>CM072540.1:3685000-13685000 GCA_036898165.1 Silybum marianum | reverse complement strand
CTAGTGGACAAGTCGCTGTGGACCTAGCAGCGCAATTGCACGCCCCCCCCCCCAGCCACTCTGAAGGCTCCCAACAGCCAACAGTTTCAACGATGCTTGTGAGTCTAGCACCTTATCTAGCTCCCTTCCACTCGGGAGGCATAACTATTGAAACAAGAGGCAGTAGCTCACCTGCTTCGACTTCATTTGTATGCACATCGAGTCTAGAGCCCGCTAGGAGACACGAGTCTACACTCACTGCGAGCCTCCGTGGCCCAGTCGGAACTCCCATAGTGATGTCCATTCCGGACATTCCATGAGGATTGGGAGGAAATCCTACCAGCGCTACATCTTTGCCAATGCTGAACGTAGGTCATACAGTTGAATCAACTGTTATGTCAACGAGTAATCTAAGTGATCCCGGAGTTACCCATACAGCAACCCATCTCCATCGTTCTCTATTCCCCCGGAAGGAGAATCAATCATTGCTGCTCACTTACAAAGGGCAAGAGACACCCTTGCTGAACATATTGCCCTAATGACAGCCGAAAGAGAAGCCTTTGTGCTCCAAATTCGTGAAGCTGCGCGTCTTAAAGAACCGACTCCTCTACAAGCCGACCCTTCACATGCAAGCTCCAGCCGTCCAAGCACCAGCCACTCTCCACCGCCACCATCACCCCCCGAAGATCGACCCCATTCCCCACATCGATATGAGTACAACACCGATGAACTCATGTCAATGTTGTATGCTAATCTGCTAGCCGAATCCAATGCAACCGGCAAACCAGAGGATTCGCTTGAGGGTCTTCTTCGCCGCAATCTTCAGATCCCCACTATCACTCGTCATGAGTTCGATGTATTTCGCGCCCATATTGACCAAGAGCTCGCCGACTTGAAGAAAGCCCAACAGCGCCAAACGGATGACATCTTGGGTGTTATTATTGCTCTTCGCACCGAAATCCAAGAGTCTTGTCGTCCGACCGTTCGTGCATCTACATCCAGACCTCACCAGGACGACTCGGGCACCGCTCCAACTCGTCCTGAGGGGGAGACACGCCAAACGGCAAGATCACGATCAAGAGCAGCTGCTGCTTCAGCTTCAAGACCACCCGCTCAATCTACCCAACAAAGGCAACGCACTACAATGACTCAAGAGGACGATACACCAACGGTTGAAAAGCCTGCGGATATCGAATTCGAGAGTACAGCCGAACCTGCCGAACCCGAACCCAAACAAAATGAAGAACGAGTTGATGTTCAACGTCTGCGGAAGTCACTTCGAAACTGGTTCCGAGATCCATACGAACCAGTACTTCCAGAGAAAGACTATGTGAACTTGAGGCATACAGCAAGGAACTATGCTTTAAGGGAACAAAACGAACCAAGACTCCTACCTCATCAGATTCGGTGGCAAAGAATGTTGATGGAAAGCAAATCCAAATGGGTGAATCAGCAGATCCGTGTGCCATATCTTGAGGAAACTATGGAGAAGATCTTCCTCAAGGAAGCAAAACCTGATGATTTGGCACACATTCATCTCGTGATGGAAATGGACCCTGCTCAGGTTAGAGAGTATCTCCATATCCTGAGGATGAGAGTTTTACCTCAAGCTGAAGTGGTCTCAAGGCATAGGGTTGTCGGGATTCTGAAAATTGACACTGCAAGGATCTTTCAAGTCGAGTACCCGGTTTTCACTATCCAAAGAGAAGATGGTAAAACGTATTCCTTCTCTGAAGCTGATTTTGCAAATCTCGATATAATGGACTTGGAGATCATCTACAACGATTTGAGAGACAAGCGCAACCGAAACGTACACGAGCAAAGGGCATTAAGGGCAGTGGTAAGGCATGTTCAGAAAGAGCTTCGGTACAGCTATCTTCATGATCTTCAACGAGGGATCGAAAGCGAGCAAAAGAATATACATATTACTAAGCCTGATCAATCATTACCTGTACCTGACAGTACTCTAATCGCCACCGTCATCACTCGTCCTGTTCATGGTGTAGTTTGGATGCATGCTTCTAGAGAAAAACGGTTTCTCAGGTTTCATAAAGTGGCTGCATATTCTGACGTTGCGTTATGGGGAATCCGAAACAGACTTACGTCAGAACTTGCAACAGATAGAAAGAGCACAACAAGGATGAGCAACGACAAAAGAAACTCTCTCATAGAAGCTATCAAGATAATCGATGACAGAATTATCTATTGACAAACCCTACGAAGATTTGAAGGCATGTTCGAGCTAAGAAGATGAGGACTCATTTTGCCACAAAGGGGGAGATTGTTAGGTCTATTATTATTTAATTGTGACAAAATAAGGAAAAGATATGCTTAATTGTAAAAGGAAGTTTATAATTCCTTAAACTCTTGTTTCCTTAATGAGACTAGACCTAGCAATATAAATAGAACGTTAGGGTTTTACTTTGAGAGTTAGTCGATTCATAATACATAGAGAGAGTGCTGAATCTGATTGTAATCGACATATATACATTCAAGAGATATATGACTACGTAAGTTCTTTAAATCATCGTTCGTGTCATATTACTTTGCTATTAACTGTTTATTGTCATTGTGCTTATTATAATGGTATCAACAAAGGATCGATTACAAGTAATTAGGAATTGTGCGCAAAACTATTTTTCATTAATGATCTTCAAAGTCGACAACTTTTACATTAAAGAAAAGATCTATTTATACACATAACAGAATGTAAAAGTCAACATCCTAACCTATTACAAACTGACACGTAAGAGATGGGAGCGTGTAACAAACTAATCAGTTGTAGAAGGGTAGACATGTTGGATGTATGTGCCACGTCATGTTCTTCATCTTTATGATTCATACTTTCAATGTGTAACAATCTCTCCCTAAGTATGAAATCAGAAGGATGAAGTTTGTTCAGAAAGGAGCAACTTCAGGTACGATCTTTGCAATTTTGTTGTTGACCTCTCTGATTGATAATAGGTTGTCAAGTCTTTTGATTGTCTTTTCAAGTACTTCTGGATCGTGTTCATTTGCACTGGTAGATATGTAACATTTTGCAATGTATACAACTTCTGAGGAGTATCGATGTTCATCCTTTATTCTGAAAAAGCTTCTTCTGTCTGGTCTTCTAAAGATGACCCCTTCTTCTGGTTGTAGTAAAAACTTACCAACCCTGAACGAATTTATGTTTTCTAATTCTTCATTTGGTGCAGAGATGGCAAGATTATCAACGTTGAAGTTTAGCCCTATCTGGAAGTTGACTTGCCTCTTGTATCTTAACAAAGACTTCATGCATTCAATGATTCTTGAATAGGCAACTTTGTCTTGGCTATCAATACCTCTGGCCACTTGGGCTTTCATAAAGCTTTCTAGAAACAGGAGATCAGAAGGATGAACAAATAATAAATCATTATCACAGAAGTACCTGGTTTGATTATCGTCTCTGATTACTTCATAGATCGTGTACCAGATCTCTGTATCTTCAAATTGTGAGTGCTTTATGGCAGAGATCCGTTTGATAGGCACAAAAGTGTAGACATCCTTTCTTGCTTGTCTGTGTGCCATGAATTTGTCTTTTATAGCATCACTTACGTTATAGGCATTAGAGAAGTTGGGCATCATTAAATAAATCTTTTGATCGTTTGGAGCATACATGCTGTTTCTGATAATTTCAAGTTTTGGAAGATCAAGATTTCCCAATCTCTGGGCTGCTTCTTCACGGATAGCCCTTCTCTGTGCTTTTTCTTGTTTTGACTTTTCTCTGGCTTCATTTTCTCTCTCTCTCTCTCTCTCTTCTTCTGCTTTTGCCTTTTCTTTTGCCTTTTCTTTTGCCTTTTCTTTTTCAATCCTTTCTTTTTCAAAATCAGCTCGTCTTCTGGCTTCTTCTGCTTCAGAAATAGCTCGGTCTTCTTCTGCTTTAGCTTTTAACTCGGCTTCTCTCCTTTCTTTATTTAGGGTTTCGACTCTAGCTTTTGATGCATCAGCTCTTGCCTTAGCATCCTTTTCTTCGGCTATTGTTGCATGAGTAGATGATGAGTATGGCTCTTTCCTTGTATTGCCAATTACTTCTAGAATAAATTTGGCTATTTCTGGGTCTTTTGGAAGAGGCCCAGAGTGAGTGGCTAATGGAGTTGGAGTCAGAGGAGTTTGATGTGTGAAGGTTGAGCATAATGAGTTTGCTGCTTGGAAGATGATTGGGGTTTGTCAGAAGTAGATGGAGACTTCGTTGGATTTGAGCTTTCAGCATTTTTAGTGGGTTTGGCTTTCTTGGCTTCTTGTGTTTTCTCCCCCTTCTGAGAATCAGGATCCTGATCCTCAGACCTTTTTCGTTTAAGCTCAGGTTTTCTGCAAGCACGCTCCTCCTTAGCTTTTTTCTTGGTGTTAAATGCATCAGAGAGAGAACTTACAAGACCTGTAAGTTGAAAGAGAGAGAGGTTTCCATAGATTATAGCTTCAAATCCACATTTGAAGTGCTTGCAGTTGTTTTGGAGACATATTTAGAGGAGAGAGAATTGATTCTGTCAAGCATGGCCTTCTGGAAAACAGCCATGTATGATTTCTTTACAAGAGAGGACTCAGAAGTGTCTTCAGAGGGATGAACAACTTTGATAATTTTGTTGAGATCTGCCACTAATGAACTATATTCATCAACCGAGATAGTGACTACTGGAGTTGGGATTGCATCAGGTATAAAAAAGATAGCCTTAGAGTTAGCCTAGATGCCTTTATGCAGAGAGGAGAAATGAGCAGAAGCTTGGCTCTGGTGAGTTTCTGCAGTTGTAGAAATAAGTTCTCTGAGTGCCTCCAGAGTTTGCGTATGCTGTCTTTGTTCGTTCTGAATAGCTAGAAGAATGGCATTTTGAGAATCCAAGGAAAGTTTTAGATCCTCCACAGATCTCTGAATTTTATCACCAAATGCCTGAAACGCTGCATTGGTGACATATTCAGAATGTGTGACCGGTGTTTCTCCAACACATGGAGCCCCTTTACTCTCGCGTTCAGAGAGGCCCTCATTCACACCTGTTTTGACGTTGAGTGTGGAGGGACTTCCAACCTGTCTTCGAGGGCTGTGATTAACAGGCACCTCTTCGGTTGTTCTGATTGTCTCAACAGAGTCCTCATCATCAGAGGATGAGGTGCTGAAGACAATGTGCTTACCTTGATGAAGTGTATACACTCCGGTAAGTGGTGCGTCCTGTGGCTGTAACCCCTCCGATGGGATTTCCTCAGCCTCTAAACTATCAGAAGATATGGACTTATCTTCTGAGGCTCCTATGACTTTGTTGGTCACAGAGACAGCAACATTGTGTGGGGTGGGTGGCGAGTTCTGGGGCAAATGAACTCTTATATTTTCATCATCATTTTGTTGAGAGAATGATGAAGAAGAGGTTTCCCCGGTTGTGCTTGATGCAGAGGATGAAAAATTATCCTCTGATCGGATGGTTTCTGGGTGGTTTGGACTGGGTTGACATCCACCTCAGCAAATGTGGGATCCCTTTGGATAGAAGGAGAGTTACGCTCAAATGTGTCTCTATGGACATCTTCAGTACCCTCTTGCATTAAGAGGTCGGCATGGGTAGAAACGCTCGGATTTGCACTCGTATTCTTTTCAACCTCAGCCTCACCTGACCCCTCACTTCCTAAAACTGGCTCTAGATGCTCTAGGGTAGAAATTCTCTGTTCTGAGAAAATCATAGAGCTTCTATAAGATTGGAGATAAGAAGAGCTAGATGGAATTAGGTTTAGCATGTACCTGGAAAGCTCCCTTGGAGAGGGATAGCCGTTGCGGTCGATGGTTGGACGATGAGAGCTCATTGAAGCGATTTTGCAGAAAGGTTGAATTAATGGAGCCTTGAGTGCACCAATTGCAGGGTAGGTAACCAGAGATAAAAATCGAGGAAACATTAAGACTGGGAGAGATTTTCCTTGGGTTTGATGAGTTACCTTATTGTGCACGGCAGCTTTGATTTCTTGGAAAATGAGGCTTGCATAGTCCAAAGGGCGGTTGAAATACATACCATACATGATGGTCAGAATGTTTCTGCTAGCTTGATCGAGGGACCCAATTTTACAAGTAAGACTCTTGTTCAGAATGGAAACAAAGAGATTCCACATTGGGGGTAATTGCTTTCTCTTAAATTCAGATAGTTTAGTTAGGGGTTCATTGTATCCAAGGAAATGAATGAAGGATAGCAAAGCTTCGGCAGATGGATTTGATTCTAGGGCTGGATTTGGCACAAAATCACCATCAACTTGTACCTGTGATGGGGATAAATGAAAATACCTGGCTAATTTTTTCTTGGTGATGGGTATTTCCACAACATTATCAGGTTGATCTGGATGGCTGAAGTTTCCAAGCAAAGTTTCGTCATCAGGAATATACATCGACTGCCACACTTCTTGAACATAAATTTCAGGAACATTTGGGTTTGTCAGAGTTAGGGCTCGGTTTAGTGGATGCTTTTGGAGGAATTCAACCATGATTCTAAACTCGGCCTGGTAGGTTGTAGGATCAAGAAGAACCTACACATTGTTTGCTTTTAATGGCAGTTTGACAAATGGAGCACTATCTGCAGTGGAATCAACGAGACGTCCTTCGTCATCGTTGAGAATTGGATTTGCAAGACGAGAAGCCATTGATGAGAGTTGGGTAAGCTGAAGAGTAAATTCGTGAGCAGGAGAAATGAGCAGGAGCAGTTGTGAAGAAGAAGATGAGTTTCTGAAATTTGGGGGTTTTATATGAGAGAGAATGTGACCTATTAGGAATGGGAAGAGGTATAAGTGTTGGGAATAGGAGAAAACGGTTCAGGAGGGCTGATGTAAGCACGCAGGCGTGGATACATGCAGTCACACGTGTAAAGCATAAACCGTGTGATGAGTCACTGAAAGGTTTATCAAAGATAAACCATTTGATTATCCCAAAAAAAATTAGAAAGAGAATAATAAGAAAATTAAATTTAATTTGATTAAATCAATTTTGTTATTAATCCTTTCTAATAAATTTAAAATCAGGCATTTGAAAAAAAAAATTGAATCCAAATGGAAGTTTTAATTTTCCATGAAAAGAATAATAAAAAAAATTAAAATTGAATATATAGATGTTGAATAACCTTGACGGCAAGAGTTAATAATATATACATATTCAATAGAAATTTTAGAATATATTGATTCATAAAAAAGTATTTTGAAAACCAATGTCAACTTAGAATCATCATCTAAGGTGAGTTTGAAATGAATCATAAAAATTCTGAGAGACCTTGACGGCAAGAGAAACACAGAATAAGAAGATTCAGAAGAAACTTAAGCAGATGAAAGATTCAGAAGACAGCTAACCAGCGTTAGACTTTGAAGAACCCTTTTAATAAATAAACTCCACCTGGAATAGTAAAACTCCCCCTTGAGAAGTGAACTCCCCCTTGAATGATAAACTCCCTTTTGAGAGATGAGCTCCCCCTTGAATGATAAACTCCCTTTTGAGAGATGAGCTCCCCCTTTTTTTTTTATTTAAGAATTGCCTCCTTTCTGGTATTACTTGGATATAAAGGAGTAAAGAGCGCAAGAAATAGAATAAAACTTATATCAAAGGCGATCAGAGGTCTCTGAGTGCTTTTGGATAAAACCCAGAAACGATCAAAGGTCTCTGATCAACTCTGAAAAATAAGATTTACATATTTATCATCCCCAACTTGCTAATTAAAAAATTAAAACGTTTCTCATCCAGAGCTTTTGTAAAAGTGTCAGCCAGTTGGTAATCAGTAGAGACAAAGTACATTTCTATTGTGCCCTTCTCTACGTGATCTTTGATAAAATGATACCTGACATCAATATGCTTCGTTTTTTAATGCTGAACTGGGTTTTCAGTAATGGCAATTGCACTTTCAGAATCACAGAGTATGGGAATCTTATCATAGATCAGACCGTAGTCTCTGAGTTGGGTCTTCATCCAAATAACTTGAGAACAACAGCTAGCAGCAGCAACATATTCAGCTTCTGCGGTAGATGTTGAAACACAATTTTGTTTCTTGGATGTCCAGCTGATAAGTCGATTACCCAGAAGTTGACAGCTACCAAAAGTACTTTTTCTGTCCAGCTTACAACCTGCATGATCAGAATCTGTATATGTCATTAAATCAAACCCAGAATTTTTAGGATACCAGAGACCCAATGAAGAAGTTCCCTTTAAGTATCGAAAAATTCTTTTAACAGCGGCCAAATGAGATTCTTTTGGATTGGCTTGATAACGAGCACAAAGACAGGTGGCAAACATAATATCAGGCCTACTAGCAGTTAAATACAGAAGAGATCCTATCATACCTCTGTATCCCGTGACATCTATCAGGACCTAGTTTCATACTAGGAGAGATAGGTGTTTTCATAGGTGATGAATTCTGAAAATGAAATTTCTTTAACATGTCCGAGACATATTTTGCTTGATTAATAAAAATACCAGAGGTACTTTGCTTAACCTGGAGTCCTAGAAAGAATGTTAGTTCTCCCATCATACTCATTTCAAATTCAGTTTCCATCAGTTTAGAAAACAAATCAACTTCTGTTTGATGAGTAAAACCAAAAATTATGTCATCCACATAAATTTGAACAATAGTTAACATACCTTTGCCTCTTTTGATGAAAAGTGTGGTATAAATTTTACCTTTTTCATACCCTTTGCTGATCAGATACTTGGATAACCGTTCATACCAGGCTCTGGGTGCTTGCTTTAAGCCATACAAAGCTTTGTCAAGGAGATAGACGTATTCTGGATGTCTTGAATCTTTAAAACCAGCTGGTTGTTCAACATACACTTCTTCTTTGAGATTTCCATTTAGAAATGCACATTTAACATCCATTTGATAGACTTTAAAGTTTTTGTAAGCAGAGAATGCCAGAAAAAGTCGAATCGCCTCCAGTCTGGCAACAGGAACAAAGGTTCATCGTAATCAATGCCTTCTTCTTGACAATAACCTTTTGCCACCAGACGAGCCTTGTTTCTGATTACAATTCCGTCTTCATCCTTTTTATTTCTGAATACCCACTTAGTACCAATTGCAACTTTGCCTTTTGGTAATGGTACTAAGTTCCAAGCTTTGTTCCGTTCAAATTGAAGTAACTCCTCCTGCATTTCTTCTACCCAACTTGGTTCAACTAAGGCTTCATGAACTTGCTTGGGTTCGATCATACTAAGAAAGTTGACATAGAAAGCTTCATTTGCGGTAGCAGATCCTGTTTTGACACTCTCAGAAGGATTACCAATGATAAGATCTGTAGTGTGTGATTTAGTCCATTTCTTCATCCTTGTTTGTGGTATTGGTTGAGCCTGAACTTTTGTGTCAAAAGATGAAATAACGTCTTCTGGAGATACTAATTCTGAGTTTCTTGCTTCTGTCTCCCCCTCAGATGATGGACCAGAAGGAACTTCAGGACAATCAGATGGAACAGAAGGAAAGAAAGAGTTTGGTTCAGAAGAAGTAGGACTAGAAAGAGTTATGCCAGAGGTATGAAGAACGTCAGGTATGCTTAAGGATGGAGTTGGTTCTGACAATATTTCTTCGCCCAGAAAATCTTGAAAAATAGCATCAATCTCTGATTCTCTGGATCCTGAAAGATAGTCAGAAGTGACAGTATTAAGTTTGAGTTCTGAAGAGGAATATTCAGAAGTCAGCTGTGTTTGATCACCAAAATCAACATTAATGCTTTCCATAACAGTTTTTGTTCTTAAGTTAAAAACACGAAAAGCTCTGGAATTTAATGAATATCCTAAAAATTTAGCTTCATCGGACTTTGGATCAAACTTGCCAAGTTTATCTCTGTCATTTAAGATAAAACACCTGCAACCAAAGATATGAAAGAATTTAACAGATGGTTTTCTTTGGTTAATAAGCTCATAAGAGGTTTTGAGATGCCTCTTGACGATTATTGAACGATTTTGAGTAAAACAAGCAGTGGCTACAGCTTCTGCCCAAAAGTGTATGGGAAGACCAGAGGCTGCAAGCATCGTTCTGACTGCTTCGACCAATGTTCTGTTGCGACGTTCAACGACACCATTCTGTTGGGGAGTACGTACAGCAGAAAAGTTTTGAGTAATTCCATTTGCAACAAAGTATGTTTCAAGCTTGGCATTCTTGAACTTTGTACCATTGTCGTTTCTCAGCTGTTGAATCTTTTGGTGAAGAAGAACTTGAATTATGGTCATCAAATTCTGAAGTACAATAGGTACCTCTGACTTCTGTCGAACAAAAGCAAGCCAAGTATATCTGGAAAATTCATCAATAAGTACCAGTATATACTTTTTACCAGGAAGACTCTGAATTGCAAAGGGACCACAGAGGTCAACATGTAACAATTGCAGAGGTCTAATGCATGAATGATCACTTTTTGTTTTATGGGATGCTCGTTTGATCTTGCCCATTTCACATGCAGGGCAGAGGTGATCTTTTTGAAAATGAACTTCTGGAAGTCCAGATACCAAATTATGTTTTACAAGCATCTCAAGTTTATCAAAGTTTAAGTGTGACATTTTATGATGCCAGAGCCATGCAACTTCACTCTTTTTGGAAATAAGACATAAGGTTTCCTTACCATCCTTGGAGGTAAAATTCATCATATAGAGATTACCTTTTCTGTCTGCTCTCTAAAGTTCTTCACCTGCCTTAGAAAATAAGTAACAATGTTTTTCATCAAATACGACAAGTATCTTAGAATCACAGAGTTGACTTACACTTAGGAGGTTATGTTTCAAACCTGAAACATGAGCTACTTTAGATAAGGTATTGTTACCTTCCTGTAAAGTACCATAGCCTTTAATCTGACCTTACCATTATCACCAAACGTTACAGCTCCACAACTTTTGTCTTTAAATTTGGAGAGTAAGTTTCGTGAACCAGTCCTGTGCCTCGAGCATCCAGAGTCAAGATACCAGATATGCACATGCTGTATCTGCAATCAAGATCAGAGTTTCTTAGGCACCCATACCATTATGGGTCCTTTAACGTTAGTTTTTGTTTTATCATCCTTTTGTATTTGCTTTTGATTTGATTTAACAGAAGGTAAAGATGGATTGTGTGGATTTTTTGTTTTTTTGTTTTTCTTTGTTTTATTCTTATTGAAGTACGAATGGTTGGTAGTGAATGAATTTGAAGTTCGTGAGAAAAAGTTTTGTAATTTTAAGAATAGGGAAAAACATTCAGAATTCTGAAACATAGAAGATTGTATTGAATTTTCATTAGGATAATGATAATTACAATTATTATTTCGACTGTCTTTTCTAGTATCCGTTGTTCTAAAGAACTTCCTATCTAGACTAGACATATGTTTAGAATCTGAGATATTCTTCAACTGAGATTTCTTCGGATTTTCCTTCACAGAAGCTTTTGGATTTACTGAAACAGGAACAAAGAGATTAGATTTCCATTTACCTTTCTGGACATAAGAATATTTTGGAGTAGAAGATTTAGGAGTTTGGATAAGGATCTTCTTTTTAAGTTTTTCTTCTTTTTCAAGTTCAAGACAAGTTTTAGCTTTCAGACACATTCCTATAAAGTCTGGATGTATAAGAGTTTTTCGTTTTTCAGAAGGAACAGAAAAAATTGGAATTCCATTTGAATGTTTCTGAACATTCGTTCCAGATGCTCTTATCTCTAGAGATTCATTTGTAAATAAAAATGGGGCATCTTTATTTTTGATAACCTCTGGAATTTTAGCATAGATAGGAGATTAGTGTTCAAAGTGAGAAAGATATGTTTCTGAATTGTCAAAGAAATCCTCACTCTGATCATCAGATAGATTTAAATCAATTATGGAACAAGGAGATATCTCTGGATTATTTTCTAACTCCTTTTGTTTGTCATTCTCATGTTTAAAACAATTATCCAGAGTCAAGAGAAGATCATTTTCAAAACTAAGTCTTAATTCTTCCTCTGCTTGAATAGGAATAAACGCATCAGCCTCTGGATTCAATTTTATAAGAACACTTGAACCAAACTTGAAAATATCATCTTCTTCTGAATTTTATTTAGATCAATGTTAGTCTTTTCAGAAGAATATATAATATTTTTAAACTTGAGTTTTCGTTGATGATGACCATTTTCAAATTTAGATCGTTTAAAGCATGATTGTTCATAAATAATTGGAAACTCGGGCTTCTGTTGTTGTCCCATACGAAAAACAGAGTTTAAACAAGACTTCTTTTCACACATATACGGATCTAAATCTTCAAAACCGATTCCAGATCTTCCTACTTGTGTACTTATTTTCTCATGAACTTTTTGAGCATCCAGATATGTTTTGATCTGGTGCGTTTTGTTTTGAAGTTCAATGTATAGAAATTCTCTTTCTTTTTGAAAGTTGTTTTTAAGTGCTACAGAATTTAATCTCACTTTCCTTAACTTGAATTTCCTTATCCTTTTCTTTCAGAAGTTTCTTACAACTTAAGTGCTCCTTTTTTAACAAAACTTCTGTGTCTTTCAAGGTTTTAGAAATCTTTTCTTTTTCAGTGTCAAGTTCTAGTTTCTCTTCTGTTAAGATATCCATCTCTCTTTTGTAAATATCTCTTTCCCTTTGTATTGTGGAAAGAGTTTTCTCAACGTCTTTTCGTAACTTCTTTTTAATTGTAAGCTTCTGTTTAAGTTCCTCAAAATTATTTGATAAAAGTACAATTGTATTCTCAAGTTCAGATGATTCAGAAAGAGTACTACCCGGTGATTCAGAAGGTTGTTCTTCTGATTCATTTGTATTTGCCATCCCACAGAACATGGCCTCATCACCGTTGGACCCATCTCCGAGCCAGTTTTCATTCTCAGCATAATGGGCTCTTTCAGTGACATTATACTTGTATTTATTTTTGTAATATGTTTTGTCTTTATCCAGAGTCCCTCTGCAATCTTTCGAGTAATGACCCGGCTTGCCACATCTGTAACATACATCTTTCTTTTTCTTCATTTCCTCTTCCTTCTTTTCTGTTTCAGTCCTTTCAGATCTCTGAACCTCTTGCTTAGGAGTATAGACAGAAGAACGATCAATCCTTTTATTTCCTTGAAACACCCTATTTCCAAAACGGTTTGTAACCTGTTTGGTTATAAGAGCCAAAAAATCAACAAATGCCTTTATATCATCATCAGAATCAGAATCTTCTTCTGGAGCAACTTCTGACATGAAAGCCTTGCTTTTCACTCTTCTATCTTCACTTCTTCTTCTGGTTGTTCCCTTTGAATTAGAAATCAAAGCCAGAGGTCCACCTATAGTTGTTTTCTTTTGTACATCCTCCTTCTCATGGGCTTGAAGAGTTCCAAATACGTCATGTAGAGACCATTGCTCAAGATCTTGATTGGCTTGTAAAGACATGGAGAGGTTTGACCACTCTGGATTTAATCTCTTTAAGAATAAGACATTATTGTCTTCCTTTGATCGAATAATATCACATCTTTTGCATAGATTTATCAGATTGTTAAATCTATGAAAAGTTTGTTCCAGAGATTCATCAACAATGGCCTGGAAGCTGTTGTATTCATTCAGAGCCTGAGCTCTTCGATTTTTTTTCATTTTAGCACCACCTTCCAGAAGATTTTCTAGTTGATCCCATAATTCCTTGGCAGTATCACAGGAATCCAGAGATTGAAAAACCTCATTTGGAATGGCCATGATAAGAAGAGTTTTAGCCTTTTTGGCTAGTTCAACTTTGGCTTTTTCTTCATCAGATCAGTTTCCCTTTAGCTTTGGAACTTATCTGGCAGGAATTTCATCAGTATTGGCCGTTGCTGGAATTCGTGGAATAATAGACATAGGAACCAGAGGACCATTTTGAATGATTGGAAATAGATCAGCATCCAGTCCCTCGTAGAAATTCACCATTCAAATTTTCCATTGAGGATATTCATCACGTATAAGAGTAGGAGGTTTCGTCAACGATCCAGAAGTATAAACAGAATTCAGATTTGAATTTGCCATTTTGTTCGTAGAAAGCAGAGAATTGAGAGGAAGAATTGATTTGAAATTTAGAACGATTAAACTTCAATTGAATTGAATAACAAAGAGATCGTCTTACTAATTCTTCAAAATTTTAACTACAATTACCATTGTTTTTGGAGAAAATTATTATGAATTAGTAAAATCTCATAAAACAGGATAGAATTATGAACAGTAGTTAAAACAGGAAATTACTGCAGGAATGAAGAGAGAAATTTCCAAATTAAGGAGATCTAATAATCAA
Organism: Silybum marianum; assembly: GCA_036898165.1. NCBI lineage: Eukaryota > Viridiplantae > Streptophyta > Magnoliopsida > Asterales > Asteraceae > Silybum > Silybum marianum. Next base: position 13,670,836 of record CM072540.1, on the reverse strand, counting down.
CAGATTGATTAGATGGCTCGGATACCAATTGTTGGTTCCAGATTTCTTCTTCAATGATTAATCAACAATTCATATATCAGAACATAAGCGGAAGCAATTAATATTGACTAATCAACAGTAATAAGAACAGTAGAAGAATTGAAGAACAGATCAACTTTGAATAACCTGAGGATCGATTACAAGTAATTAGGAATTGTACGCAAAACTATTCTTCATTAATGATCTTCAAAATCGACAATTTTTACATTAAAGAAAAGATCTATTTATACACATAACAGAATGTAAAAGTCAACATCCTAACCTATTACAAACTGACACGTAAGAGATGGGAGCGTGTAACAAACTAATCAGTTGTAGAAGGGTAGACATGCTGGATGTATGTGTCACGTCATGTTCTTCATCTTTATGATTCATACTTTCAATCTGTAACACCAATAAAATGGAACATGTTAGGAGATGGTGAGGAGTTACGGAAAACGAATGGGAGGTGTTAAATGCAAAAATAAATTATCAATTACTAATATTGATGGAAAATTAAATGGTGAGGAGATGATGGGTTTGAAGACAAATTAATTTAATGTTTCAAATATTTAGAAAAATGGAAAATTAAGAAAAAAGGGTTTGTGAAATACTCAATTGATAGAATGCCACATAAGATTCCATCATCTTCCTTTTATATATATATATAGATATAGATTAGGTGATGAAGGTTACACTATGTATTTATTATTTTTTGATAATTAAAGTCTTTAATCAATTCTAAAACCTTTCACCTTTTGTAATAATGAATCATCAATATATTTAAATGAAAATTATTAATAACAAATATCAATCAATATATACAGGACAAAAGATATTATAATGACATACCAGGATGCTGGGTTCATGAATTTTCTTTTATTCAAATTACACTTGAATCATATTTTTTGGAATTCATAAAACAAATAAATAACAATGACAATTTTGAGTTATATTTTTTAATTATTTTTCTTTCTACGATTTTCTTACTTTTCATCTATATTCATTTCTTACCAATATAACGCCCATTGGATTTTGTCATTTTCATTACGGGTTAAATCCACCCAAATCATGCATTAATGTATATGACATAACGTTTTTTTTACAATAATGTAATCATTATTCATTTATATATATATATATTGATAATTTATAATTAGAGAAGATGAAAGATGTCATGAATCAATATATATATATATATATGGCACAAAAAAATTATGTTAATATCTTTGAATTGTTTGGTTGATGAGTTTTCTTTTTGTCAAATTGTACATAAACCTTCATCTTGGAATTCATAAAATTGCTAGATAACAATGACAATTTTGAGGTATACTTTTTTATTCTTTTATTTTACGATTTTTATATTTTCAGTTATATTCATTCATTTACCAATATAATAGTCCATTGAATTTTGTCATCCTTCATTACAGGTAAAATCCACTCAAATCATGAATTGGTATAGATGACATAATGTTTTTTACAATCATGTAATAAATATTCATTTATATATATATATTGATGATTCATAATTAGATTTTTTTTAAAGATGTCATCTATTAATAAATATGGCACAAGAATATGTGTTGACATTTTAGGATTGGTTGGTTGATAAGTTTTTAACTTTTTTTTGTCAAAATTGCACAAATACATCCCTCACGATGACAATTATGAGGTATATTTTTTATGATTATCTCAATCATTTGAGGAGTGGACATGCATTTGGATGATAATTACCGCGTCATTTTTTGTTGTATTTTTGTTTCTTTTTTAATAAAATTGTCAAATGTACTATTATTTTTCCACAAAAGTAAAACAAATTTAGGCATTGTCATTATTTATACAAGCAATGCACATGTTATCCATGGTCTATCGTTAATGTTAATAAAAAAAATTTCAACTTACAACTTTATTTTTTTAACAAAATTATACATAGACACGATGTTCGTCCATACGGTTTACTAATAATTTTGATTTTCGTTCCTATGGTTTGTAATTTATTGCTACTTTCGTCCCTTGACTAATTCTTAATGAAAGTACAAATTACCAAAACAGTAAAGAATTTTAAATCACATGGACCGAAACAACAATAAATTGTAAATCATAAGAACGAAAATAAGATAGATTACGAACCATATGGACGAAAATAACACTTTCTAAACCACAAGGATGAAAATTGCCATTTTTTACAAACCATGGGGACGAAAAATATAATTTACATTTATATATATATATATATATAATTCATTAGTTAAATTATAATTTTTCGAATCATATAGAGTTTTAACCACTTTTTAGCCACATTCGATAAATCATCTCAATCTAATGGTTTGGATGGGTTTTTCGATTCTTTTATTTTCATAGTTTTCTCTTGATTTTAACCCTATATATATATATAAGAAGAACAAAAGGTTTTGAGTGCGACACTATGAGGATTAAATATTCTCAAATGATGAATTGTGGTTGAGTTTTAGCCATTCATGTTGGTGAGAAGTTGAAATATTGGAATAAAATAGTGTGTATAAAATATAGGGATTGAATGATGTGGCATCATAAAAATGAGTAATCTTAAATATTAAAATGTGAGGTTAGTTTTGGTTATCTCACGCCGGTAAGAAGACGTGGGCTCTTCGTCAATTCCTCCTTCAACAATGGTGGCCTCCAATAATAAATAAATAATAAAATATTATAATTTAAGATTTTTTTTACTTTATCAAACCAATAAAAATCAATTAGTTTAAAATAATAAAATATTTTCTACAATCATCATTCATTTTGAAAAAGGATATAAAAAATGAATTTTATTTAACTGTAATAATTATTCTTAATAAATGTATTATTTTCATCCAAATTTTTATTTTTATGAAAAAATAGTATAGCTTTTAAATTCTATTATTGTTTTAATTTTTTGTAAATTTTAATTTTCATAATTTACTTAAATAAATAAATTTTAATTATTATAATATTTGTTATTGTAATTTTAATTATATAAATAATGGACCGGTCAATAATTGAGAATGAAAAGTTTATAAAATGGACCTCTCAAAAGGATCATGACTGTGGATATTAATTCTATATTTTTAGAAAATAATTACTATAATAACTTGCTATCCTTATTTTTCAATGCAATCCGTCTTGCATGTTGATCAACTAATTTGCATTATATTATTTCCAATAATAGTAACATTGTTGTGGGACATATTGTTTGCGTTTTAAATAATATAATACAAAACTATTACTGGTATATCACAAATTCATCGTAATAACAAACGATTAAAAATATATTCAAGTTAACGACTTATGAAAATATGTTAATTTTTTACATTGTATTCCATTAATTATTAACTAAGAAATTGTTGTTCATTTTAACTCGATTTAATACTCCAATAAAAAACTATCATCATACCGTGCAACGCACGGGCCCAACACTAGTATTTGATAAAAGCAGGACTGATAAAACAATATAAAAGAATGACAGACGTTTCATAGTGGCTTCGCCTTGCAATCCGATCATCAAGCAATATGTTGTTTCTCTCTAGATAGGTGCGGGAAGAGACGGGGATGACTCCTGTATGCAGAAAGTTTACCTGTTTTCAACTCCTATCAAAACCCCAATCGGTACAACTGTCCGACCATTTTAGAACTCTTTATGGATCATTCTCTGTAGCTACCATTCTAGTTGAATTATAAGCATCCAATTATCTAAAACATAATGATTAAACCAAGTTATATAAAATATGATGATTGCTGATTAGACTTCCCAATGAGCAAACTTCACCAAAGAGAAAATCTCCATTTTGTATAGTAAAGCTGTAGCAAAAAAGAAAACAAACTTTTTAACCTTATTTAACAGTAGAATTGTTGACATTATTCACAACGTAAGCTAGAACTTGACTTGAGAACATCCAAGAAACAAAAAACAACCAGGAAATTGTGTTTAAGCTTCGAAGCATAACAAACCACAGGTAGGGACAAAAAAGTTAAAAACACTAATTACCTCAATGGAAGCTTGAATCGAGAATCTTGGCTGTACATATTCAAAATATAGAGAAAAAAAGATGCAAATCATTATAGTGATTAGCATTTGTATTTGATTCTAATATGACAAATCTTGGGAACCCAATAAAGATTTAACTGAGGCTTACGTTAAAAGAATCAAATCTGGACTGTAGCACATTTTGTATTTACTTTATAAAGTAGTATAGATTTTAAAGATTTTAAACATCCACAGGATTCACAGAAAAACCACAAATAGCAACAAACGCTCATTTAGACCTGTTAGTAAAAGGAGAAAGATAAGCTCTCAAAACAATGGCAAGACAGAAAACAGATAATGTTAAAACAAAAAACATTTAAAAGAATTATACAAAAACCATCCAAAAGATGATCTCGATGATCATGTGGTTTCAACTCAAATACGTGACACAGATACATATTATTCTATTTGGCGTGTATATATATATACATATATATATTTATTTATTTACTTTAGTTTAGTAAATTACTTCCAAAGTGCAATGAAGGTAACTTTGTATGTTTTTGAAAGTCCCGGGATATAGGGATTTTTCTCACTTTAAGCATAACGAATTCACGTTCAATTAGAAGATTACTCACACATTCAGACATAAGGTTAATCATTCACCAATGAGTAAAGACCACGCAAGCTAAGCCTGTACATATCCCTTTTGATTCACGTATGTTGGTCAAAAACACAGCACCCAAAACCAAAAACAATTTACAATTATATCAAACTCTTACCTGCAGATGGAGAAAGTCGAACTCGAAATAAAAAATGTCGAACCTGAAGATAGATTGAGAAAGCCTTACCCAGATGGAGAAAGCCAAACTCAGATGTGGACCATTGAAGATGGAGAAAATTGAAATCGAAATCCAATAGAGCCATGGGGCAATTGCTCAGTGATTAAAGATATGAGAGGTATGACTTAAAGAATTATAGGCATAATGTGGTACCATTTGTTGTGCAAAAAGTAATATTGTAGACATGAGTTCAATGAATACCTTTGAAGAATCCCTAAGAACAGATTTGCAACAGAAGAAAAGCGTGCAAGAACAATAGAACATACACAAATCTTAAAACAAAAACAATAGTTAAACGTACCTCATTCAAGCAATTTCGTGTAAAAGAAATTTAGGGTTTTGCAAAAATGAGAAGGCAGCCTGTGCTGAGGACGAGAAATAGACCGAGTGTGAATCGATGAAAAGGAAAATTAAATTACCTGGAACAGAGTGTGAATCAGAGAAAGCATATATCAGGAAGCGATCAAAGCAAAACAAAAATCAAGCAGAAGTTAGGGTTTTACCTGGATTCTAACCATAATTTCAAAGATGAAAGCTTACCTGATTGTCTTAAAAAGAGAGAAAAATGGAGATCATTGGAAAAAGAGAATGACGAGCAAACACTTAAAGTCAAAGATCGTGAATCGTCACTTTGGGAGTAGGGAAGAAGACAGGCTGGAAAAGATGGATGATGAGAGGGAGGCGTGAACTGCTTAGGGAACATAAAGAGTCTGAATTGTGTTTAAGAGATTTCCAAAATTTGTGCTTTAATAAGTTGTACATTGTGTTTTTTGGATTGTAATTAAGAGATTTTAAGAAATGGTGCTTAAAAAGATAGTACCTTAGGCTTTATTAGTTGTTTTTAAGAGATTGTTGTATTTGTTTTATAAAGTAGTATAGATATGTATTTATAAATTATAATGGTTTTTATTAAAAATAGTTTACCGGTAAATAAAGTATGTTATTTTAATCAAAAATTGAGTTCAATGATATTTTTTCCATCCAAATTGGCTTCCTACTAATTTCTTTTGGGATTTTACACAAATGTCACTAGGTTCATAATAATCAAGCCTGTAATATTATTGACCTAACTAAAATAGCTAAATAACAAAAAATGCAATAAAATCTGACTAGGTTTGTATCAGGGACTATTTATAAATGTGTAAATTTATAAGTTTAGGATTATTTCTAGTGATGACACGTGTTGGATCCGCAATTACTGCGGACCTGTTATTATGGACCTAGCCCCAAAAACCTCAAACTTTTTGTTGCTTAGTATGTCCGGACCTGAGTATTGTGGACCTAATGACATTTGGGTAAAGTTTGGATAAAAGTAGTTAGGAGACCAATTTAAACAATGAAAATGGTCAACTGAGTCAATTTGTCTATCTTAATATGAGGTCTACAAATTTGGTTTTCTTTTTAGAGTGCAGTTGAAATTGAGTTTCTTTTGGTGTTAATGACCCATCAGATTTGATGTTTTTTTGGTGTTAAAGTTGAAGATAGTCTTAGTTATATTCGACTTCATTACGGTGGAAATACACTAAAATCGACAAATGACTTCATGAACATGAATTAATACTGAAAGAGGATGTCGAAACATAAATCAGACAGACAGGGGATGCCAAGCTCTATACAATATACATAAACTACACCAGATAGTAACGATATTCATGTTTATTTGAGTCCAACTTAAATGAAAATGAAAAATATAAGGATATTTATATAGTAAAATATAAAGTGTTAATTGGAAAAAGGTGAAATAGTCCGGTTAAGCTAACAGAAATACTTTTATTAAGAGTAAATTACACTTTTTGTTCTTATGGTTGCCGCCTACTATCAAGAGTAGTCCCCATTTCAAACTAATTACAATTTTGGTTATTGTGGTTACTACTTGGTTTCAAATTTGGTCATTGTGGTTGCTCATTTTAATTTTTGGTCCCTTTCACTAACTTCAAGAACATTTTGGTCTTTTTACATTTTTCTTTAATATTTAATAAAAATTAAATACATGTGTTATCATATATGTATATAGAGGCCCCTTCAAGTGTTAACCCAATAATTTGTGTTAACCGTGTTAACCCATCGTTCACCGGTGAACACCATGCTCGGTCACTGGTGAAACACCATTCATCAGTGAACGAATGGTTCCATACATGCATGCTCGTTCGCAGGTGAACACCATTCGTCAGTATACGAGCATCGTGTTCACCAGTGAACGAGCATGGTGTTCACTAGTGAACGATGGGTTAACACGGTTAACACAAATAATTGAGTTAACACTTGAAGGAGCCTCTATGTATATAATATATGAGTAAAGTTCAAATGCGAACTCAAATTTGGTTGTGAACACGAGGATAAATGAGAGCGCGTCACGTGCTTGAATGTAGATTATTCAGTCTGAATAATCAAAGAAATATTCAGACCGAATATAGTATTTATTCAGTCTGAATAAGCATTATTCAGACTTAATAAATACTATATTCAGTCTGAATATTTATTTGATTATTCAGTCTGAATATGACACGTGTCGTGCTCTCATTTGTCCTCACATTCACAACCAAATTTGAGTTCTCATTTGAACTCACCCCTATAATATATGATAAATATATAAACACATCTCATCCAGTAAGACATTAACCCTGATAAAAAACAAATTAGTTGATTTTCTTATTTGTTTCCTTAATTAAATTATTTTTGTATCCTTATTTTATTTCCTAGTTGATTAAGGTTTTATTTTATTTCCTTATTTTATTTTCTAGTTGATTAAGGTTTGATTTTGTTTCCTAGTTAATTAAGTTTTTTTTAGTATAAATAGTTTGCTAATCTTAATGTTTAGGTACCTTTTAATTAATACAATTTATCAAATTCTTGAGTTTTTTCAATTTTGGGTTTTACCTTATTTCCGTTCTGCGTCAGTTGGTATCAAAGCTCGTTAGTATCCTGATGGCTAACGACGGAGGAATCAATCAACACAACAATGATGATCGTAGCGTTGAGAACTTGTGGAAAGTAGTGGAATGCATCACGACAAGCCTCACCAAACTCGACACAAGTATAGGAGAACTACGTGTCGCGATCGTAGCCGGTGGAAAAATCCACCAAAATCGCAAGGATGCTTTTCGTGGTCGACCCCACCAACGTCAAGGAAGCAATGACGGCCATGGCTTAGGCTCGGTACATCACGAAAGACCGAATCAAGTCGAAATCTTTTCCGATGAAGAGACGAAAAAAGATTTTGAAGAACCACTATACCAAAGTAGGCCAAACCATGTTCATGAAGGCTACCGCGTCAAAGTCGAGATTCCAAACTTTCATGGAAACCTCGATCTCGAGGGAGTGCTAGATTGGCTTTATGAGGTTGATAAATTTTTCGACATCATGGACATACCCGATCAACAACGCGTAAAGATTGTCGCGTACAAACTTCGTGGCGAAGCCGGCGCTTGGTGGGAAAGCATGCAAGACCAACATCGACGTATGGGAAAGCGTCCCAAAACGGAGTTGTCGCGCATGAAAGAGTTAATAAAGGGACGATTTTTATCACCCGATTTCGAGCAAATTCTCTATCAATAGTTTCATAACTGTACCCATGGGAATCATTTTGTCGCCGAATACACCGGGGAATTTTTGCGACTACAAGAAAGATGTCGCCTTTCCGAAACCGAAGAACAAACAGCGGCCCGGTATATTAACGGTTTGAAGTTTACTATTCAAGGTCGTTTGGGTCTTCAACCCATTTGGTCCGTTGATCAAGCCCAAAGCATGACCATAAAGGCCGAGAGACTTCAATCCCGAGCCATGTATAACACTCGACAAACTCTGAATGATCTCAGTTTAAGTGTTAGTTAGGACCTTCGATTAAGTTCGTTCAAACTATCACGCAAAACAAACCCGATTCCACTCTACAGATCCCCAAAATATCCAACCGAAACGTCGGAGCAAGTTTTAGTAATGACAATCAAACTCCAAAAACTCCCAACAACCCATACACCAAACCGGCAGAACCAAGTGCTCCCGATGCCGGAAACCGGGCCACCGATCGAATGAATGCCCGAAATGACGACAAGCATTTGTGACCGATTATGAAGATGAAATAGATGACGAGATCGACATTGAAGAACTTACAAAAGGAGTGGAGGAATGTACCTTTGACCGATTATGAAGATGAAATAGATGACGACAAGCGTTTGTACCTTTGAATTAATACAGTTTATCAAATTCTTGAGTTTTCTCAATTTTGGGTTTTACCCTGTTTCGGTTCTGCGTCAAACCCTAAAATCCTATCACCCATCCATCTTCTCTCTTCTATTTCTCTGCCGTCGGGAGGAAGGAGATTTCCAGTCAAATGTATGGGGGTTCAAATTTTTAGATTCCATTGGAGATGGGGAAGAAGGAGATCATCGGAGGAATAAGGAGATCGTCGGATGTTTTTAGACTCCATTGGGGGTTCCAGCAGAGCTCCGGCAGTCGTCTGTTCAGTCGGAGTCGCCGAAAAATCGGAGCTCTGGTTCACCTTTCTTTCTTCTTCCCCAAGCTAAACCACTAGCTTTGATTTTGCTTTCAGACCTGTTGACCTTTCAGATCTGTTAGTTCGGGATTATTAAGACCTTGTCAATAGAGTGGTCAAAGTTCCGAAATCAAGATTGAAGATGGGAAGAGCTTTTGTTAAATCTTGTGGTTTGGATTTTCTTTTCATTTTCATTGTAGTTTTTTAGGACTATGATGATGGTGCTGGAAGGTTCTTTATTTGGAATTTTGACCAAGGTTCATTGTCGGTGGCCACAACAAGGCTTGAAGTCAACTTGGTCACCTGCAGTTTATTGGCTTCTTGAAAATCCGTCAAAACGAAGTCACCAGCACGAGAAGGAGGTCGTGCATACGGTTGGTGGGAGTGAATCGGTGTTCTCGGATTCAGGAGGAAGGAAATGGTCGGAGGAGTTGAAGGGGATCTCAAGGACGCGATGAGGGAGGAAGAAGACAACAGAGATTGGCGATGTTAAGAGGGGTGTTTACGAAGGTGATTTGGTAGCCTTTTTGTTTGAGTTGAAAATGATCGGAATGGTTGCCGGAGAAGATGATCGAAATGGTTGCCGGAGAAGATCATCCATCTCACAACGGTTAAAAACATTTTTTTTAATATAAATATTTTCACCTAAATATAACAAAAGATAAAAGTAAAAGGACCATACTACCCCTTCGTTGATTGAATTTTTTTAACATAAGTTAGTGATAGGGACCAAATTTGAAATCAAATTGCAACCACAATGATCAAAATTGAAACCAAGTGGCAACCACAATAACTAAAATTGTAATTAGTTTGAATAGAAGAGTCCGTCGACTCTTTTTAGTTTTATAAGGTTTAAATTCAATAAGTGTCTTAGACGCAAAGTAGTGTGTTTTAATTTATGGTAATATGGAATACTTTTGATAGTAGGTGGCAACCACAGGGATCAAAAGTGTAAGTTACTCTTTTTTTAATGTTGAAAAAATAACAAAGCTTTTCAATAAGTTTAAAGTATTAAACGAATTACTGATTGTCAAACAAGATCTTAAACGAAATAGTATTTGTGTTAGTTTTCTTAAATGAATTTTCTTTTGCATGTAAAGACATGCAGTTTCTTTATCATAATTCTGTTGAAGGATCACAAAAAGTTTTAACTTCACTTTATAACCTCATGGATCTTGAGAATATCTTGTTATTTTGTTAATCAAGTTATTAATGTTAACTTTGTTAACCCATCATATCCTTTATTTGATTAAGTTAACACACTACTAAGCAAATGGCCAGTTCCGACGGCCAAATCCGTCGGAAATCCGTAGGAAAAACATGGTTTCCGACGGATTTCCGACGGATTTGAACGTCGGAATAACCCTCGCCACAAAATCACATTTCCAACGGATTTTCGACGGATTGCGACGGATTTGACAATCGGAAAACCATCGGAAACCATATTCCCCATTTTTAACAAATTAATCAGATAATTAATAATAAGAATGTATTTTTATTAATTAAAAAATCCGTTGGAAATCCGTCGGAAAGCCGTCGGAACTTTCCGACGGATTTTCCGACGGATTTTTCGACGGATAATAATTAAAATTGTTTTTCATTTAATTATTCCGTCGGAAATCCGTCAGAAATTTCCGACGGATTTCCAACGGATTTTTATTATTAATTTCTTTTTCATTTATTTTGGGAATACATTTCTGACATAATATCCGTTGGAAATCCGTCGGAAAGGAACTGGACATTTAAAAACAATAAAAATAGATTTAAAATTATATAAATGCTAATAATTATGTTAAATACAAAAAATCAAAATATTATATATTCATTAAATCCCATCAACAATTGTTTGGACACATATACATAAAAACGATTGTTCAAATTGTATGGATTCAAAAAAACGACGAAATTTGTAAAGCACTAAGATTGAAATTTTTTATTGTAAGCCGGAAATGAAAATCCGACTCGCGATAGTGTTTTCGTCGATAAATGATTCCCAAACTCACAAAAAACAACTTGTAGGTGTCAGACTTGAGTTTGCATCCCATTATTCAACAAGTCGAGTTCCCCATGACGACCGGAGGTTTTCCTAGTTGTTACCTTCATGGCCATGGGATTCCACCTGCTAGAAAGAAGACCAAGTACAAGTTAATAATACAAGATAACCACAGTTTAATAATTTGAATACTTCATAAAGATAAAAAAGATGTAATACAGATTACGAACCTCAAAGATACTAAGATTTAAGCCTACACATTAGATATGTCAACACATACACAAACACAACATATATGTGTGCATATATATATATATATATATGATATGTGTAGATACACATGTATCTGGGTGTTTGTATATATATATATATCTGTGAGTGTATGTATGCACATGTATTAGTGTGTATAACTCTAACACACTAAAACAGAAGACGAAAACATATTGATGATCTCAAGGATTAAAACACTAAACAAACTCAGACCTATGTGCTTACCGACTGAAATACAAACAACTTAAGGGGTGTTCGGTTCACTTTCCATTAAGACCCGTATGGATAAAGGTGTTTGTATTGATAAAGCTGTCCGTATGATAACAATTAAGTTGTTCGGTTATTGTGATGAATAAACGGTCTGGATGTTTAAAATGACCATGTTACCCTTCTATATTTTAAACAGTTTGGACACAATTAAAAATTTCACACATTTGATCTTGAATATTACACTTTCTGTAGTGTAGACTACCAACAAGGAAAACCATTAAACTGAAACCATGAAGAAAATCATAGGGAGAAATTGAAACAATTCGGGAGAAACGAAAACCATTAATGAAACCATGGAGAGAAATCGAAACCATTAGGGAGAAACGAAAACTAGTAACTTAAAACCATGGAGAAAAATCACAGTTTTGAAGCTCCAACCGAATTATAGTTGAGCGAATAATCTATAAGGCTTATACAGCCCATTAAGCAACATACGAACAACCCCTTAATCTTTGTTAACCTCGTTTGTTTCTACGTTTATCATAAACTTTAGTAAGTTCTCTATCAACTTCTTCATATATAAGTTTTCTTTCATGACTTGATTTATATAATCCTTTTGTTATGTTTTCAATGTCAAAACATAATTGAGTTTATAATTATTTAGTTTTGATTGAATATATATATATATATATATTGACGGTAAAAAAAATGATTTACACTGAAAGAATCTTTTTTAATCCATATGCGATTTCATATATGATTTTAATTTAATTTTTTAAATTAAACAACTATTTGTTTATATTTATTTTAGCCGTAAAAGCAATTAGAAAGAAATCAAATTCTTAGTTAGATAAGTTAATTTTCTTTAAAATTATTGTTTATTTAAACATTTTTTTTTGAAAGGCAATTTCATTAAATTAAAATCAATAATACACCAACTTACCATTCCCACACCACCAGTTACCAAAAGTAGCAGTAAGCCACGGAAGGAAACCCAACCTGCACTAAACTACCAATATTCAATAATTAACAAATGCCATCATTTTGCAAGCAGCAAAACTCAAACTACAGAACAGAAAAAAAGAAAGCAGGTATCTCAGTCAATTACAGCAACCGAGAGGGATCTTCCACCCAGCTTGTGCCATCCAACGACGCCTTTTTGAACCTTTCCATTCGAATGTTAGTAGCTGAAACTCGTATAATTGCTCAGCTAACTTTCTTTTGTCGTCTAGAAATACCATCTTGTTTCGATGTGACCATATGAAATATAGTGCAACCCATGTTACTCCGGTCCACAATGATTCTCCCGACACGTTCGTATCCGCACCGCTCCCCCCCTTGTATGGCTTCTTGTGTTGTTCCTGTCATTTTTGCGTCTTTGTGCCACTATCTACTTACCCGGTCCCAGAATTGTTTGACCTCCGGACAGCCTATCAACGCATGGTCTATCATTTCAACCTCCGCCCCGCATCTAGGACACAATACCGTATGCATGTCGATACCCATATCGTCCAATATTGAACGACATGGTATTCTTCCTTTACTCACTCCCCATATGAACACACATACCTTTTTAGGAAGGATACTTGTCCATCGAGTCGCTTAAACCGGATTTGTTGCATTGCTCCTTGCTCTTTCCAACACATCCCTTAGTTTTTTTACGTTAAAATTATTATCCTCATCGATCGTCCATATTTCTTTGTCCTTCTTATCTCTTTCGGGTTTATGATCCTCCAGTCTTCGATTGAGGGTCTCCATTTCGCCAATCTCCCTTCCTCTCGGCGGCCTTCTCCAACTCCATTTCCATCTCCATTCTCCATCCGTCCACATCCCTCTATCCGCTACCTTCGATTCTTGGTCCGTCTCTAGCCGGTAAAGTCTTGCAAACTCTTCCTTTTGTGGTCGTGCTCCCGTCCATCTCTCCTTCCAAAAGCTTGTCTCCTTGCCATCTCCTACTTGTTTACGAAACGAGCTTGAGAAAGCGATACCGTTGTTGTCCATCACCGTTCGATTTGTATAATGTTGTTCCATGTCGAGCCTGCACCAAAATCATTAGAGTTATTTTCCGACAGCCCACTCCCTTCCCCATAGATACTTTTAATAACCTTGACCCAAAGTGCATTTTTTTCAACTCGAAATCTCCACCACCATTTTCCCAAAAGAGCCCAATTGGCCTCTCTCAAGCTCCCGATGTTTAGACCCCCATTTCTAAGACTCTTTATCGACTTTTCCCATCCAACCCATACTAGACCTTTCTTTTCACTCTCTCCACCCCCCTCCCCAAAAAAATCTACATCTCTCCCTCTCTATATCTATTATCACTCCACTCGGGGCTCGATATAAAGAGAAATAATAAAACATGAGGCTTCCTAATACCGATTTCACCAGAGTCAACCGTCCTCCAAACGAGATTAATTTTGATTTCCATGAGGCTAACCTTTTCTGTACCTTTTCGATCGTCGGTCTCCAATTTTCCAATCTTTTCATTGATGCACCAACCGGGAGACCTAGGTAAGTAAAGGGGAGAGAACCTGACCCACATCACATGCTTGTAGCCCAATCTTGCACTTCTCCATCCGGAACTCCCACTCCAAATATTTTACTTTTGCTCATGTTTATTTTTAGTCCCGACATCAATTGGAAGCACTTAAGGATGTTGAAAATTTTAAAGTTACTTAGACTCCATTTACCAAAGAAAACCGCATCGTCCGCATATTGTAAATGTGAAATCGGGACTCCGTTTGTTCCCACATTTATGCCTTCATACAATCCCGTTCTCACTGCTTCTTCTATTACTATGTGCAAATTTCCAGCCGCTAAAAGGAAAAGAAAAGGTGCAAGCGGGTCACCTTGCCTTAACCCTTTGCCCATATTAAATTCTTTCGTTGGGCTTCCATTAACAAGGATGGACATCGAAGACGAGTATAAGCACGCCTTTACCCACTTAATCCATCTTTCTCCAAAACCCATTTTATGCAAGCTATCAATCAAGAAGTCCTATTCCACACTATCATAGGCTTTTTCGAAGTCTACCTTGAAAATCAACCCCCTTTGTTTCTTTTTTCGAAATTAATGAATCACGTCGTTAGATATGAGGACCCCATCGAGTATGAAACGATTTTTCACGAAAGCGCTTCGTGTGTCACTAACTATCTTTGCCAAGATGTTCTTTATTCTTTCCGCAAGCACCTTTGCAATTATTTTATAATACATTCCAATAAGGCTAATCGGCCTATACTCCCCTAAGTGTGCCGGGTTTGGCACTTTGGGGATCAATGTAAGGAAGGATGAATTGCAACCTCGACTAATCTCACCATTGACTTCGAACCATCGTAGCGCCCTCATTAAATCTTCCTTTATGACGTCCCAAAATCGTTTTATGAAACCAAAAGTAAAACCATCCAGACCCGGAGCTTTGTTATTCCCACACGATTTAACCGTGTTCCAAACCTCTTCTTCTTCAATCGGACGTTCTAGGAAATCGGCCTCTTCTTTGGATAATTTCTTGAACTTATCACCATGTAGAGACGTGCCCTCCCTTCTATTTGACTCAAATTTCTCATTAAAAAACTCATATGTGAAATTCTTTATTTGGCTCGGCTCTTCCGTCCACTCGGAGTTTGTATTTAGTCCTCTAATCGAGTTCTTCCTTTCACGATATCTTACCGCCGCATGGAAAAGTTTGGAATTTTCATCCCCTTCCATGATCCATTTTACTTTAGCCTTTTGTCTAATCATCCCGATCTTCTTTTCTTCCAAATCTAGCCATTTTCCCCTTGCGGTCCGCCATCTTGATCTATTTTCTTCGTCCCACCCATTTTGGTCCGCTTCTAATTCCCTTTGTAATGTCTCCTCTTTCCATTTGAGCAAATCGGTTTCTAATTCTCCAAACTTTCTTTTTCCCCATTCTTTAATTCCTTCCTTCACATTTTTTAGTCTATCCCAGAAAATACAATCGGGGCGAATTGATGTTACTCTTTTAACCCAAGATAGATTAACTACATCTTCTATCCCGTCCTCCTTCAACCATGAGTCGAAAAACTTGAAGGGCTTCGGTCTGAAGTTCTTTTTATCTTCAAAACGCATTATAGGTGTATGGTCCGACCACTTTCTATTCAACGCTTTGACCCCTAAGTTTCGCCATGTTGTCCCGAAATCGATTGACACCAAGAACCGGTCTAGTTTACTAAGTTTCAAGCCGTCATCGCTCACCCTTGTGTATTTTCAACCAAAAAGAAGAACTTCTATTAATTGGCATCTAGAGATGAAGTGTTTAAATTCCTTTGCACCCCTTGAATTAGTGATGGAGTTTAATCTTTCGTGATCCCCCCTTACTTCATTGAAATCCCCAAATAAGCACCATTTAACCTCATCTTTTTCCACTAATTTTTCCAATCTTCCCCACAACTCCAATCTACCATTAAGGTTGTTTGGCCCGTAGACATTAACAATTCCCACCGTCCCTATTTTTCCTTCCCAAGATCCTACAATAGCCAAGAAAGAGGGATCTTCGATGACGTAGTCACATACAAACTTCTTTTTATCCCACATAGTTACCAACCCCCCCGAATTTCCTATTGCATCTACTTTTACAAAGTCTACATCATCACTACCCCATAACATACTAGCTTGGATTTGATCCCAATTTTTTATTTTCGTCTCTTGTATACCCACTATGTTTGGTTTCATTGATTTATAGATGTCTCTTACCCATGATTTTTTGTTCCCAATCCTCTTATATTTAAAGAAATAATATTTATTGTAAAATTGACAAATCTCGACATTCACCTGTGTTACTATCTTCACCTCCATGAACTCCCATCGTGCTTTTTTCTGCATTTTGTTGCTTTTTCCAGATTACCCCAATTGCTTCCCCAAAATTTTCAAGACCTCCTGCACCTCATTGTTGTTCACTTCGTTTGAGATCTTCGTGCGAATAGCGCCATCAGAACCTTGGGAATTTGATCTTCTTTGTCCAGGTTTTTCTCCATCCGTTGATTTCAAGGTTTTTCGTAAACATGGTTTTTTGGTGTTGTGTCTGGCCATCTTTTTAATTAGATGGAAACTCACTTTCCCCCTCCCAAAGCTTATCTGTTCCGACTTTCTTCCTTTCCCTTTTTCCCCTAAACCTTCGATCCTTATTGTTTTTGCTCCTGATTGAAGTTCTTCTCCCCTTGCCGTTTCCTCCGTATCATGAGACGACCTCTCCTCTCTTGGGCCCTTTCTTCCCAGATTATTTTGTCTACTTTTTAATTTTTTGGGCCTTTCTTTTTCACTTGGGCCACCATTTTCTTTCTCTAAATTTCTTATTAAGATTTCTTCACCATGGCCCATAGGAGTAGGCCCACCTTCTAGGTCCATCATATTTGAATTGTTTTGAAAGTTTTGATCTGATGATTTTTCTTCCCCCACAACTTTCTCTCCTTGAATCTTGCACCCCACGTGACATCCCTCTTTATTGGAAAACTCCTCCCCTTCATCATTAATTTTTGGAACTCTCACCATAATAAATGTTGGCTTTTCGACTTCCTGGTTTCCTTCCCCATCTTCACCTGAATTTTTTTTCCTTGGTACGGATCTTCGCCGGAATAATCTCCCGCCGGTGCAACTGATTTTTCTTGACCGTTTTTACTAGGTTTTCCTACTTCTCCTGCGTCCCCTAACCATGTCTCCTCTACGCCCCATTCGTCATTAGTGAAATTCCCGTCTTCCGACCCATGGGACGTGGCCGATGCCCTATCTTCGATTCCCTCACTTTCCGACACCGAGAATTTTTCTGATCTTCGTTCCATGAATTCCATCAGGCTACTTTCTTCTTCTTCTATTTTTATACGATAAAATATGCCCCCTATTTTGATTGTGCTTACTTTATTTCTCGATGACATAATTAACGTACTTATCATGACTTTTCCCCAAGCAAGGTTATTGCATTCCTCTATCTCACAGTCCATGGTTCTCCACACTTTCCCCCATTTGCTTGCAATAGTCATAAAGACCTCACTCTTCCACCCGTGCAATGGAACTCCAAAAATCTTAATCCATATGAGTCTTTCCGAGTTGCGGTAGCCGGTGGACCACTTTCTCAAGTCATTAAGCCAGAAATGGAGGCCATGTACCTTATTTTTCAGAAGATTGTTTATTTGTTCATCTCCACCGAATCTTAATAGGATTTGTCTCCCACCTAAGTACTTTAGCTCCTTTACACCAATTGTGTCTTCATCTTCGCATAACCGCCGTATTGCTCCTAAACTATCTAAAGATTTTAGACTCCCCACTAAGCACCATTTTAGAAAATTTCGAGCTTTTTCGTCGACCGGCCAAGTTCCGATAACTTCATTTTCTTTTATTCCTTCAACTTCAATTTTACCCGCCTGATTCTCCTTTTTATCATTTTTCAAGACCTCCGCATAAGTTCTGTTTATCATTCTTTCAGCCCCTCCAATATCTTGTCCTTGCCACGTGCTTTCACCCTTCATTTCTTGTCGCCTTTGCGTGGTTCTTCACCCTACTATCTTCTCCCTCGATCCTCTTGTTTCAGCTCTAAAATCCCTCAGTTTATAGGAACCTAACCATATACTGTTAAGGTCCTTTTCCATTTGAGCTCCATTTTGAGATTTTAATCTTACGAATCCGAACCTTTTTCCATTCGAAAGTCTCTTCCTTGCCATATATATGTCCGATAGGACTCTGACTTTCCTAAAAGCTTTCCACAAACTTCCCAAGTCCATCGACTCCGAAAAATTGAAGAAAAGAAAGGAAGTCTCTTTTGGTATCTTGCTGCCCCTGGATTCCTCATACTGGAAATTTCCGTTGTAACCATTTCTTCCTATACGAGCCTTCTCACCACTCCACCCTCTTTCCCACACTCGCTCTCTCTGCCTCTCAATCTCTCTCTCTCTGCCTCTCTCTCATCTCTCTATAGACTTAAAATTTTCAACTATTGTTTATTTAAACATGCTTAATTATCTTATAATATTGACGTATTTATTTAGTTAATACAATTACATCAATGATATTACTTATTTAAAATACTATTTCGTTTTATTAAATTGGACTAATTTATTCTTGTTAGATATGACAATTGATTTATTTAAATATTTGTTTAGTCTTAAATTTATTGTTCTATATAATATTCAATTGCTTATGTTATTTATAACTCATCCAAATCTTATTAATAAATAATTTATTTCCTTACTATAAATAGTTCAAAAATAAAAAGAAATTTTAGATACATACGCTTGAAATTTTTCTAAAGATTTATATGTTGAGATTTCACAATTATTTTAAATGTTATCCATAATTTTTTTATGGCAATAGATATGCATACCTTTATGAAGATTCTTGGTCTCCAAGTCATATATTATTATGCTTACATTAACCTATTTGATAGATAGATCTAGAAATATGGATGGATAATCATATTTGAAAGAAATTATCTAAGTATTTGATTATTTTATTAGTTTTTGAATTGATGTATTCATATCTTATTCATGTGTTTATCATAAATATAATTTATAATTAATTAACTATTTTTGGAAATTATTTTTCCAACTCTCTACCCTTTAACCAAAAGCTCCAAAACAATAGCATGCAAATGTTAAAATATTATACAAATATTTTTTCTTTATATTGGGTTCCTACTCATTTTTCGATCTTATTTAATATTTGGAAGTTACACTTCCTATCCACATATTTTTTGGTCTTCTACCAAAAGCACCCAAAATACTATTAAGGTATTAAATCATTGAAATTGGCCTCATATGCCAAACTTCTATTCTTTTTGGTATCATGCTAAAAGCTCTATAATCAGCAATGTTATCTTCAAATTAAATAAATTGCAAGATATCAATTGGATTTTGTCAAACGGGTGTAAATAGTCCTAAGGTTTGTAGGGACTTAAGAAATCCATGTGATTCCCCTACCACCTGGAATGCCAATAGACTGAATAATTTATTTTCGCAAATTGAAATATTGATGAAATACTATCATCAAAAATCAAACACACAAAAATCCAATATTTTTAGATCATAATTTTTAGATTAATGAAATTTCATGCATAATATAATGATTATAGATCATAATTGTTAGAAAATCATATATTCTCCATTATTTGCAACATCACCAGAAGATTCTTTAAGCTAATGATATTACTTGAAGAACCAAAAGATTCTTCAAGCTAATGATATTACTTGTGTTGCTTGTTCACAAGTAGAAAGCTAATCACTCGCCCATCACCAGCCAAAGTAGGGTTTGAATCACTCAATTTTCTAGAAAGGATACAAGGGGATATATATGGACCAATACACCCCTCTTGTGGACCATTTAGATATTTTATGGTTTTAATTGATGCATCAACCAAAATGGTCACATGTGTGCTTATTATCAAGTTACAATCTGGCGTTTGCACGATTACTTGCCCAATTAATATGACTGAGAGCACATTTTCCAAATTATCTTATAAAAACAATTCGTTTTGACAATGCTGGTGAATTCACATCCCAAATATTTAATGATTATTGCATGTCTATTGGGATAATAGTTGAGCATCCTATAGCTCACGTTCATACACAAAATGGGCTTGCTGGATCGTTTATCAAGCGACTACAAATGATAACCAGAGCAATAATTATGAAAGCTAAACTACCAGTTTCCGCCTGGGGCCATGCTATCTTGCACACAGCAACACTAATTCGCATCAGGCCAACAAGTTATAATGCCTCATCCCCTTTAAAAGTGGTTATTGGTTAGGAACCTAACATTTCCCATTTAAGGATTTTTGGGTGTGCGGTTTATGTCCCAATTGCTCCACCACAACGCAAAAAGATGGGACCTCAAAGGAGATTGGGAAAATATGTCGGATACAAATCAACATCTATAATCAAATATTTAGAGCCATTAACGGGGTATTTATTTACGGCTCGATTTATTGATTGTCATTTTAATGAATTAGAATTCCCAACATTAGGGGGAGGGACTAAACCACTGCAAAATCAAAGTAAAATAAGTTGGAGTGAATTATCATTACCTCATCTTGATCCTCGAACTAAACAAAGGAAACTAGAAGTTCAAAAGATAATTCACTTGCAAGGACTTGCAAATCAGTTACCAGACACATTCACTGACCCAAAGAGGGTGACAAAGTCACATGTTCCAGCTGCTAACGCTCCAGTTAAAATTGATATCCCAAAGGGGTAAGACAACTTGAGTAATGAGTCTAGAGCACGCCAGAAGCGTGGTAGACCAATCGATTCCAAAGATAAAAATCCTCGAAAGAAAAAGAGAGCTAATAACCAAGATGGTTAAAACGAGGTAAGAGAAATGCCACAAGAGTCTCCTGATGAGACACTAGACATGATGGTTCCAAAAGTACCTCATGTACCTGAAAATGAAGAGATCTCACTAAATTATATCATGTCTAGAAAAGTATGGAATCGAAACGAAACCGACATCAATGATATTTTTGCATATAATATAGCGCTAAATGTGATTAAAAATGAGGAGGATCAAGAACCAAAATCTATCAATGAATGCATGCACAGAAAAGATTGGCCAAAATAGAAAGATGTAATGCAAACAAAATTGAACTCACTAATAAAACGGGAAGTCTTTGGACCTGTTGTCCGTACACCTGAGGGTATAAAACCTGTCGGATATAAATTGGTCTTCATAAGGAAACGTAATGAGAAAAATGAAATTATGAGATAAAAAGCACGACTAGTCGCACAAGGATTCTCACAAAGACCCGGAATTGATTATGAGGAGACTTATTCCCCCGTGGTGGATGCAACTACTTTTCGATACCTCATAAGTCTAGTAATACAAGAAGGGATTGATATACGTCTAATGATGTTGTGACAACTTATTTATATGGGTCACTTGATACTGATATTTACATGAAACTCCCTAAAGGATTGAAATTTCCTGAATCATGTAAAGTAAGTTCTCGAGAACATTGCTCGATTAAGTTGAATAAATCATTATATGGTTTGAAACAATCAGGGCGTATGTGGTACAATCGCCTTAGTGAATATCTGATGAAAGAAGCTTATAAGAATGCTTCGATTTGCCCATGTATCTTTATAAAGAGATCTGGACCCGAGTATGTCATAATTGTTATGTATGTAGATGATTTAAATATAATAGGACTTCCGGTGAGCTTCCTCGGGTAATAGAATATTTGAAAAAAAGGTTTTGAAATGAAAGATCTTGGAAAGACAGTTTTGTCTAGGGCTACAAATCGAACATCTTAAAAACGGAATACTTGTGCATCAAGAAACTTATATAGAAAAGGTGCTGAAAAGGTTTTATAGGAATAAATCACATTCAATGAGCACACCTATGGTTGTTAGGTCGCTTGATGTTAAGAAAGACCTTTTTCGACCTCCAACAGATAATGAATATATCACTGGTCCTGAAGTACCATATCTAAGTGCGATTAGGGCACTAATGTTTCTCGCCGGTCATACGAGACCGGACATATTATTTTCTTTGAATCTGTTAGCGAGGTATAGTTTGTGTCCAGCAAAGAGACACTGGAATGGAGTAAAGAAAATATTACGATATCTCCAAGGTACCAAAGATATGGGTTTATATTTCGCTAACAAATCAAAGGCAAGTTTAATTGGTTTTGCAGATGCTGGATACCTGTCAGCCCCATACCGGTCAATCACAAACCAAATATGTATTCACTATTGGTGGAACATTGATTTCATGGCACTCCATAAAACAGACTATAGTAGCCACTTCGTCGAATCATGTCGAGATCTTAGCTATCCACGAAGCCAGCAGAGAATGTATTTGGTTGAGAAATGTAATACGACATGTTTGCGGATCCTATGGTATTAGTTTGGATAAAGAGTTACCAACAGTCTTGTATGAAGATAATGCGGCATGTACTATTCAACTCAAAGAAGGGTACATTAAAGGAGACAAGACCAAGCATATACTTCCAAAGTTCTTCTTCACCCATGATTTGTATAAAAGCGACGACATCAGTGTTTAACAAGTTCGTTCGTGTGAGAACCTAGATGATCTATTCACCAACTCCCTTCCGAACTCAACGTTTCAGAGACTGGTTCATGATATTGGGATGTGCCAACTTTTAGAACTCAAGTGATGTGATTATCAGGGGGAGAAAATACGCGTTGCACTCTTTTTCCCTTGATCATGGTTTTGTCCACTAGGTTTTCCTGACAAGGTTTTTAATGAGGTAACAACCCCAAGCGTATTTGGAGTGACTATGTACTCTTTTTCCCTTCACTAAGTTTTTCCCACAAAATTTTACTTAGTAAGGTTTTTAATGAGGCATAATACTCTTAATCGACATCCAAGGGGGAGTATTATGGAAATATATATATATACAAGGAATGGATGTCAATCCCTTTGTTATTGGTAAATATATGTATTAGATATGTATTAATATGGATTACATATGGAATAAGAATACAAGCTTTGGCTTTCATCTCTCTCTCAATTCCTCTTATCGTTATTTTATAACAACAAAGTTTTTAAAATAACTTTAAAATCTTAAACTAATTTATGATTGTCAAACGTTGACTTTAAACAAAATAGTATTTATATTAGTTTTTGTTAGTGAATTTTCTTTAGACATGCAATTTGCTTTATGATATTTCTGTTGGAGGATTACGAATAGTTGTAACTTCAATTTATAACCGGTTGGGTGTTGAGAATATATATATATATAGAGAGAGAGAAAGGTTCAGAAGAAAACGCTAAAAAAAAGAAAACTGAAGAACATCCAGGGAGGCCGTTATCTGGATGATATTTTTTTTTCCATGCACCAATCCATATATATGCATTAGTGGATATGCGCAAATGCATATAAATGATTGGAGCTCCTTTTTTCTATGCATCAATGCATAAATATGCATTAGTGCATATGCACAAATGCATGTTACCAGATGTCGGCCTCCTAGGGTATTCTTCAGTTTTATCTCTTTTTAGCGTCTTCTCCTGAACCTCCCTCTATATATATAGGACAATAATCAGATAAAAACCATAAAAAAGGTTATAAACTTGTGAAAACTGATATAAAAATAAATTTTACATGATTTTTTTTGATCAAAACCTATAATTTAAGATGGTGTTTTACATATGTTTGGGTTCACATTATAAAATAACTACATGTGAAAGCAAAAATTGGATTCACCTAGTGAATCGAAAAATAAGCGTAAAAAATATTCATATGGTGAAACAAATACATGTGAAGATTTAATATTATGAAACAAATATATGTGAAATAATATCTTAAATCATAACATTTGATGAAAATAAATCATGAAAAAAATTAATTTTTATATCGGTTGTTATGAGTTTTTAACCTTTTTGTGGTTTTTATTTGATTACCCTCTATATATATACCTATATATAGGAGAAATATCCATTACAAACCATGCAACTCGTACAAACCATACAAACTCTATTCAAGTAATCATTTTTTAATTTTTTTTCACTTTTTCCTAATTATGAGGGTTTATTAGTCAATAATATGAGAAAATATTTTATCAAGAACACATGAGGGTTGATTAATTAAGAATATATGAAACAAGATTCATCAAAATGAGAAATACATGAAACAATTTCATTTTCATCTAGAAACAAAAATATATGAAATAATTGCATAAAGAAAGAATTATATAAAACTATTCATCATATTAAACACTTTCATGAAAATAAAAATTATTCAAAAAAATAATGAAACCATGAAGTTTGTACGGTTTGTACAAATTGCTTGGTTTTTATTTGAAATCCAATACCACGGTACTACCGTACCGTACCGACTTTTATATATTATTTTTTATATAATAAATCAATTAAATGTATTATATAATAATTATTTACAGTTTAGTTTTTATTGTTTATATTTTTTCTGTTTTTTACATTCACTTTGGGTTTGTGCCTCACTTAGGGGCTTATTAATTGTCTTTAGTTTACTTTAGAGTTTAGAAGACTTTTTAGTCTCATTTAAATATAACAGATAACAAAAGGTAGCAACCCCACCCTAACCTAATCTCTAGCAGGTTTTGGACAACTGGTTTTGGACAGCAAGAAGGTTTTAGTCTTTTAAACATGTTTGTAATTTGGAGTTTTAGACAGGTTTTGGACAACAGATTTTGGACAACGGATCATATTTATTAGTTTATATTCAACATTACATTTTGTGAACTTTGAGATGTTTTTTTTAAGGCATAGCGGCATCGAACCCACGAACCACTACCACGAACACAACGCACACACGCACGCATGCCTCCCCGACGGTATCGGGCATCTAAGGGCAGCCCACTAATCCGCTGCTGTCCCGGCCCATCTTACGTTGGACCTAGAGCCCAACCACAGTCTATGACTGGGTTGGGGGGCAGCCGAGTCTTTTGTGACTGGACTAGCCAAGGCCTGAGTACTCCTCATGCCTTAAAATTGACTCTCCTTGGATTCGAACCCGAGTAGATTGGGATACTATCCACAACCCCCCCACCCCCAGGATGTTACCGCCCTTGGGGAAACCAATTGAGCTAGACATGATTTGTATTTTGAGATGTTGGTATAAATACCGTACCAACACGTACCAACCGAAATAAGTTGGTACCAATTAAATTGGTTGGTATACGGTATAGATTTTTAAATATCAATTATAATTGGTTGATACACGATATTGAATAAAAAAACATGATACCGTGCCGTATTGACCACTGATATAAATGGATTAACAATGGTTTTTGAAAGGGTGTGTATATGGGTTTTTTTTTATTTTGGAACGTCGGTTGCTATTTGTTGTATTTAAAGAAACGGTTCCCTCCTGAAAATTTATAACACCGAGTTTCTCCTCAGTAATGTCGTTGAACAGCTTCAAGGAGATTCTCAAACCCTGTCACCAATCCCAATCACAATCTTCTTCTTCTTCATACTCACAACAAACTTCCACATCTCTAAACGCTAGAAAACCCCCAAAATCTTCTCTTTCTCAGCAACTCTTACGCCTCGAAGATGATTATAATAATTCCTTCCCCAACTTGCTTTCTACTAAACAATCGAAAGAATTTAATCAACAACCTCATCGGACGGATGTTGTTTTGGAAAGAGAATTTGAAGATATGGAGGAAGAATTTAAAGAAGAAGAAAAAGAAAATGGGTTTCGAATTGCAAAACCTAAGTTGGATCCCTCTCAATTTTTTCATCCTACTGGACCTTATGAACCATTAGTGCTTTCAGAATCCGGCCACAACCCTATTGTGCAGGTGAATTGATGAAAAAAAAACCCTTTCTAGCACTTATCTTGTCATTTCTTCTTTTGCTGTATTTAATATCTGAGCTTTCTATGTGAAACATTATCAGATTTTGAGGAAATCCAACATATTGATTCATTTGCTTAGATTGGTCATAAATTTCCATCTTCATCTCTCACAGTAGATGGCATTTAATTGTCTATGGATGAAAGTTAGGAAATTTATCATCTGACAAGGTTCTAATTGCAGGTACCCGCTTCCATAAATTGTAGGCTTTTAGAACATCAAAGAGAAGGAGTGAAGTTTTTGTACAACTTATACAAGAAGAACCATGGAGGAATTCTTGGAGATGACATGTGAGTGGCTCTTAAAAACGCTTTTCCAGCTAAAGTTATTTTCGATTTTCACACAACCTTTTGAATGATCGTTCTTGATGGCCTACTCTAAAACTATTGAACACAAAGGGTTTCGTGATTTTGTAAACATGTTGGAACCACAGTTTTAGATCCCGACAAGAACCATTGTAACTTGAGATTGTTTGGATTTGTAAATGTCGGAAAGTGAAAGTTTGAAGAAGTAATTTGCTAAAACCAAAAAAAGAGTCTCTAGCAATGATTTGGTGGTCTTATATGCAAAATCTTATTATATGCATTTGAGAGATCATTTCAGTGATCATGATTGGGCCATACATAAAAAGATATTAAACGTTTGCCCAATTTCTGGTCATTCTGGAGAAATAATCCGGAAATATGTAGAGAAGAACTTGCTTGATTGGGGTAGTGACAAGCTTTTCATGGTTAGTGTAGATAATGCTTGTTCAAATGATCTTTGTATTCGATACTTGAAAAGAAGGCTTCGTACTTGGAAGAATATTGTGTTGTCAGTATCTGCATATGCGATGTTGTGCCCATATCTTAAGTCTTGTCGTAAAAGAAGGTTTAAAAGTAGTGACTCTATTGTTAAAATCCGATCAACTGTGAAATATGCAAGGTCTTCTCCTCCTAGGCGCCATCATTGAGGCATGTGTTGAGAAAATGAAAATTAAGAGTAAAAGCCTTGTTTGCCTTGATGTTGAAACAAAGTGGAATTTGACTTAATTGATGCTAAAAAGTGCTATTAAGTTTCAAACTGCGTTTGATATGTTGGAGGAGCAAGATAGTAAGGGGCTGTTTGTTTACCTCATAACAGTTCCATTAAGAGACAACCTCTGAATCGCTAAGAGGTGAATCCTGTTTGGCAAAAAAGTAAGTCTGCCTCTTAATGAAACCCTCTGAATCATTTTGTATCCTGGACCTCCCTTAACCATTCAAAGCCCTAATTTCATTTTGAACAATTACCAAACAATTATATTTCATTTTGCACTGTATCATAAGAGCCTCTTAATCATTCTGCACCAAACCAAACCATTCAGCAACTGCAAACAGCTTCTAAGTATAGCTTTGAACTTCTATCGTTGAGGGGTATGCCCACAGAAGAAGATTGGGACTATGCTAGGTGTTTGTTTCCTTTTCTAAGAGTATAGATCTAGCATCAACTATAGAAGTTCAGATTTACATCAACGATAGAAGTTCGGACCTAGCAACAAATAAACGCATCTCATATGCAAATATTGCCTTCGACGTGTAGCTCAGTTGGCAAAGAGGCGGGCGACTTTGCCCAAATACAAGACAGATCCGGGTTCAATTCCCCCCCCCCCACACAAAACACACACACACACAAAAAAAACAGGTAGCCTTAGCCACTGAGTGAGCCAAAAAATGTCCCCTCACATTGTCCATGGAGGCAGGTTTCGGGGGCCGGTGGGGTTGCTGGTACTAAGCATTCTTTTCAAGTATCAAATACAAATATCATTTGTAATAGCATATCTAACCTGTGAAAATCTTGTCAATGCATCAATCAAGCAAGTTCGTCTCCACATATTTCCCAATTATTTCTACAGAATGACTAGGAATTGGACAACGACTTAATATCCTTTTATCTATGGCCCAATTATGATCAATAAAATGAGCTGTCAAGCACATGTAACTAAGAGTTTGCCTAAAAGATCACCAAATCAGTTGTTAGAGAAACTCTTTGTTTGATCTTAACAAAGTACTTCTTCAAACTTTCTTTTCCGACATATACAAATCCTAACAATCTCTAGCTACAGTGGTTCTTGACAAAATCTAAAATTATGGTTGCAACACGAATACAAAATCATGAATCCCTTGATGCTCGATAGTCTTAAATGGTAATTTATCAAGAATGATCATTCTAGCACAATATTTTCTACATTTGGCATGGTCAAATCTCTAAGGAAGGAACAAAGTACTATTTCTAGACGATTTAGTTTGGAATATCAATGATTTTTGTTTCTTTATCATGTTGTATGGGTACTTCTTGCAACAATTAAGATGATTATGATGAATTAGTTCCATTCTTACTAGGACAATTAAGTGCTTGAGAACAATAGTCACAAGCGGCATAATTAGGATAAGAAGTATCCCTAGTGAAATGATTCATACTGCAGATTTTTAGCGAGTATCTCTTTAACCTTCTTTTCTCTTGATGTCCTTGAACTACTTCATCATTAGATTGTCATATTGTTGTAGGATCGACGCTTGCACTTCTAGGGACAACAAGATGAAAAATAGGATCAACGTAAACTTCAATATCAGTAAGAATGTTGTCCCATCACTCCTATATAAACCATATAAAGAGAAACATTAAAGGGAGCATTGAAATGTTTACCATATAAAGAGAAAAGTTAAAGGGAGTATTGAAATGTTTACCATAATACCATATAAAGTAGTTCAAAATAGCAATTCGAGAAGCTAGGATCTCCAACACAGTAACCGTTTTCTGATGATCCTCCCCTCCCCTCACATATTTATCTAGATATGCAACAGAATAACAAGGAAATTACCCCACTACCCCAGGGGTGAGAATCCCCTGCTATGCAAAACTATTACCAAAACTTTCTAAGTTATTACTAGCCGTGACCCCACCCCCTTCTATCTTATGCCGGATCTTTTTTCTTGCGTGGGTAAAACAAATTGGTGGGTGCATTGCATCATAACACAGGAAAGTAAAATTCAATTATATTAAAACAGCCAACATACCAAAAATAGTTAATTATTTTCTTCAACTGCAACTCGGAAGCATCAAAGATAAAAAGTTTGCTTTATGTATTGAATTTGACTTGGATATTAGCCTGCTATTTTCAAATTTTTTTATTATTGTGTCATACCTGCAACTACGACGGTTGGTACTATTTTCTTTAACTCTGTCAAATGTTGAACTTCTTTTTTGATGAAAAGTAATTACATTCCGAACGAGCATTGCATGGACCTAGACTCTTACCCAGTAAGAGGCACAGGAAGAACCAAGAAACTTTTCTTCTGTTCAAATTGACGTTATTTCGTTACAATTCCTTAACATAATCAATCCATTTTGACCCATTATTTATTTTCTTTATCCCATTTCAACCCAACCTTGAAAGTAATGGTTTAAATGGGTTAATTTGGTATTATATGAAATTTAGGCGTAAATCATGAGATAAAATAAAGGTTGTAGTGAAACCTAGATTAAATAAATTATAAAATTCTTATTCAAGTTTAATGAAAGTTTAACTATGAATTTCTATTTGTCTACTGTCCTTTATGTTTTCTTTTTCCAATTGATCAGGGGATTAGGGAAGACTATACAAGCAATTGCATTTCTTTCTGCCGTATATGGAAAAGATGGAGAATATGGCGAAACCACAATTCTCAAGGAGAATGAAAGAGATAAGAAAGGTCCTGTGCTAATTATCTGCCCTTCTTCTGTTATACAAAACTGGGAGGCTGAATTCTCTAAATGGGCAACATTCAGTGTTGCTATATACCACGGCACTAACCGTGATATGATTTTTGAGAAAATCGAAACTCATGGAGTTGAGATACTTATAACCAGTTTCGATACGTATAGGATTCATGGGAACATTCTGTCATCAGTGAATTGGGAGATTGTGATCATCGATGAAGCACACCGTCTTAAAAATGAAAAATCAAAACTTTATGAAGCTTGTCTAGCCATTAAGACACGAAAACGCTATGGTCTGACTGGAACAGTGATGCAAAACAAGATAATGGAATTGTTTAACCTTTTTGATTGGGTTGTACCTGGAGGGTTGGGGACACGTGAACATTTTCGGGATTATTATGATGAGCCATTAAAGCATGGTCAGAGATCAAGTGCACCTGAAAGATTTGTT
Organism: Silybum marianum; assembly: GCA_036898165.1. NCBI lineage: Eukaryota > Viridiplantae > Streptophyta > Magnoliopsida > Asterales > Asteraceae > Silybum > Silybum marianum. The sequence continues at coordinate 13,640,567 of CM072540.1, read as the reverse complement.
CAGGTTGCTCAAGAGCGTAAAAAGCACTTGGTGTCTGTTCTGAATAAGTTTCTATTAAGACGAACGAAAGAGGAGACAATTGGACATCTTATGATGGGTAAGGAAGATAATGTTGTATTTTGTGCTATGAGTGAGGTGCAAAAGCGAGTTTATAGGAGGATGCTACAGCTACCTGATATCCAATGTCTTATTGATAAAGACCTACCTTGTAGCTGTGGAAGCCCTTTAAAGCAAGTGGAATGTTGTAAAAGAACTGTTCCTAATGGTGTTATATGGCCTTACCTTCATAAAGATAATCCAGATGGTTGCGATTCTTGCCCCTTTTGCCTTGTTCTTCCTTGTCTCACTAAGCTCCAGCAGGTTATCACTACTTTTTAACTTTGTAATAGATCTTTAGATTATCTCCAAGAGCTATGCTAAAATGGAAAAAATAGAGATTTTTACAAAAAATTTGCTCCAAGATCTATGCTATCTTGTATGCTAAAATAGAAAAAATAGGATAGAGAAAGATAAAAATCTCCAAATTTGGAGAAATCTCTAAATCTACTTTTTGAGAAAGAGAAATATTATTTTAATCATTCCATCCAATAAGAGACATTGAAATAAAATGTATAGGAGAGAGAAATTAATATTTTATTAATATATTGATTATTTAATAATATAATAAATAATATAATTTCTAAAATAGCATAGCTCTTGGAGTTGGGAGTAATTTTGTTTAAAGATTTTGGCCTTTTTAATCTATTTTAGAGAAAATATAGCATAGCTCTTGGAGATGCTCTTAGAATTTTCATAATTAAATCAAGTATAGATAATGGTTGTTGATTTGAGAGGACCCAATACTTTTTATTCATGAAAATGACTAGTTACAAAACACACCCAAGTAATTTTTCTGCTCATATATGGATTTGGTTAATCTTATATTTTCTCATCAAAGTAAAATGACGATTTTACCCTTTTGTGTTGCACAGATAAGCAATCATTTGGAGCTCATCAAACCTAATCCCAGGGATGACTTAGATAAACAGAGGAAAGATAAGGATTTTGCCTCAGCTGTTTTTGGTACTGATATCGATCTGGTGGGAGGGTATACCCAAAATGAGAGTTTTATGGGTCTAAGTGATGTTCAACATTGCGGGAAGATGAGAGCTTTAGAAAATTTGATGTCATCTTGGATTTTGAAGGGGGATAAGATTCTTCTCTTTAGTTTCTCTGTCAGGTAATTTAATTTACGTTAATTACATTCCTAACACACAATAAACTTTTTTAATCATGTTTAGATTAATGTTTTACGGTCTTTTAGATACTTGGTTATGTTTTAAGAAATTTAAACCGAGTTATTCTTCATTCCATGTGGTCTTAACAATTCATGTTTCTTTATCTGCATTTAGGATGAAAACATGATGACATTATATGAATTTTTATCCACTTTAAGCGAGTATACTTTGTCGTTAGCATTTGACAAATTAAAAAGACAATGGAGCTGAAATAAGAGAGAAAAAAAATCTCACCTTGATGTTTACTGCACAGAATTTTTTCAAGTCTGAAAATGTTGGCCGAGATCTATATATACCATATTTATATTCTTCTGTAGAAAGTTAGCGATCATAAGGCATGTTATTACTCAAAAAGATGGTGTATTTCTCATTAAACTAGAATAGACATTACACTTCTATATATACAAGAGAGGAACCTATTTAAGGAAATGATACTTATATAACTAAGAAAGATAAGTCTAGTTTACTAAATCTAACACTCCTCCTCAAGTTGGAGCAAAGATATTAATCATGCCCAACTTGCTACAAATAAAATCTACTTGTACTTTCCGTAATGGCTTTGTCAGAATGTCTGCAAGTTGGTACTCGGTCCTGATGTGCACCGGTTGAATCGATGGAGGGTCTGTCTGAGTTCCTACAACACGGTCTCTGATAAGATGGCAATCCACCTCAATATGTTTAGTCCTCTCATAGAAAACTTGATTCTTGGCTATATGAATAGCTGACTGGTTATCACAATAAAGTCTCATCAAATCGTCTGTAATCACTCCAAGCTCTCTTAGGAGTCTCCTTATCCACGTCATTTCGCATGACACATCTGCCATGGCCCTATACTCTGATTCGGCACTCGATCGAGAGACACTATGTTGTTTCTTGCTTTTCCAAGAAACTAGATTTCCTCCGACGAATACACAATACCCTGTAGTCGATCTCCTGAAAACGGGACAACCGGCCCAATCCGCATCCGAGAAGCCGGATATCCTGCCATCTCCTTCTTCGGTGAATGCACCCACTCGACAGTGGCCCTGGTCAGAATAGAGTATTCCTAATCCTGGTGTGGCCTTAAGATACCTCAAAACACGTAGCGCTGCATCCCAATGACCTGTATAAGGAACGGACATGAACTGACTCAAGACACTAACCGGGAATGATATATCTGGTCGAGTAACCGTCAAATAGTTTAACTTCCAACAAGTCTCCTGTATCTCTCCGGATCTTTCATAAGGTTCCCATCATTTGGAAGTAGTTTTTCCGTAACGAGCATCGGACTGTCCACTGGTTTACACCCCAATAGACCACACTCGGTAAGCATATCAAGAACATATTTCCGTTGAGATAGAATAATCCCTTGTGGAGATCGGGATACTTCTATCCCAAGGAAGTAACAAGGCCGTCCAAGATCCGTAACATGAAACTGGGTGTGTAGAAATTGTTTCAACTCTGAAATTCCAACGCTATCATCTCCGGTGATAATAATGTCATCTACATAAACCACTAGTATGATTCGCCGACCATCATGGTGTCTAAAGAACACAGAATAATCCTGGGAACTGCGAGTCATACCAAACTTTTGGAGGACATCTGAAAAACGTCCAAACCATGCTCTAGGGGACTGTTTGAGACCATACAATGATTGTCGTAGTCGACATACCTTTGTGGTCTCCTCCTCAATAACAAACCCGGGTGGTTGTTCCATGTATACCTCCTCCTCAAAAATGCCATTAAGAAAGGCGTTCTTGACATCCAACTGATGAAGTGGCCAATGATTAATGGCAGCCAAAGCTATACAGATGCGAACAGATGGCATTTTAGCAACCGGGGAAAATGTTTCTTCATAGTCAACCCCATGGGCTTGAGAATAACCCTTTGCAACTAACCGAGCTTTCAATTGATGCAGAGAACCATCAGGATGAAGTTTTACCGTGAATACCCACTTACAACCCACTTTGCGCTTGCCACGCGGAAGTTGTTCCAAATCCCAAGTATGATTTTTCTGAAGGGCATCCATCTCTTCCTGCATGGCTTTAAACCTCCCGGATGATTAAGAGCCTTGGTCACATTCCTGGGAACAAAATGGCTGTCAATGGCTGTAGTATAGGCACACGACTCGGAAGACAGGTGTGAGTAAGCAAGATAATCCTGAATGGGATATCGGGTACGAGTCCTTGTGCCTTTTTGGAAGGCAATTGGAATATCAGGGAGCGGTGCACCGGGTGGGTCATAAGGCTCGGTCGGTGGTGGTAGAGGTGCTTCAGGTACTGGATCATGGACTATATCAGTAGGTGACGATGTGTGTGTATCATGTGGTGGAACGGGAGACTCATCAGAATCATGATGCACAGGTAAGGACTCATGGGTCTCATGCACTTGTCTTTGGTGCTGTCGAACATACACCTTGGTGAACCGAGTATCAGTCGGGGGTTTCTAAGTAACGGGATTTCATGCTAGTACAGGGAGGTGAAAGACTGGAGTATCAGAAGATTCAAAAGGGTCAGGAACAGGATTTGCCAACTCTGAAGCATTGCTTGAAGATTTGAGAAAGAATGGAACCGACTCATTGAAAGTGACATCCGCACATTTGAAATATCTACGAAGGGTTGGACTATAACAACGATAACCTTTTTGGACACATGAATACCCAAGGAACACACACATGATAGCACGTGCTGCAAGTTTATTATGTCCTGGACGATGATCATGAACATAAGATATACATCTAAATATTTTAGGAGTCAAAGGAAAAGGAGTGCCTTTGGGAAAAAGAATGGAGAATGGTGTCCTCCCTTTAAGAACAGAAGATGGCATAGTTAATCAGATAATTAGCCGTAAGAACTGCATCAACCCAAAAACTTTGTGGTACATTATAGTGAATCATCATAGTGCGAGCTACATCCAGCAAATGGCGGTTTTTTCGTTCAGCAATGCCATTTTGCTGGGGTGTATATGCACATGAAGATTCGTGTATAATATCACACTCAAACAAGTAACTTGTAAAATCATGAGAGAAATATTCTTTTGCATTATCAGATTGCAATGTTTTAATGGAAACATCAAACTGGGTTCTGACATAGGCATAAAATTCACGAAAGATAGAAAATATTTCACTACGAGATTTAAGAAGACAAACCCACGTTGCACGAGAAAATTCATCAACAAACGTAATGAAATATTTAAAACCATAGGTAGAAGTAATTGGACACGGTCCCCATACATCAGAGTGAACGAGTTCAAACAAAGTATTGACTTGACTAGACTTACTAGGGGGATAGGAACAACGAGTGTGTTTACTCAACTGACATGACTCACATGTTAACTCATGAATAGATGAAAGATCAGGTCTTAGTTGTTTCAGAACTGGCAAAGAAGGGTGACCTAACCGACAATGCACCTCCCTGATACTGGAATCACAAAGATGTGTAGCTGGAGATTGCAACATAGACAAGCGATAAAGACCTTGAGATTCAAAACCTGTGCCAATCAATTGGTTTGTTCCCAATTCATGAAACACACAATGTGTGGGGAAAAAGGTTACAGAACAATTAAGTTTTCTAGTAATTTGGCTAACAGATATTAGACTTTCAGGGAAGGTAGGAACGTAAAGGACGGATGATAAGTTTAGGTTTGACATGTTACTAGTGGATCCAATGCCCAAAATTTGACACGAAGATCCATTAGCAAGCCGAACTGGATTATGGGGTATATTAGTCTCGAGATTGGATAAAAGTTCTTTGTTCCCGGTCATGTGATCTGTGGCTCCAGAATCAATAATCCAAGATGGTGAGCTTGCAGAAAAACATGTAGAGATACCCGATTGTGCTGGTATTGCACAAAAAGTAGATGGAACTTGACATTCAGGATGACCCGAAACTCTAAATTCATTGAACGACGGTTGTTGCACTTTAACTTTGTCTCCCATTGTTAAGTTGTAAATTAAAAAGGTTGGATCTCCAAGGCGGTGGTCCGGCGAGCAACAATGACTAAGTTTTAGGCAGATATCAGTAAATTTCGACGTGTTTAGTTTATACCAACAAGTTCCGGCTTGTTCCAAGTAGGTTTAGATGAGTTCCAACAGATTTTAGATGTGTTCCGGGCAGGTTACGGTAGATTCCAGTAGGTTCAGATGCTGTTCCGACAGGTTCCGGGTAGATTCTAGAGGATTCCGGCAGGTTTCGGAGGATTCCGGGCAGTTTCTGGAGGATTCCGGGCAGGTTCTGGAGGATTTCGGCAGGGTCTGGGATATTCCGATCAAGTGTTTTAGTATTCCGACAAGTTCTGGAGTATTCCAACAGGTTCTGGGATATTCCGATCAGGTTCTGGGATAATCCGGCAGGTTGTGAAGTATTCCGGTCAGGTTATGGGGTCTTCCGGCAGGGTCTAGAAGTCCGGCAACGGCGGCTGACGACGGCAGCGGGAGGTCTGGTAAGTTCCGGCAGCAGCTGGAGGTCTGGTAAGTTCCAGCAGCGGCGGCCGAGGTCTGGTAAGGTTTCCGGCAGCGGTGGCTGGAGTTCCGGTAAGGGTCCGGCGACGGCGGCTGGAGTTCCGGTAGAGTTCCGGCGACGGCGGCTAGAGTTCCGGTAGGGTTCCAGCGAAGTCGGCTAGGTTTCCGGCGAGATTTTCAGGCATGGCTCTGATACCATGTTATTACTCAAAAAGATGGTGTATTTCTCATTAAACTAGAATAGACATTACACTTCTATATATACAAGAGAGGAACCTATTTAAGGAAATGATACTTATATAACTAAGATAAGTCTAGTTTACTAAATCTAACAAGGCACATAACAAGTTTTTCAATATTCAAAATTCTCTTGGTTATGCAAAGATGAGGCTATATTTAGAAGGGTCCTTCTACAAACTTGCATATCTATTCTATCAACATATCAAAGTACTAGCTATAATACTCCAATAGCGTTCCCAAAATGTAGAAAATGAACAAAATGGGGATTTTGAGCAAATATTTTGCTCCAACAGCTTCCCGAAAACTATCTCCAAAATGGAGAAAGTAGGTTTTTATCCAAAGATGGAGATCACCCTAAAAATGATTACCAATTCTACCTTCTTATTGATAGCACAGCTACGTGCTTGCACTCAATTAGTAGCGCTGGCACGTCACTCGGCTCCTCGGCTGACTTCGGCTGCAAAGACTTTCTCCTTAGGCGCATGTCTCAGCAACCAACCCGGCAACCATATGCTTCGACCCACATTGAATGCCGGGCCATTCGTTGAAGATAAAAGTATATCGAACCCATATGAAGTTTTTACCATGAGCAGATTGTATCCATTGAGCAAATATAGGTTCGCAAAGCCTCCTTCCTCTTTTAAGTTAAGTGAGGAACTCGCTTGAGGGAAAGGGACTGCGACCTTCAACTCCTAAGATATATCATATAATATAGCATGTCGCCCTGAAGAAGGATTGGAGTTATTTTCCTTCGGTTACCAGTTCCGTTAGCCGATTAGCAAGCAGTACTCGAGGAACAGGCTTAGTCAGAATTACCGGTGCTTAATGCAATAACCGGTGAGCAGACTTGCGACTTTCTTCCAAGGGGCCGTAATCAGCCTCAAGATTTTAGATTCCGTAAGTAACTCAGTGAGTGCCTTTCTAAGAAAGAAGGGCTTGGAAGAAGAAAATGAAATTTGAACAAACTGCTAATATTTCACGTCTTTCTATTTATGGTTCTTATGGAGCTACATTGCAACAAATCTTCTTTTTCTGCAGCATTGCTTCTATGATCTTAGGAGTGTGGCCGCCATGGCCCAAACGAAAGTCAAAAGACTTCTAGCTCATAAGTCGGAATGTAATAGCTAGGCACGTCGTGGGAGGAGAATAAGCAAAATCTATTGCATAATCCACCAATAAAAAACTTCGAAAATAAATAACTAGAGAGAGAAATTATATTTTAATAGATGAATGAAATATTTTAATATTATAATCAATATTGGATTCTCCAAAATGGAGAATCTGTTGGAGATGAGTGTAATTTTTTTTTGGAGATTTTAACTTTTGGTTTTCCATTTTAGAGAAATTTTGGGGAATCCGTTGAAGATGCTCTAAGTTAACCCCAACTTTTACCGAGATATAAACAGTTTTATTCAACTTGTTAATAGTAGCTATTAGAGCGATTTCATTTCCTTTGAATAATAGCATCAACATGTTGTGTAAAGATAAACGTCACTTTCATTCTGCTCATAAATGACTTCTGCTCTTATAGGATGCTTGATATACTGGAAAAGTTTCATATAAGAAAAGGATACAGCTTTTCAAGGCTTGATGGGTCTACCCCTACAAGCCTGCGCCAATCTCTTGTTGATGACTTCAATTCAAGTCCAAGCAAACAGGTGAAATATTATTATTAGGAATGCAATCATATACTTTTCGCTTTATATATATATATATAGATATATGGGCGGGTTCAAATGAGAATTCAAATTTGGTTGTGAACGTGAGGACAAACGAGAGCGCGATACGTGTCATATTCAGACTTAATATAGTATTTATTCGGTCTGAATAATGCTTATTCAGACTGAATAAACATTATTCAGATTGAATAAATACTATATTCAGTCTGAATATTTCTTTGATTATTCAGTCTGAATAATCTACATTCAAACGCGTGTCGTGCTCTCATTTGTCCTCATGTTCACAACCAAATTTGAGTTCGCATTTGAACTTTCCTCTCTCTCTCTCTCTCTCTTTATGTATATATATATATACTATATATGGAGATCCAACATAAAGTTTTCTCGTTTCAGGTTTTCCTTATATCAACCCGTGCTGGTGGGCTTGGTCTGAACCTTGTCAGTGCCAATCGTGTGGTTATATTCGATCCGAATTGGAATCCAGCTCATGATTTGCAGGCACAGGATCGGTCATTTCGATTTGGACAGAAGCGTCATGTTGTGGTTTTCAGGCTTTTAGCAGCTGGTTCTCTTGAAGAACTTGTTTACACACGTCAGGTTTACAAACAACAGCTTGCAAATATTGCTGTTTCTGGAAAACTGGAAAAACGTTATTTCGAAGGTGTTCAGGTATATAGACACACGCTCGTGCATGTATACATACATACATAGGGGTGGGTTCAAATGAGAACTCAAATTTGCTTGTGAACATGAGGACAAAGGAGAGCGCAACACGTGTCATATTCAGATTGAATGTAGTGTTATTCAGTCTGAATAATGTATGAACTTCACCTTCATTGTTCACTCTTAATACCCTTCATTATTCAGACTGAATGGGACACGTATTGCGCTTTCCTTTGTTCTCATGTTCGCAACCAAATTTGAGTTCGCATTCTAACTTTCCTCTACATACATATACACACACACATATATATATAGAGGGAGGTTCAAATGAGAACTTTGTAAATTTAAAAGAACAAAGAAATACCTTGTGGACCACATATGATGTGGGTCCCACATAATATTAAATCATATTTGATTGAATGGTGAGACCCATTGAATCAGATATGATTTAATATTATGTGGGACCCACATCATATGTGATCTACAAATTGTTCCTTTAAATAGGGGGTGTTCTCATATGATCCCTCCCCTATATATATATATATATATATAGACATAGGATCGTGTGAGAAGAAGAGTCAAAGTGAGAAGCGTAGAAGAGATCTGAGCCCTTGATCACTCTTAATCTCATATCCACCCATGAATTGCACCTTAGAAGGGAGTTGATCCGGTGCATCTCAGTGCACCTCATCTTGGTGCATCTCATCCTAATGTGCATCCAAGGGTGGAGATCCCTTCTTACGCTTCTCACCATAACTCTCCTTCTCACCGGAACCCGACCCTGTATATATATATGTTGATTTCTAATTTTAGAAAACCTTCAATTGACTTGACACCCTCTCCATTCAGGATTGCAAGGATTTCCAAGGGGAGCTTTTTGGGATCAGCAATTTATTTCGTGATTTATCTGACAAACTTTTCACGAGTGAGATTATTGAGTCACATGATAAACAAGGAACAGAAGAAGAATGTATTTCTGATGAACAGCAAAGCATCCCCGATTTTGGGATGTGTTTTCTACCTCAACAAGCAAGAGAAGCATTTTCTTTGGATTCTGAAAGCAGCAGGCCCTTTGATAAGGAGAGCACTAAAAGAATTAACGACGAGTTGGGTAAGATTTCTGTTTTTTTGCTTTCGATTTCTCAAACTGAATATAGAATCATAGATTTTTACTCCCTGTCCCATAATTGCATGATGGTTTATTTATTTAAACAAAAAATTTCAGGGACTTAATCATATGAAATGGGAAAGTTCAATGCTTTATTTAATCAAAAAAGGTTTAGGGACTTGATCATTCGAAATGGGGAAGTTCATTGGGTTTCTCTTGAGTTTTTCCTAAAATATAAGTATGTAACAAAGAGAAAAACAATTAGGGATTAGTAAGAGGAGATTAATGATTATAGTTATAAACCAAGTCATAATAAAATTTGTTTTTTTTTTTAATTTTATGTATTTACATAATAACATCTAAGAGGACCACCCTGAACTCAAATTCCGGTTCCGCCTCCTGGCCTCATGGGATTAGTCGATGCATGTGCAAGGGGCAAAGAGGCTGTTTCTTTGAAGACTCCCGGCTTGCAAAACATTTCCTACCTTGTTATTGTTTTCGTGCACCTACTTCCTTTTATTTGTTTTGTTTTGTTTGTCTGTTTGATTTTTGTTGCTTACTCTTAAACCTGTTTTTCAAATTTTAGCACCGTTTTTATTGTTTTCAACTTCTTTTCTAATGTTTATTTTATGTTCTTTTTCTGAAACTTTAATCTGCATCTCTTTTTTTCCACACTATGCACTAGTCGGGGTCTTCATGGAAATAGCTAGGGGTGAGCATTGGAACCGAGTACCCGCCTTTGGAACCGGAACCGCTCTAGAACTGCCGGTTCCGGAACCTAAATTGATGTTATTGGTTTTGGTTCTGGTTCCGGTTCCTAAAATACGGAATCGATCAGGACTTGTTCCAGTTCCGGTTCTCAAATTTTGGAACTGTTACCCGTCGGGTACCTGCCAGAACCAATTCCGGGTACCCAGTACCAAGAACCGGAATCGATTGGTACCCGTTGTTTTTAAATAAAAATTATTATATATATTTATTAATAAAATTATATTACCTTTTACGTTAGGGTTAGGCGAGTTATATATGTTTATAATAGACTTAAAATTTCATTTTTATCGGATTAGTTTTGACCATTTGTTGTATTTATTATTTTAAGCTGTTACTTTGTAGTTTATAGACTTAAAATTACATTTTTATCGTATGCTGTGTAAAAAAATTGAAACCGGGTACCCCAGAACCGGTACCCAGCGGTTCTGGTTCCAAAATATAAAGAACCGGCGGTTACGATTCCGGTTCCATGAAATTTTGTTAGGTACCCGGTTATGCTCACCCTAGAAATAGAAGTTCTACTCTTTGGATGGAGATCATGTGTGTCTGGGTGCATCTCATCGTTCCCAAGAACCCATCTTTGGATGGAATATACTGGATTTGTTTGATTTGATTTAGTTTATTTTCCCGATCATATTTTATGTGGTGTGAGGATTAGTAAAAGATGATTAGAAAAATGAAGGATGAAAGTTCATATTTGTTTTTAATATAAATTTAATTTTCAGGTATTGTTTATACTCATCGTAACGAAGATATCATCAGCCATGGGCGTGAAAGTGATGCCAAGCAAGAGGTCAGTACATCTACACTAATCCAACCATGCATGCCCCCAAAACCAACCGTGCTTAGTGAAAAGCGAAATGGTTCATCAAGAGCTCACAAAATGAAGCAGTATAGGAGTGTTGCTAAGTTTATGGGCATGGAAGTAGTTGAGTTTAGCAAGTGGGTTCTATCTGCAAGTGTTTTGGAGAGAAAACGAGTATTGCGAGACTACAAAAGGAGAAATTGCATGCCCTATAATCAAGTATAGCCATAAAATGTAAAGATAAAATGAGGTATCTTTATGGTTTTGTTCTTTGGTGGATGTAACATAATCGTCGTTTGTTTTGGAAGGATCATGATTGTCTCATGGTTCAAGTTTGTGAAGATAAGGGTTGTGGCATGGTGGTTGAGATTCTAGGGGATGTGGTGGAATATTCCCTTTTTGTGTGGGGTTCGATTCCAGGCGTACACAACAATTGTGGCCACTGTGTTTATCAGGGTTGGTTTCTTGCAGTCAAAATTTGCAGGGATTAGTTCAGGCATAGCTTGTGACAGCCTTCTAAAAAATCTAAAAGGTTGATGCCACCCTCTGGAGCGCCCCTACTGCACCGGTGCCACAATCATCATAAGGGATGTAAATCAGTGCATACATCCCACTGGCAAGAGGAGGGGAGCCGACTCGAACCCTAGACCTCACTCATATGGATTACACCCACAGCTCTACTGTTGGGACAGATTAGCGGGTACAATAGGCGGCAAACTTAACTTTATTGTAAATTTGTTGTTAGAAGCCTTTAGGCCCTTTGGCGTGTACGAGTTAGGCATGGGTCATAAGGTCCTTGCATGTGTTCAAGTTTGTGTTGATATATAGAAGCTTTTCTTTTAGAACTTGTTGATGGAACTCTAATTTAAATGTTAGGTTGCGTTTTGTACAGACATGATGAGATAAAACTTAGTGTCCCACGTTTGGCGTGATATGTGACAGGACAAGGACTCACTGTCCCATTTGGTGCGACATGGAACATGGACAAGAATTGAGACAGGGTGGGATAACGTGGGACAAAAAATGTTTCTTTTGTTCCATCAAAATAGGTGGAACAAAAGTGAGACATAAACTAAAATATTATTAATCTATTCTTGTTTGATATGTTAACTTTAATATGATATTTGTTTGGCAAAAGTTCAGAAAAACCTAATGAACAATTCAACTTTGAATGATTAAGGGGCTGTTTGTTTAGGTCTGAATGGTGCCATTCAGAGGCACGTCTGAATCGTATAGAGGCTAGGGGCTGTTTGGCAAAAAAAAATTATCCTCTGAAGTGGAACAAAAGCCTCTGAAGAATGTAGGCCCTAACTCCTTGGGTTATGATTCAGACCCCTTATTTTCCCCAAAATACCCTTGTTTTGTGCACTTGTTTTCTTCTCCACTCTCCGGCGCCTCCTTCACTTGTTTTCTTCTCCCATCATGATTTCTCTCATGCTCGCTGCTGCTGTCTTCCAGGACCACCGCCGGCTGCCGTCCCTTCCACCGCCGACGCCGCCATCCACCGTCCGTTGGCCAAATCCCACGTTTCACGAACTTTTCTTCCAGGTGACCACTGCGGTTATAAGGTGACCGCCGACGCCGCCTCCCACGAACTTCTCTTCCACGACACCTTCGACCATTGCGTGAGACACCTCCGGCCACCGTATGCGACACCTCCGACCACTTCTCTTCCACGATTCCTTACATGATACAGCGATCTTTCTCTCCATCGATCTCTCACTGCTCTCTGTCGATCTCTCTCTCCATCGATATCTCTCACTGCTGTCTGTCGATCTCTCAGGTATCTCTCCTCCATCAAGTTCTTTTTCTGCATCTCTCAGCCCCATCGATTTCGATTCCTTTTTCTCCATCTATATCTGGGTTTTTCAAATCTGCTATTTCTCACGGAATCGCTCAGATTCAAAAGAGCATCGATTCTTCGTGGTTTTTTTGCTGATTCGTTTGCCAATTTTGATTTTTTAGCTATTGATTTTGGTTTGTTAGCTACCTGTTTTTTTGGTTCCTTGTTGTGCAGTCTAGATGAAAGTCGTATAATCTATTCAACAGTGTTTCTAATTTTTTGATTGTGGTGATCATTGTAAATGGTAATCGAGAAAGAAATTTTTTGATTGTGGTGATCATTTATAAATAGAGGAAGAAGATTTTATATGTCAATTCACATATGCACAATAGATGTTTGATGAAATGCCTCAATGACTTTCAATTGAACTACCTTCTAACCAAACCTAAACAATTAGAAGAGTAAAATAGCCATTTGTTCTCATTCAGACTGTCCATTCAGAGCAACTACCAAACAATCATTTTTCATTCTGCACTATATCATACAGAGCCTCTATACCATCCAGACCTCTGTACCATCCAGCTCTATATCATCCAGCAACTACCAAACAGCCCCTAAGTTCTTGAACTGCTTTTTTAAATGAAAAAACAATTAAACTATCTCATTTTGAATCATATATGATTTTTTAATGTGTGAGACCCACATCATATGTAGTCCACAAAGTGTTCCTTTAAATATGGGGTGTTCTTGTATGATCCCTCCCTTATATATATATATATATATATATAGAGGAGGGATCAAATGAGAACCACCCCTCCAAATGAACAAAAGAACAAATTATAGACCACATATGATGTGTGTATATGTATATATATATATAGGGTTAGGTTCAAATGTGAACTCAATTTTGGCTGTGAACGTGAGGAGGAATCTCAACCACACATCTTCGGTTATGGTGGACGCGATCACGGAGGATTGACGCGATTCATGGGAGGGTGGAGATTATTAAAGGAGGGGAACCAGGTCAAAGCCGCCTTTATTGACCGGATAAGTGGCTGAGATTCGTCCTTACGTTCACAACCAAAAATGAGTTCACATTTGAACTTTCCTCTATATATATATATATAGGGAAGGGGTCAAATGATAACCACCCCTCCAAATGAACAAATTGTGGACCAGATATAATGTGGGTCTTACATGATATTAAATCATAAATGATTTAATATTATGTGGTACCCACATCATATCTGATCCACAAGTGTCCATTCGTTCATTTAAAAATGCAAAGTTCTCATTTGAACATTCCTATATATATATATATATATGTTGGTTCATTTAGAAACTAGACGAAGAGTATAAAAACTATAGAAACTTTGGGAAATCAATATAAAAAATAATTTTTTTCATGATTTTTTTTCATCAAATGCTATGATTTAAGATACTATTTCACATATGTTTGTTTCATCTTGTGAAAAAATTACATGTGAAACTTTACACTATGAAACAAAAACATATGAAACTTTTCATAAAAAAATACATGAGAAACTTTCAACTTATGAAAAACAAATACACGTGAAACTTTTACGTTATGAAACAAACATATGTGCAATAATATCTTAAATCATAACATTTGATGAAAAAAAATTATGAAAAAATTATTTTTTATATTGATTTGCCATAGTTTGTATAGTTTCTACCATTCGTCTAGTTTATAAATGAACCAGCCTCTATATATATATATATATATATATATACATATAGAGGCCCCTTCTTATGTTAACCTAAGTATTTGTGTTAACCATGTTAACCCAAACCAACCAATAGAAAAATTCCATTATTATGGAATTAAATAAATTAAATAAATTTAGCAGGGGTAATTTCGTATTTTTGTAAATGATATATATTAGTTTTATTTAATTATTATATTATATAATTAATACATTCCTTAAATTTAGCAAAGTTAAGTATAGAAACATATCTCTAATTATCCTTACTAACAAAATCATTATATCAAAAAATTTGAATTTTGCAGGTTTCATTATTGAATAACGATTTCAACATTATGGTAATCAACATCAACGATCTTCATAATCAACAAAGCAAAGATGAATAAGTTTATTATACGTATCTGTCGTCCAACGAGATGTACGTTTCTGAAGTAGTCGATGATGTTCAGAAACCCGTCAATGGATGCACGGAAGAGCAAAGTAACGATGTTGATGAAAGCTAAGAACACTCGCAAGATAATTGAAAATTGTTACACAATAAAATTGTTCACCTATGAAAGTTGTTCAAATTCGAGAGAAACATTGTAAACAGGTTTATGTGGATGGCAGTTTTATATGAATTTGATATTGTGTTTGTTGAAATTTGTTCACCTATGTAATTTGTTCATATGCAAGAGAAACGTTATTCTATATCCATGTTTTATTTGTGTGTGAAGTTTGTTCACTTATGAAACTTGTTCAAATTCGAGATTAAATCATTGTATCCAGATTTTCTGTTGATGGATGTTTCGATAATTAGACGTGACACCAAAATAATTTTGTTCATTTGTGTATTTTGATATTGTATTAGTTCAATTATGAACAATCATAGTTGACTATGAAACTTGTGCATCGATGAAAATCATTCAAACTTAAATCGAAAAATGTTAATATTTGAATGAATAATATTTGTGTTCCATTTTGAAGCGTATGATGATAGTTTCGCTAATTAAATGCGTGGACAAAACCATTAACGGTTTTGTTCATCTGTGAATTAGATTTTCTATTAGTTTCAATTATGAACAGAAACCTAAAATAGTAACGCATAGTCAAGTAGCAACCTTGTTCATCGATGAAATTTATTCAAGTGTAATAGAAAAAATGCTAATATATGAAGGAATACTTGTGTGTTTCATTTTATTCATATCAATGGTAATTTTTGAGCAGAGAACAAAAAAAACAATTAAATATGATGTTTTAATATTGATGTTAAAACTCATAGTATTTGTTCATTTTACTTAAAATATGATTTTTTTTTTCTTAAAGATGGAAACAAGATTTTTTCAGCTTCGAAAAAGATGGAAACAAGTTTTTTTCTTAAAATATCTATTAATGCAAAATGACAATTTACCCCTTTGTTCACTTGTGTTTGGGCCTTTTTTAATTTTTCTCCATGTTTTACATTTTTAACTTATTTACAATTATGCCACATTCTTTTTAAACCGTTGATCTATTGATTGTATGGTCTAGATTGGGTTAACATGGTTAACACAAATACTTAGGTTAACACAAGAAGGAGCCTCTATATATATATAGAGGAAAGTTCAAATGTTAACTCATTTTTGGTTGTGAACGTGAGGACGAATCTCAGCCACTTATCCGGTCAATAAAGGCGGCTTTGATCTGGTTCCCCTCCTTTAATAATCTCCACTCTCCCATGAATCGCGTCAATCCTCCGTGATCGCATCCACCATAACCGAAGATGTGTGGCTGAGATTCGTCCTCACGTTCACAACCAAAAATGAGTTCACATTTGAACCTAACCCTATATGTATATATATATATATATATATATATATAGGGACGGGTTCAAATGAGGACTCAATTTGGTTGTGAACATGAGAACAAATGAGAGCGCGACACATGTCATATTTAAACTGAATAATTAAAGAAATATTCAGACTGAATATAATATTTATTCAGTCTGAATAAATACTATATTCAGTGTAAATATTTCTTTGATTATTCAATATGAATAATCTACATTCAGATACATGTCGCACTCTCATTTGTCCTCACATTCACAATCAAATTATAATTCGCATTTGAACTTTTTTTCTCTCTCTCTCTATATATATATATATAATACTTTTTTCTCTAACTACATTTATCTTGCAAATTAAAAGATTGAACTAAGATATGAATATCGTTTTCATCAAATTACTTGGTATTCCATCATCCTTTTGTCGTCATTAGAAGAAAAAAAAAACAAAGAATGTAATGTTTAAACAAATGGTGAATCGCTAAACATGTTGAACAACATGAAAACTCATCACCAAGGTAAACACATATACTATTACTTACAAGTCATTGTTTATAGTTGTCCAATCTCAGTTTAATCACATTTTGTCTGTTTTACAATTTAATGATTTATTACCATTTTAATTCTCATTTCTATCCATTTTTTCACAAGAATCGTCCATTAATGCTAAAAGAACATTTGAGTATTTATGCTAATACTTTAGTATGACAATGTTACTCGCAAATAGGATAGTAAAATCTACGGTTTAGTTTCATTTCTTGATTATATCATCGATATAGCCACTCCTTCAAATATGTCAAAAAGTAATTTTTTTTCAAAGTATTTCACTATGATATATGATATTATATATATAGGGTTAGGTTCAAATATGAACTCAATTTTGGCTGTGAACGTGAGGACGAATCTCAGCCACACATCTTCGGTTATGGTGGACGTGATCACGGAGGGACGCGATTCATGGGAAGGTGGAGATTATTAAAGGAGAGGCAGGCGTCAAAGTTCGCCTTTATTGACCGGATAAGTGGCTGAGATTCGTTCTCACGTTCACAACCAAAAATGAGTTCACATTTGAACTTTCCTCTATATAATATATATATATATATATATATTTACAAGTAATCTCTTTATATCAAGTGTTGCATTTTTCAAGGCATATGAATCATGGAGTGCCAACTGCATTTTTCGTTAAAGGGTAATTTTTTAAGTTTCGTAAAAGATGAATCGCATTTATCGTATTATTTTAGAAACTTAAAGGGGTGCAACTGAAAGTTAAAAAAATAGTATATGAAATAAGCCATTTTTTGAATTCTTAGTATATATCAAATAAGCCCAGTTTCTGAATTCTAGTATTTCAAATAAGCCCAAAAGATTTGAATAAAACCAATTAACCAAGTAGCTTACCGGCCCAATTTCATTTTAAACCCAAACGGCTAATTCCAAATTAAACTCAAACATAGTCAAAGCCCAGATCCAAATTAAACCTAAATTAAACCCCTTTCTCCTCTTACCAACCGTCCAAGACTCGGGCCTTGTTTGTTTTTTCATCTTAAACTCTTAATCATCACTTATGTCTGATCTATTTAGACGTTTCATAACCATTTTAGAACTGAAATCAGAATTCAGACTTCAACACCTCTTAAAAAACAAAAGTCACCTCAGTGATTTCGAGCCAGAATCAACTCACTCCTTGACTCGATCAACTCATTTTCGAGCTAGGATCAACTCATTTTGTCAAGTAAGATCTACGTAATTGACTCGATGATGACTTTTTGAATGTTGCCTTCATTTGTGCCATAAAAAAGGAAGCATACGATAATGTTAAGAATGAAGATGTCATCGATTGTTTTCAAAAAATAAAGACACGATGAGTACAAATTTAGGAGTTGTTTCTCAACCCTATAAAACTATACTTTTTGTACTTATTTGTTGGTATATATACATGGGCGGAGCTAGAAAATCTATCTAGGGGTGCCTAGAAAAAGTATGTAAGAAAAATCGCGATTTCAAGATTGAGAAAACCCTTTATACATGTTTTGTAACTAAATATTTGTCCTATTAATAGTTGTGAAAACAGTTGAAAAGAATGAGTGAACTAAACAACAATTATTATGTCTATATTTATACAAACAAATACAAGATGTTTTAGATAACCATATAAATAAGAAAAATAGAAAATTCCTTTAAAAATACATTAAATTTATCTTTAAAAAGTGTGTGTAATCAATAAAGTAACTTGTTCATTTTATAACTTTTAAAAAAATTGACATTTATAAAGGAAGAAAAAGGAGAATTTAGTATGAATAAATAAAGTTTCAAGTGGATAAACGAGTATTGAAACTATATCAACATTTATTTGGAAGTGTGTGGGGGAGCCAATGCCACTTCGGGCTATAAGGTGGCTCCGCCCATGAAAACGCACTAAACACAAAAGTAGGAGTTGTTTCTTGGTCCTTTATAAATCATTTTATTTATAATTATTTTTGGGTCTATATATTATATTAATTATATAATGCTACAATTTGAAAAAATTCCTGGGAAAACTCATTACAAATGTAAGCACATATATTATTATTGCAAGTCATTCTATATATTTGTCGAATTTTAATTTAATCTTATTTTGTCCGTTTTGCAATTTAATGATTTATTACTATCTTAATTCTCATTTTTATACATTTTTTTCACAAGAATCATCCATTAATGCGAAAAAAACATTTGGGTATTTATACTAACCCTTTAGCATTCTTACTCGCAAAATGCATAGTAAAATCTTCATTTAGTTTCATTTCTTGATTGTATCGCTGATGTGGCCACTCCAAAAAATATGTCAAAAAGTGATTTTTTAAAGTTTTTCACTATGATACATGATATTATATATATATATATATATATGTATATATATATATATGTATATTTCTCTCTCTCTCTCTCTCTCTATATATATATATATAGGGGAGGAATCATACGAAAACCATCAATTTTAAAAAAAATAAAGGAACACTTTGTGGACCACATATGACGTGGGTCCCACATAATATTAAATCATTTTTGATTTAATATGATTTCATATTAAATCAGAAATGATTTAATATTATGATTTAATATTATGTGAGACCCACATCATATGTGGTCCACAAAGTGTTCCTTTATTCCTTTAAATTTACAAAGTTCTTATTTAAACCTTCCTCTATATATATATATATATAGACAAAGTTCTCATATATATATATATATACATATATAGACAAAGTTCTCATATATATGTATACATACATAGAGGTTTCTTCAAGTGTTAACTCAATTATTTGTGTTAACCGTGTTAACCCATCGTTAAATGGTGAACACCATGCTCGTTCACTGGTGAACACGATGCTCGTATACTGACGAATGGTGTTCACCAGTGAACGAGCATGCATGTATGGAACCATTCGTTCACTGATGAATGGTGTTTCACCAGTGAACGAGCATGGTGTTCACCAGTGAACGATAGGTTAACACGGTTAACACAAATTATTGGGTTAACACTTGAAGAGGCCTCTACATATATATATATATATAGACAAAGTTCTCATATATATATATATACATATATATATAGAGGAAGGTTCAAATGAAACTTTTGATTTTTAAGAGAACAAAGGGACACATTGTGGACCACATATGATGTGGGTCCCACATAATATTAAATCATTTCTGATTTAATATTAAATCAGAAATGATTTAATATTATGTGGACCCACATCATATGTGGTCCACAATGTGTCCTTTTGTTACTTTAAAAAGGGGTGGTTCTCGTATGATCCCTCCCATATATATATAGACATGGGATCACGTGAGACCAGCCTGTTTCCGTGAGACAACCCTTTTACACTTGAAACTTCACAACAAAAACACTATGAAGGTAAAAAAAATGAATCTTTAAAGTATTTTTGTTATGAAAGTAACCTACATAGTGTTTTTGCTGTGAAGGTAACCTTCACAGTGTTTTTGCTGTGAAAGTTCAGATTTTTTTACCTTCACAGTGTTTTTGCTGTGAAGTTTTCAAGAGTAAAAAAGTGGTTTCACGGGTCTCCGACAGGTCTTATGGAAACAGGCTGGTCTCACGTAAACCCATATATATATATATATATATAAAAGTTCACATATTTACAAGAAATCTCTATATATCAAATGTTGCATTTTTCAAGGAATATGAATGTATGTGTTATATGTTCATTGATTGTACATAATATGGATAGGTAAAAGAGATCTGTTATGAAGGATACAAAAATTGTTTCTTATCATTCGACGAACAAATAAAATATCATATCTCCCCTAGATCTAATGTGCATATATCCAACATCTTTCAAAATGATAATAATTAAATAAACTCGAAAGAAATATTTATAAAGTCAAATAAAAAATAATAATCTTTTGTACTCTCAATTTCCAATTCTATCACCTATCAATATGCAAATATTGCATATGAACATGCATAATCAATGAAACAAAATTTGCATTTTTCCTAAACTATAATTTAACTAATTATATCAAACACTACTTTTAAACATGAATACATTCCTTTCCACAAAGCTTATGGCGTACTGGTTAAGCCTTATGGAAATGAGGCTAGATAACCCATCTACCTCAGGTTCGAATCCAGACGCAAACAACTTGTGGCCACTGGAAAATTATCTCAGGGCTGCATGTTTTAGCAGTTTTAACATTATCAGGGACTACCCTTTCCAAAAAAAATACATTCCTTTGTTTCCATATGTGAATTATTCAAATTTCAAATAACATCATCCACATACCATTGAAAACTAATATTCATAAGGTTAATAAAAAATTAATCCATGTTTCATAGTCATATCAACTCGCATCACAAAAAGAATATATACTTGTTGTCCCTTTGTGCTAGTTTAATACCATCATGGTATCTCTCTCTCCATTGATTATTATTGATATGCTCTAATTAAGACAATTATTCCATGCATATATATTCCTCTAATTCTTGAGCACAAACAGAACCAAATATAGCGTCCAAAGAATAAGACTAATTAATCAAAATTTCACATGCAGGTTTGAAAATAGTTTGAAGATATATACACACATACATATACATATACATATACATATACATATACACACATATATATATATACATAATATATACTCATCCATTCTTGGGAATGAAGTAAGAAATACTTTTTAGTAGTAGTAGTAGTTGTTAGCATTGACCATCGAGCTTGCTAAATCTTTCATACCACAAAAAGACAAACAAACAAACAAACATACCCTTGGTGACAACCTTTTACTTTCTCCCAAATGCTTCAAAGTTCTCAAACTGTTACATACGGTTTCTCGCTAATTGACACCAAGACAACTTTCATATCATTCGTCAACATTTTATTGAATATATTTTAAATAATTTCAATTAAAGTTAAATAAAATATCCTTCAATAAAATAAAGGATTGTGTTTATGTGAGATCCCTAAAACCATAGTTTTACATTTGAAACTTTACAGTAAAACAGTATGAAGGTAAAAAAACTCCAAACATTCATAACAAAAACAATGTGAATGTTACCTTTACAGTTGTAAAAATGTGGTCTTACAAATGTAAAAATGTGGTCTCACAAGTCTCGCATGATCCCAAGTCTATATCTTATAGTTTCATTTTAAATTAAATATCTTTCCCTTCACAATATTTTTGCTGTGAAGGTTCAAGTATAAAAAAAGGGTCTTACAAGTGTCACAAAAACAGTCTGATGAGATTGATCTTTGGTCTATATTTTATAGTTTCATTTAAGATTAAATATCCTTTAATAAGATAAATGCATAAATCATTGTCGTAGACCTAAATTAATTATTCATAATTACCGTCTCTAGTTGAAAATTAATCTTTAAAACTTTTACACTGTATAATTGATAAATGCTACTTTTTATTGGATATTATATGATGAAATAGAAAATGATTCCATAGTACATTTATTTATGTACTATTTTCAGGGTTTTAATCATCAAGAGAAAATATACTATTAAAATCCTTAGTTTGTTTGCTTGTTGTTCATCACAAAAAGATTGTTTATATTTGTTTGGGTAGAATTATACATTGTTTATTTGTAATTTGTATAGTCTAAAATATATATGAAATCCAACCTTGATTTGCTGTTAATTACATATATAGTTTAAAACCAAGTTTCACGTAATTTACAAGAAAGTCATGTTCATCAAGTTAAAACATCCGTTGGTTATATAAGTTATATACTTTGTATAAAAATAAATTTAATATAGTAACAGTGATGCATTTTCATATAATATATATAAAAAATTTGTATAAAAAAGAAAAAGAAAAAGAAAAGGTGGGGAGGAAGGAATCAAATAGATCTTGAAAGTTGAAGGCTTTGGGGAAGGAGAGAATATTCCATGAACACGAAAGATCAAGAACTACAATCCAAAGATTAAATGGTAAACAAAGTTAAAAGGGAAAAATATGATTAGATTATGATTAAGAAAATGGCAGGAAAAGTCAGCCCACAAGTAGACGACTGCTCACATTTCCAAAAATTCACTGCCTTTGTCAGTTCTCTGTCTTTAAACCTAATCTCATCTCTTTTTTTCTTTTTAAATGGTTTGGGAAATTGGAGTTTCTATGCTTAATGTTTCTCCACATATTAAAAAACATGTTTTATGTTACCATGTTTTTGGAAAATATGGTTAAGATTCAAATGCTTTCCAATATATATATATATATATATATATATAGGGGAGGGATCAAACAAGAACCACTCATCTTTAAAGAAACAAAATAATTAATTTGGGACCACATATGATGTGGGACCCACAAATAAAAAATCATATATGATTTTTTAGAAAAAAAACAAAAAATCATAAATGATTTTTTATTTGTGGGCCCCACATCATATGTGGTCCCAAATGAATCATTTGTTCCTTTAAAAAGACAAAGTTCTCATTTAAACCTCCCTTATATCTATCTATCTATATATATATATATATATATGGAAAGGATCATACGAGAACCACTCATTTTTAAAGGAATAAAATAACCCTTTGTGGACCACATATGATGTGGGTCCCACATAATATTAAATCATTTCTGATTTACTATTAAATGATATTAAATCAGAAATAATTTAATATTATGTGGGACCCACATCATATGTGGTCCACAAGATGTTCTTTTATTCCTTTAAATTTACAAAGTTCTCATTTGAACCTTCCTCTATATATATATATATATATATATTTATATATATATGAGCGGGTTCAAATAAGACAAATGAGAGTGCAACACATGTCCCATTCAAAGAAATATTCAGACTGAATATAGTATTTATTCAGAGAGGATAAATGAGAGTGCGACACGTGTCTGAATATAGATTATTCAGACTGAATTTACAAAGAAATATTCAGACCGAATAAGCATTATTCAGTCTGAACAATGGTTATTCGGTCTGAATATTTCTTTGTATATTCAGTTTGAATAATGCTTATTCGGTCACGTGTTACGCTCTCATTTGTCCTCACGTTCACAACCAAATTTGAGTTCACATTTGAACTTTCCTCTCTATATATATATATATTATATCTAATTTTAGTATGTTTTTTAGGGTTTACATGAACATTTATATTTACATATTTTCAGTAGCCACGACGCCATCTCGATAATCTTCCATGTTGTATAGATTTATATTAGGTGGTCCACCCTCATCGTTCACACATTTTTTTTGCGATGGTTCGATATAGTCTCAATTTGTTCGTTATGCCCTCCACTTCTAGACAGAAGACATAGCAACGGAATTCACCAACAACCAAATGCGTCGGTATATGCGAAGACTCACCAACGGCTTTATGACAAAATGAGTTTTGTACAAGTTTTTGCCAATAGTCTACATTAGTGTGATCACCGACTGGTCATAAAATTAAATTGTTAATTAAAGAATGAAAAATAAAAGATATACATAATTCGGTAATTCTTCGGCGTTCGAATCACCGACGGATTATGAAAACCATCAATAAAAGTATATAACATATAAACATCATATTGTAATCCTTTGGCGATTACCGACAAATGATAAAACCATCAATTAAAAAATATATAAACATCTTTAGGTAATCCTTTAACGAGTATTGATGGATTATATAAACAGTTAAAACGAATATAAACATTCTTCGGTCATCGTTTGATCACTGACGGTTTTTGGAACTCAATAATTAGAAAATTAAATTTAAACATCGTTCAGTAACCCTTAGGTGACCCGAATGATCAGTGGTGGATTTTGAAAACCATTAACTAATAAATGGACATATATAGTTCTATCATTGATAATATCTAAAGTATCTACGACCTATATATATTATTGAAACAAAAGGAAAAATAATGTTTAAGTCTACATTGATAATATCCAAAGGATTTTCGATGGATTTACAAAGTATACTTTTATCTTTTGGTTAGCATTTTATACATGTGCTATTGCTTCAAATAAACTATTATAGGTCTTAATGATTTTAGTTAGCATTTACCGTTCTCAAAGACATTTAATAGGATTATGTAATAGTGTTTTTGTGAATCCCAAGTTTGAAAGGAATTGATATATGAGAAGCGAGTTCTAACTTACAAGAAACTTAGAATTTTAACAGAAGCTGATTAAATTGGAATGTTGAATTTCATTGACTAAATTTAATTATTTCGTTTTGTTTATTCTTTGTCATGTAAAGAATATTCAAATTTCATTGAATTCTACAAATAAAAGAATTAAACATTCCTTGACAATAAGGTGTTATTTTGATAGAATGGAATATTCTAATTTCATAATCTCAAATATGCTACTTAACCTATTATGATTAAATAGTTGCACACCTTCTACTCAAACTGAACCACCGTCGACCACCACAGATCTGAACTACCGCCGACCACCGTCGAACTGATCCACAACCAATCGGAACCACCGCCGACCACCACCGATCTGAACAACCGTCGACCACCACCGATCTGAACAACCGCCGACCACCACCGATATAAACAACCGCCGACCACCACCAAACTCAACCGTCGCTGAACACCATCGATCTGAACCACCAACGATCTAAACCACAACCAACCACCACCGATCTGAACCGTCGTCGATTGAACCACCATCGACCACCGTCATCTGAACCACCCGCGACCACTGTCATCAGAACCACCACCGATACGAACTACCGCCGACCACCGTCATCTGAACCACCAACGACCATCATCATCTAAACCACCACCAATCGGAACCACCCGACCACCATCGATCTGAACCACCGCCGATCGGAACCACCCCAACTACCATTGATCTGAACAACCGTCGACCATCGTCGATCTGAACCACTGCCGATCTGAATGACCGCTGACCATGGCCGATCAGAACAACCGTCTAGCTAACATCACCGATCTAAACAACCGCCTGACATCACCGATCTGAACCACCACCGACCACCATCATCTGAACCACCGCCATCTGAACAACCTATGATATGAACCATTGCCGATCTGAACCACCGTCGATTTAAACCACCATCAATATGAACCACGCCGACCTGAACCACTAGCGACCACCTTCTATTTGATCCACCATGGACCATTGCCAATCTGAACCATTGTGAACCACCGCTGACCATCGCCAACCACCACCGATTTATTGATTATTTTATTAAATATTTTTTGTTTAAAAAATTAAAATTGTGAAAAAGGGTATTTTGGTCATTTACCAACATTTCATTTTAATTTCAAAAGCAACATTTTGTGAATCAAACAGACAGATTCCGATTTTTTAACACATTTTGTTTCAATTCTGCCAACCAAACATGTGGTCAAACCTAACAACATTCCATTCAATTCCTTTAGAGTCAAATTCCTTTGACATATTCCATTTTATCCAAAATATTCTGCAAACCAAACACCCCTTTGATGGTTCTAGTTTCTCAAGAAAGTTAAAAAAGGCTTGAAGATATTTCTATAGGAAAGTCAGAAGGAATTCAGACGTTTTTAAGAAGTATTTTTTAGAAGGGGTTTTTCTTTTACATCCTAGTCTAATTCCCATTTGCACCTTAGTCTATTATTTTATCTATTTTGATTGGGGGACACACTAACACTCATATTTATTTATCTATTTTAATTGGAGGACATTTTTGTAGAATAGGGTTTAATATGTAGACTAGGGTATAGATGATAACACCCTTTTTAGAAAAGAAAAGTAGTTTTAAATCTAGTTCCAACCGCATTTGTAAATCATTTGAGATCTAAACCCATCAAAGTTATGTCGCTAACCTATATTAAGATATCAAGAAGATGATAGGCCCACTACTAAAAAATACAATATTTTCGACAAATTTGAGAAGGATCTCTAACAGAATATAAATTAATTTTTTCTTTCGAATTTTTGATAGATTTGTGACAGATAATCGACAGCACAAAACCGTTAAAAATCCGTAAAAGATCTTTAACAGATTATCGACGGTTTATTGACGAAAGACTTGGTTCGTCAAAAATTCCAAATTCCATCGAAAATTATTCTAAGTATTTCGTCAAAAATCCATCACAACATATTCAAATAATTATCAATTAATTCTTTTAACTTCCATTGAAAATCTGTTAAAATATTTCGTCGAAAATCCATTGAAATATTTTCAAATAATTATTAATTTTTTTAACGTCTGTCGAAAATGTGTTGAAGAATTCCGTCGAAAATCCATCAAAAAATATACTACGAAATTATATATTTTTTAATTTCCGTTGAAAATTCGTTGAAGAATTCCGTCGAAAATCAACGAAACACATTCAAGTAATCATTAATTTTTTTAATTCCCGTTGAAAATATGTTGTACAATTCCGTCGATAATCCATCGAAACATATTCAAGTAATTATTAATTATTTTATTAATTCCAAAAGCCTTTGTGTAAAGGTCAATAACTTAGTTATCTGTGGGAACAAAGTATATCTCAATAGTTCATTTCTCAACATAATCCTTAATTAAATGGTATCTGGCATCGATCGACATGCTTTGTCTTGGAATGCTACAACCGGATTAGCAGAGATGACAATTGCACTTATGGAGTCACATATGATTGGGATTCTATCATATTGAATCCACAGTCTTTGAGTTGAGTCTTCATCCATATTACTTGAGAGAAACAACTAGCAGAAGCTATGTATTCTACTTCTGCTTTAGAGGTTGATACACAGTTTCACTTCTTGGATGTCTAACTCACCATTTTGTCACCAAGTAGTTGACAACTTCCAAATATACTCTTCCTATCAAGTTTCATCATGCATGATCTACATCTGTGGATGCAATTATCTCAAAGCCAGAGTTCTTTAGATACCAAGAGACCCATGTATGGTGTCCCTTTGAGGTATCTAAAGATTCTCTTGACTGCAGAAAGGTGAGATTCTTTGAATTATCTTGATATCTAGCGCATATAGGTTGCAAACATTGTACCTAGTCTACTAGTAGTTAAATATAGGAGTGACTCAATCATGCCTTTATAGTTAGACGGGTTAGAATCTAACTTTGATCCAGTGGCCATTGGGGTTTTTATTGATGAAGAATCAGAGAGCTTATATTTCTTTAGAAGGTCCACCACATATTTGTGTTGGTTTATAAGAATTTCTTTTAAGGATTGTTTTATTTGCAAACCAAAGAAGAAACTTAATTCTCCCACCATCTCAAATTATTAGTCATCGGTTCTGAAAACTTGTTACAATATTATGATTTTGTGGAACTAAATATTATGTCATCAAAAAAAATCTGTACTAGTAATAGCTCAATTTTGTACCTTTTTATGAACAAAGTGGTGTCAATTGTACATTCTTCAAACTCATTGTCAAATAAGAAGTTTGAGTAAGTGTCATATCAGGGTCTGGGTGCTTGCTTTAGGACATATAGAGCCTTATCCAATGGTAGATATTATTTTGATATTTGGAACTCTCAAAACCTAGTGGTTGCTGGACATACACTTCTTCTTGTAGCTTACCATTCAAAAAGGCTAACTTGAAGTCCATTTGATACACTTTGATTCCTTTTGTGTGATGTAAAGGCTAAGAAGATTCTGATTGCCTCAAGCCTTGCAACATGAGCAAATGTTTCATCAAAGTGAATTCCTTCTTCTTGGTAGCATCCCTTAGCACCCAATCTTGCCTTGTTTCTCATTACAATCCCATCCTCATCTTTCTATTTCGAATAACCATTTGATCCCTATTGTTGTTTTGTTCTTAGGTAGTGGAATCAGAGACGAAACTTTGTTTCTCTCAAACTGGACTAGCTTCTTTCATAGCATTGATCTAGTGAGGATCTTATTGTGCTTCGACAACCTTCTTTGGTTCTACCATACTTAAGAAGTTCGCAAACAAACATTCACTTGCTGTGGCAGATC
This sequence comes from Silybum marianum, assembly GCA_036898165.1. Taxonomy (NCBI): domain Eukaryota; kingdom Viridiplantae; phylum Streptophyta; class Magnoliopsida; order Asterales; family Asteraceae; genus Silybum; species Silybum marianum. The sequence continues at coordinate 13,611,873 of CM072540.1, read as the reverse complement.
TAGTATTGACACCAGAAGTAGGATCACCAGTTACATGCTGTAGAGGATGATTCTTTATCCATCTTATTGCTGGGGCTTGGGGTTCTTGAGCATTTGGAATCACATTTTGGTTTTGCATTGATGAAGATGTACTAGATTCCCCCCCCCCATTAAAACGATATCCTCCAGATGTAGAAGCTTGTTCTTGATCTGGAGATACATAGGTGGTAGGAGGTGAAGTAACAGAGGTATCATGGAGAACATTGCTTTCAATTTGTAATGCCTCTGGAATGAGCTGTGAACTATCTCTAGTTGAATTGTCCTTCTGTGGAGTTTGTCCAGAGATGGCTTCTTGATCAAACAAGTCTTCAAATAAAAGATTTTGAGTTATGATTTTCTAGACTTCTTGCACGAGGAATCAAAAGTCTCTTGGTTTAGCTTAAGTCCTTAATTGAGTTGTCTAGAAGTCATTAATGCCTTATCATCAAAGGCCACATTGATACTTTCAAGTACTATTCTTGTTATGTTGTTAAACACTCTAAAGACTTTTGAAATTGAGGAATATCCCATGAATATGCCTTCATCTACCTTCTTGTCAAGCTTTCCGAGATAGTCTCTATCATTGAGAATGTAGCATGTGCAACTAAAAACATGAAAGTATTTAACGTTACGGCGTCTTTGGTTGAAAATCTCATAAGGGGTTTTATGATTTTTTTTGTTAATAGATCTGTTTTGTTTGAAACAGTTTGTTGATATTGCTTCTTCCTAGGATGAGATAGGTAGAGTAAAAGAAGCAAGCATAGCTCTGCCAACTTCAATAAGAGTTTTGTTTCTTCTTTCAACAACACCATTCTGTTGAGCTATTGTGGTAGAAGATAAGTTTTGAGATATGCATCCATTTAGCAAGTACTCATCAATTCAGACATTTTTAAACTCAATGCCATTATCACTTCTCAGCTTTAGGACATTGCATTGAAACAAAATTGAATCTTCTTTAGTAATATGATCAACATATCTAGGACTTCAGACTTCTTCCTTATGAACTCCACCCAAGTATACCGTGAGTACTCATCAACTAGAACCAATATGTACTTTCTTAAAGAGAGAACTTTGGGTAGAAACTGAACTATAGAGTTCCACATGTAGAAACTTCTAGAACGAAAGGAATTTGTTTAGATTTATGAGCATCTCTCTTTATCTTTCCCATTTATCATGCTAGGCAAAGACGATCCTTATGAAATTTGATGTCTGGTAGCCCTTTCACCAACTTCTATTTTGTGAGCTTTGTTGAGATTTGAGCAATTCATATGTGAGAACCTTTCTTGCAATAGCCAACATCCTTCAGTCTTCCATGAGACAAGACAAAGTGTCTCTAGAATGGTAGTAGAAGGGAAGTATATGACATAGAGATTTCCATATCTTTTAGCTCTTAGAAGTTCTTGAGTAGATTGAGTTTCAATGATGCAATATTGTTCTTCAACTACAACTCTGAACTTGTCACAAAATTGATTTATGCTCAACAAATTGTGATGAAATCCTTCAACGTAATGGACCTTGGAAACAGAGATGTTTACTTTCACTAGTTTGCCATACCCTTTGATTGTTCCAGTTTTGTTGTTCCCAAAAGTGACAGAACCTCCCATCTTTTCTTTGAATGAGGTTAATTAGATTTTGTCACTAGTTGTGTGCCTTGAACATCCAGAATCCAAATACCATATCTACCTGTTAGATATACAAAAGACTGCTTCAAAAGTGACTAAGCATGAAACTCTACAGGCTAGAGTTTAGAGTTCAAATTTCAGAGTTCTGAACATGTGTATAATGTCTAAGTACAAAAGTTTGCAGATGAAGCTTCAGAGATCTGAAGATGTGTTCTTTAGAGTTCGGGTAAAGAAGAAATATGGCTAAGTGATGAAGTCTGTAGAGGAGACTTAAAAAATCTGAAAGAGGACTACAGAGTTATGTAGAGACTCCGAAAGTGGCTATACAAAGTTCGGATATGAGACTTTCTATTTTACTAGTATACGTGAACAAATATGATTTAAAGGCATGCAACTCTAGCATCTTCATACTAGTATAATTAGAAAGTGGTTAGGACAGTTTTAGTAATGATTGATACGATCCTATTGACAAATACCCTATTCATTCTTGTAATCAATACTCAACCAATATACATAACGACTTCCTTGATACAATTTTTGTGTTCTTAGTATTCTTTGTTATATTCTTGTCCATAATTCAATAACAAGTAACTTTCAATTGGTATCAGAGCTAATCAAAAATTCGAGTTCGATTATGTGGATCTAGATCTTGATCAATTTGTTCTTGATTGATCGACTTTCTTTTGAAAGTTGATCAATTCTTGTTCAATTGATAAATTCATTCTAATCGAAGTTCTTTTGTTGATTTTTTGATCATACTACTGAATTTCAAGATGTCTAAAGAGTACGTTAGCATCAGATCTAAAACAAAACCTACTTCTCTGTTTGTTGGATAGTATCATAAATGAGGGATTCGAATGATGCAATTTCTTGACTACATTGATGAAGAATTGGTGAAATCTATCATCAATGGCCCTCTTGAATTCTATCATTCAAACGCGAACTCAAATTTGTTTGTGAACGTGAGGACAAATGAGAGCGCAACACGTGTCTGAATGTAGATTATTTAGACTGAATAATCAAAGAAATATTCAGACTGAATAAGCATTATTCAGACTGAATAAATACTATATTCAGTCTGAATATTTATTTGTTTATTTCAGTCTGAATATGACACATGTTGCACTCTCATTTGTCCTCACGTTCACAACCAAGTTTGAGTTCTCATGTGAACCCGTCCCTATATATATATATATATACATAAATTGAGAAAGTTAATTGATGTCATTTAATAAGTATGAATAAGTTGTACGAAATGGCTGACGACGAAAATAAAATTATGAGTAGACTAGTGTTGGTCCCAAAGGATTCTACAAGAATGTATAAGTATATAAACAGTTTGTAGAAAGGGGTGGGGGGGGGGGGCGATGAATACAAACACAACTTTTTAGGAGTTTTAAATAAGTTTATTGAGATACACAAATATACAGGTTATAAGGGGAATAAGAACAAGTATTAAACCTATTCTATTACGACCTTAGAATCACAAACTAATTTTGATGCACAAGACAAGAGAGAAATGAGATCAGAGATTAAAGGAAAGAGTTAAGCATGCATGAAGATAAAGATGGGGGTTTTCATCTATTTATACACAATGCATTAAATGCAAGTCAGAGGGTACATGCCACGTGTTAAGTTTTCACAGGAAGCTTGTCCTTTGTTCATAAAGCAACTATGTTTTTAGCCGAATATGTACAGTGAGCTAGTCAGAGTTGGTAACCACGTAGAAGACAATCAAGGAACTTGGTACGTATTTTCTGAAAAAGGCATGGGGGTTTGACATTTGTATATCGAGGATAAGATCAACTTTGATCTTGCTGAGTAGGGTTCATTTGATCGCTGATACTTGAAGCTTCATGGAGGAATCCTTCAGGTATCACTGAGGCATACGCAAGATCTCACACTTCTTCTAGACGAACGTTGCTTTCACTGAACCGCTTCAGATCACGAGTTATCCTTCTCTATCTTCAGTTAGGTCTTTGACTGTCACTAAAGGTTCTTTTGGTGTGAGTATTGTTCTTCAGATCTTCTAAGCTCAGATAGTGTTCCTGAGTTTCAGCGATCACGGAGTGCAATCAGTGTTTGCATTTGCTGAATCTCAACACATGAACTTGGATTTACACTAAGTATAAGAGGAATCATAATCAAATCACTGAAAGGAGTTTGGATCAACAACTAGAGAAAACAAATATTCAAGGTTAGAAGAATATTTTGGTGTTTCAAAGTATCAATCCGACCAAATCGATCAACCGACCAACCCGTACAGGTTAGATGGGGTTGGGTTGAGATTTTTTTAACCGAAAGCATTGGGTTGGGTTGTTGAAATGCCTTCAACCCGATCAATCCAACCCATGAGCACTCTAGCTGCAAACATGGTACATGCAGCTTTGACCAGACTGCGATTTCTGCGCTCCATAACACCGTTTTGTTGTTGTGTTCTTGCTGTAGAGAAGTTTTGTGATATGCCTTCACTAACAAGGCATTCATCAAGTCTTGAATTCTTGAATTTTGTACCATTGCCACTTCTTAAGTTTTGTATCTTGCTCTGTAGCGGCACTTGGTTCTTTTTCAAGAAGTTGATTAGTACTTCTGGTACCTCTGACTTCTGCCTTACAAGCTCAATCCAAGTATATCGTGAGTATTCATCAATTAAAACAAGAATATATACTTTTTACTAGACATGCTCTACATAGAGATTGGACCACAAAGGCCTACGTACAACATATAAAGAGGTCTAGTGTAAGATATGTCACTCTTTGTCTTGTGAGATGCTCTTTTGAGTTTTTCCATCTCACATGCAGGACAAAGATGATCTTTTTGGAAAACCACTTATGGTAGACCAATTACAGGATTGTGCTTAACAAGCTTCTCGAGATTTGAAAATTTTAGATGAGAGACATTGTTATACCCGAACCATGCTTCTTCACTCTTCTTTGAAATGAGATAGATGGTTTTTGTACCATTTTTGGAGGTGAAGTTAATAAGATAAAGATTTTCTTTACGATTGGCTCTGAGTAACTCTTTACCAGACTCAACAACTAACGAGCAGAACTTCTTTTTGAAGTTTATATCGAGTCTAGAGTCACAATGCTACCTTATGCTTAGAAGGTACTCTTAAATCGAGAAACATAAGCCACATTGGATAAGGATACATTACCTTCCTTTAATACTTTGACCTGTTTTTGCCTATCATCTCCGAAAGTTACACTTCCTCCTAATTTATATTTAAATGAGGAAAATAAACTTTTTGTGCCAGTCATGTGTCGGAGTCTAGTTACCATATGTGCACACGCTGCTTCTGCAAGACATATTAGAGAGATTTAGGTACCCATTTCATAATGAGTCCTCTTATGTAAGGCTTAAGGATTTCTTTCTTTTTGGTTTTATCTTTGCTCAAAACATCTGGTTTTCCAGTCATAGCTAGTTTGCTAGTCTTGATCTTAGGTTTTTGTTTACTACCTTTAGCTAGGAGCCTCTTTTCCTTCTACCCAGATCCCCAAAAACAACGTTCGACTTGAGCTAACCTATTCATAAGGTGAGCTAACCTATCCCATAAGCCCCTAGAGTTAACTTGTCTTTGACTTTTAGTTCATTACTTTATTCAGGTCGAAAAGAATGACGCGTGCAAAAGGATCCGTTACCGGAGTGCTTCTCAGGGCCGTTTGAGTCAGAGCAACCCCGTCGGGGCGATCCAGTTATATTGCTTACCACAGCTCTATTCCCGACTTGAAATCCATAACAGACTTTAAGAGAGGACGAGTCTTAGGATCTTTCTTTTGTATTGACCCAGAGAGAATACATTATGGGCAGAGAATTGTTGTTTCAACTTAAGAAACATAGAGAGACAATTACAATTTTTAAAACATAAGTATTTCATTGAATTGTCATTTTTGGGATGAGAATAACAAGATATCTTAATTATCTCTATCCTAACATCAGTTGTTCTGTTGAACTTCCTATCTAGTGCAGAGTTATTCTCTTTGAAATTCAATGTCTTTTCTTAGTCTCTATGCTTGATTGCCCACTCCTTCTTGACCATAGAAATTTTCACTGAATTAGAAGATTTTAAATTTTCATTAATTGTCCATTTTGCTTTCTGTTTCCATGTGAACTTAATTGGTTTCTAATAGATAGACTTTGAGAATTGTTGCGATTGAGATTGAGATTTTGTTATTGCTTTTTCTTCCTTTTCTAGTTGAAGGCATGATTTTGCCTTTAGACACATATCCAGGATGTTAGGACACATTCAGATAGTGGATCTTTGTACTTTTAAAGGAACATATTTCATTGGTATCCCATTTGGAATCTTTTGACCTCTAGTCCTGATCCCCTTATCTCTGTATCGCCCACCTCTGTATCTAAGTCGTCCTCTGATTTAGAATCAGTTAACATCCCATCCTGTTTAAGATTCATGATTTTAGTGGGGACGTACACTGGGGGCAATATGTTTTTAAAAGAAGTAAAAAGTTTTTCTGATTTATCAAAGAAGTCTTCATACTCTTGGTCGAAAATGTTTTGAGATTCCCAAGGATATATGTCAAAGCCATCATCATCCGTTTCTAGACAAGAATTTAATTCTATGAAATTACAAGGAATTGTCTCGGGATAATTTTGAAAATGTATAAAGCTCTGACTCAACACTTCAAGTAGATCTTGCTCAAATGTCTTAATCTTTTTTTTGTATGTTCAAGAATAAACTATTTTGCTTTTGGATTTAAAAACATATGATTAAATGAGCCAAAATTGAAAACTTCATCCTTCTTCTGCCTAGATTTTAGATCAAGCTGTTTTATCTTACTTGAATTCCTTGCAGAGGTATATGAAATATTTTTGAACTTAAGTTTTCTTGTTCTGTATCCATTTTCATATTTTATTATTTTAAAGACAGATTGTTCATATATGATTGGAAAGTCCGGTTTTTGTTCTTTTCCCAAACAAAAAACAGAGTCCAGAATTGACCTTTTCTTACAAGTGAAAGGATCAAGGTCATTAAAGCTTAGTCATGCTTTATCCATTTGAAAGTTAATTTTCTCATGCACTTGTTGAGCATCTTGATATTTTTTGATCGATAGATCCTTCTTTTAAAGACTTATGTACATAAATTCTCTTTTCTTTTTTAACGAAATTTTAAAGAGCTACAGAATTCAATCTTTCACTCTCTTTCGCTTCAATCTTTTTGTCTTTGTCACTCAAAATCTTTTTAAGTTCATCACACTCTTTCTTAAAATTAGCTTATGTGGAGAATTTAAGTTTTGAGATGCTATGGTTCTCCACAGTAAGCTCTTGCTTTTCCTCATTCAGAAGCTCTGTTTTACCTTTATAAATGTTCTTTCCTTTTTCAACAAGTTTTCGTTATTCCTTTTCTTTAATCTTCCGCATAATTGTTACCATGCGATCGAATTATCTAGTACTACACAATTAGCCGCTTAAATCGCGACCGTTAATTTTTTTAAGGAAGAGTTAAGATGGCTTCTCTTTGTTTCTCATATATTTGATACTTATCATTTGAACCGATATATACATATATATATATACATATATATATATATATACGTGGTTTATTTTGTAAACTGTGAAACCAATCCCAACTGTACATCTAGTCTAACAAGTATTTGATTCCATAAATACATAGATTGTTTTCTAATATAAAGTGTTAATTATAATTAATAAACGCTAATCATATTTCTTAAATATTCAAATAATAATAAATGAACCCTCATCATTTCCATAAATATTGGTTTACACGGTTTACAACTTTTTGGTGGTTTACAAAATAATACACCTATATATATATATATATAAATATATATATATAGAGAGAGAGAGAGAGGTTCAAAACGAAAACGCTAAGGCTATGTTTGGTAAAAGTAGCTTATAAGGTACCTTATGACTTATAAGGTACCTTATAGGTAGCTTATTCAAACCTTACTTCAATTAACTTCTCAATAAGGTACATATAAGGTACCTTATAAGGTGACTTATAAGTCACCTTATTTTTACCAAACAATGCCTAAGTATTTAAGAAAACAAGAAAATCTTTTCTCATGTACAAAATCACATATGATTTTGTACTAACTTGAAAAATGGACACGAGCGACTTTTGCCGCGGGTTAAGTCGCGGGAAAAGTAGCGGCTAATCATATATGATTTTGTACATGAAAAAGGTTTTCTTGTATTCTTAAATAGGTAGCGTTTTCGTTTGAACCTGCCCCTGTATATATATATATATATATATATATATATAGGGTTGATTTCTATTACAAACCACATCAATTCGTACAAACCGTACAAAACGCATTCAACCATTTTTTTTCACTTTTTCTTAATTATAAGGGTTTATTAGTCAATAATATATGAAAAAAATTCATCAAGAATACATGGAGGTTGATTAATCATGAATATGTGAAACACATTTGATCAAAATGAGAATTTCATGAAACAATTTCATTTCATGTTGAAACAAAAATAATTTCATGAAGAAAAGAATTATATGAAACAATTTCATCATGTTAAACACTTTCATGGAAAAAAATTATTCAATTAAACAATAAACCACATGACTTATATGGCTAGAATGAATTGACGTGTTTTATATTTGAAATTTCTCATATATATATATACATATATATATATAGAGAGAGAGAGAGACGGGTTCATACGAGAACGTTAACTATTTAAGAAAATCATATATGATTATCGCGTACAAAATCATATATGATTCACGTACAAAATCATATATGGTTATCGCGACTTTTCCGCGACTTAGCCCGTGGCAAAAGTCGTCTGTGTCATTTTTTTATGTTAGTACAAAATTATAGGTGATTACATGAATTTTTTTTTCTTATTTTCTTAAATTGCTATGATTCTCGAATGAACCTTTATATATATATAGGGGAGGGATCAAACGAGAACCACCCCTCCTTAAAGGAACAAAGGAACAATTTGTGGACCACATATGATGTGGGTCCCACATAATATTAAATCATTTATGATTTAATTTTAAATCATATTAAATCATAAATGATTTAATATTATGTGGAACCCACATCATATGTGATCCACAAGTGTCCGTTTGTTTCTTTAAAAATGCAAAGTTCTCATTTGAACCTTCCCCTCTCTCTCTCTCTCTCTATATATATATATATATATATATATATATATAGGGGCGGGTTCAAATGAGAACTCAAATTTGGTTTTGAACGTGAGGACAAATGAAAGTGCGACACGTGTCCCATTCAAAGAAATATTATAGTATATATTCTGTCTGAATATACAAAGGAATATTCAGTCTGAATATTTCTTTGTATATTCAAACTAAATATATACTAAACTGAATATTCCTTTGTATATTCAGTCTGAATATTGCTTGTTTTGACACGTGTCACTCTTTCATTTGTTCTCACGTTCACAACCTAATTTGAGTTCGCATTTGAACTTTTTTTTTTCTCTCTCTCACTCTCTATATATATACATATACATACACACACACAGAGAGAGAGAGAGAGAGATTTGGATCAATCACAAGCGATTAGGTTCTTATCTCACCATGCAATTAATATTAAGGATACAATGGTGATTCTATTTTTTTGTATTAATTCCATTGTCATTAATGTAATGTTATAAAAACACAAATCCCATGATCCTAGCTAAAATAATCCCTTTATATTTTTTGTATTTTTTTTATAGGTTATTGGTGATTTGTTTTCTTATGAACATCCTTCATATGTATTAGTTCTTATACATTGTTCTCTTATGAATATGCAAGTGAACTTTTGTAAACATATTTAACATCCAAGGAATGCACATAATACACGTGAACATATATGAACATCCAAACACAGTTGTTCATATAATCCACGTGAACTTTTGTGAACATCCAAATAATGCACATGTGAACATATAATCACATTGTTTATAAGTGAACTCATATTAATATAAAGAGAGAGATGTCCATGTGTATATTAATGTTCATGATGATGAATATTTTTTGTTTTTTATTAATGACTATAGATTAATATACACATGGGCAATTACAAAACATTATCACATGCGTGGGTGGTTACAAAACATCCACAATTTTTTCCAATAATAACCTTGTTTGTGTATGTTCATCTTAGATGGTAATGTATTATATTATTAGTTATTACGAAATTTGTCATCATAAATGTCATCCATTGATTCATAAGATGAATGGTTGTGATGAGTTCACAAAGTTAACAAAATAAACTGGGTTGGTTCTCATGAGAACTAAAATTATGGTGAGAATAGTAAGAAGGGATATTCATCTTTGGATGCACATTAGAATGAAATGCATCAAGATCAGATACACTGAGATGTATGAATGGGTTTGAGATTAAAAGTAATCAATGGTCAAGATATCTTTCTTACACTTCTCAGATTTCATTTATTTATGTATATGTGTATTTATGTATATGTGTATTTATGTATAGGGAAGGGATCATATGAGAACACTACCAATTTAAAGGAACAAAGGAACTCATTTGGGACCACATATGATGTGGGTCCCATATAATATTAAATCATATTAAATCATAAATGATTTAATATTATGTAGGACCCACATCATATGTGATCCACAATAGTTCCCTTGTTCCTTTAAAAATGTAAAGTTCTCATTTGAACTTTCCTTTTTATGTATATGTATGAATGTATGTATAGGGATGTTGGGGGGGGGGGATGGGGTGGGGTGGACGGCATATGAACATGGATCCAACGAACCATTGATACAAGTTTATATCATGTGAGATTCCTCTTTCATGCCTGGAAAGCCTTAAGATAAGCTTCATTGCTTCTAACTTGGTATATACTATATAATTATTAAATTATATACTATGCTTTTCTTCACACAAAAGAATGCTATATTGATTGCAAAAGGAGAGAATATAATTCCTTTTTTCAGAAAATAAATATTCATTTCTTACATGATTATAATTTAATTACTTTTTAATAATAACATACTTAAAAAAACTTTATCGTTCAAAAAGGTTAATTTATTTTATAGTGAAAAATAAATAAATTAAAATGAAAGCTTTCTCAAAAAATGAACTTAATTTATTTTTTAACGAAATAGAGTACTTGACGGACATTTACATCTTTCATAAAATCAAAATCATCTTAAAAATGACATTTATAAATTAGTGACCTAATTTTGATGTTTTCGTATATAGTTTCCAAATAACATATTTATTTATCGGATTTTAATGACATTAAATTTTAAAATCCGATGTTTTATAATTCGATGAACACAAGATTCCTTCTTTATTTTAATTTTATAAATTCACTTTGACATCCCTTCTTAGATTAATAAAAATGGAGATATTTAAACTATTTATAAATGATCTTAAACGGTGATTAGTAAAAAGTTTCATCTTAATTTTTTTAATTGTATTAATAGTTATATATACTAACCTTTTCTTTTGTGTCTTGGGCGTTATAATCTCCAGCTATGTTCATAGAGTAAATTGTATAAAAATATAATGTAAATTGATTAAAATCCTAATTTATGTATCATATCTTTAAAACTTTCATTCTTTGCTATGACTACAAAACAAAGGGCTCCACTGATGGATTTTTTCGACAAAAAATTTTCGGCAGATCATTTTTTAATTACTAACGGGTTTTCTCCAACGGTAATCACGATTATGTTAAAATGAAAGACTTGCTGGATTATTTGCTAAGACCTTGTCAATTGGCTTTATCCCTGGTAAACGTATTTCAGATAACATCCTTATGACACATGAACTAGTTGTTGGGTATCAGAAGAAGTCAGGCCCCCCGAAATGTGCGTTTAAAATTGACATCCGGAAGGCCTATGACACGGTTAACTGAAAGTTCGTGATCAATATGCTTACGGGACTTGGTTTACTCCTGATTTTGGTGAAATGGATTTGGGAATTTATATCCACACCTACCTACTTTATTGCTATTAATGGTGATACAGAAGGGTTTTTCAAATATGGCAAGGGGATACGACAAGGAGACCCCATCTCTCCGTATCTCTTTACTATTGTTATGGAAGGTTTTTCTATGATCCTAAAGCAATGTATTCAAGAGGCTGTTTCGTTTGGTTTCCATTATAGGTGTTAGGAGAATGAGATAATCCACCTCTGCTTTGCGGATGACTTTTTTGTTTTCACTAGGGGTGATGCTTATTCGGTGGAGGTTCTTAAGAAAGTCGTGAACATTTTTCAGGTTAAATCATGCCTCTCCTTAAGCATTGAAAAAGTGAGATTTTCTTCTGCAATGTCGCGGACAGTGAAAAACAAACGATTCTTAACTTGCTTCCGTTCAATCAAGGTGTTTTTCCTATTCGTTATCTTGGTGTATGACTCTCTCCGGTTACTCTCGAAGTTGCAGATTTTAGTGGCCTTGTCCAAAAAGTAAGGGCGATGATTCATAATCGAAAAAATAAGTTTCTTTCGTATGGGGGTAGAAGACAGCTCATCAGATCAGTGTTACAATCACTCCAATTATATTGGATGTTGGCGTTCTCTATTCCTTCGAGTATTATTCATGAGATTAATATGTTCTTCAAAAACTTCCTATGGGCTAAAGGGGAGAGTTCTAGAGAAAAATGTCGTCTCGCATGGGACGAGGTATGCAAACATATTCAAAATGGTAGTCTTGGCCTAAAGCGATTAACTTTGTGGAATAGGTGTTTTGTTAACTAAGAATATTTGGGACATCCTGCTGAAATGCAAATCCTTATGGGTGGAATGGATACATTCTCGTTATATTCAGAATTCTAAGTTCTGGACTGTTCGGAAGAAGGATGGTTGGTCTTGGGTTTTCTGTAAAATTATAAACATTAGGCCTCATTTCGTTGGTTTATCTATACCCAAGTTTGTGATGGTTGTACAGCGAATGCTTGGGAAGATACATGGTTGCCGATTGGACCATTGGCCCCGATTCTCACTTACGGATTCATTCATGCCAATGGCTTCTCGACTACTACTGTTGCGAGGGAGGTGATTCAAAATGTGGGGGATACTTGGCCAAACTCTTGGACCTAAAGAGTTCTAGCATTGACAAACTGCCCTATCCCTACTCTAAATGATGTGGAGGACAAAATAAGGTGGATTGTTGAGTAAAACTCTTATGTTGGCTTCTCTATTCAGCAAGCATGGAATGCTATGAAAGAACCGTCTAATGTGGTGCCATGACATAAAGTTGTTTGAAATAAAGCTTTTATACCAAAACATGCTTATTGTACTTGGATTGTGTGTCATAATAGACTCCTTACTCAGGATCGAATTGGCCTGTGGAAACATGATCCCCCGGATCCAAAGTGCCCGTTTTGTCATGCGTGCGTGCCAAGACTCTCATAACCACTTGCTTTTCGAATACATCTTTGCAAGAGTTATCTGGCAAAGGGTTAAAAGGGAAGTTGGTATCAATAGTTTTCCGAATGTTTGGGAGGAGATCATGAGTCGTCTTGTGGATGGAAGGTGTAGAATGTGGACTATCATGCAAAAGCTTGCCTTCTCTACTACGGTTTACCATGTCTGGCAAGAAAGTAATAAAAGAATCTTTGATAAGTGCAACCGAACTCAAGATACGATTTTTCAGATAATCCAGGGTGAAGTTTTGGCTAGGGTGGCTCGGAGGAACATAAGAAAAGATTTTATTGTAGCCAATGGTGGTTGATAGAAGATCATCTCGTCTCTCTCGGTGGTTTTTGTTGGATTAGCGTTTGGTGTTAGGTTTGGGGCTTGTCTTTCTGTCAATTGCTCTGGCCGTCAGATTTATGTCTTTTCTGGCTTGTTTTGCTTGGTCGCTTGTTTCCATGCTTGGTAGCATAGGTGATACTTGATTTTGTATTTGTCCTTTTTACTGTTTCTTTATAAAAGTGCCTGGAGGTTTCTCTCTTAAAAAAATCACGATCACCGTTCACATATGATTTTGTACATGAAAAAATATTTCATGTACAAATGACTGGATGAGGATTGTCCTCGTATTTTTTTAAATTGTTATCGTCCTCGCATGAAACTCTCTCTATATACTAATATACAAATATATATATATATATATATATGGTAAAGATTCAGAGAGAATCCTAAAAAATAAAAGAACCGAAGAACTAATAAAACGGATTAATAATATATATCAAAATGGATGTCAAAGTAAAGTTAATAAAATTATCATCTTTTTGTTATAATTTGTTTCACTCCAATTTTTGTTGTTTTGTTGATTTTCGATTTAAATATAGAAGGGAAATACTTGTATTTTTTGAAAAAATGTGATTATGACCACCTTATTATTCTAATTTGTTAGAGCATATCAAGTTAACGGTATGGATGAATTCTTCGGTTCTTTTATTCTTTAGGGTTCTCCTTCAATCTCTACCGACACACATATGTATATATATAATAGAAATTAAATTCAAAATTTTCAAAATTTCCAACCAATGCACCCAATGAAATTTAATTCTAACCGTAGACCATTCTCCATTTTTAAGGTGTATTTTTTTATTGTTTACAATTAAGGTATGGATTTTGGAGAGTTAGCAATTTTTTACTCCAATAGTCATACTAATACGTATGTTAAAATAGAGAAAAAAATAGAGAGAGGATGTGGTAATTTCTAAATTTAGAGCAATATGTGAATTTGGAGAAATCTTTAAAACTATTTATCGAAGAGAGGAATAACATTTTATGTCTTTAACAAATGCGGAAAAACCCTTGGTAATAAAAAAAACAAATGAACACAAAGAGTTGGTGAACCACTTTCTTATGATAAGAAAAACACAGAGTTTGATCGTTCATGCAAATGGTTTTGTTGGACAAGGATCAGGTGGAGCAGTTCAGGACGATCCAGTCGCACAACACCATAAACTCTTGGAAGAGCAGAACGAGAAAGTATTGTCGCTACTACCGAAACTTCTCGGAGCTACCATACCTGTCGATATAGAACCTCCTACTGGATTTCAAGCATCCTCATTTTCAGATGCAATTGCTCTCGTTGACATCCTTAAGAAATATACCATTCCTGCTTTCACTCCGAAATACTTAGAATTGTCAGATCCAAATGAGCATGTCGCCCAATACAAGCAACTAATGTGGACCATGTTAATTCCACAAAATTATCAAGAAGTTTGCATGTGAAAAAGTTTTCGAGCGACGCTTACCAGTGCCGCTTTACAGTGGTTGATCATTTTGAAGCCAAAATCATTCAATTCCTTTACTAAATTGGTTAACCAGTTCTTTCAAAAGTTTGCTAGTAGTTGAAAGATGGAAAAACAAACTGGCGAACTTTACTATATTATCCAAAAATCTGGGGAAACTGTACGAAGTTATTTTAATCGTTTTAGTTCTTAAATGATAGGTATCTGCAACTGTGATATGAGAACGGCGATTGAAGCGTACAAATGAGGACTCGACAATACATTTGATTTATACATAGATATCACTAAATATCATGCCGAAACATTCGAGGACGTGAGAGAAAGAACCTATAAGTGTGAAAAACTCCGACTTCAAAGTTAATGCAATAGCAAAACCTGAATAGTCACGGCAGATCTCCAATGTCTGATTTGACAAGAAGAAGGAAGTATCTGCGACTTCACGTTTTTCTCAATATCCAAAGATTTCAGCTTATGGATTTAAAGGAACATCGAAAGACCTAATGGAAGCACTAAAAGAGCATTCAATCAACAATCAGATGGCCGAAGAAAAGTGACAAGCCTGGCGATAAGAAAGATAAAACTAAATGGTTTGACTTTCACGAAGACTTTGGTCATACGACTGATGAATGTCTTGCTTTAAGGAAAGAAATCGTGTGGCTCGTTCAGAAAGGATACCTAAATGACATGATATATAACGATAACCCAGGTAAGTTCCCTAGACCCCATCTCTGAACCCTACTAAAACAGTTAATTGTGTTACAGGTGAATCAGACATTTGTGGGCTCACGTATTCAGCGGCAAAGAGGCATGCATTTTAACAAACAAAAGATCCCGCAATCCCCAGGACACATAGACCAAAATCAGAGCTTGAGTTGGAAGCAATGCCAATAACGTTTAATGAACACGACCTCGATGGATCTTGGCAAAAGCATCATGATGGTTTAAGTGTACGATTGACCATTGAAAATTGCTCGACAAAAAGAGTCCTAATTGATGGTGGAAGCTCAGGAAACATAATATTTCTCAGCACGATAAAAACGATTGGAATTAGCGGATTGGAGATCGTAGGGCCCTTGGCGGTTTTAGTTGGGTTCAACGGCGACGCTACTAATACCCTGGGATAAATTACATTACCAATCTATACCGACAGAATGAACAAACCCACTCATTTCAATGTTATCGACTGTTCCTCCGCATATAATGTGATCTTGGCACGACCCTAGATATACGACATGAAATCCGTACCTTCTACCTTCCATAAGACGATTAAGGTCCCAACTCCTTGGGGTGTTCAGGGAATAAAAAGTGAGAAAAAGATGGCCCGAGAATGTTAAAAGACAACAATGACACCGAGGAAAGAGCACATCTAGCAATTACAGAACCAAAATAATTATGTCGATGACCTCCAATTACAAGAAGTCATTCTCAACAAGAATAAACATGATCATACGATATTTGTGGGAGCCTTGCTGGATCCCGACATCAAAAGAGAATTGAACGGATTTATGAGAAATAATGCAGATTGTTTTGTCTAGTCGCACGAAGACATGATCGGGATCGATCTAGACGTCATATCTCTTAAACTTAACATTGATCCTTCATTTAAACCCGTGAAACGAAAAACACCATAAATTCGCTCTTGAGCGAAACAAGGTAATAATGATGAAAATGATAACTTGTTAAAAACCGGTAAGATCAGGGAAGTCAAGTATCCTGATTGGCTGGAAAACGTTGTGGTTGTAAAAAAATGGGAAATGGCGAGTATGCATTGATTTCACATATGTCAACAAGGCCTGTCCAAAAGATCCTTTTCCCGTAGCTCACATTGATGCGATGGTACACGCGACATCAGGACATGAGTTTTTAACATTCATAGACACATACTCCGAATACGATTAGATTTTAACGCATCCCAATGACCAAGAAAAAACAGCTCTTATGACTGACTAAGGTATTTATTGTTACAAAGTAATGTCGTTGGTCTTAAGAATGTAGGTTCGACATATCTACGACTTATTAACCAGATGTTTAAAAAACATCCGGCGACACGATGGAGGTATACATTGATGACATGTTAGTGAAATAAAAGAAAGGAACATCCCGTATCAACCATATAAAGCAATCGTTCGACATACTTCGAAAATATATACATGAAGCTTTATCCTTCAAAGTGTTCCTTTGGAGTATACACACATAGATTTTTTAGGCCACACGGTGATACGACGTGGCATTGAAGTTAGTCCAAATCAGATCAAAGCTATAATAAAGATACAACGATTAACTAGACGGGTCACAGCTCTGAACACGTTTAACTCTTGACCTTCTAATAAATGTTATTTATTTTATGACGTTCTCAGAAAAATCAAAGGATTTTATTGGACGGACGATCACGAGCGAGCGTTTCAAGACTTAAAAAATGCATGACATCACCTCCTTTACCATCGAAACCTAAAGACGGAGAAGAACTACAGTTGTACCTGTCGAAAAAAGAAAGATTGGCGAAATGGAACATTTACCTCAACATCTACGACATAAGTATTAAACCAAGGACGACTATAGAATCCCAAGTCCTCGCAGACTTTGTGACAGATTTTAGTCCAGAATTGGAAAAACTTACGATCAAAGAAACTCTTATTGTGGCGACTTAGGACGAACGACAATGGACCTTATATGTGGATAGATTCTCCAATATACGAGGGACGGGCCTTGGCATCGTCCTAAAGTCGCCACTAGGGGGCATAACGATATATTCCATATTCTGCGACTTCAAAGCTACTAACAACGAAGCAGAATATGAAGCTATGATAGCTGGAATGAATCTGGCATACGACCTTGGAGCAAAAATCATACACATAAAAAGTGATTCCCTGTTAGTCGTTAATCAGATGTACGAGGAACTTGTGACGAAAGATTCAAAGATAACAACTTATCCTCAAATCGCTAAAAATTGAGGAGAAACATTCAATCCTTTCACCATTCAGCAAATCTCGAAAGATAAGAACACTCAAGCTAACGCATTGGCTAACCTCAGGTCGGCCCTAAGGAAATCAACTTTCGATGTCATTCCATTGGTACACTTATCATCTCCTTCTGTTAGATATAAATATATTGTATCTGAGATTACAATGATGAAGAGAGAAAGAGAGAGAGAGAGAGAGAGAGAGAGAGAGAGAGAGAGAGAGAGCGAGAGTTTGTAGATAGAGAAACTTATATCAATACATATGATTTGAAGATACATTGATGTGATTATTGATAGTTGTTATTAGATTCATCGTTATCTGATGATTATGAAATTAACACCTTAGATCAAGAATGACGAACAACATTTGTCCTGGAAGAAGTCGACGATTGGATGAAAGAGATAAAGGATTATTTGAAAATCGATTATCTTCCGGATGACAACATGAAAGCTCGACAAATCAGATTGAAATCTTCCAGGTATGTCGTAATATCTAACAAACTTTACAGAAGATCATCGACAGGTTTAAACCTACGATCCATCACAAAAATGAGGTCTAAAAAGTTGTTCAAGGGTTGCATGATGGAAAATGTGGAAACCATTCTGGAGGATGAAGTTTAGCGAACAAGATCTCACGACAAGACTATTATTGGCCCACTCAGCGGCAAGATGCAATGAAGTATGTACACGGTTGTGATGCATGCCAAAGACACTCAGGTATGATTCATTAACCTTCTGATTTCTTACATTCATCGCTAATTCAATGGCCCTTCATGCATTGGGGCATGGATGTTTTCGGCAAGTTACCTCCGGCTCCCGGGCAAAAGGTATTTTTATTAGTCCTTACATATTACTTTTCCAATTGGATAAAAGCAGCCACCTTCTCACAAGTTCGAGATAAGGAGGTTATAACTTTTATCTAAAATAACATTATATGCAGATTTGGTATTCCCTCTGAAATTTTCTGTAATATTGGATGCCAATTCATAAGCGACAGAACAAGGCGATTTTGCGAAGATCGTAAAATCAAACTCACGACGTCAATACCTCGATATCCACAATCAGATGGTTTTGTTGAATCAAGTAATAAGGTGATTGTTAATTCAATCAAGAAAAGACTCAAGGCTGCAAAAGGGCGATGGGTGTAAGAATTACCCTCTGTATTATGGGTAAATTGAATGACTCTCCGAACCTCGACTGATCAAACACCCTTCTCTCGAGTATATGGTTGTGAAGTTGTCCTACCAATCAAAGTTAGCTTGCCTATCGCACAACACACACATGTCGATCATATCCTACTAGATCTAAGTTAAGACCTCAACGCACTCGAAGAATTGAGAGATGTTGCCTATATCATAATGGTGTCGCAACAACAAGTAGTTGCACATAATTTTAATAAAAATGTAAAGGCAAAAGTTATTCAAGGAGGCCATGATGTCCTACAACGAGTCTTCCAGAATACCAAAGAGTTAAAAGCAAGTAAGTTATCCAATAAGTGGGAAGAACCTTATCAAATATCTGAAGGCGTCAGAAAAGGAGCTTATCGTTTGGAAACTCTAGATAGTCGAGACATCCCACGTAGTTGGAACGCGGTAAATTTAAAGAAGTGTTTGCTTTTTATATTCAATTTAAGCATTACTAG
This sequence comes from Silybum marianum, assembly GCA_036898165.1. Classification (NCBI taxonomy): domain Eukaryota; kingdom Viridiplantae; phylum Streptophyta; class Magnoliopsida; order Asterales; family Asteraceae; genus Silybum; species Silybum marianum. Next base: position 13,592,488 of record CM072540.1, on the reverse strand, counting down.
CTTAAGCATCGGATGGTCTTTGGTCAATCCAATGACCACCACTAACTTGGCCTTACTACAAGAACACACGATCTTATAAGCAAATGACCTTCTATGGTAAAAATTGAAAATCACTTTCAACTGACAATTGTCAAGAGTAACTTGTATTTTTCTTGATTGCTAACTGATTGAAATATCTTGCGACATCGAGAATTCCTTAAGTTACTTGCTTATATGTCATGACTCTCATGATTGTTGTATTTGAAACAAGTTACGTGTGCATTTTTCTAAAAGATATTCGTTTGTTGATGCTCAAAGAATTTATTGAGTAACATTGACATAAAAAGTAACTGATCAAAAAGTCACTTGTACTAATATATAAAATTAAAAAATTACAAGGGAAGGCACGACTTACGATATTCGCCCTTAAGAAATCAAAACATAACAAAGCTAGAAAAAAAAGGAGCAGGAGGGAGCTCGACCACGACTTTAGTGGAAGGATTAGTAACGTTTTCTTCCGCATCTTTCTCGTCGTCCAAATCGAGGTCTGCAGAAGTACCCCCGATGATAGTTAGGAATCGACTTCATCGAATCTTTTCCTTTTAGATGATGACGTATGATAGCGACACTCGCCTTCAGTCGAGAGATCATGTCAATTGCCTCCATCCTCTCCTTGAGGTCTGAAATCTCAACTTAGGCCTCCTTTGGTTTTGACTTAAGGATCCCAGCTTCTTTTACATTCTCAGCTAGGGTGGCCTTAGTTACCACTATCTCCTTATTTGTTGTAGTTGCACGAATGACAACATCTTTTAGACGACTCTTCAGCTTCTCCTTGGCATGCTCTTCTGCCTCAAGAAGGTTGAGAGTGTCGTTAAGACGAAGTGACAAGCTCTCGCACTTGGCCATTGTCGCCTTCTCTTTGGTGATTGCCACTTTTTCCCTGGCCAGAGCCGTCGGGACCAATTACTTGACCTACTTCATCTTGGTATGGAGGCAGATAGAGGCCTGTAAAGCCTACATTTTTTGACATACGAAATACGTCAATCGTATGTTAGAAATTGCAAGGACGCAAGAACACATGTAATCGCATGAACGCACAATGTATAACTATTCTCACAAAAGCATGGATGCATGATCACGCACGATCGCATGACACTAAAATCAAAAAAAGGAAAAAGACATCATGCCTTGAAAAGGTTTTTAGCCATATCAGCCTCCATCTCCAAAATCGTCTTATCCGTAAAATGATCACGGAAGATAGATAAGTTCTCTAGGACAGAAAACATGTTCTTCCTATCAAGGGTCGTGCCTTCCATCAAAAATTTGATGGAATCTTAACCCTTGTGACAGGAGAAGCCAACCTAGAAGCTTTCTACTTATCCACTGAAGAGGATGACGTCTTTGACGATCGTGCGTCCGCGAGTGGCACGATGTTGATCGAGGAAGCATTTATTACGCCCATCGGCATCGTCATCTTTTCAGAACCAACGACCAAGGGAGGATCGCTGGTCTTCATAGATAGTTCCCTCGAGAGAACCACCCTTGTCTTTTTGGCACTCAACCCTTCGGTTGAGGCTTTCCTATTTAGTTCCTTGCCCTATTGGGCAAGGAGGATTGCCCTTTCTCTCTTCAAGGAAGAAGTAGCCATGGCAACAAGAGCCATGGTGGGGATGGTCGTGTTGGTGGTTGAAGTGACAGTGGCAGCAGGGACGGTTGTGGTAGTATCGTCGGTCGCGGCTGTAGCAATGTCGGTTTGCTCTAATGAATTCACGAATAGGGGCATTAGAAGCCCTCACGACAGATTCACCTAAAATAATTTAACTTATTAAATTACATACAACTGACCACAAAAATGAAAGAATTAACGTACGATTAATATCAAGGTATTTACCTTTCATCTCTTCTTCCTCCTCATCCCTCGCAATAAAAGCTTCAAACGTCCCTACGAAGGTTATATCCTCATCTTTCTCATCAAAGTACGTCCTTGGCCGGGCACTGAATGTATGATCTTGGATCTCCAGGAACTTCTCGATTTTGGCAGTGGAGTCAGGGAGAAGTCAGACCGTAGAGAAGTTTATTTCAGGCATTCAAAAAAGGAAAAGCATTAGATATAATAGAAGAAAACCAAGGATTACACAAACAAGGAACTCTTGACACTTCTCACCCGATGTATTCCACCTAATGATCAACCATTGGATGTCGTCCCCTAAAGTCAATGCTCGACCGAAAACTTATCTCGACTTCCAGTTGCGATCATTGACCACCATTCCCTAGACCAAGATGAGATTCCTTCTAAATCGACTAAATAGGCTATACCTATGGTTAGCCTTGGCCTTAACAGAGTATGCCACCAATAGGTCATTGACATTGAACGGTGTTTCCTAATCGACCGTCAACTTGTCAATTGTACTCCCGATTCGCCAAAACTGGGGGTTAACTTTCCCTGGCGATAACTCAAAGGTTTCTAAAAAATACTAGCCAAACTTAGCTAGGGCAATTTGTACCCTATTTTGATGGGATACTTTATAAAATGAAGTATCCCTTAGGACCTTCTTCCGGCTTAAATCACCGGTCGGATATAGTTGAACACTATTGGGTATCTTTTTCCAATGCCCTAAAGGCATTGATATTTGCATCCTCTTGGAAGATGCTAGCAGGATCAACCATCTCTCAAATCTCGGTGATGCCAACCTCAACGGCATAAAAGGAAAGTGCTTCCCCGTGTTTTCTACGCTTACGGGCATGGGTCTTTTAACGTATACAACGATCATAAATCGTACTTTAATTATCTGCTCTAACCTTGAACTTGATTATGGGAAACAATTTGCAGGTTTTAGGCAATGGTACTCGGAGTTCTCTCTCTAAAAATTAGTAAGCGTTAAAAAGGAAAGATATAGAAATCAACTTCTATTTATATGTTTTCCATAAAACAATCGTTATCCCCTAGATGGACACGCGTCCCATGCCTTTTCGTATGCATTCGTCCGATGGACGACACCTGTCTATGATAATTGTCTGGCCTGACACACGCGCCATATCTAGGTGTGACTTCATCATCTTATCACCTCCCATGCAAAAACGATTCGGTTACACCCCAACCGATTCAATTTCCTCTTGAATATGTGGCCCGATTTTAACTAAAAATTCAAAATTGCCGCCTTTTTCTTTTTAAATCTTGGGGTAAATTGTTTGGGCAAAAAATCTTACTCTCATGACCAATGAGAAAGACTAGCTACTAGTCATCTATAATGACATAGAACTAACGGTTATTGATATAAGGATGGAAGGTCGAGAGATGCGAAACCCTAAGGATATACGATCGACCAAAGATCAACATAACTAACGACGCCTATTAAAAATCTTGAATAGAAGACGAGTCAAGGACATTAATATAAACCGTCGCAAATAATTAACGACAAATGAAAGAATCTTTAGACTTAACTTAAATTATTGACAAATATTCTGTTTCTATTGTATTTTAATACAGGATCATTATCATTGATAATCAACGGCTATAACTGATGCCATTTATCACATCCGTGTTCAAGGCGCCGTTACCAAGAAGATAAGTATAAAGTGAAGATTCGAAGACAAGTGTAGGGACGACCGGAATCAACTAAAGCATAATACACTCGGAGCTCATCAGCAAATTTACAACTTGTTTTGTCATTGCTTTCTTTTACAATCTTTGTACTCACGGCCGGTGTATCTCAAGGACGACATCCCTGTTTGACGTAAATTTTTCACTAGTGCATCGACGACTGTCATAGCCTTCCGTGGTTTTTTCCCTCGACCAAGAGTTTTTCCGCGTCACCAACTCTTTTTGTTCATTTGTTCATATTTTATTTCTTGTGTTTATTGAAGAATACGATGTTTAATCGATAAAGCTCCACGAAAAACCTTAAGTTGATTTTGTTAAACAATTTTTGGCATAAACACGGTGCGATTGGATCGTCTGCTAAACTATCATTAACTATAAAATGCGGAATGACTCCTAAACCTTGTGCATTTATTCCTTGTTCATCTTATGGTGGAATCGCAGGATGGACTCAAAGTTGTCATTGGTTATGGGAATGTTCAGTATTGTCGAGTTCGAGAACAAAGAGGTTGTCAATATGGGGACCGATACGAATGAGTACTCGATCGTAGGTGGAGGTGGCGGAGGATGAGGAAAAGGCATTGGTTGCGTTGGTTGCAGAGGTTGCACGTTTTGGTTGAAGTTTGGATGAGGATTAAAAGTAAATGGTACGAAGGGAGGTTGAAATGGGATAAACAGAGGTCTGGCTGTCAAATCTTGGCTATGAGGAGGTAATATGACATTTTGAGTTCTCAAGACGTGGATTTCTTGATTAGCTTTGCGATTTTGCTTATCTAACAAATTGATCCATTGACGAGCTGCCTCCAATTTTGCTCTCATTAGAGCCAAGGTATTTTGACAAGCTCCAACACCTGTCATATTCCTAAAATAGACTTGACAATAAATTGTTAATAACATGAGTGTTTTTTGCAAGATTTCTCTAGTTGGGTCCCACGAATGGCGCCAAACTGTTAATGCCAAAAATTGGTTTTAAAGAAAATCAACTTAAGGTGCAGTTTGGTACTGATTCAACTAAAGATTGTACCTTTCGATAAACACAAGAAAGAATTTTGAAAGATAAGACGCGGAGAACTGATGACGCGAAAAACCTCTTTCTAGAGTAAAATTTGTGGGAGATGTTCAAGATCGTCGATCCACTAATGAAAAGTGACGTCTAATAGGAATGTCTCCCTTCGAAACAGTGATCATAAATACAGATGTTGAAATGAAAATAAAGACAGTGTAATCGTAAACAAATTGTTGTTGTCGCCAAGTATCCCTGTGAGATGTAACGTTGTCGTGAATTCTTCAGAGCTCTTGAGAGTAATTCGAATGAATTTTTTGTGTCCCTGAATGAAATGTTTTAGCAGTTTTTATACCATTCTTCTATCATAATGTTTTTTGATTATGCTTCCAATGGTCATACTGGTTTTGTCTGTAAATGTTGTCCGTCGGTTACACGTCTATCATAAATGAATGATATCATGCATTAAAATTATAGAAAGAACGCTTTACCATTAGCTTAAAACGTTGGTCTTTATTTACATGACGGGTGTCATATGTCCCGAGTCGTAGGTCGTGAGATAAATTGTACGACCATTTGGTTGAAAGTGACGATCGAATATTCTTTCGTCTTTATTATTTCTTTATTTAAAACTATTATCTTCTTCTTGGTCGCAAGTTTTGTTTAAAGAACTTATGTTTTTCATGAGATATTGTCGCTAGTTTCTAGGTGTAAAATTTTACCCAAACAATAATATTCGAAAGTTCGATCCCAAAGTTGATGATGGATTATTTCTCTGATACTCTTTAGTATCCAAAGCCTATAGAGTATTTAACAAGAGAAGACAAGTTGTTGAAGAATCTATTCATGTCACCCTCGATGAAACATGTTCAACGAATTCTAAATGAGACCTCTTCAAATACTGAGAATGTTTAAGTAAATGATTCTCTTCCAAACACTGCTTTGAAAGCTTTGAGAACTGTTGAAGAATCTGTTGTTGAAGCATCTTCGTTCATTCTCGAGCACCCATTGCTAAAAGTGTTGATCCAGCTCATAAGTTTCCTGCTCAGCGATGGACAAGAAATCATCCCATCGAACAAATCCTTGGCATTCCAAATGCCGGTATTCAGACTCGACATAGTCTAGGTAATATTTATCTCTTCATAAATTTCATTTCTTTATTAGAACCAAAGGTAATCGATGAAGCTATCAGGAATCCAAACTAGGTCAGTGCTATCAGAGAAGAACTGATTGAGTTTGAGAGAAGCAAGGTCTGAAACCTTGTCCCTCATTCGTCCAATAAAACTGTTGTAGGTACCAAATGAGGGTATCGTAATAAGTTGGATAAGCATGACACCGTAACCAGCAACAAGGCTAGACTTGTTGCTTTAAGATACAGACATGAAAAAGGTATCAACTATGATTAAATAGTTGCTCCTGTAGCCAGGCTAGAAGTTATTCGAATTTTCCTAGCCTGTGCGTCTCACAAAGACTTCAAAGTCTTTCAGATGGATGTGAATAGTGATTTTCTTAATGGCAAGTGGCATAAAGAAGTCTATGCTGAAAATCCCCCTAGGGTTCTCTGACCCTAAGCATCTATATTATGTTTATAAACTACATAAGGCTATGTATGGGTTAAAACAGACTCCTTAATTTTTCTTCTTGATGAGAAATGTGTGCGTGGAAAGATTGATAAGTCCCTCTTTCTTAGAAAACATAAAGTCCAAATCCTTCTTGTTCAGGTATATGTCGTTGACATTATATTTGGATCCACAAATCCCATCCAATGTGTTTGATTCTCTGAACGCATGAACCAAGACTATAAGATGAGTGTGATGGGTGAACTAACATATTTTCTTGGTCTTCAGATTAAGCAATCTGGCAAAGATATCTTTATCAGCCAAGGTAAGTATGTTAAGGATATGCTGAATAAATTTGATCTAATCCAATGCTCAACTGTGAAAACATCAATGACACCTCATCTAACACTAAACACGGATCTCAATGGGAAACCTGTCAATATTACCTCCTATAGAGGAATGACAGGCTCCTCGTTGTATCTCATAACTAGTCGTCTAGATATCATCCACTCAACATGCTTGTGCACACGATATCAATTTGAACCTAAGGAATTCCATCTGATCTTGTAAAGTGAATATTCAGTTTAAAGGGAACTCCTAATTTGGGACTTTGGTTTCCTAATGTATCAGGGTTCAATCTAATTTAATATTCATTTTGTAGGATGTAAAATTGATAGGAAGAGCACCACTAGAGATTGTCAACTTCTAGGTTGAAAGTTGGTGAGTTGGACAAACAAGAAGCAAAACTCAATGTCCACATCAACTATTGAAGCTAAATACTTCGTCGCTGGTAGTTTTTGTGCTTAAATCCTTTGGATGAGAAATCAATTCAGCGACTATGACCTTCACATGTCAAAAATCGCTATATGTTCTGATAGAACTAGAGCCATTACAATAGACAACTGTTTAAAATTGCTTTGTAAAATCAATTTAAGGTTTTTGTGGAACTTTATCAACTAAAGGGTTTTTGCTTCGACGAACACAAGAAACAAATGTAAATAATAGAACACATAGAGTTGTGACGCAGAAAAACCCTTTATCGAGGGGAAAAACCACGGACGGCGGGTAAAATAATCGATGCACAAGTGAAAAGTGACATTAAACAGAGACGTCGTCCTTGAATAACACCGATTGCAAGTATAAATATTACAATGTAAAAGAAATAAAAGTAGGTCGTAAGATTACTGATGTGCTGTGAATATATTGCATGAGGAATTTGTTTCGATTTCAATTGTCTTTATGAGCATCTTGAATCTTGGTTTTATACTTGTCTTCTTCATAATTGTGCCTTAAATGCATAACGGTTGTGACCTTTAATGCCCTTAATGGTGTGATTTTTGGTTATTGCGGTTGTATCCGTTATCATTAATGAGAGATCCAACATTTAAAACATAAAAAACCGAAATCCTGTCGTTAGTTAGCTACAACAGTCATTATGGGTATCCTTGATTTTTGTCGCATCGAGGTTTTTTTGTAATCGTCATCAGTTGTTTTCATCATTGGTCAATCGTATATCTGTGGTGCTTTGTATGTCTCGATCTTTTATCCTGAAATCAATGGTCGTTAATTCTGATTCATAAAATATGACCAGTCGCTAGTGTCTTTTGTTGGTCGTAGGATTGAGATTTTTTTGCCCAAACACCAACTATCCTATACTTCACTCAAAGACCAAATATATTGAGATCGGATATCATTTTATTAGAGATCATGTTATGAATGGTAATATTGAACTTCACTGTCACTACAAAATAAATGACTTTTACCCGCATAAATTACCTATGGAAATTTTCGTCAGTGATTACCCACGGATCACCCATAAAGTACCAATGGTTCGGTAAAATCCGAATTTTTGGAGGAAATACAAACGAATCACTCAGAAAATCCGTGGGTAATTTGTCCCTGATTTGAATTACCACTAGCAATTTACCCACCAACGTTTGTGATGGTAGGAATCACTCTTTAGCAACAGATTTTCGAAGAAAAAGTCCGTAGGCAAAAGTCTTTCGTTTAGTAGTGTTTATTCTTACTGAGTATCAAATCCCTGACCTTTTCACAAAACCCCTTGATGAAACAAGATTCAATATGTTAATCAACAAACTTGGAATGTTGGACGTTGAGGAATAATCTCCTCAGTGATCAACACTACTCAGAGAAACAATTGAAATGCTTAAGTGCTCTAATTCTTTCAGTAAACTCTTATAAAAATGTGTCTTACTCTTTTATGGTACGTTTCTCTCTCTCTCTCTCTCTCTTAATTCTCATTGAAATATATTTTTATTCGGTGCATATTTTTCAAATAAGAAAAACCTTGACACTAAAACCTGCTTCCTTTAGTGACAAAAGCTTTAATTGGATAAATGATTCGTCGTTTTTGTTAATGACGTCATTATTTTATTTAAAAATTGTATCAGCCTTTTCTGACACATGACGGCCATTACCATTCCCTATCCATTCTTATCGTAGGAAATTGGCAATGTCATTATTATCTTTCAAAATTAAACCGTCATTTGTTCTCTCTCTTCTCTTTCTCTCTCATCTACCTTTAAATACTCTCCCATGCTCAAGTTTCATTACTTAAGCTCTCAAAACTTACTAAGCAAAAAAAACTCTCTCTAAGGCTCTCAAGAACACACACTATAGTGTTTTTCCCCTTCTCAAGACCAACAGGTTTGATCTATGTTTTCGAGCTTTAAATCTTTCAAATAATAAATATATTGTTATTATCCTTTTCCAACAAACACTAAAACCCCAATTTTTTTGTTTAATTCTTCCTTCTGTTTAATTCTTTTTCAAAACCCTAAAGGATGTTTTTACATTTTTTTTAAACGGATATACAATTATGGTGTTTAATCCAAAAATAACCATATTTTCTACTTAAAATTCTGTTTATGGTACAATTATTGTACATATATACTCCTTCTAAACATTTTTCATCTTAAACACAAGATTTAGGTACTCCTTCACCAAAAAGTGCTTGTTCTTAAAAGAAAACCTTTTGGTATTATTTTTACCAAAAATAGTTTCTAGTTCTTCTACTCTTAGGTTCTTGTTTGTTCAAATTTCCATTGAACATAAATGGCCTCTCTAAAACCTGCCAAACAAGTGAACTTTTCCGTCAACGACGGCCTCCTCAAGGCGAACAACCACCTACCACTTCTAAACATTCTGGAAACAAGGTCTCAGTTCAAGGATGCTGCAACCTTTTTGAAGAACTCATTGCTCTCCTACGCATTGACCCATGAGCGAAGTGGGTTCAAGTCTTACCTGAGTGAATTCTGGTACACTGCCCACAACGTCGTGGATGAATCTGAAGGAAGGAAGTGACTAATGATCATGTTTGAAATTGACATTGGCAATGCGAAATTTGGCATTTGAATTGTAAGAGCTGCACTGAGGCTCCCTTACAAAATCTCAAAACAATCCTTTGACCCTGAACCTACAAACGAAAAACTGGTGGAATTCCTCGTCACCATCCACTATGGTTGGTCGAAGGATGAAAAATATTAAAGAGACAATCAAAACCCTGACCAAGATTGAAAAGGGTCGAATTTCAGCGGTTTGGTAATACTTTTTCACCCACTACAATCAGTGTCTGTGTAGAAAGACGGACGGTCAAGAGCAGGCAAGCCGCATAGCCCTGAACATAGGATAAATGCTGCTCCACAACCGCAACATGGATTATGAAAGGTTGATCTTCAATGACTTGGCGTCAAAGCTAAACAAATGCTAAAGGGATAAGGTCATCCCTTACACATGCTTCCTCAACATGCTAATGACATTTATCTTCCCTAAACACTACCCATTAGAAGGCGGCTACAAATTCTCCAAACTGGGGATTCGAATTCCCGACCCCCGTGCCATGGACGAAGATGTTACATTGTTCTTTTAGATGTTGAACATCGTTCAGCAAAACCTCGTATTCTCCTCTTCTGATGCAACGATGTCACTGACAGCACCATCCAGTGACTACCCAAGTTGCGCCACCCCCGTCCTCACTGAAGAGGACCAACCGTCACACTGCCTCTAGATCTCGTAAGATATCCAAAGCAACAAAGTCATCTTCTAACAACCCAAAGGGCGAGGCCTCTCGATAGGCTTAGCTCTTAGACTTCGTTGTAACACCAACACCATTTGCCTCAAGCACAACCACAACAATAATATCTGAAATCGTTGTTGCTTCATTGGCTCTACGCTCTTCAGCCTTAGTATCTCAAAACACTAAGAGTCTTGTTCCCAGCAATCGTAAAACTGGAATTCCGCACTATATCACAGCCCCCTTCTCAACACTCATCGTCTTCTCAACACCTTCTTCGGTCTCAACACGGATCAATGAATCCGGCGTGGTTGTCCCCACATCCGATGAGATCATAAACAAGGCTCGACTTCAGGCTACACTTTTTAAATAAAAAAAATCCTGGATCGGCTTGAGCAAAAGTCCTGAGGTAACATCTCGTAAGGTTCTTCAGAAACAGGTTATAGATCCTCCGGACGGAACTTCTGCTCGTTCCACCTTTGTGAGCAATCCTTTGGATGCTTCAAAGGCTCCCTCAGGTACAATACCCTTCCCTACCTCCTTTCTTTCTTCTAAATTTGAGCTCTCTATAGCTCAACTTTTTCCTTTTTATCTTTCAGGTCCTAAAGACCTGAAGAAACGGTCAGAGAATGTCTCCACATCTACAATGCACGAATTATATCTACTAGCCATCAATGCAGTTCTAGAAGACACTTCTTCCCTTCGATCCAAAGTTGATGACCTTCAGAAGTCCATCTACTTCGTCTATAAAAAGACTGTGGATATTGTTGGTTTAAAGACTGAGGTCTCAAGGCGGAAAGTTGAAGTGCTGCCAACTCCTCATCTATCAAAGCCCTTCAGAGTTCTTTCAAGACTCACTCTGAAGAGGTTAATACAAATCTTCAAGAGCATGGCAAGATAATGAAGAAAGTTCTTCAGCATATGGAGAAGCCCGTCTACAATTGAGGACTGCAGGTCTCCCTCCAGATATTTCTAAGTTATATTGGATATTTGATTCAGAAGCGACCCATCCACCTTCATTCTCCAATCAGGGTTGGGCTCAGCCCTCCCAAGTGGTCACTGCCTGTTTCGATGATGGTCATCAAAAAATTATGAACCAATTAGTAGATGTGAGTGCCAAACTTAGAAGTGGTTGGTGTAGAGTTTTTATTTTAATTTTAACTCTATTCTCACACCCTCGAAAATTTTAATGAAATTCTCAATTCTAACCAAACTCTCATTTCCATTTTACCGCTCAACACAATAGGATTACTCAACCGTATGAGTTATCTCCCCCGCTCTTTGATATAATACCCCTCACCCCTCAATCACTCAGGAATTACTTCTTGGGTAGGTCTACCGGGTTCTAATAGTCCATAGAAGTACATTTAATCTCACATATCGTTCCCATGAAAAAATTTCTTATTATGTTTCAAACATAAGAATATTGTCGGAATTCATGAAATCCGAGTTCTAGACAGATTTATCTAGAAGTCTAATTGAAACACATTTGACTTGAGTTTTTCAGAAACTAAAACATAAATGTTTTTGTTTAGGAATGTCAACAACAAATACGAACGCTAAACAGAATGGTTAAGTAAGCACATTGTTTCAAAAAACAAAGATTAGAATGTAATTGTGACGAACAATTTACAATTATTCTTTTGAATAAGAATCAAATCATTTATTTGGCATTTTAGAATATCTGTGAAGAATTTCAATCTAGTGTATTTCCACCAAAAACATGAGACATGGAAATAACTAAAGCAAGAAAGTGTAACACATGGTAATGGAAGACTTTATTTAACATCTGAAAAGAAATGAACAAAAGCAAGTTTCTCATACTGAAATACCATGGATAGATTGAAAATTAATTAAAAAAAAATCATATGATACCAAGAATATTTCCCCCTTAAACGATAGAATGAACCCCCCCCCCCCGGACCCAAACCAAGCATTTGTTTGATCATGTGTTTGAATAATCTAAATTCAACACGATAAATCTGCAAAACAGATTTTGGTACCTATCCGTTTATGGGTGCTTGTATGTTAGCTTTAGTTTAGGGTATACTATAAGTATTGAACCATCTATTCAGATTAGATGTCCTAGATTTGGAATTAATAACTAGAGAATCAGGAATAGAATATGTACCGTACCACCTATTCACATACCTTTGATTTGTAAAGTCACTTGCTCCACATGTTGAACAACATAGCTTCTCTTGGCTCAGACTGGTCAGTGTATCAATTGTCCGGACAAAATACGGCAAATCAGTCTTAGAAATAAACGGTCTTGTATCAACTACAGGACATTTATGTGGCTTGTTTCCACCACAGTCATCTGTAGTTGATTTCTTTCTCCAAACCAACTTAAACCTCTTAGAAAGATTACCTGAATTAGCAACAAAATCACTGTAAAACAGACTAGAAGTATGATTCTGATATTTAAAAGAGCCATATGATTTGGTGTATTTGTTAGAATAGCGGTTTGATTCAACACTTGAGGTATAGTTATTCTTACAAACACTAATTGGAGAGAAAGAATCAAATTCATGAACTGAACCAGAAGCAGTTTTGTATGAAAATACAGAATCGGTCTCAATTGAAGCATCATATGGCGGAAAAACAGTAGTATCGGGACTAAATTGTTCAGAGATCTCAACCTTAACTGAATTCTCTTTGATATTCTGCTTAAACTTGAAAATATTTTATTCAAGTTCCATGAGTTTATCAGACAAAATATTTCTTTCTCCAATACTCGAATCAAATTTCTTTTAAAAATCGTATCTCAAACTCTACTCAGTGACAAGGTCTGTTTGTAATCCAAATGATTTCTTTGAAAGTTCAGCAAGTTTCTTCTCAAAAATTTCATGTTCACTCTCAAAGTCTTTTTCTCTCTCAACCCCAATATCACTTATGCCAAGCTCTATCTTCTTTTCTAACTCGGAAATCTTATTTGAAAATTCGACAAACATAGTTTTAAATGATTTTCGTTCAACATCAAAATCTGCTCTTTCCTTCTCAAAAAATTACTCTTCTCATTTTCAAAATTACTTTCTAACCATTTTCCCTTCTCAGATATGTCTTGGCCCGAAACAACATTCTTTTTCGCAGTAAGTTTCCTTTCACTATCAAAACTCTTTATTTCACTTCTAATAATTTCTAAATAACAGAATTTTGCTTCGTAAGCTCCAAATTATACGACTCCTTTATCTCAATCTCAAACTTATTCTTTTCCAGCACAACAAATTTCTTAAAATAAAAAATTTGTTTTGAAAGTTTAGCATTTAACATCTTACGAGATTTAATTTTTCTTTCAAAACATTTCTTCTCAGACTCCAATATGATTTTCTCATCAGTAAAAATCTTTCTTTCTTTCTCAAATTCTATTCTTTCAGTATCAAAGACTTTCTCAAGCTCAAGTATTATTTTTGAAACTTATCCATCTTTGTTTCAATCTCAGACTCCGAAATCTTTTTCCGAAGTTCAAAATCAGTAACCTAGCTATGAAGATCAAGATTTTTATTTAACAACATAATATTCCACTCTTTACTGCCCTCTTTATAACCTCTATTGAAATGATCCTTATAAAGCTCATCCATTTGCGCTTGCAAAGTTTTCTTTTTAGCGTTATCCTTTCTCAAAGAAGCAATCAATTCATCACTTGCAAGACAATCGAATTTTAACCAATAAATATCCTTATTTTATTTATCAAGTAATGCTTGCACACAAGAAAATTCAAATCAGAATTTGAAGTAGACATTCTTACAAAAATGTTCAAATTTTCTTCAAATCTTTTGATCATCTGCTCTGATACCAATTGTGAATCTCATAATGATCAGATAACAACGAATTCAACAACAAAGATTAAGAACATAATCAATGAATCTCAATAGTCATTGTATTGATATGTTTCTCTCTTTACAATGTCTCTCTCTAGAATCTATTACAAGATCTGAATGTGAGAACTCTTTGAATCTCTAGTTACAAAGTAACTAACACAAAGTATTTATACCATACAATATTACAACAAGTAAACTACAAAGTAAGCATAATGTTGACTTCAAACTTTAACCTTCACGTCGTCAACATTGTAATCTCGGATACAGTATTATAGACCTAATACACATGTGAATCTATGTTATGATTCACGTCTTCATATATTAATCTTAAATTGATTTAAAATATTTGTTATAAGTTTTTAAATTGATGCATGTACAGATTATAAGATTTTTATATGAATCTATATTAGGATTCACATGTTAACATATATTAGGATTCACATTCAACCAATGAACAACATTGATGTTCATGCTGAATGCTCCTTTACTGAGCAGAGGACTCGCTTTCTTTTTGGTAGACTGATAAAAATCAGTAATCAAGAAATTACATTTGGAAGATCAAGCTTAGCTCATGGATCTTTGATTCTTTTAGACAACTCGTTGGTCTTTTCGATTTTCCTTCATATATGAGATCCACGTAAATGAGATTTAATTTGATTGTAGATTGTAAAATCGTCAATGATTTGAAGGTGAAATATTGAATAAAAATGTTAAAGAAAATGTATAGAAAAAATAGTTGATATATTAGGATCTTTAGCATTTTTTTTCCCTAGTTATCTTAATTAGTGAAAAAAGAATTGGAAATAGAAATTTTATACTAGTGATTGAGATTGTTTCTTCCATTCTTAAAATTTTGGGACTTCTCATTTGAACATAACACTATATATATATATAGGATATATTTCCATTACAAACCAAGTCATTCTAACAAACTCAATCTCTACCATTGATTCATTTTATCTACGGTCATGGAAAAAGCAATGGTATTAATGTAAATTATTGGATATTTTTATTCTATTTTATAGATGTGAGAGGCACGCGAGGGTATAGTAGGTAATGTAAATTGAGCTCCTCTCTCTTCTCTCTTAAATCAGGGCAACAATTTTCTCCCTCTTCCCTCCTAGATCTGGATACTTTACGTATTTTACGATTTCACATTTCACGGTTGATTTCTTCTATGAATTTCATCTATTGCAATAAAACAGAACCATTGTTTTCTTTGGATATGGATAGCACTTTTCTCTCTCTTTTCTCAAGGATCTAGTATACGGTTTTTTCTTTTCTCTACTAGATTATTCCTCAAAGAGTTTATGTTTGAATGTGGAATCACTATCTGTTAACCAAAATGAGTAGCAAATTACAAGAACTTGATTAGAACACAATTAAGAACACACAAATTTGCACCAAATTCTCTCTGTCATATATCTCTTCAATGTCAAATGGTTACAAAAATGATAGAGCTAACTCAAAGTCAAAAGCATAAAAGCTATTTATAGTAAGAACAAAAAGTTACAATTTCAACCCTTCTATTTTCAACAATTCTATATTTAACATTTTCCCCCTTTGGTGAAAGTAGCACGTCTCTTGAAATTTTTTGACCATATCAGACATGAATTCTAACACTACGTGTAGTGAGTTCATCTCCTAAATAGCCCTTGTATATCTTCGATGGAGATGAAGAAGGACTTCCAATCTTCTAACATCATTTATGTAATCAAGCCTTTCTTGAATTGCTTTCAAAGCATCATTGATTAGAACTTTATCTCTCTGATCCATTTTCTTCATTACTCGATCATCTAAACTTTAACATTCCTTCTAAATATAGCTTGATGGTCTTTAGAGTTCCATCACAGTAGCAAGCTATTTCACTGAAGCGTATGAAAAGCTTTCTGTTACCCAAACCTTCATAAACCACTCCAAAATCTGGTTGTTCAACAACATACCATGAAAGCATATTGCACCTGTTGCAAAGTCTACTCCGAGCTCTTCAACTTCAAAAATTGAAAGGCTTCGAGAAGAAATGCAGAAAAACTTTGATCCGACTTCTTCAGAGATTGAAGGGCTTCGAGAAGAAATGCAAAAAAACTTAGGCGTTGGGTGTAGGAAAAGCCTTGCAAACCAACTACGTCAAAGAAAACTTGTGTCCATATTGTAGTTTTAAAATATATATGGTGGCACACAACAAAGCGATACGGTTGCACATTTCGCAAACCTAAATTTTTAACCCTCCGTCAGAGAAATAATACGGTGGCCCGTGCCACCGTGGGCACCAATACAGGTCCGCCCATGGTTTCACGCCACATTATGCATGTGGCACGCCATGACTTAATATGCGGTTTTTGTAACGCAATATTTGAAATATTTTTTTTTTACTTTTTTTAATGTTTTATTTGTTAGTTTCTAATGTATAACCTAATTTATATCATTTAATATCATCGACTCATTGGTTAATAGTAGAAAATATATGTTTACGTGCATAATAATTTATATGATATAAAGATTTTCTGCCATAAATTATTATGGCGTTACAAATGTTTCCACCTTAGGTGCCACGGCGAGGCCGCGACGTTTATCAAGGCGTGATTTATGGCGGCAAATTTTTATATCATATAAATTATTATGCACGTAAACATATATTTTCTACTATTAAACAATGAGTCGATGATATTAATGATATAAATTAGGTTATACATTAGAAACTAACAAATAAAACATTAAAAAGGTAAAAAAACCAATTTCATATATTGCGTTACAAAAACCGCACACTAAGTCATGGCGTGTCACAGGCATCATGCGGCATGAAACCATGGGCGGACTTGTATTGGTGCCCACGGTGGCACGAGCCACTGTATTATTTATCCGACGAAGGTTAACACATAATGTTTGGTTAACAAATGAACTCAACCCTATATACATATATATATATAGGGGCAGGTTCATACGAGGACGGTAACAATTTACGAGAATGCGAGAAACTTTTTTCATGTACAAGCTCACATGTGATTTTGCACTAACTGTAGCGGACGACTTTTGGGGCCACTTAAGTCACATGGAAAGTCGCCCGCATCATTTATGATTTCGTACAAAATCACATATTATTTTAGACATGAATCATATGTGATTTTGTACATGAAAGTCTTGATGTACAAAAATGATTGACTGAGGATTGTTCTCGCATTCTCGTAAATTGTTATCGTCTTCGCATGAACCTCCCTATATATATAGATATAGAAAGAGGTTCATGCGATATATATATATAGGGAGGTTCATGCGAGAACGGTAAAAATTTACGAGAATGCGAGAACAATCCTCAGCCAATCATTTTGTACATCAAAACTTTCATATACAAAATCACATATGATTCATGTATAAAATCATATATGATTCACATACAAAATCATAAATTATTAGCCGAGACCTTTTCCGTAACAAAAGTCGAGCGTGTCATTTTTTATGCTAGTACAAAGTTACATATGATTTTGTACATGAAAAAAAATTTATGCACAATATGATTGGCTGAGAATTGTTCTCGTATTCTCGTAAATTGTTACCGTCCTCGCATGAACCCGCCTCTATATATATAGATAGATAGATAGATAGATAGATAGATAGATAGATATTAATAGTATAACTAAAATGTTCTTCTTTTAATATCGTCGAAAATACAAAATTAAAGAGTTTTTTGCATATATTAAAAACAAATCTTGTACAAAAGAATTTGAAAGAAAAAATTGGTTAAAACTTGAGAGTTTTGGAACAAAAACGTTAATGTACTCTACATTTCAAGTTATTTTAAAGATTCAAGTTTTGGAACTTCACAAATATTACTTTATCCTTGTAATCAAACCGTATAACCTACCTCCCAATCTCTCATTCCTTAATTTTTCTTTTTGACACTTCTTTGTTGTTGGGGATGGGTGTTTGGAGGCTCTCCTTTAAAATTATATACGTCTAGTGGAGAAATAACAAATATGTAAGAAAAGTGTTGTAAAGGGAAAGAAACAAAAATAAAAAATACAACAAAATAACAAAATAACACAATGAGATTATAAACAAAAAGCAGAAAAATAATGGGGGCAGTCTTTCCAACGAGAAAGCCACATAAATTCACTTTCTACCATGACTCATCAATCACCTTTTCTGTCTCTCTCTCTCTCTCCCTATTGAAAAAAAAATAGGGAGGAAAACAAAAAAGAAAATGAATCAATAAACTTATTCAAATAAAGATTATCTCTCTATTTTTAATCAAAAATGAAAAAATAGATGTAATTGAAATTGGTGCGAAACAAATTAAAAAACGATCACTTTTTTTTTTTTAATTTAACATCTATATTTAAAAAAATTTAATATTTTTATCATGGTATTTTCATATATTTTTTTAAAGGGTTTTTCATGGATCTCATTGTTAGGGGTTGTTTGGTTTATTTTTTTCCATTAATTTTATATAAATAAAGTTGTCTGTATAAATTAGATAAAACCATTGTTTGTCTTGTTGACTAAACTTTTTAAATGATAAAAATAATAATTTCACTTGCACTGTTTTTTTTGTACACCTGGGATAGATTCAGTAAAAAACTTTTAAAAAACTAAAAAACACCCTAGAAGCTATTCATCTAGACGGTATGCACAAATGGATACTGATAATTTGTAACATGCAATTGTGCATAAAAAAAGTGTTTGTATACATTTATGCATACCGTCTGCGAACAAATGCATATTATCCATATGGAGTGCTCTCAAGATGTTATTATGTCTTTTTTAAGGTTTTTCCCTAAACCTTCCTCTTGTATATTAAACATTATTATGTTTTTGTCCATATAAGATTATCTTCTGTATTCCATAAATTAATTTCAATAATCGATCAAATCTCAACACAAATTATCTTTTGATATTTCCATCTTATGTTTAATAGAAATATCTATACGGAAATTAGATATTTCGAAATTAGAATACGATAAATCTCAACTGGTATCATATTCTAATTTCGTTTAATGGTTCAATTCAATGCATTCATTTGATATGAGTTATTCAATCTCTACTCATATATAGTTATATACAGCCACAAATCTATTCAGGGGCGGAACACGACCATTGTAGTCACGGGGGCCGAAATATAATATTATAGATATTCATAGATCCAAATAATACATACTAGGATGGACTTAGTACAGTACCAAGAAAAAAAATTCTCCAATACCAATGTACCAACCATTTATTTTTGGTATGTAAAATCTTATACCGTGTATCAACCAACTGTGATACAAAAAAAATCGGTTGGTACTGGTTTTGTACGAACTTTAAGTTTACATATATAAAAATTTGTCATTATGTTCAAAGTTCTACCAACCGATTGTAATTGGTAGCGATTTACCTATGTAATTGGTACAGTTGATATGATACACATGTTGGTTGGTTTAGATTGATACAAAATCGTAAACCCCAATACACGCGTAAGTTGTATATATTTTTTCTACGATCTACTATAAAATTTTAGAAAAATGATTGGTTAATATAAAACTAAAACTCATAACTTTCAAACCGTAAACCGAAAAATAGTAATATAAGGTTGTTATATTTTTAAACTAATAAAAAGAAAACCTTTGGATTAGCAACTTAAACATTATTTATTTTTATATACAATGATATTAATAAATCAACATGTAGTAGAAGGGAAAGAAAAACTAACGCTGAGGGATTCGAAAGTATGACCTCAAAGACAGGGGCCAGGAATGATAACCAATATTGAGCTAGACTTCATATGTGTTGAAAAAGTTCATATATGGTATTTAGCTCAAAAAGCGGGGTGGCCATGGCCCCTACAGGCCCCTATTGTGTTCCGCCCCTGAATCTATTATAACAATGCAAGTTAATGTGGATAAAAGTGCATTTTAACTTTGGAGACTAAAATCGATCATTTGATAACAAATTAACCAATATCTATACTATATTATAAAGCATTTGACAAAAAAAACTCTTAAAAACATATTATTATGCAATAGGTACAATTGATTAAAGCATAATTACTTAAAATTCAAGAATACAAGTTGTACATGCATTGGTACAACTTATTAAAGCTTCATGTTTGAATTCGTGAAACTAACTATACAACTAACTATATAGATAAACATCTAATTTTGAATATAAAAAATGTAATATATAATAAGGATAATCATTCAACTCTAACAAAATACTTAATTATTATATTTATAAAAAAATTATATTATTAAACCAAAATGTATTATTTCATTATTAAAGCTAGATTATAATTAAAAAACGGAATTAAAGAAAGTATACAAAAAATAAAACCCTATTATAGCATCGATAGAGACAAAAAGTTAAAATAAAACATTAAAATTAAGATGAATCTCGCTGCATTGCGCGAGTACCCTTCGAGTATATATATATACATATAGAGAGAGAGAGAGAGAGAGAGAGAGAGAGAGAGAGGGAGAACTTCACTTAAAAATAAGTTAAATGATTAAAAATTTGTGGAAATCAATATAAAAATAATTTTTTTCATAGTTTTTTTTAATCAAATTTTATGATTTTAAAATATTGTTTCATATATATTTGTGTTTATATGAAAAAAAATATTACATGTGAAAAAATAAGTTGGTTTACTTTCATATATGAAACAAATATTCATATCGTGAAATAAGTAAGTAACCAACGTTTTTTATTAGTCAGATTCCCAAATAATTATCATTTCTTAAAATAATCTTTGATTATATGTTTGTGTATTATCATATATGATAATATTTACATCATAAAAAGATCTACAAGTTTATTTATATATAATTACATATGATTAGCAAGAATATCTATTATCACATATAATTTTATGATTTTTTAATTAACAGTGTATTTAAAATTGATTTATAAAAGTTAGTAAAAAAAATATGGTTGAATTAGAATAAAAAAAAATCTAAAATATATAATGAGATTTTTTAAGAATCTATTCAATTCAAAATGATAATCATCCTAATTTAAGAAATTAACTTTTATTTTTTAATTTTTATTTTTTAATGGCTATGTGGCTAACTTACTAGTCATAAGGAGTGGTTGGAATAAGGTTGCAACTGTTTAAGTGTACATTCGTTTGTGAACAATTTCAATCAATAAAACTTAACCCACATTAATAAATTTTGTAATTTGCTAAATTCAAGGTCTATTGTAACTTCAATTTAAATGCAAAAAAGTAAGATTTGTGGAAGGATATTGTGCCTTCATCAAATAGGAAATGATTGAGAGAATATCTCCTAATTATTCTAGTTACCATATTGTATATTTCCTTTTCATTGTAATCTTATCCCTATTTAAAGGGTTCATTATTAATAAGAACGACTACAGATTTCTCCTCCCTACTCTATGGTTGTTCTATTTCCTTTATACTATAACACGTTACCAGCACGTTGCTCCGCCAAAAGAGATTGGTCAAGACATGAAGCTAGAGTTTCATACGGTATCAACATCGATTTAAGGTACGTTTTTATGTTAATTTTGCTCTCAATGGTCAATTAAGCTCAATATTTGTTATCTGTCGCCACTAAATGGATATATATCCGTTGCCCGACACTCTTCAATGGCTTGTTTCCCATCACTTTAATTCAAATAAGCATCTCTAAGTTTTTTTTATATTTTATATGTAAGTATTCTGCTATCATGTTAATACTGAATATAGTTTATGATTTCATCTATAAAATATTTTTGTTACATTTTCATCATTAATATCAAAAATCAATTTTTGATAGGAATAATCAAATTAACAAAATAGATAATTACGTTTTTTTAAGAATGAGATTTCGTTATGATTTTAATTTAATTATCTAAATTAAATATTTTTGTTACTTTTATTTAGCCGTAAAAAGAAAATAAACACTTTATAAAAAAAAAATTCCTTTTTGGTGAATCACGTTTGTTCTTAAAAAAATATTTCTGATGATCAATATATTTTTTGATAAATTAAATTTTAAACATTTTTTTAATGAATTATTCATTTTTATTAATTATCAGTTAAATTATTATTTGTTTCACTACTGATTCATGAATATCTAATTATTAGTTATATTTATTTATTAAATTATAGTTGTTTATTTTTATAAAGTTATTTATTTTGATAAACTTGTTTTTGTTTCTATAACAACAATATCATAATCATGACAATTATTATAATAACGTCTAAATGTATATTAAATTATAACTTTTTATTTTAGGAATTGTTGAACAAATTGATATTTTTTACTTATTTATTTAGTTCATTAATATTATTTATTTATTTAGATCAACATTGTTTTATTTATCCGTGGACAATTGCCTCATTTTCTAGATATGTTACTCTATTTAAATGTAAATTTAATCTTCTATTTTTTTATATATTTAGCCTTTAAATTTATATGCTAATTTAATATATTTAAAATATGTACCTTAGTTATAAGTTCCTACTTATAATTTTCAATCTTACAATAATTTTTGGAAGTTACACTTCCAACCCTCATATATATTTTGGTGTTTTACCAAAAGATCCAACAATATTATTAAGATATCAAAAGTTTAAATTTGACTTTAAATGTCAAAACCAATATTTATTTGTCTAAGGACAAAATCTCTTAAAATACTATTAAGGTATTAAAACTTTAAAATTGGCTTCATATGCCA
The DNA here is from genome assembly GCA_036898165.1 of Silybum marianum. Classification (NCBI taxonomy): domain Eukaryota; kingdom Viridiplantae; phylum Streptophyta; class Magnoliopsida; order Asterales; family Asteraceae; genus Silybum; species Silybum marianum. The sequence goes on along the minus strand of CM072540.1, from coordinate 13,569,840 downwards.
AACTCATACGCCTTTTAGCCTCTTGCGAAAAGCTCCAAAAACGCAATTTATAAATGATTAATCACAACACATCGAATGGATTTTGTCAAACGGGTGTAAATAACCCTAAGGTTTATAGGAACTTAAGTAATCCATGTGATTCTCCTACTATCCGGAAATCCAAAAGATTGAGTGATTTCTTTTCACAAATTGAAATAATAATTAAGTATTATCAATAAAATGGAAATAAAAAAAATCCAATATTATTATGATAATGAAATTTCGTAATATAATGATTAGAGACCATGATTTTTAGAAAATCATATATTCTCCATTATTTTCGACATTCTGGACTCGGAAGAACCTGAGTACCATAAGATATGTTCGTACAAACACATGAAAAATATGTAAGACCATCAAAACCTGTTGACCCTAAAATCAACTCTTAAGTTACAAGAAAATACTTTGAGATTTTTTGAGACAATACAGTAGTCACAATCTTCATAGGGAATATCGTTAACTAAAATCCCCCAAGAACTGTGGGACGAGCTGAACAGGAAAAGAAATGTATATCCCAAACTAATCATACAGTAAGATAAAATCTACTTGATTGCAATAAGGTGACTAATTTCAACAAAGAAATGTTGTGTTTCAAAATGCATCTCAATATTCGTGGCCAAGAACTAACGGAAGATTTCACCTTTCATATATCAGTAATCATATTAGTGAACCAATATAAGTTGATATCTAACCTTTAGACAAAATCATCAACCTGCTGCAAGTAGTTGAGAGATATAACAAGGTTATTTCATATAACAATACTAAACATGTTGGGACAAATCCAATTGTCAATAATGAAAGTGTTAGAGGTGGAAACAACTCCAAAGAATAGTGAGTTAAAGACAATTTCACATAAGTGACATCTATACACCCCATGGACAAAACCATGAAAACGGTAACGGTCATGACAAGAGTCGAAAAGGTTTTTCCAGTTCTTGGAGCAGAGATGCAACTACTGTCCAAAAGATAATGGACAATATAAGAAGAAAAGTGTGTTAATAATCGCTAAAAAAAAGGGAACTAAATCAGATTAATTTAAGATTGGTTGAGCATAATTTTATTTGAAATTTATTTTTAAGTATTAAATTAATTTCATTTGATGATGAAACCAAATATTTAACTATTATAAATGTAGAGAAATACATCAAAATTACAAATACGAAACTCTCAATATTTGTTCGTTCCGTGTAGGAATGTATCGAGGAGAACTTGAGTGTTTTTTTTTGGGAAATCCCACACAATCTTAAAAGATGTACTAATATTAATTGAATTAATAGTCTATAAAACCTCCAACCAAATTCATAGACGACGCACTGTCATTTTCTTGATTGATACAAGATTAATAGTCATTAAAGGACTATATTAATGAGAACTTTGTTAAGATATTCATATAAATTGGAAATCATAATATAAGAATGGAAATGGGTATATATGTACAATAACTCTAATGATATGAAAGGAAGGTATATTAGAGAAGTTAATGTGTCACACTAGTGGATTATCTAGGTCATCAAATCATATTATGTCAGCATAAAGAACTTTGGGACAATTATGCATATATTTTCGACATGACCTTGTGGGACACCATGATTATGACATAATGATCCGTGTATTGAAAAATACATATAAACACATTATCTTTCGAGTGAAAGGCAAAGTAAAGCAATTAACCAAATTACAATGGTTGACTTCTGCAGCACAAAAAGCAACACCACTATCATAATACGTCATACCTAAACTTTTGTATACCCTAATTCGTAGCTAAGACAAGAATGAGACCATCCTAAAGCTAATACAAAAATATTACATTCTTACAATGAATACAAGGTAATGGATATAAACAACCAGAGTGCGGGCCATTTAAGTATTATATGGTTCTGGTTTCGACACGATGAATGCAAGTCGTATTATTGTCCACATAAGATGCTGCACTCTAACACTAGTTACACGTTCAAGGGCTCACCACCGTAATTATCTCGTCAAGTCTACATGACTTGGAATGTTAGAGAATTTATATCATAATGAATTGATAATTATTGCATATAAATTCGGATCAATGTAGAGTTTCTTATACCCCATGTGTATATATATAAAATGGTCTCATAAAAGTTGTCATCAAAAGAATATAGATGATATATAGGGCATTGGTTATGCACACCAATTTACCCGCATTTGCATGGGGTTATGCAAATATTACATGCAGTCTTACTCGTTTGTTTTTAGACCCACTACTAGCCAACCAGTATCATGCGTACCGGTTGGTAACTGGATATAAGCCTGATATTTTATATTTACGCATGTTTGGTTGTGTAGTATATATGTTCCAATTGCGCCCCCATAGCGCACCTGAATGGGTCCTTAAAAACGATTTAGTATAAGTTGGATATGAATCCCCAACAATTATCCGCTAATTAGAATCCTTGACGGGTGATCTCTTTATCGCTAGCTTAGCGAGTTGTCACTTTGATGAGACAGTCTTCCCGTCGTTAGGGGGAGATAGGAAAAAGGATTTTCCATGGGAACGACTGGAAGTGTCATAGAACATTCCCATCATGTCTCATTTTGATCCCCAAACTTCACAATGTAAAATTGGAGTCAAATAAATCAGACTCGATACCTGATACGTTTAATGTTATTCTACAAGTGACAAGATCACATATACCAACTGCAAATATACCCGTAAGGATAAACGTCTCCAAACAAGAGCACAACGCCACTGGAAAGCGCGTTGCAATCACACATGGTGGAGGTGTGGTTGAGGTCGTGGCTCCCAAAAGGAAATGGGGGAAGCTACTTGGTTCGATAGATACTCATCTAAAAGAAAAGAAGAGTAAGGCACAACCATTTATCATCAATACATAAACTTCTCATGAGATTATCTCTGACTAAAACTATGTCTATGAATCATTACTGGAGGATGCTCCGAAGTTAATATTTGATTCCAGAGATCAAATAAATCTCAAATGAATTATGAAAGTGCATACGAGTCAATGGACATATCGTACATACTCATTGATGATATTCACATATATTGTTGCTCGTGAGATGATAGAGCACTATGACATCGAACCACGCTCGGTTGAAAAATGTCAACAAAAAGCAAATTGACCTAAATAGAAGCAATCCAGGATAATTACATTTGACAAATACACGGGTATTTGGTCCGGTGTGCTAACCCACCAAGTCTAAAGCCCGTAGGACATAGATAATTCATTTGTCATAAAAGCGTAATGAGAATAATTAAGTCATGATGTATAAGACCCTCATTTGGCGCAAAGTTTCTCACAACGCCCTGGATTGATGATGAGAAGACTTGCTCTCTCGTGATGGACGTTATAACGTTCTACTTTTTAATTAACATAGTAATTTCCGAAGGATGGGAAATGCAGCTCATGGAGGTTTTACATATCTCTATGGGGATTTAAATTAAGAGATATATAAAAGTGTTTAATAACATTATATTACCAGAAACCACGAAATGTGTTTGCAATGAAATTAAAACGCTCATTTTTTGGATTAAAGCAATCTAGGCGAATATGGTATGTTTGCCTACGTGAATACTTGATTGGGAAGGGATAATAAAACGATGAACTTTGCCATTTATTAAGAAAACGAGTTCCAGATGTTCAATCGTAACTATATATGTCGATGTGATGAACATAATAAACACTCTTGATGAAATAAGAGAAACGATAATCTGAATTTGAGATGAAAGATTTTGGGAAAACTTGGTTTTGTGTATCTATTTAATATAAGACACCGAGTTTGTGGAATATCAATTCACCGATCGTATATGTCCAGAAAATAATCAGGCAACTTATTATGGACAAAGCGCATCCGGCTAGCACTCCCATGATCGGTCGTAGTGTTGGATAAAAGGAAAGATCCATTTCGTCTAAAGGATGAGGATGAAGAGGTGACGGGAGATAGAATTCCCTATCTAAGTATAATAAGCGCATTATTGTACTTAGAACAATAAACTTGACCGTATATTGTATTTCTCAATGAACTTGTTAGCTAGCTTTAGCTCAGCACCATCACAACATCATTGGAATGATATCAAATTAATATTTTGGAACCGTTGATGTGGGCTTATACTTCCCTTAGAACTAGAAAAAAAAGATTAGAATGGAATCTCAATACCTACTTTGAATATAAGCGGCAAAAGTACCAGCCCTAATAGAAAAACCTCAAATAGTGTCTTAGTATGTATTTGCTGATATTTAACTACTTATCTGACTCATACAAAGCTCATTCCCAAATTGGATAAGGAATTACCATAGGGAACATAACTATTGCTTGGAAGTAAACTAGGCAAACCCTTGTAGCTACCTCTTCAAACTATTTCAAGAATATTACTCTACATGAGACCATTCAATAGTGTACATGATTAAGGACTATAATTACACATATTAGAGGAGCTAGTGTTTTGAATTCATACAATACCCTACCTGCATATATGGAAATAATGCATCGTGTATCAAAGAAATGAAAGCAAGATATATCAAGGGTGATAACACAAAAACATATTATACTTAAGTTTCTATATAATCAACAATAACAAATTATTTTCTAGATTCAAGTGAAGCAAGTAAGATGTCAGAAAGAAGTGACATATTTGATTAACATATCATTACCTGAAACCATGTTTGGAAACATTAGAAAGTATTGGAATACTATGACTTTCAAGACTCACTTGATTAATGCACGAATCAGGGGGAGTCTACTATATATGTAATATTGATATGTTATGTTCTTTCCTTCATCCAAGGTTTTATTTTTCCCATTGAGTTTTGATCCTTGGTGTAAGGTTTTAGTGAGGCAACAATTTATATACCATTTTGTTTTCTTAACTCTCATGATTAATGTACAAATATGAGAGAATATTAGACCAAAGGAAAAGTCTATGTATTGCAAAGAAACTGGTACGTTGTACTCTTTCCTTCGTCCTGTTTTTATTTTTTCCACTGGGTTTTATTTTGGCGTAAGGTATTAGCGAGGCAACAATGGTGCACCATCTTTCCCTTGACTCGGCACAAAGGGGAGTGTTGAAGGATATTGTGCCTTCATCAAATAGGAAATGATTGAGGGAGTATCTCCTAATTATACTAGTTACCATATTGTATATTTCCTTTTCATTGTAATCTCATCCCTATTTAAAGGGTTCATTATTAATAAGAACGACTACAGATTTCTCCTCCCTACTCTATGATTGTTCTATTTCCTTTATACTATAACAAGATTAAGACATAAACTTACTATTTTTCCTTCAATTATTAATTACACAATGAGTTATGAACCATGAGACTAGATGGATTTCTGTTGGTCTAAATTGTTTGTATAGTTAACACATAAATTGGTTAACCAAAAATAACACCCTTACCCAATAAATCGTACATGTCATACGGTCTATTAAGCCAATTTCAACCAACCCCTTATATATATGACAAATCAAATGACAATCATAAAAAGGTTATAACTCTTTTGAAAGCTTATTTAAAACTTCTTTTTTTTTTTGGACCGATGGAGTTAAAGTTAGCTGTTAGCTTTGTACTCGGGCACGTTAGAGCGGGTCAGGTACCCGCAATCGCCTCCCTTTCCAACACCATAATTTTCCGAAATTCGCCTGAGGAAAAAGTCCCTTGCAAAGCTCGAACTTGAGACCTACAAGGGCAAAACCCCCCAAGGTTTTTCCTTGGTGGTCAACTGAGCTAGCCCAGCTGGTTAAATTAAAACTTCTTGACGTGTATTTTCCATTTCACTACGTGAACCAAATCAAAGGTTCCCATGTATATTTTTTACAATTTTGACACAAAAATAAATGAACTTAACAATACCTTAAATGATCATGATCACAACATTTGATAAAAAGATCATGTAAAGAATATTTCTCTATCGGTTGCATGGTTTGTAACTGTTTTGTGGTTTTAATTTGATTATCATCATCATCATCATATATATATATAGAGGCTCTTTCAAGTGTTAACTCAATTATTTGTGTTAACCGTGTTAACCCATCGTTCACTAGTGAACACCATGCTCGTATACTGACGAATGATGTTCACCAGTGAACGAGCATGCATGTATGAAACCATTCGTTCACTGATGAATGGTGTTTCGCCAGTGAACGAGCATGGTGTTCATAGTAAACGATGAGTTAACACTGTTAACACAAATTATTGGGTTAACAGTTGAAGGGGCCTATATATATATAAATAAATAAAGTGGTTCACTAAATAAAAGGCTGGTTCATTTATAAACTAGACGAATGGTAGAAACTATAGAAATTTTGGCAAATCAATATAAAAATTAATTTTTTTCATCAAATGGTATTAATTAAGATATTATTGCACATATCTTTGTTTCACCTTGTGAAAAAATTACATGTGAAACTTTTACACTATGAAACAAAAACATATGAAACTTTGCATAAAAAATATATGAGAAACTTTCAACTTATGAAAAACAAATACACGTGAAACTTCACATTATGAAACAAACATATGTGCAATAATATGTTAAATGATAGCATTTGATAAAAAAAATCATGAAAAAAATTATTTTTTATAATGATTTGCCAAAGTTTTTATAGTTTCTACTCTTCGTCTAGTTTATAAATGAACCAACATCTACTAAATAAATTTATATATATAGTGGTTTACTAAATAAATTTAAAAATATATATATATATAAAGTGGTTTATTAAATAAATTTAAATATTTTTAGAACACAGGAACCACTCTATTTATGAGTATTTATAATAAATGAGGTGATAAAATGTTTTTGATGAATATGTCTTCACATATATTCATGATGAATAATATTTATCATGAATACTTACAAAATAAATGGTTTATGAGCTCCTAAAATATTAAAGTTTCCTTTATGAAATTGACCATTTACATACATACATATATACATACATACATACATACATATGTACGTACGTACATACATACATGCATATAAGTGAGAACCCGTGTAATAAAAAGAAAACCAAATAACTTTTTAGAATTATTATATTTAGATTAAAAAACGAATACGATTAAAATGATGTATAACTATATTTTTTCTTTTAAATTAAAATTATCTTCTATTTGAATAGAAAATCGGCAAAATATAACTAAAATTGAAATGAAAGTAATTACACTAATAAACAATCATATTATTATGTATGAACTAAAATTGACATCTACATTGATATTTTTTCACTATAAAACAAATGGTCTTCACCAACGGATATTTTAATCAAGAATTTTGATGGATCAATGGCAGATCATTGATTATCGATGGATTATCCGAGGATATATCCACCACTGATGGTCAATCCAGAATGAATCTGTCGGTAATCACAATCACCAACCACGTTTTCTCCGGCAGTGAGATCCGTTGATGATGGCTTTTTCCAGTGGATTACCAACAAATTTTCTGTCAGGAAAGCTCTTTTGCTTTGTAGTGTTTAGGTTCTCACCATGTGTGTGTGTGTATATATGTATATATATTGAAGTTTAGGAGAGAATCCCAAAAAGTGAAAAAATAAAGAACATAATAATAGCCACTAAACTGAAGCGAATATACATGTGCATGCAAATAATTAAAAATGTTTCCTTCTTTCTATGCATGCTTGCATGTATAGTTATTAGGGTGTGTTAGGTCTAAATATATTGTATCCAAGATTCCAATGTTGAAGACATGCACTAAGGGCTAAAGCCTAAAGTCAAGAAGGTTAACATGAGCTTAGATTGTAGTTTACTTGTTGTATTGTATAATGGTATAAATACCTTGTGTTAGTTTTGTAACCAACACTTTCATTGTAATACATTTGTAATCTAGAGAGAGAATTTGTAGAGAGAGAATATTCCATACATATGAATAGTGAGATTTGCTCATCTTGATTATTGTTCATATTTTATACATTACATCATTACTTAATCATTATGCGATTCACAAAATGTTCCACAATTTTTCATTTTTTACGGGATTTTCCTTGAATACATATCTATATATATACACACACACACACATATATGAAGAAAAATCTCAAAAAAAATTATATGTGAACCGACGTTACCAATTATTCATATTCAAATGGATTTTTCTAATTTTCGTATGAAACTTTTATTAACATTTACTTATTCCTTTTCTTACAATATTTAGATCTCTTATTTGAACCTTATACTATATATATATATATAGTATAAGGTTCAAATGAGAACTCAAATTTGGTTGCGAACATGAGGACAAATGAGAGTGCGACACGTGTCTCATTTAAAAAAATATTCAGACTGAATATAGTATTTATTAAGTCTGAATATATAAAGAAATATTCAGACTGAATATAGTATTTCAGTCTGAATAATGCTTATTCAGTCTGAATATTTCTTTGTGTATTCAGTCTGAATAATCTATATTTAGACACGTGTCGCACTCTCATTTGTCCTCACGTTCACAACCAAATTTGAGTTCGCATTTAAACTTAATGTAAATATAGTGTTTTTACCGTTAAATTAAGGCCCATAACATTTTTGTAAGATGTGGCTAATGCTATGGGGGTTTGAAACGCGCCATGCAACATGTTTTTTACAAGGCGTAACTGTTTTTTCAATTGTTTAGGTTTTTGATTTTTAGTTATTTTTTTTTTAAATTTTGTGTTTTACGCTAGCGAAGTTGTAAAACTCTTCCTGGTTTCATTTTTGAACATCTGATCACATATTCTTTATATGAGATCAATATATATGATCTATTTCTTCAAATATGAATCTTAAATTGCAATATTATTATCATTGAATAATAGTAGAAAAGTTTCCACCTTAATTAAATCACACCTTAAAAAATTATGTGTCCTCGTTGTGGCACATAAGGCTTGAGACCTACCCTCATCGTCATGTCTCATGCATTAGGAACCTTGCTCTCTAGTGATCTCCTCTACCAATTCTAACTACCATTATTCTTGTTTCATCGCAACACCCAACTTGATCGTAACAGTAGTGCCGATCAGTACTGTGCTATCCACCTCTATCTTAGTCATTTAATTTCTTACCTTCATAAAAACCATCTATAACCCTTGTCTACCTTTTTCTTGCACCACCATCGTCTCTCCTCCCGTTTCTCTCCATAGTCATAGTGCCCCTATTGGATCAAGAAAAGGAGATGAAACATGTTGAGATTTATGCATATCTCATCCGTATATATTCCTTATTATTATCGTTTCATATAAGGAATATATTGGTCATCATCTTTTCATATTGGTCATTATCTTTTCCTTTCTTATAGGTCTCTTATTCTATATAAACTCTGATTGTATTCTTGAATTTCATCAATCAATAAAATTACTTTTCCCTATAATTTGTTATGGTATCAGAGCAAAACCTGGGAACCCAAAACCTAACCTAATTCTTTTCTATCGAAAGAATTGCCGGAGGTGGTGGCGAGCCCAACCCAGCAGCGGGAGACAAATCCATCATGGATATCTCTTCGCCGTATTTCCTCACCCCCGCCGATCACCTCAGACAGAATTTCGTCGGAGAGAACCTTCTTAGAGATGGAAATTACAGCGATTGGCAAAGTGAGCTGACGAACGCATTGTTCGCCAAAAACAAAATCGGTTTCGTCGATGGCACCATTCCCATGCCAAAGGAAGGATCCAACGATCTTATGAGTTGGAAGACATGCAATGCAATGGTACGAGGATGGCTTGTGAGCGCGATGGAAAAAGAAATCAAAAGCAGTGTGAAGTATGCAACCACCACTTGAGATATATGGCTTGATCTTGAAGAGAGATTCGGCAAGGAGAATGCACCTCGATCGTACGAGTTAAGAAGAACAACAACTACGATACACCAAGGAAATATGACGGTCTCGGCTTACTACACCAAATTAAGAGGGGTTTGGGATGAAATTCATTCCATAAGTCTGACCCCGACATGCACCTTTAACGGGTGCACTTGTGGAATAGCAAAAGAAATCACGAAGATGCGGGAAAACGTCTGTATGATTTCTTAATGGGTCTAAACGAAGAATATGGACCCGTTAAGACACAAATTCTGAGCAGCAATCCTCTGCCCACACTAGGAGCCGTCTATCATCTCGTCAGCCAAGATGATCAACAAAGACAAATCGGCATTGCACGTAATACCACCACAGACACAACAACCTTCCAATCATCAGGGAGAATTTTTTTACGACCGACAGGTAAGAACAACTCTCAAAGCACGAACAAGAAAGATGATCGTGGAAAGAGTGGAAAACCCGATGATCGATGGTGTATAAACCATACTGACATATCTAGTGAATGCTATCCCTGGAAACCTTTTAGCAAACTCTCTGTCGAAGTATCATCCAGTTGTGGCTTTTTCCCCTCTTAATTCTCAGGAGAGTGCTATAACTTGTTCGCTAAATTCCTTCCCTTCATCACGTCTTGGGCAACCGCCTTGGAAAAAAATTTATCTCACTTCCCCGGACCCACTGCCATAAATCGGGACACACTGTTGATGGATGTTTTGAATTAGTGGGATATCCGTAGTGGTGGACGACGAAGATAAACACATCCAGAACGCAGTCCAACAAGCCTAGAACTCAGCCCCGTGCAGCTGCTGTTAACCAATTGCACTCCTAGCCTCACCAAAGAGTAGTATGATCGTCTACTTCAAATGATACGAGCGACAAAAGTAAACGAATAAACACCAATGGCAACACATGACGGGTAAGATTGATTCATACAGCTCTTGGGTCATTGACTCGGGAGCTAGCGAACATATCACACATCATGGGGAATGGCTAAAACCAACTAAAGGGTACCAAGACTGTTCCACCGTGACAATACCGAACGGGGATTCCGTACCGATAAAGGGAGTTGGTAACATCCATTTATCGGATGGTTTAGATTTAAAACGAGTACTAAGTGTACCGGGATTTAAATGCAATTTATTATCTGTGAGTAAATTGACCCGTGATCTAAATTGCTCACTAACTTTCTTTCCCGACACATGTTTCATACAGGACTTAGGTTCGAAGAACCTGGTTGGGATGGGTAAAGAACGCAACAACTTATATTATTTGGAACCGTTCAAGCGCAAGAGAGTGACAATGTCAGTTTTGAGTCAGCATGAAGTTTGGCATAGAAGGTTGGGACATGCTTCATAAACCGTTCTCCGAAAGATTCAACGATTAGATAGTATAGGTAATAACAATCATTTTTGTGATTCTTGCATTCGTGCAAAACAAACTAGACTTCCTTTTCCTATTAGTTTTTCCAAGACAGTTGAATGTTTTGAATTAATACACCTCGATATTTGGGGTCGTTATCAACATGCTTCCATGAATGGCGCTCATTATTTTTTATCTATATTTGATGACCACAGTCGTGGAGTTTGGGTGTATCTGATGAAAAATAAATCTGAGGCTGCTTATTTTCTAACGTTATTCTATAATACGGTAGAAACACAATTTAACAAAAAGGTAAAAAGCTTGCGGACCGATAATGGTTCGAAGTTTAAATCCCGTTACATGCTTGAATTTTACAAAGAAAAGGGAATTTTGTTATAAACTTCATGTCCCTACACGCCACAACAAAATGGCGTAGTTGAACGAAAACACAGACATTTGCTAGAGATGAGTCAAGCCTTACGATTTCAAGCGTTTTTTGCCAATAGAGTTTTGGGGAGATTGTGTGCTTACGGCGGCATACATCATAAATAAATTACCCACTCCAATACTCGATAACAAAACACCTCATGAAATTCTTCATGGCAAGACGCCATCTTACGATCATTTTCGGGTATTCGGTTGTCTCGCATATGCACATGATAGCTTGTGCAAGCAAGACAAGTTCGGAGAAAAGGGGAGACCATGTGTATTTTTAGGATACCCAATGGGACAAAAGAGATATAAGCTTTATGATTTGAAGAATGAAAAGATATATACCAGCCGCAACGTTACCTTTGTCAAAAACATGTTTCCATTTGGTGACAACTATGAGGGTCATAAAACCATTGAAAATGAATGCCTGGCAGATTCGTTACCCACTGTCCAACGGGCCTATGATGAAGCTAGAATGGACCATGCACAACAAAACACAGATGTTCAGTGGGAGGATCCAAATGGCTCACAACAATCTGATACTCAAATGGATCAGATCGATCTTGATGAAGAAACATCGAATAATGATGAAGAAACATCACAACGAGGTGCAACAGGAACTCTTGACACGAACTTTACAACGACCATCGTAGAACCAACCCCTCAACAGAATAATGATGTAGAAACATCACAACGAGGTGCAACAGGAACCCGTCAAAGCACCCGGGCAAAAGCGAGGCCAAAGCATCTTGAAGAATTCATCACTGACTTGCCACCCTCTCTTGAACATGCACAACCCATACCCAATTCCGGTTCTTCCAGGGTACATCCTCTTTCTCAATATGTGTCGTATAATAGAGTTTCGAAAACTCATCGTGCATTATTAGCAGCCATCACATCCCATGATGAGCCCAAAAGTTTCTCACAGGCAGCAAAGGATCCAAAGTGGCGTGAAGCTATGAGTAAGGAGATTCAAGCTCTTGAAAAAAATGGGACTTGGATCTTGACGAAACTCCCTCGCGGAAAGAAGACGATAGAATCAAAGTGGGTCTATAAAATTAAATATAGACCAAATGGAGAGGTGGAATGATACAAGGTGCGTTTAGTAGCAAAAGGCTATACACAAATTGAAGGTATAGATTTTCACGAAACTTTTGCTCCCGTAGCGAAGTTAGTCACAGTTCGATGCGCGTTGGCAGTCGCCGCTAAAAAACAATGGGAGGTACACCAACTGGATGTAAATAATGCATTTCTGCATGGTGATCTCGATGAGGAAGTGTATATGAAGGTACCGCAAGGTTTCATTAAAAACAGATGAAAATCGTGTGTGCCAACTACAAAAATCCATGTATGGATTACGACAAGCATCACGAAATTGGTATAAATTTTTTACCAAAGCACTTGTTGAGATTGGTTTTCAACAGTCTAAAGCAGATCACTTGATATTCGTTTTTCGAAAGGGACCGATTAACATCAACGCTCTCATATACATGGATGACGTGTTGCTAATGGGAAACAACATCAAGAAAATCGAAGATGTCAAGGTTCATTTACATACTCGTTTTAGCATCAAAGATTTGGGTCCGCTCAAATATTTTCTGGGAATCGAAGTAGCCCGATCTGCTGAAGGTTTTGTGATCAGCCAACGAAAATATACATTAGACATATTAGAAGATTGTGGAGTTCAGGCAAGTCGACCTAGTGCATTTCCGATGGAACAAAATCTTCGTCTTCAAAAGGACGATGACAGTCCTGAAGTTGACGCTTCTCAATATTGACGCTTGGTGGGACGATTACTTTATCTTACCATCACTCGCCCCAATATAACTTACTCGGTGAACCAACTCAGTCAATTTTTAAGTAATCTGCGACGTACTCGTATGGATGCTGCGTTTCGTCTTCTTCGTTACTTAAAAAATCACACCAGGACAGGGTTTATTCTTGCCCTCGACTGGAAACTTAGAACTCGTGGCTTACTGTGATGCGAGTTGGCTTAGCTGTCCGGCTACTAAATTTTCGTGCTCAGGCTATTTTATCAGTGTTGGTGGTTCACCAATTTCATGGAGAACAAAGAAACAAAGCGTTGTGTCACGATCATCTGCCGAAGCCGAATATAGAGAAATGGCAATCACTGTTTGTGAAGTTTTATGGATGCGATGGCTCCTTCGAGATCTTGATGCTAGGCAAACAAGCGCGACTCCGTTGATGTGTGACAGTGAAGCAGCACGACACATTGCTATAAACCCCGTCTATCATGAATGTACAAAGCATGTTGAAATGGACTATTATTTTGTCCGTGAACGCGTAAACAGTAGAGAAATAAAACCGGTTGCCATTCGTTCTGCAAACCAACCTGCAGACATTTTTACCAAGGCTCTTGGGTCGGATCGATTTCAATTTCTACGTGGCAAGTTGGGTGTTCGTGATCTTCACAGTCCAACTTGAAGGGGAGTGTTGAGATTTATGCATATCTCATCCGTATATATTCCTTATTATTGTCGTTTGATATAAGGAATATATTGGTCATTATCTTTTCCTTATAGGTCTCTTATTCTATATAAACTCTGATTGTATTCTTGAATTTTATTAATCAATAAAATTACTTTTCCCTATAATAATTTGTTAAAACACCATATCTGCCCTATTCCTTTTATAGGGATGAACACATCTGGATCAAGAGATGGAGAAGAAGAGGGATTGGATGAAATGTCTGGATTAAGATAGAGAGATGAAGATGAAAGACAGGAAATGATAAAAAAAGTAATAAATATATGTGTGTGTATATATATATATATAGAGAGAGAGAGAGGGGCGGGTTCATGCAAGGACGATAACAATTTACGAGAACGCGAGAACAATTCTCAGCCAATCATTTTGTACATGAAATTTTTTTCATTTACAAAATCATATGTGATTTTATACTAGCATAAAAAATGACACGCCCCAATTTTGCTGCTGGAAAAGTCTCGGCTAATCATATGTGATTTTGTACATGAATCATATGTGATTTTGTACATGAAAAAATTCATGTACAAAATGATTGGCTGAGGATTGTCCTCGCATTCTCGTAAATTGTTACCGTCCTCGCATGAACCTCTTTCTATATATATATATAGACTTGGGATCACGTGAGACACACCTGTTTCCGTGAGACACGTGAGATAACCTTTTTACACTTGAAACTTCGCAGCAAAAACACCATGAAGGTAAAAAAAATATGAATCTTTACAGTATTTTTGCTATGAAGGTAACCTGCATAGTAATTTTGATGTGAAGGTAACCTTCACAATGTTTTGCTATGAAGGTTCAGATTTTTTTCCCTTCACAGTGTTTTTGCTGTGAAGTTTCAGATTTTTTTTCCCTTCACAGTGTTTTTGCTGTGTAGTTTCAAGAGTAAAAAGATGGTTTCACGGATCTCCGACGGGTCTCACGGAAAGAGGCTGGTCTCACGTGAGTCCATCAGATTTTTTTTACCTTCACAATGTTTTTGCTGTGAAGTTTCAAGAGTAAAAATGTTGTCTCACGGTTTCACGGAAACAGGCGTGTCTCACATGATCCCAACCCTATATATATATATATATATATATATATATATGACCAAATCGTTAAGGTGTATCAAATTAACAACAAAAGCTATTAAACCCATTAAGTTGTTGAAAAACAACCCTACTACGAGACATGGTTTATAAATTCTTTAAGGATTTATAGTTTTTAATTTATTAATTATTACTCTTTAATGCTTTATAAGTATTATATAAAATTTAAGAATTTTATTACGTTTAACTAAATTCTTTATAAAATATAATAGATTTTAGATTTATATATTTTAGTTTAACTTACGAGATAATTGAAGTCTACATCTATTATACATGTACTTCACAAAAATTTGTGTATTCCTTATTTATCAATATAAAAAAGATAGAAATCTAAATAAATTTAATATAAAATTTATTAAAGTGATGTAATTTAAAAGAAATAACAAATACCTCACATAATTTTGTGGATTCCTTATTTATCAAAAACATAGAAATCTAAATAACTTTAATATAAAAATTGTTAATATGATATATAAAGAAATACGTAAAAATTAAATCATTTTAACTTTATGATACACGTGATCATGAGCAGTTTTCTCGTCGATTTCCATGAAAATTATACGATAATTTTTTTTTTCAAACATTTCATGAAACTTATAAAATCAATATTTTATTTATACAATTAGATATAAATAAAAATTTATATACATATTGATTTATGTTTACAGGAGCAGCTATTTTATTTAATAATGAATGTTGTAACTAATTTATTATAAACAATTAAATATACTATATTTCCTTCTTGGTAATATCTTTTATTTGTTTTATCCAAATTTATTTTTTGATTAATCATTTTTTACATCCGTAACCATGAATTTGACATACAAGTTTTCCATATCTTGTTCTTGTCAATTAGTATATTTTCAATATTCCATCTATAGTTAAATTAATAAAATATGCTTGAAATCAAACATTTTAACTTTTTTAAAACGAAAAAGTAGCATTTTAATTGTATATTCAATTGAATATAGTAATCCTCAACCAAAAGGTGTTCCACGACCACACACATATGTGCATGAAAGTGACTACATCAGAGAGAGAAAGAGATCCTTCATTTCTTTGCTATAATTAAGAATGTAACCTTGATTAGGTTGTGCTCATTCCCTTTGAGTTTTTAAGTTAAATTCTTTTTCTTGTCACACACACAGAGCAAGATCTAGTTAGTTTGAATATCTGAAAACAGAAACCAAGAAGAAGAAGAAGAAGTAGAAGAAGTAGATTATCAAAGGAGCTCAAGATGTTAGAGAAGCTCATAGGAGAAGAAGCCATAACCCCAAATGGTTTCACTCACATCAACAATCTTCCACCACCTTCCTCCAATCCTCCAACCATCAAGAAAAAGAGAAACCTCCCTGGAACCCCAGGCAAATACCAACTTCAACTCTTTTCTGTTTAAGCAAATTCCATTGAAGTTTGAACTCATAACTTGATGATCATTTAGATTCACTCACACCATACTTGAAAACTTTTACTTCATTGAAAAACCTAGTTTCAATCTCTCATCTTTTAGGCAAAGTTTTCATTCCTCCAATCCTCCCACCAAAAAGAAAAAGAGAAACCAAAACAGTTGTGGTATATGGTTGAGGTCACGAGATGTGGTCGAATATCCCATTTGTCCAGGGTTCGATTCCGGACCTACACAATGATAGTGGCCACTGAATTTATTAGGATTGTTATCAGGACTGATTTCTTGCGGTAACAATTTTAATTGCCAAAATTAGTCTCTATACACCCTTCTAGAAAAAGAAAAAAAAAAGAAAAAGAGAAACCTCCATGGAACCCCAGTGAAATACCAATTTAAACTCTTTTCTTTTAAAGCAAATTCCAAGAAGATTTGAACTATTAAGCTTAATAATCATATAGATTCACTCACAGCTTCCATACTTTAAAAGTTTTACTTACTTAAAAAAAGTAACCCTAGTTTCCCTCTTTCATGTTTATAAAGGTATATATGTTCATTCATCACCTGTTGATAATGAATCTGGTTTTTACAACTAATTTTGTAGATCCTGAAGCAGAAGTTATCGCGTTGTCGCCCAAGACACTAATGGCCACAAACAGATTTTTGTGTGAGATTTGTGGGAAAGGGTTTCAAAGAGATCAAAACCTTCAGCTTCATCGTAGAGGTCATAACCTGCCATGGAAGCTAAAGCAAAGAACAAGCAAAGAAGTGCGAAAAAGGGTTTATGTTTGCCCAGAAAAGTCTTGTGTCCATAACCACCCTTCAAGGGCACTTGGAGACTTGACTGGTATCAAGAAGCATTTCTGCAGAAAGCATGGTGAGAAGAAGTGGAAGTGTGCCAAGTGCTCCAAGTGTTATGCAGTTCAGTCCGACTGGAAAGCTCATTCGAAAACCTGTGGGACGAGAGAGTATAAGTGTGATTGTGGGACCATATTTTCAAGGTACGGTTTTTTCCCTTCGTTTACAAGTTTCTTAATTTTCGTAACATGTCCGGATCCGCTTACTTAAAATCATACTAATCTGTTCTAAGTCCTGAAATTAACAGTCATACAAATCTTTTTGATTAAGTAAATATTAACCAGTGATATCTGAACAACCAAAACCTAGCCATATTTCAAGGTTTTCAATTACAACGCTACTAAATGGAATAATTTTTTCTATGGACTATCCGTCGATAAAAGTTGATTCGTCAGAAAACCGTCATAAAAGTTGATGAGTAAATTGTTGATGGGTAATTTAAATCAGTGACAGAGTATTTTCTGTATTCTCTCTCTGGGTAGGGTGTATCAGTTGTATTTTCACGAAAAATATTGGATTTTACCGAACCATTGGGTATTTTCTGGGTGATACCGATGAAAATTTTCCTGAATTATTTTTTATGGGTAAAAGTCATTTTTTGTAACACGGGTTTGAATTATATTTTCAAATGTTGTATTTATTAATTCATTAAAGTATAATCACCATGTAAAAGATAAAACAAACTATTACAGTTGACTGTTCTTCTGTTTTTAACCACCAAAGTAATAAATTATTCTATAACAATCTTTGTATATTCTTAAATTTTAATAAAAATGCATTATTTCTCAAAACATATTTTACATTTGTTTTCTATTTAAAAATAGAGAATTTTGTTGTGTATAAAAATTCAATAACATTACATTATCTAAATTAATACAAAAATGTGAGTGCACAAACATAAATATACACATACATACATGCATGTAGAGAGAAAGATAAAAGTTCAGTTTAGTTCTATTAAATTGGGGGACAATTAAGAGTGCAACACCTGTAACATTTGTTTCATTCATCATTAAATAATAAACATGATCTTTTATATAATTTATGATGAATGATATATCATTTTGAATAAATGATACATTATTCATGACGAATATATCATAAATATACGGTAAAGATGATGCGCCTTCGTTTGTTCCCTAGTTTAAAAGAGAAAACTAGATTTACAATTGAAACTGCCTGTATATATTATAAAAGATATAATACAATTATTTCACACAACAAAATAATATCGACTGTTTGATATTCTTTCGTGATTGTGTTGAGAAATACATTTTGTATAAAATATAATTATTTTATACTATATCATAATAAATCGAATTTCTTTTCAAGAAAATCTAATAACTTTGGCAACCAATAAATATGTAAGCAATACATCTAGATAACGAAAATGACCCAAAACAAAGCTTAAAAAGGAATGTCTTACACTAGTAAGGGGTCCAATATTTAAATAAAAGTTAATTCGAAAATCCTTAATGAAATAATTCTTTCATATTTGAAAAATATCTTGTTATTTATATTTTGAATCGTAAAAGAATAAAAATGGGTTTCTTCCAAAGAATGATTACAATCAAGTCAGTGTATAGTTTTTTGAGTTTTTAAAAATATTGAAGAGGGTTTCTGGATTTGACTTTTAGAAAACGTTACAAGGATTATGATTTTTTTTGATAAAGTTTAATGCTTTAACCAATAGTACTTTGTATTCAACACATTGTAGGACTTTCATATAAATGTTTATAAGATTATATATATATATATAGGGGAGATTTCAAATACAAACCACGTCAATTTGTACAAACCGTACAAACCACGTGTTTCATTGTTTTTTGAATAATTTTTTTTCATGAAAGTGTTTAAAATGATGAATTTGTTTCATATAATTTTTTTTTTTCATGAAACTATTTTTCTTTTTACATGAAAATGAATTGTTTCATGAAACTCTCAATTTGATGAATCTTGTTTCACATATTCTTGATTCACCAAGCTTCATGTATTCTTGATGAAATTTTTTCATATATTATTGACTAATCAACCCTGATAATTAAGAAAAAGTGAAAAAATTAAAAAAAAAATATTGGTTGCATGCGGTTTGTACGAATTGACGTGGTTTGTAACGGAAATCAACCCTATATATATATATATATGTGTGTGTGTGTGTGTGTGTGTGAAAGTTCACATGCAAACTCAAATTTAATTGTAAACGTGATGATAAATGAGAACGCGATACGTGTCTGAATCATTATTTAGACAGAATAAAATCTTTTATTCGGTCTGAAAATTTATTTATATTCAGTTTGAATATGATACGTGTCGCGCTCTCATTTGACCTCACGTGCTCAACTAAATTTTTTTTCTCATTTGAACTCTCCGCTATATATATATATATATATATATAGAGAGAGAGAGAGAGAGAGAGAGAGAGAGAGAGAGAGAAAGATAGAGAGAGGTTCAACGAAAAACACTAAAAAGAGAGAAACCGAAGAACACCTTGAGAACCTACCATCTGGACGGTATCCACTAATGCATACAAGCGTTATTTGTTCAACCAATGCTTCTATCGTTACATATGCATTGATGCATATTTATAAATGCAT
This sequence comes from Silybum marianum, assembly GCA_036898165.1. Lineage (NCBI taxonomy): Eukaryota > Viridiplantae > Streptophyta > Magnoliopsida > Asterales > Asteraceae > Silybum > Silybum marianum. The sequence continues at coordinate 13,549,774 of CM072540.1, read as the reverse complement.
GTTACGAATTACCAGTATGTATTAGTGCATGTCGTGCAGATGAAAGGCTCCTATGGTGTTATTCAGTTTTCTCTTTTTTTGGCGATTTACCTTGAACCTGACCTTATATATATATATATATATATATATATATGAATGGGTTCAAATGAGAACTCAAATTTGGCTGTGAACATTAGAAAAAAGGAGAACGCGACACTTAACATATTCAGACCGAATAATAAAGGATAATATTCAGACTGAATATAGTGTTATTTAGACTAAATGTAGTGTTATTTAATCTGAATATAGTGTTATTCTGAATAACACTATATCCACTTTGAATATTTTTCTTCATTATCTAGTCTGAATATGACACATGTCGCGCTCTTCTTTGTTCTCATGTTTGCAACCAAATTTGAGTTCGTATTTGAACTTTCCTCTCTCTCTCTCTCTCTCTCTCTCTCTCTCTCTTTCTATCTCTCTCTCTATGTATATATATACATAGAGGTCGAAAATCAAATAAAAATCATTAAAAAAGTCAAAAACTTGTGAAACCGATATAAAAATACTTTTTACGTGTTTTTTTTCATCAAAACCTATAATTTAAAATATTGTTTAAGATATGTTTGTGTTCACCACATGAATAATTAAATGTGGAATTTTTTTTGATTCACCTAGTGAAACGAAAATTACGTATACAAAATATTTATATGGTGAAACAAATAAACGTGAAATTTCATGTTATGAAACAAATATATGTGAAAATATATTAAATGCTAACAATTGATGAAAATAAATCATGAAAAAAAAGGAGAACAAATTAAAAAGATTATAAAAGTCTCTAAATTTAAAGAATTAAATCTATAAAAAGTCTATAAAAGAGAATAAACAATATTTTAATAATATTCAACCAATTAAATTTATTGAAGTTAAAAGTGTAAAAGAGAGAATGATATTTTATCAAATGTAATGAATATTTTATTAATATAGTTAATGTTAGAATTGCTAAAATAAAGTACTTGTTGGAGTTGGATGTAATTGTTTTTAAATATTTTGATTTTTCATACATTATCTATACTATATTATAAAGCATTTCGGCAAGAACTCTTAAAAACAACTTTTTAAACATTAGGTACTGCTATTTAATGCTAATTACTTAATTTTCAATATCAGGTGAAATTCGATTTTGTTGAAGCCTTTGACTTGATTTAGTCATTTGATTTTTTTTATAAATATCACTACTACATATATGTCTTTTATGCGCACCTTATTATGTAAGGTTTTAAAAGAAAACTAGAAACTATGTATAAAAACATGGTTATGCACCTTTTTTACTTTTTTACACGGTTGGAGTGAAACCATTGCTAAATATATGATTTTATATAGGGTACTCGAAAAAAACCGTGTAAAAATTAGTCGACAATTGTAAACGGTCGCATCATTCACTACTAAACGAAAGACTTTTGCCTACAGACTTGTCCCTAGGAAATATGTCGCTAAAGGGTGATTTCTCACAAAACCGTCACAAAAGTTGGAGGGTAAATTGCTGGTGGGTAATTCAAATCACTGACAGATTATTCAGAGATTCCTTTGGGTGATCCGTTGGTATTTTATTGAAAACCATCGGATTTTACCGAACCATTGACATTTTCTGGGTGATCTGTGGGAAATCACTGACGAAATTCTTTGTGGGTAAAAGTCATTTATTTTGTAGTGGTTGAAACCTTGCATGAAAAATTCTCCATTTATATATATGCAGGAGAGACAGCTTCATCACTCATAGGGCCTTCTGCGATGCCTTAGCAGAGGAAACTGCAAGGGTTACTGCAGCATCTCACTTCAACAACAATGTAACACCAGCAGCAACAACAGTAGGAAACGTGAACTACCATTTTGTTGGACCTCCAGTTCTAGCTGGTCCAACCATGGCTCAACATTTCTCTTCCATCTTCAAGCCCATATCAACCAACCGGTCCGAAAACCATCTTGACGACTCTACTCGACAAGGTGATCAACTTTCACTCTGGACCAGTACTGGTAACAATAACAATAACAATAATAATAACAATAATGATAATAATAATGATCACGATAATCTCCACGATATGCATCAACTGGACTCGGTTATATATGCTGATCATTCCCACTATCAATCGAATTGGGGTGTGTATGGAGTGAAAAGCACTTGTGATCATGAAGGTAATGTAAGTGCTCCTTCTTTATTCAGCACTCAAAACGAATCACATCAAACACACCCGACTTCCAGCATGTCCGCGACTGCTTTGTTACAAAAAGCTGCACAAATGGGATCGACATCCTCAGCTACAACGAACCATTCTTCGTTCCTTGGAAGTTTCGGATTGAAGGCCAACAGTAATATTGTCACTACTACTACTGCTACTGGTACTGATACTGATACTAATACGGCTAGTTTAGTTCATCAAAATGAGAATAAGTTTTGTGGGCTGTATGGTGCAATAAGTCCCATGATGAATAGTGTTCTTGGAAGTGATTTGGAGAATGGGTTTTCAAGTTTGGATCAGATGCAGATGTATCCACCTTCTAAAAGAAGGCATATTCAGATTGATCAAGAACATCATAGTGGGAATATTGGAGGGCAAACTAGGGATTTCCTTGGTGTGGGCATTCAGCCCATTTGCCACCCTAGGATGAGATTTGATCAAGTGTAAAGGCTTGCATGAATGAGAGAGAGAAAGAGAGAGAACAAAAAGTGGTGGAAAGAAGGTTGGTAAAGATGAAGAGAGGATCCATGCATATTCAGATGCTGAGGAGGACTTTTTTAAGAAAATTGTGGTGGCTTTTTAATTTGAGAAAAAAGGAGGGTGTGTTGGTAGTGGTGAGGCTGAATAAGAAAAAGAGCCCTTTTAAACTCCATTATTGCTTATCTTTAGTGCCTTCCTCTAACATTTATTTCATTTAAATAACAAAGATAATTAATTGAATGCATTTGTATAAAATTTTAATTTATTTATGTGAAATTAAATTAATTTGAATAAACTTGGTTGCTAATAGATTAAACGAATGGTGCTAAAATAAATCAAATTTGGTAAAACAATCTAAAGTACTTTAAAAAAAATCATTACTTAAATAACAATTTTCACGATCTTATTTAATATTATTAGTTTTTTTATGAAGTTAAGAAATATTGATGCTTTTATGTATCAAAATAGTTTCTCACATAGAGAATAACTAACTTTTTATCATCTATCCACTATAAAATAAACAATTTTTACTCGTAAATATACCAGAAAAATTTTCGTTGGTGATTACTTACATATCATCCAGAAAATACCAATGGTTCGGTAAAATATGATGTCTTTTGAGAAAATACTTAGGAATTACCCAGAGAATCCCTGGGTAATCTGTCGCTGATTTGAATTACCCATCTACAATATATATAACCACCAACTTTTGTGACGGTTTTGCGAGGAATCACCCTTTAACGGCAAATTTCTCAGGAAAAAGTCTGTAGGCAAAATTCTTCCGTTTAGTAGTGGTCGATCGGTTTTATTTCAATGGTTATCGGTCAGAAAAAAAAGTTATATATTTTCATAATCAACACCATTATTTTAGGACAGTTACATTTGATTAAGATGTCTGGTTTTTAGATCCAACTATTGATGAATAGTTTACTGACTTGTAGATATTCAGACTTCTTTTACAATACTTTTACATGGAAAGTTAGGACTAACAATCTCCCTAGGTATTGAAAAAAAAAGAACTATAAACATGAAGCAAGAGGATAATAAGTTTCTTCTAGTATTTCATTTAAGATCTAAAACAAATATTCATCAGAGTTCAAGATGGAAAGACAAATTACATTTCAGCATCAGGTGCACCAGTGTTGATCATCCAAAAGCGAGCCTGAAAGTACTATCTTGAAGTGTTAGTGTTGAACCCATTTAAAACTTGGGCTCAGAGATCTAAAGAATAAGGTTTAGAGTTTTGGGGAAATTTTGAGCTGCTTATTTAGACTTAGTACTTCATTATTATTTTCAGATCTTGTACAATAGGATCATGAGTATATTAGAACACATGTCTTGCACTAATTTATTTGTATCTTATAGTCATGTGTCTTTAGTGTATAGCATTTGTATAGTATAAATACTTTCTAGAAATAATTTGTAGCTATACTGTAACACCCTCAAATCTAGAAAGAACGACAAAACTAAAATTTCCATAAATACGATAAATAAAGGATAAATTCCTTTTTTATTAATCATTACTTGAAGTACCTCGAATATTAAATCTAAATTCAACATCAATACATGATGGACTAAGGGGGTGTTTACTTTCGACTTAATGAGCTTAATGGTTGGATGAGCTTATTCGGACAGCCATTTCATGGTGTTTACTTAGAGCTTAATGAAAATTTATTTGTCTTTTTCGCACAGCCAGGAAACCTCACTTGTCCAGATTCAACCAACAAAATGACCACTCCTACCCTTTGTTAAAAGCGCTCAATAGGAACCCTGACTCTACTTTCTCCTTCATCGTTTCATCATGGCCGCTTCTCTAGTTTCCCCCTGAACCCTCTCTTCACGCATCGATCTTTCTTTCTCGACCAGCAAGTTCTCCGGCGAGGTCTGTATCTCCTTCCTCGACCAACAAGTTCCCTGGTGATTCTACTCCTTTTTTCGATTTCTCCTCTATGATTTCCCCAACGAAATCCCTCCTCTTTTTCGATTTTGCTTGTGATTTTTCCAACGAAGCCCTTCTTCTCTTCTATCGATGTGATTTCCCCAAGGAATCCCAACATCTGTTCATCTTCTCCCCTCATCTCTTTTTTCGATTTTTTTTCTCTCTATGTTCATCTTCTCCCCAGATCCTCACGTGGGTGTTCGATTTTCATGTTAAGGTGTTAGATTTTCATGGATTTATTGATTTTAAAGTTTGATTTTTAAAGCTGCTGTTTCTTTTAGGGTTCTTTAGTTTTATGTATTTAGTTTTTTAGGGTTCTTCTGGTACGAATTCAAATATATCAATAGGTAATTGCTGTGAAGATGGACCTTCAATGGATGTTTTGAATTTGACAGATTTGAAGCAAGATTTGATGGAAATCGATGGCTATTGAGTTTCATAATGTTAACTTTATTTTGTTAAGCAAGGTTTATTTCCTTCGGGGGTAAATCAGTCAATTTCATCATTCAGATCATGGATTCAGAAAATAAAAGAAACAACAATATATTTTTATGTGGACAGACAAATTTATCCGGACAGACAACTTAATAGAAAATTTGGTAAACAACCCCTAAGTCATAGGTAAAGACTAAGTCAAGGTCGGGTGTTACTGAACCCAGATCCCTTTCTAAACAGTTAATTGAAAGATTTGAGAATCAAAGTATAAGCGGAAGCAATTCAAATCAATTAACCACAATATTTAAGTAACAAACAAATAGTAAGTAATGAAGATGAAGAACAGATCGAGTTTGTATTGATAATCTTGAAGATCGATTACAAATACTGAAATTAGACGCGCAATATGTTCTCCACAAGTATGCTATTGATCGACATCTTTTACATTCAAAGAACAGATCTAGTTATACTATTGCTATGAATTGAAAGTCAACATTCTAACCAGTTACAGACTGACACATCAGCAGGTAGGAGTGTATAACAAACTTCAGCTGTAAAAGTACACACATAAAGTAAGAGTATGCCACGTCATCATACTTCCATCTTATGGTTCATACTTCTTAGGTCTAACAATCTCCCCCTAAGTATGAAACCAGAGATTTGGAATATGATCCTTGTTTTGTCTGTCTTAGAATGGATCAACTGTTGAAATGATCTTTGAGATGCTGTCGATAATTCCTCTGAGCTTTAAGAGACCATCGAGTCTTTTTACCATCCTCTCAGTTACTTCAGGATCATGATTGTTGACATCAACAGAGATGTAACATTTTGTAATGTATACAACCTCTGATGAATATTTATGTGCTTATTTGATTCTGAAGAAACTCCTTCTGTCTGGCCTTTTGAAGATAACCCCTTCCTCTGGTTTAATCAATACTCTGCCAATCCTTAGAGTATTGATATCTTCTAAATCTTCATTAGGAGCAGAGATTGCTAGGTTATCAACATTGTGATTGATCCCAATTTGAAAATCTACTTGTCTCTTGTATCTGATGAGGGACTTCAGGCATTGAATGATCCGAGAGTAGGCAATTTGATCTTGGTTATCACTTCTTTTGGTCATTTGAATCTTCATAAAATTTTCCAGAAAGATGAGATCAGAAGGAAAGATGGACAACAAATCATTATCACAGAAGTAATAAGTCTTATTGTCTTATCTGATTACTTCATATATTGTATACCAAATCTCTGTCTGTTCAAATGGTGTATGCTTGATGGCAGAAACTCTCTTGATTGGCATAGTAGTGTAGACATCCTTTCTGGCTTGCCTATTTCTCATAAATTTATCTTTTTCAGCATCACTAACATTATAGCCATTTGAGAAATTAGGCAGCATAAGATAGATCTTTTGATCTGTAGGAGCATATATGTATCTTTGTGTTACTTCCAGAATTGGGAGATCAAGTTTTCCAACTCTCTGTAGTTTTTCTTTCTATTCAGCTTTTCGACTTGATGATTCTTCAGCATTTGCTTTTTCAGCTTTTTCTCTTTCCATTTCTGTTTGTGCTCTTGCCTTTTCTGCATAGTCTCTTTCTGCTTCAGCTCTTGCATGGAGTTCAGCTTCTATTCTTTTTTCTTCTTTTCTTTTGTTTAAGGCATCGACTTTAGCTTTTGAGGCTTCAGCTTTAGCCTTGGCAACTTTAGCTTTGATAATTTCTGCTTCAACATCTGGAGGATAGGGAACACTTCTGTTATTGCCAATGACATCCAAAAGAAATTGAGCCATTTCTGGATCCTTAGGAAGGGTGCCGGAATGTGTGGCTAGAGGTCTTGGAGTCAGAGGTGTTTGTTTTGAAGATGGTGGTACAGACTGAGAAGAGGTAGAAGCTTTGCCTTTATCTTGAGAAGCTTTGTCTTTATCTTGAGAATGAGTATTAGCACCCATAGCAGTCTTAGCCTTCTTGGTTTCTGGCATTTTCTCCCCCCTTCTGAGAATCAGGATCCTGATCCTCAGATCTTTCCCTTTTAAGTTCAGACTTTTTGCACGCCCTTTCTTCCTTAGCCTTCTGTTTAGCGGTAAATGTAGCAGAGAGAGAGAGAGAGAGAGCTTACCAAAGAAGATAATTGAGAAATAGAGGTCTCGAGAGAGGTGAGCTTCTGATTCACATTTGACGTGCTAGCAGTGGTTTTCGAGACATACTTTGAAGTCAGAGCGTTGATTCTGTCGAGCATGGCTTTCTGAAAGATTGCCATGTCGAACTTCTTCACCAGGGATGAGCCAGAAGTGTCCTCAGAGGGTTGTACTGCCTTAATGATCTTCTTAAGATCTGCCACTAAAGACCCATATTCATCAACAGAGATTGTAACCTCTGGAGTTGGAATTTCATCAGGGATAAAGAAAATGGGGTCAGAGTTGTCCTTGATGCCTTCGTTCAGAGAGTTAAAATGATTAGAAGATGTTGACCGTTGAGCTTCTGCATTTGTAGTGATAAAATTTCTGAGCGCCTCCAGAGCTTGAGTATGCTGAGTTTGTTCATTTTGGATGGCAAGAAGAATAGTATTGTGAGAATCGAGGGATATTTTTAGATCTTCCGCAGATCTCTGAAGTTTATCACCAAATGCCTGTAACGCTGCATTGGTGACGAACTCAGAATGTGTAACCGGTGCATCTGCAACACATGGAGCCCCTTTTCTCTCGCGTTCAGAGATGCCCTCTTTCACACATGTGTTGACGTTGAGTGTGGAGGGACTTCCAACCTGTCTTCGAGGGCTGTTATTAACAGACACCCCTTCGGTTGTTCTGATTGTCTCAACAGGGTCCACATCATCAGAGGATTAGGTGCTGAAGACAATGTGCTTACCTTGATGAAGTGTAAACACTACGGTAAGTGGTGCGTCCTGTTGCTGTAACCCCTCTGATGGGATTCCCTCAGCTTCTATACTATCAGAAGATATGGAATTATCATATGAGATTCCTATGATATTGTTAGTTACAGAGACAACAACATTTGGTGTTGGTAGTGGCGAGTTCTGGGGCGAAAGAACTCTTATATTATCATCATCATTCTTTTGAGCAAATGATGAAGAGGATGTGGTTTCCCCAGTAGTGCTTGATGCAGAGGATTGAGAATTATCCTCTGATCGGATGGTTTCTGGGTGGTTTGGACTGGGTGGTCCTTGGTCAATGAGAGTAGATGTGTTGGCATCTACCTCAGCAAATGTGGTGACCCTTTGGAAAGAAGGAGAGATGCGCTCAAATGTGTCTCTATGGACATCTTCAGTACCCTCTTGCATTAAGAGGTCAACATGGGTAGAAACACTCGGTTGTGAACTCTGATTGTTTTCAAGCTCAGCCTCACAAGGCCCCTCACATCCTACATGTAGCTCTAAGTGCTCTGGGGTAGGTATTCTCTGTTCTGAGAATACCATAGAGCGGTTATAAGATAATAGATATAGAAAGGATGAGGGGATAAGGTTTAGCATATACCTGGAGAGTTCCCTTGGAGATGAGTAGCCTTTGCAGTCTATAGTTGGTTTGTGGGAGCTCATAGATGCTATCTTGCAAAATGGTTGAATCAGAGTAGCTTTAAGAGCACCAATCGCTGGGTAGGTGAACAGGGAAAGAAATCTGGGAAACATCAAAGCAGGTAGAGCTTTCCCTTGGTTCTAGAAGGATACTTTAGTGTGAACAGCAACCTTGATCTCTTGAAAGATGAGGGTAGCATAGTCCAGGGGTCGGTTAAAGTACATTCCATACATGATTGTAAGGATGTTTTTGCTGGCTTGGTCTATGGATCCAATTTTGCATATAAGGCTTTTGTTGAGAATGGAGATAAGCATGTTCCACATTGGGGGCAGTTTCTTGCGTTTAAATTCAGAAAGTTTAGATAGATGCTCATTATACCCCAAGAATTGAATAAAAGAGACAAGGGCTTCAGATGTTGGATTTTGGGCTAGGGCAGGTGTTAGAAATTAAAGTATGAGTCAAAGAAGAGATGTCTACAAAAGTCAACACACTCTTCTTGTTATAACTAATTGTTGTTAGACGCTCCCTTTTAGACACATGGCACTTTGTAATTGGCTAGCATTTTGACTTTCTGTTTTTGTATCTGTATAAATAGCATTATATTGTGTTTGTAAAAGTTGTCGATCAATACATTTACATTTTGAAGAATACTGTGCGTAATTCATAACTTTGTCTACTTTGATTCAAAGTTATCATTTCATAATCTTTGTTCTTCATTCTCGTTTCTCGTTCTATTGATTTAAATTGTTAATTGATTCTGTCCGCATTTCACTTTGATTCAATACTCTCAATTAACAATCGGTTTAAAGGAATGCGGAACCAACAATTGGTATCGAGCTTTCTAATCAATCTATTGATTATTAGATCTCTTCCATTGAAGAAATTCCTTTCGATCGAACAAGTATTTTCTCGCATTCAAAATTTGTTTATTAATCCACTCTGTTTTACGAGATTTTGTTAAATCGTTAACAATCTTCTCTTAAATTGAGTCATTCATTTTGTAATCTGAAGAAACAGTGATATTATCGACCTGTTCTTCTATCAAATTGAGATTTAATTGTTCTAAATTTCTTTCAAATCTTCAAATTTTCTCTTCTATCCTACTCAAATGGCAAATTCGAGCTTGAATGCCGTTTATACGTACGGGTCCCCGACTAAACCTCCAACTCTTGTACGTGATGAATACTCACAATGGAAGATTCGAATGGTTAACTTCTATGAGGGATTGTATGCCGAGTTATATCCAATTATTCAAAACGGTCCGTTTGTTCCCACCACTACTATTCCCGTAATTCCACCCACCGCAAATACGGATGAGGTACCAAAGCAAGATCGGTTCGAAGTCAAGGAATAAGCGGACCGATGAAGAAAAGGCTAAGGTGGAATTAGCTAAGAAAGCTAAGTCTCGTTGATAATGGCCATTCCAAATGAGATTTTTCAATCTCTCGGACTCATGTGACACAAAGAAAAGATTTATGGGATCAACTGGAGAATCTCTTAGAAGGTGGTGCGAAAATGAAAAAGAACGAGAAGAGCCCAAGCTCTAAATGAATATAATAGTTTTCAAGCGGCGATCGATGAATCTGCGGAACAAACATTTCATCGATTCAACAATCTGATTAATCTCTGCAAGAGATGTGACATTGTTAGATCAAAGGAAGACAACAATGTTCTATTTCTCAAAAGGTTAAACCCTGAATGGTCAAATCTATCCATGTCACTACAAGCCAATCAGGACCTTGAACAATGGTCGCTGCATGATGTATTCGGTACACTGCAAGCTCATGAAAAAGAAGTTGTTCAGAAAAGAACAAACATCGGAGGTCCTCTGGCTTTGATCTCAGAAACAAAAGGAATCAGAAGACGAAGTGATGACAGGAAGAAATCGAAGGCCTTCATATCAGAGACTGCTCCAGAAGATGACTCTGAATCAGATGATGAAATTAAAGCGTTTGCTGACTCTCTGGCTTTAATAACCAAGCAATTTACTAATCCTAAACAAGAAGTACAGAGAGTAGAGAAAACAGAAGAAGAGAAGAAAGAAGAAGAACTAAAAAGGAAGAAAGATGTCTGCTACAGATGTGGCAAGCCCGGACATTACTCGAGAGATTGCAGAGGAGCTCTGGAAAAGGATAAGACTTATTACAAAAACAAATATAAGTACAATGTCACCGAAAGAGCACACTTTGCGTAAAAAGAAAAGCGGGTGCAAGATGAATCCGGCGGTGATGAAGCCATGTTCGTGGAATGGCAAACACAAACGAATCGGAGGATCAACCCTTCCGAGTCACCGGTTAGTAATTTCTCCGGATCATACGAGCTTGAACAAACGATTGTGATGTTATCAAACAATTTTGAGGAACTAAAACTGAAACTCACAATCGAAAAGAAATTACGAAAAAGTACTGAGAAAACTCTTTCTACAATCAAAAGGGAAAGAGATATTTTCAAAAGAGAAATGGATTTACTTACAGAAGAAAAACTCGAATTAAATACTGCAAAGGAAACGATAATGGTACAGAATTCAAGAACGCCAAGCTTGAATCGTATCTTGTTGAACAAGGAATTACTCAAAACTTCTCTGCTGTTCGCACTCCACAACAAAACGGTGTAGTTGAACGTCGCAACAGAACCTTGGTTGAAGCGACGGAACGATGCTCGCAGCCTTCGGTCTCCCAATTCACTTACGGGCCGAAGTCGTTGCTACCGCTTGTTTCACTCAAAACCGTTCAATTATTGTCAAGAGGCATCTCAAAACCTCTTATGAGCTGATTAATAAAAGAAAACCATCTGTAAAATTTTTTCATATCTTTGGTTGCAGATGTTTTATCTTAAACGACAGAGATAATCTTGGCAAATTTGATCCGAAGTCCGATGAAGCTAAATTTTTAGGCTACTCGTTAAATTCAAGAGCTTTCCGAGTTTTTAACTTACGAACAAAAACTGTTATGGAAAGCATCAACATTGACTTCGATGATAACACCCAACCGACTTCCGAACACTCTACTTCGTAACTCAAGCTTAATACCGTTACTTCGACTATCTTTCGTGGTTCCGGAGAATCCGAGATTGATGCTATTTTTCAAGATTTTCCGGGCGACGAAGTTGTGTCGAAGCTATGTCACCTCCACATTTGCGGATACCGGATATTCTCCAAGCCTCGGGCATTACTCTCTCCGGTCCTCGCTTCTTCTCGTTTCATCCGTCACGTCTATTTGTCCGAAGTTCCCACTACTCCTACATCCGCTACCAAGAAGCTACTTGTTCCATCATCTGAGGGGGAGACACAAGGACAGGTTACAAAACAGATACCGAAGGACATACGAAGAAAATAAAGAAGATTTTGTGTTTCCGGATGAAATCATTTCGTCAAATAAAACAACCCAATCAATTTCTCAACCCGTAATGACGAAATGGACTAAATCTCACACACTGATCTTATAATTGGTAGTCCTTCCGAGGGGGTCGAACACGATGCGCTACCGCAAATGAAGCATTCTTTGTTAATTTTCTTAGTATGATCGAACCTAAACGTGTACATGAAGCCTTAGTTGAACCAAGTGGGTGGATGCTATGCGGGGAAGAACTACTTCAATTCGAAAGAAATAAAGTTTGGCGTCTTGTTCCTTTACCAAAAGGCAAAGTTGCTATTGGCACAAAATGGGTATTTAGGAACAAAAAGGATGAAGATGGAATTGTTGTCAGAAATAAAGCTCGTTTGGTGGCTAAAGGTTCTTGTCAAGAGGAAGGTATCGATTATGATGAAACCTTTGCTCTGTTGCAAGACTAGAAGCAATAAGATTATTCTTGGCTTTCTCTCGCATACAAAAACTTCAAAGTCTACCAAATGGATGTTAAATGTGCATTTCTTAATGGATGTCTAAAAGAAGAAGTGTATGTTGAACAACCCGATGGTTTCAAAGATGCAAGATATCCAGTAATATGTTTATCTTCTTGACAAAGCTTTGTATGGTCTAAAGCAAGCCCCAAGAGCCTGGTATGAACGACTATCGAAATTTACGATCGGCAAAAGATATGAAAAAGGTAAAATCGATACAACTACGTTCATCAAAAGAGGCAAAGGTATGTTAACTATAGTTCAAATTTACGTGGATGACATAATATTTGGTTCTACTCATCAAACGAAGTTGATTTGTTTTCTAAGTTGATGGAAACCGAATTTGAAATGAGTATGATGGGAGAATTAACTTTCTTCCTAGGACTTCAAGTTAAACAAAGCACTTCGGTATCTTTATAAATCGCAGAAAAATATGTTTCGACATGCTTAAAAAGTTTCATCTTCAAAACTCATCATCCATGACAACACCTATCTCTCCTGGTATGAAATTAGGACCTGACTCCTCTGGTAAATCTGTTGATATTACCAGCTACAGAGGAATGATTGGTTCTCTTTTATATTTAACAACAAGTAGACCTGATATTATGTTTGCCACTTGTCTTTGTGCTCGTTATCAAGCCAATCCTAAAGAGTCTCATTTGGCTGCTGTAAAAAGAATTTTTAGGTACTTAAAAGGTTCACCATCGTTGGGCCTTTGGTATCCTAAAAATTCGGGATTTGATTTAATGGCGTATACGATTCGATCATGCAGGTTGTAAGCTTGACGGAAAAGTACATCGGTAGCCGTCAACTTCGGGAAATCGACTTATAAGTTGGACATCCAAGAAACAAAGCTGCGTATCCACATCTACGGCAGGTCGAATATGTTGTCGCCGCTAGTTGTTGTTCACAAGTTATTTGGATGAAGACCCAACTCAGAGATTATGGTCTGATATACGATAAGATTCCCATCCTCTGTGATTCTGAAAGTGCTATCACCATTACAGAAAATCCAGTTCAGCATTCCAAAACAAAGCATATCGATGTCAGGTATCATTTCATCAAGGATCATGTCGAAAAGGGTACAATCGAAATGTATTTTGTTTCTACTGATTATCAACTTGCTGATATTTTCACAAAAGCTCTTGATGAGAGACGTTTTAACTTCTTAATTAGCAAGTTGGGAATGCTTAATATGTAACAATGATTTCTTCGTAAGCATCCGAAGCCTCTCGAACTATTCGACGATACTTCGAAGTCATCGAAGTCTGCGATGCTTTACGAACTCTTCGAACACTTCAGAAGCCTCTGAGTTACTCTGATTTTCTGTTTCATAATAATATTTTTCTTTCAAGAGAAATCATAAAGTACAGATTGAGAAACGAGGTAAAGAAGCTACTACAGGGGGAGTTCACCATTCAAGGGGGAGTTTACCATTCAAGGGGGAGTTTCACAATGCAGAAGATATTCGTCTAAGTCTAACTCTGGTTAGCTGTCTTCTGATTTACTATTTCACTTAAATTTTATTTGAATCTATCTCGCTTCCGAGTTTCTCTTGCCGCCAAGGTCTCTTAGACTTTTGATTCATTTCAAATTTTTTTTAAATATAAATCAAGTCGACATGTTTTTCAACTAAATTTTCTATAAATTGATATTTCTTATAATTTCCATTAAATATATAAATTCAATCAACTCTTGCCTCCAAGGTTGTTTAAATCTATATGTTTAATGCAAATTCTTCTTTATTATTCTTTTATAGAAACTAAACTCTCATGTGATTTTTGTTTTCACTTGACTGATTTTTAAACTTAAATAAATAAAATTAAGATTAAAATCTGTGTTTATTCAATTAATTCAAAATTAATTGATTAATTAAATAGATTTTTTTATTACTTTTGTTTATTTCTGCTTTTAAGAAAAACAGCCTCGGCTACTAAATCATCATCATACATGTGTCTCGTCGTACACGTGTCCCCAATCGAAACACTGCATGTGTATACCCGCGTGCTTACATCAGCTCAAATGAACCGTTTTTTTTCTCCCCAAACTTAATAACCCCTTCCCATTCTACAGTTTCTCTCTCACATAAAACCCCCAATTTCAACCTTCATCTTCTTCCTCGCAAAAATTCCCTAAATCAGTGTTCATTCTCTTTGCAAAGACAAAGTTTTCTATTGTCAAGCATTCGAAATTTCAAAATGGCTTCCAACTGTGCCCGTCCTTCCAACAATGATGAAGAAAGAATCATCGATTCAACTGCGGATAGTACTCCATTTGTGAAACTGCCATTGAAGGCGAACAATGTGCAGGTACTGCTCAACCCTAACACTTATCAACCAGAATTTCGCATCATGATCGAGCCCTAACCCTAACCAACCCAAACATCCCTGAAATCTATGTCCAAGAACTGTGGCTAACAATGATCATCGAAACTGATGAAACACTCGCCGGTTCTTTCACCCATCCTAAACAAGTGGAAATTGCTGTTCAAATCCCCATCACCAAAAGAAAACTTGCCAAATATTTCCATCTTCCCCTTTCTGTGATCGAAGTGGATGGGCAAACCATTCCCAATCCTGCCCTAGAAGAAAACCCTTCCACAGAAGCCCTCCTAGCCTTCATAAATCTTCTGGGTTACAATGAACCTCTTACAAGGCTGTCCGAATTCAAGAGGAAGAAGTTGCCCCCAATGTGGAATCTACTCGTCTCCATTCTCAACAAGAGCCTAACCTGCAAAATAGGTTCTCTGGATCAGGCTAGCCGAAACATTCTGACTATAATGTATGGGATGTTCTTCAATCGACCCTTGGACTATGCAAGTCTCATCTTCCAAGAGATCAAAGCAGCTGTGCACACTAAGGTGATCCATCAGAGTCAGGGAAAGCCACTACCAAGACTCATGTTCCCAAGATTTCTATCTCTCATCACTCATCCCGCAATTGGGGCAATCGAAGCTCCCCGATTCACCCATTCCGCAAAATTGCATCAATGAGCTCCCATAGATCAACCATCGACAAGATCGGCTACTTCCGCACCCAGAGAATTATCCAGGTACATGCTAAACCTAATCCCATCTAGCTCTTCTAATCTCCAAATCTATAGAAGCTCTATGATTTTCTCGAACGAGAATTCCTACCCTAGAGCACTTAGAGCCAGGTGTAGGTGGTCAGGGGTCTGGTGAGCATGAGCTTGAGAAAAATAGGAGTGAACATCCGAGTGCTTCTACCCATGCCGACCTTCTATTAAATGAAGGTACAGAAGATGTCCTCAGAGACACATATGAGTGTTCCTCTCCTATTCCCCAAAGGGCAACCACAACTTCGAGGTTGATGTCACCACGTCTCCACTCATTGACTTAGAACGGCCTTCAAACCACCAAGAAACCGGCCGTTCGAGAGGATACTTCTTCTTCGAATCAAATTCGTCTGGGGAAAGCACCTCCACTTCATCATCCTCCCAAAAGGATGATGATGATAATATAAGAGTTCATTCGCCCCAGAACTCGCCACTTCCTTCACCACATGTTCATGTCTCCGTGACTGACATACCAATACGCACAGAGGATGAGTCCACATCCTCTCCTAGGATAGATGCTAATGAATTCCCATCAGAGGGGTTACAGCCTAGGAATGCACCTCTTACCGGAGTGTTTACACTTCACCAAGGTAAGCATACTGTCTTCAGCACCTCATCCTCTGATGATGAGGATAATGTTGAAACAGTCAGAACAACCGAAGAGGAGCCTGTGAATAACAGCCCTCAAGGACTGGTTGGAAGTCCTTCTACACTCAACGTCAAAACGGGTGTAGAAGGCCCCTTCCGAACGCGAGGGTAAAGGGGCTCCATGTGTTGGAGATGCACCGGTTACATCTTTCTCGATTTAGTCACAAATGCGGCGTTCTTGGCATTTGCCGATCAAATTCGTAGATCCGTGGAAGATCTAAAATTATCCGTGACCACTAACAACTCTCTTCTTCTGAGCCTTCAATTTAAAATTGAAAGTCAGAACTCTCTCTTAGCAGATCTTCAGCGCCAAATGAGTACCTCTCAAGAAGATCAGAAGGCCTATTTTGCTGAACAATTTTTGCTATTGAATAATGGTCTTCAAGCAAATGCAGAGGCAATCTCTCAACTTCCAGAATCTCTACGTGCCTCTGACTTCCCTATCTCTTTAGACTACAGCTCTCTGGTGGCCAATATACAGAAGATTATCAAGACCATCATTCCTTCTGATGATCCCTCTGGGTCTACGCTCGTCAAGAAATCTGATCTCGCCTCTTTCCAGAAGATTATTCTTGAGCGAATGTCTTCCATCGCTTCAATGTACTCTTCCAAGCCCTCCACATCCTCAACAGACCGTAAAATTGCTGCCATCGAATCTACTCTATCTCAACTCGTGCCTCCGGTTTCTTCTATTGCTGAGGCGTTTAATGCCAAGAAGAAAGCCAAGGAAGAAAGGGCTTGCAAAAAGGCAGAGCTGAAAAGAAAACATTCTGAGGATCAGGATCCTGATTCTCAGAAGGGGGAGAAAGGTCCTGAGCCTAAGAAAGCCAAACAAACACCACCAGAACCAAACACGACCACCGCTGACTCTTCAACTCCAAAACCATCACAGCAACCTTCTTCTTCAAAACAAGTGCCAATCACTCCAACACCTCTGGCTACGCATTCTGGGCCTCTACCCAAAGATCCAGATCTAGCTAAGTTCATTCTGGATGTTATGGGAAAAAGCAGAATCCCGAGCTCTCCGAAAGTGGCCGAAATAGTCGAGCTCACGAAGAACGAGAACGAGCTAAAGCCGCAAAGGAAAGAGCTAAAGCCGAAAAAGAAGAAAGGGCCGAGAGGAGGATGAGGAAGTGTTCGAGCCGAAAAAGAAAAAGAAGAAGAGATAATACGCCGGAGGCTAATTGTTGAAGAACAAATAGAGATAGAGAGGGTGAAAGAGAGAATGCGGAAAGAGAGAAGGCTAGACTTGAAGAAGAACTACGAGACAAAATTTTGAAGTCTGAAGAAAGAGCAAGAGTCGGAGCGAGAGGCCGCTCGGAAGCGAGAAGAGATCGAAGAGGAGAATTTGAAGAAAAATTAAACAAAGTTGGAAACATTGAACTTCCAACACTTGAAGTTGAGAAAAGGCACATGTATGCTCCAACGGATCGGAAGATTTATCTCATGATGCCTAACTTCGCAAACCAATACAATGTAAGCAATGAAGTTAAAGATAACTTCATGGCTCATAAACAAGACAGAAGACGGTTTTCACTATCGCTCCAATTACAAAGATCACGGCCATGAAACATAAGCAGCTTCAAGATACACCCATTTGGTACACAATCTACGAGGTAGTCGGATCAAACAACAAGAGTTATTACATATGTGATAATGATCCGTTGTCCATCCATCCACCGATCTCATTTTTCCGGAAGAATTTATGAAGACTCAAATTTTCTCGAACGCAAAGATCCACAAGACCATGTTGCCTACACTAGAATTATTCTATGTATGAAATCATACATTAGATACAAAAGGCGAGGTCGACTTCCGGATTGGCTTAAATTTCAAAATGGATAATCCGGCTATCTCTCGCACCAAATGAGGAACTTGAAGGGATAAGCAAATTCGAGTGGGTAGACTTCTTACCGAACCGTAAGAGGGAATCATCTTCAAAAGACCAAATGGAAAGAGCTTCTTTCGCATCAAAGAAGCTCACAAATACTCTTCTGAGGTAGTCTACATCATCAAGTGCTATGCTGGCTTAGACACGACAAATCCAGATGTTGCAAAGAAAGTAGAGAAAAGACTTGATGGACTTCAGAAGAACAGAGAGCTTATCGATAATATTTCAAGTATCATTGCTGCTGTTGATCCTCTCTGAAGAAAGTTTTTTTTTTTGACTTCATACTTAGGGGGAGAATGTTAGAAATTAAAGTATGAGTCAAAGAAGAGATGTCTACAAAAGTCAACACACTCTTCTTGTTATAACTAATTGTTGTTAGACGCTCCCGTTTAGACACATGGCACTTTGTAATTGGCTAGCATTTTGACTTTCTATTTTTGTATCTGTATAAATAGCATTATATTGTGTTTGTAAAAGTTGTCGATCAATACATTTACATTTTGAAGAATACTGTGCGTAATTCATAACTTTGTCTACTTTGATTCAAAGTTATCATTTCATAATCTTTGTTCTTCATTCTGTTTACTGTTCTATTGATTTAAATTGTTAATTGATCTGCTTCCGCATTTCACTTTGATTCAATACTCTCAATTAACAATGTTCATCGGTTTAAAGGAATCTGGAACCAACAGCAGGGTTTGGCACAATCTCACCGTTATTTTCAAGTGTTGGTGAATGCAAGTGAAAATACCTAGCAATCTTCTTCTTTGTGATGGGTATTTCCACAGCAATTTCAGGTTCATTCGGATGACTGAAATTCCCATGCAGTGTATCTTCATCGGCGATGTGCATTGACTGCCACACTTCTTGGACATAAAGTTCAGGAACATTTGGATTTGTCAAGGTTAGGGATCTGTTTAGTTGATGTTGTTGAAGAAATTCGACCATGATCCTGAATTCGGCCAGATATGTGTTGGGATCGAGGAGAACCTGCACATTGTTTGCCTTCAAAGGCAATTTGACGATTGGAGCACTATCAGCCGTGGAATCAACAAGACGACCTTCGTCATCATTGAGATTTGGGTTACCAAGGTGGGAAGCCATTGATGGAAGATTAGGAATTCTTGAGAAAGTTTGAAAATAGGGAAGCAAGTAAAGTAAAAATCGCGAGGAAGACGATGAAAAACTGTGTTTGGGGTTTATATATGAGAGGAAGTTTGAATGTAATTTGGAACGAGAAGGGTTTTGAATTTGGGGAAAAGAAAAAAAAAACGATTCAGTTATGCTGATGTAAGCACGCAGGTGTGTAGTCATGCAGTCACACGATGAAGGACACGTGTAAAGCATAAAATCGTGCAAATGATGACTTAGCACAAGGTTTGATGAGTCACTGAAAGGTTTATCTTCGTTAATCCGTTTGATTATCCCCGAGAAAAAAAATTAAAAAGAAATTAATAAGAAAAATTAGTAATTAATCAATAAAAATATCATTTTAATTGATTAAAACAATTTTTGAGATTAATAAATCTTTTTAATGAAGTTAAATCAGACATTTGGTTAAATAAAACAATTTTGATCCAAATGAAAGTTTAGTATTTATTGGCAGATGTTTCTTAAGAAATTAAAAAAAATAAGAAAATTTTAAAGTAACCTTGAAGGCAAGAGTGAATTAAAATAGACTTATTAATGTTAAAATTTCAGAAGAGAAATAAGTCAACAAATAGTAGGAAAATTTTTTTGACCCAAAAATGTCAAAGGAACAATTTTTCATAAAAAAATTAAATTAAGTCTGAAAATTCTGAATAACCTTGACGGCAAGAGTTAATCAAAAGAAGCAGATGTAAAACAATCTTTTAACGAAAGAAAAAGTTCAGAAGACAGTTAACAGAAGTTAGACTTAGTTTTTCTCCCCTGGAAACAAACTCGGAGCTCCCCCTCAGAAGTTGTATCATTCTCCCCCTTTGCTTTTCAAGTAATGCTTCCTTTCTGTTATCACTTGGATATAAAAGAATAAAAATGCTCAACAAGAAACAGAGGTGGTCAGAGACTTCTGGGTACTTCTGGATGAAATTATCAGAAGTGATCAAAGACTTCTGGATGCTTCTGGATGAAATCATCAGAAGTAATCAGAAGCTTCTTAACAGCTTTGAGACAATAAAAGATAAAAGCACACAAAAACAGAGAAAAATAATTTACATATTTGTCATCCCCAACTTGCTGATTAAAAAATTAAAACTCTTCTCATCCAGAGTTTTTGTAAAAATATCAGCAAGTTGATAATCAGTAGAGACAAAATACATTTCTATTGTACCCTTCTCTACTTGATCTTTGATAAAATGATACCTGACATCAATGTGCTTTGTTTTGGAGTGCTGAACTGGGTTTTCAGTGATGGCAATGGCACTCTCTGAATTACATAGGATGGGAATCTTATCATATATCAGCCCATAGTCTCTGAGTTGAGTCTTCATCCAAATAACTTGTGAACAACAACTAGCAGCAACAACATATTCAGCCTCTGCAGTAGATGTTGAGACACAATTTTGTTTCTTGGATGTCCAACTGATAAGTCTATTTCCCAAAAGTTGACAGCTACCAGAGGTACTTTTTCTGTCCAGCTTACATCCTGCATGATCAGAATCTGTATATACCATTAAATTAAACCTAGAGTTTTTAGGATACCAGAGACCCAATGAAGGAGTTCCCTTTAAATATCTAAAAATTCTTTTGACAGCAGCCAAATGAGATTCTTTTGGATTTTCTTGAAAACGAGCACAGAGGCACGTGGCAAACATAATATCAGGCCTACTAGCAGTTAAATACAGAAGAGAACCTATCATACCTCTGTAGCCCGTAACATCTACTGGTTTCCCAGAAGAATCAGGACCTAGTTTCATACTAGGAGATATAGGTGTTTTCATAGGTGATGAATTGTGAAAATGAATTTTCTTTAGCATGTCAGAAACATACTGTGCTTGGTTAATAAAAATACCATCGGTATTTTGTTTGACCTGGAGTCTGAGAAAGAATGTTAGTTCTCCCATCATACTCATTTCAAATTCCTTTTCCATCAATGCAGAAAACAAATCTACTTCAGTTTAATGAGTAGAGCCAAAAATTATGTCATCCACATAAATTTGAACAATAGTTAACATACCTTTGCCTCTTTTGATGAACAATGTGGTATCACTCTTACCTTTTTCATAACCTTTGATGATCAGAAACTTGGATAAGCGTTCGTACTAGGCTCTGGGTGCTTTCTTTAAACCATATAACGCTTTGTCAAGAAGATAAAGGTATTCTGGATGTCTTGCATCTTTAAAACCAACAGGTTGTTCAACGTACACCTCTTCTTTGAGATAATCATTCAGAAATGCACATTTAACATCCATTTGATATACTTTAAAGTTTTTGTATGCAGAGAAAGCCAGAAATAGTCGTATTGCTTCAAGTCTTGCAACAGGGGCAAATGTCTCGTCATAGTCAATGCCTTCTTCTTGTCAATACCTCTTAGCCACCAGACGAGCCTTATTTCTGATCACTATCCCGTCTTCATCTTTTTTATTTCTGAAGACCCACTTAGTACCAATAGTAATTTTTCCTTTTGGTAAAGGTATTAAGTTCAACACCTTGTTACGTTCAAATTGAAGTAATTCCTCTTGCATAGCTTCCACCCAGCTTGGTTCTATCAAGTCTTCATGAACGTGCTTTGGTTCGATCATACTAAGAAATTTGACATAGAATGTTTCATTAGCAGTAGCTGATCTTGTTTTAATACCCTCAGATGGACTACCAATGATGAGATCTGGAGTGTGTGATTTAGTCCATCTTGTTATCCTTGTTTGTGGTACGTGTTGAGCCTGAACTTCTGTTTCAGAATAACTTCATCTTGAATCGTTGAATCTGAATTATTAGTACCTGAAGTCTCCCTCTCAGATGAAGGTACAGAAGTAGCTTCTGAACTGTCATGTGATGAGATTGGAAGAGCAGAAGTGATAGGGGAACTTGCTTCAGAAACAGTAGGACCAGAGAGAGTTATGCCAGAGGTGTGAAGAACTCAGGAATACTTAAGGATGAAGTATTGGGTATTTGTTCTGAAAATATCTCTTCGCCCAGAAAGTCTTGAAAAATGGCATCGATCTCGGATTCTCTGGAGCCTGAAAGATAATCAGAAGTCACTGTATTAAGTTTGAGTTCTGAAGCAGAATACTTAGAAGTCAGTTGGGTTTGATCATCAAAATCAATGTTAATGCTTTCCATAACAGTCTTAGTACGTAAGTTAAAAACTCGAAAAGCTCTAGAGTTTAACGAATATCCTAAGAATTTAGCTTCATCTGATTTTGGATTAAATTTACCAAGGTTGTCTCTGTCATTTAAGATAAAACACCTGCAACCAAAAATATGAAAAAATTTGACAGATGGTTTTCTTTTGTTGATAAGCTCATAAGAGGTTTTGAGATGCCTCTTGACAATTATGGAATGATTCTGAGTGAAACAAGCAGTGGCTACAGCTTCTGCCCATAAATGAATGGGAAGACCAGAAGCTGCAAGCATCGTTCTGGCTGCTTCTACCAAGGTTCGGTTGCGCCGTTCAACGACACCATTCTGTTGAGGAGTGCGTACAGCAGAGAACTTTTGTGTAATTCCATTTTCAACAAAGTATGCTTCAAGCTTGGCATTCTTGAATTCAGTACCGTTGTCGCTTCTAAGCTGTTGAATCTTCTGGTGTAGAAGTACTTGGATTCTGGTCATCATATTCTGTAAAACAATCGGCACCTCTGATTTTTGTCTTACAAATGCGAGCCAAGTATACCTGGAAAATTCATCAATAAGTACCAGAATATATTTTTTACCAGAGAGACTCTGAATTGCAATGGGACCACAGAGATCAACATGTAACAATTGAGAGGTCGAGTGCAAGAATGATCACTTTTTGTTTTATGAAATGCTCGTTTAATTTTGCCCATTTCACATGTAGGGCAGAGGTGATCTTTTGAAAATGGACATTTGGAAGACCAGTTACTGGATTTTTTTTGACAAACATTTCAAGATTATCAAAGTTTAAGTGAGACATTTTATGATGCCATAACCATGCAATTTCACTCTTTTTGGAGATAAGACAGAGAGTTTCTTTACCATCCTAGGATGTGAAATTCATCATGTATAGATTACCTTTTCTGTCAGCTCTCCATAGTTCCTCACATGCCTTAGAAAATAGGTAACAATGTTTTTCATCAAATACAACAAGTATTTTAGAATCACAACGTTGACTTACACTCAGCAAGTTATGTTTCAATCCAGAAACATGAGCTACTTTAGATAAGGTAATATTACCTTCTTATAAAGTAACGTAGCCCTTTATTTGACCCTTACCATTATCACCAAACGTTACAGCTCCACTTCATTTATCTTTGAATTGGGAGAGTAAGTTTTTTGATCCAGTCATGTGTCTCGAGCATCCAGAGTCAATATACCAGATGTGCACACGCTACTTCTGCAATTACAATCAGAGTTTTTAGGTACCCATCTCATTATGGGTCCTTTAATGTCAGTTTTGGGTTTGTCAAGCCTTTTAACTTGCTCTTGATTTGAGTTAGCAGGAGGTAGAGGGTTATTGTTTGCAGTTTTAATCTTATTGTTTTTCTTTGGTTTATTTTTGAAGTACGAGAAGGTTGCATTTGACTGATCAGAGGTCGGCAAGAAAAATTGTCTTAATTTTAAGAACAGAGAAAAATATTCAGAATTCTGAGACAGAAAAGATTGCATTGAATTTTCGTTACGATAATGATAACTACAATTTTTTTTAATACTGTCTTTTCTAGTATCAGTAGTTCTATAGAACTTTCTATCTAGACTAGACTTATTTTCAGAATCTGAAATGTTCTTCAGCGGAGGCTTCCTCTGATTTACCTTCTTAGGAGCTTTCGAAGTTACTGAAACAGGAGCAGAGAGATTAGATTTCCATTTTCCCTTTTGAACATAAGTAAACTTTGGAATATTGGGTTTTGGAGATTGTTTAGGTTTCAATTTTTTTTTGAGATTTTCTTCTTTCTCAAGTTCAAGACAAGATTTGACTTTAATACACATCCTTATGAAGTCCGGATGAATAGATACAGATTTTCTCTGTCCTATTGAGGAAGCAGAGAGTATTGGTATGCCACTGAAATGTTTTTCAACATTTTTATCAGAGGCTCTGATTTCCAGAGGTTCATTAGTATATAAGAAAGGAGCATCCTTATTTTTGATGACCTCTGGAGACTTAGTGTAAATGGGTGGAGATTGATTTTCTAAATTAGAAAAGTACTTTTCAGAATTATCAAAGAAATTTTCACCTTGATCATCAGTCTCCCAAGGATATGTGATTACTTCCAAATTATCTTGAGATTCAGAAAGATGTAAGTCTATTAAAGAACAAGGAAATATCTCTGGATTGTTTTCTGAAGAAATTTGCAGAACATTTTCATGTTTAAAGCATTTATCCAGAGTTGAGAGAATATCATTTTCAAAGCTAAGTCATAACTCTTCATCTACTTGGGTAGGAATAAAGGCATCAGCTTCTGGATTCAAAGTTATATGAGCATTCAAACCAAATTTGAAAATGTCATCCGTCTTCTGAATTTTACTCAGATCAACGTTTGTTTTTCCAGATGAATATACAATATTTTTTAACTTGAGTTTTCGTTGAGGATGACAATTTTCATGTTTTGATCGTTTGAAGATTGATTGTGCATATAAAGTTGGAAACACTGACTTCTGTTCTTGTCCCATACAGAAAACAGAATCTAAGGTAGACCTTTTTTCACACATGTAGGGATCTAAATCCTCAAAACCAAGTCCAAATCTCCCTACTTGTGTATTAATTTTGTCATAAACTTTTTGAGCATCCAAATATGTTTTGATCTGTAGCTTTTTGGTTTGAAGTTCAATATGCAAAAATTCTCTCTCTTTTTGAAAATAATTTTTAAGTGCTACATAATTTAATCTGTCACTTTTCTTAGCTTGAATCTCCTTATCTTTTTCTTCCAAAAGTTTTTTAAAATTTAAGTACTCCTTTTTGAGCTTAACTTCAGTATTTTTTAAAGTCGTGGAAATCTTTTCTTTTTCAGTGCTTAGTTCCAGTTTTTCTTCTGTTAAAATATCCATCTCCCTTTTATAAATCTCTTTCCCTTTGTGTTGTAGAAAGAGTTTTTTCAATACCTTTTTGTAATTTCTTTTCAATTGTGAGCTTTTGTTTTAGTTCTTCAAAATTGTTTGATGAAAGCACAATTGTGTTTTCAAGTTCAGATGATTCAGGGAAAGTGCTAACCGGTGATTCAGAAGGTTGATCTTCTGACTCATTTGTCTTTGCCATCCCACAAAACATGGCCTCATCACCGCTAGACTCATCTCCTAGCCAGTTTTCTTTCTCAGCATAATGAGCTCTTTCAGTGACATTGTACTTGTATTTATTCTTGTAGTACGTCTTGTCTTTATCCATAGTTCCTCTGCAATCCTTAGAATAATGTCCTGGCTAGCCACATCTGTAGCATACATCCTTCTTCTTCATCTCATCTTCTTTCTTCTCTGCTTCAGATTTCTCAGTTATCTGAATCTCTTGTTTGGGAGAATTAGTAGATCGATCAGATCTTCTGTTTCCCTGGAATGATCTATTCCCAAACCTATTAATGAATTGTTTGGTAATAAGAGCCAAAGAATCAGCAAAGGCTTTGATTTCACTGTCAGAAACAGAATCACTTTCTGGAATAGCCTCTGATATGAATGCCTTGCTTTTTCTTCTTTCTTCATTTCTTCTTCTAGTCGTTCCTTTAGATTTAGAGATCAAAGCCAGAGGTCCACCTATAGTTGTTTTCTTCTAAATAACCTCTTTCTCATGGGCTTGCAATGTACCAAAAACATCATGCAGAGACCATTGCTGAAGGTCTTGATTTGCTTGAAGGGACATAGAAAGATTTGACCACTCTGGATTCAACCTTTTAAGAAATAGAACGTTGTTGTCTTCCTTTGATCGAATAATATCACACCTTTTACATAGATTAATTAAGTAATTAAGTCTATAATAGGTCTGTTCCCGAGACTCTTCAGGATTGGCTTGGAAGCTATTATACTCATTTAGAGTTTGAGCTCTTCTGTTTTTCTTCATCTTCGCCCCACCTTCCAATATGTTCTCTAATTGATCCCATAGTTCCTTGGCACTATCACAGGAATCCAAAGATTGAAATATATCATTTGGAATAGCCATGATCAACAGACTTTTAGCTTTTCTGGACAATTCAACCTTGGCTTTCTCTGGATCTGTCCAATTATCCCTTAATTTTGGAATACTCCTAGCAGGAACTTCATCAGACACTGCTGTAGCAGATACCCTTGGGATAATTGTCATTGGAACGAATGGGCCATTTTGAACAATAGGATATAGATCAGCATCTAATCCTTCAAAAAAGTTGATCATCCGAATTTTCCATTGTGGATATTCATCACGAATTAGAGTGGGAGGTTTAGTCAGAGAACCAGATGTGTATACATCGTTCAGATTTGAATTCGCCATATTGTCAGAAACAGAGATTTTGAGATTGATTGAAGATTATTTGAAATTTGAACCAAATTAATTTCAAAACGATCGAAATGAGACAAGGTACATACTAAACTCAATTTTAAGCAGGAATTACCATAGATTTAGAGAGAATTGTAATGAATTTTACAAAATCTCGTAGGGCGGAGTGAAGAACAGATGCTTAAAATTGAAAAATACTCTCGAATAGAAAAGAGATTTCTCTAAAAGGAAGAGATCTAATAATCAATAGATTGATTATCAGGCTCTGATACCAATTGTTGGAACCCAGATCCCTTTCTAAACAGTTAATTGAAAGATTTGAGAATCAAAGTATAAGCGGAAGCAATTCAAATATATTAACCACAATATTTAAGTAACAAACAAATAGTAAGTAATGAAGATGAAGAACATATCGAGTTTGTATTGATAACCTTGAAGATCGATTACAAATACTGAAATTAGACGCGCAATATGTTCTCCACAAGTATGTTATTGATCGACATCTTTTACATTCAAAGGACAGATCTATTTATACTATTGCTATGAATTTAAAGTCAACATTCTAACCAGTTACAGACTGACACATCAGCAGGTAGGAGCGTATAACAAACTTCAGCTGTAAAAGTACACACATAAAGTAAGAGTATGCCACGTCATCATACTTCCATCTTATGGTTCATACTTCTTAGGTCTAACAGGAAGACGTCAACGAATAACTAAAATTCTTCTTGAACATCTAACTAGCACTCATCTCATCACGGTGTCACTACAACCAACACCAACGAGAACCTGATGCACACGCCGACAAATAAAAAATGTTAGGATTAACGCCTTGTGAATTCAAGAGTTTCAATCATTTATATAAAACAGTAATTTGGAAAAATACTGTTTGAATCACAATTTCCAAATTGAAATTTATTAAATATGAAAATGACATCTTTCTCAAAAGCCACTATTTTAATGATGAAATAACTTCAACCAAAACACTCATTTAACGTGAGACCAGACCTGATACTCACACGACAATGAATAAAGCTATACACACAAAGATAGAAAACATAGATTTAACCAAACTTATAAACCATTTACTCACGCTTACGCTTGGAAGGGTATAAAATATTCGAAGATAACGTTGGAGACCCGATTTACCATTTATAGTGATGGAACACATAAGTGAGCCAATTTTCAATGTTAAGAGCTTATGCTAGGAATCAATGGCTATTGTCAGCGACCAATAAAACAACAATGTACAGCCACCGATGATTCCAGTCAAGAGCTCGTTCTAAGGATCAATGGCTATTGGCAATGACCAATAATACAACAATGTACGGCCCCCGATGATCATAGTTAGCACTCACGTAGGATCAATGGCTATTGGCAGTGACCAATAATATAACAATGTACGGCCCCTGATGATCCTATATGTTTACTGAAAGGGGACAACAATCCCGGTTTAAGACCGACTTATATGACTATGGATCCATTACATTCTAGCAATAAAATTACACGACGTTACACGAATGACTAATGCACCCAAAACATGTAATTATCAAATAAATATGCGCTAGTTGCATATAATTCTAAAATCTTGACAAAAAGCAATTTAAATTGGAGAAATGTCCCGAAGACGCTTTTAGCAAAACCGAGCAAAAGCTCAATAACTCAATACTTGTGTAATTACCCAAATCAAACATCTTTGGTTGAGACAAACCGTTTTCCAAATGAAATCAAACTCTATTATTTCCAAAATGCCTCATAATGCAAGTACGTGCATTTTCCAAACGGTTTATAAGATCAAAACTCTAAAGATGCACATAACACCAAAAGATTCTCATTTATGAGACAAGATATTAAAACAACCTACACTTGTGATTTATTTGACAAAATATGCAAAGACCCAAATATATGCATGTTCAAGAGGTATTAATCCAAAAACACCATGTATGTAAATTTCATCAAACACCTCTTGAAACTTTATTTGAGTCATAACCTCTTGAAAAATTCTCTGGGTCATAACCAATGCACCTCTTGAAACTTTATCTGGGTCATAACCAATGCACCAAAATTAACCCCACACTCAGATTCATAATAAACCTTAGTCAAATCCTCTAATCACCTAAAATGTCTGAAAGTGTCAAAACATCAAAATATGGAAGATACATTAAAATCAAAGCTCTAGGAGGTTAAAATGTAAGGTTTCAACAAGAATTAAGGTTCAGAAGGTTTAAATATACTTACAATTCATTTTTAGGAAAAACCTAAAACCAGGTCAACAATGGTGAAGAGGAAGTTGGAGAAGATGAAGAACTTGAGCTTTAATCTTTTAACTTTAATCTCTATTCTTAATCTCACAAACTCTCATGGAGAAATTGATTCGGAGTAACAAATGGTCAAGGACCAAAAGTTAGAGGGAAAGAAGTGAGTAGGAGAAGAAACAAATGAGAAAATGAGGGAAAAGAAGGGCAAAAATCATATTTAAAAGGGGTTGTAGAGTTTCTGCCCATATGCTCGCGAGCGCGAGCAAAATAGAGGTGCGGCCGCGAGCAGTGTAAAAATATAGTTTTGCGTATTTTTTGAGGTTTGCGCGCGGGTGCGAGCAAAATAGGGTGCGGACCCAGCAGGGTAAATTTCGATCAAAAGTTGATTTTTTCCAAATGCAGTAACTAACTCAACCACCATCCACGATACTTCTAAAAGACTATATAAAGGCCAAAATACATATGAAACCTAAAATTATGGATGCTAAAATTTGGGTGTTACATATACTTTTGACTTAGTTTTCCAGTTGTAATCATTGTAATATTTCTCTCTCTACGTTCTCTCTCTACATTCTTTCTCTTTAACCATTGTAACCATTTGACTATCATTGACAAATGACATTTGAGCCCCAATATGATTTTACTTGATTATTATTTGTGATTGTTCATCACATTGCTTGATTAGATATTTTTGGGGTCGTAACGATTAGTATCAGACCAAGTGGCTATGGAATTGGATATTTTCTCGATAAAAATTCAGGATCTAGATCTATTTAGTAAAATTCTCATTTCTTGAATCTAGTAAATTCAACAATCGATCCGTTTTGACCAATTTCTTATGTGATCTATATTTTGATGAATTTTGATCAATATATTTGAATTCTAAACCAATCCAGTCGTTCGATTCATTTAGATCTACAACAATGTCAAAAGAACATGTGAGTATTGGATCTGAGACAAAGCTTCCATCACTGTTCTTTGGTGAATATCATCAATAGGGCATAATGATGATTCAATTTTTGAATAATATTGATGAGGATCTTACGAGATCTATCATAGATGGACCTTTGAGAGTTATTTTGATATTCGTGTTGTGCCTGGAACAAAAGAGATTCTTGCAATCCTTGCAACAAGGACAAAGAAATGTAAGAAAGATTATTCTACAAAGGAAAGAAGAAAGATAAATTTGATAGGAGAGCCATGACCCTACTAACCATGGCCTTGCCTAATAAGATATTTAATAGAGTAGATGGTTTGAAATCTTCAAAGGCAATGTGGGATGAATGTTAGGACTAGAAATGTCTTAAGCATTTGAAGGTTTTGTAAAGTCATCATGTTGATTTTGTAGCTTAGTTGACTTTTATAAGTAGCTTCTCTTGTATTCATTTGTACTTGTCTAGATACAATGTAGCATGTGAGAGAGAGCTAGCTAGAGAGAGAAACGAGAGTCATGTATGGTGCTTTCATGACAAATCTAATATGAGGATGACGAATACTCTTAATTCTCCATTGTTATTGTTTTTATCAATTGTTGAATCATATATGGGATCTACAATGAAGTAGAGGCCCTAATGCAAGGAGGACCAAAAGTTATGCAAAAATAAACTCAATTATTTTATTGGTGTATATGAAGGATTTAAGGCTAGAGAATTTGAGTCTTTGTATGATACATATGAGAGATTTAATGATATTTTGAATGACTTAAGGAGAAACGGGGTTCACAAAACTAACAATGAGTTAAACATCAAGTTTTTAAAGAACCTCAGACCTGCGTGGAATAACTTTTCTGAAACGTTGTAGATTAATCCTTTTGTAGCGAATAATTTATTAAAAAAATAAATTTGGGCGAATGACCAAATAATTGAACAGAAAGGATATTGATGACATATTTGGTATTCTTAACAAAACATGAGGATAAAGTTTAAGAAAGGATGGCTGAAAAGAAGAAAGTAACTGATTCCTAGCCTTAATTTCAGAAATGAAATTCAAATCTAGCAACAAGTAGTTAAGGTTTTCTTCTTCAAAGAAAGTTATTGATTTTCAAGAGATCAACTCAGATTTTGAGTTAGAGGACAGTGATTTAGACTAATTAGAAATGAAAAAAGCTTGTAGAAAATATGGATCTACTCACTAAAGCATTCAATCAGAGGTTTTCCATAAAGCCTTACGCTATTAAGTCATATGCTGACAAGTACAAAATCGGAAGTAGCTTCAGAAAATACAAGTATGAAGATAAGAAGTGGGAGAAGAAAGAAGAGAAGAACGAAAAAGAGAAGAAGAAAGAAAAATAAGAAGAACATGTCCCAAGATGTTTCAATTGTAGGAAGCCTGGTCTCTTTGCAAGGGAGTGGATATTCAAAAAGATAAATAACTCAGACTATTATTCAAGGAAAATACAGATTGATACAGTGGCGGATCCAGGATTTGTTCCTAGTGGGGTCCCAATTAAGGTAGACTAAAGGCGCGGAAGGTCACCCGACGTGTTTTTACCCTAATTACACCGTTTTGAGGGTTCTTTAAAGGTTTGTAATTGATTTCGAGAGATTTTCTTAGTGTTTTTGTCGATTTCGAATGACTTTTTCGGTTTTTTTTATTGATTTCAAGATAGTTTTTAGCGTTTTTGGCAATCGCCGACAAGATGGGGTCCCTTGAATTTTTTTACTGCGGGGAACTGTTGGTTCCAGATTCCTTTAAACCTATTGTTAATTGAGAGTATTGAATCAAAGTGAAATGCGGAAGCAGATCAATTAACAATTTAAATCAATAGAACAGTAAACAGAATGAAGAACAAAGATTATGAAATGATAACTTTGAATCAAAGTAGACAAAGTTATGAATTACGCACAGTATTCTTCAAAATGTAAATGTATTGATCGACAACTTTTACAAACACAATATAATGCTATTTATACAGATACAAAAACAGAAAGTCAAAATGCTAGCCAATTACAAAGTGCCATGTGTCTAAAAGGGAGCGTCTAACAACAATTAGTTATAACAAGAAGAGTGTGTTGACTTTTGTAGACATCTCTTCTTTGACTCATACTTTAATTTCTAACATTCTCCCCCTAAGTATGAAGTCAAAAAAAAAAAAAACTTTCTTCAGAGAGGATCAACAAGAAAGCAATGATACTTGAAATATTATCGATAAGCTCTCTGTTCTTCTGAAGTCCATCAAGTCTTTTCTCTACTTTCTTTGCAACATCTGGATTTGTCGTGTCTAAGCTAGCATAGCACTTGATGATGTAGACTACCTCAGAAGAGTATTTGTGAGCTTCTTTGATGCGAAAGAAGCTCTTTCCATTTGGTCTTTTGAAGATGATTCCCTCTTCTGGTTCGAAGAAGTCTACCCACTCTGAATTTGCTTATCCCTTCAAGTTCCTCATTTGGTGCGTAGATAGCCGGATTATCCATTTTGAAATTTAAGCCAATCTCGGAAGTCGACTCGCCTTTTGTATCTAATGTATGATTTCATACATAGAATAATTCTAGTGTAGGCAACATGGTCTTGTGGATCTTTGCGTTCGTAAAGCCGAGTCTTCATAAATTCTTCCGGAAAAATGAGATCGACTGGATGGATGGACAACGAGATCATTATCACATATGTAATAACTCTTGTTGTTTGATCCGACTACCTCGTAGATTGTGTACCAAATGGGTGTATCTTGAAACCGCTTATGTTTCATGGCCGTGATCTTTGTAATTGGAGCGATAGTGAAAACCGTCTTTTCGTCTTGTTTATGAGCCATGAAGTTATCTTTAACTTCATTGCTTACATTGTATTGGTTTGCGAAGTTAGGCATCATGAGATAAATCTTCGATCCGTTGGAGCATACATGTGCCTTTTCTCAACTTCAAGTGTTGGAAGTTCAATGTTTTCAACTTTGTTTAATTTTTCTTCAAATTCTCCTCTTCGATCTCTTTCTCGCTTCCGAGCGGCCTCTCGCTTCCGACTCTTGCTCTTTCTTCACTTCAAAATTTTGTCTCTCGTAGTTCTTCTTCAAGTCTAGCCTTCTCTCTTTCCGCATTCTCTCTTTCACCCTCTCTATCTCTATTTGTTCTTCAACAATTAGCCTCCGGCGTATTATCTCTTCTTCTTTTTCTTTTTCGGCTTCCGAACACTTCGTCATCCTCCTCTCGGCCCTTTCTTCTTTTTCAGCTTTAGCTCTTTCCTTTGCGGCTTTAGCTCGTTCTCGTTCTTCGTGAGCTGCGACTATTTCGGCCCTTTCACCTCGGGAGAGCTCGGGATTCTCGCTTTTTCCCATAACATCCGTAATGAACTTAGCTAGATCCGGATCTCCGGGCAGAGGCCCGAATGCGTAGCCGCAGGTGTTGGAGTGATTGGCACTTGTTTTGAAGAAGAAGGTTGCCGTGATGGTTTTGGAGTTGAAGAGTCGGCGGTTGTCGTGTTTGGTTACGGTGGTGTTTGTTTGGCTTGCTTAGGCTCGGGACCTTTCTCCCCTTCTCGAGAATCGGGATCCCGATCCTCGAATGTTTTCTTTTCACCGCCTTTTTGCAAGCCCTTTCTTCCTTGGCTTTCTTCTTGGCATTAAACGCCTCAGCAATAGAAGAAACCAGAGGCACGAGTTGAGATAGAGTAGATTCGATGGCAGCAATTTTCTGGTCTGTTGAGGATGTGGAGGGCTTGGAAGAGTACTTTGAAGCGATGGAAGACATTCGCGCAAGAATAATCTTCTCGGAAAGAGGCGAGATCGATTTCTTGACGAGCGTAGACCCGCAGGGATCATCAGAAGGAATGATGGTCTTGATAATCTTCTGTATATCGGCCACCAGAGAGCTGTAGTTTAAAGAGATAGGGAAGTCAGAGGCACGTAGAGATTCTGGAAGTTGAGAGATTGCCTCTGCATTTGCTTGAAGACCATTATTCAATAGCAAAAATTGTTCAAAGAAAATAGGCCTTACGATCTTCTTGAGAGGTACTCATTTGGCGCCGAAGATCCGCTAAGAGAGAGTTCTGACTTTCAATTTTAAATTGAAGGCTCAGAAGAAGAGAGTTGTTAGTGGTCACGGATAATTTTAGATCTTCCACAGATCTCTGAATTTGATCAGCAAATGCCAAGAACGCTGCATTTGTGACTAAATCAAAAGATGTAACCGGTGCATCTCCAACACATGGAGCCCCTTTACCCTCGCGTTCGGAGGGGCCTTCTACACCGTTTTGACGTTGAGTGTAGAAGGACTTCCAACCGGGCCCCGAGGGCCGTTATTCACTGTGCTCCTCTTCGGTTGTTCGACCGTTTCAACATTATCCTCATCATCGAGGATGAGGTGTCGAAGACAAGATGCTTACCTTGGTGAAGTGTAAACACTCCGGTAAGAGGTGCATTCCTAGGCCGTAACCCCTCCGATGGGAATTCATTAGCATCTATCCTAGGAGAGGATGTGGACTCATCCTCTCGTGCGTATTGGTATGTCGATCACGGAGACATGAACATGTGGTGAAGGAAGTGGCGAGTTCGGGGCGAATGAACTCTTATATTATCATCATCATCCTTTTGGGAGGATGATGAAGTGGAGGTGCTTTCCCCGGATGAATTTGATTCAAGAAGAAGTATCCTACGAACGAATTTGGTTTCTCGGTGGTTTGAATCGGGTCGTTCTAAGTCAATGAGTGGAGACGTGGTGACATCAACCTCGAAGTTGTGGTTGCCCTTTGGGGAATAGGAGAGGAACACTCATATGTGTCTCTCGAGGACATCTTCTCGTACCTTCATTTAATAGAAGGTCGGCATGGGTAGAAGCACTCGGATGTTCACTCCTATTTTTCTCAAGCTCATGCTCACTCGTACCCCCGACCACCTACACCTGGCTCTAAGTGCTCTGGGGTAGGAATTCTCTGTTCTGAGAAAACCATAGAGCTTCTATAGATTTGGAGATTAGAAGAGCTAGATGGATAATTCTCTGGGTGCAGAGTAGCCGATGCTGTCGATGGTTGATCTATGGGAGCTCATTGATGCAATTTTGCAGAATGGCTGAATCAGGGGAGCTTCGATTGCCCCAATTGCAGGATGAGTGATGAGAGATAGAAATCTTGGGAACATGAGTGCTGGTAGTGGCTTTCCCTGACTCTGATGGATCACCTTAGTGTGCACAGCTGCTTTGATCTCTTGGAAGATGAGACTTGCATAGTCCAAGGGTCGATTGAAGAACATCCCATACATTATAGTCAGAATGTTTCGGCTAGCCTGATCCAGAGAACCTATTTTGCAGGTTAGGCTCTTGTTGAGAATGGAGACGAGTAGATTCCACATTGGGGGCAACTTCTTCCTCTTGAATTCGGACAGCCTTGTAAGAGGTTCATTGTAACCCAGAAGATTTATGAAGGCTAGGAGGGCTTCTGTGGAAGGGTTTTCTTCTAGGGCAGGATTGGGAATGGTTTGCCCATCCACTTCGATCACAGAAAGGGGAAGATGGAAATATTTGGCAAGTTTTCTTTTGGTGATGGGGATTTGAACAGCAATTTCCACTTGTTCAGGATGGGTGAAAGAACCGGCGAGTGTTTCATCAGTTTCGATGATCATTGTTAGCCACAGTTCTTGGACATAGATTTCAGGGATGTTTGGGTTGGTTAGGGTTAGGGCTCGATTCAACTGGTATTGTTGTAGAAACTCGATCATGATGCGAAATTCTGGTTGATAAGTGTTAGGGTTGAGCAGTACCTGCACATTGTTCGCCTTCAATGGCAGTTTCACAAATGGAGTACTATCCGCAGTTGAATCGATGATTCTTTCTTCATCATTGTTGGAAGGACGGGCACAGTTGGAAGCCATTTTGAAATTTCGAATGCTTGACAATAGAAAACTTTGTCTTTGCAAAGAGAATGAACACTGATTTAGGGAATTTTTGCGAGGAAGAAGATGAAGGTTGAAATTGGGGGTTTTATGTGAGAGAGAAACTGTAGAATGGGAAGGGGTTATTAAGTTTGGGGAGAAAAAAACGGTTCATTTGAGCTGATGTAAGCACGCGGGTATACACATGCAGTGTTTCGATTGGGGACACGTGTACGACGAGACACATGTATGATGATGATTTAGTAGCAGAGGCTGTTTTTCTTAAAAGCAGAAATAAACAAAAGTAATAAAAAAAATCTGTTTAATTAATCAATTAATTTTGAATTAATTGAATAAACACAGATTTTAATCTTAATTTTATTTATTTAAGTTTAAAAATCAGTCAAGTGAAAACAAAAATCACATGAGAGTTTAGTTTCTATAAAAGAATAATAAAGAAGAATTTGCATTAAACATATAGATTTAAACAACCTTGGAGGCAAGAGTTGATTGAATTTATATATTTAATGGAAATTATAAGAAATATCAATTTATAGAAAATTTAGTTGAAAAACATGTCGACTTGATTTATATTTAAATTTTTTTTGAAATGAATCAAAAGTCTAAGAGACCTTGGCGGCAAGAGAAACTCAGAGCAGATAGATTCAAATAAAATTTAAGTGAAATAGTAAATCAGAAGACAGCTAACCAGAGTTAGACTTAGACGAATATCTTCTGCATTGTGAAACTCCCCCTTGAATGGTAAACTCCCCCTTGAATGGTGAACTCCCCCGTAGTAGCTTCTTTACCTCGTTTCTCAATCCGTACTTTATGATTTCTCTTGAAAGAAAAATATTATTATGAAACGAGAAAATCGAGTAACTCGTAGGCTTCGAAGTGTTCGAAGTGTTCGTAAAGCATCGAGACTTCGATGACTTCGAAGTATCGTCGAATAGTTCGTAGGCTTCGGATGCTTCGAAGAAATCATTGTTACATATTAAGCATTCCCAACTTGCTAATTAAGAAGTTAAAACGTCTCTCATCAAGAGCTTTTGTGAAAATATCGGCAAGTTGATAATCGCAGAAACAAAATACATTTCGATTGTACCCTTTTCGACATGATCCTTGATGAAATGATACCCGACATCGATATGCTTTGTTTTGGAATGCCGAATCGGATTTTCCGTAATGGCGATAGCACTTTCGTAATCACGAGGATGGGAATCTTATCGTATATCGTACCATAATCTCTCGAGTTGGGTCTTCATCCAAATAACTTGTGAACAACAACTAGCAAGAAGAACATATTCACTTTCCGCCGTAGATGTGGATACGCAGCTTTGTTTCTTGGATGTCCAACTTATAAGTCGATTTCCCGTGTTGACAACACCGATGTACTTTTTCTGTCAAGCTTACAACCCGCATGATCAGAATCTGTATACGCCATTAAATCAAATCCAGAATTTTTAGGATACCAAAGGCCCAACGATGGTGAACCTTTTAAGTACCTAAAAATTCTTTTACAAAGACCCAAATGAGACTCTTTAGGATTGGCTTGATCACGAGCACAAAGACAAGTGGCAAACATAATATCGTGTCTACTTGTCGTTAAATATAAAAGAGAACCAATCATTCCTCTGTAGCTGGTAATATCAACAGATTTACCAGAGGAGTCAGGTCCTAATTTCATACCAGGAGAGATAGGTGTTGTCATGGATGATGAGTTTTGAAGATGAAACTTTTTAAGCATGTCATAAACATATTTTGCCTGATTTATAAAGATACCAGAAGTGCTTTGTTTAACTTGAAGTCCTAGGAAGAAAGTTAATTCTCCCATCATACTCATTTCAAATTCAGTTTCCATCAACTTAGAAAACAAATCAACTTCTGTTTGATGAGTAGAACCAAATATTATGTCATCCACGTAAATTTGAACTATAGTTAACATACCTTTGCCTCTTTTGATGAACAGAGTTGTATCGATTTTACCTTTTTCATATCTTTTGCTGATCAGAAATTTCGATAGTCGTTCATACCAGGCTCTTGGGGCTTGCTTTAGACCATACAAAGCTTTGTCAAGAAGATAAACATATTCTGGATATCTTGCATCTTTGAAACCATCAGGTTGTTCAACATACACTTCTTCTTTTAGACATCCATTAAGAAATGCACATTTAACATCCATTTGGTAGACTTTGAAGTTTTTGAATGCAGAGAAAGCCAAGAATAATCTTATTGCTTCTAGTCTTGCAACGGGAGCAAAGGTTTCATCATAATCGATACCTTCCTCTTGACAGTAACCTTTAGCCACCAAACGAGCTTTATTTCTGACAACAATTCCATCTTCATCCTTTTTGTTCCTAAATACCCATTTTGTGCCAATAGCAACTTTGCCTTTTGGTAAAGGAACAAGACGCCAAACTTTATTTCTTTCGAATTGAAGTAGTTCTTCCGGCATAGCATCCACCCAGCTTGGTTCAACTAAGGCTTCATGTACACGTTTAGGTTCGATCATACTAAGAAAATTAACAAAGAATGCTTCATTTGCGTAGCAGCATCGTGTTCGACCCCCTCGAAGGACTACCAATTATAAGATCCGGTGTGTGAGATTTAGTCCATTTCGTCATTACCGGGTTGAGAAATTGATTGGGTTGTTTTATTTGACGAAATGATTTCATCCGGAAACACAAAATCTTCTTTATTTTCTTCTCGTATGTCCTTCGGTATCCGTTTTGTCACTCCGTCCTTGTGTCTCCCCCTCGGATGATGGAACGAAGTAGCTTCTTGACCGCGTATGTAGGAGTAGTGGGAACTTCGGACAAATAGACGTGACAGATGAAACGAAGAAGCGAGGACCGAGAGAGTAATGCCCGAGGCTTGGAGAATATCCGGTATCCGCAAATGTGGAGGTGACATAGCTTCGACACAACTTCGTCGCCCCGTAAAATCTTGAAAAATAGCATCAATCTCGGATTCTCCGGAACCCGAAAGATAGTCGAAGTAACGATATTAAGCTTCGAGTTCGAAGTAGAGTGTTCGGAAGTCGGTTGGGTGTTATCATCGAAGTCAATGTTGATGCTTTCCATAACAGCTTTTGTTCGTAAGTTAAAAACTCGGAAAGCTCTTGAATTTAACGAGTAGCCTAAAAATTTAGCTTCATCGGACTTCGGATCAAATTTGCCAAGATTATCTCTCGTCGTTTAAGATAAAACATCTGCAACCAAAGATATGAAAAAATTTTACAGATGGTTTTCTTTTATTAATCAGCTCATAAGAGGTTTTGAGATGCCTCTTGACAATAATTGAACGGTTTTGAGTGAAACAAGCAAGAGCAAATGCCTTCGGCCCGTAAGTGAATTGGGAGACCGGAAGCCGCGAGCATCGTTCGTCGCTTCAACCAAGGTTACGTTGCGACGTTCAACTACACCGTTTTGTTGTGGAGTGCGAACGCAGAGAAGTTTTGAGTAATTCCTTGTTCAACAAGATACGATTCAAGCTTGGCGTTCTTGAATTCTCGTACCATTATCACTTCGAAGCCGCCGAATCTTCTCGATGTAGAAGAACTTGAATTCGGTCATCATATTCCGTAGTACCACCGGGACTTCGACTTTTGACGAACGAAAGCAAGCCAAGTATATCCGGAAAATTCATCAATTAGTACCGTAATATACTTTTTACCGTATAGACTCGAATTGCAATTGGACCACAGAGATCCACATGTAATAATTGCAGAGGTCTAGTACAAGAATGATCACTTTTTGTTTTATGAGATGCTCGTTTAATTTTGCCCATTTCACATGCGGCGAGAGGTGATCTTTTTGAAAATGAATATCCGGAAGTCCGTATACCGCTTTGTTTTTAACAAGCATCTCAAGATTATTAAAATTTAAGTGAGACATTTTATGATGCCGCAGCCACGCAACTTCACTCTTTTTGGAGATGAGACATAAAGTTTCCTTACCATCCTTAGAGATAAAATTCATCATATACAAGTTACCTTTCTGTTCGCTCTCCAAAGTTCTTCACCTCGCCTTAGAGAATAAATAACAATGTTTTTCATCAAATACTACTAGTATTTTAGAATCACAAAGTTGACTTACACTAAGGAGGTTATGTTTCAAGCCGTAAACATGAGCTACCTTTGATAAGGTGATATTACCTTCTTGTAGAGTACCGTAGCCTTTTATTTGACCCTTACCATTATCACCAAAAGTTACTACTCCACCCGATTTGTCCTTGAATTGGGATAGTAAATTTTGAGATCCAACATGTGCCTCGAGCATCCAGAGTCAAGATACCGTATATGCACACGCTCGTTTCGCAATCAAAAATCGAATTTCTTAGGTACCCATCGCATAATGGGTCCTTTTATGTTAGCTTTTGAGTATGCTCGTTTTTTGATTTAACAGAAGGTAAAGACTTTATTTTTGGGTTTTGGGTTTTTTGAGTTTTATTCTTTTTGTGACAAACATACTGTGAATTGGAATGATCAGAGGTTTGCGAGAAAAATTGTTTTAACTTTAAGAACAATGAAAAACATTCAGAAGACTGAAACATAGAAGATTGAATTGAATTTTCATTGCAAGAATGGTAATTACAATTATTCTTTCTAAAGTCTTTTCTAGTATCGCTTGTTCTAGAGAACCTATCTAGACTAGACTTTTGTTTTAGTTCTGGCTTTTTCTTCTCTATGTTCTTCCTCTGATCTACTTTTGCAGAAGCTCTGTTATTTACTGAAAAAGGAACATAAGAATTAGAGGATTTCCATTTGCCTTTTTGAATATTAGTAAACTTCGGAAGAGTAGAGTTTAAAATCTTTTGATTTTGCACTTTGTTTTTGAGTTCTGCCTCTTTCTCAAGTTCAAGACATGTTTTGGCTTTGAGACACATATCTAAGAAGTCTGGATGTATAGATACTGATTTTCTCGGTTCTGGAACAGAAACAGGAAGAATAGGTATACCACTTGAAAGTTTAGCACAATCTCTATCAGAAGCTCTGATTTCTTGAGATTTATCAGTATACAAATAATCATCCTTTTTATCAATAATTTCTGAATTATTTGTGATAACTTTTGATGATTTAGAAGAATTAATTTCTAAATTTGAAAGGTAATTTTCAGAGTTATCAAAAAATTCTTCATCATTATTGTCATTCTCCCATGGATACGTAATCTCAGCCAAGCTTTCTTGAGTTTCAGAAAGATGTAAATCTTCAAATGAACAGGGAGAGATCTCTGGATGATTCTCACAAAGAGTTTCATTTCTAAAACACTTATCCAGAGTAGAGAGAATATCGTTTTCAAACATAAGTCGTAGATCTTCCTCTGCCTGACTTGGAACAAAAATATCTGCCTCTGGATTCAAAATTGTATGTTTATTTGAACCAAAATTGAAAATATCATCTTTCTTCTGAACTTTATTTAGATCAACATTTGTTTTACAACAATATTCAATATTTTCGAATTTAAGTTTGCTTTTTTTATGATGGTTTTCATATCTAGATTTTTTAAAAATAGATTTTTCATACAAAATTGGAAACTTTGGCTTCTGTATTTGTCCAACACAAAAAACAGATTTCAGATCTGACCTTTTCTTACACGTGTAGGGATCTAGGTCCTCGAAACCAAGTCCAGATCTTCCTACTTGTGTGTTAATTTTGTCATGAACCTTTTGTGCATCCAGATATGTTATAATCTGTAGCTTTTTCTGTTGAAGTTCAATGTGTAAAAATTCTCTCTCTTTCTGAAAATAGTTTTTAAGTGCTACAGAGTTGAGTCTATCACTCTCTTTGTCTCTGATTTCTTTCTCTTTTCCTTCCAGAAGTTTATTGAGATTCAAAATTTCCTTTTTAAGTTTTTCTTCAGAAAGTTTTAAACTCATGGAAATCGTTTCCTTTGCAGTATTTAATTCGAGTTTTTCTTCTGTAAGTAAATCCATTTCTCTTTTGAAAATATCTCTTTCCCTTTTGATTGTAGAAAGAGTTTTCTCAGTACTTTTTCGTAATTTCTTTTCGATTGTGAGTTTCAGTTTTAGTTCCTCAAAATTGTTTGATAACATCACAATCGTTTGTTCAAGCTCAGATGATCCGCAGAAATTACTAACCGGTGACTCGCAGGGTTGATCCTCTCGATTCGTTTGTGTTTGCCATTCCACGTAACATGGCTTCATCACCGCCGGATTCATCTTGCACCCGCTTTTCTTTTCTCGCAAAGTGTGCTCTTTCGGTGACATTGTACTTATATTTGTTTTTGTAATAAGTCTTATCCTTTTCCGCAGCTCCTTCCGCAATCTCTCGAGTAATGTCCGGCTTGCCACATCCGTAGCGTACATCTTTCTTCCTTTTTAATTCTTCTTCTTTCTTCTCTTCTTCTCGTTTTCTCTACTCTCTCGTACTTCTTGTTTAGGAACATAGGGACGATCAAATCGTTTATTTCCTTTCAAAGACCTATTTCCAAAACGATTAGTAAATTGCTTGGTTATTAAAGCCGCAGAGTCGCAAACGCTTTAATTTCATCATCCGATTCGCAGTCATCTTCCGGAGCAGCCTCTCGATATGAAGGCCTTCGATTTCTTCCTGTCATCACTTCGTCTTCTGATTCCTTTTGTTTCTGAGATCAAAGCCAGAGGACCTCCGATGTTTGTTCTTTTCTGAACAACTTCTTTTTCATGAGCTTGCAGTGTACCGAATACATCATGCAGCGACCATTGTTCAAGGTCCTGATTGGCTTGTAGTGACATGGATAGATTTGACCATTCAGGGTTTAACCTTTTGAGAAATAGAACATTGTTGTCTTCCTTTGATCTAACAATGTCACATCTCTTGCAGAGATTAATCGTATTGTTGAATCGATGAAATGTTTGTTCCGTAGATTCATCACCGCTTGAAAACTATTATATTCATTTAGAGCTTGGGCTCTTCTGTTCTTTTTCATTTTCGCACCACCTTCTAAGAGATTCTCCAGTTGATCCCATAAATCTTTTGCTGTGTCACATGAGTCCAGAGATTGAAAAATCTCATTTGGAATGGCCATTATCAACAGAGACTTAGCTTTCTTAGCTAATTCCACCTTAGCCTTTTCTTCATCAGTCCAGTTACTCCTTGACTTCTGAACCAGTCTTGCTGGTACCTCATCTGTATTTGCAGTGGCTGGAATTCTGGGAATAGTAGTGGTGGGAACAAACGGACCGTTTTGAATAATTGGATATAACTCACAGATCCAATCCCTCATAGAAGTTAACCATTCGAATCTTCCATTGTGAGTATTCATCACGTACAAGAGTTGGAGGTTTAGTCAGGGACCCAGACGTATAAACAGCATTCAAGCTCGAATTTGCCATTTGAGTAGGATAGAAGAGAAAATTTGAAGATTTGAAAGAAATTTAGAACAATTAAATCTCAATTTGATAGAAGAACAGGTCGATAATATCACTGTTTCTTCAGATTACAAAATGAATGACTCAATTTAAGAGAAGATTGTTAACGATTTAACAAAATCTCGTAAAACAGAGTGGATTAATAAACAAATTTTGAATCTGAGAAAATACTGTTCGATCGAAAGGAATTTCTTCAATGGAAGAGATCTAATAATCAATAGATTGATTAGAAAGCTCTGATACCAATTGTTGGTTCCAGATTCCTTTAAACCGATTGTTAATTGAGAGTATTGAATCAAAGTGAAATGCGGAAGCAGATCAATTAACAATTTAAATCAATAGAACAGTAAACAGAATGAAGAACAAAGATTATGAAATGATAACTTTGAATCAAAGTAGACAAAGTTATGAATTACGCACAGTATTCTTCAAAATGTAAATGTATTGATCGACAACTTTTACAAACACAATATAATGCTATTTATACAGATACAAAAACAGAAAGTCAAAATGCTAGCCAATTACAAAGTGCCATGTGTCTAAAAGGGAGCGTCTAACAACAATTAGTTATAACAAGAAGAGTGTGTTGACTTTTGTAGACATCTCTTCTTTGACTCATACTTTAATTTCTAACAGGAACTAAACATATAACATTAAAAAATACATAACTTTACCTACAAAAATTTAAAAAAATTATATTTGACTGGGGGGCTTTTCCCCCACCTTTATTGCACTACATCCGCCACTGATTACCTCCATTATCCAAATTAAAATCTTCAACGTTAATGTCGTGGGATTCAACATCTTCAACCATCCTTGTTGACCTCGTTGACGTAAAGTGATCTACCACGGACCCTCACTCCGTATCGTTCAATAAAAAAAACACAATGAACTCTTTCAAAGAATGTTGTTGATTGTTGATGCATTTATGCTGATTTTTCATGGTACTTTCGTCTATGAATAAAATGGCCAACAAAACTGGAAAATCAATGATAAAATCAAGGACGGACGCATAGTTTTTTTTTTCGTACGGTGGCACTATATAACTAATATAATATTTAGGTCAGTGGTGGATTCGCGAATTTTGATGAGCGGGTGCAACTTTAAATTGGATCAAACCCCCGCAAAGCCACTGCATGCGTTTTTAGCCGAATTCCACCGTTTTTAAAGAATTTTTCAAGTTTTTAGGTTGATTTCGAATGTTTTTTCAGTTTTTTTGTTGATTTTGAGGGACTTATTTGGTTTTTTGGGTTAGTTTCATGAACATTTTCAATTTTAAGAATTTGATTAGCATCATCTTTTACTTTTTTTTTTCTAGGTCTCTAATTTTGTTTCATTATGCATCTTAGATTTTAGTATTAAATACGATGTATTGCCAATTAAAATTGACTAATTAAAGTAAAAGAGCTTAGATTGATTAAACAAACTAATGTAAAAATAACAACAACTATAATTAAGAAAATTAAAAATAAGCTAAAAAATTTACATCCAATTGACAGATATAAAGGGTTCTTTAATTTATATTTAATCAGAAAAAAATGATGTGAATCAAATTAAAGATATTTAATTTTATTTTTACTAACCCCTTGTTCTTCTTTGTACATTCCCATATTCCCATAAGTCCATTCACTTCCCTAGACCCTTTCTCATAAATTTTTCCCTTTTCCCCATGAATTTTTTATACATTTAGACCAACTACTATTTTCT
Source organism: Silybum marianum (assembly GCA_036898165.1). Taxonomy (NCBI): domain Eukaryota; kingdom Viridiplantae; phylum Streptophyta; class Magnoliopsida; order Asterales; family Asteraceae; genus Silybum; species Silybum marianum. The sequence continues at coordinate 13,505,039 of CM072540.1, read as the reverse complement.
CTTTACCCTATAAACCAACCAACTATAAAACTTCTAACAGATAAACAAATCTATAATTTTGAGTTTTGAGTTAGGGTTTTAGGAGAATAAACCTTGAGAGATTGAGAGAGATGGAGACTCAAAGAAATTTTGAGGAAGTGAGGAACAACCGCCGGAGGAGTAAGACACAAGCCATCGTGTGAGCCTCCTTAGGTCCGCCCTTGGATTGATAAGAAGAAGGAGCAAGGACAAAGTTTAATTGATGAGCAAGAAAAATGGTTTAATGAATCAACTTCATCACATGAGGAAATAACCAAGTACTACATGATGCGTTCTATTGGAAAATCTGAATCGAAGTCTGGATCATCATCTTCTAACTCTGAAAGATCTCATTCAGAAAAAAAGTCTAAGGTTGAGGTATACATAAAACCGCCAACCCGTGAAACCGCCTAACCGAATCCGCTAACAACCCAATTAAACCCAACTCACCAACCGTCAGACTGCGAATTAAGAGGGTTGAAATTGGGCTAGGCCTAGCTCAACACGCCAATGCATTGTTAATATAAAAAAAATTATATATACATATATAATATAAGAACAAAAAATAGTAGTCTATTTAGACAAGTTTTATTTATATATAGATATAAGTATATATATCATAGTTCTAAATAACTTGTTATGGAGCGTTATGGTATCCAGGCTTGGGTTTGCCGTCATGTTAACCCATGTAGATTCACTCTAAGACTTAACTTCTATTGTAACATGTCATGACATGTTACAACGTGTTATGCGCGTTATATACAACCCACTATTTTGTAAGGTCTGGGTTTTTTAAAATATTATTTGAGGGATAAATGATAATTATATACGATACCTAAGACTTAAATAAACATAAAAAAGGAAACCTAACAAAAAAAAGTCTAAATATGTAAATACTTACTTTCAATCCCATGCACGAAGAATCAAACACAACTTTTTTGAAAATTGAAGAAAGTAGTGAGTTGAGATTTAACAAATTTAATCCCAATTTTGCACTTCGGTATCATGTTTATATGCTCTATATATATTTGGTATCAATGGTTTTTCTTTCTTTTTTATTTCTGTATATTTGGAGTCGGAAAGGCCAAACATCTTTGTACTTAATTGATGATTTTGGTGGTTTGAGATATCTATTATTCAAACCTTTGAAGTACTTTATTGATGATTTGAAGTACTTGATTCTAAAACTAATGAATTTAAATACATTTGGATGATTGCAAAACTAATAACTTCGTTTTGTATATTTTTACTAGTCTTTATCATATTGCATTCATTAATTTTATGTATGCTACCAAATGGCACAACCCACAAGGGTTGAGATGAATTGGTTTATACTTTTGATAAGTTGTGTTGGCTTGAGATATTTCCAAACCTCCATAATTGGATTGGGTTGTAAAACTAAGTTTGAGATTTTTTTAACAGAATTATACTTGAGATTTTTTTTTTCAAAACTAAGTTTGAAGGACTTGAAAAAGAGAGATAAAACTTTGAAAAAGAGATGTCTAATTTATCTAATAAGATATCTAATTTATAAAAAAATTATGAGAAAGTTGGAGAAGAAAAAATATATTATAGGATTAAAAATGAATTTTTGTCAAAAAAGAGGATTGATCTTTATAAGAAGATCAAACAACTTGAAGACTTGAACTTCAAGAACGGATAGAGTGAACAAACATTCAATTTATTGACAAGCGATCCCAAATATAATAAAAAATTGTAAGATCTTACGGATCCAACATAGAATTGAATTTAGATTTCAAGAAAGTAAAATTGTACCACTATTCAGTTCGCAAATCAACTATGATCAAAGATAATAAAAAATTGGAATTATAAACTTCAAATTGAATTAGAAACATAAATAGATTACTGAATGACCTTGATCTTGAAGTGAGATAAAAAAAATCTTAAAATACGCAGTTCCTTGCTCTGATACCAACTGTTAAGTACCTGTAAAAATATAAATATAATCAATGGAGGGGTGAGCACGGTTCGTTTCGGAACCATTCGGTTTTCGGTTTTTTTCGGTTCGATTTGGTTTTAAAACCTAATGGTTTTCGGTTTTTGGTTTTTGGCTTTCGGTTTTCGGTATTCGGGTTTTGGTTTTCGGTTTTTAGTTTTTGGTTTTCGGTTTTTAGTTCTTGGTTTTCGGTTTTTGGTTCTATAATTCTTCCTTATTTCCAACTTGTAAATTTCTTTTAATTTATTCAAAATCACGTTTACGAAAAATATCAATATATAATAATGCAAATCTCATGTTAAAAATCATGTTTATGAAAACACAATTATCCTATATCATAATGCAAATCCCATGTTCAAAATCATGTTTACGAAAATAGAATCATGTTTACGAAAATATAAAATGCAAATACAAATACAAATCCAAAATAATCAAATATCACAATACAAATCCCATTTCTAAGAGTATGAAATCGACAATCATAACAAATTAACAATCTTAAAGCTTCAAATCCTCAATACTTCGGTGTGTTTTGTTCATCTACAAAGAAGAAGATAAACTATTAGTATATCTATAAGCTTAAAATTTTAAATTTAGATAATGAAATAAAACTTTACCAATTTCTATATTTACCAATTTTTCGTTCAACTCTTCTATAGAAGCAATAAACATGTCAACTAGCTCGATATTCGACACTAACACACATTCTTGTGATTGTTGCTTGCATTGTCACAAGCTCGGAGAAAAATATATTTGATTTTTTTTGGAAAGGGTATCCTAGGCATTTGCCTAGACTAATCCCTGGCAATTTTAAGACTGCTAAAGCATGCAGTCCTGAGATAATTCCTAATGGCCACAAGTTGTTTGTGCCTGGATTCGAACTTGGGGTAGATGGATTATCTAGCCTCATCCCCCACAAGCCTTAACCAGTACGCCACAATCCTGTGATTAATAGATTTGATGTTACATACTTTGTACCAGAAATTTTGGTTGTAACTTCATAAAAAATTCGCAAATAGTCGATAAAATTCCTATATTGAATAAAAATAACCATGCATTAGTATCTAAAGACTAAAAAAAAGTATAAGATAGATAAATTAAAAAAGTAAAACCAAACCTAGCTTTCTCCCATTCTTGTAAGCTCGGAGCACTGATTGCTCCATCATGCCTTTTTCGTTTCCTTGTGCTCCCTTCACAATCTTCATTGATGTCACCAAGAAAGTAAGCTCTATAATTAGAATCTATATCGAAAAGCCTATTGACAACATACAAATTATTAATTAAAAAAACACATAAATATTAATATATGTAAATTAAATAATAAAACATACTATCAAACGCATCTTGAAATTTAACATCTATTTCCAACATTAAAAATGTGGAATTCCACCTTGTATCAATATCAAGACATGGTTTTTGTTTACACTTTATTTTCACCCACTCAACACTGTCTTTAAAGCTTGAATATCTAGCAGGTGATGATCGCACGTACCTTACAACATTTCGAATTCTAGAAATCGAATCACAATGCTCTTCTAATCCATCTCTGACCACAAGATTGATAATATGTGCACAACATCGTAAGTGAAAATATTTACAATCCAATAAATCATTAGGTCCCTTTAGCATCTTCTTCAAAAATCTAATAGCCCCGTCATTAGAAGAAGCATTATCAACCAACTGTAAATACCTTTTCAATTCCCCATTTCTGTAAACAAGTGTATAAAAGTCTGCCTCTGGTGTCTCCCCTATGATTGGGTATAAGACAAAAATTTAGAAACTTTTTTTGTAAAACCCAATCATTATCAATCCAATGTGCCGTAAGACAAATATAATTGAAATTATGAACAGAAGACCAAGTGCCAGTGGTAAGAGACACTCTTTGGATTTTCAAAACATCCTTGAGTTGTTTAGATTCTTCTTTATGAATAGACAAACAATCTCGCGCGACAGTCCACCTTGATGGAATCTTAAACAACAGATTCAACTCCCATACAAGTTCTCTAAATCCCTCATCATCAACCACGCTAAAAGGCCGATTATCTTTAATACACATTTTCCTACTTTTCCTCTACATCTTTCTTGGCTAAATGAGTGAGTAGCTAAAGACCAACCCCAGAGCCCCCTATGCTTGTGGGCTTAAAACTCAAAGTTGATTGCTTCTTTAAAACTGATTTTTTATAAAGTGGCGATGTTCGGCATACGTTATTTAAATGATTCAACAATGCGCTTGTACCATTTTTTGGGGTTACAAGCCATTACTTTCCTACAGTAAGGACATTGTACTTCAGTCACGCCTCTTACATATGTAAAGTGATCCCAAACAGTTGATCTCCTACTCTTCTTGTCTTCTTCCTTATTAGTTTCATTGGTTGGTTGTTGTTCTTCCTCTTTATTGTTATCAACATCAATTATCGGTTCCTCACTTGCCATTGCTACAAAAAGGAAATTAAGAAAGGTTGCAATAATCATGTTCATGTAAAAAAAATTAATAAACGGTGCAGAAACTGTGAAAAAAACAATGCATAAACGGTGCAGAAATTGTGAAAAAAAGTAAAAAATGGTGTAGAAACTGTGAAAAAACAGTAAAAAATGGTGCCAAATAACACTTTAAAAAAGAAGACATACTCACATATCTAAGACACTTTAAACAAGAAATGTATTCCACAAACTTGTATATAAATTGCTTTTATACAATTTAAAGACAAACCAAGATAAACTCATTCTCAAACCGAAAACTTGTATATAAGTTGCTTTTATACAATTGAAAGACATGTATTCCACAAACTTGTATATAAATTGCTTTTATGTAAAAATTGCTTTTATATAAATATTGCAACATCCGTTTTTCCGTAACTTCTCAAACCAATTACCTAAACTCAGTCTCATAGTTACAATGAATATGATTTACAGCCATGAGATTCCCTTAGTTTGGTGATCACTGAAAGGTACTTGAGACTACCAATAGCCAAACACGTTTCAATCTTTGTAGACCGAGGGAGCATATATAATATATGCATACACGGACATATTTAAGAAACAATACAACAATCAATCAAAGAACATACTGAAGGTAACAATATAAGTCACCGGTTTATCTTTTATAGAATTGTGAGTTTGGTGGTAACTTTGGTGGTTGTCATGGATTTGCTCTTAAATTCAACAAAAATAGCATCTTTTAGTCTTCTATTGCAATAAATTTAAATATATACTAATCCCGACATGTGGACAATCTAATCGAGACTTCAGAAACAGGAGGATCAAATATAAAAAAAGCAATTGGTGCTTGTTTCTACTTGTCTGCTTGAAATTGAGAACTGAGGTATGCTTGAAATCGACGAGAACTAAGGTCTGCTTGAAAGTTGAAATCGATAACTGAGGTCCAGGTCTAGAGGCGATTTTGGGTTTTGGGTTTTGGGTTTTGGCGGTACAACTCTATATGATATTACATTATATTACATTATATATATAATTAAAAATAAAAATAATTACTTTTATTTTGGTTCAGTTTTGGTTCGCTTTTGGTTTTTCCGGTCGATATAGAAACCAAAGCCGAAATTAAACCATTTGGTTTTTCGGTTTTCGGGTTCGGTTTTTCTGGTTTTTTTTCGTTTTCAGTTAGGTTTTTGCTCATCCCTGAATGGAGTTGTGAGACCCCAAAAAGGGGTAAAAAATATGAAAAGGAAAGAAAAAAAGGGGAAAAATAAAATGGGTTTTTATTTTATTGGATACAAATGTGAAGAAAAGCGTGAAAATGGGTCAGCCATGCCTTTTAGGGAAAGTGGGAAGTGAAGAAAGAAGATTAAGTTCAATCAAACTAAAAATAAATGAAAATGTCAGATTATGAGTGAAAATGTAATATTGGCCAAAGTAGCGAAGATAGGGGGAAGAATGTCGTTAACCGATTGTTCAAGAGCATGTCAAATGTAAATCTCCTCATAGTTGAAGGACCTGTTTTGCCAAAAGTACACTTCGGATTACGTTTCAGATCTTGAAAATGAAGAAACAATGGTGAAGCTTGGAGGCTGGTTATTGGCTCAGGTAGTCAGCGAAAAATCCAAAAAATGTTACATATTTATGTATCCCACATTGTCATCTTCATTTCATGTTGAAGTTATTTCAAGAAAAACGAAGGAACAATAGAGAAATCGTAGTTCGGAAGTCTCTAACCGAAAGCTTCGTTTATCGGTGAATGGAGGTAACATACTCAACCAAATTTTGAGTTCTTTATGTGGTTACCTCTTTTTTAATTCCTCTATCAAGCCTTGGTAGCTTTTTGTCTTAGATCTTAGTTTTGAAGGTCCGATTTTCAGTTGTTCTACCAATTTTCGAGTGGTTTTCGAACCCAATCTTTAAATGAGCAAATGGCACTCACTTCTTGATGAGTTTTGCGGATTCATGTTCCTATGGTTGAGGAAAATTATTTTCTAGAGTATTAGCAAAATGAATTAGGGGAAACAAACCAAAAACAAGGCCCAATGACCTGAAAATGTGTCTGTCAGCGACAATACTAGCACTGGACACGAGATGTGGGTCTAGATCCGGGTTCGGGCACCGGTTTGTTAGTCCATAGCGAAAATCCTTGAGTTATGGGCTTGGATCCGGATTGTAGTATGATGGGCTATATCTAGCTTTTGGTTTTAACATTTTGAGTTTATCTAGCTTTTAAATCTTGTAGGCTTTATCATTCATTCGACCAGATAAAATAATGGGTATTTAGTTTATTTTTGGGCTTAAGTTGATTTAGTTACATCTATTAAAATTATATTAAATAATTAAATTAGTTTCTAAATTAATTAATATATTAATTTAAATTATTGTTTTATTAATATCTTAATTTATTTTAGAATATCAATATTATTTAGTTATTTTCTACGATAGATCACTCAAGCCATCCTCATCTTATTAGATAGCATATAAAGAGCATATAAAGAACACCTTACGAAGCACACATTTGAGTATGGAAGTCGACTCTCATAAACAACACTAACACTACGACTTCCTATTTATTTGCCCTATATTACAAGAGTATCCCCAAGCCCAAAGCTCATTACAAATGCCAAGTATTAAAGGCTTACTTTATAAAACATCACAAACTAGGTCTAAATCTTAGATCTAGCAGAGTTGACTTAGGTCGGGTCGAATTTACCATAGTTGAATTTCGAGAAATTAAGTAATTAATTGGACATGGTGGTATAACATGTATAGGTTTTGGATGAGAGCTATCAGTATCCGTTCTACAAAGAATCAGGCGAGTGTTCATGAGACTTATATGGGATGCATATGTAAGTATAAATTTATTTTTCAACATTATATGCTTTGTACGGGGATGTGTACATATGTATGATGTTTTAGATTACCTACATGATCTAGTATATTTTACATGTATGTTATTTAGGATGATCAGTTGCTTGCTCTATGGTTATTTTGTTTTCAAATAACTTTAGCATGTTATTTCGTACGAAAGTCTTATGATCAGTTTTAACGGGTGGAAATTTGACTACTAATCACACGACAAGTGGAACAATCCTATAATGGGTGTCTAGACAGGAGTGTTAGCCCCATTTCATACAGCTTCAGCAGAGCTGACTAATACACTTTCAGTGACCATAGTCGCCGAATGCGGTGGTAGTGCTGAAGAAGCAACAACAGAAGAGAAAACCGTTGAAGTAGCTGGGGCAGCTGATGGTGTTGGTAGTACACTAGAATGAGAGAGAGTAGTCTTTTGAGAGACCACCACCCTTGGCTTCTTTTGTTTGGTTGCGATGGTCTTTTTGTGACCATCGGTTGGTTGTTTTATTTTTGGGGCAGAAGTGTCAGGGATACTCACTAATGGGTTTCTCAGTAAGCTAGACACTGAAGTAGGGGCTCCAATGATCGTCAGCATGTACGGTGTAAAGGGAGCATCACCTGGACGTTCCTCATTGTCCAGGGATTTCTTTCCCACCATTGAGAAAGAGTGGTTGGCTGTCTTGGGATACTCATCCCCAAAGGCATGCTCCATGACAGTTGCGATGACAGAGTGCCTATTTGCAGCTTTCACCCTGTTGTACATATCACTGAAGATATAATCAGCAAAGTTTAGCTTGTACCCTGTGCAGAGAGTGAAGCCCATATCTCGAAAGTGCTTGCTTGCCTGATCGTGCGAGCCAGTCTTGGATCCCAGTCACTGAATGACCTGAGTGAAGATATATTGCCAGCGAGCAGGTAAGCGCTTCTTTTCCAGCTTGGAACCAACGGTCTTCAGAGAGTTGTTTTCCCATGCGTAGCCAATGGAGTCTAAGAAGGAGTCGATCTGCTGCTTTGAAGGTTCAGCGGCCCACTTTTCTATCTTGCCACGAGTAGGGAGGCGAAGAGTGGGAATGATAAAGCCAATTTCAGGGAGTTCTTTCCCGTTATCAGTGGTGCAGGTGGTACAGTGAGCCGTGTACCATAGGGCTTGTAGGTGAGAGGAGATGCCAATAGGGTTGTGAACAAAGGCATACATCAACGGGAAAGTCTTGATGAAAGTAACACCTTTAGCGAATTGTGGACGTTCAGCAGGGATGTCCACCAGGGCAAGATAGTTGCAGGGCTTGAATGTTGCTTGCTCTAGAGGAAAATGGCAAACCGCAGCTGCAACCAGAGTATCAGCGACATGGGTAGATTCAGCAACTTTGCTTGATGAGGCCATTTCTGTTGCATAGATGGGAACACCAAATAGAAAAATCATGGTTTAATACAAAATGTATAAACCAGAGTTTGGTATAAAAATACCAAATAAATAAAATACTTGTGGTAGAAAAACAAATAAAATACCAAATGTTTTAAAAAGTTTGGTATATAAGAAAAATTTAGGTATAGAATATAAAAGATGGATTAAACAAAAAAAATGTCTTCTGTTCTTAAGGAAAAACTTAGAACAGGGTTTTGATGGGTTTTGAAATTTAATCCAGTTTTTTTATTTTATTTACCCTAGATTTTTTGTTTTGAATATAAGAAAAGTATGGAGATGTGAAACAAGATGTTTCCTGATTAATGTGTAAGGTTAGATCAAACCTTAGTGAAGTTCGAGAAGAAAAACGCACAAGTGCGTGTTCTTGAGAAAGCTTTGAGAATCAAGAGAAAATCCTTGCCTTTTGGAAGTTATGAGAGCGTAAAGAAGGAAATGAGGAAATCATTTGCTTAAATAGCATGAGGAGAGAGAAAAGGATAGCTAAACGACGGGTTTAGCTTTTTGAAAAAGAAATGATGACCTGGCGCACGTCCCTAGAAAGAAGTTGGAAAGGAAACGTCGTGGTCCGTCTTGTGTCAGAAAAGGTCTGACGTGTCCTTTTCTTATTTAAAAAAAATATAATGATAATTATCCATTAGGAAAGAATAATCATTATCTTTTAAAATCTTCATCAAAAACAATAAAGGATTGTTAGTCATGAGTTTTATCTTTTCAGATTCATTCCCTGATTAAGGAAAAATCAGGGAGCTATAAGGTTTAAAAGATAATACCTGAGTGAGAAAGTATAGATATTACTGAATCATAGTTCAGCGAATGGTAATAGAAGACTTTATTTGTATCACTATTTGTTGTTAGCTGAATAAAGATTATTCAGCGTTCAACATACCAAGTTCGCTGATGAGTAGATTGAATCTAGTTTCATCAAGAGGCTTGGTGAAAAGCTCAGCGAGCTGATATTCAGTGGGTACAAAATGAAGCTCAATTTCACCATTCATCACATGATCTCTGATAAAGTGATATCGAATCTCAATGTGATTGGTTTTAGAGTGAAGTACATGATTGTTTGCAATTGCAATAGCACTAGCGCTATCACCATAAATAGGGATGTTGGAGAGCATGAGATCAAAGTCGCTGAGTTGATTTCTCATCCAAAGGATTTGAGCACAACAACTTCCAGCGGCAACGTATTCAGCTTCAGCGGTGGAGGTGGACACAGAATATTGCTTTTTACTTGTCCAACTAATCAATTTACCAGCTAGTAGCTGACACCCACCAGTGGTGCTCTTTTATCTATCTTGCAATCTGCAATATCACTATCCGAGTAACCAATTAGATCGAATCCCGAGCCTTTGGGATACCAAAGACCCAGATTAGGAGTTCTTTTCAGGTATCTGAAGATTCGCTTTATAGCGATGAGATGAGATTCCTTCGGTTCAGCTTGATACCGAGCATAGACACATGTAGAATACATGATATCAAGTCTACTTGTTGTGAGATATAGTAGAGACCCAATCATCCCTCGATAGGCGGTGACATTTACAAGTTTCCCATTAGGGTCCTTATTCAGTGTCAGAGGAGGTGCCATAGGAGTCTTCATCGTTGAGCATTGATTCATATCAAACTTGTTCAACATATCTTTAATGTATTTACTTTGAAAAATAAAGATTCCTTTGTCAGATTGTTTTATCTGCAAACCTAGAAAATACATTAGTTCACCCATCATACTCATTTTATATTGTTTTTGCATTCTTGCAGCGAAACGAGTACATAATTTGGGTCTTGTGGAACCAAAGATGATGTCATCGACATACATTTGAGCGAGTATAGTATGACCTTTATATTTTCTTAAGAAGAGAGTTTGGTCAATTTTTCCACGAATGAATTTTTCTTTAAGAAGAAATTTGGAAAGAGTATCATACCAAGCTCTAGGAGCTTGTTTTAACCCGTAAAGAGCTTTTCCAAGTTTGAAAACATAACCAGGATGGTTAGGGTCTGAGAAACCTGGGGGTTGTTCAACATAAACTTCCTCGCTGAGTTTCCCATTTAGAAAAGCACTTTTGACATCCATTTGAAAAACTTTGAAGTCTTTATGGGCAGCAGAAGCTAAGAAAAGTCTTATAGCTTCTAAACGAGCTACAGGTGCAAAGGTTTCATCGTCATCAATACCTTCTTTCTATCTGTATCCTTGAGCGACAAGTCAAGCCTTATTGCGAATAACAGTCCCGTTTTCATCTAACTTATTTCTAAACAACCATTTGGTTCCAATCACTGTTTTACCAGAGGGTCTAGGAACAAGATTCCAAACTTTGTTTCTACGAAATTCAGTTAGTTCTTCTTGCGTAGCTGAAATCCAGCTAGGATCAGAGATAGCTTGATCTATCTTTTTAGGTTCAGAGAGAGAGATGAATTTATCATAGAGACAATATTACCTGTACCTCTACGTGTTTTGATACCTGCATTAGGATCACCAATAATCTGATTTATTGGATGATTTGCAGTCCATCGCTGAGCTGGTGGTTGAGGAGAGAGATCAACGGCAGATTCAGCGACTTGTTCTTCTTCTTCAGGGATAATACTTGTTGTTTCAGCAATAGGTATTTCATCGTTTAAAATCAATTGAGGAGACTCAGGGGATTGATTTGCAGAGGATGAAGCTTGATTATTTACTGAGGAATTTCCAAGAGAGGTATCAGAAGGAGGAATCTGATTGAGAGGAGTAACATTGATTCCTAAAGATGGATCATTGTTAGTAGGTATTTCAGGGATTCCATCATCACTTAATTCAGCATCAGGTTGATTGTTGAAATAAGTTTCAGGTTCCCCATAGTGAGACTTCATCCAAGCATTTAATTCTTCATCTTCTTCAGGGATAGGAGAAGTAAGGGTAGTACGAGACTCATCGAAATTGACATGCATGGATTCTTCAACGTGTTGTCTTCGTTTGTTGAAGATTCTGAAAGACTTAGATATAGAGGAGTACCCAAGAAAAATTCCTTCATCAGCTTTTGGATCGAACTTTTCCAAATGATCTATGTCATTCAGAATGTAACATTTGCATCCAAAGATGTGAAGATACTTCAGAGTAGGTCTTCTTCCATGAAATAATTCATAAGGGGTTTTCTTGAATCGTTTCACAACAGGGATCGATTCTGAGTAAAGCATGTTGTATTGACTGCTTCGGCCCAGAATTGAGTTGCAAGACATGATTCGCTGAGCGTGGAGCGAGCTGCTTCAATGATAGTTCGGTTTCTTCTTTCAGCAATACCGTTTTGCTGAGGAGTTCTTACTGAAGAGAAGTTGTGAGAGATACCTTTTTCATCAAAGAAATTTATCAGAGTACTGTTCTTGAATTCAGTACCATGATCACTTCTCATGGAACGAATAGTTAGATTGTTCAGAACTTCCATCCATTTGATAAAAGAGATTATCATATCATGTGTGTCACTTTTGGATCGAAGAAAGAATACCCATGTGTATCTGGATTATTCATCAACAATCACAAGAGTGTATTTCTTTCCAGATATAGATTGGACATTCACAGGTTCAAAGACATCCATATGGAGTAGTTGAAGAGGTGAGGTTACTGAAGAAACGTGTTTAGATCTGAAAGATGCTTTTGTCAGCTTTCCCTTTTCACACGCTGAGCAAAGAGATTCCTTTGCAAAACTATGATTTGAGAGGTCTCTGACAAGTTATTTTTGAGACAGTTCATTAATTGTCTTAAAGTTTAGATGAGAGAGTCATTTATGCCATAACCAATTGACATCAGAGGATGCTTTTGATTACGTATACATTTTGTTGGTCCCTAAAGGGTCTACAAGAGTTCAATAATTAGTAAACAGTTTGTAGAAGGGGGGGGGGGGGTTGAATACAAACACACAGATTTTGGTTTTTAAATGAGTTTATATATCATAAACAAATTTACAGTTACAAGCGGAATAAGAACAAGTTTAAAACCTATTTTATTATAACTAAGAAACACTAAGTTTGATGCACAAGAAGAAGGGAGAAAGAAATAAAGAGGGTTTAGGTTAGAAGGAAGCATGCATTAAGATGAAGAAGATATCTTCATCTTATTTATACCCGTTTGCATTTAATGCAAGACAAAAGGTATATGCCACGTGTCAAGCTTTGATAGGAAGTCTGTCCTTGCTAATAAGACAGCCATGTTTTTGGCCGAATATGAACAGTACCATATCAGATATGATGGGGACATAAGAGACAATTCGTACGTCCTTTTCTTACAAGGTATTAGGTTTGACTTTTGTGCATCGAGGATAAGATCAATCTTTAATCTTGTAAAGGAAGCTTCATTTGATCGCTGATTCTGAAACTTCAAGGATGAACTTCAGTGTCGCTGAGGCTTCACAAGACTGAACTTCATCGAGGATAATAGCTGCTATCGCTGAACGGCTTCAGTTCACTTAGCTGATTATCTCTTTCTTCAGCTAGGGTCTTCGACTTTCGCTGAATGGTCTTCGGGTGTGATAGCTGATCTTCAGGTCTTTAGAGATAAGCTTGTTGTTCCTTGATCTTCGGCGATCGCTAATGGTAATCAGCGTATGCTATCGCTGAATATGAACAGAAGCTTATACAATGGAATTTCACTAAGTATACAAAAGGAATTATATTCAAATCATTGAGAGGAGTTATGATCAACAATCTCCCTCTATTTGATTATGATTAAGCAACATAGGAAAATTGCTTTAAGAGACTAGTAAGGACTTAGGAAACATTTAAAGGATATGAAAGCACAATTTTTACAAGTAAATAAGCATAAAGTACATTCACTGATTGAATTTTCAGAGTGAAAAATCAGTGAGTAAAGTATAGTTTGAAGAAAATAGAACTCTTATGTTCATTGTCCCTTTTACCTTTTTTTTAGGGATCTTTTCAGTACATAGATGGAGTAAAGTACTCTGATTGAATTTCATTTAATATAATCTGAAGAAATTACAGGGAAATGAAATTACAATAATAAAAGTAAAGTATTTGTACACTGAAGGAATATTACAAAGGAAAATAGAAATCTATAAATAATCAGAGATGTTCTCGTTTCTTCTTTGTAGATCATTCTCATAAAGCGTTTTCTGTCGATTCATCGGAGGGGTATCTGACCAGCAGCGCCATAGCATGATCTTTATGAGAGAGGATGGGGACTTGCGAATTTCTTGGTTTCTGAAGAGTCCTAAGAATCCTTCGTTATCCAAGAATACCATACCAGGTTCAGGTAGTGAGATGATTTCATCTTCTTCGTATCTTCGATCACGTAGCATTGAAGTATCAGGAATCTCAAGATGACCAAGAATGCTTTGATAATCAAATTTGGTTTCATGCTCATTCTTAGAGCTTGAACCACCTTCAGTAGTTGATCCTTTCTTCTTTGATGGCTCAGGGAGATGGGGAACTTGCACGTGTTGTGACATCCTTTGCAGCAACTGATCCAGTACTCTTTCCACCACATCCTTTAATTTGGATTTGGAACCCTAAATGGCGTCTCTGATTTCTAACCATTCAGTGTATCCATAAATCCTTAAGAACTTGGCTTCTTCTCTCTCAGTTCAGTTTGTCCTTGTCATTCTTACATATACCTTTGGACCACCTCTGTTGGAGTGTCGCCCTTGAATAGTTGCATGAATGATTTTGGCCTCAGATCTTCGAAATTTCAGTCTATCAGTGCACCAGTCAAGCTCTTTGTTTTTCTGAATTGTGGCTTCAGCGGATAGTGGACTTAGAATCTTCTGTTGAGCAAGGATTGGATCTACATTCAAGTTTTCCTGTGCAAGTTCTTTTTGTACAAGAGCTTCAGCGACCCTTTCATTCTTTTTCAATTGTTCCTTCGCCGCCTTGTCTTTAGCAGAGTCTTCCCTAAGTAATTTCCTTGCTAAGGCAAGATCATTCTCAGTTTTCTTTGTCTTCTCATCCCTGATACGTTGTGCTTCTAATGCTTGTTCTCTCTCTTCGCTAGACAGAAAGTAGAATTCATCTACCATCCTTATTGGTACATCGTCTATGGGTTCAGCTTGAGGCACCCTTATTCTTCTTGTTTCGAATTCCCTAAGGAATTTTATTCGCCTTTCTTCTTTTTCAGGATCGCTTATGATCGGCTTTTGAACGCGACGCCTGGGAATAAGGCCCTATTCTTCTTCAGAGTCAGTTTCTTTTATGTACATAAACTGCTCTGGAAGAAGGTTCCTTCCATGAAGTGGAGTCCTTTGGGGGACGGGGATCACTATGGGAAGGAGAGGAGGAAAAAGATTTATCAGAGAGAGTTTTTGTAGGTGAAAGAGGTGTGGGGGTTTCAGAGAGAGGTGTAATATAAGGGATAAGAGGAAGAGATACCTCATTAGTGGTCTCCCCCTCAGATAATGGGAAAGTGGCATCCAGATTTACCACTTCTTTTCCTTTGCCTGAGGGACCGGATTGTCCCTGAGAGGGATGTTGTCCGTCCCCCAAAGGCTCTTGATGAGAGACTCCAAGCCTAGACATTCTGAAGTGCTCTAAGGCACTTCCAATGTAATCGTCATCTTCATCATCATCCATTCCCCCAAAATGAGGGATAGGATCTTCTTCTTCTTCATCATCTTCCTCAGCATCATCATCATCTTCTTCAGCTTCAGCAGCCAGCCCTTCAGGGAGGGAAGATCCCGTTTGCTGGATGTATGGAGAAATCTATTCACCAGGGAACGTCCGGTTGTGCTCCGCAATGAGTTCATCTGCAAACTCTTTGGCACATATCTCCCCCTCGATGTTATCAGGAGGTAGACAATGCACCATCAGAGTGCGAACATTGGACTGAATGTCCTTGAGCTTCGTATCATTATTCTGAAGCGTAGTCCGATCAGCAGCAGTGAAGGAGGAACTAGCCTCTGAGAGCTTGGTGAGCATCTGCATCATATCGGATTGAGTCTTTTGAATAGACTCAAGGACGTTTGCCTGAGCAGCAACCTTCTGCTCTAATTTGGACAGGTTCTGGCCAAGAACCCTGTTGTCTTCCTTCAGAGAGAAAACGTCAGAGATGAGATTGCTGACGTTCGTCTTGATCGCTGGCGTACCAACGACTTGGCGGAAGACGAGTTCAGCTGACGTTTGAAGATTGTCAACCCTAGCCCTGGTGAGAGCACATTCCCTGACCAGATAGTCAATAGTAGGGAATGTAGGACTAGGAAGGACAATTGGAGGAATTTCAGTGATGGGAGTGGGAAGCTTGGGAGCTACCATCTCTGTCTTGACCTCTCGGAGCTTTGCAGCACTGGGATGGCCCTGAGGAGACTTCCTGTTCTCCTTGCTGAGTAGAGGAGCGCTGATGGTGGTGGTTGTCGTTGTCGCTGAGGAGAAGAGAGGAGCGACACCTGATGATGAAATAGATAAATATGCCAAAAATGCATTTGGATTAGATGATGGATGAAAAAATTTATTTTTCTCCTTGAGAGTATCATGAGGATTACTCTCAGGGACTAAGTTTGCACAGGTAGTGTCTTGAGGATCACCAACCAGTGTCTTAGGGTGTCTGAGAGAGACACTCTTAGGTCCTTTTAAATTGGCCTTCCAAAACTCAGATTATCTAAACAATATTGAGGATCATTTCAGCATTATCAGGGATAGGGACAACTATCGCTGAGTCATGTGCTGAGGTGAGGACCAAAGGAGAGCAGATAGAAGAAGTTAAGAAGGATGTGAGAGTAGTACCTGATCCAGCTTTAGCAGAGCTGGCTATAACACCCTCAGTGACCGAGGTTCCTGATGGTGGAGGTAGTGCTGATGAAGCAACAACGGATGAAAAGACCGTTGAAGTGGCTGCGGCTGCTGTTGTTGTTGGTAGTACATCGAAATCAGAGAGAGTGGTCTTTTGAGGGACCATCTTCTTTAGCTTTTTGGTTGCGATGGTCTTTTTAGGACCATCGGTTGGTTGCTTCCTCTTAGCAGCAGTGTCCTGGGTGCTCACTGTTGGGATGGGCAGCGAGGTAGATACTGAAAGAGGGGCACCAATCACTTTCAGCATGTAAGGCGTGAAATGAGCATCACCTGGACGTTCCTCTATGTCCAGGGATTTCTTCCCTACTACGGAGAAGGAGTGGTCACCGACCTTCAGGTATTCCTCCCCGAAGGCAACTTCCAAGATAGTTGCGAAGAAACGTGGGTAGGGATGACGGGATGTCTGGTAGCAGCGTTGATGCGACTGACCATATCACTGAAGATATAGTCAGCGTAGTTGAGGTTGTGGCCGGTGCAGATAGAGTAGGAGAGATCCTGAAAGTGCTTGCTTGCTTGGTCATGCGAGCCAATCTTTGACCCAAGGCATTGGATTACCTAGGTAAGGATGTATTGCCAGCGAGCAGGCAATCTCTTCTTCTCTACCTTTGAGCCCACCGTCTTCAGCGATGGATTCTCCCAAGCATAGCCAACAGAGTCCAAGAATGCGTCGATCTGCATCTTTGTAGGTTCAGCGCCCCATTGCACATTCTTGGCGCGGGTGGGGAGACGAAGAGCCTTTCTCACAAAACCAGCAGTGAAGGAGAAGTATCCAAGATCTGGAATCTTGAAGCCAATAGCAGAGAGCACGGTCCCCTTGTCCGTGGTGAGCGTGGTACAGTGAGCCGTGTACCAGAGAGCTTGGAGATGAGAGGAGATGCCCACTGGGTTGTGGACAAATGTGTACATCAGCGGGCACGCCTTGATGAAGGTAGCTCCTTCATTGAATTGACGGCGATCAGTGAGTATGTCAACCAGTGCAATATAATTGCATGATTTGAAGACAACTTTCTCCATTGGGAAGTGGCAGGTTGGTGCAGCGACCAAAGTTTTGTCAGTAGTTATAGCAGCAGAGGTTTCAGTAGTCTTACTTGCAAAGGCCATCTCTGTAGGAAAAATGGGAACACCAAAGAGATAAATCATGGTTTTATACATAAATGTATAAACCAGAGTTTGGTATAAAGAATACCAAATGTAAGATTGAAAGAAACAAGTATTTTGATGAACAAGATCAAAATGCTTGTGGTAAAAACAATAACATAAATTTAAAAAAAAAAAGATAATTAAAATTGGATAAAACTTGAAGAAGAAAGTCTTTTGTTCTAAGGAAAAAACTTAGAACAGGGTTTTGAAAATAGAAGAATTTTTGAGTTTTAATCCAGATTAAATTTATTGTCTTTCTAAAATATGTTTTTATTTCATTTTTAAGAAGATTAAAGATAAGAAGATGTGAAACAAGATGTTTCCAGTCTTAAGTAAAAGTTTAGATCAAACCTTAGGTGATTCAAGAAGAAAAACGCACAAGTGCTTGTTCTTGGTGTTCTTGAGAAAGCTTTGAAGATTCGAAGGTTCTTTTGCCTTTTAGAGAGATATGATAGCGTAAAGAGGCAAATGAGGCAAAAGAATTGCTTAAATAGCAAGAGGAGAGAGAAAGAGAGGAGTGCTAAACGACGGTTTTAGCTTTTTGAAAAAGAAATGATGACCTGGAGCACGTTCCAAGAAAGGAGTTGGAAAGGAAACGTTGCGGTCCGTCGTGTGTCAGAAAAAGGTCTGACGTGTCCCTTTCTTATTTTTAAAATATTATAATGATAATTATCCATAAGGAAAGTATCGTTATTATTTTAAAATTCTTCATCAATGACAATAAAGGATTGTCTGTGAGGAGTTTTATTTTCAGGGATTCATTCTTTGATGAGAAAAGATATCAAAGAGTGATAAAGGTTAGAAGATAATACCTGAGGAGATGTCCCAGATATCGTTGAATCAGAGTTCAACGAATGGAAAGTTTGAAGGCTTTATTTGTATCACTTGTTATAATTCACTAAATAAACATTATTCAGCGTTCAGCATACCAAGTTCGCTGATAAGTAGATTGAATCTAGTTTCATCAAGAGGCTTGGTGAAAAGATCAGCGAGCTGATATTCAATGGGTACAAAATGAAGCTCAACTTCACTATTCATCACATGATCTCTGATAAAGTGATATCGGATCTCAATGTGCTTGGTTTTGGAGTGAAGTACATGATTGTTGGCAATGGCAATAGCACTAGTACTATCACAATAAATAGCAATTTAAGAGAGCTTGAGATCGTAGTCTCTGAGTTGATTTCTCATCCAAAGATTTGAGCACAACAACTACCAGCGGCTACATATTCAGCTTCATCGGTGGAGGTGGACACTGAGTTTTGCTTTTTGCTTGTCCAACTAATTAACTTTCCACCTCGTAGCTGACAACTACCAGTGGTGCTCTTTCTATCAATCTTACAACCTGCAAAGTCACTGTCAGAATAACCAATAAGATCAAATCCTGAGCCTTTGGGATACCAAAGACCTAGATTTGGAGTTCCTTTCAGGTATCTGAAGATTCGTTTACAGTGATTAGATGGGATTCCTTCGGTTCAGCTTGATACCTAGCGCAGAGACATGTAGAATACATGATGTCAGGTCTACTTGCTGTAAGATACAGCAGAGATCCAATCATCCCTCGATAGGCAGTGACTGGTTTTCTATTGGGATCCTTGTTCAAAGTCAGAGGAGGAGCCATAGGGGTCTTCATCGCTGAGCATTGATTCATGTCGAATTTATTCAGCATGTCTTTAACATATTTATTTTGACAAATAAAGATTCCTTTGTCAGATTGCTTTATCTGTAAACCTAGAAAATATGTTAGTTCACCCATCATACTCATTTTATATTGCTTTTGCATTCTTGCAGCGAAACGAGTACACATTATGGGTCTTGTGGAACCAAAGATAATGTCATCAACATATATCTGAGCAAGAATGGTATGACCTTTATATTTTCTTAAAAAACACTGTTTGGTCAATTTTTCCACGAACAAATTTTTCTTTAATAAGAAATTTAGAAAGGGTATCATACCAAGCTCTAGGAGCTTGTTTTAACCCGTAAAGAACTTTTTCAAGTTTGAAAACAAAACCCGGATGGTTAGGGTCTGAGAAACCAGGGGGTTGTTTAACATAAATTTCCTCGCTGAGTTTTCCATTTAGAAAAGCACATTTAACATCCATTTGAAAAACTTTGAAGTCTTTATGAGCATCATAAGCTAAAAAGAGTCTTATGGCTTCTAAGCGAGCTACAGGTGCAAAGGTCTCATCATAGTCAATTCCTTCTTCCTGCCTATAAGCTTGAGCAACAAGTCTAGCCTTATTGCGAATTATAGTCCCGTTTTCATCTAGCTTATTTCTGAAAACCCATTTGGTTGCTATGACAGTTTTATTATAGGGTCTTGGAACAAGATTCCGAACTTTATTTCTACGAAATTCAGTTAGTTCTTCTTGCATAGCTGAAACCCAGCTAGGATCAGAGATAGCTTGATCTATTTTCTTATGTTTAGAAAGAGAAATGAAGTTAACATAAAGATATATATTACCTGTACCTCTATGTGTTTTGATACCTGCATTGGGATCACCAATAATTTGATTTATTGGATGATTTGCAGTCCATCACTGAGCTGGAAGTTGAGGAGAGAGATCAAGATCAACAGCAGATTCAGCGACTTGTTCTTCAGTTTCTGGAATAGGACTTGTTGTTTCAGCAACAGGTACTTCATTTAGAATCAATTCAGGAGAGATTGATTTTCAGATATAGTTTGGTTGTTCACTGAGGAATTTCCAAGAGAGGAGTCAGCAACAGGAATCTGATTTAGAGGAGTAACATTCATCCCTGAAGATGGATGATTGTCACTTGAAGGATTTACAGGGATTTCGTCATCACATGCTTCAGCAGGAGGTTGATTGCTGAAATACGTTTCAGGTTCCCCATAATGAGATCTCATCCAAGCTTTCAATTCTTCATCATCATCATGAGTATGAGAAGTATGAATGGGACGAGATTCATCAAAGTTGACGTGCATGGATTCTTCAACATGTTGTCTTCTTTTGTTGAAGACTCTGGAGGACTTAGATACAGAGGACAATCCAAGAAATATATCATTGTCAGCTTTTGGATCAAATTTACCCAAATGATCTCTGTCATTCAGAATGTAACATCTACATCAAAAAATATGGAAATATTTTAGAGTAGGTCTTCTCACATGAAACAAATCATAGGGGGTCTTCTTAAGTCGCTTAACTATCAGGGATCGATTTTGAGTGAAGCACGCTGTGTTGACTGCTTCAGCCCAGAACTGAGTAGGTAGATGCAATTTGCTGAGCATTGAGCGAGCCGCTTCAACGATAGTTCGATTTCTTCTTTCAGCAACACCGTTTTACTGAGGAGTTCTTACTGAGGAAAAGTTGTGAGAGATGCCTTTTTCTTCAAAGAAGTTCACCAGAGTGCTGTTTTTGAATTCAGTACCATGATCACTTCTTATGGAACGAACAATTAGATTATTTAGAACTTCCATCCTTTTGATAAAAGAAATTATCATTTCAGGGGTATCACTTTTGGATCGAAGGAAGAACATCCATGTGTATCTGGAGTATTTATCAACAATCACCAAAGTAAATTTCTTTCCAGAAATAGATTGGACATTAACAGGTCCAAATAGATCCATATGGAGTAGCTGAAGAGGAGCGGTTACTGAAGAAATTTGCTTTGACCTGAAGGAGGCTTTTGTCAGCTTTCCCTTTTCACACGCTGAACAAAGAGATTCCTTTATAAATGTATGATTTGGGAGGTCTCTGACTAGATCTTTTTGAGACAATTCATTTATTGTCTTAAAGTTGAGGTGAGAGAGTCATTTATGCCATAACCAGTTTATGTCAGTGGATGCTTTAGAGATAAAGCACATGTTCTCAGAGTGAGAACTATTCATATTTATGACATACACATTTTCCACTCTTTTGCCTGTTTAGGCTAGCTTATCATTTCCGTCAGTGACAGCACATCTATTCTTTAAAAATAGAACTTTAAAGTCTTTGCCACATAACTGACTAAGGCTCAAAAGATTGTGCTTTAGTCCCTCAACGTAGGCAACACGAGAAAACGATGTGGCTCCGTTGGATAGAATTCCATAACCTTTAGTGTATCCTTTGCCATTTCCACCAAAGGTCACTGATGGACCAGCTTCTTCTTTGTAATCAGAGAGCAGAGATTTGAAGGTTTTCGAAAGTTGCTCTATCTAGCGAATTTTTTAAAATTATTTGTTAAGAGAGCTAGAGAGTTATCAAACTCAGAGATGTCAGCATCAGTGAGTTGATCTTCTAAATCAGTTTGACCTAATTAAATGATGGAGGTAATAGTGGAAGAAGAAACATTTTTAGGAGGAGTTGCCCCTGAAGTCACAAGTGCCAAAGAAGTACTTTTTGCACCTTTGAGTTCATTTATGAGGTTCTTCCTTAGAAGTTGAGATTGTTCCTCATTTAAGAGCATTCCATATAAAGCACTTAAGGACAGAGTTTCAAGATTCTTTGACAACTTTAAACATGTAGTGTACACTGCCCATTGATCGGGTAGTGCCTCCATGAATTTGGTCAGTATTTCAGCGTTAGAGTACACTCTGTTTACTGATTTAAGATCAATCAATAAACAGTTGAAACGCTGATGAATTCGAGAAATAGATTCACCTTTATGATACATAAAACTCTCATATTGTCTTACAAGGTTTATGCACCTAGTGACTTGTACTTCAGAGGTTCCTTCATATTGGATTCATAGGGTATCCCACATGGCCTTAGAAGTCCTCATTTTCATAACAGAATGATAGACTTCATCTGGTAAAGACATTGCTATTATAGATCTAGCTTTAGAATAGCAATTTCTTTCTTATGTTCCTCAGTCCATCGGTTAGGAGTTTTAATGATACACCTTTCAGGGATGGCTGGAGTAGTAGTGGTGGCAGAAACACCAGCTACAATAGTTGTAGGAACAAATGGTCCGTTTTCTAGATAGTATGGGATCTTTGGGTCAGATCCTTCTAGAAACAGAGACATTCTTTCCTTCCATAATGGAAAATTATCATGGCTAAATCGTGGAGGTTTAGCTAAAGATCCATTATCATTGTAGTTCGTATTAGGGTTTGACATTTTAAAATAGTTTATAAGAAAAATATTTTAAAGATAAAAGAAGCAAACACTACTCTGATACCACTTGTTGGTCCCTAAGGGTGCGTTTGGTACACAGTCAGGACAGGACAGGACGGAACGGAACAGAACGGAACAGAACTGAACAGCTGTGACACGTTTGGTAAAACATGATATGACGGAACAGGACAAGACTGAACAGAACAGAATGACCAATTTACCCCCAATGAGTTGTTTAGTGTTTTTAACCAAATAACCCCCTCATATATATATATATATATGTAGAGAGAGAGAGAGTGAGGAGAGATAAAGGGAGAGAGTGATAGGAGAGAGAAAGAGAGAGGAGAGAGAGAGAGAGAGAGAAAAAAAAGAAAGAGAAGAGAGAGAGATATGGAGGAGAGAGAGAGGATAGATAGAGAGAGGAGAAAGAGAGTAGAGGGAGAGAGTGAGGAGAGAGAAAGGGAAAGAGTGAGAGGAGAGAGAAAGAGAGAGGAGAGAGAGAGAGAGAGAAAAGAAAGAGAAGAGAGAGAGAGAGAGAGAGAGAGAGAGAGGAAGAGAGAGAGAGAGAGAGAGAGAGAGAGAGAGAGAGGACAGAGAGAGATGAGAGAGAGAGAGATGATAAAGAGATATGAGAGAGAGAGGAGAGAGAGAGATGATAAAGAGAGATGAGAGATAGGAGAGGGAGAGAGGAGAGAGAAAAGAGAGAGATGAGAGGAGAGAGAGAGAGATGAGAGGAGAGAGAGAGAGAGAGAAGAGAGGGCGCCGGCGGCGGTGGTGTTCGTGAGGAGGTCGCCGGCGGTGGTGGCGGCGTGAGGGAGGGCGTCGGCGGCGGCGATGTTCGTGAGGAGGTCGCCGGCCGACGGCGGTGGTGTTCGGCGGTGGTGTTCGGCGGTGGTGGCGGCGTGAGGGAGGGCGCCGGCGGTGCTGGTGTTCATGAGGAGGTCGCCGGCGGTGGTGGTGGCGTGAGGGGGTGCACCGACGGCGGTGGTGTTCGTGAGGAGGTCGCCGAGGTGGTGGTGGCGTGAGGGAGGAGAGGGTAAAAAAGGGAACAATTTCCTTGTTCTAGTTAGTTCTTGGGGGTAAGGGGTGAACAAGGTTGTTCCACCTTTGTTCTACTTAATCCTTGTTCCACTTCCTTAAATTCACACCAAACATGGGACTAACTTGTGCTGTTCCACGCTGTTCCACCCTGTTCACCCTACCAAACGCACCCTACAAGAGTTCAATAATTAGTAAACAGTTTGTAGAAGGGGGGGGGTTGAATACAAACACATAGATTTTGGTTTTTAAATGAGTTTATATATCATAAGCAAATTTACAGTTACAAGCGGAATAAGAACAAGTTTAAAACCTATTCTATTGTAACTAAGAAACACTAAGTTCGATGCACAAGAAGAAGGAAGAAAGAAATAAAGAGGGTTTAGGTTAGAAGGAAGCATGCATTAAGATGAAGAAGATATCTTCATCTTATCTATACCCGTTTGCATTTAATGCAAGACAAAAGGTATATGCCACGTGTCAAGCTTTGATAGGAAGCCTGTCCTTGCTAATAAGACAGCCATGTTTTTGGCCGAATATGAACAGTACCATATCAGATATGATGGGGGTATAAGAGACAATTCGTACGTCCTTTTCTGACAAGGTATTAGGTTTGAGTTTTGTGCATCGAGGATAAGATCAATCTTTAATCTTGTAAATGAAGCTTCATTTGATCGCTGTTTCTGAAACTTCAAGGATGAACTTCAGTATCACTGAGGCTTCACAAGATTTCACACTTTGATTAGATAATCGCTGCTATCGCTGAACCGTTTCAGCTCACTTAGCTGATTCTCTCTTTCTTCAGCTAGGGTCTTCGACTTTCGCTGAATGGTCTTCTGGTGTGATAGCTGATCTTCAGATCTTCAGAGATAAGCTTGTTGTTCCTTGATCTTCAGCGATCGCTGAATATGAACAGAAGCTTATACAATGGAATTTCACTAAGTATACAAAAGGAATCATATTCAAATCATTGAGAGGAGTTATGATCAACACATTTTCATACAACAAAGAGATTAATTGTTTGAAGGTACCCATATTACTATGGGTCCTGCCTTGTTAGTGAAAGGAGTAGCGGAGGTGCTACTTGCTGAAGACCTTTCTTTAGTGGATATCTTCACCTTTGTTGATTTTGCAACCTTGGTGGATTTCACTCTTGCTGATTTATCAGCTTGAGCTACTTTCTTTCCATGAGCTAGTTTATCAGCTTTAGTAGCATTACGACACTTACTTGCAATGTGGGTAGTTTCACCACAGTGATAGCACTTCCTGTATTTATAAGGTTTGGAATTCAAAGATTTCAGAGCGATAGAAGGGACCTTGTCTGGAATAGGACCAAGAATTCCTTTATCCATTGTTCTTGGAGGTATGACAACCTCTTCAGGAACATGAGTGAGATCAATCTTAATTCTCGGGGTGGACCTCTGAAAAAATTCAGAGATTTTTCTCCCAGGTTTAGGATTGCTCTCTGAGGAAGTAGAGGATTTCTTGTTCTTCTTCTGAACATTTTTCTTTCTAGGAACCTGGTCAAGAACCTTGTTTTTGACCACTTTCTTAGAGTCGAAAGATTTTACCACATGAATCTTCTCATTAGAGTGAGGTCTCTAAGGAGAAGAGGAAGGATCAGGGATAGAGGAGACAAACATTCCAAATTTAAGCATGGAACTGTCTTTCTCTGATTCTTCCTTTTCAAGGTTAAAGCCTAACCCACTTCTTACTTTCATAGGGATCTGGGCATTGATGATCTCATTTACCTTATCAGAGGCTTTGCACCATCCTTCAATGGTAGCCTTCTCAAATTTAAGATCAGCGATGGCCTTTTCTTCTTCAGCGATAGTTTGCTGTTTCTCAATGCTAATCGTTTGATTTACAAAGACTTGGTCCTTTAAGGTTTCCTCAATCTTTGAAAGTTCTTTGATTTTTAGATGACAATTTTTCAATTGTTCAGATAAATCAGTGTTAATTTCTCAGCTTTGATTTTTCCATTTAGAGCATTGTAAAATCAACAGTCATAGCATCGAGCGCAGATAAGTTTAAGATACTTCTTCAGCATCTTCTATTCTTGCCATAAGACATAAGAAGGCAAGATCTTCTTCATCTGTGCCTGACTCATCAGAGGTCTTGACCCAGTCACCTTCATCATCCCAATCAACTTCTTCAGCGACAAGACCTTTGGTTTTTGGCTGGTTTTTCTTCAGATCTTTGTATTTATTTTTTAATTTCAAATACTTCTCTTTCTTATCAGAGGTCTGTGAGGTAGTGGGGACTGCAACTTTCTTGGATCTACACTCACTAGCGAAGTGACCCTTTCGCTGACAATTGTAGCATATGGCTGAGGCTTTCCCAGTGGGCATAGTCTTTAATTTATCAGAGACAGCGAGGGTAGGTGTTCTTCGAAAGTTTCTTTTTATGGCGACTCTTCTAAAGTTATTAGTTAACAGAGCTAGGGAGTTATCGAACTCAGAGATGTCAGCATCAGTGAGATGATCTTCTGAATCAGTTTGACCTAATTTAGTGATAGAAGTAATAGTGGAAGAGGAGGCATTTTTTAATGGATTTACCTCTGAAGACACGTGCCAAAGAAGTACTTTTGGTACCCTTGAGTTCATTGATGAGGTTTTTCCTCAAGACTTGGGATTGCTCTTCATTTAATCGCATTCCATACAAAGCACTTAAAGAAAGAGTTTCAAGATTCTTTGACAATTTCAGACATGTAGTGTACACTACCCATTGTTCGGGTAGTGCGTCCATGAACTTTGTCATAATTTCAGCATTAGAATAGTGTTAGTTGACTGTTTTTAAATCAATCAACAGGTAGTTAATACGTTGGTGAAGTTGAGAAAGAGTTTCACCTTTATGATGCATTAAGCATTCATACTGTCTTACTAGATTAATACTTCTAGTGATTTGTACCTCAGATGTTCCTTCATATTTAATACATAAAGTATCCCACGTGGCTTTAGGGAGGGACATTGCTATTATGGATCTGGCTTTTGAGTCAATAGCAACTTCTTTCTTATCTTCTTCAGTCCATCGGTTAGGAGTTTTAATGATACTCCTTTCAGGGATGCTCTGCATGTGAACTAGGGAAGATCAAAAGAAACTCCCATCCTCTGAAATGCTATCTTCATGTAAAGCTCCACTTGAAATGCTACATATGAATTTGTGTGGACCAATGAAGACTCAAAGCATGGGTGGAAAGAAGTATATTCTTGTGATTGTAGATGACTATTCAAGATATCCTTGGGTTGAATTCTTAAGAGTCAAATCTGATACTTCTGAAAGACTCATTCCTTTTCTGAAGAAAAAATAAGTTCTTCTTCAACTACCAGTTCAAAAGATCAAAAGTGATAATGGCACATAATTTACAAATTCCACACTTCAGAAGTTTTTGGAATCTGTTGATATATCACATAATTTTTCCGCTGCCAGAACTCCCCAACAGAATGGTGTTGTTGAAAGGAAAAACAGAATTTTGGTCGAAGCTGCAAGGACCATGCTGGCATATTCTGAACTTCCTTTATCTCTGTGGGCAGAAGCAATTGCAACTGCATGTTTTACTTAGAATAGGATAATTCTGAATAGTAAACTACTTAAAACTCCTTATGAAATTATTAAGCAAAGAAAACCCTCTATTGATTATTTTAAAAATTTTGGTTGCAGGTATTTTCTTCTGAATGATACACAACATCTGGATAAATTTGCACCTAAAGGTACAACTGGTATCTTTGTTGGCTATTCTCAAAGATCCAAAGCATACAGAGTACTTATCAAAGGAACACAAAGAATCATTGAGACTTCAAATATTAGATTTCATGAGCCAACAGTGACTTATGAACAAGACAGTTCAGAACTCAAGCTTAACCAAGTTTCTGAAATTTTGGCTTCAGAAAGGAACAAGACAAATCACACTTCTGAATCTAAAACTATTCTTAAATCAAATTTAGATACTTTATGCCAAGACTTATTTGATATTTCTGTGAATGTTTCTGCAGATTATCAAAATCCTTCTTTACCCAAAAATATTCCACAACAAGAATATACAAAACCTACAATATCAAACACTTATGGACCACCTATCTCAACCTCAAATTCAGAATTTCCCATTTCTGAACCTGTACAAATTATTTCAGAAACAGTGCAAGTTACTTCTGAACCTGTTGTTCCTGTTTATGAACCTATGCACACTATTTCTGAACCAGTACAGAATATTCAATTTGAGGGGGGAGACTTCAGATCTACATTCAGCTATTAATCATGATACTGAAACTCAAACAATCATTGATGATTATGATTCATTTAACAATGTTTCATCTGTTCAACCATTGCCAAATGTGAACAAATGGACATCAAGTCATCCAATTCACCAGATTATCGGTGATGCATCAAAAGGTGTACAAACAAGATCAGCCACAGCAAATGAATGTCTGTATGTGAACTTTTTAAGCAGTATGGAACCCAAAAAGCCATATATATCCCTTCAAGATCCAGACTGGATTTTAGCTATGCAAGATGAGCTAAATCAATTTGAAAGAAATAAAGTCTGGAGATTGATTCCAAAACCAAAAGGTAAATCAATCATTGGCACCAAATGGGTTTTCAGAAATAAAAAGGATGAACATGGAATTGTTGTGAGAAACAAAGCAAGACTAGTAGCTAAAGGGTATTGTCAACAAGAGGGCATTGATTATCATGAAACTTTTGCTCCCGTTGCAAGGCTAGAAGCTATCAGAATCTTTCTTGCATATGCTGCTCACAAAAACATGAAAGTGTTTCAAATGGATGTTAAGTGTGTATTTCTGAATGGAATTCTTCATGAAAAAGTGTATGTTGAACAACCAGAAGGCTTTGTAAGCAAAGAATTTTCAGATCATGTTTACATTTTGGACAAAGCCTTATATGGACTTAAACAAGCACCAAGAGCATGGTATGACACTCTCACAACGTTTCTTCTAAATTCCAGGTTCAAAAGAGGTACTGTTGATACAACTCTATTTCTGAAAAAGGAAGGTGAGATATGATCTTAATACAAATATATGTAGATGATATTATATTTGCTTTTACTAATCCAAAATTTTGCAGAAATTTTGAGAAAATCATGCAAACTGAATTTGAAATGAGTATGATTGGAGACTTAACATTTTTTCTTGGTCTACAAGTAAAACAACTTCCCACTGGCATATTCATTAATCAATCTAAGTATATTTCTGATTTACTTAAGAAGTTTGACATGACTGACTGTTCTAGTAATCAAACTCCAATGGCCACTGCAACAAAATTAAAACCTGATTTAAATGGAAAATCTGTTGATCAGAAAAAGTACAGAGGCATTATTGGATCTTTGCTTTACTTAACAGCTAGTAGACTTGATATAATGTTTGCTACATGTATTTGTGCCAGATATCAAGTTAACCCTAAGGAATCACATCTTCTTGCTGCTAAAAGAATCCTTAGATATCTCAAAGGTTCTCCTTCATTGGGACTTTGGTATCCAAAGGATTCTGGTTTTGAGCTAACAACTTTCACAGATGCAGATCATGGTGGTTGCAAACTAGACAGAAAAAGTACATCTGGATCTTGTCAATTTTTAGGTGATAGACTTGTGAGTTGGTCTTCAAAGAAGCAGAATTGTCTTTCAACTTCCACTGCAGAGGCTGAATATGTTGCTGCTGCAATTTGTTGCTCACAAGTTATTTGGATGCAAACACAATTAAAGGACTATGGCTACACATTCAAAAAGATTCCTCTATATTGTGATTCAAAAAGTGCCATAGCAATTACTGCAAATCCAGTTCAACATTCAAAGACTAAGCACATAGATTTCATATATCATTTTATTAAAGATCATGTTGAAAAAGGTAATATTGAAATGTTTTTTGTTCAGACTGATTATCAATTAGCTGATTTATTTACCAAAGCACTTGATGAAAAACTTTTTAAATTTTTGGTAAGTAAATTGGGTATAATGAATATGTCTGTGTAAGTATTAAGCATCAATTCCAATTTAAATTTTTTATGTTCTGAGTTTATTTCTGCAAATTTCTGAGATATCTTACCTTCAGAATTTCTGTACTTAAGTTTTCAGATTTTTTTTTAACTCAGAAGCATAATTTTCAAAACAAATTGATTCTCTTATAATACTTGCAATTTTTTTTCATTTCTCTATCTTTTATTTCTAACAATTCTGATGTCTAGCATTGTTTAAGGGGCAAAATCATAATATTTCTTGTTTCAAGAGGGAGTCAAACTCAAATTCAAGTCTTTAGCACTTCTCTATAACATACACGATCTGAAATGGTGGATAACACATTCCATTGTGCACATCTGAATAATATGGACAAACTTCTGCAGATAAACTGTTTTTCATATTGTTCAAACCTACTTCTGAATTATTCAAAAATTTTAATTTTTTCAGAAGTTTGTAGTTTTAAATGATTTTTGTGTTTTTGAAGTATTCCAAGTCAAGTTTTGAACTTATTTCGAAAGTTCTGAAGCATTTCTAAATCAATTCATCCAAACTTCTGAACTTATTCTTAGAAGTTCTGAACTTCTTCTGAAATTTTTTGAACTTGTTCTCAGAAACCCAAACCGCAAATCAAACCCTTACCCTAACCCGCGAACTGACAAAATTGGAGAAACTCAAATCGAGCCTATTGAAGTGGCTTCTGAGTCAAATGTTGGTGTTGCTGACTCTCAATCTCGTGCCCAAAGTAGTGATGGTCCTGATTTGTCCAATATATGTAGCTGAAGAGAAACTACTTGAAATCAAGAAGAACAACTACGCCC
Organism: Silybum marianum; assembly: GCA_036898165.1. Lineage (NCBI taxonomy): Eukaryota > Viridiplantae > Streptophyta > Magnoliopsida > Asterales > Asteraceae > Silybum > Silybum marianum. Next base: position 13,474,573 of record CM072540.1, on the reverse strand, counting down.
TGAATCTAAAATCTACTGATTTCAATGAAGATCAAATGATACTAATTGAGATTCTGAAGAAACATCCACTTCGAGCCTTGCTATCCAGGAAATTTTTGGTCCCTGCTTCTTATCTGCAACAATGGTGGTTTCACGCAGAAGTTGATGAAGAATCAGATGATATCTCTTCATATGTTCATGGCTATAGAGTCTGCATTTCTGTTGAAGACATTAGAAGTATTAATTTTCGTCCAAAGGAGGATGAAGTTGTTGGGAAAACTTCATTTGATCCTATTCCATCATCTTCAGAAATGATCTCAGACTTTATGCTGTTAGGATATTCTGAACATATAAATGCCTTAAGCTCATTCAGAAGGAAGTGTTTACCCTCTATCTGGTATTGCTTATTTACAATTCTGAACACTTGTCTATCTGGTAAAAGCTCAAGTCTTGATCAAGCATCAACAAATGGGAGAATAATTTTTCATGGAGTAGCATTCAACAAGCATTATGATTATCCTTCACTTATTTTTGATGAACTCAAGTCTGCAGTTTTGAAGAAGTCTACTTACAAGTATATACCCTTTCAAAGATTCTTTCAAACCTTCATCAAAGGGGCTATGAAAGCTGTTCCTGCAATTCCTGTTATGACTCATGAGGTACATGTTCCCCTTTTCTCAATGGATAATCTCAGACCACCAAATGCTAAACTACAATTCTCAAAAATGCTTTACCATTACCAAGTTACTTACTTGCACTTGTAAAATCATCAAATAGGTTTTTGAGTGAGTACTGTGAATCAATGGGACTACCTAAACCAGTATTCTCTTCCCCTGATTCTACCAAGAGTGGAGAGCATAGTGTGGTGTTTAGAATTCCTAGGCAGAGTGGGGAGGCTGTTCATGGGGGAGAACAACCTCATGGTGTGAAGAGGAAAAATGAAAATGAGAGGCTGGGTAGATAGGTAAGAAAAAGAACTGTAGAGGGGAGACCACAAGTAAAAAATAAAGAAACTTGTGAACCAACTAATCTAAGCAGGACACCCACATCATCTATTACTCCACTTTCTTTGGTGGGTAATATTGAAAAAGCAGTGAGCCCATGGCAAAACTTGTTAACCCCTCCAGCCACTCACCCATCTCTCAACAGAAGGGTGTTTCAATAACACATATGGGGCAACCACGTAATCTACCAATAGGTTCCCATTTGGAAGAACCTATTGTTGAAAAAGAAGGATATATGTCCCCCCTTCACAGTTTCGAGCACTTTGAGTCTGAGAGTCCACTCAACAGTGGGCCTTCTGAACCACTAAATATGGATTTTCTTCACACAAGCACACATTTTTCAGATGTCCATAAGCAAAGTGTTAGTCACATTGCCACAACAACCATAGATATACCTATTGCAGGGTATCAAGGATTGGTTGGAAGACCTGGCGGAGTGAACATCACTAAAGCTCCATTAACCGAATCACAAGTGATTATTATGCTGCGGCATCTACAGGCCAGCCTTTTTCTGAAGGACTGCAAACAAGACCATTTGTTGGTCTTGGACATTTTCCCTCATCTTCTGAATTCTCTGAATCCAAAGATTTCTATACTTCTAAATTTGCAAAGATTCAGAAGGACATTAAGGAATTGACGGATAAAAACTGTAAGGTGGTGGAGGATAGGTTGGATGGACAGGAGAAGAAAGTGGTGGATAAGTTGTATGAATTCCAACTTGCAACTGTTTCTGATCTCAACAATTTTCAAAAGGCTATTCTGGATTCCTTTTCTGAAGTTATTTCAAGAGTTCAATCCTTAAAGACTTCTATGCCATCTTTTTCTACTCAGACAGCATCTTCTGAATTTGCAATAAAGGATGACATATCTCATATTCTAAATTAATTAACTTCTATTCAGAATTCTCAAGTCTCCTTGAACAATCGTATTTCTGCATTGGAGTGTGGTTCTCAGGCAAAGACTTTAAAGCGTAGTCTTGATGATCAGGATGATCCTGATAATCAAGAGGGGGAGAAGAGACAGAAAGTCTTTGAAGATGTTGCAATTCCACAAGGTCAAAGTTCTGAACAATCTTCTGAAGAAACTCAAGTTCAGACTTCTGAACGATCTTCTGAGAGAACTTCTGAAGAAGTTCAGAACACTGAAAACGATGAAATTAATAGAACTTTTGAAGCAATAGAAGATATTTTACATTCAGAAGATGAAGGTTTAGAAGCTAAAAAAGTCACTTCTGAAGAAAATGTTGAAGAAGGATATGAGACTAAGAATGTGTCTCTGGATTCTGAAAACAAACTCAGTTCTGAAGACACAGATGTTATTCCTGACTCAAATGAAGAAATGTTGAATGAGTATCTTGCTTTTGAAGACATTAATGGAGAGCCAAGTGATTTATCTGATGTAATTCTTTTTGATGAAGAAATGGATGTGAATGAAGGAATGACTGCAATAAATGAGAACAGAGATCTGATTGTATGGGAACCTGAAGTTCTAAGAGTAGTTGAAAGTAATGAAGTTTCTGAAAACTTGTTTATTCTGGTTAGTCAATATTGTTGGAGATATATCATCTTGAATCATCCAAGGAATCTGGAGTGTAGATTCTTGGATGAAAGACTAATAATTTTCAAAGAATTTCTTAATCAACCAGGTGAGTGTTTTGAAATTGAAATTGATTTAAGTCATATGGAAGCTTTTGACTTTACAGATGAAATCTTGATGATTGCTGCAGACAAACCACATGTCAGATTCAGAAGCTCCATAAACATTCCTCTGATTTATTTTCCTGTTCTTGAAGAACCTATAATTGATCAAGTCTATGAAAGTGATATGATCTTTGAAATATCTGGAGAAAGTCAGCTTATCTTTCCTGAAGATACTTATGTTGGCATGTATAGAAGAAATCTCAGGTATGCAACCTTAGAAGACTATGTAAATGATGAATGGTCTAAAGATTATATTTCAAAGGTCAGATCTTATGTACAAAGATATGGGGTACAAGAATTTAATGACTCAACCTTAATCAAAAAAATCAGATGTATTTCTAAAGCTTTTGAAGATGATTTGTATATAATAAAGTTTGGAGCTGAAAGGAGAGATGGTTCTTTGACAGAATTCTCTTTATTTGATTTCTATAAGTTGAGGTTGCAGGATAAGCTTATTGTTCTAAATTTTTGTGTCAAGAGAGAAGATTCTGAAGTTGTCTTTGAGATAAGAAGAATTCTAGAGAATTACAAAGGTCTTCACTAATCCAGATTTGGGATTCACTTACAAAACATGAGCAGATCATACAAAGACATTCATTGTTTCTGACATACCAAAGTATTCAACTTCTACTCTGACATGGTTAATATAGTATGCAGAACAATATCTTCCTTCATCTGATGTTGTAGAAGAGATAATTTACTTGATCAAGGAAAGAATATTTTTTCAGAGATTATGTAAGAAAGAGTTCTTTGGCTGGGAACACAAGAATAAATCAAATCAAAGGAGCTGGTTATCTTCTGAGCAATGCCTATGACTTTCAGATTCACACAAAGAAACAAGACATTGAAGAAATTCAGAAGCTCTTTTAGAAGATGGAAAGTTCAGAAGTTAAATAAATTGAAAAAGGAAAAGAAAAGGTCTCTGAAAACTCACTAGAAGAAATTGCTCCTATTCCTCAGAAGTCTGAATCTGAACACTTACAAGAGCAAAGGATCGATAAACATGCTCTGAAAATGTTTCTTGAATTCTTTCATCTAGAAGAGTTCATGGAATATGAACAAAAGTTCAATTATATTGATTGTTGGATTCAGAAATCTTTTGGATGGAAACAATGGTATTCAGATATCATTAGAAAAATTAGACTCCCTGTAAGTGAAGTACGAAAAGAGAGTCCAATAGTGAATGTAATCACTGCTGATCTAAAGCAGAAAAACAATTACAAGCATGCTTACTTTACTGTTGAGAGAAAAGATGGTGAGATCTCCTATTTTACAGAAGATGATTTTCAGAATGTTTATATCAGAGATCTGCTAAGAGTATACAGAAGTTTGTATCCCTTTCATGATTCTATTGCCAAGTTCAGAAAAGCTTTTCCAGTTCTTAGAGATGGCCTATAAAGAGAATTTATTTGGGCAGCTAAGACATATTTCCAAGTGGCTTTATGTAATGAGCAAAGAGAAAGTTCATATGAGTGCTTCAAATCTGAGCTTACCAAATATTGAAAATCTCAAAAGAAGTACCTTAGTCATTCAGCCTCCAGGTTTTGTGTGCAAATGCTTTGACAAATTATTATTTGTAAGATTTGAAGAACTACACAAGTGCTGTAATGGAACTCTTATGATTATAAGAGATAAACTGGAGAAGAAGAAAAATAAAAGACAAAAGAAGCTTAGTGATGAAGAATGGGAGAAGTACAAAAAGCTGGCAAAGGAAATGATAAGGATCATTGAATCTATATTGGAGTACAGAAAACTTATTCTTAAAGATGTTAGAGAAATTCTGAACTTCTGGAAGTATGACTTAAACTTTTGAAGCTAAGGGGGAGATTGATAGATATCAGAAGTATCTTCAAAAGAAGTCTAGGTTCTGAAAAGAATGTTTCAGAAGTCTGAAGACAAGTGAAGTAAAGCCTAAGGCAGAACTTCTGAAGTGACTACTTCAGAAGTTCTGAAGATTCTGAAGAAGTTCTGATGATATTCAGAAGCAGTTCTGAACATGTCTGTTATTTTTGTACTGTTTCTTTAGCATTTCCATTTGTATATAAATATATAGTTTGATAGGTTGTTATAACTAACGTTGATAGATAGAGCTTGTAAAGATACACATATTGTAATACAGTTCAGTGATAAATACAACATACAACTTCAGTGATCTAATTCTTGTTCTTGTTCTTTGATCTTTCCACATTCTTGATTGTTTGGGATCTAACATCTCTTTTGAAAATATTACGTTCCTTTTCCAGAAGTTCAAAAGATTTTTCAATGGTTTTTCTCTTCTGTTTTTCAGATATGAGCTTATGTTTCAGAGTATCAAATTCTTGATTAAGATTAAAAATAGTGTTTTCATGTTCAGATTGTTCAAAAGTAGAACAAACCGGAGTTTCAGGGATTGAATACTTTACTTCATTCTACATTTCCATTCCATAAAAGATGGCATATGCATCTCTTTGGAGTAATGACCCGGTTTGCCACATCTATAACGAACGTCTTTCTTCTGTATCAGCTTCTTTTTCTTCTCTTCTTCCTTGTTTTTAACTAGAGGAGCCTCTTGTCCAGGCACATAGACTTGACCTGGCCTTTCACCTCTATGGTTAGATCTTCCTCTGTTATGGAAGGAACGATTACCAAACTTTCTTGTGAACTATTTGGGGATCAAACTAGAGATTCAGCAAAGGCACTGATCTCATCATCTTTTGAACCTGAAAGTCCAGCTTCTGTATCAGCTTCTGATACCAGAGCCTTGCTTTTACTTTTCTTCTCTGTTACTCTTGTCCTTCTGCTTGACCCTTTTGATTTAGAGATCAGAGCCAAGGGACCACCAATATTCATCTTCTTCTGTTGAACCTCTTTCTCATTGGCTTGCAGAGTCCCAAACACATTATGTAATGACCACTGTTCTAGATCTTGATTTGCTTGTAGAGACATTGGCAGATTAGACCACTCAACATTAAGACGTTTAAGAAATAAGACATTATTGTCTTCTTGTGATCTGATTATGTCACATATTTTACACAAATTGATTAGAGTGTTGAATCTATGGTAAGCCTGCTCAAGGGACTCATCTAGAAGAGCTTGAAAACTATTATTTTTGTTTAAAGCATGTGCTCTTCTATTCTTTCTCATTTTGGCACCTCCTTCCAGTTGGTTAGCCAATTGATCCCAGAGTTCTTTAGCAGTGGCACATGAATCCAGTGACTGGAAAATATCATTTGGGAATAGTTACTGTTGGAATAAATGGACCATTTAGTACAGATGAATACAAAAACCAGATCTAATCCTTCATAAAGATTGATCATACGGATTTTCCATTGAGGATATTCCTCCCTAATGAGAGTTGGAAGTTTAGTCAGAGATCCAGAGCTGTACATAGCGTTCCACTTGGTGTTTGAAATTGCCATTTTCAGAAAATAGGAGCTCTTTCAAAGAGAATAAAGAGAAATTTGGTATTTGAGCTTGAAAACAATCGAGAAAAATAATAATAACTGTTTTCAGAATTAATTGTGAAGTACCACTGATCTTTAACCAATCTGAAAAACAGGGTAGAATGAAAAACAACAATTTTGATCGACTAATCAATAGGTTGATTAGCTAGCTCTGATACCAATTATTGATTCTTGATCCCCTTTAAGACTCAAGTGATGTTGATTACGGTGTATAAAATGAAAAGTAAGCGGATGCAAATAATAATCAACAATCAAACTAGAATAAAAGAACTGAATTGAATAAGCATAATCATATTCATTGAATGAAGTTGGTATTTCACACAGAATGTAGAATTATTACAATACTGAAACACAAACTCTTCACAAATTCTCTTCAATTCAATCAAAATCAAGTACATGGAAAGCTCTACCTATTTATACTGTTAAAATAATCAAAGTCAAAGAGCTAACCTATTAAAGACTGATGCGTAGGCAAGATCTTCTAAAAAAGTTTGTTAGAGTTTGTTACATGCTGAGGTCGTGCCTTGTGCCACGTTAGATATTACAAATAGGCCCTTGTACGTGTAACTAGAAGATACTTCATCTTCGGGTTCTAAAGATAGCTTCTGATGTGTCTTCTGGAGGACCATCTTCTGGAGATAAACACTTCGTCTTTTGATTAAGTTTTCTTCATACTTTTACATAAGATAATATTCTAACAGTGTTCCTAAGTTTCAGCGATCATTTAGTGCAATCAGTGTATGATATCGCTGAATCTGAAGAGTAACTTAAACATGGATTTACACTAAGTATATAGACGAATCATATTCAAATCACTGAAAGGATTTTGGATCAACAATGTCCCCTATTTGATTATGATTAAGCAACAGAGGAAAATGGCTTGAAAGAATTTGTAAGGCCAAAGATAATTTAAAGTAAATTTTCTAAGTACTAATATGTGAGATCTTTTTCAGCTAATTCACAATCTGAGTTGAATTTCATTTATAAGGATATGAAATCACAATTTTTACAAGTGTATAAACTAGACAGTTCATTCACTGATAAATGTAAGACATAAAAATCAGTGATTAATAAGGTTTTATGAGTTATCAGAACTCATATGTTTTTTGTCCCTTTTACTATTTTCAGGGATCTTTTCAGTACATAGATGGAGTAAAGTACAAAATTTAATTTCATTACTAATCAGTTTGAAGAATTTTATTTGAGATTGAAATTACAATATTAAAGTAAGTACAATGCTCTAACGGAAGATACAAAAAAAGAAAAAAAAACTACGAACTAAGGTGTAGGTTCCTGAGAGTTGTCAAAGAACTCTCTTCTTCTTCGTAACTCTTTCTCGATTCTATTCATCTGAAATTGAAGTGCATCATTATCCAGTGAGTAGTTATAGTAAAGAATCTTGAGAAGTTTAGCTGGAGCGAGATGAATTTCCTTATTTTCTGAGAAACTTAATTGATCCATCATTTTTCCGGAAAAGCCATCTGTGGTTCAGGCTTGCCAACTATTTCACTATCTTTATATCTTCTCTGAGTTGGCAGGGAGGTGTTGACCATTAAGAGATCAGGGAGGACAAGATGGGTGGAAAGACTTTCAACGTCGAATTTTGTCTCATGTTCATTTCTGAACAATGAACCTTCATCTGCATTGGACTTAGATCTTTTCTTTTTGGATTTTGAGGGAAGAGGAGGCACCGTTACGTATTGAGAGATCCTTTGCAGAACCCGATTAAGATATTCTTCTACGACCGCTTTGAACCGGGACTTTGATTGTTGAATACCATCTCTGATTTCCAGCCACTCAGAGAACCATAGAACTTTAGGAACTGAGGAGCTTCTTCTTGTCTACTGTGTTCTCTTATCATGTTTACGTTTATCTTTGGACCAGATTTTGAGTTCCATCCAGAGATAGTTATATTGGTAATTGTTTCAGGGAAAGCACGAGAGTTTACTTTCTTTTTGCACCACTCGAGTTCTTCTGTTCTTAGGTTTTCGGATTATCTTTGTTCGAATCTTGTAGAATCCTCAGTTGGGCTCTGAGAGGATTTCTAATATTCAGGTTAGATTCGGCCAACTCCTCTTTTGCTAAAGCCTCAGCGACTCTGAGACTTTCTTGGGCTTCTCGTAGTTGATCACTTGTGAGTCGCTAAGCTTTCAGTTTTTCTTCTCTTGCCAAGGCTTCAGCGACATTGAGGCTTTCTTGTGCTTCTTTTTCTTACTCATCTCTTAATCGATGAGCTTGCAAGGCTTGTTCTCTTTCTTCAGGGGATAGAAAGGAGAACTCATCATAAGTATTTACAGAGGTGGGAACTTTAGGACCAACGTTACAAAGAGGGATTTTTACTCTGGCCCTCTCTAGTTCCTTTATTAACAAAGCCCTTCTTTCCTCTTCTTCAAGTTCAAATATGGGCCTTCTATTTACATGTCGAGTTAGGCCTTCTTCCTCTTAAGTATCTGACTCAGATACGTACAGGAACAATTTTGTCGTGGAAGTTTCATTCAGGAAGGGAGTCAACTTAGGGGGACAAGGTGACTTGAGATTTAGTGAAGAAGGTTCAGAGTTAGTGATATTTTCAATACTTCTTATGAATGAAGCATAGGTAGGGATAGAAAGGGGTGGAGGTATAAGATCTTGGGGTATTGAGAGAGGGTGATAGATTTCGATTGGAAGAGTAACCTCAATGTTAACGAGCTCCCCCTCTTTGTTTAGGAAAGCAACATACTCTGAATCCATTGGATGTTTATTCTTTGATTGTAGCTCTGGTTGCTTCTTTCAGGGAGAGGACTTGTCCCCCAAAGGTATCTTGAATACAACCCTGGTTTGTATCCCTCGGAATATAGACTTGAAGAAGGTCGGAACATCGTCATCATTATAATCTCATAGACAGAATGAAGGACCTCCATCCTTGTCATCTTCTTCTTCCTCTTCTTCATCGTCATCTTCCTTATCCTCATTTTCTGGAAGGATGGTCTTGACTGCATCAATCACTCCCTGAGTGGGTTGCGCCCTTCTGAGAATATCATCAACTGTTGCGATGATTTGCTCTTCGAGCTCTTTGGCAAACTTTCCCCCCGTCTTTGTTTCCATCATGGAGGACATGCAACAATAGAGTATGCACATTGCTACTGAGGTTAGCAAGTGTCTCTGTATAGGCCTTCTGAGTCTGTGCAAGTTGACTCAGGTTCTCCGTTTCAGCATCAGAGAGAGAGTAGGTGGAAGCAGAAGGAGCTTGTAGTAAGCAGAGAATTGAAAGAGTTGGTCCTTGTTTCTCAAGAGCTTCTCCCTGTCAATCTTCGTACCCAATTGAGTTAGGGCATTGGTGTTCTGAGTAACAGTATTACTCAGGGTGGCTACGTCTGTCTTCAAGGTAGAGACCTCTGATTTGAGGCCTGAGACAGTGGTCTTTAAGCAAGGTACCCTTGATACTTGCCTGAAGATGTACTATGCAAAGAGCTGTAGGTTATTCGCCCTTTGCCTTATCTAGCAGTCTCGCCAACCAGGTAGTCGAACACTGGTATATAAATGGCGGCGGATCGAGGAGTCAAAGAGAATATCGGAATCACTACATTCATCTGGGGAAGAGATCTCCCCATGGTTTTCTCCGTCTTGATCTTCTTTATTTTCTCCACATTCAGTGATGGAGGAGACCTGGAGGGAGGAGCATTAGAGACACTGATATCAGTGGCAGTGACAGTATGGCAGTAGCAGTGATAATAGTAGCAGTGACACCTGTAGGTAACAAAGATAAACGAGAAAAGAAGAGCTCCAGATTAGGCGAAAGAAGTTGGGTGGAAGTGTTTGTTTGCAAGGGTTCCTTGAGAGTATCCGAAGGATGTCTCAGGGTTGATACTTGCAATGGTTGTGTCTTGAGGATCACATACCTGTTTCTGAGAATGTTTATCAAAAACATTCTCAGGTCCTATGCACGTTGCTTTCCCATTTTCAGATTGTCGAAACAAAACAGATAAGTAAATAGCACACTTCTCAACCTCTTTCGATATGGGGACAACCATATCCGAGTCATGGATTGATGTGTAGACCAAAGAAGAATACGTAGAAGTAGAAGAGAAGGCAATGAGTGTATTACCTGTACCAACTTTAACATAGTTGGTGCCTAGATTTTCAGGGAGCAAAGTCTCTAAAAATGGGGGTAGTGCTGATGAAGCGTCAATGGTCTCTGAATCTGATGTCGTGGCAGATGGAAATTGTGGCATTTGGAGTACGCCGAAAAAAAGAAGAGTTTTATGTTGAGAGACAGTCTTCTTTGGCTTCTTATTTAGTGGCTTATGTGCGGTGGACATCTTGTGTCCATCGTTGGCTAGGTTCTTTCATTTCTTCAAGGGGGAAGAAGATGTGTCTAGGTCGATCACTGATGGGTTCTTCAATGATCCGGACACATTCTCTCCTTCAGCCACATACGTGGGAGGAGGAACATAAGTATTATGGGGAGAGGAACCCCTAATGATTGCCATCATTTCTGGGAAATAAGGAGTGTCACGTTCCTTTTCATCATGCTCCAGGGACTTCTTCCTTATCTGAGAGAAGGTGTGATTGCCCTTTTTAGGGTAACCTTCAAATACGAACTCCAGAATCATGGAAATGAATATGGGATGGGGGATGGTCGTGTTCCTTTCCCTCGCAGCAACCCTCTTGTGAAGATCCTCGAAGATGATATTCACGTAGTTGACGCGGCGACCCTCTTAGCAGAGAGCATACGCCATTTTAAGGAACTTCCTACTAGCTTGTGCCTGACCGCAGTCTTAGTGTCCAGGCACTGAATGACATGAGTGAAGGTATCATGCCATTTAGCGGGTAAGTGATGCTTCTCAATATTAGTTAGCTTCTTGTTAAGCTCGTTCTTGTTGTTCTCTTGCTTAGGCCAGTCATAGCCTATCCGACTGAGGAACCCCTGGACTTCCTCCTTCGTAGGTTCAGGATCCCATTGCTGACCCTTGCCCTTGTTGGGAAGACGAAGAGTTGTGCTTAAGATCAAGTGGTGATGTCTAGTGAGCCCATGCTAATGGTAAATCCAATAGCAGGGAGTTGAGTGCCTTTCTCAGTAGTCACTATAGAGAAGTGAGCCGTGTACCAGAATTGTTGCAGGTGAGCAGTGATACCAAAAGGTACATGGTAGAATGCATATCTGAGTGGATATTTCTTGATGAACAGCGCACCATCTCTTAAGTAGGCACGATCCAGAGAGATTTCCAGTACCGCAACATGGTTGCATGATTTCACCATGCCTTGCTCCACACTGAAGGTAGTGTCAGGAGATGGTTGAAATTCAGTGACTAGGAGACTTTCATCAGTAGCAGTGTTCAGATTCGCACTAGAGGAGTACATTTCTGTTACTAGAATTGGAAAACGAAAGAAAAAGAACCTGGTTTAGTACGAAAATGTATGATTCCAAAAGGATTTGGTACAAAGAATACCAAATATATGTGAAAAACAAGTGTTTTGATGAACAAAAATCACAATACTTATTATTTGCATATTTTAAGAAAAACGTTTAAACGAAGATTTTAGGTAAAAAGCACCAAAATGTTTGTTTTTGTTATAAATATATACCATAAACAATTAGTAGAAAAGATTAGAAGGAAATTTTGGATCAACATGAGCAAAAAGTTATTATGTTCTAAGAGAAAACCTTTTCCTCTCTCCTTTAGTTTATGCTTCCACCTTTTATGGTTTTTGAGTTTTAGATAGGTTATAAATCACAAAAACATAACATAAATTACTATAACAAGGTGTTATAAGTGGTGAGAAGAAGTTATTAACAACATTTAAGTTGTTGTTAAAAGAAAAACATAATTAAAACCAACCTTAAATTTGACTTTAATAAAAAAACGCACAAGAGTGTATTGTTGGTGTTCTTGCAGGTTTGTAGAGGAAATTAAAGTTCTTTATCTTACCTTGGAAGGTTTGACAGCAGAAAGAATGAAATGAAGTCGAATTTACCTTTTATAGGTAGATGAGAGAGAAGGAGGAGAGAGGAAGGAAACTAAACGATGGTTTAAGCTTTTAGAAAAGGTAATTAAGACCTTTGCACGTCCCTAGGTCTTGATGGGATAGGAAACATTGAGGCCATCGTGTGTCAGAAAGGTCTGACACATCCTTTTTCACAACATAATAAGATTATCATTTAAATTAATAAATGTTAATCTTATCCATTTAAAATCCTCGTCATTTGAAATAAAAGCATTTCTAGTGATGGGTTTTCTCTTTTGAGAACCATTCTCTGAAAAGGAAACCCTTTAGAGAGTGTAAGGGAAAACAAGCAAGGTATATATCACCGAAACTGAGTTCAGGGAATGACTATTGAATTTGAAAAACTTTTTGGTACATACTAAATGATATTGATCACTGAGAATTATTACTCTTCAGCTTTCAACATACCAACTTCACTTATTAGTAAATTAAATCTAGTCTCGTCAAGAGGCTTAGTGAAAAGGTCAGTGAGTTGATATTTCAGTTGGTACAAAGTGGAGTTCAATTTCACCATTCATAACCTGATCTTTGATAAAGTGATTTCTAATCTCAATATGCTTGGTTTTTGAGTGAAGTACATGGTTATTTACTATTGCAATAACACTTGTGCTATCACAGTAAATAGAAATTTTTGAAAGAATAACATCATAGTCGCTAAGTTGGTTTGTCATCCAAATAAATTGGGCACAACAACTCCCAACAGCTAGATATTCAGCTTCAGCGGTTGATGTGGACATTGGGTTATACTTTTTACTTGTACAACTCACCAACTTTCCACCTAAAGTTGACAACCTCCAGTGGTACTTTTCCGATCTATCTTACATCTTGCAAGATCACTATCTGAATAACCGGTTAGATTGAACCCTGTACCTTTGGGTACCAAAGGCCAAGATTACGAGTTCCCTTTAGATATATGAAAATTCGCTTTACAACGATCAGATAGGATTCCTTGGGTTCAGCTTGATATCTAGCACATAAACAGGTAGAGTACATAATATTGGGTCGACTCAATGTAAGATATAACAGTGAGCCTAACATTCCTCTATAGGCAATGAAATTAACTGGCTTCCCATCAGGGTCCCTTTTCAGTGTCAAAGGAGGTGCCATAGGAGTTCTCATTGAAGAAATTTGATTTAAGTCAAACTTCTTCAGCATATCTTTAACATACTTACTCTAACACATGAAGATGCCTCTCTCAGATTGTTTTATCTGAAGACCAAGAAAATATGTTAGTTCACCCATCATACTCATTTTATATTTTATTTTTGTACGTTTAGCGAAACGAGTACAAAGCTTAAGCCTTGTGGAACGATAAGGTCATCGACATATACCTGAGCAGGAATGGTATGACCTTTATATTTTCTCAGAAAGAGGGTTTGATCTATATTTTCACGCACAAGTTTTTCTTATATAAAATATTTGGAAAGAGTACAATACCAAGCTTAGGGAGCTTGTTTTAACCCGTAAAGAGATTTTTCAAGTTTGAAAACGTATTCAGGGTGCTTAGTATTAGAAAAACTTGAAGGTTGTTCAACATAAACTTCCTCATTAAGTTTGCCATTTAGAAAACACTTTTAACATCCATCTGAAAAACTCTAAAGTCTTTGTGAGCAGCATAAGCTAAGAATAGACTAATGACTTCTAATCTAGCAACAGGAGCAAAAGTTTCATCCTCATCGATACCATTTTTCTGTCTGTATCCCTGAGAAATAAGTCGGGCCTTGTTTTGAGTTACAATGCTATTTTCATGTAGTTTGTTATGAAACACACACTTGGTGCCAATAACAGTCTTACCAGATGGACGAGGGACAAGATTCAAAATTTAGTTTCTCTGAAACTTAGTTTGTTCTTCTTGCATAGCATTGACCCAACTTGGATCAGTGATATCTTCATCGATCTTTTTAGGTTCGGCTAAAGAAATGAAATTAACGAAGAGACAGATATTACCCATACCCCATCGGGTTTTAATACCTGTGCCTGGATCACCGATTATCAGATCGATTGGGTGATTTCGAGTCTATCACTGAGTAAGTAGCCAAGGAGTTTGATCAACAGAAGATTCGACGACATTTTCAGGGATAAAAGAGGATGCTTCAGCAATAAATTATTCAGCATTCCTTATCATCTCTGGAGGAGATCCGGAGGTATTAACAATCTCTTGAGGAGAGTATGGCACTTGATTTTTCACGGATGAATCACCGTTGGAAGAATCAGAGGGAGGAATCTGATTTAGAGGAGTAACATCTATCCCTGAAAAGGAAGGATCGTTACTATTAAATAAAGAGGGGATGAGATTTGGACCATCATCATCATTAATTTCAGTGACAGGAGGTGTACTGAAATATGACTCAGGTTCCCCATAGTGCCACTTCATCCAACTATTCAGCTCCTCGTCATCTTCAGGGACAGGAATAGAATTCGTTGAGCGAGATTCATCTAAGTTAACATTGATGGTTTCTTCAACATGTTGCCTTCTTTTGTTGAAGACTCTGAATCTATTGGATAGAGAGGAGTATCCGAGAAATATACCATCATCATCCTTTGCATCGAATTTTCCTAAATGATCTCTATCAATTAGGATGTAACATTTACATCCGAAGATATGTAGGTAACTCTGTGACGGTTTCTTCCATGAAAGAGTTCAAAGGCTGTCTTCTTGAATCTTTTGATTATCAGGGATCGATTCTGAGTGAAAACATGCAGTGTTAACTGCTTTTGCCCAAAATTGAGTTGGTAGATGAGATTTGCTGAGCATTGAGGGAGCAACCTCAATGATTGTTCGATTTTTTTCTTTCAGCAACACCATTTTGCTGGGGTGTTCTCACTAATGAGAAGTTGTGAGAGATACCTTTTTCTTCAATGGAATTGACCAAGGTACTGTTTTTGAATTCAGTGCGATGGTCACTTTTCATGGAACGAACAAATAGATTGTTCAGGACTTCCATCTCCTTGATAAAGGAGATAATTTCATCAGGGGTGTCACTCTTGGATCGGAGAAAGAATACCCAAGTATACCTGGAATAATCATCAAATATGACAAGAGTGTATTGCTTTCTAGATATGGATTGGACATTGACAGGTCGAAAGAGATCCATATGGAGTAAGCGAAGAGGTGTGGTCACTGAGGAGACTTGCTTAGATTTGAAACTAGCTCTTGTCAATTTTCCTTTTTCACATGTTGAGCAAAGAGAATCCTTTGCAAAAGAATGTTTCGGAAGTCCATTGACAAGTTCTTTTCGAGATAAATCATTTAAGACATCTTGAAGTTCCGATGAGAGAGTCTTTTATGTCAAAGACAATTAATATCAGAGGAGAGTTTAGATAGGAAGCATCCATTCTCTGAATGAGTCCCATCCATATTAATGACATATACGTTCTCTGATCTTTTGCCTTTTAATGCAAGTTTGACATTTTTCAGTGACAACACATCTTGTCTGTGTGAATAAAACCTTGAAGTCTTTGTCACAGAGTTGACTAATGCTCAAATATTTGTGCTTTAGCCCTTCAACGTAACCAACACGGTTTAAAGAAGTTGCTCCGTTGGTTAGAACACCATAGCCTTTGGTGTATTCTTTGCCATTTCCACCAAAGGTACTGAAGGACCTATTTTTTTCTTATATTCAGAGAGCAGAGATTTTCTACCAGTCATGTGCCTAGAGTATCCACTATCGAGATACCAGATCCCTTTAACACTGTCCATAAGATAAGTGAATTGATTTTTCATTGGTACGCATACACCTATGGGTCCTGTAGTATTAGTGGAAATAACATAATTTACAGTTTTCTGAATCTCTAAAGATTTTTCTTCATTAGACTTTTTCACTTTGGTTGTTTTACCAGCCTTAGTGGATTTCACCTTCACTGATCTCAGATTGGGCTACTTTCTTTCGATGAGATAATTTTTCAGCCTTAGTGGCATTAGGGCATTTAGTAGCAATGTGGGTGGTCTTACCACAGTGATAACACTTCCTATATCTAAAAACAGGTTTCGAACTAGAAGGACCAAGAATTTTTTTTCTCCATAGACCTAGGAGGATCCAAGGGTTTCTCAGATTCAGAGGGAGTGAGATCAATCTTGATCCAAGGAGTTGATCTCTGAATATATCCAGGAATCTTCTTCTTAGAAGTTAGAGGATGTCTCACTGAAAGAACTAAAGTATTCTTCTTTAGTTTAAGAGAGTTCTTGATCTTAGGAGCTTTACACCATCCTTCAATGGTGGCTTTTTCAGCCTTGACATCAGCGGTGACTTTTTCGTGCTCAGTGATAGCTTGGTGTTTCTCAATGCTTATGGTCTGATTTACAAACATTTGGTCTTTAAAATCTTCTTCGGTTATAGTAAGTTCTTTGATTTTAAGGTGGCAGTTTCCAAGCTGTTCAGTTTGATCTGAGTTTATTTGTTCAGCTTTAGTTTTACCATTCAAAGCATTATAAAGATCAACAATTAAAGTGTCGAGAGTCAACAAGCTATCATGTCCAGGGATAGAGGAGTTTTCTAGAATTGGTACCTGAGTTGATGGGGATTCAGATGATACTGGAGTTTTCTAGAATTCAGCTTCTTCAATTCTAGCCATAGGATATATAAAGGCTATGTCTTCTTCATCTGACCTTGATTCGTTAGTGATTTGTGTCGAGTCAACTTCTTGATCCCAGTCGACTTCTTCAGCGACAAGACCTTTGCCTTTTTGCTGGAGCAGCATCCTTCTTTGAGGATATTGGAGCAATATCCTTCTTTGATCTGCACTCACTAGCAAAGTGACCTTTGCGTTGACAGTTATAGTAGATAGCAGATGCTTTATCAACAGGAGATATCTTTCACTTCTCAAAGTCAATGATGGCAAGAGTTCTTCTGAAGTTGCTTTTTCTGGCGAATCGTCTCAAATTATTAGTAAGAAGAGCAAGAGTGTTATCAAAATCAGAAATATCAGAATCAATGATATCTTCATAGTTAACTTGATCTAACTCGGTGATAAAAGTAATAGAAGAATAAACTATTCTAGAGGGATCAGTCTCTGAGGTCATTAAAGCGAAGGAAGAACTTTTGGTTGTTTTAGTGTTTTTTAAAAGATTTCTTTTTAAGGTTTGAGATTGCTCATGATTGAGCACTTAAAGAAAGAGTTTCAGTAATATTTTGACAATCTAAGAGAAGTAGTAAATGTGTCCCATTGTTCAGAAAGAGATTCCTTGAACTTTGTCAGTACTTCATAGTTAGAGTACTTTCGACCAAATATTTTTAGATCAATAATCAAACAGTTGAATCTTTGGTGGTTCTGAGAATCTGTTTCATTTTTAAAAGGAACATGAAACTTTCATACTGTCTCACCAAGTGGATTCGACGAGTAATCTGAATTTAACTGGTTCTTTCATATTGAACACAAAGAGGGTCCCACATGGATTTAGAGGTCCTCAGTTTCATGACAAAACGGTATACATCATCTGGTAAAGACATTGCAATAATAGATGTAGCTTTTGAATCAATAGATAGTTCTTTCTTGTCTTCCTCACTCCATTGATGTTGAGCTTTGGGAATGCGTCTTTCAGGTATAGCAGGAGTAGTAGCAGTTGCAGGAACCGCATGGACTAGAAGTGTAGGAATGTATCGTGCATTTTCTACATAGTAGGTGATCTTAGGATCTAACCCTTCTAGAACTAGAGTCATTCTTTCCTTCCAGACAATGAATTTATCTTTGCTAAATTTTGGAGGTTTAGCCATAGATCCATTGTCTATATAGTTTGTATTTGTATTAGCCATTTTAAAACAACAAGATATTACTTTTAAGGATAGTATGCAATAAACACTGCTCTGATACCACCTGTTGGTCCCAAAGGAGTCTACAAGAGTATATAAGTACATAAACAATTTGTAGAAGGGGGGGGGGTTGAATACAAACACAGCTTTTAGCTTTTTAAATGAGTTTATATTAATAAATTAATTTACAGTTGTAAGAAAAATAAGAACAAGTATTAACCTATTCTATTACAACTCTAGAAATCACTAAGTATTTGATGCACAAGGAATGAGGTAAATAAGATCAGAGGTGTTGAAACCCAGATCCCTGTTTAACTCAATTAATCGATAGATGTAAGAGAAATATAAGAGCGGAAGCAATTTAAATCTATGATTAAAGCTAGAACAGTAAGAACAGTATATGAAGATCAAATGAAAATTTGTATTCCATAACCTGAAGAGCGATTACAAATACGTTGAATGATAAACCCTAATTCTCTCCAAGATGATCGACTTCTTTTACAGTGATAAGTAATTCTATATATACTAGAAAGAGAGAGAAAGTCAACAAGCTAGTTTATGACTTAGTGACACGTCACTCGTACCAGTAACATAATTAGTTATGCACGGAAGTGTGACCGGCCACGTCACCAAGTGCGCGTGACTAATGCAGTTGATATCCAGAGGTCTTCAGAGGTCTCTGGGCGCTTCTGATGAGAGAGAGACCAGAGGATGAGTCTCTGAGTTTGTTCTCTGATTCTTGAGACTTATTTACTTCTGATTCATACTTTCATAACAATTTCTAACCATATCCCCTTAGTATGAACCCAGAACTAGGAATTTTCTTAACAAAAATAGAAGTTCATTTCTTTAATGCTCAAATAACTACATTAAAAAGAAAGTTACATTGTAAAATTTAAAATGGAGCATCAGGATGAAATGTAGCAATCTTGTGAAATAGATCTGTGATTTCCCTAATCTTTAAGGTTGTGTTGAGTTGCTTATCCATCCTTTCAGCTATGATTCTGTCACTAGCTCCTTTGCTTCTGTCATCATTCTGAAGTGAGGCATAACTTTTGACTATACTTACAACTCAAGTAGAATACTTGTGAGCTTCTTTAATTCTGAAGAAGCTCTTTGTTTTCAATCTTTTGAAGATGATTCCATCTTCTGGTTCTGCCAAAATTAGGCCCACTGGTAGATGCTCAATTCCTTCCAACTCTTCATTTGGTGCTGTGATGCTGAACATGGTTTCTTTGTGATCAAGCCCTGTTTGAAAGTCTACATGCTTCCTATACTTTAGAAAGGCTTCCATACATTTTATTATTCGGAAGAAGGCAACTTTATCTTGACCATCTTTTCTCTGATTCATTTTGTTCTTCATGAATCTTCCTAAGAGTATCAAGTCTGAGGGATTAATTGATAGGAGGTCGTTGTCACAGAAGTACCGCTTCTGTTTATCTTCCCTAGACACTTCATATATTGTATACAACAGCTCTGTATCTTCAAACTTCATATGCTTGACCCCAGATATGCGTTGAATTGGGAATTTTGAGTAAGCTTCTTTTCTCATCATCCTATGACTCATAAATTTGGTCTTGATCTCATTACTTACATTGTAGTCATTGGCAAAATTTGGAAGAAATTTTATGTTCAGCAGCTGCATATATATGCTTGAATTCTATTTCTAAGGAAGTGGGGATTTTGAATTTATTGACTTTCTTAAACTTTTGGCCATTCCCTAACCTAACGAAAGGCTTAGAATCAATGCTTTGACCGATAATGTCGAATCTAAGAACGTATTGTCCTCTTTTAATTGTGCCCTTCTTCTTTTTTCAGAAGCCTCTTTCTTCACCCTTTCTTCTTCAGCTTCTTTCTTCACCCTCTCTGCTTGGACCCTTTGTTCAGAAGGCTCAGAGATGGGATTTTTTTAACTTTGAGCTCGAATTCTGACCTTTTGGATTGACAGGTGCAGAGGCAGGTGAGTGGAATTCTCTAGTTCTGGCACTTGTTGAGGTGCCTTCTGTTTGGGTTTGGGGTTTTGAAGATTGGCTTGTTTGGCTAGGCTTCTGGGTTTGGCCTACTGGATTTATTTTATTTCCTAAAGATCAAGAATGAACTTAGCCATATCTGGATCTTTAGAAAGTGGACTAGAGTTAACTACCAGAGGTGTTGGTGTAAGAGGTGTTTGTTTGGTTGATGGTGGTGGATCAGAAGGTTTTGAGGCAGAGGCTTTATCTTTACTCTGAGCTTGAGTATTTTCAACACCATCTGTTTCGCCTTCTTTGACATGCTTTCCCCCTTCTGAGAATTAGGATCCTGATCCTCAGATTTCTTTCTCTTCATTTCTGCCTTTTTACAAGCCCCGACCTCTTTGGCCTTTTTCTTCACCTCAAAGTCTACAAAAATGGAACTTACCAGAGACGTTAGCTTTGAAACAGAGGTATCTAAGGTAGATACCTTATGAGCTAAGTCATTTGAGTTTGTATTGTTCTTAGAGACGAACTTGGCATTTATTGCATTGAATCTGTCCGTCATTGCCTTCTGGAATTTTGCCAACTCTGATTGCCGAATTAAGGCAGAAGTATTTGAGGCAGAGGCTTCTGAGGGAACCACTGGATTGATCAACTTATGTATGTCTGCAACGAAGGATCTGTATTCTGAAACTGAGATGGTGACTTTTGGAAAAGGGATGGCGTCTGGAATATTGAATATGGCTTCTGAGTTAGCTTTAATTCCAGCGTCCAGCTTGTTGAAGTGATCATCGTCATACTTCCTCTATGATTCAGCATTATCAGTAATAAGCTTCTTGAAAGCTTGAGTCTGTTCTCTTTGAGTATTTTGGACACTGCAGAATAGAGAATTTTGGTTTGAAGGGATAGGTTTAGATCCTTCATAGATCTCTAAATTTTTTCACCAAATTCCTTAAACGATGCATTGGTTACAAATTCAGAAGAGGTAATCGGTGCATCCCCAACACATGGAGCCTCTTGTCTCTGGCATTTAGAGTGGCCCTCATTCACGCCTGTTTGGACGTTGAGCGTGGAAGGAGTTCCATCCTATCTTCGAGGGCTATTAAAAGTAGGCACCTCTTCGGATGTTCTGACATTATTGACTTTTTCTCCAACATCAGACGGTAGAGAGTTAATTATCGTGTGCTTACCTTGAAAGAGTCCGAAGACTCCGGTAAGTGGTGCTACCTCTGGCCTTAACCCCTCAGGTAGGATTTCATAGGAATCTACACTAATAGAAGGCATGGACGTACCTTCTGTATTTTCTAAGTTTGCATTGGTCACAGAGACATCAACGAGTGTAGGAGGTGGCGAGTTCTGGGGCGATGGAACTCTTATACTTACATCATCATCCTTTTGAGAGGATTATGAAGATGTGGTTTCCCTAGTTGTGCTTGATATGGAAAAAGAAAGAATTCCTTCCACACGGTTGGTTTGAGGGTGGTTTGGACAGGGCTGTCCTGTTTAAATGAGTGTAGATGTGTTGGCATCTACGTCAGTATTGGAGGGTACCCTGGTTGGACTTGGCGAGGTACTCACAAATGTGTCTCTAAGGACATCTTTTTGACTTTCTCTTAATAGTCTCTCAGCATGGTTAGAATCGCTCAGATGTTCCCTCTGATTATTTTCAGTCTCAATCTCATTCGACCCCTCACCATCTACTCTGGGCTCTAAGTGCTCTAGGGTAGGTATCCTCTGTTCTGAGAATACCAGAGATCTCCTATAAGAAAGGACATAAGAAGCGGTTTGAGGTATAAGATCGAGAATGTACCTGGATAGTTCGCGTTGTACAGTGTAGCCGGCTAGGTCGATGGTTGGTTTGTGGGAGTTCATGGTTGCAATTTTGCACAATGGTTGAATGATCGGGGCATTAAGTACAGCGATGGCTCGGTGTGAGAATAAAGCAAAAAACCTAGGAAACATGAGTGATGGGAGAGCCTTACCATTTGTTTGATTCAGAACTTTTAAGTGAACTGCTGCACTCTTTTCTTGGAATATAAGACTTGTGAAATCCAAGGGTCGGTTGAAGTACATGTCATACAAGATGGTGAGAATGTTTCAGCTCGCCTGATCCAGAGACCCTATTTTGTAAGTGAGGATTTTGTTGAGTATCGAAACTAATACATTCCACATTGGAGGTAATTTTTCCTCTTGAATTCAGAAAGCTTTGTGAGATTTTCATTGTAGCCCGGAAAATTGATAAATGCTAACAAAGCTTCTTTGGATGGATTTCGTTCAAGATCAGGATTGGGTACTCTCTGGCCTTCGACGTTAATGAGAGGTTGGGGTAAATGAAAATATCTTGCAATGTTCGTCTTGGTAATGGGTATTTCGGCAACATTCTCAATGTTCTAAGGATGACTAAAACTTCCAGATAAAGCTTCATCGTTCTTGATATACAAAGTCTTCCAAACTTCTTGAACATATACCTCCGGAACATTTGGATTTGTAAGAGTTAGGGCTCGGTTCAACTGATCGTGTTGCAAAAACTCTATCATCACTCGATAATCTGACAGATACGTGTGGGATCCAAAAGAACTTGAACGTTATTGGGTTTGATGGGTAATCAAATAACTGGAGCAACGTCTGCGGTTGAATCGATGAGCCTGTCTTCTTCGTCGTGAACATTCATGTTTGCACTTGCGTTTGTCATTCGTGAGATTTAGGAAGTTTGAGAATCGAAAATTGCAGGTTTGCAATCGAGGGTGAAAATTCGTATGAGCAGAGTAAAAGCTGGAGGTTGAAGACGGTGAAAAGTGAAATTGGGGATTTACTCGAGGTTATATATTAAGATTTGAAAATGCACTCGAGTATTTTTGAAGATCAAGGGTTTAATTCAAATTTGGGAAAGGGATTAGAATGGGAATAGTTTAATTGGGAATTGGGGATTGGAAACGGTTTATGACTGCTGAGGTATAACTAAAAGGCGTGCAAACATGCAAACCGTTGATTTATGACACGTGGAGGTTCAATCGTGCGTGTATAGAGGGATGAGGGACGCGTGTTTTGTAAGCACAGGGCACTTAGACGTTTCTCGTAGGTTTTAGAAGATAAATTGTTTTTCTTTTTGATATTTTAAATATTCCCTCCAAAAGAAAATCAATCAATTAATCGATAAAAATTGAATTAATAGAAGGTTTGGTTTTTGAATAAAATTAAAACATTCAATTGATCATGATAAAAATATTTTGAAGGATCAAAAGAAAGTTTTATATCTAAAGAATAATTTTCAGAAGGAATTTGATTAAGTTAGAAAATTCTGAATTAACTTTGACGGCAAGAGTTAACTCGGAAGTAGCTAATTTAAAGAAGTTTTGAAAGAAAATAGTATTCAAAAGAAAGCTAACAAAAGTTAGATTTAAAAAAAAGCATTTTGGAAAGAGAAAAACAAATAAAATCAATCATTTGGTGATATAAAATATTTTGGGACCAAAGGAAAGTTTTATGTCAAGTGAAAATCTTTCCAGAAGAATTTTAATTGAATTCGAGATTTCATAATAACCTTGAAGGCAAGAGTTAGTTCAGAAGAAAGTAATTCGCAAAAATTTCTAAGTAAAAATATGTTCAGAAGAAAACTAACATTTTTTAGTCTTGATTTGAAGAACAGGAAATTCTCCCCCTTGAATGATGCACGAGTCTGTGTTCCCCCTTGATATATGCATTTAGTGCTCCCCCTTGACTTGTGCTTGGATCATGAAATGTAATACCAAGTATTTTGAGAAACACAGAGGCAACCGGAGACCTCTGATGACTTCTCTAATATGCGTCAGAGGTTACTGACATGTTCTGGGGTATTGAATTTATGCGACAAGTGTAAGATTAAAAAGACATGCTAAATAAATAATCATATAAAAACTATAAGAAGCTTATAGGTTCTGTATAAATTACATGTTTAACATGCCCAGCTTGCTGATCAGAAAATTGAATCTTTTCTCATCCAAAGCTTTTGTAAATATATCAGCAAGTTGGTAATCAGTGGAGAAAAAATACATTTCAATTGTCCCTTTATCCACATGATCCTTTATAAAATGATACCTGACATCAATATGTTTTGTCTTTGAATGCTGTGCTGGATTTTCTGTGATGGCAATTGCACTTTCCGAGTCACAAAGGATGGAAATTTTATCATATACCAGACCATAATCTCTGAGTTGGGTTTTCATCCAAATAACTTGTGAACAACAACTAGCAGCACCAACATATTCTGCCTCTGCTGTGGAAGTTGAAACACAATTTTGCTTTTTGGATGTCCAACTGATCGGCCTATTCCCCAGAAGTTGACAGCTACCAGAAGTGCTTTTTCAGTCTAACTAACATCCTGCATGATCAGAGTAAGTGTATGCAATTAAATTAAATTCAGAATGTTTTGGATACCATAGGCCTAGCGAAGATGTTCCTTTTAGGTATCTAAATTTTTTTTTGACAGCAGCCAAATGAGATTCTTTTGGATTGGCTTGGAATCTCACACAGAGGCAAGTGGCAAACATTATATCTAGTCTACTTGCTGTCAAATACAGAAGTGATCATATCATACCTCTATAGCTCGTAACATCAACAGATTTACCAGAAAGATTGGATCAAGTTTTATACTCGGAGAGATAGGAGTTCTCATAGTAGTGGAATTTTGAAGTTTGAATTTCTATAACTTTCTAGTTTGAGTTCTGAATCAGAATATTCAGAAGTCAATTGAGTTTGATCATCTAAATCGATGTTTATGCTCTCCATTACAGTTTTGGTTCGTAAATTAAAAACCCTAAAAGCTTTTGAATTTAACGAATATCCCAAGAATTTGGCATCATCAGATTTCTTGTCAAACTTGCCATGTTTGTCTCGATCATTCAGAATAAATCACCTGCAGCCAAAAATAAGAAAAATTTTTAATTGAAGGTATTCTTTTGTTAATAAGCTCATAAGAGGTTTTGAAATGCCTCTTAATTATGATTGATCGATTCTGAGTGAAACATGCTATGGCTACAGCTTCTGCCCAGAAGTTGATGGGTAGTCCAGAAGCTGCAAGCATTATTCTTGCTGCTTAACTAAAGTTATGTTTCTTCTTTCTACAACACCATTTTGTTGTGGAGTGCGTACATCAGAGAAGTTTTGAGTAATGCCATTTTCAACAAGGTATTCTTCAAGCTTGGCATTCTTAAATTCGATACCATTGTCACTTCTGAGTTGTTGTATTATCTGTTGCAGAAGCACTTGTATTCTTGTCATCATATTTTTCAACACTATTGGAATTTCTGATTTTTGTCGTACAAAAACAAGCCATGTATACCTGGAAAGTTCATCTATTAGTACCAATATATACTTTTTGCCAGACAGGCTCTGAATTGCAATGGGACCACAGAGGTCAACATGTAGCATTTGCAGAGGTCTTGTGCACGAATGATCACTTTTGGTTTTCTGAGATGCTCTTTTTATTTTGCCCATCTCACAAGCAGGGCAGAGGTGATCCTTCTGAAAGTGTACCTCTGGGAGACCCTTGACAAGGTTACATTTTACAAGAAGTTCAAGATTTTCAAAGTTTAAGTGTGAAAGTTTATGATGCCATAGCCATGCAACTTCACTCTTTTTAGAGATAAGACAGAGAGTTTCCTTACCATCCATGGATGTAAAGTTCATCATATATAGATTACCTTTTCTGTCAGCTCTCCATAATTCTTCACCTGCCTTAGAGAATAAGTAACAATGTTTTTCATCAAGTACAACTAGCATCTTAGAATCACAGAGTTGACTTACACTTAACAGGTTATGTTTCAATCCTGAAACATGAGCTACTTTGGATAAGGTAATATTACCTTCTTGAAGAGTATTGTAGCCTTTTATTTGACCCTTACCATCATCACCAAACGTTAATGCTCCACCAATTTTATCTTTGAATTTGGAGAGTAAGTTTTTCATTCCAGTCATGTGCCTCGAGCATCCAGAGTCAAGATACCAGATATGCACACGCTGCTTCTACAATCAAAATCAGAGAGATTTAGGTACCCATTTCATAATGGGTCATTTGTTGTTAGATTTAGGTTTTTGATTTATCTTTTCCTTTAGAACAGAAGGATGTACAGGTTTTCCAGATTTACCAGAGACTATTGGTTTGCCTGTTTTGTTTGAATTATTTCTCTGGTTTTGATTTTTTTGAGTGTTTGCGATTGTCAGAGAAGTAACCAGAAGGTTTGCGAAAAATTGTTTAAGTTTTAAGAACAAAGAGAAGCATTCATAGTTCGGAAACATAAAAGAATTCATTGAATTTTCATTACAAGAATGATAGCTACAATTGTTCTTATTTCTGTCTATTCTAGCATCAGTTGTTCGATTGAACTTCTTATCTAGTCTAGACTTATGCTTTGGAACATTTGAATTCTTCTGTGGGAGATTTCACAGGTTGGTGCTTAAGATTTGCTTTCTCTTTGGGATTTTCCTCCATTTCTAATTTAAGACAAGTTTTAGCTTGTAAACACATTCCAAGGAAATCTGGATGAATAGGAACCTCTTTTCTTCGTTCTTTTGGAGGAATATAGATTAGTGGTATTCTATTTGAGAGTTTAGCAACGTTTGAGTCAGCTGCTCTAATTTCCATAGGTTCATTGGTATATAAAAATGGAGCATTTGCATTCTTAATAACCTCTGGAACTTTTGAAAAAATAAGAGGCAATGCATCCTCAAGATTTGAAAAATAGTTTTCAGACCATTCAAAAAGTTCATCATCAGTTTGATTATCATTTTCCCCGGGATAAGCAACAAACTCTTCTTTATCTTCAACTCCACAAGGATTTAAATCTACAAAGGAACAGGGAAAAATCTCTAGAGGGTTTTTAGAGATTTGTTGCTTGAGATTTGTTTGTTCTGATTTGAAACATTCATCTAGAGTTGTGAGAATGTCATTTTGAAACTTGATTCTAAGCTCGTCTTTTGCTTGTATGGGTATGAACTCATCAGCTTTTGGATTTAAAGTTATATGAGTGAATGAACCAAAATTAAAAACACTCTTCTTCTTCTTCTTCTTCTTTTTCTTCTTCTTCTTCTGAATAAGCTTAATATTAACTTGAATTGCTTTTTCTGATGAATATTTAATGTTTTTGTATTTTAGTTTTCTGACTTGATGTCCATTCTCATATTTTGAATTTTTAAAAACAGATTGTTCATATAGAATGGGAAAACTAGGTTTCAGTTCTTTACCCATACAGAACAGAGAGTCAAGAGTAGATCTCTTTTTAAACGTATAAGGATCCAGATCCTCGAAACCAAGGCTTGTTTTCCCCACTTGTGTATTTATCTTTTCATGCACCTTCTGAGCATCCATATATTTTTTGATCTGGAGCTATTTGTTTTGAAGCTCAATGTGCAGAAATTCTCTTTCCTTTAGAATATAATTTTTAAGTGCTAAGGAGTTTAATCTGTCACTTTCTTTAGCACTTATCTCCTTATCCTTAGATTCCAGAAGTTTACAAAAGTTTTGATTCTCTTCTCTTAGTTTGACTTCTGTTGATTTTAAACGTTTTGAGATCTCTTCATTCTCAACAGATAGTTCAAGTTTCTCATTAGTTAAAATCTCCATTTCTCTTTTGAAGATATCTATTTCCTTTTGGATTGTAGAAACAGATAGTTCAACATTTTTCCTTAATTTCTTTTCAACAAAAAGCTTTTGTTTTAGATTTTAAAAGTCAAGAGTTAGATTTAAGATAGTGTTAGATCCCAAACAATCAAGAATGTGGAAAGATTAAAGAATAAGAACAAGAATTAGAACACTGAAGTTATATGTAGTATTGATCACTGAACTGTATTACAAATGTGTATCTTTACAAGCTCTATCTATCAACTTTAGTTATAACAAACTATCAAACTATCTATTTATATACAATTGGAAAAGCTAAAGTTATAGTACAAAAATAACAGACGTGTTCAGAACTACTTCTGACCATCTTCAGAACTTCTTCAGAAGTGTCTTCAGAAACCTCTTCAGAACTTCCTCAGAATCTTTAGAACTTTTGAAGTAGCCACTTCAGAAGTTATGCCTTAGACTTTTCTTCATGTATCTTCAAACTTCTGAATCTTTCTTTTCAGAACCTAGTCTTCTTTTGAAGCTACTTCTGATATCTAACAAATAGTTTGCTCGAGTTCGAAAGAATTAGAGTTAGTACATACCGGAGTTTCAGAAGGTTGATCTTCTAATTAATTTGTCATCGCCATTCCACAGAACATGGCTTCATCTTCACTTGATTGATCATCAAGCCAGTTTTCTCTTTCAACATAGTGTGCTCTTTCATCTACCTTGTACTTATATTTTTTTTTGTAATATGATTTGTCTTTTACAAGAGCACCTCTGCAGTCTTTTGAATAATGGCTTGGCTTTCCACATCTATAACAAACATCTTTCTTTCTCTTTAACTCCTCCTCTTTCTTCTCAGCATCTGACTTTTCCACCTCTGTACTTCTTGCCTTTGAATATAAGTCGGAGTAGGGCGTCCATTTCTGTTATCAAACCTTCTGCTTTGGAATGAACGATTACCAAACTTCTTTGGGAACTGTTTGGTAATTAGAGCTAAAGATTCGACAAACGAATTGATCTCATCATCTTCAGAATTCGAATCTTCTGGATTTGTCTCCGAAATGAGTGCTTTACTCTTCCCTTTCTTTTCTGTCTCTCTACTTCTTCTGCCTGACCCTCTGGATTCAGAGATGAGGGCCAGGGGTTCACCTACCCTTGCCTTTTTCTGATTAACCTTTTTCTCATGTGCTTGAAGCGTTCCGAACACATCATGTAGTGACCACATCTCCAGATCTTGATTAGCTTGAAGAGACATAGACAAATTTGACCATTCTGGATTCAAGTGTTTTAGAAACAAAACATTGTTGTCTTCCTTTGATCTGATGATATTACATTTCTTACACAGGTTTATCAGAGTGTTAAATATGTGGTAAGTCTGTTCCAGAGTTTCTTCTAGGAGTGCTTGAAAATTGTTATATTCATTTAGAGCTTGAGCTCTTATGTTCTTTTTCATTTTAGCACCTCCCTCCAATTGATAAACAAGTTGATCCCATAGTTCCTTTGCTATCTCACAAGAATCAAGAGATTGAAAAATCTCATTGGGAATTGCCATGATAAGTAGGCGTTTTGCCTTTTTGGCAATTTCTACTTTGGACTTATCATCATCAATCCAATTTTCCCTTTCCTTGGGAACATGACGAGTAGGAATTTCAACAGTGGTGGAAGTAGAAGGAACTCTAAGAATTATAGTCATTGGTACGAAAGGTCCATTTAAAATGGTAGGATATGGATTTGCATCTAACCCTTCGTAGAAATTTATGGTACAAATTTTCCATTGAGGATATTCGTCTCGAATTAGAGTAGGAGGTTTGGTTAGAGATCCAGATGTGTAACTAGCGTTCAAATTTTGATTCGCCATTTTTGTAGAAAATAGAGATCCAAAAAAATTGCAGGAAATACTGTTGAAATTTAAAACAAATAAACTTGAATTGAATCGAACGAAATGATTTACTTACTAATCTCAGAATTAAACTAAAATTACCACTAGTTTAGAGAAAATTGTATTAAATCAACAAAACTCCAAAAACAGGGTAGAATGAAGAATAGTAGTTTAAAAGCTGAAATTAACTGCTAGTTGAGTAGGGATTTCTCCAAATTGGACGAGATCGAATAATCAATAGATTGATTATCTTGCTATGATACCAATTGCTGGAACCCAGATCCCTATTTAACTCAATTAATCGATAGATCTAAGAGAAATATAAGAGCGTAAGCAATTTAAATCTATGATTAAAGCTAAAACAATTATTAGAACAGTAAGAACAGTATTTGAAGATCAAATGAGAATTTGTATTCCATAACCTGAAGAACGATTACAAATACGTTGAATGATAAACCCTAATTCTCTCCAAGATGATCGACTTCTTTTACAGTGATAACTAACTCTATATATACTAGAAAGAGAGAGAAAGTCAACAAGCTATCTTATCACTGAGTGACACGTCACTCGTACGACTAACAGAATTAGTTACGCATGGAAAGTGTGACCAGCCATGTCACCAAGAGCGCGTAAGTAATGCAGTTGATATCCAGAGGTCTTCAGAGGTCTCTGGGCGCTTCTGATGAGAGAGAGATCAGAGGATGAGTCTCTGAGTTTGTTTTCTGATTCTTAAGACTTATCTACTTCTGGTTCATACTTTCATAACAATTTCTAACAATAGGTTTGAAGGAAAGATACGCATGCATGAAGATGAAGATGGAGGTTTTCATGTATTTATACCGGTTGCATTTAATGCCGCTAAGATTGTACATGCCACGTGTCAAGTTTCTATAGGAGACTTGTCCTTTATTTATAAAGCAACTATAATTTTAGCCGAATATGAACAGTAACCAAATCTGAGTTGGTAAGAATGAGGAGTGACAGTAAAACAACTCTGTACGTTCTTTCTGACAAGGTATGGGGTTTCGACATTTGTGCATCGAGGATAAGATCAACTTTGATCTTGTTGAGTAGGCTTCATATTGATCGCTAATACTGAGTCTTCAAGGATGAAGTCTGCAGGTATCACTGAGGAATAGTGCAAGATCTCGCACTTCTGTTAGATGAACGTTGCTATCACTGAGGTATTACCCTTCCTGCCATCGGATTCACCATCAACTTGGGCTCCATGGGCATCACAGCTGGAGCAATTAGGACGGCTCTCCGCCTCCCTGTCAAAGCAAAGGGTCGGTAATGGGACTCTGAACCCACCAAGGAGGAAGTCCATGGATTCCACAGTCAGATAGGCTATGATTGGGCTCGTCAAGAGAAGAACAAAAATGAGCTCAAGAAGAAGCTCACCAAGATTGAGAAGGGTCGCTTACCTGCTAAGTGGCAATACATATTTACACATGTTATTCAGTGCCTTGGCACTAAGACTGGGGTCAGGAACAGACAAGTAAAAAGTTCCTCGACATGGCGCATGCTCTCTGCCATGGTCGTCACATCAGCTATACGAAGATTATCTTTGAGGATCTTCTTAAACAGGTTGCTGCAAAGGAGAGAAAGACAACTATTCCTTATCCTAGATTCATCGCAACAATTCTGGAGTTTGTCTTTGAAAGCTACCCATAGAAGAGTAATCAAACCTTATCTCAGTTAGGAAAGAAATCTCTAGAGCACGACGAAAAGCCAACCAATGCTCCCTATTTGGTGCATGTCCTCCCCGATGGTTACAAAGAGGGGGACAAGTTCGCCAAAGAACTCGAAGAGCAAATCATATTTGAAGCTAATGATATTCTCAAGAAGGCGGAACCCACTCAGGGAGTGATTTATGTTGTCAAGACTCTCATCCCTGATGATGATGAAGAAAAGGAAGAGAAAGAAGAAGATGACGAAGAAGGCCCTTCATTCTTACTAAAAGATGAAGATGGATGATCACCAAGGTCCCTCAACCTTCTTCAAATCTGTACGCCCGGGAATAGAAACTGGGGTTGTATTTAAAGCACCTATGGGGGATAAGTCCCTCCTAAAAAGGAGCAGTCGAATCAACATGAAAGAAACAAACAACCCATGGATTCAGAGTATGTTGCTTTCCTAAATAAAGAGGGGGAGCTCGATAACACTGAGGTTAGACTTCCTATCAAAATCTACCACCCTCACTCTGAACCCTAAACTCTTATACATCTACCCCTTTCTATCCCTACCAATGTTTTATTCATAAGAAGTATTGAAGAATGATCTAACTCTTAACCATCTTCTCCCTATCTCAGCTCACCTTGTCCCCCTAAGGTGACTGATAATTTCCATAAATCAAGATGAAATAAGAACAATAAGCAAAGAATAAGATTGGAGCAGCGAATTCAGATGTAGTATTGATATTCACAGTATTACAATGTATATGTCACGAAAGTACATGTATAATCACTAACTACTAACAAACTAACTGACTTTCTTTTTATATACATAGAGAGATACTATTCTAATAAGTACTTACAAGACAGACCTATAGTATCTATACACGTCTAAGCCTTCACTTTAGAACTGCTTCTGAACTTGTCTTCAGAACATACTTTAGAAGTTTTTCGGAACTTCTTAGAAATCCTCAGAACTTTTGAAGTTGCCACTTCAGAAGTTATGCCTTAGGCTTTTCTTCACAACTTTACTTCTGAAAGTCTTCTTCAGACTTCTATCTTTTAGACTTCTGAGCTTTACTTAAGTGTTTCCCTATGCATTACCAATTCAGAAGTTCTGAATTGTTTCACTTCTGAACCCAGTCTATTTGGAAGCAATCTTTGGATACTCAACAATCTCCCCCTTTTCTTCAAAAGTTCAAGTTATAGCTCCAGTAGTTTAATATTTGAAGAACTTCTCCCAAGATAAGCTTTCTGTACTCCAGAAGTTTTTCAGTTCGTTGAATCATGTTCTTTGCAAGCTTTTTATACTCAAAGTAATCTTTATCACTTAAGTTCTTTGGCCTTCTCTTCTGTCTTTTTACCAATCTTTCACTAATGGCAAGTAGAGTGTCATTACAACATTTCTGTATCTTTTCATATCTGACAAATAACATTTTTTTCTTCAGCTTTACATATAAAACCAGGAGGATGAACAATTAAAGTTCCTTTCTTCATGTTGTTCAGTCCATTTAGCTCAAAATTAGGTCTACACAAATTCACTTTCTCCTTTCCAAGTACATAAGCTACTTGAAAATTTGTTTTAGCAGTCCAAATAAATTCTCTGTAGATGCCATCTTTCAAGACTGAGAATACTTTTCTGAATTTAGAAATTCGATCATGAAATGGAATAAGTCTGTTGTACACCTTAACCATATCTCTTAGATGTACATTTTGAAAATCAGCTTCAGAAAAGTACGTATTTCTCCATTTGCCTTTCCACCTTGAAGAATGCATACTTGTATCCCATTTTGCTCTTTTGATCAGCATCAATCACTTTCACAATTGGGCTATCTCTTCTGGCTTCAGAAATAGGTAGCTTTAGACTATTAACAATTATGTTGTACCATTGTTTCCATGTGAAAATCTTGTTGAGCCAACAATCAATGTAATTAAACCTTTGTTCATGTTCCATGAACATTTCAGGATGAAAATATTCAAGGAACAGAGTATAAGCATGTTCTTAAATTCTGGCTTGTTGAAGTTGTTCTACTTCAGACATCGTCTTGCTTGTACTTGCTCTTCAATAACTTCCTGATTTTCAGATCTTGCAACTCTTTCAGAACTTTCACCAATTCTTTCAGAAGTAACAACTTCTGAGCTTTGAATGTTCTGTGCTTCTTCTAAAACTTCAATTCAATTTTCTGCTCCATAGAATGAATATGAAAATCATAACAATAACAAAACAAGTAATCAGCATCCCTTACAGTGTGTATCTTAGAGTGCCGAGCAGATGAGTTTCCTCTGATCAGTTCTCTAAAATGAATTCTTTCATTGATTAGATACACAATTTCATCTTTTATCTCTTTTGCACCAAGAATCCATATCACATAATCAGAAAGCCATTCAAGATTTGAAGAAGATACTTTGGGATATCAGAATTTATAAAAGTTCGTTCACTTGATCCTTCTGATGCATAATGAAAACCAAGCTCTGGATTAGTAAAGACTTTTAAATAGCAGTAAGTTCAACATGAACTGGTTCTAATAAGTTTACTTTCTTCATCCTTCTTTCCAAAGCAAGTTGGAAATCATGTTTTACTAGGTTTCTGAGATAGATACCAAGTATTCTTCTGATTTCTGGTACAAGCTCCAAATCATCTCTTTTAACACAAAAAAATCAGCAATGATAATTTGTCTTGGAGCCTTAAATTGTAAATGTCAAAATGAGTAAACTCAATTAGAGTACCGTCCCTTCTTTCAGCTCCAATTCTTATAACTTTCAGATCTTCTTCTATCTGTCTACTATTACTTCTGA
The DNA here is from genome assembly GCA_036898165.1 of Silybum marianum. NCBI lineage: Eukaryota > Viridiplantae > Streptophyta > Magnoliopsida > Asterales > Asteraceae > Silybum > Silybum marianum. The sequence goes on along the minus strand of CM072540.1, from coordinate 13,440,827 downwards.
AATGCTTTATTAAAGTGGAATCAAACATATCTTGAATACCATGCCTTTGATGATAAGCTCTGACTTCTGAAGCATGATCTTCCCTCCATTCATCACTTATAAAACTCTCTAAAGTAGCATTTCTTAGGCTACTTTTATACATGTAAAGATAGGTTTCTTCAGGAAAACCCACCCGTTCATGAATGATTTGATTGAATATAGTTTCCTTCATAAAAACTTGATCTACAATAGGTTGTTCAAGAATTGGCAGAGAAATTCTCGGTATTACAATAAGTTCGTTATATTTCACCACAACTTCTTTCGTAAACTCTATTAGTAAGTCATCATTAAACTCAATATCATTCACATGACTTAGATTAACTTGAATGAAGGCTTCTTCAGTTGGATGTTCATAAAAATCGTGAAATACAGACACTCTTTCATCCATGAATCTACACTTCAGATTCCAAGTAGAATTCATAAAATCAGACTTAGAATAACTAAATTCATTAACTAGTTGAAAATATTAAGAAGATCTTCTTCTTCTCATCTATTAACATCCTGTACAACATTTGGTCTCCAGACAATTAGATCTTTGATCTCATTCACCTCTTCTTCATCAATAAATCTGATAACATTTGATAAGTCACTAGGTTCACCAACTTCCTCTTCAAAGGCCAAATATTCATTTACCATCTCTTCATTAGAATCACGAATAACATCTGTTTCATCTGTGTTATTTCCACCATCTGAATCAAATGAAACCTTCTCAGTTTCATAACCGTCATCTTCTTCATTAGAGATAAGAATATTTGAATCTGCAAGCACTTCAGAACTTTCAATCTCTGGAACAAAAACCTCAGAACTAACCACTTTTGGTACCTCAATAATAATAACATCTTCAGAAACTGGGATTTTTGATAATATAGGTTCAGAAATTGACAAGTCTTCAATTGCTTCTGAATGCTTTTCAGCATCAGAATCTTTCTGAACATCTTTAGAAGATCTTTCAGAAGATTGGGCTATAATGTTTTGTACATCTTCAGAAGTTGAAACTCTTCTCCTTTTCTCCCCCTCGTGATCATCTGGACCCTGATCATCATATATGTTTTCTTTTGAGAGTTTTTCAGCTTGAGGCCTGCATTCCAATGCTTTAATTCTTTGATCAAGAGAAACCTGTGTATTTTGCACAGTTGTCAACTTGTCAGGAATTAACTTGATATCATCCTTTGTAACCAAATTCGATAAGCCAGATTGTTCAGCAGTTGTAGACAAACAGGTCTTTAAACTAGAGGCAGATGAAATTGCTTCTGAGAAAGACTTCAAACTAGATTCCTGAAATTTTTTGAAATCTTGAGTTGACACAGAGAATTTTTGCAATTCAATAAGCCTGTCAACAATTTTCTTCCTTCAGCATCCATCCTATCCTCCATCACCTTTTTCTTATTTGTCGTCAATTCCTTGATTTCCTTCTGAATCTTTGAAAATTCAGAAGTACAAAAATCCTTGAATTTTGTGAATTCAGAAGATTGGGTAAAAGTCCCAGGACCAACATATGGTCTTGTTTGTAGTGCTACAGAAGTAGGCTGGCGTTGATGTCACAACATCATGAATCACTACTGATTCAGTGAATGGAGCTTTTGTAATGTTCACCCCACCAGGACTTCCATCAAATCCTCGAACATCCTGTAAGGAATGTCTATTGATGTTATGGTAATGTGACTAACACTATGCTTCGTTAAGTCTTGAGGACTTGTGCTTGTGTGAAAGAATGGAACATCTTGTGTTCTGTTAGGATCTAGATTGATTGGACTATCAGACTCAATGTGCTTATAAGTATGAAGGGGGGACATATATCCTTTTGTTTCAACATTAGGTTCCTCCATATGGGGACTTAATGGTAGATGAGCTGCTTGCCCCATAAGTGTTAATGAAAAATCCTTCTGTTGAGAGATGGATGAGTGGGTTGGGGGGGGGGGGGTTAACGAGATTTGCCGTGGGCTCACTGGCTATTTCAATATTACCCACCAAAGAGTGTGGAGTAATAGATAATGTGGATGCCCGACTAGTAAAGTTTGGTTCACAAGTTTATTTTTCTTTTACTTATGTTCCCCCCTCATCAGTTCTTTTTCTCACCCTTCAACCCAGGCTCTCATTTCCATTTTTCCTCTTAACACTATGAGGTTGTTCACCCCCTTGAACTTCCTCCCCTCTCACCCTAGGAACGCTAGACCCCTCACCTTGCACACCAATGGAATTTGAATCCTGGGTAGGGACCACTGGTTTTGGTAATCCCGTGGACTCACAGTACTCAATCAAAATCCTATTTTTGTGATGCACATAAGCTCTGAGGTCCATTGGTAATGGAATAGCATTAGGAAACTGTTGAAGCTTTGATGTAGGTGGCCTCAGATTATCCATGGTAAAAAGAGAAACTTTTAAAGCATTTTCAAGGCTGGGGATCCTTTTCTGTGAAAACACTGCACCTTTGGCAAATATCTAAAGAAATCTCTGAAAAGGTATATATGAGGGCTTCTTGACTGTGGTCACTGCAATTCTTAACTCATCAAAAAGTAAAAGTGCATAGTGATAGTGTATGTTGTAAGCAAACCCATGAAATATAGTTATGATATTTGCAGAGGCTTGATCAAGGCTAGAGATTTTACCAGAGAGACATGTGTTGCTGATAGAGAAAAGAGAATACCAGATTGGTGGAAGATGTTTTCTTTTGAATGCACTCAAAGTTGGCAGACCTTCAGAATAGCCTAAGTTCATGAAACCAGCAATCATTTCAGAAGTGCTTTTGATGTTGTCATATTGTTGCTTGCCTATCACATTGAATGAAGGAAGATCCAAAATAGTTCTGATATCCTTGGGTTTGATGAAGAACCAATAACCTTCTACATATGACAGAAGAGTTTCATTGTCTTCATCATACTCCATAAAGTACCGCCATTGTTGATGATAGATTTCAGGAACTAAAAAGTTTCGGATGAAAATTTTCTTTAGAGGATGCTTTTTTGATTATTTCAATAAAAATTTGTTTTTCGGTAGTAAATTCATCAGACTTAAGATTTAGAGCACAATTATTTTTCTTGATGTCCAAAAGAACAGACATTTTATTTGGAAGAGGACTAGTTTCTCGAGATTCTTCATTTTATTGAGCTTGTTGAGTTGATAGAGCATCACCAATATCACCACGTGATTCATTTCCAGCAGCAATTGACTCAGAACCAAGCTCAATTGGTTGTTCTTCATTTTCCCCAATGTCAGTAGGATTAGGGTTAGGGTTTGGGTTTGAGCATTCCACATTTGTTGTTGTATCTTCTAGAGTTGGATCATTAAGGGTTGCCACATCAATCGATCCTACCAACGCACTCATTTGCACAATTTTAAAGGAACCAGTGCTTGAAGAATCACTATCACTGTTATCAAAACATGATTTAGCTGTCTGGAGAGGTTGATTGACTTGAGAAGAAGACATTTTCGAAGAAATTGTAAGATCAAAGAGAAAATCGAGTGCTAGAAGTTCAGAAAAACTTTCAGAGGGAAAATTTGCAGAGGAATTTTTGAAGATGATCGAGGAAACATATTTATCGGATGAGAAGACTGACGTGGTCTACATGGGACACTTGGCAGAAAAAGTATCGAAAAGTAATCACGCTTAGTAGACAATTATGAATTAACAACGGTTAAATGGCTACTGAAATGTTTTTAAGACGTGATTAAGAAATGTCGAATGAAAATATAACACGTGGCACATGACGCAAATTGAATTAATTAGTCATCTTTTGAAAGGGAAGTTCAGAACTTCTGAGAAAGAGTTCAGAGTTCTGAGAATGAAGTTCAGAACTTCTGAGTAAATGTTCTGAGTTCTGATAATCAAGTTTAGAACTTCTGAGAAAACTTCTGATCTCAAAAATCATGTAAAAGATCTAACTTCTGAATTCTGAAAAAGTGATTTATAATTCAGAACTAGTTTGAACAATGAAAAATTTTATCAACAATAAAAGGTTGTCCATACTTCTTAAGTGATTGAGCTCATCATCATCATCTGTTCAGATCTTAAACAGAAACCACAATATATGAACATTATTAGAAAAAATATCATGAAATATGAATGATAATACTCCCCCTAGAATCATGCAAAGGATTAAAAAAAATGAAAACTCCCACTTGAAAAATGTCATATTGAAGAAAAAGAGCAATTACAGATACTTCAGAGATAAGAATACAAGAAAATATAACTTCAGAATTAAGTTAATATGTCACACCCCGCTAAAGCGGAAATACGAGGTGTGATAGCTCACGATTTCATAGCAATAGGACATAAACAACACCAATCATCCATTCAAATACATAAAATATTAAATTCGAAATTTACATCTTACAATCCCAAAGTTTTAACAAAATAAAGCAAACATAGTGTGTTAGGTCTGAAAATGTTGTATCCGAGATAACAACTATTGAAGACGTGAATGGCTAAAGTGTAAAGTCAACAAAGTCATTAAATAGGAAAGGTTTAATGTTTAAATATAAAGAAACATTCTATTTTGTAAATAAGGCAAGTGTATAATGCCTTAATTTTTACTTTCTTTATACCTTATTTCCTATACATATAAATAGAGGGTTAGGGCATGCAATAGAAGTTAACACGTTAATTCATATCATTAAGAGGGAGCTTATTAGATTATATCATTGTAATTGATATTCAATACAAGTGAGATATCCGACATCGGATCTTCATCAATATTAGAAGTGTTCTTCGTGTTCTAGCATACATACATACGTTACTTGATCTAATCTGGGATCCACAATTGGTATCAGAGCCTACGATCTGAGTTTTGGTTGTTTTCTGAAGTGATCAACGTGAAAAGAAGGTAAAATCTCGAATTATGCATACTTGAGTTTTTGTCGAGTCAAGCTGTATTAGTTTGACCGGATAAAACACATTATTTTTCAAAAACCCAGATCTGATAGTTTTCTTCAATTTTTGTCAATCAATTAAGACTCTTAAGTCTTAATCGACAAATCGTATCTTTTCTTAAGAACTCATATCTGATTTTTTTTCTTTACTCGATAAAATTTTAAAAATCTGCTTGCTTGAAGTTTTGTCGTTCGATACTAGATAAACTTGATTTTTATATTTTAATCTGTCACACCCCGCTAAAGCGGAAACACGAGGTGTGATAGCGCAAGATTTCATAACAATAGGATAAAAACAACACCAACCATCCATTCAAATAAACAACAGTTTAAGTTTAAAATTTTACATTTTGCATCAAGTACAAGTTCTAACAAAAACAAAATAAACCAAGTGTTTCAACTAAACAGTTTTCAAATAAACAAGACGGTTGATGTCGATGCGCCCACATAAAAGAAAGATTCGGTTAATCTTTTCTTACCCCTGAAAAGCATGATAAAAACAAGGTCAACTACAAAGAGTTGGTGAGTTCACAGGTTTTCAATATTTCAAAAATAATCAATTGTATGAGTGAATATGAGCAAAAATAAATTTTTGGCACTTATTGGTATCTTAAAACGTTAAGGCATTATGTACTCTAATTTTTGTATATAAAGAGCCACCACTAAACCTTTCGACCACAAAACAATATTTTTAATTCTACCTTAGCGGTGGGACTAATACCCCACATATGTAGAACCTTCGTTTTTAAGTATCGTGCACCCCTACCTGTAGTTTCTAGGTGGGATTGCTATCCACACCTCTACTTATCGGTTTTTAGGTGGGATTGTCCGTCCAAATAGCGCTATCCACAAATACCCTCGGCTCCTCACTTGAGTTAATAGTAGTGTACAAACTTTTATGTTACATTTTACTCAATATAACTTATTAGTGTACATGCCTTAGTGCCCACAACATCAAATTTAACAAGATTTTATAATAATAATGACAATGGCTCATAAAACACATTCAATCATGCTTTTCACCCCAAAACGTATAAAATACTTTGAAAGAGGGGCTGCGAATACTCACCTTATAGCAACGCTCCGCAACGCAAAACAATACAATCCGAATCTCCGCACAACGACCTAACGCTTCCCCATCAAAGAGTAATACCCAAAACCGTCACTTATAGGTCTAATACTACTTAGAGGTGAATAAATCTTAAGCCCATAAGTGTCTATATATGTCCAATTATACAAAATGCCCATATGCTCATTAATATCGTAATTTATACCGAAAATGATCTTATTATCCATCACATGATCAATATTTATAAAAATCAATTAAGTCCAGAATTTCTCTTCTGGACAGAAACTAATTGTCCTAAAAATGATCAGTTTTCAAGGGCTTCCAAAATGATCTAGTTTCCTATATTTTTATATAAAATAAATTACTGAGTTATGGTCTTTGTGACCAAATTTCATGCCTTTTGGACATGTACAAGTTGTCCAAATAATTCATGCAAAACAGATTACACCATGTTAGTAAATCACTCATTTGAGGAGTTATACTCAGTGTTTTCTAGAATTTCCAATTGGATTAGAATCATAACTCATAAAGGAAACTTTTGACATAAGATTCACTGATTTTCAAGAAGTTATGAAGGAGGTATGACACTACAAAGTTGCATGCACAATTCTGCCATTAGCTGACAGATTGCACACTTAACTTAAATAAATTGGTTAGTGCCTCAAAACTTCATATTTTTGCATGAAACTGGATCCATATGAATCCTAACTCATAAAATGAAGTTCTAGAAAAAGAATCATGCATTAAAGACAAATAACAAAGGAGATACTAACACACAAAGTAGAGTTTAGCTGCTGGTGGTTTCACAGATTGCACACCTAAAGTATTTTAGGTGTTTGGAGGGTCAAAACTCCATATTTTTAAGTGATTCCACTTGCAAACTGAAGATAACTCATAAATATAACTCTCAAAAGAAGAATCAACCTTTTTCGTTGAGTTTTGAAAGATATATGGCCATTTGAACATGCATGCACAAATCTGTCAGCTTTGGACAGATTGCACACTCATTTTGTTTTGAAGATTTGAAGCCTCAAATAACCATATTTTTGAATGAAATCAGATGCATATGAAAGGTAACTCATTAAGATAACTTTCAGAAGAAAAATCAAGTGATTTGGAGGAATATTCAAAGAGTTATGGTCGTTCAAAGTAGGGTTTACCTACTGTTGAACTTCCAGATGCACATGCATCTTGTTATGAGCATTTGGGGGGTCAAAACTCAATGTTTTTGAGTGAGCCCACTTGGATTAGAACCCCAACTCACTAAATAAACTTGTAGAAAGAAGATGCATGATATTTGAACATAAAAATTGTAAGAAATTGACGATTTACACACATGCATGAATCTGCCAGAACCAAAATAGCCATTTTTGTTCAAGAACACATAAAATCATGATTTTTCCCCTATTCTCTTGAGTTTTATTTGTGTAGGTCATAGATTATCACCATTTTATAAACATTTTACATGTTTTGGTGTAAAATCTCTCCACAAACTCAGAATTTTTGGATATTAGAAGAAGTAGCTAAAAAAATGTAAGAAAAGTGGGGTTTTCACCCAAAAATGGTAAGAAAATGAGGGTAAAGTTGTTACCTTGTTTGGATGATGATTAGAGCTTCTAAATCCTTGTATGAACTTGATCTTGATGATGATTTGAAATGAGAAATGGCTGGAGTTTTTGTTTTAGAGAGGGAGAAAATGTCTCTTCACTTCTAGAGACAGAGAGGTGAGAGCAAATTTTGAATTTTGAACATGCAAAATGAGGAGAAAAATGAAAAAAAAATGTATTTATATGGGGGTTTAGAGAGGAGGCCGGCCATGGGGGCCCACTCCTCTCAAAATCATATATTTGTTTTATAAATAAAATAAAACTCAAGCCCAATTAAGAATACAATGTCATTTTCTCAATTTTTGGCCCTTTTTCCTCAAAATGTAAGCCCAAAAGTGATAAAATTCTATAAAAATAGAAGTTTTATATTTGAAACATTAAAACTATATATTTTATATACATTGGGTATAAATTAGAGCATTTGGCACTGTATTGGAAGTTTCGGACAGTTACGGGTCGGAACCGGACATTTTTAAGCGACTACCGGAAATGCTAGGGGTTTTTCGGCCATTCTAAACCAACTATTTCTTAATCTTAAAATTTAAACTATATAAACACTAATAAACTTAATAGAAGCTAACCTGAAAGCTCGAATTTTGACAGTTGTCACAGTCTTCCCCCGTTAAAGAAATTTCGTCCCGAAATTTAAGAAGTGGCTTTCTCCGGGGTGTTTGTGAATAAGCTGGGATATTTTTGCTTCATCAAATCTTCACGTTCCCAGGTATATTCTGGACCATGTTTCGCATTCCAACGGACCTTAATAATAGGGATTTTACTGCGCCTTAACTGTTTAACTTCTCGGTCCAAAACCTCGACTAGTTCTTCAACGAAGTTTAACCGATCATTAATCTGAACGTCGTCTATGGCTAACATCAACGTTTCATCTGCTAGGCATTTCTTTAGATTCGACACATGAAAGGTGTCGTGGATGGCGCTTAGATTCGGTGGTAACTTTAACTTGTACGCCACTGGTCTGATTCTTTCAAGTATTTCGAATGGACCAATGTATCTTGGACCCAACTTGCCTCTCTTCTTGAAGCGTACCAGTCCCTTCCATGGGGAAACTTTTAATAGCACTTTATCTCCCACTTGAAACTCTAACGACTTTCTCCGATTATCCGCATAACTTTTCTGACGGTCTCTTGCCGTCTTAAGTCTTTCTTTGACGATTGAGATCTTGTCAGTGGTTTCCTGTATAATATCAGGCGTTGTCAGCTGTCTATCTCCGATTTCCACCCAACTAAGCGGCGATCTGCACTTACGTCCGAATAAAGCTTCATACGGTGCATATTGTATGCTGGTATGATAGCTGTTGTTATAGGAGAATTCAACAAGTGGCAGGTGGGTATCCTAACTTCCACCGAAATCTATTGCGCAAGCCCGTAACATATCCTCTAGCGTTTGAATAGTTCTTTCCGATTGTCCATCCGTTTGAGGATGATAGGCGGTGCTATAATCCAAACGTGTACCCAATGCCTTTTGGAGTGATTGCCAAAAACGCGATGTAAATCGTGTATCTCTGTCCGAAATAATGGAAATAGGCACACCATGACGTGTAACTATTTCATTAATATAGATTTGCGCACGCCTTTCCATACTGAAATCTTCGCGAATGGGGATGAAATGAGCCGATTTGGTAAGTCGGTCTACTATAACCCATATTGTGTCGTGCCCCTTTCCAGTTCTGGGTAATTTAGTTACGAAATCCATTGTTATTTGCTCCCACTTCCACCGTGGTATTTCGTGTTGTTGGAGTAAACCGGATGGTTTCTGATGTTTGGCCTTTATCTTAGCACAAGTCAGGCACTTGCTTACGAATACAGCAATATCTTTCTTCATTCCCGGCCACCAATAATACTCCTTCAAATCCTTATACATTTTATCTGCTCCTGGGTGAATCGAATATCTGGATCGATGGGCTTCATCCAAAATGGTTGACCGTAGATCACCAACCTTCGGTACCCATGCTTTATTCTTGAAGTAATACACACCATCCTCTTGCATTTCAATTTCTTTCTCTAAATGTTGCAAGGTTTCATTCTTCCTATTTTCTTCTTTTAAAACTTCTCTTTGTGCTTCAATAATTTGAGTTTTTAAACTCGTACGGACCATTACTCCCATAGCACATACTCTTGTTGGTTTTACTCTTTCCTTTCGGCTTAACGCGTCGGCTACCACATTAGCTTTTCCCGGATGGTACTTTATTTCACAGTCGTAGTCACTAAGTAGTTCCACCCATCTTCTCTGCCTCATATTGAGCATTTTACGGTCAAGGATGTGTTGGAGGCTTTTATGATCGGTGAAAATGGTGCACTTGGTGCCGTATAGGTAGTGTCTCCGCATTTTGAGTGCGAACACCACCGCCCCTAATTCCAAATCATGAGTGGTGTAATTCTTCTCGTGAATCTTTAGTTGTCTCGAAGCGTATGCAATAACTTTGTCTTTTTGCATTAACACGCGACCCCATTCCTGTTGTGAAGCATCACGGTAGACTACGAAGTTTTCGACTCCTTCGGGTAGAGCGTAATTGGTGCGTTGCATAACTTGTGTTTGAGCGTCCGGAAGGCTTCTTCTTGTTTCTCTCCCCAAATAAACTTTTTATCTTTTTGTGTTAGAGTTGTTAGTGGTTGCGCGATCTTAGAGAAATTCTCGATAAATCGCCGGTAATAACCTGCCAACCCCAGAAATTGTCGGATCTCGGTCGGTGTCTTTGGGGCTTCCCATTTCCTAATGGCCTCAATCTTAGCTGGATCAACTTGGATCCCCTTTTCATTCACCACATGGCCAAGAAAGTGTACCTCACGAATCCGTAATTCACATTTAGAGAATTTCGCGTACAACCTCTCGTCTCTGAGCAATTCCAATATCAACTTCAAGTGTTGCTCATGCTCCTTTTTGTCTCGAGAATAAATGAGTATATCATCTATAAATACGATCACGAATTTGTCTAGGTATGGTCGACATACTCTATTCATCAAATCCATGAAGACTGCCGGTGCGTTTGTTAGACCAAATGGCATGACTAGGAACTCGTAGTGACCGTATCGAGTCCTAAAGGCCGTCTTGGGGATATCTTCTTCTCGCACTCTCATTTGATGATATCCAGACCTAAGATCGATCTTCGAGAAGTACGTTGCACCTTGAAGTTGGTCAAACAAATCATCAATCCGGGGAAGGGGGTATCGGTTCTTAATTGTCAACTTGTTGAGTTCCCTATAATCTATACACATTAGAAAAGATCCATCTTTCTTTTTAACAAATAAGATTGGAGCTCCCCAAGGTGAAGAGCTGGGTCTGATGAATCCCTTATCGAGTAACTCCTGAAGTTGTTCTGACAGTTCCTGCATCTCAGATGGCGCTAACCGGTATGGTGATTTCGCCACGGGCGCAGCTCCAGGAATTAAATCGATGTGAAATTCAACTTGTCTTGGCGGGGGTATTCCAGGCAAGTCGTCTGGGAATACTTCGGGAAAATCCCGAACTATAGGAATATCTTGAACGCGTTTTTCTTCAGCTTTCTTATTCTTAACGTGAGCTAGAAAGACAATACCTTCCTTTCTCAAATGCTTTCGCATTTTCATACACGTTACTATTTTAACACTAACAGATTACACCATGTTAGTAAATCACTCATTTGAGGAGTTATACTCAGTGTTTTCTAGAATTTCCTGTTCGATTAGAATCATAACTCATAAAGGAAACTTTTAAGATAAGATTCACTGATTTTCAAGAAGTTATGAAGGAGGTATGACACTACAAAGTTGCATGCACAATTCTGCCATTAGCTGACAGATTGCACACTTAACTTAAATAAATTGGTTAGTGCCTCAAAACTTCATATTTTTGCATGAAACTGGATCCATATGAATCTTAACTCATAAAATGAAGTTCTAGAAAAAGAATCATGCGTTAAAGACAAATAACAAAGGAGATACTAACACACAAAGTAGAGTTTAGGCGGTCGTTTCATTGCATTGCACACCTAAAGTATTTTAGGTGTTTGGAGGGTCAAAACTCCATATTTTTAAGTGATTCCACTTGCAAACTGAAGATAACTCATAAATATAACTCTCAAAAGAAGAATCAACCTTTTTCATTGAGTTTTGAAAGATATATGGCCATTTGGGAATACCTTGGGAAAATCCCAAACAATAGGGATATCCTGAATGCGTTTCTCTTCGATCTTCTTATCCACAACGTGAGCCAAAAACGCAATGCAGTCCTTCCTCAAGTTTTAAGATTCCTTCTGGGTTTCTCTCCATGTACTTTGAGTACTTCTCCTTCGGGTAGTGGAACTCGGATGATCTTTTGAAGAAGCAAATTTCGACTCGGCTTTTGGACAACCAATCCATACCCACAATTATATCAAAGCTTCCTAACTTGATTGGGATTAGGTCTATACTAAAGTTCCTTTTGGCCAAATTAAAGTACAATCCATAATTACGTCCCTGACCCTAATTTCCTGCCCGTTGGCATATTCAATAACTTATACATCTTTCAATTTTTGGGGTCTTAAGTTTATCCTTGGCCTAAATTCTAGCGATACATAACTTCTATCATCTCCAGAATCGAACATTACTGATGCATGATGATCGTTTAGAAGAAACATACCTGTGACCACGTCCGGATTTTGTCTTGCTTCTTCTGCCCCAATCTCGAATGCTCGACCTCTTGCTTGACCTACTTGATTCCCTTGATTAGCAGGTCGTGCTTGATTAGTATTTGGTCTTTGATTTAGTCTCGGATATGCGTTTCGAATGTCATCTGGACTTCCACACTCGTGACATGTTCGTCTTCCGCCACTCCCACAATCCTTAGCAAAATGGCCTCCCTTATTGCATTTGAGGCAAATGATGTATCTTCCACCATGATGGTTATTATGCTTATCGCACTTAGGGTATGTTCCCTTTCCTTTCTCCTCTATCTGTGTCTGGATACCATAGTTCTTTGTTGCCTTCTGATTTTTACCCCGTCCTTCCTCCAAATTTCCTTTTCATTGGTTCCTCCATCTTTCTCTTACCTTGAGTTTTGTCTCTTGCAAGGATTCCCGAATGGTTAGCATTGTTGGTGAGTCTGGTTGCCACGTTCACCGCATCCTGAAAGTTTTATTTTTGGGTTCGCCGAAGTTACGTCCCCGCGTATTTCAGGAGATAAACCCTAGACATACCTATCAGCTCGATTTTCCTCAGGCGTCACCAAATGTGGTACAATTTTCGCCAGTTCATGAAAATGGGCAGTGTAAGAATCTATGTCATTCCCCTTCATCTCATGATTCTATAACTCTGCTTCCAACTTCTGAATCTCGCTCCTTTGACAATATTCTTCTTTGAGCATCTTCTTGAATTCCTCCCGTGTAAGACTGTTGGCTGCTTCTCGACCTCGGGTTTGCACTTGGGTATTCCACCAGGCCAATGCTCGTCCTTATAGCAGTCAAGCAGCAAAATCCACTTTGTTCTCCTCAGTACACTTGCTGATATGGAGAACGGACTTTATACCCTCAATCCAAGTTAATAATCCCACAACTCCTTCGGTTCCATGGAATTCCTTCGGGTTGCAGGTCCTAAAAGCTTTGTATGTGCATTCCCTATCTCCACTTGCTCCAGATTAGCATTTAGACCCGCTACCACTTGACTAACGATGTTCAGAAGTGCCGCGATGAGTTGCTCAAGCACAAGTCGCGCGATCTCGGGGTCTTTAGGCATAGGTTCATATTGAGGTTGGGTCAAATTACTATTACTATTTGTGCCGAGTCTACTTAACTAAATTATGGATATAAAACACTCACTTCATAAAATCATAGGTTTAAAATCACATAACTTCAATATCTAGCAAAAATAATTCCCAAAAGACATCAAGTATCTTAGAGTTCTAAATAGTGGGCTACATGCCACCAAAATAAGTTTCCAAGTTTAACCAACAAAGTAGTCAAAAAGTTCTCTCCTAGGTTGTCTAGTTACATAGCCTGAGGAGTCAGTAGAGTACTTAGTAGGGGCGGATGAGTGAGACATAGTGAACTGCGATAGCAACAAGCTTAATTACAAAGTATGCTATAGTAAAATATCAAAATCATGAAATGCCTATGCAAACTCACACACAATACCGTGCTTTTCATACTTGAGTAAGAAGTTTCTATTTTAGCTAACTTCCAATATAACCGGTTCAAGTCTCTCCTTATACATACTAAATTAGACATAGGTGATCAGACTTTGCCTAATTATAATATGCTAAGTCGACATCTATTCTAGTTATACTAGTAGTATGCTTTTGGTTTAAAGTTTGTTTAGGAAAATTAGTTTTTTTGAAAACGTTCGGTTATAGTGTTTGGTTTTCATGGAAAAACCGGCATTCTCTATAACCTATGGCTCTGATACCAAGTCTGTCACACCCCGCTAAAGCGGAAACACGAGGCGTGATAGCTCACGGTTTCATAGCAATAGGACATAAACAACATCAATCATCCATTCAAATATATAAAATATTAAATTCGAAATTTACATCTTACAATCCCAAAGTTTTAACAAAATAAAGTAAACATAGTGTTCAACCGAAACGGTTTCAAATAAAAACTTGATTGATGTTGACGCGTCCACATAACTAGACATTTCGGTTTACCTCCCTTACTCCTGAAAAGCATGATAAAACAAGGTCAACTACAAAGAGTTGGTGAGTTCACAGGTTTTCAATACGATAAACATCTTTTGCATAAATGAATTTTGATTGAGATAACTTTTATGACACTTAATAAATCTTTGAGTTATGAAACTTCACATGGCATACTGTGCCCTAATTTATAGTAAGTTTTGAGCCACCACTAAATCTTTCGACCACAATACTTTTTATAGTTCTACCTTAGCGGTGAGGCTAAAACCCCACATATGTAGAACCTTTATTATAAGTAATGTGCACCCCTACTTGTAAGTTTTTAGGTGGGATTGCTATCCGCACGCCAACTTGTCAGTTTTTAGGTGGGATTGTCAGTCCAAATATCGCTATCTACAATTACTCTCGGCTCCTCACTTGAGTTAATAGTAGTGTACAAATTTTTCCAGGACATTAAATACAAATTATTAGTGTACATGCAGTGCCCATATCATCAATTTCATAATATTTCGCATTCGATAATGTAATCAGCTCAAAATTCCATTTGATCATGCTTTTCACCCCAAAACGTATAAAACATTTTAAAAGAGGGGTTGTGAATACTCACCGGTTTGCTATTAATCTTGAAAGATGAACGTAGTCGCTTACTTGTCCGCCCTAAACCTTTCCTATCAAAGCAAGGTATGAAATTAGTCACTTTTCCTTTTCGTGTCTAAAATATTTAGGTCTTTGGTTGTTTCAAAACCTATCTTATGTAATGCCAATTTAATATATATATATAGTTGAAATATATTTCGTCCTTGATTTGTCGAACTTGTTTATTTAACTCCAATTTTTAAAGGTTCCAACTTGTTTCACATAAAATCATGAAATTCCAGAAAGTTCATATTGGTCTTCAAGATACTTCACCTTACAAATCATCACCAAAATACATCTTCCTCAATTAATTTCTTACCCAAATTTTTGTATGGTTTAAGTTACTGAGTTAGCAACATTTTGTCATAATAATACGAATTTTGGAGGGGTGTAAGTATTTCAGTAGCTATTTTCATTTTTAAGGGTCACAATCTTTAAGACAGAATTCACCATCTGGAAGTTACTGTTGGTTGGAAGGTCAAAGCTAACACCTAAATCTAACTTCTAGAAGAAGAATCACTCTTTTTAATTAAGTGTTGAGAGAGCTATGACACTTTTAATATGCATGCAACAATCTGTCA
Source organism: Silybum marianum (assembly GCA_036898165.1). NCBI lineage: Eukaryota > Viridiplantae > Streptophyta > Magnoliopsida > Asterales > Asteraceae > Silybum > Silybum marianum. The sequence continues at coordinate 13,425,429 of CM072540.1, read as the reverse complement.
ACTCTAAACAGATTGCACCTTTATTTTGTTTTAAAAGATTGAACCCCCAAATCTCCATAATTTTTGGATGAAACTAGTTGCATTAAGAATATAACTCATTAAACTCATCTTCAGAAGAAAAAATCAAGCATTTTGGGTAACTAACCGAAGAGATACAGTCGTCCAAAATATGGTTTACCTACTTTTGGACTGACTGTTTGCACACCTGAAATCTTTTCATTTTCAACATTTAGTTCCAGTTTTTCTTCAGTTAGAAGATTCATTTCTCTTTTATAAACCTCTCTCTCTTTGAGTCTCGACGAGAGTTTTTTCAATTTGTTTTCTCAATTTTCTTTTCGACTGTAAGCTTTTGCTTAAGTTCTTCAAAATTCTTTGATATTTCAAAAATGGTGTTTTCAAGTTCAGATGTGTCGGAGAGATTACATACAGGTGTTTCAGAAGGCTGATCTTCTGATTCATTTGTTCTGGCCATTCCACAGAACATAGCTTCATCACCATTTGATTCATCTCCCAGCCAGTTTTCCTTTTCTGCAAAGTGAGCTCTTTCATCAACATTGTACTTGTATTTATTCTTGTAGTACAGATTGTCTTTGTTCAGAGGTCCTCTGCAGTTCTTTGAGTAGTGCCCTGGCTTGCCACATCTGTAGCATACATCCTTCTTTCTCTTCAATTCTTCATCCTTCTTCTCTGTATCTGTTTTTTCAGACCTCTGGATCTCTTGTCGAGGTGCATAATTGGGAACAGGGCAATCAAACTTTTTGCTTCCTTGATTATTTCTATTACCAAACCTTTTTGTAAATTGTTTGGTAATAAGTGCCAATGAATCTGCAAAAGCTTTGATATCATCATCAGAGTCAGAATCATCTTCTAAGATTTCCTCTGACATGAGAGCCTTGTTTTTCCCTTTCTTTTCAACTTCCCCACTCCTTCTGACTGATCCTCTGGACTCAGAGATTAAAGCCAGAGGTCCACCGATAGTGCTTTTCTTCTGAATAACTTCTTTTTCATGGGCTTGAAGAGTTCTAAATATATCATGAAGAGACCATTGTTCCAAATCCTGATTTGCTTGTAAAGACATAGAAAGATTTGACCATTCAGGATTTAGTCTTTTGAGAAATAAGACATTATTGTCTTCTCTGGATCTAAGGATGTCACACCTTTTACATTGATTTATCAGAGTATTAAATCGATGAAAAGTCTGTTCCAGAGATTCTTCAGGGATGGCTTGGAAACTGTTGTATTCATTTAGAGCTTGGGCTCTTCTGTTTCATACTTTCCCAAAATGAGTTCTAACAATGCTCGAATAGGATCCGTTTTTAGAATTCCAAGAAGAATAATTTGTTTATCAGTAAAATCAGTTGATCTGAAGTTTAGAGCACATTTATTCCTTTTGATTTCCATACGCTTGTTGTCTGGAATATATATCTTTGTAAGATAAGGACCATAACTTCATTCTGGATTAGAATCAGCCATTGATTGAGAATCACCCACACCACCAATAGATTCAGAAGCCACTTCGATTGGTTCAATTTGAGTATCCCCAATATTTGTACTGCGAGGGTTAGGGTTAGGGTTTGAAGGACCAGCAGCATTAATTCCTTTAGTAGCAGTGTCTTCTAGCATTTGATCAGCATCCAGATTAACTTCCATTGATCCAATCATGATATTCTTAGGTATGATTCTGAAATAACCTTCTTTTGATGATGAATCACTATTGCTAAAGCACGATTTTGCAGTTTGAATGGGCATATCCACATTTGAAGTCGACATTGTTGACACAAAGTGAGAATCTAAGTTTGAATGAAGTTCAAGGTAAGCAGAAATTAAGTTTCGGAGGGAAAATTGCTAAAAAATGATGAAGATGACGAAGCCATGGATTATATGAGTTGGATGTTCGTGAAAGGACACGTGGCCGAAAAAGTAATGACGATTAGAAAAAGTAATCATCATTTATATGGATTAATGAACCGTTTTGTGACGTGACTAGAGCTGCTCCAATGAAATTAAAACACATGGCACACACGTTTATGAAATCAAATTTTACAATGGGAAGTTCAGAACTTCTGAGAACAAGTTCAGAAGTTATATGAAATGATTCAGAAAGAGTTTAGAACTTTTGAATGACATTTAGAACTTGAGGGTGATGACTTAATCTGCATGAATATCATTTAAAACTACGTACTTCTGAATATATAAAAGAGTTTGATATGTCAGATGTAAGTTTGAACAATAGAGAAATCAGATTTTATCCTCAGAAGTTTGTCCATACTTCTAAGATTTGTAATTCTGAGAATCAGGATTCACCATTTTAGATTGTAAGGAAGAATCTATTAATGTTTGAATATCACTCCCCCTTGAATTATGAGTAATTATATTTCTCCCCCTTGAAAAGTGCTAAGCATAGAAATAGTTAGATAGAGAGAAAAGGGGAAAAAATAAGTATTATGATACAACAACTTCTGAAAGAAAGAATTAGTATTTCTGAGTAATAAAAGATAGACTTCCGAAAAATTAACTTCAGAACTTCTGAAGTTAAGATTTTTAGAATTCTGAACGAATAATGCTCAGAACTTAATTCTTATTTCTTTGTTGATGTAAAATACTTAAGTAGACAGATTCATCATGCCTAATTTGCTTACCAAAAAATTAAATCGTTTTACATCAAGTTCTTTGGTAAACAAATCTGCTAACTGATAATCAGTCTGAACAAAAAACATTTCAATATTATCTTTCTCAACATGATCCTTGATAAAATGATACCTCACATCAATATGTTTGGTCTTTGAATGTTGAACAGGATTAGCTGTGATAGCTATGACACTTTTTGAATCACAATACAGATGAATCTTTCTGAATGTGTATCCATAGTTTTTGAGTTGAATTAGCATCCAGATTACTTGAGAACAACATATTGCAGCAGCTACATATTCAGCTTCTGAAGTAGAGGTTGAAACGCAATTTTTCTTCTTTGAAGACCAACTCACAAGCCTATCCCTTAGAAATTGACATGATCCATATGTACTTTTTCTGTCCAATTTACAACCACCATGATCTGCATCTGTGAAAGCAGTTAGTTCAAATCCAGAATCCTTTGGATACCAAAGCCCCAATGAAGGAAAGCCTTTGAGATATCTAAGGATTCTTTTAGCAGCAAGAAGATGAGATTCCTTAGGATTAGCTTGATATATCTAGCACAGATACATGTAGCAAACATTATATCTGGTCTACATGCTGTTAAGTAAAGCAAAGATCCAATAATGCCTCTGTATTTCTTTTGATCAACAGGTTTACCAGATAAATCTGGTTCAAGTTTAGTTGCAGTGGCCATTGGAGTTTGAATACTAGAACAGTCAGACATATCAAACTTCTTAAGTAATTCAGAAACATACTTAGATTGATTTATGAATATGCCAGTGGGAAGTTGTTTTACTTGAAGACCAAGAAAAAAGTTAACTCTCCCATCATACTCATTTCAAATTCATTTTGCATGATTTTCTAAAAAATTTTACAAAATTTTGGATTAGTAAAAGCAAATATAATATCATCTACATATATTTGTATTAAAATCATGTCATCACCTTCCTTTTTCAAAAATAAAGTTGTATCCACTGTATCTCTTTTGAATTTAGAATTCAGAAGAAAACTTGTGAGAGTGTCATACCAAGCTCTTGGTGTTTAAGTCCATATAAAGCTTTGTCTAAGATATAAACATGGTCTGGAAAGTCTTCGCTTACAAAACCTTCTGGTTGCTCAACATATACTTCATCATGAAGAATTCCATTCAGAAATGCACATTTTACATCCATTTTAAAAACATTCATGTTTTTGTAAGCTGCATAGGCCAAAAAGATTCTAATGGCTTCTAGTCTAGCTACAGGAGCAAAGGGTTCTTAATAATCAATGCCTTCTTGTTGACAATATCCCTTTGCCACAAGCCTTGCTTTATTTCTCACAACAATTCCATGTTCATCTTTTTTAGGTTTTGGAATTAGTCTCCAGACTTTTTTTCGTTCAAATTGATTTAGCTCATCTTGGATAGCTAATATCCAATCTAGATCCTGAAGAACTTCACTTGGCTTTTTGGGTTCAATACTGCTTAAAAAATTCACAGACAGACATTCATTAGCTGTGGCTGATCTGGTTTGTACACCTTTTGAGGCGTCACCTATGCTATGATGAATTGGATGACTGGATGTCCATTTGTTCACATTTGGTAAAGGTTGACCAGATGAGACATTATTTAGAGAGTCATAGTCATCAATGATTGCATGTGATTCAGAAGTTTGATTTATCACTGAGTGTTGATCTGAAGACTTCCCCTCAACTTGAAGATTATGTACTAGTTCAGAAGAAACTGTTACTGGTTTAGAAACAAATATTGTTGGTTCAGAAGTGACTGAAAGTGTGTCAATATTGACTTGTACAGACTCAGAAGTAGGAATTTCTGGATTTGAAGTTAAGATTTGTGGAGCAGAAAGATTTGATATTGTTGTTTCTGTGGAAGCTGGTTCTGGTATTCTTTTGAGAAGACATGGATTCTGATAATCTGCCGAAACATTAACCCAAATATCAAATAAATCTTGACATAATGAATCTAAATTTATCTTTAGTAAAGATTTAGATTCAGAAGTGTGATCTGCAATGTTCTTTTCTGAATCCAGAATTTCAGATACTAAATTAAGCTTGAGTTCTGAACTGTTTTGTTTAGAAGTCATCGTTGGCTCATGGAATCTTATATTTGAAGTTTCAATGATCCTTTGAGTGCCTTTGATGAGAACTCTGTATGCCTTGGATCTTTGTGAATAGCCAACAAAAATTCCAGCTACACCTTTGGGTGCAAATTTGTCCAAATGATGTGTATCATTCAGAAGAAAACACATGCAACCAAAGATTTTAAAATAATCAATAGAAGGTTTTCTCTTTTTAATGCTTTCATAAGAAGTTTGAAGAAGTTTTCTGTTGAGAATGGTTCTGTTTTGAGTAAAACAAGCAGTAGCTATGGCTTCTGCCCAAAGAGATAAAGGTAATTCTGAATACGCAAGCATGGTTCTTGTAGCTTCTACTAAGGTTCTGTTCTTTATTTCAACTACTCCATTCTGTTGAGGAGTTCTTGTAGCGGAAAAGTTATGAGATATGCAAACAGAATCCAAAAAGTTCTGAAGTGTAGAATTTGTAAATTATGTGCCATTATCACTTCTGATCTTTTGGATAGGAAGTTGAAGAAGAATCTGTATTTTCTTAAGAAAAGGAATAAGTCTATCAGAAGTATCAGATTTAAGTCTCAGAAATTCAAGCCAAGTATATCTTGAATATTCATCAACTATGACAAGGATATACTTCTTTCCTCCCATGCTTTGAGTCTTCGTTGATCCACATAGATCCATATGTAACATTTCTAGTGGTGTTCTACATGAAGAAAGCATTTTTAGAGGATGAGAGCTTCTTTTTATCTTTCCTAGCTCACATGCAGAACATAATGAATTTCTTTCAAACTTGATCTTAGGCAAACCTCTTACAGATTTGTGTCGTTCCAATTCAGAATTTGCTTTGAAATTTAGATGTGACATCCTTCTGTGCCAAAGCCAACTTTCATTTTTCATGGTAGTAGAATGTAACAAATTCCCTGCAATTGACCATCTTTAGTGAAAGTACCAGTGTAGATATCTCCATCTCTATAGGCTGTTAACATGTTTAGATTTTCAGAACTGAGCATATGACAATAATCTATGTCAAAATGTACTTTCCAATATTTGTCACATAACTGACTTATGCTAAACAGATTATGCTTGAGACCTTCAACATAGAAAACTTTCATTACAGTAACATCCCCTTTTGAAAAAGTTCCATATCCTCTTACATATCCTTTTGCATTGTTTCCAAAGCTAACTATTCCTCCATATCTTTCATGATAATCAGTTAGTAGTTCTTTGAAAGGTGTCATGTGTCTTGAACTACCAGAGTCTAGAACCCACACATTACACATCTGCAAAAACTGTTATTGTATTTTAGGTACCCATTTAAAAATGGGTCCTTTCAGATTAGTTATAAATCTTGGAATTCTGAATTTGGATTTGACAGAAAGAAATTCAGAATTTGGTTTAGAACTTTGTTTAACAAATTTATCCTTTTTATTGTTAAGTTTTCTTGCTAATTTTGCTGGAGAGTTTTTCTCAAAGGTTTCTTAAGATCTTTCTTGTTATTGTTAGGTTTTATTTGAAAGTTGTGATGTCCACAGTTCATACAATGAATATGCTTCTTAAAAATTTTTAACAGCTCATGACATAAGCAAGAATGAACAACATTAGTTTTAAGAATTGAATGCTCTCTTTTATTCAAATTATTGATTGTGGTTACATCATGTTTCTTATCATAAGAGATACTATCTATTGTGTATTTCTTTGATAGCCTTTCACCTTTTTTCTTCCAAACTAGAGTGGATAGCTTTGTAAAAGATAAGAAATATGGATTAGTAAAAGAAAATCTTTTATCAACATTCTTTTTGAATTTTGAATCTTGATTTGTAGATTTAGAATTAGAAGTCTGTCTTGTTTCAAAAACCTTGACCCTTGTAACAAAGTCTGAATATGATAATGATGAATTTTCTGATGTCAAGAATTGTCTTTAACATTGTTTTTGAAAGGAGTAGAATTTGATGCTGTAGAAGAATTATTTTCAGAAGATTTATACGGCTGAAGTTCATTTTTCAAAAATACATCATCATTAAACATTTCAGAATTTAATTTTGATTCTTCAGATTTTAAGGTCTCTCCCTCAGTTGTATCATCATCATCATCTGTATCTGAAGCATTCATTAAATCTGAAAATTTGTTTTGAGTCATATTTGATGCAAAAAAAATTAAATTTGAAAGTTTCTCAGATTCATTATCAGAATTATCAAAAAATATTTCTAAAGGCTCATCATTATCATTTAGAGATTCAATCTCTGAAAATTATTCATATTCTTCTTCAAGAGTTTCTCTAGAATCTTTTTGATTTTGATCTTCATCAGTAATTTCTGATTTACATTCAGAAGTTGTTTCTGGAGAAATTTCAGATTTTAACTCAGAAGATACTTCAGATTTAATATTTGATTCAGAAGTACTTTCAGAAAAAAATTATGAAGTAATTATGATTTCAGATGTGATTTTAGAAAGTGTTTCTTCTGAATTACAAGAATCAAGAGGTTTTTCTTCTGAAAACAAAGTGTCTAATTTTATAAATGGAATCCTTTCATGCAAAGTATGATTAACAGGTTTATTTACTGCACCTTTGATATTTTCATTAAAAAAATTCATTTTTGAAACATCATATAGATTTGCAGGTGCCTTTTTTAAAATTTGACTTTCATTGTATCCTAAACGTTGTTTTGATATTATAGAACTATGAATTTTGAGCCTGACTACTTAATATATTCAGAGTTTGTTCAGTTTGACCTCTTTTAAAATTCAGATCTTCTAATTCTTTGATCCTTTTATACAAATCAAGTCTTTTTTGATTCAGAAAATTCATTTTGACATTTAGAACTTCTTTTTCAGATTTTCTATTTAAAATATCTTTTTGCATACTATCCATCTTTTTCTTTTAACAAAGATTTTTCTTTAGAAACCTTTTCAAGTATTTTTTTCAGCATTTTGGAAATTTTGTTTATAGATTTGACTTTCAGCTCTAAACTTATTGACCAATGTTATTTCACCTTTTCTTCTGTTTCTGAGATTTTCAAATTCAGAATTCATGTACAGAATGTAACACCCCGCCTTACCATGACACAATATTATCCGCTTTGGCCGAAGCCGCACGGATTTGTTTATGGCGACCTGGCGAGGACTTCCCAGGGGGTCACCCATCCTGGCCCCAAAACGCGTTGTGTTTAGGAAGGCAAATATTTACTTATGAACCCAGCATCACTCCTGTCCACGGCCGATATGGGATCTGTCTAAAGTGTTACAAACACCCCCCTTTAGGGACTCATCGTCCTCGATGAGGTTTGCCCCACATCACGAACGGCAGAGGAGCGGCTCTAATACCATTTGTAACACCCCACCTTACCACGACACAATATTGTCCGCTTTGGCCTAAGCCGAACGGATTTGTTTCTGGCGACCTGGCGAGGACTTCCCAGAGGGTCACCAATCCTGGTACTACTCCCACCCAAGCACGCTTAACCACAGAGTTCCAAGAACTTGCCTTGCATGTGGCCCCAAAACGTGTTGTGTTTAGGAAGGCCAAGATTTACTTATGAACCCAGCATCACTCCTGTCCACGGCCGATATCGGATCTGCCTAAGGTGTTACAAGAATTTGATTTTGCATCTTGTTTTCAGAATTATCAGAATTTGATGAAAAACTTGATTCAGAATTTAATTCAGAAGAAGAAGTTTGTACCTCAGAGTCATGTGCATGAGTATCTTCTGGATCCATCTGGCACATGTAGCAGTTTGAAGCATAATGTGCAACTTCTTCATCATATTCTTCATCACTCCAGTTCAACCAATCTTCTTCATATTTTGTGATTAGAACTGGATTGATTTCCTTCTTCTTTGCAAGTAGATGCTTGTTAGGTCTATTATTATTTAATTGTGACAAAATAAGGAAAAAATATGCTTAATTGTAAAAGGAAGTTTATAATTCCTTAAACTCTTGTTTCCTTAATTAGATTAGACTAGCAATATAAATAGAACGTTAGGGTTTTACTTTTAGGGTTAGTCGATTCATAATACATAGAGAGAGTGCTGAATCTGATTGTAATCGACATATATACATTCAAGAGATATATGACTACGTAAGTTCTTTAAATCATTGTTCTTGTCATATTACTTTACTATTAACTGTTTATTGTCATTGTGCTTATTATAATGGGATCAACAAGTGGTACAGAGCCTGAGATCACGAGTTTTTACGATTTTCTGAGCAAACCACGAAATAGAAGGTAAATTTATTGTCATTGTACTTATTATAATGGATCAACAAGTGGTATCAGAGCCTGAGATCACGAGTTTTTACGATTTTCTGAGCAAACCACGAAACATAAGGTAAATTTATTGTTTTTCTGCGAATTTCTGCTGTCGTTTGATGTTTCATCGAGTCCTTCTATTCATTGATTTTTCATCGAGTCCCACTAATTCATGCTAAACCCGATAAAACACCAACCTAAATTTTTGTCGATTGCATCATATTTTTTCTCAAATATTTTTCATCACTACGTTCTGCTGTTCAAATAAATTTATCGATTTGATATCTAGTTTTGTGTTTTTATCGCATGATGATGTCTGTGTGTTTATCGATTTAATCTTTCTAACTAACTTGTTGAATTTTTCTCGATTACATCTTTCTGTTACTTGAAGTTTTGTCGATTCAAACTGCTTATTCATTATTTTTCCTCAACTCCTTTTTAAATTTAAATCTGTTTAAATTAAAATTACTTTAGTTTATTTTCTTTACTCTTGAATTTCTTTACATAAGAAAACTCAGGAACTTGTGACTCCTGCAGCTTTTCTTACTAAAGAAGTCCTTAGTAAAATCTTAAACTCTCGTAATCTTGATACTTTCTGAAATTGAACGAATAAGAAACTCAAAAACCCAGACAGTCTTGTCCATAAAAAGACTAGTTCTTTTTAGTCAAGAACCCTGTGTTTTTGTTTTCTAGTTTATCAAATCTCAGAAAACTCAAAATTAAATTTTTTTATCGAGTCCTGTTTGAATCGAGAAATTTTTTGATCGAGTACTCTAGATTCGAGAATTCTTTAAGTTAGTTTTTGTTCAAAATTTATCAAATTAAATTAAATCGAGAACACTGAGGTTATCGACCGATAAAAATTCTGTTTATCGGACCTTGTTCTGTCGACAACAATATTTTATCGAGCCTCCTTCACTCGATAAAAAGTTTTTTATCGAGTCTAATTTCATTCGACATATTTTATTATCGAGCTTCTGTCACTCAATAACACTACTTTTAGACCCATATCGATAATTTTTTTTTCTCGATTCCCTTTGTCACTCGATAATAACCTACTGTTTCAAGCAACAACTCAGAAATTTTTAAAAACTCATTGATCGAGGTCCACCCAAAAAGTACAATGACCACTCGTGAAGCAATGGCTATTAGATCAGACACCAAACCTCCAATTCTCTTCCCGGGAAAATATTCTCAATGGAAGGATAGATTCCTTGATTTCGTTGAACGCCATGACTATGCCGATGAGATCATGAGTTCAATCAAAGAAGGTCCTCCTCCAATTTTTTATCAGGAGTTTCCGGCTATGCCAAACAATACTCCTCCTACGCTGCACGAAGGGAAGTTAAACTCAAAAATACATGGGATGCAAACGAGAAGAAGATAATGAGAGGTGACCAACTTGCCCGTTCTTATCTACTTATGAGCCTTCCAAATGAAATCTATATGAGCATTGATAGCCACAAGAAGACAGCTAAAGAAATGTGGGAAGTCATAGAGAAATTCATGCTTGGAATGAAAATTGGCACACAACTCAAAATCACCAACTGCATCTCTCAATATGAAGAATTCAAGGCAAAAGATGGAGAAAGTCTTACGAACACATATACCCATTTTGTACAACTGGTGAACGAACTTAGCAAAAACGAAATTCGTAAGACCAAGATCGAAAACAACGTTAAATTTGTTAGCAATCTTCAACCGGAATGGCGCCGGTTTGCTAATCAAATCAAACACAACAAATATCTCGCTGACCTTGATCTTCATGAAGTCTATGAAACCCTTCAACAAGACGAAGAGGAGGTTCTCGAACTAATGGGGTTAAATTCAAAGAAGAACCCGGATCCAATCGCATTGACGGCAAAAGACTCTTCTTCCGCTCCTCAAGAGATGTTTCCCGAACTAGAAGACGAAGATTTTGACTATGATCCAGAAATTGCCAATCTTCAACAACAACTGGCCTTCCTTCCGAGATCTTTTCAACAAAAGTTCTCACGTTGCTCGAATCCCAACCAACAAAGGTATGCCGCGGGATCTAATAATCATGAGCGAAAGGCCCTGTTTGAACCTAAACCAAGAAGAGAAGAACCACGCCCAACACCCAAGCCAGAAGACAAGTTCAAGGGTGAAAGAAGCCTGTGCTACAACTGCGGTAAATCTGGTCACTATGCAAGGGAATGCAAGAAGCCAATAGTGAAGGACTCTAACTACTTCACTTAAAAACTGATGTTGTCTAAACAAAAAGAAGCCGGTAAAGTTCTTCTAGCTGAAGATAAACAATGACTTAATCAAGATGATGAAGATGACATGGAAGGGGATACTGAAGCACATTTCAGCTTAATGGCTTACTCTGATGACACTCCTTCTCACGCTTCCGACTATACACCCGAGGTAAGCCCTTCTGACTATGACTCTTTTGTATCTCAAATGCATGATTTGATGTGTCAATTAAAGGAATTACACTCCAAATTGAAAACCGAAAACTCTTGGTTTCCAATTTAGAAGCAAGCCTAGAAAATAATCATAATCAATTGCTTCTTATGCAAACCGACCTTGTCAATACTCAAAGTATAGCACACAATCTCGAAACGGAAAAAATGGTTTTAAAAGAAGAAAATGATGTTTTCCAACAACAAATATCTGATCTCACACTTCAACTTCAATCATCTAGGGATGAGACTGCCAAATTTTCATCAAAGTTTGACTTTGTCGGTTTTCAAAGACAAGATCTATTAGAAAAACTCGAAAAGTTGGAATTAAAACTATACAAGCTTGGTCAAACTGAACACACTATTCACTTAAATGCACTGAAAGATTTAAGCTCAAAAGCCGGATTAGGTCTTGAAAACCCGAAACACTTAGCAAAGGCTATCTATAATACTCCGACGATTTATAAATTCGAATATCTGAACCTTGGTCCAGATTACCAAATTCAATTTATGAAGCCGGACCCTAGTGTTGAGGAAAGAGAAGATTGGAAGAGACAAAAACAAAAACTATTTTCAAATACCTTTCTGCTATCCTCAAATAGTAGAAGAGGAATCTTCTAGTGAATCTCTTCCAAACAACTACTTTCCATCATACTCAGCCGAAGAACTTCAAAACAAGATTCCTAAATGTAAACGGTACATTCCCACTCTATTTTTAGAAAAGAAAATTATTCAACTCGAACGAGTGTTGGAATCTGAACGTTCTTTGGCGGAAAAGGAAAAGGAATCATTGTTATTTAAAATACAACAACTTAAGAACGAGACTTTACAATTGAATAAAACTCGTGAAAATGTTCCTATTCCGACGAACAAATCAATGCTGAATTAGATGCCCTTTCTAACCAATCTTCACTTGAATCGGACGAGTATTTAAACGACATGTGTGATGAGTTTGATTTCAATCCTGTGCTTCCTACTCACACTGAATTTTTAGACAAAGGCAAACAACCTATGGAATCAGTTTCATTGCCTACTGAACCAACCGTGTTCCTTTCAATGTTTCAGCGCTTCATACTTTAGAAACCAAGTCGGTTTGGGTCAAAAAGGGCACGCATACTACAAAGCAAACACCCCGCAAAGAAGACAAGTTTTTACATTCCAATGTCAAAAGAAACAATTCTAGATTTCGTTTTCCTTATCAAATTCATTCCTTTAGACATTTAATCAAATTTTCTCGTAATAAAATTTGTTGTTCTAATTGCGTTGTGGATGAATTTGTTCGTAAACTTCCTATTGATTATGGTTATTGTTATTTTCCGGACATGCATAATTCATTTAATCACAAATTTTATCATTCATCATCCATTTCTAAATCGGGTCCGAGAAATCAAATGACTAACGCCCATAAGTCTCACCACAAGTGGGTACCCATGGGTGCAAAGTCAACTAACCATGATGGACCCATTTAGAAATGGGTACCTAAATCTGCCTGATTTTGTGCAGATCGGTCATGTGTGGTACTTAGATTCCGGATGCTCCAAACACATGACCGGACAAAAGGAGCTGCTTGCCAACTACACTGAAAAGAAAGGTGGATTCGTCAAATTTGGCAATAATCACTTGGCACCGATAAAAGGATATGGTGATATCATTCAAAACAACATCACCATTTCCAACGTCTCTTATGTACAAGGGCTAAGCCACAACCTGTTGAGCATTGAAATTTTTTGTGACAAGCAACTCGAAGTAAATTTCAGACCCGATAGATGCTGTGTTCGCACGTTTGATGGAAAGGAGCTTCTAACCGGCTCACGCAAGTCCAACCTCTACACGATCGATCTTTCCCAAGTAAACACCCCCTCAAGTGTTCGTCTTCTGTCAAACGTTTCTAGTCCAAAGACCTAGTTATGGCATCGTCGCTTATCTCACTTGAACTTCAAGAACATCAATCGCCTCTCCATCCAAGGATTAGTCACCGGCCTCCCAACTGTTAAGTTCGACAAACCGCATCTCTGTGACGTATACGAAATGGGAAATATGAAGAAGGTCTCTCACAAACCCAAGTTAGTTCACAGCTCGACTCGACCTCTTCAACTCATTCATATGGACTTGTGCGGCCCGATGCGGACTCAAAGCATACATGGTAAAAAGTATGTTCTAGTAATGGTGGACGATTTCTCTCGATTCACATGGGTAAAGTTCCTTCGATCAAAGGATGAAACCCCCGACACCATCATCACGTTTCTCAAAGTCGTTCAAGTTAAGCTAGAACTTACTGCACAAACCATCCGCACCGATAATGGAACTGAATTCAAAAACCGTACCCTTGACGGTTACCTCGAATCGGTTGGTATAACCCACACGTTCTCTGCAGCTCGTACTCCACAACAAAACGGTGTGATCGAACGCCGAAATCGAACTCTAGTTGAAGCCGCTCGCACTATGCTTACTTTCTCAAAGCTTCCTCTCCACGTTTGGGCCGAAGCTATCAACACAGCATGCTACACTCAAAACCGCTCCATCATCAACAAACGCTTCAACAAGACACCTTATCACTTGGTCTACGATCGCGTTCCTTCCATCGAGCATCTTCGAACGTTTGGAACTCGTTGGTTCGTACTAAATGAAAAGGAAGATCGTGGGAAACTCAAGCCGAAAGCCGTTGAAGCTTACTTTCTCGGATACTCACCAAACGCATCATCTTATCGGGTCTACATAAAACACGCACGTTGCGTCACTGAAAGCGTTAATGTACAATTCAATCCAAACGCCGAGATGGCCCCTGGACCCGCACTCACCGGCATATTAACTTCCGATCACATTCGTTCGAAACCTGCTCCCAACCCGGCTGAACCTTCAACGTCCAAAACCACCATGTCAAATCTGGATGACTTATTCGAGTACTTCTACTCGGATTACTTTGGACCATCCACTGATACTTCTCTCTAGATTCCCCCGCCTACCTTGGAGATTGCCGAGACTTCGGATCTTTCCGGACCGCCAATTACAACGGAAACCGTCTCACTTGCTGCATCTCCAAGCACATCTACAACTGCTCCTCCCGATCAAACTATTTCCTCAGATGCTCCTCTTGTTCCACCTGAACCTCAACCGACTATTCAGCCAAATCCTGCGGAACCGACATCCTCTCCCCCACCATCCACTTCAACCCCTACGGATGTCACAAGTGCCACAAGATCATCAAACGTGGCACCAACCTTGGATTCTCTTCAAAATCTTCCGTTAGGTTCTTATCAAGATGACACCCCGGATCCAAATGCATTTCAACCGCTTCCTCATACAACCAAATGGACCCGCTCTCATCCTGTTGAACAAATTATCGGAGATCCGAACCGACCAGTTACAACGCGTTCCGCCTCGGTCAATGATTGCATGTTCTCCTCTTTTATAAGAGAGATCGAACCCACATCCATTCTCGAAGCAATGAATGATCCTGATTGGATTGTGGCAATGCAAGAGGAAATCAATCAATTTGAAAGTCTGAAAGTATGGCGCCTTGTTCCCCGTCCTCGAAACAAGACCGTTATCGGCACGAAATGGATCTTCAAGAATAAACAAGACGAAGATGGTGTCATTATACGCAACAAAGCCAGACTTGTCGCAAAGGGATACAGTCAACAAGAAGGCATCGATTACGACGAAAAATTCGCACCTGTAGTCCGCATTGAAGCCATTCGGATGTTCTTGGCTTACGCGGCACACAAGAACTTTGTCGTTTTCCAAATGGACGTCAAGACGGCCTTCTTAAACAGTGTCCTACGTGAAGAAGTCTATGTCTCTCAACCCGACGGGTTTGTCGACTCCTCCAAACCAGATCATGTCTACATTCTGGACAAGGCCCTCTATGGCTTGAAGCAAGCCCCGCGCGCTTGGTACGATAGTCTGTCAACCTATTTAGTGAAGAACGGATACTCCAAAGGTAAGATCGATCCAACTCTTTTCATTAAAAAGGACAAAGGTGACATTATGCTCATTCAAGTCTACGTGGACGACATCATCTTCGGTTCGACTAACCCAAGGCAATGCAAAGAGTTCTCTGAACTCATCATTGCAAAATTTAACATTAGCATGATGGGAATGATGAATTTTTTTCTCGGTCTTCAAATTAAACAATTTTCTACGGGAATATTCATCAACCAATCAAAATACATCTCGGATATGTTGTGTAAATACAACATGACGTCATGTTCTCCGATTGGTACACCCATGTCCCCGGGTTCAAAACTACACGCTGATCCTTCGGGAAAAGATGTGGATTCTAAAAATTATCGGGGCATGGTTGGTTCTCTCATGTATCTTACGGCTAGTCGTCCGGACATAATGTTTGCCACCTGTCTATGCGCGAGATATCAAGCATCTCCAAAGGAATCTCATCTTAATGCGATCAAACGGATTTTCCGGCATTTAAAAAGTACACCTAATCTTGGCCTATGGTATCCCAAGGATACGGGTTTCGAGCTAACTGCCTTTTCAGATTCGGATCACGCCGGATGCATGTCCAATCGCAAAAGCACTTCGGGCCACATTCAATTCCTCGGAGACAAATTGGTCAACTGGTCCTCCAAGAAGCAAGCGTGCGTCTCCACCTCTACCGCGGAAGCCGAATATATCGCTGCCGCAAGCTGCTGCTTCAAGTCCTGTGGATGCGCACTCAACTTAAAGACTATGGCTTCTGGTTCAACAAGATTCCTATCTACTGTGATTCCAAAAGCGCCATAGCCATTTCAAGCAACCCGGTTCAACACACGAAGACAAAGCACATCGACGTTCGCTATCACTTCATCAAGGATCACGTCGAAAGAGGTAAAATTGAACTATATTTTGTTAATACGGAACTTCAGCTTGCCGACTTGTTTACCAAGGCATTGGATGAGAAACGATTCCAGTTCCTAGTATCCAAGTTGGGAATGCTCAATCTTAAAACCTGATTATCACAAATCAGTGTGTCTAAAAATCCTCAAAAACGTCTATCCAAGGGTTTATGAACATTTACTCTTCGAGTCAATCTGCATAACAAGTGGGTTCTCATTTTTTTTAGATTTTGACCTTTATCTTACAGTTCCGTATTTTCAATCTTTCTTTCCTTTTTTTTCTCTCCCTCGCTGTGTGTATCACCTTGGTTCATCGTTCAAGGGGGAGCAACAAGGTCCGTTTTCCTATCGATTCACATTCCTAGGGGGAGCACACCACACTGTATGCATACATTAAGGGGGAGCCTTATATTTGTTTTCTGTATTTTAGTCCTAATTAATTAAAAAAAAATTAATTAAGTCAGGTTCTCGGCCCCTAAGGGCCCGACAACAATGGGATTATCGACCCCCTCTGGCTTGATAACCTCCCCAATCGACATCTCCATAACGGGAAATTTTTCCTCGGCCCTATCACACACTGCCACGTGCCATCACCCGATGACCACAATTTAAAGTAATCGGGCCCCACTCTCAAAGAACCTTTTCTCACAAATTTGAATTTCACTCTTTCTCTCTGAAAAACCCTTCAAGTTCTTGGCAATCCAATATCAAATTCTCAAAACTTCGAGTTTTTCAGATCCGAAAGCACCACCAGGTTCGTAATTCTCCCCTTATCATCTTTAATTCTTGCACTTTGTTCTTAAAATCGTTGCATGATCCGTTTTTTACTGTATGACTGTTCGGTTTTTGGGGTTAGTATAGGTTTTCCGATTTTGACTGTTCATCAGTCCAAATCGTGATTAGATTTAGTGTTTTGGCCTTAAGTCCTTTATTAAACTTGTTCTCTATCACTAATCGCACCTAGTAATAGGACTTTGCCATAGTTTTAGGCCCTTTTTTGGTATCTGACCACTTAGAAAATTTACGTCTGGTTTATGAGTTTTTATCGAGTCGTAGATGAGCCTTTGAGTTTTTATCGAGTCACTCTTATCTGACCAAAAACACCTTCGTCCTCACTAAGGCTTTTTATCGAGCCCTTATGACTCGATAACATTTGTTATCTTCTCAAATAAGATCGATAAAAAAAAATCACTAAGTCTTTTTATTGAACCCTTATGACTCGATAACATTTGTTATTGACTCAAATAAGATCGATAAAAATTCAATAAGTATTTTTATCGAACCCTTATGACTCGATAACATTTGTTATCGACTCAAATAAGATCGATGAAAATCACTAACAATTTTCATCGATCCCTTAGCACTCAATAACATTTGTTATCGACTTCCAAAGGGTCGATTAAAATTACTAAGGGTTTTCATCGAGCCCTATAAGACTCGATAACATGTTCAATTGATTCGATAACCTGTGTTTCTCGATTCCCTTCTTCGGATACGCAGGTTTGTTCTTTCTAAATCTTTACCAAGTCTTTTTGTCGATCCTCTTTCACTCGACAACACCTTTTTCCTCGATCCCATTGCACTCGATAACAATTGTTTTCGACCCAATGGGACTCGATAAAAAGACTTGGCATTTTTTTGTTAAGACTCAATTCACTAACTTTACACTTGGTTTGCCTAACTGTCTTATTTCAGCAAGAAATGGCAGCCATGAATGATCCGAACCTTTCAGATGATGAACACCCGATGCCATCCGAACGCTCCACAGAACCAAGCATCAACGCAGCTAACCGGGATGACATCTTGATGCCTAGAGCTCACCTTCAAAAAATCAAACCGAACAACCACCGTCTAGACTTTGGTATCACTCTCGAACACCAAGTCATCCTTGACATTCTTCAACGACATCTGCTTC
Source organism: Silybum marianum (assembly GCA_036898165.1). Lineage (NCBI taxonomy): Eukaryota > Viridiplantae > Streptophyta > Magnoliopsida > Asterales > Asteraceae > Silybum > Silybum marianum. The sequence goes on along the minus strand of CM072540.1, from coordinate 13,407,304 downwards.
GTTATGCCTTTGCACTGGACCACCGGGTACCCCTTTTCTACCTCCAGCAATTCAGGTACACACTGACATACCATCCGGACGAAGTTGACCATCATTTCACTGCTCATATCGATGACTTTGTCACCCGCTTAACTCCATCTAGGATTCGCCGCATTCTCCGCCTACCGCTCGCCACAGCCGACCACCCATACGACGCCTTTGCAACCGACCAACAGCTAGTTGCCGACATCCTAGCCCTTGGGTATGAATCCCCTGAACCATTCACAAGCCCCGGCCAGTTCAAAAGGATGTACCTGCCTCAGATTTGGTTCACGCTATTCACCATCGTCAATCGATGTCTGACTAGCAAACACACTGACATGGACAAGGCCAGCACTGCGGTTCTTCGAATTTTTCACGGCATCGCTTTCAACCGTCATTATGACTACGCGATGCTCATCTGGATGGATTTTGTGGAACTAGTGGAAGACAAATCCAACAATCCGATCGTACCTTCGTTCCTTTTCAGCGGTTTCTCCAACTTTTCATCCATGCCATGATGACTTCCCGACCTGCCATCCCTAAACGAGCCGGATCACCCTTAGACCCGAACAGTGCCCTTAAATTTGTACGCCTAAATGATCGGGTCTTCAACTATACCATGTCTATCCTTGAAGCGCTCCTCGTTTATGCTGATCAGAATGCACCTAGTGTGATAGCCTATAGGGAGCGACATGGCTTAATGGCCCAACCACCTCCGGTTGCGCCTACCCAAGAGCCGATCCAAGAGGAAAATATTGAGGGAGGTGAGGGTCCTAGAGTAAAAGAGCAGGGTCAGGATCAGGGGGATCCTGACCAGGGTGATGCGCATAATGCGAGGGGACATGACGAGGGAGGTGCATCTGATCAGCCCCCCCAACCCAACTACTTCCAACAAGCCCCGCACCCGACCCATTATCCTAACTCCCCGATTCAAAACACTGGTCAGCCGACAACGTGTCCGCCCTCGCTCTTCATCGTCGGATGAGGATGATTCTGACAACCAACCGCTCCTTCGTCGCCAACGAACTGCAGAAATAGAAGTGCAAGCCGTAAGTGGCATCGGCCCACAACCCTCTATCACCGATTCCAGTTCTGGGAATGGAGAGTCTTCAACTGAACCGAACCCCGAACCAATCATCCGTACACCCACCTCCGCACCAATCATACCTTCTGATGAGGAACCTCAATTCGACTTTGACTTTGAAGCCAATCAATCCTCCCCATCTATGTCTGACATATTCCTTGAAACCTCAATTGGAGAAATAAGGAGAGATGAGGGAGTACAAGTTGAAAAAGAAATAGTGAGCTTGAGCGAAGGGGAGACAAAAACGATAGAGAGTAAGAGTCCAATATCCCCCAACCAGGTAACCAAGTCAACTAGCCCTACTCATTCGTTGGGTATGACTAGTGGACAAGTCGCTATGGACCTAGCAGCGCAATTGCACGCCCCCCCTAGCCACTCTGAAGGCTCCCAACAGCCAACAGTTTCAACGATACTTATGAGTCTAGCACCTTATCTAGCTCCCCTCCACTCGGGAGGCATATCTATTGAAACAAGAGGCAGTAGCTCACTTGCTTCGACTTCGTTTGTATGCACATCGAGTCTAGAACCCGCTAGGGGACACGAGTCTACACACACTGCGAGCCTCCGTGGCCCAGTCGGAACTCCCATAGTGATGTCCATTCCGGACATTCCACGAGGATTGGGAGGAAATCCTACCAGTGCTACATCTTTGCTAATGCTGAACGTAGGTCATACAGTTGAATGAACTGTTATGTCAACGGGCAATCTAAGTGATCCCGGAGTTACCCATACAGCAACCCCATCTCCGTCGTTCTCTATTCCCCCGGAAGGCGAATCAATCATTGCTGCTCACTTACAAAGGGCAAGAGAAACCCTTGCTGAACATGTTTCCCTAATGACAGCCGAAAGAGAAGCCTTCGTGCGCCAAATTCGTGAAGCTACACGTCTTAAAGAACCGACTCCTCTACAAGTCGACCCTTCACATGCAAGCTCCAGCCGTCCAAGCACCAGCCACTCTCCACCACCACCATCACCCCCTGAAGATCGACCCCATTCCCCACATCGATATGAGTACAACACCGATGAACTCATGTCAATGTTGTATGCTAATCTGCTATCCGAATCCAATGCAACCGGCCAACCGGAGGATTCGCTTGAGGGTCTTCTTCGCCGCAATCTTCAGATCCCCACTGTCACTCGTCATGAGTTCGATGTACTCCGCGCCCATATTGACCAAAAGCTCGCCGACTTGAAGAATACCCAACAGCGCCAAACGGATGACATCTTGGGTGCTATTACTGCTCTTCGCACAGAAATCCAAGAGTCTTGTCGTCCGGCCGTTCGTGCATCTACATCCAGACCTCACCAGCACGACCCGGGCTCCGCTCCAACTCGTCCTGAGGGGGAGACACGCCAAACGGCAAGATCACGATCAAGAGCAGCTGCTGCTTCAGCTTCAAGACCACCCGCTCAATCTACCCAACAAAGGCAACGCACTACAATGACTCTAGACGACGATACACCAATGGTTGAAAAGCCTGTGGATATCAAATAATGTTGACGGAAAGCAAATCCAAATGGGTGAATCAGCAGATCCGTGTGCCATATCTTGAGGAAACTATGGAGAAGATCTTTCGCAAGGAAGAAAAACCTGACGATTTGGCACACATTCATCTCGTGATGGAAATGGACCCTGCTCAGGTTAGAGAGTATCTCCATATCCTGAGGATGAGAGCTTTACCTCAAGCTGAAGTGGTCTCAAGGCACAGGGTTGTCGGGATTCTGAAAATTGACACTGCAAGGATCTTTCAAGTCGAGTACCCGGTTTTCACTGTCCAAAGAGAAGATGGTAAAACGTATTCCTTCTTTGAAGCTGATTTTGCTAACCTTGATATAATGGACTTGGAGATCATCTACAACGATTATAGAGACAAGCGCAACAGAAACGTACACGAGCAAAGGGCATTAAGGTCAGTGGTAGGGCATGTTCAGAAAGAGCTTCGGTACAACTATCTTCATGATCTTCAACGAGGGATCGAAAGCGAGAAAAAGAAGATACATATTACTAAGCCTGATCAATCATTACCTGTACTTGACAGTACTCTAGTCGTCACCATCATCACTCGTCCTGTTCATGGTGTAGTTTGGATGCATGCTTCTAGAGAAAAATGGTTTCTTAGGTTTCACGAAGTGGCTGCATATTCTGACGGTACGTTATGGGGAATCCATAACAGACTTGCGTCATTAATTGCAACAGATAGAAAGAGCACAACAAGGATGAGCAACGACAAAAGAAACTCTCTCATAGAAGCTATCAAAATAATCGATGACAGAATTATCTATCGACAAACCCTACGAAGATTTGAAGGCATGTTCGAGCTAAGAAGATGAAGATTCATTTTGCCACAAAGGGGGAGATTGTTAGGTCTATTATTATTTAATTGTGACAAAATAAGGAAAAGATATGCTTAATTGTAAAAGGAAGTTTATAATTTTCTTAAACTCTTGTTTCCTTAATTAGATTAGACCTAGCAATAAAAATAGAACGTTAGGGTTTTACTTTTAGAGTTAGTCGATTCATAATACATAGAGAGAGTGCTGAATCTGATTGTAATCGACATATATACATTCAAGAGATATATGACTACGTAAGTTCTTTAAATCATAAATCATTGTTCATGTCATATTACTTTACTATTAACTGTTTATTGTCATTGTGCTTATTATAATGGGATCAACAATGCTTCTTTTCATAATAACCAGCATTCTTAACCTTTGGCATTTTGCACTGTCTTGCAAAATGACCAGGTTTTCCACAGTTAAAGCATCTTGCTGGCTCTGTTATCTCTTATTGAACAGCATCTTGACTTAAGATTTTGTTTGTTCCATCTTCAGATTTGGATTTATTTTTGTATTTCTGATTATATCTTTGATTGAATTGTCTTGTCATGAAGGCAATATTATCAGAAATTCTTTTCAATTCTTCATGTGATTCATCTCCATTACAAAGATCAGTTTCTGAAATTTCACAAATTTTGTTTTTTGATTATATGATCATTGAGCTGTTTAACTTGTTGCTTAACAAGGCTACAGTTTCATTTGTCTTTTTCTGTTCATTCTGTCTGAACTTGATTTTGTCTTCTTGTTGAAAGAAAATCCCATAAACATCATGGATATTCTTTCTAGACAGATTTCTCGTAGGCATGTTGTTAGAAATGCTAGACCATTCATTTTCCAGATTGTTCAGAAACTTGTTGTTAATATCTGAATTGGATTTTTGAACACCATTGTTAGATCCCAAACAATCAAGATATAGAAAGATAACAAGAAATAGATCACTGAATGTTGTATACTGTATTGATCAGATGAACTGTATTACAAAATGTGTCTTTACAAGCTTTTGAAAACGTTAGTTCTAACTATCTAACAAACTATCTATTTATATATGAAATAGAAATGCTAAAGTTATAGTACAAAAATGACAAGCATGTTAAGAACTACTTCTGAACTTCTTTAGAACTTCATCAGAAGTGTCTTCAGAACCTTCTTCTGAACTTCTTCAGAAGCATCTTCAGAATTTTCAGAACTTCTGAAGTTGCCACTTCAGAAGTTATGCCTTAGGCTTTTATCTGCTTGTCTTCTGAGTTCTGTGTCTTTCTTTCTTCAAATCTTTCTTACTCTTCAGAACCCAGTACCTTTTGAAGCTATCTTAGTATCTCTATCAATATCCCCCTTAGTTTCAAAAGTTCAAATCATAATTCCAAAAATTCAAGATTTGTCTAACATCCTTCAAAATTAGACTTCTGTATTCCAACAAAGATTCTGCGATTCTGATCATCTCCTTTGCAAGCTTCTTATACTTCTCCCAATCTTCATCATTCAGATTCTTTGGTCTTCTGTTTTGTCTTTTAACGAAACGATCTCTGATAGCCATTAAAGTTCCATTGCAACATTTGTGGAGTTCTTCAAATCTCACAAAGAGTAATTTTTGAAAGCACTTGATACAAAACCTGGAGGTTGAATCACCAGAGTACTTTTCTTCAGATTTTGAATATCAGGTAGACTTAAGTTTGGTTTACTCAAATGAACTTGTTTGTTATTCAGCACATATGCAACTTGAAAATCAGTCTTTGCAGCCCAGATAAATTCTCTATACAAACCATCTCTGAGAACTAGAAATGATTTTCTGAACTTTGAAATCGAATCATGAAACGGATAAAGACTTCTGTATACTCTGAGCATATCTCTTAAGTAAACATTCTGAAAGTCAGCTTCTAAGAAGGTAGATATCTCACCATTTCTTCTTTCAACGGTAAAAAATACACAACTATAGTTTTTTCTTGTCTTTAATTCTGCATTAATCACTTTGATGATAGGACTTTCTTTTCTTGCTTCATTAACAGGAATCCTTAGCTTTCTAATGATATCAGAATACCATTGTTTCCATCCAAAGGATTTGTTAATCCAGCAATCAATATAATTAAACTTCAGTTCATGTTCCATGAACATTTCTGGATGAAAATGTTCAAGAAACATGGTAAATGCACTTTCTTTGATTCTTTGTTCTTGTAGTTATTCTTCTTCAGAAATTTGCTTTATAGGAACCAACTCTTCAGAAACATTTTAATAAATTTTCTCCTTTTCTTTTTCCTTTTCCTTTGGACTTACTTCTGAACTTTCAAGATTCAGAGTGAACTTCTGAATTTCTTCCATGTCTTGCTTCTTTGTATGAATCTTGAAATCATAAGCATCACTTAGCAAATAGTCAGCTCCTCTGATTTTGTTTACTTTTTTGTGACCAGCAAAATAACTCTTTCTAACAAATTCTCTGAAATTTATTCTTTCTTTGATCAAATAGACTATTTCTTCTTTGATATCAGATTCTTCAATAAAATCTACCATATAGTTCAGAAGCCATTTGAGAGTAGATGTAGAATACTTTGGAATATCAGATGTAAGGAATGTCTTAGTGGCTCTTTCCACAAAGTATATAAAACCAATGTCTAGACTAGTGAATAATCTTTTCAGCCCTGACCTTTCAATAAAAACAGGCTCTAACAAGTTTACTTTGTTTAGTCTGTATTCTAAAGCCAACTGAAAGTCATGCTTAATGAGTTTCCTTATATAAATTCCCAAGATTCTTCAAATCTCTGAGACTAGTTCAGTTTCACCTCTGTTAACACAAAAAGACAAAGTTTCCAGCTTATCTTGTAGTCTTAGCTTGTACAAATCAAACTAAGTAAACTCACATAAAGTACCATCCCTTCTTTCTGCTCCAAATTTGCCTATAAACAAATCATCTTGAATTGACTTTGATAAGCATCTGATCTTCTTTATTAAAGTTAAATCATGGAAGTTCTGAACACCATGATTCTGAATATAGTTTCTCACTTGAGCAATATGATCTTCAGTCCATTCATCATTCAGAAAATCTTCCAACGTTGCAAATTTCATACTTCTTCTGTACATAAAACAATAAATGTCTTAAGGAAACACCAAGCTATTCTCTCCAGGAATGAACACATTTTCCTTTTCAAAAACTTGATCCAAAATAGGTTCTTCAAGAACTGGAAGATCTATTGCAGGAATAATAATACAAGGTCTGAACCTTACTTCAAATTTTTCAGAGAAGACAATAAGAATTTCATCTACAATTACGACTCCTTCCATGTGATTTAGATCAAACTCTATTTCAAATCTCTCATCTGGTTGATTCAGAAAGTCTTCAAAAATTGACAATCTGTTTTTCAAAAATCTACACTCCAGATTTCTTGGATTGTTCAGAAATAGATGAACCCAACAGAATTTTCTCAACAAACTCCATAATTCTTCAAAAATATCACGATGGACCTCATTCAGAATTTGTTGTGGCTTCCTGATCACTAAATCTCTGGCTTCATTAACTTCTAAGATTTCTTCCATATTAACTTCAGATTCTTCTTCAAACATGATCACATCTGAGAGATCACTTGGTTCACCAATTACATCTTCAAATGCAAGACATTCTTTTAGCATTTCTTCATTGGAATCTGGAATTACATCTGTTTTATCTGAACTCAAGTTTCCTTCAGAATCAAAAGATAGTTTTTCTGTTTCATACCCTTCATCAATCAATTCTTCAGAAGAGACAACATCAACCTCTTGGCCTTCATGTTCTGCAAGAATATCTTCTATAGCTTCAGAAACTCTGTTTGATCCTTCACTTATATTCTGAGCTTCTTCAGAAGCTTTCTCAGAAGATTGACCTTGAGAATTTTCAACATTTTCAGCTTCAGATACTTTCTGTCTTTACTCCCCCTATTGATTATCAGGACCCTGATCATCAAGATTTTTTTTGGAAGTATCTGTCTGAGGTCTACACTCCAAAGCAGATAATCTGTTATTCAATGCTGTCTGAGAAGTCTGAATAGCAGATAATTGATTCAGAATTTGATTAATGTCATCTTTTGTAGCAAATTCAGAAGTATGAGATTGAGAGGTTGAAGAAGAAGGCTGAGATGCTTTGAGAGAAGATATAGAAGAAATCACTTCAGAGAAAGCATTCAGAAGTGCATCTTTAAAAGAGTTGAGATCATTGGAAGAAGAAACTTGAAAATCATTCAATTTGTTCACCACTGTTACCTCTTGTTTTTCCAACCTATCCTCCATCACCTTGTTTGATTTGTTCGTCAATTCCTTTAGTTCCTTCTGAATCTTTTCAAATTCAGAAGTACAAAAATCCTTGAATTCTAAAAATCCAGAAGATGTGGGTAAATTGCCAAGACCAACAGATGGTCTTGTTTGCAGTCCTTCAGAAGAAGGTTGGCCTGTAGATGCCACAACATCATGAATCATAAATGACTCTGTGAATGGAGATTTAGTAATGTTCACTCCACCAGGGCTTCCAACTAATCTTTGATACCCAATATTAGGAATATCTTTAGTTGTTGAGGCAATATGACACACACTTTGCTTATTTACATCTGAAAGATGTGTGCTGGTGTGAAGGAATTCCACATTTAGTGGTTCTTTAGGCTCAACATTGAGTGGACTCTCAGACTCTATGGGCTCGAAATAGTGAAGGGGGGACATATGTCTTTTTTTTTCAACAAAAGATCCTCCAAATGGGGTCCTAATGGTATATGAGCTGCTTGCCCCAATTGTGTTAATGAAACACCCTTCTGTTAAGAGATGGATTAGTGGCTTGGGGGGGGGGGGGTTAACAAGGGTCGCCATGGGCTCACTGGCCTTTTCCATATTACCCACCAAAGAATGTGGAGTAATAGATGATGTGGGTGTCCGGCTAGTAACATTTGGTTCACAAGTTTCTTTATTTTTTACTTGTGTTCTCCCCTCATCAATTCTTTTTCTAACCCTTCTACCCAATCTCTCATTTACATTTTTCCTCTTCAGACTTTGAGATTGTTCTCCCCCTTTAACAGCCTCCCCACTCTTCCTAGATAGTCAAGACTCTGTAGCATGCTCACCACTCTTGTGGGAATCAGGGGAAGAGACTACTGGTTTTGGTAGTCCCATTGATTCATAATACTCACTCACAATCCTATTTTCTGAACTTACAAGTCCAAGTAAGTAAGTAGGTAATGGAATGGCATTTGGAAATTTTAATTTTGCATTTGGTGGACGAAGATTATCCATGGTAAAGATAGGAACATGTACCTCATGGACAAGATCAGGAATAACAGGAACAACCTTCATTGCACCTTTGATAAATGTTTGAAAGAATCGTTGGAAGGGAATGTAGCTGTATGTGGTTTTCTTCAGAACAGCAGTCTTCAGGTCTTCAAATATTAGTGAAGCAGAGTCATAGTGTTTGTTGAATACCACTCCATGAAATATAATCCTTCCATTTGTAGATGCTTGGTCTAAACTAGAACTTTTTCCAGAGAGGCAAGTGTTTAAGATAGAAAATAGAGAATACCAGATTGGGGGTAGACACTTCCTTTTGAATGAACTTAAGGCATTTAGTTGTTCAGAATATCCCAAGCTCATAAAATCTGAAATCATCTCAGAAGATGATGGAATTGGATCATATGAAGTTTTCCCAAGAACTTCATCTTCTTTTGGAAGAATATGTATATTTCTGACATCTTCCACAGAAACACATACCCTGTAGCCATGAATGTATGAGGAAATATCATCTTCAGCTTTATCGACCTCAGCGTAATACCACCATTGCTGCAAGTAAGAAGCAGGGACTGAAAATTTTTTTGAGAGCAAAACACGAAGTGGATGTTTCTTCAGAATTTCTATCAAAACCATTTGATCATCAGCAAAATCTGTCGATTTGAAGTCCAGAGCACAATTATTCCTTTTGATATCGAGCAATTTTTCTTCGGGAATATACAATTTGGACAAACCAGGTCCATCACTGCTCTCAACACCAGATTGAGACTCACTTTCACCAGCATTTGATTCAGAGACCACCTCAACAGGCTAGATATGAGTTTCCCCAATTATAGCAGAACTAGGGTTAGGGTTAGGTTTAGGGTTAGAAATTGGATTTGAAGGTCCGGCTTCACCAATAACAGTTGTGGCTGTGTCTTGTACTACGTGATCATCATTCAAAGGGATTTCCATTGATCCAATCAATATATTTTTAGGCACAACTCTGAATGATGCATCACTGGATGAGTCATTGTTGTTGCTGAAACTCGAAGAAGCAGAAACCATCACATTCGAAGTTGACATTACTGGAAGTGAACAAGGATACACACTTGATCGAAAATGAATAAGCACAGAGAGATTTTGGAGGGAAAAAGAACTAGAAAATGAAGAAGAAGGTGATTCCATCTGTTTTATATGACTAAATAAGCATAGATGGACACGTGGCCAAAAATTAAACGAGATTAAAAGAGTAATCATCATTTATTTGGGTTAATGAACCGTTTAATCGACGTGGGTTAAGGATTTTCCAATGAAATTAAAACACGTGGCACACGCTTAAAAATGAATAACGGGAAGTAAAGTTCTGAGAACAAGTTCAAAAACTTCAGAAGAAATTCAGAATTTCTGAGAAGAAATTCAGAATTTCTGAGAAGAAATTCAGAAGTCGAAATGAAAACTTTCAGAAATACTTCAAAACTTGCAAGAAAAGTTCAGAACCAAACTTATATTCCTCCAAAATGACAAAAATCATTTAAAAATACATACTTCTGAAACATATAAATCGTTTTAACTATTCAGAAGTAGGTTTGAACAATAACAAAAATATTTTATCTATAGTAGCTTGTCCATACTACTTAGATTTGAAATTCAAGACTTGTAACCAGCACCTCAGATCTGTTTGATAGAAATGAGTATTTAAGATTTTGAATTTTTAGGCACACTTTACCTTGAATCATAAATAGTTATGATTCTCCCCCTTAAACAATGCTATTTATCAGAGAAAAAAAATGTTAGAGAAGTGAGAGAAAAAAATGAAAGTATTTGAGAAATAATCATCTTTGAAGAAGAAATTATAACTTCTGAAATTTAGAAAGATGGAATTTCTTAAACAGAACTTTAGAAAATCTGAAGTTCAAAATATTCAGAATTTGGAAAAATTAATCTCAGAATATAATATGTAAATACTTACATAGACATATTCATCATGCCGAATTTACTTACCAGAAAACTAAATTGTTTCTCATCAAGTGCTTTGGTAAATAATCAGCCAATTGATAATCTGTCTGAACATAAACCATTTTAATATTATCTTTTTCCACATGATCTTTGATTAAATGATACCTAACATCAATATGCTTTGTTTTTTAATGTTGAACAGGATTAGTAGTGATAGCTATGGCGCTCTTTGAATCACAATATAAAGGAATCTTTTTGAAAGTGTAACCATAGTCCTTGAGTTGTGTTTGCATTCAGATCACTTGTGAACAACAGATTGCAGCTGCAACATACTCAACTTCTGCAGTAGAAGTGGAAACACAATTTTGTTTCTTTGAAGACCAACTTACAAGTCTGTCACCCAAAAGTTGACATGATCCAGATGTGTTTTTCCTGTCAAATTTGCAACCACCATGGTCTGCATTTGTGAAAGCTATTAGTTCAAAACCAGAACCCTTAGGATACCAAAGTCCCAATGAAGGAGAACCTTTGAGATATCTAAGGATTCTTTTAGCAGCAAGAAGATGAGATTCCTTAGGATTAGCTTGATATCTAGCACAAATACATGTAGCAAACATTATATCTGGTCTACTAGCTGTTAAGAAAAGCAAAGATCCAATAATGTCTCTGTACTTTTTCTGATCAACAGACTTTCCATTTAAATCAGGTTCTAATTTTGTTGCAGTGGCCATTGGAGTTTGAATACTAGAACAGTCAGTCATGTCAAACTTCTTAAGTAAATCAGAGATATACTTAGATTGATTAATGAATATGCCAGTGGGTAGTTGTTTAACTTGAAGACCAAGAAAAAATGTTAACTCTCCCATCATACTCATTTCAAATTCAGTTTGCATAATTTTCTCAAAATTTCTACAAAATTTTGGATTAGTAGAAGCAAATATAATATCATCTACATATATTTGTATTAATATCATATCATCACCTTCCTTTTTCAGAAATAAAGTGGTATCAACAGTACCTCTTTTGAATTTGGAGTTCAGAAGAAAAGTTGTGAGAGTGTCATACCATGCTCTTGGTGCTTGTTTAAGTCCATATAAGGCTTTGTCCAAAATGTAGACATGATCTAGGAATTCTTTGCTAACAAATCCTTCTGGTTGTTCAACATACATTTCTTCATGTAGAATACCATTCAGAAATGCACACTTGACATCCATTTGAAACACCTTCATATTTTTATGAGCTGCATATGCCAGAAACATTCTGATAGCTTCAAGTCTTGCAACTGGGGCAAACGTTTCATCATAATCAATTCCTTCTTGTTGACAATACCCCTTAGCAACAAGCCTTGCTTTGTTTCTCATAACAATACCGTTTTCATCTTTTTTATTTCTGAATACCCATTTGTGCCAATTATAGATTTACCTTTTGGTTTAGGGATTAATCTCCAGACTTTGTTCCTTTCAAATTGATTTAGCTAATCTTGCATAGCTAAAATCCAATCTGGATCTTGAAGAGCTTCAACTGGCTTCTTGGGTTCCATGCTGCTTAAGAAATTCACATACAAACACTCATTGGCTGTTGTTGATCTTGTTTGAACACCTTTTGATGCATCACCAATGATTTGATGAATAGGATGATTAGATGTCCATTTTTTCACATTTGGTAATGGTTGAACAGATGATACATTGTTGAAAGAATCATAATCATCAATAATTGCTTGAGTGTCAGTATCATGGTCGATAACTTAATGTAGATCTGAATGGTCCTCCTCAAATGGTATATTCTGTACTGGTTCAGAAGTTGTAGGCATAGTTTTAGAAACAGGAATATTCTGAACTGATTCAGAAGGCATGTGTACAGATTCAGAAATAGGAATTTATGAATTTGAGGTTGAGACTGGTGGTGCTATGATGTTTGATATTTGAATTTCTGAAATTTCTTGTTCTGTTATGCTTCTGAGGAGAGTGGGATTCTGATAATCTGCAGAGACATTAACAGAAATATCAAATAAGTTTTGACATAAGATATCTAAGTTTGATTTAAGTAAAGTTTGAGATTCAGAAGTTTGATTTGTCTTGCTATTTTCTGGATCCAAGCTTTCAGAAATAGGGTTCAGTGTGAGTTCTGAATTGTCTTGTTCAGAAGTCAATGTTGGCTCATGAAATCGAATATTAGTGGTTTCAATGATCCTTTGAGTTCCTTTGATTAATACTCTATATGCCTTGGACCTTTCAGAGTAGCCAACAAAGATACCAACTACACCTTTTGGTGCAAATTTATCTAAATGTTGTGTATCATTTCTGAGAAAACACCTGCAACCAAAATTTTTAAAGTAATCAATAGAGGGTTTTCTTTGTTTAATAATCTCATAAGGAGTTTTAAGTAGTTTTCTGTTAAGAATTGTCCTGTTCTGACTGAAACATGCAGTAGCTATAGCTTCTGCCCAAAGAGACAAAGGAAGTTCAGAATAAGCAAGCATGGTCCTTGCAGCTTCTACCAAAGTTCTATTTTTTCTCTCAACTACTCCATTCTGTTGAGGAGTTCTTGCAGCAGAAAAGTTATGTGAGATACCAACAGATTCCAAAAAGTTCTAAAGTGTAGAAATTGTAAATTCTGTGCCATTATCACTTCTGATCTTTTGGATTGGTACTTGAAGAAGAACTTGAATTTTCTTCAGAAAAGGTATGAGCCTTTCAGAAGTGTCAGATTTGAGTCCAAGAAATTCAACCCAAGTATATCTTGAATATTCATCTACAATGACAAGAATATACTTCTTTCCACCCATACTTTGAGTCTTCATTGGACCACACAAATCCATGTGAAGCATTTCAAGTGGAGCTTTGCATGAAGATAGCATTTTCAGAGGATGGGAGCTTCTCTTGATCTTCACAAGCAGAACATAAGGAATTCTTATCAAATCTGACCTTTGGTAATCCTCTGACAGAGTGATGTTTTTCCATTTCAGAAATGGCTTTGAAATTCAGATGTGTCATTCTTCTGTGCCAAAGCCAACTATCATTCCTCATTGTGTTGGAAATGTAACATACCCCTTTTAATTGACCTGTTGCTGTAAAGGTAGTAGTGTATATGCCTCCATCTCTATAGGCAGTTAACTCTTTCTTTTTTTCTGAACTTAGAACATGACAGTAGTCTATATCAAAATAGACCTTCCAATATTTGTCACAGAATTGACTAATACTGAAGAGGTTATGTTTAAGACCTTCAACATAGAAAACTTTCATTACTGTAACATCTCCTTTGATAAAAGTACCATAACCTCTCACATAACCTTTTGCATTATTTCCAAAGCTAACTGTTCCTCCATATCTCTCATGATAATCAGTTAGTAGTTCTTTGAATGGTGTCATGTGTCTTGAACATCCAGAATCTAAGACCCACACATGACATATCAGCAAAAATGATTATTGAGATTTAGGTACCCATTTGAGAATGGGTCCTTTGAGATTAGTAAAAAAATTTGAAGTTCTGAACTTTGACTTCAGATTTTTCATTTCAGAAGTTTGTTCAGAACTTTGAGATTTGTCAGTCTTAGGTTTATTTTTATTTGGCTTTTTATTTTTATTCGCCAATTTAGCTGAAAAGTTCTGAATTGATTTCTTAAGATTATTCTTCTTTGATTTGGAGTTTAGTTGAAAATTATGATTACCACAATTAATACAGTGAATATGATTCTTCAAAAAATTTAATAAAACAGTAGAAGAATAAGAATCAACTCTATTGGATTTATCAACAAAATTTCTTTTATTCACTTTATCAAGTTTGGGTACATCATGTTTCTTTGAAAATGAAAAACTATCTAATTTGTCAGTCTTTGATAGTCTTTCACCTTTCTTTCTCCAAACTAAAGAGGACAACTCTGTAAAAGATAAGAAATGAGGATTAGTATAAGTAGGCTTTTTATTAATTTTAGATTTGGGTTTATGTTCTGTATTATGAACTTCAGAAATTAAATTGGAAGACTGTCCTTTTTCAAAGAATTTGACTCCATGTATAAAGTCAGATGATGATGTTGAAGATTTTTTTGAAGTTAAAGATGTATTTGGAGAAATAGAAGTATCATTTGTTGATGTGGAAGAAATTTCAGTTTTTAGAATTATCAAAAATAATTTTTGAATTCTCATTATTATTTTGTAAAGATTCAATATCTGAGACTTCATCATATTTTTCTTCATGTTCTGATTTAAGATCAACATTATCTTCTGATTCAACAGTTTGTTCAGAAGATAATTCGGAAATTTGTTTAGTAGTTTTCTTAGATTTAACAGATGATTCAGATTTTTCTTTAGAAATAATTTTAGATTCAAAAGTAATTTCAAAAGGTTTTAAAACATTATTACTTATTACTTCTGATTCAGAAATTATCTCAGTTTTATTAGAATTAAACGATTTTTCTTCAGAAAACAGAGTTTCTGATTTGACAAAGGGAATTCTTTCAGGAAAAGAGTAGTTAACAGGTTTGGATATAATACTTGTGTTGGTTTCATTAAAAATTTTCATTTTAGAATAGTCATAAAGATTTGCAGGTGCCTTTTTCAGTATTTGACTATCATTATATCCCAAACCTGCTTTAATATTGTAAAATTTTGAATTCTGAGGCTGATTTGTCAAAATGTACAGAGTCTGTTCAGTTTGACCTCTTTTAAAGTTCAGATCTTCTAATTCCTTAATCTTTTTGTAAAGATCAAGTCTTTTTTGGTTCAGAAAGTTCATTTTTACATTTAAAACTTCTTTTTCAGATTTCTCATTAATAATATCTGTTAGGTCCGTTTCAACAAGATCAAAAGAGGAATCATAGGGAAATCATCGAGTCGTATGTTTTATTGATGAAAGGTTAAAGAATTACAAACGCGTAAGTAAATTAAACGACTCTCATTAATGAATCCTCTACCCTAGACTCCTTTATATAGTAGGGTCTATTACATGGTAAGCCCAAGCCCATAAGGTATTAAACATAATATGGAATATTACAATTAATTCATTCCTTCTTTATAAAACTTTCTAAACTTAGGACTTTTAGTCCTAACAATCTCCCCCTAAAGTTTTATAAAGGAAGCATCTTCAAATCTTCTCCCCCTTGCTTTCTTTGGAAAAGCATTAGTGTTGTCGGTCTTCCAAGCTCCCCCTTGAAATAAGCTCTTACTCTTTGGTTTCACTGAAAAATACCAGATTCAATGTGCTATAACCGCCACTGATTGCACAAAATACAGCTTCAATCTGTAGACAACTCGACACAACTGTTAGCTGCATAAATCAAAGATACATGTGCGAGTAGCTTCAATGCTCAGTGCATAATCAGTAAGAAAAACATCGAATATGTCTTTAACCGCAAGTTGAATAAGAGTTATGTGTAAAGAGCTTTCATCTGATAAACTCAAGGAACTTGGATCACCGAGGAAATGTATGACGAACTGGGAGATGATATTTGATGAGCATTGCTTCTTTGACATTTAATTGTTCAAAATGTAGCCGATTTCCAGAATACTTCCAAAACAGAAAACAACCAAACTCAGATCCAATCTTCTTAATCAGATGAATGAATATTGTCATTCAACATTCTAGATCACAATCAAACCTCCAGACAGTAAATGGTTAGAAAGAATTAGCACATAATAACAGCATACATTTACTAAAACTGACATCTAAATAAAAAACTCCAGAATGATGAGTGCAGAGAGTCAGACTTCTGATTAATCCAACCAGATGCAGAATCGAATTACCTTTGTCTTGAAAACTTTTCAAATCCGGCTTTGCATGAAATCCATGAACAATGATCCCCCTCCCGAGACTCAGCACCGGGATTTTCTCTATATAAAAGAATGATGCAGGGCTCTTGAATGTTCTCTTTTGATGTCATAAGGAATCTTGGGTTGAAACTCAACTGTGGTCGATGAAATAAGCTTTGGTCGGGATCTGCATGAAGTTCTCGGGTCATATAGGTTAGAGAAAGATTTATGTCGGGTCTTATAGACTCTAGAAATATATGTCGGGTCATATGGACTCGAGAAAACATGATGTCGGCTCAAGCATGGGTCGAGAATAATGGTTGTCGGGGGTAGTGTACTCGAGAAAAAAAATTTATCGGGCAAAGTGGAGTCGAGAAAAACACTTAGGAACTTCTTGTCGGGTCTTTGGGGCTCAAAAAACAGTTAGGAACTTCTTGTCGGGTCTTTGGGGCTCGATAAAAACACTTAGGATAAAAACACTTAGGAATTTCTTGATGAGAAAGACACTTCAAACGATGAATCCAGTATATAAGCAAGAAGATGAAATCGATATGGATATTCAATTCGACAACAATCAGAAAACTTTAAGATCGAAAAAAAACCATTATACCAGAAAAGTCGATTCTGCAGTCCCGAGAAAAAAAAACGCACAGTGAGAAAAAAATATACTCGATAATACCTTGATCTTGATGAACTTTGATGATCGTATCATATCAGATGGATTCGATTTCGGCTCTGATACCACTTGTTAGGTCCGTTTCAACAAGATCAAAAGAGGAATCATACGGAAATCATCGAGTCGTATGTTTTATTGATGAAAGCTTAAAGAATTACAAACGCATAAGTAAATTAAACGACTCTCATTAACGAATCCTCTACCCTAGACTCCTTTATATAGTAGGGTCTATTACATGGTAAGCCCAAGCCCATAAGTTATTAAACATAATATGGAATATTACAATTAATTCTTTCCTTCTTTATAAAACTTTCTAAACTTAGGACTTTTAGTCCTAACAATATCTTTCTTTAAACTGTCCAGTTTTTCTTTTAATTGAAGCATTTCTTCAAAAACTTTTTCAACAATTTGTTCAGCTTCTTGGCAGTTTTGTTTATAGATTTGACTTTCAGCAATAAATTGATTTACCAAAATTCTTTCACCTTTGATTCTGTTTCTGAGAGTTTCAAATTCAGAAAACATATTCTGAAATTGATTTTGCACTTCAGAATTTTCAGAAACTTGTTCAAAATTTGGTTCAGAAAAAGAATTTAATTCGGAAGATGAAGAAGATACCTCATAATCATGTGCATGTTTTTCTTCTGGATCCATTTGGCACATGTAGCATTTTGAAGCATAATGAGCTACCTCTTCATCATCATCTCCATCACTCCAGTTTAACCAGTCTTCCTCATACTTGGTTACTAGAGCTGGATTTTGTTCCGTTTTCTTTGCAAGAAGATGCTTCTTCTCATAGTAGCCTGAGTTCTTGACTTTAGGCATTTTGCACTGTCTTGCATAATGACCAGACTTACCACAATTGAAACACCTTGCTGGTTCAGATGACTCATTTTGACCAGCATCTTGACTTTTCTTAGGTCCAACTTCAGAACTTGGTTTATTCTGATATTTTTGATTATATCTTTGAGTGAATTGCCTTGTCATAAAAGCAATATTATCATAAATTCTTTTAAGTTCTTCATCTGATTCATCCCCATCACACAGAGTTGTCTCTGGAATTTCACAAACTTTGTTTTTAGTAGAAATGGTCAAGGAGTTGTTGTACTTTTTACTTAAGAAGGCTACAGTTTCATTTGCCTTTTTCTGCTCATTCTGTCTAGTTTTGATCTTGTTCTCTTGCTGGAACAAGATGCCATATACATCCTGAATAGTCTTCCTAGACAGATTCCTTGTAACCTTGTTATCATAAAAGCTTGACCATTCATTTCCTAAGTTGTTCAGAAATTTATTGTTTATCTCTGAGTTTGATTTCTAAACATCATTTCTTCTCAGATCATTCAGAATATTGTTGAATCTATGATATGTATCAGTAATTGATTCATTTTCTTTATATCTGAAATTCTCATAAGTACCCACACAGATATTTAGGCGTTATGCTTGGGCTTTCGTACTACCTTGCATCTGGGCTTCTACTTCGTCCCACATAGCTTTAGCAGATGTTAGACTATCTACCCTATTAAATATTTCATTTGGAATAGCCATAGTAAGAAGAGTTAATGCCCTTTTGTCAATTTTTGCTTGAGCTTTCTCAGCAGTATTGTACATTCCTGGGCTTTTCTTGATTCTTGATGCAGGTATTTCAGGAGTGGATTCAGTTCTTGGAACTGCAGGGATTTCCACATAGACCTCTAGAGGGCCATTTATGATTGATTGCATTAAAGCTTCATCGATATTGTCCAAGAATTGAACCATCCTGATTCGCCATTGATGATATTCTCCTAAAAACAAAGTTGGTGGTTTGGTTTCTGATTCAATGGAGACGATTTCTTTCGACATCTTTGATTAGAAAAAAAATCGAGAATTCAGCTGAATTTGAATCTTGAATTTTTCGATCAAGAACACAACAAAAACTGTCAGATCTGCCAAGTTCTTCTCTAACCTTCAAGAACAGATGAATTGGCTCTGATACCAATTGTTAGATCCCAAACAATAAAGATATAGAAAGATAACAAGAAATAGATCACTGAATGTTGTATATTGTATTGATCAGATGAACTGTATTACAAAATGTGTCTTTACAAGCTTATGGCAACGTTAGTTCTAACTATCTAACAAACTATCTATTTATACATGAAATAGAAATGCTAAAGTTACAGTACAAAAATGACAAGCATGTTCAGAACTACTTCTGAACTTCTTCAGAACTTCTTCAGAAGTGTCTTCAGAACCTTCTTCTGAACTTCTTCAGAAGTATCTTCAGAATCTTCAGAACTTCTGAAGTTGCCACTTCAGAAGTTATGTCTTAGGCTTTTATTTGCTTGTGTTCTGAGCTCCGAGTCTTTCTTTCTTAAGATCTTTCTTACTCTTCAGAACCCAGTACCTTTTGAAGCTATCTTAGTATCTCTATCAACCATTTCTTCTTAAATCATTCAGAATGTTGTTGAATCTTTGATAAGTCTCTGTGATAGATTCACCTTCTTTATATCTGAAATTTTCATATGTTCCAACACAGATGTTAAGTCTCTAAGCTTGAGCTTTAGTGCTCCCCTGCATCTGAGCATCTACCTCATCCCACATAGCCTTAGTAGAGGTTAGACTATCAACCCTGTTGAATATCTCATTTGGTATTGCCATTGTGAGTAGAGTTAGTGCTCTTCTATCAACTTTAGCTTGATCTTTCTCAGCATTACTATACATTCCTGGACTTTTCTTGATTCTTGAAGCAGGAATTTCAGGGGTTGTTTCAGTTCTCGGAACAGCTGAGTTTCTACATATACTTCAAGAGGACCATTGATAATCGATTTCATCAATGCCTCATCCATGTTGTCCAAGAATTGAATCATACGTATGCACAATTGATGATATTCACCCAAAAACAGAGTTGGTGGTGTTGTTTCAGATCCGATGGAGACGATTTCTTTCGACATCTTGAATTGAATGATCGCAAATTCACCTTAATTTGATCTTTAGAACAAATTCAATCAATCTTAAAAAGATTGATTAAGAATTTCAAGAACTTGTCAGATCTGACAGTTCTTTAACAGAATGATCAAAAAGATGAATTGGCTCTGATACCAATTGTTAGATCCCAAATATCAAGAAATAGAAAGAAAATAGAATAAGAAACAAGAATTATAGCAAGGAAGTCGGATGTAGTATTGATCTTAACAGAGTTACACAGAAATGTCTTTCCAGTACAAAAGATCTATGAACGTTAGTTCTAACCAACTAACTAACCTTCTATTTATATACAATATGAAAATGGTAAAGTAACAGTACATTCAGTGACAGACATACATAAGTAAGTTCAGAACTACTTCTGAACTTCTTCAAAACTACTTCTGAACTTCTTCAGAAGATAGTTCAAAAGTTCTTCAGATCAGCATGAGAATCTTCAGAACTTATGAAGTAGCCACTTCAGAAGTTATGCCTTAGGCTTATCTTCACTTTAGCATCATGTCTTTGTACTTCTGAACTTCTGTGGTTTCTTTATTTATTCTGACCTTCTTCAGAACTACTCTTCAGAACCAGGGCTTCTTTTGAAGCTATCTTATGAACTCTATCAGAGAAGATGAGAGAAATGAAGAGGTCTTAATTCAAAAACTTGGAGAGAAGAGTGAAAATGAGGGAAAAATGAGAAAATGAGGTTTTTATATGTGGGGTGTTGGGCTTGGGGGGGGGGGGGCGGCCATAAGGCCCAATTTCCTTAAAAAAAATCAATTTTTAAAAGCTCAAATTGTTGTTTAAGAGTTTGTAATAAAAAAGAGAAATGAAATACAAGTAGTTTTAGGTCAAATTTTTCTCAGTTTTGGCAAAATGGTTAGATTTTAAATTGGACTTCTATATTTGAAATTAGAATTTTATATCATCAATCTTATTATATTTGGTGAAATTAAATGTTTTTAGCATTACATTAAGATAAATTTTATCCTATACTTGCAATAGCGGGCTATCGGGATTAGACACCATTAAGATAAATCAAGCCAGATACGCACTTAACTATCTAATTAAGCCTTGCTAAGTAATTTTTTAAAATTCTTAGAAGCCCTAAACTATTGCTAACATGAAGCTTCTGATTTGACAGTTATCACATAATTATATTGAAATTTATTGACTTATATTTAATGTTAAATTCTGAATTATATGGTTCAGACTTATGAGGAACAAAATGCAGAACTTGCGAATTTGGTTATTCAGATTTCTGAACTAAACAAGTTCAGAAGTTGACACTTAACTCTGTTTCTAAGTAAAAGACTTATCCAGAAAGATTCATCATGCCCAATTTACTCAATAGAAAGTTAAATCTTTTCTCATCAAGAACCTTAGTGAATAAATCAGTCAATTGATAATCTGTCTGAACAAAAAAAATTTATGTACTTCCTTTTTCAACATGATCCTTAATAAAATGATACCTTACATCAATGTGTTTGGTCTTGGAGTGTTGAACAGGATTAGCAGTAATTGCTTTGGCACTCTTGGAATCACAATAATGTGGTATCTTTTTGACTTTGTAGCCATAGTCTTTAAGTTGAATTCGCATCCAGATTAGTTGTGAACAACAAATTACAGCGGCTACATACTCAGCTTCTGCAGTTGAAGTTGCTACACAGTTCTGTTTTTTAGAAGTCCAGCTAACTAGCCTATCTCCGAAAAATTGACAAGTTCCAGATGTGCTTTTCCTATCTAATTTACAACCACCATGAGCTGCATCTGAGAAAACTATTAGTTCAAACCAGAATTCTTAGGATACTAAAGGCCCAATGATGGAGATCTTTTAAGATATCTAAGAATTCTTTTAGCAGCAAGAAGATGAGACTCTTTAGGATTAGCTTGATATCTTATACAAATGCATGTGTCAAACATAATATCAGGTCTACTAGCTGTAAGATAAAGTAAAGAACCAATTATTTCTCCGTACTTCTTTTGATCTACAAAATTTACCACTTAAATCTGGTTCAACTTTTGTACTAGTGGCCATTGGAGTCTTAATATTTGAACAATCAGACATATCATACTTTTTCAATAAATCATTTAAATACATAGATTGATTAATGAATATACCTGTGGGAAGTTGTTTGACTTGAAGTCCAAGAAAGAAAGTCAACTCTCCCATCATCATACTCATTTCAAACTCAGATTACATGATAGTCTCAAAAATTTTACAAAATTTTGGATTAGTAGAGGAAAATATTATGTCATCCACATAAATTTGTATCAAACTCAAATCCTAACCTTCCTTTTTCAGAAATAAGGTAGTATCAATTGTACCTCTTTTAAATTTGGAATTCAGAAGGAATATTGTGAGAGTGTCATACCATGCTCTTGGAGCCTGTTTTAATCCATATAAAGCTTTGTCTAAAATATAGATATGATCTAGAAACTCTTTTCTTACAAAGCCTTCTGGTTGATCAACATACACTTCTTCATGAAGGATTCCATTCAGAGATGCACATTTAACATTCATTTGGAAGACCTTCATATTCTTATGAGCTGCATATGCTAGAAAGATTCTAATTGCTTCTAATCTAAAGTTTCATCATAGTCTATGCCTTCTTGTTGACAATATCCTTTGGCTACAAGTCTTGCTTTATTTCTCACAACAATACCATTTTCATCCTTCTTATTTCTGAATACCCACTTTGTTCCAATAATAGATTTGCCCTTGGGTCTAGGAATGAGCCTCCAGCTTTCAAATGGATTAAGCTCATCTTGCATTGCTAGAATCTAGTCTGGAACTTCAAGTGCTTCACTTGGTTTCTTAGGCTCTACGCTACTTAGAAAGTTCACATATAAGCACTCATTTACTGTTGCAGATTTGGTTTGAACTCCTTTTGAGGCATCACCTATTATTTGATGAACAGGATGATTTGATGTCCATTTGTTCACATTTGGAAGTGGTTGAACAGATGAGACATTGTTTTGTGAATCAAAGTCATCAATAATAGCTTGTTGTTCTGGTTCTGGATGAATTTATGAATTTAGATATGAAGTCTCACTCTCAACTGTTCGATTAACTTCTGAAGATAATAACTCAGAAGTTTCTAGTTAAGGGTCACAAAATAGGAATTTCTGAAGTTGAGATTGAGACAGGTGGTCCAGAAACATTTGATGTGATTGGTTCTTCTAGGATAGGTTCTGGACTATCTCTGACAAGTGATGGATTTTGAAAATTACAGATACATCAATAGACACATCAAATAAATCATGACATAATAAATCTAATTTTGCTTTAAGTAAAGAGTCATTTCAGTTAGATTTATCACTAGATCCCTTCTCTTACTCAAGTTGTTTAGAGTCCTGAATTTGCTTGAATTCTGAACTATCTTGTTCAGAAGTCATTGTTGGCTCATTGAATTTGACAATCGTGCTTTCAATGATGGTTCTTGTTTTCTTCATTAAAATTTTTTTAGGCTTTTGATCTCTGAGAGTAGCCAACAAAGACTCCAGATAAGCCTTTGGGATCAAATTTTCCCAGATTTTGTCTATCATTTAGCAGAAAGCTCCTGCATCCAAAAATACGAAAGTAAAAATTTTGGTTTTCTATTTCTAATCAATTCATAAGGAGTTTTAAGATGTTTCTTATTCAGAATTGCCCTGTTTTGTGTAAAACATGACGTTGCGATAGCTTCTGCCCAAAGCGATAATAGTAGTTCTAAATAAGCAAGCATTGTTCTTGCAGCTTCTACCAAAGTTCTGTTCTTTCTCTCAACTACACCATTTTGCTGTCGAGTTCTTGCAGCGGAAAAATTATGTGATATACCAACAGAGTCTAAATATGTCTGAATTTGAGCATTTGTAAACTCTATTCCGTTATCACTTATGAGTTTCTTCAGAAATGGGATTAAGACTTCTGGAGTATCAGATTTTTGTATTAAAGACTCAACCCATGTATATCTGGAGCATTCGTCTACAATGACTAAGATATACTTCTTTCCTTCTAAACTCTGAGTTCTCATTAGCCCACATAAGTTTATGTGCAACGTTCGAAAAGGAGCTTTACATGATGAAAGCATTTTCAAAGGATGAGAACTTCTTTTGATCTTTCCTAATTCACATGCAGAACATAAAGAGTTCTTTTGATACCTTATTCTTGGAAAACCAATGACTGAATGTCTCTTTCCAAATTCATCAATAGATCTAAATTTCAGATGTGATATTCTCCTATGCCATAGCCAACTTTCTTCTAAAATAGATCTAAAAATGTAATAAATGTCTTTTAGTTGACCATCTTCTGTGAATGTAGCTGTATAAATGTCACCGTCTCTGTATGTTGTTAAAGCTTTCTTTTTCTCATAATTTAGAACATGGCAGAGTTAAATGTCAAAATGAATAGTGCATCTTTTATCACAAAACTGACGTATGCTGAATAAGTTATGTTTTAATCCTTCAACATAGAAAACCTTCATTACTTTCACATCTCTTTTCATAAAAGTTCCATATTCCTTACATAAACCTTTGCATTGTTTCCAAAGATGGTTGTTCCTACATTTCTCTCAGTATACTCAGTCAGAAGATCCTTTTATGGTGTCATGTGTCTTGAACATCCATAATCTAAGACCCACACATGAGGGATCTGCAGAAACAATTACTTGAGTTTAGGTACCCATTTGTAGATGGGTCCTTCCAGATTAGTAATTAAAGAGGAAATTTTGAATTTTGAATTAAATGAAAATTTATGTTTTTCAGAATCAGATTTAGAACTATGCTTAACAACCTTTTTCTTCACAGATTTATCTTTATTTTTTGTTTATGTATTTTTGAATTTAGAAACATGTGAAGTATACTTAATTTGTTTCTTTGGAGACTTCTTGTTGATTTTAGAGCTTAGTATTTAGTTGGAAGTGATAATGTCAACAGTTAATAAAATGAATTTGATTTTGAAGCAATTTTAACATATCATGACATAAACAAGGATCAACAATATGAGAATTTGCAACATATTTCTTTCGTTTATTCATTGCAGTAACTTTTGATACATCACTATCTAATTTGTCCTTCGTAGATAGTCTTTCATCTTTTCTCTTCCATACTAAAGTGGATAACTCTGAAAAAGATAAGAAATGAGGATTAAAATTATAAGGTTTTGAAACTTTCTTCTTGTTGGAATTCTGAACAGTTTTCTCATTGAATTTATTTTCAGATTTAGTATTAGAAGCTTGACATTTTTCAAAATTCTTAACCCTTGTCATAAAAGATGATGATGACAATCTGGATGTCCCTGTATTAAGGATGATATTTGGTTCTGAAATAGTTTGAGGTGAAATAGAATTTAAATCTGAAGTATTTAAATTTGATTCAGAATTTGATGAATTCAGATATTCCTTTTTTAAGAATACAGAATCAAACATCTCTGAAGGAAGTTTTGGTTCTTCAGATTTTAATCTATCACCTTCAACCATAGAAGTTTTACTTTTATAAACAAGATATCTTTCCTTATTGATTACAGCAATAACAGGTCCCGAATTTTTATTATTATACTCAGAATCGGAAGCATTCATTAGTTTTGAAAAAATATCTTCATTCATGCTATCAACAAAATGATTAATCTTTGAATTTTTTCTTCAGAGTTACGGTTTGCATATATCTGATTTGTTCTTATTTTCTAAAGATTCATCATCAGAAAATTCTTCAAACTAATCTTCATAATTTTCATCAGAAGAATTTTTAGAGTTAGCATCGTGATATACTTCAGAAGAATCAGAGTCTAAAACTTCTAAAATTTCTTAATAATTTTTTTCAGAAGTAACTTCTGAGAGGTTCTGAGTTGTAATCTTAAATTTTCTTTCAGAAATTGCTTCAGAATTAAATTCAGAACTTGATGTTTCTGAAGTTTTTGAAGCATTTGACTTGCTATTGACTTTAAAACTTTCAGAATTCAAAGTTTGATCAGTTGTAAACAAAAATTCAGATTTTACAAATGGCATTCTTTCAGGCAAAGCATGATTTACATGTTTAGAAGTGACACCTTTAACACCATCATTAAAAAAAATCATTTCTGACAAATTGTAAAGGTTAGAAGGTGCCATTTTCAAAACTTGACCTTCAGATTATCCTAAACCTGCTTTTATGTTATAAAATTTTGAGATCTGAGCCTGACTTGTCAGTTAATTTAAAGTTTGTTCAGTTTGACCTCTTTTGAAGTTTAAGTCTTCTAATTCTTTAATCTTTCTATACAATTCAAGTATTTCCTTGTTCAGATAGTCCATTTTCATACTTAAAACCTATTTTTCAGATCTTTCATTATGAACATCTTTTTGAACAATATCTAATTTTTATGGATCCATTTGGCACATGTAACAATTTGCTGCAAAGTAAGCACCTTCTTCATCATACTCTTCATCACTCCAGCATAGCCAATCATCTTCATACTTTTGTAATTAGTACTGGATTTACTTCCATCCTCTTGGCTAACAGATGCTTCTTTTCATAATAACCTGAATTTTTAACCTTGGGCATTTTGCATTGTCTAGCAAAATGTACAGGTTTTCCACAATTAAAGCATCTTGCTGGTTCATTCTCTTCCTTCTAAACAACTTCCTTGTTCACAACTTTTTCATCTCCAGCTTCAATTTTAGGTTTGCCTTTATACTTCTGGTTATATCTCTGATTATATTGTCTAGTCATAAAAGCTATACCTTCAGCCATCTTTTTCATCTTTTCATCTGACTCATTCCCATCACAAAGGTCAACTTTTGGAATTTCACTGATTTTAGTCTTAGAAGATATGGGTTTGGAATTGTTTACTTTCTGAGTTAAAGGAGCCAGAGTGTCACTAGTTTTCTTTTTATCACTCTGTCTGGTCTTTATCTCGTCTTCTTGTTGAAACAAGATACCATATATATCATTAATGGTCTTTCTTGACAGATTTCTACTAACCATATTATTAGTGAAACTTTCCCACTCAGTTTCCAAATTGTTCAGAAATTTGTTGTTAATCTCATAATTCAACTTCAGAACACCATTTCTTCTCAAGTCATTCAGAATGTTGTTGAATCTGTGAAATGAGTCAGTAATAGATTCACCATCTTTTGCTTTGAAGTTTTCATATGTCCCAATACAGATATTTAGCCTCTGGGCTTGCAATTTGGAACTCCCCTGCATCTGGGCTTCTACTTCATCCCACATTTCTTTTGCAGATGTGAGACTATCAACCTTGTTGAATATATCATTTGGAATTGCCATGGTTAACAATGTTAAAGCTCTTTTGTCTATCTTTATTTGAGATTTTTCAGCATTGTTGTACATATTTGGACTTTTCTTGATCCAAGTGGCAGGAATTTCAGGGGTATTATCAGTTGCTGGGACAACATCGATTTGCATATATACTTCAAGAGGCCCATTGATGATTGATTTCATTAATGCTTCACAGATGAATGGCTCTGATACCAATTGATAATTCCCGTAAATCAAGATGAAATAAGAACAATAAGCAAAGAATAAGATTGGAGCAGCGAAGTCAGATGTATTATTGATATTCACAGTATTACAATGTATATGTCATGAAAGTACAAGTATGATCACTAACTGACTTTCTTTTTATGTACATTGAGAGATACTATTCTAACAAGTAGTAGAAGACAGAGCTGTAGTATCTATACATGTGTAAGCCTTACTTCAGAAGTTTTTCAGAACTACTTCAAAACTTCTTAGGAATCTTCAGGACTTCTAAAGTTGCCACTTCAAAAGTTATGCCTTAAGCTTTTCTTCAAAACTTTTCTTCTGAAACTCTACTTCAGACTTCTGTCTTTTAGACTTCTGAGCTTTACTTAAGTGTTTCTCTTTACATCACCAGTTCAGAAGTTCTGAATTGTTTCACTTCTAAACCTAGTCTCTTTTGAAGCAATGTTTGGATACACAACAGTGACTCCCTTCCTGAATGAACCTTCCGCGGCAGATCTGTTCCTGTACATATCCGAGTCAGATTCTGAAGAGGAAGAAGGCCTAACTCACAGGCGTGTAAATAGAAAGCCCATTTCTGGACAAGCAGAAGAAGAAGCAAGAAGGGCTTCATTAATAAAGGAACTAGAGAGGCCCAGAGTAAATATCCCTCTTCGTACATCTAGTCCAATAGTTCCCACCCTTGTAAATACTTATGATGAATTCTCCTTTCTCTCTCCTGAAGAAAGAGAGCAAGCTTTGCAAGCTCAGTGCCTAAGAGATGAGTAAGTAAAAGAAGCACAAGAAAGCCTCAAGGTCGTTGAAGCCTTGGCAAGAGAAGAAAGATTGAAAGCTCAGTGACTCAGAAATGATTAACTACGAGAAGCTCAAGAAAGTCCCAAAGTCGTTTGCAAAAGAGGAGCTGGCCGAATCTAACCTAAAGATAAGAAATCCTCTCTGAGGCTAACTAATGATTCTACAAGCTACGAACGAAGATCATCAGAAAGCCCAAGAACAGAAGAATGAAGAACTTTAGTGGTGCAAAAATAAGGTAAATTCTTGTGTCTTTCCTGAAACAATTACCAATGTAACTATCTCAGGACGAAACTCAAAATCTGGTCCAAAGATAAAGGTAAACATGTTCAGAGAACACAACAGACAAGAAGAAGCTCCTCAGTTCCTGAAGTCTATGGTTTGTCTTAGTGGCTGGAAATTGGAGATGGTATTCACGAATCAAAGTCCCAGTTCAAAGCGGTAGTAGAAGAACATCTGAATCGGCTTCTGTAAAGGATCTCTCAATACGTAACGGTACCTCCTCTTCCCTCAAAATCCAAAAGAATAGATCTAAGTCCGATGCAAATGAAGGTCCATAGTTCATAAATAAACAAGAGACAATGTTTGACTTTGACTGTCTTTTCGCTCATCTTGTCCTCCCTGATCTTTCTATGATGAACACCTCCCTGCCAACTCAGAGAAGATATGACAATAATGAAATATTCAGCAAACCTGAACTAGGGATGACTTTTGCTGACAATGATGGGACAATAAAGTTTCTCAAAAACAAGGAGATTCATCTCGCTCCAGCAAAACTCCTCAAGATTTTCTACTATAGCTTTTCACTGGATAATGATATACTTCACTTTCAGAAGAAAAGAATTGAGAATGAACTAGGATGAAGAAAAGAGTTCTCTAATAACTCTCAGTAACCTACACCCTAGGTCCTAATTTTTCCTTTGTTTTTTCCTTCAGTATATAGTACTTTACTTTAATATTGTAATTTCACTTTCCAATGTAATTCTTCAAATTAATTAGTAATGAAATTCAATGAAGTACTTTACTCCATCTATGTACTGAAAAAATCCCTGAAAATAGTAAAAGGGACAATGAACGTATGAGTTCTGATTACTTTTAAACCATATTACTCACTGATTTTTAGTTCGTATATTTATCAGCGAATGTGCTTTCTAGTTTATACACGTGTAAAAATTGTGATTTCATATTTTTATCAATGAAACTCAATTCAGATAGTGAATAAGATGAAAAAGATCTCACAAATTTGTACTTTAAATTTTTTTTGGCCTTTCAAAATCTTTCAAGCAATTTTCCTATGTTGCTTAATCATAATCAAATAGGGGGAGATTGTTGATCCGAGCTCCTTTTAGTGATTTGATTATGATTCCTCTATATACTTAGTCAAAATCCAAGTTTAAGTTACTTTTCAGATTCGACAATAGCATAAATTGATTGCATTCAGTGATTGCTGAATGTCTGGAACAACACTCACACCACAGACCATTCAGAGATAGTCGAAGAGCTATCTGAAGAAAGAGATGAATAGCTCATGATCTGAAGTGATTCAGTGATACCAACGTTCATCTAACAAAAGTATGCCTCAGTGATACCTGAAGACTCCATCCTTGAAGTCTCAATATCAGCGATCAATATCAAGCCTACTCAGCAAGATCAAAGGTTATCTTATCCTCGATGCACAAATGTCAAACCCCCATACCTTATCAGAAAGTACATACGGAGTTGCTTTACTGTCACTCCATGTGCTTACCAACTCTAATTGGGATACTGTTCATATTCGGCTAAAAGCTTAGTTGCTTTATGAACAAAGGACAAGTCTCCTATTGAAACTTGACACGTGACATGTACCTTCTGAGCTGCATTAAATTCAATGGGTATAAATAGATGAAGACCTCCATCTTCATTTTCATGCATACATGCCTATCTCTCCTTCAAACCTCTGATCTTGTTTCCCTCTTTCCTTGTGCGTCAAAATACTTAGTGGTTTCTAAAGTTGTAATAGAATATGTTAAATACTTGTTCTAGTTCCGCTTACAACTTACAAATTTGTTTATTGATATAAAATCATTTAAAAATCCTAAAAGTTGTGTTTGTATTTATCCCCCCTCCCCTTCTACAAACTGTTTATATACTTGAACACTCTTGTAGACTCCCTTGGGACCAATAGTGTAACACCCTCAAATCTGGAAAGAGTGACTAATTTAAAATTTCTAATATTTCATCAATAAATAACTTTCCTCAAACCACAATTAGTAATAAGCCTCTACAACAATCAAATCAAGTCCTATACAAGACCTACTTACAGTTGGGTGTTACTAAACCAATAAGAGTCGCTATCTCCGAATGCGGAAAACGTCACCAAGAGTCTTTATCGTGCCACTTCCTACCACTCAAGTCCACACGTGTTACTAGTACCAACTCCCACGATAACATGATGCACATGCCGACAAAGAAAAAGGGTTAGGCTTAACGCCTAGAGAGCTCAAGAGTTTTTAACATATTTATGATTGATTTGAAACCAAAAGATTTGCTTGATAAATTATAATTTCTCAAAGGAAATAGCCTTATTATAAAAGCAACGTCTTTCCCCAAATTCAATAGTCCATAATAAAAGCTTTAGACCAAAATGACATTAGAAGAGAAAACTTTAAATAGAAATATTCTTTTAACGTAATGTCAATTCCAATACTCACACGACCATGATTGAGTTTATAAACGTGGAGATAGAAAACATACCTTTAACCATGTTTTATAAAACCTTAACTCACGCGGACCTTTAAAGGGATAGAAATATCCAAAGTTCATGGGGGATTCCCGATCATACCATCTTTGGTGACGGATACAAAAGTAGGTCACTACTCGATGTTGAGCAACCATAGGAGTCAATGGCAATCGGTTAACAACCGATTATGCAACTTAGTACATGGCCCCCGATGGCTCCTACGAAAGCCCGCGCAATGGTCACTGGAAACCGGTCTATAACCGATTATGCACCTTCGTACACGACCCCTTGATGACCCCAAATTGCGCATGCATAGAGTTAATGGCATCCGGTAATGATCCGGCATTATACCCAATGGTAAGAGGCCCCCTATGACTTCTATGCGACCAAAAAGGGACAACAATCCCGCCTTTAAACCGACTATATGCCTATGGATCCATTACATACTAGTCCTACTACCGAATACATCAACGAGACGTATTACTAGTTTTCCAACCTTGAAAACTCTTTTCAACACACCATCTCCTTTCAAGTCCAAGTTTTACCAAAAATTAGGTCAAATTATTTTGAGTTTCAAAACCAAAGATTATTTCATTTTATAACCTTTCCAAGTATTTTTAAACCATTAATGATGCTCAACTCATCATTTACAACAAAATACTCAAAATCCCCATTTTGACCCAAAATCTCCAAACTTACCCAAATACACAACCACTTGAAATTAAGTTTAGGAATCAGTAAAATACTACATTAACAACAAGTATTTGAGTTTATAAGTTTAGATTTGAACTCATACTCATGCATTTACAAAATGACCCATAATGCAATAATCTGTATTTTTCAACGATCTATAATTTCCAATACTTTACAGATGCAAATACAACCAAATGGTTTTCATTTAAAGGTATTGCACCCATACAACCCACACTTATACTTTGTTTGTCAAAATGTCTAAAAACCAAGTATAAGCCTCTTTCATGATTTATAAATCCTTTTATACCAAATATGCAAACTTACACAAATACTCACACATTTGATAAATAACAAGTGAAGCATGTTAATACTTTAAAATGGACGTTTTTTGCATGTACAAAGTTTTCACAAAGTATCTTGAACTCACCTTGGTAGATTTAGGCTAAATCTAGGTTTTACCCCAAAAGCTCCATATGAAGAAATGTCCAGATCTGCAATATTTCTTTACTAGAAATCATCTCTAGTTCATAAGAAACATAAATATATCGAGAACAACTTCCAACAATAAGATCCATGAAAACCTTAGTCAAAAACCTAAAGTCTTCCAAAATAGTCAAAACTCTAAAATACCGAAATAACTTCAAGAACAAAGTTCTAGAGAACTAAACATAAAGGTTTTGACAAGAAATTAGATCTAAATGGGTGGGATAACTTACAAATCTTGATTTGGAGCAAAACCCCCAAAATAACCAACAATGGAGGAAAAGAGGTTGGAGAAGATGAAGTGGTAGCTTTGATCTTGGATCTTGAAGATGAACAAAACACATTGGAAAGGTTGGGGAAGATGGAGTATGGCTCCAAAAATCGAAGCTATGGAGAAGAGATGGGAGAAAAACGAGTGAAGATGAAGTAGATATGAGAAATGGGGTGAAAATCCCGTTTTTATGAAGAACCAGAACCAAACAGCCGCCTAGGCGGGTTTCAGGCGGGTAAAAGGCGCCCCAAAAGTCACCCGAGCACACCAGGACTTCGGGGGTTTCCAAGTGGGTTAAAGCCGCTCAGAACCCACTTTCTCGTCTGTTTGTCCAACCAAAAGAATCTCGAGTGGGTTTCAAGTGGGTTAAAGTCGCGCAGAACCCACTTTCTTCACTGATCCAATAACTAGCACCCCTTTACCCACCGTCGACCACCGAGGATTTCCCAAACTTAATCACATGGTTTCTATACCAAAACCCCATTCTAAGAAACTTGATTGCTCTCAGATAAAGAACCTGATCTAATAAGGAGTCCGAAACTACGGGTGTTACAATCCTCCCAACCTTACAATGATTTCGTCCTCGAAATCAAAACACCACTACTACAAGTCACCGCATCTTCGGTTCGCACAACCATTGACCCTACTAGCTTAGTCGTCTCCCAACCTTAGAAGATTCATGCCTTTCCAAAAGATTTATAGGGACCCACTCAACCGTCTCCATTACCGCATAAAACTCGTAATCAATTATCATTCTTCCTCCAAACGAAACCCGACATGACCTACTACCACATCCATAATAACTCTTAATCCACATGTTTAAACTGATACCTCGACTGTCATTAGTACACCAAGCTCCAAAGAACCAAAATTGCTTAACAACTCAAAGTGATTACTATTATTCATCATCAATCATTAAAATATATTCTTCTCAAGTTAACTACATAAGTCCTCCACCACCTCTTGGAATTCAAACAAACTACTCCATTCACTTTAATGGTGTTCGACCTCAAGAACACCAAAGATTGATACCAAAACCAAACAACTCCTTAAGGCAAACAATCTCCATAAATACTAACTTGAAGAATTATGAAACCAAATGATCATCACCAAGATAATGTGAAACGAACTAAAAATCGAATACTTCAAAAGCTCTTACACACACCGGTCGATCACACTGGATCCCCCAAAGGGTACTTGCTCTAGTAAACTCTAGAGCATTACATCCATTTCAACCAATTCCTTAAACCTCATATCTAAGAAACTATGCTTGTCATTCCTCATATGTTAACAACTTAAATTTTGCGATAAAAATGCGAACAACTAACCCAAGGAACAACTCTCCATATACCTCCCGACCCCAGAGAGTCTTAGGAAATTTCTACTATCTACGTCCTTTATCAACAAGGCAAACACTAAATATTTCACAAGTAAACTTGAGCCACAACCCCAACTAGATCTTCCATCCAAGTTATATAGGTTCATACTTAGAACCCTCCAACAAAACCTAACTTGATCACAAGCTAACGAGAGATCTAAGATTTCTATAGAGATGATTCTTTATTACAACTCCAAATGCCAAGGTGACCATTAGGTCTAATAAAAGGTTCCTTCTTGCCACGGTCCAACATCTATTCAAAAGAAGGCCGAACATGATCATGTACCTACGTCTTAAGAAACTTAAGAGATAACGTATAAGATCCTAGCAAACTTACCGCAAGTACGATCCTCTGTCACTTACTTACGCGGAGATCATCTGATCCACACTTGAAATGCTCAACACAGAATAAATAACGCTTATATCCAAGGTTTCCTAATGAGTTCAAGGTGTATAGTTATAAGACTAAACAAATATGCCAGTTTCATTTATCAAAGATGTAACAATAGAAAATCTTTGAAATCCATTTACGCATACTTAAATATTTTTGCCATAAACAGGGAGTCGTGAAAAGTGACTTCAACGTCCATATACAAAACTATTTAAAGTTATGTGATCATTATTTAAACTAATAATGACTGTCATAAGAATACAATTAGTAAACCTTTAAAATGGACGATAAAATTTTGACACACATTTGATGATATAAAAAAAATGCAAAGTAATTTCATGCACAAAATAAAGTGCAACAAAATGTTTGTGCCGAATTCTCCAAATGTTTTCTTCTTTTAGCCACAAGAAGGCACAAAATAAAGTTTTTCAACAATTACTAGCATGCATAGTTTACTTTCTCAAAACTAACCAAATTTTAAATGTATGCATCTTGGTCATATCATGAAATCAATTTGATTTGGATTTCAAATTTGAAGTCAATTTACAAAGGCTTACATTTTTCTAATATGTTGGCTACATAAATTTAAGATGCTACAAATAGAATGTATGCAAATTCTATGCAACAAATGGTTCCCATAAAATTAAAATGACACTAATGGGAACTTTATATTTTGACGACTTCAAAATCTTTAAACCCAAAATACATGGCGCAAAATAAACTTTTCAATGAACTCTCATGCCCAAAACCGACACTAAAATGAATCCAAAAAAAAATATTCCAAAATCTCAAAATTGACTCATGAACATTACGCACCCAAAATTCAACAGAAACTCGTAAACGACCGTAGGAGGTACGATAGTTCATGCATTTCAATCTTGACCCAAAACCCACGTACACCAAATAATTTCTCAAAACTCGTAAAAATGATATGTGTACGTTTCTCGGAAACAATGAAACAGTTTAGATTATTTTCAAATTTAAACTCTCTTGAGATACAAATTTCAAAATTTGCAATTCTAGCAAAATAATACGAATTAAATTCTTAGTGAATAAGTATGCAATTCTCATGAAATCAAAACGATTTAACCATTCCCAAGACATGGCTACATTCTTGAGTGTGCCCAAAACATTTTTCAGAATAATCACCCCTTTGATAAATCCGAAATAATTTTGCAATTTATTTTCTAAAACAAATGTCGTGCATGCATCCGGTTGGGACTCGAAGTCTTAAACCACGCTCGCCAAGTCCATCACAAGACCAACATTGGAAAGCTTCATATCTTAAGACCATCGTCCACCACTAAAATCCATCGATTTACACTTTTCTCTCGGAATAAGGTTGATTCAACAAGCTTATGGTTCATAACTAACCATTATCTTTGACCCAAAATGGTCGGCTTAAGGTGATCACCGTACTTATATGTCACTCAAAGTGACATTGCTACATCCATCAAATCTTTCAACGGTCACTGCCATAATAACTCATTCACTACCCCATCAATCACCACGACAATGCATCTCAAGCACACACACGTAACTGTAAATTCATATTATCACCGGCCGGATAATAATACAAATTTACTTCACATGCGGATCCTTGTTACCATCATCATGATTCTCGTTTCTAGTGCATCTATTAACCTCCAAACATCCTATCTTAAAGTGTCTAATTGTGAAATCTCACCTCCGATCACTTAATCAATACGCTAGTTTGAGTCTAGGCATCTAAAATCAATACCTAAATCTCTCAAACTTATGCTCTGATACCAACTTGTAACACCCTCAAATCTGGAAAGAGCGACTAATTTAAAATTTCTAATATTTCATCAATAAATAACTTTCCTCAAACCAAAATTAGTAATAAGCCTCTACAACAAACAAATCAAGTCCTATACAAGACCTACTTACGGTTGGGTGTTACTAAACCAATAAGAGTCGCTATCTCCGAATGCGGAAAACGTCACCAAGGGTCTTTATCGTGCCACTTCCTAGCACTCAAGTCCACACGTGTCACTAGTACCAACCCCCACGATAACCTAATGCACATGCCGACAAAGAAAAAGGGTTAGACTTAACGCCTAGTGAGCTAAAGAGTTTTTAACATATTTATGATTGATTTGAAACCAAAAGATTTGCTTGATAAATTATAATTTCTCAAAGGAAATAGCCTTATTATAAAAGCAACGTCTTTCCCCAAATTCAATAGTCCCATAATAAAAGCTTTAGACCTAAATGACATTAGAAGAGAAAACTTTAAATAGAAATATTCTTTTAACGTAATGCCAATTTTAATACTCACACGACCATGATTGAGTTTATAAACGTGGAGATAGAAAACATACCTTTAACCATGTTTTATAAAACGTTAACTCACGCGGACCTTTAAAGGGATAGAAATATCTAAAGTTCACGGGGGATTCCCGATCATACCATCTTTGGTGACGGATACAAAAGTAGGTCACTACTCGATGTTGAGCAACCATAGGAGTCAATGGCAATCGGTCAACAACCGATTATGCACCTTAGTACACGGCCCCCGGTGGCTCCTACGAAAGCCCACGCAATGGTCACTGGCAACCGGTCTATAACAAATTATGCACCTTCGTACACGGCCCCCTGATGACCCCAAATTGCGCATGCATAGAGTCAATGGCATCCGGTAAGGATCCGGCATTATACCCAATGGTAAGAGGCCCCCTATGACTTCTATGTGACCAAAAAGGGACAACAATCCCGCCTTTAAACCGACTATATGTCTATGGATCCATTACATACTAGTCCTACTACCGAATACATCAGCGAGACGTATTACTAGTTTTCCAACCTTGAAAACTCTTTTCAACACACCATCTCCTTTCAAGTCCAAGTTTTACCAAAAATTAGGTCAAATCATTTTGAATTTCAAAACCAAAGATTATTTCATTTTATAACCTTTCCAAGTATTTTTAAACCATTAATGATGCTCAACTCATCATTTACAACAAAATACTCAAAATCCCCATTTTGACCCAAAATCTCCAAACTTACCCAAATACACAACCACTTGAAATTAAATTTAGGAATCAGTAAAATACTACATTCACAACAAGTATTTGAGTTTATAAGTTTAGATTTGAACTCATGCTCATGGATTTACAAAATGACCCATAATGCGATAATCTGTATTTTTCAACGATTTATAAATTCCAATACTTTACAGATGCAAATACAATCAAATGGTTTTCATTTAAAGTTATTGCACCCATAAAACCCACACTTATACTTTATTTGTCAAAATGTCTAAAAACCAAGTATAAGCCTCTTTCATGATTTATAAATCCTTTTATACCAAATATGCAAACTTACACAAATACTCACACATTTGACAAATAACAAGTGAAGTATGTTAATACTTTAAAATGGACGTTTTTTGGCATGTACAAAGTTTTCACAAAGTATCTTGAACTCACCTTGCTAGATTTAGGCTAAATCTAGGTTTTACCCCAAAAGCTCCATATGAAGAAATGTCCAGATCTGCAATATTTCTTTACTAGAAATCATCTCTAGTTCATAAGAAACCTAAATATATCAAGAACAACTTCCAACAATAAGATCCATGAAAACCTTAGTCAAAACCCTAAAATCTTCCAAAAGAGTCAAAACTCTAAAATACCGAAATAACTTCAAGAACAAAGTTCTAGAGAACTAAACATAAAGGTTTTGACAAGAAATAAGATCTAAATGGGTGGGATAACTTACAAATATTGATTTGGAGCAAAACCCCCAAAATAACCAACAATGGAGGAAAAGAGGTTGGAGAAGATGAAGTGGTAGCTTTGATCTTGGATCTTGAAGATGAACAAACACATTGGAATGGTTGGGGAAGATGGAGTATGGCTCCAAAAATCGGAGCTAAGGAGAAGAGATGGGAGAA
Organism: Silybum marianum; assembly: GCA_036898165.1. Taxonomy (NCBI): domain Eukaryota; kingdom Viridiplantae; phylum Streptophyta; class Magnoliopsida; order Asterales; family Asteraceae; genus Silybum; species Silybum marianum. The sequence continues at coordinate 13,369,237 of CM072540.1, read as the reverse complement.
AAACGAGTGAAGATGAAGTAGATATGAGAAATGGGGTGAAAATCCAGTTTTTATGAAGAACCAGAACCAAACAGCCGCCTAGGCGGGTTTCAGGCGGGTAAAAGCCGCCCCAAAAGTCACCCGAGCACACCAGGACTTCGGGGGGTTTCCAAGTGGGTTAAAGCCGCTCAGAACCCACTTTCTCGTCTGTTTGTCCAACCAAAAGAATCTCGAGTGGGTTTCAAGTGAGTTAAATTCGCGTAGAACCCACTTTCTTCACTGATCCAATAACTAGCACCCCTTTACCCACCGTCGACCACCGAGGCTTTCCCAAACTTAATCACATGGTTTCTATACGAAAACCCCATTCTAAGAAACTGATTGCTCTCAGATAAAGAACCTGATCTAATAAGGAGTCCGAAACTACGGGTGTTACAAACAGTTTCAACAAGAGCTGTTTGAAAACCTATGTTGAGATCCCAGAGTTGTTTAAGAAACTGGGATGCGAGATATTTTGCTCTGTGCCATCTTCATACAACCTCTCTTGCATTAGAGATTTTTATGCTGAGGTAGCCACCACCATTTTAGACCAGGTAAAAGTAAGGGGAACTGAAGTAAGTTACAGCCCCAAGACATTGACAATATCTTCGGTATCATACCACCGGTTTTTGATCCAAGCTCTTTCAGTAATTTAATTATGATTCCTTCATACTTAGTGAAAATCTTAGTTTAGATACTGTTCGGGTTTATTAAATGCAAAAACTGATTAGACCTCAGTGATCGCTGAAACCTATCGGGAATGCTATCTGAACTAGAAGACCTGAAGAAAACATTAACACAAAAGAACCTTCAACAAATGTCGAAGACTGAGTTGAAATTAGAGACAACCAGCTAGTGATCTAAAGCGGTTCAGTGATAGCAATGGTCGTCTACATAAAGTGTGAGATTATGTGTATGCTTCAGTGATACCTGAAAGGATTCTCCTTGGGGCCTCAGTATCAGTGATCATGATGAAGCGAACTCAAGAAGATTAAAGTTTGTCTTATCCTCGATGCACAAAAGTTAACCTCCCCATACCAATGTCAGATAGTGTGTACGGAGTTACTTTATTGCCTCCCATGTGCTTACCAACTCTGATAGGGTTATTGTTCATATTCGGCTAAAAGCATGGTTGCTTTATAAGCAAAGGACAAGCATCTATTAGATGATTGACACATGGCATGTACCTTCCGACCTGTATTAAATACATTGGGTATAAATATGAAGAACCTCTTCTTCATCTTTATGCATGCTTGTCTATTTTCTTGAACCTATGTTGCTTTCTTTCCTTATCGTGTGCATCAAACCCTTAGTGATTCTTAGATTGCTTTAGAATATGTATTTATACTGGTTGTTAATCCGCATACACTTTGTAAATTCGTTTATTCATAATAAACTTATTAAAACCAAAAAAAGGTTGTGTTTGTATTCATCCCCTCCCCCTTCTACAAACTGAATTCATACTTATACACTCTTGTGAAATCCTTTTGGGACCAACACCAGTTCCATCTATGTTTCACAGAATGTTGAACAGGGTATCTGAAGCTGATGCCAAGCTGATTTATCCATTGTTACTCTACCTGGAGGGACCTGGAATTGTTAGGTGTGAAAATGTTGTATCCGATATGACAACTATTGATGATGTGAAAGGCTGAAATGTAAAGTCAACAAAGTCATTAATTAGGAAGGTTTAACAATAAGGAAAAATTTAATGTTTAAATATAAGGAAACAATCTTATTGTAAATAAGGCAAGTGTATAATGCCTTAACCTTTATTTTCCTTATACCGTATTTCCTATAGATATAAATAGAGGGTTAGGATATGCATTAGAAGCTAGGACTTTAATTCATATCATTCTAGAGAGAGCTTAAGAGAGAGAATCTTGTATTCAAGAATTCCTTCAAGTGATATATACAACATATTGAAGTTATTCATCGTGTTCTTCATATTGTTCTTATCATTACACGGTTACCTGATTAATCTGGGATCTACAATTGGTATCAGAGCCTCACGATCTGAGTTTTGATTTGATTACTAATCGAGTTCGAAAAATCAAAGGTATTAATCTCGATTTCTGTTTTCCTGTTCAAACTTATCGATCCAAGCTTCCAAAGTCTGGATCGACATCTTTTTTTTCCGCTCCATATATCTCTTTTTATCGCACCTTATATATCGACAAGTCTTAAAAAAAATATCGTTATTCTCATTTTTAAATTACTCAAGTTTATTCTGAGGTACTTTTGCTTCTCTTTCACAAAAGAAAACTCAGGAACTCTAACTATTGCAGCTTTTCTGGTTTAAGGGTTCCCAAGTACACACCATAAACTTTAGAAATTTACTTTATCTTGAACTTATTGGAGACTCGAAAACTTACATCTTCTCTTCCATAAAAAGACTTGTTCTTTTTTGTCGATGAAGGGTTCGTTCTTGCTCTTCAATTTTTCAAAGTAGAGATAAAACAGAATTTCAATTAAATTGTTCTTTCAAAAGTTATATCTCGTCCTAAAGATCCGATATAAAATCTTGTCGATACCTTAACACCCGATATAAAATCTTGTCGATACCTCAACACCCGATATAAAATCTTGTCGATACCACTTCACCCGATAAGTATTCTTGTCGAGATACCTTAACCTGACATAAATTCTTATTGGATCTTTATCTATCGACATCTTTACTGTCAAATAGAGATTTTATTTTTATTTTTATTTTTAAAGAACTCTTAGAATTTTTCAAAACTCATCGATCGACGATCACTCTATCAGGTAACCAGTTCTTAATTTTTTTTTCACAAGATGAGTTCTTAAAATCAAATTTCTGATCTCAAAGCTGAAATTGAAAGACTTGAAGCAAGACATACGAATAACATGAAAGTGCTTGATGAACTTTTAAGAGAACATGTTGACCTCAAATCTACGTTTCATAACTGTTGATCCCAGATTAAGCATCAAGAACAAGAATAATATTATGAATATGCGAAAATTATGAAGAACAGGATATAAAGAACGATTATATTAAGTCGGATATCTCACTTGTAGATTTCAATACAGCGTAAGCTTAAGATATCGACTCTCTCTCTAGAATGATAATCGCTTTCTAAACAATGACCTTAAGACTCCTATTTATATGATAGGGTTAAACGATATAAGGAAATAATGAGAATGGCATTATACATTTGCCATATTTACAATAGAGCACAATTTCCTTATTTTCACACAATTTAATTTAAACCCTAACAATCTCCCCCTTTGGGGCAAACTAAGTCTTCAACGTTTGAGCTCGAACAAGCCTTCGAATCTTCTAAGTGTCTGGCGATAGACAATGCGTTTGTCAATCAACTCTATTGCATTCAACAAACTTTCTCTTTCATTTGCCTTTAATTGCTCCTTCTTTTCTCTTTTCTGATCAGCACATACTTCTGCAGCTAGTCTATTTCGAATTCCCAATTATGTTCCATCAGAATAGGAAGCTATTTAACCAAATCTCAAGAACCTCATTTCTCCGTTAGTCTTCATGTAAACAACTACGTGTGCTGGTTGTGTCAACACTTGAGTAACTCTCAAATTCTTCAGACCAGGGATATTTTGATCAGGTTTTGGTAGATACACCTTCTTTTGTTTACTTTCAATCGCTCTTTGAAAATCATGAAGGTAACTGTATCTGAGTTCTTTCTGAATATGCCTTATAATTGCTCTTAACGCTCTTTGTTCATCTTTAGATCTTCTTGTTTTGTCTTCAAGCTCAATGTATAGCGTTTCGGTATCCAACACATCTAGTCTCGCAAAATCTTCCTCGGAGAAACAGTAGACCTTTCCATCAAATCTTCTTACTTTAAATGTCGGAAATTCTACTTGAAAGGCTTTATCACATATGATCTCCACGATGTCTTGAAACAACTTCTTTAGGATCCTTTGCTTTAGTCTTCAGTATCCTCACATATTCAGTCACCTGTAGCAGATCCTTTCCATGATCAGATGTATACGAGACAGGTCCTCTTGTTTCTTCTTTTCCACAATGATCTTCCGGATGATTTCTTCTAGATACGGAGTCCTGACCTATGGATTTACCCATTTGTTGCTTGAAAGAATTCTTTCCCAACGAATTTGGTGAGGCGTCAACGGTGTTTGATTAATATTCGTTGGTAGAAACTTCTTTTTTTCGTGCATTAGATTCACATAATCTTCTTCTTTCAGTACAAGTTCATATGGATCTCGAAACCAGTTTCTTACGGAGTCTCTCAGATTTTGAACATTAACCACTTCTTCAATTTCTGGTTCCGGGTCAACAGCATGTGATTCACTTCCAATTTCGAAATCTGCCATGGGCTTTTCAACCGTTGGCTGATTACTTTGTTGTTGCGTGGAAGATGGAGCAGGTTGTTGTTGTTGTCGAGACAACGGAGCTATAGAAGATGGACCAGTTGTTGTTGGAGCAGATGGTCGGGATTGAGCTTGAGCTCTTGTAATACGGCGGTGTGTCTCCCCCTCAGGGCGATTAGGACCAAAGGCCGGATCGTCCTGATTAGTTCAACTCGGTTGTACAGATACAACGGGATGACAAGATTGTTGGATTTCAGTACGAAGAGCAGTAATGGCACCAAGAATGTCTTCAGTGTATTGTTTTTGTTTAGTCTCCATGTCAATAAGCTTCATCTCCATATCAGCTCTAAAAAGATCAAACTCATGGCAAGTGACACGGGGAATCACCAGATTTCAACAAAGAAGACCCATTAGTTCGTATTCAAGCAGACCACGAGCGGTAGCTTCAGCAGATTTGCATATAACATAGACATGAGCTCATCATTGTTATATTGATAACTTTGAGGTGATGGAGGAAGATTATGAGGATCTGGATTTGGATTGGAATCTCGAGGTGGTGGAGGTGGAGAGTGACTTGAGCTGGGACGGTAAGAGCAAGCTTGATTTGGATCTGTTCGTTGTGAGCGAGAGGCGTCAATCACCTCTTGAACAAATTCTTTCATTTCAGCAGTCATGCGAACTTCGTGAGCATTTAAGGAATCCTGAGCTTTTTTGTACTGTGCATCAATGTAAGCTTGAGTCTCGGGGTTGACTGTGAAGGTACCTGTATGGGAAACACCGGGAATACCTAGATTGCCCATTGACATCACAATTGACTCCATTGTATGACCTACGTTCAGCATTGGCAATGATATAGCGCTGGAAGGATTTCCTTCCAATCCTCATGGAATGTCCGGAATGGACATCACTATGAAAGTTCCGACTGGGCCACGAAGGGCTCTCAGTGTGTAAAGACACCTGTTCCCTAGAGGGCTCTACACTCGATGTACGCAGAATTAAAGTTGAAGTAGGCGAGAAACTATCTCTTGGTTTAATAGTTATGTTTCCCGAAAGGAGGGGAACTAGCGTAGGAGCTAGACTCACAAGAATATCTGAAACTATAGGCTGTTGTAAGCTTACAGAGTGGCTAGGTGAGGCGTGCATTTGCGTTGTTGGGTCCACAACGTCTTGTCTAATGTCGGTACCCAACGAATGAGTATCAACAAGGGACGCGGCTACCCGGCTAGAGGTTGTAGGTATCTCACGCTCAATAATATTTTGCTCTCCTTCACTTATGGTTACATTCTCATTTTCGACTGAGACGCCCTCCACGCTCCTTATATTTCCAAAATTCGGCTTAAACAATGGGTCAGATCGTGGTTCAGCAAAAGACTCAAAATCAAAATTATAGAGGCCATTAGCGTCATCGGAAGCAGTAGCATTGGATGCAGACTCTTGAATGGAGGGTTGAGGACTAATTCTTTGTAGTGCTTCTTCGGCAGTTGATATCCTTCGCCGACGTTGTAATGGTTGATCATTGGAGTTTGTGTCGGAGTTTGATGAAGATGGTCGAGGGCGAACGCGACGACGACTTACCAGGAACGTCATTCAGGGATGTCGCTGCGTGGGTTGATGGGAAGAAGTCGTTGATGCACCGGTTGGAGGTGGAACGGGGATAGTAGGTGCAGAAGTGGTAATGGCAGGCTGATCAGTTGCACCACCCTCGTCTTGTCCCCTCACAACATCTATTCTCTCAACGAACTGTTCAGGATCCCCGTGATCCTGAACCTGCTCATCTATCCTATGACCCTCGCCCAACTCATTTTGTACCTCTTGGTTTGGCTCTTGGGTAGGTTGTCCCGGTTGCTAGGAAACCATTAAGCCGACGCTCTCCCTATAATCTATCACACTTGGTGCATTCTGATCAGCTAGGGATAGTAGGGCTTCAGGTAGACGCATAACAAATGGAAAAGGACGATTACTAAGCTTTAAGTACTTCTGAACATTTGATGGTCCAATGGGGTGTGCCGCCGCGTCTTGGAATCTCGTCACATGCAGTCATAGTTTGGTGGATGGCTAGCTGAAGAAAGCTTTGGAAAGGAATAAAGTCTCGGTCGCGGTCGTTGGCTTTATCGGCACCAAATGCAGCGAGATCGTTCCATATGAGAGTAGCGTAGTCGTAATGACGACTATATATAATCCCGTGAAATATGCGTAGAACGGCCGTGCTAGCCCGATTTGTTCCCGTATGCTTTCTTGTAAGGCACTGGTTGATTAGAGAAAACACAGTGAAGTATATTTGCGGAAGAAACATGCGCTTGAACTGGCCAAGGAAGGCGAGATCGTCATCATATCCTCGGGCACGGAAGTCACGACACATTTCCTCCTCGCTGGGTAGGTCTTCAAAGGTGTTAAGTTTGGGAACTGAGTTTTCTGCTGGAAGTTGTAGAATACGGTGGAGTTTTGTCGGCGTGAGTTTGGTCACAAATTCATCGATTTGCACAGTGAAATGGTGGTTGCCTTCCTCCGGATGATACTCCATGGTGTGCCAGAACTGTTGTAAATAGAATACTGGAACCCGGTGTTCGAGAGCGAAAGCAAACCGAAGTGGGTGATTTCGTATAATATGCATTATAACGGGGTGTTCCAGCTTCATGTCTAAGTTAAGACGATGGTTGTTTGGTTTGAGTTCCCGCATTGCACCCGGGGGCCGTAAGATTTCATCTCGATTGGCCGTGTTGATGTTGTGTGCAGTGGAACGCTCAGAAGGCATAGGGTTGTCATCATCAGATAGATTTGGATCAGGAATAGCCGCCATTGGAAACTTAAATCAGTGTTAGTAAACCATAGTGTAACCATTAGAACGCGTCACAAGAAGAAAAAAAAATTAAGTTTATATGTCGGGTCATATAGATGCGAGATAAAGTGTTGTCCGGTGTGAAGGATCGATTAAAAACACTTAGAAATATTTTGAATGATAGCACTAGTGAGGATGTTGGGCCTGTTGGAGCCGATAAAAAAGTATGTCAAGTATAACTTGCCAATATAAGCACTTGTACTGTTTCAAAGATTGATATCGACACTGCATGTGTCGACGAAAAGATATATCGAGTCTAACGTGGCGACGTAAAGACTTAGGCAAGATTAATGAAAAACTCAAACCTGATAGGATCGACAAGTAGACTTATTGGGCACCCCTTTGATTAAGTAGAATAATAACCTTGTCGGCTAAAGGTGACTCGACAAGAAAACTTGTCGAGTCAAAAGGATGCGATGAATACACTTGAACAAAGATGAAGATCAGTTTTTCGACCGTGTATCATCCGACAAGAAAATATGTCGTGTCTTAAGGACTCGACAAGTCTTCAAGAAAACCTTAAAAAATCTAAGTGTCCAAGAAGTCCGATAAGCCCAATTTTCACCAGATCCAAAATCGAAAGTTTAACAGGTTTTAAGACTAGATCCATGGTCGATGGGTGTTGCCTAACTTTATTAAAACTCATCCTATGGCCAGATAGTGCTTAAAACACATAGAAAGCAAAAATAAAATCGAGAATCCAAGGGTTTGGAAACTGAACAGTTAAGGACAAAATATGCAGTCATGCAATGAATAAAAAAGAAAACACCAAGAATTAAAGTTGATCTAGAAGTGATTACGAACCTGGTGATGTGCTTTGATTCGAAAAACTCGAAGATTTGAGAAAAATTCGTGCAATTAGTGGATGCCGAGTGTTTGATAGAGAAGAAAAGGAAAAATAAATTTGAAAAAATAAAAAGAGCAGGGGGGGCGCGGTTTAAATAGTGAAACATTCAGGAAGTGACACATGGCAAAAACTCATCGGGTACAAATATGTTAAGAAAAACAACCCAGAAGGAGCTTATCGGGCCTTTGGCACTTGACAAGAAATCTTGTCGGATGTTATTGGGCCGATAAGTTTGATCTGACTTAAAAAAATGAAGTTTTGAGAAAAAAAATTAAGTGCTACCCCTTGAACTGAAATAACCAGTAAGCAAAAAAACTTAGCTCCCCTTAGAAACATGAGTTAAGAAAAACTTACCTGATCGCTCCCCCTTGAATGCAGAAAGGGTAGACAAAGAAACAAATATCTCGACAGAGTTAAACCAGTAAAAGACACAAACATGACCAAAATTGTACGAGACAAAAATAAATTGAATATATAGAAACTTAAGAAAATTCAAAATCCACAAAACGAGAATTCAATAATAATGAATATTCACTTCAAAAAGTGGATATGCATTGACACTTGAATGGGGGTTTTGTGTATTTAGATGACACTGATTGTGAGCCAGGTTTTGAGATTGAGCATGCCCAACTTGGACACTAGAAATTGGAAGCGTTTTTCATCCAATGCCTTTGTGAACATATCGGCAAGCTGAAGTTCTGTATTAACAAAATATAATTCAATCGTACCTCTTTCGACATGGTCTTTAATAAAATGATACCGGACATTGATGTGTTTTGTCTTGGTATGTTGAACTGAATTGCTTGATATGGCAATGACACTCTTTGAACCACAGTAGATGGAATCTTGTCGAACCAAAAGCCATACTGTTTGAGTTGCGTGTGCATCCATAGGACATGGGAACAACAACTTGCGGCAGCAGTGTATTCGACTTCCTAGGTGGATGTAGAGACGCACGTTTGTTTCTTTAAAGACCAACTGACTAATTTTTCTCCCAAAAACTGAATGTGGCCCGTCGTGCTTTTTCGATCAAGCATACATCCGGCGTGATCCGAATCTAAAAACACAGTTAACCCGAAACCCGTATCCTTAGGATACCATAGGCCAAGATCAGTAGTACCTTTTAAATAACGAAAAATACGCTTAATGGCACTAAGGTGAGATTCTTTGGGAGATGCTTGATATCCAGCACAAAGACATGTAGCGAACATTATGTTCGGACGACTAGCCGTTAAATACATTAGCAAACCAACCATTCCTCGATAGTTTTTAGAATCTACCGCTTTTCCCAAGGGATCAGCGTGTAGTTTTGAGCCCGTAGACATGGGAGTTCCAATCGGCGTACAATTTGTCATGTTATTTTTACGTAACATATCCGAGATGCATTTTGATTGGTTGATGAATATTCTCGTCGAAAATTGTTTTACTTGAAGACCGAGGAAAAAATTCATCACACCCATCATGCTCATATTGAACTTGGCAATCATGAGCTCGGAGAATGCTTTACATTGAGTTGAGTTAGTCGAACCGAAAATGATGTCATCCACGTAAATTTGAATAAGCATGATATTATTACCGTCATTTTTGATAAAAAGAGTAGGATTGATCTTACCTTTGGAGTAACCATTTTTTCCCAAATAGTTGGATAGACTATCATACCATGCACGTGGAGCTTGTTTCAGTCCGTAAAGTGCTCGATCAAGGATGTAGACACGATCCAGTTTATTTGGGTCGACAAATCCTTCCAGTTGTGAGACGTATAGTTCTTTGCATAAAACACCATTCAGAAAAGCAGTCTTGACATCCATTTGGAAAACATCAAAGTTCTTGTGAGCCGTGTATGCTAAGAACATGTGAATGGCTTCAATTCGAGCAACCGGTGCAAATGTCTCAACATAATCGATGCCTTCTTGTTGACGATAACCCTTCGCGACAAGTCGTGCTTTGTTGCATATAATAATTCCGTCTTCGTCTTGTTTATTCTTGAAAATCCATTTGGTGCCGATGATGGTCTTATTATGCGGTCATGGAACGAGACTCCATACTTTCAAGCTTTCAAACTGATTTAGCTCTTCTTGCATAGCCACAATCCAATCAGGATCAGACATGGCTTCATGTATCGTCTTGGGTTCATTTTTGCTTAGAAAAGATGAGAATAAACAATCATTAACCAATGCAGATCTAGTGGTGACTTGATTAGATGGATCTCCAGTGATTTATTCAGGTGGATGAGATCGCATCCATTTATGCGTATGCGGAAGTGGTTGGATTGCCGCAAGATCGGGATTATTATCCATATAGGTTCTGAGAGAAAGATCTTGAACAGATTCCAAGGTAGGAGTCATACCAGAAGTGTGAATGGAACTTGAAGCATCCGTTTGAGTGGGATTCGATTTTGGGGAAGAGGATGTCGGTTCCGGATTAGTAGGTGACTGCCCGGGAACTTGAGTACGTGAAACCGTAGGGGGTGCATGTGTGGGAGAGACTTGGTTTGGAATTTCAGGGATTTGAGTTGTTGTCGGTGTTGAGGATGAACTTGGATTTGCAGTAGTTGAGACGGTTTCGGTAGAAGGTGGCGATCCAGAAGAATTTGAGGTCTCGGAAACATCCAAGGTAGTTGGGGTGTGAGTCGTCGGAATGAATGATCCAGAATAATCAGTGTAAAAATGTTCAAACATATCATCCAATTCTAATTTTGCGGATTTGGAAGTGGAAGCTTGAAGTGGCAGAGACGAGTTTTTAACAGGTTCCGAACTGAGATGTTCGGAAGATAATACGCCAATATGTGCGGGGTTGTTGAGTTCGGGTGCCATTTTAGCCTTTACATCAAATTGGATATTTGCGCTTTCCGTTACGCACCTAGCATGTTTTACATAAACACGATAAGCAGAAGCGTTAGGAGAATAACCGACAAAATATGCTTCGTCAGCTTTGGAATTAAGTTTGCCACGATCCTCTTTGTCGTTTAGAATGAAGCAACGACCACCAAACGTATGGAGATGATGAAGTGAAGGAACTCGCTTGTTGATCAGCTCATACGGTGTTTTGGTAAAACGCTTGTTGATGATGGAACGGTTTTGCGTGTGGCAAGCAGTGTTAATGGCTTCGGCCCAGAGATAATGGGGTAATCTAGAGAGAGCAAGCATGGTGCGAGCAGCTTCGACCAACGTACGGTTATGTTGTTCGAATACACCATTTTGTTGAGGAGTTTGAACCGTAGAAAAAGTATGTGATATACCAACAGAAGAAAGAAAAGAATCAAGCGTGTCGTTCTTGAACTCAGTACCATTATCCGTGCGAATTGATTGGACATACAGTTCCAGTTTGACTTGAATATTCTTCAAAAATGCAATAATGACCTCGGGAGCCTCATCCTTTGTTCTAAGAAATTGAACCCGTGTGTAGCGAGAATAATCGTCCACCATGACGAGAACGTACTTCTTGCCGTGAATGCTTTCACATCTCATGGGGCCGCACAAGTCCATGTGGATGAGTTGAAGAGGACGAGCCGTGCTATGTTCCACTTTGGGCTTGTGAGAGAGTTTCTTCATTTTACCCATCTCGCATGCACTACATAAATGAGGCTTTTCAAATTTGATCTTTGGTAATCTGGTGACCAACCCTTCACTTGCGAGTGTACTTATATTCTTGAAGTTTAAGTGAGAGAGTCGGCGATGCCACAACCAACATTTATCATTTGAAGTTTGAGAAACAAGGCAAAGACTTGATGGTGGTTCAACTTTTGAGAGATCAATAGAATATAAATTTGACTTGCAAGATCCGGCCAAAAGTTCATCACCGTCGTATGTTCTAACACAACACCGTTCAGTTCGAAAATTTACCTCGAGTTCTTTGTCGCAGAATTGACCAATACTAAGGAGGTTGTGACTAAGGCCTTGAACATATGATACTCGTGAGATCGTGAGGTTTTTGTTTACTATGTCGCCGAATCCTCGGATTAGAGAAAAATGGTTGTTCCCGAACCGCACAGTGCCGCCATGTTTTTCTATGAGAAACTCCTTTTTACCAGTCATGTGTTTGGAGCATCCAGAATCTAAGTACCACACATGACCGTCCTAAAAGAAATCAGGCAGATTTAGGTACCCATTTGTAAATGGATCCTTCGGGGTTAGTTGCCTTTGCACCCTTTGGTACCCATTTGTAATGGGACTTAGATGCATTAGCCAAGGGCCTTTTGGGAACCCATCTATAAATAGGATAATTGGAAAAGTAATTGACTTGATGATTATTGAAGGAATTGTGCATGTTAGATCATAACCATAATAATTTAAATCGACAAAGTCATTCACACCACAATTGGAACAACAAATTTTATTTCTTGAAAACTGAATTAAATGTTTAACAGAATTAATGGAAACTGGAAATTTAAAGCTAGAAACGGAGTTTTTGAAATTTGAAAAATTAAAATTCTCTTTCTTATTGCGGGATGTTGACTTTGTGGGATTTGCGCCTTTTTCAATCCAAACATGCTTTAGAGGGCGTAAAGCTGAAGCACGAAACAGATGAACATTAGCATTTTGATGAGATTTAGTTGTTTTGAAATATTTGGTTTGTTCCTCATTTGTTGAGATGAAGAAGGTTTTGAAAAACTTGTTGAGCATTCATTTTCAACAAGTGGAATATAAACCGATTCTATGGGATTTTTTGCCTTTTTCTAAACATGTCTCATGACTTGGAAGAGTAGGTTGAAATCAAAGTCAACAACAGACACATTGGAACATCCATTAGAGTTATGTTTTCAAAATCATCCAACTCGTCATTTATCTCATCAGGAGATGGGGAATATTTGTGCGTAGGAGGACAATAGTTAGGATCTATCTTAAACTGGATTTCATCCAACCCACCAAAATAAAAGCTAACAAAGGCTTTACAAGATGAAATATTTGAAGTTGTGTCATTGTCGGGATTTTGTAAAACTTTGTTTTCTAATGTTTGAATTTTAGTGATTAAAGCTTCTTTTCCTTTTCCGATGAAGTACGTTCGGATTCTAAGACCTTTTCTAATTGACCAATTTTCTTTTCTGAAAATAAGGTTGGAATATATAGTTTGAACGTGGGTGGTTCATTGTAAAGTTCTTCATCAGTGTAGGAAGGAAAATAGTCATTTGGAAGAGATCCTTTTGATGATTCATTTTCTATATAAGTGGGATAGCAAAACGGAATTTGATGAAACTTTTTGTTTTTCTTATTCCAATCTTCCCGTCACTCAACTTTGAGAGAAGATTTCATGAATTGAATTTTATAATCAGGACCAAGGTCGAGATATTCAAATTTATATAGAGTTAGGGTATAGTATAAGGCTTTTGCTAGATATTTTGGATTTTCAAAACCGAAGCCAGCTTTTGAACATAACTCTTTTGGTGCATTTAAATGTATTGTTTGTTCAGTTTGACCCAATTTGTACAGTTTAAGTTATAAATCCTTGAGCTTTCTAAAAGATCATTCCTTTGAATAGTGGCAAAATTAAATTTGGAAAAAAGATCTTCGTCCTCACGTTCGAATTTTTTAACTTGTATTGTGAGATCGGAGATTTGTTGCGTTTGAATTAAATTCTCATCTTTCAAAGTGGTCTTTTCCGTTTGTGATTTCAAAATGTCACTTTTGTGATTGGCAATTTCGGATGTGGCAAATAGTAATTGATCATGATTATTTTCTAAACGTGCCTCTAAATTAGAAACCAATTGTTTTTCAGTTTTTAACTTAGATTGTAATGCATTCAGTTGTATCATCAAATCATTTACTTGAGCAACAGTATTATAGTCAGATGGACATACCTCGGGTGAGTAGTCAGAAGCGTGAGAAGAAGAATCTTCACTCGAGGGATCAATGTATGCCATCAGACTGTAATGAGCTTGAATTTCCTCATCCGGTTCATCATCATCGTGATGTAAGAAGTGATCATCTTCCGCCATTAGAACTTTGCCCCGCTTCTTCTTGTTTAGCTAGCATGAGCTTATACGAGAAGTAATTGGCATCTTTGACAACCGGCTTCCTACGTTCTCTTGCATAATTCCCGGTTTTCCCGCAGTTGTAGCATAGGCTCTTTTCACCTTTGAATTTATCTTCCGGTTTGCTCGGTGTGCGAGTTTCTTCCTTTTTAGGATTTTGTTCGAAAGCATTCTTTCGCTCAAAATTATTTGGTCCCGAAGCATAGTGTTGTTGATTAGGATTGGGATGACGAGTGAATTTGCGTTGAAAGGACTGTGTGAGAAAAGCCAATTGTTGTTGAAGAAGGTCTATCTCGGGATCATCAAATTCAACGTCTTCTTGTTCAGAAATTTTGTGGTGCGGTATGCTTCGAAACATAACACTTTCGTCTTTTGCCACTAGAGCAATTGGATCGGAAGGCTTTTTCAGCTTTTTGTTTGCCTCCATAACTTCGAGAACTTTATCTTCGTCTTGCTTGAGTGTTTCATAGACTTCGTATAGATCAAGCTCAGCGAGATACTTGCTATGTTTGATTTGATTAGCAAACTGACGCTATTCAGGTTGAAGGTTGCTAACTAGTTTCACGTTGTTCTCGATTTTAGTCTTGCGGATAACATTTTTACTAAGTTCATTGAGAAGTTGGACAAACCGCTCATAAGTGTCCGTCAGACTCTCTCCTTCCTTTGCTTTAAACTCTTCAATTGTGATCTTCAATTGTGTGTCAATCTTAGTTCCAAGCATAATTTTCTCAATTTGCTCCCACATCCCCGTAGCCGTGCGACAATGACTATCTATGCTTATATAGATATCATTTGGGATACCCATCAGTAGGTAAGATCGAGCAAGTGGATCACCTTAAGCTGTTCTCGTTTCTTCAGTAGTGTACTTAGACTTCGGCTTTACTTCTTGTCTAGCCGGTATAGGAGGATTGTTATTCAGCATGGCTGGACATTCGTGATAGAGAACTGGAGGGGGACCTTCATTGATAGACATCATGATCTCTTCGGCATAGTCATGTCTATCAATGAAGTCGAGGAAACGGTCTTTCCATTGAGAGTATTCTCCTTTGAAAATAATCGGCAGTTTGGTATCGGAACCAATAGCCATGGCTTCGCGTGTAGTCGTTGTACTTGATAGAGTGATCTCGATTTTTAAAATAAAAATAAAATCTCCATTTAAAAAAAAATGGATGTGATAAGAATTTATATCGGGTTAAGATAACTCGACAAGAAATCTTATCGAGTGAAATAAAGGCGACAAGATTTTATATCGGGCGAAACGAAGGCGACAAGATTTTATATCGGGTAAAGAGGATGCGACAAGACTTCTTATCGGGTCTTAAAGGACGCGATAAAAATAAAAAAATATCGAAATTTCATCTTTATCTTGAAATATTAAAGAGCAGAAACGAAGCCTTCATCGAAAAAAAAAGAACAAGTCTTTTTATGGAAGAGAAGATGTAAGTACCCGAGTCTCCAAACGAATCAAAATAAAGTAAAAGGAAATTACTAAAGTTTAAGGTGTGTACTTGAGAACCCTTAAAACCAGAAAAGCTGCAGAAGTCAGAGACCCTGAGTTTTCTAATAAAAGTGAAGCAAAAGTACTACAAATTAAACTAAAGTAATTAAGAGTATATTAAACACAAGAATTTCGAGGAATAAAAACTTGTTGATATGAAAGGTGCGATATAATAAGTTTGTCGATATAAATAGATGCGATAAAAAATCTTATCGATTTAATAAGGTGCGATAAAAATACTTATCGAAATATGAAGGTGCGATATAAATTTTTATCGAAATACTAAGGTGCGATACAAATTATTGTCAATTCAGGCTATGAAAGCTTGAATCGATAAGTTTTTGGACAGAAAAAAAAATCGAGATTTGTACCTTATAGTTTTCAAATTCAACCAGAATTAGATCAAAACTCAGATCGTGAGGCTCTGATACCAATTGTCGATCCCAGATTAAGCATCAAGTACAAGAATAATATTATGAATATGCGAAGAATATGAAGAACACGATATAAAGAACGATTATATTAAGTCGGACATCTCACTTGTAGATTTCAATACAACGTAAGCTTAAGATATCGACTCTCTCTCTAGAATGATAATCGCTCTCTAAACCATGACTCGAAGACTCCTATTTATATGATAGGATTAAACGACATAAGAAAATAAAGAGAATGTCATTATACACTTGCCATATTTATAATAGAGCACAATTTCCTTATTTTCACACAATTTAATTTAAACCTTAACAATAACTCAGAACAAACAAGAAAAAATTTGAAAAATAAAAATGAGTTTTTACAAAATCAACTCACCGAGCTTTCTAGAAATACAAATCATATGCCGTATGAAAACTTTTGCAAAAAGAAAAATCTTGAGTTGATAAAAATAAATTTTGATCTGAAAACCAAAATTTCTGAGTTAGAAAAGCTTATAGATTATGAGACTTATAGCGTTGTTCTTTCAAGAAAAATAATTGAATTTGTGGAACTTGAGAAAGAAAGGAAATTAACTTCTGATGACAAACACAAATTTGAGTCTGAACGAAAAGATTTTGAAAGTAAAATTAACACTTGTTAATTGACCATTCAAAAACTTTCTAAACAAGTGTCAGCTTTTGAACAAGTTGTGATTTTAGAGAGAAAATCATTTGAAACGAAATGTCTAAAGCTTTCAAAACAAATCTCCGAACTTCAGAAACGTTTAATAGATGAAAGAAATGTGTTTTGTGACTGATAAAATGAATTTAATCAAGAAAAGTACTTTAATTATTGTTAAAAGCAAGAATTTGGAAAAAGATTTTGAAAAAGAGAAACAAGTGTTTGAAGAGAAAATTGACATACTTTCAAATAAATTATCTTCTATAGAAACCAATCTTGTGAATGAATGGAAAATGAGATCTGACTCTCAAACAAAATATGATGTGATTATGAAAGAAAGAGATCATCTCTTGTGCAAAATTAAAGAACTTGAAGGTTATACAACTACTTCAAGTTCAAATCATACGATAAATCCTCTTTCCACAATAAATGTCTGTAAGAATAACTTGTCTTCAAGTGTCAAATCAAACAGTTATTCAAACAACACCAAATCATATAGTTCTCCAACTTCTCGGACTCATAATTCTACTTTCTCTCACAATGATTTTGTTGTTAAAACCGGTAATTTCAAACAGTTTAAAATGATTTGGAAAAAGAAGTCAACTACATATGATAGTGTTGGAAACATGCCACATACATCTCCTGTAGTTGATGCAAAATCATTTGTATCCAAGACTGATTTACATTATTTTGTCAAATTAATCAATCGGCAAATCAGTCTAAGTGCCTCAAATCTTTGTTGTTCTATTGCGGAACAAATGATTTTGTTGATCAAAGGTTTGTTCATAAATGGTATGATACTTATAGTATCCCCACTTCCTTATTTGATGTTTCTAAAGCTAACCTTCGAGGACCCAACAAAGCTTGGGTACCAAAGTCTTTTTAATCTGTTTTGTAGGTATGTCATATGCATTCTAAATATTGAATACTTACATCACATGACATGATCATTCAAAAGGTTATGCAGTTTTTCAAGGGGAGTACCATATTTCACTTTTAGCTTCATAGTATCTCAGCTATGAACCTGATCTAAATATTATGACTTCTGAATACTTCAATTCAGAACTCGGACTTCAACCGTTTCAACTTCATATAAGAAATAACTTTTGTGTGATAGGAATTAGAAGTTTTCATGGTCAATCCAAAGCCGGAAGGACCTACCCATGAAACACATCCCTAGGTTAGATATTTGAAAGGGTATGAATTAAAATAAAATTAAGTGCTTGTGAGATAAAAGAAAATGGTGAGATTGTGACAAGACTTAAAAGAAAATATTTGGTCTTCACCAAACCTAAACAGTTATCCGGGTAGCCACATAATCTATTCATTCTCAATTCTTTGGAGATGAATATTGAATTAGACATGGATCCAATGTCGATAACTTGTGTCACCCCACCCAACTACTCAAGTATCTCACAAAAGGTGTTTGTTTCATATATCATGGAGATTTAAGCATATCATCTATCTATTCTTCCCTTGGAAGATTTAGATATTGAAACAAGAAGACACACTTCAGGTCTTTGAACTTCATATTTTGTGCACATCGAGTCTATTTTTGAGCCATAATATATACAATGTTTCTTTTACACTTGCACAATTCTTTGTGATTCAAATTGCATATCTTTGTTTTTATGCCAGAACAGTATGAGAAGTTACTTTTATAACTTACTTCTATGATAAGTGGAAGTCCTATTAGTGCCAACCCGCTGCCAAAACTAAATATAGGCCACTTAATTAAATTTATTTTTAAATATAAGTGATAATAGTTGCTTCTCGTGCTTCTATGTTAAGCCTTTTTACCCATTTTTACACTTACATGTTCGATTATTGTCTTTGTTCGTTCATAATGCTTCAGATTCTCCTTATCATTCTGAGGGGGAGAAAAAGTATATCAAAGACAAATACCTATCATGAGGGGGAGAAAACGTGCAACAAAAGATCAAAAGGAAGAAACAAAAGATCAGAAGGAAGAAACAAGAAGAGTGACATTTTTACAACCCAGTCCTTGGATCCGACACTCTTTCTTGTCAAGTCCCAAAGGATCGACATCTTTGCCTATGTGTTTATGTCATGTCTCTTATATGCGACATTTTTCTTATCGACTCTTCTTGGTTGAACTTCAATTTTATCCAAGTCTTTTAATAAATTTATGTCTCCTCTTTGATGCTCGACATTCATACTCAACTAACCCGATAAACTCAAGTTATCGCATCATACTACAAAGTTCAAATTGAAGAAAGATTTTACCCTACGACATCACGGCTCTTTCAAATTTCTATTCGTGAACTTTATGCTAATGTTAAGGGGGAGCTATAAAACTTATCAAGTGATCATATTCGTAGGGGAGGCAAAAGATTTCAAGATAGTGATTTGTTGACAAAATTTGATCTTCTTCAAAAGTGCTGATTTGATGAATTGTAATCTCGAATACAAAGGGGGAGATTGTTAGGTCTGAAAATGTTGTATCCAAGATGACTACTATTGAAGAAGTGAAGGGCTAGAGTGTAAAGTCAACAGAGTCATTAATTAGGAAGGTTTAACAATTAGGAAAGATTTAATGTTTAAATATAAGGAAATAATCTTATTGTAAATAAGGCAAGTGTATAATGGCTTAACCTTTACAATCCTTATACCGTATTTCCTATACATATAAATAGAAGGGGTAGGGTATGTATTAGAAGAAAGTACTTTAATTCATATCATTCTAGAGAGAGCTTAAGAGAGATAATCTTTTATTCAAGAATTCCTTCAAGTGAGATATACAACATATTAAAGTTATTCATCGTGTTATTCATATTGTTCTTATCATTACACGGTTACCTGATTAAGCTGGGATCTACACTTGGACAGCCAACAAAAACCCATCTTTGAGGAGCTTTAGCAAAAAGGGGTTTCTCCCTGAGGTTAAGCGTCATACCCTGCATCCTACCACACATGAATCTAGTCCCACGTTTGAGCGGATTGTGATATTATATTGCATCATGACTGGACAACCTTTCAGTGTTTGTGAGGTGATCACCAAGACTATCCAAGCATGTGGTGACAAGCCAAAAGGAGATTTATGGCACCCTCCTCTGATCCATGCTTTACTAACTTGGGGGAAGGTGAGGTTTTTTCCTACTTATGAATTTAATTCAAGAAAAGCAACCTTTGAGAAGAAGACGGTGAAGAGGGTGAGATAGAAAGCAAAGGAGAAACTAGAGGAGCTAACACAGGCTGCAACATCAAGAATTAATGTTGCTGCAACCCTTGCTCAGATGGGGGAAACATCAACCAAGTCCAAGAAAGTTGCAAGGAAAGAACCACCACCACTAACATAGCAGCATATGGATACAAACTCTTTCATGTATTTGACAAACATCTTAGAAAGGAACCAAGCTTCCTTGATGAAGAAGCTTGATGAAAGGGATGATTTTGGGCATCACAGTTGGCCAAACAAAAGAGATTACTGAGGAGTTTGACAAGAGGGAGAAGAAGATGACCGCCTATTTAGAAAAATAGGATAAGGCTTTGCAGCATGTCCACAAGACAAACACCATTTGTAGAGATTGGAGAATGAAGAGAGATGCCATCATGGAGCTGAAATGGGCGCAAAAGCACACAGACAAGTACTGTGAGATGCCACCATATCTAGAGAAGCTGATGAGAGAGCAAGATATCCTGTTTGGTAGCAACTCAACACAACCTTCTTATAAATGAGTAGGGTTGGTCCAAACTTCTTACATTTTAGCTCCAAAAGTTTATTTTTCCTACTTTTAATTTTTAGTTTTTTTATAGAATGCCAGATCTCATAAAATCAATGGTCCAAAAAAAATATAAAGTGGAAGCAATTTTAGATTAAACAGTTTATAATTGGAACAATGATTAATCAAAATGAAGAACAATATGAAGATAGAAGTGTATACATATGATTAATCTTGGTCATATATCTTACATATTTGGAATGATGAGGGTATTTGGAATGATGAGGGTATTTGGAGATGGAGAGTTTCAAGAAAACAATTCACATTCACAATTATAAATGGGGAAGGGGAATCCTATTTATAGCCTAAAATTAGGTATGACAAAGCATCCTCCAATGTAGAAGCTACATGTGTAAAGGTGGAATGACAACTTCTAGCTGAGGTGTCAGGCTATGATAGGAAGATCAACCACTTGAAGATCTGACGATCAAAGTTCTGCATCTCCGAAAACTTGAACATTCAGCACGCCATACTCCGTCGTTTGATATTTGCACACGGGCTCTGGTTCCTCGATAATGCACTCTGTACGCAGCTTTGGTTCCCTGTGACGATCTCTATTCTTTCATACTTTAAGCACACGTTTTCCTTTTTACACTTTCAACACTAAAATTGGACTAACATTATCTATACATTGAGTCTAGGAATTTGTTAGTTTTTAGCGTTCGTTATACAAGCACCAACATACCATAGCCAAAATAATTTTAGTGTTATATGTCCATTATTACCTTTGAACCATGTTTCCTTACGAAGCAACACGATACATTAATTGTGATTTCTTTGGAAAGTGATTTAGGCCATTTTTCTTACATACTAGACATACAAACTTCCTTAGCACCCATGAACCTGTGCCTATTCTTGTTTTCCTCACAGAGGATATTGTTTAGTTCAAGTGTGGAGGAAGGACTTCATAAGACACTCTTATGCAAAAGATCAGAAAAAGTAGAAAAGTAGCTCTAAACAAAATGAGTGAGGCTTGTGTGTACATTCAAACATGTACAAAAATATGCATAGCATAGTACCTATTGAAGCAGCAACCCAATAGCTAAAATTTTAGAAAGATGCCTAAAAGTGGCTAAAATTCAAAAATGCCTTAAAAGTTCTAATGATTCTAAAAATCACAGTTGGGAGTTTTTCAAACAATAGAGGGCTTGAATCTTGGCCTATGGACTAGAAGCAATAAGTTTGGATACACACAGATCTATGGACTATGGTGATTGTATATGCTTGCTTAGTTTGGGTGAGTCTTTTATCTTTCATCCCTTTAAAACATTTTCTTCCTTTAAAAAATTGAGTCTTTAATTTGTCATTTTCAGTTGCTTGGGGACAAACAACAATTTAAGTGTGGGGTGTGATAAGGGTGTAGAAATACACCCTTGATCACCTGCTTAGGACCTTATTTTGATTAGTTTTATGTTTCCCAAATCACATATTGAGTCTTTTATTCATGTTTTACATCTTATTAGTGTTTGGAACTAGATTGTAGAATTTGGTTTTGTTTTGCATATTTTTGAACAAATTGACTGATATGAATGTTACTACAGCAGGTATTGTTGCAGCAGAAGGGAGCTAATCAAAACCATCAAGTGTTGGTGAAATATTTGGTGCTTGAAGTTTTGAATTGGAAGCATCTTTTGAAAAGGTCAACTACATCTGGTGAAGATAAGAAGATTATCTAGCCAATTATGCCTACTTTAATACTAGTGGGGTAGAGGTTGACTTTAATGTTTTTACAATAGGTAATACCCATTATTTAATAACCCTTGTACTTTATTACTTTATGCCTCCTAGAATAAGTAATCGGGCTAAACATCTTAGCTTGGGTGTAAGTGACGGTTGGTTGATTAAGCCCTAGTGTTCGTAGAATATTGTTTTTGACGTAGCGATCTACTCTATTGTTCACTCTTGGATAGTGTATTTCACCGGGTAATTCTTGACAAAGTGACGAGTATTGTTTCACTTTGGTGAGTTAGACTTAAAATTAAGACAACGAAAATATTCTGACCAAGAGGGTTATACATTGTTATAAAGAACTGCTATGACATTCTTGTGTTGTTAAACTATATATATGGGGAAAAAGGTAAGATTTATACCGTAGATGGATTTGGGCATCATCAAATGCACTGCCAGTAAGTGTCTAATCTGAACTTCGAAAGAAGGCCTTTTGAACCAATAATGGTAATAGAAGACTATTGTTGCAACATTATTCATATGATGTTGTAGCAAGGTTCTACCGCACTTTGCCACTGAAATCTAACCATATCTTACACCTAGACTTTTCTTTACAGTAATGTTAACCAAGCTTCAAAGATATTTTCCCTCTAAAGCTTCTTAGCTTCCACAAAACCTCTTGACATCTTAATTTAAGGTTGACTTTCTGTGACTCTTTGCTTTTAGATTCCCGTGAAATGATAAATCTGGTATTACTTACCATTATTACTTGCTCTGGACGATATTAGTGAGACATGTATACTTGAATGACTTGCTAGTCGCTATAGCCTTTCTAGAGGTTGTATAAATGCGCACCATTTATTACCTTTTTAGTTTTGATTTGGGTTTTACCGATCTGCTTTCTGGTTATCGGTTTTGGTTTTGGTTATCAATTATGGTGTTTTGGTTATGGTTATCAATTTTGTTTTTGGTTACCGACATTCAACTTCCATTCAATTTTGGTTTTGATTTTGCAGATTGGAAATTACAAACACGACATTCTTGGTTTTTATTTTTATATTTTATAGGGACGATGGTATAGATTGTCTTCCTTATGCTAGTACGGATGGTGATTCCTTCTTTGGATCAGGAAAGAATAGAGGTCGGTGAAATATGGTTCTAGTGAGGAGCAAATATGGGTTTTGAAGGATTTAGAATAAGTTCCAGAGCAGGTATAGTATTTTTAATGATGTTATTCATGTAAGAAATTGCAGGTAGGGGTGGCAGAAAGTGACCCAACCGACCAACCCAACCCGAACCCAACCCATTAGTAGCAGGTTGGGTTGGATTTTCAACCCGTTTAACTTAAATGGGTCAACCCGCCTAACTCATTTAATAAATAGGTTGGGTTGGGTTGAAACTTCTGACTTATTTTCAACTTGTTTTCAACCCATTTACAACCTGTTTGTAACACATTTACAACATGTTTGTAACCCATTTGTAACATGTTTTCAACCATTAGTAACCTATTTACAACCCATTAATAACCTGATTCTAACCCACTTAATATACTTAGTGACGACAAATCTTTATATCATATAAATTATTATTCATGTAAACATAAATTTTCTGGGTTGGGTTCTGATGAGAAGGGAGGTTATGGTGAGAAACGTAAAAAAAGATCTAAATCTTTCGATAAATCCTAATTGAATGTTAACACTATTAAAAGTGATCAAGGGTTCAAGATCTCTTCTAAAACGTAATTCATGGGTGGACATTAGATTAAAAGTGATTAATGGTTCAAGATCTCTTCTTACGCTTGTCACATTAACTCTTTTTCTCACACAATCCTTCAACTATATTTTTTAGGATTACCAAATGATTCAGTGATATTAAGTGATTTAAATTAGCTTATGCATTAGAAACTAAAAAATAAAACATTAAAAATAGTAAGAAAAATAAAAAAATTGTGTTATAAAAAGGTCAGGTCATGGCATGGCACAAATATAAGGTGGCATGAGACACAAATCTTAAGTCATGGTGTCTCATGACGTCTCTTCCGAAGAGCTTTTTTGAACATTGTTTTTTAGTTAAAATTATTGTTAATTAATTAATTAATATATTAAAGGGTATCAAATAACAAAATGAACTGGTTGGAAAGACATAAATGGAAAATGACAAACCATAAGGGAGGAAAGTTATAATTTACTCAATGATCAAATAATACAAAAAAAAGACTAAAAAATTAAAGTTTTAACTAAAGTTAGTCAGAGGAACTATAATTGAAACAAAATGATAATCTGGGAACCACAAGGACCAAAATGTAATTTACTCTATTTTTTATTTATACATGTTGATTTATTACTTTTATTGATCAAAATTTAAAATTTAAAAATAAATAATCAAATGTTTATAATATATGATTGGGTTCATGTGAGAGCATCTTGTTATTGTGAAACTACATTTTTACGTCTAAAGTTTAATAGCAAAACATTGTAAAAATAAAAAAGAAAATCTAAATCTTCATAACAAAACACTATAAAATTTACTTTTACCATGTTTTGTTATACAATTTTAAATATAAAAAATGGTCTTAACAGATGTCATTAAAACAGTCTGATCTCGTATAACTCCAAATCCTCCTCTTTATGTATTTTCTATCTCTTCAAAGTTTTAGCTTCATGTCTACTTCAAGGCGACATTCCAACTGAAGTGTATGGAGAGAGAAAGAGAGAGCTAACTCCTGGTTGCCCCATCTGCACTCAAATACTTTTGTAAACAATTATTTTATAGTGTATATAACTAACTGTATATAATATTCTTGTTGGATGTTTCCTTTAATCAGTCTAATCTATTACTTACATTTTCAGTCCCTCTACCATCATTTAATATTCCATTCAACCCTTTTAATTGTTTAACTAATAACATTCTTCATTCTAATCCAACATACTTATTTAATTTCTCTCTAGAAACTAACATAGATCAAAGGCTATTTGATTTAGCAGTGGTGTAGTACTCGATCTTTCGGTTCAATCCCTCGTCAACAACCACATGATTTTAGTTTATTTCTCATAAAAGATATATATGCTTGTATTGTGCCGTATAAAATGCAACATATATTTTTTAATTTTATAATATAGGTTTTATGAATTTTAACATATACATGTTATATTATTTTTATTTGTTGTCATATTCGATGGTGCAATAATTTTACAAAAATTACTACCAAGATATATCTTACCAAACTTTAAAGATTGAAAAGTAAATGCAAAAAACACGTATTTAAATGTCATAAGCTCAAATCATTTGATTGTTGCAATGGTATTAATTCAATTGATTATAGTATTAGTATTCTCAAGTTTGATAATGGATAGTACAACAATGGACACAATTATTAAAAACAATATATTTTATACTATTAAATATTTGATTATATAGAGCCTTTTTGCATTGTTATTGCTGAAAACATATAAATCATGAACCTTTCGTACCTTTTTTATTGTTTATAACATGTAAAGAAAATTCATCTTTTATGCTATTTTGTCAAAGGTCCGTCATTCGTGTGTACGATAGTGCATTTTACGTAGTTTTTCTATGTACAACCTTGCAAGAAGGTGGTTATTTACACTATAGTACAAAAGTGTAGAAAATTAAACGCACGTCAGCTTCAATTGATTCTTATTCTATTTGTAAAAAGCATGTAAAAACGTATATTTGAACAAGATAAAATACCTTATTATTACAAACGCATTTTTTATGAACACATATGAACTTCAATTTAAGGGGTTGAAGTGGAAATAACAAGAAGTAAAAGGTTTTTATCCAAAAAGTATTCCTACAACATGGTTATGAACACGAGTAATCTTGACATCGAAGCTATCATATACCCGACCCTCTACCATACCTATAAGAGTAAATTACGTTTCCATCCCTTTAGTTTATTAAAAATTGCGGATTTCGTCCCTATGATTTTGAAATTTCAGTTTTAATCCCTATAATTTGTAATTCATTTCTTTTTTCGTATTTAAGGTCAAAACACTACTTTTAAGTATGAAGAATTTTAAATAGAAATGAATTGTCAATCATAGGCACGGAAAAAAAATCTAAATACGAAAATAATAATAAATTATAAACCAAATAGGAATGAAAATCATAATTTCAAAATCATAAGGACGAATATATAAAAAATTCAACAAACCACAAGGACTTAAAAGCATAATTCACTTTACATATAATATTGAATAGATGAATACAAAGGGTAGATTTCATGTTAATAATGCATTAATTAGTTCGTCACAATATAATTGTAACAATACTACACAAAATATGTTAGGTTTGCATATGATCACATTGCATCTTCCGGTTTTTATATCCATCTTATTTAATCGAGTTTCTAAAAGAAGGAAAACCCAAAAAAAAACATACAATATATTCAAAAACTTTAGATCCAACTAATATCATGATAGAAGTTACTGTAACCGTACTACTTGAGTTTTATAAGAAGCTTACAAATCATAATTTCTATCAATGTGGTACTAGTTGCTATATAACGTTAGAAAGTGATTTCTCTTTGACAATAATTTAAAAGCATGACCAAAGGGGTACAAAATAGGTGAAGAGGAGCAATCTAAATAATAGTACGAAGCACTAAAAAGGTAGAAGAGAGATGAAGAATATAAAGAAATTTATACCTTCCCAAATCCTTAGAACAACTCCGATGCACCTCACCATCCCACATGCTACATATATAATATTTCACAAAACCAACTTTGCTTTGTTTATCTCTTTATATTCTTTCAAAACTTCAATTTAACCATCTATCCTTTCCAACAATAACCGATCGATGATTTGGTGCATCGATTGTAACGACACGCCGGCAGTTGCAATACGGAAACTACCATCATCTAACGATAACAACCGTGCCATGGATAGTAACAAGACCATGCCATGCCCTTCGTGTGGTCATCGGATCAAGTGCTACGATAAGGTTATATTTCGTTTATAATATATATATATATATATATAGAGAGGAAGGTTCAAATGAGAACTTTGTATTTTTAAAGGAACAAAGGGGCTCTTGTGAATCACATATGACGTGGGTCCCACATAATATTAAATCATTTATGATTTAATATGAATTAATATTAAATCATAAATGATTTAATATTATGTGGGACCCACATAACATGTGGTCCACAATTTGTTCCTTTGTTCCTTTAAGATGGGGTGATTCTCATTTGATCCCTTCCCTATATATATATATATATATATATGTTTCAGGTTTTATGGTTTCTTCTTATTTGATCAGAGTTTGATTAGGAGATCATATATATATCTAGCAGGCTGGAATTCATGACCTTCCGGGATTGCCTGCTGGAGTGAAGTTTGATCCAAGTGATCAAGAGCTTCTCGAGCATTTGGAAGCGAAGGTGCGATTAGATGCGCATAAGCTCCATCCGTTGATCGATGAGTTCATTCCTACACTCGAGGGCGAAAACGGAATTTGCTATACTCATCCTGAGAAACTACCAGGTAAGAATTATTAACAGAGCTGTTGGATTATAATCGGTACATTAATTCTTGTAATCCTATATTTGATTGTTTAACATAAACGAAATGAATATCGCCAATTTGTTAGTTAAGAAACGACCAATTTGTCGATGAAAAGAAATAAAATCTCGATGATTTTCTTATCTAGCATGATTAAACTTAAAATGTTTTGAAAACTTTGGTCACTTTATAGTGACAACAAAATTAGGTTTATAGGACGCGGGTTGGGTTCCGATGAGAATGATAGTTAAGGTGAGAAGCGTAAAAAAGAATCTGCATACGTAGTTGCACATTAAGATGAGATGTAGCGAGATGCGTCTGATCAATCCGCATATCAAGCACAATTAATGGATGAGTTTGAGATTAAAGGTGATCAAGGGTCCAAACCCTTTCTTACGCTTCTCACCTTAATTTTCATCCTAGCAAGATCTTTCGCCTATACGACACCACTAATTTTTAAGCGTCCTAATAGACCTCTTTATAGGACTTAAATTTTTACGACCAAAATATAAATCGTCATATCTAAAGGCGTTGTAATAAGTTGATAAGACATCTTTGAGTATTTTAACAAATTTTTTAGGACACTTTTAATGCAAAACGTCGTATTAATTTTTTTTGTAGGATACTTTTGAGAAAATGTCCTATAAATTCATGTTTGTATAACCCATTTTTACAAATTGTGTCATATAAAATTGTTAATGGGACGCATTGCATTAAAAGTGTCGTAAGGAACTTGTTAACACGCCCAAAAACATCTTATAAACCATTTATAACCCTTTTAGATATGCCATTTATTTTTTGGTCCTAAAAGTTAAAGTCCTATAAAAACACTTAAAAATTTTGGACGTTCTATAAACCCGTTTTATTATACTGTGTGATCTTTTTTGGTAGATTTTGGGTTCGTATTTACTAATTTCTTCATTAACAAAATTACTGGATACCGGCAATATAGATTTAGTCTACAGCTAGTGTTCTTGTCATTCTACATCAAATGTTATACTTTTTTAGACCGATGCAATCTTTTTATTAGTGATCATCACATGCAGGAGTGAGCAAGGACGGTTTGGTTCGACATTTCTTTCATAGACCATCAAAAGCATACACAACTGGAACCAGAAAGCGAAGAAAGGTGCACAGTGAAATCGATGGGAGCGAGACGAGATGGCATAAAACAGGCAAGACTAGGCCAGTTCTTCTTAAAGCAAAAGTGAAAGGATACAAAAAGATACTTGTACTTTACGCTAACTATGGGAAGCCAAAAAAGCCAGAAAAAACCAATTGGGTAATGCATCAATACCATTTGGGCAACAATGAAGATGAGAAAGAAGGGGAGTTAGTTGTCTCCAAGATTTTCTTCCAAACACAGCCTAGACAATGTGGTAATTCTAGCATTGTAAAAGATGATATGATCAGATCTTCTGTTGTGAAACCAAATGGTCGAAATGTACATGAAGGGTCTCATGCTACTAATAACATCAACACCTTTATTGAGTACTTCAGCCCATCGTTCGTTTCTTTCCAACAAAATCGTGAACATGCCCGCGATTTGAATTTGCATGACGGGTCATCGGTTGTACCATGAATATATATATATATATATATATAGAGAGAGAGAGGAAGGTTCAAATGAGAACTTTGCATTTTTAAAGGAACAAAGGGACGATTGTGGATCACATATAATGTGAGTCCCACATAATATTAAATCATTTATGATTTAATATGATTTAATATTAAATGATTTAATATTATGTGGACCCACATCATATGTGGTCCAAAATGAGTTCTTTTGTTACTTTAAATTGATAGTGTTCTCGTATGATCCCTCCCCTATATATATATATAATGGTACAGTACCAGATGAAGAATTGATCTACTGTTTCCATGTAAATTCTGAAGAAAGAATTTAGGTTCAAAATGTGGGATAAGTTAATTATGGTTAGTTTTGTAGGTAAAAGATATTTGGGAAGAATAAGGGGAAGTGTCTCTTTTGGTGGAAGGTAAAGAACCATAATCTTGCATAACTTGAAGATCAAGATACATGTATAACGTGTATAACATATCTTAGGGTTATTTACTAAATACTAATTTTGTTTACCGTGTAACTAATTACTTATTGCTTGTTATCGTGTAAGAGAATTTTATGAATTTGAACGTTATGAGGTTTCATAGTGAAACGTGTGGACTTACCAAGTATACCATGTCGGTTTCCCTGTGTATATAAATCCATACGGGTTTACGTGCGAGTGTATATCCAAGCGGGTTTATGAGCGGGTTTACCGGGGTATATCCAAGTAAATCTCCCCGTGGGTTTATGCGTTGTGCAAGCTTCTGTTTGTTGAGGGTGACTAGTCGCTGGAAGGCAATCTGTCGAGTTTTAAGGTCGATTTTAGGATTTTCTTCCCCATTCCCCCCCCCCCCCCCTGACTTTCTCTTATTTATGGAGATCTTTGAAACCATGGGTCGATTTTGGAAGGTTTTTGGAGCATAATAAAAGGTTTAGCATGGGTATTAAATATTCTTTGGTGAATGGTTTCAAGATCTTGTTGAGGTAAATTATTGGGTATTTTGAGCTCTATTTTAGGGATCCTGATCTAAAAGTTGTGTTCATATTTGGTTATTTCTAGGCTTAGTTGTGACCTAGATAAGTTTTCTAGACATTTTTGCTAGTGGATTTCAATCCTTCACCAAAGGAAACCAAATATCTAATGTGAAACCAAGATTGTTAGACCACATAAGGCTGATTTGTAAAAGTATGAAAAAGCTACAAGTGTTGGAATCCAGAACCTAATTAAAGAAGAACTAGAGGTCGAACCAGAAGATCAACTCAGCAAACCGAAGCCTTCGGCCATCCTCTGGACTCAATTGAACAAGTGTGAAGGTTACATGTCATAACCATTCCCGCCCAAAGTTTGTTAGAGTACCTTTACACGTGGAACCTTTCCATTAGTGTATACTTCGGTTTTCCTTTTATAGGCTATAAATAGGTGTTCATTCTTTGTTCATTGTAAGTTTTGAAATACACTTTACTTACGCATTGTACTTACAATCCTTACAATCAAACTCTCAACAAGTGCAATTTAGATCTTCAAATCAATACACAAAGGTATCAGAGTAAATAGGTGATTCAAACATATCGGTGATTTTCTTACCGTTCTTCATCATTATATTGTTATATCTTTTTTAGATCTTATTTGCTTCCGTTCAATACATTGTTAAGTAGATCTAATTGAGAAATTTGGAACCAACAATTGGTATTAGAGAAAATTGACGATCGATTTTATTGACTAGGTATTTTTTCAAATATGCTATTATCGAGTTAGAAACACTGTTTTTTATAGTTTTCTATTTCAGATTTAAAATCCTGTGATTATAACTGGTTACATCGTTTTTGAAGAACAATTTGTATTGATTTCAAGTTTGTAATGGCAAATTCCGGCTGAAATTTCATATAGTGTGAGATCTCTCATAAAACCACCAACTCTTCCAACAGATGATTACCCTCAATGGAAAAACTTGAATGGTTAATTTCTTTGAAGGGATTGACAGTAAACAGTATAAATCTATGTTAAATGGTCGTTTTAATCCCTCAATCCCATGTTCCTCGAGTTTCTGTTGTAAGAAACACTGCTGAAATCCCTGCTTTTTGCAACCCTAAGGATGAAGCAAATTGGGATGATGAAGAAATTGCCAAATTGGAGGTAGATCTCAAGGCCAAACAATTACTTATTATGTCCATCCCAGATCAGAATTTTCAATCTCTTGATTCCTGCAATACTGCTAAGGAGGTTTGGGATAAACTTGCGAGCCAACTTGAAGGAGGTATCAAGACCAACAAGAATAAGTGTGATCAATGCCTTAATGACTATACGAACTTCAAGGAATTATAAGACGACTCCATACAAAATACTTATGATCGTTTTCAATATCTTAATCAACCAATGCACAATAAACCATATAATTCGAACCAGAGAAGAGAACAACGGTTAGTTTATCAAGAGATTAAATGATGAGTGGACAAAATTGGCAATGTCTCTACAGGCCAACCAAGGATCTGGATAGTTGGTCTTTACATGATGTGTATGGCACCCTTGCGGCACAGGAACAAGAAATAAAAAAAGGCGTCTATGGATGCTCCTCTAGGTCTAGTTTTAGAAGAGAAAGAAAGTTCAAAGAAAAACTCATCCAGAGACATGGTGAGGAAGGAAGGCAAGAGTGAAGCTTTGATAATTCAAAGTGATTCAGTTCTAGAACCATCTAACTCTGATAACGATCTTAGTGCGTTTGCACGCTCTTTAGCTTTGATTACTAGGGAATTTTTGAGAAAGTTTGCAAAGAGGCCCTAAGAGAAGGATTACAAGAAAGAGTACATAAATGAGAGATACCTGAAACACTCCACTAAACAAAATTCTTACAAGCACTGCTAGGAAGATTAGAGAAGAAAGAAGTGAATAAAGGAGGGCCAACAACGGCTAAATGCTATACACGTGGCAAGCCTAGCCACTTTGCAATCTATTGTAGAGGCAAGATGGTCAAAGATGATGAGATTACAAAAGCAAATACATGGAGAGGAAACTCATGGCTGAATAGGGTAACTGGATCTCTTATACTCCACCTCTAATGATGAACCAACATCTCAAGACAAAACACTCATTTGTCTCATGACCCATACTAAAGAATAGCCAGTCTTTAGGGACACTACCTATGAGCCTGAAGAAGATCAAGTATGCTCTACCTCTGGTATAACTAATATTAACCTTGAATTGATTGTTCTTAAACTTTCTGAAGATTTTCAAAAATTTAAAAAGAAGCTTAAATTTAAAAAAGAGGAAAGGCGAAAGGATGAGAAAGAAGCCAATTTTTAAAAAAGAGAAACCAACCTTCTTACTAATGAGAAGGAGGAAATTGAAAGTGAAAATAAGAGAATTGAAAATCTGAGAAAAACATAGGAAGCATTGTTTCTGGAAAAGAAGAAAAAGACGACTCTTGAATTAGAAGAGAAGAAAAAGAACCTTTGTTAGGTCCAAATTATGTTGTATCCGAGATCATCGGAATTGAATAATGAAAAGGTCTAAGCGTTTTAGTCAAATTCAACCAAAGTAAAAAAGTCATGAAAGTCAAAGTATAGAATTTAATTGTAGTTTACTTTGATAGTTTGACTTTGTCTTAGTCAATAGTATAAATACTCTTTGTATTGTAGAATTAGAAAGAGAGCTCATTTGTTAGATTTACACATTCATATTGTAGAGAATTCTAGAGAGAGAAAGTTCGATGTACATATGATTTGAATTTAACTGTTGTTCTTGATTGTTTAGATTACTTGTTACTTGATCATAGATGAATTATCAATTGGTATAAGAGCAGAAATAAGTTGATTTGAAGAAAAGTCGATTGTTCTTGATTTGAATTTGATGACTCTTGATGATTTTGTTTGATTTTTTGATACATGTTTGTTTGAATAACATCATTGATCAATCTTGTGAAGTTTTGGAATCAAATTCAAATATTGCACCTAACCCACCTACCCACTCATCAATCACGGTGTTCAGCTTCATAACTCAATTTGAAGATTTGAAGAATTTGAGTTTATAGGACTTTTCTTGAAACTGTTGGACATTTTTTGTTAAATTGATCAATTTAGATTCGTTTTTAGTGAAATTGTGTTCATTATAGTTGTTTAGAATAAATTTTATACCATAACTGTGCATTTTTCAGATTCAAAAATTTTCGAGTTTTTGTGATTTTTTGATAAATTTTTTGAAATTTCTGTCAGTTCTGCAAATGTCATTGCATGAAGAAATGTCGTTGAGTGAAGATTGATTTTCTGAAGAGTTGAGAGACATATGGAAATATTGCAGTGAACAATGGATATCGCCAATGCCATGCAGGAGATTTTTTGATGTTTTGAAATATCGCTAAGTACTTCAGCGATATTGTGTCTGAATAGTTACCAGCAACATTTCGCAATATCGGATGAATAGTGAATATCGTTGTAGGCATCCAAGACATTTAACGGTGAACAGTGAATATCGCAGAAGACTCGAGCGACAATCCAAAATATCGGGTGAACAGTGGATGTCGTTGAGTAGTTGAGTGACATTTGGTTAATATTTGGGGATATTGCTAATCTTCTAGCAACATTTTAGTATCGCTAAAGCTTTCAGCAACTTTTGTTACTTCTAGCCATATTAGGAGGATTTAGAAAGTCTAGAAACTTCCAGTTTTGACTTTTCAAACTTTGATGTTTTGAATTGGTTCTAACATTTTTTTTTCGGGTTTGAATTTTCCCGAAACTTAACTTGAATTTTATGTCTGATGTTTCTACACTGACTTGTTTGTCAAAAAAATTTAGATCTTCTGATAATCATTTTGATTATCGGTTATTAGATCAGGTTACTGGTATTCATATTTTTTATATATTCAAGAACTGATTTGGTGTATTTGTTTATTACAGGTCTATTTCGAGATGACTTCTATTTTGAAGACAGAGAATCGTGAGCTTAAAAACAAGATTTCTATTTTGGAGAAGAAGTTGGGAGAGTCAATAGAAAATGTTATAAAATTTCATGAAGCAAATTTTATCAATCTTAACTGGGTAAAAAGTTTAAAAATAGAAAAGAAGTGTTTGCAACCGCAATTAGATGCGCGTTCTACGAGTTCTAACAGTTGGATATATGTTGACGAAAGTAAAGAGAGGTATATTGCGTTGATTAAGAAAAGTTTTGAATAGAAGAATACGATTTCTGAATAAAATATCTCTGATTCTGAGAGAAAAAATGTTTGAAGCCAAGAGAATTGAGTTGCTTTAAGTAATATATCTAAACCTAAAAAGATTCTAGATAATGAAGGGAAATCTTTTAAGGAAGAAAGAAAGAGTTTTGAAAATGAGAAAACTAGTTTTAATACTGAAAGGAAAAGTTTTGTAAGTCAAATCCGATCTTGTAAGATGACTATTGGTAAGCTTTCAAAACAATTTTCTGATTTTGAGAAATTTATTGTGATAGACGAGTAAATTTGAAATCGAGAGAAAAAAAAATTTGAACAGACAAGTCTAGAGTTTTCAAAACAAATTTATGATCCTTAGAAAACTTTGGTAAAAGAAGATGTTGAGCATAACTCCTCTCAGTGATTTGAATATGATTTCTCTGTATACTTAGTGAAAATTCTGTTTATAATCTAAAGTTCAAATTCAGCGATAGCATAACTTATTGCACTCAGCGATCGCTAAAATTCAGGAACCTTAAGTTTATCCCTGAATATCTGAAGAACAACAATCACACCATAAGAACATTCAGCAAAAGTCGAAGACCAAGCTGAAGATAGAGATAATCAGCAGTGATCTAAAGTGGTTCAGTGAGCAATGATTATGTAAATAGAAGTGCGAAGTCTTGCTAGGCCTCAGCGATACTCTGAAAGTTCATCCTTGAAGTTTCAAATTTCAGCGATCAAGTGAAGTCTATAAGCAAGATTAATGTTGATCTTATCCTCGATGCACAAAAGTTAAAACCTTATACTATGTCAGAAAAGGACGTACGGATAGCCTCTTATGTCCCCATCAACTCTGATTTAGTACTGTTCACACGCGGCCAAAATCATGGTTACTTTTGAAGAAAGGACAAGCTTCCAATAAAAGCTTGATACGTGACATATACCTTTTGTCTTGCATTAATTGCAATGGGTATAAATAGATGAAGATCCATTCTTCATCTTCATGCATGCTACTTTCTATTTCCTCAAACCTCTGCTTCTTTTCTTTCTCATTTCCGTGTGCATCAAACTTTGTGATTTCTTAGTTATAATAGAATAGGTTTGATTACTTGTTCTAATTTCTGCTTGTAACTGTAAATTTATTTATTTAATATAAACTCATTTAAAAACAAAAAATCTGTGTGTTTGTATTCAACCCCCCCTCCTTTCTACAAACTGTTTCTATATCATTGAACTCTTGTAGACCCCTTTGGGACCAACAAGTGGTATCTTTAGCTAAAATACTTGTTTCTTAAGCTATTTTAAAATGACTTGTATCTTTGGGACCAACAAGTGGTATCTTTAGTGTTTCTTGCTTACTAATCTTTAAAATACTTGTTTCTTAAGCTATTTTAAAATGACTAATACTAATACAAACTACATTGATAATGGATCTTTAGCTAAACCTCCTAAATTTAGCCGTGATAACTTTCCATTATGGAAGGAAAGAATGACTATTCCTAGAAGGGTCAGATTCTAAGATCCCCTATTATCTAGAAAATGGACCATTCATTCCTACATCCCTGGTCCCTGCAGTTCCTGCCACTGCAACCACTCTAGCTATTGCTGAGAGATGAATCGTCAAAACTCCAGATCGATGGAGTGAGGATGACAAAAAGGAAGTAGCTATAGATGCTAAAGCTAGATCCATAATAGCAATGTCTCTACCAGATGAAGTCTATCACTCTGTGATGAAGATGAGAACTTCTAAAGCCATGTGGGATACTCTATGTATTCAATATGAAGGAACTGATGAAGTTCAAATCACTAGATGTATAAATCTAGTAAGACAATATGAGAGCTTTATGCATTTACAAGGTGAAACCCTCTCTCAAATTCACCAAATATTTAATTGTCTCTTGATTGACATGAAAACTGTCAACGGAGAATATTCTAATGCTGAAATACTGACAAAATTCATGGAGGCACTACCTGAACAATGGGGAGTGTACACTACATGTCTAAAACTGTCAAAGAATCTTGAAACTCTCTTTCTATGTGTTTTATATGGAATGCTCTTAAATGAAGAGCACTCTCAAGCTTTAAGGAAAAACCTCATTAATGATATCAAGAGTGCCAAAAGTACTTCTTTGGCACTAGTGACTTCAGAGGCATATCATTCAAAACAAGTTTCTTCCTCTATTACTTCTATCACTGAACTAACTCAAACTGATTTAGAAGAACTCACTAATGCTGACATCTCTGAGTTTGATAATTCTCTAGCTCTTCTCACAAACAATTTTAGAATATTTGCTAGGAAGAGTAACTTTCGAAAAACTCCAGCTATCGCTGACTCTGACAAGTCAAAGATTCTTCACGCCGAAAAAGCATCTGCAATATGCTATAACTGTTAGCGAAAGGGTCACTTTGCAAGTGAGTGCAGATCTAAGAAAGTAGCTGCACCCACTACCTCTTAGAATTCTGATAAAAAAGAAAAATATTATAAGTTAAAAAATAAATACAGAGATCTGAAAAAGAACCAGCACAAAGGCAATGGTCTAGTTGTTGAGGAAGTTGATTGGGATCATGAAGATGATTGGGCCAAAACCTCTGATGAATCAGGTTCTGATGAAGAAGATCTTGCCTTCCTCTGTTTAATGGCCAGAATTGAGGAAGCTGAAGAAGTTTCTAAAACATCATCCTTAGAGTCTCCTTCGACTTAGGTAAATATCTTTACTAACCTTTCTATATCTGAAGGTGATAACTTGTCGGCTCTCGATTCTATGACCGTTGATTTTTACAATGCTTTAAATGGAAAAATCAAATATGAACAAATCAATATTGATCTATCAGAACAACTGAAAACTTGCAATTTAAAAATCAAAGAACTTACAAAGATTGAAAAAACTCTTAAGGACCAAGTCTTTGTAAATCAAACAATAAGCATTGAAAGACAACAAGCTATCACTAATAGGGAAAAGGCTATCGTTGATCTCAAGGCTGAAAAAGC
This sequence comes from Silybum marianum, assembly GCA_036898165.1. NCBI lineage: Eukaryota > Viridiplantae > Streptophyta > Magnoliopsida > Asterales > Asteraceae > Silybum > Silybum marianum. The sequence goes on along the minus strand of CM072540.1, from coordinate 13,332,021 downwards.
TACCATCGAAGGATGGTGCAAGGGTTGCTATAAAGTCAACGAGATCATCAATGCCCAAATCCCTATGAAGGTTAAAAGTGGTTTAGGATATATCCCTGACCAAGAAGAATCAGAGAATGATCGTTTCATGTTAAAATTCGGAATGTTCGTTTCTTCAATCCCTGATACTTCTTTTCAGAAACCTTATGTCAACAAGAAGCTGCCCATCTCAAAATCTAATGATTCTAAGAAAATGATCAAGGACAAATCCCTCGACCATGTTCCTACGATCAAGAATTTTCAGAAACAGAACAAGAATTCCTCTATCCCTTCAGTGAGTCATCCTAGAACTAGAAAGAAGATCCCTGGATTTATTCAGAGATCTACTCCCAGAATTAAGAATGACCTTACTCCTGTCCCTGAGAAAATTGTTATTCCCCCAAGGACACTACACAAAGGAATTCTTGGTCCTGGTCCTGAAAATGCTTCTACCTGCTCTCTGAATTCCTTCAATACCAAACCCGTTTTCAAATATAGGAAATGTTATCATTATGGTGAGACTACCCACATTGCAAGCAAATGTCCTAATGCTACTAAAGCTGAAAAATTAGCTCACGGTAAGAAAGTAGCTCAAGCTGATAAATCAGCGAGAACGAAATCCACCAGGGTTGGTAAAGCTTTCAAGGTGAAGATAACCACTGGAGAAAATCCTTCAGCTAGTAGCTCATCCGCCATTCCATCCACTAACTCTGCAGGACTCATAGTAATATGGGTACCTATGAAAAATTAATCTTGTTATTTTATGCAGAGTGCTAAAGGCATTTGGTATCTCGATAATGGATGCTCAAGGCTCATGATTGACAGAAAATCTCTACTCTCTGAATACAAGGAAGAAATTGGTCCCTCAGTGACCTTCGGTGGAAATGGCAAAGGATACACCAAAGGTTATGGAATTCTATCCAATGGAGAAACTTCATTCAGTCGAGTCGCTTATATTGAAGGACTAAAACACAATTTATTGAGGGTTAGTCAGCTGTGTGACAAAGAATTCAAAGTCTTATTCTTAAAGAACAGATGTGCCGTCACTGATATTAATGACAAACTTTCCTTAACACGCAGAAGATTAGAAAATTTGTATGTCATCAATATGAATACTTCTCACTCTGAGAATATGTGTTTCATTTCCAAAGTCTCCTCTGATGTCAACTAGACTCTCTCATTTGAACTTTAAGATGATCAATGAATTATCTCAAAAAGAACTTGTCAGGGATCTGCCTAAACATACCTTCATAAAGAAATCTCTTTGTTCCGCGCGTGAGATGGGAAAACTGACAAAAGCCTCTTTCAGATCCAAACAAGGCTCCTTAGTGACTTCTCCTCTTCAACTACTTCATGTGGATCTATTTGGACCTGTCAATGTCCAATCCTTGTCTGGAAAGAAGTACACTCTTGTGATAGTTGATGAATGCTCCAGATATACATGGATATTCTTTCTTCGATCCAAAAGTGACACACCTGATGTAATTATCTCTTTTATTAAAAGAATGGAAGTCCAGAACAATCTTACTGTTCACTCCATGAGAAGTGATCATGGCACTGAATTCAAAAACAGTGCCCTAATTAACTTCTTTGAAGAAAAAGGAATCACTCATAATTTCTCATCAGTGAGAACTCCTCAACAAAACGGTGTTGCTGAAAGAAGAAATCGAACGATCATTGAAGCAGGTCGCTCAATGCTCAGGGAATCGCGTCTACCTAATCAATTCTGGGCTGAAGCAGTAAACACGACATGCTTTACTCAAAATCGATCCATGATAGTAAAGCGATTCAATAAGACTTCTTATGAATTATTTCAAGGAAGAAGACCTACAATCAAATACCTACACATCTTTGGACGTAGATGCTACATTCTGAATGATAGAGGTCATTTGGGTAAATTTGATCCAAAAGCTAATGATGGGATATTTCTTGGATACTCTTATGTATCTATGTCTTTCAGAATATTCAACAAGAGAAGACAAAACGTTGTAGAATCCATGCACGTCAACTTTGACGAATCTCGTCCAACCAATTTTATTCCTTTCCTTGAAGAAGATGAGGAATTGAATGAATGGATGAAATCTCACTACAGGGAACCTAGAACTTATTTCAGTAATCAACCAAATGCTGAAAATAATGATAATGAAATCACTGATCTCTTTCCTACCAACGATCCATTCGGAAATTCTTTAGTGAATAACCAAACTTCATCTTCTGTTGATCAAACCTCTAAGATAACTCTAGAGTTGATAATGAATGCTGAAGTACATGTTGCTGTAACAACAACCGTTATCCCTGAACAAGAACAAGTCGCTGAATCCCGTGTTGATTAGTCTCCTCAACCACCAGCTCAACGATGGACTGCAAATCATCCAATAGATCAAACTATTGGTGATTCAAATGCAGGTATCAAGTCTCGTAAAGGTACAAGTAATAACTGTCTCTATGTAAATTTTATTTCTCTCTCTGATCCAAGTTGGGTCTCTGCCATGCAAGAAGAAGTAACCGAGTTTCATAGAAACAAAGTTTGGAATCTTTTTCCTCGTCCATCTGGTAAAACAGTTATTGGAACCAAATGGGTGTTTCGAAATAAACTAGATGAGAATGACACTGTAGTCCGAAACAAGGCTAGACTTGTTGCTCAGGGATATAGACAAGAAGAAGGTATTGACTATGATGAGACCTTCGCTCCTGTTGCTAGATTAGAAGCCATAAGACTTTTCTTAGCTTATGCCGCCCATAAAGACTTCAAAGTTTTTCAAATGGATGTAAAAAGTGCTTTTCTAAATGGTAAACTCAGTGAGGAAGTTTATGTTGAACAACCCCCTAGTTTCACTTACCCTAACTATCCTGGTTATGTTTTCAAACTTCAAAAAGCTCTTTATGGATTAAAACAAGCTCCCAGAGCTTGGTATGATACCCTTTCTAAATTTCTTCTTAAAGAAATACTTGTTCGGGGAAAAATTGATCAAAACTTATTTTTAGGAAAATATAAAGGCCATACTATAATTCTTTCTCAAATATATGTTGATGATTTTATATTTGGTTCCACAAGACTTAAATTATGCACTCGTTTTGCAAACAGAATGAATGAAAGAATACAAAATGAGTATGGTGGGTGAACTAACATATTTTCTAGGTTTGCAGATTAAGCAATCTGACAAAGAAATCTTTAATTGTCAAAGTAAATATGTTAAGGACATGCCGCTCAAGTTTGATATGAATCAATGCTCAGCGATGAAGGCCCCTATGGCACCTCCTCTGACCTTGAATAGGGACCCAAATGGAAAACCTGTCAATGTCACTGCCTATGGAGGGATGATTGGATCTCTACTATATCTTACAGCAAGTAGACTCGACATCATGTATTCTACCTGTCTCTGTGCTCGATATCAAGTTGAACCAAAGGAATCACACCTAATTGCTGTAAAGAGAATTTTCAGATATCTGAAAGGAACTCCTAATCTGGGTCTTTGGTATCCCAAAGGCTCAGGGTTCGATCTAATTGGTTACTCTGATAGTGATTTTGCAGGTTGCAAGATAGATAGGAAGAGCACCACTGGTGGATGTCAGCTATTAGGTGGTAAGTTGATAAGTTGGACGAGCAAAAAGCAGAACCTTTGTGTTCACATCTACCGCTGAAGCTGAGTACGTAGTCGCTAGTAGTTGTTTTTCTCAAATCCTTTGGATGAGAAATCAACTAAGAGACTACGATCTCAAACTTTCTAAAATACCTATCTATTGTGATAGCACCAATGCTATTGCTATTGCAAATAATCCTGTACTTCATTCCAAAACCAAGCACATTGAGATTCGATATCACTTTATCAGAGATCATGTGATGAATGGTGAAGTTGAACTTCAATTTGTACCAACTGAATATCCGCTCGCTGATCTTTTCACCAAGCCTCTTGATGAGACTAGATTCAATCTACTTCTTAGTGAACTTGGTATGTTAAACGCTTAATAATTTCTATTCAGCGATCAACAAATATTCAGTGACATACAAATTAAGCCTTTAAATTTCCATTCTCTGAACTCTGACTCAACGATACTTGATTTATCTCGCTCAGGTATTTACTTCTAAATCTTTACATTCTCTGACTGTCTTCATATTCAGAGAATGAATCTTTAAAGATAAAACCCATCACTTACAATCCTTTATTGTCTATTGATGAAGAATTTAAAGATAATGATTAACATTTATTTAGATGATAATCTTATTCCAATTTTCAAATGAGAAAAGGACATGCTAGACCTTTATCTGACACACGACGGACCACGACGTTTCCTTTATGACCTTTTTCTAGGAACGTGTCCTAGGTCATCGTTACTTTTCAAAAAGCTAAAACCGTCGTTTAGCTTTCTTTCTCTCTCCTCTTGCTATTTAAGCAACATTCGTATTCATTCAATTCTTTATGCGCTCATTGTATTCAAAAGACAAGAACCTCCTTCAAATCTTCAAGTTTTCTCCAAGAACACCAAGAACACGCACTTGTGCATTTTTCTTAGTTTTTCACTTTTAAGGTTTGATATAACCCCTTATTCTTCATTAAAAACAACTACAATGTTGTTTATTACCTCTGTAAATCCTTTATAACTTCTTGTTATAAAGATCTTCTTCTTTAATCTAAAATAAATGTGTTAAAACCTAAAAAAAAATTAAAAACCTGTTCTAAGTTCCTTCTTAGAACAGAAGACCATATTTGGTATTTTTTTTTCTAATGAAATTTTGTTTCTTTTCTAAAACTAAGATCTGTTCAAAATTTGTATTATGCTATCAAATAACAAGTATTTTGATCTTTGTTCATCAAAACACTTGTTTGTGTCTTAAACATTTGGTATTCTTCATACCAGAACATTTATGGTTTATACATTTTGTATTAAACCATGATCTTTCTCTTTGGTGTTCCTATCTTTGAAATAGAAATGGCCTCTTCAATCAAGATCCCTCAAGATGATCCTTTGTCCAACAAGTTGTGCTTCAGCGACCACCAACCTGCACCTTTTTTCTGGAACAAGCAACATTCACGTCGTGCAATTACTTGGCTCTGGTGGGCATCCCTACTGAAAAGCCACACTTCAATGATGGTTCCACGTTCATCAAGGCTTGCTCGTTGATGTACTCTTTCATTCATATCCCCATTGGCATCACTACTCAGCTACAGGCTCTCTGGTGCACTGCCCACTGCACGACTGTCACCATTGACAAGGGAAACAAGCTCCCTTCTATTGGATTCCAGATCCCTACTCATAGCGAATTCGCCTTCACTGCTGGTTTTCTACGGAATGCTCTCGGCCTCCTTTCTAGAGGCAAGAATCAGCAATGGGCCCCTGAGCCCACCAAGGAGCAAATTGCAGACTTCTTGGATTATATCGGCTACACATGGGAAAATCCTGCTGAGAAGTCTGTTGGTTCCAAGATGGATATATATCTTCAGCCAAGTGATTTAGTGCCTGGGTTCCAAGACTGGCTCTCATGATCAGGCCAACAAACACTTTCAAGATATGGTTTTGCTCTCTGCACCAACTACAAGCTCAACTACGCTGACTATATCTTCAGCGAGATGTTCAAGAAGGTGAAAGCTGCAAAAAGGGACAAGTTCGTTCCCTACCCAAGATTATTTGCTACTATCTTGGAGGTCGCTTTCAAAGGTGAATACCCAACGGTCGCCAACCAAAGCTTCTCAATGGTCGGCAAGAAATCGCTGGATATTGATGAGCATCCAGAAGATGCTCCCTATACCTCCTACATGCTGCAACTCATCAGCGAGGCAGTACCTGTGTCCATCTCACTGACCAACCTATCAGTAAGTATCCAAGACACCTCCTCCCCTCTCAAACGCAAAGCGCCGACCGATGGTCACGAAGTGACCATCGCTCACAAGCCTGCAACAAAGAAACAAAAGAAGAGAGTCTCTCAACAGACTTCCCTCTCTGATAAAGGCGTACCACCAACGCCACACTCAGCCCTTGCCACGATAATAGTCTCTACATCCGTTGCCGCTTCATCAGCGCTACCACCATTTTCAGCGACTCCAGTCACTGAGAATGTTATAGCCAGCTCCGCTGAAGCTGGAACAGGTAATACATCGACAGCCCTCTCTTCTTCTTCCACCATCTCTTCTTTGGTCCTCATATCAACTCATGAATCAGAGATACTTGTCCCCACCTCTGATGAGGTTGAAATGCACACTGTTCACACTTCAGTTTTGTTTCAGTTAGGACTAAAGTTGTATTGTGTCAAAATAAGGAAATGATATGCTTAAATGTAAAAGGAAGCTTATAATTCCTTAAACTCTTTCCTTCCTTTAATAGGTTAGCCCTATCAATATAAATAGGGGTCTAGGGTTTTATGTTCAAAGTAAGTCGATTACATTAGAGCCGATATACTGTCAAATCATATTGTAATCTGTTCAAGTGAGATATTCGACTACGCAAATTCATCATAGTAATCGTATTCTTAATATTTCTTCTTAATTCGTATTTGCTTGATAAATTTGGGATCCACAATTGGTATCAGAGCTGATCGATCTGCGTTTTGGCTGTTTTCTAAAGTGATCATCGCAAACAGAAGGTAAAATCTGGATTTTTGTTTCCTTGATTTTTTCTCGATCCATACTTCATACATTTTACCCGATAAAAAGTCTTATAAATTCAGATCTGATTTTTGTCTATTTTCTTTACCCGATAAAACTTAAAACGTAGTTTTGCTTAAATTTTTGTCGATCCATATTAAGATAAACTTGATTTTTATTTGAATAATTTAATCTGTTTTGATTAAAATTATTCTAGTTTATTTTGATTACTTTTGAAACTCTTTACATAAGAAAACTCAGGAACTAGTGAGTCTTGCAGATTTTCTTACTAAAGAATTCTTAAGTAAAAATTATAAACTTTAGTAATTTTGGTTTTTATTCTTGACTGAACAAATAAGAAACTCGAGAACTTAGCTATTAAAAAGACTTGTTCTTTTTAGTCAAGAACCCTTTATTCTTGTTTTCTGGTTTATTAGTTAAGAAAATTCAGATTAAGATATCCTTGAATTTTTATCGAGTCCTTATTCAATCGACAAATTTCATTATCGAGTCAACAGTCATCGATATAAAATTTTTTATCGATCCGGTTTTTATCCAAGGAAATTTTTTTCTCTAGTCTTTATCAATCGATAAACTTCTATTATCGAGTCTTTTCTGATCGACAAAAACTGTTATTGGGCCCTTATCACCCGACAAAAATTGTTCTCGATCCCTTATCACCCGACAAGAAAACTTGTCGACCCAGTCTAACCCGATAATTTTTTTTGTCGGCACTTCATCTATCGAGAAAACCTTCTGTTTTTCAAAGTAAACTCAAAAAATTACCAAAACTCACTGATCGAGATCATCCAGTCAAGTACAATGACTACACGAGAAGCTATGGCCATTGGTTCGGACACCAAACCCCGAATTCTGTTCCCCGGAGAGTACTCACAGTGGAAAGACCGATTTCTTGACTTCGTGGAGAGGAATGACTATGCTGATGAAATCATGCGGTCAATTAATGAAGGACCCCCTCCGGTTTTTTACCAAACTCTTCCGGCTATGCCGAATGCTGACCCTCCTCTACCCGTTCGACAAGAAATCAAGCCAAAGTCTGCCTATAACGACACGGAAAAGAAGATTGCAAAAGGCGATCAGCTTGCCAAGCCCTATTTTTTGATGAGTATCCCGAACGAAATCTACATGAGCATCGATGGACACAAAAGAACTGCCAAAGCCATGTGGAAAGAGATTGAGAAATTCATGCTTGGTAAAAAATCGGGACTCAACTCAAGATCACAAATTACATCTCGCAATATGAGTATTTCAAGGCCAAAGAAGGTGAATCTCTTTCAGCTACCTATACCAGGTTCGTTCACTTAACAAATGAACTAAGCAAGAATGAAATCCGAAAGACAAAGATCGAGAACAACGCGAAGTTTGTTAGTAATCTACAACCTGAATGGCGTCGCTTTGCCAACCAAATTAAACACATCAAATTTCTTGCTGAACTCGATCTACATGAAGTCTATGAAACCCTCCTGCAAGACGAGGAAGAAGTGCTCGAGGCTATGGGAACTAACAACAAAGTCAAGAAATCTTCTAATCCATTGCCTTAGTCGCAAAGGAAACACAAACTTCTTCCCGTAATTCTTCTCAAGAAGCCATTCCGGAATTGAACGATGAAGAATTTGATTATGATTCAGAAATTACTCAATTTCAACAGCAATTAGTTCTGCTCACTAAAGATTTTCAACAAAAATTCTCTCGTTGTTCCAATCCTAATCATCAATGCTATGCTTCGGGAACTAAGAATTATGAGCGCAAGGCCATGTTTGAATCAAAGCCCAAAAGAGATGAGCACCGCCAGCCAATCAAACTTGAAGACAAATTCAAAGGGGAAATGAGTTTGTGCTACAACTGTGGCAAATTCGGCCATTATGCCCGAGAGTGCAAAAAGCCAATAGTCAAAGATTCCAACTACTTCACTTATACGTTGATGTTGGCTAAACAAAAGGAGTCCAGAAAGGTTTTAATGGCGGAAGATGAGCACTAGCTGAACCATGGCAATGATGATGAAGATATGGAAACTGAACATCAAGCTCACTTCAGTTTAGTGGCTTACTCCGACTCGACTGATGAGTCTACAACCAACGCTTCCGACTACACACCCGAGATAAGCCATTCTGACTATGATAAATTCGTGAATCAAATGAATGACATGATGATCCAATTGCAAGATTTTAAATCTAAATTGAAAACCGAGAAACTCTTGGTTACCAAATTAGAAGCACGTCTAGATAATAATCACAACCAACTTTTGATTACTTCATCGAAACTTGCTACTTCACAAAACATTGCGAACAATTTACAATCGGGAAAAGATACACTTCACGATGAGAATGTTATGCTAAAACAATAAATCTCGGATCTCACAACTCAACTTCATAAAACCAAAAGTGAGGCCGGAGATTTTTCTCAAAAATATGAGTTTTCCATGATTCAAAGAAATGATCTTTTAGAAAAACTCAAAAACTTGGAACTCGAGCTGTATAAAATTGGTCAAACGGAACAAACCATTCATCTAAGTACTCCAAAAGATTTAGGTTGTAAAGCCGAACTGGGATCAAATAATCCCAAATGTTTAGACAAAGCAATTTACAATACACCGACTTTATACAAATTTGAGTATCTTGGCCTTGGCCCGGAACACAAAATTCAATTCATGAAGTCAAATCCCAAAGTCGAGAGACAAGCTGATTGGAATAGGAAGAATACAAAGTATCATCAAATTCCATTTTGCTATCCAACTCAAGTGGAACAAGAAACTTCTAAAGAAACTCTTCCTAACAACTACTTTCCTTCCTATACCGACGAAGAACTTCAAACGGGACCTCTAAATTACAAACCTTACATTCCTACCTTATTTTTAGAAAACAAAATAATCCAATTAGAAAAGGAATTGGAAAGTGAGCGTTCTTCTTCGGAAAAGGAAAAGGAAAATTTGATGTTAAAAGTTCAAATACTTGAAAAAAGAGCCTTCCAAACTGAACTTGATAAAATATCCAAAGCTTTTGTTAGCACGTATTTGGATAACCAAGTCAAAACTATTCCAAGCAGCTCTCGATCTTCCAACGATGACTTCGATGATTTTGAGGAAATGCCTCGTTTTGACTAGTACATTGATTCCTCTTAAACCTCGAATCCAAGGAACAATTAGATGATTTTGTTTACGAATTTGACTTCAATCCAACTCTTCCAAGTCATGAGGAATTTTTAGATAGAGTTAAGAAACCAATGGAAACAGTTTTCACTCCAGAAATTGCTCATGAGTGCTCTACAAGCAATTCTAATTCTAACCAAAAGGATCAAACCCATTTTTCAAAACCCATCAATTCTCATTATGTGAAAAATGCTAACCGTGGTTATGTTCATGTTTCAACTTTTCGCACTTTAAAGTCAAAGCAAATTTGGTTCGAAAAAGGCAAAAGTGCTCCAAAGTCATCACCCCGCAAAAACGACAACTTTCTTTTTTCAAAATTTCCAAATGTTACTAGAACAAATCGCAATTTTCAATTTCCTTGCGCTATTCGTTCTGTTAAACATTTAATTCATTTTTCTCGAAATAAAATTTGTTGTTCGAATTGCGGTGTGAATGACTTTATGCAATTAAATTCTTTCAATTATGATTTTGGTTACTATCCTGACATGCAAAACTCTTTCGATAATCATCACATGAATTATACTCCAATCCCTCCTATTTATAAATGGGTTCCAACTACAAAGAGAAAAAGGGTGGTTACGTAAGGTTTGGCAACAATCACTTAGCACCAATCAAAGGCCTAGGTGACATTATTCAAAGGAACATCACCATTTCTGATGTATCCTATGTTCAAGGGCTAAGACACAACTTTTTGAGCAGTGGAAAATTCTGTGACAAAGAACTGGAAGTCAATTTCAGACCTGAACGGTGTTGCATACGTATGTATGACTGCAAAGAGCTTCTCGTTGGGTGCAAGAGCTTCTCGTTGGGTCTCTAAAGTCAAATTTGTACACAATCGACCTGTCTCAAGTTCAACCTCTTACAGCTGTGTGTCTCGCTTCTGAAGTGACCAATGCGAAAAATTGGCTTTGGCATCGAAGACTATCCCATCTAAATTTCAAGAATATCAATCGACTCACGATTGGGGGATTAGTCAATGGCCTGCCAAAGATCAAGTTTGATAAACCCCACATCTGTGATGCATGCGAAAAAGAAAAAATGAAGGTCACTCACAAGCAAAAGTAGAACACAGCACCACACGACCCCTCCAACTCATTCACATGGATTTGTGCGGCCCAATGAGGACTCAAAGCATACACGGTAAGAAGTACCTCCTCGTGATGATCGATGACTTCTCCCGCTTCACTTGGGTCAAATTTCTACGAACAAAGGATGCAGCTCCCGAGACAATCATAACTTTCTTAAAGGCCATTCAAGTAAAATTGGAGCTTACCGCACAATCCATTAGAACTGACAATGGCACCGAGTTCAAAAATCATACTCTTGACAGTTTTCTCGAGTCGGTTGGTATCACACAAATTTTTTCTGCAGCTCGTATGCCTCAACAAAATGGTGTGGTTGAAAGTCGAAATTGCACGTTGGTTGAAGCTGCCCGCACTATGCTTGCATATTCAGAATTGCTACTCTAACTTTGGGCTGAAGCAATTAATACAGCATGCTATACTCAAAATCGCTCAATCATCAACAAAAGATTCAACAAAACTCCATACGAGTTAGTCTTCAACCGAATTCCATCCATCCATCATTTTCATACCTTTGGAGGGCGTTGCTTCATCCTAAATGAAAAAGAAGATCATGGGAAACTCAAAACAAAATCTGACGAGGCATATTTTCTTGGTTACTCTCCTAATGCTGTGGCTTATTGGGTCTACATGAAACAAGCTAGATGTGTCACGGAAAGTGTCAATGGCCAATTTGACACAAAGGCCGAAATGGCTCCTGTACATAATAGTTCAGGACCCGCACTTACCGACGTGTTAGCTTCCGGACAACTCAGTTCGGAACCTGTTCCAATTTCGCCTCATCCACATCAAGCTTCCACGTCCAAAAACGCCATCTCCGATTTGGATATCTTGTTTGAACATTTTTACTCAGAGTACTTTGGCGCTTTTGTTCTACTTCCAAAGACTCCAACAACCCCCTGTTTAGAGGTTGCCGAGACAACTAAACTTACTTGACCGCTAGTATCTACAGAAATCGTCTCAACTGCTGCAACTCCAAGCACATCCTCGAACGGTGCACAAACTCCTCCCTCAAACTCAATCAACTCGGAATCATCACCTCAAGCTATCCCCACCAATAATGTATCGTCCGACCCAATTCATGGAACTACCCCGACTTCACCAATGAGACCGAAACCGGCATCCTCTCCCCCTCCTACCCACTCTTCACCATTGGATGTTTCTAGTTCCTCTCAACCTTCTGGAGTATCCCCATCCCTTGAATCCGTTCAAGATCTTCCACTTGGCCCATATGTGGACGATAATCCTGATCAAAATGCACTACAACTGCTTCCTCACACCAACAAGTGGGTCCGTTCTCACCCACCCGATCAGATAGTTGGAGATCCGAAAAATCGAGCCCAACACCATTGACGAATCCCTGTCTAACCCTGACTGGATTGTGGCCATACAAGAAGAACTCAATCAGTTTGAAGCTTGAAAGTCTGGCGTCTCGTTCCCCGTCCGCGAAACAAAACCATAATCGGCACCAAATGGATCTTAAAGAACAAACAAGATGAAGATGGGATTGTCATACGCAACAAAGCCCGACTTGTCGTAAAAGGATACCGTTAGAAAGAAGGGATTGACTATGACGAGACATTTGCACCTGTCACTCGCATTGAAGCTATTCGCATGTTGCTAGCATATGCGGCACACAAAAACTTCGTGGTTGTCCAAATGGATATAAAAACTGCCTTCCTCAATGGCGTTCTCCATGAAGAAGTTTATTTCTCTCAACCCGATGGGTTTGTCGATCCTTCCAAACAAAATCACGTGTATATCCTTGACAAGGCTCTCTACGGCTTAAAACAAGCCCTACGCGCATGGTATGATAGCCTTTCCGAATATTTGGTAAAGAACGGGTATTCCAATGGTAAGATCGATAAGAATTTGTTCATTAAGAAAGAAGATGGTGATATTATGCTTATACAAATCTATGTAGACGACATCATTTTCGTCTCGACTAACCCAAATCAATGTAAGGCCTTCTCCGAACTCATGATTGCCAAGTTCAATATGAGTATGATGAGAGTGATGAATTTTTTCCTAGGACTTCATGTCAAACAATTTTCGATAGAAATATTCATCAACCAGTCCAAATACATCTCGGATATGTTAAATAAATATAACATGACCACTTGTACTCTGATTGGTACTCCCATGTCTCCTGGTTCTAAACTACACGTTGATCCTTTCGGAAAAGCGGTAGATTCCAAAGTATATCGGGGAATGGTCGGTTCCTTAATGTACCTCACGGCTAGTCGACCGGACATAATGTTTGCCACATGCTTATGCGCTAGATATCAAGCATCTCCCAAAGAGTCTCACCTTAGTGCAGTTAAACGATTTTTTTGCTATTTAAAAGGTATTACTAATCTTGGCCTATGGTATCATACGGGTTTCGAGTTAACTGCTTTTTCAGATGCTGATCACGCGAATGCATGCTTGATCGAAAAATCACAACGGGCCGAATACATCGCTGCCGCCAACTGTTGCTCACAAGTCATATGGATGCGCACACAACTCAAGGATTACGTCTTCTGGTTCAACAAAATTCCAATCTATTGTGATTCCAAAAGCGCAATCGCCATCTCAAGCAATCTTGTCCAACACACGAAGACTAAACACATCGACGTTCGGTATCATTTCATAAAATACCATGTCGAAAGACGTACGATTGAATTATACTTTGTCAATACATAACTACAGCTTGCCGACCTGTTCACAAAGGTATTGGATGAGAAACGCTTCCAGTTCCTAGTGTCCAAGTTAGGCATGCTGAATCTTAAAACCTGATTTCTTAATCAGTCTTTTCAAAATACACAAAACACCCATTCAAGTTTCAAAGCACGTTCACCTTCTTGAAAGTGAATCTTCATCACTCTTGAATTCTCGTTTTATGGATTTTGAACGTAGTTACAGTTCTGTATTTTCATTTTATTTCTTGGTCTCGTACTGCTTTCGTCAGGTTTGTGACTTTCTTTTCCGGTACTGCCATTTTTTCGTCAAGTGTCAACCCTTTCAGCTCTCAAGGGGGAGCAGAAGAGGTAAATTTTTCTTTACTCATAAGTTGAGGGGGAGCAAATGCTTTTTTCCATGGCCCGATGAGAGTATGCCATGTGTCATCACCCGATGACCCACTATATAAATATCGGGCCCCATCCCTTTCACGATTACTATTTCAAAAAGTTAAGTTTTTTTTCCTCTTTCTCTCCCAAAACCACTCGAGATCATCAGCTTTCAAGAGGTTTTTCACCAATCTTCGAGTTTTACAAATCTGAAACCATCATCAGGTTCGCATTCTCTATTCCTTCATCTTTAATACTTGAAATTTTTGGTTTTATCCACGGCATGATAGGGATTTAGTGAAATAACTGTGGAACTTTCTAAAACCCTATGGGTTTTCGAGTTTCTATTGATTTCTGTCAATTTTCGGCTATTTCTGTGTTTATATGAGCTTACATCTTGTACTAGAAGTGTTTGCACACACTAATCGCATCTAGACATAGGCTTTTCCTTAGATTTTTGGCCAATTTTGCATTTGAGCACTTAGAACTTTTTCTTTGATCTTACTTGAATTTTTATCGACTCCTTAAGACCCGACTTAAATTTTTGTCGAGTCTCAAAGGAACGATAAGATCATCTTCAAAAATGTCTAAGTGTTTTGCTCGATTCCCTAAGACCCGACTTAAACTTTTTTCGAGTCTCAAAGGATCGACATAATCATCTAAATGGTTTTTCTCGAGTATTTATGTCCCGATAATTCCTTTTATCGACTCCCCATGACCTGACATAATTATTGTCACGTCCCCAATGTCGACCAATCTAAATTCTTTCAACCAAGTGATTTAGATCGACATGTTTTACTCGACATCCTCCTTGTCGACTCTCATAGGTTTGCTCTTTAAATTTTTACCAAGTCTTTACGTCGACCCAGCTTGACCCGATATACTTTTTTATCGCATCCCATGCTATCGATAAGAATCTTTTACACCACCAAGGTTTTTTATCGACCATATTGTACTCGATATACTTGTATATCGACCCTACTAGACTCGATTTCCTTAAATTGTGCAAACGGACTCGACATTCAGAATTAGATAGTTTCTTTTACAACCTGTCATCATCCATTGAACTGACTACTCTCCTATGATTTGCTAACTGTTATCTTTCAGTTCAAATGGCGGCTATCAACGATCCAAATCTTTCCGATGATGAGTACCCCATGCCCTCTGAAAGATCAATCGAACCTACTATTAATGCCGTTAACCGAGACGAACTCTTAATTCCTAGAGCCGAACTTAGAAAACTCAAACCGAACAACTACCGTCTCGACTTTAGCATCACAAAACACCAAGTCATCCTCGACATCCTTCAACGCCACCCCCTTTGCTTTGCTTTCGCTCTAGATCATCAAGTTCCCTTCTTTTATCTTCAGCAGTTCTGGTATACCTTGACATACCATCTAGTTGAAGGCGACCACCACTTCACTGCCAAGATCGATGACTATGTCACCCGTCTGACACCTTCTAGGATTTGTCGAATCCTTCGTCTGCTTGTCGCAACCGAAGACAAACCATTTGATGCCCTTGTGACCAAAGAGGAGCTCTGTAATGATATCTGGGCCCTAGGATATAACTCCCCCGAACCTCTAACAAGCCTAGGACAGTTCAAAAGGATGTACCTGCCCCAGATCTAGTTCTCGTTGTTCACCATCGGCAATCGCTGTCTCACTAGCAAACACACTGGAATGGACAAAGCCAGTACTGCGGCCTTACGGATGTTTCATGGGATCGTGTTAAACCGTCACTACGACTATGCAATGCTCATATGGACGGACTTCGTAGAACTTGTTAAAGACAAATCCAACTTTCACGATCGCGTTTTCGTACCCTTTCAACGGTTTCTTCAGTTGTTCATTCATGCAATGATGACGTCAAGACAAGATTTCCCCCGAAGAACGGGATCCCCGTTGGGGCGAACCAACTCACTCAAGTTCCTCAAACTGAATGATCGACACTTCGACTTCCTCATGCCTATCCCTGAAGCCTTACTTGCTTATGCTGATCAGACTGCACCGAGTGTTATAGCATATAGAGAGAGGATTGGCTTAATGGCTCAACCACCTCTGGTTGTGCCTGCCCAAGAGCCAAACCATGAGGAACATCCTGAGCAAGGAGAGGGTCCTAGGATAGATGAGTAGGTTCAGGATCATGGGGTTCCTGAGCAGGGCGTTGAGAGAATTGTAAGGGGAAATGACGAGGGCGGTGCACCTGATCAGCCTATCCCAACAACTGCTGCCCTGACTATCGCAATTCCGCCGGCTACTAACCCACGAGTTGCTTCTTCTTCCCAACATACTTCTCGCTTCAAAATGGTTGTCAGTCGTACCCGCGTTCGCCCCCGACCTTCATCTTCTGATGCGGATGAATCCGCTGATCAACCGCTTACCCGACACGAACGAACCACAACCGTCGAAGAACATGCTATCAGCCGAATTGGCCATCAACCATCTCTATCAGATTCTTCTTCTGACACTGATGAGCCAAATGAACCCTTTGACTTGAAACGGATCAGATCTCTGGATCCCTTTCCGACATGTTCACCGAGCCTGACTTTGGAGAGATAAGGAGAGAGGAGGGAGATTCAGTTGAAAAAGAAAATGTGAGCTTCTGTGATGGGACGAGAAAAACTATTGAGAGCGCGATACCCGATACCCCCATCCAGGTAACCGCGTCTGCTAGTACTACTCATTCGTTGGGTATGTCTAGTGGACAAGGCGTTGTGGACCTATCAGCGCAATTGCACGCCCCTCCTAGCCACTCTGAAGGTTCCCAATAGCCGACAGTTTCAAATATACTTGTGAGTTTAGCTTCTTATCTAGCTCCCCTCCATTCGGGAGACATGGCTATTGAAACAAGAAGCAGTAGCTCACCTGCTTCGACTTCATTTGTGTGCACTTCGAGCCTAGATCCAAATAGGGTACACAAGTCTATACACACTGCGAGCCTCCGTGGCCTAGTCGGAACTCCTACAATGATGTCCATTTCGGACACTCCATGAGGATTGGAAGGAAATCCTACCAGTGCCACATCACTGCCACCGCTGAACGTAGGTCATCCAGTTTACTCAACTATGATGTCAACGGGTACTCTACGTGATCCCGGTGTTTCCCTATCAGGTACCCCTACTCCTTAGTTCACGATTTCTCCCGAGGCTCAAGCTTTTATGATGCTCAATTCCAACGAGCTCAAGCGACTTTGGATGCTTATGAGGCTCGCATGATTGCTGAAAGACACGCATTTGTTCAGGAAGTACTTGAAGCTTCACACTCCCGATAGCCAGATCCGAATCAAGCCAGTTATTCCCGACCAAGCAGCATTCGTACTCCACCTCCGCAACCTCTGCATCCTGATCTGATTCCGGATCCTCGGAATCGACCTCCATCACCACATAGATATGAATACAACAATGATGAACTCATGTCCATGTTGTATGCCAATCTGCTTAACGAAGCTACTGCTCGGGGTCAACCTGAAGATACTTTCATGGGTCTCTAAGACGCAATCTGGAAATTCCCACAGTCACTCGGTATGAGTTTGACCTATTCAAAGCCGACATGGAACAGAAGTTGACCGATCTGCATACAACTCAGCAAAGTAATCATGATGAGCTTCTTGGTGCCATTACCGCTCTCCGCACTGAACTTCAAGACTCTTGTAGACCGACTGTTTCTGTTCCTACCCTCTACTCCTAATCGCCCTGAGGGGGAGACACGCCGAGTTTCAAGAACTCAGTCTCAACCATCTGCTCCAACTTCTACTAGTCCATTGACATCTGCACCGTCATCCCGCCAAATATAGCATCCCATTGTGACTCAAGAAGTTAATACGCCTACGGTTGAAAAGCCTGCGGTAGATATCAACTTTGTGAGCACGTCTGAAGCTGTTGAAACGGAGTCCAATTAAGAGATGATAGATGTACAAAATCTAAGGAACTCCGTGAAAAACTGGTTTAAAGATCCATATGAACCCGTTCTTCAAGAACAAGATTATCTGAACTTGAAGCATACGGAAAAGAATTTTGTTTCGAGAGATACAAATGAACCGAAACTACTACCTCATGAAATTTGTTGGCAAAGGATGCTAACCGAAAGCAAATCAAAGTGGGTAAATCAACAAATCCGTGTACCTTATCTGGAAGAAACCATGGGACGGATATTCAGGAAGAATATGAAATCAGAAGACTTGGCGCACATTCACATGGTAATGGAGATGGATCAAGCTCAAGTTAAAGAGTATGTTCACATACTGAAGCTGAAAGCTCGAAAGCCATCCGAAGTGATTTCACGACACAAGATTATTGGTATTATGCAGATTGGTTCAGACAAAGTTTTCCAAGTCGAGTATCCAACTTTCAATGTTCGACAAGAAGATGGAAAGGTGTATACATTCTCCGAAGTTGATTTTGCTAATCTTGACATTTTGGACTTTGAAACTTTGTATACAGAGTTAAGAGACAAGAAGAAACGAAACTTTGACAAACAGAAAACTTTAAGAGCAGTGGTGCAGCACATTCAAAAGGAACTCCGATATAGTTACCTTCATGATTTGCAACGAGGCATTGAAAGTGAACAAAAGAAAATTCATATCGCAAAACCCAATCAAAGAATTCCTGATTTGGATAAACACAACATTACAATGGTACTCACACATCCAGCTCACGGAGTAGTGTCGATGCGTATGAAAGGTGAGAAAAGATTTCTGCATTTTGACGAGGTTGCTGCTTATTCTGATGGAACATTATGGGGGATTCGCAACATACTATCTGCGGAAATTAGTGCTGATCAAAAGAGTACTACAAGAATGAGCTCATCTAGAAGAAATTCAATTTTGGATGCTATCAAGATAATTGACGAAAGGATAATATTTTGTCAGACCCTTAGAAGATTTGAAGGCATGTTTGAGCTAAAGAGATGAAGATTTATTTTGTCACAGAGGGGGAGATGGTTAGGACTAAAATTGTATTGTGTCAAAATAAGGAATGGATATGCTTAAATGTAAAAGGAAGTTTATAATTCCTTAAACTCTTTCCTTCCTTTAATAGGTTAGTCCTATCAATATAAATAGGAGTCTAGGGTTTTATGTTCAAATTAAGTCGATTACATTAGAGCCGATATACTGTCAAATCATATTGTAATCTGTTCAAGTGAGATATTCGACTATGCAAATTCATCATATTAATCGTGTTCTTAATATTTCGTTCTTAATTCGTATTGTGCTTGATAAATCTGGGATCCACAGTTTCGACAATCTGAATTTTGGAAAGCCAGTAACACATGACCTCAGAATGTTTCTCTCAAACATTCTAAGACACAGGCTAGTGATCCACAAGACGCTAACCTCGGATATGGTGTCCCTGAGAGTAATCCTCACGATACTCTCAAGGTTATAAATGTTTCTTCACCTCACCTTTCATCTAATCCAAATCTATTTCTGGCTGCTTCGTCCATGTTATCAACAGGTATTGCACCTCCTCGCACTACCTCAACGACCACCACTACCACCAAGATCACTGACACTTCTGTCAATGATAGCAAGGGATCAAAGCTGAAGTCCCCTCAAGAGCTCAGACAGATCAAGAAGGAGAAGCTCTCTACTTAGCTTCCATCCTATCCCATGACCATCCCAAAGATTGTCCTTCCTAATCCCTCTTTCCCAGCGATTGATTTCCTGGTGAATGAGTGTGCCCTTACAAAGGCCAGGGTGGACACTCTTCAACTGTCTTCAGAGCTTATCTTCAGAACGGTTGCTGGCGTACCAGGGTTGAAGGCCACAACTAGTAACATCTACTCTAATGTTCAAATAGTGTGGGATGACAGCTCAACACATGGGAAGGCCATCGAAAGGATGGAAAAGGCCGTGGAAGCTCAGGGTAAGGCACTTGAGTCTATTTAGAAGACTCAAGCTGACATGATGCTGCTCTTACAGAGCATCGCTGACAAATGCCCCTTCTTTACTGCTGCAGACCGGAGCACGCTGGCTCTGGTTACATAGAACCAGTCTGCCGACACTACAACTCTAAAAGATGTCAGCTCAAATGTGCGCACACTGATGGTGCACGTCCTACCTCCTGATAACATTGAGGGAGAGATATGTGCAAGAGATATAGCTAACGAGGTTATAGGAAGGGTGAATGAGACAACCCCTGGAACTCCTATTTCTCCCTACCGTTAGCAAGGGCCCCAACAGCAAGATCCTCAAACCTTCGTCGTTGAGGAAGAAGAAGAAGAAGAGGATGATGATTAAGATGATGAAAATCCCTCAACATGGAAAAGATGATAATGATGACGATGATGATGACATTCCTCCAAATGTTAATCAATTCTGGAGTCAAAATCGTCCAGACAATTTCATGCCTGAAATCATTTTCAGAGATCCTTTGGCGGACGGACCACCTCCTTCTCAAGGACAGTCTGATCCCTCAGGGAAAGGCAAGCGAGTGGTGAATCTTGACTCCATTCCAACACAATCTAAGGGGGAGACTACTGCAGAGGTAACTCTTCCCCTTATCCATTTTACTCCCATCTTTGAACCCCCAACCTATCCATATTTTCCTCCTCCTAATTTTGGAACTGATGAACCTTTCTCTCCATCCCCCATTCTCAGTGAGTCCAGTCCCCCAAAGGACTCTACATTTATGAGGGAACCTTCATTAGAAGAGCAGTTCTTGTACATATCTGAAACTGACTCTGACGATGAAGAAGGTCTTATTCCAAGACGGCGCGTACATAAGCAATCAATAAACGAACCTAAAGAAGAGCAAAGACGAATAAATTTCCTCAGGGAACTAGAAGCTAAAAGAATAAAGATGTCGCGCACTGCTGAACTAGAAGAACCTATACCTATCAGCGTAGTGGATGAATTCGACTTCTTATTCAAGGAAGAGAAAGCTCAAGCCCTTGAAGCTCAGAGAATCAGGGATGAAAAGATAAAACAAACAGAAAGTGATCTATAGTTGGCAAGAAGAATACTCAGGGAGGATGCGTTAAGAGACGAAGCGATCAAGAAACAGAACGCGAAAAGTGAAAGGGTCGCTGAAGCTCTGGCACAAATGGATCTAGCACGACAAAATCTGAATGTGAATCCTATCAATGCTAAAAAGAAGATTCTCTATGCGCTGACTAATGAGAACAAAAGCCATAGGGAAAATGAACTACGTTGGTGCACTGAAAGATTCAAGTATCGAGTGTCTGAGTCAACAATCACTCGTGCTACTATTGACGGATGCATTTCTAAGAAAACTGGTCTGAAGGTATTTGTACGAATGTACAGACATTCGCGGTGCGAAAAAGAAGAAGCCAAGTTCTTAAAGTTCCATGGATACTCTGAATGGCTGGAAATCAGAGATGCCATTAAGGGTTCAAAGTCTAAATTCAAAGAAGTGGTAGAAAGAGTCTTGGATCAGCTACTACAAAGGATGTCACAGCATGTTCAACTTATCCCTCTTCCTGAGCAAACAAGAAGAAAAAGATCAAACCCTGAAAAAGGCCCATCCTCTAAAACTGAGTATGAGACCTAGTTCAACTACGAAAATGTCCTTGGGCATCTCAATATCCCTAATATCTCTATGCTCAATGTCTCTCATCCTCAAGGCCTACAACAAGTAGAAGGGGACATCATCTCACTCCCTAAAGCAAGTATGTTATTTCTGGATAACGATAGCTTTCTTGGATTCTTCAGAAACTCAGAGATCACTAAGGCTCCGACAAGATTTTTCAAAGTTATGTACTATCACTGCTTTTTTTGGTCAGATACTGGGCCAATCCTAAAGAAAAAGAAGATGTATCTAAATGAGCTAAAAAGAAGACAAGAGAGACACTCTGACTAGTCTGTAGTTTCTATTTCTTTATAGCATTCTTCAGTGTTATTGTAATTTACTTTATATTGTAATTTCATTTCCATGTATTTCTTCAATATACAAATTAATGAAATTCAATGAATACGCCATCTGTGTACTGAAAAGATCCCTGAAAATAGTAAAAAGGGACAATGAACATATGAGTTCTATTTTTCTTTTAACAACCTTCACTCACTGATATTTCACTCTGAAATCAAATCAGTGAATGTACTTAAAAGCTTCTACACTTGTAAAATTGTGTTTTCATATCCTTACAAATGAAACTCAATTATAATAAATAGATTAGCTGAAAAAGATCTCACAGATTAGTGCTTAGAAATTTTACTTTAATATTTTTAAGTCCCTACTAAACCTTTCAAGCAACTTTCCTATGTTGCTTAATTATAATCAAATAGTAGGAGATTGTTGATCATAACTCCTCTTAGTGATTTGAATATGATTCCTCTATATACTTAGTGAAAATTCCATTTATAAGCTAAAGTTCAAATTCAGCGATAGCATAGGCTGATTGCACTCAGCGATAGCTGAAATTCAGGAACCTTAAGTTTATCCCTGAAGATCTGAAGAACAACAATCACACCACAAGAACATTCAGCGAAAGTCGAAGACCAAGCTGAAGAAATAGATAATCAGCTAGTGATCTGAAGCGGTTCAATGATAGCAATGATTGTCTAAATTGAAGTGTGAAGTCTTGCTAGGCCTCAGCGATACTCTGAAAGTTCATCCTTGTAGTTTCAAAGTTTTGCGATCAAGTGAAGTTTATAATCAAGATTAATGTTGATCCTATCCTCGATGCACAAAATTCAAAACCTTATACTATGTCAGAAAAGGACGTACGTAGAGTCTTTTATGTCCCCATCAGATCTGATTTAGTACTGTTCACACGCGGCCAAAAGCAAGGTTACTTTTGAACAAAGGACAAGCTTCCAATAAAATCTTGACACGTGGCATATACCTTTTGTCTTGCATTAATTGCAACGGGTATAAGTAGATGAAAATCCATTCTTCATCTTCATGCATGCTACTTTCTATTTCCTCAAACCTCTGCTTCTTTTCTTTCTCATTTCCTTGTGCATCAAACTGTGTGATTTTTTAGTTACAATAGAATATGTTTGATTACTTGTTCTAATTTTCGCTTGTAACTGTAAATTTGTTTATTTAATATAAACTCATTTAAAAACCAAAAATCTATGTGTTTGTATTCAACCCCCCCCCCCCCTTCTACAAACTATTTCTATATCCTTGAACTCTTGTAGACCCCTTTGGGACCAACAGAGGAACAATTTTGAGATTGAAAGAAAGAGTTTTGTTAGTGAAAGGAAACTTACTACAAAGAAATATGTTGGTTTGGTAAAATACATATCTTAAAGGAGAAAATGGTTAGAAATTAACTTTGAAAATAAGAAGAGTAATTTTTAGAAGGAAAGAGCAAATTTGAAGTTGAATGAAAATCTTCTAAAGCAAAGTCTGTTGAATTTTCAAAGAAGATTACTAACATGGAAAGAAAATTAGAAGAAGAAAGGAAAGTGGTTGAAGGCAAGGGAAATTTTTTTGAAAGAGAAAACGAGTTTGAGAAAGAAAAGGAAGTTTTTGAGAAGATAATTGTTGAGGTTTCAGGGAAATTATTTGGATTACATGCAAACGTTATGAAAGAGCAGAATATGAATTCTGAAATACAAAAGAAGTTTGATTTGAATGTTGAAGTACTTAATGTTTTGTCTACAAAAATTAAGGAGGTTGAAGAAATCAATTTTAAGGTTGAATTATCTGACCGAGCTAGTACTGATACTATTTATGTTGATTTTCATGAATCTGTATGTTCGTTCAAGACTGCTTCAAGTTCTATTCATTCAAAGAATCCTCCAACAATGTTATGCAAATCAAATGATTTTTCAAAAGATCAGATTCATACTTCTAATATGTTATATTTAAATATATTGTATCTGAGATTACAATATTGAACACGAGAAAGTCAAAGCTGGAACTCAAGAAATTCAACAAGAGCTTAAAGTGTAGTTTACTTTTTGTATAGAGTAGAGGTATTGATAGCAAAAGATCATATATGATAACACTATGGGCACGAAGTCCCCAAAGTGGTGGTACAAGTGCACGCCGACACTATGACCGCTTTTCAAGTAATAGAGTGGTACAATACCAAGTTTGGTTCCAAGGGAATGGACTTACTGAGAATCAGAGACTAACATGAACTTCTTGAATACGTTTCGAGAATAAAGTTGGTTCATGTTATTTAAATAACGAAATAAGTTTATAATTAAAAGATGGGTTATGGGTGCAAATTTTCCTTAAGACATTTGTGGAAATAAATGGCTAAATACTTTGTAAATCACATGAGGGGTTTATAAATACTCCAATCTCTCGAAAGTGAATAAATATAAACCGTGCTTTACAAAGTGTTTATAAAGTTTCCATAATTACCAATTAATAAGCTTGTTGATTTAACTAAGTTTGATATGTAAAATCAAGTTTGATTAGTATAAAGTATTTTACCCAAATCTCTTTGTGATAAAATACTCGATTAAAGTTTCAACCTTAGTAAGTCATACAAAACCCGTATCTTTACGTGGTTATCAAAGACTCTCTCAAATCTTTGTGCATCGCTTAAGCCGTATTTCGAACCCTCCCCTCTCGCGGTCTAAGGTCTAATATTAACACTTCAAAGTGATCCGTTTATCCGCATTGAGTTATGTCCCGACTCAAGTGATCAAGCTTAGAAATTAGCAATTTTGGCAACATCCAAGTGTTGCCAACTAGCCTTAAGTTTGATTCACACCCACACCCAAATAGGTGATTAGCTCATAATAGAAATAAAAGACACAATAAATAAATACTTAAAAATGAATTGCATTTAATTAAAATTAACAGCTTGTCCACAGAGGACAGTCTTGCGAACAGAATGTAAAGTTGCAGAAATATAAATTGTAGAAATTAAATGCATAAAAGTAAATTACAGAAATTAAGTGTAGAAATAAAATGCATAAAGTAAATCATCAGGCAAAGAAAAGCTTTGATGAAGAGGAGAAGATCGAAATTGGTGTCCGCATCCTTAATGACTTGAAATAAAGAAATAATATAGTACAATTAGTGTTCACTATTTGGCCCATACGTCCAATATTTCGACCATGCTGAAATCTGCCAAACATTGCTTCCATGGACAAGCAAATAGTGAATTAAAGTATTTGTGAAAGTCAGTAAGTGCCCACTCTGGGCATATTAGTTCCCACAAAGCCCAGTGACGACCTCTTTTTGCATAAAAATCAGTTCTTGGGTATTTATCATCTCTCAAGAGCAAAATAGACAAAATGAAAAGGATAGAAGCAAAATATGTATAAAAATGATATATAACTCTCATAAATAAGCGTTATCAGGTATAAATACCCATGGTCATGTACTTTTATTGTATCTCTTAGACAACACTTCGAGAACACACTTGAGAAATTTGTCATTCCATATATTGTAGAGAGAGAAATAATAAATACATTTGATATTTGAAAATCCATTGATTGATTCTTGTTATTTTGTATTAGATTCATCGTTATTAGATATAGATTGGATTAATAATTGGTATCAGAGCGGGAATCAACAGATTTGAAGAAGAAATTTGATATTTTTGGAGTTTCTTCAAGAAAATGCGATTTTGATTCAATTTGGAAGATTTTGTGGTTCAAATTGATTGAATTTAGGCTCATAGAATTCATAGTTGATAGGAGATCCTTCGATGATAATCAATTTGAGGTTTGATTCATATTAGATTAGGTTTTGGGATCTAAATCGTAGTTTTTGGGTTTTGTGAAAAAGTTACTGTTTTGGTTCTAAAATCCTCGATTTAGTGTGATTTTGGAATATGTGCAAGAATTAAATGTGTTAGGATTTTGATTTCGAGCATCATATCAAAAATTCAGATTATTTGGATAAGTTTTGAGGTCAAATTCGAAGATTTTGGGGGTTTTGTTCGACAAAAGTTCGAGTTACTGTTCATGTTCTTAACTTTTGGATAGGCAATCTTCATAGCCCTTGGACGAAGAAGTGTTCATAGCCCTCGGACAACATTAGGTTCATAACCCTTGGACGAAGTTGTGAACAGTAACCCTCGCACAAAGCTTGTGCGAAGGTATCTGAGCCTCACATGTACTATCTGAGCCTCGCATAATTTGATCCTAGCCTATCCGAGCCTTGCATAGTGTCATTCGAAATTATCCGAGCCTCGCTCAAAGCTATCTGAGCCTTGCATAGTAACCTTCGCACAAGACTTATACGAGCCTCTCACGAAGCCTGATCTGAAGCTTCGCATAACAATTTTTCATCCGAGCTTCACACGAACCCTCAGATACTAAATTCCAAAAAAAAAAGAGTCTGGAAATTTCCACTTTGAAATTTTGACTTTTTGGGTTATATTTCAGATTTTATCTTTAAAAATATCTTTCAAATTTTGAATTTTTTTCTTGCAGTTTGAGTTTTATGGTTGACCTTTTCCCGAGAGTTGACTTTGACTTTTTAAATTGATTTTTCCCCGCTTTTTTGATAGTCAAAGTTTTTCAAATCTTCAACAAATCAATTTGATTAACGATCATTAGATTCTCCAGTCTCATCTTTGCAAGCAAAGGTTGCTAGTCAGAAGAAAGAGATTTATAATACAAAAATAGATCGTATTACGAATGAAAAACTGAATAGTTCTTTAAAAGCATGTTGCACCAAACAAAAGGCGCTGCAAGCACAATTTTATGAGCTTAAGAAGGACTGTTTGAATCACGGTTATCTTGGGGAATGGAAAACATTAACCTGATAAAGACTAATTGTGATTATCAGAATGCGATTAGAACTTACCAACTTCAGGATAAGATGATTAATTGGAACATTGAAACTTATTTCAAAATGCTTATAGATGAGAATTTCAAATTGGAGACTGAAAAGAATAATCTTGAAAACAACTCAAGTCCTGTGAGTTGACAATTGCTAAACTTTCAAAGCAAATATCTGATTTTGAAGAGGTACTTATCATTGAAGGAAATAAGTTTGAAGCTGAGAGAAGGAAGTCTGATAAGAAGTGTGAGCAGTGTTCTGAGCTAACAAAGAAGATTATTGTACATCAGAAATCATTAAATGATGAGAGAAAGACTGTTGGCTCTGACAAGAAGATTTTTATGAAGAAGAATATTGTAATTGTCAAAGAATTGTCAGATAAGAAGAAGTGGTTAGAAGTAAGTTTAGAAAATGAAAAGAGTAATTTCGATGCTGAAAGACAAATTCTTAAATCTAAGGTTACTGCTTTCTCACATCAGATTTGAGAACTTGAAAATATATATATACAGGTGCAAAGATAAGTTTTGACACTGAATTGTCAAACTTGAAAGAAGATAAGAGAACTGAGTCTGAAATAGAGAAATTATTCAACATTGATAAGGTCGTATTTGAGAATAAGATAACTTCACATTCAAATCAATTATTTGCAATATAGACATATATGGTGAAGGATCAATTTGTGAAATCTAAAATGCAAATGCGATATGATTTGATGACTGAAGAAAAAGATGCTTTGAAAGCAAAACTGAAAGAACTTGAATTATCTGATAGAGCCAGTGCATATTCTAAGATTGGTTCAAGTTCTACTTCTACAAAGATCTCTTCCAAATTGCATGATAGATCTCCAACTCAGATTCGTCCTTTTAACTTGTTTTATAATAATTCTTCTACTTTTAGATTAAATACTACTCCTTATGCGCAGGTGAAGACTATTTGGAAAAGAAGAACAACTGGAGCTATACATGCTGATATGAAGACTGCTTCAAAGTGTTATGTATATACTCCTAGTCATTTGATCAGTTTTAATGAGCGAAACAAGAGCTTGTGAACTTATGAACCAGATGATTTTGTACATCAAAGGTATGAAAACATGTGGTATGGTAGATACTCTATTCCTGATTCCCCAAGGTAAGATCTACTGTTAGAACATCTAATCGTAATAGATGGTACAGAACTTAAAGTATTCCTCAAACCAATACTAATGAGCACGGACCTATGAAAGTATGGGTACCAAAATCTACTTAATATGTTTTGCAGGTTGTCATGTGTCACGCTGAATTCCGATTATTCAAACACATGATCAGACTTGTTAATGATTTGAGGGGGAGTAAGTATTTCTATCTTTGAAGGGAAAATTTTAGGTATCATATTATGAAAAATGCTGAATTTCAACAATCCATGGTAATTCAATATGAGAAACTCACTCGTGTCTGTTTCTTATCCGATTTTTTAAATCAATATTCTTGATTTACCGTGTGTTCATATTTCTTGACTTAGTTATTTCTACGTCTCATATATCCGGTGGAAATTTAAATACACTCGTTTGAAATTCATTACCAAATTTTAAAAATGCCAAATAAATGATTCGATTTTTATTCGAAATAATAATTGTGAATTGTTCGTCACAATTACATTCTAATCATTGTTTTTAGAAACACTATGCTTACTGAGTCAGTCTATTTAGCATTTGTATTTGTTTCATTGACATTCCTAAACATAAAAATTCACGTTTTAGTTTCTAAACAGTTTAGTTTAGAACTTGTACTAAATATGTTTAGTTTCTGAAAATCTTAGTTCAGAACCTATACTTTATTTGTTTGACTTCTAAACAATTTTGTTTAGAACTCGGAGTTAATTGATTTTGGTCCTGACAACATCAACATTTCAGCATAGGATATATTTTGCATGTGTGACACGATATTTTTAGAGTTTCTATAGTCAATCCATAACCGGAAGGACCTGCCCAAGAAACATACCTAAGGCTAGTCATCGGAAAGGGGTCTAGATGCTAGTTTAGTTTCTTGATCATTGGGATGATCTTGAAAAGAGGTGTGTTGAGCTAAAATATAAATGAGAAGGAATTTGAAGGGGTAGCGTCTCAAGCTAAAAATATTATATCTGGATTTACAATCATTGTCAAATGTGATTGAATACGAGACTGAAACAATGGAGATTTAGTTGAATTTTTTTGCAAGATGAGTGCTAGTGAGCTAAAAGAATATGGTAAGTGTGAAACAGGATCAAAAGAATGAAAAGATCCTCACCACACCGAGTCAGTAAACCGGGTTACCACATAATCTATTCATTCTCATTCTTTGGAGATGAATATTGAAAAAGACATGGACCTAGTGTTGATTACTCGTGTCACCCCACCTAGACGCTCAAGTATCTCAGAAAATATATTTGTTTCATATATCACGGAGAATAAGCATATCTGCTATCTTTTCTAAACTCGAAAGATTAAGATATTGAAAAAGGAAGACACACCTTCGCTCTCCGAACTTCATACTCAATGCACATTGAGTCTGTGGAATGTATTTTCACAAGTTGAGCCATAAAAATAGCATATAATGCTTAAATTTTTCTACACATTTTCACGAGTCTTCGTGATGCCAAAGCATATCTTTGTGGTATTGCCAGAACAGTCTGAGAATGGATTTTCGTAATTCCAATTCAGTGATGACTGGAAGTCCTATTGGAGATATATTGTTAGATCCCAAATAGACAACAACTGAGAAAACTCCATAAAATGTAGAGAAGAGACAGATAATTAAATAACAATAGTCATCAAATCACAACTCATATTCTTGCATTGATCAAAATGGAGGGGAGTTGTAGAGAACACCACACATTGGAATTTATCGACTCTCACTAGTCTATGTGTGTAAAAAGGTGTATTCTCTCCGAAGACTCAAATGATAAAATGACCAAGACACCATTTATATCGGTGTCCATTACATATGATAAGCCCAGGCCCATAAAACCCCAAAAACCCCAAAATACAATTCTTTATAAAACTTTCTATCTAATTAGGGCTATCTAGATCTAACAATCTCCCCCTAAAGTTTTATAAAGAAAACGACATCAAATAAACTCCCCCTTGCTTTATTTAGAAGCCCTTATGTTCCACTCTTCAAGTCTTCAAGGCGTTACAAGCTACCCCTCAAATGTAGGCTCCTATTCTTGAAAAACCGAGACATTTTGCAGATCCTGTCCAGCTTTCATGACTCAACTTTATCGCTATTTTTGAACATCAAGAAGCCTGATTGAGATAAAACATAAAACATGCACATTGTGCTTTAGCCTCTTA
The DNA here is from genome assembly GCA_036898165.1 of Silybum marianum. NCBI lineage: Eukaryota > Viridiplantae > Streptophyta > Magnoliopsida > Asterales > Asteraceae > Silybum > Silybum marianum. Next base: position 13,302,147 of record CM072540.1, on the reverse strand, counting down.
GCTTATGAACAAGATTTGATTCAACCAATGTGGATGAAAATCAAGTGAGTTGTGCCAGTTTCCCCTCAGCTGCGCAAAACAGTCGTTGAGTTGAGTTCAGCTCCGAGCTTTAGATTGAAAAACAGAAGAGATAGTGACATGAAATATATCACTCATGTATCTTGAATCTATGAATAACGGACATGCGAACACCCATCTGAATTCTGAAGGAGTATGAGTGAAAATCAATGCTATCTTTCCAGTATCGGTCAACAAACTTTGACAGTGAATAAGACATATCAGCTCACGGAATTTGAGAAAACTCAAAACTTCAAAGTCGTGCATCTGTGTTTTATCGTTCCAACGGAACTGGATTCATAAAATTTGGAGCTTCGAGTGAAAATATGTGCGCGTGTTTCTGAAACAGCGCAATGCTGTTAGAAAGCAAAAAATAATCGGGATACGGGCTTTGGTTCGCTGTGAGTTCTGGACCAACGTACTTTGATTTTGATTCTCTGAACTACCCCTGGTCCGTCTCTGGTTGATCGTGGAGTTTGGTCTTTGGGAGGTCTAGTTTGTGAGTTATGATTGCACCGAACACCATGAAAAACACCATTCAAAGCTTATGCATAATGTATCCAGAGCTTCTAGCTCGTCTTAGTTACCTCCACTTATACAGAGCCTTCTGGTTTATCTATACAAAGCTCTGCACTTCTGGCCCTTCTGGCCTTTCTGATCAAAACTTCTAATTAATCCCAGATTAAGCTTTTGATGAAGCTCTAATTAAGCTTCCATTAAGCTCTACAGAACTTTCTGATTACGCGTTATAGCTTATGGATAGCAACTTCTGGATGATAGCTTCAGAACGTAGACAAAACTTCTAGACAACTACGTCTACTGATCTGAATTGTTACACAACTTCTGGTCAGCTTTCAGAAGTTTTGCACAACTTCTGGACAGCTATACCTTCTGCACACAATTGAACTTCTGAAAAATACTTGTTCGCTCTTTATGCAGAGGATGTGAAGGAGTTGAGACTGAATTGTTGTATTTATCTAATCAGAAACATAGTCTTCGAAACGATATAGTGACAACTCACATACAAAACAAATTCAACCATTTGTCTGTCCAACAGACATATTACATACAAATATTTTCAGATTTCTGCTTCTTGAGGGATTCCACTAGCTTATCAAATGATCTTGTACTTTTAATGCAGCTTAATTTCAATATGACAACATCAGATGATAAACAAGATGATAAAGATTAAGACTTGAGGTTGTTTAAAAACAAATTGGTTCGACTGTGCAGAGCTGAATATGGTTGATCATAAGCGGCTGAGTGCGTCTAGACAATTGATGGTGCGGCTGCTGCAAATCTCATTGTGGCTTAATGGCTCAGCTACACATAGTTGCACTATGTTTTTGCTATACAACTATTGGCTGCATTAAGCCGTCGAAAACGTGTTAAAATAAGTTGTCAGATCAGGTCTGTATCAATCATTAAGCTGGTGTATTAAGCTGCTGACTGCATCAAGCTATCTGCATTAAGCTGGCTACAGTAAGCTGACTTATAGTTGTTGGATTTGATCTCTGAATTAAATGGTTCAATGCCTTTGTAGCAATCTCCTTCTTAGCTTCCGTCTTGGAACAAAAGATAATGCAGGTAGGGTGGACTAGACAGAAGAAGTATTTGAGACCATCTCAATCGATTTTGGGACTGTGTGTAGAGCAGAATGAAAAAAAATGACTCTCCCAAGAGACTACACGAAGTCGATTGATTAGCAGTTCGGAGTTGGACAACTAAATTCTTAGTTATCTTTTGAGGTTCATGAACTGCATCTACTAATCCAAGTGTTTCTATGCCAACAGGAAGGTCCAGTGCCTTGATCATATTCCCAATCTATCTTCAAATCACCCTTACAACATCAAAGAAGAATGGCCAGCAATATAAGCTTTGTGCTTTAGAAAGTGGCATGTTGGATACTTCTGATTATAATTCGATTTGTGGATCAAACACTTCTGTAGATCGGAGAGGTCAATTCGCCACAACCTTTTTTCTTCTGATTGAAACGCATATTTTGTTGATGTGTTCTACTCCATCACCAGCTATGAGAGAAACTTAGAGGGAGATTATTTTCCTTTTGACACTTTTCTTATTTTAGGCTATAAATAGGAATTCCCTTCCCCATTTGAAATTTTGAATGTGAGTTGTTTCTTTAAAACTCTCCATCTCTAAATACCATCATCATTCCAATTATGTAAGATATATGATCACGATTAATCACTTGACTACTCTTCTATCTTCATATTGTTCTTCATTTTGATTAATCGTTCTTCCATTTATAAACTGTTTGATCTAAATTGCTTCCGCTTAACATATTTCATCATATCATTGATTAGATATGAGAGATGGGTTTCAACATTTCTCATTGCCAACTCTGAAACATAGTCCACTCAATTGAATTTTATTTCAATTGTAGTGATAATAGTTGCTAAATGTGCTTCTTTGTTAGCCGATTACCCATCTGTTCTACTAAAGCAGTTTGTTTAGAAGAGATCCATTTTTAAGGAGGAGCAAAATTTTCTGACGGAGATATCTTTTTGAGGGGGAGCTAACAGTTGTGTGATGCAGCTACAATGATTCAGTCTTTGATCGTTCATGATGCTCAGGATTCTTCTAATCATCATGAGGGGGAGAAACTCTATATCAAAGATACCTGCAAACACATGAAGTCACATGCAAAGAGCTGATCACGAAGTCACATGCGAAAAGATATACAAAGATTTAATGTTGATGTTGAGGGGGAGGGGGAGCAATCAGAGCACGTGGCTACGAACCACGGTGTCGGGGGTTCGAATCCTTCCGAGTTGATAGAGATTAACGAATTATTCATAGTTCTAAAAGGTTTAAATCTAAATTTGTTGATTCTAAGGTTGAAAAGCCATTAGACTCAAAGATTGTAGATTTAATGTTGAGCAAAAGAATAAAAGTTTCAAGTCAAAGTTGCTTAAGATGTTTGAAGATTGATGAAGATGTTTGAAGATGTTTGAAGATTGATTATTTCATGATATATAGGTGACAAGCTTAGTACACGTAGTGTTAAAGCTTCGAGCCTTACTGTTTAAAGATTAATTGTTGACTGATAAAATTCTCTGATGAAAAGTCTTCCGAAAGATTCTAAAGATTTGTTCAAGCTGAAGGAATTTCAGTCTTCCGAAGATTATAAACATTTGTTCAAGCTGAAGGATTTTGATCTGAGGATTCTGATTTGTATAAAGGGAAGCTTGTTTTTCTACAGATGCAATATGCTTGAATACATAGGGGAAGATTGTTTCTTAGTTGAAGTTTGTTTGTTGACAAACTATGATTGTCTAAACAATTGATAGTGCGGCTGCTGCAAATCTCATTGTGGCCTAATGGCTCAGCTACACAATGTTGCACTCAGTTGTTGCTATACAACTGTTGGCTGCATTAAGCCGTCGAAAACATGGTAAAATAAGTTGTCACACCAGGTCTGTATCAATCATTAAGCTGATGTATTAAGCTGCTGACTGCATCAAGCTATCTGCATTAAGCTGGCTACAGTAAGCTGACTTATAGTTGTTGTATCTGGTCTATGAATTAAATGGTTCAATGCCTTTGTAGCAATCTCCTTCTTAGCTACCGTCTTGGAACAGAAGATAACGCAGGTAGCTGGACTTGACAGAAGAAGTATTTGAGACCATCTCAACCGATTTTGGGACTGTGTGCAGAGCAGAATGGAAAAAAATGACTCTCCCAAGAGACTACACGAAGTCGATTGATAAGCGGTTCGGAGTTGGACACCTAAATTCTTAGTTATCTTTTAAGGTTCATGAACTGCATCTACTAACCCAAGTGTTTTTATGCCAACAGGAAGGTCTAGTGCCTTGATCATATTCCTAATTTGTCTTCAAATCACCCTTACAACGTCAACGAAGAATGGCCAGCAATATAAGCTTTGTGCTTTTGAAAGTGGCATGTTGGATACTTCTGATTATAATCCATTTTGTGGATCAAACTTTTCTGCAGATCTGATAGAGGTCAATTCGCCACGACCCTTTGTCTTTTGATAGAAACGCATATTTTGTTGATGTGTTCTACTCCATAACCAGCTATGAGAGGCATATGGCTGTTGGTCATAATACAACTGTTGTAACCCAGATCCCTATCTACAATTAATTGATAGATCAAAATAAGTAATTATGAGCGGAAGCAAACAGATCTATGATATACAGTACAATTAGTAAGAACAGAATTGAAGAACAAACGTAATTCGTATTGAATTGCTTTGAATGGTAATCAATAGTGCGTACAATTTTGCTCTCAAATCTGTATATTTCGAGTCACCCCATTACAATTAGTGAAAGAGCTATTTATACGATTACAAACATGAAACTCAACTATCTAGCCTATTACAACTTGACACGTAAGCAAGTGAATAACAAACTTAGTTACACACAGAGGGTGTGTCTGCCACGCCATCAGATGTGAATAGACATGCATAATTCTGAATCATACTTCTCTAAAAATGAGGTCTAACAATCTCCCCCTAAGTATGAAATTCAGAATGCTGCACACGTAGCTTCGCTGTTCTTTCATAGGCTCAATAGTTGACAATAAGCACGCATTGTAATTTTTCAGAAGGGAGCTGTTTGAGAAATGACTTTGGAGATGGCATTTGTAACTTCTCTAAGCTTCATTAGTTTGTCAAGTCTCTTCTCAATCTTTTCTCTGACTTCTGAATCTTGATTACCAACTGCTACAGAAGCATAACATTTTATGATATACACAACTTCTTTAGAGTATCTGTGAGCATCTTTAATTCTGAAGAAGCTTTTTCTACTCGGCCTTCTAAACACAAATCCGACTTCTGGGTGAGTTATCACTTTCCCAATCCTTAGTGCATTTATACCCTCCAAATCTTCATTTGGAGTAGAGATACACAAGTTATCTACTTTGTAGTCCAAACCCGTTTGGAAGTCTACTTGCCTTTTGTATCGAATGAAAGACTTCATACAATCAATGATACGGAAGTAAGCAACTTTGTCTTGATATTCTCTCCCTCTGTTCATTTGAGTCTTCATAAATTTCTCCAGAGTTATCAGATTAGAAGGATTGATTGACAATAAGTCATTGTCACAGAAGTAGGATGGTTTGTTGTCTTCTCTGACAACCTTGTAAATTGTGTACTAGATGGGTCTTTGTTCAAATTGTGCATGCCTGTATGATATAGTCTTGATTGGAACAATGGAATAAGCCTCCTTCCTTAGTTGCCTGTAAGTTATGAATTTGTCATTTATCTCATCACTGACATGGTAATCATTTGAAAAATTCGGCATCATTAGGTATATTTTCTGATCTGCAGGGGCATACATGTGCTTATTTTTTATTTCTAAGTTGGGTAGCTCGAGTCTTCCCAACTTTTGCATCTTTTCTTCATTTGAGGCTCTGAATTTTGCATACTCCCTTCTTTTTGTTTCTTCAAAGTTAGCACGTGCCCTTTCAGCAGCTTCTTTAGCCTTTTTAGCTTCTTCTCTCTCTTTTTCTGCTTGAGCCATAACTTTCTCTGTTTCAGCTTTGGCTTTTATGGCTTCTTCCTTAGCTTTTTCTTCTTCAGATTTAGCCTTTTGTTCAGCCTCAGATCTTATTCTATTCTCTTCTTCTGTTCTAGCTGCCTCGGCTATGGCTGCGTTAGCTCTGGCTTCTTCTGTCCTGGAAGCTTCTGCTCTGGCAGCTTCTGCTCTAGCTGCTTCTGCTCTGGCAGCATCTGTTCTAGCTGCCTCTGCTCTGGCAGCTTTTGTTCTAGCTGCCTCTTTTTCTGCTGGGTGAGAATGCGTTTTAGTGTTGCCAATTATATCCAGTATGAATTTTGCACTTTCTGGATTCTTTGGCAAGGGACCCTTGTGAGTAGCTAGAGGAGTAGGCGTCAATGGAGTCTGTTTAGAGGGAGGAGGTGCAGTACGAGAACATGAGGAGTTTGAAGCTTTACCTTTGTCTTGTTCCATCTTCTGATCCGTTTCAGTTTTCCTCTTTTTAAGGTTTTCCATGTTCTCCCGCTTCTGAGAATCAGGATCCTAATCCTCAGAACGTTTGCGTTTTAACTCCGCCTTTTTACATGCCCGAGCTTCTTTGGCTTTCTTTCGGTCTTCAAAGGAAGCAGATAATGTACCAACCAGAGAGGATAACTTTGAGACAGAGGTTCCCAGAGATGTGAGCTTTAGGTCCATATTCAAGGTGCTGGGTGTTGGTTTTGGATGCATACTTGGAGGCCAGAGTATTGATGCGTTCAATCATTGCTTTTTGAAAGTGTGCCATATCAGACTTCTTGACTAGAGAAGAGGCAGAAGCAGAAGTATCCTCAGAAGGAAAAACTGCCTGTATTAGTGTATGGATGTCAGCAACAAACGATCCATATTCATCAGCAGAGATTGTAACTTCTGGTGTAGGTATCTCTGAAGGAAGATTAAAGATAGCCTCTGCATTAGATTTAATTCCAACGTCCCGAGCCTGGAAATGAGCATTAGCAGAATTCCGTTGAGCCTCTGCATTATCAGAGAGAAGCTTTCTGATATCCTTCAATGTTTGAGTTTCAGTTGCTTGATGGGCTTGAATGGCTGTTAGAGTTTGTTGTTGAGAAACCAGAGATAATTTTAGATCTTCCATAGATCTCTGAATTTGATCACCAAATGCCTTGAACGCTGCATTGGTGACAAATTCAGAAGAGGTAACCGGTGCATCTCCAGCACATGGACCCCTTGTCTCTCGCGTTCAGAGAGGCCCTCTTTCACACCTGTTTCGACGTCGAGTGTCGAGGGACTTCCAACCTGTCTTCGAGGGTTGTTATTCACATACACCTCTTCGGTTGTTCTGAAAGGTTCAGCTTGATCCCGATCATCAGAGGATGGGGAGCTGAACACAATGTGCTTACCTTTAGGAAGGGTAAAGACCCCGGTAAGTGGTGCATCCTGTGGCTGTAACCCCTCTGATAGGATTTCATCAGCATCTAAAGTAACAGAGGGCATGGACGTACCCTCTGGTTGCCCTATGACATCGTTGGTCACCAAGACATCAACGTTCTGTGTGGGTGGTGGCGAGTTCTGGGGCAATTGAACCCTTATATTTTCATCATCATCCTGTTGAGAGGATGATGAGGATGAGGTGGATTCCCCTAATGTGCGTGATTCAGAGGAACAAATAATTCCCTCTGATCGGTTTGGCTGTTGGTGGTTTGGACTGGGTTGTCCTTTTCCAATGAGAGTAGATGTGGTGACATCTACCTCAGGAGATATGGGTACCCTTGGGGATCTTGGAGAGACTCGCTCAAATGTGTCTCTATGGATATCTTCTGTACCCTCTTGCATTAAGAGGTCGGGATGGGTAGAAACTATCTGGTGGTCACTCGAATTCTTTTCAATCTCAGGCTCACTTGACCCCTCACTTTCTAATCTGGGCTCTAAGTGCTCTGGGGTAGATACTCTCTGTTCTGAGAATACTATAGAGCGTTTATAGGATATAAGAGTAAGAGAGGTTGAAGGAATAAGATCTAGCATGTACCTTGAGAGGTCTCCGGATGCAGGATAACCGTTGTTGTCAATTGTTGGCTTGTGAGAGCTCATTGAAGCTATTTTGCAGAAAGGCTGAAGCAGAGGAGCTTTCAATGCACCAATAGCTGGGAAGGTAAATAGTGATAGAAAGCGTGGAAACATTAAAGCAGGAAGTGGTTTCCCTTGGCTCTGGAGGGAAACTTTTGTTTCAACAGCAGCTTTCATTTCTTGGAAGATAAGGCTTGTGTAGTCCAGAGGTCTGTTAAAGAACATCCCATACATGATTGTGAGAACGTTCTTACTGGCTTGATCGAGAGACCCAATTTTGCAGGTGAGGCTCTTATTCAGAATGGAAACGAGGACATTCCACATCGGGGGCAGTTTCTTTCTTTTGAACTCAGATAGCCTATGGAGGTGTTCATTGTAACCTAAGAAGCGAATAAAGGCCAATAGATCTTCTGGTGTGGAATTAGGTTCTAGGTCAGGATTGGGAACTGTTTGACCTTCAGCTTCAATGTATGGTTGAGGAAGATGAAAATACCTTGCTATTTTCTTGCCTGTGATTGGGATTTGGAACGCAGTTTCAGGTTCAGTGGGGTGTCCAAAGGTTCCAATTAGGGTATTGTCATCCTTGATGAACATAGTTTGCCAGACCTCTTGCACATAAATTTCAGAACATTTGGATTTTTCAAGGTTAGGGTTCGGTTCAGGGAATGGTTTTGCAGGAACTCAATCATGATCCTGAAATCAGATAGATAAGTGTTGGGATCGAGAAGAAACTGAACATTATTGGGTTTTAGTGGTAGCTTGACAACTGAAGCACTATCAGCTGTTGAAGTGACCAAGTTACCGTCGTCGTTTTGGGTATTAGGATTTGCAATAGGAGACGCCATTGATGAACAATGCTTTGGAGAGAATAAGACGCCGATTGAGAAGTATTTAGATTCTTGAGGAAGAAGATGAAGCACAGTACTGTTAAATTCCGAAATCGAGGTTTATATATGAGAGAGCGAGAGAGTAATCGAGTGATTTTTGAATGGGAAGGGTTTTAATTTGGGGACTAACAAAAACGGTTCGTGTTTGCTGAGGTAAGCGCGCAGGCGTGTCAACATGCAATGGCACGATGAATGACACGTGTAAAGAAGAACTGACAAATGAAAAGGTTAGCGCCTAAACCGATTGAGTATTCCCTCCTCAAAAGAAATTAAAAGGAAATTAATTAAAAGAAAATTACAATTTAAGGAACCAGATAAACTGGTGATTAAAAAATAATTTTAAATTAAATAATTCCTTTTAAAAAAAATTGAAAAACAGACATTTGGATAGAAAACTTGTTTGCACCAAATGAAAGTTTAATATTCAAATCCAAGTATTTGTTTAAGAAATTAAAATATAATAAGAAAATTTTAAGTAACCTTGAAGGCAAGAGTTAAATAAAATAGGCTTATTAAAGAAAATTTCAAAAAAAAAATAACAAGGTAGATAATATCTGGTCATAGAAAACTTTTTGACCAAGAATGTCAAAGAACATCTGTTCAAAAGAATTTAAGTTGAATATGAAACGTCTTTGTTACCTTGACAGCAAGGTTCAGAAGACAACTAACAGATGTTAGACTTGATGTGCTCCCCCTTGAAATTTTCATTCTTCTCCCCCTCAAAAATTGCATTCTGCTCCCCCTCAAAAATTGCAATATGCTCCCCCTTGCAAAGATAGGAGTTGCACCCTTTTGTTGTCACTTGGATCACAAATGTAAGATTTATTCGATGAACAGAGGTGTCCAGAGGCTTCTGAGTGTCTTTGAAGTAGATCATCAGAGGTGACCAAAGGCTTCTGGATGGTTCTGGAATGTGCGAAACAATATATATGTATAGAAATAAGTAATTTTGACAGAATTCTAAGAAGATCAAAGAATTAAGTAAAATTACATATTTAACATGCCCAACTTGCTGACTAGGAAATTGAATCGTGTCTCATCCAGAGCTTTTTGTGAAAATGTCAGCAAGTTGAAAATCAGTAGAGACAAAATACATTTCGATTGTACCTTTCTCTACATGATCTTTAATTAAATGATACTTGACATCGATGTGCTTTGTTTTTTAATGCTGAACTGGATTTTCAATAATGGCGGTAGCACTCTTTGAGTCACATAGTATAGGGATTTTTTCGTATATTAAGCCATAGTCTCTGAGCTGAGTTTTCATCCAGATTACTTGAGAACAACAACTGGCTGCAACAACAAACTCAGCTTCTGCTGTTGATGTTGACACACAGTTCTGCTTCTTGGATGTCCAACTTACAAGTCTGTTACCTAAAAGTTGACAGCTTCCATAGGTACTTTTACGATCCAACTTGCAACCTGCATGATCAGAATCTGTGTATGCCATTAAATCAAATTCAGAATTTTTGGGATACCAGAGACCAAGTGAAGGAGATCCCTTTAGATATCTAAAAGTTCGTTTAACAGCAGCCAAATGTGATTCTTTAGGATTCGCTTGTTAGCGAGCACATAGGCAAGTGGCAAACATAATATCTGGTCTACTTGCAGTCAGATACAAAAGTGATCCAATCATACCTCTATAACCAGTAACACCCACTGAGTTCCCAGAAGAATTAGGGCCTAGTTTCGTGCTAGTAGAGATAGGAGTTTTCATTGGTGAGGAATTTTGTAGATGAAATTTCTTAAGCATGTCAGAAACATACTTAGCTTGATCTATAAAGATGCCAGAGGCATTTTGTTTAACCTGGAGTCCTAGAAAGAACGTTAGTTCTCCCATCATACTCATTTCAAATTCTTGTTCCATCAATTTAGAAAACAGATCAACTTCTGATTGATGAGTAGTACCAAAGATTATGTCATCCACATAGATTTGAACAACAGTTAGCATACCTTTGCCTCTTTTGATGAATAGAGTTGTATCAATTTTACCTTTATCATAACCTTTAATGATCAGAAACGTAGATAGTCGTTCATACCATGCTCTAGGTGCTTGTTTTAGACCGTATAAAGATTTGTCGAGAAGATAGACATACTCTGGATGTTTAGCATCTTTAAAGCCAGCAGGTTGTTCGACATACACTTCTTCTTTGAGATACCCATTCAAAAATGCACATTTAACATCCATTTGATATACTTTAAAGTTTTTGTAAGTAGAGAAAGCCAGAAATAGTCGTATCGCCTCAAGTCTTGCTACAGGGGGAAAGGTTTCATCGTAATCGATTCCTTCTTCTTGGCAATACCCCTTAACAACCAGTCGAGCTTTGTTTCTGATCACTATTCCGACTTCATCTTTCTTGTTTCTAAAGACCCACTTAGTACCAATAGCTACTTTGGTCTTTGGTAAAGGAACTAGGTTCCAGACTTTGTTTCGTTCAAATTGTAGCAGTTCTTCTTGCATAGTGGTCACCCATCTAGGTTCTTGCAAGGCTTCATGAACATGTTTTGGTTCGATCATGCTAAGAAAATTTACAAAGAAAGCTTCATTTGCAGTAGCAGATCTTGTCTTAACACCTTTACAGGGACTGCCAATTATGAGATCTGGAGTGTGTGACTTAGTCCATCTCGTCATCCGAGATTGAGACACTGGTTGAGCGTGAACTTCTGTTTCAGAGGATGGAAGCACTTCTTCTGGAAGGGATTCAGAAACAGGAGGATTATCTACAATCTCCCTTTCAGATGAAGGTACAGAAGTGACTTCTTGACAGTTATTAGATGAAACAGGAAGGACAGGAGGGTCGGATGAGCTCTCAGCAGGTGACTCAGGACCAGAAAGTGTAATTCTAGAAGCTTGGAGAACTTAGGAATAATTAAAGATGGATTGGTTGGGCTTTACTCTGCCAATATTTCTTCGCCCATAAAATCTTGAAAGATAGCATCTATTTCAGATTATCTGGTACCTGAGATATAATCAGATGTTACTGTGTTAAGCTTAAGTTCAGAAGTAGAATACTCAGAAGTTAATTGAGTTTGATCTTCAAAATCGATGTTAATGCTTTCCATTACAGTCTTAGTTCGTAAATTAAAAACTCTAAAAGCTCTTGAATTTAACGAGTATCCTAAGAATTTAGCTTCATCTGATTTTTTGTCAAACTTGCCAAGTTTTTCTCTGTCATTTAAAACAAAACACATGTAACAAAAAATATGAAAGAATTTGACACAGGGTTTTCGATTATTAATAAGCTCATAAGAGGTTTTGAGATGCCTCTTGACAATAATATAACGATTCTGGGTAAAACAGGCAGTGGCTACAGCTTCAGCCAATAAATGAATGGGAAGTCCAGAGGCTGCAAGCATCGTTCTGGCAGCTTCCACCAATGTTCTGTTGCATCGTTCTTCTACACCATTTTGTTGAGGAGTGCGCACAGCAGAGAAGTTCTGTCTAATTTCATTTTCAACAAGGTAAACTTCAAGCTTGGCATTCTTGAATTCAGTACCGATGTCACTTCTTAGCTGTTGAATCCGTTGGTGTAAAAGAACTTGAATTCTGGTCATCATATTTTGTAATACAATTGGCACTTCTGATTTCTGTCTAACGAATGCGAGCCATGTATACCTGGAAAATTCATCAATAAGTACCAGTATATACTTTTTACCAGATAGACTTTGAATTGCTATGGGACCATAGAGGTCGACATGTAACAATTGCAGAGGTCTAGTACAAGAATGATCACTTATTGTTATATGAGATGCTCGTTTTATTTTGCCCATTTCGCATGCATGGCAGAGATGATCTTTTTGAAAGTGAACTTCTGGAAGACCAGTTACCAAATCGTGTTTCACAAGCATCTCAAGATTATCAAAATTTAAGTGAGACATTTTGTGATGCCATAACCATGCAACTTCGCTCTTTTTAGAGATAAGACAGAGGGTTTCTTTATCGTCCTTTGATGTGAAGTTCATCATATACAAATTACCTTTTCTGTCTGCTCTCCAGAGTTCTTCACCTGCCTTTGAAACCAAGTAACAATGCTTTTCATCAAATACAACAAGTAATTTAGAATCACAAAGTTGACTTACACTCAACAGGTTATGTTTTAGTCCAGAAACATGAGCTACTTTTGATAAGGTAATATTACCTTCTTGAGTGTACCATAGCCTTTAATTCGATCCAGTCATGTGCCTCGAGCATCCAGAGTCAAGATACCAGATGTGCACACGCTGCTAAGGTGTTTCAGATGGTTGATCTTCTAATTCATTTGTTCTGGCCATTCCGTAGAACATTGCTTCATCACCATTTGACTCGTCTCCTAGCCAGCTTTTGTTTTCTGCAAAGTGAGCTCTTTCATCGACATTATACTTGTATTTATTCTGGTAGTACATTTTGTCTTTGTTTAGAGTTCCCCTGCAATCTTTTGAATAGACTATATTCTTACTAATCTCAGATTTAGCAGAAATTACCACAGATTTAGAGAAAATTGTAATGAAATTAACAAAGTCTCGTAATGAAGAACAGGAGCTTAAAACTGAAAAATACTGTCAATAGAAAAAGGATTTCTCCAAATGGAAGAGATCTAATAATCAATAGATTGATTATCAGGCTCTGATACCAATTGTTGGAACCTAGATCCCTTTCTAACAGTTAATCGATAGATCAAAATAAGTAATTATGAGCGGAAGCAAACAGATCTATGATAAACAGTTTAATTAGTAAAAACAGAATTGAAGAACAAACGTAATTCGTATTGAACTGCTTTGAATGATAATCAACAGTGTGTACAATTTAGCTCTCAAATCTGTATATTTCGAATCACCCCATTACAAACAGTGAAAGAGCTATTTATACGATTACAAACATGAAAGTCAACTATCTAGCCTAAGCAAGTGAATAACAAACTTAGTTACACACGGAGGGTGTGTCTGCCACCCCATCAGATGTGAATATACTTGCATAATTCTGAATCATACTTCTCTAAAAATGAGGTCTAACAACAACAGCAAGTGATAAGCACAACCTGTAATCCAATGGAAAGCGCTATGATTTTAGGATATTCCAGAACAAAAGAGTCATTAAGAATTGTATTTTAGATAGAATGTTTTATAAAGAATTGTATTTTGGGATTTTTGTGGTTATATGGGCTTGGGCTTATCATATGTAATGGACACCTATATAAGTGTCTTGGTCATTTTATCTTTTAAGTCTTGGGAGAGAATACACATTTTCACACACATAGACTAATGAGAGTCGATCAATTCCAATGTGTGGTGTTCTCTACAATTCCCCTCCATATTGATCAATACAAGAATATGAGTTGTGATTTGATGATTGTTGTTATTTAATTCTCTATCTCTTCTCTACAATTTATGAAGTTCTCTCAATTGTTGTCTATTTGGAATCTAACAATTGGTATCAGAGCCTATAGATTTGCTCAAATCAAACGATCCAATTTCTTGATTTTATCTCATTGAATCCAGTTTATTTCATCTCATTTATGGATCTATAATATTCATCTGTTTAGATAGTTTGTTTTCGAATTGTTCTCGAAAATATCATTCAAATATGTGTTTGAATTTATTTATATTCAATTCATCTTTGATTTCATTTATATTCGATTCTACAAAGTTATTCTCATTAGATCTGAAATATGGATGGTGTTTGGGAAGAAAATTCAATGCTAATATGTTAAAAATTGATTATGCACACAGGGTGTTTGATAAAATGTTTATGAGAGTCTTGGTTTCTTAAAATGATGTGATGAAGAATCATTTTCGATGTCCAGAACCAAAGTTTTGAAATCATTACCTTGATTGAAATTTGGTTGTGCAAGTCTAGATCAATTTTTATGGCGATTGAATAAAAATCAGGATGCTGACAGATTTACGATATTGTGCTATATCGATCATATCTCTCTCGTCACATCACCAATTCAAGCGATTCAAGCGATACTGGATAGAAAACAGACGGATCTACAAGTTTCATGTTTTGAGTTTTCAGTGATTCGATCTGTAGAAGGGCCAATAAATCGCTGAAGTTGAAGGTATTGTGCTGAAGCAAAGCTGTTATGTATCGAGTTAGATATCCTTCTTGATAGAAGGACCAGAGCTTCTGGACTAAAGCACAAGAGCTTCTGGAATAGCACACACCTTAGACCGGAAGACTCACTCAACCAGAAGCACATGTTCAACCAAAAGTTGTTGTACAAATCTGCGTGACTGTGCTAAAACGATCATATCTCATACGTCTGAGCTCCAAAGAAGGTGAATCCAATTTCTATAGAAAGCTAACACACTGAGCTACAATGTTTATGTTTTGAGTTTTCCAAAACTCCAAATATTTCAAGACCAGAAGCAACGTAGAAGTCAGTATAATGGTGATGGACAACAGCCTTCTTTGCTGATTTTATATCTTATATGTTGATGAGTGGTATTATGGTTTGCTCTATAAAACATCAAACTTCAGAATTTTTTTGAAGTTTAAATTAGCCACGGCTTCAATTCATATCAGTTCTGGACCCGCTCTTAACCAGAAATGCTTCTGAACATCAAAGAACCAAGAAGCATAGTTCAGAATCAGCACTTCATCAGAAGTTTCTTCTTGAAATCAGAGATAGGTTGTTGAAATCCTGTCAATGATCAAAGAACTACCAAGTCTAATTTTCATCCTTTGATCTCACATCGGAGATCTCAGAGTTACTCTTAGTGGTTTCGAGGTTTATTTTTGGAACAAATATTTCTGGTTGATATTCATTCTAGGTTCCCCGTCTTATGAAGATTATATAAACAAGTTCTTTTGCTGAATGTGCACTCAACTCATGGTTTACAGGCATATTCTTTTTTATTAGACTGATTATGCACGACATTGTCACGCAACTTGTTAGATTCCAAACAATCAAGAATGTAGAAAAATTAAAGAACAAGAACGGAATTGGATCACTGAAGTTGTATGTTGTATTGATTACTGAACTGTATTACAATATGTGTATCTTTACAAGTTCTATCTAACAACGTTAGTTATAACAACCTATCAAACTATCTATTTATACAAATAGAAATGCTAAAAATACAGTACAAAAATAACAGACATGTTCTGAACTGCTTCTGAACATCTTCAGAACTTCTTCAGAAGTGTCTTCAGAATCCTCTTCAGAACTTCTTCAGAACTTCTGAAGTAGCCACTTTAGAAGTCATGCCTTAGGATTTACTTCACTTGTCTTCAGACTTCTGAATCTTTCTTTTCAGAGCCTAGTCTTCTTTTGAAGCTACTTCTGATATCTATCAAACTCCCATTTAGCTTCAAAAGTTTAAGACATACTTCCAGAAGTTCAGAATTTCTCTAACATCTTTAAGAATAAGATTTCTGTACTCCAATATAGATTCAATGATCCTTATCATTTCTTTTGCCAGCTTTCTGTATTTCTACCATTCTTCATCACTAAGCTTCTTTTGTCTTTTATTTTTCTTCTTCTCCAGTTTATCTCTTATAATCATAAGAGTTCCATTACAGCACTTGTGTAGTTCTTCAAATCTTACAAATAATAATCTATCAAAGCATTTGCACACAAAACCTGGAGGCTGAATGACTAGAGTACTTCTTTTGAGATTTTCAATATTTGGTAAGCTTAGATTTAGAGCACTCATATGAACTTTCTCTTTAATCACTACATAAGCCACTTGGAAATCTGTCTTAGCTGCCCAAATAAATTCTTTGTATAGGCCATCTCTGAGAACCGGGAAAGCTTTTCTAAACTTGGCAATAGAATCATGAAAGGGATACAAACTTCTATATACTCTTAGCAGATCTCTGAGATAGTCATTCTGAAAATCAGCTTCTGTAAAAGTGGAGATCTCACCATCTTTTCTCTCAACAGTAAAGTAAGCATGCTTGTAATTGTTTTTCTGCTTCAGATCTACAGTGATTACTTTCACTATTGGACTCTCTTTTCATACTTCACTTACAAGGAGTCTTATTTTTCTAATGATATCTGAATACCATTGTTTCTATCTAAAAGACTTCTGAATCCGGCAATCCATATAATTGAACTTTTGTTCATATTCCATGAACATTTCTGGATGAAAGAATTCAAGAAATATTGTGAAAGCATGTTCTTCAATCCTTTGCTCTTGTAAGTGTTCAGATTCAGACTTTTGAGGAATAGGAGCAATTTCTTCTAGAGAGTTTTCAGAGACCTTTTCTTTTCCTTTTACAATTTCTTTAACTTCTGAACTTTCCATCTTCTGAGAGAGCTTCTGAATTTCATCAATGTCTTATTTCTTTGTGTGAATCTGAAAGTCATGGGCATTGCTCAGAAGATAATCAGCTCCTTTGATTTGATTTATACTTGTGTGCCCAACCAAAGAACTCTTTCTTACATAATCTCTGAAAAATATTATTTCCTTGATTAAGTAAATTATTTCTTCTACAACATCAGATAAAGGAAGATATTGTTCTGCATACTCTATTAACCATTTCAGAGTAGAAGTTGAGTACTTTGGTGTGTCAGAAACAATAAATGTATTTGAATGATCTGCTCCTGTTCTATAAGTGAATCCCAAATATGGATTTGTGAAGACCTTTGTAATTCCGTG
Organism: Silybum marianum; assembly: GCA_036898165.1. Taxonomy (NCBI): domain Eukaryota; kingdom Viridiplantae; phylum Streptophyta; class Magnoliopsida; order Asterales; family Asteraceae; genus Silybum; species Silybum marianum. The sequence continues at coordinate 13,285,079 of CM072540.1, read as the reverse complement.
TCTTTCAATACTTTCAGGCTCCAAGAGATTGACATTTTCTAATTTGAATTCTAATGCCAACTAAAAATCATTTTTAATTAGATTTCTGACATAGATCCCTAGAATTCTTCTTATTTCAGAAACAACTTCAGAATCTTCTCTCTTAATACAAAAATTCAGAACAGTAAGCTTATCCTGCAACCTCAACTTATACAAATCAAATAAAGAGAATTCTGTCAAAGAACCATCTCTCCTTTCAGCTCCAAACTTTATTATACACAAATCATCTTCAAAAGCTTCAGATATACATCTAATCTTCTTGATTAAGGTTGAGTCATGCAATTCTTGTACCCCATATCTTTGTACATAAGACCTAACTTTTAAAATATAATCCTTAGACCATTCATCATTCACATAGTCTTCTAAGGTTGCATACCTGAGATTTCTTTTATACATGCCAAAATAAGTATCTTCAGGAAAGATAAGCTGACTTTCTCCAAATATTTCAAAGATCATATCACTTTCATAGACTTGATCAACTAAGGGTTCTTCAAGAACAGGAAAATCTATTAGAGGAATGATTATGCAGCTTCTGAATCTGACATGTGGTTTGTCTGCAGCAATCATTAAGATTTCATCTGTAAAGTCAAACGCTTCCATATGAATTAAATCAATTTCAATTTCAAACCACTCAGCTGGTTGATCAATGAATTATTTGAAAATTATTAGTCTTTCATCCAAGAATCTACACTCCAGATTCCTTGGATTGATTCAAGATGATATATCTCCAACAATACTGACTAACCAGTATAAACAAGTTTTCAGAAACTTCATTACTATCAACTACTCTTAGAATTTGAGGTTTCCATACAATCAGATCTTTGTTCTCATTTATTGTAGCCATTCCTTCATTCACTTCCATTTCTTCATCAAAAAGAATTACATCAGATAAATCACTTGGCTCTCCAATAATGTCTTCAAAAGCAAGATACTCATTCAACATTTCTTCATTTGAGTCAGGAATAACATCTATGTCTTCAGAACTGAGTTTGTTTTCAGAATTCAAAGACACTTTCTCAGTCTCATATCCTTCTTCCACATTGTCTTCAGAAGTGACTTTTAAAACTTCATCTTCTGCATGTAAAATATCATCTATTGCTTCAGAAGTTCTATTAATTTCATTATTTTCAGTGTTCTGAACTTCTTCAGAAGTTTTCTTAGAAGATCGTTCAGAAGTTTGAACTTGAGCTTCTTCAGAAGATTTTTCAGAACTTTGACCTTGTGGCCTTGCAACATCTTTAAAGACTTTCTGTCTCTTCTACCCCTCTTGATTATCAGGATCATCCTGATCATCAAGACTACGCTTTAAAGTCTTTGCCTAAGAGCCACACTCCAATGCAGAAATACGATTGGTCAAGGAGACTTGAGAATTCTGAATAGAAGTTAATTGATTCAGAATCTGAGAAATGTCATCCTTTGTTGCAAATTCAGTAGATGTTGGCTGAGTAGAAGAAGATTTCATAGAAGTCTTTAAGGATTGAACTGTGGAAATAACTTCAGAAAAGGAATCCAGAATAGCCTTTTGAAAATTGTTGAAATTCATGCAATTTATCCACCACTTTCTTCTCCTGTCCATCCAACCTATCCTCCATCACCTTACAGTTTTTATCCGTCAATTCCTTAATGTCCTTCTGAATCTTTGCAAATTCAGAAGTAAAGAAATCTTTGAATTCAGAGAATTCAGAAGATCAGGGAAAATGTCCAAGACCAACAAATGGTCTTGTTTGCAGTCCTTCAGAAAAAGGCTAGCCTGTAGATGCCACAACATCATGAATCACTTGTGATTCTGTTAATGGAGCTTTGGTGATGTTCACTCCACCAGGTCTTCCAACCAATCCTTGATACCCTACAATAGGTATATCTATGGTTGTTGTGGCAATGTGACTAACACTTTGCTTGTGGACATCTGGAAGATGTGTGCTTGTGTGAATAAAATCCACATTTAGTGGTTCAGAAGGCCCAATATTGAGTGGACTCTCAGACTCAAAGTGCTCGAAACTGTGAAGGGGGGACATATATCCTTCTTTTTCAACAATATGTTCTTCCAAATGGGAACCTATTGGTAGATTAGTTGCTTGCCCCATATGTGTTTTTGAAGCACCCTTCTATTGAGAGATGGGTGAGTGGCTGGAGGGGTTAACAAGTTTTTCCATGGGCTCACTGGCTTTTTCAATATTACCCACCAAAGAATGTGGAGTAATAGATGATGTGGGTGCCCGTCTTAGATCAGTTGGTTCACAAGTTTCTTTATTTTTTACTTGTGGTCTCCCCTCTTCAGTTCTTTTTCTTACCCTTATACCCAGCCTCTCACTTTAATGTTTCCTCTTCACACCATGAGGTTGTTCTCCCCCATGAACAGCCTCCCCACTTTGCCTAGAAATTCTGGACACCTCATGATGCTCACCACTCTTGGTAGAATCAGGGGAAGAAACTACTGGTTTAGGTAGTCCCATTGATTCACAATACTCACTCAAGAACCAATTTGATGATTTTACAAGTGCAAGTAAGTAACTTGGTAATGGTAAAGCATTTGGAAATTGTAGTTTAGCATTTGGTGGTCTGATATTATCCATTGAGAAAAGGGGAACATGTGCCTCATGAGTCAAAACAGGAATTGCAGGATCAACTTTCATGGCCCCTTTGATGAAGGTTTGAAAGAATCTTTGAAAGGGTATATAGTTGTAAGTAGACTTCTTCAAAACTGCAGACTTGAGTTCATCAAAAATAAGTGAAGCATAATCATAATGCTTGTTGAATGCTACTCCATGAAAAATTATTCTCCCATTTGTTGATGCTTGATCAAGACTTGAGCTTTTACCAGATAGACAAGTGCTCAGAATTGTGAATAAGCAGTACCAGATAATTCTAATGCATTAAGCTCATCCTCTTCAGGAACACATAGTTTGGACAAATCAGGACCATTACTGCTTTGTGCATGAGATTGAGAGTCAGCAACACCAACATTTGACTCAGAAGCCACTTCAATAGGCTCAATTTGAGTTTCCCCAATTTTGTCAGTTCGCGGGTTAGGGTTAGGGTTCGATTTGGGGTTTGGATTTGAAGGACCAGCTTCAGAAATTACAGTAGTAGAAGTGTCTTTTAAAATCTGCTCATCCTCTAGATTGATTTCCATCGATCCAACCATTATCTTCTTAGGAACTATTTTGAATGAATCATTACTTGATGATCCATTACTGTCACTGAAACGAGACTTTGCAGATTGAACATTGGAAGTCGACATAGTTGAAAATGAGGAAAAATTTGAGTTTGAATGAAGATCAATGAACAGGGAAAGATTTCGGAGGGAAAGATTGCTAGAAATTGAAGACGAAGATGAAATCAAGGATTATAAATGACTGAATAATCGTGGATGGACAAGTGGCCAAAAGTAAGAGGGATTAGAGTAGTAATCATCATTTATTAGCCAATGAAATTAAAACACGTGGCACACGATTAGTCTTTATAACGGGAAGAAAAATTCTGAGAACAAGTTCAAAAAATTTCACAAGAAGTTCAGAACTTCTGAGAATAAGTTCTGAAGTTTGAATGAAATGATTCAGAAATACTTCAGAACTCTCGAAAGAATTTCAGAACTTGACTTGGAATACTTCAAAATCACAAAAATCATTTAAAACTACAAACTTCTGAAATAATTAAAACATTTGAATAATTCAAAAGTAGGTTTGAACAATATGAAAATCAGTTTATCTTCAGAAGTTTGTCCATATTCTTCAGATGTGTACAATGGAATGTGTTATCCACCATTTCAGATCTTGTATGTTATAGAGAAGTGCTAAAGACTTGAATTTGAGTTTGACTCCCCCTTGAAACAAGAAACATTATGATTCTCCCCCTTAAACAAGGCTAGACATCAGAATTGTTAGAAATAAAAGATAGAGAAATGAAAAAAAAATTGCAAGTATTATAAGACAATCAATTTGTTTGAAAATTATGCCTCTGAGTTAGAAAAAAAGAAATTCTGAAAACTTAACTACAGAAATTCTGAAGGTAAGGTTTCTCATAAATTTGAAGAAATAAACTCAGAACATAAAATTTTTAAATTGGAATTGATGCTTATTACTTACACAGACATATTCATCATACCCAATTTACTTACCAAAAAATTAAAACGTTTTTCATCAAGTGCTTTGGTAAATAAATCAGCTAATTGATAATCAGTCTGAACAAAAAAAATTTCAATATTACCTTTTTCGACATGATCTTTGATAAAATGATATCTGACATCAATGTACTTAGTCTTTGAATGTTGAACTGGATTTGCAGTAATTGCTATGACACTTTTTGAATCACAATATAGAGGAATCTTTTTGAATGTGTAGCCATAATCTTTTAATTGTGTTTGCATCAAAATAACTTGTGAGCAACAAATTGCAGCAGCAACATATTCAGCCTCTGCAGTAGAAGTTGAAACACAATTATGCTTCTTTGAAGACCAACTCACAAGTCTATCACCTAAAAATTGACAAGATCCAGATGTACTTTTTCTGTCTAGTTTGCAACCACTATGATCTGCATCTGTGAAAGCTGTTAGCTCAAAACCAGAATCCTTTGGATACCAAAGTCCCAATGAAGGAGAACCTTTGAGATATCTAAGGATTCTTTTAGCAGCAAAAAGATGTGATTCCTTAGGATTAGCTTGATATCTAGCACAAATACATGTAGCAAACATTATATCAGGTCTACTAGCTGTTAAGTAAAGCAAAGATCCAATAATGCCTCTGTACTTTTTCTGATCTACAGATTTTCCATTTAAATCAGGTTCTAATTTTGTTGCAGTGGCCATTGGAGTTTGAATACTAGAACAGTCAGTCATGTCAAACTTCTTAAGTAAAATATACTTAGATTGATGAATGAATATGCCAGTGGGAAGTTGTTTTACTTGTAGACCAAGAAAAAAAATGTTAACTCTCCCATCATACTCATTTCAAATTCAGTTTGCATTATCTTCTCAAAATTTCTGCAAAATTTTGGATTGGTAGAAGCAAATATAATATCATCTACATATATTTGTATTAAGATCATATCATCACCTTCCTTTTTCAGAAATAAAGTTGTATCTTCTGTACCTCTTTTGAATTTGGAATTCAGAAGAAAAGTTGTGAGAGTGTCATACCATGCTCTTGGTGCTTGTTTAAGTCCATATAATGCTTTGTCTAGAATGTAAACATGATCTGTAAATTCTTTGCTTACAAAGCCTTCTTGTTGTTCAACATACACCTCTTCATGAAGAATTCCATTCAGAAATGCACACTTAACATCCGTTTGAAACACCTTCATATTTTTGTGAGCAGCATATGCAAGAAAAATTCTGATAGCTTCTAGTTTTGCAACAGGAGCAAAAGTTTCATCATAATCAATGCCTTCTTGTTGACAATACCCTTTAGCTATTAGTCCTGCTTTGTTTCTCACAACAATTCCATGTTCATCCTTTTTATTTCTGAAAACCCATTTGGTGCCAATGATTGATTTACCTTTTGGTTTTGGAATCAATATCCAGACTTTATTTCTTACAAATTGATTTAGCTCATCTTGCATAGCTAAAATCCAGTCTGGATCTTGAAGGGCTTCATATGGCTTTTTGGGTTCCATACTGCTTAAAAAATTCACATACACACATTCATTTGTTATGGCTGATCTTGTTTGTACACATTTTGATGCATCACCAATAATTTGGTGAATTGGATGATTTGATGTGCATTTGTTCACATTTGGTAATGGTTGAACAGATGAAACATTGTTAAATGAATCATAATCATCAATGATTGCTTGAGTATCAGAATCATGGTTGATAGCTGAATGTAGATCTGAAGTCTCCCCCTCAAATTGAATATTCTGTACTGGTTCAGAAATAGTGTGCATAGGTTCAGAAATAGGAACAACACGTTCAGAAGTAACTTGCACTGTTTCTGAAATAATTTGTACTGGTTCAGAAATGGGAAATTCTGAATTTGAGGTTGAGATAGGTGGTCCAGAAGTATTTGATATTGTAGGTTCTGTAGATTCTTGTTATGGAATAATTCTGAGTAAAAAAGGATTTTGATAATCTGTAGAAACATTCACAGAAATATCAAATAAGTCTTGGCATAAAGTATCTAAATTTGATTTAAGAAAAGTTTTAGATTCAGAAGTGTGATTTGTCTTGTTGCTTTCTGAATCCAAAATTTCATAAACTTGGTTAAGCTTGAGTTCTGAACTATCTTGTTCAGAAGTCACTGTTGGCTCATGAAATCTAACATTTGAAGTCTCAGTGATTCTTTGTGTTCCTTTGATAAGTACTCTGTATGCTTCGGATCTTTGAGAATAGCCAACAAAGATACCAACTGTACCCTTAGGTGCAAATTTATCTAGATGTTGTGTATCATTCAGAATAAAACACCTGCAACCACAATTTTTAAAATAATCAATAGACGGTTTTCTTTGCTTAATAACTTCATAAGGAGTTTTAAGTAGTTTTCTATTCAGAATTGTCCTGTTCTGAGTAAAACATGCAGTTGCAATTGCTTCTGCCCACAGAGATAAAGGAAGTTCATAATATGCCAGCATGGTCCTTGCAGCTTCTACCAAAGTTCTGTTTTTCCTTTCAACAACACCATTCTGTTGCGGAGTTCTGGCAGCGGAAAAATTATGTGATATACCAACAGATTCCAAAAAATTCTGAAGTGTAGAATTTGTAAATTCTGTGCCATTATCACTTCTGATCTTTTGAACTAGTAGTTGAAGAAGAACTTGTATTTTCTTTAGAGAAGGAATGAGTCTTTCAGAAGTATCAGATTTGAGTCTTAAGAATTCAACCCAAGTATATCTTGAATATTCCAATCACAAAAATATACTTCTTTCCACCCATACTTTGAGTTTTCATTGGTCCACACAAATCCATATGCAACATTTCAAGTGGAGCTTTACATGAAGATAGAATTTTCAGAGGATGGGAGCTTCTTTTGATCTTCCCTAGTTCACATGCAGAGCATAAAAAATTATTTTCAAATCTGATCTTTGGTAGTCCTCTTACAGAGTTGTGTCTTTCTAGTTCAGAAATGGCTTTGAAGTTCAGATGAGACATTCTTCTATGCCAAAGCCAACTATCATTTCTCATAGTTGTGGAAATGTAACAAACTCCTTGTAATTGACCATTTGCAGTGAAAGTTGCAATGTAGATATCTCCATCTCTATAAGCAGTTAACTCATTTTTGTTTGCTGAACTCAGAACATGACAGTAGTCTATATCAAAATTTACCTTCCAATACTTGTCACATAATTGACTTATACTGAAAAGATTATGTTTAAGACCTTCCACATAGAAAACCTTCATCACTTTGACATCTCCTTTGGAAAAAGTTCTATATCCTCTCACCTAACCTTTTGCATTGTTTCCAAAGCTAACTGTTCCTCCATATCTTTCATGATAATCAGTTAGAAGTTCTTTAAAAGGTGTCATGTGTCTTGAACATCCAGAATCTAAGACCCATACATGACATATCTGCAAAAATGATTATTGAGATTTAGGTACCCATTTAAGAATGGGTCCTGTGAGATTTGTCAAAAACTTTGAATTTCTGAACTTTGACTTAATCTTTTGAAAGGCAGAAGTCTGTTCAGAACTTTTGAATTATCATTTCTAGTATTAGTTTTACGTTTATTTTTATTTTTATATTTGTTTGCCAATGTTGAATTTCTGAATTGAATTCTCAAGTGTTGTCTTATTTGTTTTGTAGTTCAGATGAAATTTATGATGACCACAGTTAATGCAGTGAATATGATTCTTCAGAATATTTAATAAAGCAGTAGATGAACAAGAATCAACATTGTTTGATTTGTCAACAGAAGTTCTTTTATTCATTTTATTAATCTCTGGTACATCAATTTTCTTTGAATATGAAAAACTATCTAAATTGTCAACCTTTGATAGTCTTTCACCTTTCTTTCTCCAAGCTAAAGTGGATAGCTCTGTAAAAGATAAGAAATGAGGATTAATATAAGAAATTATTTTACTTACTTTAGTTTTAACTTCAGATTTAGGGTTGGAATTTTGAACTTTAGAAGTTGAATTTGAAGATTGTCCTTTTTCAAACTTTTTAATTCTGGCTATAAAATCAGATGATGATATTGAAGATAAAGATGTTCTTGTGGATATAGGAGTATCATCTGATGTTGTAGAAGAAATTTCAATTTTCAGAAATTCTGGTTTCAGAAAAGCACTATTAAACTTGTCAGAAGGTACTTTTGGTGCTTTAGATTTTAAAATTTCTCCTTCAGTCATTTTTTATTGTAATTTATATACCAAATGTCCATCTTTATCAATAATTTGAACCATAGGATCTTCATCATCTTCTGAATCTGAAGCATTCATTAAATCTGAGAACTTATCCTGAGTCATGCTAGATGCAAAAGATTTTTGATTTAAATCTGAGAACTTTACAGATGAACTTTCAGAAACTTTCTCAGTTTTAATAGATGGTTCAGATTTTTCTTCAGAAACAATTTTTGATTCAGAAGTAAGTTCAGAAATGTTTGTAATGTTTTTATGCATCACTTCTGTTTCAGAAATTGTCTCTGTTTTGCTAGAATTAATAGATTTTTTATCAGAAAATAGAGTCTCTGATTTTACAAAAAGAATTCTTTTAAGCAAAGATAGATTAACAGGTTTGGATATGACACCTGTGTTAGTTTCATTAAAAAATTTCATTTTTGAATAATCATAATGATTTGCAGGTGCCTTTTTCAGAATTTGACTTTCATTATATCCCAATCCTGCCTTTATATTGCAAAATTTTGAGTTTTGAGTCTGGTTTGTCAAAATATTCAGAGTTTGTCCAGTTTGTCCTCTTTTAAAGTTCAGATCTTCCAATTCCTTAATCTTTTTGTAAAGATCAAGTGTTTCTTGATTCAGAAAGTTCATTTTAACATTCATAATTTCTTTTTTAGATTTGTCATTTATGATATCTTTTTGTAAACTATCCATCTTTTCTTTTAACAAAAGTTTTTCTTCAGAAATCTTTTCAAGAGTTTGTTCAGCTTCTTGGCAATTTTGTTTATAGATTTGACTTTCAGCTCTGAATTGATTTACCAACATTCTTTCACCTTTAATTCTGTTTCTGAGATTTTCAAATTCAGAAAACATATTCTGAACGTGATTTTGCATTTCAGAATCTCCAGAAAGTTGTTCAAAATTTGGTTCAGAAGAGTAGTATATTTCAGAATTTAGTTCAGAAGATGAAGAAATTACCTCAGAATCATGTGCATGTTTATCTTCTGGATCCATTTGGCACATATAGCAGTTTAAGGCATAGTGAGCTACTTCTTCATCATATTCACCATCACTCCAATTTAATCAATCCTCTTCATACTTGGGCACCAAAGCTGGATTAAACTCCTTCTTAGCAAGAAGAATTTTTTTCTCATAGTAGCCTGAGTTTTTTACTTTGTGCATTTTGCACTGTGTTGCATAATTACCAGGCTTTCCACAATTAAAGCATCTTGCTGGTTCAGATGTATCAGTTTGACCAGCATCTTGACTTTTCTTGAGACCAACTTCAGTTTTTGGTTTGTTCTGATATTTTTGATTATATTTTTGAGTAAATTGTCTTGTCATAAAAGCAATATTATCAGAAATTCTCTTAAGCTCTTCATCTGATTCATCCCCATCACACAAATTTGTTTCTGGGATCTCACAAATTTTGCTCTTAGCATAAATGGTCATGGAATTATTATACTTCTTGCACAACAAGGCTATTGTTTCATTTGCCTTATTTTGTTCATTCTGTCTAGTTTTGATTTTGTCTTCTTGTTGGAACAGAATGCCATAGACATCATGAATGGATTTTCTAGATAGATTTCTAGTAACCATGTTGTCAGAGAAGCTTGACCATTCATTACCCAAGTTGTTCAGAAATTTATTGTTTATCTCAGAGTTTGATTTCTGAACACCATTTCTTCTCAGATCATTCAGGATATTGTTGAATCTGTGATAAGTCTCTGTAATAGATTCATTTTCTTTATACCTTAAGTTTTCATAAGTACCCACACATATATTCAATCTTTGTACTTGGGCCTTTGTACTACCATGCATTTGAGATTCAACCTCATCCCACATGGCTTTGGCAGATGTTAAGCTATCTACCCTATTGAATATCTCATTAGGATTGGCCATTGTAAGAAGAGTTAATGCCCCTTTGTCAACTTTAGCTTGAGCTTTCTCAGCAGTACTGTACATACCTGGGATTTTCTTGATTCTCGATGCAGGTATCTCAAGAGTTGACTCAGTTCTTGGTACTGATGGTATTTCCACATAGACCTCCAGAGGGCCATTTGCATTAGAGCTTCATCGATATTATCCAAGAATTGAATCATCCTGATTCGCCATTGATGATATTCACCCAAAAACAGAGTTGGTGGGTTAGTTTCTGATCCGATGGAGACGATTTCTTACGACATCTTTGATTTGAAAATAGATCGAGAATTCGCCTGAAATTGAATCTTGAATTTATCAATCAAGAATACCAAGAATTGTCATATCTGACAAGTTCTTCTCTGAATATCAAGAACAGATGAATTGGCTCTGATACCAATTGTTAGATCCCAAACAATCAAGAATGCAGAAAGATTAAAGAACAAGAACAAGAATTGGATCACTGAAGTTGTATGTTGTATTGATTACTGAACTGTATTACAATATGTGTATCTTTAAAAGTTCTATCTATCAATGTTAGTTATAACAACCTATCAAACTATCTATTTATATACAAATGGAAATGCTAAAGATACAGTACAAAAATAACAGACATGTTCATAACTGCTTCTGAACATCTTCAGAACTTCTTCAGAAGTGTCTTCAGAACTTCCTCAGAACTTCTTCAGAATCTTCAGAACTTCTGAAGTAGCCACTTCAGTAGTTATGCCTTAGGATTTACTTCACTTGTCTTCAGACTTCTGAATCTTTCTTTTCAGAGCCTAGTCTTCTTTTGAAGCTACTTCTGATATCTATCACAACTCACACTTTTTCTATCCACTTTTGGATGAATCAGTATGCTATAGGGTTGGACGAGATTCTGAGGCTAACAATTGTGTTGAGTTTCAACAGGTTAAAGCTATATTTGGTGCAATCATTGGTGTTTATGGCACATCGAATCTGATTTTAAAGTTGAAAATTAAGAATAAGTGCTTAATTCAAGAGGGAGCTTGGAATTTGTTGGAAAAAGGTTTCTACATCAAGGGGGAGCTACATAATTATTTTATCCAAGGGGACCTCCAAAGTTTTAAAAGCTTAATGGGAGGATGGCTGGTGACGATCAAATGTTTTTCCTTTTATTATTTTCCTTTTGACACTTAGGGGGAGATTGTTAGTCCCAATTTTAGTGTTGAAAGTGTAAAAAGGAAAGTTTGTTCTTAGAGTATGAAAGACCAGAGATCGCTATCCATAGCCGCAACCAGAGGTTGTTAACAAGGAAGCAGAGTCCGTATCAAGAGATCAACCAGAGGACGTTCCAGAAGATATAGAGCTCTAATCCAGAAGATGTAGAGCTTTTGTACTATTTATACAGAGCTTCTGGTCCTCTCTGTACCTCTGCTGTTGGTTCAATCCTTGTCAGATCCTCAAGTGGTTGATCTTCCTATCATAACCTGACACCTCATCTAGTAGTTGTCATTCCATCTTTACACGTAGAGCTTCTACATTGGAGGATGCTTTGACTTTTCTTATTTTAGGATATAAATAGGAATTCTCTTCCCCATTTGTAATTGTGAATGTGAGTTGTTTCCAAATACCATCATCATTCCAATTATGTAAGATATATGATCACGATTAATCACTTGACTACGCTTCTATCTTCATATTGTTCTTCATTTTGATTAATCGTTCATCCATTTATAAACTGTTTGATCTAAATTCCTTCCGCTTTACATATTTCATTATATCATTGATTCCATATGAGAGCTGGGTTCCAACATTTATCATTACCAACTCTGAAAAATAGTCCACTCAATTGAATTTTATTTCAATTGTAGTGATAATAGTTGCTAAATGTGTTTCTATGTTAGCCGATTACCCATCTGTTCTACTGAATCAGTTTGTTTAGAAATGATCCATTTTTAAGGAGGAGCAAATTTTTCTGACGGAGATATCTTTCTGAGGGGGAGCTAACAGTTGTGTGATGCAACTACAATGATTCAGTCTTTGATCGTTCATGATGCTCAGGATTCTCCTAATCATCATGAGGAGGAAAAATTCTATATCAAAGATACATGAAAACACATGAAGTCACATAAAAAGAGCGGATCACGAAGTCACATGCGAAAAGATATACAAAGATTTAATGTTGATGTTGAGGGGGAGAAATCAGAGCTGATAGATATTAACGAATTACTCATAATTCTAAAAGGTTTAAATCTAATTTTTTTGATTCTAAGGTTGAAAAGCCATTAGACTCAAAGATTGTAGATTTAATATTTAGCAAAAGAATAAAAGTTTCAAGTCAAAGTTGCTTGAAGATGTTTGGAGATTGATGAAGATGTTTGAAGTTTCAAGTCAAAGTTGCTTGAATTTATAGGTGACAAGCTTAGTACACGTAGTGTCAAAGCTTCGAGCCTTACTTTTTAAAGATTAATTGTTAACTGATAAAATTCTCTGATGAAAAGTCTTCCGAAAGATTCTAAAGATTTGTTCAACCTGAAGGATTTTTAGTCTTCCGAAGATTATAAAGATTTGTTCAAGCTGAAGGATTTTAATCTGAAGATTTTGATTTGTATAAAGGGGAGCTTGTTTTTCTTCAGATGCAATATGCTTGAATACATAGGGGAAGATTGTTTCTCAGTTGATGATTGTTTGTTGACAAACTTTGATCGTTTTCAAAGAAAGAGGAGATTGTTAGAGATGTTTTGCCGAATTGTTATCTCAAATACAAAGGGGGGATTGGTAGATATAAATATACTGTATCAGAGATTATAATACTGATTACGAGAAAGTCAAAGCTTCAAGTCAACAAAGTCAACAAGAGCTTAAAGTGTAGTTTACTTTTTGTATAAAGTAGAGGTTTTTATTGTACTTTTATTGTAACTCTTAGACAACACTTAGAGAACCAACTTGAGAGATTTTTCATTTCCATATATTGTAGAGAGAGAAATATTAAATACATATGATATTTGAAGATCCATTGATTGATTCTTGTTTTTTGGTATTAGATTCGTCCTTATTAGATATAGATTGGACTAACATAATCTTTCTAAGAATGTTAAAATGGTTTGGAGAAAGAAATCAATTACAAATGTATGTGTTGGAAACAAGCCACATCAATCTCTTGTAGTTGATTCAAAGTCATTTGTTTCCACGGCTAATTTGTCTTATCCTGTCAGGTCTATCAATAGCTAATTAATTTGAGCCAAGAGAAGCTATGTTTTTTGACATGTGGAACTAATGATTTTGTAAATCAGAGGTATGTTAATCGATGATAAGGTACTTATAGTATTCCCGACCCTAAGTTTAATAACTTCAAAGTTGAAGCTAACCTCCGGAGGACTCTTTAAACATTAGATACTAAAATCTTTCTAATCTATTTTGCAGATATGTCATGTGCATTCTTATAAATAATATTCATACAACATGACTAATAATTCAGAAGGCTACACTATGTTTGAGGGGGAGTACCATATCTTAGAAAAGTGTTTGAGTTCTCAACAAACCATGGTATTTCATTATGAGAAACTTACTAATGTTCATTTTTTGTCCGATTTTAAATCAATTTCATGTATTACCATGCATTATATTCTCTTGAATTCGTTATTTCCACGTCTCATATATTCATTGACATCTTTCGGTGGAAATACACTCGCTTGAAATTCTTCACATATTCAAAAGTGTCATAAATGATTCAATTCTTATTCGAAATAATAATTATTAATTGTTCGTCACAATTAACTTTTCTAATCATTGTTTTGGAACACTGAGGTTATTGAGTCAATCTTTTTAGCGTTCGTATTTGTTTCTTTCACATTGCTAAACATATATTTTATTGTTTTGGCTTCTAAATATCTCAATTCAAAACCCGTTTTATCTGGAGTTTCAAGATTTAGATAATTCAGTCTAGAACTCGTATTTCTTCAAATATTTGATTTCTGAAAATTTTCCGAATTTCAAAGCACAGTATCTTTGAATTTAGGATATATTTTTCATGTGATAAGTGTGTGAGCTTAAATGAACTTCTATGGAATACCAGAACCGATATCCCTACCTATGAAGTAATTCCTGAGTGTTTGAGGGGTGAGGGATATTACATCAAAGAGTAAGGGAGATAACTTATACGGTTGGTTATAAATGAAAAGATTATTAAAAACAAATAAAGGGTAAAAGAAGAGTTAAAAGAATATGAAAACTCTGCCCTAACCACTTCAAGCTGGGCAACCACATTACTATCGGTTCACAATTATTTCGTGATTTTCATTGAAAAAGAAAGTAAGCCGATGTCAACTCTTGATTTTAACCCCACTAAATACTCAGGTCTTTCTTAACAAGGAAATATTTCAAATTTCATGGGGACACAACATATAATCTGTCTAATTTTCATTCAGAATACTTGGATATTGAAAAAAAAGGAAGTATGCCCCTCATTCGAACTTCAATCGTGCACATTAAGTCTGTGGAATATATTTTCACATTTTGAGCTTATATAGCATAAAGAACTTAATTCTTTCTACACATTTCACAGATCTTTGTGATTTTAAATTCATATATTTGTGATTATGCCGAAACAAACTGATAAGTTAGTTCTGTAACTTAACTTTAGTGATGACTGGAAGTCCTGTCAGTGCTACAGCGATGCCAACACTGAAAATAGGCTACTCAATTGAATTTACTTCGATTGTGGTGTTAATAGGTGTACTTCTATGTTCGGCGATTACCCAATTTTCTGGGGGAAGAAAATTCTTTGGAGGAGATCTATTATTAAGGGGGGGGGGGAATTTGTTCTTGAACACGAGAGACAAGGGGCTCCATGTGTTGGAGATGCACTGATTACCACTTCTGATTTTGTCACCAATGCAGCGTTTATGGAATTTGGTGATAAAATTCAGAGATCTATGGACGATCTAAAACAATCCCTTGAATCTCAGCAAACCGTGCTCAATACTATTTTTTCCGACCAAATTGCTCAGACTCAAGCTCTGGAAGCCATAAAATAGCTCATTTCTGATAATGCAGAATCTCAGAGGAATTCTGCTTCTAAACACTTCAATGCTCTGAACGATGGCATTAAGGCCAATTCAGAGGCTATCTTTAATCTTCCAGAAGAGCTTCCGACTCCAGAGGTCACTATTTATGTTGCTGAATACGGTTCCTTCGTTGCTGATATTCCAAAAATTATTAAGGCCATGATTCCTTCTGAAGATGCATCTGGTAAAGAAATCTGACATGGCTGTTTTTCAGAAAGCCATGATCGAGAGGATTAATTCCTTGACTTCGAAGTATGTTTCTAAGACGAATACCAGCAATTCCAATATGGATCAGAAGGTCACCACTTTAGAAACCCCTGTTTCGAAGTTATCGTCTCTAGTCAGCTCCTTATCTGCTGTTTTTGAAGAAAAGAAGAAAGCAAAAGAGGCTAGGGCTTGCAAGAAAGCAGAGCTAAAGCGAAAGAAGTCTGAGGATCTAGATCCTGATTCTCAGAAGGGGGAGAATCTGGAAAAACTCAAGAAGGTAAAAATCAAAATTGGTCAGAAAATGGATCAAGATAGAGGTAAAGCTCCAGCCTCTTCACCTTCTGCACCTTCTCCCTCTTGAAAGTAAACTCCAATAACACCAACTCCACTAGCTACACACACTGGTCCTCTTCCCAAAGATCCAGAGGTGGCCAAGTTTGTACTTGAGATTCTTGGAAATACAAGGAGACAATCTCAACCATCATGTGCAAGAACTTCAAATTTCACCAGACCCTCTGCTCCTACCCCTGAACAACCAATTGTCGAAGTTGAAAACAGAGCCAGATCTGAAGCTGAAAAAGCCAGAGCTGAAGCCGATAGAGCCAGAGCAGAAGAAGCTGAACTAAGAGCTAAAGCTGAAGCTGATAAAGCTAAGGATGAAGCTAATAAAGCCAAGGCTGAAGCTGAAAAAGCCAAGGCAGAAGCTGAAAAAGAAAAGAGCAGAAGCTGAAAAGGCTAAAGCTGAAGTTGATGAAGCTAAGGCTGAAGCTGAAAGAGCACGGGAAAATCTTGAAAAAGCTAAATGAGAGGAGTCATTAAAGTGCAGAGCTGCGTTTGAAGAATGACAACAGAAGTTGGGGAGACTTGAGCTACCTACTCTGGAATTTAAACACAGACACATGTATCCTATTGCTGACCAGAAGATATTTTTGATGCTGCCAAATTTTGCCAATGACTATCACGCAAGTGATGCAATCAAAGACAAATTTATGAGTCATAGGCAAGCAAGAAAGGAGGCCTACTCGATTGTACCCATCAAAGCAATCTCTGCGATCAAGCACACCCAATTCGAATGATCAGAGATTTGGTATACTATCTATGAGGTAGTCAGAGAGGATAACAAGACTTACTACTTCTGTGATAATGATTTATTATCCGTTATTCCTTCTGATCTCATAACTCTGGAGAAGTTCATGAAGATTCAAATGAATAGAAGGAGGGATAGTCAAGATAAAGTTGCTTACTTCCAGATCATCGAATGCATGAAATCTTTCATCCAATACAGAAGACAAGTAGACTTCCAAACTGGGCTAAATTACAAAGTAGACAACTTATTTCTCTGCTCCAAATGAAGATTTGGAGGGTCTTAATGCTCTAAGAATTGGAAACGTGCTGACTCAACCAGAAGAAGGGGTTGTGTTCAAGAGGCCACACAAAAGAAGCTTCTTTAGAGTAAAAGAGGCGCATAAATACTCTTCGGAGGTCGTATACATTGTCAAATGTTATGCCTCTGTTGAGCTTGACGATCAAGGAAAAGAAGCAATAGAGAAGATAGTGAAGAAACTTGAAAGCGTCATGAAAATCAGAGAAATTACAGATATGATCTCCAAGATTATTTCACAAACTGCCCCCTTCTGATCGAATACAATACAAGTTGAATGACCAAACAGCTTTATAGCCTAAGCAAATAAACGGAACTGAAGTCAAACGAAGCTACCATTTCAACATTATGGATTCATACTTAGGGGAGATTGTTAGACCCTATTTATAGAGAAGTATGAACCAGAAATGTACAAGTGCAGAAGATTAGAAGTTTATCTTCTGATTCCACTCATCACAGAGACGCCCAGAGTTTGGAAGAAGAGCTGGACTTAAACAGAAGCATCATACGCGCTCTTGATGACGTGGCCTGCACACTTTTCGTGTATCTAGTTGTGTAACTGCATTTGTTACAAGCTTAGCTTACGTGTCAATTTGTAATAGGCTAGACAGTTGACTTTAATCGTTGTAATCATATAAATAGCTATATTCATGAATGTAATAGTTATCTATCTGAAAGATATTTTTGGGAGCTAATTGCGCATTTCATTCAAAACGTATTGTAATCGTCTTCCAGGTTTTTCAATACGAATTAACATTTGTTCTCCATTACTGTTCTTACCATTTATTACTATAAATCATAGATCTACTTTACTTTCACTCATATTTCCATATTTGATCTATTGATTCATCATTAGAAAGGGATCTGGGTTCCAACAACGAGGAAGTCAAAGCTTAAAGTCAACTAGTCAAGATTCTATCTACTAGTATTTTTAGTTTTCTTGTAACAGTCTAGTTGTATAAATACCCATTGTGTAGTGTACTCTCATATTTAGATCATTCATTAGAACTTTCATAGAGAATCATCTATAGATCTAGAAATATTTTGCAAAGAGAGAAACACTTCAATACATATGATTAATTGAGATCCATTGATGTGTTATTGTTAAATTGTAGTTAGATTCATTGTTATCAGATATAAATTGGACTTTCAATAAAGATGCTTTCTTTGAAGGATTGAAATATAAGACGAAACTCTAAATGATTTATCCAAACTATTTCACCTCACTTAAGTGAAATATTGAACTTAATGAATCTTATTTGTCTATTAACTTCTGATATTGAGCTTAATAAAACAACCAACTATCTAGAAGCATGCTACCTCTATTAAGCCAAAAAATGGAGATGCTTTCTTTGAAGGACTTGAAATATAAGACGGAACTTTTAATGCATTATCAAAAGTATTTCACCCCCCTTAAGTGAAATATTGAATTTAATGAATCTTATTTATCTATTAACTTCTGTATATTAAGCTTAAGAAAACAACCAACTGTCCAGAAGCATGGTACCTCTATTATGCCCAAAAATGGAGATGCTTTCTTTGAAGGATTTGAAATATAAGACAGAGCTCTTAATGCTTTATCCAAAGTATTTCACCTCACTTAAGTGAAATATTGAACTTAATGAATCTTATTTGTTTATTAACTTCTGAATATTGATATTCATGAAACAACCAATTGTCCCGAAGCATGGTACCTCTATTAAGCCCGAAAATGGAGATGCTTTCTTTGAAGGATTGAAATATATGACAGAACTCCTAATGCTTTATCCAAACTATTTCACCTCACTTAAGTGTAATATTGAACTTAATGAATCTTATTTATCTATTAACTTCTGAATATTGAGCCTAAGAAAACAACCAACTATCTAGAAGCATGGTACCTCTATTAGGCCTAAAAATGGAGATGCTTTCTTTGAAGGTTTGAAATATAAGACAGAACTCTTAATGCTTTCTTTGATGGTTTGAAATATAAGACAGAACTCTTAATGCTTTACCCAAAGGTATGAATATTGTGGAAAACCCTTGATTAGGGTTGCATATATTGCATTCAATATATAGAGACACAAGTTACAGAAGGGTGCCTTTACTAAACAAAGATGTATAAAACAACCGTAAATAAAAGCTATTTAACACACCCCCTTAGTTTGAGTAGGGCGAACTCTAATGTTCAAACTATTTTTGAAGTCAAGAAACAGTTGAGTAGGTAGACCCTTTGTATAAATATTTGCATACTGAAAAGATGATGGAACATGCAAAACCGCACATGACCAATAGCAACACACTCCCTAACAAAATGTAAATCTATTTCCACATGTTTGGTTATTTGGTGCTGAACTCGGTTGGATGTTAAATACATGGCACAAACATTATCACAAAACACAACAGTAGCACGAGATAGCGGAGATGAAAATTCGAGAAGAAGATTCTGAAGCCAAGCAGTTTCAGCAACAACATTAGCTATTCCCCGGTACTCGACTTCGGTACAAGAGCGGGATACGACATGTTGCCATTTGGCAGACCATGAAACGAGATTATCACCAAGATAGACACAGAACCCAGAGGTGGACCAACGAGTTATAGGACACCCAACCCAGTCAACATCAGAATAAGAAACCAAGTGATCAACGGCTGACACACGAATATGAAGACCAAACATTAAGGTACCCTTGAGATAACGTAAGATGCGTTTTAGAGCATTAAGATGCAGAACACGTGGGTCATGCATGAAGAGGCAGACCTGTTGTAGAGCATAAGCAATATCGGGACAAGTAAAGGTCAAATATTGCAAGACTCCTTGTTAGCCCTAATTTTAGTGTTGAAAGTGTAAAAAGGAAAACATGTGATTCATGTATGGAAGATCAGAGATCATTCAGAAGAAGTGACTTCAGAAGTTATGAAGAGAGTCCAGAAGAAGACTTCAGAAGTCTGAAGTTCAGAAGACCACATAAGCTTCTGTATGTATAGACAGAGCTTCTGTCCTCTCTGTCTGGTTGTTCTTCTCATCATAGCCCGACAACTCAGCAAGGAGCGGCTACATCATTTACACGTGGAGCCTTTATATTGGAGGATGCTTTAACAATGACACATTCCGTCACATGCTAAATGACGTGGATAATCGTCTAACAAGATTTGTTAGAATTTCCTTGTGACGTGTCATCATGTAATAGGCTAGTCATTTGACTTTCCTTATTTTGGCTATAAATAGGAATCCCCTTCCCCATTTCTAATAGTGAATGTGAGATTGTTTCTTTGAAACTCTCCATCCCCAAATACCCTTATCATTCCAAATCATGTAAGATATATGATCACGATTAATCATATGACTACACTTCTATCTTCATATTGTTCTTCATTTTGATTAATCGTTCTTCCATTTATAAACTGTTTGATCTATAATTGCTTCCACTTTACATATTTTGATTAGATCATTGATTCAATATGAGATCTGGGTTCCAACATTTGTATCAGAGCCTATTGATTTGCTCAAATCAAACGATCCAATATGTTGATTTTATCTCATTGAATCCAACTTATTTCATCTCATTTCTAGATCCATAATATTCATATTTTTCATACTTTGTGTTCGAATTGTTCTTGAAAATATCATTCAAATCTGTGTTTGAATTTATTTATATTCAAATTCAGTTTTGATTTTATTTATATTCGATTCTACAAAGTTATTCTCATTAGATCTGAAATGTGGATGGTTTTGAGCAAGAAAATTCATTGCCAATTGAGTAAAAATTGATTATGCTCACAAGGTGTTTGATAAAATGTTTATGAGACACTTGGTTTCTTATAATAGCGTCATGAAGAGTCATTTTCGATGTCAAGAACCAATGTTTGGAAATCAACGCTTTGGTTGTGATTTGGTTATGCAAACCCATATTCAATTTTTTTTGGCGTTGAATAAAAATCAGGATGCTGACAGATTTGCGATGCTGTGTTTTATAGATCATATCTCTCTCATAATACCACCAAGTCAAGCGATTCAAAAGGCCCTGCATAGAAAACAGAAGGATCTACAAGTTTCATGTATTGAGTTTTCAGTGATTCGAACTGTAGAAGGCCCAGTAAATCGTTGAAGTTGAAGGTAGTGTGCTGAAGCAAAGTGAGTTAGATCTGTTTCTTGTCAGAAGGACCAGAGCTACTGGACTAAAGGACCAGAGGTTCTGGACTAGAGGCATCTAAAGACTTCTAGAATTACGGACCAGAGCTTCTGGATTATTACATGCCTTAGCCTAGAAGACTCACAAAATCAGAAGTTTACATGTTAACCTAGAAGCTGCTGGACAGATCTGCGTAACTGTACGGAAACGATCATATCTCATCCGTCCGAACTCCAAAGAAGGTTAATCCAGGTTCTATGGAAAACTACACACTTCTCTACAATGTTCCTGTTTTGAGTTTTCCCAAACTCAGGATATTTCATGACCAGAAGCAGCGTAGAAGCCAGTGCAATGTTGCTGGACAGAAACTTTCTTTGCTGATTTTATAACTTATGTGTTGATGAGTGGTATTGTGGTTTGTTCTATATCACGTCAAACTTCAAAATTATGTTCGTTGAAGTTTAAATTAGCCACGGCTTCAGTTCATCTCAGTTCTGGACCCGCTATTAACCTGTAATGCTTCTGAACATCAAAGAACCAAGAAGCACAGTTCAGAACCAGCACTTCATCAGAAATTTCTTCTTGCAACCAGAGATAGGCTGTTCAAATCCTGTTAATGATCAAAGAACTACCAAGTCTAATTTTCATTCTTTGATCTCACATAGGGGATCTCAGAGTTACTCTTGGTGGTTTCGAGTTCTATTTTTGGAACAGATATATCTGGTTGGTATTCATTTCGAGTTCCTCAATCTATGGATGATTTCTTCACCAGAGCATCAAGGTGAAGATTATCTAAACAAGTTCTTCTGCTGAATGTCAACTCAACTCATGGTTCATAGACATATTCTTTCTTATTAGACTGATTCTGCACGGAATTGTCATGCAACTCACACTTTATCTATCCACGTTTGGATGAATCAATATGCTATAGGGTTGGCTGAGATTCTGAGGCTAACAGTTGTGTTAAGTTTCTACAGGTTAAAGTTGTACTTTGTGCAATCAGTGGTGTTTATGGCACATTGAATCTGATTTTAAAGTTGAGAATGAAGAAAAAGAGCATCATGTTGAGGGGGAGCTTGAAATATTTTCTCAGTCCAGGCCATCTTCTAAACATTCCATGCCTTGAAGATCAGAAGAAACAATCTTCTTCATCCAGAGCTTCTGGTTGCACACCCAGAGCTTCTGGATAAGCTTCATATGGCCAGAACTTCTTGATCTATACTTACAGAGGATATCTTGCACTTGAATAAAATCGTGTGCATATATTTTGGAATGGGGTTACTACATCAAGGGGGAGCTACATGTTTATCTAAGGGGATCTCCAAGATTTCAAAGCTCGATGGGAAGACGACCAATGACTTTCAATGGTTTTTCCTTTTATTGTTTTCCTTTTAACACTTAGGAGGAGATTGTTAGCCCTAATTTTAGGGTTGAAAGGGTAAAAAGGAAAACATGTGATTCAAGTATGGAAGATCAGAGATCTTTCAGAAGAAAAGACTTCAGAAGTTATGAAGAGTGTTCAGAAGAAGACTTCAGAAATCTGAAGGTCAGAAGACCACAGAAGCTTCTGTATGTATAGATAGAGATTTTGATCGCTCTGTCTGGTTGTTCTTCTCATCATAGCCCGATAACTCAGCAAGGAGCGGTTACATTGGAGGATGCTTTAACAGTGACACATTTCTTCACATGCTAAATGACGTGGATAACCGTCTAACAAGATTTGTTAGAATTTCCTTGTGACGTGTCATCATCTAATAGGCTAGTCATTTGACTTTCCTTATTTTAGGCTATAAATAGGAATCCCCTTCCCCATTTGTAATATCGAATGTGAGATTGTTTCTTTGAAACACTCCATCTCCAAATACCCTCATCATTCCAAATCATGTAAGATATATGATCACGATTAATCATATGACTGCTTTTCTATCTTCATATTGTTCTTCATTTTGATTAATCGTTCTTCCATTTATAAATTGTTTGATCTATAATTGCTTCCGCTTTACATATTTTGATTAGATCATTGATTCAATATGAGATATGGGTTCCAACACTCCTGCAAGGCTTCGATATAGAGTAGGATCAGGAACCGGCTAACCATCAGCATCGAGCTTGGTTTTAGTTTCAGTCGGGGTGTTACAGGGATTGCACGTAGCCATATCAGCCCGCGAGAGAATCTTCTGAGCAAAAGCAGATTGAGAATCTCTAGATCAGACATTGAAAATTCGGAAGATAGCTGAGAGATGACCGTAGAGATGAAAGAGGAAGATGAAGTAGTGAGGATGATATCATCTACATAAAGAAAAGGTAGATGGTATCAGATCCACGATGAAAGGTGAATAAGGAGCTATCAGACTTACTGCTGATAAAGCCGAGGGTGGAGAGGTAGAGAGCAAAACGTTGATACCACGCCCGAGGTGCTTGCTTATGACCATAAAGGGCCTTTCGCAAACGACAAACATGATCTGGAAGCTGACTATTAACATAGCCGGGAGGCTGACGCATGTCAACAGTTTCAGTAAGATCACCATGAAGGAACGCGTTTTTAACATCAAGTTGATGGATGGGCCACTTACTAGAAACCGAAATGCTAAGAACAGTGCGAATAGTGGCTGGTTTAACAACAGGACTAAAAGTGTCATCAAAGTCGAGACCAGGCTATTGAGAGAAGCCTTAAGCAACAAGGAGACCTTTATAGCAGTCTAGGCGTCCTTTACCGAGGTGCTTGCTTATGACCATAAAAGGCCTTTCGCAAACGACAAACATGATCAGGAAGCTGACTATTAACATAGCCGGGAGGCTGACGCGTGTCAACAGTTTCAGTAAGATCACCATGAAAGAACGCGTTTTTAACATCAAGTTGATGGATGGGCCACTTACTAGAAACCGAAATGCTAAGAACAGTGCGAATAGTGGCTGGTTTAACAACAGGACTAAAAGTGTCATCAAAGTCGAGACCAGGCTATTGAGAGAAGCCTTAAGCAACAAGGAGACCTTTATAGCAGTCTAGGCGTCCTTTACTATCAAACTTATGGCGGTGTAGCCAGCGATAACCAACTATGTTAGCGTTAGGAGGCTTGGGAACTAGATCCCACGTGTGATTGGAGAGAAGGGCAAACATTTCGAAATCCATGGAAGAGCGCTAGTGTGGATCACACGTAGCCGGAGCAGTAGAACGAGGAATGGGAGAGATGTCATTGGAGGTAGAGAGATTGAAGATCTGTTTAGGCTGAAGAGAGCCTGTACGAGATCGAGTGACCATCGGGTGGCCAGCAGGGGTTAGGGGATTGACAACCGTCCCAGAGGAATCAGAAGAAGGTCTAAGCAACGGTACCCGTAATCATCAGGTGTGTTAGCGGGGTGAAAATCAGAATATGGGAAGTGAGACTCGTCAAAAATGACATGACGAGATATGATGACCTTCTGAGTAATAAGGTCTAAGCAATGATACCCACAATGATCCGCACTTTGACCTAGATAGACACAGGTGGACGGTCTAGGAGCTAGTTTGTGAGGGGTAGTAGAGGAAGTGTAGGGGTAGCACAAACAATTTCACCTCAGTTAAGTGAAATATTGAACTTAGTGAATCTTATTTGTCTATTAACTTCTGAATATTGATTTTAATAAAACAACCAATTGTCCAGAAGCATGATACCTCTATTAAACACAAAAATGGAGATGCTGTCTTTAAAGGATTTGAAATATAAGACGGAACTCTTAATGCTTTATCCAAAGTATTTCACCTGACTTATGTGAAATATTGAACATAATGAATCTAACTTCTCTAATAACTTCTGAATATTGATCTTAATAAAACAACCAACTGTCCAAAAGCATGGTACCTTTATTAAGCCCAAAAATGGAGTTGCTTTTTGTTGGGTTTTAATACATTTTGTAACCGTTTACGCAGCGAAAAAATAAATAATTTGTGTTATAAAAAATTAGAAAGCTTTTTCTAGAACCATAAAACCTATAGCCGGATCCAATGAAACATTTAATTAAAACAATACAACATAGGGTGTTTAGAATTGTATCTTTAGTAGATTTAGCGAGGTGTCTTACAGGGCACTAAGAAACCAAGAACGGTTTCCTCTATAGTTGATCAACCTATTTATATGGACTGGTATCATAGTCAACCCGTAACTCAAATAAGATTTAATATTTATCTGTAATAATTATATAATTATCTAAAGCATTATATAATTATATTGTTTATTTAAAACATTAAATAATTATCTAAAACATTAATATAATATCCATGCCACGTTAACCCATACAAATTGTGCATAACAAGTTTGTACTATACGCTTACCAAACTTGTATCTCAGACTAAATGGTGACGTAATAGCATACAAGGGGTCACCCACGTACAATATGAAACTTAACTTAACCTAAATTTTTAAGTTTATACCTATTAGGACATAAAGTTTATAACTTAGACTTAGGGGCCAAAGTGAAATGTTTGAAAATATAAACACTCTCAAATTGTTGAAAACTCTCAAAATTTCACACGTATTCTTTTTCATCAATCGGTTCTCTCATGTTTCCACCGATAAACTCTAATCAATTGAAAGGAACCATCAAAATCATTGGAGTTTAGAGGATTAAGTCATAGAAATTCAAGGTATGTGTAGAACGCTAATTTTTCTAAGTTTAATGTCTTGTTTATGTTAAGTAGGGTAAAAGTGGTCAAAAAGAAGAGAGATATGAGCTGTTGGAATAGAACTTCATAAGGCTTAAAGTTGCATTCAAGTTCCAAATTTGTATATGGTTGTACTTCTTGAAGTCTAAATTGTATAGGGTCATTAAGACCTAAGTAACTCTATTAGAATAGTTATTTTACGGTTTATATGCCTTGCAAATAATAACCCGTTTATGTATTCGTTAGACACACGGGCGAGGAGTGAACTCCATTTGATCGTGCGTTTGTTTTCAAATTCGGTTAAGGTACGGATATCTTACCTCACTTGACACGAGGATAGCCATTTGCATAAGGCTTCCTAATCCGAATATAATTGTTCAAAATTCCCTTTATGGTTGTTAAATACAATTGAACTATTGTTTCCTTTTGGAATATAATTTATTTATTTGGGACGTAGATCAATTTGATCATTTGACTTGTGAATCGTATCGATTGTGTAACCCTTTTTCTATAGACTCAATATCAGGAGTACCGGTATTGAGATGCTTCCATGGTGGCTACAACTCTCATGGCGTCCTCATTGGATGTAGTCCTTAAATGCGGACTTGAATAGTTACCGGTCAATTAGTGGGCGTATGGATCGATCTTAGGAACCGTTATCGGATAATAATTATGGCCGTGGTTAAATCCACAAAGAGGATTGTTTGTGTTGTGCTCGCGCCACTTTCCTCACTGACGCCGAATGAACTGATCATCCGTTGGGAACAACGTATCCTCGTGATGCCGCATTGGTCTTCGGAACCTTGATATGCATTCGGGCCATTTGTTGCTTAACTTTCTTTTTCACTTAAACTTATGAATTCCTTTTGAACTTGTTATCTCATATTAATTGTTTAATTGCTATTATCCGTTCACTGATCATTCAGCTCGGCCGAGTTTTCTTTTTCCTCGGCAGGTACATGACCTAACTAGGACTTTGGGAAGAGCGCTGTGGAGATAACATGACTGGAAGTATCTACTTTTGTTTAGTTTAAATGGCTAATGTAGATGTTATAATTGTACCTTGTGACCATATTTTAATCTACGGTGTTATCTCTGTTTATGGTTATGTAAATATTATGTTGGGTAAATTATATTAGTTGGTCTACTTTAATCAACTAGTGTCTCACAATTGTTCCAAAACCAATTGTGGCACCTTCCGTCCTTAACCATGCGGGATGGGGGTGTTACAATTAAATAATCATACTTATTTACAAATAATATCCCGTAATTACTATAATTACATCTTAACACATATGTTATAATTATTTTTCAAAATTAATTTTTTAACTGTCAAACATTACTTTCGGGTTACTTTCAAATGGAAGAAAACGTATTCTTGGCGTGCGACCTTATAGGTTTACATACTCCTCAGCAGTATCCATGTGTGACACGTGTCGTGGCATATAAAAACCTACATTCTCTCACTTGCACACGATACAAAGTAAGAAAAACGGTGGGAAGCGTCTAGCAACACGTCATCGCCCCTAAGGCTATGTAAATTTGCTTTTCCTTCGAGCATTCTGATTGATCCGATAAATCATATGGTAGCATCATTTCTTATCCTTTTGCTTCACGATATTTTTTTTCTGAACTTAAGGGATAGATTTACCTCACCCTTTATAGTTCAAACATTATGTTTCTCGATCCAAACATATTAGATTCAGACAGGTGTTATTAGTTCAACTAATCCACTTTTATATGGCCATGTGAATCAAAACTATATCATCGAGGGGCCTATAAATATCTCTCTCAACTTTAGAGGAGCAAATCCCATATTGCATGTACACTACTTATACACAATTCGTGTTATACTCAACATAGCCATTATGATTATTTGGTTAAGGGCTATGTTATACTACATCAAAGTATAACACTCCTTCTACATTAGGTTCCAATGCACATCTCAAGTCTGAGGATAGGAGTGTCCACCATTTCAAGGCTCACCTTATGATGCCGATTTATGAGGTGATCCCGATTGTGGGTCTTATCCAACACTTGTCCCCCAGACAAGTGCATGTGATCTTGGTTGCACCCAGTGCACTTCCAACTTGGATTATAACCAAACTTCGCAATGATCTTTATTTATTACCAGTCCTCTAGTAGTAACCGATCAATGACAATTTTAAATAATTTGATCATCATATTTATTTAAGGATACTTAAACATGCTAATATTGAACACAAAAATGTTTAATGTAATTACTCATATCTAATATGCTAAAATAGATAGAAACATAACTATTTTATGTACAAATAAAGTTTAGTAAAATAACAGATCATATCAATGTTTTACAAAAACATCAAGTTCATAGGAGATGATCAGAGTAAACAACAAGCTTGTTTTGACTCGTGGGTTTTAAGAGATGATTTGTCAATTTTGTAGTTAATTCTGCTATCGTGTCTTTAGTTCTTATGGCTCACGGCTTTATGATTTAAAAAACATGTATCCCTACTGCGATCAAGATCATTATAGTCGGTTTTTGAAACTAGCATCTGCATGCCCTTGGATACACATATCTCTTTCCTAACAAGCCTACAATAGTAAGAACATATCCTTAGGTCTTTTAAGATACTTTAGGATGTTTATCATTATTATCTAGTGAGCATGACTTAGGTATGTTCGTCATGCTTGTGGCATACGATACGTTCGGTCTTGTACATAACATGGCTTATATGATGGCCGAAGCGTAGGGAATACCCTTCATATGGTTCGGGTCCTCACTTGGAACCCATCATCTTGAAGTGTTCAAAGATCTTGTGTTGGTCCCTAGGAAACACTAAGTTTGATGCACAAGAAGAAGGAAGAAAGAATAAAGAGGGTTTAGGCTAGAAAGACGCATGCATTAAGATGAAGAAGATATCTTCATCTTATTTATACCCGTTTGCATTTAATGCAAGACAAAAGGTATATGCCACGTGTTATGCTTGAATAGGAAGCTTGTCCTTGCTAATAAGACAGCCATGTTTTTGGCCGAATATGAAGAGTACCATATCAGATATGATGGGGACATAAGAGAAAATTCGTACGTCCTTTTCTGACAAGGTATTGGGTTTGACTTTTGTGCATCGAGGATAAGATCAATCTTTAATCTTGTAAAGGAAGCTTCATTTGATCGCTGATTCTGAATCTTCAAGGATGAATCTTCAGTATCGTTGAGGCTTCACAAGACTTCACACTTTGATTAGATAATCGCTGCTATCGCTGAACCACTTCAGTTCACTTAGCTGAGTATCTCTTTCTTTAGCTAGAGTCTTTGACTTTCGCTGAATGGTCTGCTGGTGTGATAGCTGATCTTCAGGTCTTCAGAGATAAGCTTGTTGTTCTTTGATCTTCAGTGATCGCTGATGGTAATCAGCGTATGCTATCGCTGAATATTAACAAAAGCTTATACAATGGAATTTCACTAAGTATACAAAAGGAGTCATATTCAAATCATCGAGAGGAGTTATGATCAACAATCTCCCCCTATTTGGTTATGATTAAGCAACATAGGAAAATTGCTTTAAGAGACTAGTAAGGACTTAGGAAATATTTAAAGTAAAATTACTAAGTACTAATATGTGAAGTCTTTTTCAGCTAGTCTACTATCTGAATTGAGTTTCATTTATAAGGATATGAAAGCACAATTTTTACAAGTAAATAAGCATAAAGTACATTCACTGATTGAATATTCAGAGTGAAAAATCAGTGAGTAAAAGATAGTTTAACGAAAATAGAACTCTTATGTTCCTTGTCCCTATTACTGTTTTCAGGGATCTTTTCAGTACATAGATGCAGTAAAGTACTCTGATTGAATTTCATTAAGTATAATCTGAAGAAATTACAGGGAAATGAAATTACAATAATAAAAGTAAAGTACTTTTACAATGAAGGAATATTACAAAGGAAATAGAAATCTATAACTAATTAGAGATATTCTCGTTTCTTCTTTGTAGCTCATTCTCATGAAGCGTTTTTCGTCGATTCATCAGAGGTGTATTTATGAGAGAGGATGGGGCCTTGTGAATTTCTTGAGTTCTGAAGAGTCCTAAGAACCCTTCATTATCCAAGAATACCATACCAGGTTCAGGTAGTGAGATGATTTCATCTTCTTCATATCTTCGGTCTTGAGGGAGAGAGGTACGTAGCATTGAAATATCAGGGATTTCAAGATGACCAAGAATGCTTTGATAATCAAATTTGGTTTCATGCTCATTTTTGGAGTTTGAACCACCTTCAGCAGTTAATCTTTTCTTCTTTGATGACTCAGGGAGAGGGGGAACTTGCACGTGTTGTGACATCCTTTGCAGCAACTGATCCAGTACTCTTTCCACCACATCCTTGAATTTGGATTTGGAACCCTAAATGGCGTCTCTGATTTCTAACCATTCAGTGTATCCATAAATCCTTAAGAACTTGGCTTCTTCTCTCTCAGTTCTGTTTGTCCTTGTCATTCTTACATATACCTTTGGACCACCTCTTTTGGAGTGTGGCCCTTGAATAGCTGCATGAATGATTTTGGTCTTAGATCATCGAAATTTCAGTCTATAAGTGCACCAGTCTAGCTCTTTGTATTTTTGAAATGTGGCTTCAGCAGATAGTGCATTTACAATCTTCTGTTGAGCAAGGATTGGATCTACGTTCAAGTTTTCATGTGCAAGTTCTTTCTGTACAAGAGCTTCAACGACCCTTTCACTCTTTTTTCAATTGTTCCTTGACCGCCTTGTCTTTAGCAGAATCTTCCCTGAGTAATTTCCTTACTAAAGCAAGATCATTTTCAGTTTTCTTTGTCTTCTCATCCCTGATGCGTTGTGCTTCCAATGCTTGTTCTCTCTCTTCGCTTGACAGAAAGTAGAATTCATCTACCATTCTTATTGGTACAGCGTCTATGGGTTCGGCTTGAGGCACCCTTATTCTTCTTGCTTCGAATTCCCTAAGGAATTTTATTCGCCTTTCTTCTTCTTCAGGCTCGCTTATGATCGGCTTTTGAATGCGACGCCTGGGAATAAGGCCCTCTTCTTCTTTAGAGTCAGTTTCTATTATGTACATAAACTGCTCTTCGAAAGAAGGTTCCTTCCATGAAATAGAGTCCTTTAGGGGAACTGGGATCACTCATTAGTGGTCTCCCCCTCAGATAATGGGATAGTGGCATCCAGATCTACCACTTCTTTTCCTTTGCCTGAGGGACCGGATTGTCCCTGACACGGATGTTGTCCGTCCCCCAAAAGCTCTTGATGAGAGACTCCAGGCCTAGACATTCTGAAATGCTCTAAGGCACTTCCAATGTGATCGTCATCTTCATCATCATCCATTCCCCCATAATGAGGGATAGAATATTCTTCTTCTTCTTCATCTTCCTCATCTTCCTCATCATCTTCAGCAGGCAGCCCTTCAGGGAGGGAAGATCCCATTCGGTGGATGTATGGAGAAATCTTTTCTCCAGGGAACATCCGGTTGTGCTCTGCAATGAGTTCATCTGCAAACTCTTTGGCACATTTCTCCCCCCTTGATGTTATCATGAGGTAGACAATGCACCATCAGAGTGCGAACATTGGACTGAATGTCCTTGAGCTTCGTATCATTACCCTGAAGCGTAGTCCGATCAACAACATTGAAGGAGGAACTAGCCTCAGAGAGCTTGGTGAGCATCTGCATCATATTAGATTGAGTCTTTTGAATAGACTCAAGGACGTCCGCCTGAGCAGCGATCTTCTGCTCCAAGTTGGACACGTGCTGGTGAAGGACCCTGTTATCTTCCTTCAGAGAGAAAACGTCAGAGACAAGATTGCTGACGTTCGTCTTGATCGCTGGTGTGCCAACGATGCGTTTGAAGATGAGTTCAGCTGATGTCTAAAGGTTGTCAACCTTAGCCCTGGTGAGAGCACATTCCTTGACCAGATAGTCAACAGTAGGGAATGTAGGACTAGGAAGGACAATAGGAGGGAGTTCAGTGATGGGAGTGGGAAGCTTGGGAGCTGCCATCTCTGTCTGCACTGGGATGGCCCTGAGGAGACTTCCCCATCTCCTTGCTGAGCGGAGGAGCGCTGGTGGTGGTGGGTGTCGCTGTCGCTGAAGTGAAGAGAGAAGTGACACCTGATGATGACATAGATAAAGATGCCAAAAATACATCTGGATTAGAAGATGGATGAAAATTTTTATTTTTCTCCTTGAGAGTATCTTGAGGATTTCTCTCAGGGACTACGTTTGCAGAGGCAGTTTCTTGAGGATCACTAACCAGTGTCTTAGAGTATCTGAGAGAGACACTCTGAGGTCCTTTTAAATTGGCCTTCCAAAGCTCAGATTGCCTAAACAATATTAAGGTTTGCACTGCGTGCATTTCAGCATTACCAGCGATAGGGACAACTATCGCTGAGTCATGTGCTGAGGTGAGGACCAAAGAAGAGGAGATAGAAGGAATTAAGAAGGCTGTGAAAGTAGTACCTGATCCAGCTTCAGCAGAGTTGGCTATAACACCCTCAGTGACCGTACGTAGTCGCTGATGATGGAGGTAGTGCTGATGAAGCAACAACGAATGAAAAGACCGTTGAAGTGGATGCGGCTGCTGTTGGTGTTGGTAGTACACCGAAATCAGAGAGAGTGGTCTTTTGAGAGACCATCTTCTTTAGCTTTTTGGTTGCGATGGTCTTTTTATGACCATCGGTTGGTTGCTTCCTCTTAGCAGCAACAGTGTCCTGGGTACTCGTTGTTGGGATGGGCAGCGAGGTAGACACAGAAAGAGGGGCTCCAATCACTTTCAGCATGTAAGGCATGAAAGGAGCATCACCTGGACGTTCCTCTATGTCCAGGGACTTCTTCCCCACCATGGAGAAGGAGTGGTCACCGACCTTCGGGTAGTCCTCCCCGAAGGCAACTTCCATTATTGTTGCGAAGAAACGTGGATAGGGGATGACGGGATGTCGGGTAGAAGCGTTGATCGCTGAAGATATAGTTAGCGTAGTTGAGGTTGTGGCCGGTACAGACAGAGTAGGCGAGATCCTAAAAGTGCTTGCTTGCTTGGTCATCCGAGCCAATCTTTGACCCAAGGCATTGGATTACCTGGGTGAAGATGTATTGCCAGCGAGCAGGCAGTCTCTTCTTTTATACCTTTGAGCCCACCGTCTTCAGCGATGGATTTTCCCAAGCATAGCCAATAGAATCCAAGAATGCGTCGATCTGCATCTTGGTAGGTTCAGCGCCCCATTGCACATTCTTGGCGCGGGTAGGGAGACGAAGAGCCTTCCTCACAAAGCCAGCAGTAAAGGAGAAGTAACCAAGATCTGAAATCTTGAAGCCAATAGCAGAGTTCACGGTCCCCTTGTCCGTGGTGAGCGTGGTACAGTGAGCTGTGTACCAAAGAGCTTGAAGATGAGAAAAGATGCCCACTGGGTTGTGGACAAACGCGTACATTAGCGAGCACGTCTTGATGAAGGTAGCTCCTTCATTGAAGTGAGGGCGATCAGCGGATATGTCAACCAATGCAATGTAGTTGCATGACTTAAAGACAGCCTTCTCCATTTGGAAGTGGCAGGTTGGTGCAATGACCAGAGTGTTGTCAGCAGTTGCAGAAGCAGAGGTTTCAGTAGTCTTACTTGCAGAGGCCATTGCTGTAGGAAAAATGGGAACACCAAAGAGATAAATCATGGTTTTATACATAAATGTATAAACCAGAGTTTGGTATTAAGAGTACCAAATGTAAGATTCAAAGAAACAAGTATTTTGATGAACAAGATCAAAATGCTTGTGATAAAAACAATAATATAGAGGATATTTTTAGAAAAAGTAGAAGATAAATAAAAATGGATAAAACTTTATGAAGAAAGTCTTTTGTTCTAAGGAAAGAACTTAGAACAGGGTTTTGAAAATAGAAGAGTTTTTGAGTTTTAATCCAGATTAATTTTATTTTCTTCCTAAAAATATGTTTTAATTGCATTTCTAGAAGATTAAAAGAAATGTGAAACAAGATGTTTCCAGTTTTAAGTAAAGGTTTAGATCAAACCTTAGGTGATTTCGAGAAGGAAAAACGCACAAGTGCGTGTTCTTGGTGTTCTTGAGAAAGCTTGAAGATACGAAGGTTCTTTTGCATTTTGGAGACTTATGAAAGCGTAAAGAGGAAAATGAGGAAAAAGAATTGCTTAAATAGCAAGAGGAGAGAGAAAGAAAGGATTGCTAAACGACGGTTTTAGCTTTTTGAAAAAGAAATGATGACCTGGAGCACGTTCCAAAAAGGGAGTTGGAATGAAAACGTCGCGGTCCGTCGTGTGTCAGAAAAAGGTCTGGGGTGTCCTTTTCTTATTTTTAAAAGATTATAATGATAATTATCCATAAGGAAGGTTTATCATTATTAATTTTAAAAAATCTTCATCAGTGATAATAAAGGATTGTCAGTGAGGAGTTTTAATTTTAGAGATTCAATTTTTGATGAGAAAAGATATCAAAGAGTGATAAGGGTTAGAAGATAATACCTGAGGAGATGGCCCAGATATCGCTGAATCAGAGTTCAGCGAATGGAAAGTGTGAAGATTATTTGTATCACTTGTTGTAAATCACTGAATAAACATTATTCAGCATTTAGCATACCAAGTTCGCTGATAAGTAGATTGAATCTAGTTTCATCAAGAGGCTTGGTGAAAAGATCAGCGAGCTGATATTCAGTGGGTACAAAATGAAGCTCAACTTCACCATTCATCATATGATCTCTGATAAGGTGATATCGGATCATAATGTGCTTGGTTTTGGAGTGAAGTACAACATTGTTAGCAATGGCAATTGCACTAGTACTATAACAATAAATAGATAGAGAGCTTGAGATCGTAGTCTCTGAGTTGATTTCTCATCCAAAGGATTTGAGTACAACAACTACCAGCGGCTACATATTCAGCTTCAGCGGTGGAGGTGGACACTGATTTTTGCTTCTTGCTTGTCCAACTAATTAACTTTCCACCTAGCAGCTGACACCCACCAGTGGTGCTCTTTCTATCTATCTTACAACCTGCAAAGTCACTGTCAGAATAACCAATAAGATCAAATCCTGAGCCTTTGGGATACCAAAGACCTAGATTTGGAGTTCCTTTCAGGTATCTGAAGATTCGCTTTACAACGATTAGATGGGATTCCTTCGATTCAGCTTGATACCGAGCGCAGAGACATGTAGAATACATGATATCAGGTCTACTCGCTGTAAGATACAGCAGAGATCCAATCATCCCTCGATAGGCAGTGACATTGACTGGTTTCCCATTGGGATCCTTGTTCAAAGTCAGAGGAGGCGCCATAAGGGTCTTCATTGCTGAGCATTGATTCATGTCGAATTTATTCAGCATGTCTTTAACATATTTGCTTTGACAAATAAAGATTCCTTTGTCAGATTGCTTAATCTGCAAACCTAGAAAATAGTTAGTTCACCCGTCATACTCATTTTATATTGCTTTTGCATTCTAGCAGCGAAACGAGTACACAATTTGGGTCTTGTGGAACCAAAGATAATGTCATCAACATATATCTGAGCGAGTATGATATGACCTTTATATTTTCTTAAAAACAGAGTTTGGTCAATTTTTCCACGAACAAAATTTTCTTTAAGAAAAAATTAGAAAGGGTATCATACCAAGCTCTAGGAGCTTGTTTTAACCCGTAAAGAGCTTTTTCAAGTTTGAAAACATAACCAGGATGGTTAGGGTCTAAGAAACCAGGGGGTTGTTCAACATAAACTTCCTCGCTGAGTTTTCCATTTAGAAAAGCACTTTTAACATCTATTTGAAAAACTTTGAAGTCTTTATGGGTAGCATAAGCTAAAAAGAGTCTGATGGCTTCTAAACGAGCAACAGGTGCAAAGGTCTCATCACAGGCAATTCCTTCTTCCTGTCTATAACCTTGAGAAACAAGTCTGACCTTATTGCAAATTATAGTCCTGTTTTCATTTAGCTTATTTTTGAAAACCCATTTGGTTCCGATGACAGTTTTATTAGAGGGTCTAGGAACAAGATTCCAAACTTTATTTCTACGAAATTCAGTTAGTTCTTCTTGCATAGCTGAAACCCAGCTAGGATCAGAGATATCTTCATCTATCTTCTTAGGTTCAAAGAGAGAAATGAAGTTAACATAAAGACAGATATTACCTGTTCCTCTACGTGTTTGATACCTGCATTGGGATCACCAATAATTTGATTTATTGGGTGATTTGCAGTCCATCGCTGAGCTGTAGTTTTAGGAGAGAGATCAAGATCAACAGCAGATTCAACGACTTGTTCTTCAGTTTCTGGAATAGGACTTGTTGTTTCAGCAACAGGTACTTCATTTAGAATCAATTCAGGAGATTGATTTTCAGACGTAGTTTGGTTGTTCATAGTGGAATTTCCAAGAGAGGAATCAGCAATAGGAATCTGATTTAAGAGAGTAACATTCATCCCTGAAGATGGATGATTGTCACTTGAAGGATTTACAGGGATTTCGTCATCATATGCTTCAGCAGGAGGTTGATTGCTGAAATACGTTTCAGGTTCCCCATAATGAGATCTCATCCAAGCATTCAATTCTTCTTCATCATCAAGAGTATGAGAAGTATGAATGGGACGAGATTGATCAAAATTAACATGCATGGATTCTTCAACATGTTGTCTTCTTTTGTTTAATACTCTGAAGGACTTAGATACAGAGGAGTATCCAAGAAATATACCATCGTCAGCTTTTGGATCAAATTTTCCCAAATGATCTCTGTCATTCAAAATGTAACATCTACATCCAAAAATGTGGAAATATTTCAGAGTGGGTCTTCTCCCATGAAACAATTCATAGGGGGTCTTCTTAAATCGCTTAACTATCTGGGATCGATTTTGAGTGAAGCACGCTGTGTTGACTGCTTCAGCCCAGAACTGAGTTGGTAGATGCGATTCACTGAGCATTGAGCGAGCCGCTTCAATGATAGTTTGATTTCTTCTTTCAGCAACACCATTTTGCTGAGGAGTTCTTACTGAGGAGAAGTTGTGAGAGATGCCTTTTTCTTCAAAGAAGTTCACCAGAGTACTGTTTTTGAATTCAGTACCATGATCACTTCTTATGGAACGAACAATTAGATTTTTTAGAACTTCCATCCTTTTGATAAAAGAAATTATCATTTCAGGGGTATCACTTTTGGATCGAAGGAAGAACACCCATGTGTATCTGGAGTTTTCATCAACAATCACCAAAGTATATTTCTGTCCAGAAATAGATTGGACATTGAAAAGTCCAAATAGATCCATATGGAGTAGCTGAAGTGGAGCGGTCACTGAAGAAATTTGCTTTGACCTGAAGGAAGCTTTTGTCAGCTTTCCCTTTTAACACGCTGAACAAAGAGATTCCTTTGTAAAGGTATGATTTGGGAGGTCTCTGACAAGATCTTTTTGAGACAATTCATTTATTGTCTTAAAGTTAAGGTGAGAGAGTCTTTTATGCCATAACCAGTTTATGTCAGTGGATGCTTTAGAGATAAAGCACATGTTCTCAGAGTGAGAACTATTCATATTTATGACATACACATTTTCCACTCTTTTGCCTGTTAAGGCAAGCTTATCATTTCCGTCAGTGACAGCACATCTATTGTTTAAGAACAGAACTTTGAAGTCTTTGTCACATAATTGACTAACGCTCAAAAGATTGTGCTTTAGTCCCTCAACGTAGGCAACACGAGAAAATGATGTGGCTCCGTTGGATATAATTCCATAATCTTTAGTGTATCCTTTGCCATTTCCACCAAAGGTCACTGATGGAGCAACTTCTTCTTTGTAATCAGAGAGCAGAGATTTTCTGCCAGTCATCTGCCTTGAGCATCCGCTATCAAGATACCAGATACCTTTGGCACTCTGCATACAACAAAAGATTAATTGTTTAAAGGTACCCATACTACTATGGGTCCTGCTTGGTTAGATAAATGATTGGCAGAGGAGCTACTAGCTGAAGAACTCTCTTCAGTGGATATCTTCACCTTTGGTGGTTTTGCAACCTTGGTGGATTTCACTCTCGCTGATTTATCAACTTGAGCTACTTTCTTTCCATGAGCTAGTTTATCAGCTCTAGTAGCGTTAGGACATTTACTTGCAATGTGGGTAGTTTCACTACAGTGATAGCACTTCCTATATTTAAAGGGTTTGGAATTCAGAGAGAAAGCAGGAAGTTTTTAAGGGATAGGACCAAGAATTCCTTTATCCATAGTCCTTGGAGGTATAACAACCGTTTCAGGGGTAGGAGTGAGATCGATCTTAATTCTGGGGGTTGGTCTCTGAGAAAAGTCAGAACCCTTCTTCCCAGATTTAGACTTTCTCTCTGAGGATTTCTTGTTCCTATTTTGAGCTATCTTATTCTTAGGAACTTGGTCAAGAAACTCGTTCTTGATTACTTTCTTAGAATTTATCACCGGCAACTTTTCTTCAATAGAAGAGGAAGAAGTTGAAGAAGAAGGATCAGGGATAAAAGAGACAAACATTCCAAATTTGAGCATGGAA
Organism: Silybum marianum; assembly: GCA_036898165.1. Classification (NCBI taxonomy): domain Eukaryota; kingdom Viridiplantae; phylum Streptophyta; class Magnoliopsida; order Asterales; family Asteraceae; genus Silybum; species Silybum marianum. The sequence continues at coordinate 13,246,991 of CM072540.1, read as the reverse complement.
CGATCATTCTCTGATTCTTCCTTTTCAGGGTTATAGCCTAACCCACTTCTTATTTTCATAGGTATTTGGACATTGATGATCTTATTGACTTTATTAGAAGCCTTACACCATCCTTCGATGGTTGCTTTTTCAGACTTGAGATCAGCGATAGCCTTTTCCCTATCAGCGATGGCTTGCTGCTTCTTGATGCTTATGGTTTGATTTGCAAAGACTTGGTCCTTGAGAGTTTCCTCAATTTTAGAAAGTTCTTTGATTCTTATGTGGCAATTTTTTAATTGCTCAGATAAATCAGTGTTAATTTTCTCGGCCTTAATCTTTCCATTTAAAGCATTATAAAAATCAACAGTCATAGCATCGAGAGCTGACAAGTTATCATTTTCAGAGAGTAAAGAGATAGAAGGAATTATTACCTAAGTAGAAGGGGACTCAGAGGAAGAAGTTTCAGTAGCCTCTTCAGCGTCCTCTATTCTTGCCATTAGACAGAGGAAGGAAAGATCTTCTTCATCAGAGCCAGACTCTTCAGAGGTCTTGGCCTAGTCATCTTCAGCGTCCCAATCAACTTCTTTAGCGATAAGGCCTTTGCCTTTTTGCTAGTGTTTCTTCAGATCCTTGTATTTGTTTTTCAATTTCAAATACTTCTCCTTTTTATCAGAGGTCTGGGAGGTGGTAGGAGCTGCAACTTTCTTTGATCTACATTCACTAGCAAAGTGACCCTTTCGCTGACAGTTGAAGCATATAGCTGAGGCTTTCTCAGCGGGCAATGTCTTTTGCTTTTCAGAGTCAGAGAGATTTGAAGATTTTCGAAAGTTGCTCTTTCTAGCGAATCTTTTAAAATTGTTTGTTAAGAGAGCTAGAGAGTTATCAAACTCAGAGATGTCAGCATCAGTGAGTTGATCTTTTGAATCAGTTTGACCTAATTCAGTGATGGAGGTAATAGTGGAAGAAGAAACATTTTTAGGAGGAGTTGCCTCTGAAGTCACAAGTGCCAAGGAAGTACTTTTAGCACCTTTGAGTTCATTTATGAGGTTCATCCTCAGAAGTTGAGATTGTTCCTCATTTAAGAGCATTCCATATAAAGCACTTAAGGACAGAGTTTCAAGATTCTTTGACAGCTTTAGACATGTAGTATACACTGCCCATTGATCGGGTAGTTCCTCCATGATTTTGGTCAGTATTTCAGCATTAGAGTACACTCTGTTTACTGATTTAAGATCAATTAATAAACAGTTGAAACGCTGATGAATTTGAGAAAGAGATTCACCTTTATAATACATAAAACTCTCATATTCTCTTATAAGGTTTATGCACCTGGTGACTTGTACTTCAGAGGTTCCTTCATATTGGATACATAGAGTATCCCACATGGCTTTAGAAGTCCTCATTTTCATAACAGAATGATAGACTTCATTTGGTAAAGACATTGCTATTATAGATCGAGCTTTTGAGTCGATAACAATTTCTTTCTTATCTTCTTCAGTCCATCGATTAGGAGTTTTAATGATACTGCTTTCAGGGATGGCTGGAGTAGTAGTGGTGGTAGGAAGACCAGCTACAAAAGTTGTAGGAACAAATGGTACGTTTTCTAGATAGTAGGGGATCTTTGGGTCAGATCCTTCTAGAAACAGAGACATTCTTTCCTTCCATAATGGAAAATTATCATGGCTAAATCTTGGAGGTTTAGCTAAAGATCCATTATCATTGTAGTTCGTATTAGGGTTTGTCATTTTAAAATAGTTTAAAACAAAAATATTTTAAGGATAAAAGAAGCAAACACTGCTCTGATACCACTTGTTGGTCCCTAAGGGTCTACAAGAGTTCAATAAATATGTAAACAGTTTGTAGAGGGGGGGTGGGGTTGAATACAAACACACAGATTTTGGTTTTTAAATTAGTTTATATATCATAAACAAATTTACAGTTACAAGCGGAATAAGAACAAGTTTAAAACCTATTCTATTGTAACTAGAAAACACTAAGTTTGATGCACAAGAAGAAGGAAGAAAGAATAAAGAGGGTTTAGGCTAGAAAGACGCATGCATTAAGATGAAGAAGATATATTCATCTTATTTATACCCGTTTGCATTTAGTGCAAGACAAAAGGTATATGCCACGTGTTAAGCTTGGATAGGAAGCTTGTCCTTGCTAATAAGACAGCCATGTTTTTGGCCGAATATGAAGAGTACCATATCAGATATGATGGGGACATAAGAGACAATTCGTACATCCTTTTCTGACAAGGTATTAATTTTGACTTTTGTGCATCGAGGATAAGATCAATCTTTAATCTTGTAAAGGAAGCTTCATTTGATCGCTGATTCTGAATCTTCAAGGATAAATCTTCAGTATCGTTGAGGCTTCACAAGACTTCACACTTTGATTAGATAATCGTTGCTATCGCTGAACCGCTTCAGCTCACTTAGCTGAGTATCTCTTTCTTCAGCTAGAGTCTTCGACTTTCGCTGAATGGTCTTATGGTGTGATAGCTGATCTTCAGGTCTTCAGAGATAAGCTTGTTGTTCCTTGATCTTCAGTGATCGCTGATGGTAATCAGCGTATGCTATCGCTAAATATTAACAGAAACTTATACAATGGAATTTCACTAAGTATACAAAAGGAATCATATTCAAATCATCGAGAGGAGTTATGATCAACATCTTGCGTATGCCTAATCCAGTTAAGCGTTTAGATCTATCTCGATAGATCTTTATGCCAAGGATATATATTGTCTTTTAACAAGAATACTATTATGCTCCCACTCACCTTCTTGTGTACACAATACGAGATATTTTCATTCGTCCAGAAGTGGATTTATGTAACTTGCATACCTTTATCAGAATATTTTGGATACTTAAAACCATGTACACGCCCTCACTTAAATTTCCATTTAAGGAACGTGGTTTTAACATCCATCTGTCATGACTCTTAACCATGATACGAATATTTGACGAGAAGAATCCTAATGATTCCTACCCGTTCTTAGTATTATTTGTATCTCGTTATTTTCCTCAACATCTTGTTGATGGTCAGTTCAACCTTTGTCTCAATATGTGGTTTATAGAATTTTTTCTACTTTGTCCCTATAGTGGTTTTTGTTTAGAAAACCATTTTATTTTCCCCGAGATAAAAGAAAAATTGGCAATCTGTCTTAAGAATATACCACGTCACGCAACAAATACTTTGTTTTAGCTGGGTCCGTAGAAATAATATCTAATTATCTATTTGGGATATTTCATAAAGAAGCACTTTTGAGACCTGAACCTTACTTCTCAGAAGCTTTCTGCTTAACATATGCATCACAACCCTTTATAAGATAACTTTGGGATCTTCCCAATCTATAATTTAATATAGAGTTTCATAGGTCTCTAGGTTGGTGCATCATTCAGTATTTAGGAATTTATTTCTAGGTCATAACCCCCAGTCTTTGGTAGAGTTATATGATTCATCATAGCGCGATCCATGTGTAACATGGTTCTGTTTCTCCTTTCAGACACACTATTATGGTATTCTTGGAGGAGTTTCAGTTGGGATACTATCCCATGACTTCTCAGATGATCAATGAACTCTTGGATTGTGACCTCGGTTCAAACGAAGCACTTTTTCCAAGTTGATTCTTTTCTTTATTCTGAAACTCTTTGAATATCTAAAAGCTTTCAGACTTATTTCTTATTTAAGTAAACATACCCATATTAACTAAAGTCATCAGTAATTAAAGATAATAAAGTATTGATGACCATTCCTTGTGATTGAACTGAAAGGCTTACATACATCAGTATGACTTAGAGATGGCCTAAAAACCGATCTTGGGTCGGGCTGGGCGAGGCCTAAATCGGTCCCTGGCCCAAATGGTGTCAAGCCGGACCGGTTCCGACGTAACCGTTCCCGGTCCCAATACCAACTAAAATACCTCGTCCCGGTTAAGCTTAATGAGGCTCGGTTATGAGAACCGGTCCCAGGCCGGGCCCAAATCGGTCCTATACTTTTATAAAAAAAATTGATACACTTTTAACGTTACTTTAACATACACCTTAAAATTACGTTTTATTGTAGTTTATAATTGATTTTCAATCAAATACACTTGAAAATACGTTTATTATAGTTTTATAATTGATTTTCAATTAAATACACTTAAAAATACATTTTATTAATAATATATAATTGGTTTTTAAACAAACACACTGAGAAAGTTAGAAATACATTTAAAATACATATAAATATATATATAAAAATAATTATTTTTGTAAAAATTGGGTCGGGCTTTAACCGGTCACGAGCAGGGCCAGGGCAGGCTGCCGAATCTCTCCAAAAGTGTAACTGGCCCCAGATTTCGTGCCTATAACCGGTCCCTACTGGTCCCGGGCCTCCGCTAGTCCTGGGTCGGGCCAAGCCCAAATGGCCATCTCTAGTATGACTTGCTCCTAATAGTTATTAGTTCTTTTGAGTTCGTCCTTTAAAAATATTTTGTCATCTTTAAGTAAAACTTACATATATCACGTGAACCATCACAAGATTCCAACACTCCGTCCGCCTGGATTTGGCTATGCATTTCTTGTTTATATGTCACAAGCAGGTTCGATTTAAGCCTAGCTTAATGTTGATTCAACCTCCTTCAGTGATTTAATTATGATTCTTATTTATACTTACTGAAAATCCTAGCTTTAGTTACTTTTCAAGTTCAGCGAGAGTAAATACTAATTGAACTCAGTGATCGCTGAAACCATCAGGGAAACTATCTAGACTTGGAAGATCTAAAGATAACATTCACACAAAAAGAACCTTCAGCGACAGTCGAAGACATGACTGAAGATAGAGTCGGACAACTTGTGATCTGAAGTGGTTCAGTGATATCAAATGTTCGTCTACAAAAGTGTGAGATATTCTGTATGCCTAAGTGATACCTAAAGGATCCCTCCTTGAAGCCTCAAGTATCAGCAATCAAATGAAGCATACTCAGCAAGATCAAAGTTGATCTTATCCTCGATGCACAAATGTCAACCTCCCATACCTATGTCAAAAAGTACGTAGGGAGATACTTTATTGGCTCCCACGTGCTTACCAACTCTGATAGGGTTACTGTTCATATTCGGCTAAAAGCATGGTTGTTTTATGAACAAAAGACAAACGTCCAATGGATGTTTGACACATGGTTTGTACCCTCTGACTTGCATTTAATGCAGTGAGTATAAATAGATGAAGAACCTCTTCTTCATCTTCATGCATGCTTATCTGTTTTTGAACCTCTGGTTATTTCTCTTCCATATCCTGTGCATCAACTTACTTAGTGATTCTTAGATTGTAATAGAATAGGTATTTATACTTGTTCTTATTCCACTTACAACCTGTAAATTTTTTTATTCCAATAAAATAATTTAAAACTTAAAAAGTTGTATTTGTATTCATCGCCCCCCGCCCCTTCTACAAACTATATATATACTTATACACTCTTGTAAACTCATTAAGGACCAACAAGTGGTATCAGAGCAGTGTTTATTACTTTCAATCTTTAAAAACTAATATCTAGTTTTTAAAACGGCTAATCAAAATACAAATTACAATGACAATGGATCACTTGCTAATCCTCTTAAATTTAGCAAAGATAGTTTCTTTGTCTGGAAGGAAAGAATAACTCTATTCCTAGAAGGGTCAAATCCTAAGATCTCCTGCTATATAGAAAATGGATCATTCATTCCAAATAGCTATTGTCCCTACAGTCCCTAAGACTACAACCTTTGCTGCAATTCCTAAGAGACGTATTCCCAAAGCTAGGTCTATCATTGTTATGTCTCTGCCAGATGATGTGTATCATTCTGTCATGAAAATGAGAACTCAAAATCCATGTGGGACACACTTTGTGTTCAATATGAAGGAACCAATGAGGTGCAAGTATCTCGAAAAATATATCTGGTGAGACAATATGAAAGTTTCATTTTGGTAAAAATGAAACACTTTCTTAAGCTTACCAAAGATTCAACTATCTGATCATAAGTCTGAAAACAGTTGCTCAGGAATATTCGAACTTCGAAGTACTGACAAAGGTCGTGGAATCTCTTCCAAAACAATGGGACATATATGGAATATTGTAAAAAAAAAAAAAATACCGAGACTCTTTCTTTAAGTGCTTTATATGGAATATTGCTCAATCATGAGCAATCTTAGGTAGTAAAGAAAAATATGTTAAAGGACACTAAAAGATGAAGAAAATAGAGGAAAGAGTAAGGCTCTCATATCTGAAGCTGATATAGAAGCTGGGCTTTCTGGATCAGAAGATGATGAGATAAGTGCCTTTGCCGAGTCTCTGCCCTGATCACCAAACAACTTACCAGAAAATATGGGAATTGATCTTTCCAGAACAAAGGTCAATTTGATAGAGGTGAAAGGTCTAATCAACAGATATATGTGCCAAGACATGAGGCGCCTCTGGTAGAGAAGAGGGAAGAAGAGAAGAAAGAGATAAAGAAGAATGATAGATGTTTTAGATATGGCAAGAGTGGGCACTTCTCCAAAGATTTCAAAGGCCCTTTGGTCAAGGATGGAAGGTATTACAAGAACAAATACAAGTACAACAGAAATGAAAGGGTAAAGGTGGCAGAGCTAGAAAACTGGCTATCTGATCAATCAAGTGATAGAGAAGCACTATTCTATGGCATGCCAATGGAGAACAATGAAACAGAGGAGTCAACCATTGACTCCCAGGTTTTCTCTACATCTAAACAATTTGAACATGAAAATACCATATTTAATCTTACTCAAGATTTTGAAAGTCTCAGTCAGAAGCTGTCATCTGAAAAACAGAAAGGAAAAAGTATTGAAAAATCTCTTGAGCTTATTGAAAAAGAAAGAAATATTTTCAAAAGAGTAACGGAGCTTCTGACTGAAGAGAAGCAAGAACTTTCTGTGGAAAATGACAGAATTTTAAAATTTAAAAGTTCCACAGAAAACAACCTAAAACGGGAGATTGATGAACTTAAAAATATTTTGAAAGAAAAAGACAAAGAGATTGAAGCTAAAGATAGTGCCAAATTGAATTCTGTAGCACTAAAAGAATTACTTTCTAAAGGAAAGGGAATTTCTGCACATAAGTCTTCAGAAGAAGGAGCTCATGATAAAAAATTATCAAGATGCTCAAAATGTGCATGAGAAGATAAATATGCAAATGGATAAGGCAGGTCATGGTTTTGATTATCTTGACCCTTATACCTACAAAAAGAGATCTACCTTGGACTCTGTATTAACAAAAACCTGATTTTCCAGTTCTGTATAAAAAATCTGTGTTTAAAAGATTCAAATTTGAAAATGAGCACAATGTTAGAAAACTGAAATATAAAAACATCAAGTATATCTCTGACCACAAAACCAGCAAAAATCAAGTAGATTTAAAACTGGTACAGAGGAAAGGAGAAGTTTTCAACATTGATTCATTTACTCATATAACTTTAGATCCAAAAGCAGATGGATTTATCCCATGCATACAGAAGAAGAGATAAGATCTAATTTTAAAAAAGATTTACTTCAAACTCTGAATGACTGTGTGATGAAAGAAAATGCAGAGCAAGAAAACCTTCAAAATGAAATATCCAACTGTTTTGTACCTTCACTAAATGACCAGAGATACTTCCCTGTACTTTTGTTGATTTGCGCAACCGCCTAGACAGAGATGATGAAGGCTTTGAAGTATATCCATGGGAATCAAAAGATCAGAATGATGATATTTTTTTCAATATTCATACATACTTCTTACATCTTTTGAAAAATAGATTACCTTCTGTTTATGTCCCAACACAAAATCCAAATCCTGAACAGGGTGAATACTTGTTCACCAATGATTCAACGGTGAGTATTGATGTTGACATAACAGAGAGGAAAATATCTGAACCAGAAGTCAGAACATTTCCAAATGAAAGACCTATGATTTATGTTTCCTCAAGAATACAGTGTAACATCCAACTTTCTAAAATTTCTTAAATATAGTGTTTAAAAGATAATTATGTGTAATACTTGGATAATATGCTAGTTTTGAGTAAATGACATGTTAGGCTTGCTAAGTGTGAGCAATAGGGTATAAAAGAGGGCCCATAGGTAGGATGATTTTTGGGACAAGTGACATTACCAACACCTCAGAAATAAGATAATTAGATAATGTAAAGGTTCAAATTACAAAGTACATAGCCTAAATGAAAATTGGGTAGGTAACTAGAGTGCCTAAATGGAAAAAATCTACCCAATACTTGAACGGATGATCTAAATGGTGATGTAAAACTTGAAACACCTTTGTCTAAGTCAATATGAAGTGTTAGAATTGGCGGAGATCGAAAAAGTCACGTAGATTGCATTTTATGCAAGTTTTACAAATTACATTGCTATTTCGGTAAACTACGTGCGCAACACTCAAATGGCAGGTGTTTGATTAGATTTTAAGATTTGGAACTAAGTTTTGGACCTATTAGAAGTTGTTGGAGGTGTCGGAAAAATTTACGGGATTCCAAGCTCAAAATCAAAAACGACAAATTACAAAGGAAAGCATAAAACCTACAAAAGTGTAAAACTGCTTTTATTGGGAGATCTTTACTGGAATATTTTTATTGGTTGTTATAGAATATCTTATTACAAACGCGTAGGGGAAAACCTCATCGAAAACGGAGGTCCGAGCGAAAAGTTAAGATATTTTTAGTGTTTAATGGTCAAATGGGTCAAAATCGGGTCAAACCCGACCCAAACCGGATTTAAGGGGGGAAAAGGACGAAAATCAACCCATTTTTCCCCAAATCAGTTTTAGAACTCCTACACACACTCAAGATGCGGTTTACACACACTTAAGCCAAAACACACCCAATTTTTGAAGAATCAAAGCTCAAATTGTTGATTCTTGATGTATATGTGAAAACCATTCAAGGTATACTCTTAATACAATGTTTAATATTTGTAATTAGTGTTATTAAGGATATTAGAGTTTGCATGTTTTAGATTAATGGATAATTTTGTAAGATTAAGGTTATATGATGGTTAATATCTTGTTATTTTGAAAGAAACTTGGAATAATTGCTTGTAATGGTAAGAAAGACATGAGATTAAGCATTGTTAGTGATGTTAATGATGATTAATATGAGAAATTTTTGATCCCATTATAATAAGCACAATGACAATAAACAGTTAATAGTAAAGTAATATGACACGAACAATGATTTAAAGAACTTACGTAGTCATATATCTCTTGAATGTATATATATGTCGATTATAATGTAATTCACGGTTTCAGTTCTCTCTCTAAGTAATATGAATCGACTAACTCTAAAAGTAAAACCCTAACGTTCTATTTATATTGCTAGGTCTAATCTAATTAAGGAAACAAGAGTTTAAGGAATTATAAACTTCCTTTTACAATAAAGCATATTTTTTCCTTATTTTGTCACAATTAAATAATAATAGACCTAACAATCTCCCCCTTTGTGGCAAAATGAGTCTTCATCTTTTTAGCTCGAACATGCCCTCAAATCTTCGTAGGGTTTGTCGATAGATAATTCTGTCGATTATCTTGATAGCTTCTAAGAGAGAGTTTCTTTTGTCGTTGCTCATCCTTGTTGCGCTCTTTCTATCTGTTGCAAGTTCTGACGCAAGTCTGTTTCAGATTCCCCATAACGTACCGTCAGAATATGCAGCCACTTCGTGACACCTGAGAAACCGTTTTTCTCTAGAAGCATGCATCCAAACTACACCATGAACAGGACGAGTGATGACGGTGGCGACTAGAGTACTGTCAGGTACAGGTAATGATTGATCAGGCTTAGTAATATGTATCTTCTTTTGCTCGCTTTCGATCCCTCATTGAAGATCATGAAGATAGCTGTACCGAAGCTCTTTCTGAACATGCCTTACCATTGCCCTTAATGCCCTTTGCTCGTGTACGTTTCGGTTGCGCTTATCTCTCAAATCGTTGTAGATGATCTCCAAGTCCATTATATCGAGATTTGCAAAATCAGCTTCAGAGAAGGAATACGTTTTACCGTCATCTCTTTGGACAGTGAAAACCGGGTACTCGACTTGAAAGATCCTTCCAGTGTCTATTTTCAGAATCCCGACTACCCTGTGCCTTGAGACCACTTCAGCTTGAGGTAAAGCTCTCATCCTCAGGATATGGAGATACTCTCTAACCTGAGCAAGGTCCATTTCCATCACGAGATGAATGTGTGCCAAATCGTCAGGTTTTGCTTCCTTGCGGAAGATCTTCTCCATAGTTTCCTCAAGATATGGCACACGGATCTGCTGATTCACCCATTTGGATTTACTTTCCGTCAACATTCTTTGCCACCGAATCTGATGAGGTAGGAGTCTTGGTTCGTTTTGTTCCCTTAAGGCATAGTTCCTTGTTGTATGCCTCAAGTTCACATAGTCTTGCTCTTGGAGTACTGGTTCGTACGGATCTCGGAACCAGTTTTGAAGTGAGTTTCGCAGACGTTGAACTTCAACTCGTTCTTCATTTTGTTCGGGTTCGGGTTCGGCAGGTTCGGCTGTACTCTCGAATTCGATATCCGCAGGGTTTTCAACCGTTGGTGTATCGTCCTCTTGAGTCGTTGTAGTGCGTTGCCTTTGTTGGGTAGATTGAGCGGGTGGTCTTGAAGCTGAGGCAGCAGCTGCTCTTGATCGTGATCTTGCCGTTTGGCGTGTCTCCCTCTCAGGACGAGTTGGAGCGGAGCCCGGGTCGTCCAGGTGAGGTCTGAATGTAGATGTACGAACTGCCGGACGGCAAGACTCTTGGATTTCGGTGCGATGAGCAGTAATAGCAACCAGGATGTCATCTGTTTTGCACTGTTGGGCATTTTTCAAGTCGGCGAGCTCTTGGTCAATATGGACGCGGAAGACATCGAACTCATGACGAGTTACAGTGGGGATCTGAAGATTGAAGATTGATCTGAAGACGAGTTATATCGAACTCCATCTTCATCTTGCTTGTTCTTGAATATCCATTTCGTGCCGATAACGGTCTTGTTTCGAGGACGGGGAACAAGGTGCCATACTTTCAGACTTTCAAATTGATTGAGTTCCTCTTGCATTGCCACAATCCAATCAGGATCATTCATTGCCTCGTGAATGGATGTGGGTTCAATCTTGCTTATGAATGCAAAGAACATGCAATCATTGGCTGAGGCGGAACGCGTTGTAACTGGTCGGTTCGGATCTCCGATAATTTGTTCAACGGGATGAGAGCGGGTCCATTTGGTTGTATGAGGAAGCGGTTGAAATGCATTTGGATCCGGGGTGTCATCTTGATAAGAACCTAACGGAAGATCTTGAAGAGATTCCAAGGTTGGTGCCACGTTTGATGATCTTGTGGCACTTGAGACATCCGTAGGGGTTGATGTGGATGGTGGGGGAGAGGATGTTGGTTCCACAGTATTTGGTTGAACAGTCGGTTGAGGTTCAGGTGGAACAAGAGGAGCATCCGATGAAACAGTTTGATCGGGAGGAGCAGTTGTAGTTGTGCTTGGAGATGTAGCAGTTGAGACGGTTTCCGTTGTAATTGGCGGTCCGGAAAGATCCGAGGTCTCGGCAATCTCCAAGGTAGGCGGGGGAATCTGGAGAGAAGAATCAGTGGATGGTCCAAAGTAATCCGAGTAGAAGTACTCGAATAGGTCATCCAGATTTGACATGGCGGTTTTGGACGTTGAAGGTTCAGCGGGGTTGGGAGCAGGTTCCGAACGAATGTGATCGGAAGCTAATATGCCGGTGAGTGTGGGTCCAAAACTGTCGTGTTCAGGAGCCATCTCGGCGTTTGGATCGAATTGTACATTAACGCTTTCAGTGACGCAACGTGCGTGCTTTATGTAGACCCGATAAGATGATGCGTTTGGTGAGTATCCGAGAAAGTAAGCTTCATCGGCTTTCGGCTTGAGTTTCCCACGATCTTCTTTTTCATTGAGTAAGAAGCAATGAGTGCGAAACGTTCGAAGATGCTCGATGGAAGGAACGCGATCGTAGACCAAGTGATAAGGTGTCTTGTTGAAGCGTTTGTTGATGATGGAGCGGTTTTGAGTGTAGCATGCTGTGTTGATAGCTTCGGCCCAAAGGTGGAGAGGAAGCTTTGAGAAAGTAAGCATAGTGCGAGCGGCTTCAACTAGAGTTTGATTTTGGCGTTCGAGCACACCGTTTTGTTGCGGAGTACGAGCTGCAGAGAACGTGTGGGTTACACCAACCGATTCGAGGTAACCGTCAAGGGTACGGTTTTGAATTCAGTTCCATTATCGTTGCGGATGGTTTGTGCAGTAAGTTATAGCTTAACTTGAATGGCTTGGAGAAACAAGATGATGGTGTCGAGGGTTTCATCCTTTGATCGAAGGAACGTTACCCATGTGAATCGAGAGAAATCGTCCATCATTACTAGAACATACTTTTTCCCATGTATGCTTTGAGTCCGCATTGGGCCGCACAAGTCCATATGAATGAGTTGAAGAGGTCGAGTGGTGCTGTGTATTACCTTGGGTTAGTGAGAGACCTTCTTCATCTTTCCCATCTCGCATGCGTCACAGAGATGCGGTTTGTCGAATTTAACGGTTGGTAGGCCGGTGACTAATCCTTGGATGGAGAGGCGATTGATGTTCTTGAAGTTCAAGTGAGATAAGCGACGATGCCATAACCAGGTTTTTGGACTAGAAACGTTTGATAGAAGACAAACACTTGAGGGTGCGTTTACTTGGGAAAGATCGATCGTGTTGAGTTTGGACTTGCGTGTGCCGGTTAGAAGCTCCTTTCCATCAAACGTGCGAACACAACATCTATCGGGTCTGAAATTTACTTCGAGTTGCTTGTCACAGAATTTTCCAATGCTCAACAGGTTGTGGCTTAGCCCTTGTACATAAGAGACATTGGAAATGGTGATGTTGTTTTGAATGATATCACCATATCCTTTTATCGGTGCCAAGCGATTGTTGCCAAATTTGACGAATCCGCCCTTCTTTTCAGTGTAGTTGGCAAGCAGCTCCTTTTGTCCGGTCATGTGTTTGGAGCATCCGGAATCTAAGTGCCACACATGACCGATCTGCACAAAATCGGGCAGATTTAGGTACCCATTTGTAAATGGGTCCATCATGGTTAGTTGACATTGCACCCTTGGGAACCCACTTGAGGTGAGACTTATGGGCGTTAGTCATTTGATTTCTCGGACCCGATTTAGAAATGGATGATGAATGATAAAATTTGTGATTAAATGAATTATGCATGTCCGGAAAATAATCATAACCATAATCAATAGGAGGTTTACGAACAAAATCATCCACACCGCAATTAGAACAACAAATTTTATTACGAGAAAATTTGATTAAATGTCTAAAGGAATGAATTTGATAAGGAAAACGAAATCTAGAATTGTTTCTTTTGACATTGGAATGTAAAAACTTGTCTTCTTCGCGGGGTGTTTGCTTTGTAGTATGCGTGCCCTTTTTGACCCAAACCGACTTGGTTTCTAAAGTATGAAGCGCTGAAACATTTAAAGGAACACGGTTAGTATGGTTTTTGAAGACATAATTGGTTTTCGTTTGAGTGGTTTGATGTTGACTCGTGGAACACTCCGTTGGTTCAGTAGGCAATGAAACTGATTCCATAGGTTGTTTGCCTTTGTCTAAGAATTCAGTGTGAGTAGGAAGTATAGGATTGAAATCAAACTCATCACACATGTCATTTAAATACTCGTCCGATTCAAGTGAAGATTGGTTAAAAATGGCATCTAATTCAGCATTGATTTGTTCATCGGAATAGGAACATTTTTGTTTTGGAAGATTGGAATTTGGGTCCATTTTAAACAACTCTTCGCAATTATCTAAGTAATTGCTAACGAAGGCTTTACAAGTTGAAATGTTTGAAATAGTATCATTTTCACGAGTTTTGTTCAATTGTAAAGTCTCGTTTTCAAATTGTTGTATTTTAAATAAAAATGATTCCTTTTCCTTTTCCGCCAAAGAACGTTCAGATTTCAACACTCGTTCGAGTTGAATAATTTTCTTTTCTAAAAATAGAGTGGGAATGTACGGTTTAAATTCAGGAATCTTGTTTTGAAGTTCTTAGGCTGAATAAGATGGAAAGTAGTTGGTTGGAAGAGATTCACATGAAGATTCCTCTTCTACTATTTGAGGATAGCAGAAAGGTATTTGAAAATAGTTTTTGTTTTGTCTCTTCCAATCTTCTCTTTCCTCAACACTAGGGTCCGGTTTCATAAATTGAATTTGGTAATCTGGACCAAGGTTCAGATATTCGAATTTATAAATCGTCGAAGTATTATAGATAGCCTTTGCTAAGTGTTTCGAGTTTTCAAAACCTAATCCGGCTTTTGAGCTTAAATCTTTCGGTGCATTTAAGTGAATAGTGTGTTCAGTTTGACCAAGCTTGTAAAGTTTAATTCCATCTTTTCGAGTTTTTCTAACAGATCTTGTCTTTGAAAACTGACAAAGTCAAACTTTGATGAAAATTTGGCAGTCTCATTCCTAGATGATTGAAGTTGAAGTGTGAGATCAGATATTTGTTGTTGGAAAAGATCATTTTCTTCTTTTAAAACCATTTTCTCCGTTTCGAGATTGTGTGCTATACTTTGAGTATTGACAAGGTCGGTTTGCATAAGAAGCAATTGTTTATGATTATTTTCTAGGCTTGCTTCTAAATTGGAAACCAAGAGTTTCTCGGTTTTCAATTTGGAGTGTAATTCCTTTAATTGACACATTAAATCATGCATTTGAGATACAAAAGAGTCATAGTCAGAAGGGCTTACCTCGGGTGTGTAGTCGGAAGCATGAGAAGGAGTGTCATAAGCCATCAAGCTGAAATGTGCTAGAGTATCCCTTCCATGTCATCTTCATCATCTTGATTAAGCCATTGTTCATCTTCAGCTAGGAGAACTTTACCGACTTCCTTTTTTTTAGATAACATCAGTTTGTAAGTGAATTAGTTGGAGTCCTTCACTATTGGCTTCTTGTATTCCCTTGCTTCTCTTACCTTTGAACTTGTCTTCTGGCTTGGTGTAAGGCGAGGTTCTTCTCTTCTTGATTTAGGTTAACAGGGCCTTTCGTTATTAGATCCCGAGGCATACCTTTGTTGGTTGGGATTCGAGCGACGTGAGAACTTTTGTTGAAAAGATCTTGTAAGGAAGGCCAGTTGTTGTTGAAGTTTGGCAATTTCTGGATCATAGTCAAAATCTTCGTCTTCTAGTTCGGGAAACATCTCTTGTGGAGTGGAAGAGGAATCTTTTGCCATCAATGCGATTGTATCCGGGTTCTTCTTTGAAAATAACCCCATAAGTTCGAGAACCTCCTCTTCGTCTTGTTGAAGGGTTTCATAGACTTTATGAAGATCAAGGTCAGCAAGATATTTGTTGTGTTTGATTTGATTAGCAAACCGGCGCCATTCCGGTTGAAGATTGCTAACAAATTTAACGTTGTTTTCGATCTTGTTCTTACGAATTTCGTTCTTGCTTAGTTCATTTACCAGTTGTACAAAACGGGTATACGTGTTCGTAAGACTTTCTCCATCTTTTGCCTTGAATTCTTTGTATTGAGAGATGTAGTTGGTGATTTTGAGTTTTGTGCCAATCTTCGTTCCAAGCATGAATTTCTCTATGACTTCCCATATTTCTTTAGCCGTCTTCTTGTGGCTATCAATGCTCATATAGATTTCATTTGGAAGGCTCATAAGTAGATAAGAACGGGCAAGTTGGTCACCTCTCATTATCTTCTTCTCGTTGGCATCACATGAATTTTTGAGTTTAACTTCCCTTCGTGCAGGCGTAGGAGGAGTGTTGTTTGGCATAGCCGGAAACTCCTGATAAAAAATTCGAGGAGGACCTTCTTTGATTGAACTCATGATCTCATCGGCATAGTCATGGCGTTCAACGAAATCAAGGAATCTATCCTTCCATTGAGAATATTCTCCCGGGAAGAGAATTAGAGGTTTGGTGTCTGATCCAATAGCCATAGCTTCACGGGTGGTCATTGTACTTTTTGGTTGGACCTCGATCAAGGATTTTTTTAAAAATTCTGAGTTATCTCGCGAAACAGTAGGTTTTTCTCGAGAGACAAAGGAGGGCAAAATTTTTTTATCGATTTTAAGGATTTTTATCGGGTGTGAGGTGCTCGATGAAAACTGTTATCGGGTGAACAAGGCTCGATAAAAATTGTTTTCGGGTGACTAAGGATCGATAATAAATGTTATCGAGTGAACAAGGCTCGATAAAAATTGTTGTCGAATTGAATAGACTCGATATAAAACGTTATCGAGTGAACAAGACTCGATAAAAATTGTTGTCGAATAAAATTTACTTGATAATAACTCGATATAACTTTGATTAAAGAAATTTATCGAACACTGACCTACTCAATCAAAAATTTTCTCGATTCAATAGGACTCGACAAAAAAAATACTTTAATTCTGAGTTTTCTGTGATTGATAAACCAGAAAACAAAAACACAGTTTTCTTGACTAAAAAGAACCAGTCTTTTTATGGACAAGACTGTCTGGGTTTTCGAGTTTCTTATTTGTTCAATTACGGAAATTATCAAGATTACGAGAATTTATGATTTTACTAAGGAAATCTTTAGTAAGAAAAGCTGCAGGAGTCACCAGTTCCTGAGTTTTCTTATGTAAAGATATTCAAAAGTAAACAAAATAAATTAAAGTAATTTTAATTAAACAGATTTAAATATTTCATGTAGGGGTCGATAAAAATTTCAAGATTTTATGTAGTTGAATCGATAAAAATTCAATCAACAGAAGAGATATCCGAGAAAAATTCAATGATCAGTATGAGGTAGTCGACAATAATCAGAATGAGGTTTTATCGGGAAAAGCATGAGACAGTAGGACTCGACAAAAATTCAATGAACAACAGAATTTGCAGAAATAGGAAAAAAGTACCTTCTGTTTCGTGGTTTGCTCAGAAAATCGTAAAAACTCGTGATCTCAGGCTCTGATACCACTTGTTGATCCCATTATAATAAGCACAATGACAATAAACAGTTAATAGTAAAGTAATATGACACGAACAATGATTTAAAAAACTTACGTAGTCATATATCTCTTGAATGTATATATGTCGATTACAATGTAATTCACGGTTTCAGATCTCTTTCTAAGTAATATAAATCGACTAACTCTAAAAATAAAACCCTAACGTTGTATTTATATTGCTAGGTTTAATCTAATTAAGGAAACAAGAGTTTAAGGAATTATAAACTTCCTTTTACAATAAAGCATATCGTTTCCTTATTTTGTCACAATTAAATAATAATAGACCTAACAAGAAATCATGTTGATATGCTAATAATAATAGAGTTTCTGAGATTTTATGATGAGTATATAATATAAAAGATGAAAACAAGAAGATGGTATTGAAATACAAGCAAATTGGTCACTATAATTGATAATATGAGTGAATTGGTCATGAATTATATGGTCGCAACTCTATTTTTTAAAATTCGTAGAAAATTGAAGAAAAATCGTATGAATATGAGATTAGTGTATATGGAAAGATAACAGAAGGAACTATAATTCATCTTCAGACATGAAAAGGTGAAATTGAAGTTAAGATGGGTAAAAACAGCAACATGTATTGTGTTGTTAAGCTGAGTTTTGACAGCTTTGAGCTGTTCAGTTGTAAAATGCATAGTAAATCACAGAAAAATCATAAAAATGTGAGGTCATTTGCACTAGAAAGATATGCTGGTATACTTTATTTCATCTTTAGAAGTCATTGGTTAATTGTGAGCCTAAGTAGGTTAAAACAGGGGATGAACAGAGGGTTGTGCAAAGGAAATTGAAAGTAGGATAGTCAAAGTTTAAAAGTGTATAACTTGAGATTGATTTATAGTTTGATAATGATATTTGAAATGTTTACTCCAGGGGTTATATTAAGGATATTTGGAGCTTGTGAAGGTCTAATTCTATTGTTTGTTGGAATTGGATATTACCGTGTTCAGTTGTTTAAATTGAAGCACTGTGAATTTATATCGAACATACACTTATGTGTAATATATGTATATGCTTCCTTACTGTAAATTAGTTTATTTTTCATATTTTACTGAGTATGTTGAGTCCTCTGGCCTAGTATTGGTATGCGTTGTTCATTTCGTGTTGTCGGTTGAGTCCGGATCCAAGACTGTGTTCTTTGGCCTCTTGGTAAACCATGATCTATGGGTATTACGTCGGGTGATATGCTATAGTATGGAGAATGACCACCTATCCAAAGGAGAGGGTGATTGGGTGTGGCATATTGGTTTTTTTCGTACTCACATATCCTGATTGGTAAGGAGCCGGATGTGAGTACTTTGCACGGGTCCTATAGATGAAGAAAGGGTGTGATGCACATGTATACCCTATTCTTGATAATGATATTTCTGTTTTGATATGTTTGTTATCCTTTAATTGATGCTGACATGGTATGTTGATCGTTCTCCTTGTAGTTAAACTACTCATTCTGTTTTGTTTCGGAATATATGTATTTTACATCATATTTATACGCTTCGGTATCACCTCACTAAGCCTAGTCGCTTATTCTGTTAGAACAAACTTTTTTTTCCAGGAAGAATGGTAATGGGCAAAGGTAAAGATAAGGTGGTCTAGATTCAGTAGAGGTTTCAAGATCCCGGACGACGTTTTGGTACTTGTTATGTAAATATTTCGTCATGGGTTGTATTTATGTAGTATTTTAGTCGGGTAGTTATGGGTTGACATGTTTCTTTTTATTCGGTTGACCCGAACTTAACATTTTGGTGAAAATCTAGAACTGATATGCCGTATATGTTTTGAAGAATATATTTTTGGAAAATGTTTTGGGTTTCTTGTAAACGAACTTAATGTATCCCGATGTTACAAACAAAAACCTAGAATTCCCATTTGTCCTGACTTTCTGGACATGTGTATCAAAGCTAAGTCATGCCTAGAACTACAGAAAAAAGTTGATATCAAAAAGAGAAATCAATCTCAAACTCTCAAACCATCCTGTCTCAAATTCAAACTTTCAAAAGCCAGTTATGTTCACAAAGGAACTGAAAGGAAAATGGACCATGCAAAATAATGAAGTTCCTTCTGTGTCAGTGAAATCTCCAATGGTCTTAAGGGAGTGGACTACAAAGAACAGGACTCAAGAGAAGAACTCAGATTTCAAAGGAAATTATTCTAGAGTAGATAAGAAGTTCAATAGAACAACTGATGCTAGAATTTATGTAAATAAGAAATCTTATAATTCTCATTTTAAGAATGAAATTTCAATGAAATATTTTATTTCCCAAAATTCTGAATGTCTCTCTCTATTGTTAAAATTAAAGAAGCTTTTCTCTGGTCCACATTGTTTCCCTTCTGACTCTAAGAATCGACAATATCCTAAAAGTCAGAAGGAGAAACAAAAACCTAAAACTAAGACAGGAAAACCAGAAGCTTCTGGAAAACCTGAAAATATGAGTAGGATAAAAGAAAAGCACAACATTAATCCTAAGCCTAACCTACGAGGACCCAATGAAATAGGTACCTAAAAATCTCTAATCTGTATTGTAGAAACAACGTTTGCACATATGGTATCTCAATTCTGGATGCTCTAGGCACATGACTGGAACCAAATATTTACTCTCCTCATTCAAAGACAAACTAGGAGGAGTTGTAACTTTTGGAGTTGTAACTATGGGACTCTAAAAGAAGGAATCGTATCTTTATCAAAGGTGGCTTACGTCTCTGGACTAAAGCACAACATACTAAGTGTAAGCCAGCTTTGCGATGCAGACATGGGCGTTTTCTTCCAGAAAAAACATTGCCCTTAATTTTCAGAGTCAGGTAAAGAGCTGCTCAGAGCTAACATAAAAGGTAATATTTACTTAATGAACTTCTCTTCTAAGAATGAAATAGAAACTCTCTGTCTCATATCAAAGAATAGTGAAGTGGCTTGGCTCTGGCACCACAAGTTATCTCACTTAAATTTTTCAAATTTGAGAAACTTGTAAAATACAATCTGGTTGACGGCCTCCTAGAGGTCCAATTACAAAAAGATTATCTTTGTCCTGCATGTGAAATTGGAAAGCTTAAAAGAGCATCCCACAAGACAAAGAGTGATCACTCTTTCCCCAAACCTCTACACATGCTACATGTCGACCTCAGTGGTCCCATAGTTGTACAGAGTCTATTTTGTAAGAAGCATATCTTGGTACTAATAAATGAATATTCTAGATATACTTGGCTTGCTTTTGTAAGACAGGAGTCAGAAGTAACAGAAGTGCTAATCACTATGATGAGGAAGATCCAAGTGCTTCTACAGAGAAAAATCCAGAAGCTAAGAAGTGATAATGGTACAAAATTCAAGAATGCCAAACTTGAAAAGTACCTCAACAAAGAAGGAATTTCACAAAACTTCTCAGCTGCAATAACTCCTCAACAAAATGGTGTTGTGGAAAGAAGAAACAGAACTTTAGCTGAGGCGGCAAGAACTATGCTCGCTGCTTCTAGATTTCCCACTCACTTCTAGGCTGAAGTTGTTTCTACTACATGTTTCAGATCTCTCTCTAAGTAATATAAATCGACTAACTCTAAAAATAAAACCCTAACGTTGTATTTATATTGCTAGGTTTAATCTAATTAAGGAAACAAGAGTTTAAGGAATTATAAACTTCTTTTTACAATAAAGCATATCCTTTCCTTATTTTGTCACAATTAAATAATAATAGACCTAACAAGAAATCATGTTGATATGCTAATAATAATAGAGTTTCTGAGATTTTATAATGAGTATATAATATAAAAGATGAAAACAAGAAGATGGTATTGAAATACAAGCAAATTGGTCACTATAATTGATAATATGAGTGAATTGGTCATGAATTATATGGTTGCAACTCTATTTTTTAAAATTCGTAGAAAATTGAAGAAAAATCGTATGAATATGAGATTAGTGTCTATGGAAAGATAACAGAAGGAACTATAATTCATCTTCAGACATGAAAAGGTGAAATTGAAGTTAAGATGGGTAAAAACAGCAACATGTATTGTGTTGTTAAGCTGAGTTTTGACAGCTTTGAGCTGTTCAGTTGTAAAATGCATAGTAAATCACAGAAAAATCATAAAAATGTGAGGTCATTTGCACTAGGAAGATATGCTGGTATACTTTATTTCATCTTTAGAAGTCATTGGTTCATTTTGAGCCTAAGTAGGTTAAAACAGGGGATGAACAGAGGGTTGTGCAAAGGAAATTGAAAGTAGGATAGTCAAAGTTTAAAAGTGTATAACTTGAGATTGATTTATAGTTTGATGATGATATTTGAAATGTTTACTCCAGGGGTTATATTAAGGATATTTGGAGCTTGTGAAGGTCTAATTCTATTGTTTGTTGGAATTGGATATTACCGTGTTCAGTTGTTTAAATTGAAGCACTGTGAATTTATATCGAACATACACTTATGTGTAATATATGTATATGCTTCCTTACTGTAAATTAGTTTATTTTTCATATTTTACTGAGTATGTTGAGTCCTCTGGCCTAGTATTGGTATTCGTTGTTCATTTCGTGTTGTCGGTTGAGTCCGGATCCAAGACTGTTTTCTTTGGCCTCTTGGTAAACCATGATCTATGGGTATTACGTCGGGTGATATGCTATAGTATGGAGTATGACCACCTATCCAAAGGAGAGGGTGATTGGGTGTGGCATATTGGTTTTTTTCGTACTCACGTATCCTGATTGGTAAGGAGCCGGATGTGAGTACTTTGCACGGGTCCTATAGATGAAGAGAGGGTGTGATGCACATGTATACCCTATTCTTGATAATGATATTTCTGTTTTGATATGTTTGTTATCCTTTAATTGATGCTGACATGGTATGTTGATCGTTCTCCTTGTAGTTAAACTACTCATTTCTGTTTTGTTTCGGAATATATGTATTTTACATCATATTTATACGCTTCGGTATCACCTCACTAAGCCTAGTCGCTTATTCTGTTAGAACAAACTTTTTTTTTCAGGAAGAATGGTAATGGGCAAAGGTAAAGATAAGGCGGTCTAGATTCAGTAGAGGTTTCAAGATCCCGGACGACGTTTTGGTACTTGTTATGTAAATATTTCGTCATGGGTTGTATTTATGTAGTATTTTAGTCGGGTAGTTATGGGTTGACATGTTTCTTTTTATTCGGTTGACCCGAACTTAACATTTTGGTGAAAATCTAGAACTGATATGCCGTATATGTTTTGAAGAATATATTTTTGGAAAATGTTTTGGGTTTCTTGTAAACGAACTTAGTGTATCCCGATGTTACAAACAAAAACCTAGAATTCCCATTTGTCCTGACTTTCTGGACATGTGTATCAAAGCTAAGTCATGCCTAGAACTACAGAAAAAAGTTGATATCAAAAAGAGAAATCAATCTCAAACTCTCAAACCATCCTGTCTCAAATTCAAACTTTCAAAAGCCAGTTATGTTCACAAAGGAACTGAAAGGAAAATGGACCATGCAAAATAATGAAGTTCCTTCTGTGTCAGTGAAATCTCCAATGGTCTTAAGGGAGTGGACTACAAAGAACAGGACTCAAGAGAAGAACTCAGATTTCAAAGGAAATTATTCTAGAGTAGATAATAAGTTCAATAGAACAACTGATGCTAGAATTTATGTAAATAAGAAATCTTGTAATTCTCATTTTAAGAATGAAATTTCAATGAAATATTTTATTTCCCAAAATTCTGAATGTCTCTCTCTATTGTTAAAATTAAAGAAGCTTTTCTCTGGTCCAGATTGTTTCCCTTCTGACTCTAAGAATCGACAATATCCTAAAAGTCAGAAGGAGAAACAAAAACCTAAAACTAAGACAGGAAAACCAGAAGCTTCTGGAAAACCTGAAAATATGAGTAAGATAAAAGAAAAGCACAACATTAATCCTAAGCCTAACCTACGAGGACCCAATGAAATGGGTACCTAAAAATCTCTAATCTGTATTGCAGAAACAACGTTTGCACATATGGTATCTCAATTCTGGATGTTCTAGGCACATGACTGGAACCAAATATTTACTCTCCTCATTCAAAGACAAACTAGGAGGAGTTGTAACTTTTGGAGTTGTAACTATGGGACTCTAAAAGAAGGAATCGTATCTTTATCAAAGGTGGCTTACGTCTCTGGACTAAAGCACAACATACTAAGTGTAAGCCAGCTTTGCGATGCAGACATGGGCGTTTTCTTCCAGAAGAAACATTGCCCTTAATTTTCAGAGTCAGGTAAAGAGCTGCTCAGAGCCAACATAAAAGGTAATATTTACTTAATGAACTTCTCTTCTAAGAATGAAATAGAAACTCTCTGTCTCATATCAAAGAATAGTGAAGTGGCTTGGCTCTGGCACCACAAGTTATCTCACTTAAATTTTTCAAACTTGAGAAACTTGTAAAATACAATCTGGTTGACGGCCTCCTAGAGGTCCAATTACAAAAAGATTATCTTTGTCCTGCATGTGAAATTGGAAAGCTTAAAAGAGCATCCCACAAGACAAAGAGTGATCACTCTTTCCCCAAACCTCTACACATGCTACATGTCGACCTCAGTGGTCCCATAGTTGTACAGAGTCTATTTTGTAAGAAGCATATCTTGGTACTAATCAATGAATATTCTAGATATACTTGGCTTGCTTTTGTAAGACAGAAGTCAGAAGTAACAGAAGTGCTAATCACTATGATGAGGAAGATCCAAGTGCTTCTACAGAGAAAAATCCAGAAGCTAAGAAGTGATAATGGTACAAAATTCAAGAATGCCAAACTTGAAAAGTACCTCAACAAAGAAGCAATTTCACAAAACTTCTCAACTGCAATAACTCCTCAACAAAATGGTGTTGTGGAAAGAAGAAACAGAACTTTAGCTGAGGCGGCAAGAACTATGCTCGCTGCTTCTAGATTTCCCACTCACTTCTAGGCTGAAGTTGTTTCTACTACATGTTTCACACAGAACAAATCAATTGTGGCCAAGAGACACCTCAAAACCGCCTATGAGCTAACCAATGAAAGAAAACCTAACATAAAATTCTTACATGTCTTTGGTTGCAGATGCTTCATTCTTAATGATCGAGATAAACTTGCAAAGTTTGATAAGAAGTCTGATGAAGGCCAATTTCTTGGTTATTCACTCACCTCAAAAGCACACAAAGTATACAATTAACGAACCAAGACGGTCATCGAAAGCATCAATGTCAGATTTGATGATCAAGTCCAATTAACTTCTGAGTACTCCAACTCGGAACATAAGTTAAACAATGTTACTTTTGACTATCTCTCTAAGTCCAGAGAGTCAGAACTAGATTAACTTTTTGAGGACTTCTTTGGAGATGAACCAGTCTCTGAAAGTGCAAACAGGATGTTCTGGTCAGGACAATAGAAGAACTTCGAACTTCAGGTATAAATATTTCCGGTCCTTCTAGTTCTCCTACTATTTCAAATGACCATGCAGATACAGATGATGAGACTTCAGAAGCCATCAATTCTACACCCTTAAACTTAAACGCAAGTTCAGTGGAACAAATCCCTGCTCCAGAGCCCGACACCTCTGCTCCAGGTATCTGTACCTCTGGTCCTACATTTGAGGGGGAGCAACTTGGTTTTTCTCCAACCCAAGAACATATTGATCAAGAGATTGAACCCCATTGATTTCTCAACCTGCCTTGAAGAAGTGGACAAAAGACCATCCCTCAAGCCAAATCATTGGTGATCCTTCTAATGGTGTAAAGATCTGATCTGCCACTACTAATGGAGCATTCTTCGTGAATTTTCTTTGTATGGTAGAACCACCAACTCATGAAGCCCTTCAAGATCCAAGCTGGATAGATGCCATGCAGAAAGAACTTCTCCAATTTGAACGAAATAAGGTTTGGAAACTCGTTCCCTTACCTAAGGATAAAACTGCTATTGGTACTAAGTGGGATTTCAGGACCAAGAAGGACGAGGATGGAATGGTGGTCAGAAATAAGGTCAGATTGTTGCAAAAGGCTGCTGTCAAGAAGAAGGAATTGATTACGATGAAACTTTTGCTTAGCAAGGCTAGAAGCAATCACATTGTTTCTGGCTTTCTCTGCGTACAAAGATTTCAGAGTATATCAGATGGACGTCAAGTCTTCCTTTTTGAATTGCAAGCTCAATGAAGAAGTATATGTAGAGCAACCTCCTAGTTTTGAGAGCTTAGCTCATCTAGACTATGTCTATTTCTTAGATAAAATTCTGTATGCGTTTAAACAAGCTCCACGTGCATGGTATGATAGACTTTCAAAGTTTCTGATCAAGCACAAATATGAGAAAGGTAAAATCGATACAACTTTATTCATCAAGAGGTGCAAAGGTGAGTTAACGATGGTCCAGATTTATGTGGACGACATAATATTTGGCTCTACAAACCAGGCACAATGTGATATATTTTCTAAGTTAGTGGAAAGTGTGTTTCAAATGAGCATGATGGGAGAATTAACATTCTTTCTAGGGATTCAAGTAAAACATACTACCTCTGGCATTTTTATAAACCAAGTCAAGTATGTTTCTGATATTTTAAAGAAATGAATACTTCACAACTCCACAACAATGAAAACACCAATCTCCCCCAACGCTAAACTTGATTCTGGTCCTTCTGGAAAATCAGTTGATGTCAAGAACTATAGAATGATGATTGGCTCACTTCTGTATTTAACTGCTAGTAGGTCAGACACATGTTAGCCACATGTCTCTTTGCTAGATATCAAGCCAATCCTAAGGAATCCCATCTGGCTGCAGTTAAGAGGATCTTTAGATACCTTAAAGGAACTCAATTTTTGGGTCTCGGGCATCCAAAGAACTCTGGCTTTTGATTTGATTACATATACCGACTCTGATCATGCAGGATGCAAGTTAGACAGAAAAAACACTTGTAGAAGTTGTCAATTACTTGGAAGCAAGCTAATTACTTGGACATCTAAGAAGAAAAACTGTGTGTCAACTTCTACAGTAGAAGCAGAATATGTTGTTGCTGCAAATTGTTGTTCACAAGTCATCTGGATGAAAACCCAACTCAGAGAGTATGGTCTTCTGTATGACAAGATCCCCATTCTGTGTGACTCAGAAAGTGCCATCGTCGTTATTGCAAATCCAGTGCAGCATTCCAAAACAAAGCACATTGATGTCAAGTATCATTTTATCAAGGATCATGTAGAAAAAGGTACAATTGAAATGTAGCTTGTCTCTACTGATTTCCAACTTGCTGACTTGTTCATTAAAGCATTAGATGAAAGAGATTCTCTTTCTTAATCAGCAAGTTGGGCATGCTCAATATGCAATAAGTAACTCAGAGCCTCTATTTAACCTATACAGAGCCTCTAAACTAACTTCAAGAGCATGTATTATCCTTATCTTTTGTTTTTTATACTTCTTCTGTATCATCGATTTTCAAATAAGGGATGCAGAAGCTTCTGTATATACTATACAGTGCCTCTGCACCTCAAACTCTGCATATTGCTTTCCCGTTTATCCGATCCAAGCATAGTTTGAGGGGGAGCAGAAGACCATATGCATAACTCAAGGGGGAGCAATTTCTTGCTATCATGGAGAGAAATGGTAAGTCAATGATCAAGCAGAAGCAATTTCAAAAATTTTAGATAAGTCATCCACTACTTTTGTATATCATCTTTTCTCAAAGACTATACAGAGCTTCTAGTATGTCTATCCGAATCTTCTGCTAACCATTTTTGATAAGTTCAGATATGTCATCCATTACTTTTGTACTTTGTCTTTCTCAAAGACTACACAAAGCTTCTGGTATGTCTATCAGCAACTTCTGCGAAACATTTTCGACAAAGTTGGATAACTTCTGTGCTCAATCGTTTATCAAAGACCATGCAGAGCTTCTGGTATGTCTATCAGACAGCTTATCCATTGTTTCTCTATTTCGTCTTTTCACAAAGACAATACAAAGCTTATGGCATGTCTGTCCGATTTTTCTGAAATCTAGGAAGTTCTATATCTATACTTAAAAAATAAGTACAAAACTTTCTTCTGGTCCCAAAATGTTTTATTTGACTAGAATGATTGATTTCCATCTCACTTACCTTATGAACGTCGAGTTGCAGAACCACGATAAGCACATCCAGAGATTGAGTTTGCACAAAATCTCTTCTGATAAGAATTTACACTAGTGTGTTTTTCCTTCGTGCTTATCTGTGGGTGACGCACTTAAGTGGCTGTCATGTCTCTAAATATTAACCTTTGGTGACGGTTTTACTTCCTGACATCATTACACGTGTCCTCACCCTATGGTCTCAAATGCTGAACCGTTTTCACCCCACATTATTTGGGGGCGTTCCTTTACACGTGTGATCACCCTATGGTCTCAGTATTTAAATCGATTTTACCCTTTGATTTTACTTTTTCACCATCTTTTTTCTCGAACTCCCTATGCGAAAGAATTGCCCCATTTTCAAACCCTAACTGCTACTATGGTTGCTCAACCTACAAACTCCGGCAACGCATCTGTTGAGCTACACTCTTCAAGTGCCGAAAGCCACCCAATCGTTCATCTCCCACTCAAGTTAAACAACCACCAAGTCAAACTTGATACCCGCAACTATATATGGAGCATATTTTGGTATCATGATAGAGTTCCTGAAAAATCATTACCTCCAGCCAGCACTAGAAATCATCGACAATCAAGTCCCTATGCAATTTGTTCAAGAATACTGGCAATCCTGTGACTCAATGCAGATGGACTCAAAATTATTGGAACATTCGATTTCCCAAATACATAATTGGAGTGCACTTTAAACCAGGAAGCGAATTTCAACACTTTTCTTCATTCCCACAAAGGAGGAACTTGCAATTGAAGATTACGTGCAAAACCCAACAACTGATGTCTTGGTTGATTTCTTAAAATTCATAGGTTATAATCAACCCATTTCCAGGGTTTCTGAATTCAAAAGACAATACCTACCCCCTACCAGGAATGTGTTGGTGTCAATTCTCAACAAGGGACTCACTTGCAAAACAGGCTCGATGGACCAAGCAAGCATCAACATCCTCACCATCACGTATGGTATGTTCTTTAATCCGAAGATGGACTATGTTGAACTCATATATAGGGAGATCAAGGCCTTTGTAGTCACTAAACTCAGACTTCAAGCGAAGAGAAAGAAGCTCATAGATCTGATGTTCCCAAGATTTATATATGTCTTCATCAGAGATGCTCTTACTAAGTATCACATT
This sequence comes from Silybum marianum, assembly GCA_036898165.1. Lineage (NCBI taxonomy): Eukaryota > Viridiplantae > Streptophyta > Magnoliopsida > Asterales > Asteraceae > Silybum > Silybum marianum. The sequence goes on along the minus strand of CM072540.1, from coordinate 13,218,807 downwards.
GCTTGTGAAGCACACTTTTTCCCATTCTACATCATGAACAACCATAAACCTACAATCCACAAGGAGGGTTATCCTGCAGAACATCTACTTTACAGGTACATGCTCTCTGTTATACCTAGCCAATTTCTCATTCTACAACGCTATAAAAACTGAATGTTGGTCACAAATCCCCGACCAGCTACTCAGAGTACTTAGAATCCCAAATAAATAGTGAGGGGTCGAGTGAGGATGAGTCTGAAAACAATTCTATGAGTGATAACAAGAGTGCTTCTGCTCATCCGAGAGAAAAAGAATGAGATTAGAAGATGTCCAGAGAGACACAAACGAGTGAATCCAGCCGAGTCCATCCAGAGCATACACATTACCTAAGACTGATGATCAAGCATCAGGACTTACTAAAACAGGATTGACGCTCCATCCGGTCCCAAAACCCAACCAAACCTTTCCAGAAGCGCCTCTTCATGCTTATGGATCACACTCATCTGAGGAAACCTCACCAACATCTTCTTCCTCTCAAAAGGAAGATGATGAGAATATAAGAGTTCCTTCACCTTAGAACTCGATACCTTCCCAACACAACGTGGAGGCATCTGTTTCCCACGATATCGATCGGAACAAATTTGCCACGTCCATGGATACTTTTGTTCCAAAGGCCAACGAATTCCCGTTAGAGGGGTTTTGGCATTCTTCTGTGCACGTCCCTTCTGTACTTGAATTACACCAGGGCACACACATATTTTGACTCTGCATCCTCTAACGACGAAGAACCAGTCAAATCAGAACCTCCGAATGGGAAGTCCTTAAGGACCCCCAAGGGAAGGATGGAAGTCCTCCATCACTCAACCTCAAAGCAAGTGATCAAGGAGGCCCCTCTAGACACGAAGGTAACTCGGCTCCATCTGTTGGAGATGTAGAGGTTACACCACCACCTGCATTTGTCATTATGGCTACATTCCAAGCCTTTGCTGATCAAACAAAGGGATCCTTGAAAGATCTAAAAAGCACAATTACCACCAACCATGATTCTACCATTACAGAGCTCAACAAAGTTAATACCTCAATTGTTGTCGTCAAGTCCACACATATGACTTTCACTGAGAACCTCACGGCCATCCAGAACTTCCTCAATGCCAATGATACGGGTCATAAAACCATGGCCCAAGATCCCTTAAATAATCTTGAAAAGGTAATAAAGGCCAACTCAGAAGCAACTGCAAAGATCCCCTCTGCACCATCTACTTCTGGTAATTCTTCTTCCATCACTGTTGCACAATTTCAAACCTTTGCCGCTAAAGTCAAGAAGATGCTCGAATCGGTAGTTCCTCCAACAGGGTACAACCCTTCTGCACTGGTTTCAAAGGCAGATCTAGGTGATTTTCAAGCTACCTTAATTTAAAAATTTACAGAGATCAATGCTAACTTTGTGACTAAGAGCAATGAGCCTCTGAAGGAAGTAAAGGCATGTTTTGCCAAACCTTTGCCCCATCAGATAGTCATTAGTGAAGCCCCGTTCACCTAGAAGCTCACTTCAATTGAAAACACTCTGAAAGACACGAATGAGCTTGTCCATTCGATCAAAAGAAGCCAGAAGAAAACGAATAATGCCGACAAAAAGAAAGCTTGCAAACAAGATGAGTTGAAGAGGAAAGGTTCTGATGAAAGGGATTCCGGATCACCTGGTCCTCAGAAGGGGGAGAGTGGCCCCTCTTCAAAGAAACAAAAAACTTTTGTACCATCTACAGTTGCCACTTCTGAACCTCCACAACAACAATCACCTCAGTAGCAACAACCACAACAACAGATGAAAGTCTCAACCTCAGTTCCTGCGATTCCAAAGTTGGTGACGCCTATCTCTGTTGTGACTAAGGCAGGAACTCATTTCATTCCTGGTGATATCTCAAAAACTGTCAAATCTAAAGATATCCTAGAAGCATCTAAAGTCACAAATGTGATCAAGAATCTGGAGAGCAGAAGAAGACCTCTCAATATCTCAGAAGCCTCCACCTATACAGAAGCCGCCTTCTAAGCCAGCAACTACTCAGCCATCTTCTCTCTTACCAAAGGCCTCTATTGTTCAACTACCAAAGGCACCCTCCACTTCTACTTCTGTGCAAATACCAAAAGAAAATGAAGACAAAGGAAAGATAAAGAATTCTGGATTCAGAGATGGAAAAGCTTAAAAAGCCTCCCTCTAGAGAATAAATTTACAGGAGCGTGTATGCCGACAAAGATGAAGAGGTATTCCTGCAAACCCCGGATTTCTTTCCTGGGGTCATGCCTCAAATTAAGGCAAGATATACAAGGATCAGGCAAGAGAGAAAGTTTGTATACTCAACTACCTATATCTCTGAAGTGTGCGACATGATGGTTAGAAACTATGCCAACAAAGCCATTTCCTATGTAGAGCATACCGTAAGAAAAAACAACGGCAAATACTATACCTTCACAGAGAACGACCTTCTATCCCTGAACCCATGTGATTATGTATCACTAGGACTATTTTTGGCAGAGAATCTAAAGAAGGGAATTCCTTATTCCATGGCCTACCAACATTTAAAAAGAATTCTTGAACCCTTTGTCAAATACAGAGCAAAGATAGATTTTCAGACTGCCCTTGATATTCATATCCCTTGTCTGTCTATCTGCACCAAACAAATCTCTTGAAGAAATCAACAAACTCAAAGTAGGTACCATCATCTCTGAACCAGAGATGGGTATTGTTGAGGCCAAAAATTAACTTAATAAAAGTCAACTTGAGGTGCTTGTGGACCTGATCTATCAAAGGAAGGATTCTCCCAACAAATGTAAATAAAAAAAAAAGTAAACAAAGACAAGGGATTTGGTGACGCGGAAAAACCCTTGGACGAGGGAAAAAACCATGGACGATAAGCTATTATGTCGATGCATTATGGAAAATGACGCCAAACAGGGGCGTCGTCCTTTAGAACAGAAGTCGTATGATTACAAGTGAAAAACATATATAAAGACTATGCTAGCGTATGAAGTTCACAGAGCTATTATGTGTTCTTTGGTTTTCGAGAGTGTGAGCCAAAGTTTCTATCTCTTCTTCGGAGATGTTGGTATACTATTTATAGTCGTCGTTGCTTTGTAACGTTTGATTGATATTGATTTCCTTCAAAAATGCTTTTGATGACGTTTACTAACAAAGATAACGGTCAACTCATAATAAACCTGGAAATAACTGCCTGCGTCGAGTGTTTGCAGGTCTGTAGCGCGTCGGAGACTTCGCTTGGAGCTTTTCGTCGATCGTGCATTTGTGATGTTTTAACCGGCATAAAGTATTTTTGGTCGAATGTTTACATCTGCCGTCGAGCGATTTACTCGACCACTACTCTTTGGGTCTTTGGCTATTATTCGGAGGTCATGAAAAGTCTTTGGTCGGGTGTTTCAGTCAACAATCGAGGATTTGAGATTTTTGCCCAAACAGTTTGCCCCCAAATTCGAAATTTAAGCGGCAGCTTTATTTTTGAATTTTTTCGAGACATGTGATAGAGATATCATAATAGCTTCAAAAGGCACTGGGTTCTTAAAAGAGAAAGATCTGAAGAAGTTCTGAAGACACTTCTGAAGAGGTTCTGAAGAAGTTCTGAAGACACTTATGAAGAAGATCTGAAGGAGTTCAGAACCTATTCTGAACTTGTCTGTTATGAATGCTATGTTACTTTAGTCTTTCTATTGTATGTATAAATAGATGGTTAGTTAGATTGTTAGAACAAACGTTTTCATAAGCCATGTAAAGACATATTCTGTAATACTGTACATTCAATCAATACATATTACATTTGGCTATTATCATTCCTGTCAAAATCTTTTCATATATTGATATCTTGATTGTTTGGGTCCTAACAATTGGTATCAGAGCCAATTCATCTGTTTTTGAAGATTTGTGAAAGAACTTGTCAGATCTGACAGTTCTTGGCGTTCTTGATCAACAAAATTCAGATTCAACTCAGGTGAATTCTCGATCTTCTAACCAACAAAGATGTCTAAAGAAATAGTCTCAATCGGATCTGAAACGAAACCACCAACTCTCTTCTTGGGAGAATATCATCAATGGAGAATCAGAATGATTCAATTCTTGGATAATATAGATGAAGCCTTAATGCAATATATCACAAATGGCCCACTAGAGGTATTTGTTGAGATTCCAGCAGTTCCCAGAACTGAATCCACCCCTGAAATCCCTACATCAAGAATCAAGAAGAGTCCTGGAATGTACAATCCAGCTGAAAAGGCTCAAATGAAAGTTGATAGAAGAGCATTAACTTTACTCACCATGGCAATTCCTAATGAGAAATTCAATATGGTTGATAGTTTAACTTCAGCAAAAGCCATGTGGGATGAAGTGGAAGCTCAGATGCAAGGAAGTACAAAGGCTCAAGCACAGAGATTAAATATCTGTGTAGGAACATATGAAAATTTCAGATACAAAGAAAATGAATCTATCACTGATACATATCATAGATTCAATAACATTCTGAATGATCTAAGAAGAACTGGTGTTCAGAAATCAAATTCTGAGATAAATAACAAATTTCTGAACAATCTGGGAAATGAATGGTCAAGTTTTTCAGATAATATGGTAACTAGGAACTTGTCTAGAAAGACAATTTATGATGTCTATGGCATCTTGTTCCAACAAGAGGACAAGATCAAAGTTAGACAATATGAACAAAAGAAGACACAAGAAACAGTTGCCCTTCTAAGCAAGAACTACAATAATTCTTTAACCATTGCTGCCAAGAAAGTTTGTGAGATCCCAGAGACAACAGTTTGTGATGGGGATGAATCAGATGAGGAGCTTAAAAGGATTTCTGATAATATTGCTTTCATGACAAGGCAATTCAAACAAAGATACAATCAAAAATATCAGAATAAACCTAGATCTGAAGTTGGGCCTAAGAAAGGTCAAGAGGTTGGTCAATCTGAAACATCTGAACCAGCAAGATGCTTCAACTATGGAAAGCCTGGACATTATGCAAGACAATGCAAGATGCCAAAAGTCAAGAATTCAGGTTATTATGAGAAGAAGCATTTATTAGCAAATAAAAAGGAGCTTAATCCTGCTCTAGTGACCAAGTATGGAGAAGACTGGTTAAACTGGAGTGATGGAGATGATGATGAAGAAGTTGCTCACTATGCAACAAATTGCTACATGTGTCAAATGGATCCAGAAAAGGACAAACAAGACACTGAGGTATCTTCTTCATCTTCTGAACAAAATTCCGAACACAATTCTGAAATTAATACTAAAGATTCAGAAATGACAAATAAATTTCAAAATATGTTTTCTGAATTTGAAACACTCAGAAACAGAATTAAAGGTGAAAGAATTTTAGTCAATCAATTCAGAGCTGAAAGTCAAATATATAAAGAAAATTGTCAAGCAGCTAAACAGATTATTGAAAAAGTTTCTGAAGAAAAACTTGTTTTAAAAGAAAAATGGATAGTTTACAAAAAGAAGTTATAAATGAAAAATCTGAAAAGGAAATTCTAAATGTTAAGATGAATTTTATGAATCAAGAGAGAGTTGATCTTTATAAAAATATTAAGGATTTGGAAGATTTGAATTTTAAAAGAGGACAAACTGAACAAACTCTGAATATTTTAACTAGTCAGGCTCAGAACTCAAAATTTTACAATATAAAAGCAGGTTTAGGATATAATGATAGTCAAATTTTAAAAAAGGCACCTGCAAACTTGTATGATTATTCTAAAATGAAAATTTTCAAAGAATCAAATACAAGTGTCATTTCCAAACCTGTAAACTATTATTTGCCTGAAAGAATTCTTTTTGTAAAATCAGAGACTTTGTTTTCAGAAGAAACACCTCTTAAAACTGGTAAACCAGAAATAATCTCTGAAACAGAAGAAATGAATATAATTTCAAATATTTGTAAATCTTCTGAAACAAATATTATTTCTGAAGAAAAATCTGAAGTAATTGTTAAGTCTGAAATTGTTTCTGAAGTTATTTCTGTAATAACTTCTGAATTCAATTCTGAAATCATTTCAAAAGATACTTCTGATAATAAATCAGAACATGAAGAAAAATATGATGAATTCTCAGATATTGAATCTTTAGAAGATATTGATGAGAATCCCAATATATTTTTTGATAATTCTGATAATGAGTCTACAACAACAACAAATTCAAATATTTTTGCAACAAGTATGACTCAAAATAAATTTTTAGATCTAATAAATGCTTCTGATTCAGAAGATGATGATGATCAAATGGTGCAAGTCATTGATAAAAATGGCTATTTGGTTTATAAATCTCAATCATGTATGACTAAAGGAAAAAAATTAAAATCTGATGTTTCAAAGATACCTTTAGAATTGTTTGATCCTGTATTTTTAAAACCAGAATATCAGAATTCAGATTTTTCTCCTACCAATACAAACATTTCATTAAATTCAACACCATGTTCAGTAACATCTTCTGACTTCAACACCAGAGTTAAAAAATTTGAACAAGGAGAATCCTCAAATTCTCTCTCTGAAGTTCAGAAAATTAACTCAAAATCTGAAGATAAACCTAAAGTGAACAAAAGAATTTCTTATACTAATCCTCATTTCTTATCTTTTACAGAGCTATCCACTTTAGTATGGAGAAAGAAAGATGAAAGACTATCAAAGAATGACAAATTAGAGAGTTTTTCATTTTTAAAGAAGAATGATGTACCTAAATCAAAGAAAGTGAATAAAAGAATTTTTGTTGAAAAATCAAATGTTATTGATTCTTATATATCTAATACTGTTGTAAATACATTAAAGAATCATATTCACTGTATTAATTGTGGTCATCATAATCTTCATCTTAACTCCAAAACAAACAAGAAAAATTTGATGAAATCTATTCAGAGATGTTCAGCTATATTGACAAATTCAATTAAACATAAAAATAGAAATAAAAATAAAACTAAGAAAGATAAATCTCAAAGTTCTGAACAAACTTCTGAATTAAAAATCTGAAGAAAAAGTTCAGAACTTCACATTTTATTACTAATCACAAAGGACCCATTCTGAAATGGGTACCTAAAACTCAATAATCTCTTTTGCAGATATGTCATGTGTGGGTCTTAGATTCTGGATGTTCAAGACACATGACACCTTTCAAAGAACTACTAACTGATTATCATGAAAGATATGAAGGAACAGTTAGCTTTGGAAACAATGCAAAGGGATATGTAAGAAGATATGGCACTTTCATTAAAGGAGATGTGAAAGTAATGAAAGTTTTCTATGTTGAGGGACTAAGACATAATCTTTTTAGTATTAGTCATTTCTGTGACAAATACTGGAAGGTTAATTTTGACATAGATTACTGTCATGTTCTGAGTACAACAAACAAAAATGAATTAACTGCTTATAGAGATGGAGATATCTACACAGCAACATTCGCTGCAACTGGTCAACTACAAGGTGTATGTTATATGTCTACATTAATGAAAAATGATAATTGGCTTTGGCACAGAAGAATGTCACATCTGAACTTCAAAGCCATTTCTGAACTAGGCAAACATCAATCTGTAAGAGGACTACCAAAGATAAGATTTGAAAAGAACTCTCTTTGTTCTGCATGTGAACTTGGGAAGATCAAAAGAAGTTCTCATCCTCTGAAAATGTTTTTTTCATGCAAAGCTCCACTTGAAATGCTACATATGGATTTATGTGGCCCAATGAAAACTCAAAGCATGGGGGGAAAGAAATACATTCTTGTCATAGTAGATGAATATACACGATATACATGGATTGAATTTCTAAGACTCAAGTCTGATACTTCTGAAAGACTGATACCCTTTCTGAAGAAAATTCAAGTTCTTCTTCAACTCCCAATTCAAAAGATCAGAAGTGACAATGGAACATAATTTACTAATTCTACACTTCAGAATTTTTTGGAATCTATTGGTATTTCATATAATTTTTCCGCTGCAAGAACTCCTCAACAAAATGGGGTAGTTGAAAGAAAGAATAGAACTTTGGTAGAGGCTGCAAGAACCATGCTTGCATATTCAGAACTTCCTCTCTCTCTCTTTGGGCAGAAACAATTGCTACTGCATGTTTTACTCAGAACAGAACCATTCTAAACAGAAAATTTCTTAAAACTCCTTATGAATTGTTAAAACAAAGAAAACCCTCTATTGATTATTTTAAAATCTTTGGTTGCAGGTGTTTTCTAAAGAATGATACTCCACATCTTGACAAATTTGCACCAAAAGGTGTAGCTGGTATCTTTGTTGGCTATTCTCAAAGATCCAAAGCTTATAGAGTACTCATTAAAGGAACTCAAAAAATCATTGAGACTACAAATGTCAGATTTCATGAGCCAGCAATGACTTCTGAACAAAACAGTTCAGAACTCGCACATAAACCAACTTCTGAAAGTTTGGACTCAGAACATACTCAGACAAACTCTACTTATGCATCTCAAACTTTACTTAAATCCAATATAGACAATTTATGTCAAGACTTATTTGATATTTCTGTAAATGTTTCTGCAGATTATCAAAATCCTTCTCTTCTCAGAACCACAAATGATCAAGACATTTCAGAAATACAAATTTCAAATACATCAGCACCACAACTCTCTACCTCAAATTCAGAACTTCCAACTTCTAAAAATACAACTTCTGAACCAATTCAAGTTGTTTCTGAACCGGTTCAAAATACTTCTGACCATGAACCTCAAAGTTCTGAACCAATTCAGATTTCTCCATTTGATGGGGAGTCTTCAAATTTACATTCAGCTATCAATCATGATACTGAAACTCAATCAATTATTGATGATTATGATTCTCTGAATAATGTTTCATCTATTCAACCATTGCCAAATGTGAACAAATGGACATCTAGTCATCCAGTTCATCAAATAATTGGAGATGCATCAAAAGGTGTTCAAACAAGATCTGCAGCATCAAATGAATGTCTGTATGTAAATTTTTTAAGTAGCATCGAACCCAAAAAGCCATATGAAGCACTTCAAGATCCAGACTGGATTTTAGCCATGCAGGATGAGTTAAATCAATTTAGAAGAAACAAAGTCTGGAGATTGATACCAAAGCCAAAAGGTAAATCTGTCATTGGCACAAAATGGGTGTTCAGAAATAAAAAGAATGAAAATGAAATTGTTGTGAGAAACAAGGCAAGACTTGTAGCTAAGGGGTATTGTCAGCAAGAAGGAATTGATTATGATGAAACCTTTGCCCCTGTTGCTAGATTAGAGGCCATTAGAATTTTTCTTGACTATGCTGCTCATAAAAACATGAAGGTATTTCAAATGGATGTGAAATGTGCCTTTCTGAATGGTATTTTACATGAAGAAGTGTATGTTGAACAACCTGAAGGCTTTATAAGCAAAGAATTCCCAGATCATGTCTACATCTTAGACAAAGCCTTATATGGACATAAACAAGCACCAAGAGCATGGTATGATACTCTTACAACTTTTCTTCTGAATTCTAAATTCAAAAGAGGTACTGTTGATACAACTTTATTTCTGAAAAAGGAGGGTGATGATATGATTTTGATACAAATCTATGTATATGATATTATATTTGCTTCTACTAATCCAAAATTTTGTAGAAATTTTGAGAAAATCATGCAAACAGAATTTGAAATGAGTATGATGGGAGAGTTGACATTTTTCCTTGGTCTTTAAGTTAAACAACTTCCCACTGGCGTATTCATTAATCAATCTAAGTATGTCTCAGACTTATTTAAGAAGTTTGACATGACTGATTGTTCAAGTATTCAAACTCCAATGGCCACTGCAACTAAGTTAGACCCTGATCTGAATGGAAAATTTGTTGATTAGAAAAAGTACAAAAGCATAATTGGATCTTTGCTTTACTTAACTGCTAGTAGACCGGATATAATGTTTGCTACATGTATTTGTGCCAGATATCAAGGTAATCCTAAGGAATCACACCTTCTCGCTGCAAAAAGAATACTTAGATACCTAAAAGGTTCTCCTTCATTGGGACTTTGGTATTCTAAGGATTCTAGTTTTGAACTAACAGCATTTACAGATGCAGATCATGGTGGTTGCAAATTAGACAGGAAAAGCACTTCTGGATCATGTCAGTTTCTAGGTGATAGACTGGTTAGTTGGTCTTCAAAGAAACAAAATTGTGTTTCTACCTCTACAGCAGAAGCTGAGTATGTAGCAGCTGCAATATGTTGCTCACAAGTGATCTGGATGCAAATTCAACTAAAAGACTATGGTTACACTTTCAAAAAGATTCCTTTGTATTGTGATTCAAAGAGTGCCATAGCCATCACTGCCAATCCTGTTCATCATTCAAAAACCAAGCACATTGATGTAAGATATCATTTTATCAAAGATCATGTGGAAAAAGGTAATATTGAAATGTTTTTTGTTCAGACAGATTATCAATTAGCTGATTTATTTACCAAAGCACTTGATGAAAAACGATTTAACTTCTTGGTAAGTAAATTGGGCATGATGAACATGTCTATGTAAGTATTACTCATCACCTATACTCTAGAAGTTACATTCTGAGGTTTTTATATCAAATTCTGAATACTTTGCTCTTCAGAATTACTCTGCATATTCTGAAGTTCAACATTCAGATCTTTTCTCTTTTCAAACTCAGAAGTATATTTCTTCTGTATCTAGGTTGATTGTATTTTAATACTTTTCATATTTTTTTCTCATTTCTCTAAATATTTGCTTATTTATTTGATAAAGTTTCAATGATTAAGGGGGAGAATCATAATTGCTAGTGATTCAAGGGGAGTGGTATTAATTTCAAATTTCTACACTACTCTTTCCTACGTAACAAATCTGCATTGGTGAAATAAAATCTTGCACTTTATATCTAAGAAGTATGAACATGCTTCTTTAGATAAAATCAGTTTTCTATTTGTTCAAATCTACTTCTGAATTCTCAAAATGTTTTATATTTTTCAGATGTTTATATTTTTAAATGCTTTTTGGTCTTCTAAGATGATCCAAGTTTAGTTCTGAACTCCACTTAAAAATTCTGCGGTTCTTCTGAATTCTTTCTTTCAGACTTCTGAATTTTTTCTCAGAAGTTCTGAACAAATTCTGAAGTTTTTGAACTTGTTCTCAGAACTTAACTTCCCGTTGATTTTTCACTTAAGCGTGTGCCACGTGTTTTAATGTCATTGGTTCTCTCTTAAACACGACCATTAAACGGTTCATTTCTCCTAATAAATGATGATTACTACTCTAATCACATTTACTTTTTGGCCACGTGTCCTTCAGCGATTATCCAGTCATATAAATCAATGGATTCCTCATCATCTTCATTTTTTAGCAACTTTTCTCTGAGAAATCTTTCTGTGTTTATTGATCCTCTTTTACCAATCTGTGTTCTTCAAACATCATGTCTACTTCCAATGCCATGATTTCTACTTCCTCGAGTTTCAATTATAACAATGGATCATCAAGTGATGGTTGATTCAAAATTGTGCCTCAAAAATTAATGGTTGGATCACTGGAAATTCCACTAAATGATGATCAAATGCTTCAAGACACAGCCACAACTGCAACTCATCAAGCCGGACCTTCAAACCATATCATTAACCCTAACCCTAACCCGACAACTGCTAAAATTGGGGAAACACAAGGTACACCCATTGATGTTGTTTCTGAATCAAATGTTGCTGAAAGTGAATCCCAGACTCATGATGAAAGTGGTGACCTGTCCAAGCTCTATGTACCTGATGAAAAATTACTTGACATCAAAACAAATAACTGTGCTCTGAACTTCAAATCCAAAGACTTCATTGATGATCAAGAAATGTTGATTAAAATTATGAAGAAACATCCCCTGCGCACTCTATTTTCAAGGAAATTCTCTGTTCCTGCTTCTTATCTTCAACAATTCTGGTATTATGCTGAGGTAGATGAAACTGATGATGAAATTGTCTCCTATGTTCATGCCTACAAGGTATGCATATCTGTAGATGATATTAGGAGCCTTCACTATTTGCCAAAACCAGATGAGGTTCTTGGGAAAACCTGTTATGATTCAATTCCATCTTCATCAGAAATGATCTCAGATTTTATGAGCTTGGGATACTCTAAAACCCTTAGTGCTTTGAGCTCTTTTAGAAGAAAATGTTTACCTCCAATCTGGTATTGCTTATTTTCCATTTTGAATACCTGCTTATCTGGGAAAAGCTCAAGTTTGGATCAAGCTTCAGCAAATGGGAGGATTATCTTTCATGGAGTTGCCTTCAACAAACACTATGATTATGCTAGTCTCATTTTTGATGAACTCAAATCTGCAATCTTGAAGAAGTCCGTATTCAACTACATACCATTTCAGAGATTTTTTCAAACACTCATCAAATGAGCAATGAACGTTGTCTCAAAAATTCCTGTTCTAGCTCATGAGGTACATGTTCCAATCTTCACTATGGATAGTTTAAGACCACCAAATGCAAAACTTCAATTTCCAAATGCACTTCCACTACCTTCTCATTTAATTAATCTTGTAAGTACATCATCTAGGATTGGGAGTGAGCATTTAGAATCTATGGGATTACCTCAACCAGTAATCCCTTCCCCTGATTCAAAACCAGAGTAGTGATCATGCAAGACAGTCTAGATTTACTAGAAAGAGAGGGGAGGCTGTTCATGGGGGAGAACAACCTCAACAAGTGAAGAGGAAAAATGAAACTGAGAGACTGGGTAGAAGGGTAAGACAAAAAATTGATGAGGGGAGAACACAGGTAAAAGAAAAACAAACCTGTGAACCACCTGTTACAAGTCGGGCACCCACATCTACTATTATTCCACATTCTTTGGTGGATAATATTGAAACAGCCAGTGAGCCCATGGCAACCTTGGTTAACCCCCCCCCCAGCCACTCACCCATCTCTCAACAGAAGGGTGTTTCAACAACACAAATGGGGCAAGCAGCTTATAATCCATTAGGACCCCAATTGGCGGTTCCTTTTGTTGAAACTGAAGGATATATGTCCCCCTTCATAGTTTTGAGCACATTGAGTCTGAGTGTCCACTCAACTTTGAGCCTTCTGAACCACTTAATGTGGCATCCATTCACACAAGCACACATCTTTCAGATGTTCCTAAGCAAAGTGTTTGTCACATTGCATCAACAACTATAGATATTCCTATCTCTGGATATCAAGGATTAGTTGGAAGTCCTGGTGGGGTGAACATCACAAGAGCTCCATTCACAGAATCACATGTGGTTCATGATGCCTTTGTGGCTCATACTGGCCAACCTTCTTCTGAAGGTCTGAAAACAAGTTCATCTGTTGATCTTGGCAACTTACCCACATCTTCTGAATTCACAGAATTCAAAGACTTATGTACTTCTGAATTTGCAAAGATTCAGAAGGATATCAAGGAATTGACAGACTCTACCAAAAAGGTGTTGGAGTATAGGTTGGATCAACATGGGGAAAGTATGGTGAATAGGCTGAATGATTTTCATCTCCAATCTTCCAATGATCTTAATATGTTTAAACAAGCACTTCTGTCCAGTCTTTTCTGAAGTGGCTTCATCAGTTTCTTCTTTGAAAGCTTCTCAGCCTTCTTCTTCTTCTTCTGCTCCACCAGTTTATGCAACTAAAGATGATATTTCTCAGATTCTAAATCAACTTTCATCCATTTAAAATTCTCAGACAGGGTTCAACACAAGATTAGCTGCTCTAGAATGCAGATCTCAATCAGATACTTTTAAAAGAAGTCTTGATGATCAGGATCCTGATAATCAAGAGGGAGAGAAAAGACAGAGAGTATCTGGAGAGGATGTTGAACATGTTCAGAAACAAAGCTTGGAGAAAACTTCTGAAGATGCTCAGAATATTGGTGAAACATCTAATAGAGTTTCTGAAGCAATAGAAGATATTTTGTTTGCAGAACATGAAGGTCAGGAGGCAATTGTTCGCTCTTCTGAAGATACAATAGAGGAAGGGTATGAAACAGAAAAGATATATTTTGATTCTGAAGGAAACCTAAGTTCAGATAACACAGATATAATTCCAGACTCTAATGAAGAAATGCTAAGGGAGTACCTTGCTTTTGAAGATGTCATTGGAGAACCAAGTGATCTTTCTGATGTGATCATGTTTGAAGAGGATGTTATTGATGTAAATATGGGAGAAAGCTCAGAAGAAACAAAAGCTTTAGTAATTTGGAAGCCTCAACAACTTCTGAGTGAAGAATTCAGAAGTGTTTCTGAAAGATTATGGAAAATTATGAATCAGTTCTGTTGGGTACATATATTTTTTAATAAACCAAGAAGTCTGGAGTGTAGACTTTTGGATAACAGATTTTGTATATTCAGAGATTTTCTTGATCAACCATATGAAGTTGTTGAACTTGAAGTTGATCTAGAACATATGGAAGGAACTGAGCTTGCAGATGAAATTTTAATGATCTACTCTGGAAGATTTGAAGTAAGAGTCAGACGTTGCATTTTGATTCCAAAGATTGATATTCCTCTTCTTGATGAGCCCATTTTAGATCAAGTTTATGAAAAAGAAGATATATTCGGTTTTGGAGAAACAAGTTTGGAATTTCCTGAAGAAACTTATCTCTACATGTACAGAAAAAGTATGAAGTTTGCAACTCTGGAAGACTTTGTTAATGATGAATGGTCTGAAGATAAAATACTTCAAGTCAGAAATTTTATTCGTAAGTATGGAGTTCAGAATCTAAATGATTCAACTCTCATAAAGAAGATCAGATGTTTTTCTAAATCTGTTGTAGATGATTTGTTAATATATAGATTTGGAGCTGAAAGGAGAAATGGATCCTTATGTGAGTTTACTCAATATGACATATACAAGTTAAGACTGCAAGACAAATTGACAGTTCTTTCTTTCTGTGTTGCAAAGAATGAAGCAGAACTTGTTTATGAAGTCAGAAGAGTTCTGGGAATCTATATAAGAAACATTATAAAGCATGATTTTCAACTAGCTCTGGAATTTGGTTTATCAAAGGTGAATTTGTTGGAACCTGTAAATCTTGAAAATTCAGCAATAGCTAGAGTGTTCACTTGTCCAGACATTGAATTCAGATATACAGTGAATGGAAATAAAACCTTTCTGGCCTCAGATATTCCAAAATACTCCAACTCAACTCTGAATTGGTTTCTTGAATATTCAAATGATTATGTTGGAGAATCAGACATTAAAGAAGAAATTGCTTATCTGATAAAAGAAAGAATTCACTTCAGAGAGAATGTAAAAAGAAGTTATCTTGCTGGTCATAAAAGAGAAAACAAGATCAAAGGAGCTGATTATCTACTAAGTGATGCTTATGATTTTCAAATTCACTCAAAGAAGCAAGACATGGAGGAAATTCTGAAGTTTTCTCTGAATATGGAATCTTCTGAACTCAGTCAAAAAGAAAAAGAGAAAGGTAAAGAAATTATTTCGAAGCTATATACGAAGAAATTTGGTTCCTGCAAAACAAGTATCTGAAGAGGAACATCTTCAAGAACAAAGGATTGAAGAAAATGCCTTAACCATGTTCCTTGAATATTTTCATCAAGAAATATTTATGGAGTATGAACAAAAATTCAACTATATTGATTGTTGGATTCATAAATCTTTTGGTTGGAAACAATGGTATTCAGATTTCATTAGAAAGTTAAGAATTCCAATCAATGAAGCCAGAAAGGAGAGCCCAGTGATCAAAGTAATTAATGCTGACTTGAAAACAAGGCAAAGTTACAAGTATGCATTCTTTACTGTTGAAAGACAAAATGGTGAAGTTTCTACCTTCTCTGAAGCTGATTTTCAGAATATATATCTCAGAGATCTAATCAGAGTTTACAGAAGTCTTTATCCATTCCATGACTCAATCACCAAGTTCAGAAAATAATTTCCAGTGCTTAGAGATGGATTATACAGAGAATTTATATGGGCTGCAAAGACTGATTTCCAAGTTGCTTATGTTCTAAACAAGAAACAAGTACACTTGAGCAAACCAAATCTGAGTCTACCAGATATTCAGAATTTGAAGAAAAGCACTTTAGTAATTCATCCTCCTGGCTTCGTTTGTAAATGCCTTCAGGAACTATTATTTGTGAGATTTGAAGAACTCCACAAATGTTGCAATGGAACTCTCATGGCAATCAGAGATCGTTTGGTAAAAAGACAAAATAGAAGATCAAAGAATCTGAGCAATGAAGATTGGGAGAAGAACAATAAACTTGCAAAAGAAATGATTAGAGTTGCTGAATCCTTACTTGAATACAGAAGACTAATTCTGAAGAATGTAAGAGAAATTCTGAATTTCTGGAAGTATGATCTGAACTATTGAAGCTAAAGGGGAGATTGATAGAGATATCATAATAGCTTCAAAAGGCACTGGGTTCTTAAAAGAAAAAGATCTGAAGAAGTTCTGAAGACACTTCTGAAGAGGTTCTGAAGAAGTTCTGAAGACACTTCTGAAGGAGTTCAGAACATATTCTGAACTTGTCTGTTATGAATGATATGTTACTTTAGTCTTTCTATTGTATGTATAAATAGATGGTTAGTTAGATTGTTAGAACAAACGTTTTCATAAGCCTTGTAAAGACATATTCTGTAATACTGTACATTCAATCAATACATATTACATTTGGGTATTATCATTCCTGTCAAAATCTTTTCATATATTGATATCTTGATTGTTTGGGTCCTAACAACATGCGTCGCTAGTTCGCTGAGGGGAACGGAGTCGTATGGTTTCGGACGAGAATAGTTAGGATCTAACTTATTCAATTGGCCTAGGCTGACGAGGCGAGGATATCCGTTCGGGTGATGATGGCTTTTGATAATTTCATGCGTACACACGAGCACGCGTAGGCAGTTGTCACAGACAGGTGTCGTCTATCCAACGGCCGCATACGGAGGTGCGTGGGACAGGTGTCGTCCCAGGGAGACGAAATGATGATTTGAGCGGGATTTCGGGGAGTATAAAAGGAACTGATCACCTTTCCATTTCTTCTTCCAGGATTCTTTTCGAACAACATTTTCTTCGAGAACCTACAACTTCTTTCATTTCTTGCGATGAAATGTCGAACCCTCTGAGTACAATCCAGTCGGCAGGTGACCTTTGGGATTTCCTTAGCTTGGCCCAGCCGGATAATGTCGAGGTGGTGAGTCCTGGCGGTTTGACGGTGCACGAATGTTTGGCGGAGGCCTTCGTCCTCTAAGAGTACCCTTTCACGATCGGCCTAAAATGGCCGTTTCCTCGGTTGGCTCAGGATTTTCTGAGTCGCTTCAGCATTCCCCCGTGGAAGATGATGCTTCACTTTTGGAGGGTCTTTATGATGATCGACCGATTGTCATGTGACTGGGACCCTCCTTTTACTGTTCGCGAGCTTTTGATGGCTTACGTGGTGAAAGCGAACGCCCAGTTCCGGTACAACCCTTACGTCCGGGGCGGCAAGGATCAGGCGCTGATTTCTGGGACTAGGGTGAACTACCGAGGCTGGAGGGAAGGTATATATTTTGCTACCCGCGGTCTCCTTGTGAGGGTGAGCAATGGATAGTTCGCGGCTGGCCCAAACAAGGTAAGGATTCGAAATTTATGCTTGCGACTTTGGGTGGGTCTCTGACGTTTAATCGTTCATTGTGCAGCAGTGACGTGCGAACACCCCCTTTCTCCTGATTCTATGGTGATAATCGAGCGTTTTCGAAGAATCCCGGATCGTGCGTTTTGAAAGTCGAAGAATGAGGAAGACGATGATACTGGTGAGGAGGGCGAGGACGTCGTCTTTGTCGGAACCTCCTTTCATCCGGAAGAGGAGAGGGCAGGTAATCATTTCTATTTGCTTTTAACCCCCGTTTTCTTTCTTTTGACTTGTTCGATCTTGATTTTCTTGATTTCAGAAGAAACTCGAGGCCCCTACACTGGTCATGGGATCCTCCCTTGTCGGAGGAGTTTGAACAAGAGGGGGTCGCTGGGGTCTGTCACGAGGGAACCGTCCTGGCTCTAGGGGGGCGAAGACGTCGAAGGCTGTTATGCCTTCGCACGTGTCAGCTTTCCATTCGTCTCAAGGCGAGGGGAAAAGATCGGTGGATGGAACTTCCATCGGCAACCCATTCCAAGTATTATTATCCAACAATTTGTTCGATGGGGGTCATTACTCCCATTTCGTGCGCCGTGCAACATGCGTTCGAGCAGTCGTGCATACTTGCGATACGGACGCTAAGTGGTATTTTGTTTTTAGGCCATACAGGCGTTGCTCGGCCAGGCGGTTGCCATGGCCTCTAATGCGGAGGAAGTCGTGCGACATCACGAGTCTGCCTTACAGGCGAGGGGGAGAGAGGCGACGGCCGGTGCCGACGAGCTTCGTCGTCTGCTGGAGGAGGCTCAGGATGAGCTTGCACGTGAACGGGGTTCCAGTTTTGACCTAGAGGATCTTCAGGCGGAGGATCTGGAGAGAATAAGGGTGCTGGAATTCGAGCTGAAGGCGGCAAGGGAGGTCCTCTCGGAGAAGACGAATGAGGTCGATGATTTGAAGATCCTCTTGAGGCGAGCCCAAGGGGCCATGGCACCGTCTTTCCGCACGGTGCCTCCCCCCCCCCCCCCCCCCGACTTCCCGCCGCTTTACCCTTGTTGTCCCTATCATCCAGCATTTGCACACATGTAGAAATCATTGTTACGAGGAAGAAAAGCCTTGTTATCAATCAACGCTAGCTCCAGGTTGTACGTTAACTTGAGATCCTGGTTGGGAAAACTTTAGTAGTGGTGATGTCTTGGAATCTTTTCATTTAGGGTTACCTCTTACGGTCGCGCCTATTTTTTGTACTCTTTCTTCTGATTTAGTAAAGACCTTTTCTTTTTCTCCTGTCAAAAGTGTAGTCCGAATCATGTGACCAAAAGGAATTTTATCTTTAAACGAGTTGATTTCTGGCGGTCGATCGTTGCTTTAGTGCTTCTTTTTCCAGGGCGTCTTATTCCGGTCGTGCCTTTTTTGTATACTCCTGACGATTAATGCTATTTTTTTGTCGTTTCTCTGCAGATGTAGAGGAGGTTTAATCAGGTGTTCGGCGGGGGTTTTTCTGTTCTTGACATAACACTTTCTGGCAACTAAGCCCGTAACTTAATAAAGAAGAAGAAATTTCTAAAGGGGACCTTAACACTCAAACGAGTGATTTTCGGCGATAGAGCCAACAATGACTTGTAAGAACATAATCGAAGGAATTCCAATATTTAGATGGGAGGTTTCTGGCGATTGAGCCCACAGTAGTGCAACTTGTAAAAATATAATCGAAAGGAATTTTGACATCTAAACAAGATATTTCTGGCGATTGAGCCCACAATCCATTTCATAAGAACACAACTGAAGGGAAGTTAAAAGAAAGATTTTGGTGATTGAACCCACAACAGTTCAACAAAAAACGTAGTTTAAAAGGAATTTTAACGTTCAGACGAACAATTTCTGGCGATTGAGCCCGTTAGAGGATGCGTCTCGATCGGTGTTTGAGAGGTTAAGTCCTTCTGGGTTTTTTAGACGACCGAGCCCTTAATCCTCGCGCGTTCTGGCAGTGTTTGCATGCTCCCACCATGCGTGCATCTGTGTCGTATGCAGTTTTACCCTGCCTGAGCTGCCTGTGATGCTCCGACGGTTCTCCATTGGTGCGCACTTGTATCGACGACTCGATCAGGCTCTTGCTTTTCGTTCCGCCATACCTTCTGTCTTTTGGCGCTGTTGCATGATTTTCATGTGCGGGGTTTTCCCTCCCCTGCGTCGACTGCTGGGCGACGTTTGATCTGCGGTTGAGGCCCGTTCTTTGCAGTTGGTCTTTTCGTTTTGATCAGATCGTAGCGTCTTCTATCGAGACTTGGCCGGGAGGTCGAGTTGCACGAGTTGTTCAACGGGAAGAACCTCCGCGCGAGCGACGACCCAGATGAGGCTGTTGCGTATGCCGCGACGGTTATGGAAGCACGTTCACGATAACATCCATAACCGCCCTATTCCGAGGCTACCTATTCCAACAGGTGCAGTACGATTTTCGCGCCGGTGCTACATACTCGCACGAAACAATTGTGGTTCTGCCGAGGGCGTTCGGCCAATTCTTTTCTGTCGGTCGGACAGGACGATGCACCCAAGCAAATCTGGTGGTCTAGGCATGGTTCCCGGCGACTGCCGGGCATTTTCAGAGTTTTCTCGACCCGTTTCCCGGGACCGTTATCAGGGCACGCCATTGAGGCTAAGGAAGAGGAGAAAACTGTCAGCGATGCAGTACTTCGCCGGAGAATTCCTTTAACCGGGTCCCACGGATGGCGCCAAACTGTTGATGCCAAAAATTAACTTAACAAAAGCCAACTTGAGGTGCTTGAAGGATTCTCCCAACGAACGTAAATAAAAATAAAAAGTTAACAAAGACAAAAGATTTGGTAACGCAGAAAAACCCTTGGACGAGGGAAAAAACCGCTGACGATAGGCTAGTATCGTCGATGCACTATGGAAAATGACACCAAAAAGGGGCGCCGTCCTTTAGAACAGAGGTCGTACGATTAAAAGTGAAAACCTTATATAAAGACTATGCTAGCGTATGAAGTTAGGAGAGCTATTATGTGTTCTTTGGTTTCGAGATTGCGAGCCAAAGTTTCTATCTCTTCTTCGGTGATCTTGGTATACTATTTATAGTCGTCGTTGCTTTGTAACGTTTGATTGATATTTTCTTCCTAAATGCTCTTGATGACGTCTGATCGTAACTGTCCAACGGTCCTTCTAAGAAAGATAACAGTTAACTCATAATAAACCCGAAAAAACTGTCTGCGTCGAGTGTTTGCAGGTCTGTCGTATGTCGGACACTTCGTTTAGAGCTTTTGGTCGATCGTTCATTCGTGATGTTTTAACCGGCGTAAAGTGTTGTTGTTCGAACGTTTACATCTGCCGTCGAGCGATTTACTTGACCATTGCTCTTTGGATCTTTGGCTATTATTCGGAGGTCATGAAAAGTCTTTGGTCGGGTGTTTCAGTTAACGGTCGAGGATTTGAGGTTTGTGCCCAAATAGGTATAATCTTCAGAAGACGCCGGACAAGAAGTTCTTTAGGATTCAAGAGGGATTCAAGTATTCGACAGAAATACTGAAGGTGATAACATGGCCACATTGTACAGAGGACAAGTGATCCAAATGGAAAGATCAGAAAGGCAGCAAATGATATGGATCTATTTTTCAAAGGTATCTTTAATCTAAGGGAACTGACGAGTAGCTTTAGTACTATAATTAAAGGTCTTCCAGACGCGTTATTTTGATCATTACTTTTATTTTCACTCATGTAATTTCAAATTCAGTAATGTAATGAAAATTCACTTCTGTCTTCATTTGAATGTTTGTAAGAGTTGTTCTTTTGTAAAAAGACTACCATGCCCCTAACTTAACAGACATTTTTTACAAAGTTAGTCTTAAGGACGAAAAACTAAACGATTTGAAAACCACAGGGACGAAAAAAGCAATTTTTAAAGACCAAGGACGAAATAGCAAATAACAACAAACCACAGGGACGAAAATCGTAGTTTACTCCAGGAAGAAAGTATCGATTATGATGAAACATTTGCTCCTGTTGCCAGGTTAGAAGCAATTACACTTTTCTTAGCCTATGCAGCCCACAAAGACTTTAAATACTTTAATACCTTTGCCCACAAAGAATTTAAAGTTTTTAAAATCTTTTATTGTTGTTTGTGTCTAACCCCATAGATTTATATGTAACTAGTAATATAGTTAATACCGAAAATTCGTGTTACTTACAAATAAATCCAAAAATATATATAAGACCATAATCAAATGAGAAACATAAAATGTTACAAATATAAGCATTTTGGTATCGGATAATTGTGTTCGAACTCGATGTTTAGCTTAGAATCTGTCAATACATGATATGATTTAGGATCTAAAGGAAATATTTAAAAAGGTAAAATATACCATAATGCAACTAATTTGAATTAAAACATTGGTTTAAAGTAAGATATTTTTTTTAATTTCAATATATGGATGAAGAAAATAATTCTTCCTTACTGTGGCGTAGTCAGTGCAAGTACGCCCAGTTGGTTGGTGCTGAGTGCCTCCTAATATTTGAGATATAATACAGTTAACGGCTAACAAGTCTCATATGTTGTGTTAGTTCAAATGGTTCAGGGCTTCATTTTGTTACTGTAAAAAAATTCAAATTTTAGTTTTATTTCTTAAATTCTTTTAATTTTGAAAATACTAACATTACATGTACGTCATTGCTGTTTATAGTACTACTAGTAAACTTTTGAGAATTTTGCTGAAATGGCCATTTTAGAACTTCAGTTTGCAAAAATAGCCAATGACTACGCCAAATGGTACTACGCCATAGCGTAGTCCATATTTTTCCCATTTGTTGCAAAAAAGTCCTCTGCTACGCCATATTCCGACTACGCCATGGCGTAGTCGGTCATTGAAGTTTTGAAAAGTGGCAAAAACGGCCCCTGCAGTATTAATTTTGGCGAGATATTACTACATCATGGCGTAGTAGTCAAGTTTGAAAAATTGCAAAATCGGCCCCTGGACTTGAAAGGATGGCGAGATAGATTGAAAAATGGCAAAAACGGTCCCTGGACCTTACTACGCCATGGCGTAGTACCATTTGGCGTAGCAGACACTTTGAAAAAATGACAAATCGGTCCCTGGACTTTACTACGCCATGGCGTAGTACCATTTGGCGTAGTGGTCAAAGATGCTCTGGAATATGCTCTTTGACCGAACTTTAAACTTTGAAAATTTAGCAGAATTGGTCCCTACGCCATGGCGTAGTACCCTTTTGGCGTAGTAGTCAACTATTCCTGTATCGTTTGGCATTAAATAGGGTAGCTGGGCAATTAATAGGGTTGCTGAATTGGTTGGGAGGCGAGAAATCACGGGTGAAGTTTAACTAATCTATTATAAATTAAGGGTTGTGGTCCACACCATCAACACCATCAACACCCATCTTCAGAGCCGAAATTTTGTCCTCAAAATTATTGTTTTCTTCAGAAAACGACAAGAACAATCATCAAAACCCGAGATTTTTTTCAAGCTCACGCGCCTTCGAGAATTTTACAATCCACGTCAAAAGTCATTACACGTCAAGACATGGAATTTCCAAACCACAAGCAATGGTAAGTTATTTCGTTTTAAATAAAATAAACGTAATCATTCAATATATGTTTTATATGGTTTTTCTTTAGCTTATCATTTTTTTAAGTTTCTGTTTCAATTTTCTGTACATATATATATATATATATATGTGTGTGTGTAATATAATTTATAAAATATAAAAAATATATAATTAATAAAATATATAAATATAGTTATCTAATAAACTATATTTATATAGTTTAGAGTAAATTACAGATTTGGTCCATATAGTTTGAAAATTTATGAAAAATAAAGAAACGTATGCTAAAAACAAATATTTAACGGAAAAGTTAGATGAAAAACCCTATGTGTTATAAAATGGAAACCACATCTCGGTGTCATTTTTTTAAGTTTCTGTATAGTTAAGATTATAGTATATTATATTTTTATTTTATAAAATTTATTTTGTATTTATATTTTTATATATTTTAGGTATTTGAATTTTGAACCTTCCATATATTTTATATTTATATACCTGTTTAATATACATGTTTAATATACAGATGTTTAATATACCTGTTTAATATGCAGTTGTTTAATATACCTGTTTAATATATACCTGTTTAATTAATATATGTCTGTCTAATATATACATGTTTAATTAATATATGTCTGTTTAATATATATCTGTGTAATATACCTGCTTAATATACCTGTTTGAAAGCGTTAATAATAAGTTCCTACTTATAAATCTTATAATAACTTTTGGAAGTCACACTTCCACCCCCATGAAAGTTCAATCGTATTTCATTAAACGAAATAATTGCATAACACCCAAAGATTTTGTTAAACGGGTGTAAATAGCCCTAAGGTTGTAGGGATTCAAGTAATCCACGTGATTCTCCTACTACCTGGAAATCCAAAAGTGTATATGACATTTATTTTAGAATAATGAAATATTGATAAACGACTATCAACAAAATCTAAAAATACCAAAAAAAACTATATCGTAATACAACTGCTTAATATACAACTGTTTAATTAATATACATCTGTTTAATTAATATACATCTGTTTATTTAAAAGCATTAATTATAAGTTCCTGCTTATAAATCTTATAATAACTTTTGGAAGTCACACTTCCACCCCCATGAAAATGTTCAATCGTATTTCATTAAACGAAATAATTGCATAACACCGAAAGATTTTGTCAAACGGGTGTAAATAGCCCTGGGGTTGTAGGGATTTAAGTAATCCACGTGATTCCCCTACTACCTGGAAATCCAAAAGTGTATATGACATTTATTTTAGAATAATGAAATATTGATAAACGACTATCAACAAAATCTAAAAATACCAAATAAACTATATCGTAATCCAACTGCTTAATATACAACTGTTTAATTAATATACAACTGTTTAATTAATATACATCTGTTTAATTAATATACATCTGTTTATTGAAAAGCATTAATTATAAGTTCGTACTTATAAATCTTATAATAACTTTTGGAAATCACACTTCCACCCCCATGAAAATGTTCAATCGTATTTCATTAAACGAAATAATTGCATAACACCGAAAGATTTTGTCAAACGGGTGTAAATAGCCCTTAGGTTGTAGGGATTTAAGTAATCCACGTGATTTCCCTACTACCAGGAAATCCAAAAGTGTATATGCCATTTATTTTAAAATAATGAAATATTGATGTACGACTATCAACAAAATCTAAAAATACCAAAAAAAACTATATCGTAATACAACTGTTTAATATACAACTGTTTAATTAATATACATATGTTTAATTAATATACATCTGTTTATTTAAAACCATCAATTATAAGTTCCTACTTATAAATCTCATAATAACTTTTGGAAGTCACCCTTCCACCCCCATGAAAATGTTCAATCGTATTTCATTAAACGAAATAATTGCATAACACCGAAAGATTTTGTCAAACGGGTGTAAATAGCCCTGAGGTTGTAGGGATTTAAGTAATCCACGTGATTCCCCTACTACCTGGAAATCCAAAAGTGTATATTCCATTTATTTTAGAATAATGAAATATTGATAAACGACTATCAACAAAATCTAAAAATACCAAATAAACTATATCGTAATACAATTGCTTGATATACAACTGTTTAATTAATATACAACTGTTTAATTAATATACATCTGTTTAATTAATATACATCTGTTTATTTAAAAGCATTAATTATAAGTTCCTACTTATAAATCTTATAATAACTTTTGGAAGTCACACTTCCACCCCCATGAAAATGTTCAATCGCATTTCATTAAACGAAATAATTGCATAACACCGAAAGATTTTGTCAAATGGGTGTAAATAGCCCTAAGGTTTTAGGGATTTAAATAATCCACGTGATTCCCCTACTACCTGGAAATCCAAAAGTATATATGTCATTTATTTTAGAATAATGAAATATTGATGAACGACTATCAACAAAATCTAAAAATACCAAAAAAAACTATATCGTAATACAACTGCTTAATATACAACTGTTTAGTTAAAATACAACTGTTTAATTAATATACATCTGTGTATTTAAAAGCATTAATTATAAGTTCCTACTTATAAATCTTATAGTAAATTCTGGAAGTCACACTTATGTAGGTCCCTGTACTCACAATAAGAAATAAAATATCCTTGATTAAGGATATTCGGGCTGTTATTTTATTTCTCCGGCAAGAGAAGAGCTTTTTAGGACTACTTCCTTCGGTCCTTAGATGGACCTCAACGTGCAGCCCCAAGATAGTCTTCTGACAGCCTTATTTCTAGAAAGGCAGATTTCTCCTATTGGAGGACAGGAGGAGGAGTTATGGTTTGATATTTCCGACCACATCCTTCGTTTCGGCCGAGAGGACTACTGCCTTATCACAGGGCTACGTTTTGGTGTCCTCCGAACATCACTCCCCTCCGAAAGCACAGCTTCCTAAGGAGGATCTTTCCTGATGCTTGCGGAGAGACTGCTCATCTCGAGCCTCGTCTGCAGCTTTCCTCGGTTATTAGCACGATTAAGCTTAAGATGTTAAACTTAAGCAACGAGGATGTTGTCCGAGTCTGCTTACTAGGGATCGTCGAACTAGTATTCGTTGGACGTAAGGTTTCCCAGTTAATTAATCCCGATCTATTTAATATTGTGGAGCGTTTTTCAACATTTAATCACTATCCATGGGGAACCTACACATGGGAAACGACCTACAAGCAGTTGAACCGTGCTTGGGCTCGACGCGACCAACACAACAAGATGTCGATTACGGGTTTTGCATACGCCCTAAAGGTTAGATAATTATTAATTTGAAATTTGTTTCCTTTATGATAATGTGCATACCTTTATGTGTTGTTGTATGTTTGTAGATATGGATCGTGGAGGTGTTTCCAATCTCCCGACAATGGTTTACATGCTCCGATGCGTCCCCGAGGGGGGTTCGTTGGACCAGGAACCATAATTTGAATATAAATTCGTGCCTTGAGTTCCTTGATTGTCAAGAGGTATGTTTTTGTGTGTATTTCGAAGTCTATTTATAATAAATTAAGACTATGGTTTACTTAACGTGTTATGTTTTCAATTTTCCAGGAAGGGCGGCGCCCACACTACCCTCTTGTAGCTTATCCTTCGGAGCAGGAAACGAATTGGTATAGGGATATCCATGCTTACTTCGATAGCCATGAGGGCCTTCGTTCATCGAAGAGGCCCCGACGTACGCAAGGCTCTCCCTCCCCATCTAGCTCCGACAATGGATCCGGCTCCTCAACCCACTCGTCTATGGAGGTGGACCACCCCCAATCCCGCAGTTTAGTCCGTGGGGCTACGCCATCCTTTTCGAACTATATCTGCCATGACGATAGTCCCTCACGTGGACATTATGAGCCGTCCCCGGACTCATATGGTTCCCAATGGGACAGGTTAGATCGGCAAAGGTTGAATGAGGTATACTATGATTTCTATTAATACAAGGAGCAAGTAGATAGAGATTTGTTTACCCACCTTGACGAGAAAAAGATAATAAATGCCGATCAAAAAATAAATAAATGTGGATTATAGTGCAAGGATCGAGGAGTTGGAGAAACAGATTGAAAGGATGAATGTAAGTTATGAAATATGGTTATATAGCAATCATTTAACTTATTCTTTACCCCATTTTGTGGTATTTAACAACCTTCTTTCTAAGGGCACAAGCGGTGACCATTTGGGGTACTCCCAGTATCCACCCCAGCCGGCAATCATGAGTATGCCCTCGTCTTCATACGTGTCACCGAGCCCCTCTAATTTTCTTGTAAGTTAAATAAGTAGTATTAAAACCTATCTATATCGGGATTTGTAATATTTTACTTGGTAATGATCGGTATTGATTTAATAGGCTACGTCAGTTGCTACGGAGCTAGGGCTTTATGTACCCTAGTCGAGCTTGGGGGAACATCAGCTGCCGTACTCCACCGCCCCTATCCCCTACATGCCGAATGTAAGTAAAAAAGTTTGGTTTTTTTTTAAATTAACTGAAAACCATTCATCTTATTTTGTAGGTTACGCTTGATGATTTCGAGTCATCGTTCGAGCCGTTCGCATCTGTTGAACGGTTGTTATTTGGTGATGAGCAAGTTGGGCCGTCGTATCATGGACTAGATGTATATCGACCGCCGTCCAGCATCACAACTGAGACAACACCGGTGGTCAAGGAAAAACGAGAGAGGGCACCAAGTCAATATGTGACCACTCCGTTTACAAAACAACCTGATACGACGCCAGCTCCAAAGCGCCCTAAAGCGACACATAAGGGTAAAGGAAGCCTCATCAACGGCGGCGGCCATGATCCTCAAAAAATACAAAGAAAGTCGTTTGCCCGAGATGAGGCTTCCGTTTTTGACGGCCTCGATTGACAGGACGTGGTGGGGCACGCTGCTGGGCGAGGAAGGCAATGGTGATTTCACCGGCGATGTGAGTATATCAATTTGAGTTCATTGTGTTATTAAAAATATACCGTATTCATTCTCTAACTTCTAGCGTACTATTTACTATCATGTGAATGCATGGGTAGGCTATATCATGTTTAGCCGTCATCAAGACGCAGAATGGACGGTGATGAACGCCGATTTTGGGAAGTTCTTGAGTGATGGTCGTGGTGCTGACCTTGTCATCAACATGGTATCGGGGATGGCCGAAGGTTCGATATCGTGGGTCAACCTAAAACGGGTGCGTAAATTAGTTTACATCAATTTTACACAACTTGTATTCAAACCTATCTATTATTAACTATATGTTTGGCGTTTTGTTCCAGGTCTACTGCCCGATTGTCATTGGGCAATAGCATTGGGTCCTAGGGGTTTTGAACCTTAAGGATTTCTTTATGGTTGTTTATGATAGCTTTAATAATATCCCTGCTTATCGAAAAGTCCTTGGCGAAATGATGGACAAATGGGAAGTTACTCTGCCTTATTTGATGTCCAAAATTCATTCGCATCGCCTTAAAAACGCCGCCAGAAAATTCAGTTATAAGTACGCTAACAATGTACCACAACAAGCTTCTAGCCATGGAGATTGTGGAGTATTTATGAGCATGTTCCTATCCCGGCTGATTAATAATGAGACCATAACTTCCGACGGGAATCAGGTGACAGCTGCCCAAAATTGGCGAAATTACATGGCGGAGACTTTATATATTTATACAGATTATTATGCTAGTACGACCGATTAGCGGGTTGCCCATCGTTATTTTTTTTGTATCACAACTAATAAAAATAAATACATACCTTTTGTTGCATCTCTGTATTTGATTTATTTTCCCCCTTTTTGTCTTTGTGTATTTTTCACATGGTCGTCCTTGACACACTAAGACGAATAATTACAACCACATGGTCATCCTTGACACATTAAGACGAATAATTACAACCACATGGTCGTCCTACTTTGTCAGACAAATAAAAAACTTTATTGAAAAAATAAAAAACTTTTTCATATATCACATGGCACATCCTAGTATCACATGTGGAACAGAAAGCACATGGTCATCCTACTTTGTCAGACGAATAAAAAACTTTTTTCATATATCACATGGCACATCCCAGTATCACATGTGGAAAGGAAAGCACATGGTCGTCCTACTTTGTCAGACGAATAAAAAACTTTTTCATATATCACATGGCACATCCCAGTATCACATGTGGAAAGGAAAGCACATGGTCGTCTTTTTCATATATTCGTGACAATTGAAGCTATAATTATTCAGTATGGCCTACTTTGTCAGTTGACGATAATGGCCTATGGTCCTAGTCCTACTTTGTCTTTATAAAGGACAAAAAATTTCAATTAAACAAAGTTAAGGGTTGTAACTGCAACTTAATGGGTCTTTAAAAGGCAGGCAGGTGGTGCTTTTCTCCAACACATCGCTCTCTTCTCAGTTACCACACCCTCCACCAACACATCGCTCTCTTCTCAGTTACCACACCCTCCTTCATGGAAAAAGTTAAAGTATATCTTCGTTCCGGTGGTGAATGGGAGTTTGCAAATGATGGGTGGGAATTCATTCCCTCCGGTCCACCAAGTCAATTTCAGGTACTATTGCCCAAAAACATTACACATTTTAAGTTGGCCAGTTACTGTCAAAAAAAATTTAACTTCGATAATGATGGCGGTGAAATGAAGATAGTGCACAATACAAATGGCCAAATTTATCAGATATCTGACGATGAATGTGCTCGTTGGTTCATGAATTACGCGTCGGGTGCGAGAGACCGCCTACACTCTATGTGCATGTTGATTATCCAGTGTACGGTAGAGGTGATGTCGGTTGTAGTTCCAACGTTGAAGACACACAAGAAGAAGAAGAAGAAGAAGAAGAAGAAGGAGAAGAAGAAGAAGAAGAAGAAGAAGAAGGAGAAGAAGAAGAAGAAGAAGAAGTGGGTGATGAAGAAGAAGACGATGAAGAAGAAAAAAGTCGTTTTGTTGGCTTTGCTGAAGATGAAGGTTTTGTTTTTGACATGACTGATATGGATGAAGACGAAGCAGCTGTAGAAAGGGTGACTCCTGTCAATAATTCATTTGGCGGGATAAATGATCTATTTGATATGCCTTTTCCTCTTGAAACCCCAGAGTCGTATGTCACAACTAAGGACCCCGTGCCTTATAATCGTAGTTACAGAATAGCAATAAACCAGACGTTCGACACGAAAGACGAGATGATTGTAGAGTTGGGAAGAAAGTTTCTTGAAGAGGGCTTCCAGTATCAAACGTCGGGATCTTCAAAAACCAGGTACGGGGTTAAATGTCGTGTAAATGACTGTTCTTGGCGTATGTCGGCATACCCCGTAGGAGGGCCAAACAAGATGTTCCAAATAAGAAAGTTAGTGGACGTACACACTTGTTTCGAGACCCAATTAATCCCCCGCCACCGTCAAGCGAACACAAAGATCTTGGGTAGTATACTAAAACATAACTTTCTAGATGCTAGCAGGACATGTCGACAAGAGATGTACGGTGTTAAGATTGGGTACCACCAAGGTTGGCGTGCTAGATGGAGTGCCATACGAATGGTTAGGGGCACCCCTGAGGACTCGTTCAGCCGACTCCCTCTGTTCTTATATAACATGGAGCACCAAAATCCAGGTAGCTTCACCAGAATAAAGACAGATTCAGAAGGACGATTTGAAAAGTGTATTGCTGCCCTTCGCCCCGCGGTACGCGTAACTCTGTCAGTTCTTTACATATTATAAACTATATAATTTTGATACACTAACTGCATTACGATTTTCATATCGTCTCTTTCAAGACAAAGTTGCGACGTGTTCTTATAATAGACGCTGCACATCTAAAGGGACGATTCTTGGGTACAATGTTCCTGGCCGTTGCCATGGATGGAAATAACAACATTGTGCCAATTGCTTTCGGAGTAGGTAGATCCGAGACAATGGACGAGTGGACCTGGTTTCTAGAAACGTTGAGGGAATGTATTGGAGATCTACCTGATTAGGTGTTTATGTCCGATCGGGCTGCGGCAATAAGGGCCAGTATTACAGCCGTGTTCGCAACGGCCCATCACGCTCTATGTTGTCGGCATCTCAAGATGAACGTCAAAACGAGGGACGCAAACATAAAACACTATAAATATCAATTCTGGAAGGCATGCAAAGCCTATATGGAATATGAGTTCACCCGAAGAATGAATACTCTACGACTCCATGTAGCTGCAGGAGCTCAATTAATGGACGAGCTTGGCCTGGAGAAGTGGTCAAGGGCATATTTTCCTGGTGTTCGGTTCAATCTTATAACCTCCAATAGTGCAGAATTGGTGAATGCGTTGTCCCGTTTTGCCCGCAGATTACCGATCCTCATGCTTATGGATTACTTCAGAGATTTTCAACAACGGTGGTACTTTCTACGCCGACAAAAAGGAGGTTCCTAAGATGAGAATGTTTTAAATATATAAATATAAATATAAATATATAAATCATAACATAATTTATACATTTTTGTAGAGCAAATGCTTCACAATCTAACACCGTGGGCGCAAGCCAAGATCCAAAGGAGGATGGGTAAGTCTGGAAGATGGAACGTACACGGCATTGTAGATGGTTGGTATGAGATTCGAGATGGTCATAGGGATGCAAAGGTCGATATGCGTACAAATGAATGTACATGTAAAAAATGGCAACTATCTGGGTTACCTTGCGGTCATGCCATCACCGTTGCGAGACATCTCGGATATACAGATTGTAGCCATTTGGCTTCAGCCTTCTTTTATGCCTCAATATACTGGGAAACATATGAAGGTGTAATTCTTCCTGTTGGACCTACTTCAACATGGTTGTCTCCAGATACCCCTCTACCACTAGTCTATCCACCCCTAATAACAAGTAACCCAGTGGGCAGACCCCGTAACAACGATCGAAGGCCATCTCGCGGTGAAGGTCGGATACAGAGAAAGTGTAGTAGGTGTGGCCAAACCGGTCATAATCGTACAAACTGCCCAACTTCTGTTGCATCAAGCGAGCCTACAAGAAGGCCTTCAGGTAGCTAAAGAAGGCATTCTCAGTCATCAACGTCGTTGGAACCACATGGAACTTTGGACTATAATAGTATTGACCTTAATATTGATTTTTAGCTGCCAAAGTTTGCTCCTGATTTTTAGTTGACTGTTTCAAGTGTTTGTTAACTATTATAATGTTTTTCAATAAAGTTAACGTTATTGCAAACTTTTTATTATAATGTTCACTTGTTATAATATTAATTATTGTTTTATCAAATTTGAAATATCACTACACTAAATAATTTATTCAAATATTAATTATCATTTTATAAAGTTATTGTTTGTTAAACCATAAATTGATATAGTAAGGATAGTGCAAACATCTTAAAAAACATCTTAAACAATGGAAAATATTACAGTGCAAACATCTTAAACAAACATTCAACTAGGAGACATTTAGTGAGGATAGATGTCTTGGCATTGGATGATCCACTGAGCCTTTTCGTTGATCTTGTCCTCAAGAACGTCGTATTCTTCTTTGATTTCCTTTACCAACATCTCCTCCGTACTAATTGTTTGCTCTAGGACTGCAAGCTCTGCTTTACTTTCGTTAATCACCACCTCTTTTTGAAGTTTTATTTCCCTGTTCTTATTCCATTTCTCCCCAAGCGCTATGATCTCCCGGTTCGCCTCGTTAACTGCTGTCTTCAATTTCGCCGGCATTACTTGTGATGCCGGAGGGTTTGGGTCAGGGTATAAAAACCTGGAAGAAAACATTTGTGGTTCATTGTATGGAGATGTCTCCGTGTAGTTATAGAATGTGTCTTCCCAATCGGCACGCTCTTCATCGGTTATTGGTTGGTCGGCAAAAGTTCTCCCATTCTTTGCCCACTCTTCTTCTGTTGCGCGCACATGCCAGGTACGCTTATACATTCCATCATTCAATTGTCGTAGGGTTGTTTCTGTGCAGATCGAGAACTTCCAGCCTTGGAAGCTGATTTGTTCTTGCCAGATCGGTTGTTTTCGAACATGGTTTCTTGAAGGTTAGCTAAATTTACGAAGAGTTATGAAATGAATGAAATGGTAGATAACAAATTTGTGTGTTGCTACTTCTCAAGGACCATTTATTTATAGTGGTGAACTTTAGTAAAAAATACCCGCTAGCACCTGAACTTTCAAATATTGTCACATTTATTCCCCGAAATTCAGGTACGCCTGAAAAGTTATGACAGATTCGTCTGAAAAAGTAGTCAGGATTCGCCTGAAAAGTTATGACAGATTCGTCTGAAAAGGTAGTCAGGATTCGTTTGAAAAGTTATGATAGATTCGTCTGAAAAGGTAGTCAGGATTCGCCTGAAAAGTTATGACAGATTCGTCTGAAAAAGTCAGGATTCGCCTGAAAAGTTATGACAGATTCGTCTGAAAAATATTGATATCGTGACCAATACGTCTGACTATATGGTGACAAATATCGCGACTATAAATAAGTGGTATGTTGAAGTGGTAACTTGCAATCTCTAACTTACTACATTTAACCAATGTCTGGAAACCGTCGCTCCGGCAAGAGATCGGTTCATGAGTCTGGAACTTCTTCAAGCTCAAGCATTAAAAAACAGCTGAATGATGAAAGGTTCAGGCTTAGATGGAAAGCGCCTGAAACGGACAAGGAGTGGAGACAAATTGGAAAAACAAGGGCCCATCATTCAATAACAGATGATGAAGAGCTAGAATACGATGTCGCATGGCGAAGCTATAGGAGTTCACATAACGGTGATACGCCGCCAACCTATGACGAGATCCTTTTGTTCAACCGAGACTCAAATTCTCCGGCAACTCAAGTCATGCCTTCAAAGCTCAAGGCATCGTGTAAAGAGGCTGACGAAGAAATTGAAAGGTTAGCAGAGTTATGGAAAGATAACCGGAAGATTCAACTAGAAAAACAGGCGCTATTCGATGAAAAAAAAGGCCAACTAAAGGTCCTACAACATAAACTAAGTCAAGATGAGACGGAGATTAATGACATCAAAGAAACCTACACATATCTAGAGGCGGAAATCAACAAGAAGGCTGACTGGATCATCTCCTGTCAGAATATTTATCCGTACTAGAATTATTAGTTTAAATTATTGTTTGTAGTATTTAAATGTGTGTTTCAATTATTGTTTGTAGTATTTAAATATCTTTTTGTAGTATTTAAATGTGTGTTTGTAATATTTATTTTTTATAGGGTTAATAGTTCTATAAATAGGTATTTTCTAAAAATGTTCTACTAATAGATATTTTCTTAAAATGCATTTATTGCAAAAAGAAAGGTAAAACATTATATATATAATTATAAAAAGGTACAAGGGCTAATTTTTCATTTTTTATTCTTTCTCCGAACCTTTCAAGTCCAGGGACCACTTTGTCATTTTTTCAAAGTCTCTGCTACGCCAAATGGTACTACGCCATGGCGTAGTAAGGTCCAGGGACCGTTTCTGCCATTTTTCAATCTATCACGCCATCCTTTCAAGTCCAAGGGCCGATTTTGCAATTTTTCAAACTTGACTACTACGCCAAATGGTACTACGCCATGGCGTAGTAATGTCCAGGGACCAATTTGTCATTTTTCAAACTATCTCACCAAACTTAATAGTCCAAGGGCCCTTTTTGCCACTTTTCGAAACTTCAGAGACCGACTACGCCATGGCGTAGTAGGAATATGGCGTAGCAGAAGACTTTTTTGCCAAAAAAGGGGAAAAATATGGACTACGCCATGGCGTAGTACCATTTGGCGTAGTCAATGACTATTTTTACAAATTAAAGTTCTAAAATGATCATTTCAGCAATATTGTCTAACCTTTTTAACTGTGTTTTCATTTATAAACATTTTATAAAAAGTATTATTACATTAAAATTGAAATAATACAACTCAATATTAATAATATTAATTGTATAAATTTTATTAATATATGAATCAATGTTTTATAAAATTACATTATTTGCCATAAATTTTAATAGCGTTATTTTTTGTCCCATGAGCTATGAAGTCGATTTTTCACCTATGTATATAACACTATGTAATAGCATCTCCAGCAACTATTGTAATTTTTTCTAAAATAGCATATTAAAAGTCAAAATCTATATAATAATTTGCATCTAACTCTAACAGCTATTCTATTTTAGCAAATTTATTATTAACAATATTAACAAAATATTATTTCTCTCTCTTACATACTTAACTTCAATTATTTTGACGATTGAATATAATTAAATTATTGTTTTTCTCTCTTCTATATATTTTTAGAGATTCTCTAAATTTAGAGATTTTTCTTCTCTTTTTCTCCATTTTTCTATTTTAGCAATTGATATACCATAGCTGTTGGGACACTTAAATTACTAAAATCTTCTATTTTTCTATTTTTACAATAGCTGTTGGAGATGCTCTAATAATATATATTTTTATAATGACGTTAGTTCATTTATGATATATTAATAAATAATGGAAGTAATGACTCACTTTAATGATGAAAAGATATGTTTCTCACTTCTATGAACACTATAATATAGTATATTTATCTCTCTTAACACAAACAAAAGGGATGAAATACATTTTTTTAGTTTTTCTATCCACACATGTTACAAATCAAATTTTCTCTCAAAACCTAATGAAACTTAAGCATACCAACATTAATCGCATGTTTTATATTAACCTTTTGTTTGATTAACTTCAGCCACCAAGTTAAATTTAAGATTTTATACCCTTCTAAATTAAAATCCCGCCTACATCCATGCTTCCTTACACAACATGATAACTAAAACAAAATTTTGTTGTATTTTACATTTTTACCCTACAGTTCCTCCAACAAATTGAGTTGGGGTTGGTAATAGGATTCAGATCTACGTATTTGAATTATTGTATGTGGGGGAGAGTCAAAGTCATGTTTTTGGAGTTTAAAGCGGGGACCTTTCTTTGAATAAGAAAAACCCTAATTTTATATATATATATATAGAGAGAGAGAGAGAGAGAGAGTGTGTGTGAGAGAAAGATGGATATATGGATGAAAATAACAGAAGAACAATAATTGAAATATGTTGAGGTCCATCTTGGTCCGGAGATATGCAAGTCGCTATCTGTCTCAGTATCAATTATAAAGACATCTATGTCGTTTTAGGGTGTACCAATATCGCACTTGTATATCTTTGCCTCGATCCTTTATTTGGTGTATATAAATAGAATCAATCTTTTACAAACCCGACCATAGAAAAATCCTTTTTAGTGACCAAATTCTTTTGGTCACTAAGAGCATCTTCAATAGCATCTTTATAATTTTCTCCAAAATGGAGAATCAAACTTATAAATCTTTAAAAAATATTACATTCATCTCCAACAATATCTTCATTTTAGAGATTACAAAATTCATTATTTTATTAAAATATTTTGTATTTCTAATAAAATATTAGTTATTTTATGTAAACATTTAAATCTACATCTAATTTTTCTTATTGGTGGAACATAACAAAAAATAGTTTCTTTCTCATGGTAATCATTTTTGGAGATGTCTTCAAATTTGGAGATTTTTGTAACCTGTTTCATGTTTTCTCTATTTTGAAGAAAGTTTTGAAAATGTTGTTGGAGCAAAAAATCGCTTAAAATCTCTATTTTCTCCATTTTATAGATTTTGTTGGAGATGCTCTAACAACCTAAAATTGGTCATTGAGGTTATTTAGTGACCAAAATATTCGTGGTCACTTTTTTCACTAAGGTCCATCACAAATTTACGATAGTGACCAAATATAATAATGGTCACTAATTACTGACAAATTAAAGTGATCATTGTGTTTGTGACGAATAATTTGGTTCACAAAATATCGTCAATAAACTGTT
Source organism: Silybum marianum (assembly GCA_036898165.1). Classification (NCBI taxonomy): domain Eukaryota; kingdom Viridiplantae; phylum Streptophyta; class Magnoliopsida; order Asterales; family Asteraceae; genus Silybum; species Silybum marianum. The sequence goes on along the minus strand of CM072540.1, from coordinate 13,181,867 downwards.
AAAAGTCGTCACTAATTGAGTTCAAGATAACTCTTCTGTTAGCAATGATTAGTGACCAAAAAGAGTGGTAACTAGTTAAGACGTTATGTGTTTTCATTAATTTCTACTATAATTATTATTGCAATAAAGTTAAAAGTTCAAACAACAAAATTGAGTTTATAAGACAGAGTAAAATATTCAATGTCCTAGTAGTGTTATATATGACTTATAATTGTAGGACCAAACAATAATCGTCTTATCTAAAAATGTTCACTTTTTTTCACCAAGGTCAATCACAAATTTACGATAGTGACCAATTATAATAATGGTCACTAATTACTGACAAATTAAAGTGATCATTGTGTTTGTGACGAATAATTTGGTTCACAAAATTTCTTCAATAAACTGTTAAAAGTCGTCACTAATTGGGTTCAAGATAACTGTTCTGTTAGCAATGATTGGTGACCAAAAAGAGTGGTAACTAGTTAAGACGATATGTATGTTTTCATTAATTTCTACTATAATTATTATTGCAATAAAGTTAAAAGTTCAAACAACAAAATTGAGTTTATAAAACAGACTAAAATATTCAGTGTCCTAGTAGTGTTATATGTGACTTATAATTGTAGGACCAAACAATAATCGTCTTATCTAAAAATGTTATAAGAAGTATAGGGCGCTTTTAGGCGTCGTCATAAATGTTTTAGAACAGTCGTGTTAGCTATTTTATAGAATACTTTTAAAAAGTGTCTTATAAAGCTATCTATTTATAGGATATTTGTCATGTTTATGAGACACTTTTTAAATAGTGTGATATAAAATAGCTAATAGGACATTTAAAAATGTCCTAACTAGCGTCCAAAAACGTACTTTAAACTTATTATAACACTTTTAGGATAAAATGTTCTTTTTAATTTGGGACTATAAACTTTTGTCTTATAAAACGCTTTATAAAGACACCTAGCTATTCTAGACATCGTATATACCATTTTTGTTGTAGTGGATGCTAATTTGTAAACATGAAAATCTAAAATATTAATTTTTATTTGCATAACGTGTAATTCATTGATCCAACTAAAAACAAAAATACAATTATCACTAAAAACACTTAACATAATGTATAATTGAAAATAAAACATAACAATTTTAATTTTGAGACCGCAATGTATGTATATGTGATAGTTGTGTCATCATGAACTCGTCTCTTCATTTAGTTATATTCCTCTTGAAGATTATTCTGCTACTTTTCCGGGGCCAACCATTTCAATCAGCTATCCACAAAATTAAACATATATACTTTGAACCAATACAATATATGAATTACCTCTGAAGTGTAGGTTTGAGAGTAAAGTATCGAAGCACCTTTCATGGAGTCTTCAAATCATTTCCTCTAAATTGAAGATTGAAATCAACAAAGTCAGCATAGTGTTTAACTGTTGTTTACTCTTTGTATAGAGTAGGGGTATAATACCAATGGGCATGTATTTTGATAGTAACACTTTGAGAGATTTTTCATTTTCATATCTTTTGTAATGTAAAGATACATCTATGTAACTTTGTCAATATCAATACTACATCCAACTTCCTTGCTACATTTCTTGTATTATTTTCTACGTTCTTTCTATATTTTGATACTTGGGATCTATCAATTGGTATCAGAGTCAATTCATTTATCTTTTGATTCTACTAAGAACCTGTCAGATCTGACAAGTTCTTGAAATTCTTGATCAATCTATTCAAGATTGATTCAATTTGTTTTAAATTTCAAAACTAGGTGAACTTATGATCACTCAAAACAAGATGTCGAAAGAAATTGTTTCCATCGGATCTGAAACTAAACCACCTACTCCGTTCTTGGGTGAATATCATCAATGGCGCATCAGGATGATTCAATTTTTGGATAACATTGATGAGACACTGATGCAATCCATTATCAATGGACCCTTTGAAGTCTACGTGGAAATTGTTGTTGTTCCTAGAACAGAAACTACTCCTGAAATTCCAGCTACCCGGATCAAGAAGAGTCCTGGTATGTGTAATAATGCTGAAAAGGAGCAAGCTAAAGTAGATAGAAGGGCACTTACTTTACTCACCATGGCCAACCCAAATGAAATATTCAACAGAGTTGACAGCTTAACTTCTGCAAAGACCGTGTGGGATGAAGTTGAGGCTCGGATGCAGGAGAGCACTAAAGCTAAAACTCAGAGACTAAACATATGTATTGGTTCATATGAGAATTTCAGTGAGAATAAAACTATAGAAGTAGTCAAGAAGAAGGAGAACAGTTCAATTTTTAGTTTTAAATCCTTCAAGTCACAATTAAAAGAAGTTTTTGAAACAAATATTAAGGCGTACTCATAACCACTGGTTGAATCTTCCAAAACTTCTGAAAATAATAATTAGTTGAACTAGAGCTTCTGGATATACTATCCACAACTTTGGAAACCAAGATTCCACTATGGCAGACGCAACCAATGTCTCTGTATCTGAACCACAAATACAAGAATCAAAAGACTCAAAGATTGATCCTAAGGCCACAATAGAGATTTTAAAAGAAGAATCAAAGGCCAAATTAACTAATAAAGAAGTATTCAAAATTCAAGTAGACGAATGGCTTAACTCTCTTTAAATGCAAGAAGTGTCTTATTCAAAACCAACTAAGTTCTCTGTAAATAACAAAAGAGACTTTCTTGACTCAGATTCTAATGAGAAATGATCTGATGAAGATACAAAAACTGTTTAAGCAGGGATAGTTTTTGAGAAAGACATTAACGTTAATCTGAAAGGAAAAATCTCTTCCAATTAAGGAACAAAAACCAAAAGTTCTTATATGTCTGATATCTTGAACATGTGTTTAAAAGTTACAACTGAGCTTGAGCTTGAAAAGAGAGAAAAAGAGAAGGTCAAACAGATTTCTGAGTCTTCAAAACCAAAACCTTATGGTCTTAGATTTCCAAAGTTTACTCCAAAAGAAAGGCCAAAGGCATTTTAGTTGATAAATCTAATAAGTCTACTGTCAATACACAATGACTTTGAAAAATTAAAGATCTCAAATGGATTTCAAGTCAAAGGCTTATCAGAATAATGCATCTGAACTAAATAAAAAGATTGTAAAAACAACCAATGTTAGTACAAAAAGAGCTACTAGAGCCAGTTTTGTGATTCTAATCTTAAATCAAAGAGAATTTTTAAGTAATCAACTCAATGTCCTCACTCTTGTCATTGCTTTAATCTATTAACTCAACTCCAGAAACACTTTTTGGGAAATAAGTGTGTTCTGAATGAGCCCATGCAAATACATGCTAATCCTAAGACTCAATCAAAAGTTCCCAACCAAAAGCCAAGAGTTGATAAAACTAAGGCTAAATCAAGGAAACTAAAGACAAAATCAAAGTCTTATGTCTCTCAAGCTAACCAAAACGGACCCATAATGAAATGGGTACCTAAATATCTCTGATTTTTCCTACATGACCAACATGACCAACATGTGCATATATGGTATTTGGATTCTGGATGTTTAAGGCACATGACTGGTGATCAAAGTCATCTTTCTTCATACAAAGAAAAGATTGGAGGAAAGGTGTCTTTTGGAGATAAATTAGCAGGTCAAATCATAAGGATATGGTGATGTAATAAAAGGAATATTACCATATCAAAAGTGCACTATGTTGATGGACTTCACTACAATATGTTGAGCATATGTCAATTCATGGACACAAGGTTCAAAGTGATATTTGATGATGAAATATGCATTATTGAAAGAAAACCAGATAACCAAATTGTTCTTAAATCTTACAGATATGGAGATCTTTTTGTTGTTGACTTTTGTTGTTACCTCTGATTACCTTTCAGGTTCCAGAGAATCCGAGATTGATGCTCTATTCCATGATTTTGTGGGCGAAGAAATACCTTCAGAGCAAGAACTCAATAACCCACCCTTGAATATTCCTGAAGTACTTCAAGCTTCTGGAATCACTCTCTCTGGTCCTATATCATCAAATGAGAGTCCAACGGTAACCTCTATGCCTCCTGTATCATCAAATGAAAGTCCAGAGGTAACCTTTGTGCTTTCATTTGAGGGGGAGACTTTAGGTGCTTCTCCAGATCCAGAACCTATTCCAATATCAGATGAGGTTATTCAATCTTCAGATACAGAAGTTCAAGCTCAGCAGATACCTCAAACAAGGATGAAAAGATGGACAAAGTCTCACACTCCAGATCTAATTATTGGAAGTCCATCTGAAGGGGTTAAAACAAGATCTGCAACTACTAATGAAGCCTTCTTTGTAAATTTTCTGAGCATGATCGAGCCAAAGAAAGTTCATGAAGCCTTACAAGAGCCAAGCTGGGTGGAAGCTATGCAAGAAGAATTGCTTCAATTTGACAGAAACAAAGTATGGAACTTAGTACCTCTGCCTAAAGACAAAATAGCCATTGGTACTAAGTGGGTATTCAGGAACAAGAAGGACGAAGATGGTACTGTGATCAGAAACAAGGCAAGATTGGTGGCTAAGGGCTATTGTCAAGAAGAAGGGATAGACTATGATGAGACATTTTCCCCGGTAGCAATAATTGAAGCTATAAGACTTTTTCTAGCTTTCTCAGCATACAAAAAACTTTAAAGTATATCAAATGGATGTCAAATGTGCATTCCTAAATGGAAATCTCAAAGAAAAAGTGTATGTTGAACAACCTCCTAGATTTGAAGATGCTAGACACCCAGAATATGTCTATCTTCTGGATAAAGCTCTATACGGATTAAAGCAAGCACCAAGAGCCTGGTACCAACGATTAGCTACATATCTGATCAGTCATGCATATGAGAAAGATAAGATCGATACCACGTTATTCATCAAAAGAGGCAAATTTACGTTAACCGTAGTTCAAATATATGTGGACGACATCCTATTTGGTTCTACTCATCAGTCAGAAGTTGATCTGTTTTCAAAACTGATGGAATTTTTTTTTGAAATGAGCATAATGGGAGAATTAACGTTCTTCTTAGGACTCTAAGTCAAACAAACTACTTCTGGCATGTTCATAAATCAATTCAAGTATGTTTCTGACATGCTAAAGAAATTCAAACTTCAAAATTCTACTACTATGAAACCTCCTATCTCTCCTAGCACGAAACTTGATCCTGATCCCTTAGGGAAATCAGTTGATGTTACAAGTAATAGAGGTATGATCGGATCACTTCTATACTTGACTACAAGTAGGCCAAATATCATGTTTGCCACTTGTCTCTGTGCGAGATTTCAAGCCAATCCAAAAGAATCTCATTTGGCTGCTGTAAAAAGAATTTTTAGATACCTAAAAGGAACTCCATCACTGGGTCTCTGGTATCCTAAGAATTCTGGATTTGATTTAATTGCATATACTGACTCTGATCATGCAGGATGTAAGTTAGACAGAAAAAGTACCTCTGGTAGCTGTCAACTTCTGGGAAACAGACTAAAAGTTGGACATCCAAGAAACAAAACTGTGTTTCAACATCTACAGCAGAAGCCGAATATGTTGCTGTTGCTAGTTGTTGATCACAAGTCATCTGGATGAAAACTCAACCCAGAGACTATGGTCTGGTGTACGACAAGATACCCATCCAATGTGACTCAGAAAGTGCTATTTCCATCACTGAAAATCCAGTTCAGCACTCAAAGTCCAAGCACGTTGATGTAAGGTATCATTTCATTAAGGATCATGTGGAGAAGGGGACAATTGAAATGTATTTTGTCTCCACTGATTATCAATTTACTGATATATTTACAAAAGCTCTGGATGAAAAGCGATTCAATTTTCTGATAAGCAAGTTGGGTATGTTAAACATGTAATTACCTTAATTTCTATGACCTTCATAGGATTAAGTCAATTCACTTGTTCTGTATATCTCAATTTTCATTACATAGTCATTCTTTGTGTGTTAAGCAATAAAGTAGAACCGCCCTGACATTCTCATGACAAAAAGTTTTTGCGAATTGGTTACTTCTGAATAACTCTTGCCGTCAAGGTTAATAAGAAATTTCAAATTCAACTAAAACTCTTCTGAAAAGACATTCTCATGACAAAACTCTTGGTCTCAAAATGTTTTATATGACCAAAAAGCTATTCTCTGGTTATGTCTTTCTCTTGAATTTTTTTTAATAAGTTATTTCAAAAATTAACTCTTGCCTTCAAGGTTAATTATAATTTTCTTATTTCATTAAATTTCTTAAGAAATGCTATTTGTAGAATTTAAAACTTTCATTTGGTACAAAACTTTTATTTATCCAAATGTCTGATTTTAATTTTTCAAGAACAATTAATTTTAAAAATTATTCTTTTAATCCACAATTTTTTTGTTGATTAATTGATAATTTTTCATATTAATTTTTTGAGGGAATATTCAAAATATTTAAAGCACCACCGGTTATCATTGAAAACCGTCTAAAAACCTTTCAGTGCCTCATCAAACTCCTACACGAGTTCGTCATCATTTAATACATGCAAAAGATTCTTCCACGTGCCATTAATCGACCGATTGCATGAGTGCACGCTTGCTTGCTAACGTTAGTACCTATAAACCGTTTGCTTTTCCCCAAATCAAAAACCCCTCGATCCCCAAAATCACTCGAGTTCTATTTCTCTCTCATTATATAAACTCGAAAATAGAAACTCATTACTCTACTGCTAATCGTCTTCCTCCTCCAGCTCATTACCCTGCTCTCTCAGCTTTAAAAATCCCCAAAATCACTGATGGCAAACCAACTGAAAATCTCAATATGCAAGAAGAAGAATGGCGACTAATCGATTCAACGGCGGAAAGTACCCCAATAGTAAAGCTACCACCTAGAGTAAAAAATGTGCAAGTTCTCCTTGATCCAAATACGTATCAAGAAGACTATAAAGTAATGATCGAGTTCTTGCAATATCATTCACTAAACCAAACCCTAACCCTAACAAACCCCAATGTGCCCGAAATCTATGTCCAAGAGGTCTGGCAATCACTGTTTGTCGCGGATGAAGAAACCCTCTTAGGAAATTTCAGCCATCCCACAGATCCTGAGAACGCCGTCGAAATCCCTATCACAAAGAAGAAAATCGCCAGGTACTTCCATTTGCCCCTATCTGTTATTGAAGTTGAAGGCCAAAAAGTACCAAATCCAGATCTTGATAAGAACACTACACTTGAAGCTTTGTTGGCATTCACAAATTTCTTGGGATACAATGAAACACCCACCAAGCTATCTGAATTCAAAAGGAAGAAGCTGCCTCCCATATGGAATGGGCTAGTATCTATTTTCAACAAGAGTCTCACTTGCAAAATCGGCTCTCAAGACCAAGCCAGCAAGAACATTCTTACCATAATGTATGGAATGTACTTCAACAGGCCATTGGATTATGCAAGCTTGATCTTTCAAGAAATAAAAGTTGTTGTACACACCAATGTTTCACATCACAGCCAGGGCAAAGCTCTTCCAGCGCTAATGTTACCAAGATTCCTCTCTCTCTTTCTTTATCTCTCTCTCCCTCTTCACCTTTCCGGCCATAAGTGCTATGAAAGCACCCTTCCTTCAGCCATTCTGCAAGATAGCTAGAATGTTCTCTCACAAGCCTACTATTGACAGAAAAGGCTATTCTTCTCCGAGAGAACTATCCAGGTATATGCTTAACCTTATTCCTCAAACCTCTCCTAATCTTATTTCTTATAGACGCTCTTTGGTATTCTCAGAACCGAGAATACCTACCTTAGAGCATTTAGAGCCCATTATAGGAAGTGAGGGGTCAAATGAGGATGAGGCTGAAAAGAATGAGAGTGAACAACCGAGTGATTCTGCCCATCCTAAGATTAATGCAAGAGGCTACAGAAGATGTCCATAGAGACACATATGTGCAAACCTCACCGAGTCCAACAAGGGTAACCACAACTGCTGAGGTAGATGCCAACACATCTACTCTCATTGAAAATGGACATCCCAGTCCAAACCACCCTGAAACTAACCGATCAGAGGATATTCTTCAATCCTCTGAATCAAGCACAGCCAGGGAAACCACATCATGTTCACCATCCTCTCAAAAGGGTGATGATGAATATATAGGAGTTCTATCGCCCCAGAACTCGCCACAACCTACAGAATTCGTTGATGTCTCTATGACCAATGAAGCCTTAGGGAACGCAGTGGGTACGCAGTGTAGAAGCTGAAGAATTCCAATCAGAGGAGTTACAACATCAGGATGCACCACTTACCGAGGTCTTCCTACTCCCAAAAGGTAAGCACATTGTGTTCAGCTCCCCATCCTTTGATGATAGGGAAAAAGCTGATCCAATCAGAACAATCGAAGAGGTGTTTATCAATGATAGCCCTCGAAGACAGGTTGGAAGTCCCACCGATGCACCGGTTACCATTTCTGAATTTGTCACCAATGCAACATTTCAGGCATTTGGTGATAAAATTCAGAGATCTGTGGAGGATCTAAAACTCTCCCTTGAGACCCAACAAACCACACTCAACAGTATTCAGAGTTCTCAACATGCACATACTCAAATTCTAGAATCTATTCAAGGCCAATGCAGAAGCAATCTTTCATATTCCTGATAATATTCCGTCTCCAGAAGTCACTATGTAACACCCCTAAAATTGGGAGTTAATTTAAATCGAAATAATGCGGAAATATTAAATGAATAGACGTCACCCATAGAAATGGGGAGGAGTAAAAGAGTTTACAACAACAATGGATACTAGATGACAACCTATTAATCTATATAATTTGCAAATACAGATTAAGCTCGGGTGTCTCTAATCGTCAAAATAAACTTTCTATGCAACTCTATCTGTACATACGAAGATGTACTTCAAAAGAATGCCTCTCTCGGCATCTAGCTCCACTCAATCTCGTCGAGCCCCACTAGCACGATCCCCTGATATACATGTCATTTTAAGAAAAAGTGTTAGGCTTAAAGCCTAGTGAGAACAAACAATTTTAATATGGAAAGCTAGTAAATAAGCAAAAATGGTAAAATCAACATTTAACCAAAAAGCCTTTCCATTTAAATCCTTTTTCTTTTGCACGCGGTTTACACCTAAAAGAAACGCAATTGAGGGAAACATACGGGAGCGACCCGCAAATCGTACCGATAGAAATCAGTAAATCAGTAAGCTCGAACGGATAGAAATCTTCGGCTTACGTATAAAGAGTTCAACCCCTATCCAGGATTTATTACCCGATACCCAACTAAACAAGCTCAACCCCTATCCAGGATCTATTACTTGCCCCATCCCCAATATAAAACTGACTATTATGCCTATGGATCCATTATACTAGTCTAGACATTACATACATTCATTCCAATGTACTAGTCAATATTCAATACAAAATCTTTGTATGATAAGTTCCTTGTTTCCAAAACCTTATTCCCAAAATTAGGTCAAAATAGCATTTAGTTTCAAACATCATATTTCTTGACATAAAACTCATAAGAGTGTTTTAAAACCATTTCTTATACATATTTCATCATTTCAAAGAGAAACCCTAAATGACACATTTTGACCTAGTTTACCAAAATCCTTGAAGTATAGAAATACTTGTATAAACATCATGTAGAAGGTAAAATACATCATTTTGACATGTATAAAGTTTTAGAAAGGTAAGAATGAACTCACAAGCTAGAGTTTGACCAAAACCCTAGAAAAGCCTCTAAGAAGATGAAGATGAAGGTGATTAAGAAGTCTGAACAGACGAGGAACACCACCACTTGAAGCTTTTAACCCCAAAGCTCTACTTGATCTCTCCTCTTTAATGGTGAAATGAATGCTTGGAAGAAGGTTGGTGAGGAAATTGAAACCCTAAAAATCGCCCCTGACTTGCTCTCCAACAATGGTTAAAACGGTATCTGATAGAAATGAGCAAAATGAGCTGAAAATCGCACTTTAGTACCATACTGGGCAACACGAGCGATCTTGCCCTGCGATCATGCTCTGGCATGATCGCCTGTCAACATGGCGGAGGGTGTACCGCGAGTTTGTGCTAAAAAAAAATTCCTGGTGCGTGCCGGGCGATGATGCCATGCGATCATGACATGGCATAATCGCCTGTCATGATCGCGAGGTATGTACCGCGAGTTTTCAACTGATTTTGGCCGTCTGTGTCCTCTGCGATCTTGCCATGCGATCATGACATGGCAAGATAGCCTGTCATGATCGCGAGCTGTGTAAATGAAACCCGTTTCGTTTTCGGTTCTCGCTCCTTTCTTCCAATTTAATGTAACTCAACCTAAAATCCTTAAAACACCCAATTAATATAAATAGAATTTCTTTAGGATCCGATGTCCGATAACTTATATACAAAAATCCCGGGTGTTACACACTATCTACAAAAGAGATGTGGGATGAAGTTGAAACACAAATGCAGGAGAGTGCAAAGTCTAGGGAACAATTGATGTTAGGTCTGAAAATATTGTATCCGAGATAACAATTATTGAAGACATGAAGGGTCAAAGTGCAAAGTCATCAAAGTTGTTAATTAGGAATGTTTAATTATTGGAAAAGATCTTATTGTGTAAAAGACAAGTTGATAATGCCTATCTTATTAGTTTCCTTATTGTGGTAAAAGTCATATCATATAAATAGAGGGTTAAGGTTAGCATAAAACAAGCTCATTAATTCATATCATTAGCTAGAGCATAATAGATAATATCATTGTAACCGATATTCAACACAAGTTAGATATCCGACATCGGATCTTCATCAATATTAGAAGTGTTCTTCGTACTGTTGCTTATCTCATACTTTACCTGATAATAATCTGGGATCCACAATTGTTATCAGAGCCGACGATCTGAGGTTTGACTATTTTCTGAAGTTTTCAACGATAGCAGAAGGTAAATTCTCGATTCCTGATTCTTGAGTTTTTCTCGATTCATACTCCAATTGTTTGACTCGATTAAAAGTCTTAGATTTCAAGATCTGATTTTTGTCTATTTACTTTACCCGATATAAATTGATCCATTCTTTAGCTTAAATTGTTGTCGATTCAAAGTTCAATAAACTTGATTTTTATTCAAACTATTTAATTTGTTTTAATTTAAAATTATTCTAGTTTATTTTGATTACTTTTGAAACTCTTTACATAAGAAAACTCAGGAACTTGTGACTCTTGCAGCTTTTCTTACTAAAGAATTCTAAAGTAAAAATCATAAACTTTAGTACTTTTGGTTTTTATTCTTGACTAAAAAAATAAGAAACTCGAGAACTTAATTATTTTTGTCCATAAAAAGACTTGTTCTTTTTAGTCAAGACCCTTTGTTTTTTATTTCTGATTTACCAGTTAAAGAAAGTTCAGATTAGATAACCTTGAATTTTTATCGAGTCCTTCTCAATCGACAAAATTTATTATCTAGTCGACAGTAATCGATATAAAATTTTTATCGATCCATTTTTTTCAAGCTTTCATCGATCCGTTTTTATTCAAAAGATTTTTTGTCGAATCTTGATCAATCGAGAAACTTTAGTTATCGAGTCTTTTCTGATCGATAACTTCTGTTTATCGACTCAAATCTTTCATATAAAGTTTTATCGACTCCCCTTCACCCGGATTTTTTTTATCGAGCCCCATTCACCCAACAAAAACTCTTGTCAACACAACCTAACCCGATAAAAGTTTTTGTCGACCCTTCTTCTATCGAGAAAACTTTCTGTGTGTCAAAAACAACTCAGAAAATTGTCAAAACTCACTGATCGAGATCACTTTATCAGGTAACAAGTACTTTTTTTTTTCTTCAAGATAAGTTCTCAAAACCAATTTTCTGATCTCAATGCTGAATTTGAAAGACTTGAAGCAAAACACACGAATAACATGAAAGTGATTAATGAACTCTTAAGAGAAAATGTTTATCTAAATGATTTCAAACACACAAGTAAAGAATTGAAAAACAAAAATGAGTTTTTGGAAGAACAACTCACCGAGCATACTAGGAATACACATCATGTATTTTATGAAGAAGTTTGCAAAAAGAAAAATCTTGAGTTGATAAAAATAAATTTAGATCTTAAAAACAAGATTTCTGAGCTAGAGAGAAGGAAAGATTCTGCAACGACTGGTGGAGAACTTGAAAAGTTTTTAGATCATGAAAGAACAGACTTTGAAAATAAAAGAAAGATTTTTTCTGATGAGAAACGCAAGTTTGAAATTGAGAGAAAAGCCTTTGAAAGCAAAATGAGAACTTGTGATGTACCCATTCAAAAACTTTCTAAACATGTGTCTGATTTTGAGCAAATTGTGATTTTAGAGAGAAAATCATCTGAAACGAAATGTCTGAAGCTATCAAATCAACTTTCTGAGCTTCAGAAAGTTCTAGATGAAGAAAGAAAAATGCTTGAAAATGATAAAAAGAATGTTTTAAATAAAAGTGTTTTAATTTTCAACAAAAATAAACGTTTAGAAAAGGAAGTTGAGAATAAAAAGGAAATTTTTGAAAAGGAATTGTCTGAATTACAATCAAATCTTGTGATTGAATAAAACTTGAGATCTGAATTTAAAAATAAATATGATTTGATGTTGAAAGAAAGAGATCATCTCTCAATCAAAATTAAAGAACTTGAAAACAAGATTTCAAAGCTAAAACAATTGCCTAAAGAAAATTCAGAATCATTCAAACAACTCACTCCCGAACAGATACATGCGGAGTTAGATAACCTTGAAAAAATATTTTTTACTAGTGATTCTGATTCTGCTTCAAGTTCAAAGATGACTCCTCTTTCTCCTGTTAGTGTCTGTCAAAATAACTACTCTTCAAGTGTTAAATCAAATGGTTATTCTCATAGCTCCAAATCATACGATTCTTCAAATATTCGAACTCATAATTCTAATCGGCTTCACAATGATTTTGTTGCTAATTCCGGTAATTTTAAGAAGTTTAAAATGATTTGGAGGAAGAAATCAACTACAGATGATAGTGTTGGAAACATGTCACATACATCTCCTGTAGTTGATACAAGATCATTTGTTTCCAACACTAATTTGCCTTATTTTGTCAAATATATCAATCAGCTAATTAGTCTAAGTGCCACAAATATTTGTTATTCTAATTGTGGAACAAATGATTTTGTCAATCAAAAGTTCATCCATAAATGGTATGGTACTTATAGTATCCCCACTTCCCCATTTATTGCATCTAAAGCTAACCTCCGAGGACCCAACAAAGCTTGGGTACCAAAATATTTTTAATCTGTTTTGTAGGTATGTCATGTGTGTTCCAAATTCAGAATATTCACATCACATGACAATCTTTCAAAAGGTTATGCTACATTTAAAGGGGGAGTACCACATTTTTACCATTTAATTAGCTATATAGTATCTCAGCTATGAACCTGTTCTTAATTTTTGGCTTCTGAATATCAGTTCAGAACCCGTTTTACATTGCATTACGACTTCTGAATACAACAGTTCAGAACTCGGACTTCAAACTCTTTATGTGTGATAGGATTTAGAAGTTTCAATGGTCAATCCAAATCCGGAAGGACCTACCCATGAAACACATCCCTAGGTTAGACATTTTGAAAGGGTGTGATTGAAATAAAATTGAGTGCTTATGAGCTAAAAGAAAATGTGAGAGTGTGACAAGACTTTACCAAAACTAAACAGTTATCTGGGTAGCCGTACAATCTATTCCTTCTCAATTCTTTGGAGATGAATATTGAAAATAGACATGGACCCAATGTCGATAACTTGTGTCACCCCACCCAACTACTCAAGTATCTCACAAAGGATTCTTGTTTCATGTATCACGGAGATTTAGCATATCATCTATCTATTCTTCACTCGGAATATTTATATATTGAAACAAGAAGACACACCTCCGGTTTTCGAATTTCATATTCTGTGCACATCGAGTCTACTTTGAGCCAAAAGATATACTAATATTTCTTTGACACTTTGCACAAGTCTTTGTGACTCCACATGCATATCTTTGTGTTTATGCCGGAACAGTTTGAGAAGTTAGTTTTATAACTTACTTTTGTGATAACTGGAAGTCCTATCAGTGCCAACCCGTTGCCAACACTGAATATAGGCCACTTAATTAAATTTAAGTGATAATAGTTGCTATGTGTGCTTCTATGTTAGCTCTTACCCACTATTCCACATTCACGCTTCCACTTAATGTCTTTGATTATTCATAATGATTCGGTTTCTCCTTATCATTCTGAGGGGGAGAAAAGGTATATCAAAGACGAATGCTAATTGTGAAGGGAAGAAAACGTGTTTCAAAGTCAAATGAAGAAAAAGTTGAAGGCGTATCGTAAATGAAGACAATGTTGAAAACTTATCGATTCCTTAAGGCCCGACAACCTTTTTTGTCGGCCGATAAAGGATCGAGCAACAAAGGATTGACAAGTAAGTGTTTTCATCGCGTCCGTTTGGCTCGACACCTGATTTGATCGACCCATCTTGGTCCGACATCAATTCTTGTCAAATCTACTTAGCCCGAGATCTTTTTATGTCGACATCACTTGGCCCGACATGCTTTTTGACACAACAAGTTTTATACCCTACGACATCGCGGCTCCTTCGATTTTCTTTTCGTGCTAATGTTAAGGGGGAGCTACGGAGCTTACAAGAGATCATTTTCGTAGGGGGAGCAAAAGAATCAAGAAGAAAGATTTGTTGACAAAAGTTTCACCGTCTTCAAAAAGGTGCCGATTTGCTGAATTGTAATCTCGAATACAAAGGGGGAGATTGTTAGGTCTGAAAATATTGTATCTGAGATAACAATTATTGAAGACATGAAGGGTCAAAGTGCAAAGTCATCAAAGTTGTTAATTAGGAATGTTTATTTATTGGAAAAGATCTTATTGTGTAAAAGGCAAGTTGATAATGCCTATCTTATTAGTTTCCTTGTTGTGGTAAAAGTCATATCATATAAATAGAGGGTTAAGGTTAGCATAAAACAAGCACATTAGTTCATATCATTAGAGAGAGCATAATAGATAATATCATTATAACCGATTTTCAATAAAAGTTAGATATCCGACATCGGATCTTCATCAATATTAGAAGTGTTCTTCGTGTTCTTGCTTATCTCATACGTTACCTGATCATAATCTGGGATCCACAAAAGATCAATATATGCATAGGAATATATGAAGGATTCAAATCCAAAGAAGGTGAATCTATGACTGATACCTAACAGGTTCAACAATATACTGAATGATCTGAGGAGGAATGGAGTTCAGAAGCTAAATTCTGAAATCAACAACAAATTCCTAAAGAATTTAGGATCTGAATGGGAATGCTTCACTGACACAATGGTCACCAGAAATCTGTCTGAGACAAATATTCACGAAATTTTTGAAATCTTGTATCAACAAGAAGGCAAAATTAAGTCAAGACAGATTGAAAAGAAGAAAGCAACTGATTCTTTGGCTCTCATGACTAGTACAATTAACAATCACAGAGCTATTCCACTTCCTACAAAAGTTTGTGAACTTCCTGTAATAGAGACTATAACTGGGTATGAATCTGATAAAGAAATGAAAACTATGGCATAAAGTATTGCAATTTCTAACCAACCAGTTCAATCAGAAATACAATAATAGATATTACAAGGGTGGTAATGTAAAGTCTGATGCTATTGCTACTAGGTCAAAGATTAAAGTTCAGAAGGAAGAAAGAAAGATGGGCATGAACCAGTAAGGTTATTCAATTGTGGAAAACATGGCCACTTTGCAAGGCAATGTAAAATGCCAAAGGTCAAAAACACTGCTTATTATGAGAAGAAAGCAGTTTTGTCAAAGAAGAAAGAAACCAACCCTGCTCTTTACACCAAGTATGAAGAGGATTGGCTCACCTGGACAGATGATGAATATGATGAAAAAGTAGCCCGTAATGCTGCTAAAATGCTACATGTACCAAGAACATCCTGAATCCTCTCAGGCTCATGATTCTGAGGTAAATTCTTTTTTTTTTTAAATATAAATATGAACTTAATTTGCAAGATAAAATTTCACAAATGAACTCTAAATTTGAAGATCTAAGCAATAAGATAAAAGGAGAAAGACATTTGGTCAACAAATTTAAAGAGAAAAGTCAAATTTACAAATTTAACTGCTTGGATGCAGAAGAGCAACTTGGCAAACTTTCTGAAGAAAGATCTACATTAACTGAAAAAGTTAATATTCTGAATATGAGTATAGAAAATGAAAAATCTGAAAAAGAGGTATTAACTGTTAAATTGGATTTTTTATTTAAACAAAGAAAGAATTGAATTGTACAAAAAGATTAAAGAGTTAGAAGAACTGAATTTCAAAAGAGGACAGGCTGAGCAAACTCAGAATTTGTTAATAAGTCAAGCACAAAATTCAAAAATTTATAATGTCAATGCAGGTCGTGGTTACAATGAAAATCAAATTTTGAAAAGTGCACTTTCAAAATTATATAACCTATAAAAAATGCCTGTTTTTCATTAAGGAATTAAAGGAGTTGTATTAAAACCTGTAGACAAAACCTTGCTTGAAAGAATACCCTTAGAAAGCAGATTTGTCAAGTTTGAGACTCTGTTTACAAAAGAAAATTCTGAAAAATCAAAGATTGACTCAATTTTTGAAAAATTTAAAGAAAATTCTGAAGTAATATCTAAAGTTCTTCCAGAGGAAATTTCTGAAGAAATTTCTGATAAATGTTTTGAACATATTTCTTAAAATAGTTCAGAAGCAAATATTAATTATGATATCGATACTTCTAATGATAATTCTGAAGAAACCTTTGAAGAATTTTTAGAAGATGAATCTGAAGCAGAATTCAATAATAATTCTGGAATATGTTTTGATGAATCTGATAATGAATCTGAAGATATTGTGATCAATAAGTATTCAACACAAAATGAAAGCCAAATTAAATGAGTTTGTTAAAAATATGTCAGAAGACAAACTTTCAGAATTAATGAATGATACTTATGTTGATGATGAAGATAATAATGATATAAGTGTTCCTATGGTTGCTGTCATAAACAAAGAAGGATATATTGTTTATAAATCAAAAACTTCTTTAGTTGAAGGTGACAAACTCAAATCTGAAGAACCAAAATTACCTTCTGAAATGTTTGGTTCTGTTTTCTTAAAAGAAACTTCTGAAAGCATCACAGATACTTCAGATTTTGAAATTAAGACAGATCACACAATTTCTGAATCTAAAAATCAATTTACTACAGGAACTTCTGAATTATCATCATCATTATTCAACTCCAGAACAAAATATTTTGAGAAAGGACAATCTTCTACATCAATATCTAATGTACAAATCAAACAGTAAAATCTTAAGAAGTCTAAAACAGATACCTCAAAATTTAATTCTCATTTCTTATCTTTTTCTGAGCATTCCTCTTTAGTATGGAGGAAGAAAGGATCAAACCTATCACAAAAAGACAAAATAGATAGGATTAATTCTTGTAATGATGTACCAGATTTACAATCAATGAATAAAAAGAAATCTTTTGTTATACATTCTCATAATGATCATTCATGTCTTTGTTATAAATTGTTAAAATTACTTGAGAATGAAATTCGTTGTACTAATTGTGGTCATCATTCCTTCAAACTAAATTCAGAAATGACTCAGAAATTTCCAAAGAAAGTTTTCAAGTTTGTTCATTCAAATATCAAAACTAACTCCACAAAGTCACACACTAAAGATAAATTTGTGATGAAATAGTAATTAAAGAAATTTCTGAATCCACTTCTCAAAAGTTAAAGAAAGTTCTAAATACAAAGTTCAGACTTCCCTCTTTTATTACTAATCTGAAAGGACCCATTTTCAAATGGGTACCTATATCTAAGTAATTGTTTCTGTAGATACGTCATGTGTGAGACTTAGATTCTGGATGTTCAAGATACATGACACCTTTCATGGATCTTCTGACTGATTATATAGAAAGAAATTTTGGCACAGTAAGTTTTGGAAATAATGCTAAAGGATATATAAGAGGACATGGAACGTTCATCAAAGGAGAAGTAATAGTAATGAAAGTATTCTATGTTGAAGGCTTAAGACACAACTTGTTAAGTATAAGTTGGTTCTATGATAAGTTATGCACTATCCATTTTGATATTGGTCTATGTCAAGTTCTGAACTCTGAGAAAAAGGAATCATTAATAGCTTATAGAGATGGAGATATCTACACAGCCACTTTCACAAAACAAGGTCAACTAAAAGGAGTATGATATATGTCTAAACCTGTTCTTGAAGAAGGATGGCTTTGGCACAGAAGAATGTCTCATCCGAAACTTCAAATCAATTGATGATTTGATAAAGCAAAATGTTGTTATTGACTTACCAGAATAAGGTTTCAGAAGAATTACTTATGCTCTGCTTGTGAAAACGGTAAAATGAAGAGAAGTTCTCGTAAGTTGAAAATGAATACATCTTCTCATTCTCCTTTAGAAATGATTCGTATAGATCTTTGTGTGGTCCTATGAGAACTCAGAGTTTAGGAGGAAAGAAATATATCTTGGTCATAGTATTATGAATATTAAAGATATATATGGGTTTAATATCTTAGGCATAAATCTGATGCTCCAGAAGTTATTATTACTTTTCTAAAGAGAATTCAAGTTCTACTACAACTACCTATTCAGAAACTCAGAAGTGATAATGGCGCAGAGATCAGAAATGCTAAAATTGAGGCATTTTTAGATTCTGTTGGTATTTCACATATTTTTTCCGCTTCCATAACTCCATAACAGAATGGCGTAGTTGAGAAAAAGAACATAATTCTGGTTGAAGCAGCTAGGACTATGCTTGCCTATTTAGAGTTACCCATGTTTCTATGGACTTAAGCTATTGCAACTGCTTATTCTACACAAAACAGAACTTTGCTGAACATAAGATTCTTTAGAACTTCTTATGAATTAATTCATAAAAGAAAGCCTACAATAAAATATTTTCATATTTTTTGATGCAGGTGTCTTTGCTGAATGATAAAGAAAATCTGGGTAAATTTGATAAGAAAGCTTATCCAGGAGTATTTGTTAGATATTCATCTAGATCAAAAGCTTTCAGAGTGTATAATACACATACCTAAACAATAACATAAAGCATTCATGTTAAATTTGATGAACCACACACGAATTCTGAACAAGACAGTTCAGAACTCAAGAACATTCACATTTATGAACAACCTGATTCAGAAAATGGGTTAAATGATACGTTTATTTCAAATTCTACTAACAAATCAATTAAAGAAACACTAGTTATGTCAAGATATATTTGATGTTTCACATGATATCTCTGCAGATTTTCAAAATCCATCACTTATCAGAGATAATTCAGAATCTATATCAGAAGAACCAGTTACAACAAGTATATCTGGACCACAAGACTCATCTTCAACTTCAGAAATTCTAATTTATGATCCTAAAAATGACACTTCTGAATGATTATCTTCATAAGTTATTCCAACAGTTGAGGGGGAACAATTAGATCTGAATTCAGATATCCATTCAGAAGTTGAAGCTCAAGCAATTGTTGATGATTATGACTCTCAGAACAATATTCCAACTGTTCAACCACTTCCAAATCTGCACAAATGGATAAGAAATCACCCTATTCATCAAATTATAGGTGATTCCTCAAAAGGAGTACAAACCAGATCTGCAACTTCCAATGAATGCTTGTATGTAAATTTTTTAAGCAGCATAGAGCCTAAAAAGCCTTGTGAAGCACTTCAAGATCCAGACTGGGTTCTAACCATGCAAGATGAGTTAAATCAATTTAAAAGGAACAAAGTCTGGAAGCTAATTCCAAGACCCAAGGGTAAATATATCATAGGAACCAAATCGGTATTCAGAAATAAAAAGAATGAACATGGAATTGTTGTAAGGAATAAAGTTAGACTTGTAGCAAAGGGATATTGTCAATAGGAAGGTATAGATTATGATGAAACTTTTGCACCTGTAGCAAGGCTAGAAGCTATCAAAATCTTTCTAGCCTATGCAGCACACAAAAACATGAAAGTCTTTCAAATAGGTGTTAAATGTGCATTTCTGAATGGAATTCTTCATGAAGGAGTGTATGTTGATCAAACCAGAAGAATTTGAAAGAAAAGAGTTTCTAGTTTATATCCTTGACAAAGCTTTGTATGGCCTTAAACAAGCTCCTAGAGCATGGTATGACACTCTTACAACATTTCTTCTGAAATCCAAGTTCAAAAGAGGTACTATTGATAAAACTTTATTTCTGAAAAAGGAAGGTGATGATTTATTCTTAATACAAAATTATGTAGATAATTATAATATTTGCTTCTACTAATGCTCAATTTTGTAAAAACTGTGTGAGTATTATGCAAAAAGAATTTGAAATGAGTATGATAGGTGAGTTGACTTTCTTTCTTGGTCTTCAAGTGAAACAACTTCCCACAGAAATATTCATTAATCAAACTAAGTATGTCAATGACTTACTTCAAAAGTATAATATGTCTGATTGTTCAAGTATTAAGACACCAATGGCCACTGCAACTAAACTTGATCCAGATTTAAGTGGAAAATATGTTGATCAAAAAATTACAGAGGTATTATTGGGTCTTTACGTTATCTTACAGCTAGTAAACCAGATATTATGTTTGCTACATGCATTTGTGCTAGATATCAGGCTAATCCTAAAGAATCTCACTTGCTTGCTGCCAAAAGGATTCTTAGATATCTAAAAAGATCTCCTTTATTGGGTCTTTGGTATCCAAAGAATTCTGTGAACTCACAACTTTCACAGATGTAGATCATGGTGGTTGTAAGTTAGACTGGAAAAACACATCTGGATCATTTCAATTTCTGGGAGATAGACTAGTCAGCAGGTCTTCTGAAAAGCAAAATTGTGTCTCAACATCAACTGCAGAAGCAGAGTATATAGTTGCAGCTATATGTTGTTCACAAGTGACCTGGATGTAAATACAGTTGAAAGACTATGGCTACAGTTTCAAGAATTTAGAAAATTCCACTACATTATGATTCAAAGAGTGTCATAGCAATCACAGCTAATCATGTTCAACACTCCAAAACAAAGCATATTGATATAAGGTATCATTTTATTAAAGATCATGTAGAAAAAAGTGATATAGAAATGTTTTTTGTTCAGACTATTATCAATTGGCTGACTTATTCACTAAGGCTTTGAATGAAAAACAATTTAACTTTCTAGTGAGTAATTTAGGTATGATGAATCTTTCTGAATAAGAATTTTACTTAGAAAAAGAGTTAAGCATTAACTTCTGAATATTAGAATTCAGAAGTCTGAACAACTAAATTCAGAAGTTCTGAATTAAGTTTCTCAGAACTCTGAATCTCTAATCTCATAATTTAATAATAAAAATGAGATAATGGGTTTCAGACTTATTTTACTACTTCTGAATATATATATTACTCTAGTTTTGTCTAACTCTGAAGTATTTGTACCATTTTCATCTCTATACTGCATTTTTTCAAGGGGGAGTTTTTATAAAAAAAATCTCTCTCTCTCTCTCTCTCTGCATGTTTCTAGGGGGAGTAAATTCTTATCATATTTCATTACTTATGCTAATATTTTTATCTGATTGGTTTATCTGATCAAGGTCTATTCAAGAAATTCGATAATTTGAACTTAAACACTTAGAAGTATGTACAAACTTCTATTGTGTAAAATCTTTTTCATTGTTCAAATCTCTTCCGAAATAAAACACATTGTTTTCAAAATTTCATAAGTTAATCTTTAAATGATTTTTTTCATTTCAAAACTTCTGAACTTTATATCTCAGAATTTCTGAATAAATCTTTCAGAACTTCAGAACTGACATGTCAGCACTTCTGAGAATTAACTTCTGAAGATATTTTCTCGTCTGACTAAGTCAAGCACTTAGTATCTGTGTCACGTGTTTTATTTTCATTGGATTGTGATTACCACGTCTTAAAAAAAGTTTCGGTGGTAATTTGCCCATTTGATTATCCTTAATTACCACTTAATCGTTTTTATTATTAATTTTTTCTGCCACGTGTCCCACGTAATTATTCACACGTATCTAACTCGATATATTGTTCTTATCGATTATTTTTTCAAATCTTTTGCGCTTTCTTCCCTCCAAACTTAATCATCTGAACTTTCTGATTTTAGAAATTTTACTGTTCTACTGATCTTCAATCGATCATGTCGAAATTTACTTCTCAAGTTAACAAGCCTCTTCAAACTGCTAAGACATGTTTCAGTAGCAGTAAAAGTGACGGTACCTCTCTGGAGGATCATACAAATTGGTGCAAAAATCGGTCATGGTTGGTGATATAGAGGTTCCATTATCAGCCGATCCAACTCTTGAAGATACTGCAACAAACCAAATCGTCCAGAATACTACAAAACCCAATCCAAACCCTAACCCTAACGTTGACACTGAAATTGGGGGAAATAAAAATGATCCCATTAATGTCATTTCTGAATCGATTGGTGGTCCAAATGAATCACAAGGAGATGTTGGTGATGATTCAAATCCAAGAGAAACTCAAAAAATTGAGGTTTCAAGAGTATCTGGCCTGCTCAAAGTAAAACAGTTGTACCAGAAGACGATTTGGCTGAAATTAAGAAGAAAAATTGTGCATTGAACCTCAAATCCAAAGCATTTAAAGTTGATCAATTAATTTTAATTAAAATACTAAAGAAGCATCCACTCAAGAAAATGTTCATCAAGAGTATACAGGTTCCAGAGGCGTACTTACAATAATGGTGGTATTTTATTGCCTATGAAGTTGATCCAGACGCCATTGTTTCATATGTGGGTGGTTATAAATTTTGTTAGAAGGTAGATCAACTAAGAAGAACGGTGGAACTACCTCAGACTACAGATGTGGTGGGTTAAACTGGTTTTGACAAAGTCCCAAAAGCTTCGGATATAATTGCAGATTTCATGTCTTTAGGCTGAAAATTTAACTACACTAAGCTCATTTAGAAGAAAATGCTTATCTCCAATCTGGTACACTCTCTTTTCGATTATCAATACTTGCATCTCAGGGAAAATATCAAGCTTAGATCAAGCTTATGCGAATGTGAGAACAATATTTCATGGGATAACATTCAATATGCACTATGATTATGCTTCTCTGATATTTGAATAAATCAGAGGTTATGTCACTTCCAATAAGAAGCCTACATACATTCCTTTCCAGCGATTCTTTCAATTATGTGTCAAAGGGGAAATGTTTGCAGAAGACATAATCTTACCACTTGAAGATGCACCCAAAGTTCCAAAGTTCATCATGGATAAATTGAGGCCACCAACATCTACAATTTCTCAGTTTCCTAATGCATTACCTCTTCCTGCAGAATTATTGGCATATGTCAATCACAAAAATAGGATATTGAGTGAGTATTGTGAATCTATAGGACTACCAGCACCTATAGCCCCTACCCAAGATTCAGCCCAGAGAGAAATCCAAGGTGAGGGTCAAGAATTCCACCTAGGGAGCGTGGGGAGGCTGTTTAGGGGTGTGAACAACCTCAGAGAGCAAAGAGGAAAAATGAAAATGAGAGACAGGGTAGAAGGGTGAGAAAAAGAATTGATGAGGGGAGAACACAGATAGAAGAACAAGAAATCTGTGACCTAACTGTTACTAGTCAGACAACCACATCATATGTTATTCAACCACCATTGGTGGATAGCATTGTAAAAGCAGTGAACCCGTGGCAAATATTGTTAACCCCACCATCCACTCATCTATCTCTCAACATATGTATGTTTCAGTAAGACGTTTGGAGCAAGCAACTCATAAACCATTAAGTCCCCATTTGGAGGAGCTTAATGATGAACAAGAAGGACATATGTCCCCCCTTCATAGTTTTGAGCACATTGAGTCTATAGGTCCATCTAATTTAGAGGCTATAAGAACACAATATGTTCCTTCTATTCACACAAGCACAAGTCCTATGGACTTCACTAAGCAATGTGTTAGTCATATTTCAACAACATCAATAGACATACCAATTCTGGGTGTTCAAGGATTTGATGGAAGACCTGGAAAGCTGAACATCCTAAAAGCCTCATTCAATGAATCCTTTGTGGTCATGATGTTGTGACATCAATAGGCCATTTTACTTCTGTAGGTATGAAAATAGGAACATCTGTTGTTCCTGGTCCTTTACCCCTTCCTTCTGAATTCTCAGAATTCAAGGAATTCTGTGCTTCTGAATTTGCAAAGATTCAGAAGGACATACATGAATTGACGGCTAAATTCCAAAAGGTGCTAGAGGATAGGGTGGAGGGTCAGGAGAAAAAGTTCATGGAGAAATTGGTTATTCTGGAAGAATCTACTATATCAAATGATGATCTTAACTCTTTCAAGGAGTCAATTATGAAAACTCTTTCAGAAGTTGTTACTTCTATTTCCTCTCTGAAGACTACATTGCCAACTACTTCTGAATCTCAAAATGTGTCTAATTCGGTAACTAAAGATGACATCAAGTAGATTCTTGACAAGTTGACAGTTGTGAAGAATACACAATATGCCCTTGATCAAAGGATTTCTTCCTTAGAATGCAAAGCTCAAGCAGAAACTCATAAGAGAAAACATGATGATCAGGGTCCTGATGATCATGAGCGGGAGAAAAAGAGAAGAGTTTCTGAATCTGAAAAGCAAGGTGTTGAAGGTTCTATAGCTCAGACTTCTGAAAGATCTTCTGAAGATGTTCAGAATGTTTATGATGTGGATAAAGTCATTGAAGTTGATGTTTCTAAAGTTCCTATTTCTGAAGTTCCTGGTTCTGAAATTCATTTTGGTGATTCTATTGGTGATTCTGAAGGTGGAGAAGAAAGATACGATAAGAAAGGATAGTTTTAACTGATTCTGATGGTTCCAAACTTTCAGATGAGACAGAAATTTTGCCTGACTCCAATGAAGAAATGATAAATGAGTATTCGGCAAATGAAGAAGAGTTTGGGGAACCAGGTGATGTTTCTGATATTATAGGATTTGATGATGAAGAAGAGGTCAATGATATAAGAGACATTATTTTACAAAGACCAGAAGTTGTTGTGAATATTGACAGAAGAGGAGAAGAAGATCTTCTGGATGTGTTTAATTGGTTGAAGAATTTGATAATTCTTAATTCTGGCTTTCTGAGCTCTACATGGAATCTGGATGTTAGATTCATTCATGGAGATTTTACAGTTCTCGTAAACTTTTATAATCAACTAGTTTATGAGGAACAAATTGAATTTTACTTTGATCACATACCCGAAGTTAACTTGGATGGTGGAGTATTAGAAGATAAATTTGGTTATGTACAGAGAGAGTATCGTGATTCCAAAACTTGATATTCCAGAACTTGAAGCACCTATTCTGGATCAAATTTTCATAAAAGAAATTATGTTTCTTGAAGAAGATGATGAAAGAACAGTATTCCCTAAAGAAACTTATGCAGAGATGTACAGAAATAGCTTAAGGGGTTGTCATCTAGATATTATTTTGATGGAAACTGGTCCGAAGATTATGCTGCTGAAGTCAAACAATTTCATCAAATGTATAGATTGATAAATATGAATGATGATTGTCTCATTAAAAGGATTGTCAATGTTAACAGGAGGATAGTTGATAACTTGCAAGTTATAAATATTTGTACAGAGAGAGAAGATGGTTCCTTAATCAGTTTCACATCTTTTGATATGTATAGCCTCAGACTTCAAGACAAGTTGTTTCTGCTGAATTACTTTGTAAATATACAAGATAAAGAACTTGAAGCTGACTTAGAAGAGTGTTGGGTATCTATCTCTGAAATCTTGCTCTACATGATTGCACTAGAAAGAAGGTTGGATTATGTAAATATGCTAGAACCTGTATGTGTAGATGTTCATGGCCATAAAAGACACATATATTTCTTCTTATCTCCAGAACTTGGTTTCAGCTACTCTAACCCTGATGGCCAATATGAGTATTCTTTTCTTGTCTATGATATTCCTAAGTATTCTACTGCAACTCTGCTATGGATGGCTGAAACGATCAAAGAGAAAACTTTCTCAAAAACAGAAGCAATAAGTGTGTTACGTCTGAAAATATTGTATCCGAGATGACAACTATTGAAGATATGAAGGACCAAAAGCGTAAAGTCAACAAAGTCATAAATATGGAAATGTTTAACAATTAGAGTTAGGGTTTAATTAGAATTGTGTTAAATAAGAAAAGGATAATTATCTTGTAATTATGGCAATTATATAATGCCTCAAACTTTTATAGTTTCCTTATCTCATTATAACTCTTCGCAATATAAATAGAGGGTTAGGGTTAGCATTAGAAGCAGATCATTAATTCATATCATTAGAGAGAGATCTTATTGAGAGATTACTTTGTAATCGATATATTATACAAGTGAGATATACAACGTCAGTTAATCATATTAATCGTGTTCTTCATATATTAGTGTGTTAATTACATCGTTACCTGATATACTAGGATCAACAAGTGGTATTAGAGCCTAACGATCAGAGTTTTGATTGATTTCTAATCGATTTCTTGAAGAAAAAGGTACACACGGTTTCTTTTGCGATTTTAGAGATTTATGATTTTTTTATCTGATTGTTTATATTTGATTTTGATCTTGATTTATATGTGTGTGATATTTTTGTGATTAAATTGATTTCGTCAAAAAGTTTTGATTTTTTAAGGATGTTTTTTTTCCCGAAAAAGGTTACTTTTTCATTCCGTATCACATCGAATTTGATCTATTTTGCCCAAACTCGAAGCTTTAAAGTTGTTGGTATTTGTCTTACGAAAAACATACTAAAATTTCATTAAAGTTGGACATTTTTTGGGAACAAAAATTCGGATGAATAGTGTTTTGTCGGTTGAATAGTGTTTTGTCGGGTGAATAGTAACTTATCGGGTGAATAGTGTTTGTCGGGTGAATAGTAAAAAAAAATCAAAATAAAATAAATAAAATAAAATAAATAAATAAATTCAAATATGTTTTCAGTCAAACTTGCAAAAACTACTCTCGCTTATTTTAGCATTACTTTTGCGATTCTTTTTCAACAGAAAACTCAGGGTCTCTGATTCCTGCAGCTTTTCTGGATAAAGAATCCTCTAGTAAACATCTTAAGCCTCAGGAAATTTGCAAGTGACCTTAATTAAGAAAACCGAAACACAAGAGCTTAGCTGTTCTTTTCCCTAAAAAGACTAGATAACTCTGTTACGCTAGATCTTTTGGTCAATGAACCCTTCGTGTCTTAGCTTTCTGCTAAAACCGAGATTCAAGAATTATTTTTTGCAAAGTGTCATTCGATAAGTATTATATCTTTAAAGTAAGAATTTTTATCGGATCCAACCAACCCGACATTCGAACTAACTCTAGTTTTTATCGCATTAAGTTGAACCCACATAAATTCTTACAAACTCAAACCTACCCGATATCTATCTTTTATTGAATCCCTTAACCCGACAAATTTTTTTATTTTATCGCGCCCTTAGTAACCCGACATACATCCCTACTTTCACATTACCTACCTGATATCCTGCCATCCTAAATTAATATCGCATTTAGGTAACCCGATTTTTGTTTATCGCATCACTTATACCCGATAAAACACTCAGAACAATCACCCGAGATAAAATCTTAAATTCGCGAAATCTCAGAAATCTTTTAAAACTCACTGATCGACGATCAATTTATCAGGTAACAAGTGCTTTATTTTTTTTAATTTTAAAGATGAGTCATAAAATTTCTGATCTCAATGCTGAAATTGAAAGACTTGAAGCAAGATACACAAATACCATGAAAGTTCTTAATGAACTTTTAAGTGAGCACGTTTATCTCAAATCTAAGTTTCATAACTCAGAACAAACTAGAAAAGAATTGAAAAATGATAAAGAGTATTTCCAATATCAACTCAACGAGCTTTCTTGGAATCCAAATCATACGAGGGATGAAGAATTGAAAAATCTTGAGTTGATAAAAATAAATGTTGACCTGAAAAACAAAATTTCTGAGTTAGAGAAATTCAAAGATTCTGAGACTTATAGTGTTTCTCTTTCAAGTAAAATTTCTGATTTCATGATATTCGAGAAAGAAAGACTTTTAACTTTTGATGAAAAACACAAATTTGAAATTGAGCGAAAAGCCTTTGAAAGCAAAATTAAAACTTGTGAACTGACCATTCAAAAACTTTCTAAACAAGTGTCTGATTTTGAACAAGTTGTGATTTTAGAAAGAAAATCTTCTGAAACAAAATGTTTGGAACTTTCAAAGCAACTTTCTGAAACTCAAAATCTTTTAGAAGATGAAAGAAAAGTGTTTGAAACTGATAAGACAAATTTACTCAAGAAATGTGTTTTGATCGTTGCTAAAAACAAAAACTTGGAAAATGAAAAGAAAACCTTTGAAGAGAAAATTGGTAAACTTTCAAATCAATTATCTGTTTTAGAAACAAATCTTGTGAATGGAAAGAAAATGAGATCTGAATTTCAAACAAAATATGATTTGATTACAGAAGAAAGAAATCATCTCTTGTACAAAATTAGAGAACTTGAAGGTTATACATCTGCTTCAGTTCAATTTAAAAGGTGAATCCTCTTTCTACAATAAGTGTCTGTAAGAAAAACTGCTCTTAAAGTGTCCAATCAAATAGTTATTCAAACAGCTCCAAATCATACAGTTCTTTAAATTCTCAGACTCATAATTCTAATCGGTTTCACAATGATTTTGTTGCTAATTTCGGTAATTTTAAGAAGTTTAAAATGGTTTGGAAAAAGAAGTCAACTACAGATGATAGTGTTGGAAACATGTCACATACATCTCCTATAGTTGATGCAAAATCATTTGTTTCCAAGACTGATTTACCTTATTCTAACAAGTCAATCAATCAGTTAATCAGTCTAAGCACCACAAATCTTTTTTGTTCTACTTGTGGAACAAATGATTTTGTCGATCAACGGTATGTTCATAAATGGTATGGTACTTACAGTATCCCCAATTCCCCATTTGTTAAAACTAAAGCTAACCTCCGAGGACCCAACAAAGCTTGGTACCAAAATCATTTTAATCTGTTTTGTAGGTACATCATGTGTGTTCTAAATTCCGCATATTCACATAACATGACAATCCTTCAAAAGGTAATGCTACATTTGAGGGGGAGTACGACATTTTTTATTATTAGCTTCATAGCATTTCAGCTATGGACCTGCTCTTAATATTAGCTTCATAGCATTTCAGCTATGGACCTGCTCTTAATATTAGCTTCATAGTATCTCAGCTATGAACCTACTCTTAACATAATGACTTCTGAATACTTCAATTCAGAACTCGTACTTAAACTGTTTCATCTTCATATAAGAAATATGTGTGTTAGGAATTAGAAGTTTCAATGGTCAATCCAGAGCCGGAAGGACCTACCCATGAAACACATCCCTAGGTTAGATATTTTGAAAGGGTATAACTAATATAAAATTGAGTACTTGTGAGATAAAAGAAAAAGTAAGGGTGTGACAGGACTTACAAGAAATTTGGTCCTTACCAAACCTAAACAGTTATCCGGATAGCCACACAATCTATTCATTCTCAATTCTTTGGAGATGAATATTGAAAATAGACATGGACCCAATATCGATAACTCGTCTCACCCCACCGAACTACTCAAGTATCTCACAAAAGGTGCTTGTTTCATATATCACGGAGATTTAACATAGCATCTATCTATTTTTCACTCGAAAAATTTAGATATTGAAACAAGAAGACTCCGGTCTTCGAACATCATGTTTTATGCACATTGAGTCTATTTTTTAGCCGAAATATATACAATTTTTTTTCTTTCTACACTTGCACGAGTCTTTGTGACTCCACAAGCATATCTTTGTGTTTATGCCGGAAGAGTTTGAGAAGTTAGTTTTAAAACTTACTTCTGTGATAACTGGAAGTCCTATCAGTGCCAACCCGCTGCCAACACTGAATAGAGGCCACTAAATTAAAATTTATTTATAATTAAGTGATAACAGTTGCTACATGTGCTTCTGTCTGTTAGCCCATTACCCGATATTCCACATTTACATTTGATCATATTTGTGCTTATTGTCTTTGAGTATTCATAATGATTCGGATTCTCCTTACCATTCTGAGGGGGAGAAAAGTTATATCAAAGAGACATACTATTATGAGGGGGAGAAATAAAGTTAGAAAAGATTCAAATGTTTGAAGATGAAGACTTGTCGACTCCCTTTGAACCGACATATTTTCTTGTCGCATCCCAAAGAGCCGACATCAATACCTAAGTGTTTATGTCGACTCATGTTCAACAAGTTCAGATCATCATACGACAAGCTCAAAGTTGTCGCATCTGCCTAACCCGACAACCTCAATGCCTAACCCGACAACATCAAGATATGGCAACCATCTTTTGCCTCTTTCATCAAACGACAATGTTTCATCAAACAACATCAAGATACCCTGCGACATCACGGCTCCTTCAACTTTCTTTTCGTGAACTTTATACTAATGTTAAGGGGGAGCTATGGAACTTATCAAGTGATCATATTCGTAGGGGGAGCAAAAGAATTCAAGATAGTGATTTGTTGACAAAATTTCGTCGTCTTCAAAAAGTGCTGATTTGATAAAATTGTAATCTCGAATACAAAGGGGAAGATTGTTAGGTCTGAAAATATTGTATCCGAGATGACAATTATTGAATACATGAAGGACCAAAAGCGTAAAGTCAACAAAGTCATAAATATGGAAATGTTTAACAATTAGAGTTAGGGTTTAATTAGAATTGTGTTAAATAAGGAAAGGATAATTATCTTGTAATTGTGGCAATTATATAATGCCTCAAACTCTTATAGTTTCCTTATCTCATTATAACTCTTAACAATATAAATAGAGGGTTAGGGCTAGCATTAGAAGCAGATCATTAATTCATATCATTAGAGAGAGAGCTTATTGAGAGATTACTTTGTAATCGATATATTATACAAGTGAGATATACAACGTCAGTTATTCATATTAATCGTGTTCTTCATATATTAGTGTGTTAATTACATCGTTACCTGATACACTGGGATCAACAAAGTGATGAATTATTAGTTAGATACATGAAAGAATTCAATTCAGAGAATTGATCAGAAGAATTTTTTCTCTTGGTTATTCTGAAAGAAATTTTAAAAGACGTGCCAACTATCTTCTTAGTTATCCGTATGATATCTCAATTCATCCAAAAAATATAAATGTGCTTCAAGAAACTAGATTTAAAATTGAGCTGAGTGGACCAAATGAAGTTCAAACAAAGAAAGTTTCTGAACTATTAGTTTCTGAGGAAGTTGTAGAAAGATCTGAGAAGGGCAAAGAAGTTGCTGAAGTAGAAAAAGTTCAAGAAAAGGTGATTGAAGAACATGTAGATATGATATTTCTTAAATATTTCCATCCAGAAATGTTCATGGAAGAAAATCCAAGGTTTGAATTCATTGATTGCTAGATAAACAAAGATGCAAAGTTCAAGAGATGGTACTTGAGTTTTATCTGAAGTATTGCTAAGCCAAGGTCATCTGTCAGAATTTTAATAGTCCTGTGAAAAAACTTATGGATGTTGATCAGAAGAAAAAGAATGGATATTCATATTCATTCTACAAAGTTGAAATAGAGAATGGTGAAATTTGTACTTTTACAGAAGGTGACTTTCAATATGTTCATCTGAAGGATTTAGTCACAATTTACAAGAAGATGAATCTTTTTCATGATAGGATCACCAAATTCAGAAGTACTTTTGAATGCTTGAAAAATGGAATACACAAAGAATTTATCTGGGCTTAAGGTATGAAGCTTTTCAATGTCGGTCTTGTGGTTGGTAGACTTGGCGAGCGTGGTTTAAGACTTCGGGTTCCGACCGGATGCATTCACGACATCTATTTTAGAAAATAAGTTGCAAAAAAATTATTTCGTGTTTGTCAAAAGCATTTGTGCCTGTTAGGTTAATATTTTGGAAAATGTTTTGGGCACATCCAGAAGTGTAGTCGTGTCTTGAAGATTTTTAAATCGTTTTAGTTACATCGGAATTGCATACCTGTTTACTAAGGATTTATTTCATATGGTTTCGCTAAAATTCCTAATTTTGGGGTATCTATCTTATGAAAGTTAAGACTGGAAACTAACACGTATTATTTCATTTATTTGTCAAGAAACGCACAAATAATGCTTTTACAAACTTTGAGAAATTATTTTTGG
This sequence comes from Silybum marianum, assembly GCA_036898165.1. Classification (NCBI taxonomy): domain Eukaryota; kingdom Viridiplantae; phylum Streptophyta; class Magnoliopsida; order Asterales; family Asteraceae; genus Silybum; species Silybum marianum. Next base: position 13,149,722 of record CM072540.1, on the reverse strand, counting down.
CGTATGTGAGTTTTGGGTCGAGTTTAAAATACAATAAACTACCGTATCTCGTACGGTTGGTTACCAGCTTCATTGGAATTTTGGTTTATGATGTTCAGGACTCAATTATTAGGTTTTTAAGTTTTATGGGTTCATTTTATTGTCGATGTTGCGTATGAGAGTTTATTGAAAAGTTTATTTCGCGTTATTTCACTTTTGACTTGAAGATTTGGATGGCGTTCAATTATAAAGTTTCATTCATCTCAATTTTTATGGGAAACGTTTGTTGCATAGAGTTGGCATGCATTTTAATTGTAGGTTTCTTTATATTATGTAGCCAAAATTTTAGAAAGACATAAGCATTTTGTTAGTTGGCTTTGAGTTTGAAATCTAAATTAAATTGGTTTCATGGTGTGATCAAAACGCATGCATATATCGTTTTAATAGTTTTGAGAAAATAAACCGATGCATACTATTCTTGTTGGGGAACTTTACTCTATGCCATCTTATGGCTAAAAGATAAATCTTTGGAAAATTTTGGTACACAAAAAATTTGCACTATATTTTAGTATATAAAAATATTTTACATACATGAAATCAATAAATATGTGTTAAAACTATAACGGTCCATTTTAAAAGCTTACTAACTGTATTATGAATATTGTCGTTATTATTTTGTGTAATGATCACGTAGCTTTCAAGTTGCTTTTATATGCAGGCGTTTGTGGCCACTTTTCATGATTACCTAGTTATGGTAAAAATCTTTATGTGTGTGTAAAACTGATTATAAAGATTTTATGTTTGTTACATCTTTTATGAATAAAATTGGCATACTTGTTTAGTCCCATACTTCTAAAACCTTGAACTCATTAGGAAATCTTAAATGCAAACAACATTTTGTGGTGGGTATTGTAAATGAGCACTAGAAAAGTCTTTGTGAATTTAAGTATCAAATAATTTGGTAGTGGTTGGTTTGAAATTAGAAATCTTGTCTGGAAAAGTTGGTGCATGTTCTGTTTGAGGTATCGGAGTTACGAGATATCCCAATTATTTAAGTGGTAATCTTTACCATTTTACTATCTACATGTTGGAACGTTGGGTGGTTGATTGCATCTCACCGTTTATGTTTTGTCGTGGAAGAGACAAGGAAACCTTAAGTGGGAATCATGATTTGGAAGAGACTTTGATAGTCGAAGTGAAGTTATTAATACAATAGTGGAAACGGTTAAGTCAGGCCGTAAGCTATTCTTGAAGTGGTATGAACCACATAAGGTTGGAAGGCAACTGAGATCTTAGAGTTGAAGTTTGATTTAACAGGGTTCGATGTTCCATCGGTTGTTAGTGGGTTGTGTTGAATGTTAAGCTCGGGTTAGTGATGATTCGTTATGAGAAACAAAGTGGTCGTCTTGACCAAGAAGTATTATGTATCATAAATGAAAATAAGTTATGTGGGTAGATGTCAAGCACATCTGTTAGGCTTGTATTCTGGGTTGTGGCCCATTCAAGTTTTAGATTAGCACTAGATTTCGAGGACGAACTCATTCTAAGGTTGCGAGGATTGTAATACCCAAAATTTTAGTATCCGTAATTTCAAGTTTCGTATGTTTTCGAACTTAGTATAATCATTTAGAAATATCGTGGATGTTGATTGAGTTGGTTATCACATTTGGCAAAAATCAACTTTTGGTTGGAATTTACACTATCGCGGTCGCACCCCTATTTTGCTCGTGCCCGCAAGAAAATCCTAAAAAGCGGGCAGAACTTTTATTTTAAACTGCTTGCGGCCACACACCTATTTTGGTTGCCCCCGCGACCATCTAAACAACCCCTTTAAATCCGATTTTCCTCTTTTTTCCTTTATTTTATTTCTTCACCAACACTTTCCTCCTCTAATCTAAATTAGTTCAAACCTCATATTTCACCAAATCAACTTCTTAAAGAGAACCTAAGAGAATGGCAAGTTGAGATTCAAGTCTTGTGGGTTGAAATCCAAGATCTCAACTTCTTCCACCATTCTCGACCAAATTTGGGGTTTTCTTAAAAACCCATTTGTATGTTATTCTAACCTTCCTAAGCTTTTATTCTTGTCAAAATACTTCATTTTGGTCTCCTAGAATATTCCTCTCGGTGTAGTTTACACATCAATGAATTTTGACCAACTTTGGGTATTTTGGGTGCTTTGAGATTTTGTCTAAGGTTTGTATGGATTTGATTTTAGGAGTTACTTATGGTGTATTTTAGGTTTGTTTGTGACCTAGGTAAAGTTTCTAGTAATGGATGATTGATCTGGAATCTTTTTCAAATGGAGCTTTTGGGGTAAACATAGATTTAGCCTAAATCTAGCAAAGGTGAGTTCAAGTTGCTTTGTGAAAACGTTGTACATGCCAAAAATGTCTATTTTGAATTATTAACATGTTTTACTTGCTATTTATCAAATGTGCGAGTATTTTGGTGAAATATGCAAATTTGGTATAAATGGGTTTTATAAGTCATGGAAAATGTTTATATTTGGGTTCTTAGAAATTTTGATAAATAAAACATAAATATGGTTTGTTTTGATGTTTCATTTTATAAATGAAGATTATTTGGTGTCATATGCATTTTGGGAGTATTTGATTTTTAAACCATTGGAAAACACATGTTATTATATTATGGGACATTTGGAAAATGTATGAGTGTAATTTCATTTGCAATATGGTTGGTCTCAACAAACGATGTTTAGTTTTGGGTAAACATTTAAGTGTTGAGTTATTATGCTTTAACCCGGTTTTGACTAAAATAAGTATTGAGGACAATTGTTCGAATTAAATTGATATGTATCAAGCTTTTGGGGTTATACGCAATTATGGCATTATTATATATTATGTCACACCCCGCTAAAGCGGAAACATGAGGCGTGATAGTTCAAGATTGCATTGCGATAGGGCAAAAACAACACCAATCATCCATTCAAATACATAACAAATTAAACCGAAATTACATCATACAAGTCCAAAGTTTTAACAAAATAAAAGAAACAAAGTGTCCAAACATAATGATTTCAATTTTAAAACGTGATTGATGTTGACGCGCCCATATAACAAGCATTTCAGTTAATCTTTCTTACCCGGAAAAAGCATGATAAAAACAAGGTCAATTACAAAGAGTTTGTTAGTTCACAGGTTTTCAATATTATAAACATCATTTGCATAAATGAACATTGACCAAAATAACTTTTATGGCACTTAGTAAATCTTTAAATCTTAAAACGTTCAAGGCATTTTGTACTCTAATTTAAAGTAAGTAATGAGGCACCACTAAAGTTTTCGACCACAAAAACTCTTTTTAATTCTACCTTAGCGGTGGGACTATAACCCCACATATGTAGAACCTTTATTATAAGTATAGTGCACCCTACCTGTAGTTTTTAGGTGGGATTGCTATCCGCACCCCTACTTGTCAGTTTTTAGGTGGGATTGTCCGTCCAAATAGCGCTATCCACAAATACCCTCGGCTCCTCATTTGAGTTAATAGTAGTGTACAAACTTTTATAGGACATTTTACTCAATAAAAACTATTAGTGTACATGCCTTAGTGCCCATAACATAAAATTTCATAATATTTCACATTCGATAACGCAAATAGCTCAAATATTTCATTTAATCATGCTTTTCACCCTAAAACGTATAAAACACTTTAAAAGAGGGGCTGTGAATACTCACTTGATAGCAATAAACTCCGATTGGATGCACGAAAACATTCACTTGCCGGCATAAAGTCTTCCTATCAAAGTAAAACACTCAATTGGTCGCTTTTCCTTTTCGGGTCTAAAAGAATTAGGTCTTTACTTGTATCAAAACTTATCTTATGTAATGCCAATTTAATATATATAGAGTTGTAATATATTTTGTCTTTGATTTGTCCAAATTGTTTATTTAACTCCAATTTTAAAGGTTCCAACTTGTTTCACATAAAATCATAACATTTCGGAAAGTTCATGATGGTTTTTATGATATATCCCCTTACAAATCATCACCAAAATACATCTTCCTCATTTAATTTCTTATCCAAATTTTTGTATGGTGTAAGGTACTGAGTTAGCAACATTTTGTCAAAATATTACGAATTTTGGAGCGGTTTAAGTATTTAAATAGCTATTTTAACTTTTAAGATTCACAATCTTCAAGACAGAATGCACCATCTGGAAGTTACAGTTGTTTGGAGGGTCAAAACTTGTCTTTTTTCAATGATTCCAAATAGATTACAAATATAACACATAAATCTAACTTCTAGAAGAAGAATCGGTCGATTTCATTAAGGTTTGAGAGAACTATGACACTTTTAATATGCATGCAACAATCAGTCAACTCTGAACAGATTGCACCTTTATTTTGTTTTAACATATTGAATCCCCAAAACTCCATATTTTTGGATGAAACCAGTTGCATTCAAATGATAACTCACTAAACTAAACTCCAGAAGAAAAATCAAGCATTTTGGATAAATAACCAAAGAGATATAGTCGTCCAAAGTAGGGTTTACCTACTGTTGGACTCACTTTTTGCACACTTAAAATGATTTGGGTGTTTGAGGGGTCAAAAATCCATATTTTTGAGTGATTCTACTTGGGTTAGAACCCTAACTCAAGGAATAATATTTCCGAAGAAGATTCATGACATTTGGACAAGTATTTTGCAAATATGGGCGACAGAAGTACTTGGTAGTAATCTGTCAGCACCAAAAATGCGCTTTTCAAGGGTTAAAGCCCACATGCAACTTGATTTTTACCTACTTTCTTGTGTTCTAACGTTTAGGTCATGGATTACCACCATTATATGAACATTTTTTTCATGTATTTGATGTATAAGCTCTCCATTGAACTCAGAAAATTCGGAGGTTAGAAGAAAAGCAACTCAAAGTGCAAGAAAAATGAGTTTTTTCACCAAAATTTTAAAGAAAAAGACGAAGATGAAGCTATTACCTTACTTGGATGATTAAAGCTCTTGTATTTCTTCAAGATTTTGATAAAAACAAGGGTTTTGATTTGTATTCTTGGCTGGAGTGGAAGGAGAAAGAAGAAGGAGAAGGGAGAAAATGAAAGGGTTTTTAATTCAAAATTTGGAGAGAAGTGGAAAAATGAGGGAAATGTGAATAATGTCTTTTTATATGTTGGGGGGTTGGAATGGGAAGGGGGGCCCAGCCACAAGGCCCAATTTCCATAAAAAAATTAACTTTTAAAAGCCCGATTTGTTGTTTAAGAGTTTGTAATAAAAAGAGTAATGAAATACAAGTAGATTTAGGTTAACTTTTCTCAATTTTGGCAAAATGGTTAGATTTTAAATTGGACTTCTATATTTTAAATTAGAATTTTATATCATCAACTCTTGTTATATTTGGTGAAATTAAATGTTTTTGGCATTACATTAAGATAAATTTTATCCTATACTTGCAATAGCAGGCTATCCGGATTAGACACCGGAAATCTAAACCGGTTACACACTTAACTATCAAATTTAGCCTTGCTAAGTAAATTTTTAAATTTTGAGAAGTCCTAAACTATTGCTAACTTGAAGCTTCTGATTGGACAGTTGTCACAGTCTCCCCCTGTTAGAAGAATTTTGACTCGAAATTTTAATGACTGGCTTTCCCAGGGGTGTTCACGAAAAGGTGGGGATACTTATGCGTCATGAAGTCTTCTCGCTCCCATCTATACTATGGGCCATGCTTCGATTTCCAGCGAACTTTTACAATAGGAATCTTACTACGCCTTAGCCGTTTGACTTCTCGGTCAAGTATTTCCATTGGTTCTTCAACGTCTTCCAGGAGTAGAACCAATGTTTCATCCGTTAAGCATTTCTTCAGATTTGACACATGGAACGTATCGTGGATGGCGCTTAATTCTTGTGGTAACTTTAGCTTCTACGCCACTGGCCCAATTCTTTCAAGTATTACAAATTGGTCAATATATCTAGGACCCAGTTTGCCTCTTTTCCTGAAGCGTACTAGTCTCTTCCATGGTGATACCTTTAACAGCACCTTATCACCCACTAGAAACTCCAATGGCTTTCTTCGATTATCAGCGTCACTCTTCTAATGATCTCTTGCTATCTTGACCCTTTCCTTGATGATTGAGATCTTGTCAGTGGTTTCCTGGATGATGATGGGCCTGGTCAGTTTCCTGTCTCCAATTTCCAACCAGCTAAGTGATGATCTACATTTACGTCCGTATAAGGCTTCGTAAGGCGCACACTGAATGCTGGTGTGGTAGTTGTTGTTATAGGAGAATTCAACTAGTGGTAGGTGGGTATCCCAACTTCCACCAAAATCTAACGCACATGCACGCAACATATCTTCTAGCATTTGAATGGTTCTCTCTGATTGTCCATCATTTTGAGGATGATAGACAGTGCTAAAATCCAACCGCGTACCTAATGCTTTTTGGAGAGACTGCCAAAATCGTGACGTAAAACGAGTCTCTCTATCTGAGATAATGGAAATAGGCACCCCATGACGTGTAAGGATTTCATTGATGTAAACTTGCACACGCTTTTCCATATTGTAAGCTTCCCGAATAGGAATGAAATGTGTTGATTTTGTAAGTCGATCTACTATAACCCATTTGGAATCGTGTCCCTTCCCAGTTCTGGGTAGCTTGGTTACAAAATCCATGGTTATTTGTTCTCATTTCCATTGGGGAATCTCGGGTTGTTGAAGTAGACCGGATGGATTCTGGTGTTCAGCCTTAACTTTAGCACAGGTTAAGCATTTTCTTACGTACAAAGAAATATCTTTCTTCATTCCTGGCCACCAATAGTATTCCTTTAGATCCTTGTACATCTTACCCGCTCCTGGGCGAACCGAATATCTTGATCAATGGGCTTCGTCCAAAATGGTTGATTGTAGATTACCAACCTTTGGTACCCAAGCTCTATCTTCAAGGGAGCGTACTCCATCAGCCTTTACTTGGAGTTTATTTTCCAAGTGATGTAGGGTCTCGTTCTTTAGATTCTCTAACGTCAATGCTTCATCTTGAGCTTCAAGAATTTGAGTTTTTAAACTCGTCTGAACAAACATTCCCATGGCCCGTACCCTTGGCGGTTTCATTCTTTCTTTTCTGCTTAATGCGTCGGCTACAACGTTAGCCTTGCCCGGATGGTACTTTATTTCACAATCATAATCACTAAGCAACTCAACCCATCTTCTTTGCCTCATATTGAGCATTTTCTGGTCAAGGATGTGTTGAAGGCTTTTATGATCGGTGAAGACAGTGCATTTACTGCCGTAAAGATAATGTCTCCAAATCTTGAGTGCGAATACTACGGCTCCTAGCTCCAAATCATGAGTGGTATAGTTCTTCTCATGGACTTTAAGTTGCCTTAAAGCATATGCAATGACTTTATCATTTTGCATCAACACACAACCCAAACCTTGGTGTGATGTATCGCAGTAGACCACAAAATTTTCTCTGCCTTCTGGTAATGCCATAATCGGTGCATTACAAAATCTATGCTTAAGTGTCTGGAATGCTTCTTCTTGTTTCTCTCCCAGATAAATTTCTTATCCTTTTGGGTTAATATCGTTAGCGGTTGCGCAATTTTTTGAAAAATTTGCCATGAATCGCCGATAATAGCCTGCTAAATCAAGGAATTGACGAATTTCCGTTGGTGTTTTTGGTGCTTCCCACTTTTTGATGGCCTCAATTTTTGTCGGATCCACGTGAATTCCCTTCTCATTGACTACGTGGCCAAGAAAATGTACTTTACGAATCCAGAATTCACATTTAGAGAACTTTGCGTATAATTTTTGTTCTCTGAGTAGTTCTAGTATCAACTATAGATGTCGCTCATGATCCTCCTTGCCTTGTGAATAAATAAGTATGTCATCTATGAATATAATCACGAATTTGTCCAGATACGGTCTACAGACTCTGTTCATTAGGTCCATGAAAACAGCTGGTGCGTTTGTTAGCCCGAAAGACATAACTAGGAACTCGTAATGGCCGTAGCGAGTCCTAAACGCCGTTTTGGGAATATCCTCTTCTCGGGCCTTCATTTGATGATATCCAAATCTAAGATAAATCTTTGAGAAGTAATTAGCACCTTGGAGTTGGTCAAACAAGTCATCTATTTGAGGGAGGGGGTATCAGTTCTTAATGGCCAGCTTGTTAAGTTCTCTGTAATCAATGCACATCCGAAAGGATCCATCCTTCTTTTTAACAAAATGGACTGGAGCACCCCGAGGTGAAGAGCTAGGCCTAATGAATCCTTTATCGGGCAGCTCTTGAAGTTGTTCTGACAATTCTTGCCTTTCTGATGATGACAATCGATAAGGTGATTTCGCCACGGGCGCGACTCCTGGAATTAAATCAATGTGGAATTCAACTTGTCTTGGTGGCGGTAGTCCGGGTAACTCATATGGGAATACCTCGGGAAAATCCTGGACTATAGGAAGATCTTGAATGCATTTCTCTTCGGTCTTCTTATCCATAACATGTGCCAAAAACGTAATGCAGTCCTTCCTCAAGTATTTTCGCATCTTCATACGCGTCACTATTTTAATATTCTTTCTGGGTTTCTCTCCATGTACTTCAAGTATTTCTCCTTCGGGTAGTGGAACTCGAATGATCTTTTTTAGAGCAGTAAATTTCAACTCGGGTTTTGAACAACCAATCTATACCCACAGTTATATCAAAACTTCCTAACTTGATTGGAATTAGGTCTATACTAAAGTTCCTTTTGGCCAAATTTAAGGTACAGTCCATAATTACGTCCCTGGCCCTAATTTCCTGCCCGTTAGCATATTCAATAACGTATACCTCTTTCAATCTTGGGATCTTAAGTTTATCTTTGACCTAAATTCTAGCGATACATAACTCCTATCTGCTCCAGAATCAAACAGTAGCGATGCATAATGATCGCGTAGAAGAAACATACCTATGACCACGTCCAGATTTGGTCTTGCTTTTTCTGCCCCAATCTCGAATACTCGACCTCTTGCCTGACCTCCTTGATCCCCTTGATTGGTTGGTTGTGCGTGATTAATATTTAGTCTTCAATTCAGTCTCGAACATGTGTTTCAAAAGTGATCTGGACTTCCACACTCGTGACATGTTCGTCTTTCGCCACTCCTACAATCCTTAGCAAAATGGCCTCCCTTATTGCATTTGAGGCATATGATGCATCTTCCACCATGATGGTTATTGCACTTATCACATTTAGGGTATGACCCCTTTCCTTTCTTCTCTGGTCGTGTCTGGATCCATAGTTCCCTGTGACCTTCTGATTTTTACCCGTCCTTACTCCAAATTGCCTTTTCACGGATTCCTCCATATTTTTGGATGAAACTAGTTGCATTCAAAAGATAACTCATTAAACTAAACTCCAGAAGAAAAGTCAAGTATTTTGGATAAATAACCAAAGAGATATAGTCGTCCAAAGTAGGGTTTACCAACTGTTGGACTTACTGTTTGCACATTTAAAATGATTTGGGTGTTTGAGGGGTCAAAAATCCATATTTTTGAGTAATTCCACTTAGGTTAGAACCCTAACTCAAAGAATAATCTTTCCGAAGAATATTCATGACATTTGGACAAGTATTTTGCAAAATATGGGGGACAGAAGTACTAGGTAGTAATCTGTCAGCACCAAAAATGCGCTTTTCAAGGGTTAAAACCCACATGCAACTTGATTTTTACATACTTTCTTGTGTTCTAACATTTGGGTCATGGATTACCACCATTATATGAAAAAAATTTCATGTCTTTTGTGTATAATCTCTCCTTAGAAATCAGAAAATTCGGAGGTTAGAAGAAAAGCAACTTAAAGTGCAAGAAAAATGAGTTTTTCACCAAAATTTGAAAGAAAAAGAAGAAGATGAATATATTTCCTTACTTGGATGATTAAAGCTCTTGTATTTTTTCAAGATTTTGATAAAAAGAAGGTTTTTGATTTGTATTCTTGGCTAGAGTGGAAGGAGAAAGAAGAAGGAGAAGGGAGAAAATGAAAGGGTTTTTAATTCAAAATTTTGAGAGAAGTGGAAAAATGAGAGAAATGTGAATAATTTGGCTTTTATATGTTGGAGGGTTGGAATGGGGAGGTGGGGCCAGCCACAAGGCCCAATTTCCATAAAAAAATTAATTTTTAAAAGGCCAATTTATTGTTTAAAAGTTTGTAATAAAAAGAGTAATGAAATACAAGTAGATTTAGGTTAACTTTTCTCAATTTTGGCAAAATGGTTAGATTTTAAATTGGACTTCTATATTTGAAATTAGAATTTTATATCATCAACTCTTATTATATTTGATGAAATTAAATGTTTTTGGCATTACATTAAGATAAATTTTATCCTATACTTGCAATAGAGGGCTATCGGGATTAGACACCGGAAATCTAAGCCGGTTACGCACTTAACTATCTAATTTAGCCTTGCTAAGTAAATTTTTAAATTTTGAGAAGTCTCAAACTATTGCTAACCTGAAGCTTCTGATTTGACAGTTGTCACATATTATTTTACATGTTTTGAGTGTATTGGTCATTCATTTTAGAGTCATGTAAATTAGACTGAGGTGCATTAGTTCCATATGCATATAAGTCAATTTTAGATATGTTGTTTAGGAATTGTTATTTCCACATTGTCGTTAGACACAGAGGTTATCGCACCGAAGGACTCGAACTATAAATCGTGGGTGGTTGTTCTCGATGACCGTGTCTCCCGTGATATGTTAAACACGGAAGTTATAGCACCGAAGGACTCGAACTATAGACCGTGAGTGGTTGATTCTGATGACTGTGTGTCCTGTGAATGTTAGACACGGAAGTTATAGCACCATAGGACTCGAATTATAGACCGTGGGTGGTTGATCTCGATGACCATGTGTCCCATGGTATGTTGCTTCTAACTAGAGGACGTGTGTTAGGTAGTGGAGGATTCGAACTATAGACCGTAGGTTGTTGATCTCGATGATCAATATACTTTGATTAAACCTCAATAATGTTGAAAATATGGTTTACTTTGTTGTACGCCATTGCCGACGGAAACGGGTCTCCCCTGTCATCGAAAGATGTTATTTTTGGTTTATAGTCTTATCCGTTATTTTCGGTGACGTTTGTAGAGCATGAAGTATTATCCATAATTTATAATATTGGATAATTGAGAATTAACCGTATTTTAGCATTCTAGATAATGGAGCTTTGTCCATATTTTGGTATTTGAAGGATTTAATATTATTCACGTTTTGAGTGAGTAACGGGTATAGAGTTCGTATTTTGTACGGGTATTTCTATTTAAAGATTTCATTACTACGGTATTTTTTATTTAAAGCTTTTATTACGAAAATGATGATCTTTGGAAAAGATGTGCTTTTATAATAAAGTCATTCTATTTGGAGAAAATTATTATTTAAATCAAGTATTCATTCGAATTCTATTGATTATAAATATGTTATAAACTGTTGAGCGTATTAGGCATTAAAGCTTATCCTTTTTCCTTTATCGGCATGTGTGCATCAGATTTTCGTTGCGGTTGGTACTAGCGACATGTGTTGACTTGAGTGCTAGTGAGTGGCACGTTAAGGATCTAGCTTTTGGTGACGTCTTCCACCTTTGGAGATAACGACTTTTATTGGGTTTAATAAAACCCAACTGTATCTATGTCTTTGTATAAGACTTGATCTATCTCTTGTCGAGGTTTATTTAGAATATGTATTCGAGGTAATTCAATATAGGAAAATGATTTACTTTTTATTTGTTGTATTGATGAAAATTTTAAATTAGTTTTTTTTTTTTCGAATTTGAGGGTGTTACAAAGTCCTCGTCCATAGAATACACTTCATACGTAAAAAAAGTCATTAGCAGAGGCCTTGTAACAAGATAATAATTAAGATGCACTAAAACACTATTACTTGTGAATGATGAGATTTGCATTAATGAGTGAGTATTATAATAAATTCTATGCAACTAGTATGATATGATAAGGTTCGTCCACCGTACGGGGGTGTGGTGAACATAAAAGAAGGGCTTCCAATTTAGAGGTCTTGGAGTCCTCGTCCATTGAATACGCTACATACGCGAAGAAAATTGATAAGCAATGGCCACACTTGCAAGATAATAATTAAAATACGTTAAAACACTGCTATGTGTGCATGTTATATATCATGAAACCATTTTGTATTCAATAAGCTTTTAGCTTATATATGTATATATCTCAGGTGTCGATTGTTATTAGACGATGCAAATGAAGAATGATGGGGCGATGTTTTGGATCATGCTAATTTAGATATTTTATTAGCATCAATTATGTGAAAATGTTTTACGGTTTCACAATTATGTACTTGAAAATGTTCAACATATAATATATGTTTGAAATTTTTAAGTTCGTATTTTGTTTAAGGCATAAGTTATTAAGAATGATGTCACGGCACTCGAATGAAAATCGGGGAGTGACATCCACCATCAATCTTAACCACCGACGACCACCACCACCATCGATCTGAACCACCGCTAACCACCACCGACCACCATCACCACCCATCTGAAGCAACGACAACCACCACTGATTTGAACCACCGCAGACCAGCATTGGTCAGAACCATCGCGGAGCGCCGCCGATCTGAAACATCACCGACCACTGTCGATCTGAACAACCATCGACGACCACCATTCTGAACCACCGCCAACCACCACCAATCTGAACCACTGTCGACCTGAACCACCACTGACCACCATCGATCTGAACCGCCGCCATCTACCACCGATTTGAACCACCGTCGATCACCACCGACTACCACCGATCTGAACCGCCGTCGACCACCATCGATTTGAACAAGTATAGTTGGAATTCGGTTTAAATATTTTCGAAAAAAGGGTATTTTGCTCATTTACGAATGTCTTATTTCAATATCAAGGCTACATTACGTAAACCAAAAAGATGAACTTAAATTTTCTTTAACAGATTTTATTTCAATATATCTGTCGACCAAACATGTGATGGAATCGGATAACATTCCATTACAATTCATTTAAAATCAAATTATCCGAAAACATTATTCGAATAAAAGACTCTCAAGACTTATTTGAAGCAACAATAACATTATGTTAAATGAATAGCTTGTAAAATGCTGATTTAATATAATAATTAAAAAAATCATATAATAATTTTAAAGCACTCATGCTCTCAACGAGGTGTTGAAGTACAAGAAAGTCCCTGTTAGTGGACTATAGTGTGCTATGAAATGAGTCTTCACCCTCTTACTAACATCATTTTCATGTTCTACTGTACCAATAGATATACATCGCCATTATGAACCGTGCTGTCCATTCATATAATATAATATTTATACATATCTATCTTTCGTTGGTCTCATTTTCATCCCCACTCTTCTTTTCGTTATCATAATATTCTATATTTTTTTACTCAACTAATTAATTCTATATTTTTTTACTCAACTAATTAATACGATTTATATAAAACGATTTTAAATATATATATATATATAACATATAAAACATATAAGTCTTAAGTTTTTAATCAATAACAAATAAAATTTATATCATAATTTCTGTCTTTCAGACCAACTTGCCTTGCCCCCATCATACACACATTCTCTCTCTAAATAAGTCTTCACAAAAATATTAAAGTAACTCACGAGTGCACCTTTATGTATATAACAGAAAGATTTTGAAAGTTCACCAAAAAAACCTCACCCACAAACCACCACACATTCTGCATTATATTTTACTACTATATATATATATATATATGTTTTTAGAGAGAGATGAAATAATAAGAGCACAAAATCCAAAAACATATGCATAAGTACAAACAAACGAGACCCCTCTCAATGACTCAACTCAAATTTTGTTGTGGTTGATATCCATCCTCACCATTCCCTCACACTGCAATAAGACACCAATTTCTTTTCAATCACATTATTTATCAATTAAGCATTGTCTCTTCTGTTCTCCATCCTTTTGATATAATTGTAGTTGCACTTGCACCAACTATCTATCGTCTGATTGTGTGTTTTTTCGGTGTAATATTACACACAGTTTCCACTCTTTAACGGTGTTGTAATGTTAGCTGTTGTGTCACCACTAGAGAACAACACCGGTAGAGATGGAAGAGATCAGGGAGCTGAGATGGTCGGGTTTTCGGTTGTTGGCGATGATTTTCCGGACTTTTCAGATGATAATTTGTTGGAGAGTATTGATTTCGATGATCTATTCGAAGGGATGGATGATCGGGATATGTTGCCGGATTTGGAGATGGACCCGGAACTTGTTGCCGGAGAATTCTCGCTTAGCGGCGGCGGTGGCGGCGGCGGAGAAGATTCATCGGAGTTTAATAACAACAGTGTGACTTCGTTCTTCTCCGGAGATCAGAAACTAGAAGATTTGATATCGAGAAAAGAAGAAGTTGTGAGCAAGAGAGATGAAAGAAACGAAGGTGTGGCCACAAATCCAGGTCGAAAAGAAATCGATAGAGGACGGAAATCTTGTTCAGATAAATCCAAAAATTCTTCTCAAGGGAAGAGGAAAGTGAAGGTAAACAATTAAGCCTTCAGAACAATATTCACGGTTCATTAGGGTTACTACCTGAATGGCTGAATTCATAATTGACCACGATTAGGTTTTGCTTTTTTAAACAACCCAAAAAGTAGAGATATATTAATCTCTAAATAAGCCTAAGAAGCCCCGGTAGGATGGAATATCTCATCTGTCGAGGGTTTGATTTTAGTCATACACAACAATTGTCGCCACTAAATTCATCCAAGCTGATTTCTTTTAGTCATAATTTATCGGGATTTAGTCACTTTTAAAAAAAAATTGGTATACCGTAAAATGAAATGCTATTTGTTACACTTAGGGTTTTCTTATTTCTATTAGACAATTAGCAGAAGTAGTGCAAGAACTAGCTGTATTTTATGATTTGTATTCCATTTTATTTAGAACTCACGAAAACCACCAAACGGAATGAAAACTAGTTATCTGTATTACTTCACGGATTGCAAACCTTTCACGGGTATCATCTGAAGGAAATATCTGGAGCCATTGTTGATGCAAAATTTAGATCCATTCACGGATCCCAGTGAGCAAACTTAATATATATATATATATACATATACATATATATATATATATAATTTTAAAAATCAATAATCTTACTCAATAAATTCAGCCATGATTCGATCGATGTTGTTTGATTCTGTCTGTATCTTATAATTTACTCGTTAAACAGTGGTATTCATTTACATGAAGGAGCCTTAAACATTATCCGAGATATATGAAACAAACAGTTTTCCTTAAGTAAACATATTTTAAATGTCATTTATATAATGATGGTGCAGGTGGACTGGACGCCGGAGCTACATCGGAGATTTGTGCAAGCAGTGGAACAGTTGGGGGTGGATAAAGCTGTCCCTTCAAGAATTCTTGAGATTATGGGTATCGGTTGTCTCACTCGCCATAACATTGCAAGTCATCTTCAGGTATATATATATATATATATAATTACACCATTGTTATATATAATGACACCAAGAGACAATTTCAGTTAAAAACCAGTAAAGGGTAAAACCCCTAAAAACCAATATAAAAATACCTTATATAAATTATTTTTTATCAAATATTATGATTTAAAATATTGTTTTACATATGTTTGTGATTATATGGAATAAAATATCACATGTGAAAAAAAGGTTGGTTCATTTTCACGTATGAAACAAATATTAACATGGTCAAATGATGAAACAAATAATTGAACCAACGTTTTTTCCTTTACATGTAATATTTTTTTTTTTATATAAACATAAATATATGTAAAATAATATCTTAAATTATAAGTTTATGATAAAAAAAATAATTATAAAAAAGAATAATTTTTATATCAATTTATACAGATTTCTACCGTTTGACCGATTTCTAAATGAAAGAGTCTCATTATACCATTGCTTTATATATATATACATATATATACACACCTTCTCAAAACTTTTACAAATTGTTTGAATTGAATCATGTTTATATCATTCTTATTTTCTGCTCTAGGAAACCAAAATTATTAACATATTTAGTTTGACAAAATATAAGTTATTGTTGTACATTATTCGGGTTTGATTAAATCAAATGAAAACCATATTTTTTATAAACTCGTGAGAATTAATATAAAAATATTTGCTTACATAATATTTTTTTTTCATCTAGTGTTAAAATTTAAGATATTGTTTCACGTATATTTGTTTCATGTTATGATACTTTCACATTTATTTTCTTCACTATGTAAATGTTTTTTACATGTATTTTTCATTTGAGTAGGTGAAACAATTTTTCCCCCACATGTAATCTTTTTATAAGATGAATAAAAACATATATTAAACATTTTAAATTATAGATTTTGATAAAAAAAATCATATAAATAATATATTTATATCGATTCTCACGAATTTATAACATATATTCGTCATATATATTGAATAAAAATAGATGTTTATATCATTTTTATTTCCTGGAGAAACAAGCATTATTTACATCTATATATAGTTTGATAATATAATTTATTCTTATATTG
Source organism: Silybum marianum (assembly GCA_036898165.1). Lineage (NCBI taxonomy): Eukaryota > Viridiplantae > Streptophyta > Magnoliopsida > Asterales > Asteraceae > Silybum > Silybum marianum. The sequence goes on along the minus strand of CM072540.1, from coordinate 13,133,201 downwards.
ATTATTGTATATTGAATTGAATCGAATAGCTATTTAATTATATATCTTTCTTATTTTCTATTCAAGGAAACCATATTTATTAAGTTTGATAAAATATAGTTGAAGATACATGTATTAACAAATCATATACTTTCTGGCCATTTATTATCAAATTTATTTACCTATTTTTTAACATCTTTTCGCATTATGTTCGGCCAAAAGTTTAACATTTCTTGTACATTTTCTCTTTATGAGCATTAAGCCATCAAAGTCAACATTGTGTCAATAGGGTAAATCGTCATGTCATTCTTGTTTTTACCGAATACATGAAAGCGTTGGACAAAAAAATGATTGGAGCGTAGGAGAGGCAGTCATCCTTTGCTGACCCGCAAGTTTAATGTTTTCCTAAATCATATAAAAAACTTTTACACAAATATTTATTTAATTTACTTATTTTAAAATTTGTCAAATATCAAATTATTTCAAATACCGAATAGGGTTAAAATTCTTCACATGCATGCTTAATCATCATGCAAACTTTCACAAAAAAATAGAACATTACAGATATATGGTTTTGATAGAAAGTATTATGTACCCTAAAAAAGACAACTTTATTGATCACAAACAAACAACGACAGAGATGTTGCATTCAATGTTTTGTTTGTGTTCTTTTGGCTTTACCAAATTCATGGAATATTTCTCTATTCAATTTCATCATTAGAACCATCATAGTTCTTTTATTTACAGTAAAAAACATGGTTTAATATGACATTTGTTACAAAAGAATGTTGTATAAAAAATGCCAGGGTAGGAACATAATTTTTCTTATTATATAATGGAATTTCAATGTGATTTCTAGGAATTTGTCTTATAACTATATATATGCCTAACTTTGTCCAAATTAACAAATTAATGTTGTTACACTTTGTATAAAACATATATGGTGTTGTCTTATAAACTTAAAAGCCTTACTAAGTATTTTATAATGATGGTTGTCAACGCGTTCGAACACATCAATTTTGTTGTAGTATATGATATGATATTCAGATAAACAGATTTGACTCGCAAAAGAAAAATAAGAATATTATACGATTTCATCATGAATTTATGGGAGATATGGAATTTGTTGCAGAAATATAGGTCACATCGAAAACATCTATTGGCAAGAGAAGCCGAGGCGGCAAGTTGGAGTCAGAGACGACAAATGTATGGTGGTAATACTGTAATAGGAGGAGGAGGCAGTGGCGGAGGCAGCAAGAGGGAAATGGGACCTTGGGTTGCACCACCAACCATGGGCTTCCCTCCAATGACACCATTGCCTCATTATAGACCCCTACACGTTTGGGGTCACCCATCCATGGATCGACCGCTGATGCCTGTATGGCCAAAACCTATCACCTCATTGCCAACTACACCACCGCCACATGTTTGGCCACCTTCTCCATCTCCTCCACCAAATTGGCACCCTCACCACCAAAGAGTGAGTCTCCCGCCTCCCTCCCCCTGCTACGTGTCTGTTTGTCTATAAATCTATATATTTGTCCGTCCATCCTCTAAGATGTGTTTTTCTTTGCGCAGGCACCATACTTCCCACAAATTTTACCACAAACGGTATGCTCATGCATATTGGCATTTTGTTTGTTATATAAATTACATAATTTGCTTTTTAATTTGCTTTTAATGTTTTAAATTTTCAGAGCTTTCCAACCCCGCATGTACCAGTTCCAGGGATCCCGCCACCCCATGCCATGTACAAAATAGACTCCGGCGTCGGTGTGCCCACTCCTCCCATTGGACAATCTTGCCCCCAACTACCTATGGACCTTCATCCTGTAAGTTGCAATAGCACATTGTACAAAATATCTTGTAGACACTTACAAAAGCTAAATAGATAATTTTAGGTGCTCATATGATCATATATGCAATAAATACATACAGATACACATAAACATATATGTACAAATATTGAAGAGGGGTTGAGTGAACCAAATATTTCATATTTGACAAAAATGCCCCTCATAAAGAAGTGGACATGAGTTAACAAACTTTAACTAGGACCATAAGTAGCCATACATTACAAGACGTTAGAAGTTGATGGTAATAGAAGTGTCAAAAAGACTTGATGTATTAAAAGCTTCATTTAAGAAGTGGTAAGTATTTGAGAAATAAAAAGAGTGATCGTAACTAGCCCTTCATAAAGTCAGCATCGGATTTACTGGTCAAAAAGTGTGGATTTGACTTGTCAAAAATTTGTTGTTATGCGAAAAATAGAGTAGTAGTTTCGTAATTTTTAAAATTCGGCGGCAAACGGGTTCATATGTGAACCCGTGTGATTCACATTGAAACTAATTAACTGATTCACATATGAACCCGTTTGCCGCCTATTTATAAAAGTTACGAAACTACCCTCTATCTTCTGTGTACCCATGCCATGAACTATCCGGTTTTTCATTGTCAAAAGACGCAAATGATGACCAGATGAACGGTTATGATCACTTCTTTACTTCTAAAATATGTTTCACTTCTCAAATGAACTTTTCCATATATATATATATATATACACACACACACACACCATATTTCTCTTCCCCGAAAGATTTTTAATTCTATGCAAAAGCAACATGCTAATTGTTGTTCCAAATTGTTAACAGTCCAAGGAGAGCATTGATGCAGCAATTGGAGACATATTATCAAAACCATGGCAACCGCTTCCACTTGGACTAAAACCACCGGCCCTTGATAGTGTTATGGTGGAACTACAAAGACAAGGGATTCAAAAGATACCACCTACTTGCGTCTGAAGCCTGTATAGTTCAGTTGCTTGTGTGGTGGTGGCTTCTGGGCAATTTTCAATTCAGAGCAGAAGCTCGATCCCCCTTCAATTCGACGACGTTTCATGCACTTAAATGTGTGATCACACCTAATATGCGACTTCTTGTTTTTGTTTATCCTTTCTTCTTGTGTCTTATCAAGAATTTTAACCTGAGCATTGTTCTTGTTCTTTTCATGCACAAGAACTCTTGATGTATAAGCTAAAATGGATATCAATATATAAACCTATAATTTTCTTTTGTTTTTTTTTCTAACGTGCCCTTCCTTTACGTACTTAATTGTTTCGTTATCTAATTAAGTGTCCCTAATTCATTTTAGGATTCTTTTATTTGTTTTAACTTTAATTTAACCAGGTGTGACAACATGACGAAATTTGATTTATTGTCAATTTATTTTCTTTATTATGATAATTGTATATTGATAAGTTGTTAATTTTGAGATATTAATGGAGGACTGTTATCATCAATTTTGTTTCTTTGTGTTCCAATTGAAGAGTTAACACGATTTATACTCGATGTTTGGTATATAGAGCATTGTGTGAAATATGACGTGGTCGTTGAACACAATAAAAAGTAGCATTAATTATTATGTGTAAGAATTGAATTATATATAAAATAAATAAATGAAATTGTTGGTTTCAAATTTCTCGAAATATTCATTAGATTTTTGAAAGGCATTGGAAGCAATTTGCATCATAGTGAATCAAATATAATGAATAAAATGAACAACAATTTGATAGAGAAGAATAGAAGTATATACTATAATGAGATATATATCTATATATCTATATCTATATATATATATATATCATTATCATAAAACAGAGCATTTCAGATGGATATAATTAAAAAAAATCGTCGAAAATCCGTAGCAAATTACCGACGGCAAAATATAAAATAAAATAATAAATATCCGTCGGAAATTACCGACGGAATTAACGGCCGTCGGTCATTTCCGATGGATATTTATTATTTTTAACATCAGCCCAATCCGTCGGAAATTACCGACGGACTCCCAAGCATCTTACAAGGAGAGAACAATTATAGTTGCAGAGAGATTTCATTAGGAATTCATAGAGTATGTAACACTCGCAAATTTTTAACATAACTAATTTGATTCTGATCATGTCTTAATCAAAGTAACACACATTATTTAGATTTGCATATCGATCTAAATTCTTTATTTGTGGTTTAAGTCTAGTGACTTAGTCTTGGGAAAGAGTTTGAACAAGGCATTTCGGGTGCTAACTTGGGTCATGCGACTTCTGTGCCGTGACCCTTGTACCCGCATGGCCAGGATCGCATCTAGCGTACCGTAAGTACAGGTTTTTAGTACTTGTGACCTTATTGACCTACGATCCTTGCACCGCAAGGGCCACAATGTTAGACATATTGTTGACATTTTGAAACTTGAACATCATGACATATGTTTACTCTTGACAACTCCATATTTTGGAAGTATGTTAAGTGTTATATTATTAACCTTATTACACTCTTCACCTTTATTTTATTTGCCCAAAAATCATCATTTCAGTCCGTTTTAGTGTATCTTTTAGTATTTTTGTAACACCCCCGTCCCGTGTGGTTTAAGGATGGAAGGTGCCACAATTTGTTTTAGGACAATTATAAAACAAAGTATTGGTTAAAACAGAGCAACTAACATAATTTACATAACCATAAACGGAGATAACGAGTAACAAAATACAGTCCCAAAACACAAGTATATAACGTTTACATTAACCCTTAAAAGTTTAACAAAAGTGGATAATGGTTAATCTTCATTCATGTTATCTCCGTAGCCCTCATCCCAAAATCCCAGCGAAATCATGTACCTGCCGAGGAAAAAGAAAACTCGGCTGAGCTTATCGCTCAGTGAACGGATAATAATAATAAAATAATTAAAATTAAATAACAAGTTCAAAAAGAAATTCATAACCTTAAGTGACAAAGAACGTTAGGCAACAAATAGCCCAAAGGCATATCAAAGGTCCGAAGACCAAACCGTATCACGAGGATACGTTGTTCCCAAAGGATGATCAGTCCATTCGGGCGTCAGTGAGGAAAGGGGTGCGAGCACAACACAAGCAATCCTCTCCGTGGATTTAACCACGGCCATAATATTTATCCAATAAAGTTCCTAGGATCGATCCATACGCCATCTAATTGACTGGTACCAAATCAAGTCAATATACCATTGAGGACGCCATGATAGTTGTAGCCACCATGGAAGCATCTCAATACCGGTGCTCCCAATATTGAGTCTATAGGAAAAAGTTCACAAACGATACCATTTCACAAGTCAAGTGATTAATATTCAAATAAGAGTGTACATCAAATTTCGGAGAGAAACAAAGTTCCATAATATTACCAAATATAAAGGGAATTTGGAATTAACATATTCGGATTAGGAAACCTTATACAAATGGCTATCCCCGTGTCAAGTAAAGTATGACATCCGTATCTTAGTCGATCCTTTCTTTACTTCCGATCACCTATAACTATTTAATAAACACTACATTAATGACCGACATGATTGTTAAGATCTTAAACAAATTTTGACAACCAAACACATTTTGGGACTCACAAAACAGAAACTGACAGCTTGTATACACCTTATTTTCCCACCTTTTTCTTATACTTAGAAGCCAAACTAGATGTTAACATCTAAATAGAAATTGTAGATTGATCTTTTAGGATTCTATAGAAACTGGAATCAACTCATTCAGAGTTACGAGCAGATCAGTACAATCGTTATAAAAACAGTGCAACTTCAATAAAATACTATGAGCTGCTGTTTTGACACACTGTTTTGACACACTTAAGCCCAAAATTAGAACTTTCCCTCTTCATAACAGTTTTAGAGGATATTCTAAGCTTTCCAACGATATATCGTACACCTCATTTGGACCAACGGTTGATTTTCTATGAATTAAACAAAAACAGGACATAACCTTAAAAGCACAATTCCTTCTCAAACATTTCATCAAACACTTGATGTGCAACCTAAGCTCCAATCCGTCTTTACTCGTATCATACATCAATCTTTGACCATTTTTGTATAATCTAATCATAATAGAACAAACCTAAACTTACTCTTTACCAATATACACCAAATAACATAAAACTCATAAATTCAAACATATATGAAGTCTACCACACTTATACGAACAATGTTTACCTCAATACTCAAAATTTCTTCAATTTGACTTCTTCAATTGAACTTAATTCAGCCCCTACAAAACATATTAGAAAGGTTTAATCATCAATTATATTAACACAAAATTAGAATTTGACTCTAAATAGAAGATACCTTGATAATCCAACTTCAATTTCCCAAAAGCAACCTTAATTCCTCAATATCTTCATCAATTTGACTAAACCCTAAGCTTTCTCTCTCAAAGTTGTTCTTAGTCGGTTTAGAAGAGTTTGGAAACTAATTTTTTATGATTTAAGTGGAAAAGAAATCTATATATACCTATGATAATTATCCATTAATCCCTATAAATGTCGTTTATAACATTTCAACCCTTCTAGTCTAAACTATCAACTTTATACCCTAGTAGGCATAAACTTAACATTTTAGGTTAAGTTAGCTAAAGCTTTACAATCTTGTTTCTATTGGCCAACTCTCTAAAGATGTCCACAATTTTGCACAAAGATGCAATGAGTGTCAAAGAAGTGGTTCCATTGCCCAGAGAAATGAAATGCCTCTAAACGGGATCTTGGAAGTAGAGTTGTTTGATGTTTGGGGAATAGACTTCATGGGTCCATTTCCCCCATCAAACAAATGCCAATACATTCTTGTAGCTATTGATTATGTGTCACAATGGGTAGAGGCAATGGCATGTGTGTCCAATGACGCTAAAAATGTGGTTAAATTCCTTCAAAAACACATTTTTACCAAGTTTGGTACCCCCAGAGCTCTCATTAGTGATGAGGGTACCTACTTTGTGAACAATCTGTTAAGTGGAGTTCTTGCGAAATACATTATTAACCACATGATTGCCACTGCCTATCACCCACAAACGAATGGATTAGCTGAGGTCTCAAATAGAGAAATAAAGGGAATCTTGGAAAAAGTTGTAAAACCTAACCGTAAAGACTGGGCTTTAAAGCTTGATGATGCTTTATGGGCATACCGCACTGCTTTTAAAACATCAATTGGTATGTCCCCATATAAGCTTGTCTTTGGTAAGGCTTGTCACCTCCCTTTAGAGTTAGAACACAAAGCGTATTGGGCGATCAAAGAATTGAACATGTGTTTTAAAGTTGTTGGCCATAAAGGAAAAATACAATTGTGTGAACTGGATGAACATAGGTTGATGTCCTATGAGAATGCCAAGCTCTATAAAGAGCAAACTAAAAAGTGGCATGACAAGAGAATCCGTCACAGAGAATTCAAAGCAGGCCAACAGGCCCTCTTGTTTAACTCTAGGTTAAAACTGTTCCTAGGAAAGTTAAAGTCCCATTAGTCCGGACCTTTCTTAATCCATAAGGTTTATCCATATGGAGCAGTTGACCTAATCAATCCAGAGGACAATTTCGTGTTCAAGGTTAACGGGTCAAAGGGTTAAACTTTTCCATGACCCTGTTGAAATTTCAGAGCCGTGCTCTGTAATTTTGTCTGAGATTTGATGAAAGTTTCAAAAGTTGTGGACTCTTAAAAAGTCCAAAAAGTTGTTTGTAAATATTTCCTTATTATTATTATTATTATTTTCTTCTTGTTAAGTTTAAATTAGGTCTAATTAATGTTTGTTTATAATTTACAGCTTGTTTGGAAGAAAGAGTTGAAGAACAGGTCTACCACAGCATCTCTGCAGCCTCAGAAACTTGGATCTTTGGGAAATTAAATTTTGGGCAGGAACTAAGGAAACAAATCAGATAATTTTTTTTAAGGAGGGTACATTGCTGATGTCATGCATGGATGATCTCATGCTGATTCAAATTCAAAAAATTGACATGATCTTCACTTTTGAGAAACCATCATCTCTTTTCTGATAATTGCATCTTTCCAATATTTTTTTAAAAACCTCTGGTTATTACCCAGCTTCATCTCAAATCAGTACTTGCATTAAAACTAAATCCCCAAGTTTTAATCTCTTTAAATCTGAGAATTTCTTAAGATGTGATGCATTTATTACAAAACACTTAGAGTTTTGTTTTGAAAAACACAAAACCCATCGGTTTTCTTTCCTTTTGAAGAGTAAAAGCCCATTTTGTGTTAAACTCTTTCGTCCTAATATCTCTTTGTCAACCAAAACCCATGGTTAGGGCAAAAACAAATACAGGTCGTCGTCCTCCAACGAGCCAATCTGCAGAACCACCACCGACCGCCGAATAGTCGGCAAACTCACCAACACCGCCTCCCATCGTTGTGCAAAACCCACCGCCGGAAAACCCTCCATTACCGCCAAAAATCGAACGTCAGTTACCACCTCCTCGACGCCAACCAGTTCGAAAGAGCACAAGAAATCAATCGGGGGTCAAGCTACGTCGACCCACTTGAGAACCATCACTGGTGATGCTCGACGGCGACCCTTCGTCGTCTCCGATCATCGACGCCCCTATAGTCGACACCTCTGTGATTGAAGCCCCGATAGTCGCCGGTTCCCAAATCGAGAAAACCCTTATCGATGTCCCTGTGTTCGATGTTGTTATGGTCGATGTTACAGTCATCGACGTTCCAGACGTGGTCGACGACGTGCACCAGGTAAGTAAAACTCCCTAGATCGAGAACTCATCTCTGATCGAAACCTCGTCCAAAGAAAACCCTTGTCGTGAAATCGCCCTGATCCTATATCCCTTTATGGTAGTTGTCGAACTTTTGTCTATTAATAAAAACACTCAGATGTTCGATGCTCCTATGATCGAAAAAACCATTCTGATGGGTAAACCTTCTGTCAATATGGATGGTAGTACAACCAACAACAATAATCCGATTGAAATCTCAGTGGTTCCGGAGAACACTTGTCGAGAAATAGTTCTGGTGATACCATTGAGGTTACCAACCATGGCAATGAAAGCACGGAACACGACCACAACTCCACCAGAAATCTGGACTGGCCCCCAACCTTTAAAAAGGTGATATATTCTTTGGGAATGTTCCAGATGATGTTAAGGTGACAATTCGAAATATCCTTCCTTTTCGACAGGGGGTATTTCCTATTAGATACCTAGGTGTGCCTCTGTCTCCTGTTAGATTGCATATGGCATATTTTAATGGGCCTGTGGAAAGGGTTAAAGGCCGCTTAACAAATCAGAAAAATAAATTTCTTTCCTATGGGGGAAGAAGGCAGCTGATCAAATCGGTGTTACAGCCCCTCCAAGTATATTGGATGTCAGTTTTTATCTTCCCTGCAGGCATTATTTATAAGCTTGAATCCCTTTTTAGGGAATTCTTGTGGGCCCAAGGTGATAGTTCTCGTGGAAAATGTCGTGTAGCTTGGGAGGAGGTTTGTCAACCTGAGGAGTGTGGAGGTCTCAGTTTTAAAAACCTAGCGTTATGGAACTGTTGTTTGGTCACAAAACACATCTGGGATATAGTGAGGAAACAGAATTCCCTATGGGTAAGGTGGGTACGGAGACATTATATCCAAGAAACGAATTTTTGGACTTTGAAAAAGAAAGATTGGTGGTCTTGGATATTCCGTAATATGTTAAAGATACGACCTAGCATAAGGCAATTCTTCCTTATTCAAATTGGTGACGGTTCTTCTACTAATGCATGGGAGGATAAATGGCTTCCAATTGGTCATCTTAGCTCACTAATAACCTATCGAAATATTCATGCTATGGGTTTTACAGCAAATGATACAGTTAGCAAGGTTATTCAGATGATTGGTAATTCATGGCCGAATGACCTTTTAACTCGAGTCCTGCAACTGGCTAATATTCCAGTTCCAAAGATTTCACAAACGAAGGACAAAGTTACTTGGATTGACTGGAGAAGTACACCAGTGGACTTCTCAATTCACAATGCTTGGATCTCTATGGAACCGGAACATGCAGTTGTTTCTCGGTCAAGGGTGGTTTGGAACAAAGCTTATATTCCCAAGCATGCGTTATGCTTTTGGTTAGCATGTAAGGAGAGGCTTCCCACTCAAGACCGCATCCTAACCTAGAAACAGGATCCCCCGGATATGAAATGTCTCTGATGTCATCGATGCTTGGAATCTCATAACCACTTGTTCTTTTAGTGTGACTACTCGAAAGGTGTCTGGAACTTGATGAAACAGGAAATTTCGTTGCGGAATATTCCAGAGAGGTGGGTTGATATCATGGATAGGCTCAATAGCGGTCAATATGCTTATTGGTCCACCTTACAAAAAGTTGCTTTCTCTGCAACTGTCTATTAGATTTGGCAGGAATGGAACATGAGACTATTTGAAAACTGCAATAGAAGTATTGAGAAGCTTTATAATGAGGCTAGAGGCGTGATTCTCCAAAGAATGGCTTGGAAGTAGAATTGTAGGCACTTTGTTCTCACTAATGGCGATGCCAGTTAGTTTGGTTGCGGTGACTTTCGTTTGGCTTTGGATCTGGTTCTTTGCCTGCTGCTTGGTCTTCTCAATTCGTCTTTGTTTGTTCTGGTTACTTGTGGCTTGGTTTGTTTTGTCCAAGCTTGGTTTTTTTTTCGTTTTCTTTTGATGTAACCTGAACCTTTTCTTTATTTTGTTTTTAATGGATGTGCCTGGGTTTTCCGCTCAAAAAAAAATCGTTCCGCAACCAATGGTCTCTCAGGTATTGTCTGACTCTCCTGGCTCACCTATTGAAGGATTGTTTACTTCTGTTTCTACAGAAGATGTTCGCATTGTGATTGAGGATGGTGACTCCGACTTGTTCTTTCTTCCTATGGAGTTTGAACGAACCGATATTTTTGATCTCAACATTGTTGAGGAGATCATGGACCTCAGTTGAGGAAATCATGGACATTAATGATGCTTTAGACTCATTTGCTTTTGACACTATTGCACAACCCTCACATGAACACAATGAAATCCCTGACCTCAATGAGGTATTTTCAGAAATTAACATCACAAGTGCACAACAAAAGGTGAGAAAAAGAAAGTATTTGGAGAGTCACAATCTACACAGGCTCCACCTCTCACTGAGGAGGCTTTGGTAAAAAAAACTAGAAAAGGAAAATCTAAGATAGGAGAGAGTTCATCAAAAGCAAACACGATCATGAGGTCCCATACGACAACATTGTTACAACATGGGGTGAAAAAGCGTAAGAGAGGTGAGACAAAGAGAACATCAGACTCTGGAAATGATTCCACAAGTCGATCCGTGCCACGAAACATAGATTTCAGTATCATAGAAGCCGAGAACATGATGTCAGTCTTTCCATATAAGTTGGGTTTGGCAGATAAGGGTTTCGAAAAGAGAAGTATTAGGGAATTTGAGTTCATAAAAAATGTAGTTGAGGCCCAGGAGATAAAAAAGTTGTGTGAGGTCCCTTTGTCCTACAATTTGACCCTCAAAAGCTAAAAGTAAGAAGTGTCAACTTCACTTTGCCATCCAAAAGTATCAACAGATTTCTCGGCCTCGACTCACTGACTTTCACCATTTATTGCACAACGCTTCAGAGGATGACCTCGTTGCGTTATTGATTGTTTTGGGTAAACCTGGCTCGAATGGGAGTCGTACGCTAACTTTATGCTCCGAAAATTCAGAGCCAACCACCTTACCTCAGATGCAAATGTTTGGCTAAACTTTGTGAGGCATTTATTATCTCCTACTATGCATAACACCTCCATCACGATGGAGAGAATGCTTTTGTTGTTTTGTCTTATTTCAAGAAGAGCAATCAATCTAGGGCGAGTGATTCTACAGTGTATACGTGGATGTGCGAGCAAACGTAACGGGAAGATGTATTTCCCGTATTTACTCACAAAGATATTGACAAAGAAAGGCGTACCAAAGCGTGAGAGACAAGTGATCATGAAGGAAAGAGGTGAAAAGTGGACGATCGATATGAAAGCAGTTAGCATATTGCGTGGACCAAGGGGAGACAATGCAGCTACACAAGAAATGATCACAATGATGAACGATATGACGAACCAAAACACTTCAAGCATGGAGGATTTACATGATTAGTGGAGAGAAGTTCTATGGAAGATAAACGAGATGCGGACAGATCTAGACCAAAGCATAAAGGATGAAGAGAAGAAAGCAAGAGATTGTTTCAAAAAGATGAAAGCCGATATGGAAGAAAAAGGAAAGGCCAAAATTAGGAAGGTGGGCGAGAGGTTAAAAGAGATTGAAGAGGAAAACAGAAGATTGGGGAAGGAGAGCGTGGCACTCCAAGCGTAATGCAAGAGATTGAGAGATGTGGCTGCCCGGACAACCCCACATATGGAATCGCAGCCTACTCACATGGAGTAGGCCAAGTACATCATCTAACTTTTGCTACAAATTTTTTACAATTTTTTATTTTTTTTAATTTCTTTTAAATTTTTTAAATTTTTTAAATTTTTTAATTTTTTTTTAATTTTTTTAATTTTTTTTTTAATTTTTTTAATTTTTTTACTTTTTTTTACTTTTTTTACTTTTTTTTAATTCTTTTACTTTTTTTTAATATTTATTGTGAGTCTGGGTATCGAGCTTTAGCTGACACATCACAAGAACTTGTCTGACTACGGTGGTTATTATCTGACATGGGAGCTCCTCAAACCTCTTCGACCTCGTTGTGGTGTGATAACAACTGCGCTATTTAGATTGCTCACAATGACGTTTTCCATGAGCGTATGAAACACATAGAGATTGATTGTCACTTTGTTCGTCAACATATGGTTCGTCGCACTATACAACTTATTCCCATTTCCACCGTTGATCAGCTGGCTGATATGTTCACAGTTGGAGGCATGATTTATTTAACAGTTGGACCACCTATTTGACCATTCTTATGGTAAGCATATGCTAATACTAGATCATGTAAATTTCCCCAATGTGTTATATGAAATGGTTGGGTAAACCTGCGAATTTCATTAGTAGGTTGAGTCCGGAATTTATGTCTCAGTGACACACCAGGATCTCCGCCCTTGAGGTAATGTCTTGGAGATAGTCTTGAAGTGATTCGGACCTTATGGTGCTATCTATAGTTATGGAGGCTAAGATCAACTGTTCCTTTATGGTGATGCTTATATGATTATTCGGGTCTCCCCCGTTAATACAAAATATCTCTCTTAAATGTTTTCAACTAGTAAATTATGTCGATTATAATTGTTCTTGCTCACTAGGTTTTTTGGCCTATAACTTGTTTGGCGTCGACATGTATCTCAGGTTCTAGCGGCGTGACCGTCAAGAAGGTTTGATCGGCCTGTAGAGTGAGCTTGGAGAAACTTTTGGGACACTATTATGTCGAATAAACTTTTGATGGTATGGGATGACACCCGATTGTAATCTAGTTCTTTTAGGATTAGATTAGGAGGTTGTTAACCTCAAACCAACTTATTTACAAACTGTAATTAACTAGTGTGTTTCTTTCCCTTTTTAGGCAAGATCGTATTTTGGATATTTATATACCATATTTACTTCTTTACCAGAAATTTTTGTTATCATTAAAATTTGGTTTGGTACAAGATATCTAAAGCAGGATGCTCGTATACCTTGTTTCCAACCTTGTTAGCCAAATTTCCAATCACAAGTAATGTACATTAAGATTATATTGTGACTTGTGTTTTTTTTATTTATATATCCTATTTCTACCTTTCTATTAACTTAATTAAGATTTATTAGCATCCTATTAAACTTATAATTCATTGCTAGTGTTGGTTAGGGGATGATATGGGTTAACAAACAAACAACACATTGCAAAGGGAAATTTCATCCCTTACACATTTCAGATTTTACCCATCTCTGTTTTGACATTTCCTTCATACTTCGGAGTTGAATCATGTGTTCTTAGATAAAGAAAGTTATAAATATACCTCTTAGCATTCTAATATTGTCTCATGTCATTTGAAGATACGAACGCTTTTATACGAAGTTTATACTAACAGTGGCACATCTCGCGAGTACATTGAGACCAACTTATGTAATTAGGTATTTAGATAAATGTCACAATTAAATTTCAAATTCTTTATAACAATTGTAGTAGATATGCTAAGATTTTCAACGGTGTACGATACACCTGATTCGGATCAACAGTTCAATTTATACACATTTGCAAACCACTTACAACTTTCCGTCTCTTCCAACAACACCAAATTCTATAATTTTAAGATACCATCACTACCACTTGATTTGGTAACCATTCTAAACTATCTATTGAACAATTTTGAGTGTATTTCTTCTGGTTTTTCATCCTCTAACATCATGTGTTAATCCTATGTATATCAAATAACGATGAATCTATTCAATAGTATCAATAAACACAATCAATGGATCTTCAAATCTCATATGTATTGATATGTTTCTCTCTCTCTACAATCTCTTTCTACAATATTCAATATGAATATGACAATGAAAAGCTCTAAGTGTTACAATGAATTCTCATCTCAAAGTACATGAGACGTGGGTATTTATACCCCTACTCTATTACAAGAGTAAACTACAATTAAGCTTCATTGACTTTGTTGACTAACTATGTTGACTTCAAGCTTTGACTTTCTCGTCTTCAATATTGTAATATCGGATACAATATATTTATATCAAACAATCTTCCCCTTTGTATTTGAGATAACAATTCGACAAAATAGCTCTAACAATCTCATTCTTTCTTTGAAGACGATCAAACTTTGTCAATAAACAATCTCCAACTGAGAAACAATCTTCCCCTTTGTATTCAAGCATATTGCATATGAAGAAAAACAAGCTCCCCTTTTATACACATCAGAAATCTTCAGATCAAAAATCCTTTAGGTTGAACAAATCTTTAGAATCTTCGGAAGACTTTTTATCAGAAAACTTTAACAGTAAAACAAACAATCTTTAGACAGTAAGGCTTGAAGCTTTGACACTACGTGTACTAAGCTTATCACTTATATATCATGAAGTAATCAATTTTCAAGCATCTTCAGTCGATCATCAAATATCTTCATCAGAAACGTCATCAAGAAATTTAACAGTTAAGTTCCAAAATCTTCATCACATCTACAATATTTAAATCCAATGGTTTTTCAACCTTAGATTTAAAAGATTTAGATTCAACCTTTCTTCCCCATTAACTCATATTATACCAGTTAAACAATCAACTCTTCATAAACTAATGAACTTGAATTCTTTTACTCCCCCTACACATATGAACATCTGTAAACTTTGGTAGCTCTGATTGCTCCCCCTCAACATCAGAATTAAATCTTTAAATATTTTTTCGCATGTGACTTCGTGATTAGCTCTTTGCATGTGACTTCATGTGTTTGCATGTGTCTTTGATATATAATTTCTCCCTCTCATGATGGTTAGGAGAATCTTGAGCATCATGAAGTATCAAAGACTAAATCATAATAGCAATATAAACACAACTGTTAGCTCCCCCTCAGAATTATATCTCCTTCAGAACGACTTGCTCCCCCTCAAAAATTGATTTCTTCTGAACTGCTTTGGTAGAAAAAATGGGTAATCGGCTAACATAGAAGCATATTTAGCAACTATTAGCACTACAATTGAAATAAAATTCAATTGAGTGGCATATTTTCAGAGTTAGAATGATGAATCTCTGATAGAACTTCCAGTCATCACTGAATTAGAATGATAAACATCCATTCTCAGATTGTTCCAGCAATAACAGAAAGATATGCGTTCGAATCATGAAGACTCGTGCAATGTGTAGAAAAAATTATAAGCTCAAAATGTGAAAATACATTCCACATACTCAATGTGCATGATTAAAGTACGAAGGCGGGACAACTTTTCTTTTTTTTCAATATTCAAGTCTTCCAAATAAAGACTGAATAGATTATATGTTGTATACCCGTGAAAAATTGAAACATCTCTTTGTTAAGAAAGAAATGAATAGTCGGTGGTGTTAAAGCAAGAGTTGGCATGGGCTAACTACAGGTTTTACTCATCTTAGAGGTTGTTGGTGCAGAGTTTTGTTTTTCTTTTAACTCTGTTCTCACACCCTCTATCTTTTTAATAAAAATACTCACTTCTAACCAAACTCTCATTTCTATTTTACCTCTCAGCACAATGAGATTACTCAACCGTATGAGTTATCTCCCCCACTCTGTTATATAATACCCCTCACCCCTCAATCACTCAAGGATTAGTTCTTGGGTAGGGCCGTTCTGGTAGTCCATAGAAGTTCAATTAACCTCACACATTGAATCCATGAAAATATTTTCCTAATATGATATAAAGATATAATTCTTTACAATTCAGAAATAAGCAACTGATGTACGTGTCCTGAACTAATATGTTCAGAAGTCAAAATTCCATATAAAACGGGTTCTAAAATAAGATATTCAGAAGCCAAAACATGAATGTTTATGTTTAGGAATGTCAAAGAACAAATACGAACACTCGCGGAGCAACAGCCGCGTCCGGATCTGATCTATCTACTCGGCAATTCATCCGGTGACTTCACGGTCGCCAAAGAAGCCCCAAGAAGCATCAAACATTTCCGATGAGATCCATGGAGCTATTTCACAGTGTTTCGAAAAACAATGATTAGAATTTAATTGTGATGAACAATTCACAATTATTATTTCAAATAAGAATCGAATCATTTATTTGGCATTTTAAAATTTGTGATGAATTTCAAACAGGTGTATTTCCACCGAATATATGAGACGTGGAAATAACTAAATCAATAAAGCATTTTACATGGTAATCCAAGAATAGATTTTACATGGGATTGAACTACCACGAATTTTTTAAAATTCAACCTTTATCATAAAATGGTACAAAAGATTTTCCCCTCAAAGATAGAAATACCTACTCCCCCTCAAACCATTAACAAGTCTGATCATGTATTTGAATGATCGGAATTAAGCATGACACATGACAACCTGCAAAATAGATTAAGCAGATTTTGGTACCCATACTTTTATGGGTTCGTAGTCTTTAGTATTGGTCTGAGGTATACTATAAGATCTAAACCATCTATTTTGACTAGATGTTCTAACAGTAGATCTTATCACTAGGGACTCTTGTATAGAATAAGTACAATACCATTTATTCACATACCTTTGATTGACAAAAGCATCTGGCTCATAAGTTGACCAGCTCATGTTTCGTTCATTGAAACTAATTAACTGATTGAAAGAGTAGATATAATGCTTTGAATCAGTTCTTTTGTTATTATGGACAACTGTAGTTGATCTCTTTTTCCAAATCATATTTTTCTTCATAGAACTGTTAGTATATGAACCATCAACAGAAGAATTACAGAAAAGATTTGAAGGACGAATCGGATTTGGTGATTTGACAAATGGTTTTGAAGAAATCTTTCTATGACTTGAACTTGAACCAGTCTTTGATTTCTCACTTGCTTTGTCAGATAATTCAAGTTCTTTCAGTTTTGTTTTCAAAGCATCTCTTTCTTCAGCCATAAAATAAAATCGCATTTGCATTTCAGATTTCAGAAACTGATCCTTCACCATATCAGTCTATATTTCAGTTAATTGACTAAAAAGTGCTGCTATCTTCTTCTCAAACACTTATTTTTCTTTCCTGAACTCCTTTTCTATCTTAGTATCCGTTTCTATATCAGACTCAGAGCTCTTATCAACTTTCAGACTTGTCTTGTTATCTGTCAATTTCTTTTCAAGCTCAGAAACCTTATGTGAGAATACAGTAACCTTTGATTCAAGAATTTGTCTTTCAGTGTCAAAGTTACTCTTCTCATTTTCTATAGATACTTCCAGCCACTTCTTCATAAGAGTCTTTTTGTCAGAAGCAGCAGTCTTTCTCTCTTCTTCTACCAATTTCTGAAGCTCAGTTATTTTCTTCTTTAGCTCAGTAATATTATTTTGATCAGAATCATCTTTTTTCTCATCTATAGAATCTTTCTGTAGATCAAAAATCCTTTTATTTAGCTCTGTATCTTGTGTAGCCGACTCTTTCCTTTCTATCTCAAACTTTTCTCTTTCATATTGAATGACTTGTTCAAAATCATACACTTGTTTAGATAACCTTCCGATATTCATTTCACAAGATTTGATTTTGCTTTCAAAACTTCTCTTTTCAGTCACCAATTTGATATTTTCATCTGTAAGAATCTTTTTCTCTTTCTCAAACTTCTCTTCTAAATCAAATTTATGCTCATCTTTCTTTATAATCCCATACTCAGAATAAATCCATTTATAATGCTCTAAATTAGTAATCCTTATCTGAAGATCACCATTTTTCTTTATCATATCAATATTCCTATTTAGACTATGATCATGATATCTGTTAGAAGTTGGATCTTCATAAACTTCAAGGAGTTGAGCATCTGCCGCCTTCAATTTAGTGCAATCATTTCTCAACTCTTTAATCAACTCATTATTTAAAATACAGTCGCATTTGAGCTTATAGATTTCTTTCTTTTGGCTTGCAACCTTGCTTGTAGAGAAGACACCTAAGAATTCAAATCAGTAGTAGACATCGTTATCAAATACGAATGATCATTAATCAAATGATTTGCTGAAGATTTGAAAAACTTTGACAATCAAGTAAATGCGGAAAAATAGACTTGAAAAGTCAAAGTCAACTCTCAAGAAAAAGTCAACCAAAAAGTCAAACCCGGAGAAAAAAATTCAAAATTTGAAAGATATTTTTGAAGATAGAATCAGAAACTAATCCCAAAAAGTTAAATTTTGAATGGGTAAAAATTTGAAGATATTTTTTTTGGTAAAATCTTATCCGAGGGTTCTTGCGAAGCTTCGGATCAAACTATGTGCGAGGCTTGGATAAGCTTCGTCTGAAGGTTACTGTGCAAATCTCATATAACTTTGTGCGAGGCTCGGATAGCTTCGGATAAGCTTTGTTCGAAGGATTACTGTTCACTCGCTTCTTTATCTGAAGGCTATGAACATAGGCTTATCCGAGGCTTGTGAAGATTGTCTATCCGAAGGCTATGAAGATAAAGATTACAACCTTTTTAAGATGTTGATTCCGTCAACCCTTTACAAACACCAATACCTAACAACATAATACGCACATACCTAATGTGTATTTCATCCAATACTTAGGATTTTTAGATTATAAGTTTACCCAATGGTTTACTTTCAAGATTTGACTTCACAATCTTCAAAATCTCTTCATTTCATCAAGATTTGAGGCTTAATTTTCCTAGAGGATTTGGTGCTAGGGTTTTTTCATGAAGAATAGAGAATAAATCTAATGAAATAAGTTTATTAATTTCAAACTTGGTTTTTATATTTTAAATTTTTCACTTAGGGGGATATTGTTAGACCCCATAATTCTGATATGTGAAAGTATGAAAATGCTCTAAGCGTTGGAGCCTAGAACCCGCTTCATAACCAGAGGTCGTAATCAGAAGATCACTCGGTGGACCAGAACTCATTCGACCACCCTCTGGACATACTTCTGGACTCAACCTTCTTCAACAATGTTCACCTATGAAGCCCACGTGCTACAACCATTCTCACCCAAAGTTTGTTAGAGCACCTTTACACATGAAATTTTTTCATTGGTGTATGCTTTGACTTTCCTATTTAGGTGTATAAATAGGAGCTCACACTTAGTTCATTGTAAGCTTTTGAAATACACTTTTTTTACATATTGTACTTGTGGTCAATATAAATAATCGTGCAAGTGTAAATCAGACTTCAATCAATACACATGATGATGATGGTGAGTTAATCATATAGGTGATATTCTTACTGTTTTCGTCGTTATTATTAATTCCCACACATATGTTTGATCTGATATAATCAAGTAAATATGGGATTCAATAGAGAGAAATCTTTGGGGGCCTCGATGATATAAATTGAGAAATATGTGGCAATATAAAAATAGATTAGTACATGTTTACACAATAAATAGCAGAATCGAGAAATATAATCACTGAACATACAAGGACGAGCTTGATATATGCCTTGAGTTCGATAAGAGATATCATGTAGCAAAGGGATAGGAAGTAACGTATTCATGCCATTGATTGTATCGATAGAATGCTTGGAAAAACACATATTCATTTGTCTTTGTGGGCACTAACCCATTGCTTGACACATAACCACTGTCTGTATTTTTGTGTGTCGTGTGCAAGTGGGAGACAGTAGATTTCAGTATGCACACGTCACATATAAACTTTTCAAGATCAAATAAACCTACGACGGTCGCACACATAGAGTATGTATGTCCTAAACTTGATCATGATGATCATGAACCATATCAGATCATATTACATGTTGTAATAATGAAAAATAATTATTAATCTAGTAGATTATTAATTAATAAGTTGTGTGTGTAAAATGTAATTATGATAACTACATTAAAAGATAATTGATTGGGCTTGATGAATGATTAATTATTAAGATAATATTTAATTAAGCCTAAGATTATTAAGTAATGATTTACTTAGCCCAATAATTAGTGAAGTATTAAGTTAATAGATAATTGAACTATTGGAACCACTACGATGCAAGGGTTAGAATAACCGAAAACTGTGTAGGTAAGCTAAGCATAATATCTCCAGACCATCATATAACAAAAAACATCCAGAGATCCCATCTTCTCAATAGCTGAATGATTATAAGCACCCAAAACTCTGACACACAAGCAAATTACCAGAACACTGATTGTAGTCACTCCATCTTCTGCTGGATCAGGACAGAAAAAGGATTTAAGACACTCAATCGTCTAGCATCTTGAGAAAACGAGCAGAACATGATTGCAAGCACTCAATGCTCTAAGTGTTCAGTTTAAAATACTGACTGCAGGCACTCAAGGGTCTAGCCTCAAGAATAAATCTTCAGAGTAATGATTGCAGATACTCATACATCTCATTAGTTAGACAAAATCCCAGATTGAAACACCCGATAGCTGGAAATCTTGACAAAAGGGAGCTTTAAACAATGATCAGTTGACTTGACTTTTCTTGACCATCAATGGAGGATCAGAATGATCCAGTTTCTGGATAATATAGATAAAGATTTGATGAAGTCAATAGAAAATGGGCCACTGGAGGTTTATGTTGAAATTCCTATTGTTCCTGCTACTGATACAACTCCAAAGATCCCTGCAATAAGAATTAAGAAGCGATCAAATATGTATAACAATGCAGAAAAAGCTCAATTGTTAAGTTCCTAAGAATTGCTTCAAAAGAGATAACCTTCTGAAGATGCATAGTTTAGATCTTCTAAACTAGAACAATCAAGATAAAGCTAAGGCATTCTCAGAAGTAAAGCTTAGAAGTCTGAAGTGAAGACTTCTGAAGAAAAGATGAAGAAGCTAAGCCTAAGGCATAACTTCTAAACTGGAGACTTCAGAAGTTCTGAACAAGTTCTGAAGACACTTCTGAAGAACAACTTACACGTGTATAGAAGTCATTGTTCTGTCATGTACCTAGCTGTTAGTTTAGACTTTCTATACTTGTATAAATAGAGAGTCAGTTAGTCTGTTTATAGTAACATGTTTTAGAGACATATACTTGTACTTTCCACATTTGTGTCTACTATAATCTTGTGAATATCAATACAACAGCCTACTACTTTGCAATTTATCTTGTGATCTTTGTATCTTAATTGACATTCTTATATATGGGAAATATCATATTATATTATTTATTTTTTTACTATCTTGTTTGAATTAATATTATTTTAATAAATAGCACTAGTTTAGCTTACGATGTGTTTGTAAGCCCTCGGCCGAACGAGTATTTATTTTAATTATATTATAAGTGACTAACATTTCAAAATGTTCTTTTTGGTTATTTTACATGCTCATAAGCTAGTTTTTTGTCAAACGTAAAGTTCATCAGCTAGCTTATCAGCTAACAGCTAGCTTATAAGTCATCAACTAGCTTATCAGACAGTTTGCCAAACATAACCAATATGTATTTTATTGTTTATTGCTTTTGCAATATAATAGACGTTTGAATTCATGCGATTCCACTTTTTCTCGTGATCTAATAAAATTTGTTTCTCATTTAAAAATAATAAGAAGGCCTTTTATCGAATAAAAGAATTACCGTAAGAAGTGTACATGTTAACCTTTTATTTAATAAAAAATGTAGTTCAAATTCTTATAAAATAAAAAGAAACAAACAACTTTATAGCTTCAAACTTTTTTTTTGATAGAACATATTTGGCTAGTAATATTTTTTTTCCAAAAAGTAAATCACTCTGGTTCTTCTTGCGAATCACATTTTGATCCATTTATTTAAAAGAATTGAAATTTATCAAGTATTTGGATTTTTCAGAATGTTGCCTTATATGCTTATGTCTTCTCTAATGTTATGCCATAATCGGTTGGACCAAAATCATCTGAGGATGTCGGTAAAGAGAAAAATGGAATCGTGGGTGTAGTCCGCACTCTAAAGTAGCGATAAAGGAGGTCGTAGTCCAAGTATGGAGGGTCTACCTGGGAGACAAGAAGTGGGGCAGGAACAGGGTGTGGGTTGTGTTAAAAGCACAACGACGACAGGTGTTTCAGCCACTACTCCAATTGCAAAAAAACATACCGATTTTCTGCATTAGCGGAGGATCAAGATAAGGGAATTGTCAGAGTAGTTCATGGAGTTGGTAAACGAGAGGGAAGAGGGGTCGCATTGGAGCCTAAGACATCAGGTGGGAAAGGTGTCACCTCCCATAAGTGATCATGTAAAAGCTGGGAGTATGGAATGTCCGGGGTCTAAATTCTCCTAGCAAGCAACGGGAGGTGTGCTTATTTAAACAACTCAATTCGTTATCCTTATGTGCATTAATTGAAACACATTTAAATATATTGAATCTTCATTATGTGGCGAAAAATGTATTTGGTAATTGGCCGTGGGCATCGAACCATGCATATAGCGTGAGTGGTACCTGGATTGTTATAGGTTGGAACTTTGCACTGCTAAGGGTCATGGTAGTGGAGATGACTGATCAATTTATGCATTGTAAAGTTAGAACTGTGAGACAAAATCATACTTTCTATCTCTCTGTTATATATTGTGATAACAATATGGTGAATAGGCGTCAACTTTGGAATGGCCTCTTGTGCTTAAAAAACGTTGTTGGTAATGAACTGTGGCTCCTTATGGGAGATTTCAACACGATTCTTTTTCCAAATGAAAGCGAAGGGGTAGTTCTAAAAGAGACATACGTATGGAGGAATTTGTTGAATGTGTTGACAATCTGGAAGTTTTTGACGTAAGATACACAGGTATTTTCTATACTTGGACACAAAAACCTCGTATGGGAGGGGGTATTGTCCGAAAGTTGGATAAGGCAATGATAAATGACCCATTTTCGGCCCTTTTCCAGAATGTCTCTACCCAATTTCTTCCTAGAGGTATCTCGGATCATAGCCCTGCTGTGATATGTTTTTTCGAGGGAATTCAAAAGGTAAACGGCCATTCAAATTTGATAATTTCCTTGCTCATCATCCTAGTTTTATGCAGATTGTGAAAGATGGGTGAGAGAAACATGTGGTTGGTTCTTTTGCTCATAAGGGTAACTTCCAAGCTAAAATGACTTAAAAACCACTTCGAAGTTTGAGAAATATGAAAGGAAATCTTACTAAAAGGGTGGATTTTCTTCTGGTTGAGGTAGAAGAATTTCAAAAGGCCATTGATAGAGAGCCTTCTAACTCTTTATATCAAGAGGATTTGGCTTCGGTTCTAAATTGTTTTCATGAAGTTCTGGAAAATGAAGAAGCGGGTTTAAGAAAGAAAACGAAGGTACGATGGCTTAAAGAGGAGGGATCAAAATACAGCTTTTTTCCATAAGGTGGTCAAGGAGAAACGTCATTATAATAGAGTGGATTTGGTGATGGATGAAGCGGGTGTTGTGACTAACGGGCTGGGAATAGAGGATCTGTTTATTGATCACTTTCGCAATATTCTAGGTATGGCAGAGAATGTGGGCATCCATAACCTTCCGACGGAATTCTTCCCTAATAATTGTCCATTAGAGACGGAAATTTTAGGATTCGACCTATATTAAAAGAAGAGGTTAAGAAGGCCATGTTCGACATTGGGGACGATAAAGTGTCGGGATCTGATGGGTTTTCTTCCATGTTTTTTGAAGCTTGCAGTATAGTCGGGAAGGATGTGGAACTTGCGGTACAAGACTTCTTTTAAAGAGGTCATCTGGCTAGAAATTTAAACATACTCTCATCTGCTTCATTCTAAAAAAGACTAATGCTTTTAAGGTGTCGGAATATAGGCTTATCTCCCTATGTAATGTAATCTTAAAATGCATTAGTAAGATTATATCTTAGCGTATAAAAGATTGTTTGGATCAACTAGTTAATTCTAACCAATCGGCTTTTATCCCGGGTAGGAACATTGCAGATAATATTATGATGGCCCCAGAGCTTATGTTGGGGTACGGTAGAGATGAAGGACCTCCACGGAGTTCTTTCAAAATTGACGTTCAGAAAGCTTATGATACGGTTGACTAGAGATTCTTGTCGATGATTGTTGATGGAATGGGATTTCACCCTATTATGCATAATTGGATCATGGAAATTGTTGCTACTCCTTCATACTCGATTTTGATAAATGGTGAACCCCCATGGTTTGTTTAAAGGAGCAAGGGGCATTCGTCAAGGGGATCCCATATCCTCTTACCTCATTATGTTGTAACACCCTAAAAATAGGAGTAAATTTAAACCGAAATTCTTTGCAGAAAGAGACTAAATAAATAAGGATCACCCATTTAATGGGGAAAGGTAATAGAGTTTACATCAATAGATGCATAATAATAAAACAACCTATTAATCTACATAGATCTGAAACATAGATTATGTTTGGGTGTTGCTAATATCCTCAAAATAATAAAGCTAGTAACTCCAAGTATGTACACTAGAACGTGTATTCCCAAAAAGATGCCTCGCTCGGCCCAACGCTCCTCTCAACTCTTAGGACTGAGATAATTCCCCAGTGGCCACAAGTTGTTTGCGCCTGGATTCAAACCTGGGGTAGATGGGTTATCTAGCCTCATCCCTACAAGCCTTAACCAGTACGCCACAAGCCTTGTGGTTAATGGTAACTATTGTTGTAGGAAAACTCCACAAGTGGTAGGTGTGAGTCCCAATTCCCGCCAAAGTCTATGACACACTACCTAAGCATGTCCTCAAGAGTCTGAATGGTCCTCTCGCTTTGACCATCAGTTTGAGGGTGGTATGTCGTACTCAAATTTATTCGGGTGCCTAACCCCTTTTGCAATCCCTCCCAAAAGTTGGAAGTGAAACGACTATCTTGGTCTGACACGATGGTCAAAGGCACACAATGTCTTGAGACGATTTCATCAGCATACAACTTAGCAAGTTTGTCGATTGGATTGACCTCTCGCATTGGTAAAAAATGAGCACTCGTCGTCAATCGATCCACCACTACCCATATGGCATCGTGACCCATTAAGGTCTTTGGCAACTTAGTAACAAAATCCATGGTGATGTGTTCCCATTTCCATTCCAGTATCTCCAAGGATTGGAGGCTCCCGTATGGTCTTTGATGCTCCACCTTCACGTTCTTTTTCGTCAATGCCGTTAAGGAAGACACGATCTTGGAGAAATCTTGGATAAATCTTCTATAATAACCCGCCAATCCCAAGAAGCTTTGGATTTCTGACGGACTCTTAGGAGGTTCCCAATTCATCATTGCTTCTATCTTGGATGGATCAACTTTCACTCCGTCTTTAGTGACAACGTGACCCAAGAATTGGACTTCCTTCATCCGAAAGTCACACTTAGAGAACTTGGTGTACAACTTCTCTTTTCTCAAGACCTCTAGAACTTCTCGAAGGTGTTGCTCATGGTCTATTTTGCTCTTAGAGTAGATGAGTATGTCATCAATGAACACGATTACCGACTTGTCGAGGAAAGGTCAGCATACTCGATTCATCAAATACATGAACACCGCCGGTGCATTTGTCAAACCAAATGGCATTACTAGAAATTCATAGTGGCCATAACTATAACATCCTAAAATTTGAAGTTTTTACATTATTTAATAAATATTAAGTGAAATATTACTTATAAATTTTCAAGTAGTTAATTTAAAGATTATGAGAAAATATTAGGTGAATATTTTGAAATGCAATTTAAATTATTAAGTAAAAAGGAAATGATTATAATTCCTATGTAAATGGGTTGAGAATCTCTTAAGAATGGAACACAATGGACGGTGGTATAGAAAGTGCAAAGAATAATGGAAAGATATATGGAAGATTTCCTATCATCTCCACATTTATGCACATCATCTCCATATATAGAGGAAACCAAGACGTATGAGGGAGGTATAAATACAGGCCTCATCTAGTCCTTTTAGCACGAAGAAATTCTTCAAGACAAAGTGAGAAGCAAGAGAAGATTCATCAAAGACGGTGTTCGAGCCAAGAGTCGATCTCAACGTCGATAAGGTATAAATTATTATAACTCTCGAGTTATTTTACATCTATACTTTCGATTGACATTTATGTTTAATAAACCGAATAATTGATCGGACGATGAACTCAAGAAGGTTGTTCATTTGTTCGCATCTGTTTACGTATAATTCGGCATGCTAAAATGACGTTATTCAAACTTGATGGTCTAATCGGGAGTGGGGCGGGACCAATCGAACAAAAAGGGAGTGGGACAGCTGTGTTGTGAATTAAAAAGCCATGAGTGGTTTGGATCTTGAAGAAGAATCGTAAACAGTGGCTAAGTCTTGGAGGTGAATTTTCATGACATTTTACCTCTAAATAAAATCGTTGGGGTTTGCAGAAAATCTTTACCGTTGTTGGGTAAATAATAAGGTTATATATATATATATATATGGATGCCATGGATAAATACTTATTACTGTGTATATATAGGTGAAGTTCATGGAAACACCTTAGAATTAATAAATAAATAAATATATATATATATACATATATGTGCATGGATGGCAGACGTGAATATATGTATATATATATATATTGATAAAAGTGACTCTTTATTTAGTAACTATGCTACATAAGATTATAAAGACATGAAAGAACTTTTGACGTTAAAAGGTTATTAAAACCAAATTTTAAAGAAACTGTTGGTGGAAAAATTAAGGGGTAATTAATTAGAAAGTTATTACGGTTGTGTAGGTCGGGAAGTATTACGTGACAAGTGAACCTACACTAATCCAAGGTGAGTTTTTATGAGACTTAAACTGGGATGCATGCTTACGCAAAAATTATTTGAGTATTATTCTATTTTACGTACGTGTTTGAATAAAAAGGGTTTTTGAATAAAAGTGCATATTGTTTTATTCGAAATAATTGTTTGTTCTATTCATAATGAGACATGTATAATTGTGCACGAAACCATGAACTCACTGAGCTTTATAAAGCTGACTATTAGTGTGCATCTCAGGGGCTGGGACTTCAAAGATGGATAACGGCAAGGGACCGCATAGGAAATAATTTATATTTATCACGTTCGCTTCAATTTTATTTTATGTAATGTAACCCGGTATGGGACGGGAAATTTTGGGGAGTTATGTTATGGTTAAATTATTGTAAGACTTCCGCTGTAATATGACTTATTTAACTCTTTAGCTTTGGATTATTTAATGAATTATTAGCAGGAATTACGTGGCACCTGGTGGTAGAAATGAGGGTATTACAATAACGTTTCATAAATGCCGTCTTCGCCACATCATCTTCTCTCATTCTTACTTGGTGGTAATCCGAACGTAGGTCGATTTTTGAGAAACAACCCGCCCCTTGAAGTTGATCGAAAAGATCATCAAGTCTCGGGAGCGGATACTTATTCTTCACATTCGCTTTATTGAGCTCAGGATAGTCGATACACATCCTCATCGTACCATCCTTCTTCTTCACAAACAAGACCGGAGCTCCCCATGGTCACAAGCTTGGCCTCACGAACCCTTTCTCTACGAGATCCTGTAGTTGTGACATCATCTCTTGCATTTCAGACGGTTCCAATCGGTTCGGCACTCTAGCAATCGGGGCGGCTCCCGGTACAAGATCAATTCGGAATTCTACTTTTCGGTCGAGTGGCAAACCGGGCAAGTCTTCGGGAAATATGTCGGGAATTTCGCTAACAACCCGAACGTCTTCTATCTTTTTATTCTCTAACCTTGCATCCATGACATAAGCCAAAAATGAAGGGCATCGTTTGGCCAGGCACTTGCATGCCTTAGCCAAGGTTAACATTGCTACTTCCCCTTTTCTTCTGTCGCCGTATAACTTATTGGAACATATAATTTCGGCTTGGTTCTCGGCCAACCAGTCGATTCCAATCACCACATCAAATTCTCCTATTGCCATAGGCATGAGGTTTACCGAAAATTGCTTTTCTTCAATCTCTAAAGTGCAATCTCTAAGAATGTCTCGAACTAAGACTTGTTACCATCTGCTATTTCAACAATGTAAGCATCTTCTAAAATACTAATAGGCACAAGAAGTTTTGGGTAGAAAGTAGTGGACACGAAATAAAAAGTAGCACCGGAATCAAAAATAATACGAGCAGGTACGGGGTTAACAAGGAACGTACCAGACACTACATCCGCATACTTCCTCGCCTCGTCCACCGTCATCTTGAAGGCCCTCCCCGTAGCTTTAGGAGTACCTTCCTTCTTCCCTTCATTTCCTCCCGTCCTCAACTTCGGGCATTCCCTCTTGAAGTGCTCGGGCTCCATGCATTCTATAACGACCCATTTTTCATAAATCAAAATCCAACATAATTAGACAATCAATATACCAAAAGAGATCGAATATCTAACACATCTCGAAGTCTTGCAGTGGAAAAAAATAACTATCCACAGCTGGGAAATATTAAATTAAGAAAGTTTCTACGCCATCCGATCCACTCTATGATCGGCTCACATTCTACCCTTTCCCTTGGAAGAGCTCTCAACCAAACCTTTACCTGAAAATGGTTTTAGTTTTTGAAAAGCGAGGGTTAGACCACAAGGTCTAGTGAATTCCCAAATAAACCGCAGTTATATAAAACATTTAAATCCGAATAAATAATTGTAAGAAATAAGGAAGCATGCAATTCAAATACAGGACCATGTACAAGGATCGTAGAAGAACCCAAGTTAGTCATAAACTTGCCACATATGACTCAATAATCATTACCCGCAAACTTGCCACATGCGGGTACGTCGTATACCTCAAATCAGTTCGAGGTGTACGGAATAAAACTCCCAAGAGATTTGCACTATCTCAAGGTACATACACTATCCTATGTACATGTCCACTTTATCTAGGCATATCGCGATATCCAGTCCAATTCAACATATAACGTTTATATAAAACAAAGAGAATATAAATCATTTAGCATGCTTCCAATTTAAATTACCATAATCAGTTTTATAAATCAAACATTGACAAAAACTGTAGTTTAAGTCAAGGGAACTCACCTGAATTGCCAAGCCGCTAAGCTCACTTATGTCCTATGGACTCACCAACCGAACACCTGAATTGAAGTTACCAAATTATAAGTTTACCAACCCAAAATAACCCTAAAAGACTGATTTACAAACCCTTAAAACAAGAACCCAAACTCCAAGCCCAACCCAGACTTAACGAAAAATTGAAATTTTCAAACAGCCGCTAAAGCCAGTCATGACTCGCCAGAGACTCGCTTTAGTCTTTTTTTTCCTGCACAAAACCCATTTCGTGAACCAAACCTAAAATCCAACTTCCAATTCGATTTCCCTTCATTTTTATGTATAAAACTCACTCCCAACACCATATAATCAACCCCAAACATACACCAACCCAATTTCATCCATTTGAATCCATGGATTCCATCTTTATGAAGAACCAAAGTTCATCCATGGTGGGTTTTCTTAAATACAAACCCCAAATGCGATGAGAACAATAACAACAATGAAGAGAACCATTCTTATACATTTACTCATCTCATATCCATTGATTTGAGAACTTTACATAAAGATTATCAATTAAAACACAAAACCCCAATGGTTCCTAAACATCCTATATGATTTAAATGAGCTTGAAGATGAAGAAGATGAGATGGAATACCTGAAATTACTTGGAGCTTTGATGATTTTCTTCAAGAATGTTCTTCACCCTTTCTTGCTTGCCAAATACGTTTCACACACTCAAAAACACACACAAGAATCTGAGAAATGAGGAGAATGGCCAAACATATCTCCTACTAATCAATATATATACTTTGGGCTTTAGGGCTTAAAATGAAATCAGCCCAAATTCATTTATCTAGAGCCCAAATCCATTTATTTAGAATATGGTTATTACAACACTCCTTCCTTAAAAGAATTTCGTCCCTAGGAATTCATCCAGCGAAAGATGAGGGTATTTAATCCTCATTTCAGACTCCAATTCCCATGTGGCTTCTTGCCCTTTGTGAACTCGCCAGTTCACTTTAATTAAGTTGATTTCCTTGTTCCTCAACTTATTCACCTTACGATCTACGATCGCTTCCGGTTCCTCAAGAAATTTTGTAGCTTCGCATCAACCTGGACATCGTCCAACGGTACAATCGAGTCTACCTCGGCTAACCACTTCCTTAATTTTGAAACATGGAAGGTGTTATGTATTCCCTTTAACCAATCCGGTAAATCAAGCTTGTAAGCAACATCTCCAACTGGTTCACTTATACAAATGGCCCTATATAACGTGGGCTTAGCTTCCCTCTTTTAATAAAACAGACTACTCAAACTTCCACCCTACTTCTTACCTTTTAGGAGGCTTCTAAGAGGCCAACACAATACCGATCTCTTTATTCGTAATACGTCTCTTTTGTTCCCTCTCGGAACAATTTTCTCAAACCCCAACACGAATACCAACAGATTTTCACACTTCCACTGTATGACACCTGTTACATGCACAGACACACGATATTCCTCATAAACACACATCGATTACTTAACAATTTGTTTACGGGTTACTTCACAACAAATCACATCATTTCAAGCTTCAATTTTTAACATCCTTCACCCATAATTTATAGCATGAAACAGATACCGACCACCTTCTGTAACATTCCAAGCCAACCATACCAATTATTTCCTGCTTTGTCTTCACACCGGACTCAAGGTTTCTAAAACGTGCCATTTTGGAATTCATATTGGACTTCAACTCTTCTAAAGAAAGAACTTGCAATGAAGTTCCCCCTTCAACAAACATGAACCTCTACTAATCATTACATCCACCCAATTTGTCAACTTAACAGCAAATCATCCTTGCACCTCCCACTTAGACTTTCAATTAAGAATTGCTTAACAAGCATTATGAAATTCTTCATAACACGTATCGTCCCAAACTAAATCCAACTGGATTAATATTGTATCTCTACTACAGTATTGACCATTAAGTCATCAACACTACTCCTTTCTTTCGAAATTAGCACCCATTACTCGCAATCTTTATTACCACATTAACGTACCTAGGTAAATACCTTTACATAACATTTCATATTATAACACCCAGATAGTGTACCAATCAGAAATGAACTAATCTTGTAAACACCTTTCGAAAGTTGCATCGGGTCAACAAAAAAACCCCAAACTATCTCCACAATACTTTTCGAGCTTATTTTCCTCACAGAAAGAGCAAACACTCACTAGGAATCATTCCATCTTGCACAACCTCGAACACAAGATTTACATAGAATGCCTGCCACTACAATACTAATTCGACTTTAACAGTCTGTCTCTCAAAACACCACTTCCAACTACTTTTACTTGCCTTCTCGAAAATAGAAGGCACACACTTTCAAAATAAGACATGCTAGCAAAGCAAGCTTTAAACAATCTCCCGATTTACGTTACCAATTAACTTAGCTACAACTAGCATCAACACATTTACCCTCTCGAAGGGTTTACACGAATAAACTCAACACAATGACATGCTTAGCCACAACTCCCATCCTTTACATCACTCGACTAACTCCTAACTTTCGTCAGAATCACACATTTCCACATGCCATTTCATCCTCCTCACACTAGAATGAAATATTGGTGTCTAACCAATATTGCCCATCAAATATTCAACAAAATTCATTACCAAAACTACACATCCACTATAGTAAGACTAGGTCTAGCTAACAGTCTTATCAAATTTTCCATTCATGATAATTAGCTATGCCACCACACTTGGCTCTCACGAATCCATACCAATGCTTCAAACCACCATCCACCTCTTGATTCTCAAAAAGAGATAACCGAACCACTAATATTCTTTTACACACAAGGAAGGTTTTTGCCACTTAATAAATTCAATAAACTCACTATCAAGCCCCATTCACCAACTGAATTTGACATTTCGCCAATGTCCCAACGGGAATAAATCAACTCCTCTAAAATCACGACATAACCGAGAATTATGTGAATCCACCACCAATTACCACTCGTGTCTTTTTCTCCTCAAAACAAGAATATTATAATGCCATCAAGAATTTTTGTACCTCAAGCAATCATCGTTAACACTCTTGAATACCTCTACATTAGATACTCAAACCATGATTCACACCGACACTCAAACAATTTCTCTTATTGGCCTTGCATACTCACCAAGAACGTTCTCACTGCCATTCATATAATCATCACATACTGTAGTCACAAAATACTTCATTTCCTCTCGGGTAACGTTAAGAAACATCCATCTATCTTTAGCCACGCACCCTTGTGACTGCACACCCCGGCTACACACATGCCAATCCCTAGAGTCATGCAATCCGTAGAGTCACCATATTCCCACTCCACTAACTAAACACACACTTCCACTCATCATACGCCTTAACACTAAGGCGACTAGCAAACCCCACATTGCAATATTGCCAACTATCAGTAGCACATTCAACTAGATTAAAGAGAAAAGCACCCTCTTGTACAGAACATCATAGTCCCACGCACACCTACTTCTGCCCTTGATGGCTACTTTATTCTCATACTAAGCCACCAATCCAACTAACGACCTCCATCCTTTATAACGATCACACTTGAAGATTTACCTGAAGCCAAGAATACCTCTTGCTCATACGACCACTCATGTTGTTATCCATTCGCAACTATATAACCACATTACAATCAATTCCCAAACCTATAACTTTAGTCGCACCACACCCATTAACCACTACTCATAGTCCACACCTGATAATGATGCACGGCCTCATTACCTCATAACCCAACTACAAGTCTTCTTTAACACTCTATGTACACTTCGATTCATAATTCTCTTTTACTCCCTTACAGGTAGTATTTCTTCAAAATAACGTACCATTACTTTTTAGCACGCTTTGGCTTAAGATATTCTGAATATCAACATTCATTGTCCACCACCTTATCAACAACACCGAGACAAGAGTTTAAATTCCTATCAACACTTACTTTACCTCCTTGCATTACTATCATGCACCGACCATCCACATACTAGCATACCACAATCAAGAATCAACCTCAAATGACCAACCACATTTTCCGACAACCTCTCTTTCCCTATACTCTCATCATCCTTCTAAAGGAAAAGTTAAACCCAATAGCCCTACGAGTTCATAGCATCAAGCATGCCGACATACCCACACGCACGCTTGCTCACTCACACGTGAACAAAGATATAACTCAGATCTATCAACCCAAATTGATGCCAACAATAATTATGATACTTGTAATGAACTCGTTTCTTTGTTTGGATTACTGACGATCTCACACTTTTATTACACCGAAGTATCAACAATTTCTTGTTCCAACCATTGACATACTACAATATTCCGAGTACATTGATGATAAACTCAACACGCTCACACCCCCTCATAAACCCCCTTTGAAACATAAACAACGTGATACATAAAACTCGCCTTAGAAATGAGGGCAACTCACTCTATCCACTTTGCAACTTGGCAACAACCTCGCATTCGGTTATAATCAAGATCGAAGAACAAGTCTTCTATTCTCGTAGAAAATTCTCCAAACAAATTTTCTCAAAATTCATGATTTCTCGGACCATACCCTATCCAAACTCATCACTAATTATCAAGTACCCGATTTCAGCCACTTCGGCTTTTTTAGATCATCGTTGATCCTTTCATTCCTTCACAACTTGCCTTCATTTCCCGAGTACACAACTCTATCTTTCAACAATCTCGTCCCATACACTGATGACTATGAGTCAAGGGTTTCATTAATATTACTCGCTTTCCTACGAAATCACTTCCAAACACACTTGTCCAATCTATAACATTCAACCGATGTGATCAACCCTACAATTGATAACTTACTCAATAATCAAAAATACACACTTAGACAACATCATTCGCGATCAACTCTCAAGAATTTTATCTTGAAGAATCACCAACTCTCTTGGACGAACTTCATCTTGAAGGTCCAAACAACTATTCTCTATACATCCTTATATAACACACCAAAACTCACAATCAATCATTGCAACACTAGCCTTTATATACACTACCACATGCATCGATTGCCTCAACGATAGCGGGTAAGCACACTCCTACACTAACAATTTAAAATTTGCACTTTCAATCCCTTTTCAAAATTAAACTCTTATTTCATGAGTCCCAACTGACACCGCAGTCCCATAGAGTTCACTACTCTTCCACTTCTTTGATCACGGTTGATAGCAACAATCCCAATTTCCACTCTTTCTGTTGGTACAACTCCAACAAAAGAATTTTCTCCTTCAAACATCACATATACGATCCACCTTGATTAATAAGACCAATTTCTACATTTCCTGTAATTATACGAACCACTAAACTACAGCCAGTTAGATCATAACAAGGTATATAAGCACCTTCATGTACTTGTAAATTCATAATGACATTGGCCAGATGTAATTTTGAATTTACCTTACAGTTAGTCCTTACCACCCTATTAGAAATATCCCTGTCAAAGTCTTTATTATATGGTCCCTAAATTCTCAGCCATGTTTCCTAACTCACAGTCTAAGACTAGGCACTCCTAGATTGCCTAATTCACTTAAACCAGGGCTCTGATACCATTTGTAACGACCCAATTTCCATAAATCAAAATCCAACATAAATAGACAATCGATATACCAAAAGCGATCGAATATCTAACACATCTCGAAGTCTTGCAGTGGAAATAAATAACTATCCACAGTTGAGAATTATTAAACTAAGTAAGTCTCTACACCATCCAATCCTCTCTACGACCGGCTCACATTCTACCATTTCCCTTGGAAGAGCTCTCAACCAAACCTTTACTTGAAAATGGTTTTAGTTTTTGAAAAGCGAGGGTTAAACCAAAAGCTCTAGTGAATTCCCAAATAAACCGCAGTTATATAAAACATCTAAATCCGAAGAAATAAATTGTTGGAAATAAGGAAGCAAGCAATTCAAATACAAGACCATGTACAAGGATCGTAGAAGAACCCAAGTTAGTCATAAACTTGCCACATGCGGGTACGTCGTATACCTCAAACAAGTTCGAGGTGTACAAAATAAAACTACCAAGAGATTTACACTATCTCAAGGTACATACACTCTCCTATGTACATGTCCACTTTATCTAGGCATATCGCGATATCCAGTCCAATAGATCAGAAGATGAACTTTAGTCTCTGTTTTCCTACACAAAACCCATTTCGTGAACCAAGCCTAAAATCCAACTTCCAATTTGATTTCCCTTCATTTTTATGCATAAAACTCATTCTCAACACCATGTAATCAACCCCAAACATACACCAACCCAATTTCATCCATTCGAATCCATGGATTCCGTCCTTATGAAGAACCAAAGTTCATCCATGGTGGGTTTTCTTAAATACAAACCCCAAATGCAATGAGAACAATAACAACAATGAAGAGAACCATTCTTATACATTTACTCATCTCATATCCATTGATTTGAGAACTTTACATAATGATTATCAATCAAAACACAAAACCCCAATGGTTCCTGTTGGAACCCGGATCCCTTTTCTAACGATTAATCAATAGATCGAATGTGTAAATGTAAGCGGAAGCAATTTAGATCTATGAATTAAAGCAGTTAATAGTAAGAACAGTAAGAGCGATATTGAAGAGTGAGTGGAAATTCGTATTAATAACCTGGAAGATGATTACAATACGATGAATGAAATGCTTTATTTGTTCTCTAAAATGTATCTTAGATCGACAACTATTACATTCATAAAAGGATCTATTTATACAAGTACTATGAATAGAAGTAAACATTCTAGCCTATTACAAACTGACACGTAAACAAGTTTGTAACAAATTCAGTTATAAGATTAGAAACACGGAACATGTGCAGTCCACTTGATAAGGAGCGCGTGTGATACCTCTGTTGTAGTCCAGCTGTTCTTCCAAAGTCTGGGCGTCTCTGTGATGAGTGAGATCAGAAGATGAACTTCTGATCTTCTGCACTTGTATAATTCTGGTTCATACGTTTATGAAAATGAGGTCTAACAATCTCCCCCTAAGTATGAAGTCCAAAATGTTGAAAGATGACTTCGTTTAGCTTTAGTTCCGTTTGTGTCAGGAGGGGGCAACCTTTGAGATAATCTTGGAGATCTGATCTGTGATTTCTCTGATCTTCAAAAAGCTATCAAGTCCCTTCACTATCTTCTCTATTGCTTCTTGGTTGTGATCATCAACTTCAACAGAGGCATAACATTTGACAATGTATACTACCTCTGATGAATATTTGTATGCCTCTTTTATTCTGAAGAAGCTTCTTCTGTGTGGCCTCTTGAACACAACCCCTTCTTCTGGCTGAGTTAGCACTTTTCCAATTCTCAGAGCATTGAGGCCTTCCAAGTCTTCATTTGGAGCAGAGATACATAAGTTATCAACATTGTAGTTCAGCCCAGTCTGAAAATCTACCTGTCTTATGTATCTAATAAAAGATTTCATGCACTCAATGATCCTAAAGTAAGCAATCTTATCTTGACTCTCCCTTTTCTTGTTCATTTGAACCTTCATGAATTTCTCCAGGATCAGAACACCAGAAGGGTTAATGGACAATAGATCATTGTCACAAAAATAGTAAGTCTGTTTGTCTTCTCGGACTACCTCATATATTGTGTACCAGATCTCTTATAGTTCAAACTGAGTGTGCTTGATAGCATAGATCTTTTTGATTGGTACAATCGAGTAAGTATCCTTTCTTGCTTGCCTATGACTCATAAATTTATCTTTGACAGCATCACTTACTTGATAGTCATTTGCAAAATTAGACAGCATCAAGAAAATCTTCTGATCAGCAGGAACATACATGTGCCTGTTTTTCAATTCCAGAGTTGGTAACTCAAGTCTTCCCAACTTCTGTTGTCTTTCTTCATATGCAGCTCTGCATTTTAATGACTCCTCTCGTTTGGCTTTCTCAAAATTTTCCCGTGCTCTTTCAGCTTCGGCCTTGGCTTCATCAGCTTCAGTTTTAGCCTTTTTAGCTTCTGCTCTGTCTATTTCTGCTTGAGCCTTGGCTCTTTCAGCTTCGGCCTTGGCTTCATCAGCTTCAGCTTTAGCTTTGTTCGCTTCAGCTTTGGCCCTGAGTTCAGCCTCAGTTCTGGCTCTATCTTCTTCAGCTCAGGCTTTTTCAGCATCGATATTTGATTGTTGAGGGGCAGGGGCAGAAGGACTTGCACTTGAAGGTTGAGTTGTCTCTTTGTTTTGCCAATAATTTCAAGCAGAAACTTGGCCACCTCTGGATCTTTAGGAAGAGGACCAGTGTGTGTGGCAAGTGGCGTTGGAGTTAAAGGAGTTTGTTTAGAAGGAGGGGGAGCAGAGGGTGAAGGGGCAAAAGCTTTACCTCTATCTTGATCCATCTTCTGAGTGGTGTCGGTTTTGGCCTTCTTAAGAGTTTCCAGATTCTCCCCCTTCTGAGAATCAGGATCCTGATCCTCGTATCAGGATCCTGATCCTCAGACTTCTTGCGCTTGTCTCTGCTTTCTTACATGCCCTTGCCTCCTTAGCTTTCTTCTTATCATCAAAAGCAGCAGAGATAGAACTTACCATGGTGGATAACTTCGAGACAGAGGTTTCTAAAGAAGTGATCTTCTGATCCATGTTTGAAGTGCTAGTATTTGTCTTGGAGACATATCTCGAAGTTAAAGCATTAATCCTGTCAATCATGGCTTTCTAGAAAATAGCCATGTCAGACTTCTTTACGAGGGAGGAGGAGGAAGCAGAAGTATCTTCAGTAGGAATAACGGCCTTAATAATCTTCTGAATATCAGCTACAAAAGAACCGTATTCAGCAACAGAAATGGAAGTGGTCAGAAGCAGAATTCCTCTGAGAATCTGTATTATCAGTGATGAGCTTCTTGATGGCCTCCACAGCTTGAGACTGAGCTAACTGTTTTGTATGAATATTGTTAAGGATGGTTTGCTGAGAGTCAAGGGATAGTTTTAGATCGTCCATAGATCTCTGAATTTTATCACCAAATGCCATAAACGCTGCATTGGTGACGAAATCAGAAGGTGTAACCGGTGCATCTCCAATACATGGAGCCCCTTGTCTCTGGCGTTCAGAGAGGCCCTCATTCACACCTGTATTGACGTTGAGTGTGGAGGGACTTCCAACCTGTCTTCGAGGGCTGTCATTGACAGGCACCTCTTCGGTTGTTCTAATTGGTTCGGCTTTTTCCCTATCATCAGAGGATGGGGAGCTGAACACAATGTGCTTACCTTTATAAAGGGAAAAGACCCCGGTAAGTGGTGCATCCTGTGGCTGTAACCCCTCTGATAGGACTTCATCAGCATCTATACTATCAAAGGGTATAGACGTACCCTCTGCTTGCCCTAGGACCTCGTTGGTCATGGAGACGTCAACGAGTGGTGATGGTAGTGGCGAGTTCTGGGGCAATGGAACTCCTATAGTGTCATCATCATCCTTTTGATAGGATGATGAAGAAGAGGTGGAATCTCTGGTAGTGCTAGATTCAGAGGAAAGAAGAATATCCTCTGATCGGTTGGCTTCTGGGTGGATTGGACTGGTAGTCCTTGGTCAATGAGTGTAGATGTGTTGGCATCTACCTCAGTAAATGTGGGTGCCCTTTGGGAAGAAGGTGAGATTCGCTCAAATGTGTCTCTATGGACATCTTCAGTACCCTCTTGTAGTAAGAGGTCAGGATGGGTAGAAGCACTCGGATGTTCACTCATATTCTTTTCAATCTCATGCTCACTTGACCCATCACTGCCTAAACTAGGCTCTAAGTGCTCTGGGTAGGTATTCTCGGTTCTGAGGATACCAGAGAGCCTTTATAGGATATGAGATTAGGAGAGGTTGTGGGAATGAGATTAAGTATGTACCTGGAAAGCGCCCTTGGTGATGGATACCCATTGCTGTCGATGGTCGGCTTATGTGAGCTCATAGAGGTAATCTTGCAAAATGGTTGAAGCAGAGGAGCCTTCAGAGCTCCTATGGATGGAAAAGTGAATAGGGATAAAAATTGTGGAAACATTAGGGTTGGGAGAGTTCTTCCTTGGCTCTGGTGAGTAACCTTCGTATGCACAGCAGCTTTCATTCCTTGGAAAATCAAACTCGCATAATCTAGTGGTCGATTGAAGTACATACCATACATGATGGTAAGGATGTTTTTGCTTGCCTGGTCTAAGGAGCCGATTTGGCAAGTTAGGCTCTAGTTCAGAATGGAAACCAGTACATTCCATATTGGGGGTAATTGCTTTCTTTTGAACTCAGATAACTTCGTGAGAGGTTCATTATAACCTAAGAAGTTGATGAAGGCAAGTAAGGCTTCAGGGGTAGGGTTTTGTTCAAGGGCAGGATTGGATATTTTTTGTTCACCATCATCGATAATGGGTTGAGGCAAATGAAAATACCTTGCGACTTTCTTCTTAGTAATGGGTATTTCCACTACAGTGTCAGATTCGGTGGGGTGGCTGAAGTTTCCAATAAGAGTTTCTTCATCTTGTATAAACATGGATTGCCAAACTTCTTGGACATAAATTTCAGGGACATTGGGATTGGTTAAAGTTAGGGTTCGGTTTAGAGAATGGTGTTGGAGGCACTCTATCATGAACCTATAGTCGGCCAGATAGGTGTTTGGATCGAGAAGTACCTATACATTGTTGGCCTTCAATGGAAGTTTGATGAGTGGAGCACTGTCAGTCGTTGAGTCGATTAACCTTCCATCTTCATTTTGAACATTGATATTAGCATATTGGGTCGCCATTGATGAACTTTGGGTGTTTGGAAGGCGATGAGAAAGTAGGTTTGTAGTTGCTTGTAATAGCATGAGGAAGAAGACGATGCACTGTAGTTGGGAGGTTTATATATGAGAGAGAAAGAGTACTCGAGTGTAATTTGGATGGA
The DNA here is from genome assembly GCA_036898165.1 of Silybum marianum. Taxonomy (NCBI): domain Eukaryota; kingdom Viridiplantae; phylum Streptophyta; class Magnoliopsida; order Asterales; family Asteraceae; genus Silybum; species Silybum marianum. The sequence goes on along the minus strand of CM072540.1, from coordinate 13,093,055 downwards.
AAGGGTTTTAATTTGGGGATGGGCAAAAACGGTTCGTTTATGCTGATGTAAGCACAGGCGTGCAGTCATGCAATAACTAGATCATTGACACGTGGATAATTTGATTGCGTGTGTGATGACTAGCACGGGTATGGATGAGTCACTGAAAGGGTTTAATTACCTTTAAACTGTTGATTAATCCCATAAAGAAAATGAAAAAGAGATTAATAAGAAAAATTATTAATTAAGCAACAGGTAATCTGTTGAATAAAATAATTTTTGAGATTAATAAAGCTTTTTAATTTAATTTTAAAATCAGACATTTGAGATTAATATTTAAAGACATGTGTTTCTTAAGAAATTTTAATAAAATAAGATAATTTTAATTAACCTTGAACGCAAGAGTTAATTATAATGAACTTATTAATATGAAAATTCCAGAGGAAAAACGAAGTCAGAAAATATCTGGTCAGAGAAAGACATTTTGTGACCAAAAATGTCAAAAGAACATCCTTCCAGAAAAAGTTTTAGTGGAATCTGAAAATTGTTAGTAACCTTGACGGCAAGAGTTATTCAGAAGAGACAGATTCAACAAAAATTTTAAGTAAAAAGAAGTTAAGAAGACAGCTAACTTCTGTTAGACTTGATTTGCTCCCCCTCGAATTGATCGTTGTGCTCCCCCTCAAAAGTTGCATCTTGCTCCCCCTTGCTTTTTCAAGTAATGCTCCCTTGCTGTCATCACTTGGTGCAAAAATGTAAGATATATTCTTTTGAAGCACAGAGGTGTCCAGAGGCTTCTGAGTGCCTCTGGATGTAACCATCAGAAGTGACCAGAAGCTTCTGGGCAGTTCTGATTTATAAACAGGAGGAAAAATAAGAATAAAACAAATCAAAATTTGGGAACATAAATAAGTAATTATGTTTTAATCCTATGAAGATCATAGTTTTAAAAGGAATTACATATTTAACATGCCCAACTTGCTGATTAAGAAATTAAAGTGCTTCTCGTCCAGAGCTTTTGTGAAAATATCAGCAAGTTGAAAGTCAGTAGAGACAAAATACATTTCTATAGTGCCCTTCTCTACATGATCTTTGATAAAATGATACCTGACATCGATGTGTTTGGTTTTGGAGTGCTAAACAGGATTTTCAGCGATGGAAATGGCACTTTCTGAGTCACATAGGATGGGGATTTTATCGCAGACTAAACCGTAGTCTTTGAGCTGAGTCTTCATCCAAATGACTTGGGAGCAGCAACTGGCAGCAGCAACATATTCAGCTTCAGCTGTAGATGTTGAAACACAGTTCTGTTTCTTGGATGTCCAGCTTATAAGCCTGTTCCCCAGAAGTTGACAGCTACAAGAGGTACTTTTTCTGTCCAACTTACATCCTGCATGATCAGAATCTGTATATGTCATTAGATCAAATCCAGAATTTTTAGGATACCAGAGACCCAGTGAAGAAGCTCCCTTAAGGTATCTAAAAATTCGTTTAACAGCAGCCAAATGAGATTCTTTTGGGTTGGCTTGATAACGAGCACAGAGGCAAGTGGCAAACATAATATCTGGCCTACTAGCTGTCAGATACAGAAGAGATCCGATCATACCTCTATAGCCCGTAACATCCACTGATTTCCCAGAAGGGTCAGGGCCAAGTTTCGTGCTAGTAGAGATAGGATTTTTCATAGGTGAGGAATTTTGAAGATGAAATTTCTTAAGCGTGTCAGAAACATACTTAGCTTGATTTATAAAAATGCCAGAGGCATTTTGTTTGACTTGGAGTCCTAGAAAGAACGTTAGTTCTCCCATCATACTCATTTGAAATTCTTGTTCCATCAATTTAGAAAACAGATCAACTTCTGATTGATGAGTAGAACCAAAGATTATGTCGTCCGCATAGATTTGGACAACAGTTAGCATACCTTTGCCTCTTTTGATGAACAGAGTTGTATTAATTTTACCTTTTTCATAACTTTTACTAATCAGGAACGTAGATAAGCGTTCGTACCAGGCTCTTGGTGCTTGCTTCAAACTATATAAAGCTTTGTCTAGAACATAGACATACTCTGGATATTTAGCATCTTTAAAACCAGCAGGTTGTTCAACGTACACTTCTTCTCTGAGATAGCCATTTAGAAATGCACATTTAACATCCATTTGATACACCTTAAAGTTTTTGTATGCAGAGAAGGCCAGAAATAGTCATATCGCCTCAAGTCTTGCTATAGGGGCAAAGGTCTCGTCATAATCTATTCCTTCTTCTTGACAATACCCCTTAGCCACCAGTCGAGCTTTGTTTCTGATGACTATGTCATCTTCGTCTTTCTTGTTTCTGAAGACCCGCTTTGTACCAATTGTGAGTTTGTCCTTTAGCAAGGGTACTAGGTTCCAAACTTTATTTCGTTCAAACTGAAGCAATTCTTCTTGCATCGCTTCTACCCAGCTGGGTTCTTGCAAGGCTTCATGAACGTGTTTTGGTTCGATCATGCTAAGGAAATTAACATACAAGACTTCATTTGCAGTAGCAGATTTAGTTTTAACGTCGTCAGATGGACTGCCAATAATAAGATTTGGAGTGTGTGATTTAGTCCATCTAGTCATCCTAGTTTGAGGTACTTGTTGGGCTTGAACTTCAGTTTCAGAAGTTTGAAAAACCTCATTTGGAATTGATTCTGAATCGTGAGCAGCACCTAAAGTCTCCCCCTCAGATGAAGGCACAGAAGAATTTTCATCTGGAATTGAAGTGGCTTCTGGAGAGTCGCTTGATGGAATGGGAAGAACAAAACATGCTGGTGAACTCTCATGAAAAATTTCAGGACCAGAAAGAGTAATTCCAGAAGCTTGAAGAACTTTAGGAATACTCAAGGATGGATTCTTTTGTATTTGCTCTGAAAATATTTCTTCGCCCATAAAATCTTGAAAAATGGAATCGATTTCGGATTCTCTGGAACCTGAAAGATAATCAGAGGTAACAGTGTTAAGTTTGAGTTCAGAAGTAGAATACTCAGAAGTCAGTTGAGTTTGATCATCAAAATCGATGTTAATGATTTCCATAACAGTCTTAGTACGTAAATTAAAGACTCTAAAAGCTCTTGAACTTAACGAATATCCTAAGAATTGAGCTTCATCGGATTTCTTATCAAACTTGGCAAGTTTTTCTCTGTCATTTAAAATAGAACACCTGCAACCAAAAATATGAAAGAATTTAACACTTGTTTTTCTTTTATTTATAAGCTCATAAGAGATTTTGAGATGCCTCTTGACAATGATTGAACGGTTCTGAGTGAAACAAGGAGTGGCTACAGCTTCTGCCCAAAAATGGATAGGGAGTCCAAAAGCTGCAAGTATCGTTCTAGCTGCTTCCACCAAGGTTCTGTTGTGTCTTTCTACTACACCATTTTTTTTAGGAGTATGCACAGCAGAGAAGTTCTGTGTAATTCCATTTTCAACAAAGTATGCTTCAGGCTTGGCATTCTTGAACTCAGTAGCGTTATCACTTCTTAGCTGCTGAATCTTTTGGTGTAGAAGAACTTGGATTCTGGTCATCATATTTTGCAAGACAATAGGCACTTCTGATTTTTGTCTAACGAATGTGAGCCATGTATACCTGGAAAATTCATCAATAAGTACCAGTATATAATTTTTACCAAATAAACTCTAAACTGCAATGGGACCACAGAGGTCGACATGTAACAATTGCAAATGTCTAGTACAAGAATGATCACTTTTTGTTTTATGAGATGCTCGTTTTATTTTTCCCATTTCACATGCAGGGCAAAGGTGATCCTTTTGAAAGTGTACTTCTGGAAGACCAGTTACCAAATTGTGTTTGACAAGCATCTCAAGGTTATCAAAATTTAAGTGAGACATTTTGTGATGCCATAACCACGCAACTTCACTCTTTTTGGAGATAAGACAGAGGGTTTCTTTACCGTCCTTTGATGTGAAGTTCATCATATACAGATTACCTTTTCTATCCGCTCTCCAGAGTTCTTCTCCTGCCTTAGAAATCAAGTAACAATGCTTTTCATCAAATACGACAAGTATTTTAGAATCACAAAGTTGACTTACACTCAGCAGGTTATGTTTCAATCCATAAACATGAGCTACTTTTGATAAGGTAATATTACCTTCTTGTAAAGTACCGTAGCCTTTTATTTGACCCTTACCATTATCTTTAAATGTTACAGCTCCACCATATTTGTCTTTAAATTGGGAGAGTAAGTTTTTTGTTCCAGTCATGTGCCTCGAGCATCCAGAGTCAAGATACCAGATGTGCACACGTTGCTTCTACAATCACAGTCAGAGTGTTTTAGGTACCCATCTCGTAGTGGGTCCTTTAACGTTAGTTTTAGACTTTTCACTTTTGTTATCTTGCACATGATTTGATTTAGCAGGATTTAAAAGTTTGCTCTTTTTATTTTCTTTAATTTTGTTTTTCTTTGGTTTAGTCCTCAAGTGTGAAGAACTATCATATGAACGATCAGAGGGCCTTGAGAAAAATTGCTTTAGTTTTAAGAATAAAGAAAAACATTTAGAATTCTGAGACATGAAAGATAGCATTGAATTTTCATTAAAATAATGATAATTACAATTCTTCTTCTTTCTGTCTATACTAGTATCAGTAGTTCTATTGAACTTCTCAGCTAGGCTAGACTTATGCTTAGAATCATAAGTGTTCTTCTGTTGAGGCTTCCTCTGACAAACCTTCTCATGAGCTTTCTAAATTACTGAAACAGAAGCAGAAAGATTAGATTCCCATTTGCCTTTTTGAGCAGCAGTAAACTTTGGAGGACTCGATTGCAGAGATTTTTGCTGAATATTCAATTTCTTTTTAAGACTTTCTTCTTTCTCAAGTTCAAGACAAGATTTGGCCTTAAGACACGTTCCAATGAAATCTGGATGAATGGAAACCGATTTTCTCTGTTCTGTTGGAGGAACAGAGAGTATTGGTATTCCACTTGAATATTTTTCAACATTCAGACCAGAGGCTCTGATCTCCAGAGGTTCATTTGTGTACAAGAAGAAGGCATTTTCATTCTTAACTACCTCTGGAACCTTTTTGTAAACCGAGGGTAATTGATTTTCGAAATGTGAAAAATATTTCTCTGAGTTATCAAAGAAATCATCACTTTGGTCATCATTCTCCCAGAGATATGTAGTTAATTTCAAATCGTCTTTAGTCTCTGAAAGATTTAAGTCAACAAAAGAACAAGGAAATATCTCTGGATGGTTTTCTGAAGAATTTTGCTGAACATTTTAATGTTCAAGTTTAAACCATTCATCCAAAGTTGAGAGAATATCATTTTCAAAACTAAGTCTTATCTCTTCTTCTGCTTGTGTAGGAATGAAGGCATCGGCCTCTGGATTCAAAGTTATATGCACATTTGAGCCAAATTTGAAAATGTCACTTTTCTTCTGAATTTTATTCAGATCAACGTTTGTTTTTCCAGATGAATATTTGATGTTTTTAAACTTGAGTTTTCGTTGATGATGACAATTTTCATGTTTTGATTTTTTAAAAATAGATTGCTCATATAAAATTGGAAACACATGCTTATGTTCTTGTCCTAGACAGAAAACGGATTTCAGAGTAGACCTCTTTTCACATGTGCATGGATCCAGATCCTCGAAACCTAGTCCAGATCTCCCTACTTGTGTATTTATTTTGTCATGAACTTTCTGAGCATCCAGATATGTTTTGATCTATAGCTTTTTCTTTTGAAGTTGAATATGTAAAAATCCTCTCTCCTTTTGAAAATAGTTTTTAAGTGCTACAGAATTCAATCTGTCACTTTCTTTTGCTTTGATCTCCTTATTTTTGCCTTCCAAAAGTTTAGTAAAGTTCAAGTTCTCTTCCTTGAACTTAACTTCAGTTTTTTTTTAAAACTTTAGAAATCTTCTCATTTTCAGAACTTAGCTCCAGTTTTTCTTCTGTTAAAAGATCCATCTCTCTTATGTAAATTTCTCTTTCCCTTTGAGTTACTGAAAGAGTTTCCTCAATATTTTTTCGCAATTTCTTTTCAACTCTAAGCTTTTGCTTAAGTTCTTCAAAATTATTTGACAAAATTAGAATGGTGTTTTCAAGTTCAGATGATTCAGAGATAGTACTAACCGGTGATTCAGAAGGCTGATCTTCTGATTCATTTGTTTTGGCCATTCCGCAAAACATGGCTTCATCACCAATTGACTCATCTCCTAGCCAGTTTCTTTTTCTGCAAAGTGAGCTCTTTCATCGACATTATACTTGTATTTATTCTTGTAGTACATTCTGTCTTTGTCCAGAGCTCCCCTGCAATCCTCTGAATAGTGTCCTGGCTTGCCACATCTATAGCACACATCCTTCTTTTTCTTCAGTTCATCCTCTTTCTTCTCTGGCTCTGTCTTCTCAGCCCTCTGGATCTCTTGTCTAGGAGTATAATTTGGAGTTGAATGATCAAATCTTTTGCTTCCTTGAAAATATCTATTACCAAACTTTTTTGTGAATTGTTTGGTAATAAGTGCTAGGGATTCAGCAAAAGCTTTGATTTCATCATCAGAATCAGAGTCATCTTCTGGGATTGCTTCTGTCATGAGAGCTTTACTCTTTCCTCTTTTCTCGATTTCTTTACTCCTTCTTACCGACCCCCTTGATTCAGAAATTAGAGCCAGAGGTCCACCTATTGTTGTTTTCTTCTGAACGACCTCTTTCTCATGAGCTTGAAGTATACCAAATACATCATGCAGAGACCATTGTTCTAGATCCTGATTTGCTTGCAGAGACATTGAGAGATTTGACCACTCTGGATTCAATCGTTTGAGAAATAAGATATTGTTATCTTCCTTAGATCTGACGATATCATATCTTTTGCATAGATTTAACAGAGTATTAAATCTATGAAAAGTTTGCTCCAGAGATTCTTCAGGAATAGCCTGGAAGCTATTGTATTCATTCAGAGCTTAAGCTCTTCTGTTTTTCTTCATTTTAGAGCTGCCTTCTAGAATATTTTCCAGCTGATCCCATAGCTCTTTAGCAGTATAACAGGAATCCAGATATTAGAAAATCTCATTTGGAATTGCCATGATTAAGAGACTCTTTGCCTTTTTGGCCAATTCCACCTTTGCCTTCTCTTCATCAGATCAACTATCCCTTGACTTTGAAACATGTCTTGCAGGGATTTCATCGGTAACAGCAGTAGCAGGAACCCTTGGAATCATTGTCATCGGAACAAACGGACCATTTTGAACAATAGAGTAAATTTTTACATCCAATCCTTCATAAAAATTGATCATACGAATCTTCCATTGCGGATATTCATCACGAATTAGAGTAGGAGGTTTGGTTAGGGATCCGGAGGTGTAAACAGCATTCAAATTTGAATTTGACATTGTTTCAGAAAACAGGGAGTTGAGAAAATAACAGGAGGATTTTTGAAATGTAGAACAAATAAAATTCAAATGAATTGAAACAGGACGATATTTTTACTGATTTTAGATTTAAACTCAAATTACCACCGATTTGGAGAAAATTGTTATGAAATTAACAAATTCTCGTAAAACAGGGTAGAATTACGAACAGTAGCTTAAAATTAAAAATAACTGCAAATAGAAGAGGGTTATTAGAGTAGGGTTATTACACATAACTAAAACTATAACTTTGGGTAGAATTACGAACAGTAGCTTAAAACTAAAAATAACTGCAAATAAAAGAGGGTTATTAGAATAGGGTTATTACACATAACTAAAACTATAACTTTGCGTAGAATTACGAACAGTAGCTTAAAACTAAAAATAACTGCAAATAGAAGAAGGTAGAATTACGAACAGTAGCTCAAAACTAAAACTATACTTTGGGCTTTACGGCTTAAAATGAAATCAGCCCAAATTCATTTATCTAGAGCCCAAATCCATTTATTTAGAATAGGGTTATTACACATTCGAAACAAACGAGTCCCTTAATAGAACAATCCACTGCGGCATGACGGCGCTTCCCGCACTTGGGACAACCATTGGAAGTAGGGTTGCAATAGCCATGATGTTTCCTTTGACAATGGGTGCACCACTTAGGCTCCCGATTCGAATTGTCCCCTCGGTGGTTGTTGAAGGGAGCTGATCTCTTGGAAGGCGCCAAGTGGCCCTCCCATTTCCTCTTCTCTCCGACCACCATTCTTTCCTCTATGCCAAATTTGTGGGCATCCTCCAATAATTGAGCTTGTTCTATTGCCTCTCTAAGGGTAGAGGCTTTCGAAATTCAGACCACTGCCATCATGTCGGATGGCAATCCTTTGATGTACGCTTTTACCTTCTCCTTTTTCATTTGGGGCCACGTGCCCCACAAGACTCAACTTCTCAACAAACAACCGGGTGTACTCTTTGACAGTCTTGCCCCCCTTCTTGAGGGCTCGAAACTCATCAACAATCCTTACAAAATTCCTCCATCACTTTCGCCTTGAACATATCCCAAGTAAGCATGGACACAATAACGGGTCCAAGAGTAGTTGTGGTGATGTTCCACCATGCTAAGGCGTCACCCGAAGCATCTGTGAAGCAAACTTCACTCTTTGCTTCTCCTCACACTCGCTCGAGCCGAAAGCTTGCTCGATCTCCCGCAACCATCTTATACAAACTATAGGATCATTTGAACCCGGAAACTCGGGTGGCTTGGTGCTTAAAAGGGTCTTGTACGAGTAACCCTTTCCCATTCTTGTTACTTCACCCACGGGTGTCTTATCAGTAACAGGGCCAGTCCCGTTTCCTCCGGAACCCCCTACGATGTTCGCAGCAGTTGCTTCATGCCTTCGATGACTGGCATCCCTTTCCTCGAACATCTTGAGGAATGTTTCATGATGTTGAGCTATAACGGAATTAACAGCCTGCATCATACTGAGCCTGAACTCATCTTGTGAGTCCGTCTCCACCATTAAAGGGCCATTTATGGGGAGGTTGACTTCCGGCAAGCGTTCTATTCTGGGCGTAATTCATCTTGGGATGTTAGGGATCGAAGGTGGTTTAGTGACATCCGCAGTTGCTCGCGGGTCCGGAGTCAAAATACTAATAGTCGCACCCTCAACTTCGTTTCGCGATCTAGTGCGCGTGTTAACCATCTTAGTCTGTCAAGAGCATAAAGTAGGAGTAAGATATAACTAACATAAATACGTATAACACATTCACCATTCATCGCAACAATAATAAAGTAAGCATACTCACATAACAATATACCCAAAATAGCATTAGCTACTTGATAAGAATTCTTATTACCAAAGACATTTCATGATTAGTGCATTTCCGTCGACTCTAAAGCTCTCCTATCTCAAGAGTGTCTACCCATATCTCACGATTCAATACTTAAAGTATCAGCTTAAGTCTAGGCATCTTAATTTCATACCTAGTTTGCTTAAACTAGAGCTATGATACCAACTTGTAACACCCTAAAAATTGGAATAAATTTAAACCAAAATTCTTTGCGGAAAGAGACTAAATAAATAAGGATCACCAATTCAATGGGTAAAGGTAATAGAGTTTACATCAATAGATGGATAACAATTCAACAACCTATTAATCTACACAGATCTGAAACATAGATTATGTTCGGGTGTTGCTAATATCCTCAAAATAATAAAGCTAGTAACTCCAAGTATGTACACTAGAAAGTGTATTCCCAAAAAGATGCCTCGCTCGGCCCAACGCTCCTCTCAACTCTTAGGAGCCCCGCTAGAAACATCATCTGCTATACATGTCATTTAAAAAAAGTGTTAGGCTTAACGCCTAGTGAGAACAAACAGTTAAATAGATAAAGCCATAAAATATTTAAAACATAATAAGTGAGACTTTATCCAAATTAACTTTACTTGAATGCTTACTCTTGGTGAGCAAGGTTATTTTCACAGATAACGAGGGAGACCCATTTATTACCATCCATAGTGACGGGTACTCTTGTAAGTCACAATCAGATGTTATGAATTTGTTCCAAGACCAAGGGATGTTGGCAGCAACCAATCATACAAGCAAGTATGAACTCCGAAGGTCCTAGTCAGAACCTCACGTAAGGTCAATGGCTTAATGGCAGCGACCAATCATACAAGCAAGTGCGGCCTGAGTTGACCTCATACGTGAACCAAAAAGGGCCGACAATCCGGATTTTAGACCGACTTATATGCCTATGGATCCATTACATTCTAGTCTATAAATCAAATACATCAACCAAGACATATTGATAGTTTCCAAGTACCAAACCTTTGAACAAGAGTTTTTCTTCCATCTTTGAACATTAACCAAAATTAGGTTGAAATAAGTTGAGTTCTAAAATTAAATATTTCTTTACAATAAGACAAAACCAAGCAACTAGAACCATTTACCATGCTCATTTTCAACTAAGAATCAAAATCCACAAATACCTTATTTTGACCTAGTTCTTCCAAAATCAACCCAATACATAAATGTTTGAAATATAAGCATTTGAGGAAGTAAAATGTAACAATTTAGGCATGTATAAAGTTTATAAAAGGTTAGATTGAACTCACAAAGCTAGAGTTGAGAAACCCTAGAAAACCCCCCAAATTCTTGATGGAGATGACAACTTAGAGTAGGAGATGGAGAACACTAGCTCTTGAAGTCCAAACCTTGAATCTCTAGCTTAGATGAGAAATAAATGCCTTAGGATAGTCGGTGGAAGGGAGTTAAAGCTCCAAAAATCGTCTTCAATGGAGAGGTAAGGAAGAAAACGAGTTTGAAATGAGAAATGAGAAACTGATAGCTGAAAACGTGCCTTAATGGAGATCTGGACAGTTCGGGCGATAGTGACATAGGCGATAGTGACATGTCACAATCGTCGAATGTGTACCGAGAGTTGCGATTTCATCAAATTTTTCTCTCTTTGCGATTGTGCCCCGCGATTGTGACATGGCACTATAGCCTGTCACAATCGCCTAAAATGTACCGAGAGTTTGGTTGTCGAGTTTGATCATCAGGTGGCTCCCGGCAATAGTGCCCTGCGATTGTGACATGGCACTATAGCCTGTCACAATCGCCCAACTGGTACCGAGGGCGTTTTCGCTTCAGATCTTAGTTCCTTTCCTTCAATTCATAGTATCCCAACATAAATCACTTGGAACACTCAAGATAGCTAACTATAATAATATTAAGATGCGAAATTTAAGACTTTGCATACAAAATTTCCGGATGTTACATACGTTGATTATGGAGGGATTCAACCGATTCTAACATAGACGAATAGAGAATGTACCCGGATTTGGCTACCACAAGGGATGTTCTCGAATTTCTCTAACACATCTTTGTTTTGCAGATGATCTAATGGTTTTCTCTAAAGGAGATGTGACCTCGGCTAGTATCTTGAAACTAGCATTGGAAGATTTCAAAATAGCTTCCGGCCTCAAACCAAGTTTGCCGAAAAGCTTATTTTCTTCTGTAATGTAAGTGACGAAGTTAAAGAAGAGATTATGAGTATTCTCCCATTCCAGGTGGGATGAAATCCTGGAAGTGATTGCTCAACAAAGATGGAAGCCAAGTTTCACTCGCTCAAGACTGATTTTTGCGGGGGCTGTACATCACATATGGCAGGAAAGAAATAGAAGGTTATTCACGGGAAATATAAGAAGTGCGGACCAAGTGATGATGGATTTGATGAAAGAAATTCGCTTGAAGTTGTTTGGAACGCAAAGAGATATGCATAGCGGAGCAGGAAATCAAGATCATGAGAATGGCATGATCTAATAATTTTGAATCTGGAGATCGCTTATGGGAGGGTGTTTGGCTTGGTGACAATGTGATGTTCTGGTTTTCTATCAATGTGGATTATATTTCACTTTGTCTCTTTTGGCTTCTAGTCCTTTGGTATATCTTGTATGCGATTTTTTGTGTGGGGAGCTTCGCCTTGGTTAGGGTCTGTCCTAACTTCAATTTGGTTGAAGGTCCTTAGAGGGATGTTTTTTCCTCGCCTTTGTTTGTACTCTTTCCTTTTATATTTGCCAGGAATGCCGTCTCCATTCCCAAAAAAACAATAACAATCCATTTTAATCGAATATATCATTGTCAGTATCTATTTTATTGTTTATTGTTTTTATAATACAATAAACGTTTGAATTCATGCGATTCCACCTTTACTAATACTATATGAACCAATTATTATTGTCATAAATATTTAATTAAATATATCACATGTCATGATTATCATTATCATTATCGTATTATAAACCTGTAACCTATCCATGATAAATTAACTTTCTCGTAAATAATGTTTGCGTATAATTCACGATAATAATTTTTAATAATGTATAACATAAATTACTTCACACATTCTTTAAAATAAAGACAAAACTACGTTTACAACTTTGAACAAAATTAAGATATGCCATAATACAATATTAATTAAATTACTTTTAATAATTTTTGTGTCAAATTGACGCATTTTTAAACATTTAAATATGTATTTGAGTTAATAAATATAAATGTAGTTTAAAAAATAAAAGTAAAGAACTTAACAAAAATAAAAAGGTCAATATATAAATAAATTATATACATTACACTATTTTTTCTTCCTGATCTATTAAAATTTGTTTCTCTTTTAAATATAATAACGAAGGCCATTTATCGAATAAAAGAATTACCGTAAGTATACATGTTAACCTTTTATTTAATAAAAATATAGTTCAGATTCTTATAAAAATTAAAAATAAACAATAGTTTTATAACTTTAAACTTTTTTTTTTGATAAAACATATTTAACCAATAACATTTTTTTTCAAAAAGTAAATCACTCTAGGTTCTTTTTGTGAATCACATTTTGATCTATTTATTTAAAAAATTTGGAATTTATCCAAGTATTTGGATTTTTCTAATGTTACATCCCTTTCAAGATTGGGCATATTGCAAGATAATTTAGAAGGCTGAATTAATTTCTTTTTTTGAGAAATTTAATTTTTGTAATTTAACGTTGGAAAAGACAACAATAACGGGTCCCCGCTAACTTTCAACTTCAATTATTTTTATTTATAAAATCTCTAACTTTTTTGTTCTTTTTAATCTACAATGAAAAAAATTGAAAGTATATATCTAGAAAAGTTTAAATGTAAACTTAAATTTGGTTGTGAATATGATAACAAAGAAGAATACGACACTTGTCTTATGTAGTCTAAATAATGAAAGACATTCGGCATGAATAACATAACTGAAGTTCATATATTATTCAGTATGAATAACACACATTCAAAGTAAATAACAGCAAATTGTTTATCAATGACTGAAGAATATGAACTTTCTACGTATGATCGTCACGAAAATTACAATCAAATTGGTTTGGGTCGATTCGCGCTCTCCTTTATCATCACGTTTACAACCAAATTTGAGTTCACATTTGAACTCGTCTCTCTCTCTCTCTCCGTCCCTCTCTCTCTTTCTCTCTCTCTCTCTCTCTATATATATATATATAGACACATCTTCAAATACAAACCAGTTGAAAAGTAAAAATTATACAAACTGGTTCAAATCAATATAAAAATATTTTTTTATGATTTTTTTCATTAAATGCTATGATATAGGATATTATTGCACCTATATTTGTTGCACCTTGTAAAAAAGTTACATGTGAAACTTTTACATTTGATACATGTCAAAAAATTCATAAAAAAGTATATGAGATCCTTTTAACTTATGAAAACAAATACATGTGAAACTTTTATATTATGAAACAAACATATGTGTAATATCTTAAATCATAGCATTTGATGAAAAAAAAATTATGAAATGTATAGTTTGTATCCTTCAACTGGATTTGTATTTGAACTTCCCTCTATATATAGGGACAGATTCAAATGAGAACTCAAATTTGATTGTGAACGTGAGAACAAATGAGAGAACGACAAGTGTCATATTCAGACTGAATAATACTACATTCAAACTGAATACTCCCTCCGTCCCAAAACAAATGTCTACATTATTATTTTAGTTTGTCCAAAGTAAGTGTCCACATTTAAAAACAAGTGCATATTTTCCCACTCTACCCTTAATTATGACATGGATAAATTAATTACTCCCTTTGTCATGAAGGCTAAAACTGTCATTTAGTTCATTAAAAGTGTAATAAATACACTTTCCTAAAAATGTATGCATTTTTCATTATGAACATTTAATTTGGGACGAAGAGAGTAATATTCAGTTGTAGTATTATTCAGACTGATATACCCACATTCAGACTTATTATTTTCCTTCATTATTCAGTATAAATATGACACGTGTCACGTTCTCATTTGTCCTCACGTTTACAACAAAATTTGAGTTCGCATTTAAACTTTCCTGTATATATATATATGTGTGTGTGTGTGTGTTATATAAAATTAAAAAAACATACAAGATATACATGTGGTGCGATGCGATGCAGTTTGAACAGAGGTTTTGATAACTAAAAACCATACCACAAAGTGCAGTTTCGTACAAATACAAACCGCACCGTAAAAGTTCTAAACCACGTTTTACAATGGACGGTTTGTGCAGATTGGATGAACAGCCCTAGCCTAAAATATCAAATTAGTTATATTTGGATGATTCAAATTTCAAACAAATAGACTACAAATCCTGCATATTAAGACCAAATACCAACATCCTGTGTTAACTGTAGCTGATATTGCAAATTGATGAAGGCATTCAGATAACTAATAAACCAAATAATCCCAATCAAAAGTAGGGTCTGAGAGGTAGGATGTATACAAATCTTATCCTTTACCTCAAAAAATGGAGCAACTAGGGGTGTTAACGATTCGAGTTTTTAACGAGCTACTCAAGCTCGAGCTCGTTTATCTCGAGCTCGAGCTTAATAATTCTCGAGCTCGAGTCGATCTTGAACATAATGAAAAAGTTTAACTAAACGAGCCGAGCTTTATAACACTAATGTGCAACTCGGCTCGTTCGAAAACTCGATTCAATTTTTCAAGTCGAGCTAAGCCGAGTCAAGCCATTCGAGCATACACCTTTTTCGAGCCAAACATGCTCATATATTTATTAATCATACAATAAAAAAATATAAAAATTATTGAGCTCAAGCCGATAAACGAGCTAATTGATCGCGAGTTCGAATTCATAAACGAGCATCGAGCTCGAGCTCAATAACTCAAAAAATATTCGAGCTCGAGCCCTACACTGAAAAGTTAATCGAGCTCGAGCCCAGTATTAATTTTATGAGCCCAGCTCGATTAACCTACTACTTGACTCGGCTCGGCTCAGCTCAGCTCGTTAACATCCCTTGGAGCAACTATTACCAAAGGGCCATTAGCCATAGTACTCATGAACCCAATTTCATGAAGGTTAGAGGTTCAAATCTCAGCAAACATGAGAAGAGTTTAATTTACAGTATATGAATATTATATACCTCTTAAAAAAACTAGCAATTTTTTCGGACATTTTGTGAAAAACCTTAGATAACTGGTCTTCATAAGTAGGTTATAATACAGCATTATGCATGTGATACAGGGTTTCAAGCAGATAACTGAAGGAAGCTTTTGTGTGGTTTGAAGATAATTTTGGAAACTAAGATGAGCACATGGAAATTCTTTGCTTTGCCAGTGACTGCTTTAGCTGTTTTATCAATTGAGGGTTTGATAGCAAGTAGTCTTGGAATGATATCTTTAAGTTCGCCAATATCTTCAAATGATCATCATCATCCTCTTGGTGATGATCATGGTTAAGTAAGTCTGCAAAAAGTTTCTTCCATAGCTCCACTTTTTGATATCTGTAAACATGAAAAAGGTTGAGTAAAAAAAAGTTACTGAAATTTGTATATTGCGATTCCTATATATGCATCAACTTCATCAAGATCAGGGGTACAAAATTACAATGTGTTTCTATTTAGTTGTACTTGTACTGTACCCAAGGTTCTAAATGGCGTGAGACGTGGTGGCAAAGTCAAGCCTCAACCTTTTACACAAAACGGCGAGGGATGAGGCGTTTTTCAAGGCGTGACATAAGGTGGCAAATTTATATGTCAAATATATATATATATACACACACACACATACATGTAGGGTCAGGTTCAGGTTTAGGGGAAACGTCAAAAAAAACTGTAGAACACCCTGGGAGCCCTCCATCTGGACGGTATGCACAAATGCATACTAGTAATTTGTAATGTGCATTAGTGCATATGCACTAGTGCATAGAAAAAAAAAACATCTTCAATCGCTTGTATGCATTTGTGCATACTGTCCAGATGGAGGGCTCCTAGGATGTTCTTCAGTTATCTCTTTTTTGACGTTTTCCCCTGAAACTGAGACCCTATATACATGTATATTTTCTATTTATTATTCAATGAGATAATGATATTTAGGAAATTACATTCATATTAGAAGAAAAATCACACATATTAGTATTATATAAGAAATTCGTGATCATTCATAATTTCATATTAGCATCACCGCCACCGATTATCATATAAAACCCTACGATTCTTCCCATTAGAGTACATCAGAACAGAAAGCATCAGTTATAATCAAATTATCAACGATGAAAACAAGATGAAGCCTATTTACAATTTATTCGAAAAGATAATAGAAAAAGCAAGATTAGTCGGACTGTATGCCAACAGAAACAACATACCGTTTGAAAGGCAATTTAGGTTGATATGTATAGCCACCATCAGGAGATGCTTTTTTATCGATCTCCATATATGAATTGTGAAGCATCATATGAACAATAACACAAAGGCCATAAGTATCAACCTATAAAAAAAGGTGAACAAAGAACCAACTCAGATTAATTATAACATACAATCAGAATGTGGTAATAATATCACTACTGCATACATGCCTGATATATCCATGGCTTGTTCTCTTGCATTTCGACACAACGGAAACCGGATGTTCGACAATCTCCATTGAACTTTATCTTGTTGGGAAATAGTTCAAGATCTATTCCTCTACCCCAGTCAACAAGGCAAAGTCCCTGCCAAAATTGAATTTATCAGAAACAATGTCAAATTTAGCAATATTTTCAGAAATTGATCTTAGATGTAGCTGTAAGAGCATCTCCAACAGCTTCTCCAAAATGAGGAAAATGGAGAAAAGCTAGTATTTTGCTCCAACAGCTTCTCCGAAATGGAGAAAGTAGGACTGTAGGAGAGAGAAAGCTTTTTTTCTCCAAATATCCGGAACATCCCAAAAATGATTACAATTTGGAGAGAGAAATAATATTTTAATAGATAAATGGAATATTTCAATATTACAATCAAGAGTAAATTACATTTTTCGTCCCTATGGTTTGTTAAAAATTGCAGTCTTCATCCCTGTGGTTTAGAATTGCTATTTTCATCCCTGCGGTTTGTAATTTATTGCTATTTTCGTCCCTGAACCAATTCTTACCCTTATAAGTACAAGGGACCAAAATAGTAAAGAATTATAAACCACAGGGACGAAAATAGCAATAAAGTATGAATCCTAAGGACGAAAATAGCAATAATTTACAAACTATAGGGATGAAAATCGCAATATCTAAACAAGGATGAAATCCGCAATTTTTAATAAACCATAGGGACAAAAAACATAATTTACTCGATGTTGGCTTCTCCAAAATGGGGAATCTGTTGGAGATGAATGCAATTTGTTTAGAGATTTTAACTTTTGGTTCTACATTTTGGAGAAATTTTGGGGAATCTGTTGGAGATGAATGCAATTTTTTTTAGAGATTTTAACTTTTGGTTCTCCATTTTGGAGAAATTTTGGGGAATCTGTGGAGATGAATGCAATATTTTTTTAGAGATTTTAACTTTTGGTTCTACTCCATTTTTGGAGATATTTTGGGGAATCTGTTGGATATGCTCTAACCTGTTCATGCCAAGGACCAGTACGGGTGCGAAAACCATCTTCGGTCAGATCATCCCTGCAAAAGATGGAGCCTTTTATATGAATGTTGAACTCTGAAGGAGCATATAGTGATGCATATATATAATAACTTTTAAGAGATTATGAAGCAAATAATATACATAATAGAATTTGCTAGAACTTGTTTTACCTAGCATAGCGTATCATGAGATTATCAGGCTTGAAATCACCATGAATAATTCCACTACCATGCAAACTTTCAAGCATGGAAAGCATCTCAATTGTGTAATGCATACACAAAACTTCATCCATGGAGGCACCCGTACACACGTTGGTATTTATGGCATCCTACACAATGAATGCAAACATTAAAAAAATGGCATGATTAAAAAATGAACTACAAATATTATATACTTCAAACCTCACCAAAGGTGAGGAGGGTGTGTGAGTTTATTTGTTGCATTCGCTTTATATAAATATTATATACTTCAAAAAAAATGAACTACAACGATCTAAACTCACCTGAAGTGTGCCATGAGCTAAAAAATCTGAAACAAGTATACTGTAGTCTGAATAGAGGTGCAATCTATGAGCATATCCAAAGTACAATCTCTGTGAATAAGCAATTGATAAGCATCAGTTACTTAACCAAAAACATATATAATAAAATAAGAACAAGAGTGGCGTACTTCATTCTCTGGGATCCTCTTGTCAAGTTGGCGATACATGTAGAACTCCCATGGGAATGGGGGCTTTTGTATCTGCCAGAATTTTAAAAGTTAAAACTCAATCCTCAAAATTCAAGTTTCAACAAATGCTTTATGAAAAACAGGTATTACTAATGTATTAACCACCTTCAAAGCAACAAGTTCGTCTGGATTACTGGTGATACATGCCTTGTATACTTGTGCAAACCCACCTTTACCAGCACAACCCTTGATCTGATATTTTTTTCCAACTGTGAGATGAAAAGAGTATTATGCTGACATAGCATGGGAATGGGATTATCGCCATTTATCGCAAAATTTATAGAATCGCTGATTATTTATAAGTTAAGAAGTTAAATAACTATCTAGATATATGAAACCCACGTCATTGATGATGATCAATGCAATGTTAAAAGAGAGAGCAACATAAGTCATTAAGACGCAATAAACAGATTAAAGAAACTTAATTCTGAAGGTTGTCTGATAAGCCAACTGAACAAAATATGGGAATATCTGTTTTTACCAATATATAGAATTTGGAACTTGGAAAATACTAAGGCCAATGTTGTCCCCAAGACAAGCACCAGAATGGCATCTTATTGAACGTGATTAATCACTCAATGGAAATGCAAACAATTTACGGACTGCTAAATAACTTAAAACAAACACTTCCTTAGACTTAAATGTTCCACAAAAAAGAAGAGAACTAAATTAGTATTGAAAAGAAACCCGAAATAACATAGCACAAAAAAACAAACTATATGAGATAAGCGGAACTAACATTACCTATCTCAATAACCTTATTCCTAGCCGACTTCTGCAAAGATGATAAGGCCACTTTCCCAGAATAACATTTACTACTTGCATGGTATCCCTGGCACATGTTAAAAATGGTACATGAAAAAAAGAAATGCAGTGCTTATAACATTTGATGGTGATTACCAAGATTTCTTACTTCATATTTTGATATTTGAGCATTTCTCTTTTGCAATAGACTTTTGATAATAGAGATTGACCACGGATTCATACAGCTTGAGCCATTGTCAAAAGTGCAACAGCTTGAGCCATTGTCAAGAGTGGATCCTCCACCCACCTAGAATAGATATTAGTCCAATATAAGTAGTCTCACACTTTCATATATATATATATATATAAAGACCAGTTAACTAGTCCTGTATGAATAGAATCCATAGATTTGGTTCGAAAGATATGAAGGAGTGAAACACCACACCAATTAGAGATGCATTAAGAAAAGGTAATAAATATAAGAAAGAAGGATCACTATTAATGTCTTCAAAGCCAGTGATACTTTGGATCAGTGCAAAACATCAAGTACATGGGAAGTTCCAATAATAAATTCAGCACTTGCAAAAAGCTGAATAGTGTAACAAGAATATGCCACTAGACAAGCTGAATGATGGAAATACACAATGCAGCATTCCCATCATACTGTATATCATTTTGCGAAAACAGGACTATAGGTTGAGAAAACAGGACTATAGGTTGAGAATAGATCCTTGTTTTCCTGATATAACAAGGATTAATGAGTTGTATATACAAAAAAGAAGTCAGCTAGTAAAAAAAAATGGACAATGTAATGTTAAATTGATAATATATATATATATATATATTTGATGAGTAAACTTGTAATTATAAAAAACACTTTCAACCATCATACCTTCTGATGTGAGCAAGTATCTACCATTGCACGCATTCTCTCAAGAAAATATGCATGTGCCTTTTTCAACTTCCCTACTGGTTCAGCATTCCTAAAACAGAACTTGACTCCCTACTCATCAGCTATGACAGCCAATATGACATAATAAAACAACTAAATTATAGAAATAAAAATTTGAGCCCCTAGTCATAAATTTAGACATAAATGAGAAGTATAGAGGAAGAGAATAGTGAAGACCTTGAAATGCCAGATTGATACACTAAATGAGCCTCATCCATCATCATATTTGCTTCCAAGAGCAATGCATATGACTCATATAACAAAGATTTATCCAAGCAAATTTTGAGCTGTTCAATTTCTCTGAAAACGCCCTTGAAGTCAGGACTAAAATCAATCTGCCAAAGAGGATAGAGTTTTTGTTTTACTACATAGAAAATTTTCAAAGACGATAAAAGAATACATTCCCTAAATTCTTTGAATTCTAAGTTGAAAACTACACTAAACTTTTTGAAGAAAGCCTGCAGACAAAGAAATTAAAGGTTAATTTGTTTACAAAATCCGTTTAAATTTCGGATTTGAAAGTGATAGGTTGACCTAAGCAACAAACTCTATCTCTTTCAATGGAATTAATCGACTTGATACATGTAGACAGAGAAAAACAAGCTTACATATATAAGCCAAATCTTGAGAAATCTGATGTCGTTTCTATAGTCCGAATCATGCTTGAAGGTTTCGATGCAGTGATATACAAGCTCGTATACATCCTCCCCTTCATTTTGAGATAAATCTAACTTCTCTAGTGCTTCTTTAATCGACCTACAAGGGCAAAAACAAAAGGCACTAAAATTCAATCATCTATAAACAAATTCAAACAAAACACATCATTTTCATCGGAAATTACTTTCCACAATCTGCAAGCATCAAGTGTCCGTGATGAAATTTGGTCTATTTACATAAAAATTGGGGTTGATTCAAGCAATTTTCGTATGCAAATGGGCTCCAATTTTGACATGAAAGGAGAGTATCAGCTGAAAAGAGAAGCGAGTTACCAGAGATGTGGTAAGAGAGGGTCTTCCCTGGAGAAAGTATTGTTCGCCAAAGCTCTGGAAGTGACGGCCATATGGTTCGTCGGAGATGTGAAAATGTGTGAAAGTCCAAAGGGGCGGGGAAATGTAGATTTGAATGAAATATATAAAAAAACTGAGAAAGGCAGGCCATTTAAAAGACTTGTATCTATTTGTGAAGTCAGATTTTTACCAAATAAAACACTCTTAAATATTAGAGTAAACTACTACTTTCGTCCTCGTGGTTTGTTGTTTATAACGAATTTCGTCCCTGGTCTTTAAAATTTGTTTTTTTCGTTCCTGTGGTTTGCACTTTATTGCTTTTTTCGTCCCTTAAACTAACAGTGTCAGAAATAAACTGTTAAATGAAGGATAATTTGGTCTTTTTAGTTATTTTTGTTTTTCTTGCTTTCTTTTAAATCATATATTACTATTACAAAATTATTAATACATAAAAGTACAAATCTTTAAACCATTTATAAGAAATAAAAAATAAAAACAAAACCTACCCAAAACCCACTTCAACCTCACCCCTCAACCCATCTTCTTACCCTTTATCCCCCTTCTTTTTCCATCAACCCTCCCACCACCTTGTTATTTCATCCCTTAACATTGAAATTAAACCAAAAATCAAAACTAAAACTATTCCCAACAAAGATAAATTATCTGAGGATGAAACAGAGGAGTGCTCATTATTTGGAGAAAAAGGAGTGTTAATTATTTGGGTAACTTTGAACATACAGATCGAGATCAAGGTTGAAGATTGAGATCAGAGTGGTATGGTGGTACATTTTGGATCTGGATGCGCGCCTGGAGGTGGTGCCGGTGTTCAACAGATATGGAGGGGAGAAGGGAGGATGAGGTCGCCGCAGAGAGAGTCGTTTTCTTGTGGTCGGTCGACAATGGTGGTCATTGGAAGGGAACAGACCTGCTATGAATGGCTCCACAAGATCGAACATCAGCAGAACAACAATTTTGAAAATATGAATGGCTCCGAGATTTGCGGTACGATGAGCGACATTTGAAGAGGAGATCCAGATTCTTCGCTAGAGAGTTACTGACAAGTCACAGGCAAGCTAAGAAACCTGCAGAAATTTCTGGGGAATTTCTGGTGGTTATTCATACGATGAGGACTCAACGATGATGAAAAGTGAAAAGGCAAATAGAACTGAGAAGGACACTGTGCATTTGACTTTTTAATAAAAAAAGTTGGATAAAAAGTGAAAAGACCAAAGTATCCCTCATTTAACAAACTCTTTTAACAGAGTTAGTCTGAGGGATGAAAAAAGCAATGTTTTACAAACCACGGGGACGAAAAAAGCAGTTTTCAGACCACAAGAACGAAAATCGTCATAAACGTCAAACCACAGGAACGAAAATCGTAGTTTACTCTAAATATTAAGAGCATCTCCACCAACAAAATCTGTAGTTTCTCAAAAATAAAAAACTAAAAATTAAAATATTTAAAATAAATTATAATCTGAATTCTTTATTTTAAAATTTTAATTTTTAATTATATTATTTAAATATTTTATAAATTTTTGCTCTCAATAAATTTTAATATATATATATATATATATATATTAAAAATGATATTAATTTAACTTTTATTGATGGAATGAATAAAAAACTCATTTTCCTTTTTTCTTTTTGTAGTTTTAGAGATATCTTTATATTTGAAAATTTCTTCATGAATCTTTATTTTAGAGAATGAAATAAGAATGTTGTTGGAGCATTATAGAGATCGAAAAGTTGAATTTTCTATTTTAGATAAGCTGTTGGAGATGCTCTTGTAAACTCTTTAAAAGCAGTTTTTTGTTTTTTTTAATACATATACATAATTCTTCAAATACTTGTCGGTTGGCATTAGGGGTGTTCAAAAATCTGACCAACCCGGTTAACCCAACTCGAAATAAATAAAAACTCCACAAATTCCACATTTATTAAATTAATGAATTAAAATAATTTTTTAAGTAAATAATACTTATATACGTCAAATTGAATAAAAAAACTCACACACTCTTCTCACCTTTGGTGAGGATTAGACCCCCAACCTCCTAGAAGGTCAGATGCTCAACCGATAGACCAAAGGCCTTTGGTTCAATTAAAATAATTTATATCTACAACATTCTCGATACATTCATTGCATCTTAATTAACAAAAAACCACAAGGATTGTGGCGTACTAGTTGAGGCCCTAGGAGATATGGTGAAATATCTCATATGTGCAAAATTCGAATACAGACATACATAACAATTTTGGCCACTAAGTTTATCAAGGCTGATGTCTTTTAGTCATAATTTACCGGAATTAACCCCGACATAGTCTGGGACACCCTTCCGAAAAAAAAAACTTAATTAACAAGTTATGTTTAACCTTAACTCTATTTGCATTTTCATGGTGCTCTATTTGCCTTCTCCTCTTTTTCTTTTCGAAACTAGTGTTATACCCGGCCGTTGGTCGGGTATACGCCATGTTTTATTATCTGACATATAAGCAATTTATGCACGAAACTATGGGATGTAAGAAACTGAATTTCATCATAGGAAAAAAATAAACTATCAATTTTTTAAACTGCGGAAGCTTTGTTACCACCTCAAGAGGAATTCAACATTTTTACATAATCACATCAACACCTCCGACCATAAAAAACATTGACCAATACACAACAAACAAAAAACATATACAAAATACCGCAACAAACAATACACAAAACAAAATCAGTAAGGGCAGCAATTTTGCTAGAGGCAAAACAGGCCAACAGCAAGCTCTCGGTAGCTACAGATTTCACCAACATACAATTTAAATCCATATAAATCAACAAAGTCCTATATCGCCATAAACCGAAAGAAACAAACATAAAAAAAAACTAATTACTGTGCAAAGAAAGAACAAAGTTGGCCATAGTAGGATACCATGTTCCAAACCAATAAAAGTCTAAACCCAACTTGATACTTAAATATGATAATGGAACAAATGAGATAAATGAAAACAATACTCCTCTCCTATTTTTTCTTCTTAAAGGGTGGTTGGTTTTCTTCCTCTTCATCATCATCTTCATGAACATCTTCATGAGCATCTTCATCATCATCTTCATCATCATCATCACCATCATCATCATCATCGTTTTCTGTATCCTCGTTAGCATCAAAATCACTATCGGTATCCCCTTCATCATCATCCTCATCCTCGTTAGCATCATAATCACTATCACGATCCCCATCAACATCATTGTCGGTGTAAACTATAAATGAATCTTCATCTTCATTATCACTCTCATCACCAACAACATCTTCATCGTCACTATCATCTTCGCATTCACCGACAGACCTTGCAACAATGTCAACTTCACTTAAACAAAACCTACATTGATAGAAATATGATTTAACAACTTGTTTAAGAGCCAACGGAGCTAAAAAACACAAGGAAAGAAAATATCGTCGCACCTCTTATCGGATTCAAGCAAGTCAGACAAGACAGCGACATTGCTAGGTATGAGTCCAATCTGAAAAGATAACAACGATATAAGCAAGGAAACATAATACCAATGCTAAACTAGTCAACTCCATTTGGATATAACATATACAATAAATGAAACCTCATTTTTCAATTTCATTAACGTCAAAAACATCAATTCACGATCTTTTGACTCCCTATTGTTGCATGACTACACCAATTCAGTTAAGATGCAAAAGTCGCACTAAAAACTAACAAAAAATTATTTAGGGTTAGAAAAGGTAGTGAGTAATAAAAAAAAACTAATGATTAAAAGATATATCCCAATCATATGCCATGGCAAAACAATTAAGGCAAATTTGATAGAAATATTTGAAAATAAATATGACCATAGCAACATGATATATATTATGATTTTCCAAAACTAATACATGATTTATCACCTCTAGCAATCTTCAATAGAAATCTTAAAAATCAATACAATGACGGAAAAAGTAGAGAAACAAAAGATGAAAATGATCATATAACATTCGAGAACAAAATGCAATTAAGAAAGACAAAAAAACGAACTATAAATCATAAAACATCAATTACCTTCTCACTTACTTCCTTATCTTCCAAATCATTTACCTCAGAGTAAGACTTTCCAGAATCATCGTGTTTGTTATTACGTCCAACAACCTAATTGTATAAGACACGACAAATATCATAAACATAAAACAAATAAGCCCCTATAAACCATTTAAATTAAAAGTAAATAAGTAAATGGAGGCATGATAAAGATAGGAACTTTTTCAATTGACATTATTATTTAATTATAAGAAATAAATTTAAAGAGATGTTATCCAAATTATTAAAGATTTAATACTTTATTCATGACTTTTAAAATGAGAGGTCATACATTTTCACTTGCTTCCCCATCTTCAAAAACATTTACCTCAGGCTTAGACTTTCTAGTACCATCAGGTTTGTCATTACGTCCAACAACCTTATTGTATTACATGGGATTAGATATAAAAAAACATAATGTAAATATCATAAACATAAAACAAATAAGCCCCTATAAACCATTTTAATTAAAAGTAAATAAGTAAATGGAGGCATGATAAAGATAGGAACTTTTTCAACTGACATTACTATTTAATTATAAAAAATAAATTTAAAGAGATGTTATCCAAATTATTAAAGATTTAATACTTTATTCATGGTCTTTAAAATGAGAGGTCATACCTTTTCACTTGCTTCCCCATCTTCAAAAACATTTACCTCAGGCTTAGACTTTCTAGTACCACCAGGTTTGTCATTACGTCCAACAACCTTATTGTATTACATGGGATTAGATATAAAAAACATATTGTAAATATTACAATGTATAACATAAAATCCAACAATAAATTACCGATGTTATTGATGTCGTTGGTGTCACGGTTGCAGTACGTGGACCCCATATGCATTCTGCTGATATCTCCTGTTCATCGTTTGTGATGCTATTAAACCAATCTTCATCGTCATCATCACAATAATTGTTACCATGTTTTGGAAGTACGGTATCGGTTCCAATTGTAGATTTGGTTGGCATGTCGATATCGTCACCATGGTATTTTGTTACAGTGAAACGACGCACGTATTGAGGTGCCAAATTAAACTTGTCGACCTTAATAGTAAGAACGACCCTTCGAGCACATAAACTTTCAATCAGAAAATCACGTATCCAATGAGGATCATCAGCACCCTATATATACATGAGGAAATATTATTGAACATATATATATATAATGCAACCTCTGAGAAACTCTTCATAAGCAGTTCGTCAACAGTAAGACCGATAAGATCGATAGCAGGTTGATTGAAAAGAACACACGACATTTCCTGTTGATTGTTAACAACTTCAATAACCAGCTTGTACCTATATAAGTTTTGTTGTCAATAACAACATATAAAAATAATGATAATATGTTGTAAATACTTACGATTGACGTGGGTTGTCTATATTTTTTTTACAGACTGAACAAAAGTAGTGACCATCAACGAGCGTGGCCTTCTTTAAGCATGTGCGACACTGAACGAATTTCCAATTATTAAACATATCGATGTTGATGATAATTCAAGAGGAACATGCAAGTTGCTATTATAAATAGTAATAAGATAGTACCTCAATGACACCATTTTGTAAAGTAGTATAAATATCTGCAATGCTGGTCAATCGAAAATCGTCACTTTTTTGTTGTTGATCTGATTGGAAAGATAAAGGTGGTGCTTCACTATAAGAATACAACATGTAAGTAAGATAAATTGATAATCATCTTATAACATGATAAACGATCATGCTTATATGTAGTCACTTACATTTTCTTGTAAGCAACAACAACGTCCACCGGGAGGTTCAAATAGAGTTGGGATGCAACCGTTGTCATTAAACTTGGAACACCTAATGCAAGAAGAAATAAATACACACAATAGGACATAGAGATAAATTCAAGTAACATATTTAAATAAAACATACCTTTGAAAAATCTAACTTTGCAAGATGTTAAAATCACAATGATTTTATTATCTTTATAAGTTTGCATATATTAATCAGTGTACTTCTTGGCTAATTGTCCCCATAACGTTATGCGAAGCTCGATACCGCTGCATGTCATTAATGAAGAATTAAACAGTAAGTGAGCAACTTCACATAAAAGTTAGGGTAGGTTAGTGTTTAATATAAGATACCTTGTATCAGATATAACAATTTTTCGCATTTCGGAATTACATGATCGTCCTCCGAGTTGTTTCTCAAGTAAGCCCCACTCTCGGACAAGCCCAATAACGTCTACAAATAGATAAAAGTTACAAATGTAGAAGGAATTAAATAAAACAAATAATAAAAGTCAACCTGTTAGATACTTGTCATCCGAAACACGCTCATGAAGCATGTTGAATGGAATCAAATCAAAAACATATCTTTCAAATGTTGTCGGCTAAACGTGAGAAACATTAATTATTGTGTCACGGGAAAACTGAACAAAGTGGTCACATCGAACTGGTCGATACAATGTATTGTATGGGACGACCGTAAATCTATGAATCCTATAAACGCAACCTTCTTTGATATGGTTCTTAAATGTGTCCATCAGTTTAAGAGGAATCTTAGCGTGAACAGAACAATGCTGCAAATAAGGAAGACTTGGTGTTAAAAAGTAAAATGTTAAATTAACTTTAATGAATATGGACATGTTGAAGTAAACTTACTCGCTCATCGGATAGAATTAAGTCAAAAGATAAAACACGATCCGTGAGCGGGTTGTACGATGTCCATGCACGAGACACCATCACATGTATTTTCCAATTGTTGGTAATGTTAGGTCGTAGATCGTTGACAAAACGACAACTGGAAGCCATTGTTGTGGATCACTGCCTACAGTCACAAACAATATAAATTTTCATGTATTTGTGAAAAGTAAATATGCAGATAAATCAAAAGTTAAGATATTTCATATCAAGTTAAACAAATATCAAATAAAGCTTACATAAAGCAAAACATTACATGCTTATACAAAAGGGGAAAAACATTACATGCTTATACAAAAGGGGAAAGCGAGGATTTCACGGTTGTTGCAAACGTGACGAGCCAAATCAGTCGATATAGTTAGTTGTATCAAGTGGAAAATTATAGAAAACTTCTTTGTATACAACATTTCTTGATAGGTTATTATCACACTTGCCGTCATTGTCAACATAAAACCGAAGACCAGCACGAGAAGTTACTCGAGATGCGGTCACATAAAGTTGACCATGTGCAAAAACAGGCTTCACCAGGTATGCACACACATAATTAAAAGTTTGCCCTTGACTTTTGTTGATTGTCATAGCAAAGCATTTATGGGAAACTGTCTTCTCTTAAAATCAAAAAGCCAAGATGTTTCAGTTGGAGTCATATCAATCCTTCCGATGAAAGTTTTTTCTCCAACATGAGTACCAGTAATAATAACAGCCTCAATAACCCTCCGACTGATTTGAGTCACCACTAACCTAGTGTCGTTACATAACCCTTTTTGCAAGTTTATGTTACGTAACAATATAATTGGTGCACCGACCTTCAAGTCTAATTGATGGTTTGGAATCCCAGAAAAATGTAATGTATTCAGAAATTCAGAAGAATACATAATCTGCATTTCCTCCAAGTTGTCTATGCTTGCACATATCTCATCGGCACTTAACAGTTCATGCATTTCACCTGGAATCTTTTTAAGAACATGTGAATTGATCGTGTCAACAGCATCATTTGTCGGGCACAGAATGCATCGCTCCTTTAAGTAAGAAATGTCATTGAGCCTGTTTGAAATATCAGGGAATGTACTGGATACAACAGCTTCAATAGGATCATCAGCAATAGGAATAAGCAGGTCATCAGGTATAGTGATCCATGTAGCATCGTCTTCGCCTGCCAGTGCAATTGCAGGAAGCCGACCAGCCCCCATGTCTAAAAGCCACTTACTAAATTGTTGCATTTGTATGAGATCATCCCCCTCAATTGTTGGATCATGCAAACGTATGTTTGTTGTTAAAACGAACACCTTACATGCATCCCATATAGTTGATGACTTGTTGACAGCAGATGCAACGATCTCACTACGTGGTGAAGACGGAATAACCGGAAGAATCTGTCGGAAGTCACCTCCAAGAACCACAACCTTCCCCCCAAAAACTTGGTGTTCAGGCCCGCGTGCGTTATGACGACATACATATCTAAATGTTCGATCAACAACTTCGAATGCATGTCGATGTTGTAAAGGTGCTTCATCCCAAATGATAAGTTCTGAAACGTTAATCAACTCTGCAAGATCTGAGCCGACGTCAATCGAACAACATGAGTCTTTATCAATAGCTATAGGAATTCGAAATCTTGAGTGTGATGTACGACCACCAGGCAATAACAAAGAAGCAATGCCAGAAGAAGCGACAGACAAAACAATTTTCCCTTGTGACCGAATGGAAGCAATAAGTGTTTTCCACAAGTATGTTTTTCCAGTCCCTCCACTACCGGATACAAAAAAAACTCCTCCACTTTTCGTACTGACGGCATTCATTATAGTAGAATATACCTCCATCTGGCGAGTATTCAAACTACTATATAGATCAATAAACCTCGTTCTCTCTTCACGAACATCGTATGTACGTTCACCTGCAATCAACCTATTCCGGCCAATAATCATATCAAGATGGGAAAGTTGAGGTAGATTTGGAAAATCGACCAACGATTTATTGTTTCCATTTAAAACTTTCTCCAACTCAATCAAAGTGTAGTTTAGCACTTCACCATCCGAGAACAAAACATTTTCATTCTGAAGCAACCTACGTTGATTATAAACAACATCTTCTGATAAGTAGGGGAAAGAATCCGAAAAAAACTTGGCATGATCATTGACCATGCAGAATAGCAAAATCGTTACAAAAAGTTCACGAACTTGATTCCCAAACTGCCACTGGCATGCATCTCGTATTGATTCACTCCATTCAGCATCATCTCCTAACAAACTCAATGCTTTGCAGGCAGACATATACGTTGGATGCACAACTCCATCAACTGTGCGAATATCTTTAAAACATAGGGGTCCCCGGATAACATTTAATAGCATGCGAAGATAATACGTTTCTCCCATAGAAGGACTTACGTAATAAATACGACCAATAGCAAACCCATTTTTTCGTGGCATCCATGATTTTGCGTCTCTATGCCATGTGAATTTAGTTGGGAACTCAGTATACGTTAAACATCGACCTTCCGGGAACTCACGATTTGCTGTCATCCACTCGGTAAACTTAGACATCGCAGACGTAGGCTTTTGTACAACATATTCAAGTTGATCATTGTCACGGAAGTAGACTCTATTACAACCTTCTTCGTGAAATGGTAGTCTTTCAACCGGTACCGAACGATAATGCATGTCAAATGCAAATAGTTTCCAACATGACTCTGATGCTGATATGTAACGACAATTAATATATTCCTCGATCTCGTTATTGTGGTTCAATAGCGAACTGTACGGTGTTCTACTATTTTGACCTTCTAAAAGAACGGTAGCACGATCTGGACCTTTGTTAAGGTAAGAGAAGAGGTACTTAACCAACATTCCTTGGTTACACCACTCAATATTTATATGACAGCCGTATTTGACAAGCAAATCACGGTTATGTGGAACGACGAATCGATTATCCAACATGATATCATGATGACCAACTTGAACATTTGCCCCATTATTAGACCTTCTATAACAGGGCCACCCATCACGCCTGATGAATGTTTCATCACAATACGTCTTTGGATATCCTTTTGAACACTGATTGTTGTACATACACGGACTTGAAGGATTAAGCTGACCACATGGTCCATGCATCATATGAGTACGAACAGCTTCAAAACCGCAAGGTCCATGCATCATATGAGTACGAACAGATGGCAACTCTGTAGAGATGAACTGATCAATCTTGTCAGGTGTAAATATTTTATCGTCTGGATTAAGAAACACGAGGGCATGACAATGTGGCAACCCATGTTTTTGGAACTCAATTGTGTAAATAACTACATAAACACATTGAAATAGAGTTAGAGAAGAATGTACAGGAGCATGTTAATAATTAATAGGAGAATATAGTAAACAAACGTACCAGCTTTTGCACTTCCAAAATGATTATTCTTCCTTATATCTTTCATAAGCTCATCAAGTTTAATTTTAAACATACGTGCAATAATGTTTGGTCTATCACATGTTGGTTGGCCAGGTATGGTTTCTTGAACATGACGTTCAATCTCAGGCCATCTTGGGTTTGACGTCATAGTAATGAACAAATCCGGAGTTCCAGCCCAACGACATATTACCATTGCATCCTGATATTGTTGTATCATATACCTAGGTCCACCAGTGAATGATGCTGGTAAGATAACCCGTCGACCAATTGATTCACAACTTGTTTCTCCAATGCAGACACGATCTTGCAGACCATTATACAATTCAGATCGAATTTTATTTTGGTTTCTCCTATACCAATCCAAATCATTATCAAGCATCGCTGAATAAGCATCAACAACATATGTGTGAAACAAACGACCTGCTTTATGCAATGTTTTACCTTCGTTCTTCCTAACATGCAAACGAAAGCAATAATATTCCCTCAAACTGACATTTTTTCTCGTCGTTGATGGACTTGTAGTATTTAGAGGGATATTTAGATGGAACCTATCTTCTCCATATGGGAAATAACGGATACTGCAAAGCCATAAAACTTGGGTGGAGTTCAGATATTCTTTTAATAATTCCACCTCGCTCTTCTATAAGTACATCACGACGATCTGTGGGATTACCATCACCTGGAATCAATGCAGCTACTTCTGAAGCAGATGGTAAATTATATTGTCTTCCATCTTTTTCCCGTGTACCAATCAATCGAAGTTTAACGGGTTGCATTGATGACACGCTAAACCTTTCCTTAGCCATCCTAAAGGCTTGGACTAATGAGTTATTCTGATTAAGCATAAGAATGAAGTCTTGAACTAAGGATCAAAGAATGATCTCATCAGAAGTTGAAGGAACACCTCTATGTAATGCATAAAATCAATTGTCGATCTCATTTTCGGTGTCATAAATATACAATTGCGCAAATCTAGGACGACCATCATCATGTGTAGGTAACAGACTCCCAATTCTATGATGGTTATGACCATTCAAATGAAATGTATAAGGTCCTCGACCATCATTTATAGATGTATTTACTTTCCCTCCTGTTGAGGTGAACGAAAACATTGAATTTAGCAGTTTGATATTTTGTCTAAAGACTTTCGACTTTTGTTCACTGTTGTAATCCAACAATCCTCGTAATGGTTGAGGAGGCTGTTGAAGGAAAGGGAGTTTCACCTTTCCTACACTACAACATACGGAGAATTCAGGATTACATGGGGAATACGATTTGATGGTTCGCTCCTCATACCATAACATTGCTTGACAATGTATACATATGTGCTCTGCATTGCCACAATCCCAATATGATGACATATGGCCTACAATGACATGATTTAAACAGTAAGTATCTGATACAAAAATCATGTTGATGTAATCGATGGACCTAGAAATAAAGTTTCACAAACCTGAAGAATGTGAAACAATTGTAGTATGTTCATTGTTAACGGGTGCATGTTCTGAAGTTTGTCCAACATTATAACCGACGGAGGAAGAAGCCACGAGAGAGGAGGTCCTATGACGACGACTTGCAGGATTTGTAATATCATCGTTCAAAGTAGAAGGTCGGCCTCTTGAGCGTGGACGGCCTAAACGTCTCCTGACTTGAGGGGTTTCGGAGTAATTTGAAGTTGAGTTGGAATCACGACGTATGTGGATCTCTAGATTGGTTGTTGTCGTGGCTGGATGTAGATTTGAAGAACTTATTGGAAATGGTACAGGGTTAGTTACGATGGCAGAATGGAATGGATTCCCATCGATATCAACTACTGTATGTGAAGAAACAATCATCCGAGGGGTTGGCTGGTTTGAATCATAGATATACTCATTATTCACAGCCGAACCTAGAATGAAAGATATAAGGTAAATGATACAAGTTTTTTTGTCGATGTAATTAACGGCGCTAGGAATAAAGTTTCACAAACCTGAATTACGTGAAACAATTGTAGTTTGTTCATTGTTAACAGGTCTATGGCCTGGAGTTTGTTCCACATACTGACCAACGGAGGAAGAAGGCACGAGAGAGGAGGGCCTACCACGACGACGTCTTGGGGCATTTGTAATATTAGAAGGTCGTCCTGTTACACGTGGACGACCTCGACGTCTCCTGAGTTGAGGGGTTTTAGTGTAATTTGAAGTCGATATGGATGAATCAGGTGTTGGTGAGACTATGTCAGTATCACTTAAGGTAACATGATGCATTATGTGTGAGGTTGTACTTGCGTATGTGGTTACTCGTAAAAACTAAAGTATAAGAAAAATACATCTAAGTTAGGCATTAGACTATGATCCACAACAGGAAAGCTGTGTGTATAGTTACAAAAGTTAATGTCTAGAAACATAAAAGTTAATTCAGACAAGAGAAAGAAAAAAACATAGAGTAAACTATAGGTGATAGATAAAAGTGTTCTATTTTATCTGCAAACCACAATCTTCATGTTCCCAAACACTAACCGAATGAATCTAACTTCTATAAGGCAGCAAATTTCCTTAAGTGTTCAAATCATAATACCATATTATAGTCGATCAAATCATAATACATAATTATATTCGTTCAAAAAAAATACAAAATTATATTCGTTCAAAAAAAAAAATTATAAACATTTAAGTACAATAAAGAACTATAAAGATAAATGTAAACAAACACTGAAGCAGCAAGTTCTGTTTTAGTTTTCAGTTTAATCAATGTTTATTAAAATCAGATATCTTACCTTAGTCAAATCTCTAATTACAGTCAAGACTTATCCAACCAAACAACTTCATTCATATATGACATGAAAATTACTACCAGAACATGGTTGCCTCTATCAATACATATTAATTTCAAAGACCCTTGCCCCCTCCCTATGAAGTTGTCTAAAAAGTTTTTATGCAATCATATATATATATATATAGAGAGAGAGAGAGTAGTAACTATGCAAGTATCGAACAGCTAGCAAACTATGATGAAGTGTTTCCATGGGATGATTAATTCATCTTTTATTAATTAATAAAATTGTTTGTATGGATTAAATGATAGGTTTGTTAATTATACCTATATATTTTAATCGACATTACAGAAAGAGTGCAATAAAGGGAAGAATAACAAGGATAGAGCAGGATGAGAATTAGTGAGAGGTTCTTGAAACCATCTTACTGCCATGGTTCTCAAGTATGATCTCTCTTAATCCCTCGCTTCTTTCTTAATCGTATTTGGTCAATTAAACCTAATCGTTCATCCATCTTTTCTGTATTGCAAGCATCGATTATCAATTGGGTTTCTACGTTTAATAGTTGGAGTTTCCTTATGGTGATTTTTAAACAAATGCTTTTCAGAATGGTTTATTTTGTTTGTTCATATTTTGTTCAGAATCTGGAATTTGGAAGGCTAAGAATTCATGGGTGATGATCGATTTTGGGTTATTTTTAACCTAAAATTGACTTTTTTAAAAATTTGTTCCTTAAATCTCGGTTGCGCACCTCCCTAAAACCACCCCTGAATCGATGGTTTTCTTCAAATTACCTATATATTTTAATCGACATTTCAGAAAGAGTGCAATAAAGGGAAGAATAGCAAGGATAGAGCAGGATGAGAATTAGTGAGAGGTTCTTGAAACCATCTTACTGCCATGGTTCTCAAGTATGATCTCTCTTGAAACCATCCTGAAAGGCATCCTGGGTTTTTAAGGGTAAATATGCAGTATTTTACATAGGGGAATGATTTGTATCCAGAGTTAGGTGAAGCATAATTTCCATCCAAATTTAGTCTTACCAATGATTGCCACATCTAATATATAATATACATTTCTGAATGATTTTATTCTTCTACATTATTACAAGTTGGCGTGTAATCCTAGTAAGTAAATCTTTTATCTGTTCTTGATTAACAGCTTGCTTTCTTCACTACAAGAAAAGTAAAATCTTTTGAAGAGTTAACTCGGGTGAGTTGGCTGCTGTTGTTTTGAATTTCTGCAGTTATATGGCTTGCTTTCTTTGTCTTATATTTCTGAGCGCTTTTTCTGTTTCTTTTATTGTTATATATCAGGGATATATCTATATATAGAGGGTCAGTTTTAGGGGAAAACCGCAAAAAATGAAAAACCAAGGAACACCCTAGTAACCCGTTCATCTGGACGGTATGTACATGTGAATGTGCATAAAAACCAAGAAATAACTTCAATTACTTGTATGCACATGTGCATGATGAATGGTTACCCGGATGTTTCTCGGTTTTTACATTTTTTTGGGGGTTTTCCCCTGAGACCTAAACCTCCCTCTATATATATTATATAATTAATATATGAGGATAAAATGGGGGACAAAGGAAAGAGCGACACATGTCTCTACTTGTTCTCATTCATCATGAATACTGAATGCAATTTTTTTACAATATTCATGATGAATGTTACACCATTCAGGATGAATATCCGGTAAGTGTTTGGGACACATGATGCATTCTCCTTTGTCCCTTAGTTCGCAACAGAACTTAAGTTTGCAACCGAACTGTCCTATCTCTCTCTCTCTCTCTCTATATATATATATATATATCTATATATATCATTTATTGTTCTTAAGTGAATGTATTTGAGGTTGTTGCAGGATTATGATATTGATTTTGATGATGATGATGATGAACCTGTCAAGGCATTTGAGTGCAGATGTGGTAGTCGATTCTGCCGTAGCATAAAACCCTCCTGTAGTAAGTGCGTTTTTGGTACTGTTGCCCTTCTTTACCTTTTCTTTTCGTGATGGACCTCTCACAATCTTATTAGGAATAAGTCTTACTTTAACTCTTAAAAAGTTTAGAATGGTGTTGGGACTATTTCGTCAAAATACCTAAAATCCCTTATTAGGAATAAGCTGATATTTTTTCTTAAACGACAAATCAACTCACATGCTCGTGTCTTCAAGAACACTTATCCATGAATTGATGGTATAATGGATAAGTACGGTTTTTATAAGTCGAAAGACCAACTTATGCATTTGGGTAGCTATGTGCAACGGTTTTTATCAACTCACACCTTATTCGGTCAGCTATGTGCAACTGTTTGTTTTGTGGTAGTGGCTTGCTAAACAAAAACCTTTACAATATTTACAGACATATTAATCCACCCAGACAAGTTTATCTATACAGGACTTAATGGAAAGCCAAGAAGCAAACTCAGACATAAACTTATACTATATTCATATATAATTATATCGATGTTGAAGATCAAGATTTTGAATATTTACTTTAATCATTCCAATTTCCAAATGTATCTTATGATTTTTTTTTTCTTTTGCACATTTGAATGCATGAACATGATAACTGTGGGTATCTAGAACATAGAAAGGCATCCTAGGGTTTTTAAGGGTAAATATGCAGTATTTTACATAGGGGAATGATTTGTATCCAGAGTTAGGTGAAGCATGATTTCCATCCAAATTTAGTCTCACCAATGATTGCCACATCTAAAAACTACATGTCTCTATCCATTTATAACTTTAGGAAAACAGACCCATAGCCACCATTAACTATGTATTATTTCAACAATTCGTATCCAGGTGTTGATTGCTTTGTCAAACAACGGACATGGGTCGCACCTCTACATGGTTGGATATGACAATTAATATTCTGTAGATTAAGCCATTGTTAACTCTTTAGTTGTTAGTCTGGCCTATTCTATGTCTCTAAGTAAATTGGTTGATAGCAGCTCAAATTGGTTGTTAGCAGCTCACATTCCCTGATCCACAAACCACTTCTGGATGAGGATCAACACCATATAATACACAAAAGATCAAGTAGTTGACAATGCATCTTATGTAGCCCGTTGTATTATTTGACAGTCTAGAATCTAGATGTATTCTTATGAGCACCACTGTAGTCCACATAGGCCTATCTGAAAACATTTTCCAACATGTATCCAAGAGAATGACGTATGATGCACTGTCCAATGTTGTTTCCACGTACGTTACTGTCAATTTATTGGTTCTTTCATATGTATGTGTCTGTTTGTGTGTTTTCTACCTTGAACAAATTAATGAAGTTCTCTCATCATCACTCATGAGGTTATTGTTCTGCATTTTTCTCCCATGAGTTACAACTTACAAGTTTTTGTTTGAAATTACAGGCAGGTTTGGTGTTGTTTACAGGCATCTTTTTTTTTCTTCATGTCTTTTCCCATACAAACTTAGGGTATGTTTATTAGCAGCTTAATGAAACACTCACACCTTAATCGGTCAGCTATGTGCAACTGTTTGTTTTGTGGCAGTGGCTTGCTGAACAAAAACCTTTACAATATTTACAGATATATTAATCCATACAGACAAGTTTATCTATACAGGACTTAATGGAAAAGCCAAGAAGCAAACTCAGACATAAACTCAGACATAAACTTAACAACTATTTTCATCATTCTTGATACCATGATTTTAACATGAAAAACGAAACAAATTGATAATAAAAGACTGAAATAGAATCGACTGCACAATGACTAATCTAGTCGTGATGGTAATGGAACACATATGCAAAATAGTAGAAGCATTTGGGGTTAAATAACTAATGATTCTGAAAAATTAATAACTAACCGATTGAAACTCACCTTTTGCTTTGAATTTTCGGAACCAGGAGTCGGGCTGAATAAGCATGGAATGGCTTGGTACATAACTCCATCCTAGCAGATTTCCCCGCAAAATCAAGCAGAGTGGGAAGGAACGTGGGATAACTGATTCTTGCGAGGCCAGAATTCATGTTTCAAGCTTGGATTTTGAGTTTCTCACGTTGACATTTAGCATTTAGGTTTACCTTTGTTGGATTTTTGTTTTAGGAACATATTTATAAATATATACAATTAAGATCTATTACTTTGATTTTATAACAAAAAAGACACTGAATTACCTGGATATCATCTAATCAATCATACCAACACGTTTATTTTAACAGGTGTACCGATGACATGGCTTCTTGTTATAAAATAATATTACAATACACAAGAAAAATATATGATTTTATAAACTATTTAGCAAAAAAGTTTATTTAATTAGTATAAAATTTAAAGTACAAGTTACCCATATATTAAGTTATTATTTGTTGATTTTGAAAATATATATTTAGTTATTATTTGTTGATTTTTTTTTCTAATCCTGAGTTTTATGATCAACCTACGTACATCAACTAATTTACTAAGCGACCACAAATAGACAGGAAGAATATGTAAAATTGAAATACATGTATTATCTAATTTTAAGAAATATATAAATAATAAGGACATAATGACAAATAAACTACAAAGTAACCATAAAATTTGAATAACAAAAATAAATAAATAAAGATAATACCATCCATTGATGTGGTTTGATCAGGTATTTTTAAATATGAATAAGATCATCGTTCTCCACTTCCGGCATACATGGGTGAAGCACGGTTTTTGTCACCTCCGTAGAACACAAAATATTACCTGAAAATACATAATGTACAATTAATTATGACTAAGTTGATAATAGTGGAATTGTATAGAAACATTATTAAAAGCATTATCATGTAATAAACCGTCGTTTGTGTGGACGAGTTTCACCCGAGACACATAAATTACGGATTTTTCCAATATCGCACGATACGTCCTAATACCGCGTGAAGTGTGCTTGTCATACAATCTCAACTTGATTGCATACGTCCTGTTCATAGTGTAAATGTTATAAAAATTTGTTTATAATTTGTTCACGTGTGTTTTTAATACATGAACATACTTACGTCTTATCTTGCAACAACATCTCAAACGTTCCTATGGCCGTCCGTTGTACCTCAATTATTTTTCCAACAACATCTACAAAAAGTTTATTTGTCACAAAATGTGATTTTATAAGAAAGTAAAATATAAAATACAAATGTAGATGTAATAGAAAACTTGAATTTATCGATAAGCATTTTTCGTGTAGTATTGTCCCTTGCAAGGGTTTTAATGGTAGGCACCAATGGATACAACGGAAACCCATTTGTAGAATCGTTCATCAATTTTGTAAACCTTGTTTCTTTGCTTATATAAATTACCCATTCATCACGTAAAAAACTGTAGTATTCATATCTCGGGTACTCCCAACACACAGCTTGAAGTTGGAAGTGATCCAAACGGAATACGTGTCCCACCAAATCCATTGTTCTGTATACTTGCATTAAATGTTGTGGCACAAGTGCTGTCATGGTGCTCTATTTGCCTTCTCCCCTTTTTCTTTTTGAAATTTGTGTTATCGTATTTGTGTTTTTTTTTTACTTTTCTTTGCATTTCTGGGTTTCTTTAATTATGTGTTCTCCATTGTTGTGTTTTTTTTTTTTTTTTTTTTTAATTTTTGTTGAATAGTCGATCAGATTCTTAACCCTTGATAAATTAGTGATCATTGTTATATGTTGGTCCCGGTTAGGGTAATGACAAACAAGTAAATGATTTGCAGAAGGGGGGTTGAATACAAATACACAGAGTTTTCCCTTTTTAAATTCTTTAATATAAAATATTAAAAATTACACATAGAAAATAGATTGTTGCGGAAAGAACAAATGTAATCTATTCTAACAATCTAAACACCTAGAACACAAAAACATAACTTAAACACATAGAAGTTATGTTGATGCCGATATCAACTTCTCACTTAGAAGATCTCTCTCTTACTCAAAGATATTCTTTCCATGAGAGCTCTTCTTCTCCTTTTATAGTGCCTCATGCATTGAATGCATGGGACACTTATCACAATATCATTTGTTGGCTAAGTTTTCTTTGGATAAAGATGGGGTGTCATACTTTATAGTACATGTGAAAGGACATGACACTATTCATCTTTTTCTTCAAGTCTTCATTTGTCACATCAAGCTTTTAGATAAGGATAAACTTGGGTGCCACGTTCCTGCAGTAGACAAACAAACCTTTGGATAATGTTTGTATCTAAAACTTGGAGGACAAGTTCTAGATAAAGACAAACAAACCTTTGGATAATGTTTGTATCTAAAACTTGGAGACCACGTTCTTGCAGATATTGATGACAAGGAGATCTTCTTAAATATCCTCTGAAAGAACAATTTGAACCTCAGCCGAAGATATGTTAAAGAACATCTCGGCTGGTGCTACTAGCCGATTCTTTCATAATATGTTCTCATGTTCGGCGGATAAAACAACTGTATAGAAATCGGCTGATGAAAAGCCTGGTATTTGATCGGAGGTCATATCTTCATTTCCACAAATGTTGATATGTTCCTTTGGTATCAATTAGTCTTCGATTTGCTGAACTTGTTGAGTATGACCAGACTTTTACAAAGAACCCAAGATACAAAATATTTGACTAAGGAAAGATTGAGGAATCATCAACAAATCATCGGCGACCCAACATTATATTATTATTCAACTAGTGTGTGGCACCGCGCATGCGCGGTGGCGAGAAATTATTGTTATAAAATATCTAAGTAGGTTAAAGAAAAACATAGTTTCTTACTCGATGATGAATGAAATGCAATAATACTTAATGAGTGATTATATCAATTTGAGATAGACAAAGTTAACCACAATTCAATATCTAGAAATTATCAATCACATAATGTCATGTCATTACTCTTGGTTCTTACTCTTTATATATAAAAATATAAATATAAGTAACATGAAATGAAATATGTGTATATAAAGTCATGTTTTTATATGGGATCAACAAACTTAACCACATTTCAAGATTTAAAAAATACTCAACTATCATAATGAGACTTGCAAATGGAAATGATTTGAATCAACAACATGACTTGCACAAAAAATTCTCATCCACCAAACATATATATACACTACTTCATTCTTTCAACTTTCTTCTTTCACCAATGTGAGATAAACAAAATATATATACTTATCACAGTCTCTCAATGTATCAATTTTTCATCAATGTGGGATCTCCAAAAACCA
The DNA here is from genome assembly GCA_036898165.1 of Silybum marianum. Lineage (NCBI taxonomy): Eukaryota > Viridiplantae > Streptophyta > Magnoliopsida > Asterales > Asteraceae > Silybum > Silybum marianum. Next base: position 13,051,777 of record CM072540.1, on the reverse strand, counting down.
ATCCTAATGCAAAAATTTAAAACACACAACTCTCAATATGTCATCTCAATAATTTAAAGCCATCTTTTATATGTGACAAACAAAATTAACCACATTTCAAGATTTGAAAAATACTCAACTATCATAATGAGAATTACAAATGGAAGTGATTTGAATCAACAACCTGCATAAAAAAAAATCCCATCCACCTCACACACACACACACACACACATATATATATATATATATGCCAATTTATTCCTTCAACTTTCTTCTTTCCACCAATGTGGGATAGACAAAATATATATACTTATCACACTCTGTTAATGTATTAATTTTTCTTCAATGTGGGATCTCCAAAAACAAACAACAATGTAAGATTTTAAAACACACAACTCTCAATATGTCATCTAAATATTTTAAGCCATCTTTTATATGGGACAAATAAACTTAACCGCATTTCAAGATTTGAAAAATACTCAACTAACATGATGAGAATTGCAAATGGAAGTGATTTGAATCAACAACATGACTTGCATCAAAAAGTTACCATCCACCTAACATATATATACACCATTTCATTCCTTCAACTTTTTTCTTTCCACCAATGTGGGACAAACAATATATATATATATATATTTAGCACACTCTATCAATGTATCAATTTTTCATCAATGTGGGATTACCAAAAACAAACCATAATGCAAGATTTTAGAACACACAACTTTCAATATGTCATCTCAATATTTTAAAGTCGTCTTTTATATGGGATAAATAAACTTAACCACATTTCAAGATTTGAAAAATATTCAACTATCATAATGAGAATTGCAAATGGAAGTGATTTGAATCAACAACATGACTTGCTCAAAAAACTCTCATCCACCTAACATATATGTACACCACTTCATTCCTTCAACTTTCCTTCTTTCCACCAATGTGGGATAGACAAAATATATATACTTATCAAGATGAAATATATATACTTATCATATTTTATCAATGTATCCAATTTTCATCAATGTGGGATCTCCAAAACCAACCACATTGCAAGATTTTAGAACACACAACTCTTAACACTACTAGAAAATTGAGTATTTTTAACGGAAATTAATTTTCAACGGAAAATGTCGTTAAAAATTTTCTACGAATTTTAGAGGATTATTGACAGAACATAAATTTTCTACGAATTTTCAACGAATTTCCGTTGAAAATCTCTCACAAACATATATGCATTTTCAACCAAAAAAATTTCAACGGAATGTCTCGTCAAAAAGTTTTTGGTTGAAAATGCATTTTGTGAGAGATTTTCAACGGAAATTTGTTGAAAATTTATAGAAAATTTATGTTTTGTCAATAATCTCTTTAAAATTCATAGAAAATTTTCAACGACATTTTCCGTTGAAATTTTTCGTTGAAAATACTCAATTTTCTAGTAGTGTAATATGTCATCTCAATATTTTAAACTCATCTTTTATATGAGATAAACAAAGTTAACCACATTTCAAGGCTTCAACAATACTCAACTATCATAATCAGAATTGCAAATGAAAGTGTTGGCTAATTTGAATCAACAAATGACTTGCATCATATACACCACTTCATTCCTTCAACTTTCTTCTTTCTACCAATGTGGAATATGCAAAATAAATCACATTTCAAGATTTATCATTCGGATGGTTTGGTTTTCAGCCATAGTTATATATATATATATATATATATATATAAAGATTTACCATTCGGTTGGTTTGGTTTTCAACCATGGTTATACATTGGGGTCATCAAAAATAAGATATCCCCATGAGCCAAACCCATGATTTGACACAAAAACATTCAATCCACCTTTCTTATATACACACCACTTTGTTCAAAATTTTTAACTTTTCATCAATGTGGGACAACTAAAACTCAACCAGAATTTACCATTTGAGAATGGTCAATTCTCATGGTTCCACATCATTTTTTAAAGTTGTTCCTTTTATGTATATAAAGATAAAGATATATTGATTGTTATCTTACTAAAATAATAAAAAAATAAACACATTTAATAAAATGTATAAATTTTATTTATTCATATAGTTTTTTAGTACATATTGTAAGAGTCATTTAATAAACATTTTGATTTATAACCATATTTAGATCACTAAAAAAATAAAAAATAAATTATTCTCATTTAACTTACTAAAAAAATAAATAAAAATAAACTTATTTAGTAAAGGTTTTAATTTATAAACTTTGTTATCCTACGAAAAAAATAAAAAGTAAAATTGAAGAAATTATTCTTTGCTTATTAACAAAATAAAAAACAAATACATATATAAACTCATTATAAGATTTACCAATTTAATAAAAATTTCAATTGTGAAAATAATAAAATGAAAGGTAAAAATAAAGATAAATGTTTTAATGATTTTTATATATTTTAAAATGAAATAAATTATAATGTAACAAAATTAGTGTTTTTTATATATTGATGATGTTGTTGTTGGATTTTGATTTAAATGAAAAGGAAAATGGAAGGTCATTGTATTTAATGTTATGAGATGAATTAAAAATAAATCAAAATTAGAACATAAAAGATAAATAGGTTGAAAGTCTTCTCCTTATTTCACTATTTGGTATCTTCCTTTATATATATATATATATATATATATATATATATATATATATATATATATATTGATTTATCTCAAAATAAGTGTGTACATTTCTATTTTAATGTGTTTCAAATAAATCTCCACTTTAAAAAATAAGTGTTCACTAAAAGGAAAATTTCCCTCTTTCTTATTAAGGATAACATTGTTTTTAGTTAATTAAAAAGTAATAATTACACAATATTAAACTTTGTATCTTTAAATCACAAAGCTTTTGACGTACTGGTTAAGGCTTGTGGGGGATAAGGCTAGATAATTCATCTACCCCAGGTTCGAATCCAGACGCAAACAACTTGTGACCACTGGGGAATTATCTCAAAGCTGCATGCTTTAACAGTCTTAAATTTGTCAGGGATTAGTATAGGCAAATACCTAGGATACCCTTTAAAAAAAAACTTTGTATCTTTAGCAACAAGGGGTAAACACCATTTTTAGTTGATTAAAAAGTAATAATTACACAATATTAAACTTTATGTATATAACAACAAGGGGTAAACACCATTTTTAGTTGATTAAAAAGTAATAATTACACAATATTAAACTTTATGTATATAACAACAAGGGGTATGTAGGAAAGGGACATGGGTTACTCACATTTGATTCATTGTAAAAATTAATGCTTATAATATTTCATTTGCTAATTACTTAAGGCAGACAAACCATTTCATTGGCTAATATACATTGCTTCATATAGATACTTTTATATATTTTACATTGTTGAATTGTAGTACAAACTTGACTGTAAAACATTGTTTTTACTGTGATTATACATCTCATCACTAAGGAAAATTAGTTCGTATCATATTGTCTCCATTCATTTCATAAAATTGTATTTCATTAGCTTCCAACCAATTAACAAATTATGTTTAGTCTTAATCTACTTGCATGTTCGGTAACAAAAACTTTCACCACCGCATAATGCACGGGCCACACATTAGTGTAATATATAAAACGAGATATTAAAAAAAAAAACAATGGTTGGGGGAACCATCCAAAAGAACGCGATGAGGAACCTGTCCAACCAATTACACTCGGTCTCTATTTTTTCCCCTTGATACTGTTGGGTTGGGTTCCAGTGAGAAATAGAGTTAAGATGAGAAGCGTAAGAAGGGATTTCCACCTTAGATGCATATTAGGATGAGATACACCAGATCAACTCCATTATAAAACGTAATTCATAGATGGGTATGAGATTAAAAGTGATTAAGGATCCAGATCTCTTCTTACGTTTCTCACCTTAAGAAGAGTTAAGGTGAAAAGCATAAGAATGGATCTCCACCCTTGGATACACGTTAGGATGAGATGCACCGAAATGAGTTTCACCGAGATGAGATGCACCAGATCAGCTCCCTTCTAAAACACAATTCATAGATGAGTATGAGATTAAAAGTGATCAAGGGTCCATATCTCTTCTTACGCTTCCCACCTTAATGTCTTCTTCTCACAAGATCCTATGTCTGAGACTGTTTTGGAAGAGACCGGTTCAAGTGATTTGCCATCTATATATTAAACGCATACTAACGACCAGATATTACATATGCAACTCCAACAAGGTAGTCGATGTGAAATATAATAATATAAGAAATAAAAATAAAGATAAAAAGATAATTCTTCCCAAAACATTAATATGCATCACAAATGGTTACAAACTTTAGAGCAAGAATTTTTACTTATGGAGCCACATAAGTGATCGTTTACGGTCTGCTAGCTCCTTGATTGTTGTTACCATGGCTGCCGCTAAACCTACCGCCACGACTGCCGCTAAACCCCCAACCGGACCTCCCACCCAAGCCGCTACGAGAGTCACCTTCTCTACTATGGCCGCTGCCGCCATAGCCACTTCCACCACCCCGACCACCACCATAGCCACTTCCGCTACCCCACCCACCACCACCACCACCACCACTAGCCCAGCGACCACCAGAGCCACTAACATAGCCACTTCCAATATTCCGGCTACCACCAAAGCTACTTCCACTACCCCAGCCACCACCAGAGCTACTTTCCCTATCTGTGCCACCACCACCATAGCCACTTCCAAAACCCCGAGCACCACCAGAGCCACTTTCCCTATCCGAGCAACCACCATAACCACTTCCACTACCCCGCCAACCGCTATAGCTACTTCCACCACCCCGCCCACCGCCATAGCTACTTCCACCACCCTGCCCACCACCATAGCCACTTTCCCTACCCCTGCCGCTAGCCCAGTGACTACCAGTGCCACTTTCTCTACCCCTGCCACCACTAAACCCACTTCCCATAGTCCGACCACCACCAGAGCCACTTTCTCCACCCCAGCCACCAACAGAGCCGCTTCTTCCACCCCAGCCGCCACCGGAGCCGCTTCCTCCACCCCAGCCGCCACCGGAGCCGCTTCCTCCACCCCAGCCGCCACCAGATCCGCTTCCTCCACTCCAGCCACCACCAGAGCCACGGCTTCCACGTCCAGATCCTTCACGACTATCAGCTCTCTGGTTTTTGGCTTCCTGAACAGTTATCATGCTGCCTCCAACTTCAGACCCATCAAGTTCCAGAGCTTGACTGAACCCGTTACTGTCCAAAAAGTCGATAAAAGCAACTCTACGGAAATACAATTAATTGATTAGAAATATTAATAACAAAATGAATGCTTAATAACAACAAACACTAAATAAGTTAAGGAGTAAATTACGTTTTTAGTCCCTGCGACTTGTTGAAAATTTCTATTTTCATCCCTGTGGTTTCAAAATTTCAGTTTTCATCCCTATAGTTTATAATTCATTACCTTTTTCGTCCTTATGATGTAAAATTTATTGCTTTTTTTCATCCCTATGGTTTACAATTCATTTCTATTTTCGTCCTTGAGTCCAAAACACTACTTTTAAGTATGAAGGACTAAAATAGAAATGAATTGTAAACCATAGGAATGAAAAACGAAATTTTGAAACCACAAGGACTAAATCCGCAATTTTTACCAAACCATAGGGACGAAAAACGTAATTTACTCCAAGTTAAGACTACATGAAACAGTACAACTTCAACCATGAAAATGTAATTCCAAGAAGAATACAAACCCTTTAGGATCCCCAGAATCGTAATCTTTAGGTATGGACATTCGTGAAATCTCTCCACATTTTCCAAAATGCTTTTCAAGTGCAATCCTAATCTGCATCAGATACCAAAAGGGGAAAAAAATATACATTCATCAGCCAGATGTGGAATGAGGATTCTAAACAATCAATCTTCAATAAAAGTATTATTGTACATAAATATACATTGTCAAAACCATCACGAGAATCAAATCCTCGTACAAATATGGTTTTTCCGTGAGCTTGCCCTCCTTTTTGGTTAGACTTCTCCATGCTACAAATATAATAATTATATACGATATTAGTTTATATTTCACTTGTGCAGCTGAAGAAATTATAAGTATATTGCCAGGCCATGATACCTGCTACCCGGGGTGTACGCACCTCGTTCCCTTGCCAAATCAAGTTTCACATGCCGATCTAATATCACCTTGTTGTTTAGCTTCAGAGCCTAGAATATGAATATAGTTGTCAGTCATCAATCTTTTCAGGACTATAATTAGAGGAAATATATATATATATATATATATATAGGGGCGGGTTCAAATGAGAACTCAAATTTGGTTGTGAACGTGAGGACAAATGAGAGCGCGACATGTGTCATATTTATTCGGTCTAAATAAGCATTATTCAGACTGAATAAATACTACTATATTCAGTCTGAATAATCTACATTCAGACACGTGTCGCACTCTCATTTGCCCTCACGTTCACAACCAAATTTGAGTTCGCATTTGAATTTTCCTAGGAATGCCTTTTAATTGTTTTTTTTGCAATTCATATTTTGTCTTCACTGTCCTAGCTTCTTTTTTGACATTTGACATCCTCTTTTATCTTGCTTTTATATGCCACTAAAAAGTCGATTACCTCAAGCTCCTTACAATCTTGTTAGCATCTTCAAAACTTTCAAAATTTTCTTTCAGGATTTATACTCTTTTACAAAGAATAAATAATCGCAAGGAGGAGGTCTTCACGAAAAACCTCTGTACCCTAGGGGCAAAGGTATACGGTTTGGTGCAGAATGATTAAGAGGCTTATATGATATAGTGCAAAATGAAAAATAATTGTTTGGTAATTGTTCAGCATGAAATTAGGGCTCTTAATGGTTAAGGGTGGTCCAGGGTACAAGATGATTCAGAGGGTTGTGGAACCATTAAGAAGCAGACTTAATTTTTTGCCTCTTAATGGAACTGTTAAGAGGTAAACAAACAGCCCCTAAAACAGTCTCCATAGGCATGGTTTGACACGTTTCCAAAAACCTTGGCAACTAATGGATATTTACAGGGTCAAGCAGACCATATTTTGATTGTCAAGCATGGAAAAGGAGGAAATTTTGCTATCCTGATAGTTGTAGACCATATCATTTTAACCAGCGATGATTCTTTCTAAATCAAAGATTTCATGAACTTCTAGTTATGGAATTTAAAGATCAAGATAAAGTTATGATATTTTTTGGGTATGAAAGTTGCTATCTCAAAAGCAGGCATAGATGTTCTTAGAAGTTGGAATCATGGATGTTTAGAAGTTGCTTTCATTCTTCATATAAATTTTTGTTATCATCTCATAAATGAACATATGAAGTATGTTTCGAACTATAAAGCTCTTCCTAAAAACAATTTTGATGATTTGATTTTCGTGCTTGGCTTGTAGAACATATAGCTTGAGTGGGAGTGTGGAAATATACCAGTTCCCTCGTAATTAAATATAGAAGAACTGTTTATTTAGAGTAAAGTTCACTTTTGGCCCCAAACGTTTGTCAATTTCAACAGTTGTCGTCCCTAAACTTTATTTTAACAGATACGTCCCTAACGTTTGTACATTACCAACAGATTTTGTCCCTTCTTCTAACTTAAGTCCAATTTAATAAAGGGTATATTAGTCATTTTACATGTTTTTATTAGATTTTTATTTTAAAATTAAAAAAGAAACATTATTATATCATATATTTATTATATTATATATCTGTTATATATCTCCTAAAGTGCATGCTAACTTTGACCAACCCTTTTTAGTTTGACCATCTCTAGGCCTCCGCCTCCATCATCCTTCCCACCACCATTCACCTGTACAGAAAGATTAACACACCACCACCTCCACTTTTCTTCCCACCATTGCCATCATCGGTTTAATTATAGATGATCTATTTATTTATTACTGACTTGTATGGTTAGCCCGTTTCCTGTTTTTTTATGATTTAGTTGCTGATTATGGAGGCTAGAATATCAGACCCTCAAGTTTAAGTACTAGGGTGCATACTACTTTCAACTTTGAGTTGAAAAAAAAAATCACCTAAAGAATTAAACTATTAAACCACAAACTAATATAATAATACCTCTTGAGCAGCTTCAGCAGTCGTGAAGTCAATGTGCCCATAGCCCAAGAATTTGTCATCTCTAATGGCAAAGCGGATATCAGCAATTTCACCAACATCTTTGAAGAAATCCTTCCTGTAGGATCAAACTACTTCACAAATATGATCAAACTACTTCACAAAAAGGCTACTGCAGAAAAAAAGTGCATACACGTCGTCTTCTTCAATTGAAAAACTTAAATTGCCAAGATATAAAGTTTTTGATCCCATGGCAGGAAGAGTTGTTGTAGGGTGTCCACCCCTTTCTTTTGCCAAATCAAGCTTCACAGGTTGATCTAGTAATAACTCACTGTTAAGTCTGAGAGCCTGGAAACAGAACAAGAATTAGTTGTCAAATGTCTTCTCTTCTCATAACTTCACCAATATTTACAAGACCTGATTACTCATTTCAAGGATTGGTACATCATCTATACTACTCCCTCCGTCCCTATTTAAATGTCCATATTTCAATTTATATTTGTCCCAAAATAAGCGTCCACTTTCAAAAGTAATAACCAAATTCTCAAATTTACCCTTATTGTGCACAAATATTTAAAAGTTGTGAAGAGGGAAGGGAGAAATTAAATAAGGGTAAATATGTCATTTGGTTTACCAAAAAGTGTAATTATTATGCATGTCTAAAACTATGTGCTATTTCAATTGTGGACACTTAAATTGGGACGGAGGGAGTTTATTATAAAGCATTTGGCAAAAACTCTTAAAACCCAATTTTTATGCATCAAGTACTATTTAATGATGCCATTACTTAAAATTCATGATTTCAAGTAAAGTATGCGTAAGTACAATTTATTAAAGCTCCATGTTTGAATTCATCTAACTAACAACAGATAAACATAATCAAATACAGGATATACATCTCATTTTAAATATAAAAACCTAAAATATAATTAGGATAATCATTGAGTTCTAACCGAATACTTAATTATTATATTTATAAAAAGTTATATTATTAAACAAAAATAAATTAATTCGCTATTAAATCTAAATTAAATTATAATAAAAAAACGAATTAAAAACTAAAAACTATGATATCTTCAAGTTTATATTTTATTCGAAAATAAAAATATTATTGTTTTCTCAAATTCACATAAAACCGTATTATTTTGTCCAAAAATAAAATGAAATATTAAAATCGAGATGTATCTCACTGCATTGCACGAGTATCCTTCTAGTTTACCATAAAGCACGCTCTCAACTGAATAAAAACCGGTATCAATGCATTTATTGGAACCATCAAACCATAAGTTTATACCTCTTGAGCTGCTTCAGCAGTGGTAAATTCTACGTGCCCTTCACCAGTAAAATAGTCCTCTTTCATGTGGAAGTGGACTTCAGCAATTTCACCAACATTTTTAAAGAAATTTTTCCTATAAAATCCAAGTGCTTATCAGATATGGTCATACCCAATGAAGTTGCAAAAGGCTGAAGTAGAAATAGTACATACACATCTTCTTCCTTAATCATAAAACTTAAGTTGCTCATAAGCAAAGTTTTGGATCCTGTGGCTTGAGACATTATTGGGATTTGAGGCTGCAATATTTAGCATGTGTCAGTAATGCAATCAGAGCTCCCTCAAATGGAAGCATGACATTAAGTTTTAAGAAAGCAGAAATGAATACATAGATCCAACCGCTTTCTTCACTGATGAAGCATCAAACATTTCAGCATCAGGATCCTGCAATTGCCAAGAATTTGCAAGATAAATGCAGGTCCTATGGCTGCAAATCGAGCATCCGAAATAAACAACTTGCTGTAGACCCTAAAAAACTGAATGAAAGTTGCTTCATTCTTTTTTATATCCTCCAAACTTTTCAATGTATGTAGCTTGTCAAACATTTATTTAAATAAAAGTAAATCACAGTGTCAATAAATGTGGTGGCTCAGTAAAAACATTTGTATGGAAAAATATAATTTCACCATGATGGAAATCTTAACTACACTTACACTTTTCTTTGGGGTTTCTAAATGTTGGTCATCCGCCTTGATGTTATCATCTCCATCTTTTTCCTCAGACTCATTGGAGCTGCTAGCTCTCTTTGCATCTTGTGTAGTTGTTGCTGACTTTTTAGTTGGAGGAACCTCAACCTACAAAAGGTTTAACCACAGCCACTCAATTACACACGGATCTTCAATATAGACAAATTAAGGATAAAGAGCTCACTTTGCACTTCGGAATGCGTTAGTTGATCATTTATGGGAAAAATATGTTAATTCCGATAAAATGCTTATGTGTTTTAATTTTAGACGTGTGTTGAAAATGTAACATTTTTATTTTGAAAACTTTGTTTTTTGATAATTTAGTTCGGAATTAAATATGAATTATAACGTTGTTAAAATAACATGATAAAATTAATAAATATAAGGTTATTGTGAAAATAAAAAAAAATATAAGGGTATAATTTATAAAGTTAATAATATAAGGGTATTATTGAAATTCGATGTAATAAAAATAGAAGAGAATATACTTGAAATATTCTCTTTTAGAGTTTATAAAGTTAATAATATAAGGGTATTATTGAAAATCGATGTAATCAAAATAGAAGAGAATATACTTGAAATATTCTCTTTTAGAGAGTAAAATAGAGAAATACGTTGGAGAAGAAATAACACATTCTCTATTTTACTCTCTATAATAGAGAGTAAAATAGAGAAATACATTGGAGATGCCCTTACACATTTCTTTGGGGTTTCTAAAAGTTGGTTAGCGTCCTTTTTGGAATTATCATCTCCATCTTCCTTGGACTCATTAGAGTTGCTACCTCTTTTTCCATTGTTTGAGGTTGTTGCTGACTTTATAGCTGGAGGAACCTCAATCTACAACAAGATTAACCACAATCATTCAAGGACTAAAAGGGGGCAATTTCACTGTAAATTAGAAAAGTGAACTTTTGCTACATCTTAAAAAAAGAATATGCTGCTAGGAACAATTCAGAAATTCCAATTGGCATTGTCATCTCTCAAGTAGTATTTATAAGCAAACACAATACAAGCATGTGCCAATGAAGTACACATGATAAAATAAGTAAAAAGTTGTATCTGAGTGGAAGGTTAACTTTCTTGCGCCAACAGCAAAAGATGTTCATTTTCAAAATTATGATGCCTCACATTAAATTACTCTTTTATGCTCAAAGAAACAACTAAATCAAGGCTTCTAGGTTACATTACTCTTTTATATATAACTTTTATGTCTATTCTGACCAACTTTGCTACAAGTATGAAGAAGACCTGACACAAAAGTGTAATAGTAGGATAAATATATATATATAGCACAATACTGATGCAATTGGTTAAAGAATTGCAACCAATTAGGGTTTTAGTCGAACGTTTATTGATATCTTCCACTTTCAAGAGGTAGAAACTCTCCCATGGTTATATTCACTAATCAATGGTTATATTCACTAATCAATACCCCACTATCACACTATTGACTCCCCTTTATCAACCTCTCTAACTCCCACTAATTGCCCCAAAAACGTGAGTTATTACAATTACCCTACCCCAACACATACTAAGAGAAAACCACCCTACATCTTTTCTTCCCTTATTTATTCTGGAATCTGGAGCAAGTAAAACGAACTTCTTTTGCATCAATACCCGCCTGCCAAACATGCACCTTGTTCTCAATGTGAAACTCCGGAAAACTATTATTGATACTCGAGTAATTTTCCCACAAAAAGTCGAACACAGGCAATCCTTCCATTTGATCAGAACCTCTAATTCTCCGTGCGATTTAGACCAGCAGTTAAGTAGAGGTTAATGATGCAAAAGAAGTTCGTTTTACTTACTCCGGCAGAAATAAGAGAAGAAAAAATGAAGGGTAGTTTAGTCTTTGTATGTGTTGGGGTAGTGTAATTGTAATAACGAGGTGTAACAGTTTTTGGGGTCAGTTAGTGGATGTGATTGTGGGAGAGTTTCCACCTCTAGAAAGTCGAAGATATCAATAAACATTTGACTGGAACCCTACTCGATTGCAATTCTTTCAATTGAATCAATTGATATCAGAGCTTTGTTCTTGAGACATTGATGGAAGGGAAATGATGAGTTCGTAGTGAGGATCAATTGCCAGAAAGTGGGTTGCTTTTGGCCATAAAAGAACGGCAACCGGAGATGCCAGTTTTCAACGAAACTGACCCAAATGCATGAATTGTAAAAGCTAACATGTATTTTTCCGTGAACTGATTGACGAATAAAGAAAAAGTGGAAGTGGTAGTAATCTTTCTAAAAGGTGATGCCCTCTAAGTGGTTTCAATGGAAGTACAAAAGAAGACCAATCTTACATTGAGAAGAGCTTAAAAATCGTTTGTTATTACAATTTCACACCACAGCAAAGGGTTGTCTGTGTGGGCAGGGTTTTGAAAGAAAATATATGCATTGCAAGGGACAAAACTAGCATATTCTACAAGGTATCACCCTAAACAGACGGCCATCCTGAAGTAGTGAATCATTGTATAAGATGTTTTGTTTCAAATCACCCAACACAATGGAAAAGGTGGGTCGTGTGGGTAAAGTATTCATATAACACTAACACCTCAATTTATAGCTCTCTCCAATGTGGCCCATTTCAAGTTTTGTATGGAAGAGAACTTCCTTCAGTTTTGGAATACAAAGAGGGTTCAACTAGCCTACAGTTCGTACAAGATATGTTATAAGGAGAGGGACATATTTCTTGATAAGCTCTTATTGAACTTATTAAAGGCTCACAAATGAATGAAGAATCAAACCGACAAGCACAGAACAAATAGAAAATCAAGCTAGGTGATCGAGTGTTGCTTAAACTTTAGCCTTATAGACAGGAGTCTCTTCAACTAAGGCCTAATCAAAAGCTTTCCGCTCGTTTTTATGGTCCGTAAGAAGTCATAGCTCGAGTAGGCAAGGTGGTGTATACGCTACAACTTCCTCAATCCACCCGTATACATAGTGTGCTTCACGTCTCCCAGTTAAGGGCAGCTATGGGTCCAAATCTATCTTCGGTAGACATTTCTTTACAATTAAGCGAAGAGGGGGAGTTAATGGTGAAACCTGAAGCACTATTTAACTGATGGTCTAAAGTCTAAACCAAGAGAAGAATTAGAGGTTTTGATCTAATGGCAACGGTTGCCGATGTTCGGGTGTAAAAAAATACTCGATTATCAATAATAGATTTATGGAGTTTCACCTTGAGAACAAGGTGCATGTTTGGCAGATGGGTAATGATGCAAAAGGTTTGTTTTACTTACTCCAACAGAAATAAGGGAAGAAAAAATGAAGGGTAGTTTAGTCTTTGTACGTGTTGGGGTAGTGAAATTGTCATAACAAGTTGTAACAGTTTTTGAAGGCACTTAGTTGGAAGAAGTGGATAGGTTGATAAGAGGGAGTCAATAGTGTGTTAGTGGGCTATCAAATTAGTGAATGTAACACCTCTCAAAAGTGGAAGATATCAATATACATTCGACTTAAACCCTAAAATCGATTGCAATTCTTTAATCAATTGCATCAAATACCTCCTCTTTATCAATAGATATGCTTTTAACAGCACCAGAGCGAACCTTGTTAGATTGGCTGATCCTCTTGTCATTTGCCTAAATACGCATTAAAAAGTTCTATGACTACTGGTATGGAACACACTAACAGATAAAAGTTACACTAAACATAGCTGCTTTGCAGATCATCATTAAAGAAAATGAAACCACATTGGAATCATCAGCTCCTATGATAAGAGCTATCTTGATAAGAGCTTAAATGAAAACAGTAATGGAGGCCAACTAAGTATGAAAAAGTTGCACAACGTTGGAAAGTAAACTTTTCTTCCCTCTCTTTCAACCAAAACAAATAAGGAAAGAAATAAGAAACAAAAGCTCTGAAAAGGAAGCAAAAAGATGACATAAGCACCATATCACCAAAATGATATGCAACAAGCAATTTGGAGAGAATGACAGTACTTTGACTTCCACTATAAAATGAAGCATTCTTATAGATACATAACTGGAGCCACTGTATTTGATTATAAGAAACAAACAGATAAGGTAAAGTTTCATTTTTAAAATGGTTAATGGTTCATATAAATCTGTCTCTACATATAAACATACATAATTCATAATTGAGCAGAATGGTTGTAGCAAAAAACTAAAATCATCAAAAAAGTGAACCTCGTTCTGTTCTTTTGAGGAACTGGTTTGCTCTTCCTTAGTCTTTTCTTGTGTCTCCACTTCGGAATTGTTTCCCTCAACAGCCTGCTCCACGTCACCATTGCCTATCTTCTGCCTCTTGCTATCCACAGCTTCTGTCTCAATAACCTCCTTCGGACTTCTCTTGCCTACATCGATAAGATATTCCATCTAAACACAATAAATCTCATAAAGTAAAGAAACTCAGACTACCTTTTTTCCACTAATATTAATATAACACCCCTCCATCACAGGGAAAGTAAACAATCATCTATTTTGGGTTCTATGCACCATTTCCTTCTCTATTTCTACTACAAATTCACCAATTTGCCAACAAAATTCCTCAGTTTTTTTTTATCATAGTTAATGGCATTTTAGCCATTCAATTATCAGTCAAATACTCATGTTGCGTTTTTATCAGTCAATAATCTTAGTCAATAGTTAATGGTATTAGTCTAAGAGAGTAACTAAGATTTAAGAACAAAACATAATAGCCAGCATTTGCTCTCTTGCGGGCACCCAGAAATATAAATACAAAAGATACCAAAAGAGGCAGGGGAAAAAAACAAAATAACTAATTTTCATGAAAGAATTCAAACCCTTGTTTGCATACAGACATCAAGGAAATGACCCAAAAACCTATCGTGATAACAACTCTCAAGGACACAAAAAAGCTACCTTTTTTTATTGGACTGGTGGGTGGAGCTACAATAGCAGGATCTGAATCAACCTGAAATTGAAATTTCAAAGAGCGCCGTTAGGCTGAGTTACATAGAAACATTCTACTTATATTAATAATTGATAAGAAGATAAACGAAAATCCTGGAAGGAATCTACCTCGGAGGCGGGTTGCTTCCCTGATTCATCCATTCGAATAATCGAACAGAAAATTAGGGTTCTAGAGGGATCGCCGGAGGTTTGGTAGTAGATGTGAATTGTGATGCGGAGACAAAGGCGCTAGAACAAGCAAGGGTTTTACGAAACTAAAATGTGATCTTTACTCTTCGTGATTATCTTTAACACCGATCCAAAGTCCAAACTAGTACGTGGTTTTCAGCAAGTACATAAATATAGGGAGAATTTCATATGTATCCTTGTAAAATTTAAAGTTAGGCATATATCCTTCTAAACCTCTAAAACTCACATATATATTCTTATCCCTAGTTTAATTATTATTAAAATATTTAAAAAATACAAATTTACTTAACTACCCTTCTAAACTATCCTAATTTAGTTAAAGAAAAAATATCAAAATAAAAAACAAAAATAACCTATGCTACCCCAACCCAATCTTTCCCACCACTCATCTTCTAAAACTCACCTATCTTTTTTCCGACCACCACCATTTTTTCCGGTAACCCATCTTTTAAAATCCACCTATCTTTTTTCTGGCCACCACCATTTTTTCCGGTAACCCATATTCTAATACCCACCTTCTTTTTTTCCGGCAACCACCCTTCTAAACACCACCTTCCTTTTTCCCGGTCACCACCATTTTTTCCGGCAACCACCATTCTAAAACGCACCTTCCTTTTTTCCGGCCATCACCATTTTTTCCGACAACCACCCTTCTAAAACGCACCTTCCTTTTTCCCGGCCACCACTATTTTTCCCGGCAACCACCCTTCTAAAACCCACCTTCCTTTTTTTCGGCCACCACCATTTTTTTCCGGCAACCACCCTTCTAAAACCCGGAAAAAATGGTGGTGGCCGGATAAAAGGAAGGTGCGTTTTAGAAGGGTGGTTGCCGGAAAAAATGGTGGTGACCGGAAAAAGGAAGGTGGGTTTTAGAAGGGTTGTTGCCGGAAAAAATAGTGGTGGCGGGAAAAAAGAAAGGTGCGTTTTAAAAGGGTGGTTGCCGGAAAAAATGGTGGCGGCCGGAAAAAATGGTGGTTGCGGGAAAAAGAAAGGTGGGTTTTAGAAAATAGGTGGTGGGGAAGATGGGGTTGAGGTAGCATATGTTAGGTTTTGTTTTTTATTTTGATTTTTATTTTCCTTAAATAAATTAGGATAGTTTAGAAGGGTAGTTAAGTAAATTTGTATTTTTTAAATATTTTAATAATAATTAAATTAGGGATAAGGATATATATGTGAGTTTTAGAGGTTTAGAAGGATATATGCGTAATTTTAAACTTTACAAGAATATATGCGTAATAATGCAAGTTTTTAAGGACGTGTATGAAATTCTCCCTTTTTTTAATAGTGTCATTAAAAGGGTTGGGTTCCGGTGAGTCAAGTTAGCTTGAAGTATAAAAAGTAATGTTTTAAAATCGGGGTTTTTAGTTGATCCGGTGTGGTAACCGGGTCCTGGATTAACTGGTTCAACCGGTTCAAAAGAAAATGTGCTCTAAGGCTATTCAGAAATAAGGAGATCCTTCTATATCGAAATTTCAGTTTCTAAAATCATAGGAAAATTCTTGGATAGCCCGGTAAGAATGTGGAGAAGAACCAAAACGGAATGGTTCCACTTACTTAAACTAAGAGGGGATGCCGCCTACTACTAAAAGACCCGTTACCATCAGGTTAACCGGTTTCAGTAATTCTTTTAATCCCTTGTTTTTTTTTTCATTTTCCTGCGTACATACATATATATAAAGTAATAATTTGATGTCCACAAGTTCCAACATTAAAAATACACAAACAACAAGTTTTACATCAATCCAAATACATTAAAAAACACACATAACACACATTTTAAAAAAAATTGAATTTTAATATAAAAACGGGTTAATCGGGTTTACCACCAGTTTAACCGAGTTTTTGAGAAACCCAACCAAGTTGAAACGGGCCGGTCGTATGCATTAACCCGGCGTTAGTTAACCCGGTCACTACCCCGGGTCCCGGTTTTTAAAACATTGATAAAAAGAGATCTTCATTGCTGGATGTATATTAGGTTGAGATATACTTTGATAAGATATATCGAGATGTACATAATCAATTTTTGTAAGGAGCACAAATCATGATGGGTATCAGATTAAAAGTGATCAAGAGTTCAGATCTTTTGTTACGTTTCACACCTTAATTTCACTTCTCACACGATCTTATTATCATTAGAATTGACGTAAATTTGATGTAAATATTAAATATAAGACCAAAATTTACTACAAAATTTAACATTCAAAATATTTATTTTTATCCTTTTTTAGTTGATGTAAATGAATATTATCATGTCAAATTTCATGTCGTATGATTTATTACATCAAATTTGGTGTTCATATTTAAGTCATTGGGTATTAAATTGGGGAGTGTTAATGGCACCCTTAATATAGGGGTAGGCACGGAATATAATGCATTTTATAGGTGTGTGCACGAAATTTAATGTATTTGTGTGAGGATGACATTCACCCTTAGGGGTGCCATAAACACACCTTAGGGGTGCCATTGGCCTCCCTCATTAAATTTGATATTTGGTGTAAGATTTGATGTTCATGTTTGAGATCTCTTAGTGGTTGTCTACCTCTTAAATGTAATTTGTATCTATATAGACACTAGTTGTGTGTGTGTGTCTATCTTTTGGAGAGCGACACATCTTTTTTGGAGTCCAATAACTTAAACCGTCTATCCTACTTCGTCTATTCTCTGTCCCTCTCAATTTTATTTTTATTTTTATTATTTGTGTGGTTTTATGTCTTTCAGTATTTTTTAACCGCACGACACTATAAAATGTCTCCACGGGGTTCTTCGCTACGTACACGATAAAAATTGTTTTAAATTTTGATCTGAGTGGAAGAATTAATTGAAAGAGATTTGTTTGTTAAAATTAGCACCCTTCCAACAGATAACGATCAACTTTCTCTCATAGAACTATTTTCGTTGGTAATAACCAAACCCCATCTTTCTGCAATTCTTCTAAAAGAATCTTCCGACCAACCATGAATTTGAACTCCGGAAATGTAAATCCAAATAAGTCAGTTTGATGATGAAAAATCGGGATCCCTAGGCCTAACGTTGTGGAGCCATTAATAAATTCCATGACTTTTATTACTAAGAGCATGGTTTACCGTCTTTTGGTCATCGAGTTTTATAAGAACTTTCAGGATTTTATGAAGCTTAATGTTGTGGAAACCTAACCCTTCCGTTGTGCAAACTTCTTCCAACGACTAGGAGACACGCATTTTTACTTCTCCTATCAAACACTTGCTAAAGTAATTTTTGTCTTCCTTGTTCGCTTCTATTTCGACTTCTCACCTGCAAACCCTTTTTTGTCCCAAATTCTCACCCGCAGCCCCTTTTTTGTGACCAATGTCTTGGTTGATTATCACCTTTGGTCTTTGTTTGGTATCCACAATCCCAACATAAGAACGCCCATCTCCCCAAGCAGCCCTATAAAAAGCTTAGTTCAGAATGCTTAAACACTTCACATGAAGACCGCCTACTTGAATCTTGCTTCTTGTTTCTTGCTACAAAGACTGATAATTTATTTATGTCAATAAATATGCTATCTAACCTCTTTTCCATAGTGAGCTCATTCTCTACTCCTTTAAATCTTACAAAACCAAATCTAACTCTGTTTTTAATCTCTTCCTTGTAGATATCCACCATTCACCGGTTCATACGAGCCCCACGAATCTAAAAAACTAAAGAGAAGAAATGAAGAAATCTGGCTTGGAATACCGTTGTCAAATTGAGATCTCGTGCTATGTACTCTGTGTCGATTCTCCCGTGATCGGAACCCTTTACTCTGTCCGGGTTGAAACCCTCCAAGCTTTGTCTCTCCACACACTTCCCACCATGTTCTCTCCCTCGTCTCACCATTAAAGTCTCAAGAATACAAGTGTTAAAATATTATGTAAAAATTAACAATGCCTGCAAAATTAGTCTTTCAATTATTACAATATTCCTATGTTACTCTTTTTAAGGAATGGTGTCCTAGGCTATGCCCAAACTAATCCTAACAAATTATAATTGCAAAAAAAATTAACCATGATAAACTCTGTGACCATAACTTTTGTATACGCCTAGAATCGAACATTGAGCAGATGGGATATTTCACCACATCCCCAGAGCCTCAACGACTATGACATAACCCTTTTGGTTCCTATTTTACTCTTTTTGTAGACAATAAAAATGGAATCTTTTGGTTCCTATTTTACTCTTTTTGTAAACAATAAAAATGGAATCTTAGAGAGTTTGGAAATTCGTATCACCCTTTCCATAGATCAAGCTTTGGAAACCCATAGATTTAACTCAATTTAAAAAAATCTATATTTATATATATATATATATATATATATAGAGAGAGAGAGAGAGAGAGAGACGGAGGGAAGTTCATGCAGGGACGGTAACAATTTCAGAAAATACGAGGACAATCCTCAACCAATCATTTGGGTAATTAAAAAAGGAAAAACTTTCATCTACAAAATCACATGAAAAAACTTTCATGTACTAACATCAAAAAATGGACACGGGGCGACTTTTACCGTGGGCTAAGTCGCGGCTAATCATATATGATTTTGTACATGAAACTTTTTTCCTTAAATTTAATCACCCAAATGATTGACTGAGGGTTGTTATCGTATTTTCTTAAATTGTTACCATTCTCGCACGAACCTCTTTATATATCTATAATATTATATATAAGGTGTTAGAGCATCTCCAATAGCTATTGTAAAATAGAAAAATGAAGGATTTTAGCAATTTAAGTGCTCCAACAACTATGGTATATCAATTGCTAAAATAGAAAAATGGGAAAAAAGAGAAGAAAAATCTCTAAATTTAGAGAATCTCTAAAAATATACAGAAGAGAGAGAAACAATATTTTAATTGTATTCAACCAATCAAAATAATTGAAGTTAATTGTGTAGGGGAAAGAAATAATATTTTATTAAATGATGGAATATTTTATTAATATTGTTGATGATAAAGTTGCTAAAATAGAGTATCTGTTGGAGTTGGATACAAATTATTATAGAGATTTTGACTTTTAATATGTTATTTTAGAAAAAATTACAATAGCTGTTGGAGATGTTCTTAAGCGGTTAGTTTAACATTTTAAGAGGTACTATGTTTCTTGCGTAAGGTACAAATTTTAAAGCTCTATTTCAACCGCATACTCCACGTTCCTCGAAGAGACCTAATTTCTCTTCCCCTCTCTTCTCCGTTCATCGTGTCTCTCTGTATCATCTCCCCACGACGCCCCTAAATTCACTCAAGCCCCTGAATTTTTACGATGCTCTTTGACCCCCAAGAATATGAACGAAAGGCGATTCATGCGATGGAGAATCCCGCAGTCAGAAGAGCAAATTGGGGTTTTGAGGTTTCAGAAGTAGGAGTTTACAATCGCCTGCATCTCGCTTCCTTTTAGGATACCATGTAATCATGAGATAAGGTTATTTGCAACTCGATCTCCATCTCAATTTTTTTGGTACAATCTCCGTCTATGATTTGCTCCTGATTTATTGAGACTGTTCCACCTTTGTTTTAAGAAGTTTTGTGCTTTGTGTTTACTTCGCTGGTAATAAAGACATTCTTTGGGTTTTTCTCAAGCTTAAGAAATCAAAGGTTTAGAAGGTGGTCTTTCCAAATGAATATGTTCCTGAGATGGGTCAATACTATTGAGGCTCTGCCAAGAAAGGCATCCGTGCTACTAATATAGGTATCTCTCTATGTTATTCTCCCATTTTCCAAGATAAGGTTTAATCTTTGTTATTTGAAAATTTTGCTTTGGTTTTGAACTGATGAAATGTCATTTTGTTTCGAGGTGAGATCTTTCGATTTGAATTTAGTTTGTGTTTTTTCTTTGGTTTGAATTTAGGTTTTTGGTTTCAATAACTATTAGTCCCTGAATAGAGATGGCTATGCCAGTGAGGGTTTGTAGAAGGAGGGGTTGAATACAAACACACATAATTTTTACTCTTTTAAAATTTTTAATATAAATATTAAATATTTACACACAGAAGTTTGTTGCGGAAAAGAATAGACACACTATTCTAACAAACTTAAACACACAGATAACAATAATTAACTTATACACTAAGGAAGTTAAAATAAAACTATTAGAGCACACAACTTTGCCGGAATCAAACAAATGATCACACAGAGGATTTGTTGAAAGCGTGAAGTTTATGGGAATGACTTCATTTCCTTTTATAGTGCCCATGCATGGGATGCAAGTAGATAGCTGTCAAGGATTCATTAGCTGGAAGTATATCCGATGGACAAAGGAAGAGACCACTCCCTTTGTACTAGATTAATGGATGAACCATTCTTTGTAGCACGTAATGTCAAATAACTTTATCTACTTTTCTTCATGCTCTGTGAAGTCCCATCAAACCTTTTAGCTAAAAGACAAACATCCCTTTTATAAGAATAAAAGATAATGTCTGAATTTAAGGTTTGGTGCCCAAGTTCTTGCTGCTCACGTGTCTTGCATTTGATGTGAGTCAAGAACTTATCTCTGAAAATTGCTAAGTGATATATGGAACCATGTATCACATCGGTGGGTGCCTTGAAAGGTTGGAGTTGATAAGTGTACACATTGCTTGGTGATCTTCAAAGTTCACTAAGTGTTGGCAAATGTACATCCTTGTATTGGTGACTTGTTATCTCAACCTTAAGCAAGGGAACAACAATCTTCGGTGACCAGGAGTACACCATCGGTGACCTTAGGTACACCATCAGTGGCTACAAGCACACCATCGGTGACCTTGACTGGATCGGTGACCAGCTTCATCTTTGGTGTCTTTCGAGTGTACCATTGGTGACCCAATCCTCATCTTGATTCGGCAAATGGTCTGAATATTAATGTTAGTTGACACATCAAAAATTCCACATTTTGATGTACAACCCTTGATTGGATAGTCTTTGACTTTCCAATACTTGAAGTATATTTCAGACCTTCAAAAGACCCTGTAAAAGATCAAACAAATAACTGAGAAGGTTCATCACCAAATCATCGGTGAGCCAACAATCTCCCTCTATTTGATGATGATACTTGTAAGTTAGAAAGAAATACTTTTGACCATTTTTATTTTTCTTTTGGGTTCTTTTGACTCTGATTTTTTTTTTGTTTTTTTAACTGAGTATATACAATATAAAAGTATAAGTATGAGTATGTGCAAAGATTGTAAAATATGAACAAGAGATGAGATGAAGAAAAATATGAACTTTTATAGGAGTGTCGACTCTCTTGAGGGTGACAAGTAACTTGGGAGATTTTTTTTTTGTTTTTTTTGTTGGAGAATGAATGGTGGCTCCAATGATCTTTGAGTCATCCTTTCGATTTTTGAGTCTCCTTTTGAACCAATCAACCTCCTTGGTTTTCTTTGCATCGGCAACCGTCTTTACTGCTTCTGAGTTTTTTTTTATATTTTCAAGCTCTTCCCTTTGAGCTTGAAGAGCTTTGGTGACCTTGTCTTGAGTAGCCTCATCTTGAGCCAACTTGAGTACATTTGTTTGATCATACTCAAGTTGAGCCCTTATTGCTTCCTCTCTTTCAGCTTCTGTCAGAATTACTCCAAGGGGATCAGTGAGTGAAGGAGTGGGTTGCAATCGAAGAGAATCAGCTTCTGGACCTCTGGTTCTTTTCTTTTTCTTTTGCTCTTCACGTTGTTCTTCATAAGAAAGAGGCTTCTTTCCTTTAGCTTTTTCAGTCTTTTCTTCTCTTTCTCTTCTTCAGTTTCAAGGGATCGAGCACTGACACTCTCCCCCTCAACTGTTGCTCCAGTTACCTCGGTGACCTGGGGTTCGGTGACCATGTGAGGAGTCACCTTGGTGACCAAGAGAGGGGTCACCTCGGTGACCACACCACCATCGGTGGCTAGAGGAGCAGCTAGAACATCGGTGGATGGAGGAGCAACTAGAACATCGGTGGATGGAAGAGCAGCTAGAACATCGGTGGCTGGAGGAGCAGCTAGAACATCGGTGAATGGAGTCACATCGGTGGATGGAGTCACATAGGTGGCTGGAGTCACATCGGTGGATGGAGTCACATCGGTGGATGGAGTCACATCGGTGGATGGAGTCACATAGGTGGCTGGAGTCACATCGGTGGCTGGAGTCACATCGGTGGATGGAGTCACATCGGTGGATGGAGTCACATAGGTGGCTGGAGATGAAGAAGCAACAACTTTCTTGTTTTTCTCCCCCTCAGTGGATGAACCTTGAAACCCACTGAAGAGAGAAAGATCTTGATTCTTTCAACATCAGAACCCATAACATCAACCTTCCGTTCAACCCTTTGAAGAACAAATCTATCCTTATCCTGAAAGAAGGAATCACCAACATCAAGTTCAACCGTTGGAGAAGAAGTTGGTATCTTGTCAACCTTTGTATGAAGAGTTTCAAGAGATTCCAAAATTGCTTTATGATTGACAAGGATAGAAGCAATATCGGTGGCTTGCTGAGTAGAGGCACTTCGAAGTTCTCTGATAGAAGAAAGCACATAATCTTGGCTTGAGAGAAGCCCTTGCTGAAGACCAAAGACATCCAAGTGCAGGAGATCTAAGCATGTCATGAGAGTTGGGTGACTCACCGACAACTCTTCAATGCTAGATCTAAGAGTAGAAGAAAGAAAGGCCATTCTTTCCATTTCCTTAGTTGCATGATCTTCCAGAACTTCCACCCGACGGATAGTATCACGAGTGAAACTGGTGAAAGCCTTGATAAGATCATCTTCCTGTTGAGAAGACATGGGAGCAGATGGTTGAGGCTTTGGTGGTTGATCATCTTCATCATCACTAGAGGAATAATCCACCAAACCTGTAGGTTTTCTTGGGGGGGATTTAGGAGATGTGGGGGAGACACATGTAGGAGAGTTTCTATGAGAGGATTCCTCAGTAATGGGTTCCTCAACAACCTTGTCATGCACGGGAGACGTACGTGGCCAAGGTGTAGTGTCGGAAAGTAGAAAGTCGGTAAAGTGGGATGCTCCATCAAGTGCACCTGGGTGTGATGCACTCTCATGTGGAATGTGGAAAAGGAGCTGTGAGAGCTCAAGGGGTGGTGAAGAGACACCTTGGATGGGAAACTCCAAGTCATCTTCATCAACTAAGGAAAAAGTTGATGAAGGTATAATAGGGATATCCCTTTGTACAACCATGTCCTTTTGAGAGGGCATGGAGGAGCTGGGAGTGGCTAAGTGTTCCTTGGGTTTAGTGAGGATATTTTCAACACCTACTGACTTTTGGAATCAGTAGATGGCTTATGTGTTTTAACCCTTTGGGTACCCTTAGACTTCTTTGAGGAAGTCTTTGGGGGCTTTTTGAGTGTCTCCGCTTTTGGGATTTCGGTGCTTGGGTAGAAGCCAAAGGTTCTTTTGGCTTCGTAACATCGGTGGGTACGGAGGTAGATGTGCCCGACTGTAACACCCTAAAATTTAGAGTAAAATTGAACCGAAATAACATGCGGAATATAAATAAAATCACCCAATAAGTGGGGATGGAGTATGGGAGTTTACATCTAAACATGGATATTAAAATAACAACCTAATAATCTATGCTATTTAGACTATAAATTACAATTTGGTGTTACTAATATCCTCAAAAGAATATTTTATTGCTCCAACTATGTATATGCTCTATGAGCATATCTCCAAAAAGGTGTCCTCTCTCTCGACACATCAACCCGCTCTTCTCTAAAGAGCCCCGTCAACTTGTTTACCTGCTAAACCACATTTAAAATCAAGTGTTAGGCTTACGCCTAGTGAGAACAAACAGTTAAATGGATAAGGCAGTTAAAACATTTAAAAGATAAGATACAGTGCGTTTATCCCATTCAATTTCACTTGAAATAACTTACTCTTGATGAGCAAGGATCTTTTAAAAACAACTGGGGGAGACCCGGTGTCCCATCCTTAGTGACGGATACCAGAAGTAGGTCACTACACGATGTTTGAGCTAACTGTAAGAGCCAATGGCAACCGGTCAATGACCGATTATGCACCTTAGTACACGGTCCCCGATGACTTCTTACGGAAGCCCGCACAATGGTCACTGGCAACCGGTCTATAACCGATTATGCACCTTAGTACACGGCCCCCTGATGACCCTAAATTGCGCATGCATAGAGTCAATGGCATCCAGTAATGATCCGGCATTATACCCAACGGTAAGAGGCCCCCGATGACTTCTATGCTACCAAAAAGGGACAACAATCCCGTTTTAAACCGACTATATGCCTATGGATCCATTACATACTAGTCCTACGACCGAATACATCAACAAGACGTATCGCTAGTTTTCCAACCTTGAAAACCCTTTCAATAAACCATTTCCTTTTTAAAACCAAGTTTTACCAAAAACTAGGTCAAACCATTTTGAGTTTCAAAACCAAAGATTATTTCATTTTATAACATTTCCAAGTATTTTAAACCATTAAAGATGCTCATCCCATCATCTACAACAAAATACTCCAAAACCTCATTTTGACCTAAAACCTCCAAACTTACCCAAATACATAACTACTTGAAAATAAGCTTAAGAATCAGTAAAATGCTACATTTACAACAAGTATTTGAGTTTATAAGTTTAGATTTGAACTCACAAGGCTATAGTTAGGAGAACCCTAGAAAAGCTCCTACGAGGATGGAGGTGATCAAGAAAATCTGAAAGGAAGCAAGAACACCACTACTTGAAGCTTTAAATGCTTGAACCACTCTTAAATCTTCAAATTGAAAGGAGAAATCAATGAGCTTGGATGAGGTAGGTGGAAGAAAATGAAACCCTAAAATCGCCTTCAATGCTTTTCTCCCGTTACTGAGTTTTGATATCTGATAAATGAGAAATGGAGGTGAAAAATCGCACTTAAAAGTGGTCCAGGACCACCCGGGCGATCTTGCCTGCCCCGATCATGACAAGGCATGATCGCCTGTCATGATCGCACAACTCGTACCGCGAGTTTCGTGCTTAAAATCGATTTTTTTGGCTATCTGGTTTTCTCGTGATCTTGCCTCGCGATCATGACAATGTCAAGATAGCATGTCATGATCGCAAACTGTGTACCGAAACTCAATTCGGTTCCGGTTTTCGCTCCTTTCTTCCAGATCAATGTAACCCAACATTATACACTTGAATCCTTCCATTTGCCCAAAAATAATAATATTACAATGCTAATTTACATAACCTTTCGCTAAATTTCCGGGTGTTACAATCCTCCCACCCTTGAAATTAATTTCGTCCTCAAAATTTATAGATTAACCAAAAAAACTCGGATATCTCCTCTTCATATCCTCTTCCGCTTCCCACGTCACGTTTGAACCACGATGGTGCTTCCATTGCACCTTAACCATGACGATTTCTTTGTGACGTAACTTCTTAGACTTTCTTTCTAAAATCACCTCCGATTCTTCCACACAACGACTATTGTCGACACGAATCTCTGAGAGAGGTATCACACTCTCTTCTTCCGCTAAACACTTACTCAAATAACATATGTGGAATGTAGGGTGTATGCCGTCCAATTCGGATGGCAATTCCAATTTATACGCTTGCCGTCCCACTCTTTCCAAGATTTTAAACGGCCCGAGAAAACGAGGACTAAGCTTCCCACGCTTCCCAAACCTTATAACACCCTTCCAAGGGGACACTTTAAGCATAACTCATTCCCCTACTTGGAATTCCATGGGTCTTCTCTTTTTATCGGCATAGCTCTTTTGACGGTCTTGGGCCGCCTTAAGCCGTTCTCGGATAATCTTTACCTTGTCAGCCGTCTCTTGCACAATTTCGGGTCCGGAGAATTGCTTCTCGCCCGCTTCCAACCAACACACCGGTGTCCGACATTTCCATCCATAAAGTGCCTCGAAAGGTGCCATTCCAATACTAGAATGGTAACTGTTGTTGTAGGAAAACTCCACCAACGGTAGATGCGAATCCCAATTCCCACCAAAGTCAATAACACATGATCTAAGCATGTCTTCAAGAGTCTGAATGGTCCTTTCACTTTGACCATCTGTCTGTGGGTGAAATGTTGTACTTAAGTTTATCTTGGTGCCCAACCCTTCTTGTAACCCATTCCAAAAGCTCGAAGTGAATCGACTATCTCGATCCGACACAATAGTCAAAGGCACACCATGCCTTGAGACGATTTCGTCCACATACAGCTTTGCAATTTGTCAACTGGGCCGGCCTCTTTCATTGCCAAGAAGTGAGCACTCTTCGTTAGTCTATCCACCACTACCCATATGGTGTCGTGACCTCTCAAGGTCTTCGGTAGTTTCATCACAAAGTCCATAGTGAGATGTTCCCATTTCCATTCTGGAATTTCCAACGACTGGAGGCTCCCATAAGGTCGTTGGTGTTCCGCCTTGACTTGCAAACAAGTCACACACCTCTCCACATAGCTAGCAACATCCAATTTCATGACGGGCCACCAATAGGTTAACTTTAGATCCCTATACATCTTGGTACTACCCGGATGTATGGAGTACTTGGACTTATGGGCATCCTCCAAAAGTAGTGCTCGGTTGCCCCCAATCTTAGGCACTCAAACACGTCCTCGAAATAGCTTCAGTCCACGACCATCTTCGGTCAACATCGAGTGTTGTTTCACCATCACTTCATCTTTTAGGTTTTCCTCAAGTAGTGCCTCCACTTGAGCTGCTTTGATTCGGTCAATTAAACTAGACATCACCTCAATCCGTGTAAGCACGGCACGTGTTCCGTTACCGTACCCTTTTCGGCTCAATGCATCCGCTACCACGTTGGCTTTACCCGGATGGTAAAGTAGTTCAAAATCATAGTCCTTAAGCAGTTCGAGCCAACGTGGTTGCCTCATATTCAGTTCCTTTTGATCAAACACGTACTTCAAACTTTTGTGGTCGGTATAGAGTGTACACTTGGTTCCATAAAGGTAGTGTCGCCATAACTTCAAAGCGAAGATCACCGCCGCTAACTCTAAATCATGGGTTGGGTAGTTCTTTTCGTGCTCCTTTAGTTGCCTTGAGGCGTAGGCAATCACCTTGCCCCTTTGCATTAACACACAACCCAATCCCATTTTCGATGCGTCACTGTAAACCACAAAATCTTCCGTCCCTTCCGGCAAGGATAGAATCGGTGCTTCACACAACTTCTTTTGAGGAGTCCGAAAAGCCTCTTCTTGCTTGTCGGTCCACATGAACTCCACATTCTTTCTAGTCAAGGCCGTCAGAGAAGATGCAACCTTAGAGAAATCTTGAATAAACCTTCGATAATATCCCGCTAATCCTAAGAAACTTCGGATCTCTGACGGGTTCTTAGGCGGTTCCCAATTCATCATTGCTTCTATCTTGGATGGATCCACTTTCACTCCCTCATGGGTGACCACATGACCTAAAAATTGTACTTCCTTCAACCAAAAGTCACACTTAGAGAACTTGGCGTATAACTTTTCTTTCCTTAACACTTCGAGAACCTCCCGAAGGTGTTGCTCGTGGTCTAACTCGTTCTTAGATTAGACAAGGATGTCGTCAATAAATACTATTACTGATTTGTCTAGAAAAGGTCGACACATGCGGTTCATCAAGTCCATAAATACCGCCGGCGCATTCGTCAAACCGAATGGCATTCTAGAAACTCATAATGCCCGTACCACGTTCTAAACGCCGTTTTTTCTACGTCATCTTCCTTTACCTTCACTTGGTGATATCCCGAGCGTAAGTCGATTTTTGAGAAACAACCCGCTCCTTGTAGCTGATCAAAGAGGTCGTCAATTCTCGGGAGTGGGTACTTGTTCTTCACGGTCGCCTTATTCAACTCTCTATAGTCTATACACATCCTCATTGTGCCATCCTTCTTCTTCACAAACAAGACCGGAGCTCCCCAAGGTGACGAACTTGGTCTCACGAAACCCTTCTCAAAGAGATCTTGTAGTTGCGTCATCATTTCTTGCATCTCAGATGGTGCCAACCGGTAAGGTGCTTTAGCAATCGGAGCGGCCCCCGGTATAAGATCTATCCGAAATTCTACCTGTCTATCGGGTGGCAAGCCGGGTAAATCCTCGGGGAATACGTCCGTGAATTCACAAACAACTCGAACACCGCTTATTCTTCTCTTCCCTAACTTCACCTCCACAACGTAGGCTAAATAAGATAGGCACCCCTTGGCCAAACATTTGCGCGCCTTTGCTAGGGTTAACAACGCGACTTCACCCTTCCTTCTTTCCCCGTAGACCAACGCTATACTACCATCCGATAACGGAATTCGAATCAATTTCTTGGAACACAAGATCTCGCTTGGTTCTTGGCCAACCAATCTATCCCAATCACTACATCAAAACTCCCTATCTCCATAGGTATGAGGTTCACCGGGTATCGCTTCTCCCCAACCTCTAGTGTGCAATTTCTAAGGATATCTCTAACCAAGACCTTCCTACCATCGGCTATTTCGACAATATAAGCATCCTCTAAAGTACTAACAGGTACAAGCAGTTTCGGGTAGAAAATAGTGGACACATAAGAAAAAGTAGCACCGGAATCGAAAAGAATACGAGCGGGTACGGAGTTTATGAGAAACGTATCCGTCACCACATCTGCCGCCTCTTTAGCTTCATCCGCGGTCATCTTGAATGCTCTTCCCGTCTCCTTAGGGACATTATCCCTCTTCCCTTGGCTTCCCCCCGTTCTCATCTTTGGGCAATCCCTTCGAATGTGCCCCTGTTCTTTGCATTCAAAACAAATAACCCCTTTAACTGGGCACTCGCGAGCGTAGTGCCCCCTCTTACCACACTTGTGGCACCCTTCCGCAGGCGAGTTGCATGGCCCGTGGTGCTTGTTCCGGCACTTGAAGCACCAATTAGGCTCCCTCCTATTCTCGATCCTTCGATTGTTGTGGTGGTTGTTGTTGTAGCTTGGCCTCTTGGAAGGCGCTGAATTTCCTTCCCACTTCCTCTTTTCTCCACTTAACTTCCTCTCTTCCTTCCTTAGTTCATCGGTGTCCTCCACCATTTGAGCTTGATCAATGGCCTCCCTTAAAGTGGAGGTCTTTGCCGTTTGCACCATTGCCATCATGTCAGATGGCAATCTTTTGATGTACGCCTTCATCTTCTCTCTCTCAGTAGGAGCCACATGCCCCACTAGATCCAGCTTCTCCACGAACAACTCGTATATTCTCTCACAGTCTTATCTCCCTTCTTGAGAGCTCGGAACTCATCCACAATACGATCTATAGCCCTCTCGTTACAGTATTTCTCCAACACTTTCCCTTTAAACATTTCCCAAGTCAACATTGATACAATCACCGGGCCAAGAGTTTTAGCGGTGACATTCCACCATCTTAAGGTCGCGCCTCTAAGCATCTGTGAGGCAAACCTCACCTTCTGACCTTCCTCACATTCACTCGAGCCAAAAGCTTGCTCGATCTCTTGAAGCTAGTTCATGCAGACCACTGGATCGGAAGTCCCGGAGAACTCGGGTGGCTTAGTGCATAAGAAGGTTTTATAAGAGCAACCCTTCCCTGCTCTTCTCACTTCGGTCACGGGGGTCTCTTCAGTATTTGGTGCGGCCCCTGTTCCCCCGGAACCTCCCACAGCATTCTCGGCAGTTACTTCATGCCTCGACCGGCATCTCTCTCCTCAAGCGCCTTAAGGAATGATTCATGTTGTTGTCCCATCATAGTGTTCACCGCTTGCAACAACCGAATCTGAAGTTCATCTTGTGAACCTGCCTCCGTCATTAGAGGACCCCCTGCGTTAAGATTGAGTGGTGGAATAATAGTCAATCTAGGCACGGGTATACTTGTGAGATGAGGGATGGTTGGTTGCGGTCGAGTAATTCGGGGTGGTTGAGTAACTTCATTTATTCTTTGCCACGTCCTGATTCGTGACACTGTTGGTTGCTCCCTCAACTTCATTACGCGATCGGGTTCGCGTGTTCACGATCTTAGTCTGTCAAGATGATAGAGTAGGATTAAGACAAAACTAACATAAATACGTATAACACATTTGTCAATCATCGCAACAATAGGAAAACGAGCATACTCACATAACAATATACCCAAAATAGCATTAGCTACGTGATATCTTGAATATATCATACCTGTAAGAATTCCCATTACCAAAGTCACATTTCATGATTAGTGCATTTCCGTCGACTCTAAAGCTCTCCTATCTCAATGGTGTCTACCCATATCTCACCAATCCACACTTAAAGTCTCAGCTTTAGTCTAGGCGTCTTAAATTCACACCTAGTTCGCTTAAACTAGAGCTCTGATACCAACTTGTAACACCCTAAAATTTAGAGTAAAATTAAACCGAAATAACATGCGGAATATAAATAAAATCACCTAATAAGTGGGGATGGAGTATGGGAGTTTACATCTAAACATGGATATTAAAATAACAACCTAATAATCTATGCTATTTAGACTATAGATTACAATTGGGTGTTACTAATATCCTCAAAAGAATATTCTATTGCTCCAACTATGTATATGCTCTATGAGCATATCTCCAAAAAGGTGTCCTCTCTCTCGACACATCAACCCGCTCTTCTCTAAAGAGCCCCGTCAACTTGTTTACCTGCTAAACCACATTTAAAATCAAGTGTTAGGCTTACGCCTAGTGAGAACAAACAGTTAAATGGATAAGGCAGTTAAAACATTTAAAAGATAAGATACAGTGCGTTTATCCCATTCAACTTCACTTGAAATAACTTACTCTTGATGAGCAAGGATCTTTTAAAAACAACCGGGGGAGACCAGGTGTTCCATCCTTAGTGACGGATACCAGAAGTAGGTCACTACACGATGTTTGAGCTAACTGTAAGAGCCAATGGCAACCGGTCAATGACCGATGATGCACCTTAGTACACGGCCACCGATGACTTCTTACAAAAGCCTGCGCAATGGTCACTGGCAACCGGTCTATAACCGATTATGCACCTTAGTACACGGCCCCCTGATGACCCCAAATTGCGCATGCATAGAGTCAATGGCATCCGGTAATGATCCGGCATTATACCCAACGGTAAGAGGCCCCCGATGACTTCTATGCTACCAAAAAGGGACAACAATCCCGTTTTAAACCGACTATATGCCTATGGATCCATTACATACTAGTCCTACGACCGAATACATCAACGAGACGTATCGCTAGTTTTCCAACCAAAACCCTTTCAATAAACCATTTCCTTTTTAAAACCAAGTTTTACCAAAAACTAGGTCAAACCATTTTGAGTTTCAAAACCAAAGATTATTTCATTTTATAACATTTCCAAGTATTTTAAACCATTAAAGATGCTCATCCCATCATCTACAACAAAATACTCCAAAACCTCATTTTGACCTAAAACCTCCAAACTTACCCAAATACACAACTACTTGAAAATAAGCTTAAGAATCAGTAAAATGCTACATTTACAACAAGTATTTGAGTTTATAAGTTTAGATTTGAACTCACAAGGCTATAGTTAGGAGAACCCTAGAAAAGCTCCTACGAGGATGGAGGTGATCAAGAAATCTGAAAGGAAGCAAGAACACCACTACTTGAAGCTTTAAATACTTGAACCACTCTTAAATCTTCAACTTGAAAGGAGAAATCAATGAGCTTGGATGAGGTAGGTGGAAGAAAATGAAACCCTAAAATCGCCTTCAATGCTTTTCTCCCGTTATTGAGTTTTGATATCTGATAAATGAGAAATGGAGGTGAAAAATCGCACTTAAAAGTGGTCCAGGACCACCCGGGCGATCTTGCCCTGCGATCATGACAAGGCATGATCGCCTGTCATGATCGCACAACTCGTACCACGAGTTTCGTGCTTAAAATCGATTTTTTTGGCTATCTGGTTTTCTCGTGATCTTGCCTCGCGATCATGACAATGTCAAGATAGCATGTCATGATCGCAAGCGTGTGTGCGAAACTCAATTCGGTTCCGGTTTTCGCTCCTTTCTTCCAGATCAATGTAACCCAACATTATACACTTGAATCCTTCCATTTGCCCAAAAATAATAATATTACAATGCTAATTTACATAACCTTTCGCTAAATTTCCGGGGGGCTTAGATCTTGAAATGAAGTTCCACATCACCTTTACATAACCTTCATCTAGGGGCTTTGTGAACAGATCAGCTAATTGATAATCAGTGGGAATGAAATGAAGTTCCACATCACCTTTAGAGATATGATCTCTTATAAAGTGATACCTGATGTCAATGTGCTTAGATCTTGAATGAAGCACTGGATTGTTGGCAATGACTATTGCACTTGAGTTGTCACACAATATTGGGATCTTTGAGAAAATCTGATTATAGTCACACAACTGATTTTTCATGCACAATATTTATGCACAACAACTTCCAGCAGCCACATATTCTGCTTCAGCTGTAGAAGTAGATACCGAATGTTGTTTCTTACTTGACCAGCTCACAAGCTTTCCACCAAGTAATTGACAGCTTCCAGTAGTACTTTTTCGGTCTATTTTTGAACCTGCAAAGTCAGAATCAGAGTACCCGATGAGATCGAAACCTGAGTCTTTGGGATACCAAAGACCCAGATTTATGGTACCTTTTAGATACCGAAAAATCCTTTTCACAGCAGCTAGATGTGATTCCTTAGGATTTTCTTGATATCGAGCACACAGACAAATAGCAAACATAATATCAGGTCTGCTTGCAGTAAGATAGAGAAGAGATCCTACCATTCCTCTATAACTTGTGATATTGACAGATACACCATCAGGATCAGAATCAAGTTTAAGAGGAGGAGCCATAGGAGTTTTCATGGTGGAACAAGTAACAAACTGAAATTTCTTCAGAAGGTCTTTAATATATTTATTTTGGTTTATGAAAATTCCTTCTGAAGATTGTTTTACTTGTAAACCAAGAAAGAAGGTTAGCTCCCCCATCATGCTCATTTCATACTCTTTTTGCATGAGGGAGCTGAACTCATCACACAAGGATTCATCGGTGGCTCCAAAAATAATATCATCAACATAGATTTGAACAAGAATGATATTACCTTGTGATTTCTTGAAGAAGAGAGTGTTGTCAACTTTTCCTCGTATATTCTCATTTTTAAGAAGATAAACTGAGAGAGTATCATACCAGGCACGAGGAGCTTGCTTCAGTCCATACAGAGCTTTATCTAGCCGATACACATGATATGGATGGACTAGATCTTCAAACCCAGGTGGTTGCTTCACATACACTTCTTTAGCTAGCTCACCATTTAGAAAGGCACTTTTGACATCCATTTGGAATACCCGAAAATTCTTGTAAGTAGTATGAGCAAGAAATATTCGGATAGCTTACAATCTGGCAACAGGAGCAAAAGTTTCATCATAGTCAATTCCTTCCTCTTGCCTGTATCCTTGAGCAACCAACCTTGCTTTGTTTCTTATAATAGTTCCTTCTTCATCCATCTTGTTTCGGAACACCCATTTTGTTCCAATAATAGTTTTGTCAGATGGACGAGGAACTAACTTCCAGACTTTGTTTCTCTCAAATTGTGAGAGTTCTTCTTGCATGACAATTACCTAGCTTGGATCAGCTAGGGCTTCATTAATCAACTTAGGCTCTACAATAGAAACAAAGTTGACATACAAGCACAGATTGCTGATGCCTCTTCTGGTTTTAACACCAACTTGGGGATCACCTATGATTTGATCTATTAGATGATCCATGGTTCATTTTAGTGCAGGAGGCAAAGGAGGAGGCATAGAAGAAGACGAAGTAGGCATTTGAGATGGTGAGGAAAGGTTAGTGGGAGATATGGTGTTTAGATGGGTATGTTCTCCTGAAGAATTAGTTTCAGAAGGTGGAGAAGAAGAAGTGGGTTCAGGAGATAAGGGAGTGTTAATGGGTGGCTGAGAAGAGTTGCTATCTTGAGGATTTGAAAGGTTAGATGAAGAAGAAGAAGGAGGAATTTCACCAACACAAGAATTTATCCATAAATTTAGTTCTTCTTCATTACAGGATAATGAAGATTCTTCAAACTCATCAAATTTTACATGCATGGATTCATCTATGCATTGTCTTCTGAGGTTGTAAATTCTGAAGGCTCTTAAGGAGAGAGAATAGCCCATGAAAATTCCATTGTCAGATTTTGGATCAAACTTTCCAAGTTGTTCCCTGTCATTCAGCATGTGACATGCACAGCCAAACACATGGAAATAGTCAACTGCAGGTTTCCGTCCGTGGAAAACTTCATAGGCAGTCTTGTTATGCCTTTTGACTATGATAGACCTATTTTGAGTGAAACATGCAGTGTTAACTGCTTCAGCCCAAAAATAGGTTGGCAACTTGGATTCACTCAACATTGACCTTGCAGCTTCACACAGTGTTCTATTCTTTCTTTCAACAACACCATTTTGTTGAGGAGTGCGTACGACAGAAAAGTTCTGAGAAATTCCTTTTAGGTCAAAGAAATCTTCCAGAGCAGCATTTTTGAATTCCGTGCCATTATCACTTCTAAACGACTTCACCAGTTTACCATTCATATTTTCAATCTTTCTGGTAAACTTGATGATTTCTTCAACAGCATCACTCTTGTGTTTTAGAAAGAACACCCAAGTATATCTTTTATGCCATACCCAACTTTGTTTGGCTAATTCTTGATAAAGGAGACACACAACTTCTCCAATAGCATTTTCCTTCATGTTGATGATGTAAACGTCATTCATTCGGGTACCTGCCAATACAACTTTATTCTGCATATCAAGAACCAAGCAAACACATAGTTGAAAGGTGACCTTATATCCCAAATCACATATTTGGCTGATGCTCAGTAAGTTGTATATTAGCCCTTCAACATGAGCTACTTTAGAAAAAGTGATGGTTCCATTTGATATGGTACCATAGCCTCTGGTAACACCTTTCCCATTTCCTCCAAAGGAAACAGTAGGTCCTTTTTCTTTTAAGAAATTAGAGAGAAGAGATTTGTTTCCGGTCATGTGTCTTGAACATCCACTGTCCATGTACCATATGTGATCTTTGTTTGGTACCTGCACCCATAAACAAATTTAGACTTTTGGTACCCATTTTGAGGTGGGTCCTTTGGGATTAGAAGGTATTTTGTTTTTACAAAAATCAGAATCTTTAGGGCAATGTTTGGCAAGATGAAAAGTATTGCCACAATTTGTAACACCCGAAATTTTGGATAAGATAATATTTTAACGTAAACCCCGTTGAAGTTAAAGGATATATATATATATATGTAAATATATATAAGAAACATAAATATATATATATATATGTTTATGCTTTAGATATATACGTACATAAGACATATATATATATTTATATTTAATATCATCAAAATATCTTTTGTTGGGAGAGGAGGTTGTTTTGTGATTTGTGGAAATAAGGGGTTGTTTATGACAAAGTTTAAGTAAAGTTTGGGGGAGTTGTGGCTTATGACGTAAGCCTTTAATTTTGGTTCTTATGGGTAATTTCAAACAGAAGGTTGGATGAGTCCATGGGGGCTTGAGCCGGCCTAGGGTTTTTTTTTGTGTGGCCTAAAGTCGTCAGCCAACATCTCTTCACCACCCACCACTCACTTTCTTTTCTTGCCTATATTTCCCTTTCTTTCTTTCTCTCAACCATTCTGTTCGATTTCTTTCTTTCTAAAATCCACCCACCTTTTTCCCTCATTTTCATTCTTTTATTTGTTAAGTTTCGGTTTTGGATTCATGTGATGGAACATTTTAGAGGAACCCTATTCCTAAAAGTTTAAGGGTATGATTTGTGATCTTCAAGTTCTTCAAGAGGTAATCTTTTATTGGATTTTTATAATATTTAAGGTTTTGGCTTTAGATCTAAGTTGCATTAATTTTAGTATTTTGGGTTTGTTGGTGACTTAGATGAAGTTCTAAATGGTGGATGCAGTGGATTTAAAGTCGTTACAAAGGAAGCTAAGTTTGGGGTAAACCCTATATCTAGCCATATTTAGCAAGGTGAGTTCAAGATACTTTGTGAAAACTTTGTACATGCCAAAAACGTCAATTTTAAAGTATTAACATGTTTTACTTGTTATTTATCAAATGTGTGAGTATTTGGGTAAGGTCGCATATTTGGTAAAAAAGGATTTATAAATCATGAAAGAGGCTTATGCTTGAGTTTTAGACATTTTCGAAAATAAAGTATAAGTCTGGGTTGTTTGAGTTCAATGTCTTTAAATGAAAACCATTTGGTTGTATTTGCATCTGTAAAGTATTGGAATTTATAAATCGTTGAAAAATACAGATTATTGCATTATGGGTCATTTTGTAAATGCAATTGTATGAGTTCAAATCTAAACTTATAAAATCAAATACTTGTTGTGAATGTAGTATTTTACTGATTCCTAAACTTAATTTCAAGTGGTTGTGTATTTGGGTAAGTTTGGAGGTTTTGGGTCAAAATGAGGATTTTGAGTATTTTGTTGTAAATGATGAGTTGAACATCATTAATGGTTTAAAATACTTGGAAATGTTATAAAATGAAATAATCTTTGGTTTTGAAACTCAATATGATTTGACCTAATTTTTGGTAAAACTTGGACTGGAAAGAAGATGGTTTGTTGAAAAGAGTTTTCAAGGTTGGAAAACTAGTAATACGTTTCGTTGATGCATTCGGTAGTAGGACTAGTATGTAATGGATCCATAGGCATATAGTCGGTTTAAAGGTGGGATTGTTGTCCCTTTTGGTCGCATAGAAGTTATAGGGGGCCTCTTACCGTTGGGTATAATGCCGGATCATTACCGGATGCCATTGACTCTATGCATGCGCAATTTGGGGTCATCAGGGGGCCGTGTACTAAGGTGCATAATCGGTTATAGACCGGTTGCCAGTGACCATTGCGCGGGCTTTCGTAGGAGCCATCGGGGGCCGTGTACTAAGGTGCATAATCGGTTATTGACCGATTGCCATTGACTCCTATAATTGCTCAACATCGAGTAGTGACCTACTTTTGTATCCGTCACCAAAGATGGTATGATCGGGAATCCCCCGTGAACTTCGGATAGTTCTATCCCTTTTTAAAGGTCCGCGTGAGTTAATGATTTATAAAACATGGTTAAAGGTATGTTTTCTATCTCCACGTTTATACACTCAATCATGGTCGTGTGAGTATTGGAATTGGTATTACGTTAAAAGAATATTTCTATTTAAAGTATTCTCCTCTAATGTCATTTTGGTCTAAAGCTTTTATTATGGGACTATTGAATTTGGGGAAAGACGTTGCTTTTATAATAAGGTTATTTCCTTTGAGAATTATATTTTATCAAGAAAATCTTTTGGTTTCAAATCAATCATAAATAGGTTAAAAACTCTTGAGCTCACTAGGCGTTAAGCCTAACCCTTTTTCTTTGTCGGCATGTGCATCAGGTTATCGTTGGGGTTGGTACTAGCGACACGTGTGGACTTGAGTGCTAGGAAATGTCATGATAAAAATTAGACTCTTGGTGATGTTTTCCGCATTCGGAGATAGCGACTCTTATTAGTTTAGTAACACCCAACCATATGTAAGTCTTGTATAAGACTTGATTTATTTGTTGTAGAGGTTTATTACTAATTGTGGTTTGAGGAAAGTTATATATTGATGTAATATTAGAAATTTTAAATTAGTCGCTATTTCCAGATTTGAGGGTGTTACAAGTTGGTATCAGAGCATAAGTTTGAGAGATTTAGGTATTAATTTAGATGCCTAGACTCAAACTAGCGTATTGATTAAGTGATCAGATGTGAGATTTCACAATTGGACACTTTAAGATAAGAT
Organism: Silybum marianum; assembly: GCA_036898165.1. NCBI lineage: Eukaryota > Viridiplantae > Streptophyta > Magnoliopsida > Asterales > Asteraceae > Silybum > Silybum marianum. The sequence goes on along the minus strand of CM072540.1, from coordinate 13,012,958 downwards.
ATTTGGAGGTTAATAGATGCACTAGAATCGAGAATCATGATGATGGTAACAAGGATCCGCATGTGAGGTAAATTTGTATTATTATCCGGCCAGTGATAATATGAATTTACAGTTACGTGTGTGTGCTTGAGACACATTGTCATGGTGATCCATGGGGTAGTGAATGAGTTCTTATGGCAGTGACCGTTGAAAAATTTGATGGATGTAGCAATGTCACTATGAGTGACATATAAGTACGGTGATTATCTTAAGCCGACCATTTTGGGTCAAAGGTAATGGTTAGTTATGAACCATAAGCTTGTTGAATCAACCTAATTCCGAGAGAAAATTGTAAATCGATGGATTTAGTGGTGGATGATGGTCTTAAGATATGAAGCTTTCCAATGTTGGCATTGTGGTAGACTTGGCGAGCATGGTTTAAGACTTTGGGTCCCAACCGGATGCATGCACGACATTTGTCTTAGAAAACAAATTGCAAAATTCTTTCGGATTTGTCAAAGGAGTAATTATTCTGAAAAAATGTTTTGGGCACACTCGAGAGTGTAGCCATGTCTTAGGATTTGTTAAATCGTTTTAGTTGCACGAAAATTGCATACTTATTCACTAAGAATTTAATTCGTACTATTTTGCTAGAATTGCAAATTTTGAAATTTGTATCTCAAGAGAGTTTAAATTTGAAACTAACTTAAATTATTTCGTTGTTCTCGAGAAATGTACACATATCATTTTTACGAGCTTTGAGAAATTATTTGATGTACGTGAGTTTTGGGTCAAGTTCGAAATGCATGAACTACCGTACCTCCTACGGTTGTTTACAAGTTTCATTGAGATTTTGGGTGCGTATTGCTCATGATTCAATTTTATGATTTTAGGAATTTTACGAGTTCTTTTATTGTCAGTGTGCGTTTAAGAGTTTATTGGGGATTCTATTTTGCGTAATTTATTCTGGCATAAAGATTTTAATGGCGTCCAAATATAAAGTTTCACCCATTTTCATTTAGATGTTATTGACGTATTTACGAGGATCGTTTCTTGCACAGAGATTGCATATATTTTAGTTATATCTTGGTTTTTAATGCGTAGCCACATTTTATAAAGACACAAACTTTTCGCTAGTTGGCTTTAAGTTTACATCCAAACCAAATCGGCTCTTGGTATGATCAAAACGTGTGCATATATTGTTTACTTATTTCGAGAAAATAAATAGATGCATGGTATTCTTATTGGGAATATTACTCCATACCATTTTATGGCTAAAGGTGGGATTTTGGAAATTTTGGTACAAACGTTTTGTTGTACATAATTTTAATGCATGAATTTTTCTTACATACATGGCATAAGTAAAAGTGTGTCAAGACCATATAGATTCATTTTAAAGGTTTTCTAATTGTATTCTCGGTGTTGTCATCATTAGTTTAAATAATGATTTCATAACTTTTAAATGATTTTGTATACCGACCTTTGGTCATTTTTTTCGCGATTACTAATTTAGTGTACGAAATGATTTATAATTATGGCATGAGTAAGTTTTATATTAAGATCATGTCGGCCTATTTAAAAAGTTCTATCGAAAAATATTTTCGTTAATGACATGGCTATTTCGAGTTATGAACGCACAACTTTGAAGCAAACTTTAAACGAGTGACACGATGTCTTTGTTACAAAATCAATCTCTATACGTGCGTATAGTAGATTTAAATATTTGCGTTCGTTAATTCTAAAAAAAAATGGCATATTTATTGTCTTATACTTTGAAACCCTTGAACTCATTAGAACCTTAAGGATGGAACTTCCTCTATTTTTGGGTTGTATTTAAGGATTAAAAAAAAAGTCCTTGAGAATTAATGTATAGGGCGAGCCATCTAGTAATTGTTTCTAGTTTATGAACCTTCCGTTTGTAAAGTTTGTAGGTCCGAATTTGAATTATTAGACTTGCGAGTTGTCCTGAATAATTAAGTGATGGATTTCTCTGCTTTGATAGATCCTCGGATTTAGGTTTTCTATGATTGGTTGCTTTTGATCCGAGTTACTGTTATGTGTTGGTGGTGTATTGGCCATGTACACCTTTATGAGTAATGGGTTGTGGCAGTTAGTTCGTTATGGCTAAAATATATTGGGAATTTAGTGCTTATTTAAGTGTCAACCTAAAAGCGCAAGCGTCTGCGTAAATCTATAATTCAGATACAAGCATCTTGTAATTCTAGAAGTTGATTTTAAATTTTGAGGCCTTGAATCGGTGGCATATTTGGGGACGTTAAATGGTATTAGTTCTTGGTTGCTTTTATAATAACTCCAGGGATAGTAGACGTTGGTAGTTAAGGATGAGCGAATAAGATTTTTTTTTTTGCGAGATAGTAAAGATCTTACAATTGGAATAATGTGTTAGTAGAATTAAGAATAGAATTTACAGTGACCATCTATGATATAATTGAAAACTTTAAGAGCATAGAACACCGTAGAGGTAATATAAGTTACCTAAGGTTGGGAAGAAACCGAGACTGTGGTTGAGATTGCTCTAATGATATCTAGTAGTTAGAGTAATGTTTGGTGCAATATCGCGGAATGTTTCAGATGTAGAAATTAATGTGGTTCTCATCATAGCGGTTTGAACCTATAGTTATAGAGTTGGATTTGGTGTTAGATTTCGAGGACGAAATCGTTCTAAGGTTGGGAGGATTGTAACACCCGAAATTTTGGATAAGATAATATTTTAACGTAAACCCCGTTTAAGTTAAAGGATATATATATATATGTAAATATATATAAGAAACATAGATATATATATATATATATATGTTTATGCTTTAGATATATACGTACATAAGACGTATATATATATATATATTTATATTTAATATCATCAAAATATCTTTTGTTGGGAGAGGAGGTTGTTTTGTGATTTGTGGAAATAAGGGGTTGTTTATGACAAAGTTTAAGTAAAGTTTGGGGGAGTTGTGGCTTATGACGTAAGCCTTTAATTTTGGTTCTTATGGGTAATTTCAAACAGAAGGTTGGATGAGTCCATGGGGGCTTGAGCCGGCCTAGGGTTTTTTTTTGTGTGGCCTAAAGTCGTCAGCCAACATCTCTTCACCACCCACCACTCACTTTCTTTTCTTGCCTATATTTCCCTTTCTTTCTTTCTCTCAACCATTCTGTTCGATTTCTTTCTTTCTAAAATCCACCCACCTTTTTCCCTCATTTTCATTCTTTTATTTGTTAAGTTTCGGTTTTGGATTCATGTGATGGAACATTTTAGAGGAACCCTATTCCTAAAAGTTTAAGGGTATGATTTGTGATCTTCAAGTTCTTCAAGAGGTAATCTTTTATTGGATTTTTATAATATTTAAGGTTTTGGCTTTAGATCTAAGTTGCGTTAATTTTAGTATTTTGGGTTTGTTGGTGACTTAGATGAAGTTCTAAATGGTGGATACAGTGGATTTAAAGTCGTTACAAAGGAAGCTAAGTTTGGGGTAAACCCTATATCTAGCCATATTTAGCAAGGTGAGTTCAAGATACTTTGTGAAAACTTTGTACATGCCAAAAACGTCAATTTTAAAGTATTAACATGTTTTACTTGTTATTTATCAAATGTGTGAGTATTTGGGTAAGGTCGCATATTTGGTAAAAAAAGGATTTATAAATCATGAAAGAGGCTTATGCTTGAGTTTTAGACATTTTGGAAAATAAAGTATAAGTCTGGGTTGTTTGAGTTCAATGTCTTTAAATGAAAACCATTTGGTTGTATTTGCATCTGTAAAGTATTGGAATTTATAAATCGTTGAAAAATACAGATTATTGCATTATGGGTCATTTTGTAAATGCATGAGTATGAGTTCAAATCTAAACTTATAAAATCAAATACTTGTTGTGAATGTAGTATTTTACTGATTCCTAAACTTAATTTCAAGTGGTTGTGTATTTGGGTAAGTTTGGAGGTTTTGGGTCAAAATGAGGATTTTGAGTATTTTGTTGTAAATGATGAGTTGAACATCATTAATGGTTTAAAATACTTGGAAATGTTATAAAATGAAATAATCTTTGGTTTTGAAACTCAAAATGATTTGACCTAATTTTTGGTAAAACTTGGACTGGAAAGAAGATGGTTTGTTGAAAAGAGTTTTCAAGGTTGGAAAACTAGTAATACGTCTCGTTGATGTATTCGGTAGTAGGACTAGTATGTAATGGATCCATAGGCATATAGTCGGTTTAAAGGAGGGATTGTTGTCCCTATTTGGTCGCATAGAAGTCATAGGGGGCCTCTTACCGTTGGGTATAATGCCGGATCATTACCGGATGCCATTGACTCTATGCATGCGCAATTTGGGGTCATTAGGGGGCCGTGTACTAAGGTGCATAATCGGTTATAGACCGGTTGCCAGTGACCATTGCGCGGGCTTTCGTAGGAGCCATCGGGGGCCGTGTACTAAGGTGCATAATCGGTTATTGACCGATTGCCATTGACTCCTATAATTGCTCAACATCGAGTAGTGACCTACTCTTGTATCCGTCACCAAAGATGGTATGATCGGGAATCCCCCGTGAACTTCGGATAGTTCTATCCCTTTATAAAGGTCCGCATGAGTTAATGATTTATAAAACATGGTTAAAGGTATGTTTTCTATCTCCACGTTTATACACTCAATCATGGTCGTGTGAGTATTGGAATTGGTATTACGTTAAAAGAATATTTCTATTTAAAGCATTCTCTTCTAATGTCATTTTGGTCTAAAGCTTTTATTATGGGACTATTGAATTTGGGGAAAGACGTTGCTTTTATAATAAGGTTATTTCCTTTGAGAATTATATTTTATCAAGAAAATCTTTTGGTTTCAAATCAATCATAAATATGTTAAAAACTCTTGAGCTCACTAGGCGTTAAGCCTAACCCTTTTTCTTTGTCGGCATGTGCATCAGGTTATCGTTGGGGTTGGTACTAGCGACACGTGTGGACTTGAGTGCTAGGAAGTGGCAAGATAAAGATTAGACTCTTGGTGATGTTTTCCGCATTCGGAGATAGCGACTCTTATTAGTTTAGTAACACCCAACCATATGTAGGTCTTGTATAAGACTTGATTTATTTGTTGTAGAGGTTTATTACTAATTGTGGTTTGAGGAAAGTTATATATTGATGTAATATTAGAAATTTTAAATTGTCGCTATTTCCAGATTTGAGGGTGTTACACAATTATAGCATTTCTTTAAAGAAAAGGCCCTGTTAAAATCCATGTTGTCAAAACTTTGAGCATAAGTTGGTGACTGAGAGGAGGAGGGGTGACCAACACCTGGTCTTGGTCCAAGAATACCTTTATCAGGATTTGGTCCAAGAATACCTTTACCAGGATTTTTTGATTTCTTTAAGTTGAGAGAGCGAGGGATGAAATCAGTAATCACTTGAGATTTTCTTTTGGATGAAAACTTTTTCTTTTGAGAAAATCTTTTTGAGGCATGGTGTACAGAAGTAGTCGGTGACTTATGAAACTCCCTTGACTCATGAAGGCTCAGAGAGTTTAGAAGTTTTTGAATGGGTTTGGGAGAAGAAGAAGAAGAAGAAGAGATTGGGATTTTTAAAGGCTCAGGAGAAACTTCTTTTGCTTCTACAAAAACTCCAAACTTTTTGGTATTGGATTCAACTTTTAGCATGTCAAGAAGATCTATAGAATGAACGGAGGTAGAATCCTCAGATGAGTAACCGAAGAGATCATCATCGTCATCAGAAAAGAAACCAGCAGGAAAGCCTTGGCATTCAGATGATGGAGGAATAGGATCAGAAGATTGAAAATTATCTTTTCCATATCCAAGTCCAGACTTGTCCTTGTTAGAGATTTGATCTTGAAGAATCCTTTCAAGATCTTAAGAAGATTTGGTCCATTTAGAGAGAACCTCTTGTTCGTTTTCAAGAGTGTTAGAGATTTTTGATTTTTCTTCAGAAAGACTGTCGTTTAAATACCTTAGGTTTTCTAGATCAGTTTTCATTTTATCAAAATCTTTGAGTTTAGAGAAACAAGATAGAAGTTGATCATTTAAAAATTTTATGTGCATGTCAGTCTTTTTCTTTTGATCCTTTAAGTCGTAGAAGTCGATAGTTAAAGAGTCAAAAGCATCAGCTTTTTGATCATCAGAGAGAAAGGTAAAGGGATGTACCTGAGGCTTTGTTCCTGAAGTTGATTCCTTAGTAGATACAAGAGCAGTGCAAAGTGTCTTTTCCATATCTGCTAATTCATCAATTTTGGCCATAAGACACTTTGTGACATATTCACTGTCACTCTCAGAGGTTTGCTCATCTTCCCAGCAATGTGTTTCAGCAACCAAGGTTTTTCCTTTGTTTTGGTTCTTTTCCTTTTCTCTTCGGTACTTTGCTTTGTATTTCTTGTACCCAGAGATTTCTTTTGAGGATTCAGGACTTTCCTTAGAAAAATGGCTATTTCTCTCTTCAGACTTCCTAGAAGCTGATTTGGAGAAGTCATGGCCAGAAGAAGAAGATTTAAATTTGGAAAAAGCTTTGGATCTGCACTCAGAAGCAAAGTACCCTTCTTTCCACAACTGAAGCATTCTTCATTTGTTTTGTCAGAAGAGGGTTTTTGAGAAAAATGTTTTCTTTGAAATCTAGAACGGTTAGAAGAAAAACTTTTATTTTTAAGGTTACCTGCAATCATTGCCATACTATCAGAAAGTATGTCAATGGCAGATTCTTCACCTTCATTATCAGCTGCACTGTAGTAAGCATCTGATAAATGAGATGATTCTTCCTTAATATCACTTTCAGATTCAGAAGAGGTATAGGTGATTCTAAGAACACAAGAAGAAGATTTAGAATCACCTATTAAAGCAACAGAAAAAGTCTAAATATCTTTTATGAGAGATTTTCTTTGATTCTTGGTTCGTTCATAATGAAGAAGAGTCCCATAGAGAGCAGTTAAAGGCATAACTTCAAGATCCTTGGTTTGCTTAATGCAAGTACATATGGTTTCCCAGAAGTCTGGGAGGCAATCCATAAACTTGCAGAGAACTTCTTCATTATCATAAACTCTTCCAAGAACTTTCAGATCATTGAGAAGACAGTTAAAGCGATTAAAGTAGGCAGAGAGGGATTCTCCTTTTTCATGGGAAGGACTTCATCTCCTTTTATAGTGCCCATGCATGGGATGCAAGTGGACAGCTGTGAAGGATTCATTAGCTGGAAGTATATCTGATGGACAAAGGAAGAGGCCACTCCCTTTGTACTAGATTAATGGATGAACCATTCTTTGTAGCACGTAATGTCAGATAACTTTATATATTTTTCTTCATGCTCTGTGAAGTCCCATCAAACCTTTTAGCTAAAAGACAAACATCCCTTTTATAAGAATAAAAGAGAATGTCTGAATTTAAGGTTTGGTGCCCAAGTTCTTGCTGCTCACGTGTCTTGCATTTGATGTGAGTCAAGAACTTATCTCTGAAAATTGCTAAGTGATATATGGAACCATGTATCACATCGGTGGGTGCCTTGAAAGGTTGGAGTTGATAAGTGTACACATTGCTTGGTGATCTTCAAATTTCACTAAGTGTTGGCAAATGTACATCCTTGTATTGGTGACTTGTTATCTCAACCTTAAGCAAGGGAACAACAATCTTCGGTTCAATGACAACCAGATTGCGTCATTAGATGGCATCACCGAGGTAGTTTATGGTTCGAGACAAAAGCTAACCACATTTACCTTGAGCACAATCTGTATGTAAGTACATCTTATATACTTCAAATTTAGAGCTTCTACATCTCCATGCTAGCTATAGGTTGTGGCTTCTTGCTTCATATTCTATACAATACTTCTTCCATGGAATTGCAACGTCTAATTTGTCTCATAATTCAAGTAAAATCTTTGATTATGTGTCAAATATCTAAAATAAGCTTCAGTGAGAACATAAAAGAATTCTCAAATTAACACCATTAATTTGGTTTGTAATGATTATAATGGACTGAGGTAATTTAACTTGAAATTTTTCAATGTTTATGGGACAGGGAAAGTAATAAACACTTTAATTCACTTTTCTCTCTATTGGGGAATGGACTGCCATTTTTCTACTGTTATGGATTTTCCACACAAAGTTGGTTATTATCCCGTCCATGGTTACTATTATGAATTCTGACCGATATCTTCTCAAATATTTCGTTAAATGCATTAGTTAGAGGCTTTTCCGAAGTGGGGTTCTGTAACACCCTAAAAATTAGAGCAAATTTAAACCGAAATTTAAATGCGGAATACAACTAAAATATAAAAGGATCACCCATTAGATGGGGAAAGTAACAGAGTTTACAACAATATACGAATACTAAATGACAACCTATTAATCTATACAAAATCCGAAATATAGATTTTGTTCGGGTGTCACTAATATCCTCAAAATAACTTTGCTAGTATCTCCAATATTTACACTTGGAAGTGTAAGCCCAAAAAGGCGCCTCTACCGGCACAACGCTCCACTCCGCTCTAAGGAGCCCCGTTAACACGATCACCTGCTAAACATGACATTTAAGAACAAGTGTTAGGCTTACGCCTAGTGAGAACAAACAGTTAAATGGATGAAGCCGTAAAATATTTAATTAGAAGAGTGTAAGACTTTATTCCATAACTTAATTTGAAAGCTTACTCTTGGTGAGCAAGGTTCTTTTAAAAGTAACCGGGGAAGACCCGATCATACCATCTTTGGTGACGGATACAAAAGTAAGTCGCTACTTGATGTTGGCTTAATAAAGGAAACAATGAAATTAACCAATAATACAATAAATTGCAAGACCTCCGATGATTCCAATGAAAGCCCGTGCTAGGGTCAATGACAATTGGCAATAACCAATAATACAATAAATTGCAAGGCCTCCGATGACCCTAATTTAGCACGTACGTAAGAGTCAATGGCAATTGGCAACAACCAATAATACAATAAATTGCAAGGCCTCCGATGACTCAAACATAACAGAAAGGGGACAACAATCCTGTCTTAAAACCGACTAAATGTCTATGGATCCATTACATACTAGTCTATAAATCAACCACATCAAACAAGACATAGTGATAGTTTTCCATGTACCGAAAAACCTTTACATAAATGTTTCTCTTTGAAATATGAACTTTACCGAAAATTAGGTCAAATAATTTTAGTTCCATAAGCAAAGATTTTCTCATCTAGAGACATTTCTAAGTAAGATAAAACCATTTATAATACTCATTTTATAACCGAGATCAAAATCCCCAAATTCCTCATTTTGACCAACAATCTCCAAACTTAACCAAATGCTTAAATAATGGAATTATAAACTTTAAATGAAGTAAATACAAGATTTAAGACAAGTATTAAGTTTGTAAAAGGGTTGGAAATGAATTCATTAGCTAGGGTTGAAGAAACCCTAGAAAATTCTCAAAAAATGGAGAAGATGAAGCTTGGTAAAGAAGGATGAAGAACACCACTACTTGAAGTTTTGACCTTGAATCTTCAACCTCTGTCGAGTATTAAATGCTTATGGATGAGGTAGATTGAAGAAGTAAATGCTCTAAAATTGGCCTTCAATGGAGAGGTAAGGGAGAAAACGAGTTTAGGGTGAGAAGTGAGAAACTGATCTGAAAAACGTGACTTAATGCCCTTCTGGACACCCCGGGCGACCTTGCCAGATGATTGTGACATGACAAAGTCGCCTGTCACAATAGCCTGAGGTGTACCGCGAGTTCCGCTGATTTTTTCCAAACTGACAGATTTTGGCGATTGTGCCATGGCACAGTAGCCTGTCACAATAGCCTAAATGGAACAAAGAGTGTTTTCGTTTCCGATTTTCGTTCTTTTCCTCCAATTAATTGCAACCCCACATTAAACACTTGAAACACTCTAAATAGCTAAAATATAATAATATTAGGACGCGAAATTTATATCTTGCATATAAAATTTCCGGGTCTTACAGGTTCACCTTCTCACTAGAGGGTTAGAATGTGGTCATTAGATGAATGTATTCCTGGGATGGATTAATGTTGTTATTTACACTAGGAGTATGTAATTCAATTTCATGTGCTTAGAATGTTTTTGAGAATAATGTTGTCTAATGAGTGGGCTTAGGAGTATGTAATTCAATTTTATATGTGATGAGTCATGACCTGGTCTACAACAATAATTTTACTGGTTGAGTTAAATGTTTACATACTCGGACCATTCCCATCATATCTGATGGCAAACCTTTGATATACGCCTTTATCTTTTCCCTTTCATTCGGGGCCACATGCCCCACCAAGCTCAGCTTCTCCACAAACAATCGGGTATAGTCCCTTACAGTTTTGCTCCCCTTCTTGAGAAGCCGAAACTCATCAACGATTCGGTCGATAGCCCTCTCATTACAATACTCTTCCATGATCTTTGCTTTTGTTAGGTCTATTATTATTTAATTGTGACAAAATAAGAAAAAGATATGCTTGATTGTAAAAGGAAGTTTATAATTCCTTAAACTCTTTGTTTCCTTAATTAGCTTAGACCTAGCCATATAAATAGGACATTTGGGTTTTCCTTTGTGCTAGTCGATTCATATTAGAGAGAGAGAGAGAGAGAGCTGAATCTGGTTTTACATTGTAATCGATCATACGTTTAAGACATATATGACTACGTAAGTTCTTTAACATCTTTATTGTCATATTACCTTTGCTATTAACATCTACTTGTCATTGTGCTTGTTTATATGGGATATACAAGTGGTATCAGAGCCTAAGATCAAGAGTTTTTACGATTTTCTGAGCAAACCACGAAACAGAAGGTAATTTTTTTCGATTTCTGCAAATTCTGCTGTTCATTGAATTTTTGTCGAGTCCTACTGTTTCATGCTTTACCCGATAAAACACCATATTTTTTTTCGACTACCTCATATCTGCTCAATGAATTTTTCTCGATCATTATATAAGTTTCTATGTGTTCTTCTCGATTGAGTATATCTGTGCTTTTCTCGATTTAAAGTTTCTCTCGACTTATTGAATTTTTCTCGAATCTCTCTTTTGTTGATTGAATTTTTATCGATTCAACTGCTTAAATCTTGAATTTTTATCGACTCCTACATAAAATATTTAAATCTGTTAAATTAAAATTATTTTAGTTTATTTTTCTTTACTTTTGAATATCTTTACATAAGAAAACTCAGGAACTTGTGACTCCTGCAGCTTTTCTTACTAAATATTTCCTTAGTAAAATCATAAACTCTCGTAATCTTGATATTTTTTTGTAATTGAACAAATAAGAAACTCGAAAACCCAGACAGTCTTGTCCATAAAAAGACTAGTTCTTTTTTAGTCAAGAACCCTGTGTTTTTGTTTTCTGGTTTTTCAATAACAGAAAACTCAGATTTAAAGTATTTTGATTTTTAGTCGAGTCCTATTGAATCGAGAAGAAGTTTGATCGAGTGGTCAGTATTCGATAAAAGAATTTTAATCGAAATCTTTTTCTGATCGAAGTATAAAACTTATATCGATCCAATTTCATTCGACAATAATTTATTATCGAGCCTCATTCACTCGATAACAATTAATATCGAGCCGAAACATTTATTATCGAGCCTCTATCTCTCGATAACAATTTTCATCGAGTACTTTACACCCGACAAAAGTCCTTAATCTTTCTGCCCATATCGATAATTTTATTACCGATCTCCTTTGTCTCTCAAGAAAAACCTACTGTTTCACGAGACAACTCAGAATTTTTTAAAAAACTCATCGATCGAGGTCCACTAGCAAGTACAATGACTACCCGTGAAGCAATGTCAATTGGATCAGACACCAAACCTCCGATTCTCTTCCCGGGCGAATATTCTCAATGGAAGGATAGATTCCTCGACTTCATTGAACGCAATGACTATGCCGATGAGATCATGCGTTCAATCAAGGAAGGTCCTCCTCCAACTTTTTATCAGGAATTTCCGGCTATGCCAAATAATACTCCTCCTTCGCCCACACGAAGGGAAGTTAAACTCAAAAGTACATGGGATGCAAACGAGAAGAAGATAATGAAAGGTGACCAACTTGCCCGTTCTTATCTACTTATGAGCCTCCCAAATGAAATATATATGAGCATTGATAGCCACAAGAAGACGGCTAAAGAAATGTGGGAGGTCATAGAAAAGTTCATGCTTGGAACGAAGATTGACACACAACTCAAAATCACCAACTGCATCTCACAATATGAAGAATTCAAGGCAAAAGATGGAGAAAGTCTTACGAACACGTATACCCGTTTCGTTCAACTAGTAAACGAACTAAGCAAGAACGAAATTTGTAAGACCAAGATCGAAAATAGCGTTAAATTTGTTAGCAATCGTCAACCGGAATGGCGCCGGTTTGCTAATCAAATCAAACACAGCAAATATCTTGCTGATCTTGATCTTCATGAAGTCTATGAAACCCTCCAACAAGACGAAGAGGAGGTTCTTGAACTGATGGGGTTAAAGACAAAGAAGAACCCGGATCCAATCGCCTTGATGGCAAAAGATTCCTCTTCCACTCCTCAAGAGATGTTTCCTGAACTGGAAGACGAAGATTTTGACTATGATCCCGAAATTGCCAAACTTCAACAACAACTGGCCTTCCTTACGAGATCTTTTCAACAAAAGTTCTCACTTCGCTCGAATCCCAACCAACAAAGGTATGCCTCGGGATCTAATAATCATGAGCGAAAGGCCCTGTTTGAACCAAAGCCAAGAAGAGAAGAACCACGCTCAACACCCAAGCCAGAAGACAAGTTCAAGGGTTAGAGAAGCCTGTGCTACAACTGTGGCAAATCTGGTCACTATGCAAGGGAATGCAAGAAGCCAATAGTGAAGGACTCCAACTACTTCACTTACAAACTGATGTTGTCTAAACAAAAAGAAGCCGGTAAAGTTCTTCTAGCTGAAGATGAACAATGGCTTAATCAAGATGATGAAGACGACATGGAAAGGGATACTCAAGCACATTTCAGTTTGATGGCTTACTCTGATGATACTCCTTCTCACGCTTCCGACTACACACCCGAGGTAAACCCTTCTGACTATGACTCTTTTGTATCTCAAATGCATGATTTAATGTGTCAATTAAAAGAATTACAATCTAAATTGAAAACCTAGAAACTCTTGGTTTCCAATTTAGAAGCAAGCTTAGAAAATAATCATAATCAATTCCTGCTTATGCAAACCAACCTTGTCAATTCTCAAAGTATAGCACACAATCTCGAAACGGAGAAAATGGTTTTAAAAGAAGAAAATGATCTTTTTAAACAACAAATATCTGATCTCACGCTTCAACTTCACACATCTAGGAATGAGACTGCCGAATTTTCATCAAAGTTTTGACTTTGTCAGTTTTCAAAGACAAGATCTATTAGAAAAACTCAAAAATTTAGAATTAAAACTTTACAAGCTTGGTCAAACTGAACGCACTATTCACTTAAATGCACCGAAAGATTTAAGCTTTAAAGCCGGGTTAGGTTTTGAAAACCCGAAACACTTAGCAAAGGCAATCTATAATACTCCGACGATTTATAAATTCAAATATCTGAACCTTTGTCCGAATTACCAAATTCAATTTATGAAGTCAGACTCTAGTGTTGAGGAAAGAGAAGACTGGAAGAGACAAAACAAAAACTATTTTCAAATACCTTTCTGCTATCCTCAAATAGTAGAAGAGGAATCTTCAAGTGAATCTCTTCCAAACACCTACTTTCCATCATATTCTGCCGAAGAACTTCCAAACAAGATTCCTGAATGTAAACCATACATTCCACTCTATTTTTAGAAAAGAAAATTATTCAACTCGAACGAGTGTTGGAAACTGAACGTTCTTTGGCAGAAAAGGAAAAGGAATCATTTTTATCTTAAATACAACAACTTGAGAACGAGACTTTACAATTGAACAAAACTCATGAAAATGATACTATTTCAAACATTTCAACTTGTAAAGCCTTCGTTAGCAATTATTTAGATAATTGCGAAGAATTGTTTAAAATGGACTCAAATTCCAATCCTCCAAAACAAAAATGTTCCTATTCCGACGAACAAATCAATGCTGAATTACATGCCCTTTCTAACCAATCTTCACTTGAATCGGGCGAGTATTTAAATGACATGTGTGATGAATTTGACTTCAATCCTGTACTTCCAAATCACACGGAGTTTTTAGACAAAGACAAACAACCAATGGAATCAGTTTCATTCCCTACGGAACCAACGGAGTGTTCCACGAGTCAAAATCAAACCACTCCTAAACAAACGAAAACCAATCATATCTTCCAAAATCATACTAACCGTGTTCCTTTCAATGTTTCAGCGGTTCATACTTTAGAAAACAAACAAGTTTGGGTCAAAAAGGGCACGCGTTCAACAAAGTCAACACCCCGCGAAGAAGACAAATTTTTCCGTTCAAATGTTAAAAGAAGCAATTCTCGTTTTAGATTTCCTTATCAAATTCATTCATTTCGACACTTAATTAAATTTTCTCGTAATAAAATTTGCTGTTCTAATTGCGGTGTGGATGATTTTGTACGTAAACCTCCAATTGATTATGGTTATGACTATTTTCCTCACATGCATAATTCTTTTAATCGCAAATTTTTTCCTTCATCACCTGTTTCTAAATGGGGTCCGAGAAATCAAATGACTAACGCCTATAAGTCTCACTACAAGTGGGTACCCAAGGGTGCTATGTCAACTAACCATGATGGACCCATTTACAAATGGGTACCTAAATCTGCCTGATTTTGTGCAGATCGGTCATGTGTGGTACTTAGATTCCGGATGCTCCAAACACATGACCGGACAAAAGGAGCTGCTTGCCAATTACACTGAAAAGAAGGGAGGATTCGTCAAATTTGGCAACAATCACTTGGCACCGATTAAAGGATATGGTGATATCATTCAAAACAACATCACCATTTCCGACGTTTCTTATGTTCAAGGCCTGAGTCACAATCTGTTGAGCATTGGCAAATTCTGTGACAAACAACTCGAAGTAAATTTTAGACTTGAACGATGCTGTGTTCGCACATTTGATGGCAAGGAACTACTAACCGGCACGCGCAAGTCAAATCTCTACACGATTGATCTTTCCCAAGTGAACGCACCCTCAAGTGTTTGTCAACTTTCAGATGTTTCTAGTCCGAAGACATGGTTATGGCATCGACGTTTATCCCACTTAAACTTCAAGAACATAAATCGTCTTTCCATTCAAGGGCTAGTAACTGGTCTTCCAGCTATTAAATTCGACAAACCGCATCTCTGTGACGCATGCGAGATGGGAAAGATGAAGAAGGTCTCTCACAAACCCAAGTTAGTCCACAGCACAACTCGACCTCTTCAACTCATTCATATGGACTTGTGCGGCCCGATGTGGACTCAAAGCATATATGGTAAGAAGTATGTTCTAGTGATGGTGGATGATTTCTCTCGTTTCACATGGGTAAAGTTTCTTCGATCAAAGGATGAAACCCCCAACACCATCATCACGTTTCTCAAAGCCATCCAAGTTAAGCTAGCACTTACTGCCCAGACCATCCGCACCGATAATGGAACTGAATTCAAAAACCGTTTCCTTGACGGTTATCTCGAATCGGTTGGTATAACCCACACGTTCTCTGCGGCTCGCACTCCGCAACAAAACGGTGTTGTTGAACGCTGAAATCGAACTCTAGTTGAAGCAGCTCGCACTATGCTTACTTACTCCAAGCTTCCTCTCCACCTTTAGGCCGAAGCTATCAACACTGCATGCTACACTCAAAACCGCTCTATCATTAACAAACGTTTCAACACGACACCTTATCACTTGGTCTACGATCGCGTGCCTTCCATCGAGCATCTTCGAACGTTTGGCACTCGTTGCTTCATACTCAATGAAAAAGAAAATCGTGGGAAACTCAAGCCGAAAGCCGATGAAGCTTACTTTCTCGGATACTCACCAAACGCGTCATCTTATCGGGTCTACATAAAACACGCACGTTGCGTCACTGAAAGCGTTAATGTTCAATTTGATCCAAACGCCGAAATGGCTCCTGAACACGACAGTTCTGGACCCGCACTAACCAGCATATTAGCTTCCGATCACATTCGTTCGGAACCTGCTCCCAACCCCGCTGCACCTTCAACGTCCAAAACCGCTATGTCAAATCTGGATGACTTATTCGAGTACTTCTACTCGGATTACTTTGGACCATCCACTGATACTTCTCTCCAGATTCCCCCGCCTACCTTGGAGATTGCCGAAACCACGAATCCTTCCGGACCGCCAATTACAACGGAAACCGTCTCAACTACTGCATCTCCAAGCACATCGTCAACTGCTCCTCCAAATCAAACCGTCTCAACGGATGCTCCTCTCGTTCCACCTGAACCTCAACCGCATGTTCAACCAAATCTTGCGGAACCGACATCCTCTCCCCCACCATCAACTTCGGCCCCTAAGGATGTCACAAGTGCTACAAGATCCTCTGTCTTGGCTCCAACCTTGGAATCACTTCAAGATCTTCCGCTAGGCTCATATGAAGATGAAATCCCGGATCCAAATGCATTTCAACCGCTTCCTCATACAACCAAATGGACCCGTTCTCATCCAGTTGATCAGATAATTGGCGATCCAACCAAACCAGTCACTACACAAGCCGCCTCGTCCAACGATTGTATGTTCTCTTCGTTCATAAGCAAGATTGAACCCACATCCATTCACGAGGCAATGAATGATCCTGATTGGATTGTGGCAATGCAAGAGGAACTCAATCAATTTGAAAGCTTGAAAGTTTGGCGCCTTGTTCCCCGTCCTTGAAACAAAACCATTATCGGCACGAAATGGATATTCAAGAACAAGCAAGATGAAGATGGAGTCGTTATACGCAACAAAGCTAGACTTGTCGCAAAAGGATACCGTCAACAAGAAGGTGTTGACTACGAAGAAACCTTTGCACCCGTAGCCCGCATTGAAGCAATTCGGATGTTCTTGGCTTACGCGGCACATAAGAACTTTGTGGTTTTCCAAATGGACGTCAAGACGACATTCTTAAACGGTGTTCTACGTGAAGAAGTCTATGTTTCTCAGCCCGACGGATTTGTCGACTCCTCCAAACCAGATCATGTCTACATTCTGGACAAGGCCCTCTATGGCTTGAAGCAAGCCCCGCGCGCATGGTACGATAGTTTGTCTACCTATTTAGTGAAGAAAGGATACTCCGAAGGTAAGATCGATCCAACTCTTTTCCTCAAAAAGGACAAAGGTGACCTTATGCTCATACAAATCTATGTGGACGACATCATCTTCGGTTCGACTAACCCACAACAATGCAAAGAGTTCTCCGAACTCATGATTGCAAAATTTAACTTGAGCATGATGGGAATGATGAATTTTTTCCTTAGTCTTCAAATAAAACAATTTTCTACGGGAATATTCATCAACCAATCAAAATACATCTCGGATATGTTATGTAAATACAACATGACGTCATGTTCTCCGATTGGTACACCCATGTCCCCAGGCTCCAAACTACACGCTGATCCTCGGGAAAAGACGTAGATTCTAAAAATTACCGAGGCATGGTTGGTTCTCTCATGTATCTTACGGCAAGTCGTCCGGACATAATGTTTGCCACCTGTCTATGCGCGAGATATCAAGCATCTCCCAAGGAATCTCATCTTAGTGCTATCAAATGGATTTTCTGGTATTTAAAAGGTACACCTAATCTTGGCCTATGGTATCCCAAGGATACGGGTTTCGAGCTAACTGCCTTTTCAGATTCGGATCACGCCGGATGCATGCTCGATCGCAAAAGCACTTCGGGCCACATTCTATTCCTCGGAGACAAATTGGTCAGCTGGTCCTCCAAGAAGCAAGCTTGCGTCTCCACGTCTACCGCGAAGGCTGAATACATCGCTGCCGCAAGCTGCTGTCCTCAAGTACTATGGATGTGCACTCATCTCAAAGACTATGGCTTCTGGTTCAACAAGATACCCATATACTGTGATTCCAAAAGCGCCATAGCCATTTCAAGCAACCCGGTTCAACACACGAAGACAAAGCACATCGACGTTCGATATCACTTCATCAAGGATCACGTCGAAAGAGGTACAATTGAACTCTATTTTGTCAATACGGAACCTCATCTTGCCGATCTGTTTACCAAGGCACTGGATGAGAAACGATTCCAGTTCCTAGTATCCAAGTTGGGAATGCTCAATCTTAAAACCTGATTATCACAAATCAGTCTGTCTCAAAATCCTCAAAACGTCTATCCAAGGGTTTATGCATATTCACTCTTGAAGTCAATCTGCATCACACTTGGGTTCTCATTTTTTGGATTTTGACCTTTATCTTACAGTTCCGTATTTTCGATTTTTCTTTATCTATCTACCTCACGGTGTATCTCGCCATGGTTCAACTTTCGAGGGGGAGCAACAAGGTACGCATTTCTTTCCATTCACATTCCTAGGGGGAGAACACCACTATATGCACACATTAAGGGGGAGCCTTATTGTTTTTTTCTTAAGAAGTGAGGTTCTCGGCCCCTAAGGGCTCGATAAACACGAGGTTATCGACCTCACTTGGACCGATAACCCCCATCGTGTCTTCTCGATTTGAAGAAAGCTTTCCTCGGCCCAATCCCTCTCTGCCACGTGTCATCACTCGATGACCACTATTTAAGAAATCGGACCCCTCTCTGAAAGAGACTTCTCTCACAAGTATTTGAATTTCCCTCTTTCTCTCTGAAAAACCCCTCAAAGTCCTTGGCCTTCAAAGATCAAAACCTCAAATCTTCGAGTTTTTCAGATCCGAAAGCACCACCAGGTTCGTAATTCTCTACTCATCATCTTTAATTCTTGCACATTGTTCTTTAAATCACTGCATGATTCGATTTCTGTGGTCTGACTGTTCGTTTTTTTATGACTGTTGGGTTTTCCGATTTTGACTGTTCTTCAGTCAAAATCGTGGGTAGATAATCCTTTTTGGACATAAATACTTAACCAATAATGTTCTAAATCACTAATCGCACCTAGTAATAGGATTTCCCATTAGTTTTAGGCAATTTTTTGGGGTCTGAGCACTTAGGATTGTCACTTTCTTGTTATGCATTTTATCGAGTCCCTCTTTGTGCCTTTGAGTTTTTATCGACCCAAGTTGAACATAAGAACATCATCCTCGTCACTAAGGCTTTTTATCGAGCCCGTATGACTCGATAACTTTTGTTATCGACTCAAATAAGACCGATGAAAATCACTAAGTATTTTTATCGAACCTTTAGAACTCGAAAACATTTGTTATCGATTTTTAAAGGATCGATTAAAATTACTAAGGGTTTTCATCGAGCCCCATAAGACTCGATAACATGTTCTTACATCTTCCAAGTTTTTCTTTCGAATGCTTAAGGCTCGATAACATCCCATTCATATGTTCATGTGCTTTTATCGAGTCAATTTGCATCGATAACATGTTTTAAGAATTTTCATCGAGTCTCAAAGGATCGATAACCTGTGTTTCTCGATTCCCAATAACTCCTCATCCACCTTTCAGATACACAGGTTTGTTCTTTTAATTTTTCACAAGTCTTTTTGTCGACCCATTCTCACTCGATAAATTTTTGTTCTCGATCCCATTGCAATCGATAACAATTGTTATCGGCCCAATAGGACTCGACAAAAAGAAATGGCTCAGTATACTAACTTTTCACTTGGTTTGCCTAACTGTCATAAAAGAAATGGCAGCCATAAATGACCCAAATGTATCCGACGATGAACACCCGATGCCATCTGAACGTTCAACTGAACCGAGCATAAATGCCGTCAACCGAGACGCTCTTTTAATGCCTCGAGACAAACTCCGGGAACTCAAACCGAACAATCATCGCCTCTACTTCAATACCACCATCGAGCATCAAGTGTTACTGGACATCCTACAACGTCCTCCACTACGATTCGCATTCTCATTGGACCACCGGGTCCCCGTATTCTACCTTCAACAGTTCTGGTATTTGCTCACATACCAACCTGTTGTAGGCGATCACCACTTCACAGCCCAAATCGACGACTACAACACCCGCCTAACACCGGCCTGGATCCGCCGCATCCTTCGTCTCCCGGTGGCCACTGAGGAAAGACAGTTCGACGCCTTTGCTTCCGACGAAGAACTATTCGCCGATATTCGCGCCCTAGGCTACGACCTGGAACAACCCTTAAACAGCCCTGGGCAGTTCAAGCGAATGTACCTGCCCCAGATATGGTTCTCCTTATTTACCATCGTCAACCGCTGTCTCACAAGCAAACACACAGGAATGGACAAGGCCAGTGCAGCGGTCTTGCGGATTTTCCACGGAATCGTCTACAACTGGCACTACGACTATGCAATGCTAATTTGGACAAACTTCGTCGAGCTCGTAGAAGACAAGTCTAACTCACGTAACCGGGCATTCGTACCCTTCCAAAGACTCCTCCAGCTATTCATTCGTGCAATGATGATCTCCCAACCAGCAATACCAAGACACGCCGGAACTCCATTGGGCCCGACCAACACTCTCAAGTTCCTACGCCTAAATGATCGGGTCTTCCACAATGTCCTGCCAATCCCTGAAGCACTTCTTGCTTATGCTGATCAGGATGCACCTAGTGTGATAGCCTATAGGGAGCGACATGGCTTAATGGCCCAACCACCTCCGGTTGAGCCTGCCCAAGAGCCGATCCATGAGGAAAATACTGAGGGAGGTGAGGGTCCTAGAGTAGAAGAGCAGGTTCAGGATCATGGGGATCCTGAACAGGGTGATGAGCAGATTGTGAGGGGACATGACGAGGAAGGTGCACCTGATCAGCCAATCCCAACATCTGCTGCCCCATCAATCCCAATACCGCCACCCACCAACCCACGAGCTGCTTCTACTTCCAGATCTACCCCGCGCATCAAAAATGCTCGTTAGCCACTTGTGAGTCTAGCACCTTATCTAGCTCCCTTCCACTCGGGAGGCATATCTATTGAAACAAGAGGCAGTAGCTCACCTGCTTCGACTTCATTTGTATGCACATCGAGTCTAGAGCCCGCTAGGGAACACAAGTCTATACACACTGCGAGCCTCCGTGGCCCAGTCGGAACTCCTATAGTGATGTCCATTCCGGACATTCCACGAGGATTGGGAGGAAATCCTACCAACGCTACATCTATGACAACGCTGAACGTAGGTCATACAGTTGCTTCAACTGTTATGTCAATGGGCAATCTAAGTGATCCTGGTGTTACCCATACCACAACCACAACTCCATCGTTCGCTATACCCCCGGAAGGCGAAGCTATCGTTGCCGCCCACCTACAAAAGGCAAGAGACACGCTTGCTGATCATGTTGCTCTAATGACAGCCGAGAGGGAAGCCTTCGTCCGTCAAATTCGTGAAGCCGCGCGCCTTAAAGATCAGACACCCCTTCAAGCCGGCCCTTCGTATCCAAGCTCAAACCGTCCAAGCACTAGCCGCTCTCCTCCGCCACCTTCACCCCCCCGAAGATCGATCCCGTTCACCACATCGATATGAGTACAACACCGATGAACTCATGTCAATGTTGTATGCCAACCTGCTCGCCGAATCCAATGCAACCGGCCAACCGGAGGATTCGCTTGAGGGTCTTCTTCACCGAAACCTTCAAATCCCCACTGTCACTCGTCATGAGTTTGATGTCTTCCGCGCCCACATCGACCAAGAGCTCACCGATTTGAAGACCGCCCAACAGCGCCAAACAGATGACATCTTGGGTGCTATTACTGCTCTACGCACCGAAATACAAGAGTCTTGCCGTCCGGCCGTTCTTGCATCTGCATCCAGACCTCACCAGGATGACCCGGGCTCCGCTCCAACTCGTTCTGACGGGGAGACACGCCAAACTGCAAGATCACGACCAAGAGCAGCTGCTGCATCAGCTTCAAGACCACCCGCTCAAACTACCCAAAAAATACAACACACTACAACGACTCAAGAGGATGATACACCAACGATTGAAAAGCCTGCGGATATCGAACTCGAGAGTATAGCCGAACCAGCCCAATCTGCCGAACCCGAACAAAATGTAGAATGAGTCGATGTTCAAGGTCTGCGAAACTCACTACGAAACTGGTTCAGAGATCCGTACGAACCAGTGCTCCAAGAGCAAGACTATGTGAACTTGAGGCATACAGCAAGGAACTATGCTTTAAGGGAACAG
Source organism: Silybum marianum (assembly GCA_036898165.1). Classification (NCBI taxonomy): domain Eukaryota; kingdom Viridiplantae; phylum Streptophyta; class Magnoliopsida; order Asterales; family Asteraceae; genus Silybum; species Silybum marianum. The sequence goes on along the minus strand of CM072540.1, from coordinate 12,990,790 downwards.
AACGAACCAAGATTGCTACCCCGTCAGATTCGGTGGCAAAGAATGTTGACGGAAAGCAAATCAAAATGGGTAAATCAGTAGATTCGTGTGCCATATCTTGAGGAAACTATAGAGAAGATCTTTCGCAAGGAAGCGAAACCTGACGATTTGGCACACATTCATCTCGTGATGGAAATGGACCCTGCTCAGGTTAGAGAGTATCTCCATATCCTGAAGATGAGAACTTTACCTCCAGCTGAAGTGGTCTCGAGACACAGGGTTATCGGGATTCTGAAAATTGAAACTGCAAGGATCTATCAAGTCGAGTACCCGGTTTTCACTGTCCAAAGAGAAGACGGTAAAGCATATACCTTCTCGGAAGCTGACTTTGCAAACCTTGAGATAATGGACTTTGAAACCATCTATAACGACTTAAGGGATAGGCGAGGCCGAAACGAACATGAGCAAAGAGCATTAAGAGCAGTGGTAAGACATGTCCAGAAAGAGTTACGGTACAGCTATCTGCACAATCTTCAACGTGGGATAGAAAGTGAGCAAAAGAAGATACATATTACCAAGCCTGATCAGTCTTTACCTGTACCAAGCAGCGCACCAGTTACCACCGTCATCACTCGTCCTGTTCATGGAGTCGTTTGGATGCATGCCTCTAGAGAAAAACGGTTTCTCAGGTTTCATGAAGTGGCTGCATATTCTGACTATACTTTGTGGGGAATCCAAAACAGACTCGCTTCAGAACTTGCAACGGATAGAAAGAGCGCAACTAGAATGAGCAACGATAGAAGAAACTCTCTCTTGGAAGCCATCAGAATTATCGATGAAAAGATCCTATATCGTCAAACCCTCCGAAGATTTGAAGGCATGTTCGAGCTAAAGAGATGAAGACTCATTTTGCCACAAAGGGGGAGATTGTTATGTCTATTATTATTTAATTGTGACAAAATAAGGAAAAGATATGCTTGATTGTAAAAGGAAGTTTATAATTCCTTAAACTCTTTGTTTCCTTAATTAGCTTAGACCTAGCCATATAAATAGGACATTAGGGTTTTCCTTTGTGCTAGTCGATTCATATTAGAGAGAGAGAGAGAGCTGAATCTGGTTTTTCATTGTAATCGATCATATGTTTAAGAGACATATGACTACGTAAGTTCTTTAACATCTTTATTGTCATATTACCTTTGCTATTAACATCTACTTGTCATTGTGCTTGTTTATCTGGGATCTACAGCTTTGAACATCTCCCATGTAAGCATGGACACGATGACGGACCCAAGGGTAGCCGCGGTGACGTCCCACCATGTTAGGGCCTCACCTCGTAGCATTTGTGAAGCAAACTTCACCTTTTGCCTCTCTTCACAATCACTCGAGCCAAAAGCTTGATCGATTTCTCACAACCACCTAATGCACTTTACCGGGTCATCCGAACCAAAGAACTCGGGTGGTTTAGTATACATGAAAGTCTTGTATGAGCAACCCCTTTCCACTCTCCTTGTTTCCACCACGGGTGTCTCTTCAGTGATGAGACTAGTCCCGCTTCCTCCAGAACCTCCCACTTGGTTCTCAACGGTCACTTCATGCCTTCGATAACTTGCATCCCTTTCCTCAAACATCTTGAGGATTGTCTCATGCTAGTTGTTGACCCATAACAAAATTCACTGCCTACAACAAACGAATGTGAAGTTCATCTTGTGAACCCGCCTCCACCATCAGAGGACCTCACGCGTTGAGGTTAACTGGCGGTATAAAATTTAATCTGGGTGTGCCTCTATAGGTAAAGGGAGGAATAACCGGGGGTGGTTGAGTGACCTCCACTGTCGTTAACGGGTCTGGATTTGAAATACTGTTATTCGCACCCTCCGCTTCGTTTCGTGATCTGGTACGCGTGTTCACCATCTTAGTCTGTCAAGATGACAAAGTAGGAGTAAGACAAGGCTAACATAAATACTTATAACACATTCACTAATCATCGCAACAATAGTAAGATAAGCATACTCAGAATACAATGTATCCAAAATAGGATTAGCTACGTGATATCTTGGATATATCATACACATAAGAATTCCTATTACCAAAGTCACATTTCATGATTAGCGCATTTCCGTCAACTCTAAAGCTCTCCTATATCAAGAGTGTCTACCCATACTCACAGTTTAATACTTAAAGTCTCGGCTTAAGTCTAGGCATCTTAAGTTCACACTTAGTTCGCTTAAACTAGAGCTCCGATACCAACTTCTAACACCCCTAAAATGGGAGTTAATTTAAACCAAATAAAATATGGAATAAGAACTAATGAATAAACATCACCCATAAATATGGGGAGAAGTAAGAGAGTTTACAACATCAAATGGATACTAGATGACAAGCTACTAATCTATACGGTTATAAAATACAGATTAAGTTCGGGTATCTCTAAATCCTTAAAATATAAGCTTCTATGTAACTCCAACTGTACACTCGAAGATGTACTCCAAAAAGGATGCCCCTACCGGCATCTAGCTCCACTCAATCCCTCGAAGCCCCACTAGAACGATCACCTGATATACATGTCATTTTAAGAAAAAGTGTCAGACTTAAAGCCAGTGAGAACAAACAATTCAAATAAGGAAAACCAGTAAATCTTTGAAAGCGGAAAATAAACATTTAGCCAAAAAGCCTTTCCATAAATCCTTTTCTTTTTATCCACGATTTACACCTAAAAGATGCGCCCTTTTTGTCACACCCCGCTAAAGCGGAAACACGAGGCGTAATAGCGCAAGATTTCATAACAATAGGATAAAAACAACACCAACCATCCATTCAAATACATAACAGTTTAAGTTTAAAATTTTACATCGCACCAACTAAAAGTTCTCACAAAATAAAGTAAACCAAGTGTTTCAACTAAACAGTTTCAAATAAACAAGATGATTGATGTCGATGCGCCCACATAATAGAAAGATTCGGTTAATCTTTTCTTACCCCTGAAAAGCATGATAAAAACAAGGTCAACTACAAAGAGTTGGTGAGTTCACAGGTTTTTCGTATGCACAAAACATTTTATATGCAAGGTATAGAAATAGCGAAGCAGAAGTTCGCATCAATACTGAACATTTCAATTTTTATGAGCAAATATGCAAATTACTTTTACACATGATATTTAATTATTGAGCCACTACTAAACCTAAACGACATTCTACGCCCACGAACTACCTCAGCGGTGGACCTAAAGTCCACATGTGTAGAGCCTTCTTAATTGATAAAGTGCACCCCTACTTGCCAGTTAGGTGGGTATGTCAACCAAATAGCGCTATCCACAAATATCATCGACTCAAATAAACAGAGTTAAATAGTAGTGTAACACGGGGACTTCACATAACTCAACATATCATTTGTAAATTATCAATTTGCTCATCATAACAATTTATATAATTTTCATTCAATCATATAAATCAATTCACTTTCTTTTAATTCAACATGCTTTACACCCTAAAACGAAATAAACATTTAAAAGAGAGGCCGTGAATACTCACCTTTGTGCAAAGCTTCGCTACTCCGAAGCACGATATGATCCTCACCCAAAGGCCTACCGATTCCCTAACAAAGAGAAATGCCCAAAAACCATCACTTATGGATCTAAAACTACTTATGGAGGTGAATAAGTCTTAAGCTTATAAATGTCCACATGCATCCAACTTGATTGTCTATAGTCCAATTATACATAATGCACCTATGCTCGTTAATATAGTAATTTATACCATAAATTGTGTTATAAACCATCAAATGATCAATAATTGTTAAAATCAAGAAATTCCAGAATTTCACTTCTGGACAGAAACTTGTAGTACTCAAAATAATCAAAATGTAGAGACTTCCAAAATGACATAGCTTCCCATATTTTTATATGTTATATGGTACTGGGTTATGGTGATTGTGACCAAATTTGATGCATTTTGGACATGTAAAAATGATTCAAATAATTTATGCAATGCAAAGGGTGACAACTGGCATGGCTGATTACACCATGTTAGTAAATAACTCATTTGAGGAGTTCTACTCAGTCGTTTCTAGAATTTCCAGTTGGATTGGAATCATAACTCATAAAGGAAACTTTTGAGATAAGAATCACTGATTTTGAAGAAGTTATGAAGGAGATATGGCACTACAAAGTTGCATGCACAATTCTGTCATTAGCTGACAGATTGCACACTTTACTTTAATAAATTGGTTAATGCCTCAAAACTTCATATTTTTGAATGAAACTGGATTCATATGAATCCTAACTCATAAAAGAAAGTTTTAGAAGAATAATCATGCATTAAAGACAAATAACAAAGGACATACTAACACACAAAGTAGAGTTTAGTTGCTGGTGGTTTCACAGATTGCACACCTAAAGTATTTTAGATGTTTGGAGGGTCAAAACTCCATATTTTTAAGTGATTCCACTTGCAAACTGAATATAACTCATAAAACTAACTCTAATTTTTCATTGAGTTTTGAAAGAGATATGGCCATTTGAACATGCATGCACAAATCTGTCATTGGTTGGCAGTTTGCACACTCATTTTGTTTTAATTAGTTGGAACCTCAAATCACCATATTTTTTAATGAAATCAGTGGCATTTGAAAGGTAACTCATTAAATTAACTTTCAGAAGAAAAATCAAGTAATTTGGATGAGTATTCAAGGAGTTATGGTCGTTCAAAGTAGGGTTTGCCTACTGTTGAACTTCCAGATGCACATGCATCTTCATATGAGCATTTGGGGGGTCAAAACTCAATGTTTTTTAGTGAGACCACTTGGATTAGAACCCCAACTCACTAAATAAACTTGTAGAAAGAAGATTCATGGTTTTTGAGCATATTATTTGCAAGAAATGGACGATTTATGCACATGCATAGAATCTGTCAGCACCATAAGTCTCCATTGTTGTTCAAAAACACATAAAATCATGATTTTTACCCATTTTCTTGAGTTTTATTGTTTGGGTCATAGATTACCACCATTATATGAACATTTTTACATGTTTTTGGTGTGAAATCTCTTCATAAACTCAGAAAATTCAGAGTTTAGAAGATTAAGGTTAAAAATGCAAGAAAAGTGGGGTTTTCACCCAAAAATGGTAAGAAAAAGAATGAAATGATGTGTGTACTTACTTGGATGATGAAAAGAACTTCAATATCTTCAATAATCTTGTTAAAGTGATGTATTTTTGTGTTAAAAAAGACTGAAAATGGGGAGGAGAAGAGAGAAGATGAGAGAAATGAAGAGGTTTTAATTCAAAATTTTGGAGAGAAGAGTCAAAATGAGGAAAAAATGAGAAAATTAGGATTTTATATGTGGGGTTTTGGGCTTGGGGGGTGGGGGCCGGCCATAAGGCCCAATTTTCTTAAAAAAATCAATTTCTAAAAGCCCATATTGTTGTTTAAGAGTTTGTAATAAAAAGAGAAATGAAATACAAGTAGTTTTAGATCAATTTTTCTCAATTTTGGCCTTTTTTTTCCTCAAAATATATAAAAATAGAAATTTTATATTTGAAACATGAAAACTATATATTTTATATAAATTGGGTATAAATTAGAGCATTTGACACTATATTGGACGTTTTAGACAGTTACGGGTCGGAACCGGAATTTCTAAGCAGTTACCGGAAACTCTAGAAATTTTTCGGTCATTCTAAGTCAATTGACTTCTATTCCTATAATTAATCTATATTAATACTAATAAACTTAATTAGAGCTAACCTGGGGATTCAAATTTAACACTTGTCACAGTCTCCCCCTGTTAGAGAAATTTCGTCCTGAAATTTTAAGAGCTAGCTTCCTCTGGGGTGTTCACGAATAAGCTGGGGTACTTATGCTTCATCAAATCTTCGCGTTCCCACGTATACTCTGGACCATGTTTTGCATTCCAACGAACTTTGATAATAGGGATCTAACTGCGCCTCAACCGTTTAACTTCTCGGTCTAGTATTTCGATTGGTTCTTCGACGAAGTGTAACCGATCGTTAATATGAACATCATCCAGGGGTAATACCAATGTTTCATCCGTTAAGCATTTCTTCAGATTCGACACATGGAATGTGTCGTGGATGGCGCTTAGATTTTGCGGTAACTTCAACTTGTACGCCACTGGTCCGATTCTTTCAAGTATTTCGAATGGACAAATGTATCTTAGACCCAGCTTGCCTCTCTTCCTGAAGCGTACCAGTCCCTTCCATGGGGACACTTTTAATAGCACTTTATCTCCCACTTGAAACTCCAACGACTTTCTCCGATTATCCGCATAACTCTTCTGACGATCTATTGCTGTCTTGAGTCTTTCTTTGACGGTCGAGATCTTATCAGTGGTTTCCTGAATAATATCGGGCGTTGTCAACTGTCTATCTCCGATTTCTACGCAGCTAAGTGGTGATCTGCACTTACGTCCGTATAGAGCTTCGTATGGTGCATATTGTATGCTGGTGTGATAACTGTTGTTATAAGAGAATTCAACTAGTGGCAGGTGGATATCCCAACTCCCACCAAAATCTATTGTACATGCACGCAGCATATCCTCTAACGTTTGAATAGTCTTTCCGATTGACCATCTGTTTGAGGATGATAGGCAGTGCTATAATCTAAACGCGTACCCAAAGCCTTTTGAAGAGATTGCCAAAATCGCGATTTAAATCGTGTATCTCTGTCCGAAATAATGGAAATAGGCACACCATGACGTGTAACTATTTCATTAATGTAGATTTGCACACGTCTTTCCATGCTGAAATCCTCGCGAATGGTAATGAAATGAGCCGATTTGGTAAGTCGATCTACTATAACCCATATAGCATCGTGCCCTTTTCCAGTTCTAGGTAGCTTAGTCACGAAATCCATTGTTATTTGCTCCCATTTCCATTGTGGTATTTCGGGTTGTTGAAGTAAACCAGATGGTTTCTGATGTTCGGCCTTTACCTTAGCACAAGTCAGGCACTTGCTTACGAACATGGCAATATCTTTCTTCATTCCCGGCCACCAATAATACTCCTTCAAATCCTTATACATTTTATCTGCCCCTGGGTGAATCGAATATCTGGATCGATGGGCTTCATCCAAAATGATTGATCGTAGATCACCAACTTTCGGTACCCATACCTTATTCTTAAAGTAATGTACCCCATCTGTCAGCATTTCAAATTCCTTCTCTAGGTGCTGCAAGGTTTCATTCTTCAAATTCTCTTCTTTCAAAGCTTCTCCTTGTGCTTCCAATATTTGAGTTTTTAAACTTGTCAGAACCATCATTCCCATAGCACGTGCTCTTGTTGGTTTTACTCTTTCCTTTCGGCTTAACGCGTCGGCTACCACATTAGCTTTGCCTGGATGGTACTTTATTTCACAGTCGTTGTCACTAAGTAGTTCAACCCATCTTCTTTGCCTCATGTTTAACATTTTCTGGTCAAGAATATGTTGAAGGCTCTTGTGATCTGTGAATATAGTACACTTAGTACCGTAGAGATAATGTCTCCAGATCTTGAGTGCGAACACCACCGCTCCTAGCTCCAAATCATGAGTAGTATAATTCTTCTCGTGAATCTTCAGTTGTCTTTGATGCGTATGCAATAACCTTGTCTTTTTGCATTAACACGCAGCCCATTCCCTGATGTGAAGCATCACAGTAGACTACGAAGTTATCTACTCCTTCGAGTAGAGCTAGAATCGGTGCGTTGCATAACTTGTGTTTGAGTGTCTGGAAGGCTTCTTCTTGTTTTTCTCCCCAAATAAACTTTTTATGTTTTTGTGTTAGAGTTGTTAGTGGTTGCGCGATCTTAGAGAAATTCTCGATAAATCGCCGGTAATAACCTGCCAATCCCAGAAATTGGCGGATCTCGGTCGGTGTCTTCGGGGCTTCCCGTTTCTTAATGGCTTCAATCTTAGCTGGATCAACTTGGATTCCCTTTTCATTCACCACATGGCCAAGAAAGTGTACCTCACGAATCCAGAATTCACATTTAGAGAATTTCGCGTACAACCTTTCGTTTCTGAGCAATTCCAATATCAACTTCAAATGTTGCTCATGCTCCTTTTTGTCTCGAGAATAAATGAGTATATCTATAAACACGATCACGAATTTGTCTAGGTATGGTCGACATACTCTATTCATCAAATCCATGAAGACTGCCGGTGCGTTTGTTAGACCAAATGGCATGACTAGGAACTCGTAGTGACCGTATCGAGTCCTAAAGGCCGTCTTGGGGATATCTTCTTCTCGCACTCTCATTTGATGATATCCAGATCTAAGATCGATCTTCGAGAAGTACGTTGCACCTTGAAGTTGGTCAAACAGATCATCAATCCGGGGAAGGGGGTATCGGTTCTTAATTGTCAACTTGTTGAGTTCCCTATAATCGATACACATTCGAAAAGATCCATCTTTCTTCTTAACAAATAAAATTGGGGCTCCCCAAGGTGAAGAGCTAGGTCTGATAAATCCTTTGTCGAGTAATTCCTGAAGTTGTTCCGACAGCTCTTGCATCTCTGATGGTGCTAATCGATATGGTGCTTTCGCGACTGGCGCGGCTCCAGTAATTAATTCTATGTGAAACTCTACTTGTCTTGGTGGGGGTACTCCAGGCAATTCGTTCGGGAATACCTCAGGAAAATTCTGAACTATAGGAATATCTTGAATGCGTTTTTCTTCAGACTTCTTATCCTTGATGTGAGCTAGAAAAGCAATGCAATCCTTTCTCAAATACTTTCGCATCTTCATACATGTCACTACTTTAATACCCCTCCTGGGTTTCTCTCCGTGTACTTCGAGTTTTCCCCCTTCGGGTAACGGAATTCGTACGATCTTTTCGGAGCAACAGATTTCGGCTCGGTTTTTGGATAACCAATCCATGCCCACAATTATGTCGAAACTTCCTAGTTGAATCGGGATTAGATCTATACTAAAATCCCTACTAGTCAAGTTTAAAGTGCAACCCATTATTACGTCTTTGGCTTTACACTCTTGTCCGTTGGCATATTCAATGACGTATACTTCATTCAACTTTTGAGGTCTTAGACTTATTTTTGGTCTAAAATCTAATGACACAAAACTCCTATCCGCTCCTGAATCAAATAGCACAGATGCGTAATGATTATTTAAAAGAAACGTACCTGTAACTACATCTGGATTCTGTCTTGCTTCCTCAGCTCCAATTTCAAACACTCGGCCTCTTGCCGGACCTCCTTGATTTCCTTGGTTGGCCGGTCGTGCTTGATTAGTGTTCGGTCTTTGATTCCATCGTGGACATGTATTCCGAAAGTGATCCGGGCTTCCACACTCAAAACATGCCCGCCTTCCTGTGCTCCTGCAATCTTTGGCATGGTGACCTCCTTTGTTGCATTTTTGACAGATAATACATCGTCCGGTATGCTGTCTATTGCAGTTGTCACATTTGGGATAAGGTCTTTTCTCTTTCTCCGCAGGTTGAGTTTGAATTCCGTAGTTACCTGAAGTTCTTTGTTCCTTACTTGTCCTTTTTCCAAACTGCTTTCTTATCGGTTCATCCATCTTTCTCTTCCCTTGTGCCTTATCCCTTATAAACAATCCCGAGCGAGTAGCATTGTTTGTGAGTCTGGTTGCCGAACTTACTGCCTCTTGTAGAATTTTTGGGTTTGCTGAGGTAACATCCCCGCGTATCTCCGAAGATAATCCCCAAACATACCTATCAACTCGGTTCTCTTCAGGCGTTACCAGATGCGGTACCATTTTTGCCAATTCATGAAATCAGGCTGTGTAGGAGTCGATATCATTCCCTTTCATCTCGTGATTCCACAACTCTGCTTCCAGCTTCTGAATCTCGCTCCTAGGGCAGTATTCTTCCTTCAGCATATGACATATGACCTTTCTTCACAAAATCTTTGTATGACAAGTTATCTTTTTCCAAAACCTTCTTTCCAAAATTAGGTCAAAATAGTATCTAGTTCCATATGACATATTTCTTGAAGTTATACTTATTCAAGTGTTTTAAAAACGTTCCTTGTACTCATTTCAACATTTCAAAGAGAAACCTAGATGACACATTTTGACCTAGTTTTACCAAAATCCTCGAAGTATAGAAATACTTGCTTAAACACCATATAGAAGGTAAAGTCATCATTTTGACATGTATAAAGTTTTAGAAAGGTAAGAAAGAACTGACAATACTAGAGTTTGAGGAAACCCTAGAAAAATCCCCAAAATGGAGAAAATGTTGAAGACTTGATGGAAGAGATAAAGAATACTATTCCTTATGGATAATTATCATTATAATCTTTTAAAAATAAGAAAAGGACACGTTAGACCTTTTTCTGACACACGACGGACCGCGACGTTTCCTTTCCAACTCTTTTCTTGGAACGTGCGTCAGGTCATCATTTCTTTTTCAAAAAGCTAAAACCGTTGTTTAGCACTCCTTTCTTTCTCTCTCCTCATGCTATTTAAGAAATTCTTTTGCCTCATTTGCCTCTTTACGCTTTCATAACTCTCCAAAAGGCAAAAGAACCTTCAAATCTTCAAGCTTTCTCAAGAACACCAAGAACATGCACTTGTGCGTTTTTCTTCTCGAAAACAACTAAGGTTTGATCTAAACCTTTACTTAAAACTGGAAACATCTTGTTTCACATCTTCTTATTTTTAATCTTCTTAAAATGCAATAAAAACTTATTTTAGGAAGAAAATAAATTTAATCTGGATTAAAACTCAAAAATTCTTCTATTTTCAAAACCCTGTTCTAAGTTCTTTCCTTAGAACATAAGACTTTCTTCTTAAGTTTTATCCATTTTTAATTATCTTCTACTTTTTCTAAAATAATCTTTTATATTATTGATTTTACCACAAGCATTTGATCTTGTTCATCAAAATACTTGTTTCTTTGAATCTTACATTTGGTACTCTTTATACCAAACTCTGGTTTATACATTTATGTATAAAACCATGATTTATCTCTTTGGTGTTCCCATTTTTCCTACAGAAATGGCCTCTGCAAGTAAGACTGCTGAAACCTCTGCTGCTACTGCTGACAACACTTCGGTCGCTGCACCAACCTGCCACTTCCCAATGGAGAAAGCTGTATTCAAATCATGCAATTATATTGCATTGGTTGACATACCCGCTGATCGCCCTCACTTCAATGAAGGAGCTACCTTCATCAAGGCGTGCCCGGCTGATGTATGCGTTTGTCCACAACCCAGTGGGCATCTCCTCTCATCTTCAAGCTCTCTGGTATACGGCACACTGTACCACGCTCACCACGGACAAGGGGACCGTGCTCTCTGCTATTGGCTTCAAGATTCCAGACCTTGGATACTTCTCCTTCACTGCTGGATTTGTGAGGAAGGCCCTTCGTCTCCCTACCCGCGCCAAGAATGCGCAATAGGGCGCTGAACCTACCAAGATGCATATCGACGCCTTCTTGGACTCTATTGGCCATGCCTGGGAGAATCCATCGCTGAAAACGGTGGGCTAAAAATTGGGTGCTATCATATAGCTTTGTATCGGCTAAGTTCACGAGTTGGAGATCCAAAAAACTGCCAAATAAAATGCGTCCCAAGCCGAAATATCACAAGTACCGCCTCGTCCTGGGCGCTGGCAATACATCTTTACCCAGGTGATCCAATGCCTTGGGTCAAAGATTGGCTCGCATGACCAAGCGAGCAAGCACTTTTAGAATCTCGCCTTCTCTCTCTGCACCGGCCACAACCTCAACTACGCTGACTATATCTTCAGCGATATGGTCAGTCGCATCAAAGCTGCTACCAGACACCCCGTCATCCCCTACCCACGGTTCTTCGCAACAATCTTGGAAGTTGCCTTCGGGAAGGACTACCTGAAGGTCGGTCACCACTCCTTCTCCATGGTGGGGAAGAAGTCCCTGGACATAGAGGAACGTCCAGGTGATGCTCCTTTCATACCTTACATGATGAAAGTGATTGGAGCCTCTCTTTCAGTGTCTACCTCGCTGCCCATCCCAACAGCGAGCATCCAGGACACTGTTGCTGCTAAGAGGAAACAACCAACTTATGGTCATAAAAAGACCATCGCAACCAAAAAGCCAAAGAAGATGGTCTCTCAAAAGACCACTCTCTCTGATTTCGGTGTACTACCAACACCAACAGCAGTCGCAGCCACTACAACGGTCTCTTCATCCGTTGTTGCTTCATCAGCACTACCTCCACCATCAGGGACATCGGTCACTGAGGGTGTTATAGCCAGCTCTGCTGAAGCTGGATCAGGTACTACTCTCACAGCCTTCTTAACTTCTTCTATCTCCCCTCCTTTGGTCCTCACCTCAGCACATGACTCAGCGATAGTTGTCCCTATCCCTGATAATGCTGAAATGCACGCAGTCCAAACCTCAACATTGTTTAGACAATCTGAGTTTTGGAAGGCCAATTTAAAAGGACCTCAGAGTGTCTCTCTCAAACACCATAAGACACTGGTTAGTGATCCTCAAGACACTACCTCTGCAAACGTAGTCCCTGAGAGTAATCCTCATGATACTCTCAAGGAGAAAAATAATTTTTTCCATCCATCATCTAATCCAGATGCATTTTTGGCATCTTTATCTATGTCATCATCAGGTGTCGCTCCTCTTTTCTCCTCAGCGACAACGACAACCACCACCACCAGCGCTCCTCCTCTCAGCAAGGAAATGGGGAAGTCTCCTCAGGGCCATCCCAGTGCTGCAAAGCTCCGAGAGGTTAAGACAGAGATGGCTGATCCCAAGCTTCCCGCTCCAGTCACTGAACTCCCTCCCATTGTCCTTCCCAGTACTACATTTCCTGCTATTGACTATCTGGTCAGGGAATGTGCTCTAACAAGGGCTAGGCTAGTTCCTCCTTCTCTGCTGCTGATCGGACTACGCTTCAGGAAAACGATACGAAGCTGAAGGACATTCAGTCAAATGTTCGCACTCTGATGGTGCACTGTCTACCTCCTGATAACATCGAGGGGGAGAGATGTGCCAAAGAGTTTGCAGATGAACTCATTGCGGAGCACAACCGGACGTTCTCTGGTGAAAAGATTTCTCCGTACATCCAGCAAACGGGATCTTCCCTCCTTGAAGGGTTGGTTGCTGAAGCTGAAGAAGATGATGATGATGATGCTGAGGAAGATGATGAAGAAGAAGAAGAAGATCCTATCCTTCATTATGGGGGAATGGATGATGATGAAGAAGACGATGACATTGGAAGTGCCTTAGAGCACTTCAGAATGTCTAGGTCTGGAGTCTCTCATCAAGAGCCTTTGGGGGACGGACAACATCCCTCTCAGAGACAAGCCGGTCCCTCAAGCAAAGGAAAAGAAGTGGTAAATCTGGATGCCACTATCCCATTATCTGAGGGGGAGACCGCTAATGAGGTATCTCTTCCTCTTATCCCTTATATTACACCTCTCTCTGAAACCCCCACACCTCCTTCACCTATAAAAACTCTCTCTGATAAATCTTTTTCCTCCTCTCCTTCCCTTAGTGATCCCCGTGCCCCAAAGGACTCCACTTCATGGAAGGAACCTTCTTCCGAAGAGCAGTTTATGTACATAACAGAAACTGACTCTGAAGAAGAAGAGGGCCTTATTCCCAGACGTCGCGTTCAAAAGCCGATCATAAGCGAGCCTGAAGAAGAAGAAAGGCGAATAAAATTCCTTACGGAATTCGAAGCAAGAAGAATAAGGGTGCCTCAAGCTGAACCCATAGACGCTGTACCAATAAGGATAGTAGATGAATTCTACTTTCTATCTAAGGAAGAGAGAGAACAAGCATTGGAAGCACAACGTATCAGGGATGAGAAGACAAACCAAACTGAGAATGATCTTGCTTTAGCAAGGAAATTACTCAGGGAAGACTCTGCTAAAGATAAGGCGGCCAAGGAACAATTGAAAAAGAGTGAAAGGGTCGCTGAAACTCTTGTACAGAAAGAACTTGCACAAGAAAACTTGAATGTAGATCCAATCCTTGCTCAACAGAAGATTCTAAGTGCATTATTCGCTGAAGCCACAATTCAGAAAGACAAAGAGCTTGATTGGTGCACTGATAGACTGAAATTTCGAAGATTTGAGGCCAAAATCATTCATGCAACTATTCAAGGGCGACACTCCAACAGAGGTGGTCCAAAGGTATATGTAAGAATGACAAGGACAAGCAGAACTGAGAGAGAAGAAGCAAAGTTCTTAAGGATTTATGGATACACTGAATGGTTAGAAATCAGAGACGCCATTCAGGGTTCCAAATCCAAATTCAAGGATGTGGTGGAAAGAAATCTTGGATCGATTCTTGCTGCAAAGGATGTCACAACACGTGCAAGTTCCCCCTCTCCCTGAGTCATCAAAGAAGAAAAGATCAACTGCTGAAGGTGGTTCAAGCTCTAAAAATGAGCATGAAACCAAATTTGATTATCATAGCATTCTTGGTCATCTTGAAATCCCTGATATTTCAATGCTATGTACCTCTCTTCCTAAAGATCGAAGATACGAAGAAGATGAAATCATATCACTACCTGAACCTGGTATGGTATTCTTGGATAATGAAGGGTTCTTAGGACTCTTCAGAAACCAAGAAATTCGCAAGGCCCCATCCTCTCTCATAAAGATCATGCTATGGCGCTGCTAGTTAGATACCCCTCTGATGAATCGACAAAAAACGCTTTATGAGAATGAGCTACAAAGAAGAAACGAGAACATCTCTGATTAGTCATAGGTTTCTATTTCCTTTGTAAATATTCCTTAAGTGTACAAGTACTTCACTTTTATTATTGTAATTTCATTTTCCTGTAATTTCTTCAGATTATACTTAATGAAATTCAATCAGAGTACTTTACTCCATCTATGTACTGAAAAGATCCCTGAATAAAGTAAAAGGGACAATTAACATAAGAGTTCTATTTTCTTCAAACTATACTTTACTCACTGATTTTTCATTCTGAAAATTTAATCAGTGAATGTACTTTATGCTTATTTACATGTAAAAAACTGTGCTTTCATATCCTTATAAATGAAAATCAATTCAGATAGTAGACTAGCTGAAAAAGATTATACAGATTAGTACTTAGAAAATTTACTTCAAATTCTTCTTAAGTCCTTACTAGTCTCTTAAAGCAATTTTCCTATGTTGCTTAATCATAATCAAATAGGGGGAGATTGTTGATCATAACTCCTCTCGATGATTTGAATATGATTCCTTTTATATACTTAGTGAAATTCCATTGTATAAGCTTCTGTTAATATTCAGTGATAGCATACGCTGATTACCATCAGTGATCGCTGAAGATCAAGGAACATCAAGCTTATCTCTGAAGACCTGAAGATCAGCTATCACACCAGAAGATCATTAAGCGAAAGTCAAAGACCCTAGCTGAAGAAAGAGATAATCAGCTAAGTGAACTGAAGCGGTTCAACGATAGCAGCGATTATCTAATCAAAGTGTGAAGTCTTGTGAAGCCTCAGCGATACTGAAGTTCATCCTTGAAGATTCAGAATCAGCGATCAAAAGAAGCTTCCTTTACATGATTAAAGATTGATCTTATCCTCGATGCACAAAAGTCAAACCTAATACCTTGTCAGAAAAGGACGTACGAATTGTCTCTTATGTCCCCATCATATCTGATATGGTACTGTTCATATTCGGCCAAAAGCATGACTGTCTTATTAGCAAGGACAGGCTTCCTATCCAAGCTTGACATGTGGCATATACCTTTTTTCTTGCATTAAATGCAAACGGGTATAAATAAGATGAAGATATCTTATTCATCTTAATGCATGCTTCCTTCTAACCTAAACCCTCTTTATTTCTTTCTTCCTTCTTCTTGTGCA
Organism: Silybum marianum; assembly: GCA_036898165.1. Taxonomy (NCBI): domain Eukaryota; kingdom Viridiplantae; phylum Streptophyta; class Magnoliopsida; order Asterales; family Asteraceae; genus Silybum; species Silybum marianum. The sequence continues at coordinate 12,975,010 of CM072540.1, read as the reverse complement.
TCAAACTTAGTGTTTCTTAGTTACAATAGAATAGGTTTTAAACTTGTTCTTATTCCGCTTGTAACTGTAAATTTGTTTATGATATATAAACTAATTTAAAAACCAAAATCTTTGTGTTTGTATTCAACCCCCCTCCCCCCTTCTACAAACTGTTTACTTATTATTGAACTCTTGTAGACCCTTTAGGGACCAACAAGTCTTTAATGCAACAGGTACATATTCTAGAAAGTAGAAACCATGTCACTTCTTCTGACAAACTCTTATTTATTCCCATGACATGGTGAGGGACCAAGGAACTTTAAAAGGCTAACACTTTGCAGGCATCAATAAACTCCCAAAGAAGAAAAATCTTGTTGTTGTCTTGGTGGTTGAATTTTGATTATTTGCAGACTGCCTAGAACAAGTAGAAGAGAGGTGTTCTTGGGGAAGAAAGTTTATTGTGCAGAAGAAGGGAAATAATTTCTATAGGTTCGTGATCATGCATGTTGGTCAATCTGGCATTATAAAGTCGCATCATTTACATTTAATACTCCTTCATTACCTATTTTTTGATTTCAAAATGGTGTATTTAAATTGCTTAAACTTATATAGAGTAATTTCCATATTTAATATATCATGTATTTTACTTTTATTTTAAATAAGTCTACCTTCTAGTTTTTTCTTGTTTGAAAAGTTTGATATTATGATAATTTGATTTTCGCAAATTACCATTGATTTTATAAAGATGGGATGAATAGTAAGTTCATTTGTGGTTAATTAATGTGAAGTTGTAGTTTGGAACAAACTCCTCAAATAGACTATTACTATATGGAGCAATTGCTTTTTATAGGATTCAAGCCTTCAACCTTTGTGCTTTTTATTTGGATTTCAAGATAACATTTTACTTGCAAACAATCCCATAATTTAGATGGTATTGAGCATTATATAAATAGTTGTATTAATTTTTCATTCTGGGTTTACAAGAAATTTTTGTATTCAGCTGCATTGCAGCGGGTACGTAACTAGTATATATATAGGACACGTTTCAATTGCAAACCCATTGAAAATTTGAATAAATGTATGCAGAGTACAAGTAGGTTTTTAACAAATAAGTTGTGCTCCTTCTTTCATTCCAACATCAAGAATGTGATCGAAAAGATTGGTTGTAAAACATATTTTTGCTTATTTTATGAAGAGTATGAAAACAGATAGAGAACAAATAAGTGTTATGATTATGAAAGACATTTTCTTATAACAAAAACAACATCTAGGAGTCATTTACAAACGGTTATTTCACTGACCTTACTGTATGTGCATGACAAAGACCAAAAATCTTAACCGATAAGTGAAGAAGAATACTTTTATCCAAGTAGTGCTTACCGGGTAAGAGATGCTTAAAAACACTCCATTTCCATGGCCAAGAATGTTACCTAACAATGCAAGTGAGGTGGTGAGTCATGCTAGTAAACGCTTACCCGATGTAGATTTAGTAAACAACCTCTTAGTAACGTTGTTCGAGACCTTCTTTAGTTATTACATCTAGTAAAGTTTTTGTAAAGCTTGCTTAAAAGGATATATTTAGTGATCATATCACTCCAAAAAAATTTCTAAACGTTTTTCTTGTAAAGCTTTGTTAATTTTAGGATGGGTTGTTGAAACTAACCATGTCCCTCCATAACCATTTGTTTTATAACAAAATACAACAAAAGAAGTACAACGTACACCTATACGATACTTATGGAGCACATAGTAGAGAAAAAGCTCCATTTTCTCTTCTTAAAAAATCTTTTGGAAATGCTTTTAACCCACTTCCCCTTTCATGTTCTACACAACTTCTATTTAGTAACGTATGAAATAGTGGAAATTCCTAATAAAATCTGTTAGGGTTTATTTGCAATTATTAAAAGTAGAAGGGCTTTGTTTGTAAACATAATAGATTTTCTCATCTGTGTTCTTAAACATTTGACATCAATACACATTTGACTTAGATTCAATCTTTCTTGTGTTGTTGTTTACATTCATTGATTGTTTCGTTACATATTTTACTCACAATTGGTATCAAATCAAATCGTTGTGTAATCCTTCGATACGATCATCAAAAAATTGGTATAAGAGCACAGAAAGTCAACATGATGACTTCATACAACATTCAGTATGAATAAGACAGTTTAGTCATAACAATCCCCCCCCCTAATATTTTGTGAAGGAATCATCATCCCAAAAGCTTCAATTTTTCTCTCCCTTAATTGCTTTGAAAAGCATTAGCGTTGCATCTTCAAAAACAAACTACGCTCTGTAGGGTTTCAGTGGGATCAAAACATGCAGCGGAAATAAAAACAATAACCGACAAAACCCTAGAAGCCCGGATCCGTTACTAACAACTTAAAGGATTAAAGAACACAACCATAGGGTGTTTAGAATAATACTTCAATGATTGTAGTGGTTGATTAACACGGAGCGTAAGAGATCAAAATAGATCTCCTCTAGCGGTATCCACGCGAGCAGAGGCGTAGGGAATAGGGGGACAGGCCGGTGCCCAACCCCCTCCAACCCTCTGCCATCCATGCACACAATTAGGATTAAAATTTTGATATTGAAGATTTAAAGCCCTCCTCAAACTGCGAGCCACCCCCAACTTCAACAAAAAAATATATATACTTAAACCCTTATTATTACGTGGCCCACATTTTATAACAAAAAAAAAATGATGCGTCTCTAATAGGCTACAGGTGTCTTGCTTAATGATTTCGTTAGTATTTGCTTAATTTTTAAGCAAATAACAAAATATAAAAAACTCTTAAGTAGTTTAGTTAAATATTTATATATTTAAATGTAATTATATAAATATGATATTTTTAATCTATACAAAATGTTTATTTATCAAATTTTATAGTAAAAAACACATCCTCGTTTAGTTAAATATTAGTGTGTGTGTGTGGGGGGTGGTTCTGATGAGAAAGAGAGTTAAGGTGTGATAACCAGGTTTGAATTGTACGGGTTCAAAATAAATATCGTTGAAAAAGTACCGGAGGTTTTTTTGTTTATTGATCAAAGTGGAGGGTTTATTTTGATAAATAATACACCTCCTTGTGGTTATTAGTTTTGGTCCAATGATATGGGTTTTTGGATAAGTATGCATACGAGTTTTGCATGGGAAAATGTTACCACCGCCTCTCTCTCTCTCGGTTTCACATATATACATAGAATTATCATTATGTGTTTGTTTAAAAAAAGCAAGTTTGTTTCTTTTGGGTTTTGGCCGAGAAACAGAAGGAGAGAAAAGAGATAGAATTATGGTTTTGGTCTTATGGTTTCTGAAAGAAAAGAGAGAGTTATGGATGGAATTTTTGGTAAGATTATCTATATATAAAGCAAGTTTGTTTCTTTTGGGTTTTGGCCAAGAAACAGAAGGAGAGGAGAAAGAATTATGGTTTTGGTCTTATGGTTTCTGAAAGAAAAGAGAGAGTTATGGATGGAATTTTTGGTAAGATTATCTATATATATATATATGGGTGTGTTTTGACGGGTGTTTATGGTTTACGGTTATTTTTGGGTTTAGACCGGTAAACTGTTATTTGATTCAGTTATGGCATATTTGGAGTTCAAAGTGTTATCTGATAAGGATTTATCGTCTTAACGGGACTGAGGTGAGTTTTTATGAAAAAACTTTATAAACTGAATTGCATATATTTCAAAAGGTTTTATTTCGATAATATATCGATTTGATGTTATTGGATTATTATTGTTCATTGGGATACGGGGTTTGAATATGGGTTGTTGGAAAAATTAACACATGTGGATTTTATTTGAGAAATTGTTATTAAACGATTTTTTTGTAAAAGAATGTGTTAATGGATACGGGTATATGTGAGTTTTCTTTTAATCATATTTTTAAACTAAAATGCATATATTATTAAATCATTATTACTTCAATGTTATACCAATTTGGTATATTCGGTCGTTGCCATTAACTGTGATATGGTAGGTTTATATGTGATTTGAAACTAATACCTATAAAGAAATTATTAATTCTTGGGTTAAAGGGATTTGCACAACAGAAGCCCGTGAGTGTTAGGACTGTCATGGTCCGTGCAGGAGGGATATAGATATATTTTGCCCGCGAATATATTTCGTGTGGTGGGCCATTGCCGGTATTGATTGCGGTCTTATCGGAATGTGCGTGTTTTTGAATGGCGACTGTTGTGACTAGTTTCTTGGGAGGGATGTAGCGCTTGCGAGCCTACTTTATGACTAACATTTAAATGTTTTATATCAATTGTTTATTTGAACCATCGAACTGATAGGGATTTTCCTGACTGGACCGTTTGGTCTAACCCTCATTTTGTGTTCAAAAATATGCATTTCAGGGTATCAGTTGACGTTATTGTTTGCGGGTTAAAAAGACGATTTATGTCGAGCATGCTATGGAGTTAATTTTAATCTTTATGATTTTTAGATCATTTATATGAAGATTATTAGAGAGAAATTTGTTCACTTTTGGCAAATTGTATAGAAGAAGACTCGATTTGTAGCCCCAGTGTGGTGTCTTAATTGTATAACTTGCAGTAATTGTTATATGAGAACACGGTTGTTACATAAGGTGAGAAGCGTAAGAAGGGATCTTCATCTTTCGATTTCGATACACATTATGATGAGATGCACGAAGATGACGTGAACCGAGATGCACCGGATCAACTCCATTCTAAAGCGTAATTCATGGGTGGGTATGAGACTAAAAGTGATCAAGGGTCTAGATCTCTTCTTACGTTTCTCACTTTAACTCTTCTTCTCACATGATCTTATACCTATATATATATTTGAATCTTCTATATCAAATATGGTGTTTTTAATTTCTTACGATCTCGAGTTAAATCATGAATAGAAAACAAACTACTGATTCTTTTTTCAAGTGAAAATAAGATGTTAATGACCCATAACAACATACTAATAGTGACAATCTTGTGGAGAATATAGCTGATATGGAAGAGACCATTACAGTTGAACCTGAAAAATTGATGAGTTAAATTCGAAGGATATCAGTATAGATTATTTTATTCGTGATCTAGTAGCACAAGCTTTAACTAAAGCATCCCATGTAACTAACATAGAGAATATAGGTGAGCACATATTAAACTTGGACAATATCAATATTAAAAATAAAGCATCATTAATAAATAATGTGTTATCTAATATGTAAGTTTCTTTTATGTTAAAGAAAATTTATTTTATCAAATACAATATTTTATTGCTATTATTCTAAAAACAAACTACGATACCGACAACCGAGCCCTCTTATCCTAAAATTCTGGCTCCGTCCCTGCACGCGGTATGATCCGATCACGAACAATTGCTAGCCCGAATACCCGAAGAACACCAAGAAAAATCGATTTCTTGGTGTGTGTGTGTGTGTGTGTGCGTGTGTGTGTGTCGACGGTTAAGAGAGAGGAGATGAGATGAGAGAATTTTCCTTAGCTCTCACGAAATTCTCAATTGTTTTATGAGCTAAATGAGGCAACATGCCTATTTATACTTTTCTCCTTAATCGTGGACCAGACATTAATTAAACCTCATGGGCTTAATTACTTTTATTAGAATAAACCAATTAATTAATATTAACTTAATATTTAATTATTAGAATAAACCAACATCTAGAGAGGTGACACTCTCTAGATAAAATCTCTCTTAAATAATTCAAGTATTTTTTAGTTAAATTCTCTCTTCCAAGTTTACCTTTTAAATTTCTTTCTTTTATGCTCTTTAATCCATGTTCTTTAATTTCCGTTATTTACATTCCGCTCTTTAAATTCTTGCAATTTAATTTCCGTTATTTAATTTTATGTCTTTACTTTTCATCATTTACATCAATTGCAATTTCCATTCCGTTATGAATAGCTAAGTTCATTAGTGTGGGTGTGAAACAAAGAGTGAGATTGTAAGCCAAAGGAAAGTGGGCGTTGTTCTTCTATAACGATGTTTCATTATTTCATTCTAAATTTTATCAAACCAATGACACTTCTTGATGAGTTGATCACTTTGAAAGTGTTAAAAGTGCAATAGATTCAAAGATGAATTATTTAGAACACACGCCTACTTTAATGATATGAGAATTGACTCGAAAGAGTGATTTTTAACAAATAGATTTGTTTATCCATAAAGCGTGAGGATACCGTTGTCACTTTCACTGGTCCTAATATCACATAGAAATATGCATTGAAAGCTATAATATCAGTGCAATGGTTAAGTCTAAGAGGAATACCCTCAAGGTTAATGGTGGAACTATTTATAGTTGACTGATTGTTGTAGCATTGCCCCAGGAATTGGTGTTTATGTCTCACCATACGTTGTACACCCATACAACAATAAAGCTTTAGAAGCCAATTCTACTTGATGGATGCATGGGGCTGCCTTCTATGCCAAATATATATCAAACTATCTTTTAGTCTAAACATGTATAAAATTTCTCTTTTAATCTTTATTATCAACCATGGCTACAACATGCATATAGTTTGGTAGAGAATGAGTATATATCGGGTGACTTAAATTCCGAAAGTACATTGGCTTGAGGTATGTTATTGAAATTTAAGGTTGAGATGGATTATTGTAATTTACATTCAATCATCACCAACTACTATTGAAACCATTCTTTTAATGACAACCAATAAAAGTCAAGACTTTTTATGGTTTACACGTCCTAAAACATGTAATTACATTTATGTCATTACATTTATTAACATTTCACATTATCATATAACTAATTATCAATTTCATAATACACGTATCTCTTCACACATGATCGATCGTATATTGTTGTCTTTTGGGTTACGCTTGCTTAAAAAACTAATCGTACTTAATGTTGTTAAACATATGTAAGAACAGAGATACATAGAAGATATGGTTTACCACAATTTTTTTACACATCTCTCCCCTGTCCCCCAAACAAACTTGCCTCAATATAACACTGTTTAATATTTTTTGGTCTATGCTATAAACAATTTAATGTAAGATTTTGTCAAACAACTACTAAAGTATCCTTCTTTCCATTCATATTGTTTAATTGTATCATGAATTTAACTATGTAACATTTTTAATTTTGACTACACACCTCGTGAATTACATGACTATGTGGGCAAGAATTTAGAAACAAAGTTTACTTATAATATTGTTTTTAGTTTTTGTACAAGAAATTTTTATCCAATTAACTATATTGACATGGTTGTTATTATAAATTTATAAGTCGGGAAGATTATTTTTGCATGCGCCTATCAATCATAATGCTTAAGCAAGTGTATTCACCTGCACTTAATCTTTTTTGTACAAATTCAACTTTTACATATATATTTTTTTCAAAAGTAAAGGAAACGCATCACAATTCTAATTAGACTCGATTAGTCCAAAAATACTCTAGAAGTCTAAAAAGTATGGTAATTCTAACATATTAATCATGTGAACAATAAATGATAAAAACAAAATTAAACTTGCAAAATATTTATCTTGTAGTCTTTTTGGTTTGGAAAAACGTATAATGTCAAATCAATGAAAAATATTTACTAGAGCATCTCCAACAACTTCTTCAAAACGGGAAAATGGATAAAATGAGAATTTTGAGCAACTATTTTGCTCCAATAGCTTCCCTATAATCATCTCCAAATGGAGAAAGTAGGAGAGAGATAGTGGTTTTTTCTCCAAATATGAAGTTCACTCAAAAAAATCGAACAATATGAAACTTTGAAAGTTAAATATTTAAAGAAAGATATAATATTTTTATATTATAACTAATGTTGGATTCTTTAAAATGAGGAATTTGTTGAAGAAAAATGTAATTTTTTTTGAAGATTTTATTTTTTGATTATCTATTTTAAAGAATTTTTATAGAATTTACTAGAGATGCTCTTGCTTCATTATTTTACATTCTATTTCAATAATTATTTAATTAACAAATTATTTGTCATCTTAAATAAATATTTTCTTAAAAGAAAACCTTTCCTCATTACACAACACACACAATGTGTCACACCAATGAGAATAAAGAGGCCATATGCCTTAAAGAGCTCACAAAATTCAGATAAACTAATATTGTTAATTTTCTTTTTAATATCAAGAAAATGTTGATCAAACTTTGGTATTCAATGCAAAATGATGATTCTATGATGAAACAACCTCCACCTCAATTATCTACTTTGGATTAACAACTCCACCCCCCCTCTTTTTACTTTTTGAATAAACAAAGAAAAAGAAACAAGAACACCCGCACCAACTACTACTGATTTCATAATAATATCAATCAAAGTTCTCGGTAATTTCATTTACAAAATCAGGGTTTCTTTTTTCTGGTCTACAAAATTGACTACTGAATTTCTTTCTTGTTGAAACAACTACTTTATTTATGTTCAGTCGGTTGTTAAACTCTCATTTTCCTATCTCAATCGGTAGTTTAGGGCTGTTGTTGACTCCACACGAAGCAACAATCTCTTTCACTCTTTCTTCAGAATTATATCTATGATTCTGTTGTGGGAATTTCATCTTCTACTTCAGCGGATTGTGATTTAGCTGAGTCTTGTTTGGGGTGTTTTTGTGATCAGAAACTTGGGGTTTATGGGGTTAAAGGTGAAAGAATTTCGGGTTTTCTTCGGGTTGCTGCTGTGGTTTGTTTTGTCAAATTTTCAACCGGTTGCAGGGTTAAGGCCTCTGAGGGAGAGAGCTCGTTCATGGGGTGATGAGGTTAGTCTTTACAAATATCTGTTGATTTTTGTGTGCATATAATTCCTTGAAAATTTAGTTTCATGTTAATTTGACGTTGACCTTAAAGATTACTTTACGATTCTTGTTCAATTTCGAGGAAGAATGCACTTCCATATCCTTCTAAATTCCCTTTTTGAACTTTGAAATGAATATGGGTTTTAAAACCTTTTGAGGAATATTTGTTCACTAGATTGAGCTTTAGAATAAGTGGTAGAGAGAAAATTGTTGCAATAGTAGGCCAGATGTATTTCAAGTTATCTGTCTGGAAGTAAATTTCACCAATATAAATGTCCCTCTTGTATTAATTACATTTACATCCATATCAGGATGTTTCTGTTTTGTGTAGTGCTTTGTGGTTAAGTGATAATTTGACCAATTCCAGATGGTAAAAGTTAGTGACACAAGTTGAATACAAAATCACGCCACAGTCGATTTTTTCTGGTATCCATGGGTGTCCGGGCCAGCTTGTGTTCAACTCGATTGATCTCATGGGCCCTGAAGATAACAGCTACTAAAATCCTAAGTTGCCATGAGGGGGCTTGAACTTGCGACCTATGTGGAGGAGCCCTAAGCAACTTAGCCTTTAGTTGCCGGTTAAGCTAGCTCTCAAGGTTGCCACATTGGATTTTGTTACTTGAAATTTGTTTTTTTGTGTATAACAAGTAGAATTTGATGGGTTTTCACAAATTAAAAGCGAGTTGTGCTCGGAAAAATTGCGGATGAGTTTGTTTGAAAAGGATGTTAGGGAATTCCATTAGAGAATCGTCTTTTTTCAATTTGTCGGATTCTTTGTTGCTATTCTGTTCACCACAGGAAAGGTGTATAACTTTGTATGATAACAATCTATTCTTTTAGTTAATGGTTCTACCGTTCTACTAATATCATGTGGAAGAGATCCACTGTTAGTCCAATTATAATCATTAATGGTTTGCTCGTGTTATGGGAAGATGTGGAAGGAAAGTATATCTTGCTTAGGCAACCACATGGATCTTGTTGGTGCAGTGAAAGCCAATATGATATTCATGGATGGCTATGCTTATAAACTTTGCTTTGTTATAATAGGTAAAGGTTCATAGAGACCAAAATGCCTCAGAATACCAAATTAAGGTCTCATTCATTTTGGTCATTTGGCAATTTCATTTCGTGAGCCCTATTGGCTTGATGTGAGGAGAAACAAAGATGGCCTGAAAATGGAGGATGCTGGATGGAGGAAAATGGTAGAAACAAATCAAACCTATGATTTCATCTGCAAATGAAGCATTTTCTTGTAGTTAATTGAACCAAAATAAATTCTAGATTCTACCCTTTCTTCCACTAGTAGTGTATGGTTCTTTTCTTCTTGTTTGATATTATTTAAAAACATCTTGTAGTACACACCACAGACCTCTACTTATGTAAGTTGAGGCATTGTATATATATCAGCTCTGGTGGTGTTATAGTTTGTTTGTGGTTTGTTGGACTAAAATTAACATTTTGGTCATCGATTTTCATCAATAGTTACTCTTATACATATTAGTTTGTTAAGGCATCTCAGTTTTTCATCAATATTTAGTTTGATACATATTGGACCACATACTTTACTGCTACATTTGAAATATTATATCTACATGTATTTGGAGTTTGATACTATAACTGTTTGCTAGAAACTCTTATATTTGAGACACAACAAAATACATATATTTTATTGTACCTTAAGATACTGATATGTGAAGATTATATCTTTGTGTGGCTTACAACAATTTATGAGTTTGCCATCCCATTCAATATCAACTCAAATCAGGATTCAAGCCGGTGTTACTAACCTAATAGATTGAATGGTAGTCCTAAAGAAGATCTAATTTGTGTAATGATAGCTTGACACCATTGTGATTAGCTTGTGCAGTGCAAGCTTCTACATGCTACACCTTATCTTGATCGAGCACTCAAAACAGATGCTAGTAATAAAGAACAATAGGCTACATTCCCCTTCGAGTTTGACTGATTTTATGAACCATATTATTTGGCTTTTTTTTGCATAGTAATCATTGTTTTTGCAAAAAAGTAACTACAGTCTACCAAAACGAGGGATTGATTTTGGCCAAATTATGAAATGTAAATGCAAAAAACACAATCCTAATTATCCTACTTGGCTCTTTTTGCCTAGAATCACTCATTCTTCTAAAGTATACTGCAAGAATAATAGCGTTACAAGTATGCTGGTCCATATTGTCAATGACTTATATTCTATTTGTTAGATATGTCAGACGGACAGTTGTTTTTGGGATTGTGATGGTCATATGTGCAACCCTAGTTATTGTTTTACTGCTGTTCTCTTCATTACAACATTTATATAGGATTTTTATCCATTAAGAACAATAGAAATTGTATTACATTTTGAACTCGCTGGACTTTATGCAACCTCATACCATTCTACACATTGATGTATTGGTTAGAAATAAAACATGATTTAAAATATCTAGCTTGAGTAAAACGTAATTTAACCCTTTGCTTCTTTCAGTGGCTTGTTGCAAGGAAAGATGAGACCGAATTGGGTCCATTCTCTGCATGGAATATAACCGGGACGTACAGAGGTTCGTAAGTTACTTAGCTAGGATATAAGATCACATTCTACTACTTTAAAAAAGTTTGAAGTTGCTATATTAAACTCTAATTTGAAATGTTGGGATTCGAGCAGTTAATAATAACTAACATGGGTATCAAATGCCAACACACTCTCTACACACGAACTCCTTGTTCTCCAAATTAACCTCTTCTGGAAAGGGTTTTCCAGTAAACAGGGACAAGTTCTGGAAGTGGGAATTATTCTAGAACAAGCCATAATATAAGATGGACAATAGTTTAGGAACATAGTAGGTAGGAAACAAATATTTATATTTGTTCTACCTAAGTCAACATGATTGCTATTATTGACCATTGAAATTGATTTGCAAAACACTAGCAAATGGAGTGAAAGAGACTACTGAAGCTCCAGAAAAGAACTAGGTGCCCAGTGTCCAATGTAACACACAGAAGGCCCAAAGTATGAAATGGTATACCCAGTAATTTGTGTGTTTTCCCATAGTGACTAGTTCCATATTGTTGTGCATATTATGGATGGTATGGTTTCTTTGATTTACGTCTTAGTTATTTTTCATTGCTGCTTTTGGAAGAAAATCTTGGATCATAGATAATATTTCGCTCTTACTTCACTAAGGGGAAGTTCAGTCCACGGCTAGTTTATGCTCTTCCCCATGGCCCATAGTACACCATAGAACTAAAATGAAATGTGGAGATACTGTATACCATCATTCCTCGAAGCACACGACATGCCAAGTTGAAATGGAGACTCAATGACTACTTTGGAGGAAGCACATACCCTAAAATAGCTAGCATGGACACTGAAACCTGATAGTAGATACTGGTCTGAACAAGCATCAAGAATAATATATAATGTTTAATTTCATCCTTTCCCGTGGGCATTAAGATATATACTTAAGAGTAGTAGTGACATGATGGTCGTTAAGGACTTGCCTTATGTTCTCTTTTTCATTTATTGTAATAGATAGCACAGTACCAACTATCTTTTTTTGGTATTTTACAGCTAATTGACTTGGAATTTGTTTTCGGAATTGATGTTGTGCTTGTATCAGGGGCTTGGAGGTTCCTCCAGTCCTCAAATACATCTTCCAGGTTTCCAGATTTCAAGAAATCAAGTGGCAATTCTGTGTTGGAATTGATCACTAGGCCAACTAAGATAAATGGTGTACACTATGTTCAGGTAAGGTGTAATTCTTATCATATTATGGTTATATACCAAGATTGTTAGCCTCAAATGTTTCTTTCACATTACGGTTTACGAATGTGGCTATGGTGGACAATATTTCTGTTTTTCCTCGTTTTAAATAACTTAACTTAGAAAACATGATATGTATATGGATATAATTACCTTTAATGCACAAAATTCATCATGTGGTATAGTTCAAAAAGGAAATCTATAGAGATGAAAAGTAGAATTTGATATCGAAAACCAATGGATTATATTTGCGAAGTCATAGAGACGCTGCTAGTAGGTCTAATTGTTTGTCTATATCTCCATTTATGTATGCGTTTGTGTAGCAGCTACATTTTCCATTTAATGTAGGCAAGACATGGGATTAATTCTTTTTTTCTATTCCAGTTATGTGCTATTTTTATACCTTGATAAGGAATTCTATATTTCTATTTGTAACAAGAACTTTTGGTTCCTAATATGACAGGGTGTAATGATTTTCCATGACGTGTTTGATAATGAACCTGAAGTTGGCCGTGTCCAAATTAGGGTAGAAGGAGTATATATATGGCCGTTCAGACAACTTCGAATGGTCGCCAACAGGTACTTCTCTCAGAAGTAGCGTATGTACTATAAAAGTTTTTTCTCTAGCTATTGCATGGATTATCAGTTTGCAACATACTACTCTTTGGCTTCTTTAGATTACTCTTTCAGGCTTCTCACAGGTTTGATCTTTGCAAACTTGTGGCATGAATGTGTTCATAGTTTAGACATTTATCAAGTGTAGTTCTTTTATAATTTTGTAGTAACAGGAGGTCGTTAGGAGGAGAGGTGAGATATATGTACTTGAAGAGGGATTTGAGTGAATGAATTATAACCAAAGCAGTTCAACATAGATTAAAGTGTTTGAAAGAATGGCATTCATGTCTTTGATCTCTTAATGTTTCTATTGGCTTTGACCACTTTACGGTTTCTTCTGGGTTCATGTTTAACCTATCCAATAGAAGGCTTGTTGTTGTGGTTTTGGGTCACTTGAGTGACAGGAAGATACAAAATGTTTATTGCATATTCTGTTACAAACAAAGCTATCATTACAAAACGGAAAGGTCATCAGATTTGGAATTTTGTTTTATTTATTGCTTTTTGGCTGCCCAAATTCGTCGTGCTAGATCTTTGTGAAGGATTAGGGGATTAGGGGTTGTAAAGTACGGTGCAGTTTTCTTGCCCGTAATTGATAGGTGGATTTCCAAACTTCTATCCTGTATCATAAAACATACAAGTGATGAACTTGATTATGAACTAAAAGAATTTTTTTGTGGCTCAACCTGTAATATCTTTCTCTATCATGAGCAATAGTGGATCCAGGAAATATATGGATTTGTAAATTTACAAATTAGTTGCAATTTTCTATTTTTCATGTTTGGAGGGGGGGGGGGGGGTTGCGACTACTATTTAATATATGGTTCTATACTAAATTTTTTGAATGCATCTGTTAACTACAAAAATCAAGTGGGACTTGCTAGCCTGTCCTTGACTTTGTCACTGGTCATGAGTGTTGAACAAATAATCTATCTGAGAATATATTGATTGTGCTCTTAACTCTTAATCTTATATTGGAAGTATGTTGAAGGATATCTTGATCAAATGAAATACATGTATGATACTCTTGATTTGCAGTGGAAAAGAGGGAGAGTTTGGTCAAGAAGAGGATTATATACTATCCAACCCATATCACTTGGTAATCTTTATTTCTCATTGATATTATATGCTTACTTCTACATATAAATGATTGTATTGGTCATGGTGGCTGATACTGTTTGATTGTTCATTCATCTCTTGACAGATATTTGTTTTAGTGGAAACTTTTCTCCATAATTTTTTTTATCTATGATGGAATTTCTCATTGCATCTGTAGTGGTAGACTTTAGAGAGAGATTGTAGAGAGAGAAACACTTCAATACATATGACTAGTTGAGATCCATTTATGTGTTCTTGTTAAATTGTTGTTAGATTCATCGTTATCTGATCTATATAGGACTAACAACCCACCTCACTAGGTTCGTGCTTTTATGGGTGTATGGTTGGCATCCACGATTGCCAGCCTTTTTCCTGCAGAAAGATACCATGTTTTGAATTTCTGAAACTTTGAACTCATTAGAATGGAGAACATGTTTATGTGCAAATGTGGGAACCACATGCATTTGTCCATCCTTCGTCTGCTTGTTCCCTGCCAATATGGATGTTGCACCCTCTAGGAGTTGATCCAAATTCCAAAATATATAGAATTGTGATTTTTAGTTGTATGATTTGTGTTATGTATTTGATATCTAGTTTAGACTGCATAATTGTCTGGTACTTGTATAGCAAATCAAGGCAGGATTCATGCTGCACTAGGACCAAGGTTCCTAACAGCAACTAAAATTTCCCCTATTTTCTATAAGGTCACCGAAGGTTGATGGCGATGCACATCTTAATGCTTATGACGATGTTGATAGTTAGTGAGTCACCGAAGCCTTATAACCTTTTGCTTGAATTTTTCTTTCTTCCATGGGTGCTAACTGTCGTGGTATCTCTACTAGTTTAATGTGCACACAGTAGCGGAGACAGTAGGGGGTGTGGTCCCAACTGTTCCACTTAATATGTATAATAGAAACTTGAAACATATTATCTTAGTGGTCCAAGTGGTTTGATCATTGATGCATTTTGTTAGGTGATTATCCAGAGTTTGAACCTCCTAGTTTCCTTTTCTTATTTTTTTTCCGTTTCTTATTTTTTTTCCTGTTTATTTAATTAATCTCAAATTTCTGTAAATTAATTAATTCGAATCTCCTAGTTTCTTTTTCTTAATTTTTGTCCTTTTTTGTTTAATTAGTTGCATATTTCTGTAAATAATTATAACTTGTATAAATTATAATATGCATAATTTAATATTTGCTGGTTATATTTTCAACAATATTTTAATTTTTTTTTTATTTACAAATGTTTAAAAAAAACATTATAAAATTAAATATCGAAGTAAACTAAATCAACATTCATATAATTATACAGAGTCCCTAAATATATTGTTCAAGATTTTTAAGTTAGAGATTTTTATTATGTCATGTTTATCGCTTGAGCTATGAATTCTGTTTTTCGCCCATACCACATGTCTCACATTAACAATTGTTTTGAATACTTTCACGTTATAAATTGAGTTCATATCTTTCGACATCATCTAGCCCCCTCCAAAACTAAAATTCTAGCTTTGCCTGTCAAGCCGATTGACCAATCAAGAGTGTTACCCTTGTAGGTTAACTGAGTGACTCATTGGGCCTTTTAAATTAACGTATTTTGGTTTTAATTCAAGAAGTTTGATATTCTTCCGTTAGACCATTTTTTGTTTCGTCATGAAGAGTTATGTTTATCATTTTTGAGTTCATAAATCTTGTCAAGTTATGATGTGATTGGGTTCTTTTTACCACTTCTATGTCACATGGCCTTCTTACACAGCTACTTAAGTTGAGGTTTATATGGGAACACACCAGGTTTGGTTTGCAAGGAAAAACGAGAAGCGTGTAAGATTGAGAAAGGTTTGGCTCAAGTTAGGGATAGTTAGCTATGCAGATCACACTATATTCACTATGAGAAGTACAGTTGTATTTGTCCTATGGATGGCAGTAAATGAATAATGAGGAGGTAGAAGTGGCCATTTTATTAAAAAGAAATGTATAATATAAATGCCTATCCAATTAGTGTGGGACAATTACAGTTATTTAGTGGGATAAGGTTTTTTTTTGTTGTTGTTGTGGCATAGGCTTAAAATGAGGTAACTGTAAATAGGCTAACTTGGTAGTAATAGAGCCTTATAGTCTTGGGATTGGAGATGCTCTTTAATGACGTGTATGGGATCTATCAACATTTGAAATAACAGATCCCATAGAGATCTATATTCTTGGCATAACTGTAGATTTTCTTTTGTTAACATTTGGAATATCACTCAATAACAGTAATCCCATAGAGATCAAATTATTAATTGAACGGCTTTTCTACTTTTGCAGAAAGTGTTTGTTGTCATTAATTGTTCATATTCTTTTAGTTCCCATACATTGTATCTATTCAAAGAAGTTAAGTTCTCGACTCTTGGAAAAGGATAGGTGTTACAATATCAAGTAACATACTTTTCTAATTGGAAAATAATCTTGTGGCATCTTAGGGGAGAAATCAGGATCTACTTTTACTTTTGAATGCAAAAGTTATCTGCAGTATATAGTAGGTTCCATCATAACATGGTGTTCTTCTAGAGTTTAAAAGACATGAATCATTAGCTAACAGAACGTGCTGCTGATTGAAGCTCTATAGGATGATTGCAGATTTGACTGCGGAATAGTACCTTCTTTTTGCGGAATGGAGATCACTACCCAAAATGAGTGTTTTCAATTCTTTTATCAATTTGGTTCCTCTGATCACCATTTTCCTCTCATTAAGAAAATGGAACCCACTGTCACATCTTTAGTTTGCCTCAGACCATAGAAGTGAAGTCAACAAAATGAGAAAGTTAAATGACCAAAATGAAAACAACCATGGGTCTTGATTTTATTCTTATTTGTAAATTAATGTGATGAACTTGTATTCTTACACCTTTTCAGCTTGGAGTTTTCTCATCACAAGTCTTCCAGGAGTCTCCACGTGATAAGATCTGGAAGAGCAAACAATGTACTTCACTTCCCGTCATTTATATTAATTTATCCCCCCCCCCCCAACCCCCAGCACTTTGTATTTATTCTTTTTCCCAATGAAGTTTGGAGTAAGTATTTGAATTTGTTCTTGCAGCTCCAATTAGTGACATGGACAAACACTGTAATGTTGAAATCTCTGCTCAAATTTCACGTGTCTCATCCACCCACAGTGGTACTGCAGCTCTACGATGAATTCCTTTCTTCAAAGTTCAATTTTCTTGTACATATATACATAATTGCTTGATACCCTGTTTAAATGGGACATGCTACCCTTGCAAAGGGTTATTTGAAACCAAGGCTTTGTACCCTCGTAAGTTTGCTGAGTGAACGAATATGAGCACATGCCACTGCATTTTTTTTATACATGCAAATATAGATACACTCAAGTATTTGGAATTTACTCTGGATAACCTTAAGGTTCGAACCCGACACTTGCTGTAATACCCAGTGAATTACCATGGGTGTTTCAGTTAACGGGAAGCAACAATTTGACCCCTTGCTATGGTTTCCGAGGTCATGAAAAATGTATATATTTATTTATTTATTTATTTTCAAGCCATTTGAATATTCTCTTTCTTTTCTGGTAGATGGAGACCATAATCGTTATTACATGGAAGGCTTAATGGAAAGTCCTTCTGCTGATGATGATGGAGATTGCTTCTCACCCATGCTAATGAATGCTACTTCAGTCAACATAGAGGTTTACTATAACAAAGCAGTGAATTACACTCTGATGGTGACCTTTGTATCCTTCATTTTATCCCTTCCTTGTTGATTTTGAACAAGTCAATGCATACTTATTTTAGATAGGGTATTTCAGTCTGAAGAAAAAAAAGAAAAAAAAGAAAAAAAAGAAAAAAAAAAGAAAAAAGAAAAAAAAGAAAAAAAAGAAAAAAAAAGAAAAAAGAAAAAAAAGAAAAAAAAAAGAAAAAAAATGGAAAAAGTTAAGTACATCTTGTATCTTGTGTAGACGGACCTAATTCTTAGTGTTATTATTCTAACCGATTGTGAATGATTAACTGCTTTATTGTTGCTCCTTAATTTTCGTATACCAGATTTCTTTTCTTCAGGTTCTTCTGTTAATTCGGCAAATGGAACATAGTAATACACAATCTGTAAGACTTCATCTGATAATTGTACTTGTATTGTGGTATTCAAATAAATTTGAAGACTGTTATTGCTGTCTAGATAAGATACCAATGTGGATTTGGCAATCTACTGCAGGGGGCAGCAAAAGTATCAATCTTGATGATTGGACAACAGGCTATCATGGATGCATATCTTTGCCTTTTACATTTGACTGCAGGGATATTAGTTGGTAAACTTTCTACTTCATTTGGGAATGTTTGACAACTTTTATTTATGGTTTTTTTGGCAAGAACATTACCTCTTTTGTTATTTGTTTTTCTACTCCTTTTTAGAAGTCAAAAGGGGTGAACAATAAGGCCAAAAAAAGAACTTTAATTTCATTAATTCATTTTTTTTTTCTGTCAAAATGTTTACTTTCATCCAAAAATTGACTCCAGTTTTTTATCTTGTTTTCCTTGCAAAATACTGTATTTCTATTCACACCATTCCTAGTCTTTAAATTCAAATTGAGAGAAATTAGAATTCTCAATTCTCTACGACGTCTAGACGATAAAATTTTTTCAGGAACAAGCAAATCATAATACAATATAGCATTGTTTGCATATTTTCCTAAGTATTCTTATTATAGCAAATAATATTTGTTCTCTGCAAACATGTTTTTCATTTTTCTATTGATTATGGACCTGTATTTGAGTGCGTGGTATGTCTTGCAGAGTCCCTGTTTAATGCTTTTGCTACGGCTGCATTTTTTAAGTTTGTCGTCTTCTCAATCTTTGAGATGAGGTATCTTCTTGCTATATGGAAGGCAAGTCGACCTATGAATAATGGAGAGGGTTGGGAAGCTATGAGGCGTGAACTTTCAGTTCTTTACAGTCGATTCTGTAAGTACTGTTGTTAAAAATCTTGATCTCTATTTATTTTGTTTGTGTTAAGAGTTGCTTTCGATAGGCATTTATGCCATTCTTGAGTTTTCCTCTTAAATTGTACCTATTTGCACGTTACCATTATTCTAAAAAGTATTAAACAGAGGTAGGTAGTCGAGTGTCTTTCTAGCGCCTAGTTTTCTAAGAACCGATTGGGCAGAATATGTAAGAGATTCGTTAATACTTCTAAGGATGAACATGAGGAGGCCTTATTTTATTAATTTTTATTTAAATTCGAACATCTCAAAAGATACTTTTTTAGATTATTGAAACACATGAAAATTACAATTTTGATACTACTTCCCAAAATGACTTTATTGTTTCACTGATACAGTTACTCAGAAAAAATCTACCATTAAACACAAGTTGGGAAAAGCCTATTGTTGAACACAAGTTCAGAAAATCCATTTACTCCTTGTCCCAATCTTTTGAAATATGTTTTGAGACAATTAGTTGAAGCAGTGGGAACACTTAACTCCTAGCTCACAACTTAAGTGGCCATATGTTATTTTTTAATTGAAGGGTATTTAGGTAAGTGACATATGGTTAAACAATTTGCCATTTCAAACATCACAATTTTCTTGGGATTGAGGGAATACATATAGCAATTTTACAAAGATGATTCTATAAATCATTGATCAGGTGGCAGAGAAAAGGAATCACTTCTTAGCACTAAGTTTTGTGGTGTGATATAAGTTCCAACATTTTCATTTGGACTAATAGTTAAGTATTTGACTACTGATCGATACCATCCATTCTTTGTATCGACAACAACTAGCAAGTAATTAGTTGCGGGTTAAAAGATACCATGAAAAAAATTGCTGCAATTTTTCATAGGATATTCCAAAAGGAAGTTGTTGCAACTTTCAAGGCTTCTACAACCTCATAGTCTCCCCATTTTATGTTTTAATCTACTTATGGGATAATGTATCTTAGATGTGTTTATACGAAATAGCTTCTCAACGATTATTTTACTAGGATTAAGTATTAACTACCAAAAAGCCAAAAGTACTGATAGCCTTATGCCAAATTCAACAAAGAACAACGATGGTAAATCTGTAAGTGTGAAAGTTGACTAAGGGGATGTTTAAACACTTACCCACTGGGTAAGTGCTTACCGTATGTCACTTACTTTACCGGGTGAGCATGCTAAGTACCAAGAATCTTACTCAGTAAGGGGTTGTTTGTTTACCTCTTAACAGTTCCATTAAGATGCAACCTCTGAATCATTAAGAGGTGAATCCTGTTTGGCAAAGAAAATGTCTGCCTCTTAATGGTTCCAAAACCCTCTGAATGGTTTTGTATCTTGGACCTCCCTTAACCATTCAGAGCCCTGATTTCATTCTGAATAATTACCAAACAATTACATATCATTTTACACTATATCATAAGAGCCTCTTAACCATTTGACCACTTAATCATTCCGCACCAAACCATTCACCAACTGCCAAACAACCCCTAAGAGACATATCAAGGACCGAGAAACTTACCCGGTAAGTGGACTTTTACCCTGTAAGCGCTTATTGGGTAAAATACGTTTACCAACAAACCATTTTTATGGCTGAAAATGTTACCGAGAAGGTAAATGAGACCGGTGACTCTTGCCGGTAAGTTTTTGGTAAACGGCCCCTCAGAAAACATTCTAGTGCTGATTGCTTTGTCATGCCACAGTGCTTACGTGTATCGTCCACATTTATCAAAAAGTTTATACGGGTAGCATTAATTTGATAATGATGATGCTTATATTTGCTAAATTTGGCTAAAATAGTAGAAGATTGTTAAATTAGAGACTGACAATAGAACATTTGTATATTCATAATTAACCTTTTCGTTTATGCTTTCTTTGTATCAGGTTTATAGTTTAGTTGACTTTTCAAACATTCATCTGTTTTGCACTAAAACTTGTATATATTTCGCAGATGGAATCCTTTTAGGTGGTATTTTGATCATGTACGAGTTCCATAGATATCTGCGGCCTATACTTCTTCTTTTGCATTCCTTTTGGATTCCACAAATTATCACAAATATCGTTCGTGATTCAAGAAAACCATTGCATCCTCATTATATAATAGGAATGTCTTTAACTCGGCTGGCAATTCCTTTATATGTCTTTGGATGTCCTCATAACTTCATGCGGATTGAACCTGATAAAAACTGGTGTATTAGTTTGGGTCTCCTTGTTGGTTTCCAGGCTGCAATTCTCATTTTACAACACTATCTTGGATCTCGATGGTTTATTCCTCGCCAGGTTTGATGTCCACTTTGCAATAGCTTTATATCCTTAAATAGTTAAATTTATATATCCATTAACTTGTTTCATCATTAATGGAATCAGTGGTTTATGGAAGACAATTAAAAAAAATCCAATTGTGTTAAATTGCTATCCACCTACATTGTTCACTAGTTTTAGTTTAACTTGCTTTGAATGACTCTTGAATTTTTATTTTGATGTATTAATGCAGATTTTGCCCGAGAAATATTGTTATTTTAGAAGGGTCGATCAGGAGTCAAATCATGCTACTGACTGTGTCATTTGCATGACTGCCATTGATCTCACTCATCATTCAAATGATTGCATGGTATTTAATGGCGATAAATTGTTGTTTACTTACTTTGTAGGTGATCTGTCACCTACCCTTTGGTTTGGGGGGGGGGGGGGGTGGGTGGAGGTCAAGTCTGCGTACCCCCCCCCCCCCACCAACCACCCGCCCCACCCCACCTCCGGGTTGGATATAATGGGTTAGTTTGGTGTGGTTAGTATTCTTTTCACAAAAAATTTAACAAAATGTTGTTGTAGGTTACTCCATGTGAGCACTTTTTCCACTCTGGTTGCTTACAAAGATGGATGGATATAAAGATGGAGTGCCCAACCTGTCGGCGCTCACTTCCACCGGCTTAAAAGTTGATTATACGGAGATGAGTCAATTGCCAAAACCAACCTGTTCATTGCAGCAGTACCATGGTAAGAAATGATGAATATATATATATATATATATATATATATTTTCTTAATATAAATTTTAGAATGATGAACTGCAATGAGCCCATTTCACCGCCTCCCTTTTTCTCGTCCATCATTAGATGTTTTTTTTGGAAAGGGTATCCTAGGCATTTACCTAGACTAATCCCTGACAATTTTAAGACTGCTAAAGCATGCAGCCCTGAGATAATTCCTCAGTGGCCACAAGTTGTTTGCGCCTGGATTCGAACCTGGGGTAGATGGGCTATCTAGCCTCATCCCCCACAAGCCTTAACCAGTACGCCACAAGCCTTGTGGTTAACCATCATCAGATGTTATTGGGTAAGAATTTGTGCACTTCTAAACAAGCTACGAGCGTCAAATTTTTTTGGAAAAAAATTGTAAACATTTTCTTTGAATCTTAGTGGGAAATAGCAAATTTGTTCGTGAATATAATATTTGTATTTAACACTTAACTCTCCTGTGTCTCGTGAAAGTTGCAACGTTTGATTTGCCATGTAGTTTAAGGAAAATACTGAACTGTTTCTCATCAAATATCTGAAAACGCTTCAATAAAGACAACATAAAGAATCTTGTGGATGCTTCAATTTTTCTTTTCTTGGACTCCCACTTTTTTTCTTATTTTACAATGCTCTCTTGTGTAGTATTATAGTATGACCAAATTGTTATTGAAAGACAAATTAATCCGTATCAATGTGAAACCGAAATGTACCATGTTTGACTTTGGAAAGTCAAAGGTCGACATTTTATCAACATAAACTATATACCATCAGCATACGATGAAAGCAGGTTTATTGATAGTGTATACTCTCTTGACTGCAGGTTGGTCACGATTTGTAGCCTCTAAAGATAGCTGAATGTTGACTTATATATAGAGCGTAAAAGGGGTGAGTCGGGGCTGCATAAACTGTATATTGTATATTATGTAAGTCATGACAAAGGTTTCCTAATCCCAAATTTATTACACCATCGGCGATGATATTATTTTGTGCAAGATGATAATTAGATGGCGGACATATTGAGACTAGAAAAACCACATTCTGAAGATGTATATAGAACTACTGTATGCATTTGTAATTTCTACATAATTCCCTAGTAGTATCTTGATGATCTGGTATCATTTAAGTTCAAATGGTTCGAATATTTGGATTTAATTTTCGGTTTTAAAGGTGTGGCCTAGTTTTTCATCTCTTGGTATAGTTGAAGTTCCATTGGAATTAAAGATGTTGATCTCATTGTCAAGATGATGCCAGTTGACATTATGTTTGGTGTCTTTGTTGTAATGATTTTTTTATACCATATTACACATAATTATGTGTTTTGGTTGGACATGTGATATTTTCAGAATCTTGTATTCTATAAAATAAAATTCTATTTGAGAGGGGGGGGGGGGGGGGTGTACGGTTTTGTAGAGTGGCAGTAAGGGTGGCTTATATGTCAACTTTTTCCACTATCACCCCCAACACATATTACACATAATTATGTGTTTTGGTTGGACATGTGATATTTTCAGAATCTTGTATTCTATAAAATAAAATTCTATTTGAGGGGGGGGGATGTACGGTTTTGTAGAGTGGCAGTAAGGGTGACTTATATGTCAACTTTTCCACTATCACCCCCAACAAAACCAAACTCTGCCTTACGTAAAGTTGCTAGAGTACGATTAACCTCTGGATTTGAAATGTGGGGGTTCTTTCCAGAACAATATTTTTACTCGATAAGGTTAGGGTTTTATTGCTTTAGCCCGCTACACTCCTGGGGCGGGTAGTTTCTAGTTGCCATGGGTTAGGTCCTTACTGCATACATTTTATCTTTTTGGTCTAAAAGTGTGCGTGGAATTTATTGGGTTTGTTTAGTTTGGTTGGAGATGTGATAATGTGACGTGAGGGTATTTTCATCTATTTGTGTAGGTTATGCTAATTAAACCTCTTTTACCAACTTTATATTCATACATAAACAAAAATTCATTTTTAAACATTTCGAATAGTATGGTTTAAGTAAAAGGGGTTAAAATAACACAACCTATTTTTACAAATAATGGTCAAGGAATGATTCAAAAGTGTAATTACTCTCCTTTCTATAGCCAAGAAATAGGGGTGTTATTCGATTTGGTTTATTCGGTTTTTAACTTTCTCTGGTCTATCGGATAACAGAATCAAATAAGGTTCGCTCAATCGATTTTTGTTATTTGCATTAGTTATCTAATAAACGAATAAGGGTTTAATCATATTTGTTGAAAATTTTCTTTATTGTTTTCTTTGAAATGTGGTTTACAAAAGGGTTTTGATATTATTTGGCAGATTATAGAAGATAAGAGAAGTTATCCCAATGGGTTGCAAAATGAATAGAGAGTATAAATATAATCAAAATAAAAGTAAATTACAAATTTTGTTTTTATGTTTCACACTATTTACACTTTAGTCCTAAAATCAAAATAAGTATAAGGGTGGGACTTATGGTGTTTTGCACTCTTTGAGATCCTATCTTTAACATCGGTTTAGAATATTCGTTAAGTCAATTAAATCCGAGGGTATTTGGGTCTTTTTCACCTTCTTTTTCTTTATCTTATCAAAATAAGGAGTTACATTTATATATGAACATAATATTTATATATGAACATAATATCTATATAAACTGAAGAACCCCCCCCCCCCCAACATGCATGAACTCGACGACGACCTCCCCTAGCTACCGACGACCTTCATCCCTGTAACTATCACCAATGTTCAAGATCTAGAAATGTGTTCAAAAATCAAAATCATACGCTAGGTTTTGGTCCTTAATTGACATGGTCTAGAGATAAGATCGAGAGAGGAAGAAGACGAGGGGGGGTCGTGGATTTGGATTACGTCTCATCATTTACCTGTTTTTAATATGACGGTTCAGAAAAAGATGGGGGTTCCTGTTATGATGAAATATTTCTACGTCTTTCAAATGTTACTGGATTAGGAGATTAACCGTTAGAAATATCACATGATGTGACATCTTTATGAAAAAGTGAGATAACTTTTGAAATCTGGCATAGTAATTCACGTCTAGGGTAAAAGCAACTTTTCAAAAATGAGTATTCATTTCTTTCACGTTGAGATGAGAAGAAGTCACATAATGTTCATTTTCAAACTCTTTTTACCGTACATTTCACAAAGTGCGTACACTCAATGTTCTTTTCACAAAGTACATACTTTCAACGTCATTCATCATTTTTGTTCAAGTTCAGCATTATGGCGATAAAGTTTAAGAGATATTTGTACCTTAAGATATTTGAACATTAAACAATGAGATAATACTCATAAACGTTCAACATTCACAGTTCACGGATCAAAACATTAAACCTAGTTTCGTTTCCTCAAGTCAAGGGGTTTTGTAAATAAATTTGTTTGCTAGTAGTCTGTGGGAATAAAATGTAGTTTCACCATACCTTTCTTAATATGATCTGTTGGAGTGCGCTTGAGTGTAAACAATAGCCCAAATGGCTTGAATAGACGTGGAGCATGAAACGATTTTGGGCGGGTCCTGTTTGAGAGTGACACGTGGGCTGACGTGCTTTGCAAATGAGGCGCTAAAATGACGTCACCACCTACATTTGAAGGGTTTCTAAAAATAACAGGACTGCCACCCTTAATCTCACCCACACCTTCTATTTGAGTCCAAAAACACACAAGTGTAAATGGCACATAGATGCACTCAGATAGATATGAGACATTGGATACAGAAGGGGGTTTCTCTGTCCATTAGATTGCACCTTTTGTTTACCTAAACGTTTAAAATGCGAGTTCTGATTCTGAAAGATACAAGTTTGTAAAGTTCTGAGGGACAAAGGCTCTGTATGAGAAGTTTTCAAGACTTATCTGTTGGTCCCTAAAGGGTCTACAAGAGTTCAATAATAAGTAAACAGTTTGTAGAAGGGGGGAGGGGGTTGAATACAAACACACAGATTTCGGTTTTTAAATTATTTTATATATCATAAACAAGTTTACAGTTACAAGCGGAATAAGAACAAGTTTAAAACCTATTCTATTGTAACTAAGAAACACTAAGTTTGATGCACAAGAGGAAGGAAGAAAGAATAAAGAGGGTTTAGGTTAGAAGGAAGCATGCATTAAGATGAATAAGATATCTTCATCTTATTTATACCCGTTTGCATTTAATGCAAGACAAAAGGTATATGCCACGTGTCAAGCTTGGATAGGAAACTTGTCCTTGCTAATAAGACAGCCCTGCTTTTGGCCAAATATGAACAGTACCATATCAGATATGATGGGGACATAAGAGACAATTCGTATGTCCTTTTCTGACAAGGTATAAGGTTTGACTTTTGTGCATCGAGGATAAGATCAATCTTTAATCTTGTAAAGGAAGCTTCATTTGATCGCTGATTCTGAATCTTCAAGGATGAACTTCAGTATCGCTGAGGCTTCACAAGACTTCACACTTTGATTAGATAATCGCTGCTATCGCTGAACTGCTTCAGTTCACTTAGCTGATTATCTATTTCTTCAGCTAGGGTCTTCGACTTTCGCTGAATGGTCTTTTGATGTGATAGATAATCTTCAGGTCTTCAGAGATAAACTTGTTGTTCATTGATCTTCAGCGATCGCTGATGGTAATCAGCGTATGCTATCGCTGAATATGAACAGAAGCTTATACAATGGAATTTCACTAAGTATATAAAAGGAATCATATTCAAATCATTGAGAGGAGTTATGATCAACAATCTCCCCCTATTTGATTATGATTAAGCAACATAGGAAAATTGCTTTAAGAGACTAGTAAGGACTTAAGAAAAATTTGAAGTAAATTTTCTAAGTACTAATCTGTACAATCTTTTTCAGCTAGTCTACTATCTGAATTGAGTTTCATTTATAAGGATATGAAAGCACGATTTTTACAAGTAAATAAGCATAAAGTGCATTCACTGATTAAATTTTCAGAATGAAAAATCAGTGAGTAAAATATAGTTTAAAGAAAATAGAACTCTTATGTTCATTGTCCCTTTTACTTTTTTCAGGGATCTTTTCAGTACATAGATGGAGTAAAGTACTCTGATTGAATTTCATTAAATATAATCTGAAGAAATTACAGGGAAATGAAATTACAATAATAAAAGTTAAGTACTTGTACCCTAAAGAAATATTACAAAGGAAATAGGGAACCTATGACTAATCAGAGATGTTCTCGTTTCTTCTTTGTAGTTCATTCTCATAAAGTATTTTCTGTCGATTCATCAGAGGGGTATCTGACCAGTAGCGCCATAGCATGATCTTTATAAGAGAGGATGGGGCCTTGCGAATTTCTTGGTTTCTGAAGAGTCCTAAGAACCCTTCATTATCCAAGAATACCATACTAGGTTCAGGTAGTGAGATGATTTCATCTTCTTCGTATCTTCGATCTTGAGGGAGAGAGGTATGTAGCATTGAAATATCAGGAATTTCAAGATGACCAAGAATGCTATGATAATCAAATTTGGTTTCATGCTCATTTTTAGAGCTTGAACCACCTTCAGCAGTTGATCTTTTCTTCTTTGATGACTCAGGGAGACGGGGAACTTGCACGTGTTGTGACATCATTTGCAGCAACTGATCTAGTACTCTTTCCACCACATCCTTGAATTTGGATTTGGAACCCTGAATGGCGTCTCTGATTTCTAACCATTCAGTGTATTCATGAATCCTTAAGAACTTGGCTTATTCTCTCTCAGTTCTGCTTGTCCTTATCATTCTTACATATACCTTTGGACCACCTCTATTGGAGTGTCGCCCTTGAATAGTTGCATGAATGATTTTGGCTTCAGATCTTCAAAATTTCAGTCTATCAGTGCACCAGTCAAGCTCTTTGTCTATCTGAATTGTGGCTTTAGCGGATAGTGCACTTAGGATCTTTTGTTGAGCGAGGATCGGATCTACGTTCAAGTTTTCCTGTGCAAGTTCTTTCTGTGCAAAAGCTTCAGCGATCCTTTCACTCTTTTTCAATTGTTCCTTGGCCGCCTTGTCTTTAGCAGAGTCTTCCCTGAGTAATTTCCTTGCTAAAGCAAGATCATTCTCAGTTTGCTTTGTCTTCTCATCCCTGATACGTTGTGCTTTCAATGCTTGTTCTCTCTCTTCCTTAGACAGAAAATAGAATTCATCTACTATCCTTATTGGTACAGCGTCTATGGGTTCAGCTTGAAGCACCCTTATTCTTCTTGCTTCGAATTCCCTAAGAAATTTTATTCGCCTTTCTTCTTCTTCAGGCTCGCTTATGATCGGCTTTTGAACGCGACGCCTGGGAATAAGGCTTTCTTCTTCTTCAGAGTCAGTTTCTATTATGTACATAAACTGCTCTTCAGAAGAAGGTTCCTTCCATGAAGTGGAGTCCTTTGGGGGACGGGGATCACTGAGGGAAGGAGGGGAGGAAGAAGATTTATCAGAGAGAGTTTTTGTAGGTGAAGGAAGTGTGGGGGTTTCAGAGAGAGGTGTAAAATAAGGGATAAGAGGAAGAGATACCTCAATAGTGGTCTCCCCGTTAGATAATGGGATAGTGGCATCCAGATTTACCACTTCTTTTCCTTTGCCTGAGGGACCGGCTTATCCCTGAGAGGGATGTTGTCAGTCCCCTAAAGGCTCGTGATGAGAGACTCCAAGCCTAGACATTCTGAAGTGCTCCAAGGCACTTCCAACGTCATCGTCGTCTTCATCATCATCCATTCCCCCATAAT
The DNA here is from genome assembly GCA_036898165.1 of Silybum marianum. Lineage (NCBI taxonomy): Eukaryota > Viridiplantae > Streptophyta > Magnoliopsida > Asterales > Asteraceae > Silybum > Silybum marianum. The sequence goes on along the minus strand of CM072540.1, from coordinate 12,946,143 downwards.
GAGGTATGGGATCTTCTTCTTCTTCTTCTTCTTCATCATCTTCCTCAGCATCATCATCATCTTCTTCTTCAGCCGCCAACCCTTCAGGGAGGGAAGATCCCGTTTGCTGGATGTACGGAGATATCTTTTCACCAGGGAACGTCTGGTTGTGCTCCGCAATGAGTTCATCTGCAAACTCTTTGGCACATCTCTCCCCCTCGATGTTATCAGGAGGTAGACAGTGCACCATCAGAGTGCGAACATTGGACTGAATATCCTTGAGCTTCGTTTCATTTTCCTGAAGCGTCGTCCGATCAGCAGCAGTGAAGGAGGAACTAGCTTCAGAGAGCTTGGTGAGCATCTGCATCATATCGGATTGAGTTTTTTGAATAGACTCAAGGACGTTTGCCTGAGCAGCAACCTTCTGCTCTAAGTTGGACAGGTTTTGACCAAGGACCCGGTTGTCTTCCTTCAGAGAGAAAACGTCAGAGATAAGGTTGCTGACGTTGGTCTTGATCGCTAGTGTCCCAACGACTCGCGGAAGATGAGTTCAGCTGACGTCTGAAGATTGTCAACCCTAGCTCTGGTGAGAGCACATTCCCTGACCAGATAGTCAATAGCAGGGAATGTAGGACTAGGAAGGACAATGGGAGGGAGTTCAGTGATGGAGTGGGAAGCTTGGGAGCTGCCATCTCTGTCTTGACATCTCGGAGCTTTGCAGCACTGGGATGGCCCTGAGGAGACTTCCCCATTTCCTTGCTGGTGGTGGTGGTTATTGCTGTCGTTGAAGAGAAGAGAGGAGCGACACCTGATGATAACATAGATAAAGATGCCAAAAACGCATCTGGATTAGATGATGGATGAAAAAAATTATTTTTCTCCTTGAGAGTATCATGAGGATTACTCTCAGGGACTACGTTTGCAGAGGTAGTGTCTTGAGGATCACTAACCAGTGTCTTAGAGTATCTGAGAGAGACACTCTGAGGTCCTTTTAAATTGGCCTTCCAAAACTCAGATTGCCTTAACAATATTGAGGTTTGGACTGCGTGCATTTCAGCACTATCAGGGATAGGGACAACTATTGCTGAGTCATGTGCTGAGGTGAGGACCAAAGGAGAAGAGATAGAAGAAGTTAAGAAGGCTGTGAGAGTAGTACCTGATCCAGCTTCAGCAGAGCTGGCTATAACACCCTCAGTGACCGGAGTCACTGATGATGGAGGTAGTGCTGATGAAGCAACAACGGATGAAGAGACTATTGAAGTGGTTGTGGCTGTTGTTGGTGTTGGTAGTACACCGAAAGCAGAGAGAGTGGTCTTTTGAGAGACCATATTCTTTGGCTTCTTGTTTTTGGTTGCGATGGTCTTTGTATGACCATCAGTTGGTTGTTTCCTCTTAGTAGCAGCAGTGTCCGGGATGCTCGCTGTTGGGATGAGCAGCGAGGTAGACACTGAAAGAGGGGCTCCAATCATTTTCAGCATATACGGCATGAAAGGAGCATCACCTGGACATTCCTCTATGTCCAGGGACTTCTTCCCCACCATGGAGAAGGAGTGGTCACCGACCTTCGGGTAATCCTCCCCGAAGGCAACTTCCATGATTGTTGCAAAGAACCACGGGTAAGGGATGACTGGGTGTCGGGTAGCAGCATTGATACGACTGACCATATCACTGAAGATATAGTCAGCGTAGTTGAGGTTGTGGCCGGTGCAGAGAGAGAAGGCGAGATCCTGAAAATGCTTGCTCGCTTGGTCATGCGAGCCAATCTTTGACCCAAGGCATTGGATCACCTGGGTAAAGATGTATTGCCAGCGAGCAGGCAATCTCTTCTTTTCGACCTTTGAGCCCACCGTTTTCAGCGATGGATTCTCCCAGGCATAGCCGATAGAGTCCAAGAAGGCGTTGATCTACATCTTGGTTGGTTCAGCGCCCCATTGCACATTCTTGGCGCGTGTAGGGAGGCGAAGAGCCTTCCTCACAAATCCAGCAGTGAAGGAGAAGTACCGAAGGTTGGGAATTGTGAAGCCAATCGCAGGGAGCACGGTCCCTTTGTCAGTGGTGAGCGTGGTACAGTGAGCCGTGTACCAGAGAGCCTGAAGGTGAGAGGAGATGCCTATTGGGTTGTGGACAAAGGCAAACATCAGGGGGCAAGCCTTGATGAAGGTAGCACCTTCCATGAAGTGAGGGCGATCAGCGGGTATGTCGACCAATGCAATATAATTGCATGATTTGAAGACAGCTTTCTCCATAGGGAAGTGGCATGTTGGTGCAGCGACCAAGGTGTTGTCAACAGTTGTAGCATCAACGGTTTCAGCAGTCTTGCTTGCAGAGGCCATTTCTGTAGGAAAAATGGGAACACCAAAGAGATAAATCATGGTTTTATACATAAATGTATAAACCAGAGTTTGGTATAAAGAATACCAAATGTAAGATTCAAAGAAACAAGTATTTTGATGAACAAGATCAAAATGCTTGTGGTAAAAACAATAACATAAAAGATTATTTTAGAAAAAGTAGAAGATAATTAAAAATGGATAAAACTTAAGAAGGAAGTCTTCTATTCTAAGGAAAGAACTTAGAACAGGGTTTTGAAAATAGAAGATTTTTTGAGTTTTAATCCAGATTAAATATATTTTCTTCCTAAAATATGTTTTTATTGCATTTTAAGAAGATGTGAAACAAGATGTTTCCAGTTTTAAGTAAAGGTTTAGATCAAACCTTAGGTGAGTTCGAGAAGAAAAACGCACAAGTGTGTGTTCTTGGTGTTCTTAAGAAAGCTTGAGGATTTGAAAGTTCTTTTGCCTTTGGAGAGATATGAAAGCGTAAAGAGGCAAAAGAATTGCTTAAATAGCATGAGGAGAGAGAAAGAAAGGAGTGATAAACGACGGTTTTAGCTTTTTGAAAAAGAAACGATGACCTGTCGCACGTTCCAAGAAAGGAGTTGGAAAGGAAACGTCGCGGTCAGTCGTATGCTAGAAAAAGGTCTGACGTGTCCTTTTCTTATTTTTAAAAAGATTATAATGATACTTATCCATAAGGAAAGTTTATCATTATTAATTTGAAAATCTTCGTCAATGACAATAAAGGATTGTCAGTGAGGAGTTTTATTTTCAGAGATTCATTCTTTGATGAGAAAAGATATCAAAGAGTGATAAAGATTAGAAGATAATACCTGAGGAGATGGCCCAGATATCACTGAATCAGAGTTCAGCGAATGGAAAGTTTGAAGGCTTTATTTATATCACTTGTTGTAAGTCACTGAATAAGAAATTATTCAACGTTTAACATACCAAGTTCGCTGATAAGTAGATTGAATCTAGTTTCATCAAGAGGCTTGGTGAAAAGATCAGCGAGCTGATATTCAGTGGGTACAAAATGAAGCTCAACTTCACCATTCATCACATGATCTCTGATAAAGTGATATCAGATCTCAATATGCTTGGTTTTGGAGTGAAGTACAGGATTGTTGGCAATGGCTACAGCACTAGTACTATCACAATAAATAGGAATTTTAGAGAGCTTGAGATCGTAGTCTCTGAGTTGATTTCTCATCCAAAGAATTTGAGCACAACAACTACCAGCGGCTACATATTCAGCTTCAGCGGTGGAGGTGGACACTGAGTTCTGCTTTTTGCTTGTGCAACTGATTAACTTTCCACCTAGCTGACACCCACCAGTGATGCTCTTTCTATCTATTTTACAACCTACAAAGTCACTGTCAGAATAACCAATAAGATCAAATCCTGAGCCTTTGGGATACCAAAGACCTAGATTTGGAGTTCCTTTCAGGTATCTGAAGATTCGCTTTACAACGATTAGATGGGATTCCTTCGGTTCTGCTTGATACCGAACGCAGAGACATGTAGAATACATGATGTCAGGTCTACTCACTGTAAGATACATCAGAGATCCAATCATCCCTCGATAGCCAGTGACATTGACTGGTTTCCCATTGGGATCCTTGTTCAAAGTCAGAGGAGGTGCCATAGGGGTCTTCATCGCTGAGCATTGATTCATATCAAACTTGTTCAGCATGTCTTTAACGTATTTACTTTGACAAATAAAGATTCCTTTGTCAGATTGTTTTATCTGCAAACCTAGAAAATACGTTAGTTCATCCATCATACTCATTTTATATTGCTTTTGCATTCTTGCAGCGAAATGAGTACACAATTTAGGTCTTGTGGAACCAAAGATAATGTCATCGACATATATCTGAGCGAGTATGGTATGACCTTTATATTTTCTTAAAAACAGGGTTTGGTCAATTTTTCCACGAACAAATTTTTCTTTAAGAAGAAATTTAGAGAGAGTATCATACCAAGCTCTAGGAGCTTGTTTTAACCCGTAAAGAGCTTTTTCAAGTTTGAAAACATAACCAGGATGGTTAGGGTCTGAGAAGCCAGGGGGTTGTTCAACATAAACTTCCTTGCTGAGTCCCATTTAGGAAAGCACTTTTAACATCCATTTGAAAAACTTTGAAGTCTTTATGGGCAACATAAGCTAAAAACAGTCTTATGGCTTCTAAACGAGTTACAGGTGCAAAGGTCTCATCATAGTCAATCCCTTCTTCCTGTCTATAACCTTGAGCAATAAGTCTAGTCTTATTGCGAATTACAGTCCCGTTTTCATCTAGCTTATTTATGAAAACCCATTTGGTTCCTATGACGGTTTTATCAGAGGGTCTAGGAACTAGATTCCAAACTTTATTTCTACGAAATTCAGATAGTTCTTCTTGCATAGCTGAAACCCAGCTAGGATCAGAGATAGTTTGATCTATCTTCTTAGGTTCAGAGAGAGAAATGAAGTTAACATAAAGACATATATTACCTTTACCTCTACGTGTCTTGATACCTGCATTGGGATCACCAATAATTTGATTTATTGGATGATTTGCAGTCCATCGCTGAGCTGGAGGTTGAGGAGAGAGATCAAGATCAACAGCAGATTCAACGACTTGTTCTTCAGTTTCTGGAATAGGACTTGTTGTTTCAGCAACAGGTACTTCATTTAAAATCAATTCAGGGGATTGATTTTCAGACGTAGTTTGGTTGTTCACGGAGGAATTTCCAAGAGAGGAATCAGCAATAGGAATCTGATTCAGAGGAGTAACATTCATCCCTGAAGATGGATGATTTTCACTTGAAGGATTTACAGGGATTTCGTCATCACATGTTTCAGCAGGAAGTTGATTGCTGAAATACGTTTCAGGTTCCCCATAATGGGATCTCATCCAAGCATTCAATTCTTCATCATCATCATGAGTATGAGAAGTATGAATGGGACGAGATTCATCAAAGTTGACGTGCATGGATTCTTCAACATGTTGTCTTCTTTTGTTGAAAACTCTGAAAGACTTAGATACAGAGGAGTATCCAAGAAATATACCATCGTCAGCCTTTGGATCAAAGTTACCCAAGTGATCTCTGTCATTCAGAATGTAACATCTAAATCCAAAAATATGGAAATATTTCAGAGTAGGTCTTCTCCCATGAAACAATTCATAGGGGGTCTTCTTAAATCGCTTAACTATCAGGGATCAATTTTGAGTAAAGCACGCTGTGTTGACTACTTCAGCCCAGAACTGAGTTGGAAGATGCGATTCGCTGAGCATTGAGCGAGCCGCTTCAATGATAGTTCGATTTCTTCTTTCAGCAACGCCGTTTTGCTGAGGAGTTCTTACTGAGGAAAAGTTGTGAGAGATGCCTTTTTCTTCAAAGAAGTTCACCAGAGTGCTGTTTTTGAATTCAGTACCATGATCACTTCTTATGGAACGAACAATTAGATTGTTTAGAACTTCCATCCTTTTGATAAAAGAAATTATCATTTCAGGGGTATCACTTTTGGATCGAAGAAAGAACACCCATGTGTATCTGGAGTATTCATCAACAATTACCAAAGTATATTTCTTTCCGGAGATAGATTGGACATTGACAGGTCTAAATAGATCCATATGGAGTAGCTGTAGAGGAGCGGTCACTGAAGAAATTTGCTTTGACTTGAAGGAGGCTTTTGTCAGCTTTCCCTTTTCACACGCTGAACAAAAAGATTCCTTTGTAAAGGTATGATTTGGGAGGTCTCTGACTAGATCTTTTTGAGATAATTCATTTATTGTCTTAAAGTTGAGTTGAGAGAGTCTTTTATGCCATAACCAGTTAATGTCAGTGGATACTTTAGAGATAAAGCACATGTTCTCAGAGTGAGAACTATTCATATTTATGACATACAGATTCTCCACTCTTTTGCCTGTTAGGGCAAGCTTATCATTACCGCCAGTGACTGCACATCTATTTTTTAAGAATAGAACTTTGAAGTCTTTGTCACATAACTGACTAACGCTCAAAAGATTGTGCTTTAGTCCCTCAACGTAGGCAACACGAGAAAATGATGTGGCTCCATTGGAAAGAATTCCATAACCTTTAGTGTATCCTTTGCCATTTCCACCAAAGGTCACTGATGCACCAGCTTCTTCTTTGTAATCAGAGAGCAGAGATTTTCTGCCAGTCATATGCCTTGAGCATCCGCTATCAAGATAGCAGATACCTTTGGCACTCTGCATACAACAAAAGATTAATTGTTTAAAGGTACCCATACTACTATGGGTCCTGCTTGGTTAGATAAAGGATTGGCGGAGGAGCTACTAGCTGAAGAACTCTCTGCAGTGGATATCTTCACCTTTGTTGGTTTTGCAACCTTGGTGGATTTCGCTCTCGCTGATTTATCAGCTTGAGCTACTTTCTTTCCATGAGCTAGTTTATCAGCTCTAGTAGCGTTAGGACATTTACTTGCAAAGTGGGTAGTTTCACCACAGTGATAACACTTCCTATATTTAAAGGGTTTGGAATTTAGAGAGAAAGGAGGAAGTTTTTCAGGGATAGGACGGAGAATTCCTTTATTCATAGTCCTTGGAGGTATAACAACCTTTTCAGGGATAGGAGTGAGATCGATCTTAATTATGGGGGTTGGTCTCTGAGAAAAGTCAGAGCCCTTCTTCCTAGATTTAGAGTTTCTCTCTGAGGATTTCTTGTTCCTATTCTGAGCGATTTTATTCTTAGTAACTTGGTCAAGAAACTCGTTCTTGATAACCTTCTTAGAATTTATCACAGGAAACTTTTCTTTAATAGAAGAGGAAGAAGTTGAAGAAGAAGGATCAGGGATAGAAGAGACAAATATTCCAAATTTGAGCATGGAACGATCATTCTCTGATTCTTCCTTTTCAGGGTTAAAGCCTAACCCACATCTTACTTTCATAGGTATTTGGGCATTGATGATTTTATTAACTTTTTCAGAAGATTTACACCATCCTTTGATGGTTGCCTTTTGAGACTTAAGATCAGCGATAGCCTTTTCCCTATCAGTAATAACTTGCTGCTTCCCGATGCTTATGGTTTGATTTGCAAAAACTTGGTCCTTGAGAGTTTCCTCAATTTTAGAAAGTTCTTTGATTTTTATATGGCAATTTTTCAATTGCTTAAATAAACCAGTGTTAATTTTTTCGGCCTTAATCTTTCCATTTAAAACTTTATAAAAATCAACAGTCATAGCATCGAGTGCTGACAAGTTATCACTTTCAGAGAGTAAAGAGATTGAGGGAATGGTTACCTGAGTAGAAGGGGACTCAGAGGAAGAAGTTTCAGTAGCTTCTTCAGCGTCCTCTATTCTTTCCATTAGACACAAGAAGTCAAGATCTTTTTCATCAGACCGAGACTCTTCAGAGGTCTTGGCCCAGTCGTCTTCAGCGTCCCAATCAACTTCTTCAGTGATAAAGCCTTTGCCTTTTTGCTGGTATTTCTTCAGATCCTTGTATTTGTTTTTCAATTTCAAATAATTCTTCTTCTTATCAGAGGTCTGGGAGGTGGTAGGAGCTGCACCTTTCTTTGATCTACATTCACTTGCGAAGTGACCCTTTCGCTGACAATTGAAGCATATAGCCGAGGCTTTCTCAGCGGGCATTGTCTTTTGCTTTTCAGAGTCAGAGAGATTTGAAGGTTTTCGAAAGTTGCTCTTTCTAGCGAATCTTTTAAAATTATTTGTTAAGAGAGCTAAAGAGTTATCAAACTCAGAGATGTCAGCATCAGTGAGTTGATCTTCAGAATCAGTTTGACCTAATTCAGTGATGGAGGTAATAGTGGAAGAAGAAGTATTTTAAGAGGATTTGCCTCTGAAGTCAAAAGTGCCAAAGAAGTACTTTGGGCATTCTGAGCATCTTCAGAAGTTTTCTCAGAACTTTGTTCTTGAACATTTTCAACATTCTCTGATTCAGATACTCTCTGTCTTTTCTCCCCCTCTTGATTATTAGGATCCTGATCATCAAGACTCCTTTTAGAAGTATCTGATTGAGGCCTGCATTCTAGAACAGATAACCTTGTGCTTAAATCTGTCTAAGAACTCTGAATAGAAGAAAGCTGATTTAAAATATGAGAAATATCATCCTTTGTTGCAAAAGTAGAAGAATCTGGTTGAGTAGATGAAGAAGAAGTTTGAGAATCTTTCAGAGAAGAAACTGATGAAACCACTTCAGAAAAAGCAGTCAGAAGTGCTTGTTTAAAAATATTCAGATCATTAGAAGATTGGAGTTGAAAATCATTCAACCTATTCACCATACTCACCCCTTGTTGATCCAACCTATCCTCCATCACCTTTTTAGTTGTATCCGTCAATTCCTTGATGTCCTTCTAAATCTTTGCAAATTCAGAAGTACAAAAATCTTTGAATTCTGTGAATTCAGAAGATGTAGGTAAGGTTCCAAGACCAACATATGGTCTTGTTTGCAGTCCTTCAGAAGAAGGCTGGCCTGTATGTGCCACAGAGACATCATGAACCATATGTGATTCTGTGAATGGGGCTTTTGTGATGTTCACCCCACCAGGTCTTCCAACTAATCCTTGATATCCAGAAATAGGAATATCTATAGTTGTTGATGCAATGTGACAAACACCTTGCTTAGTGACATCTGGAAGATGTGTGCTAGTGTGAATAGATTCCACATTAAGTGGTTCAGTAGGCTCAAAGTTGAGTGGACCCTCAGACTCAATGTGCTCAAAATGGTGAAGGGGGGACATATATCCTTCATTTTCAACAAAAGGAACCTCCAATTGGGGTCCTAATGGATTATAAGCTGCTTGCCCCATATGTGTTGATGAAACACCCTTCTGTTGAGAGATGAGTGAGTAGCTGGGGGGGATAACCAAATTTGCCATGGGCTCACTGGCCTTTACAATATCATCCACCAAATAATGTGGAATAATAGAAGATGTGGGTGCCCGACTAGTAACAGGTGGTTCACAGGTTTGTTTTTCTTTTACCTGTGTTCTCCCCTCTTCAATTCTTTTTTTACTCTTCTACCCATTCTCTCATTTTCATTTTTCCTCTTTATTCTTTGAGGTTATTCTCCCCCTTGAACAGCCTCCCCTCTCTTTCTAACAAGTCTAGACTCCCTTGCATTATCACCACTCTGGTTTGAAACAGGGGAAGAGACTACTGGTTGAGGTAATCCCATAGATTCCAAATACTCACTCACAATCCTATTTGGTGTACTTACAAGATCAAGTAAGTGAGAAGGAAGTGGAACTGCATTTAGAAATTTAAGCTTTGCATTTGGTGGTCTTAAACTGTCCATAGAAAAGATAGGAACATGTACCTCATGTGCTAGAACAGGAATTGTTGGCACTGCTTTCATTGCTCCTTTGATGAGTGTTTGAAAGTATCTCTGAAATGGAATGTAGTTGAATGTGGACTTCTTCAAAACAGCAGATTTGAGTTCTTCAAAAATAAGAGAAGCATAATCATAATGCTTGTTGAATGCAACTCCATGAAAGATGATCCTCACATTTGCTGAAGCTTGATCCAAACTTGAACTTTTCTCAGATAGACAAGTGTTCAGAATTGAGAATAAACAGTACCATATTGGAGGTAAACACTTTCTTCTAAAAGAACTTAAAGCATTTAGATTTTCAGAGTATCCCAAACTCATGAAATCTGAGATCATTTCTGTGGAAGATGGAATTGGATCGTAAGAGGTTTTCCCAAGAACCTCATCTGGTTTTGCCAGAAAGTGAAGACATCTAATATCATCCACAGAGATATAGACCTTGTAAGCATGGACACAGGAGATAATTTAATCTTCAGATTCATCAACCTCAGCATAGTACCACAATTGTTGAATATAAGAAGTAGGAATAGAGAATTTCCTAGAGAGTAGAGTACGGAGTGGATGTTTCTTTAGAATTTCGATCAAAATCATTTGATCATCAGTGAAGTCTGTCGATTTAAAGTTCAAAGCACAATTATTTTTCTTGATTTCTAGCAGTTTCTCAGCAGGGACATAAATTTTTGACATATCACTGCTTTCAGCACGAGTCTGAGATTCACTATCACCAGCATTTGATCCAGAAACGACTTCAATAGGTTCAACTTGTGTTTCCCCAATTTTAGCAGTTCTCGGGTTAGGGTTAGGTTTAGGGTTTGAAGGTCCGGCTTGATTAGTAGCAGTTGTGGCTGTGTCTTGAACCATATGATCTTTATTGAGTGGAATTTCCATTGTTCCAACAACCAATTTTTGAGCTACAATCTTGAATGAACCATCACTCGATGATCCATTACTGTCATTTAGGCTCGATGAAGTAGAAACCATAGCTTTTGAAATAGACATTATATTCGAAGAAAAAGGATTCGAAATGGAATGAAGATCAATGAAAACAGATAGATTTCTCAGAGTAAAATCGCTAAAAAATGAAGACGATGAAAAATTCATTGATTTATAAGACTGGATAAGCGCTGATGGACACGTGGCCAAAAAGTGAATGTGATTAGAGTAGTAATCATTATTAATTTGGATAAATGAACTGTTTAATCGACGTGCTTAAGAAATATCTAATGAAATTAAAACACGTGACATACGCTTAAGTGATACTTAAGAAATATCAACGGGAAGTTAAGTTCTGAGAACAAGTTCAAAAACTTCAGAAATTGTTCAGAACTTCTGATAATAAGTTCAGAAGTCTGAAAGAAAGAACTTGGAAGAACCTCAGAAATTTTAAGTTTAGTTCAGAACTAAACTTGTATCACTTTAGAAAACCAAAAATTATTTAAAACTACAAACTTCTGAAAAATATAAACCATTTTGAGAATTCAGAAGTAGGTTTGAACAAACAGAAAAATTATTTTATCTAAGAAAGCTTGTTCATACTTCTTAGATATGAAGTTCAAGACTTGATTTCAGCATTTCAGATCTGTTTTGTAGGAAAGAGTAGTTCAGAATTTTGAAATGAATACCACTCCCCCTTGAATCATTAGCAACTATGATTCTCCCCCTTAATCAATGCAACTTTATCAAAGAAACAAGAAAATATTTAGAGAAAAGAAAAAAAAATGAAAAGTATTAAAAGACAATCAACCTAGATAAAGAAAGATTATACTTCTGAGTTTGAAAAGAAGCAAAGATCTGAATACTGAACTTCAGAATATTTCTGAAGGGCAAACTATTCAGAATTTGAGATAAGAACCTCAGAATATAACTTCTAAAGTATAGTTGATGTTTAATACTTACATAGACATATTCATCATGCCCAATTTACTTACCAAGAAGTTAAATCGTTTTTCATCAAGTGCTTTGGTAAATAAATCAGCTAACTGATAATCTGTCTGAACAAAAAATATTTCAATATTACCTTTTTCCACATGATCTTTGATAAAATGATATCTTACATCAATATGCTTGGTCTTTGAATGTTGAACATGATTGGCAGTGATGGCTATGGCACTCTTTGAATCACAATACAAAGGAATCTTTTTGAAAGTGTAACCATAGTCTTTGAGTTGAATTTGCATCCAGATCACTTGTGAGCAACATATTGCAGCTGCTACATACTCAGCTTCTACTGTAAAAGTAGAAACACAATTTTGTTTCTTTGAAGACCAGCTTACCAATCTATCACCCAGAAACTGACATGATCCAGAAGTGCTTTTCCTGTCTAATTTGCATCCACCATGATCTGCATCTGTAAAGGCAGTTAGTTCAAAACTAGAATCCTTAGGATACCAAAGTCCCAATGAAGGAGAACCTTTTAGATATCTAAGGATTCTTTTTGCAGCTAGAAGGTGTGATTCCTTAGGATTTGCTTGATATATGGCACAAATACATGTAGCAAACATTATATCTGGTCTACTAGCAGTTAAGTAAAGCAAAGATCCAATTATGCCTCTGTACTTTTTTTGATCAATAGATTTTCCATTCAGATCAGGTTCTAACTTAGTTGCAGTGGCCATTGGAGTTTGAATACTTGAACAATCAGTCATGTCAAACTTTTTAAGCAAGTCTGAGACATACTTTGATTGATTAATGAATATGCCAGTGGGAAGTTGTTTAACTTGAAGACCAAGAAAAAATGTCAACTCTCCCATCATACTCATTTCAAATTTAGTTTGCATGATTTTCTCAAAATTTCTACAAAATTTTGGATTTGTAGAGGCAAATATAATATCATCTACATATATTTGTATCAAGATCATATCATCACCTTCTTTTTTCAGGAATAAAGTTGTATCAACAGTACCTCTTTTGAATTTAGAATTCAGAAGAAAAGTTGTAAGAGTATCATACCATGCTCTTGGTGCTTGTTTAAGTCTATATAAGGCTTTGTCTAAAATGTAGACATGATCTGGAAATTCTTTATTTACAAAGCCTTTTGGTTGTTCAACATACACTTCTTCATGTAAAATACCATTTAGAAATGCACATTTCACATCCATTTGAAACACCTTCATGTTTTTGTGAGCAGCATATCCCCGAGAGGGCTTAGTTGATCCATGATTTATGTTTCATCTTTCGTTATAGTTTCATTTTTGTAATTTTCTAGTTGTTCCAAAGTCTTACAAGTTGAATCAGTTCTTCAAAAGATCTATCAGATTATGGAGTGAATTGTTTGATCAATGAATATTCGATTCTTTCTTCAATATGGAATCGATAATTGCAATAGAAAAGAAAAAGGGAGGTTTGTGATGATTTTGAAACTTTCCATATATAGAAAAGAAATAGAAAGAGATAGAATAGAAATGACATCTGTTATGTCAATGACACCAAAAGGATATTAAATGAATGGAATTGGGATATGGATGGAATATAATGAAATAGAGCCACTTTGAGGTTCCCTATGAAATGAGGCATGGAAGGGAGTCACTACGAAGAAGTTCCGGGAGTTACGAAGGAAGCTTCGAGCTCATATTGGTCATGGGTTGAGAACGGGAATGGAACTCTATGAGATCGAATCTCCCGTTGTTCCTCAGTAGCTCAGTGGTAGAGCGGTCGGCTGTTAACCGATTGGTCGTAGGTTCGAATCCTACTTGAGGAGATTTGATCATAACAGATGTCATTTCTATTCTATCTCTTTCTATTTCTTTTCTATATATGGAAAGTTTCAAAATCATCACAAACCTCCTATAATAATCAATTCCTTCTTGTTGACAATACCCCTTGGCTACAAGCCTTGCCTTGTTTCTTACAACAATACCATTTTCATCCTTTTTATTTTTGAATACCCATTTTGTGCCAATGACAGATTTACCTTTTGGTTTTGGTATCAATCTCCAGACCTTGTTTCTTTCAAATTGATTTAACTCATCCTGCATGGCTAAAATCCAGTTTGGATCTTGAAGTGCTTCATATGGCTTTTTGGGTTCCATGCTACTTAAGAAATTTACATACAGACACTCATTTGATGTTGCAGATCTTGTTTAAACACCTTTTGATGCATCTCCAATAATTTGATGCACTGGATGACTTGATGTCCATTTGTTCACATTTTGGTAATGGTTGAACAGATGAAACATTGTTTAGAGAATCATAATCATCAATAATTGCTTGAGTTTCAGTATCATGATTGATAACTGAATGTAAATCTGAAGTCTCTCTCTCAAATTGAAAATTCTGAATTGGTTCAGAACTTTGATGTACATGTTTAGAAGTATCTTGAAATGGCTCAGAAACAACTGGAACTGGTTCAACAGTAACTTGAACTAGTTCAGAAGAAGCTTGAACTGGTTCAGAAGTTGGATGTACATTTTCAGAAATTGGAAGTTCTGAATTTGAGTTTGAGATTTGTGGTGCTGATGTACTTGAAATTTGTATTTCTGAAATGTCTTGATCATTTGTGCTTCTGATAAGAGAAGGATTTTGATAATCTACAGAAACATTTACAGAAATATCAAATAAGTCTTGACATAAATTGTCTAAATTTGTTTTAAGTAAAGTTTGAGATCTAGAGGTAGAGTTTGTCTGATTATGTTCTGAGTCCAAACTTTCAGAAGTTGGTTTATGTGCAAGTTCTGAACTGTCTTGTTCAGAAGTCAATGTTGGCTCATGAAATCTGACATTTGTAGTCTCAATGATCCTTTGAGTTCCTTTAATGAGTATTCTGTAAGCTTTGGATCGTTGAGAATAACCAACAAAGATACCAGGGACACCTTTTGGTGCAAATTTGTCAAGATGCTGAGTATTATTCTTTAGAAAACATCTGCAACCAAAGATTTTAAAATAATCAATATAGGGTTTTCTTTGTTTTATCATTTCATAAGGAGTTTTAAGAAATTTTATGTTTAGAATGGTCCTGTTCTGAGTAAAACATGCAGTAGCAATAGCTTCTGCCCAAAGAGAAAGAGGAAGTTCTGAATATGCCAGCATGGTTCTTGCAGCCTCTACCAAAGTTCGATTCTTTCTTTCAACTACCCCATTCTGTTGAGGAGTTCTTGCAGCGGAAAAATTACGTGAAATACCAACAGATTCCAAAAAATTCTGAAGTGTAGAATTTGTAAATTCTGTTCCATTGTCACTTCTGATCTTTTGGATTGGGAGTTGAAGAAGAACTTGAATTTTCTTTAGAAAGGGTATCAGTCTTTCAGAAGTATCGGATTTGAGCCTCATAAATTCAATCCATGTATATCTTGTATATTCATCTACTATGACAAGAATGTATTTCTTTCCCCCCATGCTTTGAGTCTTCATTGGTCCACACAAATCCATATGTAGCATTTCTAGTGGAGCTTTGCATGAAGATAGCATTTTCAGAGGATGAGAACTTCTTTTGATCTTCCCTAGTTCACATGCAGAACAATGAGAGTTCTTTTCAAATCTAATCTTTGGTAGTGCTCTTACAGATTGATGTTTGCCTAGTTCAGAAATGGCTTTGAAATTCAAATGTGACATTCTTCTGTGCCAAAGCCAACTATCATTTCTCATTGTTGTAGACATATAACATACACCTTGTAGTTGACCAGTTGCAGTGAATGTTGTTGTGTAGATATCTCCATCTCTATAAGCATTTAATTCATTTTTGTCTGTTGTACTCAGAACATGACAGTGATCTATGTCAAAATTAACCTTCCAGTATTTTTCACAGAATTGACTAATACTGAAAAGATTATGTCTTAGTCCCTCAACATAGAAAACTTTCATTACTGTCACATCTCCTTTAATGAAAGTGCCATATCCTCTTACATATCCCTTTGCATTGTTTCCAAAGCTAACTGTTCCTCCATATCTTTCATGATAATCAGTTAGTAGTTCTTTGAAAGGTGTCATGTGTCTTAAACATCCAGAATCTAAGACCCACACATGACATATCTGCAAAAGAGATTATTGAGTTTTAGGTACCCATTTCAGAATGGGTCCTTTGTCTTCAGATTTTTCAATTCAGAAGTTTGTTCAGAACTTTGAAATTTATCTTTCTTAGTTTTATTTTTATTTTTTCTTTTAATTGAATTTGTCAATATAGCTGAACATTTTTGAATAGATTTCAACAAATTTTTCTTGTTTGTTCTTGAGTTAAGATGAAAATTATGATGACCACAATTAATACAGTGAATATGATTCTTTAAAGTATTTACAACAGCAGTAGAAATATAAGAATCAATAACATTTGATTTTTCAACAAAGATTCTTTTATTCACTATCTTTGATTTAGGTACATCACTTTTATTTGAAATTGAAAAACTCTCTAATTTGTCATTCTTTGACAGTCTTTCATCTTTCTTTCTCCATACTAAAGTGGATAGCTCTGTAAAAGATAAGAAATGAGGATTAGTATAAGAAATTCTTTTGTTCATTTTAGGTTTAACCTCAGAATTTGAATTAATTTTCTTTATATATTTGACTTTCAGCCCTGAATTGATTGACCAAAATTCTTTCACCTTTGATTCTGTTTCTGAGAGTTTCAATATCAGAAAACATGTTTTGAAATTGATTTTTCATTTCAGAATCTACAGTGTTATGTTCAGAATTATGTTCAGAATTTTGTTTAGAAGAGTAGTTTATTTCAGAATTTAATTCAGAAGATGAAGAAGATACCTCAGTGTCTTGTTTGTCTTTTTCTGGATTCATTTGACACATATAGCAATTGGTTGCATAGTGAGCAACTTCTTCATCATCATCTCCATCACTCCAGTTTAACCAGTCCTCTTCATACTTGGTCACTAAAGCAGGATTGAGCTCCTTTTTCTTAGCTAACAGACGCTTCTTCTCATAGTAGCCTGAATTCTTGACTTTTGGCATCTTGCATTGTCTTGCATAATGTCCAGGCTTTCCACAGTTGAAGCATCTTGCTGGTTCAGATGTTTCAGATTAACCATCTTCTTGACCTTTCTTAGGTCCACTTTCAGATCTAGGTTTATTCTGATATTTTTGATTGTATCTTTGTGTAAATTGCCTTGTCATAAAAGCAATATTATCAGAAATCCTTTTCAGCTCCTCATCTGATTCATCTCTATCACAAACAGTTGTCTCTGGGATCTCACACATCTTCTTGGCAGAAATAGTCAGAGAATTATTATACTTCTTGCTTAACAAGGCTACTATTTCATTTACCTTCTTTTGTTCATTTTGTCTAGTTTTGATTTTGTCTTCTTGTTGAAACAGAATACCATAGACATCATGAATGATTTTCTTGATAAATTTCTAGTAACCATGTTATCAGAGAAGCTTGACCATTCATTACCCAAGTTATTCAGAAATTTGTTGTTTATCTCAGAATTTGATTTCTGAACACCATTTCTTCTCAGATCATTCAGAATATTGTTGAATCTATGATAAGTCTCTGTAATAGATTCATTCTCTTTATACCTGAAGTTCTCATAAGTACCCACACAGATATTCAATCTTTGTGCTTAGGCTTTTGTACTACCCTGAATTTGAGCTTCAACTTCATCCCACATGGCTTTAGCAGATGTTAAGCTATCTACTCTATTGAATATCTCATTAGGAATAGCCATTGTAAAAAGAGTTAATGCCCTTTTGTCTACTTTAGCTTGAGCTTTCTCAGTAGTGCTATACATACCTGGGCTTTTCTTAATTCTTGACGCCGGTATTTCTGGAGTAGATTCAGTTCTAGGAACTGCTGGAATTTCAATAAAGACCTCTATTGGGCCATTTGTGATTGGTTGCATTAAACCTGTTCTATGTTGTCCAAAAATTGAATCATCGTGATTCTCCATTGATCATATTCTCCCAAGAAAAGGGTTGGTGGTTTCGTTTCAGATACGATTGAGACAATTTCTTTAGACATCTTTGATTGTTAGAAGATCGAGAATTCACCTGATTTGAATTTGAAATTTATCGATCAAGAACACCAAGAACTGTCATATCTGACAATTCTTTCACAAATCTTCAAGAACAGATGAATTGACTCTGTTACCAATTGTTAGGACCCAAACAATCAAGATATCAATATATGGAAATATTAGAACAGAAATATGATAGCCAAATGTCGTATGTATTGATTGAATGAACAGTATTACAAAATATGTCTTTACAAGGCTTATGGAAACGTTAGTTCTAACTATCTAACAAACTATCTATTTATACATGAAATAGAAAGACACTAAAGTAACAGTACATTTATAACAGACAAGTTCAGAACAGGCTCTGAACTCTTTCAGATCTTCTTCAGAAGTGTCTTCAGAACCTCTTCAGAATATCTTCAGAACTTCTGAAGTTGGCACTTCAGAAGTTATGCCTTAGGCTTTTCTTTATCTTTTATTCATATCTTTATATCTTCAGAACCCAGTACCTTTTGAAGCTATTATGATATCTCTATCATTCATTATTAATAACTTCATCAATACTTCTAATGAATGAAGTATTGGTAAGAATTGCAATTGGCATGGATATAGAAGGTTGGGGTTCAGAGAGAGGGATGTATAGTTCAAGAGGTCGGCATACCTCAGTAATGTTGAGCTCCCCTTCTTTAATTTGGGAAGATGCAGAGTCCATCAGTTGCTTATTCTTCCCTGAGAGATCAAACTACTCCTGATTAGGAGGGGGCCTGTTCCCCAAAGGCTCTCTGAATACAATCCCTGATGGTGCTATCCCAAGACGATTTTTCTTGAAGAAGTTTGACGTGTCATCATCATCGTCATCGTCATCTTCATCCCTGAGATTGTAGGGGATGTCTTTCTCGTCGTTTTCTTCTTCTTCTTCGTCTTCCTCTTCTTTGCCTTCATCAGGTTCAACATCCCTATTAAAGACTTCAGCAAAGAGAGTCTTGCCGTTGTCTATTGTTTGCTGACTGATGGGTGCATCTGTGGAGAACACAACATTAGATCTGCCAATGAATTCTTCTTCAAGCTCTTTTGTGAACTTTGCCCCCTCAGTGCTTTTAGTAGGTAGAATGTGCACCAGAAGAGTACACACATTGCTGCTCAGTTCAGAGATAGAGTCGGCTTGTGTCTTCTAAGTTTTCACAATTTGACTCAGGGACTTCTTTTACAATAGAGAAAAGATCTATTTATACAAATAGAATAAAGTAAAAGTCAACATCTTAACCTATTACAAACTGACACGTGTGAGAGATAGGAGCGTGTAACAAACTAGTCGGTTGCAAAAGGTAGACATCCTTGATGTATGTGCCACGTCATATTCTTCATCTTGTGGTTCATACTTTCAAAAGTGTAACAATCTCCCCCTAAGTATGCAACCAGAAGAATGAAGTCTGTTAAAAAAGGAGCAACCTCAGATACAATCTTTCCAATCTTATTTATGATCTCTCTGATTGATAATAAAGTTGAAAGCCTTTTGATCATCTTCTCAATAACCTATGGATTGTGATTGTTACTATCAACAGAAATGAAGCTTTTTGCAATGTAAACGACCTCTGATGAGTATTTGTGTACTTCTTTGATTCTGAAGAAGCTTTTTCTGTCTGGCCTTCTGAAAATCACTCCTTCCTCTGGGTCTATAAGCACTTTGCCGATTCTCATGTTGTTGATGCCTTCTAGATCTTCATTGGGTGCAGAGATAGCTAGGTTATCAACATTGTAGTTGATTCCTATTTGAAAATCTACCTGTCTCTTGTACCGGATGTAGGACTTCATGCATTGAATGATTCAAGAATAAGCAATTTGATCTTGATCATCACTTCTTTTCGTCATTTGAGCCTTCATGAATTTCTCCAGAAAGATAAGATCAGAAGGAAAGATGGACAATAGATCATTATCACAGAAGTAATAAGTCTTATTGTCTTCTCTGATAACCTCATAAATGGTGTACCATATTTCTGTAACTTCAAATGGTGAATGTTTTATTGCAGAGATTCGTTTGATAGGTACAGAGGTATGAACGTCCTTTCTCGCTTGTCTGTGTGCCATGAATTTGTCTTTAATAGTATCACTTACATTGTAGGCGTTTGAGAAGTTGGGCAACATGAGATAGATCGATCTTCTGGTCTATAGGAGCATACATGTACCTTTTTGTGATTTCCAGAATTGGAACATCAATTCTTCCAAGTCTCTGCAGTTTTTGTCTATTCTCTGCTGCTCGACTTGATGATCCTTCAGCATTTACTTTTGCAGCTGCAGCTCTTTCTCTTTCCATTTCTTCTTGGACTCTTGATGCTTCTGCAGAGGCTTTTTCTGCTTCAGCTTTTGCTCTGATCTCAGCTTCAATTCGAGAAGCAGAGGATTTTTCTACTTCAGCTTTCGCTCTGATTTCAGCCTCAATTTGTTCTTCTTCTCTTCGTTTGTTTAGGGCTTCAACTTTAGCCTTTGATGCCTCAGCTCTAGCTCTGGCTTCCTTTTCTTTGGCGATTGCAGCTTGAGTTGAGGAGGAGTATGGTGTTTGTCTTGTGTTGCCGACTACCTCAAGAATGAATTTAGCTACTTCTGGATCTTTTGGAAGAGGCCTAAAGTGAGTGGCTAATGGAGTTGGAGTCAGAGGGGTTTGTGTGTGTGAAGTTTGAGCTGGAGTATGCTGCTTGGAGGATGAGGGGTGTTTGTCAGAAGTAGATGGAGATGGCATTGGATCTGGATTTGAGCTTTCAGTATTGGTAGTGGGTTTGACTTTCTTGGATTCTGGAGCTTTCTCCCCCTTCTGAGAATCAGGGTCCTAATCCTCAGACCTTTTGAGTTTAAGTTCTGCTTTTCTGCAAGCACGCTCCTCCTTGGCCTTTTTCTTTTCATTAAAAGAATTAGAAAGAGAACTTACCAGACCTGTAAGCTGAGACAGAGAGGTTTCCATAGATGATAGCTTTAAATCCACATTTGAAGTGCATGCAGTTGTTTTGGAAACATACTTGGAGGAGAGAGAATTAATGCGTTCAAGCATTGCCTTCTGGAAGACAGCCATATCAGATTTCTTTACCAGAGAAGACTCAGAAGTGTCTGTAGAGGGATGAATAGCCTTGATAATTTTGTGAAGGTCGGCCACTAAGGAACTATATTCATCAACAGAGATTGTGACTTCTGGAGTTGGAATAGCCTCAGGTATGCAGAAAATAGCCTCAGAATTAGCCTGGATTCCTTTATGCAGAGAAGAATAATGATCAGAAGCTTGGCTCTGATGTGAAGCAGCAGTTGTAGAAATGAGTTCTTTGAGGGCTTCCAGAGTTTGTGCTTGCTGTTTTTGTTCGTTCTGAATAGCTAGAAGAATGGCATTTTAAGAGTCCAGAGAAAGTTTTAGATCCTCCACAGATCTCTGAATTTGACCACCAAATGCCTGCAACGCTGCATTGGTGACATATTCAGAATGGGTAACCGGTGTATCTCCAACACATGGAGCCCCTTTACTCTCACGTGCAGAGAGGCCCTCATTCACACCTGTTTTGACGTTGAGTGTGGAGGGACTTCCAACCTGTCTTCGAGGGCTGTTATTAACAGGCACCTCTTCGGTTGTTCTGATTGTCTCAACAGAATCCTCATCATCAGAGGATGAGGTGTTGAAGACAATGTGCTTACCTTGATGGAGTGTAAACACTCCGGTAAGTGGTGCATCTTGTGGCTGTAACCCCTCTGATGGGATTTCATGAGCCTCTAAACTATCAGAAGATATGGACTTATCTTCTGAGATGCCTAAATCTTTGTTGGTCACAGAGACATCAACATTGTGTGGGGAAAGTGGCGAGTTCTGGGGCAAATGAACGCTTATATGTGCATCATCATTCTGTTGAGAGAATGATGAAGAGGTTTCCCCGGTTGTGCTTGATGCAGAGGATGAAGAATTATCCTCTGATCAGATGGATTCTTGGTCAATGAAAGTAAATGGGTTGATATCTACCTCAGATAATGAAGTTACCCTTTGGGATGTAGGTGAGATTCACTCAATTGTGTCACGATGGACATCTTCAGTACCTTCTTTTAACAAGAGGTCAGCATGGGTAGAACCACTCGGATATTCACTCAAATTATTTTCAGCCTCATTCTCACTTGACCCCTCAGTTTCTAGAACTGGCTCTAAGTGCTTTGGGGTAGAAATTCTCTGTTCTGAGAAAGTCATAGAGCTCCTATATGATTGAAGATAAGGAGAGCTAGATGGAATTAGGTTTAGCATGTACCTTGAAAGCTCTCTGGGAGAGGGATAGCCGTTGCGGTCGATGGTTGGACGATGAGTGCTCACTGAAGCAATTTTGCAAAATGGTTGAACTAATGGAGCCTTGAGTGCACCAATTGTAGAATAGGTAACCAGGGATAGAAATCTTGGAAACATCAAAGCTGGAAGAGATTTTCCTTGGGTTTGATGGGTTACCTTAGTGTGTACAGCAGCTTTAATCTGTTGAAAAATAAGGCTTGCATAGTCCAAGGGGCGATTAAAAAACATGCCATACATTATGGTCAGAATGTTCCTGCTTGCTTGATCGAGAGACCCAATTTTCAAGTGAGACTCTTGTTCAGGATAGAAACGAGGAGATTCCACATTGGGACAACTGTTTTCTCTTGAATTTAGATAGTTTGCTTATGGGTTCATTGTAACCAAGAAAGAGAATGAAAGATAATAATGCTTCAGCGGATGGGTTCGATTCTAGGGCTGGATTTGGCACAAATTCACCATCAAGTAGTACATGTGAAGGGGATAAATGAAAATACCTGGGTAATTTCTTCTTTGTAATAGGTATTTCCACAGCAGTATCAGGTTGATCAGGGTGACTGAAATTTCCAAGCAAGGTCTCATCATCATGAATGTACATCGATTGCCACACTTCTTGAACGTAAATTTCAGGAACATTTGGGTTTGTCAGAGTTAGGGCTCGGTTAAGTACATGTTGTTGGAGAAATTCAACCATGATTCTGAATTCGCACTGTTAGGTATTAGGATCAAGAAGAACCTGCACATTGTTTGCTTTCAGTGGCAGCTTGACGAATGGAGCACTATCGGCAATGGAATCGACGAGACGTCCTTCGTCATCGTTAAGAGCTGGATTTGCAAGATGAGAAGCCATTGATGAGAGTTGATGAGAATTGCAAGCAAGTTCGTGAGTAAGAGAGTGTGAGCAGTAACAGTAGAGAGGAAGAAGATGGATATCTGAAATTTGGGGATTTTATATGAGACTGATTTGGAATTGGAAGGGGTTTATGTGTTGGGAGTAGAAGAAAACGGTTCAGAAAAGATGATGTAAGCACGCAGGCGTGGATACATGCAGTCACACAATGAATGACACGTGGAAAGTAGGAGTGATGAGTAAGACATGTTTTTTGAAAAGAAAACTGAAGGGTTATCGGCCTAAAATCGGTTGATTATCCCAAAAGTAAATAAAAAGAAAATATGAAACAATTTGTTGAGTAATTAAAGAGAATTAATTAAAGAACAAATTGAAATATATAAATCTGTTTATTTAGATTTAAAATCAGTCATCTGGTGAGAAATTTTTTTTGAACCAAATGAAAGTTTGATTTTTCATGAAAATAAAATAATAAGAAAAATTTAAAATTGAATATAGAAATTTTTAATAAGCTTGACAGCAAGAGTTAATAAAATGTAGATATTGAATAAATTTTTTGGAATATTTTGATTCATAAAAAAATATTTTGAAAAACATGTCTATTTTGAAGCATCATCTAGGATAAGTTTGAAATGAATCATAGGCATTCTGAGAGACCTTGACGGCAAGAGAAACACAGAATAAGAAGATTCAGACGAAACTTAGGTGGATGGAAAAATTCATAAGACAGCTAACCTAGTGTTAGACTTTGAACAGCTTAAGTGAGAAACTCCCCTCTGAATGATTTACTTCCCTTTGCATAATAGGCTCCCCCTTGAATGATAAGCTCCCTCTTTGCTTCAGGGATTGGCGCCTTTCTGATATAACTTGGATGGAAAGGAATAAAATGCAACAAAATAAAACCTAGACCAGAAGCGATCAGAGGTCTCTGAGTGCTTCTGGATGAAGTTCAGAAGACAATCAAAGATCTCTGATAATTTCTAAGAATAAAATTTACATGTTTAGCATTCCCAACTTGCTGATTAAAAAATTAAAACGCTTCTCATCCAGAGCTTTTGTAAAAATGTCAGCCAGTTGGTAATCAGTAGAGACAAAATACATTTCTATGGTACCCTTTTCTACATGATCTTTGATAAAGTGATACCTAACATCAATATGCTTCGTTTTTGAGTGCTGAACTGGATTTTCTGTAATGGCAATTGCACTTTCAGAATCACAGACTATGGGAATCTTATCATAGATTAGACCGTAGTCTCTGAGTTGGGTTTTCATCCAAATGACTTGGGAACAACAGCTAGCAAAGAAAGAACATACTCGACACGGTAGATGTTGAAACACAATTTTGTTTCTTGGATGTCCAGCTGATAAGTCGATTACCCAGAAGTTGACAGCTACCAGAGGTGCTTTTCCTGTCCAACTTACAACCTGCATGATCAGAATCTGTGTATGCCATTAAATCAAATCCAGAATTTTTAGGGTACCAGAGACCCAATGAAGGAGTTCCCCTTTAAGTATCTAAAAATTCTTTTGACAGCAGCCAAATGAGATTCTTTAGGATTAGCTTGATAACGAGCACAAAGACAAGTGGCAAACATAATATCAGGCCTACCAAATATAGAAGAGAACCTATCATACCTCTGTATCCCGTGATATCTACAGGTTTTCCAGAGGGATGAGGACCTAGTTTCATGCTAGGAGAGATAGGTGTTTTCATAGTTGATGAGTTCTGAAAATGGAATTTCTTTAACATGTCAGAGACATATTTTGCTTGATTAATAAAAATACCAGAGGTACTTTGTTTAACCTGAAGTCCAAGAAAGAAAGTTAATTCTCCCATCATACTCATTTCAAATTCGGTTTCCATCAACTTAGAAAACAAATCAACTTCTGTTTGATGAGTAGAGCCAAAAATTATGTCGTCCACATAAACTTGAACAATAGTTAACATACCTTTGCCTATTTTGATGAAAAGTGCGGTATCAATTTTACCTTTCTCATATCCTTTGCTGATCAGAAATTTGGATAAACGTTCATACCAGGCTCTGGGTGCTTGCTTTAACCCATACAGTGCTTTGTCAAGAAGAAAAACATATTCTAGATGTCTTGAATCTTTAAAGCCAGCTGGTTGTTCAACATACACTTCCTCTTTGAGATTTCCATTTAGAAATGCACATTTAACGTCCATTTGATAGACTTTAAAGTTCTTGTAAGCGGAGAATGCCAGAAAAAGTTTTATCGCCTCCAGTCTTTTCATCATAATCAATACCTTCTTCTTGACAATATCCTTTTGCCACCAGACGAGCCTTGTTTCTGATCACAATACCGTCCTCATCCTTTTTATTTCTGAAAACCCACTTAGTACCAATGGCAACTTTTCCTTTTGGTAATGGTACTAAGTTCCAAACTTTGTTACGCTCAAATTGAAGTAATTCTTTCTGCATTGCTTCTACCCAACTAGGTTCGGCTAAGGCTTCATGAACTTTCTTTGGTTCAATTAGACTTAGAAAGTTAACATAGAAAGCTTCATTTGCTGTGCCGGATCGTGTTTTGACACCCTCAGAAGGATTACCAATTATGAGATCTGGAGTATGTGATTTAGTCCATTTCGTCATCCTTGTTTTTGATATTGGTTGAGCTTGAACTTCGGTGTCAGAAGATGAGATAACTTCATCCGGAAATATTGATTCTGAACCTCTTGAGTCTAAAGTCTCCCCCTCTAATCATGGAACAGAAGAAGCTTCTGGACAATAAGATGAAACAGGAACAGAAGGAATTGAAGAGCTAGGTTCAGAAGAGGTAGGACCAGATAAAGTTGTGCCAGAGGCATGAAGAACTTCAGGTGTGCTGAAAGAAGGATTAGTTACGGCAGGTTCTGACATTACTTCTTCGCCCAAAAAGTCTTGAAAAAGGGCATCAATCTCGGATTCTCTGGATCCTGAAAGAAAGTCAGAAGTAACAGTATTAAGTTTGAGTTCTGAAGTAGAATATTCAGAGGTGAGTTGATTTGATCATCAAAATCAACGTTGATGCTCTCCATAACGGTTTTAGTTCTAAGATTAAAAACACGAAAGGCTCTGGAATTTAAAGAACAGCCTAAGAATTTTGCTTCATCTGATTTTGGATCAAACTTGCCAAGTTTGTCTCTGTCATTTAAGATAAACACCTGCAGCCAAAAATATGAAAGAATTTGACAGATGGTTTTCTTTTGTTAATAAGCTCATAAGAGGTTTTGAGATGCCTCTTGATAATTATGGAACGATTCTGAGTGAAACAAGCAGTGGCTACAGCTTCAGCCCAGAAGTGAATTGGGAGTCCAAAAGCTGCAAGCATTGTTCTGGCTGCTTCGACCAAGGTTCTGTTGCGACGTTCAACAACACCATTCTGTTAGGGAGTGCGTATAGCAGAGAAGTTCTGAGAAATTCCATTTGCAACAAAGTAAGCTTCAAGTTTGGCATTCTTAAATTCAGTACCATTATCGCTTCTCAGCTGTTGAATCTTTTGGTGTAAAAGAACTTGGATTCTGGTCATCATATTTTGAAAGACAATAGGAACTTCTGACTTTTGTTGAACAAAAGCAAGCCAAGTATACCTGGAAAATTCATCAATAAGTACCAGAATATACTTTTTATCAGAAAGACTCTGATTTGCAATTGGACCACAGAGATCGACGTGTAGCAATTGTAGAGGTCTTATGCAAGAGTGATCACTTTTTGTTTTATGAGATGCTCGTTTTTTCTTTCCCATTTCACATGCAGGACAGAGGTGATCTTTTTGAAAATGAACTTCTGGAAGTCCAGATACCAAATTATGTTTTACAAGCATCTCAAGATTATCAAAGTTTAAGTGAGACATTTTATGATGCAAGAGCCATGCAACTTCACTCTTTTTGGAAATAAGACATAAGGTTTCCTTACCATCCTTAGAGGTAAAATTCATCATATATAGATTACCTTATCTGTCTGCTCTCCAAAGTTCCTCACCTGCCTTAGAAAATAAGTAACAATGTTTTTCATCAAAGACGACAAGTATCTTAGAATCACATAGTTGACTTACACTTAGGAGGTTATGTTTCAAACCAGAAACATGAGCTACTTTAGATAAGGCAATATTACCTTTCTGTAAAGTACCATAGCCCTTAATTTGACCCTTACCATTATCATCAAACGTTACAGCTCCACCATTTTTGTCTTTAAATTGGGAGAGTAAGTTTCATGAACCAGTCATGTGCCTCAAGCATCCAGAGTCAAGATACCAGATATGCACACGCTGTTTCTGCAATCAAGATCAGAGTTTCTTAGGTACCCATACCATTATGGGTCCTTTAACGTTAGTTTTTGGCTTATCAGCCTTTTGCTTTTGATTTGATTTGACAGAAGGTAAAGACGTATTCTTTGGATTTTTTGTTTTTCTATTTTGCTTTGTTTTATTTTTATTGAATTACGAATGGTTTGCAGTGAAGGAATTTAATGTTTGTGAGAAAAATTTCTGTAATTTTAAGAACAGAGAAAAACATTCAGAATTCTGAAACATAGAAGATTTTATTGAATTTTCATTGTGACAATGACAATTACAATTATTCTTAGATCTGTCTTTTCTAGTATCAGTTGTTCTAAAGAACTTCCTATCTAGACTAGACGTATGTTTAGAATCTGAAGTATTCTTCAGCGGAGATTTCCTCGGATTTACCTTCTCAGAAGCTTTTGTGTTTACTGAAACAGTAACAGAAAGATTAGATTTCCATTTACCTTTCTGAACATAAGAAAGTTTTGGAGGATAAGAGTTAGGAAGTTGGATAGGGATTGTCTTTTTAAGTTTTTCTTCATTTTCTAGATCAAGACAATATTTAGCTTTCAGACACATTCCTATAAAATCTGGATGTATAAAAACAGGTTTTCGTTGTTTAGAGGGAACAGAGAAAATCGGAATTTCACTTGAATTGTTTTTAGCATCCATTCCAGAAGCTCTTATCTCCAGAGATTCATTTGTAAAGAGAAAAGGAGTTTCTTTGTTTTTTTTGATCTCTGGAGGTTTAGCATAAATGGGAGATTCATGTTCAAGATGAGAGAGATATGTGTCAGAATTGTCAAAGAAATTCTCACTTTGATCATCATTTTCCCATGGATATGTGATTTCTTCTAAATCCTCTTGAGTTTCAGAAAGATTTAAATCAATAAATGAACAAGGAAATATCTCTGGATTATTCTCTAACTTTTGTTTGTCATTCTTAAGTTTAAAACAATTATTCAGAGTCAAGAGAACATCTTTTTCAAAACTCAGTCTTAATTCCTCCTCTGCTTGAATAGGAATAAACGCATCAGCCTCTAGATTCAATTTTGTAATAACACTTGAACCAAACTTGAAAATATCATCCTTCTTCTGAATTTGATTTAGATTAATATTGGTCTTTTCAGAAGAATATGTAATGTTTTTAAACTCGAGTTTCCGTTGATGATGTCCATTTTCAGTTTTAGATCGTTTAAAACATGATTGTTCAAAAATAATTGGAGACACAGGCTTCTGTTGTTGTCCTATACAGAAAACAGAGTTTAAACCAGACTTTTTTTCACACGTATAAGGATCTAAATCTTCAAATCCGATTCCAGATCTTCCTACTTGTGTACTAATTTTTTCATGAACTTTTTGAGCATCCAGATATGTTTTGATCTGGTGCGTTTTGTTTTGAAGTTCAATGTACAAATATTCTCTTTCTTTTTGAAAATAGTTTTTAAGTGCTACAGAATTTAATCTGTCACTTTCCTTAACTTGAATTTCCGTATCCTTTTCTTCCAGAAGTTTCTTATAATTCAATTGCTCCTTTTTTAACAAAACTTCTGTGTCTTTCAAGGTTTTAGAATTTTTTTCTTTTTCTATGTCAAGTTCCAGTTTTTCTTCTGTTAAGATATCCATCTCTCTTTTGTAAATATCTCTTTCCCTTTGTGTTGTGGAAAGAGTTTGCTCAATATTTTTTCGTAACTTCTTTTCAATTGTAAGCTTTTGCTTAAGTTCTTCAAAATTGTTTGATAAAAGCACAATTGTATTCTCAAGTTCAGAAGATTCAGAAAGATTACTAATGGGTGATTCAGAAGGCTGTTCTTCTGATTCATTTGTAGTTGCCATTCCATAGAACATGGCCTCATCACCGCTGGACTCATCTCCGATCCAGTTTTCTTTCTCAGCATAGTGGGCTCTTTAAGTAACATTATACTTGTATTTACTTTTGTAATATGTTTTGTCTTTATCCAGAGCCCCTCTGTAATCCTTTGAGTAATGACCCGGTTTGCCACATCTGTAACATACATCTTTCTTTTTCTTCATTTCCTCTTCCTTTTTTTCTGCCTCAGTCTTCTCAGGTCTCTGAACCTCTTGTTTAGAAGTATAGTTAGAGCAACCAGACCTTCTATTTCCTTGAAATGCCCTATTTCCAAAACAGTTTGTAAACTGTTCGGTAATAAGAGCCAAAGAATCAACAAATGCCTTTATTTCATCATCAGAATCAGAATCTTCTTCTGGAACAGTTTCTGACATGAATGCCTTGTTTTTCACTCTTCTATCTTCACTTTTTCTTTTGGTAGCTCCCTTTGCTTCAGAAATCAAGGCCAGAGGTCCACCTATGGTTGTTTTCTTTTGCACAACCTCCTTTTCATGAGCTTGAAGAGTTCCAAATACATCGTGTAGAGACCATTGCTCAAGATCTTGATTAGCTTGTAGTGACATGGATAGATTTGACCATTCTGGATTTAATCTCTTTAAGAATAAGACATTATTGTCTTCCTTTGATCGAACAATATCACATCGTTTACATAGATTTATCAGATTATTAAATCTATGAAAAGTCTGTTCCAGAGATTCATCTGCAATGGCCTGGAAGCTGTTGTATTCGTTCAGCGCTTGAGCCCTTCGATTTTTCTTCATTTTAGCACCACCTTCCAAAAGATTTTCTAACTGATCCCATAGTTCTTTAGCAGTATCACATGAATCCAGAGATTGAAAAATCTCATTTGGAATAGCCATGATAAGAAGAGTTTTTGCCTTTGTAGCAAGTTCAACTTTGGCCTTTTCCTTATCATTCCAATTTTCCCTTAGCTTTGGAACTTTTCGGGCAGGTATTTCTGCAGTATTGGTAGTAGCAGGAACTCTTGGAACTGTAGTCATTGGTATGAAGGGTCCATTTTGAACAATAGGATAAAGTTCAATGTCCAATCCTTCATAGAAATTTATTATTCGAATCTTCCATTGTGGATATTCACCACGAATAAGAGTTGGAGGTTTGGTAAGAGAACCAGAGGTGTAAACAGCATTCAAATTTGAATTTGCCATTTTTTAGATCAAGAAGTATGTAATGACAGATTTGAGTTGAAATCTAGAATAAGTAAATTTCAATTGATTTGAACAACAAAATTTTACTAATTCTTCAAAATTTCAACTACAATTATCACTGTTTTAGACAGAATTGCTATAACTCTTCGTAGAACAGGGTGGAATTATGAACACTAGTTAAAACAGGAGATTACTGAATGAATGAAAAGAGATTTCCAAATTGAGATCTAATAATCAATAGATTGATTATCAGGCTCTGATACCAATTGTTGGTTCCAGATTCTCTTCTTCACAGATTAATCGATTGATTCATAAACAGAGTATAAGCGGAAGCAATTTATATCGATTAATCAACAGTAATAAGAATCGATCAAAGATTGAGGAATAGATTAACAATGTATTATAACCTGAATGATGATTACAGATACATGGAATGACGCACAGTAAGTTCTTCAATATAACGATTTTAATCGACTTCTTTTACAATAGTATAAAAAGATCTATTTATACAAATAGAATAAAGTAAAAGTCAACATCTTAACCTATTACAAACTGACACGTGTGAGAGATAGGAGCGTGTAACGAACTAGTCGGTTGCAAAAGGTAGACATCCTTGATGTATGTGCCACGTCATATTCTTCATCTTGTGGTTCATACTTTCAAAAGCGTAACAGATAAATGAGTCAAAAAGAGCTCGGGGTTAGAAGAAAAAAGTTGGGAGTTAGTAGATTTTTGCAAAGGTTCCTTGAGAGTATCTGAACGATTATTCTTAGGGTTGGAACTTGCGACGGTTGTGTCTTGAGGATCACAAGCCCGTCTCTGAGAATGATTGAAAGAAAAATTCTCAAGTCCTGTGCACGTAGCTTTCCTATTCTCAGATTGTCGAAACAAAGCTAATAGTTGGATAGCACGCTATTCAACCTCTTCAGGTATTGGGACAACCATATATGAGTCATGGATTGAGGGGTGGACCAAAGAAGAGTAGGTAGAAGGAGCAGAGAAGCCAGTGATTAGTGTACCTGTACTAGCTTCAGCGTAGCTAGTTCCTAAAGTTTCAGTGACCGTAGTCCTTGAAAACTGAGGTAGTGCTGATGAATTGGCAACGAACATAGGAACCGTTGGCGTGGTTGAGGAGAGAGGAGGCGTTAGGGCGACGCCGAAATCAGAGAGAGTCGTCTGTTTAGAGACGCTCTTCTTTGGCTTCTTTGTTGTTGGCTTGTATGCGATGGTCTTTTTGTGACCATCGGTGGCTGGTTGCTTGCGCTTAAAGGGGGAAGAGGATGAGTCAAGGTTAATCACTAATGGGTTTTGCAGTGATTCTGATACACCGTCTACCTGAATGGTAGAAGTATGGGTCGAAGTAACTTCAGGAGCATGTTCCCTGATAAGCTCCAACATGTAGGGAAGGTATGGAGCATCGCTAGGATTTTCGTCGTGTTCTAAAGCCTTCTTCCCAATCTGGGAGAACTTCTGATTTCCCTCAGTGGGGTAACCCTAAAAAACGTATTCCAAGATAGCAGCTACAAATCTAGGATAAGGGATAGTCTTCTCCCTTTTCTAAGCTCTAACCCTATTGTACAGCTCACCGAAGATGTATTCAGCGTAGTTTAACTTACGGCCATAACACAGAGAAAAGGCCATTTCCATATATTGTTTGCTCGCTTGATCCTGAGCGTCTATCTTAGTGCCTAAGCACTGAATAACTTGAGTGAAAATGTATTGCCACTTTGCCGACAATATTTTCTTCTCGATCTTCATGATCTCCTTACTGACCTCAGAAGGGTTCTTCTCTGAAGGAGGCTAGTTGTAGCCGATGACATCAAGTAAATCCTGGATTTCTTGCTTGGATGGTTCAAACACCTATTGCTGATTCTTTCCTCTAGTAGGAGGGATACGAAGACCAACTCTGACAACTCCTGTAGTGATGGTGACTGTTCTATGCTTATGGTGAAGCGAATGGCAAGGAGCTTGGTTCCTTTTTCAGCGGTGGTGGTATACCAGAACTGTTGGAGATGAGCAATGATACCAACAGGAACATAAGTAAAGGCGAATTTCAGAGAGTACTTCCTGAGAAAGTGTAGATCCCAGAAACAATAAGCACAATGATATAATTAAGAATGCGATTAAAATAATACGAACAAAGTGATTTGAGAGAATTTCCGTAGACGTATATCTTACTTTTGTATCGATTACAATGAAAGTATAATTTGAAATCAGCTCTATGTTAATCGACACTTTTAATGATACCCTAGACTCCTATTTATATTGAAATGTCTAAACTAATTAAGGAAGGAAAGTGTTTAAGGAATCATAAACTTCCTTTTACAAATAAAGCATATCCTTTCCTTATTTTGTCACAATTAAAATAATAGACCTAACAATTTCCCCCTTTGTGGCAAAATGAGTCTTTACTTTTTCAGCTCTAACATGCCTTCAAATCTTCTCAACGTTTGACGAAACATTATCCTTTCATCAATAAATTTGATAGCTTCCCAAGAGAGAATTTCCTCTGGTTGAGTTCATCCTTGTTGTCTTCTTCTTGTCGGTAGTTATCTCTGAAGCTAGTCTGTTTCGAATTCCCCATAATGTTCCATCAGAATATGCAGCAACTTCATCAAACCTCAGAAATCTCTTTTCGCCTTTCATGTGCATCCATACAACTCCGTGTGCTGGATATGACAAAACAGTCGTAACTTCATATTTATCCAACTCAGGAATTTTTTGATTCGGCTTGGCGATATGAATCTTCTTTTGTTCACTTTCAATTCCGCGCTGCAAATCATGAAGATAACTGTATCTGAGTTCTTTTTGAATGTGACGCACCACCGCTCTTAGTGCTCTTTGTTCATCCTCATTTCTTCGCTTCTTGTCTCTTAAGTCGTGATACAACGTTTCAAAATCCAAGATATCAAGGTTAGAAAAATCAGCTTCGGAAAAGGAATATACTTTACCATCTTCTCTTCGGACTTTGAAGGTTGGATACTCGATTTGAAAGACTCTATCAGAACCAATCTGCATAATCCCAATTATCCGGTGTCGTGAAATTACATCGGAAGGCTTTAGAGCTCTCATTTTCAAGATGTGCACGTATTCCTTAACTAGAGCTTGATCCATCTCCATCACTAAATGAATGTGCGCCAAGTCTTCAGGTTTCTTATTCTTTCTGAATATCCGTTCCATTGTTTCTTCAAGATATGGCAAACGGATTTGTTGATTTACCCATTTAGACTTGCGCTCAGTTAGCATTCTTTGCCACCGAATTTGATGAGGTAACAGTCTCGGTTCATTTTGATCTCTTGAAGTGTAGTTCTTTATTGCGTGCTTCAAGTTCACATAGTCTTGCTCTTGAAGAACCGGTTCATATGGGTCTTTAAACCAGTACTTCACAGAGTTCCTTAAGTTTTGAACATCAACTATCACTTCATTTGATTCTGGTTCAACATTAGCTGTTTCTTCATTTGATTCTGGTTCGGCAGCTTCAGATGTGCTCTCGAATTCAATATCTACCTCGGGCTTTTCAACCGTTGGTGTATTGACTTCTTGAGTCGTTGGCGTATGCTGTCTTTGATGGGAAGATGGCGCAGATGGTGCAGTTGACGTTGTAGCAGATTGTCTTGAACGTGTTCTTGAGACCCGGCGTGTCTCCCCCTCAGGGCGATTTGGAGCAGAGCTCGGATTGTCCTGATCAGGTCGAGGTCGAGAAACAGAAACATCCGGTCGACAAGATTCTTGAATTTCTGTGTGTAGAGCGGTGATGGCACCAAAAATCTCATCATGATGTTGTTGCTAAGACGTGTGCAGATCACTTAAAGAATCTTTGGTGACAGTGAGGATTTCCAGATTTCGCCTTAGAAGACCTATTAAAGAATCTTCCGGTTGACCCCGAGCAGTGGCTTCGGCATGTAGATTGGCATATAGCATTGACATGAGCTCATCATTGTTGTACTCATTTCGATGTGGTGAGGGAGGCCGAGTGCTGGGGTCCGGCATTGGATCCGGAGAGGTGCGACTGCTGCTAGGTCTGGAGGAACTAGCCTGATTCGGATCAAGTTTACCAGAGCGAGAAGTGACACGTATTTCTCTAACAAAAGCTTCTCTTTCAGCAGTAATAAGGGCAACATGTTCGTTCAAAGTGGCTCGCACGCGTTGTAATTGAGCATCGATAAATGCTTGAGCCGTGGGGGTACCTGTTTGAGAAACATCGGGATCACTTAGATTATCCGTTGACATAACAGTTGAAAAAACTGTATGATCTACGTTCAGTGTTGGCATAGGTGTAGCACTGTTAGGATTTGCTGCCAATCCTCGTGAAATGTCCGGAATGGACATCAATATAGGAGTTCCGACTGGGCCACGAAGGCTCTCAGTGAGTGTGGACACGTGTTCCCTAATTGTCTCTAGACTCGAAGTGCATACAATCGAAGTCGAAGCAGGTGAGCTACTGCCTCTTGTTTCAATAGTTGTGCCTCCCGAATGGAGGGGAGCTAGATAAGGAGCTAGACTCACAAGTATATGTGAAACTGTTGGGAGCCTTTAGAGTGGCTAGGGGGGGCGTGCATGTGCGCTGCTAGGTCCACAGCGTCTTGTCCACTAGACATACCCAACGAATGAGTAGGGCTAGTTGACGCGGTTACCTAGATGGGGGAATCTGGTCTCGCGCTCATTATAGTTTTTCTCTCCCCATCGCTCACGCTCACGCTTTCTTTTTCAACTAATACTCCCTCCTCTCTCCTTATCTCTCCAGTAAAAGGCTCCGTGAAGATGTCAGACATTGATCCAGAGACCTGATCTGCTTCAAAGTCGAAGGGTTCAATCGGCTCATCATTTGTTGCAGTAGGTTGTTCATCAGTGTCTGATGTAGAATCGGATAGAGGTGGTTGTGGACCAATGCGACTTAGAGCTTGTTCTTCGATGGCAGCAGTTCTCGGACGGCGGGAAAGGGGTTGAGTATCAGATTCATCTTCATCGGACGATGAAGGTCGTGGGCGAACGCAGAAGGCTAACAAGCATCTTGAAACGTGGAGTTGATCGGGAAGTAGACGCCGCTCATGGGTTGGTGGGTGGTGGTATTGGGATTGATGGGGCAACAGTTGTCGGGATTGGCTGATCATGTGCACCGCCCTCGTCAGATCCCCTTACAATATGCTCATCACCCTGTTCAGGATCCCCTACTCATCTATTTTAGGACCCTCTCCTTGCACATGATGTTCCTCGCGGATTGTCTCTTGGGCAGGCACAACCGGAGGTGGTTGAGCTATTAAGCCGTGTCTCTCCCTATAAGCTATCACACTCGGTGCAGTCTGATCAGCATAGGCAAGTAGTGCTTCAGGGATTGGCATGATGAAGTTAAACTGGCGATCATTGAGCTTGAGGAACCGTTGAAATGGTACGAAGGCACGATCGCAATAGTTTGACTTGTCTTCAACTAGCTCCACGAAGTCCGTCTAGATGAGCATCGCGTAATCATAGTGACGGTTGAAAGCTATGGTGTGAAATATTCGTAAGGCCGCAGTACTGGCCTTGTCCATGCCGGTGTGTTTGCTAGTCATACATCGATTGACGATGGTGAATAGCGAAAACCATATTTGAGGCAGGTATATTCTCTTGAATTGGTCGGTGCTTGTGAGGGGTTCGGGGGAGTTGTACCTAAGGGCTCGGATATCGGCACAAAGCTGTTGTTCGGTTGCAAAGGCATCGTACGAGTGTTCGTCGGTGGCGACAGGCAGGCGGAGGATGCGGCGAATCCGAGAAGAGGTTAAGCGGGTGACAAAATCATCGATTTTGGTAGTAAAGTGGTGGTCACCATCATCCGGATGGTATGTTAACGTATACCAGAATTGCTGGAGATAGAACAAGGGTACCCGATGCTCCAAAGAAAGGCATATCTAAGTGGATGGCGTTGAAGGATATCAATGATGACTTGGTGTTCGATTGTGATGCCAAAATCGAGACGGTGATTGTTTGGTTCGAGTGATCGTAGTTTGTCTCGGGGCATCAGGAGGTCGTCTCGGTTGACCGTGTTGGTACTGGGATCGGTGGATCGTTCAGAAGGCATAGGATGTTCATCGTCGGAAAGGTTTGGATCATTGATGGCCGCCATTAGAACTGAAATGAAACAGTTAGCAAAGCATTGGAAATGTCAGTATTTAAGGATGAACTCAGGCTAAAAAATCAAAGTCTGGATGTCGAGTCCTAAGGAATTGATAAGCTCGAATATCGAGTCCATTGGAGTCGATAAATAGGTTTATCGATTGCTATAGGATCGATGAAAAGACGAATGTCGAGTCAAGCTGGATCGACATAAAGACTTGGTGAAGTTTTGAACAAACCTGTGACAATCGACAAGAAAGATGTCGAGTCATTG
Organism: Silybum marianum; assembly: GCA_036898165.1. Lineage (NCBI taxonomy): Eukaryota > Viridiplantae > Streptophyta > Magnoliopsida > Asterales > Asteraceae > Silybum > Silybum marianum. Next base: position 12,909,792 of record CM072540.1, on the reverse strand, counting down.
GGAATCGAGAAGTAGAGATTTTTTTGGTCATAGATACCCGACAAAATGGCACTTAGGAAACTTTATGGAAGTTAGAGTTATCGATTCTTTGATAGGTGACAAAATAATGTCGAGTTCCAAAGTATCGATAAAATAACTTGAGCAATTGAAGAACAGGTTATCGATCCCATGAGACTCGATAAATATTTATGTCGGGTCATTAATGAGTTGATAAGAAACCTTGAAAAATGGTGATTTTTATCGATCCAATTAGACTCGACAAAAAATTAAGTCGGGTCCTAAGGGGTCGATAAAAACCCTTAGATAATCTAAGAAGATTTTCATCGAGCCTTTGAGACTCGACAAAAATGAAGTCGTGACATAAGGGATCGATAAAAAATACTTAGCGTTTTATGAAACTGTTCTTATCTATCATTATGACTCGACAAAACCTCAAGTGAGTCTTAAGGAGTCGATAAAAAAGTAAAAAAAATCTTAGATTAAAATCGAAGAGACAAATGTGAAAATCGGCCTAAAACGCAAGGAAAGTCCTATGTCTAGGTGCGATTAGTGATCTCTAATACATCTAAACCTAAACCTAAGCCCAAAGAAGCGGAAAAAAAAATCCTAAAAGTCGATTGTCAAATCAGAAAATCGGAAACCACAAGGGTTTTTGGAAGTCGAACAGTTAATGGCCAAAAAACTCAGTCATGCAATGATTTAAAGAAAAAACGACATGAATTAAAGATGATCAGGGGAGGAATGCGAACCTGGTGATGTTATCTGATTTCTAAACCTCGATGATTTGCAAAATCAATTTCTAGAACTCTGGTATTTCAAAGGGTTTTAGAGAGAGAGGGAAAATCAAAACTTGTTTGAAAAGTAAGAGAATGAGAGTAGGGCCCGAGATTTAAATAGTGGGTCATCGGGTGATGACACATGGAAAGCTTTCATTTGGCCGAGAAATAAGATGACATCAGCAAGATGTCGAGAGTACTTTTTGTCGGGCCCAACATGGTCGACAAAACAAATTTATCGGGCCAATAGGGTCCGATAACTTTGGACTTTGATTTTCAAACTAAGTCTGTTTTGGTTTCAAAGTTAAATTCGTGCTCCCCCAGGAAATATGATAACTTTGCTCCCCCTACAATCGTGAGATAGTAAAAACGTACCTTGCCGCTCCCCCTTAAAAACTGAACTGGTTAGGCAAAAACATAGTCGAAATGAAAGAAATAAAGAAAAACGATGAAAATACAGAACTGTAAAGTAATTTCAAAAGCCACCAAACTAGAATCCAAGAGTGATGCAGATTCACAGTTTTTAGAGAATGGGAATGTGCATAAAACTTGGATAGACGTTTTGTATATTTTCAAAGGGCTGATGCAAAAAATCAGGTTTTAAGATTCATCATGCCCAACTTGGACACTAGGAACTGGAACCGTTTCTCATCCAAGGCCTTGGTGAACAGGTCGGCAAGCTGTAGTTCTGTATTGACAAAGTATAATTCAATCGTACCTCTTTCGACATGGTCTTTTATGAAATAATACCGAAAGTCGATATGTTTAGTCTTCGTATGTTGGACAGGATTGCTTGAGATGGCGATGGCGCTTTTGGAGTCACAATAGATAGGAATCTTATCAAACCAGAATCCGTAGGCCTTGAGTTGTGTGCGCGTCCACAGTACTTGAGAACAACAACTTGCGGCAGCAATGTATTCGGCTTCCGCGGTAGAAGTGGAGACGCAGGCTTGCTTTTTTGAGGACCAACTTACCAGTTTATCGCCTAAGAATTGAATGTGTCCCCACGTGCTTTTACGATCAAGCATGCATCCGGCATGATGAGAATCTAAAAAGGCAGTTAGCTCGATACCCGTATCCTTGGGATACCACAGGCCAAGATCAGTAGTACCTTTTAAATACCGAAAAATACGTTTAATAGCACTAAGGTGAGATTCTTTCGGAGACGCTTGATATCTAGCGCATAAACATGTGGCAAACATTATATCCATTCGACTAGCCGTTAGATACATTAAGGAACCAACCATGCCCCGGTAGTGTTTAGAATTTACCGCTTTTCCCAAAGGATCAACGTGTAATTTTGCACCCGGAGACGTGGGTGTACCAATCGGTGTATATGACGTCATGTTGTATTTTCGTAACATGTCCGAGATGTATTTCGATTGGTTGATGAATATTCCTGTTGAAAACTGCTTTATTTGAGGACCGAGGAAAAAATTCATCATTCCCATCATGCTCATATTGAATTATGCAATCATGAGTTCGGAGAACTCCTTGCATTGTTGAGGGTTAGTTGAACCGAAGATAATGTCGTCCACATAGATCTGAATAAGCATGATATCACTGTCTTCCCTTTTAATGAAAAGAGTTGGATCGATTTTACCTTTGGTGTATCCATTTTTTACTAAATAGGCAGACAGGCTATCGTACCATGCGCGCGGTGCTTGTTTTAAGCCATAAAGAGCCTTGTCGAGAATGTACACATGATTTGGCTTTGAAGGATCGACAAACCCGCCCGGTTGGGATACGTAGACTTCTTCGCGCAGAACCCCATTCAAGAAGGCCATTTTGACGTCCATTTGAAACACCATAAAATTCTTATAAGCCGCGTATGCTAAAAACATTCGAATTTCTTCAATACGGGCCATGGGGGCAAATGTCTCGTCATAATCAATCCCTTCTTGTTGGCGGTAGCCTTTTGCTACAAGCCGGGCTTTGTTGCGTATGACAATCCCATCTTCATCCTGTTTGTTTTTGAAAATCTATTTGGTACCGATGATGGTTTTGTGTTGTGGACGAGGAACGAGGCGCCACACTTTCAAGCTTTCAATTTGATTGAGTTCGCCTTGCATGGCCACAATCCAATCAGGATCATTCATTGCTTCTTGAATGGATGTGGGTTCGATCTTGCTTAGAAAGGAAGAGAACAACAATCATTGGCCGAGGCAGAACGCGTCGTGACTGGTCTTGTTGGATCCCCAATAATCTGATTTGCTGGATGAGATCGGACCCATTTGGTGGTATGCGGAAGCGGTTGAAATGCATTTGGGTCGTGGGTAGGATCAGCATAAGTACCGAGTGGAAGATCTTGAACTAATTCTTGGGCTGGAGGTACGACAAAGGATCTTGTAGAACTAGAGACACCCGTGGGGGATGAGGTTGATGGTGGGGGAGAGGATGTCGGTGCAGTAGGGAGCGGATTGGAACTCGGTTGAGAATTTGTAGGAGCAGCAGTTTGAGCGAGAGGAGCGGTTGTAGAAGAGCTTGGTGTTGCATCAGTTGAGACGGTTGCCGTAGTAACTGGCGGTTCAGTAAGGTTGGTAGTCTCGGCAACCTCCAAGATAGGTGGAGTGATCTTATTCGGGATATCAGTGTGAGAACCAAAGTAATCCGAGTAAAAGTACTCTAATAGATCATTCAGATTGAAAGTAGTAGCTTTGGATGTAGAGGGTTGAACGGGGTTTGGTGCAGTTTCCAAATGGAAGTGATCGGAAGCTAAGATACCGGTGAGTGCGGGTCCAGAACTGTCGTGTTCAGGAGCCATTTCGGCTTTAGGATCAAACTGAATATTGACGCTTTCTGTGGCACAACGAGCAAGTTTCATGTAGACCCGATAAGCTGAGGCATTTGGATAGTAGCCAAAAAAATGAGCTTCATCGGCCTTTGACTTGAGTTTACACCATGATCTTCTTTTTCATTGAGAACAAATCAGCGAACACCAAAGGTTCGGAGATGATCGATGGAAGGAATGCGATTGTAGACGAACTAATATGGTGTCTTGTTGAAGCGCTTGTTGATGATGGAACGATTTTGAGTGTAGCAGGCGATATTGACTGCTTCGGCCCAGAGGTAGAGTGGCAGTTTCGAAAACGTTAGCATAGTGCGCGCCATTTCAACAAGTGTACGATTTCGGCTTTCGACCACACCATTTTGTTGCGGAGTGCGAGCCGCAGAAAATGTTTGTGAAATTCCCACCGATTCGAGATAACCGTCAAGCAAACAATTTTTGTATTCAGTTCCATTATAAGTGCGGATGGTTTGAGCGGTAAGTTCTAGTTTAACTTGAATATATTTCAGGAACGTAACAATGGTTTCGGGAGTCTCATCTTTGGAGTGAAGAAATTTAACCCACGTAAAGCGAGAAAAATCGTCAACCATAACTAGAACATACTTCTAACCATGAATACTTTGAGTCTGCATCGGGCCATACAAATCCATATGAATGAGTTGAAGGGGTCGAGTTGTTCTATGAATCACTTTGGGTTTGTGCGAAACCTTCTTCATCTTTCCCATCTCGCAGGCGTCACATAAGTGTGGTTTTTCAAATCTCATCGAAGGTAGGCCGGTGACTAATCCGTTAATGGAGAGGCGATTGATGTTTTTGAAGTTTAAGTGAGAAATCCTTCGATGCCATAACCAAGTCTTCGGATTAGAGACATTTGAGATCAGACAAACGTTGGAAGGAGCGGTCACTTGGGAAAGACCAATGGTGTAGAGATTGGATTTGCGTGTGCCGGCCAATATCTCCTTTCCGTCTAAAGTTCGCACGCAGCATCTTTCGGGTCGAAAATTGACTTCAAGTTGTTTGTCACATAATTTGGCAATACTTAGCAGATTATGGCTCAGGCCTTGGACATAGGAAACATTTGAAATTGTGAGATTGTTGTGAATGATGTCACCATGTCCTTGGATGGGTGCTAAGTGATTGTTGCCAAATTTAACAAATCCTCCCTTTTTCTCCTTGTAATTGGCAAGCGACTCCTTTTGTCCAGTCATGTGTTTGGAGCAACCAGAATCTAAGTACCACACATGGCCGATCTGCACAAAATCAGGCAGATTTAGGTACCCATTTGTAAATGGGTCCTTCGGAGTTAGTTGAATTTGTACCTTTGGGTACCCACTTGAAGTGGGACTTAAGATCGTTAGTCATGGTCCTTTTAGGAACCCATTTATAAACAGGTGGATGAGAAAAAGAATTATGATGAAAATTATAAGAATTATGCATGTTCGGAAAATAATCACAATCATAATCAAAAGAAGAGTAAACTACTATTTTCGTCCTTATGGTTTGCTATCTATAACGATTTTCGTCCCTGGTCTTTAAAAACTGCTTTTTTCGTCCTCATGGTTTCCCCTTGCCTTCTATTTTCGCCCTTCATCCCGAATTTGTTAGTGGGCTGACGTTAACTCCTTTAACATGAGGGGCTCTTTTGTCTTTTCAAATTCTTTTATTTTGACTTTTTAAAAATATTTGTTTTATCTCATTTTAACCTAATCTGATTCTTCTCTTCTTATTTCCCCCATACGCACCCTTCTATTTGTTTCTTCTGTTTGTTGGATTCTTCATCAAAAACCCTAGAAACCTTCTCGATCCAAAGCTGCTTCGATCCAAAGCTGCATCAATCCAAACACTTCTCAACTAAAAGTTTCGTCGATTCAAAGCTGCTTGCTTGAAGATACCATCTCGATCCAAATCTTGGCATATTACAAAGTTTCAAAGTCGAAAGCTCAAAAATTAGAAGTTTGCCATGGTTATATGCAGATGTGGAGCTATGGCAATGAATCGAACCTCGTGGACAAGGGCAAATCCAGGACGTCGTTTTTATTCGTGTTCAAGAAATGTGAGTTTTCTAGATTTTTTGGGTTTATTGATTTGTGTTTATCGATTTAACAATCCAACAGGTAATGGTGTGTTTATCTACAATTTAGGTAAAATAAATTTGGGTTTATTGATTTGTGTTTATCGATTTAACAATCCAACAGGTAATGGTGTGTTTATCTACAATTTAGGTAGATTTTTTTTAGGTTTATTGATTTGTGTTTATCGATTTAACAATCCAACAGGTAATGGTGTGTTTATCTACAATTTAGATAGATTTTTTTTTTTGGGTTTATTGATTTGGGTTCTATCTACAATTCTTCATCTACAATTAATGTAATAGGTAGCTTTTTTGAACTACAATTTAACATTGTTCATCTACAATTTAGGTTTACTGATTTGGGTTTTTTGACCTACAATTTGATTTTTTGGGGTTTAATGAACTGGGTTTATTGATTTGGGTTCTATCTACAATTTAACAGGTAGTTTTTTTTGGCCTACAATTTAACATGTAATTGTGGGTTTATTGATTGGGTTTATCTATTTGACGTAATTTATACTTCTACAATTTAACAGGTAAGCAATTGTGGGTTCATCGATTGGTTCGACAACCCTATGTGTCCACGAGCTATGGAAATCATTCCAGGCTTACTGAGGTTGAAAAATATTCTTGAAGCCACCGTAAGAGCCAAGACAATTGAAGTTCGCACATGGAAAATTATTTCAATAATTAGTTGGATTGCACTAGCAATTTTCTTTTTGTATCAGTAGACTCCTCATATGTATCAATCAATAGCTTCTTTTTTAGGATAGTCTAGAAATGTTTTGTGGGGTTGATTAAGAACAATCCAGTAGCTTTTGAAATGTAGTAGCAAACAGAAATGTACCTACTGTTTCTTTGTTAATGAACAAAGTTCTTTATATTTTTGGATTCATTGTTGTTTCTTTGTAACCTACTTTTTCATTGTGACAGCAAAGTTGATTCTTTGTTACCTACTTTTTCATTGTGACAACACAATTGATTCTTTGTTACCTACTGTTTCATTATGACAGCAAATTTGATTCTTGATTTCAAATAGATTACCAACTGAAGAGTTGTTACATATTACAAATTGTTTCATTTTGATAGATTATAAATTGTTCCATTGTTAAAAGCATATTACAATCTGTTTCATTGTGACAGATTACCAACTGTGACAGATTATAAACTATTTCATTTTGATAGATAATAAACTGTGACAGATTATAAACTGTTTCATTGTGACAGATTATAAACTGGAACAAAATATAATTGTTTCTTTGTTAAAAGCATATTACAAAATATTATAAAACAGATTACTAACATATTATAAAACATATTACTTACATATTATAAACAAATTGCAAACTGTTTCAAACAAATTATAAAGAAAATCAGAATTCCATTAACCATTGTTTCAAAAGGCTATTACAAAGACCAAAACAGAATTCGATCATTACAAAAAGCTATTACAAAGACCGAAACGGAATTCGATCGTTACAAAAAGCTATTACAAAGACCATTAATTGTTTCAGACAGCATAATCCACCAAAAAAGGTTAACCAACCATTATCAAACAACACAATATACCAAAAAAAGGTTAACCAACCAAAATATGTATTTCAAACACAATCTAGAGTTGTCCTTTGCAGGTCCTTGAATTGTGACCTTTCTTTTTGCATTTCATACATGTGACTGTTTTTCCAATCCTTGAAAGTTTACCTCCCTTGACCACCGGTTGACTCAATTCATCAACACTTTTCTTTCGTTTCTTCTTGGGCTTCCCAATTTGTTTGTGATGTATCGGTGGGGTCAATACCGTTGGGCAGCTTGATTTGGGCCACATATCCATGCCAGTAAGTGGATTAATCTTGAAACTATATACCGCCTTCTACGTATCAAGTCTATAGCAGTGATCCAACCACCTCTCAGGTAAATCTACATTCCCTCCATGATTTTCCATGTACCAGATTGAGGCAACCGCATGTTTACAAGGAATCCCTGTTAATTCCCATTTCCTACAAGTACAACTCTTGTCATTAAGATCCACAATATGTTGTTCCTTCCAACATCCACTTACTTGATACTTATGGCCTCCATTCCAAGACACGTTTTGTTGGGAAGCTTCAGTTTGAATGACTTCGAATAACTTTGTAGCAGTCGGTGTCAATGGCCCCGATGCCTTGGCAATCATCTTACCAACATTCATTATACGTTTCATCAAATATTCTCGAATGTATTCCAAAGCAGTGATGATAGGTTGGTCTCTTGCATTTATGAGTTGTCGATTGAAAACTTCACACACGTTGTTCAACAATATATCACAATGAGACCTTCCTATAGAAGTAAATAAGTAATTAATCAATTGCTACACATTTTGAAAGATATATGAACAAGTTTAGGATGAATTACCACTAAAATGAGACCTAGCCCAATGTTTAGGAGGAATTTTGAGCAACCACTCATATGCTTGTCCATTGAATGCTTTAAAGTCTTCCATTGACTTATCAAACAAGGGGACATTAGTTGTTGTTGCACACTTCCATAAATGATCTTTAAATGCTTTGCCTTTCCATTGTTGTTTCATGTTCTCGTGGATATGTCGTAGGCAGAACCTATGTTCAGCATTTGGAAACACTTTTTCAACAGCTGGTATTATCCCCTGGTGCAAACAAGAACAAATTAATAAAAAGTAAATGCTAACAAATAAATTAAGTAAAACTAAAAACAACAAAATACATATGTAAGCATTGATAAAATGATACCTTCTGTCGATCACTAATAAACGTGAAATTTGAATTTGTACCCAACTCAAGATCATCCCCAAGGTACTCCAAAAACCAGATCCATGAATTTTTTGTCTCAGCTTCAACCACCGCGTAAGCTAAAGGATATGTGCCATTGTTGGGGTCAACTCCTACTGCAGTTAATAGTTGCCCCGGAAAAGGGCCTTTCATGAAGGTTCCATCAAGTCCCAATATATCCCTCATACCGGCTTTGAATCCTTTCTTCAAAGCCCCTAAACATACGTATATCCTCTTGAATTGCCTTATTGGACTAGCAGGATTCCCTTCAATAACCACATCAAGCTTTACAATTGTATCTTCATTTCTTCTTTGTAGTTCCATGACATAGTCCCTTAACTTCCCATATTGTTCCTCATAATCACCCCTAACATAAGTCTCCGCCATTTGCTTCGCCCTAAAACATTTCATAGATGTTGGTACTTCTTCTCAAAATGGTCTTGCACTGCCTTAACTGGAATAGTTGGGTTAAGCTTAATAGTTTTAACAAGTTCTTGTGCTAAGAAGCTGACAGTGCATTGCTTAACTTTTCTTGGGTGAATACATTCATGGGTCGGGTAAAGTGTCTTCACAACCCAAGATTCATCTTTCTTGCTTGGAGAAATGTGTAATACCCAAGAACAACTTGATTTTACTTCTTCATTTGGCCCATCACTTGTACTCCCAACATCACTATTAAATGAAGGAATTTTCCCTCTACAAATTGCCCTAACCCTTGTTAAATCATTTTTAACAATTACAAGATCCCTCTTAGTCACTATGGCATGTAACTTAATCAATTTCTTCACTTCATCCCTACTACCAAATGATTGGCCAACAAAGAAATATACTGAGTTGTTGGAAGATGTTGATTCTTGTTGCCTTAAGTTTTTTCTTCTTACTCTTCTTAACCGCTTGTTCATTGTCAAATCAACATCACTATCATCTGAAAAAGTCTCTTTATCAGAAAAATTTAATGCAACTTCATCCACTTCCACTTCTAGATCCATGTCCATGTCCACATCCACAACAGGGATGATTTCTGTTCCCACTACATAATCGCTATCAAGTGAATCATCTTCTTCATCTAAATTCTCAACCTCATTTTCTGACCTAGCTTCATTACCCCAAAATGGTTCAATGTCATCAATCAAGTTGGATACTCCATGTTCACTATAAAAATCTAGTTCTTTATACCGAGCGCCATATTTTAACAAAACAAGCATATCTTGGTCAGTACCTAATGCTTGTAAACCAAAATCCAAATATGTGTTTGGTATCATAAAATGGTAATATAGCTTCTGACCATCATCACTATACCCCAAATGTTGCATCATCGCATCTATGTCATGTATTGAAACTTCATTACCATCTATTTGGTCTACATGACTTACCTTCCCATTGAGATACACCCTTTCAGGAAAGTTTGAAAAATACCCACCATGATTGATCTTCAAAGAAAACAAGGTGGGTTGATTTTCTGCAATATAAAACACAAATTAACAGTAAGATTCTTGAAAACTTCGTATATCTGAACATTTGGTTGCAACTTGAAAAATACAAAACACCATAAACTCTTACCGTAAAGTTCGTGGTCGTGCGTGTATTCATCAGATTCTCGAAATTGCCACATCAGAAGTGAGATTCCTTGGTCGTGCGTGTACGTAATAGAAAGAGCGTGAGAAAAAGATTGGAGGTGGGATGGTAAAAAACCCTAGTTTTTTAACAGAGGGTTAAAATGAAAAGACATAGGAGAAGAACAAGATGAATAGGTGAAGAAAGAGGAGTCTTACGTTTCTTTTGTGGGAAGGGAATCAAATTAGGTTAAAAATCAAATAAGAGATATTTTTTAAAGGAAAAAATAAAGGGAAATAAAGAAAGATGAAATTGCCCCTGCTGTTAAAGGGGTTAACGTCAGATGTCTAACAGAAGTGGGATGAGGGACGAAAAAGGATAAAAAGGGGAAACCATAAGGACGAAAAAAGCAGCTTTTAAAGATCAGGGACGGAAATCGTTATAAATAGCAAACCACAGGGACGAAAATAGTAGTTTACTCTCAAAAAGTGCACAAAGTCATTCACACCGCAATTTGAGCAACAAATTTGATTACGTGAAAACTTAATTAAATGTCGAAATGAATGAATAGTATATGGAAATAAAAGTTGACGTTTTGTTCTTTTGACATAAGTAGAATTTGTAAACGAAAATTGTCTTTATTGCGAGATGATGACTTTGGAGAGCGTTTGCCTTTTTCAACCCAAACTTGTTTGGTCTTTAAAGTATGATCACCTGAAACATCAATAGGACGCTTGTTAGTACTTTTTGGAAGAAATTTATTTTGATTTGTTTTGTTAACCGGAGAGTAAATCGTTTGACTTGTAGAACACTCATTTGGATCTTTCGGAAGCAAAACTGATTCAATTGGCTTTTTGCCTTTGTCCAAAAACTCCGTATGAGTTGGAAGTGTAGGATTGAAGTCAAATTCAACATTTAAATCATTTAAACACTCATTGTCGTCAAGTAAAGAATGGTTAGAATTTGTATGCGAAGAAATCTGAGATTCAAGGTCATCAAATTCCTTATTGATTTGTTCTTGTGAGAGAGAACATTTCTGTTTTGGAGGACAGTGGTTGGGATCAATCGGGAAGTATGAAAAATCGCAGTCATTCAAATATGAGCTGACAAAGGCTTTACAAGAAGAAATATTTGAAGTTGTGTCAACTTCGGGGTTTTGAGTTTGTAAAGCTTTCTTTTCTAAAGTTTGGATTTTGGCGATTAATGCCTCTTTTTCGTTATCCGACGAAGAACGTTCGAGTTCCAACATTTTTTTCAAGTTTAACAATTTGTTTTTCTAAAAATAGAGTGGGAATATAGGGTTTACATTCAGGAATTTTATTTTGAAGTTCTTCGTCAGAATACGAGGAAAAATAGTCATTTGGAAGAGTTGTTTTTGAAGATTCTTCTTCTATCTTTTGAGGATAGCAGAACAAAATTTGATGAAAATTTTTGTTTTGTCTTTTACAATCTTCCATTTCTTCAACGTTGGACTCTGACTTCATACAAGGAATTTTGTAATCTGGACCAAGGTTCAGATATTCGAATTTATAGATAGTCGGAGTATTATATATGGCCTTTTCTAGATGTTTTGGATTATCAAATCCTAATCCAGCTTTTGAACTTAACTCTTTTGGAATGTTTAAGTGAATTGTATGCTCAATTTGTCCAATTTTATACAGTTTTAGTTCCAAATCTTTGAGTTTTTTCAAAAGTTATTTTCTTTGAAAACTCACAAATTCATATTTTGATGAAAAGTGTTCGGTCTCCTTTTTAGACTTGTTAAGTTGTAGTAAGAGATCCGAGATTTGTTGTTTTAAAAGAATGTTTTCTTCTTGAAAAGCATTTTTCTCCTTTTGACGATTGTGAGCAATACTTTGAGATGTTGCAAGTTCGGCTTGGTAAATTAGCAATTGACTATGATTATTTTCTAAGCGTGCTTCTAAGTTGGAAACCAAGAGTTTCTCGGTTTTTAACTTAGATTGTAATTCTTTTAATTTAAGCATCATATCATTCATTTGAGAAACGAAAGTGTGATTGTCAGAATGGTTTACCTCGGGTGTGTAGTCGGAAGCGTTTGAAGGGGAATCATCAGAATAAGCCATCAGACTGAAGTGTGCTTGGACATCGTTTTCCTCATCATCATCAGCATTGCCTTGGTTGAGCCATTGTTTATCTTCCGCCATAAGAACTTTGCCGACCTCCTTTTGTTTAGCCAACATCAACTTGTAGGTGAAGTAGTTTGAATCTTTGATGACTGGCTTTTTGCATTCACGGGCATAATGACCGGTCTTCCCGCAGTTGTAGCATAAACTCTTTTCACCCTTGAATTTATCTTCCGGTTTAACTGGCGGACGTTGCTCTTTTGATTTTGCTTCAAAAATTGTCTTTCGCTCATAATTCTTGTTACCCGAAGCATACTGTTGTTGATTTGGGTTAGAGCGACGGGCAAACTTTTGTTGAAAGTCTCTTGTGAGGAGCGCCAACTGTTGTTGGAATTGAGCAATGTACGAATCATAATCAAAGTCTTCATCTTCCAGTTCGGAAATAACCTCTTGAGGAGAATTATGAGAAGTGACGGGGCTAGCTTTTTCAACTAGAGCTATGGGATCAGAAGACTTTTTAATCTTTTGGTTGGCTTCCATGGCTTCGAGCACTTCTTCTTCATCTTGAAGGAGGGTTTCATAGACTTCATGTAGATCGAGATCAGCAAGATATTTGCTGTGTTTAATTTGATTGGCAAATCGACGCCATTCAGGCAGCAAGTTGCTCACAAACTTTACGTTGTTCTCAAGCTTTGCTTTGCGAATCTCATTCTTGCTTAGTTCATTTACTAAGTGTACGAACCGGGAGTAGGTGACCGTGAGTTTTTCACCTTCTTTAGCTTTGAAGTCCCCATACTGAGAGATGCAATTTGTAATTTTGAGTTGGGTCCCGATTTTTGTGCCAAGCATGAATTTCTCTATTTCTTCCCACATGGCTTTTGGCATTTCTTTTATGGCTGTTGATACTCATATAGATATCGTTCGGGATGCTCATGAGGAGATATGATCTAGCAAGTTGATCTCCTCTCATGATTCTCTTTTCGTTTTCATCATATGCAGATTTAGGTTTGACGTCATGTCGAACAGGGAGGGGAGGTTCTGCATGTGGGTTGACCGGAAGAGTATGATAGAAAATCGGAGGAGGGCCTTCATTGAATGAACGCATGATTTCATCGGCGAAATCATGACGTTCAATTAAGTCAAGGAAGCGGTCTTTCCGTTGAGAATATTCTTCGGGAAACAAAATAGGTGGTTTTGTATCTGAACCAATTGCCATTGCTTCGCGAGTGGTCATTGTACTTTTGTTTTGAAGATCTCGATCAATGAGTTTTTGGTAATTTTCTGAGGTGTTTTATGAAACAGAAATTTTTCTCGATTGACAAAGAATCGATAAGAATGTTCTCGGGTGACTAATGATCGACAATTTTTTTATCGAGTGGTATAGACTTGATAAGAGTTTTTCTCGGGTAAAGTGGACTCGATAAAATTCTTAAAGAAGAATTTTTGAATCGATAAACAAGAAGTTATCGATCACAATGGACTCGATAACTAACTTTTCTCGATTTAAAAAGAATCTTTTGACTTGACAGAAACTAAATTGATAAGAAGATTATATCGATACCAGAGGACTCGATAAATAAATCTTGTTGATTAGGAAGGTCTCGATAAAAAATCAAGAATACTTAATCTGAATTCTGCTTAACCGATAAACCAGAAACCAAAAACAATAGGGTTCTTGACTAAAAAGAACAAGTATTTTTATGGACAAGAATGTCTAAGTTTTCGAGTTTCTTATTTGTTTAGTTAAGAAGAAAAAAAAATCAAAATTAATAGAGTTTATGATTTTTACTAGAGAATTATTTAGTAAGAAAAGCTGCAAGAGTCACTAGTTCCTGAGTTTTGTTATGTAAACAATTTTCAAAAGTAATTAAAGTAAACTAGAATAATTTTAATTAAAACAGATTAAATAACTTTGACAGAAAATCAAGATTAACACAATATGAATCGACAAAAATTTATGCGACAGAAGCCTGAATCGAGGAAAACAAATCTTAAACAGAATATAAGTTTTATCGGGTAGAATGGAATCGATAAATAGTCAAACGAAAGAAGTAAGGATCGAGAAAACACAGATGAGACTTTTTATCGGGTGAAACATATTTTAGCATGAGTCGAGAAAAATTGAAAATCGCAGTAATCGAAGATTTACCTTCTGTTTCGTGAAAAACTTCAGAAAATCGGAAAAGAATTTTGATCGTCTTCTCTGATACCACTTGTAGATTCCAGAAACAGTAAGCACAATGATATAATTAAGAATGCGATTAAAGTAATACGAACAAAGTGATTTGAGAGAATTTCTGTAGTCGTATATCTCATTTTTGTATCGATTACAATGAAAGTATAATCTGAAATCAGCTCTATGTTAATCGACACTTTTAATGATACCTAGACTCCTATTTATATTGAAAGGTCTAAAATAATATAGGAAGGAAAGTGTTTAAGGAATCATAAACTTCCTTTTACAAATAAAACATATCTTTCATTATTTTGTCACAATTAAAATAATAGACCTAACATCATTCAGATATGATCTTTCAGCAGGGATTTCCAGAAGAGCAACATGGTTGCTGGGTTTAACAAACCCTTGATCAATAGAGAAGGTGGATTCTTTGGCAGCAACAAATTTGGTCACTGGAATGACTTCATCATCGGAGGAGACGAAGGTGTTCTTGCTGATGTTCTTGCTTGAGGTGGACATTGTTGTTTCAAAGATAGGAGCACCAAATAGAAAAATCATGGCTTAATACAAGAAATGTATAAACCAGAGGTTTTGGTACAAAGAATACCAAACAAATGGGAAAAAAAAGTGTTTTGATGAACAAAGTCAAAATACTTGTTATTTGGCAGATTTTAGGAAAAACGTTTGAACAAAGTTTTAGTTAAAAGATACCAAATCGTTTATTCTTGGTACAAAAAAAATATACCATAAACAAGTTTTACGAAAGATGAGTTATATATTTTGGATCAAAATGACCAAAATGTCTTCTGTTCTAAGAAGGAAACTTAGAACACGTTTTTATTATTTTTGGGTTTTGACAGATTATAAAGCAAAAAAAAATCTTTATAACAAGATGTCATAGAAGATGAGTAGAAGATTTAAACAACATTTAAGTTGTTGTTTAAGCAAACAAAATTAGAAACCAACCTTCGAAAGTGAGAAAATGAGAAAAACGCACAAGTGCGTGTTCTTGAGGATTGCAGAGGAATTCAAAATTTTCTTGTTTATGAGAGTTTGAGCGCGTAAAGAGGGAAACATAAAGAATTTTACCTTTTATAGGTAGATGAGAGAGAAAGAGGAGAGAGAAGGAAACTAAACATCGGTTTTAGGTTTTTGAAAAGGTAATGATGACCTATTGCACGTCCCTAGGGTTTTGATGGGATAGAAAACGTTGAGGTCCGTCGTGTGTCAGAAAAAGTTCGACGTGTCCTTTTTACAAAATAATAAGATTATCATTTATATAATAAATGTTAATCATTATCCTTTAAAATCCTCATCATGTGAATCAGAACTTGTTAAGAAGGAACAAGTTAAACTCTCCAAAAGTAAGCACTTCAGAAGTTCAACTCTTCAGAGATGATAGTCCAGAAGCCACACTGTCAATCCAGAAGATTGGGCATATTATGGATTTCACTTTATGGACTAGCATGTGCTTAAATGACGTGGCATGTCATGCTTCCTGTGCGTAACTGAATCCGTTACTAGTACAGCTGACGTGTCAGCTTTAGGCCTGCTTGTTGACTTTCTCTATGTAATAGTATAAAAAGAGCTAGCATTCTCTGTTATAAGTGTCCATGATATTAGAGAGAATGGAGAGAGTATTTTGTATGTTGTAATCATTGATACACCAAGTGATATACAAATTACTATTATGCTTCATATTGTTCTTAATATTGTTCTTCGTCTATCATATACAGTTCTAGTTTATTGTTGATTAATTGCTTCCGCTTTACACTCTCATCATTCATATATTAATCAACTGTATGAGTAATTAAAGGGATCTGGGTTCCAACAATTTGTATCAGAGCGAGATAATCAATCTATTGATTATTCGATCTCGTCCAGTTTGGAGAATTCCCTACTCAGCTAGAATTTATTTTTAGCTTTTAAACTACTGTTTTTCATCCTACCCTGTTTTCTAAGAATTTGTTGATCTCGTACAAATTTCTTGAAATCAATGGTAATTTTAGTTTAATCCTGAAAATAGTAAGTTATCTACATCATTTCAAGTTCTGTGAAGTTTAATTGTTCTAAATTTCAGTTGTATTCCCTGCAAACTTGATACTCCGTTTCTGAAAAACATGGCAAATCAAAATTTGAACGCCATGTACACTTCTAGCTCTTTGACCAAACCGCCTACACTAATCAGGGACGAATATCCTCAATGGAAAATTCGAATGATCAACTTCCATGAAGGATTAGATGTTGATCTATATTCTACTGTTTTGAGTGGTCCCTATGTACCAATGACCACAATTCCAAGAGCACCTTCAACAACCACTACTGAAGAAATACCTGCTCAAAAGATTCCCAAGGATAGAGGTAATTGGAATGATGATGACAAAACCAAAATCGAGATTGCCAACAAGGCGAAACGACTACTGATCATGGAAATCCAAATGAAATATTCCAATCACTTGATTCCTGTGAAACTGCAAAAGGAGATATGGGATCAACATGCAAATCAGTTGGAGGGAGGTGCGGAGATGAAAAAGAATCGAAGAGCACAAGCGTTAAATGAATACAACAATTTTTAGGCGTTTCCAGAAGAAACTCTGGAAAAGACATACCATAGATTTAACACTCTGATAAATCTGTGTAAAATATGTGAAATTATTAGGTCAAGGAGGATAATAATATGCTGTTCCTCAAACTTCTAAATCCAGAATGGTCAAATCTATCGATGTCTCTTCAGGCAAATCAAGATGTGGAACAATGATCATTACATGATGTCTTCGGTTCTCTCCAGGCCTACAAGAAGGAAGTACAACAAAAGAAGGTCAGTGTTGGTGGTCCTATGGCCCTCATTTCTAAATCCAGAGGGTTAGGGAGGAGAAGTAAAGAATCAAAGAAGAAATGGAAGAACAAGGCATTGATCTCAGAAGCTGATACAGAAGAAGGTCTCTCTAAATCAGAAGATGATGAGATCATTTCTTTTTTTGAATCCTTGGCTCTTATTACCAAACAATTCACCAGAAAGTTTGGTAATCGTTCATTTCAAAGCAATAGAAGATTTGACAACAAAAATAAACGCCCTAATAGTGTATATGCACCAAGGCAGGAAGTACAAAATATTGAGAGGTCAGAAGCTGAGAAGAAGGAAGACGAGGGACCCACGTTATATTTTTGCCTTTTATAGGTGAAGATGTGTTGGCATCGACCCTAGTGGTTGTGGTAGCTCTAGATGGATTCGGCTGTATTCGCTCAGTTGTATCCATGAGGACATCTTCTGTACTTTCTTTTACAAGACGCTCGGCATGAGAAGAATCACTCGGGGTTTCACTCTGATTCTTTTCAATCTCAGTCTCATTCAACTCCTCACTTTCTACATTGGCTTTTAAGTACTCAGGGGTAGGTAATATTTGTTCTGAGATTACCATTGAGTTTCTATAGTTGAGGAAAATATAAGAGGTGGAAGGTACAAGGTTAAGCATATACCTGGAGATTTCGCACTGTGTTGTGTAGCCATCTTTGTGTATCATGGGACGTGAGTTTTCATCACATATATCTTTCCAAAGGGTTGTATATAAGTGATTTTGAATCTGGTTATTGCTCCTTGAATGAGTAATGCTATAAACATAGGAAACAATAGTGTAGAAGGGGGTTTGTTCCTCTTGATTGAAACATCCCTGTTGTGTAAAACTCCACATAATTCTTGAAAGATCAAGTCCGTATAGTCCAGAGGCCGATTGAAGAAGATACTGTACATCATTGTGATGATGTTCGTACTGGCTTGATCCATAGATCGAACTTTGCATGTTAGACTCTTGTTTAGAATGGAAATCAGAACATTCCACATTGTAGGTAAGCATTGCCTCTTGGAGTCAGAAAGTCGAGTAAGCTTATGGTTATACCCTAGAAATTCCAGAAATTGCACCAATACTTCGGAAGATGGGTTTTGTTCAAGATCGGGATTTGGTGTGGGAACGTTGTTTTCCCAAAGATGAGAATCAGGGAGTTGGAAGAGTTTGGTGACTCTTTTCTTGTTTATTGGCACTTTTACTGCTTGTTCTTCGTCATTTAGTAGACCAAAACTACCAATGAAAGTGTATTCATCTTGGATTGAGAGGGTTTGCCACACTTCTTGGATAAAAAAATCAGGGATGTTGGTATTGGCTATGGTTAGGGCTTTGTTTAGTGGATGATTTTGGAGGATTTCAATAATGATGCAATAGTCTTCAGGGAAGGAATAGGGATCGAGGATTACCTGGAAATTGTTGTGTTTACTTGGCAGGATCACTAATTGAGGGCTTTCAGCAGTCGAATCGATCATTTGTTCTTCTTCATTTTGCACATTTGCAAGGTTTTCACTTGGAGTAGCCATTTGGAGGTTAGGGTTTTTAGTGAATTTTCAGATTTTGAACAGTAAGAATCTTGTAATAGCAAGAAATTCGAGAACAATGAGACGGTAAAAACTTGGAAATGACGGAGACTCGAGTTTAAATAATGGGAGTGAAAAATGTACTCGAGTGGTAAAAGGATAGGAATCGGTTTTGATGACATGGTGTACACATCAACAAGGCATGCGTACCATAGGGAAAGGACGCGTGTCTTGACGGTTCATATTTGGCAGTGATAGGGTTTTGACAAGTGTCTTTTGTTAGAAAAAGACCCGTTTGAGCGTAAGATGAGCGTAGAAAACCCAAACGTTTTCCCTTAATTCATGATTCCAAACGTTTATCTTAGAAAATTAAATGAAAATGCAATCTACCAGGTCTTAAAAAAATAACCGTTTGATAACCAGTAGAAGGTTTTAAAAATACACTCATTAAAAATAAAGAAATAAAGAGAAATAGTCCTTTTAATAGCCTTGACGGCAAGAGAAATTTAAAAGATGATTCTGCTTAAGTCCTTATTAAAAATGTGCTTCCAGAAGGCGTAATAATTATAACAGAGACTTCTGTATCGCCTTGGAGGCAAGAGCTATGTACATGAGTTCTGGATGACTATGTTTGCCTTCAAACAATTTTCCTTTACCATTGAAACAGCAAAGATTCTTTGAGAGATATTTAAAATCAGTCAGTTGGTCAAAGAAAAATGTTTTTGGACCAAGAGAAGGGTTGTTCCTATTTGAACAAATTTTCAGAGGAAATTTCATTAGTTTAGAAGCTTCTTGATAACCTTGACGGCAAGAGTTAGTCCACAAGAGAATGAATGTCAGAAAATTTTCAAAGAGAAATCATTTAGTAGGCTTCTAAGACATACCAAAGTCTTCTATGGTGTAGAAATTATGGATGAATTAGGTATTTTTGAAATTTGGTTATGCCAGAAGAAATTTTGAAGGTTCAGAGACTTCTGATTAATCTTGATAGCAAGAGTTAATACAGAGGTTCTGAACAGGCTGTCTTCAGAAAACTGAAAATTCTCCCCCTTGAATTTTGCATGCTAGCTTGCCCCCCTTAGATATGTGCATAGATCTTCTACTCCCCCTGAAACTGTGCTTGAATCATAGAACCATAAGGTATGTACAATTTGAGATGCAAAAGCATTTTAGTATGTCTAGAGGCTTCTGATTTATTATAGAAAATGATAAGCTCAGAAGATGAAGAAATATTTAAGAGAAAAGACATGTTGTAAACGAATTTTGAGTTTCGTATTGCATGTTAAGCATGCCCAACTTGCTGATTTGGAAATTAAAACAATTTTCATCTAAGGCTTTTGTGAAAATGTCAGCAAGTTGGTAATCAGTGGAAACGAAATACATTTCAATTGTCCCTTATTCCACATGATCCTTTATGAAATGGTACCTGACATCAATGTGCTTTGTCTTTGAGTGTTGAACTGGATTTCCTGTGATGGCTATTGCACTTTCTGAATCACAGAGGATGAGAATTTTATCGTATACCAGTCCATAGTCTCTGAGTTGGGTTTCATCCATATTACTTGTGAACAACAACTAGCAGCAGCAACATATTTTGCTTCTGCTGTAGATATTGACACACAATTTTGCTTCTTGGATGTCCAACTGATTAATCGATTTCCCAAAAGTTGACAACTTTCAGAGGTGCTTTTTCTGTCTAACTTGCAGCCTGCGTGATCAGAGTCAGTATATGCATTTAAATCAAAACCAAGGTTCTTTAGATACCAAAGGCCCAATGAGGGTGTTCCTTTTAGGTATCGAAAGATCCTTTGATGAGATTCTTTTGAATTGGCTTGATATCTTGCACAAATACATGTGGCAAACATTATATTTGGTCTACTTGTAGTTAAATACATAAGAGATCCAATCATACCTCTATAGTTCTTGACATCAACTGTTTTTCTAGAAGGATCAGAGTCAAGCTTTGTGTTAGGTGAGATAGGTGTTTTCATAGTAAGGGAATTGTGAAGTTTATGTTTTTTTAAGATGTTAGAAACATACTTGACTTGGTTTGATAGAGATATTAATATAGCTTCAAAAGGTACTGGGTTCTGAAGAGTAAGAAGGATCTGAAGAAAGAAAGACTCAGAACTCAGAAGACAAGCAGATAAAAGCCTAAGGCATAACTTCTGAAATGGCAACTTCAGAAGTTCTGAAGATTCTGAAGATACTTCTGAAGAGGTTCTGAAGAAGGTTCTGAAGACACTTCTGAAGAAGTTCAGAAGTAGTTATGAACATGATTGTCATTTTTGTACTATAACTTTAGCATTTCTATTTGATGTATAAATAGATAGTTAGAGCTAACGTTTTCATAAGCTTTTAAAGACATATTTTGTAATACTGTTCATCTGATCAATACAATATACAACAATCGGTGATCTATTTCTTGTTATCTTTCTATATCTTGATTGTTTGGGACCTAACAATTGGTATCGTAGCCAATTCATCTGTTCTTGAACGTTAGAAAAGAACTTGTCAAATCTGACAGTTCTTGTTGTGTTCTTGATCGAAAAATTCAAGATTCAAATTCAGGTGAATTCTCGATCTTTTTCAAATCAAAGACGTCGAAAGAAATCGTCTCCATTTGAGGAAGAGAATTCAGATCTACATTCAGTTATCAACCATGATACTGAAACTCAAGCAATTATTGATGATTATGATTCTTTCAACAATGTTTCATCTGTTCAACCATTACCAAGTGTGAACAAATGGACATCTAATCATCCTATTCATCAAATCATTGGTGATGCATCAAAAGGTGTTCAAACAAGATCAACAACATCCAATTAGTGTTTGTATGTGAATTTCTTAAGTAGCATGAAACCCAAGAAGCCAGTTAAAGCACTTCAAGATCCAGACTGGATTCTAGCTATGCAAGATGAGCTAAATCAATTTGAAAGAAACAAAGTTTGGATATTGATTCCTAAACCAAAAGGAAAATCAATAATTGGCACAAAATGGGTATTCAAAAATAAAAAGGATGAAAATGGAATTGTTGTGAGAAACAAAGCAAGACTTGTTGCTAAGGGGTATTTTCAACAAAAAGGAATTGATTATGATGAAACTTTTGCCCCTGTTGCAAGACTTGAAGCTATCAGAATGTTTCTTGCATATGCTGCTCATAAAAATATGAAGGTGTTCCAAATGGATGTCAAGTGTGCATTTCTGAATGGTCTTCTACATGAAGAAGTGTATGTTGAACAAACAGAAGGCTTTGTTAGCAAAGAATTTCCAGATTATGTCTATATTTTGGACAAAGCCTTATATGGACTTATACAAGCACCAAGAGCATGGTATGACACTCTCACAACTTTTCTTCTGAACTCCAAATTCAAAGGAGGTACTGTTGATACCACTTTATTTCTGAAAAAGGAAGGTGATGATGTGATATTAATACAAATATATGTAGATGATGTTATATTTGCTTCTACGAATCCAAAATTTTGTAGAAATTTTGAGAAAATTATGCAAACTGAATTTGAAATGAGTATGATGGTAGAGTTAACATTTTTTCTTGGTCTTCAAGTTAAACAACTACCCACTGACATATCATTAATCAATCTAAGTATATCTCTGATTTACTTAAGAAGTTTGACATGACTGACTGTTCTAGCATTCAAACTCCAATGGCCACTGCAACAAAATTAGAACCTGATTTAAATGGAAAGTCTGTTGATCAGAAAAAGTACAGAGGCATTATTAGATCTTTGCTTTACTTAACAGCTAGTAGACCAGATATAATGTTTGCTACATGTATTTGTGCTAGATATCAAGCTAATCCTAAGGAAACTCATCTTCTTGCTGCTAAAAGAATTCTCAGATATCTCAAAGGTTCTCCTTCTCTGGGACTTTGGTATCCTAAGGATTCTGGTTTTGAGCTAACAGCTTTCACAGTAGCAGATCATGGTGGTTGTAAATTGGACAGGAAAAGCACATCTGGATCATGTCAATTTTTGGGTGACAGACTTGTAAGCTGGTCTTCGAAGAAACAAAACTGTGTTTCCACTTCTACTGCAAAAGCTGAATATGTTGCAGCTGCAATTTGTTGTTCACAAGTGATCTGGATGCAAACACAGCTCAAGGACTATGGTTACACTTTCAAAAATATTCCTTTTGTACTGTGATTCAAAGAGTGCCATAGCTATCACTGCTAATCCTGTTCAACATTAAAAAACAAAGCATATTGATGTCAGGTTTCATTTTATCAAAGATCAAGTGGAAAAAGGTAATATTGAAATGTTTTTTGTTCAGACAGATTATCAAATTGGCTGATTTATTTACCAAAGCACTTGATGAGAAACGATTTAATTTTCTGGTAAGTAAATTGGGCATGATGAATATGTCTACGTAAGTATTTTGAAATTATATTCTGAGTTTAATTTTTCTAAATTCTGAATAATTTGAACTTCAGATCATCTAAAGTTCTATTTTCAGAAAAAAAAAATTCTAAGCTCAGAAGTTCTACTTTCTTCTTTAAAATTGATTATCTTTCAAATAGTTTCATTTTTTTCTCATTTCTCTAACATTTTCATCTATCTGATAAATAACATTGTTTAAGGGGGAGAAACATAATTGTTTATGATTCAAGGGGGAGTGATGCTAAATTTCAAAATCATGATGACTCCTTTCTATCAAACAGATCTGAGGTGCTGGTTAGAATTCTTGAATTTTAAATCTAAGTAGTATGGACAAACTACTATAGATAAAATATCTTTGTTATTGTCCAAACCTACTTCTAAACAGTTAAAACGATTTATATGTTTCAGAAGTATGTAATTTTAAATGATTTTTGTTATTTTGGAGGAATATAAGTTTGGTTCTGAACTTTCCTTGCAAGTTCTGAAGTGTTTCTGAATGTCTTCATTTCGACTTCTGAACTTTTTCTCAGAAGTTCTGAATTTCTTCTGAAGTTTTTGAACTTGTTCTAAGAACTTTACTTCCCGTTATTGTTTTTTAAGCATGTGCCACCTGTTTTAATTTCAGTGGCAAACTCTTAATCCACGTTGATTAAACGGTTCATTAATCCAAATAAATGATGATTACTTTTTAATCTCATTTCATTTCAGGCCATGTGTCCATATACACTTATTCAGTCATATAAATTAGATGGAATCATCGTCTTCTTCATTTTCTAGTAATTTTTCCCTCCAAAACCTCTCTGTGCTTATTCATTTCCAGTGATGTCGACTTCGAATGTGATGGTTTCTGCTTCTTCAAGTTTCAGCAACAACAATGACTCATCCAGTGATGCATCATTCAGAGTTGTACCTAAGAATATATTGATTGGATCAATGGAAATCCCTTTGAATGATGATCACGTAGTACAAGACACATCCACAACTGTTGTTGGTGAATCCGGACCTTCAAATCCAATTCCTAACCCTAAACCTAACCCTAACCCTAGTTCTGCTATAATTGGGGAAACTCAAATCAAGCCTGTTGAAGTGGTCTCTGAATCAAATGCTGGTGAAAGTGAGTCTCAATCTCGTGCTGAGAGTAGTGATGGACCAGATTTGTCCAAATTGTATGTTCCTAAAGAAAAATTGCTCGATATCAAAAGGAATAATTGTGCTCTGAACTTTAAATCGACAGATTTTGCTGATGATCAAATGGTTTTGATAGAAATTTTGAAGAAACATCCACTTCGTATTTTGTTCTCAATAAAATTTTCAATCCCTGCTTCTTACTTGCAGCAATGGTGGTATTACGCTGAGGTCGATGAAGCTGAAGATGCTATTTCCTCATACATTCATGGCTACAGGGTATGTGTTTCTGTGGAAGATGTCAGAAATATACATTTTCTTCCAAAAGAAGATGAAGTTCTTGGGAAAACTTCATATGATCCAATTCCCTCATCTTCTGAGATGATTTCAGATTTTATGAGCTTGGGATATTCTGAACAACTAAATGCTTTAAGTTCATTCAGAAGGAAGTGTCTACCCCCAATCTGGTATTGTCTATTTTCTATCTTAAACACTTGCCTCTCTGGAAAAAGTTATAGTTTAGATCAAGCATCTACAAATGGAAGGATTATATTTCATGGAGTGGTATTCAACAAACACTATGACTATGCTTCACTAATCTTTGAAGACCTGAAGACTGCTGTTCTGAAGAAATCCACATACAACTACATTCCCTTCCAACGATTCTTTCAGACATTTATCAAAGGTGCAATGAAAGCTGTTCCTGTTATTTCTGATCTTGCACATGAGGTACATGTTCCTGTCTTTACCATGGATAGTCTTCGTCCACCTAATGCAAAGTTAAAATTTCCAAATGCAATTCCATTACCTGCTTACTTACTTGAACTTGTAAACTCAAAAAAGAGGATTGTGATTGAACCAAAACCAGTAGTCTCTTCCCTTGATTACCACAAGAGTGGTGAGCATGCTAAGGAGTCTAGACTATCTAGAAAGAGTGGGGAGGCTGTTTAAGGGGGAGAACAACCTCAAAGTCTGAAGAGGAAAAATGTAAATGAGAGTTTGGGTAGAAGGGTGAGAAAGAGAACTGATGAGGGGATAACACAAGTAAAAAATAAAGAAACTTGTGAACCAAATGTTACTAGCCGGGCACCCACATCATCTATTACTCCACACTCTTTGGTGGGTAATATTGAAAAGGCCAGTGAGCCCATGGCACCACTTGTTAACCCCCCAGCCACTCACCCATCTCTCAACAGAAGGGTGTTTCATTAACACAACTGGGGCAAGCAGCTCATATACCATTAGGACCCCATTTGGAGGATCCTTGTGTTGGAAAAGAAGGAAATATGTCCCCCTTCATTGTTTTGAGCACATAGAGTCTGAGAGTCCACTCAATCTTGAGCCTCAAGAACCACTTAATGTGGAATTTCTTCACACCAGCACACATCTTTCATATTTAAATAAGCAAAGTGTGTGTCACATTGCCTCAACAACTATAGATATTCCTAATATTGGGTATCAAGGATTAGTTGGAAGCCCTGGTGGAGTAAACATCACTAAAGCTCCATTCATAGAGTCTTTTATGATTCATGATGCTCTGGCATCTACAGGCCAGCCTTCTTCTGGAGGACTACAAACAAGACCATCTGTTGGTCTTGGCAAAATACACATCTTCTGAATTCTTAGAATTCAAGGATTTTTGTACTTCTGAATTTGAAAAGATTCAGAAATAAAGGAATTGATGAACAAATCAACCAAGGTGATGGAGGATAGGTTGGAAAAACAGGAGGAAACAATGGTGCACAAATTGAATGATTTTCAAGTTTCTTCTTCAAATGATCTCAACTCCTTTAAAGATGCAATTCTGAATGCTTTCTCTGAAGTAATTTCTTCCGTATCTTCTCTTAAAGTATCTCAACCTTCTTCTTCTTCAAGTTCTCAGCCCCATACTTCTGAATTTGCTACTAAGGATGATATTAATCAAATCTTGAATCAATTATCTTCTATTCAGACTTCTCAGACATCATTAAATAACAGATTATCTGCATTGGAGTGTAGACCTCAGGCAGATACTTACAAAAGGAATCTTGATGATCAGGGTCCTGATAATCAAGAGGGGGAGAAAAGACAGAAAGTATCTGAAGCTGAAAATGTTGAAAATTCTCAAGGTCAATCTTCTGAGAAAGCTTCTGAAGAAGCTCATAATATAGGTGAAGGATCAACAGAGTTTCTGAAGCTATAGAAGATATTCTTGCAGAACATGAAGGCCAAGAGGTTGATGTTGTCTCTTCTGAAGAATTTATGGATGATGGTTATGAAACAGAAAAACTGTCTTTTGATTCTGAAGGGAACTTGAGTTCAGATAAAACAGATGTGATTCCAGATTCTAATGAAGAAATGCTAAAAGGATATCTTGCATTTGAAGATGTAATTGGTGAACCAAGTGATCTTTCAGATGTGATCATATTTGAAGAAGAATCTGAAGTTAGTATGGAAGAAATCCCAGAAGTTAATGAAGTCAGAGATTTAGTGATCTGGAAGCCACAACAAATTCTGAATGAGGTCCATAGTGATATTTCTGAAGAATTATGAAGTTTGTTGAGAAAATTCTGTTGGGTTCATTTATTTCTGAACAGTCCAAGAAATCTGGAGTGTAGATTTTTGGATAACAGATTGTCAATTTTTTAAGACTTTCTTAATCAACCAGATGAGAGATTTGAAATAGAGTTTGATCTAAGTCACATGGGAGGAATTGAAATTGAAGATGAAATCCTTATTGTCTTTTCAGAAAAATTTGAAGTAAGGTTCAGACCTTGTATTGTTATTCCTGCAATAGATCTTCCAGTACTTGAAGAACCTGTTTTGGATCAAGTTTTTGAAAAGGACAATGTGTTCA
This sequence comes from Silybum marianum, assembly GCA_036898165.1. Lineage (NCBI taxonomy): Eukaryota > Viridiplantae > Streptophyta > Magnoliopsida > Asterales > Asteraceae > Silybum > Silybum marianum. The sequence goes on along the minus strand of CM072540.1, from coordinate 12,882,839 downwards.
TTCCTGGAGAAAGTAGCTTGGAATTTCCTGAAGACACTTATTGTTTTATGTACAGAAGAAGTATTAAATCTGCAACATTGGAAGATTTTCTGAATGATGAATGATCTGAAGATCATATTTCTAAAGTGAGAAACTATATTCAGAATCATGGTGTTCAGAATTTTCATGATTCAACTTTAATAAAGAAGATCAGATGCTTATCAAAGTCAATCAAAGATGACTTGTTTATAGTCAGGTTTGGAACAGAAAGAAGGGATGGCACTTTATCTGAATTTACTCAATTTGATCTGTACAAATTAAGACTGCAAGATAAGCTGGTAACTTTAGCTTTCTGTGTCAACAAAAAAGAATCTGAACTTGTTTAAGAGATTAGACGAATTTTAGGTATCTGCATTAGAAATCTGATTATGCATGATTTTCAACTAGCCTTGGAATTCAGATTATCCAAAGTGAATTTGCTAGAGCCTGTTTATATTGAAAGATCAGGGCTAAAAAGATTATTCACTGATCCAGACCTCGGCTTTATGTACTTTGTAGAAGGAGTCACCAAGACATTTATTGCATCTGATATTCCAAAGTACTCAACATCCACTCTCAAATGGTTTCTGAACTATATGACAGATTTTATTGGAGAATCCGATATCAAAGAAGAGATAATCTACTTGATCAAAGAAAGAATAAGTTTCAGAGAATTTTTAAGAAAGAGTTATCTTGCTGGTCATAAGAGGGTAAACAAAATCAGAGGAGCTGACTATTTACTGAGTGATGCCTATGATTTCAAGATTCATACAAAGAAACAAGATATGGAAGAAATTCAGAAATTCACTCTGAATCTTGAAAGCTCAGAAGTAAGCCCAAAAGAAAAGAAAAAAGAAAAGGAGAAAATTTCTGAAGTTGTTTATGAAGAGTTGGTTCCTGCAAAGCAAGTTTCTAAAGAGGAACAACTACAGGAACAAAGAATTGAAGAAAGTGCATTTACCATGTTCCTTGAATACTTTCATCCAAAAATGTTCATGGAATATGAACAGAAGTTCAATTATATTGATTATTGGATCAACAAATCCTTTAGGTGGAAGCAATGGTATTGTGAGATAATAAGAAAGTTGAGAATTCCTGTGAGTGAAGTCAGAAAGTAAAGGCCAATTGTTAAGGTGATTACTGCTGATTTGAAGACAATGAAAAATTACAAGTACGCATTTTTCACTGTAGAAAGGAAAGATGGTGAAATATCTACTTTTTCTGAAGCTGACTTTCAGAATGTTCACCTAAGAGATATGCTCAGAATATACAGGAGTCTTTATCCTTTTCATGATTCAATTACAAAGTTCAGAAAATCATTTCCAGTTCTCAGAAATGGTTTGTATAGAGCATTTATTTGGGCTGCAAAGACTGATTTCCAAGTTGCATATGTACTAAATAAGAAACAAGTTCATCTGAGTAAACCCAACTTAAGTTTACCTGATATTCAGAATTTGAAGAAAAGTACTTTGGTGATTCAACCTCCAGGATTTGTATGCAAGTGCTTTCAAGAATTATTGTTTGTAAGATTTGAAGAACTTCACAAATGTTGCAATGGAACTTTAATGGCTATCAGAGATTGTTTGGTTAAAAGACAAAACAGAAGACAAAATCTGAATGATGAAGATTGGGAGAAGTATAAGAAACTTGCAAAAGAGATGATCAGAATCGCAGAATCTCTGATTGAATACAGAAGTCTAATTTTGAAGGATGTTAGACAAATCTTGAATTTTTGGAATTGTGATCTGAACTTTTGAAGCAAAAGGGGAGATTGATAGAGATAATAATATAGCTTCAAAAGGTACTGGGTTCTGAAGAAAGATCTAAAGAAAGAAAGACTCATAACTCAGAAGACAAGCAGATAAAAGCCTAAGGCATAACTTCTGAAGTGGCAACTTCAGAATTTCTGAAGATTCTGAAGATACTTCTGAAGAGGTTTTGAAGATGATTCTGAAGACACTTCTAAAGAAGTCAGAACTACTTCTGAACTTACTTGTCATTTTTGTACTGTAACTTTAGCATTTCTATTTCATGTATAAATAGATAGTTTGTTAGATAGTAAGAACTAACGTTTTGATAAGCTTGTAAAGACATTATTTGTAATACTGTTCATCTGATCAATACAATATACAACATTCGGTGATCTATTTCTTGTTATCTTTCTATATCTTGATTGTTTGGGATCTAACATGGTTTATGAAAATACCAGAGGTAGTTTGTTTGACTTGGAGCCCTAGGAAGAAGGTTAATTCTCCCATCATGTTCATTTCAAATTCACTTTCCATTAGTTTTGAAAACAGCTCAACTTCTGCTTGATTTGTAGAGCCAAAAATAATGTCATCCACAAAGATTTGAACAACAGTCAACTCACCTTTGCACCTTTTGATGAACAGGGTAGTGTCAATCTTACTTTTTCCGTACTCATTGTCAATTAGAAACTTTGATAATCTTTCATACCAGGCTCTAGGAGCTTGTTTTATACCATATAAGGCTTTTATCAGAAGATAGACATATTCTGGATGACTTTCATTTTCAAAGCCTGGTGGCTGCTGAGCATATACTTCTTTTTTAAGTTTGCCATTCAGAAAGGCACATTTCACATCCATTTGATATACTTTGAAATCTTTCTAAGCAGAGAAGGCCAGAAATAATCGAATTGCTTCCAACCTTGCTACTAGGGTAAAAGTTTCATCATAATCAATGCATTCCTCTTGAAAATATCCTTTAGTAACTAGCCTTGCTTTGTTTCTGACTACTATCCCATCTTCATCCTTCTTATTTCTGAATACCCATTTTGTACCTATTGTTGTTTTATCTTTGGGTAATGGTACAAGTTTTCATACTTTGTTTCTATCGAATTGAAGAAGTTCTTCTTGCATTGCATCAACCCAACTTGGATCTTGTAAGGCTTCATGGACTCTTTTTGGTTCTACCATGCTCAAGAAGTTTACAAAGAAAGCTTCATTCGCAGTAGCAAATCCGGTTTTGACACCAGCTGAAGGATCACCAATGATTTTATCAGTATTATGGGTTTTGTCCATCTTTTCATTCTTGTTCGGGAGACTTGTGGGGGTTCTTTTAGTTTCTGGAACTGAATCTTATTGACTTACTTCTGGAATTGGAACAACTTCTGGAGTAGAGCCTAATGTCTCCCCTCAAATGAAGGCACAGAGGAATTGGAAATTGGAGTGGGGCACTCTATATCAGGAGAAAACACAGATTCCTATGGAATTGCATTTGAACTTGACGACCCAGAAGGTCCGGAGATGGTGATTCCAGAAGCTTGTATTACTTCTGATATATTGACTTGAGGTTGTCTGACTATATTTTCAGATGCAATTTCTTCTCCAAGAAAATCATTGAATATGGCATCTATTTCAAATTCTCTAGGGCTGGAGAGATAGTCAGAAGTCACATTGTTAAGCTTGAGGTCTGAATCAGAATAATCAGAAGTCATGTGTGCTTGATCATCAAAGTCGACGTTAATGCTTTCCATGACTGTCTTGGTTATGAGATTGTATACTCTGAAAGCTTTTGAGGTCAGATATAAAACACCTGCAACCAAAAATATATAAATATTTAACTGTAGGTTTTCTGTTATTTATAAGCTCATATGAGGTTTTGAGATGTCTCTTGACAATAATAGATCTGTTTTGTGTGAAACGTGCAGTAGAGACAGCCTCAGCCTAGAACTATGTGGGAAGACCAGAAGCTGCAAGCATAGTTCTTGCTGCTTCAACTAGAGTGTGATTTCTTCTTTCTACCATACCATTTTGTTGAGGAGTGCGTACAACTGAATTTTCTTATTCAGTACCATTGTCAGTACTTCTCAACTTCAAGATTTTCTTATTCAGAAGCACTTGTATCCTCTTCATCATGTTGATTAATACCACTGCGACTTCTGACTTTTGTCGGACAAAGGCAATCCAAGTATACCTGGAATATTCATCAATTAGCACAAGTATATACTTTTTTCCAGAAAGACTCTGCACAGTAATGGGACCACAGAGGTCAACATGTAGCATTTGTAGAGGCCTGACACAAGAATGACCACTCTTTGTTTTATGGGAGGCTCTTTTTATTTTTCCCTTTTCATAAGTAGGACATAGATGATCATTCTAGAAGTGAACCTCTGGAAGGCCCTCAACCAGGTTATTTCTGACAATTAATTCAAGAGTTTGAAAGTTTAAATGAGAGAGTTTGTGATGCCAAAGTCAAGCTACTTCACTCTTCTTGGAGATGAGACAGAGGGTTTCGGTACCATCTTAAGAAGTGAAGTTCATCATGTATAGGTTACCTTTTCTGTCAGCTCTCCATAATTCTTGTCCTGCCTTAGACATTAAGTAGCAATGCTTTTCATCAAATACAACTAACATTTTAGCATCGCAGAGTTGACTTACACTTAGAAGATTATGTTTCAAACCAGAAACATGAGCTACTTTTGATAAGGTAACATTACCTTCTTTTAGAGTACCGTAGCCTTTTATTTGACCCTTACCATTATCTCCAAACGTTATTGCTCCACCAGTTTTATCTTTGAACATGGAGGGTAAGTTCCTTGTCCCAGTCATGTGTCTCAAGCATCCAGCTTGATTTTAGCTTCTTTCTCAAGTTGTAGACATGTTTTAGCTTGTAAACACATTCCAAGAAAATATGGATCAATGGGAACCTCTTTTCTTTGTTCTTTTGGAGGAACATAGATTATTGGTATTCCATTTGAAAGTTTTGCCACATCTAGTCCAGCAGCCCTAACTTCTGTTGGTTCATTAGTATACATAAAGGGAGCATTGCCATCCTTTATACAAGTTTTGATCCATTCAAGAGTAGGAGGCATACGATTTTCAAAATTTGAGAGTAATTTATCTGATAAATCAAAGAAATCATCATAATTTTGATTTTCGTTTCCCATGGATATACTACTTCTGTTTCAATGTCAGTCTTTTGAGAAATATTTTTGTTGGTCCCAAAGGAGTTTACAAAAGTTCAAGGATATGGAAATAATTTGTGGAAGGGGGGGGGGGGTTGAATACAAACAGACATATTTTTGTTTTTAAATGAGTTTATATTGAATAAACAAATTTACAGTTACAAGTGGAATTAGAACAAGTAAACCTATTCTATTGTAACTTAAGAAATCACACAGATTGATGCACAAGGAAATAAGAGAGAAAAAAGACAGAGGTTTAGGAAATTGAAAGTAGCATGCATGAAGATGAAGAAGATATCATCATCTTATTTATACCCTTTTGCATTTAATGCAAGACAAAAGGTATATGCCACGTGTCAAGCATCTATATGAAGCTTGTCCTTTGTTCAGAACGTAACCATGCTTTTGGCCGTATGTGAACAGTACCATATCAGATATCAGGGGGACATATGAGACAAGCCGTACGTCCTTCTCTGACATAGTATAAGGTTTGACTTTTGTGCATCGAGGATAAGATCAATCTTAATCTTGTTTGAGAAGCTTCACTTGATCGCTGAACTTGAAACTTCAAGGATGAACTTTCATAGTATCACTAAGGCTTAACAAGACTTCACACTGCAATTTAGATATTCATTGCTATCACAGAACCTTTAGATCATTAGCTGACTATCTCTTTCTTCAACTTGGTCTTCAACTTTCGCTGAATGTTCTTTTGGTGTGATGGTTGATCTTCAGATCTTTAGGGGTAGAATTGATGCTTCTGAATTTCAGCGATCGCTGATAACACTCAGCGTATGCTATCGCTGATTTAAGCATAAGTTTACAAATGGAATTTTTACTAAGTATACAGAGGAATCATATTCAAATCACTAAGAGGAGTTATGATCAACAATTTCCCTTTATTTGATTATGATTAAGTAATATGAGAAAATTACTTGAAGGGATTAGTAGGGACTTAGGAAATAATCAAGTAAAAATTTCTAAAAACTAATCTGTGAGATCTTTTTCAGCTAATCTAAAATAGCCATTGAGTTTCATTTATAAAGATATGAAAGAACAATTTTTACAAGTAGAGGCCTTAAGTACATTCAGTGATTTAAATTTCAGAGAGAAATATCAGTGAGTATGGAGGTATGTAAAGAAGTTAGAACTCTTATGTTCATTGTCCCATTTACTGTTTTCAAGGATCTTTTCAGTACACGGTTGGAGTAGAGTACTTCATTTGAAATTTCATTAATAATCTGAAGACATTACATGAACAATGAAATTACAAATTTGTAAGTAGAGAGAAGTACAATACACTGACGAGTAATACAAAGAAAAAAAACTATCAATCAGAGAGCTTTTCATGTCTTCTTCGTATTTTATTTTCATAGAGCCTCTTCTGTCGATTCATCAACGATCATCTGACCGGCAGTAGTGATGCATGATCTTGATGAAGGCTGATGGAGCCTTGCTGACTTCTTTGTTTCTGAAGAGCCCTAGAAAACCATCATTTTCCAAGAAAATCATACCTGGTTCAGGGAAGGTGATGATTTCATTTTCTTCATATTTTCTGTCTTGAGGGAGAGAGACGTTTAACATTGAGACATTAGAAATTTCCAGATGGCCAAGAATGCTTTCATAGTTGAATTTGGTTTCATGATCACTTTTGGAAGATGAACCTCTTTTAGCATTTTATCTTCTCTTTCTTGGAGGCTCAGGGAGAGGCGGAACTTGCACCTGTTGTGACATCCTTTGAAGAAGCTGATCCAACGCTCTTTCCACCACATCTTTAAACTTAGATTTGAAACCCTGAATGGCATCTCTGATTTCTAGCCATCCAGAGTATCCATAGAACTTTAAGAATTTGGCTTCTTCTTTTTGAACATTCGTATGCCTGTACATTCGAACAAATACCTTCAGTCCATACCTATTGGAAGGACGTCCTTCGATCGTTGCTCGAATGATTTTTGAGTCAAACCTCCGAAAATTGAATCTTTCAGTGCACCATCGTAGTTTTTTTTCTCTGTGGCTTGGTTCTTCATTGGTTAGAGCATTGAGGATCTTCTCTTGAGCGAGGATGGGATTCACTTTGATATTTTCTTCATTCAGTTTGCTTTGTGCCAAAGCTTCAGCGAGTCTTTGACTTTTCTCAATCTGCTCTTTAGTCGCCTTGTCTTTAGCAGCATCCTCCCTGAGTATTCTTCTTGCAAGTTCTAGATCACTCTCTGTTTGTTTCATCTTTTCATCCCTTATTCTCTGAGCTTCAAATGCTTGTGCTCTCTCCTCCTTTGATAGAAAATAGAAGTCATCCACCATGCTGATAGGAATTGGACATTCTGGTTCAGCAGAGGGCATCTTTATTCTTTTGGCTTCGAGTTCTTTTAAGAAGTTTATTCGCCTTTCTTCCTCTTCAGGCTCGCTTACTAGGAATGAGGCCTTTCTTCCTGTGCGCGGCATCTGGGAATGAGGCCTTTTTCATGCTCTTCTGATGAAGGTACCTTCCAAAAAGTAGAGTCCTTTGGGGGACTAGACTCACGGTGAATGGGAGACGGAGAGAGAAGTTGGTCAGCACCAAAATTTGGAGGAGAGAAAGAAGGATAGGTTGGAGGTTCAGAGATGGGAGTATGAGGGATAAGGGAAAGAGTTACCTCTACAGCGGTCTCCCCCTCAGATATTGGAATGGTGGCATCAAGATCTACCACCTGATTTCCTATGCCTGATTGGCTAGATCCTGAGAAGGAGGTGGTCCGTCCCCCAAGGGCTCCCTGTAGACTATTTCAGGCATGAAGTTTCATGGTCTATTGTTTTTAAAGTGATCGAGAGCACCAGGAGGGATGTCATCATCATCATTATCTTCATTTCCCCCATAGTGAGGGATCTCATCGTTATCTTCCTCATCATCTTCTTCCTCCTCATCATCTTCCCCAACGACTTCCTTTTCAGCGACAGAGGAAGGAGGGTCTCGCCGAATGTAGGGAGATATCGGAGTATCAGGGAATCTTTCATTTGCCTCTCCGATGATCTCGTCAGCGATTTCCTTGGCACATCTCTCCCCCACGATGTTGTCAGCAGGGAGAACATGCACCCCAAGAGTACGCACATTGGACCCAATGTCCCTCAAATAATTGGTGTGCAAAGTCAGGTTCTGAACGACCTGGTTCAGTGAAGTCCAATCAGCAGCAGTGAAAGAAGATCCAGCTTCTTGGATCTTGGTCAGCACCTGCATCATGTCGGACTGAGTCTTCTTAATAGACTTAAGCACTTGGTCTTGTGCTTCTATTTTCTTCTCCAACCTGGCAATAGCTTGCCCATGAGCCAGGTTGTCGGCCTTGAGTGCCTGAACGTCAGTGTAGACATTGTTGATTGTGGCCTTCATCCCTGGAGTACCATCGACTGTCTGGAAGATGTACTCAACGAATGTTTGAAGGTTATCTACCCTAGCCCTTGTCAGAGCACATTCAATGACCAAAAAGTCAATTGCAGGGAATGTGGGGCTAGGAAGAACGATTTTGGGAATCTCTAGAGCAAAAGGAGGAAGCTTTGAAGAAAACTTCTCTTGCTTTATTTTGCGCAGTTCATCGTCCGTCTTTGGTTGCTGAGGAGATTTTCCTTTTGTAGCACTGGAGGGGTAGTAGTAGCAGCGACCTTGGAGACAGTGATAGAGTTTGATGGTGTGGAGAGAGGAGGTGAAGTACCTGATGATAACATAGACAGAGCAGCCAAGAAGAGCTCTGGGTTAGAAGAAAGATGATAAGACATGTTATTTACCTTGAGAGTATCATGAGTATTACTCTCAGGGACAACGTGTATTAAGGTAGTGTCATGTGGATCACTCGCCCATGTCTTAGTATGTCTGTGAGAGACATGCTGAGGTCCTGTAGTAATGGCCTTCCAAAGTTCAGATTGTCGAAACAATATTGAAGTTTGGACAGCTTGCGATTCAACATCATCAGAGATAGGGACAACTATCTCTGAATCATTTGTTTGTGTGAGGACCAAAGAAGATATGGTAGAAGAAGAAGAAAAGGGTGTGAATGTAATACCTGATCCAGCTTCAGCGGAGTTGGCTATAACACGTTCAGTGACCGTATTCGCTGAAGGTGGTGGTAGTGCTAAAGAAGCACCAACGTGTTCAAAGACCGTTGTCGTTGCAGTGGCTACAGAGGACGTAGGTAGTACGCCCGAATCAGGAAGGGAAGTCTTTTGAGAGACTTCCTTCCTTGGTTTCTTTGTTTCTGGCTTATGAGCGATGGTCTTTTTATGACCATCGGTTGGTTCCTTTCGTTTGGAGGGAGAGGAGGTATCAGGGATACTCACTGATGGGCTGTTCAGTGAGATGGACACATGTCTCGCTGCTTTGATGAGCTGCATCATGTAGAGGGTGAATGGAGCATCATCTGGATGGACATCAATGTCCAGAGACTTCTTTCCTACCAACGAGAAGCTTTGGTTGGCCACCGTTGGATATTCATCCTTGAAGGGAACCTCCAAAATGGTTGCAAAGTGTTAGTCCCATATTACAATAGATCTGATATAGAATGCTCAAGGTATCCTCATTTTATTAGAACTGTAGAAAGCTTTACAGAGAAACACACACTTACACCTTCAAACGACTCTCATGTGTGGTGTTCTATTAATGTTCAACTACCTAACTGTCTAACAGACTCTCTATATATACTACAAAGGTAAAGCTAAAGTTACATGTATTTAAATCACAACCCAATTACATTAAGACACGTCATCAAAAACTCTATTCCGAAGTTCTTTAGAACTTCTGCTGTCTTCAGAATTCTGAACTTTGCTCTTTAGAACTACTTCTGAATTGTCTTCAGAACTTCTGAATTTTCACTTCAGAACCTATTCAGAACTTCTGAATATATATTTTGCACTTTTGAAGATGACTTTATTTATCTTTCTAGCATTAGTTCAGAACTTCTGAACTATTCATCTTCAGATTCTGAAGTTCTTTTCTTTACAAAACATTTCAAACATAGGATCCAAATTCATAGGATTATTTGGATCCTAACACAAAGAACCTGGGGTAAGGGATGGATTGGTTCCTCTTAGCAGCTTTTACCTTGTTATACATATCGCTGAATATGTTTCAGAAGTTCTGAAGAGGTTTTGAAGAAGTTCTGAAGACATTTCTGAAGAAGATCTGAAGGAGTTCAGAACCTGTTCTGAACTTGTCTGTTATGAATGTACTGTTACTTTAGTCTTTCTATTTCATGTATAAATAGATATGTTGTTAGATAGTTAGAACTAACGTTTTCCATTAGCACTATAAAGACATATTCTGTAATATTGTACATTCAACCAATACATATTACATTTGGCTATCACATTCACGTCTACAATCTTTCCATATATTGATATCTTGATTGTTTGGGTCCTAACAGTTGGTATCAGAGCCAATTCATCTGTTCTTGAAGATTTGTTAAAGAATTGTCAGATCTGACAGTTCTTGGTGTTCTTGATCGATAAATCTCAAATACAAATCAGGTGAATTCTCGATCTTCTAACAATCAAAGATGTCTCAATCGGATCTGAAACGAAACCACCAACTCTTTTCTTGGGAGAATACCATCAATGGAGAATCAGAATGATTAAATTCCTGGAAAACATAGATGAAGCTTTAATGTAATCAATCACAAATGGTCCACTAGAGGTCTTTATTGAAATTCCAGCAGTTCCTAGAACTGAGTCAACTACTGAAATACCAGCGTCAAGAATCAAGAAAAGGCCAGATATGTATAGCACCACTGAAAAAGCCCAAGCTAAAGTTAACAAAAGAGCATTAACTCTTCTTACAATGGCTATTCCTAATGAGATATTCAATAGAGTAGATAGCTTAACATCTGCTAAAGCCATGTGGGATGAAGTTGAAGCTCAAATGCAGGGAAGTACAAAAGCCCAAGCACAAAGACTAAATATCTGTGTGGGTACTTATGAAAACTTCAGATATAAAGAAAATGAATCAATTACAGAGACTTATCATAGATTCAAAAATATTCTGAATGATTTGAGAAGAAATGGTGTTCAGAAATCAAATTCTGAGATAAACAACAAATTTCTGAACAACTTGGGTAATGAATGGTCAAGCTTCTCTGATAACATGGTTACTAGGAATTTATCAAGAAAATTCATTCATGATGTCTATGGTATTCTATTTCACCAAGAAGACAAAATCAAAACTAGACAAAATGAACAAAAGAAGGTAAATGAAACTGTAGCCTTGTTAAGAAAGAAGTATAATAATTCTCTAACTATTTCTGCCAAGAAGGTGTGTGAGATCCCAGAGACAACAGTTTGTGATGGGGATGAATCAGATATTGGAATGGTGGCATCAAGATCTACCACCTGATTTCCTATGCCTGATTGGCTAGATCCTGAGAAGGAGGTGGTCCGTCCCCCAAGGGCTCCCTGTAGACTATTTCAGGCATGAAGTTTCATGGTCTATTGTTTTTAAAGTGATCGAGAGCACCAGGAGGGATGTCATCATCATCATTATCTTCATTTCCCCCATAGTGAGGGATCTCATCGTTATCTTCCTCATCATCTTCTTCCTCCTCATCATCTTCCCCAACGACTTCCTTTTCAGCGACAGAGGAAGGAGGGTCTCGCCGAATGTAGGGAGATATCGGAGTATCAGGGAATCTTTCATTTGCCTCTCCGATGATCTCGTCAGCGATTTCCTTGGCACATCTCTCCCCCACGATGTTGTCAGCAGGGAGAACATGCACCCCAAGAGTACGCACATTGGACCCAATGTCCCTCAAATAATTGGTGTGCAAAGTCAGGTTCTGAACGACCTGGTTCAGTGAAGTCCAATCAGCAGCAGTGAAAGAAGATCCAGCTTCTTGGATCTTGGTCAGCACCTGCATCATGTCGGACTGAGTCTTCTTAATAGACTTAAGCACTTGGTCTTGTGCTTCTATTTTCTTCTCCAACCTGGCAATAGCTTGCCCATGAGCCAGGTTGTCGGCCTTGAGTGCCTGAACGTCAGTGTAGACATTGTTGATTGTGGCCTTCATCCCTGGAGTACCATCGACTGTCTGGAAGATGTACTCAACGAATGTTTGAAGGTTATCTACCCTAGCCCTTGTCAGAGCACATTCAATGACCAAAAAGTCAATTGCAGGGAATGTGGGGCTAGGAAGAACGATTTTGGGAATCTCTAGAGCAAAAGGAGGAAGCTTTGAAGAAAACTTCTCTTGCTTTATTTTGCGCAGTTCATCGTCCGTCTTTGGTTGCTGAGGAGATTTTCCTTTTGTAGCACTGGAGGGGTAGTAGTAGCAGCGACCTTGGAGACAGTGATAGAGTTTGATGGTGTGGAGAGAGGAGGTGAAGTACCTGATGATAACATAGACGGAGCGACCAAGAAGAGCTCTGGGTTAGAAGAAAGATGATAAGACATGTTATTTACCTTGAGAGTATCATGAGTATTACTCTCAGGGACAACGTGTACTAAGGTAGTGTCATGTGGATCACTCGCCCGTGTCTTAGTATGTCTGTGAGAGACATGCTGAGGTCCTGTAGTAATGGCCTTCCAAAGTTCAGATTGTCGAAACAATATTGAAGTTTGGACAGCTTGCGATTCAACATCATCAGAGATAGGGACAACTATCTCTGAATCATTTGTTTGTGTGAGGACCAAAGAAGATATGGTAGAAGAAGAAGAAAAGGGTGTGAATGTAATACCTGATCCAGCTTCAGCGGAGTTGGCTATAACACGTTCAGTGACCGTATTCGCTGAAGGTGGTGGTAGTGCTAAAGAAGCACCAACGTGTTCAAAGACCGTTGTCGTTGCAGTGGCTACAGAGGACGTAGGTAGTACGCCGAATCGGGGAAGGGAAGTCTTTTGAGAGACTTCCTTCCTTGGTTTCTTTGTTTCTGGCTTATGAGCGATGGTCTTTTTATGACCATCGGTTGGTTCCTTTCGTTTGGAGGGAGAGGAGGTATCAGGGATACTCACTGATGGGCTGTTCAGTGAGATGGACACATGTCTCGCTGCTTTGATGAGCTGCATCATGTAGAGGGTGAATGGAGCATCATCTGGATGGACATCAATGTCCAGAGACTTCTTTCCTACCAACGAGAAGCTTTGGTTGGCCACCGTTGGATATTCATCCTTGAAGGGAACCTCCAAAATGGTTGCAAAGTGTTAGTCCCATATTACAATAGATCTGATATAGAATGCTCAAGGTATCCTCATTTTATTAGAACTGTAGAAAGCTTTACAGAGAAACACACACTTACACCTTCAAACGACTCTCATGTGTGGTGTTCTATTAATGTTCAACTACCTAACTGTCTAACAGACTCTCTATATATACTACAAAGGTAAAGCTAAAGTTACATGTATTTAAATCACAACCCAATTACATTAAGACACGTCATCAAAAACTCTATTCCGAAGTTCTTTAGAACTTCTGCTGTCTTCAGAATTCTGAACTTTGCTCTTTAGAACTACTTCTGAATTGTCTTCAGAACTTCTGAATTTTCACTTCAGAACCTATTCAGAACTTCTGAATATATATTTTGCACTTTTGAAGATGACTTTATTTATCTTTCTAGCATTAGTTCAGAACTTCTGAACTATTCATCTTCAGATTCTGAAGTTCTTTTCTTTACAAAACATTTCAAACATAGGATCCAAATTCATAGGATTATTTGGATCCTAACACAAAGAACCTGGGGTAAGGGATGGATTGGTTCCTCTTAGCAGCTTTTACCTTGTTATACATATCGCTGAATATGTTTCAGAAGTTCTGAAGAGGTTTTGAAGAAGTTCTGAAGACATTTCTGAAGAAGATCTGAAGGAGTTCAGAACCTGTTCTGAACTTGTCTGTTATGAATGTACTGTTACTTTAGTCTTTCTATTTCATGTATAAATAGATATGTTGTTAGATAGTTAGAACTAACGTTTTCCATTAGCACTATAAAGACATATTCTGTAATATTGTACATTCAACCAATACATATTACATTTGGCTATCACATTCCTGTCTACAATCTTTCCATATATTGATATCTTGATTGTTTGGGTCCTAACAGTTGGTATCAGAGCCAATTCATCTGTTCTTGAAGATTTGTTAAAGAATTGTCAGATCTGACAGTTCTTGGTGTTCTTGATCGATAAATCTCAAATACAAATCAGGTGAATTCTCGATCTTCTAACAATCAAAGATGTCTCAATCGGATCTGAAACGAAACCACCAACTCTTTTCTTGGGAGAATACCATCAATGGAGAATCAGAATGATTAAATTCCTGGAAAACATAGATGAAGCTTTAATGTAATCAATCACAAATGGTCCACTAGAGGTCTTTATTGAAATTCCAGCAGTTCCTAGAACTGAGTCAACTACTGAAATACCAGCGTCAAGAATCAAGAAAAGGCCAGATATGTATAGCACCACTGAAAAAGCCCAAGCTAAAGTTAACAAAAGAGCATTAACTCTTCTTACAATGGCTATTCCTAATGAGATATTCAATAGAGTAGATAGCTTAACATCTGCTAAAGCCATGTGGGATGAAGTTGAAGCTCAAATGCAGGGAAGTACAAAAGCCCAAGCACAAAGACTAAATATCTGTGTGGGTACTTATGAAAACTTCAGATATAAAGAAAATGAATCAATTACAGAGACTTATCATAGATTCAAAAATATTCTGAATGATTTGAGAAGAAATGGTGTTCAGAAATCAAATTCTGAGATAAACAACAAATTTCTGAACAACTTGGGTAATGAATGGTCAAGCTTCTCTGATAACATGGTTACTAGGAATTTATCAAGAAAATTCATTCATGATGTCTATGGTATTCTATTTCACCAAGAAGACAAAATCAAAACTAGACAAAATGAACAAAAGAAGGTAAATGAAACTGTAGCCTTGTTAAGAAAGAAGTATAATAATTCTCTAACTATTTCTGCCAAGAAGGTGTGTGAGATCCCAGAGACAACAGTTTGTGATGGGGATGAATCAGATGAGGAGCTAAAAAGGATTTATGATAATATTGCTTTTATGACAAGGCAATTTACACAAAGATACAATCAAAAATATCAGAATAAACCTAGATCTGAAAATGGACCTAAGAAAGGTCAAGAAATTTGGTCAATACGAAACATACGAACCAGCAAGATGCTTTAACTGTGGAAAGCCTGGACATTATGCAAGACAATGCAAGATGCCAAAAGTGAAGAATTCAGGCTACTATGAAAAGAAGCATCTGTTAGCCAAGAAAAAAGAACTTAATCATTCTTTAGTAACCAAGTATGAAGAGGACTGGTTAAACTGGAGTCATGGAGATGATGATGAGGAAGTTGCTCACTATGCAACAAACTGCTATATGTGTCAAATGGATCCAAAAAAAGACAAACAAGACACTGAGGTATCTTGTTCATCTTCTGAATTAAATTCTGAAATAAACTACTCTTCTGAACAAAATTCTGAACAAAATTCTGAACATAAATCTGAACATAACACTGAATATTCTGAAATGAAATATCAATTTCAAAACATGTTTTCTGAATTTGAAACTCTCAGAAACATAATCAAAGGTGAAAGAATTTTGGTCAATCAATTCAGAGCTGAAAGTCAAATATATAAAGAAAATTGTCAAGAAGCTGAACAGATTCTTAAAAAGGTTTCTGAAAAAAACTTGTTTTAAAAGAAAAAATGGACAACTTACAAAAGGAAATTATAAATGAGAACTCTGAAAAAGAAATTATGAATGTTAAAATGAATTTTCTGAATCAAGAGAGACTTGATCTTTATAAAAATATTAAAGAATTAGAAGATTTAAACTTTAAAAGAGGACAAACTGAACAAACTCTGAATATTTTAACTAGTCAGGCTCAAAATTCAAAATTTTATAACATAAAAGCAGGTTTACGATATAATGACAGTCATATACTGAAAAAGACACCTGCAAATCTGTATGATTATTCTAAAATGAAAATTTTCAATGAATCAAATACAGATGATATTTCTAAACCTGTGAATTATTCTTTGCCTGAAAGAATACCTTTTGTAAAATTAGAGACTTTGTTTTCAGAAGAAACACATCTTAAATCTGGTGAACCAGAAATAATTTCTAAAACAGAAGAAATAAATACAAGTTCAAACATTTGTAAATCTTCTGAATCAAATATTATTTCTGAAGAAAAATCTGAAGTAATTGTTAAAACTGAAATAATTTCTGAAGTTACTTCTGAGATAATCTCTGAATATAATTCTGAAGGCATTTCAAAACATACTTCTGAGAATAAATCAGAACATGAAGAAAAATATGATGAATTCTCATAAATTGAATCTTTAGAAGATATTGATGAGAATCCCAATATATTTTTTGATCATTCTGATGATGAGTCTACAACAACAACAAATTCAAATACTTTTGCAAAGAGTATGACTCACAATAAATTTTCAGAACTAATAAATGCTTCTGATTCAGAAGATGATGATGATCATATGGTGCAAGTCATTGATAAAAATGGCTATTTGGTTTAAAAATCAAAATTTTGTATGACTGAAGGAGAAATACTAAAAACAGAAACTTCAAAGATACCTTCAGAAATGTTTGGTCCTGTGTTTTTAAAACCAGAATATCAAAATTCAGATTTTTCTCCTACTAGTACAAACATTTCATTGACTTCAACACCATATTCAATAACATCTTCTGACTTCAACACCAGAATTAAAAATTTTGAAAAAGGACAATCCTCAAATTCTCTTTCTGAAGTTCAGCAAATAAATTCAAATTCTGAAAATAAACTTAAAGTGAACAAAAGAATTTCTTATACTAATCCTCATTTCTTATCTTTTACAGAGCTATCCACTCTAGTATGGAGAAAGAAAGATGAAAGACTGTCAAAGAATGACAAATTAGATAGTTTTTCATTTTCAGAGAAGAATGACGTACCTAAATCAAAGAAAGTGAATAAAAGACTTTTGTTGAAAAATCAAATGTTATTGATTCTTATATATCTATTAATGTGGTAAATATATTAAAGAATCACATTCACTATATTAATTGTGGTCATCATAATTTTCATCTTAACTCCAATACAAACAAGAAAAATTTGATGAAATTTATTCATAAATGTTCAGCTATATTGACAAATTCAATTAAACAAAACAATAAAAATAAAAATAAAAATAAAAATAAAAATAAAAATAAAACTAAGAGAAATAAATCTCAATGTTGTGAACAAACTTCTGAATTGAAAAATCTGAAGAAAAAGTTCAGAACTTCAAATATTCTTACTAATCTCAAAGGACCCATTCTAAAATGGGTACCTAAAAATCCATAATCTCTTTTGCAGATATGTCATGTGTGGGTCTTAGATTCTGGATGTTCAAGACACATGACACCTTTCAAAGAACTACTAACTGATTATCATGAAAGATATGGAGGAACAGTTAGCTTTGGAAACAATGCAAAGGGATATGTCAGAGGATATGGAACTTTCATTAAAGGAGATGTAACAGTAATGAAAGTTTTCTATGTTGAGGGACTAAGACATAATCTTTTCAGTATTAGTCAATTCTGTGACAAATATTGGAAAGTTAATTTTGACATAGATCATTGTCATGTTCTGAGTACAGCAAACAAAAAAGAATTAACTGCTTATAGAGATGGAGATATCTACACAGCAACATTCACTGCCACAGGTCAATTACAAGGTGTATGTTATATGTCTACAACAATGAGAAATGATAGTTGGCTTTGGCACAGAAGAATGTCACATCTGAACTTCAAAGCCATTTCTGAATTAGGCAAACATCAATCTGTAAGAGGACTACCAAAGATCAGATTTGAAAAGAACTCTCTTTGTTCTGCATGTGAACTAGGGAAGATCAAAAGAAGTTCTCATCCTCTGAAAATGCTATCTTCATGCAAAGCTCCACTTGAAATGCTACATATGGATTTATGTGGACCAATGAAAACTCAAAGCATGGGGGGAAAGAAATACATTCTTGTCATAGTAGATGAATACACAAGATATACATGGATTGAATTTCTGAGACTCAAGTCTGATACTTCTGAAAGACTGATACCCTTTCTGAAGAAAATTCAAGTTCTTCTTCAACTCCCAATTCAAAAGATCAGAAGTGACAATGGAACAGAATTTACCAGTTCTACACTTCAGCATTTTTTGGAATCTGTTGGTATTTCACATAATTTTTCCGCTGCAAGAACTCCTCAACAAAATGGGGTAGTTGAAAGAAAGAATAGAACTTTGGTAGAGGCTGCAAGAACCATGCTTGCATATTCAGAACTTCCTCTCTCTCTTTGGGCAGAAGCAATTGCTACTGCATGTTTTACTCAGAACAGGACGATTCTAAACAGAAAATTTCTTAAAACTCCTTATGAAATGTTAAAACAAAGAAAACCCTCTATTGATTATTTTATAATCTTTGGTTGCAGGTGTTTTCTAAAGAATGATACTCAGCATCTTGACAAATTTGCACCAAAAGGTGTAGCTGGTATCTTTGTTGGCTATTCTCAAAGATCCAAAGCTTATAGAGTACTCATTAAAGGAACTCAAAGAATCATTGAGACTACAAATGTCAGATTTCATGAGCCAACTTTGACTTTTAAACAAGACAGTTCAGAACTCGCACATAACCTAATTTCTGAAAGTCTAGACTCAGAACATAATCAGACAAACTCTTCTTCTGAATCTCAAACTTTACTTAAAACAAATTTAGACACTCTATGTCAAGACTTATTTGATATTTCTGTAAATGTTTCTGCAGATTATCAAAATCCTTCTCTCACCAGAAGCTTAAAAATCAAGACATTTCAGAAATACAAATTTCAAGTACATCAGCACCACAAATCTCAACCTCAAATTCAGAACTTCCAACTTCTACATATGTACATCCAATTTCTGAATCAGTTCACGCAATTTCAGAACCAGTTCAAATTATTTCAGAACCAGTTCAAGTGGTTTCTGTACCAGTTCAAACTATTTCGAACTAGTTCAAGTTGTTTCTGAACCAGTTCAAGTTGTTTCTGAACCAGTTCAAGTTGTTTCTGAACCAGTTCAAGTTGTTTCTGAACCAGTTCCAGATACTTCTGAGCATGTACATCAAAGTTCTGAACAAATTCAAAATGTTTCATTTGAGGGGGATACTTCAGATTTACATTCAGTTATCAATCATGATACTGAAACTCAAGCAATTGTTGATGATTATGATTCTCTAAACAATGTTTCATCTGTTCAACTATTGCCAAATGTGAACAAATGGACATCCAGTGATCCTGTGCATCAAATTATTGGAGATGCATCAAAAGGTGTTCAAACAAGACCTGCAACAACAAATGAATGTTTGTATGTAAATTTCTTAAGTAGCATGTAACCCAAAAAGCCAAATGAAGATCTTCAAGATCCAGACTGGATTTTAGCCATACAGGATGAGTTAAATCAGTTTGAAGGAAACAAGGTCTGGCGATTGATACCAAAACCAAAAGGTAAATCCATCATTGGCACAAAATGGGTATTCAGAAATAAAAAGGATGAAAATGGTATTGTTGTAAGAAACAAGGCAAGGCTTGTAGCTAAGGGTTATTGTCAACAAGAAGGGATTGATTATGATGAAAAATTTGCTCCAGTTGCTAGATTGGAGGCCATTAGAATCTTTCTTGCATATGCTGCTCATAAAAACATGAAGGTATTTCAAATGGATGTGAAATGTGCATTTCTGAATGGTATTTTACATGAAGAAGTGTATGTTGAACAACCAGAAGGCTTTATAAACAAAGAATTTCCAGATCATGTCTACATTTTAGACAAAGCCTTATATGGACTTAAACAAGCACCAAGAGCATGTTATGATACTCTTACAACTTTTCTTCTGAATTCTAAATTCAAAAGAGGTGTTGTTGATACAACTTTATTTCTGAAAAAGGAGGGCGATGATATGATTTTGATACAAACCTATGTAGATGATATTATATTTCCTTCTACTAATCCAAAATTTTGTAGAAATTTTGAGAAAATTATGCAAACAGAATTTGAAATGAGTATGATGGGAGAGTTGACATTTTTCCTTGATCTTCAAGTTAAACAACTTCCCACTGGCATATTCATTAATCAATCAAAGTATGTCACAGATTTACTTAAGAAGTTTGACTTGACTGATTGTTCAAGTATTGAAACTCCAATGGCCACTGCAACTAAGTTAGAACCTGATCTGAATGGAAAATTTGTTAATCAGAAAAAGTACAGAGGCATAATTGGATCTTTGCTTTACTTAACTGCTAGTAGACCAGATATAATGTTTGCTACATGTATTTGTGCCAGATATCAAGCTAATCCTAAGGAATCACACCTTCTAGCTGCAAAAAGAATACTTAGATACCTAAAAGGTTCTCCTTCATTGGGACTTTGGTATTCTAAGGATTCTAGTTTTGAACTAACAGCATTTACAGATGCAGATCATGGTGGATGCAAATTAGATAGGAAAAGCACTTATGGATCATGTCAATTTCTAGGTGATAGACTGGTAAGTTGGTCTTCAAAGAAACAAAATTGTGTTTCTACTTCTACAACAGAGGCTGAGTATGTGGCTGCTGCAATATGGTGCTCACAAGTGATCTGGATGCAAGTTCAACTTAAATACTATGGTTATACTTTCAAAAAGATTCATCTGTATTGTGATTCGAAGAGTTCCATAGCCATCGCTGCCAATCCTGTTCAGCATTCAAAAACCAAGCACATTGATGTAAGATATCATTTTATCAAAGATCATGTGGAAAAAGGTAATATTGAAATGTCTTTTGTTTAGACAGATTATCAGTTAGCTGATTTATTTACCAAAGATCTTGATGAAAAACGATTTAACTTCTTGGTAAGTAAATTGGGCATGATGAATATGTCTATGTAAGTATTACACATTCTGAATAGTTTGCTCTTCAGAAATATTCTGCATATTCTGAAGTTCAACATTCAGCTCTTTGCTTCTTTTCAAACTCAGAAGTATATTCCTTTTGTATCTAGGTTGATTGTATTTTAATACTTTTCATTTTTTTTCTCTTTTCATTTCACTAATATTTTCTTGTTTCTTTGATAACATTGCATTGATTAAGGGGGAGAATCATAAGTGCTAATGATTTAAGGGGGAGTGGTATTAATTTCAAAATTCTACACTACTCTTTCCTACAAAACAACTCTGTATTGCTGAAATGAAGTCTTGCACTTTATATCTAAGAAGTATGAACAAGCTTCCTTAGATAAAATCAGTTTTCTGTTTGTTCAAACCTACTTCTGAATTATCAAAAAAAATTATATTTTTCAGAAGTTTGTCTTTTTAAATGATTTTTGGTCTTCTAAGATGATCCAAGTTTAGTTCTGAACTACACTTCCACATTCTGCGGTTCTTCTGAATTCCTTCTTTCAGACTTCTGAACTTATTCTCAGAAGTTCTAAACAATTTCTGAAGTTTTTGAACTTGTTCTTTGAATTTAACTTCCCGTTGATATTTTCACTTAAGAGTGTGCCACGTGTTTTAATTTTATTGGATATTTCTTAATCATGTCGTTTAAACGGTTCATTTATCCACATAAATGATGATTACTACTCTAATCACATTTACTTTTTGGCCACGTGTCCATCAATGCTTATCCAGTCTTATAAATCAATGGATTCTTCATCATCTTCATTTTTTTAGCGATTTTATTCTACAAAATCTATCTGTTTTCATTGATCTTCATTCTGTTTCGAATCCTTGTTTTTCAACTATCATGACTACTTCAAAAGCTATGGTTTGTACTTCTTCGAGTCAAAATGACAGCAATAGATCATCGAGTGATGGTTCATTCAAGATTGTACCTCAGAAACTGGTTGTGGGAACATTGGAAGTTCCACTTCCTGAAGATCAAATGCTTCAAGACACACCCATAACTGCTATTATCAAGCTGGACCTTCCAACTCTAACCCTAACCCTAGCCCGAGAACTGATAAAATTGGGGAAACACAAATCGAACCTATTGAAGTTACTTCTGAATCAAATGCTGGTGATAGTGAATCTCAGACTCGTGTTGAAAGCAGTGATATGTCGAAACTCTATGCCCCTGCTGAAAAACTCCTTGACACCAAGAAAAATAATTGTGCTCTGAACTTTAAATCGAAGGACTTCATTGATGATCAAATAATTTTGATTGACATTCTGAAGAAACATCCACTCCGTACTCTACTTTCTAGGAAATTTTATGTTCCTACTTCTTATCTACAACAATTCTGGTACTATGCTAAGGTTGATGAATCTGAAGATGAAATTGTCTCCTATGTTCATGCTTACAAGGTGTGTATCTCTGTGGATGATATTAGATGTCTTCACTTCTTACCAAAGTCATATAAGGTTCTTGGGAAAACCTCTTATGATCCAATCCCTTCATCCACAGAAATGATCTCAGATTTCATGAGTTTGGGATACTCTGAACATTTAAATGCTTTAAGTTCCATTAGAAGGAAGTGTTTACCTCCAATATGGTACTGTTTATTCTCAATTCTGAACACTTGTTTATCTGGGAAAAGTTCAAGTTTGGATCAAGCTTCAGCATATGCGAGGATTATTTTTCATGGAGTTGCCTTCAACAAACACTATGATTATGCTAGTCTCATTTTTGATGAACTCAAATCTGCAATTTTGAAGAAGTCCACATTCAATTACATACCATTTCAGAGATTCTTTCAAACACTCATCAAAGGAGCAACGAAAGCAGTATCTGCAATCCTTGTTCTAGCCCATGAGGTACATGTTCCTATCTTTACCATGGATAGTTTAAGACCACCAAATGCAAAGCTTACATTTCCAAATGCAGTTCCACTTCCTTCTCATTTACTTAATCTTGTAAGTCCACCAAATAGGATGGGGAGTGAGCATTTAGAATCTATGGGATTACCTCAACCAGTAGTCCCTTCCCCTGATTCAAAGCAGAGTGGTGCTAATGCAAGGGACTCTAGAATTAATAGACAGAGTGGGGAGGATGTTCAAAGGGGAGAACAACCTCAAAGAGTAAAGAAGAAAAACGAAAATGAGAGACAGGGTAGAAGGGTAAGAAAAAGAATTGATGAGGGGAGAACACAGTTAATAGAAAAACAAACCTGTGAACCACCTGTTAACAGCCGGACACCTACATCTTCTATCATTCCACACTCTTTGGTGGTTGATATTGAAAAGGCCAGTGAGCCCATGGCAAACTTGTTTAACCCCTCCAGCCACTTACCAATCTCTCAACAGAAGGGTGTTTCATCAACACTTATGGGGCAAGCAGCTTATAATCCATTAGGACCCCACTTGGAGGTACCTTTTGTTGAAAATGAAGGACATATGTCCCCCCTTCATCATTTTGAGCACATTGAGCCTATTGAACCATTCAATATGGAATCCATTGACACTAGCACACATCCTTTTGATGTCACTAAGCAAAATGTTTGTCATATTGCAATCAACAACTATAGATATTCCTATCGCTGGTTATCAAGGATTAGTTGGAAGACCTGGTGGGATGAACATCACAAAAGCCCCATTAACAGAATCAAATGTGGTTCATGATGTCTATGTGGCACATACAGGCCAGCCTTCTTCTGAAGGACTGCAAACAAGATCATCTGTTGGTCTTGGAACCTTACCCACATCTTCTGAATTCATAGAATTCAAAGATTTTTGTACTTCTGAATTTGCAAAGATTCAGAAGGACATCAAGGAATTGACGGATACAACAAAAAAGGTGATGGAGGATAGGTTGGATCAACAAGGTGTAAGTATGGTGAATAAGTTGAATGATTTTCAACTCCAACTTCTACTGATCTGAATTCTTTTAAACAAGCACTTCTGACTGCTTTTTGTGAAGTGGCCTCATCAGTTTCTTCTCTGAAGGCTTCTCAGACTTCTTCTTCATCTGCTCAACCAGATTCTTCTATCTTTGCAACAAAGGATGATATTTCTCAGATTTTAAGTAAGCTTTCTTCTATTCAGAGTTCTCAGACAGAATTAAGCACAAGGTTATCTGTTCTGGAGTGCAGGTCTCAATCAGATACTTTAAAAAGGAGTCTTGATGATCAGGATCCTGATAATCAAAAGGGGGAGAAAAGACAAAGAGTATCTGAGACAGAGAATGTTGAGAATGTTCAAAAACAAAGCTCTGAGAAAACTTCTGAAGATGCTCAGAATATTGGTGAAGCATCTAATAGAGTTTCTGAAGCAATAGAAGATATTTTATTTGCAGAACATGAAGGGCAAGAGGCAACTGTTCATTCTTCTGAAGGTAACTAAAACTCAGATAATACAGACATTATTCCTGATTCAAATGAAGAAATGCTAAGGGAATATCTTGCATTTGAAGATGTTAATGGTGAGCCTAATGATCTTTCTGATGTCATTATGTTTGAAGAAGATATATCTGGAGCTAATATGGGAGAAAGTTCTGAGGTAAGTGAAATAAAGGATTTGGTGATTTGGAAGCCTCAACAATCCCTGAGTGATGAATACAGAAGAGCTTCTGAAGATCTATGGAAAATATTAAGCCAATTCTGTTTGGTGCATGTCTTTCTGAACTATCCAAGAAGTCTGGAGTGTAGACTTTTGGACAACAGGTTTTCTGTCTTCAGAAATTTTCTTGATCAACCAGATAAAAGAGTTGAACTGGAATTTGATCTAAGTCATATGGAAGGAGTTGAAATTGTAGATGAAATTCTAATTGTTTTCTCAAGAAAATTTGAAGTTAGGTTCAGACCTTGTATTATCATTCCTGAAATAGATCTTCCAGTACTTGAAGAACCTGTAATGGATCAAGTTTTTGAAAAAGAAAATGTGTTTATTCCTGGAGAAAGCAGCTTGATATTTCCTGAAGACATTTATTACTTCATGTACAAAAGAAGTATGAAGTTTGCAAAGTTGGAAGATTTTCTGAATGATGAATGGTCTGAAGATCATATTGTTCAAGTGAGAAACTTTATTCAGAATCATGGTGTTCAGAATTTTCATGATTCAACTTTAATAAAGAAGATCAGATGCATATCAAAGTCAATTCAGAATGATTTAACTATATTCAGATTTGGAGCAGAAAGAAGAGATGGTACCTTATGTGAGTTCACTCAGTTTGATGTTTACAAGCTAAGACTACAAGATAAGTTGGCAATCTTGTCTTTTTGCGTTAACACAGGTGAATCGGAGTTAGTCTCAGAGATTAGAAGAATCTTGGGAATATATATAAGGAATCTCATTAAGCATGATTTTCAATTGGCTTTGGAATACAGACTTAACACAGTAAATCTGTTGGAACCTGTATATATTGAAAGGTTTGGGCTGAAAAGATTGTTCACTAATCCAGATATTGGTTTCATGTATCTTGTGGAAACAATCACTAAGACATTTGTTGCGTCTGATATTCCAAAGTATTCTACATCCTCTCTTAAATGGTTTCTGAACTACATGACAGATTTTATTGAAGAATCTGACATCAAAGAAGAAATTATCTATCTGATCAAAGAAAGAATAAATTTTAGAGAGTTTGTGAGAAAGAGTTATCTAGCTGGTCACAAGAAAGTAAACAAGATAAGAGGAGCAGATTATTTACAAAGTGATGCTTATGACTTCAAGATCGATACAAAGAGGCAAGACATGGAAGAAATTCTGAAGTACACTCTGAATCTTGAAAGTTCAGAAGTAAGTCAAAAAGAAAAGGAAAAAGAAAAGGAAAAAGAAAAGGAGGAAGTTTTTGAAAATATTTCTGAAAAGTTGGTTCCTGAAGAGCAAATATCTGAAGAGGAACAACTACAAGTGCAAAGAATAGAACAAAGTGCTTTCACCATGTTTCTTGAATATTTCCATCTAGAAATGTTCATGGAATATGAACAAAAGTTCAACTATATTGATTGCTGGATTCAAAAGTCCTTTGGTTGTAAACAATGGTACTCAGATATCGTTAGAAAGATAAGGATTCCAATCAATGAAGCAAGGAAGAATAGTCCTGTGGTCAAAGTAATTAATGCTGACTTGAAGACAAGACAAAATTACAAATATGCATTCTTTATTGTTGAAAGGCAAAATGGTGAAATTTCTACCTTTTCTGAAGCTGATTTTCAGAATGTTTATCTCAGAGATCTACGCAGAGTTTACAGAAGCCTTTATCGTTTTCATGATTCAATCACCAAGTTCAGAAAATCATTTCCAATTCTCAGAGATGGCTTGTACAGAGAGTTTATATGGGCTGCAAAGAATGATTTTCAGGTTGCTTATGTTCTGAACAAGAAACAAATACACTTGAGCAAATCAAATCTAAGCTTTCCAGATATTCAGAATCTAAAGAAAAGTACTTTAGTAATTCAACCTCCAGGCTTTGTTTGCAAATGCTTTCAAGAACTTTTATTTGTGAGATTTGAAGAATTTCATAAGTGTTGCAGTGGAACTCTCATGGCTATCAGAGATCGTTTGGTAAAAAGACAGAATAAAAGACCAAAGAATCTGAGGAATGAAGATTGGGAGAAGCACAAGAAACTTGCTAAAGAGATGATCAGAATTGTTGGATACTTGCTAGAATAAAGAAGTTTGATTCTGAAAGATGTTAGAGAAATTCTGAATTTTTGGAAGTATGATTTGAACTTTTGAAGCTAAGGGGGAGATTGATAGAGATATCGAAATAGCTTCAAAAGGGACTGGGTTCAGAAGATATAAAGATCTAAAGAAATGCCTAAGGCATAACTTCTAAAGTGCCAACTTCAGAAGTTCTGAAGACATTCTGAAGAGGTTCTGAAGAAGTTATGAAGACATTTCTGAATAAGATCTGAAGGAGTTCAGAACCTGTTCTGAACTTGTCCGTTATGAATGTACTGTTACTTTAGTCTTTCTATTTCATGTATAAATAGATAGGTTGTTAGATAGTTAGAACTAACGTTTTCCATTAGCACTGTAAAGACATATTCTATAATACTGTACATTCAATCAATACATATTACATTTGGCTATCACATTCCTGTCTACAATCTTTCCAGATATTGATATCTTGATTGTTGGGGTCCTAATATCCGCATAGTTCAGCTTGTAGTTGGTGTAGAGAGTAAAGCCAAGGTCCTGGAAGTGCTTGTTGGCTTGATCATGAGAGCCAAACTTGGAGCCCAAGCACTGAATTACTTGGTTGAAGATGTATTGCCAGCGACCACAAAGGCGCTTCTTCTCCCTCTTTGATCCCACAGTCTTGACATCAGGGTTTTCCCAGACATAACCAATAAAGTCCAAGAAGTCCTCTATTTGTTCCTTGGTGGGCTTAGGGGCCCAAGACTCGTTCTTTCCTCTGGAAGGAAGACGGAGGGCATTCCTCAAAAATCCTGAGGTGAAAGCAAAATCACCGAGAGAAGGGATAGTGAAACGGATTGCTGAGAGCTTCCTACCCTTATCAGTGGTGAGGGTTGTGCAGTGAGCCGTGTACCAGAGAGCCTGAAGATGCGCAATGATACCCACTGGATTGTGCACAAAGGCATACAGCAGAGGACAAGCCTTGATGAAGATAGCACCATCGTTGAAGTAAGATTGTTCAGCAGGGATATCCACCAGGGCGAGGTAGTTGCAGGCTTTAAAAGTAGCTTATTCTAAGTCAAATTGGCACACAGGGGCTTTGGTGAGGACGACTTGATCATCAGCCTTAGTGTTCTTGCTTGAAGATGCCATGTCTGTTTCAAATATGGGAACACCAAATAGGAAAATCATGGTTTAATACAAGTGTAATAAACCAGAAAAGCTTTTTGGTACAAAGATTACCAAAAAGTGCAGAAGAAAAACAAGTGTTTTGATGAACGAAGATCAAACTACCTGTTAGTACCACAATTTTTAGAAAAAGAAACTTGGTAAAAAAAATACCTAAAAAGGTTTTCTGTTTTAAGATGAATCCAAAACAGGTTTTTGGAAAAGAAATAGGGTTTTTATCACATTTATTTTTGACTTTAAAACTGGATTCGATTTTAGAAAGTGAAAGATGTGATAAACGACATTTTCTTTTTAAGTGAAGAATAGGGTTAGATCAAACCTTAAATGTTAAAACAAAGAAAAACGCACAATTGCGTGTTCTTGGTGTTCTTGAGGAAGGCTTGAAGATTCAAAGAAGAATTATTGCTTGGAGAGTAAGGAGCGCGTAAAGAATCAAATGAAGAAATAAGTTCCTTAAATAGCATGAGGAGAGAGAAAGGATAGCTAAACGACCGTTCTGTCACACCCCGCTAAAGCAGTGGGAATATAAACACCAACCATACATTCATAAATAAAACATCAACGTTTACAGTTTAAAAGTTTATAATTCGACAACTTTGTCTTAACAAACAAATTACATCGAAATAAAAAGATACATATAAAATCTTGATTGGTATTCCACAAAATAAGTTACTCTTGATCGGTTACCTCTATTTTCCTGTAAAGTATGATAAAACGGAAGGGTCAACTACAAAGAGTTGGTGAGTTCACTGGTTTTCGAATGCACAAAAATATTTTTATATGCAAGGTATAAACATAGCGAAACGGATGTTCGCATCAATATTAAACATTTCAATTTTTATGAGCAAATATGTAAATTACTTTTACACATGATATTTAATTATTGAGCCACTACTAAGCCTAAACGACACTCTACGCCCCACGAACTACCTCAGCGGTGGACCTAAAGTCCACATGTGTAGAGCATTCTAAATTGATAAAGTGCACCCCTACTTGCCAGTTAGGTGGGTATGTCAACCAAATAGCGCTATCCACAAATATCATCGGCTCAAATAAACAGAGTTAAGTAGTAGTGTAACACGGGGACTTCACATAACTCAACATATCATTTGTAAATTATCAATCTTCTAATCATAACAATTTATATAATTTTCATTCAATCATATAAATCAATTCACTTTCTTTTAATTCAACATGCTTTACACCCCAAAATGAAATAAACATTTAAAAAAGAGGGCCGTGAATACTCACCTTTGTGCAAATCTCCGCTACTCCGAAGCACGATATGATCCCCCACTCAAAGGCCTACCAATTCCCTAACAAAGAGAAATGCCCAAAAACCATCACTTATGGATCTAAAACTACTTATGGAGGTGAATAAGTCTTAAGCTTATAAATGTCCACATGCATCCAACTTGATTGTCTATAGTCCAATTATACATAATGCACCTATGCTCGTTAATATAGTAATTTATACCGTAAGTTGTGTTATAAACCATCAAACGATCAATAATTGTTAAAATCAAGAAATTCCAGAATTTCACTTCTAGACAGAAACATATAGTACTCAAAATGATCACATAGCTTCCCATATTTTTATATGTGATATGGTACTGGGTTTTGGTGATTGTGACCAAATTTTATGCATTTTGGACATGTAAAAATGATTCAAATAATTAATGCAATGCAAAGGGTCACAACTGGCATGGCAGATTACACCATGTTAGTAAATCACTCTTTTGAGGAGTTCTACTCAGTACTTTCTAGAATTTCCTGTTGGATTGGAATCATAACTCATAAAGGAAACTTTTAAGATAAGAATCACTGATTTTGAAGAAGTTATGAAGGAGATATGGCACTACAAAGTTGCATGCACAATTCTGTCATTAGCTGACAGATTGCACACTTAACTTTAATAAATTGGTTAATGCCTCAAAACTTCATATTTTTTAATGAAACTGGATTCATATGAATCCTAACTCATAAAAGAAAGTTTTAGAAGAAGAATCATGCATTAACGACAAATAACAAAGGAGATACTAACACACAAAGTAGAGTTTAGCTGAAGTATTTTTGCACACCTAAAGTATTTTAGGTGTTTGGAGGGTCAACACTCCATATTTTTAAGTGATTCTACTTGCAAACTGAATATAACTCATAAAACTAACTCTCAAAAAAAAATCATCCTTTTTAATTGAGTATTAAAAGAGATATGACCATTTGAACATGCATGCACAAATCTGTCATTGGTTGACAGTTTGCACACTCATTTTGTTTCAATTTGTTGGAACTTCAATTCACCATATTTTTTTAATGCAATAAGTGGAATTTGAAAGGTAACTCATTAAATTAACTTCCAAAAGAAAAATCAAGTTATTTGGAAGAATATTCAAAGAGTTGTGGTCGTTCAAAGTAGGGTTTTCCTACTGTTGAACTTCCAGTTGCACACATGATTTGTTATGACCATTTGGGGGGTCAAAACTTAATGTTTTTGAGTGAGACCACTTGGATTAGAACCCCAACTCACTCAATAAACTTGTAGAAACAAGATTCATGATATCTGAACATATTATTTGCAAGAAATGGATGATTTATGCACATGCAATGAATCTGTCAGCACCAAAAATCACCATTTTTACTCGAAAACACATAAAATCATGTTTTTCACCTAGTTTCTTGAGTTTTATTGTGTGGATCATAGATTATCACCATTGTATAAACATTTTTACATGTTTTGGTGTATAATCTCTCCACAAACTCAGAAATTTAGGATAATAGAAGAAATAGCTAAGAAAAATGTAAAAAAAGTGGGTTTTTCACCCAAAATTGCAAGAAATAGATGAGGATAGTGTTGTTACCTTGTTTTGATTGTGTTTTGATCCTTGATTTCCTTCACAAATCTTGATTTTTGATGAAGAATGGATGGATTTTTGCTGGAGTTTAAAGAGAGAGAGGAGGAGAAGAGAGAGATGAAAGTGTCTCTTTGTTTTTAGAGAGAGAGAGAGAGGAGGGTTTGAATTTTGAATGTTGCAAATGAGGGGAAATACAAAAAAAATAAGTTTTATATGTGGATTAAAGGGAGGGGGGCGGCCATGGTGATGGGCCCCACCCAAAACCCAAAAATATTTCCTTAAAAACTTTATTTTAAGCCCAAAATGTGAGATTTGAAGTCCAATTTCTCAATTTTGGCTTTTTTCTCAACTTTGTTAGCCCATTTTGGTTAGTTTCTAATAAAAATAAAAGTTTTATAATAAAAATACTAAAACTATATATTTTATATAAATTGGGTGTAAATTAGAGCATTTGGCACTGTATTGGACGTTTCAGACAGTTACGGGTCGGAACCGGACATTTTAAGCCAACTACCTCCTATTCTTAAAATTAAACTAGATAAACACTAATAAACTTAATAGAAGCTAACCTGAAAGCTCGAATTTTGACAGTTGTCACAGCCTTCCCCCGTTAAAGAAATTTCATGTCGAAATTTAAGAAGTGGCTTTCTCTGGGGTGTTCGTGAATAAGCTGGGATACTTTTGCTTCATCAAATCTTCACGTTCCCAGGTATATTCTGGACCATGTTTCGCATTCCAATGAACTTTAATAATAGGAATTTTACTGCGCCTTAACTGTGTAACTTCTCGGTCCAATACCTCAACTGGTTCTTCAACGAAGTTTAACCGATCGTTAATTTGAATGTCGTCTAGGGGTAACATCAACGTTTCATCTGCTAGGCATTTCTTTAGATTCGACACATGAAATGTGTCGTGGATGGTGCTTAGATTCGGTGGTAACTTCAACTTGTACGCCACTGGTCCGATTCTTTCAAGTATTTCGAATGGACCAATGTATCTTGGACCCAGCTTGCCTCTCTTCCTGAAGTGTACCAGTCCCTTCCATGGGGACACTTTTAATAGCACTTTATCTCCCACTTGAAACTCCAACGACTTTCTCCGATTATTCGCATAACTCTTCTGACGATCTCTTGCTGTCTTGAGTCTTTCTTTGATGGTCGAGATCTTATCAGTGGTTTCCTGAATAATATCGGGCGTTGTCAACTGTCTATCTCCGATTTCTACCCAGCTAAGCGATGATTTGCACTTACGTCCGTATAGAGCTTCGTATGGTGCACATTGTATGCTGGTGTGACAACTGTTGTTATAAGAGAATTCAACTAGTGGCAGGTGGGTATCCCAACTCCCACCAAAATCTATTGCACATGCACGCAACATATCCTCTAACGTTTGAATAGTTCTTTTCGATTGACCATCTGTTTGAGGATGATAGGCAGTGCTATAATCTAAACGCGTACCCAAAGCCTTTTGAAGAGATTGCCAAAACCGCGATGTAAAGCGTGTATCTCTATCCGAAATAATGGAAATAGGCACACCATGACGTGTAACTATTTCATTAATGTAGATTTGTGCACGCCTTTCCATGCTGAAATCTTCGCGAATGGGAATGAAATGAGCCGATTTGGTCAGTCGATCTACTATAACCCATATAGCATCGTGCCCTTTTCCAGTTCTGGGTAGCTTAGTCACGAAATCCATTGTTATTTGCTCCCATTTCCACTGTGGTATTTCAGGTTGTTGGAGTAAAGCAGATGGTTTCTGATGTTCAGCCTTTACCTTAGCACAAGTCAGGCACTTGCTTACGAACAAAGCTATATCTTTCTTCATTCCTGGCCACCAATAATACTCTTTCAAATCCTTATACATTTTATCTGCTACTGGATGAATTGAATATCTGGATCGATGGGCTTCGTCCAAAATGATTGATCGTAGATCACCAACTTTCGGTATCCATACCTTATTCTTAAAGTAATGTACCCCATCTGTCTGCATTTCAAATTCCTTCTCTAGGTGCTGCAAGGTTTCATTCTTCAAATTCTCTTCTTTCAAAGCCTCTCCTTGTGCTTCCCGTATTTGAGTTTTTAAACTCGTCTGGACCATCATTCCCATAGCACGTGCGCTTGTTGGTTTTACTCTTTCCTTTTGGCTTAACGCGTCGGCTACCACATTAGCTTTGCCTGGATGGTACTTTATTTCGCAGTCGTAGTCACTAAGTAGTTCAACCCATCAAGAATATGTTGAAGGCTCTTGTGATCTGTGTAT
Organism: Silybum marianum; assembly: GCA_036898165.1. Lineage (NCBI taxonomy): Eukaryota > Viridiplantae > Streptophyta > Magnoliopsida > Asterales > Asteraceae > Silybum > Silybum marianum. Next base: position 12,850,080 of record CM072540.1, on the reverse strand, counting down.
ACCGTACACTTAGTACCGTAGAGATAATGTCTCCAGATCTTGAGTGCCAACACCACCGCTCCTAGCTCCAAATCATGAGTAGTATAATTCTTCTCGTGAATCTTCAGTTGTCTTGATGCATATGCAATAACCTTGTTTTTTTGCATTAACACGCAGCCCATTCCCTGATGTGAAGCATCACAGTAGACTACGAAGTTATCTACTCCTTCGGGTAGAGCTAGAATCGGTGCTTTGCATAACATGTGTTTGAGTGTCTGGAAGGCTTCTTCTTGTTTCTCTCCCCAAATAAACTTTTTATATTTTTGTGTTAAAGTTGTTAGTGGTTGCGCGATCTTAGAGAAATTCTCGATAAATCGCCGGTATTAACCTGCCAATCCCAGAAATTGACGGATCTCGGTCGGTGTCTTCGGGGCTTCCCATTTCTTAATGGCCTCAATCTTAGCTGGATCAACTTGGATTCCTTTTCATTCACCACATGGCCAAGAAAGTGTACCTCACGAATCCAGAATTCACATTTAGAGAATTTCGCGTACAACCTTTCGTTTCCGAGCAATTCCAATATTAACTTCAAATGTTGCTCATGCTCCTTTTTGTCTCGAGAATAAATGAGTATATCATCTATAAACACGATCACGAATTTGTCTACGTATGGTCGACATACTCTATTCATCAAATCCATGAAGACTGCTGGTGCGTTTGTTAGACCAAATGGCACGACTAGGAACTCGTAGTGACCGTATCGAGTCCTAAAGGCCGTCTTGGTGATATCTTCTTCTTGCACACTCATTTGATGATATCCAGACCTAAGATCGATCTTCGAGAAGTACGTTGCACCTTCAAGTTGGTCAAACAGATCATCAATCCGGGGAAGGGGGTATCGGTTCTTAATTGTCAACTTGTTGAGTTCCCTATAATCGATACATATTCGAAAAGATCCATCTTTCTTCTTAACAAATAAAATTGGGGATCCCCAAGGTGAAGAGCTAGGTCTGATAAATCTTTTGTCGAGTAATTCCTGAAGGTGTTCCGACAGCTCTTGCATCTTTGATGGTGCTAATCGATATGGTGCTTTTGCGACTGGCGTGAGTCCAGGAATTAATTCTATGTGAAACCCCACTTGTCTTGGTGGGGGTAATCCGGGCAACCCATCTGGGATACTTCAGGAAAATCTCGTACTATCGGAAGATTTTGAATGCTCTTCTCTTTGTTCTTTTTATCTACCACATGAGCCAAAAATGCAATGCCGTTCTTTCTCAAATATTTACGTATCTTCATACACGTCACTATTTTAATACCCCTCCTAGGTTTCTCTCCGTGTACTTCGAGTTTTCCCCCTTCGGGTAACGGAATTCGTACGATCTTTTTGGAGCAACAAATTTCGGCTCGGTTTTTGGATAACCAATCCATGCCCACAACCACATCAAAACTTCCTTGTTTAATCGGGATTAAATCTATATGGAAATCCCTACTAGCCAAATTTATAGTGCAGTTCATTATTACATCATTGACCCTACACTCTTAACCGTTGGCATATTCAATTACGTATGATTCTTTCAACTTTTGAGGCCTTAGATTTATCTTTGGTCTAAAATCTAATGACACAAAACTCCTATCTGCTCCAGAATCAAATAGTATAGATGCATCATGATTATTCAGGAGAAACATACCTGTAATGACATCTGGATTCTGCCTTGCTTCTTCAGCTCCAATCTCGAACACTCGACCTCTGGCCGGTCCTCCTTGATTTTCTTGGTTGGTTGGTTGCGCTTGCCTGGTATCTGGCCTCCAATTCCTTTTTGGACATTTATTCCTGAAGTGATCCGGGCTTCCACATTCATAACACACCTGCTTATCACCCATTCGACAATCCTTTGCAACATGGCCTTTCCTATTACACCTGAGACAAGTAATGCATCTTCCCTACTGATGATTATTACATTTATCACATTTCGGGTACGACCCTTTCCTTTCTCCATTGCCGATGCCTGAATACCATAATCTCCTGATGTTCTTTGATCCTTACCCGACCTCTTCCCAAACTGTCTTCTTGCAGGTTCATCCACCTTTCTCTTTCCCAATGCCTTGTTGGTTGCAAACGTCCCTGTACGGTTCGCATTGTTGGTGAGTCATCTTGCTACGTTTACTGCTGCTTGAAGTGTCTTTGGATCAGCTGAAGTAACGTCCCCTCTAATTTCCGGAGACAAACCCCATACGTATCGGTCAACTTTATTCTCCTCAGGTGTTACCAAATGTGGTACTAGCTTGGCCAATTCATGGAAACGGGCAGTATAAGTATCAATGTCGTTTCCTTTCATTTCATGGTTCCATAATTCTTCTTCTAATTTCTGAATTTCACTTCTCGGACAATATTCTTCCTTCAGCATTCTTTTAAAGTCTTCCCATGTAAGATTGTTTGCTGCTTCCCTCCCTCGTGTCTGTACTTGAGTGTTCCACCAAGTTAATGCTCGCCCTTGTAAAAGACAAGCAGCATACTCTACCTTCCTACCTTTTGTACACTTGCTAATGTGGAGAACAGACTCCATGCTCTCTAACCAGGTCAGTAAACCGACGGCTCCTTCATTTCCTTGGAATTCTTTAGGGTTACAACCCCTGAAAGATTTATACGTACATTCCCTATCTCCCGGTCCACGATTGTTATTTTGATTAGAATTTAGGCCAGCTGCTACCTGGCTAACAATGTTTAGAAGTGCCGCCATGAGTTGTTCGGATACCAATCGTGCAACTTCTGGGTTCTCTCTCCTTGGACGCATTGTTCTAAAATACCATTTCAAATGGAGTCTTGGTCAGATTTTAATACTATGGTCACATATAGTCTACATACTAAGTTATGCGTATCTTATAACATTCACTCAACAATAATCAAATAAACTCATACACGAACAATCATGCGGTAAATAATTATCATGCATAACTCCAATATAAACCATAACAATTTAACATAAGAAAAAAAATATTCAAACTACAATACCAACAAAACAATAAAGTGTTTAAACTTAAAAAAAATAACTGTTGTCATCCAAAAGATTCATAAAAATAGAGGTCTCTTAATGCACCAATACCCAAATCAAGACTCCTAGCAACACCATCAACGCTCCTAATGCCCAAGCCAAACATGTGTACAGCCTCCTAATCGCCCTCCTACACTCAGAGGTGATCTCCATGATTCTAGCAGTAATCTCATCCTGTGAGTACAGGGCTGTAAAAATACCGTTTATGGACCGCTGTAAATGGTCCAACATCAGCCGATGAGTATGTACCTCGTTGGCCATACCCGAGACCCAGTAGTTTTCCGCTGCGGTCATTCCTGTTGGCCGGGGCACAGGTACTCCAACTGCGGGTGGAGAAGGAGTCACACTTCGCGACCTGGATCGCGATTGGGATGGTTCTTCCGAAGGTACGGAAGGAACCGTGAAAGTTACTCTTCTGACAGGGAGAACGTGCTTTCGAGCGGTTCTGATTGTCCTTGGTCCTCGCGATGTACCCTCGCCAGTAGGTGAATGTACAGGCATATTAGGGAGTGATCAAGCAGAGGAATCAGCAGTATCCTCGTCTTGACTATGCTCGGAAGGGTCGTATTCTTCGTGGGTCGGGTCAGTCCTCCTAACTCGACCAGTGACATAACCAGACTCATCTGGGGAATTTTCGGACGATGGCAAGATACTGTGGAAATAAAAAAAAAATAAAGAAAGATTTTATAACTGTTAGAAACATCTTATAATACTCATGTGAACTCACGCTATTTGTTTTTTTGAAATAAGAAGTTTTTCCGATCTATGCTAAATTTTAGTATAACTAGTCCAAGTCCGTTCTTACTCATACCATATTTAGACATAGGTGATCTGGCTTTGCCTAATTATAATATGTTAGAACGATGCTTATTGTAGTTTTACTAGTAGTAGGTTTTTAAATTTTTAACTTCATCTAAGAAAATAAAATTTTGGTTATAGTGCATGGTTTTTATTAGAAAACCGGTGTTCTCTATAACCTAAGGCTCTGATACCAAGTCTGTCACACCCCCCTAAAGCGGAAACACTGGGTAAGACAGTTCAAGTTCACAGCAGTAGGAATATAAACACCAACCATACATTCATAAATAAAACATCAATGTTTACAGTTTAAAAGTTTATAATTCGACAACTTTGTCTTAACAAACAAATTACATCGAAATAAAAAGATACATATAAAATCTTGATTGGTGTTCCACAAAATAAGTTACTCTTGATCGGTTACCTCTATTTTCCTGTAAAGCATGATAAAACGGAAGGGTCAACTACAAAGAGTTGGTGAGTTCACGGGTTTCCGAATGCACAAAAATATTTTTATATGCAAGGTATAAACATAGCGAAACGGATGTTCGCATCAATATTAAACATTTCAATTTTTATGAGCAAATATGCAAATTACTTTTACACATGATATTTAATTATTGAGCCACTACTAAGCCTAAACGACATTCTACGCCCCATGAACTACCTCAGCGGTGGACCTAAAGTCCACATGTGTAGAGCATTCTTAATTGATAAAGTGGACCCCTACTTGCCGTTAGGTGGGTATGTCAACCAAATAGCGCTATCCACAAATATCATCGGCTCAAATAAACAGAGTTAAATCGTAGTGTAACACGGGGACTTCACATAACTCAACATATCATTTGTAAATTATCAATTTTCTCATCATAACAATTTATATAATTTTCATTCAATCATATAAATCAATTCACTTTCTTTTAATTCAACATGCTTTACACCCCAAAACGAAATAAACATTTAAAAGAGGGGCCGTGAATACTCATCTTTGTGCAAAGCTCCGCTACTCTGAAGCACGATATGATCCCCCACTGAAAGGCCTACCGATTCCCTAACAAAGAGAAATGCCCAAAAACCATCACTTATGGATCTAAAACTACTTATGGAGGTGAATAAGTCTTAAGCTTATAAATGTCCACATGCATCCAACTTGATTGTCTATAGTCCAATTATACATAATGCACCTATGCTCGTTAATATAGTAATTTATACCGTAAGTTGTGTTATAAACCATCAAATAATAATTGTTAAAATCAAGATATTCCAGAATTTCACTTCTGGACAGAAACTTGTAGTACTCAAAATGATCAAAATGTAGAGACTTCCAAAATCACATAGCTTCCCTTATTTTTATATGTGATATGGTACTGGGTTATGGTGATTGTGACCAAATGTTATGCATTTTGGACATGTAAAAATGATTCAAATAATTTATACAATGCAAAGGGTCACAACTGGCATGGCAGATTACACCATGTTAGTAAATCACTCATTTGAGGAGTTCTACTCAGTATGTTCTAGAATTTCTAGTTGGATTGGAATCATAACTCATAAAAGAAACTTTTGAGTTAAGAATCACTGATTTTGAAGAAGTTATGAAGGAGATATGGCACTACAAAGTTGCATGCACAATTCTGTCATTAGCTGACAGATTGCACACTTAACTTTAATAAATTGGTTAATGGCTCAAAACTTCATATTTTTTAATGAAACTGGATTCATATGAATCCTAACTCATAGAAGAAAGTTTTAGAAGAAGAATCATGCATTAAAGACAAATAACAGAGGAGATATGCTAACACACAAAGTAGAGTTCAACTGCTGGTGGTTTCACAGATTGCACACCTAAAGTATTTTAGGTGTTTGGAGGGTCAAAACCACATATTTTTAAGTGATTCTACTTGAAAACTGAATATAACTCATAAAACTAACTCTTAAAAGAACAATCATCCTTTTTCATTGAGTATTGAAAAAGATATGGCCATTTGAACATGCATGCACAAATCTGTCATTGGCTGACAGTTTGCACACTCATTTTGTTTCAATTAGTTGGAACCTCAAATCACCATATTTTTTAATGAAATCAGTGGCATTTGAAAGGTAACTCATTTAAAATCAAGTAATTTGGAAGAATATTCAAAGAGTTGTGGTCGTTCAAAGTAGGGTTTTCCTACTGTTGAACCTTCAGTTGCACACATGATTTGTTATGAGCATTTGAGTGGTCAAAACTCAATGTTTTTGAGTGAGACCACTTGGATTAGAACCCCAACTCACTAAATAAACTTGTAGAAACAAGATTCATGATATTTGAATATATTATTTGCAAGAAATGGACGATTTATTCACATGCAATGAATCTGTCAGCACCAAAAATCACCATTTTTACTCAAAAACACATAAAATCATGTTTTTCACCTAGTTTCTTGAGTTTTATTGTGTGGATCATAGATTATCACCATTGTATAAACATTTTTACATGTTTGGTGTATAATCTCTCCACAAACTCAGAAATTTAGGATAATAGAAGAAATAGCTAAGAAAAATGTAAGAAAAGTGGGTTTTTCACCCAAAATTGCAAGAAAAAGATGACGATAGTGTCGTTACCTTGTTTTGTTTGTGTTTTGATCCTTGATTTCCTTCACAAATCTTGATTTTTGATGAAGAATGGATGGATTTTGGCTGGAGTTTAAAGAGAGAGAGAGGAGGAGAAGAGAGAGATGAAAGTGTCTCTTTGTTGTTAGAGAGAGAGAGGAGGTTTTGAATTTTGAATGTTGCAAATGAGGGGAAATACAAAAAAAATAAGTTTTGTATGTGGATTAGAGAGGGGTGGGGGGAGGGCGGCCATGATGATGGGCCCCTCCCAAAATCCAAAAATATTTCCTTAAAAACTTTATTTTAAGCCAAAAATGTGAGATTTGAAGTCCAATTTCTCAATTTTGGCCTTTTTCTCAACTTTGTTAGCCCATTTTGGTTAGTTTCTAATAAAAATAAAAGTTTAATAATAAAAATACTAAAACTATATATTTTATATAAATTGGGTATAAATTAGAGCATTTGGCACTGTATTGGACGTTTCAGACAGTTACGGGTCGGAACCGGACATTTTAAGCGACTACCGGAAATGCTAGGGATTTTTCGGCCATTCTAAACCAACTAACTCCTATTCTTAAAATTAAACTATATAAACACTAATAAACTTAATAGAAGCTAACCTGAAAGCTCGAATTTTGACAGTTGTCACAGCCGTTTTAGCTTTTTGAAAAGGTAATGATGACCTAGTGCACGTTCCTAGAAAAGGTAATGATGACCTAGAGTAGGAAAGGAAACGTCGTGGTCCGTCGTGTGTCAAATAAAGGTCTGACGTGTCCTTCTCTTATTTGTAAAAATATTGAAAATAATTATCATTTAAAAAATGTTAATCATTATTCTTAAATTCTTCATCAATAGACAATAAAGGATTGTCAGTGATGGGTTTTTAGTTTTAAGACAATCCCTGAAAACAAATATTTAGAGAATGTAAAGACTTAGAAGTTCATACCTGACTGAGAATGATCAAGTATCGCTGAATCAGAGTTCAAAGAATGGAGAATTATTCAGCGTTTAACATACCAAGTTCGTTGATGAGTAGTTTGAATCTCGCTTCATCAAAAGGTTTGGTGAAAAGATCAGCGAGCTGATATTCAGTTGGAACAAAATGAAGTTCCACTTCTACATTCATCACATGATCTCTGATAAAGTGATATCGAATCTCAATGTGCTTGGTTTTTGAGTGAAGGACAGGGTTATTTGCAATTGCAATAGCACTAGTGCTATCACAATAAATAGGGATTTTAGAAAGTTTGAGATCATAATCTCTTAGCTGATTTCTCATCCTTAGGATTTGAGCACAACAGCTACCAGCGGCTACATATTCAGCTTCAGTGGTAGATGTGGACACAGAGTTTTGGTTCTTACTTGTCCAACTTATCAACTTACCACCTAATAGATGACATCCGCCAGTGGTGCTCTTTCTGTCAATCCTGCATCTTGCAAAATCACTATCAGAGTAACCGATTAGATCGAACCCTGAGCCTTCAGGATACCAAAGACCCAGATGAGGAGTTCCTTTCAGATATCTGAAGATTCGCTTTACAACGATGAGGTGAGATTCCTTTGGTTCAGCTTGATACCGAGCATAGAGACATGTAGAATACATGATATCAGGTCTACTCGCTGTAAGATATAACAGAGACCCAATCATCCCACGATAGGCAGTGATATTGACAGGTTTCCATTTTAGGTCCTTATTCAATGTCAGAGGAGGTGCCATTGGAGTCTTCATCGTTGAGCATTGATTCATATAAAATTTGTTCAGCATGTCCTTAACATATTTACTTTGACAAATGAAAATTCTTTTGTCAGATTGCTTAATCTGCATACCTAGGATCTTCTGACTCAAGCACACCCAGGGAAACCTCCTCGTCATCTTCCTCTCAAACGAAAGATGATGTAAATACAAGAGTTCATTCTCCCCAGAACTTGCCACCTCCTACACATCCCATCGATGTCTCTGTGACCGATGAAATAGACTAGATGGCAGTTGGCACGTCCATGCTAACTACCAATCCAGAAGCCAATGAAGTCCCATAAGAGGGGTTGTGGCAACAGGGTACAAAACGTACCTCATTTTTGAATTATTTCAAGGTACACACACTAGTATTGACTCTCCATCCTCTAATGATGAAGATCAAGTCAATACAGTCAGAACATCCAGAGAGGTGCCTCTTAGGGGTCCTCGAAGACAGGATGGAAGTCCCTCCACACCCAACGTACAAATAGGTGTGAATGAGGGCCCCTCTAGACGCGAGGGAAAAGAGGCTCCATGTGTTGGAGAAGCATCGGTTACCCCCCCCCCTCCCCCGCCACCTGATTTTGTCACAAATGTTGCGTTCCAAGCATTTTTTGATCAAATGAAGGGATCTGTGGTGGATCTAAAACAAGCCATTGAAACCAGTACATCTAATTTCGTCACCGCATAAAAAAGTATCCATTTTTCTCTGAATGAAATTAGAGCTACTCAGAAGGAACATACTCAGGCTCTGGTACAGATGAAAAGTTTTCTAATTATTGCCCACGATGCTCAGAGAAACTTGTCCCTTGATCACTTTCAGAAGATGGAAACCAGTTTGAAATCCAATGCAGAAGCTATTTCAAAGATCCCCTCTTAACTTCCATCTTCCCAAGCTACCATCACTACAAAGGATCTTCAATTATTTGCTGCAGATATAAAGAAATTGGTTGATGTTGTTATTCCACCAGAATCATCATCATCTTCTGGATTCATCACCAAAGCAGATTTGGCCAACTTCCAAACAACTTTGATTAACAAATTCAATAATGTCAATGCAAAGTTCGTTTCAAAGATCAATACTTCCCCAGCAACTGAACTAACTCAGAAGGTAACTTCCCTAGATACCTCTGTGATCTCACTCACCACAGTTGTCAATTCTCTATCTGCACACCATGAAATATGGAAGAAATCTAAAGAAGAAAGAGCATGCAAGAAAGCTGAGCTCAAGAAGAAAAAGTCTGAGGACCAGGATCCAGATGTGGCTGATCCTCAGAAGGGGGAGAAAAGGTAAAAACATAACGTGGGTCCCTCTTCTGAACCTCAAACAACTAAGAATGCGACAGAAGGTTATACAGAAAAACCCTCTAAGCAAGAAAATGTGCAAGAAAATCCTCAAAATAATCAGCAAGCTCCAATAGTTCCAACTCCATTGGCCATGCGTCCTTTACCTTAAGATCCAGAAGTTGCTAACTTTTTCATGAGCCTCGAAAGAACGAGAATAGCAGTTCCCAGAAAACCAAGGAACACGCATACAAGACCCAAAGCTTCAAATCAACCATCAACCTCGTCTGTTGAGCCAAATGTACAAACCAATCTGTCACACCTCGCTAAAGTGGAAACACGAGGTACGACAGTTCTAGGTTTCACAACAATAGGAATATAAACACCAACCATCCATATATTTAAAATGTCAAAGTTTAAAGTTTAAGATTACAACCCGACTACTTTAACTTTAACAAACAAATTACATCAAAATATATATAAAATCTTGATTGGTGTTCCACAAAAATAAGCTAAGCCTGATCGGATACCATCTTATTTTCCTGTAAAGCATGTTAAAACAAAAGGGTCAACTACAAAGAGTTGGTGAGTTCACAGGTTTTCAAATGCACAAACATTTTATATGCAAGGTATAAAAATAGCGAATCGGATGATCGAATCAACTTTAAATTTTTAACCTTTATGAGCAAATATACAAATTATCTTTACACATGATATTTAAATATTGGGCCACTACTAAGCCTGAACAACATTCTACACCCCACGAACTACCTCAGCGGTGGACCTAAAGTCCACATGTGTAGAGCATTCATAATTGATAAAGTGCACCTCTACTTGCCAGTTAGGTGAGTATGTCAACCAAATAGCGCTATCCACAAATATCATCGGCTCAAAACAAATACAGAGTTAAATAGTAGTGTATCACGGGGACTTCACATAACATAATATATCAATTGTGTAATATCAATTTGCTCATATCAATGATTTATATATTTTTCATTTAACAATATAATTCAATTCAATTTCCTTTAAAACAACATGCATTTTGGACAAAATCTTCACGAATAGATACACGAGATGTCCGCTTGACGAAAACAAAATCTTCACGAATAGGTACACCCCAAAACGTATATACATTTAAAAAGAGGGGCCGTGAATACTCACCTTTTAGCAAAATCTTCCAAATAGATACACGAGATGTCCGCTTGACGGCCTAACACTTACCTAACAAAGCAACGTACCCAAATGATTACTTATATGTCTAACGATTACTAGGAGAGTGCTTATAAGTCCTTATATGTCCAACTTGGTCTATTATTGTCCCGTTACACATAATGCACATTTACTCATTAATGATATAACTTATACCGAAAATGTAATGTTATAGTCCTTCAAGTGATCAACATTCATGAAATCAAACAATTTCAAAGTTTCACTTTCTGACAGAAACTATAGGTCCTAAAAAAATCAAATTAATGTAATATCCAAAATGAAAAATTTCCCATCTTTTTATATGTGATACATTACTGAGTTGTAGTCATTGTGACCAAATTTCATGCATTTTGGACATACAAAAACGGTTCATATAATTTATACAAAACAGTGTGTCACAGCAAGCATGACAGATTACACCCTGTTAGTAAAACAATCATTTGAGGAGTTCTACTAAGTATTTTTCGGAAATTTCAGTTGGATTATAAGCATAACACATAAAGGAAACTTTTAAGATAAGAATCACTCATTTTGAATGAGTTATGAGGAAGATATGGCACCACAAAGTTGCATGCACACATTTGTTCTTAGTTGACAGATTGCACACTTAACTTTAATAAATTGGTTAAAGCCTCAAAAATTCATATTTTGAATGAAACTGGATTCATATGAACCCTAACTCATGAAAAAAAATCTAGAAGAATAATTATGCATTATGGACTAATAATCAAAGGGATATCAACATACAAACTAGGGTTTAGCTACTGGTGGTTTCACAGTTTGCACACCTAAAATGTTTTAGGTGTTTGAAGGGTCAAAACTCCATATTTTCATGTGATTCCACTTGAAAACAAGAGATAACTCATAAAAATAACTCTCAAAAGAAAAATCATCCTTTTTCATTGAGTTTTGAAAAAGATATGGCCATTTGAACATGCATGCACAAATCTGTCAGCTTTGGACGGATTGTATATTCATTTTGGTTTGAAGAAATGAAACCCCAAATCACCTCATATTTGAATGAAAACAGTGGAATTTGAAAGGTAACTCATGAAAATAAGTTCCAGAAGAAAAATCAAGTAATTTGGACGATTATTTTGAGAGTTATGGTTGTTCAAAGTAGGGTTTACCTACTGTTGAACTCCAGATGCATATCTAACTTGTTTTGAGCATTTGGGGGGTCAAAACTCAATGTTTTTGAGTGAGACCACTTGGATTAGAACCCCAACTCATAAAATAAACTTTTAGAAGAATATTCATACCATTTGGATGATTATTTAGCAAGATTTGGGCGACATGAATACAAGGAAGTAATCTGTCAGCACCAAAAATGCTCATTTCAATGAACAAACCCATATGCAAAGAGATTTTACCTACTTTCTTGAGTTCTAATGTTTAGGTCATAGATTATCACCACTATATGAACATTTGTACATGTTTTGGTGTATCATCTCTCCATAAAACTCAGAAATTTCGGAGGGTTAATGAATGTGGCTAAAAATGCAAGAAAAAGTGGGTTTTTCACTCAAGATTTACAAGAAAATGGTGGAGATGATATTACTACATATTTGGATGATGAAATGTGTTGAATATCTTCAATAATCTTGCATTTTGATGGGTTTTTTATGAAGAATTTGGCTGGAACTTAAAGGAGAAAGGAGGGTTTTTGAAGAAGTCCCTTGAGTGTTAGAGAGAGAGAAGAGAGATATTTAAATTTTTCAACATGCAAAATGAGGAGGAATTGGAAAGAAAAATGTATTTATATGGGAGAATTGGGGGGGGGGGGGGGATGTACGTGGACCCCACTAACCCAATATTTAAAAAAAGTTAAACTCAAGCCCAAAAATGAAATTAAAATGTCATTTTTCTCAATTTTGGCCTTTTTCCTCATTGTAAGCTCAAAAGTGATTAAATTCTATAAAAATAGATTTTTTATATTTTAAATACTAAAACTATATATTTTATATAAATTAGGTATAAATTATAGCATTTGGCACTATGTAGAACGTTTCAGATAGTTACGGGTCGGAACCGAACTTTCTAAGCAATTACCGGTAACTCTAGAAATTTTTGGCCAGTTTAATCTAACTAACTCTCAATCTTATTAGTTATCTAAAATAACACTAATATAAACTTAGTAAGGGCTAACCTGGAAGCCCAAATTTGACAGTTGTCACACAATTCTCAAACCTCTGAAATTCCAGCCTCTGTTCAGGAAACCACCTGAATACCAGTGACAAATCAACCAAAAAATCTAAGTTTTGAACTTCCCATCTCTGCAAACCAAGAGTCGGATCAACCCCCATCAAATAATCCTATCACAAAAAATCAAGCTAAAAAAGAGGATCAAAACAAGATTCTTACTGATTCTGAGAGAATGTTTAGAAGGATTGCAGCTAAAATCAATATGGACTCGAAGCAAATCAAAAGAATTGCTCCATCTCAAACTTCTGCAGTAAGAGAAACAGTCTTCAGATGTATGTATGTTGTAACAGAAGATAGAGTTGCTTTGATCCTACCTAACTTTTCAAAGAATTACAAGGTAAGTGCTGAAATCGAGTCAAAATTCTTAAATCATAGGCAAGACCGAAAGATGTCTACTCTTCTTCTCCTATCAGAAGAGTTACTGGAGTAAAGCATGTGAAGTTTGAAGACGCTGAAATTGTCTACACTATCTATGAAGTGGAAAGAGCAAATAAACAAACATGTTATTTCTGTGACCATGATAATAAAGCTCAGAGAGTCAGAACAAAGTGGCTTATTTCAGAATTCTGGCTTGCATGGAAGCTTTTGTTTAATATAGAAAGATGGTTGACTTCTAGATTGGATTTAAACGACAAGTAACCATCTTAAGTATCACTGCTCCAATTGAAGATAGGGAAGGTATTGAACATCTTCAATAGGGAACATCATACTTGAACCAAAAGAAGGAGTGGTATTTAGAAGACATGGACGAAGAAGATTTTTCAGAATCAATGAGACATTCAAATATTCAGCTGGAATATTAGACATAGTCAGAGAATTGGCAATACCACAGAAAGAAGATACAACTGTTGATGTAAAGCTTAGGGTAGCTGTAGAGAGAATAGAGAAACGTATTGATCGGGTTATCAAGTTGAGGGAGATAACCAACCATTTTTATAAAGTGCTTTGTGGTCATCCTCAGGCACCTTTTTAGATGTTATCTTCTGTATTTCTTGTAATCTCTGTATTTCATGTTATTGTAATGAACAATTTTCAATCTTGTTTCTTTCTAAGTTTGTATGTTATGACTCTGACTTCACACTTAGGGGGAGATTATTAGAACTTAGAAGTGTGAATCAGAATATGTTAAGAAGGAACAAGTTAAACTCTCCAGAATTAAGCACTTCAGAAGTTTAACTCTTCAGAGATGATAGTCCAGAAGCCACACTATCAATCCAAAAGATTGGGCATTTTCTGGATTTCATTTTATGGACTAGCATGTGCTTAAATGACGTGGCATGTCATGCTTTCTGTGTGTAACTAAATCCGTTACTAGTACAGCTGACGTGTTAGCTTATAATAGGCTTGCTTGTTGACTTTCTCTATATAATAGTATAAATAGAGCTAACATTCTCTGTTGTAAGTGTCGATGATATTAGAGAGAACGGAGAGAGCATTTTGTATGCTGTAATCATTGATACACCGAGTGATATACAAATTACTATTATGCTTCATATTGTTCTTAATATTGTTCTTCATCTGTCATATACAATTCTAGTTTACTATTGGTTAATTGCTTCCGCTTTACACTCTCATCAGTCATATATTAATCAACTGTATGAGTAATTAAAGGGATCTGGGTTCCAACATCTAGTGATGGGTTTTCTTTTTGAGAACCATTCTATGAATTAGAAGACATTCAGGGAGTGTAGGGAAAAGAAGTACATACTTGGGAAGATGTATGTATCACTGAGTCAAAGTTCAGAAAATTACTATTGCGTTTGAGGAGCATTTTGATATTTACTGAATAAAGTTGATCATTGAGAATAATCATTCTTCAGCGTTGGACATACCAAGTTCACTGATTAATAGATTGAATCTAGTCTCATCAAGAGGCTTAGTAAAAAGGTCAGCGAGCTGATATTGAGTGGGTACAAAATGAAGTTCAATTTCACCATTCATAACGTGATCTCTAATGAAATAATATCTAATCTCGAAATTCTTGGTTTTCGAGTGAAGTAGGGTTATTAGCTATAGCAATAGCACTTGTGCTATCACAGTAGATAGGGATTTTTTGATAGCTTAATATCATAGTCCTGGAGTTGGTTCCTCATCCAAAGGATTTGGGCACAACAACTCCCAGCGGCTACATATTCAGCTTCAGTAGTTGATGTGGACACTGAGTTTTCTTTTTACTTGTCCAACTGACCAACTTTCCACCTAAAAGTTGACAACCTCCAGTGGTACTCTTCCTATCTATCTTACATCCAGCAAAATTACTATCAGGGAAACCGGTTAGGTCGAACCCTGAGCCTTTAGGGTACCAAAGGCCAAGATTAGGAGTTCCTTTCAGATATCTGAAGATTCGCTTTACAGTGATCAGATGGGATTCCTTGTGATCGGCTTGATATCTAGCATAGAGACAAGTAGAGTACATGATATCAGGTCGACTCGCTGTTAGATATAGCAGGGAGCCTATCATTCCTCTATAGGCAGTGACATTTACAGGTATCCCATTAGGATCCTTGTTTAATGTCAGAGGAGGTGCCATAGTAGTCTTCATTGCCAAACTTTGAGTCATCTCAAACTTCTTCAGCGTATCATTAACATATTTTCTCTGACATATAAATATGCCTTTATCAGATTGCTTATTCTGTAGACCAAGAAAATATGTTAGTTCACCCATCATACTCATCTTATATTCTTTTTTCATGCGTTTAGCAAAACTAGTACATAATTTGAGTCTTGTGGAACCTATAATGTCATCGACATATATCTGAGTAAGAATGGTATGATCTTTGTATTTTCTTAAAAAGAGGGTTTGGTCCATTTTTCCATGAATTTATTTTTCCTTTAGGAGATATTTAGAGAGGGTATCATACCAGGCTCGGGGAACTTGTTTTAACCTATAAAGATCTTTTTTAAGTTTGAAAACAAAACCAGGGTGTTTAGGATCAGAAAAACCAGAAGGTTGTTCAACATAAACTTCCTCTTTAAGTTCACCATTTAAAAAAGCACTTTTAACATCCATTTGAAAAACTCTAAAGTCTTTATGGGCAACATAGGCTAAGAAAAGTCTAATGGCTTCAAGTATGGCAACAGGAGCAAAAGTTTCATCATAATCGATACCTTCTTCCTATCTGTATCCCTGAGCAACAAGTCGAGCCTTGTTACGGATACCATTGCCATTTTCATCTAGCTTGTTACGAAATACCTATTTAGTACCTATAACAGTCTTACCAGATAGACGAGGTACAAGATTCCAAACTTTGTTTCTTCTGAACTCAGTTAGTTGTTCTTGCATAGCAGAGACCCAACTTGGATCAGTGATAGCATCATCGATCTTCTTAGGTTCGGATAGGAAATAAAGTTAACGTAGAGACAAATATTACCTGTACCCCGACAGGTTTTAATACATGCATTTGGATCACCGATGATTTGGTCAATTGGGTAATTTGATTCCATCGTTGAGCAGATAGCTGAGGAGATTGGTCAACATGTGATTCAACGACTTGTTCAGGGAGAACGGAAGATGCTTCATCAATAGATTTTTCAGCATTTCTTATCATCCCTGGTGGAGATCCAGAGAGATTTGCATTCTCTTGAGTTGAGAGAGGAACTTGGTTATTCACTAATGAATCACCATTAGAGCAATCTGATTGAGAGGAGTAACATCTATCCTTGAGGAGAATGGATCATTACTTGAAGTGGGAATGAAGTTAGTACCTTCATCATCATTATTTTTAGTGACAGGAGGTGTATTAAAATAAGATTCAGGTTCCCATAGTGAGATTTCATCCAACTATTCAGTTCCTCGTCGTTTTTAGGGACATGAATAGAATTTGTTGAGCGAGATTCATCAAAGTTCACATGCATGGTTTCTTCTACGTGTTGTCTTATTTTGTTGAAGACTCTGAAGGCCTTGGATACTGAGGAGTACTCAAGAAAAATACCATCATCCGTCTTTGGATCGAATTTTCCTAAATGATCTCGGTCATTCAGGATATAGCACCTGCATCCGAAGATATGTAAGTAGCTCAGTGAGGGTTTTCTTCCATGAAAGAGCTCATAGAAGGTCTTATAGAATCTTTTGACTATTAGGGATCGATTCTGAGTGAAACATGTAGTGTTAACTGCCTCAACCCAGAATTGTGTTAGTAGATGTGATTCGTTGAGCATTGAGTGAGCGGTTTCAATGATCATTCGCTTTCTTTTTTCAGCAACGCCGTTTTGCTTAGGAGTCCTCACTGATGAAAAATTATGAGAGATTCCTTTTTCTTTATAGAAGGTAACCAGGGAACTGTTTTTGAATTCAGTGCCATGATCACTTCTCATGGAGCGAACAGTGAGATTGTCCAAGACTTCCATTCTTTTGATAAAGGATACAATTTCATCAGATATATCCCTTTTAGAACGAAGAAAGAATACCTAAGTGTATCTGGAGTATTCATCAACAATCACCAGAATGTATTTCTTTCCAGATATAGATTGGACGTTGACTGGTCCAAAGAGATCCATATGGAGTAAGTGAAGAGGGGTTGTCACTGAAGAGACTTGTTTTGATCTGAATGTTGCTTTTGTCAATTTTTCTTTTGTCACACGCTGAACAAAGAGATTCCTTTGTAAAAGGGTGCTTAGGGAGACCCTTGACAAGTTCTTTCTGAGACAGATCCTTAATCATCTTGAAGTTCAGATGAGAAGGTCTCTTATGCCAGAGCCAATTTACATCAGAGGAGGCTCATGAAAGAAAGCAAACATTCTCTGAATGAGTACTATCCATATTAATGACATATACGTTCTCTGACCTTTTGCCTTTTAAGGCAAGTTTATCATTTTTATCAGTGACAACACATTTTATCTTTGTGAACAAGACTTTGAAGTCTTTGTCACAGAGTTGACTAATGCTTATGAGATTATGATTTAGTCCTTCAACATAAGCAACACGGCTGAATGAAGTTGCTCTGTTGGATAGAACGCTATAACCATTGGTGCATCTTTTGCCATTTCCACCAAAGGTCACTGAGGGACCTGTTTTCTTCCTTATATTCAGAGAGTAGATATTTTCTGCCAGTCCTGTGTCTAAAGCATCCACTATTGAGATACCAGATAATTTTAGTACTCTCCATAAGATAAGGAATTTAATTTTTCGTAGGTACCCATAGAACTATGGGTCCTGCAGTGTTAGTGAAACCAACAGGTATGGAGGATTTGTTACTCGCTGAAGAATTCTCTTAAAGGGTTATCTTCACCTTGGAAGTTTTGCCAACCTTAGTGATTTCACTTTTACTGATTTCTCAGTTCGAGCTACGTTCTTACCATGAGCTAATCTCTCAGCTTTAGTAACATTTGGACATTTACTAGCAATGTGGGTAGTCTCACCACAGTGATACCACTTTCTGTATTTGAAAAAAGTTTTGAGCTGGAAGCATACAGAGAGGTGGTCGAAATAATTTTAGGACCATGACCAAAAATTCCTTTCTCCATCGTCCTTGGAGGAACCACAGGTTTCTCAGGTTTAGATGGGGTAAGGTCAACCTTAATTCTGGGAGTTGATCTCTGAATTAATCCAAGGATCTTATTTCCAGACTTAGGATGACTTACTGAAGGAAATGAAGGATTCTTCTTCAGTTTTTGGAAATTTTTGATTGTGGGAACATGATTTAGGAACTTGTCTTTGATCACCTTCCCTGAATCCTTGGTAAAGGGTTTAGAAGGCCTTGTATCAGATGTAGAGATACACTGAGAAGAGGGATCATGGATAGAAGAAACAAACATTCCAAATTTCAACATGGAACGATCAATGTTAGTTTCTTCATGGTCAAAGGAATATCCAAGACCGCTCTTGACCTTTTTGGGAATCTGAGCATTAATAATCTCACTTGACTTTGTCAGAAGCCTTACACTATCCTTCAATGGTAGCTTTTCAGCCTTAAGATCAACGATGGCTTTTTCGCGCTCAGTGATAGGTTGTTGTCTTTCAATGCTAATAGCCTGATTTACAAAGACTTGATCCTTAAAATTGTTAGGTCTGAAATTATTGTATCCGAGATGACAACTATTGAAGACATGAAGGACCAAAAGTGCAAAGTCAACAAAGTCAACAATTATGAAGGTTTAATATAAGGAAACGTTGCTTTATTGTAAATAAGGCAAGTGTATAATGCCTTATCTCATAGTTTCCTTATTACGATAAATGTTCTACATATAAATAGAGGGTTAGGGTCATTCTTTAGGTGTAGGCGAGATTATTTATTAAGAAGAGATTAGGGTGAATATTGGTCGATTATAATAGAGCTGATTTCTGATATTGTTTCTTGTAATCGATACATACATCAAGAGATATACGACTACGGTATTCATTCAAATCCTATTTGTTTGTATTTCCTTTATTACATTATGTTTATATATCATTGTGCTTGTTAATCTGGGATCTACAAGTCGTATCAGAGCAGACGATCTGAGTTTTTGCGTTTTTTTGAAGTTATCCACGAAACAGAAGGTAATTTTTCGATTTCTGTGTTTTTTTTTGAGTTTATATCGATTCATACTGTCTTAGCTATACCCGATAAAAACTCATAATTTTTAAGACTGTTTTTTTCTCGATTCATTCTTCATTCGTTTAAATTTTTGTCGATTCATCGTAATATATCCTTGATTTCTATTCAAACTATTTAATCTGTTTTAATTAAAATTATTTTAGTTTATTTTGATTACTTTTGAAACTCTTTACATAAGAAAACTCAGAAACTAGTGACTCTTGCAGTTTTTCTTATAAAGAATTTTCTAGTAAAAATTATAAACTCTAGTAATTTTGATTTTTTTTCTTGACTGAACAAATAAGAAACTTGAGAACTTAGACATTCTTGTCCATAAAAAAGACTTGTTCTTTTTAGTCAAGAACCCTTTGTTCTTGTTTTTTGGTTTATCGGTTAAAGAAAATTCGGATTAAGTATCTTTGAATTTTTATCGAGCCCTTCCTAATCGACAAAATTTATTTTATCGAGTCATCTGGAATCGATATAAATTTTTTATGGATTCGGTTTTTATCGAGTGAACGATTTTTTTTTGTCGAATCTTAATCTATCGAGAAACTCGAAGTTATCGAGTCCCTTGTGATCGATAAAACTCTTCTTATCGATTCAATATTTTCTTAGAAATTTTATCGAGTCCCCTATACTCGACAATAATTTTTATCGAGCCTCAAACACCCGACAAAAACTCGTCCTCAAAGCCCAACCAAAAAAAAATTGTCGACCCCTACTCAATCAAGAAAACTTTATGTTTCACAAAACAAACTCATAAGATTTCAAAAAAAAACCTCGTTGATCGAGATCATCAAGCCAAGTACAATGACCACTCGCGAAGCAAAGGCAACACGCCCGATGTAAGCACTCTGACTATGATGCTTTTGTTTCCCAAATGCTTGATTTGATGCTTAAATTAAAAGAATTACAATCTAAGTTGAAAACCGAGAAACTCTTGGTTTCCCACTTAGAAGGACGACGAGAAAATAATTATCATCAACTGCTAATTGCCCAATCTGAAATTGCTACATCTCGAAGTATTGCACACAATCATCAAACGGAGAAACCGGTTTTTCAAGAAGAAAATATTCTCTTAAAACAACAAATCTCGGATCCCACACTTCAACTTAACAAATATAAAAGTGAGACCGAAGATTTTTCATCAAAATATGAATTTGTGAGTTTTCAAAGACAAGACCTTTTGGAAAAACTCAAAGATTTGGAACTAAAACTGTATAAAATAGGTCAAACTAAGCACAAAATTTATTTAAACGCTTCAAAAGATTTAAGTTCAAAAGCTGGTTTAGGATTTGATAATCCGAAACATTTAGAAAAGGCCATCTGCAATACTCCGACTATCTACAAATTTGAATATCTGAACCTTGGTCCGGATTACAAAATTCAATTTATGAAGTTAGATTCCAACGTCGAAGAAAGGAAAGATTGGAAAAGACAAAACAAGAATTTTCACCAAATTCCGTTCTGCTATCCTCAAATAGTAGAAGAGGAATCTTCAAAAGAAACTCTTCCAAATGATTATTTTCCTTCTTATTCTGGCGAAGACCTTCAAAATAAAATTCTTGAAAATAAACCCTACATTCACACTTTATTCTTAGAAAAGGAAATTATTCAACTTGAAAAAATGTTGGAACATGAACGTTCTTCGTCGGACAAAGAAAAAGAAACATTACTTTCCAAAATTCAAAAACTTGAGAACGAGGCTTTACAATTAAACCAAAACCGGGAAAATGATACAATTTCAAATATGTCTACATGTAAAGCCTTCGTTAGCTCGTATTTGGATGATTGTGAAGAGTTGTTTAAATTAGATCCAAACTATATTCATCCTAAACAAAAATGTTCCCCTTCTTTCGACCAAATTGATGATGACTTAGACTCTCTTGAGGAAATGCCTCGTTTTGACGAGTACACTGATTCCTCATTGAAACTTAAATTCACAGAACAGTTAGATGATTTAAATGCCGATTTTGACTTCAATCCTACACTTCCAAATCATATGGAGTTTTTGGACAAAGGCAAAAAGCCAATCGAATCAGTTTTACTTCCAACGGATCCGAACGAGTGTTCCACAAGTCAAATGCATTACACTCACTCTAACCAAAAGGATCAAACTCACTTTTCCAAACCCATCAATTCTCATTATGTGAAAAATGCTAAAGTTTTTCGAACTCGTAATTCTAAACAGTTTCATAATGATTTTGTTGTTAAATCCGGAAATTTCAAGAAGTTTAAGATGGTTTGGAGAAAAAAATCAACTATAGATAATACTGTTGGAAATATGCCACATACATATCCTATAGTTGATGCAAAATCATTTGTTTCCAAGACTAATTTGCCTTATCTTGTAAGATGTATCAATCAGCTAATTAGTCTAAGTGCCACAAAGATTTGTTGTTCTACTTGTGGAACAAATGATTTTTAATCTATTTTATTGCATCAAAAAGCTAACCTCCAACGACCCAACAAAGCTTGGGTACCAAAATCTTTTTAATCTATTTTGTAGGTACGTCATGTGTGTTCTAAATTCCGAATATTCACATCACATGAAAATCTTTCAAAAGGTTATGCTACATTTAAGGGGAGTACCACATTTTTACCATTTATTTAGTTTCATAGTATCTCAGCTATGAACCTGCTCTTAACATTATGACTTCTGAATACATCAGTTCAGAACTCGGACTTCAATATTTCAAAACTCTTTGTGCTATAGATTTAGACGTTTCAATGGTCAAACCAAATCCGGAAGGACCTACCCATGAAACACATCCCTAGGTTAGATATCCTGAAAGGGAATGATTAAAATAAAATCGACTGCTTGTGAGATAAAAGAAAAATGTGAGGGTGTGACAAGACTTTAAAGAAAATATTTGGTCTTCACCAAACCTAAACAGTTATCCGGGTAACCACATAATCTATTCATTCTCAATTCTTTGGAGATGAATATTGAACTAGACATGGACCCAATGTCGATAACTCGTGTCACCCCACCCAACTACTCAAGTATCTCACAAAAGATATTTGTTTCATATATCACGGAGAATAAGCATATCTGCTATATTTTCTTCACTCGGAAGATTAAGATATTGAAAAAGGAAGACACACCTCCGGTCTCCGAACTTCACATTCAATGCACATTGAGTCTGTGAAATGTATTTTCACATTTTGAGCCTTAAAATTAGCATTTAATGCATAAATTCTTTCTACACATTGCACGAGTCTTTGTGATTCCTCAAGCATATATTCGTGTTTATGCCGGAACAGTTTGAGAAGTTAGTTTTATAACTTACTTCTATGATAACTAGAAGTCCTATCAGTGTCAACCCGCTGCCAACACTGCACATAGGCCACTTAATTAAAATTTATTTTGATTAAGTGATAACAGTTGCTTCCCGTGCTTCTGTATGTTAGTTTTACACGCTTCATTAGTTAACTATTTTTTTTTGTCTTTGGTTATTCATAATGATTCGGTATCTCCTTATCATTCTGAGGGGGAGAGATTGTATATCAAAGACACGACATCACGACATGAGAAAAGGAAGATGACAAATGTTGATTTGTTTTGAAGATAAAGACTGAAGTAAATATGTTTTGTCGACTGCTAAAGATAAAGTTGAAGACTTATCGAGTGCTTAAGACCCGACATAAATTTTCATCGATTCAACTTGATCCGAGATCATTTTCTGTTGAAGACTTATCGAGTGCTTAAGACCCGACATAAAGTTTCATCGACTCATCTTGGCCGGACATCAATTCTTGTCGAATCTACTTGGCCCGAGATTTTTTCTCATCGACATCACCTGACCCGACAAGTTTATAACCTACGACATCACGGCTCCTTCGATTTTTCAAATCATGCTAATGTTAAGGGGGAGCAACGGAGATTACAAGAGATCATTTTCGTAGGGGGAGCAAAAGATTCAAAAGAAAGATTTGTTGACAAAAGTTTCATGATCTTCAAAAGAAGAGTGCTGAGTTGTTGAATTATAATATCGAATACAAAGGGGGAGATTGTTAGGTCTGAAATTATTGTATCCGAGATGACAACTATTGAAGACATGAAGGACCAAAAGTGCAAAGTCAACAAAGTCAATAATTAGGAAGGTTTAATATAAGGAAACATTGCTTTATTGTAAATAAGGCAAGTGTATAATGCCTTATCTCATAGTTTCCTTATTACGATAAATGTTCTACATATATATAGAGGGTTAGGGTCATTCTTTAGGTGTGCGCGAGATTATTTATTAAGAAGATATTAGAGTGAATATTGGTCGATTATAATAGAGCTAATTTCTGATATTGTTTCTTCTAATCGATACATACATCAAGAGATATACGACTACGGTATTCATTCAAATCCTATTTGTTCGTATTGCCTTTATTACATTACGTTTATATATCATCGTGCTTGTTAATCTGGGATCTACAAAAATCTTCTTCGATATTAGTAAGTTCTTTGATTTTCAGATGGCAGTTTTTAAGCTGTACAGTTAGATCTACGTTTATTTGTTCAACTTTTATTTTACCATTTAGAGCATTTTAAAAATCAACGGTCATAGATTCGAGAGCCGACAAGCTATCAAGTTCAGGCATTGAGATTCCGAAGAAGAGGTGTCAGAGGCCTCTTCAGCTTCTTCTTTTCTAGCCGTAAGACATATGAAGGCTATGTCCTCTTCGTCTGACCCAGATTCGTCAGTGGTTTGTGCCCAGTCGTCTTTTTGATCCAAGTCGACTTCTTTAGCGACAAGGCCTTTACCTTTTCGCTGGTTTTTCTTCAGATTCTGATATTCCTCTTTTAACTTAGAATATTTTTCATTCTTAGTTTTATCAGGGATCTGAAAGGTGGGGGGGGGGGGGCGAAGCGACCTTCTTGGATCTGCATTCAATTGCAAAGTGACCTTTGCTTTGACAATTGTAGCAGATCGATGAGGCTTTGTCAGCGGGAAGAGTATTTGACTTATCAGAGTCAGTGATGGCAGGTGTCTTTCTGAAATTACTCTTTCTGGCAAGTCTCCTGAAATTGCTAGTGAGAAGAGCCAAAGAATTGTCAAATTCAGAGCTATCTGTATCAGTGATATCCTTTGGGTTAGATTGATCTAACTTAGTGATAGAAGTAATCGAAGAAGATACTAGTTTAGGAGGTTCCATCTCTGAAGTCACTAAGGCCAAAGAAGTACTTTTGGCAGATTTAGTGTTCTTTATAAGGTTTCTTTTTAAGGTTTGTGATTGCTTATGATCGAGCAATATTCCATACAAAGAACTTAAAGATAAAGTTTATTTGTTCTTTGACAAGTTTAGACAGGTAGTAAATGTGTCCCATTGTTCAGGAAGAGCTTCCATGAACTTTGTCAGAATTTCAGAGTTAGAGTACTCTTGATCAGCTATTTTCATGTCTATTAAAAGACAGTTAAATCTCTGGTGAATTTGTGAAAGTGTTTCATTTTCCTGAAACATGAAACTTTCATATTGTCTCACCAAGTTGATTCGGCGAGTAATCTGAACCTTATCGGTTCCTTCATATTGAACATAGAGAGTGTCCCACATGGACTTGGAGGTCCTCATTTTCATTACAGAATGATAAACATCATCTGGAAGAGACATGGAAATAATAGAGCTAGCTTTTGAATCAACAGCTAGCTCTTTCTTGTCTTCCTCACTCCATTGATTTGGAGTTTTGGGTTTACGTCTCTCAGGAATAGCAGGAGAGGTAGCAGTAGCAAGAACTGCATGGACTAGAAGTGTTGGAACGAATGGTCCATTCTCTACATAGTAGGGGATTTTAGGATCTGACCCTTCTAGGAATAGAGTCATTCTTTCCTTCCAGACTAGGAAATTATCCTTGCTAAATCTAGGAGGTTTAGCTAAAGATCTATTGTCTATATAGTTAGTATTTGTATTAGCCACTTTAAAATAACAAGAAATTCGTTCTTTAAAGATTTTAAAGCAATAAAACTGCTCTGATACCACTTGTTGGTCCCAAATGAGTCTACAAGAGTTCAAGAATATAGAAACAGTTTGTAGAGGGGGAGGGTTGAATACACACACAAGCTTTTTAGGTTTTTAAATAAGTTTATATTGAATAAACAAATTTACAGTTGCAAACGGAATAAGAACAAGTAACTAAACATATTCTATTACGACATAAGAAATCACAAAGTTTCATGAACAAGGAAGATAAGAAATACCAGCAGAGGTTCAAGAGGAGATTTTGCATGCATGAAGATGAAGAAGGGTTCTTCATCTATTTATACCCGTTGCATTTAATGCAAAGCAAAAGGTATATGCAACGTCTCAAGTTTCTATTTGAAACTTGTCCTTTGTGCACAAAGCGACCATGCTTTTAGCCGTATATGAACAGTAACCAAATCAGATTTGATGGGGACATAAGAGACAATCCATACGTCCTTTTCTGACAAGGTATGGAGGTTTGACATTTGTGCATCGAGGATAAGATCAACTTTGATCTTGCTGAGTAGGCCCCACTTGATCACTGATACTCAGTCTTCAAGGATGAAGTTTTAAGGTATCACTGAGGCTTTGCAAGATATCACACTTTAGGTAGATGAACGTTTCTATCACTGAACCGCTTCAGATCACGAGTTGTCCCTGATGTGAGAGTTGTTCTTCAGATCATCGGAGATAGGCCTTTGTTCCTGATCTTCAGCGACCACCGAGTGCAATCAGTGTATGCTATCGTTGAGTACAAATAATGACGTGATCTTAGAATTTTCACTAAGTACACACGAAATCATATACAAATCACTAAAAGGAGTTTGGATCAACAATTACCATTGGATTTAACAGAATTGACGGTAAATAGTCAAAAATTCGTAAAAGAAGGTATGATTGATAAACGTTATTTAGAAACGAGAAAATCTAGTTGAGCGAGGTATTATCCATTATGGATTGAATATATTAATCAATAGATTGGTTAGAAGGCTCTGATACCAACTGTTGGAACCCAGATCCCCTATAAACTCAGTATTTGGTGAAATAATGGAATTGAAAGAGTAGAAAGCGAAAGCACAATTAAATCACTAAATTAACTAGATACAATGAATGTAATTTGTAAAATAGAATAGGAAAACAAACTCAGTGACTGATTAGGAGTTCACATGTGTATTGATGAGTAACTTTGACAAATTACAGCGTAGAACAACAAGAACACACACAATAGTGTGTGAGAAAAGCTCTCAAATATTACTCCCTCTTTTGTAATAAATCTGGAAGAGACTATGTAAAAGCTTACCTATTACATTGAACAACTTCCTATTTATACTATGGAAAAGGAAAGTCAACTCATTAGCCAATGAGAATATGCCAAGCTGTAAAGTTAAGTAACCGCTTCTCCACACGTGACATCTTGTAATAGGTCCATCTGTACTTGAGAGTGTCACTGGAGAAAATGAAAAGTGTAATTCGAGAGTACTTGGGAGTCAGAGGCTCTGCATAGTACATGCAGAGGCTCTGTATGTATAGTGTAGAGACTCTGTGTCAGAGACTTGAGATCTGCACCATTCTGACTTGTATTGCCGCGCCTTCGTCTTCTACTTTCGAGGTCTGTATCCGAGGTCTGTGTCTCTAATGACACAGTGTTCAGATCAAAAGACTTAGAATTCTTTTTACTTACACTTTGTAACAAATTTAATTTCTAACATCATCTCTTGTAAAATGATGTATGATTTGGATGTTCTTGGTCTATGAGTAGAGCACTAAATTATTGGCTATGGCTATGGCACTAGTCTTATCACAATCGATAGGGATGTGTGGGAACTCCAAGTCATAATCAGGTTCATTCAGAGGATTTGACCACATCAACTCCATCCGCCACATACTCAACTTCAACAATCGACATGAACATTGAGATTTGCTTTTTAATTGTCCAACTTACCAACTTTTCACTTAGAAGCTAATAGTCTTAGTGATGCTCTTTCTATCCAGCTTGCATCCTACAAAACCACTATCTAAATACCTAATTAGTTTAGCCCTAGAGTCTTTGATACCAAAGACCTAGGTTGGGTGTTCCCTTCAGGTATTTGGATGTTTACAACAATCATGTGAGATTCCTTGGCATTGGCTTGATAATGTTCACAAAGACACATAACATGCATAACATTATGTCTACTTGATGTAAGGTTCAACAAAGATCCAATCATGCCCCTCTACACTATAACATTCACAGATTTACCCTCATGGTTTACGTTTAGCTAAACATGTGGAGCCATGGGAGTCTTCAAGACTAGCACCGAGTAAAATCATATTTTCCTTTACCAACAAAGGCTCCTTTTTCAGATTGATTTACGTATAAAACTACATAACATGTTAACTCATCCATCATGCTCATTTAATATTTAATTTGCATTAATTTAGATAATTTCTTGCAAAGAGACTTGTCAGTTGATCATAAGATTATGTCATCTACATAGATTTGACAAAGCAGGGTGTTGTCAATCTTTCGTTAAACTTGGAGATGAAAGTCATCTTTCGTTTCTCGACAGTGAAGTAATCTGATTGATAATTAATGTGGGTATCCTATTTCTAATACAAATGATAACTCGAATTTTTAGAGTTATTACATGCTCTTTATTTTGCAATTCTTTTGTTAATCTCGGCCATTTTGCTTCTTAAACACCCATTTTGGTCTATCTTCAGTTCTGAGTAGAGAGTATCCACTGTAGTATTTTTGAACCATGTGATATGATTTTATGTTGTTTTCTAGCAAAACTATCCACAATGGGATCCATAGCGAGATCCATGGTCCCCACTCTAAGAGTTTAAAAGTTAACTCTATTGAAGTAGTTGGCTTTGGGAGTTCAAAAGAAAGCGGGAGAAATGCAAAAAAGTTGTTTTGGGTCCTTTTAAGTTTTATTTTGGTGGAGGCAAAAAGAGAGAAGGCCAAATGTTAAAAGTGAAAAAGGTTGTTGTGAAAACTCCTTTTGCAGGTGGAAAAGTAGCCTTGTTTCTTTCCTATTTTTGTTTTCCTACCCTCTTGTGTCTTGTATAAATAATGGTGCTAACAATGAGAGTTGAGACAGATATGGATAAATGGATGATTAGACAAAGAGCTAAAAACGTAGTTTTTTTGGTAGAAAGAGCATTAGTTCAGTAGCTATAGTAGAGAAGAAGTTTAATTCTAAATTTTGATTTTAATTTCCAGTCAACATTTAATTTCCAGTATTTTTTTTCCAGTACTGTAATCTAGTGCCTTCCATATTGGGCACTTCACTTTTTTCTTATTCAAGTTAAATCTTTTGAGCTATCTTCTTGCAATCTTTAATTTTATACTTTCCTCCACATTTCTAGTATGAAGTAAATGTCATTCATTAATAGAAGCCTAACCTGCAAAATAGGGAGTATGGATCAAGGCAACATTCAACATTCTCACAATCTTGTACGGATTATACTTTGACAAGAACCTCGACTCTGCCTTTCATAGAAAACATAAAGCAATAGCCAGAGGGAAACCCATCAAGTTCATGTTATATGAGACATTCTGGTATCTATTCATGAGAAGGGTAATAAAGAAGTTTATCTTGACCGTAGACTCTGTGAAGAATATGATCTTTATTATGAACTCCCGTAAACCAACATAGCTTCCAGAGGGTTATCCAAATGCAAGACCGCTTTCTCATGTGATGTTGAAAAACTATATTCCTTCTGACGCATCCCTCATTTCTATTTTTTGTTCTATTTAAGTCTAAGAACTGAGACTTGATAACCCAAAATGTATGTTCCTATCTATATCAAGTAAGGAGTTTGAGAAAGATAATGAAGATCAACAAAGTGATCCAGAGGGCTCCAAACTCAAACCCGAGAGGGAAAATCAAGAGCTCTTGAGAAAAGATGGCAACGATGGCACATATGAGATAAACAAATCGAGTTAATGTCGAGAAAAAACAATGACCATCTCTTATTCTCGAAAATCAAGAGGTATTGAAACAAGGCCTCATCTCAGCCCATTTATTGACAACCCAACTAGCCATTCAATCCCTTCTCAACAAGGGATTGTCTCATTTATACATAGAGAGCCATATAATTTGGGAACTTCTTCTAAAAAAGAAGCCTCCATTGAAATAAGTGTCCCTTCTCTCCATGACACTAGGTTCTTGCAATCATATCCAAGGTATTTGTTTCCTCTGATGAGGTCTTTGAGACAAATCTTGGTTTGCCTGATGGACTATTCATTTATACACAAGTACATGCCACCATATCTATGTTCAATATGGATAAAGGCCAATATTTATTTCAACTCTTTGAATCAGACTAGTGCTTTGAACATTTTATCAAATTTACCGAAATGTTCTATTCACTAGAGACACAAGGAACATTAGGAAGTCCTCTTAACCTCAATATCAACACAAGGTTGAACAGAGGAACCACGAAACTCGAGGTTGAACTAGAGACCGCGATCCACAAACTGACGCATGGGACTCACCCTTTACTTGGGCATGTGTTGTCTCTAAGGATGTTACGCACCTCAATTTAGTCACAAATGAAGGGTTCCTTGGATGAACTGAACCTCACAATCTCAAGACCCGAGGATTCTACATCCACCACCTCTGAGTTATCATTAATCAAAGCCTTCTCTCTTTTTTTAAATAAGGAGTCAACATCCTAATCTTCTAAATTGGATGCATATCAAGTCTTATCAATAAGCGACTCCAAGCCTCTACAATCTCATCTTATCATCCTCTATACCATAATCACATAGCTCAGCAACAAGGTCGAAGACTTATCTACTAAAGGATCTTCTTCAAATGAACTGGTCTCGAACCTTTCTTTGTTGATTTGAAAATGGCTTCCAGGAAAATCCTATGTCTTGATCCAAACTCTTTCAGTAATTTGATTATGAACACTTGTCCTTTGTAAATAATTTAATGAAGTTTCTATCTAAAAGAACATCAGTGACCGAGTCTGTTCATAGTTATTTAGGGAACTTTTTATTTTGAAGACAACTCTCACATCTAAAGAAACCGTTGATCCAAGCTCCTTCAGTGATTTGATGATAACCCTCTTATAATTAGGGGGTGTTTACTTATGACTTAATGAGCTTAATGGGTTAAATAGCTCATTCGTACAGACAAAATATAGTGTTTACTTAGGGCTTATTCACACAAATGGGAGAGAGCTGTTGTCCAGGTTCAGCCAAAAAAAAAGACAAAATCTACCCTTTTTAATAAAACACCGCCTCTAGTGTACGCCTCCTCAAGAAACAATGAAGAACCAATCCTAACAAGACCAGAATCTTTATTTAGTCTCGTTCCATATTTATTTTGAAGTTTCCCAGGTTTGTTTTTTGGATTTTGATTTTCATTTCATTTTCGATTTTCATTTTTGATTTCATTTTCGTTTGAAGTTTCAAGATCATCTTTGTTCTCGACAACTCCCTCTTTCCCCAATGACCGTCTTCTTCCTCTTTGATTTCTCCTTTCTTTCGATTTTGATTGTTGTTTGTTTCGATTTCTGTTTGTCAGGATTTCGATTTTCGTTCCATATTTTTTTATTTTGATTTTTGTTTGTTACGATTTCGAGTTTCGTTCTAGATTTCGATCTTGATTTTTAATTGTTTTGATTTCATTTTCTTTCCAAATTTTGAATTTCCATTTCTATTTGTTTCGATTTCGATTTTCTTTCCAGATTGTTAAGATTTCGATTTCTTTTTGTTCGGATTTCAATTTTCGTTCTGGATTGTTATGGTTTTAATTGTCATCATAGATTCTTATAATTTTGATTTCTGTTTGTTTCACATAGTTCAAGTTCGATATTTATTCTAGATTGTTCAAATTGTTTAAGTTTGATTTTGATTTTTGTTTGTTTAAGATGGTTCAAGTTCGACTTTTGTCCGACATTGTTCAACTTAAATTTATGTTCCAGATTGTTGAAGTTCGATTTCCATTTCTGTTCAAATGGTTTCATGAATTTGAATTTCGATTTCTATTCAAATAGTTTCATGAAGTTCGATTTTAATTTTTCATTGATTGTTCTTTCCAGATAGTTAGGTTCTGATTATTCATTCCAGATTGTTCATTGATTTTCAACTTAGGGATAAAACGGTCATTTCCATCGATAAAACAGTTGATTCAATAAGAAATGTAAACAACAATATATTTTTATCTACACAAACAAATTTATCCATACATAACTTGATAGAAAGTATGGTAAACAGCGCCTTAGTGAAATTCTTAGTTTCTAGCTTTCTATTAAGTTTCAGTGAATCATCACTGACCGTGCTTAGTGATCACTGAAACTATCGCATAATAGTATCTGAACATGAATATTCCTGAACACAAAACTCACACCAACGAAACCTTTAGTGAGGTCGAAGAATTAGCGGAAGATAGAGACATGATAGTTCATGATCTGAAGCGGCTTTCAGTGATCACAAGTGTGAAATCTGACAAGATTTAGTGATGCCTAAATAATCCTCAATAAAGCCTCAAGATCAATGCTCAAATGAATCGTGCTCGACAAGATTAAGTTTTGTTAATCCTATATGTACAAAAGGACAACCCCCAGACCTTGTTAGGATCGTAAAAGTACTATGTTTCTTTATTTATCCCCATGTGTTTACCAACCTTAAAGGTCAACCGTTTATATATGGCTAAAATCATGTATGTTATGAGAACAAAGGACAAGTTCTCCAATAGATGTTTGACACGTGCAGTGTACCAACTGACTTGCATTTAATGCATTGGGTATAAATAGATGAATAGATCGTTCTTCATCCTCATGCATCTATATCTCTCATCGAACCTCTCTTTCTGTTCTCTCTTTTTCTTGTGCATCATCATTAGTGCTTCTTAGATTATTTAGAATAGGTTTTATAATTTGTTCTTATTTCCACAAGAATCTGTAAATTTGTTTTAATCAATAAACTCATTTAAAAAGTAAAAGCTTGTGTTAGTATTCATCCTCCCCCTTCTACAAACTGTGATATCTATGCACTCTTATAGACCCCTTTGGGACCAACAAGTGGTATCAGAGCAATTTTTATTTCTTTTAATCGTCAAAATTACTAATGCTCTTCTATTTTTAAATGACAAATCTAAATACAAATGTTAGGAAACGATTTTAATTGTGACAAAATAGGAAAGGATTGCGTTGTAAAGAAAAGGCAAGTGTATAATGCATTATTCCTAGTTTCCTTATTTCAAGTTTCCTAGCAATATAAATATTAGCTTAATGGTTCATTATAGAGAGAGAGAGAGAGAGAGATAGAGAGCGAGAATAGCATTATTGTAATCGAGAGCTAAACCCTTACATGCGTTAACATTGTAACCCCATTATACAAATTAGATATATGACTTACTTTGTCTCATATACATCGCGTTCTTCATTGTGTTCTTATATTTATTGATTATACTTGATGGGATCCACCCGATTAGAGTTTTGAATTTGGGGTAATCGACATCTTGAATTTAAGGTAACTCGATTTTTTTTCTCTCGAATATAGGTCCTCTGTTTCATTCGATAACCTTCAAAATTGCGATCTTGGTAATTTTTCTTAGTGTGATAGCTTCGGTTCATCCTTAAAACCTGATCTGGAACTCTTCTCATTGTTTCAAACGATTTTAGATGATTAAAATCTAAAATCATCTATCTTGATTACTTAAAATTTGACAACATTTATTTTTTCTGTTATTTTACCCTTATTTATCTTGATTACTTATGACGTTCTTGTCCATAGAAAAAGTCAAGAACTTTATTCCTTGCAACTTTTTCTAGTCAACAAACTTTAAGTAGATATTATAAATCTTGGTAAAACTTTGTCATATCCGTTCTTGATTGCTTAGACCTTCTTTTCCATAGAAAAACTCAAGAACTTTGTTCCTTGCAGCTTTTTCTAGTCAAGAAACTTTAGCAATTGGGTTGGATTTTGATAAATCTTTAATTGAACCTCAGAATATTCAATCCTGAAGTTTTTTGAAAATTGAAAAATTAGCTATTCATGTCCATAAAAAGACTCGTGAACTCTATTCCTCGCAGCTCATTTTGCTCAAGAAAGCTTTGTTATCATTTTCTTTAGGCTCAAGTCTTTGAATTAATTTTTAATTACTGCTTAATATTATCTCTGGTATTTTTGGGAAAATTGACAACCTGGTCATTCTTGTCCATAAAAAGACTCGCAGCTCTTTTTAGTCAATGAAACCCTGGTTATCTTTCTTTTAAAATAGTAGTTAAAACTTTCAATCGAAACCAAGTTGATATCTTCTGGATCTCACACTTAAGGACTTGATAAAATAACTTTCTCGGGTCTGGATAATTCAAGAAAAGAACTTGTTCTCGAAATAGTTTCATTTGAGAAACCTGGTTCTCTAATCCTTTTGATCCGAGCAACAAGTTCCTCACTTTCATTAGACCCGACATCCACAGTCCTTGAACCTTATTGATCTGAGATCCCTAGAACTCGAACCCCTTAGATCCGAGATCCTTCTCCTCGCACTAAGTTGACCCAAGAAAACAAACCAAATTTTTTTTTCTTTAGACCTTTAATCCAAAGTTTGTCTTAGCACCTTTTCAAAACTTACCGATCGTGATCAACTCATCAAGTACATCATGACTACTCGCGAAGCCATGGCCATTGGCTCCAATACTTGTCCTCCGGTCTTATTTAGAGGTGAGTATTCACAATGGAAATACCGTTTCCTTGACTTCATCGATCACAATGACCATGCGTTATGCGATCCAGCACTGAAGGTCCACCACCTCCGATATATTGGGATCTTCCCGCCATGCCAAACAAAGATCCTCATCTTTCGGCTCGACGAGAGATCAAACCTAAGTCCAAATATGAACCTGACGAAAATCGTATTGCAAGAGGTGACCAACAAGATGAAACTTTGAAGCAAGACGAAGAAGAAGTACTTGAAGTCATGGATGCCAACAAGAAAACTTCTAAGGCTTCCGATCCACCTGCCCTTGTTGCAAAAGACCCTCACGAAGATAAACATGACCACCACTCCTCCCGAAGCTCTCAACAAGACAACCCTGTTCTTCACACGAAGAAAGAAGAAGAAGGGTATGATTGCGATCCTGAGATCGAGCAACTCAAGGAATCTTTTGCCTTTCTTACTCAAGCATTCCAAAAGAAGTTCTATCGTCGTCCTTCCTCCAAAAAACAAAGGCCGTACCTTCAAACCCGAAGACAAGTTCAAAAGAGAAATGAGTGTGTGCTACAACTGTGGCAAATCCGAACATTATGCACACGAATGCAAGAAACCGGTGGTCAAGGACTCTAGCTACTACGCGTACAAGTTGATGCTCGCAAAGCAACAAGAAGTGGAAAGGTACTCATGTCGAAAGATGATTATTGGCCCCACATGTCCGATCATGAGAACGAACCTCAAGCCCATTTCAGCTTAATGGCAAGGACCAACAATGCAGATCTCTCTGATGGTGATACCAAGTCTCACGCTTCCGACACCGCATCCGAGGTAACTTATTCTAACTATGCTTAATTCTTTGCTTAAATGAATGATTTGATGATTCAATTGAAGATCTGCAATCTAAATAACTCTTGGTTTCCAAATTAGAGGCACGACTAGAAAATAATCACAACCAACTCTTAATTGTCACAATCGAACTTGCATCATCAAAGAGTGAGTCCGAAGTACTTCAAAACGAAAATATCAACTTAGGGACTGAAAATAAAGATTTACAAACACAAGTTACGGACCTCACGGAAGAGTTGAAATTTCGAAATGAAACCATAGATTTTTGCCACTGTCCAACGAAATGATATTCTTGAAAAACTCAAGGCTTTGGAACTCAAACTATATAAATTAGGTCAAACGGAAGAAACAATTCACCTAAATGCACCTAAAAAGTTATGTTTAAGGGTTGGCTTAGGATATGACAATCCAAAACGTTTAGCAAAAGCTCTATACAACACTCCAACACTTTATAAATTCGAATATCTAGACCTTCGTCCAGATTATAAAATTCAATTTATGAAGTCATCTCACAACAAATTGAGAAGGACTTATCTAATGAAACTCTTCCTAACAATTATTTTCCTTGTTACACCGAAGAAGAACTTCAAACTGAACCTCCAACTTGTAAACCATACATTCCCACCTTATTTTTAGAAAAGAAAATCATTCAACTTGAAAAGGTGTTGGAATCCGAACGTTTGAAAACACATTCTTGAAAACAAAAGATACTCCTGAAGTTGATACAACTTCCGAAGTATCTTCGTGTAAAGCTTTCGTTATCACACATCAATCAAACTGTGTTCTCTAGAATTTTTTAAGAACCGAACATGCCATTCCCTCACCTTGTGAAGTGGATGACTTTTTCTCATTCATATGTGATCCAAGTAACTTCCGTCCTTCAACTTATCGAACTTCCCTTAATCCCGAAGAAATAGATGTTGAACTCGAGGCCGATGAACAGAAAATTCTATCCAATGAACGACTAAATTTTTCACAATTACTTAACTCTGAAGTGTGTCCAAATAAATCGGTTGATCAATTTGACTTCAATCCCACACTTCCCGCAAACAACCCATAAACTCAGTATTGATTCCTGAAGTAGAAACCGAATGTTCTACTAGTTCTTCAAAACAACCCTTTTCTCAAATTAAGGATCATACTGTGCATTTTAAAAAGACCAATTCACGTCCCTATATAAATTCTGATCATGGTCCATTTGATGTTTTAGCACTACGCCCTCTAAAGATAAAGCAATTTTGGATTGAAAAAGCCAAAAGTCAAACAAAGTCCTCGCCCCACAATAAGAATGCTAGATTTAATTTTACAA
Source organism: Silybum marianum (assembly GCA_036898165.1). NCBI lineage: Eukaryota > Viridiplantae > Streptophyta > Magnoliopsida > Asterales > Asteraceae > Silybum > Silybum marianum. The sequence goes on along the minus strand of CM072540.1, from coordinate 12,813,943 downwards.
ATGTCAAAAATCCTAAACGAAGTGTTAAATTTCCTTATACTATTCATTCCTTTAGGCATTTATTGAAATTTTCTCAAAATAAAATCTATTGCTCTAATTGTGGTGTGAATGACTTTGTGTGCTTGAATGATTATAATTATGGTTATGATTATCAGTCTAATCTGCATGCATCCTATGATTATCATCAATTTTATCCTTCTGTTTCTAATTCCGTTTTCAACTGGGTTCCCAAAAAGACTAATGCAACTAAGTCCCAATCCAAGTGGGTATCAAAGTTCGTAAAGTCAATTAACCCTGAAGGACCCATTTTAAAATGGGTACCTAAATCTGCCTGATATTTTTTTACAGCCTGGTGATGTGTGGTACTTAGATTTCGGATGCTCCAAGCCAATGACTAGACAAAAGGAGTTGCTCAACAACTACATTGCTCAATATTGTCCAAGACAACCTGACGATCTCAAAGATATCCTTTCTTGAAGGACTCGACTACAATCTATTCAGCATTGGCCAATTTTGTGACAAAGACCTTGAGGTCAATTTCCGATCCAAACGATGTAGTATTCCCACATACGACGAAAAAGAATTATTGGTCGGTTCTCGCAAATCAATCTATACAGCATCGAGTTGTCGAAAATCCAAATGCCAAACAACATGTATCTACTTTCAAAGGCTTCAAACGAGAAAAACTGGCTTTGGAATGCGGACTCAAAGCATGAATCTATCGGCCCAATGCGAACTCAAAGCATCCACGGCAAAAAGTACGTCCTTGTCATGGTATTTGACTTCTCACGATACATTTAGGTCAAATTCCTCCGCACAAAGGACGAAGCCCCCGCACTCATTATTGCCTTCGACTAAAGTGTACAAGTGAAGTTAGAACTAACCATCCAAACCATTCAAACTGACAATGGCACGGACTTAAGAATCGCACACTCAACAATTTCCTCGTTTCAGTCGGCATCACACAGACTTTTTCGGCCGCCCGAACTCCGCAACAAAATGGTGTAGCGGAAAGACGCAACCGTACACTCGTAGAAGCCGCACGTACCATGCTAGTCCATTCAAAGCTTCTGCACTCTCTATGGGCCAAAGCCATTAATACAGCATGCTTCATGCAAAACCGATTCGTCATCAACAAGCGCTTCAACAAAACCCCATATGAGTTGATCAACAACCGAATTCCCAACATTCTGTTCCTTCATACCTTCAGTTTTCGCTGCTTCATTCTCAATGACAAAGAAGATTGTGGCAAACTCCACTCCAAAGCCGACGAAGGTGTCTTCCTCGGATACTCTCCTTCTACGACAAGGTCGAATTGGCTCCTAAACAACACAGTTCTGGACCCGCGCTATATGGAGTATTAGCTTCTGAACACCTTCGTTCAGAACCTGTCCCTAACCCGATCCGTCCAAATCATGCTTCAACTTCCAAAACTGCCACATCTGCCTTGGACGACCTTTTCGAGTTCTTCTACATGGACTACTTCGGACCCTATGCTCCAACGACCAATCCTTTGGTTCCGCTCGCTTTGTAAGTCGCCGATACCACAACTCTTTCCGGGCCTAAACCATCATCTGAAACAATTTCCACATCCGTGACTCCCATTTCCCAAACAAATCATACATCTGTACCCAAAACTATAATGGAACCAATTCCCTCTGAACCTATTTCTACAACCACACGGCCAACTGAACCGCACCCCTCCGAACGTAAGTCAACTACCTCGATCACAGATGAGATACTCGTCGATGATGATATTCCGACCCTCATCCTGATTCAACCGGACCCACTTCCCGAACCTATTCCTGCTATAACCACAAGTCCGACACTGGAATCCTCTCCCCCTAGCGATTCCCCAATTCTTAAGGATGTCACCAGTTCTACTGGCCCCTCTGAAGTGGCTCCGCCTCTAGAAACTATTTAGGATCAGCCGCTTAGCACCTACGTTGATGAAAGTTCTCATCAGTCCTCGCAACAACCGCTTCCCTATACGACAAAATGGACTCGTGCTCATCTCGTACATCAAATTCTTTGAGATCCATCCAAACCGGTCAAGACCAGATCAGCTTCGGCAAACGATTTCCTGTTCACATCTTTCCTAAGCAAAGTTGAACCCACAACATTTATGGAAGCCATGACTGATCCCGATTGGATTGTGGCCACGTAAGAAGAGCTTAATCAATTTGAAAGCCCTAAAGTCTGGAGACCTTTCCCACTCCTCGCAACAAGACCATCATCAGTACAAAATGGATTTTCAAGAAAAACGAGATGAAGACGGAATTATCATACGCAATAAAGTAAGGCTTGTTGCAAAAAGATACTGTCAGCAAGAAGGAATTGACTACGACAAGACTTTCGCACCTGTGGCTCGTATAGAAGCAATTCGCATGTTCTTGGCATGCGTGGCTCACAAGAATTTCAATGTCTTTCAAATGGATGTCAAGACTTCTTTCCTCAACGGTGTTTTAAAAGAAGAAGTCTACGTCTCTCAACCTGACGGATTCATAGACGAAGCAAAGCCTACCACGTCTACATCCTCGACAAGGTCCTGTACGGACTAAAACAATCCCAAGAGCATGATATGACAGTGTGACCGATTTCTTAGTCTGTAGGGGTTTCTCGAAAGGTAAAATCGATACCACTTTATTTATCAAAAAGGAAGAGGACGATATCCTACTCATAAAATTTTATATAGATGACATTATTGGGTCGACAAACCTACCATACTGTAGGAACTTCTCTGCCCTCATGGTTACCAAGTTCAACATGAGCATGAAGAGTGACAAATTTTTTCCTTCGTCTTCAAGTCAATCAACTATCGATGGGAATATTCATCAACCAATAGAAATACATCTCGGATATGTTGAAGAAATTCAGCATGGAGAACTGTACATCGATTGGAACTCCCATGTCTCCAAGTTCTAAACTACACGCTGATCCATCCGGTAAAGCGGTAGATTTTAAGAACTATAGGAGTATGATTGGTTCTTTAATGTATTTGATGGCTAGTCGCCCGGATATAATGTTTGCTACTTGTATATGTGCACGATATCAGGCCTCACCCAAAGAATCTCATCTTAGTGCCGTTAAACGTATTTTTCGATATTTAAATGGTACTAGTGATCTTGGCTTATGATATCCTAAGGATACGGGTTTAGAGTTAACTGACTTTTCAGATGCTTATCATGTTGGTTGCATGCTCGACCGGAAGAGCATATCGGGCCACATCCAGTTTTTTTGAGACAAATTAGTAAGTTGGTCATCCAATAAGCAAAACTGCGTCTCCACATCCACCGAGGAAGTCGAGTACATCGTTGTCGCAAGTTGTTCCTCTCAAGTCATTTAGATGCGCAGCCAGCTAAAGGATTACGGCTTCTGGTTCAACAAGATCCCATCTACTACGACTCAAAGAACGCCATTGCCATATTTAGCAACCCGGTTTAGCATACCAATACAAAGCATATCGATGTTCGGTACCATTTCATTAAGGACCATGTCGAAAGAGGTACAATAGAATTATATTTTGTTAATAAAGAATTTAAGCTTCACGACTTGTTCCAACAAGGCTTTGGATGAGAAACGCTTCCATTTCCTAGTGTCCAAGTTAGGCATGCTTAATCTCAAAACCTGATTCCGATTAGTGTACTCGAAGTTTACAAAACGCCCATTCACGTTTAATGCAAACTCAAAATTTTAACATTTTAATTTTTCATTTCTCTTGAATTCTCATTCTGTAAGCTTCAATTCTTCTATTTTTTGTATTTTTAATTTATTAATTCTACGTATTACTTTCGTCACGTTTGGGTCTTTTTTTTCATCTCGATATTTGCTTTTGTTGGTCCCAAAAAAGTCTACAAGAGCTCAAGGATATAGAAACAGTTTGTAGAAGGGAGGTTGAATAAAAACACACAGATTTTTCGTTTTTAAATTAGTTTATATTGAAAAAACAAATTTACAGTTACAAATGGAATTAGAACAAGTAAATAAACCTATTCTATTGTAACTTGAGAAATCACACAGTTTGATGCACAAGGAAGTAAGAAAGAAAAGAGACAGAGGTTTGAGAAATAGAAAGTGGAATGCATGAAGATGAAGAAGATATCTTCGTCTTATTTATACCCGTTTGCATTTAATGGAAGACAAAAGGTATTTGACACGTGTCAAACTTTCATAGGAAGCTTGTCCTTTGTTCAAAAGCAACCATGCTTTTGGCCGCGTGTGAACAGTACCATATCAGATATGAAGGGGACATAAGAGACAATCCGTACGTCCTTCTCGGACATAGTATAAGGTTTGACTTTTATGCATCGAGAATAAGATCGAAATTGATCTTGCCTTAGAATTCACTTGGTCGCTGAACTTGAAACTTCAAGGATGAATTTTCAGAGTATCGCTGAGGTCTTGCAAGATATCACACTTCTTACACAATCCTTTGCTATCACTGAGCCGCTTCGGATCATAAGCTGATTATCTTTATCTTCAACTTGGTCTTCGACTTTCGCTGAATAGTCGTTGTAGTGTGAATGTTGTTTTTCATGTTAGGTCTGAAATTGTTATATCCAAGAATACAATTATTGAAGATATGAAGGGTCAAAGTGCAAAGTCTTTGAAAGACAATATAGAATAGATTTATTAGTAAATAAGGCAATTGAATATTGCCTTATTCTCTAGTTTCCTTATTGTAAATTCTCTATACATATAAATAGAGGGTTAGGGATATTCGTTAAACATACGAATTCACACACTTCATTAGAGATCATAGATTAGAGAGCTTAATAGATAATATCATTGTAACCGACATTCAATACAAGTGAGATATCCGACATCGGATCTTCATCAATATTAGAAGGGTTTGTTCGTGTTCTTGCATACATACATACGTTACCTGATCAAATCTGGGATCCACAATTGGTATCAGAGCTACATGATCTAACTTTTGGATTAATTCTGATCGAGTTCGAGAAACAAGGTAAAAATCTTGATTCTGTCACTGTTCAAAAACTTATCGATATAAGCTTTCCAAGCCTGAATCGATAAGATTTCTTATCGCACCATTAATTATCGACAAAACGTTTTATCGCATCCTAGTGTATCGACAAGAATTAATATATCGCACCTTTTATTATCGATAAGAATTTTTTATCGCATCCCTTAACATCGACAAGTTTTTTTTTATCGACAATTTTTTATATCGCCTCTTTATCACCCCATAAGATTCGTTTTCTCATTCAATTTTTTTAGTTTATTCGTTGTAATTCTGCTTCACTTTTATTAGAAAACTCAGGTTCACTGACTTCTGCAGCTTTTCTAGTTTAAGAGTTCTCAAGTACAAGTCTTAAACTTTAACAAAATTCGAATTTTTTTTACTTTAGTTTAAACCGTAGTACTTTTGCTTCACTTTTATTAGAAAACTCAGGGTCACTGACTTCTGCAGCTTTTCTAGTTTAAGAGTTCTCAAGTACACTGCTTAAACTTTAAGTAAACCTTATTATTTTATTCTTGATATTGTTGGCGACTTGGGAACTTAGATCTTCTCTTCCTTAAAAAGACATTGTTCTTTTTATGTCGACGAAGGCTTCGTTTTTGCTCTTTGTTGGTTCCAGATTCTCTTCTTCACAGATTAATCGATTGATTCATAAAACAGAGTATAAGAGGAAGCAATTTATATCGATTAATCAACAGTAATAAGAATCGATCAAAGATTGAGGAACAAATTAACTATGTATTATAACCTGAATGATGATTACAGATACATGGAATAACGCACAGTAAGTTCTTCAATATAACAATTTGATCGACTTCTTTTATAGTAGAGAAAGGATCTATTTATACAAATAGAATAAAGTAAAAGTCAACATCTTAACCTATTACAAACTGACACGTCTAAGAGATGGGAGCGTGTAACAAACTAGTCAATTGCAAAAGGTAGACATCCTTGATGTATGTGCCACGTCATATTCTTCATCTTGTGGTTCATACTTTCAAAAGTGTAACAATCTCCCCCTAAGTATTCAACCAGAAGAGTGAAGTCTGTTCAGAAAGGAGCGACCTCAGATACAATCTTTCCAATCTTATTTATGATCTCTCTAATTGATAATAAAGTTGAAAGCCTTTTGATCATCTTCTCAATAACCTCTGGATTGTGATTGTTACTATCAACAGAAATGAAGCTTTTTGTAATGTAAACGACCTCTGATGAGTATTTGTGTGCTTCTTTGATTTTGAAGAAGCTCTTTCTGTCTGGCCTTCTGAAAATCACCCCTTCCTCTGGGTCTATTAGCACTTTTCCGATTCTCATGTTGTTGATGCCTTCTAGATCTTCATTGGGTGCAGAGATAGCTAGGTTATCAACATTGTAACTGATTCCTATTTGAAAATCTACCTGTCTCTTGTACCGGATGTAGGACTTCATGCATTGACTGATTCGAGAATAAGCAATTTGATCTTGATCATCACTTCTTTTAGTCATTTGAGCCTTTATGAATTTCTCCAGAAAGATAAGATCAGAGGGAAAGATGGACAATAGATCATTATCACAGAAGTAATAAGTCTTATTGTTGTCTCTGATAACCTCATAAAATATGTACCATATTTCTGTATCTTCAAATGGTGAATGTTTTATTGCAGAGATTCGTTTGATAGGTACAGAGGTATGAACGTCCTTTCTCACTTATCTGTGTGCCATGAATTTGTCTTAAATAGCATCACTTACATTGTAGGCGTTTGAGAAGTTGGGCAACATGAGATAGATCTTCTGGTCTATAGGAGCATACATGTACCTTTTTATGATTTCTAGAAATGGAAGATCAATTCTTCCAAGTCTCTGCAGTTTTTTTCTATTCTCTGCTGCTCGACTTGATGATCCTTCAGCATTTACTTTTTCAGCTGCAGCTTTTTCTCTTTCCATTTCTGCTTGGGCTCTTGATGCTTCTGCAGAGGCTTTTTCTGCTTCAGCTTTTGCTCTGATTTCAGTTTCAATTCGAGAAGCAGAGGGTTTTTCTGCTTCAGCTTTTGCTCTGATTTCAGCCTCAATTCGTTCTTCTCTTCGTTTGTTCAGGGCTTCAACTTTAGCCTTTGATGCCTCAGCTCTGGCTCTGGCTTCCTTTTCTTTGGCTATTGCAGCTTAAGTTGAGGAGGAGTATGGTGTTTGTCTTGTGTTGCCGACTACCTCAAGAATGAATTTAGCTATTTCTGGATCTTTTGGAAGAGGCCCAGAGTGAGTGGCTAATGGAGTTGGAGTCAGAGGGGTTTGTGTGTGTGAAGTTTGAGCAAGAGTTTGCTGCTTGGAGGATGATTGGTGTTTGTCAGAAGTAGATGGAGATGGCATTGGATTTGGATTTCAGCTTTCAGTATTGGTAGTGGGTTTGACTTTCTTGGATGCTGGAGCTTTCTCCCCCTTCTGAGAATTAGGGTCCTGATCCTCAGACCTTTTGCGTTTAAGTTCTGCTTTTCTGCAAGCACGCTCCTCCTTGGCCTTTTTCCTTTCATTAAAAGAATTAGAAAGAGAACTTACCAGACCTGTAACCTGAGACAGAGAGGTTTCCATAGATGATAGCTTTAAATCCACATTTGAATTGCATGCAGTTGTTTTGGAGACATACATGGAGGAGAGAGAATTAATGCGTTCAAGCATGGCCTTCTGGAAGACAGCCATGTCAGATTTCTTTACCAGAGAAGACTCAGAAGTGTCTGCAGAGGGATGAATAGCCTTGATAATTTTATGAAGGTCAGTCACTAAGGAACTATATTCATCAACTGAGATTGTGACTTCTGGAATTGGAATTGCCTCAGGTATGCAGAAAATAGCCTCAGAATTAGCCTGGATTCCTTTATGCAGAGAAGAATAATGATCAGAAGCTTGGCTCTGGTGTGTTGCAGCAGTTGTAGAAATGAGTTCTTTGAGGGCCTCCAGAGTTTGTGACTGCTGTTTTTGTTCGTTCTGAATAGCCAGAAGAATGGCATTTTGAGAGTCCAGAGAAAGTTTTAGATCCTCCACAGATCTCTGAATTTTATCACCAAATGCCTGCAACGCTACATTGGTGACATATTCAGAATGGGTAACCGGTTTATCTCCAACACATGGAGCCCCTTTACTCTCGCGTGCAGAGAGGCCCTCATTCACACCTGTTTTGACGTTGAGTGTGGAGGGACTTCCAACCTGTCTTCGAGGGCTGTTATTAACAGGCACCTCTTCGGTTGTTCTGATTGTCTCAACAGAATCCTCATCATCAGAGGATGAGGTGTTGAAGACAATGTGCTTACCTTGATGGAGTGTAAACACTCCGGTAAGTGGTGCATCCTGTGGCTGTAACCCCTCTGATGGGATTTCATGAGCCTCTAAACTATCAAAAGATATGGACTTATCTTCTGAGATTCCTAAATCTTTGTTGGTCACAGAGACATCAACATTGTGTGGGGAAAGTGGCGAGTTATGGGGCAAATGAACGCTTATATGTTCATCATCATTCTGTTGAGAGAATGATGAAGAGGTTTCCCCGGTTGTGCTTGATGCAGAGGATGAAGAAGTATCCTCTGATCGGATGGTTTCTGGGTGGTTTGGACTGGGTTGTCCTTGGTCAATGAAAGTAGATGGGTTGACATCTACCTCAGATAATGAAGTTACCCTTTGGGATGCAGGTGAGATTCGCTCAATTGTGTCACGATGGACATCTTCAGTACCTTCTTTTAACAAGAGGTCAGCATGGGTAGAACCACTCGGATGATCACTCAAATTATTTTCAGCCTCATTCTCACTTGACCCCTCACTTTCTAGAACTGGCTCTAAGTGCTCTGGGGTAGAAAATCTCTGTTCTGAGAAAGTCATAGAGCTCCTATAAGATTGAAGATAAGAAGAGCTAGATGGAATTAGGTTTAGCATGTACCTTGAAAGCTCTCTAGGAGAGGGATAGCCGTTGCGATCGATGGTTGGACGATGAGTGCTCGTAGAAGCAATTTTGCAAAATGATTGAACTAATGGAGCCTTGAGTGCACCAATTGCAGGATAGGTAACCAGGGATATAAATCTTGGAAACACTAAAGCTGGAAGAGATTTTCCTTGGGTTTGATGGGTTACCTTAGTGAGCACAGCAGCTTTAATCTCTTGAAAAAGAAGGCTTGCGTAGTCCAAGGGGCGATTAAAAAACATGCCATGCATGATGGTCAGAATGTTCCTGCTTGCTTGATCGAGAGATCCAATTTTACAAGTGAGACTCTTGTTCAAGATAGAAACGAGGAGATTCCACAATGGGGGTAACTGTTTTCTCTTGAATTCAGATAGTTTTCTTAGGGGTTCATTGTAACCAAGAAAGAGGATGAAGGATAACAATGCTTCAGCGGATGGGTTCGATTCTAAGGCTGGATTTGGCACAAATTCACCATCAAGTAGTACCTGTGAAGGGGATAAATGAAAATACCTGGCTAATTTCTTCTTGGTAACGGGTATTTCCACAGCAGTATCAGGTTGATCAGGGTGACTGAAATTTCCAAGCAAAGTCTCATCATCATGAATATACATTGATTGCCACACTTCTTGAACGTAAATTTCAGGAACATTTGGGTTTGTCAGAGTTAGGGCTCGGTTGAGTTCATGTTGTTGGAGAAATTCAACCATGATTCTGAATTCAGACTGGTAGGTATTAGGATCAAGAAGAACCTGCATATTGTTTACTTTCAATGGCAGCTTGACGAACGGAGCACTATCGGCAGTGGAATCGACGAGACGTCCTTCGTCATCGTTAAGAGCTGGATTTGCAAGATGAAAAGCCATTAATGAGAGTTGGTGAGAATTGCAAGCAAGTTCGTGAGTAAGAGAGTGTGAGCAGTAACAGTGGAGAGGAAGAAGATGGGTATCTGAAATTTGGGGATTTTATATGAGACTAATTTGGAACTGAAATTTGGAACATGCAGTCACACAACGAATGCCACGTGGAAAGTAGGAGTGATGAGTAAGACACGATTTTTGAAAAGAAAACTGAAGGGTTATCGGCCTAAAATCGGTTGATTATCCCAAAAGTAAATAAAAAGAAAATATAAAACAATTTGTTGAGTAATTAAAGATAATTAATTAAAGAACAAATTGAAATATATAAATCTGTTTATTTAGATTTAAAATCAGTCATTTGGTGAAAAATAAAATTTAAACCAAATGAAAGTTTGATTTTTCATGAAAATAAAATAGTAAGAAAAATTAAAATTGAATATAGAAATTTTAAATAACCTTGACGGCAAGAGTTAATAAAATGTATATATTAAATAAAAATTTTGGAATATTTTGATTCATAGAAAAAATATTTTGAAAAACATGTCAATTTTGAATCACCATCTAGGATAAGTTTAAAATGAATCATAGGCATTCTGAGAGACCTTGACGGCAAAAGAAACACAGAATAAGAAGATTCAGAAGAAACTCAGGTGGATGGAAAAATTCATAAGACAGCTAACCTAGTGTTAGACTTTGAACTACTTAAGTAAGAAACTCCCCTCTGAATGATAAACTTCCCTTTGCATAATAAGCTCCCCCTTGAATGATAAGCTCCCCCTTTGCTCCAGAGATTGGCGCCTTTCTGATATAACTTGGATGAAAAGGAATAAAATACAACAAAATGAAACTTAGACCAGAAGCGATCAGAGGTCTCTGAGTGCTTCTGGATGAAGTTCAGAAGACGATCAGAGATCTCTGATAACTTCTAAGAATAAAATTTACATGTTTAGCATTCCCAACTTGCTGATTAAAGAATTAAAACGCTTCTCATCCAGAGCTTTTGTAAAAATGTATCACGCCTCGTGTTTCCGCTTTAGCGGGGTGTGATTTTCATTGAGTTTTGAAAGAAATATGGTCATTTGAACATGCATGCACAAATCTGTCATTGGTTGACAGTTTGCACACTCATTTTGTTTCAATTAGTTGGAACCTCAAATCACCATATTTTTTAATGAAATCAGTGGCATATGAAAGGTAACACATTAAATTAACTTCCAGAAGAAGAATCAAGTGATTTGGAAGAATATTCAAAGAGTTATGGTCGTTCAAAGTAGGGTTTACCTACTGTTGAACTTCCAGATGCACATGCATCTTGTTATGAGCATTTGGGGGGTCAAAACTCAATGTTTTTTAGTGAGACCACTTAGATTAGAACCCCAACTCACTAAATAAACTTGTAGAAAGAAGATTCATGATATTTGAACATAAAAATTGTAAGAAATTGACGATTTACACACAAGCATGAATCTGCCAGAACCAAAATCACCATTTTTGTTCAAGAACACCTAAAATCATGATTTTTCCTCTATTTTCGTGAGTTTTATTTGTGTAGATCATAGATTATCACCATTTTATAAACATTTTACATGTTTTGGTGTAAAATTTCTCCACAAACTCAGAATTTTTGGATATTAGAAGAAAGTAACTTAGAAATGCAAGAAAAGTGGGGTTTTCACCCAAAATTTGCAAGAAAATGAAGAACATGAAGTTTTGTACTTACTTGGATGATTGTGTGTTGAATATCTTCAATGTTCTTGCACTAAGATGAGTTTTTGATGAAAGAAATGGCTGGAGTTTTTGAAGAGAAAGAGAGGAAGAAGAGAGAAGTGTTTATGGCTCTTTAGTTCTAGAGAGAGAGAGAGAGATTTGAATTTTTAATGATGCAAATGAGGGGAAATACAAAAAAAATAAGTTTTATATGTGGATTAGGGGGTGGGGGCGGCCATGGTGATGGGCCCCACCCAAAACCCAAAAATTTTCCTTTAAAACTCTATTTTAAGCCCAAAAATGTGAGATTTGAAGTCCAATTTCTCAATTTTGGTCTTTTTCTCAACTTTGTTAGCCCATTTTGGTTAGTTTCTAATAAAAATACTAAAACTATATATTTTATATAAATTGGGTATAAATTAGAGCATTTGGCACTGTATTGGACATTTCAGACAGTTACGGGCCGGAACCGGACATTTTAAGCGACTACCGGAAATGCTAGGGATTTTTCGGCCATTCTAAACCAACTAACTCCTATTATTATAATTAAACTATATAAACACTAATAAACTTAATAGAAGCTAACCTGAAAGTTCGAATTTTGACAGTTGTCACAGCCTTCCCCCGTTAAAGAAATTTTGTCCCGAAATTTAAGAAGTGGCTTTCTCCGGGGTGTTCGTGAATAAGCTGGGATACTTTTGCTTCATCAAATCTTCACGTTCCCAGGAATACTCTAGACCATGTTTCGCATTCCAACGGACTTTAATAATAGGGATTTTACTGCGCCTTAACCGTTTAACTTCTCGCTCCAAAACCTCAACTGGTTCTTCAACGAAGTTTAACCGATCGTTAATCTGAACGTCGTCCATGGGTAACAACAACGTTTCCTCTGCTAGGCATTTCTTTAGATTTGACACATGAAATGTGTCATCGATGGCGCTTAGATTCGGTGGTAACTTCAACTTGTACGCCACTGGTCCGATTCTTTCATGTATTTCGAATGGACCAATGTATCTTGGACCCATCTTGCCTCTCTTCCTGAAGCTTTCCAGTCCCTTCCATGGGGACACTTTTAATAGCACTTTATCTCCCACTTGAAACTCCAACGGCTTTCTCCGATTATCCGCATAACTCTTCTGACGATCTCTTGCTGTCTTGAGTCTTTCTTTGATTATCGAGATCTTATCAGTGGTTTCCTGAATAATATCGGGAGTTGTCAACTGTCTATCTCCGATTTCTACCCAGCTAAGCGGTGAACTGCACTTACATCCGTATAGAGCTTCGTCTGGTGCACATTGTATGCTGGTATGATAGCTGTTGTTATAGGAGAATTCCACAAGTGGCAGGTGGGTATCCCAACATCCACCGAAATCTATTGCGCAAGCCCGTAACATATCCTCTAGCATTTGAATAGTTCTTTCCGATTGTCCATCCATTTGAGGATGATAGGCAGTGCTATAATCCAAACGTGTACCCAATGCCTTTTGAAGTGATTGCCAAAAACGCGATGTAAATCGTGTATCTCTGTCCGAAATAATGGAAATAGGCACACCATGACGTGTAACTATTTTATTAATATAGATTTGCGCACGCCTTTCCATACTGAAATCTTCGCGAATGGGGATGAAATGAGCCGATTTGGTAAGTCGGTCTACTATAACCCATATAGTATCATGCCCCTTTCCAGTTCTGGGTAATTTAGTTACGAAATCCATTGTTATTTGCTCCCATTTCCACTGTGGTATTTCAGATTGTTGGAGTAAACCAGATGGTTTCTGATGTTCAGCCTTTACCTTAGCACAAGTCAGGCACTTGCTTACGAACAAAGCTATATCTTTCTTCATTCCTGGCCACCAATAATACTCTTTCAAATCCTTATACATTTTATCTGCTCCTGGATGAATTGAATATCTGGATCGATGGGCTTCGTCCAAAATGATTGATCGTAGATCACCAACTTTCGGTAGCCATACCTTATTCTTAAAGTAATGTACCCCATCTGTCTGCATTTCAAATTCCTTCTCTAGGTGCTGCAAGGTTTCATTCTTCAAATTCTCTTCTTTCAAAGCCTCTCCTTGTGCTTCCCGTATTTGAGTTTTTAAACTCGTCTGGACCATCATTCCCATAGCACGTGCTCTTGTTGGTTTTACTCTTTCCTTTTGGCTTAACGCGTCGGCTACCACATTAGCTTTGCCTGGATGGTACTTTATTTCGCAGTCGTAGTCACTAAGTAGTTCAACCCATCTTCTTTTCCTCGTGTTTAACATTTTCTGATCAAGAATATGTTGAAGGCTCTTGTGATCTGTGTATACCGTACACTTAGTACCGTAGAGATAATGTCTCCAGATCTTGAGTGCGAACACCACCGCTCCTAGCTCCAAATCATGAGTAGTATAATTCTTCTCGTGAATCTTCAGTTGTCTTGATGCGTATGCAATAACCTTGTCTTTTTGCATTAACACGCAGACCATTCCCTAATGGGAAGCATCACAGTAGATAACGAAGTTATCTACTCCTTCGGGTAGAGCTAGAATCGGTGCGTTTCTAACTTGTGTTTGAGTGTCTGGAAGGCTTCTTCTTGTTTCTCTCCCCAAATAAACATTTTATCTTTTTGTGTTAGAGTTGTTAGTGGTTGCGCGATCTTAGAGAAATTCTCGATAAATCGCCGGTAATAACCTGCCAATCCCAGAAATTGGCGGATTTCTGTTGGTGTCTTTGGGGCTTCCCATTTCTTAATGGCTTCGATCTTAGTTGGATCAACTTGAATTCCTTTTTCATTCACCACGTGGCCAAGAAAGTGTACCTCACGAATCCAGAATTCACATTTAGAGAATTTCGCGTACAACCTTTCGTTTCTAAGCAATTCCAATATCAACTTCAAATGTTGCTCATGCTCCTTTTTGTCTCGAGAATAAATGAGTATATCATCTATAAACACAATCACAAACTTGTCGAGATACAGTCGACATACTCTATTCCTCAAATCCATGAAAACTGCTGGTGCGTTTGTTAGACCAAATGGCATGACTAGGAACTCGTAGTGACCGTATCGAGTCCTAAAGGCCGTCTTGGGGATATCTTCTTCTCGCACTCTCATTTGATGATATCCAGATCTAAGATCGATCTTCGAGAAGTACGTTGCACCTTGAAGTTGGTCAAACAGATCATCAATCCGGGGAAGGGGGTATCGGTTCTTAATTGTCAACTTGTTGAGTTCCCTATAATCGATACACATTCGAAAAGATCCATCTTTCTTCTTAACAAATAAAATTGGGGCTCCCCAAGGTGAAGAGCTAGGTCTGATAAATCCTTTGTCGAGTAATTCCTGAAGTTGTTCCGACAGCTCTTGCATCTCTGATGGTGCTAATCGATATGGTGCTTTCGCGACTGGCGCGGCTCCAGGAATTAATTCTATGTGAAACTCCACTTGTCTTGGTGGGGGTACTCCAGGCAATTCGTCCGGGAATACCTCAGGAAAATTTCGAACTATAGGAATATCTTGAATGCGTTTTCTTCAGCCTTTTTATCCTTGATGTGAGCTAGAAAAGCAATGCAATCCTTTCTCAAATACTTTCGCATCTTCATACATGTCACTACTTTAATACCCCTCCTGGGTTTCTCTTCGTGTACTTCGAGTTTTCCCTCTTCGGGTAACGGAATTCATACGATCTTTTCGGAGCAACTGATTTCGGCTCGGTTTTTGGATAACCAGTCCATGCCCACAACCACGTCAAAACTTCCTAGTTTAATCGGGATTAAATCTATACAGAAATCCCTACTAGCCAAATTTATAGTGCAGTTCATTATTACATCATTGACCCTACACTCTTGATCGTTGGCATATTCAATTACGTATGATTCTTTCAACTTTTGAGGCCTTAGATTTATCTTTGGTCTAAAATCTAATGACACAAAACTCCTATCTGCTCCAGAATCAAATAGTATAGATGCATCATGATTATTCAGGAGAAACGTACCTGTAACGACATCTGGATTCTGTCTTGCTTCCTCAGCTCCAATTTCAAACACTCGGCCTCTTGCTGGACCTCCTTGATTTCTTTGGTTGGCCGGTCGTGCTTGATTAGTGTTCGGTCTTTGATTCCATCATGGACATGTATTCCGAAAGTGATCCGGGCTTCCACACTCAAAACATGCCCGCCTTCATGTGCTCCTTCAATCTTTGGCATAGTGACCTCCTTTGTTGCATTTTTGACAGATAATACATCGTCCGATATGTTGTCTATTGCACTTGTCACGTTTGGGATGAGGTCTTTTCTCTTTCTCCGCAGGTTGAGTTTGAATTCCATAGTTACCTGAAGTTCTTTGTTCTTTACTTGTCCTTTTTCCAAACTGCTTTCTTATTGGTTCATCCATCTTTCTCTTCCCTTGTGCCTTATCCCTTACAAACAATCCCGAGCGAGTAGCATTGTTTGTGAGTCTGGTTGCCGAACTTACTGCCTCTTGTAGAGTCTTTGGGTTTGCTGAGGTAACATCCCCGCGTATCTCCGGAGATAATCCCCAAACATACCTATCAACACGGTTCTCTTCAGGCGTTACCAGATGCGGTACCATTTTTGCCAATTCATGAAATCGGGCTATGTACGAGTCGATATCATTCCCTTTCATCTCGTGATTCCACAACTCTGCTTCCAGTTTCTGAATCTCGCTCCTAGGGCAGTATTCTTCCTTCAACATTCTTTTGAAATCTTCCCATATAAGACTGTTGGCGGCTTCCCGACCTCGGGTTTGTACTTGCGTGTTCCACCAAGTTAATGCTCGCCCTTGTAATAGACAGGCAGCAAACTCCACCTTCTTTCCCTTAGCACACTTGCTAATGTGGAGGACAGACTCCATGCTTTCCAACCAGGTCAATAAACCGACGGCTCCTTCAGTTCCGAAAAATTCTTTAGGATTACAACTCCTAAAGGATTTATACGTACATTCCCTATCTCCAGAACCCTGATTGTTATTTTGATTAGCGTTTAAACCAGCTGCTACTTGGCTCACAATACCTGGTAGTGCTGCCATGAGCTGTTCAGATACTAGTCGTGCAACATCGGAATTTACTCTTCTCGGAGGCATTGTTCTAAAAAAAACACAATTTTAAATTGAGTTTCGATTAGATTTCTATTACTAATTCCGATCTAATTCTACTTACTAAGCTCAAGCTTATAATGTAATGTACGTCTAATATCAATCAACTAGACATAAAATCAAGAAATATACAATGAAACATGGATATCTTTCATAAGCATAACACATAACATTCATCACAAGTTTCAAAATACAAATCCCAAAAGATATCAAATTGTTTACAACTTAAAATAAACAAGACCGAAATAAAAGTGTTTTTAATCCAAAAGCTTTGCCTAAACAGGTTTACTAATGCATCACCAACCAAAACAATATTCCTAATAGGATCACCAGAGCTCCTATCACCCACTCTAAGTAAGCGTGCATCCTCCGCACCGCCAACCTAGCCTCAAGGGCAACCTCCATGACTCTATTCGTAAACTCGTCATGTGTGTGAAAGATTGTTATGATGTCGTCTAAGGATTGCCGATAATGGTCCAACATCAGCCGATGAGTATGTACCTCGTTGGCCATACCCGTGACCCAGTAGTTTTCTGCTGCGGTCATTCCTTGTGGTCGGGGCACCGGTACGCCAACTGCGGGTGGAGGAGGAGTCACACTTCGCGACCTAGATCGCGACTGAGATGGTTCTCCCGATGGCATGAAAGGAATCGTGAAAGTCACTCTCTGAAGAGGGAGAACGCGCTTGCGGGCAGTCCTTATCGTCCTTGGACCACGAGATGTCCCCTCACCGTTAGGTATGGGTACGGGCATGGGAACAGAAGATCGAGCAGAAGAGTCGGCAGAATCCTCTTCATGACTATGCTCGGATGGGTCATAGTTATCATAGTTTGTGTCGGCTCTCCTAACCCTGCTGGTAACATAACCGGATTCATCCGGGGAGTGGTCGGATGTGGACATAGTGCTGAGATAAATAAATAAAAAAATTATAAATATCAGAAACATTTTACAATAATCATGTGAACTCACATAAAATCATATTTCTCATTTTGAAGTGAAAGATTTCCCGATCGATTCCTATTTTTAGAATAATTTAATGCAAGTCCTTTCTTATTCATACCATATTTAGACATAGGTGATCAGGCTTTGCCTAATTATGATATGTTAGATCGTTGCTTATTCTAATTATACTAGTAGTGAGCTTTTTAAATTTATCTACGAAAATAGTTTTTCAAAAAATAAAAAAAAAATTGGTTATAGTATTTGGTTTCAATAGAAAACCGGTGTTCTCTATAACCTATGGCTCTGATACCAAGTCTGTCACACCCCGCTAAAGCGGAAACACGAGGCGTGATAGCGCAAGATTTCATAACAATAGGATAAAAACAACACCAACCATCCATTCAAATAAATAACAGTCTAAGTTTAAAATTTTACATCGCATCAACTAAAAGTTCTAACAAAATAAAGTAAACCAAGTGTTTCAACTAAACAATTTCAAATAAACAAGATGATTGATGTCGATGCGCCCACATAATGGAAAGATTCGGTTAATCTTTTCTTACCCCTGAAAAGCGTGATAAAAACAAGGTCAACTACAAAGAGTTGGTGAGTTCACAGGTTTTCAATATTTCAAACATCCATTTGTGTAAGTGAATATGAGCAAAATAAATCTTTGGCACTTATTATATCTTAAAACGTCAAGGCATTACGTACTCTAATTTTTAGTATATAAAGAGCCACCACTAAATCTTTCGACCACAAAATAAAATTTATTGTTAATTCTACCTTAGCGGTGGGACTAATATCCCACATATGTAGAACCTTCGTTTCTCCCTTTTTTAAGTACAGTGCACCCCTACATGTAGTTTTTAGGTGGGATTGTCCGTCCAAATAGCGCTATCCACAAATACCCTCGGCTCCTCACTTGAGTTAATAGTAGTGTACAAACTTTTATGTTACATTTTACTCAATATAACTATTAGTGTACATGCCTTAGTGCCCATAACATCAAATTTAACAAAATTTCATAATCATAATGAAAATAGCTCATATAACATATTCAATCGTGCTTTTCACCCCAAATCGTAGAAAATACTTTGAAAGAGGGGCTGTGAATACTCACCTTATAGCAAAGCTCCGCGACACAAATAAACACAATCTGATCCCCACACGACGACCTAACGCTTCCCAATCAAAGAGTAATACTCAAAACCGTCACTTATAGGTCTAATACTAATTATAGAGGTGAATAAATCTTAAGCCCATATGTGTCTATATATGTCCAATTATACAAAATGCCCATATGCTCGTTAATATCGTAATTTATACCGAAAGTAATCTTATTATCCATCACATGATCAACATTTATAAAAATCAATAAAGTCCAGAATTTCTCTCCTGGACAGAAACTAATTGTCCTAAAAATGATCAGTTATGACCTAGTTTCCTATCTTTTTATATAAGATAAAGTACTGAGTTATGGTCTTTGTGACCAAATTTCATGCCTTTTGGACATGTACAAGTGGTTCAAATAATTCATGCAAAACATTATGTCACAACCGGTAAAACAGATTACACCATGTTAGTAAATCACTCACTTGAGGAGTTATACTCAGTGTTTTCTAGAATTTCCAGTTGGATTGGAATCATAACTCATAAAGGAAACTTTTGAGATAAGAATCACTGATTTTGAAGAAGTTATGAAGGAGATATGACACTACAAAGTTGCATGCACAATTCTGTCATTAGCTGACAGATTGCACACTTAACTTTAATAAATTGGTTAGTGCCTCAAAACTTCATATTTTTGTATGAAAATAGATTCATATGAATCCTAACTCATAAAATAAAGTTTTAGAAGAAGAATCATGCATTAAAGACAAATAACAAAGGAGATACTAACACACAAAGTAGAGTTTAGCTGTTGGTGGTTTCACAGATTGCACACCTAAAGTATTTTAGGTGTTTGGAGGGTCAAAACTCCATATTTTTATATGATTCCACTTGCAAACTGAATATAACTCATAAAACTAACTCTCAAAAGAAAAATCATTCTTTTTCATTGAGTTTTGAATTTTGAATGATGCAAATGAGGGGAAATACAAAAAAAATAAGTTTTATATGTGGATTAGAGGGGGGGGGGGCGGCCATGGTGATGGGCCCCACCCAAAACCCAAAAAAATTTCTTTAAAACTCTATTTTAAGCCCAAAAATGTGAGATTTGAAGTCCAATTTCTCAATTTTGGCCTTTTTCTCAACTTTGTTAGCCCATTTTGGTTAGTTTCTAATAAAAATACTAAAACTATATATTTTATATAAATTGGGTATAAATTAGAGCATTTGGCACTGTATTGGACATTTCAGACAGTTACGGGTCGGAACCGGACATTTTAAGCGACTACCGGAAATGCTAGGGATTTTTAGGCCATTCTAAATCAACTAACTCCTATTCTTATAATTAAACTATATAAACACTAATAAACTTAATAGAAGCTAACCTGAAAGTTCGAATTTTGACAGTTGTCACAAAATGTCAGCCAGTTGGTAATCAGTAGAGACAAAATACATTTCTATGGTACCCTTTTCTACATGATCTTTGATAAAGTGATACCTGATATCAATATGCTTCGTTTATTAGTGCTGAACTGGGTTTTCTGTAATGGCAATTGCACTTTCAGAATCACAGAGTATGGGAATCTTATCATAGATCAAACCGTAGTCTCTGAGTTGGGTTTTCATCCAAATAACTTGGGAACAACAGCTAACAGCAGCAACATACTCAGCTTCTGTAGTAGATGTTGAAACGCAATTTTGTTTCTTGGATGTCCAGCTGATAAGTCGATTACCCAGAAGTTGACAGCTTCCAGAGGTGCTTTTTCTGTCCAACTTACATACTGCATGATCAGAATCTGTATATGCCATTAAATCAAACCCAGAATTTTTAGGGTACCAGAGACCCAATGAAGGAGTTCCCTTTAAGTATCTAAAAATTCTTTTGACAGCAGCCAAATAAGATTCTTTAGGATTAGCTTGGTAACGAGCACAAAGACAAGTGGCAAACATAATATCAGGCCTACTTGCTGTCAAATATAGAAGAGAACCTATCATACCTCTGTATCCTGTGATATCTACAGGTTTTCCAGAGGGATCAGGACCTAGTTTCATGCTAGGAGAGATAGGTGTTTTCATAGTTGATGAGTTTTGAAAATGGAATTTCTTTAACATGTCAGAGACATATTTTGCTTGATTAAAAAAAATACCAGAGGTACTTTGTTTAACCTGAAGTCCAAGAAAGAAAGTTAATTCTCCCATCATACTCATTTCAAATTCGGTTTCCATCAACTTAGAAAACAAATCAACTTCTATTTGATGAGTAGAGCCAAAAATTATGTCGTCCACATAAATTTGAACAATAGTTAACATTCCTTTGCCTCTTTTGATGAAAAGTGTGGTATCAATTTTACCTTTCTCATATCCTTTGCTGATCAGAAATTTGGATAAACGTTCATACCAGGCTCTGGGTGCTTGCTTTAACCGATACAGTGCTTTGTCAAGAAGAAAAACATATTCTGGATGTGTTGAATCTTTAAAGCCAGCTGGTTGTTCAACATACACTTCCTCTTTGATATTTCCATTTAGAAATGCACATTTAACGTCCATTTGATAGACTTTAAAGTTTTTGTAAGAGGAGAATGCCAGAAAAAGTCTTATCGCCTCCAATCTCGCAACAGGAGCAAAGGTTTCATCATAATCAATACCTTCTTCTTGACAATATCTTTTTGCCACCAGACGAGCCTTGTTTCTGATCACAATACCATCCTCATCCATTTTATTTCTGAAAACCCACTTAGTACCAATGGCAACTTTACCTTTTGGTAATGGTACTAAGTTCCAAACTTTGTTACGCTCAAATTGAAGTAACTCTTCCTGCATTGCTTCTACCCAACTAGGTTCGGCTAAGGCTTCATGAACTTTCTTTGGTTCAATTAGACTTAGAAAGTTAACATAGAAAGCTTCATTTGTTGTGGCGGATCGTGTTTTGACACCCTCAGAAGGATTACCAATTATGAGATCTGGAGTATGTGATTTAGTCCATTCGGCATCCTTGTTTGTGATATTGGTTGAGCTTGAACTTCGGTGTCAGAAGATGGGATAACTTCATCCGGAAATATTGATTCTGAACCTCTTGATTCTAAAGTCTCCCCCTCAGATGATGGAACAGAAGAATCTTCTAGACAATCAGATGAAATAGGAACAGAAGGAATTGAAGAGCTAGGTTCAGAAGAGGTAGGACCAGATAAAGTTATGCCAGAGGCATGAAGAACTTCAGGTATGCTGAAAGAAGGATTAGTTACAGCAGGTTCTGACATTACTTCTTCGCCCAGAAAGTCTTGAAAAAGGGCATCAATCTCGGATTCTCTGGATCCTGAAAGAAAGTCAGAAGTAACAGTATTAAGTTTGAGTTCTGAAGTAGAATATTCAGAGGTGAGTTGAGTTTGATCATCAAAATCAACGTTAATGCTCTCCATAACGGTTTTAGTTCTGAGATTAAAAACACGAAAGGCTCTGGAATTTAAAGAATAGCCTAAGAATTTTGCTTCATCTGATTTTGGATCAAACTTGCCAAGTTTGTCTCTGTCATTTAAGATAAAACACCTGCAGCCAAAAATATGAAAGAATTTGACAGATGGTTTTCTTTTGTTAATAAGCTCATAAGAGGTTTTGAAATGCCTCTTGACAATTATGGAACGATTCTGAGTGAAACAAGCGGTGGCTACAGCTTCCGCCCAGAAGTGAATTAGGAGTCCAGAAGCTGCAAGCATTGTTCTGTCTGCTTCGACCAAGGTTCTGTTGCGACGTTCAATGACACCATTCTGTTGGGGAGTGCGTACAGCAGAGAAGTTCTGAGAAATTCCATTTACAACAAAGTATGCTTCAAGTTTGGCATTCTTGAATTCAGTACCATTATCGCTTCTCAACTGTTGAATCTGTTAGTGTAAAAGAACTTGGATTCTGGTCATCATATTTTGAAGGACAATAGGAACTTCTGACTTTTGTCGAACAAAAGCAAGCCAAGTATACCTGGAAAATTCATCAATAAGTACCAGGATATACTTTTTACCAGAAAGACTCTAAATTGCAATTGGACCACAGAGATCGACGTGTAGCAATTGCAGAGGTCTTATGCAAGAGTGATCACTTTTTGTTTTATGAGATGCTCGTTTAATCTTTCCCATTTCACATGCAGGACAGAGGTGATCTTTTTGAAAATGAACTTCTGGAAGTCCAGATACCAAATTATGTTTTACAAGCATCTCAAGATTATCAAAGTTTAAGTGAGACATTTTATGATGCCAGAGCCATGCAACTTCACTCTTTTTGGAAATAAGACATAAGGTTTCCTTACCATCCTTGGAGGTAAAATTCATCATGTATAGATTACCTTTTCTGTATGCTCTCCAAAGTTCCTCACCTGCCTTAGAAAATAAGTAACAATGTTTTTCATCAAAAACGACAAGTATCATAGAATCACATAGTTGACTTACACTTAGGAGGTTATGTTTCAAACCAGAAACATGAGCTACTTTAGATAAGGTAATGTTACCTTCCTGTAAAGTACCATAGCCCTTAATTTGACCCTTACCATTATCACCAAACGTTACAGCTCCACCACTTTTGTATTTAAATTTGGACAGTAAGTTTCGTGAACCAGTCATGTGCCTCGAGCATCCAGAGTCAACATACCAGATATGCACACGTTGTTTCTGCGATCAAGATCAGAGTTTCTTAGGTACCCATACCATTATGGGTCCTTTAACGTTAGTTTTTGTCTTATCAGCCTTTTGCTTTTGATTTGATTTAACAGAAGGTAAAGACGTATTCTTTGGATTTTTTGTTTTTCTATTTTGCTTTGTTTTACTTTTATTGAAGTACGAATGGTTGGCAGTGAAGGAATTTGAAGTTTGGGAGAAAAATTTCTGTAATTTTAAGAATAGAGAAAAACATTCAGAATTCTGAAACATAGAAAATTTTATTGAATTTTCATTGCGACAATGATAATTACAATTATTCTTAGATCTGTCTTTTCTAGTATCAGTTGATCTAAAGAACTTCCTATCTAGACTAGACGTATGTTTAGAATCTGAAGTATTCTTCAGTGGAGATTTCCTCGGATTTACCTTCTCAGAAGCTTTTGTATTTACT
Source organism: Silybum marianum (assembly GCA_036898165.1). Lineage (NCBI taxonomy): Eukaryota > Viridiplantae > Streptophyta > Magnoliopsida > Asterales > Asteraceae > Silybum > Silybum marianum. The sequence continues at coordinate 12,790,236 of CM072540.1, read as the reverse complement.
GAAACAGGAACAGAAAGATTAGATTTCCATTTACCTTTCTAAACATAAGAAAGTTTTGGAGGATAAGAGTTAGGAAGTTGGATTGGAATTTTCTTTTTAAGTTTTTCTTCCTTTTCAAGATCAAGACAAGATTTAGATTTCAAACACATTCCTATAAAATCTGGATGTATAAAAACAGGTTTTCGTTGTTCAGAGGGAACAGAGAAAATCGGAATTTCACTTGAATTTTTTTTAGCATCCATTCCAGAAGCTCTTATCTCCAGAGATTCATTTGTAAAGAGAAAGGGAGCGTCTTTGTTATTTATGATCTCTGGAGTTTTAGCATAAATAGAAGATTGATGTTCAAGATGAGAGAAATATGTGTCTGAATTGTCAAAGAAATCCTCACTTTGATCATCATTTTCCCATGGATATGTGATTTCTTCTAAATCCACTTGAGTTTCAGAAAGATTTAAATCAATAAATGAACAAGGAAATATCTCTGGATTATTTTCTAACTTTTGTTTGTCATTCTCAAGTTTAAAACAATTATCCAGAGTCAAAAGAAGATCTTTTTCAAAACTAAGTCTTAATTCCTCCTCTGCTTGAATAGGAATAAACGCATCAGCCTCTGGATTCAAATTTTTAAGTACACTTGAACCAAACATGAAAATATCATCCTTCTTCTGAATTTGATTTGGATTAATATTGGTCTATTCAGAAGAATATGTAATGTTTTTAAACTTGAATTTCCGTTGATGATGACCATTTTCAGTTTTAGATCGTTTAAAACATGATTTTTCAAAAATAATTGGAAACACAGGCTTCTGTTGTTGTCCTATACAAAAAACAGAGTTTAAACCAAACTTCTTTTCACACGTATAGGGATCTAAATCTTCAAAGCCGATTCCAGATCTTCCTACTTGTGTACTTATTTTCTCATGAATTTTTTGAGCATCCAGATATGTTTTGATCTGGTGTGTTTTGTTTTGAAGTTCAATGTACAGAAATTCTCTTTCTTTTTGAAAATAGTTTTTAAGTGCTACAGAATTTAATCTGTCATTTTCCTTAACTTGAATTTCCTTATTCTTTTCTTCCAGAAGTTTCTTATAACTCAAGTGCTCCTTTTTTACCAAAACTTCTGTGTCTTTCAAGGTTTTAGAAATTTTTTCTTTTTCTATGTCAAGTTCCAGTTTTTCTTCTGTTAAGATATCCATCTTTCTTTTGTAAATATCTCTTTCCCTTTCTGTTGTGGAAAGAGTTTTCTCAATATTTTTTCGTAACTTCTTTTCAATTGTAAGCTTTTGCTTAAGTTCTTCAAAATTGTTTGACAAAAGCACAATTGTATTCTCAAGTTCAGAAGATTCAGAAAGATTACTAACCGGTGATTCAGAAGGCTGTTCTTCTGATTCATTTGTACTTGCCATTCCACAGAACATGGCCTCATCACCGCTGGACTCATCTCCGATCCAGTTTTCTTTCTCAGCATAGTGGGCTCTCTCAGTAACATTATACTTGTATTTATTTTTGTAATATGTTTTGTCTTTATCCAGAGCCCCTCTGCAATCCTACGAGTAATGACCAGGTTTGCCACATCTGTAACAAACATCTTTCTTTTTCTTCATTTCCTCTTCCTTCTTTTCTGCCTCAGTTTTCTCAGGTCTCTCAACCTCTTGTTTAGGAGTATAGTTAGAGCGATCAGACCTTCTATTTCCTTGAAATGCCCTATTTCCAAAACGGTTTGTAAACTGTTTGGTAATAAGAGCCAAGGAGTCAGCAAATGCCTTTATTTCATCATCAGAATCAGAATCTTCTTCTGGAACAGTTTCTGACATGAATGCCTTGTTTTTCATTCTTCTATCTTCACTTTTTCTTCTGGTAGCTCCCTTTGCTTCAGAAATCAAGGCCAGAGGTCCACCTATAGTTGTTTTCTTTTGCACAACCTCCTTTTCATGAGCTTGAAGAGTTCCAATTACATCGTGTAGAGACCATTGCTCAAGATCTTGATTAGCTTGTAGTGACATGGATATATTTGACCATTCTGGATTTAACCTCTTTAAGAATAAGACATTATTGTCTTCCTTTGATCGAACAATATCACATTGTTTGCATAGATTTATCAGATTATTAAATCTATGAAAAGTCTGTTCCAGAGATTCATCCGCAATGGCCTGGAAGCTGTTGTATTCGTTCAGCGCTTGAGCTATTCCATTGTGGATATTCACCACGAATAAGAGTTTGAGGTTTGGTCAGAGAACCAGAGGTGTAAACAGCATTCAAATTTGAATTTGCCATTTTTTTTAAGATTGAGAGGTATGTAATGACAGATTTGAGTTGAAATCTAGAACAAGTAAATTTCAATTGATTTGAACAACAAAAATTTTCTAATTCTTCAAAATTTTAACTACAATTACCACTATTTTAGATAGAATTGCTATAAATCTTTGTAGAACAGGGTGGAATTATGAACACTAGTTAAAACAGGAGATTACTGAATGAATGAAAAGAGATTTCCAAATTGAGATCTAATAATCAATAGATTGATTATCTGGCTCTGATACCAATTGTTGGTTCCAGATTCTCTTCTTCACAGATTAATCGATTGATTCATAAAACAGAGTATAAGCGGAAGCAATTTATATCGATTAATCAACAGTAATAAGAATCGATCAAAGATTGAGGATCAGATTAACTATGTATTATAACCTGAATGATGATTACAGATACATGGAATGACGCACAGTAAGTTCTTGAATATAACAATTTGATCTACTTCTTTTACAGTAGAGAAAGGATCTATTTATACAAATAGAATAAAGTAAAAGTCAACATCTTAACCTATTACAAACTGACACGTGTGAGAGATGGGAGCGTGTAACAAACTAGTCAGTTGCAAAAGGTAGACATCCCTGATGTATGTGCCACGTCATATTCTTCATCTTGTGGTTCATACTTTCAAAAGTGTAACACTCTTCAATAGTTCAAAATAAAGATAAAAAGGAATTTCAGAATCTTATTTTTATCGCGTCCTTTAGATCCGATAAGAATTCTTGTCGAATCCTTAAAACCCGATATAAAATCTTGTCGACTTCGTTTGACCCGATATCAAATCTTGTCGATACTACCTTCATCCGATAAGTTTTCTTGTTGAGTTACTTAACCCGACATAAATTTTTATTGCATCTTTATCTATCGACATTTTTTCTGTCGAATCGAGATTTTATTTTTTATTTTTAAAAGAACTCTGAGAATTTTTTCAAAACTCACCGATCGAGATCACTTTATCAGGTAACCAGTGCTTTTTTTTCAAACAATTTTTGTGTGTTTGAGTTGAAAAGCTTAAATCAAGATATCTACTGACCATTAGTATTCGATCCAAAATCCATTGAATATGAATACTATACGGGTTGGAGAACAACAACTATTCAACTCGAGGAGTTAAAAGGGAAATATGCAAGTTTAGAAAAAGAAAATAAAGATTTGAAATAAAATATTTCTAAGTCAAGGCAGAAATTTGATTCTAAAATTAAATCATCTGACTTAGAAATTATAAAAAGAAAGACAATTCTCTTCTGATCAGAAAAACAGGTTTGAAATTGAGCTAAAAACGTTTGAGAGCAAAATTAAAACTTGTGAGTTGACAATTAGAAAACTTTCTGAACAAGTATCCGATTGTGAGCAAATTGTGATTTTAAAAAGGAAATCCTCTGAAACGAAATGTCTGAAAGTATCAAATCAACTTTCTAAGCTTCAGAAAATTCAAGATGATGAACGAAAAGTATTTGAAAATGATAAAAAGAATGTTTTAAATAAAAGCGTTTTAATTTTCGATAAAAATAAACATTTAGAGAAAGAAAGAAAATATTTTGATGAGAAAATTTTTAAACTTTCAAAGAAATTATCTGAATTACAATCAAATCTTGTGATTGAAAAGAACTTGACATCTGAATTTAAAATTAAATATGATTTGATGTTGAAAGAAAGAGATCATCTCTCACTCAAAATTAAAGAACTTGAAATCGAATTTCAAAGCAAAAACAATTGCATAAAGAAAATTCAGAATCATTCAAACAACTCACTCCCGAACAAATACATGCGTAGTTAGATGACCTTGAAAAATGATTTTTACTAATGATTCTGATTCTGATTGAAGTTCAAAGATGACTCCTCTTTCTCCAGTTAGTGTCTGTCAAAATAACTACTCTTCAAATGTTAAATCATATGGTTATTCTCACAGCTCCAAATCATATGGTTCTTCAAATTTTCGAACTCATAAATCTAATCGGTTTTACAATGATTTTGTTGCTGATTCCGATAATTTTAAAAAGTTTAAAATGGTTTTGTGGAAGAAATCAACTACAGATGATAGTATTGGAAACATGCCACATACATCTCCTGTAGTTGATACAAGATTATTTGTTTCCAAGACTAATTTGCCTTATTATGTCAAATCTATCAATCAACTAATTAGTCTAAGTGCCACAAAGATTTGTTGTTCTACTTGTGGAACAAATGATGTTGTCAATCAAAGGTTCATTCATAAATGGTATGGTACTTACAGTATCTCCACTTCCCCATTTATTGCATTAAAACCTAACCTCCGAGGACCCAAAAAAGCTTGGGTACCAAAATCTTTTTAATCTGTTTTGTAGGTACGTCATGTGTGTTCCAAATTCCGAATATTCACATTACATGACAATCTTTCAAAAGGTTATGCTACATTTGAGGGGGAGTACCACATGTTTTTTTCCATTTATTTAGCTTCATAGTATCTCAGCTATGAACCTGTTCTTAATTTTTGGCTTCTGAATATCTCAGTTCAGAACCCGTTTTACATTGCATTATGACTTCTGAATACACCAGTTCAGAACTCGGACTTCAATATTTCAAACTCTTTGTGTGTGATAGGAATTAGAAGTTTCAATCAATCCAAAGCCGGAAGGACCTACCCATGAAACACATCCCTAGGATTAGACATTTTGAAAGGGTGTGATTGAAATAAAATTGAGTGCTTATGAGATAAAAGAAAAACGTGAGAGAGTGACAAGACTTAAAAGAAAATATTTGGTCTTCACCAAACCTGATGAAGTAGAAAATATAAAAGTGAGCCTGAGTGAAGGAATGGAAGAGATCATTGAGAGTGAGCGATTCCTAACCATCACAAGCTGGGTAGCCACATCTTCTATCCACACTCATCCGTTGGGTGCCTATATTGAACAAGACGTTGTGGACCCAGCAGCACAAATGCACGCCCCCCTAGCCACTCCGGTGTCTCTCAACAGATGTCAGTATCACATATGCTGGCAGACTAAGCTGTTTTTCAAGCGGCCATCTAATCAGGAAGTGCTGCTATTGAAGATAGAAGACGTTACCTGTAGTCTTCGACTTCGATTGAATGCACATTGAGTCTAGAGCTACAACCTTCTAGGACACGGTCACTACATCTACCTATAACCTTCATGGCACAGTCGGAACTTCTATAGTGATGTCGTTTATCGACGCTTCACGAGGATTAGAAGGAAATCCTACCAGCGCTACAATCACGCCAACGTTGAATGTAGGTCTCACAATTGATTCAACTGTGATGACAACAGGTGCTCTTCATGACCCTAGATTTACCCCGACTACATCATCTACACCATCCATCATGGTCTCCCCAGAGATCCGAGAGTTCGTCAACACGGCTCTTCAAGGCGCACAATCTTCCCTCTCCAACGACATCGATGAAATCTGGTGCCTCCTTAAAGGAAAATCACTTGTCGAAGTAATGGCAGAATCAGCTCGCGCTCGTTAATCCTCTCCACCGACTCCTCCGACTCCTCGAACGCCTCCCTCGGCACCTCCGACTCTCAACACGGACGAACTAATCTCCATGTTGTACGCCTAACTGCTAGAATAAGCCCAAGCTATCGGGAAACGCGAAGACGAACTTACCGGTCTTCTCCGTCGTAACCAACAGATCCCTACAATCACTCGCCACGAGTTTAATTGCCGACATGAAGACCCAGCTCTCCAATTCTGAACAAACCGTCTAAGGCGCCATTAGTAGTTTTCGTGAAGAGATCCGTCAAAGTTGTCTTCCCCATGCTTCCTCCTCCAAACGGTCGCGCGATGATTATGACGATCAGGACGATCCTAATTGCCATGAGGGGGGAAACGCCAACGGATTCCGGATACAAGAACAACAGCCACCACGACTACCACAAAGACTCCGGTTGAACAATCTGTCGGTCCTTCATCAACTCCTTCTCGTCAACAAACAACACTGTCCGAGTTTAATTATGAGGACATCGTAAGAGCAGTCGATCCAGATAATGATGAGCCAGTCCAAGTAAACGTCCAGAGCATGCAACAAGAAGTAAGAGACTGGTTCAGAGATCCTTATGCTCCCATACTTGGCGATGAAGACTACAAAAGTATTCATCAGCTAAACAGTTCTATCTTGCCTGGGTCGTCAACAACCAAACTGCTGGCTCATCAAGCCAGATGGGAGAAGATCATAGAAAATCATAACCCGTGATGGGAAAGAGAGCAAATCAGAGTTCCCTATCTAGAAGAGACAAAGCAGAAGCTCTTCACCGAAACGACTCCAGAAAATTTGGCTCATATTCACCGTGTCACCGAAATGTCATCTCGAGAGCTGATCGAGTATGTCTATATTCTTCGAGGGGTTGCACAAGCAAGACACGCGGTGAATACAAAGAACAAGTTTGTGGTCATCAAGCATATTAACTATGATGAACTAAGTCAAGTCAAGTTTCCTACGTTCAAAGTCATGCGTGATGATGCAAAAGACTGATTTTTACTGAAGCTGACTTTCCGAACTTAGAAATTGATGATTTGGAGTACATATACATAGAGCTGAGAGACAAACAAAGGAGATCACGAGATGAACAAAGAGTATTAAGAGCCATCGTCCGATTTTTTCAAAAGGAATCCGATTCAGCTACCTCCATGATTTCCATGGCGGTCTCGAAAGCAAGAAGAAAAAGATATTCATCACCAAACCGAATCAAGACATTCCTGGCTTAAATAAACTCAGAATTCTCACCATATTAACCAAGCCGACTCACGGGATTGTCTACATCAACAACACAGGCATCAAATGGTTCATGCGCTTCAATGAAACTACTGCTTACTGCGATGGAACACTGAAGGTTGTTCGTTTGAGACTACCTGCCGAGATCAGTTCTGACCGAAAGGGATCTATTACACTCAGTAGAATTCAAGGACAAAACATCATTAACGCTATGGAAATCATCGACAAACGTCTGATCTACCGACAAACGTCTGATCTACCGACAAACTCTGCGATGATTTGAAGGAATGTTCGAAATCAGGTAATGCGTTCATTTTGCCTCAAAGGGGAAGATTGTTAGGAAATGATTTTAACTGTGATGAATTAGGATTGTTAGGAAATGATTTTAACTGTGACGAATTAGGAAAGGACTGCATTGTAAAGAAAAGGAAAGTGTATAATGCCTTATTTCTAGTTTCCTTATTTGATGTTTACTAGCAATATAAATAGAGGCTTAGGGGTTCATTATAGAGAGAGAGAGAGAGAAAGAGAGAGAGAGATAGAGAATAGCATTATTGTAATGAAGAGTTAAACTCTTACATGAGATAACATTTTACCCCAATTATTCAAGTGAGATATACGACTTACTTTCTCTCATATACATCATGTTCTTCATTGTGTGCTTATATTCATTGATTATACTTGATATTCTGGGATCCATAACAAACTATAATGATGGCTCTCTTACCTAACCTCCTTGTTCCAACAAGGATAGCTTCCTTCTATGGAAGGAAATAATGACTTTGTTCCTAGAAGGTGCGGATCCTTAGATCTCGTACTATGTAGAGATTGAACCATTTATTCCTACAGCTATTGTGGCTGCTATTCCTGAGACTGCCACCACCCCTGCTATTCCTGAAAGATGTATTCCTAAATCTCCACATCAATGGAGTGAGGAAGACAAGAAAAACGTATCTATTGATACTAAGCTTGATCCCTCACATCTATGTCCCTTCCTGACGACATATATCAATCTGTCATGAACGTGGGAACTTCCAAATCCATGTGGGACACTTTATGTGTTCAATATGAAGGTAACAATGAGGTACATGAGTCATGAAAAATATTTCTAATTAGACAATATGAAAGTTTCGTTTGTGGTTAAATTGAATGTTTATCTTAGGTACATCAACGTTTTAATTGCTTGAGCATTGACCTTATAAACATTAGACGAGAATATTTTATTTCTGAAGTTCTGACCAAGTTCATGGAATCTCTTCCTAGCCACTATGACACATTTACTACGTGTCTCAAAATGTCCAAAGATATTTCAACCCTTTCTTTTAGTGATTTATATGGGATTCTTTACAATCATGAACAGTCCTAAGCATTAAAGAAGAATTTGGTCAAATATTCCAAAAATATTAAAAGCTATTCTTTGGCTTTAGTGTGCTTAGAGACTAATCTTTCAAACATAAATATTTGGTTCTTGTATATAAAAAATTGTAAGCACTGGTTACCTGACGAAGTGATCGTATATCAATGATTTGAATTAACTCTGAAAACGTACTTTGTCGCACACAAATGTTCTCGAGTTCAAAGGATGCGAGGAACTAGGTTCTCCAGTTCAAAGGATAATAGAAACTAGGTTCTCGGCACAAAGCGATGCGAGAAACAAGGTTTTCAAGTCAAGGAGATGCAAGGAACTAAGTTTCTCGGGACAAAGAGATGCGAGAACCGAATGATGTCGAGTCAACAAAATGTGAGGACAGGTGATTGTCTTGTCTTTAGAGATGCGAGAGACAAAGTTTTCTTGACTAGAAGAAGCTACGAGTAATAGACTTCTTCTATGACGAGAATGGCTAAGTTATGAACGTCTCTATTTCAACAACTAGTGAACAGAGAATAATGATAAAGTACAAATCAAAAGAATTTTGTCGCGTCACAAGAAGCGATTGACAAAGTTTCTTCACTAGAGAAGCTGTGAAAAACAAAGTTATCGAGTTCTTCCGCGACAAGAATAGCTAAGTAACCAACTTCCTTAGATACAATTTTTTTTATAATTTTTTACTATTCACGCGATAAGTTACTATTCATGTGAGGACTTTGAAGTTCTACCAAAAACTTGTCCAAATCTTATGAAATTTTAATATCTTATTCGCACAGAGATTCTAAGCAACTTTAAAACAGACATTTTTGTCTAATAACGAAAAGAAGCATGCGATAAACTAGTAAGATGCATAAAGTTATTGTTCACATTAGGGACGTGAGAAGCACTGTTCACGAGCCTTTGGGACGCAAGAAATTACTATCCTCGAGTTTTTGGGACGCAGGGAGTTTACTGTTCACGGGTATTTGGGACAAGAGAACGTTGAAGTTTTACCAAAAGGTTATCCATATTTAATGAAATTTTAATATGTTGTTCGTAAGACACATACAAACAACTTTAAAACTTGGAGTTTTGGCAAAAAAAAAACGTCAAAATCGATGCGATAACGAGTGAAACAGTAATAGCAACTTCAAAAAAACTTTAAAAATCAAAAGATTTGATGAAATTGAATTTATAGAAGAATAGAAACACACAGATAGGATTCTATATCAAAGTCGAATAAATAAGATCAAGAAAACCAGACAAGAATACCTTTAATCTCCTAAAATCGCAAAAGTCGTATTCACCTTTTTCTTAAATAAATTTTCACGAATTAATCCAAATCTAATAAAATCTTTGGCTCTGATACCAATTGTGAATCCAAGTTCGATCAGGTAACAATGTAATAAACAAGAACAATATCAATAATCTCTCAAATCATATGTGTATTGAATAATAATTCACTCTACAAGATTTTCTCTCTAGAATAATATGAATGAACGGCTAATGAGAGAGTTTCAGAGATTTGTAAAAGTTATTAAAACCCTAACCTATAACAAGATATTTATACTCTTGAATTATTTGCAATTTGGTAACATATAAATATTCCTTATAATTAAACTATCCTAATAATGAAACCTTTCATATTGACTTTGATGACTTTGTTGACTTTATGCTTTGACTCTTCATGTCTTCAAGAAGGGGTGGTCTCAGATAAAATTATATCAGGCTTAACAATCTTCCCTATGTAACCGAGATAACACACCAGCAAATCAGCACTCTAACAATCTTCTTCTTTTGAAGACGATGAAACTTTGTCAACAAATCTTTATCTTAAATCTTTTGCTCTCTCTAAGAATATGATCACATGATAAGCTCTGTACCTCCCCCTTAACATTAGCATAAAGTTCAGTAACATAATGTCGAAGGAACCTTGATGTTGTAGGGTAAAATCTTTCTTCAAGTAGAACATGTCGTGTCACAAAGAGAAGATTGTCGCAAGATACAAGTCGTAGAAAACTTGCAACATTAAAGAGAAGATTTATTGCAAGTGTCTGATGCGATATGTTCACTTTGTCGCATGATGAAAGAGACCAAAGTTTATCGGGTCTCGTTTGTGCGAGGAATGAGGTTGTCGGATATGTATGATGCGATGAAATTTCCTTTTTTTGTTTCTCCTTGTTATCTCTTCACATGTGTCTTCGTTAATACATTGTTTCTCCCCCTCATAATGATAAGGAGAATCCGAAGCATTATGAACTTATCAAAGACAAAACCCTTGCAGCTTTAATGGACACGAATGTTAAAACAAACGGTAAACAACAAACAAACAGAAGCTCGTGTAGCAACCGTTGTCACAACAACCAAAATAAGTTCAATTGAGTGGCCTATATTCATAGTTGGCAAAGAGGAATCTCTTATAGGACTTTCAATTATCACAGAAGTTAGTTATAAAACCAACTTCTTAAACTGTTCCGGTATAAACACAAAGATATGCAATTTGAATCACAAAGACTCGTGCAAAGTGTAAAAAGAGTTTGTATATATTTTGGCTCAATAGACTCAATGTGCATAGGATATGACGCGAAGACAGGAGGTGTGTATTCTCGTTTCAATATCTAAATCTTTCGAGTGAAGAATAGATAGACGATATGCTTAATCTCCGTGATATATGAAACAAGCACCTTTTGTGAGATACTTGAGTAGCTAGGTGGGGTGACACGAGTTATCGACACTGGGTCCATGTCTTTTTCAATATTCATCTCCAAATAACCGATAATGAATAGAATATGTGGCTACCTGGATAACTTGTTTAGGTTTTGTAAGGACCAAATATTTTCTTATAAGTCCTGTCACACCCTCACTATTTTCTTTTATCTCACAAGCATTCAATTTTATCTCAATCACACCCTTTCACAATATCTAACCTAGGGATGTGTTTCATGGGTAGGTCCTTCCGGCTCTGGATTGACCGTTAAAACTTCTAATTCCTAACACACAAAGAGTTGAAACATTGAAGTCCGAGTTCTCAACTGATGTATTCAGAAGTCAAAATTAAGAGCAGATTCATAACTGGTGTACTATGAAGCTAAACAATGAAGTATAAAATTATGGTACTCCCCTCAAAATCAACATAACCATTTGAATGACTATGTCATGTGATGTGAATATTCTGTATTAGAACACTCATGACATTCCTGCAAAACGGATTAAAAAGATTTTGGTACCCAAGCTTTGTTGGGTCCTTGGAGGTTAGCTTTAGGAACAACAAATGTGGAAGTGGGGATACTATAAGTAACATAACATTTATGAACATACTTTTGATTGACAAAATCATATGTTCCACAAGTAGAACAACAAATCTTTGTCGCGCTTAAACTGATTAGCTGATTTATTGAGCTAACAAAATACGTCAAATCAGTCTTGGAAACAAATGATCTTGTATCAACTACAGGAGATGTATGTGGCATGTTTCCATAACTAACACTTGTACTTCACTTCTTCCTCCAAACCAATCTAAACTTTTTAAAATTAACGAAATTAGTAACAAAATCATTGTAAGTATGGGAATTTGAAGAACTATATGATTTGGTACTGTTAGAATAACTGTTTGATGTAATAGTTGAAGAAGAGTTATTCTTATAGACACTCATTGGAGAAAGAGGATTCATCTTATGAATTGAACTTGAAGAAATTTTAACATAATCAGTATCAGTTGAATCATCGTACAGAGAAATAACAGTAGTATCGGAACTTGATTGTTCAAAAGATTCAACTTTAACTGTATTCTCTTTATTGAGCCTGGAAGTCACATCTACAAGTTTTTTGATTTTGCAAAAAAAAATGATTTCTTTCATCGTCAGACAAACTAAATTTATAACATTTTTAGTTTCAAGAATCTTTTCAAGTTTCTTGAGTTTGTCAAGCAAAAAATCGTTTTCTTTCATAATCAAATCAAATTTCTTTTTATATCCAGATCTCAAATTCTTTTCAATCACAAGATCTAATTGTAATTCAGACAATTCTTGGAAAGTTTGCAAATTTCTTCTTCAAAAACTTTTCTCTTGTTTCTAAAATCTTTTCCAAACCTTTTCTTTTATCAGATATTTCTTTAAAAACCAAAACAATTTTCTTCATTGCTTTTATCTTATCACTCTCAAACACTTTTCTTTCATCTTCTAAAAGTTTTTGAAGCTCGGGAATTTTCTTTGACAACTCCAGATCTTTTGTTTCAAAAGATTTTCTCTAAAACCACAACTTGTTCAAAATCTGACACTTGTTTACAAAGTTTTCTGATGGTCAACTCACAAGTTTTAATTTTCCTTTCAAAATCTTTTCGCTCAATTTCACACTTGTTTTTCTCATTAGAAAATAACTTTCTTTCTTTCTCAAATTATGTTTCTAAATAAGATATTTTAATTTTAGAATCAAATTCTTATCTAACTTAGAAATCTTCTCTTTCAGCTCTATTTTCCTTTTCTAAAATTGCAAATTTCTCTTTAAAATCATCGAGATTCATAACTGTCTCTCTCCAACCATTTAGTATTGATATTCAAGGGAATTTCGATCTATTACTAATGGGTCGGTAGACATCTTGATTTAATCTTGTATAACTCAAACACACAAATTTAGTTTATGTATATACAAAAATTGTAAGCATTGGTTACCTGACGAAATGATCGTAGATCAACGATTTGAATTAACTCTGAAAAAGTACTTTGTCGCACACAAATGTTCTAGGGTTCAAAGGATGTGAGAAACTAGGTTCTCGGGAGAAAGCGATGCGAGAAATAAGGTTCTCGAGTCAAGGAGATGCGAGGAACTAAGTTTCTCGGGACAAAGAGATGCGAGAACCGAATGATGTCGAGTCAACAGAATGCGAGGATAAGTGATTGTCGTGTCTTTAGAAATGCGAGAGACAAAGTTTTCTTGACTAGAAGAAGCTACGATAACAGGGTTGTCGAGTTCTTCTATGACGATAATGGCTAAGTTATCAACGTCTCTATTTCAACAACTATTGAACAAGTAATAATGAGAAAGCACAAATCACAAGAAATGTCACGTCACAAGAAGCGATTGACAAAGTTTTTTTTTTACTAGAAGAAAGAGTGAATAAAAAAGTTATCGAGTTCTTCTATGACGAGAATAGCTAAGTAACCAACTTCCTTAGATACGATTTTTTAATAATTCTTTTTACTAATCACACGATAAGTTACTTATCACGTGAGAACTTTGAAGTTCTACCAAAACTTGTCCAAATCTTACGAAATTTTAGTATGTTATTCGCACAATGATTCTAAACAACTTTAAAACTAACACTTTTGTCTAATAACAAAAAGAAGCATGGGATAAACTAGAAGGATGCGAAAGTTAATATTCACATTTGGGACGCGAGAAGCACTGTTCACGGGCCTTTAGGACGCGAGAAGTTACTGTTCTCGAGTCTTTAAGACGCGAGAAGTTTACTGTTCACGGGTCTTTGGGACACGAGAACTTTGAAGTTCTACCAAATACTTATCCAAATTTAATGAAATTTTAATATGTTGTTCGTAAGACACACACAAACAACTTTAAAGCTTGGAGTTTTGGCAAAAAAATGTCAAAATCGATGCGATAACGAGTGAAACAGTAATAGCAACTTCAAAAAAAGACCTTTAAAAGTTAAAACTTTTGATGAAATTGATTTGATAAAATAATAGAAACACACATATAGGAATCTATATCAAAGTCGAATATATAAGATCATGAAAATCAGATGAGAGTACCTTTAATCTACAAAAATCCCAAAAGTCATACGTGCCTTTTTCTTCAATAAATCTTGTTGATCCAAGCTCTTTCAGTATTTACTTATGATCATTCTATACTTAGTGAAATTTTTAGATTTAGATATTGTTCAGATTCAGCGAATGCATACACTGATTGCACTTAGTAATCACTGAAACCTATTAAGAATATTGAAGATTGAGTTGAACAAAGAGACAAATAGCTCGAACTAGTTGATGCCCATCAATGGTTTTTGTTGTTCAAGTATATCAACTTGTTCAGAACTGAAGAGAACTTCATAGTTATATCTTACCTAGATACATTCATGAATAACATGTCTGAAAGATTTAGGAGAAAATACTGGGAGTTCATGGAGAGGATTGGGAAAATGAAGAGGCATGTGTAATTAGATTTTAAGATCACAAAGTTTAATGATATGAAAATGAGAAGGTGGAGAAACTTTGAATAGTTTAAAGAGAACATGGGCTAAAGTATGAGTTCTCTGAAACTGATTTCAAGAACTTACATTTGCATGATATGTAGGGAAATCTATTGTATGGCACCTTATGAAGACATGGTTTCTAAATTCAAGAAGGATATTACTGCTATAAAGCATACAGTTCTCGTAGCTACAAATTAAAATGGGCAAGAATGATAGATTTTCAATGACATTTGTTGAGATTCCTTTATCAATCAGGACCCTTTCGGTCGAACAATTCCCTATGGTTAATTGAATTATAAGACCTTCATGATGTTTTTACCATGAATCGCAGATATCATCCCGGTCGAAAGAAACATACATCACTTGCAGGTCCAGTTCTGTTTCTCACCTTGTTGTCTTGTAAATAAGTGACTTTTCTGGTGTTTGACCAACGTGTATTTTGGTTGTAAAATACGGTAGTCAATAAATATCTGATCCACCAGTTATGCAATTTATTACCTTTGCATTGACGGGAGATGAAGGTTGAACGTTGTTATTTGCAATGTTCTTAGTTATGAGGTCCTTCAAGTGCCCTTTGGGCACCAACCAAGAAATTTCTTTTCATAATATAGACATTTTTCGGTGGTGTCCATGACCTTCGTGGAAGTCACTCCATGCGGACATGTCCTTTGTATTATCTGGCTTGTCACTCTATCGGATCGTAGACTGGACAAGTGTTAATACTTCGATCAAATCTTTATGTGTTCTCTTAATCCCATATTTAGAGATCTCGGGATGTTGTTGTGTTTTAGTGTAGGATGGGATCTTCTTCTTGTTGAACCAGACGTTTGAAATCTGACAGTATTGGTCTGGTTTTTAAACACTCTTTGGATTGATCTCAGGTTTTCTGATGCTGAGTAGTCGCTTGTCGTGGGAATGCTTCTTCTGGAAGATTACATCATCTTCTAGTCGCATATGTGCCAACCTTCTGTCCCTTACATCCTCGAATGTTTCCATCGGGTAGTTGGTAAAATCCAAGTATTGTTCGAAGATGTCATCCAATCCTCGTTTGTATGCTACGATCGTCGTTTGGATATTGCCGTTCTTGATGCAGATCATTTCTGAATTGAAACGGTAAGTAGTTTATGATGGACTCACTTGCCTTTTGTATAATATATTATAGACCACTAGTTTGATTTTCCATTTTACGACTACTGGCGAAATGTTGGAAAAACATATTTACTAGGTCCGTAAAAGAATTGATGGATTTGAGTTTGAGATTAATAAACCACTGAAGGGTTGTGCCACTAAAAGTCGCACCAAAACTCTTACGTATGCACATTTCCTTATAACATTGAGGCATAGAAATGGTCTACATTAGTTTCTTGTATTAAACGATGTGCTCATTGGGTCAAACACACTGAAATACTTGGGATTGAAGACGGGGATGTTGTATTTCTTAGGGATATCAACCAAAACAATATGGTCGGCAAAAGGAGAGTCTTGGAAACCAGTCGTGGGTTCAACATCGACAGATACCGCTACTCCAAGCAATTTAGATAGTAAGGTTGACACTTTTTCATTCTGTTTCTTGAGCAACTAAAGTCATCGAGCGACAGGGTTGTTAAGGATATGGTTAGGGTTCAATGTGGGCATAGACATTATAGGTGGAGTAACTCCTAAATTTTGGGTTATGATACCTATCTTCGCATATATGCCCTAGCGTAAGGATGATTCGGTATCATAGGGTATTGGTGTGGTTGAGATATTCATGGTGAAGTTTGTTGTAGGTAAAGGTATTGTTGGTACTAGTGTCGACGTCATAGGTGTCAAGAATCACGGGGTAAAGAACATATGGGGGGGGTTGACGACAGAGGTGGAAATCTAGTTCTAGATGTCGTTGTCATAGATGTTGGATCAAGGAAAAGAAATCCAGCATGTTTGGATGGATTGAAGCTAGAGGTCTGGTCGATAATGGACCACCTGCACTAGTGGTTGTATTTGCATGTTGCTATTGGAGACTTAGGATCTCTTGACTAGCTTTTTGGTTCTAGTCGTTTAACTGACTAAACTCTTGCCTTGCAGCATTCAACCCGACTTGTATTTGGATAACTTGATGAAATCCAAAGTTTGTCATCCTAAAATTCAAATATGAGATCGTTAGTAGTCGGTGTTTATTTCTAAGGAGATCTTTAACTTGGGGCCCACCGTGGGCGCCAAATTATTTATGCCAAAATTTAGACTCAAGATAATTTAAGGTTGGTTTGTGGACCTTTTACATTAAAGATCAAATCCCTTGAAATAAGCACAAAAAACAAGAGAATTGGCGACTCAAAAGACCCCTTAACGTGGGAAAAAACAGCAGACGATAAAAGAATATGCCGATGCACTATGGACTTCAAATAGGAACGTCGTCATTGATAATAATGATTATAGTGATCAAAATAACAAATAAATGTGTCGCTCATGGAAAATAATGTAAGGTGGTTTTGTAGTTTGCTCTTTGTACCTTTAAAAATGCTTCAATGCTCAAATTTCTCCGTGTCTAAATCCCGATTTCTTGAACTCTTTTGGCCTTTTATAGGTGTTTTGATTGGATGTTCCAATGGTCATCATTCAAGCACCTTTATGAGGATAACGGTCGGCTGTGACTAAGTCATTAACGGTTGACCGCCAGTTACCTTGATGAATTATTGAGATAAATCTTGATCATAAATGTCTGAGACCTGCAATAAATACCACAGGTAACAAATGGTGTGGTTAGCATAAAGTAATGATCGTCGTCAGTTCTATGTGTTGTGGTTAACTATGATCGTAGATAGAGAACCATGAATGTGAATCGAGGTCTTTGTAGTCGTTGATAACTACGATCACACGTAGAGACTTCTCAGTTGTGATGATCCTGGTCGTCGATATCGCAGCCGTGGATGTTATCCTCGACGATCAAGGGTGTGGATTTTTTACCTAAACGTTTACTTGATACATTGAATGTAAAATTTCACTTGTGATATTTGTTCAACAATCACAAATGTATAGTGGGTGCACTAAGGGGTGGCAAAAAGTGACTAATCTCGCTAACCTAACTCGAACCCAACCCGAAATTAGCAGATTGAGTTGAGATTTTCAACCCATTTAAGTTAAATGAGTCAACCCGCCTAACCCATACAAATAAATGGATTGGGTTGAAATTTTCGACCTGCTTTCAACCCATTTACAACCAATTTTCAAGCCATTTAAAATATTAAATATATTTTTATTTTTATTATAATGTCTAACATTGTACATAAAAGATTGAAATTTTGAAACTATCTCAGCTTTGTCAAGTGTAAAACTCTAATAAAGTAATATATAACCCGCCTCCAAGTCTCGTTCCCTCTGGGATCTCTCTCTTCCCGTCGTCCACTCCCAAGACTCCAACATAAATTAAATTAACTTAAAGAGATACTTAGATATTTGAACAATTTATTGCATTTGTGGTTGTGGTTTATTCAAAATTTGAACAATTTATTTTTATTTGTGGTTGTGGTTGTGTTTTATTCATAAAATTAAATAGTCTGTTTTCTTATTTCTTTTAAATTTTTAAAATTAATAAATCAACCTAGGTTCAACTCATTTAATTAACTTGTTGGTTGAAAAAATCATACACAGGTCAACCTGTGGTCAACACATTTAAGTAAGAGATTGGGTGTCACCTCTAGATACACTTAGGGTTGCGAAAATAACTTCTTCAAATACAAAATGAGATTTAGGCCCTTTATTATTTATTTATTTTCTCGTTTTTATTTTCATAACTACATGATATGTCAGGCTACAAGTTGTTCCCATATTCTTATAAGTTGAGGGTGTTCTCATTTCAACACAATCGGTTTATAATATGTATGTATTTCATTAGAAACCAATAAGAGTGCAACCTAAAATGAAGATACATTTTGTTTCATTCGAAGGTATGTAAACCTTTAACAGTTTAGAACCCACCAAAATACAGAAACATGGAGAATGAATGAGAGAGAGAGAGAGAGAGAGAGAGATAGAGAGAGAGAGAGAGAGAGAGAGAAAGAGAAAGGGCACTTGATGCATATGGCCCCCATTTGCATCTCATCAAACCTCATATGTCCTATTGATGTGATCAATATGTACCACCAATACACTGCACCTCCTCTTCTTCTTCTTCTTCAGATCTTCTTTCCCTTATTTAACAAACTGATCATCAAAAGAGTAGTTCCACCAGTCATTGGTGATCTAATTAAGTATGTCATTTGACAGAGGAAAAGAGCTAGCAGATCATGGATCATCAGGCGATCATCAACCGCCACCGCCACATTCACCGAGCCGATACGAGTCCCAGAAACGAAGAGACTGGAACACGTTCGGCCAATACCTAAGGAACCAAAGACCACCGGTCCATATCGCTCACTGTAACAGCAACCATGTGCTCGAGTTCCTTCGGTACCTAGATCAGTTTGGCAAGACCAAAGTTCACTTGCAAGGCTGTATCTTTTACGGTCAGCCCGAGCCACCGGCTCCATGTACCTGCCCACTTAGACAAGCCTGGGGGAGCCTCGATGCCCTCATCGGCCGCCTCCGTGCTGCCTACGAGGAAAACGGAGGGTCACCCGAATCGAACCCTTTTGCTAGCAGTACGATCCGGGTTTACCTTAGAGAAGTTAAGGACTGTCAAGCTAAAGCTAGGGGAATCCCATACAAAAAGAAGAAGAAAAAGACCACCATGGGAGGAGGAGGAGGAGAAGACTCAACCTCCACAGTGCATTTCTCTTGATTGTAAGTTTTGCTGAACCATTCATATGCTTTTTTTCATCAATCAATTAAGCCATCATATATTATTCAGTCAAATATTCAATTCCTATATCTCGTTATAGGAAAAGAATAATCCATTTCAAAAAGTTTTGGCGTCACTCATGTTAGCAGTAGGTATCTGGACATGCATACATCTAGTAACCACGAACGAGGTCGATTTCTCTCATATATGCATAAAGCTAGAGTAGAGTAGGCTGCCATTAAGCACTAGCTCTGCAGTTCTTTTGCCCTAATGTATGGGCACACCACACTAGAGTCCAAATAAAAAATAAATCCATCTAATGAGAGCAAGAACTTCAGATCTTACCAAAGAGGCTTTATTATATGTGAATTTTTCGCCTCTTAAAAGATCGGGGGTTTAAACCTCATAAAAGATGAAGAAGGTGTGTGACTTTATTTATTTTATTTGCCGTATATATATATATAATATAATATACTTCAAAAAATAACTTCAGATCTTAAAAACAATTTCATTAATTATTGCTAATCCTCCAATTATATTATCATAAAATATTTTTGAATCCAAAATTTAATTAGACCAAGTTAAAAGCTACGTAATTAAGAATATTTGGAACTGGAATTGTTTTGTGGACTTTAGTTATGAAATGATAGAGAAATTGAATTACATTTCTTGTTTTCACCTCGTGGGAATCGATCATAGATTAGAAGACTTTTTTTTGGAAACCAAATGAGCACATTTAAACCCAAGATTTCTTGGTTCTTCTTTATTTTGCTTGCTTTTTCTTATTTGTTCTTCTTTTTGGTGGGATTTAAGTCATATAATTGGCTTATCTGATTAGGGTTAGATTTTTCAAACCAAAGTAGGATTGGGTTATTCAAATATGTTAAACTTAATTAACCAACCTAACTAGTTGTTTGACTAAGCAAGTCTAACTACTACATAGAAACTCTTTGAAGGTTACAGAATTCCTATAAACTTTTATGTGCTATTTGTTTCAATTGATGGATCATGTTTATTTAATTTCAAAATGATTAAGTAAAAGATCAAACGGATCACATGAATTATACGAAAAATAATTGGTTTAAAGCAAATTTGACTGACTTTTTAGTGGCAAGAATTATTTGAATAAATGCTGGAATGAATTAAAGCATGATGAATAATATAATCTTAGCATTAGTTCCCTAATTTTTCAGTAATATTATAACATAATTATTTTCTACAAAAGAAAAATATAACAAAATCATTATTATTTTTAAATGTTCACTAGGAAATTTATATTTCTATTAAAAGATATTTGTAGTTTTGCTTAAAAAAATTAGCAGGTTTGCCTTAAAGTATTTTTTTAGGTTTGTACTGCTACTGTTCGACTCATAGTATGCAACTATGCATGCATTAAATTAAACATCATATATTCTTCCTATTTTCCATTATTACTTTTGAATTTGTTTCAAACTGGGAACGCAAACATGGTATGTCAAACTCTACGTATTCAAAAAAAGTTTATACCACAAAATATACATGACATTATTATTAAATCACTACTTGTTTTCTTTCTAATTTATTTTTAGCACCATTTCTACTCCAATGAACAATATAACTTACCGTAAATTATAGTGTTATTAAAAGTAAAATTACAAATTTATTTGATTATTTTTTATTAAAGATTTTTTACTTACAAAATTATCTTTCAATTTTAAGTTTTACGTATGTTTACTTTATTTTATCATATAATGACACATTACCTTTAAAGTTTTTTACTTATTACGAGTTTAAGTTAATAACAATGTGTGGGATGTGAAGATATAGATATAAGAAATTAATATCTTACATCAATAATATACAATGGGTGGGATGTGAAGTTATAATATAATAATATATATACTGTACATCAATAATAATAAAAATTAATATAATCAAACCAGATGAACCTATATATTGTATCCTAATCGTACTACAGTTCATTACTGAAAACTAATATCTACAATTGATAAAGTGTTATATATTCTAGCTAGTAGCTAGGGTTAATGTTTATTCTATATTTTAACTTAACATATTTATTTTCAGTATTTATTTTCAGTATTGGTGATAGATATCGCATTAACTTAATAATAAAACTTAGTTACTTTTATTTATATGTGGACAAAAAGAAACTTATACCACAAAATATGTACCTGACATTATTCGTAAATCGTTATTTGTTTTCTTTCTAATTTCTTTTTGTGACGTCAAATATAAATATTAATTAATAAATTATGCAACTAAGTTAGCACCGGCCAAAGGTTTATTTGGCTGTTTTTATTGTAATGAACAGATTATTATTTATTGTAAATTATACTGTTAAACATTTACCGGATAAATTATTTCATACAATGTTGTTTTGTGTATTAAAATCTCACTCGGTAAGTAATTAATAATGTTGAATTTTACCGATAAACATTTAATGAATAAGTGTTTGATAAACAACAATATTTAAACTACAGTTTTAATTTGTGCAAAAAATATGTGTTAACAATTGAAGTAGGTCTTTAAATGAAATTAAGATACAATCATGTCAAAATTTTAAAAACGTTTAATTCAAAATTAAGATATATCAAGATCAGTTTCAATGTTTCACTGAAAATATTATTTCATCTTATATATATAATTATTCTAACATTTAATATTCAACTCTGGATAAATATTTATTTTTAGTATGGGTGATAAATATCGTATAAATTTAACAATAAAACTTAGTCAATTTCATTTATATGTAGACAAAAGCAAATAAAAATGAGATCGATTAATGTTAGATGATAAAATCTATAATCTATAAATAAGTTATGATTATTTTGTATACTACAGTATGTATTTTTCATTTCAGGAGTTTTAACTTCGATTAGTAAATAACCAAAGAGAAACTTTCTAGTTATGAAAAGGAGGAAGGATAATGAGTCTTCGATACATAACGTAACAAATAAAGGATGATTTATTCAATCACAGTTTGGGATATATATAGATATACTCAAACGAGAAGGATGCATGCAAATAAGAAAATACGAGAACGTCTATGTCAAATGTGATTATGAAAATCACATGTAATTAAGGTTCAGTCAAAGTAATGGCGCACATACATGCTTGGCCAGGGATCTAAGAGTGTTGACCGGACGTGAAAAAATCAAAATTATATATGATATATGTGTTCTTGTGTTTTTTTTAATTTCAATATACTCTCATTTGAACACACCCTTATCTCTGCTTGAACTTACGGCAAGTTTTTGGCTCATTAATGGTATTTTCTCTATCGGTCGATGATGATCTCCCTTCTCAGGTCGGTGCGCCCCTCTCATAACTCAAATCCGGCCTGCAAGTTCTATTGATCATGTACCTTTGCCTTCCTTTGAGTTTAGGTTTTCAATCTTTTTCATGGGGAAAAAGTCAGTCCATTCTTATAGCATCCAAGGAATATATATATATATATATGTATATATATATATGTATACACTATTTATAAAACATGGAAAATGGTTATGTTTAGAAAATTAAGAGGTACGAAACTATATCCATTATGTACAATATTTAAAACACCAAAATCATCCACCAACCTCCCACTACCTATATGATTTTATAAATTAAATTATTTTTAAAATTTAAGTTACACTTTAGACCTTTATAATTAGTTACTTAATTTCTTTTATGTCCCTTACTTTTTTTATTCTTCATTTTATAACTTTATCATATTAACCTAAATAATCGTATATGAATCAGAACATAATTAAAAAACAAGTTTCTATTATAACAAATTATACCATTATAATCGTGTCGTCAATATCTTCAAAATAAGCTCAATATTGAATACTTTTCGAATTAATAGTATTATTATATATTATGGATACGTACCGAGTTATTTTTAGAACATTTATATTTTATAACCTATAGTTATTTATTTAATTTGTTTTACGTCTTTACCTTTTTCATTTTACACCTTAATCTATGTTATAATTAGTTTATAGATTTCATCCATATCCATTAATTTTTCATTTTTAATGTTACACTTTTATCATGTTAACATAAATAATTGTATTTGAACTAAATTATATTAAAAATATGTTTCTTGTTTTACAAATTGTATCATTATAATCGTTTTTTCAATATCTTTAAAATGAACCCAATATTTAATATTTTTGGACTAATCATATTATCAAATAACATAAATACGTAGTGAATTATTTTTAAAACTTATATTTTATACATTATAGTTATTTAATTAACTTTTATATTCGTTACTTTTTCATTTTACATTTTACACCATTATTATATTAAAATACATAATCATATATTAAAAATATATTTCTCTTTTTATAGATTATATTTTTATGATGGTCTCATCAATACCTTCAATGAGTCCAATATTGAATATATTTAGATTTAATAGTATTATAAAATTGGTTTTTCAGTGAGTTTGAAGTAATATTTAATTTTGGGTTCCCTTTTTAGTTTTAAAATAACATTTAACTTTAGGCTTCATTGATTTTATAAATGAAGTTGTATTTTAATTATCCATTTGGTTTAGACCGGGGTGGTCGACGTACGTCGACGGTGGTCCAGACCGATGGTGGTTCAGATCAAGTAGGGAAGATGAGGATAATATTGTCTTTTTGATAATATGGGATGACATGGAATTGAATTCTTTCTCAATTGTGATGGAATAACCTAATCCATGGATGGTGGAATGTGTGGAATTCAATTCCATCCCATACGTAAACCAAACGACTGAATGGAATTTGGTTAATAGAATTGATCGTTCTAATTCTTTCCAATTCCGTCGGAATCATGCGAACCAAATGCCCCCTTAATACTCTCGATTCACAAAAAAGTTTGTCATCCCGACGCATCATGTGGGTACCTGAACTAGTATATATATTTATATAGGGGAGATATCTGTTACAAATTAAACAATTCTTACAACCCGTACAAACTTTAGTGAACCAATCATTTTTTTTTCACTTTTTCTTAATTATAAGGGTTGGTTATTCATAATATATGAAAAAAAATTATCAAGAACACACGATGATTGATTAATCAAGAATATATGAAACAAGATTCATCAAAATGAGAAATACATGAAACAATTTCATTTTCATATAGAAACAAAAATATATGAAATAATTTCATGAAGTAAGAATTATATGAAACAATTTCATCATATTAAACACTTCTAGAAACAAATATATGAAATAATTTCATGAAGTAAAGAATTATATGAACAATTTCATCATATTAAACATTTCCATGAAAAAAATTATTCAATAAAACAATATTGAAACCATGAAGTTTGTACGAATTGTTTGGTTTGTATTTGAAATCCCCCTATATAAACATATATATATACATGTAGAGAGAGAGAGAGAGAGAGTGAAGTTCAAATACAAACCAATTGAAGTGTACAAACTATACAAACTGGTTCAAATCAATATAAAAATAAACTTTTTCATGATTTTTTTTCCATCAAATGCTATGATTTAAGATATTATTACACAAACATTTGTTTTATAAAAAGTTTCACATGTATTTGTTTTCATAAATTGAAAGTTTTTCATATACTTTTTATGAAAAAGTTTCACATGTATTTGTTTCATAGTGAAAAAGTTTCACATGTAATTTTTTCACAAGGTAAAACAAACATATGTGCAATAACATCTTAAATCATAGCATTTGATGAAAAAAAATTATTTTTATATTGGTTTGAACTGGTTTATATAGTTTGTACTCTTCAACTGGTTTGTATTTGAACCAACCTATATATATATATATATATATATATATATATATATATATATAACCAAGAGATTAAAGACACTACTAGAAAATTGAGTATTTTCAACGAAAATTAATTTTCAACAGAAAATGTCGTTGAAAATTTTCTACAAATTTTAGAGGATTATTGACAGAACATAAATTTTCTACGAATTTTCAACGAATTTCTGTTGAAAATCTCTCACAAACATATATGCATTTTCAACCAAAAAAATTTCAACGGAATGTCTCGTCAAAGAGTTTTTGGTTGAAAATGCATTTTGTGGGAGATTTTCAACGGAAATTCGTTGAAAATTCGTAGAAAATTTATGTTTTGTCAATAATCCCTTTAAAATTCATAGAAAATTTTCAACAACATTTTCCGTTGAAAATTTTCGTTAAAAATACTCAATTTTCTAGTAGTGAGAATAAATTAGGAAATTAATAATTTTGATAATATTGACTTAAAACATTAATTAAAGGGTAATTTAGGTATTTTAATTTTTTTAATCTCTCTCTCCTTTCTCCTCTTTCCTCTCTTCTCTCTCCGATGAACCTTATTCCGGCGAACACCATGTGAACACTAAATATTGTGATAGTCTCTATAAAGCAACGAAAAAACTGTAGGTGGGTATTGTGATGCCTAAAAATATTGACACTATAAAAAAAGATAAACACAAATTAATGATACTCATTATGATATGCACACTGTGATACGTTTTTTAAAGCAATGAAAAAAAACATACAAGATGTACATTGTGATATTCCTTGTAAGCAACGAAAAGATACAAGATACACATTGTAATACTCTTTGTAAACCAACAAAAACAACGAAAAATATACAAGAGATACAATGTGATACACTTTATTAAACAACGAAAAAAATGGAAAATAAATATTGGTGTAGGTTTAGGTAATGGAAGTAATATATTAGATAAGGACATATATTAGGTGATTAAAATAAATTAAATATTTCCTTTTTTTAAAAATAATAAAATATTTTGATGAGTTGTAATAAACAAAATTATTAAATTACCCTCTTTACCTTATTTAGTAAATATCTTAATTTATCTTAAATGACTGGTTCACATTAGATCTCAGGGTTATCACAAACAACCAAGTTCTTATTTGATTAGGCCCTATATATATATATAGGGGTGGGTTCAAATGTGAACCTATCTTTGATTGTGAACATGATTATGCTTATATTCAGACTGGATATAAGCTGCAATTATGAGGTTGTATAATTGTAGCTTATATTCAGACTGAATATAAGCTACAATTATGTGTTTGTATAATTGTAGCTTATATTCAGACTGAATATAAGCATAACATTGTAGTATCACAATGTCATGTTTATATTTAGTCTGAATATAAGCTACAATTATGGGTTTGTATAATTTTAGCTTATATTCAGTCTGAAAATAAGCTAAAATTATGTGTTTCTATAAATGTAGCTTATATTCAGTCTGAATATAAGCATAACATTGTTCCTGATGAAGAAGCAGGCTCCATTGAAAAAACAAAATTAACAATTTAGTTTCAGAAATCGAAAATCCGATTACTAAAGTTCTTCACAGCAATGAATACGATTAACAGAGAAGAATTCGATTTCCAGAGAGAGTTCGATTTACAGAGAAAATTTCGATTAACAAAGGATGAGAGAATTAAGCGGGAGTGATAAACTTGCCTAATTTAACCCTCAAACCACATTTAGAGAACGACTTCAATTTGACTCAGATCAAGGGCTGAGATCTGTCCTTAGGTTCACAACCAAAGATAGGTTCACATTTGAACTTTCCTCTCTCTCTCTCTCTCTCTATATATATATATATATATATATATGAAGAGGTTCAAATGAGAACTTTACATTTTTAAAGGCGCAAATGAACACCCTTAGGACCATATATGATGTTGGTCCCACACAATATAAAAACATATCTGATTCAATGGTGGGCCACATTGAATCAGATATGATTTTATATTGTGTGAGACTCACATCATATGTGGTCCTAAGGGTGTTCCTTTGATCCTTTAAATGAGGGGTGTTCTTGTATGATCCCTCCCCTATATATATATATATATATGGTATATAAGAACGAGTTCAAATGAGAACTCAATGTGAACGTGAAGACAAATAAGAGCATGACACGTGTCATATTCAGACTGAATAATCAAAAAAAATATCCAGACTGAATAAATACTATATTCAGTCTGAATATTTCTTTGATTATTCAGTCTGAATAATCTACATTCAGACACGTATCGTGCTTTCATCTGTCCTCACGTTCACAACCAAATTTGAGTTCGCGTTTGAACTTTTTTATATGTGTGTATGTATATGTGAAGAGAGAGGGGGTGGTTTAATTTATAAACTCAATCCTTAATTGAAACCATTTAAATCGATATCAACCGTTTATCTAGTATAATTAATGAATATTTGATTTAACGGATATTTCAATTGTTTCTTAATTTAAAGTATTAATCATAATAAATGAAAACTGATAAAGTTCTATCAACTTCCAATTCATAATATATATATATATATATTGGGAGGTTCAAAGGAAAACTTCAAAAAAAGAAACCTGAAGAACATGATAGGAGCCCTTCATCTGGATGGTATGCATAAATGCTTACAAGTGATTGAAGCTGTTTTTTCCTATGCACGTGTAACATGTTACAAATTACCAGTATGTATATGTGCATACCATCCGGATGGAGGGCTGTTAGGATGTTCTTCAGTTTTCACTTTTTTGTGGTTTCCCATAAACCTGGCATATATATATATATAGGCCCCTTCAAGTGTTAACCCAATAATTTGTGTTAACCGTGTTAACCCATCGTTCACTGGTGAACACAATGCTCGTTCACTGGTGAAACATCATTCATCAGTGAACGAATGGTTCCATACATGCATGCTCGTTCACTGGTGAACACCATTCGTCAGTATACGAGCATGGTATTCACCAATGAACGAGCATGGTGTTCACCAGTGAACGATGGGTTAACACGGTTAACACAAATAATTGAGTTAACACTTGAAGGAGCCTATATATATATATATGTCTGTGTATGTTCAAACGAGAATGAAACCTATTCCCAAAAATACGAAAATGATACGTGCAAAATCATAATATAGTTTTATACTAAATCACCGATGATTCCCCACAACTTTTTCAAAAATTGAGAACTTTATAAAAGCTATTTCAATAGATTCCCTAAAAAATTTAAAATGTATAATTGAAACTTAAAATCTCAAAAATAAGATTGAATCCAGCTCAACAGATTTTTTTTGTTTGGATATTATAACATTGTTATTAACATATTTTATACACTTAATAAATGTACAACGTTTGCTAGATCACATTGGAAGGTTGATATATATGACTTACCAACACTCAATCTTTCACAACTAACATTACAATAATATTACGGTTTATTATGATTTAAAAAAAAATGGTTTTACATGATTTCAAGTCTATCTATATATAAAGAGAGCCTAATATTTTAAAATTTAAAAATCTATAAGATTCATGAGAACTTCTAGTTTAAGTACTCTTCGTTTAACATGACTTTTTCATCTAAGTATAGTATTTAGTATATTAATTAACGTATATTTGTTTTACAATGTGATTGTTTCATATGTATTCGTTTCATAATGTAAAACATTTTTGCATGTATTTTTTGTCTCATAAACATATAAAAGACCTTCACATTATAAACCGAATACATATAAAACAAACATATCTTAAAACAAATATATATTATTCGATATTCTAATTCTTATTCTTAGATAAAAAAATATCATATAAAAATCATATAATACACTAGTTCTCCGTGTTATAATAATTTTATGACTTATCAAAATAAGTTATATATATATATAAAATATATTTGTCACACACAAGTTGCTCTACTTTTGGGTGCCGACAACGCCATAACTTCATGAATAGGAATAGTTATGCCTTTGTCCTTAGCACACCTTTACTAGATTGATGGTCGTCTGCAACCGATTCTGTGGGGTATTACTTGTATTCAACTTTGTCGTTTTATATTGTTTTGGTCAAAATATTTCCTGCAGTTGGTTTAATCTTTTCAGTAAAAGCCAATAGTACATGATTGTATATTATGCATCCCAATAATATTTATTGTTTATTTTTCCTAATAATTTTTAGAAATCCTTCTAAATGAAGTTTAATCAATTCATGTGATATTAGATTCACGAAATAAAAGGGGAGACTCATAACAACACCTTGATCTAAATATCCAATATATTTTTGCCATAAGAAATGAGGAGTCTCTCAACCTCCAAACCAAATAAGTTATTAATACTTCACCTTAATATACGTATAAAACAACCCAATGACCAGTCTTGAAGACAATTGTAAGATGGTCAAAATTTTCATCATGCCATAACGAGTCTTGAACACGCAACTTTGAACTTGAAAACCAAACTACTGAACCTCTCTACCCAATAAAGCAAACTACAAAATTATGATCATAAGAGCAAATTTGGAACGGAAGCTACTGCAAAAATAATTAGGATGAACTCCACGTTGAGCCTAACCTAATGCCAAAGTTGTACCTATTGCACAAATCAATATACTATCAAGGTTAACATGTGGACCTAGCCGGATAACTTCCACATGGCACTACTACCGTGAAATGTTCGTACCCTATTACCCTATGACAAGCCTTACATTTTAGACACAACCATAAGCATAATAGGCAAGAGATGGCTGACTCATGTTTGAGAAATTCCCGAACATACACTCTCATGATGTAAAAAGACAATCAATTTTCAAAACGTGTTTAGTAATACGCTGAAGACCTAAAAACATGAAAATATTGTTAACTAAAGTATGATCTATGATCATCTGTCACAGTTATAAAATAATAAGAAGGCTTTTAAATATGTAAATGGGAGATGGTAACATAAACATTTCCAGTCAAAAGTACTGATATAAAAGGAACAAAATTTTCAGTTGGAGAAAGAAATCATATGAACCATATTTAAGAATAATGGTTTTAGGTTGATCATACTATCAATACAAATATTCCATTAAGTTTATAACTCCTAAATTAATCTTTAGACAATTATTTCGTGAAAAAGGACTATTCAACCACTAAATTTTAAAAACCATTCACCATCTTAAAATGTAAAATCGACTTTATAAGATGTTAAAAATATTTAAATATTCTAATGAACTTTTTGTATAAAACTTAAGTTATCGAACAAAAAATGATGCATTAAAAGTTTTACAATGCTTTTGGACAGAATAACAAGTTTTTTTTAATGACAGTTTTGAAATAAAATGTTTTGTTTTACTTTTATTTTACATTGGATAATGGGCCGAACATAAAGCCCAAATTAAAAATGAAAAATTTAGCAAAAAAACATGGAAGTACTTCAAAACAAACTTAAACAACGTTTTTTGGCCTCAAAAATCTCGTAGGCCACTTTGAGTCCTACCCAAAGTGTGCCTCATTCCAAACTTCGATTTGACATGTCTTGGGCCTGAAACATAGACTCATATAGAACAATTATGTGTTTTTAAGCGCGATTCCCCCTGTTGTTCGGTTATGGTCCTCCACGAACAATAAGGTATGATCCTCCATGCCTACACGTTCCTGAATCACTACATAGGGTTAAATACGAACTCTTCAATGAAATGCCTTCCAAGGAAAAAAGTATCTAGAAGATCATAAGCTAAATCATAAAAAAGAAAAAAAATGTAATTCGGAATAAGTACGATGGGTTAAGCATCGATCACTAAATTAAAAGCGATGCGAATCAGAGAGGCGAACGACCATGGTTCCGTCCGTATGATTTTTAACGGCCAAATTCAATTTGTTCACTTCAATTTTGTTTTTAGGGGTTTTTTGAATTTGGAATTGGTACCATCTACTATTGCTAAAAGCAGGATGATGCTTTAGGTCTTATTTTTTGGTATGATTTGGTTACATATTTATTTTTGTTTCTTTTTTGGTTTTAAGGTTAACGCTTTCTTCTTTTATCATATACCTATATAAGACCAAAGAGATTGACCAGGAGAATGTAAATGTTTTAAAAATACTGATGTTAGGCCGGGTTTTTTTTGTTTCAAATGAATAATGAGACCTAGGAGATGAAGCACAAGAATAAATTTGAATCGATAAAAACAGTCATAAAATTTGGTTAAACAACACTACCAAAAAAATGACTTTCACCCATACAAAAATACCCAGAGAAATTTCTGTGGGTGATTACCAGGGATCACCCAGAAAATAGTAATGGTTTCGACGAAATCTGATGTTTTCAAGAAAATACCAACGGATTACCCAGGAATTTCTTGATTAATCTGTCACTGAACTGATTTATCCACCAACAATTTAGACATCAACTTTTGTGACAGATCTCCCTTTAGCGATGGATTTACCAGGAAAATGTCCATAGGTGAAAGTCTTCCATTTTAGTAGTGACACCAACAACAATATTAGTTATGCAACAATATTGTTATACTCAAGTGGTGATAGTCGGTTAATTGATATGATACATAAGATAGCGTTTGGTACGCAGACATGATTGGACTGGATAGGGTAGGACAAATTTGGACAAACAAGAGGGTAAGACTGGACGGGACAGAACAAATGTCTGTCTGGTGTTTGTGGCTGTGGAGGAGGTTGTTGTAGTGGAAGAGGAGGTGGAGGTGGCTGCCAGTGGTGGCGGCAGCCACAACTAGCGATGGTCACCACTAAAAAAAAATATCATATTAAAGTTATATATATATATATCAAGCGAGAGTAGATTAACATTACTTTAGTTTGTGGCTCATTGTTGTCCCATATTGTTCCACCTATTTTGGTGGAACAAAAAATCCATTTTTGTACCACACTGTCCCACTGCACCTTGTCCCAGTTCTTGTCCCTGTCCAATGTCACGTTAAATATGAAACAGTGAGTTCTTGTCATGTCCCATATAACATGTTGCACCAACCATGAGATCATATCAGTGACTTCTTTCTTGTCCTGTCCTATATACCAAACATAGTCTAAAAGATGAATAACACAGTCTTCAGCTTATAATATTTCATGCATCTAATTAAGACCTATCTATATTATGAAAGTTTTAATTTTACATGTTGGGCATCTTTAATGCTTACAGTTTTTGGTTGTAAGCTTTTAGGAATCACCAACATTTAAAAATTTCATACCATGTTTTCTAAGAGACAAGAACCGACAAGAACCAGACTTTGGTTGAATGATGTAGCTGTATTACCCCCCTCTTTTAATATTATTAGAAGGATGCTTGTACAATACAAAATAAAAGAACTGGACTCTAGCTATATATATATATATATATATATATATATTATTGAACCTAGAGAAAGGTTCAAACGAAAATAAAACATATTTGCGAGAATACGAGAATGGTTGTTTAGTACAAAATCATATATGATTTTGTACTAAAGCATACATGAGTCGGACAAATTTTCCAGGCAACTTAAGTTGGCCCAAAAGTCGTCAGCACCAGTTAGTGCAAAATCACATATGATTTTGGGCTATTCTATTATTTTCTTAAATAGGTATCATTCTCGTATGAACCTGCCTCTATATATTATAAAGGTTCAAACGAAAATATTAATTTTGTACGTGAATCATATATGAGCTACACATTTAATATAATTAATGTTATTTTTAAACTAAAGTAAAAGGTTAATTTGGTAATTTAATAATTTACATTTTTATAAAAAATTATGTTATTAATTACCGAATTCATGGTTGCCTAATTAATATAAATTTACCATATTTAATCCTATTTTGAAGCCCATTCGTCTCTATCGTCCCTCCATCCCCATGAATTCCATTATTAATTACGCTATCGATGAGATCTCCAAATGTTTATTTGATGTTGTAATACTACAGTGGTTATGTGTTTTTAAAATCCAAAAATATATTATTAATCTAGTGGTATCACAATGCTATTACAGTGGTATCTCATTGGTATCACAACAATATCACATTGATTATGGGAGGCCGGTGGTTGGAGAGAGGAGAAAGGAGAGAAGAAAGAGGATATATTTAAAATACCTAAAAATACCCTTTTGATTAAAACTTTAAGTCACATTACTAAAATTATTAATTTCCTAATTTATCTTCTGATTTGTGGTTGAAATTGGATCTCACAGTTATCATAAATAACTCAGTTCTCCCTTAAATTATGATAATCTTAAGAACTTGTCCATCATGTGCAATTTCATATGATTTTTTTCCATCTAAAACTATAATTTAGAATATTGATTAACATATATTTGCTTCATAAGTGCTAGTTAAATGTGTATATTTTTTACATGTTTGTGAAACAAAAAGTACACATAAAAAATGTTTCACATTGTGAAACGAATACATATGAGACAAACATATTTTGAAACAAATATATATATGTTAATGAATACATTAAATGCTATGCTTAGATGGAAAAAAGTTTTGCGAAACAAACTTCAAAGTACAAGTTCTCAAGGATCTCACATATTTTAGAGTTCTCAAATGATTGAGCCCCTATATATGTCTCTGTGTGTGTGTAAATAAAGTATAGAAGGAGAGAGAGGTAGGTGCAAACGAAAATTAGATCAAAGGTTCAAACATGAAAACACTTGTGTCACATGTGATTTTTAAGTCAAAAGCACAAGGTTAAACTAGGGGTATGCACAGTACTTGGCCTGCGACCAAGGTTGTCTGGTTCTTTGATATCGAGCGGTCAGGGAAAGAATAAAAATTAGGACGTTGAATAGTTAAGAAAAACAGAAGATATAAAGTCATTCAAAGGATTTTAGAATCATTAAGAAACAAATTTTTGAACCATTAGAATGAAATTAGTGTCCATGACATCAAGTTAAAATAAAAACCTTCTCCAATTAAGGTCCAGTAGTTATATATGTTATTGTTTGTTTATATATTTTTACATTATTGTGGGATTAATTTTATATGTTATTGTAACTGCTTATAATTTTTTCATGCAACAGGCCATATAGGGAAAGGATTCGGCAATGGAAAAGCACGTGGCTTGTACGATTTGTATTAATGTACTAGTATATGCCGCATAAATTGATATTTGTAATCAAAACTTATTTGTTTAAATAAGTGTAAATCCTAAGACCGCTCGATATTATATATGTGTAATTTCGGCAATTTGCAAGGTGTCCGATGATGTGATTGTTTTAGATTCGCATGGTTTAAATTGTTAACTTAAATAATCTGCACTATCTATGGCTTCATATCTCTCTTTCAGCTTAGTTGCAACACCATGACAAAATCTTGTTCCAAACCACCTCATAAGATTTACAATGGAGAAATTAAGGAGATGATGAATGGATTTTGCCTCATGACTACACATTACCATTGATGGTACTCTCTATCTGTTTATGCCAAAAATCTTGGTTATATAGGATGCGAATGAAGAGAAGGTGGACGAGTATGATTGATGTAATCGTGAATGGTAAATAGAAAACAAATGCATGAACATAATATTTGATGAAGTGGAAAACCCCGGTTGAGGTAAAACCGCGGGTTGCTATGAGTCCACCAACCAACTATTCTAGAGGTCAAGTAGGGACATCGCGTTGTGTTGAAGAACCCACAAAGTTGTCCAATATGTTTTTAGCAAGATTTCTATCGTTTTGACGGATTATCAAGTCTTTTGGTTAATTTCGAGAGACTTGTTTTTGGTTTTTTAGTTGAGGTCCCATTGTATTTTCTAATATCCCGGATCACTCCTCAAACTTATCATGTGCACCTTTTATACCCCAAAAAAAAATCAACTTCCGAAGATCGGTTGAGCGGGTGCGAGGGACCCGATGGGGATTTTGGTTGGTTTTGAGGGATTTTTCGGTTAATTTTGAGAGATTTTTTCGGTTTTTAGTTTATGTCCATTACATTTCGTAAGAGTACTCTCATTGTTCACCTTTCATACACCAAATAAATTTCTACTTGCAAAAATCGGTTGGGCCTGTTAGGCTTTCGTAGGCCCATGCGTCATTGCCTTTAGAAGTAGTAACAATACAATTACAAGAAGAAATTTACAAGGTAACGCTCCACCAGAAATTACCTCTGCCCTACCATACGCCAGCTTGGTAGTTTCACCGCTTGTCCAGAGTTGAGCCCCGGGATTTGACAATGAACTTAAAAAGCCACCAACATACGCTTTATGCCCAATCATTCCGGATAACGCATGAATCCTCTGTAGTACCGTAGCTACAATTCCAGCGACATAAGATAAGCGTATCGCACAATTCCACATGCGACTTAAGATAAGTGTATCACACAATTCCACATGAGACTTCCATCCAATGTGCATTTGAAACAGATTCGAGGTACACAGAATATAACCCCCAAGAGATTTGCAAGATCTCAAGGTACACTACTACTATTGTGCATATCCAATTAACCACATGCATATATCATGATACAATCCCATAATTCAACCGCATTGAATATGAAATATCACATGCTTTCAAGTTCAAAGTACCATAATCAAAGTGATTTAAAATCCAATGACATGTATAAAATTTATAAAGTCAAGGGAACTCACCTGCAATATGACACACCGCTTTCTATGCTATAACGACCACTTAATCCAAACCGAACACCTGTGCCGGACTTCATAAAAATGGTGTTAAAACCACTGTTGGAACCCATATCCCCATTTATACTGAATTGATGTTGATAATGAATACAAGATAAACAGATAGAAGAAACAATTATGATCAACAAACAAACTATAATATAAGCAACAAAGGAAGAGAATAGCAATATGAATCAATCGATAATTTGTATTTCACTCAAGATCCCAATGAATACAATACTGGAAATACAAATTAATGTTTCAAGTTCTCTCCAAGATGATCGACACTCAATACAGTGATGGCACTCTCTATTTATACTATTACAATAGAAAAGTCAATTAGCTAGCATATCACGTATTGACACCTAAGCAAGACATCTAACAAATTCCGTTACGCACAAGAAGCATAACTTGCCACGTCATTAAAGCATGTGTGCAATTCCTTGAGTAATATCCAAAAAATGGCCAATCTTCTGGATCGTCACTAAGGCCTCTGAACTACACTTCTGAAGTGTCTTGCTTCTGGATAGACTTGCTTTTGGAGAGGAACACTTGTTCTTTTAGAATGGATTTCTGATTCATACTTTTACATATAGAAATAAGTTCTAACAATCTCCCCCTAAGTATGAATTTAGAATACTAATAAAAAAATTGAAAGAACAAAGTTGAAGTTTGCATTACATTGAAAGAAAATGAATTACAGAAGGAGAAATACATAAAGTAACTAGAATGGAGCTTGTGGATGCCCACTGATAAGTCTAAGAAATTGTCTAGTTATTTCTCTCAGTTTGAATACTCCTTCGATGTACTTCTCCATATCAAACGTTGCTCTCTTGATGATTATATTTACATCATCCTTCTTCACAACAATTAAACCTCGAATCAGATTCAGCATGTCATCAGAATGTTTAAAAGCTTCTGTTAACATGAAGAACCTCTTTCCTAGAGGTCTTCTGAAGACAACACCTCTTTCTTGATGAGGTTCCAGGATTCCAACCTTCTTCGTTTCAATCCCATTTAACCCTTCATTTGTCATTGTTATGGACAACCGTTCCACAAGTCTTTCAAATCCAATCTGAAAATCTACCTTGGTTCTAAAGTCAACAAAAGCTTCCATGCTAGACAAAATTCTTAAATAGGCAATATGGTCATCTGGACTTCTGTTTCTTAAACGTTTCACGTACCTTCCAAGGGGTATTATGTAACACCCTAAAATTTAGAGCAAATTTAAACCTGAAATAGAATGCGGAATATATAAGATCACCCACTAAATGGGGATGGAGTATAGGAGTTTACAACTGAAATTAGGATACTAAATGACAACCTAATAATCTATACAAATCAGGAACATAGATTACATTCGGGTGTCATTAATATCCTCAAAATAATGTTTCTATATTCTCCAATATTTACACACTACGATGTAATCCCAAAAAGAGTGACTTCCCCGGCACGTCACTACGCTCCTCACTAAGAAGCCCTGCTATCCCGAACACCTGCTACACATGGCATTTAAGAACAAGTGTTAGGCTTACGCCTAGTGAGTATAAACAGTTAAATGGATAAAGCTATAAAATATTTATTAAAAGAGTTAGACTTTATCCCAATTAACTCGACTTGAAAGCTTACTCTTGGTGAGTAAGGTTCTTTTTTAAAAGTAGTCGGGGGATACCCGATCATACCATCTTTGGTGACAGATACGAAAGTAGGTCACTACTCGATGTTGGCTTAACAAAGGAACCAATGGCAATTGGAAACCACCAATTAATGTAATCACATCTAAAGCCTCCGATGATTCCAATTAAAGCCCGTGCCAGGAGTCAATGGCAATTGGGGACAACCAATTAATGTAAACACATCTAATGCCTCCGATGACCCTAATTCGGCACATTCGTAAGAGTCAATGGCAATTGGCAACGACCAATTAATATAATGATATCTAAAGCCTCCGATGACTCGAATGAATATAAAGGGGACAACAATCCCGAAATAAAACCGACTATATGCCTATGGATCCATTACATGCTAGTCTATAAATCAACTACATCAAACCAGACATAGTGATAGTTTTCCATTTACCGAAAAACCTTTATATAAATGTTTCCCTTTGAAATATGAACTTTACTGAAAATTAGGTCAAATAGTTTTAGTTCCATAATCAAATATTTTCCCATCTAGAGACATTTCCAATTAAGATAAAACCCTGTAAATTACTCATTTCATAACCAAGATCAAAATCCCCAAAATCTTCATTTTGACCTAAAATATCCAAACTTAACCAAAAGAAATAATACCTGAAATCATAACTTAAAAGAGTAGACAATAGCATTTAGAACAAGTATTGGGTTTGTAAAAGTTTAGAAATGAACTCATAAGGCAAAGGTTAAGAAAACCCTAGAAAATCTCCTAAGGGGATGAAGGTGATCAAGCAAGCTGAAAGGAACCAAGAACACCACTTGAAGCTTTAAATCCCAAGACTTCACTTGATCTCTCCTCTTTAATGCGACAATAAATGCTTGGAAGGAGGTTGGTGAAGAAAACCCAAACCCTAAAATCGCCTCTGATGTTTTGCTCTCGTTGCTAAAACCCGTATCTGATAAAATGAGATGAAGAGCTAAAAATCGCACCTTAATATACCTGCTGGACCACGCGGGCGACTATGCCTCGACGACATTGACATGGCATAGTCGCATGTCATAGTCACCGAGTTTGTATCGAAAGTCTGATATGATTTTCTTGCATCTGAGGTTTGGCGCGACAATGCCTTGCGACAATGACAAGGGCATTGTAGCCTATCATTGTCGTCGAAAACGTACCGAAGGTCGTTTTCTGTCCGGCGTTCGTTTCGTTCCTCCAACCCATTGCAACCCATCATTATACACTTGAAACCTTCCATTTGGCCATAAAGAACAATATTACAATGCTATTTCCATAATCCTTTCATACGAAATTGCCGGGTGTTACAATCCTCCCACCCTTGAAATAAATTTCATCCTCGAAATTTTACAATCTAAACAAACAAGTTCGGATACCTCCTCTTCATGTCCTCTTCTGCTTCCCATGTCACTTTTGACCCTCGGTGGTGTTTCCATTGGACTTTAACCAGAATGATTTCTTTGTGGCGAAGCATCTTTGACTTTCTTTCTAAAATTGCTTCCGGTTCTTCCACACATCGGCTATTATCAACACGAATCTCTGAGAGGGGTATTACACTCTCTTCTTCCGCTAAACACTTCCTTAGATAACAAATGTGGAACGTAGGATGTATACCGGCCATTTCGGGTGGCAACTCCAACTTATACGTTTGTCGACCCACTTTTTCCAAGATTTTGAACGGTCCAAGGAAACAAGGACTAAGCTTTCCACGCTTCCCAAACCGAATAATGCCCTTCCAAGGAGAAGCTTTTACTATCATGTTGTCACCCACTTGAAACTCCATGGGCCTTCTTTTCTTATCGGCATAGCTCTTTTGACGATCTTGAGTCGCTTTAAGCCGCTGTCGGATGTCTTTCACCTTGTCGGCTGTCTCTTGAACAATCTCGGGGCCGGAAAATTGCTTCTCTCTCGCTTCCAACCAACACACCGGAGTCCTACACTTTCTTCCATACAAGGCTTCAAACGGTGCCATTCCAATGCTAGAATGGTAACTATTGTTGTAGGCAAAGTCCACGAGTAGTAGATGCGAATCCCAACTCCCACCAAAATCGATGACGCAAGATCTAAGAAAATCTTCGAGGGTTTGAATGGTCCTCTCGCTTTGGCCATCGGTTTGGGGATGGTATGCAGTACTTAAATGAATCTTAGTGCCTAATCCCTTTTGCAAACCTTCCCTTTTGAAGTGAACCGACTATCTCGATCCGACACGATAGTCAAAGGAACACCATGTCTTGACACGATCTCATTCACATACAATTTTGGAAATTTAGTCACGAAGTCCATGGCAAGGTGCTCCCATTTCCATTCCGGTATATCTAAAGATTGGAGACTCCCGTATGGCTTTTGATGTTCCGCTTTCACTTGCAAGCACGTCACACACCTTTCTATATATCGGGCCACATCCAACTTCATAACGGGCCACCAATATGTCAACTTCTAATCTATATACATCTCGGTGCTACCCGAATGAATCGAATACTTTGACTTGTGTGCGTCTTCTAAAAGTAGCTCACGGTTGTCTCCAATTTTGGGCACCCACACCCAACCTTGGAACAACTTCAAACCACGACCATCTTCCGTCAAAAGTAGGCGTGCTTTACCATCACCTCATCCTTGAGGTTTTTTTTTTCCAAAAGTGCCTCCGCTTGGGATACTTTGATTCGGTCAATCAAACTGGACATCACATCAATCCGTGTAAGCACGACACGCGTTCCACTACCGTACTCCTTCCGGCTCAAAGCATCCGCTACCACGTTGGCTTTACCCCGGATGGTAAAGTAGCTCACAATCATAATCCTTGAGTAGTTCGAGCCAACGTCGTTGCCTCATATTTAGTTCCTTTTGATCAAAGACATATTTTAAACTTTTGTGGTCGGTATAGAGAGTGCACTTGGTTTCATAAAGGTAATGTCGCCACAATTTCAAAGAAAACACTACCGCTGCTAACTCCAAGCCATAGGTAGGATAATTCTTCTCGTGATCTTTAAGTTGTTTTGACGCATACGCAATTACTTTGCCTCTTTGCATCAAAACACAACCTAAACCCATTTTGGATGCATCACTATAAACCATAAAATCTTCAGACCCTTCTGGTAAGGAGAGAATTGGAGCTTCACATAATTTCCTTTGGAGAGTCCGAAAAGCTTGCTCTTGTTTCTCGGTCCAAACAAACTTCACATTCTTCTTCATCAAAGCCGTCAAGAAAGAAGCAACCTTGGAGTAATCTTGAATAAATCTCCGATAATAACCCGCTAATCCCAAAAAGCTTCGAAATTCCGACGGACTCTTTGGCGGTTCCCAATTCATCATTGCTTCAATTTTGGAGGGGTCCACTTTCACTCCGACTTGAGTGACGACGTGACCCAATAATTGGACTTCCTTTAACCAAAAATCACACTTCGAGAATTTGGCGTACAACTTTTCTTCTCTCAACACTTCAAGAACTTCCCGGAGATGTTGGTCGTTATCCAATTCATTCTTAGAATATACGAGAATGTCGTCAATAAATACAATTACCGACTTGTCAAGGAAAGGCCTACATAACCTATTCATCAAATCCATAAATATCGCCAGTGCATTCGTCAAACCAAAAGGCATGACTAGAAACTCGTAGTGGCCATAACGTGTCCTAATTACCGTCTTTGCCACATCATCTTCTCTCACCCTCACTTGGTGATAACCCGAACGAAGATCGATATTTGAGAAACAACCCGCTCCTTGAAGTTGATCAAAGAGGTCATCAATTCTTGGAAGTGGGTACTTGTTCTTTACGGTTGCTTTATTTAGCTCCCTATAATCAATGCACATCCTCATTGTGCCATCTTTCTTCTTTACAAATAAAACTGGTGCTCCCCATGGTGACGAACTTGGTCTCACAAAACCCGTCTCGAAGATGTCTTGTATATGTGCCATCATCTCTTGCATCTCGGATGGTGCTAACCGGTAAGGTGCTCTTGCTATTGGAGCGACTCCCGGTACAAGGTCGATTCGAAACTCTACTTGCCTAACGGGTGGCAAACCGGGCAAGTCTTCGGGAAAAACATCCGGAAACTCATTAACAACACGAACATCATCAAGGTTTTTCTTCTCCAACTTTGCATCTAGAACGTATGCCAAGAATGAAGGACATCCTTTGGTTAAGCACTTGCGTGCTTTTGCCAATGACAACAATGCTATTTCCCTTTTCCTTCTTTCCCCGTATACCACCACAATACTGCCATCCAATAACGGAACCCGAATCATCTTCTTGGAGCATACAATTTCAACATGGTTCTTGGCTAACCAATCCATTCCTATTATCACATCAAACCCTCCTATTGCCATAGGAATGATGTTTACTCCAAACTTATTCCCTTCGATCTCTAACACACAACCTTTGAGAACATCCCGAACTAAAACTTGTTTACCATCGGTTATTTCAACAACGTAAGGATCTTCTAAAATGCTAACCGGCGTATCAAGTTTTGGGTAGAAAGTAGAAGACACAAAAGAAAAAGTAGCACCGGAATCAAAAAAAACATGAGCGGGAACGGAGTT
The DNA here is from genome assembly GCA_036898165.1 of Silybum marianum. NCBI lineage: Eukaryota > Viridiplantae > Streptophyta > Magnoliopsida > Asterales > Asteraceae > Silybum > Silybum marianum. Next base: position 12,748,345 of record CM072540.1, on the reverse strand, counting down.
AACAAGGAACGTACCCGATACAACATCTGCCGCCGCCTTAGCCTCATCCGCTTGCTTGATCTCCCTTATCCATTTCACGCATATTACTGGGTCATGCGACGCTGAGAATTCGGGTGGCTTGGTACTCATGAAGTCCTTGCACGAGCAACTTCTTCCCGTTCTCCTTGTCTCAGTCACGGGGGTCTCATCAGTGACAAGTATGGCTCCATTTCCTCCGGAACCCCCTATAGCGTTCTCGGCAGTTGCTTCATGCCTTCTTTGACTGGCATCTCTTTCTTCAAACATTTTCAGCATTATTTCATGTTGTTGGGCAAATGCAGAGTTCATTGCTTGGACCGCACTAAGCCTGAGCTCATCTTACAAGCCTGCTACTATCATTGCGGGAGCGATCCCGACATTAAGGTTCACATCCGACAACCGGTTAATTTGGGGTGGTGACCTCCTAAGAACAGTAGGAATTAGGGTGGTTGAGTGGTTTCCGCTGCCGTCCCTTGATTGGTAATACTAGCCGCTGCTGTCTCAACCTCGTTTCGTGATCTTGTACGAGTGTTCACCATCTTAGTCTGTCAAGATGATAGAACAAGAGTAAGACAAAGCTAACATAAATACGTATAACACGTTCACCAATCGGTGTAACAATAGTAAAATAAGCATACTCAGAATACAATGCACCCTAAATAGCATTAGCTACGTGATATCTTGGATATATCATACACACAAGGATCCCCATTACCATAGTCACATTTCATGATTAGCGTATTTCCGTCGACTCTAAAGCTCTCTTATCTCAAGAGTGTCTACCCATTCTCACAATTTAATACTTAAAGTCTCAGCTTAAATCTAGGCATCTTAAGTTCATACCTAGTTCGCTTAAACTAGAACTCTGATACTAACTTATAACACCATAAAATTTAGAGCAAATTTAAACCGGAAATAGAAAGTGGAATATATAAAATCACCCACAAAATGGGGATAGAGTATATTAGTTTACAACTGAAATTAGGATACTAAATGACAACCTAATAATCTATACAAATTAGAAACATAGATTACATTTGGGTGTCCCAAATATCCTCAAAATAATGTTTCTATCTTCTCCAATATTCACACACTAATGTAATCACATCTAAAGCCTCCGATGAATCCAATAAAAGCCAGTGCTAGGAGTCAATGGCAATTAGGGACAACCAATTAATGTAAACACATCTAAAGCATCTGATGACCCTAATTCGACACGTTCGTAAGAGTCAATGGCAATTGGCAACGACCAATTAATATAATGATATCTAAAGCCTCCGATGACTCAAATGAATATATAGGGGTCAACAATCCCGAAATGAAACCGACTATATGCCTATGGATCCGTTACATGCTAGTGTATAAATCAACTACATCAAATCATACATAGTGATTGTTTTCCATTTACCGAAAAACCTTTATATAAATGTTTCCTTTTGAAATATGAACTTTACCGGAAATTAGGTCAAATAATTTTAGTTCCATAATCAAATATTTTCTCATCTAGAGACATTTCCAATTAAGATAAAACCATGTAAATTACTCATTTCATAACCAAGATCAAAATCCCCAAAATCTTCATTTTGACATAAAATACCCAAACTTAACCAAAAGCAATAATACATGAAATCATAACTTAAAAGAGTAGACAATAGAATTTAGAACAAGTATTGGGTTTGTAAAGGTTTAGAAATGAACTCACGAGGCTAAGGTTAAGAAAACACTAGAAAATCTCCTAAGGGGATGAAGGTGATCAAGCAAGCTGAAAGGAACCAAGAACACCACTTGAAGCTTTAAATCTCAACACTTCACTTGATCTCTCCTTTTTATTGCAACAATAAATGCTTGGAAGGAGGTTGGTGAAGAAAACCCATACCCTAAAATCTCCTTTGATGTTTTGCTCTCGTTGCTAAAACCCGTATCTGATAAAATGAGATGAAGAGCAAAAAATCGCACCTTAATGTGCTTGGTGGACCATGCGGGCGACTATGCCTCGGCGACATTGACATGGCATAGTCGCATGTCATAGTCGTCGAGTTTGTACCGAAAGTCTGATATGATTTTCTTGCATTTGAGGTTTGGCGCGACAATGCCTTGCGACAATGACAAGGGAATTGTAGCCTGTCATTTTCGCCGAAAACGTACCGAAGGTCGTTTTCTGTCCGGCGTTCGTTCCGTTCCTCCAACCCATTGCCACCCATCATTATACACTTGAAACCTTCCATTTGGCCATAAAGAACAATATTACAATGCTATTTCCATAATCCTTTCATACGAAATTTCTGGGTGTTACATATTAGGCCAGAAGGATTTAAAGACAAAAGATCATTGTCACCAAAGTTGTATATCTGTCCATCGGCTCTTTCAACTCTATACACTATATACACAACATTAGTGTTTTCGAAATACTTGGTTCTCAATCCACGTACTTTTCTGATAGGAGAGGAGGCGAACACATTACCTCTGGGCTGTCTGAATCTTGCAAATCTAACCCTAGTTTGTTGATCTACACGTTCAACGAAATTAGGCATTACGATGAGTGTCCTCTCTTCTCTTTCTGCATATAAGTGGCTAAAGTGTATCTCTCTGCTCACAGAGAATTGAGTACTGCCACTCTTTCACGTTGTTCTGCATCCATAGAGTTCCATTGCAGATCAACCCTATTTCTATTGGTCTGTTTAACAATGCTCTGATCATCAGATTGATCAACCATTGGGGCCTTCATTCTTTGATCAGTAATAGGTTGACTTGTTGAGGCTCCTACTTTGTCAATGGGTTGTACTTGTTGGTTTTCAGGAATTAAGACGTTAGAAGGAAAAACTTCTGGTATGCTTGCTTCTGGAACAAAAGTGGTTTCTGGAATTACAGAAGAGGTTGGGACATCTGATATTTGTATCTCTGGGACATTTGAGGTAGTTGTTTGAGCATTTAGAGTAGAGGAGGATGCCTGACCATAAGCTATTGATCTTATTGTTGTATTTCTTGGTCTTCTTGGAATGGGAAGGATTGGTCGTCTTCTGGTACTTTCCAGACCTAGGATGAAGTTTGCAACTTCTAGATTTGATGGTAGAGGACGCATAGCATGTGGAGATGCATGGATTGGAGCAGAAGCAGATGGAGCAGAAGGACTTTCTTGTTGTTGTTGTTGTTATTGTTGTTGTTCTTGCTCGTTGGGTTGCTCTATAGGTTGTTGTGGTGGTTGGGATGATGAAGGTTGATCTTGAGCCTGTTCAGAAGTTGATCCCACCACGTTTTGCCTTTTTTCCCCCTTCTAAGGATCAGAAACATCTGGATCCTGGTCCTCAGATGTTTCCTTTTGAGCTCAGCCTTTCTACAGGCTCTTCCTTCTTTTGCCTTCTTTCGTGAAACATTGTGCTCATAGATAGACTGTACGACCGTTGTTAGGGTATGTACAGAGGTATACCTTTTGGGTTAGCTCGGTTGCTAGGACAGTGTTGATCTTAGAAACAAATTTGGCATTTACATCGTTGAAATTATCCAGCATTGCCTTCTGAAAGGTTGCCAAATCAGCCTTGGTTAACATACCAGAGGAAGTAGAAGCTTCTGAAGGGACAACTGCATCTAATAATTTCTTCATATCGGCAACAAAGGCATTAAATTCTTCAGTAGTAATGGCATTGGTTGGAGTTGGGAGTTCAGAGGGAATATTTGTGATGGTTTCATTGTTGGCTTTAAGATCACTCTCCAACTTCTGAAATTGAGTGATTGCCAGGTCTCTTTAAGCATCATGAGCATTGATTAAGAAGTTCTGAAACTAAGCAAGTTTATTGTTATGCTCCTTCTTAGTGGTTTGAATATTGCATAGGGAAAAGTTAACTTGTGTGAGCTTGCCCTGCAAATTTGATTCAGAAGTCTAGATGGCTTGTTTTAGATCTGCCATGGATCCCTTCATTTAGTCAACGAATGCTTGAAATGCAACATTCGTGACAAATTCAGGAGTGGGGGTAGCCGCTGCATCCACAACACATGTGGCCGCTTCACCCTCGCGTTCAGAGGGGCCCTCATTTACACCTGTTTTTGCTTTGTTTGTAGAAGGACTTCCATCCTGACATCGAGGGCTCTGTTGAGCTACCTCTTTGGATGTTCAGATCTTATTGACTTGGTCTCCAAGGTCAGAGCTTGTAGAGTCAATATAGATGTGAGTACCTTTGTGCATTGTAAGTACAGAAGGCCTTTGTGGTTCCTTTTGCCATAACCCCTCTAACGGGATTTCATTGGCTTATAGAATGAGAGCTGCCATGGATGTGCCAACTTCCATCCAGTCTATTTCATCAGTCATGAAGACATTGATGTTGTGTTGGGATGGTGGCGAGTTCTGGAGCAATTGAGCTCTTATATTTGCATCTTCATCCTGTTGAGAGGAAGAAGATGTGGTGGTTTCCCGAGAAGTGCTTGATTCAGAAGCATTTGAGATAGCTTCTGATCAGTTTAGTTCTGGGTTTGGGTTCAGACTGAGCAAACATCCTTTTTCAATAGATATTGGTGCTTGAACACCAGTTCTAGTAGATGTGGGAGCTCTGGACGGATTCGGCTGGAATCTCATATTTGTGTGCATATGGACATCTTCTGTACTCTCTTTTAAAAGTCTCTCAGCATGGGCAGAAGCACTCAGGTTGTCACTCTGATTATTTTCAAGCTCATTCTCACTCGACCCCTCACTCTCTATTCTGGATTCTAAATACTCTGGGGTTGGTGATCTTTGTGCTAAGAACACCTAAGAGCTTCTATAGAGTTCAAGAGAAGAAGTTGGGTTAGTTATAAGTGCAAGCATATACCTGGAAAGTGGTTTGGCCTTCGGATATCCATTATCAATAATGGTTGGGCGATGAGTTTTCATGATGCAAAACTTGCAGAAGGGAGGAGAGCATTGAATTTGTTTGTAGTTGATCGTACTTCTAAGCAGCAGAAGAATGAATGGAGGGAACATCAAGGAAGACAGTTGTTTAGATTTCTCTTGAGATGCAACCTTGGATATGACAGCTCCCTTGATTTCTCGATAAAGGAGTTCAACATAGTCGATTTTGCGATTGAAGTACATTTCCATACATCAATGTGAGGATGTTAGTACTTGCTTGATCCATCGAACCTAATTTACAAGTAAGACTTTTATTCAAGATTGATTCCAACACGTTCCATATTGGCGGTAGATATTGTCTTTTATATTCAGAAACTTTTGTGATGTCAGAGTTGTACCCTAGATGCTTCAAGAAATCTACCAGAACATCAGATGTTGGATATGGTTCGAATTCGACTATTTGAAGTGCTTCCAGTGTTGGTAGTTGAAAAATCCTTTCCATCTTTTGTAACACCCGGAATTTTTAGACTGTTAATTTTTTTAGTGAGATCGTATTTTAAAAGTTTAATGTTGTTTGGTTTGATTTGGGGAATAGTTTGGCAATTAGTTGGAAAATTATTATTGGAAATTATTTTATATAAAAGATGGTTTGATGGAGAAACTTGAATAATAATGATAGAGCCTTGGGTAAAATCATTACGTATCTGAGGCGAAATCGATTGTCGAAGTTGATCAAAGGAAGTTGAATAGAAAGAATAAATAAAAGAATTACTGGTTGTTATTTGAACAAAAAGAAGCCAGGGGAGTAGTGTGGGAGGTATCGAGGTCGAATCCTGGCATGCTCTATTTAGTAATTTTTTTATTGAAGCTGAAGCTAGTTTAGGCCTCTCCCTGACGCGCGCGACTGGACCCGCGGCTTGAGGTCGCGGCCCAACCCGCGTAACTCACTGTTCAATCTAAGATATTTCATAAAGACGGATCTCAACTTCATTCCACCATAACTCCTTCATACTAGCTCCGTTTTTGACGATTTTTCTTCCCACATTCTCCATTTTGGAGCTCTTCAAGCCTAGATCGGGGGAGCAAACTCAATGGATGGTCCCAGAACGTTTTGGAGAAGGTTTCATCTTCATCTTCTTCATCTCTTCTCCACCATTGAGCAAATTTGGGATTTTTCCCCAAATGGAGTTTGTAAGTCATTATAACTCTTCTAAACCCTATTTCTTGTCAAAACCTTCCTATCTAGTTCTTTAGAACTTTTATCTTGAAGCATCTCTCTTGTTTTAGGGTTTTAACCATTTTAAGAGATTGAGGTTTTGAGTAGGGTTTTCATGGATCTTATTGTTGGGAGTTGTTCTTGACATATTTAGGTTGTTTATGAACTAGAGATGGTTTCTAGTGAATAAATATTGCAGATCTGGAAATTTCTTCAAAGGAAGCTTTTGGGGTAAAACCTATATTGAGCCTAAATCTAGCAATGTGTTCAAGATAATTTGTGAAAACTTTGTACATGCCAAAAATGTCCAGTTTTGAAGTATTAACATGTTTTACTTGTTATTTATCAAATGTGTGAGTATTTTGGTAAGTTTGCATATTTGGTATAAAAGGATTTATAAATCATGAAAGAGACTTATACTTGGGTTTTAGACATTTTGAAAAATGAAGTATAAGTGTGAGTTGTTTGGGTGCATTATCTTTTAAATGAAAACTATTTGGTTGTATTTTCATCTTTAGAGTATTTGATTTATAAATCTACATGATATTGCATTAAGAGACATTTTGGATATACATGAATGTGATTTCATTTGGAAAATGATTCGTCTCAACTAATGTTTTGAGTAATTGCAAAAGCGTTGAGTTATAGAGCATTTGCTCGGTTTTGACCAAAATGAGTCTCATGGACATTTGTCCGATTTAAATGGATACATGATGAGCTTTTCGGGTTATATGTAATTAAGGCATATTTATTTACAAAATTACACGTTTTGGGTGTGTTGGTCATTCATTTGGTGTCGTGTAATGGTAAGGCTAGTGTAATGGATCCATAGGCATATAAGTCTTCATATTTTTTTAGTATCACAAGGTAAAGATCTAGTGGGGTTGAACTTGTGGGGTAATGAATATCAAGGTATAGAGCTAGTGGGGTTGAACTTGTTACCCGTACGCATACTTTAGTATTTCAAGGTAAAGATCTAGTGGGGTTGAACTTGCTGGGTTATAAATATCGAGGTAAAGACCTACTGGGGTTGAACTTGTTACCCACATGCATATTTTACTATTGCAGGGTAAAGATCTAGTGGGGTTGAACTTTATAGGTTATAAATATCGAGGTAAAGACCTAGTGGGGTTGAACTTGTTGCCCGTGTACATTTTGTACTAGTTGTTAAGGTAAAGACCTAGTGGGGTTGAACTTAATGAATAAACTTTGATACGTGACCAACTTTTGGGTTCCGCCACTAATCATGGAAATGGGTCTCCCCCGTCACCGGGTTTAGAGTCTTTTCCATTGTTTTCGGTGATGTTTTAGAGTATGAAATATATCCGTAATTTGGGTTTAGAGTCTTTTCCATTGTTTTCGGTGATGTTTTAGAGTATGAAATATATCCGTAATTTTATATTAGTGGGTCATTTAGACTTAACCATATTTTGGTATTTGGAGCATTTAAACATATTCACGTTTTGAGTGAGTAAAATTGTAGAGTTCGAGTTTGAACGTGTATTTAGATTTTTTAGCTTTCATTTCTACGGTACTTAATTTAAAGTTTTGTTATGGAAATAAAGTATTTGGGAAAGATGTCGCTTTTATAATAAGTTATTTCATTTGAGAATTTTCTTTTATCAAACAAATACTTTGGTTTCAAATCAAATATAAATATGTTATAAACTCTTGAGCTCACTAGGCGTTAGCCTATCCTTTTTTATTTGTCGGCATGTGAATCAGGTTATCGTCGGGGTTGGTACTAGCGACACGTGTGGACTTGAGTGCTAGGAAGTGGCAAGAAAAAGTTTAGGCTATTGGTGACGTTTTCCGCATTTGGAGACAACAACTCTTTTGGGTTTAGTAACACCTGACCATAATCATGTCTTAGTAGAAGACTTGACTTATCTTTTGTAGATGTTTATTTAGAAAATTTATTAAGACAACTCGAGTTTTGTTTTATAAGAGGAGGATTACTCCTTATTTATTGTATTGATGAAAACTTTAATTTAGTCGCTCTTTTCAAATTTGAGGGTCTTACATCTTTCCTCTTGTAATCTTCACTTCGCACGCATATTCAGAATTTGGCATGTCAAAATCTCCCTTTAATGACTTTCCATCGTCATACACATTCAAGGAATACCAAAATTCTTGAACAAACTCTTCAGGAACAGATGGGTCAATTGCGGTTAGGGCTCGACTTAGAACATGAGTTTGAAGAAACTCAACCAGGATTCGTTAGTCAAAATCGTATTTGCTTGGATCGAGGATGACTTGATAGTTGTTGGGTTTGTTTTTCAGGAATACGATTACCTCACTCTCAGCGGTTTTAGATAGGTGAACATTCAACTCTTCATTTTCATTTCCGATTTGTTGATCATCCATTTTTGAGGACTAGGGTTTCACGAAGTTGCAGGTTTGCTATAATGGGGATTCTTGAAAACACAGGGCAATTTGAGAACAGGGATGGTAAAAGTGAAAATGGGATGGTAAAATGGGTTTAAATAATCGGGGTGAAAATGTACTCGAGTGGTAAAAGATAATGGAACGGTTTTGATGCCGTGGGCTATGAATTGATAAAGCAAGCGGACCATAGGGTTGCGTGTCGGACGGTTCATATTTGGCTCATGTAGGATTTGGACACGTGGTCCTGTCAGAAAAAAGACCGTTTCGAGAGCTTAATAGTGTATTCCAACTGGCATTTTCGAATTTTCACCCTTTGAACTTCTGTTGAAACTTCATTTCATAAAATTTTGAAAACCGATCTAACTGGTCTTAAAAAAAAATAATAACCAGTAGAAAGTTTTATAAGGAACATAAGTCAGAAGAAGTAATAAGAGAATAAGAATTCTGTATAACCTTGGAGGCAAGAGTGATTCAGAGATTTTTATCACTTACGTTCGTAAGAAATATGTCCTTGCAGAAAGTTTCATAGACATACCAGAGGCTTCTGTATAACCTTGGAGGCAAGAGTTAGTTCAGAAGTTCTGGATGACTATGATACTTTTGAAAAAGTTTTCTGAAGTATTGCATTAGTCGTGATTTCGTTCTAGAGGATTGTAAATCGCAAAAAAACTTTCAAATCAATCAATTGGTCGAATAAAACGTTTTGAGACCAAAAGAAAATTTTATATTTATAAGTGATTTTCCAGAGAAAATTATAGACATGTCAGAAGCTTCTGTATAACCTTGACGGCAAGAGCTAGTATAGAAGGAAATGAGATGTATAATTTTCAGAGAAAAACACATTCAACAGGTTGCTAAGACAATCCAGAGGCTTCTGTATGATTTAGATAATAGGATTTGGTACAGAGGTTCTGGATGGCATTAGAACTTGCAAAAGTTTGAAAAACCAGAGAGAACGATAGACATGCCAGAGACTTCTAGTTAACCTTGGCAGCAAGAGTTATCACAAAAGTTCTAGAAATGTTATCTTCTGAAACTTGATTTTCATACAGAACTTGAAATTTCTCCCATTGAAGTATGCATAATGTTTACTCCCCTCCTTTCATGTGCAGCTTGTTGTTCTGCTCCCCCTTAAACTGTGCTTGGATCATAAAATCGTGAAAATTGTACATTTTGAGGTGCAATGATATCGTTAGTGTATCCATAAGCTTTTGGTATGCTTGCGACGATAAAGTGAGTTCAGAAGATAGCAGATAGAAGGTTTTGACTAAAGACATGCTTAAGGGAACGATACAGTAGACTATTTCAACAATAGATTCTGGACTTTTATCACATATTAAGCATGCCCAACTTGCTGATCAGAAAATTGAATCTGTTTTCTTCTAAAGCTTTTGTAAAAATATCAGCAAGTTGGAAATTAGTAGAGACAAAGTACATCTCGATTGTACCTTTTTCCACGTGATCCTTTATGAAATGATACCTGACATCAATGTGCTTGGTTTTTGAGTGCTGCACTGGATTCTCTGTGATGGCTATTGCACTTTCTGAATCACACAGGATGGGAATTTTATAATATATAAGGCCACAATCTCTAAGTTATGTCTTCATCTAGATAATTTGTGAACAACAGCTTGCAGCAACAACATATTCTGCTTCTGCTGTTGAAGTTGACACATAGTTTTGCTTCATGGATGTCCAACTTATTAGCCTGTTCCCCAGAAGTTGGCAGCTTCCAGAGGTGATTTTCCTGTCTAATTTACATCCTACATGATCTGAGTCAGCATAAGCAATTAAATCAAAGCCAAAATGCTTTGGATACCAGAGGACCAGAGAGGGTGTTCCTTTAAGGTATCTAAAGATTCTTTTCACAGCAGCCAGATGAGATTCTTTGGGATTGGCTTGATATCTAGCACAAAGACATGTAGAAAACGTTATATCTGGTCTACTTGCATTTAAGTACAAAAGAGATCCAATCATACCTCTATAATTTTTGACATCTACTTGTTTCCTAGAGGGATCAGAGTCAAGTTTAGAATTTGGTGAGATTGGTGTTTTCATAGTTGTTGAATTGTGAAGTTTGTATTTTTTTTAAATGTTAGAGACATACTTGGCTTGATTTATAAAAATGTAGTGGTTGTCTGTTTGACTTGGAGCCCTAGGAAGAAGGTTAGTTCTCCCATCATGCTCATTTAAAATTCACTTTCCATCAATTTTAAAAACAACTCAACTTCTGCTTGATTTGTAGAACCAAAGATAATATCATCCACATAGATTTGAACCATGGTTAACTCACCTTTGCAACGCTTGATGAACATAGTAGTACCAATTTTACCTTTCTCATATTCATTTCCAATCAAAAACTTTGATAGACGTTCATACCAGGCTCTTGGAACTTGTTTTAGTCAATACAGAGCTTTGTCTAAGAGATAGACATAGTCCGGATGACTTGCACTTTCAAAACCAAGGGGTTGCTGGACGTAGACTTCTTCTTTCAATTTTCCATTCAGAAAGGCACATTTTACATCCATTTTATAGACTTTGAAATCTTTGTAAGCAGAGAAAGCCAAAAACAAACGAATTGCTTCAGGCCTAGCTACTGGAGCAAAGGTTTCATCATAATCAATGCCTTATTCATGAAATATCCTTTATCAACTAATCTAGCTTTGTTTCTTATTTATGAAGACCCAGTCTGTTCCAATCGTTGTTTTGTCTTTGGGTAATGATACAAGCTTCCATAACTTGTTTATGTCGAATTGTAGAAGTTCTTCTTGCATTGCATCAATCCAACTGGGGTCTTGTAAGGCTTCATGTACTCTTTTTGGTTCCACCATGCTTAAGAAATTTATAATGAAAGCTTCATTTGCAGTGGCGAATCTGGTTTTGACACCTTTAGAAGGGACACCAATTATTTGATCAGCCGTATGAGCTTTTGTCAATCTTTTCATGCGAGTATGGGAGACTTGTGGCGGTTCAGTTTCAACTTCTGATGCTTGTATAGCTTCTTCTAGAATTCCAACTTCTGGAGAGGAGCCTAATCTCTCCCCCTCTAATAAAGGCACAGAGGAAATTGGATTATGAGTTGAGCTCTTTGTATTTGGAGGAGACAAAGATTTCTCTGGACTTTCATTTGTACTTGTGGAAACAGAGGGACCTGAAATAGTTATTCCCGAAGCTTGGAGTACCTCTGATGGATTGACTGGTTGACTTCTGTCTATTTCTGGAGAGGAAATTTCTTCCTCAAGGAAATCTTCAAATATGACATCAATCTCGGATTCTCTGGAACTGGAGAGATAGTTAGAAGTAACAATGTTAAGCGTGAGTTCTGAATCAGAATAATCAGAAGTCACTTATGCTTGATCATTAAAGTCTACGTTGATGCTTTGCATGACTATCTTGGTTCTGAGGTTATATACTCTGAAAGCTTTTGAGGTCAGAGAGTATCCCAAGAATTTAGCTTCATCAGATTTCTTGTTGAATTTTCCAAGTTTATCTCGATCATTTAAGATAAAGCACCTGCATAAAAAAATATGTAAGTATTTAACTGTAGGTTTTCTGTTATTAATGAGCTCATAAGAAGTTTTGAGATGTCTCTTGACTATTATGGATCTATTCTGTGTTAAACATGAAGTGGAGACAGCCTCAGCCCAGAAGTGTGTGGATAGTCCAGAAGCTGCAAGCATTGTTCTTGCTGCTTCAACTAATGTGCAATTTCTTCTTTCCACCACAACATTTTGTCGAGGACTGCGTGCAGCTGGGAAGTTTTGTGAGATTCCTTCGTTGGTCAAATACTCATCAAGTTTGGAATTCTTGAATTCAGTACCATTGCCACTTCTCAACTTCTGTATTTTGCTTTGCAGAAGCACCTGAATCCTCTTCATCATGTTAATCAAAACAACTGGGACTTCTGACTTTTGTCTAACAAAAGCAAGCCAAGTATATCTGGAAAATTCATCGATTAGCACAAGAATATACTTTTTACCATAGAGACTCTACACTACAATGGGACCGTAGAGATCAACATGTAACATATGCTGAGGTCTTGGACAAGAATGATCACACTTTGTTTTATGGGAGGCTCTTTTTATTTTTCCCCTTTCACAAGCAGCGTAGAGATGATCCTTCTAGAAGTAAACCTCTGGGTGGCCCTCAACCAGGTATGTTTCACAAGCAATTCAAGAGTTTGAAAGTTACGATGAGAAAGTTTATGATGCCAGAGCCAAGCTACTCACTCTTCTTCGAGATAAGACAGAGTGTTTCTGTTCCATCCTTAGAAGTGAAGTTCATCATGTACAAATTACCTTTTTGTTGGATCGCCATAACTCTTTACCTGCCTTACATAGTAAGTAACAATGCTTTTCATCAAACACAACCAACATTTTAGCATCACATAGTTGACTTACACTTAGAAGATTATGTTTTAATCCAGAAACGTGAGTAACCTTTGATAAGGTGATGTTTCCTTCTTGTAATCCCTAAGACAAACCCCTAAACCATGCCTCACATCTAGCCCCTAATGATGAACGAAACGAAAACCAACAATTGCTGAAATAGTGAGGAATGCGGCTTTGATGCAACTCCAAACCCGCAAGGAACCGGCATTCTTGATTGTTTCAGCTGTACGAGTTTGTGCTAAAACTCCTCAAAGCCAAACTCATCCAAACCTCTTATGTATTGATTTTAGAGTCCAATTTACACCTAAAACCACAAACTCATAAAAGTCCCAATTTAACCAAGTGAGGGTTATTACAATACCTCCCTTAAATGAATTCCGTCCCCGGAATTCCATTTGAGAATAAATACACATATTTGAATTTCATCTCCGACTCTAACTCCCAAGGTGCCTCTTGTCCTTTATAAATACGTCAATGAATCTCAACAAGACCAATTCCTTGTTTTGAAAGTTCTTGACTTTACAATCATTGATTGTCTCCGACTCGAACACCACGTTCAACTACTCATCCCTTCACATTCATTGCAAAGATGTCGCCACATTAACTTCCGACAAACAGTTTCTAAAGTTATGGGAAACGTCTTATGCATTTCCCGTAATTAACAAATAATACAATTTGTATGCCACCTCTCCAACTTATCCTATAATTGCAAATGTTTTGATATGACTGAGACTATATAATCCGTAGTTGTAAAATACCCCATTTTCTTTCATTGAGATAAATCTTCAAAGTCACGACATCCCCCAACTTGAAATTCGATAGATTTATACTTTCCATTTGCATAACTCTTTTATCTAACTCAAGCTACCTTCAACCATTCCCAGGTTGGAATGAGCTTAAATGTATTTGTTTCAACCAACCAATTCTGATCCCACTAACTGCGTTTCCTCAAATCTTTCTCCACTACAAATGGTATTCCACCAAGTTGGCTGTAAGGCCTCACATGGAACAATTTTCATACTATCTTGCTGGAATAGGCTATAGATGACTATATCCACTCTAGCTGACATTTCCACAATCCACCGAAATCATAAGCATAACTTCCACTTAATATAGTGGCTTGAATGTTTCCCACATTTGATCATCACCATTCGAGTGATATAACTTCTCGAAAATAAGGGAAAGTCTAGCCTTCTCAATCTGATACTCTCGATGTCGGAACTTTGTACCCAATCTCAGTTTTGGTAATATACAATTCTACTAACCTCTCCACCGACAACATCTCTTGATTTAATGAAACTGGATCAATCTAATTTTGACCTATGATTACCCCTTGAACGGTAAAAATCTTTGGAGGTATTGAAAACTTCTCTATAAAGTTCATCATAACATGATTATGTTCCAATATAATGCCGCCAGAGGGTTGTAGGATTCCCATATAATTACCTGTACTGCTAATCACTTACCAACAAACCAAACATTGACCTACATAGTAACACATGCCCTCAATACTTATATGTTGAATAATATTGGCAAGAGTCTCATACCTTCAATGGTTTCCGAAGAAGTAGGATATTGATGTCCTTGCATACATCAAATTAACCCTATAACACAAATATCTATAAGTTCAAGAGTCCAACTTGCCTACCCCTAAAATTTATCCATGACTGCTCTTTTCTATCAATCAAAGCAATTGACCACGATAAATTAATGATTATACTCGATCCCAGATATTCAAGTATAAACGAATATAATCAAGAACACGATGAATGTAGAGAGAAAGCATGACGTATATCTCACTTGAGAGAAATCAATTGATCGATTACAATGTAATTCTCTCTAACAACTTCTAATATGCACCCTAAGCCTCAATATATATGTTAGACATAATTGATACAAGGATACATAGGAATAAGGCATTATACACTTGCCTTTTACAATAAGCACAATTCTTTCTTTATTTTGACACAATCTATATTAATTCCTAATAATCTTCCCCTTTGTGGCAAAATGAGCTCGTCACCTGATTTCGAACATCCCTTCAAATCTGCGCAGAGTCTGTCTGTATTCCAGGCGTTTGTCGATGATAACCATTGCATCTAAGATCTTTTGACTTTCACCTGACTTGAGCTTGATTGTTCCATTTCGATCAGAAATTATTTTGGCAGATAGTCTCATTCGCACGCCCTTCAAAGTTCCATCACAATAAGCAGCAATTTCGTTGAAGCGTAAGAAACGTTTGTTGCCGGTTTGATTGAGATAGACAATTCCATGAGCTGGCATAGTAAGGATGGTGAGGACTTTGAGATTATCTTGGTTAGGGATGTCTTGATTAGGTTTAGTGAGGTGGATCTTCTTCTTTTTGCTCTCGAGGCCTCTTTGAAAATCATGCAGATAACTGTACTGAATCTCCTTTTGAAAAAACCTGACAATCCCTCTCAAAGACCACCATGGCTCCTCTCTTCTCGAGAATCCATACATCCCTTATCAGTGTATGGACAGCTATCTCTCGAGCACAGGTTTAGGTTCGGCCTCAATGGGAAAATAAAATGGAGCTTTAAAATCGTCCGCCCTGCACCCACCCCCCGAGTATATGCTTCAACAGGAATCACACAAGGGTAGATTATCTCTTTATTCATCTCTTGATCTTCTTCTTTTGTCTCTTAGCTCAATGTACAGAAATTCTACATCATCAATCTCTAAGTTTGAAAAATCTGCTTCAGTGAAGTAATATTCTTTTGCATCATCGCGTATTGTTGGAACCCAGATCCCCATTTATACTCAAATGATGTTGATTATGAATATAAAATAAACTTTAAGCGGAAGAAAATACAATCAACAATCAAACTACAATGTAAACAATAATGAAAGAGAATAATGATATAAATCAAATTATAATCTGTATTTCACTCAAGGTGCCAAGGATTACAATACAGGAAATACAGATTAACCTCTTGAGTTCTCTCCAATACAATCGATACTCAATATAGTGACAACCGTCTCTATATGGAAGTCAATCAACTAGCCTATCACGTATTGACACATAAGCAAGCTCTCTAACAGAATTAGTTATGCAAGGAAAGCGTAACCTGCCACGTCATTTAAGCACGTGCGTAATTCCATGAGCACTATCCAAAAGATGCTCAACTTCTGGATCATCTCTGTAGCTTCTGAACTACACTTATATATTGGCTGTCTTCTAGAGAAACTTGCTTCTGGATAGGAACACATGTTCTTTTAGAGAGTAGTTCTGATTCATACTTTTACATCAAGAATATAAGTTCTAGCAATCTCCCCCTAAGTATGAGTAAAGAACAATTAGCTAATAATAAATAAAGAAAAAGTTGAAAATTTTCATTACATTACAAAAGGAATTACAAAAGGAATTACAAAAGGAAAATACATGAAATGATTAGAATGGAGCATGTGGATGCCCGTTGATAACTTTGTAGAACTTATCAGTAATTTCTCTTAACTTGATTACTCCTTTTATATGTTTGTCCATATCAAATGCTGCGTTTTTGATTTTTACATTAACATCTTCCTTCTTTGCAGCTATCAACTCTCTGATGACGTCCAACATCCCCTCTGAGTACTTGAACGCTTCCTTTAATCTGAAAAATCGTTTTCTCAGAGGCCTTCTGAAAACAATTCCTTGTTCTGGTTCAAGTATAATATCACCCACTTTTTTTTGATTCAACATCTTTTAAGTCTTCATTCGGAGCCATGATGCTTAATCTATCTACACTTCTTTCAAACCCGATTTAAAAATCAATTTTGGCTCTGTAGTTGACAAATGCTTCCATGCAGCTCAGAATCCTAAAATAGGCGATCTTATCATCTGCACTTAATTCTTTTCTTTGCTTCATATACCTCCCAGAGGTATCAGATCTGAAGGATTCAAGGATAATAAGTCATTATCATAGAAATGACATACTTGTCCATTTGCTCTCTCCACCTGATATACTTTATACATGATGTCAGTATTCTCAAAGTATTTCGTTTTGATTCTAGTTATTCTTCTGATAGGTGATGAGACATAGACTGCCCTTCTTTCTTGCCTTAACCTTGTGAATTTGGTCTTTGCTTGAGCATCTGCATTAGAATTATCAGCGAAATTAGGCATTACCATAGTAACCCTTTCTTTTATTTTAGCATATAGATGGCCGAAATGTATTTCTATGGATACAGAAGTCTGGGTACGGGTAATTCTTTCTGTCTATTCTGGATCCATATTCCTTTGAGCACTCGTGTTTCTTAATATTGTTTTAGGGTTCTGATGAGCTTGGACTTGTACGTTTTCTGTATTCTAGGCTTCAGGGATGGTTTCATTTGGGTTTTCGTGACCAGGTTCTTGATGTGCAGAGGTAAAAGCTTCAGAAATAGGAACTTCTGGTACATTTGTTTCAGGAATCAGAGAGGTTTCTGGAACTGCAGAGGTTGGGGCATTCGAAGTGTTCACTTATGGAATATGAGTGGTTGTTGTTTGAACAGTAGGAGTAGATGTAGATGCGGATGTCTGACCATGAGCTCTTGCTCGTGTGTTTATGTTTCTTGGTCTTCTTGGAATAGGAATTGGTTGTCTTTTGTTTCGTTCAAGACCAAGAATAAAGTTTGCCTCTTCTAGATCTGAAGGTAAGGGACGCATGACTAGGGGAGTTACAAAAATTGGAGCTTGAGTAGAGGCTGGAGCAGAAGGATTCTCTTGAATAGAAGCTTGTTGCTCTGAAGGTTGTTGTTCTTGTTGATATGAAGGTTGAGCTTAAGCTTGGTTAGAAGAAGACCCTACTCTCTGTCTTTTCTCCCCCTTCTAGGGATCAGAAGCATTTGGATCCTGGTCCTTAGATCTTTTTCTTTTGAGCTCGGCTTTCTTTCAAGCTCTGGCCTCCTTTGCATCTTTTCTTAAAGTTTGATATTCAGAGATTGATTGAATAGTTGCCTTTACAGCATTGACAAGGATTTCCAAGGAAAATACATTTTGGGTAAGCTCAGTTGCTGGGGCAGTGTTAATCTTTGATACAAACTTGGCATTCACATCATTGAGTTTATCTAGCATAGCTTTTTGGAAATTCGCCAAGTCAGCTTTGGAAACAAAACCAAAGGATGTAGAGCCTGTTGGAGAAACAACAACATCCAATAGCTTCTTCATATTTGCAACAAAGCTACTGAATTCCTCTGAAGTAATTGTATTTGTTGAAGGAGTGGAAAATTCAGAAGGAAGTTTGGAGATGGCTTCTGTGTTGGCTTTAAAATCATTCTCCAACTTTTGGAATTGTTGATTGCCAAATCTCTGTGGGCATCATGTGCAGAGATCAAAAAGTTCTGAAACTGAGCTAGTCTCTTAGAATGGTCTGACTGTGTGGCTCGTATATCACATGGAGAAAAATTCACTACTGTGAGCTCTCCATTTAAATTAGCCTCTGTTTGATAAATTGTAAGTTTTAGATCATTCTAGGATCCCTTTATTTGATCAGCGAATGCTTGAAACACAACATTCGTGACAAATTCAGGAGGGGGGGGGGGGGGGTTAACCACTGTATCCACAACGCATGTGGCCGCTTGTCTCTCGCGTTCAGAGAGGCCCTCATTTACACCTGTTTTGGCTTTTAGTGTAGAGGAACTTCCATCCTGACATTGAGAGCTCTATTGAGCTACCTCTTCGGATGTTCTAATCTTATTGACTTGGTCTCCAACGTGAGAGATTAGAGAGTCAATATAAGATGTGGGTACCTCGATGGATATCAAGTACAAAGGTCCTTAGTGTGCCCTGTTTCCATAACCCCTCTGACGGGATTTCATTGGCATTTGGATCAAGAGGTGCCATGAACGTGGCAATCTCCATCCAATCTATATCGTCGGTCACAGAGACATCGATGTTGTGTTTGGGAGGAGGCGAGTTCTTGGCAATGGAACTCTTATATTAGCATCATCATCCTTTTGAGAGGAAGAAGATGAATTGGTTTCCCCGGAAGTGCTTGATTCAAAAGCATTTGAGTTAGTTTATGATCGGCTGGTTTCTTGGTTAAAGTTCGGACTAAGCGTACGTCCTTTTTCAATAGATCCTGATGCTTGAACATCAATTCGAGTAGGTGTGGTTGCTCGGGGTGGACTCGGCTGGAATCTCTCATTTGTGTCCATTTGGACATCTTCAGTACTCTCTCTTAATAGTCTCTCAGCATGGTTAGAAGCACTTTGGTTGTCACTCTGATTGTTTTCATGCTTAGACTCACTCGACCCCTCACTCTCTATTCTAGATAATAAGTACTCTGGGGTTGGTGATCTTTGTGCTAAGAACACCTCAGAGCTTCTATAGAGTTTAAGAGAAGGAGTTGGGTTAGTTAATAGTGGAAGCATGTACTTGGAAAGTGGTCTGGTCTTCGGATATCCAACTTCAAGAATGGTAGGGCGATGAGTTTTCATGATGTGGAATTTGCAGAAAGGAGGTTCACATTGAAGTTCCTTGTAGTTGATTGCACTTTGAAGCAATAATGGAATGAAACGAGGAAACATCAAGGAAGGTAGAGGACGCTTTGCTTTTTCTTGAGAAACAACTTTGGTGATGACTGCCCCCTTGATTTCACGATATAGAAGTTCAACGTAGTCGATTGGGAGATTGAAATAGATTCCATACATCAATGTGAGGATATTGGTGATTTCTTGATCCATAAAACCTAGTTTGCAAGTAAGATCTTTATTCAAGATCGAAACCAACACATTCCAAATTGGAGGTAAATATTGTCTTTTGAATTCAGAGACTCTGGTGATGTCAGAGTCGTACCCTAGATGCTTCAGAAACTCCAGGGTTGGTAGTTGAAAGACTCTTTCCATCTTGGCTCTTGTGATCTTTACTTCACACGCATATTCAGAATCTGATAGGTCAAAATCACCGTTCACTGACTTTCCATCGTCATACACATTCAAAGAATACCAAAATTCTTTAACAAACTCCTCGGGAACAGATGGGTCAGTTGCTGTTAGGGCTCGATTTAGAAAATAAGTTTGAAGAAACTCAATTAGGATTCAATAGTCAAAATCATATTTGCTTGGATCAAGAACGACTTGGTAGTTATTGGGTTTGTTGGGAAGAAATACGATTACCTCATTCTCAACGGTTTAGGATAGGTGAACATTCACCTCTTCGTTATCATTTCCCATTTGTGCTAGAGGAGCAGCCATTTGAATAGTTAGGGGTTTTTTTTTCTTTTGAAAGTCGTAGGTTTGCTGGAATGAGGGTTCTTGGAATGCAAGGAATTAGAGAACAAGGATGGTGAAAAGTGAAAATGGTATGGTAAAACGAGTTTAAATAATCAGAGTGAAAATTGTACTCGAGTAATTTTGAAATGAATCGACAAAGATGACGTGGACTAGAAAATGATTCAGCATGCGGACTATAGAGTTTGGACGCGTGTTTGATGGTTCATATTTGGATCGTTTGAGATTTGGGCATGTGTCTGTGTGTCAGGAAAAGAGACCGTTAAGACGAATAGGCGCGTGTATTAGCGGTCATCTTCGATGTCACCCTTGAAGCTTTGTAAGAGCATTCCAGAAGATTTTGAAGATCAATCTATCTGGTCTAATGAAAATCGTTTTAGGAACCAGAAGAGAGTTTATTGAAGAACATATTTTGAAGAAAAATAAGTAAGAAAGAATCTTCTGTACAGCCTTGGCGGCAAGAGTTATTCAGAGATTATTACTAATGTTCTTAGGAAGTATGTCTTTGTAGAAAGTTTCATAGGCATACCAGAGGCTTTTGTATAACCTTGGAGACAAGAGTTAGTACAGAAGTTCTGAATGACTATGATACTTTTGAAAAGTTTTTTGAAGCAATATTTTAGTTGTGATTAATTCTAGAAGATTATGGAACACACGAAAACTTTAAAAACAATCAATTGGTCAAGTCAAACGTTTTGGGACGAATAGAAAGTTTGAACAAATTTAAATGACATTTTAGAGAAAATTATAGACATGTTAGAAGCTTCTGTATAACCTTGACGGCAAAAGCTAGTACAAAAGAGACTGTCATGTATAATTTTCAGAGAAAGATTCATTCAGCATGTCTCCACGATAACACAGTTGCTTCTGTATAACCTAGAGTGCAATAGGTAGTACAGAAGTTCTTGATGGCAATTGGACTTACAAAACTTGTAACCCAGAAAGATCGATAGACATACCAGAGACTTCTGGATAACCTTGACGGCAAGAGTTAGGCCAAAGGTTCTGGATGTTTATCTTTTGGAAAAATTCTTTATACAAGAACATAAATTTCTCCCCCTTGAAGTATGCATTAATATTAGCTCCCCTTTGACTCGTGCATTATTATCTACTCCCCCTTAAACTTTGCTTGGATAAAAAATTCGTAAGAGCAATAGGCGTTGTTTAAAGTGTAGAGACTTTTCTAGTGCAGTAAGAGGCTTCTGGTATGCTTGATGTGTAGAAATGAGTTTAGAATATGAACACGGAAGAAAATTGTAAAGACATGCTTAGTGAGATATTTCAGAAAACCTATTAAAATAGATTCTGATTTCTTGTTACATATTAAGCATGCCCAACTTGCTGATTAGAAAATTAAACCTGTTGTCATCTAATGCTTTTGTGAAAATGTCAGTAAGTTGGTAATTGTGGATCCCAGATATGATCAAGTACATATGAATATCAACAAGAACACAAAGAACACAAAGAACACGACGAATATATATTGAAAAGTCGTAGTCGGATATCTCACTTGATAAGAATGTCAATTACAATGAATCTCTCAATAATATGTTTTTCTCTCTATATCGACTTCTAGCTCTAATGATAACCCTAAGACTCCTATTTATATTCCTAGGATTAATGAGATAAGGAAACTAAGAAGATAGACATTATACACCTGCCATAGTTACAAAATAACATTGTTTCCTTATTTTGACACAATTCAAATTAAGTCCTAACAATCTCCCCCTTTGGGGCAAAATAAGTCTTCATCTTCTAAGCTCGAACATTCCTTCAAATCTTCTTAGGGTCTGTCGGTAGATTAGACGTTTGTCAATGATATCTAGTGCATCCAAAATCTTTTTCCTTTGATCATACTTTAACTGTATTGTCTTATTTCTATCTGAACTTATCTTCGCAGATAATCTATTTTTGATTCCCCATAGTCTACCATCAGAATAAGCAGCTGTCTCATTGAACCTTAAGAACTGTTTATCTCCATTCTCTTTCATGTTAACAACACCGTGAGCTGGCATGGTTAGAACGGATAGAACACTCAACTTCTGTAAATCGGGAACTTCTTGATTAGGTTTAGCCACATAAACTTTCCTTTGTTGACTTTCAATTCCTCTTTGAAGATCATGAAGGTAACTGAACCTTAATTCCTTTTGGACATGTCACACTATAGCTCTTAGTGCTCTTTGCTCGTCAAAAGATCTCTTAGGTTTGTCTCGCAACTTTACATACAAAGTTTCCACGTCAACCACGTCAATGTTTGCAAGATCTGCTTCAGTGAAGTAGTATTCCTTGCCATTATCTCGCATTAATGTGAAAGTAGGAAACTTTACTTGAAACAGCTTGTCAAAACTTATTTCCTTGATGCCGACTATCTTATGTGTTGAGATCACTTCTACTGGTGGCTTTGCGACCATCTTCAACATCCATACATACTCTGTCACTTGTTGGGTATCCATTTCAGTGATAAGATGGATATGAGAAAGATCTTCCGGATTCTTCTTCTCAACAAATATCTTTTGCATTATTTCTTCAAGATAGGTAACTTTGATCTGTTGATTTACCCATTTTGATTTGTTTTTCTTAAGCATCCTTTCCCAACGGATTTGATGGGGCAGTAAGTCTGTTCCAGTAGTGGATCCCGGATGATAGTTCAGATTTACTTGTTACAAATTCTTCTTTTAATACCATAGAGTATGGATCTCTGAACCAGTGTTTTACTTGATTTCGCAGATTCTAAACATTAACCAATTCATCATTGATCGATTCCGGTTCCACTGCTCGAGACATGCTGCCAAAGTCAATATCTGCCGTGGGCTTTTCAATCGTTGGCTAATTTGTGTGTTGGTGCGTGGGAGCTGGATTGACTTGTTGTTGCTATCGAGATGGTGGAGCGGATGAAGATGTGCCAGGAGCTGTAGTGGTGTTTTATCTGACTTGAGCTTGAGCTCTTGTTACCCGGCGACATGTCTCCCCCTCAAGGCGATTAGGACCATCCGGATCGTCCTGGTCATCTCGATGTCGTCGGAAAGATTGTTTCGGTCGACAACTCTGAATAATTTCGGTGCGAAGAGCAGTGATGGCACCAAGAATATTAGATTCAGAGTTCTTCATCTGGATTTCCAAGGTGGAGATCTTGTTGTGAACATCTGTTTCGAAGCAATCGAACTCGTGGCGAGTAACTGTTGGAATCTCAAGATTACGGCGCAGAAGACCAGCTAGATCACCTTCAGCATACTGGTGGCTTCGACTTAAGCTAGCAAATTTTCCAATAACACTGGCATCAATTCATCATTGTTGAATTGATATTATCGTGGTGGGGAAGGCGGTTGAAGAGAATCATCAGAAAAGGACGAACTATGAGGTGGTGATCTGCTTGTGTTTGCTTGCGAGGGGCGAGAACTCGGAGATCTTTGCGGCACAGATTCAGTGATTACTTCAGCAACAGACTTACCTTTTAGCATACATGGCATTCGACCAACTTGCTCTTTCATAGAAGCATTAGCTCGTTCGAAGGCATTGTTCATGAAAATCTGTATTTCGAGAGTGATAGTTTAGGTAATGGGAGCCGAACCTGTAATGGGAAAACCGGGGTCACTTAGAGCACCTGTTGTCACCACAGTTGACTCAACCGTGGGACCTACGTTTAGTGTTGGCATGATATTAGCACTGGTACGAATTCCTTCAAATCCTCGTGGAATGTCAATAGATGACATCGGTATGGAAGTTCCGACCATGTCACGAAGATCAACGGTGTGTAGTGACTCTTGTGTCCTAGGTGGTTCTAGACTCAATGTGCTTAGAATTGAAGTCGAAGAAGGCATGGTATAACTTCTTGTTTCAATAGCTGTGCCTCCCGAGAGGAGGGTAACTAGATGAGTAGCTAAACCTTTAAGTATTGATGAAACCGTAGTCTTTTGTGATACTCCGGAGTGGTCGGTTTGGGTGTGTACTTGCGTTGCTGGGTCCACAATGTCTTGTCCAATATCGGTACCCAACAGACGAGTATCAACAAGGGACACGGTTACCCGGTTAGTGGTTGTAGGCATCTCACTCTCATTTATATTTACCTCGCCTTCACACAAGCTTACATTGTCATTTTCGACTAAGTCTCCCGCCGTTCTCCTTATTTCTCCAAAATTTAGCTCGGAAAGTGGTTCGGATAATGGTTCAAATAGAGGTTCAGATAGTGGTTCAGAAATATGATGAAATGGTTCAGCAACGGAATCAGTATCGGTTGCCTCAGAGGACGAATCTTGGATGGAATGTTCTCGGATGATTCGGTTTAGCGCATCATCCGCAGTTGAGAGTCGTTGGCGACGTCTTGGTGGTTGATCATCGGAACTATCATGGAGTTCAAGAGTATCGTTGGTCTCGGTGTCGATGGTGAAGGTTGACGAAAGATTCGGCGGCCACGGACTAGAAATTTCAAGCGTAGGATGCAGGCAATAGTTGCGATTGAAGCATTGGTTGGAGGTGGAATGGGAATGGTGGGTGCAACAGTACTAGGGATGAGCTGATCAGATGCACCACCCTCGACAGTTCCCCTCACTTCATATCTTTTCTCAACGCCCTGTTCAGGATCCCCTTGATCATGAACCTGCTCATGTAATCTAGGACCCTCACCTATCTCATTATATACATCATGGATTGGCTCTTTGGCAGGCCCAACCGTTATTGGAGGGGCCATTAAACCGATACTCTCCCTATAAGCTATCGCACTAGGTGCGTTCTGGTCAGCGTGGGCTAGTAGGGCATCAGGAATAGGCATGGTGTGTGGGTACTCACAATCATTCAGCTTCAGGTACTTTTGTGTGTAGATGGGTCCAAGTGGCGTGCCGACTCGTCTTGGAATTTCGCGTCGAGAGCGCATCATATGGTGAATGAAGAGCTGGTAGAAGCTTTGGTAAGGTAGGAATTGACGGTCTCTGGCATTCCCTTTATGCACAACAAAGTCTACCAAGTCCGACCAGATAAAGGTAGCATAGTCGTAGTGTCGACTGTAGATAATCCGGTGGAGTATATGAAGGACTGCAGTGCTCGCTTTGTCAATTCCAGTGTGTTTTCCCGTCAGACAACGATTGATGAGTGAAAAGAATGTGAACCAAATGTGTGGCAGGTGCATACGCTTGAATTGACCAACGTGAGTAAGGTCAGTTTAAACCCTAAAGCGTGGATGTCTCTACTGGTCTTTATAGGATTGACGTCCAGGAAAGGCGTCCGCGGCAGGCAGTCGTAGGACACGGCGAATTCTGGATGGTGTTAGACGGGTCACGTAGTCATCTATTTGGGCAGTGAAGTGGTAGTCCCCGTCATCCGGATGATATGTCAAGGAATACCAAAACTGATGAACATAAAAAGCTAGGACTCGCTGTTCCAAGGAGAAGGCAAACCGAAGAGGGTGGCGTTTGAGAATTTCCATGATGACACGATGTTCGAGCTTCATATTGAAGTCGAGCCGATGGTTGTTTGGTAAAAATTTCCTTTTCTCATCCAGGGGCAATAGCAAGTGATAACTCTCATTTTGAGTGTTATTTACATTTCATTTGTGTGTTGTTTTATTGTCTTTTAGTATGTGTTTTTCCTTTATGTGTTTATGTTTCCCCTTTTTATTTATTTATTTTCATTTGGAGTTGTTGAGGATAAAAGTTTGTATTTTGATTAGTGTATGTGTCATTTTGGAGCTAGTTCATTGGAGTGGCAAGTCACCACTGTGGAGAGCAACGTCTAGACCTTATGGATTTATCTCCAAATGTGTGTTAAAATATGCAGATTCAGTTTGGGTCAAAGGGTTGTGTTTTCATGGAAATAAATAAGAGTGAAGACAAGAGGTGAAGACAAGCAAGATGAAGACAAACAAGATGAAGCCAAAGAGGAAGAAGACAACCATGAGAGGTCCCTTTCTCCTCAAACATCACCATCTCCATAGCCAAGTCGCTTTCACCTTCTATTTCTTCCTCAACTATATAAAGAGAGCTCTTGGGACTTCAATCCATTGATCCATCACTTGAAGAAACTCAACTGATAATTTAGTCTTACATTTTACTTTGTAGTAGTTTTTATTTCTGCACTTTAATTTCTGTAATTTACTTTCCTGTCGGCCGCAGTGGTCACTGACGACTGTGGCCAGTTACGTTTAATGCAATTTCTGTTTTCGTATTTCTACTTCTGCAGTATTTCTTTAATTATGTATCGTAGCTAAACCCCCTTTGGGTGTGGGTGTAAGCCGAACCCAAGAGTCCAAAATGTAACACTTGGGTGTTACTACTTTTGCTAACACGTCGGTTTGGTTATTCAAGTCGAAGCTTCAACTCAACGCGGACAAGCTGATCACTTTAAGTGTTAATATTAGATCTTAGACCTCGAGAGGGGCGGATCGGAAATACGGCTTGAATGACGCAAGGAGGTTCGAGAGAATCTTCAATAATCACATAGAGATATGGGTTTTTGCATAATCGTACTAAGGTTCAGATGTCGGTCGAGTGGGTGTGTCATAGAGATATGCGCATCCCTCCACATCCGGCGGAGCTAAGATCTTCGAGATCTACTTAGTTACGATTGGCAAACCGAAGGTTAGCATGAGTAGTACTTTATAATAAATCCGTTTTTCGCAACCTATATAATGGAACTTCGAGAGGAGAAATTTATATAGGACCAGTTGTGACCGGCTTTATTAACCATATTTGTTACAATAATCTTCTCGGGGGAAAACTTACACCCATGCCCACTTGTCGTTAATTGTATTTTTATAAAAAGTTATTAAATATTCCACCAACAGCAAATCATTTTTATAACTCTAAACTTTGCACCGGAAGCTCGTAAAAATCTCCTGATAGAAATATCATAATAGCTTCAAAAGGAACTGGGTTCTTAAAGTGAAAAAGATTTGAAGAAGTTCTGAAGACACTTTTGAAGAGGTTCTGAAGATGTTCTGAAAACACTTCTGAAGAGGTTCTGAAGAAGTTCTGAAGACACTTCTGAAGAAGTTCTGAAGGAGTTCAGAACCAATTCTGAACTTGTCTGTTATGAATGTCTTGTCACTTTAGTCTTTCTATTGTATGTATAAATAGATAGTTAGTTAGATTGTTAGAACTAATGTTTTCATATACCTTGTAAAGATATATTCTGTATACAGTACATTCAATCAATACAAATTACATTTGGCTACTATCATTCCTGTCATAATCTTTTCATATATTGATATCTTGATTGTTTGGGCCCTATCAATTGGTATCAGAGCCAATTCATCTGTTCTTGAAGAAGATTTGTGAAAGAACTTGTCAGATCTGACAGTTCTTGGTGTTCTTGATCTACAAAATTCAAATTCAATACAGGTGAATTCTCGATCTTCTAACAATCAAAGATGTCTAAAGAAATAGTCTCAATCGGATGTGAAACAAAACCACCAACTCTCTTCTTAGGGGAATATCATCAATGGAGAATTAGAATGATTCAATTCTTGGATAACATAGATGAAGCCTTAATGCAATCTATCACAAATGGCCCACTAGAGGTATTTGTTGAGATTCCAGTAGTTCCCAGAACTAAATCCACCCCTAAAATTCCTGCATCAAGAATCAAGAAGAGTCCTAGAATGTATAATCCAGCTGAAAAGTCTCAAATGAAAGTTGATAGAAGAGCATTAACTTTACTCACCATGGCAATACCTAATGAGATATTCAATAGGGTTGATAGTTTAACTTCAGCAAAAGCCATGTGGGATGAAGTAGAAGCTCAGATGCAAGGAAGTACAAAGGCTCAAGCGCAAAGATTAAATATCTGTGTAGGAACATATGAAAATTTCAGATACAAAGAAAATGAATCTATCACTGATACATATCACAGATTCAATAACATTTTGAATGATCTAAGAAGAAATGGTGTTCAGAAATCAAATTCTGAGATAAACAACAAATTTCTGAACAATCTGGGAAATGAATGGTCAAGTTTTTCAGATAATATGGTAACTAGGAACTTGTCTAGAAAGACAATTCATGATGTCTATGGCATTTTGTTCCAACAGGAGGACAAGATCAAAGTTAGACAATATGAACAAAAGAAGACACAAGAAACAGTTGCCCTTCTGAGCAAGAACTACAATAATTCTTTAAACATAGCTACCAAGAAAGTTTGTGAGATTCCAGAGATAACAGTGTGTGATGGGAATGAATCAGATGAAGAGCTTAACAGGATTTATGATAATATTGCTTTCATGACAAGGCAATTCAAACAAAGATACAATCAAAAATATCAGAATAAACCTAGATCTGAAGTTGGACCTAAGAAGGGTCAAGAGGTGAGTCAATACGAAACATACGAACCGACAAGATGCTTCAACTGTGGAAAGCCTGGACATTGTGCTAGACAATGCAAGATGCCAAAAGTAAAAAATTCAGGTTATTATGAGAAGAAGCATCTATTAGCAAAGAAAAAAGAGCTTAATCCTGCTCTAGTAACCAAGTATGAAGAAGACTGGTTAAACTGGAGTGATGGAGATGATGATGAAGAAGTTGCTCACTATGCAACCAATTGCTACATGTGTCAAATGGATCCAGAAAAGGACAAACAAGACACAGAGGTATCTTCTTCATCTTCTGAACAAAATTCTGAACAAAATTCTGAAATTAATACTAAAGATTCAGAAATGGCAAATCAATTTCAAAATATGTTTTCTGAATTTGAAACACTCAGAAACTGAATTAAAGGTGAAAGAATTTTGGTCAATCAATTCGGAAATTTGAAAGTCAAATATATAAAGAAAATTGTCAAACGGTGAGCAGATTCTTGAAAAAATTTACGAAGAAAAACTTGTTTTAAAAGAAAAAATGGATAGTTTACAAAAAGAAGTTATAAATGAAAAATATGAAAAGGAAATTCTAAATGTTAAGATGAATTTTCTGAATCAAGAGAGACTTGATCTTTATAAAAAGATTAAGGAATTGGAAGATTTAAATTTTAAAAGAGGACAAACTGAACAAACTCTGAATATTTTAACTAGTCAGGCTCAGAACTAATTCAAAAGATCAGAAGTGACAATGGAACAGAATTTACTAATTCTACACTTCAGAATTTTTTGGAATCTGTTGGTATTTCTCATAATTTTTCCGCTGCAAGAACTCCTCAACAAAATGGGGTAGTTGAAAGAAAGAATAGAACTTTGGTAGAGGCTGCAAGAACCATGCTTGCATATTCAGAACTTCCTCTGTCTCTTTGGGCAGAAGCAATTGCTACTGCATGTTTTACTCAGAACAGAACCATTCTTAACAGAAAATTTCTTAAAACTCCTTATGAATTGTTAAAACAAAGAAAACTCTCTATTGATTATTTTAAAATATTTGGTTGCAGGTGTTTTCTAAAGAATGATTCTCCACATCTTGACAAATTTGCACCAAAAGGTGTAGCTGGTATCTTTGTTGGCTACTCTCAAAGATCCAAAGCTTATAGAGTACTCATTAAAGGAACTCAAAGAATCATTAAGACTACAAATGTCAGATTTCATGAACCAACAATGACTTCTGAACAAAACAGTTCAGAACTCGCACATAAACCAACTTCTGAAAAGTTTGGACTCAGAACATAATCACACAAACTCTACTTCTGCATCTCAAACTTTACTCAAATCCAATTTAGACAATTTATGTCAAGACTTATTTGATATTTCTGTAAATGTCTCTGCAGATTATCAAAATCCTTCTCTACTCAGAAATTCAAATGATCAAGACATTTCAGAAATACAGATTTGAAATACATCAGCACCACAACTCTCTACCTCAAATTCAGAACTTCCAACTTCTGAAAATGCAACTTCTGAACCAATTCAAGTTGTTTCTGAACCGGTTCAAACTATTTCTGACCATGAACCTCACAGTTCTGAACCAATTCAGATTTTTCCATTTGAGGAGTCTTCGATTTACATTCGGCTATCAATCATGATCTTGAAACTCCGGCAATTGCGATGATTATGATTCTCCGAATAATGTTTCATCTGTTCAACCATTGCCAAATGTGAACAAATGGACATCTAGTCATCCAGTTCATCAAATAATTGGAGATGCATCAAAAGGTGTTCAAACAAGATCTGCAACAGCAAATGAGTGTCTGTATGTTAATTTTTTAAGCAGTATGGAACCCAAAAAGCCATATGAAGCACTTCAAGATCCAGACTGGATTTTAGCCATGCAGGATGAGTTAAATCAATTTGAAAGAAACAAAGTCTGGAGATTGATACCAAAGCCAAAAGGTAAATCTGTCATTGGCACAAAATGGGTGTTCAGAAATAAAAAGGATGAAAATGGAATTGTTGTAAGAAACAAGGCAAGAGTTGTAGCTAAGGGGTATTGTCAACAAGAAGGAATTGATTATGATGAAACCTTTGCTTCAGTTGCCAGATTAGAGGCCATACGAATCTTTCTTGCCTATGCTGCTCATAAAAACATGAAGGTATTTCAAATGGATGTAAAATGTGCATTTCTGAATGGTATTTTACATGAAGAAGTGTATGTTGAACAACCAGAAGGCTTTGTAAGCAAAGAATTCCCAGATCATGTTTACATATTAGACAAAGCCTTATATGGACTTAAACAAGCACCAAGAGCATGGTATGATACTCTTACAACTTTTCTTCTGAATTCCAAATTCAAAAGAGGTACTGTTGATACAACTTTATTTCTGAAAAAGGAGGGTGATGATATGATTTTGATACAAATCTATGTAGATGATATTATATTTGCTTCTACTAATCCAAAATTTTGTAGAAATTTTGAGAAAATCATGCAAACAGAATTTGAAATGAGTATGATGGGAGAGTTGACATTTTTCCTTGGTCTTCAAGTTAAACAACTTCCCACCGGCATATTCATTAATCAATCTAAGTATGTTTCGACTTACTTAAGAAGTTTGACATGACTGATTGTTCAAGTATTCAAACTCCAATGGCCACTGCCACTAAGCTAGAACCTGATCTAAATGGAAAATCCGTTGATCAGAAAAAGTACAGAGGCATAATTGGATCTTTGCTTTACTTAACTGCTAGTAGACCAGATATAATGTTTGCTACATGTATTTGTGCCAGATATCAAGCTAATCCTAAGGAATCACACCTTCTAGGCGCAAAAAGAATACTTAGATACCTAAAAGGTTCTCCTTCATTGGGACTTTGGTATTCTAAGGATTCTAGTTTTGAACTAACGGCATTTACGGATGCGAGATCATGGTGGTTGCAAATTAGACAGGAAAAGCACTTCTGGATCATGTCAGTTTCTGGGTGATAGACTAGTCAGCTGGTCTTCAAAGAAACAAAATTGTGTTTCTACTTCTACAGCAGAAGCTGAATATGTAGCAGCTGCAATATGTTGCTCACAAGTGACCTGGATGCAAATTCAACTAAAAGACTATGGTTACACTTTCAAAAAGATTCCTTTGTATTGTGATTCAAAGAGTGCCATAGCCATTACTGCCAATCCTGTTCAGCATTCAAAAACCAAGCACATTGATGTAAAATATCATTTTATCAAAGATCATGTGAAAAAAGGTAATATTGAAATGTTTTTTGTTCAGACAGATTATCAGTTAGCTGATTTATTTACCAAAGCACTTGATGAAAAACAATTTAACTTCTTGGTAAGTAAATTGGGCATGATGAACATCTCTATGTAAGTATTATACATCACCTATACTCTAGAAGTTACATTCTGAAGTTTTTTTTATCAAATTCTGAATACTTTGCTCTTCAGAATTACTTTGTATATTCTGAAGTTTAACATTCAGATTTTTGCTACTTTTCAAACTCAGAAGTATATCTCTTCCGTAACTAGGTTGATTGTATTTAATACTTTTCATTTTTTTTCTCATTTCACTAATATTTGATTGATTCTTTGATAAAGTTGCAATAATCAAGGGGGAGAATCATAATTGCTAGTGATTCAAGGGGGAGTGTTATTAATTTCAAATTTCTCTCACTATCATTTCCTACATAACAACTCTGCATTGGTGAAATAAAGTCTTGCACTTTATATCTAAGAAGTATGAACAAGCTTCCTTAGATTAAAACAGTTTTCTATTTGTTCAAATCTACTTCTGAATTCTCAAAATGTTTTATATTTTTCAGAAGTTTATATTTTTTAATGTTTTTTTGTCTTCTAAGATGACCCAAGTTTAGTTCTGAACTTCACTTAAAAATTCTGCGGTTCTTCTGAATTCTTTCTTTCAGACTTCTGAACTTTTTCTCAGAAGTTCTGAACAACTTCTGAAGTTTTTGAACTTGTTCCCAGAACTAAAACTTCCCGTTGATTTTTTTATTTAAGTGTGTGCCACGTGTTTTAATTTCATTGGATTTCTCTTAAACACGACCATTAAACGGTTGATTTCTCTTAATAAATGATGATTACTACTCTAATCACATTTACTTTTTGGCCACGTGTCCTTCAACGCTTATCCGATCATATAAATCAATGGATTCCTCATCATCTTCATTCTTTTAGCAATTTTTCTCTGAGAAATCTTTCTGTGTTTATTGATCATCTTTCTGTTACCAATCCGTGTTCTTTCTACATCATGTCTACTTCAAAAACCATGATTTCTACTTCCTCGAGTTCCAATAATAAAACTGGATCATCAAGTGATGCTTCGTTCAAGATTGTGCCTAAAAAATTAATGGTTGGATCAAATGATTCATGACACAGCCACAACTGCAACTCATCAAGCCGGACCTTCAAACCCTATCATTAACCCTAACCCTAACCCAACAACTGCTAAAATTGGGGAAACACTGAATACACCTATTGATGTTGTTTCTGAATCAAATGTTGCTGAAAGTGACTCCCAGACTCCTGCTGAAAGTGGTGACCTGTCCAAACTCTATGTACCTGCTGAGAAATTACTTGACATCACAAGAAATAACTGTGCACTAAACTTCAAATCCAAAGACTTCATTGATGATCAAGTAATGTTGATTAAAATTCTGAAGAAACATCCCCTGCGCACTCTCCTTTCAAGGAAATTCTTTGTTCCTGCTTCTTATCTTCAACAATTCTGGCATTATGCTGAGGTAGATGAAACTGATGATGAAATTGTCTCTTATGTTCATGCCTACAAAGTTTGTATATCTGTAGATGACATTAGAAGCCTTCACTATTTGCCAAAACCAGATGAGGTTCTTGGGAAAACCTGTTATGACTCAATTCCATCCTCATCAGAGATGATCTCAGATTTTATGAGCTTAGGTTACTCTGAAAACCTTAGTGCTCTGAGCTCTTTTAGAAGAAAATGTTTACCTCCAATTTGGTATTGCTTGTTTTCCATTCTGAATGCCTGTCTATCTGGGAAGAGCTCAAGTTTAGACCAAGCTTCAGCAAATGGGAGGATTATCTTTCATGGTGTTGCATTCAACAAACACTATGATTATGCTAGTCTCATCTTTGATGAACTCAAATCTGCCATTTTGAAGAAGTCTACATTCAACTATATACCATTTCAGAGATTTCTTCAAACACTTATCAAAGGAGCAATGAAGGCTGTCTAAAAAATTCCTGTTCTAGCTCTTGAGGTACATGTTCCTATTTTCACTATAGATAGCTTAAGACCTCCAAATGCAAAACTTACATTTCCAAATGCAGTTCCACTTCCTTCTCATTTACTTGAACTTTTAAGTACACCAACTAGGATTGGGAGTGAGCATTTAGAATCTATGGGATTACCTCAACCAGTAGTCCCTTCCCCTGATTCAAACCAGAGTGGTGATCATGCAAGGGAGTCTAGAATTATTAGAAAGAGAGGGGAGGCTGTTCAAGGGGGTGAACAACCTCAAAGAGTGAAGAGGAAAAATGTAAATGAGAGACAGGGTAGAAGGGTAAGAAAAAGAATTGATGAGGGGAGAACACAGGTACAAGAAAAACAAACCTGTGAACCACATGTTACAAGCCGGGCACCCACATCTACTATTATTCCACATTCTTTGGTGGATAATATTGAAATATCCAGTGAGCCCATGGCAACCTTGGTTAACCCCCCAGCCACTCACCCATCTCTCAACAGAAGGGTGTTTCAACAACACAAATGGGGCAAGCAACTTATAATCCATTAGGACCCCAATTGGAGGTTCCTTTTGTTGAAAATGAAGGATATATGTCCCCCTCACAGTTTTGAGCACATTGAGTCTGAGTGTGCACTCAACTTTGAGCCTTCTGAACCACTTAATGTGGCATCCATTCACACAAGCACACATCTTTCAGATGTTCCTAAGCAATGTGTTGGTCACATTGCATCAACAACTATAGATATTCCAATTTTTGGATATCAAGGATTAGTTGGAAGTCCTGGTGGGGTGAACATCACAAAAGCTCCATTCACAGAATCAAATGTGGTTCATGATGCCTTTGTGGCTCATACAGGCCAACCTTCTTCTGAAGGTCTGAAAACAAGTTCATCTGTTGATCTTGGCAACTTACCCACATTTTCTGAATTCACAGAATTCAAAGATCTCTGTACTTATGAATTTGCAAAGATTCAGAAGGACATCAAGGATTTGACGGATTCTACCAAAAAGGTGTTGGAGGTTAGGTTGGATCAACATGGGGAAAATTTGGTTAACAAGCTGAATGACTTTCATCTCAAATCTTCTAATGATCTTCATTTGTTTAAACAAGCACTTTTGTCAGCTTTTTCTGAAGTGGCTTCCTCTGTTTCTTCTTTGAAAGCTTATCAGCCTTCTTCTTCTTCTGCTCCACAAGCTTATGCCACTAAAGATGATATTTCTCAAATTCTCAATCAACTTTCATCCATTCAGAGTTCTCAATCAGAATTAAGCACAAGATTATCTGCTCTGGAATGCAGATCTCAATCAGATACTTTTAAAAGGAGTCTTGATGATCAGGATCCTGATAATTAAGAGGGGGAGAAAAGACAGAGAGTATCTGAACCAGAATCTAATGTAAATGATCAAGTTCAAAATACTGAGAAAACCTCTGAAGATACTCAGAATGTTGGTGAAGAATCAAATAAAGTCTTAGAAGCCATAGAAGTTATTTTATCTACAGAACATGAGGTACAAGAGATAAATGGTCATTCTTCTGAAGAAATGATAGAAGAAGGGTATGAAACAGAAAAGTTGTCTCTTGATTCTGAAGGTAACTTGGGCTCAGATAACACAGATATATTTCCAGACTCTAATGAAGAAATGCTAAGGGAATACCCTGCTTTTGAAGATGTTATTGGAGAACCAAGTGATTTTTCTGATGTGATCATGTTTGAAGAAGATATGATTGATGTAAATATGGGAGAAAGCTCAAATGAAATAAAAGATTTAGTAATTTGGAAGCCTCAACAACTTCTGAGTGAAGAGTTCTGAAGTGCTTCTGAAAAGATTATGGGATATTCTGAATCAATTCTGTTGGGTGCATGTCTTTCTGAATTATCCAAGAAGTCTGGAGTGTAGACTTTTGGACAACAGATTTTCTATCTTCAGAAATTTTCTTGAACAACCAGATGAAAGAGTTGAATTAGAATTTGATTTAACTCATTTAGAAGGAGTTGAAATTGTTGATGAAATCCTAATTGCTTTCTCAGGAAAATTTGAAGTTAGAATCAGACCTTGCATTATCATTCCTAAGATAGATCTTCCAATACTTGAAGAACCTGTATTGGATCAAGTGTTTGAAAAGGAAAATATACTTATTTCTGGAGAAAGTAGTCTGATATTTCCTGAAGACACTTATTACTTCATGTACAAAAGAAGTATGAAGTTTGCAAAGGTGGAAGATTTTCTGAATGATGAATGGTCTGAAGATCATATTGTTCAAGTAAAGAACTTTATTCAGAATTATGGTGTTCAGAATTTTCATGATTCAACTTTAATAAAGAAGATCAAATGCATATCAAAATCAATTCAGAATGATTTGATTATATTCAGATTTGGAGCAGAAAGAAGAGATGGTACTCTGTGTGAATTTACTCAGTTTGATGTTTACAAGCTAAGACTACAAGATAAGTTGGCAATCTTATCTTTTTGTGTTAACTCAGGTGAATTTGTGTTAGTCTCAGAGATTAGAAGAATCTTGGGAATATATATAAGGAATCTCATAAAGCATGATTTTCAGTTGGCTTTGGAATATAGACTTAACACAGTAAATCTGTTGGAACCTGTATATATTGAAAGGTTTGGCCTGAAGAGATTGTTCACTAATCCAGATATTGGGTTCATGTATCTTGTTGAAGAAGTCTCTAAGACATTTGTTGTATCTGATAATCCAAAGTATTCTACATCCTCACTCAAATGGCTTCTGAACTACATGATAGATTTTATTGAAGAATCTGACATCAAAGAGGAAATTATCTATCTGATCAAAGAAAGAATACATTTTAGAGAATTTGTGAGAAAGAGTTATCTAGCTGGTCACAAGAAAGTAAACAAGATAAAAGGAGTAGATTATCTACTAAGTGATGCGTATGACTTCAAGATTCATACAAAGAGACAAGATTTGGAAGAAATTCAGAAGTACACTCTAAATGTTGAAAGTTCAGAAGAAAGACAAAAGGAAAAAGAAAAAGAAAAGGAAGAAGTTCTAGAAAATATTTCTGAAGAGTTGGTTCCTGAAAAGCAAATATCTGAAGAGGAACAACTACAAGTGCAAAGAATTGAAGAAAGTGTTTTCACTATGTTCCTTGAATATTTTCATCCAGAAATGTTCATGGAATATGAACAAAAATTCAACTATATAGATTGCTGGATTCAAAAGTCTTTTGGTTGGAAACAATGGTACTCAGACATCATCAGAAAGATAAGGATTCCAATCAATGAAGCAAGAAAAGAAAGTCCTGTGATCAAAGTGATTAATGCTTATTTGAAGACAAGACAAAATTACAAATATGCATTCTTTACTGTTGAGCGACAAAATGGTGAGATTTCTACCTTTTCTGAAGCTGACTTTCAGAATGTTCATCTCAGAGATCTTCTCAGAGTATACAGAAGTCTTTATCCCTTCCATGACTTAATTACCAAGTTCAGAAAATCTTTTCCAGTGCTTAGAGATGGATTATACAGAGAATTTATATGAGCTGCAAAGACTGATTTCCAGGTTGCTTATGTTCTAAACAAGAAGCAAGTACACTTAAGCAAACCAAATCTAAGTCTACCAGATATTCAGAATTTGAAGAAGAGCACTTTAGTACTTCATCCTCCTGGCTTCGTTTGTAAATGCTTTCATGAACTATTATTTCTGAGATTTGAAGAACTCCACAAATGTTGCAATGGAAGTCTCATGGCAATCAGAGATCGTTTGTTAAAAAGACAGAATAGAAGACCAAAGAATCTGAGCAATGAAGATTGGGAGAAGCACAAGATACTTGCAAAAGAAATGATTAGAGTTGCTGAATCCTTTCTAGAATACAAAAGACTAATTCTGAAGGATGTAAGAGAAATTCTGAATTTCTGGAAGTATGATCTGAACTTTTGAAGCTAAGGGGAAAATTGATAGAAATATCATAATAGCTTCAAAAGGAACTGGGTTCTTAAAGTGAAAAAGATCTGAAGAAGTTCTGAAGACACTTCTGAAGAGGTTCTGAAGAAGTATTGAAGACACTTCTGAAGAAGTTCTGAAGGAGTTCAGAACCAATTCTGAACTTGTCTGTTATGAATGTCTTGTCACTTTAGTCTTTCTATTGTATGTATAAATAGATAGTTAGTTAGATTGTTAGAACTAATGTTTTCATATACCTTGTAAAGATATATTCTGTATATAGTACATTCAATCAATACAAATTACATTTGGCTACTATCATTCCTGTCATAATCTTTTCATATATTGATATCTTGATTGTTTGGGTCCTATCATCTCCGATTCTTAGTTAACCAGTCCTTGGAACGAACTTGGTATTTACCATTATATTACTTGTTTAGCGAACGCAATAGTGGTGTACACTTGCACTATTATTGTGACACATTTCATGTGTGTTATTTTGCTATCAAGTTTTTGGCACTTCTATCGGGGATTGGCGTGATTTTTAATCCTAAGATATTGATTTTTTTACTTGAGCCCGTGTCGCGAGTTTTCTATAACATTTTTCAACCTTTCACCGTAATGGAAGGTTTTAATTGGGATGCCCCTTATTATAATTCTTTCGATTATTGTTGGGAACAACATCCTAATTTGTGTACAAATATTCAAGATGGTTGCACCTACACTTCACTTGCACCTCTCTACCAAGATTGGAATGACACATATTTGAATACATTTGACCAATCATGGGAGGGGCATGTTGATTGTTCTTGTGATTTTCAAGGGACGAATCCTTACTATGGATTCCCGTCCTTTGTGCCCGACAACCCACCCGAGACATTTTTTGAGCAACCCGGGCCATCTCACTCTTTTGAAACTCGTCTTCAAAACTTAGCTGAGCTTATGAAGCTATATTTTCAAAGTACTAAATCTTCTATGGATGCCTTGAGCACTAAGATGGGACAACTAGTCGACGAGTTGAAACATCAAAATCAAGGCCCCTTACCAAGTGACAATGAAATATCAATATATGTTGGTAAGGATGAGAGTAATGTTGAAAAAGAGTTAGAGATTTTTGAGGTAAAATCCGAGCACGTGAGCAAGTCCTCTTTACTTCCTAATAGTGTAGAGGTGCTTCAAAATGCTAAAAATTCTAACTTAATGATTTTTGCTCATGTTGTGAAGCCTTCTTTTTGTTACCATAGTGTTCCCACAGTAGTCACACATCAAATCGTGTGGAGAAATTATGTGATCAAAAGCTCGGGAGATTTGACTAGATCGTATTCTTTGGGTGGCATGAGAGCCGCTATGAAGGTGAAGGTGGTTATCATCTTGAAACCATCCCACTTTTTAAAGATGTATTTGTGGGGTGGTGAACCGCATCCTACCTAATCTTGATACAAACATTTTTCCTTACTCTCAACTCCAATTTTGTGTCTTTTATTTTACACTTTTTAGGCTAGATTTGAGTCTCTTATTTTTGTATTTTTTTTTCTTCCGACTAGTATCAAAGTTTAGGATCAAAAAGAAAAAAGAAAAAAGTAGTCTTCTCATCTTATATCCTTAGATTTTTAGTCTCATAGTTTGAATAATTTTTCCACTACTAAGCATATTTCTAGAACTAAGCAACCAATTCCCGGGTATCCATATTGGTTTAACTTTGGAACCTTAGAAATGACATAGGCCATCTTTGTAAACACTTGGCCAATACACTTTTCTTTTGTTACCTTACCCAAGCCTTTTTGTTTGAATGGTCCCTCCACAATGAAGACATTGTGTTATCTTAAATTTGGGGGAGGGAACACATGTGTCACAAAAAAAAAAATTAATCCTTCAAAAAATTGGAAGGAACAAAATGCACCAACTACCATTGCCCACCCACGTTGAGAAAAAAAAATATTAAATTGGGTTGGATTCATATAAATAGTCGAGTATGGCACAAAACAAAACGGGAAATACACATCAAGTTCACAAAAGATTTTATTTATTTTTATGTGTAGCCCAAAAAGACAAGTTTGGGGGAAGATGAAATTGTAAAATGAGTGAAAAAGCCATAAACACTAACCCGTGAAAGCCCTATGGATCTAAGTTCACAAAGTTAATTATCATAAGATGGGTGAATTATAGTTTAGCCTATGGAAATTGCATTGCAACAAAAAGAAAGAGTGGAAAGATAGAAATCTATGGTATTTTAAATCAAAAGGATTTAAGATGAAAAAAAAATGAGGATGAAAAAAGAAAAAAAAAATATCAATGATCCTATTTGTGATACTTAGTCATCTTGTATGTTTGAGTCATGTTAGTCTTTTTTATTTTCGTCATTTGCGTTACTTGGGGACAAGTAACAAGTTAAGTTTGGGGGTGTGATAACTCTCATTTTGAGTGTTATTTACATTTCATTTGTGTGTTGTTTTATTGCTTTTTAGTATGTGTTTTTCCTTTATGTGTTTATGTTTCCCCTTTTTATTTATTTATTTTCATTTGGAGTTGTTGAGGATAAAAGTTTGTATTTTGATTAGTGTATGTGTCATTTTGGAGCTAGTTCGTTGGAGTGGCAAGTCACCACTGTGGTGAGCAACGTCTAGAGAGCTGCTGGAGCTGCAGAAAACCCTTATGGATTTATTGCCAAATATGTGTTAAAATATCCAGATTCAGTTTGGGTCAAAGGGCTGTGTTTTCATGGAAATAAATAAGAGTGAAGACAAGCAAGATGAAGACAAACAAGATGAAGCCAAAGAGGAAGAAGACAACCATGAGAGGTCCCTTTCTCCTCAAACATCACCATCTCCATAGCCAAGTCCCTTTCACCTTCTTTTTCTTCCTCAACTATATAAAGAGAGCTCTTGGGACTTCAATCCGTTGATCTATCACTTGAAGAAACTCAGCTGATAATTTAGTCTTACATTTTACTTTGTAGTAGTTTTTATTTCTGCATTTTAATTTCTGTAATTTACTTTCCTATCGGCCGCAGTGGTCACTGACTTCCGTGGCCAGTTACGTTTAATGCAATTTCTATTTTCGTATTTCTAATTCTGTAGTATTTCTTTAATTATGTATCGTAGCTAAACCCCCCCTTTGGGTGTGGGTGTAAGCCGAACCCGAGAGTCCAAAATGTAACACTTGGGTGTTACTACTTTTGCTAACTCTTCGGTTTGGTCATTCGAGTCGAAGCTTCAACTCAACACGGACAAACTGATCACTTTAAGTGTTAATATTAGATCTTAGACCTCGAGAGGGGTGGATCGGAAATACGGCTTGAATGATGCAAGGAGGTTCGAGAGGATCTTCAATAATCGCATAGAGGTATGGGTTTTTGCATAATCGTACTAAGGTTCAGATGTCGGTCGAGTGGGTGTGTCATAGAGATATGCGCATCCCTCCACATCCGACGGAGCTAAGATCTTCGTGATCTACTTAGTTACGATTGGCAAACCGAAGGTTAGCATGAGTAGTACTTTATAATAAAACCGTTTTTCGCAACCTATATGATGGAACTTCGAGAGGAGAAAGTTATATAGGACCACTTGTTACCGGCTTTATTAACCATATTTGATACAATAATCTTCTCGGGGGAAAACTTACACCAATGCCCACTTGTCGTTAATTGTATTTTTATAAAAAGTTATTAAATATTCCACCAACAACAAATCATTTTTATAACTCTAAACTTTGCACCGGAAGCTCGTAAAAATCTCCGATTCTTAGTTGACCAGTCCTTGGAACGAACTTGGTATTTACCATTATATTACTTGTTAAGCAAACGCAATAGTGGTGTACACTTGCAATATTATTGTGACACATTTCATGTGTGTTATTTTGCTATCAACAAGTCATCGCGGGTTTGCAGCATTGATACTTGGAGCAGTAGACCTCTCAGAAGGCATGGGGTTTTCGTCATCCGACACATTTGGATCATTTATGGCCTCCATTGATACTGAAAAAGCATTGTTAGTCAAACCATGGAATATAGATTAATACCTAAAAAAAAGTATAAGTATGAATGTCGAGGCTATTAGGGTCGACATAAATAGTTGTCCAGCCACGGTGAATCGATAAAGTCACTTGGTTTGTCGAAGTAAAAGATAAGTGAGGATGTCGAGCCTTTAGGAGCCGACATACGGATATGTCGATTGTAAAAGGGGTCGACATAAACACTTAGAATTTTTTTAAGACGTGCAAGGGAGTATATCGAGCCTGTAGGGGTCGACAAGTATGTATGTCGAGTCTAATAAGTCCGACAAAAATACTTTGAAAACTTGAGGCTCAAGCAAGGATTATGTCGAGTAACAGGGACTCAACATAGGCACCTTAATTCACTCAAAGCCAAGATGTCGATCCTTTAGAAAGCATGTCGGGTTATTAGGAATCGATAAGTCTTTAAGAACTTGGAAATTTTTCTAAGTGTTGTGGTGGGCCGACAAGGATGAACATGCAACAACCCAAATTTCAAAAAAATGGATTTTAAGCCTAGATCTATGGTCGATGGGCATCCTCTAACACATTTAAAACTACTCCTAAGGTCCGATTTGTACCAGAAACACCAAAAACATGAAAATCAAAAACTCCAATGGTTTTGGAAACCGAACAATTCATCAAGAAATTGACAGGCATGCAATGGTTTAAGTATAACTCGATCGTACCTCTTTCGACATGGTCTTTAATAAAATGATACCAAACATCAATGTGTTTTGTCTTGGTATGTTGGACCGGATTGCTGGATATGCGATTGCACTCTTCGAGTCGCAATATATAGGAATCTTGTTGAACCAGAAGCCATAATCCTTGAGTTGCGTGTGCATACAAATGACCTGTGAACATTAACTGGCGGCAACGATGTATTCGGCTTCCGCAGTATATGTGGATACGCATAATTGTTTCTTCGAGGACCAACTGACAATCTTATCCCCCAAGAACTGAATATGTCTCGTTGTGCCTTTTCGATCAAGCATGCATCTGGCGTGATCAGCAACTGAAAAAGGTAGTTAGCTCGAAACCCGTATCCTTAGGATACCATAGGCCAAGATCAGTAGTACCTTTTAAATAACGAAAAATACGTTTAACGGCACTAACGTGAGATTCTTTTGGAGAAGCATGATATCCAGCACAAAGAAAGGTAGCAAACATTATATCCGGTCGACTTGCCGTTAAATACATCAAAGAACCTATCATGCCCCGGTAGTTCTTAGTATCTACTGATTTTCCTAGGGGATCAACATGTAGTTTGGAACCCGGAGACGTAGGAGTTCCAATCGAGGTACAGTTTGTCATATTAAATATCTTTAACATATCCGAAATATATTTCGATTGGTTGATGAATATTCCCGTAGAAAATTGTTTTACTTGAAGACCGAGGAAAAATTCATCACTCCCCTCATACTTATATTAAACTTGTCAATCATAAGTTCGGAGAAGGTCTTGCAGTTTTGCGGGTTAGTCGATCAGAAAATAATGTCATCTACGTATATTTGGATGAACATGATATCACCTTTTTCCTTTTTGATGAAAAGTGTAGGATCGATCTTACCTTTGGAGTAACCGTTTTTGACAAGATAGTTGGATAAGTTGTCATACCATGCACACGACGCTTGTTTGAGTCCGTATAGTGCTTTATCGAGGATATAGATATGATGTGGATTTTCTGAATATAGGAAGCTGTCGGGCTGAGAGACATATACTTCTTCTCGGAGAACGCCATTAAAGAAAGAAGTCTTGACATCCATTTGAAAAACGATAAAGTTCTTGTGAGCCGCCTATGCCAAGAACATGCGAAAGGCTTCAATCCAAGCAACTGGTGCAAATGTTTCATCATAGTCAATGCCTTCTTGTTGACGGTAGCCTTTTGCGACAAGCCGTGCTTTGTTGCGTATGACAATTCCATCTTCGTCTCGCTTGTTTTTGAAGATCCACTTTGTTCCAATGATGGTCTTGTTGCGGGGTCGGGGAATGAGTCACCAAACTTTGAGAATTTCAAATTGATTGAGTTCCTCTTGCATAGCCGTAATCTAATCAGGATCAGGCATGGCTTCTTCAACAGTGGTTGGTTCGATTTTGCTTAGGAAGGAAGAGAATGAACAATCATTTGCGGAGGCGGATCTCGTTGTGAACGGTTATAAGGGATCTCCGATAATCTAATCAGGTGGGTGAGATCTGGTCCACTTATGAGAACGGGGAAGCAGTTGATTCGAGGGTTGATCAGGATTGTCATCCACATAGGTGCCAAGTGGTAAATTTTGAATTGTTTCCAAAGCTGGAGCCACTTCGGAAGGTCGAGTAGAACAGGAAACATCCTTAGGAATGGAAGTCAAAGGTGGGGGAGAGGCTGTCGGTTCAAGATTTGATGGTGAATCTTGATTAGAAAGTGGTTCCGCTGGAAGTAGATTCGGATTGGTGGTGACAACTTGATTAGGGTTAACTATTTCCGAGCTAAGTGGAGTGGTGACTTCAAGGGGTGCAACATCGTTAGGTTTTGAAGCAGAAACATGAAACACTGAGGTGCCTGGAGGTGCAGCAGTTGAGACTGTGTCTATAGATACAGGTGGTTTGGAAAGATTAGTGGTCTCGACAACTTCCAAGTTTGGTGGACTTACATGTTTGAGCATTGGTATGTATGGTCCGAAGTAATCAGAATAAAGTGCTCAAACAAATCATCCAAATCAAAGTTATTTGTTTTGGAGGTAGAGGCTTGATTTGGAAGAGACGGGTTAGGAACTGCTTTCGAACTGAGGTGTTCGAAAGCTAAAACGCCAGTAAGTGCGGGTCCGGAACTGTTTTGTTCAGGAGCCAATTCAGCCTTATCATCGAATTGAACATTGGTGCTTTCCGTGACA
The DNA here is from genome assembly GCA_036898165.1 of Silybum marianum. Classification (NCBI taxonomy): domain Eukaryota; kingdom Viridiplantae; phylum Streptophyta; class Magnoliopsida; order Asterales; family Asteraceae; genus Silybum; species Silybum marianum. Next base: position 12,703,994 of record CM072540.1, on the reverse strand, counting down.
CATCTTGAATGCTTTATGTAGATCCGGTAGGCAGCTGTGTTTGGCGAGTAGCCAAGAGAGTATCCTTCATCGACTTTGGTGTGAAGTTTCCTGCGATCCTCGTTTTCATTGAGAATGAAACAATGGAAACCGAAGGTGTGGAGGTGATGAATGGTCGGGATGTGGTTGTTGATTAATTCGTATGGGGTTTTGTTATAGCGCTTGTTGATGATTAAAAGCGGTGTTGATGGCTTTGGCCCATAGATAGTATGGAAGTTTATAATGGGCCAGCATGGTGTGAGCAGCCTCGACCAACGTATGGTTATGTCGTTCGACCACACCGTTCTGTTGTGGAGTTCGAGCCACAGAAAAGGTATGAGAAATACCAACAGAGGTGACGAAAGTGTCGAGCGTGCGGTTCTTGAACTCGGTTCCATTATCTGTGCGGATGGTTTGAATGGTAAGCTCCAGTTTGACTTGAATATTCTTCAGAAAAACGATGATCGTCTCGGAAGCTTCGTCCTTTGTTCAAAGAAATTTCACCCATGTTACCGAGAATAATCATCTACCATAACAAGAATATATTTCTTTGATAGGTGCAACATGATTGTTTCGAAATCGTACATATCCACCTGGTTTATCAGTGTAGTTGGCGAGTAGCTCCTTTTGTCCAGTAATGTGTTTGGAGCATCTAGAACCTAAGTACCACACATGACTGGCCTGTAAAAAATATTAGGCAGATTTAGGTACCCATTTGTAAATGGGTTCTTCGGGGTTAATTGACCTTGCAACCTTTGGTACCCATTTGAATTGGGACGGAGGTGCGGTAGTCAAGGGCCTTTTGGGAACCCATTTAAAAACATGACGACCCAAACATGCTTTGGCTTTAAAGATGTAACGCTGAAACATGAAAATGACCACGGTTAGTGCTTTTCCCGAGATGCGATTTGGTCTTTTTCGGGAAATTAGTTTGATTCTTTTGGTTAGAATGAGTGTGTTTTGATTTGCTAGTTGAACATTCATTCGTAACATCCCGAATCGAAACTGTTTCTATGGGTTTCTTGCCTTTAATCAAAAATTCCTCATGACTTGGTAGTGTGAGATTAAAGTCAAATGTGGAAATCGACTCATTTAAACATTCTTGAGATTTAAGTTTGGAGAAGGATTTGGGTTTTCATCAAGATAGATATGTTTTCAAGGTCACCTAACTCCGCGTCAATTTGTTCGGGAGAAAGGGAAGTTTGATGTTTGGGAGGACAATAAGTTGGATCACGTTTGAACATCTCTTCACAGTCCTCTATATATTTTCTAACGAATGCTTTACATGAAGAAAAATATTGGAAGTTGCATCAACTTTGGGATTTTCGTTATGCAAAGCTTCATTTTCAAGATTTTGGATTTTTGTGATCGAAGCCTCCTTTTCCTTTTCCGACGAAGAGCGTTCAGATTCCAACACCTTTTCTAATTGAACAATTTTTCTTTTCCAAAAATAAGGTGGGAATGTAAGGTTTAGAAATCGGAGGTTCAGTTTGAAGCTCTTCATCGGTGTAGGAAGGAAAATAATTATTTGGAAGAGTTTCATTTGAATGATCCTTTTCTACTTGCTTAGGGTAGCAAAATGGAATTTGGTGAAACTATTTGTTCTTCCTATTCCAATCATCCCTTTTCTCGAGTTTGTGATTAGAATTCATAAATTGAATTTTATAATCTGGACCAAGTCTAGATATTCAAATTTATACACAGTCGGAGTATTATAAATGGTCTTATCTAAACATTTGGGATTATTAAAACCTAATCCAGCTTTTGAACTTAAATCTTTCAAGGCGTTTAGATGAATCGTTTTTTCCGTCTGATCAATTTCATAAAGTTTTAGTTCCAAAGCCTTGAGGATTTCTACAAGATCGTTTCTTTGAATAGTGGAAAACTCATATTTTGATGAAAAATCTTCGGCCTCACGTTTGGATTTGTTAAGTTGTTCCATGAGATTCGAAACTTTTTGCTTTAGGACCAAATTCTCATTTTGAAAAGTAGTATTTTCCATTTGCAAATTTTGTGCTTCACTTTGAGAATTAGCAAGTTCGGATGTGACAAGTAAAAGTTGATTATGATTGTTTTCTAGACGTACTTCTAATTTGGAAACCAAGAGTTTCTCGGTTTTCAATTTAGATTTTAATTCTTGCAATTGAACAATCAAATCATGCATTTGAGCAACAAATTCATCATAGTCAGGATGGCTTACCTCAGGTGTGTAGTTGGTCGCATGTGACAACTGTCAAAATTCGAGCTTTCAGGTTAGTTTCTAATAAGTTTATTAGTATTATATAGTTTAAATTTTAGGATTAAGAGTTAGTTGGTTTAGAATAGCCGAAAAACCCATAGCATTCCCGGTAGTTGCTTAAAATCTCCGGTTCCGACCCGTGACTGTCTGAAACGTCCAATATAGTGCCAAATGCCCAAATTTATACCCAATTATTATAAAATATGAAATTTTAAAGTTTCTAAAATAAAACTTTTTATTTTAATTGAAATTAACCATTTTGGACATTCATTTTGAGAAAAAGGTCAAAAATTTGAGAAAAATTGCATTTTATCATTTTGGGCTTGTGTATTCTTTTAAAAAAAATAAAAATTTGGGTTTGGGGTGGGGCCCACAAGCCATGGCCGGCCCCTCCCTCTTTTCCCCATATAAATATTTTTTTTTTCATTTTCCTCATTTCAACACCAAATTTTTTGAAAAACCTCTCTCTCTCTCTCTCTCAAGAATTCAAAGGGGCACCTTTAAGAACACTCATCTTCATCATCATTTCCAGCCATTTTTAGTTCCAAAATTCATCAAAGTGGAGTTTTATTTGAAGATTTAGAGATTTAAAACATCATCCAATCAAGGTATGAACTCATGTTTACGTTTTTGCATCATTTTGTGCACACTTTGTGCCATTTTCTTGTGTTCTTGCATCATGTTTATGAATCTGAGTTTTGGGACATTTTGCATGCATAAACTAATACATATTTTGAGTATTTCTTTGTGTTAAACACAATATTTTATGGTGGGGATAGCCTCTTTGCAAATGAACCACCATTCTTATGGAATTTCATGCTTAAAAACCCTATTTTGTACTTTTAACTTGCTGTCCAGAAAATGGTCTGTGTTTGGACGACCACTTAGAGTAAATTTCAAGTTCAAATTCGTATTTATTTTAGATGGTGTTTATCTTTTATGTGTTTGGGTTCTAATCCAAGTGATTTCACTCAAAAACATTGAGTTTTGATCCCCCAAATGCTCTTTGCAAGATGCATGTGCATCTGGGAGTTCAACAGTAGGTAAACCCTACTTTGAACGACCATAACTCTTTGAATACTCTTCCAAATCACTTGATTTTTCTTCTGGAAGTTAGCTTAATGAGTTACCTTTCATATGCATCTGATTTCATTCAAAAATATGGTGATTTGAGGTTCCAACTGATTGAAAGAAAATGAATGTGCAAACTATCAAACAATGACAGATTTGTGCATGCATGTTCAAATGGCCATATCTCTCTCAAAACTCAATGAAAAAGGATGATTTTTCTTTTGAGAGTTATATTTATGAGTTATATTTAGTTTTCAAGTGGAATCACTTAAAAATATGGAGTTTTGACCCTCCAAACACCTAAAATACTTTAGGTGTGCAATCTGTGAAACCACCAGCAGCTAAACTCTACTTTGTGTGTTAGTATCTCCTTTGTTATTTGTCTTTAATGCATGATTCTTTTTCTAGAACTTCATTTTATGAGTTAGGATTCATATGGATCCAGTTTCATGCAAAAATATGAAGTTTTGAGGCACTAACCAATTTATTTAAGTTAAGTGTGCAATCTGTCAGCTAATGGCAGAATTGTGCATGCAACTTTGTAGTGTCATACCTACTTCATAACTTCTTGAAAATCAGTGAATCTTATCTCAAAAGTTTCCTTTATGAGTTATGATTCCAATCCAACTGGAAATTCTAGAAAACACTGAGTATAACTCCTTAAGTGAGTGATTCACTAACATGGTGTAATCTGTTTTACCGGTTGTGATATAATATTTTGCATGAATTATTTGAACCACTTGTACATGTCCAAAAGGCATGAAATTTGGTCACAAAGACCATAACTCAGTAATTTATCTTATACAAAAATATAGGAAACTAGATCATTTTGGAAGCCTTTGAAAACTGATCATTTTTAGGACAATTAGTTTCTGTCCAGAAGAGAAATTCTGGACTTTATTGATTTTTATAAATATTGATCATGTGATGGATAATAAGATCACTTTCGGTATAAATTACGATATTAATGAGGATATGGGCATTTTGTATAATTGGACATATATAGACACTTATGGGCTTAAGATTTATTCACCTCTAAGTAGTATTAGACCTATAAGTGACAGTTTTGAGTATTACTCTTTGATAGGGAAGCGTTAGGTCGTTGTGTGGAGATTCGGATTGTATTGTTTTGCGTTGCGGAGCGTTGCTATAAGGTGAGTATTCACAGCCCCTCTTTCAAAGTGTTTTATACGTTTTGGGGTGAAAAGCATGATTGAATGTGTTTTATGAGCCATTGTCATTATGATTATGAAATCTTGTTAAATTTGATGTTGTGGGCACTAAGGCATGTACACTAATAGTTATATTGAGTAAAATGTAACATAAAAGTTTGTACACTACTATTAACTCAAGTGAGGAGCCGAGGGTATTTGTGGATAGCGCTATTTGGACGGACAATCCCACCTAAAAACCGATAAGTAGGGGTGTGGATAGCAATCCCACCTAGAAACTACAGGTAGGGGTGCACGATACTTAAAAAAAAATGAAGGTTCTACATATGTGGGGTATTAGTCCCACCGCTAAGGTAGAATTAAAAAAAAATATTGTTTTGTGGTCGAAAGGTTTAGTGGTGGCTCTTTATATACAAAAATTAGAGTACATAATGCCTTAACGTTTTAAGATATTAATAAGTGCCAAAAATTTATTTTGCTCATATTCACTCACACAATTGGATTTTTTTTTGAAATATCGAAACCTGTGAACTCACCAACTCTTTGTAGTTGACTTTGTTTTTATCATGCTTTTCAGGGGTAAGAAAAGATTAACCGAATCTTTCTTTTATGTGGGCGCATCGACATCAACCATCTTGTTTATTTGAAAACTGTTTAGTTGAAACACTTGGTTTATTTTGTTTTTGTTAGAACTTGTAATTGATGCAAAATGTAAAATTTTAAACTTAAACTGTTGTTTATTTGAATGGACGGTTGGTGTTGTTTTTATCCTATTGTTATGAAATCTTGCGCTATCACGCCTCGTGTTTCCGCTTTAGCGGGGTGTGACAGACTTGGTATCAGAGCCATAGGTTATAGAGAACACCGGTTTTTCTAAACAAATACTATAACCAAAAGTTTTCGAAAACTGTTTTTATAAAAAAAAAAAAAGCTTAGTACTAGTATAATTGGAATAAGTGTCGACTTAGCATATTGATATTAGGCAAAGCCTGATCACCTATGTCTAATTCAATATGTATAGGGGAGACATGGAACAATTATATTGGGAACTTCTTGCCCAAATGGAAAGCATGGTCATAAGTGTGAGTTTGCATAAGTATTTTAATTTTTTTTTTACTAAAGTGCATTTAGTAATTAAATTTGTTACTGCCGCAGTTTAAAATGTCTAGCTCTTCTTCCACTCCCGATCACTCCCCCGACGAATCCGGGTACTTTACTAGCCTCCCTAGGAGGAACCAGCCCATGCTTAAAGAGAGTGATCCGTCTGAGGAAAGTGACGCGGCCACCCGAGAGACTTCTGTGGAGACTTCTGTACCCGCGCCACCTCTGGTCGATGTGGCTGGACCGTCACGCGGACCTAGGACTATTCGGACAGCCCGAAAGTGTGTCCTCCCTGGCCGAAGGGTGGTATTCACGGTTCCGTCCGACCCGTTGGGCAAACCAGCTGGATCGCGATCTCGATCGCGAAGCGTGACGCCTCCGTCTCCGGCCGTGAAAGTTCCAGAGCCGCAGCCTCAAGGGATGACGGCAACCGAGAACCTCTGGGTCACAGGATTGGAGGTTCAGATACAGGGGGACAGCGAGATAGACTAGAAGAGTTTAAGCAGGCCTTAGAAAGCATTCTTACAGTCTTGCACACTCAAGACGAGATCACTACGGGGATCAGGGTGATCGCACATGAGGCCGGGAGGGCTACTCGGAGGCTGTACACGTATCTGTCTTGGGCATTAGGAGCACTGATGGTGATGATAGGAGTATTGATTTGGGTAATGATCCATTAGGGAACTTCTGTTATTAAGAATCTTTTGGAGGACCATATTTGCTTTTGAGGCTTGTAGCCTAGATGTTTAAGATTAAACAATTTTATGTTATTTGGGTTGTACTTTAAAACTTATGTTTGAATTACTTTGGTTTATTTTTGATAATTATGTAAGTTATCTATTTATCTCATGTTGTTTTGAAATGTATGTGTTCGTGAGTAGTATTGGATGTATGTTATAAGATGTGTATGATTTAGTAAGTAGATTTATAATGGCCATTGTAACACACAAAATTGACTAAAACTCAATTTAAAATCGTGTTTAGAACAATGCCTCCAAGAAGAGAGAATTCCGAAGTTGCGAGACTTGTGTCCGAACAACTCATGGCTGCACTTCCGAACAATGTTAGTCAAGTGGCAGCTGGCCTGAACAATAATCAAAACAACAGTCAAGGGTCTGGAAACAGAGAATGTACATATAAATCCTTTAGGAGCTGTAACCCTAAAGAATTTCATGGAACTGAGGGAGCCGTGGGATTATTAACTTGGATAGAGAGCATGGAGTCTATGCTCCATATTAGCAAATGTACCGAAGGTAAGAAGGTAGAGTTTGCTACATGCTTATTACAAGGACGAGCGTTAACATGGTGGAATATACAAGTACAAACCCGTGGTCGAGAGGCTGCTAACAGTCTTACGTGGGAGGATTTCAAGAAAATGTTAAAAGAAGAATACTGCCCAAGAAGCGAAATTCAGAAGCTGGAAGCGGAATTGTGGAATCATGAAATGAGAGGGAATGATATCGACTCCTACACAGCCCGATTTCATGAATTGGCAAAAATGGTACCACATCTGGTAACGCCTGAAGAGAACCGCGTTGATAGGTATATTTTGGGATTATCTCCGGAGATACGCGGGGATGTTACCTCAGCAAACCCAAAAAGTCTACAAGAGGCAGTAAGTTCGGCAACCAGACTCACAAACAATGCTACTCGCTCGGGATTGTTTGTAAGGGATTAGGCACAAGGGAAGAGAAAACTGGATGAACCAATGAGAAAGCAGCTTGGAAAAAGGACAAGCAAGGAACAAAGAACTACAGGTAACTACGGAATTCAAACTCAACCTGCAGAGAAAGGGAAAGGACCTTATCCCAAATGTTACAAATGCAATAGACAGCATACCGGACAATGTATTATTTGTCAAAAATGCAACAAAGGAGGTCATTATGCCAAGGATTGCAGGAGCACAGGAAGGCGGGCTTGTTTTGAGTGTGGAAGCCCGGATCACTTTCGGGATACATGTCCACGATGGAATCTGAGACCGAACACTCATCAAGCAAGACCGGCCAACCGAGGAAATCAAGGAGGTCCGGCAAGAAGTCGAGTGTTTGAGATTGGAGCAGAGGAAGCAAGGCAAAACCCAGATGTCGTTACAGGTACGTTTCTTCTGAATAATCATTATGCTTCTGTACTATTTGATTCTGGAGAGGAGTTTTGTGGCGACAGAATTTAGATCAAAGATAAATTTAAAACCTCAAAAATTGAAAGAAATATATGTCATTGAATATGCCAACGGACAAGAATGTAGGGCTAAAGACATATTAATGAACTGCACCTTGAGTTTGGCCAATAGAGATTTTAGTATAGATCTAATACCGATTAAATTGGGAAGTTTCGACATAATCGTGGGTATGGATTGGTTGTCCAAAAACCGAGCTGAAATTTGTTGTTCCAAAAAGATCATTCGAGTTCCGTTACCCGAAGGGGGAAAACTCGAAGTACACGGCGAGAAAACTAGAAGGAGTGTTAAAATAGTAACGTGTATGAAAATGCGAAAGCATTTGAGAAAGGACGGTATTGTCTTTCTAGCTCACGTTAAGAATAAGAAAGCTAAAGAAAAACGCGTTCAAGATATTCCTATAGTTCGGGACTTTCCCGAAGTATTCCCAGACGACTTGCCTGGAATACCCCCGCCAAGACGAGTTGAATTTCACATCGATTTAATTCCTGGAGCTGCGCCCGTGGCGAAATCACCATACCGGTTACCGCCATCTGAGATGCAGGAACTGTCAGAACAACTTCAGGAGTTACTCGATAAGGGATTCATCAGACCCAGCTCTTCACCTTGGGGAGCTCCAATCTTATTTGTTAAAAAGAAAGATGGATCTTTTCGAATGTGTATCGATTATAGGGAACTCAACAAGTTGACAATTAAGAACCGATACCCCCTTCCCCGGATTGATGATTTGTTTGACCAACTTCAAGGCGCAACGTACTTCTCGAAGATCGATCTTAGGTCTGGATATCATCAAATGAGAGTGCGAGAAGAAGATATCCCCAAGACGGCCTTTAGGACTCGATACGGTCACTACGAGTTCCTAGTCATGCCATTTGGTCGAACAAACGCACCGGCAGTCTTCATGGATTTGATGAATAGAGTATGTCGACCATACCTAGACAAATTCGTGATCGTATTTATAGATGATATACTCATTTATTCTCGAGACAAAAAGGAGCATGAGCAACACTTGAAGTTGATATTGGAATTGCTCAGAGACGAGAGGTTGTACGCGAAATTCTCTAAATGTGAATTCTGGATTCGCGAGGTACACTTTCTTGGTCATGTGGTGAATGAAAAGGGGATCCAAGTTGATCCAGCTAAGATTGAGGCCATTAAGAAATGGGAAGCCCCAAAGACACCGACCGAGATCCGACAATTTCTGGGATTGGCAGGTTATTACCGGCGATTTATCGAGAATTTCTCTAAGATCGCGCAACCACTAACGACTCTAACACAAAAAGATAAAAAGTTTATTTGGGGAGAGAAACAAGAAGAAGCCTTCCAGACGCTCAAACACAAGTTATGCAACGCACCAATTCTGGCTCTACCTGAAGGAGTCGAAAACTTCGTAGTCTACTGTGATGCTTCACATCAGGGAATGGGCTGCGTGTTAATGCAAAAACACAAAGTTATTGCATACGCTTCGAGACAACTAAAGATTCACGAGAAGAATTACACCACTCATGATTTGGAATTAGGGGCGGTGGTGTTCGCACTCAAAATCTGGAGACACTACCTATACGGCACCAAGTGCACCATCTTCACTGATCATAAAAGCCTCCAACACATCCTTGACCAGAAAATGCTCAATATGAGGCAGAGAAGATGGGTGGAACTACTTAGTGACTACGACTGTGAAATAAAGTACCATCCGGGAAAAGCTAATGTGGTAGCCGACGCGTTAAGCCGAAAGGAAAGAGTAAAACCAACAAGAGTATGTGCTATGGGAGTAATGGTCCAGACGAGTTTAAAAACTCAAATTATTGAAGCACAAAGAGAAGTTTTAAAAGAAGAAAATAGGAAGAATGAAACCTTGCAGCATTTAGAGAAAGAAATTGAAATGCAAGAGAATGGTGTGTATTACTTCAAGAATAAAGCATGGGTACCGAAGGTTGGTGATCTACGGTCAACCATTTTGGATGAAGCCCATCGATCCAGATATTCGATTCACCCAGGAGCAGATAAAATGTATAAGGATTTGAAGGAGTATTATTGGTGGCCGGGAATGAAGAAAGATATTCTTGTATTCGTAAGCAAGTGCACGACTTGTGCTAAGATAAAGGCCGAACATCAGAAACCATCTGGTTTACTCCAACAACCTGAAATACCACAGTGGAAGTGGGAGCAAATAACAATGGATTTCGTAACTAAATTACCCAGAACTGGAAAGGGGCACGACACAATATGGGTTATAGTAGACCGACTTACCAAATCGGCTCATTTCATCCCCATTCGCGAAGATTTCAGTATGGAAAGGCGTGCGCAAATCTATATTAATGAAATAGTTACACGTCATGGTGTGCCTATTTCCATTATTTCGGACGAGAGATACACGATTTACATCGCGTTTTTGGCAATCACTCCAAAAGGCATTGGGTACACGTTTGGATTATAGCACCGCCTATCATCCTCAAACGGATGGACAATCGGAAAGAACTATTCAAACGCTAGAGGATATGTTACGGGCTTGCGCAATAGATTTCGGTGGAAGTTGGGATACCCACCTGCCACTTGTTGAATTCTCCTATAACAACAGCTATCATACCAGCATACAATGTGCACCGTATGAAGCTTTATACGGACGTAAGTGCAGATCGCCGCTTAGTTGGGTGGAAATCGGAGATAGACAGCTGACAACGCCTGATATTATACAGGAAACCACTGACAAGATCTCAATCGTCAAAGAAAGACTTAAGACGGCAAGAGACCGTCAGAAAAGTTATGCGGATAATCGGAGAAAGTCGTTGGAGTTTCAAGTGGGAGATAAAGTGCTATTAAAAGTGTCCCCATGGAAGGGACTGGTACGCTTCAAGAAGAGAGGCAAGTTGGGTCCAAGATACATTGGTCCATTCGAAATACTTGAAAGAATTGGACCAGTGGCGTACAAGTTGAAGTTACCACCGAATCTAAGCGCCATCCACGACACCTTTCATGTGTCGAATCTAAAGAAATTCCTAGCAGATGAAACGTTGATGTTACCCATAGACGACGTTCAGATTAATGATCGGTTAAACTTCGTGGAAGAACCAGTCGAGGTTTTGGACCGAGAAGTTAAAAAGTTAAGGCGCAGTAAAATCCCTATTATTAAGGTCCGTTGGAATGCGAAACATGGTCCAGAATATACCTGGGAACGTGAAGACTTGATGAAGAAAAAGTATCCCAGCTTATTCATGAACACCCCGGAGAAAGCCACTTCGTAAATTTCGGGACGAAATTTCTTTAACAGGGGAAGACTGTGACAACTGTCAAAATTCGAGCTTTCAGGTTAGTTTCTAATATGTTTATTAGTATTATATAGTTTAAATTTTAGGATTAAGAGTTAGTTGGTTTAGAATAGCCGAAAAACCCATAGCATTCCCGGTAGTTGCTTAAAATCTCCGGTTCCGACCCGTGACTGTCTGAAACGTCCAATATAGTGCCAAATGCCCTAATTTATACCCAATTATTATAAAATATGAAATTTTAAAGTTTCAAAAATAAAACTTTTTATTTTAATTGAAATTAACCATTTTGGACATTCATTTTGAGAAAAAGGTCAAAAATTTGAGAAAAATTGCATTTTATCATTTTGGGCTTGTGTATTCTTTTAAAAAAAATTAAAAAATTTGGGCTTGGGGTGGGGCCCACAAGCCATGGCCGGCCCCTCCCTCTTTTCCCCATATAAATATATTTTTTTTTCATTTTCCTCATTTCAACACCAAAATTTTTGAAAAACCTCTCTCTCTCTCTCAAGAATTCAAAGGGGCACCTTTAAGAACACTCATCTTCATCATCATTTCCAGCCATTTTTAGTTCCAAAATTCATCAAAGTGGAGTTTTATTTGAAGATTTAGAGATTTAAAACATCATCCAATCAAGGTATGAACTCATGTTTACGTTTTTGCATCATTTTGTGCACACTTTGTGCCATTTTCTTGTGTTCTTGCATCATGTTTATGAATCTGAGTTTTGGGACATTTTGCATGCATAAACTAATACATATTTTGAGTATTTCTTTGTGTTAAACACAATATTTTATGGTGGGGATAGCCTCTTTGCAAATGAACCACCATTCTTATGGAATTTCATGCTTAAAAACCCTATTTTGTACTTTTAACTTGCTGTCCAGAAAATGGTCTGTGTTTGGACGACCACTTAGAGTAAATTTCAAGTTCAAATTCGTATTTATTTTAGATGGTGTTTATGTTTTATGTGTTGGGGTTCTAATCCAAGTGGTTTCACTCAAAAACATTGAGTTTTGATCCCCCAAATGCTCTTTGCAAGATGCATGTGCATCTGGGAGTTCAACAGTAGGTAAACCATACTTTGAACGACCATAACTCTTTGAATACTCTTCCAAATCACTTGATTTTTCTTCTGGAAGTTAGCTTAATGAGTTACCTTTCATATGCATCTGATTTCATTCAAAAATATGGTGATTTGAGGTTCCAACTGATTGAAAGAAAATGAATGTGCAAACTATCAAACAATGACAGATTTGTGCATGCATGTTCAAATGACCATATCTCTCTCAAAACTCAATGAAAAAGGATGATTTTTCTTTTGAGAGTTATATTTATGAGTTATATTTAGTTTTCAAGTGGAATCACTTAAAAATATGGAGTTTTGACCCTCCAAACACCTAAAATACTTTAGGTGTGCAATCTGTGAAACCACCAGCAGCTAAACTCTACTTTGTGTGTTAGTATCTCCTTTGTTATTTGTCTTTAATGCATGATTCTTTTTCTAGAACTTCATTTTATGAGTTAGGATTCATATGGATCCAGTTTCATGCAAAAATATGAAGTTTTGAGGCACTAACCAATTTATTTAAGTTAAGTGTGCAATCTGTCAGCTAATGGCAGAATTGTGCATGCAACTTTGTAGTGTCATACCTCCTTCATAACTTCTTTAAAATCAGTAAATCTTATCTCAAAAGTTTCCTTTATGAGTTATGATTCCAATCCAACTGGAAATTCTAGAAAACACTGAGTATAACTCCTTAAGTGAGTGATTCACTAACATGGTGTAATCTGTTTTACCGGTTGTGATATAATATTTTGCATGAATTATTTGAACCACTTGTACATGTCCAAAAGGCATGAAATTTGGTCACAAAGACCATAACTCAGTAATTTATCTTATATAAAAATATAGGAAACTAGATCATTTTGGAAGCCTTTGAAAACTGATCATTTTTAGGACAATTAGTTTCTGTCCAGAAGAGAAATTCTGGACTTAATTGATTTTTATAAATATTGATCATGTGATGGATAATAAGATCACTTTCGGTATAAATTACGATATTAATGAGCATATGGGCATTTTGTATAATTGGACATATATAGACACTTATGGGCTTAAGATTTATTCACCTCTAAGTAGTATTAGACCTATAATGGACGGTTTTGAGTATTACTCTTTGATAGGGAAGCGTTAGGTCGTTGTGCGGAGATTCGGATTGTATTGTTTTGCGTTGCGGAGCGTTGCTATAAGGTGAGTATTCACAGCCCCTCTTTCAAAGTGTTTTATACGTTTTGGGGTGAAAAGCATGATTGAATGTGTTTTATGAGCCATTGTCATTATGATTATGAAATCTTGTTAAATTTGATGTTGTGGGCACTAAGGCATGTACACTAATAGTTATATTGAGTAAAATGTAACATAAAAGTTTGTACACTACTATTAACTCAAGTGAGGAGCCGAGGGTATTTGTGGATAGCGCTATTTGGACGGACAATCCCACCTAAAAACCGATAAGTAGGGGTGTGGATAGCAATCCCACCTAGAAACTACAGGTAGGGGTGCACGATACTTAAAAAAACGAAGGTTCTACATATGTGGGGTATTAGTCCCACCGCTAAGGTAGAATTAAAAAAAAAATATTGTTTTGTGGTCGAAAGGTTTAGTGGTGGCTCTTTATATACAAAAATTAGAGTACATAATGCCTTAACGTTTTAAGATATTAATAAGTGCCAAAAATTTATTTTGCTCATATTCACTCACACAATTGGATTTTTTTTTGAAATATCGAAACCTGTGAACTCACCAACTCTTTGTAGTTGACTTTGTTTTTATCATGCTTTTCAGGAGTAAGAAAAGATTAACCGAATCTTTCTTTTATGTGGGCGCATCGACATCAACCATCTTGTTTATTTGAAAACTGTTTAGTTGAAACACTTGGTTTATTTTGTTTTTGTTAGAACTTGTAATTGATGCAAAATGTAAAATTTTAAACTTAAACTGTTGTTTATTTGAATGGACGGTTGGTGTTGTTTTTATCCTATTGTCATGAAATCTTGCGCTATCACGCCTCGTGTTTCCGCTTTAGCGGGGTGTGACAGTCGCATGAGATTTGGAATCTTCATAAGGATCAGTGTAAGCCATTAAGCTGAAGTTGGCTTGCATATCATCTTTATCATCATCATTGCGATGATTGAGAAAGTGTTCGTCTTCAGCCATTAGTACCTTTCCGATTTCCTTCTGTTTTGCAAGCATCAACTTGTATGTGAAATAATTGGAGTCTTTGACGATTGGCTTTTTGCATTCACGAGCGTAATGACCGATTTGCCACAGTTGTAGCACAGACTCATTTCACCTTTGAATTTGTCTATGCGCTTGATCGGTGGACGTTTTTCCTCTTTCCTTGGCTTTGGCTCGAACATGGCTTTTCGTTCGTCATTCTTTGGTCCCGAAGCCTAACGTTGTTGATTGGGGTTGGAACGACGAGAGAACTTTTGTTGGAAGGCGTTAGTAAGAAAGACCAATTGTTGTTGAAATTGGGCGCTCTCGGGATCATTGTCAAAGTCTTCGTCTTCCAAGTCCGAGATGTTTTCTTACGGGATGCCTCGGGATGTGTTCGAGCTTACTTTTCCAACTAAAGCAATTGGGTCGGATGGATTTTTGTTTTTGTTATTCGCCTCTATTGCTTCTAGTACCTCCTCCTTATCATGTTTCATGGTCTTGTATACTTCATGAAGATCGAGTTCCGCAAGAAATTTGTTGTGTTTGATTTGATTGGCAAACCAGTGCCATTCGGGTTGAAGATTGCTCACAAACTTCACGTTGATCTCGATCTTAGTCTTTCGAATCTCATTTTTGCTTAGCTCGTTTATTAAGGGAACAAAACGAGTATAAGTATTCGTAAGACTTTCTCCTTCTTTAGCCTTGAATTCCTCATACTGTGAGATGCAATTTGTGATCTTCATTTGAGTTCCTATCTTGGTGCCAAGTATGAATTTTTCGATTTGTTCCCACATCCATTTGGCCGTTCTTTTATGGCTATCGATACTCATGTGGATTTCATTCGGGATGCTGAGAAGTAGGTATGATCATGCAAGTTGATCACCTTTTGCAATTCTCTTTTCGTTCTCATCGTATGCAGATTTGGGTTTGACCTCTTTTCGGGCAGGAAGAGGAGGGTCATTGTTGGGCATGGCTGGAAGATCTCGATAGAGGACAGGTGGTAGGCCTTCAGTAATTGAACACATGATCTCTTCCGTGTAATCATCTCTCTCTACGAAATCCAGAAAACGGTCTTTCCACTGGGAATATTCCCCTTGGAAAAGAATGAGAGGTTTTGTGTCTGATCCAATAGCCATGGCTTCGTGTGTCGTCATTCTACTTGATTGGTTTTGATCTCGATCAGCTAGTTTTGAAAAAATTCTAGGATTTCTATGGAAGTGGGTAAGTTTGTCTCGATTGACTAGGGTTCGAGAACAATTTATGTCAGGTTATGATGGCTCGACAAATGTTTATGTCGAGTCTAAAAAGGCTCGATGAAATTAATGCCGAGTCAAATGAGCTCGATAAGAAAGATATCAACTTTAGTGGATCCGACAAAAATTTATGTCGGGTTACTAAGGTGCGAGAAAAGCTGTTTGACTAAATTTGAGGAAAAAGATGTCCGTCTAAAGGGAGTCGAGAAGATTTCAAAGATGTCGATTCCAGATTTTCCTTAATCGGTAAAACAGAAAGCAAGAACGAAAGATTCTTCACTAAAAAGGTCTAGAGTAACACAAGTTATCTAGTCTTTTTATGGAAAAGAAGGACTAAGTTCTCGGGTTTCCAATTTTCTCAATTAGGAAGAAAGAAAAAATTACTAAGATGTATGATGTTTACTTGAGAATTCTTGAACCAGAAAAGCTGCAGGAGTCACTAGTTCCTGAGTTTTCTATTGTTTAAGAAAAGAAAAAGTACCTAAAATAAACGAAAGTAACAATATTTTGAAAAAAATCGAATTCGATAAACTAATGATCAGATGTTCTCGAGTGATATGACAGTATGTTGGGTGGGACAAGATGATGGGTTCGAGATTAAAGAAAAACAGGTTTCTTGTTTAAATCAACACAGATTAGATCGATTTTCCTGAATAAATTAATATCAGATAACAGAAATCGACAGAAAGCAAGAGATCTGGGTTTTAAAAAAAGTCGACTAAAACTACTGATGTATGAATGAGAAGAACTAAACAAGAAAAATCGATAATTTTACCTAGCTTTCAACAAGATCGATTAGAATCAGTCCAAAACTCAGATCAATTGGCTCTGATACCAATTGTGGATCCCAGATATGATCAAGTACGTACGAATATCAGCAAGAACACGAAGAACACGATGAATATATATTGAAAAGTCGATGTCGGATATCTCACTTGATAAGAATGTCGATTACAATTAAGCTCTGAATAATATGTTTTTCTCTCTATATCGACTTCTAGCTCTAATGATAACCCTAAGACTCCTATTTATATTGCTAGGATTAATGAGATAAGAAACTAAGAAGCTAGACATTATACACTTGCCATAATTACAAAATAACATTGTTTTCTTATTTTGACACAATTCAATTTAAGTCCTAACAGTAATCAGTGGGCGTAAAGTACATTTCAATTGTACCTTTTTCCACATGCTCCTTTATAAAATGATACCTGACATCAATGTGCTTGGTTTTTAAGAGCTGAACTGAATTTCCTGTGATGGCTATTGGACTTTCTGAATACACAGGATGGGTATTTTATCATATAGAAGGTCGTAATCTCTAAGTTAGGTTTTCATCCATATCACTTGTGAACAACAACTTGCAGCAGCAACATACTCTGCTTCTGGTGTGGAAGTTGACACACAGTTTTGCTTCTTAGATATCCAACTAATTAGCCTGTTTCCATAGAGTTGACAGCTTCCAGAGGTATTTTTCCTGTCTAATTTATATCCTGCATGATCTGAGTCAGTATAAGCAATTAAATCAAAGCCAGAATGCTTTGGATACCAGAGACCCAATGATGGTGTTCCCTTTAGGTATCTAAAGATTATTTTCACAGCAGCCAATTGTGATTCTTAGGGATTGGCTTGATATCTGGCACAAAGACATGTAGCAAACATTATATCTGGTCTGCTTGCAGTTAAGTAAAGAAGAGATCCAATCATACCTCTATTATTCTTGATATCTACTTGTTTCCCAGAAAGATCAGAGTCAAGTTTCATATTTGGTGAGATTGGAGTTTTCATAGTGTGGAGTTGTGAAGTTTATATTTCTTTAAAATGTTAGAGACATACTTGTCTTGATTTATAAAAATGCCAGTTGTAGTCTGTTTGACTTGAAGCCCTAGGAAGAAGTTTAGTTCTACTATCATGCTCATTTCAAATTCACTTTCCATTCATTTTGAGAACAATTCAACTTCTGCTTGGTTAGTAGAACTAAATATAATGTCATCCATATAGATTTGAACCATGCAACGTTTGATGAACATGGTAGTATCAATTTTACGTTTCTCATATTAATTATCAATCAGAAATTTCGATAGTCGTTCATACCATGCTCGAGAAGCTTGTTTTAGTCCATACAGAGCTTTGTCTAAAAGATAGACATAGTCTGGATGACTTGCACTTTCAAAAACCAGGGGGTTGCTGGACATAGACTTCTTCTTTCAATTTTCCATCCAGAAAGGCACATTTGACATCCATTTGATGGACTTTGAAATCTTTGTATCCATAGAAAGCTAGAAACAATCGAATTGTTTAAAGCCTTGCTACTGGAGCAAATGTTTCATCATAATCAATGCCTTCCTCTTGACAATATACCTTTGCAACAAGTCTGGCTTTGTTTCTGACAACAATTCCATCTTCATCCTTCTTGTTTCTGAAGACCCAATTTGTATCAATTGATGTCTTGTCTTTTGGTAAAGGTACAAGCTTCCATACCTTATTTCTGTCAAATTGAAGAAGTTCTTCTTGCATTGCATCAATCCAACTAAGATCTTGCGGGGCTTCATGAACTTTCTTTGGTTCGATCATGCTCAGAAAATTGATAAAGAAGGCTTCATTTGTTGTGGCGGATCTGGTTTTTACACGATGAGACGGATCACCAATGATTTGGTCAGAAGAGTGGTCTTTCGTCCATCTTTTTCTTCGAGTATGGGAGATTGGAATGGATACAATTTCTGTTTTATGTATTGGAATAGCTTCTGGTGGAGGGTTCTGAATTGGAGAGGAGCCAAGTTTCTCCCCCTAAAATGAAGGCACGGAGGATAGAGGATGAAGAACAAAGCTCTCTGCATCAAGATGAGGCAGAGTATCCTCTGGGCGTTCATATGAAGTAAAGGGAATTGGAATGGACACGCTACTCTATATCTCTGCATTTGAAGTGGAATGTGAAACAGAGGGGCCAGAGATGATTGATTCAGAACGATGTGGTTCCTCTGTTGGTCTTGGTGGGATACTTCTGGCTATTTCTGCAGAAGGAATTTCTTCTCCAAGAAAGTCTTCGAATATAACATCGATCTCAGATTCTCTGGTACTGGAGAGATAGTCAAAAGCTACGTTGTTAAGCTTGAATTCTGAATCAGAATAATCAGAAGTCAATTGTTCTTGATCATCAAAGTCAACATTGATGCTTTCCATAACCGTCTTGGTTCTGAGATTGTAAACTCTGAAAGCCTTTGAGGTCAGAGTGTATCCCACAAGTTTGGCTTCATCAGATTTCTTGTCAAATTTTCCAAGTTTTTCTCGATCATTTAGAATATAGCACCTGCAGCCAAAGATGTGTAAGAATTGAACGGTAGGTTTTCTATTATTGATAAGCTCATAAGAAGTTTTGAGATGTCTCTTGACAATTATAGATCTGTTTTGTGTAAAACAATTAGTTGAGACAGTCTCAGCCCAGAAGTGTGTGGGTAGTCCAGAAGCTGCAAGCATTGTTCCTGCGGCTTCAACCAGAGTACGATTTCTTTTTTCCACCACATCGTTTTGTTGAGGAGTTCTAGCAGCTGAGAAGTTTTGTGAAATTCCTTCGTTGTTCATGTACTCTTCAAGTTTGACATTCTTGAATTCAGTACCATTGTCACTTTCCAACTTTTGGATTTTGCATTGCAAAAGTACTTGAATCCTCTTCATCATGTTGATCAATTCAACTGGGACTTCTGATTTCTGTCTTACAAAGGAAAGCCAAGTATAACAAGAAAATTCATCAATAAGCACAAATATATACTTTTTACCACATAGACTTTGCACAACAATAGGACCACATAGGTCAACATGTAGCATATGTAGAGGTCTGGGAGATGAATGATCACTCTTTGTCTTATGGGAAGCTCTTTTGATTTTGCTTATTTCACATGCTGGATAAACATGATCCTTTTGGATGTGAACCTATGGGAGGCCCTCAACCAGGTTATGCTTCACAAGCAACTCAAGAGTTTGAAAGTTAAGATGAGAGAGCTTATGATGCCAGAGTCAAGCTACTTCACTCTTCTTGGATATGAGACAAAGAGTTTCTGTTCCATCTTTGGAAGTGAAGTTCATCATATACAGGTTACCTTTTCTGTTGGCTCTTCATAGCTCTTTTCCTGCCTGAGATAGTAAGTAACAATGTTTTTCATCAAACATAACTTTCATCTTAGCATCACAAAGTTGACTTACACTCAGAAGGTTATGTTTTAGTCTAGAAACGTGAGCAACCTTTGATAAAGTTACGTTTCCTTCTTGTAAAGTACCATACCCTTTTATTTGACCCTTTCCATTTTCTCCAAAGGTTACTGCTCCACCAGTTTTATCTTTGAACATGGAGAGTAAGTTTCTGATTCCAGTCATGGGCCTGAGCATCCAGAGTGAAGATACCGGATATTCACACGCTGTTTCTGCAATACATAATTAAAGAGATTTAGGTACCCATTTCATAATAGGTCCTTTGTAGTTAGACTTGGGTTTCATAGTTGATTTTTCTTTTTGGTTTTTTGAATTTACAGGTTTTTCAGAGGCTGCTGGTTTCCTGTCTTAGTTTGAGACTTCTGTTTCTTCTGACTTTTAAATTTTTTATGTTTCTTGAAGTCAAAAGAAAAGCAGTGTGGACTTAAGAAGAACTGTTTTATTTTTAGTAACAGAGTGAAGCATTCAGAGTTATGAGATATAAAAGATTTCATTGAATTTTCATTTCTGGAATGATAATTACAAGTATTTTTATTTCTGTCTATTCTAGCATTAGTTGTTCGAATGAACTTCTTATCTAGGCTAGAGTTATTCTCTTGAACGTGTAAATTCTTCTCTGCTGACTTCTTCTTGGCTATGCACTTCCTTTCATCTTTTGGATATCTCACTAAAATAGAAGGTCGAACATTAAATTCCCATTTTTCTTTTTGTTCACGGGTGAACTTTGTGTTCTTCTGAGGCTGTGGCTTCTGAGGCTTTTGCTCATTTTTTTTTGTTTTTGCTTGAGTTCTGCCTCCTTTTCTAGATCAAGACAAGACTTAGCTTGAATGCACATATCTAGGAAATCTGGATGAATGGGAAAGTCTTTTCTCAGTTTCTTTGGAGGAACTGAGTTCAGAGGTATACCATTCGAAAGTTCTTCAACTTCTGATCCAGCAGCCCTTACTTCTGGTGTCTCGTTTGTATATAAAAAAGCAGTAGAGCTATTCTTTGTACATTGTTTGACCGGAACATAAGTAGAAGGCATACAATTTTCAAACTTGGTGAGTAATTTATCTGACATGTCAAATAAATCATCATAATTTTGATCCTCGTTTTCCCAGGGATAAACATCAAACACATCATTATCTTTTTCTTGAGAAAGATTTAAATCAAAAAATGAATAGGGAGTGATCTCTGGATAGTTTTCAAAAAATGTAGATTTTTCTTGCTTTTCCTCTTGAAGAGATAATGTTTGAAGTTCTGTACAATTTTTAATAGTACACTCATCCAGAGCCTTAAGAAGATCTGTTTGAAACTTGATTCTTAAGTCTTCTTCTGTATTTGTGGGTATGAACTCATGTGCTTATGGATTCAAAGTAATATGAGTGAATGAACCAAAGTTGAAAAAATTGTTTTTCTTCTGGTTTTGTTTTAAATCAACTTGATTTGGTTTAGAAATCTTTCCTTCAGAAGAATGTTTTATGTTTTTATACTTGAGTTTTCTAACTCGAGGTCCATTCAGGTTTTTGTTGTTTTCCTATACAGAAGACAGAATCTAAGGTAGATCTCTTTTTACAAGTATATGGATCCAGATCATCAAAATCGAGACCTGTTTTTCCAACTTGTGTGTTTATTTGTTCATGCACCTTCTGAGCATCTTGATAGTTTTTAATCAAGAGCTCCTTCTTTGAAGATCAATGTGCACAAACTCCCTTTCCTTTTGAATATAATTTTTGAGTGCTACAGAGTTTAATCTGTCACTCTCTTTTGCTTCAAGCTCTTTGTCCTTAGCCTTCAGAAGTTTATTAAGTTCATTTATTTCTTCTTTTAAAGAACTTTTTGTGGATTTCTTAAGTTTAGAAATATTTTCAATTTCCACAGAGAGTTCTTGTTTCTCTTCAGTGAGAATCTCGATCTCTCTTTTGAAAATATTTCTTTCCTTTTCAATGAGAGTGAAAGATTTTCAAGAACTTTTCTAACTTTCCTTTCACTTTGAAGCTTCTGTTTCAAATTTTCAAAATCAAAAGCCAAGTTTAAAATAGTTTGTTCAAGTTCAGAAGGTTGAGAAGTAGTGCACACCGGTGTTTCAGAGATATGATATTCTGCGTCATTTGTCATATCCATTCCACAAAACATGGCTTTTGCATCACTTGACTGGTCAGAACACCAGTTCTCATGTTCCGCATACTTGGCTCTCTCGTCAACATTGTACTTGTATTTGTTCTTGTAGTACATTTCATCTTTGACAAGAGCTCCCTTGCAGTCTTTTGAATAATGGCCCGCTTTGCCACATTTGTAGCATACATCCTTCTTCTTTTTCATCTTTTCCTTTTTCTTCTCTGCCTCTATTTTCTCCACCTGTGGACCTTCTTGTCTGGGTACATAAGTTTGTGCGCGTTCACTTCTGTTGTCATATTTTCCTCTGTTCTGGAGTGAACGATTACCAAACTTTCTTGTGAATTGTTTGGTAATAAGAGCCAGAGACTCAGCAAAATCATTGATTTCAACATCTTCTTATCCAGAAAGACCGGCTTATATATCAGCTTCTGTATTAGCTTCTGTCACTAGAGCGTTGCTCTTCCCTTTCTTTTCAACTTCTCTATTCCTTCTCCCTGACCCTCTGGTCTTAGAAATAAGGGTCAAGGGACCACCAACGCTTACTTTATTCAATAACACCTCCTTTTCATGGGTCTGAAGAGTTCCAAACATATCATGTAGAGACTACTGCTCTAGATCTTGATTTTCTTGTAATGACATTGATAAATTAGACCATTCAGGATTAAGACGTTTGAGAAATAGAACATTGTTGTTTTCCTTTGATCTGATGATGTCATATCTCTTACATTGATTTATCAATGTATTGAATCTGTGATATTTCTGCTCAAGAGTTTCTTCTGGAAGGGCCTGGAAACTGTTGTACTCATTTAGTGCTTGAGCTATTCTATTTTCTTCATCTTGGTTCCACCTTCAAGTTGATTACCCAACTGATCCCACAAATCTTTTGCAAAATCACATTGATCCAGAGATTGGAAAATATCATTGGGAAGTGCCATGATAAGAAGTCTTTTTGCCTTTTGATCAACTTCGTTTTTCTTTTTATCTTCTTCATTCTAGTCCTTTCTATCCTTTGGAACTTGCCTTGCTGGAATTTCTTTAGTAGTGGCAGTAGCATAAATACGAGGAATAGTAGTTATTGGAATGTAGGGACGATTTTGCACAAAAGAGTATAGATCGAGATATAGACCTTTATAGAAATTGATCATACGAATTTTCCACTAGGAATATTCATCCCTGAGTAGAGTGAGAGGTTTTTCAGTGAACCTGAACTGTACATAGCATTTAAATTTGGATTTGCTATTTTGAATGAAAACAGAGTATGAAAATTTCAAGAAGAAATTTACAACAGGACATGACTTAATTCGCTAAACTTGAAATAGTTGATTAATGAATAACAAAACTCAGATTTAAACTAGAAATACTACTGAATTTGGGAAAAATTGTATGAAAACAATAAAAACAATAAAAACTCGTAGAACAGGGTAGAATGAAGAACAGTAGTTTAAAAACGAGAAAATTCTAGTTGAGTGAGGATTTCTCTGTACTGGATTAGATCGAATAATCAGTAGATTGATTATCTAGCTCTGATACCAATTGTTGGAACCCAGATCCCCATTTATACTCAAATGATGTTGATTATGAATATAAAATAAACTGTAAGCGGAAGCAAACACAATCAACAATAAAACTAGAATGTAAATAGTAATGAAAGAGAATAACGATATGAATCAAATGATAATCTGTATTTCACTCAACGTGCCAAGGATTACAATACATGAAATACAGATTAATCTCTCGGGTTCTCTCCAATACAATCGATACTTAATAGAGTGATAGCCCTATCCATTTGTATGCTTACAAATATGAAAGTCAATCATCTATCCTATCACGTATTGACACATAAGCAAGATCTCTAACAGAATAAGTTATGCAAGGAAAGCGTGAATTGCCACGTCATTTAAGCACGCGTGTAATTCCTTGAGCACTATCCAGAAGATGCTCAACTTCTGGATCATCTCTGTAGCTTCTGAACTACACTTATGTATTGGTTTTCTTCTAGAGAAACTTGCTTCTGGAGAGGAACACTTGTTGTTTTAGAGAGGAGTTCTGATTCATACTTTTACATCAAGAATATAAGTTCTAACACGTACAACCCTGAATGCTGGAAATCTGACCCGAGTGAGATAATCATAACTAATTTCTTTGATTATAGTGATCCTTTTCTTTGAGTTCACCTCTTCTCTTGGTTTTGCATTAGGTTTAAGCATAAAGACATATTCGATAAGCTCTCTAGATGATATTTCAGTAATGCGGTGTATGTGCGCCAAGTCTTCAGTGGTTTTGTTTTCTACAAAGAGATTCTGCGTAGTTTCTTCCAGATAGGGAACTCGAATATGATCATTTTCCCATTTGTGATTCTCTTTTGCTATGATCTTTTCTCATCTGACTTGATGAGGCAATAGGTGTTTTGATATGTGTATTATAGAGCTGTTTTGTTGTTGGAAACTCTTATAAATGTCGTCTCCGAGAATCGGGGCATATGGTTCTCTAAACCAGTTTCATACTTCATTCTGCATGCTCTATTCATTCACTTGAATGGGTTCATTGGAGTTTGGATCGACGACTCTTGATATGTTCTCGATGTTTAATTATGGCGTTGTTGTTTGTTGTCGAGATGGAGCCAAAGAGGGACCAGTTGATTGTTGTACCATAATGTTGGGTGTTGTGGTTGCGGTGGTAGAAGTCGTTCTTGATTCGGATATACGTCTACGCTTCCCTTGCAGTCTTTTGAATAATGGCCCACTTTGCCACATTTGTAGCATACATCCTTCTTCTTTTTCCATCTTTTCCTCTTTCTTCTCTGCCCCTGTTTTCTCCACCCGTGGCCCTTCTTGTCTGGGTACATAAGTTTGTGTATGGCGTTCACTTCTGTTGTCATATTTTCCTCTGTTCTGGAATGAACGATTACCAAACTTTCTTGTGAATTGTTTGCTAATAAGAGCCAGAGACTCAGCAAAATCATTGATTTCAACATCTTCTTATCCAGAAAGACCGGCTTATATATCAGCTTCTGTATCAGCTTCTGTCACTAGAGCCTTGCTCTTCCCTTTCTTTTCAACTTCTCTGTTCCTTCTCCCTGACCCTCTGGTCTCAGAAATAAGGGTCAAGGGACCACCAACGATTACTTTCTTCAATAACACCTCCTTTTCATGGGTCTGAAGAGTTCCAAACATATCATGTAGAGACCACTTCTCTAGATCTTGATTTGCTTGTAATGACATTGATAAATTAGACCATTCAGGATTAAGACGTTTGAGACATAGAACGTTGTTGTCTTCTTTTGATCTGATGATGTCATATCTTTTACATTGATTTATCAATGTATTGAATCTGTGATATTTCTGCTCAAGAGTTTCTTCTGGAAGGGCCTGGAAACTGTTGTACTCATTTAGTGCTTGAGCTATTCTGTTTTCTTCATCTTGGTTCCACCTTCAAGTTGATTACCCAACTGATCCCACAAATCTTTTGCAAAATCACATTGATCCAGAGATTGGAAAATATCATTGGGAAGTGCCATGTTAAGAAGTCTTTTTGCCTTTTGATCAACTTCGTTTTTCTTTTTATCTTCTTCATTCTAGTCCTTTCTATCCTTTGGAACTTGCCTGGCTGGAATTTCTTCAGTAGTGGCAGTAGCAGATATACGAGGAATAGTAGTAACTGGAATGTAGGGACGATTTTGCACAAAAGAGTATAGATCGAGATATAGACCTTCATAGAAATTGATCATACGAATTGTCCACTAGGAATATTCATCCCTGAGTAGAGTGGGAGGTTTTTCAGTGAACCTGAACTGTACATGGCATTTGAATTTGGATTTGCCATTTTGAATGAAAAAGAGTATGAAAATTTCAAGAAGAAATTTACAACAGCACATGACTTAATTCGCTAAACTTGAAATAGTTGATTAATGAATAACAAAACTCAGATTTAAACTAGAAATACCATTGAATTCGGGAAAAATTGTATGAAAACAATAAAAACTCGTAGAACAAGGTAGAATGAAGAACAGTAGTTTAAAAACAAGAAAATTCTAGTTGAGTGAGGATTTCTCTGTACTGGATTAGATTGAATCATTAGTAGATTGATTATCTAGCTCTGATACCAATTGTTGGAACCCAAATCCCCATTTATACTCAAATGATGTTGATTATGAATATAAAATAAACTGTAAGCCGAAGCAAATACAATCAACAATAAAACTAGAATGTAAATAGTAATGAAAGAGAATAACGATATGAATCAAATGATAATCTGTATTTCACTCAACGTGCCAAGGATTACAATACATGAAATACAGATTAATCTCTTGGGTTCTCTCCAATACAATCGATACTTAATAGAGTGATAGCCCTCTCCATTTGTATGCTTACAAATATGAAAGTCAATCATCTATCCTATCACGTATTGACACATAAGCAAGATCTCTAACAGAATAAGTTATGCAAGGAAAGCATGAATTGCCACGTCATTTAAGCACGCGTGTAATTCCTTGAATCATCTCTGTAGCTTCTGAACTACACTTATGTATTGGTTGTCTTCTGGAGAAACTTGCTTCTGGAGAGGAACACTTGTTGTTTTAGAGAGGAGTTCTGATTCATACTTTTACATCAAGAATATAAGTTCTAACACGTACAACCCTGAATGTTGGAAATCTGACCTGAGTGAGATAATCATAACTAATTTCTCTAATTATAGTAATCCTTTTCTTTGAGTTCACCTCTTCTCTTGGTTTTGCCTTAGGTTTAAGCATAAAGACATATTCGATAAGCTCTCTAGATGACATTTCAGTAATGCGGTGTATGTGCGCCAAGTCTTCAATGGTTTTGTTTTCTACAAAGAGATTCTGCGTAGTTTCTTCCAGATAGGGAACTCGAATATGATCCTTTTCCCATTTGGGATTCTCTTTTGCTATGATCTTTTCTCATCTAACTTGATGAGGCAATAGGTGTTTTGATATGTGTATTATAGAGCTGTTTTGTTGTTGGAAACTCTTATAATTGTCGTCTCCGAGAATCGGGGCATATGGTTCTCTAAACCAGTTTCATACTTCATTCTACATGCTCTATTCATTCACTTGAATGGGTTCATTGGAGTTTGGATCGACGACTCTTGATATGTTCTCGATGTTGAATTCTGGCGTTGTTGTTTGTTGTCGAGATGGAGCCAAAGAGGGACCAGTTGATTGTTGTACCATAATGTTAGGTGTTGTGGTTGCGGTGGTAGAAGTCGTTCTTGATTCGGATATACGTCTACGCTTCCCTTGCAGTCTTTTGAATAATCGCCCGCTTTGTCACATTTGTAGCATACATACTTCTTCTTTTTCATCTTTTCCTCTTTCTTCTCTGCCTCTGTTTTCTCCACCCGTGGACCTTCTTGTCTGGGTACATAAGTTTGTGCGCGTTCACTTCTGTTGTCATATTTTCCTCTGTTCTGGAAGTGAACGATTACCAAACTTTCTTGTGAATTGTTTGGTAATAAGAGACAGAGACTCAGCAAAATCATTGATTTCAACATCTTCTTATCCAGAAAGACCGGCTTATATATCAGCTTCTGTATCAGCTTCTGTCACTAGAGCCTTGCTCTTCCTTTTCTTTTCAACTTTTCTGTTCCTTCTCCCTGACCCTCTGGTCTTAGAAATAAGGGTCAAGGGACCACCAACGCTTACTTTATTCAATAACACCTCCTTTTCATGGGTCTGAAGAGTTCCAAACATATCATGTAGAGACTACTGCTCTAGATCTTGATTTGCTTGTAATGACATTGATAAATTAGACCATTCAGGATTAAGACGTTTGAGAAATAGAACATTGTTGTTTTCCTTTGATCTGATGATGTCATATCTCTTACATTGATTTATCAATGTATTGAATCTGTGATATTTCTGCTCAAGAGTTTCTTCTGGAAGGGCCTGGAAACTGTTGTACTCATTTAGTGCTTGAGCTATTCTGTTTTCTTCATCTTGGTTCCACCTTCAAGTTGATTACCCAACTGATCCCACAAATCTTTTGCAAAATCACATTGATCCAGAGATTGGAAAATATCATTGGGAAGTGCCATGATAAGAAGTCTTTTTGCCTTTTGATCAACTTCGTTTTTTTTTATCTTCTTCATTCTAGTCCTTTCTATCCTTTGGAACTTGCCTTGCTGGAATTTTTTTAGTAGTGGCAGTAGCATAAATACGAGGAATAGTAGTTACTGGAATGTAGGGACGATTTTGCACAAAAGAGTATAGATCGAGATATAGACCTTTATAGAAATTGATCATACGAATTTTCCAATAGGAATATTCATCCCTGAGTAGAGTGAGAGGTTTTTCAGTGAACCTGAACTGTACATGGCATTTAAATTTGGATTTGCCATTTTGAATGAAAACAGAGTATGAAAATTTCAAGAAAAATTTACAACAGGACATGACTTAATTCGCTAAACTTGAAATAGTTGATTAATGAATAACAAAACTCAGATTTACACTAGAAATACCACTGAATTCGGAAAAAATTGTATGAAAACAATAAAAACTCGTAGAACAAGGTAGAATGAAGAACAGTAGTTTAAAAACAAGAAAATTCTAGTTGAGTGAGGATTTCTCTGTACTGGATTAGATCGAATAATCAGTAGATTGATTATCTAGCTCTGATACCAATTGTTGGAACCCAGATCCCCATTTATACTCAAATGATGTTGATTATGAATATAAAATAAACTGTAAGCGGAAGCAAATACAATCAACAATAAAACTAGAATGTAAATAGTAATGAAAGAGAATAACGATATGGATCAAATGATAATATGTATTTCACTCAACGTGCCAAGGATTACAATACATGAAATACAGTTTAATCTCTTGGGTTCTCTCCAATACAATCGATACTTAATAGAGTGATAGCCCTCTCCATTTGTATGCTTACAAATATGAAAGTCAATCATCTATCCTATCACGTATTGACACATAAGCAAGATCTCTAACAGAATAAGTTATGCAAGGAAATCGTGAATTGCCACGTCATTTAAGCACGCGTGTAATTCCTTGAGCACTATCCAGAAGATGCTCAACTTCTGGATCATCTCTGTAGCTTCTGAACTACACTTATGTATTGGTTTTCTTCTAGAGAAACTTGCTTCTGGAGAGGAACACTTGTTGTTTTAGAGAGGAGTTCTGATTCATACTTTTACATCAAGAATATAAGTTCTAACACGTACAACCCTGAATGTTGGAAATCTGACCTGAGTGAGATAATCATAACTAATTTCTCTAATTATAGTGATCCATTTCTTTGAGTTCACCTCTTCTCTTGGTTTTGCCTTAGGTTTAAGCATAAAGACATATTCGATAAGCTCTCTAGATGACATTTCAGTAATGCGGTGTATGTGCGCCAAGTCTTCAGTGGTTTTGTTTTCTACAAAGAGATTCTGCGTAGTTTCTTCCAGATAGGGAACTCGAATATGAACCTTTTCCCATTTGGGATTCTCTTTTGCTATGATCTTTTCTCATCTAACTTGATGAGGCAATAGGTGTTTTGATATGTGTATTATAGAGCTGTTTTGTTGTTGGAAACTCTTATAATCGTCGTCTCCGAGAATCGGGGCATATGGTTCTCTAAACCAGTTTCATACTTCATTCTACATGCTCTATTCATTTACTTGAATGGGTTCATTGGAGTTTGGATCGACGACTCTTGATATGTTCTCGATGTTGAATTCTGGCGTTGTTGTTTGTTGTCGAGATGGAGCCAAAGAGGGACCAGTTGATTGTTGTACCATAATGTTAGGTGTTGTGGTTGCGGTGGTAGAAGTCGTTCTTGATTCGGATATACGTCTACGCTTCCCTTGCAGTCTTTTGAATAATCGCCCGCTTTGTCACATTTGTAGCATACATACTTCTTCTTTTTCATCTTTTCCTCTTTCTTCTCTGCCTCTGTTTTCTCCACCCGTGGACCTTCTTGTCTGGGTACATAAGTTTGTGCGCGTTCACTTCTGTTGTCATATTTTCCTCTATTCTGGAGTGAACGATTACCAAACTTTCTTGTGAATTGTTTGGTAATAAGAGACAGAGACTCAGCAAAATCATTGATTTCAACATCTTCTTATCCAGAAAGACCGGCTTATATATCAGCTTCTCTATCAGCTTCTGTCACTAGAGCCTTGCTCTTCCTTTTCTTTTCAACTTTTCTGTTCCTTCTCCCTGACCCTCTGGTCTTAGAAATAAGGGTCAAGGGACCACCAACGCTTACTTTATTCAATAACACCTCCTTTTCATGGGTCTGAAGAGTTCCAAACATATCATGTAGAGACTACTGCTCTAGATCTTGATTTGCTTGAAATGACATTGATAAATTAGACCATTCAGGATTAAGACGTTTGAGAAATAGAACATTGTTGTTTTCCTTTGATCTGATGATGTCATATCTCTTACATTGATTTATCAATGTATTGAATCTGTGATATTTCTGCTCAAGAGTTTCTTCTGGAAGGGCCTGGAAACTGTTGTACTCATTTAGTGCTTGAGCTATTCTGTTTTCTTCATCTTGGTTCCACCTTCAAGTTGATTACCCAACTGATCCCACAAATCTTTTGCAAAATCACATTGATCCAGAGATTGGAAAATATCATTGGGAAGTGCCATGATAAGAAGTCTTTTTGCCTTTTGATCAACTTCGTTTTTCTTTTTATCTTCTTCATTCTAGTCCTTTCTATCCTTTGGAACTTGCCTTGCTGGAATTTTTTTAGTAGTGGCAGTAGCATAAATACGAGGAATAGTAGTTACTGGAATGTAGGGACGATTTTGCACAAAAGAGTATAGATCGAGATATAGACCTTTATAGAAATTGATCATACGAATTTTCCACTAGGAATATTCATCCCTGAGTAGAGTGAGAGGTTTTTCAGTGAACCTGAACTGTACATAGCATTTAAATTTGGATTTGCCATTTTGAATGAAAACAGAGTATGAAAATTTCAAGAAGAAATTTACAACAGGACATGACTTAATTCGCTAAACTTGAAATAGTTGATTAATGAATAACAAAACTCAGATTTACACTAGAAATACCACTGAATTCGGAAAAAATTGTATGAAAACAATAAAAACTCGTAGAACAAGGTAGAATGAAGAACAGTAGTTTAAAAACAAGAAAATTCTAGTTGAGTGAGGATTTCTCTGTACTGGATTAGATCGAATAATCAGTAGATTGATTATCTAGCTCTGATACCAATTGTTGGAACCCAGATCCCCATTTATACTCAAATGATGTTGATTATGAATATAAAATAAACTGTAAGCGGAAGCAAATACAATCAACAATAAAACTAGAATGTAAATAGTAATGAAAGAGAATAACGATATGAATCAAATGATAATATGTATTTCACTCAACGTGCCAAGGATTACAATACATGAAATACAGATTAATCTCTTGGGTTCTCTCCAATACAATCGATACTTAATAGAGTGATAGCCCTCTCCATTTGTATGCTTACAAATATGAAAGTCAATCATCTATCCTATCACGTATTGACACATAAGCAAGATCTCTAACAGAATAAGTTATGCAAGTAAATCGTGAATTGCCACGTCATTTAAGCACGCGTGTAATTCCTTGAGCACTATCCAGAAGATGCTCAACTTCTGGATCATCTCTGTAGCTTCTGAACTACACTTATGTATTGGGTTTCTTCTAGAGAAACTTGCTTCTGGAGAGGAACACTTGTTGTTTTAGAGAGGAGTTCTGATTCATACTTTTACATCAAGAATATAAGTTCTAACACGTACAACCCTGAATGTTGGAAATCTGACCTGAGTGAGATAATCATAACTAATTTCTCTAATTATAGTGATCCATTTCTTTGAGTTCACCTCTTCTCTTGGTTTTGCCTTAGGTTTAAGCATAAAGACATATTCGATAAGCTCTCTAGATGACATTTCAGTAATGCGGTGTATGTGCGCCAAGTCTTCAGTGGTTTTGTTTTCTACAAAGAGATTCTGCGTAGTTTCTTCCAGATAGGGAACTCGAATATGATCCTTTTCCCATTTGGGATTCTCTTTTGCTATGATCTTTTCTCATCTAACTTGATGAGGCAATAGGTGTTTTGATATGTGTATTATAGAGCTGTTTTGTTGTTGGAAACTCTTATAATCGTCGCCTCCGAGAATCGGGGCATATGGTTCTCTAAACCAGTTTCATACTTCATTCTGCATGCTCTATTCATTAACTTGAATGGGTTCATTGGAGTTTGGATCGACGTCTCTTGATATGTTCTCGATGTTGAATTATGGCGTTGCTGTTTGTTGTCGAGATGGAGCCAAAGAGGGACCAGTTGATTGTTGTACCATAATGTTAGGTGTTGTGGTTGCGGTTGTAGAAGTCGTTCTTGATTCGGATATACATCTACGCTTCTCCCCCTCAGGGCGATGAGGAGCGTCCGGATCGTTCTGATTATCGCGAGGTCGTCTAGTAGATTGACGAAGTTGGAAGCTTTGACGGATTTCATCACGAAGGGAGCTGTTAGGTCGAAAATATTGTATCCGAGATCACAAATATTGAAGACATCAAGGGTCAAAAGTGTAAAGTAAACAAAGTCAATAATTAGGAAGGATTAAATATTAGGAAACAATTTTTATGTAGATAAGGCAAGTGAATATTGCCTAATCTCTTTGTTTCCTTATTATGTATCTCTATACATATAAATAGAGGGTTAGGGCTTGCATTAGAAGACTAGAGCTTTAATAGAGGTCATTAATTCATATCATTCTAGAGAGAGCTTAAGAGAGATATTTTTGTATTCAAGTATTCTACAAGTGAGATATACCACATAAAGCGTTCTTATCAATATATTCATTGTGTTCTTGCATATTGTCCGTGATCAATTACATCGTTACCTGATTTACTGGGATCCACATGAACTAATGGCGCTTAGAATGTTGGTCCCGGTGTTGTTGATTGGGGTTTGCATATTCGCGAGCTTGGTGTTGACTTCGTTTTTAAAACAACAAAAATCATGTCGAGTGACCGTAGGGATCTGGAGATTGCGACGAAGGAGGCCAGCCAGATCGTCTTCAGGTTAACTAGTAGCTTCTGCTTGAGCGATCAGATTTGAATATAACACTGACATATGCTCGTCATCGTTCAATTGTGTCGAAGCGGGGTTCGGAGTCCGTGATTTTGAAGAAGTCGAATCAGATGGTGGAGATGGAGGAAGCGATCGGCTAGTACTTGCCTTTGAAGGTTGGGGCCGCGCAGAGCTGGTAAGATTTTCTGCAAGAGATTTTCCTTTTAGAAGGCTCTGAACTTTGTCGACATGGGATTGAAGAGATGCATTAGCCTTTTGGAATGCAGATTCGACAAATTCCCTCATCTTAGGAGTGACAGTGAACTCCGGTGGGGCTGAGCTGGTATGGGTAAGACCAAGGTCACGACGAACACCAATTGTCACCACGGTTGATTAAACTGCGGGACCTACGGTCAGCGTTGGTATAGGGATAACGCTAGTAGGATTTGCTCCCAATCCTTGTGAAGCGTCGCTTGGGTAAGTTCTTCATCACTATTGTAACATCACTATTGTAACACCCGCAATTTTGGAATTCTTACTTGGGTAAGTTCTTCATCTAAGGGTAATTAAGCTGATAATATATGAGAATTTTCATATAGAAATCATGTTGGAAAGTCTAGGACTCGAATCGGGTCGAAAAACGCGTAAAACGGCGAAAAATGAGCGAGAAACGACTCCTGGGACCTGGCACACGACCAAGCTGCCTCCCAAGCCGCGGAACCTTCTGTTGGGGTGTTCCAGAGGTCTGGGCGACCTTTCATGCGAACTAGTCGCGTGAATACCCGCGTGAGCTCCTGACCTGCACAAAAAGACCGAAAAACGAGAGTTATCTTCATTTGGGCATAACTTCTTCATCACAACTCCGTTTTGAGCGATTCAAGTTGCTACGGTTGTATATTTCAGAGCTCTTCAAGATAAAGGCAATGAAGACTAGAGAATCCTCAAAGATATGTGGTTCCTATAAGTCGAAACGTGAGCTTTTTGGGTTTTTACACCATATCTAGGGTTTGGTTCTATGATTTTTTATTTGGGTTTGATTTTGGTGTATGTTGGGTTGGTTTATATTCTAGATAATGGTTTTGTAGATGAAAAGTGGTGTATCTAACGTCTCCTCCAAGTGGAGCTCAAGTTTGTTGTAAAACCTAGATTCAGTCTAAATCTAACAACGTGAGTTCAAGTTGCTTTGTGAAAATGGTGTACATGCCAAAAACGTCCATTTTGAAATATTAACATGTTTTAATTATTATTTATCTAATGCATGAGTAGTTTGTGAAATACGCATATTTGGTATGAAGCGGTTTTATAAATCTTGAAAAGTGCTTATGTTTGGATTCTTAGACATTTTGGTAAATAAAACATAGTGATAAGTTGTTTAGATGTTTTACTTTAAAAATGAAGATATTTGGTGTTATGCATTTTTGAGGGTATTGATTTACAAACCTTTGGGAAATACATGTTACTATATTATGAGGCATTTTAAAATATATAGGTATAATCTCATTTGGATAATGGTTGGTCTCAACCAAACATTTTGAGTAATTGCAAAAGTGTTGAGTTATAGAGCTTTTGCTCGGTTTTGACTAAAATGAGTCTAATGGACATTTGTCCGATTTAAATAACAATATGTTTTGGGTGTGTTAGTCATTCGCGTAGCGTCGTGTAACTTTATGATTTCCAAACATTGAGAAATAATTGATTATCGGGAAATGGTATTTTGAGCAAAGAATTGGTGTTGGGAAATTATCAATATGTCTTGCTTGACATATTTGATTTAGAGACTAGAATGTAATGCATCCATAGGCATATAAGTCGATCTTAAAATAGGGATTGTCGTCCCTTTTTGGTCAACGTAAGAGATCAACTCAGGCCGTACTTGCTTGTATGATCGGTTGCAACCATTAAGCCATTGATCCTAACATCGCTAATTGGAATCAACTCAGACCGTACTTGCTTGTATGATTGGTTGCCGCCATTAAGCCATTGATCCTTAACGCGAGTTCTGACTAGGACCTTCGGAGTTCATACTTGCTTGTATGATGGGTTGTTGCCTACATCCCTTGGTCTTAGAAATAACTCTTAACATTTAAAAGTGGCTCACTTATGTGTTCCGTCACTACAAATGGTAAATCGGGTCTCCCCCGTTATCTTCGGATATTTTTCACCCTTTCAAGGTTAATCGTGAGTTATTGATTTATAAAATTTTGTTAAAGATGTTTTCTATCTATAATTTTATTTATGGTCGTGTGAGTATTGGGTTTGGTATCATGTTAAACGATTATTTCTATTTAAAGCTTTCGTTGCTAACGACATTTTGGTCTAAAGCTTTTTATTTTTGAAATAATGAATTTGGGAACGATGTTGTTTTCACAATAAAGTCAATTTTATTTGAGAAATTACCATTTCATTAAGCAATCTTTCGATTTCAAACGATTACAAATATGTTATAAACTCTTGAGCTCACTAGGCGTTAAACCTAACCTTTTTCTTCGTCGGCATGTGCATCAGGTTACTATTGGGGTTGGTACTAGCGATACGTGTAGAATTTAGTGCTACGGAGTAGAACAATAAAGATTTAGCTTTTGGTGACGTATTCCGCATTCGGAGATAGCGACTCTATTGGGTTTAGTAACACTCGACCGTAATCATGTCTTAGTAGAAGACTTGATATATATTTTGTAGAGGTTTATACTGAATTGTTATTTAAGGAAAATCCAAGTATTTTTTTTATAGGAAGTGATTTACCTTTCAATTGATGTAATAAATTTTTTAAATTAATCGCTCTTTCCAAATGTTGAAGGTGTTACAACTATGGAAGTTCCGACCAAGCCATGGAGGCTATCGGTAAATATGGACTCTTGTGTCCTAGGTGGTGGTGGCTCTAGACTCTATTTGCATACAAAGGAAGTCGAATACTGCAGATAACGTCTTCTATTTTCTCAATAGCAGGTTGTCCCGATTGGAGGCCTGCTAGATGAGGTGCTAAATCTGCCAGCATGTGTGAAACCAACATCTGTTGAGAGATGCCAGAGTGGTTGGGTGGGGCGTGCAATTGCGCTGCTGGGTCCACAGCGTCTTGTTCAACATCGGCACCCAACGGATGGGTGTCGATAGAATATCTAGCTACCCGGCTAGTAACTGTTTGTGTTCGCATGCTCTCATATATATTGTACGTCCCTTCACTCATGCTCACTTGTACATTTTCAACTAAGTCTTCCTCCTCTCTCCTTATCGCTCCAGTAAAAGGCTCAGAAAGGTGTTGGGTACGAGCAACTGAATCAGAATCAGGGCTTTATGAAGAAGATTATTGAATGGATGGTTGTCGGCCAATTCGGTGAATTGCAACATCTATGGTAGATTGGCATTGTCAGCGTGGTTCGGGAATGGTCTTCAGAACTATCATGCAAATCAAGGTTGGTATGATCTTCCGATTCGGTGTCGAAAGATGAATTGCGGTTTGGCGTGTAGGACGGCATTGGACTAAGATCTTTAGTCGTGGAATTCGAGCGGTGGTGGGTTAAGAGGTGGTGGCAGAACTAGCTCCGGAAGGAGGTGGTATCAGGTTGATGGGTGCAGCGGTTGATGGGATAAGCTTATCAGAAGCACCACCCACTTCAGTACCTTTCACTTCTTCTCTTCTTCTCTTATTCTCTTCTCTCATCACCCTGTTCAGGATCCCCTTGATCCTAAACCTGTTCGTCTAAGATCCTAGGACCCTCTCCGATCTTAAGATTTTACTCACGGGGCGGCTCTTGGGGAGGCCCTTTCGGTTCTGAAGGGGCCACTAAGCCGTTCTCTTCCCTATATGCTATCACACTCAGTGCACCTAATCAGCGTAGGCTAGAAGGTCTTCGGAGATGGCATTTGACGGTGAAACCGGACATTTGGGAGTTTCAGGAAATGTTGGACGTAGTGTGGTCTGCGGGGAGTACCGTCACGGCGAGGTATTTCTTCCCGGGAGTTCATCATGCTTCGTATAATTGGCAGTAGAAAGAGCTGGAAGGGAACGAACTTGCGGTCTCGGCCGGTGCCTTTGTCTTTAACGATTTCTACAAGGTTAGTCCAGATGAGTGCGGCATAGTCGTAGTGGCGGATGAATACAATGCCGTTAAAAATGCGGAGTATCGAAGCACTGGCTCTATCTACACCGGTGTGTTTAGATGTGAGGCAGCGATTGACCAGGGAGAACAACGTAGACCATACTGGTGGCAGATGCATGCGCTTGAATTGGCTGAAGCTAGTGAGAGTGTCCTTATATCCTAAGGCCAGAAGGTAGCGACAAACATCTTCTTCAGAGGCCGGGTCATCATATTCTTGGCGTCCGCGAAAATCATTCATGGCCGGAAGTCGAAGAACACGACGTAGGCGAGAGGGAGTTAGATGGGTCTCGATTTTCGTCAATCTGAGTCGTAAAGTGATAGTCGTTCTCATTTGGATGGTAGCGTAGGGTGTGCCAGAATTGCTGAATGTAGAAGTCGGGGACTTGTACCGTCATGTTGAACGTGTGTCAGAGTAGGTGGCCTTTAATTATATCCAGGATGATCGGGTGTTGTAGCCGCATGTGAAAATCTAACTTATGGCTATTCCGCTGAAATTCCTCATGTCTGTTTGGAGCAGGAATCGGTCATCCGGGTTTCCAGTTGACACCCTTGGAGGGGATGAGCATATGGAGACCATTTGGTTTT
This sequence comes from Silybum marianum, assembly GCA_036898165.1. Taxonomy (NCBI): domain Eukaryota; kingdom Viridiplantae; phylum Streptophyta; class Magnoliopsida; order Asterales; family Asteraceae; genus Silybum; species Silybum marianum. The sequence goes on along the minus strand of CM072540.1, from coordinate 12,666,447 downwards.
CATCTTCAGAAAGATTTGGGTCATTGATAGCCGCCATTGATTCTAAAAACAGTGCTAGAAAAACCAGGCACATAAATCAGAAAAGTGAAAGACAAATTGAAACATATATGAAAATTTTACCAAGTATGGAACTCGGACGACACTGAGGACAGAGTGATCCAAAAACCAAACTTCACGAGTGGCGAAGTTGAGCAAATGAAGTCCAAGATTTATTCTCGGGTCACACGGGGGTCAGCGTGATTCGACAAATGAAGATGTCGGGCCAAACTAATCATGTTGTCGGACAATATGCATATGTCAGATAGATTTCAGTGAGTGGAAAAGTTTTAAGTATAGAACTCGAGTGATATATTGAAGTATCATCCGACAACATGAGGGGGTCCGATATCTTATGAAGATTTGGAGAGAAGTATGGTTCGATAACCTTGAACATGAAGTAACCCCAAAATCAAAGTATGTTTTTGGGTGTTCTAAGCCTGAATCTATGGTCTATAGGTGTCGTCTAAGCAAATTATATCTAGTCATAATAGCTAAGTTGCACAAAATTAACCAGAAATCAGGAAAACCTTAAACCCATAGGGTTTTGCGAAGTCGAACAGCTCAGAGTGAAATAGGCTATCATGGAACGATTAAAATTACAAACATCAGGTATTAAAGATGATGAGGGACTGGAGAAGAACCTGATAGTGGATTCGAGATTCGAAGATTTAAACAAAGCGATTTAAGCAGGGGTGCTCGGATGAGTTAGTGAGAGAAAAAGAGGGAAAATCGATTCGAGAAGTGTAATAGAATGAGAGGGGCCCGTGGTTTAAATAGTTGAGAATTTATGCCACGTGTCAAATTCAAATTGGTCAACAGGAGGTTGACCAAGTCAACTTGTCGGATGGTGAAAACAGAAAAGGAACTCGGGTCCTTTTCATCCGAGGAACTACTGTTCACGGAGAAGCTCATTGGAGAACCTGAGTGCTCGGGTGTTAAGCATCCGACAAACAAGGTTGTCGGATCATGATACCTTCGATAAAAAGACTTGTCGAGTCTTAGAAGTCTGAGAAACTAGTATGGCGGAAACGAAATACTTATCAAATTAAACTTATCCTACGTGCTACCCCTAGACTAATGCATGAAAAGTAAGAAAACTTAACTGCCCCTACAATTGTGCGTGTGCAGGAGTTAAAAAAAAACTTACCTGGACTCTTCCCCTTGAAAATACATAGAATTTAAATTTTGAAAATACATAAAAGTAAAATGTCTCGAAGAAAGCAGAATGAGAATTCAAGAGTAATGAAAAATCAAAATACTTAAATTTTAAGTTTGCAGTACTTGAATGGGAGTGTTGTGAACTTCGAGTGCACTGATTGTAATCGGGTTTTGAGATTAAGCATGCCCAACTTGGACACTAGGAAATAGAATCGTTTCTCATCCAAAGCCTTGGTGAACAAGTTGGCAAGCTGAAATTTTGTATTAACAAAATATAATTCTATCGTACCTCTTTCAACACGGTCCTTGATAAAATGGTACCAGACATCATTATGCTTTGTCTTGGTGTGTTGAACAGGATTGCTGGATATGGCAATTGCGCTCTTTGAGTCGCAGTAAATAGGGATCTTGTTGAACTAGAAGCCGTAGTCCTTAAGCTAGGGATGCGATAAAACAAAATAAAGTTCCCGGATAAGAGAGGTCCGAGAAGATACTGTTCCTTTTATGTTTGATTCGATAACCTTGTTTCCGGATCTAACGGGTCCGAGAATTGTGAGGATGAATGTGACAAATATGAATATTGGGTCTACCAAAACTGACACTTTTGTCTAAAAACGAATATAAGCATGTGCAAAATTAAAAGAAATGCAAAAAGTTACTGTTCACCTTTGTCATCCGAGGAGTTACTATTCTCGGGTCTTTGGGATCCGAGGAGTTACTATTCACGGGCCTTTGTGATGCGAGAACTTTGATGTTTGACCAAAAAGTTGTCCAAATTTAATGAAATTTTAATATCTTGTTCGTAAGACAAATACAAACAACTTTAAATCTTAGAGTTTTGGCCAAAAATGTCAAAATCAATGCGAAAATGTGTAAAATAGTAACAGCAACTTCGAAAAAACAAAAAAACTATAAAATCAAAACTTTTTGGTGAAATCGACTTGATAGAAGAGTAGAAACACACAGATAAGGATCTATATCAAAGTCAGATATAAAACAAAATAACGGATGACAATACCTTTAATCTCCAAAAGTCACAAAGAGTCGTATGTACCTTTTTTTCAAGAAATCTTTGAATTAATCCAAACCGATAAAATCTTATGCTCTGATACCAATTGTGGATCCTAGTATTTCAGGTAACGATGTAATATTAACAAGAATAATCAACAAGAACATGTTGAATAACACCTTATGTCATATATCTCAGTTGTAGAATACTTGATTACAATAATATCTCTCTTAAGCTCTCTAAAATAATATGAATTAATGACCTAAACTCTCTTTGTAACCCTAAGGGGGCGTTTGGTTCGCTGGAAAGGAATGGAATCTGGTGGAATTGGAATCTGAATTCTTTTGACTAATTAGACAATTTGAGATTCATTGCCTTAGTGGTAGGAATTCATATGAATTGAATTGGTTTTTCTTTAATACCTAAAATACCCTCTTCCTAAAAAACAATTAAACCCTAATATCAAACAAAAAAAGTCGACACCTCTTGATTTGGATTTTTGGTTCGGTTTTTTCGGGGTTTTTTTTCAGTTTTCAGTTTTTCGATTCCGGTTCGGTTCTGTTTTTTCGGGGTTTTTTTTTCAATTTTCGGGTTTTCGATTTCGGTTCTGTATTTCGGGGGTTTTTTTAGTTTTCGGTTTTCGGTTTTTCGGTTTCTCGGTGTTTTTTCCAGTTTTGTTTCGGTTTTTCCTCACCCATAGCAGTTAGGTTCTCCATCGTCTGCTGCAACAACTAAAATATGTCTTACCCTAACATATGTTGTCTTGCTGTAGTTTTTTGCTTTTTTGGGCATTTTATAGCTATTTTTGCTGTAAAAAATTATGATTTTTGTTGTTTTAGCATTTTCTGTAGTTTTTGGCTGTTTTATGCAGTTTTTAACTGTTTTATGCAGTTTTTAGCTGTAAAAAAGCTCAAATTATTTTTATTGTTAAAAAAATTGAAGTAATTAATAATTATTTTATTAAACTAATTTTAGTTTAAAAAATTAAATTTAATAAAAAGGCTATTTTAGTGATTTACTGGAATTTCATTCCAATTCCAAAGCTACATTCTGTAAACCAAACAGACAGATTCCAATTCTTTCAACTAATTCCATTCCAATTCTGCCAACCAAACAACTGGTCAAACCTGACAACATTCCAATTCCTTGAAAGTCAAATTCCTTTGACAGATTCCATTCCATCCAATTCCTTTCTGCGAACCAAACACCCCCTAAGCATCTATTTATATGTAACATATTATCACAACAAGGAAACTAAGAAATAAGGCATTAGGCACTTGCCTTTTATACAATACGATCTTTTCCTTTTAATTAAACATTCTTATTCCTTAAACCTTTCCTAGTACTTGAACTTTCCATATTAATGAATTTCTTGACTTTACATTTTGGCCCTTCATGTCTTCAATAATTGTCATCTCGGATATAACATTTTCAGACCTAACAGAACGTGACGCCATATATTTTTCATCAAACTTTGAGTTTGCCATTATTCAAAGAAATGACCTTTTAGAATAACTCAAGGATTTGGAACTTAATCCTTACAAATTAAGACAAACGGAACAAACGATATATCTAAATGCACCAAAGGAGTTATGTTCAAAAGTTGGCTTAGGTTTTGAAAGTCCAAAACGATTAGAAAAGGCCTTATACAACACTTCCACACTTTATAAGTTTGAGTATCTAGACCTTGAAACAAATTACAAAATTCAATTTATGAAGTCTCTCAATAAAGTAGAGAAAAGGGAAGAGTGGAATAAAAAGAACAAAAATTATCATCAAAATCCTTTTTGTTATCCGAAACACGTTGCAACAGGTTCATCAAGAGACACTCTACCAAACTGAACCTCCAATTTTTAAACCATACATTCCAACTCTATTTCTTGAAAAGAAAATTATCCAACTTGAAACGGTTTTGGAATCCGAACGTTCTTCTTCGGAAGAGGAAAAGGAAGCGTTGATCGCTAAAACTCAAAAACTCGAAAACAATTCTTTATACTCACAAGATACTCCCGAAGTTGATACAAGTTCCGAAGTATCCTCATGTAAATCTTTCATAAGCACTCATCAACAAAATTGTGTTCTCGTTGATTTTGAACAAAACGATCATACAATTCCTTCTTCTTATGAAATGCATGAGTTTTTCCCACATGATTTTGATCTTTGTAATTACCGTACATCTACCTATAAAAATTTCTTTACTCCCGAACAAATAGATGTTGAATTAGAGGTCGATGAAGCACGAATCCTAGCCGAATTTCAACTAAACTTTTCAAAATTACTTAACTCCGACATGTGTCTAGATGACTCGGTTGATCAATTTGACTTCAATCCTACACTTCCAAGTCATAAGGAATACTTGGAAAAAGGCAAATAACCAGTAAACTCAGTATCAATTCCTGACTTTGATAATGAATGTTCTACTAGTTCTTATCAACCTCCGATTTCAATAAAACAAGGACCACACTTTGCATTTTCAAAAGACCGCTATGCATCATTCCTCAAAATCTAATTCTGGTCAATTTAATGTTTCAGCTCTACGCCCTCTAAAGATAAAGCAAGTTTGGGTTGAAAAAGGCACAAGTCAAGCAAAGTCATCGCCCCACAATAAGAACTCTAGTTGTAATTTCTCAAATGTCAAAACTTCAAAACAAAGTGTTAAATTTCTTTAAACTATTCATTCGTTTCGACATTTATTGCAATTTTCTCGAAATAATTTTTTTTGCTTAAATTGTGGTGTGACTGACCTTGTGCGCTTAAATACTTATAATCATGGTTATCATTATCCTTCTAACATGCATGCATCTTACAATGATCATCATTCTTATCCTCATCCTATCAATCTTCTTTTCAAATGGGTTCCCAAGCGGCCCTTGACTAATGCACCTAAGTCCCAATTCAAATGGGTACCAAGGTTGAAAAGTCAACTAACCCCGAATGACCCTTTTTTAAATGGGTACCTAATCTGCCTGATTTTTGCAGGCAAGTCATGTGTGGTACTTAGATTCTGGTTGCTCTAAGCACATGACTGGACAAAAGGAGCTGCTCGCCAATTACACGGACAAATATGGCGGAGAAATACGTTTTGGGAACAACCATTATGCACCTATAATCGGACATGGAGATATCGTCCGCGATAATCTGACCATTTCCAAAGTATCATATGTATGCGGTCTCAACCATAATCTGTTAAGCATTGGACAGTTTTGTGACAACGAATTAGAGGTCAACGTTAGGACCAAACGCTGTTGTGTTCGCACTTACAAGGGACAAGAAATGTTAGCCGGCTCACGCAACTCGAATCTATACACCATCGATCTTTCTGATGTTAAAGTACCCCCCAACATATGTCTTCTATCCAAAGCCTCGAATAAGAAAAATTGGTTGTGGCATCGTTTCCTTTCCAACCTTCACTTCATTAACATCCTCAAGCTTGCGAGCAATGGGTTGGTTGCGGAATTACCAAAACTCAAGTTTGAAAAGACACATCTATGTGACGCTTGTGAAATGGGTAAAATGAAGAAAGCCTCTCATAAACCCTAGGTGGAACATGACAGGATTCATCCTCTTCAACATATTCATATGGATCTATGTGGCCTGATGAGGACTCAAAGCATCCATGGCAAGAAGTATGTTCTTATCATGGTTGATGACTTTTCTCGATACACGTGGGTCAAATTTCTTCGCACCAAGGATGAAGCCCCGATCTTATTATCGCTTTCATCAAAAGCATCCAAGTCAAACTAGAGGTTACGGTACAAACCATTCAAACGGACAATGGCACGGAGTTCAAAAATCGCACACTAAGTAATTATCTAACTTCCGTCGGCATCACTCAGAATTTTCCAGCCGCTCGAACTCCGCAACAAAATAACGCCGTAACCATACGTTGGTCGAAGCCACTCGCACCATGCTCGTTCACTCCAAGATCCCGCACTTCCTATCGGCCGAAGCCATTAACACGACGTGCTTCACTCAAAACAGATCCATCATCAACAAACCTTTCAATAAAACCCCATATGAGTTAATCAACAAGTGTATCCTTACTATTCAATACTCTCACACCTTCGAATGTTGCTGTGTTATTCTCAATGACAAAGAGGACCGTGGAAAACTTCATTCCAAAGCCGAAGAAGGCTTATTCCTCGCATATTCCCCAAATACCGCAACCTATAGGATCTATCTTAAAAACTCTAGAATTGTCACGGAAAGTGTCAATGTCGACTTCGATGACAAGGCCGATTTGGCTCCCGAACAAACCAGTTTTGGACACGTGCTTATCGGTGTATTAGCTTCTGAACACCTCAATTCAGAACCTGTCCACAACCCGACTCATCCAACTCAAGCCACCACCTCCAAAACCGCTACCTCTAAATTGGATGATTTGTTTGAATACTTCTATTCAGACTATTTTGGACCATACAATCCAAATCCAAACCCTTTGGTCCCGCCAGCCTTGTAAATCGCCAACACTACCACTCTCTCTGGCCCTACACAGTCTTCTACAACCGTCTCAACATCCGCGACTCCAAGATCTACTACGTCCAACGACCCAATTCCCTCTGAACCTAATTCCGACACTACTCACCAAACTGAACCGCTCCTCGTAGAAACCACAGATGAAATACTTGTAGAAGATATCATTCCTACCCTCATTCCGACTTAACTGGATCCACTTTCTGAAAGCAATCCTGCCAAAATCGCAAGTCCAACACTGGAATCCTCTCCCCCTCACTAGTCCCCAATACTCAAGGATGTCACCAGTTCGAATCCCCCCTCTGAAGTGGCTCTGGCACTTGAATTAGTTCAAGATCAACCACTTGGCACTTATGTAGATGATGATCTGGTTCACTCCCCAGTACAATCGGTTCCCCACACGACTAAATGGACTCGAGTTCATCCCGTCCATCAAATTCTTGGCGATCCTTCCAAACCGGTCACAACAAGATCCGCCTTCGCAAATGATTGTCTGTTCTCTTCCTTCCTAAGCAAAATTGAACCAACAACTGTTGTAGAAGCCTTGGCTGATCCAGATTGGATTATGGCCGTGCAGGAGGAGCTCAATCAATTTGAAAGCCTCAAAGTCTGACGACTCGTCCCCGCCGGAGAAATAAAACTATCGTTGATACCAAATGGATCTTCAAGAAGAAAAGGGATGAGGATGGTGTGGTAGTATGCAGCAAAGCAGGGCTTGTCGCAAAGGGACACCCTCAGCAAGAAGGAATTGACTACGACGACACTTTCACACCTGTAGCACGCATAGAGGCCATTCGCATGTTATTGGCATACGCGGCTCACAAGAAATTTGTTGTCTTCCAAATGGAAACAAGACTGCATTTCTCAATGGCGTATTAAGAGAAGAGGTCCACGTCTCTCAACCTGACGGATTCGTCAACGATGATAAACCAAATCATGTCTAAATCCTTGACAATGCCCTTTCTGGACTCAAGCAAGCCCCAAGAGCATGGTATGACAACTTGACTAATTATTTGGTCACCAGCGGTTTCTCGAAAGGTAAAATAGATCCTACTCTATTTATCAAAAAGAAGAAAATGATATCTTGTTTATTTCAATTTAGGTAGACGACATTATTTTTGGGTCTACTAACCCAGAATATTGCAAGAACTTCTTTGCACTCATGAGTGCCAAATTCAATATGAGCATGATGGGAGTGATGAATTTTTTTCTTTGGTCTTCAAGTTAAACAACTTTCAGCGGGAATATTCATCAACCAATCGAAATACATCTCAGACATGTTAAAGAAATTCAACATGACAAACTGTACTTCGATTGGAATTCCTATGTCTCCTTGTTCTAAACTACACGTTGATCCTTCCGGTAAAGCGGTAGATTGTAAGAACTATAGATGCATTATTGGTTCTTTAATGTATTTGACGGCTAGTCGCCCGGATATAATGTTTGCTACATGTTTATGCGCTCGATATCAGGCCTCACCCAAAGATTCTCAGCATAGTGTCGTTAAACGTATTTTTAGATATTTAAAAGGTATTACTAATTTTGGCTTATGGTACCCTAAGGATACCGGTTTCGAGTTAACTGCCTTTTCAGATACTAATCATCTTGGTTGCATGCTTGATAGAAAAAGCACCTCGGGTCACATACAGTTTTTGGGTGACAAACTTGTAAGTTGGTCCTCCAAGAAGCAAACATGTGTATCTACATCCACCGCGGAAGCCGAGTACATCGCTGCCGCGAGTTGCTGCTCTAAAGATATATGGATGCGCAACTGGTATTCTGACTAGTCAAGCGATGCAGAAGTTATGTTATGTGGAATAGCAATGGAGAATGATGCAGAGGATCCAATCTCTGAAACTCCGGTTTGTTCCACTTCTGCACAATCTGAACTTGAAAACACGATCTTTAATCTAACTCAAGAATTTGAAATTCTTAGACAGAAGCTCTCGTCTGAAAAACAGAAGAGAAAAGACTTGAAAAATCTTTTGCTCTTCTGGAAAAGGAAAGCAATATTTACAAAAGAGAAGTAGAGCTTCTGACAGAAGAAAAACAAGAACTATTTGTGGAATATCAAAAAGCTTTTAAAACTCAAAAACTCCACAGAAAGTAACTTGAAAAAGGAGATTGATGGACTTACGAAACTTCTGAATGATAAGGAAAAAGAAATTGAGGCAAAAGAAAGTGACAGATTAAACTTTGTGGCACTTAAAAATTATGTTCAAAAGGAAAAGGAGTTTCTGCACATCGAACTTCAAACGAAGGAGGACTTAAGCAAAAATTATCAAAATGCTCATAAAGTACATGAAAAGATTAACACGCAAGTAGGCAAAACAGGTCTCGGCTTTGATGACCTTGACCCCCTATATCGGCCATTTTTGCTCTTTCATCTTCAGTGTACTTATACTTGTTTTTTATAGTACATATCGTCTTTGAGTAGAGCTCCTGTGCAATCCTTGCAGTAATGACCCGGTTTGCCATATTTGTGGCGAACATCTTTCTTCTTTATCACCTTCTCCTTCTTCCCTTCTTCCTTGTTCTTTACTAGAGGTGTCTCTTGTCTTGGCACGAAGACTTGTGAATTGGGTCTTTCACCTCTGTAATTAGATCGTCCCTTGTTCTGAAATGATCGATTACCAAACTTTCTTGTGAATTGTTTGGTAATAAGGGCCAAAGACTCGACGAAGGCGCTGATTTCATCATCTTCTAAACCCGGATGTCCAGCTTCTGTGTCAGCTTCTGATACTACAGCCTTGCTCTTTCCTTTCTTCTCTGCTTCTCTGGATCTTCTAGCTGATCCTTTTGATTCAGAAATAAGAGCTAGAGGACCTCCAACGTTCACTTTCTTCTGTTGAACCTCTCGTAGACCTCATTTTCAGAAATGTTTGAATCAGAAATATGCAAGTATATGCACATCTGATGATGTGGCAGGCACATCCTCCGTGTGCAACTAAGTTTGTTATTCACTTGCTTACGTGTCAACTTGTAATTGGCTAGATAGTTGAATTTCATGTTTGTAATCGTATAAATAGCTCATTCACTGTTTGTAATAGTAACTTTTGAAATATACAGATTTAAGAGCAAAATTGTACGCACTGTTGATTATCATTCAAAGAAATTCTATACGAATTACGTTTGTTCTTCAATTCTGTTCTTACTAATTTTACTGTTTATCATAGATCTGTTTGCTTCCGCTCATAATTACTTATTTTGATCTATCGATTAATTGTTAGAAAGGGATCTGGGTTCCAAGAATTTGATCTATTGATTATTAGCTCTCTTCCATTTGGAGAAATCCCTTTTCTATTTTACAGTATATTTCAGTTTTAAGCTCCTGTTTTTCATTCTACCCTGTTTTACGAGATTTTGTTAATTTCATTACAATTTTCTCTAAATCTGTGATAATTTCTCCTTAAATATGAGATTAGTAAGAATATAGTGTTATTTCAATCAATTTGAAATTTGTTTACTCCAAAAATAACAAACTTCAGTAAATTTCAAATCTATGTTTCTGGTAATATGGCGAATTCTAATCTGAATGCTGTATATACTTCTGGTTCTCTGACCAAACCTCCTACTCTAATACGTGATGAATATCCACAATGGAAGATCCGTATGATAAACTTCTATGTAGGATTGGACGTTGAACTGTATCGTATTGTTAAAAATGGTCCGTTTGCTCCAATGACAACTATTCCTAGGGTTCCTGCTACTGCGGTTACTGATGAGGTCCCTGCAAGGCATGTTCCAAAATCAAGGGATAGTTGGTCTGATGCAGAGAAGGCAAAGGTGGAATTATTCAGAAAGGCTAAAAGTCTCTTAATCATGGCAATTCCAAATGAGATTTTTCAATCTCAGGATTCTTGTGAAGGTGCCAAAGAGCTATGGGATCAACTGGAAAACATTCTGGAAGGAGGTGCAAAAATGAAGAAAAACAGAAAAGCCCAAGCTCTGAATGAATATAAAAGTTTCCAGGCCATTCCTGAAGAATCTCTGGAACAGACTTTTCATAGATTTAACACTCTGATAAATCTATGTAAAAGATGTGACTTCATCAGATCTAAAGAAGACAATAATGTCTTATTTCTCAAACGATTAAATCCTGAATGGTCAAATCTCTCGATGTCTCTGCAAGCCAATCAGGAATTGGAACAATGGTCCCTACATGATGTTTTTGGTAGTCTACAAGCTGACGAGAAAGAGGTTGTTCAGAAGAAAACCACTATCGGTGGACCTCTGGCTTTGATTTCTGAAACCAGAGGATCAGTCAGAAGAAGAAAGGAAGTCGAGAAGAAAAGGAAAAAGTAAGGCTCTCGTGTCAGATGCAACTCCAGAGGATGATTCTGACTCTGATGATGAAATCAAAGCTTTTGTTGATTCACTGGCACTTATTACCAAACAATTCACAAAGAGTTTTGGTAATAGATCCTTCAAGGAAGCAAAAGGTTTGATCGCCCTACTCCTAATTATGCACCTCGTCAAGAAATACGGAGATCTGAGAAGACTGAGGCAGAGAAGAAGGAAGAAGAGTTAAAGAAAAAGAAGGATGTGTGCTATAGATGTGGAAAGCCAGGGCACTATTCAAAAGATTGCAGGGGAACTCTAAACAAAGACAAAATGTACTACCAGAATAAATACAAGTATAATGTCGATGTAAGAGCTCAGTTTGCATAAAAAGAAAACTGGCTAGGAGATGAGTCAAGTGGGGATGAAGCAATGTTCTGCGGAATGGCCAGAACTAATGAATCAGAAGATCAGCCATCTGAAACACCAGTAAGCACTCTCTCTGACACGTCTGAACTTGAGAACATTATTTTGGAAATATCTATTAATTTTGAAGAACTTAAGCAAAAGCATACAATTGAAAAGAAACTGCGAAAACAAATTGAAATAACTCTCTCTGAAACTCAAAGAGAGAGAGAGATTTATAAAAGAGAAATGGATCTTCTAACTGAAGAAAAATTGGAACTCAATGCTGAAAATGAGAGGATTTCCAAAAAATTTAAAAATACAGAAGTTAAGTTCAAGGAAGAAAAATTGAACTTCAACAAACTTTTGGAAAACAAAGAAAAAGAGATTAGTCCTAAGGAAAATGACAGATTAAATTCTATTGCACTTAAAAACTATTCCCAAAAGAAAAGAGAGTTTTTACATATTGAACTTCAAAAGACAAAGCTACAGATCAAAACATATCTAGATGCTCAAAAAATTCATGACAAGATAAATACACAAGTAGGAAGATTCGGACTTGGTTTCGAGGATCTGGATCCCTACACATGTGAGAAAAGATCAACTCTGAAATCTGTTTTCTGTATAGGACAAGAACAGAAGCATGTGTTTCCAATTTTATATGAACAATCTATTTAAAAAAAATCAAAAATAGAAAATTTTCGTCATCAACGAAAACTCAAGTTTAAAAACATCGAATATTCATCTGGAAAAACAAGTGTTGATCTGAATAAAATTCAGAAGAAAGGCGACATTTTCAAATTTGGCTCAAGCGTTCATATGACTTTGAATCCAAAGGCGGATGTATTTATTCCTTTACAAGCAGAAGAAGAGCTACGTCTAAGATTTGAAAATTCTATCCACTCTGGATAAATGCTTTAAACTTGAACTTGAAAATGTTCAGAAAATCTCTTCAGAAAACAATCCAGAGATATTCCCGTGTTCTTTTGTTGGCCTAAATCTTTCTGAATCTCAAGATTGTTTTGATTACATATCCATGGGAAAATGATGATCAAGTTGATGATTTCTTTAACTCAGAAAATTATCTCTCAAATTTAGAAAATCAACTACCTTCTGAGTACAAAAAGGTTCCAGAAGTAACTAAGAATGAGGAAGCTCCTTTCTTATTTACTAATGAACCTCTAGAAATTAGAGCCTCTGGTCTGAATATTGAAAAACATCCAAGTGGAATACCAACATTTTCTGTTCCTCCAACAGGATAGAGAAAACCAGTGTCCATTCATCCGGACTTCATTGGGACGGTCTAAAGGCAAATCTTGTCTTGAACTTGAGAAGGAGGAAAGTCTTAAAAAGAAATGTTTTATTCAGCAAAAATCATCACAATCATGTTATCCAAAGTTTACTTCTGCTAAAAAAGGCAAATGGAAATCTAATCTTTCTGCTTCTGTTTCAGTAATTCAGAAAACTCTTGAGAAGGTTTATCAGAGGAAGTCTTAACAGAAGAACACGTATGATTCTAAGCATAAGTCTAGCCTAGCTAAGAAGTTCAATAGAACTACTGATACTAGTATAGACAAAAATAAGAAGAATTGTAATTATCATTATTCTAATGAAAATTCAATGCACTCTTTTATGTCTCAGAATTCTGAATGTTTTTCGTTATTCTTGAAATTAAAGGAATTTTTCTCGAGGCCCTCTGATCATCTTTATGATAATATCTCACACGTCAGGACTAAACAAAAGAAAAACAAACAAACAGCAGATAAAAAGACCAAACTTTTAAATCCTGTTACATCACATCATGTGCAAGATAAAAAGAGTGAAAAATCTAAAACTAACATTAAAGGACCCAATATGAGATGGGTACCTAAAAAACTCTGACTGTGATTGCAGAAGCATCTGGTATCTTGATTCTAGATGCTCAAGGCACATGATTGGATCGAAAAACTCACTCTCCCAATTCAAAGACAAAAGTGGTGGAGCTATAACGTTTGGAGACAACGGTAAGGGTCAAATAAAACGCTATGGTACACTACAAGAAGGTAATATTACCTTATCAAAAGTAGCTCATGTTTCTGGACTAAAACATAACCTGCTGAGTGTAAGTCAACTATGTGATTCTAAATTACTTGTTGTATTTGATGAAAAGCATTGTTACTTGTTTTCAAAGGTAGGTGAAGAACTCTGGAGAGCAGACTGAAAAGGGAAATTTTATATGATGAACTTCACATCAAAGGACGTTAAAGAAACCCTCTGTCTTATCTTTAAAAAAAGCGAAGTTGCATGGTTATGGGATCACAAAATGTCTCACTTAAATTTTGATAATCTTGAGATGCTTGTGAAACACGATTTGGTAACTAGTCTTCCAGAAGTTCACTTTCAAAAAGATCATCTCTGCCATGCATGTGAAATGGACAAAATAAAACGAGCATCTCATAAGACAAAAAGTGATCATTCTTGTACTAGAGCTCTGCAATTGTTACATGTCGACCTCTGTGGTCCCATAGCAATTCAAAGTCTATCTGGTAAAAAGTATATACTGGTACTTATTGATGAATTTTCCAGGTATACATGGCTCGCATTCGTTAGACAGAAATCAGAAGTGCCAATTGTATTACAAAATATGATGACCAGAATTCAAGTTCTTTTACACCAACGGATTCAACATCTAAGAAGCGACAACGGTACTGAGTTCAAGAATGCCAAGCTTGAAGCTTACCTTGTTGAAAATGGAATTACACAGAACTTCTCTGCTGTGCGCACTCCTTAACAAAATGGTGTAGTAGAACGACGCAAAAGAACATTGGTGGAAGCTGCCAGAACGATGTTTGCAGCCTCTGGACTTCCCATTCATTTCTGGGCTGAAGCTGTAGCGACTGCGTGTTTTACCTAGAATCGTTCTATTATTGTCAAGAGGCATCTCAAAACCTCTTATAAGCTTATTAATAATAGAAAACTTGTGTGAAATTCTTTCACATTTTTGGTTGCAGGTGTTTTATTTTAAATGACAGAGAAAAACTTTGCAAGTTTGATAAAAAATCAGATGAAGCTAAATTCTTAGGATACTCGTTAAATTCAAGAGCTTTTAGAGTTTCTAATTTACGAACTAAGACTATAATGGAAAGCACTAACATCGATTTTGACGATCAAACACAATTAACTTTTGAGTATTCTACTTCTGAACTTAAACTTAACACAGTAACATCTGATTATCTCTCAGGTACCAGAGAATCTGAAATTGATGCTATCTTTCAAGATTTTATAGGAGAAGAAATATTGGCAGAGCAAAGCCCAACCAATCCATTTTTAAGTATTCTTGAAGTTCTTCAGGCTTTTGGAATTACACTTTCTGGTCCTGAATCACCTGCTGAGAGCTCATCCGACCCTTCTGTTTCATCTAATAAATGTCCAGAAGTCACTTTTGTACCTTCATCTGGAAGGGAGATTGTAGATGATCCTCCTGTTTCCGAATCCCTTACAGAAGAGGTGCTTCCATCCTCTGAAACAGAAGTTCACGCTCAACCATTATCTGAATCTTGGATGACGAGATGGACTAAGTAACACACCCCAGATATCATAATTGGCAGTGCCTTTGAAGGTGTTAAGACAAGATCTGCTACTGCAAATGAAGCTTTCTTTGTAAACTTTCTTAGCATGATCAAACCAAAACATGTTCATGAAGCCTTGCAAGAACCTAGCTGGGTGACCGCTATGCAAGAAGAACTGCTACAATTTGAACGAAACAAAGTCTGGAACCTAGTTCCTTTATCAAAGTACAAAGTAGTTATTGGTACTAAGTGGGTCTTCAGAAACAAGAAAGATGAAGACGGAATAGTGATCAGAAACAAAGCTCGACTGGTTGCTAAGGGGTATTGTCAAGAAGAAGGAATCGATTACGATGAAACCTTTGCCCCTGTAGCAATACTTGAGGCGATACGACTATTTCTGGCTTTCTCTGCATACAAAAACTTTAAATTATATCAAATGGATGTTAAATCCGCATTTCTGAATGGGTATCTCAAAGAAGAAGTGTATGTCAAACAACCTGCTAGCTTTAAAGATGCTAAACATCCAGAGTACGGTCTAATACAAGCACCTAGAGCATGGTACGAACGCCTATCTACGTTTCTGATCAGTAAAGGTTATGATAAAGGTAAAATTGATACAACTATATTCATCAAAAGAGACAAAGGTATGCTAATTGTTGTTCAAATCTATGTGGATGACATAATCTTTGGTTCTACTCATCAATCAGAAGTTGATCTGTTTTCTAAATTGATGGAACAAGAATTTGAAATAACTATGACGGCCGAACTAACGTTCTTTCTAGGACTCCAGGTTAAACAAAATGCCTCTGGCGTCTTTATAAATCAAGTTAAGTATGTTTCTGACATGCTTAAGAAATTACATTTTCAAAATTCCTCACCAATGAAAACTCTTATCTCTACTAGCACGAAACTAGGCCCTGATTCTTCTGGGAACTCAGTGGATGTTACGGGTTATAGAGGTATGATTGGATCACTTCTGTATCTGACTGCAAAAGTAGACAAGATATTATGTTTGCCACTTGCCTCTGTGCTCGCTATCAAGCAAATCCCAAAGAATCACATTTGGCTGTTGTTAAACGAATTTTTAGATATCTCAAGGGATCTCCATCACTTGGTCTCTGGTATCCTAAAAATTCAGAATTTGATTTAATGGCATACACAGATTCTGATCATGCAGGTTGCAAGTTGGATCGAAAAAGTACCTCTGGAAGCTGTCAACTTTTAGGTAACAGACTTGTAAGTTGGACATCCAAGAAGCAGAACTATGTGTCAACATCAATAGCAGAAGCTGAGTATGTTGCTGCAGCCAGTTGCTGTTCTCAAGTAATCTGGATGAAAACTCAGGTCAGAGACTACGGCTTAATATACGACAAAATCCCTATCCTATGTGACTCAGAGAGTGCTATCGCCATTACTGAAAATCCAGTTCAGCACTCAAAAACCAAGCACATCGATGTCAGGTATCATATCATTAAAGATCATGTAGAGAAAGGCACAATCGAAATGTATTTTGTCTCTACTGATTTGCAACTTGCTGACATTTTCATAAAAGCTCTGGATGAGACACAATTCAATTTCCTAGTCAGCAAGTTGGGCATGTTAAATACGTAATTTTACTTAATTCTTTGATTTTCTTAGAATTCTGTCAAAATTACTTAATTATGTACATAACTATTGTTTCGCACATACCAGAACCATCCAGAAGCCTCTGGTCACCTCTGATGATCTACTTCATTGAATAAATCTTACATTTGTGATCCAAGTGACATCAGAAAGGGTGCAACTCCTATCATTGCGAGGGGGAGCATAATGCAATTTTTGAGGGGGAGCAGAATGAAATTTTCAAGGGGGAGCACGTCAAGTCTAACATCTGTTAGCTGTCTTCTTAACCTCTCTTTACTTAACAATTTTCTTTGAATTTGTTACTTCCGACTAACTCTTGCCGTCAAGGTTACAAAGACGTTTCATATTCAACTTAAATTCTTCTGAAAAGATGTTCTTTGACATTCATGGTCAAAATTGTTTTCTATGACCAGATATTCTCTACCTTTGTATTTTTTTTTTTGAAATTTTCTTTAATAAGCCTATTTTATTTAACTTTTGCCTTCAAGGTTACTTAAAATTTTCTTATTATATTTTAATTTCTTAAAAAAATACTTGGCTTCGAGTATTAAACTTTCATTTGGTGCAAATAAGTTTTCTATCCAAATGTTTGATTTTCAACTTTTTTTAAAAGGAATTACTTAATTTAAAATTATTTTAGTCAACAGTTTATCTGGTTGTATAAATTGTAATTTTCTTTTAATTAATTTCCTTTTAATTTTTTTGAGGACGGAATACTCAATCGGTTTAGGCGCTAAACCTTTTCACTTATCAGTTTTCCTTTACACGTGTCATTCATCGTGCCATTGCATGTTGACACGCCTGCGTGCTTACCTCAGCAAACACGAACCGTTTTTGCTAGTTCCCAAATTAAAACCCTTCCCATTCAAAAATCACTCGATTACTCTCTCTCTCTCTCTCTCTCATATATAAACCTCGATTTGGGAATTTAACAGTACTGTACTTCATCATCTTCCTCAAGAATCTGAATACTTCTCAATCGGCGTCTTATTCTCTCCAAAGCATTCTTCATCAATGGCGTCTCCTGTTGCAAATCCTAATACCCAAAACGACGACGATAACGTGGTAACTTCAACAGCTGATAGTGCTCCAGTTGTCAAGCTACCACTAAAACCCAACAATGTTCAGGTTCTTCTCGGTCCCAAGTTACCTGCAAAATCATTCCCAAGAATCATGATTGAGTTCCTGCAAAATCATTCCCTGAACCGAACCCTAACCCTGACGAATCCAAATGTTCCTGAAATTTATGTGCAAGAGGTCTGGAAAAACTATGTTCATCAAGGATGACAATATCCTAATTGGAACTTTTGGACACCCCACTGAACCTGAAACTACAGTCCAAATCCCAATCACTCGCAAGAAAATAGCAGGTATTTTCGTCTTCCTCAACCCTACATTGAATTTGACGGTCAAACAGTTCCCAACCCTGACCAAGAACCTAATCCCACACTAGAAGCTCTACTGGCCTTTATTCGCTTCTTAGGTTACAATGAACACCTCCATAGGCTATCTGAGTTCAAAAAAACAAGCTGCCCTCGATGTGGAATGTCTTAGTCTCCATTCTGAATAAGAGCCTCACCTGCAAAATTGGGTCTCTCGATCAAGCCAGTAAGAATGTTCTCACAATCATGTATACGATGTTCTTTAACAGACCTTTGGACTACACGAGCCTTATCTTCCAAGAAATGAAAGCTGCTGTTCAAACCAAAGTTTCCCTCCAGAGCCAAGGGAAATCACTTCCTTCTTTAAAGTTTCCACGTTTTCTATTACTATTTACCTTCCAAGCTATTGGTGCATTGAAAGCTCCTCTGCTTCAGCCTTTCTGCAATATAGCTTCAATGAGCTCTGACAAGTCAAGAATTGACAACAACGGTTATCCTGCATCCAGTAACCTCTCCAGGTACATGCTAGATCTTATTTCTTCAACCTCTCTTACTCTCATATCCTATAAACGCTCTATGGTATTCTCATAACAGAGAGTATCTACCCCAAAGCACTTAAAGCCCAAATTAGACAGTGAGGAGTCAAGTGAGACTAAGATTGAAAAGAAGTCGAGTGACCACCAGAGAGTTTCTACCCATCCTGACCTCTTAATGCAAGAGGGTACAGAAGATATCCATAGAGACACATTTGAGAGAATCTCTCCAAGATCCCCACGAGTACCCACATCTCCTAAGGTAGATGTCAACACATCTACTCTCATTGAAAAAGGACAACCCAGTCCAAACCACCAACAGCCAAACCGTTCAGTGGGAATTCTTTGTTCCTCTGAATCACGAACATCAGGGAATCCACCTCATCCTCATCATCCTTTCAACAGGGTGCTGATGAAAATATAAGAGTTCCATTGCCCCAGAACTCGCCACCACCCACATAGAACGTTGATGTCTTCGTGACCAACGATGTCATAAGGCAACCAGAGGGTACGTCCATGCCCTCTGTTAGATTAGATGCTGATGAAATCCTATCAGAGGGGTTACAACCACAGGATGCACCACTTACCGGGGTTTTTACCCTTCCTAAAGGTAAGCACATTGTGTTCAGCTCCCCATCCTCTGATGATCGGGATCAAGCTGAACCTTTCAGAACAACCAAAGAGGTGTCTGTTAATAACAGCCCTCGAAGACAGGTTGGAAGTCCCTCCACATTCAACGTCGAAACAGGTGTGAAAGAGGGCCTCTCTGAACGCAAAAGACAAGGGGCTCCATGTGTTGGAGATGCACCGGTTACCTCTTCTCAATTTGTCACCAATGCAGCGTTCAAGGCATTTGGTGATCAAATTCAGAGATCTATGGAAGATCTAAAATTATCCCTGGTTTCTCAACAACAAACTCTAACAGCCATTGAAGCCCACCAAGCAACTCAAACTCAAACATTGGAGGATATCAGAAAGCTTCTCTCTAATAATGGAGAGGCTCAACGGAATTCTGCTAATGCTCACTTCCAGGTTCTGGATGCTGGAATTAAATCTAATGCAGAGGCTATCTTTAATCTTCCTTCATAGATACCTACACCAGAAGTCACAATCTCTGCTGACGAATATGGATTGTTTGTTGCTGACATCCATAAACTAATACAGGCTGTTTTTCCTTCCGAAGATACTTCTGCTTCTGCCTCTTCTCTGGTCAAGAAGTCTGATATGGCACACTTTCAAAAGGCAATGATTGAACGCATCAATAATCTGGCCTCCAAATATGTATCCAAAACCAACTCCAACAACTTGAATATGGTCCAAAAGCTCACATCTCTGGAAACCTCTGTCTCAAAGTTATCCTCTCTGGTTGGTACCTTATCTGCTTCCTTTGAAGACAGGAAGAAAGCCAAAGAAGCTCGGGCATGTAAAAAGGCCGAGTTAAAACGCAAACGTTTTGAGGATCAGGATCCTGATTCTCAGAAGGGCGAGAACATGGAAAACCTTAAAAAGAGGAAAACTGAAACAGGTCATAAGATGGAACACGACAAAGGTAAAGCTTCATCCTCCTCACCTTCTGCACCTCCTCCCTCTAAACAGACTCCAATGACGCCTACTCCTCTAGCTACTCACAAGGGTCCCTTGCCCAAGGATCCAGAAATTGCCAAATTCATACTGGATATAATTGGCAACACTAAAAGGAAATCTCATCCAGCAGAAACAGAGGCAGCTAGAGCAGAAGCTGCCAGAGCAGAAGCTACCAGACCAGAAGAAGCCAGAGCTAAGGCAGCCAGAGCTGAGGCGGCTAGAACAGAATAAGAGAGCAGAATAAGATTTGAGGCTGAACAAAAGGCTAAATCTGAAGCAGAAAAAGCTAAGGAAGAAGCCATAAAAGCCAAAGCTGAAGCAGAGAAAGCTATGGCTCAAGCAGAAAAAGAGAGAGAAGAAGCTGAAAAGGATAAAGAAGCCGCTGAAAGGGCACGTGCTAACTTTGAAGAAACAAAAAGAAGGGAGTCAACAAAATTCAGAGCCTCAAATGAAGAAAGGGTGCAGAAGTTGGGAAGACTCGAGTTACCCAACTTAGAAATCAAAAATAAGCACATGTATGCCCCTGCGGATCAGAAGATATACCTAATGATGCCGAAATTTTCAAATGATTACCAAGTCAGTGATGAGATCAAAGACAAATTCATAACTCACAGGCAACCAAGGAAGGAGGCTTATTATATTGTTCCAATCAAGACTATATCATACATGCATGCACAATTTGAACAAACACCCATCTGGTACACAATTTACAAGGTTGTCAGAGAAGACAACAAACCATCCTACTTCTATGACAATGACTTATTGTCAATCAATCCTTCTGATCTGATAACTCTTGAGAAATTTATGAAGACTCAAATGAACAGAGGGAGAGATGATCAAGACAAAGTTGCTTACTTCCATATCATTGATTGCATGAAGTCCTTTATTCGATACAGAAGACAGGTACTTACAAACTGGTTTGAACTACAAAGTGGATAACTTGTGTATCTCTGCTCCAAATGAGGATTTGGATGGTATAAATGCACTAAGGATTGGGAAAGTGATAACTAAACCAGGTTGTGTTCAGAAGGCCGAGCAAGCTTCTTCAGAATTAAAGATGCTCATAGATACTCTATAGAAGTTGTGTATATCATAGCTTTTGTAGCAGTTGATAATCAAGATTCAGAAGTTAGAGAAAAGATTGAGAAGAGACTTGACAAACTAATGAAGCTCAGAGAAATTACAGATGCCATCTCCAAAGTCATTTCTCAAACAGCTTCCTTCTGACAAATTACAATACGTGCTTATTGTCCAACTATTGAGCCTATGAAAGAACAACGAAGTTAAGCGTGCAGCATTCTGAATTTCATACTTAGAGGGAGATTGTTAGACCTCATTTTCAGAAAAATATGAATCAGAATTATGCAAGTATATGCACATCTGATGACGTGGCAGGCACATCCTCCGTGTGCAACTAAGTTTGTTATTCACTTGCTTACTTGTCAAGTTGTAATAGGCTATGTTGGTTCCAGATTCCTTTAAACCGATTGTTAATTGAGAGTATTGAATCAAAGTGAAATGCGGAAGCAGATCAATTAACAATTTAAATCAAGAGAACAGTAAACAGAATGAAGAACAAAGATTATGAAATGATAACTTTGAATCAAAGTAGACAAAATTATGAATTACGCACAGTATTCTTCAAAATGTAAATGTATTGATCGACAACTTTTACAAACACAATATAATGCTATTTATACAGATACAAAAACAGAAAGTCAAAATGCTAGCCAATTACAAAGTGTCATGTGTCTAAAAGGGAGCGTCTAACAACAATTAGTTATAACAAGAAGAGTGTGTTGGCTTTTGTAGACATCTCTTCTTTGACTCATACTTTAATTTCTAACATTCTCCCCCTAAGTATGAAGTCAAAAAAAACTTTCTTCAGAGAGGATCAACGAAGAATGATACTTGAAATATTATCGATAAGCTCTCGTTCTTCCGAAGTCCATCAAGTCTTTTCTCTACTTTCTTTGCAACCTCTCGGATTTGTCGTGTCTAAGCCAAAGATAGCACTTGATGATGTAGACTACCTCGAAGAGTATTTGTGAGCTTCTTTGATGCGAAAGAAGCTCTTTCCATTTGGTCTTTTGAAGATGATTCCCTCTTCTCGGTTCGGTAAGAAGTCTACCCACTCGAATTTGCTTATCCCTTCAAGTTCCTCATTTGGTGCGAGTAGATAGCCAGATTATCCATTTTGAAATTTAAGCCAATCTGGAAGTCGACCTGCCTTTTGTATCTAATGTATGATTTCATACATAGAATAATTCTAGTGTAGGCAACATGGTCTTGTGGATCTTTGCGTTCAGAAAGCTGAGTCTTCATAAATTCTTCCAGAAAAATGAGATCAGCTGGATGGATGGACAATAGATCATTATCACATATGTAATAACTCTTGTTGTTTGATCTGACTACCTCGTAGATTGTGTACCAAATGGGTGTATCTTGAAACTGCTTATGTTTCATGGCTGTGATCTTTGTAATTGGAGCAGTAGTAAAAACCGTCTTTCTGTCTTGTTTATGAGCCATGAAGTTATCTTTAACTTCATTGCTTACATTGTATTGGTTTGCGAAGTTAGGCATCATGAGATAAATCTTCTGATCTGTTGGAGCATACATGTGCCTTTTCTCAACTTCAAGTGTTGGAAGTTCAATGTTTCCAACTTTGTTTAATTTTTCTTCAAATTCTCCTCTTCTGATCTCTTTCTGCTTCTGAGCGGCCTCTGCTCTGACTCTTGCTCTTTCTTCAGCTTCAAAATTTTGTCTCTGTAGTTCTTCTTCAAGTCTAGCCTTCTCTCTTTCCAGATTCTCTCTTTCAGCCCTCTCTATCTCTATTTGTTCTTCAATAATTAGCCTCTGGCGTATTATCTCTTCTTCTTTTTCTTTTTCAGCTCTGAGCACTTCCTCATACTCCTCTCTGGCCCTTTCTTCTTTTTCAGCTTTAGCTCTTTCCTTTGCAGCTTTAGCTCGTTCTCGTTCTTCGTGAGCTCTGACTATTTCAGCCCTTTCAGCTGGAGAGCTCGGGATTCTGCTTTTTCCCATAAGATCCAGAATGAACTTAGCTAGATCTGGATCTCTGGGTAGAGGCCCAGAATGCGTAGCCAGAGGTGTTGGAGTGAGTGGCACTTGTTTTGAAGAAGAAGGTTGCTGTGATGGTTTTGGAGTTGAAGAGTCAGCGGTGGTCGTGTTTGGATCTGGTGGTGTTTGTTTGGCTTGCTTAGGCTCAGGACCGTTCTCCCCCTTCTGAGAATCAGGATCCTGATCCTCAGAACGTTTTCTTTTCAGCTCTGCCTTTTTGCAAGCCCTTTCTTCCTTGGCTTTCTTCTTGGCATTAAACGCCTCAGCAATAGAAGAAACCAGAGGCACGAGTTGAGATAGAGTAGATTCGATGGCAGCAATTTTCTGGTCTGTTGAGGATGTGGAGGGCTTGGAAGAGTACTTTGAAGCGATGGTAGACATTCGCTCAAGAATAATCTTCTGGAAAGAGGCGAGATCAGATTTCGTGACGAGCGTAGACCCAGAGGGATCATCAGAAGGAATGATGGTCTTGATAATCTTCTGTATATCGGCCACCAGAGAGCTGTAGTCTGAGATAGGGAAGCCAGAGGCACGTAGAGATTCTGGAAGTTGAGAGATTGCCTCTGCATTTGCTTGAAGACCATTATTCAAGAGCAAAAATTGTTCAGCAAAATAGGCCTTCTGATCTTCTTGAGAGGTACTTATTTGGCGCTGAAGATCTGCTAAGAGAGAGTTCTGACTTTCAATTTTAAATTGAAGGCTCAGAAGAAGAGAGTTGTTAGTGGTCACGGATAATTTTAGATCTTCCACAGATCTCTGAATTTGATCAGCAAATGTCAAGAACGCTGCATTTGTGGCTAAATCAGAAGATGTAACCGGTGCATCTCCAACACATGGAGCCCCTTTACCCTCGCGTTCGAGAGGGGCCTTCTACACCCGTTTTGACGTTGAGTGTAGAAGGACTTCCAACCGATCCTTGAGGGCCGTTATTCACTGTGCTCCTCTTCGGTTGTTCTCGTCGTTTCAACATTATCCTCATCATCGAGAGGATGAGGTGTCGAAGACAAGTATGCTTACCTTGGTGAAGTGTAAACACTCCGGTAAGAGGTGCATTCCTAGGTGTAACCCCTACGATGGGAATTCATTAGCATCTATCCTAGGAGAGGATGTGGACTCATCCTCTCGTGCGTATTGGTATGTCGATCACGGAGACATGAACATGTGGTGAAGGAAGTGGCGAGTTCGGGGCGAATGAACTCTTATATTATCATCATCATCCTTTTGGGAGGATGATGAAGTGGAGGTGCGTTCCCGTATGAATTTGATTCGAAGAAGAAGTATCCTCCGAACGGCCGGTTACTTGGTGGTTTCGAACGGGTCGTTCTAAGTCAATGAGTGGAGATGTGGTGACATCAACCTCGGAAGTTGTGGTTGCCCTTTGGGGAATAGGAGAGGAACACTCATATGTGTCTCTCGAGGACATCTTCGTACCTTCATTTAATAGAAGGTCGGCATGGGTAGAAGCACTCGGATGTTCACTCCTATTTTTCTCAAGCTCATGCTCACCAGACCCCTGACCACCTACACCTGGCTCTAAGTGCCCTGGGGTAGGAATTCTCTGTTCTGAGAAAACCATAGAGCTTCTATAGATTTGGAGATTAGAAGAGCTAGATGGGATTAGGTTTAGCATGTACCTGGATAATTCTCTGGGTGCAGAGTAGCCGATGCTGTCGATGGTTGATCTATGGGAGCTCATTGATGCAATTTTGCAGAATGGCTGAATCAGGGGAGCTTCAATTGCCCCAATTGCAGGATGAGTGATGAGAGATAGAAATCTTGGGAACATGAGTGCTGGTAGTGGCTTTCCCTGACTCTGATGGATCACCTTTGTGTGCACAGCTGCTTTGATCTCTTGGAAGATGAGACTTGCATAGTCCAAGGGTCGATTGAAGAACATCCCATACATTATAGTCAGAATGTTTCGGCTAGCCTGATCCAGAGAACCTATTTTGCAGGTTAGGCTCTTGTTGAGAATGGAGACGAGTAGATTCCACATTGGGGGCAACTTCTTCCTCTTGAATTCGGACAGCCTTGTAAGAGGTTCATTGTAACCCAGAAGATTTATGAAGGCTAGGAGGGCTTCTGTGGAAGGGTTTTCTTCTAGGGCAGGATTGGGAATGGTTTGCCCATCCACTTCGATCACAGAAAGGGGAAGATGGAAATATTTGGCAAGTTTTCTTTTGGTGATGGGGATTTGAACAGCAATTTCCACTTGTTCAGGATGGGTGAAAGAACCGGCGAGTGTTTCATCAATTTCGATGATCATTGTTTGCCACAGTTCTTGGACATAGATTTCAGGGATGTTTGTGTTGGTTAGGGTTAGGGCTCGATTCAACTGGTGTTGTTGTAGAAACTCGATCATGATGCGAAATTCTGGTTGATAAGTGTTAGGGTTGAGCGATGCACACATTGTTCGCCTTCAATGGCAGTTTCACAATGGGAGTACTATCCGCAGTTGAATCGCTGATTCTTCCTTCATCATTGTTGGAAGGACGGGCACAGTTGGAAGCCATTTTGAAATTTCGAATGCTTGACAATAGAAAACTTTGTCTTTGCAAAGAGAATGAACACTGATTTAGGGAATTTTTGCGAGGAAGAAGATGAAGGTTGAAATTGGGGGTTTTATGTGAGAGAGAAACTGTAGAATGGGAAGGGGTTATTAAGTTTGGGGAGAAAAAAAAACGGTTCATTTGAGCTGATGTAAGCACGCGGGTATACACATGCAGTGTTTCGATTGGGGACACGTGTACGACGAGACACATGTATGATGATGATTTAGTAGCCGAGGCTGTTTTTCTTAAAAGCAGAAATAAACAAAAGTAATAAAAAAATCTGTTTAATTAATCAATTAATTTTGAATTAATTGAATAAACACAGATTTTAATCTTAATTTTTTATTTATTTAAGTTTAAAAATCAGTCAAGTGAAAACAAAAATCACATGAGAGTTTAGTTTCTATAAAAGAATAATAAAGAAGAATTTGCATGAAACATATAGATTTAAACAACCTTGGAGGCAAGAGTTGATTGAATTTATATATTTAATGGAAATTATAAGAAATATCAATTTATAGAAAATTTAGTTGAAAAACATGTCGACTTGATTTATATTTAAAAAAAATTTGAAATGAATCAAAAGTCTAAGAGACCTTGGCGGCAAGAGAAACTCAGAACAGATAGATTCAAATAAAATTTAAGTGAAATAGTAAATCAGAAGACAGCTAACCAGAGTTAGACTTAGACGAATATCTTCTGCATTGTGAAACTCCCCCTTGAATGGTAAACTCCCCCTTGAATGGTAAACTCCCCCTTGAATGGTAAACTCCCCCTTTAGTAGCTTCTTTACCTCGTTTCTCAATCTGCACTTTATGATTTCTCTTGAAAGAAAAATATTATTATGAAACAGAAAATCAGAGGAACTCAGAGGCTTCTGAAGTGTTCTGAAGAGTTCAGAAAGCATCAGAGACTTCTGATGACTTCTGAAGTATCGTCAGAATAGTTCAGAGGCTTCTGGATGCTTCTGAAGAAATCATTGTTACATATTAAGCATTCCCAACTTGCTAATTAAGAAGTTAAAACGTCTCTCATCAAGAGCTTTTGTGAAAATATCAGCAAGTTGATAATCAGTAGAAACAAAATACATTTCGATTGTACCCTTTTCGACATGATCCTTGATGAAATGATACCTGACATCGATATGCTTTGTTTTGGAATGCTGAACTGGATTTTCTGTAATGGCGATAGCACTTTCAGAATCACAGAGGATGGGAATCTTATCGTATATCAGACCATAATCTCTGAGTTGGGTCTTCATCCAAATAACTTGTGAACAACAACTAGCAGCAGCAACATATTCAAATTTTCCGCCGTAGATGTGGATACGCTTTTGTTTCTTGGATGTCCAACTTATAAGTCGATTTCCCAGAAGTTGACAGCTACCTGATGTACTTTTTCTGTCAAGCTTACAACCTGCATGATCAGAATCTGTATACGCCATTAAATCAAATCCAGAATTTTTAGGATACCAAAGGCCCAACGATGGTGAACCTTTTAAGTACCTAAAAATTCTTTTTACAGCAGCCAAATGAGACTCTTTAGGATTGGCTTGATAACGAGCACAAAGACAAGTGGCAAACATAATATCAGGTCTACTTGCTGTTAAATATAAAAGAGAACCAATCATTCCTCTGTAGCTGGTAATATCAACAGATTTACCAGAGGAGTCAGGTCCTAATTTCATACCAGGAGAGATAGGTGTTTTCATGGATGATGAGTTTTGAAGATGAAACTTTTAAGCATGTCAGAAACATATTTTGCCTGATTTATAAAGATACCAGAGGTGCTTTGTTTAACTTGAAGTCCTAGGAAGAAAGTTAATTCTCCCATCATACTCATTTCAAATTCAGTTTCCATCAACTTAGAAAACAAATCAACTTCTGTTTGATGAGTAGAACCAAATATTATGTCATCCACGTAAATTTGAACTATAGTTAACATACCTTTGCCTCTTTTGATGAACAGAGTTGTATCGATTTTACCTTTTTCATAGCTTTTGCTGATCAGAAATTTCGATAGTCGTTCATACCAGGCTCTTGGGGCTTGCTTTAGACCATACAAAGCTTTGTCAAGAAGATAAACATATTCTGGATATCTTGCATCTTTGAAACCATCAGGTTGTTCAACATACACTTCTTCTTTTAGACATCCATTAAGAAATGCACATTTAACATCCATTTGGTAGACTTTGAAGTTTTTGTATGCAGAGAAAGCCAAGAATAATCGTATTGCTTCTAGTCTTGCAACAGGAGCAAAGGTTTCATCATAATCGATACCTTCCTCTTGACAAGAACCTTTAGCCACCAAACGAGCTTTATTTCGACAACAATTCCATCTTCATCCTTTTTGTTCCTAAATACCCATTTTGTGCCAATAGCAACTTTGCCTTTTGGTAAAGGAACAAGACGCCGTACTTTATTTCTTTCGAATTGAAGTAGTTCTTCCTGCATAGCATCCACCCAGCTTGGTTCAACTAAGGCTTCATGTACACGTTTAGGTTCGATCATACTAAGAAAATTAACAAAGAATGCTTCATTTGCAGTAGCAGATCGTGTTCTGACCCCCTCAGAAGGACTACCAATTATAAGCTCTGGTGTGTGAGATTTAGTCCATTTCGTCATTCTGGGTTGAGAAATTGATTGGGTTGTTTTATTTGACGAAATGATTTCATCTGGAAACACAAAATCTTCTTTATTTTCTTCTGTATGTCCTTCTGGTATCTGTTTTGTCACCTGTCCTTGTGTCTCCCCCTCAGATGATGGAACAGAAGTAGCTTCTTGACTTGCAGATGTAGGAGTAGTGGGAACTTCTGGACAAATAGACGTGACAGATGAAACAGAAGAAGCAGGACCAGAGAGAGTAATGCCTGAGGCTTGGAGAATATCTGGTATCTGCAAATGTGGAGGTGACATAGCTTCTGACACAACTTCGTCGCCCGTAAAATCTTGAAAAATAGCATCAATCTCGGATTCTGGAACCCGAAAGATAGTCGAAGTAACGATGTATTAAGCTTGAGTTCTGAAGTAGAGTGTTCGGAAGTCAGTTGGGTGTTATCATCGAAGTCAATGTTGATGCTTTCCATGACAGTTTTTGTTCGTAAGTTAAAAGCTCGGAAAGCTCTTGAATTTAACGAGTAGCCTAAAAATTTAGCTTCATCGGACTTCGGATCAAATTTGCCAAGATTATCTCTGTCGTTTAAGATAAAACATCTGCAACCAAAGATATGAAAAAAATTTACAGATGGTTTTCTTTTATTAATCAGCTCATAAGAGGTTTTGAGATGCCTCTTGACAATAATTGAACGGTTTTGAGTGAAACAAGCAGTAGCAACAGCTTCGGCCCAGAAGTGAATTGGGAGACCAGAAGCTGCGAGCATCGTTCGGCCGCTTCAACCAAGGTTCTGTTGTGACGTTCAACTACACCGTTTTGTTGTGGAGTGCGAACAGCAGAGAAATTTTGAGTAATTCCTTGTTCAACAAGATACGATTCAAGCTTGGCGTTCTTGAATTCTGTACCATTATCACTTCGAAGCTGCTGAATCTTCTGATGTAGAAGAACTTGAATTACGGTCATCATATTACGTAGTACCACTTCGGGACTTCTGACTTTTGACGAACGAAAGCAAGCCAAGTATATCTGGAAAATTCATCAATTAGTACCAGAATATACTTTTTACCAGATAGACTCTGAATTGCAATTGGACCACAGAGATCCACATGTAATAATTGCAGAGGTCTAGTACAAGAATGATCACTTTTTGTTTTATGAGATGCTCGTTTAATTTTGCCCATTTCACATGCAGGGCAGAGGTGATCTTTTTGAAAATGAATATCTGGAAGTCCAGATACCAGTTTGTTTTTAACAAGCATCTCAAGATTATTAAAATTTAAGTGAGACATTTTATGATGCCAGAGCCACGCAACTTCACTCTTTTTGGAGATGAGACATAAAGTTTCCTTACCATCCTTAGAGATAAAATTCATCATATACAAGTTACCTTTCCTGTCTGCTCTCCAAAGTTCTTCACCTGCCTTAGAGAATAAATAACAATGTTTTTCATCAAATACTACTAGTATTTTAGAATCACAAAGTTGACTTACACTAAGGAGGTTATGTTTCAAGCCAGAAACATGAGCTACCTTTGATAAGGTGATATTACCTTCTTGTAGAGTACCGTAGCCTTTTATTTGACCCTTACCATTATCACCAAAAGTTACTACTCCACCTGATTTGTCCTTGAATTGGGATAGTAAATTTTGGGATCCAGTCATGTGCCTCGAGCATCCAGAGTCAAGATACCAGATATGCACACGCTGTTTCTGCAATCAAAAATCAGAATTTCTTAGGTACCCATCGCATAATGGGTCCTTTTATGTTAGCTTTTGGAGTATGCTCGTTTTTTGATTTAACAGAAGGTAAAGATTTTATTTTTGGTTTTTGGTTTTTTTGAGTTTTATTCTTTTTGTGACAAACATACTGTGAATTGGAATGATCAGAGGTTTGCGAGAAAAATTGTTTTAACTTTAAGAACAGTGAAAAACATTCAGAAGACTGAAACATAGAAGATTGAATTGAATTTTCATTGCGAGAATGGTAATTACAATTATTCTTTCTAAAGTCTTTTCTAGTATCAGTTGTTCTAGAGAACCTATCTAGACTAGACTTTTGTTTTAGTTACGCTTTTTCTTTTCGTGTTCTTCCTCCGATCTACTTTTGCGAAGCTCGTTATTTACCGAAAAAGGAACATAAGAATTAGAGGATTTCCATTTGCCTTTTTGAATATTAGTAAACTTCGGAAGAGTAGAGTTTAAAATCTTTTGATTTTGCACTTTGTTTTTGAGTTCTGCCTCTTTCTCAAGTTCAAGACATGTTTTGGCTTTGAGACACATATCTAAGAAGTCTGGATGTATAGATACTGATTTTCTCGGTTCTGGAACAGAAACAGGAAGAATAGGTATACCGCTTGAAAGTTTAGCACAATCTCTATCAGAAGCTCTGATTTCTTGAGATTTATCACTATACAAATAATCATCCTTTTTATCAATAATTTCTGAATTATTTGTGATAACTTTTGATGATTTAAAAGAATTAATTTCTAAATTTGAAAGATAATTTTCAGAGTTATCAAAAAATTCTTCATCATTATTGTTATTCTCCCATGGATACGTAATCTCAGCCAAGCTTTCTTGAGTTTCAGAAAGATGTAAATCTTCAAATGAACAGGGAGAGATCTCTGGATGATTCTCACAAAGAGTTTCATTTCTAAAACACTTATCCAGAGTAGAGAGAATATCGTTTTCAAACATAAGTCGTAGATCTCCTCTGCCTGACTTGGAACAAAAATATCTGCCTCTGGATTCAAAATTGTATGTTTATTTGAACCAAAATTGAAAATATCATCTTTCTTCTGAACTTTATTTAGATCAACATTTGTTTTACAACAATATTCAATATTTTCAAATTTAAGTTTGCTTTTTTTATGATGGTTTTCATATCTAGATTTTTAAAAAATAGATTTTTCATACAAAATTGGAAACTTTGGCTTCTGTATTTGTCCAACACAAAAAACAGATTTCAGATCTGACCTTTTCTTACACGTGTAGGGATCTAGGTCCTCAAAACCAAGTCCAGATCTTCCTACTTGTGTGTTAATTTTGTCATGAACCTTCTGTGCATCCAGATATGTTATAATCTGTAGCTTTTTCTGTTGAAGTTCAATGTGTAAAAATTCTCTCTCTTTCTGAAAATAGTTTTTAAGTGCTACAGAGTTGAGTCTATCACTCTCTTTGTCTCTGATTTCTTTCTCTTTTCCTTCCAGAAGTTTATTGAGATTCAAAATTTCCTTTTTAAGTTTTTCTTCAGAAAGTTTTAAACTCATGGAAATCGTTTCCTTTGCAGTATTTAATTCGAGTTTTTCTTCTGTAAGTAAATCCATTTCTCTTTTGAAAATATCTCTTTCCCTTTTGATTGTAGAAAGAGTTTTCTCTGTATTTTTTCGTAATCTCTTTTCGATTGTGAGTTTCAGTTTTAGTTCCTCAAAATTGTTTGATAACATCACAATCTTTTGTTCAAGCTCAGATGATCCAGAGAAATTACTAACCGGTGACTCAGAGGGTTGATCCTCTCGATTCGTTTGTGTTTGCCATTCCACGAACATGGCTTCATCACCGCCGGATTCATCTTGCACCCAGCTTTTCTTTTTCGCAAAGTGTGCTCTTTCGGTGACATTGTACTTATATTTGTTTTTGTAATAAGTCTTATCCTTTTCCGCAGCTCCTTCCTGCAATCTCTCGAGTAATGTCCGGCTTGCCACATCCGTAGCGTACATCTTTCTTCCTTTTTAATTCTTCTTCTTTCTTCTCTTCTTCGCTTTTCTCTACTCTGTACTTCTTGTTTAGGAACATAGGTACGATCAAATCGTTTATTTCCTTTCAAAGACCTATTTCCAAAACGATTAGTAAATTGCTTGGTTATTAAAGCCAGAGAGTCAGCAAACGCTTTAATTTCATCATCTGATTCAGAGTCATCTTCTGGAGCGCTCTCGATATGAAGGCCTTCGATTTCTTCCGTCATCACTTCGTCTTCTCGATTCCTTTTGTTTCGAGATCAAAGCGTAGGACCTCCGATGTTTGTTCTTTTCCGAACAACTTCTTTTTCATGAGCTTGCGGTGTACCGAATACATCATGCAGCGACCATTGTTCAAGGTCCTGATTGGCTTGTAGTGACATGGATAGATTTGACCATTCGTGGTTTAACCTTTTGAGAAATAGAACATTGTTGTCTTCCTTTGATCTAACAATGTCACATCTCTTGCAGAGATTAATCGTATTGTTGAATCGATGAAATGTTTGTTCCGAGAGATTCATCGATCGGCGCTTGAAAACTATTATATTCATTTAGAGCTTGGGCTCTTGTTCTTTTTCATTTTCGCACCACCTTCTAAGAGATTCTCCAGTTGATCCCATAATTCTTTTGCCGTGTCACATGAGTCCAGAGATTGAAAAATCTCATTTGGAATGGCCATTATCAACAGAGACTTAGCTTTCTTAGCTAATTCCACCTTAGCCTTTTCTTCATCGGTTCAGCTTATTCCTTGACTTCGAACCGATCTTCGGGTACCTCATCCGTATTTGCGGTGGTCGGAATTCTGGGAATAGTAGTGGTGGGAACAAACGGACCGTTTTGAATAATTGGATATAACTCAGCATCCAATCCCTCATAGAAGTTAACCATTCGAATCTTCCATTGTGGGTATTCATCACGTACAAGAGTTGGAGGTTTAGTCAGGGACCCAGACGTATAAACAGCATTCAAGCTCGAATTTGCCATTTGAGTAGAATAGAAGAGAAAATTTGAAGATTTGAAAGAAATTTAGAACAATTAAATCTCAATTTGATAGAAGAACAGGTCGATAATATCACTGTTTCTTCAGATTACAAAATGAATGACTCAATTTAAGAGAAGATTTTTAACGATTTAACAAAATCTCGTAAAACAGAGTGGATTAATAAACAAATTTTGAATCTGAGAAAATACTGTTCGATCGAAAGGAATTTCTTCAATGGAAGAGATCTAATAATCAATAGATTGATTAGAAGGCTCTGATACCAATTGTTGGTTCCAGATTCCTTTAAACCGATTGTTAATTGAGAGTATTGAATCAAAGTGAAATGCGGAAGCAGATCAATTAACAATTTAAATCAAGAGAACAGTAAACAGAATGAAGAACAAAGATTATGAAATGATAACTTTGAATCAAAGTAGACAAAATTATGAATTACGCACAGTATTCTTCAAAATGTAAATGTATTGATCGGCAACTTTTACAAACACAATATAATGCTATTTATACAGATACAAAAACAGAAAGTCAAAATGCTAGCCAATTACAAAGTTCCATGTGTCTAAAAGGGAGCGTCTAACAACAATTAGTTATAACAAGAAGAGTGTGTTGGCTTTTGTAGACATCTCTTCTTTGACTCATACTTTAATTTCTAACAGGCTAGATAGTTGACTTTCATGTTTGTAATCGTATAAATAGCTCATTCACTGTTTGTAATAGTAACTTTTGAAATATACAGATTTGAGACCAAAATTGTACGCACTGTTGATTATCATTCAAAGCAATTCTATACGAATTACGTTTGTTCTTCAACTCTGTTCTTACTAATTTTACTGTTTATCAAAGATCTGTTTGCTTCCGCTCATAATTACTTATTTTGATCTATCGATTAATTGTTAGAAAGGGATCTGGGTTCCAACAACCTCCTTCTCATTAGCTTGTAGTGTTCCAAATACATCGTGTAATGACCACCGTTCCAGATCCTGGTTTGGTTGGAGAGACATGGACAAATTTGACCATTCAGCATTCAGTCGCTTGAGAAATAAGACATTGTTGTCTTCCTGCGATATGATAATATCACATCTTTTGCACAGATTAATCAACGTATTAAATCCGTGAAAAGTTTGTTCCAGTGCCTCTTCTGGCATAACATGAAAGTTGTTGTATTCATTTAGAGCTTGTGCTCTTCTGTTTTTCTTCGTCTTTGCTCCACCTACTAGTTGGTTGGCCAGTTGATCCCATGATTCCTTTGTAGTTGGACATGAGTCTAAGGATTGAAAGATGTCATTGGGAATTGCCATGATTAGAAGTCGTTTAGCTTTGACATCGATCTCTACCTTTTTCTTGTCTTCTTCATCCCAATCCTTCCTTTCTTTTGGATTCGCTGAGCAGGAATTTCAGCAGTGGTGGCAGTAGCAGGTACACTAGGAACAGTTACGGTTGGCACATATGGCCCATTCAACACAAAAGAATTTAGATCTAAATCTAGACTTTCATAAAAGTTGATCATACGTCTTTTCCACTGTGGATACTCTTCCCTGATAAGAGTAGGAGGTTTGGCCAGAGATCCGGAACTGTACATTGCGTTCCAGTTTGGATTCGAGTTAGCCGTTTTCAGACACCAGGATAAATTTAGAATGAGAATTGAGGAAAATTTAAGATTTCAAGTTGAAATTTAACACTTGAAACTTGAAAACAATCGAGAGATAAGTACACATTTCAGGATTAACTACGAAGAACCACTGATTTTTTAAAAACTTCAAAAAACAGGGTATAATGAAGAACAACAATTTAAAATACTGAAATATTCTAGTTGCTTCTATTAATGTTATTACTGTTTATATAGTTTAATTTTAAGAATAGGAGTTAGTTGGTTTAGAATGGCCGAAAAATCCCTAGCATTTCCGGTAGTTGCTTAAAATGTTCGGTTCCGACCCGTAACTGTCCGAAACGTCCAATACAGTGCCAAATGCTCTAATTTATACCCAATTAATATAAAATATATAGTTTAAGTATTTTAATTATAAACCTTTTATTTTTGGATTAGAAATTAACCATTTTAGGGCCTACATTTTTAGAAAAAGGCCAAAAATTGAGAAAATGGACTTCCAACTTAACATTTTGGGCTTAAAATAATGTTTTAAAGAAAAATCTTTGGGTTTTGGGTGGGGCCCATCCCCATTGCCGCCCCCCCCCCCTAATCCCATATATAAAAATGTTTTTTTTTTTCATTTTTCCACTCATTTACTCCCTTTCAAAATTTCAAAAAAACTCTCTCTCTCTCTCTAGAACCCAAGAGCCATTTTAAGAACACTTTAATCATCTTCATCAAACTCCAGCCAAAATCCATCTATTTCTTCATCAAAAATCAAGTTCATACAAAGATTTGGAAGCTATAATCATCATTCAAAACAAGGTAACAACTCTACTCATCATTTCTTGCAAATTTTGGGTGAAAAACCCACTTTTCTTACATTGTTTAGCTACTTTCTTCTAACTTCTGTAAATTTTGAGTTTTATGGAAAGATTATACACCCAAAAACATATAAAAATGTTTACATAATGGTGATAATCAATGACCCAAACAATAAAACTCAAGAAATAGGTGAAAAATCATGATTTTATGTGTTTTTGAGTAAAAATGGTGATTTTTGGTGCTGACAGATTTATTACATGTGCATGAATCGTCCATTTCTTGCAAATAATATGTTAAAATATCGTGAATCTTCTTCTAAAAGTTTATTTAATGAGTTGGGGTTTTTAATCCAAGTGGTTTCACTAAAAAACATTGAGTTTTGACCCCCCAATTGCTCATAACAAGATGCATGTGCATCTGGAAGTTCAACAATAGGTAAACCCTACTTTGAATGACCATAACTCTGTAAATATTCATCCAAAACACTTGATTTTTCTTCTGGAATTTAATTTAATGAGTTATCTGTCAAATGCCGCTGGTTTCATTCAAAAATATGGTGATTTGAGGTTTCAATTAATCAAAACAAAAGTAGTATGCAATCTGTCCAAAACTGACAGATTAGTACATGCATGTTCTAATTGCCATATCTCTTTCAAAACTCAATGCAAAAGGATGATTCTTCCTTTGAGAGTTAACTACATGAGTTATCTTTTGCATGCAAGTGGAATCACATTAAAATATGGATATTTGATCTCCTAACACCTAAGACACTTTAGGTGTGCAATATGTAAAACCACCAGAAGCTAAACTCTACTTTGTGTGTTAATATCTCCTTTGTTATTTGTATTTAATGCATGATTCTTCTTCTAAAGCTTTTTTTATTAAGTTAGGTTCATATGAATCCAGTTTCATTCTAAAATATGAAGTTTTGAGGCATTAACCAATTTACTAAAGTTAAGTGTGCAATCTGTCAACTAGTGACAGAATTGTGCATGCAACTTTGTGGTTCCATATCTCCTTCATAACTCATCCAAAATGATTGATTCTTATTTCAAAAGTTTCCTTTATGTGTTATTCGTATAATCCAACTGGAATTCCTGAAAAATATTAAGTAGAACTCTACAAATGAATGTTTTACTAACAATGTGTAATCTGCCATGCTTGCTGTGACACACTGTTTGATATAAATTATTTGAACCCTTTTCATACGTCTAAAATTCATGAAACATGATCACAATGACCTTAACTCAATAATGCATCACATATAAAAAGATGAGAAATTTTATTATTTTGGATATTACATTAATTTGATCATCTTTGGGACTTATAGTTTCTGTTAGGAAATAAAAGTTTGGAAACTATTTGATTTCATAAGTTAGGATCACTTAAAAGACTATACCTTACATTTTTGTTATAAATTATTTCTTTAAAGAGCATATGGGTATTATGTATAACAGGACAATGGTAGACCAAGTTGGACATATAAGGACTTATAAGCACTCTCATAGTAACCATTAGACATATAAGCGTTAATTTGGGTACGTTGTTTTGTTAGGTAAGCGTTAGGCCATCGAACGGACATCTCGGGTATTTTTGGAAGCTTTGCTAAAAGGTGAGTATTCACGGGCCCACTTTTTAAATGTTTATACATTTTGGGGTGTAAAGTATATTGTTTTAATTGAAATTGGATTGATTTATATTGATTAACGAAAAGTATATAAATCATTGTTATGAGCAACTTTATATTACACAAAATGATATGGTGTGTTATGTAAAGTCCCCGTGGTACACTGCTATTTAACTCTAAATGAGCCGATCATATTTGTGGATAGCGCTATTTGGTTGACATGCCTACCTAACTGGCAAGTAGGGGTGCACTTTATCAATTAGGAATGCTCTACACATGTGGACTTTAGGTCCACCGCTGAGGTAGTTCGTGGAACTTCTGTTTCGCTATTTCTATACCTTGCATATAAAATGTTTTGTGGATATGAAAAACCTGTGAACTCACCAACTCTTTGTAGTTGACACTTTGTTTTAACATGCTTAAAGGAAGATAAGAAGGTAACCGATCAAGCTTAGTTTATTTTTATTGAACACCAATCAAGACTTTATATATATCTATTTATTTCGATGTAATTTGTTTGTTAAGACAAAGTTGTCAAATTGTAAACTTTTAAACTTTAAACGTTAATGTTTTAATATGTATATATGGTTGGTGTTTATATTCCTACTGTTATGAACTGGAGCTGTCTTACCCCGTGTTTCCGCTTTAGCGGGGTGTGACCGACTTGGTATCAGAGCCTTAGGTTATAGAGAACACCGGTTTTATAATAAAAACCTTGCACTATAACCAAAATTTTATTTTCTTAGATGAACTTAAAAATTTAAAAACCTACTACTAGTATAACTACAATAAGCATCGTTCTAGCATATTATAATTAGGCAAAGCCTGATCACCTATATCTAAATATGGTATGAGTAAGAAGAGACTTGGACTAGTTATACTAAAAATTAGCATAGATCGGGAAAAAACATCTTATTTCAAATCGAAAAATAGCATGAGTTTGCATAAGCATTTTATAAATTATTATTTACTAAAGTACATTTAGTAATTAAATTTGTTACTGTCGCAGTTTAAAAATATCTCACTCATCCTCACTTCCCGAGCACTCCCCTGACGAATCCGGGTATTTTACTAGCCTCCCTAGGAGGAACCAACCCATCCATGATGAGAGCGATCCATCTGAAGAAAGTGACGAAGCAACCCGAGAGACTTATGTGGAAACTTCCGTACCTGCGCTACCTCCAGTCGATGTGGCTAGTCCGTCCCGAGGACCTAGGACAATGAGAACCGCCCGAAAGCGTGTTCTCCCTCCTAGGAGGGTGACTATTGCAGTTCCCCTCTGAACCTTTGAGCGAGCCATCCAGATTGCGAACTCTATCGCGAAGTGTGACTCCTCCTTCACCCACAGTTGGAGTACCCGTCCCCCAGTCTCGAGGAATGACCGTAGCGGAGAACTACCAGGTCTCGGGCATGGCCAACGAAGTACACACTCATCGGCTGAGGTTGGACCATTTCCAGCACTCCATAGACCGCATTTTTACAGCCTTGTACTGACAGGATGAGATTACTGATAGAATCAGGGAGATTACCTCTGAGTCTAGGAGGGAGATTAGGAGGCTGTACACTTATTTGGCTTGGGCATTAGGAGCGTTGATGGTGATGCTAGGAGTCTTGATTTGGGTTTTGATGCATTAGGAGACTTCTGTCTATGAATCTTTTGGATAACAACAGTTATTTTTTTTGAGGCTTGTAGCCTAGATGTTAAGTTTAAACACTTTATTGTCTTATTGGGATTGTATTTTGAATTTTTTTTAGTTTTATGTTAAATTGTTATGGTTTATTATGGAGTTATGCATGATAATTATTTACCGCATGATTGTTCCTGTATGAGTTTATTTGATTATTGTTGAATGAATGTTATAAGATGTGCATAACTTAGTATGTAGACTATATGTGACCATAGTATTAGAATCTGACCAAGACTCCATTTGAAATGGTGTTTTAGAACAATGCCTCCAAGGAGAGAGAACCCAGAAGTTGCACGACTGGTATCCTAACAACTCATGGCTGCATTTCCAAACATTGTTATCCAAGTAGCAGCTGGCCTAAATTCTAATTAAAATAACAATTGTGGACCGGGAGATACAGAATGTACATATAAATCTTTCAGGGGTTGTAACCCTAAAGAATTCCACGGAACTGAAGGAGCCGTCAGTTTACTGACCTGGTTAGAAAGCATGGAGTACGTTCTCCACATTAGCAAGTGTACAGAAGGAAGGAAGGTAGAGTATGCTGCTTGTCTTTTACAAGGGCGAGCATTAACTTGGTGGAACACTCAAGTACAAACACGAGGAAGGGAATCAGCAAACAATCTTTCATGGGAAGACTTTAAAACAATGCTGAAGGAAGAATATTGTCCGAGAAGTGAAATTCAGAAATTAGAAGCAGAATTATGGAACCATGAAATGAAAGGAAACGATATTGATACTTATACTGCCCGTTTCCATGAATTGGCCAAACTGGTACCACACCTGGTAACACCTGAGGAGAATAGAGTCGACCGATATGTATGGTGTCTGTCTCCGGAAATTAGAGGGGACGTTACTTCAGCTGATCCAAAGACACTTCAAGCATCAGTAACGTAGCAACACGAATCACCAACAATGCGAACCGTACATGAACGTTTGCAACCAACAAGGCATTGGGAAAGAGGAAGGTGGATGAACCTGCAAGAAGACAGTTTGGGAAGAGGTCGGGTAAGGATCAAAGAACATCAGGAAATTATGGAATGCAGGCATTGACAACGGAGAAAGGAAAAGGGTCGTACCCGAAATGTGATAAATGTAGTAATCATCATCAGGGAAGATGCATTACTTGTCTCAAGTGTAATAGGTAAGGCCATGTTGCAAAGGATTGTCGAATGGGTGAGAAGCGGGTGTGTTATGAATGTGGAAGCCCGGATCACTTTAGGAATAAATGTCCAAAAAGGAATTGGAGGTCAGATGCCAGGCAAGCGCAACCAACAAACCAAGGAAGCCAAGGAGGACTGGCAAGAGGTCGAGTGTTCGAGATTGGAGCTGAAGAAGCAAGGCAGAATCCAGATGTCGTTACAGGTACGTTTGTCCTCAATAATCATGATGCATCTATACTATTTGATTCTGGAGCAGATAGGAGTTTTGTGTAGTTAGATTTTAGACCAAAGATAAATCTGAGGCCTCAAAAGTTGAAAGAATCATACGTAATTGAATATGCCAACGGTCAAGAATGTAGGGTCAATGATGTAATAATGAACTGCACTATAAACTTGGCTAGTAGGGATTTCCGTATAGATTTAATCCCGATTAAACTAGGAAGTTTTGACATAGTTGTGGGCATGGATTGGTTATCCAAAAACCGAACCGAAATTTGTTGCTCCGAAAAGATCGTTCGAATAACGTTACCCGAAGGGGGAAAACTCGAAGTACACGGAGAGAAACCCAGGAGGGGTATTAAATTAGTGACGTGTATGAAGATGCGAAAGTATTTGAGAAAGGATTGCATTGCTTTTCTAGCTCACATCTTGGATAAGAAGGCCGAAGAAAAACGCCTTCAAGATATTCCTATAGTCCGGAATTTTCTTGAAGTATTCCCGGACGAATTGCCTGGAATACCCCCACCAAGACAAGTGGAGTTCCACATAGAATTAATTCTTGGAGCCGCGCTAGTGGCGAAAGCCCCATATCGGTTAGCACCATCAGAGATGCAAGAACTGTCGGAACAACTTCAGGAATTACTCGACAAAGGATTCATCAGACCTAGCTCTTCACCTTGGGGAGCCCAAATTTTATTTGTTAAGAAAAAAGATGGATCATTTCGAATGTGTATTGATTACAGGGAACTCAACAAGTTGACTATTAAGAACCGATACCCCCTTCCCCGGATTGATGATCTGTTCGACCAACTTCAAGAGCAACGTACTTCTCGAAGATCGATCTTAGATCTGGATATCATCAAATGAGAGTGCGAGAAGAAGATATCCCCAAAACGGTCTTTAGGACTCGATACGGCCATTACGAGTTCCTAGTTATGCCATTTGGTCCAACAAATGCACCAGCAGTTTTCATGGATTTGATAAATAGAGTATGTCGACCGTATCTGGACAAGTTCGTCATCGTGTTGATAGATGACATACTTATTTATTCGAAAAATAAGAAGGAGCATGAACAACATTTAAAGCTGATAGTGGAATTGCTCAGAAACGAAAATTTGTACGACAAATTCTCTAAATGCGAATTTTGGATTCGTGAAGTGCACTTTCATGGCCACGTGGTGAATGAAAAAGGAATCCAAGTTGATCTAGCTAAGATTGAAGCCATTAAGAAATGGGAAGCCCCAAAGACACCAACGGAGATCCGCCAATTTCTGGGATTGGCAGGTTATTACAGGCGATTCATCGAAAATTTCTCCAGAATCGCACAACCACTAACAACGCTAACCCAAAAGGACAAGATGTTTATTTGGGGAGAGAAACAAGAGGAAGCATTTCAGACACTCAAACACAAGTTATGCAAGGCACCGATTTTGGCATTACCAGAGGGAGTGGATAACTTTGTAGTCTACTGTGATGCGTCACATCAAGGGATGGGATGCGTACAGATGCAAAAAGACAAAGTTATTGCATACGCATCTATACAACTAAAGATTCACCAGAAGAATTACACCACTCATGATTTGGAGTTAGGGGCGGTGGTGTTCGCACTCAAAATCTGGAGACACTATATATACAGCACTAAGTGAACCATTTTCACTGATCACAAAAGCCTCCAGCACATCCTTGACCAGAAAATGCTCAACATGAGGCAAAGAAGATGGGTTGAGCTACTTAGTGACTACGATTGTGAAATAAAGTACCATCCAGGCAAGGCTAACGTAGTAGCCGACGCATTAAGCCGAAAGGAAAGAATAAAACCGACAAGAGCACGTGCTATGGGAATGATGGTTCTGACGAGTTTAAAGACTCAAATTCTGGAAGCACAAGGAGAAGCTTTGAAAGAAGAAAACATGAAGAATGAAGCCTTACAATACTTAGAAAAAGAATTTGAGATGTAAGCAGATGGGGTGCATTACTTTAAGAATAAAGTATGGGTACCGAAGGTTGGTAATCTACCATCCACCATTTTGGACGAAGCCCATCGATCCAGATATTCGATTCACCCAGGAACAGATAAAATGTATAAGGATTTGAAAGAATATTATTGGTGGCCAGGGATGAGGAATGATATTGCTTTGTACGTAAGTAAGTGCTTAACATGTGCTCAAGTCAAGGCCGAACATCAGAAACCATCTGGTCTACTTCAACAACCTGATATACCACAATGGAAATGGGAGCAAATAACCATGGATTTCGTAACCAAGCTACCCAGAACCGGAAAGGGGCACGATACTATATGGGTTATAGTGGACCGACTCACCAAATAGGCTCATTTCGCGAAGATTTTAGCATGGAAAAACGTGCCCAAATCTACATCAACGAAATAGTTACACGTCATAGTGTGCCTACTTGCATTATTTCGGATAGGGATACACGATTTACGTCACGATTTTGGCAATCTCTTCAAAAGGCATTGGGTACTCGTTTGGATTATAGCACCGCGTATCATCCTCAAACGATGGACAGTCAGAAAGGACTATACAAATGCTAGAGGATATGTTACGGGCATGTGCAATAGATTTCGGTGGGAGTTGGGATACCCACTTGCCACTCGTTGAATTCTCCTACAACAACAGCTATCATACAAGCATACAGTGTGCGCCGTATGAAGCTCTGTATGGACGTAAATGTAGATCGCCGCTTACCTGGGTAGAAATCGGAGATAGACAGTTGACAACGGCCGATATTATTTAGGAAACCAGTGATAAGATCTCTACCATCAGAGAAAGAGTCAAGACAACAAGAGATCGTAAGAAGAGTTATGCGGATTATCGGAGAAAGCCGTTGGAATTTCAAGTGGGAGATAAAGTGCTATTAAAAGTGTCCCCATGGAAGGGACTGGTACGCTTCAGGAAGAGAGGCAAGCTGGGTCCAAGATACATTGGTCCATTCGAAATACTCGAAAGAATCGGACAAGTGGCGTACAAGTTGAAGTTACCACCGAATCTAAGCGCCATCCACGACACATTTCATGTGTCGAATCTAAAGAAATGCCTAGCAGATAAAACGTTGATGTTACCCCTGGACGACGTTCAGATTAACAATCGGTTACACTTTGTCGAGGAACCAATCGAGATACTGGACCGAGAAGTTAAACGGTTGAGGCGTAGTAAAATCCCTATTATATAGGTCCGCTGGAATGCGAAACATGGTCCAGAGTATACTTTGGAGTGAGAAGATTTGATGAAGCATAAGTATCCTCACCTATTCGCGGATACCCCATGGCAAGCTAATTCTTAAATTTCGGGACGAAATTTCTCTAACGGGGGGAGACTGTGACAACTATCAAAATTCGAACTTTCAGGTTAGCTTCTATTAAGTTTATTAGTGTTTATATAGTTTAATTTTAAGAATAGGAGTTAGTTGCTTTAGAATGACCGAAAAATCCCTAGCATTTCCGGTAGTTGCTTAAAATGTCCGGTTCCGACCCGTAACTGTCCGAAACATCCAATACAGTGCCAAATACTCTAATTTATACCAAATTTATATAAAATATATAGTTTTAGTATTTTAATTATAAACCTTT
This sequence comes from Silybum marianum, assembly GCA_036898165.1. NCBI lineage: Eukaryota > Viridiplantae > Streptophyta > Magnoliopsida > Asterales > Asteraceae > Silybum > Silybum marianum. The sequence goes on along the minus strand of CM072540.1, from coordinate 12,622,737 downwards.
TATTTTTGGATTAGAAATTAACCATTTTAGGGCCTACATTTTTAGAAAAAGGCCAAAAATTGAGAAAATGGACTTCCAACTTGGGTTTTGGGTGGGGCCCATCACCATGGCCGCCCACCCCCCCCCCCCCTCTCTAATCCCATATATAAAAATGTTTTTTTTTCATTTTTCCACTCATTTGCTCCCTTTCAAAATTTCAAAAAAACTCTCTCTCTCTCTCTAGAACCCAAGAGCCATTTTAAGAACACTTTCATAATCTTCATCAAACTCCAGCCAAAATCCATCTATTTCTTGATAAAAAATCAAGTTCATACAAAGATTTGGAAGCTATAATCATCATCCAAAACAAGGTAACAAGTCTACTCATCTTTTCTTGCAAATTTTGGGTGAAAAACCCACTTTTATTACATTGTTTAGCTACTTTCTTCTACCTTCTGTAAATTTTGAGTTTTATGGAAAGATTATACACCCAAAAACATATAAAAATGTTTACGTAATGGTGATAATCAATGATCCAAACAATAAAACTCAAGAAATAGGTGAAAATCATGATTTTATCTGTTTTTGAGTAAAAATGGTGATTTTTGGTGCTGACAGATTTATTGCATGTGCATGAATCGTCCATTTCTTCTAATATCATAAATCTTCTTCTAAAAGTTTATTTAATGAGTTAGGGTTTTTAATCCAAGTGGTTTCACTCAAAAACATTGAGTTTTGACCCCCAATTGCTCATAACAAGATGCATGTGCATCTGGAAGTTCAACAGTAGGTAAACTCTACTTTGAACGACCATAACTCTGTGAATATTCATCCAAAACACTTGATTTTTCTTCTGGAATTTAATTTAATGAGTTATCTTTCAAATGGCACTGGTTTCATTAAAAAATATGGTGATTTGATGTTTCAATTAATCAAAACAAAAGCAGTATGCAATCTGTCCAAAACTGACAGATTAGTACATGAATGTTTTAATGGCCATGTCTCTTTCAAAACTCAATGAAAAAGGATGATTCCTCCTTTGAGAGTTAAATACATGAGTTATCTTCTGAATGCAACTGAAATCACATGAAAATATGGAGATTTGATCTCCAAACACCTAAGACACTTTAGGTGTACAATCTGTGAAACCACCAGCAGCTAAACTCTACTTTGTGTGTTAATATCTCCTTTGTTATTTGTTTTTAATGTATGATTCTTCTTCTAAAACTTTTTTTATTGAGTTAGGGTTCATATGAATCTAGTTTCGTTCAAAAATATGAAGTTTTGAGGCATTAACCAATTTACTAAAGTTAAGTGTGCAATCTTTTAACTAATGACAGAATTGTACATGTAACTTTGTGCTTCCATATCTCCTTCACAACTCATCCAAAATGAGTGATTCTTATTTCAAAAGTTTCCTTTATGTGTTATGCTTATAATCCAATTGTAATTCTTGAAAAATATTAAGTAGAACGCTTCAAATTAATGTTTTACTAACAGTGTGTAATCTGCCATGCTTGCTGTGACACACTGTTTGATATAAATTATTTGAACCCTTTTCATATGTCTAAAATGCATGAAACTTGGTCACAATGACCATAACTCAGTAATGCATCACATATAAAAATATGGGAAATTTTATTATTTTGGATGTTACATTAATTTAATCATCTTTGGGACTTATAGTTTCTGTCAGGAAATAAAAGTTTGGAAACTATTTGATTTCATAAGTTAGTATCACTTAAAAGACTATACATTACATTTTCGTTATAAATTATTTCTTTAAAGAGCATATGAGCATTATGTATAACGGGACAATGGTAGACCAAGTTGGACATATAAGGACTTATAAGCACTCTCATAGTAACCATTAGACTTATAAGTGTTGATTTAGGTACGTTGTTTTGTTAGGTAAGCGTTAGGCCATCAAACGGACATCTCGGGTATTTTTGGAAGCTTTGCTAAAAGGTGAGTACTCACAGCCCCACTTTTTAAATGTTTATACGTTTTGGGGTGTCAAGCATGTTGTTTTAATGGAAATTGAATTAATTTATATTGATTAACGAAAAGTATATAAATCATTGTGATGAGCAACTTTATATTACATAAAATGATATGTTGAGTTATGTAAAGTCCCCTTGGTACACTACTATTTAACTATAAATGAGCCGACGATATTTGTGGATAGCGCTATTTGGTTGACATACCCACCTAACTGGTAAGTAGGGGTGCACTTTATCAATTAAGAATGCTCTACGCATGTGGACTTTAGGTCCACCGCTTAGGTAGTTCATGGGGCGTAGAAGGTCGAGTAGGCTTAGTAGTGGCTCAATATTAATATATCATGTGTAATGGTAAATTTGTATTTTTTCTCTTGAAATTTTAAAACATTAAAGTTGATGCGAACTTCTGCTTCGCTATTTCTATATCTTGTATATAAAATGTTTTGTGCATATGAAAAACCTGTGAACTCACCAACTCTTTGTAGTTGACACTTTGTTTTAACATGCTTTTACAGGAAGATAAGAAGGTAATCGATCAAGCTTAGTTTATTTTTGTGGAACTCCAATCAAGACTTTATATATATCTATTTATTTCGATGTAATTTGTTTGTTAAGACAAATTTGTCAAATTGTAAACTTTTAAACTTTAAACGTTGATGTTTCAATTATGTATGTATGGTTGGTGTTTATATTCCTACTGCTGTGAACTTGAATTGTCTTACCCCGTGTTTCCGCTTTAGCGGGGTGTGACATTGCGTAGGGATTTTGCTCCAAATTGAATTAGACCAGGTAATTAATAGATTGACTAGTAGGCTCTGATAGCAAATGTTGGAACCCAAATCCTAATTAATACTCAAAGAATGTTGATTATAATTAGAATAATAGAGCAGTAAGCGGAAACAACTTATAATCAACAATCAAACTAGAAATGACAAACTAAATTGAATGAATAGATTCATAGGGAATGAAGGATATTTGTATTTCACGCAAAGTGGCAAATGATTACAATACTGGAAATACAAATATATCTCTCTCGTTCTCTCCAAAACAATCGACATTTAATACGGTTGGTCCGAAAGGAGTTTACAAGAGTTCAAGGATATATAGAAACAGTTTGTAGAAGGGGGGGGGGGGTTGAATACAAACACACAGATTTTTAATTTTTAAATGAGTTTATATTGAATACACAAATTTACAGTTACAAGCGGAATTAGAATAAGTGATTAAACCTATTCTATTGTAACTAAGAAATCACACAGTTTGATGCACAATGAAATGATTAAGAAAAGAGGCAGAGGTTTAAGAAATAGAAAATAGCATGCATAAAGATGAAGAAAGGATCTTCATCTATTTATACCCGTTTGCAATTAATGGAGGACAAATGGTATAAGCCACGTGTCAAGCTCTCATTGGAAGCTTGTCCTTTGTTAAAAAGCAACCATGCTTTTGGTCACGGGTGAATAAAACTAAATCAGATTTGATGGGGACATAAGAAACTATCCGTACGTCCTTCTCTAACATAGTATAAGGGTTTGACTTTTGTCCATCAAGGATAAGATCAACATTGATCTTGCTTTATAGACTTCATTTGATCGTTGAACTTGAAACTTCAAGAATGAACTTTCAGAGTACCAATGAGGCCTAGCAAGACTTCACACTTCTATTTAGACAATCCTTCCTATCACTGAACCTCTTCAGATCACTAGTTGATTATCTCTATCTTCAGCTTGGTCTTCGACTTTCGCTGAATGTTCTTGTGGTGTGAATGTTGTTCTTTAGGTATTCAGAGATAAGATTAAGGTTCCTGAGTTTCATCGATCGCTAAGTGCAATCAGCGTTTTCTATCGCTGAATTTGAACTTAACCTTATAAACAGAATTTTACTACGTATACAGAGGAATCATATTCAAATCACTAAGAAGAGTTATGATCGACAATCTCCTCCTATTTGATTATGATTAAGCAACATAGGAAATTTTCTTGAAAGGATTAGTAGGGATTTAAAAATATTAAAGTAAAATATCTAAGTACTAATCTATGAGATCTTTTTTAGCAAATTTACTATTATGATTGAGTTTCATTTATAAGGATACGAAAACACAATATTTACAAGTATAGAAGCTTTAAGTACATTCACTGATTAAATTTTAGAGAGAAGTATTAGTGAGTAAATAATTTTTTACAAAAAGTAGAACTCTTATATTCATTGTCCCATTTACTACTTCCAGGGATCTCAGTACACAGATAGAGTAGAGTACTTCATTGAAATTTCATTAGAGGTAATCTGAAAAATTACATTGAAAATGATATTACAATATTATGTAAAGTACAGAACACTGAAGAATACTACAAAGGAAAGAAAAATTCTAAGACTAATCAAAGAGTCTATCTTGTCTTCTTCGTAGTTCATTTAAGTACACCTTCTTTTGTCTCAGCATTGGCTCTGTATTTGACCAGCAATGATAGTACATGACTTTGACAAAAGGTGAAGGAGCTTTAGTGATATCTGAGTTTCTGAAAAATCCAAGAAAGCCATCATTGTCTAGAAATATCATACCTGCTTCAGGGAAAGTGATGATGTCGCCTTCAGCTAATTGTAGACCTTGAGGGAGAGCAACATTGAGCGAAGAGATATTAGGGAAATCGAGATGCCCAAGGAGACTTTCCTAGGTGAACTTAATCTTCTTTTTATAGTTGGCACAGGGAGAGGAGGAACTTGAACATACTGTGACATCCTTTTGCAGTAGCCGATCCAAAACTCTTTCCACCATATCTTTGAATTTGGACTTGGAACCCTGAACGAGATCTCTGATTTCTGACCATTCAGAGTATCCATAGAACCTAAGAACCTGGCTTCTTCTTTTTTGCAACTCGAGTGTCTGTACATTCGTACATATACCGTCAAACCACTTTTCTTTGAAGTGCGTCCTTGGATAGTAGCACGAGTGATTGTTGAGTCAAACACTCGATATTTGAATCTTTCAGTGCACCGGCGTAGTTCATTTTCCCTGCGGCTTTGTTTCTGAGTGGTCAGCTCTTGTAAGATCTTTTCTTGAGCACTGATAGGATTCATGTTCAGATTTTCTTGAGCTAGTTCCTTTTGTGCCAGAGCTTCAGCGATCTTTTCACTTTTGTCGTTTTGCTTTTTGATCGTTTCTTCTATTAAGGCATCCCCCCTGAGTAGTCTTCTGGCCATTTCTAGATCATTCTCGGTTTGCTTGATCTTCTCATCCCTAATTCATTGAGCTTCAAGGGCTTGGGCTCTCTCTTCCTTTGACAAGAAGTCAAATTCATCCACTACGCTGATAGGTGTTGGTTCCAGATTCCTTTAAACCGATTGTTAATTGAGAGTATTGAATCAAAGTGAAATACGGAAGCAGATCAATTAACAATTTAAATCAATAGAACAGTAAACAGAATGAAGAACAAAGATTATGAAATGATAACTTTGAATCAAAGTAGACAAAGATATGAATTACGCACAGTATTCTTCAAAACGTAAATGTATTGATCGACATCTTTTACAAACACAATACAATGCTATTTATACAGATACAAAAACAGAAAGTCAAAATGCTAGCCAATTACAAAGTGCCATGTGTCTAAAAGGGAGCGTCTAACAACAATTAGTTATAACAAGAAGAGTGTGTTGATTTTGGTAGACATCTCTTCTTTGACTCATACTTTAATTTCTAACATTCTCCCCCTAAGTATGAAGTCAAAAAAAAACTTTCTTCAGAGAGGATCAACATCAGCAATGATACTTGAAATATTATTGATAAGCTCTCTGTTCTTCTGAAGTCCATCAAGTCTTTTCTCTACTTGCTTTGCAACTTCTGGATTTGTCGTGTCTAAGCCAGCATAGCACTTGATGATGTAGACTACCTCAGAAGAGTATTTGTGAGCTTCTTTGATGCGAAAGAAGCTCTTTCCATTTGGTCTTTTGAAGATGATTCCCTCTTCTGGTTCAGTAAGAAGTCTACCCACTCTGAATTTGCTTATCCCTTCAAGTTCCTCATTTGGTGCAGAGATAGCCAGATTATCCATTTTGAAATTTAAGCCAATCTGGAAATCGACCTGCCTTTTGTATCTAATGTATGATTTCATACATAGAATAATTCTAGTGTAGGCAACATGGTCTTGTGGATCTTTGCGTTCAGAAAGCTGAGTCTTCATAAATTCTTCCAGAAAAATGAGATCAGCTGGATGGATGGACAACAGATCATTATCACATATGTAATAACTCTTGTTGTTTGATCTGACTATCTCGTAGATTGTGTACCAAATGGGTGTATCTTGAAACTTATGTTTCATGGCCGTGATCTTTGTAATTGGAGCGGTAGTGAAAACCGTCTTTGTCTTGTTTATGAGCCATGAAGTTATCTTTAACTTCATTGCTTACATTGTATTGGTTGGCGAAGTTAGGCATCATGAGATAAATCTTCTGATCTGTTGGAGCATACATGTGCCTTTTCTCAACTTCAAGTGTTGGAAGTTCAATGTTTCCAACTTTATTTAATTTTTCTTCAAATTCTCCTCTTTTGATCTCTTTCTGCTTCTGAGCGGCCTCTGCTCTGACTCTTGCTCTTTCTTCAGCTTCAAAATTTTGTCTCTGTAGTTCTTCTTTAAGTCTAGCCTTCTCTCTTTCCAGATTCTCTCTTTCAGCCCTCTCTATCTCTATTTGTTCTTCAACGATTAGCCTCTGGCGTATTATCTCTTCTTCTTTCTCTTTTTCAGCTCTGAACACTTCCTCATCCTCCTCTCTGGCCCTTTTAGCTCTTTCCTTTGCAGCTTTAGCTCGTTCTCGTTCTTCGTGAGCTCTGACTATTTCAGCCCTTTCAGCCGGAGAGCTCGGGATTCTGCTTTTTCCCATAAGATCCAGAATGAACTTAGCTAGCTCTGGATCTCTGGGTAGAGGCCCAGAATGCGTAGCCAGAGGTGTTGGAGTGAGTGGCACTTGTTTTGAAGAAGAAGGTTGCTGTGATGGTTTTGGAGGTGAAGAGTCAGCAGTGGTCGTGTTTGGTTCTGGTGGTGTTTGTTTGGCTTGCTTAGGCTCAGGACCTTTCTCCCCCTTCTGAGAATCAGGATCCTGATCCTCAGAACGTTTTCTTTTCGGCCGCCTTTTTGCAAGCCCTTTCTTCCTTGGCTTTCTTCTTGGCATTAAACGCCTCAGCAATAGAAGAAACCAGAGGCACGAGTTGAGATAGAGTAGATTCGAGAGCAGCAAGTTTCTGGTCTGTTGAAGATGTGGAGGGCTTGGAAGAGTACTTTGAAGCGATGGTAGACATTCGCTCAAGAATAATCTTCTGGAAAGAGGCGAGGTCAGATTTCTTGACGAGCGTAGACCCAGAGGGATCATCAGAAGTAATGATGGTCTTGACAATCTTCTGTATATCGGCCACCAGAGAGCTGTAGTCTACAGAGGCACGTAGAGATTCTGGAAGTTGAGAGATTGCCTCTGCATTTGCTTGAAGACCATTATTCAAGAGCAAAAGTTGTTCAGCAAAATAGGCCTTCTGATCTTCTTGAGAGGTACTCATTTGGCGCTGAAGATCTGCTAAGAGAGAGTTCTGCCTTTCAATTTGAAATTGAAGGCTCAGAAGAAGAGAATTGTTAGTGGTCACGGATAATTTTAGATCTTCCCACAGATCTCTGAATTTGATCAGCAAATGCCAAGAACGCTGCATTTGTGACGAAATCAGAAGATGTAACTGGTGCATCTCCAACACATGGAGCCCCTTTACCCTCGCATTCAGAGGGGCCTTCTACACCTGTTTTGACGTTGAGTGTAGAAGGACTTCCAACCAGTCCTTGAGGGCTGTTATTCACAGGCTCCTCTTCGGTTGTTCTGACTGTTTCAACATTATCCTCATCATCAGAGGATGAGGTGCTGAAGACAGTATGCTTACCCTGATGAAGTGTAAACACTCCGGTAAGAGGTGCATTCCTAGGGTAACCCCTCGATGGGAATTCATTAGCATTTATCCTAGGAGAGGATGTGGACGCATCCTCTCGTGCGTATTGGTATGTCGATCACGGAGACATGAACATGTGGTGAAGGAAGTGGCGAGTTCGGGGCGAATGAACTCTTATATTATCATCATCATCCTTTTGGGAGGATGATGAAGTGGAGGTGCTTTCCCCGGATGAATTTGATTCGGAAGAAGAAGAATCCTGCGAACGGTGGTTTCTTGGTGGTTTGAACCGGGTACATTCTAAGTCAATGAGTGGAGATGTGGTGACATCAACCTCGAAGTTGTGGTTGCCCTTTGGGGAATAGGAGAAGAACACTCATATGTGTCTCTGAGGACATCTTCTGTACCTTCATTTAATAGAAGGTCGGCATGGGTAGAAGCACTCGGATGTTCACTCCTATTTTTTTCAAGCTCATGCTCACCAGACCCCTTACCACCTACACCTGGCTCTAAGTGCTCTGGGGTAGGAATTCTCTCGTTCGAGAAAACCATAGAGCTTCTATAGATTTGGAGATTAGAAGAGCTAGATGGGATTAGGTTTAGCATGTACACGGATAATTCTGCGGGTGCGCAGTAGCCGATCTTTGTCGATGGTTGATCTATGGGAGCTCATTGATGCAATTTTGCAGAATGGCTGAATCAGGGGAGCTTCGATTGCCCCAATTGCAGGATGAGTGATAAGAGATAGAAATCTTGGGAACATGAGTGCTGGTAGTTGCTTTCCCTGACTCTGATGGATCACCTTAGTGTGCACAGCTGCTTTGATCTCTTGGAAGATGAGACTTGCATAGTCCAAGGGTCGATTGAAGAACATCCCATACATTATAGTCAGAATGTTTCGGCTAGCCTGATCCAGAGAACCTATTTTGCAGGTTAGGCTCTTGTTGAGAATGGAGACGAGTAGATTCCACATTGGGGGCAACTTCTTCCTCTTGAATTCGGACAGCCTTGTAAGAGGTTCATTGTAACCCAGAAGATTGATGAAGGCTAGGAGGGCTTCTGTGGAAGGGTTTTCTTCTAGGGCAGGATTGGGAATGGTTTGCCCATCCACTTCGATCACTGAAAGGGGAAGATGGAAATATTTGGCAAGTTTTCTTTTGGTGATGGGGATTTGAACAGCAATTTCCACTTGTTCAGGATGGGTGATAGAACCGGCGAGTGTTTCATCAGTTTCGATGATCATTGTTTGCCACAGTTCTTGGACATAGATTTCAGGGATGTTTGGGTTGGTTAGGGTTAGGGCTCGATTCAACTGGTGTTGTTGTAGAAACTCGATCATGATGCGAAATTCTGGTTGATAAGTGTTAGGATTGAGCAGTACCTGCACATTGTTCGCCTTCAATGGCAGTTTCACAATGGGAGTACTATCAGCAGTTGAATCGATGATTCTTTCTTCATCATTGTTGGAAGGACGGGCACAGTTGGAAGCCATTTTGGAATTTCGAATGTTTGACAGTAGAAAACTTTGTCTTTGCAAAGAGAATGAACACTGATTTAGGGAATTTTTGCGAGGAAGAAGATGAAGGTTGAAATTGGGGGTTTTATGTGAGAGAGAAACGGTAGAATGGGAAGGGGTTATTAAGTTTGGGGAGAAACAAAAAACGGTTCAATTGAGCTGATGTAAGCACGCGGGTATACACATGCAGTGTTTCGATTGGGGACACGTGTACGACGAGACACATGTATGATGATGATTTAGTAGCGGAGGCTGTTTTTCTTAAAAGCAGAAATAAACAAAAGTAATAAAAAAAAATCTGTTTAATTAATCAATTAATTTTGAATTAATTGAATAAACACAGATTTTAATCTTAATTTTATTTATTTAAGTTTAAAAATCAGTCAAGTGAAAACAAAAATCACATGAGAGTTTAGTTTCTATAAAAGAATAATAAAGAAGAATTTGCATTAAACATATAGATTTAAACAACCTTGGAGGCAAGAGTTGATTGAATTTATATATTTAATGGAAATTATAAGAAATATCAATTTATAGAAAATTTAGTTGAAAAACATGTCGACTTGATTTATATTTAAATTTTTTTTTTGAAATGAATCAAAAGTCTAAGAGACCTTGGCGGCAAGAGAAACTCAGAGCAGATAGATTCAAATAAAATTTAAGTGAAATAGTAAATCAGAAGACAGCTAACCAGAGTTAGACTTAGACGAATATCTTCTGCATTGTGAAACTCCCCATTGAATGGTAAACTCTCCCTTGAATGGTGAACTCCCCCTTGAATGGTAAACTCTCCCTTGAATGGTGAACTCCCCCTTGAATGGTGAGCTCCCCCTGTAGTAGCTTCTTTACCTTGAAAGAAAAATATTATTATGAAACAGAAAATCAGAGTAACTCAGAGGCTTCTGAAGTGTTCTGAAGAGTTCAGAAAGCATCAGAGACTTCTGATGACTTCTGAAGTATCGTCAGAATAGTTCAGAGGCTTCTGGATGCTTCTGAAGAAATCATTGTTACATATTAAGCATTCCCAACTTGCTAATTAAGAAGTTAAAACGTCTCTCATCAAGAGCTTTTGTGAAAATATCAGCAAGTTGATAATCAGTAGAAACAAAATACATTTCGATTGTACCCTTTTCGACATGATCCTTGATGAAATGATACCTGACATCGATATGCTTTGTTTTGGAATGCCGAACCGGATTTTCGTAATGGCGATAGCACTTTTAGAATCACGAGAGGATGGGAATCTTATCGTATATCAGACCATAATCTCTGAGTTGGGTCTTCATCCAAATAACTTGTGAACAACAACTAGCAGCAGCAACATATTCAGCTTCTGCTGTAGATGTGGATACGCAGTTTTGTTTCTTGGATGTCCAACTTATAAGTCGATTTCCCAGAAGTTGACAGCTACCTGATGTACTTTTTCTTTTTCATAACTTTTGCTGATCAGAAATTTCGATAGTCGTTCATACCAGGCTCTTGGGGCTTGCTTTAGACCATACAAAGCTTTGTCAAGAAGATAAACATATTCTGGATATCTTGCATCTTTGAAACCATCAGGTTGTTCAACATACACTTCTTCTTTTAGACATCCATTAAGAAATGCACATTTAACATCCATTTGGTAGACTTTGAAGTTTTTGTATGCAGAGAAAGCCAAGAATAATCTTATTGCTTCTAGTCTTGCAACAGGAGCAAAGGTTTCATCATAATCGATACCTTCCTCTTGACAGTAACCTTTAGCCACCAAACGAGCTTTATTTCTGACAACAATTCCATCTTCATCCTTTTTGTTCCTAAATACCCATTTTGTGCCAATAGCAACTTTGCCTTTTGGTAAAGGAACAAGACGCCAGACTTTATTTCTTTCGAATTGAAGTAGTTCTTCCTGCATAGCATCCACCCAGCTTGGTTCAACTAAGGCTTCATGTACACGTTTAGGTTCGATCATACTAAGAAAATTAACAAAGAATGCTTCATTTGCAGTAGCAGATCGTGTTCTGACCCCCTCAGAAGGACTACCAATTATAAGATCTGGTGTGTGAGATTTAGTCCATTTCGTCATTCTGGGTTGAGAAATTGAATGGGTTGTTTCATTTGACGAAATGATTTCATCTGGAAACACAAAATCTTCATTATTTTCTTCTGTATGTCCTTCTGGTATCTGTTTTGTCACCTGTCCTTGTGTCTCCCCCTCAGATGATGGAACAGAAGTAGCTTCTTGACTGGCAGATGTAGTAGTGGGAACTTCTGGACAAATAGACGTGACAGATGAAACAGAAGAAGCAGGACCAGAGAGAGTAATGCCTGAGGCTTGGAGAATATCTGGTATCTGCAAATGTGGAGGTGACATAGCTTCTGACACAACTTCGTCGCCCAGAAAATCTTGAAAAATAGCATCAATCTCGGATTCTCTGGAACCTGAAAGATAGTCAGAAGTAACAGTATTAAGCTTGAGTTCTGAAGTAGAGTGTTCAGAAGTCAGTTGGGTGTTATCATCGAAGTCAATGTTGATGCTTTCCATAACAGTTTTTGTTCGTAAGTTAAAAACTCGGAAAGCTCTTGAATTTAACGAGTAGCCTAAAAATTTAGCTTCATCGGACTTCGGATCAAATTTGCCAAGATTATCTCTGTCATTTAAGATAAAACATACGACAAAGATATGAAAAAATTTTACGAGATGGTTTTCTTTTATTAATCGGCTCATAAGAGGTTTTGAGATGCCTCTTGACAATAATTGAACGATTTTGAGTGAAACAAGCGAGAGCAACGACTTCGGCCCGAAGTGAATTGGGAGACCGAAGGCTGCGAGCATCGTTCTAGCTGCTTCAACCAAGGTTCTGTTGCGACGTTCAACTACACCGTTTTGTTGTGGAGTGCGAACAGCAGAGAAGTTTTGAGTAATTCCTTGTTCAACAAGATACGATTCAAGCTTGGCGTTCTTGAATTCTGTACCATTATCACTTCGAAGCTGCTGAATCTTCTGATGTAGAAGAACTTGAATTCTGGTCATCATATTCTGTAGTACCACTGGGACTTCTGACTTTTGACGAACGAAAGCAAGCCAAGTATATCTGGAAAATTCATCAATTAGTACCAGAATATACTTTTTACCAGATAGACTCTGAATTGCAATTGGACCACATAGATCCACATGTAATAATTGCAGAGGTCTAGTACAAGAATGATCACTTTTTGTTTTATGAGATGCTCGTTTAATTTTGCCCATTTCACATGCAGGGCAGAGGTGATCTTTTTGAAAATGAATATCTGGAAGTCCAGATACCAGTTTGTTTTTAACAAGCATCTCAAGATTATTAAAATTTAAGTGAGACATTTTATGATGCCAGAGCCACGCAACTTCACTCTTTTTGGAGATGAGACATAAAGTTTCCTTACCATCCTTAGAGGTAAAATTCATCATATACAAGTTACCTTTCCTGTCTGCTCTCCAAAGTTCTTCACCTGCCTTAGAGAATAAATAACAATGTTTTTCATCAAATACTACTAGTATTTTAGAATCACAAAGTTGACTTACACTAAGGAGGTTATGTTTCAAGCCAGAAACATGAGCTACCTTTGATAAGGTGATATTACCTTCTTGTAGAGTACCGTAGCCTTTTATTTGACCCTTACCATTATCACCAAACGTTACTACTCCACCTGATTTGTCCTTGAATTGGGATAGTAAATTTTGGGATCCAGTCATGTGCCTCGAGCATCCAGAGTCAAGATACCAGATATGCACACGCTGTTTCTGCAATCAAAAATCAGAATTTCTTAGGTACCCATCGCATAATGGGTCCTTTTATGTTAGCTTTTGGAGTATGCTCGTTTTTTGATTTAACAGAAGGTAAAGACTTTATTTTTGGTTTTTGATTTTTTTGAGTTTTATTCTTTTTGTGACAAACATACTCGTGAATTGGAATGATCGAGAGGTTTGCGAGAAAAATTGTTTTAACTTTAAGAACGGTGAAAAACATTCGGAAAGGCGAAACATAGAAGATTGAATTGAATTTTCATTGCGAGAATGGTAATTACATATTCTTTCTAAAGTCTTTTCTAGTATCAGTTGTTCTAGAGAACCTATCTAGACTAGACTTTTGTTTTAGTTCTGGCTTTTTCTTCTCTGTGTTCTTTCTCTGATCTACTTTTGCAGAAGCTCTGTTATTTACTGAAAAAGGAACATAAGAATTAGAGGATTTCCATTTGCCTTTTTGAATATTAGTAAACTTCGGAAGAGTAGAGTTTAAAATCTTTTGATTTTGCACTTTGTTTTTGAGTTCTGCCTCTTTCTCAAGTTCAAGACATGTTTTGGCTTTGAGACACATATCTAAGAAATCTGGATGTATAGATACTGATTTTCTCGGTTCTGGAACAGAAACAGGAAGAATAGGTATACCACTTGAAAATTCAGCACAATCTCTATCAGAAGCTCTGATTTCTTGAGATTTATCAGTATACAAATAATCATTCTTTTTATCAATAATTTCTGAATTATTTGTGATAACTTTTGATGATTTAGAAGAATTAAGTTCTAAATTTGAAAGGTAATTTTCAGAGTTATCAAAAAATTCTTCATCATTATTGTCATTCTCCCATGGATACGTAATCTCAGCCAAGCTTTCTTGAGTTTCAGAAAGATGTAAATCTTCAAATGAACAGGGAGAGATCTCTGGATGATTCTCACAAAGAGTTTCATTTCTAAAACACTTATCCAGAGTAGAGAGAATATCGTTTTCAAACATAAGTCGTAGATCTTCCTCTGCCTGACTTGGAACAAAAATATCTGCCTCTGGATTCAAAATTGTATGTTTATTTGAACCAAAATTGAAAATATCATCTTTCTTCTGAACTTTATTTAGATCAACATTTGTTTTACAACAATATTCAATATTTTCGAATTTAAGTTTGCTTTTTTTATGATGGTTTTCATATCTAGATTTTTTAAAAATAGATTTTTCATACAAAATTGGAAACTTTGGCTTCGTATGTTGTCCAACACAAAAAACGATTTCGGATACCGACCTTTTCTTACACGTGTAGGGATCTAGGTCCTCGAAACCAAGTCCGGATCTTCCTACTTGTGTGTTAATTTTGTCATGAACCTTTCCGTGCATCCGGATATGTTATAATCGTAGCTTTTTCTGTTGAAGTTCAACGTGTAAAAATTCTCTCTCTTTCTAAAAATAGTTTTTAAGTGCTACAGAGTTGAGTCTATCACTCTCTTTGTCTCTGATTTCTTTCTCTTTTCCTTCCAGAAGTTTATTGAGATTCAAAATTTCCTTTTTAAGTTTTTCTTCGTAAAATTTTAAACTCATTGAAATCGTTTCCTTTGCAGTATTTAATTCGAGTTTTTCTTCTGTAAGTAAATCCATTTCTCTTTTGAAAATATCTCTTTCCCTTTTGATTGTAGAAAGAGTTTTCTCAGTACTTTTTCGTAATTTCTTTTCGATTGTGAGTTTCAGTTTTAGTTCCTCAAAATTGTTTGATAACATCACAATCGTTTGTTCAAGCTCAGATGATTCGGAAAAATTACTAACCGGTGACTCGGAAGGGTTGATCCTGCCGATTCGTTTGTGTTTGCCATTCCACGAACATGGCTTCATCACCGCTGGATTCCTCTTGCACCCAGTTTTCTTTTTCTGCAAAGTGTGCTCTTTCAGTGACATTGTTCTTATATTTGTTTTTGTAATAAGTCTTATCCTTTTCCGCAGCTCCTCCGCAATCTCTCGAGTAATGTCCGGGCTTGCCACATCCGTAGACATCTTTCTTCCTTTTTAATTCTTCTTCTTTCTTCTCTTCTTCTGTTTTCTCTACTCTCTGTACTTCTTGTTTAGGAACATAGGGACGATCAAATCGTTTATTTCCTTTCAAAGACCTATTTCCAAAACGATTAGTAAATTGCTTGGTTATTAAAGCCAGAGAGTCAGCAAACGCTTTAATTTCATCATCTGATTCAGAGTCATCTTCTGGAGCAGTCTCTGATATGAAGGCCTTCGATTTCTTCCTGTCATCACTTCGTCTTCTGATTCCTTTTGTTTCTGAGATCAAAGCCAGTGGACCTCCGATGTTTGTTCTTTTCTGAACAACTTCTTTTTCATGAGCTTGCAGTGTACCAAATACATCATGCAACGACCATTGTTCAAGGTCCTGATTGGCTTGTAGTGACATGGATAGATTTGACCATTCAGGGTTTAACCTTTTGAGAAATAGAACATTGTTGTCTTCCTTTGATCTAACAATGTCACATCTCTTGCAGAGATTAATCAGATTGTTGAATCGATGAAATGTTTGTTCCAGAGATTCATCAGTCAGCGCTTGAAAACTATTATATTCATTTAGAGCTTGGGCTCTTCTGTTCTTTTTCATTTTCGCACCACCTTCTAAGAGATTCTCCAGTTGATCCCATAAATCTTTTGTTGTGTCACATGAGTCCGAGAGATTGAAAAATCTCATTTGGAATGGCCATTATCAACAGAGACTTAGCTTTCTTAGCTAATTCCACCTTAGCCTTTTCTTCATCAGTCCAGTTATTCCTTGACTTCTGAACCAGTCTTGCTGGTACCTCATCTGTATTTGCAGTGGCTGGAATTCTGGGAATAGTAGTGGTGGGAACAAACGGACCGTTTTGAATAATTGGATATAACTCAGCATCCAATCCCTCATAGAAGTTAACCATTCGAATCTTCCATTGTGGGTATTCATCACGTACAAGAGTTGGAGGTTTAGTCAGGGACCCAGACGTATAAACAGCATTCAAGCTCGAATTTGCCATTTGAGTAGGATAGAAGAGAAAATTTGAAGATTTGAAAGAAATTTAGAACGATTAAATCTCAATTTGATAGAAGAACAGGTCGATAATATCAACTTTGTTTCTGATTACAAAATTAATGACTCAATTTAAGAGAAGATTGTTAACGATTTAACAAAATCTCGTAAAACAGAGTGGATTAATAAACAAATTTTGAATCTGAGAAAATACTGTTAGATCGAAAGGAATTTCTTCAATGGAAGAGATCTAATAATCAATAGATTGATTAGATGGCTCTGATACCAATTGTTGGTTCCAGATTCCTTTAAACCGATTGTTAATTGAGAGTATTGAATCAAAGTGAAATGCGGAAGCAGATCAATTAACAATTTAAATCAATAGAACAGTAAACAGAATGAAGAACAAAGATTATGAAATGATAACTTTGAATCAAAGTAGACAAAGATATGAATTACGCACAGTATTCTTCAAAATGTAAATGTATTGATCGACATCTTTTACAAACACAATACAATGCTATTTATACAGATACAAAAACAGAAAGTCAAAATGCTAGCCAATTACAAAGTGCCATGTGTCTAAAAGGGAGCGTCTAACAACAATTAGTTATAACAAGAAGAGTGTGTTGATTTTGGTAGACATCTCTTCTTTGACTCATACTTTAATTTCTAACAATAGGTATTGGTTCTTCTAGTTCAGTGGTGCGGGGTACCTTTATTCTATTTACTTCGAGTTCCCTTTGGAAGTTTATTCGCCTTTGTTCTTCTTTAGGCTCGCTTATTGGTTGTCTTTGTACGCATCGTCTTGGAATAAGGTCTGCTTCATCTTCAGAGTCAGATTCAGATATATATAGGAACTGCTCTTCTGATGAAGGTTCCCTCAAAAATGTAGAGTCCTTTGGGGGACTAGACTAACTAAGAATGGGGGATGGAAAAAGAGGTTCATCATATCCAAAGTTTGGAGGAGGAAAAGATGGATAGGTTGGGGGTTCAGAGATTGGAGTATAAGGAATAAGAGGAAGAGTTACCTCTGCGATAGTCTCCCCCTCAGAGTTTGCTAGGGTGAAGTCAAGATCCACCACATTTTGGCCTTTACCTGAGGGATCGGACGGTCCTTCAGAAGGAGGTAGTCCGTCCCCCAAAGGATCTCTGTAGATGATTTCAGGCATGAAATTGCCTAGACGATTTTGATTCCAAAATTGATTGACATCTAGAGGAATTCTGTCGTCATCGTCATCATCATCTTTTCCCTGATGAGGAATATCCTCATCATCTTTGTCATCTTCTTCTTCATCCTCTTCATCATCATCTTCAGCGATAGGTTTTGGCTGAAGGGGTCGCTGTTGAGGTTGTTGCTGACCGTAAGGAGAAATAGAAATTCCAGGGGTTACTTCATTTACTCTTCCTATAATCTTGTCACCGAGCTCTTTGGCACACCTCAACCCCTCAATGTTGTCAGCGAGTACAACGTGCACCATAATAGTACGCACATTAGAGTCTATATCTTTTAGACTCGTAATATGCTCAGACTAGTTCTGGCTAACCTGAGTCAGCGTGCTCCTGTCTTCAGCAGTAAAGGAGGGGCCCCTGACAACGATGCTCTGAATTAGCAGCATTATTTCATCTTGAGTCTTCGGAATAGACTCAATTGCCTTGCCCTGAGCTTTCACGGCCTGTTCCAGCCTTTCGATGGTCGTCCCACTGGCCAAAGTGTCATCCTTTAAAGTCTGAGCGTCAGTGTAGGTGTTGTTGACAGTGGCCTTCATTCCAGGGACACCAACAACCGTCCGAAAGATGAACTCAGAAGAGAGTTGAAGAGTGTCCACCCTGGCCCTTGTAAGGGCACTCTCTTGTACCAGGAAATCAATCGCTGGGAAAGAGCGGTTTGAAAGGACAATCTTAGGAACCTCCATAGGAAAGGCCGGAAACTGAGCAGGGAGCTTCTCCTGTTTGATTTTTCTAAATTGCTTTGGAGATTTCAGCGATTGTTCTTTGCTTCCACTAACAGAGGTGTCCAGTGGTCTTGGTTGTGGTGGTGGTCGCTGACGTGGTGTGAGGAGGTGGAATTCCTGATGATAACATAGACAAAGATGCCAGAAAGAGCTCTGGATTAGACGAAGGATGAAGTGAAGAAATACTATTAACCTGGAGAGTACCGTGAGGATTACTCTCAGAGATACCACAGGTGAGGGTAGTGTCATGAGGAATACTAGCCTGTTTTTTAGAATGTTTATGTAAAACATTCTGAGGTCCTTTGTTAATGGCCTTCCATAATTCAGATTGTCGAAACAAAACTAAAGTGTAGACAGCGTGCATTTCAACCTCATCAGAGATAGGGACAACTATCTTTGAATCACGAGTTGATGTGAGGACTAAAGAAGAGATGGTGGAAGAAGAAGAAAGGGCTGTCGATGTTACCTGTTCCAGCTTCAGCGTAGCAGGATATTACATTCTGAATGACCGGAGTCGCTGATAATGGTGGTAGAGCTGATGAAGCGGCAACGGATGTAGAGACCGTTGTCGTGGAAGGGGCTGAGGATGGCGTTGGTAATACGCCTTTAGCGGAGAGGTAAGTCTTTTGAGGGACTCCCTTCTTTTGTTTCTTGGTGGGGGGCTTTGAGCGATTGTCTTCTTGTGACCCTCACTCGGCTCCTTGCGTTTTAGAGGGGAGGAGATGCCTTGGTTACTCACTGATGGGTTTGTCAGTGAGATGGGAATAGGAACGGCCTCGCTGATGAGCTTCAACATGTAGGAGGTGTAAGGTGCATCTCTTGGATGTTCAGCGACATCAAGCGATTTCTTGCCTACCATCGAGAAGCTTTGATTGGCAGTTTTTGGGTACTCATCATTGAAGGCTACCTCCGTAATGGTAGCAAAGAACCTTGGATAGGGAATGAACTTCTCCCTCTTTGCAGCCCCCACCTTGTTGTACATATCGCTGAAGATGTAGTCAGCGAAATTCAACGGATAGTTGGTGCAGAGAGCAAAGCCCATATCCTGATAGTGCTTGCTCGCTTGATCTTGATAGCCCATCTTAGAACCCAGGCACTGGATCACCTAGGTGAAGATGTATTCCCACGCGTATCCAATGGAATCCAAGAATTCATCGATTTCTTCCTCGGTGGGCTCAGGGGCCCATTTCTGATTCTTGCCTCTATCAGGGAGGCGGAGAGCGTTTCTTAAGAAGCCAACGGTGAAGGCGAAGAAACCATGAGTGGGAATCTAAAATCCAATGGCAGGAAGTTTGTTTCCCGTATCTGTTGTGAGAGTTGTGAAGTGTATAGTGTACCATAGAGCCTGAAGGTGCGCAATGATGCCTATGGGGTTATGAACGAATGCGTACATCAGAGGGCAAAGCTTTGATGAACGTAGCACCATCTTGGTATTGTGGTTTCTCACCAGGGATGTTCACCAGGGCTAAGTATTTGCATGGCTTGAACATTGCTTGTTCTAGAGAGAAGGTGCATGCAGGTGCTCGCTGAATTTAACAGTACTGTACTTCATCATCTTCCTCAAGAATCTGAATACTTCTCAATCGGCGTCTTATTCTCTCCAAAGCATTCTTCATCAATGGCGTCTCCTGTTGCAAATCCTAATACCCAAAACGACGACGATAACGTGGTAACTTCAACAGCTGATAGTGCTCCAGTTGTCAAGCTACCACTAAAACCGAACAATGTTCAGGTTCTTCTCGGTCCCAAGTTACCTGCAAAATCATTCCCAAGAATCATGATTGAGTTCCTGCAAATTCATTCCCTGAACCGAACCCTAACCCTGACGAATCCAAATGTTCCTGAAATTTATGTGCAAGAGGTCTGGAAAAACTATGTTCATCAAGGATGACAATATCCCAATTGGAAATTTTGGACACCCCACTGAACCTGAAACTACAGTCCAAATCACAATCACTCGCAAGAAAATAGCAAGGTATTTTCATCTTCCTCAACCCTACATTGAATTTGACGGTCAAACAGTTCCCAACCCTGACCAAGAACCTAATCCCACACTAGAAGCTCTACTGGCCTTTATTCGCTTCTTAGGTTACAATGAACACCTCCATAGGCTATCTGAGTTCAAAAAAACAAGCTGCCCCCGATGTGGAATGTCTTAGTCTCCATTCTGAATAAGAGCCTCACCTGCAAAATTGGGTCTCTCGATCAAGCCAGTAAGAATGTTTTCACAATCATGTATACGATGTTCTTTAACAGACCTTTGGACTACATGAGCCTTATCTTCCAAGAAATGAAAGCTGCTGTTCAAACCAAAGTTTCCCTCCAGAGCCAAGGGAAATCACTTCCTGCTTTAATGTTTCCACGTTTTCTATCACTATTTACCTTCCCAGCTATTGGTGCATTGAAAGCTCCTCTGCTTCAGCCTTTCTGCAATATAGCTTCAATGAGCTCTCACAAGCCAAGAATTGACAATAACGGTTATCCTGCATCCAGTAACCTCTTCAGGTACATGCTAGATCTTATTTCTTCAACCTCTCTTACTCTCATATCCTATAAACGCTCTATGGTATTCTCATAACAGAGAGTATCTACCCCAAAGCACTTAGAGCCCAAATTAGACAGTGAGGAGTCAAGTGAGACTGAGATTGAAAAGAATTCGAGTGACCACCAGAGAGTTTCTACCCATCCTGACCTCTTAATGCAAGAGGGTACAGAAGATATCCATAGAGACACATTTGAGAGAATCTCTCCAAGATCCCCACGGGTACCCACATCTCTTAAGGTAGATGTCAACACATCTACTGTCATTGAAAAAGGACAACCCAGTCCAAACCACCAACAGCCAAACCGTTCAGTGGGAATTCTTTGTTCCTCTGAATCACGAACATCAGGGAATCCACCTCATCCTCATCATCCTTTCAACAGGGTGCTGATGAAAATATAAGAGTTCCATTGCCCCAGAACTCGCCACCACCCACATAGAACGTTGATGTCTTCGTGACCAACGATGTCATAAGGCAACCAGAGGGTACGTCCATGCCCTCTGTTAGATTAGATGCTGATGAAATCCTATCAGAGGGGTTACAACCACAGGATGCACCACTTACCGGGGTTTTTACCCTTCCTAAAGGTAAGCACATTGTGTTCAGCTCCCCATCCTCTGATGATCGGGATCAAGCTGAACCTTTCAGAACAACCAAAGAGGTGTCTGTTAATAACAGCCCTCGAAGACAGGTTGGAAGTCCCTCCACATTCAACGTCGAAACAGGTGTGAAAGAGGGCCTCTCTGAACGCAAGAGACAAGGGGCTCCATGTGTTCGAGATGCACCGGTTACCTCTTCTGAATTTGTCCCCAATGCAGCGTTCAAGGAATTTGGTGATCAAATTCAGAGATCTATGGAAGATCTAAAATTATCCCTGTTTCTCAACAACAAACTCTAACAGCCATTGAAGCCCACCAAGCAACTCAAACTCAAACATTGGAGGATATCAGAAAGCTTCTCTCTAATAATGGACAGGCTCAACGGAATTCTGCTAATGCTCACTTCCAGGTTCTGGATGCTGGAATTAAATATAATGCAGAGGCTATCTTTAATCTTCCTTCATAGATACCTACACCAGAAGTCACAATCTTTGCTGACGAATATGGATCGTTTGTTGCTGACATCCATAAACTAATACAGGCTGTTTTTCCTTCCGAAGATACTTCTGCTTCTGCCTCTTCTCTGGTCAAGAAGTCTGATATGGCACACTTTCAAAAGGCAATGATTGAATGCATCAATAATCTGGCCTCCAAATATGCATCCAAAACCAACTCCAACAACTTGAATATGGACCAAAAGCTCACATCTCTGGAAACCTCTGTCTCAAAGTTATCCTCTCTGGTTGGTACCTTATCTGCTTCCTTTGAAGACAGGAAGAAAGCCAAAGAAGCTCGGGCATGTAAAAAGGCCGAGTTAAAACGCAAACGTTTTGAGGATCAGGATCCTGATTCTCAGAAGGGCGAGAACATGGAAAACCTTAAAAAGAGGAAAACTGAAACAGGTCATAAGATGGAACACGACAAAGGTAAAGCTTCATCCTCCTCACCTTCTACACCTCCTCCCTCTAAACAGACTCCAATGACGCCTACTCCTCTAGCTACTCACAAGGGTCCCTTGCCCAAGGATCTAGAAATTGCCAAATTCATACTGGATATAATTGGCAACACTAAAAGGCAATCTCATCCAGCAGAAACAGAGGCAGCTAGAGCAGAAGCTACCAGAACAGAAGAAGCCAGAGCTAAGGCAGCCAGAGCTGAGGCGGCTAGAACAGAAGAAGAGAGCAGAATAAGATCTGAGGCTGAACAAAAGGCTAAATCTGAAGCAGAAAAAGCTAAGGAAGAAGCCATAAAAGCCAAAGCTGAAGCAGAGAAAGCTATGGCTCAAGCAGAAAAAGAGAGAGAAGAAGCTGAATAGGATAAAGAAGCCGCTGAAAGGGCACGTGCTAACTTTGAAGAAACAAAAAGAAGGGAGTCAACAAAATTCAGAGCCTCAAATGAAGAAAGGATGCAAAAGTTGGGAAGACTCGAGTTACCCAACTTAGAAATAAAAAATAAGCACATGTATGCCCCTGCGGATCAGAAGATATACCTAATGATGCCGAAATTTTCAAATGATTACCAAGTCAGTGATGAGATCAAAGACAAATTCATAACTCACAGGCAACCAAGGAAGGAGGCTTATTCTATTGTTCCAATCAAGACTATATCATACATGCATGGACAATTTGAACAAACACCCATCTGGTACACAATTTACAAGGTTGTCAGAGAAGACAACAAACCATCCTACTTCTATGACAATGACTTATTGTCAATCAATCCTTCTGATCTGATAACTCTGGAGAAATTTATGAAGACTCAAATGAACAGAGGGAGAGATGATCAAGACAAAGTTGCTTACTTCCATATCATTGATTGCATGAAGTCCTTTATTCGATACAGAAGACAGGTACTTACAAACTGGTTTGAACTACAAAGTGGATAACTTGTGTATCTCTGCTCCAAATGAGGATTTGGATGGTATAAATGCACTAAGGATTGGGAAAGTGATAACTCAACCAGAAGTCAGAATTGTGTTCAGAAGGCCGAGCAAAAAAAGCTTCTTCAGAATTAAAGATGCTCATAGATACTCTATAGAAGTTGTGTATATCATAAAATGTTATGCTTTTGTAGCAGTTGATAATCAAGATTCAGAAGTTAGAGAAAAGATTGAGAAGAGACTTGACAAACTAATGAAGCTCAGAGAAATTACAGATGCCATCTCCAAAGTCATTTCTCAAACAGCTTCCTTCTGACAAATTACAATACGTGCTTATTGTCCGACTATTGAGCCTATGAAAGAACAACGAAGTTAAGCGTGCAGCATTCTGAATTTCATATATATGGGGAGATTGTTAGACCTCATTTTCAGAAAAGTATGAATCAGAATTATGCAAGTATATTCACATCTGATGACGTGGCAGGCACATCCTCCGTGTGCAACTAAGTTTGTTATTCACTTGCTTACGTGTCAAGTTGTAATAGGCTAGATAGTTGACTTTCATGTTTGTAATCGTATAAATAGCTCATTCACTGTTTGTAATAGTAACTTTTGAAATATACAGATTTGAGACCAAAATTGTACGCACTGTTGATTATCATTCAAAGCAATTCTATACGAATTACGTTTGTTCTTCAACTCTGTTCTTACTAATTTTACTGTTTATCAAAGATCTGTTTGCTTCCGCTCATAATTAGTTATTTTGATCTATCGATTAATTGTTAGAAAGGGATATGGGTTCCAACAACCTCCTTCTCATTAGCTTGTAGTGTTCCAAATACATCGTGTAATGACCACCGTTCTAGATCCTGGTTTGGTTGGAGAGACATGGACAAATTTGACCATTCAACATTCAGTCGCTTGAGAAATAAGACATTGTTGTCTTCCTGCGATCTGATAATATCACATCTTTTGCACAGATTAATCAACGTATTAAATCCGTGAAAAGTTTGTTCCAGTGCCTCTTCTGGCATAGCATGAAAGTTGTTGTATTCATTTAGAGCTTGTGCTCTTCTGTTTTTCTTCGTCTTTGCTCCACCTACTAGTTGGTTGGCCAGCTGATCTCATAATTCCTTTGCAGTTGCACATGAGTCTAAGGATTGAAAGATGTCATTGGGAATTGCCATGATTAGAAATCGTTTAGCTTTGAGATCGATCTCTACCTTTTTCTTGTCTTCTTCATCCCAATCCTTCCTTTCTTTTGGATTCGCTGAGCAGGAATTTCAAATAGGTGGTGGCGAAAGGTGTACACTAGGAACAGTTACGGTTGGCACATATGGCCCATTCAACACAAAAGAATTTAGATCTAAATCTAGACTTTCATAAAAGTTGATCATACGTCTTTTCCACTGTGGATACTCTTCCCTGATAAGAGTAGGAGGTTTGGCCAGAGATCCGGAACTGCACATTGTGTTCCAGTTTGGATTCGAGTTAGCCGTTTTCAGACACCAGGACAAATTTAGAATGAGAATTTAGGAAAATTTAAGATTTCAAGTTGAAATTTAACACTTGAAACTTGAAAACAATCGAGAAATAAGTACACATTTCAGGATTAACTACGAAGAACCACTGATTTTTTAAAAACATCAAAAAACAGGGTATAATGAAGAACAACAATTTAAAATACTGAAATATTCTAGTTGCTTCTATTAATGTTATTACTGTTTATATAGTTTAATTTTAAGAATAGGAGTTAGTTGGTTTAGAATGGCCGAAAAATCCCTAGCATTTCCGGTAGTTGCTTGAAATGTTCGGTTCTGACCCGTAACTGTCCGAAACGTCCAATACAGTGCCAAATGCTCTAATTTATACCCAATTTATATAAAATATATAGTTTAAGTATTTTAATTATAAACCTTTTATTTTTGGATTAGAAATTAACCATTTTAGGGCCTACATTTTTAGAAAAAGGCCAAAAATTGAGAAAATGGACTTCCAACTTAGCATTTTGGGCTTAAAATAATGTTTTAAAGAAAAATCTTTGGGTTTTGGGTGGGGCCCATCACCATGGCCGCCCCCCCCCCCCCTCTAATCCCATATATAAAAATGTTTTTTTTTCATTTTTCCACTCATTTACTCCCTTTCAAAATTTCAAAAAAACTCTCTCTCTCTCTCTCTCTCTCTAGAACCCAAGAGCCATTTTAAGAACACTTTCATCATCTTCATCAAACTCCAGCCAAAATCCATCTATTTCTTCATCAAAAATCAAGTTCATACAAAGATTTGGAAGCTATAATCATCATTCAAAACAAGGTAACAACTCTACTCATCATTTCTTGCAAATTTTGGGTGAAAAACCCACTTTTCTTACATTGTTTAGCTACTTTCTTCTAACTTCTGTAAATTTTGAGTTTTATGGAAAGATTATACACCCAAAAACATATAAAAATGTTTACATAATGGTGATAATCAATGACCCAAACAATAAAACTCAAGAAATAGGTGAAAAATCATGATTTTATGTGTTTTTGAGTAAAAATGGTGATTTTTGGTGCTGACAGATTTATTACATGTGCATGAATCGTCCATTTCTTGCAAATAATATGTTAAAATATCATGAATCTTCTTCTAAAAGTTTATTTAATGAGTTGGGGTTTTTAATCCAAGTGGTTTCACTAAAAAACATTGATTTTTGACCCCCAATTGCTCATAACAAGATGCATGTGCATCTGGAAGTTCAACAGTAGGTAAACCCTACTTTGAACGACCATAACTCTGTAAATATTCATCCAAAACACTTGATTTTTCTTCTGGAATTTAATTTAATGAGTTATCTGTCAAATGCCGCTGGTTTCATTCAAAAATATGGTGATTTGAGGTTTCAATTAATCAAAACAAAAGTAGTATGCAATCTGTCCAAAACTGACAGATTAGTACATGCATGTTCTAATGACCATATCTCTTTCAAAACTCAATGCAAAAGGATGATTCTTCCTTTGAGAGTTAACTACATGAGTTATCTTTTGTATGCAAGTGGAATCACATGAAAATATGGATATTTGATCTCCAAACACCTAAGACACTTTAGGTGTGCAATCTGTAAAACCACCAGCAGCTAAACTCTACTTTGTGTGTTAATATCTCCTTTTTATTAAGTTTGGTTCATATGAATCCAGTTTCATTCTAAAATATGAAGTTTTGAGGCATTAACCAATTTACTAAAGTTAAGTGTGCAATCTGTCAACTAGTGACAGAATTGTGCATGCAACTTTGTGGTTCCATATCTCCTTCATAACTCATCCAAAATGATTGATTCTTATTTCAAAAGTTTCCTTTATGTGTTATCCTTATAATCCAACTGGAATTCCTGAAAAATATTAAGTAGAACTCTTCAAATGAATGTTTTACTAACAATGTGTAATCTGTCATGCTTGCTGTGACACACTGTATGATATAAATTATTTGAACCCTTTTCATATGTCTAAAATGCATGAAACATGATCACAATGACCTTAACTCAATAATTCATCACATATAAAAAGATGGGAAATTTTATTATTTTGGATGTTACATTAATTTGATCATCTTTGGGACTTATAGTTTCTGTCAGGAAATAAAAGTTTGGAAACTATTTGATTTCATAAGTTAGGATCACTTAAAAGACTATACATTACATTTTTGTTATAAATTATTTCTTTAAAGAGCATATAGGTATTATGTATAACGGGACAATGGTAGACCAAGTTGGACATATAAGGACTTATAAGCACTCTCATAGTAACAATTAGACATATAAGCGTTAATTTGGGTACGTTGTTTTGTTAGGTAAGCGTTATGCCATCGAACGGACATCTCGGGTATTTTTGGAAGCTTTGCTAAAAGGTGAGTTTTCACGGGCCCTCTTTTTAAACATTTATACGTTTTGGGGTGTAAAGCATATTGTTTTAATGGAAATTGGATTGATTTATATTGATTAACGAAAAGTATATAAATCATTGTTATGAGCAACTTTATATTACACAAAATGATATGTTGTGTTATGTAAAGTCCCCGTGGTACACTGCTATTTAACTCTAAATGAGCCGATGATATTTGTAGATAGCGTTATTTGGTTGACATACCTACCTAACTGGCAAGTAGGGATGCACTTTATCAATTAGGAATGCTCTACACATGTGGACTTTAGGTCCACCGCTGAGGTAGTTCGTGGGGCGTAGAATGTCGAGTAGGCTTAGTAATGGCTCCATATTTATATATCATGTGTAATGGTAAAATTGTGTTTTTGCTCTTGAAATTTTAAAATATTAAAGTTGATGCGAACTTCTGCTTCGCTATTTCTATACCTTGCATATAAAATGTTTTGTGGATATGAAAAACCTGTGAACTCACCAACTCTTTGTAGTTGACACTTTCTTTTAACATGCTTACAGGAAGATAAGAAGGTAACCGATCAAGCTTAGTTTATTTTTATGGAACACCAATCAAGACTTTATATATATCTATTTATTTCGATGTAGTTTGTTTGTTAAGACAAAGTTGTCAAATTGTAAACTTTTAAACTTTAAACGTTAATGTTTTAATTATGTATGTATGGTTGGTGTTTATATTCCTACTGTTGTGAACTTGAGCTGTCTTACCCCGTGTTTCCGCTTTAGCGGGGTGTGACCGAGTTGGTATCAGAGCCTTAGGTTATAGAGAACACCGGTTTTCTAATAAAAACCTTGCACTATAACCAAAATTTTATTTTCTTAGATGAACTTAAAAATTTAAAAACCTACTACTAGTATAACTACAATAAGCATCGTTCTAGCATATTATAATTAGGCAAAGCCTGATCACCTATATCTAAATATGGTATGAGTAAGAAGGGACTTGGACTAGTTATACTAAAAATTAACATAGATCGAGAAAAAACTTCTTATTTCAAATCGAAAAATAGCGTGAGTTTGCATAAGCATTTTATAAATTATTATTTACTAAAGTACATTTAGTAATTAAATTTGTTACTGTCGCAGTTTAAAAATATCTCACTCATCCTCACTTCCCGAGCACTCCCCCGACGAATCCGGGTATTTTACTAGCCTCCCTAGGAGGAACCAACCCATCCATGATGAGAGCGATCCACCTGAAGAAAGTGACGAAGCAACCCGAGAGACTTCTGTGGAAACTTCTGTACCTGCGCTACCTCCAGTCGATGTGGTTGGTCCGTCCCGAGGACCTAGGACAATGAGAACCGCCCGAAAGCGTGTTCTCCCTCCTAGGAGGGTGACTATTGCAGTTCCCTCTGAACCTTCGAGCGAGCCATCCAGATTGCGAACTCTATCGCGAAGTGTGACTCCTCCTTCACCCACAGTTGGAGTACCCGTCCCCCAGTCTCGAGGAATGACCGCAGCGGAGAACTACCAGGTCTCGGGCATGGCCAACGAAGTACACACTCATCGGCTGAGGTTGGACCATTTCCAGCACTCCATAGACCGCATTTTTACAGCCATGTACTGACAGGATGAGATTACTGATAGAATCAGGGAGATTACCTCTGAGTCTAGGAGGGAGATTAGGAGGCTGTACACTTATTTGGCTTCGGCATTAGGAGCGTTGATGGTGATGCTCGGAGTCTTGATTTGTGTTTTGATGCATTAGGAGACTTCTGTCTTTATGAATCTTTTGGATAACAACAGTTATTTTTTTTGAGGCTTGTAGCCTAGATGTTAAGTTTAAACACTTTATTGTCTTATTGGGATTGTATTTTGAATTTTTTTTAGTTTTATGTTAAATTGTTATGGTTTATTATGGAGTTATGCATGATAATTATTTACCGCATGATTGTTCCTGTATGAGTTTATTTGATTATTGTTGGATGAATGTTATAAGATACGCATAACTTAGTATGTAGACTATATGTGACCATAGTATTAGAATCTGACCAAGACTCCATTTGAAATGGTGTTTTAGAACAATGCCTCCAAAGAGAGAGAACCCAGAAGTTGCACGACTGGTATCCTAACAACTCATGGCTGCATTTCCAAACATTGTTATCCAAGTAGCAGCTGGCCTAAATTCTAATCAAAATAACAATCGTGGACCGGGAGATAGAGGGGTTGTAACCCTAAAGAATTCCACGGAACTGAAGGAGCCGTCAGTTTACTGACCTGGTTAGAAAGCATGGATTATGTTCTCCACATTAGCAAGTGTACAGAAGGAAGGAAGGTAGAGTATGTTGCTTGTCTTTTACAATGGCGAGCATTAACTTGGTGGAACACTCAAGTACAAACACGAGGAAGGGAATCAGCAAACAATCTTTCATGGGAAGACTTTAAAAGAATGCTGAAGGAAGAATATTGTCCGAGAAGTGAAATTCAGAAATTAGAATCAGAATTATGGAACCATGAAAGGAAAGGAAACGATATTGATACTTATATTGGCCGTTTCCATGAATTGGCCAAACTGGTACCACACCTGGTAACACCTGAGGAGAATAGAGTCGACCGATATGTATGGGGTCTGTCTCCGAAAATTAGAGGGGACGTTACTTCAGCTGATCCAAAGACACTTCAAGCAGCAGTAAACGTAGCAACACGACTCACCAACAATGCGAACCGTACATGAACGTTTGCAACCAACAAGGCATTGCGAAAGAGGAAGGTGGATGAACCTGCAAGAAGACAGTTTGGGAAGAGGTCGGGTAAGGATCAAAGAACATCAGGAAATTATGGAATGCAGGCATTGACAACGGAGAAAGGAAAAGGGTCGTACCCGAAATGTGATAAATGTAGTAATCATCATCAGGGAAGATGCATTACTTGTCTCAAGTGTAATAGGAAAGGCCATGTTTCAAAGGATTGTCGAATGGGTGAGAAGCGGGTGTGTTATGAATGTGGAAGCCCGGATCACTTCAGGAATAAATGTCCAAAAAGGAATTGGAGGTCAGATGCCAAGCAAGCGCAACCAACAAACCAAGGAAGCCAAGGAGGACTGGCCAGAGGTCGAGTGTTCGAGATTGGAGCTGAAGACGCAAGGCAGAATCCAGATGTCGTTACAGGTACGTTTGTCCTGAATAATCATGATGCATCTATACTATTTGATTCTGGAGCAGATAGGAGTTTTGTGTAGTTAGATTTTAGACCAAAGATAAATCTGAGGCCTCAAAAGTTGAAAGAATCATACGTAATTGAATATGCCAACGGTCAAGAATGTAGGGTCAATGATGTAATAATGAACTGCACTATAAACTTGGCTAGTAGGGATTTCCGTATAGATTTAATCCCGATTAAACTAGGAAGGTTTGACATAGTTGTGGGCATGGATTGGTTATCCAAAAACCGAGCCGAAATTTGTTGCTCCGAAAAGATCGATCGAATAACGTTACCCGAAGGGGGAAAACTCGAAGTACACGGAGAGAAACCCAGGAGGGGTATTAAATTAGTGACGTGTATGAAGATGCGAAAGTATTTGAGAAAGGATTGCATTGCTTTTCTAGCTCACATCTAGGATAAGAAGGGCGAAGAAAAACGCCTTCAAGATATTCCTATAGTCCGGAATTTTCTTGAAGTATTCCCGGACGAATTGCCTGGAATACCCCCACCAAGACAAGTGGAGTTCCACATAGAATTAATTCTTGGAGCCGCGCCAGTGGCGAAAGCCCCATATCGGTTAGCACCATCAGAGATGCAAGAACTGTCGGAACAACTTCAGGAATTACTCGACAAAGGATTCATCAGACCTAGCTCTTCACCTTGGGGAGCCCAAATTTTATTTTTTAAGAAAAAAGATGGATCCTTTCGAATGTGTATTGATTACAGGGAACTCAACAAGTTGACTATTAAGAACTGATACCCCCTTCCCCGGATTGATGATCTGTTCGACCAACTTCAAGAGCAACGTACTTCTCGAAGATCGATCTTAGATCTGGATATCATCAAATGAGAGTGCGAGAAGAAGATATCCCCAAAACGGCCTTTAGGACTCGATACGGCCATTACGAGTTCCTAGTTATGCCATTTGGTCCAACAAATGCACCAGATGTTTTCATGGATTTGATAAATAGAGTATGTCGACCGTATCTGGACAAGTTCGTGATCGTGTTGATAGATGACATACTTATTTATTCGAAAAATAAGAAGGAGCACGAACAACATTTAAAGCTGATATTGGAATTGCTCAGAAACGAAAAGTTGTACGACAAATTCTCTAAATGCGAATTTTGGATTCGTGAAGTGCACTTTCATAGCCACGTGGTGAATGAAAAAGGAATCCAAGTTGATCTAGCTAAGATTGAAGCCATTAAGAAATGGGAAGCCCCAAAGACACCAACGAAGATCCGCCAATTTCTGGGATTGGCAGGTTATTACAGGCGATTCATCGAAAATTTCTCCAGAATCGCACAACCACTAACAACGCTAACCCAAAAGGACAAGATGTTTATTTGGGGAGAGAAACAAGAGGAAGCATTTCAGACACTCAAACACAAGTTATGCAACGCACCGATTTTGGCATTACCAGAGGGAGTGGATAACTTTGTAGTCTACTGTGATGCGTCACATCAGGGGATGGGATGCGTACAGATGCAAAAAGACAAAGTTATTGCATACGCATCTATACAACTAAAGATTCACCAGAAGAATTACACCACTCATGATTTGGAGTTAGGGGCGGTGGTGTTCGCACTCAAAATCTGGAGACACTATCTATACAGCACTAAGTGCACCATTTTCACTGATCACAAAAGCCTCCAGCACATCCTTGACCAGAAAATGCTCAACATGAGGCAAAGAAGATGGGTTGAGCTACTTAGTGACTACGATTGTGAAATAAAGTACCATCCGGGCAAGGCTAACGTAGTAGCCGACGCATTAAGCCGAAAGGAAAGAATAAAACCAACAAGAGCACGTGCGATGGGAATTATGGTTCTGACGAGTTTAAAGACTCAAATTCTGGAAGCACAAGGAGAAGCTTTGAAAGAAGAAAACATGAAGAATGAAGCCTTGCAATACTTAGAACAAGAATTTGAAATGTAAGCAGATGGGGTGCATCACTTTAAGAATAAAGTATGGGTACCGAAGGTTGGTAATCTACGATCCACCATTTTGGACGAAGCCCATCGATCCAGATATTCGATTCACCCAGGAACAGATAAAATGTATAAGGATTTGAAAGAATATTATTGGTGGCCAGGGATGAGGAATGATATTGCTTTGTACGTAAGTAAGTGCTTAACATGTGCTCAAGTCAAGGCCGAACATCAGAAACCATCTGGGTTATAGTGGACCGACTCAACAAATAGGCTCATTTCGCGAAGATTTTAGCATGGAAAAACGTGCCCAAATCTACATCAACGAGATAGTTACACGTCATGGTGTGCCTACTTGCATTATTTCGGATAGGGATACACGATTTACGTCACGATTTTGGCAATCTCTTCAAAAGGCATTGGGTACACGTTTGGATTATAGCACCGCGTATCATCCTCAAACGATGGACAGTCAGAAAGGACTATACAAATGCTAGAGGATATGTTACGGGCATGTGCAATAGATTTCGGTGGGAGTTGGGATACCCACTTGCCACTCGTTGAATTCTCCTACAACAACAGCTATCATACAAGCATACAGTGTGCGCCGTATGAAGCTCTGTATGGACGTAAATGTAGATCGCCGCTTACCTGGGTAGAAATCGGAGATAGACAGTTGACAACGGCCGATATTATTTAGGAAACCAGTGATAAGATCTCTACCATCAGAGAAAGAGTCAAGACAACAAGAGATCGTCAGAAGAGTTATGCGGATTATCGGAGAAAGCCGTTGGAATTTCAAGTGGGAGATAAAGTGCTATTAAAAGTGTCCCCATGGAAGGGACTGGTACGCTTCAGGAAGAGAGGCAAGCTGGGTCCAAGATACATTGGTCCATTCGAAATACTCGAAAGAATCGGACAAGTGGCGTACAAGTTGAAGTTACCACCGAATCTAAGCGCCATCCACGACACATTTCATGTGTCGAATCTAAAGAAATGCCTAGCAGATAAAACGTTGATGTTACCCTTGGACGACGTTCAGATTAACAATCGGTTACACTTCGTCGAGGAACCAATCGAGATACTGGACCGAGAAGTTAAACGGTTGAGGCGTAGTAAAATCCCTATTATATAGGTCCGCTGGAATGCGAAACATGGTCCAGAGTATACTTTGGAGTGAGAAGATTTGATGAAGCATAAGTATCCTCACCTATTCGCGGATACCCCATGGCAAGCTAATTCTTAAATTTCGGGATGAAATTTCTCTAACGGGGGGAGACTGTGACAACTATCAAAATTCAAACTTTCAGGTTAGCTTCTATTAAGTTTATTAGTGTTTATATAGTTTAATTTTAAGAATAGGAGTTAGTTGCTTTAGAATGACCGAAAACTCCCTAGCATTTCCGGTAGTTGCTTAAAATGTCCGGTTCCGACCCGTAACTGTCTGAAACGTCCAATACAGTGCCAAATACTCTAATTTATACCAAATTTATATAAAATATATAGTTTTAGTATTTTAATTATAAACCTTTTATTTTTGGATTAGAAATTAACCATTTTAGGGCCTACATTTTTTGAAAAAGGCCAAAAATTGAGAAAATGGACTTCCAACTTGGGTTTTGGGTGGGGCCCATCACCATGGCCGCCCCCCCCCCCCCCCTCTCTAATCCCATATATAAAAATGTTTTTTTTTTCATTTTTCCACTCATTTGCTCCCTTTCAAAATTTCAAAAAAACTCTCTCTCTCTCTCTAGAACCCAAGAGCCATTTTAAGAACACTTTCATAATCTTCATCAAACTCCAGCCAAAATCCATCTATTTCTTGATAAAAAATCAAGTTCATACAAAGATTTGGAAGCTATAATCATCATCCAAAACAAGGTAACAAGTCTACTCATCTTTTCTTGCAAATTTTGGGTGAAAAACCCACTTTTATTACATTGTTTAGCTACTTTCTTCTACCTTCTGTAAATTTTGAGTTTTATGGAAAGATTATACACCCAAAAACATATAAAAATGTTTACGTAATGGTGATAATCAATGATCCAAACAATAAAACTCAAGAAATAGGTGAAAATCATGATTTTATGTGTTTTTGAGTAAAAATGGGGATTTTTGGTGCTGACAGATTTATTGCATGTGCATGAATCGTCCATTTCTTGCAAATAATATGTTAAAATATCATGAATCTTCTTCTAAAAGTTTATTTAATGAGTTGGGGTTTTTAATCCAAGTGGTTTCACTCAAAAACATTGAGTTTTGACCCCCAATTGCTCATAACAAGATGCATGTGCATCTGGAAGTTCAACAGTAGGTAAACTCTACTTTGAACGACCTGAACTCTGTGAATATTCATCCAAAACACTTGATTTTTCTTCTGAAATTTAATTTAATGAGTTATCTTTCAAATGGCACTGGTTTCATTAAAAAATATGGTGATTTGAGGTTTCAATTAATCAAAACAAAAGCAGTATGCAATCTGTCCAAAACTGACAGATTAGTACATGCATGTTCTAATGGCCATGTCTCTTTCAAAACTCAATGAAAAAGGATGATTCTTCCTTTGAGAGTTAACTACATGAGTTATCTTCTGCATGCATGTGAAATCACATGAAAGTATGGAGATTTGATCTCCAAACACCTAAGACACTTTAGGTGTACCATCTGTGAAACCACCAGCAGCTAAACTCTACTTTGTGTGTTAATATCTCCTTTGTTATTTGTTTTTAATGCATGATTCTTCTTCTAAAACTTTTTTTATTGAGTTAGGGTTCATATGAATCTAGTTTTGAGGCATTAACCAATTTACTAAAGTTAAGTGTGCAATCTGTCAACTAATGACAGAATTGTGCATGTAACTTTGTGGTTCCATATCTACTTCATAACTCATCCAAAATGAGTGATTCTTATTTCAAAAGTTTCCTTTATGTGTTATGCTTATAATCCAATTGTAATTCGTGAAAAATATTAAGTAGAACTCTTCAAATCAATGTTTTACTAACAGTGTGTAATCTGTCATGCTTGTTGTGACACACTGTTTGATATAAATTATTTGAACCCTTTTCATATGTCTAAAATGCATGAAACTTGGTCACAATAACCTTAACTCAGTAATGCATCACATATAAAAAGATGGGAAATTTTATTATTTTGGATGTTACATTAATTTAATCATCTTTGGGACTTATAGTTTCTGTCAGGAAATAAAAGTTTGGAAACTATTTGATTTCATAAGTTAGTATCACTTAAAAGACTATACATTACATTTTCGTTATAAATTATTTCTTTAAAGAGCATATGAGCATTATGTATAACGGGACAATGGTAGACCAAGTTGTACATATAAGGACTTATAAGCACTCTCATAGTAACCATAAGACATATAAGTGTTAATTTAGGTACGTTGTTTTGTTAGGTAAGCGTTAAGCCATCAAACGGACATCTCGGGTATTTTTGGAAGCTTTGCTAAAAGGTGAGTACTCACGGCCCCTCTTTTTAAATGTTTATACGTTTTGGGGTGTAAAGCATGTTGTTTTAATGGAAATTGAATTGATTTATATTGATTAACGAAAAGTATATAAATCATTGTGATGAGCAACTTTATATTACACAAAATGATATGTTGAGTTATGTAAAGTCCCCTTGGTACACTACTATTTAACTCTAAATGAGCCGACGATATTTGTGGATAGCGCTATTTGGTTGACATACCCACCTAACTGGTAAGTAGGGGTGCACTTTATCAATTAAGAATGCTCTACGCATGTGGACTTTAGGTCCACCGCTTAGGTAGTTCATGGGGCGTAGAATGTCGAGTAGGCTTAGTAGTGGCTCAATATTAATATATCATGTGTAATGGTAAATTTGTATTTTTTCTCTTGAAATTTTAAAACATTAAAGTTGATGCGAACTTCTGCTTCGCTATTTCTATATCTTGTATATAAAATGTTTTGTGCATATGAAAAACCTGTGAACTCACCAACTCTTTGTAGTTGACACTTTGTTTTAACATGCTTTTACAGGAAGATAAGAAGGTAATCGATCAAGCTTAGTTTATTTTTGTGGAACTCCAATCAAGACTTTATATATATCTATTTATTTCGATGTAATTTGTTTGTTAAGAAAAAGTTGTCAAATTGTAAACTTTTAAACTTTAAACGTTGATGTTTTAATTATGTATGTATGGTTGGTGTTTATATTCATACTGCTGTGAACTTGAATTGTCTTACCCCGTGTTTCCGCTTTAGCGGGGTGTGACATTGCGTAGGGATTTTGCTCCAAATTGAATTAGACCAGGTAATTAATAGATTGACTAGTAGGCTCTGATAGCAAATGTTGGAACCCAAATCCTAATTAATACTCAAAGAATGTTGATTATAATTAGAATAATAGAGCACTAAGCGGAAACAACTTATAATCAACAATCAAACTAGAAATGACAAACTAAATTGAATGAATAGATTCATAGGGAATGAAGGATATTTGTATTTCACGCAAAGTGGCAAATGATTACAATACTGGAAATACAAATATATCTCTCTCGTTCTCTCCAAAACAATCGACATTTAATACTGTTGGTCCGAAAGGAGTCTACAAGAGTTCAAGGATATATAGAAACAGTTTGTAGAGGGGGGGGGGGTTGAATACAAACACACAGATTTTTAATTTTTAAATGAGTTTATATTGAATACACAAATTTACAGTTACAAGCGGAATTAGAACAAGTGATTAAACCTATTCTATTGTAACTAAGAAATCACATAGTTTGATGCACAATGAAATGATAAAGAAAAGAGGTAGAGGTTTAAGAAATAGAAAATAGCATGCATAAAGATGAAGAAAGGATCTTCATCTATTTATACCCGTTTTCAATTAATGGAGGACAAATGGTATAAGCCACGTGTCAAGCTCTCATTGGAAGCTTGTCCTTTGTTAAAAAGCAACCATGCTTTTGGTCACGTGTGAACAAAACTAAATCAGATTTGACGGGGACATAAGAGACTATCCGTACGTCCTTCTCTGACATAGTATAAGGGTTTGACTTTTGTCCATCAAGGATAAGATCAACATTGATCTTGCTTTATAGACTTCATTTGATCGCTGAACTTGAAACTTCAAGGATGAACTTTCAGAGTATCAATGAGGCCTAGCAAGACTTCACACTTCTATTTAGACAATCCTTACTATCACTGAACCTCTTCAGATCACTAGTTGATTATCTCTATCTTCAGCTTGGTCTTCGACTTTCGCTGAATGTTCTTGTGGTGTGAATGTTGTTCTTTAGATATTCAGAGATAAGATTAAGGTTCCTGAGTTTCATCGATCGCTAAGTGCAATCAGCGTTTTCTATCGCTGAATTTGAACTATTATGATCGACAATCTCCTCTTATTTGATTATGATTAAGCAACATAGGAAATTTTCTTGAAAGGATTAGTAGGGATTTAAAAATATTAAAGTACAATTTCTAAGTACTAATCTGTGAGATCTTTTTCAGCTAATTTACTATTATGATTGAGTTTCATTTATAAGGATACGAAAACACAATATTTACATGTATAGAAGCTTTAAGTACATTCACTGAATAAATTTTAGAGAGAAGTATTAGTGAGTAAATAATTTTTTAAAGAAAGTAGAACTCTTATATTCATTGTCCCATTTACTATTTTCAGGGATCTCAGTACACAGATAGAGTAGAGTACTTCATTGAAATTTCATTAGAGGTAATCTGAAAAATTACATTGAAAATGATATTACAATATTATGTAAAGTACAGAACACTGAAGAATACCACAAAGGAAAGAAAAATTCTAAGACTAATCAAAGAGTCTATCTTGTCTTCTTCGTAGTTCATTTAAGTACACCTTCTTTTGTTTCAGCATTGGCTCTGTATTTGACCAGCAGTGATAGTACATGACTTTGACCAAAGGTGAAGGAGCTTTAGTGATATTTGAGTTTCTGAAAAATCCAAGAAAGCCATCATTGTCTAGAAATATGATACCTGCTTCAGGGAAAGTGATGATGTCGCCTTCAGCTAATTGTAGACCTTGAGGGAGAGCAACATTGAGCGAAGAGATATCAGGGAAATCGAGATGCCCAAGGAGACTTTCCTAGGTGAACTTAATCTTCTTTTTATAGTTGGCACAGGGAGAGGAGGAACTTGAACATACTGTGACATCCTTTTGCAGTAGCCGATCCAAAACTCTTTCCACCATATCTTTGAATTTGGACTTGGAACCCTGAACGAGATCTCTGATTTCTAACCATTCAGAGTATCCATAGAACTTAAGAACCTGGCTTCTTCTTTTTCACAACTCGAGTGTCTGTACATTCGTACATATACCGTCAAACCACTTTTCTTTGAAGTGCGTCCTTGGATAGTAGCACGAGTGATTGTTGAGTCAAACACCCGATATTTGAATCTTTCAGTGCACCGACGTAGTTCATTTTCCCTGCGGCTTTGTTTTTAAGTGGTCAGTGCTTGTAAGATCTTTTCTTGAGCACTGATAGGATTCATGTTCAGATTTTCTTGAGCTAGTTCCTTTTGTGCCAGAGCTTCAGCGATCTTTTCACTTTTGTCGTTTTGCTTTTTGATCGTTTCTTCTATTAAGGCATCCTCCCTGAGTAGTCTTCTGACCATTTCTAGATCATTCTCAGTTTGCTTGATCTTCTCATCCCTAATTCATTGAGCTTCAAGGGCTTGGGATCTCTCTTCCTTTGACAAGAAGTCAAATTCATCCACTACGCTGATAGGTATTGGTTCTTCTAGTTCAGTGGTGCGGGGTACCTTTATTTTATTTACTTCGAGTTCCCTTTGGAAGTTTATTCACCTTTGTTCTTCTTTAGGCTTGCTTATTGGTTGTCTTTGTACGCATCGTCTTGGAATAAGGTCTTCTTCATTTTCAGAGTCAGATTCAGATATATACAGGAACTGCTCCTCTGATGAAGGTTCCCTCAAAAATGTAGAGACCTTTGGGGGACTAGACTAACTAAGAATGGGGGATGGAGAAAAAGGTTCATCATATCCAAAGTTTGGAGGAGGAAAAGATGGATAGGTTGGGGGTTCAGAGATTGGAGTATAAGGAATAAGAGGAAGAGTTACCTCTGCGATAGTCTCCCCCTCAGAGTTTGCTAGGGTGAAGTCAAGATCCACCACATTTTTCCCTTTACCTGAGGGATCGGACGGTCCTTCAGAAGGAGGTAGTCCGTCCCCCAAAGGATCTCTGTAGATGATTTCAGGCATGAAATTGCCTAGATGATTTCAGGCATGAAATTGCCTAGACGATTTTGATTCCAAAATTGATTGACATCTAGAGGAATTATGTCGTCATCGTCATCATCATCTTTTCCCTGATGAGGAATATCCTCATCATCTTTGTCATCTTCTTTTTCATCCTCTTCATCATCATCTTCAGCGATAGGTTTTGGCTGAAGGGGTTGCTGTTGAGGTTGTTGCTGACCGTAAGGAGAAATAGAAATTCCAGGGGTTACTTCATTTACTCTTCCTATAATCTTGTCACCGAGCTCTTTGGCACACCTCACCCCCTCAATGTTGTCAGCGAGTACAACGTGCACCATAATAGTACGCACATTAGAGTCTATATCTTTTAGACTCGTAATATGCTCAGACTGGTTCTGGCTAACCTGAGTCAGCGTGCTCCTGTCTTCAGCAGTAAAGGAGGGGCCCCTAACAACGATGCTCTGAATTAGCAGCATTATTTCATCTTGAGTCTTCTGAATAGACTCAATTGCCTTGCCCTGAGCTTTCATGGCCTGTTCCAGCCTTTCGATGGTCGTCCCACTGGCCAAAGTGTCATCCTTTAAAGTCTGAGCATCAGTGTAGGTGTTGTTGACAGTGGCCTTCATTCCAGGGACACCAACAACCGTCCGAAAGATGAACTCAGAAGAGAGTTGAAGAGTGTCCACCCTGGCCCTTGTAAGGGCACTCTCTTGTACCAGGAAATCAATCGCTGGGAAAGAGGGGTTTGAAAGGACAATCTTAGGAACCTCCATAGGAAAGGCCGGAAACTGAGCAGGGAGCTTCTTCTGTTTGATTTTTCTAAATTGCTTTGGAGATTTCAGCGATTGTTCTTTGCTTCCACTAACAGAGGTGTCCAGTGGTCTTGGTTGTGGTGGTGGTCGCTGACGTGGTGTGAGGAGGTGGAATTCCTGATGATAACATAGACAAAGATGCCAGAAAGAGCTCTGGATTAGACGAAGGATGAAGTGAAGAAATACTATTAACCTGGAGAGTACCGTGAGGATTACTCTCAGAGATACCACAGGTGAGGGTAGTGTCATGAGGAATACTAGCCTGTTTTTTAGAATGTTTATGTAAAACATTCTGAGGTCCTTTGTTAATGGCCTTCCATAATTCAGATTGTCGAAACAAAACTAAAGTGTAGACAGCGTGCATTTCAACCTCATCAGAGATAGGAACAACTATCTCTGAATCATGAGTTGATGTGAGGACTAAAGAAGAGATGGTGGAAGAAGAAGAAAGGGCTGTTGATGTTACCTGTTCCAGCTTCAGCGTAGCAGGATATTACATTCTGAATGACCGGAGTCGCTGACAATGGTGGTAGAGCTGATGAAGCGGCAACGGATGTAGAGACCGTTGTCGGGGAAGGGGCTGAGGATGGCGTTGGTAATACGCCTTTAGCAGAGAGGTAAGTCTTTTGAGAGACTCCCTTCTTTTGTTTCTTGGTGGGGGGCTTTGAGCGATTGTCTTCTTGTGACCCTCACTCGGATCCTTGCGTTTTAGAGGGGAGGAGATGCCTTGGTTACTCACTGATGGGTTTGTCAGTGAGATGGGCATAGGAACGGCCTCGCTGATGAGCTTCAACATGTAGGAGGTGTAAGGTGCATCTCTTGGATGTTCAGCGACATCAAGCGATTTCTTGCCTACCATCGAGAAGCTTTGATTGGCAGTTTTTGGGTACTCATCTTTGAAGGCTACCTCCGTAATGGTAGCAAAGAACCTTGGATAGGGAATGAACTTCTCCCTCTTTGCAGCCCCCACCTTGTTGTACATATCGCTGAAGATGTAGTCAGCGAAATTCAACGGATAGTTGGTGTAGAGAGCAAAGCCCATATCCTGATAGTGCTTGCTCGCTTGATCTTAAGAGCCCATCTTAGAACCCAGGCACTGGATCACCTAGGTGAAGATGTATTCCCACGCGTATCCAATGGAATCCAAGAATTCATCGATTTCTTCCTCGGTGGGCTCAGGGGCCCATTTCTGATTCTTGCCTCTATCAGGGAGGCGGAGAGCGTTTCTTAAGAAGCCAACGGTGAAGGCGAAGAAACCATGAGTGGGAATCTAAAATCCAATGGCAGGAAGTTTGTTTCCCGTATCTGTTGTGAGAGTTGTGAAGTGTATAGTGTACCATAGAGCCTGAAGGTGAGCAATGATGCCTATGGGTTTATGAACGAATGCGTACATCAGAGGGCAAAGCTTTGATGAACGTAGCACCATCTTGGTATTGTGGTTTCTCACCAGGGATGTTCACCAGGGATAAGTATTTGCATGGCTTGAACGTTGCTTGTTCTAGAGAGAAGGTGCATGCAGGTGCTCGCTGAAGGGTAATTTTGCCAGATTCATCAGCTTGAGTGTTCTTGCTTGAAGATGCCATTGTTGTTTCAAAAATAAGAACACCAAATAGAAATATCATGATTTAATACACAATGTATAAACCAGAATGAGTTCTTGGTATGAAAAATACCAAATGTGAAATAGCAAAACAAGTATTATGATGAACAATGATCAAAATACTTGTTATTTGGTAGATAAACGCAGATTTAGAGTAGTTTCAATGGATTTTAAGACAAGTGTGATTAAATACCAAAACTGGTCTTTTGTTCTAAGAAGGAACTTAGAACAGGTTTTTAAAGAAAAACAAGATTTTAGGGTTTTAATAAGAGGAATTAGATCAACATGCAAGATCTTTATAACAAGAAGTTATAGAAGATACCATAGAGATGAACTAGAGAAGAAAAAAGAGTAGATCAAACCTTAGGAGTGAAAATAGAAAAACCGCACAAGTGCGTGTTCTTGGTGTTCTTAAAGAAAACTTGAAGATTCGAAGTAAAATTCTTGCTTTTTGAATGTTATGAGAGGGTAAAGCATAGAATGAGGAATAATGTTGCTTAAATAGCAAGAGGAGAGAGAAAGAATGTTAAACGACGGTTTTAGCTTTTTGAACAGAAATGATAACCTAGCGCACGTTTCTAGAAAAGAGGTAAGAAAGGAAACGTCATGGTCCGTCGTGTGTCAGATATAGGTCTGACGTGTCCTTTTCTTATTTGAAAATTTTGAAAAAGATTATCATTTAAATATACATTTAAATGTTAATCATTATCTTTAAATTCTTCATCAAAAGACAATAAAGGATTGTCAATGATGGGTTTTAACTTTTGAGATTCATTCTATGAATTAGATAGTCTGAGAGTGTAAGGATTTAGAAGTTCATACCTGAGCGAGATAAATCAAGTATCGCTGAATCAGAGTTTAGAGAATGGAAATTTGAAGGCTTAATTTGTATTTCACTGAATATTTTGTTTATCACTGAATAAAATTTACTCAATGTTTAACATGCCAAGTTCACTGATGAGTAGATTGAATCTAGTCTCATCAAGAGACT
This sequence comes from Silybum marianum, assembly GCA_036898165.1. NCBI lineage: Eukaryota > Viridiplantae > Streptophyta > Magnoliopsida > Asterales > Asteraceae > Silybum > Silybum marianum. Next base: position 12,579,930 of record CM072540.1, on the reverse strand, counting down.
TGGTGAAAAGATCAGCGAGCTGATATTCAGTTGGTACAAAATGAAGTTCAACTTCTCCATTCATCACATGATATCTGATAAAGTGATAGAGAATCTCAATGTGCTTGGTTTTGGAATGAAGTACAGGGTTATTTGCAATAGCAATAGCACTGGTGTTATCACAGTAGATGGGGATTTTAGAAAGTTTGAGATCATAGTCTCTTAGTTGATTTCTCATCCAAAGGATTTGAGCACAACAGCTACCAGCGGCTACATAATCAGCTTCAGCGGTATATGTGGAGACAGAGTTCTGCTTTTTGCTTGTCCACCTTATCAACTTACCACCTAATAGCCGACATCCACCAGTGGTGCACTTCCTATAAATCTTGCAACCTGCAAAATCACTATCAGAGTAACCAATTAGATCGAACTCTGAGCCTTTGGGATACCAAAGACCCAGATTTGGAGTATCTTTCAGATATCTGAAGATTCGCTTTACAGCGATTAGATGAGATTCCTTTGGTTCAGCTTGATATCGAGCACAGAGACAGGTAGAATACATGATATTGGGTCTACTCGTTGTAAGGTATAACAGAGATCCGACCATTCCTCGATAGGCAGTGATATTGACAGGTTTCCCATTTGGGTCCTTATTCAAAGTCAGAGGAGGTGCCATAGGGGTCTTCATCGCTGAGTGTTGAGTCATATCAAACTTGTTTAGCATGTCCTTAACATATTTACTTTGACAAATAAAAATTCCTTTGTCAGATTGCTTAATCTGCAAACCTAGAAAATATGTTAGTTCACCCATCATACTCATTTTGTATTCTTTCTTCATTATGTTTGCAAAACGAGTGCATAATTTGAGTCTTGTGGAACCAAATATAATATCATCAACATATATTTGAGCAAGAATAGTATGACCTTTATATTTTCTTAAAAATAGAGTTTGAATTTATATATTCGTCCTGTTTCAATTTATTTTTGAAATTTATTTGTTCTAGATTTCAAAAATCTTCCTGTTATTCTCTCAAACTCCCTGTTTTCTGAAAAAAAAGGCAAATTCAAATTTGAATGTTGTTTACACCTCTGGATCCCTGACCAAACCTCCTACTCTAATCTGTGATGAATATCCACAATGGAAGATCCGTATGATCAACTTTTATGAAGGATTGAATGTAGAGCTTTACCCTATTGTTCAAAATGGTCCGTTTATTCCAATGACAACGATTCCAAGGATTCCTGCCACTACAAATACCGATGAAATCCCTGCGAGACAAGTTCCAAAGCTGAGGGAAATTTGGTCAGATGATGAAAAGGCAAAAGTAGAGTTGGCCAAAAAAGCAAAAAGTCTATTGATCATGGCAATTCCAAATGAGATTTTCCAGTCTCTGGATTGGTGTAATACTACTAAAGAGCTATGGGATCAGCTAGAAAACATTCTAGAAGGCAGAGCTAAAATGAAGAAAAACAGAAGAGCTCAAGCTCTGAATGAATACAATAGCTTCTAGGCTATTCCTGAAGAGTCTCTGGAGCAAACTTTTCATAGATTTAATACTCTGTTAAATCTATGCAAAAGGTGTGATATCGTCAGATCTAAGGAAGACAACAATGTCTTATTTCTCTAGTGATTGAATCCATAGTGGTCAAATCTCTCAATGTCTCTTCAAGCAAATCAGGATCTCAAACAATGGTCTCTGCATGATGTATTTGGTACACTTCAAGCTCATGAGAAAGAGGTCGTTCAGAAGAAAACAACAATTGGTGGACCTCTTGCTCTAATTTCTGATTCTAAAGGATCGGTCAGAAAGAGTAAAGAAATCGAGAGAAAAGGAAAGAGTAAGGCCTTCATATCATATGCTATTCCAGAAGATGATTCTGATTCTGACTCTGATGATGCGATCAAAGATTTTGCTGAATCACTAGCACTTATTACCAAACAATTCACAAAAAAGTTTGGTAATAGATCTTTCCAAGGAAGCAAAATATTTGATCGTTCTACTCCAAATTATACTCCTAGACAAGAGATCCAGAGGGCTGAGAAGACAGAGGCAAGAGAAGAAAGAGGATGAACTGAAAAGAAGAAGGATGTGTACTATAGATGTGGCAAGCCAGGGCACTATTCAAAGGATTGCAGGGGAGCTCTAGACAAAGACAAAACGTACTACAAGAATAAATACAAGAACAATGTTGCTGAAAGAGCTCACTATGCAGAAAAGGAAAACTGGCTAGAAGATGAGTCTAGTGGTGATGAAGCCATGTTCTGCGGAATGGCCCAAACTAATGAATCAGAAGATCAGCCTTCTGAATCACCGGTTAGTACTATCTCTGAATCATCTGAACTCGAAAACACCATTATGCTTTTGTCAAATAAATTTGAAGAACTTAAGCAAAAGCTTACAGTTGAAAAGAAATTGGGAAAAAATATTGAACAAACTCTTTTTGTAACTCAAAGGGAAAGAGAAATTTACAAAAGAGAGATGGATATTTTAACAGAAGAAAAACTGGAGCTAAGTGCTGAAAATGAGAATATTTCCCAAGTTTTAAAAAATACTGAGGTTAAGCTCAAGGAAGAAAAATTGAACTTCACTAAACTTTTGGAAGGAAAAGAAAAAGAGATCAAAGCAAAAGAAAGTGACAGATTGAATTCTGTAGCACTTCAAAATTATTTTCAAAAGGAGAGAGAATTTTTTACATATTGAACTTCAAAACAAAAAGCTACAGATCACAACATATATGGATCCTCAGAAAGTTCATGACAAAATAAATACACAAGTAGGGAGATCTGGACTTGGTTTCGAGGATTTGGATCCATACACATGTGAAAAGAGGTCCACTCTGAAATCTGTTTTTTGTCTAGGACAAGAACAGAAGCCAGTGCTTCCAATTTTATATAAGCAATCTATTTGAAAAAAATCAAAATATGAAAATGGTCATCATCAAAGAAAACTTAAGTTTAAAAACACTGAATATTCATCGGGGAAAAACAAACGTTGATCTAAATAAAATTCAGAAGAAAGGTGACATTTTCAAATTTGGCTCAAATGTTCATATAACTTTGAATCCAGAGGATGATGCTTTTATTCCTACACCAGCAGAAGAAGAGATACGACTTGGTTTTGAAAATGATATTCTCTCAACTCTGGATAAATGCATTAAACTTGAACATGAAAATGTTCAGATTTTTTTTTTCAGAAAATCATCCAGAGATATTTTCTTGTTTTTTCGTCGACTTAAATCTTCCAGAAACTCATGACAATTTGGAAATAATCACATATCCCTGATAGAATGATGATTAGAGTGATTATTTCTTTGATAACTCAGAGAAATATTCTTCGTACTTAGAAAATCAATTATCTTCTGTTTACAAAAAGGTTCCAAAGGTAGTTAAGAATGAAAACGCACCTTTCTTATATACAAATGAACCTTTGGAAATTAGAGCCTCTGGTCTGAATGTTGAAAAACATTCAAATGGAATACCAATACTCTCTGTTCCTCCAACAGGACAGTGAAAACCGGTTTCCATTCATCTAGACTTCATTGGGATGTGTCTTAAGGCCAAATCTAGTCTTGAACTTGAGAAAGAAGAGAGTATTAAAAAGAAACTGAATGTTCAGCAAAAATCTCTGCAAATAAGTCTTCTAAAGTTTACTTCTGCTCAAAAAGGCAAATGGAAATCTAATCTTTCTGCTCTTGTTTCAGTAATTTCCAAAGCTCCTGAGCAGGTTTATCAGAGGAAGCCTCAACAGAAAAACACTTATGATTCTAAGCATAAGTCTAGCCTAGCTAAGAAGTTCAATAGAACTACTGATACTAGTATAGACAGAAATAAGAAGAATTGTAATTATCATTATTCTAATGAAAATTCAATGCAATCTTTTATGTCTCAGAATCCTGAATGTTTTTCTTTATTCCTGAAACTACAACAACTTTTCTGGAGGTCCTCTGATCGTTTATATGATAATATTTCACACTTCTGGTCTAAACCAAAGAAAATGTTGATCCCATTATAACAAGCACAATGACAATAAACAGTTAATAGTAAATTAATATGACACGAACAATGATTTAAAGAACTTACGTAGTCATATATCTCTTTGAAAGTGTATATGTCGATTACAATACGATTCACGGTTTCAGCTCTCTCTCTAAAATGAATCGACTCCTTGAAAGTAAAACCCTAAGCTTGTATTTATATTGCTAGGTCTAGTATAATTAAGGAAACAAGAGTTTAAGGAATTATAAACTTCCTTTTACAATAAAGCATATCTTTTCCTTATTTTGTCACAATTAAAATAATAATAGACCTAACAATCTCCCCCTTTGTGGCAAAATGAGTCTTCATCTTCTAAGCTCGAACATGCCTTCAAATCTTCGTAGGGTTTGTCGATAAATAATTCTATCGTCGATTATCTTGATCGCTTCTAAGAGAGAGTTTCTTTTGTCATTGCTCATCCGTGTTGTGCTCTTTCTATCTGTAGCAAGTTCTGACGCAAGCCTGTTCCGAATTCCCCATAATGTACCGTCAGAATATGCAGCCACTTCATGAAATCTGAGAAACCGCTTTTCTCTAGAAGGATGCATCCAAACAACACCATGTACAGGACGAGTGATGACTGTGGCGACCAAAGTACTGTCAGGTACAGGCAAAGATTGATCAGGCTTAGTAATGTGTATCGTCTTTTGCTCGCTTTCGATTCCTCGTTGAAGATCATGAAGATAACTATACCTAAGCTCTTTCTGAACATGTCTAACCACTGCCCTTAAAGCCCTTTGCTTGTGTATGTTTCGGTTGCCCTTATCTCTCAGATCATTGTAGATGATCTCCAAGTCCATAATATCGAGATCAGCAAAATCGGCTTCAGAGAAGGAATACGTTTTACCGTCTTCTCTTTGAACAGTGAAAATCGGATATTCGACTTGGAAAATCCTTGCAGTGTCTATCTTCAAAATCCCGACAACCCTGTGCCTAGAGACCACTTCAGCTTGAGGTAAGGCTCTCATCCTCAGGATATCTAGATACTCTCTAACTTGAGCAGGATCCATTTCCATCACTAGATGAATGTGTGCCAGATCATCAGGTTTTTCTTCTTTGCGGAAGATCTTCTCCATGGTTTCCTCAAGATATGGCACACTGGATCTACTGATTCACCCATTTGGACTTACCGTCCATTAACATTCGTTGCCACCGAATTTGATGAGGTAGGAGTCTTGGTTCGTTTTGATCCCTTAAGGCATAGTTTCTTGCTGTGTGCCTCAAGTTCACATAGTCTTGTTCTTGAAGTACTGGTTCATATGGATCTCGGAACCAGTTTCGAAGTGAGTTGCGCAGACGTTGAACATCGACTCGTTCTTCATTTTGTTCTGGTTCGGCAGGTTCGGCTGGTTCAGCAGGTTCGGCTGGTTCGACTGCTGTACTCTCGAATTCGATATCCGCAGGCTTTTCAACCGATGGTGTATCGTCCTCTTGAGTCGTTGAAGTGCGTTGCCGTTGTTGGGTGGATTGAGCATGTGGTCTTGAAGCTGAGGCAGCAGATGCTCCAGATCGTGATCTTGCCGTTTGGCGTGTCTCCCCCTCAGGACGAGTTGGAGCGGAGCCCGGGTCGTCCTGATGAGGTCTGGAAGTAGAAGTACGAACTGCCGGACGGCAAGACTCTTGGATTTCCTTTTGAAGAGCAGTAATAGCACCAGGATGTCTTCCGTTTGGCACTGTTGGGCATTTTTCATGTCGGCGAGCTCTTGGTCTATGTGTGCGCGGAATACATCGAACTCGTGACGAGTGACGGTGGGATTTGAAGATTGCGGCGAAGAAGACCTTCAAGTGAATCCTCCGGTTGGCCGGTGGCATTGGATTCAGCGAGCAGATTAGCATACAACATCGACATGAGTTCATCGGTGTTATACTCATATCGATGCGGGGAATGTGGTCGATCTTCGGGGGGTGATGGTGGCGGTGGGGAGTGGCTGGTGCTTGGACGGCTGGAGCTTGCATGAGTAGATTCGGTGTGAACAGGAGTCGGCTCTTTAAGACGCGCAGCTTCACGAATCTGGCACACAAAGGCTTCTCTTTCGGCTGTCATAAGGACCAGATGTTCAGCAAGGGTGTCTCGTGCCCTTTGTAAGTGAGCCGCAATGAGTGCTTCGCCTTCCGGGGGAATAGAGAAGGACGAAGAGGTTGTAGCTGTGGGGGTAACTCCGGGATCACTTAGATTGCCCGTTGACATAACAGTTGATTCAACTGTATGACTTACGTTCAGCATTGGTGAAGATGTAGCGCTGGTAGGATTTCCTCCCAATCCTCGTGGAATGTCCGGAATAGGCATCACTATGGGAGTTCCGACTGGGCCACGGAGGCTTGCAGTGTGTAAAGACTCGTTTCCCCTAGCAGGCTCTAGACTCGATGTGCACACAACCGAAGTCGAAGCAGGTGAGCTACTACCTCTTGTTTCAATAGCTATACCTCCCGAGTGGAGGGGAGCTAGATAAGGTGCTAGACTCTCAAGTATTGTTGAAACGGTTGGCTGTTGTGAGCCTTCAGAGTGGCTGGGGGGCGTGCAATTGTGCTGCTAGGTCCACAGCGACTTGTCCACTAGTCACACCCAACGAATGAGTAGGGCTAGTGGACGCGGTTACCTGGTCGGGGGATATTGGACTCTCACTCTCTATCGTTTTTGTCTCCCCTTCGCTCATCCTCACTGATTCTTTTTCAACTTGTACTCCCTCCGTTCTCCTTATCTCTCCAATAGAGGTTTCAGGGAATATGTCTGACATAGATGGGGAGGACGGATTTGCTTCAAAGTCGAAGTTGAATTGAGGTTCCTCATCAGACGGTAGGGTAGGAGCGGATGTGTGTGAACGGATGATTGGATCAGGATTCGGTTCAGTTGATGACTCATCATTTCCAGAGCTGGAGTCTGTTATAGAGGGTTGAGGGCCGATGCGGTTGACGGCTTGCACCTCTATTTCTTCAGTTCGTTGGCGACGACGGAGCTGTTGGTTGTCGGATGCATCGTCATCCGATGATGAAGAGCGGGGGCGGATACGTTGTCGGCTGACCAATGTTTTGAATCGGGGGGTGGGGATAATGGGTCGAGTGCGGGGGTGGTTGGTAGTAGGTTGGTTGGGGGGGGGGCTGATCAGATGCACCTCCCTCGTCATGTCCCCTCACAGTGCGCTCATCTCCCTGGTCGGGATCCCCTTGATCCTGACCCTGCTCTTCTATTCTAGGACCCTCACCTCCCTCAATATTTTTCTCTTGGATCGGCTCTTGGGCAGGTGCAACCGGAGGTGGTTGGGCCATTAAGCCATGTCGCTCCCTATAGGCTATTACACTAGGTGCATTCTGATCAGCATAAGCGAGGAGCGCTTCAGGGATAGGCATGGTATTTTGGAAGACCCGATCATTCAGGCGTAGAAATTTAAGAGCACAGGTTGGGCCTAAGGGTGTTCCGGCTCTTCTAGGAATGGCAGGTCGAGAAGTCATCATTGCATGGATGAATAGTTGAAGAAACCTCTGAAACGGAACGAATGCACGATCGCGAATGTTGGATTTGTCTTCCACTAGTTCTACAAAGTCCGTCCAGTTGAGCATCGCGTAGTCGTAGTGGCGGTTGAATGCGATGCCGTGAAAGATCCGAAGAACCGCCGTACTGGCCTTGTCCATGCCAGTATGTTTGCTGGTCAGACATCGACTAACGATGGTAAATAGCGTGAACCAAATCTGAGGCAAGTACATCCTCTTGAACTGGCCGGGACTTGTGAGTGGTTTAGGGGATTCGTACCCGAGGGCTAGTATGTCGGCAACCAGTTGTTGGTCGGTTGCAAAAGCTTCGTATGGGTGTTCGGCGGTAGCTAGCGATAGGCGAACAATGCGGCGAATCCTGGCTGGAGTTAGGCGGGTGATAAAGTCACCGATCTGAGCAGTAAAATGATGGTCACCTTCGTCCGGATGATAAGTCAGTGTATACCAAAATTGTTGGAGGTAGAACATGGGTACTCGGTGGTCTAGTGCAAATGCAAAGCGAAGCGGATGTTGCTGAAGAATGTCGAGAATGATCTGGTGTTCGAGAGTGATGCCGAAGTCTAGTCGGTGGTTATTCGGTTTGATTTGGCGAAAGTGAGCTCGTGGCATCAAGAGGTTATCCCGGTTTGCTGCGTTGATGCTTGGTTTGGTCGAGCGTTCGGATGGCATCGGGTTTTCATCATCGGACATGTTTGGGTCATTCATGGCTGCCATTGGTTTCTGAAATAAGACAGTTAGGCAAACCAAGTGTACAGTTAGTGTTGAGAGTTTTAAAAAATGCTAAGTGATTGGTATATCAGAATAGCTTCAAAAGAGACTGGGTTCTGAAGATATGCAGATCTGAAGATAGAAGCTCAGAACTCAGAGAAAGTCAGAAAACACCTAAGGCATAACTTCTGAAGTGTCAACTTCAGAAGTTACGAAAGGTTACGAACATGTTTCGAAGATACTTCGAAGGTGCTTTCCGAAGAAGTTCTGAAGAAGTTCAGAACTATTTCTGAACATGTCTGTCACAAATGTACTGTCTGTTTAGCATTTTCTCTCTTGTATAAATAGTTGTTAGATAGTCTGTTAGAACTAATGTTTCATATTCTTGTAATACAGTATTGTAATATCTTTCATTTGATCAATACATATGACATTTGGCTATCAGATCTAATTCGATATTCTACTTTTTTCATTATATTGATTGTTAAGGGTCCTAACAATTGGTATCAGAGCCAATTCATCTGTTCTTGAAGAAGATTTGTTGTCAGATCTGACAGTTCTTCTTGATCTACAAAATTCAAATTCAATACAGGTGAATTCTCGATCTTCTAACAATCAAAGATGTCTAAAGAAATAGTCTCAATCGGATCTGAAACGAAAGCACCAACTCTCTTCTTAGGGGAATATCATCAATGGAGAATTAGAATGATTCAATTCTTGGATAACATAGATGAAGCTTTAATGCAATCTATTACAAATGGTCCACTAGAGGTATTTGTTGAAATTCCAGCAGTTCCAAGAACTGAATCCACTCCCGAGATCCCTGCTTCAAGAATTAAAAAGAGTTCAGGGATGTACAATGCAACAGAGAAAGCCCAAGTCAAAGTTGACAAAAGAGCTTTAACTCTGCTTACAATGGCAATTCCTAATGAAATTTTTAATAGGGTTGATAGTCTTTCATCGCCCAAAGCCATGTGGGATGAAGTAGAGGCTCAAATGCGGGGGAGTACCAAAGCACGAGCACAAAGGCTAAACATACGTGTAGGTACTTATGAAAATTTCGGATACAAAGATACCGAATCTATTATCGATACATATAATAGATTCAATAACATTACGAACGATCTAAGGAGAAATGGAGTTCGAAATCAAATTACGAAATTAACAATAAATTTACGAATAACTGCGGTCTTGAATGGTCAAGCTTCTCGACAACATGGTCACTAGAAATCTTTCTAGAAAGACAATTCATGATGTCTATGGGATTTTATTTCAACAAGAAGATAAAATCAAAGTAAGACAACATGAACGAGAAAAGGCAAATGAAGTTGCTGCTGTTAAGCAAGAAGTTTAACAATTCTATGACCATGTCAACAAAGAAGACCGTTGATATTCACGAGGTTAAGGTTTGTGATGGTGATGAATCGGATGAAGAACTCAAGAGAATTTCTGATAATATTGCATTCTTGTCAAGACAGTTCACACATAGATATAATCAAAAATATCAGAACAAAGCAAGAATTGAAACTGGACCTAAGAAAGGTCAAGAAACTGGTCAAACTGAAACAACTGAACCAGCAAGATGCTTCAATTGTGGCAAACCTGGGCACTATGCAAGACAGTGCAAGATGCCTAAAGTAAAAAACTCAGGTTACTATGAGAAGAAGCATGCATTAGCAAAGAAGAAAGAAATCAACCCTGCTCTAATTACCAAGTATGAGGAAGACTGGTTGAATTGGAGTGATGGAGAAGAAGATGAAGAAGTGGCACACTATGCAACAAACTACTACATGTGTCAGATAGATTCTAAAGAAAAACAACAAGCTGACACAGAGGTATTATCTTCATCTTCTAAATCAAAGTCTGAAAATAATTTCTCCTCTGAACTAAATTCTGAATTAAATTCTGAACATAACCATGATTCTGAAACAAAAATTCAAGTTCAAAACATGTTTTCTGAATTTGAAATATTAAGGAACAGAATCAAAGGTGAAAGAATGTTAGTGAATCAATTTAGAGCTGAAAGTCAGATCTATAAAGAAAATTGTCAAGAAGCTGAACAAAATCTTGAAAAGATTTCTGAAGAAAAAGTTTCTTTAAAAGAAAAATTGGACAATTTACAAAAAGAAATAGTTAATGAGAAATCTGAAAAAGAGATCTTAAGTGTTAAAATGAACTTTCTGAATCAAGAAAGAATTGATCTGTACAAGAAGATTAAAGAACTTGAAGATTTAAATTTCAAAAGAGGACAAACTGAGCAAACTCTGAATATTTTAACAAACCAGACTCAGAATTCAAAATTTTATAATATTAAAGCTGGTCTGGGATATAATGATAATCAAATTCTGAAAAAGGCACCTACAAATTTATATGATTTCTCAAAAATGAAAAATTTTAATGAAACAAATGTAGGTGTTATCCCTAAACCAGTGAATTTTTCTCTGCCTGAAAGGATACCTTTTATTAAATCAGATACTTTGTTTTCAGAAGAAGTTCCTCTAAAGTCTGATGAATCAAAAATTAAATCTGAAGATTGTTCAGAAATAAATTCGGAGATAAATTTCGAATTCAATTTCGAAGTTACTTCGAGAAAATATTTACGAGAATATATCAAAATCTGAAGAAAAGTATGATGAATTTTCAGAAGCTGACTCCTCAGAAGATGCTGATGAAAATTCCAAAATATTTTTTGATGATTCTAATAATGAGTCTACTACTATAAAAGATTCAAGTATTTTTGCAAAAAGTATTACTCCCAATAAATTTTCAGAACTTATGAATGCTTCTGACTCAGAAGATGAAGATGATCAATTGATGCAAGTTATTGACAAAGATGGTAATGTTGTGTATAAACTACAATCTTCTATGACTGAAGGAGATAAACTAAAATCTATATTTGGCACATCTTCTGACTTTAACACCAGAGTTAAAAATTTTGAGCAAGGTCAATCTTCAAAATCTGCTTCAAACATTCAGAAAATTAACTCAATTGATTCAGAGATAAAATCTAAAAAGCATAAAAGAATCTCTTATACTAATCCTCATTTTTTGTTTGTTTCAGAGTTGTCCACTCTAGTTTGGAGAAAGAAAGGAGAGAGACTATCAAATTCAGACAAATTAGATAGTTTTCCTGCTTTACAAAAATGTGTTGTACCAAAGATTAAAACAGTGAATAAAAAGCCTTTTGTTGATAAATCAAATGTTATTAACTCCTCTATGTCTTCTGCGATTGTTAACACTTTAAAGAAACATATTCACTGTATTACTTGTGGTCATCATAATTTTCATATAATCTCCAAGACTAATGTTAGAAATTAAAGTATGAGTCAAAGAAGAGATGTCTACAAAAATCAACACACTCTTCTTGTTATAACTAATTGTTGTTAGACGCTCCCTTTTAGACACATGGCACTTTGTAATTGGCTAGCATTTTGACTTTCTGTTTTTGTATCTGTATAAATAGCATTATATTGTGTTTGTAAAAGTTGTCGATCAATACATTTACATTTTGAAGAATACTGTGCGTAATTCATAACTTTGTCTACTTTGATCCAAAGTTATCATTTCATAATCTTTGTTCTTCATTCTGTTTACTGTTCTATTGATTTAAATTGTTAATTGATCTGCTTCCGCATTTCACTTTGATTCAATACTCTCAATTAACAATCGGTTTAAAGGAATCTGGAACCAACAATTGGTATCAGAGCCTTCTAATCAATCTATTGATTATTAGATCTCTTCCATTGAAGAAATTCCTTTCGATCGAACAGTATTTTCTCAGATTCAAAATTTGTTTATTAATCCACTCTGTTTTACGAGATTTTGTTAAATCGTTAACAATCTTCTCTTAAATTGAGTCATTCATTTTGTAATACGAAGAAACGGTGATATTATCGACTGTTCTTCTATCAAATTGAGATTTAATTGTTCTAAATTTCTTTCAAATCTTCAAATTTTCTCTTCTATCCTACTCAAATGGCAAATTCGAGCTTGAATGCTTTGTTTATACGTACGGGTCCCCGACTAAACCTCCAACTCTTGTACGTGATGAATACCCACAATGGAAGATTCGAATGGTTAACTTCTATGAGGGATTGGATGCCGAGTTATATCCAATTATTCAAAACGGTCCGTTTGTTCCCACCACTACTATTCCCGGAATTCCGGCCACCGCAAATACGGATGAGGTACCAAGAAGATCGGTTCGAAGTCAAGGAATAACTCGGACGATGAAGAAAAGGCTAAGGTGGAATTAGCTAAGAAAGCTAAGTCTCTCGTTGATAATGGCCATTCCAAATGAGATTTTTCAATCTGCGGACTCATGTGACACAGGCAAAAGATTTATGGGATCAACTGGAGAATCTCTTAGAAGGTGGTGCGAAAATGAAAAAGAACAGAAGAGCCCAAGCTCTAAATGAATATAATAGTTTTCAAGCGCTGACTGATGAATCTCTGGAACAAACATTTCATCGATTCAACAATACGATTAATCTACGCAAGAGATGTGACATTGTTAGATCAAAGGAAGACAACAATGTTCTATTTCTCAAAAGGTTAAACCCTGAATGGTCAAATCTATCCATGTCACTACAAGCCAATCAGGACCTTGAACAATGGTCGCTGCATGATGTATTCGGTACACTGCAAGCTCATGAAAAAGAAGTTGTTCAGAAAAGAACAAACATCGGAGGTCCTCTGGCTTTGATCTCAGAAACAAAAGGAATCTGGAACCAACAATTGGTATCAGAGCCTTCTGATAGAGATTGTGCTAAACTTTCAAGTGGTATACCTATTCTTCCTGTTTCTGTTCCAGAACCGAGAAAATCAGTATCTATACATCCAGACTTCTTAGATATGTGTCTCAAAGCCAAAACATGTCTTGAACTTGAGAAAGAGGCAGAACTCAAAAACAAAGTGCAAACTCAAAAGATTTTAAACTCTAGTCTTCCGAAGTTTACTAATATTCAAAAAGGCAAATGGAAATCCTCTAATTCTTATGTTCCTTTTTCAGTAAATAACAGAGCTTCTGCAAAAGTAGATCAGAGGAAGAACACAGAGAAGAAAAAACCAGAACTAAAACAAAAGTCTAGTCTAGATAGGTTCTCTAGAACAACTGATACTAGAAAAGACTTTAGAAAGAATAATTGTAATTACCATTCTCGCAATGAAAATTCAATTCAATCTTCTATGTTTCAGTCTTCTGAATGTTTTTCACTGTTCTTAAAGTTAAAACAATTTTTCTCGCAAACCTCTGATCATTCCAATTCACAATATGTTTGTCACAAAAAGAATAAAACTCAAAAAAACCAAAAACCAAAAATAAAGTCTTTACCTTCTGTTAAATCAAAAAACGAGCATACTCCAAAAGCTAACATAAAAGGACCCATTATGCGATGGGTACCTAAGAAATTCTGATTTTTGATTGCAGAAACAGCGTGTGCATATCTGGTATCTTGACTGCGGATGCTCGAGGCACATGTTGGATCCCAAAATTTACTATCCCAATTCAAGGACAAATCAGGTGGAGTAGTAACTTTTGGTGATAATGGTAAGGGTCAAGTAAAAGGCTACGGTACTCTACAAGAAGGTAATATTACCTTATCAAAGGTAGCTCATGTTTCTGGCTTGAAACATAACCTCCTTAGTGTAAGTCAACTTTGTGATTCTAAAATACTAGTAGTATTTGATGAAAAACATTGTTATTTATTCTCTAAGGCAGGTGAAGAACTTTGGAGAGCAGACAGGAAAGGTAACTTGTATATGATGAATTTTATCTCTAAGGATGGTAAGGAAACTTTATGTCTCATCTCCAAAAAGAGTGAAGTTGCGTGGCTCTGGCATCATAAAATGTCTCACTTAAATTTTAATAATCTTGAGATGCTTGTTAAAAACAAACTGGTATCTGGACTTCCAGATATTCATTTTCAAAAAGATCACCTATGCCCTGCATGTGAAATGGGCAAAATTAAACGAGCATCTCATAAAACAAAAAGTGATCATTCTTGTACTAGACCTCCGCAATTATTACATGTGGATCTCTCGTGGTCCAATTGCAATTCGTAGTCTATCCGGTAAAAAGTATATTACGGTACTAATTGATGAATTTTCCGGATATACTTGGCTTGCTTTCGTTCGTCAAAAGTCGAAGTCCCGGTGGTACTACGAATATGATGACCCGAATTCAAGTTCTTCTACATCGAGAAGATTCGACGACTTCGAAGTGATAATGGTACAGAATTCAAGAACGCCAAGCTTGAATCGTATCTTTTTGAACAAGGAATTACTCAAAACTTCTCTGCTGTTCGCACTCCACAACAAAACGGTGTAGTTGAACGTCGCAACAGAACCTTGGTTGAAGCGACGGAACGATGCTCGCAAATTTTCCGGTCTCCCAATTCACTTCGGGCCGAAGTCATTTGCTCTTGCTTGTTTCACTCAAAACCGTTCAATTATTGTCAAGAGGCATCTCAAAACCTCTTATGAGCTGATTAATAAAAGAAAACCATCTGTAAAATTTTTTCATATCTTTGGTTGCAGATGTTTTATCTTAAACGACAGAGATAATCTTGGCAAATTTGATCCGAAGTCCGATGAAGCTAAATTTTTAGGCTACTCGTTAAATTCAAGAGCTTTCCGAGTTTTTAACTTACGAACAAAAGCGTTATGGAAAGCATCAACATTGACTTCGATGATAACACCCAACTGACTTCCGAACACTCTACTTCAGAACTCAAGCTTAATACTGTTACTTCTGACTATCTTTCAGGTTCCAGAGAATCCGAGATTGATGCTATTTTTCAAGATTTTCTGGGCGACGAAGTTGTGTCAGAAGCTATGTCACCTCCACATTTACAGATACCGTATATTCTCCAAGCCTCAGGCATTACTCTCTCTGGTCCTGCTTCTTCTGTTTCATCTGTCACGTCTATTTGTCCAGAAGTTCCCACTACTCCTACATCTGCTTCTTCTGTTCCATCATCTGAGGGGGAGACACAAGGACAGGTGACAAAACAGATACCAGAAGGACATACGTAAGAAAATAAAGAAGATTTTGTGTTTCCGGATGAAATCATTTCGTCAAATAAAACAACCCAATCAATTTCTCAACCCGTAATGACGAAATGGACTAAATCTCACACACCGGATCTTATAATTGGTAGTCCTTACGAGGGGGTCGTAACACGATCCGCTACCGCAAATGAAGCATTCTTTGTTAATTTTCTTAGTATGATCGAACCTAAACGTGTACATGAAGCCTTAGTTGAACCAAGCCGGGTGGATGCTATGCGGGAAGAACTACTTCAATTCGAAAGAAATAAAGTTTGGCGTCTTGTTCCTTTACCAAAAGGCAAAGTTGCTATTGGCACAAAATGGGTATTTAGGAACAAAAAGGATGAAGATGGAATTGTTGTCAGAAATAAAGCTCGTTCGGTGGCTAAAGGTTACTGTCAAGAAGAAGGTATCGATTATGATGAAACCTTTGCTCCTGTTGCAAGACTAGAAGCAATAAGATTATTCTTGGCTTTCTCTGCATACAAAAACTTCAAAGTCTACCAAATGGATGTTAAATGTGCATTTCTTAATGGATGTCTAAAAGAAGAAGTGTATGTTGAACAACCTGATGGTTTCAAAGATGCAAGATATCCAGAATATGTTTATCTTCTTGACAAAGCTTTGTATGGTCTAAAGCAAGCCCCAAGAGCCTGGTATGAACGACTATCGAAATTTCTGATCAACAAAAGATATGAAAAAGGTAAAATCGATACAACTCTGTTCATCAAAAGAGGCAAAGGTATGTTAACTATAGTTCAAATTTACGTGGATGACATAATATTTGGTTCTACTCATCAAACGAAGTTGATTTGTTTTCTAAGTTGATGGAAACCGAATTTGAAATGAGTATGATGGGAGAATTAACTTTCTTCCTAGGACTTCAAGTTAAACAAAGCACCTCTCGGTATCTTTATAAATCGAGCAAAATATGTTTCGACATGCTTAAAAAGTTTAATCTTCAAAACTCATCATCCATGAAAACACCTATCTCTCCCGGTATGAAATTAGGACACGACTCCTCCGGTAAATCCGTTGATATTACCGGCTACGGAGGAATGATTGGTTCTCTTTTATATTTAACAGAAGTAGACCTGATATTATGTTTGCCACTTGTCTTTGTGCTCGTTATCAAGCCAATCCTAAAGAGTCTCATTTGGCTGTTGTAAAAAGAATTTTTAGGTACTTAAAAGGTTCACCATCGTTGGGCCTTTGGTATCCTAAAAATTCTGGATTTGATTTAATGGCGTATACGATTCCGATCATGCAGTTGTAAGCTTGACGGAAAAAGTACATCGTGTAGCCGTCAACTTACGGGAAATCGACTTATAAGTTGGACATCCAAGAAACAAAATCGCGTATCCACATCTACAAAGGCCGAATATGTTGCCGCCGCTAGTTGTTGTTCACAAGTTATTTGGATGAAGACCCAACTCGTAGATTATGGTCCGATATACGATAAGATTCCCATCCTCTCGTGATTACGAAAGTGCTATCGCCATTACGTAAAATCCGATTCCGCATTCCAAAACAAAGCATATCGATGTCGTATCATTTTCATCAAGGATCATGTCGAAAAGGGTACAATCGAAATGTATTTTGTTTCTACTGATTATCAACTTGCTGATATTTTCACAAAAGCTCTTGATGAGAGACGTTTTAACTTCTTAATTAGCAAGTTGGGAATGCTTAATATGTAACAATGATTTCTTCAGAAGCATCCAGAAGCCTCTGAACTATTCTGACGATACTTCAGAAGTCATCAGAAGTCTCTGATGCTTTCTGAACTCTTCAGAACACTTCAGAATCCTCTGAGTTACTCTGATTTTTTGTTTCATAATAATATTTTTCTTTCAAGAGAAATCATAAAGTGCAGATTGAGAAACGAGGTAAAGAAGCTTCTACAGGGGGAGTTCACCATTCAAGGGGGAGTTTACCATTCAAGGGGGAGTTTCACAATGCAGAAGATATTCGTCTAAGTCTAACTCTGGTTAGCTGTCTTCTGATTTACTATTTCACTTAAATTTTATTTGAATCTATCTGCTCTGAGTTTCTCTTGCCGCCAAGGTCTCTTAGACTTTTGATTCATTTCAAAAAAAATTTAAATATAAATCAAGTCGACATGTTTTTCAACTAAATTTTCTATAAATTGATATTTCTTATAATTTCCATTAAATATATAAATTCAATCAACTCTTGCCTCCAAGGTTGTTTAAATCTATATGTTTAATGCAAATTCTTCTTTATTATTCTTTTATAGAAACTAAACTCTCATGTGATTTTTGTTTTCACTTGACTGATTTTTAAACTTAAATAAATAAAATTAAGATTAAAATCTGTGTTTATTCAATTAATTCAACATTAATTGATTAATTAAACAGATTTTTTATATCTTTTGTTTATTTCTGCTTTTAAGAAAAACAACCTCTGCTACTAAATCATCATCATACATGTGTCTCGTCGTACACGTGTCCCCAATCGAAACCCTGCATGTGTATACCCGCGTGCTTACATCAGCTCAAATGAACCGTTTTTTTTTCTCCCAAAACTTAATAACCCCTTCCCATTCTACTGTTTCTCTCTCACATAAAACCCCCAATTTCAACCTTCATCTTCTTCCTCGCAAAAATTCCCTAAATCAGTGTTCATTCTCTTTGCAAAGTCAAAGTTTTCTATTGTCAAACATTCGAAATTTCAAAATGGCTTCCAACTGTGCCCGTCCTTCCAACAATGATGAAGAAAGAATCATCGATTCAACTGCGGATAGTACTCCGATTGTGAAACTGCCATTGAAGGCGAACAATGTGCGTGTGCATCGCTCAACCCTAACACTTATCAACCAGAATTTCGCATCATGATCGAGTTTCTACAACAACACCAGTTGAATCGAGTCCTAACCCTAACCAACCCAAACATCCCTGAAATCTATGTCCAAGAACTGTGGCAAACAATGATCATCGAAACTGATGAAACACTCGCCGGTTCTTTCACCCATCCTAAACAAGTGGAAATTGCTGTTCAAATCCCCATCACCAAAAGAAAACTTGCCAAATATTTCCATCTTCCTCTTTCTGTGATCGAAGTGGATGGGCAAACCATTCCCAATCCTGCCCTAGACGAAAACCCTTCCACAGAAGCCCTCCTAGCCTTCATAAATCTTCTGGGTTACAATGAACCTCTTACAAGGCTGTCCGAATTCAAGAGGAAGAAGTTGCCCCCAATGTGGAATCTACTCGTCTCCATTCTCAACAAGAGCCTAACCCGCAAAATAGGTTCTCCGGATCGAGCTAGCCGAAACATTCTGACTATAATGTATGGGATGTTCTTCAATCGACCCTTAGACTATGCAAGTCTCATCTTCCAAGAGATCAAAGCAGCTGTGCACACTAAGGTGATCCATCAGAGTCAGGGAAAGCCACTACCAGCACTCATGTTCCCAAGATTTCTATCTCTCATCACTCATCCTGCAATTGGGGCAATCGAAGCTCCCCTGATTCAGCCATTCTGCAAAATTGCATCAATGAGCTCCCATAGATCAACCATCGACAGCATCGGCTACTCTGCACCCAGAGAATTATCCAGGTACATGCTAAACCTAATCCCATCTAGCTCTTCTAATCTCCAAATCTATAGAAGCTCTATGGTTTTCTCAGAACAGAGAATTCCTACCCCAGAGCACTTAGAGCCAGGTGTAGGTGGTCAGGGGTCTGGTGAGCATGAGCTTGAGAAAAATAGGAGTGAACATCCGAGTGCTTCTACCCATGCCGACCTTCTATTAAATGAAGGTACAGAAGATGTCCTCAGAGACACATATGAGTGTTCCTCTCCTATTCCCCAAAGGGCAACCACAACTTCTGAGGTTGATGTCACCACGTCTCCACTCATTGACTTAGAACAGCCCAGTTCAAACCACCAAGAAACCAGCCGTTCAGAGGATTCTTCTTCTTCTGAATCAAATTCATCTGGGGAAAGAACCTCCACTTCATCATCCTCCCAAAAGGATGATGATGATAATATAAGAGTTCATTCGCCCCAGAACTCGCCACTTCCTTCACCACATGTTCATGTCTCCGTGACTGACATACCAATACGCACAGAGGATGAGTCCACATCCTCTCCTAGGATAGATGCTAATGAATTCCCATCAGAGGGGTTACAGCCTAGGAATGCACCTCTTACCGGAGTGTTTACACTTCACCAAGGTAAGCATATCGTCTTCGCACCTCATCCTCTGATGATGAGGATAATGTTGAAACAGTCAGAACAACCGAAGAGGAGCCTGTGAATAACAGCCCTCAAGGACTGGTTGGAAGTCCTTCTACACTCAACGTCAAAACAGGTGTAGAAGGCCCCTCTGAACGCGAGGGTAAAGGGGCTCCATGTGTTGGAGATGCACCGGTTACATCTTCTGATTTCGTCACAAATGCGGCGTTCTCGGCATTTGTCGATCAAATTCAGAGATCTGTGGAAGATCTAAAATTATCCGTGACCACTAACAACTCTCTTCTTCTGAGCCTTCAATTTAAAATTGAAAGTCAGAACTCTCTCTTAGCAGATCTTCAGCGCCAAATGAGTACCTCTCAAGAAGATCAGAAGGCCTATTTTGCTGACCAATTTTTGCTATTGAATAATAGTCTTCAAGCAAATGCAGAGGCAATCTCTCAACGTCTAGAATCTCTTCGTGCCTCTGACTACGACTACCGGTGGCCGATATACGTAAGATTATCAAGACCATCATTCCTTCGCCGATCCCTGCGGGTCTACGCTCGTCACGAAATCCGATCTCGCCTCTTTCCGAAGATTATTCTTGAGCGAATGTCTCCCATCGCTTCAAAGTACTCTTCCAAGCCCTCCACATCCTCAACAGACCAGAAAATTGCTGCCATCGAATCTACTCTATCTCAACTCGTGCCTCTGGTTTCTTCTATTGCTGAGGCGTTTAATGCCAAGAAGAAAGCCAAGGAAGAAAGGGCTTGCAAAAAGGCAGAGCTGAAAAGAAAACATTCTGAGGATCGGCATCACGATTCTCGAAGGGGAGAAAGGTCCACGAGCCTAAGCAAGCCAAACAAACACCACCGTAACCAAACACGACCACCGCTGACTCTTCAACTCCAAAACCATCACAGCAACCTTCTTCTTCAAAACAAGTGCCAATCACTCCAACACCTCTGGCTACGCATTCTGGGCCTCTACCCAGAGATCCAGATCTAGCTAAGTTCATTCTGGATGTTATGGGAAAAAGCAGAATCCCGAGCTCTCCTACCGAAAGGGCTGAAATAGTCAGAGCTCACGAAAAACGAGAACGAGCTAAAGCTGCAAAGGAAAGAGCTAAATCTGAAAAAGAAGAAAGGGCCAGAGAGGAGGATGAGGAAGTGTTCAGAGCTGAAAAAGAGAAAGAAGAAGAGATAATACGACAGAGGCTAATTGTTGAAGAACAAATAGAGATAGAGAGGGCTGAAAGAGAGAATCTGGAAAGAGAGAAGGCTAGACTTGAAGAAGAACTACAGAGACAAAATTTTGAAGCTGAAGAAAGAGCAAGAGTCAGAGCAGAGGCCGCTCAGAAGCAGAAAGAGATCAGAAGAGGAGAATTTGAAGAAAAATTAAACAAAGTTGGAAACATTGAACTTCCAACACTTGAAGTTGAGAAAAGGCACATGTATGCTCCAACAGATCAGAAGATTTATCTCATGATGCCTAACTTCGCAAACCAATACAATGTAAGCAATGAAGTTAAAGATAACTTCATGGCTCATAAACAAGACGAGAAAGACGGTTTTCACTTGCTCCAATTACAAAGATCACAACCATGAAACATAAGCAGTTTCAAGATACACCCATTTGGTACACAATCTACGAGGTAGTCAGATCAAACAACAAGAGTTATTACATATGTGATAATGATCTGTTGTCCATCCATCCAGCTGATCTCATTTTTCTGGAAGAATTTATGAAGACTCAGCTTTCCGAACGCAAAGATCCACAAGACCATGTTGCCTACACTAGAATTATTCTATGTATGAAATCATACATTAGATACAAAAGGCGAGGTCGACTTCCGGATTGGCTTAAATTTCAAAATGGATAATGCGGCTATCTCTCGCACCAAATGAGGAACTTGAAGGGATAAGCAAATTCGAGTGGGTAGACTTTTTACCGAACCGAAGAGGGAATCATCTTCAAAAGACCAAATGGAAAGAGCTTCTTTCGCATCAAAGAAGCTCACAAATACTCTTACGAGGTAGTCTACATCATCAAGTGCTATCTTTGGCTTAGACACGACAAATCCAGATGTTGCAAAGAAAGTAGAGAAAAGACTTGATGGACTTCAGAAGAACAGAGAGCTTATCGATAATATTTCAAGTATCATTGCTGCTGTTGATCCTCTCTGAAGAAAGTTTTTTTTGACTTCATACTTAGGGGGAGAATGTTAGAAATTAAAGTATGAGTCAAAGAAGAGATGTCTACAAAAATCAACACACTCTTCTTGTTATAACTAATTGTTGTTAGACGCTCCCTTTTAGACACATGGCACTTTGTAATTGGCTAGCATTTTGACTTTCTGTTTTTGTATCTGTATAAATAGCATTATATTGTGTTTGTAAAAGTTGTCGATCAATACATTTACATTTTGAAGAATACTGTGCGTAATTCATAACTTTGTCTACTTTGATCCAAAGTTATCATTTCATAATCTTTGTTCTTCATTCTGTTTACTGTTCTATTGATTTAAATTGTTAATTGATCTGCTTCCGCATTTCACTTTGATTCAATACTCTCAATTAACAATCGGTTTAAAGGAATCTGGAACCAACAACTAACAAAAAGAATTTGATAAATTCTATTAAAAAATGTTCAGCTATATTGACAAATAAGCTTAAAAATAAAATTAAAAAGAAAAAGCAAAACAAAGTTAAAAGTTCTGAATCAAATTCTGAATTGAAAAATCTAAAGGCTAAGTTCAGAACTTCTAAATTTTCAACTAATATCAAATGACCCATTCAGGAATGGGTACCTAAATCTCAATAATCTCTTTTGCAGATATGTCATGTGTGGGTTTTAGATTCCGGATGCTCAAGACACATGACTTCTTTCAAAGAACTCCTAACTGATGATCATGAAAGATATGGAGGAACAGTTAGTTTTGGAAATAATGCAAAGGGATTTGTGAGAGGATATGGCACATTCAAAAAGGGAGAAGTGACAGTAATGAAGGTTTTTTATGTTGAAGGTTTAAAACATAATCTTTTCAGTATTAGTCAATTATGTGACAAAAATTGGAAAGTGAATTTTGACATAGATTACTGTCATGTTCTGAGTACAGCAAATAAAAATGAATTAACTGCCTACAGAGATGGAGATATCTACACAACAACTTTTACTGCCTCAGGTCAACTGCAAGGTGTATGTTACATGTCTACATCAATGAGAAATGATAGCTGGCTTTGGCATAGAAGAATGTCACATCTGAATTTCAAAGCCATTTCTGAACTAGACAAACATCACTCAGTTAGAGGTCTACCCAAGATCAGATTTGAAAAGAACACTCTTTGCTCTGCTTGTGAACTAGGGAAAATTAAGAGAAGTTCCCATCCTCTAAAAATGTTATCTTCATGCAAAGCTCCTTTAGAAATGTTACACATGGACTTGTGTGGACCAATGAAGACACAAAGCATGGGAGGAAAGAAATACATCCTGGTTATAGTTGATGAATATACAAGATATACATGGATTGAATTTCTTAGACTCAAATCTGAAACCTCTGAAAAGTTGATACCTTTTCTGAAGAAAGTTCAAGTTCTTCTTCAACTACCAATTCAAAATATCAAAAGTGACAATGGAACAGAATTTACTAATTCTACACTTCAGAATTTTTTGGAATCTGTTGGTATTTCTCATAATTTTTCCGCTGCAAGAACTCCTCAACAAAATGGGGTAGTTGAAAGAAAGAATAGAACTTTGGTAGAGGCTGCAAGAACTATGCTTGCATATTCAGAACTTCCTCTGTCTCTTTGGGCAGAAGCTATTGCTACTGCATGTTTTACTCAGAACAGAACCATTCTTAACAGAAAATTTCTTAAAACTCCTTATGAATTGTTAAAACAAAGAAAACCCTCTATTGATTATTTTAAAATTTTTGGTTGCAGGTGTTTTCTAAAGAATGATACTCCACAGCATATAGACAAATTTGCACCAAAAGGTGTTGCTGGGATATTTGTTGGCTACTCACAAAGATCTAAAGCATATAGAGTCCTTATCAAGGGAACACAAAGGATCATTGAGACTACAAATGTCAGATTTCATGAGCCAACATTGACTTCTGAACAAAACAGTTCAGAACTCGTACATAACCTAGTTTCTGAAAGTTTGGACTCCGAAAACAATAAGAAATCTTTTTCTAAATCTCAAAAGACAAATCTAGATGAATTGTGTAAAGACTTATTTGACATTTCTGTAAATGTTTCTGCAGATTATCAGAATCCTTCTCTTCTCAGAAGTTCTAATGATTCAAACATTTCAGAAATACAAACTCCAAGCACTTCAGCTCCACCCCTCTCAACCTCAAATACAGAACATTCAACTACTGAACATATACATTCAACTTCTGAACCAATTCCTATTCATTCAGAACAAATTCATATAAATTCTGAACAAGTTCAACCAACTTCTGAACCCGATTCAAAAATTCCAATTCTTTTAGAATTTATTCCTTCTGAATTTGAGAATGTACATAATGTTCCTTTTTAGGGGGAGACTTCAGATTTAAATTCATTGATCAATCATGATACTGACACTCAAGCAATTATTGATGACTATGATTCTTTGAATAATGTCTCATCTGTTCAACCACTACCAAATATCAAGCTAATCCTAAGGAATCTCACCTTCTAGCTGCAAAAAGAATACTTAGATACCTAAAAGGTTCTCCTTCATTGGGACTTTGGTATTCTAAGGATTCTAATTTTGAGTTAACAGCATTTACAGATGCAGATCATGGTGGTTGCAAATTAGACAGGAAAATCACTTCTGGATCATGTCAGTTTCTGGGTGATAGACTAGTTAGCTGGTCTTCAAAGAAACAAAATTGTGTTTCTACCTCTACAGCAGAAGCTGAATATGTAGCAGCTGCAATATGTTGCTCACAAGTAATCTAGATGCAAATTCAACTAAAAGACTATGGTTACACTTTCAAAAAGATTCCTTTGTATTGTGATTCAAAGAGTGCCATAGCCATCACTGCCAATCCTGTTCAGCATTCAAAAACCAAGCACATTGATGTAAGATATCATTTTATCAAAGATCATGTGGAAAAAGGTAATATTGAAATGTTTTTTGTTCAGACAGATTATCAGTTAGCTGATTTATTTACCAAAGCACTTGATGAAAAACGATTTAATTTTTTGGTAAGTAAATTGGGCATGATGAATATGTCTATGTGAATATGTACCACAATATTTTTTTGCAGGTTATATTCTCAATTTTTTTCATTTCTCTAACAGTTGTATCTTTTTGTGTTAAAATGTGCATTATTCAAGGGGGAGAATCATATTTGTTTTTGGTTCAAAAGGAGGTGTTTCTAGAAAGTTGAAACCCAGTCTTACACACCAACACTAAGAAAACTGAACAAACTTCTTAGATAAAATCGTTTTCATTGTTCAAACCTACTTCTGAACTTTAAAAAAAAAAAAAAAAAAAGATTTATATTGTTCAGAAGTTTGTAGTTTTAAATGATTTTTGGATGATTAAAGACATGAATGTTTAGTTTTGAACTAAATGTTTTAGTTCTGACGTTCTTCTGAACTATTCTTTTCTTGAAAACTTCTGAACTTCTTCTCAGAAGTTATGACCTACTTTTGAAGTTTTTGAATTTTTTCTCAGAACTTCTTTTTCCGTTGGATTTTTTCATTTACGCGTGTGCCACGTGTTTTAATCTCATTGGCCAAACCTTAAACACACGTCGCTTAATCGGTTCGCCTATCCAAAATAAATGATGATTAGTTATCTAATCTCGAGTACTTTTTGGCCACGTGTCATTAGAACGTATAATTTGAACGTCTAAATTCAATCTTTCTTCACCTTCTTTATTTTTTTTCCGATTTCTGTGTTCTATACTCATCAAT
Source organism: Silybum marianum (assembly GCA_036898165.1). NCBI lineage: Eukaryota > Viridiplantae > Streptophyta > Magnoliopsida > Asterales > Asteraceae > Silybum > Silybum marianum. The sequence continues at coordinate 12,554,553 of CM072540.1, read as the reverse complement.
CTCATTCGACTTTCTGTTTCTAATCAACAATTTCTAATCAACAATGTCGTCTTCGAATGTCTTGGCTTCTACTTTTTCAAGTATCAATGGTAGCAATGGATCTTCAGGAAAACAAAAATTAATGGTGGGACAGATTGAAATTCCTCTGAATGATGATCAATCAATCCAGGATACAGCTACAAATGTGATTTCTCAAGCCGGACCTTCAAACCCTAACTCTAGCCCTAACTTGCGAACTGGTAAATTTGGGGAAACTGAAAAGGCACCCATAGAGATTGCTTCTGGATCAAATGTTGTTTCTAGTGAATCTCAAACTCCAACTGAAGGTAGTGATTTCTCAAAATTGTATGTTCCTGTAAATAAATTACTTGAAATCAAAAAGAACAACTGTGCCCTAAACTTTAAGTCTACAGATTTCAATGAGGATCAAATGATTTTGATTGAAATTCTGAAACATCATCCCTTAAGAACCCTTCTCTCAAGAAAATTCTCTGTTCATGCTTCTTACCTACAACAGTGGTGGTTTTATGCCGAGGTAGATGAATCTGAAGATGTGATAGTGTCCTATGTTCATTCTTCAAAGGTTTGTGTTTCTGTGGATGATATAAGAAATCTTCATTACTTATCCAAAGCAGATGAAGTTCTTGGGAAAACTTCATATGATCCTATTCCGACTTCTTCAGAAATGATTTCAGATTTTTTGAGTCTGGGTTACTCTGAACACTTGAATGCTTTAAGCTCATTCAGAAGAAAATGTTTGCCTCCTATCTGGTATTGCCTGTTTTCTATTCTGAATACATGTTTATCTGGGAAAAGCTCAAGTCTGGATCAAGCATCAACAAATGGGAGAATTATTTTTCATGGTGTTGCTTTCAATAAGCACTATGATTATGCTTCTCTTATCTTTGAAGAAATGAAGACTGCCATCTCAAAGAAATCCACTTTCAACTACATTCCTTTTCAACGATTCTTCCAATCCCTTATCAAAGGAGCAATGAAAGCAGAACCCGCTATTCCTACACTGCCACATGAGATACATGTTCCTATCTTCTCTATGGATAGCCTAAGATCACCTAACCCAAAGGCTCAATTTCCAAATGCTATTCCACTGCCATCACATCTTATTGAACTTGTGAAACTTCCAAATAGGATTGTGAGTGAGTATTTAGAATCAATGGGATTACCTGAACCAGTGATCCCTTCCCCTGATTCCAACCAGAGTGGTGAGAATGTGAGGGTGTCTAGAATTCATAAGAAGAGTGGGGAGACTGTTCAAGGGAGAGAACAGTCTCATGGTGTGAAGAGGAAAAATGTGAATGAGAAAGTGGGTAGAAGAGTAAGAAAAAGAACTGAGAAGGGGAGAACACAGATAAAAGACAAACAAATCTGTGAACCAACTGTTACAAGCCGGGCACCCACATTATCTATTATTCCAAAATCTTTGGTGGATAATATTGAAAGAGCCAGTGAGCCCATGGCAACTTCGTTTAAGCCCCCCAGCCACTCATCTTTCTCTCAATAGTTAGATGTTTCATTAACACATATGGGGCAAGCAGCTTATGATCCATTAGGACCCCATTTGGAGGTTCCTTTTGTTGAAAATGAAGGAAATATGTCCCCCCTTCACTGCTTTGAGCACACTAGGTCTGAGAGTCCACTCAACATTGAGCCTTCTGAACCACTTAATGTGGCATCCATTCACACTAGCACACATCTTTCAGATGTCCATAAGCAGAGTGTTTGTCACATTGGCTCAACAACCATAGATATTCCAATTTCTGGATATCAAGGATTGGTTGGAAGCCCTGGTGGAGTGAACATCACAAAAGCTCCATTTACAGAATCATATGTGGTTCATGATGCCTTCGTGGCTCATACAGGCCAACCTTCTTCTGAAGGATTGTCAACAAGGCCATCTCGTTAGTCTTGGTGTTTTTCCCACATCTTACGAATTCTCAGAATTCAAGGATTTCTGTACTTCTGAATTTGCAAAGATTCAGAAGGACATATTGGAATTGACGGATTCAACCAAAAAGGTGATGGAGGATAGATTACAAAAGCATGGGGAGGATGTCATCCTTAAGTTGAACAGTTACCAAGTTCAGACTTCGAATGATCTGAAGTGTTTTCAGCAAGCACTGTTAAAAGCTTTTTCTGAGGTTTCTTCTTCAATTTCTTCTCTAAAGTCCGCTAATGCTACTTCTTCCACAGCACAGCCAGAATCTTCTTCTTTTGCAACTAAGGAAGATATTGCTCAGATTTTATCTCAACTAACTTCTATTCAGAACTCTCAGGCTAATCTTAGCTCTAGGCTATCTATTCTTGAATGCAGACCTATTTTAGATACTTCAAAGAGATGTCTTGATGATCAGCTTGCTGATAATCAAGAGGGGGAGAAGCGACAAAGGGTATCTGAATCAGAACCAGAAGACATGGAAATTGTACAAGTACAAACTTCTGAAAGACCTTCTGAAGATGTTCAGAATGTTCAAATTATGGAGTCTTCAAGAGTTTCTGAAGCAATTTATGATATCCTATCTGCTGAACAAGAAAAACAAGTTTCAGATGATTCTGAAGAACAAGCAGATGAAGGATATGAAACAGAAAAGGTGGATCTTGATTCTGAAGGTTTTCTAAGCTCTGACAAAACTGATATTATCCCTGATTCAAATGAAGAAATGATAAGGGAGTATTTGGCGTTTGAAGATGTTATTGGAGAGCCTAGTGATCTCTCAGATGTCATTCTTTTTGAAGATGATACTTCTGAAGTTAGTATGGGAGAAAGTTCTGAAGCTATAAAAGACTTGGTAGTGTGGAAGCCACAAGAATCTATAAATAAAGTCTACAAAAAGGTCTCTGAAGATATTTGGAAAATTCTGAGTGATCTTTGCTGGAATCAAGTCTTCTTCAATGAGCCTAAAAGTCTGAAAAATAGAATCCTAGATGAAAGGTTTTCTGTGGTAAGAAAGTTTATAAATCAATCAGATGAAAGCTTTGAAGTTGATTTTGATCTGTCTCACATGGGAGATATGGAGATTGCAGATGAAATACTCATGGTATTTTCTGAAAAAATTGAAGCCAGAGTTCGTCCTTGCATCATTATTCCAAAGTTTGACTTATTTCTTCTTGAAGAACCAATTCTGGATCAAATTTATGAAAAAGAAGATATATTTCAATATGGAGAAGATTACTTGATGTTTCCTGAAGAAAATTATGTTAATATGTTCAGAAGTAATCTAAGAAATGCAACTCTGGAAGATTTTGTAGATGGTAATTTGTCAGAAGATCAAATCTCCAAGATAAGAACTTATGTTCAGAACCATGGTATTCAGAATCTAAATGACTCTACTCTCATCAAAAGGATCAGGTGTATCACTAAAGTAGTTGAAGATAATTTGATAATTTACAGATTTGGGGTAGAAAGAAGAGATGGGTCACTTTCTGAATTTACTCAGCATGATCTTTAGAAGCTCAGACTTCAAGACAAGCTAAATGTACTCCAATTTTGTGTTACCAAAGGTGAAGTAGAGATGGTTTTTGAAATAAGGAGAATTCTTGGCATCTATATCAGGAATATCATCAAACATGATTTCCAGTTGGCCTTGGAACATGGCTTATCAAAGATCAATCTTTTAGAACCTACAAATCTCTCTACTACAGCTTTGAAAAGATTTTTCACCAACCCAGATATTGGATTCAGATATTCAATAAATGGAAACAAAACTTTCTTAGCTTCAGATATTCCAAAATATTCAACCTCTTCTCTAAATTGGTTTCTGAATTATTCTGAAAATTTTGTTGATGATGTCAACATCAGAGAAGAAATTAAATACTTAATCAAAGAAAGGATTCATTTCAGAGAGAACATCAGAAGAAGTTTTTAGCTGGTCACAGGGAGATAAACAACCTAAGAAGAGAAGATTTCTGGTTAAGCAATACTTATGACTTTCAAGTTCATACTAAAAAGCAAGATCTGGAAGAAATTCAGAAATTCTCCTTGAAAATTAAAAGTCCAGAATTTTCTCAAGAGTCAAGGGATAAAGGGAAAGAAGTTATCTCTGAATCTGTTCCTGAAGATGTTGATCAAGTAATTCCAGCAACTGTAGAAGAAGAACAACAGATTGAAAGAATCAAAGGAAGTGACTTTACCATGTTTCTTGAATATTTTCATCCAGCAATGTTCATGGAATATGAACAAAAGTTCAACTACATTGATTGCTGGATTCAGAAATCCTTTGGCTGGAAACAATGGTATTCAAATATCATTAGAAAGTTAGGAATTCCTCTTATTGAAGCCAGAAGTGATAGCCCAATTGTCAAGGTGATAAATGCAGATCTGAAGTCAAAGAACAATTACAAGTATGCATTTTTCACTGTTGAAAGACAAAATGGAGAAGTATCAACATTTTCTGAAGCTGATTTCCAGAATGTGCACCTCAGAGATTTAATCAGAGTATACAGAAGTCTCTATCCTTTTCATGACTCAATCACCAAATTCAGAAAATCCTTTCCTGTGATCAGAGATGGACTATACAGAGAATTCATTTGGGCTGCAAAGATCGATTTTCAAGTTGCATATGTTCTTAATAGAGATCAAGTTCATCCGAGCGGACCAAATACGAATTTACCAGAGATTCCAAACTTGAAGAAAAGCACTTTATTATTGCATCCACCTGGCTTTGTATGCAAATGCTTCAAGGAACTACTCTTTGTGAGATTTGAAGAATTTCACAAATGTTGCAATGGAACTCTTATGGCTATCAGAGATAGATTGGTTAAAAGACAAAACAAAAGACCAAGGAATTTATCTAATGAAGATTGGGAAAAGCATAAAATACTTGCCAAAGAAATGATAAGAGTTGCAGAACTATTATTGGAGTATAGAAGTTTAATTCTGAAGGATGTAAGAGAGATACTTAATTTCTGGAATTATGATTTAAACTTTTGAAGCTAAGGGGGAGATTGATAGGTATATCAGAATAGCTTCAAAAGAGACAGGGTTCTGAAGATATGCAGATCTGAAGATAGAAGCTCAGAACTCAGAGAAAGTCAGAAAACACCTAAGGCATAACTTCTGAAGTGTCAACTTCAGAAGTTCTGAAGGTTCTGAACATGTTTCTGAAGATACTTCTGAAGGTGCTTCTGAAGAAGTTTTGAAGAAGTTCAGAACTATTTCTGAACATGTCTGTCACAAATGTACTGTCTGTTTAGCATTTTCTCTCTTGTATAAATAGTTGTTAGATAGTCTGTTAGAACTAATGTTTCATAATCTTGTAATACAGTATTGTAATATCTTTCATTTGATCAATACATATGACATTTGGCTATCAGATCTAATTCGATATTCTACTTTTTTCATTATATTGATTGTTAAGGGTCCTAACACTAAGTCTTTTTATCGGGTCTCATTGGGTCGATAACAATTGTTATCGAGTGCAATGGGATCGATAAAAAATGTTTGTCGATTGAAGGAGACTCGACAACTAGACTTGGAAAAAAAAATTAGATCAAACCTGTAGAGGAGTTGTCGAGTCAATGAGAATCGAGAAGAACAGGTTATCGAGTGCCTAAGGGTCGATGAAAGTACTTGAAAACTTTTTAATAAAATATCGATCTATGTAGCATGATGTCAAATATATGAGGCTCGATTAGAATACATGGACAATGCAATGGGGGGATATCGATCCAAAATGACTCGATGAGAGCACTTAGTAGTTTTCATCGATCGATTGTGAGTCGATAACAAATGTTATCGAGTCATACAGGCTCGATAAAAACACTTGGCGTTTTTCATCGAGTTTATGAAATTCGATAACAAAAGTTGTCGAGTCAAAAAGGCTCGATAAAAACACTTGGTGTTTATCATCGAGTTTATGATAATCGACAAGGAAGGTTATCGAGTCACAAAGGCTCGATAAAAATACTTGGACAAAGTGATGGTGTTCTTGGTCACTGTAACAAGACTCGATAAAGAATCAAGGAACGAAGAAGGACTCGATAAAAATGCATAAATCAGACATAGAACTTCTAAGTGCTCAGATTTCAAACAGGGCCTAAAACTAAGGCAAAATCCTATTGCTAGGTGCGATTAGTGATAGGGAATACTTTTAGTAAAGGACTTAAAGCCAAAACACTAACTTCACCCATGATTTTGACTGATGAACAGTCAAAATCGGAAAACCCAAAATACACCCCAAAAACCGAACAGTCAATCATGAAAAAGTGGATCATGCAACAGTTTTAAGTACTAAGTGCAAGAATTAAAGATGATAAGGGAAGAATTACGAACCTGATGGTGCTTTCGGATCTGAAAAACTCGAAGTTTGGAGATTTTGATCTTGGATAGCCAAGAACTGGAAGGGTTTTTCAGAGAGAAAGAGGGAAATTCAAACTTGTGAAGAAAGATCCTTTGAAAGAGGGGCCCGATTTTTTTAAATAGTGGTCATCGGGTGATGACACGTGGCAGTAAGTGATTGGGCCGATGAAAAATTTCCCGTTAACAAAAGTCGTTTGGGGAGGTTATCGAGCCAGAGGGGGTCGATAATCCCATTTTTTGTCGAGGCCTTAAGGGCCGAGAACTGCACTTAAATTAAATGTTTTTTTTAAAGACAGAAAAATCACACATAAAAACATTGGCTCCCCCTTAATACGTGCATACAGAGGTGTGCTCCCCCTATGGATGTGAATGAATAGGAAAACGTACCTTGTTGCTCCCCCTTGAATGATGAACCATGGTGATAAACACAGCGAGGTAGAAATAAAAATGAAAGAAAACATTGAAAATATGGAATTTGTAAGATATATGTCAAAATCTAAAAAATGAGAATCCAAGAGTTATGCAGATTGACTCAATGAGTAAATGTGCAAAAACCCCTGGATGGACGTTTTTTAAGGATTTTGAATAATCAGGTTTTAAGTTTGAGCATTCCAAACTTGGATACTAGGAACTGGAATCGTTTCTCATCTAGTGCCTTGGTAAACAAGTCGGCAAGCTGAAGTTCCGTATTAACAAAGTATAGTTCAATTGTACCTCTTTTGACGTGATCCTTGATGAAGTGATATCGAACGTCGATGTGCTTGGTCTTCGTATGTTGAACCGGGTTGCTTGAAATGGCTATGGCGCTTTTGGAGTCACAGTAGATGGGAATCTTGTTGAACCAGAAGCCATAGTCTTTGAGTTGAGTGCGCATCCATAGTACTTGCGAGCAGCAGCTTGCGGCAGCGATGTATTCGACTTCCGCGGTAAATGTGGAGACGCACGCTTGCTTCTTTGATGACCAGCTGACCAATTTGTCTCCAAGGAATTGAATATGGCCCGAAGTGCTTTTACGATCGAGCATGCATCCGGCGTGATCCGAATCTGAAAAGGCAGTTAGTTCGAAACCCGTATCCTTGGGATACCATAGACCAAGATTAGGTGTACCTTTTAAATACCGAAAAATCCATTTGATCGCACTAAGATGAGATTCCTTTGGAGATGCTTGATACCTCGCGCAAAGACAGGTGGCAAACATTATGTCCGGACGACTAGCCGTAAGATACATGAGAGAACCAACCATTCCCCGGTAATTTTTTGAATCCACATCTTTTCCCGAAGGATCAGCGTGTAGTTTTGAACCCGAGGACATGGGTGTACCAATCGGAGAACATGACGTCATGTTGTATTTACAAAACATATCCGAGATGTATTTGGATTGGTTGATGAATATTCCAGTAGAAAATTGTTTAATTTGAAGACCGAGGAAAAAATTCATCATTCCCATCGTGCTCATGTTTAATTTGGCAATCATGAGTTCAGAGAACTCTTTGCATTGCCTTGGGTTAGTCGAGCCGAAGATGATGTCGTCCACATAGACTTGAATGAGCATAATGTCACCGTTGTCCTTTTTAATGAAAAGAGTTGGATCGATCTTACCTTTAGAATATCCGTTTTTCACTAAATAGCTAGACAGGCTATCGTACCATGCGCGGGGGGCTTGCTTCAATCCATACAGAGCCTTGTCCAGAATGTAGACATGATGTGGCTTGGAGGAGTCGACAAACCCGTCGGGCTGAGAAACATAGACTTCTTCACGCAAAACACCGTTTAGGAAGGCCGTCTTGACGTCCATTTGGAAAACCACGAAGTTCTTGTGTGCCGCGTATGCCAAGAACATTCGAATTGCTTCAATACGGGCTACGGGTGCAAATGTTTCATCGTAGTCAATGCCTTCTTGTGGACGGTATCCTTTGGCGACAAGTCTAGCTTTGTTGCAAATGACGACTCCATCTTCATCTTGCTTGTTCTTGAATATCCATTTCGTGCCATTAACGGTTTTGTTTCGTGGGCGGGGAACAAGGCGCCATACTTTCAGACTTTCAAATGGATTGAGTTCCTCTTGCATGGCCACAATCCAGTCAGGATCATTCATTGCCTCATGAATGGATGTGGGTTCAATCTTACTTATGAATGAAGAGAACATGCAATCATTGGCCGAGGCGGAACGCGTTGTAACTGGTCGGTTTGGATCTCCGATAATTTGTTCAACAGGATGAGAGCGGGACCATTTTGTTGTATGAGGAAGAGGTTGAAAGGAATTTGGATCCGGGGTGTCATCTTGATAAGATCTTTAGGGAAGATCTTGAACAGATTCCAAAGATGGGGCCACGGTTGAAGATCTAGTGGCACTTGTGACATCCAGCGTTGTTGAATTCGATGTAGGGGGAGAGGATGTCGGTTCCGCAGGATTTGGTTGAACAGGCGATTGAGGTTCAGGTGGAACAAGAGGAGCATCCGATGGACTAGTTTCATTTGGAGGAGCAGTCGTAGAGGTGCTTGGAGATGCATCAGTTGAGACGGTTTCCGTTGTAGTTGGTGGTCCGGAAAGATCCGAGGTCTCGGCATTCTCCAAGGTAGGCGGGGGAATCTGGAGAAAATTATCAGTGGTCGGTCCAAAGTAATCTGAGTAGAAGTACTCGAATAGGTCATCCAGATTTGTCTTGACAGTATTTGACGTTGAAGGTTCATCGGGGTTGGGAGCAGGTTCCGAACGAATGTGATCGGAAGCTAGTATACCGGTGAGTGCGGGTCCGGAACTGTCGTGTTCAGGAGCCATTTCGGCGTTTGGATCGAATTGTACATTAACGCTTTCAGTGACGCAACGTGCGTGTTTTACGTAGACCCGATAAGATGATGCATTTGGTGAGTATCCCAGAAAGTAGGCTTCATCGGCTTTTCGCTTGAGTTTCCCACGATCTTCTTTTTCATTTAGTACGAAGCAACGAGTGCCAAACGTTCGAAGATGCTCGATTGAAGGAACGCGATCGTAGACTAAGTGATACAGTGTCTTGTTGAAGCGCTTGTTGATGATGGATCGGTTTTGGGTATAGCAGGCTGTGTTGATAGCTTCGGCCCAAAGGTGGAGAGGAAGCTTTGAAAAAGTGAGCATTGTGCGAGCCGCTTCAACAAGAGTTCGATTTCGGCGTTCGACCACACCATTTTGTTGTGGAGTACGAGCTGCAGAGAACGTGTGGGTTATACCAACCGATTCAAGGTAACCGTCAAGGATACGGTTTTTGAATTCAGTTCCATTGTCGGTGCGGATGGTTTGTGCAGTAAGTTCTAGTTTGACTTGAACGGCTTTGAGAAATGTGATGATGGTGTCGGGGGTTTCATCCTTTGATCGAAGGAACTTGACCCATGTGAAGCGAGAGAAATCGTCCACCATCACGAGAACATACTTTTTACCATGTATGCTTTGAGTCCGCATCGGGCCGCACAAGTCCATATGAATGAGTTGAAGAGGTCGAGTCGAGCTGTTAATTATCTTGGGTTTGTGAGAGACCTTCTTCATCTTTCCCATCTCGCATGCGTCACAAAGATGTGGTTTGTCGAATTTAACAGATGGGAGTCCGGTGACTAATCCGTGGATGGAGAGGCGATTGATGTTCTTGAAGTTCAAGTGAGATAAGCGACGATGCCATAACCAGGTCTTTGGACTAGAAACGTTTGATAGAAGACAAACACTTGAGGGGGCGTTTACTTGAGAAAGATCGATCGTGTAGAGGTTGGACTTACGAGTGCCGGTTAGAAGCTCCTTTCCATCAATCGTGCGAACACAGCATCTATCGGGTCGGAAATTGACTTCGAGTTGCTTATCAGAAAATTTTCCAATGCTCAACCGGTTGTGGCTTAGCCCTTGTACATAAGAGACATTTGAAATGGTGATGTTGTTTTGAATGATATCACCATATCCTTTTATCGGTGCCAAGTGATTGTTGCCAAATTTGACGAATCCGCCCTTCTTTTTAGTGTAGTTGGCAAGCAGCTCCTTTTGGCCGGTCATGTGTTTGGAGCAGCCGGAATCTAAGTACCACACATGACCGATCTGCACAAAATCAGGCAGATTTAGGTACCCATTTGTAAATGGGTCCATCATGGTTAGTTGACTTTGCACCCTTGGGTACCCACTTGAGGTGAGACTTATAGGCGTTAGTCATTTAATTTCTCGGACCCGATTTAGAAATGGATGATGAATGATAAAAGTTGTGATTAAATGAATTATGCATGTCCGGAAAATAACCATAACCATAATCAATAGAGGTTTTACGAACAAAAACATCCACACCGCAATTAGAGCAACAAGTTTTATTACGAGAAAATTTGATTAAATGTCTAAATGAATGAATTTGATACGAAAAAGGAAATCTAGAGTTGTTTCTTTTGACATTGGAATGTAAAAACTTGTCTTCATTGCGGGGTGTTTGCTTTGTAGTATGCGTGCCCTTTTTGACCCAAACCGAATTTGTTTCTAAAGTATGAAGCGCTGAAATAGTGAAAGGAGCACGGTTAGTATGGTTTTTGAAGACTTGATTGTTTTTCGGTTGATTATGAGTGATCGGATTTTGACTTGTGGAACACTCCGTTGGTTCAGTAGGTAAAGAAACTGTTTCCATAGGTTGTTTGCCTTTGTCTAAGAATTCAGTATGATTAGGAAGTACAGGATTGAAATCAAACTTATCACACATGTCATTTAAGCACTCATCCGATTCAAGTGAAGATTGGTTAGAAAGGGCATCTAATTCAGTATTGATTTGTTCTTCGGAATAGGAACATTTTTGTTTTGGAAGATTGGAATGTGGGTCCATTTTGAACAACTCTTCACAATTATCTAAGTAATTGCTAACGAAGGCTTTACAAGTTGAAACGTTTGAAATAGTATCATTTTCACGAGTTTTGTTCAATTGTAAAGTCTCCTTTTCAAGTTGTTGTATTTTAAATAAAAATGTTTCCTTTTCCTTTTCCGCCAAAGAACGTTCGAATTCCAACACTTGTTCGAGTTGAAGAAATTTCTTTTCTAAAAATAGTGTGGGAATGTATGGTTTACACTCAGGAATCTTGTTTTGAAGTTCTTCGGCGGAGTAAGATGGGAAGTAGTTGTTTGGAAGAGATTCACTTGAAGATTCCTCTCTACTATTTGAGGATAGCAGAAAGGTATTTGAAAATAGTTTTTTTGTTTAGTCTCTTCCATTCTTCTCTTTCCTCAACACTAGGGTCCGGTTTCATAAATTGAATTTGGTAATCTGGACCAAGGTTCAAATATTCGAATTTATAAATTGTTGGAGTATTATAGATAGCCTTTGCTAAATGTTTCGGGTTTTCAAAACCTAAACCGGCTTTGGAGCTTAAATCTTTCGGTGCATTTAAGTGAATTCTGTGTTCAGTTTGACCAAGCTTGTAAAGCTTTAATTCCAATGCTTCGAGTTTTTCTAATAAATCTTGTCTTTGAAAACTGACAAAGTCAAACTTAGATGAAAATTTGGCAGTCTCATTCCTAGAGTTTTGAAGTTGGAGTGTGAGATCAGATATTTGTTGTTGGAAACGATCATTTTCTTCCATTAAAACCATTTTTTCCGTTTCGAGATTTTGTGCTATACTTTGAATAGTGACAAGGTCGGTTTGCATAAGAAGCAGTTGTTTATGGTTATTTTCAAGGCTTGCTTCTAAATTGGAAACCAAGAGTTTCTCGGCTTTCAATTTGGAGTGTAATTCCTTTAATTGACACATTAAATCATGCATTTGAGATACAAAAGATTCATAGTCAGAAGGGCTTACCTTGGGTGTGTAGTCGGAAGCGTTAGAAGGAGTGTCATCAGAGTAAACCATTAAGCTGAAATGTGCTTGAGTATCCCCTTCCATGTCATCTTCATCATCTTGATTAAGCCATTGTTCATCTTCAGCTAGAAGGACTTTACCGGCTTCTTTTTGTTTGGACAACATTAGTTTGTAAGTGAAGTAGTTAGAGTCCTACACTACTGGCTTCTTGCATTCCCTTGCGTGGTGACCAGTTTTGCCGCAGTTGTAGCACAAACTTCTTTCACCTTTGAACTTGTCTTCAGGCTTGGGTGTAGGGCGAGGTTCTTCTCTTCTAGTTTTGGGTTCAAACATTGCCTTTCGCTCATGGTTATTCGATGCCGAGTCATACCTTTGTTGATTGGGATTCGAGCGACGTGAGAACTTTTGTTGAAAAGATTTTGTAAGGAAGGCCAGTTGAAGTCTTCGTCTTCTAATTCGGGAAACATTTCTTGAGGAACGGAAGAGGACTCTTTTTCCATTAATGCGATTGGATCTGGGTTCTTTTTGGAATTTAACCCCATAAGTTCGAGAACCTCCTCTTCATCTTGTTGAAGGGTTTCATAGACTTCATGAAGGTCAAGGTCAGCAAGATATTTGCTGTGTTTGATTTGATTAGCAAACTGACGCCATTCCGGTTGAAGATTGCTAACAAATTTGACATTGTTTTCGATCTTTGTCTTACGAATTTCGTTTTTGCTAAGTTCGTTCACCAGTTGTACAAATCGAGTATATGTGTTCGTAAGACTTTCTCCATCTTTAGCCTTGAATTCTTCATATTGAGAAATGCAGTTGGTGATTTTGAGTTGTGTACCAATCTTTGTTCCAAGCATGAATTTCTCTATGACTTCCCACATTTCTTTAGCCGTCTTCTTGTGGCTATCAATGCTCATGTAGATCTCATTGGGAAGGCTCATAAGTAGATATGAACGGGCAAGTTGGTCACCTCTCATGATCCTCTTCTCGTTTGCATCCCAAGAACTTTTGAGTTTAACTTCCCTTCGTGCGGGTGTAGGAGGAGTGTTGTTTGGCATAGCTGGATACTCCTGATAAAAAGGCGGAGGAGGACCCTCTTTGATTGAACTCATGATCTCATCGGCAAAGTCATGACGTTCAATGAAATCAAGAAATCTATCCTTCCATTGAGAATATTCTCCCGGAAAGAGAATTGGAGGCTTGGTGTCTGATCCAATGGCCATAGCTTCTCGGGTGGTCATTGTACTGTTTGGTTGGACCTCGATCAATGAGTTTTTAAAAAATTCTGAGTTGTCGCTGGAAACAGTAGGTTATTATCGAGTGACTAAAGAAAATCGATTGAAGGATTTTATCGGGCGTGTAGTGCTCGATGAAAATTGTTGTCGGATGACTAAGGATCGATAATAATTGTTATCGAGTGAAATAAGACGCGATAAAAATTGTTATCGAGTGAACAAGACGCGATAAAAATTGTTATCGAGTGAACAAGACTCGATAAAAATTGTTATCGAATTGAGTGGGACTCGATATAAAAAGTTATCGAGTGAACAAGACTCGATAACAAATGTTGAATTTAAAAAAAGATTTTTTAAAGAAATTCGAGTGAACAATACGCGAGAAACAGATTGATTTAAAGAGTTTTATCGAATACTGCTTACTCGAAAAAAAAAATTCTCGATTCAATAGAAGTCGATAAAAATTCTTAATTCTGAGTTTTCTGTTTATTGAAAAACCAGAAAACAAAAACACAGTGTTCTTGACTAAAAAGAACTCGTCTTTTTATGGACAAGACTATCTGGGTTTTCGAGTTTCTTATTTGTTCAATCACAGAAAATATCAAATTTACGAGAGTTTATGATTTTTACTAAGGAAATCTTTAGTAAGAAAAGCTGCAGGAGTCACAAGTTCCTGAGTTTTCTTATGTAAAGATATTCAAAAGTAAATAAAATAAACTAAAGTAATTTTAACTAAACAGAATTAACTATTTTATAGAGGAGTCGATAACAATTCAAGATTTAAGGAGTTTGTATCGATAAAAATTCAATCAACAGAAGGGATATCCGATAAAAAAATAATAAGTCGAGAAAAAATTTAAATCGAAAAGAACACAAATATACCTAATCGAGAATAACACACAGAAACTGATATGATGATCGAGAAAAATTCATTGAGCAGATATTTGTTAGTCGATAAAAAAAATAAGAAGTTTTATCGGGTAAAGCTTGACACTGTATGACTCGACATAAATCAATGAACAGCAGAAAAATAATTTTACCTTCGGTTTCGTGGTTTGCTCAGAAAATAGTAAAAACTCGTGATCTCAGGCTCTGATACCACTTGTTGATCCCATTATAGCAAGCACAATGACAATAAACAGTTAATCGTAAATTAATATGACACGAACAATGATTTAAAGAACTTACGTAGTCATATATCTCTTTGAAAGTGTATATGTCGATTACAATACGATTCACGGTTTCAGCTCTCTCTGTAAAATAATATCTGAATCGACTCCTTGAAAGTAAAACCCTAAGCTTGTATTTATATTGCTAGGTCTAGTCTAATTAAGGAAACAAGAGTTTAAGGAATTATAAACTTCTTTTTACAATAAAGCATATCCTTTCCTTATTTTGTCACAATTAAAATAATAATAGACCTAACAGAAAAACAAAAATACAGAAAATAAAAAGAACAAACTTTTAAATCCTGCTAAATCAAATCAAGTGCGAGATAAAAAAAATTAAAAGTCTAAAAGTAACGTTAAAGGACCCATTATGAAATGGGTACCTAAAACACTCTGATTGTGATTGCAGAAGCAGCGTGTGCACATCTGGTATTTGATGACTGGATCGAAAAACTTACTCTCCCAATTCAAAGACAAATGTGGTGGAGCTGTAACGCTTGGAAACAATGGTAAGGGTCAAATTAAAGGCTACGTTACTTTACAATAAGGTAATATTACCTTATCAAAAGTAGCTCATGTTTCTGGTTTGGAACACAACCTGCTAAGTGTAAGTCAACTTTATGATTCTAAAATACTTGTTGTATTTGATGAAAAGCATTGTTACTTTTTTTCTAATGTAGGTGAAGAACTCTGAAGACTAGACAGAAAAGATAATCTATATATGATGAACTTCACATCAAAGGACGGTAAAGAAACCCTCTATCTTATCTCCAAAAAGAGTGAAGCTGCGTGGTTATGGCATCACAAAATGTCTCACTTAAATTTTGATAACCTTGAGATGGTTGTCAAACACAATTTGGTAACTGTTCTTTCAGAAGTCCACTTTCAGAAGGATCACCTCTGCCCTGCATGTGAAATGGGAAAAATAAAACGAGCATCTCATAAAACAAAAAGTGATCATTCATGCACTAGACCTCTGCAATTGCTACATGTTGACCTATGTGGTCCCATTGCAATCCAGAGTCTATCTGGTAAAAAGTATATACTGGTACTTATTGATGAATTTTCCAGGTATACATGGCTCGCATTTGTTTGACAAAAATCAGAACTGCCTATCGCATTGCAAAATATGCTGACCAGAATCCAAGTTCTTCTACACTAGAAGATTCAGCAGCTAAGAAGTGATAACGGTTCCGAGTTCAAGAATGCCAAGCTTGAAGCATACCTTGTAGAAAATGGAATTACACAGAACATCTCTACTGTGTGTACTCCTCAACAAAATGGTGTAGTAGAAAGACGCACCAGAACCTTGGTGGAAGCAGCCAGAACGATACTTGCAGCTTCTGGTCTCCCTATCCATTTTTTGGCAGAAGTTGTAGCCACTGCTTGTTTCACTCAGAATTGATCTATTACTGTCAAGAGGCATCTCAAAACCTCTTATGAGCTAATAAATAAAAGAAAACCCTGTGTTAAATTCTTTCATATATTTGGTTGCATGTGTTTTATTTTAAATGAAAGAGAAAAACTTGGAAAGTTTGATAAGAAATCAGATGAAGCTAAATTTTTAAGATACTCGTTAAATTCAAGAGCTTTTAGAGTTTTTAATTTACGTACTAAGACTGTTATGGAGAGCATTAACATCGATTTTTATGATCAAACTCAATTGACTTCTGAGTATTCAACTTCGGAACTCAAACTTAATGCTGTTACCTCTGATTATCTTCCAGATTCCAGAGAATCCGAAATCGATGCCATTTTTCAAGATTTTATGGGCGAAGAAATATTTTCAGAGCAAATACCAAAGAATCCATTCTTGAGTATTTCTGAAGTTCTTCAAGCTTCTGGAATTACTCTTTCTGGTCATGAAATATCTGATGAGAGTCCACCAGCCTCTTCTGTTCTTCCCATTCCATCAAGTGACTGTCCAGAAGCCACTTCTGTGCCTACATTTGAAGGGGAGACTTTAGATAATGTTCCAGATTCAGAATTAATTCCAGACGAGGTTATTCAATCTACTGGAACAAAACTTCAAGCTCAACAAGTACCTCAAACTCGGATGACGAGATGGACTAAATCACACACTCTAGATCTTATTATTGGTAGTCCTTCTGAAGGTGTTAAAACAAGATCTGCTACTGCAAATGAAGCTTTTTATGTTAATTTCCTTAGTATGATCGAACCAAAACATGTTCATGAAGCGTTGCAAGAACCTAGCTGGGTGGAAGCTATACAAGAGGAATTGCTTCAGTTTGAACGAAACAAAGTTTGAAACTTAGTACCCTTGCCAAAGGACAAACTCGCAATTGGTACTAAGTGGGTCTTCAGAAACAAGAAAGACGAAGACGACATAGTGATCAGAAACAAAGCTCGACTGGTGGCTAAGGGGTATTGTCAAGAAGAAGGAATAGATTATGACGAGACCTTTGCCCCTGTAGCAAGACTTGAGGCGATACGATTATTTCTGGCCTTCTCTGCATACAAAAACTTTAAGGTGTATCAAATGGATGTGAAATGTGAATTTCTAAACTGATATCTCAAATAAGAAGTGTATGTTGAACAACCTGCTGGTTTTAAAGATGCTAAACGTCCAGAGTATGTCTATCTTCTCGACAAAGCTTTATATGGTTTGAAGCAAGCACCAAGAGCCTGGTATGAACGCTTATCTACGTTTCTAATCAGTAAAGGTTACGAAAAAGGTAAAATTGATATAACTCTGTTCATCAAAAGAGGAAAAGGTATGTTAACTGTTGTCCAACTTTATGTGGATGACATAATTTTTGGCTCTACACATCAATCAGAAGTTGATCTATTTTCAAAACTGATGGAACAAGAATTTGATATGAGTATGATGGGAGAACTAACGTTCTTTTCGGACTCCAAGTCAAACAAAATGCCTCTGGCATTTTTATAAATCAAGCTAAGTATGTTTCTGACATGCTTTAGAAATTTCATCTTCAAAATTCCTCACCTATGAAAACTCCTATCTTTACTAGCACGAAACTTGGCCCTGATCCTTCTGAGAAATCAGTGGATGTTACGGGCTATAGAGGTATGATAGGATCTCTTCTGTATCTGACAGCTAGTAGGCCAGATATTATGTTTGCCACTTGCCTCTGTGCTCGTTATCAGGACAAACCAAAAGAATCCCATTTGACCGTTGTTAAACGAATTTTTAGATACCTTAAGGGAACTCCTTCACTGGGTCTCTGTATCCTAAAAATTCTGGATTTGATCTAATGGCATATACAGATTCTGATCATGCAGGATGTAAATTGGACAGAAAAAGCACCTGTGGTAGCTGGCAACTTCTGGGGAACACACTTTCAAGCTGGACATCCAAGAAACAGAATTGTGTTTCAACATCTACAGCTGAAGCTGAATATGTTGATGCTGCCAGTTGCTGTTCCCAAGTCATTTGGATGAAGTCTCAGCTCAGAGACTATGGTTTAGTATACGACAAAATCCCCATCTTATGTGACTCAGAAAGTGCCATTGCCATCACTGAAAATCCATTTCAGCACTCCAAAGCCAAACACATTGATGTCAGGTATCATTTTATCAAAGATCAAGTAGAGAAGGGCACAATAGAAATGTTTTTTGTTTCTACTGATTATCAACTTGCTGATATTTTCACAAAAGCTCTGGACGAGAAACGCTTTAATTTCTTAGTCAGCAAGTTGGGCATGTTAAATATGTAATTCTCTTTAATTCTATGATCTTCATAGGATTAAATATAATTACTTATTTCTATCCATAATCTCTGTTGGTTTTATTCTCTTTCTTGCTTGTCTTCTGTTCGAATAAATCAGAACTGTCCAGAAACCTCTGGTCACTTCTGATAAATCAATCCAGAGGCACTCAGAAGCCTCTGGACACCTCTATTCTTCAACGAATATATCTTACATTTTTTTGAACCAAGTGATGACAGAAGGGAAGCATTATTTGAAAAAGCAAGGGGGAGCATGATGCAAATTTTAAGGGGTAGCACAGAGATCAGTTCGAGGGGGAGCATCTCAAGTCTAATTGAAGTTAGCTGTCTTCTGAACTTCTCCTTACTTAATTTTCGTTTTATTTCGTTTCTTATTTCGTTTTTCGTCTGAAATTTTCATTTTAATAAGTTCATTTTATTTAACTCTTGTCTTCAAGGTTACTTAAATTTTTCTTATTTTATTAAAATTTCTTAAGAAGCACATGTCATTGAATATTAAACTTTCATTTGGTTCAAAAACTGATTTATTCAACGAAATGTCTGATTTTAAATTCATTAAAATGCTTTATTAATATCAAAAATTATTTTATTCAACAGATTACATGTTTCTTAATTAATAATTTTTCTTATTAATTTATTTTTAATTCTTTTTATGGGATTAATCAACGGTTTATAAGTAATTAAACCCTTTCAATGACTCATCCATACCCGTGCCAGTCATCACACATGCGACCAAATTGTCCACGTGTCAATAATCTAGTTACTGCCTGACTGCACGCCTTACATCAGCATAAACGAACCGTTTTTGCCCATCCACCAATTAAAACCCTTTCCATTTCAAACTACACTCGAGTACTCTTTTCTCTCTCATATAAATACCCTCACAACTGCAGTGCATCGTCTTCTTCCTCACGTTATTATTCGCAACTACAGTGCATACCTGGTCTCTCATCATTTTCAAAACCCCCAAATTCCATCAATGGCAACCAATCTGCAAATCTCAATATCCAAGATGAAGAAGGGAGATGAATCGACTCAACGGCTGACAGTGCTCCAGTCATCAAACTGTCATGATAAAGTTCCTCCAACACCATTCTCTAAACCGAACCCTAACTTTAACCAACCCCAATGTCCCTGAAATTTATGTCCAAGAAGTTTGGCAATCCATGCTTATAGAAGATAAAGCAACTCTTATTGGAAACTTCAGCCATCCCATTGAATCTGACACTGCTGTGGAAATACCCACTACAAAGAAGAAAATCGCAAGGTATTTTCATTTGCCCCAACCCATTATCGATGGTGGCGAACAAAAAATACCCAATCCTGCCCTTGAACTAAACCCTACCCCTGAAGCCCTACTTGCTTTCATCAACTTCTTGGGTTATAATGAGCCTCTCACGAAGTTATCTGAGTTCAAGAGAAAGAAGTTACCTCCTATGTGGAATGTGTTGGTCTCTATACTGAACAAAAGCTTAACCTGCAAAATCGGCTCCTTAGACCAGGCAAGCAAGAGCATACTTACAATCATGTATGGTATGTATTTCAATCGACCACTAGACTTTGCGAGTTTGATCTTCCAAGAAATAAAAGTTGCTGTGCATAAGAAGGTTACTCATCAGAACCAAGGAAAAGTCCTCCCAAACCCAATGTTTCCATGATTTTTATACCTATTCACTTTTCCAGCCATAGGGGCTCTGAAAGCTCCTCTACTTCAACAATTCTGCAAGATTGCATCCATGAGCTCACATAAGCCAACCATCGACAACAATGGGTATTCATCACCAAGGACGCTCTCCAGGTATATGCTTAATCTCGTACTTACAACCTCTCCTAATCTCATATCCTATAGAAGGTCTCTAGTTTCCTCAGAACCGAGAATACCTACCCTAGATCATTTAGAGCCTAGTTTAGGCAGTGAAGGGTCAAGTGAGCATGAGGTGGAAAAGAATTTGAGTGAAAATTCGAGAGCTTCTACCCATCCTGAGCTCTTAATGAAAGAGGGTACTGAAGATGTCCACAGAGACATATATGAGCGAATCTCACCTTCTTCCCCAAGGGTAACCACATTTGCTGAGGTAGATGCCAACACATCTACTCTCATTCACCAAGGACTAGCCAATCCAATCCACCCAGAAGCCAAACGATCAGAGGATATTCTTCTTTCCTCTGGATCTAGTACTACCGGGGATTCTACCTCTTCTTCATCATCCTATCATAAGGCTGATTATGAAACTATAAGAGTTCCATTGCCCCAGAACTCGCCATCACCATCACCACTCGTTGACATCTTCGTGACCAACGAAATCCTAGGGCAAGCAGAGCGTACGTCCATACCCTTTGAAAATATAGGTGCTGACGAAATCCCATCAGAGGGGTTACAGCCACAGGATGCATCACTTACCGGGGTCTTTACCTTTCATCAAGGTAAGCACATTGTTTTCAACTCCTCATCCTCTGATGATGAGGAACGAGTTGAAACAATCAGAACAACCGAAGAGGTGTCTGTTAATAACAATCCTCGAAGACAGGTTGGAAGTCCCTCCATACTCAACGTCAATACAGGTGTGAATGAGGGCCTCTCTTAACGCAAGAGACAAGGGGTTTCATGTGTTGGAGATGCAACGGTTACAACTTCTGATTTTGTCACCAATGCAGCGTTTAAGGCATTTGGTGATCAAATTCAGAGATCTATGGACGATCTAAAATTATCCCTTGAGTCTCAGCAAACCATTCTTAACAATATTCACACAGAACAGTTGGCTCAGTCTCAAGCTCTAGAGGCCATCAAGAAGCTCATCTCTGATAATGTAGAATCTCAGAGGAATTCTTCTTCTGAACACTTCCATGCTCTGGATGCTGGCATTAAGGCCAATTCAGAGGCAATTTTCTATCTTCCTAAAGAGCTTCCAACTCTAGAGGTCACCATTTCTGTTGCTGAATACGGTTCTTTCGTTGTTGATATTCAGAAGATTATTAAGGCTGTCATTCCTACTGAAGATGCTTCTGCCTCATCCTCCTCTCCCGTAAAGAAGTCTAACATAGCTGTTTTCTAGAAAGCTATGATTGACAGGATCAATGCATTGACTTCGAGATATGTTTCTAAGACAAATACTAGCACTTCAAACATGGATCAGAAGATCACCTCTTTAGAAACCTCTGTCTCAAAGTTATCTATAATGGTAAATTCTATCTCTGCTGCTTTTGATGAAAAGAAGAAAGCAAAAGAGGCAAGGGCATGCATGAAAGCAGGGCACAAGCGCAAAAAGTCTGAGGATCGGGATCCTGATTCTCAGAAGGGGGAGAATCTGGACAATCTTAAGAAGGCCAAAACTGAAACTGCTTAGAAAATGGATCAAGACAGAGGTAAAGCTTCTACCTCTTCACCCTCTGCACCTCTTCCCTTTAAAGAAACTCCTTTAACACCAACGCCACTCGCAACACACACTGGTCCTCTTCCTAAAGATACAGAGGTGGCCAAGTTTCTGCTTGAGATTATTGGTAATACAAGGAGACAATCTCAACCTTCAAATGCAAAAGCTTCAGAGTCCAAACCTTCTGCCCCTATCCCTCAACCAAAATAGAAGTTGAAAAGGCCAGAGCTGAAGCCAATAGAGCCAGAACTGAGGTTGAACTCAGAGCTAAAGCTGCAGCTGACAAAGCTAAGGCTGAAGCTAATAGAGCCAAGGCTGAAGCTGAAAGAGCTAAGGCACAAGCTGAATTTGACAGAGTAGAAGCTGAAAAGGCTTAAGCTGAAGCTGATGAAGCTAAGGCCAAAGATTAAAGAGCACAAGAAAATTTTAAGAAAGCTAAACGAGAGGAGTCTTTAAACTGTAGAGCTGTATATGAAGAAAGACAACAGAAGCTGGGAAGACTTGAGCTACCTACTCTGGAATCGAAACAGGCACATGTATGCTCCTACTGATCAGAAGATATTCTTGATGCTGCCTAATTTTGCCAATGACTAACACGTAAGTTATACTGTCAAAAATAAATTTATGAGTCATAGGCAAGCAAGAAAGGATGCCTACTCGATTATACCAATCAAAAAGAACTCTACAATCAAGCACACTATATTCGAACAATCAGAGATCTGGTACACGATATATGAGGTAGTCAGAGAAGACAAACAGACTTATTACTTCTTTGACAATGATCTATTGTCCATTAACCCTTCTGATCTTCTAACTCTGGAGAAGTTCATGAAGATTCAAATGAATAGAAGAAGAGATAGTCAAGATAAAGTTGCCTACTTCCGGATCATTGAGTGCATGAAATTATTTATTAGATACAAAAGACAGATAAACTTCCAGATTAGGCTGAACTACAAAGTTGACAATTTATGCATCTCTACTCCAAATGAAGACTTGAGGGTCTCAATGCTCTAAGGATTGGAAAGGTGATGACTCATCCAGAAGAAGGGGTTGTGCTCAAGAGGCCACACAGAAGAAGCTTCTTCAGAATAAAAGAGGCACCCAAATATTCATCAGAAGTAGTATATATTGTCAAATGTTATGCCTCTGTTGAAGTTGATGATCATGGCCAAGAAGCAATAGAGAAGATAGTGAAGAGACTTGATAGCGTCTTAAAGATCAGAGAAATCACACATCAGATCTCCAAGATTATCTCACAGGTTGCCCCCTTCTGATAAAAGATGAGCTGAATAATCAAACAACTTTTTAGCCTAATAAAACAAATGGAACTAAAGCCAAACGAAGTCATCTTTCAACATTCTGGAATTCATACTTAGGGGGAGATTGTTAGACCTCATTCACAGAGAAGTATGAACCAGAATTGTGTAAGTGCAGAAGATCAGAAGTTTATCTTCTGATCCCACTCATCATAGAGACGCCCAGAGTTTGGAAGAACAGCTGGATACAACAGAGGCATCATACGCGCTCCTGATGACGTGGTCTGCACATGTTCCGTGTATCTAACTTTGTAACTGAATTTGTTACAAGCTTAGCTTACGTGTCCGTTTGTAATAAGCTAGAAAGTTGACTTCTATTCATTGTACTAGTATAAATAGATTCATTTACGATTGTAATAGTTGTCGATCTGAGATACATTTTTGGAGAGCAAATAGAGCATTTCATTCATCGTATTGCAATCATCTTCCAGGTTATTAATACGAATTACCATTTGTTCTTGAATATCGTTCTTACTGTTCTTACTGTTAACTGCTTTAATTCGTAAATCTAATTTGCTTCCGCTCATATTTTCACATTTGATCTATTGAATAATTGTTAGAAAGGGATCTTGTTTCCAACAGACTTGTTCTTGTTTAGGGACAACGTTGGTTGTTTCAGCGATAGGTACTTCAACATTCATTATCAACTTTGGAGTTATTTCAGAGAATTGATCAGCAAAAGATGAAACTTGGTTATTCACTGAGGAATTACCGAATGATGTATCAAAGGGAGGAATCTGATTGAGAAGAGTGATGTTAACCCCTGAAGATGATTTAGGAAGATCAGGGATTCCGTCATCATTATTTTTAGCATTAGGTTGATTACTGAAATAAGTTTCAGGTTCCCCATAGTGAGACTTCATCAATTCATTTAATTCCTTATCTTCTTCAGGGAGAGGAATAGAGTTAGTTGGACGAGATTCATCAAAGTTGACGTGCATGGATTCTTCAACGTGTTGTTTTTTCTTGTTGAAGATTCTGAAAGACTTGGATATAGAAGAGTATCCAAGAAATATCCCATCATCAGCTTTTGGATCAAATTTACCCAAATGATATCTATCATTCAAAATGTAGCATCTACATCCAAAGATGTGTAGGTATTTTAGAGTAGGTCTTCTTCCATGAAATAGTTCATAGGAAGTCTTCTTGAATCGCTTTACTATCAGGGATCGATTTTGAGTAAAGCACGCCGTGTTTATTGCTTCAGCCCAAAATTGAGTAGGTAGATGCGATTCGTTGAGCATTGATCCAACTGCTTCAATGATCGTTCGATTTATTCTTTCAGCGACACTGTTTTGCTGAGGAGTTCTTACTGATGAGAAATTATGAGTGATTCCTTTTTCTTCAAAGAAATTAATCAGGGGTACTGTTTTTTGAATTCAGTGTCATGATCACTTCTCATGGAGCGAACAATGAGATTGTTCAGGACTTCCATTCTTTTAATAAACGAGATAATTATTTCAGGTGTGTCACTCTTGGATCGAAGAAAGAATACCCAAGTATATCTTGAATATTCATCAACTATCACAAGAGTATACTTCTTTCTAGACAGAGATTGGGCATTGACAAATAGATCCATCTGAAGAAGTTGAAGAGGTGAAGTCACTAAGGAGACTTGTTTGGATCTGAAAGAGGCTTTTGTCAGTTTTCCCTTCTCACACGCTGAACAAATAGATTCCTTTGTAAAGGTATGGTTAGGGAGATCCCTGACAAGTTCTTTTTGAGATAATTCATTGATCATCTTAAAGTTCAGATGAGAGAGTCTACTGTGCCATAACCAGTTTATATCAGAGGAGGCTTTGGAAATAAAACACATATTCTTAGAGTGAGAACTATTCATATTCATGACATACACATTTTCTAACCTTTTGCCTGTTAAGGCAAGTTTGTCATTAATGTCAGTGACAACACATCTTTTCTTTAGGAATAGAACTTTGAAATGATTATCACATAGCTGACTAAAGCTTAATAAATTGTTCTTTAGTCCTTCAACATAAGCGACTCGACTAAATGAAGTTGCTCCATTGGATAGAATTCTATAACCTTTAGTGTATCCTTGCCATTTCCAACAAAGGTCACTGAGGGACCAACTTCTTCCTTGTATTCAGAGAGCAAAGATTTTCTACCAGTCATGTGCCTTGAGCATCTGCTATCGAGATACCAGATACCTTTAGCACTCTGCATACATCAAAAAGATCATTTTTTTATAGGTACCCATATTACTATGGGTCCTGTTGTGTTAGTGGAAGGAGTGGTGGATGAGCTAATAGCTGAAGTATTTTCTTCAGTGGTTATCTTTACCTTGGAAGTTTTACCAACCTTGGTGGATTTCGTTGTCGCTGATTTATCAGCTTGAGCTACTTTCTTACCATGAGTTAATTTTCCAACTTTAGTAGCATTAGGACATTTGTTTGCAATGTGAGTAGTCTCACTACAATGATAACATTTCCTATATTTGAAAATAGGTTTGGAAATGAAGGAGTTCAGAGAGCAATTAGAAGCATTTTCAGGAGCAGTACCAAGAATTCTTTTATCTAGTGTCCTTGGGGGAATGACAATTTTTTCAGAGACAGTAGTGAGGTCAATCTTAATTCTGGGAGTAGATCTCTGAATAAATCCAGGGATCTTCTTTCCAGTTTTAGGATGACTCACTGAAGAAATAGAGGAGTTCTTCTTTTGTTTCTGAAAATTCTTGATTGTAGGAACATGGTCAAAAAATTTGTCCTTGATCATCTTCTTAGAATCATTAGTTTTAGAGATAGGCCTCTTATCATTTTGAGAAGAAGAAGGATCAGGGATTGAAGAGACAAACATTCCGAATTTTAAAATGGAACAATCATTCTCTAATTCTTCTTTGTCAAGGTTATATCCTAAACCACTTTTGACCTTCATATGGATCTGGGCGTTGATGATCTCGCTGACTTTATCAGAAGCCTTAACCATCCTTCGATGGTAGCTTTTTCAGCCTTGAGATCAGCGATACCCTTTTCTCGGTCAGTGATAGCTTTTTGTCTCTCAATGCTTATTGTTTGATTTACAAAGACTTGGTCTTTAAGAGTTTCTTCAATCTTTGAAAGTTCTTTGATTTTTAAATGACAAATTTTCAGTTGTTCTGAAAGATCAATATTGATTTGTTCAGCTTTGATCTTTCCATTTAAAGCATTGTAGAAATCAATAGTCATATAATCGAGAGCTGACAAGTTATCACTTTCAGGTATTATAGAAGGGTTTCTAGAGATGTTTACCTGAGTCGAAGGAGACTCTGAGGATGATATTTCAGAAACTTCTTCAGCTTCCTCGATTCTTGCCATTAGACAGAGGAAGGAAAGATCTTCTTCATCAGAATCTGATTCATCAGACGTTTTGGCCCAATCATCTTCTGGATCCCAATCAACCTCTTCAGCAACTAGACCTTTTCCTTTTTAATTGTTCTTTTTCAGGTCTTTGTATTTACTCTTTAACTTAGAATATTTTACCTTTTTATCAGAGTTCTGAGAGGTAGTGGGTGCAGCTACTTTCTTAGATCTGCACTCACTCACAAAGTGACCCTTTCGCTGACAGTTATAGCATATAGCAGATTCTTTTTCAGCAGGCAGAGTCTTTGACTTGTCAGAGTCAGTGATAGAGATATCATAATAGCTTCAAAAGGTATTGGGTTCTGAAGATGTAAAGATCTGAAGAAAAGATAAAGAAAAACCTAAGGCATAACTTCTGAAGTGCCAACTTCAGAAGTTCTGAAGAAGTTCTGAAAACTCTTCTGAAGAAGATCTGAAGGAGTTCAGAACTTGTTCTGAACTTGTCTGTCATAAATGTACTGTTACTTTAGTCTTTCCTTTTGTGTATAAATAGCTAGTTTGTTAGATTGTTAGAACGAACGTTTCTATAAGCTTTGAAAAGACATATTTTGTAGTCCTGTTCATCCAATCAATACATACGACATTTGGCTATCATATTTCTGTTATAATCTTTCCATATATTGATATCTTGATTGTTTGGGTCCTAACAATTGGTATCAGAGTCAATTCATCTGTTCTTGAAGATTTGTGAAAGAATTGTCACATCTGACAGTTCTTGGTGTTCTTGATCGATAAATTTCAAATTCAAATCAAGTAAATTCTCGATCTTCTAACAATCAAAGATGTCTAAAGAAATAGTCTCAATCGAATCTGAAATAAAACCACCAACTCTTTTCTTGGGAGAATACCATCAATGGAGAATCAGGATGATTCAATTCTTGGACAACATAGATGAAGCTTTAATGCAATCGATCACAAATGGCCCACTAGAGGTCTTTGTTGAAATTCCAGCAGTTCCTAGAATTGAATCTACTCCTGAAATACCGGCGTCAAGAATCAAGAAGAGTCCTGGAATGTACAATGCAGCAGAAAAGGCTCAAATGACAGTTGATAGAAGAGTGTTGACTTTACTCACCATGGCAATTCCTAATGAAATATTCAATAGGGTTGATAGTTTAACTTCAGCCAAAGCTATGTGGGATGAAGTAGAAGCCCAGATGCAAGGAAGCACAAATGCTCAAGCACAAAGATTAAATATCTGTGTAGGTACATATGAAAACTTCAGATACAAAGAAAATGAATCTATCACTGATACAACATTCTGAATGATCTGAGAATAAATGGTGTTCAGAAATCAAATTCTGAGATAAATAACAATTTTCTGAACAATCTGGGAAACGAATGGTCAAGTTTTTCAGATAATATGGTAACTAGGAACTTGTCTAGAAAGACAATTCATGATGTCTATGGCATCTTGTTCCAACAAGAGGACAAGATCAAAGTTAGACAATATGAACAAAAGAAGGCAAGTGAAGTTGCCCTACTGGGCAAGAAATATAACAACTCTCTGACTATTTCTGCTAAGAAGGTTTGTGAGATCCCAGAGACAACAGTTTGTGATGGGGATGAATCAGATGAGGAGCTGAAAAGGATTTCTGATAATATTGCTTTTATGACAAGGAAATTTACTCAAAGATACAATCAAAAATATCAGAATAAACCTAGATCTGAAAGTGGACCTAAGAAAGGTCAAGAAGCTGGTCAATCTGAAACATCATAACCAGCAAGGTGCTTCAACTGTGGAAAGCCTGGACATTATGCAAGACAATGCAAGATGCCAAAAGTCAAGAATTCAGGCTACTATGAGAAGAAGCATCTGTTAGCTAAGAAAAAGGAGCTCAATCCTGCTTTAGTGACCAAGAATGAAGAGGACTAGTTAAACTGGATTGATGGAGATGATGATGAAGAAGTTGCTCACTATGCAACCAATTGCTATATGTGTCAAATGGATCCAGAAAAAAACAAACAAGACACTGAGGTATCTTTTTCATCTTCTGAATTAAATTCTGAAATAAACTACTCTTCTAAACAAAATTCTGAACAAAATTCTGACCATAACACTGTAGATCCTGAAATGAAAAATCAATTTCAAAACGTGTTTTCTGAATTTGAAACTCTCATAAACAGAATCAAAGGTGAAAGAATTTTGGTCAATCAATTCAGGACTGAAAGTCAAATATATAAAGAAAATTGTCAAGAAGCTGAACAGATTCTTGAAAAAGTTTATGAAGAAAAGCTTGTTTAAAAGAAAAAATGGACAGCTTACAAAAGGAAATTATTAATGAGAAGTCTGAATAAGAGATTCTGAATGTTAAAATGAATTTTCTGAATCAAGAGAGACTTGATCTTTATAAAAAGATTAAGGAATTAGAAGATTTAAATTTTAAAAGAGGACAAACTGAACAAACTCTGAACATTTTAACTAGTCAGGCTCAAAATTCAAAATTTTACAACATAAAAGCAGGTTTAGGATATAATGACAGTCAAATACTGAAAAAGGCACCTGCAAATCTGTATGATTATTCTAAAATGAAAATTTTCAATGAATCAAATACAGGTGTCATTTCTAAACCTGTGAACTATTCTTTGCCTGAAAGAATACCGTTTGTAAAATCAGAGACTTTGTTTTCAGAAGAAACACCTCTTAAAACTGGTGAACCAGAGATAATTTCTGAAACAGAAGAAATAAATATAAGTTCAAACATTTGTGAATCTTTTGAATCAAATATTATTTCTGAAGAAAAATCTGAAGTAATTGTTAAGTCTGAAATAATTTCTGAAGTTACTTCTGAGGTAACTTCTGAATTCAATTCTGAAGTCATTTAAGAAGATACTTCTGATAATAAATCAGAACATGAAGAAAAATATGATGAATTCTCAGAAATTGACTCTTTAGAAGATGTTGATGAGAATCGCAATATATTTTTTGATAATTCTGATGATGAGTTTACAACAACAAAAAATTCAAGTATTTTTGCAACAAGTATGACTCAAAATAAATTTTCAGAACTAATAAATGCTTCTGATTCAGAAGATGATGATGATCATATGGTGCAAGTCATTGATAAAAAAGGCTATTTGTTTTACAAATTACAATCTTGTATGACTAAAGGAGAAATGCGAAAATCTGAAGCTTCAAAGAAACCTTCAAAAATGTTTGGTTCTGTGTTTTTAAAACCAGAATCTCAGAAATCTGAAAATTTTACTTCTTCAGATTTTTCTCCTACTACTACAAACACTTCATTGACTTCATCACCATGTTCAGTAACATCTTCTAACTTCAACACCAGAGTTAAAAGAATGACAAATTAGATAGAGCTATCTACTATCTACTTTAGTATGGAGAAAGAAAGATGAAAGACTGTCAAAGAATGACAAATTAGATAGTTTTTCATTTTCAAATAAAACTGATGTACCTAAATCAAAGATAGTGAATAAAAGAATCTTTGTTGATAAATCAAATGTTATTGATTCTTATATGTATAATGCTGTTATAAATACTTTAAAGAATCATATTCACTGTATTAATTGTGGTCATCATAATTTTCATCTTAACTCAAAAACAAAAAAGAAAAATTTGATGAAATCTATTTAGAAATGTTCAGCTATATTGACAGAGTCAATTAAAACAAAAAATAAAAATAAAAATAAAACTAAGAAAGATAAATTTCAAAGTTCTGAACAAACTTCTGAATTGAAAAACCTGAAGAAAAAGTTCAGAACTTCAAATTTTATTACTAATCTCAAAGGACCCATTCTGAAATGGGTACCTAAAACTCAATAATCTCTTTTGCAGCTATGTCATGTGTGGGTCTTAAATTCTGGATGTTCAAGACACATGACACCTTTCAAAGAACTACTAACTGATTATCATGAAAGATATGGTGGAACAGTTAGCTTTGGAAACAATGCAAAGGGATATGTAAGAGGATATGGCACTTTCATTAAAGGAGATGTGACAGTAATGAAAGTTTTCTATGTTGAGGGACTAAGACATAATCTTTTCAGTATTAGTCAATTCTGTGACAAATATTGGAAGGTTAATTTTGACATAGATTACTGTCATGTTCTGAGTACAACAAGCAAAAATGAATTAACTGCTTATAGAGATGGAGATATCTACACAGCAACATTCACTGCAACTGGTCAACTACAAGGTGTATGTTATATGTCTACAACAATGAGAAATGATAGTTGGCTTTGGCACAGAAGAATGTCTGTTGGTTCTAGAATTCTTCTTCAATGATTAATCAATAAATTCATATATCAGAATGTAAGCGGAAACAATTAATATTGATTAATCAACAGTAATAAGAACAATAGAAGAATGAAGAACAAATCAACTTTATATTATAACCTGAGGATCGATTACAAGTAATTGAGAATTGTGGGCAAAAATGTTCTTCACTAATGATCTTCAATCAACACTTTTAAAGTGAAAGTACAGATCAATTTATACTATTACAAAAACAGAAAGTCAACACTTTAGCCTATCACAAAATGCCACCTCATAGAGGAGCATCTAACAAATTCTGTTTTAAAAACTAAATCTATAAGTGAATGTTGCCACGTCCCTTTGACTCATACTTAAAAAGTCTAACAATCTCCCCCTAAGTATGAAGTCAGAAGAATGGCGTTTGTTCAGAAAGGAGCAACTTCAGATACGACCTTTGCAAATTTGTTGATGACCTCTCTAATTGATAATAGGCTATCAAGTCTTTTGATTATCCTTTCAAGTACTTCTGGATCGTGTTCATTTGCACTAGTAGATATGTAACATTTTGCAATGTATACAACTTCTGAAGAGTATCGATGTGCGTCCTTTATTCTGAAAAAGCTTCTTCTGTCTGGTCTTCTAAAGATGACCCCTTCTTTTGGTTGTAGTAAAAACTTACCAACTCTGAACGAATTGATGTTTTCTAATTCTTCATTTGGTGCAGAGATGGCAAGATTATCAACGTTGAAGTTTAGCCCTATCTGGAAGTCAACTTGCCTCTTGTATCTTAACAAAGACTTCATGCATTCAATTATTCTTGAGTAGGCAACTTTGTCTTGGCTATCAATACCTCTGGCCACTTGGACTTTCATAAAGTTTTCCAGAAACAAAAGATCAGAAGGATGAATAGATAGTAAGTCATTATCGCAGAAGTACCTGGTTTGATTGTCGTCACTGATTATTTCATAGATCGTGTACCAGATCTCGGTATATTCAAATTGCGAGTGCTTTATAGCAGAGATCCGTTTGATAGGTACAGAAGTGTAGACATCCTTCCTTGCTTGTCTGTGTGCCATGAAATTGTCTTTTACAACATCACTTACGTTATAGGCATTTGAGACGTTGGGCAACATTAAATAAATCTTTTGATCGTTTGTAACATATATGATGTTTCTGATAATTTCAATTTTTGGAAGATCAAGATTTCCTAACCTCTGGGCTGCTTCTTCACGGATAGCCCTTCTTCTCTGTGATTTTTCTTGTTTTGCCCTCTCTCTGGCTTCCTTTTCTCTCTCTCTCTCTCTTCTTCTGCCCTTGCCTTTTCTTTTTCAATCCTTTCTTGTTCTGAATCAGCTCGTCTTCTGGCTTCTTCAACTTTTTCATTAGCTAGTTCTGCTTCAAAACTAGCTCTGTCTTCTTCTGCTTTAGCTTTCAACTCAGCTTCTCTCCTCTCTTTATTTAGGGCTTCGACTTTAGCTCTTGATGCATCAGCTCTTGCCTTAGCATCCTTTTCTTTGGCTATTGCTGCTTGAGTAGATGATGAGTATGGCGCTGTCCTTGTATTGCCAATTACTTTTAGAAGAAATTTGGCTATTTGTGGGTCTTTGGGAAGAGGCCCAGAGTGAGTTGCTAATTGGTTGGAGTTAGAGGAGTTTGTGTATATGAAGGTTAAGCATAATGAGTTTGCTTCTTGGAAGATGATTGGTGTTTGTCAGAAGTAGATGGAGACTTCGTTGGATTGGAGCTTTCAGCATTGGTAGTGAATTTGGCTTTCTTGGCTTCTTGTGCTTTCTCCCCCTTCTGAGAATCAAGATCCTGATCCTCAGACCTTTTCCGTTTAAGCTCTGCTTTTCTGCAAGCACGCTCCTCCTTAGCCTTTTTCCTGGCGTTAAATGCATCAGAAAGAGAACTTACAAGATTTGTAAGTTGAGAGAGAGAGGTGTCCATGGATGAGAGCTTCAAATCCACATTTTAAGTGCTTGCAGTTGTTTTGGAGACATATTTAGAATAGAGAGAATTAATTCTGTCAAGCATGGCCTTCTAGAAAACAACCATGTCGGACTTCTTTACCAGAGAGGACTCAGAAGCGTCTTCAGAGGGATGAACAGCTTTAATAATTTTGTTGAGATCTGCCACTAAAGAACTATATTCATCAACAGAGATGGTGACCTCTGGAGTTGGAATTGCATCAGGTATGAAAAAAATAGCGTCAGAGTTTTCCTCGATGCCTTTTGATAGGTATATCAGAATAGCTTCAAAAGAGACTGGGTTCTGAAGATATGCAGATCTGAAGATAGAAGCTCAGAACTCAGAGAAAGTCAAAAAACACCTAAGGCATAACTTCTGAAGTGTCAACTTCAGAAGTTCTGAAGGTTCTGAACATGTTTCTGAAGATACTTCTGAAGTGCTTCTGAAGAAGTTCTGAAGAAGTTCAGAACTATTTCTGAACATGTCTGTCACAAATGTACTGTCTGTTTAGCATTTTCTCTCTTGTATAAATAGTTGTTAGATAGTCTGTTAGAACTAACGTTTCATAATCTTGTAATACAATATTGTAATATCTTTCATTTGATCAATACATATGACATTTGGCTATCAGATCTAATTCCATATTCTACATTCTTCATTATATTGATTGTTAAGGGTCCTAACAACTGGTATCAGAGCCAATTCATCTGTTCTTGAAGAAGATTTGTTGTCAGAGCTGACAGTTCTTCTTGATCTACAAAATTCAAATTCAATACAGGTGAATTCTCGATCTTCTAACAATCAAAGATGTCTAAAGAAATAGTCTCAATCGGATCTGAAACGAAACCACCAACTCTCTTCTTAGGGGAATATCATCAATGGAGAATTAGAATGATTCAATTCTTGGATAACATAGATGAAGCTTTAATGCAATCTATTACAAATGGTCCACTAGAGGTATTTGTTGAAATTCCGTAGCCTCCAAGAACTCGAATCCACTCCCGAGATCCCCGCTTCAAGAATTAAAAAGAGTCCAGGGATGTACAATGCAACAGAGAAAGCCCAAGTCAAAGTTGACAAAAGAGCTTTAACTCTGCTCACAATGGCAATTCCTAATGAAATTTTTAATAGGGTTGATAGTCTTTCATCAGCCAAAGCCATGTGGGATGAAGTAGAGGCTCAAATGCAGGGGAGTACCAAAGCACAGGCACAAAGGCTAAACATCTGTGTAGGTACTTATGAAAATTTCAGATACAAAGATAATGAATCTAGTACTGATACATAAAATAGATTCAATAACATTCTGAACGATCTAAGGAGAAATGGAGTTCAGAAATCAAATTCTGAAATTAACAATAAATTTCTGAATAATCTGGGTACTGAATGGTCAAGCTTCTCTGACAACATGGTCACTAGAAATCTTTCTAGAAAGACAATTCATGATGTCTATGGGATTTTATTTCAACAAGAAGATAAAATCAAAGTAAGACAACATGAACAGAAAAAGGCAAATGAAGTTGCTCTGTTAAGCAAGAAGTTTAACAACTCTATGACCATGTCAACAAAGAAGACTGTTGATATTCCTGAGATTAAGGTTTGTGATGGTGATGAATCGGATGAAGAACTCAAGAGAATTTCTGATAATATTGCATTCTTGTCAAGACAGTTCACACATAGATATAATCAAAAATATCAGAACAAAGCAAGAATTGAAACTGGATCTAAGAAATGTCAAGAAACTGGTCAAACTGAAACAACTGAACCAGCAAGATGCTTCAATTGTGGCAAACCTGGGCACTATGCAAGACAGTGCAAGAAGCATGCATTAGCAAAGAAGAAAGAAATCAACCCTGCTCTAATTACCAAGTATGAGGAAGATTGTTTGAATTGGAGTAATGGAGAAGAAGATGAAGAAGTGGCACACTATGCAACAAACTGCTACATGTGTCAGATGGATTCTAAAGAAAAACAACAAGCTGACACAGAGGTATTATCTTCATCTTCTAAATCAAAGTCTGAAAATAATTTCTCCTCTGAACTAAATTCTGAATTAAATTATGAACATAACCATGATTCTGAAACAAAAATTCAAGTTCAAAACATGTTTTCTGAATTTGAAATATTAAGGAACAGAATCAAAGGTGAAAGAATGTTAGTGAATCAATTTAGAGGTGAAAGTCAGATCTATAAAGACAATTGTCAAGAAGCTGAACAAAATCTTGAAAAGATTTCTGAAGAAAAAGTTTCTTTAAAAGAAAAATTGGACAATTTACAAAAAAAAATAGTTAATGAGAAATCTGAAAAAGAGATCTTAAGTGTTAAAATGAACTTTCTGAATCAAGAAAGAATTGATCTATACAAGAAGATTAAAGAACTTGAAGATTTAAATTTCAAAAGAGGACAAACTGAGCAAACTCTGAATATTTTAACAAACCGAGGTCGAATTCAAAATTTTATAATATTAAAGCTTTGGTCCGGGATATAATGATAATCAAATTACGAAAAAGGCACTGCAAATTTATATGATTTCTCAAAAATGAAAATTTTTAATGAAACAAATGTAGGTGTTATCCCTAAACCAGTGAATTTTTCTCTGCCTGAAAGGATACCTTTTATTAAATCAGAGACTTTGTTTTCAGAAGAAGTTCCTCTAAAGTCTGATGAATCAAAAATTAAATCTGAAGATTGTTCAAATAAATTCGTAGATAAATTTCGAATTCAATTTCGAAGTTACTTCGTAAAATATTTACGAGAATATATCAAAATCGAAGAAAAGTATGATGAATTTTCGAGCCGACTCCTCGAAGATGCCGATGAAAATTCCAAAATATTTTTTGATGATTCTGATAATGAGTCTACTACTATAAAAGATTCAAGTATTTTTGCAAAAAGTATTACTCCCAATAAATTTTCAGAACTTATGAATGCTTCTGACTCAGAAGATGAAGATGATCAAATGATGCAAGTTATTGACAAAGATGGTAATGTTGTGTATAAACTACAATCTTCTATGACTGAAGGAGATAAACTAAAATCTATATTTGGCACATCTTCTGACTTTAACACCAGAGTTAAAAATTTTGAGCAAGGTCAATCTTCAAAATCTACTTCAAACATTCAGAAAATTAACTCAATTGATTCAGAGATAAAATCTAAAAAGCATAAAAGAATCTCTTATACTAATCCTCATTTTTTGTCTGTTTCAGAGTTGTCCACTCTAGTTTGGAGAAAGAAAGGAGAGAGACTATCAAATTCAGACAAATTAGATAGTTTTCCTTCTTTACAAAAATGTGTTGTACCAAAGATTAAAACAGTGAATAAAAAGCCTTTTGTTGATAAATCAAATGTTATTAACTCCTCTATGTCTTCTGCGATTGTTAACACTTTAAAGAAACATATTCACTGTATTACTTGTGGTCATCATAATTTTCATATAATCTCCAAGACTAACAAAAAGAATTTGATAAATTCTATTCAAAAATGTTCAGCTATATTGACAAATAAGCTTAAAAATAAAATTAAAAAGAAAAAGCAAAACAAAGTTAAAAGTTCTAAATCAAATTCTGAATTGAAAAATCTAAAGGCTAAGTTCAGAACCTCTAAATTTTTAACTAATATCAAAGGACCCATTCAGGAATGGGTACCTAAATCTCAATAATCTCTTTTGCAGATATGTCATGTGTGGGTTTTAGATTCCGGATGCTCAAGACACATGACTCCTTTCAAAGAACTCCTAACTGATTATCATGAAAGATATGGAGGAACAGTTAGTTTTGGAAATAATTCAAAGGGATTTGTGAGAGGATATGGCACATTCAAAAAGGGAGAAGTGACAGTAATGAAGGTTTTTTATGTTGAAGGTTTAAAACATAACCTTTTCAGTATTAGTCAATTCTGTGACAAAAATTGGAAAGTGAATTTTGACATAGATTACTGTCATGTTCTGAGTACAGCAAATAAAAATGAATTAACTGCCTACAGAGATGGAGATATCTACACAGCAACTTTTACTACCTCAGGTCAACTGCAAGGTGTATGTTACATGTCTACATCAATAAGAAATGATAGCTGGCTTTGGCATAGAAGAATGTCACATCTGAATTTCAAAGCCATTTCTGAACTAGACAAACATCACTCAGTTAGAGGTCTACCCAAGATCAGATTTGAAAAGAACACTCTTTGCTCTGCCTGTGAACTAGGGAAAATAAAGAGAAGTTCTCATCCTCTAAAAATGTTATCTTCATGCAAAGCTCCTTTAGAAATGTTACACATGGACTTGTGTGGACCAATGAAGACACAAAGCATGGGAGGAAAGAAATACATCCTGGTTATAGTTGATGAATATACAAGATATACATGGATTGAATTTCTTAGACTCAAATCTGAAACCTCTGAAAAGTTGATACCTTTTCTGAAGAAAGTTCAAGTTCTTCTTCAACTACCAATTCAAAAGATCAGAAGTGACAATGGAACAGAATTTACTAATTCTACACTTCAGAATTTTTTGGAATCTATTGGTATTTCTCATAATTTTTCCGCTGCAAGAACTCCTCAACAAAATGGGGTAGTTGAAAGAAAGAATAGAACTTTGGTAGAGGCTGCAAGAACTATGCTTGCATATTCAGAACTTCCTTTGTCTCTTTGGGCAGAAGCTATTGCTACTGCATGTTTTACTCAGAACAGAACCATTCTTAACAGAAAATTTCTTAAAACTCCTTATGAATTGTTAAAACAAAGAAAACCCTCTATTGATTATTTTAAAAATTTTGGTTGCAGGTGTTTTCTAAAGAATGATACTCCACAGCATATAGACAAATTTGCACCAAAAGGTGTTGCTGGGATATTTGTTGGCTACTCTCAAAGATCTAAAGCATATAGAGTCCTTATCAAGGGAACACAAAGGATCATTGAGACTACAAATGTCAGATTTCATGAGCCAACATTGACTTCTGAACAAAACAGTTCAGAACTCGTACATAACCTAGTTTCTGAAAGTTTGGACTCCGAAAACAATAAGAAATCTTTTTCTAAATCTCAAAAGACAAATCTAGATGAATTGTGTAAAGACTTGTTTGACATTTCTGTAAATGTTTCTGCAGATTATCAGAATCCTTCTCTTCTCAGAAGTTCTAATGATTCAAACATTTCAGAAATACAAACTCCAAGCACTTCAGCTCCACCCCTCTCAACCTCAAATACAGAACATTCAACTACTGAACATATACATTCAACTTCTGAACCAATTCCTATTCCTTCAGAACAAATTCATATAAATTCTGAACAAGTTCAACCAACTTCTGAACCCGATTCAGAAATTCCAATTCTTTTAGAATTTATTCCTTCTGAATTTGAGAATGTACATAATGTTCCTTTTGAGGGGGAGACTTCAGATTTACATTCATTGATCAATCATGATACTGACACTCAAGCAATTATTGATGACTATGATTCTTTGAATAATGTCTCATCTATTCAACCACTACCAAATGTGAACAAATGGACATCAAATCATCCAGTACATCAAATAATTGGAGATCCATCAAAAGGTGTACAAACAAGATCTGCAACAGCAAATGAATGTCTGTATGTGAATTTCTTAAGCAATATAGAACCCAAAAAGACATATGAGGCACTTCAGGATCCAGACAGAATTCTAGCTATGCAAGAGGAGTTAAATCAGTTTGAAAGGAACAAAGTCTGGAGATTGATAACAAAGCATAAAGGAAAATCAATCATTGGCACTAAATGGGTCTTCAGAAACAAAAAAGATGAAAATGGTGTTGTTGTAAGAAATAAGGCAAGGCTTGTAGCAAAGGGGTATTGTCAACAAGAAGGCATTGATTATGATGAAACATTTGCTCCTGTTGCTAGACTAGAAGCAATTCGAATATTCCTTGCTTATGTTGCTCACAAGAACATGAAGGTCTACCAAATGGACGTTAAATGTGCATTTTTGAATGGTATTCTTCATGAAGAAGTTTATGTTGAGCAACCAGAAGGATTTGTAAGCAAAGAATTTCCAAATCATGTTTATATTATGGATAAAGCCTTATATGGTCTCAAGCAAGCACCAAGAGCATGGTATGATACTCTTACAACTTTTCTTCTGAATTCCAAATTCAAAAGAGGTACTGTTGATACTACCTTATTTCTGAAAAAGGAAGGTGATGATCTGATATTAATACAAATATATGTGGATGATATTATATTTGCTTCTACTAATCCAAAATTTTGTAGATATTTTGAGAAAATCATGCAAACAGAATTTGAAATGAGTATGATGGGAGAGTTGACATTTTTCCTTGGTCTTCAAGTTAAACAACTTCCCACTGGCATATTCATTAATCAATCTAAGTATGTCCCTGACTTACTTAAGAAGTTTGACATGACTGATTGTTCAAGTATTCAAACTCCAATGGCCACTGCAACTAAGCTAGAACCTGATTTAAATGGCAATTCTGTTGATCAGAAAAAGTACAGAGGCATAATTGGATCTTTGCTTTACTTAACTGCTAGTAGACCAGATATAATGTTTGCTACATGTATTTGTGCTAGATATCAAGCTAATCCTAAGGAATCACACCTTCTAGCTGCAAAAAGAATACTTAGATACCTAAAAGGTTCTCCTTCATTGGGACTTTGGTATTCTAAGGATTCTAATTTTGAGTTAACAGCATTTACAGATGCAGATCATGGTGGTTGCAAATTAGACAGGAAAAGCACTTCTGGATCATGTCAGTTTCTGGGGGATAGACTAGTTAGCTGGTCTTCAAAGAAACAAAATTGTGTTTCTACCTCTACAGCAGAAGCTGAATATGTAGCAGCTGCAATATGTTGCTCACAAGTAATTTGGATGCAAATTCAACTAAAAGACTATGGTTACACTTTCAAAAAGATTCCTTTGTATTGTGATTCAAAGAGTGCCATAGCCATCACTGCCAATCCTGTTCAGCATTCAAAAACCAAGCACATTGATGTAAGATATCATTTTATCAAAGATCATGTGGAAGAAGGTAATATTGAAATGTTTTTTGTTCGAATTGCATTATCAGTTAGCTGATTTATTTACCAAATCACTTGATGAAAAACGATTTAATTTTTTGGTAAGTAAATTGGGCATGATGAATATGTCTATGTGAGTATGAACCACAATATTTTTTTTTGTAGGTTATATTCTCAATTTTTTTGTTCATTTCTCTAACACTTGTATCTTTTTGTGTTAAAATGTGCATTATTCAAGGGGGAGAATCATATTTGTTTTTGGTTCAAACGGAAGTGCTTCTAGAAAGTTGAAACCCAGTCTTACACACCAACACTAAGAAAACTGAACAAACTTCTTAGATAAAATTGTTTTCATTGTTCAAACCTACTTCTGAACTTTCAAAACGATTTATGTTGTTCAGAAGTTTATAGTTTTAAATGATTTTTGGATGTTTAAAGACATGAATGTTTAGTTCTGAACTAAAAGTTCTAGTTCTGACATTCTTCTGAACTATTCTTTTCTTCAAACTTCTGAACTTCTTCTCAGAAGTTATGAACTACTTCTGAAGTTTTTGAATTTTTTCTCAGAACTTCTTTTCCCGTTGGATTTTTTCATTTACGCGTGTGCCACGTGTTTTAATCTCATTGGCTAATCTTTAAACACACGTCGCTTAAACGGTTCACCTATCCAAAATAAATGATGATTAGTTGTCTAATCTCGAGTGCTTTTTGGCCACGTGTCATTAGAACGTATAATTTGAACATCTAAATTCATTCTTTCTTCATCTTCTTTATTTTTTTTTCCCGATTTCTATGTTCTATACTCATCAATCTCATTCGACTTTCTGTTTCTAATCAACAATTTCTAATCAAAAATGTCGTCTTCGAATGTCTTGGCTTCTACTTCTTCGAGTATCAATGGTAGCAATGGATCCTCAGGAAAACAAAAATTAATGGTGGGACAGATTGAAATTCCTCTGAATGATGATCAATCAATCCAGAATACAGCTACAAATGTGATTTCTCAAGCCGGACCTTCAAACCCTAACTCTAGCCCTAACTTGCAAACTGGTAAATTTGGGGAAACTGAAAAGGCACCCATAGAGGTTGCTTCTGGATCAAATGCTGTTTCTAGTGAATCTCAAACTCCAACTGAAAGTACTGATTTCTCAAAATTGTATGTTCCGGATAAATTACTTGAAATCAAAAAGAACAATCGTGCCCTAAACTTTAAGTCTACAGATTTCAATGAGGATCAAATGATTTTGATTGAAATTCTGAAACATCATCCCTTAAGAACCCTTCTCTCAAGAAAATTCTCTGTTCCTGCTTCTTACCTACAACAGTGGTGGTTTTATGCTAAGGTAGATGAATCTGAAGATGTGATAGTGTCCTATGTTCATTCTTCAAAGGTTTGTGTTTCTGTGGATGATATAAGAAATCTTCATTACTTATCCAAAGCAGATGAAGTTCTTGGGAAAACTTCATATGATCCTATTCCGACTTCTTCAGAAATGATTTCAGATTTTATGAGTCTGGGTTACTCTGAACACTTGAATGCTTTAAGCTCATTCAGAAGAAAATGTTTGCCTCCTATCTGGTATTGCCTGTTTTCTATTCTGAATACATGTTTATCTGGGAAAAGCTCAAGTCTGGATCAAGCATCAACAAATGGGAGAATTATTTTTCATGGTGTTGCTTTCAATAAGCACTATGATTATGCTTCTCTTATCTTTGAAGAAATGAAGACTGCCATCTCAAAGATATCCACTTTCAACTACATTCATTTTCAACGATTCTTCCAATCCCTTATCAAAGGAGCAATGAAAGCAGAACCTGCTATTCCTACACTGCCACATGAGGTACATGTTCCTATCTTCTCTATGGATAGCCTAAGATCACCTAACCCAAAGGCTCAATTTCCAAATGCTATTCCACTGCCATCACATCTTATTGAACTTGTGAAACTTCCAAATAGGATTGTGAGTGAGTATTTAGAATCAATGGGATTACCTGAACCAGTGATCCCTTCCCCTGATTCCAACCAGAGTGGTGAGAATGTGAGGGTGTCTAGAATTCATAAGAAGAGTGGGGAGACCGTTCGGCGGGGGAGAACAGTCTCATGGTGTGAAGAGGAAAAATGTGAATGAGAGAGTGGGTAGAAGAGTAAGAAAAAGAACTGAGGAGGGGAGAACACAGATAAAAGACAAACAAATCTGTGAACCAACTGTTACAAGCCGGGCACCCACATTATCTATTATTCCACAATCTTTGGTGGATAATATTGAAAGAGCCAGTGAGCCCATGGCAACTTCGTTTAACCCCCCTAGCCACTCATCTTTTTCTCAACAGTTAGATGTTTCATTAACACATATGGGGCAAGCAGCTTATAATCCATTAGGACCCCATTTGGAGGTTCCTTTTGTTGAAAATGAAGGAAATATGTCCCCCCTTCACTGCTTTGAGCACACTAGGTCTGAGAGTCCACTCAACATTGAGCCTTCTGAACCACTTAATGTGGCATCCATTCACACTAGCACACATCTTTCAGATGTCCA
Organism: Silybum marianum; assembly: GCA_036898165.1. NCBI lineage: Eukaryota > Viridiplantae > Streptophyta > Magnoliopsida > Asterales > Asteraceae > Silybum > Silybum marianum. The sequence goes on along the minus strand of CM072540.1, from coordinate 12,512,586 downwards.
TAAGCAAAGTGTTTGTCACATTGCCTCAACAACCATAGATATTCCAATTTCTGGATATCAAGGATTGGTTGGAAGCCCTGGTGGAGTGAACATCACAAAAGCTCCATTTACAGAATCATATGTGGTTCATGATGCCTTCGTGGCTCATACAGGCCAACCTTCTTCTGAAGGATTGTCAACAAGACCATCTGTTAGTCTTGGTGTTTTTCCCACATCTTCTGAATTCTCAGAATTCAAGGATTTCTGTACTTCTGAATTTGCAAAGATTCAGAAGGACATATTGGAATTGACGGATTCAACCAAAAAGGTGATGGAGGATAGATTACAAAAGCATGGGGAGGATGTCATCTTTAAGTTGAACAGTTACCAAGTTCAGACTTCGAATGATCTGAAGTATTTTCAGCAAGCATTGTTAAATGCTTTTTCTGAGGTTTCTTCTTCAATTTCTTCTCTAAAGTCAGCTAATGCTACTTCTTCCACAGCACAGCCACAGTCTTCTTCTTTTGCAACTAAGGAAGATCTTGCTCAGATTTTATCTCAACTAACTTCTATTCAGAACTCTCAGGATAATCTTAGCTCTAGGCTATCTATTCTTGAATGCAAACCTATTTCAGATATTTCAAAGAGATGTCTTGATGATCAGCTTGCTGATAATCAAGAGGGGGAGAAGCGACAAAGGGTATCTGAATCAGAACCAGAAGACATGGAAATTGTACAAGTACAAACTTCTGAAAGACCTTCTGAAGGTGTTCAGAATGTTCAAATTATGGAGTCTTCAAGAGTTTCTGAAGCAATTTATGATATTCTATCTGCTGAACAAGAAAAACAAGTTTCAGATGATTCTGAAGAACAAGCAGATGAAGGATATGAAACAGAAAAGGTGGATCTTGATTCTGAAGGTTTTCTAAGCTCTGACAAAACTGATATTATCCCTGATTCAAATGAAGAAATGATAAGGGAGTATTTGGCATTTGAAGATGTTATTGAAGAGCCTAGTGATCTCTCAGATGTCATTCTTTTTGAAGATGATGCTTCTGAAGTTAGTATGGGAGAAAGTTCTGAAGCTATAAAAGACTTGGTAGTGTGGAAGCCACAAGAATCTATAAATAAAGTCTACAAAAAGGTCTCTGAAGATCTTTGGAAAATTCTGAGTGATCTTTGCTGGAATCAAGTCTTCTTCAATGAGCCTAAAAGTCTGAAAAATAGAATCCTAGATGAAAAGTTTTCTGTGGTAAGAAAATTTATAAATCAATCAGATGAAAGCTTTGAAGTTGATTTTGATCTGTCTCACATGGGAGATATGGAGATTGCAGATGAAATACTCATGGTATTTTCTGAAAAAATTGAAGTCAGAGTTCGTCCTTGCATCATTATTCCCATGTTTGACTTATTTCTTCTTGAAGAACCAATTCTGGATCAAATTTATGAAAAAGAAGATATATTTCAATATGGAGAAGATTACTTGATGTTTCCTGAAGAAAATTATGTTAATATGTTCAGAAGTAATCTAAGCAATGCAACTCTGGAAGATTTTGTAGATGGTAATTTGTCAGAAGATCAAATCTCCAAGATAAGAACTTATGTTCAGAACCATGGTATTCAGAATCTAAATGACTCTACTCTCATCAAAAGGATCAGGTGTATCACTAAAGCAGTTGAAGATAATTTGATAATTTACAGATTTGGGGTAGAAAGAAGAGATGGGTCACTTTCTGAATTTACTCAGCATGATCTTTACAAGCTCAGACTTCAAGACAAGCTAAATGTACTTCAATTTTGTGTTACCAGAGGTGAAGTAGAGATGGGTTTTGAAATAAGGAGAATCCTTGGCATCTATATCAGGAATATCATCAACCATGATTTCCAGTTGGCCTTGGAACATGGCCTATCAAAGATCAATCTTTTAGAACCTACAAATGTCTCTACTACAGCTTTGAAAAGATTTTTCACCAACCCAGATATTGGATTCAGATATTCAATAAATGGAAACAAAACTTTCTTGGCTTCAGATATTCCAAAATATTCAACCTCTTCTCTGAAGTGGTTTCTGAATTATTCTGAAAATTTTGTTGATGATGTCAACATCAGAGAAGAAATTAAATACTTAATCAAAGAAAGGATTCATTTCAGAGAAAACATCAGAAGAAGTTTTTTAGCTGGTCACAAGGAGATAAACAACCTAAGAAGAGAAGATTTCTGGTTAAGCAATACTTATGACTTTCAAGTTCATACTAAAAAGCAAGATCTGGAAGAAATTCAGAAATTCTCTTTGAACATTAAAAGTCCAGAATTTTCTCAAGAGTCAAGGGATAAAGGGAAAGAAGTTATCTACGAACTGCTCCCGAAGATGTTGATCAAGCAATTCCAAAGAATCGTAGAAGAAGAACAACAGATTGAAAGAATCAAAGGAAGTGACTTTACCATGTTTCTTGAATATTTTTATCCGTAAATGTTCATGGAATATGAACAAAAGTTCAACTACATTGATTGCCGGATTCGAAATCCTTTGGTCGGAAACAATGGTATTCAAATATCATTAGAAAGTTAAGAATTCCTCTTATTGAAGCCGAAGTGAAAGCCCAATTGTCAAGGTGATAAATGCAGATACGAAGTCAAAGAACAATTACAAGTATGCATTTTTCATCGTTGAAAGACAAAATGGAGAAGTATCAACATTTTCCGAAGTCGATTTCCGAATGTGCACCTCGTAGATTTAATCGAGTATACGAAAGTCTCTATCCTTTCCATGACTCAATCACCATATTCGAGAAAATCCTTTCTGTGATCGAGAGATGGACTATACGAGAGAATTCATTTGGGCTGCAAAGACTGATTTTCAAGTTGCATATGTTCTTAATAGAGATCAAGTTCATCTGAGTAGACCAAATCTGAATTTACCAGAGATTCCAAACTTGAAGAAAAGCACTTTATTATTGCATCCACCTGGCTTTGTATGCAAATGCTTCAAGGAACTACTCTTTGTGAGATTTGAAGAATTTCACAAATGCTGCAATGGAACTCTTATGGCTATCAGAGATAGATTGGTTAAAAGACAAAACAAAAGACCAAGGAATTTATCTAATGAAGATTGGGAAAAGCATAAAATACTTGCCAAAGAAATGATAAGAGTTGCAGAACTATTATTGGAGTATAGAAGTTTAATTCTGAAGGATGTAAGAGAGATACTTAATTTCTGGAATTATAATTTAAACTTTTGAAGCTAAGGGGGAGATTGATAGGTATATCAGAATAGCTTCAAAAGAGGCGGGTTACGAAGATATGCAGATCTGAAGATAGAAGCTCAGAACTCAGAGAAAGTCAGAAAACACCTAAGGCATAACTTCTGAAGTGTCAACTTCAGAAGTTCTGAAGGATCTGAACATGTTTCTGAAGATACTTCTGAAGTGCTTCTGAAGAAGTTCTGAAGAAGTTCAGAACTATTTCTGAACATGTCTGTTTAGCATTTTCTCTCTTGTATAAATAGTTGTTAGATAGTCTTTTAGAACTAACGTTCATAATCTTGTAATACAGTATTGTAATATCTTTCATTTGATCAATACATATGACATTTGGCTATCAGATCTAATTCCATATTCTACTTTCTTCATTATATTGATTGTTAAGGGTCCTAACACCTTTATGCAAAGAAGAAAAATGGTCAGAAGCTTGGTTCTGATGAGCTTCTGCAGTTGTAGAAATAAGCTCTCTGAGCTCCTCCAGAGTTTGTGTATGCTGTCTTTGTTCGTTTTGAATTGCTAGAAGAATGGCGTTTTGAGAATCCAAGGATAGTTTTAGATCCTCCACAGATCTCTGAATTTTATTACCAAATGCCTGAAACGCTGCAATGGTGACAAATTCAGAATGTGTAACCGGTGTTTCTCCAACACATGGAGCCCCTTCACTCTCGCGTTCAGAGAGGCCCTCATTCACACCTGGTTTGATGTTGAGTGTGGAGGGACTTCCAACCTGTCTTCGAGGGCTGTGATTAACAGGCACCTCCTCGGTTGTTCTGATTGTATCAACAGAGTCCTCATCATCGGAGGATGAGGTGCTGAAAACAATGTGCTTACCTTGATGAAGTGTAAACACTACGGTAAGTGGTGCATCCTGTGGCTGTAACCCCTCTGATGGGATTTCCTCAGCTTCTAAACTATCAAAAGATATGGACTTATCTTCTGAGGTTCCTATGACTTTGTTGGTCACAGAGACATCAACATTATGTATGGAGTGTGGCGAGTTCTGGGGCAAATGAACTCTTATATTATCATCATCATTCTGTTGAGAGAATGATGAAGAAGAGGTTTCCCCGGTTGTGCTTGATGCAGAAGATGAAAAATGATCCTCTAATCGGATGGTTTCTGGGTGGTTTGGATTGGGTGGTCCTTGTTCAATGAAAGTAGATGTGTTGACATCTATTTCAGCATATGTGGGATCCCTTTGGGAAGAAGGAGAGTTACGCTCAAATGTGTCTCTATGGACATCTTCAGTACCCTCTTGCATTAAGAGGTCAGCATGGGTAGAAACACTTGGATTTGCACTCGTATTCTTTTCAACCTCAGCCTCACCTGACCCCTTACTTCCTACATTTGGCTCTAAGAGCTCTGGGGTAGGTATTCTTTGTTCTGAGAATACCATAGAGCGTTTATAAGATAGAAGATAGAGAGAGGTGGAAGGAATAAGGTCAAGCATATACCTAGAGAGTTCCCTTGGAGATGTATAACCGTTGATGTCGATAGTTGGTTTATGGGAGCTCATTGAAGCGATTTTGCAGAATGGTTGAATCATAGGAGCTTTAAGAGCACCAATAGCTGGGTATGTGAACAGAGACAAAAACCTTGGAAACATCAAAGCAGGTAGTGGTTTTCCTTGATTCTAGAGAGACACTTTGGTGTGAACAGCGGCTTTGATCTCTTGAAAGATGTGACTTGCGTAATCCAGAGGACGGTTTCTTCATCAACGATATACATGGATTGCCACACTTCTTGGACATAGAGCTCAGGAACATTAGGATTTGTCAGGGTTAGAGCACGGTACAGTTGATGTAGGACCTGCACATTTCGGCTAAATAGGTGTTGGGATCGAGTAGAACCTGCACATTGTTTGCCTTCAAAGGCAATTTGACGATTGGAACACTGTCAGCGGTGGAATCAACAAGACGACCTTCATCGTCATTGACATTTGGGTTTGCTAGTTGGGAGGCCATTGAAGATTGATTAGGTATCTTTGGAAGAATTACTGTGGGGAAACAAATACTGTAGAAATCACGAGAAAGAAGACGAGATACTGTGTATAGGGTTTATATATGAGAGATGTTGAGGGCTAGAAGGTTTTGATGGAAAGGGAAGGGTTTTTGAATTTGGGAAAAAAAACGATTCAGTTATGCTTAGGTAAGCACGCAGTCGTGTAGTCATGCAATCACACGATGAAAGACACGTGTAAAGCATAAACCATGTGATGAATCACTGAAAGGTTTATCAAAGATAAACCGTTTGATTATCCCAAAAAAAATTAGAAAGAGAATAATAAAAGAAATTTAATCAAATTTTTTTTTTTAATTTGATTAAACCCATTTTTTTATTAATCCTTTCTAATGAATTTAAAATCAGATATTTGGGAAAAAAAAATTTGGATCCAAATGAAAGTTAATATTTTCATAGTCAAATGTTTCTTAAGAAATTAGTAAATAATAATATTTTTTTTTAATTAACCTTGGCGGCAAGAGTTAAAAAAATAGACTTATTTATGTTCAAAATTTCAGAAGAAAAATAAGACAACAAAAAAAATATTTGACCTAAGAATGTCAAAAGAATAAAATTTTCAAGAAAGGATTAAGTTAAATAAGAAAATTCTGAATAACCTTGACGGCAAGAGTTAATCAGAAGAAACAAATCTAAAATAACCATTTTTAAGAAAAGAGTGTTCAGAGGACAGCTAATAGAAGTTAGACTTAATTTGTCTCCCCCTTGAAACAAGCTCGAAGCTCCCCCTCAGCAGTTGTACCAATCTCCCCCTTCGCTTTTCAAGAGATGCTTTCTTTCTGTTGTCACTTGGATATAAAGGAATAAGAATTTTCTACAGAGATGGTCAGAGACTTTTGAATGCTTCTGGATAAAACCATCAGAATCGATCAGAGGTCTCTGATCAGTTCTGAGTAATAAAAAGAATTAAGATTTAAATGTTTATCATTCCCAACTTGCTGATCAAAAAATAAAAACGCTTTTCATCCAGAGCTTTTGTAAAAATATCAGCTAGTTGATAATCAGTAGAGACAAAATACATTTCAATTGTGCCCTTCTCTACGTGATCTTTGATAAAATGATACCTGACATCAATATGCTTTGTCTTGGAGTGCTGGACTGGGTTTTCAGTAACGGCAATGGCACTTTCTGAATCACATAAGATGGGAATCTTATCATATATCAGTCCATAGTCTCTGAGTTGAGTCTTCATCCAAATAACTTGTGAACATCAGCTAGCAGCAGCAACATATTCAGCCTCTGCAGTAGATGTGGATACACAATTTTGTTTCTTGGATGTCCAACTTATAAGTCTATTTCCCAAAAGTTGACAACTACCAGAGGTACTTTTTCTGTAGTCACACCCCGCTAAAGCGGAAACACGAGGTACGACAGTTCTAGGTTTCACAACAATAGGAATATAAACACCAACCATACATTCATAAATAAAGCATCAGCGTTTACAGTTTAAAAGTTTATAATTCGACAACTTTGTCTTAACAAACAAATTATATCAAACTAAAAAGATACATATTAAAACTTGATTGGTGTTCCCCAAAAATAAGCTAAGTTGGATCGGTTACCTTCTTAACTTCCTGTAAAGCATGTTAAAACAAAGTGTCAACTACAAAGAGTTGGTGAGTTCACAGGTTTTTCGTATGCACAAAACATTTTATATGCAAGGTATAGAAATAGCGAAGCAGAAGTTCGCATCAATACTAAACATTTCAATTTTTATGAGAAAATATGCAAATTACTTTTACACATGATATTTAACTATTGAGCCACTACTAAACCTAAACGACATTCTACGCCCCACGAACTACCTCAGCGGTGGAACTAAAGTCCACATGTGTAGAGCATTCTTAATTGATAAAGTGCACCCCTACTTGCCAGTTAGGTGGGTATGTCAACCAAATAGCGCTATCCACAAATATCATCGGCTCAAATAAACAGAGTTAAATAGTAGTGTAACACGGGGACTTCACATAACTCAACATATCATTTGTAAATTATCAATTTGCTCATCATAACAATTTATATAATTTTCATTCAATCATAAAAATCAATTCACTTTCTTTTAAATCAACATGCTTTACACCCCAAAACGCAATAAACATTTAAAAGAGGAGCCGTGAATACTCACCTTTGTGCAAAGCTCCGCTACTCCGAAGCACGATATGATCCTCACCCAAAGGCCTACCCATTCCCTAACAAAGAGAAATGCCCAAAAACCATCACTTATGGATCTAAAACTACTTATGGAGGTGAATAAGTCTTAAGCTTATAAATGTCCACATGCATCCAACTTGATTGTCTATAGTCCAATTATACATAATGCACCTATGCTCGTTAATATAGTAATTTATACCGTAAATTGTGTTATAAACCATCAAATGATCAATAATGGTTAAAATCAAGAAATTCCAGAATTTCACTTCTGGACAGAAACTTGTAGTACTCAAAATGATCAAAATGTAGAGACTTCCAAAATGACATAGCTTCCCATATTTTTATATGTCATATGGTACTGGGTTATGGTGATTGTGACCAAATTTGATGCATTTTGACTGTTGGTTCCAGATTCCTTTAAACCGATTGTTAATTGAGAGTATTGAATCTGAGTGAATTGCGGAAGCAGATCAATTAACAATTTAAATCAATAGAACAGTAAACAGAATGAAGAACAAAGATTATGAAATGACTTACGCACAGTATTCTTCAAAATGTAAATGTATTTATCGACAATTTTTACAAACACAATACAATGCTATTTATACAGATACAAAGACAGAAAGTCAAAATGCTAGCCAATTACAAAGTGCCATGTGTCATAAAGGGAGCGTCTAACAACAATTAGTTATAACAAGAAGTGTGTGTTGACATTTGTAGACATCTCTTCTTTGACTCATACTTTAATATCTAACATTCTCCCCCTAAGTATGAAGTCAAAAAAAAATTTCTTCAGAGTGGATCAACAGCAGCGATGATACTTGAAATATTATTGATAAGCTCTCTGTTCTTCTGAAGTCCATCAAGTCTTTTCTCTATTTTCTTTGCAACTTCTGGATTTGTCGTGTCTAAGCCAAAGAAAGCTCTTGATGATGTAGACTACCTCGAAGAGTATTTGTGAGCTTCTTTGATGCGAAAGAAGCTCTTTCTATTTGGTCTTTTGAAGATGATTCCCTCTTCTCCGGTTCAAGAAGTCTACCCACTCGAATTTGCTTATCCCTTCAAGTTCCTCATTTGGTGCAGGAGATAGCCAGATTATCCATTTTGAAATTTAATCCAATCTGGAAGTCGACCTGCCTTTTGTATCTAATGTATGATTTCATACACAGAATAATTCTAGTGTAGGCAACCTGGTCTTGTGGATCTTTGCGTTCAGAAAGCTGAGTCTTCATAAATTCTTCCAGAAAAATGAGATCAGCTGGATGGATGGACAACAGATCATTATCACATATGTAATAACTTTTGTTGTTTGATCTGACTATCTCGTAGATTGTGTACCAAATGGGTGTATCTTGAAACTGTTTATGTTTCATGGCTGTTATCTTTGTAATTGGAACAGTAGTGAAAACTGTCTTTCTGTCTTGTTTATGTGCCATGAAGTTATCTTTAACTTCACTGCTAACATTGTATTGGTTGGCGAAGTTAGGCATCATGAGATAAATCTTCCGATCCGTTGGAGCATACATGTGCCTTTTCTCAACTTCAATTGTTGGAAGTTCAATGTTTCCAACAATGTTTCCAACTTTATTTAATTTTTCTTCAAATTCTTCTCTTCGATCTCCTTCTCGCTTCACGAGCGGCCTCTCGCTCCGACTCTTGCTCTTTCTTCGCCTTCAAAATCTTGTCTCTCGTAGTTCTTCTTTAAGTCTAGCCTTTTCTCTTTCCGGGTTCTCTTTTTCACCCTCTCTATCTCTATTTGTTCTTCAACTATTAGCCTCGGCGTATTATCTCTTCTCGCTCTCTCTTTTTCGGCTACGAACACTTCCTCATCCTCCTCTCTCCGGCCCTTTTAGCTCTTTCCTTTGCGGCTTTAGCTCGTTCTCGTTCTTCGTGAGCTCTGACTACTTCAGCCCTTTCAGCCGGAGAGCTTGGGATTCTGCTTTTTCCCATAAGATCCAGAATAAACTTAGCTAGCTCTGGATCTCTGGGTAGAGGACCAGAATGCGTAGCCAGAGGTGTTGGAGTGAGTGGCACTTGTTTTGAAGAAGAGGGTTGCCGTGATGGTGTTGGCGTTGAAGAGTCGGCGGTGTTCGTGTTTGTGTACGGTGGTGTTTGTTTGGCTTGCTTAGGCTTAGAACCTTTCTCCCCCTTTCCGAGAATCGGGATCCCGATCCTCGAACGTTTCCTTTCGATTCGGCCTTTACGCAAGCCCTTTCTTCCTTGGCTTTCTTCTTGGAAGTAAACGCCTCATCAAGAGAAGAAACCAGAGGCACAAGTTGAGAGATAGTAGTTTCGAGAGCGGCAAGTTTCTGGTCAGTTGACGATGTGGAGGGCTTGGAAGAGTACTTTGAAGCGATGGTCGACATTCGCTCAAGAATAATCTTGGAAAGAGGCGAGGTCGGACTTCTTGACAAGCGTAGACACGGAGGGATCATCGAAGTGATGATGGTCTTGACAATCTTCTCGTATGTCGGCCACCTGAGCCGTAGTCTACGAGAGGCACGTAAAGATTCCGGAAGTTGAGATATTGCCTCCGTATTTGCTTGAAGACCATTATTCAAGAGCGAGAAGTTGTTCGACAAGATAGGCCTTCGATCTTCTTGAGAGGAACTCATTTGTCGGCGAAGATCCGCTAAAAGAGAGTTTTGCCTTTCAATTTGAAATTGAAGGCTCGGAAGAATAGAATGATTAGTTGTGGCGGATAATTTTAGATCTTCCACGGATCTACGAATTTGATCGGCAAATGCCAAGAACGCCGCATTAGTGACAAAATCGAGAAGATGGAACCGGTGCATCTCCAACACATGGAGCCCCTTTACCCTCGCGTTCGGAGGGGCCTTCTATCTGTTTTGACGTTGAGTGTAGAAGGACTTCCAACTTGTCCTTGAGGGTCATTATGCACGTGCTCCTCTCGCGGTTGTTCGACCGTTTCAACGATCCTCATCATCGAGAGGATGAGGTGCTGAAGACGATATGCTTACCTTGATGAAGTGTAAACACTCCGGTAAGAGGTGCATTCCTAGGTCGTAACCCCTCCGATGGGAATTCATCGGCATCTATCCTAGGAGAGGATGTGGACGCATCCTGCGTGCTTACCGGTATGTCGGTCACGGAGACATGAACATGTGGTGAAGGAAGTGGCGAGTTCGGGGCGAATGAACTCTTATATTATCATCATCATCCCGTTGGGAGGATGATGAAGTGGAGGTGCTTTCCCCGGTTGAATTTGATTCGGAAGAAGAAGAAGTATCCTGCGAACGGCCGGTTTACGGGTGGTTTGAGCGGGTGTTCTAAGTCAATGAGTGGAGACGTGGTGACGTCAACCTCGAAGTTGTGGTTGCCCTTTGGGGAATTGGAGAGGAACACTCATATGTGTCTCTCGTGGACATCTTCTCGTACCTTCATTTAATAGAAGGTCGGCATGGGTAGAAGCACTCGGATGTTCACTCCTAGTTTTTTCAATCTCATGCTCACCGGACCACGACCACCTACACCGGCTCTAAGTGCTGCGGGGTAGGAATTCTCTCGATACGAGAAAACCATAGAGCTTCTATAGAATTGGAGATTAGAAGAGCTAGATGGGATTAGGTTTAGCATGTACCTGGATAGTTCTGCGGGTGCAGGAAGTAGCCGATCTTGTCAATGGTTGATCGATGGGAGCTCATTGATGCAATTTTGCGGAATGGCCGAATCGGGGAGCTTCGATTGCCCCAATAGCGAGGATGAGTGATGAGGGAGAGAAAGCGTGGGAACATGAGAGGCTGGTAGTGGCTTCCCCGACTTTGATGTAGCACCTTAGTATGCACGAAATTTGCTTTGATCTCTTGGAAGATGAGACTCGCATAGTCCAAGGGGCGATTGTAGAACATCCCATACATAATCGTCGGAATGTTTCGGCTAGCTTGATCCAAAGAACCTATTTTGCGAGTTAGGCTCTTGTTGAGTATGGAGACGAGTAGATTCCACATTGGGGGCAACTTCTTCCTTTTGAATTCGGACGACTGGTAAGAGGTTCATTGTAACCCCGAAGATTGATGAAGGCTAGGAGGGCTTCGTGGAAGGGTTTTCTTCTAGGGCGAGGATTGGGAATGGTTTGCCCGTCGACTTCGATCACCGATAAGGGAAGATGAAAATATTTGGCGAGTTTTCTTTTGGGGATTGGGATTTGAACGACAATTTCCACTTGTTCGGGATGGGTGACGAACCGGCGAGTGTTTCATCATTTTTGATGATCATTGTTTGCCACGAGTTCTTGGACATAGATTTCGGGGATGTTTGGGTTGGTTAGGGTTAGGGCGCGATTCAACCGGTGGTCTTTGTTGTAGAAACTCGATCATGATGCGAAATTCCGGTTGATAAGTGTTAGGGTTGAGCAAGACTCGCACATTGTTCGCCTTCAATGGCAGTTTGACAATGGGAGTACTATCAGCAGTGGAATCGATGATTCTGTCTTCATCATTGTTGGTAGGATGGGCACAGTTGGAAGCCATTTTGAACTGTTGAATGCTTGACAGTAGAACACTTTGTCTTTGTACTGAGAATAAACACTGATTTGGGGAATATTTGCGAGGAAGAAGATGAAGGTTGAAATTGGGGGTTTTATGTGAGAGAGAAGCGTAGAATGGGAAGGGGTTATTCGGTTTGGGGAGAAACAAAAAACGGTTCATTTGAGCTGAGGTAAGCACGCGGGTATACACATGCAGGGTGTCGATTGGAGACACGTGTACGACGAGACACATGTGTGATGATGATTTAGTAGCAGATGCGATTTTTCTTAAAAGCAGAAATAAACAAAAGTAAAAAAAAAATCTGTTTAATTAATCAATTAATGTTGAATTAATTGAATAAACACAGAATTTAATCTTAATTTTATTTATTTAAGTTTAAAAATCAGTCAAGTGAGAACAAAAATCACATGAAAGTTTAGTTTCTATAAAAGAATAATAAAGAAGAATTTGTATTAAACATATAGATTTAAACAACCTTGGAGGCAAGAGTTGATTGAATTTATATATTTAATGGAAATTATAAGAATTATCAATTTATAGAAAATTAAGTTGAAAAACATGTCGACTTGATTTATATTTTTAAAAAAATTTGAAATGAATCAAAAGTCTAAGAGACCTTGGCGGCAAGAGAAACTCAGAGCAGATAGATTCAAATAAAATTTAAGTAAAATAGTAAATCAGAAGACAGCTAACCAGAGTTAGACTTAGACGAATATCTTCTTCATTGTGAAACTCCCCCGTGAATGGTAAACTCCCCCTTGAATGGTAAACTCCCCCTTGAATGATGAACTCCCCCTGTAGTAGCTTCTTTACCTCGTTTCTCAATCTGTACTTTATGATATTTCTTGAAAGAATATTATTATGAAACAGAAAATCAGAGGAATTCAGAGGCTTCTGAAGTATTCTGAAGAGTTCAGACAGCATCAGAGACTTCTGATGACTTCTGAAGTATCGTCAGAATAGTTCAGAGGCTTCTGGATGCTTCTGAAGAAATCATTGTTACATATTAAGCATTCCCAACTTGCTAATTAAGAAGTTAAAACGACTCTCATCAAGAGCTTTTGTGAAAATATCAGCAAGTTGATAATCAGTAGAAACAAAATACATTTCGATTGTACCCTTTTCGACATGATCCTTGATGAAATGATACCTGACATCGATATGCTTTGTTTTGGAATGCTGAACTGGATTTTCTGTAATGGCGATAGCACTTTTAGAATCACATAGGATGGGAATCTTATCGTATATCAGACCATAATCTCTGAGTTGGGTCTTCATCCAAATAACTTGTGAACAACAACTAGCAGCAGCAACATATTCAGCTTCTGCTGTAGATGTGGATACGTGATTTTGTTTCTTGGATGTCCAACTTATAAGTCGATTTCCCGAAGTTGACTACCGATGTACTTTTTCCGTCAAGCTTACAACTGCATGATCGAATACGTATACGCCATTAAATCAAATCCAGAATTTTTAGGATACCAAAGTCCCAACGATGGTGAACCTTTTAAGTACCTAAAAATTCTTTTACGGCGACAAATGAGACTCTTTAGGATTGGCTTGATAACGAGCACAAAGACAAGTGGCAAACATAATATCGAGTCTACTTCTTGTTAAATATAAAAGAGAACCAATCATTCCTCCGTAGCCGGTAATATCAACGGATTTACCGGAGGAGTCGAGTCCTAATTTCATACCGGGGGAGATGGGTGTTTTCATGGATGATGAGTTTTGAAGATGAAACTTTTTAAGCATGTCGAAACATATTTTGCACGATTTATAAAGATACCGGAGGTACTTTGTTTAACTTGAAGTCCTAGGAAGAAAGTTAATTCTCCCATCATACTCATTTCAAATTCAGTTTCCATCAACTTAGAAAACAAATCAACTTCTGTTTGATGAGTAGAACCAAATATTATGTCATCCACGTAAATTTGAACGATAGTTAACATACCTTTGCCTCTTTTGATGAACGAGTTGTATCGATTTTACCTTTTTCATATCCTTTCTTGATCGAAACTTAGATAGTCGTTCATACCAGGCTCTTGGGGCTTGCTTTAGACCATACAAAGCTTTGTCAAGAAGATAAACATATTACGGATATTTTGCATCTTTGAAACCATCGGGTTGTTCGATATACACTTCTTCTTTTAGACATCCATTAAGAAATGCACATTTAACATCCATTTGGTAGACTTTGAAGTTTTTGTATGCGAGAGAAAGCCAAGAATAATCTTATTGCTTCTAGTCTTGCAACAGCAGCAAAGGTTTCATCATAATCGATACCTTCCTCTTGACCGTAGCCTTTAGCCACCAAACGAGCTTTATTTCTGACAACAATTCCATCCTCATCCTATTTGTTCCTAAATACCCATTTTGTGCCAATAGCAACTTTGCCTTTTGGTAAAGGAACAAGACGCCAAACTTTATTTCTTTCGAATTGAAGTAGTTCTTCCGCATAGCATCCACCCGGCTTGGTTCAACTAAGGCTTCATGTACACGTTTAGGTTCGATCATACTAAGAAAATTAACAAAGAATGCTTCATTTGCGATGGCAGATCGTGTTCGACCCCCTCGGAAGGACTACCAATTATAAGATCCGGTGTGTGAGATTTAGTCCATTTCGTCATTACGGGTAGAGAAATTGAATGGGTTGTTTCATTTGACGAAATGATTTCATCCGGAAACACAAAATCTTCTTTATTTTCTTCGTATGTCCTTACGGTATCCGTTGTGTCACCGGTCCTTGTGTCTCCCCCTCGGATGATGGAACGAAGTAGCGTCTGGCGCGGATGTAGTAGTGGGAACTTCCGGAAAAATAGACGTGTCGGAGGAAACGAGAAGAAGCGAGGACCGAGAGAGAGTAATGCCCGAGGCTTGGAGAATATACGGTATCCGCAAATGTGGAGGTGACATAGCTTCGACACAACTTCGTCGCCCGGAAAATCATGAAAAATAGCATCAATCTCGGATTCTGCGGAACCCGAAAGATAGTCGAAGTAACAGATTAAGCTTGAGTTCGAAGAAGAGTGTTCGAAGTCGGTTGAGTGTTATCATCGAAGTCAATGTTTATGCTTTCCATAACGGTTTTTGTTCGTAAGTTAAAAACTCGGAAAGCTCTTGAATTTAACGAGTAGCCTAAAAATTTAGCTTCATCGGACTTCGGATCAAATTTGCCAAGATTATCTCTCGTCGTTTAAGATAAAACATACGCGACCAAAGATATGAAAAAAAATTTACGAGATGGTTTTCTTTTATTAATCGGCTCATAAGAGGTTTTGAGATGCCTCTTGACAATAATTGAACGGTTTTGAGTGAAACAAGCAAGAGCAACAGACTTCGGCCCGTAAGTGAATTGGGAGACCGGAAAGGCTGCGAGCATCGTTCGGCTGCTTCAACCAAGGTTCCGTTGCGACGTTCAACTACACCGTTTTGTTGTGGAGTGCGAACGGCGAGAGAAGTTTTGAGTAATTCCTTGTTCAACAAGATACGATTCAAGCTTGGCGTTCTTGAATTCTGTACCATTATCACTTCGAAGTTGCTGAATTTTCTGATGTAGAAGAACCTGAATTCTGGTCATCATATTCTGTAGTACCACTGGGACTTCTGACTTTTGACGAACAAAAGCAAGCCAAGTATATCTGGAAAATTCATCAATTAGTACCGGAATATACTTTTTACCGGATAGACTGCGAATTGCAATTGGACCACGAGAGATCCACATGTAATAATTGCAGAGAGGTCTAGTACAAGAATGATCACTTTTTGTTTTATGAGATGCTCGTTTAATTTTGCCCATTTCACATGCAGGGCAGAGGTGATCTTTTTGAAAATGAATATCTGGAAGTCCAGATACCAGTTTGTTTTTAACAAGCATCTCAAGATTATTAAAATTTAAGTGAGACATTTTATGATGCCGAGCCACGCAACTTCACTCTTTTTGGAGATGAGACATAAAGTTTCCTTACCATCCTTAGAGGTAAAATTCATCATATACAAGTTCCCTTTCCTGTCTGCTCTCCAAAGTTCTTCACCTGCCTTAGAGAATAAATAACAATGTTTTTCATCAAATACTACTAGTATTTTAGAATCACAAAGTTGACTTACACTGAGGAGGTTATGTTTCAAGCCAGAAACATGAGCTACCTTTGATAAGGTGATATTACCTTCTTGTAGAGTACCGTAGCCTTTTATTTGACCCTTACCATTATCACCAAAAGTTACTATTCCACCTGATTTGTCCTTGAATTTGGATAGTAAATTTTGGGATCCAGTCATGTGCCTCGAGCATCCAGAGTCAAGATACCAGATATGCACATGTCCGTTTCGCAATCAAAAATCAGATTTTCTTAGGTACCCATCGCATAATGGGTCCTTTTATGTTAGCTTTTGGAGTATGCTCGTTTTTTGATTTAACAGAAGGTAAAGACTTTATTTTTGGTTTTTGGTGTTTTTGAGTTTTATTCTTTTTGTGATAAACATACTGTGAATTGGAATGATCAGAGGTTTGCGAGAAAAATTGTTTTAACTTTAAGAACAGTGAAAAACATTCAGAATACTGAAACATAGAAGATTGAATTGAATTGTCATTGCGAGAATGGTAATTACAATTATTCTTTCTAAAGTCTTTTCTAGTATCAGTTGTTCTAGAGAACCTATCTAGACTAGACTTTTGTTTTAGTTCTGGCTTTTTCTTCTCTGTGTTCTTCCTCTGATCTACTTTTGCAGAAGCTCTGTTATTTACTGAAAAAGGAACATAAGTATTAGAGGATTTCCATTTGCCTTTTTGAATATTAGTAAACTTCGGAAGAGTAGAGTTTAAAATCTTTTGATTTTGCACTTTGGTTTTGAGTTCTGCCTCTTTCTCAAGTTCAAGACATGTTTTGGCTTTGAGACACATATCGAAGAAGTCTGGATGTATAGATACTGATTTTCTCGGTTCTGGAACAGAAACAGGAAGAATAGGTATACCACTTGAAAAGTTTAGCACAATCTCTATCAGAAGTTCTGATTTCTTGAGATTTATCAGTATACAAATAATCATCCTTTTTATCAATAATTTCTGAATTATTTGTGATAACTTTTGATGATTTAAAAGAATTAATTTCTAAATTTGAAAGGTAATTTTCAGAGTTATCAAAAAATTCTTCATCATTATTGTCATTTTCCCATGGATACGTAATCTCAGCAAAGCTTTCTTGTGTTTCAGAAAGATGTAAATCTTCAAATGAACAGGGAGTGATCTCTGGATGATTCTCACAAAGAGTTTCATTTCTAAAACACTTATCCAGAGTAGAGAGAATATCGTTTTCAAACATAAGTCGTAGATCTTTCTTCTGCCTGACTTGGAACAAAAATATCAGCCTCTGGATTCAAAATTGTATGTTTATTTGAACCAAAATTGAAAATATCATCTTTCTTCTGAACTTTATTTAGATCAACATTTGTTTTACAACAATATTCAATATTTTCGAATTGAAGTTTGCTTGTTTTATGATGATTTTCATATCTAGATTTTTTAAAAATAGATTTTTCATACAAAATTGGAAACTTTGGCTTCTGTATTTGTCCAACACAAAAAACAGATTTCGGATTCGACCTTTTCTTACACGTGTAGGGATCTAGGTCCTCGAAACCAAGTCCGGATCTTCCTACTTGTGTGTTAATTTTATCATGAACCTTCGTGCATCCGGATATGTTATAATCTGTAGCTTTTTCTCATTGAAGTTCAATGTGTAAAAATTCTCTCTCTTTCTGAAAATAGTTTTTAAGTGCTACAGAGTTGAGTCTATCACTCTCTTTGTCTCTGATTTCTTTCCTTTTTTCTTCCAGAAGTTTATTGAGATTCAAAATTTCCTTTTTAAGTTTTTCTTCAGAAAGTTTTAAACTCATGGAAATTGTTTCCTTTGCAGTATTTAATTCGAGTTTTTCTTCTGTAAGTAAATCCATTTCTCTTTTGAAAATATCTCTTTCCCTTTTGATTGTAGAAAGAGTTTTCTCAGTATTTTTTCGTAATTTCTTTTCAATTGTGAGTTTCGGTTTTAGTTCCTCAAAATTGTTTGATAACATCACAATCGTTTGTTCAAGCTCAGATGATCCAGAGAAATTACTAACCGGTGACTCAGAGGGTTGATCCTCGGATTCGTTTGTGTTTGCCATTCCACAGAACATGGCTTCATCACCGCTGGATTCATCTTGCACCCAGTTTTCTTTTTCTGCAAAGTGTGCTCTTTCAGTGACATTGTACTTATATTTGTTTTTGTAATAAGTCTTATCCTTTTCCAGAGCTCCTCTGCAATCTCTCGAGTAATGTCCGGGTTTGCCACATCTGTAGCAGACATCTTTCTTCCTTTTTAATTCTTCTTCTTTCTTTTCTTCTTGTTTTCTCTACTCGTACTTCTTGTTTAGGAACATAGGGACGATCAAATCGTTTATTTCCTTTCAAAGACCTATTTCCAAAACGATTAGTAAATTGCTTGGTTATTAAAGCCAGAGAGTCAGCAAACGCTTTAATTTCATCATCTGATTCAGAGTCATCTTCTGGAGCAGTCTCTGATATGAAGGCTTTCGATTTCTTCCTGTCATCACTTCGTCTTCTGATTCCTTTTGTTTCTGAGATCAAAGCGGAGGACCTCCGATGTTTGTTCTTTTTCTCGAACAACTTCTTTTTCATGAGCTTGCGGTGTACCGAATACATCATGCGGCGACCATTGTTCAAGATCCCGATTGGCTTGTAGTGACATGGATAGATTTGACCATTCAGGGTTTAACCTTTTGAGAAATAGAACATTGTTATCTTCCTTTGATCTAACAATGTCACATCTCTTGCAGAGATTAATCAGATTGTTGAATCGATGAAATGTTTGTTCCAGAGATTCATCAGTCAGTGCTTGAAAACTATTATATTCATTTAGAGCTTGAGCTCTTCTGTTCTTTTTCATTTTCGCACCACCTTCTAAGAGATTCTCAGTTGATCCCATAAATCTTTTCTTGTGTCACATGAGTCCGAGAGATTGAAAAATCTCATTTGGAATGGCCATTATCAACGAGACTTAGCTTTCTTAGCTAATTCCACTTTAGCTTTTTCTTCATCGGTCAGTTATTCCTTGACTTCGAACCGGTCTTCTTTGGTACCTCATCTGAATTTGCAGTGGCTGGAATTCTGGGAATAGTAGTGGTGGGAACAAACGGACCGTTTTGAATAATTGGATATAACTCAGCATCCAATCCCTCATAGAAGTTAACCATTCGAATCTTCCATTGTGGATATTCATCACGTACAAGAGTTGGAGGTTTAGTCAGGGACCCAGACGTATAAACAGCATTCAAGCTCGAATTTGTCATTTGAGTATGATAGAAGAGAAAATTTGAAGATTTGAAAGAAATTTAGAACAATTAAATCTCAAGAAGAACAGGTCGATAATATCACTGTTTCTTCAGATTACAAAATGAATGACTCAATTTAAGAGAAGA
This sequence comes from Silybum marianum, assembly GCA_036898165.1. NCBI lineage: Eukaryota > Viridiplantae > Streptophyta > Magnoliopsida > Asterales > Asteraceae > Silybum > Silybum marianum. Next base: position 12,493,196 of record CM072540.1, on the reverse strand, counting down.
TTGTTAACGTTTCAACAGAAGTTCGTAAAACAGAGTGGATTGATAAACAAATTTTGAATGCGAGAAAATACTGTTCGATTGAAAGGAATTCTTTCAATGGAAGAGATCTAATAATCAATAGATTGATTAGAAGGCTCTGATACCAATTGTTGGTTCCAGATTCCTTTAAACCGATTGTTAATTGAGAGTATTGAATCTGAGTGAATTGCGGAAGCAGATCAATTAACAATTTAAATCAATAGAACAGTAAACAGAATGAAGAACAAAGATTATGAAATGACTTACGCACAGTATTCTTCAAAATGTAAATGTATTTATCGACAATTTTTACAAACACAATACAATGCTATTTATACAGATACAAAGACAGAAAGTCAAAATGCTAGCCAATTACAAAGTGCCATGTGTCATAAAGGGAGCGTCTAACAACAATTAGTTATAACAAGAAGTGTGTGTTGACATTTGTAGACATCTCTTCTTTGACTCATACTTTAATATCTAACATTGACATGTAAAAAATGATTCAAATAGTTTATGCAATGCAAAGGGTCACAACTGGCATGGCAGATTACACCATGTTAGTAAATCACTCATTTGAGGAGTTCTACTCAGTATTTTCTAGAATTTTCAGTTGGATTGGAATCATAACTCATAAAGGAAACTTTTGAGATAAGAATCACTGATTTTGAAGAAGTTATGAAGGAGATATGACACTACAAAGTTGCATGCACAATTCTGTCATTAGCTGACAGATTGCACACTTAACTTTAATAAATTGGTTAATGCCTCAAAACTTCATATTTTTGAATGAAACTGGATTCAAATGAATCCTAACTCATAAAGGAAAGTTTTAGAAGAAGAATCATGCATTAAAGACAAATAACAAATGAGATACTAACACACAAAGTAGAGTTTAGCTGCTGGTGGTTTCACAGATTGCACACCTAAAGTATTTTAGGTGTTTGGAGGGTCAAAACTCCATATTTTGAAGTGATTCCACTTGAAAACTGAATATAACTCATAAAGATAACTCTCAAAAGAAAAATCATCCTTTTTCATTGAATTTTGAAAGAGATATGACCATTTGAACATGCATGCACAAATCTGTCATTGGTTGATAGTTTGCACACTCATTTTGTTTCAATTAGTTGGAACCTCAAATCACCATATTTTTAATGAAATCAGTGGTATTTGAAAGGTAACTCATTAAATTAACTTCCAGAAGAAAAATAAAGTAATTTGGATGAGTATTCAAAGGGATATGATCGTTCAAAGTAGGATTTGCCTCCTGTTGAACTTTTAGATGCACATGCATCTTGATATGAGCATTTGGAGGGTCAAACTCAATGTTTTTGAGTGAGACCACTTGGATTAGAACTCCAACTCACTAAATAAACTTGTATAAATAAGATTCAACATATTAGAATATATTATTTGCAAGAAATGGACGATTTATGCACATGCATAAAATCTGCCAGCACCAAAAATCACCATTGTTGTTCAAAAACACATAAAATCATGATTTTCCCCTATTTTCTTGTGTTTTATTGTTTGGAACATAGATTATCGCCATCATTTAACATTTTACATGTTTTTGGTGTATAATCTATCCATAAAACTTAGAAAATTCAGAGGTTAGAAGAATGATACTTAAAATGCAAGAGATGGTGGATTTTTCACCCAAAAATGGTAAGAAAAGAAAGAGATGATGTTATTACTTACTTGAGTGATGAATGAAGCTCAATATCTTCAAGAAATCTTGCTAATATGATGGAATTTTAATTAGAAAATGGCTGGAATTTGTGATGAAGAAGAAGAGAAAGAGAGGGAAAAGAGAGAGGTAATAATGTCTTTTAAGTTCTAAAGAGAGAGAGAGAGGTGTTTGAATTTGAATTGCAAAAATAAAGTGTTTGGAGAAAAAAAAAGTTTATATATGGGGTAGGAGAGGAGGGGGGGGGGGGGGGGAATAAGGGGGCCCAACCCAAGTTAAATTTAATTTTTTTATTTATTTATATAAATTAAGCCCAAAATGTGAGATTTGAAGTCCAATTTTTCAATTTTGGCCTTTTTCTCAACTTTGTTAGCCTATTTTGGTTAGGTTCAAATAAGAATAAAAGTTTTATAATAAAAATAGTAAAAATATATATTTTATATAAATTGGGTATAAATTAGAACATTTGGCACTGTATTGGACGTTTCAGGTAGTTACGGGTCGGAACCTGACATTTTAAGCGACTACCGGAAATGCTAGAGATTTTTCGGCCATGCTAAACCTACTAACTCCTATTCTTAAAATTAAACTATATAAAAACTAATAAACTTAATAGAAGCTAACCTGAAGGCTCGAATTTTGACAGTTGTCACAGCCGTCCCCCGTTAAAAAAATTTCGTCCCGAAATTTAAGAAGTGGCCTTCTCCGGGGTGTTCGTGAATAAGCTGGGATACTTTTGCTTCATCAAATCTTCACGTTCCCAGGTATATTCTGGACCATGTTTTGCATTCCAACGGACTTTAATAATAGGGATTTTACTGCGCCTTAACTGTTTAACTTCTCGGTCCAATACCTCAACTGGTCTAGGGGTAACATCAACGTTTCATCTGCTAGGCATTTCTTTAGATTCGACACATGAAATGTGTCGTGGATGGCGCTTAGATTCGGTGGTAACTTCAACTTGTACGCCACTGGTCCGATTCTTTCAAGTATTTCGAATGGACCAATGTATCTTGGACCCAGCTTGCCTCTCTTCCTGAAACGTACCAGTCCCTTCCATGGGGACACTTTTAATAGCACTTTATCTCCCACTTGAAACTCCAACGGCATAACTCTTCTGACGATCTTTTGCTATCTTGAGTCTTTCTTGGATGGTTGAGATCTTATCAGTGGTTTCCTGAATAATATCGGGCGTTGTCAACTGTCTATCTCCGATTTCTACCCAACTAAGCGGTGATCTGCACTTACGTCCGTATAGGGCTTCGTATGGTGCACATTGTATGCTCGTGTGATAACTGTTGTTATAAGAGAATTCAACTAGTGGCAGGTGGGTATCCCAACTCCCACCAAAATCTATTGCACATGCACGCAGCATATCCTCTAACGTTTGAATAGTTCTTTCCGATTGACCATCTGTTTGAGGATGATAGGCAGTGCTATAATCTAAACGCGTACCCAAAGCCTTTTGAAGAGATTGCCAAAATCGCGATGTAAATCATGTATCTCTGTCCGAAATAATGGAAATAGGCACACCATGACGTGTAACTATTTCATTAATGTAGATTTGCGCACACCTTTCCATGCTGAAATCCTCGCGAATGGGAATGAAATGAGCCGATTTGGTAAGTCGATCTACTATAATCCATATAGCATCGTGCCCCTTTCCAGTTCTAGGTAGTTTAGTCACAAAACTCATTGTTATTTGCTCTCATTTCCATTGTGGTATTTCGGGTTGTTGAAGTAAACCAGATGGTTTCTGATGTTCGGCCTTTACCTTAGCACAAGTCAGGCACTTGCTTACGAACACGGCAATATCTTTCTTCATTCCCGGCCACCAATAATACTCCTTCAAATCCTTATACATTTTATCTGCCCCTGGGTGAATCGAATATCTGGATCGATGGGCTTCGTCCAAAATGATTGATCGTAGATCACCAACTTTCGGTACCCATACCTTATTCTTAAAGTAATGTACCCCATCTGTCTACATTTCAAATTCCTTCTCTAGGAGCTGCAAGGTTTCATTCTTCAAATTCTCTTCTTTCAAAGTGTTGAAACCCAGATCCCCAATTACTCTATATTCAGTAGATTTAATTATGAAAAACAACAGAGTAAGCAGAAGAACAATCGACTGTATTCAACAATAAGGTAATCAACAACGATAAACATTAAACAATTCAATTCAATGAAGAAAGATGTTGAAGAGCCAATGTATTCAATAAGCTGATGATTACAATACTGAAGAACAATTTCTCTCTCAATTTAGGAATTCTCGCCTCTCTACTTTTAAAACCCACACATTACAATACAAGAAATGAAATCTATTTATACTACAGTGAGAGAGAAAGTCAATGCATCAGCTAATGAAGAAGAGACACGTCAGGGAATATTGTAACAAATTCTGTTGAGCATAAGTCGCATGACTGTCCACGTCAGCAAGCGCGTGTGCTCGCTGATTCACAGAGGTCCACAGAGGCTGTCCAAGCCTCTGGGAGCATCTGTGTTCTAAACACTTAGAGAAATTCACAGCTTTGGCATCTTCTGGATAAGCTTTTACAAAAACACTTAAGATTTCTGATTACATACTTTTACATAAAGAAATATTCTAACAATCTCCCCCTAAGTATGAATCACAAAACAAAAGAAATTACAATAAAATTACAGAAATGAAATAAAAAAGGAGCATCTGGATGAAGCTTTATAATCTTTTGAAAAATATCCATTAGCTTCCTCATCTTCTGTAAGCTTTCGAGTTTGAGACAGATTTTTCTTGCCAGAACTCTTTCACCTTGTTCAACTGTCTGTTCATCCTTTAACAAAGACGTATAATCCCTGATGAGCTCAACAACTTCTGCGGAATATTTATGGGCTTCACTAACTCTGAAGAAGCACTTCTGTGATTGTCTCCTGAACACGACCCCTTCTTCTGGTCTAGTTAGAATTCTTCCAACAGGAAACATATCTACCTCTTCTCTATGAGTATTTGGTGCAGAAATAGCTAAGTTATGAATATCCATATCCAGACCCACTTGAAAGTCTGTTTGTGCTCTGTGCCTAATAAAATTTTCAATGCACCTGATGATCCTGTTGAAAGCTACTTTATCGTGTGGATGGTTTCTTTCATTCATGTTCAGCTTCATTTTTCTACCCAGAGGTATTAAATCACAGGGATTTATTGACAGTAGGTCGTTGTCACAGAAGTATTGGCTCTGATTATCTTCTCTCAATACTTCATAGATTGTGTACGTGATTTCCGTCCCTAGAAATTCTACATGCTTTGCTCCAGATATCTTCTTTATTGGGGACTTTGAGTATGCTTCTTCTTTAAACAAGCGATGAGCCATGAACTTATCCTTCACTTCATCTGTAACTCTATAGTCATTTGCAAAGTTTGGCAGCATTAAGAACACCTTAACATCGATGAGTGCATATCGATGAGCCTGTTCCACCTCAATCGTTGTCTTCCTCTTGAAACTTCTCACTTTATCTATTTCCGCAGCCAAATTCTCTTTTCTTTGCACAGAGGCGCACTTTGCAGGATCCTTGTCTTTAGGTTCTGTTCTAGTGGGAACGGGTGTTGATTTTGGCTCTGGAGCTGATTCTGGTTCTGGGGTAGGAATGGGAGTTGAAGTGGGAGTTGGATTGGGAGTGGGAGTGGAAGTTGGTTTTGTTGTTGAGGGCTTCTGGTGCTTCTGCGAAGAGTGCTTCTGTGTATTACTCATCAGGTTAAGTAAAAACTTTGCCACATCTGGGTCCTTGGGTAAGGATCCTTTGAATTGGGCAAGTGGTGTTGGATACAGAGGGACTTCTTTCGCAGATTCCTTCCCTTTTTCTTGCACAGGGGGCTCAGAGACTGGATCTTCTAGGGCAGAGGTGGATGTAGGGACTTCTGGCTTCTGTTTCTTTGAAGTTCTGAGACTCAGGATCCTGATCCTCAAAGCTTTTTCGCTTAAGCTCGGCCAGTTTGCAAGCTCTTTCCTCTTTACTCTTATTTCTCTGGGCTTGAACAGTTGAGATTTGTTCGGCAACGTTGGTAAGTTTGGACACAGAGGTATCAAGATCTGATACCTTCTGGGAAAATGTAGTATTTGTCTTGTTGGTTTTAGTAGCGAACTTTGCAATTACGAACGTTAGTTTTTCAATGAACGAACGTTGTAAGGCAGCAACGTCTGACTGTCGAACCAGAGCTTGAGATTGTGATTCTGGGAGGAGGGATTGGCAGAGCTTCTATATATCCTTCTGCAAAGACGGTTGGATTGAAGAGATTGTTACCTCTGGAGTAGGAATCTCTTTAGGAATGTTGCTCAGAGCCTCTGTATTGGATTGAAGAGTTCGTGCTATCTTCTGCAGCTCCTCCTCTGTTTTCTTTGAGCTCTCCTCTGTGTTCTCCTTGACGAATCTCTTTATTTCAACCAGGGCTTTAGCTTGATCATCACTCTGAGTTTGGACCAAATTTCTGAGTTTCGTGGTCATTGTGACTTGCTCCGTTAAAGTAGCCTGCAGAGATGAGATTAAGGAGCTTTGGGCTTTAAGCTCTGTGTTAACCTTCTGTTCATGAGTAACAAAGGCTTCTTTTAGATCCGCCACAGATCCCTTGACATTATCAACAAATGCTTGGAATGCAGCATTTGTGACATAGTCTTGGGTGGTAACCGGTGCATCTCCAACACATGGAGCCCCGTTTTCCTCGCGTCCAGAGGGGCCTTCATTCACGCCTGTTTTGACGTTTAGCGTGGAAAGACTTCCACCCTGTCCTCGAGAGCCCTGGTTAGAGGAACTCTCTTCGGGTGTTCTGACTACTTCGGCTTCTTCCTCATCATCAGAGGATGGGGAGTTGAAAGTAGTGTGCTTACCTTGAGCAATGGCGAAAACGCCGGTAAGTGGTGCATCCTCTGGCTGTAACCCCTCTGATGGGATTTCATGAGCCTCTATACTACCAGAGGGTATGGACGTACCCTCTGGGATCCCTATATCTGTGTTGGCCACGAAGGCTTCAACATGTGTAGTTCTGGACGAGATCTGGGGCAATGGATCTCTTATTACTTCATCATCATCCTTTTGAGAGGATAAAGATGGAAGGGATTCCCCGGAAGTGCTAGAGACAGAGATTATAAGACCCTCTACTCGGTTAGGTTCTGGGCGGTTTGGACTGGGTTGTCCTTTTTCAATGAATGTAGATGTGTTGGCATCGACTTCAGCAGTTGTGGTTACCCTGGTTGGACTCGGAGAGGTTCTCACAAATGTGTCTCTGTGGACATCTTCTGTGGCTGCTCTTAAAAGAGCATCCGGATGGGTAGAATCTCTTTAGTTGTCACTCGAATTCTTTTCAAGCTCATCCTCACCAGACCCCTCACTTCCTACTTCTGGCTCTAAATGCTCAGGGGTAGGTATTCTCGGTTCTGAGTATACCAGTGAGCTTCTATAAGAGATTAGATTGGGGAGGGTAGAAGGAATAAGGTCTAGCATGTACCTTGATAGTTCGCGATGATGTGGGTAACCAGCAGGATCCACAGTTGGTTTGTGGATATTCATAGTGTGAATTTTGCATAGAGGAGGGACGATTGGTGCTTGAAGCTTTAGAACTACAACATGTGCAAAAACTGATATAAATCTTGGATAGCATAGGTGAGTGAGATCACTTCCTGCTTCTTGGGCTTGTACCTTCTTTAGCACTGCGGCTCTGAACTCATTGTAGAGGAGAGAAACGTAGTCGATATTGAGGTTAAAGTACAACCCGTACATGATTGTGAGAATGTTTCTGTTTGCTTGGTCCATAGAGGTGGTTTTGCAAGTGAGGCTTCGGTTCAGGATGGACACAAGCACATTCCACATTGGGGGAATATGTTTCCTCTTAAATGTGGACAGGGCTGAAATGGGTGTATTGTAACCCAAAAATGAGATAAACGCTAAGAGAGCGTCCGTTGAGGGAAGAGCAGTTAGGTTAGGGTTTGGAACAACTTCGCCGTTGATTTGAATCTCTGGAGGAGGAAGGCTAAAAAATTGAGCGAACTTGCGCTTGGTAAAAGGTATTGCCACGGCGTCATCCGTGTTAATGGGGTGGCCAAAACTTCCAATCATTTCCTGGGTTTCGTCGTTGATGCGCAGGGTATGCCATATTTCTTGAATGTATAACTCGGGGATATTTGGGTGTGCTAAAGTTAGAGCTTTGTTGATGGGATGATGTTGCAGGAACTCGATCATAACCCTGTAGGCGGCTGGATAAGTAGCAGGATCCAATAGAACTTGGGCATTGTTTGGTTTGATTGGAAGACGAGTGAAAACGAAATTTTCGGCGGTGGATTCGACAATCTGATGATCATGGTCGTTGGCTTCTTGGTTTGCAATAAGAATTTGATCGGCCATTGATGAGGTTTGGATTTTGGAAAGAAGTTGCAGGTATGATTTTGCCAGAAGAGTTTGAGAAGATGATGAGAGAAAGGTTTGGTGGTTTTGAAATTTTGGGGTTTTATGGAAGGTTTTGAACGCGAAGGGTTTATGCTCGATTAAATCAAATTAACGGAATAATTAGCTGACGTCATTGGGATTAGGCGTGGGATGTGACGTGAGCAGCTTTAATTTCGCATCATGCGATGGATAGATTATGGACACGTGGAAAGGCGATTGGACGTGTGACAGGGGATAAATGACGCATGGAAGGTAGGTTTCTCAAAGGTTTTCTCGATTGGTTTTTAATCGATTGGTTTTTCAAAAAGAATTAAAATCGATCAATTGAAATATTAAAATAAATCAATTAAAAGTTTTAATTAAAATCGATCATTTAGTCAGGATAAAAGATGTGTAAGTGACTAAATGATGGTTTTGTATTTAATAAGTAATTTTTAAAGAACAAATTTAATTGATTCAAGATATTATGATGAACCTTGAAGGCAAGAGTTAAATCATAAATTCTTGAGTCAAGAAAATTTCTAAGTTAAAACGAACTTAAGAAATAGCTCCCTATCACATAGTTTGAAAAGTATTTGAGCTCTGGATATTTGGAGACTATTTGAATCTCATAGATCAGAGCTCCCCCTTGAATGATGGTTTATTCTGTTGCTCCCCCTTGAGTTCTGCAATGATAAGCTCCCCCTAGAACTATGCTTGGATCAAAAAGTAAGAATATCGAGCATTCTGTCTGCACAGAGGCACACAGAGGCTTTTATGGGGTTCTGGATGGTGCAATCAGAGCCTATCAGAGACCTCTGGGTGATTCTGGGTTATTGAAAATAAAAACAAGGATAGAAAAGTAAAGACATGTGAAACATATAACCATGCAAATCTTGAAGATTTGAAGTAGTTATATATTTAACATGCCCAACTTGCTGATTAGAAAATTAAATCTCTTCTCATCCAGAGCTTTTGTAAACAGATCAGCAAGTTTGTAATCAGTGGAGACAAAATACATTTCAATGGTCCCTTTCTCCACATGATCCTTTATAAAGTGATATCTGACATCTATGTGCTTGGTTTTTGAGTGCATTACTGAGTTTTCAGTTAGTGCTATGGCACTCTCTGAGTCACAGAGGATGGGAATCTTATCATATAACAAGCCATAGTCTCTAAGTTGGGTTTTCATCCAGATCACCTGTGAGCAACAACTTGCAGCGGCTACATACTCTGCTTCTGCTGTAGAGGTTGAAACACAGTTCTGCTTTCTGGAAGTCCAACTTATTAGACGATTTCCCAGAAGTTGACAGCTACCAGAGGTGCTTTTTCTATCCAACTTACATCCTGCATGATCTGAGTCAGTATATGCAATAAGATCAAATGACGAAATCTTTGGATACCAGAGGCCCAAAGAGGGTGATCCTTTGAGGTATCTGAAGATTCTTTTTACTGCAGCCAAGTGAGATTCTTTTGGATTGGCCTGAAACCTAGCACAGAGACAAGTGGCAAACATAATATCTGGTCTACTAGCTGTCAAGTACCGAAGTGATCCAATCATTCCTCTATAACTCTTAACATCTACTGGTTTCCCAAATAGATCAGAATCTAGTTTGGTGCTGGGAGAGATTGGTGTTTTCATGGAAGTGACATTTTGGAATTTAAACTTTTTGAGCGTATCAGAAACATATTTAGCTTGATTTATGAAAATTCCAGATGGGGTCTGTTTTACTTGAAGTCCTAGAAAATAGTTTAACTCCCCCATCATGCTCATTTCAAATTCACTTTCCATTAGTTTTGAAAACAACTTTACTTCTGATTGATCAGTGGAACCAAATATGATATCATCCACATAGATTTGTACAACAATTAATGTACGTTTGCCTCTTTTGATGAATAGGGTGGTGTCAACTTTACCTTTTTCATAGTTGTGTGTGATCAGAAATTTTGACAGATGTTCATACCATGCTCTGGGCGCTTGTTTCAGACCATACAGAGCTTTGTCTAGAAGGTAAACGTAGTCTGGATGTCGTGCATTTTCAAAGCCTGGAGGTTGTTTCACATACACCTCTTCTTTGAGATTTCCATTAAGAAAGGCACACTTTACATCCATTTGATATACTTTGAAATCCCTGTATGCTGAGAATGCCAAAAATAACCTAATTGCCCCAATCTTGCAACTGGAGCAAATGTCTCATCATAATCAATTCCTTCTTCTTGGCAGTATCCTTTTGCCACCAATCTTGCCTTGTTTCTGATCACTATCCCGTCTTCATCTCTTTTGTTTCTGAAAACCCACTTTGTGCCAGTTGCTGTCACATTCTCTGGTAATGGCACGAGTTTCCAAACTTTATTTTTCTCAAACTGGAGCAACTCCTCTTGCATTGCATCAATCCAGCTTGGATCTCCTAATGCTTCATCAACCTTCTTGGGTTCTATCATGCTTAGAAAGTTTACAACAAAAGATTCATTTGCCATTGCAGATCTTGTTTTTACTCCTCCAGAGGGATCACCAATGATTTGTGATGGAGGATGATCACTTGTCCACTTCGTCATTCTTGTCTGTGGAATTTGAGTGGCTTGAATCTCAGTTTCTGGTTGAGCTTCCCCTGGAATTGAACTTGGTATTTCTGTTGAACTTGAGGTTGATGGTTCTGTGTAAGGTTCAGCTTCTGGGATCTGTTCGGGTTCATCTATTTGCACAGAATCGTGGATTGGTTCCTCTTGAAGAAGATCAGAGGTTGGTGCAGATGATACTTCATCTGTGTCTTGAGATTCAGAAGTGGCTGGACCAGAATTAATTACCCCAGAGGTTTGAAAGACTTCTGGAATATTCAATGCTGTTCTTCTGGTAAGTGATTCAGATGGGATTTCTTCTCCGAGGAAATCGTTGAATATTGTATTGATCTCTGTTTCTCTGCTACCTGAAAGATAGTCAGAGGTAACATTGTTAAGATTGAGTTCTGAGTTGGAGAAATCAGAAGTCAGTTGATCATCAAAATCAACATTTATGCTTTCCATGACCATTTTTGTTCTTAAGTTGAAAACTCTGAAAGCTCTTGAATTTAAAGAATATCCTAAAAATTTAGCTTCATCAATTTCTTATCAAACTTGCCAAGTTTATCACGGTCATTTAGAAGAAAGCATTTACATCCAAAAACATGCAAAAAATCTATTGTTGGTTTTCTGTTGTTAATCAACTCATATGATGTTTTCATATGCCTCTTTACTATGATAGATCTGTTTTAGGTGAAACATGTTGTAGCTACTGCTTCTGCCCAGAAGTGAGTGGGCATTTCTGATGCTGCCAGCATTGTTCTGGCTGCCTCCACCAGGGTGCGATTTCTTCTCTCTACAACTCCATTTTGTTGAGGAGTTCTAACTACAGAGAAGTTTTGGGAGATTCTTTGGTGTATCATGAACTCTTCCAGTTTAGCATTTTTGAATTTTGTGCCATTGTCACTTCTGAGGTTCTGAGTTTTGCAATCAAGTCTGACTTGAAGTTTTTTCATCATGTTAATTAGGATAATTGGCACATCAGATTTTAACCGAATGAAAGCGAGCCAAGTATACCTGGAAAATTCATCAATTAGCACAAGGTTATACTTTTTCCGAGATAGAGATTGTACAGAAATTGGACCACAGAGATCCACATGGAGTAGTTGTAAGGGTCTTATGCAAGAATGATCACTCTTTGTTTTGTGGGAAGCTCTTTTGATTTTTCCCAATTCACAAGCAGGACAGAGATGATCTTTTTGAAAGCGAATGTTTGGGAGCCCTTCAACTAGACCATGTTTGACAAGAAGTTCAAGGTTCTGAAAATTGAGATGAGACAATTTATGATGCCACAACCAAGCTACTTCACTATTTTTGGAAATGAGACATAGAGTTTCTTTTCCATCCTTAGAGGTAAAGTTCATCATGTATAAGTTACCTTTCCTGTCTGCTCTCCACAGTTCTTCACCTGCCTTAGATAACAAGTAGCAATGTTTTTCATCAAACAGAACTAACATTTTTGCATCACAGAGTTGACTGACACTTAGTAAATTATTTTTAAGACCAGAGACATGGGCTGCTCTTGATAAAGTAACATTACCTTCCTGTAGTGTTCCATATCCCTTAATTTGACCCTTACCATCATCTCCAAAAGTTACTGACTCCACAGCATTTGTCTTTGAATTTGGAGAGTAAGTTTCGGGTTCCAGTCATGTACCTCGAGCATCCAGAGTCAAGATACCAGATGTGCACACGCTGGGTCTGCACATAGAATTAGAGAGATTTAGGAACCCATTTCATAATGGGTACCTTAATGTTAGCTATTGGATTCATTGCAGAGTTTCTCTGTGGAAACGATGGTTTTCTAAAATGTTCAGATCCTCTGGGTTTTGTTTCAGAGGTTTCTGGTTTTTGAAATCTTTGCTTCTGGTTATTATAGTAACTTTTCTTGGGCTTATCAGAGAAATAGCCATATGATTTAGAGAAGAATTGTTTTAACTTTAAGAACAAATAAAACCATTCAGAGTTCTGAGACAAAAAAGAGTTCATGGAATTTTCATTTCTGGAATGATAATTACAATAGTTCTTATTTGAATCTATTCTAGCATCGAAAATTTTAAATTCCTTATCTAGTCTAGATTTATTTCTCTGAACTCTTGAATGTATCTCCGTTGGCTTTCTCTGATTCTCTTTAACTTGAGCTTTCGAATGATTCACTGAAACATGAGAAGCAGATGAATTAGAATTCCATTTAGCTTTTTGTTCGGTGAAGAACTTTGGCTTCTGAGAAGTTTGACCAAAGAACTTGAAGTTGGAGTTTTGCTTGAAAACGGGTGCTCTTTTTGCCTTTTCTTTTTCAAGCTCAAGACTTGTTTTAGCTTGAATACACATCCCAAGGAAATCTGGAAGAATAGGAAACTTTTTTTCTTGGTATCCTATTAGAAAGTTTAGAAGCTTCTGGGCCCGCAGCTCTAACTTCTGTGAATTCACATGGTTTTGATAAAGAATCATTTTGAATCGTGAATTCTTTTTCAGAAGTATTGATCTCTTGATTTACAAATTTCAGCAAGAGAGCTTCAGAAGATTCAAAGAAATCAGTGTCCTGATCATTGTTTTCCCAGGGATAGAATTCGTGTTTATCCTTGTCTTGACATTTTTGGAAAGATTTAGGTCAATGAAGAAACAGGGAGTTATCTCTGGAGGTTTTGAAAGGATAACATCAGTTTTTGAATTTTCATTGAGGAAGCATTCATTCATTGTTTGAAGAATGTCTTGTTCAAAGATTGATGCAAATTCTGACAACATGCTATTTTCCAGAGTTTCAATGATGTCTTTTTCAAACATAGATCTTAAATTCTCTTCTGCATGCCTGGGTATAAATGCATCAGCTTCTGGGTTTAAAGTTAATTGAGAGAAGGATCCAAACATAAAGATATTGTTCTTCTTCTGGACATGCTTTAGATTGACTTGAGCTTTTGGTCCAGAGGAGTATCTTATGTTTTTGAATTTTAACCTTCTGGGACTATGTCCATTCTCATACTTGGAGCGTTTAAAAGCTGATTTTTGGTATATGATGGGAAAATCAGATTTTTGTTCCTTACCCATGCAAAATACAGAAGTTAATGTGGATCTCTTTTTACACGTGTAGGGATCCAGAAACTCGAAACTAAGGCCTGTTTTCCCTACTTGTGTATTGATCTTATCATGCACTTTTTGAGCTTCTAAATAATTTTTAATTTGAAGCTTGTTTTTCTCAAGTTCTATGTGCATGACCTCCCTTTCTTTTACCCAGTAATTAGAAATAGCGACAGAGTTTAATCTATCACTTTCTTTATCTTTAATTTCTCTGTCCTTTTCCTTCAGAAGTTTTTTAAAATTTGCAATCTCTTCTTTGAACAGAGTCTCTGTGGATTTGTGTTTTTGTAAAATGTTTTCAATATCCACAGAGAGTTCTTGTTTTTCTTTTATTGCTATGTTCATTTCTTTCTGGTAAATATCTCTTGCCCTTTCTGTTTTGGAAAGAGATATTTCAAGCTCTTTTCGAACTCTCTTTTCATCTACAAGCTTCTGTTTTAGTTTTCAAATTCAAAAGTTAAGTTTAAAACTGTGTTTTCAAGTTTAGAGGAAGTAGAAGTGATGCAAACCGGAGTCTCAGAGGGCTGATCTTCTGAGTCTGTCATAGCCATTCCACAGAGGATGTCTTCTTCTCCACTGGATTTGTCAGATATCCACTTCACTTGCTCAGCAAACTTTGCCCTTTCTGTGCGATTGTATTTGTACTTATTTTTGTAATAAACCTTATCTTTTACTATTGTGCCCTTGCATTCCATTGCAAAATGCCCCGGTTTTCCACATCTGTAACACACGTTCTTCTTTCCTTCCTCTTCCTTCTCTCCTTCTACCTTCAGAGCTTCCTGCCTCTGGTTGTTCTCAGTCCTTGGCGCATATGGGGTGTATGTCCTATTGTTGCCTCTGTTCCCTTGAAATGACTTGCTTCCAAATCTTCTGTTAAACTGTCTGGTTATAAGTGCCAAAGATTCAGCGAAGGCACTTATATCTTCATCTTCTGAGCAGATGGTTCTGAGTTGACCTCTGAGACAAATGCCTTCTTTCCTTTCTTTGCATTTTCTCTGTTTTTCTTCCCAGATCCTTTGGCTTCTGACATCAGGGCCAGAGGACCTCCAACAGTTGTTTTCTTCAGTAGAACCTCCTTCTCATGGGCTTGCAGAGTACCATACACATCATGCAGTGACCATTCCTCAAGATCTTGATTGTCTTGAAGAGAAATGGTTAGATTTGACCATTCTGGATTGAGCCTTTTTAGAAACAGAACATTGTTCTCGTCATTTGAGAGAGCAATTTCACATCTCTTGCACATGTTAATCAGGGTATTAAACCTATGATAGGTTTGCTCAAGAGTTTCGTCAGGTAGTGCTTGAAATGCGTTATACTCGTTTAGGGCTTGTGCTCGTCTGTTCTTTTTCATCTTTGAGCCTCCTTCGAATTGATTTGCTAGCTGATCCCATAATTCCTTAGCCGTCTCGCAGGAATCAAGGGATATGAAGATGACATTTGGAAGAGCCATGATCAGTAGCCTTTTTGCTTTGTTAGCAATCTCGATTTTCTCCTTGTCGTCATCGTTCCACTTTCCCCTTTCTTTGGGAACCATTTTTTCAGGAACTTCATCACTTTCAGTGGTTGCTGGGATCCTTGGGAGTTTGACCATGGGTACATAAGGACCGTTTAAGATGGTGTCATATAGATCAGTGTCCATCCCTTCCAAAAAATTCACCATCCTCACTTTCCATTGAGGGTATTCTTCCCTGATCAACGTTGGGGGCTTGGTTAAAGAACCAGCGGAGAACATGGAGGTCATACCTTGATTAGCCATTTTCAGCAGAAATTTGGATGAAGGAGTTTAAATTGAAATCGAAAACGTTTTTAAAAAAAACTGGAGAGATTTATGAGATGATTTAGATCTAAGATAACCACTGATTTGAGAATTTTGTACTGAATTTCACAAAATCTCGAAAAACAGGGTAGAGTGAAGAACAGTAATCTAAATCGCGAGAAACAAACAAAATAGAGTAGGAATTCTCCAAAATCGGATGAGATCGACTAATCAAAAGCTTGATTAGAAGGCTCTGATACCAATTGTTGGAACCTAGATCCCCAATTACTCTATATTCAGTAGATTTAATTATGAAAAACAACAGAGTAAGCAGAAGAATAATCTACTGTATTCAACAATAAGGTAATCAACAATGATAAACATTAATCAATTCAATTCAATGAAGAAAGATGTTGAAGAGCCAATGTATTGAATAAGCTGATGATTACAATACTGAAGAACAATTTCTCTCTCAATTTAGGAATTCTCGCCTCTCTACTCTTAAAACCCACACATTACAATACAAGAAATGAAATCTATTTATACTACAGTGAGAGACAAAGTCAACGCATCAGCTAATGAGGAAGAGACACGTCAGGGAATATTGTAACAAATTCTGTTGAGCATAAGTCGCATGACGGTCCACGTCAGCAAGCGCGTGTGCTGGAAATAACCGCTGATTCACAGAGGTCCACAGAGGTTGTCCAAGCCTGTGGGAGCATCTGTGTTCTAAACACTTAGAGAAATTCACGGCTCTGGAATCTTCTGGATAAGCTTTTACAAAAGCACTTAAGATTTCTGATTACATACTTTTTCTTAAAGAAATATTCTAACACAAAGCTTCTCCTTGTGCTTCCAGTATTTGAGTTTTTAAACTTGTCAGAACCATCATTCCCATAGCACGTGCTCTTGTTGGTTTTACTCTTTCCTTTCGGCTTAACGCGTCGGCTACCACATTAGCTTTGCCTGGATGGTACTTTATTTCACAGTCGTAGTCACTAAGTAGTTCAACCCATCTTCTTTGCCTCATGTTTAACATTTTCTGGTCAAGAATATGTTGAAGGCTCTTGTGATCTGTGAATATAATACACTTAGTACCGTAGAGATAATGTCTCCAGATCTTGAGTGCGAACACCACCGCTCCTAGCTCCAAATCATGAGTAGTATAACTCTTCTCGTGAATCTTCAGTTGTCTTGATGCGTATGCAATAACCTTGTCTTTTTGCATTTACATGCAGCCCATTCCCTGATGTGAAGCATCATAGTAGACTACGAAGTTATCTACTCCTTCGGGTAGAGCTAGAATCGGTGCGTTGCATAACTTGTGTTTGAGTGTCTGGAAGGCTTCTTCTTGTTTTTCTCCCCAAATAAACTTTTTATCTTTTTGTGTTAGAGTTGTTAGTGGTTGCGCGATCTTAGAGAAATTCTCGATAAATCGCCGGTAATAACCTGCCAATCCCATAAATTGGCGGATCTCGGTCGGTGTCTTCGGGGCTCCCCATTTCTTAATGGCCTCAATCTTAGTTGGATCAACTAGGATTCCCTTTTCATTCACCACATGGCCAAGAAAGTGTACCTCACGAATCCAAAATTCACATTTAGAGAATTTCGCGTACAACCGCTCGTTTCTGAGCAATTCCAATATCAACTTCAAATGTTGCTCATGCTCCTTTTTGTCTCGAGAATAAATGAGTATATCATCTATAAACACGATCACGAATTTGTCTAGGTATGGTCGACATACTCTATTCATCAAATCCATGAAGCCTGCCGGTGCGTTTGTTAGACCAAATGGCATGACTAAGAACTCGTAGTGACCGTATCGAGTCCTAAAAGCAGTCTTGGGGATATCTTCTTCTCGCACTCTCATTTGATGATATCCAGACCTAAGATCGATCTTCGAGAAGTACATTGCACCTTGAAGTTGGTCAAACAGATCATCAATCCGGGAAAGGGGGTATCGGTTCTTAATTATCAACTTGTTGAGTTCCCTATAATCGATACACATTCGAAAAAGATCCATCTTTCTTCTTAACAAATAAAATTGGGGCTGCCCAAGGTGAAGAGCTAGGTCTGATGAATCCTTTGTCGAGTAATTCCTGAAGTTGTTCCGACAGTTCTTGCATCTCTGATGGTGCTAACCGATATGGTGCTTTCGCTACTGGCGCCGCTCCAGGAATTAATTTTATGTGAAACTCCATTTGTCTTGGTGGGGGTACTCCAGGCAATTCGTCCGGGATTACCTCAGGAAAATTCCGAACTATAGGAATATCTTGAATGCATTTTTCTTCAGCCTTCTTATCCTTGATGTGAGCTAGAAAAGCAATGCAATCCTTTCTCAAGTACTTTCGCATCTTCATACATGTCACTACTTTAATACCCCTCCTGGGTTTCTCTCCGTGTACTTCAAGTTTTCCCCCTTCGGGTAATGGAATTCGTACGATCTTTTCGGAGCAACAGATTTCGGCTCGGTTTTTGGATAACCAATCCATGCCCACAACCACGTCAAAACTTCCTAGTTTAATCGGGATTAAATCTATACGGAAATCCCTACTAGCCAAATTTATAGTGCAGTTCATTATTACATCATTGACCCTACACTCTTGACCGTTGGCATATTCAATTATGTATGATTCTTTTAACTTTTGAGGCCTTAGATTTATCTTTGGTCTAAAATCTAATGACACAAAACTCCTATCTGCTCCAGAATCAAATAGTATAGATGCATCATGATTATTCAGGAGAAACGTACCTGTAACGACATCTGGATTCTGCCTTGCTTCTTGAGCTCCAATCTCGAACACTCGACCTCTGGCCAGTCCTCCTTGGTTTCCTTGGTTTGTTGGTTGTGCTTGCCTGGCATCTGACCTCCAATTCCTTTTTGGACATTTATTCCTGAAGTGATTCGGGCTTCCACATTCACAACACACCCGCTTCTCACCCATTCGACAATCCTTTGCAACATGGCCTTTCCTATTACACTTGAGACAAGTAATGCATCTTCCCTGATGATGATTATTACATTTATCACATTTCGGGTACGACCCTTTTTCCTTTCTCCATTGTTGATGTCTGAATACCATAATTTCCTGATGTTCTTTGATACTTGCCCGTCCTCTTTCCAAACTGTCTCCTTGCAGGTTCATTCATCTTCCTTTTTCCTAAAGCCTTGTCTGTTCTAAACAATCCAGAACGAGTAGTGTTATTAGTGAGTCTGGTTGCCGAACTCACCGCTTGCTGTAGGGTTTTCGGGTCTGCCGAAGTAACATCTCCTCGTATTACAGGAGATAAACCCCAAACATATCTATCGATTCTGTTTTCTTCAGGTGTTACCAAATGTGGTTCCATTTTCGCCAGCTCATGAAAACAGGCAGTATAAGAGTCTATATCATTCCATTTCATCTCGTGATTCCGCAACTCTGCTTCCAGCTTCTGAATTTCACTCCTTGGGAAATATTCTTCCTTCCGCATTCTTTTGAAATCGTCCCATGTTTCTGCTTCTCGACCTCTAGTTTGCACTTGAGTGTTCCACCAAGTCAATGCTCGCCCTTGTAATAAACAAGTAGCAAACTCTACTTTGTTTCCTTCCGTGCATTTGCTGATGTGGAGGACGGACTCCATACTCTCAATCCAGGCTAATAAACCGACAACTCCTTCGGTTCCGTGGAATTCTTTAGGATTACAACTCCTAAAGGATTTATACGTACATCCCCTGTATCCAGATCCCTGGTTGTTATTTGGATTTGCGTTTAAACCAGCTGCTACTTGGCTAACAATACCTGGTAGCGCCGCCATGAGCTGTTCGGATACCAATCGTGCAACATCGGGATTTTGTCTTCTTGGAGGCATTGATCTAAAACACAATTTTTCAAATTGAGTTTCGATCGGATTTCTATTACTAATTCCGATCTAATTCTACTTACTAAGCTCAAGCTTATAATATATTGTACGTCTAATATCAATCAACTAGACATAAAATCAAGAAATATACAATGAAACATGGAAATCTTTCATAAGCATAACACATAGCATTCATCACAAGTTTCAAAATACAAATCCCAAAAGATAGCAAATTGTTTACAACTTAAAATAAACAAGAACGAAATAAAAGTGTTTTTAATCCAAAAGCTTTGTCTAAACAGGTTTACTAATGCATCACCAACCAAATCAATATTCCTAATAGGATCACCAGAGCTCCTATCACCCACTCTAGGTAAGTGTGCATCCTTCGAACCGCCAACCTAGGTTTCACAACAATAGGAATATAAACACCAACCATACATTCATAAATAAAGCATCAGCGTTTATAGTTTAAAAGTTTATAATTCGACAACTTTGTCTTAACAAACAAATTACATCAAACTAAAGAGATACATATAAAATCTTGATTGGTGTTCCCCAAAAATAAACTAAGTTGGATCGGTTACCTACTTTTACACATGATATTTAATTATTGAGCCACTACTAAACCTAAACGACATTCTACGCACCACGAACTACCTCAGCGGTGGACCTAAAGTCCACATGTGTAGAGCATTCTTAATTGATAAAGTGCACCCCTACTTGCCAGTTAGGTGGGTATGTCAACCAAATAGCGCTATCCACAAATATCATCGGCTCAAATAAACAGAGTTAAATAGTAGTGTAACACGGGGAGTTCACATAACTCAACATATCATTTGTAAATTATCAATATCCTCATCATAACAATTTATATAATTTTCATTCAATCATATAAATCAATCCACTTTCTTTTAAATCAACATGCTTTACACCCCAAAACGCAATAAACATTTAAAAGAGGGGCCGTGAATACTCACCTTTGTGCAAAGCTCCGCTACTCCGAAGCACGATATGATCCTCACCCAAAGGCCTACTGATTCCCTAACAAAGAAAAATGCCCAAAAACCATCACTTATGGATCTAAAACTACTTATGGAGGTGAATAAGTCTTAAGCTTATAAATGTCCACATGCATCCAACTTGATTGTCTATAGTCCAATTATACATAATGCACCTATGCTCGTTAATATAGTAATTTATACCGTAAATTGTGTTATAAACCATCAAATGATCAATAATTGTTAAAATCAAGAAATTCCAGAATTTCACTTCTGGACAGAAACTTCTAGTACTCAAAATGATCAAAATGTAGAGACTTCCAAAATGACATAGATTCCCATACTTTTATATGTGATATGGTACTGGGTTACGGTGATTGTGACCAAGTTTGATGCATTTTGGACATGTAAAAAATGATTCAAATAATTTATGCAATGCAAAGGGTCACAACTGGCATGGAAGATTACACCATGTTAGTAAATCACTCATTTGAGAAGTTCTACTCAGTATTTTCTAGAATTTCCAGTTGGATTGGAATCATAACCCATAAAGGAAACTTTTGAGATAAGAATCACTGATTTTGAAGAAGATATGAAGGAGATATGGCACTACAAATTTGCATGCACAATTCTGTCATTAGCTGACAGATTGCACACCTAACTTTAATAAATAGGTTAATGCCTCAAAACTTCATATTTTTGAATGAAACTGGATTCATATGAATCCTAACTCATAAAAGATAGTTTTAGAAGAAGAATCATGCATTAAAGACAATTAACAAAGGAGATACTAACACACAAAGTAAAGTTTAGCTGCTGTGGTTTTAATTCCATATTTTAGGTGTTTGGAGGGTCAAAACTCCATATTTTTAAGTGATTCCACTTGAAAACTGAATATAACTCATAAAACTAACTCTCAGAACAAAAATCATCCTTTTTCATTGAGTTTTGAAAGAGATATGACCATTTGAACATGCATGCACAAATCTGTCATTGGTTGACAGTTTGCACACTCATTTTGTTTCAATTAGTTGGAACCTCAAATCACCATATTTTTTAATGAAATCAGTGGCATTTGAAAGGTAACTCATTAAAATAACTTCCAGAAGAAAAATCAAGTAATTTGGATGAGTATTCAAAGAGTTATAATCGTTCAAAGTAGGATTTAGAGTTATGATCGTATAGGAAGAAGATTCAAGATATTAGAATATATTATTTGCAAGAAATGGACGATTTATGCACATGCATAAAATCTGTCAGCACCAAAAATAACCATTGTTGTTCAAAAACACATAAAATCATGATTTTCCCCTATTTTCTTGTGTTTTATTGTTTGGAACATAGATTATCGCCATCATTTTACATTTTACATGTTTTTGGTGTATAATCTCTCCATAAAACTTAGAAAATTCAGAGGTTAGAAGAATGATACTTAAAATGCAAGAAATGGTAAGAAAAGAAAGAGATGACGTTATTACTTACTTGAGTGATGAACGAAGCTCAATATCTTCAAGAAATCTTGCTAATATGATGGATTTTTAATTAGAAAATGGCTGGAATTTGTGATGAAGAAGAAGAGAAAGAGAGGGAAAAGAGAGAGGTAATTATGTCTTTTAAGTTCTAGAGAAAGAGAGAGAGAGGTGTTTGAATTTGAATTGCAAAAATGAAGTGTTTGGAGAAAAAAAAAAGTTTATATATGGGGTAGGAGGGGGGGGGGCGGCCATAAGGGGGCCCAACCCAAGTTAAAATATTTTTTTTTTATTTATTTATATAAATTAAGCCCAAAATGTGATATTTGAAGTCCAATTTCTCAATTTTGGCTTTTTTTCTCAACTTTGTTAGCCTATTTTGGTTAGTTTCAAATAAAAATAAAAGTTTTATAATAAAAATACTAAAACTATATATTTTATATAAATTGGGTATAAATTAGAGCAGTTGGCACTGTATTGGACGTTTTAGGCAGTTACGGGTCGGAACCGGAAATTTTAAGCGACTACCGGAAATGCTAGAGATTTTTCGGCAATTCTAAACCTACTAACTCCTATTCTTAAAATTAAACTATATAAACACTAATAAACTTAATAGAAGCAAACCTGAAAGCTCGAATTTTGACAGTTGTCACATCTGTCCAGCTTACATCCTGCATGATCAGAATCTGTATATGCC
Source organism: Silybum marianum (assembly GCA_036898165.1). Classification (NCBI taxonomy): domain Eukaryota; kingdom Viridiplantae; phylum Streptophyta; class Magnoliopsida; order Asterales; family Asteraceae; genus Silybum; species Silybum marianum. The sequence goes on along the minus strand of CM072540.1, from coordinate 12,470,707 downwards.
ATTAAATCAAACCCAGAATTTTTTGGATACTAGAGACCCAATTAAGGAGTTCCCTTTAAGTATCTAAAAATTCTTTCAACAGCGGCCAAATGAGATTCTTTTGGATTTGCTTGATAACGAGCACAAAGACAGGTGGCAAACATAATATCAGGCCTACTAGTAGTTAAATACAAAAGAGATCCTATCATACCTCTGTATCCTGTGACATCTACTGGTTTCCCAGAAGGATCAGGACCTAGTTTCATACTAGGAGAGATAGGTGTTTTCATAGGTGATGAATTCTGAAAATGAAATTTCTATAACATGTCCGAGACATATTTTGCTTGATTAATAAAAATACCAGAGGTACTTTGCTTAACCTGGAGTCGTAGAAAGAATGTTAGTTCTCCCATCATACTCATTTCAAATTCAGTTTCCATCAATTTAGAAAACAAATCAACTTCCGTTTGATGAGTAGAACCAAAAATTATGTCATCCACATAAATTTGAAAAATAGTTAACATACCTTTGCCTCTTTTGATGAAAAGTGTGGTATCAATTTTACCTTTCTTATACCCTTTGCTGATCAGAAACTTGGATAAACGTTCATACCAGGCTCTGGGTGCTTGCTTTAAGCCATACAGAGCTTTGTCAAGAAGATAGACGTATTCTGGATGTCTTGTATCTTTAAAGCCAGCAGGTTGTTCAACATACACTTCTTCTTTGAGATTTTCATTTAGAAATGCACATTTAACATCCATTTGATATAGTTTAAAGTTTTTGTATGCAGAAAATGCCAGAAAAAGTCGTATTGCCTCCAGTCTTGCAACAGGAGCAAAGGTTTCATCGTAATCAATGCCTTCTTCTTGACAGTAACCTTTTGCCACCAGACGACCCTTGTTTCTGATCACAATTCCGTCTTCATCCTTTTTATTTCTGAAGACCCACTTAGTATCAATTGCAACTTTGTCTTTTGGTAATGGTACTAAGTTCCAAACTTTGTTACGTTCAAATTGAAGTAACTCCTCCTGTATTGCTTCTACCCAACTTGGTTCAACTAAGGCTTCATGAACTTGCTTGTGTTCGATCATACTAAGAAAGTTGACATAGAAAGCTTCATTTGCTGTAGCAGATTGTGTTTTGACACCCTCAGAAGGACTACTAATGATAAGATCTGGAGTGTGTGATTTAGTCCATTTCTTCATCCTTGTTTGTGATATTTGTTGAGCCTACACTTCTGTGTCAGAAGTTGGAATGACTACTTCTGGAATGACTACTTCAGAAGTTGGAATGACTGCTTCTGGTGATACTAATTCTGAGTCTCTTGTATCTGTCTCCCCCTCAGATGATGGAACAGAAGAGGCTTCTGGATAATCAGATGTTGGAACAGAAGGTAAGGAAGAGTGTGGTTCAAAAGAAGTAGAACCAGAAAAAGTTATGCCAGAGGCATGAAGAACTTCAGATATGTTCAAGGATGAAGTTGGTTCTGACAATATTTCGTCGCCCAGAAAATCTTGAAAAATAGCGTCAATCTCAGACTCTCTGGAACCTGAAAGATAGTCAGAGGTGACAGTATTAAGTTTAAGTTATGAAGAGGAATATTCAGAAGTCAGCTGTGTTTGATCATCAAAATCAACATTAATGCTTTCCATAACAGTTTTTGTTCTTAAGTTAAAAACACGAAAAGCTCTGGAATTTAAAGAATATCCTAAAAATTTAGCTTCATCAGATTTTGGATCTAACTTGCCAAGTTTATCTCTATCATTTAAGATAAAACACCTGCAACCAAAGATACGAAAGAATTTAACAGATGGTTTTCTTTTGTTAATAAGCTCATAAGACCAGAAGTCTATGGGAAGACCAGAAGCTGCAAGGATCGTTCTGGTTGCTTCGACCAATGTTCTATTGCGACGTTCAACAACACCATTCTGTTGGGGAGTGCGTACAGCAGAGAAGTTCTGAGTAATTCCATTTGCAACAAAGTATGTTTCAAGTTTAGCATTCTTGAATTCAGTACCATTGTCGCTTCTTAGCTGTTGAATCTTTTGGTGCAGAAGAACTTGAATTCTGGTCATCATATTCTGGAGTACGATAGGTACCTCTGACTTCTGTCGAACAAAAGCAAGCCAAGTATATCTGGAAAAATTCATCAATAAGTACGAGTATATACTTTTTACCAGAAAGACTCTGAATTGCAATGGGACCACAGAGATCAACATGTAACAATTGCAGAGGTCTAATCCATGAATGATCACTTTTTGATTTATGGGATGCTCGTTTGATCTTCCCCATTTCACATGCAGGGCAAAGATGATCTTTCTGAAAATGAACTTCAGGAAGTCCAGATACCAGATTATGTTTGACAAACAACTCAAGATTGTCAAAATTTAAGTGAGACATTTTATGATGCCAGAGCCATGCAATTTCACTCTTTTTGGAGATAAGACATAAGGTTTCCTTACCATCCTTGGAGGTAAAATTCATCATGTAGAGATTACCTTTTCTGTCTGCTCTCCAAAGCTCTTCACCTACCTTAGAAAATAAGTAACAATGTTTTTCATCAAATACGACAAGTATCTTAGAATCACAGAGTTGACTTACACTTCGGAGGTTATGTTTCAAACCTGAAACATGAGCTACTTTAGATAAGGTAATGTTACCTTCCTGTAAAGTACCATAGCCCTTAATCTGACCCTTACCATTATCACCAAACGTTACAGCTCCACCACTTTTGTCTTTGAATTTGGAGGGTAAGTTTCGTGAACCAGTCATGTGCCTCGAGCATCCAGAGTCAAGATACCAGATATGCACACGCTGTTTCTGCAATCAAGATTAGAGTTTCTTAGGTACCCATATCATTATGGGTCCTTTAATGTTAGTTTTTGTTTTATCACCCTTTTTTATTTGCTCTTGATTTGATTGAAAAGAAGGTAAAGGCGGATTGTTTGTATTTTTTGTTTTTTTGTTTTTCTTTGTTTTATTTTTATTGAAGTATGAATGGTTGGCAGTTAATGAAGTTGAAGTCCTTGAGAAAAATTGTTGTAATTTTAGGAATAATGAAAAACATTCAGAATTCTGAAACATAGAATATTTTATTGAATTTTCATTACGATAATGATAATTACAATTATTCTTACAACTGTCTTTTCTAGTATCAGTTGTTTTAAAGAACTTCCTATCTAGACTAGACATATGTTTAGAATCTGAGATATTTTTCAGCTGTGATTTCTTCGGATTTACCTTCACAGAAGCTTTTGGATTTACTGAAACAGTAACAGAAAGATTAGATTTCCATTTACCTTTCTGAACATAAGAAAATTTTGGAGTATAAGTTTTAGGAGTTTGGATAGGAATCTTCTTTTAAAGTTTTTCTTCTTTTTCAAGTTCAAGACAAGTTTTAGCTTTCAGACACATTCCTATAAATTTTGGATGTATAAAAGTTTTTCGTTTTTCAGAAGGAACAGAGAAAATTGGAATTCCATTTGGATGTTTCTGAACATTCATTCCAGAGGCTCTTATCTCTAGAGATTCATTTGTAAATAAAAGTGGGGCGTCTTTATTTTTAATAACCTATGGAGTTTTAGCATAGATAGAAGATTGATGTTCAAAGTGAGAAAGATACGTTTCTGAATTGTCAAAGAAATCTTCACTCTGATCATCATTTTCCCAGGGATATGTGAGTTCTTCTAACTCTTCTAAATCAATTAAGGAACAAGGAAAAATCTCTGGATTGTTTTCTAACTCTTTTTGTTTGTCATTCTCAAGTTTAAAACAATTGTCCAGAGTCAAGAGAAGATCATTTTCAAAACTAAGTCTTAATTCTTCCTCTACTTGAATAGGAATAAAAGCATCAGCCTCTGGATTCAATTTTATAAGAACACTTAAACCAAACTTGAAAATATCATCCTTCTTCTGAACTTTATTTAAATCAATATTAGTTTTTCAAGACGAATATATAATATTTTCAAACTTAAGTTTTCTCTGATGATGTTCATTTTCAAGTTTAGATCGTTTAAAGCATGATTGTTCATAAAGAATTGGAAACACAGGCTTCTGTTGTTTTCCCATATGAAAAACAGAGTATAAACAAGACTTCATTTCACACGTATAGGGATCTAAATCTTCAAACCCGATTCCAGACCTTCCTACTTGTGTACTTATTTTCTCATGAACTTTTTGAGCATCCAGATAAGTTTTGATCTGGTGCGTTTTGATTTGAAGTTCAATATATAAAAATTCTCTCTCTTTTTGAAAGTAGTTTTTAAGTGCTACAGAGTTTAATCTGTCACTTTCCTTATCTTTTTCTTCCAGAAGTTTTTTAAAACTTAAGCGCTCCTTTTTTAACAGAACTTCTGTGTCTTTCAAAGTTTTAGAAATCTTTTCTTTCTGAATGTCAAGTTCCAGTTTCTCTTCTGTTAAGATATCCATTTCTCTTTTGTAAATATCTATTTCCCTTTGTATTGTGGAAATAGTTTTCTCAATACCTTTTCGTAACTTCTTTTCAATTGTTAGCTTTTGTTTAAGTTCCTCAAAATTATTTGACAAAAGAACAATTGTATTCTCAAGTTCAGATGAGTCAGAGGAATTACTAACAGGTGACTCAGAAGGTTGATCTTCTGATCCATTCGAATTAGCCATCCCACAAAACCTTGCTTCATCTCCGCTGGATTCATCTCCTAATCAGTTCTCTTTTTCAGCATAATGAGCTCTTTCAGTGACATTGAGCTTGTATTTATTCTTGTAGTACGTCTTGTCTTTGTCCAGAGCTCCTCTGCATTCTTTTGCGTAGTGTCCTGGTTTTTCGCATCTACAACATACATCTTTTTTCTTCTTCATTTCCTCTTCCTTCTTCTCTCTTTCAGTCTTTTCAGATCTCTTAACCTCTTGCTTGAAAAGTCCTATTTCCAAACCTTCTATTTCCTTGAAAAGTCCTATTTCCAAACCGATTTGTAAACTGTTTGGTTATAAGAGCCAAAGAATCAGCAAATGCCTTTATATCATCATCAGAATCAGAATCTTCTTCTAAAGCAGCTTCTGACATGAATGCCTTGCTTTTCACTCTTCTATCTTCACTTTTTCTTCTGATCGTTCCCTTTGATTCCGAAATCAAAGCCAGAGGACCACCTATTGTTGTTTTCTTTTGTACAACTTCCTTTTCATGAGTTTGAAGAGTTCCAAATACATCATGTAGAGACCATTGCTCAAGATCTTGATTGGCTTGTAAAGACATGGAGAGGTTTGACCACTCTGGATTTAATCTCTTCAGAAATAAGACATTATTGTCTTCCTTTGATCGAATGATATCACATCTTTTGCATAGATATATCAGATTGTTAAATCCATGAAAAGTTTGTTCCAGAGATTTATCAGCAATGGCCTGGAAGCTGTTGTATTCATTCAGAGCCTGAGCTCTTCGGTTTTTTTTCATTTTAGCACCGCCTTCCAAAAGATTTTCTAGTTGATCCCATAATTCCTTGGCAGTATCACAGGAATCCAGAGATTGAAAATCTCATTTGAAATAGCCATGATAAGAAGAGTTTTAGCATTTTTTGCTAGTTCAACTTTGGATTTTTCTTCATCAGACCAGTTTCCCTTTAGCTTTGAAACTTTCCTGGCAGGAATTTCATCAGTATTGGCCGTTGCTGGAATTCGCAGAATAATAGACATAGGAACTAGAGGACCATTTTGAATGATTGGAAATAGATCAGCATCCAGTCCCTCGTAGAAATTCACCATTTGGATTTTCCATTAAGGATATTCATCACGTATGAGAGTAGGAGGTTTCGTCAGTGATCCAGAAGTATAAACAGAATTCAGATTTGAATTTGCCATTTTGTTCGTAGAAAGAAGAGAACCGAGAGGAAGAATTGATTTGAAATTTAGAACGATTAAACTTCAATTGAATTGAATAACAAAGAAATCGTCTTACTAATTTATCAAAAAATTTAACTACAATTACCACTGTTTTTGGAGAAAATTACTATGAATCAATGAAATCTCGTAAAACAGGGTAGAATTATGAAAAGTAGTTAAAACAGAAAATTACTGAGGATGAAGTGAGAAATTTCCAGATTAAGGAGATCTAATAATCAACAGATTGATTAGATGGCTCTGATACCAATTGTTGGTTCCAGAATTCTTTTTCAATGATTAATCAATAAATTCATATATCAGAATGTAAGCGGAATCAATTAATATTGATTAATCAACAGTAATAAGAACAGTAGAAGAATGAAGAACAAATCAACTTAATATTATAACCTGAGGATCGATTATAAGTAATTGAGAATTGTGCGCAAAACTGTTCTTCACTTATGATCTTCAATTAACACTTTTACAGTGAAAGTACAGATCAATTTATATTATTACAAAACAGAAAGTCAACACTTTAGCCTATCACAAAATGCCACCTCATAGAGGAGCGTCTAACAAATTCTGTTTTAAAAACTAAATCTATAAGTGAATGTTGCCACGTCATCTTTGACTCATACTTCAAAAGTCTAACAATGTCACATCTGAACTTCAAAGCCATTTCTGAACTATACAAACATCAATCTGTAAGAGGACTACCAAAGATCAGACTTGAAAAGAACTCTCTTTCTTCTACATGTGAACTAGGGAAGATCAAAAGAAGTTCTCATCCTCTGAAAATGCTATCTTCATGCAAAGCTCCACTAGAAATGCTACATATCGATTTGTGTGGACCAATGAAGACTCAAAGCATGGGGGGAAAGAAATACATTCTTGTCATAATAGATGAATACACAAGATACACATGGATTGAATTTCTAAGACTCAAATCTGATACTTCTGAAAAAGACTGATACCCTTTTCTGAAGTTGCTTCATCCGTTTCTTCTCTGAAAGCTTCTCATACTTCTTCTTCATCTGCTCAACCAGATTCTTCTGCTTTTGCATCAAAGGATGACATTACTTAGATTTTGAATCAGCTTTCTTCTATTCAGAGTTCTCAGACATATTTAAGCACAAGATTATCTGTTCTAGAGTGCAGGCCTCAATCAGATACTTCTAAAAGGAGTCTTGATGATCAGGATCCTGATAATCAAGAGGGTCAGAAAAGACAGAGAGTATCTGAAACAGAGAATGTTGAAAATGTTCAACAACAAAGTTCTGAGAAAACTTCTGAAGAAGCTCAGAATGTTGGTGAAGCATCTAATAAAGTTTCTGAAACAATAGAAGATATCTTATATGCAGAGCATGAAGGGCAAGAGGCAAATGTTCATTCTTCTGAAGATATAGTAGAGGAAGAGTATGAAACAGAGAAGTTATCTTTTGATTCTGAAGGTAACTTAAGCTCAGACAATACAGATATTATTCCTCATTCAAATGAAGAGATGCTAAGGGAATACCTTGCATTTGAAGATGTCATTGGTGAGCCTAGTGACCTTTCTGATGTTATTATATTTGAAGAAGACATGTCTGGAGCTAATATGGGAGAAAGTTATGAAGCTAATGAGATAAAAGATTTGGTAATTTGGAAGCCCCAACAACTTCTGAGTGACGAATACAGAAGAGCTTCTAAAGAGTTATGGAATATACTAAGTCAAGTTTGCTGGGTGCATGTCTTTCTGAACAATCCAAGAAGTCTGGAGTGTAGACTTTTGGACAACAGATTTTCAGTCATCAGAGATTTTCTTGATCAACCAGATGAAAGTGTTGAACTAGAACTTGATCTAGGTCATATGGGAGGAACTGAAATTGCAGATGAAATTTTAATGGTCTACTCTGGAAAATTTGAAGTAAGAGTCAGATCCTGCATCACTATTCCCAAAATTGATATTCGTCTTCTTGAAGAACCTATTCTAGATCAAGTCTATGAAAAGGAAGATATGTTTCGTTTTGGAGAAATCAACTTAGAGTTTTCTGAAGCAATTTACTACGTACCATATGTATAAAAACAGTCTGAGGTTTGCAACTCTGGAAGATTTTGTAAATGATGAGCGATCTGAAGATCAAATCTCTCAAGTTAGAAACTTTGTTTAGAAGCATGGTGTTTAGAATCTGAATGATTCCACTCTTATAAAGAAGATTAGATGTCTCTCAAAGACTGTTGAAGATGATTCATTATTATACAGATTTGGAGCAGAAAGAAGAAATGGATCTTTATGTGAATTTACTCAGTATGATCTTTACAAACTAAGATTGCAAGATAAATTGACAGTTCTTCATTTCTGTGTTGCTAGAAATGAAGTTGAACTTTTTTCTGAAGTCAGAAGAATTCTGGAATCTACATAAGGAACATCATTAAGCATGACTTTCAATTAGCTCTGGAATTTGGTTTATCTAAAGTGAATCTGTTGGAACCTGTAAACCTTGAAAATTCAGCAATAACTAGAGTGTTCACTAGTCCAGATATTGGGTTCAGATATACAGTGAATGGAAATAAAACCTTTTTGGCTTCAGATATTCCAAAAGACTCTAACTCAACTCTGAATTGGTTTCTTAGTTATGCAAAGGATTATGTTGAAGATTCAGATATCAAAAAAGAAATCATATATCTGATCAAAGAAAGAATTCACTTCAGAGAAAATGTAAGGAAGAGTTATCTAGCTGGTCACAAAAGAGAAAACAAGATCAGAAGAGCTGATTATCTACTTAGTGATACTTATGATTTCCAGATTCTTTCAAAGAAACAAGACTTGGAGGAAATTATGAAGTTTTCTCTGAATATTGAAAGTTCTGAACCAAGTCAAAAGGAAAAAGAAAAAGGAAAAGAAGTCATTTATGAAGCTATTTCTGAAAAGTTGGTTCCCGTAAAGCAAATATCTGAAGAGGAACAACTGCAAGTACATAAAATAGAAGAAAATGCTTACACCATGTTTCTTGAATATTTCCATCCAGAAATGTTCATGGAATATGAACAAAAGTTCAACTATATTGATTGGTGGATTCAAAAGTCTTTTGGTTGGAAACAATGGTACTCAGATATCATTAGAAAGATAAGGATTCCAATTAATGAAGAAAGAAAGGAAAGTCCAGTGGTCAAAGTAATTAATGTTGACTTGAAGACAACACAAAATTAAAAGTATGCATTCTTTACTGTTGAAAGACAAAATGGTGAGATTTCTACCTTCTCTGAAGCTGATTTCCAGAATGTGTATCTCGGAGATCTACTCAGAGTTTACAGAAGCCTTTATCCTTTTCATGATTCAATCACCAAGTTCAGAAAATCATTTCCAATTCTCAGAGATGGCTTGTACAGAGAATTTATATGGGCTGCAAAGACTGATTTTCAGGTTGCTTATGTTCTGAACAAGAAACAAGTACACTTGAGCAAACCAAATTTGAGCTTACCAGATATTCAGAATCTGAAGATGAGTACCTTAGTAATTCAACCTCCAGGCTTCGTTAGCGAATGCTTTCAAGAACTATTATTTCTGAGATTTGAAGAACTTCATAAATGTTGCAATGGAACTCTCATGGCTATCACAGATCGTTTGGTAAAAAGAAAGAATAGAAGACCAAATAATCTGAGGAATGAAGATTGGGAGAAGCACAAGAAGCTTGCAAAAGAGATGATTAGAATTGCTGAATCCTTGCTAGAATACAGAAGCTTAATTCTGAAAGATGTTAGAGAAATTCTGAACTTCTGGAAGTATGATCTGAACTTTTAAAGCTAAGGGGAGATTGATAGAGATATCATAATAGCTTCAAAAGGTATTGGGTTCTGAAGATGTAAAGATCTGAAGAAAAGATAAAGAAAAGCCTAAGGCATAACTTCTGAAGTGCCAACTTCAGAAGTTCTGAAGAAGAGGTTCTGAAGACTCTTCTGAAGAAGATCTGAAGGAGTTCAGAACTTGTTCTGAACTTGTCTGTCATAAATGTACTATTACTTTAGTCTTTCCTATTGTGTATAAATAACTAGTTTGTTAGATTGTTAGAACTAACGTTTCTATAAGCTTTGAAAAGACATATTTTGTAGTCCTATTCATCCAATCAATACATATGACATTTGGCTATCATATTTCTGTTCTAATCTTTCCATATATTGATATCTTGATTGTTTGGGTCCTAACAGTCAGCGATAGCAGGAGTTTTTTGAAAGTTACTTTTTCTAGCAAATCTTCTAAAATTGTTAGTTAGAAGATGTTAGGATCCAAAGAATCCTATGAATTTGGATCCCATGTTTGAAATGTTTTGTAAAGAAAAGAACTTCAGAATCTGAAGATGAATAGTTCAGAAGTTCTGAACTAGTGCTAGAAAGATAAATAAAGTCATCTTCAGAAGTTCTGAAGATATATTCAGAAGTTCTGAAGAACTTCTGAATAAATTCTGAAGTGAAAATTCAGAAGTTCTGAAGACAATTCAAAAGTGGTTCTGAAGAGCAAAGTTCAGAATTCTGAAGACAGTTCTGAAGTTCTGAAGAACTTCTGACTAGAGTTTTTGATGACGTGTCTCATTGTAATTGGGTTGTGATTTAAATACATGTAATTGTAGCTTTACCTTTATATATATATAGTGAGTTTGTTAGACAGTTAGTATATGAACATTAATAGAACACCACACATGAGAGTCGTTTAAAGGTGTAAGTGTGTGTTTCTCTGTAAAGCTTTCTATAATTCTAATAAAATGAGGATTCATTGAGCATTCTATATCAGATCTGTTGCAATATGGGATTAACAGAAGAGCTAGAGAGTTATCAAACTCAGAGATGTCAGCATCAGTGAGTTCTTCTGAATCAGTTTGATTTAATTCAGTGATATAGATAATAGAGGAAGAGACTTGTTTTGGAGGATTTACCTCTGAAGTCACTAGTGCCAAAGAAGTACTTTTGGCACCCTTGATATCATTTATGAGGTTTTCCTTAAAGCTTGAGATTGCTCTTCATTAAGAGCATTCAATATAAAGCACTAAGAGAGAGAGTTTCAAGATTCTTTGACAATTTTAGACATGTAGTGTACACTCCCCATTGTTCGGGTAGTGCCTCCATGAACTTTGTTAGTATTTCAGCATTAGAATATTCTTTGTTGACAGTTTTCATATCAATCAAGAGACATTTAAATCTTTGGTGAATTTGAGAAAGGGTTTCACCTTTTAAATGCATAAAGCTTTCATATTGTTTTACCAAATTTATACATCTGCTGATTTGGACTTCATCAGTTCCTTCATATAGAATACATAGAGTATCCCACATGGCTTTATATGTTCTCATCTTCATCTGGTAAAGACATTGCTATTATGGATCTAGCTTTAGAATCTATAGCTACTTCCTTTTTCTCATCTTCAGTCCATCGATCTGGAGTTTTGACAATTCTCCTTTCAGCGATGGCTGGAGTGGTTGTAGTCGCGGGAACACCAGGGACCAGGACTGTAGGAATGAATGGTCCATTCTTTACATAGTAGGGGATCTTAGGATCTGACCCTTCTAGGAATAGAGTCATTCTTTCTTTCCATAATGGAAAATTATCACGGCTAAACCTTGGAGTTTGGCTAAAGATCCATTATCAATGTAGTTTGTATTAGTATTAGTCATTTTAAAATAGCTTAATAAACAAGTATTTTAAAGATTAGTAAGCAAAAAACACTGCTCTGATACCACTTGTTGGTCCTAAAGGAGTCTACAAGAATTCAAGGTTATAGAAACAATTTGTAGAAGGGGGAGGGGGGTTGAATACAAACACACAGAGTTTTAATTTTTAAATGAGTTTATAATGAATAAATAAATTTACAGATACAAGAGGAATCAGAACAAGTGATTAAACCTATTCTATTGTAACTAAGAAATCACACAGTTTGATGCACAAGGAAATGAGAAAGAAAAGAGACAGAGGTTTAAAAAATAGAAAATAGCATGCATAAAGATGAATGAAGGATCTTCATCTATTTATACCCGTTTGCAATTAATGCAAGACAAAAGGTATAAGCCACGTGTCAAGCTCTCATTGGAAGCTTGTCCATTGTTGAAAAGCAACCATGATTTGATCGCTGAACTTGAAACTTCAAAGATGAAATTTTAGAGTATCGCTGAGGCCTAGCAAGACTTCACACTTCTATTTAGACAGTCCTTGCTATCACTGAACCACTTCAGATCAGTAACTGATTATCTCTATCTTCAGCTTCGTCTTCGACTTTCGCTGAATGTTCTTGTGGTGTGAATGTTGTTCTTTAGATCTTCAAAGATAAGATTAAGGTTCCTGAGTTTCAGCGATCGCTGAATGCAATCAGCGTGTTCTATCGCTGAATTTGAACTTAAGCTTATAAACGAAATTTTCATTAAGTATACAGAAGAATCATATTCAAATCACTGAGACGAGTTATGATCAACAAATACAAGGGTAGCTCACTCTTTTTGTATTGTTACGTAATTGAAAGTCAACAAGTTATCCTATCACGGACTGACATGTAGGCAAAGTCTCTAACAAATTTGTTAGAGCTTGTTACACACTGAAGTCATGCCTTGTGCCACGTCAGATGTCACGTGAAGAACCCTTGTATGTGTAACCAGAAGATACTTCATTTTCTAGTTCTGAAGACAACTTCTGATGTGATCTTCTGGTCAAGTAATGTCTCCTGAAGGAACATCTTCTGGAGGGTCACACTTTGTCTTTCAGGAGATGTTCTATTCATAATTCTACAAAAATAATATTCTAACAGTAGTTTTAATCTCTTGTCTTTTAATTTCTACATTTAAATTTCTGCATTGTAATATGTCAAGACAATTTCACCACGGTGGCGACAGTCGTTAATTTTATACATTAATGCAGGTTACTGACAGCTAATTACCGTTCGTGTATAAACACAGTGGGAAATATCCCCACAGTGAAGGTGCAAGTGCACACCGACACTATGGTCGCCTTCAAGTTATAAAGTGTTAAAATACCAGTATCGTTCCCTCAGGGACTGGAACTCCTGATAATCTTAGATTTTTATGAACTTCTTGGTTTTTGGTTTTGGTTTGATTTAAAATGACTTTGAGAATTAGTGAAAGTTGTAAATAATGAGATTAAACAATAATTAAAAGATGGGTATGGGTGCAAGTTTTTCTTAAGATAAATATAATAAAATGGTTGGAAAGTTATAAAAGATCTATAGAGCCGCACCACTTTCTCGAGATTGAAGTTCTTATAGACGCCTTATAAATTTACATAAAGTTCGCAGATTTAGTACTTTAAAGTTCACCGATCTCTAGGTCTAAGATCTTATATTAACACCTCAAAGTGATCAGCTTATCTGCGTCGAGTTTAAGTTCAAATTTAAGTGACCAAACATTTAAAGTATTAAAAACGGGAACACCCACATATCATACGAACACTTAAGTTAAACTCACACTCACACCCATAGAGACAATTTAGCTACTACGAGACATGGAAAGTAGTAAATAAACAGAAATGAACTGAAATGTAACTTGCATTAATATTAATAAGATAAAACTGTCACCACAGTGTCAATGTTGTGGTGATAGGATACAATGCGGAAATGAAAGACAAAAATTAAAGTATAAACTACAAAAATAAAAAGAACTCAGCAAGTGCTGAGGAGTAGAAGAGAGAATGCAGAAAATGAAAGAAAGAAAGATGTAAGAGGTGTGTGGAATGAGGCACCCAAAGGCCTCCTTTTATACTAAAAGAAAGGCAATGCCTTTTGGGTAAAAACCACAAGTTAAAGAAGATCATGCCCTAGTTTCTAGATAGACTAAGCTTTCATAATTATCTCCTTTCTAGCTGGATTTTGTCTTCTTTTGTCTGCATTTTTTAGCCGAAAATTACTTGAGACTTCAGCAGCTTAATCAATAAGCACAGCACACTCCACTGTGGTGACAAACAGCCAAAAAGAGTAAAAATAGCTAAAATTTTATCTTTTGGTATTAAATCATCGTGTGAAGCAACTTTATAAGAAAAGAAGGCATAAAAGCCTAAAATGATGAATTTAAGGGAATTAAAATAAGGAAAATAACCCGAAATAACTCTCATATTCGAGAGTTATCATACCCTCGAACTTGAAGTTTTAGTTGTCCTCAAGTAAAAAGAAGAGAAGAAAAAGACTCTTACTTAACGATGATGTTTACTCGAATCTTGAAAAGCGCACATCTTCGTTTCATGAATCTTGAGGCATTAAAATGATCAGTAAGGATTTCTCGGGGTTAGTGTATGGGTTAGTGTATAGGACTCGAAATATCTTAAATTTTTAACGTGAACCGACAATTAATATTCGGTTTCCCCACCCCCAACAAAGAGATGAACAATGTCCTCATTGTTACAAATATGGGTTCGTGTATGGCTTAATGGGTAGAGAAATGGATTTGTGTTTCGCCAAAGTGAAAAATGGCCTACGTCCTTTCAATCTTACCATGCAAAATTCATGAAACAAAAATGCACCTGTTTAAGACAAAAAAACGAACACAAAATATTCCACAGAAACAGATCATCGTTAATACATAAAAAGATACATCATCTCGCATATACAAAAGACGAGATGGTCACTGTTTAGGCATGAACAATTTCAACCAAAATATACAAAAAGACCAATAAAGCTCCAAATAAAATTGTTCATGAAATGATGATTATTTAACCAAAAGATAACTAGTTTAAATTACCCCCTTCGGCGGGGTTCGAAGTCGGTGGTGCTTGCACAACGGTCTCCAGGACTGAAGTGGTACCTGCGGCTGTCGTTTCTGGTTCGGGTGGAATGGCAATGGAAATGGCGGTTGTCATAATCGGCTGGGAGGATCAAGATGCGACGGTCGGTAGTCGAACTTGCGGTGGAACAACACCAGATGGAAATCGAGGTAGGTCACCGCCCAAAAGTGGATCACTGCGTCGCATGAACCTGTTATGAACATGACAATGATCTCTTACATAGATCCAAAAAATTTCCGACTTTGCTTCAAGAGTGGTGATACGACCGGTCATTGCCGTTACGAGATCGAGAATAGCTGTCATTTTCTGACTGTTCTCCTCTTGTTGTTCAGAGAGAATACGTAACCACTCTTCCGATCTGTAACCCGTCGCGAATGGTGGGATCGGAGGTATCTGATAAGGTGGTGGTGCTACGGCAGTAGCTGGGGCGGCGGATGTCTGGGCAACCGAGGTTTGGGCAGCCAAGGTAATCGAGGACCATTTCCTTGTCGTACGATGACGAGTCACACGTGGTCCCGAAGCATCATCAACAAGTTCATCGGGTGGTGATTTGTTCATTCTTGAAACCGTACCATAATTCAACAAAGATGGACTCAATGTGATGATATCATCCTCATGTACGGCCACACCGGCCGAATTGAGGAGTTTGGTGATGAGTCCCGGGAATATGAAACAAGATGAAATCTTCATGGTCGAGTTGATAATTGCTTGGTGAGCCACACTCCCAACATCAAAAGGTAACTCCTATATGCAATAAACAAGCAAACATTTTGCATGGGATAATGTTTGATCGTGCATGGTTGGCATAATGTTGTGCCGAACAAATTGGAACGAAAGTCCCACTTCTAAAGTGAGTTGACTTGAGATCAAAACTTTGCGATTGGTAACAAAGGCCCAATCGCTTCCAGGTAATGCAAGAGTAGCTAACAACTCGATATTAGTTACCTCCAATATCCCATTTTCATAACTTCTATAAGAGCATACCAAAGGCGGGTTTAAACCGAGAAGAGCATTTAGCTTTCTAGGTGTCCATTCTATACGACGACCACGAATAGTAATATTTTCATTTTTGTTACTCCCAATGGTCGCATAGAACTCACATACCCAAGTTTCATTAACCATTCATGGCTTTGAAATCATATTCTCCCAACCAAAAGTTTGTAAACGATTTCTCACAAAAGACATTGTTTTAACTAAATTTGGGTCAAATGCCCGTTCGATGAGAAATTTATTATTTTTCATGAGATCGAATCGTTTAGAAAAGGTAAAGGATTTTCCCTTTCTTTTAAACTGTTAGCGTTTGCGGGGAGGTAATTGTGCTTCAGAAATCTCCATGTCTTCACTAGCTTGCGGTTCCGGTTCAACGACTTTGGCTTTTCCTTTTGCAGCCCGTACCTGTGATCGAGTCATCGAACCACCCGAAGCAACACTCGAGGATTGGGTTTTTCGTCTTTCGGTGGTTGAAACAGCCGCACCGGCTTTTGCTTCTGATGTTTTAGTGGTCACCAAATTATGTTCCGGGCTCTCGGGAACAACCGTTTCTTGTGAACTATTTTCCATAACAACGTATTTTCGACCTCGAGACACCGAATTCGAAGTTGTAACATGAAATGGCAACCAAATCGTCATCCAAGGGTACCTCATCTCTCGATATTGAAATGAACATCATCAAACGTCCCCGGATCATCGACATTTACGTCGAATAGGTGAGCGGTGGTGGTGTGTACAATCGGAGGTGTTTGGGTCGGAATGATAGTGGGGTATGGAATGGTTCCAAAAGCTTGCACATTTGGGATTAATGGTGGAATGGAGATGGTCGCGGTGGTCACCGGCGGAGCAACGGTGGTCGCGGTGGTCACCGGCGGAGCAACGGTGGTCGTGGTGGTCTCCGGTGCTAGGGTTTCAACAAAAGGTGGGTTTTGTGTGTGGGTAATTTCTGGAATGTGGTTATTAGGAGAAGTGGGATTAGGGTTATTTACCTTTGTTACAATGGCATGGCCGTCGACATAGGTGACCATGGTGGTGCTCGGCTGTTGATCCCAGATGAACAAGCACAATGACAATAAACAGTTAATAGCAAAATAATATGACACGAACAACGATTAAAGAACTTACGTAGTCATATATCTCTTGTATAAGCACTTAATCGAATACAATGTATCAGGAATTCGGCTCTCTCTCTCTTTAGTTTAGAATCGACTAACTCTCAAAGTAAAACCTTAACGTTCTATTTATATTGCTAGGTCTAATCTAATTAAGGAAACAAGAGTTTAAGGAATTATAAACTTTCTTTTACAATTAAGCATATCTTTTCCTTATTTTGTCACAATTAAATAATAATAGACCTAACATCGGCGAAGCAGCGGTGATCGACGGCGGAGCAGGGGGCTCGACAGTCCACGGGATCACCGTCGTTGGGGTCGTTGTCGGCGTTGGGTCACCACCAGGTGGTGGCGTCGGGCTTGTCAACGGCCGGCGAGTGTTTCTCCGGCCTAGATTCGGATTTCCCACCAAGTGTTTTGGTCTTGCCATGGAAATCGATTGATAAAGCAATGAGGAAGATGACAAGTTTGATGAAATGAAATGGGATTTAATCCAAAAAGGGTTCTTCAAAAAGAAAAGGTTTTTCATATAAAATTAATTTGAAAAGGTGTTGAAAAGAACTCAACATTTTGCAAAAATCAGATTTTTGAAAAGTAATTTCTTTTTTCTATTTCTTTTATTCAAAAAGTGCATTTTCCCTTCTTTTGTTTTATTAGAGAAGTACATGAGAAAACATTGTTTAATAAAAGCATGGCTTTGTCCTAAAAAATTGCATTTTTATAAAAATGACAAAGTTGACAATTTTATTATTTTAAAAACTAATCAGATTTTTTTCTTTCAATAAAAACAAAGTTGTCATCTAAATAAGAGACAAAAGAGAGAAAGAAGACTTTGTCAATTAA
The DNA here is from genome assembly GCA_036898165.1 of Silybum marianum. NCBI lineage: Eukaryota > Viridiplantae > Streptophyta > Magnoliopsida > Asterales > Asteraceae > Silybum > Silybum marianum. Next base: position 12,453,187 of record CM072540.1, on the reverse strand, counting down.
ACCATGCTTTATTCCCTAATTTTTTAATAAAACCCACTAACCCATGGTACCTTGCAAAACTTAAACAAATGCTTCCACCATTCCCTTGCATAAAATAATGCAATCCCCATTCTTTATATTTAAGTACAGGGTACTTGGAATAATAAACAAATGAAAAAGGAAAGGTGTTGGCACTTTATTTTACAAAGACGATTCTTAAGACATCTCATCATCTTTTTGCTTCAGAGAAAAGCAAACTTGCTCCCCAATCCCTGGTAGAACTTGTAGTTAAAATCCAACTCCTAAATATTCTGGATAAACACAAAACTCAGCAGAAAAAGGTTAGAAAACGTAACCTTGACAGTGGGCACAAACTCACCACAGTCTTGACAGAAAACTGAAAATTAAATACAGAAAACAGGAAATAAATATTTATAGAAATAAAATAACCTCGAACTTACTGAGGTTGATCAACCATTCCTTCTGGAAGGAAATGTTTTATGCGGTGGCCATTAGCCTTGAAAATACAATTATCCGGTGGATTCAAAAGATCCACGGTGCCAAATTTACTGACACTGACAATAGTGAAAGGTCCGGACCATCTTGACTTTTGCTTTCCGAGGAATAGCCGTAGTCGAGAATAAAAAAGAAGTACCTTTTGACCGACCTCAAAAATTCGGTTTTTTGATCCTATGATCATGCCAAAATTTTGTCTTTTCTTTATATATTTTGGCGTTTTCATAATTTTGGTTTCGCCATTCTTCCAACTAACAAAGTTGAAGTTTTCTTTTCTCCCCCGAATATTTTTTATTTAAATTAAATTCTTTTACGGCTCAAAATGCTTTATATTCTAATTCAAGGGGAAGATGACAAGTCTTTCCAAAAACTAATTGGTACGGAGACATGTCCAATGGCGTCTTAAAATCCAAGCGATACGCCCATAATACATCATCCAACTTGAGAGACCAATCATGTTGATTCAGACTAACAACTTTCTCTAAAATACTTTTAATTTCACGATTCGAAAGTTCGGCAAGCCCATTTGTTTGGCGATGATATGTCGTGGAAACTCGATGTCGGATGTTGTATTTGCCTAGGACGGTAGCTAAAGTATTGTTTATAAAATGAGACCCTTCATCGCTTATCAAAGCTCGGGGGGGTTCCAAAATGAACAAAAATATTTTTATGTAAAAATTCAACCACCGTTTTGCCATCGTTTCTTGGGCAAGCCTTACCTTCGACCCACTTGGAGACGTAGTCTACCGCAACCAATATATAAGTATTATTAAAAGACATGGGGAACAGTCCCATAAAATCAATTCCCATACGTCGAAAAGTTCAACTTCGAAGATATTATTTAAGGGCATTTCATTGCGTTGGGATAAATTCCCCGTTCGTTGGAATTGATCACAACTTTTAACAAATTCAAAAGAGTATTTGAAAATGCTTGGCCAATAAAATCCACTTTGTAGAATTTTTGCGGCCGTACGTTGGCCACCAAAATGGCCACCATAAGGAGATGCATGACATTCCTTTAATAATGCGGAAATTTCAAAGTCGGGAACGCATTTGCCTAAGACTTGATCCGATCCCATTTTATAGAGAAAAAGGATCATCCCATAGAAATTGTTTGCACTCATGAATGAACTTCCGAAGATGAGCTCCATGATGATTATGAGGTTTTAGACCACATGCAAGATAATTTGCTATATCCGCAAACCATGGGGCCTCATTTTGGTGATTATGTTGAATCACCATAACAAACTCATCTGGAAAAAAATCTTTTATTTCATGATTTCCACCACTTGAAACCTTTCCTTCGATTCTAGAAAGGTGATCAACCACTTGATTTTCACATCCCTTTCGATCAATTGTCTCTAAATCAAATTCTTGTAAAAGAAGAACACAACGAATAAGCCGTGGCTTAGTGTCGGTTTTTCTAAAGAGATATTTAAGAGTAGAGTGATCTGTGTGAACGATAACTTTAGTGCCAATCAAGTAAGGACGAAAACGATGATGACAAATACTACTGCAAGTAACTCTTTTTCGGTTGTCGTATCATTTATTTGAGCTTCTATAAGAGTTTTACTTGCATAGTAAATAGGGTGGAGAATATTATTTCTTCTTTTTACCTAAAACGACACCTACGGCCCAATCGCTTGCGTCACACATAACCTCAAAAGGCATTGTCCAATCGGGGGCAATAACTATAGGTGCCGATAAGTGCTTCTTTGATGGTTTCAAAAGCTTGTTTACGAATGCCTTTGACCGAAGATGGTTCGGGCAATTGCATTATTACCTCAATTTTAGCTTTATCAACCTCCAAACCTTTTTTAGAAATCATGTGTCCCAAGACTATCCCTTCTTGCACCATAAAATGACATTTTTCCCGATTTAAAACTAAGTCACGGGTTTCACATCTTTCCAGTGTTTTCATTAAGTTGTCAAGACAATGGTCGAAAGATGTACCTATTACCGAAAATTCGTCCATGAAAACTTCCATAGAGTCCTTAATCATGTCCAAGAAAATAGACATCATTCAACGTTGAAAAGTGGTCGGTGCATTGCATAAACAAAAAGGCATACGTCGGAAGCCAAAAGTTTCGAAAGGGCAGGTGAATGTTGTCTTCTCTTGGTCTTCCGGTGCAATATGAATTTGGTTGTATACCAAATATCCGTCTAAGAAACAATAAAATTCTTTTCTGGCAAGTCTATCTAGCATTTGATCAATAAAGGGCAAAGGAAAATGGTTGGTGATAACCGTGGTTCCACCATCCGGTGATGGTTCTAGTAGGAATGAATTCGTTTTTGCCATTGGTGATAACCGTGGTTCCACCTTTCTTTGGTACACATTGTACCGGACTTACTCAACCACTACTAAATATGGGGTAAATAATACCTGCATCAAGCCATTTCAAGATTTCTTTCTTGACTACTTCTTTCATGATAGGATTTAATCTCCTTTGAGGTTGCACCTTTCCAATGCTATTTTCTTCCAAAATAATCTTATGTTGGCAAAGAGACGGACTTATACCCTTAATATCGGCAATGGTCCAATGGCTTTCTTATGTGTCTTTAATACTTCTATTAACCTTGACTCTTGGTTATCACTAAAATTTGAAGAAATAATTACGGGTAATTTTTCATTATTCATAAAATAAACATACTTTAGGTGACTAGGAGAGGGTTTTAATTCTATATCTGGGGCTTCCACCACTGAAGGTGGTTGGACAGTTCTATCCTTTAAATCCAGTTGTTCAAAGGCAGCTAAATCTTCCAAATTATTTTCTTCCAAAATACCTTCTGCTGTCTCTACAGTGTCACCAGTGTCTAGACTATGAGGTAAACTAAACACTAAATCATCATCTAAAACTGTAATGGATGAGCAGTCCTCTAATCTTCCACTGATTTTCAGAGACCTAAAGACATTAAACTCAATTTCTTGGTCATTAAACTTTTGCATGTCAATTAATGTCCTACCGGTTGCTAGGAAAGGTCTTCCAAAAATGATTGGGACATTTCTATCGGCCTCATAATCAAGAACTATAAAATCTGCCGGAAAGATGAATTTCATCGACTTTGACTAAAATATCTTCAATTTTTCCTTTGGGATATGCGATGGACCTATACGCCAATTGCAAAGACACTGTCGTGGGTCGCACTTCACCTATATCAAGCTTATTAAAGATAGATAAAGGCATGAGATTTATGATAGCTCCTAGATCACATAGGACGTGACCAACTTCTTTTCCTCCGATGGAACACGGGATGGTAAAACTTCCCGGGTCTTTAAGCTTGGGGGGAATTTTGCACGTAAGAAGTGCACCACACTCTTGGGTTAAAGCAACCGTCTCAAATTCATTTAACCTCCTTTTCTTGTTTAAAATATCTTTTAAAATTTAACATAGTTTGGCATTTGCTCGAGAGCCTCTGCCAAAGATATGTTAATGTGAAGTTGCTTAAAAATGTCTAAAAATTTCTTAAATTGAGAATCCGCATTTTTAGATTTTAATCTTTTTGGAAAAGGAAGGTCTCGTAAATCTGGAGTTGGTTGGTTAACTTACTTCTGCTAGACAGTGGGCACAAACTCACCATTGTGGTAAGTTTGAGCTGGAAATTGTTTACTGCTGGAAGTTGAAGCAGAAGCTGCTTACTGGTTAGAAACTGGAATTTGATCTTTTTCACTTGCAGAAAACAAAGCTGGAAAATTGTTTTTATCAAAAGCATGTGAAACATCATTTAATTTGTTTGAATTTTCGGAAGCTTTAGGTAGAACATTATTTACTTCCATATCATCAATACTTCTCAAGATAACGGCTTTAACTTGCTCCTTACCCTTAGGGGTTTCCATATCACTAGGCAATATTCCTTGGGGTCTACTTTTAAGTTCGGCCGCAAATTGGCCGAGTTGGATTTCCATACTCCTAAAGGATGCATTGGTTTGGGTTATAAAACCCTTAAGTAATGATTCGAGTGAACCATTATCCGATGCATTTTGTTGCCTAAGTACATAATTTTGGGATGAATTCCTATTTTGAAAATTTTGCGAACCACCTTGATGAAATCCTGGGGGATTTTGTGGTTGGTTTTGGACTTGGTTTACCCCGGGGGATTGAAGTCCAGGATTGTTGGCCCATGAAAAATTGTGGTGATTCCTCCAATTCGAGTTATATGTGGAAGAAAACGGACTATTTCTAGTGTGACTTCCAATATAATTTACCGAAACGGGGTTTCCGGGGCAACATTCTAATGAATGGCCCTTACCACAAATTGCACAAGAATCCAATGATGGAGTGTTAGACATTATGGCATTTACTTGACTCTTTTCTCCCATTAAATTGTTTTTAATCAAATTAGTCAAAGCTACAATTTTCGCATTTAAAGAAGAAACTGCATCTACTTCTTAAGACCGGTAGCTGTTTTGGGAACTACGGCACGAGGGTTTGACCAGTCGTTATTATTATTTGAAACTTTTTCTAAAATGTCGTACCCTTCATTGTAAGTTTTCGAAGTAAAAGCTCCACCCGTCGTCGCGTCAAGGATAACTTTAGCGGCACGAGAAAGACCATTATAAAATGTTTCTAGTTAAATACAACAGGGATTCCATGATGGGGGCACTTTCGTAAAAGGTCCTTGAATCTTTCCTAAGCATCGGAAACTGCTTCATCCTCTTCTTGACGAAAGGTCATAATTTCATTTCTAAATTTAACGTTCCTAGTTGGAGGGAAATATTATTTAAGAAATTTTTCGGCTAAATCTTTCCATGTAGGAATAGAACTGGAAGGTTGAGATTTTAGCCATGCTCTAGCTCTATCCTTTACGGTATAAAGGAAAAGTGTCAAACGTAAAGCTTCTTGTGAAACTCCCGGAATTTTAAAATGATCTGTCATTTCTATAAAAGATTTTAAATGAGAGTGCGGATCTTCTGACGGCAATCCTCCAAACTGACCTATTGCGGAGATCATTTGGAAGATAACCGGTTTTGGTTCAAAAGCAGTTGCAGTTACATCGAGTCTACTAATCCCAGCGGCGAGTTGACCGAACTCTGGGGTTGCGTAGTCCCAATGCCTCTATTTTTGTCATCGGCAACTTTAACTGTTGGTTCCCGATTCGGAGGTGGTAAAGCATCACCCATGGTGCGAGAAGTATTTTTACGAATTTTTCTTCCTCTTTTACGTCCTTGAATGGTTCTTTCGATTTCGAGATCGAGAGGCAATAGCTCACCGTGTTGTAGTCATGGCATACAACGCAGGTAAAAGGCTTGAAAAAAAAAACTAAAGACCAAGGCTCGAAATAAAAATTAATATCTCAGGAAATAAATTATGCCAGTCCCCGGAAGCGGCGTCAGAAACTTGACATCTAATTACCGTTCGTGTATAAACACAATGGGAAATATCCCCACAGTAAAGGTGCAAGTGCACACCGACACTATGGTTGCCTTCAAGTAATAAAGTGGTAAAATACTACTATCGTTCCCTCAGGGACTGGAACTACTGAGAATCTGAGATTTTTATGAACTTCTTGGTTTTTGGTTTCGGTTTGATTTAAAATGACTTTGAGAATTGGTGAAAGTTGTAAATATCGAGATTAAACAATAATTAAAAGATGGGTATGGGTGCAAGTTTTCCTTAAGATAAATATAATAAAATGGTTGGAAAGTTATAAGAGATCTATAGAGCCGCACCACTCTCTCGAGAGTGAAGTTCTTATAGGCGCCTTATAAATTTACATAAAGTTCCCAGATATAGTACTTTTAAGTTCACCGATTCAGAATCAAATTACATTGGACACGACGGAATTTATCCAAATCTCTTTGTGATATAAAGTATCCCCAAACAAATTCTATCTAAATACATATAAAGTCCACATCTCTACGTTATTATTCAATGTTCTCTCGAATCTTTGTGCATCACTTAAACCGTATTTCCGATCCGCCCATCTCTGGGTCTAAGATCTTATATTAACACTTCAAAATGTTCGAGTTTAAGTTCCAATTTAAGTGACCAAACATTTAAAGTATTAAAAATGGGAACACCCATATATCATACGAACACTTAAGTTAAACTCACACCCACACCTATAGAGACAATTTAGCTACTACGAGACATGGAAAGCAGTAAATAAACAGAAATGAACTAAAATATAACTTGCATTAATATTAATAAGATAAAACTGTCACCACAGTGTCGAGGTTGTAGTGACTGGATACAACGCGGAAATGAAAGACAAAAATTAAAGTCTAAATTACAAAAATAAAAAGAACTCAGCAAGTGTTGAGGAGAAGAAGAGAGAATGCAGAAAATTAAAGAAAGAAAGATGTAAAAGGTGTGTGGAATTAGGCACCCAAAGGCCGCCTTTTATACTAAAAGAAAGGTAATGCTTTTTGGGTAAAAACCACAAGTTAAAGAAGACCATGCCCTACTTTCTAGACTACACTAAGCTTTCATAATTATCTCCTTTCCAGCTGGATTTTGTCTTCTTTTGTCTTCATTTTTCAGCCGAAAATTGCTGGAGACTCCAGCAACTTAATCAATAAGCACAGCACACTCCACTGTGGTGACAAACAGCCAAAAAGAGTAAAAATAGTTTGAAATTTATCTTTTGGTATTAAATCATCGTGTGAAGCAACTTTATAAGAAAAGAAGGCATAAAAGCCTAAAATGATGAATTTAAGGGAATTAAAGTGAGGAAAATAACCTGAAATTACTCTCATATTCAAGAGTTATTAGTTACATTTCAGCTTTATTTCATTTCTTTACTCCTTTCGATGTCTATTATGAGTTAATTGTCTCTATGGGTGTGAGTTTAACTTAAGAGTTCATAAAATATGTGGGTGTTCTCACTTTTAATACTTTAAATGTTTGGTCACTTAAATTGTGAATTAAAGTCAACGCGGATAAGCCTATCACTTTGAAGTGTTAATATTAGATCTTAGACCTAGGGATAGGTGGATCTGAAATACGGTTTAACTGGTGCACAAAGATTTGAGACAGTCTTTGAATAGTCACATAGAGATACGGATTTTGTATGTATTTTGTTAGGTCTATTCGGATGTTATACTTTATATTACAACAAGATTTGGATATATTTGGTGTGATCATATAAATCTGAATCTGAATCAACAAACATTCAAGTATTAGAAAGGGGAACTTTATGGAAATTTATAAGCCGTCTCTAAAACTTCACATTCAAAAGATCTGGAGTTCTTTAGATTTCATATAAGTTTCCGATCCTATTATTATTTATCTTAAGGGACACTTACACCCATACCCATCTTTTAATTTATTCGTTTAACTTATTATTTACAATTATTCACCAAGTCAACAAATCATTTTAAAACATAATCAAAACCTAAACAAAGAAGTTCATAAAAATCTCAGATTCTCAGTAGTTCCAATCCCTGTGGGAACAATACTGGTACTTTACCACTTTATTACTTGAAGGCGACCATAGTGTCGACGTGCACTTGCACCGCCACTGTGGGGACATTGTACCCAATGTGTGTACACGAACAGTTTCTAGTTGTCAGTAACGTAAGAAATTTTTTCTGATTTTGGTGTCAAGGAAAGCGGAAAGTAGGTAGCTAGTTTTGTAAATGAATCCTGATATTGAACCAAGGGTTGAAAAGCCCCAGGTATCTGAGGCAAAGCTAAGAGAAGTGGATAGTATGTATGTGGAGATTATAGACGTTGACTTTGATTTCTGATGGAAATAAAAGTGACTCGATTTGGAAAGTGAAGGAGGAATGGGATCACATTATGTCAAATACAAGTTTAGAAGGAATCTTCATAGACTTTGATATTGGTGTTGAAACTGAATCAAATTTACCTGAGCTTGTTGAAGCTGAAAATCCAGAACCAGAACCTGAAATTTGAGTTGAAATCCAAATCCACCATTCAACTTGAGCCTACAATTCAAACTGAAATCCTAATCTCCACCGCTTAATCTAACCCTACACAATCGTTCAAACCAAAGTCGATACCATAACAAGTTAAAAACGAGTTAAAAATCCTAATGCTACTCAAATTCAAAAGGAGTTAATTTGTTAAAAGCCAACCGAGAGCTAATTTGCTAATTTGCATCGTCAAGTTAAGCTTGCTTATATTATCGTTCCGAAGATAGGTTTTGAAAGCAATCAACTGAGAGCTAAATTGCTAAAGCAAAATCAGGAATTAGAAGATATTGATGGTTATCTTTTGTTCATTGTTTTGGAAGATACATAATTTGGAGTTGTCAAGAATCAATAGGGTAAACAGAGATTTCTTAGATTTTATGAAGTTGACGGGTATTTGGATAGTCCACTAAAGGTTATTAGACATAAGTTGAATCATAAGCTGGCAAAAGATCTGAAAGCTCCAGAGAAAGATAAAATGGGCTTAAGAGAAAGAGAGGGGGTGTCAAGGGTAGTGATAACTATAGATGATCGATTGGAATACATAAATATACTCAAAAGGATGGAGACTCACCTTGGATTGGGAAAACATTGAAGACGTTTTTGTTAAAGCATGATGCTTGAATCAAAATAGGGAGAATGCTAGGTGCTTATTTTTGTTGTATTCAAGTTAGAGACCATTATTGTAAATACCCAAGGGATATAAATACTTTTGTAAAATGAACCAGAATTCACTTTACTAGATTTATGCTAAATCTAAGTTTCACACCAAACTTTGAGCTTCCTTTGAGGAAGAATTGAAATCCTCAAGCTAGAACTTCATATCTAAGTTGCAAAACTTTCATGAACACTCCTTTGAACTAGCAAACCCTAGCAAGACAATCCTAAGTGGAGAAAGGGGTTTAGGGTGCAAAGTGACCAAACCTTAGGTCAAGAAATGGTATATTAGAAGCTTACATCAAATCTCATGGAAATTCTAAAATCACCAAGAAACTCAATCTTCTTTAATATCCCTTTGAAGATCTTTAAAAAAAAATATAGCCTCCAAAATTGCTAAAATCATAGATGAAATAAATAAAATATCACCAAATGAAGAAAACCCCCCAAAAGCATGTTTTTATGAAGTTAAGGGGGTCTACGCGGCCTTTCCTACAACCACGCCATGTACTGACCGTTCCCCTACCTTTTTCTAACCGTTCTTCTTGGCCGTTCTTAACCTTTTTTTTGGGGTCCTTCGACCGTTTTCCCTGTCCTTCGACTGTTTTTCTTGGCCATTCTCCAATCGTTTTCCCTAGGTGTTTCCCTATCGTTATTCCAAAAAATAACGGGTGTTACTATAACACAAAATGTTTTTTTGCTTTGATAGATCTATTAATATTTCTTTGCAATTGATGAATTTCGAAATTTTTATCTCCGCTTTTGTATTTTAGCATACTGTTTAAATCAATCTAATACCAAAAGATTTTTTATATTAATGACGTAATATAACATATAAATTTTATTTATTAGCTTAAGATCAATACCACAACAAATGGATCTTTTAGAATGACTAACTGATCTTGAACGTTTTAATAGAGTATCCTATGACATGTTATGTTCATAAGAAAACTATTCATGTCAATCAAAATGCAATATAATAAGTTGTTACACAAGCTAAAAAGTTTTTTAGACAAAGTCGGATGATTTTTTTATGTTAAAAATATGATAGACATTAGACAATATGAGTTTCTATAAGCTTGAAGTCTAATTAGTAATCTATAATGAAGTTCACATGCTTTAAAAAGCCTTGTATTCCTAAACAAAAAAATAGGATAATATTATAAGAAACAACATGGATTATTGGATTTGAGAATAGGAATAGCAAATGGATATTTAGGATGCGTTTAGTTAGGAAAAAATTTCCTGTTTCATAGAAAATGAAAATTTGGAAGACGCGTTTAGTTCGTTAAGTTTTCAAAAAATTTCCAAGAAAACGAAAATTGTCATTTTCTAAAACTATATTGGATTTAAAAAATAACTTTTACCAGTTTTCCAATTTTTCATTTTCTAAATAATTTTCTACATTCACTCTTTCACACACACACACACTTTCACAAACACATTCACACACATACACACACACGCACACACACACGCACACACACTCTTTCATAGACACGTTCACACACACACACAAACATTCATTTTCACACCACACACATTCACACAAATACACACTTTCATTTTCATATACACACATAGACACGTTCACACACACACACACACTTTCACACATTCACACACACATTGTGAACATATACACATACACTTTTATTTTAACACACACACACACAGACACGTTCACACACACACACACACTTTCACACATTCACATACACACATTCACACAGATACACACACACTTTTATTTTCACACACATACACACACACTCTTTCACATTCTTTCACACAGATACACACACATATTCACACAGATACACAAACTTTCATTTTCATACACACAAACACACACACATTCCCCCCCCCCCCCCACACACACACTTTCTAATTTGAAAAAATGGAAAATGGAAAATTAAAACTGTTAGAAAATGCACAACTAAAAGCGTTTTCTAATTTTCTAAAAATGGAAAATGAAAACTCCACCATTTCAACTAAACGCGTTTTAATAAAATTTCATAGAAAACTGAGAATGAAAACTCAACTCGATTTTCAGAAAACGTTTTCTATTAAAATGAAAACAGTTTTCGCTAACTAAACGCACCCTTATCTTATCTAAATATGTTATAACACAATAACTTTCTTGAGTTCGACAGATCTATTAATGTTCATTTAGGGTGCGTTTACTCACGGAAAAAATTTTAGTTTTCTAGGAAAATTCTACATTGAAAATGAAAATTTGGAAAACGCGTTTAGTTCGTTCAGTTTTCAAAAAAATTCCAAGAAAACAAAAAATTTCATTTTCTAAAATTACATTAAATTTAGAAAAATACTTTTAATACTTTTCCAATTTTTTGTTTTCTAAAAACTTTTCCACATTCAGACTTTCACGCACACACACACGCACACACGCACATACGCACACACTTTCATAGACACTCACACACTTTCACACACACACACACATATTCACACACACACTTTCATTTTCACACACATACACACACACACACTTTCATTTTCACATAGACACACACACACACACACTTTCATTTTCACACAAACACACACTTTCATTTTCATTTTCATTTTTATTTTCATTTTCATTTTCATTTTAGCTTTGTTTTTTTGCCATTACTAATATTCATTTTGTATATTGTTGAAGTCGATCAAACAACCAAAGATTTAACGATTAATTGTGTAACAAACACCATAGTTCTAAATAGCTTGATATGAGCTCGATATGGTGTCAAGTTTTGGGTTCGTCGCCGCGTTAACCCCCATTAGTCGACTCTAAGGTTTGACTTGCACTGTAAAGCGTTATGACATATGACGACACATTATGGCACGTTACGACCCCTTATTTTGTAAGGTGTGCGACTACTTTAATATATAATTTGAGTGACAAATGATAATTAATTATGAGACCTAGGATTTAAGTAAACATACAAAGGAAACTTAAAACCTAAAACTTTAAATAGGTAAAATATTTCACATTCCCGTACACGAAAAGTCGAATACGAGTTTATTGAAAATTGAAAAAAATAGTTAGTAGGGATTCAAGAGATTTAATCCGAATTTCGCATTTTTGCATATCATTTTTCATAAGTTCTAGAATAAAGTTCACTTTTGGTTCCCTAATGTTTCTTCATTTCAGCGGTTCCCATCCCTAACGTTTATTTCAACAGATTGACCCCTGATAGAGATACTAATATAGCTTCAAAAGGTACTGGGTTCTGAAGAGCAAGAAAGATCTGAAGAAAGAAAGACTCAGAACTCAGAAGACAAGTAGAGAAAAGCCTAAGGCATAACTTCTGAAGTGGCAACTTCAAAAGTTCTGAAGATTCTGAAGATACTTCTAAAGAAGTTCTGAAGAAGGTTCTGAAGAAGTTCTGAAGAAGTTTAGAAGAAGTTCAGAAGTAGTTCTGAACATGCTTGTCATTTTTGTACTGTAACTTTAGCATTTCTATTTCATGTATAAATAGATAGTTTGTTAGATAGTTATAACTAACGTTTTCATTAGCTTGTAAAGACATATTTTGTAATACAGTTCATCCTGTCAATACAATATACAACATTCGGTGAGCTATTTCTTGTTATCTTTCTATATCTTGATTGTTTGGGATCTATCAATTGGTATCAGAGCCAATTCATCTGTTCTTGAAGGTTAGAGAAGAACTTGTCAGATTTGACAGTTCTTGTTGTGTTCTTGATCGAAAAATTCAAGATTCAAATTCAAGTGAATTCTCGATCTTTTTCAAATCAAAGATGTCGAAAGAAATCGTCTCCATTGGATCAAAAACCAAACCACCAACTTTGTTTTTAGGGGAATATCATCAATGGCGAATCAGGATGGTTCAGTTCTTGGACAATATCGATGAAGCTTTAATGCAATCGATCATAAATGGCCCTCTGGAGGTCTATGTGGAAATCCCTGCAGTTCCAAGAACTGAATCCACTCCTGAAATACCTGCATCAAGAATCAAGAAAAGCCCAGGTATGTACAGTACTGCTGAGAAAGCTCAAGCTAAAATTGACAAAAGGGCATTAACTCTTCTTACTATGGCTATTCCAAATGAAATCTTTAATAGGGTAGATAGTCTAACATCTGCCAACGCTATGTGGGATGAGGTGGAAGCCCAGATGCAAGGTAGCACAAAAGCCCAAGCACAACGATTAAATATCTGTGTGGGTACTTACGAGAATTTTAGATATAAAGAAAATGAATCAATTACTGATACATATCATAGATTCAACATAATTCTGAATGATCTGAGAAGAAATGGTGTTCAGAAATCAAACTCAGAGATAAACAATAAATTTCTGAACAACTTGAGAAATGAATGGTCAAGCTTTTCTGATAACATGGTTAGAAGGAATCTGTCTAGGAAGATTATTCATGATGTATATGGCATCTTGTTCCAACAAGAGGACAAGATCAAAACTAGACAGTATGAGCAGAAAAAGGGAAATGAAACAATAACCTTGTTAAGCAAAAAGTACAACAACTCCTTGACCATCTCTACTAAAAACAAACTTTGTGAAATTCCAGAGACAACTTTGTGTGATGGGGATGAATCAGATGAAGAACTTAAAAGAATTTCTGATAATATTGCTTTTATGACATGGCGATTCACTCAAAGATATAATAAAAAATATCAGAATAAACCAAGGTCTGATGTTGGACCCAAGAAAGGTCAAGATGCTGGTCAAACTGAGTCATCTGAACCAGCAAGGTGTTTTAATTGTGGTAAGTCTGGTCATTATGCAAGACAGTGCAAAATGCCTAAAGTAGAGAACTCAAGCTACTATGAGAAGAAGCATCTTCTTGCAAAGAAAAATGAACAAAATCCAGCTCTAGTAACCAAGTTTGAAGAAGATTGGTTAAACTAGAGTGATGGAGAATACGATGAAGAGGTAGCTCATTATGCTTCAAAATGCTACATGTGCCAAATGGATCCAGAAGAAAAACATGCACATGATTCTGAGGTATCTTCTTCATCTTTTGAATTAAATTCTTTTTCTGAACCAAATTCTGACCAAATTCTGAACCAAATTCTGAACAAATTTCTGAAAATTCTGAAGTGCAAAATCAATTTCAGAATATGTTTTCTGAATTTGAAACTCTCAGAAACAAAATCAAAGGTGAAAGAATTTTGGTAAATCAATTTAAAGCTGAAAGCCAAATCTATAAACAAAACTGCCAAGAAGCTGAACAAATTCTTGAAAACGTTTCTGAAGAAAAGTTACAATTAAAAGAAAAGATGGACACTTTAAAGAAATATTTCATTAATGAGAAATCTGAAAAAGAAGTTCTGAATGTAAAAATGAACTTTTTGAACCAAGAAAGACTTGATATTTACAAAAAGATTAAGGAATTAGAAGATCTGAACTTTAAAAGATGTCAAATTGAACAGACTCTGAACATTTTGACAAATCAGGCTCAGAATTCAAAATTTTACAATATAAAAGCAGGTTTGGGATATAATGAGAGTCAAATTCTGCAAAAGGCACCTGCAAATCTTTATGACTATTCTAAAATGAAAATTTTTAATGAAACCAACACAAGTATCATATCCAAACCTGTTAACTTCTCTCTGCCTGAAAGAATTCCGTTTGTCAAATCAGAAACTCTGTTTTCTGAAGAAAAATCTTTTCATTCTGATAAAATTGAGATAATTTCTGAATCAGAAGTAATGAGTAATAACGTTTCAAAACCTTCTGAAATTACTTCTGAATCTAAAATTATTTCTGAAGAAAAATCTGAACCATCTGTTAAATCTGAGAAAACTTCTGAACCGATTTCTGAATGCCCTTTTGAACAAACTTCTGAGATAAACTCTGAAGTTCTTTCAGAAGATAATTTTGATGATAAATCAGAACATGAAGAAAAATATGATGAATTCTCAGATATTGAATCTTTTCAAGGTAATGATGAGAATTCAGAAATTATTTTTGATAATTCTGATAATGAGTCAAAGATAATTTCAAATAATTTTTTTTTTGCTTCTAGCATGACTCAAGATAAATTCAATAGTGTTGATTCTTGTTCATCTACTGCTTTATTAAATATTCTGAAGAATCATATTCACCGTATTAATTGTGGTAATCATGATTTTCAGCTAAGAAATCAATTCAGAACTTTTCAGCTAAATTGGCAAATAAAAATAAATATAAAAAGAAAAATAAAAATAAATCTAAGACTGACAAATCTCAAAGTTCTGAACAAACTTCTGAACTGAAAAATCTGAAGTCAAAGTTCAGAACTTCAATTTTTTTTACTAATCTCAAAGGACCCATTCTAATAATCATTTTTGCAGATATATCATGTGTGGGTCTTAGATTCTGGATGTTCAAGACACATGACACCTTTCAAAGAACTTTTAACTGATTATCATGAAAGATATGGAGGAACAGTTAGCTTTGGAAATAATGCAAAATGTTATGTGAGAGGATATGGTACTTTTTCCAAAGGAGATGTTAAAGTGATGAATTTGCACCTAAGGGTACAGCTGGTATCTTTGTTGGCTATTCTCAGAGATTCAAAGCTTACAGAATGCTAATTAAAGGAACTCAAAGGATCATTGAGACATCAAATATTAGATTTCATGAAACAACTTTGACTTCTGAACAAGACAGTTCAGAACTCACACTTAACCCTATTTCTGAAAGCTTGGATTCAGAACATAGCAAGACAAATCATACTTCCAAATCTCAAACTTTACTTAAATCAAACTTAGATATCTTATGTCAAGACTTATTCGATGTTTCTGTTAATGTTTCTGCAGATTATCAGAATCCATCTCTTCTCAGAAGCCCAACAGTACATGATATTTCAGAAATTCCAATATCAAATAACTCATCCCCATTTATCTCAACCTCAAATTCAGAAATTCCTATTTCTGAATCTGTACACATGACTTCTGAAACAGTTCAGAATATTCCTGTTTCTGAACCTGTGCCTACAACTTCTGAACCAGTACAGAATATTCCATTTGAGGAAGAGAATTCAGATTTACATTCAGCTATCAACCATGATACTGACACTCAAGCAATTATTGATGATTATGATTCTTTCAACAATGTCTCATCTGTTCAACCATTACCAAATGTGAACAAATGGACATTCAATCATCCTATTCATCAAATCATTGGTGATGCATCAAAAGGTGTTCAAACAAGATCAGCAACAGCCAATGAGTGTTTATATGTGAATTTCTTAAGCAGCATGGAACCTAAGGAGCCAGTTGAAGCTCTTCAAGATCCAGACTGGATTCTAGCTATGCAAGAAGAGCTAAATGAATTTGAAAGAAACAAAGTCTGGAGATTGATTCCTAAACCAAAAGGTAAATCAATAATTGGCACAAAATGGGTATTTAGAAATAAAAAGGATGAAAATGGAATTGTTGTGAGAAACAAAGCAAGGCTTGTTGCTAAGGGGTATTGTCAATGATAGGACCCAAACAATCAAGATATCAATATATGAAAAGATTATAACAGGAATGATAGTAGCCAAATGTAATTTTATATTGATTGAATGTACTGTATACAGAATATATCTTTACAAGGTATATGAAAACATTAGTTCTAACAATCTAACTAACTATCTATTTATACATACAATAGAAAGACTAAAGTGACAAGACATTCATAACAGACAAGTTCAGAATTGGTTCTGAGCTCCTTCAGAACTTCTTCAGAAGTGCCTTCAGAACTTCTTCAGAACCTCTTCAGAAGTGTCTTCAGAACTTCTTCAGATCTTTTTATCTTTTAAGAACCCAGTTCCTTTTGAAACTATTATGATATTTCTATCAGTCAACAAGAAACAATTGATTATGATGAAACTTTTGCCCCTGTTGCAGGACTTGAAGTTATCAGAATATTTCTTGCATATGCAGCTCATAAAAATATGAAGGTGTTCCAAATGGATATCAAGTGTGCATTTCTGAATGGTATTCTACATGAAGAAGTGTATGTTGAACAACCAGAAGGCTTTGTTAGCAAAGAATTTCCAGATCATGTCTATATTTTGGACAAAGCCTTATATGGACTTAAACAAGCACCAAGAGCATGGTATGACACTCTCACAACTTTTCTTCTGAACTCCAAATTCAAAAGAGGTACTGTTGATACCACTTTATTTCTGAAAAAGGAAGGTGATGATATGATATTAATACAAATATATGTAGATGATATTATATTTGCTTCTACTAATCCAAAATTTTGTAGAACTGTCAGATCTGACAAGTTCTTTCACATATCTTCTTCAAGAACAGATGAATTGGCTCTGATACCAATTCATAGGACCCAAACAATCAAGATATCAATATATGAAAAGATTATAACAGGAATGATAGTAGCCAAATGTAATTTTATATTGATTGAATGTACTGTATACAGAATATATCTTTACAAGGTATATGAAAACATTAGTTCTAACAATCTAACTAACTATCTATTTATACATACAATAGAAAGACTAAAGTGACAAGACATTCATAACAGACAAGTTCAGAATTGGTTCTGAGCTCCTTCAGAACTTCTTCAGAAGTGCCTTCAGAACTTCTTCAGAACCTCTTCAGAAGTGTCTTCAGAACTTCTTCAGATCTTTTTATCTTTTAAGTACCCAGTTCCTTTTGAAGCTATTATGATATTTCTATCAGTCAACAAGAAGCAATTGATTATGATGAAACTTTTGCACCTGTTGCAAGACTTGAAGTTATCAGAATATGTCTTGCATATGCAGCTCATAAAAATATGAAGGTGTTCCAAATGGATATCAAGTGTGCATTTCTGAATGGTATTCTACATGAAGAAGTGTATGTTGAACAACCAGAAGGCTTTGTTAGCAAAGAATTTCCAGATCATGTCTATATTTTGGACAAAGCCTTATATGGACTTAAACAAGCACCAAGAGCATGGTATGACACTCTCACAACTTTTCTTCTGAACTCCAAATTCAAAAGTGTTAGGATCCAAAGAATCCTATGAATTTGGATCCTATGTTTGAAATGTTTTGTAAAGAAAAGAACTTCAGAATCTGAAGATGAATAGTTCAGAAGTTCTGAACTAGTGCTAGAAAGATAAACAAAGTCATCTTCAGAAGTGCAAAATATATATTCAGAAGTTCTGAATAGGTTCTGAAGTGAAAAGTCAGAAGTTCTGAAGACAATTCAGAAGTGGTTCTGAAGAGCAAAGTTCAGAATTCTGAAGACAGTTCAGAAGTTCTGAAGAACTTCCGAATAGAGTTTTTGATGACGTGTCTCATTGTTATTGGGCTGTGATTTAAATACATGTAACTGTAGCTTTACATTTGTAGTATAAATAGAATGTCTGTTAGACGGTTAGTAGTTGAACAAAAATAGAACAACACACATGAGAGTCGTTTAAAGGTGTAAGTGTGTGTTTCTCTGTAAAGCTTTCTACAGTTCTAATAAAATGAGGATTCATTGAGCATACTATATCAGATCTGTTGTAATATGGGACTAACAAAAAGAGATATTGTTGATACCACTTTATTTCTGAAAAAGGAAGGTGATGATATGATATTAATACAAATATATGTAGATGATATTATATTTGCTTCTACTAATCCAAAATTTTGTAGAAATTTTGAGAAAATTATGCAAACTGAATTTGAAATGAGTTTGATGAGAGAGTTAACATTTTTTTCTTGTTTCAAGTTAAACAACTTCCCACTGGCATATTCATTAATCAATCTAAGTATGTCTCTGACTTACTTAAGAAGTTTGACATGTCTGACTGTTCTAGTATTCAAACTCCAACGGCCACAGCAACAAAATTATCACCTGATTTGAATGGCATATCTGTTGATCAGAAAAAATATAGGGGAATCATTGGATCTTGTCTTTACTTAACAACTACTAGACCAGATATAATGTTTGCTACATGTATTTGTGCTAGATATCAAGCTAATCCTTCATTGGGACTTTGATATCCTAAGGATTCTGGTTTTGAGCTAACAACTTTCACAGATGCAGACCATGGTGGTTGCAAATTTAACAGGAAAAGCACATCTGGATCATGTCAATTTTTGGGTGACAGACTTGTAAGCTGGTCTTCAAAGAAACAAAACTGTGTTTCCACTTCTACTGCAGAAGCCGAGTATGTTGCAGCTGCAATCTGTTGTTCACAAGTGATCTGGATGCAAACAAAGCTCAAGGACTATGGTTACACTTTTAAAAAGATTCCTTTGTATTGTGATTCAAAGAGTGCCATAGCTATCACTGCTAATCCTGTTCAACATTCAAAGACAAAGCATATTGATGAAAGATATTATTTTATCAAAGATCATGTGGAAAAAGGTAGTATGGAAATGTTTTTTGTTCAGACAGATTATCAATTGGCTGATTTATTTACCAAAACACTTGATGAGAAACGATTTAATTTTCTGGTAAGTAAATTGGGCATGATGAATATGTCTATGTAAGTATTTAGAAATTATATTCTGAGTTTAATTCTTCTAAATTCTGAATAATTTGAACTTCAGATCTTCTAAAGTTTTGTGTTCAGAAAAAAAAATTCTTTCGGAATTCAGAAGTTCTAATTTCTTCTTCAAATACTTTAATTTTTTTTTCTCTTTCATTTCTCTAACATTTTCATTTCTCTGATAAATAGCATTGATTAAGGGGGAGAATCAAAATTGCTTATGATTCAAGGGGGAGTGATGCTAAATTTCAAAATCATGAATAATTATTTCTATCAAACAGATCTGAGGTGCTGGTTACAAGTCTTGAACTTCAAATCTAAGTAGTATGGACAAGCTTCTATAGATAATATATCTTTGTTATTGTTCAAACCTACTTCTCAACAGTTAAAACGATTTATATGTTTCAGAAGTATGTAATTTTAAATGATTTTTGTCATTTTGGAGGCATATAAGTTTGGTTCTGAACTTTCCTTGCAAGTTCTGAAATGTTTCTGAATGTCTTCATTTAGACTTCTGAATTTTTTCTCAGAAGTTCTGAATTTCTGCTGAAGTTTTTGAACTTATTCTCAGAACTTTACTTCCCGTTATTGATTTTAAGCGTGTGCCACGTGTTTTAATTTCATTAGAAAACCCTTATCCATGCAATTAAAAGGTTCATTAATCCAAGTTAATGATGATTACTCCTCTAATCTCGTTTCATTTCTAGCCACGTGTCCATCTACCCTTATTCAGTCATATAAAATAGATGGAATCATCATCTTCTTCATTTTCTAGTGATTTTTCCCTCGAAAACCTCTCTGTGCTTTTCCATTTGCAATCTAGTGCGTATCCTTATTCATTTCTAATAATGTCGACTTCGAATGTGATGGTTTCTGCTTCTTCAAGTTTCAGCAACAACAATGACTCATCCAGTGATGCATCATTCAAAATTGTGCCTAAGAAAATAGTGATTGGATCAATGCAGATCCCTTTGAATGATGATCATGTAGTACAAGACACAGTGTTGGAACCCAGTTCCCTTTCTTAATAGTTAATTGAGAGATTTGTGAATCAAAGTATAAGCGGAAGCAATTCAAATCAATTAACCACAGTAATTATCAAACAAACAGTAAGTAAGAAATGATGAAGAATAGATTGAGTTTGTATTGATAACCTGGAAGATCGATTACAAATACTGGAATTAGACGCACAATATGGTCTCCAAAAGTATGCTTTTCAATCAACAACTTTACATTCAAAGAACTGATTTATTTATACTATTACAATGAATATAAAGTCAACAATCTAACCAGTTACAAAATGACACATCAGCAGGTAGGAGCGTATAACAGAATTCAGTTGTAAACTGAGACGCACAAGGTAAGAGTGTGTCACGTCATATCATACTTCCATGTTATGGTTCATACTTCTTAGGTCTAACAATCTCCCCCTAAGTATGAAACCAGAGTTTTGGAATATGATCCTTGTTTGTTCTATCTTAGGGTGGATCAACTGTTGAAATGATCTTTGAGATACGGTCGATAATTCCTCTGAGCTTCAAGAGACCATCGATTCTTTTTAGTATCCTCTCAGTTACTTCAGGATCACAGTAGTTGATATCAACAGAGATGTAACATTTTGCAATGTATACAACCTCTGATGAATATTTATGTGCTTCTTTGATTCTGAAGAAACTCCTTCTATTTGGCCTTTTGAAGATGACCCCTTCTTCTGGTTTACTCAATACTCTGCCGATTCTTTTAGAATTGATACCTTTTAAATCTTCATTAGGAGCAGAGATTGCTAGGTTATCAACATTGTAATTGATTCCAATTTGAAAATCTACTTGTCTCTTGTATCTGATGAGGGACTTCATGCATTGAATGATCCGAGAGTAGGCAATTTGATCTTGGATATCACTTCTTTTGGTCATCTAAATCTTCATGAAATTCTCCAGAAAGATGAGATCAGAAGGAAAGATGGACAATAAATCATTATCACTGAAGTAATAAGTCTTATTGTCTTCTCTGATTACTTCATATATGGTATACCAAATCTCTGTCTGTTCAAATGGAGTATGCTTGATGGCAGAAATTCTCTTGATTGGCACAGTAGTGTAGACATCCTTTCTGGCTTGCCTATGACTCATGAATTTATCCTTTTCAGCATCACTAACATTATAGCTATTTGAGAAATTAGGCAGCATAAGATAGATCTTTTGATCAGTAGGAGCATACATGTATCTTTTTGTTACTTCCAGAATTGGAAGATCAAGTTTTCCAAGTCTCTGTAGTTTTTCTCTATATTCAGCTGTTCGACTTGATGATTCTTCGCCAGCGATTCGTTTGTTTTTTCCCTTTCCATTTCTGTTTGTGCTCTTGCCTTTTCTGCAAAGGCTCTTTCTGCTTCAGCTCTTGCATGGAGTTCAACTTATATTCTTTCTTCTTATCTTCTTTTATTTAAGGCTTCAACTTTAGCTTTTGAGGCTTCAGCTTTAGCCTTGGCAATTTTAGCTTTGAGAATTTCTGCTTCAACATCTGGTGGGTAGGGAACACTTCTGTTATTGCCAATGACATCTAAAAGAAATTGAGCCATTCTTGGATCCTTAGGAAGAGTGCCGGAATGTGTGGCCAGAGGTCTTGGAGTCAGAGGTGTTTGTTTTGAAGATGGTTGTGCAGATGGAGATGAGGCAGAAGCTTTTCCTTTATCTTGAGAAGAAGTATTAGTACCCATAGCAGTCTTAGCCTTCTTGGTTTCTGGCATTTTATCCCCCTTCTGAGAATCTGGATCCTGATCCTCAGATCTTTTCCTTTTGAGTTCAGACTTTTTGCATGACCTTTCTTCCTTAGCCTTCTGTTTGGCGGCGAATGTAGCAGAGAGAGAGAGCTTACCATAGATGATAGTTGAGAAATAGAGGACTCGAGAAAGGTAAGCTTCTGATCCACATTTGATGTGCTGGCAGTGGTTTTTGAGACATATTTTGAAGTTAGGGCATTGATTCTATCGAGCATGGCTTTCTGAAAGATAGCCATGTCGGAATTTTTCACCAGGGATGATCCAGAAGTGTCTTCAGAGGGTTGCACAACCTTAATGATTTTCTGAAGATCTGCCACTAAGGTCCCATTTCGTCAACAGAGATTGTGACCTCTGGAGTTGGAATTTCATTAGGAATAAAGAAGACGGCGTCAGAGTTGGTCTTGATGCCTTTGTTCAAAGAATTAAAATGATCAGAAGCTTGTGATCGTTGAGCTTCTGTATTTTTAGAGATAAGCTCTCTGAGCGCCTCCAGAGTTCGAGTATGCTGAGTTTGTTCATTTTGGATGGCAAGAAGAATGGCATTGTAAGAATCCAGGGATAGTTTTAGATCTTCCACAGATCTCTGAAGTTTATCACCAAATGCCTGTAATGCTGCATTAGTGACGAACTCAGAATATGTAACCGGTGCATCTCCAGCCAATGGAGCCCCTTTACTCTCGCGTTCAGAGAGGCCCTCTTTCACACCTGTGTTGACATTGAGAAGAAATGGTGTTCAGAAATCAAACTCAGAGATAAACAATAAATTTCTGAATAACTTGGGAAATGAATGGTCAAGCTTTTCTGATAACATGGTTAGAAGGAATCTGTCTAGGAAGACTATTCATGATGTATATGGCATCTTGTTCCAACAAGAGGACAAGATCAAAACTAGACAGTATGAGCAGAAAAAGGGAAATGAAACAATAACCTTGTTAAGCAAAAAGTACAACAACTCCTTGACCATCTCTACTAAAAACAAAGTTTGTGAAATTCCATAGACAACTCTGTGTGATGGGGATGAATCAGATGAAGAACTTAAAAGAATTTCTGATAATATTGCTTTTATGACAAGCCGATCCACTCAATGATATAATCAAAAATATCAGAATAAACCAAAAGTCTGATGTTGGACCCAAGAAAGGTCAAGATGCTGGTCAAACTGAGTCATCTGAACCAGCAAGGTGTTTTAATTGTGGTAAGTCTGGTCATTATGCAAGACAGTGCAAAATGCATAAAGTCAAGAACTCAGGCTACTATGAGAAGAAGCATCTTCTTGCAAAGAAAAATGAACAAAATCCAGCTCTAGTAACCAAGTTTGAAGAAGATTGGTTAAACTAGAGTGATGGAGAATACGATGAAGAGGTAGCTCATTATGCTTCAAAATGCTACATGTGCCAAATGGATCCAGAAGAAAAACATGCACATGATTCTGAGGTATCTTCTTCATCTTTTGAATTAAATTCTTTTTCTGAACCCAATTCTGAACCAAATTCTGAACCAAATTCTGAACAAATTTCTGAAAATTCTGAAGTGCAAAATCAATTTCAGAATATGTTTTCTGAATTTGAAACTCTCAGAAACAGAATCAAAGGTGAAAGAATTTTGGTAAATCAATTTAGAGCTGAAAGCCAAATCTATAAACAAAACTGCCAAGAAGCTGAACAAATTCTTGAAAACGTTTCTGAAGAAAAGTTACAATTGAAAGAAAAGATGGACACTTTAAAGAAAGATTTCATTAATGAGAAATCTGAAAAAGAAGTTCTGAATGTAAAAATGAACTTTTTGAACCAAAAAAGACTTGATATTTACAAAAAGATTAAGGAATATAAGATCTGAACTTTAAAAGATGTCAAATTGAACTGACTCTGAACATTTTGACAAATCAGGCTCAGAATTCAAAATTTTACAATATAAAAGCAGGTTTGGGATATAATGAGAGTCAAATTCTGCAAAAGGCACCTGCAACTCTTTATGACTATTCTAAAATGAAAATTTTTAATGAAACCAACACAAGTATCATATCCAAACCTGTTAACTTCTCTCTGCCTGAAAGAATTCCCTTTGTCAAATCAGAAACTCTGTTTTCTGAAGAAAAATCTTTTGATTCTGATAAAATTGAGATAATTTCTGAATCAGAAGTAATGAGTAATAACGTTTCAAAATCTTCTGAAATTACTTCTGAATCTAAAATTATTTCTGAAGAAAAATATGAACCATCTGTTAAATTTGAGAAAACTTCTGAACCGATTTCTGAATCCCCTTTTGAACAAACTTCTGAGATAAACTCTGAAGTTCTTTCAGAAGATAATTTTGATAATAAATTATAACATGAAGAAAAATATGATGAATTATCAGATATTGAATCTTTTCAAGGTAATGATGAGAATTCAGAAATTATTTTTGATAATTCTGATAATGAGTCAAAGATAATTTCAAATAATTTTTTTTTTTGCTTCTAGCATGACTCAAGATAAGTTCTCAGATTCAATGAATGATTCAGATTCAGAAGATGATGTTGTTCATATGGTTCAAGTTATAGATAAAGATGGATATTTGGTATACAAATTACAATCATCTATGATTGATGGGGACATTTTAAAATCTGAAGAACCGAAGTTGTCTTCAGAAAAGTTTAACACCGTTTTTCTGAAACAAGAGTTTCTGAAAACTGAAATTTCTTCCACATCATCTAATGATACTTCTATTTCTCCAAATACATCTTTAACTTCTGAAAAATCTTCAACATCATCATCTGACTTTATAAATAGTGGCAAATTCTTTGAAAAAGGACAGTCTTCCAATTCAACTTCTGAAGTTCATAATACAGAACTTAAATCCAAAGATAAATCTAAAGATGGTAAAAAGACTACTTATACTAATCCTCATTTCTTACCTTTTACAGAGTTGTCCTCTTTAGTTTGGAGAAAGAAAGGTGAAAGATTATCAAAGACTGACAAACTTAATAAAGTGAATAAAAGATATTTTGTTGATAAATTCAATAGTGTTGATTCTTGTTCATCTACTGCTTTATTAAATATTCTGAAGAATCATATTCACTGTATTAATTGTGGTAATCATGATTTTCAGCTAAGAAATCAATTCAGAACTTTTCAGCTAAATTGGCAAATAAAAATAAATATAAAAAGAAAAATAAAAATAAATCTAAGACTGACAAATCTCAAAGTTCTGAACAAACTTCTGAACTGAAAAATCTGAAGTCAAAGTTCAGAACTTCAAATTTTTTTACTAATCTCAAAGGACCCATTCTAATAATCATTTTTGCAGATATATCATGTGTGGGTCTTAGATTCTGGATGTTCAAGACACATGACACCTTTCAAAGAACTTTTAACTGATTATCATGAAAGATATGGAGGAACAGTTAGCTTTGGAAATAATGCAAAATGTTATGTGAGAGGATATGGTACTTTTTCCAAAGGAGATGTTAAAGTGATGAATTTGCACCTAAGGGTACAGCTGGTATCTTTGTTGGCTATTCTCAGAGATTCAAAGCTTACAGAGTGCTAATTAAAGGAACTCAAAGGATCATTGAGACATCAAATATTAGATTTCATGAACCAACTTTGACTTCTGAACAAGACAGTTCAGAACTCACACTTAACCCTATTTCTGAAAGCTTGGATTCAGAACATAGCAAGACAAATCATACTTCCAAATCTCAAACTTTACTTAAATCAAACTTAGATATCTTATGTCAAGACTTATTTGATGTTTCTGTTAATGTTTCTGCAGATTATCAGAATCCATCTCTTCTCAGAAGCACAACAGTACATGATATTTCAGAAATTCCAATATCAAATAACTCAGCCCCATTTATCTCAACCTCAAATTCAGAAATTCCTATTTCCGAATCTGTACACATGACTTCTGAAACAGTTCAGAATATTCCTGTTTCTGAACCTGTGCCTACAACTTCTGAACCAGTACAGAATATTCCATTTGAGGAAGAGAATTCAGATTTACATTCAGCTATCAACCATGATACTGACACACAAGCAATTATTGATGATTATGATTCTTTCAACAATGTCTCATCTGTTCAACCATTACCAAATGTGAACAAATGGACATCCAATCATCCTATTCATCAAATCATTGGTGATGCATCAAAAGGTGTTCAAACAAGATCAGCAACAGCCAATGAGTGTTTATATGTGAATTTCTTAAGCAGCATGGAACCCAAGGAGCCAGTTGAAGCTCTTCAAGATCCAGACTGGATTCTAGCTATGCAAGAAGAGCTAAATGAATTTGAAAGAAACAAAGTCTGGAGATTGATTCCTAAACCAAAAGGTAAATCAATAATTGGCACAAAATGGGTATTCAGAAATAAAAAAGATGAAAATGGAATTGTTGTGAGAAACAAAGCAAGGCTTGTAGCTAAGGGGTATTGTCAATAATAGGACCCAAACAATCAAGATATAAATATATGAAAAGATTATAACAGGAATGATAGTAGCCAAATGTAATTTTATATTGATTGAATGTACTGTATACAGAATATATCTTTACAAGGTATATGAAAAGATTAGTTCTAACAATCTAACTAACTATCTATTTATACATACAATAGAAAGACTAAAGTGACAAGACATTCATAACAGACAAGTTCAGAATTGGTTCTGAACTCCTTCAGAACTTCTTCAGACGTGTCTTCAGAACTTCTTCAGAACCTCTTCAGAAGTGTCTTCAGAATTTCTTCGGATCTTTTTATCTTTTAAGAACCCAGTTCCTTTTGAAGCTATTATGATATTTCTATCAATCTCCCCCTTAGCTTCAAAAGTTCATATCATACTTCCAGAAATTCAGAATTCCTCTTACATCCTTCAGAATTAATCTTCTGTATTCTAGTAAGGATTCAGCAACTCTAATCATTTCTTTTGCAAGTATCTTGTGCTTCTCCCAATCTTCATTGCGCAGATTCTTTGGTCTTCTATTCTGTATTTTTACCAAACGATCTCTGATTGCCATGAGAGTTCCATTGCAACATTTGTGGAGTTCTTCAAATCTCACAAATAATAGTTCATGAAAGCATTTACAAACGAAGCCAGGAGGATGAAGTACTAAAGTGCTCTTCTTCAAATTCTGAATATCTGGTAGACTTAGATTTGGTTTGCTTAAGTGTACTTGCTTCTTGTTTAGAACATAAGCAACTCCGGAAATCGATCTTTGCGACCCATATAAATTCTCTGTATAATCCATCTCTAAGCACTGGAAAAGATTTTCTGAACTTGGTAATTGAGTCATGGAAGGGATAAAGACTTTTGTATACTCTGAGAAGATCTCTGAGATGAACATTCTGAAAGTCAGCTTCAGAAAAGGTAGAAATCTCACCATTTTGTCGCTCAACAGTAAAGAATGCATATTTGTAATTCTGTCTTGTCTTCAAATCAGCATTAATCACTTTGATCACAGGACTTTCTTTTCTTGCTTCATTGATTGGAATCCTTATCTTTCTGATGATGTCTGAGTACCATTGTTTCCAACCAAAAGACTTTTGAATCCAGCAATCTATATAGTTGAATTTTTGTTCATATTCCATGAACATTTCTGGATGAAAATATTCAAGGAACATAGTGAAAGCACTTTCTTCAATTCTTTGCACTTGTAGTTGTTCCTCTTCAGATATTTGCTTTTCAGGAACCAACTCTTCAGAAATATTTTCAAGAACTTCTTCTTTTTCTTTTTCCTTTTGTCTTTCTTCTGAACTTTCAACATTCAGAGTGTACTTCTGAATTTCTTCCATATCTTGTCTCTTTGTATGAATCTCGAAGTCATACGCATCACTTAGTAGATAATCTTCTCCTTTTATCTTGTTTACTTTCTTGTGACCAGCTAGATAACTCTTTCTCACAAATTCTCTAAAATGTATTCTTTCTTTGATTAGATAGACAATTTCTTCTTTGATGTCAGATTCTTCAATAAAATCTGTCATGTAGTTCAGAAACCATTTGAGTGAGGATGTAGAATACTTTGGAATATCAGATACAACAAATGTCTTAGAGACTTCTTCAACAAGATACATGAACCCAATATCTGGATTAGTAAACAATCTCTTCAGCCCAAACCTTTCAATATATATAGGTTCTAACAGATTTACTGTGTTAAGTCTATATTCCAAAGCCAACTGAAAATCATGCTTTATGAGATTCCTTATATATATTCCCAAAATTCTTCTAATCTCTGAGAATAACACAGATTCACCTGAGTTAACACAAAAAGATAAGATTGCCAACTTATCTTGTAGTCTTAGCTTGTAAACATCAAACTGAGTAAATTCACACAGAGTACCATCTCTTCTTTCTGCTCCAAATCTGAATATAGTCAAATCATTCTGAACTGATTTTGATATGCATCTGATCTTCTTTATTAAAGTTGAATCATAAAAATTCTGAACACCATGATTCTGAATAAAGTTCTTTACTTGAACAATATGATCTTCAGACCATTCATCATTCAGAAAGTCTTCCAACTTTGCAAACTTCATACTTCTTTTGTACATGAAGCAATAAGTGTCTTCAGGAAATATCAGACTGCTTTCTCCAGAAATAAGTATATTTTCCTTTTCAAACACTTGATCCAATACAGGTTCTTCAAGTATTGAAAGATGTATCTTAGGAATGATAATGCAAGATCTAGTTCTAACTTCAAATTTTCCTAAGAAAGCAATTAAGATTTCATCAACAATTTCAACTCCTTCTAAATGAGCTAAATCAAATTCCAATTCAACTCTTTCATCTGGTTGTTCAAGAAAATTTCTGAAGATAGAAAATCTGTTGTCCAAAAGTCTACACTTCAGACTTCTTGGATAATTCAGAAAGACATGCACCCAACAGAATTGATTCAGAATATCCCATAATCTTTCAGAAGCACTTCTGAACTCTTCACTAAGAAGTTGTTGAGGCTTCCAAATTACTAAATCTTTTATTTCATTTGAGCTTTCTCCCATATTTACATCAATCATATCTTCTTCAAACATGATCACATCAGAAAGATCACTTGGTTCTCCAATAACTTCTTCAAAAGCAAGGTATTCCCTTAGCATTTCTTCATTAGAATCTGGAATTATATCTGTGTTATCTGAGCCCAAGTTACCTTCAGAATCAAGAGACAACTTTTCTGTTTCATACCCTTATTCTATCATTTCTTCAGAAGAATGATCATTTATTTCTTGTACCTCATGTTCTGCAGATAAAATATCTTCTATGGCTTCTGAGACTTTATTTGATTGTTCACCAACATTCTGAGTATCTTCAGAGGTCTTCTCAGAACTTTGAACTTGATTAGTTTTTGGTTCAGATACTCTCTGTCTTTTCTCCCCCTCTTGATTATCAGGATCCTGATCATCAAGACTCCTTTTAAAAGTATCGATTGAGATCCGCATTCCGAGCGAGATAATCTTGTGCTTAATTCTGATTGAGAACTCTGAATGGATGAAAGTTGATTGAGAATTTGAGAAATATCATCTTTAGTGGCATAAGCTTGTGGAGCAGAAGAAGAAGAAGGCTGAGAAGCTTTCAAAGAAGAAACAGAGGAAGCCACTTCAGAAAAAGCTGACAAAAGTGCTTGTTTAAACAAATGAAGATCATTAGAAGATTTGAGATGAAAGTCATTCAGCTTGTTAACCAAATTTTCCCCATGTTGATCCAACCTAACCTCCAACACCTTTTTGGTAGAATCCGTCAAATCCTTGATGTCCTTCTGAATCTATGCAAATTTAGAAGTACAGAGATCTTTGAATTCTGTGAATTCAGTAGATGTGGGTAAGTTGCCAAGATCAACAGATGAACTTGTTTTCAGACCTTCAGAAGAAGGTTGTCCTGTATGAGCCACAAAGGCATCATGAACCACATTTGATTCTGTGAATGGAGCTTTTGTGATGTTCACCCCACTAGGACTTCCAACTAAACCTTGATATCCAAAAATTGGAATATCTATAATTGTTGATGCAATGTGACAAACACTTTGCTTAGGAACATCTGAAAGATGTGTGCTTGTGTGAATGGATGCCACATTAAGTGGTTTAGAAGGCTCAAAGTTGAGTGGACACTCAGACTCAATGTGCTCAAAACTGTGAAGGGGGGACATATACCCTTCATTTTCAACAAAAGGAACCTCCAATTGGGGTCCTAATGGATTATAAGCTGCTTGCCCCATTTGTGTTGTTGAAACACCCTTCTATTGTGAGATGGGTGAGTGGCTGGGGGGGTTAACCAAGGTTGCCATGGGCTCACTGGCTGTTTCAATATTATCCACCAAAGAATGTGGAATAATAGTAGATGTGGGTGCCCGGCTTGTAACATGTGGTTCACAGGTTTGTTTTTCTTGTACCTGTGTTCTCCCCTCATCAATTCTTTTTCTTACCCTTCTACCCTGTCTCTCATTTACATCTTTCCTCTTCACTCTTTGAGGTTGTTCACCCCCTTGAACAGCCTCCCCTCTCTTTCTAATAATTCTAGACTCCCTTGCATGATCACCACTCTGGTTTGAATCAGGGGAAGGGACTACTGGTTGAGGTAATCCCATAGATTCTAAATGCTCACTCCCAATCCTAGTTGGTGTACTTACAAGTTCAAGTAAATGAGAAGGAAGTGGAACTGCATTTGGAAAAGTAAGTTTTGCTTTTGGAGGTCTTAAGCTATCCATAGTGAAAATAGGAACATGTACCTCATGAGCTAGAACAGGAATTTTTGAGACAGCCGTCATTGCTCCTTTGATAAGTGTTTGAAGAAATCTCTGAAATGGTATATATTTGAATGTAGACTTCTTCAAAATGGCAGATTTGAGTTCATCAAAGATGAGACTAGCATAATCATAGTGTTTGTTGAAGGCAACACCATGAAAGATAATCCTCCCATTTGCTGAAGCTTGGTCTAAACTTGAGCTCTTCCCAGATAGGCAGGTATTCAGAATGGAAAACAAGCAATACCAAATTGGAGGTAAACATTTTCTTCTAAAAGAGCTCAGAGCACTAAGGTTTTCGGAGTAACCTAAGCTCATAAAATCTGAGATCATCTCTGATGAGGATGGAATTGAGTCATAACAAGTTTTCCCAAGAACCTCATCTGGTTTTGGCAAATAGTGAAGGCTTCTAATGTCATCTATAGATATCCAAACTTTGTAGGCATGAACATAAGAGACAATTTCATCATCAGTTTCATCTACCTCAGCATAATGCCAGAATTGTTGAAGATAAGAAGCAGGAACAGAGAATTTCCTTGAAAGGAGAGTGCGCAGGGGATGTTTCTTCAGAATTTTAATCAACATTACTTGATCATCAATGAAGTCTTTGGATTTGAAGTTCAATGTACAGTTATTTCATTTGATGTCAAGTAATTTCTCAGCAGGTACATAGAGTTTGGACAGGTCACCACTTTCAGCAGGAGTCTGTGATTCACTTTTAGCAACATTTGATTCAGAAACAACATCAATGGGTGTATTATGTGTTTCCCCAATTTTAGCAGTTTTCGGGTTAGGGTTAGGGTTAATGATAGGGTTTGAAGGTCTGGCTTGATGAGTTGCAGTTGTGGCTATGTCAAGAAGCATTTGATCATCACTTAGTGGGATTTCCATTGATCCAACCATTAATTTTTGAGGCACAATCTTGAACGAAGCATCACTTGATGATCCAGTGTTATCATTGGAACTCGAGGAAGTAGAAATCATGGTTTTTGAAGTAGACATGATGTAGAAAGAACACGCATTGGTAACAGAAAGATGATCAATAAACATAGAAAGATTTCTCAGAGAAAATTTGCTAAAAGAATGAAGATGATGAGGAATCCATTGATTTATATGATCGGATAAGCGTTGAAGGACACGTGGCCAAAAAGTAAATGTGATTAGAGTAGTAATCATCATTTATTAAGAGAAATGAACCGTTTAATGGTCGTGTTTAAGAGAAATCCAATGAAATTAAAACACGTGGCACACGCTTAAATGAAAAATCAACGGGAAGTTTTAGTTCTGAGAACAAGTTCAAAAACTTCAGAAGTTGTTCAGAACTTCTGAGAAAAAGTTCAGAAGTCTGAAAGAAAGAATTCAGAAGAACCGCAAAATTTTTAAGTGAAGTTCAGAACTAAACTTGGATCATCTTAGAAGAAAAAACAAACATTTAAAAATATAAACTTCTGAAAAATATAAAACATTTTGAGAATTCAGAAGTAGATTTGAACAAATAGAAAACAGTTTTAATCTAAGGAAGCTTGTTCATACTTCTTAGATATAAAGTGCAAGACTTTATTTCACCAATGCAGAGTTGTTATGTAGGAAAGGGTAGTAGAGAAATTTGAAATTAATAACACTCCCCCTTGAATCACTAGCAATTATGATTCTCCCCCTTGATTATTGCAAATCTATCAAAGAATCAATCAAATATTAGTGAAATGAGAAAAAAAAATGAAAAGTATTAAAATACAATCAACCTAGTTATGGAAGATATATACTTCTGAGTTTGAAAAGTAGCAAAAATCTGAATGTTAAACTTCAGAATATACAAAGTAATTCTGAAGAGCAAAGTATTCAGAATTTGATATAAAAAAAACTTCAGAATGTAACTTCTAGAGTATAGGTGATGTATAATATTTACATAGACATGTTCATCATGCCCAATTTACTTACCAAGAAGTTAAATCGTTTTTCATCAAGTGCTTTGGTAAATAAATCAGCTAACTGATAATCTGTCTGAACAAAAAACATTTCAATATTACCTTTTTCCACATGATCTTTGATAAAATGATATCTTACATCAATGTGCTTGGTTTTTGAATGCTGAACAAGATTGGCAGTGATGGCTATGGCACTCTTTAAATCACAATACAAAGGAATCTTTTTGAAAGTGTAACCATAGTCTTTTAGTTGAATTTGCATCCAGATCACTTGTGAGCAACATATTGCAGCTGCTACATATTCAGCTTCTGCTATAGAAGTAGAAACACAATTTTGTTTCTTTGAAGACCGGTGACTAGTCTATCACCCGTAAACCGACATGATCCAAGTGCTTTTCCTGTCTAATTTGCAACCACCATGATCTGCATCTGTAAATGTTGTTAGTTCAAAACCAGAATCCTTAGAATACCAAAGTCCCAATGAAGGAGAACCTTTTAGGTATCTAAGTATTCTTTTTGCAGCTAGAAGGTGTGATTCCTTAGGATTAGCTTGATATCTGGCACAAATACATGTAGCAAACATTATATCTGGTCTACTAGCAGTTAAGTAAAGCAAAGATCCAATTATGCCTCTGTACTTTTTTCGATCAATGTATTTTCCATTTAGATCAGGTTCTAGCTTAGTGGCAGTGGCCATTGGAGTTTGAATACTTGAACAATCAGTCATGTCAAACTTCTTAAGTAAGTCAGAAACATACTTAGATTGATTAATGAATATGCCAGTGGGAAGTTGTTTAACTTGAAGACCAAGGAAAAATGTCAACTCTCCCATCATACTCATTTTAAATTCTGTTTGCATGATATTCTCAAAATTTCTACAAAATTTTGGATTAGTAGAAGCAAATATAATATCATCTACATAGATTTGTATCAAAATCATATCATCACCCTCCTTTTTCAGAAATAAAGTTGTATCAACAGTACCTCTTTTGAATTTGGAATTTAGAAGAAAAGTTGTAAGAATATCATACCATGCTCTTGGTGCTTGTTTAAGTCCATATAAGGCTTTGTCTAATATGTAAACATGATCTGGGAATTCTTTGCTTACAAAGCCTTCTGGTTGTTCAACATACACTTCTTCATGTAAAATACCATTCAGAAATGCACATTTTACATCCATTTGAAATACCTTCATGTTTTTATGAGCAGCATAGGCATGAAAGATTTGAACGGCCTATAATCTGGCAACTGGAGCAAAGGTTTCATCATAATCAATTCCTTCTTGTTGACAATACCCCTTAGCTACAAGTCTTGCCTTGTTTCTTACAACAATTCCATTTTCATCCTTTTTATTTCTGAACACCCATTTTGTGCAAATGACAGATTTACCTTTTGGCTTTGGTATCAATCTCCAGACTTTGTTCCTTTCAAATTGATTTAACTCATCCTGCATGGCTAAAATCCAGTCTGGATCTTGAAGTGCTTCATATGGCTTTTTGGGTTCCATACTGCTTTAAAAAATTAACATAGAGACCCTCATTTGCTGTTGCAGATCTTGTTTGAACACCTTTTGATGCATCTCCAATTACTTGATGAACTGGATGACTAGATGTCCATTTGTTCACATTTGGCAATGGTTGAACAGATGAAACATTATTCAGAGAATCATAATCATCAGTAATTACTGGAGTTTCAGTATCATGATTGATAGCTGAATGTAAATCTGAAGACTCCCCCTCAAATGGGAAAATCTGAATTGGTTCAGAACTGTGAGGTTCATGGTCAGAAATAGTTTGAACCTGTTCAGAAACAACTTGAATTGGTTTAGAAGTTGCATTTTCAGAAGTTGGATGTTCTGAACTTGAGGTAGAAAGTTGTGGTGCTGATGTATTTGAAATCTGTATTTCTGAAATGTCTTGAGCATTTGAATTTCTGAGTAGAGAAGGATTTTGATAATCTGCAGAGACATTTACAGAAATATCAAATAAGTCTTGACATAAATTGTCTAAATTGGATTTGAGTAAAGTTTGAGATGCAGAAGTAGAGTTTGTGTGATTATGTTCTGAGTCCAAACTTTCAGAAGTTGGTTTATGTGCGAGTTCTGAACTGTTTTGTTCAGAAGTCATTGTTGGCTCATGAAATCTGACATTTGTAGTCTCAATGATTCTTTGAGTTCCTTTAATGAGTACTCTATAAGCTTTGGATCTTTGAGAGTAGCCAACAAAGATACCAGCTACACCTTTTGGTGCAAATTTGTCAAGATGTGGAGTATCATTCTTTAGAAAACACCTGCAACCAAAGATTTTAAAATAATCAATAAAGGGTTTTCTTTGTTTTAACAATTTATAAGGAGTTTTAAGAAATTTTCTGTTAAGAATGGTTCTGTTCTGAGTAAAACATGCAGTAGCAATTGCTTCTGCCCAAAGAGACAGAGGAAGTTCTGAATATGCAAGCATGGTTCTTGCAGCCTCTACCAAAGTTCTATTCTTTCTTTCAACTACCCCATTTTGTTGAGGAGTTCTTGCAGCGGAAAAATTATGTGAAATACCAACAGATTCCAAAAAATTCTGAAGTGTAGAATTAGTAAATTCTGTTCCATTGTCACTTCTGATCTTTTGAATTGGGAGTTGAAGAAGAACTTGAATTTTCTTCAGAAAGGGTATCAGTCTTTCAGAAGTATCAGATTTGAGTCTCAGAAATTCAATCCATGTATATCGTGTATATTCATCTACTATAACAAGAATGTATTTCTTTCCCCCCATGCTTTGAGTTTTCATTGGGCCACACAAATCCATATGTAGCATTTCAAGTGGAGCTTTGCATGAAGATAGCATTTTCAGAGGATGAGAACTTCTTTTGATCTTCCCTAGTTCACATGCAGAACAAAGAGAGTTCTTTTCAAATCTGATCTTTGGTAGTCCTCTTACAGATTGATGTTTGCCTAGTTCAGAAATGGCTTTGAAGTTCAGATGTGACATTCTTCTGTGCCAAAGCCAACTATCATTTTTCATTGATGTAGACATATAACATACACCTTGTAGTTGACCAGTTGCAGTGAATGTTGCTGTGTAGATATCTCCATCTCTATAAGCAGTTAATTCATTTTTGTTTGTTGTACTCAGAACATGACAATAATCTATGTCAAAATTAACCTTCCAGTATTTGTCACAGAATTGACTAATACTGAAAAGATTATGTCTTAGTCCCTCAACATAGAAAACTTTCATTACTTTCACATCTCCTTTAATGAAAGTGCCATATCCTCTTACATATCCCTTTGCATTGTTTCCAAAACTAACTGTTCCTCCATATCTTTCATGATAATCAGTTAGTAGTTCTTTGAAAGGTGTCATGTGTCTTGAACATCCAGAATCTAAGACCCACACATGACATATCTGCAAAAGAGATTATTGAGTTTTAGGTACCCATTTCAGAATGGGTCCTTTGTGATTAGTAATAAAATTTGAAGTTCTGAACTTTTTCTTCAGATGTTTCAACTCAGAAGTTTGTTCAGAACTTTGAGATTTATCTTTATTTTTATTTCTTTGTTTAATTGAATTTGTCAATGTAGCTAAACATTTCTGAATAGATTTCATCAAATTTCTCTTTTTTGTTTTGGAGTTAAGAAGAAAATTATGATGACCACAATTAATATAGTGAATATGATTCTTTAATGTATTTACAACAGTATTACACATATAAGAATCAATAACATTTGATTTTTCAACAAAAATTCTTTTATTCACTTTCTTTGTTTTAGGTACATCATTCTTCTGAAAAAATGAAAAACTCTCTAATTTGTCAATCTTTGACTGTCTTTCATCTTTCTTTCTCCAGACTAAAGTGGATAGCTCTGTAAAAGATAAGAAATGAGGATTAGTATAAGAAATTCTTTTGTTCACTTTAGGTTTATCTTGTATTTTGTGTTAATTTTACGAACTTCAGAGAGAGAGTTTGAGGATTGTCCTTGTTCAAAAATTTTAACTCTGGTGTTAAAGTCAGAAGATGTTACTGGACATGGTGTTGAATTTGATGATATGTTTGTATTAGTAGGAGAAAAATCTGAATTCTGATATTCTGATTTTAATTTTTCTCCTTCAGTCATACATGATTGAGATTTATAAACCAAACAGCCATTTTTGTCAATGACTTGAACCATGTGACATCATCATCTTCTGAATCAGAAGCATTTATTAGATCGGAAAACTTATTATGAGTCATACTTGTTGCAAAAATATTTGAATTTTTTGTTGTTGTAGACTCATTATCAGAATTATCAAAAAATATATTGGAATGCTCATCAATATCTTCTGAGGATTCAATATCTGAGAATTCATCATATTTTTCTTCATGTTCTGATTTATTATCAGAAGTATCTTCTGAAATGTTTTCACAATTGGATTCAGAAGTAACTTCAGAAACAATTTCAGATTTAACAATTACTTCTGATTTTTCTTCAGAAATAATATTTGATTCAGAAGATTTACAAATATTTGGAATTATATTCATTTCTTCTGTTTCAGAGATACTTTCTGGTTCACCAATTTTAAGAGGTGTTTCTTCTGAAAACAAAGTCTCTGATTTTATAAAAGGAATTCTTTCAGGAAACGAATGGTTTACAGGTTTGGAAATGATGCCAGTATTTGATTCATTGAAAATTTTCATTTTAGAGTAATCATACAAGTTTGCAGGTGCCTTTTTTAAAATTTGACTGTCATTATATCCTAAGCCTGCTTTTATATTGTAAAATTTTGAGTTTTGAGCCTGACTAGTTAAAATATTCAGAGTTTGTTCAGTTTGTCCTCTTTTAAAATTTAAATCTTCCAATTCCTTAATCTTTTTATAAAGATCAAGTCTCTCTTGATTCAGAAAATTCATTTTAACATTTAGAATTTCTTTTTCAGATTTTTCATTTATTACTTCTTTTTGTAAACTATCCATTTTTTCTTTTAAAACAAGTTTTTCTTCAGAAATTTTTTCAAGAATCTGTTCAGCTGCTTGACAATTTTCTTTATATATTTGACTTTCAGCTCTGAATTGATTGACCAAAATTCTTTCACCTTTAATTCTGTTTCTGAGTGTTTCAAATTCAGAAAACATATTTTGAAATTGATTTGTCATTTCTGAATCTTTAGTATTAATTTCAGAATTATGTTCAGAATTTTGTTCAGAAGATGAAGAAGATACCTCAGTGTCTTGTTTGTCCTTTTCTGGATCCATTTGACACATGTAGCAATTGGTTGCATAGTGAGCAACTTCTTCATCATCATCTCCATCACTCCAGTTTAACCAGTCTTTTTCATACTTGGTTACTAGAGCAGGATTAAGCTCCTTTTTCTTTGCTAATAGATGCTTCTTCTCATAATAACCTGAATTTTTACTTTTGGCATCTTGCATTGTCTAGCATAATGTCCAGGCTTTCCACAGTTGAAGCATCTTGCTGGTTCAGATGTTTCAGATTGACCAGCCTCTTGACCCTTCTTAGGTCCAACTTCAGATCTAGGTTTATTCTGATATTTTTGATTGTATCTTTGTTTGAATTGCCTTGTCATGAAAGCAATATTATCAGAAATCCTTTTAAGCTCTTCATCTGATTCATCCCCATCACACACTGTTATCTCTGGAATCTCACAAAGTTTCTTGGTAGCAATGGTCAAAAAATTATTGTAGTTTTTGTTTAGAAGGGCAACTGTTTCTTGTGTCTTCTTTTGTTCATATTGTCTAACTTTGATCTTGTCCTCTTGTTGGAACAAGATGCCATAGACATCATGAATTGTCTTTCTAGACAAGTTCCTAGTTACCATATTATCTGAATAACTTGACCATTCATTTCCCAGATTGTTCAGAAATTTGTTGTTTATCTCAGAATTTGATTTCTGAACACCATTTCTTCTTAGATCATTCAGAATGTTATTGAATCTATGATATGTATCAGTGATAGATTCATTTTCTTTGTATCTGAAATTTTCATATGTTCCTACACAGATATTTAATCTTTGTGCTTAAGCCTTTGTACTTCCTTGCATCTGAGCTTCTACTTCATCCCACAAGGCTTTTGCTGAAGTTAAACTATCAACCCTATTGAATATCTCATTAGGTATTGCCATAGTGAGTAAAGTTAAAGCTCTTCTATCAACTTTCATTTGAGCCTTTTCAGCTGGATTATACATTCCAGGACTCTTCTTGATTCTTGATGCAGGGATTTCAGGGGTGGATTCGATTCCGGAACTATTTGGAATCTCAACAAATACCTCTAGTGGGCCATTTGTGATAGATTGCATTAAGGCTTCATCTATGTTATCCAAGAATTGAATCATTCTAATTCTCCATTGATGATATTCCCCTAAGAAGAGAGTTGATGGTTTCGTTTCAGATCCGATTGAGACTATTTCTTTAGACATCTTTGATTGTTAGAAGATCGAAAATTCACCTGTATTGAATTTGAATTTTGTAGATCAAGAACACCAAGAACTGTCAGATCTGACAAGTTCTTTCACATATCTTCTTCAAGAACAGATGAATTGGCTCTGATACCAATTCATAGGACCCAAACAATCAAGATATCAATATATGAAAAGATTATAACAGGAATGATAGTAGCCAAATGTAATTTTATATTGATTGAATGTACTGTATACAGAATATATCTTTACAAGGTATATGAAAACATTAGTTCTAACAATCTAACTAACTATCTATTTATACATACAATAGAAAGACTAAAGTGACAAGACATTCATAACAGACAAGTTCAGAATTGGTTCTGAGCTCCTTCAGAACTTCTTCAGAAGTGCCTTCAGAACTTCTTCAGAACCTCTTCAGAAGTGTCTTCAGAACTTCTTCAGATCTTTTTATCTTTTAAGAACCCAGTTCCTTTTGAAACTATTATGATATTTCTATCAGTCAACAAGAAACAATTGATTATGATGAAACTTTTGCCCCTGTTGCAGGACTTGAAGTTATCAGAATATTTCTTGCATATGCAGCTCATAAAAATATGAAGGTGTTCCAAATGGATATCAAGTGTGCATTTCTGAATGGTATTCTACATGAAGAAGTGTATGTTGAACAACCAGAAGGCTTTGTTAGCAAAGAATTTCCAGATCATGTCTATATTTTGGACAAAGCCTTATATGGACTTAAACAAGCACCAAGAGCATGGTATGACACTCTCACAACTTTTCTTCTGAACTCCAAATTCAAAAGAGGTACTGTTGATACCACTTTATTTCTGAAAAAGGAAGGTGATGATATGATATTAATACAAATATATGTAGATGATATTATATTTGCTTCTACTAATCCAAAATTTTGTAGAAATTTTGAGAAAATTATGCAAACTGAATTTGAAATGAGTTTGATGAGAGAGTTAACATTTTTTTCTTGTTTCGAGTTAAACAACTTCCCACTCGCATATTCATTAATAAATCTAAGTATGTCTCTGACTTACTTAAGAAGTTTGACATGTCAGACTGTTCTAGTATTCAAACTTCAATGGCCACTGCAACAAAATTATCACCTGATTTGATTGGCATATCTGTTGATCAGAAAAAATATAGGGGAATCATTGGATCTTGTCTTTACTTA
Organism: Silybum marianum; assembly: GCA_036898165.1. Taxonomy (NCBI): domain Eukaryota; kingdom Viridiplantae; phylum Streptophyta; class Magnoliopsida; order Asterales; family Asteraceae; genus Silybum; species Silybum marianum. Next base: position 12,412,722 of record CM072540.1, on the reverse strand, counting down.
ACAGCTACTAGACCAGATATAATGTTTGCTACATGTATTTGTGCTAGATATCAAGCTAATCCTAAAAAATCTCATCTTCTTGCTGCTAAAAGAATCCTTAGATATCCCAAAGGTTCTCCTTCATTGGGACTTTGGTATCCTAAGGGTTCTGGTTTTGAGCTAACAACTTTCACAGATGCAGACTATGGTGGTTGCAAATTGGACAGGAAAAGCACATCTGGATCATGTCAATTTTTGGGTGACAGACTTGTAAGCTGGTCTTCAAAGAAACAAAACTGTGTTTCCACTTCTACTGCAGAAGCCGAGTATGTTGCAGCTGCAATCTGTTGTTCACAAGTGATCTGGATGCAAACAAAGCTCAAGGACTATGGTTACACTTTTAAAAAGATTCCTTTGTATTGTGATTCAAAGAGTGCCATAGCTATCACTATTAATCTTGTTCAACATTCAAAGACAAAACATATTGATGTAAGATATTATTTTATCAAAGATCATGTGGAAAAAGGTAGTATGGAAATGTTTTTTGTTCAGACAGATTATCAATTGGCTGATTTATTTACCAAAGCACTTGATGAGAAACGATTTAATTTTCTGGTAAGTAAATTGGGCATGATGAATATGTCTATGTAAGTATTTAGAAATTATATTCTGAGTTAACAGGCACCTCTTCGGTTGTTCTGATTGTCTCAACAGAGTCCTCATCATCAGAGGATGAGGTGCTGAAGACAATGTGCTTACCTTGATGAAGTGTAAACACTCCGGTAGGTGGTGCGTCCTGTTGCTGTAACCCCTCTGATGGGATTTCCTCAGCTTCTAAACTATCAGAAGATATGGACTTATCTTCTGAGGTTCCTATGACATTGTCGGTCACAAAGACAACAACATTTGGTGTGGATTGTGGCGAGTTCTGGGGCGAATGAACTCTTATATTATCATCATCATTCTTTTGAGAGAATGATGAAGAGGATGTGGTTTCCCCGGTAGTTCTTGATGCAGAAGATTGAGAATTATCCTCTGATCGGATGGTTTCTGGGTGGTTTGGACTGGGTGGTCCTTGGTCAATGAGAGTAGATGTGTTGGCATTTACCTCAGCAAATGTGGTAACCCTTTGTAAAGAAGGAGAGATGCGCTCAAATGTTTCTCTATGGACATCTTCCGTACCCTCTTGCATTAAGAGGTCAGCATGGGTAGAAACACTCGGTTGTGCACTCTGATTCTTTTCAAGCTCAGCCTCACGTGACCCCTCACATCCTACATTTGGCTCTAAGTGCTCTGGGTAAGTATCCTCTATTCTGAGAATACCATAGAGCGTTTATAAGATAAGAGATAGATAGAGGAGGAAGGAATAAGGTCGAGCATATACCTGGAGAGTTCCCTTGGAGATGAGTAACCGTTGACATCGATAGTTGGTTTGTGGGAACTCATGGATGCTATCTTGCAAAAAGGTTGAATCAGAGGAGCTTTGAGAGCGCCGATCGCTGGGTAGGTCAATAGGGACAAAAACCTGGAAAACATCAAGGCAGGAAGAGGTTTTCCTTGATTCTGGAAGGATATCTTAGTGTTAACAGCTGCTTTTATCTCTTGAAAGATGAGGCTAGCATAGTCCAGGGGTCGATTAAAGTTCATTCCGTACATGATTGTAAGGATGTTTCTACTGGCTTGGTCTAGGGATCCAATTTTGCATGTAAGACTTTTGTTGATGATGGAGATAAGCGTGTTCCACACTGGGGGCAGTTTCTTGCGTTTAAATTCAGAGAGTTTGGATAAATTCTCATTATACCCCAAGAAGTGAATAAAGGAGAGCAGGGCTTCAGATGTTGGATTTTGGTCTAGGGCAGGGTTTGGCACAATCTCACCATTGTTTTCAATTGTAGGGGTAGGCAAGTGAAAATACCTAGCGATCTTCTTCTTTGTGATGGGTATTTCCACAACATTTTCAGGTTCATTGGGATGACTGAAATTTCCACGCAGTGTATCTTCATCTGATATGTACATACACTGCCACACCTCTTGGACATAAAGCTCAGGAACATTTGGTTTTGCCAAGGTTAGGGCACGGTTTAGTTGATGTTGTTGAAGAAATTCAACCAGGATTCTGAATTCGGCCAGATATGTGTTGGGATCGAGTAGAACCTGCATATTGTTTGCCTTCAAAGGCAGTTTGACAATTGGAGCACTATCAGCCGTGGAGTCAACAAGACGACCTTCATCGTCATTGAGATTTGTAAGACCATGTCTGGAAGCCATTGATGGATGATTAGGAATGCTTGAGAAAATTTGAAAGTAGGGAAGCAATTATCGTAGATATCGCGAGGAAGAAGATGAAGTACTGTATTTGGGGTTTATATATGAGAGGAAGTTTGAATGTAATGTGGAATGAGAAGGGTTTTGAATTTGGGGAAAAGAAAAAACGATTCAGTTATGCGGATGTTAGCACGCAGGCGTGTAGTCATGCAGTCACACGATGAAGGACACGTGTAAAGCATAAAATCGTGCAAATGATGACTTAGCACAAGGATTAATGATGACTTAGCACAAGGATTGATGAGTCACTAAAAGGCTTATCTTCGTTAATCCGTTTGATTATCCCCGAGAAAAAAAATTAATAAGAAATTAATAAGAAAAATTAGTAATTAATCAATAAAAATATCATTTTTAATTGATTAAAACAATTTTTGAGATTAAATATTTTTTAATGAATTTAAAATCAGACATTTGGTGAAGTAAAGCAGTTTTGATCCAAATGAAAGTTTAATATTTATTGACAGGTGTTTTCTAAGAAATTAAGAAATAATAAGAAAATTTTAAAGTAACCTTGAAGGCAACAGTTAATTAAAATAGACTTATTGATGTTAAAATTTCAGAAGAAAAATAAGTCAACAAATAATAGGTCAAAAAAAATTGACCCAAAAAAAAATGTCAAAGGAACAATTTTTTAAGAAAAGATTAAATTAAATATGAAAATTCTGAATAACCTTGACGACAAGTGTTAATCAGAAGAATCAGATGTAAAACAAACTTTTAAAGAAAGAAAAGGTTCAGAAGACAGCTAACATAAGTTAGACTTAGTTTTTTTTCTCCCCTGGAAACAAACTCGGAGCTCCCCCTCAGAAGTTGTATCATTCTCCCCCTTTGCTTTTCAAGTAATGCTTCCTTTCTGATATCACTTGGATATAAAAGAATAAAAATGCACAACAAGAAAAAGAGGTGGTCAAAAGCTTCTGGATGCTTCTGGATGAATTTATCAGAAGTGATCAAAAGTTTCTGAACTGCTCTGAGATAATGAAAAATAAGAAATTTACATATTTATCATCCCCAACTTGCTGATTAAAATATTAAAACGCTTCTCATCCAAGGCTTTTATAAAAATATCAGCAAGTTGGTAATCAGTAGAGACAAATGACATTTCTATTGTGCCCTTTTCTACGTGATCTTTAATAAAATGATATCTGACATCAATGTGCTTTGTTTTGGAGTGCTGAACAGGGTTTTCAGTAATGGCAATGGCACTCTCTGAATCACATAGGATGGGAATCTTATCATATATCAGACCATAGTCTCTGAGTTGAGTCTTCATCCAAATAACTTGTAAACAACAACTAGCAGCAACAACATATTCAACCTCTGCAGTAGATGTTGAGACACAATTTTGTTTCTTGGATGTCCAACTGATAAATCTATTTCCCAAAAGTTGACAGCTACCAGAGGTACTTTTTCTGTCTAGCTTACATCCTACATGATCAGAATCTGTATATGCTATTAAATCAAACCCAAAATTTTTAGGATACCAGAGACCCAATGAAGGAGTTCCCTTTAAGTATCTAAAAATTCTTTTGACAGCAGCAAAATGAGATTCTTTTGGATTAGCTTGATATCGAGCACAGAGACAGGTGGCAAACATAATATCAGGCCTACTAGCAGTTAAATATAGAAGAGAACCTATCATACCTCTGTAGGCCGTAACATCTACTGGTTTCCCAGAAGAATCAGGGCCTAGCTTCATACTAGGAGAGATAGGTGTTTTCATAGGTGATGAATTGTAAAAAATGAAATTTCTTTAGCATGTCAGAAACATACTTTGCTTGGTTAATAAAGATACCATCGGCATTTTGTTTGACCTGGAGTCCGAGAAAGAATGTTAGTTCTCCCATCATACTCATTTCAAATTCCTTTTCCATCAATGCAGAAAACAAATCTACTTCAGTTTGATGAGTAGAGCCAAATATTATGCCATCCACATAAATTTGAACAATAGTTAACATACATTTGCCTCTTTTCATGAACAGTGTGGTATCAATCTTACCTTTCTCATAACCATTGCTGATCAGAAATTTGGATAAGCGTTCATACCAGCCTCTAGGTGCTTGCTTTAAACCATATAAAGCTTTGTCGAGAAGAAAGACGTATTCTGGATATCTTGCATCTTTAAAACCAGCAGGTTGTTCAACGTACACCTCTTCTTTGAGATAACCATTCAGAAATGCACATTTAACATCCATTTGATACACTTTAAAGTTTTTGTATGCAGAGAAAGCCAGAAATAGTCTTATTGCTTCAAGTCTTGCAACAGGGGAAAAAGTTTCGTCATAGTCAATACCTTCTTCTTGACAATATCCCTTAGCCACCAGACGAGCCTTATTTCTGATCACTATCCCGTCTTCATCCTTTTTATTTCTGAAGACCCACTTAGTACCAATAGCAATTTTTCCTTTTGGTAAAGGTATTAAGTTCCACACCTTGTTACGTTCAAATTGAAGTAATTCTTCTTGCATAGCTTCTACCCAACTTGGTTCTATCAAGGCTTCATGAACATGCTTTTGTTCGATCATACTAAGAAAGTTGACATAGAATGCTTCATTAGCAGTAGCTGATCTTGATTTAATACCCTCAGATGGACTACCAATGATGAGATCTTGAGTGTGTGATTTAGTACATTTTGTCATCCTTGTTTGTAGTACGTGTTGAGCCAGAACTTCTGATTCTGTTTCAGAAGATTGAATAACCTCATCTGGAATTGTTGAATCTGAATTATTAGTACCTGAAATCTCCCCCTCAGATGAAGGTACATAGGTAGCTTCAGATGAAGGTACAGAAGTAGCTTCTGGACAGTCATGTGATGAGATTAGAAGAGTAGAAATGACAGGGGAACTTGCTTCAGAAACAGTAGGACCAGATAGAGTTATACCAGAGGTGTGAAGAACTTCAGGAATACCTAAGGATGGGGTATTGGGTATTAGTTCTGAAAATGTTTCTTCGCCCAGAAAATCTTGAAAAATGGCATCGATCTCGGATTCTCTGGATCCTGAAAGATAATCAGAAGTCACTGTATTAAATTTAAGTTCTGAAGCAGAATACTCAGAAGTTAGTTGGGTCTGATCATCAAAATCAATGTTAATGCTTTCCATAACAGTCTTAGTACGTAAGTTAAAAACTCGATAGGTTCTACGAATATCCTAAGAATTTAGCTTCATCTGATTTTGGATCAAATTTACCAAGTTTATCTCTGTCATTTAAGATAAAACACCTGCAAACCAAAAATATGAAAAAATTTGACAGAGGGTTTGTGTTTGTTGATAAGCTCATAAGAGGTTTTGAGATGCCTCTTGACAATTATAGAACGATTTTGAGTGAAACAAGCAGTGGCTACGGCTTCTGCCCAGAAATGAATGGAAAGACCAGAAGCTGTAAGCATCGTTCTGGCTGCTTCTACCAAGGTTCGATTGCAACGTTCAACTACACCATTCTGTTGAGGAGTGCGTACAGCAGAGAAACTTTGTGTGATTCCATTTTCAACAAAGTATGCCTCAAGCTTGGCATTCTTGAATTCAATACTGTCACACCCCGCTAAAGCGGAAACACGATGCGCGACAGCTCTAACGATGACACAGCCACAGATTTAGATAAACAACCATAGGCATTTAGAATATAATAGAAGTTTTACATATTGTTCTTTAAGTAAAATTACAACAATCCATAATTAAAAGAAGTCTTTGCAAAAACGTTCAAGTCTTCACGCGGTACACTTTTGGATCCTTACTAAGCTTTATTTACAGAAGCTTACTTATTACCCCTGAAAAGCATGATAAAAATAAGGTCAACTACAAAGAGTTGGTGAGTTCACAGATTTTCATATGCACAAAACAATTTTTATGCAGTTTTCAATTCTTGTGGAACGAACGTTCACATCAAGTATAAAATAGTGAAATTTATGAGCATTTAATTAATCCTTGAAATGAGAAACATGTCAAGGCATAATGTACTCTAGTTCATAGCAAGTATAGAGCCACCACTAAACCTTTCGACCACACAAAAATATCTTTTTATAATTCTCCCTTAGCGGTGGGACTAAAACCCCACATATATAGAACCTTCGTTTTTATAGGTATAGTGCACCCCTACCTGTAGTTTCTAGGTGGGACTTCTATCCACACCCCTACTTTGTCGGTTTTTAGGTGGGATTGTCCGTCCAAATAGCGCTATCCACAAATACCCTCGGCTCCTCACTTGAGTTAATAGTAGTGTACAAACTTTTATGTTACATTTTACTCAAATACAAACTACTAGTGTACATGCCTTAGTGCTCATATCAACAATTTCACATTCTTTTACGTAAATAAATCAAGATTCAACATTAAACATGCTTTTCACCCCAAAACATATAAAACATTAAAAGAGGGGTTGTGAATACTCACCTTTTAGCACATGCTTCCAGTTAAATACAAGAGACGTCCGCTTGACGCCTAACGCTTTCCTATCAAAGCAAAATACCCAAATGACCACTTATATGACTAACGATTACTAAGAGAATGCTTATAAGTCCTTATATGTCCAACTTGATTATCTATAGTCCCGTTATACATAATGCACATATGCTCTTTAATATGATAATTTATACCGAAAATGTAACATTATAGTCCTTCAAAGGAATAAAATTCATAAAATCAAACATTTAAGCATTTTCATTTTCTGACAGAAACTATAGGGCTTAAAAATGGTCAGTTTTGAGTAATATTCAAAATGATAAAATTTCCCATATTTTTATATATGATACCTTACTGAGTTAAGGTCATTTTGACCAAATTTCATGCTCTAAAAATATGTAAAAAGGGTTCAAATACTTTACACAAAACTACGTGACACAGCAGATATGGCAGATTACATACTGTTAGTAAAACAACCATTTGAGGAGTTCTACTAAATGTTTTTGAGAAATTCCAGTTGGAATCTAAACTTAACACATAGAGGGAACTTATAAAAGAAGAATCACTCAATTTTGATGAGTTATGAAGGATATATGACACCTCAAAGTTGCATGCACACATCTGTCATTGATTGACAGATTGCACTTTCAACTTAAATAAGTTGGTTAATACCTCAAAACTTCATATTTTTTAATGAAACCAGATTCATATGAACCCTAACTCATAAAAAAAAACTTTAGAAGAATAATCATGCAATTTGACTAAATAATCAAAGAGATACAAACATGCAAAGTAGGGTTCAATTACTGTTGAGTTCACTGTTGCACAACCAAAATGTTTTGCATGTTTGGAGGTTCAAAACTTCATATTTTTGAGTGAAACAATTTTGGTTGTAATGATAACTCATAAAAATAACTCTCAAAAGAAAAATCATCCTTTTTCATAGAGTTTTGAGGGAATTATAGCATTTTTAATCCACATGCAACAATCTGTCCAGATTGTATTCTTTGCACAACTAATTTGTTTCAAGGTTTCAAATGGTCAAATCTTCATATTTTTGAATGAGACCAAATGTATTTGAAAGCTAACTCAGTATATTGAATTCCAGAAGAAAAATCAAGTGATTTGGATGATTATTTAGAGAGCTATGGTTGTTTAAAGTAGGGTTTACCTATTGAAAAACTCCCAGATGCACATCCAACTTGTTTTGAGTGTTGGGGGGGTCAAAACTCAATGTTTTTGAGTGAGACCACTTGGATTAAAACCCCAACTGCATAAATAAACTTTTCGAAGAAAAATCATGTCTTTTGAACAAGAAATTTTACAAGAAATGGGCGACATAATCACTGATGTATAATCTGTCAGCACCAAAAATGCATTTTTATGAACCAATCCACCATGCAAATGTGTTTTTGCTTAGATTTATTGTATTCTATGTGTTTGGGTCATAGATTATCACTATCATAGATATGTTTCACATATCTTGGTGTATAATCTCCCCTTAGAATTAACAAATTCGTGGATGGTTGAAAAACAACAAAGAACACCAAAAAAAAATAGGGTTTTCAACAAAAATTGTAAGAAATGATGAGGATAAAGTTGTTACCTTGTTTAATTGATGACTAGAGCTTCAAGGCTTTGATGAATATTGATTTTTGATGATGAAATGAGCTTGAATTTGGCTGGAGTTTGGAAGAAGGAGATGCTTTTGGAGTGTCCCTTGAGTTTTTAGAGAGAGAGAAGGGAAAATCTTGATTTTGAAATGTAAAAATGAGGGATTTTAGAAAAAAAATTGTATTTATATGTGGGTATGGGGGGAGGCCGGCCATGGGGGCCCAAAACCATGGTGTTTCATATATTATTTTATTAAATTAAATAAATGTAAGGCCCAAATGTTTTAAAATGTCATTTTTCTCAATTTTGACCTTTTTCCTCAAAATGCAAGCCCAAAAGTGGTTAAATTCTATAAAAATAAAAGTTTTATATTTAAAACACTAAAACTATATATTTTATGTAATTTGGATATAAATTAGAGCATTTGTCACTATATAGGACGTTTCAGATAATTACGGGTCCGAACCGGACTTTCTAAGCAACTACCGGGAACTCTAGAAATTTTTCGGCCAATCAAATCTAACTAACTCCTATTCTTATAACTTATCTAAAATCACACTAAGAAGGGCTTAATAAATACTAATCTAGAAGCTTAAATTTGTCGGATGTCATAGTCTCCCCCTGTTAGAGGAATTTCGTCCCGAAATTTAATGACTGCTACTTCCAATGGATTTCTTTGCAAACAAATAATGATATTTGCCTTTCATGAAATCCTCTTGCTTCCAGGTAAATTCCAGCCCATACTTTGAGTTGCAACGAACTTTTATAATCGGAATCTTATTATGCCTTAATCGTTTGATCTCTCGGTCAAGAACTTCAACTGGTTCTTCCATAACGCGCATTTGTTCATTGACTTGAATCTCCTCCAATGGTAATACTAACGATTTGTCAGATAGGCATTTCTTGAGATTCGATACATGAAATGTATCATGAATGGCACTGAGCTCTTGTGGTAACTTTAACTTGTACGCCACTGGCCCGATTCTTTCAAGTATTACAAATGGGCCAATGTATTTAGGACCCATCTTGCCTCTCTTCCTGAAGCGTACTAGTCCTTTCCTTGGCGATACTTTCAGAATCACTTTATCATCTACTTGGAACTCTAACGGCTTTCTCAGACTATCCGCATAATTCTTTTGACGATTTCTTACTGTCTTGAGCCTTTGCTTGATAATTGAGATCATGTCAGTGGTTTCCTGGATGATATCGGGACCGGTCAGTTGCCTGTCACCAATTTCCAGCCAACTAAGTGGTGATTTACGCTTGCATCCGTATAAGGCTTCGTATGGCGCACACTGAATGTTGGTGTGGTAGCTGTTGTTATAGGAGAATTCAACAAGTGGCAGGGGGGTATCCCAACTCCCACCTAAATCTATTACGCACACACGCAACATATCCTCTAGCGTTTGAATGGTTCTCTCCGATTGTCCATCTGTTTGAAGATGATATGCAGTGCTCAAATCCAATTGCGTACCCAATGCTTTTTAAAGTGATTGCCGCAATTGTGACGTAAAACGAGTACTTCTATCCGAGATAATAGAAATAGGTACCCCATGACGCGAAATGACTTCATTAATGTAAATTTGTGCACGTTTTTTTTTCCATACTGCAATCTTCACGAATGGGAATGAAATGAGCTGATTTTGTAAGTCGATCTACAATAACCCATATAGAATCATGTCCTTTCCCAATTCTGGGTAGCTTGGTTACGAACTCCATGGTTATTTGCCCCATTTCCATTGGGGAATTTCGAGTTGCTGAAGTAGACCGGCTAGTTTCTGATGTTCGGCCTTGACTTGAGCACGGGTTAAGCACTTGTTTACGCACAAAACAATGTCTTTCTTCATTCCTGGCCACAAGTATTATTCCTTTAGGTCTTTGTACATCTTATCCGCTCCTGGGTGAACCGAATATCTCAATGGGCTTCATCCAAAATGGTTGATCGTATATTACTAACCTTTGGTACCTAAACTCTATTTTCAAGGTAATGTACCCCATCGGACTTTGTTTGAAATTTATTTTACAAGTGATGTAGGGTCTCGTTCTTCAGATTCTCTATTTTCAACGATTCTTCTTGTGCTTCAAGAATTTGAGCTTTTAAACTCGTCTGAACAAACATTCCCATAGCTCCAACTCTTGACGGTTTTACTCTTTCTTTTCTACATAATGCATCGGCTACTATGTTAGCCTTGCCCGGATGGTACTTTATTTCACAATCATAGTCACTAAGTAACTCAACCCATCTTCTTTGCCTCATATTGAGCATCTTTCGATCAAGGATGTGTTGAAGGCTTTGTGATCGGTGAAAATGGTGTATTTAGTGTCGTAAAGATAGTGTCTCCAGATTTTAAGTGCGAACACTACCGCTCCTAACTCCAGGTCACGGGTGGTGTAATTGTTCTCGTGAACCTTCAGTTGTCTTGATGCATATGCAATAACCTTGTTTTTTTTTGCATTAGTACGTATCCCAATCTTTGATGTGAAGCATCGCAGTAAATTATAAAGTTATCCATTCCTTCCGGAAGTATGAAAATCGATGCATTACATAACTGGTGCTTAAGTGTCTTGAATGCTTCCTCTCGTTTTTCTCCCCAATTGAATTTCTTGTCCTTTTGGGTTAGTGTCGTCAGTGGTTGCGATCTTGGAGAAATTTGCGATAAATTGCTGGTAATAGCCTACCAATCCAAGAAACTGACGAATCACTGTTGGTGTCTTCGGGGCTTCCTAGTTCTTAATGGCTTCAATCTTAGCCGGATCGACATGAATTCCTTTCTCATTTACTACATGGCCAAGAAAGTGTTCATCACGAATCCAGATTTCACATTTATAGAACTTGGCGTACAACTTTTCATTCTTGAGCAATTCTAGTATCAACCTCAGGTGTTGTTTCTGCTCCTTCTTATCGCGAGAATAAATGAGTATTTCATCTATGAACACGATCACGAACTTGTCTAGATATGGTCGACATACTTTATTTCAAATCTATGAAGACTGCTAGTGCGTTTGTTTATCCAAAGGGCATAACTAGGAACTCATAATGGCCGTAGAGAGTCCTAAAAGCCGTTTTGGGAATATCCTCTACACGGACCCTCATTTGATGATACCCCGATCGAAGATCGATCTTTGAGAAGTATGTAGCACCTTGTAGTTGATCAAATAAGTGATCTATTCGAGGAAGTGGGTATCAGTTCTTGATAGTCAACTTATTGAGTTCTCTATAGTCGATGAACATTTGGAAAAACCCATCATTCTTTTTAACAAATAAAACTGGAGCTCTCCAAGGTGAAGAGTTAGGCCTAATGAATCCTTTATCGAGCAGCTCTCGAAGTTGTTCTGAAAATTCCTTCATTTATGATGGTGCCAAATCATAAGGTGATTTCGCCACAGGCACAGCTCCTGGAATTGAGTCAATGTGGAATTCAACTTGTCTTGGTGGGGGTAATCCGGCAACTCATCTGGGAATGCCTCAGGAAAATCCCAACCTATCGGAAGATCTTGAATACTCTTCTCTTTGTTCTTCTTATCCACAACATGAGCCAAAATGCAATGCAGTTCTTTCTCAAATATCTTCGCATCTTCATACACGTCACCATTTTTATTAATATTCCTTCTTGGCTTCTCTCCATGTACTTCAAGAATTCCTCCTTCGAGTAGTGGAACTCGAACGATCTTTTCAGAGCAGCAAATTCCAGCTCGGTTGTTGGACAACCAGTCCATACCCACAATTACATCAAAGCTTCCTAACTTGATTGGAGTTAAGTCCATACCAAAGTCCTTTTTGGCCAAATTTAAGGTACAGTTCATAATTACGTCTTTGGCTCTACTTTCCTGCCCGATAACGTATACCTCTTTTCAACTTTTGGGATCTTAAATTTACCTTTGGCCTAAATTCTAGTGATACATAACTCTTATCTGCTCCATAGTCAAATAGTACTGTTGCATACTGTTTGTTTAGGAGAAACGTACCTGTGACCACGTTAGGATTCCGACGTGCCTCTTCTGTTCTTATAGAAAATGTCTGTCCTCTAGCCTGTCCTCCTTGGTTCCCTTGGTTAGCTCGTGTTGCCTGATTCCCGATATTGTTATTGACTGTTACTCTACTCAACCTTGGGCACATATTCCGGAAGTGGTCTTGACTTCTGTACTCAAAACACGCTCTTCTTCCTTCCTGGAGCCCTTTGTCCATCCTATAGTTCTTAGTGTAGTGCCCTATCTTCTTACAAACAAGGCAGGCTCGCATGGTGAGTGTAAAACTTGTTACACTTCGATGTGGGTCCACGATGCTGCCTATGTTCCTGAGGTCCTTACTCCAAAATTTCTTGTTGGTTTCTAATTCCTCCATGAACTACTACCAACCCTCTTTCCTTGTTGAATTTGTTGTGTGGTGAGTTGTGTTATGTTCGGTCTTTAGTGTTCAGGATTCTCTTCCATGTTGCATAAGGATCTCCTTGTAGGCAAGATTTTAGAAACATATATGGAAGAAAAAAAATTTGGTTTGATTAAAATTTTGTACAACCTTGATTGTAGAACTGTTTATTAAAAAAAAATTTAGTTGTAGAGTTTTGATGTTTCAAAAATTTGAGAATTTAAATTTACAATAAGTGGTCATGTCACTTTAAAAGTTTGCATAAGAGAACTTGTTCATCAAAATTCAAATATTACAAAGAACATCACAAACAAAAAAAAATCGATACCACATGATCTTAAAGTGCGAGTAAACATTCACGGAAATCTAAATTACATAATTCATAAATGAAAATGTTTGCAAGGGGATCACGTCAGCAAAAACAAGCAAGGATCAGGACTAGGAATACCAACAGTGTCACCATAACACTTGCCATCAAGCACACAACCTCCACTCTTCTTGCAGTCTTCCTGGCTGCATTGGCGTTTTACCACGCCCGAGTTGAACACTCGTACACAAGGTCAGCCAGTTCCACTAAACCTGTCAATGACTGTCCCTGCTAATACCCTAGCTCCGCAGTCATGGATATCTAGTGACATGGCATGCATACACCGAGCCTCTTCCCGGTTCATGCCGAGCAGGTATCCTATTGGTACTACTTGTACCACCGGGGGTGTCCTAGTGTGGGGTTGCGTTGACGTTAGTGCTACTCTCCTAGGAATTCATATCCATTTTTTTAGCAGTTTCCCTAGTCCGTACCCAGTTCGTTTCGGGATTTGTTGATCCGAGTTGAGGTAATGCTGAAGCGGGTGATGCTTCAAGTTGGTTGTTCTGCCTCCTTTTACTAGTAATTTCCCTCTCGGGATTAGTGTTGCTGTGGGATGGATTCTTTGCGGGGACGTACGGTAACATATCCCGATTTGTCTACCGAGTACTCCACGCTAGAAGAAGATGAGGATGATGATGATGACATCGTGATACTGATATACGAACAATTCTTAAAGTCTACGTACGCAGGTAGTTAATACTGTACCTAATCTCTAGGCGCATGAGTGTAGATGCCTATACTACACTATTGGCTAGTCGTACCACGCGTGATTTTTGTAAATATATATATATATATATATATAAATCATTTTGAACATACTCTTACTATAACTATTTCTAGTTTGTATGCATCGTCCCTTAATCAAACAAAGGTGATCAGACTCTGTTTAATTGAGGTCCAATAATACACCCCAGACTCAGTCATAATAATACTATGTTTATAATCTTTGATTGTTGCTTTTGGCTATAGTTGAGGCTTTCCAAAGGAAAACCAGCTTTCTCTATAACCTATGGCTCTGATACCAAATCTGTCACACCCCGCTAAAGCGGAAACACGAAGCGCGACAGCTCTAACGATGACACAGCCACAGATTTAGATAAACAACCATAGGAATTTAGAATATAATAGAAGTTTTACATATTGTTCTTTAAGTAAAATTACAACAATCCATAATTAAAAGAAGTCTTTGCAAAAACGTTCAAGTCTTCACGCGGTACACTTTTGGATCCTTACTAAGCTTTATCTACAGAAGCTTACTTATTACCCCTGAAAAGCATGATAAAAACAAGGTCAACTACAAAGAGTTGGTGAGTTCACAGGTTTACATATGCACAAAACAGTTTTTATGCAGTTTTCAATTCTTGTGGAACGAACGTTCACACCAAGTATAAAATAGTGAAATTTATGAGCGTTTAATTAATCCTTGAAATGAGAAACGTGTCAAGGCATAATGTACTCTAGTTCATAGCAAGTATAGAGCCACCACTAAACCTTTCGACCACACAAAAATATCTTTTTATAATTCTACCTTAGCGGTGGGACTAAAACCCCACATATGTAGAACCTTCGTTTTTATAGGTATAGTGCACCCCTACCTGTAGTTTCTAGGTGGGATTGCTATCCACACCCCTACTTTGTCGGTTTTTAGGTGGGATTGTCCGTCCAAATAGCGCTATCCACAAATACCCTCGGCTCCTCACTTGAGTTAATAGTAGTGTACAAACTTTTATGTTACATTTTACTCAAATACAAACTACTAGTGTACATGCCTTAGTGCTCATATCAACAATTTCACATTCTTTTACGTAAATAAATCAATATTCAACATTAAACATGCTTTTCACCCCAAAACATATAAAACATTAAAAGAGGGGCTGTGAATACTCACCTTTTAGCAAATGCTTCCAGTTAAATACAAGAGACGTCCGCTTGACGCCTAACGCTTTCCTATCAAAGCAAAATACCCAAATGACCACTTATATGACTAACGATTACTAAGAGAATGCTTATAAGTCCTTATATGTCCAACTTGATTATCTATAGTCCCGTTATACATAATGCACATATGCTCTTTAATATGATAATTTATACCGAAAATGTAACATTATAGTCCTTCAAAGGAATAAAATTCATAAAATCAAACATTTAAGCTTTTTCATTTTCTGACAGAAACTATAGGTCTTAAAAATGGTCAGTTTTGAGTAATATTCAAAATGATAAAATTTCACATATTTTTATATATGATACCTTACTGAGTTAAGGTCATTTTGACCAAATTTCATGCTCTAAAAAGATGTAAAAAGGGTTCAAATACTTTACACAAAACTACGTGACACAGCAGATATGGCAGATTACATACGGTTAGTAAAACAACCATTTGATGAGTTCTACTAAATGTTTTTGAGAAATTCCAGTTGGAATGTAAACTTAGCACATAGAGGGAACTTATAAAAGAAGAATCACTCAATTTGGATGAGTGATGAAGGAGATATGACACCTCAAAGTTGCATGCACACAATTGTCATTGATTGACAGATTGCACTTTCAACTTAAATAAGTTGGTTAATACCTCAAAACTTCATATTTTTGAATGAAACCAGATTCATATGAACCCTAACTTATAAAAGAAAACTTTAGAAGAATAATCATGCAATTTGACTAAATAATCAAAGAGATACAAACATGCAAAGTAGGGTTCAATTACTGGTGAGTTCACTGTTGCACAACCAAAATATTTTGGATGTTTGGAGGTCCAAAACTTCATATTTTTGAGTGAAACAACTTTGGCTGTAATTATAACTCATAAAAATAACTCTAAAAAAAATCATCCTTTTTCATAGAGTTTTGAGGGAGTTATAGCATTTTTAATACACATGCAACAATCTGTCCAGATTGTATTCTTTGCACAACTAATTTGTTTCAAGGTTTCAAATGGTCAAATCTTCATATTTTTGAATGAGACCAAATGTATTTGAAATCTAACTCAGTATATTGAATTCCAGAAGAAAATCAAGTGATTTGGATGATTATTTAGAGAGCTATGGTTGTTTAAAGTAGGGTTTACCTACTGAAAAACTCCCAGATGCACATCCAACTTGTTTTGAGTGTTTTGGGGGTCAAAACTCAATGTTTTTGAGTGAGACCAGTTGTATTAAAACCCCAACTCAATAAATAAACTTTTAGAAGAAAAATCATGCCTTTTGAACAAGAAATTTTACAAGAAATGGGCGACATAATCACTGATGTATAATCTGTCAGCACCAAAAATGCATTTTTATGAACCAATCCACCATGCAAATGTGTTTTTGCATAGATTTATTGTGTTCTATGTGTTTGGGTCATAGATTATCACTATCATAGATATGTTTCACATATCTTGGTGTATAATCTCCCCTTAGAATTAACAAATTCGTGGATGGTTGAAAAACAACAAAGAACACCAAAAAAAAATAGGGTTTTCAACAAAATTTGTAAGAAATGATGAGGGTAAAGTTGTTACCTTGTTTAATTGATGACTAGAGCTTCAAGGCTTTGATGAATATTGATTTTTGATGATGAAATGAGCTTGAATTTGGCTGGAGTTTGGAAGAAGGAGATGCTCTTGGCGTGTCCCTTGAGTTTTTAGAGAGAGAGAAGGGAAAATCTTGATTTTGAAATGTAAAAATGAGGGATTTTAGAAAAAAAAATTGTATTTATATGTGGGGTATGGGGGGAGGCCGGCCATGGGGGCCCAAAACCATGGTGTTTCATATATTATTTTATTAAATTAAATAAACGTAAGGCCCAAAATGTTTTAAAATGTCATTTTTCTCAATTTTGATCTTTTTCCTCAAAATGCAAGCCCAAAAGTGGTTAAATTCTATAAAAATAAAAGTTTTATATTTAAAACACTAAAACTATATATTTTATGTAATTTGGATATAAATTAGAGAATGTGGCACTATATAGGACGTTTCAGATAATTACGGGTCCGAACCGGACTTTCTATGCAACTACCGGGAACTCTAGAAATTTTTCGGCCAATCAAATCTAACTAACTCCTATTCTTATAACTTATCTAAAATAACACTATCAAAGGGTTAAAAAAATACTAATCTAGAAGCTTAAATTTGTCGGATGTCATAAGTACCGTTGTCGCTTCTGAGCTGTTGAATCTTCTGATGTAGAAGAACTTGGATTCTGGTCATCATATTCTGTAAAACGATAGGCACCTCTGACTTTTGTTTTACAAATGCGAGCCAAGTATACCTGGAAAATTCATCAATAACTACCAGAATATACTTTTTACCAGAGAGACTCGGAATTGCAATGGCACCACAGAGATCAACATGTAACAATTGCAGAGGTCGAGTACAAGAATGATCACTTTTTGTTTTATGAAATGCTCGTTTTATTTTGCCCATTTCACATGTAGGACAGAGATGATCTTTTTGAAAGTGAACTTCTGGAAGACCAGTTACTAACTTTTGTTTGACAAGCATTTCAAGAGAGTCAAAGTTTAAGTGAGACATTTTATGATGCCATAACCATGCAACTTCACTCTTTTTGGAGATAAGACAGAGAGTTTCCTTACCATCCTTGGATGTGAAATTCATCATGTATAGATTACCTTTTCTGTCAGCTCTCCAGAGTTCCTCACCTGCCTTAGAAAATAGGTGACAATGTTTTTCATCAAATACCACAACTATTTTAGAATCATAGAGTTGACTTACACTCAATAAGTTATGTTTCAATCCAGAAACATGAGCTACTTTAGATAAAGTAATATTACCTTCTTGTAAAGTACCGTAGCCCTTTATTTGACCCTTACCATTATCACCAAATGTTACAGCTCCACCACAATTATCTTTGAACTGGGAGAGTAAGTTTTTGGATACAGTCATGTGTCTTGAGCATCCAAAGTCAAGATACCAGCTGTGCACACGCTGTTTCTGCAATCACAATCAGAGTTTTTTAGGTACCCATCTCATTATGGGTCCTTTAATGTTAGTTTTGTCAATCTTTTTAACTTGCTCTTGATTTGATTTAACAGGAGGTTGAGGATTATTGTTCGCAGTTTTTATCTTATTGTTTTTCTTTGGTTTATTTTTGAAGTACGAGAAGTTAGCATTTGGCTGATCAGAAGTCCACAAGAAAAAATTGTTTTAATTTTAAGAACATAGAAAAACATTCAGAATTCTGAGACGGAAAAGATTTCATTGAATTTTCATTAAGATAATCAGAACTACAATTTTTCTTAAAACTGTCTTTTCTAGTATCAGTAGTTCTATAGAACTACCTATCTAGACTAGACTTATTTTCAGAATCTGAAATGTTCTTCCGCGGAAGCTTCCTCTGAGATACCTACTTAGGAGCTTTTGAAGTTACTGAAACAGGAGCAGAGAGATTAGATTTCCATTTTCCCTTTTGAACATAAGTAAACTTTGGAAGATTGGATTTTGGAGACTATTTATCTTTCAATTTTTTTTTGAGATTTTCTTCTTTATCAAGTTCAAGACTGGATTTGGCTTTAATACACATCCCTATGAAGTCTGTATGAATAGATACAGATTTTCTCTGTCCTATTGAAGAAGCAGAGAGTGGTATGCCACTGAAATGTTTTTCAACATTTTTATCAGAGGCTCTGATTTCCAGAGATTCATTAGTATATAAGAATGGGACATCTTTATTTTTGATGACCTCTGGAGACTTAGTGTAAATAGGTGGAGATTGATTTTTTAAATTAGAAAATTAATTTTCAGAATTATCAAAGAAATCTTCACCTTGATCATCAGTCTCCCAAGGATATGTGATTACTTCCAAATTATCTTGAGATTCAGAAAGATGTAAGTCTATTAAAGAACAAGGAAATATCTCTGGATTTTTCTTTGAAGAAATTTTCAAAACATGTTCATGTTCAAGTTTGAAACATTTATCCAGAGTTGAGAGAATATCATTTTCAAAACTAAGTCGTAACTCTTCTTCTGCTTGTTTAGGAATAAAGGCATCAGCTTCTGGATTCAAAGTTATATGAGCATTCAAACCAAATTCGAAATATCATCCTTCTTCTGAATTTTATTCAGATCAACGTTTGTTTTTCCAGATGAATAGACAATATTTTTTAAACTTGAGTTTTCGTTGATGATGACCATTTTCATATTTTGATCGTTTGAAGATTGATTTTGCATATAAAGTTGGAAACACTGGCTTCTGTTCTTGTCCCATACAGAAAATAGAATCTAAGGTAGACCTTTTCTCACACGTATAGGGATCTAAATCCTCAAAACCAAGTCCAGATCTCCCTACTTGTGTATTAATTTGTCGTGAACTTTTTGTGCATCCAACTATGTTTTGATTTGCAGCCTTTTGTTTTGAAGTTTAACATGTAAAAATTCTCTCTCTTTTTGAAAATAATTTTTAAGTGCTACAGAATTTAATCTGTCACTTTCTTTAGCTTGAATCTCCTTATCTTTTTCTTCCAAAAGTTTTTTAAAATTTATGTTCTCTTTTTTAAGCTTAACTTCAGTGTTTTTTAGAGTCGTGGAAATCTTTTCTTTTTCAGTGCTTAGTTCCAGTTTTTCTTCTGTTAAAATATCCATCTCCCTTTTATAAATATCTCTTTCCCTTTGTGTTGTAGAAAGATCTTTTTCAATGCTTTTTCGTAATTTCTTTTCAATTGTGAGCTTTTGTTTTAGTTCTTCAAAGTTTTTTGATAAAAGCACAATTGTGTTTTCAAGTTCGGATGATTCAGAGAAAGTACTAACCGGTGATTCAGAAGGTTGATCTTCTGACTCGTTTGTCTTTGCCATCCCACAAAACATGGCCTCGTCACTGCTAGACTCATCTCCTAGCCAGTTTTCTTTCTCAGCATAGTGAGCTCTTTCAGTGACATTGTACTTGTATTTGTTCTTGTACTACGTCTTGTCTTTATCCAGAGTTCCTCTGCAATCCTTAGAGTAATGTCCTGGCTTGCCACATCTGTAGCATACATCCTTCTTCTTCATCTCATCTACTTTCTTCTCTGCATCAGATTTCTCAGTTCTCTGAATCTCTTGTTTGGGAGAATTAGTAGATTGATCAGATCTTCTGTTTCCCTGGAATGATCTATTCCCAAACCTATTAGTGAATTGTTTGGTAATGAGAGCCAAAGAATCAGCAAAGGCTTTGATTTCATCATTAGAGTCAGAATCATTCTCTGGAATAGCCTCTGATATGAAGGTCTTGCTTTTTCCTCTCCTTTCTTCACTTCTTCTTCTGGTCGTTCCCTTAAATTCAGAGATCAAAGCCAGAGGTCCACCTAAAGTTGTTTTCTTCTGAACAATCTCTTTCTCATGGGCTTGCAATGTACCAAAAACATCATGCAGAGTCCATTGCTCAAGATCTTGATTTGCTTGAAGGGACATAAAAAGATTTGACCACTCTAAATTCAATCGTTTAAGAAATAGAACGTTGTTGTCTTCTTGTGATCGAATAATATCACATCTTTTACATAGATTTATTAAAGAATTAAATCTATGATAGGTCTGTTCCAGAGACTCTTCAGGATTGGCTTGGAAGCTGTTATACTCGTTCAGAGCTTGAGCTCGTCTGGTTTTCTTCATTTTAGCACCACATTCCAGAAGGTTTTCTAATTGATCCCATAATTCTTTGGCAGTATCACAGGAATCCAGAGATTGAAAAATCTCATTTGGAATAGCCATGATAAGAAGAGTTTTTGCCTTTTTGGCTAGTTCAACTTTGGCCTTTTCCTCATCAGACCAATTTCCCCTCAGCTTTGGAACTTTTTGAGATGGGACTTCATCAGTATTGGTAGTGGCAGGAATTCTTGGAATTGTGGTCATTGGTACGAAGGGACCATTCTGGACAATAGGGTAGAGTTCTGTATCCAATCCTTCATAGAAATTTATCATTCGAATTTTCCATTGTGGATATTCACCACGAATGAGAGTAGGAGGTTTGGTCAGTGAACCGGAGGTGTAAACAACATTTCAAATTTGAATTTGCCATTTTTAACAGAGAATAGAGAAACGAGAGGGAAAAATAAATTGACGATTATATGAAATTTAGAACAATTAAATTCCAATTGAATTGAAAAACATGTCGATATCCTTCAAAATTAACCACAATTACCACTATTTTGGAGAAAATTGATATGAGATTAACAAGTTCTCGTAGAACAGGGTAGAATTATGAACAGTAGTATAAAACTGAAAGATATTGTACTGTAGAAGAGGGATTTCTCCAAATGGAAGAGATCAAATAATCAGTAAATTGATTAGTTGGCTCTGATACCAATTGTTGGAACCCAGATCACTTTCTAAATAGTTAATTGAGAGATTTGTTAATCAAAGTATAATCGGAAGCAATTCAAATCAATTAACCACAGTAATTATCAAACAAACAGTAAATAAGAAATGATGAAGAACAGATTGAGTTTGTATTGATAACCTTGAAGATCGATTACAAATATTGGAATTAGACGCACAATATGATCTCTAAAAGTATGCTTTTCAATCAACAACTTTTCATTCAAAGAACTGATCTATTTATACTATTACAATGAATATAAAGTCAACAATCTAACCAGTTACAAACTGACACATCAGCAGGTAGGAGCGTATAACAGAATTCAGTTGTAAACGGAGACGCACAAGGTAAGAGTGTGCCACGTCATACCATACTTCCATCTTATGGTTCATACTTCTTAGGTCTAACACACAGCCACAACTGTTATTGGTGAAGTCGGACCTTCGAATCCAATTGCTAACCCTAACCCTAACCCTAACCCTAACCCTAGTTCTGCTATAATTGGGGAAACTCAAATCAAGCCTATTGAGGTGGTCTCTGAATCAAATGCTGGTGAAAGTGAGTCTCAATCTCGTGCTGAGAGCAGTGATGGACCTGATTTGTCAAAATTGTATGTTCCTGAAGAAAAATTGCTCGATATCAAAAGGAATAATTGTGCTCTGAACTTCAAATCGACAGATTTTGCTGATGATCAAATGATTTTGATCGAAATTCTGAAGAAACATCCGCTTCGTGCCGCAATGGTGGTATTATGCTGAAGTCGATGAAGCTGCAGATGAAATTTCCTCATACATTCATGGCTACAGGGTATGTATTCCTGTGGAAGATGTTAGAAATATACATTTCCTTCCAAAAGAAGATGAAGTTCTTGGGAAAACTTCATATGATCCAGTTCCATCATCTTCTGAGATGATTTCAGATTTTATGAGCTTGGGATATTCTGAACAACTCAATGCTTCAAGTTCATTCAAAAGGAAGTGTCTACCACCAATCTGGTATTGTCTATTCTCTATCTTAAACACTTGCCTATCTGGAAAAAGTTCTAGTTTAGACCAAGCATCTACAAATGGACGGATTATATTTCATGGAGTAGTATTCAACAAACACTATGACTATGTTTCACTAATTTTTGAAGACCTGAAGACTGCTGTTCTGAAGAAATCCACATATAACTACATTCCCTTTCAAAGATTTTTTCAGACATTTGTCAAAGGTGCAATGAAAGCTGTTGCTGTTATTCCCGATCTTGCGCATGAGGTATATGTTCCTGTCTTTACCATGGATAGTCTTCGACCACCAAATGCAAAATTAAAATTTCCAAATGCCATTCCTTACTTACTTGAACTTGTAAATCCAAATAATAGGATTGTGAGTGAGTATTATGAATCAATGGGACTACCAAAACCAGTGGTCTCTTCCCCTGATTCCCACAAGAGTGGTGATCATGCTAAGGAGTCTAGACTATCTAGGTAGAGTGGGGAGGCTGTTCAAGGGGGAGAACAACCTCAACGTCTGAAGAGGAAAAATGTAAATGAGAGTTTGGGTAGAAGGGTGAGAAAAAGAACTGATGAGGGGAGAACACAAGTAAAAAATAAAGAAACTTGTGAACCAAACGTTACTAGCCGGGCACCCACATCATCTATTACTCCACATTCTTTGGTGGGTAATATTGAAAAGGCCAGTGAGCCCATGGCAACAGTTGTTAACCCCCCCCCCCCCCAGCCACTCATCCATCTCTCAACAGAAGGGTGTTTCATTAACACAATTGGGGCAAGCAGCTCATATACCATTAGGACCCCATCTGGAGGATCCTTTTGTTGAAAAAGAAGGATATATGTCCCCCCCTTCACTGTTTTGAGCACATAGAGTCTGAGAGTCCACTCAATGTTGAGCCTAATGCACCACTAAATGTGGTATTCCTTCACACCAGCACACATCTTTCAGATGTAAATAAGCAAAGTGTGTGTCACATTGCCTCAACAACTATAGATATTCCTAATATTGGGTATCAAGGATTAGTTGGAAGCCCTGGTGAAGTGAACATCACTAAAGCTCCATTCATAGAATCTTTTATGATTCATGATGCTGTGGCATCTACAGGCCAGCCTTCTTCTGAAAGACTGCAAACAAGACCATCTGTTGGTCTTGGATATTTTCCCTCATCTTCTGAATTCACAGAATTCAAAGATTTTTGTACTTCTGAATTTGAAAAGATTCAGAAGGAATTAAAGGAATTGACGAATAAATCAAAAAAGGTGATGGATGATAGGTTGGAAAAACAGGAGGTAACAATGTTGAATAAATTGAATGATTTTCAAGTATCTTATTCAAATGATCTCAACTCCTTTAAAGATGCAATTCTGAATGCTTTCTATGAAGTGATTTCTTCTGTATCTTCTCTTAAAGCATCGCAGCCTTCTTCTTCAAGTTCTCAGCCTCATACTTCTGAATTTCCTACTAAGGATGATATTAAACAAATCTTGAATCAATTATCTTCTATTCAGACTTCTCAGACAGCATTGAATAACAGATTATCTGCGTTGGAGTGTAGACCTCAGGCAGATACTTACAAAAGAAATGTTGATGATCAGGGTCCTGATAATCAAGAGAGGGAGAAAAGACAAAAAGTATCTGAAGCTGAAATTTTGAAAATACTCAAGGTCAATCTTCTGAGAAAACTTCTGAAGAAGCTCAGAATATAGGTGAAGGTTCTGTAACACCCCTAAAAAATAGGAGTTAATTTAAACCAAATAAAATGCGGAATAACTTCTAATTCATAGAACATCACCCATAAGGATGGGGAGAAGGTTAGAGTGAGTTTACAACTTCTATAGTAATATTAAATGACAACCAAGTAATCTATACAATTCAAAATACAGATTAAGTTCGGGTGTCACTAAAATCCTCAATCTTCTATGAACTCCATCTATACACACGAGGTGTACTTCAAAAAAGGATGCCACTACCGGCACCTAGCTTCTCTCACCCCATCAAGCCCCATCCACTTGATTACCTTATATACATGTCATTATAAGAAAAAGTGTTAGGCTTAAAGCCTAGTGAGAACAAACAGTTTAAATATGGAAAGCTAGTAAATGAGCGAAAATGGTAAAATCAACATTTAACCAAAAAGCTTTTCCATTTAAATCCTTTTTCTTTTGCGTGCGATTTACACCTAAAAGAAACGCAATTTGAGGGAAACATCATACGGGGCGACCCGCAATTCATACCGATGGAAATCAGTAAATCAGTAAGCTCGAACGGATAGAAATCTCCGGCTTACGGATAAAGAGTTCAACCCCTATCCAGGATCTATTACTCGATACCCAACTGAACAATTTCAACCCCTATCCAGGATCTATTACTTGCCCCATCCCCAATATAAAACCGACTATTGTGCCTATGGATCCATTACACTAGTCTAGATATTACATACATTCATTCCAATGTACTAGTCAATATTCAATACAAAATCTTTGTATGATAAGTTCCTTGTTTCCAGAACCTTATTCCCAAAATTAGGTCAAAATAGCATTTAGTTTGAAACATCATATTTCTTGGCATAAAACTCATAAGAGTGTTTTAAAACCATTTCTTATACATATCTCATCATTTCAAAGAGAAACCCTAAATGACACATTTTGACCTAGTATACTGTTGAAAGAATATTTTTTGTAAATCCTTAGATAACGATAACGGAATTTCGGTCTATACCGGCACCATAATATTAGATTGGGGAGGAAGATTAGGATTAGAGATTGATAGAATCCTTCAAGTATAGCAATACTTGTATAAACATCATGTAGAAGGTAAAATACATCATTTTGACATGTATAAAGTTTTAGAAAGGTAAGAATGAACTCACAAACTAGAGTTTGACAAAACCCTAGAAAAGCCTCTAAGAAGATGAAGATGGAGGTGATCAAGAAGTCTGAACAGACAAGGGACACCACCGCTTGAAGCTTTAAACCCCAAAGCTCTACTTGATCTCTCCTCTTTAATGGTGAAATATATGCTTGGAAGAAGGTTGGTGAGGAAATTGAAACCCTAAAAATCGCCCCTGGCTTGTTCTCCGACAATAGCTAAAATGGTAACTGATGAGAATGAGAGAATGAGCTGGAAATCGCACTTTAGTACCAAACTGGGCAACACGGCGACCTTGCCCTGCTATCATGCCTTGGCATGATCGCCTGTCATCATGACGGAGGGTGTACCGCGAGTATGTGCTAAAATAGCTTCTTGGTGCATGTCGGCGATGATGCCATGCGATCATGACATGGCATAATCGCCTGTCATGATCGTGGAATAAGTACCGCAAGCTTCCAACTGTTTTTGGCCGTCAGGTGATCTCTGCGATCTTGCCATGCGATCATGACATGGCAAGATAGCCTGTCATGATCGCGAGCTGTGTAGACGAAGCCCATTTCGTTTTCGGTTCTCGCTCCTTTCTTCCAATTTGATGTAGCCCAACCTAAAACCCTTAAAACACTCAATTTATTATAAATAGAATTTTTTTAGGATGCAAAGTCCAATAACTTATATACAAAAATTCCGGGTGTTACAATCCTCCCACCCTTGAATTCAATTTCGTCCTCGAAATATAAACAATTAACCAAATAACTTAGGATATCTTCTCTTCATGTCCTCCTCCGCTTCCCATGTCACGTTTGACCCTCGATGATGCTTCCATTGGACTTTCACCATGATGATTTCTTTATGTCGAAGCATTTCAGACTTTCTTTCCAAAATTGCTTCCGATTCTTCCACACAACGACTATTATCCACTTGAATTTCCAGGAGAGGTATCACACTCGCTTCCTCCGCTAAACACTTCCTCAAGTAGCATATGTGGAACGTAGGATGTATGCCGGCCATTTCGGGTTGCAATTCCAGCTTATAAGCTTGTCGTCCCACCTTTTCTAAAATCTTGAACGGTCCAATGAAACGAGGACTAAGCTTTCCGCGCTTTCCGAACCGAATGATACCCTTCCATGGAGATACCTTGAGCATAACCCGCTCGCCCACTTGAAACTCCATTGGTCTCCTCTTCTTGTCAGCATAACTCTTTTGACGGTCTTGGCCCACCTTAAGTCGTTCTCGGATAGTCTTCACCTTGTCAGCCGTCTCTTGCACAATCTCGGGTCCGGAGAATTGCTTCTCGCCTGCTTCCAACCAACATACCGGTGTCCTACATTTCTGTCAATAAAGTGCCTCGAAAGGTGCCATCCCAATACTAGAATGGTAACTATTGTTGTAGGAAAATTCTACCAGCGGTATATGCGAATCCCAATTTCCACCGAAATCAATAACACATGACCTAAGAATGTCTTCAAGAGTCTAAATAGTCCTTTCACTTTGACCATCTGTTTGGGGATGAAACGTTGTACTTAAGTGTATCTTGGTGCCTAACCCCTCTTACAAACCATTCCAAAAGTGTGAAGTGAATCGACTATCCCGATCTGACACGATAGTCAAAGGCACACCATGTCTTGCCGCTATTTCATCCACATACAACTTAGCCAGTTTGTCAACTGGGTCGGCTTCTCACATTGCTAAGAAATGAGCACTCTTCGTCAATCTATCCACCACTACCCATATGGTGTCGTGACCCTTCAAGGTCTTTGGTAGTTTCGTCACAAAGTCCATAGTGAGGTGCTCCCACTTCCATTTCGGAATTTCCAATGATTGAAGACTTCCATGGGTCGTTGGTGCTCCGCTTTGACTTGTAAACAAGTCACACATCTCTCTACATAGTTAGCAACGTCCAATTTCATGACGGGCCACCAATAGGTTAACTTTAGATCCCTATACATCTTGGTACTACCCTGATGTATGGAGTACTTAGACTTATGAGCATCCTCCAATAGTAGTTTTCGGTTGCCCCCAACCTTAGGCACCCAAACGCGACCTCGGAACAGTTTCAGTCCACGACTATCTTCTGTTAACATCAAGTACTGCTTTACCATAACTTCGTCTTTTAAGTTTTTCTCAAGTAGTGCTTCCGCTTGAGAAGTCTTGATTCGGTCGATCAGACTCGACACTATTTCAATTCTCGTGAGCACGGCTCGCGTCCCGCTACCATACTCCTTCCTGCTTAAAGCATCTGCTACTATATTTGCTTTACCCGGATGGTATAGCAACTCGCAATCATAATCCTTAAGCAACTCCAGCCAACGTCGTTGCCTCATGTTTAGCTCCTTTTGATCGAAAATATGCTTCAAACTCTTGTGATTGGTGTAAAGTGTACACTTAGTTCCATAAATGTAATGTCGCCATAACTTCAATGCAAATACCACCGCCGCTAGTTCTAAATCATGGGTTGGGTAATTCTTTTCGTGTTCCTTGAGTTTCCTTGACGCATAAGCAATCACCTTGCCCCTCTGCATTAGCACGCATCCCAAACCCATCTTTGACGCATCGCTATACACAACAAAATCTTCAGATCCTTCCGGCAAGGATAGAATCGGTGCCTCACACAATTTCTTTTGAAGAGTCCCCAAAGCCTCTTCTGGCTTGTTGGGCCAAATGAACTTCACATTCTTCCTTGTCAATGCTGTCAGAGATGATGCGACCTTTGAGAAATCTTGAATAAATCTTCGGTAGTAACCCGCCAATCCTAAGAAACTTTGGATTTCGAAAGGACTTTTAGGCCGTTCCCAATTCATCATTGCTTCTATCTTTGATGGATCCACCTTCACCCCATCTTATGTAACGACATGCCCCAAGAATTGAACTTCTTTTAACCAAAAGTCGCATTTAGAGAATTTGGCGTAAAGTTTCTCTTTTCTTAACACTTCGAGCACTTTTCGGAGATGTCGTTCATGGTCTAACTCGTTCTTAGAATAGACAAGGATATCATCAATAAACACTATTACCGATTGGTCTAGAAATGGTCGACATACACGATTCATCAAATCCATAAACATCGCTGGCGCGTTGGTCAACCCAAACGGTATTACTAGGAATTCATAATGCCCGTACCGCGTTCTAAACACCGTCTTTGCTACATCATCCTCCTTCACTTTCACTTGGTGGTAGCCCGAACGTAAGTCGATCTTTGAGAAGCATCCCGCTCCTTGTAGTTGGTCAAAGAGGTCGTCGATTGTCCGGAGTGGATACTTGTTCTTCACGGTTACCTTGTTTAGTTCACGATAGTCAATGCACATTCTCATAGTGCCATCCTTCTTCTTCACAAATAAACCGGAGCTCCCCACGGTGATGAGCTTGGTCTTACGAAACCCTTCTCAAGGAGATCTTGTAATTGCGTCATCATTTCTTGCATCTCGGATGGTGCCAACCGGTAGGGTGCTCTAGCAATCGGAGCGGCCCCAGGTACTAGATCTATTCGAAACTCCACTTGTCTATCGGGTGGCAGGCCGGGTAGATCCTCGGGGAACACATTTAGAAATTCATTAACAACTCGTACATCATCTAATTTCCTCTTCTCTAACTTTGCATCTAAAACATAGGCTAAATATGATAGGCATCCCTTGGCTAAACACTTGCGTGCCTTTGCCAAGGTTAACAATGCAACTTCACCCTTCCTTCTTTCCCCGTAGACTATCACCATACTACCATCCGATAACGGAATTCGAATCAACTTCTTGGAACACAAAATCTCGGCTTTGTTCTTGGCCAACCAATCCATTCCAATTACCACATCAAATCCTCCTATTGTCATAGGTATAAGGTTTATCCCAAACTTACTTCCTTCAATTTCTACCACACAATCCCTAAGGACATCTTGAACTAAAACTTGGTTACCATCGGCTATTTCAACAATTAAAGCATCTTCCAAAGTACAAACAGGCACATGCAGATTTGGGTGGAAAGAAGTGGACACAAAAGAAAATGTAGCACCAGAATCAAAAAGAACATGAGCGGGTACAGAGTTAACAAGGAACGTACCCGACACCACGTCCGTCGATGCCTTTGCTTCATCCGCCGTCATCTTGAAGGCTCTCCCCACTGTCTTCTGACCACCGCTAGTTTTTACTAGAGAGCTCCCTGTCTTCAACTTCGGGCAATCGTTCCGATAATGACCCAACTCCTTGCACTCAAAACATGTGGGTACTTTGGTTTGGCAGTCTCGACTGAGGTGCCCAGTCTTCCCACACTTATGATAGCTGCCGGAAAAGGAGTTGCATGTTCCAAAGTGTTTGCTCAGGCATTTGTAGCACCAACTAGCTTCCTTCCTATAATCAATCCTTCGATTGTTGTTGTTGTTCGCGTTGTTGTAGTTGTAGTTCGACTTCTTGAAAGGTGCCGCTTGCCCTTCCCACGTTTTCTTTTCCCTAACTGTCAACCGTTCTTCTTTGCCCAAGTTCTGAGCATCCTCATTATGTTGGGCTTCTTCGATCGCTTCTCTTAAAGTGGAGGGCCTTGATATACGAACCATCTCCATCATGGCTAACGGTAAACCTTTGATATAGGCTTTTATCTTTTCTTTTTCGTTCGGGGCCACATGCCCCACCAAACTCAGCTTCTCCACAAACAACCGAGTGTACTCCCTCACAGTCTTGCTCCTCTTCTTGAGAGCCCAAAATTCATCCACGATTCGGTCGACAGCCCTTTCATTACAGTATTCTTCCAAGATCTTCGCCTTAAACATCTCCCATGTCAATATAGAGACGATCATGGACCCAAGGGTAGTCGTGGTAACGTCCCACCATGTTAGGGCGTCTCCCCTGAGCATCTGTGAAGCAAACTTCACCTTTTTCCTTTCTTCACAATCACTCGAGCTAAACGCTTGCTCGATTTCTCGCAACCAACGGATGCAACTCACCGGATCATCCGAGCCAGAAAACTTGGGCGGTTTGGTACACATAAAGTCTTTGTACGAGAAAATTTTTCCTGCTCTTCTAACCTCCGTCACGGGTGTCTCCTCCGTGGCAAGGACGGCTCCATTCCCTCCGGAACCCCCTACCGCGTTTTCAGCAGTCGCTTCATGCCTTATTTGGCTGGCATCTCTTTCTTCAAACATTTTCAGCATCATCTCATGCTGCTGGGCAAACGCAGAATTCATTGCTTGCACCATACTAAGCCGGAGCTCATCTTGTGAGCCTGCTACTACCATTGCGGGGCCAATCCGACATTAAGGTCCACTTCCGGCAATCGGTCAATTCGGGGTGGTGATCTCCTAACAACATTAGGGTTCGGAGGTGGTTGAGTAGTTTCCGCTGTCGTTCCTTGATTTGTAATACTAGCCGATGCTGCCTCGTGGTCGTTTCGCGACCTCGTACGAGTGTTCACCATCTTAGTCCGTCAAGATGATTGGACGAAAGTAAAACAAAGCTAACATAAGTACGTATAACACGTTCACCATTCATTGCAACAGTAGTAAAATAAGCATACTCATAATACAATGCACCCAAAATAGCATTAGCTACGTGATATTTTGGATATATCATATACACAAGAATCCCTATTACCAAAGTCACATTTCATGATTAGCGTATTTTCGTCGACTCTACCATTCTCTTATCTCAAGAGTGTCTGCCCATTCTCACAAAACATCACTTAAAGTCTCAGCTTAAGTCTAGGCATCTTAGGTTCATACCTAGTTTACTTAAACTAGAGCTCTGATACCAACTTGTAACTCCCCTAAAAATGGGAGTTAATTTAAACCAAATAAAATGCGGAATAACTTCTAATTCATATAACATCACCCATAAGGATGGGGAGAAGGTTAGAGTGAGTTTACAACTTCTATAGGAATATTAAATGACAACCTAGTAATCTATACAATTCAAAATACAGATTAAGTTCGGGTGTTACTAAAATCCTCAAAATAATCTTCTATGAACTCCATCTATACACACGAGGAGTACTTCAAAAAAGGATGCCACTATCGGAACCTAGCTTCTCTCATCCCATCAAGCCCCATCCGCTTGATTACCTGATATACATGTCATTTTAAGAAAAAGTGTTAGGCTTAAAGCCTAATGAGAACAAACAGTTTAAATATGGAAAGCTAGTAAATGAGCGAAAATGGTAAAATCAACATTTAACCAAAAAGCTTTTCCATTTAAATCCTTTTTCTTTTGCGCGCGATTTACACCTAAAAGAAACGCAATTTGAAGGAAACATCATACGGGGGCGACCCGCAATCCATACCAATGGAAATCAGTGAATCAGTAAGCTCGAACGGATAGAAATCTCCGGCTTACGGATAAAGAGTTCAACACCTATCCAGGATCTATTACTCGATACCCAACTGAACAAGCTCAACCCCTATCCAGGATCTATTACTTGCCCCATCCCCAATATAAAACTGACTATTGTGCTTATGGATCCATTACACTAGTCTAGACATTACATACATTCATTCCAACGTACTAGTCAATATTCAATACAAAATCTTTGTATGATAAGTTCCTTGTTTCCAAAACCTTATTCCCAAAATTAGGTCAAATAGCATTTAGTTTCAAACATCATATTTCTTGTCATAAAACTCATAAGAATGTTTTAAAACCATTTCAAAGAGAAACCCTAAATGACACATTTTGACCTAGTTTACCAAAATCCTTCAAGTATAGAAATACTTGTATAAACATCATGTAGAAGGTAAAATACGTCATTTTGACATGTATAAAGTTTTAGAAAGGTAAGAATGAACTCTGAAACTAGAGTTTGACAAAACCCTAGAAAAGCCTCTAAGAAGATGAAGATGGAGGTGATCAAGAAGTCTGAACAGACGAGGGGCACCACCGCTTGAAGCTTTTAACCCCAAAGCCCTACTTGATCTCTCCTCTTTAACGGTGAAATAAATGCTTGGAAGAAGGTTGGTGAGGAAATTGAAACCCTAAAAATCGCCCCTGGCTTGTTCTCCAACAATAGCTAAAATGGTAACTGATGAGAATGAGAGAATGAGCTGGAAATCACATTTTAGTACCAAACTGGGCAACACCGGCGACCTTGCCCTGCGATCATGCCTTGGCATGATCGCCTGTCATCATGGCGGAGGGTGTACCGCGAGTTTGTGCTGAAATAGCTTCTTGGTGCGTGTCGGCAATGATGTCATGCGATCATGACATGGCATAATCGCCTGTCATGATCGCGGAATAAGTACTGCAAGCTTCCAAATGTTTTTGGCCGTCAGGTGACCTCTGCGATAGCCTGTCATGATCGCGAGCTGTGTAGATGAAGCCCATTTCGTTTTCGGTTCTCGCTCCTTTCTTCCAACTTGATGTAAGCCAACCTAAAACCCTTAAAACACTTAATTTATTATAAATAGAATTTCTTTAGGATGCAAAGTCCAATAACTTATATACAAAAATTCCGGGTGTTACAAGTTCAAATAGAGTTTCAGAAGCCATAGAAGATATTCTTGCAGAAAATGAAGGGCAAGAGGTTGATGTTGCTTCTTCTGAAGAATTTATTGATGAAGGATATGAAACAGAAAACTGTCTTTTGATTCTGAAGGAAACTTGAGTTCAGATAAAACAGATGTGATTCCAGATTCTAATGAAGAAATGCTAAGAGAATATCTTGCATTTGAAGATGTAATTGGTGAACCAAGTGATCTTTCAGATGTGATCATGTTTGAAGAAGATGTAAATAATGAATCTGAAGTTAATATGGAAGAAATCTCAGAAGTTAATAAAGTCAGAGATTTAGTGATCTGGAAGCCACAACAAATTCTGAATGAGGTTTATAGTGATATTTCTGAAGAATTATGGAGTTTGTTGAGAAAATTCTGTTGGGTTCATTTATTTATGAACAATCCAAGAAATCTGGAGTGTAGATTTTTGGATAACAGATTGTCAATTTTTAAAGACTTTTTGAATCAACCAGATGAGAGATTTGAAATAGAGTTTGATCTAAATCATATGGGAGGAACTGAAATTGCAGATGAAATCCTTATTATCTTTTCAGAAAAATTTGAAGTAAGGTTTAGACCTTGTATTGTTATTCCTGCAATAGATCTTCCAGTACTTAAAGAACCTGTTTTGGATCAAGTTTTTGAAAAGGACATTGTGTTCATTCCTGGAGAAAGTTATTTGGTATTTCCTGAAGATTCTTATTACTACATGTACAGAAAAAGTCTGAAGTTTGCAACTCTGGAAGATTTTCTGAATGATGAATGGTCTGAAGATCATATTTCTAAAGTGAGAAATTATATTCAAAATCATGGTGTTCTGAATTTTCATGATTCAACCTTAATAAAGAAGATCAGAAGCTTATCAAAGTCAATCAAAGATGACCTGTTTATAGCCAGGTTTGGAGCAGAAAGAAGGGATGGTACTTTATGTGAATTTACTCAGTTTGATATTTACATGTTAAGACTGCAGGATAAGCTGGCAACTTTGTCTTTCTGTGTTAACAGAGGTGAATCTGAACTAGTCTCAGAGATTAGAAGAATTTTGGGAATCTATGTAAGGAATCTCATCAAGCATGATTTTCAGTTGGCTTTGGAATATAGACTAAACAAAGTAAACTTGTTAGAGCCAGTTAATATTGAAAGATCAGGGCTGACAAGAGTATTTACTAATCCAGACATTGGATTCTTGTATAATGTGGAAGGACACAGAACTTTTCCTCTCTCTGATATTCCAAAGTATTCAACACTCAACTCTGAAATGGTTTCTAGATTTTGATAAAGATTTTATTGAATAATCAGATATAAAGGAAGAGATAGTTTATTTAATTAAGGAAAAAATTAACTTCAAAGAATTTATAAGGAAAAGCTATCTTGCTGGTCACACAACGGTAAACAAAATCAGAGCAGCTGACTATTTGCTAAGTGATGCTTATGATTTCAATATCCATACAAAGAAACAAGACATGGAAGAAATTCAGAAGTTCACTCTGAATCTTGAAAGTTCAGAAGTAAGCCCAAAGGAAAAGAAAAAATGAGAAAATATCTGAAAATGTTTCTGAAGAGTTGGTTCCTACAAAGCAAGTTTCTGAAGTGGAACAACTACAAGAACAAAGGATTGAAGAAAGTGCATTTACCATGTTTCTTGAATATTTCCATCCAGAAATGTTCATGGAATATGAATAGAAGTTTAATTATATTGATTGCTGGATCAACAAATCCTTTGGATGGAAGCAATGGTATTCTGATATCATTAGAAACCTAAGGATTCATGTTAATGAAGCAAGAAAGGAAAGTCCTGTTATCAAAGTGATTAATGCAGATTTAAAGACAAGGAAAAACTATAATTGTGCATTTTTCACTGTGGAAATAAGAAATGGTGAGATATCTACTTTTTCAGAAGCTGACTTTCAGAATGTTCATCTAAGAGATATGCACAGAGTATACAGGAGTCTTTATCCTTTTCATGATTCAATAACAAAGTTAAGAAAATCTTTTCCAGTTCTCAGAGATGGTTTGTATAGAGAATTTATCTAGGCTGCAAAGACTGATTTCCAAGTTGCATATGTGCTGAATAAGAAACAAGTTCATCCGAGTAAACCAAACTTAAGTTTACCTGATATTCAGAATCTGAAGAAAAGTACTTTGGTGATTCAACCTCCAGGTTTTGTTTGCAAATGCTTTCAAGAATTACTCTTTGTGAGATTTGAAGAACTCCACAAATGTTGCAATGGAACTTTAATGGCTATCAGAGATCGTTTGGTTAAAAGACAAAACAGAAGACCAAAGAATCTGAATGATGAAGATTGAGAAAAGTATAAAAAGCTTGCAAAGGAGATGATTAGAATTGCAGAATCTCTGTTGGAATATAGAAGTTTAATTTTGAAGGATGTTAGACAAATCTTGAATTTTTGGAATTGTGATTTGAACTTTTGAAACTAAGGGGGAGATTGATAGAGATACTAATATAACTTCAAAAGGTACTGGGTTCTGAAGAGTAAGAAAGATCTGAAGAAAGAAAGACTCAGAACTCAGAAGACAAGCAGAGAAAAGCCTAAGGCATAACTTATGAAGTGGCAACTTCAGAGGTTCTGAAGATTCTGAAGATACTTCTGAAGAAGTTATGAAGAAGGTTCTGAAGACACTTCTGAAGAAGCTCAGAAGTAGTTCTGAACATGCTTGTCATTTTTGTACTGTAACTTTAGCATTTCTATTTCATGTATAAATAGATAGTTTGTTAGATAGTTATAACTAACGTTATCATAAGCTTGTAAAGACATACTTTTTAATACAGTTCATTTGATCAAATACAATATACAACATTCGGTGATCTATTTCTTGTTTTCTTTCTATATCTTGATTGTTTGGGATCTATCAACCCCTCACTTTTGATACCTTTCAACGATTTTCGTCCCTCCTCTAACGACCGTTAATTTTTTCTGTTAAGTCTAATTAAATGAGAGGTATTTTAGTCATTTAACATATTTTTAAATAATTTTCTTGTTTAAAAAAAATCAAACTTTAGTGACCTGTTATGTAATTACCTATAACATATAATATAATATGTCATTATAAATACATACGTAACCAAATCGGTAGACAAAAGCTACCGACCGGAGATATGGCGCCGGTGAACATGAAGAGACATATGTTTTTGTGTTTTTGGTCCGTAGCTTTTGTCCACCAATTTGGGCACGTATGTTATATGTTAATTACACAACAGGTCCCTAAAGTTTAATATTTTTCAAAACAAGAAAATTATTTAAAAATATGTAAAATGACTAAAATACCTCTCATTTAATTAATTGGACTTGACATAAAAGTTAACGGTCGTTAGAGGGAGGGACAAAAACCATTGAAAGGCATCAAAAGTGAAAGGTCAATCTGTTGATATAAACGTTACGGAAGGGAACCGTTGAAATGAACAAACGTTAAGGACCAGAAGTGAACTTTACTCTATGTTCTATATATTTGTTATCAATGGTTCTTTTTTATTTTAATTTTATTACCTTATATGAATTTAATCTGTTCGAAAATATTATTCAAAACACTAACATTTACAAAAGTGGGTGGTGGGTGGGTGGGTGGGTGGGTGTGTATAATATAGGTTTAATTGCATACTCACTGATTTACGCAAACTATCCAAACAGATCTGCACCATAAAATATTTTGATCAATGACCATCTTGAGGCGGTTAATAAAATCCTAAAGTTCCGCATATTTATAAAAGTAGCCCGCCACTTGATTACCGTGGATTAGAAAATTGTATGGTGTAGATTAGTTTGTAGAGTTTGTACTTTGTATGAATCAAGTGGTTTGTAATTGAAATTGACCATATATATATATATACTAGTAGGTGTACCGTGGATTTAAATGTTTCAACCCTAATTTCAGAAGTCTCAAAGTATTTTAAGATATCAAATTGTCTATTGATATGAACTTAGGGGGTGTTGTGATTGCTTATTTGAAACAACCCATGTTTTTTTTCTGTAAAAGTGCTTATCAACGTATGTGGTGGCAATCAGTGTTTTATAAAACTGTTTGATTAGCCTATGGTGGTAGCACACTGGAATAAGTTAACAAGTTGTTTTTTAGGAGGTGTTTTGGATTGCTTATACATGTAAGAGGGTTAGAAAAGAGTTAAACATCTAATGAGATTCTAATAAGTTGAGAGTGTTTAACTTATTATAAAACTTCTTAACACCAATGTGGAACGGTATAAGCTTCTTCTTTTTTTCCCAATCCAAATACTCAAAACAATTTATTACCGGTACCGCATCGAAATAAGTCAATAAGTTATTTTTATAAACAATCCCAAACACCCCTTATAAATCGTCATCCATTATTTTTACAAAACTCAAGTACAATCCTAATTTAAAAAAAAAATTAGCACATTTAGGACTCATTTGATTTGACGAAATGTTTTTGAATAATTTGGATTTTTGTGGAAATATTTGAAATCTTTGGTGCAACCGTTTAAATAGATAACTTAAAGTATAAAATGTAATTTTTAAATCTAATTCACTGCATAGTTATCTATTTATAGTATTTAATAATATGGATTTGATCCAAATATACTCAATATTGAGTTCATTTTAAAGATTTCGATGAGACGATTATAATGGTATAGTTTGTAAAAAAAATAAACGTATTTTTTAATATATGAGTATTTATGTTAATAGGATTAGGGTGTAAAATTAAAAATGAAAAAGGAAAGGATGTAAAGTAATTAAATAACTTATTATAAGGTTGCAAAGTGTAATTTAAAAAATAAAAACAATTTGATTTTAATACTATCTTGAAACGTTGAGGTTTTAAGAAAGTTGGTTAGCTTCAAAACTTGTACTTTGTGCATTAAAATGAATACCTCTTAATTTTTCAACTTATAACCGTTTAGCATGCTTATATATCTAGTATAGATATAGATACAGATACAGATACAGATATAGATATAGATATAGATATAGATATAGATATACATATATAGGGTAGGTATCAATTACAAACCACTTAATTCTTACAAACTCTAGGAAAGTAAAATGTGAACTCAATTTTGGTTGTGAACATGAGGACAAAGGAGAGTGTGACACGCGTCTCGTTCCGTCTGAATAACGAAAGGCAATCGTATGAATAATGAAGATGAAGTTCATACATTTTTCAGTATGAATAACACAACATTTAGTTTGAATATAACCCTTCGTTATTCAGACTGAATGAGAGTATAAGACACGTGTTACGCTCTCTTTTGTTCTCATTTTACAACAAAAATTGAGTTTGCATTTAAACCTCATATTTATGTGTGTGTTCCGTGTACATGTGTATGTGTACGCACTAAAAGAATGCCACGTCACACCCCACGTAATTTAAAACGTTGATATTAATTAGATTAATTAACATAAATGGACTATACTTTAGGTTGCTCTAATAACGAATCTATACGAATAATGGAGATGGATTTGGTTTATTGGTGAAGAAGAGATGAACTTAATTGGATTGGTCCCATTGGTGCTAGCTAGAAGCTAGTGTCAGTCATGTGAAGAAAAAGGCAGTGTTGCCCTAATGCATTAGTGGTTAACCAATCGTTGTCGGTAAAAATGTCAAAAAGATTCGGCCAAAGCCCCATCATCGTGGTCTTTTGTGTTGTATTTGCTTCTACACATGGAAAGGGGCAGATGATAGGGACACATTTTGCTTTGTCTTGTTCGTCGGTAGACCGGACGAGATGCCGTCATACAGTTTTAACGTTGCAAAGATTTGGCACTTTTACAAATGACTTCCTTTTAAACAAAGGTAAAACTACTGAAATGCATTACACCATCTTTGATGCAAGTTTATTATAAGTAAAAAGTTGGATTGTTTTATTAGAACTGTTATTGTGAAGAGGTTTTATAAAAACCTAATGTGTCATAGATATTTAAACAAAAATGTTGGTCCTTATTATGATATTTGTAAGAAGTAACATTTTATTTATTTTTTATTTTATTTTTTTGACCTTATATAATATATATTAATATTATTTATTTAATGGCACCTATAAAAAAGATGCTCTTATAAAAACTATCATTGTGAAATTTTTAAATAGTTTTTAATTTAATGAGATGAACAAGAAGTAACAACAAAAGATACATAAAGAGGGTTCTTATAAAAATCTCCATTGGAGATGCACTTAAATTTTAGTTTAAGACCTTTTTATCCTCAACGGGCTTTAATAAAGTTTCAACATTTTTTGTTTTATTCTTATTTTTATTGGTAACATGTTGATCTTGAAACATATGATGACCTTAATGCCCACTTACAAAACATTTATGGATTTTAGAAAAAAGTTATGATCAATTGGACGAAACTTGACATTCACGCCATCAAATGTTACACCAAATAAATTTTTTGATAGTGTTATATTGATTGAAACTTTTTGAAACATTATGTAGTAAAATAATTTTTTTAAAACTTTATTAAAGAAAACAATTATTTGATACATTAAATAAAACAATCTATTCTTTAATTTTGTCGTTTATATAAAAAAATAAATGTATCAAAAATACTATATTGATAGGCAAAAAAAAAAATCAAACTATTGTTTTCTTAGTATAGAAGCTCTAGGTTGGTAAGCATTAAAAAAAACTTGTTTGAGCTTCATATGATGATCTTTTTTTGGATGTTGAAGGTGTTGGTTCCGTTCAGTGTTCATAGGTATATGACGATATTAATCAATATATGGTTACAATAATTAAAAGTATTAAGTATTGATGTGTTAGAAAATAAATCAAAGATTGATGAACAATAATTATTGAGAAAATTGTAATATTAAGTAAATTTTCTCTTATCTAAAATGTTCTATAATGATTAATACGTAAATGGTAGAACTACATATGGATGCATTGGGTGTTTGCAAGGGTTGATTGGGGTGTGTTAGTAGTGCTTAGTCTTCCTTTTTTTTTTTAAATGATTTTATATTTTACATGATTATGATGTAAAATAATAAATTCATTTATCTATACATATACAGGTTATCTCGTGGTTGAGTTGACAATTTATCTTTAACTCTTTAAAACGATACCTGGTCCTAATCATGCTGCTTGTTGTTGTAGATTTTTTTAATTTTTTTTAACTTTGTTTTAGAGATAACTTAATTTGTATAATATTTTTTATATTTTATTTATTTAGTCATCGTTTGAGTAAAATAGATTACTACTTTTTTTCAATTTCCTTTTCTAAATTAATTAACTACCCAAAAACCTAAAATTCCCATTTTTTTTATTTGAATTTTTTGGGTTCAATCGTTATAAATTATAATGCCTAAGACAACATTCATAGTGGTGGAATCTTCAAGAACCTTACTTGCCATATTTTTTCCTGTTACATCATTGACATATGAACAAAACAAGAACTTCCATAAAACTTTACAATAGAGACTCGTACAAAAACCTCATTTCCTTATTTATAATTTATCAAATGTAATTTTATTTATAGACTATTATATAAATTTAATAAATGTATTTTGTTAAAATTTTATATAAATTTTATTTGTAGACTATTAAAATAAAACTTACTAATTTTTAATTTTCTATATTAACTTTAATTTGTTAGTTTGTATATTTTTGTTAACATGATTGAAAAACAACTAAAACCTAAACATAATTTTATACTGTAATTAAAAGAATTAGAAAATTACAAAAATATTAATTTTTATAAAAAGTAACACTAAATAACGAATAATAATATAAATCACTCATAATTCAAATTCGACCAAATATGTTCAACCAAGTCGAATCGGAATTAATAATATAATGAGACAGTTAAAAAATTTGTATAAAATTTTACAAGAAATGATAAATAAATAAAATTATTGTATAATAATTGTTTTGTATTTTTTTGTATCAATTTTAACTTATATATTTTATAGATTTATTAAATAAAATGGTTAAGAAGAGGAATGCCCACGAAAGGGAACAGCTCTCAGTACAAGAAGGCGGGTATTGTTCAGGAAGGTGGAGTTGGTTCCATACTTTTCCTGGTGGCGTGCCGGTACAAGAACCTCTGTATCACAGTAAAAGTTCTTGTAAAAACCCTAAAAAAACCCCACTAAAAACCTCAATTATGGATGCTCTAAACTCTTCTTGTTTCAAGGACTCAAGGTCCAAATTAGATTCTATAAAAACATTTTTTAAACATTTTTTTAATGATTTTCTTTTATAACTTTGTTTGATTATTAAATAAAATTTGTATTTTTTTTTATCCTTTATTGATTATTTTATGTGCTTTTTGGAACCTCTCAAATTTTTAGTGTTAATATTTTTTTTGACAATGATAAATAAATAAAACTTTTATTGTTAATGTGTGTTTTTGTAATTATCGATAATGATAATTAATATATATATATATAATCGGATGCATCTAACTAGAAATTTTGAATCCAGTTCTAAGCCAAAAAAACAAATTGACCAAAAGAGATGTTGGTGATTTTAGTGTCACAAGTTAATTTATGTGTAATTAGAAATAACATGACGTTTAATGAGGGTTTTATACTATGATGTAACACGAGTTAGGTGCGGAGTGCACGCTTGTTATAAGACGAGTATGAACCTGGTAACGACGAAATGGCGTGGGTCAAGGGGTCGCGCCCCCTTGCGGGGTCCAAGGGGCAGAACCCCTGGCATTGGTCCCGCTGAATTATGGGGCAGCGCCCCAAAAGCTGTTCCGAATTTTGGACTCAGATTCAAAGCTCTGTATGGCTTGACCAGAGCCCGGATACAGAGCTCTATATGGTTGTGTTAGGTTTGAAAATGTTGTATCCCATATCACAACTATTGAAGATATGAAGGGCCAAAGTGTAAAGTAAAAAAAGCCATCAATTAGGAAGGTTTAATTATAGGAATATATTTTATTCTGTAAAAAGAAAAAGATCTAATTGTAAATAAGACAAGTCCATAATGCCTTTTATCATTGATTCTTTATC
Organism: Silybum marianum; assembly: GCA_036898165.1. NCBI lineage: Eukaryota > Viridiplantae > Streptophyta > Magnoliopsida > Asterales > Asteraceae > Silybum > Silybum marianum. The sequence continues at coordinate 12,371,112 of CM072540.1, read as the reverse complement.
GCGATAATATGCTATATATAAATAGAGACTTAGGGTATGCATTAAAACATAAGAGATTGGTCCTTCATTCGTATCATTCTAGGGAGAGCATAACCATCATAGCCGTGATTTAGTATTACAATCATTCATCCTTGTAATCACGATTTATTAAGTGAGATATATGACATAGTAAGATTATTGATATAGTTCTTCTCTATTACATTGTTACCTGAACGTACTCGGATCCATAATTGGTCAAAGCAGAAGATTATACTGATTTGAATTTGGTCTAATCTATTTCTTGGATAAAAAGGTAATCACTTTCTTGGTGAATTTTTTCTGTTTGGTGCGACAACCTCAAGTAATACGAATCTGAAAATCTTTCTTTGGTAAGTATCATCGACTCAGACTCATAATCATATCTGCATTTTTTTGATATCGAGTAGTATAGGGTTGCGACTAAATCTGTCTTGAATTCATAGTTTCAATCAGTTTCTGGGTTTTTGATTCATAGTTATCGCATCCATTAGACCCGACAAACTAGTTTATCACATGCCTCTTACTGTGAACAGTATTTTTATCGCATGATACTGACCTTGATAAACTTTTTACTAACACCCCTCTGATTCGATAAAATTATTTTTTTCTTAAATTGTCATATATTCATTATCGATTACTTACACCTTCTTGTAAATATAAAGACTCAAGAACTCTGTTTCTTGCAGCTTTTTCTAGTCAATAAATTTTTAGTAATTGTTTGTATTTTGATAAGTTTTTTGGTAAATTCAAACTTGTCTTGGTATTTTGGAAAATTGATAATTTAGTCATTCTCGTCCATAAAAATACTAGAGAACTCTGTTCCTTGCAGCTCTTTTTAGTCAACCAAACTTTGTTATCGTTTTGTTTAAATTCTAGTTTGAATTTTCTTTAAAAGTGTGTTTTAAATCTTTTCTGGTGTTTTTGAGAAGTGGATAACTTAGTCATTCTCGTCCATAAAAAGACTTGAGAACTCTGTTTTTCGTCGCTTTTTTTTTTCAAGAAAACTTTGTTATCGTTTCTCTTAGAACACTAGTTATTTTTCTCATCAAAGGAAGTTGATAAACGTTCTTATCGTAGCTAAAGGGCGTGACAATCTTCAATTCTCGGGTTTTTGTAAATCGAGAAACTCTAGTTCTCGAATCCTTTTGACCCGAGTTCCCTGATGCTCGTATCCATGTGACCCGGGAACATTGCTCCTCACACTTGCGTGACCGGAGAACATCACTTGTCGCACCACAATGACCTGATAAAATTGTTGCTCACATCACCTTCTCCCAAGAACCATGTTTCTCGCATCACCTTGTTGAACCCAAGAACAGTTGTCTGAATTAATACAAATTGTTGATCTACGATCCCTTTATCAGGTAACCGTGTTTACATTTTTACAAAAACTAATTGTGTGCTTAAGTTATACAGGATTCAGTTCAATATGACTTCTCAAAAACAAATTTCTAAGTTAAATGCGATGATTGTTGAACTCGAAACAAGGTATACGAATAACATGAAAGTGCTTGATGAACTTTTAGAGAAAATGTTTACCTTAAATCTTATTTTCCTAATTTTGAGCAAACAAGAAAACTTTTGAAAAATAAAAATGAGTTTTTGGAAGGACAACTCAAAGAGCATTCTTGGAATACAAATCAAATGAGGTATGAAAATTTTTGTAAAAAGGAAAATCTTAAGCTGATAAAGATAAATTTTGCTAAAAACAAATTTTTTGAGTAAGAGAAGTTTGAAGATTCTTAGACTTATAGTGTTGCTCTTTCAAATAAAATATCTGAATTTATGAAATTTGAGAAAGAAAGGAAATTAATTTCTGATGAAAAACACAAGTTTGAATTTGAGCGAAAGGTTTTTGAAAGAAAAATTAAAACTTGTGAGTTGACCATTAGAAAACTCTCAAAACAAATGTCAGATTTTGAGCAAGTTGTGGTTTTAGAGAAAAAATCTTTTGAAACAAAAGGTCTGGAGATATCAAAGCAAAATTCTAAGCTCTAGAAACTTTTGGATGATGAAAGAAAAGTGTTTGAAACTGATAAGCAGAATGTCATGAAGAAAAGTATTTTGGTTTTTAAAGAAATATCTGATAAGAATAAAAGTCTGGAAAAAGGATTTGAAATCGACAAGAAAGTTTTTGAAAGGAAATTTCTAAACTTTCAAAGAAATTTTCTAAATTACAATCAAATCTTGTGATTGAAAATAACTTAAGATCTGAATTTAAAAGTAAATATGATTTTCTTATGGAGGAAAACGATTATTTACCTGACAAACTCAAGAAATATGAAAAATCTTGAAGCTAAAACATTTTGAATTTTAGTTTGTCTGATAAAGAAATAGATCCTCTCTTAAGCAAAATTAATGAACTTGAAAAGGAGATTTCAAAACAAAAACGAATGATTAAAGGGAACTCAGAAAAGGTTGAATCATTTAAACAACTCAGTCCCGATACAGCTGTTCTTTCTCTGTATAATGATTCATCTGATTTTGATTCTGTTCTTTCATATAAAACTACTTCAAGTTCAGTTCATAAAATGACTCCTCTTTCTCCTGTTAGTGTTTGTAAGAATAACTATTCTTCAAATGTTCAATCACATAGTTATTCTAACAACTCCAAATCATATGGTTCTTCAAATACTCAGATTCTAATCGGTCTCATAATGATTTCATTGCTAATTCTGGTAACTTTAAGAAGTTTAAAACGGTTTGGAGGAAGAAGTCAACTACAGATGATAGTGTTGGAAACATGTCACATACATCTCCTGTAGTTGATACAACATCGTTTGTTCCAAGACTAATTTGCCTAATTTTGTCAGGTCAATCAAATAACTAATCAGTCTAAGCGCCACAAATCTATGTTGTTCTACTTCCAGAACAAATGATTTTGTCAATCAAAGGTATGTTCATAAATGGTATTGTACATATAGTATCCCCAATTCCCCATTTATTGCCACTAAAGATAACCTCCGAGGATCCAACAAAGCTTGGATACCAAAATATTTTTAATTTGTTTTGTAGGTATGTCATGTGTGTTTTAAATACAAAATATTCACATCACATGACATAATCATTTAAAAGGTCATGCTATATTTGAGGGGGAGTAGCATATATTATTTCTTTTTTGATTAGCTTTATAGTACATCAGATTCACCCTGCTCTTAATGTTGAGTTCTCAATACATCAGTTCAGAAATCGAACTTCAGTATATCGACAATATGTGTGCTAAGACTTAGAAGTTTCAATGGTCAATCCAAAGATGGAAGGAGCTATCCATGAAACACATCCCTAGGTTAGATGTTGATATTGAGTGCTTATAAGAGAAAAAAAGGTGAGTGTGTGATGGGACTTAAAAGAAAATATTTGGTCCTTACCAAACCGAAACAGTTATCCAGGTAGCCACATATTCTATTGATTCTCGTTTCTTGGGTGATGAATACTGAAATAGACATGGACCCAGTGTCAATAACTCGTGTCACCCCATCCAGCTACTCAAGTATCTCACAAAAGGTGCTTGTTTCATATATCACGAAGATTAAGCATATCATCTATCTATTCTTCACTCAGAAGAATTAGATATTGAAACAAAAATACACACCTCCGGTCTTCATATTTTGTGCACATCATGTCTATTTTTGAGCCAAAATATATACCAATATTTCTTTGACACATGCATGGACGAGTCTTTGTTATTCCACAAGCATATCTTTGTGTTTATGTCGGAATAGTTTGAGAAGATAGGTTTATAACTTACTTCTGTGATAACTTAAAGTCCTATTAGTGCTAAACCAATGCCAACACTGAAAATAGACCAGTGAATTGAAGTTATTTTTTATTTAAGTGAAAGTAGTTGCCCATTGTGCTTCTATGTTAGCTTGTTACCCATTTCCACATTCGTGTTTGATCACTTCCACTTAATGTATTTGATCGTTCATAATGCTTCGGATTCTCCATATCATTATAAGGGGGGAAAACAGTGTATTAAAGAAACATGAAGAAAGAATAGGGAGAAACAAGAAATTCATCGCGTCATACAATCACAACAATTTGACGTTTATTGACAATCTTCTCCGTGTGACACAACAAGATCATTGATTTCTTGAAGAAAGATTTTACCTTACGACATCATTGTTGGTCCCAAAGGAGTCGACAAGAGTTTAAGGATATAGAAACAGTTTGTAGAAGGGGGGGGGGGAAGAGTTGAATACAAACAGTCAGATTTTCGTTTTTAAATGAGTTTATATTGAATAAACAAATTTACAGTTACAAGCGGAATTAGAACAAGTAAACCTATTCTATTGTAACTTAAGAAATCACACAGATTGATGCATAAGGAAATGAGAAAGAAAAGAGACAAGGGTTTTAGGAATTAGAAAGTAGCATGCATAAAGATGAAGAAGATATCTTCATCTAATTTATACCCGTTTGCATTTAATGCAAGACAAAAGGTATATGCCATGTGTTAAGCATTCATAGGAAGCTTGTCCTTTGTCCAAAAAGCAACCATATTTTTGGTCGCATAAGAACAGTACCATATCAGATATGATGGGGACATATGAGAGAATTCGTACGTCCTTTTCTGACGTAGTATAAGGTTTGACTTTTGTGCATCGAGGATAAGATCAACATTTATCTTGTTTGAGAAGCTTCACTTGATCGCTGAACTTGAAACTTCAAGGATGAACTTTCAGAGTATCGCTGAGGCTTGACAAGACTTCAAACTTTGATTTAGATACCATTGCTATCACTGAACCGCTCCAGATCATTAGCTGATTATCTCTTTCTTCAGTTTGGTCTTCGACTTTCGCTGAATGTTCTTTTTGGTGTGGTGGTTGATCTTTAGATCTTCAGAGGTAGACTTGAGGCTTCTGATTCTCAGCGATCGCTGATAACAATTAGCGTATGCTATCGCTGAATTTAAGCATAAGTTCACAAATTGAATTTCACTAAGTATACAGAGGAATCATATTCAAATCACTGAGAGGAGTTATGATCAACAATCTCCCCCTATTTGATTATGATTAAGTAACATGCGAAAATTACTTGAAGAGATTAGTAGGGACTTAAGAAATATTGAAATAAAAATTTCTAAGTACTAATTTATGATATCTTTTTCAGCTAATCTATTATAGCCATTGAGTTTCATTAATATGAATATGAAAACACAATTTTTACAAGGGCCTTAAGTACATTCACTGTTTTAAATTTCATAAAGAAATATCAGTGAGTAAGGAGGTATGTAAAGAAGTTAGAACTCTTATGTTCAGTGTCCCATTTACTGTTTTCAGGGATCTTTTCAGTACACAGTTGGAGTAGAGTACTTCTTTTGAAATTTCATTAATAATAATCTGAAGAAATTACATGAAAAATGAAATTACAAATTTGTAAGAAGAGAAAAGTACAATACACTGAAGAATACTACAAAGAGAAAGACGACTATAGATTAATCAGAGAATTTTTCATGTCTTCTTCGTAGTTCATTTTTATAGAGCTCTTCTGTCGACTCATCAGCAAATCATCTGACCAACAGTAGTGATGCATGATCTTTATGAAGGCTGATGGAGCCTTGCTGACTTCTTTGTTTCTGAAGAGCCCTAATAATCCATCGTTTTCCAAGAAAACCATACCAGGTTCAGGGAAGGTGATGATTTCATTTTCTTCATATCTTCTATCCTGAGGAAGAGAGGAGTTCAGAATTGAGATGTTAGGGATTTCCAAATGGCCGAGAATGCTTCCATAGTTGATTTTGGTTTCATGTTCACTTTTAGAAGATGAACCTCCTTCAGCATTTGATCTTCTCCTTCTTGTAGGCTCAGGGAGAGGCGAAACTTGCACATGTTGTGACATCCTCTGAAGAAGTTGTTGGAACCCATATCCCTTTCTAACAATTAATCAATAGATCGTATAATGCAATATAAGCAGAAGCAGTATTGATCTATGATTGACAATAAGCAGTAAATCAATAATGATAAACAGTAAGAACAGTTTAGAAGAACAATCAGGAAAACGTATTAATAACCTTGAGCTTGATTACAATACGTATGAATGAGCAGCGTGATTTTTCTCTTCCAAAATCATCAACTATATAACAGTGAAGAATGAATCTGTTTATACTGTTACAGAATGAGAGTCAACGACCTAGCCGATCAGGAACTGACACGTCATCTATATTAGATAATAAAATTGGTTACAACTAGAGATGCATGGAAAGTGTGATTGCTACATTATCATAAGCGCGTGAGACACTTTTTAAGTCCAGAGGTTCTTTAAGTCTCTGGACGTCTCTGAGATGACTTAAGTTAGAGAGTGATCTTCTGTCTTGACTTCTGATCTTGGATGCTTGTGACATTCTGGTTCATACTTTCTTCTGAATGAAGTCTAACAATCTCCCCCTAAGTATGAAGTCCAGAATATGGAAATGATACCTTCGTTTAAGTACTTTCAAATCCGTTGCAGTTTCCTTAGGCATTTTTAAATTTGTTGCTGTTTCCTTAGACATTTTCAAATCTGTTGTTGTTTCCTTAGACATTTTCAAATATGTTGCTATTTCCTTAGACATTTTCAAATCTGTTGCTCTTTCCTTAGACATTTTCAAATCTGTTGCTGTTTCCTTAGACATTTATCAAATCTGTTGCTGTTTCCTTAGACATTCAAATCTGTTGCTGTTTCCTTATAATTTTACCAACTCTCAATCCAAGACCATCTCCGAATTTCTTTTTCCATTCGTTATAACGCTCTTTGGCAAGTGCTTCAACAGAAGCAATGTACACAGCACGCATGACGCTATTAGACCCTTTCTGATGGTTTCGTAAAATTGCAAATTCTGCACATATAGTCTTCCCACTTCCAGTTGGTGCAACATCAAACACTATTTACATAGCATTTGAATTCTTGATAAAGGGCTTCGTATATGTGTTTGAATTCTTGATAAAGGGCTTCATATATTGGATTAGAAGGGAACATTAGAATGAGAAGTGACAATCTTATAATTGTGTCAAGTTTCTGAACCATTCGTTTAGCTATGTCTCTGTCTTCTCTATTTTTTCTTCTATCATTAGTCAGAAGAGATGCAAAGCTCTTGACAATTTCCACCACTCTTGTACAATACTTGTGAGCCTCTAAGATTCTGAAGAAGCTTCTTTTGGATGGTCTTTTAAACACTATACCGTCTTCAGGTTCTGTCAACACTTCTCCAGAAGTTAGATGCTTAATGCCCTCTCTGTCTTCATTGGGAGCAGAGATGCTTAAAATTGCTTCCTTGTGATCTAGGCCCGTTTGGAAGTCTACCTGTCTTCTATACTTGATGAAAGCTTTCATGTATTCAATGATACGAAGAAAGGCAACTTTGTTCTGATTATCAATCCCTTGGTTCATTTTCTTTTTCACATATCTTTCCAGAGGTATGAGATCAGAGGGATTGATTGATAACATATCATTATCACAGAAGTAGTACGTTTTCTTGTCTTCTCTGATCACTTCATAGACTGTGTACATGATTTCTGTGTTTTCAAAGTTTACGTGCTTGACCCAATAGATATTCTTTATTGGTACTGTTGAGTATGTTTCTTTCCTTATTTGCCTGTGACTCATGAATCTGTTTTTTACTTCATCGCTTACATGATAGTCATTTGCGAAGTTAGGAAGTATCAAGAATATTTTTTGATCTGTAGGAGCGTATATGTGGACGTTCTTAATTTCCAAAGTTGGGAGTTCATCAAACCTCCATAATTTATTTCTCGTTTCTTGAATCTCTGCCTTTCTTTTGTTTGACGCTTCTTTCTTGGCGTTTTCAAAGTCAGCCTTAGCTTTATCAGCTTCAGCCTTGGCTTTATCTTCTTCAGCGTCTTGAATGTTGAGTTTTTCAGGGACAGGTTTAGAGGTTTTTGGAATTGGGTTTTGGGATGTTGAGAATTCTCTGGTTCTGGCACAAGAGGGACTTGATTGAGGTTGGTGGGATTCTGATGGCTGACCTGGTTGAGGTTGGGGGGATTTTGTTGGTTGTTCTTTTTGTGGTTGTGGGGAGTTAGGTGGTTGAGAGTGTGAGGTATGAGGTTGTGGCTTGCCAAAAGATCAAGAATGAACTTAGCCATTTCTGGATCTTTGGGAAGTGGGCCAGAGTTTACGGCTAATGGTGTTGGTGTAAGGGGAGTTTGTTTGGATGGTGGTGGTTCAGAAGGTGAAATTTCAGGAGCCTTACCTTTATCTTGAGACTTAGTCGTCTCAGCGCAATCCCTTTTTGCCTTTTTGGATGGATTCTCCCCCTTTTGAGAATCAGGATCCTGATCCTCAGACTTCTTTCTCTTCAACTCTGCCTTTTTGCATGCTCTGGCTTTCTTCCTTTCTTCATAAGTAGCAGGCAAAGAGCTTACCAGAGATGATAATTTGGAAACAGAGGTTTCTAAGGTTGATACCTTCTGATCCAAATTTGTTGAGGTAGAATTCGTCTGAGAGACATATTTGGCAGTCAGTGCATTGAACCTGTCCAACATAGCTTTTTGAAAGATAGCCATGTCTGATTTATGAACCAAGGATGAGGAAGAGGAGTTTGAACCATCTGAAGGAATCACAACATCAATGAGTTTCTTGATATCAGCAACAAAGGATCCATACTCATTTGCAGATATTGTAACCTCTGGAGTTGGAATGTCTAGATGGTAGTCAGATGTATGCAGCGCATCGTTGATGAAGATTTAGTTGAGTGGAATTGCTGAATCCGATGTCATACAGATCATGAAAGTTTTGGAGCTACAGTTGCAATCGAGTTTGCATCAACTATTCAGAAGTTGTTGATAAGCTGATGGAAGTGTGTATGCAGAAGACACTGATGCTGATATAGAGTTAAAAAAAAGCTATCATGTCGCAGATACAACAGCAAATTGGTTAATTCTGAAAGTCAGCTGAAGGATAAATTGTTCAAACGATATGGTTGTGTCTTTATATGTTAAGCTGCTGATCCAGACAGAGAGCAGAAGACTGACTAACATTGATAATTCCTAACTTGGCGAGTTGCTTTAAATGGCAGTTTGTTGTCTTAGAGAAAGACCTGTATTGTTCAAGTATTGTGCAGAAGTTCAAAAGTGCAGAAAACTCACATCAGAAGCCGTGCAAAGCTTCTGAAAGTTGTCCCTGTTGCTCAGAACATGGAAGAAAGTTCAAAGACGGTAGTTATGTCCAAAACAAAACATGAAAATCGCAAAGTTGCACGGAGGTTGGTTCTACCACGGATTGTAAAGTCTGACCAACCAATGGGTGATGTTGATATGTTAGAAATCGTTGGAACTATTATTCAGTCATCTGCGCGTAAACGGCCGTATGCCTTATCTGCTTCAGAGGGACAAGAAGGATCACATGTGCGTGAAAGTAGTACTGCTGATGTTTCAGCACCTCTGATTGAGAAATCCAGAGGTTCAAAAAAAACCACAGGAGGGTGTGGAGGTTGCTATAAGAATTTCTTTTATGAAATCTAGAGTCACATGTGCATGAAGGCAACACCAAATTTATATAAGAATGGTTACTTCACTCGATCTTTTTATAAACATATTCTCAACGTGATCACATATGGTGGAATTTGTTTCCCGTGTGCGTTGTCACCGTTTTGAATACTTTGTCTCTGATCGCAAGTGCTCGAGCTTATGGGATATACAAGCAATGTTTTAGTAGGCAGCATGATCAAAAGCTTTGTATGTACGTGCAGAGCAGCTGTCATCCAAGAAGCATTTTTTTTAAAACCATTCTGATGAACCAGAAGCAATGCTGATAATGGACCAAGAAAGCAAAACAAAGAGATATGTGCATAAAAGCTTAAACACAGAGGTTAGGCTGGATCGCAAAGATGTTGCTGTTCAAAAATCATGAATAAGCTTAGTCTAAATCAGAAGGTTCAACTGCCCAGAAGTTTAATCCAGAGGTTCAAACATGATGAAGCTATACAGTTCAAAAGCTTAATCAGAAGCTTATTCAGGAGCTTATCCAGAAACTATACTTTTTAGAAGCGATCCAGAAGCTAATACTTATTCAGAAGTATTAATCAGATCAGAAGATGGTCGGTGATTGATCAGAAGGTGGTCGATGATTGGCCTAAGGAGGGGTATTTGAGTTGCAATCAGATCTGGTTATGGGGTCTCAGTTGCTCAGAATCTGTTAAAAATACTCAGACGAGGCATTCGTACAAATATATTGATACAGAAGCTTATCAAGACAGCTTAATTAGAAGCATTTTTTATCCAGATTCAACCAGATCAGAAGGTATAGTACTACATAAGTTTTTTATGCTATTTGTTTTTCAAAAGCTTCAATCAGAAGGTATACAAAACTTCTGAAAGTTGTGCGGACGTCATTAAGCCACAGAAGATCTGTATGATTTATGTGATCAGAATTTTCAATCAGATCCAGAGTTGTTGTCAACTCTATCCAGAGTTGGTGGCTATATGTATTAAGCTCTGACTTGCAACTTCCCGAACCAGAGCTTTGTATCAGAACGAACCAGAGACCTCTGCATAGGCGAGCAAGAGGCTCTGTATTGTGCTCAAATGTACTCCATATGATCAGAAGTATGATCTTAGAAGCATAACGCAGAGGGTGGGCTTATTCAGAGTAGGTGTTGCTGTATCATGACGAATCAGGGGCTGAGCTTAATCAGAAGAAGCTTGATCAGATAAACTTTTTTTTGTAGCATTCAATCAGAAGGTATTGTTTCCAAAAGCACTGATCAGAAAGTATTTTCATCAGAAACAAACCAGAAGAAAGCTTTTAAGCACCAGAAGCTTGCTGCACATCCCAAATCAGAAAATGCGTTCAGAGAACTTCCAGAAGTTGTCCAGAGATGCAATCCATAAGCCATATTTTTTCAGAAGCTTAATTAGAGCTTAATCAACTCTAGGTATCTGATGTTATGTCCAGAAGCACTCACAAACTATCCAGAAGGTGTGTAAGAGCTTATTCAGAACAAAAGACGTAGCTGTCCAGAAGTTTTGTTTGAGTTCTGAAGCTATCATCCAGAAGTTGTTGTCCAGAAGCTCTGATTGATGTCTTTTTATGGCTTTCGGTACGATCAAAACTCTATAATCAGAGCCCACGAAGACCAAACTTCATGATGGACCAGATACGGACCAGAGGTAGTCCAGAGCATTAAAATCAAATTTTGTTAGTCCAGAGCTCACAATGAACCGAAGCCCGTAACCTGATTAGTTTTCGGTTTTCTAACAGCATTGCGCTGTTTCCGAAACACGCTTACATCTTTTCACTCGAAGCTCCAATTTACATGAATCTAGTTGCGTTGGAACGATAACTCACAGATGCACGACTTTGAAGTTTTGAGTTTTCTCAAATTCATTAAGCTGATATGTCTTATTCACTGTCAATGTCTACTGACCGATTCTGGAACGAAAGAATTGATTTTCACTCATACTCCTTCTGATTTCAGATCGGTGTTCGCATGTCCATTCTTCATCGATTCAAGTTACATGAGTGAAATATTTGTTGTCACTATCTCCTCTATTTTTCAATCTAAAGCTCAGAGCTGAATTCAACTCAACGAGGTCTAAAGCGTCAAATTCTTTGTTTTAATGATTGTTTTGCGTAGCAAAGGGAAAACTTGCACAACTCACTCAATGTTCATCCAAATTGGTTGAATCAAAGCTTGGTGATAAGCTAAGAGGCTGAAGTTCAATGTGCATTTTTATGTTTTCTCTCAATAAGTCTCCTTAATGGTCAAAAACAATGATAAAGTTGAGTCATGAAAGCTGGACAGAATGTGTAAAATGTCTCAGTTTTTCAAGAAATGAGCCTACATTTGAGGGGGAGCTTGTAATGCCTTGAAGACTTGAAGAATGACACATTAGCGATTCTAAAGAAAGCAAGGGGAAGTTTATTTGATGGTGCTTTCTTTGTAAAACTTTTGGGGGAGATTGTTTGATCTAATTAGCCCCAATTGGATAGAAAGTTTGATAAATAATTGTATTTCGGGCTTTTTAGTGTTTTATGGGCTTGGGCTTAACATATGTAATGGACACCTATATAACTGGTGTCTTGGTCATTTTATTATGAGTGACTTGGGGTAGAATACACTTTTTACACATACAAACTTATGCGAGTCGTTAAATTCCAATATGTGGTGTTCTTAACAATTCCCCTCCATCATGATGAATACATGAATATGAGTTGATGATTTTGTGATTATTGTTCTTTAATTCTCTATCTCTTCTCTACAATTTATGGAGTTTTCTCAATCTTTGTCTATTTGGGATCTAACAAAAGCTGATCCAATGACATCTCGATTTCTAGCCATTTAGAGTATCCATAGAATTTCAAGAACTTGGCTTCTTCTTTTTCAACATTCGTGTGCCTGTACATTCGAACGAATACCTTCAGTCCATGCCTTTTGGATGGACATCCTTCGATAGTTGCTCGAATGATTTTTGAGTCAGATCGATGAAAATTGAATCTTTCAGCGCACCAACATAGCTCTTTTTCTCTGTGGCTTGGTTCTTCATTGGTTAGAGCATTTAGGATCTTCTATTGAGTGAGAATGGGATTCACTTTTATATTTTCTTCATTCAGTTCTCTTTGTGCCAGAGAACTCTTTGGCTTTTCTCGATCAACTCTTTAGTCACCTTATCTCTAGCAGCATCCTCCCTGAGTATTTTCCTTGCAAGCTCTAGACCAGTCTCTGTTTGCTTCATCTTTTCACCCTTATTCTCTGAGCTTCAAGTGCTTGTGCTCTCTCCTCTTTTGATAGAAAGTAGAAGTCATCCACCATGCTGATGGGCACAGGATTTTCTGGTTCAGCAGAGGGCATCTTTATTCTTTTGGCTTCAAGTTCTTTTTAGAAGTTTATTCGCCTTTCTTCCTCTTCAGGCTCGCTTATTAGCGGTCTTTGTGCGCGACGTCTGGGAATGAGGCCTTCTTCATCTTCAGAGTCAGAGTCAGATATGTACATAAACTGCTCCTCTGATGAAGGTTGCTTCCAAAAAGTGGAGTCCTTTGGGGGACTAGACTCACTGAGAATGGGAGATGGATAGAGAGGTTGGTCAGAACCAAAATTTGGAGGGGTAAAAGATGGATAGGTTGGAGGTTCAGAGATGGGAGTAATAGGGATAAGGGGAAGAGTTACCTCTGCAGCGGTCTCCCCCTCAGATATTGGAATGGTGGCATCAAGATCTACCACCTCCTTTCCTTTGCCTGATTGGTTGGACGGATCCTGAGAAGGAGGAGGTTCGTCCCTCAAGGGCTCCCTGTAGATTACTTCAGGCATGAAGTTGCCTGGTCTACTATTTTTGAAGTGCTCAAGAGCACCAGGAGGGATGTCATGATCATCATCATCATCATAATTTCTCCCATAGTGAGGGATATCATTGTTGTCTTCTTCATCGTCTTCTTCCTCCTCGTCATCTTCCTCATCGACTTCTTTTTCAGCGACAGTGGAAGGAGGGTCTCGTTTAATGCAGGGAGATATCGGAGTTTCAGGGAATCTTTCATTAGACTTTCCAATAATCTCATCAGCGATTTCTTTGGCACATCTCTTCCCCTCGATGTTGTCAGCGGGGAGAACATGCACCAACAGAGTATGTACATTTGACCCAATGTCCTTCAGAGAATTGGTGTGCGCAGTCTGGGTCTTAACGACCTGGTTCAGCGAAGTCCGATCAGCAGTAGTAAAGGAAGAACTAGCTTCTTGCATCTTGGTCAGCATCTGCATCATGTCGGACTGAGTCTTCTGAATAGACTCGAGCACCTGGTTTTGGGCCTATACCTTCTTCTCCAGCTTGGCAAGAGCTTGCTCATGAGCCAGGTTATCAGCCTTGAGTGCCCGAATGTTAGTGTAGACATTGTTGATCGTTGCCTTCATCCCTGGAGTACCAGCAACATTCCGGAAGATGTACTCAGCGGACGTCTGAAGGTTGTCTACCCTAGCGCTTGTGAGATTACATTCATTGACCAAGAAGTCAATTGCAGGGAATGTGGGGTTAGGAAGAACGATATTGGGAATCTCCATAGCGAAAGGAGGAAGATTTAAGGAAAACTTCTCCTGCTTTATCTTGCGCAGTTCAGCATCCGTCTTTGGTTGCTGAGGAGATTTTCCCTTGCTCATACGGGAGGGAGCAGTAGCAGCAGCAGCATCCTTGGAGGCAGTGACGGTGGTTGTTGATGTAGAGAGAGGAGGTGCAGTACCTGATGGCAACATAGACAGTGCAACCAAGAAGAGCTCTGGGTTGGATGAAGGATGATAAGACATGTTATTTACCTTGAGAGTATCATGAGGATTACTCTCAGGGACAACGTGTACTATGGTAGTGTCATGAGGATCACTGGCCTGTGTCTTAGTATGTCTGTCAGAGACATGCTGAGGTCCTGTTGTACTGCCTTTTCAAAGTTCAAATTGTCGAAACAACACTGAAGTTTGGACAGCGTGCGATTCAACATCATCAGAGCTAGGGACAACGATCTTTGAATCATATGTTTGTGTGAGGACCAAAGAAGAGATGGTGGAAGAAGAGGAGAAGGCTGTGAATGTAGTACCTGATCCAACTTCAACAGAGCTGGCTATAACACATTCAGTGACCGGAGTCGCTGAAGGTGGTGGTAATGTTGAGGAAACGACAACGAATGCAGAGACTGTTGTCGTGGCTGTGGCTACAGAGGACGTTGGTATTACGCCTGAATCAGGAAGGGAAGTCTTTTGAGAGAAACCATTATTTTGTTTCTTTGCAGCTGGCTTATGAGTGATGGTGTTTCGATGACCATCTGTTGGTTTCTTTCTTTTGGAGGGAGTGGAGGTGTCTGGGATACTCACTGATGGGTTGTTCAGTGAGACGGACACATGTTTTGCTACTTCAATGAGTTGCAGCATGTAAGGAGTGAAAGCAGCATCATCTGGATGGACATCAATGTCCAGAGACTTCTTGCCAACCATGGAGAAGCTTTGGTTGGCGACCTTTGGATATTCATCTTTAAAGGCAGCCTCCAAGATGGTTGCAAAGAACCTAGGGTAAGGAATGAATTGGTTCCTCTTACCAGTTTTTACCCTGTTGAACATGTCGCTGAATATGTAGTCCGCATAGTTCAGCTTGTAGTTTGTGTAGAGAGCAAAGCCAAGGTCCTGGAAGTGCTTGCTGGCTTGATCATGAGAGCCAATCTTGGAGCCCAAGAACCGAATCACTTGGGTGAAGATGTATTGCCAGTGACCTGGAAGACGCTTCTTCTCCATCTTTGATCCCACAGTTTTGACTTCAAGGTTCTCCCAAACATAGCGAATAGAGTCCAAGAAGTCCTCTATCTGTTCTTTGGTGGGCTCAGGGGCCCAGGGCTCGTTCTTACCTCTGGTAGGAAGGCGGAGGGCATTCCTTAGGAAGCTTGAAGTGAAAGCAAAGTCGCCGAGCGTAGGGATTGTGAAACCGATAGCAGGGAGCTTTTTTCCCTTGTCAGTGGTGAGGGTCGTGCAGTGCGCTATGTACCAGAGATCCTGAAGATGCACAGTGATTCCCACGGGATTATGCATAAAGGCATACATTAGAGGACAAGCTTTGATGAAGGTGGCACTGTCGCTGAAGTATGATTTGTCAGCAGGAATATCCACCAGGGCAAGGTAGTTGCAGGCCTTGAAAGTTGCTTGTTCCAAGTCGAAGGTGCTAGCAGGGGCTTTGGTGAGGAGAATTGGTGCTTGTGAAGTGGCCTGAGTGTTCTTGCTTGAAGTTGCCATGTCTGTTTTAAAGATGGGAACACCAAATAGGAAAATCGTGGTTTAATACAAAGGTAATAAACCAGAATAGGTTTTTGGTACAAAGATTACCAAAAAGTGTAGAAGAAAAAAAAGTATTTTGATGAACAAAGATCAAAATACTTCACTGATATGAGCTTGGTTATTCACTGAAGAATTTCCTAAAGAAGTATCAGATGGAGGAATCTGATTGAGAGGAGTGACGTTGATCCCTGATGTTGATGGATCGTTGCTTGATGTAGGAAAATCAGGGATCCCATCATCATTTGTTTTAGCATTAGGATGGTTGCTGAAATAAGTTTCAAGTTCCCTATAATGAGATTTTATCCAATAATTCAACTCCTCATCTTCTTCAGCGATATGAGTAGAATAAGTTGAACGAGATTCATCAAAGTTGACGTGCATAGATTCTTCAACGTGCTGTCTTCTTTTGTTGAGGATTCTGAAAGACTTGGATATAGAAGAGTATCCAAGGAATATCCCATTAAGAATATAACATCTACATCCAAAAATGTGTAGATATTTCAGAGAGGGTCTTCTTCCATGAAATAGTTCATAGGAGCTCTTCTTGAATCGCTTCAATATAATGGATCGATTATGAGTGAAGCACGCTGTGTTGACTGCTTCAGCCCAGAATTGAGTAGGTAGATGCGATTCGCTGAGTATTGAGCGAGCTGCTTCAATAATTGTTTGAACCCAGATCCATTTTCTAACAATACATCGATAGATCAAACAAGTAAATATGAGTGGAAGCAAACATATCTATGATAAATAGTAAGATTAATAAGAACAGAATTGAAGAACATTCGTTAATCAATATTGAATTACTTGAACGATAATAACAGTACGCACAATTTCGCTCTCAAAATTTGTGTATTTCAAATCGTTACTTTTACAATCAATAACTGAGCTATTTATACGATTACAATAAGGAAAGTCAACTATCTAGCCTATTACATCTTGATACGTAAGCTAAGTGAATAACTAACTTAGTTACACACGGAAGATGTGCCTGCCACATCATCAGAGGCGCATGCACTTGCATAATTCTGATTCATACTTCTTCTGAAATGAGGTCTAACAATCTCCCCCTAAGTATGAAATTCAGAATGTTGCATGCGTAGCTGCCCTGTTCTTCCTTAGGCTCTATAATCGATTTGACAATAAGCACGTATTGTAATTTATCAGAAGGGGACTGTTTGAGAAATGACTTTGAAGATGGCATCTGTAACTTCTCTGAGCTTCATTAATTTGTCAAGTCTCTTCACAATCTTCTCTTTAACTTCTGAATCTTGATTGTCAACTGCTACAGAGGCATAACACTTCACGATATACACAACCTCTATAGAGTATTTGTAAGCATCTTTAATTCTAAAGAGATTTTTTCTGTTTGGCCTTCTGAACACGATTCCTACTTCTGGTTCAGTTATCACTTTTCCAATCCTTAGTGCATTTAGACCTTCCAAATCTTCATTTGGAATAGAGATACATAAATTATCTACCTTGTAGTTCAAACCAGTTTGAAAGTCTACTTGCCTTCTGTATCGAATAAAAGACTTCATGCATTCAATGATATGGATGTAAGCAACTTTGTCTTGATCATCTCTCCCTCTGTTCATTTGAGTCTTCATAAACTTCTCCAGAGTTATAAGATCAGAAGGATTGATAGACAATAAATCATTGTCACAGAAGTAGGATGGTTTGTTGTCTTCTCTGACAACCTTGTAAATAGTATACCAGATAGGTGTTTGTTCAAATTGTGCATGCCTGAATGATATAGTCTTGATTGGAACAATAGAATACGCCTCCTTCCTTGGTTTCCTGTGAGTTATGAATTTATCTTTGATCTCATCACGTACTTGGTAATCATTTGAAAAATTAGGCATCATCATGTATATCTTCTGATTAGCAGTGGCATACATGTGCTTGTGTTTGATTTCTAAAGTGGGTAAATCGAGTCTTCCCAGCTTCTGTATCTTTTCTTCATTTGATGCTTTGAATTTTGCTGACTCCCTTCTTTTAGTTTCTTCAAAATTTGCACATGCCCTTTCAGCAGCTTCTTTAGCTTTTTCAGCTTCTTCTCTTTCTTTTTCAGCTTGAGCCAGAGATTTTTCTGCTTCAGCCTTGGCTTTTATGGCTTCTTCCTTAGCTTTTTCTGCTTCAGATTTAGCTTTTTGTTCGGCCTCAGATCTTATTCTTTCTTCTTCTATGTTGGCTGCCTCGGCTCTGACTGCCAAATTTCTGGCTGCTTCTTCTGCTGTTCTGGTTGTCGCTGTTTCTGCCGGTTGAGATTGTGTTTTAATATTGCCAATTATCTATAGTATAAACTTGGCAATTTCTGGATCCTTGGGCAAGGGACCTTTGTGAGTAGCAAGAGGAGTAGGCGTCAGCGGAGTCTGTTTAGAGGAAGGAGGTGAGGAGGTTGAAGCTTTACCTTTTTCCTGTTCCGTCTTCTAACTCATTTCAGTTTTCATCTTCTTAAGATTTTCCATGTTCTCCCCCTTCTGAGAATCAGGGTCCTAATCCTCAGATCTTTTTCGTGTTAACTCAGCCTTTTTACATGCCCGAGCTTCTTTGGCTTTCTTCCGGTCTTCAAATGATGCAGATAACTCACTAACCAGATAAGATAACTTTGAAACAGAGGTTTCTAAAGTTGTGTGCTTTTGATCCATATTCAAGTTGCTGGAGTTGGTTTTTGAAGCATACTTGGAGGTCAGAGTGTTGATGTGTTCAATCATTGCCTTTTGAAAATTGGCCATGTCAGACTTTTTGATTAAAGAGGAGGCAGAAGCAGAAGCATCTTCTGAAGGGAAGATAGCTTGTATACGTTTGTGGATGTCAGCAACAAACGAACCATACTCATCAACAGAGATTGTGACTTCTGGAGTAGGAAGCTCTGAAGGAAGATTAAAGATAGTCTCTACATTAGCTTTTATCCCAGCGTCCAGAACCCGGAATTGATCAGAAGCATAATTCTTTTGAGCTTCTGCATTTTCAGATAGAAGTTGTCTAATGGCCTCCAACGTTTGAGTTTGAGTTGCTTGTTGGGTTTGTATGGCTTCCACTACTTGTTGTTGAGATACCAGGGATAATTTTAGATCTTCCACAGTTCTCTAAATTTGATCACCAAGTGCCTTGAATGTTGCATTGGTGACAAATTCAGAAGAGGTAACCGATGCATCTCCAACACATGGATCCCCTTGTCTCTCACGTTCAGAGAGGCCCTCTTTCACACCTGTTTCGACGTTGAGTGTGGAGGGACTTCCAACCTGTCTTTGAGGGCTGTTATTCACAGACACCTCTTCGGTTGTTCTGAAAGGTGCAGCTTCTTCCCGATCACTAGAGGATGGGGAGCTGAACACAATGTGCTTACCTTTATGAAGGGTAAAGACCCTGGTAAGTGGTGCATCCTGTGGCTGTAACCCCTCTTATAGTATTTCATCAGCATCTAAACTAACAGAGGGCATGGACGTACCCTCTGGTTGCCCTAAGACATCGTTGGTCACGGAGACATCAACGTTCTGTGTAGGTTGAGGCGAGTTCTGGGGCGATGGAACTCTTATATTTTCATCATTACCCTTTTGAGAGGATGATGAAGATGAGGTGGATTCCCCTGTGGTGCTTGAGTCAGAGGAACAAAGAATATCCTCTGATCGATTTGGCTCTTGGTGGTTTGGACTGGGTTGTCCTTTTTCAATGAGAGTAGATGTGTTGACATCTACCTCAGGAGATGTGGGTACCCGTGGGGAACTTGGAGAGGTTCGCTCAAATGTGTCTCGATGGACATCTTCTATACTCTCTTGCATTAGGAGGTCTGGATGGGTAGAAACACTCGGGTGGTCACTCAAGTTCTTTTCATGCCCATTCTCGCTTGACCCCTCACTACTTAATCTGGGCTCTAAGTGCTCTGGGGTAGATACTCTCTGTTCTGAGAATTTCATAGAGCGTCTATAGGATATGAGAGTAAGAGAGGTTGAAGGAATAAGGTTACCTGGAGAGTTCTCTGGATGCAGGATAACCATTGTTATCAATTGTTGGCTTGTGGGAGCTCATTGAAGCGATTTTACAGAACGGCTGAATCAGAAGAGCTTTCAGAGCACCAATAGCTGGAAAGGTGAATAATGATAGAAAGCGAGGGAACATTAAGGCAGGAAGTGGTTTCCCTTGGCTCTGGAGAGAAACTTTGGTTTGAATAGCAGCCTTCATTTCTTGAAATATAAGGCTCGTGTAGTCCAAAGGTTTGTTGAAAAACATCCCGTACATTATGGTGAGAACATTCTTACTGGCTTGGTCTAGAGAACCAATATTGTAGGTGAGGCTCTTATTCAGAATGGAGACTAGGACATTCCACATTAGGGGCAGTTTCTTTCTTTTGAACTCCGATAGCCTATTGAGTTGTTCATTGTAACCTAAGAAGCGAATGAAAGCCAGTAGAGCTTCTGATGTTGGATTAGGTTCTAGGTCAGGGTTGGGGACAGTTTGACCTTCAGCTTCAATATAGGGTTGAGGAAGATGAAAATACCTTGCTATTTTCTAACGTGTGATTGGGATTTGGACGACAGTTTCTGGTTCTGTGGGGTGTCCAAAGCTTCCAAGTAAAGTATTGTCATCCTTGATGAACATAGTCTGCCATACCTCTTGCACATAGATTTCAGGAACATTTGGATTTGTCAGGGTAAGGGTTCGGTTCAAGGAATGGTTTTGCAGGAACTCAATCATGATCCTGATTTCAGACAGATAAGTGTTCGGATTGAGAAGAACCTGAATATTGTTGGGTTTCAATGGTAGCTTGACGACTAGAGCATTTTCAGCCGTTGAAGCGACTAAATTACCATCATTGTTTTGGGTATTCGGATTCGCAACTGGAGACGCCATTGATGAAGGATGCTTGAGAGAGGGTAATACGCCGATTGTGAATGATTCGGAGTCGTGAGGAAGACGATGAAGCACAGTACTGTTAAAATCCTAACTCGAGGTTTATATATGAGAGAGAGAGAGTACTCGAGTGATTTGGGAGTGAGAAGGGTTTTAATTTGGGGACTAACAAAAACGGTTCATGTTTTCGAGTGATGGTAGGCATGGCATCATGCACTGGCATGATGATTGACACGTGTAAATGAAGACTGACAGGGAAAAGGTTTTAGCGCCTAAAACGATTGAGTATTCCCCCCCAAAAAGAAATTAAAAGGAAATTAATTAAAATAAAATTACAATTTAAACAAACAGATAAACTGTTGATTAAAAAATAATTTTAAAGTAAGTAATTCCTTGTAAAAAAAATTAAAATCAAACATTTGGTTTGAAAACATATTTGTACCAAATGAAAGTTTAATATTCGAAGCCAAGTATTCAATTAAGAAATTATTGTAGAATAAGAAAATTTTAATTAACCTTGAAGGCAAGATTTAAATAAAATGGGCTTATTAAAAATAATTTCAAAAAAATTACAAAGGCAGAGAATATCTGGTCATAGAAAACGATTTTTGACCAAGAATGTCAAAGAACATCTTTTCAAAAGAATTTAAGTTGAATATGAAACATCTTTGTAACCTTGACGACAAGACTTAATCAGAAGAAAAAGATTCAAAAAAAATTATTAAGTAAAGAGAGGTTCAGAAGACAGCTAACAAATGTTAGACTTGATATGCTCCCCCTCGAACCTATAAGATATGCTCCCCCTCAAACATGAAAGATATGCTTCCCCTCAAAAAATTTCATTCTGCTCCCCCTTAAAAATTGCAGTCTGCTTCCCCTTGCAATTGTAAGATATGCATCCTTTCTGTTGTCACTTGGAGCACAAATGTAAGATGTATTCAGTATGGAACAGAGGTGTCCAGAGGCTTCTGAGTGCTTCTGAATTAAATCATCAGATGTGCTTGGTTTTTTAGTGATGATAATGAGTAAGTGTGCCTTTCTCTAATGTAAGTGTGCTTGTGAAAATGGCAGCAAGTTGATAATCAGTAGAGACAAAATACATTTCAATTGTGCCTTTCTCTACATGATCTTTAATAAAATGATACCTGACATTGAGTGCTGAACTGGATTTTCAGTAATGGCGATTGCACTCTCTGAGTCACATAGGATAGGGTTTTTGTCATATATTAATCTATAGTCTCTGAACTGAGTTTTCATCCAGATTACTTGAGAATAGCAACTGCAGCAGCAACATACTCAGCTTCTGTTGTTTATGTTGAAATACAGTTTTGCTTCTTGGATGTCCAACTTACAAGTTTGTTACCCAGAAGTTGACAGCTTCCGGAGGTACTTTTTCGATCCAACTTGCATCCTGCATGATCAGAATATGTATATTCCATTGAATCAAATCCAGAACTTTTTGGATACTAGAGATCTAGTGATGGAGATCCCTTGAGATATCTAAAAATTCGTTCAACAGCGGCCAAATGTGATTCTTTAGGATTCACTTGATAGCGTGCACAGAGACAAGTGGCAAACATAATATCTGGTCTACTAGCGGTCAGATACAGAAGAGATCCAATCATACCTCTATAGCCCGTAACATCCACTGAATTTCCAGAAGGATTAGGGCCAAGTTTCGTACTAGTAGAGATAGGAGTTTTCATAGGTGAGGAATTTTGAGGATGAAATTTCTTAAGCATGTCAGAAACATACTTAGCTTGATTTATAAAAATGCCTGAGGCATTTTGTTTAACTTGGAGTCCTAGAAAGAACGGTAGTTCTCCCATCATACTCATTTCAAATTCTTGTTCGATCAATTTAGAAAACAGATCAACTTCTGATTGATAAGTAGAATCATAGATTATGTCATCCACATAAATTTGAACAACAGTTAGCATACCATTGCCTCTTTTGATGAACAGAGTTGTATCAATTTTACCTTTTTCATAGCCTTTACTGATCAGAAACGTAGATAGGCGTTCGTACCAGGCTCTTGGTGCTTGCTTCAAATCGTATAAAGCTTTGTCGAGAAGATAGACATACTCTTGATGTTTAGCATCTTTAAAGCCAGCAGGTTGTTCAACATACACTTCTTCTTTGAGATACCCATTCAGAAATGCACATTTAACATCCATTTGATACACCTTAAAGTTTTTGTATGTAGAGAAAGCCAGAAATAGTCGTATTGCTTCAAGTCTTGCTACAAGGGCAAAGGTTTCATCGTAATCGGTTCCTTCTTCTTGACAATACCCCTTAGCCACCAGTCGAGCTTTGTTTCTGATCACTATTCCGTCTTCATCTTTCTTATTTCTGAAGACCCACTTAGTACCAATGGCTACTTTGTTCTTTGGTAAAGGTACTAAGTTCCAGACCTTTTTTAGATCAAACTGGAGCAGTTCTTCTTGCATGGCTTCCACCCAGCTAGGTTCTTGCAAGGCTTCATGAACTTGCTTTGGTTCGATCATGCTAAGAAAATTTACATAGAAAGCTTCATCTGTAGTAGCAGATCTTGTTTTAACATTTTCAGATGGACTACCAATTATGAGATCTGAGGTGTGTGACTTAGTCCATCTCGTCATCCTAGATTGAGATATTGGTTGAATAATGGAACGATTCTGGGTGAAACACGCAGTGGCTACAGCTTCAGCCCAGAAACGGATGGGAAGTCCAGAAGCTGCAAGCATCGTTCTAGCAGCTTCAACCAATGTTCTGTTGCGTCGTTCTACTACACCATTTTGTTGAGGAGTACACACAGCAAAGAAGTTATGTGTAATTCCATTTTCAACAAGGTATGCTTCAAGCTTGATGTTCTTGACCTCAGTACCGTTATCACTTCTTAGCTGCTGAATTTTTTGGTGTAAAAGAACATGGATTCTGGTCATCATATTTTGCAAGACAATTGGCACTTCTGATTTCTGTCTAATGAATGCGAGCCATGTATACCTGGAAATTTCATCAATAAGTACCAGTATATACTTTTTACCAGATAAACTTTCAATTGCAATGGGACCACAGAGGTTGACATGTAACAATTGCAAAGGTCTAGTACAAGAATGATCACTTTTTGTTTTATGAGATGCTCGTTTTATTTTTCCCATTTCACATGCAGGGCAGAGGTGATCATTTTGAAAGTGAACTTCTGGAAGACCAGTTACCAAATCGTGGTTGACAAGCATCTCAAGGTTATCAAAATTTTAGTGAGACATTTTGGGATGCGATAACCATGCAACTTCACTCTTTTTGGAGATAAGATAGAGGGTTTCTTTACCGTCTTTCGATGTGAAGTTCATCATATACAGATTACCTTTTATGTCCGCTCTCCAGAGTTCTTCAACTGCCTTAGAAAACAAGTAACAATGTTTTTCATTAAATATAACAAGTATTTTAGAATCACAAAGTTGACTTACACTCAGCAGGTTATGTTTCAGTCCAGAAACATGAGCTACTTTTGATAAGGTAATATTATCTTCTTGTAAAGTACCGTAGCCTTTTATTTGGCCCTTACCATTGTCTCCAAACGTTACAGCTCCACCACATTTGTCTTTGAATTGGGAGAGTAAGTTTTTCGATCCAGTCATGTACCTCGAGCATCCAGAGTCAAGATACCAGGTGTGCACACGCTGCTTTTGTAGTCACAATCAGAGTGTTTTAGGTACCCATCTCATAATGGGTCCTTTAACGTTAGTTTTAGACTTTTCACTCTTTTTATCTTGCACATGATTTGATATAGCAGGATTTAAAGGTTTGGTCTTTTTATTTGCTGTATTTTTGTTTTTCGTTGGTTTAGTTCTGAAGTGTGAGAAATTATCATAAAAACGATAAGAGGGCCTCAAGAAAAATTCCTTTAGTTTTAAGAAATAAAGAAAAACATTCAGAATTCTAAGCCATAAAAGATTGCATTGAATTTTCATTAGAATAATGATAATTACAATTCTCCTTATTTGTGTCTATACTAGTATAAGTAGTTCTATTGAACTTCATAGCTAGGCTAGACTTATGCTTAGAATCATAGAAAGGAGCTTCCTCATTCTTAGTTACTTCAGGAACCTTTTTGTACTCAGAAGGTAATTGATTTTCTAAAATTGAGAGATACTTTTATGAGCTAAAGAAATCATCACCTTGATCATCATTTTCCCATGGATATGTAATCTTTTCAAAACTATCTTGTGATTCAGAAAGATTTACGTCTACAAAAGAACAAGGAAATATCTCTGGATTGTTTTCTGAAGGGATTTTCTGAACATTTACGAGTTCGAGATTAAAGCATTTATCCAGAGTGGAGAGAATATCATTTTCAAAGCTGAGTCGTAGCTCTTCTTCTGCTTGTGAAGGAATAAATACATCCGCCTCTGGATTCAAGGTTATATGAATACTTGAGCCAAATCTGAAAATGCCATCTTTCTTCTGATCTTTATTCAAATCAACGTTTGTTTTTCCAGATGAATATTCAATGTTTTTGAACCTCAATTTTCGTTGATGACGACCATTTTCAAATTTTGATTTTTAAAAAATAGATTTTTCATATAAAATTGGAAACACAGGCTTATGTTCTTGTCCTAGACAAGAACCAGATTTTAGAGTAGATCTTTTTTCACATGTGTAGGGATCCAGATCCTCGAAACCCAGTCCAGATCTTCCTACTTGTGTATTTATCTTGTCATGAACTTTCTGAGCATCCAGATATGTTTTAATCTGTAGCTTTGTCTTTTGAAGTACAATATGTAAAAACTCTCTTTCCTTTTGAAAATAGTTTTTAAGTGCAACAGAATTTAATCTATCACTTTCCTTAGCACTAATCTCCTTTTCTTTGTTTTCCAAAAGTTTGTTTAAGTTCAATTTCTCTTCCTTGAACTTGACTTCTGTATTTTTTAAATTTTTGGAAATCTTTTCATTTTCAGCATTGAGTTCCAATTTTTCTTCAGTTAAAGATCCATTTCTCTTTTGTAAATTTCTCTCTCTCTTTGAGTTACAGAGAGAGTTTTTTCGATATGTTTTCGCAGTTTCTTTTGTAAATTTCTCTCTCTCTTTGCTTAAGTTCTTCAAAATCATTTGATAATTGGAGAATGGTGTTCTCAAGTACAGATGTGTAAGAGAGAGTACATACAGGTGTTTCAGTTGGCTGATCTTCTGATTCATTTGTTTTGGCCATTCCGCAGAACATGGCTTCATCACCACTTGACTCATCTCCTAGTCAGTTTTCTTTTTCTACAAAATGAGCTCTTTTATCGACATTATACTTGTATTTATTTTTGTAGTACATTTTGTCTTTGTTCAGAGCTCCCCTGCAATCCTTTGAGTAGTGTCTTCATCATGTAGAGACCATTGTTCCAGATCCTGATTGGCTTGCAGAGACATTGAGAGATTTGACCATTCTGGATTTAATCGTTTGAGGAATAAGACGTTATTGTCTTCCTTAGATCTGATGATATCACATATTTTGCATAAATTTATCAGAGTGTTAAATCTATGAAAAGTCTGTTCCAGAGATTCTTAAGGAATAGTCTGGAAACTGTTATAGTCATTCAGAGCTTGGGCTCTTCAGTTTTTCTTCATTTTTGCACCTCCTTCAAAAATGTTTTCCAGTTGATCCCATAGCTCTTTGGCAGTATCACAAGAATCCAGAGATTGAAAAATCTCATTTGGAATTGCCATGATTAAGAGACTTTTTGCCTTTCTGGCCAAGTCCATCTTTGCCTTCTCTGCATCAGTCCAACTGTCCCTTGATTTTGGAACATGCCTTGCAGGGATCTCATCAGTAACCGCAGTAGCAGGAACCCTTGAAATAGTTGTCATTGGAACGAACGGACCATTTTGAACAATAGGGTAAAGTTCTACATCCAATCCTTCATAGAAGTTGATCATACGAATCTTCCATTGTGGATATTCATCAGGTTTTAGAGTAGGAGGTTTGGTCAGAGAACCAGAAGTATATACAGCATTCAGATTAGAATTAGCCATATTATCAGAAACAGGAATTTGAGAATTACTGAAGATTCGTTGAAATTTGGAGCAAATAAATTTCAAATTGATCGAAATAAGACAATATTCTTACTAATCTCAGGTTTAAACCAAAAATACCACAGATTTAGAGAAAATTGTTATGAAATTAACAAAATCTCGTAAAACAGGGTAGAATGAAGAACAGTAGCTAAAAACTGAAAATTACTGCAACTAGAAGAGGGATTTCTACAAATGGAAGAGATCTAATAATCAATAGATTGATTATAAGGCTCTGATACCAGTTGTCTGAACCCAGATCCCTTTTCTAACAATAAATCGATAGATCAAACAAGTAAATATGAGCGGAAGCAAATAGATCTATGAAAAACCGTAAGATTAACAAGAACATAATTGAAGAACAATCGTTAATCAATATCGAATTACTTGAACGATAATAACAGTACGCACAATTTAGCTCTCAAAATTTATATATTTCAAATCGTTACTTTTACAATCAATAACTGAGTAATTTATACGATTACAATAAGGAAAGTCAACTATCTAGCCTATTACATCTTGACACGTAAGCTAAGTGAATAACTAACTTAGTTACACACGGAAGATGTGCATGCCACATCATCAGGGGCACATGTACTTGCATAATTCTGATTCATACTTCTTCTGAAATAAGGTCTAACAATAATCGTTCGATTTCTTCTTTCATCAACACCATTTTGCTGAGGTGTTCTCACTGATGAGAAATTGTGAGTGATTCCTTTTTCTTCAAATAAATTAATAAAGGTACTGTTTTTGAACTCAGTACCATGATCACTTCTCATGGAAGGAACGATAAGATTATTAAGGACCTCCATTCTCTTGATGAAAGCTATAATAACATCAGGTGTATCACTTTTGGATCGAAGAAAGAATACCCATGTGTATCCGGAGTATTCATCAACTATCATAAGAGTGTACTTCTTTCTAGATAGAGATTGGAGATTGATAGGTCCAAATAGATCCATATGGAGAAGTTGAAGATGTGAGGTCACTGAAGAAACTTGTTTAGATCTGAACGAGGCTTTTGTCAATTTTCCCTTTTCACACGCTGAGCAAAGAGATTCCTTTGCAAAGGTATGATTGGGGAGATCCCTGACAAGTTCTTTTTGAGACAATTCATTGATTGTCTTAAAGTGTTGATCATAACTCCTCTCAGTGATTTGAATATGATTCCTTTATGTACTCAGTGAAAATCCCATTTATAGACTCAAGTTCATTTCAGCGATAGCATACGCTGATTGCTATTAGCGATCGCTGAAATCTCAGACCTTAAGTCTATCTCTGAAGACCTAAAGATCAGCTATCACACCAGGAGAACATTCAGTGAATGTCGAAGACCAAGCTGAAAAAATAGATAATCAGCTAGTGATCTGAAGCGGTTCAGTGAAAGCAAGGATTATCTAAATCAGTGTGAAGTCTTGTGAAGTCTCAGCGACACTTCGAAAGTTCATCCTTGAAGTTTCAAGTTCAGCGATCAAGTGAAGACTTCAAACAAGATTAAAGTTGATCTTATCCTCGATGCACAAAAGTCAAAACCTTATACTATGTCAGAAAAGGACGTATGGCTTGTCTCTTATGTCCCCATCAAATCTGATACGGTACTGTTCATATTCGGCCAAAGCATGGCTGCCTTTTTGGACAAAGACAAGCTTCCTATAAAAGCTTGACACGTGGCAAAATACCTTTTGTCTTGCATGATATGCAAATGGGTATAAATAGGATGAAGATATCTTCTTCATCCTCATGCATGCTACTTACTCTCTTTGAACCTCTGCTTCATTTCTTTGTAATTTCTTGTGCATCAAATCTGTGTGTTTCTTAAGTTACAATAGAATAGGTTATTTAACTTGTTCTAATTCCCCTTGTAACTGTGAATTTGTTTATTTAATATAAACTTATTTAAAAACGTAAAAATCTATCTGTTTGTATTCAACCCCCCCTTTCTACAAACTGTTTCTGTATTCTTTGAACTCTTGTAGACTCCTTTGGGACCAACATAAAGTTTAGGTGATAGAGTCTTTTGTGCCATAACCAGTTTATGTCTGAGGAGGCTTTGGAGATGAAACACATGATTTCAGAGTGAGAACTATTCATATTAATGACATACACATTTTCAACTCTTTTGCCTGTTAAGGCAAGTTTGTCATTAAAATCAGTGACATCACATCTATTCTTTAGAAATAAAACTTTGAAGTCTTTGTCACATAGCTGACTAACGCTCAACTGATTGTGCTTTAGTCCTTCAACATAAGCGACTCGAGAAAATGAAGTGGCTCCATTGGATAGAATTCCATAGCCTTTAGTGTATCCTTTGCCATTTCCACCAAAGGTCACTGACGGACCAACTTCTTCCTTGTATTCAGAGAGCAGAGATTTTCTGCCAGTCATGTGCCTTGAGCATCCGCTATCAATATACCAGAGACCTTTGGCACTCTACATACAACAAAAGGATTAATTTTTCATAGGTACCCATATTACTATCGGTCCTGTTGTGTTAGTGGAAGGAGTGGCGGAAGAGCTACTAGCTGAAGAATTTTCTTCAGTGGATATCTTCGCCTTGGAAGGTTTCCCAACCTTGGTGGATTTCACTCTCGCTGATTTATCAGTTTGATCTACTTTCTTTCCATAAGTTAACTTTTCAACTTTAGTAGCATTAGGACATTTGCTGGCAATATGGGTATTTTCACCATAGTGATAGCATTTCCTATGCTTGTGAGGAGGTTTGGAATGGAAAGATTTTAGAGTGCGAGAAGAAACATTTTGAGGAGCAGAGCCTAGAATTCTTTTGTTCGATGTCCTTGAGGGTATAATAATCTTTTCAGGGACAGGTGTAAGGTCGATCTTAATTATGGGAGTTGATCGCTGAATATATCCAGGGAATTTCTTCCCAACTTTAGGATGACTTACAGAAAGAACAGAGGAGTTCTTTTTCTGTTTCTGAAAGTTTTTGATTTTAGGAACGTGGTCAGGAACATTGTTCTTGATCATTTTCTTAGAATCATCAGATTTAAAAATAGTCAAATTGTCAGAGGAAGAAGGATCAGGGATTGAAGAGACGAACATTCCAAATTTCAACATGGAACGTTCATTCTTTGATTCTTTTTTGTCATGGTTATAACCTAACCCACTTTTGGCTTTCAGAGGAATTTGAGCATTGATGATCGCGCTAACTTTGTCAGAGGCCTTGCACCATCCTTCTATGGTAGCCTTTTCAGCCTTAAGATTAGCGATGGCCTTTTCCTTTTCAGTGAGAGCTTGTTGTCTCTGAATACTAATTGTCTGATTTACGAAGACTTGATCTTTTAGGGATTCTTCAATCTTTGTTAGTTCTTTGATTTTTAAATGACAATTTTCAACTGTTCAAAAAGATCAATATTAATTTGTTTTGCTTTAATCTTTCCATTTAGAGCATTGTAAAAATCAACAGTCATAACTTCGAGAGCGGACAAGTTATTACTTTCAGGTAGAGAGGAGTTTATAGGGATATTTACCTGAGTTGAAGGAGACTCGAAATTGGAAGTTTCAGAGACTTCTTCAGCCTCTTCAATTCTTGCCATTAGACAGAGGAAGGCAAGATCTTCTTCATCGGAGCCTGATTCATCAGATGTTTTGGCCCAATCTTCTTCTTGATCCCAATTAACTTCTTCAGCAAGTAGACCTTTGCCCTTTTGCTGGTTCTTTTTCAGATCTCTGTATTTATTTTTTAGTTTAAAGTACTTTTACTTTTTATCAGAGTTCTGAGAGGAGGTGGGAGCAGCTACTTTCTTAGATCTACATTCGCTAGCAAAGTGACCCTTTCGCTGACAGTTATAGCATATGGCAGATGCTTTTTCAGCGGGCAAAGTTTTCGTCATATCAAAGTCAGTGATAGCAGGAATTTTTCGAAAGTTGCTCTTTCTAGCAAATCTATTAAAGTTGTTCGTTAGAAGTGCCAGAGAGTTATCAAACTTAGAGATGTCAGCACCAGTGAGTTCTTCTGAATTATTTTGATTTAATTAGTGATAGAGGTGATGGAAGAAGAAACTAGTTTTGATGGTTCTACCTCTGAAGTCACTAGTGCCAAAGAAGTACTTTTGGCGCAGTTGATATCATTTATGAGGTTTTTTCTTAAAACCAGAGATTGCTCTTCATTTAAGAGCATTCCATATAAGGCACTCAGAAAGAGAGAGTTTCAAGATTATTTGACAGTTTTAAACATGTAGTGTACACTCGCCATTGTTCTCGTAGTGCCTCCATGAATTTTGTCAGTATTTTAGCATTAGAATACTCTCTGTTGACAGTTTTCATGTTAATCAAGAGACACTTAAATCTTTGGTGAATTTGAGAGAGAGTTTCACCTTTTGAGTGCATAAAGCTTTCATACTGCCTTACCAAATTAATACATCTAGTGATTTGGACATCATTAGTCCCTTCATATTGAATACACAAGGTATCCCACATGGCCTTAGATGTTCTCATCTTCATAACAGAATGATAGACTTCATCTGGTAAAGACATATCAATTATGGATCTAGCTTTAACATCTATAGCTACTTCCTTTTTCTCTTCTTCAGTCCATCGATCTGGAGTTTTGATGATTCTCCTTTCAGCGATGGCTGGAGTGGTAGTAGTGGCAGGGACACTAGCTAGTAGGGTTGTAGGAATAAATGGTCCATTTTGTAGATAGTAGGGGATCTTAGGATCTGACCCTTCTAGGAATAGAGTCATATTTTTCTTCCATAATGGAAATTAATCACGGTTAAATCTTGGAGGTTTAGCTAAAGATCCATTATCAATATAGTTTGTAGTAGTATTAGTCATTATAAAATAGTTTTGTTCAAAGATATTTTAAAGATAAGTGAGAAACACTGCTCTGATACCACTTGTTGGTCCCAAAGAAGTCTACAAGAGTTCAAGGATATATAAACAGTTTGTAGAGGGGGGGGGGATTGAATACAAACAGTCAGATGGACTGAAGAAGAATAAACAAATTTACAATTACAAGCAGAATTAGAACAAGTAAACCTATTCTATTGTAACTTAAGAAATCACACACATTGATGCACAAGGAAATGAGAAAGAAAAGAGACAGAGGTTTTAGGAATTAGAAAGTAGCATGCATAAAGATGAAGAAGATATCTTCATCTTATTTATACCCGTTTGCATTTAATGTAAGACAAACGGTATATGTCACGTGTTAAGAATTCATAGGAAACTTGTCCTTTGTCCAAAAAGCAACCATATTTTTGGTCGCATAAGAACAGTAGCATATCAGATATGATGGGGACATATGAGACAACTCGTACGTCCTAATCTGACATAGTATAAAGTTTGACTTTTGTGCATCGAGGATAAGATCAACATTTATCTTGTTTGAGAAGCTTCACTTTATCGCTTAACTTGAAACTTCAAGGATGAACTTTCAGAGTATCGTTGAGGCTTGACAAGACTTCACACTTTGATTTAGATACCATTGCTATCACTGAACCGCTTCAGATCATTAGTTGATTATCTCTTTCTTCAGCTTGGTCTTCGACTTTCGCTGAATGTTCTTTTTGGTGTGATGGTTGATCTTCAGATCTTCAGAGGTAGACTTGAGGCTTCTAATTCTCAGCGATCGCTGATAACAATCAGCATATGCTATCGCTGAATTTAAGCATAAGTTTACAAATGGAATTTCACTAAGTATATAGAGGAATCATATTCAAATCACTGAGAGGAGTTATGATCAACAATCATGGCTCCTTCGACATTCAATTAGTGAACTTTATGCTAATGCTAAAGGGGAGCTACAGAGCTTATCATGTGATCATATTCGTAGGCGGAGCAAGAGATTCAAGATGAAGATTTGTTGACAAAATTTCATCGTCTTCACAGATTTGCTGAATTGTAATCTTGAATACATAGGGGGAAATTGTTAGGTTTGAAAATGTTGTATCCGAGATCACAACTATTAAAGACATGAAGGTCCAAAGTGTAAAGTCAACAAAATCATCAATTAGGAAGGTTTAATTGTAGATATATATTTTATTGTGTAAAAAGGAAAAGATCTCATTGTAAATAAGGCAAGTGTATAATACCTTTTTTCATTGTTTCTTTATTGCGATAATATGTTACTTATAGATAGAGGTTTAGGGTATGCATTAGAACACAAGAGATTGGTCATTCATATCATTCTAGGGAGATCATAGACATCATAGTTGTGAGTTAGTATTACAACCATTCATCCTTGTAACCACGATTTTTTAACTGAGATATATGAGATAGTGAGATTTTGATATTGTTCTTGTTTATTACATTGTTACCTGATCGAACTAGGACCTACAGGTTGATACAGAAGCTCTGTATGGCCTATATAGAGGTCCTATATGGTCTGACCAGAGGCTCTGGTTGTGTTCCTTGAGACTTAGTGTTTTCTAGAAAATGGACCAAAGTTTTGTATGAAGGACTAGAGCTCTACATGGTCGATTCTGACATGGGCTCTCTGTACGGTTACTGTGTATTATTTTTTTACAGCAAAGCACCTCCCTTTATTACCATTTAAATACCAAACCACCATACAAAATACAATCATAGTCATAGGACTCAAAACAGTACTGTACATGTTGGAACCCAAATCCCTTTAACTACTCGTACAGAGTATTTATATATGAATGATGAGAGTGTAAAGTGGAAGCAATTAATCCACAGTAAACTAGAGCAATAATATGAAGAAAAATATGAAGATCGAAGGTAATTTGTATTCAATAATATAATGCCAATAATTACACTTCAAATCTGTTCTTTCATTCTCTCAGCTTCGATTCACACATATTACAATAAAGACATTCTCTATTTATACTATTACAAACTAGAAGTCAATGAGCTAGCCTATCACGTAATGACACGTCACTTGTACTTGTAACAAATTCAGTTACGCATGAGAGGTGTGACATGCCACGTCACTAGAAACGCGTGTGATGCATAAGTTGAAATCCAGAGGATATTCGATCCTCTGGAAGCTTCTAAACGTCTGGCAAGTTGCTTCTTCTGGATTCTTCAACTTATGAAAGTTAGACTTGTTTCTTCAGAAAGTGTTATGATTCATACTTACAAAATATAATCTAACATTCTCCCCCTAGGTATGAAACCAAAACTATTGCATATAATACAGAAGAAAAACAAAGTTGGAGTTCAAATCATTACAAAAATTTAAAATTACAAAGTACAATACAAAGATAGGCTAGAATGGGGCTTCTGATGCCCACTGATCACTTTATGGAACTGATTAGTAATCTCCCTTATCTTGATAACCCCTTCAAGATTTTTCTTTATTCTTTCTGCAGCTATTCTGATCTTTGATGAAAAGCTCGTATTTTCTTTCTGTAACAAAACCAACCGCTTAACAATCTCCACTATTTCGGCTGAATATTTGAATGCCTCCTTATTCTTATGGTTCAAGTATAATGTGCCTTGGTTGAAGATGTTCAATACCTTCTATATCTTCACTTGAAGCAGTGATGCTCAATATGGTTACCTGTCTTTCAAACCCAATTTGGAAGTTAACCTTCTTCCTATAATCGATAGAGGCTTCCATGCTCTAAGCTTGATTCCTTCCTTTTCAAATGCCTCAGAATTATGAAGTAGGCCACTTTGTCCTGACTCTCTAAGCTTGATTCCTTCCTTTTCTTCATGAATCTTCCCAGAGGTATTAAATCAGAAGGATTTAACAAGAGCAGATTATTGTCACAGAAATAGCATGTTTGTTTATATTCTCTTTCTACCTCATAAATTGTGTAAACAATTTTTGAATTTTCAAACTTCACATGCTTTACTCCAGTTATTCTTTTGATAGGAGAGATAGAATAGACATTTTTCCGCTCTTGCCTGTGATTTAAGAATTTAGACTCGATTTCAGTACTAACCTTGTAATGCTTTGAAAAATTAGGTAGGATCAAGCCAACTCTTTCCTCTATAGCTGCATACGTACATCTGAAAACAGTCTCTCTTACTACAGAAGTTTGAGATGGAGCAATTCTTTGAAGTTGCTCTGGACCCATATTACTTTTAGTAGCAATCCTTTCAACCTTCTCTCAGATTCAGTGAGATTCGTGTCTTGTTCTTCTGTTCTAGGCTGATCTTCTATGATAGATGCATTTGATAGGGTTGATTTGATTCTGGATTTGCAGAGTTTGGAGTTTCAGAATTTGGGTTTTCCGGTTGGTTTTCAGAAATTGGAATTTAAGAGGTTTTAGCTTTTGGGGAGTTTTCTTCTTGGGGATTGGTTGGTATGATATGCTCGACAGTAGAAGTTGATGGTTGATTTGAAGCTCTGGGTCTGGTATTAGTTTTTCTTGATCTTCTGGGAATAGATATTCTAGTTCTTTCAAGATTCAGGATAAACTTAACAGCTTCTAGATCTTGAGGTACTGTGCGCCTTGCTAATGAACTTGGATTTAGTGGAACATCTTGATTCACAGGAGGAGGATTTTCTTCTTGACGTTTTTCTGTGGCAGCAGCTCCTATGGTATTTTGTTTAGATTGATCATTGGTCAGATGAGATTCAGAAGAACGACCCACTTCATGTTTTTGCTTTTTCTCCCCTTCTGAGGAACAGAAGCATCAGGATCCTGATCCTCAGACCTCTTTCTCTTTAGCCCAGCCTTCTTACATGCCCTTTCTTCCTTGGCTTTCTGTTTGGCATCATGATGTGCAGAAAGAGAATTCATATCAGTTGTAAGAGTGGACACAGAGGTATCTAAGGTAGATATCCTCTAGGTAAGTTCAGCGGCAAGAGCAGTATTGATTTTGGAAACACATTTAGCATTGATATCATTGAACTTTTCAAGCATTGACTTCTGAAAGGATTCTAAGTCAGCCTTTGTAATCAATCCAAAAGTTGATGATGACTCTGGTGGGATAATAGCATCAACCAGTTTCTTTATACATCAGCAAATAATTGAAGATCCTCTGTAGTGATGGTAGCTTGGGAAGATGGAAGTTCAGAGGGGATCTTGGAGATGGCTTCTATATTTGATTTTAAGTTGTTCTCCAACTTCTAAAGATGATCAATGGACAGATTTTGCTGAGCATCATGAGCTGAGCTTAAAAAGTTCTTGAACTGATCCAATGTATCTGTATGAATCTTCTGTATGGTTCTTATTTCATCAATGGATGTGTTGATCAGCTTCAGTTCTGTATTGATTTTCAATTCAGAGGATTCGAGTATTTGTTTTAGATCCACCATAGATCCATTTATTTGATCAACAACTGCTTGAAATGCAACAGTTGTGATAAATTCTAGAGGGGGGGGGGGGGTAACTGATGTATCTCCAATACATGGAGCCTTTTTTCCCTCTGAACTTTGAGTGTGGAGGGACTTCCATCATGCCTTTGAGGGCCCCTAAGAGGCACCTCTTCGGATGTTCTGACTGTATTGACTTGTTCTACATCATCAGAGGATGGAGAGTGGAAGGAGTGTCAAAAAAAGTGTGCGTACCTTGAAACACATCGAACACTGAGGTACATTATGCTTCCTGTTGCCATAACTCCTCTGATGGAAATTCATTGGCTTCTGGATTGGAAGTTAGCATGGACGTGCCAACTGCCATCCAATCTACTTCATTGGTCACAAAGACATCGATGAGGTGTGTAGGAGGTGGCGAGTTCT
The DNA here is from genome assembly GCA_036898165.1 of Silybum marianum. Classification (NCBI taxonomy): domain Eukaryota; kingdom Viridiplantae; phylum Streptophyta; class Magnoliopsida; order Asterales; family Asteraceae; genus Silybum; species Silybum marianum. Next base: position 12,334,843 of record CM072540.1, on the reverse strand, counting down.
GGGGCGATGGAACTCTTGTATTTTCATCATCATCCTTTTGAGAGGATGATGAGTAGGAGGTTCCCCTGTTGTTCTTGATTCAGAGGCATTTGAGATAGCCCCTGATCGGTTAAGTTCTTGGTTAGGGTTTGGACTGAGCGTACGTCCTTGTTCAATAGGTGTTGATGTGTTGGCATCAACCTTGGTAGATATGGTTGCTCTGGGTGGACTCAGCTGGTGTCTCTCATTTGTTTCCTTTAGGACATCTTCTTGACTTTATCTTAATAAACACTCGGCATGGGTAGAACCACTCGGTTGTTCACTAGAATTGTTTTCAAACGCAGCCTCATTCGACCAATCACCATCTATTCTGGCTCCTAAATCCCCTGGGGTAGATATCCTCTGTTCTGAGAATACTAGAGAGCTTCTATAAGATTGTAAGATAGAGGAGGTTGAAGGTATGAGCTCGCGCATATACCTAGAAAGTTCTCTCTGAATAGTGTAGTCGTCCTTGTGAATTGTGGGTTTGTGAGACTTCATGGTTGCGATTTTGCAGAAGCGTTGAACACATGGAATTTTCCAGTGTGATATGGCACCCTGGATGAAGAGTGCTAGAGATCTGGGTACAATAGGGCAGGTAGTGGTCTATTGTTCTTCATCAAAGATAGTTTGTACTTGACAGCTCCATATATCTCTTGAAAAATGAGGTCTGCAAAATCCAAGGATCGATTGAAGTACATACCATACATCATAGTGACAACATTTGTGCTTGCTTAATCTTGGGATCCGATTTTCCTTGTGAGGCTCTTATTAATGATGGAGAGAAGCACATTCCACATTGGGGGCAAGCTTTGTCTCTTAACATCATAGACCCTTTCAATAGGCATGTTGTATCCTAAGAATTTTATATGAATTCTAGCAATACATCAGAAGTGGGGTTTTGTTCAAGATCAGGGTTGGGAACAAGATTCTCCTCTACTTGAACAACAGATTGTGGTAAATGAAACAATCTGGAGATCTTCTTGTTGGTAATCAACACTTCAACTGCATGTTCTTCGTCGTTTAGGAGGCCAAATCTTCCAGCATGTGTATCATCATCCTTGATGTACATTGTTTGCCACGCTTCTTGGACAAACACTTCAAGGATATTTGGGTTAGGGAGTGTTAGGGCTAGGTTCAGAGCATGGTGTTGAAGGAACTCGATCATCACTCGGTATTCAGCAATATAGGTTTTGGAATGAAGCAACATTTGAACATTATTCGGCTTTGAAGGTAAGAACATTAGTGTGGTACTTTCAGCAGTAGAATCAATCATAGTGTCTTCTTCAACTTTAGCATTGATGGGGGTTTCGTTCACAGTAACCATTTGAGTATTTGGGGTTTTGAAATTTCAAACTTGTAGGTTTGCAATCGATGGGAAATTAGGTAATACTTGGGAATTCGAGAGCAAGGAGACGGTAAAAAGTGGAAATGGTGGGGTAATTCGAGTTTTTATAGTGAGATTGAAAATCAAATTCGAGTGTTTTAAATAGGGAGAGGCGTTTTCTGACTTGGGAAATGGAAACGGTTTCAGGGTGATGACGTAGGCTAGTATGGTAAAATGATGCACTCATGGATGATTGACGTGTGTCCGAAGATTAAAGATGAAGCCGTTATGACTGGGGACACGTGTACTTCGGATTTGGTTACTCAAGGGTTCCTTCGTTGGGATGGAACGACATTTGGTTGCAACTAATAAATTTCACTTTTTCCCTCTCAAAAATGATTTTAAAAAACAACTAAATGGTCTTACAAAATTTGGACCAAATAAGAGTTTCAAGAACATCTCTTATAAAAGAAATGTCTTCCTGAGTATTTTAAAGATATATCGAGTCCTTTTGTACAACCTTGATGGCAAGAGTAAATACAAAAATAACGAATAACCTTTTTAATATCTCAAAATATCATTTGTGAAAACCTTTTTAAAATCATTCAGCTGGTCAGATAAAACATTTGCAGACCAGAATAACCTTTTAGAGAAAATTTTAATGAATCAGGAACTTCTGGATAACCTTGGCGGCAAGAATTAGCCCAAAACAAAATGATTCAGAAGACAGCTAATGCACCCCAGAGACTTTAGAAGTATTGAATGTATTAGACTTATTTGAAAATTGTAAATCCAGAAGAAGAAAAGCCATACCAGAGACTTCTGATTAGTTTTAACGATAAGAGTTAATACAGAAGTTCAGAGCATACTATCTTCTTTAGATTAATGAAGTCTCCCCCTTGAAGTGTGCATGTATAAGAGCTCTTCCAAAATTTATGCACTTATTGCTCCCCCTTGAACTATACTCGGATCATGAATGTAAGAGTAACAAGTATTGCTTGACAGACAGGGGTATTCAAAAGTTTCTGTACCCCTCTGGATTACAATAGTGTGTAGAGAAGTGTACAGAGAAACGAAATTTAAAAGTAACGACATGCTAAGTAAATAACTATACAATAACTATAAATAACTATAGATTTTGTATTTATTACATATTTAGCATGCCCAACTTGCTGGTAAGAAAATTAAATCTTTTCTCATCCAGAGCTTTTGTAAAAATATCAACAGGTTGGAAATCAGCGGAGACAAAATACATTTCAATTGTCCCTTTCTCCACATGATCCTTTATAAAATGGTACCTGACATCAATGTGCTTAGTCTTTGAGTGCTGCACTGGATTTTCTATGATGGCAATTGCACTTTCTGAGTCACAGAGGATGGGAATCTTGTCAGAGATAAGACCATAATCTATGTGTTGGGTTTTCATCCATATTACTTGTGAATTACAACTGGCAGCAGCAACATATTATGCTTCTGCTGTGGATGTTGAGACATAGTTTTGCTTCTTGGATGTCCAACTAATTAGCCGATTTCCCAGAAGTAGACAGCTACCATAGGTACTCTTTCTGCTTACTTACAACCTGCGTGATCAGAATCAGTGTATGCAATTAACTCAAAATCAAGGTTCTTTGGATACCAAAGGCCCAATGAGGGTGTTCCTTTTAGGTATCTAAAGATCATTTTCACAACAACTAGATGAGAATCTTTTGGATTTGCTTGATATCTTACACAAATGCATGTGGAAAACATTATATCTAGTCAACTTGTTGTTAAGTATAGAAGTGACCCAATCATACCTCTATAGTTCTTGACATCAACCTGTTTCCCAGTAGGATCAGAGTCAAGCTTGGTGTTTGGTGAGATTGGTGTTTTCATAGTGGTGGAATTGTGATGTTTATATTTCTTTAAAATGTCATAAACATACTTTGCTTGATTTATGAAGATGCCAGAGGTAGTTTCTTTGACTTGGAGTCCTAGGAAGAAGGTTAATTCTCCCATCATACTCATTTCAAATTCACTTTCCATTAATTTTGAAAACAATTCAACTTCTGCCTGTTTCGGTGACCCAAAAATAATGTCATCCACATAGATTTGAACAACAGTCAACTCACCCTTGCACCTTTTGATGAACAGGGTTGTATCAATTTTACCTTTTTTGTACTCATTGTCAATCAAAAACTATAATAATCTTTCATACCAGCCTCTGGGAGCTTGCTTTAAATCATACAACGATTTATCTAGAATATACACATATTTCGGATGACTTGCATTTTCAAAGCCTGGTGGTTGTTGAACATATACTTCTTCTTTAAGTTTGCCATTCAGAAAGGCACATTTCACATCCATTTGATTATTTTGAAGTCTTTGTATGTATAGAAGGCTAGAAACAATCGAATTGCTTCCATCCTTGCTACTGGAGCAAAGGTTTCATCGTAATCAATGCCTTCTTCTTGACAATATCCTTTAGCAACTAGCCTAGCTTTGTTTCTGACTACAATCCCATATTCATCCTTCTTATTTATGAATACCCATTTTGTACCAATTGCTGATTTATCTTTGGGTAATGGTACAAGTTTCCATACTTTGTTTATATCGAATTGAAAAAGTTCTTCTTACATTGCATCAACCCAACTTGGGTATTGTAAAGCTTCATGAACTTGTTTTGGTTCTATCATGCTCAAAAAGTTAACAAAGAAGGCTTCATTTGCAGTTGTGGATCTGGTTTTGACACCAGCTAAAGGATCACCAATGATTTGATCGGAATTATGAGCTTTTGTCCATCTTTTCATTCTCGTTTGGAGGACTTGTGGGGGTTCAATTTCAGTTTCTAGAATTTAAAAACTTCTGGAGTTGAACCTAATTCTCCCCCTCAAATGAAGGCACAGAGGAATTTGAAATTAGAGTGAGACACTCTGTATCAGGAGGAGACAGAGATTCCTCTGGACTTGCATTTGAACTTGATGACCCAGAAGGCCCTGAGATAGTAATTCTGGAAGCTTGAAATACGTTTGTGATATTTACTGGGGAACTACTGGCTATACCCTCAGATGAGATTTTTTCTCCAAGAAAATCATCCAATATTGCATCAATTTCTGATTCTCTGGATTTTGAGGTATAGTCTAAAGTGACGTTGTTCAGTTTGAGTTCTGAATTTGAATAATCAGAAGTCAATTGTGTTTGATCATCAAAGTCGATGTTTGTGCTTTCCATTACAGTCTTGGTTCTCAGATTAAAGACCCTGAAAGCTTTTGAAATCATAGGATATCCCAAGAATTTAGCTTCATCAAACTTCTTGTCGAATTTCCCAAGCTTTTCTCGATCATTCATAATCAAACACCTGCAACCAAAGATATGTAAAAATTTAACTGAGGGTTTTCTATTATTTATAAGCTCATAAAAGGTTTTGAAATGTCTCTTGACAATTATTGATCTATTTTGTATAAAACAAGCTGTTGCAATGGCCTCAGCCCAGAAATGAGTGGGAAATCTAGAAGCTGCAAGCATAGTTCTGCTGTTTCTACTAATGTAGGATATCTTCTTTCGACCACAACATTTTGTTGAGGAGTATGTACAGCAGAGAAGTTTTGTGAAATTCCTTCATGTGTAAGATACTCATCAAGTTTGGCATTCTTGAATTCAGTACCATTGTTACTTCTTCACTGCTGGATTTTCTTATATAGAAGTACTTGTATCCTCTTCATCATGTTGATAAATACAACTGGGACTTCTGACTTTTGTCGCACAAAGGCAAGCCAAGTGTACCTGGAATATTAATCAATTAGCACCAGAATGTACTTTTTGCCAGAAAGACTCTGAACTGCAATGGGACCACATAGGTCAACATGTAGAAGTTGCAGAGGTCTTATGCAAGAATGATCACTCATTGTTTTATGGGAAGCTCTTTCTATTTTTCCCATCTCACAAGCAGTGCAGAGATGATCCTTCTGGAAGTGAACCTCTGGGAGGCCCTCAACCAAGTTATGTTTCACAAGCAGTTCAAGATTTTGAAAATTTAAATGAGAAAGTTTATGATGTCAGAGCCAAGCTACTTCACTCTTCTTGCACATGAGACAGAGAGGGTTTCTGTACGATCTTTAGAAGTGAAGTTCATCATATACAGGTTACCTTTTCTGCCAGCTCTCCAAAATTCTTTTCCTGCTTTAGAAAGTAAGTAACAATCTTTTTCATCGAATAAAACCAGCATTTTAGCATCACAAAGTTGACTTATACTCAGAAGATTATGTTCCAATCCAGAAACATGAGCTAGTTTTGATAAGGTAATATTACCTTCTTGTAGAGTACTGTATCCTTTAATTTGACCCTTATCATTATCACCAAACGTTACTGCTCCACCAGATTTATCTTTAAACTTGGAGACTAAGTTTCGTGTTCCAGTCATGTGCCTCGAGCATACAGAGTCACGATACCATACACGATGTTTCGGAGTTTCAGAAGGTTGATCTTCTGCATCATTGGTCATGACCATTCCACAGAACATGGCTTCAGCATCACTTGACTGATCTGATAGCCAGTTCTCTTGCTCAGCATATTGTGCTCTCTCATCAACATTGTATTTGTATTTGTTTTTGTAATACGCTTAATCTTTAACTAGAGCGTCCTTCCAGTTTTTTGAATAGTGCCCCGACTTGCCACATCTATAACAAACATCCTTCTTCTTCTTCCTATCTTCTTCTTTCAGCTTGGCTTCTGTCTTCTAAATCTTTTTGACTTCTGACCTTGTTGTATAAGTTGGAGTAGGGCGTTCTTTCTTGTTATCGTATTTTTTGTTGCTTTGAAAAGAACGATTGCCAAACTTTCTTCTGAATTGTTTGGTAATAAGAGCCAAGGACTCAGCAAAAGAACTAATCTCATCATTTTTTGAGTCAGAGAGACCTTCTTCCATATCAGCTTCTGAGATCAATACCTTGTTCTTCCCTTTCTTCTCTGATTCTTTACTTTTCCTCCCTAACCCTCTGGATTCAGAAATGAGAGCCAGGGGACCACCAACACTGACCTTGTCTTGTTGTACTTCCTTCTCATGGGCCTAGAGAGTACCGAAGACGTCATGTAATTACCATTGTTCCAGATCTTGATTTTCCGGAATAGACATCGATAGATTTGACCATTCTGGATTCAGACGTTTGAGGAACAGAATATTAAATCTATGGTACGTCTATTCCAGAGTGTCTTCTGGAAGCGTCTTAAAACTGTTATATTCATTTAACGCTTGTGCTCTTCGATTCTTCTTCATCTTAGCACCTCCCCCAACTGATTTGCAAGCTGATCCCATATCTCCTTTGTTGTTTCACAGGAATCAAGTGATTGGAATATTTCATTAGGAATTGTCATGATCAGCAGCCATTTCGCCTTGTTGGCAATCTCAATTTTAGCTTTGTCATCATCATTCCAATTTGCTCTATCTTCGGGGATCTTCTGAGCAGGAACTTCGTCAGTAGTTGTTGTTGGAGGTACTCTTGGAATTGTGGTCATGGGTGTATAGGGACCATTCAAGATAGTGGAATATAGATCAACATCTAATCCTTCATAGAAGTTGATCATTCGAAATTTCTATTGAGGATATTTGTCCCTGATTAATGTAGGCGATTTGGTCAAAGAGCCAGAAGTATGCATGCCATTCAAATTTTGAGTTGCCATGTTTTTCAGAAAACAGAGTATCAAATTTGCAGGAAATACGATTGAAATTTAGAAAAATTAAACTTCACTGAACTTGAAATGATATAGATTGCTTACTATTTTCAGGATTAAACTGGAATTACTACTAATTTTGACAAAATTGTACGAGATCGACAAATTCTTAGAAAACATGGTAGAATGAAAAACAGTAGTTTAAAAAACTGAAAATAAATTCTAGCTGGGTAAGGATTTCTCCAAACTGGACGAGATCGAATAATCAATAGATTGATTATCTCGCTCTGATACCAATTGTTGGAACTCAGATCCCTTTAACTACTCGTATAGTTGATTAATATATGAATGATGAGAGTGTAAAGCGGAAGAAATTAATCAACAATAAACTAGAACAGTAAACAAAAACTAGAAGAACAATATGAAGATCGAAGGTAATTTGTATTCAATAATATAATGCCAATAATTACACTTCAAATATGTTCTCTCAATCTCTCATCTTCGATTCACACAGATTACAGTGAAGATTGTCTCTATTTATACTATTACATACTAAAAGTCAATGAGTTAGGCTATCACGTAATGACACGTCACTTGTACTTGTAACAAATTCAGTTACGCACGAGAGGTGTGACATGCCACGTCACTAGAAGCGCGTGTGATGCATAAGTTGAAATCCAGAGGATTTTCGATCCTCTGGACGCTTCTGAACGTCTGGCAAGTTGCGTCTTCTGGATTCTTCAACTTCTAAAAGTTGGACTTGTTTCTTCAAAAAGTGTTCTGATTCATACATACAAAATACAATATAACAAGTACAACCCAGAAAATGAGCCGCACGCAAAAGAACCATAGTAGCTTATAAAAATAGGCAGGTATAAAGCTCAAACGTGCAGATTAAGAAAAACAGAAAAAGACTTTTAAAAAACCAGCAGCACAGCAGCCCAAAAACAAAATAAATCGGTTATGTTCACGACTATTTTCGACAGCGCCATCACTTTACAAGGGGTAAACTCACACTGATACCTCCATGTACCCAGCTTCTATTGATTCTGTACAATATCTCTGTAGCAGTAGATCTCGCCCAGCAGATCCTCGAACTTGTCTTTTGTCTTCTGTGTTCCTCGACCCACATGCTCCTCAGTCATTGATCGGATCCGACAACCACTGCGCCCATTCCATCTTTAGTTTGCATGCTCTTTGACACACCAGTTCTTAAATCTTGACCTGAATCTCAAATAGCTTGTCCGATAACAACCCGATCCTGTTTTCAAAAATATATTTGTTCCGGTTCACTCATATTACGTAAAGCACGCTCCAAATTATCACCTTCCACCTTCTTTTCCATTTCTCTTGATTAGCTTTACGACACCCGACTTTAATTAAATCATTAATCGAGTTGCAATCTCCCTCGTTCACCCTCCCCAGCCCCCCACTTGATTCCACAATTTTTTCACTTCCACACACGAGATTAGCGCATGGTCAATAGACTTCACTTCGTCATTGCATCTCGGGCAAAGAAGGGAATCTAAGTCAATTCCCATCTTGTCTAACATCGTTCGAGATGGAAGCCTACCAAGCATTAATCTCGATACAAATATGTTGATCTTAATTGGCACCGCCTTCTCCCATGTCGTTAAGTGGCCATTCCCCGTTACCCCGCTGCATTTTTCTTCCATCATTTCTCTTAACCCTTTTACTAATTACCCTCCTTTCGGAACTTACCTCCACTCCGTGCTATCTACTCTTCCTTGCTTAGGTGATTTGCCCTCAATTACCCTCTACAATTCCTTTAATTCCCCTACCTCCCGCCCTCTTGGTTCCCTTCTCTAACTCCAATGCCACACCCATTCCTCCCCTACAAAACTCCCTCTATTTTCTATCGACCCGTCTTTGTTTTCCTCAAGCCGGTATAGCCGATTAAACCTCTATTTTAATTGTTCATTTTGAATCCACACATTATCCAAAAATCTAACTTTTGACCCGTCTCCTAGGTGCACCCCAAAAGATTTCGAGAAAGCTAGGCCCACTTTATCAAAGTCCTTTCCTATCTCTATATATTTGCCCACACTGATCCTCCCCCCAACATCCTATTATCACCTTCTACTAACCCCTCGTCTATTCCGTAGATGCTCATAATCACTTTTTTCTACAAGGCCTCCACCTCCGTATGATATCTCCACCAACACTTCCCTAAAAGACCCCAATTTAGATCTTTAAGTCCCCCAATACTTAACCCACCATTTTCAAAAGATCCCAACACTCTTTCCCATTTAACCTACGAAAGACCTCTCCTTGTCAGTTCAACATCCCTCCCACCCCCCCCCCAAAAGAAACCACATCTCACTCTCTCAAGTCCCTCATCACACTTGTCGGGGTTCGAATTAAAGAAAAATAGTATAACGACACACTTCCAAATGCCGATTTTATCAAAGTTTGCCGACCTCCAAAGGATAGGATTTTCGCTTTCCATGACGTAAGTTTTCTTTTCGTCTTTTCCATTACCGGTTTCCAAAATTCTTTTTTCTGCATTGCCGCACCCACCGGTATTCCAAGGTATATAAACGGTAATATACCACTTCTGCATCTTAAGTCCCTTCACCAAACTTTGACTTCCTCCTCCGGTACATCGATTCCAAAAATCATGCTCTTACCCATATTCATTCTAAGTTTCGAGACCTCAAAGAAGCAATGAAGCACCCTTATAATGTTTTTTATGTTTGAAGACTCCCATTCTCCTAAAAAAATCACATCATCCGCATATTGAAGATGTGTTAGATTCACTTTTTCCTTTCCCATATTTATTCCTTTCATAAGCCCTTTTCCACCGATTCTTCTACCTTAATATGAAGGCACTCGACGACCACCAATTATAAAAATGGTGCAAGCGGGTCTGCTTGTCTTAGTCCCCTCTCCATCCCAAATTCTTACGTGGGTGATCCATTGACTAGAACTGATATTCTTTCCGACTTAAGACTTGCTTCAATCCATCTCTTCCACTTTTCCCCAAAACCCATATTTGACAAACTATCCAATAGAAACTTCCAATTTACAGAATCATAGGCCTTTTCAAAATCGACTTTAAAGATTACGCTTTTCTTCTTTCTCTTTTTTTGATCTTCCACCGTTTCATTTGCTATGAGCACGCCGTCTAGAATGGATCTTCCTTTTATGAACACACTTTATTCCTTACTAATAATCTTATCCATCACCGTATTCATCCTTTCCACCAACATCTTCGATAAGATTTTATAAACAATTCCTATGAGAATAATTGGTTCATAATCATTTAGTCCTACTGGATTTTATTTCTTCGGAATCAAAGTAAGGAATGAGGCATTACATCCTTCTTTTAATTCTTCCTTCTCCATGAACCACCCAATTACTTCCAACAAGCCTTCTTTGATTGTTTCCCAAAACGTTTTTATGAATCCAATCGTAAAACCATTCGGACCCGAGGATTTATCATTACCACAAGTTTTTATGGCTTCCTAAACTGTTAGGACCCTTAACAATCAATATAATGAAGAAAGTAGAATATGGAATTAGATCTGATAGCCAAATGTCATATGTATTGATCAAATGAAAGATATTACAATACTGTATTACAAGATTATGAAACGTTAGTTCTAACAGACTATCTAACAACTATTTATACAAGAGAGAAAATGCTAAACAGAAAGTACATTTGTGACAGACATGTTCAGAAATAGTTCTGAACTTCTTCAGAAGCACCTTCAGAAGTATCTTCAGAAACATGTTCAGAACCTTCAGAACTTCTGAAGTTGACACTTCAGAAGTTATGCCTTAGGTGTTTTCTGACTTTCTCTGAGTTCTGAGCTTCTATCTTCAGATTTGCATATCTTCAGAACCCAGTCTCTTTTGAAGCTATTCTGATATACCTATCAATCTCCTCCTTAGCTTCAAAAGTTTAAATCATAATTCCATAAATTAAGTATCTCTCTTACATCCTTCAGAATTAAACTTCTATACTCCAATAATAGTTCTGCAACTCTTATCATTTCTTTGGCAAGTACTTTATGCTTTTCCCAATCTTCATTAGATAAATTCCTTGGTCTTTTGTTTTGTCTTTTAACCAATCTATCTCTGATAGTCATAAGAGTTCCATTGCAGCATTTGTGAAATTCTTCAAATCTCACAAAGAGTAGTTCCTTGAAGCATTTGCATACAAAGCCAGGTGGATGCAATAATAAAGTGCTTTTCTTCAAGTTTGGAATCTCTGGTAAATTCAGATTTGGTCTGCTCAGATGAACTTGATCTCTATTAAGAACATATACAACTTGAAAATTAGTCTTTGCAGCCCAAATGAATTCTCTGTATAGTCCATCTCTGATCACAGGAAAGGATTTTCTGAATTTGGTGATTGAGTCATGGAAAGGATAGAGACTTCTGTATACTCTGATTAAATCTCTGAGGTGCACATTCTGGAAATCAGCTTCAGAAAATGTTGATACTTCTCCATTTTGTCTTTCAATAGTGAAAAATGCATACTTGTAATTGTTCTTTGACTTCAGATCTGCATTTATCACCTTGACAATTGGGCTTTCACTTCTGGCTTCAATAAGAGGAATTCTTAACTTTCTAATGATATTTGAATACCATTGTTTCCAGCCAAAGGATTTCTGAATCCAACAATCAATGTAGTTGAACTGTTGTTCATATTCCATGAACATTTCTGGATGAAAATATTCAAGAAACATGGTAAAGTCACTTCCTTTGATTCTTTCAATCTGTTGTTCTTTCCCTTTGATTCATTTGGAATTGCTTGATCAACATCTTCAGGAACAGATTCAGAGATAACTTCTTTCCCTTTATCCCTTGACTCTTGAGAAAATTCTGGACTTTTAATGTTCAAGGAGAATTTCTGAATTTCTTCCAGATCTTGCTTTTTAGTATGAACTTGAAAGTCATAAGTATTGCTTAACCAGAAATCTTCTCTTCTTAGGTTGTTTATCTCCTTGTGACCAGCTAAAAAACTTCTTCTGATGTTCTCTCTGAAATGAATCCTTTCTTTTATTAAGTATTTAATTTCTTCTCTGATGTTGACATCATCAACAAAATTTTCAGAATAATTCAGAAACCAATTCAGAGAAGAGGTTGAATATTTGATATCTGAAGCTAAGAAAGTTTTGTTTCCATTTATTGAATATCTGAATCCAATATCTGGGTTGGTGAAAAATCTTTTCAAAGCTGTAGTAGAGAGATTTGTAGGTTCTAAAAGATTGATCTTTGATAAGCCATGTTCCAAGGCCAACTGGAAATCATGCTTGATGATATTCCTGATATAGATGCCAATGATTCTCCTTATTTCAAAAACCATCTCTACTTCACCTCTGGTAACACAAAATTGGAGTACATTTAGCTTGTCTTGAAGTCTGAGCTTGTAAAGATCATGCTGAGTAAATTCAGAAAGTGACCCATCTCTTCTTTCTACCCCAAATCTATAAATTATCAAATTATCTTCAACTACTTTAGTGATACACCTGATCCTTTTGATGAGAGTAGAGTCATTTAGATTCTGAATACCATGATTCTGAACATAAGTTCTTATCTTGGAGATTTGGTCTTCTGACAAATTACCATCTACAAAATCTTCCAGAGTTGCATTTCTTAGATTACTTCTGAACATATTAACATAATTTTCTTCAGGAAACATCAAGTAATCTTCTCCATATTGAAATATATCTTCTTTTTCATAAATTTGATCCAGAATTGGTTCTTCAAGAAGAAATAAGTCAAACTTTGGAATAATGATGCAAGGACGAACTCTGACTTCAATTTTTTCAGAAAATACCATGAGTATTTCATCTGCAATCTCCATATCTCCCATGTGAGACAGATCAAAATCAACTTCAAAGCTTTCATCTGATTGATTTATAAACTTTCTTACCACAGAAAACCTTTCATCTAGGATTCTATTTTTCAGACTTTTAGGCTCATTGAAGAAGACTTGATTCCAGCAAAGATCACTCAAAATTTTCAAAGATCTTCAGGGACCTTTTTGTAGACTTTATTTATAGATTTTTGTGGCTTCCACACTACCAAGTCTTTTATAGCTTCAGAACTTTCTCCCATACTAACTTCAGAAGCATCATCTTCAAAAAGAATGACATCTGAGAGATCACTAGGCTCTCCAATAACATCTTCAAACGCCAAATACTCCCTTATCATTTCTTCATTTAAATCAGGGATAATATCAGTTTTGTCAGAGCTTAGAAAACCTTCAGAATCAAGATCCACCTTTTCTGTTTCATATCCTTCATCTGCTTGTTCTTCAGAATCATCTGAAACTTGTTTTTCTTGTTCAGCAGATAGGATATCATAAATTGCTTCAGAAACTCTTGAAGACTCCATAATTTGAACATTCTGAACACCTTCAGAAGGTATTTCAGAAGTTTGTACTTGTACAATTTCCATGTCTTCTGGTTCTGATTCAGATACCCTTTGTCGCTTCTCCCCCTCTTGATTATCAGCAAGCTGATCATCAAGACATCTCTTTGAAATATCTGAAATAGGTCTGCATTCAAGAATAGATAGCCTAGAGCTAAGATTAGCCTGAGAGTTCTGAATAGAAGTTAGTTGAGATAAAATCTGAGCAAGATCTTCCTTAGTTGCAAAAGAAGAAGACTGCGTCGTGTCTTGTGGAAGAAGTAGCATTAGAGGACTTTAGAGAAGAAATTGAAGAAGAAACCTCAGAAAAAGCATTTAACAGTGCTTGCTGAAAACACTTTAGATCATTCGAAGTCTGAACTTGGTAACTATTCAACTTAAGGATGACATCCTCCCCTTGCTTTTGTAATCTATCCTCCATCACCTTTTTGGTTGAATCCGTCAATTCCAATATGTCCTTCTGAATGTTTGCAAATTCAGAAGTACAGAAATCCTTGAATTCTGAGAATTCAGAAGATGTGGGAAAAACACCAAGACTAACAGATGGCCTTGTTGACAATCCTTCAGAAGAAGGTTGGCCTGTATGAGCCACGAAGGCATCATGAACCACATATGATTCTGTAAATGGAGCTTTTGTGATGTTCACTCCACCAGGGCTTCCAACCAATCCTTGATATCCAGAAATTGGAATATCTATGGTTGTTGAGGCAATGTGACAAACACTTTGCTTATAGACATCTGAAAGATGTGTGCTAGTGTGAATGGATGCCACATTAAGTGGTTCAGAAGGCTAAATGTTGAGTGGACTCTCAGACCTAGTGTGCTCAAAGTAGTGAAGGGGGGACATATTTCCTTTATTTTCAACAAAAGGAACCTCCAAATGGGGTCCTAATGGATTATAAGCTGCTTGCCCCATATGTGTTAATGAAACATCTAACTGTTGAGAGAAAGATGAGTGGCTGGGGGGGTTAAACGAAGTTGCCATGGGCTCACTGGCTCTTTCAATATTATCCACCAAAGATTGTGGAATAATAGATAATGTGGGTGCCCGGCTTGTAACAGTTGGTTCACAGATTTGTTTGTCTTTAATCTGTGTTCTCCCTTCCTCAGTTCTTTTTCTTACTCTTCTACCCACTCTCTCATTCACATTTTTCCTCTTCACACCATGAGACTGTTCTCCCCCTTGAACAGTCTCCCCACTCTTCTTATGAATTCTAGACACCCTCACATTCTCACCACTCTGGTTGGAATCAGGGGAAGGGATCACTGGTTCAGGTAATCCCATTGATTCTAAATACTCACTCACAATCCTATTTGGAAGTTTCACAAGTTCAATAAGATGTGATGGCAGTGGAATAGCATTTGGAAATTGAGCCTTTGGGTTAGGTGATCTTAGGCTATCCATAGAGAAGATAGGAACATGTACCTCATGTGGCAGTGTAGGAATAGCGGGTTCTGCTTTCATTGCTCCTTTGATAAGGGATTGGAAGAATCGTTGAAAAGGAATGTAGTTGAAAGTGGATTTCTTTGAGATGGCAGTCTTCATTTCTTCAAAGATAAGAGAAGCATAATCATAGTGCTTATTGAAAGCAACACCATGAAAAATAATTCTCCCATTTGTTGATGCTTGATCCAGACTTGAGCTTTTCCCAGATAAACATGTATTCAGAATAGAAAACAGGCAATACCAGATAGGAGGCAAACATTTTCTTCTGAATGAGCTTAAAGCATTCAAGTGTTCAGAGTAACCCAGACTCATAAAATCTGAAATCATTTCTGAAGAAGTCGGAATAGGATCATATGAAGTTTTCCCAAGAACTTCATCTGCTTTGGATAAGTAATGAAGATTTCTTATATCATCCACAGAAACACAAACCTTTGAAGAATGAACATAGGACACTATCACATCTTCAGATTCATCTACCGTAGCATAAAACCACCACTGTTGTAGGTAGGAAGCAGGAACAGAGAATTTTCTTGAGAGAAGGGTTCTTAAGGGATGATGTTTCAGAATTTCAATCAAAATCATTTGATCCTCATTGAAATCTGTAGACTTAAAGTTTAGGGCACAGTTGTTCTTTTTTATTTCAAGTAATTTATCTGTAGGAACATACAATTTTGAGAAATCACTACCTTCAGTTGGAGTTTGAGATTCACTAGAAACAACATTTGATCCAGAAGCAACCTCTATGGGTGCCTTTTCAGTTTCCCCAAATTTACCAGTTCGCAAGTTAGGGCTAGAGTTAGGGTTTGAAGGTCCGGCTTGAGAAATCACATTTGTAGCTGTATCCTGGATTGATTGATCATCATTCAGAGGAATCTCAATCTGTCCCACCATTAATTTTTGTTTTCCTGAAGATCCATTGCTACCATTGATACTTGAAGAAGTAGAAGCCAAGACATTTGAAGACGACATTTGTTGATTAGAAATTGTTGATTAGAAACAGAAAGTCGAATGAGATTGATGAGTATAGAACACAGAAATCGGAAAAAAAATAAAGAAGGTGAAGAAAGAATGAATTTAGACGTTCTAATGACACGTGGCCAAAAAGCACTCGAGATTAGACAACTAATCATCATTTATTTTGGATAGGTGAACCGTTTAAGCGACGTGTGTTTAAGATTTAGCCAATGAGATTAAATCACGTGGCACACGCGTAAATGAAAAAATCCAACGGAAAAAGAAGTTCTGAGAAAAAATTCAAAAACTTCAGAAGTAGGTCATAACTTCTGAGAAGAAGTTCAGAAGTTTTGAAGAAAAGAATAGTTCAGAAGAACGTCAGAACTAGAACATTTAGTTCAGAACTAAACATTCATGTCTTTAATCATCCAAAAATCATTTAAAACTACAAACTTCTGAACAATATAAATCTTTTTTGAAAGTTCAGAAGTAGGTTTGAACAATGAAAACAATTTTATCTAAGAAGTTTGTTCAGTTTTCTTAGTGTTGGTGTGTAAGACTGGGTTTCAACTTTCTAGAAACACCTCCTTTTGAACCAAAAACAAATATGATTCTCCCCCTTGAATAATGCACATTTTAACACAAAAAGATACAAGTGTTAGTGAAATGAAAAAAAAATTGAGAATATAACCTACAAAAAAAATATTATGATTCATACTCACATAGACATATTCATCATGCCCAATTTACTTACCAAAAAATTAAATCGTTTTTCATCTAGTGCTTTGGTAAATAAATCAGCTAACTGATAATCTGTCTGAACAAAAAACATTTCTATATCACCTTTTTCCACATGATCTTTGATAAAATGATATCTTACATCAATGTGCTTGGTTTTTGATTGCTGAACAGGATTGGCAGTGATGGCTATGGCACTCTTTGAATCACAATACAAAGGAATCTTTTTGAAAGTGTAACCATAGTCTTTTAGTTGAATTTGCATCCAGATTACTTGTGAGCAACATATTGCAGCTGCTACATATTCAGCTTCTGCTGTAGAGGTAGAAACACAATTTTGTTTCTTTGAAGACCAGCTAACTAGTCTATCACCCAGAAACTGACATGATCCAGAAGTGCTTTTCCTGTCTAATGTGCAACCACCATGATCTGCATCTGTAAATGCTGTTAACTCAAAATTAGAATCCTTAGAATACCAAAGTCCCAATGAAGGGGAACCTTTTAGGTATCTAAGTATTCTTTTTGCAGCTAGAAGGTGAGATTCCTTAGGATTAGCTTGATATCTGGCACAAATACATGTAGCAAACATTATATCTGGTCTACTAGCAGTTAAGTAAAGCAAAGATCCAATTATGCCTCTGTACTTTTTCTGATCAACAGAATTGCCATTTAAATCAGGTTCTAGCTTAGTTGCAGTGGCCATTGGAGTTTGAATACTTGAACAATCAGTCATGTCAAACTTCTTAAGTAAGTCAGAGACATACTTAGATTGATTAATGAATATGCCAGTGGGAAGTTGTTTAACTTGAAGACCAAGAAAAAATGTCAACTCTCCCATCATACCCATTTCAAATTCTGTTTGCATGATTTTCTCAAAAGTTCTACAAAATTTTGGATTAGTAGAAGCAAATATAATATCATCCACATATATTTGTATTAATATCAGATCATCACCTTCCTTTTTCAGAAATAAGGTAGTATCAACAGTACCTCTTTTGAATTTGGAATTCAGAAGAAAAGTTGTAAGAGTATCATACCATGCTCTTGGTGCTTGCTTAAGACCATATAAGGCTTTATCCAAAATATAAACATGATTTGGAAATTCTTTGATTACAAATCCTTCTGGTTGCTCAACATAAACTTCTTCATGAAGAATACCATTCAAAAATGCACATTTAACGTCCATTTGGTAGACCTTCATGTTCTTGTGAGCAGCATAAGCAAGGAATATTCGAATTGCTTCTAGTCTAGCAACAGGAGCAAATGTTTCATCATAATCAATGCCTTCTTGTTGGCAATAACCCTTTGCTACAAGCCTTGCCTTATTTCTTACAACAATACCATTTTCATCTTTTTTGTTTCTGAAGACCCATTTAGTGCCAATGATTGATTTTCCTTTAGGCTTTGGTATCAATCTCCAGACTTTGTTCCTTTCAAACAGATTTAACTCTTCTTGCATAGCTAGAATCCAGTCTGGATCCTGAAGTGCCTCATATGTCTTTTTGGGTTCTATATTGCTTAAGAAATTCACATACAGACATTCATTTGCTGTTGCAGATCTTGTTTGTACACCTTTTGATGGATCTCCAATTATTTGATGTACTGGATGATTTGATGTCCATTTGTTCACATTTGGTAGTGGTTGAACAGATGAGACATTATTCAAAGAGTCATAGTCATCAATAATTGCTTGAGTGTCAGTATCATGATTGATCAATGAATGTAAATCTGAAGTCTCCCCCTCAAAAGGAACATTATGTACATTCTCAAATTCAGAAGGAATAAATTCTGAAAGAATTGGAATTTCTGAATCGGGTTCAGAAGTTGGTTGAACTTGTTCAGAATTTATATGAATTTGTTCTGAATGAATAGGAATTGGTTCAGAAGTTGAATGTATATGTTCAGTAGTTGAATGTTCTGTATTTGAGGTTGAGAGGGGTGGAGCTGAAGTGCTTGGAGTTTGTATTTCTGAAATGTTTGAATCATTAGAACTTCTGAGAAGAGAAGGATTCTGATAATCTGCAGAAACATTTACAGAAATGTCAAATAAGTCTTTACACAATTCATCTGGATTTGTCTTTTGAGATTTAGAAAAAGATTTCTTATTGTTTTCTGAGTCCAAACTTTCAGAAACTAGGTTATGTACGAGTTCTGAACTGTTTTGTTCATAAGTCAATGTTGGCTCATGAAATCTGACATTTGTAGTCTCAATGATCCTTTGTGTTCCCTTGATAAGGACTCTATATGCTTTAGATCTTTGAGAGTAGCCAACAAATATCCCAGCAACACCTTTTGGTGCAAATTTGTCTATATGCTGTGGAGTATCATTCTTTAGAAAACACCTGCAACCAAATTTTTTAAAATAATCAATAGAGGGTTTTCTTTGTTTTAACAATTCATAAGGAGTTTTAAGAAATTTTCTGTTAAGAATGGTTCTGTTCTGAGTAAAACATGCAGTAGCAATAGCTTCTGCCCAAAGAGACAGAGGAAGTTCTGAATATGCAAGCATAGTTCTTGCAGCGGAAAAATTATGAGAAATACCAACAGATTCTAAAAAATTCTGAAGTGTAGAATTAGTAAATTCTGTTCCATTGTCACTTCTGATCTTTTGAATTCGTAGTTGAAGAAGAACTTGAACTTTCTTCAGAAAAGGTATCAACTTTTCAGAGGTTTCAGATTTGAGTCTAAGAAATTCAATCCATGTATATCTTGTATATTCATCAACTATAACCAGGATGTATTTCTTTCCTCCCATGCTTTGTGTCTTCATTGGTCCACACAAGTCCATGTGTAACATTTCTAAAGGAGCTTTGCATGAAGATAACATTTTTAGAGGATGGGAACTTCTCTTTATTTTCCCTAGTTCATAAGAAGAGCAAAGAGTGTTCTTTTCAAATCTGATCTTGGGTAGACCTCTAACTGAGTGATGTTTGTCTAGTTCAGAAATGGCTTTGAAATTCAGATGTGACATTCTTCTATGCCAAAGCCAGCTATCATTTCTCATTGATGTAGACATGTAACATACACCTTGCAGTTGACCTGAGGCAGTAAAAGTTGCTGTGTAGATATCTCCATCTCTGTAGGCAGTTAATTCATTTTTATTTGCTGTACTAAGAACATGACAGTAATCTATGTCAAAATTCACTTTCCAATTTTTGTCACAGAATTGACTAACGCTGAAAAGATTATGTTTTAAACCTTCAACATAAAAAACCTTCATTACTGTCACTTCTCCCTTTTTGAATGTGCCATATCCTCTCACAAATCCCTTTGCATTATTTCCAAAACTAACTGTTCCTCCATATCTTTCATGATAATTAGTTAGGAGTTCTTTGAAAGGAGTCATGTGTCTTGAGCATCCGGAATCTAAGACCCACACATGACATATCTGCAAAAGAGATTATTGAGATTTAGGTACCCATTCCATATCTTTCATGATAATTAGTTAGGAGTTCTTTGAAAGGAGTCATGTGTCTTGAGCATCCGGAATCTAAGACCCACACATGACATATCTGCAAAAGAGATTATTGAGATTTAGGTACCCATTCCTGAATGGGTCCTTTGATATTAGTTGAAAATTTAGAAGTTCTGAACTTAGCCTTTAGATTTTTCAATTCAGAATTTGATTCAGAACTTTTAACTTTGTTTTGCTTTTTCTTTTTAATTTTATTTTTAAGCTTATTTGTCAATATTGCTGAACATTTTTTAATAGAATTTATCAAATTCTTTTTGTTAGTCTTGGAGATTATATGAAAATTATGATGACCACAAGTAATACAGTGAATATGTTTCTTTAAAGTATTAACAATCGCAGAAGACATAGAGGAGTTAATAACATTTGATTTATCAACAAAAGGCTTTTTATTCACTATTTTAATCTTTGGTACAACACATTTTTGTAAAGCAGGAAAACTATCTAATTTGTCTGAGTTTGATAGTCTCTCTCCTTTCTTTCTCCAAACTAGAGTGGACAACTCTGAAACAGACAAAAAATGAGGATTAGTATAAGAGATTCTTTTATACTTTTTAGATTTTATCTCTGAATCAATTGAGTTAATTTTCTGAATGTTTGAAGCAGATTTTGAAGATTGACCTTGCTTAAAATTTTTAACTCTGGTGTTAAAGTCAGAAGATGTGCCAAATATAGATTTTAGTTTATCTCCTTCAGTCATAGAAGATTGTAGTTTATACACAACATTACCATCTTTGTCAATAACTTGCATCATTTGATCATCTTCATCTTCTGAGTCAGAAGCATTCATAAGTTCTGAAAATTTATTGGGAGTAATACTTTTTGCAAAAATACTTGAATCTTTTATAGTAGTAGACTCATTATCAGAATCATCAAAAAATATTTTGGAATTTTCATCAGCATCTTCTGAGGAGTTAGCTTCTGAAAATTCATCATACTTTTCTTCAGATTTAGATATATTCTCAGAAATATTTTCTGAAGTAACTTCAGAATTGAATTCAGAATTTATCTCTGAATTTATTTCAGAACAATCTTCAGATTTAATTTTTGATTCATCAGACTTTAGAGGAACTTCTTCTGAAAACAAAGTCTCTGATTTAATAAAAGGTATCCTTTCAGGCAGAGAAAAATTCACTGGTTTAGGGATAACACCTACATTTGTTTCATTAAAAATTTTCATTTTTGAGAAATCATATAAATTTGCAGGTGCCTTTTTCAGAATTTGATTATCATTATATCCCAGACCAGCTTTAATATTATAAATTTTTGAATTCTGAGCCTAGTTTGTTAAAATATTCAGAGTTTGCTCAGTTTGTCCTCTTTTGAAATTTAAATCTTCGAGTTCTTTAATCTTCTTGTACAGATCAATTCTTTCTTGATTCAGAAAGTTCATTTTAACACTTAAGATCTCTTTTTCAGATTTCTCATTAACTATCTTTTTTTGTAAATTGTCCAATTTTTTTTTAAAGAAACTTTTTCTTCAGAAATCTTTTCAAGATTTTGTTCAGCTTCTTGACAATTTTCTTTATAGATCTAACTTTCAGCTCTAAATTGATTCACTAACATTCTTTCACCCTTGATTCTGTTCCTTAATATTTCAAATTCAGAAAACATGTTTTGAACTTGAATTTTTGTTTCAGAATCATGATTATGTTCAGAATTTAATTCAGAATTTTGTTCAGAGGAGAAATTATTTTCAGACTTTGATTCAGAAGATGAAGATAATACCTCTGTGTCAGCTTGTTGTTTTTCTTTAGAATCCATCTGACACATGTAGCAGTTTGTTGCATAGTGTGCCACTTCTTCATCTTCTTCTCCATCACTCCAATTCAACCAGTCTTCCTCATACTTGGTAATTAGAGCAGGGTTGATTTCTTTCTTCTTTGCTAATGCATGCTTCTTCTCATAGTAACCTGAGTTTTTTACTTTAGGCATCTTGCATTGTCTTGCATAGTGCCCAGGTTTGCCACAATTGAAGCATCTTCTTTGGTTCGATTGTTTCGGTTTGACCGGTTTCTTGACCTTTCTTAGGTCCAGTTTCAATTCTTGCTTTGTTATGATATTTTTGATTATATCTATGTGTGAACTGTCTTGACAAGAATGCAATATTATCAGAAATTCTCTTGAGTTCTTCATCCGATTCATCACCATCACAAACCTTAACCTCAGGAATATCAACAGTCTTCTTTGTTGACATGGTCATAGAATTGTTAAACTTCTTGCTTAACAGAGCAACTTCATTTGCCTTTTTCTGTTCATGTTGTCTAACTTTGATTTTATCTTCTTGTTGAAATAAAATCCCATAGAAATCATGAATTGTCTTTCTAGAAAGATTTCTAGTGACCATGTTGTCAGAGAAGCTTGACCATTCAGTACCCAGATTATTCAGAAATTTATTGTTAATTTCAGAATTTGATTTATGAACTCCATTTCTCCTTAGATCGTTCAGAATGTTATTGAATCTCTTATATCTATCAGTAATAGATTCATTATCTTTGTATCTGAAATTTTCATAAGTACCTACACAGATGTTTAGCCTTTGTGCCTGTGCTTTGGTACTCCCCTGCATTTGAGCCTCTACTTCATCCCACATGGCTTTGGCTGATGAAAGACTATCAACCCTATTAAAAATTTCATTAGGAATTGCCATTGTGAGCGAGTTAAAGCTCTTTTGTCAACTTTGACTTGGGCTTTCTGTTGCATTGTACATCCTGGACTCTTTTTAATTCTTGAAGCAGGGATCTCAGGAGTGGATTCAGTTCTTGGAACTGCTGGAATTTCAACAAATACCTCTAGTGGACCATTTGTAATAGATTGCATTAAAGCTTCATCTATGTTATCCAAGAATTGTATCATTCTAATTCTCCATTGATGATATTCCCCTAAGAAGAGAGTTGGTGGTTTCGTTTCAGATCCGATTGAGACTATTTCTTTAGACATCTTTGATTGTTAGAAGATCGAGAATTCACCTGTATTGAATTTGAATTTTGTAGATCAAGAAGAACTGTCAGATCTGACAACAAATCTTCTTCAAGAACAGATGAATTGGCTCTGATACCAATTGTTAGGACCCTTAACAATCAATATAATGAAGAAAGTAGAATATGGAATTAGATCTGATAGCCAAATGTCATATGTATTGATCAAATGAAAGATATTACAATACTGTATTACAAGATTATGAAACGTTAGTTCTAACAGACTATCTAACAACTATTTATACAAGAGAGAAAATGCTAAA
Source organism: Silybum marianum (assembly GCA_036898165.1). NCBI lineage: Eukaryota > Viridiplantae > Streptophyta > Magnoliopsida > Asterales > Asteraceae > Silybum > Silybum marianum. Next base: position 12,311,592 of record CM072540.1, on the reverse strand, counting down.
CAGACAGTACATTTGTGACAGACATGTTCAGAAATAGTTCTGAACTTCTTCAGAACTTCTTTAGAAGCACCTTCAGAAGTATCTTCAGAAACATGTTCAGAACCTTCAGAACTTCTGAAGTTGACACTTCAGAAGTTATGCCTTAGGTGTTTTCTGACTTTCTCTGAGTTCTAAGCTTCTATCTTCAGATCTGCATATCTTCAGAACCCAGTCTCTTTTGAAGCTATTCTGATATACCTATCATAAACTTTCTCTTCTAAAGCACTTCTTTCCATCCATTCAGCTTCATCCCTTGATATTTTTTAGACGATCCATTCGCAATTTGTGGTTGGTCCCCTCTTGATCGGCATATTTCTTTTTAAAGAATTCAACCACTTGATCCTTAATTTTGCTTGGCTCCTCCACCCATACCGAGTATATAAATAAGCCTTGGAGTTGGTTTTTCCTCACTCTATTTTTAATTGCCATATGAAAGAATTTTGAGTTCTCGTCTCCTTCCTTTGCCCATTTTAATTTTGCCTTTTGCCGTGCCATTGATAAAAAAATTTCCTCCATCTCGAGCTACTTTCTTCTCGCCTCCAACCACTTATTTCTATCATTCTCTTCCAAGGATGTTGTGGTTCCATGAGCTTCCCATTTCTTCATGTCCTCTTTTAAATTCCTTGCTTGCATTTCGACATCCTCCCATCTCTCTTGCTTCCATTCCTTCAAAACTTGTTTTGCTTGTTTTAATTTGTCTCAGAACCTACAAATAGGGTTCGGTGCTTTCAACTCCTTTGACCATGAGTTTACTTTCTCCTCCATGACTCTATCCCCCGACCAAGCTTCAAAGTACTTGAATGGTTTGGGACAAAAATCCCTCTCCTCATCACAAAGAAGGATCGCCTGAATGATTCGACCATGTTTTTTCTAAAATTCTTGCCTCCAATGTCTCCCAAGTATCCGCACACTTTCTTGATACAAAAAATCTATCTAGCTTGTTATGCTTCTTTCCATCATCGCTAATCCTTGTGAATTTGCCACCTCCTAACCGGATGTCTATCAATTTGTTTTGAAGAATAAACTCGTTAAACTCTTCAACACCTTTGTTGTTTGTTGCCGAATTTATTCGCTCATGATGTCCGCTCACTTCATTAAAATCTCCAAAGAAAATCCAAGTAACCTCTTCCTTCTGATACAATCTACCCAGTCTTATCCAAAGTTCTTTCCTTGCTCTTTGATCATTTGGCCCGTATAGATTCACAAATCCAACTAAACTGCTCGTCTTGATCCACTTTCCTATTACATACACAAAACAGTAATCCCTCACCATGTACTCTCCATCAAACTTTGTTTTGTTCCATATATTTAGTAGCCCTCCCGATCTACCTGTTGCCGCCACATGTACCGAGTCCTCGTCATCACATCCCCATAAGTTTTCTACCAACTGATCCGACAACAATTTTAACTTTTTTTTCCTTGTACACCTATTACACATGGGTTTTCTTTTCTGCACATGTCTTTACTCCATGCTTTCTTTTTTGACGACCCCAAACCTCTAACATTTATCGATATTATTTTCATTGAAAACCATTTTTATCGAAACAGAAAACCTACCTTTATTTCTTTCTCACGATTGACAATCTCTTATTCGTTCCGCTACTTCCTTGAATCATCCCATTGCACACCTATTTCTTCCCCAAATTTCTTCAAACCCTTAGATACATTTGAATCCGTCATTTCACATGCCAATTTGATTTTGGATGATGAATTCGACTTCTTTTTCTTATTTAGCGATTTCTCCTAACCTGCTCTATTCCCATTCCTCTGTGCCTTCTTTTGTTGGTTCCTTGCTTTCTGTTTTAAATAATGAAAACTAATGCGTCCTCTTCCAATGGTGCTTCGATCAACTTTTCTTGACTTATTTCTGCCTCATTCTAGATCTAAATTCTTTTTGCGTTGCTCTTCTCTTTATGTCTTCTTCAAGTTGCTACTTTTTTCATGTTTCCAACGACTTCCAGATCGCTCCCTCTAATCTCCTGTAAATTCTGCTAGATCAAAGATTCCTGATCTTTTTTGCTGGGCCCTTTTTTTGTTTTTAGAACCCCACATTCTTGGGTGTCAATGTTTATAAAATTCACTTTCCAATATTGGGTCCAGCTCTTTACGACTTGGGGCCAATTTCCTCCTCCTCTTGCAGCCCATCTCTTTTATTTTTTTTCAGACACATGCCACCTTCCTTTTTAGAAACGTTTCCTTTATCATTTATAACTTCCTTGAATAAATCCTCCTTAAAAGTCTTTTTTTCTTCTAAATCAGCAACAGGGATTGCATTATTATTGGAAGTTGAATCTGGCCCCTTGAAAATCGATCCAACCTATTCGTCTTCCCCCTGACCTGCGGTTTCTCCGGCAAAACTTTTCCAGCATGCCGCCCTCCCTTTTGCTCTTTTTTTCCTCCTCTTCTCCGACTATCTTCTTACCCCTACCTCTTCATCGCCCACGCTCTCCTCCACCCGCCAATCATTCTCACTCTCTTCGTCCGACCCCACCGATTTGTTTGAAATATCGTCTCGCTCCTCCTCCGAATCATCGCTGCTGGATGCTTGGTCTTCTTCTCTAATTTGGTATTCCAGAACACAACCGTCCTCTTCCTCAATTTTTATAATAAAGAAAAAGTTGTCAACTTTGATGCTCTTCACTTCATTAATCTTCTCTACCAGGTTTGTGCTTACAAGAACTTTCCCCCATAATAACTAGTGTAATACCCGTCCGTTGGTCGGGTACATGACACGAATTTAAACAGATTCTAAACGTTCTCGAAACAGACCTTAAACAAAGCAACTATTTATCCACCTAAACAAATCGATAATATGAGAAATGTGACCATAAATTCATGTGATAAAGGTTTTATCCTAACTCTCGGTCCTTGTTTCGCTCTTACCGGATAAGATTCAACTGGATTTGTCTGGGGACCCTTTTTTAATAGTGTTATCAGCCTAAAAAACAACAACTATGGGGGTTGTTAATCTAATATTTGTCCCCCAAAACAACAGCTATTTCTGGTATCAATAGTGTTGTTATCGAGTGCCATAGGGGCTAAGAGCATCTTCAACATCATCTTTATAATTTTCTCCAAAATGAAGATCAAATATTAAAATCTCTAAAAAATATTACATTCAACTCCAACAGCATCTCTATTTTGAAGATTATAATGTTCATTATATTATTAAAATGTTGTATATTTCTAATAAAATATTATTTATCTCATCTAAACATTTAATTTTAGTTTTTCTTATTGGAGGAACCTAATAATAAAATACTTCTCTCTCATGGTAATCATTTTTGGAGATGTATCCAAATTTAGAGATTTTTGTAATCTCTTTCATACTTTCTCCATTTTGAAGAAAGTTTGGGAGATGCTGTTAGAGCAAAAAAATTGCTCAAAATCTCCAAAATCTCTATTTTCTCCATTTTGGAGATGCTGTTGGAGATGCTCTAATTGGGTCCTGTTTCGGATCATTTTCAGGACTCTTTGAATATGTTTCGAGGACGATTAGAACTCGGTTCGCACCCCCAAGTAATACTCCTACTATCTCAAAATGTACCTCGATTGAATCCCCCTAGATAGAGACGAAAGGATTGATCAAATCAGTTTCTACACAGATTCTAAATGTACTCGAAACATACCTCAAACAGTCCCGAAAATGCTTCGAAACAGGCCCCAAACAGCCCCCATGGCACTCGATAACAACACTATATAGTTGATGTTTTGGGAGACAAATATTTGATAAACAACCCCCATAGTTGTTGTTTTTTAGACTGGTAACACTATCTTAAAAGATCCCCACACAAATCACATTGAAACTTACCCGGTAAGAGAGAAGCAAGGACCAAGAGTCTTATCCAGTAAATGAGGGTGACAACTCTTACCATGGTTAGCGCTTACCAGGTAAATTGTTGCATAGGATGCCGTTTTTGTTGAGTAAAATCTTACTGGGTAAATGATAATGTTAAAATTTACCGGTAAAGGCTTACCGGGTAAATGTTTGGTTATCGACCCCTTACCTGTAGAATTTGGGAAACGACAGGAAAAATCTCTCTTTCAAAAGTCTTTTCGGATTTTTACTTTTTTGTGGTTTTGGCCACACGGAGAAAACTACAATATATTGTAAATAGAATCAAATTGCAATAAAGATTGCAGGATAAAGTATAATTGAAATTAATATTCTTAAAGCTAAGATTAAAATTAATATTCTTAAAGCCTCAGGACCAACCATAGATAAAAGGTTCCAAGTAGTGGCAAGTAGGTTTTGAGGTTTTGTGCATGGTTAACAAAGTCATGGTGTTTTGAAAACAATCTGGGAGCAGTTTTATGGTCTAAGACTCTAAGATCCACCTAATTGGGCGTTGCAGTAAGCTCCAACACCACTTCGATTATTTTAGTTTACGCTATTACTAAGATAAATTAATCAAGCCATCAACTTTTCCATAAAAAAATTAATCAAGCCATCAAATGAAGAAAACTATCAAATTCAGCCAGTTCATTTGAATTAGAATAAACTTATGCCCTTTTTAGCGTGATTACTTTGAACTAATTAGAAACCATAATGTAATGTCTAAACACAAATAAGGTGACTATGCAATAATTGCCCATTTTGATTGAAAATAGAAAAAGGTGGTTATAGGAGATCGAAGTTTCTAGCCATCGTCTGAATCTCCATATTTGTTAAACATATGCACAACTTGTCTGAATTCATTTGTGTATTGATATACTATTTTAGCTTGGAGGTAATTTTTAATACCATTTCTAAGTATTTGTAAGAAACAAATGAAGGCCATCAAAAAAGTAAGTATATCACGATGATACTTTATTAAAACTTATATGATTTTTGTTAACCGACGACTAATTAGATGCAATGTCATATGATGAAAGTATTGTGGATGTTTGATATATATATTTTTTTTGGTAGACATTTAGGTAAATAAAATAATGTTTCGATGTTGAAGTTTAGAATGCACAAAAATAGTTGGATGCAAGTGAGGAGGGTCTATGAATTTATTATTTATATCATTTTTCATATATAAATATTAGATAATTTAAAAAGTATACGACGGATGCTGAGTCCCCCAAATAATAAATTTCAACTATTAGCTATTTACAAATAAGATTGTAGTAGCGATAAGTGGGGTGGAATCCACAGAGACTGGATTAAACTTATTATGGCTAGACAATTCAAGTACAAGAGCGAAAATTTAAAAGTATATACGAGGGCGGGGGGGGGGGGGGGGGGTTGGGTTTGATTAATTAAACTAAGCATGCAAATTAAAAACTTATAAAAATGCAAGAAATTAAAAACCCTACATTAGACCACTCTCAATAATGATGTTGAATATCTATCATTGATTTCGCCATTTATAAAAAGAATAGGACAAGATTAAGCCGATTATAATTGTCAATAAGCACCGACAACCTACGTTTTCACTTAATTAGACATTAGCTAAAATAAGCTCTTTAGCTAAATCTTAATTACAAAAGGAACAATGAATAAGCTCTCAAAATCCCTGGTGTAATTAGCATTAACGCCACGACTCAATGAATTAAGCTCATAAGCTCGACTTAATAACACTTTGATTATAAGATTTCAAGAACTCATTTCAAAAACCTTATTGAAATTTAAAGAATTCAATTGTCACTTTATCAAAATCATAAGACAATTACGTATCTAAGATTTTTACTAACAATAATTCATAAGAACATCAAATAATTGGCCAAATTAATTAACATTCAAAGTGAAATTGACATTTAACCTAGAAATCCAAGAAATAAACTTGTCCCAAACGATTACAACGAAATCACAAGGTAGAAAAACATCAAAAATCTAAAATGACTAATGTTGGAATGAAGAAATTAGCCACACATATCTAAACAAGGTTAACAAACTAAGAAATTTAAGAAATTACCAAAAGATATGAGAAACTGATGGTGAAGTCTTCCAAAATTGGCTTCTTGAGTGTTTCTTCTCTTTTCTCCAATCGGTATCTTCTTTCTCTAATCCCCCTTTTTTTGACAGTTTTCGACTCCCCTTTTTATATCTCTTCGAAATAACCGCTGAATTTGAGACGTGATTATTGATTTTGGCGGTTGCTAGTTGTATCCAAACAAACCAGCGTGAAAACTCACGCGAGAACATCTTGAGCATCGAAACAGTCCCCAACGCTAGTTGGGGCGTGGGTTTGAAAAAATTGAAACCAACGCTATTAGATATAGTCTTAAACAGTAGCTTATGCCGGTTGCTTCGTGAGTTTCAGTCTAAAGAAAGTCGCGAGAGAGGAGATGAGAGGCGCTGTGGACTGATTTGCTGATTTGGTTGGCCCATTCTCTCTTTTATTTTATTTATGGGTTGCACAATGGGCTTTTCCAAATCATCCAAAAACCATATCTCTTTTAATTGTTGGTTGCCATCGAAAATCACAAAACAAAAATTAAAGATAATTATTAACTTTTTAATTGATTCCATTCACGAAGGAAGTCTTTGAAAAAGAGAATGCGATTTTTGCCAACAATTGCCCACGTGAGACAACAATCAAGATTGAAATGATATATATATATATATATATATATATATTCTGCCTTTTTTTATCCTTTGTCGTTGCCAAATAAACAATTACAAAACATATCAAATTAGATCATATTTAGTCTAAAAAAATGCAAATCCAAGGATAATTTGATGATAAAAATAAGGCCAAATTTGTTTCCTTTGGCAGTTGGCGCACCATTTAGCCTTCCGGCCGTGGTTGCCCCCACGGTTGTTGTTGTTGAAATTCGGCTTCTTGGGAGGCATAGAGCTACCTTCCCATCTTCTCTTTTCTCCAACCATCTTCCTCTCTTCTATGCCCAAGTTGTGGGCATCTTCCTTATATTGAGCTTCTTCAATTGCCCCCCGGAGAGTAGAGGGTTTCGAAGCTCGTACCATCTCCATCATCTCGGATTGTAATCCCTTAATGAAGGCCTTTATCTTCTCTTTCTCAGTTGGGGCCACATGCGCCACCAAACCTAGCTTCTCTACAAACAAAAGGGTGTATTCTCCCACCGTCTTGTCCCCCTTCTTGAGGGCCCGGAACTCAACAACAATCCGATCAGTCGCCCTCTCACTATAATACTCCTCCATTACCTTTCCTTGGAACATCCCCCACGTGAGCATGGACACAATAGCGGGTCCAAGAGAGATCATGGTGACATTCCACCACTCCAATGCATTACCCCTAAGCATTGGCGAGGAAAATTTAACTTTCTGCTTCTCTTCGCAGTTGCTCGAGCCGAAAGCTTGCTCGATTTCTCTTAGCCACTTCACGCACATTACAGGGTCGTCCGACCCTGATAAACTCGGGTGGCTTGGTACTCATGAAGTTCTTGTACGAGCAACTTCTTCCCACTCTTCTTACCTCAGTCACGAGGGTCTCATTAGTGTTCATTGCTTGAACCACACTAAGTCTGAGTTCATCTTGTGAGCCTGCTACCACCATTGCGGCACCGATCCCGACAGTAAGGTTCACCTCCGACAGTCGGTTAATTCGGGGTTGTGATCTCCTAACAACGATAGGAATCAGAGGTGGTTGGGTGGTCTCTACTGCCTTTTCTTGATTTGTAATACTAGCTGCTGCTGTCTCATGTTCGTTTCGCGATCTTGTACGAGTGTTCACCATCTCAGTCTGTCAAGATGATAGAACAAGAGTAAGACAAGGCTAACATAAATACGTATAACGCATTCACCAATCCTTGGAACAATAATAAAATAAGCATACTCAGAATACAATGCACCCAAAATAGCATTAGCTACGTGATATCTTGGATATATCATACACATAAGAATCCCTATTTCCAAGGTTACATTTCATGATTAGCGCATTTCCGTCGACTCTAAAGCTCTCTTATCCCAGGAGTTCTACCCATTCTCACAATTCAACACTTAAAGTCTCAGCTTAAGTCTAGGAATCCTAAGTTCATACCTAGTTCGCTTAAACTAAAGCTCTGATACCAACTTGTAACACCCTAAAATTTAGAGCAAATTTAAACTGAAAATAAAAAGTGGAATATATAAAATCACCCACTAATTGGGGATAAAGTATCGGAGTTTACATCTGCAAATAGAATACTAAATGACAACCTAATAATCTATACAAATCCGGAACATAGATTACATTCGGGTGTCACTAATATCCTCAAAATAATGTTTCTATCTTCTCCAATAATTACACGCTACGGTTGATAGAGATATCATAATAGCTTCAAAAGGTACTGGGTTCTTAAAGAGAAAAAGATCTGAAGAAGTTCTGAAGACACTTCAGAAGAGGTTCTGAAGAAGTTCTGAAGACACTTCTGAAGAAGTTCTGAAGGAGTTCAGAACCTATTATGAACTTGTCTGTTATGAATGCTTTGTCACTTTAGTCTTTCTATTGTATGTATAAATAGATAGTTAGTTAGATTGTTAGAACTAATGTTTTCGTATACCTTGTAAAGAAGATTTGTGAAAGAACTTGTCAGATCTGACAGTTCTTGGTGTTCTTGATCTACAAAATTCAAATTCAACACAGGTGAATTCTCGATCTTCTAACAATCAAAGATGTCTAAAGAAATAGTCTCAATCGGATCTGAAACGAAACCACCAACTCTCTTCTTGGGGGAATATCATCAATGGAGAATTAGAATGATTCAATTCTTGGATAACATAGATGAAGCCTTAATGCAATCTATCACAAATGGCCCACTAGAGGTATTTGTTGAGATTCCAGCAGTTCCCAGAACAGAATCCACCCCTGAAATCCCTGCATCAAGAATCAAGAAGAGTCCTGGAATGTATAATCCAGCTGAAAAGGCTCAAATGAAAGTTGATAGAAGAGATTTGACTTTACTCACCATGGCAATTCCCAATGAGATATTCAATAGGGTTGATAGTTTAACTTCAGCAAAAGCCATGTGGGATGAAGTAGAAGCTCAGATGCAAGGAAGTACAAAGGCTCAGGCACAGAGATTAAATATCTGTGTAGGAACATATGAAAATTTCAGATACAAAGAAAATGAATCTATCACTGATACATATCATAGTTTCAATAACATTCTGAATGATCTAAGAAGAAATGGTGTTCAGAAATCAAATTCTGAGATAAACAACAAATTTCTGAACAATCTGGGAAATGAATGGTCAAGTTTTTCAGATAATATGGTAACTAGAAACTTGTCTAGAAAGACAATTCATGATGTCTATGGCATCTTGTTCCAACAAAAGGACAAGATCAAAATTAGACAATATGAACAAAAGAAGACACAAGAAAGAGTTGCCCTTCTAAGAAAAAACTACAATAATTCTTTGACCATTGCTACCAAAAAAGTTTGTGAGATCCCAGAGATAACAGTGTATGATGGGGATGAATCAGATGAAGAGCTTAAAAGGATTTCTGATAATATTGCTTTCATGACAAGGCAATTCAAACAAAGATACAATCAAAAATATCAGAATAAACCTAGATCTGAAGTTGGACCTAAGAAGGGTCAAGAGGCTGGTCAATCTAAAACATCTGAACCAGCAAGATGCTTCAACTATGGAAAGCCAGGACATTATGCTAAACAATGCAAGATGCCAAAAGTCAAGAATTCAGGTTATTATGAGAAGAAGCATCTATTAGCAAAGAAAAAGGAGCTTAATCCTGCTCTAGTGACCAAGTATGAAGAAGACTGGTTAAACTGGAGTGATGGAGATGATGATGAAGAAGTTGCTCACTATGCAACAAATTGCTACATGTGTCAAATGGATCCAGAAAAGGACAAACAAGACACTGAGGTATTTTCTTCATCTTCTGAACAAAATTCTGAACATAATTCTGAAGTTAATACTAAAGATTCAGAAATGACAAATCAATTTCAAAATATGTATTCTGAATTTGAAACACTCAAAAACATAATTAAAGGTGAAAGAATTTTGGTCAATCCATTCAGAGCTGAAAGTCAAATATATAAAGAAAATTGTCAAGCAGCTGAACAGATTCTTGAAAAAGTTTCTGAAGAAAAACTTGTTTTAAAAGAAAAAATGGATAGTTTACAAAAAGAAGTTATAAATGAAAAATCTGAAAAGGAAATTCTAAATGTTAAGATGAATTTTCTAAATCAAGAGAAACTTGATCTTTATAAAAAGATTAAGGAATTGGAAGATTTAAATTTTAAAAGAGGACAAACTGAACAAACTCTGAATATTTTAACTAGTGAGGCTCAGAACTCAAAATTTTACAATATAAAAGCAGGCTTAGGATATAATGACAGCCAGATTTTAAAAAAGGCACCTGCAAACTTGTATGATTATTCTAAAATGAAAATATTCAATGAATCAAATACTGGCATCATTTCCAAACCTGTAAACCATTCTTTGCCTGAAAGAATTCCTTTTATAAAATCAGAGACTTTGTTTTCAGAAGAAACACCTCTTAAAATTGGTGAACCAGAAAGTATCTCTGAAACAGAAGAAATGAATATAATTCCAAATATTTGTAAATCTTCTGAATCAAATATTATTTCTGAAGAAAAATCAGAAGTAATTGTTAAGTCTGAAATTGTTTCTGAAGTTACTTCTGTAATAACTTCTGAATCCAATTGTGAAAACATTTCAGAAGATACTTCTGATAATAAATCAGAACATGAAGAAAAATATGATGAATTCTCAAATATTGAATCCTCAGAAGATATTGATGAGAATCCCAATATATTTTTTGATAATTCTGATAATGAGTCTACAACAACAAAAAATTCAAATATTTTTGCAACAAGTATGACTCATAATAAGTTTTCAGATCTAATAAATGCTTCTGATTCAGAAGATGATGATGATCAAATGGTGCAAGTCATTGACAAAAATGGCTATTTGGTTTATAAATCTCAATCATGTATGACTGAAGGAGAAAAATTAAAATCTGAAGTTTCAAAGATACCTTCAAAATTGTTTGATCCTGTGTTTTTAAAACCAAAGTATCAGAATTCAGATTTTTCTCCTACTAATACAAACATATCATCAAATACAACACCATGTTTAGTAACATCTTATGACTTTCACACCAGAGTTGAAATTTTTGAACAAGGACAATCCTCAAATTCTCTCTCTGAAGTTCAGAAAATTAACACAAAATCTGAAGAGAAACCCAAAGTGAACAAAAGAATTTTTTATACTAATCCTCATTTCTTATCTTTTACAGAGCTATCCACTTTAGTATGGAGAAAGAAAGATGAAAGACTGTCAAAGATTGACAAATTAGAGAGTTTTTCATTTTACAGAAGAATGATGTACCTAAAACAAAGAACGTGAATAAAAGAATTTTTGTTGAAAAATCAAATGTTATTGATTCTTATATGTCTAATACTGTTGTAAATACATTAAAGAATCATATTCACTATATTAATTGTGGTCATCATAATTTTCTTCTTAACTCCAAAACAAACAAGAGAAATTTGATGAAATCTTTTCAGAAATGTTTGGCAACATTGACAAATTCAATTAAACAAAGAAATAGAAATAAAGATAAATCTCAAAGTTCTGAACAAACTTCTGAGTTGAAACATCTGAAGAAAAAGTTCAGAACTTCAAATTTTATTACTAATCACAAAGGACCCATTCTGAAATGGGTACCTAAAACTCAATAATCTCTTTTGCAGATACGTCATGTGTGGGTCTTAGATTCTGGATGTTCAAGACACATGACACGTTTCAAAGAACTTCTAACTGATTATCATGAAAGATATGGAGGAACAGTCAGTTTTGGAAACAATGCAAAGGGATATGTAAGAGGATATGGCACTTTCATTAAAGGAGATGTGAAAGTAATGAAAGTTTTCTATGTTGAGGGACTAAGACATAATCTTTTCAATATTAGTCAATTCTGTGACAAATACTGGAAGGTTAATTTTGACATAGATTATTGTCATGTTCTGAGTACAACAAACAAAAATGAATTAACTGCTTATAGAGATGGAGATATCTACACAGCAACATTCACTGCAACTGGTCAACTACAAGGTGTATGTTATATGTCTACATCAATGAAAAATGATAGTTGGCTTTGGCACAGAAGAATGTCACATCTGAACTTTAAAGCCATTTTTGAACTAGGCAAACATCAATCTGTAAGAGGACTACCAAAGATCAGATTTGAAAAGAACTCTCTTTGTTCTGCATGTGAACTAGGGAAGATCAAAAGAAGTTCTCATCCTCTGAAAATGCTATCTTCATGCAAAGCTCCACTTGAAATGCTACATATGGATTTGTGTGGCCCAATGAAAAATCAAAGCATGGGGGGAAAGAAATATATTCTTGTTATAGTAGATGAATATACACGATATACATGGATTGAATTTCTAAGACTCAAATCTGATTCTTCTGAAAGACTGATACCCTTTCTGAAGAAAATTCAAGTTCTTCTTCAACTCCCAATTCAAAAGATCAGAAGTGACAATGGAACATAATTTACTAAATCTCCACTTCAATATTTTTTGGAATCTGTTGGTATTTCACATAATTTTTCCGCTGCAAGAACTCCTCAACAAAATGGGAAAGAAAGAATAGAAGCTTGGTAGAGGCTGCAAGAACCATGCTTGCATATTCAGAACTTCATCTCTCTCTTTGGGCAGAAGCAATTGCAACTACATGTTTTACTCAGAACAGAACCATTCTTAACAGAAAATTTCTTAAGACTTCTTATGAATTGTTAAAACAAAGAAAACCCTCTATTGATTATTTTAAAATCTTTGGTTGCAGGTGTTTTCTAAAGAATGATACTCCACATCTTGACAAATTTGCACCAAAAGGTGTAGCTGGTATCTTTGTTGGCTACTCTCAAAGATCCAAAGCTTATAGAGTACTTATTAAAGGAACTCAATGAATCATTGAGACTACAAATGTCAGATTTCATGAGCCAACAATGACTTCTGAACAAAACAGTTCAGAACTCGCACATAAACCAACTTCTGAAAATTTGGACTCAAAACATAATCAGACAAACTCTACTTCTACATCTCCAACTTTACTTAAATCCAATTTAGACAATTTATGTCAAGAATTATTTGATATTTCTGTAAATGTTTCTGCAGAATATCAAAATCCTTCTCTTCTCAGAAATACAAACGATCAACACATTTCAGAAATACGAATTTCAAATACATCAGCACCACAACTCTCTACCTCAAATTTAGAACTTCCAACTTCTGAAAATGCAACTTCTGAACCAATTCAAGTTGTTTATGAACTAATTCAAGTTGTTTCTGAACCGGTTGAAACTATTTATGACCATGAAGCTCACAGTTCTGAACCAATTCAGATTTTTCCATTTGAGGGGGAGTCTTCAGATTTACATTCAGCTATCAATCATGATACTGAAACTCAAGCAATTATTGATGAATATGATTCTCTGAATAATGTTTCATCTGTTCAACCATTGCCAAATGGGAACAAATGGACATCTAGTCATTCAGTTCATCAAATAATTGGAGATGCATCAAAAGGTGTTCAAACAAGATCTGCAACAGCAAATGAGTGTCTGTATGTTAATTTTTTAAGAAGTATGGAACCCAAAAAGCCATATGAAGCACTTCAAGATCCAGACTGGATTTTAGCCATACAGGATGAGTTAAATCAATTTGAAAGAAACAAAGTCTGGAGATTGATACCAAAGCCAAAAGGTAAATCTGTCATTGGCACAAAATGGGTGTTCAGAAATAAAAAGGATGAAAATGGAATTGTTGTAAGAAACAAGGCAAGACTTGTAGCTAAGGGGTATTGTCAACAAAAAGGAATTGATTATGATGAAACCTTTGCTCCTGTTGCCAGATTAGAGGCCATTCGAATTTTTCTTGCCTATGCTGCTCATAAAAACATGAAGGTATTTCAAATGGATGTGAAATGTGCATTTCTGAATGGTATTTTACATGAAGAAGTGTATGTTGAACAACCAGAAGGCTTTGTAAGCAAAGAATTCCCAGATCATGTTTACATATTAGACAAAGCCTTATATGGACTTAAACAAGCACCAAGAGCATGGTATGATACTCTTACAACTTTTCTTCTGAATTCCAAATTCAAAAGAGGTACTGTTGATACAACCTTATTTCTGAAAAAGGAGGGTGATGATATGATTTTGATACAAATCTATGTAGATGATATTATATTTGCTTCTACTAATCCTAAATTTTGTAGAAATTTTGAGCAAATCATGCAAACAGAATTTGAAATGAGTATGATGGGAGAGATGACATTTTTCCTTGGTCTTCAAGTTAAACAACTTCCCACTGGCATATTCATTAATCAATCTAAGTATGTCTCTGACTTACTTAAGAAGTTTGACATGACTGATTGTTCAAGTATTCAAACTCCAATGGCCACTGCCACTAAGCTAGAACCTGATCTAAATGGAAAATCTGTTGATCAGAAAAAGTACAGAGGCATTATTGGATCTTTGCTTTACTTAACTGCTAGTAAACCAGATATAATGTTTGCTACATGTATTTGTGCTAGATATCAAGCTAATCCTAAGGAATCACACCTTCTAGCTACAAAAAGAATACTTAGATACCTAAAAGGTTCTCCTTCATTGGGACTTTGGTATTCTAAGGATTATAGTTTTGAACTAACAGCATTTACAGATGCAGATCATGGTGGTTGCAAATTAGACAGGAAAAGCACTTCTGGATCATGTCAGTTTATGGGTGATAGACTAGTCAGCTGGTCTTCACAGAAACAAAATTGTGTTTCTACTTCTACAGCAGAAGCTGAGTATGTAGCAGCTGCAATATGTTGCTCACAAGTGATCTGGATGCAAATTCAACTAAAAGACTATGGTTACACTTTCAAAAAGATTCTTTTGTATTGTGATTCAAAGAGTGCCATAGCTATCACTGCCAATCCTGTTCAGCATTCAAAAACCAAACATATTGATGTAAGATATCATTTTATCAAAGATCATGTGGAAAAAGGTAATATTGAAATGTTTTTTGTTCAGACAGATTATCAGTTAGCTGATTTATTTACCAAAGTACTTGATGAAAAACGATTTAACTTCTTGGTATGTAAATTGGGCATGATGAACATGTCTATGTAAGTATTATACATCACCTATACTCTAGAAGTTACATTCTGAGGTTTTTTATATCAAATTCTGAATACTTTGCTCTTCAGAATTACTTTGCATATTCTGAAGTTTAACATTCAGATTTTTGCTTCTTTTCAAACTCAGAAGTATATCTCTTCTGTATCTAGGTTGATTGTATTTTAATACATTTCATATTTTTTTTTCTCATTTCACTAATATTTGATTGATTCTTTGATATAGTTGCAATAATTACGGGGGAGAATCATAATTGCTAATGATTCAAGGGGGAGTGATATTAATTTCAAATTTCTCTACTACTCTCTCCTACATAACAACTCTACATTGGTGAAATAAAGTCTTGCACTTTATATCTAAGAAGTATGAACAAGCTTCCTTAGATAAAATCAGTTTTCTATTTTGTTCAAATCTACTTCTAAATTCTCAAAATGTTTTATATTTTTCAGAAGTTTATATTTTTAAATGCTTTTTGGTCTTCTAAGATGATCCAAGTTTAGTTCTGGACTCCACTTAAAAATTCTGTGGTTCTTCTGAATTCTTTCTTTCAGACTTCTGAACTTTTTTCTCAGAAGTTCTGAACAAATTCTGAAGTTTTTGAACTTGTTCTCAGAACTAAACTTCCCGTTGATTTTTCACTTAAGCGTGTGCCACGTGTTTTATTTTCATTGGATCTCTCTTAAACACGACCATTAAACGGTTCATTTCTCTTAATAAATGATGATTACTACTCTAATCACATTTACTTTTTGGCCACGTGTCCTTCAACACTTATCCGGTCATATAAATCAATGGATTCCTCATCATCTTCATTCTTTTAGCAATTTTTCTCTGAGAAATCTTTCTGTGTTTATTGATCCTCTTTTTGTTACCAATCCGTGTTTTTCCAACATCATGTCTACTTCAAATGCCATGATTTCTACTTCCTTGAGTTCCAATGATAACAATGGATCATCAAGTGATAGTTCCTTCAAGATTGTGCCTCAAAAATTGATGGTTGGATCACTGGAAATCCCACTAAATGATGATCAAATGCTTCATGACACAGCCACAACTGCAACTCATCAAGCCGGACCTTCAAACCCTATCATTAACCCTAACCCTAACCCGACAACTGCTAAAATTGGGGAAACACAAAATACACCCATTGATGTTGTTTCTGAATCAAATGTTGCTGAAAGTGAATCCCAAACTCCTGCTGAAAGTGGTGATCTGTCCAAACTCTATGTACCTGCTGAGAAATTACTTGACATCAAAAGAAATAACTGTGCACTGAACTTCAAATCCAAAGACTTCATTGATGATCAAGTAATGTTGATTAAAATTCTGAAGAAACATCCCCTGCGCACTCTACTTTCAAGGAAATTTTCTGTTCGTGCTTCTTATCTTCAACAATTCTGGCATTATGCTGAGGTAGATGAAACTGATGATGAAATAGTCTCTTATGTTCATGCCTACAAAGTATGTATATCTGTAGATGATATTAGGAGCCTTCACTATTTGCCAAAACTAGATGAGGTTTGTTGGTTCCAGATTCCTTTAAACCGATTGTTAATTGAGAGTATTGAATCAAAGTGAAATGCGGAAGCAGATCAATTAACAATTTAAATCAATAGAACAGTAAACAGAATGAAGAACAAAGATTATGAAATGATAACTTTGAATCAAAGTAGACAAAGTTATGAATTACGCACAGTATTCTTCAAAATGTAAATGTATTGATCGACAACTTTTACAAACACAATATAATGCTATTTATACAGATACAAAAACAGAAAGTCAAAATGCTAGCCAATTACAAAGTGCCATGTGTCTAAAAGGGAGCGTCTAACAACAATTAGTTATAACAAGAAGAGTGTGTTGACTTTTGTAGACATCTCTTCTTTGACTCATACTTTAATTTCTAACATTCTCCCCCTAAGTATGAAGTCAAAAAAACTTTCTTCGAGAGGATCAACACCAAAGAATGATACTTGAAATATTATCGATAAGCTCTCCGTTCTTCCGAAGTCCATCAAGTCTTTTCTCTACTTTCTTTGCAACATCTGGATTTGTCGTGTCTAAGCCCGCATAGCACTTGATGATGTAGACTACCTCAGAAGAGTATTTGTGAGCTTCTTTCATGCGAAAGAAGCTCTTTCCATTTGGTCTTTTGAAGATGATTCCCTCTTCGGTTCGGTAAGAAGTCTACCCACTCGAATTTGCTTATCCCTTCAAGTTCCTCATTTGGTGCGAGAGATAGCCAGATTATCCATTTTGAAATTTAAGCCAACCTGGAAGTCGACCTGCCTTTTGTATCTAATGTATGATTTCATACATAGAATAATTCTAGTGTAGGCAACATGGTCTTGTGGATCTTTGCGTTCAGAAAGCTGAGTCTTCATAAATTCTTCCAGAAAAATGAGATCGATTTGGATGGATGGACAACAGCATCATTATCACATATGTAATAACTCTTGTTGTTTGATCCGACTACCTCGTAGATTGTGTACCAAATGGGTGTATCTTGAAGCTCGCTTATGTTTCATGGCTGTGATCTTTGTAATTGGAGCAGTAGTGAAAACCGTCTTTCTGTCTTGTTTATGAGCCATGAAGTTATCTTTAACTTCATTGCTTACATTGTATTGGTTTGCGAAGTTAGGCATCATGAGATAAATCTTCTGATCTGTTGGAGCATACATGTGCCTTTTCTCAACTTCAAGTGTTGGAAGTTCAATGTTTCCAACTTTGTTTAATTTTTCTTCAAATTCTCCTCTTCTGATCTCTTTCTGCTTCTGAGCGGCCTCTGCTCTGACTCTTGCTCTTTCTTCAGCTTCAAAATTTTGTCTCTGTAGTTCTTCTTCAAGTCTAGCCTTCTCTCTTTCCAGATTCTCTCTTTCAGCCCTCTCTATCTCTATTTGTTCTTCAACAATTAGCCTGCGGCGTATTATCTCTTCTTCTTTTTCTTTTTCAGCTCTGAACACTTCCTCATCCTCCTCTCTGGCCCTTTCTTCTTTTTCAGCTTTAGCTCTTTCCTTTGCAGCTTTAGCTCGTTCTCGTTCTTCGTGAGCTCTGACTATTTCAGCCCTTTCAGCCGGAGAGCTCGGGATTCTGCTTTTTCCCATAACATCCAGAATGAACTTAGCTAGATCTGGATCTCTGGGTAGAGGCCCAGAATGCGTAGCCAGAGGTGTTGGAGTGATTGGCACTTGTTTTGAAGAAGAAGGTTCTTTGATGGTTTTGGAGTTGAAGAGTCGGCGGTGGTCGTGTTTGGTTACGGTGGTGTTTGTTTGGCTTGCTTAGGCTCAGGACCTTTCTCCCCCTTCTGAGAATCAGGATCCTGATCCTCAGAATGTTTTCTTTTCAGCTCCGCCTTTTTGCAAGCCCTTTCTTCCTTGGCTTTCTTCTTGGCATTAAACGCCTCAGCAATAGAAGAAACCGAGAGGCACGAGTTGAGATAGAGTAGATTCGATGGCAGCAATTTTATGGTCTGTTGAGGATGTGGAGGGCTTGGAAGAGTACTTTGAAGCGATGGAAGACATTCGCTCAAGAATAATCTTCTGGAAAGAGGCGAGATCAGATTTCTTGACGAGCGTAGACCCAGAGGGATCATCAGAAGGAATGATGGTCTTGATAATCTTCTGTATATCGGCCACCAGAGAGCTGTAGTCTAAAGAGATAGGGAAGTCAGAGGCACGTAGAGATTCTGGAAGTTGAGAGATTGCCTCTGCATTTGCTTGAAGACCATTATTCAATAGCAAAAATTGTTCAGCAAAATAGGCCTTCTGATCTTCTTGAGAGGTACTCATTTGGCGCTGAAGATCTGCTAAGAGAGAGTTCTGACATTCAATTTTAAATTGAAGGCTCAGAAGAAGAGAGTTGTTAGTGGTCACGGATAATTTTAGATCTTCCACAGATCTCTGAATTTGATCAGCAAATGCCAAGAACGCTGCATTTGTGACTAAATCAAAAGATGTAACCGGTGCATCTCCAACACATGGAGCCCCTTTACCCTCGCGTTCAGAGGGGCCTTCTACACCTGTTTTGACGTGAGTGTAGAAGGACTTCCAACCAGTCCTTGAGGGCTGTTATTCACAGGCTCCTCTTCGGTTGTTCTGACTGTTTCAACATTATCCTCATCATCAGAGGATGAGGTGCTGAAGACAGTATGCTTACCTTGGTGAAGTGTAAACATAGAGCTTCTATAGATTTGGAGATTAGAAGAGCTAGATGGGATTAGGTTTAGCATGTACCTGGATAATTCTCTGGGTGCAGAGTAGCCGATGCTGTCGATGGTTGATCTATGGGAGCTCATTGATGCAATTTTGCAGAATGGCTGAATCAGGGGAGCTTCGATTGCCCCAATTGCAGGATGAGTGATGAGAGATAGAAATCTTGGGAACATGAGTCTTGGTAGTGGCTTTCCACGACTACGATGGATCACCTTAGTGTGCACAGCTGCTTTGATCTCTTGGAAGATGAGACTTGCATAGTCCAAGGGTCGATTGAAGAACATCCCATACATTATAGTCAGAATGTTTCAGCTAGCCTGATCCAGAGAACCTATTTTGCAGGTTAGGCTCTTGTTGAGAATGGAGACGAGTAGATTCCACATTGGGGGCAACTTCTTCCTCTTGAATTCGGACAGCCTTGTAAGAGGTTCATTGTAACCCAGAAGATTTATGAAGGCTAGGAGGGCTTCTGTGGAAGGGTTTTCTTCTAGGGCAGGATTGGGAATGGTTTGCCCATCCACTTCGATCACAGAAAGGGGAAGATGGAAATATTTGGCAAGTTTTCTTTTGGTGATGGGGATTTGAACAGCAATTTCCACTTGTTCAGGATGGGTGAAAGAACCGGCGAGTGTTTCATCAGTTTCGATGATCATTGTTAGCCACAGTTCTTGGACATAGATTTCAGGGATGTTTGGGTTGGTTAGGGTTAGGGCTCGATTCAACTGGTGTTGTTGTAGAAACTCGATCATGATGCGAAATTCTGGTTGATAAGTGTTAGGGTTGAGCAGTACCTGCACATTGTTCGCCTTTAATGGCAGTTTCACAATGGGAGTACTATCCGCAGTTGAATCGATGATTCTTTCTTCATCATTGTTGGAAGGACGGGCACAGTTGGAAGCCATTTTGAAATTTCGAATGCTTGACAATAGAAAACTTTGTCTTTGCAAAGAGAATGAACACTGATTTAGGGAATTTTTGCGAGGAAGAAGATGAAGGTTGAAATTGGGGGTTTTATGTGAGAGAGAAACTGTAGAATGGGAAGGGGTTATTAAGTTTGGGGAGAAAAAAAACGGTTCATTTGAGCTGATGTAAGCACGCGGGTATACACATGCAGTGTTTCGATTGGGGACACGTGTACGACGAGACACATGTATGATGATGATTTAGTAGCAGAGGCTGTTTTTTCTTAAAAGCAGAAATAAACAAAAGTAATAAAAAAATCTGTTTTAATTAATCAATTAATTTTGAATTAATTGAATAAACACAGATTTTAATCTTAATTTTATTTATTTAAGTTTAAAAATCAGTCAAGTGAAAACAAAAATCACATGAGAGTTTAGTTTCTATAAAAGAATAATAAAGAAGAATTTGCATTAAACATATAGATTTAAACAACCTTGGAGGCAAGAGTTGATTGAATTTATATATTTAATGGAAATTATAAGAAATATCAATTTATAGAAAATTTAGTTGAAAAACATGTCGACTTGATTTATATTTAAAAAAATTTGAAATGAATCAAAAGTCTTAGAGACCTTGGCGGCAAGAGAAACTCGGAAGCGAGATAGATTCAAATAAAATTTAAGTGAAATAGTAAATCGAGAAGACAACTAACCGTAGTTAGACTTAGACGAATATCTTACGCATTGTGAAACTCCCCTTGAATGGTAAACTCCCCCTTGAATGGTGAACTCCCCCGTAGTAGCTTCTTTACCTCGTTTCTCAATCCGCACTTTATGATTTCTCTTGAAAGAAAAATATTATTATGAAACGAGAAAATCGTAGTAACTCACAAGCTTCGAAGTGTTCGAAGAGTTCGAAAGCATCGAGACTTCGATGACTTCGAAGTATCGTCGAGAATAGTTCGGAGGCTTCCGGATGCTTACGAAGAAATCATTGTTACATATTAAGCATTCCCAACTTGCTAATTAAGAAGTTAAAACGTCTCTCATCAAGAGCTTTTGTGAAAATATCGGCAAGTTGATAATCGGTAGAAACAAAATACATTTCGATTGTACCCTTTTCGACATGATCCTTGATGAAATGATACCCGACATCGATATGCTTTGTTTTGGAATGCCGAATCGGATTTTCCGTAATGGCGATAGCACTTTCGGAATCACGAGAGGATGGGAATCTTATCGTATATCGGACCATAATCTGCGAGTTGGGTCTTCATCCAAATAACTTGTGAACAACAACTAGCGACGACAACATATTCGGCTCTGTTGTAGATGTGGATACGCGATTTGTTTCTTGGATGTCCAACTTATAAGTCGATTTCCCAGAAGTTGACAACTACCTGATGTACTTTTTCTGTCAAGCTTACAACCTGCATGATCAGAATCTGTATACGCCATTAAATCAAATCCAGAATTTTTAGGATACCAAAGGCCCAACGATGGTGAACCTTTTAAGTACCTAAAAATTCTTTTTACAAACCAAATGAGACTCTTTAGGATTGGCTTGATAACGAGCACAAAGACAAGTGACAAACATAATATCGTGTCTACTTGCCGTTAAATATAAAAGAGAACCAATCATTCCTTCCGTAGCCGGTAATATCAACGGATTTACCGAGAGGAGTCGTGTCCTAATTTCATACCGGGAGAGATAGGTGTTTTCATGGATGATGAGTTTTGAAGATGAAACTTTTTAAGCATGTCGAAACATATTTTGCTCGATTTATAAAGATACCGAGAGGTGCTTTGTTTAACTTGAAGTCCTAGGAAGAAAGTTAATTCTCCCATCATACTCATTTCAAATTCGGTTTCCATCAACTTAGAAAACAAATCAACTTCTGTTTGATGAGTAGAACCAAATATTATGTCATCCACGTAAATTTGAACTATAGTTAACATACCTTTGCCTCTTTTGATGAACAAAGTTGTATCGATTTTACCTTTTTCATATCTTTTCTTTGATCGAAATTTCGATAGTCGTTCATACCAGGCTCTTGGGGCTTGCTTTAGACCATACAAAGCTTTGTCAAGAAGATAAACATATTACGGATATCTTGCATCTTTGAAACCATCGGGTTGTTCAACATACACTTCTTCTTTTAGACATCCATTAAGAAATGCACATTTAACATCCATTTGGTAGACTTTGAAGTTTTTGAATGCGAGAGAAAGCCAAGAATAATCTTATTGCTTCTAGTCTTGCAACAGAGCAAAGGTTTCATCATAATCGATACCTTCCTCTTGACGGTAACCTTTAGCCACCAAACGAGCTTTATTTCGACAACAATTCCATCTTCATCCTTTTTGTTCCTAAATACCCATTTTGTGCCAATAGCAACTTTGCCTTTTGGTAAAGGAACAAGACGCCAAACTTTATTTCTTTCGAATTGAAGTAGTTCTTCCCGCATAGCATCCACCCACTTGGTTCAACTAAGGCTTCATGTACACGTTTAGGTTCGATCATACTAAGAAAATTAACAAAGAATGCTTCATTTGCGTAGCGAGATCGTGTTCGACCCCTCGGAAGGACTACCAATTATAAGATCCGGTGTGTGAGATTTAGTCCATTTCGTCATTACGGGTTGAGAAATTGATTGGGTTGTTTTATTTGACGAAATGATTTCATCCGGAAACACAAAATCTTCTTTATTTTCTTCTCGTATGTCCTTCGGTATCCGTTTTGTCACTGTCCTTGTGTCTCCCCCTCGGATGATGGAACGAAGTAGCTTCTTGGTAGCGGATGTAGGAGTAGTGGGAACTTACGGACAAATAGACGTGACGGATGAAACGAAGAAGCGAGGACCGAGAGAGTAATGCCCGAGGCTTGGAGAATATCCGGTATCCGCAAATGTGGAGGTGACATAGCTTCGACACAACTTCGTCGCCCGTAAAATCTTGAAAAATAGCATCAATCTCGGATTCTACGGAACCCGAAAGATAGTCGAAGTAACGGTATTAAGCTTGAGTTCGAAGTAGAGTGTTCGGAAGTCGGTTGGGTGTTATCATCGAAGTCAATGTTGATGCTTTCCATAACGCTTTTGTTCGTAAGTTAAAAACTCGGAAAGCTCTTGAATTTAACGAGTAGCCTAAAAATTTAGCTTCATCGGACTTCGGATCAAATTTGCCAAGATTATCTCTGTCGTTTAAGATAAAACATCCGCAACCAAAGATATGAAAAATTTTTACGAGATGGTTTTCTTTTATTAATCGGCTCATAAGAGGTTTTGAGATGCCTCTTGACAATAATTGAACGGTTTTGAGTGAAACAAGCGGTAGCAACGGCTTCGGCCCGAAGTGAATTGGGAGACCGGAAGCTGTGAGCATCGTTACGTGCTTCAACCAAGGTTACGTTGCGACGTTCAACTACACCGTTTTGTTGTGGAGTGCGAACGCAGAGAAGTTTTGAGTAATTCCTTGTTCAACAAGATACGATTCAAGCTTGGCGTTCTTGAATTCGTACCATTATCACTTCGAAGCCGCCGAATCTTCGATGTAGAAGAACTTGAATTACGGTCATCATATTCGTAGTACCACCGGGACTTCGACTTTTGACGAACGAAAGCAAGCCAAGTATATACCGGAAAATTCATCAATTAGTACCGAGAATATACTTTTTACCGGATAGACTACGAATTGCAATTGGACCACGAGAGATCCACATGTAATAATTGCGAGAGGTCTAGTACAAGAATGATCACTTTTTGTTTTATGAGATGCTCGTTTAATTTTGCCCATTTCACATGCGGGGCGAGAGGTGATCTTTTTGAAAATGAATATCCGGAAGTCCGGATACCGGTTTGTTTTTAACAAGCATCTCAAGATTATTAAAATTTAAGTGAGACATTTTATGATGCCGTAGCCACGCAACTTCACTCTTTTTGGAGATGAGACATAAAGTTTCCTTACCATCCTTAGAGATAAAATTCATCATATACAAGTTACCTTTCCCTCTGCTTCTCCAAAGTTCTTCACTGCCTTAGAGAATAAATAACAATGTTTTTCATCAAATACTACTAGTATTTTAGAATCACAAAGTTGACTTACACTAAGGAGGTTATGTTTCAAGCCAGAAACATGAGCTACCTTTGATAAGGTGATATTACCTTCTTGTAGAGTACCGTAGCCTTTTATTTGACCCTTACCATTATCACCAAAAGTTACTACTCCACCTGATTTGTCCTTGAATTGGGATAGTAAATTTTGGGATCCAGTCATGTGCCTCGAGCATCCAGAGTCAAGATACCAGATATGCACACGCTGTTTCTGCAATCAAAAATCAGAATTTCTTAGGTACCCATCGCATAATGGGTCCTTTTATGTTAGCTTTTGGAGTATGCTCGTTTTTTGATTTAATAGAAGGTAAAGACTTTATTTTTGGTTTTTGGTTTTTTTGAGTTTTATTCTTTTTGTGACAAACATACTTGTGAATTGGAATGATCGAGAGGTTTGCGAGAAAAATTGTTTTAACTTTAAGAACAGTGAAAAACATTCAGAAGACCGAAACATAGAAGATTGAATTGAATTTTCATTGCGAGAATGGTAATTACAATTATTCTTTCTAAAGTCTTTTCTAGCATCAGTTGTTCTAGAGAACCTATCTAGACTAGACTTTTGTTTTAGTTACGCTTTTTCTTCTCTGTGTTCTTCCTCCGATCTACTTTTGCGAAGCTGCGTTATTTCTTGAAAAAGGAACATAAGAATTAGAGGATTTCCATTTGCCTTTTTGAATATTAGTAAACTTCGGAAGAGTGGAGTTTAAAATCTTTTGATTTTGCACTTTGTTTTTGAGTTCGCCTCTTTCTCAAGTTCAAGACATGTTTTGGCTTTGAGACACATATCTAAGAAGTCTGGATGTATAGATGCGATTTTCTTGGTTACGGAACGAGAAACGGGAAGAATAGGTATACCACTTGAAAGTTTAGCACAATCTCTATCGAAGCTCGATTTCTTGAGATTTATCGGTATACAAATAATCATCCTTTTTATCAATAATTTCTGAATTATTTGTGATAACTTTTGATGATTTAAAAGAATTAATTTCTAAATTTGAAAGGTAATTTTCGTAGTTATCAAAAAATTCTTCATCATTATTGTCATTCTCCCATGGATACGTAATCTCGCCAAGCTTTCTTGAGTTTCGTAAAGATGTAAATCTTCAAATGAACAGGAGAGATCTCTGGATGATTCTCACAAAGAGTTTCATTTCTAAAACACTTATCCAGAGTAGAGAGAATATCGTTTTCAAACATAAGTCGTAGATCTTCCTCTCGCCCGACTTGGAACAAAAATATACGCCTCTGGATTCAAAATTGTATGTTTATTTGAACCAAAATTGAAAATATCATCTTTCTTCCGAACTTTATTTAGATCAACATTTGTTTTACAACAATATTCAATATTTTCGAATTTAAGTTTGCTTTTTTTATGATGGTTTTCATATCTAGATTTTTTAAAAATAGATTTTTCATACAAAATTGGAAACTTTGGCTTGTATGTTGTCCAACACAAAAACGATTTCGGATCCGACCTTTTCTTACACGTGTAGGGATCTAGGTCCTCGAAACCAAGTCCGGATCTTCCTACTTGTGTGTTAATTTTGTCATGAACCTTGTGCATCCGGATATGTTATAATGCGTAGCTTTTTCCGTTGAAGTTCAATGTGTAAAAATTCTCTCTCTTTCTGAAAATAGTTTTTAAGTGCTACAGTGTTGAGTCTATCACTCTCTTTGTCTCTGACTTCTTTCTCTTTTCCTTCCAGAAGTTTATTGAGATTCAAAATTTCCTTTTTAAGTTTTTCTTCGAAAGTTTTAAACTCATGGAAATCGTTTCCTTTGCGTATTTAATTCGAGTTTTTCTTCGTAAGTAAATCCATTTCTCTTTTGAAAATATCTCTTTCCCTTTTGATTGTAGAAAGAGTTTTCTCGGTACTTTTTCGTAATTTCTTTTCGATTGTGAGTTTCGAGTTTTAGTTCCTCAAAATTGTTTGATAACATCACAATCGTTTGTTCAAGCTCGGATGATCCGGAGAAATTACTAACCGGTGACTCGCAGGGTTGATCCTCTCGATTCGTTTGTGTTTGCCATTCCACAGAACATGGCTTCATCACCGCTGGATTCATCTTGCACCCAGTTTTCTTTTTCTGCAAAGTGTGCTCTTTCAGTAACATTGTACTTATATTTGTTTTTGGAATAAGTCTTATCCTTTTCCAGAGCTCCTCTGCAATCTCTCGAGTAATGTCCGGGCTTGCCACATCCGTAGCGTACATCTTTCTTCCTTTTTAATTCTTCTTCTTTCTTCTCTTCTTGTTTTCTCTACTCTACGTACTTCTTGTTTAGGAACATAGGGACGATCAAATCGTTTATTTCCTTTCAAAGACCTATTTCCAAAACGATTAGTAAATTGCTTGGTTATTAAAGCCAGAGAGTCAGCAAACGCTTTAATTTCATCATCTGATTCAGAGTCATATTCTGGAGCAGTCTCTGATACGAAGGCCTTCGATTTCTTCCTGTCATCACTTCGTCTTCTGATTCCTTTTGTTTCTGAGATCAAAGCCAGAGGACCTCCGATGTTTGTTCTTTTCTGAACAACTTCTTTTTCATGAGCTTGCGGTGTACCGAATACATCATGCAGCGACCATTGTTCAAGGTCCTGATTGGCTTGTAGTGACATGGATAGATTTGACCATTCAGGGTTTAACCTTTTGAGAAATAGAACATTGTTGTCTTCCTTTGATCTAACAATGTCACATCTCTTGTAGAGATTAATCAGATTGTTGAATCGATGAAATGTTTGTTCCAGAGATTCATCAGTCAGTGCTTGAAAACTATTATATTCATTTAGAGCTTGGGCTCTTCTGTTCTTTTTCATTTTCGCACCACCTTCTAAGAGATTCTCCATTGATCCCATAAATCTTTCGTGTCACATGAGTCCGAGAGATTGAAAAATCTCATTTGGAATGGCCATTATCAACGAGACTTAGCTTTCTTAGCTAATTCCACCTTAGCCTTTTCTTCATCGATCCAGTTATTCCTTGACTTCGAACCGATCTTGCCGGTACCTCATCCGTATTTGCGGTGGCCGGAATTCCGGGAATAGTAGTGGTGGGAACAAACGGACCGTTTTGAATAATTGGATATAACCTGACATCCAATCCCTCATAGAAGTTAACCATTCGAATCTTCCATTGTGAGTATTCATCACGTACAAGAGTTGGAGGTTTAGTCGGGGACCCGTACGTATAAATGACATTCAAGCTCGAATTTGCCATTTGAGTAGGATAGAAGAGAAAATTTGAAGATTGGAAAGAAATTTAGAACAATTAAATCTCAATTTGATAGAAGAACGGTCGATAATATCACCGTTTCTTCGCATTACAAAATGAATGACTCAATTTAAGAGAAGATTGTTAACGATTTAACAAAATCTCGTAAAACAGAGTGGATTAATAAACAAATTTTGAATCTGAGAAAATACTGTTCGATCGAAAGGAATTTCTTCAATGGAAGAGATCTAATAATCAATAGATTGATTAGAAAGCTCTGATACCAATTGTTGGTTCCAGATTCCTTTAAACCGATTGTTAATTGAGAGTATTGAATCAAAGTGAAATGCGGAAGCAGATCAATTAACAATTTAAATCAATAGAACAGTAAACAGAATGAAGAACAAAGATTATGAAATGATAACTTTGAATCAAAGTAGACAAAGTTATGAATTACGCACAGTATTCTTCAAAATGTAAATGTATTGATCGACAACTTTTACAAACACAATATAATGCTATTTATACAGATACAAAAACAGAAAGTCAAAATGCTAGCCAATTACAAAGTGCCATGTGTCTAAAAGGGAGCGTCTAACAACAATTAGTTATAACAAGAAGAGTGTGTTGACTTTTGTAGACATCTCTTCTTTGACTCATACTTTAATTTCTAACAAGGTTCTTGGGAAAACCTGTTATGACTCAATTCCATCCTCATCAGAGATGATCTCAGATTTTATGAGCTTGGGTTAATCTGAAATCCTTAGTGCTTTGAGCTCCCGCGGGCTAGGCAGCTATTTTCTTTCTTTTTTATTTATGATCTTTCTTATTTACCTTTAAGGACTGAATAGGATTTTAAGAGCTGTCACGATCATTCACATCCATTTCAGTAACTTTTAGAAGAAAATGTTTACCTCCAATTTGGTATTGTTTGTTTTCCATTATGAATACCTGCTTATCTGGGAAGAGCTTAAGTTTAGATCAAGCTTTAGCAAATGGGAGGATTATATTTCATGGAGTTGCCTTCAACAAACACTATGATTATGCTAGTCTCATCTTTGATGAACTCAAATCTACAATTTTGAAGAAGTCTACATTCAACTATATACCATTTCAGAGATTTCTTCAAACACTTATCAAAGGATCAATGAAGGCTGTCTCTAAAATTCCTGTTCTAGCTCATGAGGTACATGTTCCTATTTTTACTATGGACAGCTTAAGACCTCCAAATGCAAAACTTACTTTTCCAAATGCAGTTCCACTTCCTTCTCATTTACTTGATCTTGTAAGTACACCATCTAGGATTGGGAGAGAGCATTTAGAATCTATGGAATTACCTCAACCAGTAGTCCCTTCCCCTGATTCAAACCACAGTGGTGATCATGCAAGGGAGTCTAGAATTACTAGAAAGAGAGGTGAGGCTGTTCAAGGGGGTGAACAACCTCAGAGAGTAAAGAGGAAAAATGAAAATGAGAGACAGGGAAGAAGGGTAAGAAAAAGAATTGATGAGGGGAGAACACAGGTACAAGAAAAACAAACCTGTGAACCACCTGTTACAAGCCGGGCACCCACATCTACTATTATTCCACATTCTTTGGTGGATAATATTGAAACAGCCAGTGAGCCCATGGCAACCTTGGTTAACCCCCCCAACCACTCACCCATCTCTCAACAGAATGGTGTTTCACCAACACATATGGGGCAAGCAGCTTATAATCCATTAGGACCCCAATTGGAGGTTCCTTTTGTTGAAAATGAAGGATATATGTCCCCCCTTCACAGTTTTGAGCACATTGAGTCTGAGTGTCCACTCAACTTTGAGCCTTCTGAACCACTTAATGTGGCATCCATTCACACAAGCACACAACTTTCAGATGTTCCTAAGCAAAGTGTTTGTCACATTGCATCAACAACTATAGATATTTCTATCTCTGGATATCAAGGATTAGTTGGAAGACCTGGTAGGGTGAACATCACAAAAGCTCCATTCAAAGAATCACATGTGGTTCATGATGCCTTTGTGGCTCATACAGGCCAACCTTCTTCTGATGGTCTGAAAAGAAGTTCATCTGTTGATCTTGGAAACTTACCCACATCTTCTGAATTCACAGAATTCAAAGATTTCTGTACTTCTAAATTTGCAAAGATTCAGAAGGACATCAAGGAATTGACGGACTCTACCAAAAAGGTGTTAGAGGTTAGGTTGGATCAACATGGGGAAAATATGGTTAACAAGCTGAATGATTTTCATCTCAAATCTTCCAATGATCTTAATTTGTTTAATTTGGAGGTCAACTTTTTCTGAAGTGGCTTCCTCAGTTTCTTCTTTGAAAGCTTCTCAGACTTCTTCTTCTTCTGCTCCACAAGCTTATGCCACTAAAGATGATATTTCTCAGATTCTCAATCAACTTTCCTCTATTCAGAGTTCTCAATCAGAATTAAGCACAAGATTATCTGCTCTAGAATGCAGATCTCAATCAGATACTTTTAAAAGGAGTCTTGATGATCAGGATCCTGATAATCAAGAGGGGGAGAAAAGACAGAGAGTATCTGAACCAGAATCTAATGTAAATGATCAAGTTCAAAATTCTGAGAAGACCTCTGAAGATACTCAGAATGCTGGTGAAGAATCAAATAAAGTCTCAGAAGCTATAGAAGATATTTTATCTGCAGAACATGAGGCACAAGAGACAAATGTTCATTCTTCTGAAGAAATGATAGAAGAAGGGTACGAAACAGAAAAGTTATCTCTTGATTCTGAAGGTAACTTGGGCTCAGATAACACAGATATAATTCCAGATTCTAATGAAGAAATGCTAAGGGAATACCTTGCTTTTGAAGATGTTATTGGAGAACCAAGTGATCTTTCTGATGTGATCATGTTTGAAGAGGATATGATTGGTGTAAATATGGAAGAAAGCTCAAATGAAATAAAAGATTTAGTAATTTGGAAGACTCAACAACTTCTGAGTGAATAGTTCAGAAGTGCTTCTGAAAGATTATGGAATATTCTGAATCAATTTTGTTGGGTGCATGTCTTTCTGAACCATCCAAGAAGTTTGGAGTGTAGACTTTTGGACAACATATTTTCTATCTTCAGAAATTTTCTTGAACAACCAGATAAAAGAGTTGAATTGGAATTTGATTTAGCTCATTTGGAAGGAGTTGAAATTGTTGATGAAATTCTAATTGTTTTCTCAGGAAAATTTGAAGTTAGGATCAGACCTTGCATTATCATTCCTAAAATAGATCTTCCAGTACTTGAAGAACCTGTATTGGATCAAGTGTTTGAAAAGGAAAATGTACTTATTTCTGGAGAAAGCAGCCTGATATTTCCTTAAGACACTTATTGCTTCATGTACAAAAGAAGTATGAAGTTTGCAAAGTTGGAAGACTTTCTGAATGATGAATGGTCTGAAGATCATGTTGTTCAAGTGAAGAACTTTATTCAGAATCATGGTGTTCAGAATTTTCATGATTCAACTTTAATAAAGAAGATCAGATGCATATCAAAATCAATTCAGAATGATTTGACTATATTCAGATTTGGAGTAGAGAGAAGAGATGGTACTTTGTGTGAATTCACTCAGTTTGATGTTTACAAGCTAAGACTACAAGATAAATTGGCAATCTTGTCTTTTTGTGTTAATTCAGGTGAATCTGTGTTAGTCTCAGAGATTAGAAGAATCTTGGGAATATATGTAAGGAATCTCATAAAGCATGATTTTCAGTTGGCTTTGGAATACAGACTTAACACAGTAAATCTGTTGGAACCTGTATATATTGAAAGGTTTGGGCTGAAAAGATTGTTCACTAATCCAGATATTGGGTTCATGTATCTTGTCGAAGGAATCTCTAAGACATTTATTGTATCCGATATTCCAAAGTATTCTACATCCTCCCTCAAATGGCTTCTGAACTACATGACAGATTTTATTGAAGAATCTGACATCAAAGAAGAAATTATCTATCTGATCAAAAAAAGAATACATTTTAGAGAATTTGTCAGAAAGAGTTATCTAGCTGGTCACAAGAAAGAAAACAAGATAAGAGGAGCAGATTATTTACTAAGTGATGCTTATGACTTCAAGATCCATACAAAGAGGCAAGACATGGAAGAAATTCAGAAGTACACTCTGAATCTTGAAAGTTCAGAAGTAAGTCACAAAGAAAAAGAAAAAGAAAAGGAAGAAGTTTCTGAAAAGTTGGTTCCTGAAGAGCAAATATCTGAAAAGGAACAACTACAAGTGCAAAGAATAGAAGAAAGTGCTTTCACCATGTTCCTTGAATATTTCCATCCAGAAATGTTCATGGAATATGAACAAAAATTCAACTATATAGATTGCTGGATTCAAAAGTCTTTTGGTGTGAAACAATGGTACTCAGATATCATCAGAAAAATAAGGATTCCAATCAATGAAGCAAGAAAAGAAAGTCATGTGATCAAAGTGATTAATGCTGATTTAAAGACAAGACAAAATTACAAATATGCATTCTTTACTGGTGAGATTTCTACCTTTTCTGAAGCTGACTTTCAGAATGTTCATCTCAGAGATCTTCTCAGAGTGTATAGAAGTCTTTATCCCTTCCATGACTCGACCACCAAGTTCAGAAAATCGTTTCCAGTGCTTAGAGATGGATTATATAGAGAATTTATATGGGCTGCAAAGACTGATTTCCAAGTTGCTTATGTTCTAAACAAGAAACAAGTACACTTAAGCAAACCAAATCTGAGTCTACCAGATATTCAGAATTTGAAGAAAAGCACTTTGGTAATTCATGCTCCTGGCTACGTTTGTAAATGCTTTCAGGAACTATTGTTTGTGAGATTTGAAGAACTCCACAAATGTTGCAATGGAACTCTCATGGCAATCAGAGATCGTTTGGTAAAAAGACAGAATAGAAGACCAAAGAATCTGAGCAATGAAGATTGGGAGAAGCACAAGAAACTTGCAAAAGAAATGGTTAGAGTTGCTGAATCCTTACTTGAATACAGAAGACTAATTTTGAAGGATGTAAGAGAAATTCTGAATTTCTGGAAGTATGATCTGAACTTTTGAAGCTAAGGGGGAGATTGATAGAGATATCATAATAGCTTCAAAAGGTACTGGGTTCTTAAAGAGAAAAAGATCTGAAGAAGTTCTGAAGACACTTCAGAAGAAGTTCTGAAGAAGTTCTGAAGACACTTCTGAAGAAGTTCTGAAGGAGTTCAAAACCCATTCTGAACTTGTCTGTTATGAATGCTTTGTCACTTTAGTCTTTCTATTGTATGTATAAATAGATAGTTAGTTAGATTGTTAGAACTAATGTTTTCGTATACCTTGTAAAGATATATTCTGTAATACAGTACATTCAATCAATACATATTACATTTGGCTATTATCATTCCTGTTATAATCTTTTCATATATTGATATCTTGATTGTTTGGGTCCTAACAACGGTGTAATCCCAAAAAGAGTGCCTTCACAGGCACGTCACTACGCTCCTCACTAAGAAACCCCGCTATCCCGAACACCTGCTAAACATGGCATTTAAGAACAAGTGTTAGGCTTACGCCTAGTGAGTATAAACAGTTAAATGGATAAAGCCGTAAAACACACCGTCTAGTCCCCCTTCTTGAGGGCCCGGAACTCAACAACAATCCGATCAGTCGCCCTCTCACTATAATACTTCTCCATTACCTTTCCTTGAAACATCCCCCACGTGAGCATGGACACAATAGCGGGTCCAAGAGAGATCATGGTGACATTCCACCACTCCAATGCATTACCCCTAAGCATTGGCGAGGAAAATTTAACTTTCTGCTTCTCTTCGCAGTTGCTCGAGCCGAAAGCTTGCTCGATTTCTCTTAGCCACTTCACGCACATTACAGGGTCGTCCGACCCTGATAAACTCGGGTGGCTTGGTACTCATGAAGTTCTTGTACGAGCAACTTCTTCCCACTCTTCTTACCTCAGTCACGAGGGTCTCATTAGTGTTCATTGCTTGAACCACACTAAGTCTGAGTTCATCTTGTGAGCCTGCTACCACCATTGCGGCACCGATCCCGACAGTAAGGTTCACCTCCGACAGTCGGTTAATTCGGGGTTGTGATCTCCTAACAACGATAGGAATCAGAGGTGGTTGGGTGGTCTCTACTGCCTTTTCTTGATTTGTAATACTAGCTGCTGCTGTCTCATGTTCGTTTCGCGATTTTGTACGAGTGTTCACCATCTCAGTCTGTCAAGATGATAGAACAAGAGTAAGACAAGGCTAACATAAATACGTATAACGCATTCACCAATCCTTGGAACAATAGTAAAATAAGCATACTCAGAATACAATGCACCCAAAATAGCATTAGCTACGTGATATCTTGGATATATCATACACATAAGAATCCCTATTTCCAAGGTTACATTTCATGATTAGCGCATTTCCGTCGACTCTAAAGCTCTCTTATCCCAAGAGTTCTACCCATTCTCACAATTCAACACTTAAAGTCTCAGCTTAAGTCTAGGCATCCTAAGTTCATACCTAGTTCGCTTAAACTAAAGCTCTGATACCAACTTGTAACACCCTAAAATTTAGAGCAAATTTAAACTGAAAATAAAAAGTGGAATATATAAAATCACCCACTAATTGGGGATAAAGTATCGGAGTTTACATCTGCAAATAGAATACTAAATGACAACCTAATAATCTATACAAATCCGGAACATAGATTACATTCGGGTGTCACTAATATCCTCAAAATAATGTTTCTATCTTCTCCAATAATTACACGCTACGGTTGATAGAGATATCATAATAGCTTCAAAAGGTACTGGGTTCTTAAAGAGAAAAAGATCTGAAGAAGTTCTGAAGACACTTCAGAAGAAGTTCAGAAGAAGTTCTGAAGACACTTCTGAAGAAGTTCTGAAGGAGTTCAAAACCCATTCTGAACTTGTCTGTTATGAATGCTTTGTCACTTTAGTCTTTCTATTGTATGTATAAATAGATAGTTAGTTAGATTGTTAGAACTAATGTTTTCGTATACCTTGTAAAGATATATTCTGTAATACAGTACATTCAATCAATACATATTACATTTGGCTATTATCATTCCTGTTATAATCTTTTCATATATTGATATCTTGATTGTTTGGGTCCTAACAACGGTGTAATCCCAAAAAGAGTGCCTTCACAGGCACGTCACTACGCTCCTCACTAAGAAACCCCGCTATCCCGAACACCTGCTAAACATGGCATTTAAGAACAAGTGTTAGGCTTACGCCTAGTGAGTATAAACAGTTAAATGGATAAAGCCGTAAAACATTTATTAAAGAGTGAGAGACTTTATCTCAATTAACTCAACTTGAAAGCTTACTCTTGGTGAGCAAGGTTCTTTTAAAAGTAGTCGGGGGATACCCGATCATACCATCTTTGGTGACTACTCGATGTTGGCTTATCAAAGGAACCAATGGCAATTGGAAACCACCAATTAACGCATACACATCTAAAGCCTCCGATGATCCCAATGAAAGCTCGTGCTAGGAGTCAATGGCAATTGGTGACAACCAATTAATGTAACGACATCTAAAGCCTCCGATGACCCTAATTCGGCACGTTCGTAAGAGTCAATGGCAATTGGTATCGAACAATTGATATAATAACATCTAAAGCCTCCGATGACTCAAACGAATAAAAAGGGGACAACATTCCCGGACCAAAAGCGAGTAAATGCCTATGGATCCATTACATGCTAGTCCATAAATCAACTACATCAAACCCGACATAGTGATAGTTTTCCCTTTACCGAAAAAACCTTTATATTTACGTTTCCCTTTGAAATATGAACTTTACCGAAAATTAGGTCAAATAATTTTAGTTCATAACCAAAGATTTTCTCATCTAGAGACATTTCCGATTAAGATAAAACCATTTAAATCACTTATTTCACAACCAAGATCAAAATCCCCAAAATCCTCATTTTGACCTAAAATACGCAAACTTAACTAAATGCAATAATACTTGAAATCATAACTTAAAAAGAGTAGACAATAGCATTTAGAACAAGTATTAGGTTTGTAAAGGTTTAGAAATGAACTCACGTAGCTAGGGTTAGGAAAACCCTAGAGAATCTCCTAAGAGGATGAAGATGGTGAGAGCTTGGTGAAGAAGATGAAGGCTTGAAGAAGAACACAAAACCCTTGATGCTAAAACCTTAATCCTTAGCTTGGAAGGTGAGTTAATGCCTTAGTAGTGGTAGAAATGTGGAGTAAAAGCTCCCAAAAATCGTCTTTAATGAAGAGGTTGGGAAGAAAACGAGTAAGAAGGAAAAAATGGTGAGGAAACTTGGTCAAAATGTCTTTTAGAAGCAATCAGGTCAGCAAAGTGACTTTCAAGTGGGTTTAAGTCACTTAGAAACCCACCCGCTCCCTGATGTTGCCCAAACAGTCGACAAAGTGACTTTCAAGTGGGTTTAAGCCACTTAGAAACCCACCCGCTCCCTTGATGTTGCTCAACAGTGGACAAAGTGACTTTCAAGTGGGTTTAAGCAACTTAGAAACCCACTTGGATTGCCCAACTTACTTCAAAACCCCTTATTTTCGAGTTTAGTTGCATAACTTCAAACTTCCTCAAACGTTAACCAAATAACCTCTAAAACAAACTTTGGGATATCAAATTCTCCTATCTAAACCAGATTGAATCCCGAATAAGTATTCAACCCATAAAAATAATTCCTTTCCAACATTTGATTTTCATAGAAATTTCCGGGTTTTACAATAAGCTCGGCTTAATAACACTTTGATTGTAAGATTTCAAGAACTCATTTCAAAAACCCTATTGAAATTGAATGAATTCAATTGTCATTTTATCAAAATCATAAGACAATTACATATCTAACATTTTGACTAACAATAATCCATAAGAACATCAAATAATTGGCCAAATTAATTAACATTCAAAGTGAAATTGACATTTAACTTAGAAATCCAACAAATAAACTTGTCCCAAACGATTACAACGAAATCTCAAGGTAGAAAAACATCATAAATCTAAAATGACTAATGTTGGAATGAAGAAATTAGCCACACATATCTAAACTAGGTTAACAAACTAAGAAATTTAAGAAATTACCAAAAGATATGAGAAATTGATGGTGAAGTCTTCCAAAATTGGCTTCTTGAGTGTTTCTTCTCTTTTCTCCAATCGGTATCTTCTTTCTCTAATCCCCCTTTTTTGACAGTTTTCGACTCCCCTTTTTATATCTCTTCGAAATAACCGCTGAATTTGAGACTTGGTTATTGATTTTGGCGGTCGCTAGTTGTATCCGAACAAACCAGCGTGAAAACTCACGCGAGAACATCTTGGTGTGTGTGTGTGTGTTGGGACGACCATGTCTCGGCGACGAACGTGTCTCATTTTTAACAAAAAATGAGATGTTCTATTTATACATTAATGTATAATGTATAAATATATAAAAACAACACTACAACCTACAAAAAAACACAGAGGACTGCCATCCATCCTTTATTCTTTTTGGCAACTCATCACCCTCTTTCTGCCACTCATTGTTGCCAACAATGCCAACACCGATATTTTGCCTCTCCTCTCGTTCTACTTCCTCTTCACCATTATCGAACATATCATTTTTCGTTGAGCATCCACCTCCATCTCGGACATCATACCGTTTCGAATTATAAGAAAATATGATTTATGCACATAAAAAATATTCGATTTAAACCTCGTTTTCAGTTTTTGTTTCTATAAATCGTTTCTTTTCTTTTTCTTCCCGTGGTTGTTCATCAATGAAGGTGAAGGTGAAATGGCATTAGGGTGAAGGTGGGTTTTCAATTCAATTTAAGTTTCTGAAATGTATCTATAAATTAAGTTTCTAGAACCATGCCTATCTGAAATTGTTAGGGTTGAAAAAATGTAATTGTATTGAAGCTTTATGTCTAAATAGTTTGACTTTGATGTAAGGGTATAAATATCCATGTTCCTTGTAATGTTTCATAACTTTGAATGTGAGATATATGACACATGTTTGGTCTTGGAGTGTTGTACAAGATTAGTTGTTATGGCTATTGCATTCTTTAGTCACAATACAAGGGAATCTTGTGGAATTGATAACCATAATCATTAAGTTGGGTTTGCATCGAAATTGCTTGTGAACAACAACTAGGTGCTGCAACATACTTTGCTTCTACAGTAGAGGTTGAAACACATTTTCTTTTCTCTGAAGTCCAGCTAACCAATTTTTCTCCTAGAAATTTTGACATGATCCAGAAGTGTTGTTCCTGTCTAATTTGCTTTTATCATGACCTGCATCTGTGAATGCTGTTAGGTCAAACCCAAAATCTTTAGGATACCAAAGGCCTATTAAGATATTGTTGGAACGCAGATCCCCATTTATACTCAAATGATATTGATTATGAATATAAGATAAACAGTAAGCGGAAGCAAATATAATCAATAATCAAACTAGAATACGTAAACAATAATGGAAGAGTATATTGATATGGATCAAATGATAATCTGTATTTTACTCAGAGTGTTGATGATTACAACATAGGAAATATAGAATGATCTCTCAGGTTCCCTCCAAACACAATCGACTCTTAATACAGTGATGTCTCTCTCTTTCTTTATACGATTACAAATGGGAAAGTCAATCAGCAAGCCTATCACGTATTGACACATAAGCAAGTTCCCTAACAGAATTAGTTATGCACGAGAAACATGACTTACCACGTCATATAATCACGTGCGTAGTCCCTTGAGCAATATCCTAAAGATGCTCATACTTCTGGATCATCTCTGTAGCTTCTTAACTAAACTTCTGAAGTAGTTGTCTTCAGGAGAAACTTGCTTCTGGAGAGATATACTATGTTCTTTTAGAGAGAATTTCTGATTCATACTTTTACAAGACAAATAAGTTCTATTTCTTCTCGAAATTTTCATACTCCATTTTCCAACAAAATGGAAAATCCAAATCTAAATGCCATGTATAGTTCAAGTTCACTGACTAAACCTCCCACTCTACTCAAGGATGAATATCCCCAGGGGAAATTCGTATGACCAACTTCTATGAAGGTCTAGATCTTGATCTATACACTTCTATGCTTAATGGTCCTTATGTTCCAGTTACCACTATTCCTCGTATTCCTCTTGATCTATTTTATATGAACAATATGTTTTCAAAAGGTCTAAATATGTGTAAAGGATAGCTCTGCTATGCTTTTATATACAAACGGAACACCATAAGTAAAGGCCGCTGGACCAGAACTCGAAAAACTTCCGAATGGTGTACCTCTGAACTCAATTCCTCCAAAGGAACAGAGAAAAGAGTTTCCCATTCATCCAGATTTCCTAGATATGTGCATTCAAGCTACATCTTGTCTTGATCTTGAAAAGGAGGCAGAAATCAAGCTAAAACAAAAAACTGTGCAACAACCTCAGAAGCACATAAAGTTCAAACGTGAACAGAAAGCAAAATGGGAGTTTAATGAAAATATTTGTCCTTCTATTTTAGTGAGATTTCCAAAAGAGCAAAAGAAGTGGATAGCCATGAAGCACCCTTCAGAGAAGAATTCACATGTTCCAGAGAATAACTCTAGCCTAGATAAGAAGTTCATTCGAACAACTGATGCTAGAGTAGATAGAAATAAAAATTCTTATAATTATCATTCATGAAATGAAAATTCAATGAAATATTTTATGTCTCAGAACTCTGAATGCTTCTCTCTTTTATTTAAACTAAAAAGTTCTACTCAAGTCCACACTCTTTCTCTTCTGACTTCAAGAAACATACTAACTTTAAAAGTCATAAAAAACAGAAACCTCAAACTAAAACAGGAAAACCAGAAGCCTCTAGAAAACCTACAAATCCACAAAAGCTTAAAAAAAATATTACAAGCCTAACTACAAAGGACCCATTATGAAATGGGTACCTAAATCTCTCTAATTCTGTATTGCAGAAACAACTTGTGCACATCTGGTATCTTGACTTTGGATGCTCGAGTCACATGACTGAACCAGAAACCTTACTCTCCATGTTCAAAGACAAATCTGGTGGAGCAGTAACATTTGGAGATAATGGAAAGGGTCAATAAAAGGTTATGGTATTTGACAAGAAGGAAACGTTACTTTATCAAAGGGGTCTCACGTTTCTGGATTGAAAAATAATCTTCTGAGTGTAAGTCAACTCAGTGATGCTAAAATGAAAGTTCTATTTGACGAAAAGCATTGCTACTTACTATCTCAGGCAGGAAAAGAGTTATGGAGAGTCAACAGAAAAGGTAACCTATAAATTATGAACTTCACTTCTAAAGATGGAACATAAACTCTCTGTCCCATCTCCAAGAAGAGTGAAGTAGCTTGGCTCTGGCATCATAAGCTTTCTCATCTTAACTTTCAAAATCTTGAATTGCTTGTGAAACATAACCTGGTTGAGGGCCTTCCAAAGGTCCAATTCCAGAAGGATCATCTTTGTGTAGCTTGTGAAATGGGCAAAATAAAAAGAGCTTCCGATAAGACAAAGAGTGATAATTCTTGTCCAAGACCTCTGCACATGTTACATGTTGACATCTCGGTCCCATTTTTGTGCAAAGTCTCTCTGGTAAAAAGTATATTCTTGTGCTCATTAATGAATTCTCTAGATATACTTGGCTCGCCTTTGTAAGACAGAAGTCACAAGTCCCAGTTGTATTGATCAACATGATGAAGAGGATTCAAGTGCTTCTGTAATGTAAGATTCAGAAGCTGCAAAGTGACAACGGTACTGAATTCAAGAATGCCAAACTTGATGAGTATTTGAACAACGAAGGAATATCACAAAACTTCTCAGTTGCATGAACTCCTCAACAAAATGGTGTGGTGGAAAGACGAAAGCACACCTTGGTTGAAGTCACAAGTACGATACTTGTAGCTTCTGGACTACCCACACACTTCTGGGTTGAGGCTGTCTCGACTGCCTGTTTTATACAGAATAGATCTATAATTGTCAAGAGACATCTCAAAACTTCTTATGAGCTTATCAATGGTAGAAAACCAAATGTTAAATTCTTACACATCTTTGGCTGCAGGTGCTATATCCTAAATGATCGAGATAAACTTGGAAAGTTACAAGAAGTTAGATGAAGCTAAATTCTTGGGATATTTGTTGACCTCAAAGGCTTTCAGAGTTTATAATCTCAGAACCAAACGGTCATGGAAAGCATCAATGTAGACTTTGATGATCAGGCACAATTGACTTCTGATTATTCAGATTCAGAACTCAAGCTTAACAACGTAACTTCTGACTATCTCTCTAGTACCAGAGAATTTTTTTCTTGTACCAAGAATTTTTTTCGAAAAGATAAACATCCAGAACATCTGGCCTAACTCTTGTCGTCAAGGTTAACTAGAAGTCTCTGGTATGTCTATCGGTCTTTCTGGATTACAAATTTTGCAAGTTCGATTGCGTTCAGAGTTATACAAGAGCATATGGGTTGTCTTGGTAACCTGCTGAATGAATCTTTCTCTGAAAATTATACATGTCACTCTCTTCAGTATTAACTCTTGTCGTCAAGGTTATACAGAAGCTTCTGACATGTCTATAATTTTCTCTGAAAAGTCATTCAAATTTGTACAAACTTTTTATTGGTTCCAAAACGTTTTCACTCGACCAACTGGTTGATTCTAAAGTTTTCTTGTGTTCTACAATCTTCTAGAACAAATCACAACTGAAGTGCCACTTCAGAAAATTTTCCAAAAGTATCATAGTCATCCAGAACTTCTGTACTAACTCTTGCCTCCAAGGTTATACAGAAGCTTCTGGTATGTCTATGAAACTTTCCGCAAAGACATATCTCCTAAGAAGATAAGTAATAATAATTTCTGAACAACTCTTTTCGTCAAGGTTATACAGAAGATTTTTTCTTACTTATTTCTTCTTCTAAAATATGTTCTTTACAAAACTCTCTTCTGGTCCTAAAACGATTTTCACAAGACTAGATAGATTGATTTTCTCAAATATCTTATGGGATGATCTTATAATGCTTCAAGGGTGAACAATCAAAGATGACAGCTGTTATACACGCCTAGCTCTCGAAACGGTTTGTTTTACTAACACATTGCCACGTGTCCAAATCTTAAACGATCAAGTATTGAATCATCAGACACGCGTCAAAACCCTATGGACCGCATGCTGAATCAGTTAATAGCCCACGTCATTAGCGTTGATTCATTCTATTTATCACTCGAGTATAATTTCACTCCGATTATTTAAACTCGATTTACGAGACCATTTTCACTTTTCACCACCCTGTTATCTGAATTTCTTACATTCCAAGAACTTCCATTACATTAAACCTGCAACTTCCAAAAATCCTAATTGTTCGAATGGCTGCTCAACAAGCACACATGGAAAGTTATAATGAAGAGGCAAATGTTCACCCGTCTCAAACCGCTGAAAGTGAGGTAATCGTTTTCCTCCCAAACAAACCCAATAACTATCAAATTGATCTAAATCCAAGCAACTATGACTCCAAGTATCGCATTCTGATTGAGTTTCTTAAAACTCATTTCCTCAATTGAGCCCTAACTGTAATTGACTCA
The DNA here is from genome assembly GCA_036898165.1 of Silybum marianum. Lineage (NCBI taxonomy): Eukaryota > Viridiplantae > Streptophyta > Magnoliopsida > Asterales > Asteraceae > Silybum > Silybum marianum. Next base: position 12,269,478 of record CM072540.1, on the reverse strand, counting down.
TCTGTTCCTGAGGAATTTGTTTAAGAATTATGGCATTCTTTGAATGTGTATGACAATGGAGAGTCACTGAATGGTGATTTTGACATGCTCAACTTTGAATATTCATGCGAAGTGAAAATCACGACGGCAAAGATTGAAAGGGTTTTCTAACTACAAACTCTGGTTGCACTTCAAGTTGTTGCATACAAACCATACACAACATCTGTTGTACTTATGGACTTTCTGAACCATCTAGGGTACAACTCTGAAATCCACAGAGTCTCTAAATTCAAACGCGAGTACCTACCCCCAATATGGAACGTTATGGTCTCAATCTTGAACAAAGGTCTTACCTGCAAACTCGGCTCCATGGATCAAGCGAGTACAAATATTCTAACATTGATGTATGGAATCTACTTCAATCGCTCAATAGATTATGCTAAACTCATATACCAAGAAATCGAAGGGGTTGTATACACCAAGGTTGCATCTAAAAAAAAGCAATACGTCTGCCCTTCTTGATGTTTCCACGATTTATTCCTCTGCTGCTTCGAAGTGCAATCAGCTACAAGCAATTTCAATGCTCACCCCCTTTTCGCAAATTCCACATCATGAAAACTCATCGCCCAACCGTTCTTGATGCTGGATATCCGAAGGCCAGACCACTTTCAAGGTACATGCTTGCACTCTTAAGTAACCAACTCCTTCTCTCGATCTATAGGAACTCTGAGGTATTCTTAGCACAAAGATCACCAACCCCAGAGTGTTTAGTATCCAGAATAGTGAGTGAGGGGTCGAGTGAGAATGAGCTTGAAAAAAATCATAGTGATAACTAGAGCGTTTCTAACCATGCCGAGCATTTATTAAGAGATAATACAGAAGATGTCCAAATGGACACAAATGTGGGAATCCAACTGAGTCCAACCCGAGTAACCACATCTGCTAGGGTTGATGCCAACACATCAACACCTATTGAACAAGGACGTACGCTCAGTCCAAACCCAAAACCGCAAGCCAACCGATCATAAACCATCTCAAATGTTTCTGAAACAAGCACAACTGGGGAATCCAATTCATTTTCTTCCCCTCAACATGAAGAAGGCTATGATATAAGAGTTCAAATACCCCAAAACTCGCTACCCTCTAAACACAACATTGATTACTCCGTGACCAATGAAGTAGATTGGATGGAGGTTGCCACATCCATGGAAACTTCTAATCCAAATGCCAATGAAATCCCATCAGAGGGGTTATGGCAACAGGATGCACCACGTACCTCTATTTTTAACATGTTTCAAGGTACGCACATCATTTTTTACTCTCCAATCTATGATGTTGGAGACCAAGTCAATATGATTAGAACATCCAAAGAGGAAGCTCCTAGGATCCCTCGATGTCAGGATGGGAGTCCCTCCATACTCAAAGCCAAAACAGGTACAAGTGAGGGCCTCTCTGAACGCGAGAGATAAGCGGCCACATGTGTTGTGGATACAGCGATTCCCACCCCCTTCCTGAATTTGTTACAAATGTTGCATTCCAAGCATTTGTTAAACAAATGAAGGGATCCATGGATGACCTAAAACTATCCATCGAGGCTTCAGAAGCTAATCTGCAGGCATAACTCATGCATGTCAACTTCTCCTTATGTAATATCCAAACCACTTAGAAAGAACATACAAAGAAGCTTGATCAGTTCCAGAACTTTCTCATTTCTACCCATGATGCCCAAAGAGATCTAGCCATAGAGCAATTTCAGAAGTTGGAGAGTAATCTTAAATCTAACACAGAAGCCCTCTCCAAGCTTCCTTTTGAATTTCCAACTCCTTCAACCACTATTATTTCGAAAACATTCAATGCCTTTGCTGCAAATATGAAGAAGTTGTTAGATACCATTGTTCCTCCAGAAGGCTCTACCTCCTCTGGTTTGGTATCTAAAGCTGACTTGGCAGTTTTTCAAAAGGCTATGCAAGATAAATTTAATGATGTGAATGCCAAATTTGTCATAAAGATCAACTCTGCATCAGCATCTGAGCTTACCTAGAAGATCTCTGCCTTGGATACCTCTATGAATACTATAAAGACAATTTTTCAATCCATCTCTAAATACCAGACTTCAAGGAAGAATGCAAAGGAGGCTAGAGCTTGTAAGAAAGCCGAGCTTAAAAGAAAAAGATTTGAGGACCAGGATCCAGATGCTTATGATCCTCATTAGGGGGAGAAAATACAGAATGTGGGATCTTCTTCTGAACAAGCACAACCTTCATCATCTCAACCGCCACAACCTTTAGAGCAACAACCTTCAGAACAACAACAAAAGAATCATTTTGCTCAAGAGAATCCTTCTGCTCCATCCTCTACTAAAGCTCCAATTACTGTAACTCCACTAGCAATGCATCCTTTACCTTCCAATCAAAAAGTTGCTAACTTTATTCTAAGTCCTGAATGAACCAGAAGACAACCAATTCCTCCTATTCCGAGAAGACCAAGAAATACAACTACATGACCAAGAGCTCTGGGTCAGGCCTCCACATCTACCCCTACTGGTCAAATAACTGCCACTCATGTTCCAGAGGTGAATACTTCAGAAGTCCCAACCTCTGCAATTCCAGAAACCACTCCAGTTCCTGAAGCAAACATACCAGAAGCTTCAACCTCTGGAAATCAAGAACTTTCTATCTCTACAACCTAAGAAACCCATGTTGCCTCATCCAGCCAGCAAGTTCAAACTCCTACTAATCAAAAGATGAAGGCTCCAATGGTTGATCAATCTGATGATCAAACCAAAAAAAGAAGGGCTGATATTATATGGAAGGCAATGGAGCCGAAACAAAGTGAACGAGTGGCCAGTGCTCAAATTTATGGAAGCTAATCTGCAGGCATAACTCATGCATGTCAACTTCTCCTTATGTAATATCCAAACCACTTAGAAAGAACATACAAACAAGCTTGATCAGTTCCAAAACTTTCTCATTTCTACCCATGATGCCCAAAGAGATCTAGCCATAGAGCAATTTCAGAAGTTGGAGAGTAATCTTAAATCTAACACAGAAGCTCTCTCCAAGCTTCCTTTTGAATTTCCAACTCCTTCAACCACTATTATTTCGAAATCATTCAATGCCTTTGCTGCAAATATGAAGAAGTTGTTAGATACCATTGTTCCTCCAGAAGGCTCTACCTCCTCTGGTTTGGTATCTAAAGCTGACTTGGCAGTTTTTCAAAAGGCTATGCAAGATAAATTTAATGATGTGAATGCCAAATTTGTCATAAAGATCAACTCTGCATCAGCATCTGAGCTTACCTAGAAGGTCTCTGCCTTGGATACCTCTATGAATACTATAAAGACAATTTTTCAATCCATCTCTAAATACCAGACTTCAAGGAAGAATGCAAAGGAGGCTAGAGCTTGTAAGAAAGCCGAGCTTAAAAGAAAAAGATTTGAGGACCAGGATCCAGATGCTTATGATCCTCATTAGGGGGAGAAAATACAGAATGTGGGATCTTCTTCTGAACAAGCACAACCTTCATCATCTCAACCGCCACAACCTTTAGAGCAACAACCTTCAGAACAACAACAAAAGAATCATTTTGGTCAAGAGAATCCTTATGCTACATCCTCTACTAAAGCTCCAATTACTGTAACTCCACTAGCAATGCATCCTTTACCTTCCAATCAAAAAGTTGCTAACTTTATTCTAAGTCCTGAATGAACCAGAAGACAACCAATTCCTCCTATTCCCAGAAGACCAAGAAATACAACCACATGACCAAGAGCTCTGGGTCAGGCCTCCACATCTACCCCTACTAGTCAAATAACTGCCGCTCATGTTCCAGAGGTGAATACTTCAGAAGTCCCAACCTCTGCAATTCCAGAAACCACTCCAGTTCCTGAAGCAAACATACCAGAAGCTTCAACCTCTGGAAATCAAGAACTTTCTATCTCTACAACCTAAGAAACCCAAGTTGCCTCATCCATCCAGCAAGTTCAAACTCCTACTAATCAAAAGATGAAGGCTCCAATGGTTGATCAATCTGATGATCAAACCAAAAAAAGAAGGGCTGATATTATATGGAAGGCAATGGAGCCAAAACAAAGTGAACGGTGGCCAGTGCTCAAATTTCTGGAAGCTAATCTGCAGGCATTACTCATGCATGTCAACTTCTCCTTATGTAATATCCAAACCACTTAGAAAGAACATACAAAGAAGCTTGATCAGTTCCAGAACTTTCTCATTTCTACCCATGATGCCCAAAGAGATCTAGCCATAGGGCAATTTCAGAAGTTGGAGAGTAATCTTAAATCTAACACAGAAGCCCTCTCCAAGCTTCCTTTTGAATTTCCAACTCCTTCAACCACTATTATTTCAAAATCATTCAGTGCCTTTGCTGCAAATATGAAGAAGCTGTTAGATACCATTGTTCCTCCAGAAGGCTCTACCTCCTCTGGTTTGGTATCTAAAGCTGACTTGGTAGTTTTTCAAAAGGCTATGCAAGATAAATTTAATGATGTGAATGCAAAATTTATCTCAAAGATCAACTCTGCATCAGCATTTGAGCTTACCTAGAAGGTCTCTGCCTTGGATACCTCTGTGAATACTATAAAGACAATTTTTCAATCCATCTCTAAATACCAGACTTCAAGGAAGAATGCAAAGGAGGCTAGAGCTTGTAAGAAAGCCGAGCTTAAAAGAAAAAGATTTGAGGACCAGGTTCCAGATGATTATGATCCTCATAAGGGGGAGAAAATACAGAATGTGGGATCTTCTTCTGAACAAGCACAACCTTCATCATCTCAACCGCCACAACCTTTAGAGCAACAACCTTCAGAACAACAACAAAAGAATCATTTTGCTCAAGAGAATCCTTCTGCTCCATCCTCTACTAAAGCTCCAATTACTGTAACTCCACTAGCAATGCATCCTTTTCCTTCCAATCCAAAAGTTGCTAACTTTATTCTAAGTCTTGAACAAACTAGAAGACAACCAATTCCTCCTATTCCCAGAAGACCAAGAAATACAACCACATGACCAAGAGCTCTGGGTCAGGCCTCCACATCTACCCCTACTGATCAAATAACTGCCACTCATGTTCCAAAGGTGAATACTTCAGAAGTCCCAACCTCTGCAATTCCAGAAACCACTCCAGTTCCTGAAGCAAACATACCAGAAGCTTCATCCTCTGGAAATCAAGAACTTTCTATCTCTACAACCTAAGAAACCCAAGTTGCCTCATCCAACCAGCAAGTTCAAACTCCTACTAATCAAAAGATGAAGGCTCCAATGGTTGATCAATCTGATGACCAAACCAAAAAAAGAAGGGCTGATATTATATGGAAGGCAATGTACCCAAAACAAAGTGAACGAGTGGCCAGTGCTCAAATTTCTGGAAGTAGAGAGATACATTTCAGTCACCTATATGCAGAGAGAGAGAGAGAGGAGAGAACAATTTTGGTGACACATGATTTTGCTGTGGATGCAGATGAGTAAACAAAGGGCAAGATTTGCAAGATTCAAACAGCCTGGAAGAAATGTTTTTGCCTCGTCTCCCATCAGAAGAATAGTTGGACTAAGAACGAAGTATTTTGAAAACTCAGATATCATGTACACATCATATAAGGTTGAAAGAGCAAATGGAAAAACCTAACCTTCTGTGATAATGATTTGTTGTCCCTAAAAGCTTCTGATCTAATACCTCTTGGGAGATGTATGAAGCAAAGAAGAAGCAGAAGTTCAAATGATGATGTTGCTTATTTGAGAATTCTTAGCTGTATGGAAGCATTTGTCGACTATAGAGGCAAACTAGACTTTTAGATTGGCTTCGAAAGACATGTGGAACGCTTATCTATTACAGTGCCAAATGAAGGGTTGGAGGGAATTGAAACAAAGAAGGCTGTCGATCTTATACTTGAACCTGAACAAGAATAAGGATTGTGTTCAGAAGACCTCTTGGAAAAAGATTCTTTAGACTAACAGAAGCGTTTAAATACTCTGAAGATATGTTGAATCTTATCAGATGACTGATTGCTGCGAAGAAGGATGATGTGAACATAGCCATCAAAAGAGCATCTTTTGATATGGAGATGTATATATTCAAGCTAACATAGATTACTAGAAAATTTCTTAGAGTAATCAGTGGGCATCCAGAAGCCCCTTTCTAGTCATTACATGTACTTTTCTTTCTGTAATGTAATGAAAATTTTCAACTTTGTATTTTCTTTATAATTAGCTATTTGTTCTATATTCATAATTAGGGGGAGATTGTTAGAACTTATTTGTCTTGTAAAAGTATGAATTATAACTTTTCTCTAAAAGAACAAAGTAAATCTCTCCAGAAGCAAGTTTTTCCAAAAGACAGCTACTTTAGAAGTATAGTTCAGAAGCTACAGAGATGATCCAAAAGTTGAACATCTTCTGGATATTGCTCAAGGGACTACGTGCGTGATTAAATGACGTGGCAAGTCATGCTTCTCGTTCATAACTAATTCTGTTAGGGAACTTGCTTATCTATCAATACGTGATAGGCTAGCTGATTGAATTTTCCATTTGTAATCTTATAAATAGAGAGAGTCATCACTGTAGTAAGTGTCGATTGTTTTGGAGAGAACCTGAGAGATCATTCTGTATTTCCTATATCGTAATCGGCACTTGAGTGAAGTACAGATTATCATTTGATCCATATTGACATACTCTTCCATTACTGTTTACATATTCTAGTTTGATTATTGATTATATTTGCTTCCGCTTAGTGTTTATCTTACGTTCCTAATCAGTATCATTTGAGTATAAATGAGGATCTGGGTTCCAACAAAAAGATCTAGATAAACATAGTTCTCTAGTCCTTTTATGGATAATAAAAGCTAGGTTTTCGAGTTTCCAAGATAGTGAAGTTTTAATCTTTAGAGAATTACAGAATTTTATCAATAATTCAAATTAGTTAAAATAGTATTCTTGACTAGAAAAATCTGCAAGTCGCAAAACCATTGAGTTTTTCTATAGACAAGAAGATCTAATTAACCAAGTATGAATTTTGACAATTAACCAACTTTATAAAGGTTACCAAATGATTCTTGACTAGAAACTCTACAAGTACAAAGTTATTGAGTTTTCTATGGACACGAAAAATCTAAAGTACTCAAAATAAACGAAAGTAATTTTAAATTTTAGGCGAAAAAATAAGGATGCGATAAAACAGGATTTTTAAAGAAAAAACGATGAAAAAAAATTATTATTTTTTACTATTCACCCGAGAAAATTACTGTTCATCCGAGAAAACACTATTCAATAGACAACTTTTCATCCGACAACCATTCATTCGACAACTATGAGATTTTACCAAAAAATTGTCCATGTTTAATGAAAATTGAGTATGTTTTTTTCAGGACAAATACAAACAACTTTAAAGCCTGGAGTTTTGGCAAAATACGTCAAAATCGATGCGATAAAAATTGAAACAGTAACAGTTTTCGGGAAAAAAAAAACTTTAAAAATCAAAACTTTTTGACGAAATTGATTTAATCACAAAAAAACCACACATATATGAATCGATATCAAGATGGAATATTCAAGAAAACTAAAACGAGAGTACCTTTAATTCCAAAAATCGCAAAAAAATCGAATGTACCTTTTTCCTCAACAAATTTTTACGAATTAATCCAGATCTATATAATCTTCTTCTCTGATACCAATTATGTATCCCAGATCAATCAGGTAACGATGTATATTAATAAGAATAATCAACAAGAACAGGTTGAATAACACCTTATGTCATATATCTCAGTTGTAGAATTCGTGGTTACATTGATTTCTCTCTAATAAGCTCTCTAATCTGGTCTATCAATAAGCTCTCTAATCTCTTGTCTTCTAATGTTAGCCCCTAACCTTCTATTTATATTCTAGAAGAAATAGAAATATGGAAACAAAGGAATAAAACAATATTCACTTACCTTATTTACAATAAGATCTTTTCCTTTAGAAATAAATAAATCTTTCCTAATAATAAAACTTCCTAATTAATGACTTTGTTGACTTTACGTTTTACTCCTTCATGTCTTCAATAGTTGTCATCTCGGATACAACATTTTTAGACCTAACACTGCCCACACCATGTGGGTTTGGCAAGACAATCTCCTCTCTGGAGCCCTCATTGGTACGTTGGAACCTACCCTTGTCCCACTCAAATCATGCTCTGAAACTTGCAAAGCTGCTTACGATATGCTAGCCAACACCTTTTCCAAACAATCTAGAGGCCATCTCAAATATGTTCGAGCCAATCTGAAGGCCGTTACCAAAGTCCCTCTTTCAATCACGAAATACATCAAAGCCATTAAACTGTGCACGGACCAACTAGCCATCCTCGGCGAACCCATGAATCCAGAAGACATTACCGATAAAGTCCCTGATATCTCGACTCTAACTATCAATGAGTCATTGATGCGGTTCATGCTCGTGATACACATATCAGTTTTGACGAACTTCATGAAATATTGCTAAATAGAGAGCTTGCTATAAAATTTCAAACCTCAGCACTTCACCTTCTAGCCTCTGCCCACGCAACCACTACTCGCCCTTCTTCCCCACCTACCATCACTCTCCAACACTCAATTCCAACTACCGCTTACACCAACCATACAAAAATAACAAACGCTTCAACGCTCCTAGCATAGGTGGCTACCAAGGCAAATGTCAATGGTGCCATACTGACGATCACTCTCCTCAACATTGTCCTGCCTTTCATGAAAAATTTCCAACTGAGCGTCTACCTACTAAGCTTGATACCAACAATCCCAACCCCCTTCCGCCAACCATCGTACACCTCGTGCTTATGTTGCTACTGTTGGACAGTCTAACTCATCATCTCCTTGGCTTCTTGATTCGGGTGCCTCGCACCACGTCACTCATGACCTCGCAAACCTAGCCTTTCATCACCCCTATGATGGCTGCAACGGCGTAGGTATCACAATCACACACTGGTTCTTTTTCCATTCCTACTTCATATAATTCTTTATCTCTATCTAATGTTCTATGTGCTCCCTCTATGACTCGCAATATCATTTTAATGTTTCGATTATGTTATGATAATAATCTCGTATTAGAATTTTCTTCTAATTCTTTTGTTGCAAAGGATCGTCTTACGGGAGCACATCTTACCAAGGGTCCAACTAAACATGGAATTAACGAATGGCCTTCTTCTCCACCTATACTAGCTTCTTCTAGCATCAAAGCATCTGCCATAGATTGGCACCATCGGCGTGGGCATCCATCTCAATGCATACTTAGGAATTTAATTTCTATGTTTCAACTTAGTGTTTCTAGTAGTCATTCTTTCAATTGCAATGCATGCCAATGCAATAAAAGGCACAAGCTTCCATTTGGCCAAAGTCCTTTACATTCTTCTACATCTATTGATCTCATTTACACATACTTATGGACATCCCCCGTTTATTTGCATGATGGTTATAAATACTATGTCATATTTGTTGATCACCATACCAAGTATATTTGGTTTTACCCTCTAAAAAACAAATCTGATACAAAATTGGTGTTCATCCGGTTCAAAGGGTTGGTTGAAAACTTTTTTGCTAAAAAGATCAAAACAATTTACTCTGACAAGGGGGGGGTGGGATACCAAGCTTTAAACACATACCTCACAATTGATGGTATATCTCATCTTACCTCTCCACCCCACACTCCTGAGCACAATGGTTATGTTGACCTACGTCATCGTCACATAGCCAAAACGGGTCTTACCCTTCTTGCTCACTCTAATCTTCCTCTCGAATTTTGGTCTCATACTTCCCACACCTACTCTTTATAATCACTCACCATTTCACCATCTTTTTGGATCTCCTCCCAATTACCTCAAACTTCATACTTTTGGGTGTCTTTGCTATCCTTTGTTGCGACCATATACACATCATAAAATGAACCCAAAATCCACTCCTTGTGTCTTCATTGGATAGTTCAAAACCCAAAGTGCTTATCATTTCTTAGACCCTCTCACACACAAGGTCTATACCTCCCGCCATGTTCGCTTTGTTGAAGCCGAATTTCCCAATGCTACAGTCACTACTCAAAAGAAAATTCCACCTCCACTTTCCATTGATGAATGGTGTGGTATGTCAATTCCCATACTCTCAAACCTATCCTCAACCAATACTAGTGCTTCCAGCCAACTATCTCCTACCACTACTATCGCCACTCACAACACTATCTTCCAGCCACAGTAACCCCAAGCAAACCAGCAGCCTGTCTGTAGCAGCTCGTCATCACACCACCTATCAACGACCCAAACTGATCCACCCTCATCTTTACCTCCACTTATAGAAATTATAACCCGTGCCAAAAATAATATTCATAAACCTAATCTTAAATACAACCACCATGTTGTTCTTCAAAGCAAACCTAGTGAACCCAACAATGTCTTGCAAGCTCTAAAGGACCTTATGGAAGCAAGCTATGTTTCAAGAGATTTTCGTCTTACATAAATTTGGCACATGGGATTTAGTTTCGCCCAACAAAAGTCAAAATCTTGTTAAATGTGAATGGGTTTTTTGAATTAAACACAATCCCGACGGTAGCATTCAACGTTATCGTGCTCGTTTAGTTGCCATAGGTTTTCAACAACGGCCTGGAATTGACTATACTGAACCGTTTAGTCCTGTTGTTAAACCAGCTACCATCCGCACCTTTCTTAGTTTTATGGTTACGGAAAATTGGCATTTACGCCAACTGAATATCAATAACGCATTTCTCAATGACACACTCAAAGATGAAGTATATATGTCCCAACCACTCGGATTTGTTGATGTCAACTTCCCGACTCATGTGTGCAAGCTTCGCAAGGCTATCTATGGCCTTAAACAAGCCCTTCGGGATTAGTATATGGACTTGACGAACTTTCTACTTGGCTCTGGTTTTAAACGATCCATTACTGATGCATCACTTTTTATTTCCTATGATTCCACGACTCCTATTTATCTTGTTGTGTATGTGGATGATATAATCATCACCGGACCAAATGCTACTAACCTTGATGCTTTTGTTAAAAGTTTGGCAAACAGGTTCTCATTATAAGAACGTGGCACCTTGTCATACTTTCTTGGAGTTGAAGTTAAGCCTACACACAAAGGCGTCTTTTTTAGTCAAAGAAAATATACCATGGACCTCTTTGAACGCTTTGATATGCAACACACAAGGCCGACATCCACACCCATGGTTGTCACTCCAAATCGCACACTATCGGCAGGTGAACTCATAGATAATCCAACTGTCTATAGCGCAGCAGTTGGAAGTCTTCAATACCTCACTCTCACAAGGCCAGACGTTGCATTTGCCATCAACAAATTGTCCCAATACATGCACAAGCCCTACACTACACATTGGGCAGCGGTGAAGCGTCTCATGTGCTATCTTTGTGGGACAATGGATAAAGAGATCAACATTGTTTGTGCTTCTCCTTTTACCCTTCATGCTTTTGCCGACGCCGACTAGGGAGGGAACAAATATGACTACACTTCTACGATGGGTCATGTTGTCTTTCTAGGTAAAAATCCTATCACCTAGAGCTCCAAAAAGTAAAATCCTTATCTCTCTCCACCACTGAAGCCAAGCACAGGTGTGTCGCATCCACAACTGCTGAATTATTGTGGGTCCAAAATCCTCTCAGCAAGTTTCGTCTTTCGACTACACATACTACAGTCATATATAGCTATAACTGTTGGAACCCAGATCCCCAATTACTTTATATTCAGTAGATTTAAATACGAAAATCAACAGAGTAAGCGGAAGAACAATCTACTGTATTCAACAATAAGGTAATCAACAATGATAAACATTAAACGATTCAATTCAATGCAGAAAGATGTTGAAGAGCCAATGTATTCAATAAGCTGATGATTACAATACTGAAGAACAATTTCTCTCTCAAAATAGGAATTCTCACCTCTCTTCTCTTAAAACCCACCCTTTTCAATACAAGAAATGAAATCTATTTATACTAAAGTGAGAGAGAAAGTCAATGCATCAGCTAATGAGGAGGAGACACGTCAGGGAATATTGTAACAAATTCTGTTGAGCATAAGTTGCATGACTGTCCACGTCAGCAAGTTCGTGTGTTGGAAATAACCGCTGATTCACAGAGGTCCACAGAGGTTGTCCAAGCCTCTGGGAGCATCTTTGTTCTAAACACTTAGAGAAATTCACGGCTCTGGCATCTTCTGGATAAGCTTTTACAAAAACACTTAAGATTTCTGATTACATACTTTTACATAAAGAAATATTCTAACAATCTCCCCCTAAGTATGAATCAGAAAACAAAAGAAATTACAATAAAATTACAGAAATGAAATCAAAAAGGAGCATTTGGATGAAGCTTTATAATCTTTTGAAAAATATCCATTAGCTTCCTCATCTTCTGTAAGCTTTCGAGTTTGAGACAGATTTTTCTTGCCATAACTCTTTCACCTTGTTCAACTGTCTGTTCATCCTTTAACAAAGACGTATAACCCCTGATGAGCTCAACAACTTCTGCGGAATATTTATGGGCTTCACTAACTCTGAAGAAGCACTTCTGTGATTGTCTCCTGAACACGACCCCCTCTTCTGGTGTAGTTAGAATTCTTCCAACAGGAAACATATCTACCTCTTCTCTGTGAGTATTTGGTGTAGAAATAGCTAAGTTATGAATATCCATATCCAGACCCACTTGAAAGTCTGTTTTTGCTCTGTGCCTTATAAAATTTTCAATGCACCTGATGATCCTGTTGAAAGCTACTTTATCGTGTGGATGCTTTCTTTCATTCATCTTCAGCTTCATTTTTCTACCCAGAGGTATTAAATCACAGGGATTTATTGACAGTAGGTTGTTGTCACAGAAGTACTGGCTCTGATTATCTTCTCTCAATACTTCATAGATTGTGTACATGATTTCCGTCCCTAGAAATTGTACATGCTTTGCTCCAGATATCTTCTTTATTGGGGACTTTGAGTAGGCTTCTTCTTTAAACAAACGATGAGCCATGAACTTAACCTTCACTTCATCTCTAACTCTATAGTCATTTGCAAAGTTTGGCAGCATTAAGAACACCTTAATATCGATGAGTGCATATCAATGAGCCTGTTCCACCTCAATCGTTGTCTTCCTCTTGAAACTTCTCACTTTATCTATTTCCGCAGCCAAAATCTCTTTTCTTTGCATAGAGGCGCACTTTGCAGGAGCCTTGTCTTTAGGTTCTGTTCTAGTGGGAACGGGTGTTGATTTTGGCTCTGGAGCTGATTCTGGTTCTGGGGTAGGAATGGGAGTTGATGTGGGAGTTGGTATTTTGGGAGTGGGAGTTGGATTGGGAGTTGAGGGCTTCTGTGGCTTCTGTAAAGAGTGCTTCTATGTATTACTCATCAGGTTAAGTAAAAACTTTGCCACATCTGGGTCCTTGGGCAAGGATCCTTTGAATTGGGCAAGTGATGTTGGATTCAGAGGGACTTCTTTCGCAGATTCCTTCCCTTTTTCATGCACAGGGGGCTCAGAGACTGGATCTTGTGGGGCAGAGGTGGATGTAGGGACTTCTGGCTTCTGTTTCTTTGAATTCTTTCCCTTCTGAGAATCAGGATCCTGATCCTCAGACCTTTTTCGCTTAAGCTCGGCCCGTTTGCAAGCTCTTTCCTCTTTACTCTTATTCCTCTGGGCTTGAACAGTTGAGATTTGTTCGGCAACGTTGGTAAGTTTGGACACAGAGGTATCAAGATCTGATACCTTCTAGGAAAATGTAGTATTTGTCTTGTTTGTTTTAGCAGCGAACTTTGCACTTACGAACGTTAGTTTTTCAATTAACGAACGTTGTAAGGCAGCAACGTCTGACTGTCGAACCAGAGCTTGAGATTGTGATTCTGGGAGGAGGGATTGGCAGAGCTTCTGTATATCCTTCTGCAAAGACGTAAAGTCAGATGCAGAGATGGTTACCTCTGGAGTAGGAATCTCTGTAGGAATGTTGCTCAGAGCCTCTGTATTGGATTGAAGAGTTCGTACTATCTTTTGCAGCTCCTCCTCTGTTTTCTTTGAGCTTTCCTCTGTGTTCTCCTTGACGAATCTCTTTATTTCAACCAGAGCTTTAGCTTGATCATCACTCTGAGTTTGGACCAAATTTCTGAGTTTCGTGGTCATTGTGACTTGCTCCATTAAAGTAGCCTGCAGATATGAGATTAAGGAGCTTTGGGCTTTAAGCTCTGTGTTAACCTTCTGTTCATGAGTAACAAAGGCTTGTTTTAGATCCGCCACAGATCCCTTGACATTATCAACAAATGCTTGGAACGCAGCATTTGTGACATAGTCTTGGGTGGTAACCGGTGCATCTCCAACACATGGAGCCCCGTTTCCCTCGCGTCCAGAGGGGCCTTCATTCACGCCTGTGTTGACGTTTAGTGTGGAAGGACTTCCACCCTGTCCTCGAGAGCCCTGGTTAGAGGAACTCTCTTCGGGTGTTCTGACTACTTGGGCTTCTTCCTCATCATCAGAGGATGAGGAGTCGAAAGTAGTGTGCTTACCTTCAGCAATGGCGAAAACGCCGGTAAGTGGTGCATCCTCTGGCTGTAACCCCTCTGATGGAATTTCATGAGCCTCTATACTACCAGAGGATATGGACGTACCCTCTGGATCCCTATATCTGTGTTGGCCACGAAGGCTTCAACATGTGTAGTTCTGGACGAGATCTGGGGCAATGGATCTCTTATTACTTCATCATCATCCTTTTGAGAGGATGAAGATGGAAGGGATTCCCCGGAAGTTCTTGAGACAGAGTATATAAGACCCTCTACTCGGTTAGGTTCTGGGCGGTTTGGAATGGGTTGTCCTTTTTCAATGAATGAAGATGTGTTGGCATCGACTTCAGCAGTTGTGGTTACCCTGGTTGGACTCGGAGAGGTTCTCACAAATGTGTCTCTGTGGACATCTTCTGTGGCTGCTCTTAAAAGAGCATCCGGATGGGTAGAATCTCTCTGGTTGTCACTTGAATTCTTTTCAAGCTCATCCTCACCAGACCCCTTACTTCCTACTTCTGGCTCTAAATGCTCAGGGGTAGGTAATCTCGTTTCTGAGTATACCAGTGAGCTTCTATAAGAGATTAGATTGGGGAGGGTAAAAGGAATAAGGTCTAGCATGTACCTTGATAGTTCGCGATGATGTGGGTAACCAGCAGGAACCACAGTTGGTTTGTGGGTATTCATAGTGTGAATTTTGCAGAGGAGGGACGATTGGTGCTTGAAGCTTTAGAACTGCAGCATGTGCAAAAACTGATAGAAATATTAGATAGCATAGGTGAGTGAGATCACTTCTTGCTTCTTGGGCTTGTACCTTCTTTAACACTGCGGCTCTGAACTCATTATAGATGAGAGAAACGTAGTCAATATTGAGGTTAAAGTACAACCCGTACATGATTGTGAGAATGTTCCTGTTTGCTTGGTCCATAGAGGTGGTTTTGCAAGTGAGGCTTCGGTTCAGGATGGACATAAGCACATTCCACACTGGGGGAATATGTTTCCTCTTGAATGTGGACGGGGCTGAAATGGGTGTATTGTAACCCAAAAATGAGATAAACGTTAGGAGAGCATCCGTTGAGGGAAGAGCAGTTAGGTTAGGGTTTGGAATAACTTCGCCGTTGATTTTAATCTCTGGAGGAGGAAGGCTAAAAAATTTAGCGAACTTGCGCTTGGTAAAAGGTATTGCCACGGCGTCATCAGTGTTAATGGGGTGGCCAAAACTTCCAATCATTTCCTGGGTTTCGTCGTTGATGCACAGAGTATGCCATATTTCTTGAATGTATAACTTGGGGATATTTGGGTGTGCTAGAGTTAGGGCTTTGTTGATGGGATGATGTTGCAGGAACTCGATCATAACCCTGTTGGCGGCTGGATAAGTAGCAGGATCCAATAGAACTTGGGCATTGTTTGGTTTGATTGGAAGACGAGTGAAAACGAAATTTTCGGCGGTGGATTCGACAATCTGATGATCATTGTTGTTGGCTTCTTGGTTTGCAATAAGAATTTGATCGGCCATTGATGAGGTTTGGATTTTGGAAAGAAGTTGCAGGTTTGATTTTGCCAGGAGAGTTTCAGAAGATGATGAGAGTAAAAGGTTTGGCGGTTTTGAAATTTTTGGGGTTTTATGGAAGGTTTTGAATGCGAAGGGTTTATGCTCGATTAAATCAAATTAACGGCATAATTAGCTGACGTCATTGGGATTAGGCGTGGGATGTGACGTGAGCAGCTTTAATTTCGCAGTCATGCGATGGATAGATTATGGACACGTGGAAAGGCGATTGGACGTGAGACTGGGGATAGATGACGCATGGAAGGTAGGTTTCTCAAAGGTTTTCTCGATTGGTTTTAATCGATTGGTTTTTCAAAAAGAATTAAAATCGATCAATTGAAATATTAAAATAAATCAATTAAAAGTTTTAATTAAAATCGATCATTTAGTAAGGATAAAAGATGTGTAAGTGACTAAATGATGGTTTTGTATTTAATAAGTAATTTTTAAAGAACAAATTTAACTGATTCAAAATATTATGATGAACCTTGAAGGCATAAGTTAATTCATAAATTCTTGAGTCAAGAAAATTTCTAAGTTAAAAAGGACTTAAGAAATAGCTCCCTATCACAGAGTTTCAAAAGTATTTGAGCTCTGGATATTTGGAGACTATTTAAATCTCATTGATATGGGATCCCCCTTGAATGATGGTTTATTCTGTTGCTCCCCTTTGAGTTCTGCAATGATAAGCTCCCCCTAGAACTATGCTTGGATCAAAAAGTAAGAATATCGAGCATTCTGTCTGCACAGAGGCACACAGAGGCTTCTGTGGGGTTCTGGATGGTGCAGAGCCTATCAGAGACCCCTGGGTGATTCTGGGTTATTGAAAATAAAGACAAGGATAGAAAAGTAAGGACATGTAAAACATATAACCATGCAAATCTTGAAGATTTGAAGTAGTTATATATTTAACATGCCCAACTTGCTGATTAGAAAATTAAATCTCTTCTCATCCAGAGCTTTTGTAAACAGATCAGCAAGTTGGTAATCAGTGGAGACAAAATACATTTCAATAGTCCCTTTCTCCACATGATCCTTTATAAAGTGATATCTAACATCTATGTGCTTGGTTTTTGAGTCATCACTGAGTTTTCAGTTATTGCTATGCCACTCTCTGAGTCACAGAGGATGGGAATCTTATCATATATCAAGCCATAGTCTCTAAGTTGGGTTTTCATCCAGATTACCTGTGAGCAACAACTTGCAGCGGCTACATACTCTGCTTCTGCTGTAGAGGTTGAAACACAACTCTGCTTTCTGGAAGTCCAACTTATTAGACGATTTGCCATAAGTTGACAGCTACCAGAGGTGCTTTTTCTGTCCAACCTACATCCTGCATGATCTGAGTCAGTATATGCAATAAGATCAAATGACGAAATCTTTGGATACCAGAGACCCAAAGAGGGTGATCCTTTGAGATATCTGAAGATTCTTTTTACTGCAGCCAAGTGAGATTCTTTTGGATTGGCCTGAAACCTAGCACAGAGACAAGCGGCAAACATAATATCTGGTCTACTAGGTGTCAAGTACAGAAGTGATCCAATCGTTCCTCTATAACTCTTAACATCTACTGGTTTCCAGAGAGATCAGAATCTAGTTTGGTGCTGGGAGAGATTGGTGTTTTCATGGAAGTGACATTTTGGAATTTAAACTTTTTGAGCATATCAGAAACATATTTGGCTTGATTTATGAAAATTCCAGATGGGGTCTGTTTTACTTGAAGTCCTAGAAAATAGTTTAACTCCCCCATCATGCTCATTTCAAATTCACTTTCCATTAGTTTTGAAAACAACTTTACTTCTGATTGATCAGTGGAACCAAATATGATATCATCCACATAGATTTGTACAACAGTTAACGTACCTTTGCCTCTTTTGATGAATAGGGTGGTGTCAACTTTACCTTTTTCATAGTTGTGTGTGATTAGAAACTTTGACAGACGTTCATACCATGCTCTGGGGGCTTGTTTCAGAACATACAGACCCTTGTCCAGAAGGTAAACGTAGTCTGGATGTCGTGCATTTTCAAAGCCTGGAGGTTGTTGTACATACACCTCTTCTTTGAGATTTCCATTAAGAAAGGCACACTTTACATCCATTTGATATACTTTGAAGTCCCTGTATGCTGAGAATGCTAAAAATAACCTAATTACCTCCAATCTTGCAACTGGAGCAAATGTTTCAACATAATCAATTCCTTCTTCTTGGCAGTATCCTTTTGCCACCAATCTTGCCTTGTTTCTGATCACTATCCCGTCTTCATCTCTTTTGTTTCTGAAAACCCACTTTGTGCCAATTGCTGTCACATTCTCTGGTAATGGCACGAGTTTCCAAACTTTATTTTTCTCAAACTGGAGCAACTCCTCTTGCATTGCATCAATCCAGCTTGGATCTCCTAATGCTTCATCAACCTTCTTGGGATCTATCATGCTTAGAAAGTTTACATAAAAAGATTCATTTGCCGTTGCAGATCTTGTTTTTACTCCTCCAGAGGGATCACCAATGATTTGTGATGGAGGATGATCACTTGTCCACTTCGTCATTCTTGTCTGTGGAATTTGAGTGGCTTGAATCTCGCTTACGTTGAGCTTCCTCTGGAATTGAACTTGGTATTTCTGTTGAACTTGAGGTTGATGGTTCTGTGTAAGGTTCAGCTTCTGGGATCTGTTCGGGTTCATCTATTTGCACAGAATCTTGGATTGGTTCCTCTTGAAGATCAGAGGTTGGTGCAGATGATACTTCTTCTGTGTCTTGAGATTCAGGAGTGGCTGGACCAGAATTAATTACCCCAGAGGTTTGAAGGACTTCTGGAATATTCAATGTTGTTCTTTTGGTAAGAGATTCAGATGGGATTTCTTCTCCGAGGAAATCGTTGAATATTGTATTGATCTCTGATTCTCTGCTACCTGAAAGATTGAGTTCTGAGTTGGAGAAATCAGAAGTCAGTTGATCATCAAATTCAACATTTATGCTTTCCATGACCATTTTTGTTCTTAAGTTGAAAACTCTGAAAGCTCTTGAATTTAAAGAATATCCTAAAAATTTAGCTTCATCAAATTTCTTATCAAACTTGCCAAGTTTATCACGGTCTTTTAGAAGAAAGCATTTACATCCAAAAACATGCAAAAAATCTATTGTTGGTTTTCTGTTGTTAATCAACTCATATGATGTTTTCATATGTCTCTTTACTATGATAGATCTGTTTTGGGTGAAACATGTTGTAGCTACTGCTTCTGCCCAGAAGTGAGGGGGCATTTCTGATGCTGCCAGCATTGTTCTGGCTGCCTCCACTAAGGTGCGATTTCTTCTCTCTACAACTCCATTTTGTTGAGGAGTTCTAACTGCAGAGAAGTTTTGGGAGATTCCTTGGTGTATCATGAACTCTTCCAGTTTAGCATTTTTGAATTCTGTGCCATTGTCACTTTTGAGGTTCTGAATTCTGCAATCAAGTCTGACTTGAAGTCTTTTCATCATGTTAATTAGGACAGTTGGCACATCAGATTTTAACCGAATGAAAGCGAGCCAAGTATACCTGGAAAATTCATCAATTAGCACAAGGATATACTTTTTCCCAGATAGACATTGTACAGAAATTGGACCACAGAGATCCACATGGAGTAGTTGTAAGGGTCTTATGCAAGAATGATCACTCTTTGTTTTGTGGGAAGCTCTTTTGATTTTTCCCATTTCACAAGCAGGACAGAGATGATCTTTTTGAAAGCGAATGTTTGGGAGCCCTTCAACTTGACCATGTTTGACAAGAAGTTCAAGGTTCTGAAAATTGAGATGAGACAATTTATGATGCCACAACCAAGCTACTTCACTGTTTTTGGAAATGAGACATAGAGTTTCTTTTCCATCCTTGGAGGTAAAGTTCATCATGTATAAGTTACCTTTCCTGTCTGCTCTCCACAGTTCTTCACCTGCCTTAGATAACAAGTAACAATTTTTTTCATCAAACAGAACTAAATTTTTGCATCACAGAGTTGACTGACACTTAGTAATTTATGCTTAAGACCAGAGACATGGGCTACTCTTGATAAAGTAACGTTACCTTCCTGTAGTGTTCCATAGCCCTTAATTTGACCCTTACTATCATCTCCAAAAGTTACAGCTCCACCAGATTTGTCTTTGAATTTGGAGAGTAAGTTTCGGGTTCCAGTCATGTGCCTCGAGCATCCAGAGTCAAGATACCAGATGTGCACACACTGGGTCTGCATATAAAATCAGAGAGATTTAGGAACCCATTTCATAATGGGTACCTTAATGTTAGCTATTGGATTCATTGCAGAGTTTCTCTGTGGAAACGATGGTTTTCTAAAATGTTTAGATCCTCTGGGTTTTGTTTCAGAGGTTTTTGGTTTTTGAAATCTTTGCTTCTGGTTATTATAGTAACTTTTCTTGGGCTTATCAGAGAAATAGCCATATGATTTAGAGAAGAATTGTTTTAACTTTAAGAACAAATAAAAGCATTCAGAGTTCTGAGACAAAAAAGAATTCATGGAATTTCATTTCTGGAATGATAATTACAATAGTTCTTATTTGAATCTATTCTAGCATCGAAATTTTTAAATTCCTTATCTAGTCTAGATTTATTTCTCTAAACTCTTGAATTTATCTCCGTTCGCTTTCTCTGATTCTCTTTAACTTGAGCTTTCGAATGATTCACTGAAACATGAGAAGCAGATGAATTAGAATTCCATTTAGCTTTTTGTTCGGTTGAGAACTGTGGCTTCTGAGAAGTTTGGTCAGAGAACTTCAAGTTGGAGTTTTGCTTGAAAACGGGTGCTCTTTTTGCCTTTTCTTTTTCAAGCTCAAGACTTGTTTTAGCTTGAATACACATCCCAAGGAAATCTGGATGAATAGGAAACTTTTTTCTTTGTATCCTTGGGGGTACAGAAGAATTTGGTATCCCATTAGAAAGTTTAGAAGCTTCTGGGCCCGCAGCTCTGACTTCTGTGAATTCACATGGTTTTGATAAAGAATCATTTTGAATCGTGAATTCTTTTTCAGAAGTATTGATCTCTTGATTTACAAATTTTAGCAAGAGAGCTTCAGAAGATTCAAAGAAATCGGAGTCCTGATCATTGTTTTCCCAGGGATAGAATTCGTGTTTATCCTTGTCTTGACTTTCTGAAAGATTTAGATCAATGAAGAAACAAGGAGTTATCTCTAGAGGTTTTGAAAGGATAGCATCAATTTTTGAATTTTCATTGAGGAAGCATTCATTCATTGTTTGAAGAATGTCTTGTTCAAAGATTGATGCAAATTCTGACAACATGCTATTTTCCAGAGTTTCAATGATGTCTTTTTCAAACATAGATCTTAAATTCTCTTCTGCATGCCTGGGTATAAATACATCAGCTTCTGGGTTTAAAGTTAATTGAGAGAAGGATCCAAACATAAAGATATTGTTCTTCTTCTGGACATGCTTTAGATTGACTTGAGCTTTTGGTCCAGAGGAGTATCTTATGGTTTTGAATTTTAACCTTCTGGGACTATGTCCATTCTCATACTTGGAGCGTTTAAAGGCTGATTTTTGGTATATGATGGGAAAATCAGATTTTTGTTTCTAACCCATGCAGAATAAAGAAGTTAATGTGGATCTCTTTTTACACGTGTAGGGATCCAGTTCCTCGAAACCAAGGCCTGTTTTCCCTACTTGTGTATTGATCTTATCATGCACTTTTTGAGCTTCTAAATAATTTTTAATTTGAAGCTTGTTTTTCTCATGTTCTATGTGCATGACCTCCCTTTCTTTTACCCAGTAATTAGAAATAGCGACAGAGTTTAATCTATCACTTTCTTTATCTTTAATTTCTCTGTCCTTTTCCTTCAGAAGTTTTTTAAAATTTGCAATCTCTTCTTTGAACAGAGTCTCTGTGGATTTGTGTTTTTGTAAAATGTTTTCAATATCCACAGAGAGTTCTTGTTTTTCTTTTATTGCTATGTTCATTTCTTTCTGGTAAATATCTCTTGCCCTTTCTGTTTTGGAAAGAGATATTTCAAGCTCTTTTCGAACTCCTTTTTCATCTACAAGCTTCTGTTTTAGTTTTTCAAATTCAAAAGTTAAGTTTAAAACTGTGTTTTCAAGTTCAGAGGAAGTAGAAGTGATGCAAACCGGAGTCTCAGAGGGCTGATCTTCTGAGTCTGTCATAGCCATTCCACAGAGGATGTCTTCTTCTCCACTGGATTTGTCAGATATCCAGTTCTCTTGCTCAGCAAACTTTGCCCTTTCTGTGCGTTTGTATTTGTACTTATTTTTGTAATAAGCCTTATCTTTTACTATTGTGCCCTTGCATTCCTTTGCAAAATGCCCCGGTTTTCCACATCTGTAACACACGTTCTTCTTTCCTTCCTCTTCCTTCTCTCCTTCTACCTTCTCTGCCTTCTGAGCTTCCTGCCTCTGGTTGTGCTCAGTCATTGGCGCATATGGGGTGTATGTCCTGTTGTTGCCTCTGTTCCCTTGAAATGACTTGCTTCTAAATCTTCTGTTAAACTGTCTGGTTATAAGTGCCAAAGATTCAGCGAAGGCACTTATATCTTCATCTTCTGAGTCAGATGGTTCTGAGTTGACCTCTGAGACAAATGCCTTCTTTCCTTGCTTTGCATTTTCTCTGTTTTTCTTCCCAGATCCTTTGGCTTCTGACATTAGGGCCAGAGGACCTCCAACAGTTGTTTTCTTCAGTAGAACCTCCTTCTCATGGGCTTGCATAGTACCATACACATCATGCAGTGACCATTCCTCAAGATCTTGATTGGCTTGAAGAGACATGGTTAGATTTGACCATTCTGGATTGAGCCTTTTTAGAAACAGAACATTGTTCTCTTCATTTAAGCGAGCAATTTCACATCTCTTGCACATGTTAATCAGGGTATTAAACCTATGATAGGTTTGCTCAAGAGTTTCGTGAGGTAGTGCTTGAAATGAGTTATACTCGTTTAGGGCTTGTGCTCGTCTGTTCTTTTTCATCTTTGAGCCTCATTCGAATTGATTTGCTAGCTGATCCCATAATTCCTTAGCCGTCTCGCAGGAATCAAGGGATATGAAGATGTCATTTGGAAGAGCCATGATCAGTAGCCTTTTTGCTTTGTTAGCAATCTCGATTTTCTCCTTCTCGTCATCGTTCCACTTTCCCCTTTCTTTGGGAACCATTTTTTCAGGAACTTCATCACTTTCAGTGGTTGCTGGGATCCTTGGGAGTTTGACCATGGGTACATAAGGACCGTTTAAGATGGTGTCATATAGATCAGTGTCCATCCCTTCCAAAAAATTCACCATCCTCACTTTCCATTGAGGATATTCTTCCCTGATCAACGTTGGGGGCTTGGTTAAAGAACCAGCGGAGAACATGGAGGTCATACCTTGATTAGCCATTTCAGCAGAAATTTGGATGAAGGAGTTTAATATTTGACGATTAATTGAAATCGAAAACGTTTTAAAAAAAAACTGGAGAGATTTATGAGATGATTTAGATCTAAGATAACCACTGATTTCAGAATTTTGTACTGAATTTCACAAAATCTCGAAAAACAGGGTAGAGTGAAGAACAGTAATCTAAAACGCGAGAAACAAACAAAATAGAGTAGGAATTCTCCAAAATCGGATGAGATCGACTAATCAAAAGCTTGATTAGAAGGCTCTGATACCAATTGTTGGAACCCAGATCCCCAATTACTCTATATTCAGTAGATTTAAATACGAAAATCAACAGAGTAAGCGGAAGAACAATCTACTGTATTCAACAATAAGGTAATCAACAATGATGAACATTAAACAATTCAATTCAATGAACAAAGATGTTGAAGAGCCAATGTATTCAATAAGCTGATGATTACAATACTGAAGAACAATTTCTCTCTCAAAATAGGAATTCTCACCTCTCTTCTCTTAAAACCCACCCTTTTCAATACAAGAAATGAAATTTATTTATACTACAGTGAGAGAGAAAGTCAATGCATCAGCTAATAAGGAGGAGACACGTCAGGGAATATTGTAACAAATTCTGTTGAGCATAAGTTGTATGACTGTCCACGTCAGCAAGCGCGTGTGTTGGAAATAACCGCTGATTCACAGAGGTCCACATAGGTTGTCCAAGCCTCTGGGAGCATCTGTGTTCTAAACACTTAGAGAAATTCACGGCTCTGGCATCTTCTGGATAAGCTTTTACAAAAACACTTAAGATTTTGATTACATACTTTTACATAAAGAAATATTCTAACAATAACCATAGAGCCACACAACTAAGTATGAATCCGGTCTTTCACTCCAGAATGAAGCACTTGGCTCTAGCATACCATTTCATTCGGGAACAAGTTCAAAAAGGTACATTACGGGTTACTCATGTTTCCTGCAATGATCTACTTGCAGATTGTTTGACTAAGCCATTATCTCGTCCGTGTCTTGAATTTCTTGTGTCCAAGATCGGACTCACTAGTGGATCATCCGTCTTGAGGGGGGGGGAATAAAATATAATTATTGATTGTATATGATTAATTGTAATAAATTTGTATCAATTACCTTAGCTAGCAGATCAATCATATCCCTGTAAATCTGTTCTGTCATTTTCCTTACCTTAGTTAGTTGAAATAATTTCTTTAGATAGGTTGTCTTTGTACTGTATAATTGTTTCTTCTATTCTTGTATATTGTTGTAACCCATATCCCATAAACACTCACAAAATGTTGATCACAGAGATTGAATAAACAGTAAACGGAAGCAGAAAAGATCAACAATCAAACTAGAAAACGTAAACTATGATGGATGAACATATTCATATCGATGAATGATAATTTGTATTTCATTCAAAGTACCAATGATTACTGTATAGGAATTACAGATTAATCTCTCAAGTTCTCTCCAAAACAATCGACTTTGAATACAAGGATAGCTCACATTATTTACACTATTGCAAAAGTAAAAGTCAATGAGCTAACCTATCACGAATTGACACATAGGCAAAGTCACTAACAGAATTAGTTGCGCATGAGAAGCGTGACTTGCCACATTAGATAGCACGCATGAAGGTCCTTGTATTGTATCTAGGAAATACTTCATCTTCTGGAATATCGTACTATCTTCTAAATAGAGATTCTGGAAGAAACCATCTTCTGGAGAAGCTAACTTCTGGAGAGATCCACTTTGTTCTTTGAGGGAGGTTTTGATTCATACTTTTAGATAAAAATAAGTTCTAACAATCTCCCCCTAAGTGTGAATACAGAACAATGGCAAATATGTAAGAAAGAACAAAGTTTGAAATTTTCATTACAATACTGAAAATGAATTACAATGATGGAAATACAAGTAATGACTAAAACGGGGCTTCTGGATGGCCACTGATTATCTTAAAGAAGGTATTTGTGAGCTTTCTCAAACTATTCACTCCATTGATGTACGTATCTATATCGAAAGTTGCTCTTCTAATAACAGGATTAAGGTCTTCCTTCTTCAGTGCTACCATCCCATGGATGACATTCAAAATACCATCAGAGTATTTGAATGCTTCTGTCATTCTGAAAAATTTCTTTCCCTGAGGTCTTCTGAATACAATCCCCAGCTCTGGTTCAATCAAGATTTCACCATGTCTCTTTGTTTTCACCCCTTCCAGTTCTTCATTGGGGAAAGTAATACTTAAACGATCCACACCTCTTTCCAAACGATCTGGAAGTCTACTTTTTCTCTGTATTCCATAAAAGCTTCCACGCAACTCAGAATTCTTAGATATGAGATTATGTCTTCTGCACTTATGTTTCTTTGCTTCATGTACCTCCCAATATTTAAAAGATCGGTTGGATTTAATGATAGCAAGTCATGTTCACAGAACGTATCAGTTTACCCATTTTTTCTTACAACTTTATACGCCGTATACATGATATCAGTGTTCTTAAAATAATTCTTCCTTACACTAGTTATTCTTCTGATAGGGGATGTTGTGAAGATATTTCTTCTGTTCTGCCTGAACCGTCAAAATCTGACTTTCGTTTCTACATCCGCATTTGGAGCAAAATCAGCAGTCATCAATATCACCCTTTCCTCTCTTTCAGCATACATGGATCTGTAGATTATTTCTCTTTTTGGAGAAACTTGCTGCCTGGCTAATCTTCCTTGTTCAACCAACCATTGGAGCTTTCATTTTCTCATCAGTAGGAGTTGGGATTGGCTGGGTTGTAGAGGCTATGTTGGCATTAGAAACTTGGACTTCTAGAATGGGAACATCTGGAGTTTGAATTCTGAAGCTTGAACTTCTATAGCTGTTTTTTGGGAATTTCAACAGAAGAACTTTCACTTGATGTTTGGGCATGGATAGTTAGTGCTAAATGTTTCTAAGCACTTGCAGGTTTGGTAGTGGATGATCTTGGCCTTGTTGGAATAGGAGTTCTTCTCTTGCTTTCTAATTCTCGTATGAATCTGGCCATTTTTGGATCTTGTGGTAAAGGACGTGATGAAGAAGGAATAGCAGATGAGAGATCACTTGAAACAAGGTAAGTTCCTGCACTTGTGACCATTGCAACATGTCTGATGTATATCGGAGCTTGGAGAGTGTTAGAGGTAGAGGCCGTATTGCTTTGACCTGGTTGTTGGGTTTGTTGCTGCTGTTGAGTTTGTTCTGGCTAAGTAGATGACTCTGATTGAGAAGTTGAAAAAGGTCCAGGAGACCCAGTCTTCTGTCGCTTTTGACTATTCTCCCCCTTCTGAGGATCTATAAAAATCAGGATCCTGGTCCTCAGATTGTTTCTTCTTGAGCTCTGCCTTCTTACATGCTCTGGCCTCTTTAGATTTGGACTTTCTGTATTGATCGTCATAGATGGCTTGAACTGATTCTTCTCTGGTATCTTTGAGAGAGGTTTCTATGGCACTAATCTTTTGGGTGAGAGAAGGATCAGTTACCTGGAGAGGTTTGCCGAGAAGATTCATGAGATCCTTGGTTGAAGTATTGGCTTTGGTCACGAAATTCGCATTGATATCCATGAATTTCTCAATTAAATCATTCTAAAAGCTTTCCAGATCAGCCTTAGACAGATACGATGATGGATTGGAAGATGTGGATGAGGGAATAGTGTCTAACATCTTCTTGGTATCAACAGCAAAGGCCTGAAATTCTTCTGTTGTGATGGTGGATGTAGAAGCAGATGTAGATGGGATTTCAGAGGGAAGTTTTGAGATCGCTTCTGTGTTGGCTTTAAGTTTAATCTCTAGTTTTTGAAAATGCTCAATTTCCAAATCTCGTTAAGCATCGTGTGCAGAAATGAGAATTTTTTTCAAATATTTTAAATTTCTCGGTGTGGATCTTCTAAGTAGCACGCACAATGCATACAGAGATATTGATTGTTGTGAGTTCCCTATTGAGAATGGATTTGGAGTTCAGAATTGTGAGTTTTAGATCATCCAAGGATCCCTTCATTTCATCAACAAATGCTTGGAACGCATCATTAGTGACAAATTCAGGATGGGTAACCATTGCATCCCTAACACATGGTGTCGCTTGACCCTCGCGTTTAGAGGGGCCCTCATTTGAACCTATTTTGAGGTTGACTGCAGAGGACATCCATCCTGGCATCGAGGACTCTTTCGATTTTCCTCTTCGGATGTTCTAATCAAATCAACTTTTTCTGCAACGTCGGAGGGTGGAGAGTAGATTATGATGTGCGTACCTTGAAACATATCAAAAATGGAGGTACGTGGTGCATCGTGTTGCCATAACCCCTCTGACAGGAAGTCATTGGCATTTGGATCAGCGGTTGCCATGGACGTGACAACCTCTGTCCAATCTATATCATTGGTGATAGAGATATCAATGTGGTGTGGGTGAGAGGGCGAGTTCCGAGGTGATTGAACTCTTGTATCTAAATCTTCTTCCTGTTGGAGGAAGAAGATGAACTTGTGGTTTCCTCATCTGTACTTGATCCAGAAGCAGAAGAAGATGCTTCTGGATTGGTTAGGTTAGGGTTAGGGTTTGGACTGAGCGTAGGTCCTGTTTCAATAGGTTCTGGTGCACTAACACCAGGCCTAGCAGGCGTGGTAGCTCGGGATGGACTCGGCTGTATTCTCTCATTTGTGCCCCATTGAGCATCTTCTGTATTCACTCATTCTTGTCTCTCTGGAAGGGTAGAAGCACTCTCATAGTCACTCTGATTATTTTCATTCTCATGCTCACTTGACCCCTTACTAACTATTCGGGATTCTAAATACTCCGGGGTAGGTGCTCCCTGTTCTTAGATCACCATGGAGTCCCTATAGTTTTAAAGAATAGGATAGGTGTTGGGAATGAGATCAAGCATGTACCTAGATAATTGGTGTCCCCCTGGATAGCCTGCTGAGAGAATGGTTGGGCAATATGATTTCATGATGTTGATTTTGCATAAAGGTGGTGAGCTTGGGATCGCCCATTTAGTAATAACACCGCAGATGAACAGGGGTAAGAATCGGGGAAGGGCAGAAAGGGGTTTGCACTTGTCTTGATAAACACACTTGTTGTGAAAAGTACCGTTGATTTCTCTACATAAGAGTTCAACATAGTCCAATGGTCAGTTGAAAAACATTACATACATAATCGTGATTATATTCGTGCTCGCTTTATCCATGGAGCTAATCTTGCAGGTGAGCCCCTTATTAAGAATAGAGACCAAAACGTTCCACATTGGGGTTAGATGTTGTCTTTTGAACTCGGAGACCTTGATGATGGATTTGTTGTAGCCTAGAAATTTCAGAAAATCAACAAGGATATTTGAGGTTCGATTGGGCTCAAGAGCATCAATGTTAAGGGCTCGTGGTGGGAGTAGGTGAAATAGGTTTGTAGTCTTCTCTCTGGTGATCTTAACTTCAACCGCATGTTCTGAGTCTGGTATGTCGAAGTGCCCACTGATTGTTATACCATCGTTACTGATTTCAAGAGATTGCCAGTACTTTACGACATTGCTCAAGAACACTGGGGTCAGAAATCGTTAGGGCACGGTGCAGAATGTGAACTTGTAGAAACTCGATCAAGACTCCGTAATCTTCAATGTAGTTGCTTAGGATGAGGGATACTTGAAAGTTGTTTAGTTTTATAGCCAGGGGTACAATCAGAGTGGTTTCAGCAGTCGTGGAGTCAATCATTTTATCTTGGACATTCACATTGGCAGCGTTTTCGTTCTGAGCAGCCATTTATAGAACTAGGATTGAGATATGCAGGTTTTAGGCAATGGAGGTCGTGGAGTGCAAGAGATTCTGAGAACATGGATGGTAAAAAGAATAAAGAGAGGGGAAGACGAGTTTAAATAACATTATCGTGAAAAGGTACTCGAGTGGGTGAAATTAGAACGACGTTGATGACGTGGGCTAAAAAACAATTCAACATGCACTCTATAGGGAAAGGACGTATGTCCTACGGTTCAGACTGGGGAGCAATTAAGACTCGACGCGCGTTCACTTGTCAGGAAGTATAACCATCATGAAGGATTGAGTGTGAATTACGGACGGTAATATTTGAAATTCTCACTCCCGAGTAAGCAAGTGAAATAAAAATTTACCCAAGTGTAATTCTTTTCAGAGCTACTTTTCTTATCGAAATTCAAAAGCGTATCATCAAGAGGGTAACCAAAAAATTTAAAAGCATTCACACTGGTCATATGAAAACATTTTGGGACCAGAAGAAAGTTTTAAACATTTGAAATCATTTCAGAAAAAAGTGTAGACATGTCAGAGCCTTCTGTATAACCTTGGCGGCAAGAGTTAATATAGAAGAAATGACTTGGTTTACATTTTTTTGTAGAAAGATTAGTGCAACAAGTTAACAAGGCATGTCAGAGACTTTTGTATAACCTTGAAGACAAGAGTTAGTACAAAGGTTCTGAATGATTGTTGGACTTGCAAATTTTGGTTTCTAGAAGAAAGGATAGACATGCCAGAAGCTTCCCCATAACCTTGGCGGCAAGAACTTGTACAGAAGCTCTGGATGATTATCTGATTTTAGTAAAATGGAGTGTCACGCCCCGCTAAAGCGGAAACACGGGTAGTGATAGTTCAATATTTCATAGCGATAGAGCGAAAACAACACCAATTGTCCATTCAAATATATAACAAAATATATCTGAACATTACATCATACAAGTTCAAGTTTAAACAAAATATAAGAAACAAGGTGTTCAGCAAAACGTTTTCAAATTTAAACTTGGTTGATGTTGATGCGCCCCAAACACAAGCATTTTTAGTTACCCAGAATATGACGTAACGATGTGCTTTATAAAGAATAATCAATAAGAACACGAAGAACGCTATGAATATCATGAAGATCCGAAGTCGGATATCTTACTTGTATTGAATAATAATAGATTTATCTCTCACAGTTTAGCTCTCAAAATTTCGCATTAATGTTCTGGTTCTCTAAAGCTAGCCCTAACCTCTATTTATATGTATAGGAAATACGGTATAAGGAAAGTAAAGATTAAGGCATTATACATTTGCCTTATTTACAAAATAGAATGTTTCCTTATATTTAAACATTAAACCTTTCCTAATTAATGACCTTGTTGACTTTACACTTTAGCCCTTCACGTCTTCAATAGTTATCATCTCGGATACAACATTTTCAGACCTAACAATCTCCCCCTTTGTATTCGAGATTACAATTCAGCAAATCAGCATTCTTTTGAAGACGGTGAAACTTTTGTCAACAAATCTTTCTTCTTGAATTCCGTAGCTCCCCCTTAACATTAGCATAAAGTTCACGAAAAGAAAGTTGAAGGAGCCGTGATGTCGCAGGGTATCTTTCTTCGAGTAGAACTTTGTCGTTTGATGAAAGAGGCAAAAGATGGTTGTGATATCTTGATGTTCTCGGGTTAGTATTTGAGGTTGTCGGGTTAGGCAGATGTGATAACTTTGAGCTTGTCGTATGATGATTTGAACTTGTTGAACATGAGTCGACATAAACACTTAGGAATAGATGTCGGCTCTTTGGGATGCGACAAGAAAATACGTCGGTTCAAAGGGAGTCTACAAGTCTTCAAACATTTGAATCCGAAGTACAATGACTTTGATATAACGGGTTATTTCTCCCCTTCATAATAGTATGCGTCTTTGATATAACTTTTCTCCCCCTCTGAATGATAAGGAGAATCCGAATCATTATGAACAATCAAAGACAATAAGTGCGAATATGATCAAATGTAAATATGGAATATCGGGTAATAGGCTAACAGACAGAAGCACATGTAGCAACTGTTATCACTTAATCAAAACAAAATTAATTAAGTGGCCTATATTCAGTGTTGGCAGCGGGTTGGCACTAATAGGACTTCCAGTTATCACAGAAGTAAGTTATAAAACTAACTTCTCAAACTGTTCCGGCATAAACACAAAGATATGCAATGTGAATCACAAAGACTCTTGCATTGTGTAAAAAGAATTTATGCATTAAATGCTAATTTTAAGGCTCAAAATGTGATTTCACAGACTCAATGTGCATTGAATGTGAAGTTCGGAGATCGGATGTGTGTCTTCCTTTTTCAATATCTTAATCTTCGGAGTGAAGAAAAGATAGCAGATATGCTCATTCTCCGTGATATATGAAACAAATATCTTTTCTGAGATACTTGAGTAGTTGGGTGGGGTGACACATGTTATCGACATTGGGTCCATGTCTAGTTCAATATTCATCTCCAAAGAATCGAGAATGAATAGATTATGTGGCTACCCGGATACTTGTTTAGGTTTGGTAAAGACCATATATTTTTTTTTAAGTCTTGTCACATTCTCACATTTTTTTTATTTAACGCACATGTACTCAATTCTATCTCAATCACACCCTTTCAAAATATAGCTAACCTAGGGATGTGTTTCATGGGTAGGTACTTCCGGCTTTGGTTTGACCATTTGAAACGTCTAAATCCTAGCACACAAATAGTTAAAACATTAAAGTCCGAGTTCTGAACTGAAGTATTCAGAAGTCATAATGCAATGTAAAACGGGTTAAGAGCAGGTCCTTAACTGAGATACTATGAAGCTAATTAAATGGTAAAAATGTGATACTCCCCTTAAATGTAGCATAACCTTTTGAAAGATTGTCATGTGATGTGAATATTTTGAATTTGGACCACACATGACATACCTACAAAACAGATTAAAAAGATTTTGGTACCCAAATTTTGTTGGGTCCTCGGAGGTTAGCTTTAGATGCAATAAATGGTGAAGTGGGGATACTGTATGTACCATACCATTTATGAGTGAAATTTTGATTGACAAAATCATTTGTTCCACATGTTGAACAACAAATCTTTGTGGCACTTAGACTAATTAGCTGATTCATAGATTTGACAAAATAAGGCAAATTAGTCATGGAAACAAATGATCTTGTATCAACTACAGGATATGTATGTGACATGTTTCCAACACTATCATCTGTAGTTGATTTCTTCCTCCAAACCATTTTAAACTTCTTGAAATTACCGGATTCAGCAACAAAATCATTTTAAAACTGATTAGAGTTATGAGTTCGAGAATTTGAAAAACTATATGATTCGGAGCTGTTAGAATAACTATTTGATTTAATACTTGAAAAACAATTATTCTTACAGATAGGAGAAAGAGGAGTTTGCTTTGAACTTGAAGTAGAATCAGAATCATGAGGAAAAATCAAATTTTCAAGATCATCTAACTCCGCATTTAAATGTTCGGGTGTAAGTTGTTTGACTGATTCTGAATTCATTTGTTTTTGTTTTGAAAGTTCGTTTTCAATTCTTCGATCTTGCAGGATAAATCATCTCTTTCTTTTGTGACCAAATCATATTTATTTTTAAATTCAGATCTCAAATTCTTTTCAGTTACAAGAGTTGTTTCTAAAACAGATAATTTGTTTGAAAGTTTGTAAATTTTATTTTCAAATACTTGCTTCTCTTTGTCAAAATCTTTTTCCAGATTTTTACTTTTAGCAATGATCAAACTACATTTCTTGATTAAATTAGTTTTCTCAGTTTTAAGCGCATTTCTTTCATCTTTCAAAAGTTTTTCAAACTTAGAAATTTGTTTTGAAAGCTCCTGACTTTTTGTTTCAGATGATTTTCTTTCTAAAATCACAATTTGCTCAAAATCAGACACTTGTTTAGAAAGTTTTTGAATGGTCAGTTCACAAGTTCTTATTTTGCTTTCAAAGGCTTTTCTCTCAATCTCAAACTTGTGTTTCTCATCAGAAGTTAATATCCTTTCTTTCTCACATTCCAAAAATTCAGTTAATTTTCTTTTAAGAACCACACTATAAGTCTCATGATCTATAAACTTTTCTAACTCAGAAATTTTGTTGTTCAGATCAAAATTTATTTTTATCAGATTTGTCTTTTTGCAAAACTCTTCATATGTATAATATCCTGTTCTAGAATACTCAGTGAGTTGTTTCTCCAAAAATTCATTTTGATTTTGCAAAACTTTTCTTGATTCTTCTGAGTTATTAAATTTAGATTTGAGATTGACATGTTCTCTTAAAAGTTCATCCAACACTTGCATGTTGTTTGTGTGTCTGGTTTCAAGTTGAGAGATTTTTGCATTTAGCTCAGAGATTTGGTTTTGAGAACTCATCGTGAAAGCACGGGTTACCTGATAAAGTGATCTCGATCGGTGAGTTTTGGAAATTTTCTGAGTTTTCATCGGAAAACAGAAGGTGTTTCTCGATAGGGAAGGGTCCGACAAAAATTTATGATGGGTTTGACTGGATCGACAAGATTTCTTGTCGGGTCAAGAAGACTTGATAAAAAAAATTTGTCGGGTGTAATCGGATCGACAAAAAATTTTGTCGAAAAAAAAATCAATTTTAACCAAAGATGTCGATTACTAATGACCCGATAACAAAAATTGTTGATTGAAGGGGCTCGATAAAAATTTCTTGGATGAAAACAGAATCGATAAGAAATTATATCGATTACTATTGACTCGATAACAAAGGTTGTCGATTGAAGAGGACTCGATAAAAACTCTAGGATATTGAATCTGAATTTTCTTAACTGATAAAACACAAAACAAGAACAAAGGGTTCTTGACTAAAAAGAACAAGTCTTTTTATGGACAAGAATAGCTAAGTTCTCGAGTTTTCTTGTTTGTTCAGTCAAGAATAAAATCAAAATTACTAAAGTTTATGATTTTTACTTAAGAATTCTTTAGTAAGAAAAGCTGCAAGAGTCACTAGTTCCTGAGTTTTCTTATGTAAAGAATTTCAAAAGTAACCAAAATAAACTAAAATAATTTTAATCAAAACAGATTAAATTATTCGAATAAAAATCAAGTTTATTTTAATATGGATCGACAAACATTCAAGAAACAGCACGTTTTAATTCACGGGTGGTGTAATTCTTCTCGTGAACCTTCAGTTGTCTTGATGCATATGCAATAACCTTGTTTTTTTTTGCATTAGTACGTATCCCAATCCTTGATGTGAAGCATCGCAGTAAATTACAAAGTTATCCATTCCTTCTGTAAGTGTGAAAATCGATGCATTACATAACTGGTGTTTAAGTGTCTTGAATGCTTCCTCTCATTTTTCTCCCCAGTTGAATTTCTTGTCTTTTTGGGTTAGTGTCGTCAGTGGTTGCGATCTTGGAGAAATTTGCGATATATTGCTGGTAATAGCCTACCAATCCAAGAAACTAACGAATCTCTGTTGGTGTCTTCGGGGCTTCCCAGTTCTTAATGGCTTCAATCTTAGCCGCATCGACATGAATTCCTTTCTCATTTACTACATGGCCAAGAAAGTGTTCATCACGAATCCAGATTTCGCATTTGTAGAACTTGGCATACAACTTTTCATTCTTGAGCAATTCTAGTATCAACCTCAGGTGTTGTTTCTTCTCCTTCTTATCGCGAGAATAAATGAGTATGTCATCTATGAACACGATCACGAACTTGTCTACATATGGTCGACATACTCTATTTCAAATCTATAAAGACTGCTGGTGCGTTTGTTAATCCAAAGGGCATAACTAGGAACTCATAATGGCCGTAGCGAGTCCTAAAACCCGTTTTGGGAATATCCTCTACACGGACCCTCATTTGATGATACCCCGATCGAAGATCGATCTTTGAGAAGTATGTAGCACCTTGTATTTGATCAAATAAGTGATCTATTCGAGGAAGCGGGTATCGGTTCTTGATAGTCAACTTATTGAGTTCTCTATAATCGATGAACATTTGGAAAGACCCATCCTTCTTTTTAACAAATAAAACTGGAGCTCCCCAAGGTGAAGAGTTAGGCCTAATGAATCCTTTATCGAGCAGCTCTCGAAGTTGTTCTGATAATTCCTTCGTTTATGATGGTGCCAAATCATAAGGTGATTTCGCCACAGGCGCAGCTCCTGAAATCGAGTCAATGTGGAATTCAACTTGTCTTGGTGGGGGTAATCCAGCAACTCATCTGGGAATGCCTCAGGAAAATCCAGTACTATCGAAAGATCTTGAATACTCTTCTCCTTGTTCTTCTTATCCACAACATGAGCCAAAATGCAATGCAGTCCTTTCTCAAATATCTTCGCATCTTCATACACGTCACCATTTTTATTAATATTCCTTCTTGGCTTCTCTCCATGTACTTCAAGAATTCCTCCTTCGAGGAGTGGAACTCGAACGATCTTTTCAGAGCAGCAAATTCCAGCTCGGTTGTTGGACAACCAGTCCATACCCACAATTACATCAAAGCTTCCTAACTTGATTGGAGTTAAGTCCAAACCAAAGTCCTTTTTGGCCAAATTTAAGGTACCGTTCATAATTACGTCTTTGGCTCTACTTTCCTGCCCGATGGCATATTCAATAACGTATACCTTTTTTCAACTTTTGGGATCTTAAATTTACCTTTGGCCTAAATTCTAGTGATACATAACTCCTATCTGCGCTAGAGTCAAATAGTACTGTTGCATACTGTTTGTTTAGGAGAAACGTACCTGTCACCACGTTAGGATTCCGACGTGCCTCTTCTATTCTTATAGAAAATGTCTGTCCTCTAGCCTGTCCTCCTTGGTTCCCTTGGTTAGCTCGGGTTGCCTGATTCCCGATATTGTTATTGACTGTTACTCTACTCAACCTTGGGCACATATTCCGGAAGTGGTCTTGACTTCTGTACTCAAAACACGCTCTTCTTCCTTCCTGGAGTCCTTTGTTCATCCTATAGTTCTTAGTGTAGTGCCCTATCTTCTTACAAACAAGGCAGGCTCGCATGGTGAGTGTAAAACTTGTTACACTTCGATGTGGGTCCACGATGCTGCCTATGTTCCTGAGGTCCTTACTCCAAAATTTCTTGTTGGTTTCTAATTCCTCCATGAACTACTCCCAACCCTCTTTCCTTGCTGAATTCGTTGTGCGGTGTGTTGTGTTATGTTCGGTCTTTAGTGTTCAGGATTCTCTCCCATGTTGCATAAGGATCTCCTTGCAGGCAAGAGTTTAGAAACATATTTGGAAGAAAAAAATTTTGGTTTGATTAAAATTTTGTACAACCTTGATTGTAAAACTGTTTATTAAAAAAATTTAGTTGTAGAGTTTTGATGTTTCAAAAAATTGAGAATTTAAATTTACAATAAGTGATCATGTCACTTTAAAAGTTTGCATAAGAGAACTTGTTCATCAAAATTCAAATATTACAAAGAACATCACAAAAAAAAAAAAAATCGATACCACATGATCTTAAAGTGCGAGTAAACATTCATGGAAATCCAAATTACATAATTCATAAATGAAAATGTTTGCAAGGAGATCACGTCAGCAAAAACAAGCAAGGATCAGGACTAGGAATACCAACACTGTCACCATAACACTGGCCATCAAGCACACAACCTCCACTCTTCTTGCAGTCTTCCTGGCTGCATTGGCGTTTTACCACGCCCGAGTTGAACACTCGTACACAAGGTCAGCCAGTTCCACTAAACCTGTCAATGACTGTCCCTGCTAATACCCTAGCTCCGCAGTCATGGATATCTAGTGACATGGCATGCATACACCGAGCCTCTTCCCGGTTCATGCCGAGCAGGTATCCTATTGGTACTACTTGTACCACCGGGGTGTCCTAGTTTAGGGTTGCGTTGACGTTAGTGCTACTCTCCTAGGAATTCATATCCATTTTTTTTAGCAGTTTCCCTAGTCCGTACCCAGTTCGTTTCGGGATTTGTTGATGCGAGTTGAGGTAATGCTGAAGCGGGTGATGCTTCAAGTTGGTTGTTCTGCCTCCTTTCACTAGTAATTTCCCTCTCGGGATTAGTGTTGCTGTGGGATGGATTGCTGCGGGGACGTCCGGTAACATATCCCGATTTGTCGGCTGAGTACTCCACGCTAGAAGAAGACGAGGATGATGATGATGACATCGTGATACTGAGATATGAACAATTCTTAGAGTCTACGTATGTAGGTAGTTAATAGTGTACCTAATCTCTAGGCGCATTAGTGTAGATGCCTATACTACACTATTGGCTAGTCGTACCATGCGTGATTTTTGTAAATATATATATATATATATATATATAAATCATTTTGAACATACTCTTACTATAACTATTTCTAGTTTGTATGCATCGTCCCTTAATCAAACAAAGGTGATCAGACTCTGTTTAATTGAGGTCCAATAATACACCCCAGACTCAGTCATAATAATACTATGTTTATAATCTTTGATTGTTGTTTTTGGCTATAGTTGAGGCTTTCCAAAGGAAAACCAGCTTTCTCTATAACCTATGGCTCGATACCAAACGTCACACCCCGCTAAAGCGGAAACACGAGGCGCGACAGCTCTAACGATGACACAGCCACAGATTTAGATAAACAACCATAGGCATTTAGAATATAATAGAAGTTTTACATATTGTTCTTTAAGTAAAATTACAACAATCCATATGTTGATTCCAGATTCCTTTAAACCGATTGTTAATTGAGAGTATTGAATCAAAGTGAATTGCGGAAGCAGATCAATTAACAATTTAAATCAATAGAACAGTAAACAGAATGAAGAACAAAGATTATGAAATGAATTACGCACAGTATTCTTCAAAATGTAAATGTATTAATCGACAATCTTTACTAACACAATACAATGCTATTTATACAGATACAAAGACAGAAAGTCAAAATGCTAGCCAATTACAAAGTGCCATGTGTCATAAAGGGAGCGTCTAACAACAATTAGTTATAACAAGAAGTGTGTGTTGACATTTGTAGACATCTCTTCTTTGACTCATACTTTAATATCTAACATTCTCCCCCTAAGTATGAAGTCAAAAAAAAAAATTCTTCAGAGAGGATCAACAGCAGCGATGATACTTGAAATATTATTGATAAGCTCTCTGTTCTTCTGAAGTCCATCAAGTCTTTTCTCTATTTTCTTTGCAACTTCTGGATTTGTCGTGTCTAAGCCAGCAAAGCACTTGATGATGTAGACTACCTCAGAAGAGTATTTGTGAGCTTCTTTGATGCGAAAGAAGCTCTTTCCATTTGGTCTTTTGAAGATGATTCCCTCTTCTGGTTCAGTAAGAAGTCTACCCATTCTGAATTTGCTTATCCCTTCAAGTTCCTCATTTGGTGCAGAGATAGCCAGATTATCCATTTTGAAATTTAATCCAATCTGGAAGTCGACCTGCCTTTTGTATCTAATGTATGATTTCATACACAGAATAATTCTAGTGTAGGCAACATGGTCTTGTGGATCTTTGCGTTCAGAAAGCTGAGTCTTCATAAATTCTTCCAGAAAAATGAGATCAGCTGGATGGATGGACAACAGATCATTATCACATATGTAATAACTTTTGTTGTTTGATCTGACTATCTCGTAGATTGTGTACCAAATGGGTGTATCTTGAAACTGCTTATGTTTCATGGCTGTTATCTTTGTAATTGGAACAGTAGTGAAAACCGTCTTCTCGTCTTGTTTATGAGCCATGAAGTTATCTTTAACTTCACTGCTGACATTGTATTGGTTGGCGAAGTTAGGCATCATGAGATAAATCTTCTGATCTGTTGGAGCATACATGTGCCTTTTCTCAACTTCAAGTGTTGGAAGTTCAATGTTTCCAACAATGTTTCCAACTTTATTTAATTTTTCTTCAAATTCTCCTCTTCTGATCTCCTTCTGCTTCTGAGCGGCCTCTGCTCTGACTCTTGCTCTTTCTTCAGCTTCAAAATTTTGTCTCTGTAGTTCTTCTTTAAGTCTAGCCTTCTCTCTTTCCAGATTCTCTTTTTCAGCCCTCTCTATCTCTATTTGTTCTTCAACTATTAGCCTCTGGCGTATTATCTCTTCTTCTCTCTCTTTTTCAGCTCTGAACACTTCCTCATCCTCCTCTCTGGCCCTTTTAGCTCTTTCCTTTGCGGCTTTAGCTCGTTCTCGTTCTTCGTGAGCTCGACTACTTGACCCTTTCTGGGAGAGCTCGGGATTCTGCTTTTTCCCATAAGATCCAGAATGAACTTAGCTAGCTCTGGATCTCTGGGTAGAGGACCAGAATGCGTAGCCAGAGGTGTTGGAGTGAGTGGCACTTGTTTTGAAGAAGAGGGTTGCTGTGATGGTGTTGGCGTTGAAGAGTCAGCAGTGGTCGTGTTTGTTTCTGGTGGTGTTTGTTTGGCTTGCTTAGGCTCAGAACCTTTCTCCCCCTTCTGAGAATCAGGATCCTGATCCTCAGAACGTTTTCTTTTCGGTTAACGCCTTTCCGCAAGCCCTTTCTTCCTTGGCTTTCTTCTTGGAAGTAAACGCCTCGGCAAGAGAAGAAACCGGAGGCACAAGTTGAGAGATAGTAGTTTCGAGAGCGACAAGTTTACGGTCGGTTGAAGATGTGGAGGGCTTGGAAGAGTACTTTGAAGCGATGGTCGACATTCGCTCAAGAATAATCTTCTCGGAAAGAGGCGAGGTCGGATTTCTTGACAAGCGTAGACACGGAGGGATCATCGAAGTAATGATGGTCTTGACAATCTTCTCGTATATCGGCCACCGTAGAGCCGTAGTCTACGAGAGGCACGTAGAGATTACGGAAGTTGAGATATTGCCTCTGTATTTGCTTGAAGACCATTATTCAAGAGCAAAAGTTGTTCGACAAGATAGGCCTTCGATCTTCTTGAGAGGTACTCATTTGGCGCCGAAGATCCCGCTAAAAGGGAGTTCTCGCCTTTCAATTTGAAATTGAAGGCTCGGAAGAAGAGAATGATTAGTTGTGACGGATAATTTTAGATCTTCCACGGATCTGCGAATTTGATCGGCAAATGCCAAGAACGCCGCATTAGTGACAAAATCGAAGATGTAACCGGTGCATCTCCAACACATGGAGCCCCTTTACCCTCGCGTTCGGAGGGGCCTTCTACACTGTTTTGACGTTGAGTGTAGAAGGACTTCCAACCGATCCTTGAGGGTACATTATGCACGAGCTCCTCTTCGGTTGTTCGATCGTTTCAACGGTATCCTCATCATCGAGAGGATGAGGTGCGAAGACGTATGCTTACCTTGATGAAGTGTAAACACTCCGGTAAGGGGTGCATTCCTAGGCCGGAACCCCTCCGATGGGAATTCATCAAGATCTATCCTAGGAGAGGATGTGGACGCATCCTACCGTGCGTATTGGTATGTCGGTCACGGAGACATGAACATGTGGTGAAGGAAGTGGCGAGTTCGGGGCGAATGAACTCTTATATTATCATCATCATCCTTTTGGGAGGATGATGAAGTGGAGGTGCTTTCCCCGGATGAATTTGATTCGGAAGAAGAAGAAGTATCCTCCGAACGGCCGGTTTCGGGTGGTTTGAACTCGGGTCGTTTCTAAGTCAATGAGTGGAGACGTGGTGACGTCAACCTCGAAGTTGTGGTTGCCCTTTGGGGAATTGGAGAGGAACACTCATATGTGTCTCTGAGGACATCTTCTGTACCTTCACTTAATAGAAGGTCGGCATGGGTAGAAGCACTCGGATGTTCACTCCTAGTTTTTTCAAGCTCATGCTCACCAGACCCCTGACCACCTACACCGGCTCTAAGTGCTGCGGGGTAGGAATTCTCTCGTTCCGAGAAAACCATAGAGCTTCTATAGATTTGGAGATTAGAAGAGCTAGATGGGATTAGGTTTAGCATGTACCTGGATAGTTCTGCGGGTGCGGAAGTAGCCGATCTTGTCAATGGTTGATCGATGGGAGCTCATTGATGCAATTTTGCAGAATGGCTGAATCAGGGGAGCTTCGATTGCCCCAATTGCAGGATGAGTGATGAGAGATAGAAATCGTGGGAACATGAGTGCTGGTAGTGGCTTCCCCTGACTTTGATGGAGCACCTTAGTGTGCACAGCTGCTTTGACCTCTTGGAAGATGAGACTTGCATAGTCCAAGGGTCGATTGAAGAACATCCCATACATAATCGTCAGAATGTTTCGGCTAGCTTGATCCAGAGAACCTATTTTGGCAAAAGTTAGGCTCTTGTTGAGTATGGAGACGAGTAGATTCCACATTGGGGGCAACTTCTTCCTTTTGAATTCGGACAGCCTGGTAAGAGGTTCATTGTAACCCAGAAGATTGATGAAGGCTAGGAGGGCTTCTGTGGAAGGGTTTTCTTCTAGGGCAGGATTGGGAATGGTTTGCCCGTCGACTTCGATCAACCGATAGGGGAAGATGAAAATATTTGGCGAGTTTTCTTTTGGTGATTGGGATTTGAACGA
Organism: Silybum marianum; assembly: GCA_036898165.1. Taxonomy (NCBI): domain Eukaryota; kingdom Viridiplantae; phylum Streptophyta; class Magnoliopsida; order Asterales; family Asteraceae; genus Silybum; species Silybum marianum. The sequence continues at coordinate 12,227,821 of CM072540.1, read as the reverse complement.
ATTTCCACTTGTTCGGGATGGGTGACGAACCGGCGAGTGTTTCATCATTTTTGATGATCATTGTTTGCCACAGCTTCTTGGACATAGATTTCGGGGATGTTTGGGTTGGTTAGGGTTAGGGCTCGATTCAACCGGTCGTTGTAGAAACTCGATCATGATGCGAAATTCCGGTTGATAAGTGTTAGGGTTGAGCGATGCACTCGCACATTGTTCGCCTTCAATGGCGGTTTACAATGGGAGTACTATCAGCAGTGGAATCGATGATTCTGTCTTCATCATTGTTGGTAGGATGGGCACAGTTGGAAGCCATTTTGAAATTTTGAATGTTTGACAGTAGAACAGTTTGTCTTTGCAATGAGAATAAACACTGATTTAGGGAATTTTTGCGAGGAAGAAGATGAAGGTTGAAATTGGGGGTTTTATGTGAGAGAGAAACTGTAGAATGGGAAGGGGTTATTCAGTTTGGGGAGAAACAAAAAAACGGTTCATTTGAGCTGAGGTAAGCACGCGGGTATACACATGCAAGGTGTCGATTGGAGACACGTGTACGACGGGACACATGTATGATGATGATTTAGTAGCAGATGCGATTTTTCTTAAAAGCAGAAATAAGCAAAAGTAAAAAAAAAATCTGTTTAATTAATCAATTAATTTTGAATTAATTGAATAAACACAGAATTTAATCTTAATTTTATTTATTTAAGTTTAAAAATCAGTCAAGTGAGAACAAAAATCACATGAGAGTTTAGTTTCTATAAAAGAATAATAAAGAAGAATTTGCATTAAACATATAGATTTAAACAACCTTGGAGGCAAGAGTTAATTGAATTTATATATTTAATGGAAATTATAAGAATTATCAATATATAGAAAATTTAGTTGAAAAACATGTCGACTTGATTTATATTTAAAAAAAATTTGAAATGAATCAAAAGTCTAAGAGACCTTGGCGGCAAGAGAAACTCAGAGCAGATAGATTCAAATAAAATTTAAGTAAAATAGTAAATCAGAAGACAGCTAACCAGAGTTAGACTTAGACGAATATCCTCTTCATTGTGAAACTCCCCCGTGAATGGTAAACTCCCCCTTGAATGGTAAACTCCCTCTTCAATGGTAAACTCCCCCTTGAATGGTGAACTCCCCCTTGAGTAGTTTCTTTACCTCGTTTCTCAATATGTACTTTATGATTTATCTTGAAAGAAAAATATTATTATGAAACAGAAAATCAGAGTAATTCAGAGGCTTCTGAAGTGTTCTGAAGAGTTCAGACAGCATCAGAGACTTCTGATGACTTCTGAAGTATCGTCAGAATAGTTCAGAGGCTTCTGGATGCTTCTGAAGAAATCATTGTTACATATTAAGCATTCCCATCTTGCTAATTAAGAAGTTAAAACGACTCTCATCAAGAGCTTTTGTGAAAATATCAGCAAGTTGATGATCAGTAGAAACAAAATACATTTCGATTGTACCCTTTTCGACATGATCCTTGATGAAATGATACCTGACATCGATATGCTTTGTTTTGGAATGCTGAACAGGATTTTCTGTAATGGCGATAGCACTTTTAGAATCACATAGGATGGGAATCTTATCGTATATCAGACCATAATCTCTGAGTTGGGTCTTCATCCGAATAACTTGTGAACAACAACTAGCAAGAAGAACATATTCACTTTCGCCGTAGATGTGGATACGCAGCTTTGTTTCTTGGATGTCCAACTTATAAGTCGATTTCCCGAAGTTGACAAATACCGATGTACTTTTTCCGTCAAGCTTACAACCCGCATGATCGTAATCGTATACGCCATTAAATCAAATCCAGAATTTTTAGGATACCAAAGGCCCAACGATGGTGAACCTTTTAAGTACCTAAAAATTCTTTTACGACCAAATGAGACTCTTTAGGATTGGCTTGATAACGAGCACAAAGACAAGTGGCAAACATAATATCGGGTCTACTTGTCGTTAAATATAAAATAGAACCAATCATTCCTCCGTAGCCGGTAATATCAATGCATTTACCGGAGGAGTCGAGTCCTAATTTCATACTGTGAGAGATGGGTGTTTTCATGGATGATGAGTTTTGAAGATGAAACTTTTTAAGCATGTCGAAACATATTTTGCTCGATTTATAAAGATACCGGAGGTACTTTGTTTAACTTGAAGTCCTAGGAAGAAAGTTAATTCTCCCATCATACTCATTTCAAATTCGGTTTCCATCAACTTAGAAAACAAATCAACTTGTTTGATGAGTAGAACCAAATATTATGTCATCCACGTAGATTTGAACTATAGTTAACATACCTTTGCCTTTTTTGATGAACGAGTTGTATCGATTTTACCTTTTTCATATCCTTTGCCGATCGTAAATTTCGATAGTCGTTCATACCAGGCTCTTGGGGCTTGCTTTAGACCATACAAAGCTTTGTCAAGAAGATAAACATATTACGGATATTTTGCATCTTTGAAACCATCGGGTTGTTCGACATACACTTCTTCTTTTAGACATCCATTAAGAAATGCACATTTAACATCCATTTGGTAGACTTTGAAGTTTTTGTATGCAGAGAAAGCCAAGAATAATCTTATTGCTTCTAGTCTTGCAACAGGAGCAAAAGTTTCATCATAATCGATACCTTCCTCTTGACAGTAGCCTTTAGCCACCAAACGAGCTTTATTTCTGACAACAATTCCATCTTCATCCTTTTTGTTCCTAAATACCCATTTTGTGCCAATAGCAACTTTGCCTTTTGGTAAAGGAACAAGACGCCAAACTTTATTTCTTTCGAATTGAAGTAGTTCTTCCGCATAGCATCCACCCAAATTTGGTTCAACTAAGGCTTCATGTACACGTTTAGGTTCGATCATACTAAGAAAATTAACAAAGAATGCTTCATTTGCAGTGGCAGATCGTGTTCTGACCCCCTTAGAAGGACTACCAATTATAAGATCTGGTGTGTGAGATTTAGTCCATTTCGTCATTCTGGGTTGAGAAATTGAATGGGTTGTTTCATTTGACGAAATGATTTCATCTGGAAACACAAAATCTTCGTTAGTTTCTTCTGTATGTCCTTCTGGTATCTGTTTTGTCACCTGTCCTTGTGTCTCCCCCTCAGATGATGAAACAGAAGTAGCTTCTTGATTGGCAGATGTAGTAGTGGGAACTTCTCGAAAAATAGACGTGATAGAGGAAACAGAAGAAGCAGGACCAGAGAGAGTAATGCCTGAGGCTTGGAGAATATCTGGTATCTGCAAATGTGGAGGTGATATAGCTTCCGACACAACTTCGTCGCCCAGAAAATCATGAAAAATAGCATCAATCTCGGATTCTCTGGAACCTGAAAGATAGTCAGAAGTAACAGTATTAAGCTTGAGTTAAAGTAGAGTGTTCAAGTCGGTTGAGTGTTATCATCGAAGTGAATGTTGATGCTTTCCATAACAGTTTTTGTTCGTAAGTTAAAAACTCGGAAAGCTCTTGAGTTTAACGAGTAGCCTAAAAATTTAGCTTCATCGGACTTTGGATCAAATTTGCCAAGATTATCTCTGTCGTTTAAGAGAAAACATCTGCAACCAAAGATATGAAAAATTTTTACAGATGGTTTTCTTTTATTAATCAGCTCATAAGAGGTTTTGAGATGCCTCTTGACAATAATTGAACGGTTTTGAGTGAAACAAGCAGTGGCGACAGCTTCGGCCCAGAAGTGGATTGGGAGACCGTAAGTGCGAGCATCGTTCGTCGCTTCAACTAAAGTTCTGTTGCGACGTTCAACTACACCGTTTTGTTGTGGAGTGCGAACAGCAGAGAAGTTTTGAGTAATCCCTTGTTCAACAAGATACGATTCAAGCTTGGCGTTCTTGAATTCTGTACCATTATCACTTCGAAGCTGCTGAATCTTCTGATGTAGAAGAACTTGAATTCTGGTCATCATATTCTGTAGTACCACTGGAACTTTTGACTTTTGACGAACGAAAGCAAGCCAAGTATATCTGAAAAATACATCAATTAGTACCAGAATATACTTTTTACCAGATAGACTCTGAATTGCAATTGGACCACAGAGATCCACATGTAATAATTGCAGAGGTCTAGTACAAGAATGATCACTTTTTGTTTTATGAGATGCTCGTTTAATTTTGCCCATTTCACATGCAGGGCAGAGGTGATCTTTTTGAAAATGAATATCTGGAAGTCCAGATACCAGTTTGTTTTTAACAAGCATCTCAAGATTATTAAAATTTAAGTGAGACATTTTATGATGCCAGAGCCACGCAACCTCACTCTTTTTGGAGATGAGACATAAAGTTTCCTTACCATCCTTAGAGGTAAAATTCATCATATACAAGTTACCTTTCCCGTCTCGCTCTCCAAAGTTCTTCACTCTCGCCTTAGAGAATAAATAACAATGTTTTTCATCAAATACTACTAGTATTTTAGAATCACAAAGTTGACTTACACTAAGGAGATTATGCTTCAAGCCAGAAACATGAGCTACCTTTGATAAGGTGATATTACCTTCTTGTAGAGTTCCGTAGCCTTTTATTTGACCCTTACCATTATCACCAAAAGTTACTACTCCACCTGATTTGTCCTTGAATTGGGATAGTAAATTTTGGGATCCAGTCATGTGCCTCGAGCATCCAGAGTCAAGATACCAGATATGCACGCGCTGTTTCTGCAATCAAAAAGAAATCAGAATTTCTTAGGTACCCATCGCATAATGGGTCCTTTTATGTTAGCTTTTGGAGTATGCTCGTTTTTTGATTTAACAGAAGGTAAAGACTTTATTTTTGGTTTTTGGTTTTTTTGAGTTTTATTCTTTTTGTGACAACCATATTTTGAATTGGAATGATCAGAGATTTGCGAGAAAAATTGTTTTAACTTTAAGAACAGTGAAAAACATTCAGAAGACTGAAACATAGAAGATTGAATTGAATTTTCATTGCGAGAATGGTAATTACAATTATTCTTTCTAAAGTCTTTTCTAGTATTAGTTGTTCTAGAGAACCTATCTAGACTAGACTTTTGTTTTAGTTCTGGCGTTTTCTTCTCTGTGTTCTTCCTCTGATCTACTTTTGCAGAAGCTCTGTTATTTACTGAAAAAGGAACATAAGAATTAGAGGATTTCCATTTGCCTTTTTGAATATTAGTAAACTTCGAAAGAGTAGAGTTTAAAATCTTTTGATTTTGCACTTTGTTTTTGAGTTCTGCCTCTTTCTCAAGTTCAAGACATGTTTTGGCTTTGAGACACATATCGAAGAAGTCTGGATGTATAGATACTAATTTTCTCGGTTACCGGAACGAAACGGGAAGAATAGGTATACCACTTAAAAGTTTAGCACAATCTCTATCGAAGCTTCCGATTTCTTGAGATTTATCAGTATACAAATAATCATCCTTTTTATCATTAATTTCTGAATTATTGGTGATAACTTTTGATGATTTAAAAGAATTTATTTCTAAATTTGAAATGTAATTTTCAGAATTATCAAAAAATTCTTCATCATTATTGTCATTCTCCCATGGATACGTAATCTCAGCCAAACTTTCTTGAGTTTCAGAAAGATATAAATCTTCAAATGAACAGGGAGAGATCTCTGGATGATTCTCACAAAGAGTTTCATTTCTAAAATACTTGTCCAGAGTAGAGAGAATATCGCTTTCAAACATAAGTCGTAGATCTTCCTCTGCTTGACTTGGAACAAAAATAGCTGCCTCTGGATTCAAAATTGTATGTTTATTTGAACCAAAATTGAAAATATCATCTTTCTTCTGAACTTTATTTAGATCAACATTTGTTTTACAACAATATTCAATATTTTCGAATTGAAGTTTGCTTGTTTTATGATGATTTTCATATCTAGATTTTTTAAAAATAGATTTTTCATACAAAATTGGAAACTTTGGCTTCTGTATTTGTCCAACACAAAAGACAGATTTCAGATCTGACCTTTTCTTACACGTGTAGGGATCTAGGTCCTCGAAACCAAGTCCAGATCTTCCTACTTGTGTGTTAATTTTGTCATGAACCTTATAATGCATCCAGATATGTTATAATCGTAGCTTTTTCTGTTGAAGTTCAATGTGTAAAAATTCTCTCTCTTTCTGAAAATAGTTTTTAAGTGCTACAGAGTTGAGTCTATCACTCTCTTTGTCTCTGATTTCTTTCTTTTTTTCTTCCAGAAGTTTATTGAGATTCAAAATTTCCTTTTTAAGTTTTTCTTCAGAAAGTTTTAAACTCATGGAAATTGTTTCCTTTGCAGTATTTAATTCGAGTTTTTCTTCTGTAAGTAAATCCATTTCTCTTTTAAAAATATCTCTTTCCCTTTTGATTGTAGAAAGAGTTTTCTCAGTACTTTTTCGTAATTTCTTTTCGATTGTGAGTTTCGGTTTAGTTCCTCAAAATTGTTTGATAACATCACAATCGTTTGTTCAAGCTCGATGATCCAGAGAAATTACTAACCGGTGACTCAGAGGGTTGATCCTCTGATTCGTTTGTGTTTGCCATTCCACAGAACATGGCTTCATCACCGCCGGATTCATCTTGCACCCAGTTTTCTTTTTCTGCAAAGTGTGCTCTTTCAGTGACATTGTACTTATATTTGTTTTTGTAATAAGTCTTATCCTTTTCCAGAGCTCCTCTGCAATCTCTCGAGTAATGTCCGGGTTTGCCACATCTGTAGCATACATCTTTCTTCCTTTTTAATTCTTCTTCTTTCTTTTCTTCTTCTCGTTTTCTCTACTCTCGTACTTCTTGTTTAGGAACATAGGGACGATCAAATCGTTTATTTCCTTTCAAAGACCTATTTCCAAAACGATTAGTAAATTGCTTGGTTATTAAAGCCAGAGAGTCAGCAAACGCTTTAATTTCATCATCTGATTCAGAGTCATCTTCTGGAGCAGTCTCTGATATGAAGGCCTTCGATTTCTTCCTGTCATCACTTCGTCTTCTGATTCCTTTTGTTTCTGAGATCAAAGCCAGAGGACCTCCGATGTTTGTTCTTTTCTGAACAACTTCTTTTTCATGAGCTTGCAGTGTACCGAATACATCATGCAGCGACCATTGTTCAAGATCCTGATTGGCTTGTAGTGACATGGATAGATTTGACCATTCAGGGTTTAACCTTTTGAGAAATAGAACATTGTTGTCTTCCTTTGATCTAACAATGTCACATCTCTTGCAGAGATTAATCAGATTGTTGAATCGATGAAATGTTTGTTCCAGAGATTCATCAGTCAGTGCTTGAAAGCTATTATATTCATTCAGAGCTTGGGCTCTTCTGTTCTTTTTCATTTTTGCACCACCTTCTAAGAGATTCTCCAGTTGATCCCATAAATCTTTTGCTGTGTCACATGAGTCCAGAGATTGAAAAATCTCATTTGGAATGGCCATTATCAACAGAGACTTAGCTTTCTTAGCTAACTCCACCTTGGCTTTTTCTTCATCAGTCCAGTTATTCCTTGACTTCTGAACCAGTCTTGCTGGTACCTCATCTGAATTTGCAGTGGCTGGAATTCTGGGAATAGTAGTGGTGGGAACAAACGGACCGTTTTGAATAATTGGATATAACTCAGCATCCAATCCCTCATAGAAGTTAACCATTCGAATCTTCCATTGTGGGTATTCATCACGTACAAGAGTTGGAGGTTTAGTCAGGGACCCAGACGTATAAACAGCATTCAAGCTCGAATTTGTCATTTGAGTATGATAGAAGAGAAAATTTGAAGATTTGAAAGAAATTTAGAACAATTAAATCTCAAGAAGAACAGGTCGATAATATCACTGTTTCTTCAGATTTCAAAATGAATGACTCAATTTAAGAGAAGATTGTTAACGATTTAACAAAAATTTCGTAAAACAGAGTGGATTGATAAACAAATTTTCAATCTGAGAAAATACTGTTCGATTGAAAGGAATTTCTTCAATGGAAGAGATCTAATAATCAATAGATTGATTAGAGGGCTCTGATACCAATTGTTGATTCCAGATTCCTTTAAACCGATTGTTAATTGAGAGTATTGAATCAAAGTGAATTGCGGAAGCAGATCAATTAACAATTTAAATCAATAGAATAGTAAACAGAATGAAGAACAAAGATTATGAAATGAATTACGCACAGTATTCTTCAAAATGTAAATGTATTAATCGACAATCTTTACTAACACAATACAATGCTATTTATACAGATACAAAGACAGAAAGTCAAAATGCTAGCCAATTACAAAGTGCCATGTGTCATAAAGGGAGCGTCTAACAACAATTAGTTATAACAAGAAGTGTGTGTTGACATTTGTAGACATCTCTTCTTTGACTCATACTTTAATATCTAACACCATAATTAAAAGAAGTCTTTGCAAAAACGTTCAAGTCTTCACGCGGTACACTTTTGGATCCTTACTAAGCTTTATCTACAGAAGCTTACTTATTACCCCTGAAAAGTATGATAAAAACAAGGTCAACTACAAAGAGTTGGTGAGTTCACAGGTTTTCATATGCACAAAACAGTTTTTATGCAGTTTTCAATTCTTGTGGAACGAACGTTCACACCAAGTATAAAATAGTGAAATTTATGAGCATTTAATTAATCCTTGTAATGAGAAACGTGTCAAGGCATAATATACTCTAGTTCATAGCAAGTATAGAGCCACCACTAAACCTTTCGACCACACAAAAATATCTTTTTATAATTCTACCTTAGCGGTGGGACTAAAACCCCACATATGTAGAACCTTCGTTTTTATAGGTATAGTGCACCCCTACCTGTAGTTTCTAGGTGGGATTGCTATCCACACCCTTACTTTGTCGGTTTTTAGGTGGGATTGTCCGTCCAATAGCGCTATCCAGAAATAGCCTCGGCTCCTCACTTGAGTTAATAGTAGTGTACAAACTTTTATGTTACATTTTACTCAAATACAAACTACTAGTGTACATGCCTTAGTGCTCATATCAACAATTTCACATTCTTTTACGTAAATAAATCAAGATTCAACATTAAACATGCTTTTCACCCCAAAACATATAAAACATTAAAAGAGGGGCTGTGAATACTCACCTTTTAGCAAATGCTTCCAATTAAATACAAGAGACGTCCGCTTGACGCCTAACGCTTTCCTATCAAAGCAAAATACCCAAATGACCACATATATGACTATCGATTACTAAGAGAATGCTTATAAGTCCTTATATGTCCAACTTGATTATCTATAGTCCCGTTATACATAAAGCACATATGCTCTTTAATATGATAATTTATACCGAAAATGTAACATTATAGTCCTTCAAAGGAATAAAATTCATAAAATCAAACATTTAAGCATTTTCATTTTGTGACAGAAACTATAGGTCTTAAAAATGGTTAGTTTAGAGTAATATCCAAAATGATAAAATTTCCCATATTTTTATATATGATACCTTACTGAGTTAAGATCATTTTGACCAAATTTCATGCTCTAAAAAGATGTAAAAAGGGTTCAAATACTTTACACAAAACTATGTGACACAGCAGATATGGCAGATTACACACTGTTAGTAAAACAACCATTTGAGGAGTTCTACTAAATGTTTTTGAGAAATTCTAGTTGGAATGTAAACATAAAACATAGAAGGAACTTATAAAAGAAGAATCACTCAATTTGGATTAGTTATGAAGGAGATATGACACCTCAAAGTTGCATGCACACATCTGTCATTGATTGACAGATTGCACTTTTAACTTAAATAAGTTGGTTAATACCTCAAAACTTCATATTTTTTAATGAGACCAAATGCATTTGAAAGCTAACTCAGTATATTGAATTCCAGAAGAAAAATCAAGTGATTTGGATGATTATTTAGAGAGTTATGGTTGTTTAAAGTAGGGTTTACCTACTGAAAAACTCTCAGATGCACATCCAACTTGTTTTGAGTGTTTGGGGGGTCAAAACTCAATGTTTTTTAGAGAGACCACTTGTATTAACACCCCAACTCAATAAATAAAGCTTTAGAAGAAAAATCATGCCTTTTGAACAAGAAATTTTACAAGAAATGGGTGACATAATCACTGATGTATAATTTGTCAGCACCAAAAATGCATTTTTATGAACCAATCCACCATGCAAATGTGTTTTTGCTTAGATTTATTGTATTCTATGTGTTTGGGTCATAGATTATCACTATCATAGATATGTTTCACGTATCTTGGTGTATAATCTTCCTTTAGAATTAACAAATTCGTGGATGGTTGAAAAACAACAAAGAACACCAAAAAAAATAGGGTTTTCAACAAAATTTGTAAGAAATGATGAGGGTAAAGTTGTTACCTTGTTTAATTGATGACTAGAGCTTCAAGGCTTTCATGAATATTGATTTTTGATGATGAAATGAGCTTGAATTTGGCTGGAGTTTGGATGAAGGAGATGCTCTTGGAGTGTCCCTTGAGTTTTTAGAGAGAGAGAAGGGAAAATCTTGATTTTGAAATGTAAAAATGAGGGATTTTAGAAAAAAAAATTGTATTTATATGTGGGGTATGGGGGGAGGCCGGCCATGGGGTCCCAAAACCATGGTGTTTCACATATGTTTTATTAAATTAAATAAATGTAAGGCCCAAAATGTTTTAAAATGTCATTTTTCTCAATTTTGACCTTTTTCCTCAAAATGCAAGCCCAAAAGTGGTTAAATTCTATAAAAATAAAAGTTTTATATTTAAAACACTAAAACTATATATTTTTTGTAATTTGGATATAAATTAGAGCATTTGGCACTATATAGGATGTTTCAGATAATTACGGGTCCGAACCGGACTTTCTAAGCAACTACCGGGAACTCTAGAAATTTTTCGGCCAATCAAATCTAACTAACTCCTATTCTTATAACTTATCTAAAATAACACTAACAAGGGCTTAATAAATACTAATCTAGAAGCTTAAATTTGACGGATGTCACAGGATCCAACTCTTTTCATTAATTCAGATCTATGTGGACGACATTATCTTCGGTTCAACTAACCCCCAACAATGCAAGGAGTTCTCCGAACTCATGATTGCAAAATTCAATATGAGCATGATGGGAATGATGAATTTTTTCCTCGGTCTTCAAATAAAACAATTTTTAACGGGAATATTCATCAACCAATCGAAATACATCTCGGACATGTTACGAAAATATAACATGACGTCATGTACACCGACTGGTACACCCATGTCTCCGGGTTCAAAATTACACGCTGATCCTTTAGGAAAAGCGGTAGATTCTAAACACTACCGGGGCATGGTTGGTTCTTTAATGTATCTAACGGCTAGTCGACCGGACATAATGTTTGCCACATATCTATGCGCTAGATATCAAGCATCTCCAAAGGAATCTCACCTTAGTGCTATCAAACGTATTTTTCGGTATTTAAAAGGTACTACTGATCTTGGCCTATGGTATCCCAAGGATACGGGGTTCGAACTAACTGCCTTTTCAGATTCCGATCATGCCGGGTGCATGCTTGATCGTAAAAGCACATCGGGTCACATTCAATTCCTAGGCGATAAACTGGTAAGTTGGTCCTCGAAAAAGCAAGCTTGCGTCTCCACTTCTACTGCGGAAGCTGAATACATAGCTGCTGCAAGTTACTGTTCTCAAGTACTGTGGATGCGCACACAGCTCAAGGACTATGGATTCTGGTTTGATAAGATTCGTATCTATTGTGACTCCAAAAGCGCCATCGCCATCTCAAGCAATCCTGTCCAACATACGAAGACTAAACATATCGACGTTCGGTATCATTTCATAAAACACCATGTCAAAAGAGGTACGCTTGAATTATACTTTGTAAGTAAAAAACTACAACTTGCCGACCTGTTCACCAAGGCCTTGGATGAGAAACGCTTCCAGTTCCTAGTATCCAAGTTGGGCATGCTGAACCTCAAAACCTGATTTTCTAAATCAGATTTTTCAAACTTCACAAAACATCTATCCAAGCTTTACGCACATTCCCATTCTCTAAAAATCTGTGAATCTGCATCACTCTTGGATTCTCGTTTATGGACTTTTGAAATTACTTTAAAGTTTTGTATTTTTCATCGTTTTTTTCTCTCTGTCTTTCTTTTCTGACTAACCAGTTCAGTTTTGAGGGGAAGCGACAAGGTACGTTTTTACTATCTCACGATTATAGGGGGAGCAAAGTTTTCTTATTTCCCGGGGGAGCACGAATTTAATTTTTGAAACCAAAACAGACTTAGTTTGAAAATCAATGTCAAAAAGTTATCGACCCATATTGACCCGATAAAACTTGTTTTGTCGACCATGCTTGGCCTGACAAAAAGAACACTCGACATGCTGATGTCATCCACTCTCTCGACCAAATGAATGACCTGCCACGTGTCATCACCCGATGACCCACTATTTAAAACTCGGGCCCCACTCTCAAAGGATACTTTTCAAACAAGTTTTCCCTCTTCCTCTCTAAACCCTTCGAGTTCTTCACTTCCAGAAATTGTTCTTTCAATTTTTCGAGTTTCTCACATCTAACAGCATCACCAGGTTCGCAATCTCTATAGCTTCAACTTTAAATCATGGCATTTTCTGTTTTAGTCATTGCATATGTGTGATTTAATCATCTGAACTGTCCAAATTCCGATAACCCTTTGGGTTGAACTTTCAATCGAGTTTTAGGGTTAATTTGTCCATAGTTGGGCTTAGGACCAGTTTTAAATTTGTTCACAATCACTAATCGCACCAAGCCTTAGGATTTCTTTCAGTTTTTAGGCCATTTTGTGTTGGATCAGGTCACTTAGGTTTCTTTATGATTTTTGAGTTTTTATCGATCCCTAAAGACAAGACTTAGATGGTTGTCGAGCCCTTATGGTTGATAAAGAACATCCTCATAAAAATCCTAAGTCTTTTTATCGACCATCAAAGACCTGACATCAATTTTTATCGAGTCTTAAAGGATCGATAACCTTTTATTTAAAATCCTAAGTCTTTTTATCGACCATCAAAGATCCGACATCAATTTTTATCGAGTCTTAAAGGATCGATAACCTTTTATTTAAAATCCTAAGTCTTTATATCGACCATCAAAGACCCGACATCAATTTTTATCGAGTCTTAAAGGATCGATAACCTTTTATTTAAAATCCTAAGTCTTTTTATCGACCCTCAAAGACCCGACATCAATTTTTATCGAGTCTTAAAGGATCGATAACCTTTTATTTAAAATCCTAAGTCTTTTTATCGACCCTCAAAGACCCAACATCCATTTTTTTCGAGTCTTACAGGATCGATAACCTTTTATTTCAAATCCAAAGTATCTTTTATCGATCCTTGAATACCCGACATAAATTTTTATCGAGTCTTTTAGGTTCGATAACCCGATCTTCAAAATATCAAGTGTTTGTTATCGACCCTTAGAGACCCGACAACAATTTTTATCGAGTCTTATCGGTTCGATAATTTTGTTCTTCAAAATGCCCAAGTACTTTTCTCGACCCTTTAGGTCTCGACATAATTTTTAATCGACTTGGTTGTGGTTGTGGTTATCGAATCCCCCTGACCCGACATCTTCATTGTCGATTCTCACAGGTTTGATCTATTGATCATAACTCCTCTCTATGATTTGAATATGATTCCTTAATATACTTAGTGAAATTCCTTAGTTAAGCTTCTGTTCAAATTCAGTGATAGCATACGCTGATTACCATCAGGGATCGCTGAAGATCAAGGAATAACAAGCTTATCTCTGAATACCTGAAGACCAGCTATCACACCAAAAGACCATTCAGCGAAAGTCGAAGACTAAAGCTGAAGAAAGAGATAATCAGCTAAGTGACCTGAAGCGGTTCAGCGATAGCAGCGATTATCTATTCAAAGTGTGAAGTCTTGTGAAGCCTCAGCAACACTGAAGTTCATCCTTGAAAATTCAGTGTCAGCGATCAAATGAAGCTTCCTCTGTAAGACTAAAGATTGATCTTATCCTCGATGCACAAAAGTCAAACCTAGAACCATGTCAAAAAAAGGACGTACGACTTGTCTCTTATGTCCCCATCATATCTGATATGGTATTGTTCATATTCGGCCAAAAGCATGGTGGTCTTATTAGCAAAGACAAGCTTCCTATCCAAGCTTGACACATGGCATGTACCTTTTGTCTTGCATTACATGCAAACGAGTATAAATAAGATGGAGATATCTTCTTCATCTTAATGCATGCCTCTTTCTAGCCTATACCTTCTGTATTCTTTCTTCCTTCCTCTTGTGCATCAAACTGTGTGTTTCTTAAGTTACAATAGAATAGGTTTTGAACTTGTTCTAATTCCGCTTGTAACTGTAAATCTATTTATAATCTCTAAACTCATTTAAAAATCAAAATCTGTGTGTTTGTAATCAACCCCCCATCCCCTTCTACAAACTGTTTACTTAATATTTAACTCTTGTAGATCCTTTTTGGGACCAACATGATCCTTCAAAACTTCACCAAGTCTTTTCATTGATCCTACAGAAATCGATAAATCTGTTTATCGACTCCATTGGACTCGATATTCAATATTATCGACTCCTTAGGACTGGACATCCAGACTTGGAATTTTTTTAGCCTGCTTTCATCCTTAGTACTGAAATTTTCTATGCTTTGCTAACTGTTTCATTTCAGTTCTAATGGCGGCCATCAATGATCCAAACATTTCTGACGATGAACATCCCATGCCGTCTGAACGATCCACTGAACCAAGTACCAACGCGGTCAACCGGGATGAAATCTTGATGCCTAAAGCACATCATCGGAAAATCAAACCAAACAACCACCGTCTCGATTTTGGCATCACACTCGAACACCAAGTCATCATCGACATCCTTCAACGCCATCCACTTCGATATGCCTTTGCTTTGGACCATCGGGTACCCCTGTTCTATCTCCAGCAATTCTAGTATATGTTAACATACCATCCGAACGACGATGATCACCACTTTACTGCCAAAATCGACGATTTTGTCACCCGTTTGACACCCTCTCGGATTCGTCGAATCCTCCGCCTACCGGTTGCCACCGATGACCACCCATATGATGCCCTTGCAACCGAAGAACAACTTTGTGCCGACATCCGAGCCCTTGGGTACAACTCACCCGAACCCCTCACAAGCCCCGGCCAGTTCAAACGCATGTACCTGCCTCACATCTGGTTCTCACTGTTCACCATTGTCAATCGATGTTTGACTAGCAAACACACTGGCATGGACAATGCCAATACTGCGGCCTTATGTATGTTTCACGGTATAGCTTTCAACCGTCACCATGATTACGCGATGCTCATCTGGACGGACTTCGTGGAGCTAGTTGAAGACAACTCAAATTATCGTGATCGTGCCTTCGTACCCTTTCAACGGTTCCTTCAGTTATTTATTCATGCCATGCTGTCATCCAAACCCGATATACCTCGACGCACAGGATCACCGTTGGGACCAACCAATTCGCTAAAATTCCTCAAGCTCAATGACCGACACTTTGAATTCGTCATGCCTTTCCTGAAGCCCTACTCGCTTATGCTGATCAAAATGCACCGAGTGTGATAGCTTATAGGGAGAGACACGGCTTAATGGCTCAACCACCTCCGGTTGTGCCTGCCCAAGAGCCAATCCACGAGGAACATGTTGTGCAAGAAGAGGGTCCTAGGGTAGATGAGCAGGTTCAGGATCATGGGGATCCTGAACAGGGTGATGAGCGTATTGTAAGGGGAAATGACGAGGGCGGTGCACCTGATCAGCCAATCCCGACAACTGCTACCCCATCCATCCCAATACCACCACCCACTAACCCACAAGCGGCATCTACTTCACGATCTACTCCACGTTCCAAAATGCTTGTTAGCCGTAACCGTGTTCGCCCCCGACCTACATCGTCCGATGAAGATGAATCTGATTCTCAACCTCTTTCCCGCCGTCCGAGAACTGCTGCCATCGAAGAACAAGCTCTTAGTCGCATTGGTCCACAACCACCCCTATCCGATTCTACATCAGACACTGATGAACAACCTACTACAACAACCGATCCAAATGATGAGCCGAATGAACCCTTCGCCATTGAAGCCGATCAAGAACATGACGAGCCAAATGAACTATTTTACTGAGCCTTTTACTGGAGAGATAAGGAGAGATGAGGGAGTATTAGTTTAAAAAGAAAGCGTGAGCGTGAGCGATGGGAAGAGAAAAACTATAGTGAGCGCGAGACCAGATTCCCCCATCCAGGTAACCGCGTCAACTAGCCCTACTCATTCGTTGGGTATGACTAGTGGACAAGACGCTGTGGACCTAGCAGCGCACATGCACGCCCCCCTAGCCACTTTGAAGGCTCCCAATAGCCAACAGTTTCAAACATACTTGTGAGTCTAGCTACTTATCTAGCTCCCCTCCATTCGGGAGGCACAACTATTGAAACAAGAGGCAGTAGCTCACCTGCTTCGACTTTGATTGTATGCACTTCGAATCTAGAGCCAATTAGCCACGTCTCTGCACTCACTGAGAGCCTTCATGGCCTAGTCGGAACTCCAATAGTGATGTCCATTCCGGACATTTCACGAGGATTGGGAGGAAATCCTACCAGTGCTACACCTATGCCAACACTGAACGTAGGTCATACAGTTTTTTCAACTATTATGTCAACGGGTAATCTAAGTGATCCCGGTGTTTCCCAAACAGGTACCTCGACTCCAGCTTTTACTATTCCCCCCTCGGCTCAAGCACTTATCGATGCTCAGTTATAACGAGCTAGAGCCACTTTGAACGAACATGTTGCACTGATGACTGCTTAAAGAGAAGCTTTTGTTAGAGAAATACGTGTAGCTGCTCGCTCCGGTCAACTTGATTCGAATCAGGCTAGTTCCTCCAGACCTTGCGGCAGTCGCACCGCTTCGGATCCAACACCGAGCCCCAGCACTCGGCCTCCCTCACCACATCGAAATGAGTACAACAATGGTGAGCTTATGTCGATGTTGTATGCCAATTTTCTTGCCGAAGCCACTGCTCGGGGTCAACCGGAAGATTCTTTAATGGGTCTACTGAGGCAAAATCTAGAAATCCCCACCGTCAACAAACATGAGTTTGAAGTATTCAAAGCTGACATGGAACAACAGTTAAGTGATTTGCACACGTCTCAACAACAACATCATGATGAACTTCTGGGTGCCATCAACGCTCTACACATCGAAATTCAAGAATCTTGTCGACCGGCTGTTTCTGTTTCTCGACCTCGACCTGATCAGGACGATCCGAGCTCTGCTCCAAATCGCTCTGAGGGGGAGACACGCTGGGTCTCAAGAACACGTTCAAAACAATCTTCTACAACTACACCATCTGTGCCATCTTCCCATCAAAGACAGCACACGCCAATGACTCAAGAAGTCAATACACCAACGGTTGAAAAGCCCGCGGTAGATATTGAATTCGAGAGCACATCTGAAGCTGCCGAACCGGAACCAAATGAAGAAATAGCTAATGTTGAACCGGAATCAAATGAAGCAACATGTGATGTTCAAAACTTGAGGAACTCTGTGAAGCACTGGTTTAAAGACCCATATGAACCGGTTCTCGAAGATCTTGACTATGTGAACCTGAAGCAGGCAATAAAGAACTACACTTCA
Source organism: Silybum marianum (assembly GCA_036898165.1). Classification (NCBI taxonomy): domain Eukaryota; kingdom Viridiplantae; phylum Streptophyta; class Magnoliopsida; order Asterales; family Asteraceae; genus Silybum; species Silybum marianum. The sequence continues at coordinate 12,210,231 of CM072540.1, read as the reverse complement.
AGAGATCAGAATGAACCGAGACTGTTACCTCATCAAATTCGGTGGCAAAGAATGCTGACTGAGCGCAAGTCTAAATGGGTGAATCAACAAAGCCGGTGCCATATCTTGAAGAAACAATGGAACGGATATTCAGAAAGAATAAGAAACCTGAAGACTTGGCGCACATTCATTTAGTGATGTAGATGGATCAAGCTCAAGTTAAGGAATACCTGCACATCTTGAAAATGTGAGCTCTAAAGCCTTCCTATGTAATTTCACGACACCGGATAATTGGGATTATGCAGATTGGTTCTGATAGAGTCTTTCAAGTCGAGTATCCAACCTTCAAAGTCCGAAGAGAAGATGGTAAAGTATATTCTTTTTCCGAAGCTGATTTTTCTAACCTTGATATCTTGGATTTTGAAACATTGTATCATGACTTAAGAGACACGAAGCAAAGAAATGCGGATGAACTAAGAGCACTAAGAGCGGTGGTGCGTCATATTCAAAAAGAACTCAAATACAACTATCTTCATGATTTGCAACGAGGAATTGAAAACGAACAAAAGAAGATTCATAACGCCAAGCCTAATCAAACAATTCCTGAGTTGGATAAGTATGATGTTACAACTCTTCTGTCATACCCAGCACATGAAAGGCGAAAAGAGATTTCTGAGGTTTGATGAAGTTGCTGCATATTCTGATGGAACATTATGGGGAATTCGAAACAGACTAGCTTCGGAGATTGCTACTGATAAGAAGAAGACAACAAGGATGAGCTCAACCAGAAGAAATTCTCTCTTAGAAGCTATGAGATTAATTGATGAAAGGATTATGTTTCGTCAAACGTTGAGAAGATTTGAAGGCATGTTCCAGCTGAAAAAGTAAAGACTCATTTTGCCACAAAGGGGAGATTGTTAGGTCTATTATTTTAGTTGTGACAAAATAAGGAAAGGATATGCTTTAATTGTAAAAGGAAGTTTATAATTCCTTAAACTCTTTCCTTCCTTAATTAGCTTAGACCTTTCAATATAAATAGGAGTGAAGGGGATCATTAAATATGTCGATTAACATAATGCTAAAATCAGATCATACTTTCATTGTAATCGATATTAAGTGAGATATACGACTACAGAAACTCTCTAAATTCACTTTGTTCATATTGCTTTAATCACGTTCATTATAACATCATTGTGCTTACAGTTTCTGGGATCAACACTTTTGCATAAATGAATATTGAGCAGAATAATTTTATGGCACTTAATAAATCTTTACATCATAAAATGTTCAAGGTATTTTTGTACCCTAATTATTATTATGTAATGAGCCGCCACTAAACCTTCGACCACAAAAATATTTTTAATTCTACCTCAGCGGTGGACCTAAAGTCCACATGTGTAGAACCTTCCTTTTAAGTATAGTGCACCCCTACCTGTAGTTTCCTGGTGGGATTGCTATCCACACCCCTACTTTTCAGTTTTTAGGTGGGATTGTCCGTCCAATAGCGCTATCTACATATACCCTCGGCTCCTCACTTGAGTTAATAGTAGTGTACAAACTTTTATGGAACATTTTACTCAATACAATCTATTAGTGTACATGCCTTAGTGCCCAAAACAATAATTTCATAAAGTTTCACATTCGGTAATGCAAATAGCTCAAATATTACATTTAATCATGCTTTTCACACCAAAACGTATAAAATATTTTAAAAATGGGGCTGTGAATACTCACCTTATAGCAAAGCTTCCAAATAAATTCACGAAACGTCCGCTTGACGGCCTACCGCTTTCCTATCAACGCAAAGCACCCAAAAAGGTCACTTATATACCTAACGATTACTATGAAAGTGCTTATAAGTCATTATATGTCCAACTTGGTCTACTATTGTCCCGTTATACATAATGCACATATGCTCTTTAATATGATATAAATTATTCCGAAAAGCAATGTTATAATCCTTCAAGTGATCAAAGTTCATGAAATCAACAATTCCAGAATGTTCACTTTTGGACAGAAACTTATGGTGCTAAAGATGATCAAATTATAGTGACATCCAAAATGACATAGTTTCTCATCTTTTTATATGTGATACATTACTGAGTTAAGGTCATGGTGACCAAATTTCATGCAATTATGACATGTAATAATGGTTCAAATAATTTATACAAAACAATGTCTCACAGCAAGATGGGCAGATTACACCCTGTTGGTAAAACAACCATTTGAGAAGTTCCACTAAATGTTTTTCCGAAATTCAAGTTGGATTATAAATATAACACATAAAGGAAACGTTTAAGATAATAATCACTCATTTTGAATGAGTTATGATGACGATATGGCACCACAAAGTCGCATGCACACATATGTCATTAGTTGACAAATTGCACACTTAACTTTAATAAATTGGTTAATGCCTCAAAACTTCATATTTTTGAATGAAACCGGATTCATATGGACCCTAACTCATAAAAGAAAACTCCAAAAGAAGAATTATGCATTATGGATAAATATTCAAAGAGATATTAACATACAAAGTAGGGTTTACCTACTGGTGGTTTCATAGTTTGCACACCTAAAATATTTTAGGTGTTTGGAGGGTCAAAACTCCATATTTTCATGTGCTTCCACTTGCAAACAGAAGACAACTCATAAAACTAACTCTCAAAAGAAAATTCATCCTTTTTCATTGTTTTTTGAAAACGATATGGCCATTTGAACATGCATGCACAAATCTGTCAGCTTTGGACAGATTGCACACTTATTTTGTTTTGATTAATTGAAACCCCAAGTTACCACATACCAGTGGCGTTTGAAAGGTAACTCTTTAAAAAAAATTCAGATGAAAAATCAAGTAATTTGGATGAATATTCAAAGAGTTATGGTCGTCAAAGTAGGGTTTACCTACTGTTGAACTTCCAGATGTACATCAAATTTGTTATGAGCATTTGGGGGGGTCAAAACTCAATGTTTTTGAGTGAGACCACTTGGATTAGAATCCCAACTCACCAAATAAACTTTTATAAAAAGATTCATAACATTTGAACATGTTATTTGCAAGCAATGGAAGGCACAAACACATGTACATATTCTGTCAGCACCAAAAATTACCAATTTCGTGAATAAAACCCACATGCAATGGGTTTTTTCTTTGATTTCTTGAGTTCCATTTGTTTGGGTCATGGATTATCACTCTTATAAATATATTTTACATATCTTGGTGTATAATCTACCCTTGGAACTATGAATTTCCAGAAATTCAAAGGAAAATTATGAATGTGCAAGAAAAATGGGTTTTTCCCCAAAATTTGTAACAAAAATATGATGGAGATGATGTAAATACTTACTTGGATGATGAAAGGAACTTAATGTCTTCAACAATCTTGTTATTTGATGGATTTTTGATGAAGAAAGTGGCTGGAAATATGAAGGAGAAAGAAGGGTTTTTGAAGCTGTCCCTTGAGTTTTAGAGAAAGAGAGAGAGAAGAGAGGAATTCAAATTTTTAACATGCAAAAATGAAGAGCAAATGAAAGAAAATTGTATTTATATGGGGGAAAATAGGGGGGGGGGGCAGCCATGTACATGGGTCCCAATCCAACCCAATATTTAAAAAAAAATTAAACTCAAGCACAAAAATGAAATTAAAATGTCATTTTTTTCAATTTTGGTCTTTTTCCTCAAAATGTAAGTCCAAAAGTGATTAAATTCTATAAAAATAGAAGTTTTATATTTTAAATACTAAAACTATATATTTTATATAAATCGAGTATAAATTAGAGCATTTGGCACTATATAGGACGTTTCAGATAGTTACGGTTCGGAACCGCACTTTCTAAGCAATTACCGGTAACTCTAGAAATTTTTCGGCCAATCTAATCTAACTAACTCCCAATCTTATAACTTATCTAAAATAACACTAATATAAACTTAATAAGAGCTAACCTGGAAGCTCAAATTTGACAGTTATCACATGGAGTCTCCTTCATCATGTATTTGTATTGAGGCACGAGAATACTCCCCCTTGATTTGTGCATGGTTTGCTGCTCCCCCTCAAACTGTGCTGGGATCAAAAATCTGTAAGAGCAATAGACACTGTTTGAGAAGCAGAGACTTCTATAGAGTATACAGAAGGTTTTGTCTCTCCGATGATGAGATTTATAATTCAGAGCAATGGGATAAATAAGAAAAATAAAAAGACATACTTAAGAGATGAATACAGAACATCTATATGAATAAAGATTATGTTATGATTACATGTTAAGCATGCCCAACATGCTGATTAAGAAGTTGAAACATTGTTCATCTAAAGCTTTTGTAAATATGTCAGCAAGTTGGTAATCAGTAGAAACAAAATACATTTCAATTGTACCTTTTTCCACATGATCCTTTATGGAATGATACCTGACATCAGTGTGCTTGGATTTTGAATGTTGAACAGGGTTGTCTGTGATGGCTATTGTACTTTCTGAGTCACACGGGATTGAAATCTTGTCGTATAGAAGGTCGTAATCTCTGAGTTGGGTTTTCATCTAGATTACTTGTGACAACAACTAGCAGCAACAACATATTCTGCTTCTGCTGTGGAAGTTGACACACAGTTTTGCATTTTGGATGTCCAACTGATTAGCCTATTTCCAAGAAGTTGACAACTTCCAGAGGTAATCTTACTGTCTAATTTACATCCTGCATGATCTGAGTCAGTATAACAAATTAAATCAAACCCATAATACTTTGGATACCAGAGACCCGAAGAGGGTGTCCCTTTTAGGTATCTAAAGATTCTTTTGGCAGCAGCCAAATGTGATTCTTTAGGGTTGACTTGATATCTTGCACAAAAGCACGTAGCAAACATTATATCATGTCTACTAGCAGTCACGTATAGAAGTGATCCAATCATACCGCTGTAATTCTTGACATCTACTTGTTTCCCAGAAGGATCATAGTCATGTTTTGTACTTGGTAGGATAGGTATTTTCATGGTTGTGGAGTTGTGCAGTTTGTATTTCTTTCAAATATCAGAGACATACTTGGCTTGATTTATGAAAATGCCAGTTGTAGTCTGCTTGAGTTGGAGCTCTAGAAAGAAGGTTAGTTCTCCCATCATGCTCATTTCAAATCACTTTCCATCAAATTTGAAAATAACTCAACTTCTGCTTGGTCAGTAGAACCAAATATAATGTCATCCACATAAATTTGTACCAGAGTTAACTCACATTTGCAACGCTTGATAAACAGGGTAGTATCAATTTTATATTTCTCATATTTGTTTTTAATCAGATACTTCGAAAGATGATCATACCAAGCTCTTGGTGCTTGTTTTAATCCATACAGAGCTTTATCTAAAAAGTAAACACAATATGGATGAGTTGAACTTTCAAAACCAGGGGGTTACTGGACATATACTTCTTTATTTAACTTTCCATTCAGAAATGAGGATTTGACATCCATTTGATAAACTTTAGAATCTTTGTACGCAGAGAAAGTCAGGAATAATCGAATTGCTTCAAGTCTTGCCACTGGAGCAAAGGTTTCATCATAATCAATCCCTTATTCTTGACAGTATCCCTATGCAACTAGTCTCACTTTGTTTCTAACAACTATCCCATACTCATCATTCTTATTCCTAAAGACCCATTTTGTGCCAATTGCAGTCTTCTCTTTTAGAAAAGGTACAAGTTTCCATACCTTATTTCTTTCAAACTTAACAAGCTTCTGGTGTAGTAATCTGTTCAACCTCTGATGTTGTATGTTGAATAATAGATGAGCCAAGTTTCTCCCCCTCAAATGAAAGCACAGAGGAGTAAGGATCAAGATTGAAGCTCTCTGCATCTGGATGAGGCAGAGTTTCCTCTGGACTTACATTTGCGTTAGAGGATGCAGGGATGATTGTGACGGTTGGTTCCTCATCTGAATTTGCACGTTCATTTGAAACAGTTAGTGAGCCAAAAGGACCAGAGATGTTTATACTAGAGGTTCGAAGTTCCTCTGTTGACTTATTCAATGCACCACTGTCTGCATTTGCAGGAGTAGTTTCGTCTCCAAAGAAATCTTCAAATAAGGCATCTAGTTCAGATTCTCTTGATTTGGAAAGGTAGTCAGAGGTAACATTGTTCAGCTGGAGTTCTGAATCAGAATAATCAAAAGTCAACTGAGCCTGATCATCAAAGTCTACATTGATGCTTTCCTAACTGTCTTGGTTCTGAGATTGAGGAATATCCCAAGAGTTTGGCTTCATCAGATTTCTTGTCAAACTTTCCAAGTTTGTCACGATCATTTAGAATGTAGCACCTGCAGCCAAAGTTGTGTAATAATTTTATATTAGGTTTTCTTCCATTTATAAGTTCATAAGAAGTTTTAAGATGCCTCTTGACTATTATTGATCAATTCTGAGTAAAACAAGCAGTCGAGACTGCCTCAGCCCAGAAGTGTGTGGGTATTCCAGAGGCTGTAAACATTGTTCTTGCGGCTTCGACCAACGTTCTATTTCTTCTTTCTACAACACCATTTTGTTGAGGAGTTCTTACAGCTGAGAAGTTTTGAGAAATTCCTTCGTTGTTCAGGTACTCTTCAAGTTTGGCATTCATGAATTTTGTATCGTTGTCACTTCTTAGCTTTTGGATTTTTCTTTGCAGAAGAGCTTGAATCCTCTTCATCATGGTGATTAGAGACTATTGGGACTTCTGATTTCTGACTTACAAAAGCAAGCCACGTATACAGGGTCGTTCCTGGGGGAGGGCAGGCTGGGCATGCGCCCAGGGCCCAAAAAAATCAGAGGCACAAAAATAAATTAGTGCAATATTATTAGTTAAAAAATTAAAATAAAAAATAAATACTACATCGCCCATTAAGTTAAATGTGAAATTGGGCCAATATTTAACTTGGAAGTAAGCCCGTGAGGATTTTAAAGGGCCCAAATTATTTTAGGAATACATTTTAATTTCTAAGCCCACAAACACAATTGACAATTCCCAATTGCAATTTGTACTGTACGACTTCGAGAAGAACCTTTTGGACTTCCAAGAAGGCAATTACCGCCTACTTGCATTCTTCTTCTTCTCTGCTATCGCCTACGGCCTACTAGCGTTCGATACTTCGATTTCTATTTCAATTAATCAATTTTTCAAAGGAGTCGCTTCATAATCCCTAACGGTAATCTACAATCAATTGTTCGAATCACGAAGGGGCTGTATAACAGACTGACAGTATGAAGAATCCAATGTAGAGGCCTCCAATTACCAACAAGTTGTGGAATTCTAATTTCTCCTTTCTGGTTTTTAAATTAATTTCATCAGTAAGTTCTATCGTTAGTTGGTTGTTCCATGCTTCTGTGATTTGGATTTCAAGAATCAAGATTGTTCTTCGGTGTTCATCAATAAGTTTTATTGTTCATTATTTTACTGATTTAATTGTGTTTTTATACTTGTAGTTTTCTGATTTAATTGTGTTTTTCTACTTGTAACTTTTTGATTTAATTGTTGGTTATAGGCTGTAAATTGAAATCATTTACTAATACCTAATTGTGTCTATTTTTCTTAAATGTACAGACGACTGTCTCTAGTCTACTATCTACAAATCAAGGAACACTGAAGTTGACTTATTCAATTCTGAATTTCTGATACATATTCCAAAACTGAGGTGCTTCTATTCTTATTTATTTATTTTGAGTTTGTTAATTGTTTAAGAATTAAGCATGACGCCTAAAAAACATTTGTCCGGAATTGAAAAAAGGAACAAAAAAATCAGTTGAGCAATTAGTACAATCACAAAAAGGAGCCATGGATAAATTTGTTAAAAGCGTAGGCACCTCTAATGAAAATTTAGATGGACATAATGTTGAGCAAACCAAATGTTGAACCTAATGTTGAGCAACCAAATGTTGAATCTAATCTTGAGCACCCAAATGTTGAATCTAATGTTGAGCATCCATTCCAAATGTTGAACAATCTAGCCCCTTTTTTATATTTATGATCCTAGTAATTGGGATAAACTTGATAATAAATCAAGAGATATTTTAGTTGAAAAGGGGCCTATTAGGGAATTTAATCTACTCTTTCCTTTAGATAGCGCGTCTAGGCATTTCTCTTATTCTTATTATGATAAAAAGTTAAGTAATGGTGACTCTCGTGACCGGAAATGGCTAGTTTATTCAAAAAATGTGGACAAAGGGTATTGTTTTTGTTGCAAGTTGTTCAAGTCTAAGAACTATAAAAATGCAATTTCTAATGATGGATTTAGAGATTTGAAGCATCTTGGTGAAAGACTTAAGGAACATGAGACTAGTATTGACCATATTAGTAATATGTTATCTTGGAATAAACTAAGAATGAGGCTAAATACAAGCCAAATGATTGATAAAGATTTACAACAAGAAACTTTAAAAGAGAAAGAACGTTGGAGACAAGTTTTAGTAAGAATAATTGCCGTGGTGAAATGTTTTGCCAAATATTCTTTGGCTTTTAGAGATCAAATGAGAAGTTATATGAATGTGGTAATGGTAATTTTTTGGGTTTAATTGAAATGATTGGACAATTTGATGTGATAATTCAAGATCATATTAGGCGCATTCAAAATCATGACATTCATTATCATTATCTTGGTTCTAAAATTCAAAATGAGCTTATTTCTCTTTTGGGTCATAGTGTTAAAAGTTCTATCATAAAAATTATCAAAGAGGCTAAATATTTTTCTGTGATTCTTGACTGTACACCGGATGTGAGTCATCAAGAGCAAATGAGTTTAATAATAAGATGTGTGAATATGTCCGGTAATAAAATAAAAATAGAAGAGTATTTTCTAGAATTTTTAAAGGTTGACGATACATCTGTACTTAAATCTCTTGACCTTAATAAAATAAAAATAGAAGAGTTTAGGATTGTTCAATGAATTACTAGACGTACTTAAATCTCTTGACCTTAGTGTTGATGATGTGAGGGGTCAAGGCTATGACAATGGTTCTAACATGAAGGGAAAACACGAAGGGGTATATAACCTGTTACTTGAAATTAATCTAAAAGCATTGTATATGCCATGTGCTTATCATAGCCTTAATCTTACTCTTAGTGATATAGCTCATTCATGTGTTAAAGCTATTTCTTTCTTTTGGAATTGTGCAACGGGTATACACATTATTTTCTAGTTCTACAAAAAGATGGAAGGTGTTACTTGATAATGTTTCAAACATGACTGTAAAATCTTTATGCAATACACGTTGGGAGAGTAGAGTAAAAAGTGAAAACCATTAGATTTCAAGCTGCTCAAATAAGATCTGCTTTACTTGAATTATCAAAAGCATGCGATGATGCCAATTCTAAAAGTGTAGCGGAAAGTTTAGTTGATAACGAGCACAAAGACAAGTGGCAAACATAATATCAGGCCTACTTGTTGTCAAATATAGAAGAGAACCTATCATACCTCTGTAACCCGTAATATCTACAGGCTTTTCCAGAGGGATCAGGACCTAGTTTCATACTAGAAGAGATAGGTGTTTTCATAGTTGATGAGTTCTGAAAATGAAATTTCTTTAACATGTCAGAGACATATTTTGCTTGATTAATAAAAATACCAGAGGTACTTTGTTTAACCTGGAGTCCAAGAAAGAAAGTTAATTCTCCCATCATACTCATTTCAAATTTAGTTTCCATCAACTTAGAAAACAAATCAACTTTTGTTTGATGAGTAGAGCCAAAAATTATGTCGTCCACATAAATTTGAACAATAGTTAACATACCTTTGCCTCTTTTGATGAAAAGTGTGGTATCAATTTTACCTTTCTCATATCCTTTGCTGATCAGAAATTTGGATAAACGTTCATACCAGGCTTTGGGTGCTTGCTTTAACCCATACAGTGCTTTGTCAAGAAGAAAAACATATTCTGGATGTCTTGAATCTTTAAAGTCAGCTGGTTGTTCAACATACACTTCCTCTTTAAGATTTCCATTTAGAAATGCACATTTAACGTCCATTTGATAGACCTTAAAGTTCTTGTAAGCAGAGAATGCCAGAAAAAGCCTTATCGCTTCCAGTCTTGCAACAGGAGCAAAGGTTTCATCCTAATCAATACCTTCTTCTTGACAATATCCTTTTGCCACCAGATGAGCCTTGTTTCTGATCACAATACTGTCCTCATCCTTTTTATTTCTGAAAACCCACTTAGTACCAATGGCAACTTTACCTTTTGGTAATGGTACTAAGTTCCAAACTTTGTTACGCTCAAATTAAAGTAATTCTTCCGGCATTGCTTCTACCCAACTAGGTTCGGCTAAGGCTTCATGAACTTTCTTTGGTTCAATTAAGCTTAGAAAGTTAACATAGAAAGCTTCATTTGCTGTGGCGGATCGTGTTTTGACACCCTCAGAAGGATCACCAATTATGAGATCTGGATTATGGGATTTAGTCCATTTCGTCATCCATGTTTGTGATATTGGTTGAGCTTGAACTTCGGTGTCAGAAGATGAGATAACTTCATCCGGAAATATTGATTCTGAACCTCTTGATGCTAAAGTCTCCCCCTCAGATGATGGAACAGAAGAAGCTTCTGGACAATCAGATGTAACAGAAACAGAAGGATCTGAAGATCTAGGTTCAGAAGAGGGAGGACCGGAGAAAGTTATGCCAGAGGCATGAAGAACTTCAGGTATGCTGATAGGAGGACTAGTTACTACAGGTTCTGACATCACTTCTTCGCCCATGAAGTCTTGAAAAAGGGCATCAATCTCGGATTCTCTGGATCCTGAAAGAAAGTCAGAAGTAACAGTATTAAGTTTGAGTTTTGAAGAAGAATATTCAGAAGTCAGTTGAGTTTGATCATCAAAATCAACATTAATGCTCTCCATTACTGATTTAGTTCTTAGATTAAAAACACGGAAGGCTCTGGAATTTAAAGAATAGCCTAAGCATTTGGCTTCATCTGATTTAGGATCAAACTTGCCAAGTTTTTCTCTGTCATTTAAGATAAAACACCTGCAGCCAAAAATATGAAAGAATTTGACAGATGGTTTTTGTTTGTTAATAAGCTCATAAGAGGTTTTGAGATGCCTCTTGACAATTATGGAACGATTCTGAGTGAAACAAGCCGGGCTACGCCTTCTGTACCCCCGGTATGAATTGGGAGTCCCGAAGCTGCTAGCATTGTTCTGGCTGCTTCGACTAAGGTTCTGTTGCGACGTTCAACGACACCATTCTGTTGGGGAGTGCGTACAGCAGAGAAGTTCTGAGAAATTCCATTGGTAACAAAGTATGCTTCAAGTTTGGAATTCTTGAATTCAGTACCATTATCGCTTTTCAGCTGTTGAATCTTTTGGTGTAAAATAACTTGGATTCTGGTCATCATATTTTGAAGGACAATAGGAACTTCTGACTTTTGTCGAACAAAAGCAAGCCAAGCATACCTGGAAAATTCATCAATAAGTACCAGAATATACTTTTTACCAGAAAGACTCTGAATTGCAATTGGACCACAGAGATCGACGTCTAACAATTGCAGAGGTCTTATGCAAGAGTGATCAGTTTTTGTTTTATGAGATGCTCGTTTGATCTTTCCCATTTCACATGCAGGACAGATGTGATCTTTTTGAAAATGAACTTCTGGAAGTCCAGATACCAAATTATGTTTTACAAGCATCTCAAGATTATCAAAGATTAAGTGAGACATTTTATGATGCCAGAGCCATGCAACATGCAACTTCACTCTTTTTGGAAATAAGACATAAGGTTTCCTTACCATCCTTGGAGGTAAAATTCATCATGTATAGATTACCTTTTCTGTTTGCTCTCCAAAGTTCCTCACCTGCCTTAGAAAATAAGTAACAATGTTTTTCATCAAAGACGACAAGTATCTTAGAATCACATAGTTGACTTACACTTAGGAGGTTATGTTTCAAACCAGAAACATGAGCTACTTTAGATAAGGTAATATTACCTTCCTGTAAAGTACCATAGCCTTTAATTTGACCCTTACCATTATCACCAAATGTTATAGCTCCACCACTTTTGTCTTTAAATTAAGAGAGTAAGTTTCGTGAACCAGTCATGTGCCTCGAGCATCCAGAGTCAAGATACCAGATATGCACACGCTGTTTATGCAATCAAGATCAGAGTATCTTAGGTACCCATACCATTATGGGTCCTTCAACATTAGTTTTTGGCTTATTAGCCTGTTGCTTTTGATTTGATTTGACAGAAGGTAAAGATGTATTCTTTGGATTTTTTGTTTTTCTATTTTGCTTTGTTTTATTTTTGTTGAAGTACGAATGATTTGCAGTGAAGGAATTTGAAGTTCGTGAGAAAAATTTCTGTAATTTCAAGAACAGAGAAAAACATTCAGAATTCTGAAACATAGAAGATTTTATTGAATTTTCATTGTGACAATGATAATTACAATTATTCTTAGATCTGTCTTTTCTAGTATCAGTTGTTCTAAAGAACTTCCTATCTAGACTAGACGTATGTTTAGAATCTGAAGTATTCTTCAGCGGAGATTTCCTTGGATTTATCTTCTCAGAAGCTTTCAAATTTACTGAAACAGGAACAGATAGATTAGATTTCCATTTACCTTTTTGAACGTAAGAAAGTTTTGGAGGATAAGAGTTAGGAAGTTGGATAGGAATTTTCTTTTTAAGTTTTTCTTCCTTTTCAAGATCAAGACAAGATTTAGCTTTCAGACACATTCCTATAAAATCTGGATGTATAAAAACAGGTTTTCGTTGTTCAGAGGGAACAGAGAAAATCGGAATGTCACTTGACATGTTTTTTGCATCCATTCCAGAAGCTCTTATCTCCAGAGATTCATTTGTAAAGAGAAAAGGAGCGTCTTTGTTTTTTATGATCTCTGGAGTTTTAGCATGATTGGAAGATTGTTCAAGATGAGAGAGATATGTGTCAGAATTGTCAAAGAAATCCTCACTTTGATCATTATTCTCCCATGGATATGTGATTTCTTCTAAATCCTCTCGAGTTTCAGAAAGATTTAAATCAATAAACAAACAAGGAAATATCTCTGGATTATTCTCTAACTTTTGTTTGTCATTCTCAAGTTTAAAACAATTATCCAGAGTCAAGAGAAGATCTTTTTCAAAACTCAGTCTTAATTCCTCCTCTGCTTGAATAGGAATAAATGCATCAGCCTCTGGATTCAATTTTGTAACAACACTTGAACCAAACTTGAAAATATCATCCTTCTTCTGAATTTGATTTAGATTAATATTGGTCATTTCAGAAGAGTATTTAATGTTTTTAAACTTGAGTGTCCGTTGATGATGACCATTTTCAGTTTTAAATCTTTTAAAACATGATTGTTCAAAAATGATTGGAAACACAGGCTTCTGTTGTTCTCCTATACAAAAGACAGAGTTTAAACCAGACTTGTTTTCACACGTATAGGGATCTAAATCTTCAAAGCCGATTCCAGATCTTCCTACTTGTGTACTAATTTTCTCATGAACTTTTTGAGCATCCAAATATGTTTTAATCTGGTGCGTTTTGTTTTAAAGTTCAATGTATAGAAATTCTCCTTCTTTTTGAAAATAGTTTTTAAGTGCTACATAATTTAATCTGTCACTTTCCTTAACTTGAATTTCCTTATCCTTTTCTTCCAGAAGTTTCTTTTAACTCAGTTGCTCTTTTTTTACCAAAACTTCTGTGTCTTTCAAGGTTTTAGAATTTTTTTTCTTTTTCTATGTCAAGTTCCAGTTTTTCTTCTGTTAAGATATCCATCTCTCTTTTGTAACTATCTTTTTCCCTTTGTGTTGTGGAAAGAGTTTTCTCAATATTTTTTCGTAACTTCTTTTCAATTGTTAGCTTTTGCTTAAGTTCTTCAAAATTGTTTGATAAAAGCACAATTGTATTTTCAAGTTCAGAAGATTCAGAAAGATTACTAACCGGTGATTCAGAAGGCTGTTCTTCTGATTCATTTGTACTTGCCATTCCACAGAACATGGCCTCATCACCGCTGGATTCATCTCCAATCCAGTTTTCTTTCTCAGCATAGTGGGCTCTTTCAGTAGCATTATACTTGTATTTATTTTTGTAATATGTTTTGTCTTTCTCCAGAGCCCCTCTGCAATCCTTCGAGTAATGACCCGGTTTGCCACATCTGTAACTTACATCTTTCTTTTTCATCATTTCCTCTTCCTTCTTTTCTGCCTCAGTCTTCTCAGGTCTCTGAACCTCTTGTTTAGAAGAATAGTTGGAGCGATCAGACCTTCTGTTTCCTTGAAATGCCCTATTTCCAACACGGTTTGTAAACAGTTTGGTAATAAGAGCCAAGGAATCAGCAAATGCCTTTATGTCATCATCAGAGTCAGAATCTTCTTCTGGAACAGTTTCTGACATGAATGCCTTGTTCTTCACTCTTCTATCTTCACTTTTTCTTCTGGTAGCTCCCTTTGCTTCAGAAATCAAGGCCAGAGGTCCACCTATGATTGTTTTCTTTTGCACAACCTCCTTTTCATGAGCTTGAAGAGTTCCAAATACGTCGTGTAGAGACCATTGCTCAAGATCTTGATTAGCTTGTAGTGACATGGATAGATTTGACCATTCTGGATTTAATCTCTTTAAGAATAAGACATTATTGTCTTCTTTTAATCGAACAATATCACATCGTTTACATAGATTAATCAGATTATTAAATCTATGAAAAGTCTGTTCTAGAGATTCATCTGAATTTGCCTGGAAGCTGTTGTATTCATTCAGCGCTTGAGCCCTTCGATTTTTCTTCATTTTAGAACCACCTTCCAGAAGATTTTCTGACTGATCCCATAATTCCTTAGCGATATCACAGAATCCGAGAGATTGAAAAATCTCATTTGGAATAGCCATGATAAGAAGAGTTTTTGCCTTTTTAGCAAGTTCAACTTTGGCCTTTTCCTCATCATTCCAATTTTCCCTTAGCTTTGGAACTTTACGTGCAGGTATTTCAGCAGTATTGGTAGTAGCAGGAACTCTTGGAACTGTAGTCATTGGTATGAAGGGACCATTTTGAACAATAGGATAAAGTTCAATGTCCAATCCTTCATAGAAATTTATCATTCGAATCTTCCATTGTGGATATTCACCATGAATAAGAGTTGGAGGTTTGGTCAGAGAACCAGAGGTGTAAACAGCATTCAAATTTGAATTTGCCATCTTTAAGATCGAGAAGTATGTAGTAACAGATTTGAGTTGAAATCTAGAACAAGAGATTACTGAATGAATGAAGAGAGATTTTCCAAATTGAGATCTAATAATCAATAGATTGATTATCAGGCTCTGATACCAATTGTTGGTTCCAGATTCTCTTCTTCATAGATTAATCGATTCATTTATAAACAGAGTGTAAGCGGAAGCAATTTATATCGATTAATCAACAGTAATAAGATTCGATCAAAGATTGAAGAACAAATTAACAATGTATTATAACCTGAATGATGATTACAGATACATGGAATGACGAACAGTAAGTTCTTCAATATCACGATTTCAATCGACAACTTTTACAATAGAGAAAAGATCTATTTATACAAATAGAATAAAGTAAAAGTCAACATCCTAACCTATTACAAACTGACACGTGTGAGAGATGGGAGTGTGTAACAAACTAGTCGGTTGCAAAAGGTAGACATCCTTGATGTATGTGCCACGTCATATTCTTCATCTTGTGGTTCATACTTTCAAAAGTGTAACAATATCCCCAATGGAAAATTAGAATGATCAATTTCTATGAAGGTCTAGATCTCGATATATATTCCTCCATTATCAATGGTCCATATATTCCAATGACCACTATTCTACGGGCACCTGCTACAACCTCTACTGAAGAATTTTCAGCAAGCCAAGTCCCAAAGGATAGAAAAGACTAGAATGAAGAAGATAAGAAGAAAAATGAAATTGATCAAAAATCCAAATGACTTCTCATCATGGCTATTCCAAACGACATTTTCCAATCTCTGGATCAATGCAATACTGCAAAAAAATTATGGAATCAGTTGGCAAATCAGCTAGAAGGTGGAGCGAAGATGAAAAAAAACAGGAGAGAGCAGGCTCTAAATGCATATAACCGTTTTCAAGCTTTACCAGAAGAGACCTTAGAACAAACTTATCACAGGTTCAATACCTTGATAAATCAATGCAAAAGATGTGATATCATAAGGTCACAAGAGGACAACAATGTCCTATTTCTAAAGCAGCTGAATACAGAATGGTCCAATTTGTCAATGTCCCTAAAAGCTAATCAGGATCTGGAGCAGTGGTCTGTACATGATGTCTTTGGAACATTATAGGCCCATGAGCAAGAGGTTCAACAGGAGAAAGTGAATGTTGGTGGTCCTTTGGCTCTCATTTCTAAATCTAGAGGGTCAAAGAGAAGGACAAGAGAAGCAGGTAAGAAAGGAAAGAGCAAGGCTCTAATATCAAAAGCTGATACAGAAGTTGGACTTTCGAGTTCAGAAGATGATGAGATCAGTGCCTTTGCTGAATCTCTGGCTCTTATTACCAAACAATTCACAAGGATGTTTGGTAATCCTTCATTTCAGAACAGAGAAGATTTGACAACAGAAGTGAACGACCAAGTCAAGTCTATGTGCCCGGACAAGAAGGTCCATGAGTAGAGAAAACAGAAGCAGAGAAGAAATAGGAAGAGAAGAAGAAGAAGAAACATGTTTCTTTCAGATGCGATAAACGGGTCATTTTTTCCAAAGACTGCAGAGGAGTTGTTGTTAAAGATAATATGTAATAGAAGAACAAATACAAGTACAATAAAGACGAAAGAGCAAAGTATGCCGAATTAGAGAAATGGTGTTCAGACCAATCAAACGATGTAGAAACCATGTTTTGTGGCATGGCTATGGAAAATGATGCAGAAGATCAAATCTCTGAAACTACAGTTTGTTCTACTTCTGATCCTTCTAAACTTGAACAAACTATTTTAAATCTTACTTTGGATTTTGAAACTCTAAAGTAGAAGCTCCAAGATGAAAAGAAAAAGAGAAAGGATCTTGAAAAATCTTTGTTCTTACTGAAAAAAGAGAGAAATATTTTCAAAAGACAGATGGAGCTTCTGACAGAAGAAAAGCAAGAACTCTCTGTGGAAAACCTAAATATTTTAAAACTAAAAAATTCCACAGAAAGTTTGTTAAAATGTGAGATTGATGAGCTTAATAAACTTCTGAAAGCTAAGGATAAGAAGCTTGAAGAAAAAGAAAGTGACAGATTAAACTCTGTAGCACTAAAACTATTTAAAAAAAAAGGGAGTTTCTGCATATTGATCTTCAAAAGAAGGAGCTCTTGATTAAAAATTATAAAGATGCTTAGAAAGTGCATGAACAGATAAATACACAAGTAGGCAAAAACAGGTCTCGGTTTTGAAGATTTGGATCCTTATACTTGTAAAAAGGGATCTACTTTAGATTTTGTCTTTTGTGTGGGAAAAGAACAAAAACCTGATTTTTCTGTTCTATATGAGCAATCTGTTTTCAAAAGATCAAATTATGAGAATGGACAATAAGTAAGAAAACTCAAATACAAAAATATAAAATATTTTTCTGAAAGAAAAACTTGTAAATCAAGTCAAGTTGATTTAAAACAGATTTAGAATAAAAGTGAATTTTTCCACTTTGGTTCATTTACTAATATCACTTTAAATCCAGAAGCAGATGAGTTCATCCCCATAAATACAGAAGCAGAACTAAGACTCAAATTTGAAAAAATATCTTCTTAAGGCTCTGGATGAGTGTACTATTCAAAATACTACAGAACCTGAGAGTATTTTTCTTAAAAAGGAAATACTAGAAAATTTATGACTTTCGAAAACCATCCAGAGATAACTCCTTGTTCTTTTGTTGACCTAAACCTTTGTCCAGAAAAGGATAATGATGAGTTTGATGTGTATCAATGGGAAACTGAAGATCAAAATTGTGATGATTTCTTTGATAATTCATAGAAATTTCTCACTAATTTTGAGAACAGTTTGCCTCCTACTTACGTCCCTGTCAAAAATGTCAATTGTGTGAAGGATACTCCTTCTGTCTTTTTAAACACAGAAGTAGAGACAAAAACTGACACAACAGAAGTAAGGGCAGCTGGACCAGAAGTCAAAAGACTTTCTAATGGTATACCAATGAATTTTGTTCTTCCAAAAGAACAAAATAAAAGGTTTCCTATTCATATAGACTTCCTAGATATGTGTATTCAAGCTAAATCATACAAAAAGAAGGCAGAAGTCATACAAAAAGCCAAATCTATGCAACATCCTCCAAAGCCTAATCTTCAGAACCAAAACAAAGTTCACAAGGGAGCATAAAGAAATATGGAATCATAATAATCATAGTTATTCTTCTATTTCAGTGAAATCCCCTAAAGTCCAAAGGGAGTGGACTACTCAAAAGAAGACTTCAGAGAAGAGTTCAAATGTTCAAGAGAATATGTCTAGACTAGATAAGAAGTTCTCTAGAACAACTGGTGCTAGAATAGACAAAAATAAAAAATCTTGTAATTATCATTCCAGAAATGAAAATTCAAAGATATCTTTGGTTTCTCAGAACTCTGAATGTCTCTCTCCGTTGTTAAAATTAAAAAAAATCTTTTCTAGTCCACACTGTTTTTCTTCTGACTACAACAAAAGAAGAAATTCAAAGAGTCAGAAGAAACAGAACCTTAAGACAAATACAGGCAAAGTAGAAGCTTCTGGAAAACCTGCGAATTTGAGTAAAATCAAAGATAAACAAACCAACATTCAAAACCCTACCATTCAAGGACCCATAATGAAATGGGAACCTAAATCCCTCTAATATGTATTAAAGAAGCAACGTGTGCACATCTGGTATCTTGACTCTGGATGCTCGAGTCACATGACTGGAACCAGACACTTACTATCTACATTGAAAGATAAATCTGGTGAAGTAGTAACGTTTGGTGATGATTGCAAAGGACAAATAAAAGGTTATGATACATTTTGTAGGCCCTGGGCAATATATAAAAAAATGGGCCATTCGTATCTACGGAAAAGAAAATCTTTACTAATGTATAAATAATTCATATGAAACAACTTCAATAATAATTCATACAAAAAAACGTCAATAATAATTTGTACAAAACAACTTCAATAATAATTTGTACAAAACAACTTCAATAATAATTCATAGAAAACAACTTCTTCGAGCATTCTTCGACGCAAAATCATCAATAATAATATCTAAATCAATACCATCTAGTATATCTTTTTCAATACATAGTATCGCCAATCCATTTAGCCTTTCTTGTGACATTGATGACCTCAAATATGTCTTCAACAACTTCAACTTCAAAAAACTCCTTTCGGCAGATACTACGGTCACTGGAATGGTCAAACATAATCGGATATGCAACTGAAACATTAGGTTAGAAATCTGCAATTTTAACAAACTCAAGAATCTCAACCGCTGACATTGATTTATAAGGTAAAGTCACCTGCAACACCTTTAATTCAGAAACAAAATCATTTAAATCCACATCTGACACATCATTATGACAATAGGTATTAGCAAAATTAACACAACATCTCATCAATTCATCATCATCCAATGCCTTCAACTTATCAAAATCAAATAAGAATCCAAAAATACTTTCAAACTTCTTTAGTTGTTCAAATCTATTGTTCAGCGAAGAAATTGCCATAACCACGATGGTAATAAAAAATAATTAATTCTAAAAGATTCTTCTTCCGATGCTTGCAAATCCTCTTCATTGTTATTTTCATCGAATTGATTTTTCTAATAATATGACGCTTAGTTACAAATGTAGCATATTTGATGCAAACCCATCATTCCTATATTTTTCAAAATATTCCATGACACTTTCAAATTGTTTCATGGTAGCATTAATACACATTGATTTGAATTGCAACTTTTTGCTAACCATGTTTATTGCATATAAAATATCATACCAAGTAAAAACTCGAAATTTTCCATGGTTGTCTCTCTTGCCGTCAAAGTCTCTCAGAATGCCTATGATTCATTTCAAACTTATAATAGATGATGATTCATAATTGACATGTCTTTCAAATTTTTTTATGAATCAAAATATTCCAAAAATTTTATTGAATATCTACATTTTTTTAACTCTTGCCGTCAAGGTTATTTAAAATTTCTATATTCAATTTTAAATTTTTCTTATTATTTTTTTTCATGAAAAATTCAAACTTTCATTTGGATCAAAAAAAAATTCCCAGATGACTGATTTTAATTTTAAATAAACAGATTTATATATTTCAATTTGTTCTTTAATTAATTTTCTTTAATTACTCAACAAATTTCTTTATATTTTCTTTTTATTTACTTTTGGGATAATCAACCGATTTTAGGTCGATAACCTTTCAGTTTTCTTTTCAAAAATCGTGTCTTACTCATCACTCTTACTTTCCACGTGTCATTCATTGTGTGACTGTATGTATCCACGCCTGCGTGCTTACATCATCTTTCCTGAACCGTTTTCTTCTACTCCCAATACACAAACCCCTTCCAATTCCAAATCGGTCCCATATAAAATCCCCAAATTTCAGATAACCATCTTCTTCCTCTCCACTGTTACTGCTCTCACTCTTACGAACTTGCTTGCAATTCTCACCAACTTTCATCAATGGCTTCTCACCTTGCAAATCCAGCTCTCAATGATGACGAAGGACGTCTCGTTGATTCCACTGCCGATAGTGCTCCGTTCGTCAAACTGCCATTGAAAGCAAACAATGTGCAGGTTCTTCTTGATCCAAATACCTACCAGTCCGAATTCAGAATAATGGTTGAATTTCTTCAACAACATGTACTTAATCGAGCCCTAACTTTGACAAACCCAAATGTTCCTGAAATTTACATTCAAGAAGTGTGGCAATCGATGTACATTCAAGATGATGAGACTCTGCTTGGAAATTTTAGTCACCCTGATCAACCTGATACTGCTGTGGAAATACCCATTACAAAGAAGAAATTAGCCAGGTATTTTCATTTACCCCCTTCACAGGTAATACTTGATGGTGAATTAGTGCCAAATCCAGCCCTACAATCAAACCCATCTGCTGAAGCATTGTAATCTTTCATCCTCTTTCTTGGTTACAATGAACCCATAAGCAAACTTTCTGAATTCAAGAGAAAACAGTTGCCCCCAATGTGGAATCTCCTAGTTTCTATCCTAAACAAGAGTCTCACTTGTAAAATTGGGTCTCTCGATCAAGCAAGCAGGAACATTTTGACTATAATGTATGGAATGTTTTTTAATTGCCCCTTGGACTATGCAAGCCTTATTTTTCAAGAGATTAAAGCTGCTGTACACACCAAAGTAACCCATCAAAACCAAGGAAAAACTCTTCCAGCTCTGATGTTTCCAAGATTTCTATCTCTCGTTACCTATCGTACAATTGATGCACTCAAGGCTCCACTCGTTCAACCATTTTGCAAAATTGCATCAATGAGCACTCATCGTCCGACCATCGACCGCAACGGCTATCCTTCTCCCAGAGAGCTTTCAAGGTACATGCTAAACC
The DNA here is from genome assembly GCA_036898165.1 of Silybum marianum. Lineage (NCBI taxonomy): Eukaryota > Viridiplantae > Streptophyta > Magnoliopsida > Asterales > Asteraceae > Silybum > Silybum marianum. The sequence goes on along the minus strand of CM072540.1, from coordinate 12,188,770 downwards.
TAATTCCATCTAGCTCTTCTTATCTTCAATCATATAGGAGCTCTATGAATTTCTCATAACAGAGAATTTCTACCCAGAGCACTTAGAGCCAGTTCTAGAAAGTGAGGGGTCAAGTGAGAATGAGGCTGAAAGTAATTTGAGTTACATCCGAGTGGTTCTACCCATGCTGACCTCTTGTTAAAAGAAGGTACTGAAGATGTCCATCGTGACACAATTGAGCGAATCTCACTTACATCCCAAAGGGTAACTTCATTATCTGAGGTAGATGTTAACCCATCTACTTTCATTGACCAAGGACAACCCAGTCCAAACCACCCAAAAAACCATCCGATCAGAGGATACTTCTTCATCCTCTGCATCAAGCACATCCAGGGAAACCTCTTCATCATTCTGTCAACAGAATGATGATGAAAATATAAGAGTTCATTTGCCCTATAACTCGACACTTTCCCCACACAATGTTGATGTCTCTGTGACCAACAAAGATTTAGGCGTCTCAGAAGATAAGTCCATATCTTCTGATAGTTTAGAGGTTCATGAAATCCCATCAGAGGGGTTACAGCCACAGGTTGCACCACTTACCGGAGTGTTTACACTCCATCAAGGTAAGCACATTGTCTTCAACACCTCATCCTCTAATGATGAGGATTCTGTTGAAACAATCAGAACAACCGAAGAGGTGCCTGTTAATAACAGTTCTCAACGACAGGTTGGAAGTCCCTCCACACTCAACGTCAAAGCAGGTGTGAATGAGGGCCTCTCTACACGCGAGAGTAAAGGGGCTCCATGTGTTGTAGATGCACCGGTTACCCATTCTGAATATGTCACCAATGCAGCGTTGCAGGCATTTGGTGATAAAATTCAGAGATCTATGGAGGATCTAAAACTCTCTCTGGACTCTCACAATGCCATGCTTCTGGCTATTCAAGATGAACAAAAACAGCAAGCTCAACCTCTGGAAGCCCTAAAAGACCTCATTTCTACAACTGCTGCAACACATCAGAGCCAAGCTTCTGATCATTACTCTTCTCTGCATAAAGGAATCCAGGCTATATCTGAGGCCATTTTCTGCATTCCCGAGGCAATTCCAACTCCAGAAGTCACAATCTCTGTTGATGAATACAGTTCCTTAGTAGCCGATCTTCACAAAATTATCAAGGTTATTCATCCCTCTGCAGACACTTCTGAGTTTTCTCTGGTCAAGAAATCTGATATGGCTGTCTTCCAGAAGGCCATGCTTGAACGCATTAACTCTCTCTCCTCCTAGTATGTTTCCAAAACAACTGCCTGCACTTCTAATGTGGATTTAAAGTTATCATCTATGGAAACCTCTCTGTCTCAGCTTACAGGTCTGGTAAGTTCTCTTTCTAATTCTTTTAATGAAAATAAAAAGGCCAAGGAGGAGCGTGCTTGCAGAAAAGCAGAACTTAAGCGCAAAAGATCTGAGGATCAGGACCCTGATTCACAGAAGGGGAAGAAAGCACCAGAATCAAAGAAAGTAAAACCCACAACCAACATTGAAAGCTCAAATCCAAATCCAATGCCATCTCCATCTACTTCAGCCAAACACCAATCATCCTCCAAGCAGCAAACTCCGGCTCAAACTTCTAATACACAAACCCCTCTGACTCCAACTCCATTAGCCACTCACTTTGGGCCTCTTCCAAAAGATCCTGAAATAGCTAAATTCATTCTTGAGGTTGTAGGCAACAGAAGACAAACACCATATTCCTCCTCAACTCAAGCTGAAATAGCCAAAGAAAAGGAAGCCAAAGCCAGAGCTGAGGCATCAAAGGCTAAAGTTGAAGCCTTGAACAAACAAAGAGAAGAAGAACGAATTGAAGCAGAAATCAGAGCAAAAGCTGAAGCAGAAAGGGCCTCTGCAGAAGCATCAAAAGCTCAAGTAGAGATGGAAAGAGAAAGAGTTGCAGCTGCAAGAGTAAATGCTAAAGGATCATCAAGTAGAACAGCAGAGAATAGACAAAAAATGCAGAGACTTGGAAGAATTGATCTACCAATTCTGGAAATCACAAAAAGGTACATGTATGCTCCTATAGATCAGAAGATCTATCGCATGTTGCCCAACTTCTCAAACGCCTACAATGTAAGTGATGCTATTAAGGACAAATTCATGGCACACAGACAAGCGAGAAAGGACGTTCATTCCTCTGTACCTATCAAACGAATCTCTGCAATAAAGCATTCACCATTTGAGGATACAGAAATATGGTACACAATCTATGAGGTTATCATAGAAGACAATAAGACTTATTACTTCTGTGATAATGATCTATTTTCCATCTTTCCCTCTAATCTTATTTTTCTAGAGAATTTCATGAAGGCTCAAATGAATAGAAGAATTGATGATCAAGATCAAATTGCTTATTCTCGAATTATTCAATGCATGAAGTCCTACATCCGGTACAAGAGACAGGTAGATTTTCAAATAGGAATCAATTACAATGTTGATAACCTAGCTATCTCTGCACCCAATGAAGATCTAGAGTGCTAATAGACCCAGAGGAAGGGGTGATCTTCAGAAGGCCAGACAGAAAGAGCTTCTTCAGAATCAAAGAAGCACACAAGTACTCATTAGAGGTCGTTTACATTGCAAAAAGCTTCATCTCTGTTGATGTTAACAATCACAATCCAGCGGTTATCGAGAAGATGATCAAAAGGCTTTCAACTTTATTATCAATCAGAGAGATCATAAATAAGATTGGAAAGATTGTATCTGAGGTCGCTCCTTTCTGAACAGACTTCATTCTTCTGGTTGCATACTTAGGGGGAGATTGTTACACTTTTGAAAGTATGAACCACAAGATGAAGAATATGACGTGGCACATACATCAAGGATGTCTACCTTTTGCAACCGACTAGTTTGTTACACGCTCCCATCTCTCACACGTGTCAGTTTGTAATAGGTTAGGATGTTGACTTTTACTTTATTCTATTTGTATAAATAGATCTTTTCTCTATTGTAAAAGTTGTCGAATTGAAATCGTGATATTGAAGAACTTACTGTGCGTCATTCCATGTATCTGTAATCATCATTCAGGTTATAATACATTGTTAATTTGTTCTTCAATCTTTGATCGAATCTTATTACTGTTGATTAATCGATATAAATTGCTTCTGCTTACACTGTGTTTATAAATCAATCGATTAATCTGTGAAGAAGAGACTCTGGAACCAACAGATATTCATCCCTGAGTAGAGTATGAGGTTTAGTTAAGGAACCTGACTGTACATGGCGTTCAGATTTGGATTCGCCATATTTGCAGAAAAGTCTAGATATTGAAATGAAATTGGGTGCGATTGATTTCACAGAACTTGAAATAATGAATGATAGTTCACAATTCTCAGATTTAAAAGCAAATTATCACTTATTTAGATAAGATTTGTGTAAAAACAACAAAAACTCATAAAACAGGGTAGAATGCAAAACAACAATTAAAAACTGAGAAAATTCTAGCTGAGTGGGATTTCTCCAAATTGGGTTTGATCGATTAATCAATAGATTGATTATCAGGCTCTGATACCAATTATTGGAATCCAGATTCCATAAACACTCATAAAATGTTGATCACAGAGATTGAATAAATAGTAAGCGGAAGCAGATAAGATCAACAATCAAACTAGAAAACGTAAACTGTGATGGATGAACATATTCATATCGATGAATGATAATTTGTATTTCATTCAAAGTACCAATGATTACAGTATAGGAAATATAGATTTATCTCTGGTGTTCTCTCCAAAACAATCGACTTCGAATACAAGGATAGCTCGCTCTATTTATACTATTGCAAAGATAAAAGTCAATGAGCTAACCTATCATGAATTGACACATAGGAAATACTTCATCTTCTGGAATATCGTATTGTCTTCTGAACAGAGCTTCTGGAAGAAACCATCTTCTGGAGAAGCTTACTTCTAGAAAGATCCACTTTGTTCTTTGAGGGAAGTTCTGATTCATAATTTTACATAAAAATAAGTTCTAACATGAATAATCAAGTTATTTTCAATTTGCTTCTTCTTGATAAATATACCTAAAATGTAAAAAGAAAATCTATAAATTAGGCACAATATAGTTGTAGTTATCAACTCATGAACTGAACTTAAAATACAACTTATTTCTTGAATGATGATTGATGAATGGTAAATCAAATTGAATAATACATTAATTATTTATGGGATATTTATGCTTAGAAAATCTATAAGCCAAACATAAGTCATTTTAAGAACAAGAATTGTATCTTGCTTCATTAATTGTTCTTTACAACTTCACCGGCTACAAACAAAAGCCTTCCATTCATGTGGTTATTAATAAGTTTATGACCAATAAACTCAACAAGCTAACCCACAAAACAAAACAATTAATGTAACAAATATGTGGTATAACTTATAATATGCTATAATACATATTGAATTGATGATGCGACGAAGATGGCAAAGTACATAAAAATGTAATTCATTAATGGCATTTACATCGTTTGACCGTATGATTCCAATTATAGATTTATGATATTGGCAGCTATGATCATAATTAAGTACAATGAGTTAGAATAATGAGCGTATTTTTAAAATCTTTTAACTAAATACGAGATCTAAGGTTCGTTCAGCCGAAAACGTAGATGTACAAACCTTAATCAATAAATTCCAAGCCTTGTTCTCTACCTAGACCTATATGTAGTGAGAATATAGCCAAGAATTTTCATCAATATCAGCTACAATTATGTGTACTTGGCAAATTAAAGCTCGTGTTCATGCAAAATTAACCAAATATGAAAGAAGAGATTGTGATGATAAAATAAATTGAATAATTATCCACCTAAAAATCCCACGAGTACAAAACCAACATAAACCTCCACAATATAATGTGTCAATGCATAATTTCTCATAAGATGAACTTTCTCCAAATTGAACTATCCACTCGTTCACAATGACTACATGTAGGATATAACTACAAATTAACCCCCTCCTAAGTTTATGCTGTAGATCAGATGCGATTGGATTCCGGTGAGAAGTGTAAGAAGGGATCTCTACCCTTGGATGCATATAAGGATGATATGCATCGGATCAACTTTCTTCTAAACGTAATTCATGGGTGTGTATGAGATTAAAACCGATCAAGGGAGATCAAGGGTACAAATATCTTCTTACACTTCTCACATTAACTCTTCTTCTCACACGATCCTAAGCCAGATTAGATGAACCTGTATATATGAAAATTAACATTTCATGCGTTTTCATAACACTTAATCAAAAGCACAAAAAATATCAAAAGCATTATGAAACGATGTAATGAAAAAGCTTTCTGACCAGCAGAATTCGCAAAGAAACTGCAAGTTCTCACGGGAATGAAGGAGTAAAAGCCATTAGGAATAGGTTCAACAAGCATTCCAGTGCTCCACAAGATATGTGACACTTTTTGAGGATGATATAGAATCACATCATAAGCATTGTTGCCCATAGTTCTTTTGTGAGTTGGAGTTTCTTTCTTTGAGTTCAATGAAAAAGAGCCAAATTTTTCAATAAAGTATGTAGACCACTGTTAAGGAGACTGGGTTCTGGAGCATAACAGTTCAGATCTTCTGAACTGGTTTTGAATAGAAACATGTTAAAGGAAAACTCAGAAGTGTAAAGTTAGAAGACTACCAGAAGTAAAGATGTGAAGATAAGCCTAAGGCAGAACTTCAGAAGTTCTGAAGGCAATTCTGAAGACAGTTAAGAAGTGGTTCTGAACTGATGTCCTCCACGTGTATAGATACTATTGATCTGACTTTTAATCACTTTTTATTTTAGTATCTCTACATATATATAAATAGTATGTTAGTTAGTTTGTTAGTAGCGTTAATAGATCTAACGTTGATAGATATACTTATAATTTCATTACAAATTCTATTTTATAATCTTGATCGTATCAATAATACATCCGACTATGTTGCTCCAATCTTGTTCTATATTTCTATATTCTTTCTATATCTTGATCTAGGGGATCTAACAATTGGTATCAGAGCCAATTCATCTGTTTGTGATCACAGAATCTGTCAGATCTGAGAAGATTCTTGAATTTTTCTTGATCAATATATCTAAGATTGATTTGTTCGTTTTTAGTACACAAATTCAGGTGAATTTACGATCAATCATTCAAGATGTCTAAACAATATGTTTCTATCGGTTCAGAAACAAAGCCACCAACTCTATTTCTCGGAGAAAACCATTAATGGAGAATTCGCATGATACAGTTTCTTGACAATATCGATGAAAAATTGATGCAATCTATCATCAATGGCCCTCTTGAAGTTTATGTGGAAATTGTCGTTGTTCCAAGAACAGAGACTACTCCTGAAATTCTTGCAACTCGCATCAAGAAGAGCCCAAGTATGTATAGTACTACAGAGAAAGAACAAGCAAAAACAGATAAAAGGCACTAGCTCTACCCACCATGGCTATTCCTAATGAAATATTCAATATGGTAGATAGTTTGACTTCTGCCAAAGCCATGGGGGATGAAGTTGAAGCTCAGATGCAAGGAGCTTTAAATCACAAGCCTAACGGATGAATATATGTGTTGGAACATACGAAAATTTTCAGATCTAAAGGGTGAGTCGATTATTGATGCTTATCACAGATTCAATAATATTCTGAACGATCTCAGAAGAAACGGAGTTCATAAGTCAAATTCTGAAATCAACAATAAGTTTCTGAATAAATTGGGAGGTGAATGGGAGTGTTTCACTAACAATATGGTTACAAGGAATTTTTCTAGAAAGTCCATTCATGACATATATGGAATCTTATTTCAACAAGAAGATAAGATCAAATCTAGACAAAATGATAAGAAGAAAGCCAGTGAGAAATTGGTCCTGTTGAGCAAAAAGATAAATAATCCCAAACCCATTTTATCCATGAATAAAATCTGTGATATTCCAGAAATTGCTTTGTGTGATGGTAATGAATCTGATGAGGATATGAAAAGGACGGCTGAAGGAATTGCCTTTATGACTAGATAGTACAATCAAATATACAATCAAAAGTATAAAGGCAAACCTAAGACAGAAGATGGACCTATGGGGACAATTAGCAAAGACGTGGTTTAGAAGGATGATGCAGAACCAGCTAGATGCTTCAACTGCGGAAAACCTGGTCATTTTGCAAGACAATGCAAAATGCCTAAGGTTAAAAATGTTGGATACTGTGAGAAGAAGCACATTCTTGACAAAAAGAAGAAGGTAAACCCTGCCCTCGTCACTAAATATGAAGATAACTGGCTAAACTTGAGTGATGATGAGTATGATTTAATATTTATCACTACGCAGCTCATAAGAACATGAAAGTCTTTCAGATGGATGTGAATGTGCATTTCTGAATGGTGTTCTTCATGAAAAAGTGTATGTTGATCAACTAGAAGGATTTGTCAGTAAAGAGTTTCCAGATCATGTCTACATCTTAGACAAGGCTTTGTATGGATTAAAACAAGCTCCAAGAGCATGGTATGACACTCTCAAAACATTCCTTCTGAATTCCAAATTCAAAAGAGATACAATTGATACTACCTTATTTCTGAAAAAGGAAGGTGAGGACATGATTTTAATACAAATTTATGTGGATGACATTATATTTGCTTCTACTAATCCAAAATTTTGTAAAAATTTTGAGACTATCATACAAACTCTGTTTGAAATGAGTATGATGGGTCTTGGCCTTAAAGTAAAACAACTTCCCACTGGCATATTCATAAATCAAATAAAATATGTTAATGACTTACTCAAAAAGTATGATATGTCTGATTGTTCATCTATTAAAACTCCAATGGCTACTGCTACCAAACTTGAAACAGATTTCAATGGCAAATATGTGGATCAAAAGAAGTACAGAGGTATTATTAGATATTTAATCTATTTAACTGCTAGTAGACCAGATATAATACTTGCCACATGTATTTATGCTAGATATCAAGCCAACCCAAAGGAGTCTCATCTCCTTGTTGCTAAAAGAATTCTTAGATATGTCAAAGGTTCTCCTTCATTGGGACTTTGGTATCCTCAAAATTCTTGTTTTGAGCTAACATCTTTCACAGATCCAGGTCATGGTGGATGTAAGTTAAACAGGAAAAGCACATACGGATCATGTCAATTCTTAGGAGATAGGCTTGTTAGCTGGTCTTCTAAAAAGCAGAACTGTGTATCAACTTCAACTGCAGAAGCTGAATATGTAGCAGCTGCTATTTGTTGTTCCCAAGTGATCTGGATGCAAATTCAACTTAAGGATTATCGTTACTCTTTCAAGAAAATACCACTTTATTAATTGTGATTCCCAGAGTGCCATAGCAATCACAGCTAATCTTGCACAACATTCCAAAACAAAACACATTGATGTGAGGTATCATTTTATTAAATATGATGTTGAAAAAGGCAATATAGAAATGTATTTGTTCAGACAGATTATCAATTAACTGATTTGTTTACTAAATCTCTTGATGAGAAAGATTTAATATGGTAAACAAATTAGGCATGATGAATCTTTCTAAATAAGTCCTTTACAGATAAACAGTATTAAGTATCCACTTCTGAACATATTAAATTCAGAACTCTGACAATCAAACTTCAGAAGCTCTGATGTTTGTTTTTCAGAAGTCCAAATTTAATACTTCAGAAGTTTATATTTTAATTCTTAAATTTATATTTCACTTCTATATAGCATTTTTCAAGGGAGAGCTTTTTTTATTTTTTTTCTTGTCTCTTCTCTATTATGATTCCTACATAATTCAAGGGGGAGTTTTATTACACATCTTTTATCAATTTTTCTAATGGTTTCTCATTCAAATTATTTATGTAACAGATCTGAAACAGGTGATGATCCATTCTGAGCTTAATCACTTAGAAGTCTGTTAGAAGTCTGACCAAACTTCTATTGTTGGTCAAATCTTTTTCTTTGTTCAAACTACTTCTGAATTATTACATTATTTTCAAAATTCATGAGTCAGTATTTTAAATTGTTTTTCAAAAGGCTACAATCATAAAATCGCAAGTTCTGAAAGTTTTACTCAAGCTCTGAACTTTTCTCTTAAGTTATGAACTATTTCTCAGAACTTCTTAACGTCATTTTCAGAATTCCGAACTTCATTTTTAGAATTCTGAACTCATTCTCAAAATTTCTGAACTTCAAAATCAGAAGATGAATTCGTCCGCCCGTGTGCCACGTGTTATATTTTCATTTGTCAAGTCTTAAAAACGTCATAAAACGTTTCAGTAATTCAGATTAACCGTTGTCATTCATCATTATGCTACTAAATGTGATTACTTTTTGACTCACGTGTCCCACGTCACTCATCCGACTCATATATACGAAAGCTTCATCATCTTCTCCATTTTTCCTGTGATTTTCCCTCCGAAATCTCTTCTTTGAACCTTTTGAACTTCATTCAACTTAGATATTCACTTTCTCTCACAATGTCTACTTCCAACGTTAATCCCGCAAATCAAATCTCCAAGTCCTGTTTCAGTAACAGTGATAATTCCTTAAATGATGGATCTTTCAAAATTGTGACAAAAAGTATGATGATCGGAACTCTTGAGGTTAATCTTCCACTTGATCCTACACTAGAAGATACAGCTACTAAGGGTAACACAAATATTGGTCCATCGAACACTACTTCAAACCCTAACATCACCAAAATTGGGGGAACTCAATGTGCTCCTATTGATGTTATTTCTGAATCTATTGGGGAGTTCCTGAATCTCAATATAATGTTGGTAATGCCTAAGAGGAGAGTAGTGGTCCTAATCTAGCCAGAATGACGGTTCCTGCAAATAAGAGAGTTGAGATTAAGAAGAATAACTGTGCACTTAATCTTAGGTCTACTGATTTCAATAATGATCAACAAATATTGATTGAAATCTGAAAGAAGCATCTTATTCAACAAATGCTTTCTAAGGAGTTTTTGGAGCTTGAAGAATACTTGCAACAATGGTGGTATTATGCTGAGATTGAAGATGACACTCATGAATTGACATCCTATGTTGGTGGTTACAGATTCTGTATCAAGGAGACAGATATTAGAGATACTTTAGATTTTCCAAAGGAAAATGGAGTGTGGGAAAAGATACATTTGATGCTATTCCACCAAATTCTGATATAATTGCAGATTTTCTGAAGTTAGGTTACTCAGAAACTCTTACTACACTTAGTGCTTTCAGAAGAAAGTGTCTTCCACCAATCTGGTATTCCCTATTCTCCATTATCAATACCTGTTTGTCTGACAACATTTCAAGTTTGGATCAAGCATCCACAAATGGTAGGATCATCTTTCATGGAATTGAACATAGCAAGCTCTATGATTATGCTACATTAATCTTTGAAGAACTGAAGACTGCAGGGTTAAAGAAGTCTACATATTCATATGTTCCTTTCTAGAGGTTTCCCCAGATTTTTGTCAAAAGTTCTATGAGAGTTGTTGATGACATTTTCCAAGACTTTAGAATGCACTTCATGTTCCACTTTTCTCTATGGACAATTTGAGGCCACCAAATCAGAAGCTAGTGTTTCCCAATGCAGTTCCTCTTCTAGCTGATCTCCTTGCTTATGTATGTTCTACAAATAAGTTTTTGATTGAGTATTGTGAATCTATGGGACTGCCTAAACCAGTGGTCCCTTCCCCTGATTCAACCCCTAGTGGTGTGCAAGGTGAGGGGTCTAGATTGATTAGAGAGAGAGGGGAGGAAGTTCATGGTGGGGAACAACCTCAAAGAGAAAAGAGGAAAAATGTAAATGAGAGACAGTGTAGAAAAGTGAGTAAAAGAACTGAAGAGGGGAGAACACAAGTAAAAGATAAACAAACTTGTGAACCAAATATTACAAGTTGGGAAGCCACACAATCTATTACTCCACACACTTCGGTCGTTAATATTGAATTAGTCAGTGAGCCCATGGCGACTCTTGATAACCCCCCCCCCCCCAGCCACTCACCCATCTCTCAACAGGAGGGTGTTTCATCAACACTTATGGGCCACACTGCTCATCTACCATAAGGTCCCCACATGGAGGATACTAATGCTGAATTAGAAGGATATATGCCCGCCCCCCCTTCATACAAATGTGCACTTTGAGTCTGAGAGTCCACTCAACTTTGAGCCTAACGAACCACTTGATATGGATATATTTCACACTAGCACAAGTCTTTCAGACTTTCCTATGCAAAGTGTTTGTCACATTGCAACAACATCAATAGATATTCCTATTCAAGGAACTCAAGGATTTAATTGAAGTCCTGGTGGGGTGAACATCCTAAAATTCCCATTTAATGAATCCTTTGTGGTTAATGATGTGGTGACATCTACAGGCCAGCCTACTTCTGTAGGACTGCAAACAAGACCATCTGTTGGTCTTGGTTCCATTTCCCAATCCTCTGAATTCTCAGAATTTGAGGGTTTCTGTACTTCTGAATTTGAAAAGATTCAGAAGGACATAAAAGAATTGACGGGTAATAATTCAAAGGTGATAAAGGAAAAGATGGAAATTCAGAAAAAGAAGGTGGAGGAAAGGCTTGGTGATTTGCAAAAAGCCTCTGTCTCAGCCAAAGATCGCAAATCATTTCAGGATGTAATTCTGAAATCATTTTCTGAAATGGTGTCTTCTATGGCAATTCTAAAGACTTCAATACCTTTCACTTCTGAACAGCTAGATATCGCTAAACTTGCAACTAAGGATGATATTCAATTAATCTGAACAAGATAACTTCTGTGCAGAATACACAAGTTACACTTGACCAGAGAATTTCTGCTCTGGAATGCAGGCCACAAGCTGAAACTTTAAAAAGAAAGCATGATGATCAGGATTCTGATGATCATGAAGGGGAGAAAAGGAGGAAAGTTTCAAGTTCTGAAGATGCTCTTATGATAAAAGCCCAAACTTTTGAAAGATACTCTAACGAGAGTCAGAATGATTTTGGTGCTGAAACAATTTCTGAAATAGTTGAAGCAATTCTTATCTCTGAACCTGAATCAGATGAAGTTCCTAGTTCTGAAACTGTTATGGTAATTGATGAATCTAATGTAACTAGTTCTGAAGATATTGATGTTCTGGTTATGTCTTCTGAAGTAGTCTCTGAGCTTAATGTCATTCCTGAAGAAGAGGATGAAGGTTATGAAACAGAAAAGTTATCTCTTAATTCTGATGGTGAGACTGATACTGATGATACTGATGTTCTTCCTGATTCTAATGAAGAAATGTTAAATGAATATTTAGCATTTGAAGAAGAAATTGGAGAACCAAGAGATCTGTCAGATGTTATGATGATTGATGAGGAGGAGGAAAGAAATGAAATCAGAGATATTGTTGCATGGAGACCTTTGATGAATATCAGAAGAAATGAAGAAAAAGTTCTGAATGAACTTGGTTGGTTTATAAGACAAGTAATCATGAGAAATGTATTGATGAATTCTCCAAGGAATCTGGAGTGTAGATTCTTGGATGAAAGATTATCTGTGTTCAGAGCTTTCTATAGTCAACCAAAAGACTATGTTTATATTATAGTTGATTTAAATCATATAAGTGAAGTTGATTTTACAAATGAAATATTGATGAAGTTTGTTAGGGAATTTAAGGTTAACTACAAAGAATGTATTAACATTCCAAGAATCTCATTGCAAGAGGTTGAAGAGCAAGTTGTTGATAAAGTGTTTGTAAAGGAAGCCATTTTTTTATCAGTTTACCAATGAAGTGACTGTTTTTCCTGAAAATAGTTATGGTCACTTATACAAGATAAGTCTGAGGAGAGCTATTTTAGAAAGTTTTGTAAATGATGAGTGGTCAGAGGAATATGCTTCTGAAGTCAGAGTCTTTTATCAGAAATATGGTGTTCAAGAAATGCAGTATTCTTCACCAATAAAGCAATTCAGAGGTATCACAAGACTGGTTGAAGAAGATATAAAGATTATAAGGGTTGGAGCAGGAAGAAGATATGGTACTCTAGTTGAGTTTACCCAGTTTGATATCTATAACTTAAGGTTTCAAGATAAACTTTTCTTATTGAGTTATTGTATCAAAAGAGAAGATGTAGAACTGGTTCAAGATGTCAGAAGAACACTTGGTATCTATCTCAGAAACCTTGTGAAACATGACTTTCAACTTGCTCTGGAAAACAGATTGCAGAAAGTAAATCTTTTGGAACCTGTTATAGTTGATATTGCTGGAGTTTCTAAGGTGTTTACCAAACCAGAACTTGGTATTCAATATCAGGCAGTTGGATCAAGTAATCGGACATTCATAATCTCTGACATACCTGAGTATTCCACTTCTACTCTAAATTGGCTGTGTGATAATGTGAGTTGGATTCCAGGGCCCTCAGAAGTTAAAAATGAAATTGTTTATCTGATCAAAAAAAGGATCCACTTCAGAGAACTTATAAGAGGAAGTATGAATGCTGGTCATAAAAAGATTAATTCAATCAGAGATGCAGATTATTTGTTAAGTAATTGTTATGACTTCTATATTCATGCTAAAGAGCAAAATGTTGAGTTTGAAATTTTGGAAGAAACTCAGAATGTTAGAAGATCAGAAGTTGTAATTTCTGAACATGTTAGAGGTAGTTCTGAAAAAGGCAAAGAAAAGGTTATTGAAAAGGAAAATGAAAGTGTGGAAGAACAAGGACAAACAATACAAATTTCTGAGGCTGAACAACTTTAATTACAAAGGATTGAAGAGCATGCTCAGATTTTGTTTATTGAATATTATCATCTTGAGATGTATATGGAACATGAGCAAAGATTTGATTACATAGATTGCTAGCTGAATAAAGATTTTGGTTGGAAACAATGGTACTGTAACATTATGCATAAGTTAAAGCTACCTGTCTCTAAAGTGAGGAAAAAAAGTTTTATTGTCAAAGCAATTAATGCATATTTGAAATCAAATATGAATTACAAATATGCTTTCTTCATTATGGAAAGAGCAAATGGAGAGGTATGTATATATATATAGAGGGAGGTTCAAGGGAAAACGCTAAAAAAAAAGAAAACCGAAGAACACCCTGGGAGGCTTCCATCTGGATGGTATGCACTAATGCATACCGGTAATTTGTAACATGCATTAGTGAATATTCAGCAATGCATCTGTAATGATAGATGCATTGATGCATAGGAACAAAAAAGACTTGTAAATCTGTTACAGTATAAAGCCAAAACTTGGGTATCTGTTTAGCCTTCATTGCCTCTTTCTCACAAAAAAATTGGCCTTCATTTCTTGTTTCTCTTGAAGTTGTTTTTGGGATTAATCACCACACAATAACTGAGACTAAGTCAAATTCTCAATCTCAACCCATGACACACGTTCAGGAGAATTACAACACATCCCGACAGCATATAGGGTACATCATAAATGGCAAGATATATCTCATATGGTCCTAAGTCCCAACTGGTTCGAACCATCTTGAAAGGAAAGGGAAAAATAAGTCATTTCATTGAAACTGAAGATTCACGAATTGAAGCATGGGATGAAGAAGATTATGATCATGGCATGATTTATGGAGTTATGTGGTTCCTGAAATAAGTGATACAATGATGTTCATGGGTAATGCCAAGGATATCTGGGATGCAGTTCAAGAAACGTATTCCAAAGCAAAAGGTGTGGGTGTGCGGCCAAGTGTATGCGGTGAAGGTTAAAGACTTGGCAGCAAAACAAGGAAGCAAAAAAGTAATAACTCTCCATGGCGAGAGCTCGCTCATTATAGGGTGACAAAAACCAAATGCCCTTAAGATTTTACAGTACTCGATGACTTCATTGTATAAGACTGGGTGTATTCAGTTAAGTGTTGAATCGTATCTGGGATCTATATGACCTCTAGAAATATTTAACTGAAAATATCAACTCCCAAGTGTAGACTGTTTCGATAGCAAAATACTTAAAATACTCGTCCTTTTAAGTACAGAGCATTTTGATAATTTTACAAGGACGATTAATCAAAATGTGGATTAAATACCAATTCCCAAGTTATAGGAGCATTTCGGTAATTTCATTAGACAAATACATTAAGTAATGCTAAAAATATCGATTTTCTAATCATACGGTCATTTTGGTAGTTTTCATGAGTAAATAATCAAAATCCGGTTATTAATACATTTTACATGTTCTAGAATATATTTTCGAAGTATACAAAAAGTACTTATGGCTAAAATTGTATTTTTTTTTAACTTTATGGATTATAATACATATTTTCAAAATTAAAAAATAATGATATTATTTTTTCCTGTTTCCATAAAACAAGAAAATGAAACATCCAACATCTTATGAATGCTTCATCAACTTTGTTTTTTAATTAAAAAATAAACTAAAATCAAATAAGTCATAGTTGGAGGTCATTGCTTTAAGACCCGACCTTATCACAGTTTCCCATTCCTACTCTCTTTAAAGGATGATGTACCAGGGGTGGAACACAAGCCTTCTAATTTTGGCAGGACCGAGCCGAAGTGGGTGACAATGTTAGATTCTGAATAAGGCCCCCAAATATTTTGGGGCCCCCAAACGTTTTTGAGGCCCAATTTCAAATATTTTAGCATGTATCTAATTATATATATTTTGATTTTTAGCCCACGTTCTAGCTCAGTCCATTCAATATTCTCTCATACCCATATTGTATATCTCATTTGACGATTATAATGTTTTAGCAATCTAACTTAAATTCCCCAATTCTTTTCCTCTTCTACCAAACTTGTTCATTCATTTTATTCCTGATTGACTGCAAATCCAAGGTTCCTTCTTCTTAGGTCTCTAATTTAAATATTGAACTCTCTTGGTGTTCGTCTTTGTTTCCTTGTGGCTAATATTATATTTGAAGCACCAACAACGACCTATTTAATTAGCTTTCACTTTCTTGTTCGACGACACCTTGAAATTCGTTAACTTATTTCACCATTATACTAGTTGTCATTGTTTAAAGCACTATAATCATTTGATAGCAAACATCAAAGTTGAGAGTTTAGAGAGAATTTGGTCCTAGAATCGAGTTAGGGTTTTCTGAGAACTTAAAGTAAACAATAGTTGTCAGTTGGTAAACTCTTTTATGTTAATCTTCAAATTAACGGCTTATTAGAGAAAGTTGATTATGAAGAACTGATTGAAAATTTTCTTTTAATAATGTTAGAAAATTGATTATATTGAAGTGAATTTTGTTATTAGCTTCTTGAATTATTTTCCCTGACTTTGGGCAATCCGGACTTGAACCAGAGACTCGCTCTTGAAGTTAATCATCACACCTACATGCAAGGCCTAACAGAAAAAGAATCGAATTATTAACCGTCATAAATTCCCATACGCCCACGTCCCAATAGCCCTCCCAGAGAGATATGTGCATCTAAATGATATTTCATACAATTTTTTATTTTAACTTGCTAGACGTTTAATAATGGTGTGAAATTTTATATTTTGGTTTGTTACAAATGTAACAGGGCCTCCAAAAAGAGTGGAACAACCCTGAATCCCGAGGGTCGAACCTAATCTCTTTTATACAAAGGAATCACAAAAACAAGTCTAATTTGCTTCGATTAGTACAACAAAATTGGGTTTATAGGACGCCAAAAATACATAAACCTCCTTTGTAAGACTTAATTTATAGGAGCAAAAAATAAAATGTTTTACCTAAAAGTGGCATTGTAATAAATTTATAGTACGTTTCTGGATGTTGTAACAAGTTTTTGAACATTTATATGAGAAAAACTTTGTATTATTTATTTTATAAGACACTATTTGAAAAATGTTTTATAAAAATCAAGTGTCCTATAAGAAAAATTGTTTATAGGACACTTTCTCAAAAGCGTCCTATAAAATATCTAATGCGATGTTTTGTATTAAAAGTGTCTTAAAAGATTTGTTAAGACGCTCAAAGAGTTCTATAAACATATTACAATGGATTTAGATTGGACGTTTTAATTTTTGGTCGTATATATTAAGTCTTATAAATCAATATATTAGGACACTTAGAAATTGATGGTATTCTATAAACCAAATTTTGTTGTACCGGATGTAATAGATATGTAAGTATAAAGTGAAACCTTTCATTCTTTCGCGACTTTGAAATCTTGCACAATTTTTCCTTAAAGTAAAATTTGTGCAATTTATTTTTCGGTAAACAAAACCAACGAGCCAATTAAATACTCATCTTCCATTTTATGTTGCATTTAAGGTCTTCACATATTCACTCAGGATCTATGTTAAACCATGCACTTAAAAGCTACCCTTATGATTTTCTAATTAAGCCAGACCTTAAATATATGAAAAATGTTGGTTAAAGTGTGTATGATTAAATCTTCAACTACGTATCAATTATCAATAAAAAATAATAATTAACAAACAATGTCAATAACTAAAATCCAATAAGCCCTCAAAATACTTGGATTCATAAAACAATCAACACAAATTTTTTGGCCCTAATTAGAGTAACCCCTTTCTAAATTATCATAAGTGAAGAAAGAGTCTAAATACAACATATACTTCTGTCTTGGGCGGTTGTTAGAGTCCAGAGGACAAACAACAATTTAATCGAAAGAATCCCAATATGTCTTACCCAAATCCCAAATCTTACTTGGTAGTAAAAAAAAGCACAGGGGCCTTGGCCCCCCAAAGCCCCGTAAGCCTTCCGCCTCTGAGATGAACCTGGTGACTCGTACATGAATAACAACTGGAAAACATAAATAACTCGACAATCGCCATTTTTTTACGTCAAAAAACTTCATTTATGGCTCTTTTTCCTCCGTTTTTTTCGCACCATTTTATAAAACAAAAATTTCCAAACATTTTTACATAAATAATATAAAAATTAATCAAGTACTAAGATATTTCTGGATTTTAAATTTCATTTTTAAACCAAACTTAACAGACATTAAACATCAAAATCGAATCTTTTTGTAACACCTTCAAATTTGGAAAACGACTACTTTAAAATTTTCAATATTACATCAAATGAATGATAAAGCCCTTCCTATAAATCAATACTTGAAATTACTCAAATAAAAATTTTATATAAACATCTACAGAAGAAGGTCAAGTCTTATACTGAGCCATAATCATGGAGAGGTGTTATCAAACCCAAAAGAGCCGCTATCTCCGAATGCGGAAAACTTCACCAAAAGTTAGATCTTTAACGTGCTACTTCCTAACACTCAAGTCCACACGTGTCGCTAATACCAACCCCAACAAAAACCTGATGCACATGCCAACATAGAAAAAGTTTAGGCTTAACGCATAATGAGCTCAAGAGTTTATAATACATTTATAATCGTTTGAAATTGAAAGATTGCTTCATGAAATAATAACTTCTCAAATAGAATGACTTTATTATAAAAGCAACATCTTTCTCAAATTCTTTGTTTTCATAACAAAAGCTTTAAATCAAGTATCGTAGTAATGAAAGCTTTAAAATAAAAATACCCGTTTAAACACGAACTCTACACTTTTTACACACTCAAAACGTGCATATGTTTGAATGCTCCAAATACCTAAACTGGACCAAACTCCATTTTCTAAAATACCAAAATATGGTAAAGTTGCCATGATATGATTTTATGAATTGTGGGTAGTATTTCATACTCCAAATATGTCACCGGAAATATAATAAGACTCAATATCCAAACAAAAAAGACTTTCAGTGACGGGGGAGACCCGTGTAATTAAGATAAACCAAATTAGTTCTTTAGTTTAATACGTAATTAAGCTCAACAAAATTAAGTCTTTTGCTTACGGGTAACAAGTTCAACCAAATTAGGTCTATACCTTGCTATAATTCTTGGGAGAACATAGACTTAAGGATAATGGGGGAGACCCGATATTGAATTAAGATCAACCAAAATAGGTCTTTAGTTAAATGCATGATTAAGCTCAACTAAATTAACTCTTTTGCTTACGGGTAACAAGTTCAACCAAATTAGGTCTATACCTTGCTATAACTTAAAATTTAACTCTTATTGATAGAGATATCAGAATAGCTTCAAAAAGTACTGGGTTCTTAAAGAGAAAAAGATCTGAAGAAGTTCTGAAGACACTTCTGAAGAAGTTCTGAAGGAGTTCAGAACCCATTCTGAACTTGTCTGTTATGAATGCTTTGTCACTTTAGTCTTTCTATTGTATGTATAAATAGATAGTTAGTTAGATTGTTATAACTAATGTTTTCCATATACCTTGTAAAGATACATTCTGTAATACAGTACATTCAATCAATACATATTACATCTGGCTATTATCATTCCTGTTATAATCTTTTCATATATTGATATCTTGATTGTTTGGGTCCTAACAATTGGTATCAGAGCCAATTAATCTGTTCTTGAAGAAGGTTTGTGAAAGAACTTGTCAGATCTGACACTTCTTGGTGTTCTTGATCTACAAAATTCAAATTCAACACAGGTGAATTCTCGATCTTCTAACAATCAAAGATGTCTAAAGAAATAGTCTCAATCGGATCTGAAACGAAACCACAAACTCTCTTCTTGGGGGAATATCATCAATGGAGAATTAGAATGATTCAATTCTTGGATAACATAGATGAAGCCTTAATGCAATCTATCACAAATGACCCACTAGAGGTATTTGTTGAGATTCCAGCTGTTCCCAGAACTGAATCCACCCCTGAAATCCCTGCATCAAGAATCAAGAAGAGTCCTGGAATGTATAATCCAGCTGAAAAGGCTCAAATGAAAGTTGATAGAAGAGCATTAAGTTTACTCACCATGGCAATTCCCAATGAGATATTCAATAGGGTTGATAGTTTAACTTCAGCAAAAGCCATGTGGGATGAAGTAGAAGCTCAGATGCAAGGAAGTACAAAGGCTCAAGCACAGAGATTAAATATCTGTGTAGGAACATATGAAAATTTCAGATACAAAGAAAATGAATCAATCTTATACATATCATAGATTCAATAACATTCTGAATGATCTAAGAAGAAATGGTGTTCAGAAATCAAATTCTGAGATAAACAACAAATTTCTGAACAATCTGGGAAATGAATGGTCAAGTTTTTCAGATAATATGGTAACTAGAAACTTGTCTAGAAAGACAATTCATGATGTCTATGGCATCTTGTTCCAACAAAAGGACAAGATCAAAATTAGACAATATGAACAAAAGAAGACACAAGAAACAGTTGCCCTTCTGAGCAAAAACTACAATAATTCTTTGACCATTGCTACCAAGAAAGTTTGTGAGATCCCAGAGATAACAGTGTGTGATGGGGATGAATCAGATGAAGAGCTTAAAAGGATTTCTGATAATATTGCTTTCATGACAAGGCAATTCAAACAAAGATACAATCAAAAATATCAGAATAAACCTAGATCTGAAGTTGGACCTAAGAAGGGTCAAGAGGCTGGTCAATCTGAAACATCTGAACCAGCAAGATGCTTCAACTGTGGAAAGCCTGGACATTATGTTAGACAATGCAAGATGCCAAAAGTCAAGAATTCAGGTTATTATGAGAAGAAGCATCTATTAGCAAAGAAAAAGGAGCTTAATCCTGCTCTAGTGACCAAGTATGAAGAAGACTGGTTAAACTGGAGTGATGGAGATGATGATGAAGAAGTTGCTCACTATGCAACAAATTGCTACATGTGTTGGATCCAGAAAAGGACAAACAAAACACTGAGGTATTTTCTTCATCTTCTGAACAAAATTATGAACATAATTCTGAAGTTAATACTAAAGATTCAGAAATGACAAATCAATTTCAAAATATGTATTCTGAATTTGAAATACTCAAAAACAGAATTAAAGGTGAAAGAATTTTGGTCAATCAATTCAGAGCTGAAAGTCAAATATATAAAGAAAATTGTCAAGCAGCTGAACAAATTCATGAAAAAATTTCTGAAGAAAAACTTGTTTTAAAAGAAAAAATGGATAGTTTACAAAAAGAAGTTATAAATGAAAAATATGAAAAGGAAATTCTAAATGTTAAGATGAATTTTCTGAATCAAGAGAGACTTGATCTTTATAAAAAGATTAAGGAATTGGAAGATTTAAATTTTAAAAGAGGACAAACTGAACAAACTCTGAATATTTTAACTAGTCAGGCTCAGAACTCAAAATTTTACAATATAAAAGCAGGCTTAGGATATAATGACAGTCAAATTTTAAAAAAGGCACCTGCAAACTTGTATGATTATTCTAAAATGAAAATTTTCAATGAATCAAATACTGGCATCGTTTCCAAACCTGTAAACCATTCTTTGCCTGAAAGAATTCCTTTTATAAAATCAGAGACTTTGTTTTCAGAAGAAACACCTCTTAAAATTGGTAAACTAGAAAGTATCTCTGAAACAGAAGAAATGAATATAATTTTAAATATGTGTAAATCTTCTGAATCAAATAACATTTCTGAAGAAAAATCAGAAGTAATTGTTAAGTCTGAAATTGTTTCTGAAGTTACTTCTGTAATAACTTCTGAATCCAATTGTGAAAACATTTCAGAAGATACTTCTGATAATAAATGAGAACATGAATAAAAATATGATGAATTCTCATATATTGAATCTTCAGAAGATATTGATGAGAATCCCAATATATTTTTTGATAATTCTGATAATGAGTCTACAAC
The DNA here is from genome assembly GCA_036898165.1 of Silybum marianum. Taxonomy (NCBI): domain Eukaryota; kingdom Viridiplantae; phylum Streptophyta; class Magnoliopsida; order Asterales; family Asteraceae; genus Silybum; species Silybum marianum. The sequence goes on along the minus strand of CM072540.1, from coordinate 12,167,187 downwards.
AACAAAAAATTCAAATATGACTCATAATAAGTTTTCAGATCTAATAAATGCTTCTGATTCAGAAGATGATGATGATCAAATGGTGCAAGTCATTGACAAAAATGGCTATTTGGTTTATAAATCTCAATCATGTATGACTGAAGGAGAAAAATTAAAATCTGAAGTTTCAAAGATAGCTTCAGAATTATTTGATCCTGTGTTTTTAAAACCAGAATATCAGAATTCAGATTTTTCTCCTACTAATACAAACATATCATCAAATACAACACCATGTTCAGTAACATCTTCTGACTTTCACACCAGAGTTAAAATTTTTGAACAAGGACAATCCTCAAATTCTCTCTCTGAAGTTCAGAAAATTAACACAAAATCTGAAGATAAACCTAAAGTGAACAAAAGAATTTCTTATACTAATCCTCATTTCTTATCTTTTACAGAGCTATCCACTTTAGTATGGAGAAAGAAAGATGAAAGACTGTCAAAGATTGACAAATTAGAAAGTTTTTCATTTTTACTGAAGAATGATGTACCTAAAACAAAGAAAGTGAATAAAAGAATTGTTGGTTCCAGATTCCTTTAAACTGATTGTTAATTGAGAGTATTGAATCTGAGTGAATTGCGGAAGCAGATCAATTAACAATTTAAATCAATAGAACAGTAAACAGAATGAAGAACAAAGATAAAATGACTTACGCACAGTATTCTTCAATGTGTAAATGTATTAATCGACTCTTTTTACAAACACAATACAATGCTATTTATATAGATACAAAGACAGAAAGTCAAAAAGCTAGCCAATTACAAAGTGCCATGTGTCATAAAGGGAGCGTCTAACAACAATTAGTTATAACAAGAAGTGTGTGTTGACATTTGTAGACATCTCTTCTTTGACTCATACTTTAATATCTAACATTCTCCCCCTAAGTATGAAGTCAAAAAAAATAATTTTCTTCAGAGTGGATCAACAGCAGCGATGATACTTGAAATATTATTGATAAGCTCTCTGTTCTTCTGAAGTCCATCAAGTCTTTTCTCTATTTTCTTTGCAACTTCTGGATTTGTCGTGTCTAAGCCAGCAAAGCTCTTGATGATGTAGACTACCTCAGAAGAGTATTTGTGAGCTTCTTTGATGCGAAAGAAGCTCTTTCTATTTGGTCTTTTGAAGATGATTCCCTCTTCCGGGTCGAAGAAGTCTACCCACTCGAGTTTGCTTATTCCTTCAAGTTCCTCATTTGGTGCGAGATAGCCGGATTATCCATTTTGAAATTTAATCCAATACGGAAGTCGACCGCCTTTTGTATCTAATGTATGATTTCATACACGGAATAATTCTAGTGTAGGCAACCCGGTCTTGTGGATCTTTGCGTTCGTTTGAGTCTTCATAAATTCTTCCGTAAAAATGAGATCAATTTGGATGGATGGACAACAGATCATTATCACATATGTAATAACTTTTGTTGTTTGATTCCGACTATCTCGTAGATTGTGTACCAAATGGGTGTATCTTGAAGCTTGTTTATGTTTCATGGTCGTTATCTTTGTAATTGGGACGATAGTGAAGTTGTCTTTCTCGTCTTGTTTATGTGCCATGAAGTTATCTTTAACTTCACTGCGACATTGTATTGGTTGGCGAAGTTAGGCATCATGAGATAAATCTTCGATCCGTTGGAGCATACATGTGCCTTTTCTCAACTTCAATTGTTGGAAGTTCAATGTTTCCAACAATGTTTCCAACTTTATTTACTTTTTCTTCAAATTCTTCTCTTGATCTCCTTCGCTTCACGAGCGGCCTCTGCTTCCGACTCTTGCTCTTTCTTCGACTTCAAAATCTTGTCTCTCGTAGTTCTTCTTTAAGTCTAGCCTTTTCTCTTTCCGGGTTCTCTTTTTTCACCCTCTCTATCTCTATTTGTTCTTCAACTATTAGCCTACGGCGTATTATCTCTTCTCGCTTTTTCTTTTTCGGCTACGAACACTTCCTCATCCTCCTCTCTAGCCCTTTTAGCTCTTTCCTTTGCAGCTTTAGCTCGTTCTCGTTCTTCGTGAGCTCGACTACTTGACCCTTTCGGTAGGAGAGCTTGGGATTCTCGCTTTTTCCCATAAGATCCGGAATAAACTTAGCTAGCCTGCGGATCTCCGGGTAGAGGACCGAATGCGTAGCCGGAGGTGTTGGAGTGAGTGGTACTTGTTTGGAAGAAGAGGGTTCTTTGTGATGGTGTTGGCGTTGAAGAGTCGGCGGTGTTCGTGTTTGTGTACCGATGGTGTTTGTTTGGCTTGCTTAGGCTTAGAACCTTTCTCCCCCTTCGAGAATCGGGATCCCGATCCTCGAACGTTTTCGTTTCGATTCGGCCTTTACGCAAGCCCTTTCTTCCTTGGCTTTCTTCTTGGAAGTAAACGCCTCGGCTAGAGAAGAAACCGGAGGCACAAGTTGAGAGATAGTAGTTTCGAGAACGGCAAGCTTACACGGTCGGTTGACGATGTGGAGGGCTTGGAAGAGTACTTTGAAGCGATGGTCGACATGCGCTCAAGAATAATCTTACGGAAAGAGGCAAGGTCGGACTTCTTGACAAGTGTAGACACAGAGGGATCATCAGAAGTGATGATGGTCTTTACAAGCTTCTGTATGTCGGCCACCAGAGAGCTGTAGTCTACAGAGGCACGTAAAGATTCTGGAAGTTGAGATAGTGCCTCTGTATTTGCTTGAAGACCATTATTCAAGATCGAAGTTGTTCGGCAGAAGATAAGCCTTCGATCTTCTTGAGAAGGAACTCGGTTGTCGGCGAAGATCCGCTAAAAGAGAGTTTTGCCTTTCAATTTGAATACGAAGGCTCGAGAAGAATAGAATGATTAGTAGTAGCGGATAATTTTAGATCTTCCACGAGATCTACGAATTTGATCAAAGCAAATGCCAAGAACGCTGCATTAGTGACAAAATCAGAAGTTGTAACCGGTGCATCTCCAACACATGGAGCCCCTTTACCCTCGCGTTCAAAGGGGCCTTCTACACCTGTTTTGACGTTGAGTGTAGAAGGACTTCCAACCTGTCCTTGAGGGCCGTTATGCACGGAGCTCCTCTTCGGTTGTTACGGCTTGTTTCAACGGTATCCTCATCATCGAGAGGATGAGGTGCCGAAGACGATATGCTTACCTTGATGAAGTGTAAACACTCCGGTAAGAGGTGCATTCCTAGGCTGTAACCCCTCGATGGGAATTCATCGGCATCTATCCTAGGAGAGGATGTGGACGCATCCTCTGTGCCTCTTTGGTATGTCGATCACGGAGACATGAACATGTGGTGAAGGAAGTGGCGAGTTCGGGGCGAATGAACTCTTATATTATCATCATCATCCAGTTGGGAGGATGATGAAGTGGAGGTGCTTTCCCCGGTTGAAGTTGATTCAGAAGAAGAAGAAGTATCCTCTGAATGGCTGGTTTCTGGGTGGTTTGAACTGGGCTGTTCTAAGTCAATGAGTGGAGACGTGGTGACGTCAACCTCGAAGTTGTGGTTGCCCTTTGGGGAATTGGAGAGGAACACTCATATGTGTCTCTCGTGGACATCTTACGTACCTTCATTTAAAAGAAGGTCGGCATGGGTAGAAGCACTCGGATGTTCACTCCTAGTTTTTTCAATCTCATGCTCACCAGACCCCTGACTTCCTACACCTGGCTCGAAGTGCTCTGGGGTAGGAATTCTCTGTTCTGAGAAAACCATAGAGCCTCTATAGATTTGGAGATTAGAAGAGCTAGATGGGATTAGGTTAAGCATGTACCGGATAGTTCTGCGGGTGCGCAGTAGCCGATCTTGTCAATGGTTGATCGATGGGAGCTCATTGATGCAATTTTGCAGAATGGCTGAAGTAGGGGAGCTTCGATTGCCCCAATAGCAGGATGAGTGAAGAGGGAGAGAAAGCGTGGGAACATGAGAGCTGGTAGTGGCTTCCCCTGACTTTGATGTAGCACCTTAGTATGCACAAATTTGCTTTAATCTCTTGGAAGATGAGACTCGCATAGTCCAAGGGGCGATTGTAGAACATCCCATACATAATCGTCAGAATGTTGCGGCTAGCTTGATCCAAGGAACCTATTTTGCAGGTTAGACTCTTGTTAAGTATGGAGACAAGTAGATTCCACATTGGGGGTAACTTCTTTCTTCTGAATTCGGACAACCTGGTAAGAGGTTCATTGTAACCCAGTAGATTGATGAAGGCTAGAAGGGCTTCTGTAGAAGGGTTTTCTTCTAGGGCAGGATTGGGAATGGTTTGCCCGTCGACTTCGATCACTGATAAGGGAAGATGAAAATATTTGGCGAGTTTTCTTTTGGTGATTGGGATTTGAACAGCAATTTCCACTTGTTCAGGATGAGTGACAGAACCGGCGAGTGTTTCATCATTTTTGATGAGCATTGTTTGCCACAGTTCTTGGACATAGATTTCAGGAATGTTTGGGTTGGTTAGGGTTAGGGCGCGATTTAACTGGTGCTGTTGTAGAAACTCGATCATGATGCGAAATTCCGGTTGATAAGTTGTTAGGGTTGAGCAAGCACTCGCACATTGTTCGCCTTCAATGGCGCTTTGACAATAGGAGTACTATCGCCGGTGGAATCGATGATTCTGTCTTCATCATTGTTGGTAGGATGGGCACAGTTGGAAGCCATTTTGAACTGTTGAATGCTTGACAGTAGAACACTTTTTCTTTGTACTGAGAATAAACACTGATTTGGGAATATTTGCGAGGAAGAAGATGAAGGTTGAAATTGGGGGTTTTATGTGAGAGAGAAACTGTAGAATGGGAAGGGGTTATTCAGTTTGGGGAGAAACAAAAAACGGTTCATTTGAGCTGAGGTAAGCACGCGGGTATACACATGCAGGGTGTCGATTGGAGACACGTGTACGACGAGACACATGTGTGATGATGATTTAGTAGCAGATGCGATTTTTCTTAAAAGCAGAAATAAACAAAAGTAAAAGAAATCTGTTTAATTACACAATTAATGTTGAATTAATTGAATAAACACAGAATTTAATCTTAATTTTATTTATTTAAGTTTAAAAATCAGTCAAGTGAGAACAAAAATCACATGAGAGTTTAGTTTCTATAAAAGAATAATAAAGAAGAATTTGTATTAAACATATAGATTTAAACAACCTTGGAGGCAAGAGTTGAATGAATTTATATATTTAATGGAAATTATAAGAATTATCAATTTATAGAAAATTAAGTTGAAAAACATGTCGACTTGATTTATACTTTTTTAAAAAAATTTGAAATGAATCAAAAGTCTAAGAGACCTTGGCGGCAAGAGAAACTCAGAGCAGATAGATTCAAATAAAATTTAAGTAAAATAGTAAATCAGAAGACAGCTAACCAGAGTTAGACTTAGACGAATATCTTCTTCATTGCGAAACTCCCCCGTGAATGGTAAACTCCCCCTTGAATGGTAAGCTCCCCCTTGAATGATGAACTCCCCCTGTAGTAGCTTCTGTACCGCGTTTCTCAATCTGTACTTTATGATATTTCTTGAAAGAAGAATATTATTATGAAACAGAAAATCAGAGGAATTCAGAGGCTTCTGAAGTATTCTGAAGAGTTCAGACAGCATCAGAGACTTCTGAAGTATCGTCAGAATAGTTCAGAGGCTTCTGGATGCTTCTGAAGAAATCATTGTTACATATTAAGCATTCCCAACTTGCTAATTAAGAAGTTAAAACGACTCTCATCAAGAGCTTTTGTGAAAATATCAGCAAGTTGATAATCAGTAGAAACAAAATACATTTCGATTGTACCCTTTTCGACATGATCCTTGATGAAATGATACCTGACATCGATATGCTTTGTTTTGGAATGCTGAACTGGATTTTCTGTAATGGCGATAGCACTTTTAGAATCACATAGGATGGGAATCTTATCGTATATCAGACCATAATCTCTGAGTTGGGTCTTCATCCAAATAACTTGTGAACAACAACTAGCAGCAGCAACATATTCAGCTTCTGCTGTAGATGTGGAGACGCAGTTTTGTTTCTTGGATGTCCAACTTATAAGTCGATTTCCCAGAAGTTGACAGCTACCTGATGTACTTTTTCTGTCAAGCTTACAACCTGCATGATCGAATACGTATACGCCATTAAATCAAATCCAGAATTTTTAGGATACCAAAGGCCCAATGATGGTGAACCTTTTAAGTACCTAAAAATTCTTTTTACAGCAGCCAAATGAGACTCTTTAGGATTGGCTTGATAACGAGCACAAAGACAAGTGGCAAACATAATATCAGGTCTACTTGCTGTTAAATATAAAAGAGAACCAATCATTCCTCTGTAGCTGGTAATATCAACATTTACCGGAGGAGTCGAGTCCTAATTTCATACCAGGGGAGATGGGTGTTTTCATGGATGATGAGTTTTGAAGATGAAACTTTTTAAGCATGTCAGAAACATATTTTGCCTGATTTATAAAGATACCAGAGGTACTTTGTTTAACTTGAAGTCCTAGGAAGAAAGTTAATTCTCCCATCATACTCATTTCAAATTCAGTTTCCATCAACTTAGAAAACAAATCAACTTCTGTTTGATGAGTAGAGCCAAATATTATGTCATCCACGTAAATTTGAACGATAGTTAACATACCTTTGCCTCTCTTGATGAACAGAGTTGTATCGATTTTACCTTTTTCATATCCTTTGCTGATCAGAAACGTAGATAGTCGTTCATACCAGGCTCTTGGGGCTTGCTTTAGACCATACAAAGCTTTGTCAAGAAGATAAACATATTCTGGATATTTTGCATCTTTGAAACCATCAGGTTGTTCGACATACACTTCTTCTTTTAGACATCCATTAAGAAATGCACATTTAACATCCATTTGGTAGACTTTGAAGTTTTTGTATGCAGAGAAAGCCAAGAATAATCTTATTGCTTCTAGTCTTGCAACAGGAGCAACGGTTTCATCATAATCGATACCTTCCTCTTGACGAGCCTTTAGCCACCAATCGAGCTTTATTTCTGACAACAATTCCATCTTCATCCTTTTTGTTCCTAAATACCCATTTTGTGCCAATGGCAACTTTGCCTTTTGGTAAAGGAACAAGACGCCAAACTTTATTTCTTTCGAATTGAAGTAGTTCTTCCTGCATAGCATCCACCCAAATTTTGGTTCAACTAAGGCTTCATGTACACGTTTAGGTTCGATCATACTAAGAAAATTAACAAAGAAGGCTTCATTTGCGTAGCGCATCGTGTTACGACCCCTCAGAAGGACTACCAATTATAAGATCTGGTGTGTGAGATTTAGTCCATTTCGTCATTCTGGGTAGAGAAATTGAATGGGTTGTTTCATTTGACGAAATGATTTCATCTGGAAACACAAAATCTTCTTTATTTTCTTCTGTATGTCCTTCTGGTATCTGTTGTGTCACCGGTCCTTGTGTTTCCTCCTCAGATGATGGAATAGAAGTAGCTTCCTGACTGGCAGATGTAGTAGTGGGAACTTCTGGAAAAATAGACGTGTCAGAGGAAACAGAAGAAGCAGGACCAGAGAGAGTAATGCCTGAGGCTTGGAGAATATCTGGTATCTGCAAATGTGGAGGTGACATAGCTTCCGACACAACTTCGTCGCCCCGTAAAATCATGAAAAATAGCATCAATCTCGGATTCTCTGGAACCTGAAAGATAGTCAGAAGTAACAGTATTAAGCTTGAGTTCTGAAGTAGAGTGTTCAGAAGTCAGTTGAGTGTTATCATCGAAGTCAATGTTTATGCTTTCCATAACAGTTTTTGTTCGTAAGTTAAAAACTCGGAAAGCTCTTGAATTTAACGAGTAGCCTAAAAATTTAGCTTCATCAGACTTCGGATCAAATTTGCCAAGATTATCTCTGTCGTTTAAGATAAAACATCTGCAGCCAAAGATATGAAAAAATTTTACAGATGGTTTTCTTTTATTAATCAGCTCATGAACGGTTTTGAGTGAAACAAGCAGTAGCAACAGCTTCGGCCCAGAAGTAAATTGGGAGACCAGAAGCTGCGAGCATCGTTCTGGCTGCTTCAACCAAGGTTCTGTTGCGACGTTCAACTACACCGTTTTGTTGTGGAGTGCGAACGACAGAGAAGTTTTGAGTAATTCCTTGTTCAACAAGATACGATTCAAGCTTGGCGTTCCTGAATTCTGTACCATTATCACTTCGAAGTTGCTGAATTTTCTGATGTAGAAGAACCTGTATTCTGGTCATCATATTCTGTAGTACCACTGGGACTTCTGACTTTTGACGAACAAAAGCAAGCCAAGTATATCTGGAAAATTCATCAATTAGTACCAGAATATACTTTTTACCAGATAGACTCTGAATTGCAATTGGACCACAGAGATCCACATGTAATAATTGCAGAGGTCTAGTACAAGAATGATCACTTTTTGTTTTATGAGATGCTCGTTTAATTTTGCCCATTTCACATGCAGGGCAGAGGTGATCTTTTTGAAAATGAATATCTGGAAGTCCAGATACCAGTTTGTGTTTAACAAGCATCTCAAGATTATTAAAATTTAAGTGAGACATTTTATGATGCCAGAGCCACGCAACTTCACTCTTTTTGGAGATGAGACATAAAGTTTCCTTACCATCCTTAGAGGTAAAATTCATCATATACAAGTTACCTTTTCTGTCTGCTCTCCAAAGTTCTTCACCTGCCTTAGAGAATAAATAACAATGTTTTTCATCAAATACTACTAGTATTTTAGAATCACAAAGTTGACTTACACTGAGGAGGTTATGTTTCAAGCCAGAAACATGAGCTACCTTTGATAAGGTGATATTACCTTCTTGTAAAGTACCGTAGCCTTTTATTTGACCCTTACCATTATCACCAAAAGTTACTATTCCACCTGATTTGTCCTTGAATTTGGATAGTAAATTTTGGGATCCAGTCATGTGCCTCGAGCATCCAGAGTCAAGATACCAGATATGCACATGCTGTTTCTGCAATCAAAAATCAGATTTTCTTAGGTACCCATCGCATAATGGGTCCTTTTATGTTAGCTTTTGGAGTATGCTCGTTTTTTGATTTAACAGAAGGTAAAGACTTTATTTTTGATTTTTGGTGTTTTGGAGTTTTATTCTTTTTGTGATAAACATTCTGTGAATTGGAATGATCAGAGGTTTGCGAGAAAAATTGTTTTAACTTTAAGAACAGTGAAAAACATTCAGAATACTGAAACATAGAAGATTGAATTGAATTGTCATTGCGAGAATGGTAATTACAATTATTCTTTCTAAAGTCTTTTCTAGTATCAGTTGTTCTAGAGAACCTATCTAGACTAGACTTTTGTTTTAGTTCTGGCTTTTTCTTCTCTGTGTTCTTCTCTGATCTACTTTTGCGTGCTTTCCGTTATTTACTGAAAAAGGAACATAAGTATTAGAGGATTTCCATTTGCCTTTTTGAATATTAGTAAACTTCGGAAGAGTAGAGTTTAAAATCTTTTGATTTTGCACTTTGGTTTTGAGTTCTGCCTCTTTCTCAAGTTCAAGACATGTTTTAGCTTTGAGACACATATCGAGGAAGTCTGGATGTATAGATACTGATTTTCTCGGTTTTGGAACAGAAACAGGAAGAATAGGTATACCACTTGAAAGTTTAGCACAATCTCTATCAGAAGCTCTGATTTCTTGAGATTTATCAGTATACAAATAATCATCCTTTTTATCAATAATTTCTGAATTATTTGTGATAACTTTTGATGATCTAAAAGAATTAATTTCTAAATTTGAAAGGTAGTTTTCAGAGTTATCAAAAAATTCTTCATTATTATTGTCATTTTCCCATGGATACGTAATCTCAGCAAAGCTTTCTTGTGTTTCAGAAAGATGTAAATCTTCAAATGAACAGGGAGTGATCTCTGGATGATTCTCACAAAGAGTTTCATTTCTAAAACATTTATCCAGAGTAGAGAGAATATCGTTTTCAAACATAAGTCGTAGATCTTCTTCTGCCTGACTTGGAACAAAAATATCAGCCTCTGGATTCAAAATTGTATGTTTATTTGAACCAAAATTGAAAATATCATCTTTCTTCTGAACTTTATTTAGATCAACATTTGTTTTACAACAATATTCAATATTTTCGAATTGAAGTTTGCTTGTTTTATGATAATTTTCATATCTAGATTTTTTAAAAATAGATTTTTCATACAAAATTGGAAACTTTGGCTTCTGTATTTGTCCAATACAAAAACGATTTCGGATACGACCTTTTCTTACACGTGTAGGGATCTAGGTCCTCGAAACCAAGTCCGGATCTTCCTACTTGTGTGTTAATTTTGTCATGAACCTTCCGTGCATCCGGATATGTTATAATCGTAGCTTTTTGTTGAAGTTCAATGTGTAAAAACTCTCTCTCTTCGAAAATAGTTTTTAAGTGCTACGAGTTGAGTCTATCACTCTCTTTGTCTCTCGATTTCTTTCTCTTTTCCTTCCGAAGTTTATTGAGATTCAAAATTTCCTTTTTAAGTTTTTTCCTCGTAAAGTTTTAAACTCATGGAAATCGTTTCCTTTGCGTATTTAATTCGAGTTTTTCTTCGTAAGTAAATCCATTTCTCTTTTGAAAATATCTCTTTCCCTTTTGATTGTAGAAAGAGTTTTCTCGGTACTTTTTCGTAATTTCTTTTCGATTGTGAGTTTCAGCTTTAGTTCCTCAAAATTGTTTGATAACATCACAATCGTTTGTTCAAGCTCGGATGATCCAGAGAAATTACTAACCGGTGACTCGAGAGGTTGATCCTCTCGATTCGTTTGTGTTTGCCATTCCACGAACATGGCTTCATCACCGCCGGATTCATCTTGCACCAGTTTTCTTTTTACGCAAAGTGTGCTCTTTCGGTGACATTGTACTTATATTTGTTTTTGTAATAAGTCTTATCCTTTTCCGCAGCTCCCTCCGCAATCTCTTGAGTAATGTCCGGGCTTGCCACATCCGTAGCGAACATCTTTCTTCCTTTTTAATTCTTCTTCTTTCTTCTCTTCTTCTCCGTTTTCTCTACTCTCTTGTACTTCTTGTTTAGGAACATAGGGACGATCAAATCGTTTATTTCCTTTTAAAGACCTATTTCCAAAACGATTAGTGAATTGCTTGGTTATTAAAGCCAGAGAGTCAGCAAACGCTTTAATTTCATCATCTGATTCAGAGTCATCTTCTGGAGCAGTCTCTGATATGTAGGCCTTCGATTTCTTCCTGTCATCACTTCTTCTGATTCCTTTTGTTTCTGAGATTAAAGCCATAGGACCTCCGATGTTTGTTCTTTTCTGAACAACTTCTTTTTCATGAGCTTGCAATGTACCAAATACATCATGCAGCGACCATTGTTCAAGGTCCTGATTGGCTTGTAGTGACATGGATAGATTTGACCATTCAGGGTTTAACCTTTTGAGAAATAGAACATTGTTGTCTTCCTTTGATCTAACAATGTCACATCTCTTGCAGAGATTAATCGCATTGTTGAATCGATGAAATGTTTGTTCCGCAGATTCATCGGTCGGCGCTTGAAAACTATTATATTCATTTAGAGCTTGGGCTCTTCGTTCTTTTTCATTTTCGCACCACCTTCCAAGAGATTCTCCGATTGATCCCATAATTCTTTGTCGTGTCACATGAGTCCGAGAGATTGAAAAATCTCATTTGGAATGGCCATTATCAACGAGACTTAGCTTTCTTAGCTAATTCCACCTTAGCCTTTTCTTCATCGGTCCAGTTATTCCTTGACTTCGAACCGCCTTTGGTACCTCATCCGTATTTGCGGTGGTCGGAATTCTCGGGAATAGTAGTGGTGGGAACAAACGGACCGTTTTGAATAATTGGATATAACTCGGCATCCAATCCCTCATAGAAGTTAACCATTCGAATCTTCCATTGTGGGTATTCATCACGTACAAGAGTTGGAGGTTTAGTCAGGGACCCAGACGTATAAACAGCATTCAAGCTCGAATTTGTCATTTGAGTATGATAGAAGAGAAAATTTGAAGATTTGAAAGAAATTTAGAACAATTAAATCTCAAGAAGAACAGGTCGATAATATCACTGTTTCTTCAGATTTCAAAATGAATGACTCAATTTAAGAGAAGATTGTTAATGATTCAACAAAATTTCGTAAAAATAGAGTGGATTGATAAACAAATTTTGAATCTGAGAAAATACTGTTCGATTGAAAGGAATTCTTTCAATGGAAGAGATCTAATAATCAATAGATTGATTAGAAGGCTCTGATACCAATTGTTGGTTCCAGATTCCTTTAAACTGATTGTTAATTGAGAGTATTGAATCTGAGTGAATTGCGGAAGCAGATCAATTAACAATTTAAATCAATAGAACAGTAAACAGAATGAAGAACAAAGATAAAATGACTTACGCACAGTATTCTTCAATGTGTAAATGTATTAATCGACTCTTTTTACAAACACAATACAATGCTATTTATATAGATACAAAGACAGAAAGTCAAAAAGCTAGCCAATTACAAAGTGCCATGTGTCATAAAGGGAGCGTCTAACAACAATTAGTTATAACAAGAAGTGTGTGTTGACATTTGTAGACATCTCTTCTTTGACTCATACTTTAATATCTAACAAGAATTTTTGTTGAAAAATCAAATGTTATTGATTCTTATATTTCTACTACTATTGTAAATACATTAAAGAATCATATTCACTGTATTAATTGTGGTCATCATAATTTACTTCTTAACTCCAAAACAAACAAGAGAAATTTGATGAAATCTATTCAGAAATGTTTAGCTACATTGACAAATTCAATTAAACAAAGAAACAGAAATAAAGATAAAACTAAGAAAGATAAATCTCAAAGTTCTGAATAAACTTCTGAGTTGAAACATCTGAAGAAAAAGTTCAGAACTTCAAATTTTATTACTAATCACAAAGGACCCATTCTGAAATGGGTAGCTAAAAATCAATAATCTCTTTTGCAGATATGTCATGTGTGGGTTTTAGATTCTGGATGTTCAAGACACATGACACCTTTCAAAGAACTACTAACTGATTATCATGAAAGATATGGAGGAACAGTTAGTTTTGGAAACAATGGAAAGGGATATGTAAGAGGATATGGCACTTTCATTAAAGGAGATGTGAAAGTAATGAAAGTTTTCTATGTTGAGGGACTAAGACATAATCTTTTTAGTATTAGTCAATTATGTGACAAATACTGGAAGGTTAATTTTGACATAGATTATTGTCATGTTCTGAGTACAACAAACAAAAATGAATTAACTGCTTATAGAGAAGGAGATATCTACACAGCAACATTCACTGCAACTGGTCAACTACAAGGTGTATGTTATATGTCTACATCAATGAAAAATGATAGTTGGCTTTGGCACAGAAGAATGTCACATCTGAACTTCAAAGCCATTTCTGAACTAGGCAAACATCAATCTGTAAGAGGACTACCAAAGAACAGATTTGAAAAGAACTCTCTTTGTTCTGCACGTGAACTAGGGAAGATTAAAAGAAGTTCTCATCCTCTGAAAATGCTTTCTTCATGCAAAGCTCCACTTGAAATGCTACATATGGATTTGTGTGGTCCAATTAAAACTCAAAGCATGGGGGGAAAGAAATACATTCTTGTTATAGTAGATGAATATACACGATATACATGGATTGAATTTCTGAGACTCAAATCTGATACTTCTGAAAGACTGATACCCTTTCTGAAGAAAATTCAAGTTCTTCTTCAACTCCCAATTCAAAAGATCAGAAGTGACAATGGAACAGAATTTACTAATTCTACACTTCAGAATTTTTTGGAATCTGTTGGTATTTCACATAATTTTTCCGCTGCAAGAACTCCTCAACAAAATGGGGTAGTTGAAAGAAAGAATAGAACCTTGGTAGAGGCTGCAAGAACCATGCTTGCATATTCAGAACTTCCTCTCTCTCTCTGGGCAGAAGCAATTGCAACTGCATGTTTTACTCAGAACAGAACTATTCTAAACAAAAAATTTCTTCAAACTCCTTATGAATTGTTAAAACAAAGAAAACACTCTATTGATTATTTTAAAATCTTTGGTTGCAGGTGTTTTCTAAAGAATGATACTCCACGTCTTGACAAATTTGCACCAAAAGGTGTAGCTGGTATCTTTGTTGGCTACTCTCAAAGATCCAAAGCTTATAGAGTACTCATTAAAGGAACTCAACGAATCATTGAGACTACAAATGTCAGATTTCATGAGCCAACAATGACTTCTAAACAAAACAGTTCAGAACTCGCACATAAACCAACTTCTGAAAGTTTGGACTCAGAACATAATCAGACAAACTCAACTTCTACATCTCAAACTTTACTTAAATCCAATTTAGACAATTTATGTCAAGACTTATTTGATATTTCTGTAAATGTTTCTGCAGATTATCAAAATCCTTCTCTTCTCAGAAACTCAACCGATCAAGACATTTCAGAAATACAAATTTCAAATGCATCAGCACCACAACTCTCTACCTCAAATTCAGAACTTCCAACTTCAGAAAATTCAACTTCTGACCCAATTCAAGTTGTTTCTGAACCAATTCAAGTTGTTTCTGAACCAATTCAAGTTGTTTCTGAAGGTTCAAAATATTTCTGACCATGAACCTCACAGTTCTGAACCAGCTCAGATTTTTCCATTTGAGGGGGAGTCTTCAGATTTACATTCAGCTATCAATCATGATACTGAAACTCAAGCAATTATTGATGATTATGATTCTCTGAATAATGTTTCATCTGTTCAACCATTGCCAAATGTGAATAAATGGACATCTAGTCATCCAGTTCAACAAATAATTGGAGATGCATCAAAAGGTGTTTAAACAAGATCTGCAACAGCAAATGAGTGTCTGTATGTTAATTTTTTAAGCAGTATGGAACCCAAAAAGCCATATGAAGCACTTCAAGATCCAGACTGGATTTTAGCCATGCAGGATGAGTTAAATCAATTTGAAAGAAACAAAGTCTGGAGATTGATACCAAAGCCAAAAGGCAAATCTGTCATTGGCACAAAATGGGTGTTCAGAAATAAAAAGGATGAAAATGGAATTGTTGTAAGAAACAAGGCAAGACTTGTAGCTAAGGGGTATTGTCAACAAGAAGGAATTGATTATGATGAAAATGAAATCTGTCATTGGCTCCTGTTGCCAGATTACAATTTTTCTTGCCTATGATGCTCATAAAAACATGAAGGTATTTCAAATGGATGTGAAATGTGCATTTCTAAATGGTATTTTACATGAAGAAGTGTATGTTGAACAACCAGAAGGCTTTGTAAGCAAAGAATTCCCAGATCATGTTTACATATTAGACAAAGCCTTATATGGACTTAAACAAGCACCAAGAGCATGGTATGATACTCTTATAACTTTTCTTCTGAATTCTAAATTCAAAAGAGGTACTGTGGATAAAACTTTATTTCTGAAAAAGGAGGGTGATGATATGATTTTGATACAAATCTATGTAGATGATATTATATTTGCTTCTACTAATCCAAAATTTTGTAGAAATTTTGAGAAAATCATGCAAACAGAATTTGAAATGAGTATGATGGGAGAGTTGACATTTTTCCTTGGTCTTCAAGTTAAACAACTTCCCACTGGCATATTCATTAATCAATCTAAGTATGTTTCTGACTTACTTAAGAAGTTTGACATGACTGATTGTTCAAGTATTCAAACTCCAATGGCCACTGCCACTAAGCTAGAACCTGATCTAAATGGAAAATCCGTTGATCAGAAAAAGTACAGAGGCATAATTGGATCTTTGCTTTACTTAACTGCTAGTAGACCAGATATAATGTTTGCTACATGTATTTGTGCCAGATATCAAGCTAATCCTAAGGAATCACACCTTCTTGCTGCAAAAATAATACTTAGATACCTAAAAGGTTCTCCTTCATTGGGACTTTGGTATTCTAAGGATTCTAGTTTTGAACTAACAGCATTTACAGATGCAGATCATGGTGGTTGCAAATTAGACAGGAAAAGTACTTCTGGATCATGTCAGTTTCTGGGTGATAGACTAGTCAGCTGGTCTTCAAAGAAACAAAATTGTGTTTCTACTTCTACGGTGAGTATGTAGCTGCAATATGTTGCTCACAAGTGATCTGGATGCAAATTCAACTAAAAGACTATGGTTACACTTTCAAAAAGATTCCTTTGTATTGTGATTCAAAGAGTGCCATAGCCATCACTGCCAATCCTGTTCAGCATTAAAAAACCAAGCACATTGATGTAAGATATCATTTTATCAAAGATCATGTGGAAAAAGGTAATATTGAAATGTGTTTTGTTCAGACAGATTATCAGTTAGCTGATTTATTTACCAAAGCACTTGATGAAAAACGATTTAACTTCTTGGTGAGTAAATTGGGCATGATGAACATGTCTATGTAAGTATTATACATCACCTATACTCTAGAAGCTACATTCTGAGGTTTTTTATATCAAATTCTGAATACTTTGCTCTTCAGAATTACTTTGCATATTCTGAAGTTTAACATTCAGATTTTTGCTTCTTTTCAAACTCAGAAGTATATCTCTTCTGTATCTAGGTTGATTGTATTTTAATACTTTTTATATTCTTTTCTCTCATTTCACTAATATTTGATTGATTCTTTGATATAGTTGCAATAATTACGAGGGAGAATCATAATTGCTAATGATTCAAGGGGGAAATAAAGCCTTGCACTTTCAAATTTCTCTACTAATCTTTCCTTCATAACAACTCTGCATTGGTGAAATAAAGCCTTGCACTTTCTATCTAAGAAGTATGAACAAGCTTCCTTAGATAAAAATCAGTTTTCTATTTGTTCAAATCTACTTCTGAATTCTCAAAATGTTTTATATTTTTCAGAAGTTTATACTTTTAAATGATTTTTGGTCTTCTAAGATGATCCAAGTTTAGTTCTGAACTCCACTTAAAAATTCTGTGGTTCTTCTGAATTCTTTCTTTCAGACTTCTGAACTTTTTCTCAGAAGTTCTGAACAAATTATGAAGTTTTTGACTTAAGCGTGTGCCACGTGTTTTAATTTCATTGGCTCTCTCTTAAACACGACCATTAAACGGTTCATTTCTCTTAATAAATGATGATTACTACTCTAATCACATTTACTTTTTGGCCACGTGTCCTTCATCACTTATCCGGTCATATAAATCAATGGATTCCTCATCATCTTCATTCTTTTAGTAATTTTTCTCTGAGAAATCTTTCTATGCTTAGTGATTCTCTTTCTGTTACCAATCCGTGTTTTTTCCAACATCATGTCTACTTCAAATGCTATGATTTCTACTTCCTCGAGTTCCAATGATAACAATGGATCATCAAGTGATGGTTCGTTCAAGATTGTGCCTCAAAAATTGATGGTTGGATCACTGGAAATCCCACTAAATGATGATCAAATGCTTCATGAGACAGCCACAACTGCAACTCATCAAGCCGGACCTTCAAACCCTATCGTTAACCCTAACCCTAACCCGACAACTGCTAAAATTGGGGAAACACAAAATACACCCATTGATGTTGTTTCTGAATCAAATATTGCTGAAAGTGAATCCCAAACTCCTGCTGAAAGTGGTGATCTGTCCAAACTCTATGTACCTGCTGAGAAATTACTTGACATCAAAAGAAATAACTGTGCACTAAACTTCAAATCCGAAGACTTCATTGATGATCAAGTAATGTTGATTAAAATTCTGAAGAAACATCCTTTGCGCACTCTACTTTCAAGAAAATTTTCTGTTCCTGCTTCTTATCTTCAACAATTCTGGCATTATGCTGAGGTAGATGAAACTGATGATGAAATAGTCTCTTATGTTCATGCCTACAAAGTATGTATATCTGTAGATGATATTAGGAGTCTTCACTATTTGCCAAAATCAGATGAGGTTCTTGGGAAAACCTGTTATGACTCAATTCCATCCTCATCAGAGATGATCTCAGATTTTATGAGCTTGGGTTACTCCGAAAACCTTAGTGCTTTGAGCTCTTTTAGAAGAAAATGTTTACCTCCAATTTGGTATTGTTTGTTTTCAACTCTAAATACCTGCTTATCTGGGAAGAGGTCAAGTTTAGATCAAGCTTCAGCAAATGGGAGGATTATATTTCATGGAGTTGCCTTCAACAAACACTATGATTATGCTAGTCTCATCTTTGATGAACTCAAATCTGCAATTTTGAAGAAGTCTACATTCAACTATATACCATTTCAGAGATTTCTTCAAACACTTATCAAAGGAGCAATGAAGGCTGTCTCAAAGATTCCTGTTCTAGCTCATGAGGTACATGTTCCTGTTTTTACTATGGACAGCTTAAGACCTCCAAATGCAAAACTTACTTTTCCAAATGCAGTTCCACTTCCATCTCATTTACTTGATCTTGTAAGTACAACAACTAGGATTGGGAGTGAGCATTTAGAATCTATGGGATTACCTCAACCAGTAGTCCCTTCCCCTGATTCAAACCACAGTGGTGATCATGCAAGGGAGTCTAGAATCACTAGAAAGAGAGGGGAGGCTGTTCAAGGGGGTGAACAACCTCAAAGAGTAAAGAGGAAAAATGAAAATGAGAGACAGGGTAGAAGGGTAAGAAAAAGAATTGATGAGGGGAGAACACAGGTACAAGAAAAACAAACCTGTGAACCACCTGTTACAAGTCGGGCACCCACATCTACTATTATTCCACATTCTTTGGTGGATAATATTGAAACAGCTAGTGAGCCCATGGAAACTTTGGTTAAACCCCCCCAGCCACTCACCCATCTCTCAACAGAAGGGTGTTTCAACAACACAAATGGGGCAAGCAGCTTATAATCCACTAGGACCCCAATTGGAGGTTCCTTTTGTTGAAAATGAAGGATATATGTCCCCCCTTCACAGTTTTGAGCACATTGAGTCTGAGTGTCCTCTCAACTTTGAGCCTTCTAAACCACTTAATGTGGCATCCATTCACACAAGCACACATCTTTCAGATGTTCCTCAGCAAAGTGTTTGTCACATTGCATCAACAACTATAGATATTCCTATTTTTGGATATCAAGGATTAGTTGGAAGACCTGGTGGAGTGAACATCACAAAAGCTCCATTCACAGAATCACATGTGATTCATGATGCCTTTGTAGCTCATACAGGCCAACCTTCTTCTGAAGGTCTGAAAACAAGTTCATCTGTTGATCTTGGCAACTTACCCACATCTTCTGAATTCACAAAATTCAAAGATTTTTGTACTTCTGAATTTGCAAAGATTCAGAAGTACATCAAGGAATTGACGGACTCTACCAAAAAGGTGTTGGAGGTTAGGTTGGATCAACATGGGGAAAATATGGTTAACAAGCTGAATGATTTTCATCTCAAATCTTCCAATGATGTTCATATGTTTAAACAAGCACTTTTGTCAGCTTTTTCTGAAATGGCTTCCTCAGTTTCTTCTTTGAAAGCTTCTCAGCCTTCTTCTTCTTCTGCTCCACAAGCTTATGCCACTAAAGATGATATTTCTTAGATTCTCAATCAACTTTCAACCATTCAGAGTTCTCAGTCAGAATTAAGCACAAGATTATCTGCTCTGGAATGCAGATCTCAATCATATACTTTTAAAAGGAGTCTTGATGATCAGGATCCTGATTATCAAGAGGGGGAGAAAAGACAGAGAATATCTGAACCAGAAACTAATGTAAATGATCAAGTTCAAAATTCTGAGAAGACCTCTGAAGATACTCAGAATGTTGGTGAAGAATTAAATAAAGTCTTAAAAGCTATATAAGATATTTTATCTGCAGAACATGAGGCACAAGAGATAAATGATCATTCTTCTGAAGAAATGATAGAAGAAGGGTATGAAACAGAAAAGTTATCTCTTGATTCTAAAGGTAACTTGGATTCTGATAACACAGGTATAATTCCAGACTCTAATGAAGAAATGCTAAGGGAATACCTTGCTTTTGAAGATGTTATTGGAGAACCAAGTGATCTTTCTGATGTGATCATGTTTGAAGAAGATATGATTGGTGTAAATATGGGAGAAAGCTCAAATTAAATAAAAGATTTAGTAATTTGGAAGCCTCAACAACTTCTGAGTGAAGAGTTCAGAAGTGCTTCTGAAAGATTATGGAATATTCAGAATCAATTCTGTTAGGTGCATGTCTTTCTGAACCATCCAAGAAGTCTGGAGTGTAGACTTTTGGACAACAGATTTTCTATCTTCAGAAATTTTCTTGAACAACCAGATGGAAGAGTTGAATTGGAATTTGATTTAGCTCATTTGGAAGGAGTTGAAATTGTTGATGAAATTCTAATTGCTTTCTCAGGAAAATTTGAAGTTAGGTTCAGACCTTGTATTATCATTCCTAAAATAGATCTTCCAGTACTTGAAGAACCTGTATTGGATCAAGTATTTGAAAAGGAAAATGTACTTATTTCTGGAGAAAGCAGCCTGATTTTTCTTGAAGACACTTATTGCTTCATGTACAAAAGAAGTATGAAGTTTGCAAAGTTGGAAGACTTTCTGAATGATGAATGATCTGAAGATCATATTGTTCAAGTGAAAAACTTTATTCAGAATCACGGTGTTCAGAATTTTCATGATTCAACTTTAATAAAGAAGATCAGATGCATATCAAAATCAATTCAGAATGATTTGACTATATTCAGATTTGGAGCAGAAAGAAGAGATGGTACTTTGTGTGAATTCACTCAGTTTGATGTTTACAAGCTAAGACTACAAGATAAGTTGGCAACCTTGTCTTTTTGTGTTAACTCAGGTGAATCTGAGTTAGTCTCAGAGATTAGAAGAATCTTGGGAATATATATAAGGAATCTCATAAAGCATGATTTTCAGTTGGCTTTGGAATACAGACTTAATACAGTAAATTTGTTGGAACCTGTATATATTGAAAGGTTTGGGCTGAAAAGATTGTTCACTAATCCAGATATTGGGTTCATGTACCTTTTTGAAGAAGTCTCTAAGACATTTGTTGTATCTGATATTCCAAAGTATTCTACATCCTCCCTCAAATGGCTTCTGAACTACATGACAGATTTTATTGAAGAATCTGACATCAAAGAAGAAATTATCTATCTAATCAAAGAAAGAATACATTTTAGAGAATTTGTGAGAAAGAGTTATCTAGCTGGTCACAAGAGAGAAAACAAGATAAGAGGAGCAGATTATTTACTAAGTGATGCTTATGACTTCAAGATCCATACAAAGAGGCAAGACATGGAAGAAATTCAGAAGTACACTCTGAATCTTGAAAGTTCAGAAGTAAGTCACAAAGAAAAAGAAAAAGAAAAGGAAGAAGTTTCTGAAAAGTTGGTTCCTGAAGAGCAAATATCTGAAGAGGAACAACTACAAGTGCAAAGAATAGAAGAAAGTGCTTTCACCATGTTCCTTGAAAATTTCCATCCAGAAATGTTCATGGAATATGAAGAAAAATTCAACTATATAGATTGCTGGATTCAAAAGTCTTTTGGTTGGAAACAATGGTACTCGGATATCATCAGAAAGATAAGGATTCCAATCAATGAAGCAAGAAAAGAATGTCCTGTGAACAAAGTGATTAATGCTGATATAAAGACAAGACAGAATTACAAATATGCATTCTTTACTGTTGAACGACAAAATGGTGAGATTTCTACCTTTTCTGAAGCTGACTTTCAGAATGTTCATCTCAGAGATCTTCTCAGAGTGTATAGAAGTCTTTATCCCTTCCATGACTCGATCACCAAGTTCAGAAAATCGTTTCCAGTGCTTAGAGATGGATTATACAGAGAATTTATATGGGCTGCAAAGACTGATTTCCAAGTTGCTTATGTTCTAAACAAGAAACAAGTACACTTAAGCAAACCAAATCTGAGTCTACCAGATATTCAGAATTTGAAGAAAAGCACTTTGGTAATTCATCCTCCTGGCTTTGTTTGTAAATGCTTTCAGGAACTATTGTTTGTGAGATTTGAAGAACTCCACAAATGTTGCAATGGGACTCTCATGGCAATCAGAGATCGTTTGGTAAAATGACAGAATAGAAGACCAAAGAATCTGAGCAATGAAGATTGGGAGAAGCACAAGAAACTTGCAAAAGAAATGGTTAGAGTTGCTGAATCATTACTTGAATACAGAAGACTAATTCTGAAGGACGTAAGAGAAATTCTAAACTTCTGGAAGTATGATCTGAACTTTTGAAGCTAAGGGGGAGATTGATAGAGATATCAGAATAGCTTCAAAAAGTACTGGGTTCTTAAAGAGAAAAAGATCTGAAGAAATTCTGAAGACACTTCTGAAGAGGTTCTGAAAAAGTTCTGAACAAGTTCTGAAGACACTTCTGAAGAAGTTCTGAAGGAGTTCAGAACCCATTCTGAACTTGTCTGTTATGAATGCTTTGTCACTATAGTCTTTCTATTGTATGTATAAATAGATAGTTAGTTAGATTGTTATAACTAATGTTTTCCATATACCTTGTAAAGATACATTCTGTAATACAGTACATTCAATCAATACATATTACATTTGGCAATCATCATTCCTGTTATAATCTTTTCATATATTGATATCTTGATTGTTTGGGTCCTAACACTTATGTCTATGGATGCATTACATTCTAGCCATAAAATTACACGACACTAAATGAATGACTAACGCACCCCAAAATGTGGAATTTATCAAATTAATATGCCTTAGTTGCAAATAACTCTAAAAGATTGAAATAGAGCAATTTAAATCAGACAAATGTCCCCAAGACTCTTTTAGTCAAAACCGAGCAAAAGCTCAATAAAACGACACTTAAGTGTTTACTCAAAATATACATCGTTGGTTGAGACCAACCATTTTCCAAATGAGATTATACTCGTATATTTTAAAATGTCTCAAGATGCAATCACATGTAAATTTCCAATGCTTTATAAATCAAATACTCCCAAAATGTATAATACCAAATAATATTCATTTATAAATTAAAACATCTAAACAATTCATATTTATTTTTTATTTATCAAATGTCAAGAAACCAAAACATAAGTATTTGACATGATTTATAAAACCCCTTTATACCAAATAATACGCATTTTATCAAAACACTCACATTTGATAAATAGCAAGTAAAACATGTTAATAAATCAAAATCGACATTTTTGGCATGTACACAAAGCAACTTGAACTCAACTTGCTAGATTTATGCTAAATCTAGGTTTATCCCAAAGCTCCCTTTGAAGATAATCCAGATCTGAAAGCATCCACCCTGAGAAACTTCATCTAGCTCTTTAACAACAAATCTTGATTATGAGAAAACTCCAAAGTTTGGTTAACAATGGTGGAAAAAAATTGGAGAAGACGAAGTGGTAAGCTTGGATCTTGGTCAATACTTGAAACCTCTAGGCTAGATGATGAAGAAACACCTTGTAAGTGGTTGGATGAAGAAACACCTTGTAAGTGGTTGGAGAAGATGAAGAAACACCTTGTAAGTGGTTGGAGAAGATGGAGAGGGTTTGAGAGAAAATTGTGTAGGGAAGAAAATATGTGAGAAATTAGACTAAAACCCCATTTAGAGGACTCACCAGTAGAGATGGCCAAAAACTGGCTCGGGCCAAGCCTCAATAGTAATTTTTGGACCGGACTTTTTGTAACCGGTCCCGGTCCCCGTCCAAATGATTTCAATCCGGCCCGTTTAGTGTGTTATCATAAGCTTTCCCGGGCCCAAACCGGGACTTCAATATAAAAAAAATTAATTCTTTTATAAAAACATTAATTTTATTTATTAATTTTATATATTATATATGTAATCATTACAAATATGTAATTGGGTCACTCAAATACAACTTAAAACACGTTTTATTGTAGTTTTATAATTGGTTTTCAAACAAATACACTTAAAAAATACGTTTATGATAGTTTTATAATTGATTTTCAGTCAAATACATTTAAAAAATAGGTTTTATTATAAATTGTAATTGTTTTTCAATCAAATACACTTAGAAAGTTAGAAACACATATAAAAGTATATATATAAAAATACATTTTTTTGTAAAAATCGGGTCGGGCCTTAACCGGTAGTCAACTAGAAGGCAAAATCCACCTAGTCAAAATGGCAGTTACGGACTAATGTACTTGAGCCTATTTTATCGATCGATAAATGGCCCATAACCGGTCCCGGGCCAGGCTGTCGAAACTCTCTAAAAGTGTAACCGGTCCCAAATTTTGGGCCTGTAACCGGTCCCTACCGGTCCCGGGCCGGGCCTCAATCGGATTCGGTGGGCCTTCATCGGTCCCGGGCCGGGCCGGGCCCAAATGGTCATCTCTACTCACCAGCACCCACCAGCAACACGGGCGGCTTCCCAGACGCCCTAAGCCGCGCCAACAAGTCGCCCAACCCTGTCGAGGTCGCCCAACAGCAGGTAGTGTAGCTAACAGTGCGGGTTAAGCCGCATGGACGGAAAAGTCTCCCGAAATCAACTTCGACATCGATTTCACCTTAGATGAAGCTCGATTTTGTAAAAACTCAAAACACGAAGATTGTAGGTCTGCCTCTTGTCTTTCTGAAGTATTTTGAATCATCTGAATCGAACGTTCGATGAGTGAGATATGATCAAAACGACACAACCTCGCAAATCTGCCAAGTACTCCTTTTTGGCTATTTTTCGTCCCGGAGAAATTCGAACCAAAAATTCGGGTGTTACAATCCTCCCAACCTTAAAAGAGATTTCGTCCTAGATATCTAATACCAAACCAAAACACAATTACCATAATCAGCCGACTCACCAATATTACCCAATCTCAAATTCTAAGTTTTCCAACGCCTCCAAAACTTAGGTGACTCATACAACCCCAAGAGTACCTCACAACATCTACTACTCAAATTCATTAATGCCACCCATAAATGAATTCCCTCTTAAATATTTTCTAACAACCTCTACCAAACCGCGATGCTCTTCCCCTTGCATTGAATCTTCTATTAGTTCACAAAAGCTCATCTGGCTATAACCATATATACTCCCTTAGAACCAGGTTACTCACTAACATGTCGACTTTACCCGGGTGGTAAAGGAATCCCGTACAAACAGTTCTTAATAGATCAGTTATGCGTAGATGTTTTAACTTTAATCAAATCAATGTCTCCTTAAACTTTACAATTTCCTCTTTCAATCTACCTCAACATTCACGCTATATTCCTCCAATAATCAATACCATGGAAAACTTATCATCCTTTTCATGACGAACTCTTATTCACTAATTCGCCCCAGTCCAACACAACCGTGAAATTAGGATCCAAACTTTCGACAAGCATAACAATCCCAAGAACTCTCAAACTTTCTTAGTAATATAATTGATCAAATTCTGGCTACCAAAATCTAATCTATTCAAATTCACAACATATGATTTGCAAATATTCCTTTGAATTCAACTGAAGTAACCCACATACATTTATGGTCCTAGACCTCGAAACCAGTAGTCAACTCCTAAGATAGCTAAATGATTGTACCAAGAAATATACCTTTTTGATGAAGAGCCATCAAGGCGTTGCACTACTAACAATTTAAAATGATGTTGCCTCGGCTAACCCAATAAACATATTCCATTATAAGCAAGCAATCACACAAGACTTTAACCCGAAGATCGTATTAACAAAAGATCATTACTTAAACAACTAGGTGATACATAAATCTAATACCTCAATATACCATACGTGAACCGGTCCTTTTAGGGAGAACCCCAAAATCCAAAACGAATCACAAGTCGGATCACCCGACACTTCAATTCCCAAAGACTCCTTTAGTCTTTAAATATAACTCCCACAACTAAATGGTGGTTGCCTTCAAGGTTTCCTAATGAGTTCAAGGTCATACAAGTATATGGTTAAGCAATTATGCCAATTTCATTTATCAAAGATTTACAAACATAAAATCTTTAAAATCAATTTTTACTATAAGAAGGTAATCAAGAAAAGTGACTACAAATATACAAAACCATTTAAAAGATACGTGATCATTGTTTAACTAATAATGACAACAATGAGGATACAATTAATAAACTTTTAAAATGGACCGATATCGTCTCGACACCCGTTTATTTGTATCATGTATGTAAAATAAATTCATGCACTAAAATAGTGTGCCACATATGTTTGTACCAAAATTTCCAAAGATTCCACTTTTAACCGTAAAAAAGGGCATGGAGTAAAAGTCTTCAAAAATAATAGCATGCATCGGTTTATTCACGCAAAACTATTAAAACGTTAAATGCTTGCGTCTCGGTCACATTATGAAATCATTTTGGTTTAGATTTCAAACTCAAAACCACTTAACGAAATGCTCATGTGTTTCTAAAACGTTGGCTATATAATATACAGAAGGTTACCATTATGATGCATGCAAACTCTATGCAACAAACAATTCCCCTAGAAATTAAAATTACAAAGAGAGAAACTTCATAGTTGGACAACATCAAAATCTTTATACCCGACTAAATGACGCGAAATCAAATTCCCAATAAACCCTCATACACAACATCGACAATAAAGAGAATCCATGAAACTCCAAAATCTCATAACTGAATCATGAACATTACGCGCCCAAAATTCGAATGAAACTTTGTAAACAACCGTAGGAGGTACGGTAGTTCATGCCTTTCAAACTTGACCGAAAACTCACGTATAGCAAATAATTTCTCAAAATTCGCAAAACGATATGTGCATGTTTCTCGGAAACAAACGAAACAATTTGGGTTAGTTTTAAATTTAAACTCTCTTGAGATATAATTCTAAATTTTTTCAATTCTAGCAAAATAATACGAATTAAATTCACTACTAGAGGAATGACATTCATACGCGGTTGTTTGGGCTTTCATACACGGTTTTGCAACCGTGTGTAATGCCAGTGTTTATGAAAGTAATGGGCTTTCATACACGGTTTTGCAACCGTTTACAAAAGTCATCTTCATACACGGTTCTTAAACCGTGTAAAAAAACACTTATAACCGTCTATGAATGTATGTTTCTTACACGGTTTTTAGATGAAACCACATATAAATGATGAGAATCATGTATAAACATCTAGATTGATACACGGTTTTTATATGAAACCGCGTATAAATGATTAGAACCGTGTATAAATGTCTAGCTTCATACACGGTTTTTATCTGAAACCGTTTATAAATGTGTGCAATCTTAAATGGTTTTTATCAAAACCGTGTATAAATGTCTAGATTCATACACAATTTATTTTGTTAGAACCGTATATGAATGTATATAATTTATTACAAAAAAATTGTATTTCATACATATATCTACCACATTCCTGTTAATATCTCTACCACTTTCCTGTTCTTTTACATATTATCTTAATCATATCGAGTCTAAACAAGAAACAAAATATGATACATACATGAAACAAAATTAGTAGCTAGTGAAAAATCAATACAACTATAATTAATTTAAGAAACAAAATCTGATACATATAGGAATCCACAAGGAACATTTTCTTTCATCAATGGGTTAGAATCATCCTTATAGAAATGAAGTGTAAAACTACAATGATATCGGTAACATATTTAACTTATTCCTTCATCAGTTGGTATACTTGACCTGCTGTAAAACCGTAGAACCTGCACACAAAAAGACAAATTCAGCCTTTCTTAGACATTATATTTTAAGGAGGATAGAGTAACTTGACGTCAAATGAAGATTAATGAATTTTTTAAGCATAATTACCGGAGAGTCTTAATTCCTCTTGGAAGGTGGGAATGGGTAAAAGCTATGCTTCATCCTAAGATACATGGGTCACAAGCTATGATTGATCCTGAGATACAACAAAGAAAATAATATATATATATATATAAGGCTTAAGATCGTGTGAGAAGAAGAGTTAAGGTGAGAAGCGTAAGAAGAGATTCGGACCCTTGATCACTTTTAATCTCATACCCACTCATTAATTGCGCTTTAGAAGGGAGTTGATCCGGTGCATCTCGATGCACCTTATCTCAATGCATCTCATCCTCATGTGTATCCAAGGGTGGATATCCATTCTTACGCTTCTCACCGGAACCCAACCCTATATATATATATATATAAGTGATGAAAACAATACACGGAAAGGAGTAAATAAAACAAATGTAGAATGTAATCTAATAAGGAGGTCTCATGACATGAGTTGCTGATGAATGTTTGTGTAGTGACAGAGAACAAAATTATAAATGACAAAAAGGTAAACCAATGTGGATTAAGAAAATTGACTAGGTCTGATCATAGAGATGTTGAACATGATATATAATTGATTACCTTGTTGGTTTAAATTTAGGCAATTTTTATCACCACGAACAACAGGTTCTGTTCCCAGATAAATTAATTATACAAACAACTGAACAAAAAGAAGTTTGATTGTAAAAACACCAACTCTTCTAAAAATATTTTATTAAGAATGTAATCAGTAATAGATCTCCAACAAAAAGGGAAAATAACACCAACAAAATTACGTTGAACTTGAACACTAATTTTTAAAAAATTGCAAAAATGTTGATGAGTAGTGTTGAGACAATCAAGAACATACCACTCTATAAAGAAACTGATCCAACCCACTTCTCGGTCGGAAAATCTGCAACGTCCCTATGCCACAGGATAGATATATAAATCGTTTATACTACAAAACAAAATGGATAAACAAATCATTTGCAAACCTCAGGCAGTAAAACTCAAAACTTATTCGATATGGACCTCAAGCTGTAAAAACAAAATCAATTTCATACCTCGAATAGTAATCGATTGCAACCCTCTAGTTATAAACAAAGATGAAAATCAGTGACAAAGAAGTAAGGTGGGCGACGACGAGGTGGAAGAGTGAGACTCCAATGACAATGAGATGGGGAGGACGAGAGGCAATCTGAATAGGTTAGGGTTCAAAATTTGGGGAATGAGAAATCAGCCGGAAAAACCACAGGAAAACGGATAAAATTATAAGGGAATAAAATCTAGAAGTTTTTCATTAAAATTTTTAATTTTTTATAAAATTTCAACATACAGCACTGGTTCTTCCTTCGAAACCGTATGTAAAGGTTATTTTTTATACACGGTTTCCTAGCAAGGACAGTGTAAAAAGGGTGACACTTTTTTACACGGTTTTCATTTTAAAACCGTGTATAAAAGAAGACTTTCATTTATGCTTTTAGGGATGGAACCGTTTACGATTGTCGACTAACCTTTTTACACGATTATTCTTTCAGAACCGTGTATACATCCATATTTTTTGCAACGGTTTCATTACATCCGTGTAAAAAGAGTCCAGGGCCATCTTTTATACACGATTTTTAATTATTTTTTTAAAAGCGTGTATAAGAAGGCGTGTATAAAAAGTCATATTTGTAGTAGTGATTCTTAGTAAATATGTATGCATTTCTAATGCAACTAAAACGATTTAACAATTTTCAAGACATGGCTACACTCTTGAGTGTGCCCCAAAACATTTTCCAAAATAATAACTTGTAAGATATAACTCCTTTGACAAAGACAAAATAATTTTGCAATTTATTTTCTAAAATAAATGTTGTGCATGCATCCGGTTGAGACCCAAATTCTTAGAACCACGCTCGCCAAATCTACCAACCACAAGACCGACCTTGGAAAGCTTCATATCTTAAGACCATTACCCCAACTATATCCATTGACTTACAATTTTGCCTTGGAATAAGGTTGATTCAACAACCTTATGGTTTGCAGCAAACTATTAACTCTGACCTCAAGATGGTCGATTTAATCTATTCATCGTGTAACGCCCTCAAATTTGGAAAGAGCGACTAATTTAAAATTTCCATATTATATCAATTGAAAAATAAATCATTCCCTATAAATCAATATTTAAATTTCCTCAAACATCAAATAGTAATAAACCACTACAAAAGATACATCAAGTCTTTTAGTAAGACATGATTACGGTCGGGTGTTACTAAACCCAAAAGACTCGCTATCTCCGAATGAGGAAAACATCACCAAGAGTCTAATCTTTATCGTGCCACTTCCTAGCACTCAAGTCCACACGTGTCGGTAGTACAAACCCCAACGATAACCTGATGCACATGCCGACAAAGAAAAAGGGTTAGGCTGAACTCCTAGCGAGCTCAAGAGTTTATAACATATTTATAATTAATTTGAAACCAGAAGATTTATTTGATAAAAGATATTTCTCAAATGAAATAACTTCATTATAAAAGCAACATCTTTCCCAATTTCATTATTTCCATAATAAAAACTTTAGACCAAATTGACATTAGAAATAAAAGCTTTAAAAGTAGAAATACTCATTTAACGCGATCCAAACCCAATACTCACACTACCATGAATAAGTTTATAAACGTAAAGATAGAAACATAACTTTAACCAAGTTTTATAAACCGTTAACTCACGTGTATCTTTAAGACGGATAGAAATATCTGAAGTTAACGGGGGAGACCCGATGATACCATCTTTGGTGACGGATACAAAAGTAAGTCACCACTCGATGTTGGCTTAACAAAGAAACCAATAGAAATTGGAATTAACCAATAATACAATAAATTACAAGGCCTCCGATGATCCCTATGAAAGCCCGTGCAAGGGTCAATGACAAATGGCAACAACCGATAATACAATAAATTGCAAGGCCTCTGATGACCCTAATTCAGCAGGTACGTAAGAGTCAATGGCAATTGGCAACAACCAATAATACAATACATTGCAGGCTTCTGATGACTCAAACGTGACCGAAAAGGAACAACAATCCCATCTTAAAATCAACTAATGCTTATGGATTCAAATGCAACTCAGTCTAAATTACATGACTCCAACATGAATGACCAACGCACTCAAACCGTGTAAAATATTATTTAAACCGGACAAACGCGCAAACGCCCTATAACTCAACACTTATGTAATTACACGAAACATTAGTTGAGACGAACCATTTTCCAAATAAAAGCATATTCATGTATTTCCAAAATGACTCATAATGCAATAACATGTATTTTCCAATGATTTAAAAGTGCCAAAACTCTAAAGATGCAAATACATTCAAATGGTTTTCGTTTAAAGATATTGCACCCCAACAACCCACACTTACACTTTATTTGACAAAATGTCTAAAACCCAAGTATAAGCCTCTTTCATGATTTATTAATCCTTTTTATACCAAATATGAAAACTTACCAAAATACTCACACGTTTGATAAATAATAAGTAAAACATGTTAATACTTTAAAATGGACGTTTTTGGCATGTACAAAGTTTTCACAAAGTATCTTGAACTCACCTTGCTAGATTTAGGCTAAATCTTGGTTTTACCCCAATACCTACCTCCATTCGGTGAACACTTTAGATCCTCAAGGTAAACCTCTAGATCCATGATGTAATCCTTTCAAGAACACCTACATAACTTCCAAAACATACACAAAAGAGAACCCAATGGAGAATGAGAGTTGTTGGTGGAAAACTCAAACCCTAGATTCAAGATTTTAGAGAGGTGGTCTTACCATCCACTCCTATGAGCTTCAAAATCATCAAATAACCTCTATCTATCTTTATTTCCATGTTGAAAATCTTCGAAAGACGAAACCACAACACTTTGAATCGTCCAAATCGGATAAGAAATGAGAGAAATATCGTCAAATGAAGGAAATCCTGATTTTTATTCACTAGAGGCCATTGGCGACTGTGCCCAGCGACTGTGCCATGCCACACTAGCATGGCACAATCGCCCGCTATGTATCGTGAGTCTATTTTTCATCAGCTTCCTTCATGGCGATCTTGCCATGCTATTGTGACACTGTCACCATAGCCTGGCACAATAACATTAGTTGTACCGAGGTGTTTTTCCTACTTTAAACCCGTTTTGATCTCGTTTCTCGTCTAGGAGATGATACCCAATATAATTACCAAAGACCTGATTATACATTGTATCATCGTCACTATAGCATGACACAGTTGTTGGGACCACCAACCACTTGGTACCTCCGGGTGATATTGTGACAGATGTCATAACCGCATGGTACAATGGTCGAGACGACCATACTCTAAGTACCATTGGTGCTAT
Source organism: Silybum marianum (assembly GCA_036898165.1). Lineage (NCBI taxonomy): Eukaryota > Viridiplantae > Streptophyta > Magnoliopsida > Asterales > Asteraceae > Silybum > Silybum marianum. The sequence continues at coordinate 12,135,140 of CM072540.1, read as the reverse complement.
TGTGACAGATGTCATTCTCATATCACATCACTGCTGAAACTATAAAGTTAACCTTTCTTTAATAGATTGTCCGGTTTCAACGCATTCTTCAACTGGGACAAAAATCAGGATGTTACACGTCGTACTTAGTTGTCACCCAAGATGACAATGCTACAAACATCAATTCTTTCAATGGTTACTCCATGACAACTCATTCACTACCCCATCGATCATCATAATGAGGTGACCCAATCACACACACGTAATTGTAATTTCATACTAACACTAGCCAAGTGTCCATAAAAATTTACCTCATCTGTGTATCCTCGTTACCATCATCGTGATTCTTGATTTTAATGCACCTATAAACCTCAAATTTCCTATTTTAAAGTGTCTAATGGTTAAATCTCACATCTGATTACTTAGAAATACGCTAATTTGAGTCTAGGCATCTAAAATCAATAGCTAAATCTCTCAAACTTATGCTTTGATACCAACTTGAAACAACCTTAAATTTGGAAAGAGCGACTAATTTAAATTTTCAATATTACACCAAATGAAGGATAAATCCCTTCCTATAAATCAATACTTGAAGTTCCACAAATAACAATTCTATATAAACATCTACAGAACAAGGTCAAGCCTTATACTAAGACATAATCATGGACGAGTGTTACTAAATCGAAAAGAGCCGCTATCTCCGAATGCAGAAAACTCATCAAAAGCTAGATCTTTAACGTGCTACTCCCTAGCACTCAAGTGCACACGTGTCGCTAATACCAACCCCAACAAGAACCTAATGCACATGCCGAAAAAGAAAAAGGTTATGCTTAACGCCTAGTGAGCTCAAGAGTTTATAAGACATTTGTAATTGTTTAAAATTGAAAGATTGTTTCATCAAATAATAACTTCTCAAATAGAATAAATTTATTATAAAAGCAACATCTTTCCCAAATTCTTTGTTTTCATAACAAAAGCTTTAAATCAAGTGCCGTAGAAATGAAAGCTTTAAAATGCAAATACCCGTACAAACATGAACTCTACACTTTTTACTCTGTTACACCCGAAATTTTGGTATGTAAGTTAATACATTTCGCATCCTAATATCATCATGATTAGCTATTTTGAGTGTTTCAAGTGATATTATGTTGGGTTGCAATGAATTGGAGGAAAAGAACGAAATATGTAAACAAAAAACACCATCTGCACCATTTTGGGTATTTTGCCATGTCACAATCGCCGAGGGCACAATCGCCTAGGAAGAAAATCAGACAAAATGAAGGCTCACGGTACATGTTTGGCTATTGTGACATTGTCTACTGTGCCATGTCACAATCGCTGAGGGCACAATCGCCAAGGAGGAAAATCGGGGAAATTAGAGAGCTCGCGGTACATAGCGGGCGACTGTGACATTGGGGATATTGCCATGTCACAATCGCGAAGGCACAGTCGCCCGTAGTGTCCAGAAGGCAATTTAAGTCACGTTTTTCAGATCAGTTTCTCACTTCTCATTCCAAACCCGTTTTTCTCTCAAAGCCTTCTCTCAAGGGTGATTTTTAGAGCATTTATTCCCCCAAACCATGTTCTCCCAAGACATTTATTACATCTCAAGCTTACGAATTTAGAGGTAGAGTTCAAGATCTTCGTGCTCTTCATCTTCTCCATCAAGCTTTCACCACCTTCATCTTCTTAAGGATTTCTAGGCTTTTCTCCAAACCCTAGCTAGTGAGTTCATTTCCAACTCTTCTTACAAACTTAATACTTGTCTTAAATGTTATATTTGCTCCTTTATAGTCTATAATTTCATTATTTGGGCATTTGGTTAAGTTTGGAAGATTTAGGTCAAAATGAGCAATTTGGGGATTTTGATCGTAGTTAAAAAATGAGTATCATAAATGGTTTTATATTACTTGGGAATGCCTCTAGATGAGAAAATCTTTGATTTTGAAACTAAAATTATTTGACCTAATTTCGGTAAAGTTCATATTTCAAAGGGAAACATTTATGTAAAGGTTTTTCGGTTCATGGAAAACCATCAATACATCTTGTTTGATGTAGTTGATTTATAGACTTGTATGTAATGGATCCATATGCATTTAGTCACTATTAAGACGGGATTGTTGTCCCCTTTTGATCACGTTTGAGTTATCGAGGGCCTTGCACTTATGGTGTTGTTGGTTGTTGCCAATTGCCATTGACTCTTACGTACGTGCTAAATTAGGGTCACCGAGGGCCTTGCACTTATTGTGTTGTTGGTTATTGCCAATTGCCATTGACGCTAACACGGGCTTTAATTGGAATCATAGAGGGCCTTGCACTTACTGTGTTGTTGGTTGTTGCCAATTGCCATTGGTTCCTTTGTTAAGGTAACATCGAGTAGTGACTTAATTATATACCCGTCACCAAAGATGGCATAATCGGGTCTCCCCCGGTTACTTTTAAAAGAACCTTGCTCACCAAGAGTAAGCTTTCAAGTTTAGTTAAATGGGATAAAGTCTTTCGCTCGTTATTTAAATATTTTACGGCTATATCCGTTTAACTGTTTGTTCTCAGTAGGCGTAAGCCTAACACTTAGCAGGTGATCGTGTTAACAGGGCTCCCTAGAGCGAAGTGGAGCGTTGGGCCGATAGAGGCACCTTTCTTGGATACGCTTTCAAGTGTGAATATTGGAGATACTAGCAACATGTATTTTTTAGGATGTTATTGACACCCGAACACAATCTATATTCTGAATCTTGTATAGATTAATAGGTTGACATTTAGTCTTTGTATATTGATGTAAACTTCGTTACTTTCCCCATCTTATGGGTGATCCTTTTATCTTATAGTTGTATTCCGTACTTACACTTAGGTTTAAATTTACTCTAATTTTTAGGGAGTTACAAGTTGGTAACAAAGCTCTAGTTTAAATGAACTAGGTATGAAATTAGGATGCCTAGACATAAGTTGAGATTTAAGTATTGAATTATGAGTATGAGTAGACACTCTTGAGATAGGAGAGCTTTAGAGTCGATGGAAATGCATTAATCATCAGAACTCTTATATGTATAATATATTCAAAATATCACGTAGCTAATGTTATTTTGGGTATATTGTTATGTGAGTATGCTTACCTTAATATTGTTACGTTGATTTGTGAATGTGTTATATGTATTTATGTTAGCTTTGTCTTACTCCTATTCTCGTGTGTGTGGCAAACAAGCATGGTGAACACCCGAAGTAGACAAAAACCTTCGCCAGGTGGTCGTGGGGCAATCGAGTCTACGGCCGATCAACCTCCGCAAATTACCAATACCGCTCCTCCAATACCTCCTATATTGAGAGGGAGAGTAGAGCATATTCTTCAAACCAACCTTCTCTCTACTATTCCCGTCATGGAGGAAGTTACTCCCGAGATGCGTATGACGGACACTATGATGAGGGTAATAAATGAAGCCATGCCCCGGCAACAAGAGTTTTTCATGAAGGCATTGGAGGACAGATATGTTAACAACCGTAGACATAAAACGGTTGCGGAGAACGTGTAGTCGTGGGATCTGGGGGTGGAAATGGGATCCCGATTAATGGAATAGTAACAGTGGATGTGTGGCAAGGGGGTAGAGTTTTCTTCTACAAGACTTTCTTATGTTGCAAGCCACCGGAGTATGCCGGTTCCGATGATCCCGTAGCATGCACGAATTGGCTTCGGGAAATTGAACAAGCCTTTAGATCTTGTGACTGTAAAGAGAGTCAAAAGGTCAAGTTTGTGTCTCAACTACTTAGAGGGAGGACCCTAACTTGGTGGAACATAACGATCTCCACTATTGAGGCGACGGTTTTAGCAAAGATGAGTTGGACCTCATTCAAGAAGAAGATCTTGGAGGAATATTGCACCGAGCAAGATATGGATGTAATTGAAGAAGAGTTTTGATCCCTCGAGAAAGGGAATTCTTCGGTGAGGGAATACACTCGTCTCTTCATGGACAAGTTGAACTTGGTGGGGCATGCGGCCCCTACGGAAAAGGATAAGGTAAAGGCTTACTTGAGAGGCTTACCGGCGGACATGATGGCGATGGTCCGAAATTCTAAAGCCACTAATTTGAGGGAGACGATTGAGGAAGAAAAATCAATGGAAAGAGTTTATGCTCGAGGAAGGCAAGAGAAGGAGGTTGTAGGAGAGAAGAGAAAATGGGAAGGCAAGTCTATGCCACCCAGAAAATCGGTTCCATTCAACAACAATCGTGGGAGCAACCCCAGGTGGGAAGCTAAGTGGTGCGTTCATTGCCAAAGGAAACATGGCGGAAATTGCAATTTTAGCACTTGTCGCAAGTGCGGAAAGCCCGATCATGCTCAAGTGAATTGCCCCGCCAAAGGACTCGTTTGCTATTAGTGCAAGGAGCCGGTGCACTACAAAAGAGATTGCCCAAAGTTGAATATGGGAGGATACTCAGGGAGGAAGGAAGATACCGCTAAAGCTACGAGGAGGGCTTTTAAGATGATCGCGGATGAGGCGAAAGTGGCGGCAGATGTTGTGTCGGGTACGTTCCTTGTTAACTCCGTTCCCGCTAATGTTGTTTTTGATTCTATTGCTACTTTTTCTTCTGTGTCTTATACTTTCTATCCGAGACTTCATACACCTTTTAGCATTTTAGAAGATGCTTACATTGTTGAAATAGCCGATGGTAAACAAGTCTTAGTTCGAGATATTCTAAAGGATTTTACGTTGGAGATCGAAGCGAATAAGTTTGGGGTAAACCTCATGCCTATGGCAATAGGAGGGCTTGATGTGATAATAGGGATGGATTGGTCGGCCGAGAATCAAGCCGAAATTGTTTGCTCCAAGAAATTGATTCGGATTTCATTATCGGACGGGGAAAAGAGGAAAGGTGAAATAACACTGTTAACCTTGGCAAAGGCACGTAAGTGCCTAACCAAATTAAAGGATGTCCTTCGTTTTTAGCATATGTTCTAGATGCTAAGTCAGAAAAGAAAAAGCTTGAAGACGTTGAAGTTGTTAATGAGTTTCCAGATGTTTTTCTCGAAGACTTGCCCGGTTTGCCACCCGATAGAAAAGTAGAGTTTCGAATAGATTTTGTACCGGGGCCCGCTCCAATATCTAGAGTACCTTACCAGTTGGCACCATCCGAGATGCAAGAAATGATGTCACAACTACAAGATCTCTTTGAGAAGCGTTTTGTGAGACCAAGCTCATCACCGTGGGGAGCTCCAGTTTTATTCATAAAGAAGAAAGATGGCACAATGAGGATATGTATCGACTATAGGTAACTAAATAAAGCAACCGTAAAGAACAAACACCCACTTTGTCACACCCTGCTAAAGCGGAAACACAGGGAGTGATAGTTCAAGATTTCATAGCAATAGAGGGATAACAACACCAATTGTCCAATCAAATACATAACACATAAAACTGGACATTACATCATACCAGTTCAAGTTTTAACAAAATAAAAGAAATAAGATGTTCTACAAAACGATTTCAAATTTAAACGTGGTTGATGTTGATGCGCCCCGAACACAAGCATTTTTAGTTACCCTTTCCTACTCCTGAAAAGCATGAATAAAACAAGGTCAACTACAAAGAGTTGGTGAGTTCACAGGTTTTAAATATTATAAACATCTTTTGCATAAATGAATATTGAGCAAAATACTTTTATGGCACTTAATAAATCTTTACATCATAAAACGTTCAAGGCATTTTTGTACCCTACTTATTCGTAAGTAATAACCCACCAGTAAACCTTAGACCACAAAAATACTTTTAGTTCTACCTCAGCGGTGGAACTAAAGTCCACATGTGTAGAACCTTCTTTTTAGTTCTACCTCAGCGGTGGACCTAAAGTCCACATGTGTAGAACCTTCTTTTTAGTTCTACCTCCGGTGGACCTCAAGTCCACATGCATAGAACCTTCTTTTTAGTTCTACCTCAGCGGTGGACCTAAAGTCCACATGTGTAGAACCTTCCCTTTTAAGTAGAGTGCATCCCTACCTGTAGTTTCTGGTGGGATTGCTATCCACACCCCTACTTTTTGGTTTTTAGATGGGATTGTCCGTCCAATAGTGCTATCCACATATACCCTCGGCTCCTCATTTGAGTTAATAGTAGTGTACAAACTTTTATGGAACATTTTACTCAATACAATCTATTAGTGTACATGCCTTAGTGCCCAAAAACAACAATTTCATATTGTTTCACATTCGGTAATGCAAATAGCTCAAATATTTCATTTAATCATGCTTTCCACCCCAAAACATATAAAATACTTTAAAAGTGGGGCTGTGAATACTCACCTTATAGCAAAAGCTCCAATTAACAGGACACGATTCGTCCGCTAGCCGACCTAACGCTTCCCTATCAAAGTAAAATACCCAAAACGGTCCCTTATGCGTCTAACGATTACTATGAGAGTGATTATAAGTCCTTATATGTCCAACTTTGTCCACTATTGTCCCGTTATAAAAAATGCACATATGCTCTTTAATTTGATATAAATTATTCCGAAAAGTAATGTTATAACCTTCAAGTGATCAAAGTTCATGAAATCAACAATTCCAGAATTTCACTTTCTGACAGAAACTTTAAGTCCCAAAGATGATCAGTTTAATGTAACATCCAAAATAAAAAAATTTGTCATCTTTTTATATGTGATGCATTACTAAGTTAAGGTCATTGTGACCAAGTTTCATGCATTTTAGACATATAAAAAGGGTTCAAATAATTTATATCAAACAGTGTGTCACAGCAAGTATAACAGATTACACACTGTTAGTAAAACAATCATTTGAGGAGTTCTACTTAATATTTTTCAGATATTCCAGTTGGATTATAAACATAACACATAACGGAAACTTTTAAAATAAGAATCACTCATTTTGGACGAGTTATGAAGGAGATATGGCACAACAAAATTGCATGCACAATTCTGTCATTAGTTGACAGATTGCACACTTAACTTTAATATATTAGTTAATACCTCAAAACTTCATATTTTTGAATGAAACTGGATTAATATGAATCCCAACTCATAAAAGAAAACTCTAGAAGAAGAATTATGCATTATGGACAAATATTCAAAGAGATATTAACTTGCAAAGTAGGGTTTACCTACTGGTGGTCTCACAATTTGTACACCTATAAAGTTTTAGGTGTTTGAAGGGTCAAAACTCCACATTTTCATGTGATTCCACTTGAAAACAAAAGATAATTCATATATGTGACTCTCAAAGGAAGAATCATCCTTTTTTATTGAGTTTTGGAGGAGATATGGCCATTTGAACATGCATGCACAATTCTGCCAGATTTGGACAGAATGCACACTCATTTTGTTTTGATTAGTTGGAACCTCAAATCACCATATTTTTTAATGCAATCAGTGGAATTTGAAAGATAACTCATTAAATAAAATCCAGAAGAAGAATCAAGTAATTTGGATGAGTATTCAGAGAGTTATGGTCGTTCAAAATAGGGTTTGCCTACTGTTGAACTTCCAGATGCACATGCATCTTATTATGAGCATTTGGGGGGTCAAAACTCAATGTTTTTGCGTGAGACCACTTGGATTAGAACCCCAACTCACTAAATAAACTTGTAGAAAGAAGATTCATGATATTTGAACATATTAATTGCAAGAAATGGACGATTTTTGCACATGCAATAAATCTGTCAGCACCAAAAATCACCATTGTTGTTTTAAAAAACATAAAATCATGTTTTTCACCTATTTTCTTGAGTTTTATTGTGTGGATCATAGATTAACACCATTGTTTAAATATTTTTATATGTTTTGGTGTATAATCTCTCCACAAACTTAGAAATTTCGGATATTAGAAGAAAGTAGCTAAAAATGTAAGAAAAGTGGGGTTTTGATCCAAAATTTGCAAGAAAAAAATGAAGATGATGTGAATACTTACTTTGGATGATGATATGTGTTGATTATCTTCAAAAACCTTGCTCTTTGATTGATTTTAGATGAAGAATATGGCTGGAGATATGAAGGAGAAGAAAAGAAAAAAAGGAACAAAAAGAGAGAGGTATTTATGCCTCTTTAGTTCTAGAGAGAGAGAGATAGAGAGAGAGAGAGAGATGTTTGAATTTGAGTTTGAAATGAGGGATTTAGGAAAACAATTAGTTTATATATGGTAGGAGGGGGGTGGGCGGCCATGGGGGCCCACTCCCTTCAATTTATATATATATATATTTTTTTAAATAAGTGTAAGGCCCAAAAATGCTAAATTGGAAGTCCACTTTCTCAATTTTTGGCCTTTTTCTCAAAATTGTTAGCCCATTTTGGTTAATTTCTAATACAAATAAAAGTATATATTTTATATAAATTGGGTATAAATTAGAGCATTTGACACTGTATTGGACGTTTCGGATAGTTACGGGTCGGAACCGGACTTTCAAAGCAGCTACCGGAAACTCTTGAAATTTTTTGGTCATTATTAGTCATTTGAATTCTATTCTTATAATTAATCTATATTAACACTAATAAACTTAATAAAAGCTATCATGGAGGTTCAAATTTGACAGTTGTCACAGTCTCCTCCTGTTAGAGAAATTTCGTCCCGAAATTTAAGAACTAGCTCGCTCTGGGGCATTCACGAACAGGCTAGGATACTTATGCTTCATGGAATCTTCTCGTTCCCAAGTATACTCTGGCCTTGCTTCGCATTCCAGCGAACTTTAATAATAGGGATTTTACTGTGCCTCAATCGTTTAACTTCTCGCTCCAGTATCTCGATTGGTTCTTCGACGAAGTGAAACCGATCATTAATCTAAACGTAGTCCAGGGGTAACACCAATGTTTCATGCATAAAGAATCTCTTCAGATTCGAAACATGGAACGTGTCGTGGATGACGCTTAAATTCTTTGATAACTTTAATTTGTATGCCACCGGTCCAATTTTTTTTTCGAGTATTTCGAATGGACCAATGTATCTGGGACCCAGCTTGCCTCTCTTACAGAAACGTACTAGACCTTTCCATGGTGATACCTTCAAAAGTACTTTATCACCTACTTGGAATTCTAATGACTTTCTCCGATTATCCGCATAACTCTTCTGACGATCTCTTGCTGCCTTGAGTCGTTCTTTGATCGTTGAGATCTTGTCAGCGGTTTCCTGAATGATATCGGGCGTGGTCAACTGTCTATTTCCGATTTCCAGCCAACTAAAAGGGTGATCTACATTTGCGTCCGTATAAGGCTTCGTACGGCGCACACTAAATGTTGGTGTGATAGCTGTTGTTATAGGAGAAATCAACAAGCGGTAGGTGGGTATCCCAACTCCCACCAAAATCTATTGTGCATGCACGTAGCATATCCTCTAACTTCTGAATAGTTCTTTCCGATTGTCCATCCGTTTGAGGATGATATGCAATGCAATAATCCAAACGTGTACCCAATGCCTTTTGTAGAGACTGCCAAAATCGTGACGTAAAACGTGGGTCTCTGTCTGAAATAATGGAAATAGGCACACCGTGACGTATAACTATTTCATTGCTGTAAATTTGCGCACGTTTCTCCATACTGAAATCTTCACGAATGGGAATGAAATGAGCTAATTTTGTAAGTCGGTCAACTATAACTCTTATAGAATCGTGTCCCTTCCCAGTTTTGGGTAGTTTGGTTACAAATTCCATGGTTATTTGCTCCCATTTCCATTGAGGTATTTCAGTTTGTTGAAGTAGACCGGATGTTTTCTGATGTTCGGCCTTTACCTTAGCACAAGTCAGGCACTTGCTTATGAACAAAGCAATATCTTTGTTCATTCCTGGCCACCAATAATACTCCTTCAAATCCTTATGCATTTTTTATCTGCTACTGGGTGAGTCGAATATCTGGATCGGTGGGCTTTGTTCAAAATGGTTGATTGTAGATTACCAACCTTCGGTACCCATACTTTATTCTTAAAGTAATGCACTCCATCTGCTTGCATTTCAAATTCTTTCTCTAAGTGCTGCAAGGTTTCTTTCCTCAAGTTCTCTTCTTTCAAAGCTTCTCCTTGTGCTTCCAGAATTTGAGTCTTTAAACTCGTCTGAATCATCATTCCCATAGCACGTGCTCTCGTCGGTTTTACTCTTTCCTTTCGGCTTAATGCATCCGCTACTACATTTGCCTTCCCTGTGTGGTACTTTATTTCACAATCGAAATCACTAAGTAGCTCAACCCATCTTCTTTGCCTCATATTGAGCATTTTCTGGTCAAGAATATGTTGAAGGCTCTTGTGATCCGTGAAGATAGTACACTTAGTACCGTAGAGATAGTGTCTCCAGATTTTGAGTGCGAACACCACCGCCCCTAACTCCAAGTCATGGGTGGTGTAATTTTTCTCATGAATCTTTAATTGCCTCGATGCATATGCGATAACTTTGTCTTTTTGCATTAGTATACATCCCATCCCTTGATGTGAGGCATCACAGTAGACTATAAAATTATCCACTCCTTCTGGCAAAGCCAAAATAGGTGCGTTGCACAACTTATGTCTGAGAGTCTGGAATGCTTCCTCTTGTTTCTCTTCCCAAATAAACTTCTTATCTTTTTGGGTTAGAGTCGTTAGTGGTTGTGGGATCTTGGAGAAATTTTCGATAAATCGCCGATAGTAACCTGCCAATCCCAGAAATTGGCGGATCTCAGTTGGTGTCTTTGGGGCTTCCCATTTCTTAATAGCCACGATCTTAGCTGGATCAACATGTATCCCTTTTTCATTTACTACGTGGCCAAGGAAATGTACTTCGCGAATCCAAAATTCGCATTTGGAGAATTTGGCGTACATCTTTTCGTTTATGAGCAATTCTAGTATCAACTTTAAATGTTGCTCATGCTCCTTCTTGTCTCGAGAATAAATGATTATATCATCTATAAACACGATCACGAACTTATCTAGGTACGGTCGACATACTCTATTCATTAAATCCATGAAGACTGCAGGTGCGTTTGTTAGCCCGAAAGGCATAACTAGGAACTCGAAATGACCATAACGAGTTGTAAACGCTGTCTTAGGAATATCTTCTTCACGAACTCTCATCTGATGATATCCCGATCGAAGATCGATCTTTGAGAAATACGTTGCACCTTAAAGTTGATCGAATAAGTCATCAATTCGAGGGAGAGGATATCAGTTCTTGATAGTCAACTTATAGAGTTCCCTATAATCGATACACATTCCATCCTTCTTTTTAACAAACAAAACTTGAGCTACCCAAGGTGATGAACTGGGTCTGATGAATCCCTTATCGAGTAGCTTTTGAAGTTGTTCTGACACTTCTTGCATTTCCGACGGTGCTAACCGGTATGGTGATTTTGCTACAGGCGCGGCTCCTAGAACTAACTCTATGCGAAACTCAACTTGTCTTTGCGGGGGTAATCCAGACAACTCATCTGGGAATACCTCAGAATAATCCCGCACTATCGGAAGATCTTGAATGCTTTTTTCCTTGTTCTTCTTATCCTCAACTTTCTCAAGTATTTTCGCATCTTCATACTCGTAACCATTTTAATACTCCTTCTGGGTTTCTCTCCGTGTACTTCGAGTATTTCTCCTCCAGGTAGCGGTATTCGGATAATTTTCTTAGAGCAGCAAATTTCCGCTTGGTTTTTAGACAACGAATCTATTCCCACGATTATATCAAAACTTCCCAACTTAATCCGAATTAGATCTATACCAAAATCCCTACTGGCCAAGTTTAAGGTGCAGTTCATTATTATGTCGTTAGCCCTACTTTCCTGCCCGTTGGCATATTCAATGACATATATTTCTTTCAACTTCTTGGACCTTAAGTTTATCTTTGGTCTAAATTCTAGCGATACGTAACTCCTATCTGCTCCAGAATCAAACAATACTGATGCATAATCATCGTTTAGCAGAAACGTACCTGTGACCACATCGGGACTTTGTCTTGCTTCTTCTGCTCCGATTTCGAATACTCGACTCTTGCCTGACCTCCTTGGTTCCCTTGATTGACTGGTCGTGCTTCATTAGTATTTGGTCGTCGATCCAGTCTCGGACAAGTGTTTCGAAAGTGATCTAGACTTCCACATTCGTGACATGTTCGTCTTCCGCCACTCCAATAATCCTTAGCAATAATGGCCTCCCTCTTATTTCATTTGAGGCAAATGTCGCATCTTCCACCATGATGACTATTACACTTATCACACTTAGGGTATGTTCCCTTTCCTTTCTCCTCTATCTCTGACTGGATCTCATTGTTCCTTGTTACCTTCTGATTTTTACCCGTCTTTCCCCCAAATTGATTTTTCAAGGGTTCCTCCATCTTTCTCTTACCTATAGCTTTGTATCTTGTAAATATTCCCGAACGATTAGCATTGTTAGTGAGCCTGGTTGCCAAATTCACCGCGTCTTGAAGGGTTTTTGGGTTTGCCGAAGTAACGTCTGCGCGTATTTCGGGAGATAAACCCCAGACATACATGTCGACTCGATTTTCCTCAGGCGTCATCCAATGTGGTACCGTCTTTGACAGTTCATGGAAACGAGCAGAGTAAGAATCTATGTCATTTCCCTTCATTTCATGATTCCATAACTCCGCTTCCAACTTCTGTATTTTGCTCCTCGGTAGTATTCCTGTTTGAACATCTTTTTGAATTCCTCCCAAGTAAGACTGTTGGCTGCTTCTTGGCCTCGGGTTTGTACTTGGGTGTTCCACCAGGTCAATGCTCGTCCTTGTAGCAGACAGGCGGCAAACTACACTTTTATTTCCTTCAGTGCACTTGCTGATGTGGAGAACGGACTCCAAATTCTCAATCCATGTCAGTAATCCAACAGCTCCTTCAGTTCCATGGAATTCCTTTGGGTTGCAGGTTCTAAAAGCTTTGTATATGCATTCCCTATCTCCACTTGCTCCAGATCCACAGTTGTTTCCCGAATTAGCATTTAGACCCGCTGCCACTTGACTAACGATGTTCGGAAGTGCCGCGACGAGTTGCTCAGGCACAAGTCGCGCGATCTCGGAGTTTTCTCTCCTCGAAGGCATTGCCTTTAGGCATAGGTTCATATTGAGGTTGGGTCATATTACTATTATTATTTTTACGCTAAGTCTACTTGACTAAGTTATGCATATAAAACACTCGATTCATCAAATCATCGATTTAGAATCACGTAACTTCAATATCCAGCAAAAATAATTCCCAAAAGATATCAAGTGTCTTAGAGTTCTAAATAGTGAGCTACATGCCACCAAAATAAGTTTCCTAGTTTAACCAACAAAGTAGTCAAAAAGTTCTCTCCTAGATTGACTAGTCGCATAGCCTGAGGAGACAGCAGAGTACTTAGTAGGTGTGGATGAGTTAGACATAGTGAACTGCGATAGTAACAAACTTAATTACTAAATGTACTTTAGTAAATAACAATTTATAAAATGCTTATGCAAACTCACACTTATGACCATTCTTTTCATTTGGGCAAGAAGTTCCCAATATAATTGTTCCATGTCTCCCTTATACATATTAAATTAGACATAGGTGATCAGGCTTTACCTAATTATAATATGCTAAGTCGACACTTATTCCAATTATACCAGTAGTAAGCTTTTAAAATTACAGTTAGTTTAGAAATATAGTTTTTGAAAACTTTTGGTTATAGTATTTGGTTTTATAGAAAAACTAGTGTTCTCTATAACCTATGGCTCTGATACCAAGTCTGTCACACCCCGCTAAAGCAGAAACACAGGGAGTGATAGTTCAAGATTTCATAGCAATAGAGCGATAACAACACCAATTGTCCAATCAAATACATAACACATAAAACTGGACATTACATCATACCAGTTCAAGTTTTAACAAAATAAAAGAAATAAGATGTTCTACAAAACGATTTCAAATTTAAACATGGTTGATGTTGATGCGCCCCAAACAAAAGCATTTTTAGTTACCCTTTCTTACTCCTGAAAAGCATGAATAAAACAAGGTCAACTACAAAGAGTTGGTGCGTTCACAGGTTTTAAATATTATAAATATCTTTTGCATAAATGAATATTGAGAAAAATACTTTTATGGCACTTAATAAATCTTTACATCATAAAACGTTCAAGGCATTTTTGTACCCTAATTATTAGTAAGTAATGACCCACCAGTAAACCTTAGACCACAAAAATACTTTTAGTTCTACCTCAGCGGTGGACCTAAAGTCCACATGTGTAGAACCATCTTTTTAGTTCTACCTCAGCGGTGGACCTAAAGTCCACATGTGTAGAACCTTCTTTTTAGTTCTACCTCAGCGGTGGAACTCAAGTCCACATGTGTAGAACCTTCCCTTTTAAGTAGAGTGCATGTTAGGACCCAAACAATCAAGATATCAATATATGAAACGATTTTAACAGGAATGATGATAGCCAAATGTAATATGTATTGATTGAATGTACTGTATTACAGAATGTATCTTTACAAGGTATATGGAAAACATTAGTTATAACAATCTAACTAACTATCTATTTATATATACAATAGAAAGACTAAAGTGACAAAGCATTTATAACAGACAAGTTCAGAATAGGTTCTGAACTCCTTCAGAACTTCTTCAGAAGTGTCTTCAGAACTTCTTTAGAACCTCTTCAGAAGTGTCTTCAGAACTTCTTCAGATCTTTTTCTCTTAAAGAACCCAGTACTTTTTGAACCTATTCTGATATCTCTATCAATCTCCCCCTTAGCTTCAAAAGTTCAGATCATACTTCCAGAAGTTCAGAATTTCTCTTACGTCCTTCAGAATTAGTCTTCTGTATTCAAGTAAGGATTCAGCAACTCTAACCATTTCTTTTGCAAGTTTCTTGTGCTTCTCCCAATCTTCATTGCTTAGATTCTTTGGTCTTCTATTCTGTCTTTTTACCAAATGATCTCTGATTGCCATGAGAGTCCCATTGCAACATTTGTGGAGTTATTCAAATCTCACAAACAATAGTTCCTGAAAGCATTTACAAACGAAGCCAGGAGGATGAATTACCAAAGTGCTTTTCTTCAAATTTTGAATATCTGGTAGACTCAGATTTGGTTTGCTTAAGTGTACTTGTTTGTTGTTTAGAACATAAGCAACTTGGAAATCAGTCTTTGCAGCCCATATAAATTCTCTGTATAATCCATCTCTAAGCACTGGAAACGATTTTCTGAACTTGGTGATCGAGTCATGGAAGGGATAAAGACTTCTATACACTCTGAGAAGATCTCTGAGATGAACATTCTGAAAGTCAGCTTCAGAAATGTAGAAATCTCACCATTTTGTCGTTCAACAGTAAAGAATGCATATTTGTAATTCTGTCTTGTCTTTAAATCAGCATTAATCACTTTGATCGCAGGACTTTCTTTTCTTGCTTCATTGATTGGAATCCTTATCTTTCTGATGATATCTGAGTACCATTGTTTCCAACCAAAAGACTTTTGAATCCAGCAATCTATATAGTTGAATTTTTGTTCATATTCCATGAACATTTCTGGATGGAAATATTCAAGGAACATGGTGAAAGCACTTTCTTCTATTCTTTGCACTTGTAGTTGTTCCTCTTTAGATATTTGCTCTTCAGGAACCAACTTTTCAGAAACTTCTTCCTTTTCTTTTTTTTTCTTTGTGACTTGCTTCTGAACTTTCAAGATTCAGAGTGTACTTCTGAATTTCTTCCATGTCTTTCCTCTTTGTATGGATCTTGAAGTCATAAGCATCACTTAGTAAATAATCTGCTCCTCTTATCTTGTTTTCTCTCTTGTGACCAGCTAGATAACTCTTTCTCACAAATTCTCTAAAATGTATTCTTTCTTTGATAAGATAGATAATTTCTTCTTTGATGTCAGATTTTTCAATAAAAACTGTCATGTAGCTCAGAAGGCATTTGAGGGAGGATGTAGAATACTTTGGAATATCAGATACAACAAATGTCTTAGAGACTTCTTCAACAAGATACATGAACCCAATATCTGGATTAGTGAACAATCTTTTCAGGCCAAACCTTTCAATATATACAGGTTCCAACAGATTTACTGTATTAAGCCTGTATTGCAAAGCCAACTGAAAATCAGGCTTTATGAGATTCCTTATATATATTCCCAAGATTCTTCTAATCTCTGAGACTAACTCAGATTCACCTGAGTTAACGCAAAAAGACAAGGTTGCCAACTTATCTTGTAGTCTTAGCTTGTAAACATCAAACTGAGTGAATTCACACAAAGTACCATCTCTTCTTTCTGCTCCAAATCTGAATATAGTCAAATCATTCTGAATTGATTTTGATATGCATCTGATCTTCTTTATTAAAGTTGAATCATGAAAATTCTGAACACCATGATTCTGATTAAAGTTCTTCACTTGAACAATATGATCTTTAGACCATTCATCATTCAGAAAGTCTTCCAACTTTGCAAACTTCATATTTCTTTTGTACATGAAGCAATAAGTGTCTTCAGGAAATATCAGGCTGCTTTCTCCAGAAATAAGTATGTTTTCCTTTTCAAACACTTGATCCAATACAGGTTCTTCAAGTACTGGAAGATCGATTTTAGGAATGATAATACAAGATCTGAACCTAACTTCAAATTTTCCTGAGAAAGCAATTAGAATTTCATCAACAATTTCAACTCCTTCCAAATGAGCTAAATCAAATTCCAATTCAATTCTTTCATCTGGTTGTTCAAGAAAATTTCTGAAGATAGAAAATCTGTTGTCCAAAAGTCTACACTCCAGACTTCTTGGATGGTTCAGAAAGACATGCACCCAACAGAATTGATTCAGAATATTCCATAATCTTTTAGAAGCACTTCTGAATTCTTCACTCAGAAGTTGTTGAGGCTTCCAAATTACTAAATCTTTTATTTCATTTGAGCTTTCTCCCATATTTACACCAATCATATCTTCTTCAAACATGATCACATCAGAAAGATCACTTGGTTCTCCAATAACATCTTCAAAAGCAAGGTATTCCCTTAGCATTTCTTCATTAGAGTCTGGAATTATATCTGTGTTATCAGAATCCAAATTACCTTCAGAATCAAGAGATAACTTTTCTGTTTCATACCCTTCTTCTATCATTTCTTCAGAAGAATGATCATTTATCTCTTGTGCCTCATGTTCTGCAGATAAAATATCTTCTATAGCTTCTGAGACTTTATTTAATTCTTCACCAACATTCTGAGTATCTTCAGAGGTCTTCTCAGAATTTTGAACTTGATCATTTACATTAGTTTCTCGTTCAGATACTCTTTGTCTTTTCTCCCCCTCTTGATTATCAGGATCCTGATCATCAAGACTCCTTTTAAAAGTATCTGATTGAGATCTGCATTACAGAGCAGATAATCTTGTGCTTAATTCTGACTAAGAACTCTTAATGGAAGAAAGTTGATTGAGAATCTGAGAAATATCATCTTTAGTGGCATAAGCTTGTGGAGAAGAATAAGAAAAAGGCTGAGAAGCTTTCAAAGAAGAAACTGAGGAAGCCACTTCAGAAAAAGCTGACAAAAGTACTTGTTTAAACATATGAAGATCATTGGAAGATTTGAGATGAAAATCATTCAACTTGTTAACCATATTTTCCCCATGTTGATCCAACCTAACCTCCAACACCTTTTTGGTAGAGTCCGTCAATTCCTTGATGTCCTTCTGAATCTTTGCAAATTCAGAAGTACAAAAATCTTTGAATTCTGTGAATTCAGAAGATGTGGGTAAGTTGCCAAGATCAACTTCTTTTCAGACCTTGATGAACTTGTTTTCAGACCTTCAGAAGAAGGTTGGCCTGTATGAGCCACAAAGGCATCATGAATCACATGTGATTCTGTGAATGGAGCTTTTGTGATGTTCACCCCACCAGGTCTTCCAACTAATCCTTGATATCCAAAAATAGGAATATCTATAGTTGTTGTTAGTGTCGTGTAATTTTATGGCTAGAATGTAATGCATCCATAGACATAAGTGTTAGGACCCAAACAATCAAGATATCAATATATGAAAAGATTATAACAGGAATGATGATAGCCAAATGTAATATGTATTGATTGAATGTACTGTATTACAGAATGTATCTTTACAGGGTATATGGAAAACATTAGTTATAACAATCTAACTAACTATCTATTTATACATACAATAGAAAGACTAAAGTGACAAAGCATTCATAACAGACAAGTTCAGAATGGGTTCTGAACTCCTTCAGAACTTCTTCAGAAGTGTCTTCAGAACTTCTTCAGAACCTCTTCAGAAGTGTCTTCAGAACTTCTTCAGATCTTTTTCTCTTTAAGAACCCAGTACTTTTTGAAGCTATTCTGATATCTCTATCAATCTCCCCCTTTTTGGTAGAGTCCGTCAATTCCTTGATGTCCTTCTGAATCTTTGCAAATTCAGAAGTACAGAAATCTTTGAATTATATGAATTCAGAAGATGTGGGTAAGTTGCCAAGATCAACAGATGAACTTGTTTTCAGACCTTCAGAAGAAGGTTGGCCTGTATGAGCCACAAAGGCATCATGAATCACATGTGATTCTGTGAATGGAGCTTTTGTGATGTTCACCCCACCAAGTCTTCCAACTAATCCTTGATATCCAAAAATAGGAATATCTATAGTTGTTGATGCAATGTGACAAACACTTTGCTGAGGAACATCTGAAAGATGTGTGCTTGTGTGAATGGATGCCACATTAAGTGGTTTAGAAGGCTCAAAGTTGAGAGGACACTCAGACTCAATGTGCTCAAAACTGTGAAGGGGGGACATATATCCTTCATTTTCAACAAAAGGAACCTCCAATTGGGGTACTAATGAATTATAAGCTGCTTGCCCCATTTGTGTTGTTGAAACACCCTTCTGTTGAGAGATGGGTGAGTGGCTGGGGGGGGGGGGGGGTTAACCAAAGTTGCCATTGGCTCACTGGCTGTTTCAATATTATCCACCAAAGAATGTGGAATAATAGTAGATGTGGGTGCCCGACCTGTAACAGGTGGTTCACAGGTTTGTTTTTCTTGTACCTGTGTTCTCCCCTCATCAATTCTTTTTCTTACCCTTCTACCCTGTCTCTCATTTTCATTTTTCCTCTTTACTCTTTGAGTTTGTTCACCCCCTTGAACAGCCTCCCCTCTCTTTCTAGTGATTCTAGACTACCTTGCATGATCACCACTCTGGTTTGAATCAGGGGAAGGGACTACTGGTTGAGGTAATCCCATAGATTCTAAATGCTCACTCCCAATCCTAGTTGGTGTACTTACAAGATCAAGTAAATAAGATGGAAGTGGAACTGCATTTAGGAAAGTAAGTTTTGCATTTGGAGGTCTTAAGCTGTCCATAGTAAAAACAGGAACATGTACCTCATGAGCTAGAACGGGAATCTTTAAGACAACCTTCATTGCTCCTTTGATAAGTGTTTGAAGAAATCTCTGAAATGGTATATAGTTGAATGTAGACTTCTTCAAAATTGCAGATTTGAGTTCATCAAAGATGAGACTAGCATAATCATAGTGTTTGTTGAAGGCAACTCCATGAAATATAATCCTCCCATTTGCTGAAGCTTGATCTAAACTTGAGCTCTTCCCAGATAAGCAGGTATTCAGAATTGAAAACAAACAATACCAAATTGGAGGTAAACATTTTCTTCTAAAAGAGCTCAAAGCACTAAGGTTTTCAGAGTAACCCAAGCTCATAAAATCTGAGATCATCTCTGATGAGGATGGAATTGAGTCATAACAGGTTTTCCCAAGAACCTCATCTGATTTTGGCAAATAGTGAAGGCTCCTAATATCATCTACAGATATACATACTTTGTAGGCATGAACATAAGAGACTATTTCATCATCAGTTTCATCTACCTCAGCATAATGCCAGAATTGTTGAAGATAAGAAGTAGGAACAGAAAATTTTCTTGAAAGTAGAGTGCGCAAGGGATGTTTCTTCAGAATTTTAATCAACATTACTTGATCATCAATGAAGTCTTTGGATTTGAAGTTCAGTGCATAGTTATTTCTTTTGATTTCAAGTAATTTCTTAGCAGGTACATAGAGTTTGGACAGATCACCACTTTCAGCAGGAGTTTGGGATTTACTTTCAGCAATATTTGATTCAGAAACAACATCAATGGGTGTATTTTGTGTTTCCCCAATTTTAGCAGTTGTCGGGTTAGGGTTAGGGTTAATGATAGGTTTTGAAGGTCCGGCTTGATGAGTTGCAGTTGTGGCTGTGTCATGAAGCATTTGATCATCATTTAGTGGGATTTCCAGTGATCCAACCATCAATTTATGAGGCACAATCTTGAACGAACCATCACTTGATGATCCATTGTTATCATTGGAACTCGAGGAAGTAGAAATCATAGCATTTGAAGTAGACATGATGTTGGAAAAAACATGGATTGGTAAAGAGAATCACTAAGCACAGAAAGATTTCTCAGAGAAAAATTGCTAAAAGAATGAAGATGATGAGGAATCCATTTGATTTATATGACCGGATAAGTGTTGAAGGACACGTGGCCAAAAAGTAAATGTGATTAGAGTAGTAATCATCATTTATTAAGAGAAATGAACCGTTTAATGGTCGTGTTTAAGAGAGAGCCAATGAAATTAAAACACGTGGCACACGCTTAAGTGAAAAATCAATGGGAAGTTTAGTTCTAAGAACAAGTTCAAAAACTTCAGAATTTGTTCAGAACTTCTGATTGAATGTAATATGTATTGATTGAATGTACTGTATTACAGAATGTATCTTTACAAGGTATATGGAAAACATTAGTTATAACAATCTAACTAACTATCTATTTATACATAAAATAGAAAGACTAAAGTGACAAAGCATTCATAACAGACAAGTTCAGAATGGGTTCTGAACTCCTTCAGAACTTCTTCAGAAGTGTCTTCAGAACTTCTTCAGAATCTCTTCAGAACTGTCTTCAGAACTTCATCAGATCTTTTTCTCTTTAAGAACCAGTACTTTTTGAAGCTATTCTGATATCTCTATCAACTAAGCACAGAAAGATTTCTCAGAGAAAAATTGCTAAAAGAATGAAGATGATGAGGAATCCATTGATTTATATGACCGGATAAGTGTTGAAGGACACGTGGCCAAAAAGTAAATGTGATTAGAGTAGTAATCATCATTTATTAAGAAAAATGAACCGTTTAATGGTCGTGTTTAAGAGAGAGCCAATGAAATTAAAACACGTGGCACACGCTTAAGTGAAAAATCAACGGGAAGTTTAGTTCTGAGAACAAGTTCAAAAACTTCAGAATTTGTTCAGAACTTCTGAGAAAAAGTTCAGAAGTCTGAAAGAAAGAATTCAGAAGAACCACATAATTTTTAAGTGGAGTTCAGAACTAAACTTGGATCATCTTAGAAGACCAAAAATCATTTAAAAATATAAACTTCTGAAAAATATAAAACATTTTGAGAATTCAGAAGTAGATTTGAACAAATAGAAAACTGATTTTTATCTAAGGAAGCTTGTTCATACTTCTTAGATAGAAAGTGCAAGACTTTATTTCACCAATGCAGAGTTGTTATGAAGGAAAGAGTAGTAGAGAAATTTGAAAGTAATATCACTCCCCCTTGAATCATTAGAAGTTATGATTCTCCCCTGTAATTATTGCAACTATATCAAAGAATCAATCAAATATTAGTGAAATGAGAGAAAAGAATATGAAAAGTATTAAAATACAATCAACCTAGATACAGAAGAGATATACTTCTGAGTTTGAAAAGAAGCAAAAATCTGAACGTTAAACTTCAGAATATGCAAAGTAATTCTGAAGAGCAAAGTATTCAGAATTTGATATAAAAAACCTCAGAATGTAACTTCAAGAGTATAGGTGATGTATAATACTTACATAGACATGTTCATCATGCCCAATTTACTTACCAAGAAGTTAAATCGTTTTTCATCAAGTGCTTTGGTAAATAAATCAGCTAACTGATAATCTGTCTGAACAAAAAACATTTCAATATTACCTTTTTCAAAATGATCTTTGATAAAATGATATCTTACATCAATGTGCTTGGTTTTTGAATGCTGAACAGGATTGGCAGTGATGGCTATGGCACTCTTTGAATCACAATACATAGGAATCTTTTTGAAAGTGTAACCATAGTCTTTTAGTTGAATTTGAATCCAGATCACTTGTGAGCAACATATTGCAGCTGCTACATACTCAGCTTCTGCCGTAGAAGTAGAAACACAATTTTGTTTCTTTGAAGACCAGCTGACTAATCTATCACCCAGAAACTGACATGATCCAGAAGTACTTTTCCTGTCTAATTTGCAACCACCATGATCTGCATCTGTAAAGGCTGTTAGTTCAAAACTAGAATCCTTAGAATACCAAAGTCCCAATGAAGGAGAACCTTTTAGGTATCTAAGTATTCTTTTTGCAGCAAGAAGGTGTGATTCCTTAGGATTAGCTTGATATCTGGCACAAATACATGTAGCAAACATTATATCTGGTCTACTAGCAGTTAAGTATAGCAAAGATCCAATTATACCTCTGTACTTTTTCTAATCAACAGATTTGCCATTTAGATCAGGTTCTAGCTTAGTGGCAGTGGCCATTGGAGTTTGAATACTTGAACAATCAGTCATGTCAAACTTCTTAAGTAAGTCAGAGACATACTTAGATTGATTAATGAATATGCCAGTGGGAAGTTGTTTAACTTGAAGACCAAGGAAAAATGTCAACTCTCCCATCATACTCATTTCAAATTCTGTTTGCATGATTTTCTCAAAATTTCTACAAAATTTTGGATTAGTAGAAGCAAATATAATATCATCTACATAGATTTGTATCAAAATCATATCATCACCCTCCTTTTTCAGAAATAAAGTTGTATCAACAGTACCTCTTTTGAATTTAGAATTCAGAAGAAAAGTTGTAAGAGTATCATACCATGCTCTTGGTGCTTGTTTAAGTCCATATAAGGCTTTGTCTAATATGTAAACATGATCTGGGTATTCTTTGCTTACAAAGCCTTCTGGTTGTTCAACATACACTTCTTCATGTAAAATACCATTCAGAAATGCACATTTCACATCCATTTGAAATACCTTCATGTTTTTATGAGCAGCATAGGCAAGAAAAATTCTAATGGCCTCTAATCTGGCAACAGGAGCAAAGGTTTCATCATCATCAATTCCTTCTTGTTGACAATACCCCTTAGCTACAAGTCTTGCCTTGTTTCTTATAACAATTCCATTTTCATCCTTTTTATTTCTGAACACCATTTTGTGCCAATGACAGATTTACCTTTTGGCTTTGGTATCAATCTCTAGACTTTGTTTCTTTCAAATTGATTTAACTCATCCTGCATGGCTAAAATCCAGTCTGGATCTTGAAGTGCTTCATATGGCTTTTTGGGTTCCATACTGCTTAAAAAATGAACATACAGACACACATTTGCTGTTGCAGATCTTGTTTGAACACCTTTTGATGCATCTCCAATTATTTGATGAACTGGATGACTAGATGTCCATTTGTTCACATTTGGCAATGGTTGAACAGATGAAACATTATTCAGAGAATTATAATCATCAATAATTGCTTGAGCTGGTTCAGAACTGTGAGGTTCATGGTCAGAAATATTTTGAACCGGTTCAGAAACAACTTGAATTGGTTCAGAAACAACTTGAATTGGGTCAGAAGTTGAATTTTCAGAAGTTGGAAGTTCTGAATTTGAGGTAGAGAGTTGTGGTGCTGATGTATTTGAAATTTGTATTTCTGAAATGTCTTGATTGGTTGAGTTTCTGAGAAGAGAAGAATTTTGATAATCTGCATAAACATTTACAGAAATATCAAATAAGTCTTGACATAAATTGTCTAAATTGGATTTAAGTAAAGTTTGAGATGTAGAAGTAGAGTTTTTCTGATTATGTTCTGAGTCCAAATTTTCAGAAGTTGGTTTATGTGCGAGTTCTGAACTGTTTTGTTCAGAAGTCATTGTTGGCTCATGAAATCTGACATTTGTAGTCTCAATGATTCGTTGAGTTCCTTTAATGAGTACTCTATAAGCTTTGGATCTTTGAGAGTAGCCAACAAAGATACCAGCTACACCTTTTGGTGCAAATTTGTCAAGATGTGGAGTATCATTTTTTAGAAAACACCTGCAATCAAAGATTTTAAAATAATCAATAGAAGGTTTTCTTTGTTTTAACAATTCATAAGGAGTTTTAAGAAATTTTCTGTTTAGAATAGTTCTGTTCTGAGTAAAACATGCAGTTGCAATTGCTTCTGCCCAAAGAGAGAGAGGAAGTTCTGAATGTGCAAGCATGGTTCTTGCAGCCTCTACCAAGGTTCTATTCTTTCTTTCAACTACCCCATTTTGTTGAGGAGTTCTTGCAGCGGAAAAATTATGTGAAATACCAACAGATTCCAAAAAATTCTGAAGTGTAGAATTAGTAAATTCTGTTCCATTGTCACTTCTGATCTTTTGAATTGGGAGTTGAAGAAGAACTTGAATTTTCTTCCGAAAGGGTATCAGTCTTTCAGAAGTATCAGATTTGAGTCTCAGAAATTCAATCCATGTATATCGTGTATATTCATCTACTATAACAAGAATGTATTTCTTTCCCCCCATGCTTTGAGTTTTCATTGGACCACACAAATCCATATGTAGCATTTCAAGTGGAGCTTTGCATGAAGAAAGCATTTTCAGAGGATGAGAACTTCTTTTAATCTTCCCTAGTTCACATGCAGAACAAAGAGAGTTCTTTTCAAATCTGATCTTTGGTAGTCCTCTTACAAATTGATGTTTGCCTAGTTCAGAAATGGCTTTGAAGTTCAGATGTGACATTCTTCTGTGCCAAAGCCAACTATCATTTTTCATTGATGTAGACATATAACATAAACCTTGTAGTTGACCAGTTGCAGTGAATGTTGCTGTGTAGATATCTCCATCTCTATAAGCAGTTAATTCATTTTTGCTTGTTGTACTCAGAACATGACAATAATCTATGTCAAAATTAACCTTCCAGTATTTGTCACAGAATTGACTAATACTGAAAAGATTATGTCTTAGTCCCTCAACATAGAAAACTTTCATTACTTTCACATCTCCTTTAATGAAAGTGCCATATCCTCTTACATATCCCTTTGCATTGTTTCCAAAACTAACTATTCCTCCATATCTTTCATGATAATCAGTTAGTAGTTCTTTGAAAGGTGTCATGTGTCTTGAACATCCGAAATCTAAGACCCACACATGACATATCTGCAAAAGAGATTATTGATTTTTAGGCACCCATTTCAGAATGGGTCCTTTGTGATTAGTAATAAAATTTGAAGTTCTGAACTTTTTCTTCAGATGTATCAACTCAGAAGTTTGTTCAGAACTTTGAGATTTATCTTTCTTAGTTTTATCTTTATTTCTGTTTCTTTGTTTAATTGAATTTGTCAATGTAGCTAAACGTTTCTGAATAGATTTCATCAAATTTCTCTTGTTCGTTTTGGAGTTAAGAAGAAAATTATGATGACCACAATTAATACAGTGAATATGATTCTTTAATGTATTTACAACAGTAATAGACATATAAGAATCAATAACATTTGATTTTTCAACAAAAATTCTTTTATTCACTTTCTTTGTTTTAGGTACATCATTCTTCTGTAAAAATGAAAAACTTTCTAATTTGTCAATCTTTGACAGTCTTTCATCTTTCTTTCTCCATACTAAAGTGGATAGCTCTGTAAAAGATTAGAAATGAGGATTAGTATAAGAAATTCTTTTGTTCACTTTAGGTTTATCTTCAGATTTTGTGTTAATTTTCTGAACTTCAGAGAGAGAATTTGAGGATTATCCTTGTTCAAAAATTTTAACTCTGGTGTGAAAGTCAGAAGATGTTACTAAACATGGTGTTGTATTTGATGATATGTTTGTATTAGTAGGAGAAAAATCAGAATTCTGATATTCTGGTTTTAAAAACACAGGATCAAACAATTCTGAAGGTATCTTTGAAACTTCAGATTTTAATTTTTCTCCTTCAGTCATACATGATTGAGATTTATAAACCAAATAGCCATTTTTGTCAATGACTTGCACCATTTGATCATCATCATCTTCTGAATCAGAAGCATTTATTAGATCTGAAAACTTA
The DNA here is from genome assembly GCA_036898165.1 of Silybum marianum. Lineage (NCBI taxonomy): Eukaryota > Viridiplantae > Streptophyta > Magnoliopsida > Asterales > Asteraceae > Silybum > Silybum marianum. The sequence continues at coordinate 12,109,128 of CM072540.1, read as the reverse complement.
TTATGAGTCATACTTGTTGCAAAAATATTTGAATTTTTTGTTGTTGTAGACTCATTATCAGAATTATCAAAAAATATATTGGGATTCTCATCAATATCTTCTGAAGATTCAATATCTGAGAATTCATCATATTTTTCTTCATGTTCTGATTTATTATCAGAAGTATCTTCTGAAATGTTTTCACAATTGGATTCAGAAGTTATTACAGAAGTAACTTCAGAAACAATTTCAGACTTAACAATTACTTCTGATTTTTCTTCAGAAATGTTATTTGATTCAGAAGATTTACACATATTTGAAATTATATTCATTTCTTCTGTTTCAGAGATACTTTCTGGTTCACCAGTTTTAAGAGGTGTTTCTTCTGAAAACAAAGTCTCTGATTTTATAAAAGGAATTCTTTCAGGCAAAGAATGGTTTACAGGTTTGGAAATGATGACAGTATTTGATTCATTGAAAATTTTCATTTTAGAATAATCATACAAGTTTGTAGGTGCCTTTTTTAAAATTTGACTGTCATTATATCCTAAGCCTGCTTTTATATTGTAAAATTTTGAGTTCTGAGCCTGACTAGTTAAAATATTCAGAGTTTGTTCAGTTTGTCCTCTTTTAAAATTTAAATCTTCCAATTCCTTAATCTTTTTATAAAGATCAAGTCTCTCTTGATTCAGAAAATTCATCTTAACATTTAGAATTTCCTTTTCTGATTTTTCATTTATAACTTCTTTTTGTAAACTATCTATTTTTTCTTTTAAAACAAGTTTTTCTTCAGAAATTTTTTCAAGAAACTGTTCAGCTGATTGACAATTTTCTTTATATATTTGACTTTCAGCTCTGAATTGATTGACCAAAAGTCTTTCACCTTTAATTCTGTTTTTGAGTGTTTCAAATTCAGAATACATATTTTGAAATTGATTTGTCATTTCTGAATCTTTAGTATTAACTTCAGAATTATGTTCATAATTTTGTTCAGAAGATGAAGAAAATACCTCAGTGTCTTGTTTGTCCTTTTCTGGATCCATTTGACACATGTTGCAATTTGTTGCATAGTGAGCAACTTCTTCATCATCATCTCCATCACTCCAGTTTAACCAGTCTTCTTCATACTTGGTCACTAGAGCAGGATTAAGTTCCTTTTTCTTTGCTAATAGATGCTTCTTCTCATAATAACCTGAATTCTTGACTTTTGGCATCTTGCATTGTCTAGCATAATGTCCAGGCTTTCCACAGTTGAAGCATCTTGCTGGTTCAGATGTTTCAGATTGACCAGCCTCTTGACCCTTCTTAGGTCCAACTTCAGATCTAGGTTTATTATGATATTTTTTATTGTATCTTTGCTTGAATTGCCTTGTCATGAAAGCAATGTTATCATAAATCCTTTTAAGCTCTTCATCTGATTCATCCCCATCACACACTGTTATCTCTGGGATCTCACAAACTTTCTTGGTAGCAATGGTCAAAGAATTATTGTAGTTTTTGCTCAGAAGGGCAATTGTTTCTTGTGTCTTCTTTTGTTCATATTGTCTAACTTTGATCTTGTCCTATTGTTGGAACAAGATGCCATAGACATCATGAATTGTCTTTCTAGACAAGTTCCTAGTTACCATATTATCTGAAAAACTTGACCATTCATTTCCCAGATTGTTCAGAAATTTGTTGTTTATCTCAGAATTTGATTTCTGAACACCATTTCTTCTTAGATCATTCAGAATGTTATTGAATCTATGATATGTGTCAGTTATAGATTCATTTTCTTTGTATCTGAAATTTTCATATGTTCCTACACAGATATTTAATCTCTGTGCTTGAGCCTTTGTACTTCCTTGCATCTGAGCTTCTACTTCATCCCACATGGCTTTTGCTGAAGTTAAACTATCAACCCTATTGAATATCTCATTGTGAATTGCCATGGTGAGTAAAGTTAATGCTCTTCTATCAACTTTCATTTGAGCTTTTTCAGCTGGATTATACATTCCAGGACTCTTCTTGATTCTTGATGCAGGGATTTCAGGGGTGGATTCAGTTCTGGGAACTGCTGGAATCTCAACAAATACCTCTAGTGGGCCATTTGTGATAGATTGCATTAAGGCTTCATCTATGTTATCCAAGAATTGAATCATTCTAATTCTCCATTGATGATATTCCCCCAAGAAGAGAGTTGGTGGTTTCGTTTCAGATCCGATTGAGACTATTTCTTTAGACATCTTTGATTGTTAGAAGATCGAGAATTCACCTGTGTTGAATTTGAATTTTGTAGATCAAGAATACCAAGAACTGTCAGATCTGACAAGTTCTTTCACAAATCTTCTTCAAGAACAGATGAATTGGCTCTGATACCAATTGTTAGGACCTAAACAATGAAGATATCAATATATGAAAAGATTATAACAGGAATGATGATAGCCAAATGTAATATGTATTGATTGAATGTACTGTATTACAGAATGCCTCTTTACAAGGTATATGGAAAACATTAGTTATAACAATCTAACTAACTATCTATTTATACATACAATAGAAAGACTATAGTGACAAAGCATTCATAACAGACAAGTTCAGAATGGGTTCTGAACTCCTTCAGAACTTCTTCAGAAGTGTCTTCAGAACTTATTCAGAACCTCTTCAGAAGTGTCTTCAGAACTTCTTCAGATCTTTTTCTCTTTAAGAACTCAGTACTTTTTGAAGCTATACTGATATCTCTATCAGTGCACCCCTACCTGTAGTTTCCGGTGGGATTGCTATCCACACCCCTACTTTTTGGTTTTTAGATGGGATTGTCCGTCCAATAATGCTATCCACATATACCCTCAGCTCCTCATTTGAGTTAATAGTAGTGTACAAACTTTTATGGAACATTTTACTCAATACAATCTATTAGTGTACATGCCTTAGTGCCTAAAAACAACAATTTCATATTGTTTCACATTCGGTAATGCAAATAGCTCAAATATTTCATTTAATCATGTTTTCCACCCCAAAACGTATAAAATACTTTAAAAGTGGGGCTATGAATACTCACTTTATAGCAAAAGCTTCAATTAACAAGACACGATTCGTCCGCTAGCCGACCTAACGCTTCCCTATCAAAGTAAAATACCCAAAACGGTCACTTATGCGTCTAACGATTACTATGAGAGTGATTATAAGTCCTTATGTGTCCAACTTTGTCCACTATTATCCCGTTATTCATAATGCACATATGCTCTTTAATTTGATATAAATTATTCCGAAAAGTAATGTTATAACCTTCAAGTGATCAAAGTTCATGAAATCAACAATTCCAGAATTTCACTTTCTGACATAAACTTTAAGTCCAAAAAATGATCCGTTTAATGTAACATCCAAAATAATAAAATTTCCCATCTTTTTATATGTGATGCATTACTGAGTTAAGATTATTGTGACCAAGTTTCATGCATTTTAGACATATAAAAAGGGTTCAAATAATTTATATCAAACAGTGTGTCACAGCAAGTATAGCATATAACACAACTATTAGTAAAACAATCATTTGAGGAGTTCTACTTAATATTTGTCAGATAATCCAGTTGGATTATAAACATAACACATAAAGAAAACTTTTAAAATAAGAATCACTCATTTTGGACGAGTTATGAAGGACATATGGCACTACAAACTTGCATGCACAATTATGTCATTAGTTGACAGATTGCACTATTTAACTTTAATAAATTACTTAATACCTCAAAACTTCATATTTTTGAATGAATCTGGATTCATATGAATCCTAACTCATAAAAAAAAACTCCAGAAGAAGAATTATGCATTATGGACAAATATTCAAAGAGATATTAACTTGCAAAGTAGGGTTTACCTACTGATGGTCTTACAGTTTGCACACCTATAAAATTTTAGGTGTTTGGAGGGGCCAAACTCCATATTTTCATGTGATTCCACTTGCAAACAATAGATAATTCATATACGTGACTCTCAAAGGAAGAATCATCCTTTTTCATTGAGTTTTGGAGGAGATATGGTCATTTGAACATGCATGCACAATTCTGCCAGATTTGGACAGAATTGACACTCATTTTGTTTTAATTAGTTGGAACCTCAAATCACCATATTTTTGAATGAAATCAGTGGAATTTGAAAGATAAGTCATTAAATAAAATTCCAGAAGAAAAATCAAGTAATTTGGATGAGTATTCAGAGAGTTATGGTCGTTCAAATTAAGGTTTGCCTACTGTTGAACTTCCAGATGCACATGCATCTTATTATGAGCATTTGGGGGGTCAAAACTCAATGTTTTTGAGTGAGACCACTTGGATTAGAACCCCAACTCACTAAATAAACTTGTAGAAAGAAGATTCATGATATTTTAACATATTAATTGCAAGAAATGGATGATTTTTGCACATGCAATAAATCTGTCAGCACCAAAAATCACCATTGTTGTTTTAAATCACATAAAATCATGTTTTTCACCTATTTTCTTGAGTTTTATTGTGTGGATCATAGATTACCACCATTGTTTAAATATTTTTATATGTTTTGGTGTATAATCTCTCCACAAACTTAGAAATTTCGGATATTAGAAGAAAGTAGCTAAAAAATGTAAGAAAAGTTGGGTTTTCACCCAAAATTTGCAAGAAAAAGATGAAGATGATGTGAATACTTACTTTGGATGATGATATGTGTTGATTATCTTCAACAACCTTGCTCTTTGATTGATTTTAGATGAAGAATATGGCTGGAGATATGAAGGAGAAGAAAAGAAAAAGAGGAACAAAAAGAGAGAGGTATTTATGCCTCTTTAGTTCTAGAAAGAGAGAGAGAGAGAGAGAGAGAGAGATGTTTGAATTTGAGTTTGAAATGAGGGATTTAGGAAAAAAATTAGTTTATATATGGTAGGAGGGGGGGGGGCGGCCATGGGGGCCCACTCCCTTCAATTTATATATATAAATTTTTTTAAATAAGTGTAAGGCCCAAAAATGTTAAATTGGAAGTTCACTTTCTCAATTTTTGGCTTTTTTCTCAAAATTGTTAGCCCATTTTGGTTAATTTCTAATACAAATAAAAGTTTTATAATAAAAATACTAAAAGTATATATTTTATATAAATTGGGTATAAATTAGAGCATTTGGCACTGTATTGGACGTTTCAGACAGTTACGGGTCGGAACTGGACTTTCAAAGCAGCTACCGGAAACTCTAGAAATTTTTCGGTCATTATAAGTCAATTGAATTCTTTTCTTATAATTAATCTATATTAACACTAATAAACTTAATAAAAGCTATCCTGGAGGTTCAAATTTGACAGTTGTCATACACTTCCAAGGATTGATGATATCTTTGATCAACTTCAAGGGGCAGGATGTTTCTCAAAGATCGATCTTCATTCGGGTTATCCCCAACTAAGGGTGGGAGAGGATGATGTGGCAAAGACGGCGTTTAGGATGCGTTACGGCCACTACGAATTTCTAGTTATGCCCTTTGGTTTGACGAATGCACCGGCGGTGTTTATGGATTTTGATTCAGGTATGTAGGTTTTTCCCTGACAAGTCGGTGATTGTGTTTATTGATGACATACTCGTCTACTCAAAGGACGAATTAGACCACGAGCAACACCTCCGAGAAGTTCTTGAAGTTTTGAGAAAAGAGAAGCTATACGCTAAGTTCACTAAATGTGACTTTTGGTTGAAAGAAGTTTAATTCTTAGGTCATGTATTCACTCAAGACAGGGTCAAGGTAGACCCATCCAAAGTTGAAGCAATGATGAATTGGGAACCACCCAAGAGTCCATCAGAAATTCGAAGCTTTTTAGGCTTAGCAGGTTATTATAGAAGATTCATTGAAGATTTCTCCAAGGTTACATCTTCCTTGACGACTTTGACAAAGAAAAATGTGAAGTTTCTTTGGACCGAAAAGCAAGAGAAATTTTAGGACTCTTCAATGCGAAGCGCAGATTCTCTCCTTACCGGAAGGATCTAAAGGCTTTGTGGTTTATAACGACGCCTCCAAAATGGGTTTAGGTTGTGTATTAATGCAAAGAGGCAAAGTGATTGCATATGTGTCGAGACAACTTAAAGATCACGAGAAGAATTACCCTACCCATAACTTGGAATTAGCGGCGGTGGTTTTTGCCTTGAAGTTGTGGCGACATTATCTTCATGGAACCAAATGCACTCTCTATACCGATCACAAAAGCTTGAAGTATGTATTTGATCAAAAAGAGTTAAATATGAGGCAGCAACGTTGTCTCGAACTACTCAAGGATTATGGCTGTGAGTTACTTTACCACTTCGGTAAAGGGAACGTGGTAGCAGATGCGTTGAGTCGATAAGAATACGGTAGTGGAACGCGAGTCGTGCTTATGCGAATCGACGTGGTGTCTAGTTTGATTGACCGAATGAAAGTATCCCAAACGGAAGCACTTTTGGAAGAAAACCTCAAGAGTGAGGTAATGGTGAAGAAACACTTACTTTTGACGGAAGACGATCGTGGTTTAAAGTTGTTTCAAGGTCGTATTTGGGTGCCTAAGATCGGAGGGCAACTGCGATTTACTCTTAGAAGATGCGTACAAATCAAAATATTCCATTCATCCGGGTAGCACTAAGATTTATAGAGACTTGAAGTTGACGTATTGGTGGCCCGTTATGAAGTTGGATGTGGCCGACTATGTAGAAAGATGTGTGACGTGCTTGCAAGTAAAAGCGGAACATCAACGACCATATGGGAGTCTCCAATCTTTAGAAATAACGGAGTGGAAATGGGAGCATATTACAATGGACTTCGTGACTAAGTTACCAAGGACCTCGAAGGGTCATGATGCCATATGGTTGGTGGTGGACCGTTTGACAAAAAGTTCTCATTTATTAGCCATGTGGGAAGCCGGACCGTTTGACAAACTTGCTAAGTTGTATGTAAATGAGATCGTCTTAAGACCCAGCGTACCTTTAATGATTGTATCGGATCGTGATAGTCGCTTTACTTCCAACTTTTGGGACGACTTGAAAAAAGGGTTAGGCACCAAGATTCATTTGAGTACCGCATACCATCCACAAACCGATGGCCAAAGCTAGAGGACCATTCAGACTCTCGAAGACATGCTTAGATCGTATGTTATAAATTTTGGTGGGAATTAGGACTCGCAACTACCACTGGTGGAGTTTGCTTACAATAACAGTTACCATTCTAGTATTGAAATGGCACCGTTCGAAGCCTTGTATGGATGGAAATGTAGGACTCTGGTGTGTTGGTTAGAAGCGTGTGAGAAACAATTCGCCGGTCCTGAAATTGTGCAAGAGACGGCCGATAAAGTGAAGGGTATTCGAGAGTGGCTAAAAGCGGCTCAAAACCGTCAAAAGAGTTACACCGATAAGAAGAGGAGACCTATGAAATTACAAGTGGGAGAGCGTGTTATGCTAAAAGTATCCCCTTGGAAGGGCATTATCCGATTTGGGAAGCGTGGGAAGCTTAGACCTCGTTTCGTTGGATCAGTTAAAATTTTGGAGAGAATGGGACGGCAAGCTTATAAGTTGGAATTGCCACCCGAAATGGTCGACATACACAATACTTTCCATGTGTGTTATTTGAGGAAATGTTTGGCGGAAGAAGAGAGTGTGATACCTCTCTCGGAGATTTGGGTCGACAACAGTCGTTATGTGGAAGAACCGGAAGCAATATTAGAAAGAAAGTCAAAGATGCCTCGTCGCAAGGAAATCGTCATGGTTAAAGTCCAATGGAAACACGACCGAGGGTCGAACGTGACTTGGGAAGCGGAAGAGGACATGAAGAGAAGATATCCGAATTTGTTTGTCTAGTATATAAAATTTTGAGGACGAAATTTAATTCAAGGGTGGGAGGATTGTAACAACCGGAAATTTGGTATGTAAGTTAATACATTTAGCATCCTACTATCATCATGATTAGCTATTTTGAGTGTTCCAAGTGATTTTATATTGGGATGCAATGAATTGGAAGAAAAGAACGAAAAATGGAAACGAAAATAATCATCTGTACCATTTTGGCTATTGTGACATTGGCTATTGTGCCATGTCACAATTGGGGCACAATCGCTCGGGAAGAAAATCAGACAAAATGAAGGCTCACGGTACATGTTTGGCTATTGTGACATTGGCTAATGGGTTGTGTCACAATCGCTGAGGGCACAATCACCAAGAAGGAAATCGGGGAAATTTGAGAGCTCGCGGTACATAGCGGGCGATTGTGACATTGGCGATATTGCCATGTCACAATAGCGACGGCACAGTAGCCCGGAGTGTCCAGAAGGCAATTTAAGTCACGTTTTTCAGATGAGTTTCTCCCTTCTCATCCCAAACCCGTTTTTCTCACAAAGCCTTCTCTCAAGGGCGATTTTTAGAGCATTTATTCCACCAAACCATCTTCTCCCATGGAATTTATTACATCTCAAGCTTAAGGATTCAGAGTTAGAGTTCAAGATCTTGGTGCTCTTCATCTTCTTCATCAAACTTTCACCACCATCATCTTCTTAAGGATTTCTAGGGTTTTCTCCAAACCCTAGCTAGTGAGTTCATTTCCAACTCTAATTACAAACTTAATACTTGTTTTAAATGTTATATTTTCTTCTTTAAAGTCTATAATTTCATTATTTGAGCATTTGGTTAAGTTTGGAAGATTTAGGTCAAAATGGTGAATTTGGGGATTTTGATTGTGGTTATAAAATGAGTATTATAAAAGGTTTTATATTACTTGGGAATGTCTCTAGATGAGAAAATCTTTGATTTTAAAACTAAAATTATTTAACCTAATTTTAGGTAAAGTTCATATTTCAAAGGGAAACATTTATGTAAAGGTTTTTCAGTTCATGGAAAACCATCAATACGTCTTTTTTGATGTAGTTGATTTATAGACTAGTATGTAATGCATCCATAGGCATTTAGTCGGTTTTAAGACGAGATTGTTATCCTTTTTTGATCATGTTTGAGTTATCGAGGGCCTTGCACTTATGGTGTTGTTGGTTGTTGCCAATTGCCATTCACTCTTACATACATGCTTATTTAGGGTCATCGAGGGCATTGCACTTATTGTGTTGTTGTTTATTGCCAATTGCCATTGACCCTAGCACGGGCTTTAATTGGAATCATCGAGGGCCTTGCACTTACTGTGTTGTTGGTTGTTGCGAATTACCATTGGTTCTTTTGTTAAGCTAACATCGAGTAGTGACTTAATTATATACCTGTCACCAAATATGGCATAATCGGGTCTCCCCCGGTTACTTTTAAAAGAACCTTGCTCACCAAGAGTAATGTAACACCCTGATTTTCGTCCCAGTTGAAGAAAGTGTTAATCCGAGCGATTCAATAACCGAACGATAAATTCAGAATTTGAGCAGTAGTGCCATATGAGAGTGAAATTTGTCATAATAGCACCGATGGTACCAAGTAGTTGGTGGTCCCAACAATTTTGCCATGCTTTAGTGACAATGGCACAATGTATCAACCGGGTCTTTGGTAAAGTGGAATACCGGGCCCTCTTTGTGTTCCACTCTTAGAATCAATGAAACAAGTATTTTGAAGTTAATTATATTGGGTATCATTTACTAGACAAGAAACGGGATCAAAACGGGTGAAAAGTGGGAAAAACACCTCGGAATGGTCCTGGCTTTGATGCCCGGCAATCATGACAGTGTCATAATAGCCTGTCATGATCGCACAAAGTGTATCGTGGCCTAGAAATGGATTCAGCACACGGGCGATCATGCCATGCTATTATGATATGTCATGATCGTGGGGCATGATCGCGGGCGGTCTCTAGTGGTTAAATTCGGGATTTTCTTCATTTTGTCATATCTCTGTCATTTCAACTCCATTTTGAGCGATTCAAATTGCTAGGGTTTTGTATTTCAGAACTCTTTAAAGTGGTAATGAAGGGGATTAAAGTTACTTGATGATTTGGGGTTCCTAGAAGTTGAAAGGTACGATCACCTCTCTGAAATCTTGGATTAAGGGTTGAGTTTTTGCACCAACAACTCTCATTCTCTCTTGGGTTTGTTTTGTGTATTTTTTGGAAGTTATGTAGGTGTTCTTGGATGGATTACACCATGGATCTAGAGGTGCAGCTCAAGGATCTAAAGTCTTCACCTAATGGAACGCGGTATTGGGGTAAAACCTTGATTTAGCTTAAATCTATCAAGGTGAGTTCAAGATACTTTGTGAAAACTTTGTACATGCTAAAAATGTCCATTTTAAAGTATTAACATGTTTTACTTGCTATTTGTCAAGTATTTGAGTATTTTGATAATATGCAACTATTTGATATAAATGGTTTTATAAATCGTACAAATGTTATATTTGGATTTTGACACTTTGATGAATAAAACATATTTCATGAGAGGTTTTGATGTTTTATTTATAAATGGTGTCAATGATATTTTGAGGATATTGGATTTATAAACCTATGGAATTTACATGTTATGGCATTATGGGACATTTTGTAAATACATGAACGTAAGTTCATTATTACCTTTCTAAAACTTTATACATGTCAAAATGATGTATCTTTATATATCACAATACATTTATACAAGTATTTCTATACTTGGTATATTTTGGTAAGCTAGGTCAAAATGTGTCATCTAGGGTTTCTCTTTGAAATGATGAAATGTGTACATGAAATGATTTTAAAACACTCTTACGAGTTTAATGTCAAGAAATATGATGTTTGGAACTAAATGTTATTTTGACCTAATTTTTGGAAAGAAAGTTTTTGAACAAGAACTATCATACAAAGATTTTTGTATTGAGAATTGACTAGTACATTGGAATGAATGTATGAAATGTCTAGACTGGTGTAATGGATCCATAGGCACAATGGTCGGTTTTATATTGGGGATGGGGCAAGTGAAAGATCCTAGTTTGGGTTGAGCTTGCTCAATTGGGTATTGAGTAATAAATCCACGTTTAGGTTGAACTCTTTATCCGTAAGTCGGATGATAGTCCCATATTACAACAGATCTGATATAGAATGCTCAATGAATCCTCATTTTATTAGAACTGTAGAAAGCTTTACAGAGAAACACACACTTACACCTTTAAACGACTCTCATGTGTGGTGTTCTATTAATGTTCAACTACTAACAGTCTAACAGACATTCTATTTATACTACAAATGTAAAGCTACAGTTACATGTATTTAAATCACAGCCCAATAACAATGAGACACGTCATCAAAACCACTTCTGAACTGTCTTTAGAATTCTGAACTTTTGCTCTTCAGAACCACTTCTGAATTGTCTTCAGAACTTCTAACTTTTCACTTCAGAACCTATTCAGAACTTCTTCAGAACTTCTGAATATATATTTTGCACTTCTGAAGATGACTTTGTTTATCTTTCTAGCACTAGTTCAAAACTTCTGAACTATTTATCTTCAGATTCTGAAGTTCTTTTCTTTACAATACATTTCAAACATAGGATCCAAGTTCATAGGATTCTTTAGATCCTAACAATCTCCCCCTATGTTTTGTAAAGGAATCATAGTCTTTAATCTTCAGATCTTCTCCCCCTTGATTTCTTTGAAAAACATTAGTGTTGTTGATCTTCAAGAGAACTCCCCCTTGAATAAATCCAAGCTCCCCCTTGAATTTAGCTCTTATCTTTACTTTCAACTTTAATTTCAGAATCGATGTGCAATAACCCCGACTGAGTGCACTAACTTCAGCTTGAAAAAGTAGATATGTCACGACAATCCATTGTGCAACTGCAGTTTTTAACAAAGAATCTGATTGTCTTTGAACCATGAGTTGAATAAGCATTCAGCTCAAGAACTTCTTCTGTTAAGCTCAAGAAATGGGGAATCAACATAAAGCTTGGTTGATCAAAACACCTTTTGACAATAAAGCTTTGGGAGAAAGATGACATTAAGAACATAGCTTCTTGATCAGCAAAGTCAAACTAGAAAAATTAGCCGATTTCCAGAATACTTCCAGAATAATGAATAACCAAATCCAGATCCAATCTTCACACCAGATGAATGATTATCAACACTCAAATCTCTAACACAGAATAAAGTCACCAGAACACTGATTATAGACACTCAAACTTCTGCTTGATCAGAACAGAAAGATGATTGAAGATACTCAACAGTCTAACATCTTGAGTGTTTCTTGCAGAACAATGATTGCAAGCACTCTATAGTCTAAGTGATCAATTCAGAACACAGATTGCAAGCACTCAGCGGTCTTGCCTCAAGAATAAATCTTCAGAGAAATGATTGCTGAAACTCAAACTTCTAATCTTCAAATCAAAAACTGAATTAATCATCCAAAATTCTGAAAACTTCTCAAATCTGGCTCTTCAGAAAGCATACATAAAATTTTGACCAATATAGTCAAACTTTGAACACTTGCTGACAAGCTTGAAGAAATTGAGCTTTGATGAAATTGTAGGGCCATGATAAAAAATATCTATACAAACTAAGAGGATGTCTTGAGCATAGACAATTAAGCACTTCTTGTCTGACAATAAGCTATATGGAACTGTGTTGTCATATGCCTTATGCGGAAGCCTTCAATCTTCATCAATTCAGAAGAATGACAACAAGATAATATTGTAGACAAGTGATGAAAATCAATGATTTATATATGATTCGTGAAATCTCTTTGATGAACAATGTCCCCCTCCTACGACTTAGCACGGGGGTCCCGCTACCCAGCTGTATCAATTCTAAACAACTTCTGAAGTATCTGAGCACACTTCTGAAGGTTCTGAGCTAACTTCTGAAGGTTCTGAACTAACTTCTGAAGTTTCTGCGCTTACTTCTGAAAGATCTGAGCTTACTTCTGAAGGTTCTGAACTAACTTCTGAAGGTTTAGTACAATTCTGAACATAATACAGAACTTCTGAATTATAGTCTGTCCATTCATTGCAGTTCAGAAGTCTGATAAAAATACTTCAGAAGTTCAGAATATACTTCAGAAGTTCAATAATACACTTCAGAAGTTCAATAATATATTTCAGAAATCTAATAGTATACTTCAGAAGTTCAATAATACTCTTTAGAAGTTCGATAAACCATCTTCTGAAGTTTGATAAACCATCTTCTGAAGTCCGATAAACCAATTAAATTGTTCGATCCAAAAATCTCAGATACCTCAAGATTTGTCAATTAAGCACCAAATTGATGATCAAACCTTGTTCATAAACATATATCGAGTATTCCTCTTGAACAAATTTGATTGAATCACACCAATTTACCAAAGATTTATAGGATTTGTCAAGAACAGTTCGTTCGAACAAAAAACCCTAGAAACTTTGAGATTTGGCAAATTAGCTCAATAATCCTTAAAATTGATGACTGTAATTGATTCCATATGAATACACGATGATCATAGAATCAATTTGATATGAAAGAACATCAAATTTCGCATCAATTCATCAAACTTCAAACAAAATACTTACTGTTCATCGTAGAGAGAAAAACTTCACTAATTTCATCAATTTCTTCAAATCTGCTGCAATCGTGTGACATCCGTCAAATTTAAGCTTCTAGATTAGTATTTATTAAGCCCTTGTTAGTGTTATTTTAGATAAGTTATAAGAATAGGAGTTAGTTAGATTTGATTGGCCGAAAAATTTCTAGAGTTCCCGGTAGTTGCTTAGAAAGTCCGGTTCGGACCCGTAATTATCTGAAACGTCCTATATAGTGCCAAATGCTCTAATTTATATCCAAATTACATAAAATATATAGTTTTAGTGTTTTAAATATAAAACTTTTATTTTTATAGAATTTAACCACTTTTGGGCTTGCATTTTGAAGAAAAAGGTCAAAATTGAGAAAAATGACATTTTAAAACATTTTGGGCCTTACATTTATTTAATTTAATAAAAAAATATATGAAACACCATGGTTTTGGGCCCCCATGGCCGGCCTCCCCCCATACCCCACATATAAATACAATTTTTTTTTTCTAAAATCCCTCATTTTTACATTTCAAAATCAAGATTTTCCCTTCTCTCTCTCTAAAAACTCAAGGGACACTCCAAGAGCATCTCCTTCATCCAAACTCCAGCCAAATTCAAGCTTATTTCATCATCAAAAATCAATATTCATCAAAGCCTTGAAGCTCTTGTCATCAATTAAACAAGGTAACAACTTTACCCTCATCATTTCTTACAAATTTTGTTGAAAACCCTATTTTTTTTTGGTGTTCTTTGTTGTTTTTCAACCATCCACGAATTTGTTAATTCTAAGGGGAGATTATACACCAAGATATGTGAAACATATCTATGATAGTGATAATCTATAACCCAAACACAGAGAACACAATAAATCTATGCAAAAACACATTTGCATGGTGGATTGGTTCATAAAAATGCATTTTTTGTGCTGACAGATTATACATCAGTGATTATGTCGCCCATTTCTTGTAAAATTTCTTGTTCAAAAGGCATGATTTTTCTTCTAAAAGTTTATTTATTGAGTTGGGGTTTTAATCCAAGTGGTCTCTCTCAAAAACAATTGAGTTTTGACCCCCCAAACACTCAAAACAAGTTGGATGTGCATCTGGGAGTTTTTCAGTAGGTAAACCCTACTTTAAACAACCATAACTCTCTAAATAATCATCCAAATAACTTGATTTTTCTTCTGGAATTCAATATACGGAGTTAGCTTTCAAATGCATTTGGTCTCATTCAAAAATATGAAGTTTTGAGGTATTAACCAACTTATTTAAGTTGAAAGTGCAATCTGTCAATCAATGACAGATGTGCGCATGCAACTTTGAGGTGTCATATCTCCTTCATAACTCATCCAAATTGAGTGATTCTTCTTTTATAAGTTCCCTCTATGTGTTATGTTTACATTCCAACTGGAATTTCTCAAAAATATTTAGTAGAACTCCTCAAATGGTTGTTTTACTAACAGTGTGTAATCTGCCATATCTGTTGTGTCACATAGTTTTGTGTATAGCATTTGAACCCTTTTTACATCTTTTTAGAGCATGAAATTTGGTCAAAATGACCTTAACTCAGTAAGGTATCATATATAAAAATATGGGAAATTTTATCATTTTGGATATTACTCTAAACTAACCATTTTTAAGACCTATAGTTTCTGTCACAAAATGAAAATGCTTAAATGTTTGATTTTATGAATTTTATTCCTTTGAAGGACTATAATGTTACATTTTCGGTATAAATTATCATATTAAAGAGCATATGTGCATTATGTATAACAGGACTATAGATAATCAAGTTGGACATGTAAGGACTTATAAGCATTCTCTTAGTAATCGTTAGTCATATAAGTGGTCATTTGGGTATTTTGCTTTGATAGGAAAGCGTTAGGCGTCAAGCGGACGTCTCTTGTATTTAATTGGAAGCATTTGCTAAAAGGTGAGTATTCACAGCCCCTCTTTAAATGTTTTATATGTTTTGGGGTGAAAAGAATGTTTAAAGTTGAATCTTGATTGATTTACGCAAAAGAATGTGAAATTGTTGATATGAGCACAAAGGCATGTACACTAGTAGTTTGTATTTGAGTAAAATGTAACATAAAAGTTTGTACACTACTATTAACTCAAGTGAGGAGCCGAGGGTATTTGTGGATAGCGCTATTTGGACGGACAATCCCACCTAAAAACCGACAAAGTAGGGGTGTGGATAGCAATCCCACCTAGAACCTACAGGTAGGGGTGCACTATACCTATAAAAACGAAGGTTCTACATATGTGGGGTTTTAGTCCCACCGCTAAGGTAGAATTATAAAAAGATATTTTTGTGTGGTCGAAAGGTTTAGTGGTGGCTCTATACTTGCTATGAACTAGAGTACATTATGCCTTGACACGTTTCTCATTACAAGGATTAATTAAATGCTCATAAATTTCACTATTTTATACTTGGTGTGAACGTTTGTTCCACAAGAATTGAAAACTGCATAAAAACTGTTTTGTGCATATGAAAACCTGTGAACTCACCAACTCTTTGTAGTTGACCTTGTTTTTATCATGCTTTTCAGGGGTAATAAGTAAGCTTCTGTAGATAAAGCTTAGTAAGGATCCAAAAGTGTACCGCGTGAAGACTTTAACGTTTTTGCAAAGACTTCTTTTAATTATGGATTGTTGTAATTTTACTTAAAGAACAATATGTAAAACTTCTATTATATTCTAAATGCCTATGGTTGTTTATCTAAATCTGTGGCTGTGTCATCGTTAAAGCTGTTGCGCCTCGTGTTTCCGCTTTAGCGGGGTGTGACAGATTTGGTATCAGAGCCATAGGTTATAAAGAAAGCTGGTTTTCATTTGGAAAGCCTCAACTATAGCCAAAAACAACAATCAAAGATTATAAACATAGTATTATTATGACTGAGTCTGGGGTGTATTATTGGACCTCAATTAAATAGAGTCTGATCACCTTTGTTTGATTAAGGGACAATGCATACAAACTAGAAATAGTTATAGTAAGAGTATGTTCAAAATGATTTATATATATATATATATATTTACAAAAATCACGCATGGTACGACTAGCCAATAGTGTAGTATAGGCATCTACACTAATGCGCCTAGAGATTAGGTACACTATTAACTACCTGCATACGTAGACTCTAAGAATTGTTCGTATCTCAGTATCATGATGTCATCATCATCATCCTCGTCTTCTTCTAGCGTGCAGTACTCAGCCGACAAATCGGGATATGTTACCGGACGTCCGCGCAGCAATCCATCCCACAGCAACACTAATCCCGAGAGGGAAATTACTAGTGAAAGGAGGCAGAACAACCAACTTGAAGCATCACCCGCTTCAGCATTACCTCAACTTGCATCAACAAATCCCGAAACGAACTGGGTACGGACTAGGGAAACTGCTAAAAAAATGGATATGAATTCCTAGGAGAGTAGCATTAACGTCAACGCAACCCCACACTAGGACACCCCCGGTGGTACAAGTAGTACCAATAGGATACCTGCTCGGCATGAACCGGGAAGAGGCTCGGTGTATGCATGCCATGTCACTAGATATCCATGACTGCGGAGCTAGGGTATTAGTAGGGACAGTCATTGACAGGTTTAGTGGAACTGGCTGACCTTGTGTACGAGTGTTCAACTCGGGCGTGGTAAAACGCCAATGCAGCCAGGAAGACTGCAAGAAGAGTGGAGGTTGTGTGCTTGATGGCCAGTGTTGGTATTCCTAGTCCTGATCCTTGCTTGTTTTTGCTGACGTGATCCCCTTGCAAACATTTTCATTTATGAATTATGTAATTTGGATTTCCGTGAATGTTTACTCGCACTTTAAGATCATGTGGTATCGATTTTCTTTTTGTTTGTGATGTTCTTTGTAATATTTGAATTTTGATGAACAAGTTCTCTTATGCAAACTTTTAAAGTGACATGATCACTTATTGTAAATTTAAATTCTCAAATTTTTGAAACATCAAAACTCTACAACTAAATTTTTTTAATAAACAGTTTTACAATCAAGGTTGTACAAAATTTTAATCAAACCAAATTTTTTTTTCTTCCAAATATGTTTCTAAAATCTTGCCTACAAGGAGATCCTTATGCAACATGGGAGAGAATCCTGAACACTAAAGACCGAACATAACACAACTCACCGCACAGCGAATTCAGCAAGGAAAGAGGGTTGGTAATAGTTCATGGAGGAATTAGAAACCAGCAAGAAATTTTGGAGTAAGGACCTCAGGAACATAGGCAGCATCGTGAACCCACATCGAAGTGTAACAAGTTTTACACTCACCATGCGAGCCTGCCTTGTTTGTAAGAAGATAGGGCACTACACTAAGAACTATAGGATGGACAAAGGACTCCAGGAAGGAAGAAGAGCGTGTTTTGAGTACAGAAGTCAAGACCACTTCCGGAATATGTGCCCAAGGTTGAGTAGAGTAACAGTCAATAAAAATATCGGGAATCAGGCAACACGAGCTAACCAAGGGAACCAAGGAGGACAGGCTAGAGGACAGACATTTTCTATAAGAATAGAAGAGGCACGTCGGAATCCTAACGTGGTCACAGGTACATTTCTCCTAAACAAACAGTATGCAACAGTACTATTTGACTCTAGAGCAGATAGGAGTTATGTATCACTAGAATTTAGGCCAAAGGTAAATTTAAGATCCCAAAAGTTGAAAAAAGGTATACGTTATTGAATATGCCATCGGCAGGAAAGTAGAGCCATAGACGTAATTATGAACGGTACCTTAAATTTGGCCAAAAAGGACTTTGGTATGGACTTAACTCCAATCAAGTTAGGAAGCTTTGATGTAATTGTGGGTATGGACTGGTTGTCCAACAACCGAGCTAGAATTTGCTGCTCTGAAAAGATCGTTCGAGTTCCACTACTCGAAGGAGGAATTCTTGAAGTACATGGAGAGAAGCCAAGAAGGAATATTAATAAATATGGTGACATGTATGAAGATGCGAAGATATTTGAGAAAGGACTGCATTGCATTTTAGCTCATGTTGTGGATAAGAAGAACAAAGAGAAGAGTATTCAAGATCTTCCGATAGTACTGGATTTTCCTGAGGCATTCCCAGATGAGTTGCTGGATTACCCCCACCAAGACAAGTTGAATTCCACATTGACTCAATTTCAGGAGCTGCGCCTGTGGCGAAATCACCTTATCATTTGGCACCATCATAAACGAAGGAATTATCAGAACAACTTCGAGAGCTGCTCGATAAAGGATTCATTAGGCCTAACTCTTCACCTTGGGGAGCTCCAGTTTTATTTGTTAAAAAGAAGGATGGGTCTTTCCAAATGTTCATCGACTATAGAGAACTCAATAAGTTGACTATCAAGAACCGAGACCCACTTCCTCGAATAGATCACTTATTTGATCAAACACATGGTGCTACATACTTCTCAAAGATCGATCTTCGATCGGGGTATCATCAAATGAGGGTCCGTGTAGAGGATATTCCCAAAACGGGTTTTAGGACTCGCTACGGCCATTATGAGTTCCTAGTTATGCCCTTTGGATTAACAAACGCACCAGCAGTCTTCATAGATTTGAAATAGAGTATGTCGACCATATGTAGACAAGTTCGTGATCGTGTTCATAGATGACATACTCATTTATTCTCGCGATAAAAAGGAGCAGAAACAACACCTGAGGTTGATACTAGAATTGCTCAAGAATGAAAAGTTGTACGCCAAGTTCTACAAATGCGAAATCTGGATTCGTGATGAACACTTTCTTGGCCATGTAGTAAATGAGAAAGGAATTCATGTCGATGCGGCTAAGATTGAAGCCATTAAGAACTGGGAAGCCCCGAAGACACCAACAGAGATTCGTTAGTTTCTTGGATTGGTAGGCTATTACCAGCAATATATCGCAAATTTCTCCAAGATCGCAACCACTGACGACACTAACCCAAAAGGACAAGAAATTCAATTGGGGAGAAAAACGAGAGGAAGCATTCAAGACACTTAAGCACCAGTTATGTAATGCATCGATTTTCACACTTACAGAAGGAATGGATAACTTTGTAATTTACTGCGATGCTTCACATCAAGGATTGGGATACGTACTAATGCAAAAAAAAACAAGGTTATTGCATATGCATCAAGACAACTGAAGGTTCACGAGAAGAATTACACCACCCGTGACTTGGAGTTAGGAGTGGTGGTGTTCGCACTTAAAATCTGGAGACACTATCTTTACGGCACTAAATACACCATTTTCACCGATCACAAAGCCTTCAACACATCCTTGATCAAAAGATGCTCAATATGAGGCAAAGAAGATGGGTTGAGTTACTTAGTGACTATGATTGTGAAATAAAGTACCATCCGGGCAAGGCTAACGTAGTAGCCGATGCATTAAGTAGGAAAGAAAGAGTAAAACCGTCAAGAGTAGGAGCTATGGGAATGTTTGTTCAGACGAGTTTAAAAGCTCAAATTCCTGAAGCACAAGAAGAATCGTTGAAAATAGAGAATCTGAAGAACGAGACCCTACATCACTTGGAAAATAAATTTCAAACAAAGTCCCACCACTAAAAAATTGAGTATTTTCAACGGAAATTAATTTTTCAACGGAAAATGTCGTTGAAAATTTTCTACGAATTTTAGAGGATTATTGACAGAACATAAATTTTCTACGAATTTTCAACGAATTTCCATTGAAAATCTCTCACAAACATATATGCATTTTCAACCAAATTTTTTTCAACGGAATGTCTCGTCAAAAAGTTTTTGGTTGAAAATGCATTTTGTGAGAGATTTTCAACGGAAATTCGTTGAAAATTTGTAGAAAATTTATATTTTGTCAATAATCTCTTTAAAATTATTAGAAATTTTTCAATGACATTTTCCATTGAAAACTTTTGTTGAAAATACTCCATTTTCTAGTAGTGTCCGATGGGGTACATTACCTTGAAAATAGAGTTTAGGTACCAAAGGTTAGTAATATACGATCAACCATTTTGGATGAAGCCCATTGATCAAGATATTCGGTTCACCCAGGAGCGGATAATATGTACAAAGACCTAAAGGAATAATACTAGTGGCCAGGAATGAATAAAGACATTGTTTTGTGAGTAAACAAGTGCTTAACTTGTGCTCAAGTCAAGGTCGAACATCAGAAACTAGCCGGTCTACTTTAGCAACTCAAAATTCCCCAATGGAAATGGGGCAAATAACAATGGAGTTCGTAACCAAGCTACCCAGAATTGGGAAAGGACATGATTCTATATGGGTTATAGTAGACCGACTTACAAAATCAGCCTATTTCATTCCCATTCGTGAATATTGCAGTATGGAAAAAAAAACGTGCACAAATTTACATTAATGAAGTCATTTCGCGTCATGGGGTACCTATTTCTATTATCTCGGATAGAAGTACTCGTTTTACGTCATAATTGTGGCAATCACTCCAAAAAGCATTGGGTACGCAATTGGATTTGAGCACTGCATATCCTCTTCAAACAGATGGACAATCGGAGAGAACCATTCAAACGCTAGAGGATATGTTGCGTGCGTGCGTAATAGATTTAGGTGGGAGTTGGGATACCCAGCTGCCACTTGTTGAATTCTCCTATAACAACAGCTACCACACCAACATTCAGTGTGCGCCATACGAAGCCTTATACGGATGCAAGTGTAGATCACCACTTAGTTGGTTGGAAATTGGTGACAGGCAACTGACCGGTCCCGATATCATCCAGGAAACCACTGACAAGATCTCAATTATCAAGCAAAGGCTCAAGACAGTAAGAAATCGTCAAAAGAATTATGCGGATAGTCGGAGAAAGCCGTTAGAGTTCCAAGTAGGTGATAAAGTGATTTTGAAAGTATCGCCAAGGAAAGGACTAGTACGCTTCAGGAAGAGAGGCAAGATGGGTCCTAAATACACTGGCCCATTTGTAATACTTGAAAGAATCGGGCCAGTGGCGTACAAGTTAAAGTTACCACAAGAGCTCAGTGCCATTCATGATACATTTCATGTATCGAATCTCAAGAAATGCCTATCTGACAAATCGTTAGTATTACCATTGGAGGAGATTCAAGTCAATGAACAAATGCGCGTTATGGAGGAACCAGTTGAAGTTCTTGACCGAGAGATCAAACGAGTAAGGCATAATAAGATTCCGATTATAAAACTTCGTTGGAACTCAAAGTATGGGCTGGAATTTACCTGGAAGCAAGAGGATTTCATGAAAGGCAAATATCATTATTTGTTTGCAAAGAAATCCATTGGAAGTAGCAGTCATTAAATTTCGGGACGAAATTCCTCTAACAGGGGGAGACTGTGACATCCGTCAAATTTAAGCTTCTAGATTAGTATTTATTAAGCCCTTGTTAGTGTTATTTTAGATAAGTTATAAGAATAGGAGTTAGTTAGATTTGATTGGCCGAAAAATTTCTAGAGTTCCCGGTAGTTGCTTAGAAAGTCCGGTTCGGACCCGTAATTATCTGAAACGTCCTATATAGTGTCAAATGCTCTAATTTATATCCAAATTATATAAAATATATAGTTTTAGTGTTTTAAATATAAAACTTTTATTTTTATAGAATTTAACCACTTTTGGGCTTGCATTTTGAGGAAAAATGTCAAAATTGAGAAAAATGACATTTTAAAACATTTTGGGCCTTACATTTATTTAATTTAATAAAAAAATATATGAAACATCATGGTTTTGGGCCCCCATGGCCGGCCTCCCCCCATACCTCACATATAAATGCAATTTTTTTTTCTAAAATCCCTAATTTTTACATTTCAAAATCAAGATTTTCCCTTCTCTCTCTCTAAAAACTCAAGGGACACTCCAAGAGCATCTCCTTCATCCAAACTCCAGCCAAATTCAAGCTCATTTCATCATCAAAAATCAATATTCATCAAAGCCTTGAAGCTCTAGTCATCAATTAAACAAGGTAACAACTTTACCCTCATCATTTCTTACAAATTTTGTTGAAAACCCTATTTTTTTTTGGTGTTCTTTGTTGTTTTTCAACCATCCACGAATTTGTTAATTCTAAGGGGAGATTATACACCAAGATATGTGAAACATATCTATGATAGTGATAATCTATGACCCAAACACATAGAACACAATAAATCTATGCAAAAACACATTTGCATGGTGGATTGGTTCATAAAAATGCATTTTTGGTGCTGACAGATTATACATCAGTGATTATGTCGCCCATTTCTTGTAACATTTCTTGTTCAAAAGGCATGATTTTTCTTCTAAAAGTTTATTTATTGAGTTGGGGTTTTAATCCAAGTGGTATCTCTCAAAAACATTGAGTTTTGACCCCCCAAACACTCAAAACAAGTTGGATGTGCATCTGGGAGTTTTTCAGTAGGTAAACCCTACTTTAAACAACCATAACTCTCTAAATAATCATCCAAATCACTTGATTTTTCTTCTGGAATTCAATATACTGAGTTAGCTTTCAAATGCATTTGGTCTCATTAAAAAATATGAAGTTTTGAGGTATTAACCAACTTATTTAAGTTGAAAGTGCAATCTGTCAATCAATGACAGATGTGTGCATGCAACTTTAAGGTGTCATATCTCCTTCATAACTCATCAAAATTGAGTGATTCTTTTTTTATAAGTTCCCTCTATGTGTTATGTTTACATTCCAACTGGAATTTCTCAAAAACATTTAGTAGAACTCCTCAAATGGTTGTTTTACTAACAGTGTGTAATCTGCCATATCTGTTGTGTCACATAGTTTTTTGTAAAGTATTTGAACCCTTTTTACATCTTTTTAGAGCATGAAATTTGGTCAAAATGACCTTAACTCAGTAAGGTATCATATATAAAAATATGGGAAATTTTATCATTTTGGATATTACTCTAAACTAACCATTTTTAAGACCTATAGTTTCTGTCACAAAATGAAAATGCTTAAATGTTTGATTTTATGAATTTTATTCCTTTGAAGGACTATAATGTTACATTTTCGGTATAAATTATCATATTAAAGAGCATATGTGCATTATGTATAACGGGACTATAGATAATCAAGTTGGACATATAAGGACTTATAAGCATTCTCTTAGTAATCGTTAGTCATATAAGTGGTCATTTGGGTATTTTGCTTTGATAGGAAAGCGTTAGGCGTCAAGCGGACGTCTCTTGTATTTAATTGGAAGCATTTGCTAAAAGGTGAGTATTCACAGCCCCTCTTTTAATGTTTTATATGTTTTGGGGTGAAAAGCATGTTTAAAGTTGAATCTTGATTGATTTACGCAAAAGAATGTGAAATTGTTGATATGAGCACAAAGGCATGTACACTAGTAGTTTGTATTTGAGTAAAATGTAACATAAAAGTTTGTACACTACTATTAACTCAAGTGAGGAGCCGAGGGTATTTGTGGATAGCGTTATTTGGATGGACAATCCCACCTAAAACCCGACAAAGTAGGGGTGTGGATAGCAATCCCACCTAGAACCTACAGGTAGGGGTGCACTATACCTATAAAAACGAAGGTTCTACATATGTGGGGTTTTAGTCCCACCGCTAAGGTAGAATTATAAAAAGATATTTTTGTGTGGTCGAAAGGTTTAGTGGTGGCTCTATATTTGCTATGAACTAGAGTACATTATGCCTTGACACGTTTCTCATTACAAGAATTAATTAAATGCTCATAAATTTTACTATTTTATACTTGGTGTGAACGTTCGTTCCACAAGAATTGAAAACTGCATAAAAACTGTTTTGTGCATTTGAAAACCTGTGAACTCACCAACTCTTTGTAGTTGACCTTGTTTTTATCATGCTTTTCAGGGGTAATAATTAAGTTTCTGTAGATAAAGCTTAGTAAGGATCCAAAAGTGTACCGCGTGAAGACTTGAACGTTTTTGCAAAGACTTCTTTTAATTATGGATTGTTGTAATTTTACTTAAAGAACAATATGTAAAACTTCTATTATATTCTAAATGCCTATGGTTGTTTATCTAAATCTGTGGCTGTGTCATCGTTAGAGCTGTCGCGCCTCGTGTTTCCGCTTTAGCGGGGTGTGACAAATCGATTGATCGTATCGAAGATAAATTGTTTCGATCAAGCTCTGATACCAATTGATAGTCCCATATTACAACAGATCTGATATAGAATGCTCAATGAATCCTCATTTTATTAGAACTGTAGAAATCTTACAGAGAAACACACACTTACACCTTTAAACCACTCTCATGTGTGGTGTTCTATTAATGTTCAACTACTAACAGTATAACAGACATTCTATTTATACTACAAATGTAAATCTACAGTTACATGTATTTTAATCACAGCCCAATAACAATGAGACACGTCATCAAAAACTCTATTCAGAAGTTCTTCAGAACTTCTGAATTGTCTTCAGAATTCTGAACTTTTGCTCTTCAGAACCACTTCTGAATTGTATTCAGAACTTCTGACTTTTCACTTTAGAACCTATTCAGAACTTCTTCAGAACTTCTGAATATATATTTTGCACTTCTGAAGATGACTTTGTTTCTCTTTCTAGCACTAGTTCAGAACTTCTGAACTATTTATCTTCATATTCTGAAGTTCTTTTCTTTACAAAATATTTCAAACATAGGATCCAAATTCATAGGATTCATTGGATCCTAACACCAGAGATTTCTATCCGTTCGAGCTTACTGAATTACTCATTTCTATCGGTACAATTTGCGGGTCGCTCCTGTATGTTTCCCTCAATTGTGTATCTTTTAGGTGTAACTCGCGTGCGAAAGAAAGAATTTAATGGCGTATCTTTTAGGTGTAAATCGCGGATAAAAGAAAGGATTTAAGGGGGAAACTATATGGTCAAATGTTTATTTATCGTTTTCAAGAGTATTGGATTTGGTGTCATGTTAAATGAGTATTTCTATTTAAAGTTTTCATTTCAAATGTCATTTTGGTTTAAAGCTTTTATTATGGAAATAAGGAATTTGGGGATAATGTTGCTTTTATAATGAAGTCGTCTCGTTTGAGAATTATATTTTATCAAGCAAATATTTGGGTTTCAAATCAACTAAAAATATGTTAAAAACTCTTGAGCTCACTAGGCGTTAAGCCTAACCCTCTTTCTTTGTCGGCATGTGCATCAGGTTATCGTTGGGGTTGGTACTAGCGACACGTGTGGACTTGAGTGCAAGGGAATAGCACGTTAAAGATCTAGCCTTGGTATGTTTTCCGCATTCGGAGATAGTGACTCTTATTGGTTTAGTAACACCAAACCATATGTAGGTCTTGTATAAGAGTTGATCTATTTGTTCTAGAGGTTTATTACTAATTGTGGTTTGAGGAAACTTAAATATTGATGTAATATTAGAAATTTTAAATTAGTAGCTCTTTCCAGATTTGAGGGTGTTAGAGCATCTCCAACAGTTATGGTAAAAAATTTCTATAATAGAATATGAAAAGTGAAAATCTCTAAAAAAATTGCATCAAACTCCAACAGCTATTCTATTTTAGCATTTCTAACTAAACTATATTAATAAAATATTCAATACATTTAATAAAATATTATTTCTCTCTCTTACATTTGTCATGGCATAATTCTAATTGGTTGCATATAATTAAATTATTATTTCTCTCTCTTCTATATGGTTTTAGAGCTTTCTCTAAATTTAGAGATTTTTTTCATCTCTCACCTCAACTCTCTATTTTAGCATATGGAATAGCATAGCTATTGGAGAAACAAATATGCAAAAATCACTATTTTTTCTATTATACCATAGCTCTTGGAGATGCTCTTACAAGTTGGTATCAGAGCATAAGTTTGAGAGATTTAGGTATTGATTTAGATGCCTGGACTTAAACTAACGTATTGATTAAGTGATCGAATGTGAGATTTCACAATTAGACACTCTAAGATATGATGTTTGGAGGTTAATAGATGCACTAGAATCGAGAAACATGATAATGGTAACAAGGACCCGCATGTGAGGTAAATTTGTATTATTATTCGGCCGGTGATAATATGAATTTACAGTTACGTGTGTGTGCTTGAGACGCATTGCCGTGGTGATCGATGGGGTAGTGAATGAGTTCTTATGGCAGTGATGGTTGAAACATTTGATTGTTGAAGCAATGTCGCTTTGGGTGACATATAAGTTCGACGATTATCTTAAGCCGACCATGTTGGTTCAAAGATAATGGTTAGTTATGAGCCATAAGCTTGTTGAATCAACCTTATTCCAAGGGAAATTGTAAATCGATGGATTTTAGTGGTGGATGATGGTCTTAAGATATGAAGTTTTCCACTATTGGTCTTGTGGTGGACTTGGCGAGCGTGGTTTAAGACTTTGGGTCCCAACCGAATGCATGCACGACATTTGCTTTAGAAATAACTTACAAAATTATTTCGTATTGTCAAAGGGGTAATCATTCTGAAGAAAAAAAATGGTTTGGGCACACTCATAAGTGTAGCCATGTCTTGGGATTTGTTAAATGTTTTTAGTTGCATGAAAATTGAATACGTATTCACTAAGAATTTAACTCGTGCTATTTTGCTAAAATTGAAAATTTGGAAATTATATCTCAAGAGAGTTTAAATTTGAAACCAACCTAAATTGTTTCGTTGTTTCCGAGAAACGTACACATATCGTTTTTACGAGTTTTGAGAAATTATTTGGTGTACATGAGTTTTGGGTCAAGAATGAAACGCATGAACTATTGTACCTCCTACGATTGTTTACGAGTTTCAGTTTAATTTTGGGTGCGTACTATTCATGAGTCAATTTGGAGATTTTGGAATTTTTTTGGATTCGTTTTAGTGTCGGTTTTGGGGTATGAGAGTTTGTTGAAAATTTTATTTCGTGTCATCTATGTTGGGTAAATATTTTGAAATCGTCAAAAATATAAAGTTCTCATCGGTATCATTTTACTTTTATGGGAACCATTTGTTGCTTAGAGTTTGCATGCATACAAATTGTAGCATCTTAAATTTATGTAGCCAACATTTTAGAAAAGCGTAAGCGTTTTGTTAATTAGCTTTAAACTTGAAATCCAAATCAAATCAATTTCATCATGTAACGTCATGATATGGCGAATATCACATTTGTGGATCGTTGAGTCTCTCTGAATTTAAGTAGCGATTGGCATGGCTTGTAAGTGGTTTTGAATTCTGGGATTCGGTTTGAACGATCGGTATGTATATAGGAGTTTTCGGAGGTACTAGACTTTGAGTCATTCCTATTTATTTTATGTGATGGTTTTCTTGTTTCATCAACCTTTGGGTCGAAGTTTATGGGATTGATTGCTTCAAGGAGTTGTTTAGTTGGTGTTTGTATGATAAGGATGTTACATCTTGGTGAGCTTTAGTGATTGAGGACGATTTGTTGAGTTGTCCATCGGGAAGTAAAGCTTTGATGATTCAGCATGATTGGAAAGAATCACGGGATCAAGTACTAGAGTGTGGTAATTATGGGATTCGACTTCTCATATTAAGTGTCAACTTTGATATGACATTGTCGGCCGATGCATACTTGTGGTACTGACCTTTTACAAATTAGGTGTCCACTTCTAATTTTTTCTTGAGGATAAGAATCATTGTTGTATTTGGGGTACCTAAACTGAATCCTAGTAAGTGTTCGAAAGCTTTATTTTGTGAACTGGAGGAGAATAGATTATAGTGAATAGTGATGTTTGATAAGGATCATTTGAGTTGCTAAGGAAGTCTGATAATTCTTTGGGGATTGGCATGCTTTGTGTTATTCTAGCTTTTGGTTTACGATGGTGTGGATCTGGACCAAGCTAGTGCATAGCGTTCGTCATGGAAATGATGGTAAATCTTCTACGGTATTGAGTATTGGTTTAATTGAAGTTAAAATATCGCATGGTAGCGGTCTTTTCAGAACTGTTTATCCAGGATTCCTTTACCATCCGGGTAAGGTCGACATGATAGTGGGTAATCTGGTTTGAAGGGAATGTGTTCGTTTATAGTCGGATGAGTTTGTGAAAAATATCGAAAGGAAGAATGTAAGAGAGAAGAGCATCCCAGTTTGATAGATGTTCTTATAAAATTTAAGAGTAAATTCATTTTTGGCATAAACTGTGGAAGCGAGCCATTGAGGTCGTAAGTCACACTCCAGGTAGTAGGAGTCACTTAAGGTTGGGAGGCAACTAAGACTCTAATGGTGTTGGAGTCAATATAATGGTAAATTAGGAGTAACTTTGAGGTTTGAAATCTCAGTCGTTATCCTATTAAAGAAGGATGAATGACGGGTCATCTACGGGGCTGTGCTCTAGATGGTGTGGTATTCTTGAAACGTCAAATGCATCTCTTCTGGGTTGAGTATTCGACAGTGCTAGATTTCGAGGACGAAATCATTCTAAGGTTGGGAGGATTGTAACACCCTGATTTTCGTCCTAGTTGAAGAAAGTATTAATCCGAGAGATTCAGTAACCGAACGATAAATTCAGAATTTGAGATGTAATGCCATATGAGAGTGACATCTGTCACAATAGCACCGATGGTACCAAGTAGTTGGTGGTCCCAACAATTATCAATCGGGTCTTTGGTAAAGTGGAATATCGGGTCCTCTTTGTGTTCCACTCTTTGAATCAATGAAACAAGTATTTTGAAGTTAATTATATTAGGTATCATTTAGTAGACGAGAAACGGGATCAAAACGGGTGAAAAGTGGGAAAAACACCTCGAAATGGTCTAGCCTATGATGTCCGGCGATCATGACAGTGTCATAATAGCCTGTCATGATCGCACAAAGTCTACCGCGGCCTAGAAATGGAAATCAGCACACGGGCGATCATGCCATGCTATTATGACATGTCATAATCGCGGGGCATGATCGCGGGCGGTCTCTAGTGGTTAAATTCGGGATTTTCTTCATTTGGTCATATCTCTCTCATTTCAACTCCAGTTTGAGCGATTCAAATTGCTAGGGTTTCGTATTAAAGAGCTCTTTAAAGTGGTAATGATGGGGATTAAAGTTACTTGATGATTTGGGGTTCCTATTAGTTGAAAGGTACGATCACCTCTCCGAAATCTTGGATCTAGGGTTGAGTTTTTGCACCAACATATAAAAAATATATCTGACCCAATTAAAACTAAAAAAGTATATTTGGGTCTCAGATACAATGGTCCATTCGAAATTGTTAATTAATTATAAAATAATTAAAACTAAAAAAATATACAAAAATTCATGGTTTTCAAATCCCTATAAATAGAGACCAATATTGATATATTTTCATGACACCAATTTTTCTCTCTATTTCAATCTCCTTGTTATCTTGCTACTTCCTTTCAAATATCTCTTATGGATCCAAACTTTCCAAAAAAAATATCAAATTCTGAACATCCTGATAGCTCTCAGTATGATCCAAACACACAATATCAAAACTCTGAGCTTTTCATGTATAATAATCCAGTTTCTATCCCTGAAAATACCCAAACCCCACAAAAGAATTCAAAGGCAACTAAATAGGAAACCAAAGAAGATATGGTGTTAATTTCATGATGGATATACGTTAGTGAAGAACCTACTTGAGGCAAAAACCAGAAGAAACAGACATTCTGGTCACCAGTGAAAGAATACTATGACGAAATTCGTGCTGAAAATCAAAAAGGACTGGGCATCAGGAACGAAAATCAAATGAAAAGTCGTTATGCACGAATTAATGAAGCTTCAAACAAATGGATTGTTGCGTATAGAGAGGCATATCGGCAGAAAAGGAGCGGAATGAGTAAGAAAGATGTTGAGAAAGATACTCATTCAATTTTCGAGATGGGTGGGAGCAAGTTTAATGACTTGCTTGTTTTTAACGAAGTTATGTGTAAACATCCCAAATGGGATTTAGAGTTAGAACGTAACACAACACGTTCTCACCCAGAATATGATGTGGATGATGAACAAAGTGGTGGAAGCACAAAAAGATCAAGAACTTCAAAAGAAGAAGGTTAGTCTGTTGAAACCAACAAAGAATCGCCAAGTTTCTGTGGTTCAAAAGTTCAACGTCCTATGGTAGAGATGCGGTAAAGAAAAAAGGAAAAGGTAAGGTATCACCATCTTCTGTAGTTCCTGACTACTCTGAAGAACTTCTGTAGTTCCTGACTACTTTGAAGAATTTCTTGCATTGAACATCACAAGATGGATGGAAGAATTTCGTGCATTGAACATCACAAGAAATGATGAGCAATAGAATTGAATTTGAAAAGGAGCAAGAACATTTCAAGACTCTGCATATATATTGTTGGCAAAAGAAAACCTATCATCAGGACAGGAGGCGTTGAAAGAACGTCTTTTGCAAAAGTTGTATGGATAGTGGTTTATTTCCATTTTAGAACTATCTATATGTATTTTATTATTTCGTATATATATTTGTAATTTGTTTTCAAGTGTGTTGTGACAACTTTCAAAATTCGAGCTTCCGGGTTAGTTCCTATTAAGTTTATTAGTGTTAATATAGATTAATTATAAGAATAGGAGTTAGTTGGCTTAGAATGGCGGAAAAATTTCTAGGGTTTCCGGTAGTTGCTTAGAAAGTCCGGTTCCGACCCGTAACTATCTAAAACGTCCTATATAGTGCCAAATGCTCTAATTTATACCCAATTTATATAAAATATATAGTTTTAGTATTTTAATTATAAGACTTTTATTTTTATTAGAATTTAACCAAAATGTGCTAACAATTTTGAGAAAAAGGCCAAAATTGAGGAAAAATGACATTTTTAACAGCTTTGAGCCTTACATTTATTTATTTAAAAAAAATAACAAAAACCATGGGAATTGGGCCCCATGGCCGGCCCCTCTTCCTCCCCCGATATATAAACAAATAAATTTCTAAAATACTCATTTTCAACTTTCAAAATTCAAAAACTCTTCTCTCTCTCTCTCTCTCTAGAACTTAAAGGACATATTCCCTACTCTTCTTTCCCTCTCTTTTCTCTCCAAAATCTCCAGCCACTTTCCATCTCAAATCCATCTAATTAACAAGAATATTTGAAGATCATTGAACCACAATCATCACTCAAGTAATTAACAACACCATCTTTATCTTTTTCTTGCAAATTTTGGGTGAAAACCCCACTTTTCTTACATTTTTTTTGCTACCTTCTTCTAATATCCGAAATTTCTTAGTTCATGGAGAGATTACACACTAAAAACATGTAAAATGTTCATATAATTGTGGTAATCTATGACCCAAACAATAAAACTCAAGAAAATGGGTGAAAAACATGATTTTATGTGATTTTGAACAATGGTGATTTTTGGTGCTGACAGATTTTATGCATGTGCATAAATCGTCCATTTCTTGTAAATAATATGTTTAAATATCATGAATCTTCTTCTAAAAGTTTCTTTAGTGAGTTGGGGTTCTAATCCAAGTGGTTTCACTCAAAAACATTGAGTTTTGACCCCCCCCAAATGCTCATAGCAAGATGAAGGTGCATCTGGAAGTTCAACAGTAGGTAAACCCTACTTTGAACGACCATAACTCTTTGAATATTCATCCAAATCACTTGATTTTTCTTCTAAAATTTAATTTAATGAGTTATCTTTCAAATGCCACTGGTTTCACTCAAAGATATGGTGATTTGAGGTTTCAATTAATCAAAACAAAATGAGTGTGCAATCTGTACAAATCTGACAGAATTGTGCATGCATGTTCAAATGGCCATATCTCCTCCAAAACTCAATGAAAAAGGATGAGTCTTCCTTTGAGAAGCAATTATATGAGTTATCTTTTGTTTGCAAGTGGAATCACATGAAAATATGGAGTTTTAACCCTCCAAACACCTAAAACATTTTAGATTTACAAACTGTGAAACCACCAGTAGGTAAACCCTACTTTTCATGTTAATATCTCTTTGAATATTTGTCCATAATGCATAATTATTCTTCTGGAGTTTTATTTTATGAGTTAGTATTCATATGAATGTAGTTTCATTCAAAAATATGAAGTTTTGAGGCATTAACCAAATTATTAAAGTTAAGTGTGCAATATGTCAACTAATGACAGAAGTGTGCATGCAACTTTGTGGTGCCATATCTCATTCATAAATCATTCAAAATGAGTGATTCTTTTTCAAAAGTTTCCTTTATGAGTTACGATTTCAATACAACTGAAAACTCTGGAAAACACTTAGTAGAACTCCTCAAATGAGTGTTCTACTAACATGGTGTAATCTTCCATACCGGTTGTGACACATTGTTTTGTATAAATTATTTGAACGATTATTACATGTCCAAAATGCATGAAATTTGTTTACAATGACTTTAACTCACTAATGTATCACATATAAAAAGATGAGAAACTATGTCATTTTGGATGTCACTGTAATTTGATCATCTTTAGCACCATTAGTTTCTGTCCAAACGTGAACATTCTGGAATTGTTGATTTCCTGAACTTTGATCACTTGAAGGATTATAACATTACTTTTCGTAATAATTTATATCATATTAAAGAGCATATGTGCATTATGTTTAACGGGACAATAGTAGAACAAGTTGGACATATAAGGACTTATAAGCACTTTCATAGTAATCGTTAGGTATATAAGTGACCTTTTTAGGTAGTTTGCGTTGATAGGAAAGCGGTAGGTCATCAAGCGGACGTTTCGTGAATTTTCTTTGAAGCTTTGCTATAAGGTGAGTATTCACAGCCCCATTTTTAAAGTATTTTATACGTTTTGGGGTGGAAAGCATGATTAAATGAAATATTTGAGCTATTTGCATTACCGAATGTGAAACAATATGAAATTTTTTGTTTTTGGACACTAAGGCATGTACACTAATAGATTGTTTTGAGTAAAATGTTCCATAAAAGTTTGTATACTACTATTAATTCAAGTGAGGAGCCGAGGGTATTTGTGGATAGCGCTATTGGACGGACAATCCCACCTAAAACCGAAAAGTAGAGGTGTGGATAGCAATCCCTCCGGAAAACTACAGGTAGGGGTGCACTATACTTAAAAGGAAGGTTCTACACATGTGGACTTTAGGTCCACCACTGAGGTAGAACTAAAAATATTTTTGTGGTCGAAGGTTTAGTGGTGGCTCATTACTTACTAATAATTAGGGTACAAAAATGTCTTGAACGTTTTATGATGTAAAGATTTATTAAGTGCCATAAAAGTATTTTTCTCAATAGTCATTTACGCAAAAGATGTTTATAATATTGAAAACCTGTGAACTCACCAACTCTTTGTAGTTGACCTTGTTTTATTCATGCTTTTCAGGGGTAAGAAAGGGTAACAAAAAATGCTTGTGTTTGGGGCGCATCAACATCAACCAAGTTTAAATTTGAAAACATTTTGTTGAACACCTTGTTTCTTATATTTTGTTAAAACTTGAACTTGTATGATGTAATGTTCAGATTTATTTTGTTATATATTTGAATGGACAATTGGTGTTGTTTTCGCTCTACCGCTATGAAATCTTGAACTATCACTCCCCGTTTTTCCGCTTTAGCGGGGTGTGACATGTGTAATCAGAAATGTTTGTAATTTTCTTTTCATGTGTGATATCAACTCTGAGTTGTCTCTTTTCGTTAGGTTCACATGCCAATGTCACTCAACTATGGGTTGTCTCTTTCCATCAGGTTCACATGCCAATGTCACTCAACTATGGGTTGTCTCTTTCCGTCAGGTTCACATGCCAATGTCTCTCAATTATGGGTTGTCTTTTTCCGTCAGGTTCACATGACAATGTCTCCCGATTATTGTAAATTTCCCTTATATATTGGTTATCTTTCAACAAAGTTTTTCAACAAAGACTTACACACTCACTAAAATGTCTTTCAATGAAAACTCAGCACCAGAATCAGGTGGCGAATATGATGAATGGCAATCATGAGTTATTCAACAAAACCAACAACTTGATCGCATCATCGACGATATACTAATAAAATCATCCAATCTGTTCATTGGAAATCAACCTCCAAGAGCAAGAAGGAGGTACTGTGATAGGCAACGTGAGATAGGTGAAGCGTGTTTGATGTAAGACTATTTTATTGACAATCCAACATTCGACGAGGTTATTTTTCGAAAAAGATTTCCAATGCAAAGATCAATATTCATTCGTATAGTGGATGTTGTTACTGCTAATGACGAATATTTTCCACCAAGACCTGATGCCACAGGTAGACAGGGTCTTTCATCATTGCAAAAATGTACTGCATCCATGAGGATGTTGGCATATGGGGCATCAACTAATGTAGTTGATGAATATTTGAGAATGAGTGCATCCACAAGAAGGAAATCTTTAATGCACTTCATAGATGGGGTCAGATCATGTTTTGGTACCTTAGAAAGTCGAACGAAACGGATTTGGCAAAACAACTCTACGTTGGAGATCAACGTGGATTCCCGGATATGATAGGTAGTATTGACTGCATGCATTGGGAATGGAAAAATTGTCCTAGTGCATGGGCTGGACAATATGCTGGAAGAAGTGGAAAGCCAACAATCATTCTAGAAGTCGTTGCATCATACGATTTATGGGTATGGCATGCTTTTTTTGGAACCCAAGGTTCGCTTAATGATATTAATGTACTCCACCGATCTCCTATTTTCGATGATGTATTGGCAGGTCACTCACCAAAAGTTAGTTATGTCATGAATGATCAAGAATATTGATTGAGGTCATAAGATAGCTTCAAAAGAAGCCCCGCTTCTGAAGAACAGTTCTGAAGAAGGTCAGTATAAGTGAAGAAAGCACAGAAGTTCAGAAGTACAAAGATAGGATGCTAAAGTGAAGATAAGCCTAAGGCATAACTTCTGAAGTGGCTACTTCAGAAGTTCTGAAGTTTCTCATGTTGATCTGAAGAAGTTCTGAAGAACTTCTGAATTATGTTCTGAAGAAGTTCAGAAGTAGTTCTGAACTTACTGCTGTATGTCTGTCACTGAATGTATTGTTACTTTAGCATTTCCATATTGTATATAAATAGAAGGTTAGTTAGTTTGTTAGAACTAATGTTCATAGATCACTTGTACTGTAAAAGACATATCTTTGTAACCCTGTTAAGATCAATACTACATCCGACTTCATTGCAATAATTCTTGTTCCTTATTCTATTTTCTTTCTATTTCTTGATATTTGGGATCTAACAATTGGTATCAGAGCCAATTCATCTTTTTGATCATTCTGTTAAGAATGGTCAGATCTGACAAGTTCTTGAAATTCTAGATCCATCTATTCAAGCTTGATTGAATTTATTTTATAGATCAAACCTAGGTGAATTTGCGATCATACAATTCAAGATGTCGAAAGAAATCGTCTCCATTGGATCTGAAACAAAACCACCAACTCTGTTCTTGGATGAATATCATCAATGGCGCATACGTATGATTCAATTCTTGAACAACATAGATGAGGCATTGACGCAATCTATTATCAATGGACCTCTTGAAGTATATGTAGAAATCCCAACTGTTCCAAGAACTGAAACAACCCCTGAAATTCCTGCTTCAAGAATCAAGAAAAGCCCAGGAATGTACAGTAATGCTGAGAAAGATCAAGCAATAGTTGATAGAAGAGAACTAACTCTACTCACAATGGCAATACCCAATGAGATATTCAACATGGTTGATAGTTTAACCTCTACTAAAGCTATGTGGGATGAGGTAGAAGCTCAGATGTAGGGGAGCACTAAAGCTCAAGCTCAGAGGCTTAATATTTGTGTTGGAACATATGAAAACTTCAGATATAAAGAAGGCGAATCTATCATAGAGACTTATCATAGATTCAACAATATTCTGAATGATCTAAGAAGAAATGACGTTCAAACATCAAATTCAGAGATCAACAACAAGTTTCTGAACAATCTGGGAAATGAATGGTCTAGCTTTACAAGAAATCTGTCTAGAAACCCTATTCATGATGTTTATGGGATTTTATTTCAACAAGAAGATAAAATCAAGTTTAGACAAAATGAACAGAAAAAGACAAATGAAATTGTAGCCTTGTTAAGCAAGAAGTTAAACATCTCAATGACCATATCATCAAAGAACAAAGTTTGTGAAATCTCAGAAATTAATCTATGTAATAAATCTCAAGTCAAGATGCTGTTCAACAAGAGATAACAGAGCCAGCAAGATGCTTTAACCGTGGAAAACCTAGTCATTTTGTAAGACAATGCAAAAGGCCTAAGGTTAAGAATGTTGGTTACTATGAAAAGAGCATCTACTTGCAAAGAAGAAGGAAATCAATCCAGCTCTAATCACAAAATATGAAGAAGATTGGTTGAACTTGAGTGACGGAGAATATGATGAAGAAGTTGCTCATTATGCTTCAAACTGCTATATGTGCCAGATGGATCCAGAAGATACTCATGCACATGAATCTGAGGTACAAACTTCTTCTTCTAAATTAAATTCTGAATCAAGTTCTTCATCAAATTTTGATAATTCTGAAAATAACATGGAACATCAAATTCTGAATATGAATTCTGAATTTGAAAATCTCAGAAACAAAATAAAAGGTGAAAGAATATTGGTCAACAAATTTAGAGCTGAAAGTCAAATCTATAAACAAAATTGCCAAAATGCTGAAGAAATACTTGAAAAGGTTTCTGTCACAACCCGCTAAAGCGGTAACACAGGGAGTGATAATTCAAGATTTCATAGCAACTGAGCGATAACAACACCAATTGTCCAATTAAATACATAACACATAAAACTGAACATTACATCATACCAGATCAAGTTTTAACAAAATAAAAGAAATAAGATGTTCTACAAAACTATTTCAAATTTAAACATGGTTGATGTTGATGCGCCCCAAACATAAGCATATTTAGTTACCCTTTCTTACCCCTGAAAAGCATGAATAAAACAAGGTCAACTACAAATAGTTGGTGAGTTCATAGGTTTTAAATATTATAAACATCTTTTGCATAAATGAATATTAAGAAAAATACTTTTATGGCACTTAATAAATCTTTACATCATAAAACATTCAAGGCATTTTTGTACCCTAATTATTAGTAAGTAATGAGCCACCAGTAAACTTATGACCACAAAAATATTTTTAGTTCTACCTCAGCGGTGGACCTAAAGTCCACATGTGTAGAACCTTCTTTTTAGTTCTACCTCAGCGATGGACCTAAAGTCAACATGTGTAGAACCTTCTTTTTAGTTCTACCTCAGCGATGGACCTAAAGTCCACATGTGTAGAACCTTCTTTTTAGTTCTACCTCAGCGGTGGACCTAAAGTCCACATGTGTAGAACCTTCTTTTTAGTATAGTGCACCCCTACCTGTAGTTTCCCGGTGGGATTGCTATCCACACCCCTACTTTTTGGTTTTTAGGTGGGATTGTCCGTCCAATAGTGCTATCCACATATACCCTCGGCTCCTCACTTGAGTTAATAGTAGTGTACAAACTTTTACCCCAAAACATATAAAATACTTTAAAAATGAAACATTTTACCCAATACAATCTATTAGTGTACATGCCTTAATGTCCAAAAACAACAATTTTCATAATATTCACATTCGTTAATGCAAATAGCTCAAATATTTCATTTAATCATGCTTTTCACCCCAAAACATATAAAATACTTTAAAAATGGGGCTCTGAATACTCACCCACCTTTTTCAAAAGCTCCGTTTAAAGCACGATTCGTCCGCAAGCCGACCTAACGCTTCCGTATCAAAGTAAAATACCCAAAACGGTCACTTATGCGTCTAACGATTACTATGAGAGTGCTTATAAGTCCTTATATGTCCAACTTGGTCTACTATTGTCCCGTTATACATAATGCACATATGCTCTTTAAAGAAATAATTTATACCGAAAATGTAACATTATAGTCTTTCAAGTGATTAAAATTTATGAAATCAACCAGTTTCAGAATTTAACTTTATGACAGAAACTATAAGTCTTAAAAATGATCAAATTAATGTAACATCCAAAATGAAAAAAAATTCCATCTTTTTATATGTGATGCATTACTGAGTTAAGGTCATTTTGACCAAATTTCATTCATTTTAGACAACTAAAAAGGGTTCAAATAATTTATATCAAACAGTGTGTCACAGAAAGCATGGCAGATTACACACTGTTAGTAAAACAATCATTTGAGGAGTTCTACTTATTATATTTCAGAACTTCCAATTGGATTATAAACATAACACATAAAGAAAACTTTTAAGATAAGAATCACTCATTTTAAATGAGTTATGAGGAAGATATGGCATCACAAAGTTGCATGCACACATCTGTCATTAGTTGACAGATTGCACACTTAACTTTAATAAATTGATTAATGCCTCAAAACTTCATATTTTTGAATGAATCCGGATTCAAATGAACCCTAACTCATACGAGAAAACTCCAGAAGAATAATTATGCATTATGGACAAATATTCAAAGAGATATTAGCATGCATAGTAGGATTTACCTACTGGTGGTCTCACAGATTGCACACCTAAGTCAAAACTCCATATTTTTAAGTTATTCCACTTTCAAATTGAAGATAACCGATAAAACTAACTCTCAAAGGAAAAATAATCCTTTTTCATTGAGTTTTGAAAGAGATATGGTCATTTGAACATGCATGCACAAATCTGTCTTTGGTTGATACTTTGCACACTCATTTTGTTTTAATTAGTTGGAACCTCAAATCACCTTATTTTTGAATGAAATCAGTGGCAATTGAAAGATAATTGATTTAATAAAATTCCAGAAGAAGAATCAAGTAATTTGGATGAGTATTCAGAGAGTTATGGTCGTTCAAAGTAGGGTTTGCCTACTGTTGAACTTCCAGATGCACATGCATCTTGTTATTAGCATTTGAGGGGTCAAAACTCAATATTTTTGAGTAAGACCACTTGGATTAGAACCCCAACTCACTAAGTAAACTTGTAGAAAGAAGATTCATGATATTTGAACATACTATTTGCATGAAATGGACGAGTTATGCACATGCATAGAATCTGTCAGCACCAAAAATAACCATTGTTGTTCAAAATCACATAAAATCATGATTTTCACCTTTTTTTTCTTGAGTTTTATTGTTTGGATCATAGATTATCACCATCATATAATTATTTTACATGTTATTGGTGTATAATCTCTCCATGAAACTTAGAAAATGCAGAGGTTAGAAGAATGATACTTAAAATGCAAGAAATGGTGGGTTTTTTACCCAAAATGGTAAGAAAAGAAAGAGATGATGTTATTACTTACTTGAGTGATGTTTAGAAGTTTTAATCCTTGAATAATCTTGGATTTTGATAGAGTTAATGGCTGAAATTTGGCTGGAGCAAGAGAGAAAAGAGAGGGTGTTGAAAGTGTCCCTTCACTTTTAGAGAGAGAGAGATGAGAGCAAATTTGAATTTTCAAATGAGCAAATGAGAAGAAAAAAATGATTTTTATATGTGGACAAAGGGAGGGGGGCCACCCATGGGTATGGGCCCTACCCAATCCAACAAACTTGTTGATCCCAGATAAACAAGCACAATGACAAGTAAACGTTAATATTAATGTAATACGACAATAAAGATGTTAAGGAACTTACGTAGTCGTATATCTCTTGATGGTATGATAATCGATTACAATGAAAATCAGATTCAGCTCTCTCTCTCTCTCTCTCTCTATGTAATATGAATCGAAAAGATAAAACGAAAACCATAATGTCCTATTTATATTGCTAGGTCTAAGCTAATTAAGGAAACAAAAAGTTTAAGGAATTATAAACTTCCTTTTACAATCAAGCATATCTTTTCCTTATTTTGTCACAATTAAATAATAATAGACCTAACAATCTCCCCCTTTGTGGCAAAATGAGTCTTCATCTCTTTAGCTCGAACATGCCTTCAAATCTTCGAAGGGTTTGTCGATAGATAATTCTTTCATCGATTATCTTGATAGCTTCTATGAGAGAGTTTCTTTTGTCGTTGCTCATCCTTGTTGCGCTCTTTCTATCCGTTGCAAGTTCTGAAGCAAGTCTGTTTCGGATTCCCCACAAAGTACCGTCAGAATATGCAGCCACTTCATGAAACCTGAGAAACCGTTTTTCTCTAAAGGCATGCATCCAAACGACTCCATGAACAGGACGAGGGATGACGGTGGTAACTAGAGTACTGTTTGGTACAGGTAATGATTGATCAGGCTTTGTAATATGTATCTTCTTTTGCTCGCTTTCTATCCTAGGTTGAAGATCATGCAGATAGCTGTACCGAAGCTCTTTCTGAACATGCCTTACCACTGCCCTTAATGCCCTTTGCTCGTGTTCGTTTCGGTTGCGTTTGTCTCTCAAGTCGTTGTAGATTATTTCAAAGTCCATTATATCAAGGTTTGCAAAATCAACTTCAGAGAAGGAATATGTTTTACCATCTTCTCTTTGGACAGTGAAAACCGGGTACTCGACTTGATAGATCCTTGCAATGTCATTTTTCAGAATCCCGATAACCCTGTGTCTTGAGACCGCTTCAGCTGGAGGTAAAGCTCTCATCTTCAGGATATGGAGATACTCTCTAACCTGAGCAGGGTCCATTCCCATCACGAGATGAATGTGTGCCAAATCGTCAGGTTTTGCTTCCTTACGGAAGATCTTCTCCATAGTTTCCTCAAGATATGGCACCCGAATCTGCTGATTTACCCATTTTGATTTGCTTTCCGTCAACATTCTTTGCCACCGAATCTGATGGGGTAGCAGTCTTGGTTCGTTCTGTTCCCTTAAAGCATAGTTCCTTGCTGTATGCCATAAGTTCACATAGTCTTGCTCTTGGAGTACTGGTTCATACGGATCTCTGAACAAGTTTCATAGTGAGTTTCGTAGACCTTGAACATCGACTCGTTCTTCATTTTGTTCGGGTTCGGCAGATTCGGCTGGTTCGGCTGTACTCTCGAGTTCGATATCCGCAGGCTTTTCAACCGTTGGTGTATTGTCCTCTTGAGTCGTTGTAATGCGTTGTCTTTGTTGGGTAGTTTGAGCGGGTGGTCTTGAAGCTGATGCAGCAGCTGCTCTTGGTCGTGATCTTGCAGTTTGGCGTGTCTCCCCCTCAGGACGAGTTGGAGCGGAGCCCGGGTCGTCCTGGTGAGGTCTGGATGCAGATGCACGAACGGCCGGACGGCAAGACTCTTGTATTTATGTGCGTAGATTAGTAATAGGACCCAAGATGTCATCCGTTTGGCGCTGTTGGGCGGTCTTCAAGTCGGTGAGCTCTTGGTAGATGTGGGCGCGGAATACATCGAACTCATGACGAGTGACAGTGGGGATCTGAAGGTTGCGACGAAGAAGACCCTCAAGTGAATCCTCCGGTTGGCCGGTTGCATTGGATTCGGCTAGCAGGTTAGCATACAGCATCGACATGAGTTCATCGGTGTTGTACTCATGTCGATGTGGGGAATGGGGTCGATCTGCGGGGGGTGATGGTGGCGGAGGAGAGCGGCTGGTGCTTGGACGGCTTGAGCTTGGCTGTGAAGGGTCGTCTTGAAGAGGAGTCGGTTCTTTAAGGCGCGCGGCTTCACGGATTTGGCGCACGAAGGCTTCCCTTTCGGCTGTCATTAAGGTAACATGTTCAGCAAGGGTGTCTCTTTCCTTCTGTAAGTGGGAGGCAATGATCGCTTCGCCTTCCGGGGGTATAGAGAACGACGGAGATGGGTTGCTGTATGGGTAACACCTGGATCACTTAGGTTACCCGTTGACATAACAGTTGATTCAACTGTATGACCTACGTTCAGCGTTGGCATAGATGTAGCGCTGGTAGGATTTCCTCCCAATCCTCGTGGAATGTCCGGAATGGGCATCACTATGGGAGTTCCGACTGGGCCACGGAGGCTCGCAGTGTGTGTAGACTCGTGTCCCCTAGCGGGCTCCAGACTCGATGTGCATACAAACGAAGTCGAAGCAGGTGAGCTACTTCCTCTTGTTTCAATAGCTATGTCTCCCGAGTGGAGGGGAGCTAGATACGGTGCTAGACTCACAAGTATGTTTGAAACTGTTGATTGTTGGGAGCCTTCAGATTGGCTAGGGGGGGGGGGGGGCGTGCAATTGCGCTGCTAGGTCTACAGCGACTTGTCCACTAGTCATATCCAACGAATGAGTAGGGCTAGTTGACTCGGTTACTTGGTTGGGGGATATTGGACTCTCACTCGCTATCGTTTTTGTCTCCTCTTCGCTCATGCTCACTATTTCTTTTTCAACTTGTACTCCCTGCTCTCTCCTTATTTCTCTA
This sequence comes from Silybum marianum, assembly GCA_036898165.1. NCBI lineage: Eukaryota > Viridiplantae > Streptophyta > Magnoliopsida > Asterales > Asteraceae > Silybum > Silybum marianum. The sequence goes on along the minus strand of CM072540.1, from coordinate 12,066,577 downwards.
GTAAATGGCTCGGTAAATATGTCGGACATTGAGGTAGTTACATGATCGATTTCAAAGTCAAAGAGGTCATTTGGCTCATCAAGTTCTTCAGTTGTTGTAGCTTGGTGGTCCTCGGTGTCCGATGCAGAGTCGGAAGGGGTGGTTTTGTGCCGATGCGACGTAGAGCTTGTTCTTCTATGGCAGCAGTTCTTGGTCGGCGGGAAAGGGGTTGAGTGTCGGATTCATCTTCATCTGACGATGAGGGTCGTGGACGAACACGGCTACGGCTAACGAGCATTTTGATGCGCGGGGTAGATCTGGAATTAGAAGCAGCTTGAGGGTTGGTGGGTGGTGGTATTGGGATTGATGGGGCGGCAGATGTTGGTATTGGCTGATCAGGTGCACCGCCCTCTTCGTTTCCCCTCACTATTCACTCATCACCCTGTTCAGGATCCCCATGATCCTAAACCTGCTCATCTATTCTAGGACCCTCTTCCTCCACAATATGTTCCTCATGGATAGGTTGTTGGGCAGGCACAACCGGAGGTGGTTGAGCCATTAAGCCGTGTCTCTCCCTATAAGCTATCACACTCGGTGCATTCTGATCAGTGTAGGCCAGAAGAGCTTCAGGGATTGGCATGATGAAGTTAAACTGATTGTCATTGAGCCGGAGAAACTTCATTGAGTTGGTTGGTCCTAAGGGTGATCCGGCTCGTCTACGGATGGCAGATCGGGAAGACATCATGGCGTGAATGAATAATTGAAGAAACCGTTGGAAAGGTACGAAGGCACGATCGCGATAGTTGGACTTGTCTTCCACTAGCTCCACAAAATCCGTCGAGATGAGCATCGCGTAGTCATAATGACGGTTGAAAGCGATGCCGTGAAAAATTCGAAGGACCGCAGTGCTGGCCTTGTCCATGCCAGTGTGTTTGCTAGTCAGACATCGATTGATGATGGTGAATAGCGTGAACCAAATCTGAGGCAGGTACATCCTTTTGAACTGGTCGGGGCTTGTGAATGGTTCAGGGGATTCGTACCCAAGGGCTAGGATGTCGGCAACCAGTTGTTGGTCGGTTGCAAAGGCGTCGTATGGGTGTTCGGCTGTGGCGAGCGGCAGGCGGAGGATGCGTCGAATCCTAGATGGTGTCAAGCGGGTGACAAAGTCATCAATTTGAGCAGTAAAATGATGGTCACCTTCGTCCGGATGGTACGTCAACGTGTACCAGAATTGTTGGAGATAGAAGAGGGATACCCGCTGGTCCAGTGCAAAGGCATAACGAAGCGGATGTCGTTGAAGGATGTCGAGGATGACTTGGTGTTCTATTGTGATGCCAAAATCCAGACGGTGGTTGTTCGGCTTGATTTTCCGAAGATGTGCTCTAGGCATCAAGATGTCATCCTGGTTAGTTGCGTTGATGTTGGGTTCTGTCGAGCGTTCGGAAGGCATCGGGTGGTCATCGTCCGAAAGGTTTGGATCATTCATGGCTGCCATGTGTACTGAAATAAGACAGTTAGTCAAACAGATGAACTGTTAGTTGTGAAGTGATAGTGACAACATGAAAAAAATGCTAAGGCTTTTTGTCGAGTCCCATTGGGCCGATAACAATTGTTATCGAGTGCAATAGGATCGATAATCAAAAGTTTGTCGAGAAAGTCGGGTCGATAACAAGACTTGTTAAAAAAATGAAAGAACAAACCTGTGAATCTGTAAGATGGATGAGGAGTCATTGGGAATCAAGAAACACAGGTTATCGATCCTTTGAGAGTCTATAAAAAAACTTAAAGTTTGTTATCGATCCAAATTGACTCGATGAAAGTACTTGATGATGTTATCGAGCCTTAAGCACTCGATAAAAAAACTTGGAAGATGTAAGAACATGTTATCGAGTCTTATAGGGCTCGATGAAAACAGTTAGTAATTTTCATCGATCCTTTGAAGATCAATAAAAAATGTTATCGAGTTCAAAGGGTTCGATAAAAAATACTTAGTGATTTTCATCGATCCTATTTGAGTCGATAACAAATGTTATCGAGTCCTAAGGCATTCGATGAAAACACTTAGTGATTTTCATCGATCAAGAGGGTATCGACAAAAATTGTTGTCAAGTCAGAAGGGATCGATAAAAACCCTTAGTGAATATGATGATGTTCGTGGCATGTTTAACAAGAGTCGATAAAAACCCAAGGGTTCATAGGGGGACTCGATAAAAAAGCATAAGAAGACAGTGATTTTCCTAAGTGCTCAGGTTCAAAGAAAAGGCCTAAAACTAAGGCAAAATCCTATGTCTAGGTGCGATTAGAGATAGGGAACAACTTTAATAAAGTACTTAGGTCGAATACTTACAAAACAGCCACAGAATCGACTGTTGAACAGTCCAAATCGGAAACCCAAGGCTTTTTGATGAAAAAAAAACCGATCTGTTCAAGTGACTTTATGGAATCATTCATTGGGTAAAAGTACTAAGTGGAAGAATTAAAGATGATCAGGGGAGAATTACAAACCTGGTGATGCTTTCGGATCTGAAAAACTCGAAGATTTGAGGTTGTGATTATGAACAGCCAAGAACTCAAAGGGTTTTTTTTTTTCAGAGAGAGGGAAATTCAAACAAAGCTTGTGAGAAAAGATTCTGAGAGTGTGGGGCCCGATTTCTTTAAATATTGGTCATCAAGTGATGACACGTGGCATATTGTGATTGGGCCGAGGAAAAAAGTCCCTTTATCGAGATGTCGATTGGGGAGGTTATCGATCCAAGTGAGGGCGACAACCTCGTGTTGTCAAGCCCTTAGGGGCCGAGAACCTCACTTGGTTTTTTTTTTTTTAACAGTAAAAAAATATAAGGCTCCCCCTTAATGTGTGCAGAAAGTGTTGTGCTCCCCCTAGGAATGTGAATAAATAGACAGAAAACGTACCTTGTTGCTCCCTCTCGATAGATGAACCATGGTGATACACACAGCGAGGTAGATAGAAAATGAAAGAAAGATTGAAAATACGGAACTGTAAGATAAAGGTCAAAATTCAAAAAAAATGAGAACTCAAGTGTAAAGCAGATTGACTCGTAGAATGAATGTGCATAAACCCTTGGATAGACGTTTTTGAGGATTTTGAGACAGACTGATTTGTGATAATCAGGTTTTGAGATTGAGCATTCCCAACTTGGATACTAGGAACTGGAATCGTTTCTCATCCAGTGCCTTGCTAAACAGGTCGGCAAGCTGAAGTTCTGTATTGACAAAATATAGTTCAATTGTACCTCTTTCGACGTGATCCTTGATGAAGTGATATCGAACGTCGATGTGCTTTGTCTTCGTGTGTTGAACCGGGTTGCTTGAAATGGTTATGGCGCTTTTGGAATCACAGTAGATAGGAATCTTGTTGAACCAGAAGCCATAGTCTTTGAGTTGAGTGCGCATCCACAGTACTTGCGAGTAGCAGCTTGCGGCAGCAATATATTCGGCTTCCGCAGTAGATGTGGAGACGCAAGCTTGCTACTAGGAGGACCAGCTGACCAATTTGTCTCCGAGGAATTGAATGTGGCCCGAAGTGCTTTTGTGATCGAGCATGCATCCGGCGTGATCCGAATCTGAAAAGGCAGTTAGCTCGAAACCCGTATCCTTGGGATACCATAGGCCAAGATTAGGTGTACCTTTTAAATACCGGAAAATCCGTTTGGTCGCACTAAGATGAGATTCCTTGGGAGATGCTTGATATCTCGCGCATAGACAGGTGGCAAACATTATGTCCGGACGACTAGCCATAAGATACATGAGAGAACCAACCATGCCTCGGTAATTTTTAGAATCCACATGTTTTCCCGAAGGATCAGCGTGTAGTTTTGAACCCGGGGACATGGGTGTACCAATCGGAGAACATGACGTCATGTTGTATTTACACAACGTATTCGAGATGTATTTTGATTGGTTGATGAATATTCCTGTAGAAAATTGTTTTATTTGAAGACCAAGGAAAAAGTTCATCATTCCCATCATGCTCATGTTAAATTTTGCAATCATGAGTTCGGAGAACTCTTGGCATTGCTGTGGGTTAGTCGAACCGAAGATGATGTCGTCCACGTAGACTTGTATGAGCATAATGTCACCTTTGTCCTTTTTAATGAAAAGAGTTGGATCGATCTTACCTTTGGAGTATCCGTTCTTCACTAAATAGGTAGACAAACTATCGTACCATGCGCGGGGGGCTTGTTTCAAGCCATACAGAGCCTTGTCCAGAATGTAGACATGAGTTGGTTTGGAGGAGTCGACAAACCCGTCGGGGTGAGAAACATAGACTTCTTCACGCAGAACACCATTTAAGAAAGCCGTCTTGACGTCCATTTGGAAAACCACAAAGTTCTTATGTGCCGCGTAAGCCAAGAACATTCGGATTGCTTCAATGCAGGCGACTGGTGCAAATGTTTCGTCGTAGTCAATGCCTTCTTGCTGACGGTATCCTTTGGCGACAAGTCTAGCTTTGTTGCTTATAACGACTCCATCTTCATCTTGCTTGTTCTTGAATATCCATTTCGTGCCGATAATGGTTTTGTTTCGTGGACGGGGAACAAGGCGCCAAACTTTCAAGCTTTCAAATTGATTGAGTTCCTCTTGCATTGCCACAATCCAATCAGGATCATTCATTGCCTCGTGAATGGATGTGGGTTCAATCTTGCTTCTGAATGAAGAGAACATACAATCGTTGGCCGAGGCGGCTCGTGTAGTGACTGGTCTGGTTGGATCGCCAATTATCTGATCAACTGGATGAGAACGGGTCCATTTGATTATATGAGGGAGCGGTTGGAATGCATTTGGATCCGGAGTTTCATCTTCATATGAGCCTAGCGGAAGATCTTGAAGTGATTCGAAGGTTGGAGCCAAGGTAGAGGATCTTGTAGCACTTGTGACATCCTTAGGGGCCGAAGTTGATGGTGGGGGAGAGGATGTCGGTTCCGTAGGATTTGGTTAAACAGCCGGTTGAGGTTCAGGTGGAACGAGAGGAGCATCTGTTGAAACGGTTTGATTTAGAGGAGCAGTTGACGATGTACTTGGAGATGCAGCAGTTGAGACGGTTTCCGTTGTAATTGGCGGTCCGGAAAGATTCGTGGTCTCGGCAATCTCCAAGGTAGGCGGGGGAATCTGGAAAGAAGTATCGGTGGATGGTCCAAAGTAATCCGAGTAGAAGTACTCGAATAAGTCATCCAGATTTGACATGGCGGTTATGGACGTTGAAGGTTCAGCGGGGTTGGGAGCAGGTTCCGAACGAATGTGATCGGAAGCTAATATGCCGGTTAGTGCGGGTCCAGAACTATCGTGTTCAGGAGTCATTTCGGCGTTTGGATCGAATTGAACATTAACGTTTTCAGTGACGCAACGTGCGTGTTTTATGTAGACCCAATAAGATGATGCGTTTGGTGAGTATCCGAGAAAGTAAGCTTCATCGGCTTTCGGCTTGAGTTTCCCACGATCTTCTTTTTCATTTAGTACGAAGCAACGAGTGCCAAACGTTCGAAGATGCTCGATGGAAGGAACACGATCGTAGACCAAGTGATAAGGTGTCTTGTTGAAGTGTTTGTTGATGATAGAGCGGTTTTGAGTGTAGCATGCAGTGTTGATAGCTTCGGCTCAAAGGTGGAGAGGAAGCTTTGAGAAAGTAAGCATAGTGCGAGCGGCTTCAACTAGAGTTCGATTTCGGCGTTCTACAACACCGTTTTGTTGCGGAGTACAAGCTGCAGAGAACGTGTGGGTTATACCAACCGATTCGCTGTAACCGTCAAGGGTACGGTTTTTGAATTCAGTTCCATTATCGGTGCGGATGGTTTGGGCAGTAAGTTCTAGCTTAACTTGGATGGCTTTGAGAAACATGATGATGGTGTTGGGGGTTTCATCCTTTGATCGAAGGAACTTTACCCATGTGAACCGAGAGAAATCGTCCACCATCACTAGAACATACTTTTTACCATGTATGCTTTGAGTCCGCATCGGGCCGCACAAGTCCATATGAATGAGTTGAAGAGGTCGAGTTGTGCTGTGAACTAATTTGGGTTTGTGAGAGACCTTCTTCATCTTTCCCATCTCGCATGCGCCACAGAGATGCGGTTTGTCGAATTTAACAGCTGGAAGACCAGTGACTAGTCCTTGAATGGAAAGACGATTGATGTTTTTGAAGTTTAAGTGAGATAAACGTCGATGCCATAACCATGTCTTTGGACTGGAAACATTTGAAAGTAGACAAACACTTGAGGGTGCGTTCACTTGAGAAAGATCGATCGTGTAGAGATTTAACTTGCGCGTGCCGGTTAGTAGCTCCTTTCCATCGAATGTGCGAACACAGCATCGTTCGGGTCTAAAATTTACTTCGAGTTGCTTGTCACAGAATTTGCCAATGCTCAACAGGTTGTGACTCTGGCCTTGAACATAAGAAACACTAGAAATGGTGATGTTGTTTTGAATGATATCACCATATCCTTTAATCGGTGCCAAGTGATCGTTGGCAAATTTGATGAAACCGCCCTTCTTTTCAGTGTAATTGGCAAGCAGCTCCTTTTGTCCGGTCATGTGTTTAGAGCATCCGGAATATAAGTACCACACATGATCGATCTGCACAAAATTAGGCAGATTTAGGTACCCATTTGTAAATGGGTCCATCATTGTTAGTCAACTTAGCACCCTTGGGTACCCACTTGTAGTGAGACTTACAGGTGTTAGTCATTTGATTTCTCGGACCCCATTTAGAAACAGGTGATGAAGAAAAAGCTTTGTGTTTAAAAGAATTATGCATGTCAGGAAAATAATCATAATCATAATCAATTGGAGGTTTACGTACAAAGTCATCCACACCGCAATTAGAACAGCAAATTTTATTACGAGAAAATTTAGTTAAGTGTCGAAATGAATGAATTTGATAAGGAAATCTAAAACGAGAATTGTTTCTTTTAACATTTGAACGGAAAAAATTTCTTCTTCGCGGGGTGTTGACTTTGTAGAACGCGTGCCCTTTTTAGAAGTCTAAAACTTGTTTGTTTTCTAAAGTATGAACCGCTGAAACATTGAAAGGAACACGGTTAGTTTGGTTTTGGAAGACATGATTGGTTTTCGTTTCTTTAGGAGTGGTTTGATTTTGGCTCGTGGAACACTCCGTTGGTTCCGTAGGCAATGAAACTGATCTGGAGTGCCTGTCAAGGGCGCTAGTGCATACCCCGGGGTGATCATCACCACCTGCACCTCCGTAAGGCCTACCATTACCGTTACTTATCTCTCTTTCTGACTTCCATAGGTTGTTTGCCTTTGTCTAAAAACTCCGTGTGCTTTGGAAGTACAGGATTGAATTCAAACTCATCACACATGTCATTTAAATACTCGTCCGATTCAAGTTAAGATTGGTTAGAAAGGGAATCTAATTCAGCATTGATTTGTTCGTCGGAATAGGAACATTTTTGTTTTGAAAGATTGGAATTTAGGTCCATTTTAAACAACTCTTCGCAATTATCTAAATAATTGCTAACGAAGGCTTTACAAGTTGAAATGTTTGAAATAGTATCATTTTCATGAGTTTTGTTCAATTTGTAAAGTCTCGTTCTCAAGTTGTTGTATTTTAAATAAAAATGATTCATTTTCCTTTTCCGCCAAAGAACGTTCAGTTTCCAACTTTCGTTCGAGTTGAATAATTTTCTTTTCTATAAATAGAGTGGGAATGTACGGTTTACATTCAGGAATCTTGTTTTGAAGTTCTTCGGCAGAATATGATGGAAAGTAGTTGTTTGGAAGAGATTCACTTGAAGATTCCTCTTCTACTATTTGAGGATAGCAGAAAGGTATTTAAAAATATTTTTGTTTTGTCTCTTCCAATCTTCTCTTTCCTCAACACTAGGGTCCGGCTTGATAAACTGAATTTGGTAATCTGGACCAAGGTTCAGATATTCGAATTTATAAATCGTCGAAGTATTATAGATAGCCTTTGCTAAGTGTTTCAGGTTTTCAAAACCTAATCCGGCTTTAGAGCTTAAATCTTTCGGTGCATTTAAGTGAATAGTGTGTTCAGTTTGACCAAACTTGTAAAGTTTTAATTCTAAATTTTCGAGTTTTTCTAATAGATCTTGTCTTTGAAAACTGACAAAGTCAAACTTTGATGAAAATTTGGCAGTCTCATTCCTAGATGAGTGAAATTGAAGCGTGAGATCAGATATTTGTTGTTTAAAAAGATCATTTTCTTCTTTTAAAACCATTTTCTCCGTTTCGAGATTGTGTGCTATACTTTGAGAATTGACAAGGTCGGTTTGCATAAGAAGCAATTGATTATGATTATTTTCTAGGCTTGCTTCGAAATTGGAAACCAAGAGTTTCTCGGTTTTCAATTTGGAGTGTAATTCTTTTAATTGACACATTAAATCGTGCATTTGAGATACGAAAGAGTCATAGTCAGAAGGGCTTACCTCGGGTGTGTAGTCGGAAGCGTGAGAAGGAGTGTCATCAGAGTAAGCCATCAAACTGAAATGAGCTTGAGTATCCCCTTCCATGTCATCTTCATCATCTTGATTAAGCCATTGTTCAACTTCAGCTAGAAGAACTTTACCGGCTTCCTTTTGTTTAGACAACATCAGTTTGTAAGTGAAGTAGTTGGAGTCCTTCACTATTGGCTTATTGCATTCCCTTGCATAGTGACCAGATTTGCCACAGTTGTAGCACAGGCTTCTCTCACCCTTGAACTTGTCTTCTGGCTTGGGTATCGGGCGTGGTTCTTCTCTTCTTGGTTTTGGTTCAAACAAGGCCTTTCGCTCATGATTATTAGATCCTGAGGCATACCTTTGTTGGTTGGGATTCGAGCGACGTGAGAACTTTTGTTGAAAAGATCTCGTAAGGAAGGCCAGTTGTTGTTGAAGTTTGGGAATTTCGGGATCATAGTCAAAATCTTCGTCTTCTAGTTCAGGAAACATCTCTTGAGGAGTGGAAGAGGAATATTTTGCCATCAACGTGATTGGATCGGCGTTCTTCTTTGAATTTAACCCCATTAGTTCGAGAACCTCCTCTTCGTCTTGTTGAAGGGTTTCATAAACTTCATGAAGATCAAGGTCAGCAAGATATTTGTTGTGTTTGATTTGATTAGCAAACCGGAGCCATTCCGGTTGAAGATTGCTAACAAATTTAACGTTGTTTTCGATCTTGGTCTTATGATTTCATTCTTGCTTAGTTCATTTACCAGTTGTACAAAACGGGTATACGTGTTCGTAAGACTTTCTCCATCTTTTGCCTTGAATTCTTCATATTAAGAGATGCAGTTGGTGATTTTGAGTTGTGTGCCATTCTTCGTTCCAAGAATGAACTTTTCTATGACCTCCCACATTTCTTTAGCCGTCTTCTTGTGGTTATCAATGCTCATATAGATTTCATTTGGGAGGCTCATAAGTAGATAAGAACGGGCAAGTTGGTCACCTCTCATTATCTTCTTCTCGTTTACATCCCATGTACTTTTGAGTTTAACTTCCCTTCGTGCGGGCGAAGGAGGAGTATTGTTTGGCATAGCCGGAAACTCCTGATAAAAGGTCGGGGGAGGACCTTCCTTGATTGAATGCATGATCTCATCGGCATAGTCATTGCGTTCAATTAAGTCAAGGAATCTATCTTTCCATTGAGAATATTCGCCCGGGAAGAGAATCGGAGGTTTGGTGTCTGATTCAATAGCCATAGCCTCACGGGTAGTCATTGTACTTTTGGGTGGACCTCAATCGATGAGTTTTTAAAATTTCTGAGTTGACTCGTGAAACAGTAGGTTTTTCTCGATTGACAAAGGAGATCGACAATAGAATTATCGATTAAGGACTTTTGTCGGGTGTGAGGTGCTCGATGAAAATTGTTATCGAGTGACAGAAGCTCGATAATAAAGGTTGTCGAATGAAATAGGCTCGATAAATTGTTATCGAGTGAACGAGGCTCGATAAAAAATGTTGTCAAATTAAATAGACTCGATATAAATTGTTATCGAGTGAACGAGGCTCGATAAAAAATGTTGTCGAATTAAATAGACTCGATATAAATTGTTATCGAGTGAACGAGGCTCGATAAAAAGTTATTGTCGAATGAATTTGGCTTGAAAACAACTTTATATAATTTGAGTTCGATTTACAAAATTTTATCGAATACTGACCACTCGATCAAACTTCTTCTCGATTCAATAGGACTCGACAAAAAATCAAATACTTTAATTCTGAGTTTTCTGTTATTGAAAAACCAGAAAACAAAAACATAGTGTTCTTGACTAAAAAGAACTAGTCTTTTTATGGACAAGACTGTCTGGGTTTTCGAGTTTCTTATTTGTTCAATTATAGAAAATATCAAGATTACGAGAGTTTATGATTTTACTAAGGAAATCTAGTAAGAAAAGCTGCAGGAGTCACAAGTTCCTGAGTTTTCTTATGTAAAGATATTGAAAAGTAAAAAAAATAAACTAAAGTAATTTTAACTAAACAGATTTAAATATTTTATGTAGGAGTCGATAAAAAAAACAAGATTTAAGCTGTTGAATCGATAAAAATTCAATCAATAGAAGAGAGATTCGAGAAAAATTCAATAAGTCGAGTATCGATAAAAACACAGATATACTTAATCGAGAATAACACACAGAAAATTATATAATGATCGAGAAAAATTCATTGAGCAGATATGAGGTAGTCCACAAAAAAATATGGTGTTTTATCGGGTAAAGCATGAGACAGTGGGACTCGACAAAAATTCAATGAACAGTAGAAACTGCAGAAATCGAAAAAAATACCTTTTGTTTCGTGGTTTGCTCAGAAAATCGTAAAAACTCTTGATCTTAGGCTCTGATACCACTTGTTGATCCCAGATAAACAAGTACAATGACAAGTAAATGTTAATATTAATGTAATACGACAATAAAGATGTCAAGGAACTTACGTAGTCGTATATCTCTTGATGGTATGATAATCGATTACAATGAAAATCAGATTCAGCTCTCTCTCTATGTAATATGAATCGACAAGATAAAAGGAAAACCCTAATGTCCTATTTATATTGTTAGGTCTAAGCTAATTAAGAAAACAAAGAGTTTAAGGAATTATAAACTTCCTTTTACAATCAAGCATATCTTTTCTTTATTTTGTCACAATTAAATAATAATAGACCTAACAAAACTCTTTATTTTTTAAATTATTTTAAGCCCAAAATAATGAAATTAATAGCCTATTTCTTAATTATTTTTTTTGCCTTTTTCCTTCAAAATATAAGCCCAAAATTGTTTAAATTATATAAAAAAAATAAAAGTTTTATATTTGACATACTAAAACTATATATTTTATATAAACTGGGTATAAATTAGAGCATTTGGCACTGTATTGGATGTTTTGGACAGTTACGGGTCGGAACCGGACATTTTCAGCGACTACCGGAAATGCTAGGGATTTTTCGGCCATTCTAAACCACCTAACTCTTATTCTTAAAATTAATCTATACTAACACTAATAAACTTAATAGAAGCTAACCTGAAAGCTCGAATTTTGACAGTTGTCACAGTTTCTAAATAAAAATCTTTGTTAAAAGAAAAGATGGATAGTATGCAAAAAGATATTTTGAATGAAAAATCTAAAAAATGAAGTTCTGAATGTCAAAATGAATTTTCTGAATCAAGAAAGACTTGATTTGTATAAAAAGATCAAAGAATTAGAAGATCTGAATTTTAAAAGAGGTCAAACTGAACAAACTCTGAATATATTGACAAGTCAGGCTCAAAATTCAAAGTTCTATAATATCAAAGCAGATTTAGGATACAATGAAAGTCAAATTCTAAAAAAGGCTACTGTAAATTTATATGATGTTTCAAAAATGAGTATTTTTAATGAAAATATCAAAGTACAGTAAATAAACCTGTTGATTATACTTTACCTGAAAGGATTCCATTTATAAAATCAGAGACTTTGTTTTCAGACGAAAAACCTCTTGACTCTTGTAATTCAGAAGAAACACTTTCTAAAAACACATCTGAAGTCTTAATTACTTCAGAAAATCTTTCTGAAAGCACTTCTGAATCAAATAGTAAATTGAAGTATTTTCTGATTCTGAAATTTCTCCAGAAACAACTTCGGAATGTAAATCAGAAATCATTGATGAAGCTCAAACTCAAAAAGATTCTAGAGAAACTCTTGAAGAAGAATATGAAGAATTTTCAGAGATTGAATCTTTAAATGAAAATGATAAGTCTTCAGAAATATTTTTTGACAATTCTGATAATGAATCTGAGAAACTTTCAAATTTAATTTTTTTTGCATCAAATATGACTCAAAACAAATTTTCAGACTTAATGAATGCTTCATATACAGATGATGATGATGATACAACTAAGGGAGAGGCCTTAAAATCTGAATGATCAAAATTACATTCTGAAATGTTTAATGGTGATGTATTTTTGAAAGATGAATTTCAGCCATATAAATCTTCTGAAAATAATTCTTCTACAGCATCAAATTTTACTGTTTTAAAAAACAATGTTAAAGACACATTCTTGACATCACAAAAATCATCATTGTCATCTTCAGACTTTGCTACAAGGATCAAGGTTTTTGAAACAGGGCAGACTTCTAATTCTAAATCTACAAATCAAGACTCAAAATTTAAAAAGAATATTGATAAAAGATCTTCTTTTACTAATCCACATTTTCTATATTTTACAGAGCTATCCACTCTAGTTTGGAAGAAAAAAGGTGAAAAGCTATCAAAGAGAGACAAAATAGTTAGTATCCCTTCTGATAAGAAAAATGTTGTAACCACATTCAATACTTTGAATAAAAGAGAGCATTCAATTCTTAAAACTAATGTTGTTCATTCTTGCTTATGTCATGAGTTGTTAAAAGTTTTTAAGAAACATCTTCATTTTATAAACCGTGGACATCATAACTTTCAAATAAAACCAAACAATATCAAGAAAGATCTTCAGAAACCTTTAAGAAACTCTCCAGCAAAATTAGCAAGAAAACTTAAAAATAAAAAGGATAAATCTGTTAAACAAAGTTCTAAACCAAATTCTGAATTTCATTCTGTCAAATCCAAATTCAGAATTATAACTAATCTGAAAGGACCCATTTTTAAATGGGAACCTAAAATACAATAACTATTTTTGCAGATGTGTCATGTGTGGGTTCTAGATTCTGGTTGTTCAAGACACATGACACCTTTCAAAGACCTACTAACTGATTATCATGAAAGACATGGAGGAACAATTAGCTTTGGAAATAATGCAAAATGATATGTAAGAGGATATGGAACTTTTTCAAAGGGAGATGTAACTGTAATGAAAGTTTTCTATTTTGAGGGTTTCAAGCATAATCTATTTAGCATAAGTCAGTTATGTGACAAATATTGGAAAGTACATTTTGACATAGATTACTGTCATGTGCTCAGTTCTGAAAATCTAAACCAGTTAACAGCCTATAGAGATGGAGATATCTATTGTTAGAACCCATATATCAAATATGAACAATGAATTATGTAAAGAACACAGAATTTAGAGCACTTAAGTTGTATGTAGTATTGATATTCAAAGATTACGGATATGTCAATTACAGTACAAGAACAAATCTGAAAACAACTAACTATACAAAGGTTTAACTAACTTCTATTGTTGGTTCCAGATTCCTTTAAACCGATTGTTAATTGAGAGTATTGAATCAAAGTGAAATGCGGAAGCAGATCAATTAACAATTTAAATCAATAGAACAGTAAACAGAATGAAGAACAAAGATTATGAAATGATAACTTTGAATCAAAGTAGACAAAGTTATGAATTACGCACAGTATTCTTCAAAATGTAAATGTATTGATCGACAACTTTTACAAACACAATATAATGCTATTTATACGTATACAAAAACAGAAAGTCAAAATGCTAGCCAATTACAAAGTGCCATGTGTCTAAAAGGGAGCGTCTAACAACAATTAGTTATAACAAGAAGAGTGTGTTGACTTTTGTAGACATCTCTTCTTTGACTCATACTTTAATTTCTAACATTCTCCCCCTAAGTATGAAGTCAAAAAAACTTTCTTCAGAGAGGATCAACAGCAGCAATGATACTTGAAATATTATCGATAAGCTCTCTGTTCTTCTGAAGTCCATCAAGTCTTTTCTCTACTTTCTTTGCAACATCTGGATTTGTCGTATCTAAGCCAGCATAGCACTTGATGATGTAGACTACCTCAGAAGAGTATTTGTGAGCTTCTTTGATGCGAAAGAACCTCTTTCCATTTGGTCTTTTGAAGATGATTCCCTCTTCCGGTTCAAGAAGAAGTCTACCCACTCTGAATTTGCTTATCCCTTCAAGTTCCTCATTTGGTGCGTAGATAGCCGTATTATCCATTTTGAAATTTAAGCCAACGGAAGTCGACCGCCTTTTGTATCTAATGTATGATTTCATACATAGAATAATTCTAGTGTAGGCAACATGGTCTTGTGGATCTTTGCGTTCGTAAAGCCGAGTCTTCATAAATTCTTCCGTAAAAATGAGATCACCGGATGGATGGACAACAGATCATTATCACATATGTAATAACTCTTGTTGTTTGATCCGACTACCTCGTAGATTGTGTACCAAATGGGTGTATCTTGAAACCGCTTATGTTTCATGGCCGTGATCTTTGTAATTGGGAGCAAGAGTGAAAACCGTCTTTTCTGTCTTGTTTATGAGCCATGAAGTTATCTTTAACTTCATTGCTTACATTGTATTGGTTTGCGAAGTTAGGCATCATGAGATAAATCTTCCGATCCGTTGGAGCATACATGTGCCTTTTCTCAACTTCAAGTGTTGGAAGTTCAATGTTTCCAACTTTGTTTAATTTTTCTTCAAATTCTCCTCTTGATCTCTTTCTCGCTTCGAGCGGCCTCTCGCTTCCGACTCTTGCTCTTTCTTCACCTTCAAAATTTTGTCTCTCGTAGTTCTTCTTCAAGTCTAGCCTTCTCTCTTTCCCGGATTCTCTCTTTCACCCCTCTCTATCTCTATTTGTTCTTCAACAATTAGCCTCTCGTCGTATTATCTCTTCTTCTTTTTCTTTTTCAGCTTCCGAACACTTCCTCATCCTCCTCTCGGCCCTTTCTTCTTTTTCGGGCCTTTAGCTCTTTCCTTTGCGTGCTTTAGCTCGTTCTCGTTCTTCGTGAGCTCGACTATTTCAAATTTCTTTCACCGAGAGCTCGGGATTCTGCTTTTTCCCATAACATCCAGAATGAACTTAGCTAGATCTGGATCTCTGGGTAGAGGCCCAGAATGCGTAGCCAGAGGTGTTGGAGTGATTGGCACTTGTTTTGAAGAAGAAGGTTGCTGTGATGGTTTTGGAGTTGAAGAGTCAGCGGTGGTCGTGTTTGGTTACGGTGGTGTTTGTTTGGCTTGCTTAGGCTCAGACCTTTCTCCCCTTCTCGAGAATCGGGATCCCGATCCTCGAATGTTTTCTTTTCGCCCGCCTTTTTGCAAGCCCTTTCTTCCTTGGCTTTCTTCTTGGCATTAAACGGCTCAAAGCAATAGAAGAAACCAGAGGCACGAGTTGAGATAGAGTAGATTCGATGGCGCAATTTTCTGGTCTGTTGAGGATGTGGAGGGCTTGGAAGAGTACTTTGAAGCGATGGAAGACATTCGCTCAAGAATAATCTTCTGGAAAGAGGCGAGATCAGATTTCTTGACGAGCGTAGACCCAGAGGGATCATCAGAAGGAATGATGGTCTTGATAATCTTCTGTATATCGGCCACCAGAGAGCTGTAGTCAGAGGCACGTAGAGATTCTAGAAGTTGAGAGATTGCCTCTGCATTTGCTTGAAGACCATTATTCAATAGCAAAAATTGTTCATCAAAATAGGCCTTCGATCTTCTTGAGAGGTACGCATTTGGCGCCGAAGATCCGTTAAGAGAGTTCGACTTTCAATTTTAAATTGAAGGCTCGAAGAAGAGAGTTGTTAGTGGTCACGGATAATTTTAGATCTTCCACGCATCTCTCGAATTTGATCAAAGAAATGCCAAGAACGCTGCATTTGTGACTAAATCAAAAGATGTAACCGGTGCATCTCCAACACATGGAGCCCCTTTACCCTCGCGTTCAGAGGGGCCTTCTACACCTGTTTTGACGTTGAGTGTAGAAGGACTTCCAACCAGTCCTTGAGGGCTGTTATTCACAGGCTCCTCTTCGGTTGTTCTGACTGTTTCAACATTATCCTCATCATCAGAGGATGAGGTGCTGAAGACAGTATGCTTACCTTGGTGAAGTGTAAACACTCCGCAAGAGGTGCATTCCTAGGCCGTAACCCCTCCGATGGGAATTCATTAGCATCTATCCTAGGAGAGGATGTGGACTCATCCTCTCGTGCGTATTGGTATGTCACCACGGAGACATGAACATGTGGTGAAGGAAGTGGCGAGTTCTCCGGGGCGAATGAACTCTTATATTATCATCATCATCCTTTTGGGAGGATGATGAAGTGGAGGTGCTTTCCCAGATGAATTTGATTCGTAAGAAGAAGTATCCTCTCGAACGGCCGGTTTCTTGGTGGTTTGAACTGGGCTGTTCTAAGTCAATGAGTGGAGACGTGGTGACATCAACCTCAGAAGTTGTGGTTGCCCTTTGGGGAATAGGAGAGGAACACTCATATGTGTCTCTGAGGACATCTTCTGTACCTTCATTTAATAGAAGGTCGGCATGGGTAGAAGCACTCGGATGTTGTTAGATATTAAAGTATGAGTCAAAGAAGAGATGTCTACAAATGTCAACACACACTTCTTGTTATAACTAATTGTTGTTAGACGCTCCCTTTATGACACATGGCACTTTGTAATTGGCTAGCTTTTTGACTTTCTGTCTTTGTATCTATATAAATAGCATTGTATTGTGTTTGTAAAAAAAGTCGATTAATACATTTACACATTGAAGAATACTGTGCGTAAGTCATTTTATCTTTGTTCTTCATTCTGTTTACTGTTCTATTGATTTAAATTGTTAATTGATCTGCTTCCGCAATTCACTCAGATTCAATACTCTCAATTAACAATCAGTTTAAAGGAATCTGGAACCAACAATTGGTATCAGAGCCTTCTAATCAATCTATTGATTATTAGATCTCTTCCATTGAAAGAATTCCTTTCAATCGAACAGTATTTTCTCAGATTCAAAATTTGTTTATCAATCCACTCTATTTTTACGAAATTTTGTTGAATCATTAACAATCTTCTCTTAAATTGAGTCATTCATTTTGAAATCTGAAGAAACAGTGATATTATCGACCTGTTCTTCTTGAGATTTAATTGTTCTAAATTTCTTTCAAATCTTCAAATTTTCTCTTCTATCATACTCAAATGACAAATTCGAGCTTGAATGCTGTTTATACGTCTGGGTCCCTGACTAAACCTCCAACTCTTGTACGTGATGAATACCCACAATGGAAGATTCGAATGGTTAACTTCTATGAGGGATTGGATGCTGAGTTATATCCAATTATTCAAAACGGTCCGTTTGTTCCCACCACTACTATTCCCAGAATTCCAGCCACTGCAAATACAGATGAGGTACCAAGAAGATCGGTTCAAGTCAAGGAATAATCGGACCGATGAAGAAAAGGCTAAGGTGGAATTAGCTAAGAAAGCTAAGTCTCTCGTTGATAATGGCCATTCCAAATGAGATTTTTCAATCTGCGGACTCATGTGACACAAAGAAAAGAATTATGGGATCAACTGGAGAATCTCTTGGAAGGTGGTGCGAAAATGAAAAAGAACAGAAGAGCCCAAGCTCTAAATGAATATAATAGTTTTCAAGCGCTGACTGATGAATCTCTGGAACAAACATTTCATCGATTCAACAATCTGATTAATCTCTGCAAGAGATGTGACATTGTTAGATCAAAGGAAGACAACAATGTTCTATTTCTCAAAAGGTTAAACCCTGAATGGTCAAATCTATCCATGTCACTACAAGCCAATCAGGACCTTGAACAATGGTCGCTGCATGATGTATTTGGTACATTGCAAGCTCATGAAAAAGAAGTTGTTCAGAAAAGAACAAACATCGGAGGTCCTCTGGCTTTAATCTCAGAAACAAAAGGAATCAGAAGAAGAAGTGATGACAGGAAGAAATCGAAGGCCTACATATCAGAGACTGCTCCAGAAGATGACTCTGAATCAGATGATGAAATTAAAGCGTTTGCTGACTCTCTGGCTTTAATAACCAATCAATTCACTAATCGTTTTGGAAATAGGTCTTTAAAAGGAAATAAACGATTTGATCGTCCCTATGTTCCTAAACAAGAAGTACAGAGAGTAGAGAAAACAGAAGAAGAGAAGAAAGAAGAAGAATTAAAAAGGAAGAAAGATGTCTGCTACAGATGTGGCAAGCCCGACATTACTCAAGAGATTGCAGAGGAGCTCGAAAAGGATAAGACTTATTACAAAAACAAATATAAGTACAATGTCACCGAAAGAGCACACTTTGCGTAAAAAGAAAATCGGGTGCAAGATGAATCCGGCGGTGATGAAGCCATGTTCGTGGAATGGCAAACACAAACGAATCGCAGGATCAACCCTCCGAGTCACCGGTTAGTAATTTCTCCGGATCATCCGAGCTTGAACAAACGATTGTGATGTTATCAAACAATTTTGAGGAACTAAACCGAAACTCACAATCGAAAAGAAATTACGAAAAAGTACTGAGAAAACTCTTTCTACAATCAAAAGGGAAAGAGATATTTTCAAAAGAGAAATGGATTTACTTACAGAAGAAAAACTCGAATTAAATACTGCAAAGGAAACGATTTCCATGAGTTTAAAACTTTCTGAGGAAAAACTTAAAAAGGAAATTTTGAATCTCAATAAACTTCTGGAAGGAAAAGAGAAAGAAATCAGAGACAAAGAGAGTGATAGACTCAACTCTGTAGCACTTAAAAACTATTTTCAGAAAGAGAGAGAGTTTTTACACATTGAACTTCAACAGAAAAAGCTACAGATTATAACATATCTGGATGCACAGAAGGTTCATGACAAAATTAACACACAAGTAGGAAGATCTGGACTTGGTTTCGAGGACCTAGATCCCTACACGTGTAAGAAAAGGTCGTATCCGAAATCGTTTTTTGTGTTGGACAAATACGAAAGCCAAAGTTTCCAATTTTGTATGAAAAATCTATTTTTAAAAAATCTAGATATGAAAACCATCATAAAAAAAGCAAACTTAAATTCGAAAATATTGAATATTGTTGTAAAACAAATGTTGATCTAAATAAAGTTCAGAAGAAAGATGATATTTTCAATTTTGGTTCAAATAAACATACAATTTTGAATCCAGAGGTCGATATTTTTGTTCCAAGTCGTGCGTAAGAAGATCTACGACTTATGTTTGAAAACGATATTCTCTCTACTCGGATAAATGTTTTAGAAATGAAACTCTTTGTGAGAATCATCCAGAGATCACTCCCTGTTCATTTGAAGATTTACATCTTTCTGAAACACAAGAAAGCTTTGCTGAGATTACGTATCCATGGGAAAATGACAATAATAATGAAGAATTTTTTGATAACTCTGAAAACTACCTTTCAAATTTAGAAATTAATTCTTTTAGATCATCAAAAGTTATCACAAATAATTCAGAAATTATTGATAAAAAGGATGATTATTTGTATACTGATAAATCTCAAGAAATCAGAGCTTCTGATAGAGATTGTGCTAAACTTTCAAGTGGAATACCTATTCTTCCTGTTTCTGTTCCAAAACCGAGAAAATCAGTATCTATACATCCAGACTTCCTCGATATGTGTCTCAAAGCTAAAACATGTCTTGAACTTGAGAAAGAGGCAGAACTCAAAACCAAAGTGCAAAATCAAAAGATGTTAAACTCTACTTTTCCGAAGTTTACTAATATTCAAAAAGGCAAATGGAAATCCTCTAATACTTATGTTCCTTTTTCAGTAAATAACAGAGCTTCTGCAAAAGTAGATCAGAGGAAGAACACAGAGAAGAAAAAGCCAGAACTAAAACAAAAGTCTAGTCTAGATAGGTTCTCTAGAACAACTGATACTAGAAAAGACTTTAGAAAGAATAATTGTAATTACCATTCTCGCAATGACAATTCAATTCAATCTTCTATGTTTCAGTATTCTGAATGTTTTTCACTGTTCTTAAAGTTAAAACAATTTTTCTCGCAAACCTCTGATCATTCCAATTCACAGAATGTTTATCACAAAAAGAATAAAACTCCAAAACACCAAAAATCAAAAATAAAGTCTTTACCTTCTGTTAAATCAAAAAACGAGCATACTCCAAAAGCTAACATAAAAGGACCCATTATGCGATGGGTACCTAAGAAAATACCGATTTTTGATTGCAGAAACAGCATGTGCATATCTGGTATCTTGACTCTGGATGCTCGAGGCACATGACTGGATCCCAAAATTTACTATCCAAATTCAAGGACAAATCAGGTGGAATAGTAACTTTTGGTGATAATGGTAAGGGTCAAATAAAAGGCTACGGTACTTTACAAGAAGGTAATATCACCTTATCAAAGGTAGCTCATGTTTCTGGCTTGAAACATAACCTCCTCAGTGTAAGTCAACTTTGTGATTCTAAAATACTAGTAGTATTTGATGAAAAACATTGTTATTTATTCTCTAAGGCAGGTGAAGAACTTTGGAGAGCAGACAGAAAAGGTAACTTGTATATGATGAATTTTACCTCTAAGGATGGTAAGGAAACTTTATGTCTCATCTCCAAAAAGAGTGAAGTTGCGTGGCTCTGGCATCATAAAATGTCTCACTTAAATTTTAATAATCTTGAGATGCTTGTTAAACACAAACTGGTATCTCGGACTTCCGTATATTCATTTTCAAAAAGATCACCTCTCGCCCGCATGTGAAATGGGCAAAATTAAACGAGCATCTCATAAAACAAAAAGTGATCATTCTTGTACTAGACCTCGCAATTATTACATGTGGATCTCTCGTGGTCCAATTGCAATTCGTAGTCTATCCGGTAAAAAGTATATTCTGGTACTAATTGATGAATTTTCCAGATATACTTGGCTTGCTTTTGTTCGTCAAAAGTCGAAGTCCCCGGTGGTACTACGTAATATGATGACCAATACAGTTCTTCTACATCGTAAAAATTCAAAGAACTTCGAAGTTGATAATGGTACGTAATTCCAGAACGCCAAGCTTGAATCGTATCTTGTTGAACAAGGAATTACTCAAAACTTCTCTGCTGTTCGCACTCCACAACAAAACGGTGTAGTTGAACGTCGCAACAGAACCTTGGTTGAAGCAGCCAGAACGATGCTCGCAGCTTCTGGTCTCCCAATTTACTTCTGGGCCGAAATTGTTGCTACTGCTTGTTTCACTCAAAACCGTTCAATTATTGTCAAGAGGCATCTCAAAACCTCTTATGAGCTGATTAATAAAAGAAAACCATCTGTAAAAATTTTTCATATCTTTGGCTGCAGATGTTTTATCTTAAACGACAGAGATAATCTTGGCAAATTTGATCCGAAGTCCGATGAAGCTAAATTTTTAGGCTACTCGTTAAATTCAAGAGCTTTCCGAGTTTTTAACTTACGAACAAAAACTGTTATGGAAAGCATAAACATTGACTTCGATGATAACACTCAACTGACTTCTGAACACTCTACTTCAGAACTCAAGCTTAATACTGTTACTTCTGACTATCTTTCAGGTTCCAGAGAATCCGAGATTGATGCTATTTTTCATGATTTTCTGGGCGACGAAGTTGTGTCAGAAGCTATGTCACCTCCACATTTGCAGATACCAGATATTCTCCAAGCCTCAGGCATTACTCTCTCTGGTCCTGCTTCTTCTGTTTCCTCTGACACGTCTATTTTTCCAGAAGTTCCCACTACTACATCTGCTAGTCAGGAAGCTACTTCTATTCCATCATCTGAGGAGGAAACACAAGGACCGGTGACACAACGTATACCGTAAGGACATACGTAAGAAAATAAAGAAGATTTTGTGTTTCAGATGAAATCATTTCGTCAAATGAAACAACCCATTCAATTTCTCTACCCAATGATGAAATGGACTAAATCTCACACACCGCATCTTATAATTGGTAGTCCTTCCGAGGGGGTCGTAACACGATCTCACATCGCAAATGAAGCCTTCTTTGTTAATTTTCTTAGTATGATCGAACCTAAACGTGTACATGAAGCCTTAGTTGAACCAAGTCGGGTGGATGCTATGCAGAAGAACTACTTCAATTCGAAAGAAATAAAGTTTGGCGTCTTGTTCCTTTACCAAAAGGCAAAGTTGCCATTGGCACAAAATGGGTATTTAGGAACAAAAAGGATGAAGATGGAATTGTTGTCAGAAATAAAGCTCGATTGGTGGCTAAAGGCTACTGTCAAGAGGAAGGTATCGATTATGATGAAACCTTTGCTTCCCGTTGCAAGACTAGAAGCAATAAGATTATTCTTGGCTTTCTCTCGCATACAAAAACTTCAAAGTCTACCAAATGGATGTTAAATGTGCATTTCTTAATGGATGTCTAAAAGAAGAAGTGTATGTCGAACAACCTGATGGTTTCAAAGATGCAAAATATCCAGAATATGTTTATCTTCTTGACAAAGCTTTGTATGGTCTAAAGCAAGCCCCAAGAGCTCGGTATGAACGACTATCTACGTTTCGATCGGCAAAGGATATGAAAAAGGTAAAATCGATACAACTCGTTCATCAAGAGAGGCAAAGGTATGTTAACTATCGTTCAAATTTACGTGGATGACATAATATTTGGCTCTACTCATCAAACAGAAGTTGATTTGTTTTCTAAGTTGATGGAAACTGAATTTGAAATGAGTATGATGGGAGAATTAACTTTCTTCCTAGGACTTCAAGTTAAACAAAGTACCTGCGGTATCTTTATAAATCGTGCAAAATATGTTTCGACATGCTTAAAAAGTTTCATCTTCAAAACTCATCATCCATGAAAACACCCATCTCCCCGGTATGAAATTAGGACTCGACTCCTTCCGGTAAATCCGTTGATATTACCGGCTACAGAGGAATGATTGGTTCTCTTTTATATTTAACAAAGAAGTAGACTCGATATTATGTTTGCCACTTGTCTTTGTGCTCGTTATCAAGCCAATCCTAAAGAGTCTCATTTGGCTGCTGTAAAAAGAATTTTTAGGTACTTAAAAGGTTCATCATCATTGGGCCTTTGGTATCCTAAAAATTCTGGATTTGATTTAATGGCGTATACAGTATTCGATCATGCAGTTGTAAGCTTGACGAAAAAGTACATCGGTAGTCACAACTTCGGGAAATCGACTTATAAGTTGGACATCCAAGAAACAAAATCGCGTCTCCACATCTACAGCAGAAGCTGAATATGTTGCTGCTGCTAGTTGTTGTTCACAAGTTATTTGGATGAAGACCCAACTCAGAGATTATGGTCTGATATACGATAAGATTCCCATCCTATGTGATTCTAAAAGTGCTATCGCCATTACGTAAAATCCAAGCAAAGCATTCCAAAACAAAGCATATCGATGTCAGTATCATTTCATCAAGGATCATGTCGAAAAGTGGTACAATCGAAATGTATTTTGTTTCTACTGATTATCAACTTGCTGATATTTTCACAAAAGCTCTTGATGAGAGTCGTTTTAACTTCTTAATTAGCAAGTTGGGAATGCTTAATATGTAACAATGATTTCTTCAGAAGCATCCAGAAGCCTCTGAACTATTCTGACGATACTTCAGAAGTCTCTGATGCTGTCTGAACTCTTCAGAATACTTCAGAAGCCTCTGAATTCCTCTGATTTTCTGTTTCATAATAATATTCTTCTTTCAAGAAATATCATAAAGTACAGATTGAGAAACGCGGTACAGAAGCTACTACAGGGGGAGTTCATCATTCAAGGGGGAGCTTACCATTCAAGGGGGAGTTTACCATTCACGGGGGAGTTTCGCAATGAAGAAGATATTCGTCTAAGTCTAACTCTGGTTAGCTGTCTTCTGATTTACTATTTTACTTAAATTTTATTTGAATCTATCTGCTCTGAGTTTCTCTTGCCGCCAAGGTCTCTTAGACTTTTGATTCATTTCAAATTTTTTTAAAAAAGTATAAATCAAGTCGACATGTTTTTCAACTTAATTTTCTATAAATTGATAATTCTTATAATTTCCATTCAATATATAAATTCATTCAACTCTTGCCTCCAAGGTTGTTTAAATCTATATGTTTAATACAAATTCTTCTTTATTATTCTTTTATAGAAACTAAACTCTCATGTGATTTTTGTTCTCACTTGACTGATTTTTAAACTTAAATAAATAAAATTAAGATTAAATTCTGTGTTTATTCAATTAATTCAACATTAATTGTGTAATTAAACAGATTTCTTTTACTTTTGTTTATTTCTGCTTTTAAGAAAAATCGCATCTGCTACTAAATCATCATCATGTGTATACCCGCGTGCTTACCTCAGCTCAAATGAACCGTTTTTTGTTTCTCCCCAAACTGAATAACCCCTTCCCATTCTACAGTTTCTCTCTCACATAAAACCCCCAATTTCAACCTTCATCTTCTTCCTCGCAAATATTCCCAAATCAGTGTTTATTCTCAGTACAAAGAAAAAGTGTTCTACTGTCAAGCATTCAACAGTTCAAAATGGCTTCCAACTGTGCCCATCCTACCAACAATGATGAAGACAGAATCATCGATTCCACTGCTGATAGTACTCCTATTGTCAAACTGCCATTGAAGGCGAACAATGTGCAGGTACTGCTCAACCCTAACACTTATCAACCGGAATTTCGCATCATGATCGAGTTTCTACAACAGCACCAGTTAAATCGCGCCCTAACCCTAACCAACCCAAACATTCCTGAAATCTATGTCCAAGAACTGTGGCAAACAATGCTCATCAAAAATGATGAAACACTCGCCGGTTCTGTCACTCATCCTGAACAAGTGGAAATTGCTGTTCAAATCCCAATCACCAAAAGAAAACTCGCCAAATATTTTCATCTTCCCTTATCAGTGATCGAAGTCGACGGGCAAACCATTCCCAATCCTGCCCTAGAAGAAAACCCTTCTACAGAAGCCCTCCTAGCCTTCATCAATCTACTGGGTTACAATGAACCTCTTACCAGGTTGTCCGAATTCAGAAGAAAGAAGTTACCCCCAATGTGGAATCTACTTGTCTCCATACTTAACAAGAGTCTAACCTGCAAAATAGGTTCCTTGGATCAAGCTAGCCGCAACATTCTGACGATTATGTATGGGATGTTCTACAATCGCCCCTTGGACTATGCGAGTCTCATCTTCCAAGAGATTAAAGCAGCTGTGCATACTAAGGTGCTACATCAAAGTCAGGGGAAGCCACTACCAGCTCTCATGTTCCCACGCTTTCTCTCCCTCTTCACTCATCCTGCTATTGGGGCAATCGAAGCTCCCCTGCTTCAGCCATTCTGCAAAATTGCATCAATGAGCTCCCATCGATCAACCATTGACAGCATCGGCTACTCTGCACCCAGAGAACTATCCAGGTACATGCTTAACCTAATCCCATCTAGCTCTTCTAATCTCCAAATCTATAGAAGCTCTATGGTTTTCTCAGAACAGAGAATTCCTACCCCAGAGCACTTAGAGCCAGGTGTAGGTAGTCAGGGGTCTGGTGAGCATGAGATTGAAAAAACTAGGAGTGAACATCCGAGTGCTTCTACCCATGCCGACCTTCTTTTAAATGAAGGTACAGAAGATGTCCACAGAGACACATATGAGTGTTCCTCTCCAATTCCCCAAAGGGCAACCACAACTTCTGAGGTTGACGTCACCACGTCTCCACTCATTGACTTAGAACAGCCCAGTTCAAACCACCCGTAAAGCGTACCATTCAGAGGATACTTCTTCTTCTTCTGAATCAACTTCAACCGGGGAAAGCACCTCCACTTCATCATCCTCCCAACAGGATGATGATGATAATATAAGAGTTCATTCGCCCCAGAACTCGCCACTTCCTTCACCACATGTTCATGTCTCCGTGACTGACATACCAGTAGGCACAGAGGATGCGTCCACATCCTCTCCTAGGATAGATGCTGATGAATTCCCATCAGAGGGGTTACAGCCTAGGAATGCACCTCTTACCGGAGTGTTTACACTTCATCAAGGTAAGCATATCGTCTTCGCACCTCATCCTCTCGATGATGAGGATACCGTTGAAACAATGTAACAACCGAAGAGGAGCTCGTGCATAACAGCCCTCAAGGACAAAGTTGGAAGTCCTTCTACACTCAACGTCAAAACAGGTGTAGAAGGCCCCTCTGAACGCGAGGGTAAAGGGGCTCCATGTGTTGGAGATGCACCGGTTACAACTTCTGATTTTGTCACTAATGCAGCGTTCTTGGCATTTGCTGATCAAATTCAGAGATCTGTGGAAGATCTAAAATTATCCGCTACTACTAATCATTCTATTCTTCTGAGCCTTCAGATTCAAATTGAAAGGCAAAACTCTCTTTTAGCAGATCTTCAGCGACAACTGAGTTCCTCTCAAGAAGATCAGAAGGCTTATCTTGTCGAACAACTTCGATCTTGAATAATGGTCTTCAAGCAAATACAGAGGCACTATCTCAACTTCCAGAATCTTTACGTGCCTCTGTAGACTACAGCTCTCTGGTGGCCGACATACAGAAGCTTGTAAAGACCATCATCACTTCTGATGATCCCTCTGTGTCTACACTTGTCAAGAAGTCTGACCTTGCCTCTTTCCAGAAGATTATTCTTGAGCGCATGTCGACCATCGCTTCAAAGTACTCTTCCAAGCCCTCCACATCGTCAACTGACCAGAAGCTTGCCGTTCTCGAAACTACTATCTCTCAACTTGTGCCTCGCGGTTTCTTCTCTAGCTGAGGCGTTTACTTCCAAGAAGAAAGCCAAGGAAGAAAGGGCTTGCAGAAAGGCCGAACTGAAACGAAAACGTTCTGAGGATCAGGATCCTGATTCTCAGAAGGGGGAGAAAGGTTCTAAGCCTAAGCAAGCCAAACAAACACCATCAGACACAAACACGAACACTGCTGACTCTTCAACGCCAACACCATCACAGCAACCCTCTTCTTCCAAACAAGTACCACTCACTCCAACACCTCTGGCTACGCATTCTGGTCCTCTACCCAGAGATCCCGCAGCTAGCTAAGTTTATTCTGGATCTTATGGGAAAAAGCAGAATCCCAAGCTCTCCGGCTGAAAGGGCTGAAGTAGTCAGAGCTCACGAAGAACGAGAACGAGCTAAAGCTGCAAAGGAAAGAGCTAAAAGGGCTAGAGAGGAGGATGAGGAAGTGTTCAGAGCTGAAAAAGAAAAAGCAGAAGAGATAATACGCCAGAGGCTAATAGTTGAAGAACAAATAGAGATAGAGAGGGCTGAAAAAGAGAACCTGGAAAGAGAAAAGGCTAGACTTAAAGAAGAACTACAGAGACAAGATTTTGAAGCTGAAGAAAGAGCAAGAGTCAGAGCAGAGGCCGCTCAGAAGCAGAAGGAGATCAGAAGAGAAGAATTTGAAGAAAAAGTAAATAAAGTTGGAAACATTGTTGGAAACATTGAACTTCCAACAATTGAAGTTGAGAAAAGGCACATGTATGCTCCAACAGATCAGAAGATTTATCTCATGATGCCTAACTTCGCCAACCAATACAATGTCAGCAGTGAAGTTAAAGATAACTTCATGGCACATAAACAAGACAGAAAGACAGTCTTCACCATCGTCCCAATTACAAAGATAACGTACCATGAAACATAAACAGTTTCAAGATACACCCATTTGGTACACAATCTACGAGATAGTCAGATCAAACAACAAAAGTTATTACATATGTGATAATGATCTGTTGTCCATCCATCCAGCTGATCTCATTTTTCTGGAAGAATTTATGAAGAATCAGCTTTCTGAACGCAAAGATCCACAAGACCAGGTTGCCTACACTAGAATTATTCTGTGTATGAAATCATACATTAGATACAAAAGGCAGGTCGACTTCCAGATTGGATTAAATTTCAAAATGGATAATCTGGCTATCTCTGCACCAAATGAGGAACTTGAAGGAATAAGCAAACTCAGAGTGGGTAGACTTCTTCGACCCAGAAGAGGGAATCATCTTCAAAAGACCAAATAGAAAGAGCTTCTTTCGCATCAAAGAAGCTCACAAATACTCTTCTGAGGTAGTCTACATCATCAAGAGCTTTGCTGGCTTAGACACGACAAATCCAGAAGTTGCAAAGAAAATAGAGAAAAGACTTGATGGACTTCAGAAGAACAGAGAGCTTATCAATAATATTTCAAGTATCATCGCTGCTGTTGATCCACTCTGAAGAAAATTATTTTTTTTTGACTTCATACTTAGGGGGAGAATGTTAGATATTAAAGTATGAGTCAAAGAAGAGATGTCTACAAATGTCAACACACACTTCTTGTTATAACTAATTGTTGTTAGACGCTCCCTTTATGACACATGGCACTTTGTAATTGGCTAGCTTTTTGACTTTCTGTCTTTGTATCTATATAAATAGCATTGTATTGTGTTTGTAAAAAAAGTCGATTAATACATTTACACATTGAAGAATACTGTGCGTAAGTCATTTTATCTTTGTTCTTCATTCTGTTTACTGTTCTATTGATTTAAATTGTTAATTGATCTGCTTCCGCAATTCACTCAGATTCAATACTCTCAATTAACAATCAGTTTAAAGGAATCTGGAACCAACAGATGTTCACTCCTATTTTTCTCAAGCTCATGCTCACCAGACCCCTGACCACCTACACCTGGCTCTAAGTGCTCTGGGGTAGGAATTCTCTGTTCTGAGAAAACCATAGAGCTTCTATAGATTTGGAGATTAGAAGAGCTAGATGGGATTAGGTTTAGCATGTACCTGGATAATTCTGCGGGTGCGCAGTAGCCGATCTTGTCGATGGTTGATCTATGGGAGCTCATTGATGCAATTTTGCGTAATGGCCGAATCGGGGAGCTTCGATTGCCCCAATTGCAGGATGAGTGATGAGAGATAGAAATCTTGGGAACATGAGTGCTGGTAGTGGCTTTCCCTGACTCTGATGGATCACCTTAGTGTGCACAGCTGCTTTGATCTCTTGGAAGATGAGACTTGCATAGTCCAAGGGTCGATTGAAGAACATCCCATACATTATAGTCAGAATGTTTCGGCTAGCCTGATCCAGAGAACCTATTTTGCAGGTTAGGCTCTTGTTGAGAATGGAGACGAGTAGATTCCACATTGGGGGCAACTTCTTCCTCTTGAATTCGGACAGCCTTGTAAGATGTTCATTGTAACCTTAAGATTTATGAAGGCTAGGAGGGCTTCGTGGAAGGGTTTTCTTCTAGGGCGTGATTGGGAATGGTTTGCCCATCCACTTCGATCACGAAAGGGGAAGATGGAAATATTTGGCAAGTTTTCTTTTGGTGATGGGGATTTGAACAAAGAATTTCCACTTGTTCGGGATGGGTGAAAGAACCGGCGAGTGTTTCATCGCCGATGATCATTGTTAGCCACAGCTTCTTGGACATAGATTTCGTGGATGTTTGGGTTGGTTAGGGTTAGGGCTCGATTCAACCGGTGTTGTTGTAGAAACTCGATCATGATGCGAAATTCTCGGTTGATAAGTGTTAGGGTTGAGCAAGACTCGCACATTGTTCGCCTTCAATGGCGCTTTCACAATGGGAGTACTATCCGCGCTTGAATCGATGATTCTTTCTTCATCATTGTTGGAAGGACGGCACAGGCTTGGAAGCCATTTTGAAATTTCGAATGCTTGACAATAGAAAACTTTGTCTTTGCAAAGAGAATGAACACTGATTTAGGGAATTTTTGCGAGGAAGAAGATGAAGGTTGAAATTGGGGGTTTTATGTGAGAGAGAAACTGTAGAATGGGAAGGGGTTATTAAGTTTGGGGAGAAAAAAACGGTTCATTTGAGCTGATGTAAGCACGCGGGTATACACATGCAGTGTTTCGATTGGGGTCACGTGTACGACGAGACACATGTATGATGATGATTTAGTAGCAGAGGCTGTTTTTCTTAAAAGCAGAAATAAACAAAAGTAATAAAAAAAATCTGTTTAATTAAGCAATTAATTTTGAATTAATTGAATAAACACAGATTTTAATCTTAATTTTATTTATTTAAGTTTAAAAATCAGTCAAGTGAAAACAAAAATCACATGAGAGTTTAGTTTCTATAAAAGAATAATAAAGAAGAATTTGCATTAAACATATAGATTTAAACAACCTTGGAGGCAAGAGTTGATTGAATTTATATATTTAATGGAAATTATAAGAAATATCAATTTATAGAAAATTTAGTTGAAAAACATGTCGACTTGATTTATATTTTAAAAAATTTGAAATGAATCAAAAGTCTAAGAGACCTTGGCGGCAAGAGAAACTCGGAAGCGAGATAGATTCAAATAAAATTTAAGTGAAATAGTAAATCGTAAGACGACTAACCAGAGTTAGACTTAGACGAATATCTTCTGCATTGTGAAACTCCCCCTTGAATGGTAAACTCCCCCTTGAATGGTGAACTCCCCCTGTAGTAGCTTCTTTACCTCGTTTCTCAATCTGCACTTTATGATTTCTCTTGAAAGAAAAATATTATTATGAAACAGAAAATCAGAGTAACTCAGAGGCTTCTGAAGTGTTCTGAAGAGTTCAGAAAGCATCAGAGACTTCTGATGACTTCTGAAGTATCGTCAGAATAGTTCAGAGGCTTCTGGATGCTTCTGAAGAAATCATTGTTACATATTAAGCATTCCCAACTTGCTAATTAAGAAGTTAAAACGTCTCTCATCAAGAGCTTTTGTGAAAATATCAGCAAGTTGATAATCAGTAGAAACAAAATACATTTCGATTGTACCCTTTTCGACATGATCCTTGATGAAATGATACCTGACATCGATATGCTTTGTTTTGGAATGCTGAACTGGATTTTCTGTAATGGCGATAGCACTTTCAGAATCACAGAGGATGGGAATCTTATCGTATATCAGACCATAATCTCTGAGTTGGGTCTTCATCCAAATAACTTGTGAACAACAACTAGCAAGAAGAACATATTCGCCTTCCGTAGATGTGGATACGCAGCTTTGTTTCTTGGATGTCCAACTTATAAGTCGATTTCCCGAAGTTGACAAGCTACCGATGTACTTTTTCCGTCAAGCTTACAACCCGCATGATCGAATCGTATACGCCATTAAATCGGATCCAGTAATTTTTAGGATACCAAAGGCCCAACGATGGTGAACCTTTTAAGTACCTAAAAATTCTTTTTACAGTTGACCAAATGAGACTCTTTAGGATTGGCTTGATAACGAGCACAAAGACAAGTGGCAAACATAATATCAGGTCTACTTGCTGTTAAATATAAAAGAGAACCAATCATTCCCCTGTAGCTGGTAATATCAACAGATTTACCAGAGGAGTCAGGTCCTAATTTCATACCAGGAGAGATAGGTATTTTCATGGATGATGAGTTTTGAAGATAAAACTTTTTAAGCATGTCAGAAACATATTTTGCCTGATTTATAAAGATACCAGAGGTGCTTTGTTTAACTTGAAGTCCTAGGAAGAAAGTTAATTCTCCCATCATACTCATTTCAAATTCAGTTTCCATCAACTTAGAAAACAAATCAACTTCTGTTTGATGAGTAGAACCAAATATTATGTCATCCACGTAAATTTGAACTATAGTTAACATACCTTTGCCTCTTTTGATGACCAGAGTTGTATCGATTTTACCTTTTTCATATCTTTTGCTGATCAGAAATTTCGATAGTCGTTCATACCAGGCTCTTGGGGCTTGCTTTAGACCATACAAAGCTTTGTCAAGAAGATAAACATATTCTGGATATCTTGCATCTTTGAAACCATCAGGTTGTTCAACATACACTTCTTCTTTTAGACATCCATTAAGAAATGCACATTTAACATCCATTTGGTAGACTTTGAAGTTTTTGTATGCAGAGAAAGCCAAGAATAATCTTATTGCTTCTAGTCTTGCAACAGGAGCAAAGGTTTCATCATAATCGATACCTTCCTCTTGACAAGAACCTTTAGCCACCAAACGAGCTTTATTTCGACAACAATTCCATCTTCATCCTTTTTGTTCCTAACTACCCATTTTGTGCCAATAGCAACTTTGCCTTTTGGTAAAGGAACAAGACGCCAAACTTTATTTCTTTCGAATTGAAGTAGTTCTTCCTGCATAGCATCCACCCAGCTTGGTTCAACTAAGGCTTCATGTACACGTTTAGGTTCGATCATACTAAGAAAATTAACAAAGAATGCTTCATTTGCAGTAGCAGATCGTGTTCTGACCCCCTCAGAAGGACTACCAATTATAAGATCTGGTGTGTGAGATTTAGTCCATTTCGTCATTCTGGGTTGAGAAATTGATTGGGTTGTTTTATTTGACGAAATGATTTCATCTGGAAACACAAAATCTTCTTTATTTTCTTCTGTATGTCCTTCTGGTATCTGTTTTGTCACCTGTCCTTGTATCTCCCCCTCAGATGATGGAACAGAAGTAGCTTCGGCGGATGTAGGAGTAGTGGGAACTTCGGACAAATAGACGTGACGGATGAAACGAAAGAAGCGGGACCGAGAGAGAGAGTAATGCCCGAGGCTTGGAGAATATCTCGGTATCCGCAAATGTGGAGGTGACATAGCTTCGACACAACTTCGTCGCCCGTAAAATCTTGAAAAATAGCATCAATCTCGGATTCTCTGGAACCTGAAAGATAGTCAGAAGTAACAGTATTAAGCTTGAGTTCTGAAGTAGAGTGTTCGGAAGTCAGTTGGGTGTTATCATCGAAGTCAATGTTGATGCTTTCCATAACAGTTTTTGTTCGTAAGTTAAAAACTCGGAAAGCTCTTGAATTTAACGAGTAGCCTAAAAATTTATCTTCATCGGACTTCGGATCAAATTTGCCAAGATTATCTCTGTCGTTTAAGATAAAACATCTGCAACCAAAGATATGAAAAAATTTTACAGATGGTTTTCTTTTATTAATCAGCTCATAAGAGGTTTTGAGATGCCTCTTGACAATAATTGAACGGTTTTGAGTGAAACAAGCATAGCAACCTTCGGCCCGTAAGTGAATTGGGAGACCGAAGTCGCGAGCATCGTTCGGCCGCTTCAACCAAGGTTCTGTTGCGACGTTCAACTACACCGTTTTGTTGTGGAGTGCGAACAGCAGAGAAGTTTTGAGTAATTCCTTGTTCAACAAGATACGATTCAAGCTTGGCGTTCTTGAATTCTGTACCATTATCACTTCGAAGCTGCTGAATCTTCTGATGTAGAAGAACTTGAATTCTGGTCATCATATTCTGTAGTACCACTGGGACTTCGACTTTTGACGAACGAAAGCAAGCCAAGTATATCCGGAAAATTCATCAATTAGTACCGTAATATACTTTTTACCGTATAGACTACGAATTGCAATTGGACCACAGAGATCCACATGTAATAATTAGAGGTCTAGTACAAGAATGATCACTTTTTGTTTTATGAGATGCTCGTTTAATTTTGCCCATTTCACATGCAGGGCAGAGGTGATCTTTTTGAAAATGAATATCTGGAAGTCCAGATACCAGTTTGTTTTTAACAAGCATCTCAAGATTATTAAAATTTAAGTGAGACATTTTATGATGCCGTAGCCACGCAACTTCACTCTTTTTGGAGATGAGACATAAAGTTTCCTTACCATCCTTAGAGATAAAATTCATCATATACAAGTTACCTTTCCGTCCGCTTCTCCAAAGTTCTTCACCCGCCTTAGAGAATAAATAACAATGTTTTTCATCAAATACTACTAGTATTTTAGAATCACAAAGTTGACTTACACTAAGGAGGTTATGTTTCAAGCCAGAAACATGAGCTACCTTTGATAAGGTGATATTACCTTCTTGTAGAGTACCGTAGCCTTTTATTTGACCCTTACCATTATCACCAAAAGTTACTACTCCACCCGATTTGTCCTTGAATTGGGATAGTAAATTTTGGGATCCGACCATGTGCCTCGAGCATCCAGAGTCAAGATACCAGATATGCACACGCTGTTTCTGCAATCAAAAATCAGAATTTCTTAGGTACCCATCGCATAATGGGTCCTTTTATGTTAGCTTTTGGAGTATGCTCGTTTTTTGATTTAACAGAAGGTAAAGACTTTATTTTTGGTTTTTGGTTTTTTTGAGTTTTATTCTTTTTGTGACAAACATACCGTGAATTGGAATGATCGAGGTTTGCGAGAAAAATTGTTTTAACTTTAAGAACGGTGAAAAACATTCGAAGACCGAAACATAGAAGATTGAATTGAATTTTCATTGCGAGAATGGTAATTACGGTTATTCTTTCTAAAGTCTTTTCTAGTATCGGTTGTTCTAGAGAACCTATCTAGACTAGACTTTTGTTTTAGTTCGGCTTTTTCTTCTCTCGTGTTCTTCCTCTCGATCTACTTTTGCGAAGCTTCCGGTATTTACCGAAAAGGAACATAAGAATTAGAGGATTTCCATTTGCCTTTTTGAATATTAGTAAACTTCGGAAGAGTAGAGTTTAAAATCTTTTGATTTTGCACTTTGTTTTTGAGTTCGCCTCTTTCTCAAGTTCAAGACATGTTTTGGCTTTGAGACACATATCTAAGAAGTCCGGATGTATAGATACCGATTTTCTCGCTCGGAACGTACACGGGAAGAATAGGTATACCACTTGAAAGTTTAGCACAATCTCTATCGAAGCTCGATTTCTTGAGATTTATCGGTATACAAATAATCATCCTTTTTATCAATAATTTCGAATTATTTGTGATAACTTTTGATGATTTAAAAGAATTAATTTCTAAATTTGAAAGGTAATTTTCGCAGTTATCAAAAATTCTTCATCATTATTGTCATTCTCCCATTGATACGTAATCTCGGCCAAGCTTTCTTGAGTTTCGTAAAGATGTAAATCTTCAAATGAACAGGAGAGATCTCTCGGATGATTCTCACAAAGAGTTTCATTTCTAAAACACTTATCCAGAGTAGAGAGAATATCGTTTTCAAACATAAGTCGTAGATCTTCCTCTCGCCCGACTTGGAACAAAAATATCCGCCTCTCGGATTCAAAATTGTATGTTTATTTGAACCAAAATTGAAAATATCATCTTTCTTCCGAACTTTATTTAGATCAACATTTGTTTTACAACAATATTCAATATTTTCGAATTTAAGTTTGCTTTTTTTATGATGGTTTTCATATCTAGATTTTTTAAAAATAGATTTTTCATACAAAATTGGAAACTTTGGCTTCTCGTATTTGTCCAACACAAAAACAGATTTCGTATCCGACCTTTTCTTACACGTGTAGGGATCTAGGTCCTCGAAACCAAGTCCAGATCTTCCTACTTGTGTGTTAATTTTGTCATGAACCTTCGTGCATCCAGATATGTTATAATCGTAGCTTTTTCCGTTGAAGTTCAATGTGTAAAAATTCTCTCTCTTTCGAAAATAGTTTTTAAGTGCTACGAGTCGAGTCTATCACTCTCTTTGTCTGCGATTTCTTTCTCTTTTCCTTCCGTAAATTTATTGAGATTCAAAATTTCCTTTTTAAGTTTTTCTTCGTAAAGTTTTAAACTCATGGAAATCGTTTCCTTTGCGTATTTAATTCGAGTTTTTCTTCCGTAAGTAAATCCATTTCTCTTTTGAAAATATCTCTTTCCCTTTTGATTGTAGAAAGAGTTT
This sequence comes from Silybum marianum, assembly GCA_036898165.1. Classification (NCBI taxonomy): domain Eukaryota; kingdom Viridiplantae; phylum Streptophyta; class Magnoliopsida; order Asterales; family Asteraceae; genus Silybum; species Silybum marianum. The sequence continues at coordinate 12,030,849 of CM072540.1, read as the reverse complement.
TCTCGGTACTTTTTCGTAATTTCTTTTCGATTGTGAGTTTCGCTTTAGTTCCTCAAAATTGTTTGATAACATCACAATCGTTTGTTCAAACTCGGATGATCCAGAGAAATTACTAACCGGTGACTCGCAGGGTTGATCCTCTGATTCGTTTGTGTTTGCCATTCCACAGAACATGGCTTCATCACTGCTGGATTCATCTTGCACCCAGTTTTCTTTTTCTGCAAAGTGTGCTCTTTCAGTGACATTGTACTTATATTTGTTTTTGTAATAAGTCTTATCCTTTTCCGCAGCTCCTCCGCAATCTCTCGAGTAATGTCCGGCTTGCCACATCCGTAGCGTACATCTTTCTTCCTTTTTAATTCTTCTTCTTCTTCTTCTTCTCGTTTTCTTTACTCTCTGTACTTCTTGTTTAGGAACATAGAGACGATCAAATCGTTTATTTCCTTTCAAAGACCTATTTCCAAAACGATTAGTAAATTGCTTGGTTATTAAAGCCAGAGAGTCAGCAAACGCTTTAATTTCATCATCTGATTCGAGTCATCTTCTGGAGCAGTCTCTGATATGAAGGCCTTCGATTTCTTCCTGTCATCACTTCGTCTTCTGATTCCACTTTGTTTCTGAGATCAAAGCCAGAGGACCTCCGATGTTTGTTCTTTTCTGAACAACTTCTTTTTCATGAGCTTGCAGTGTACCGAATACATCATGCAGCGACCATTGTTCAAGGTCCTGATTGGCTTGTAGTGACATGGATAGATTTGACCATTCAGGGTTTAACCTTTTGAGAAATAGAACATTGTTGTCTTCCTTTGATCTAACAATGTCACATCTCTTGCAGAGATTAATCGATTGTTGAATCGATGAAATGTTTGTTCCGGAGATTCATCGACGGCCGCTTGAAAACTATTATATTCATTTAGAGCTTGGGCTCTTCTCGTTCTTTTTCATTTTCGCACCACCTTCTAAGAGATTCTCCAGTTGATCCCATAAATCTTTTGCTGTGTCACATGAGTCCAGAGATTGAAAAATCTCATTTGGAATGGCCATTATCAACAGAGACTTAGCTTTCTTAGCTAATTCCACCTTAGCCTTTTCTTCATCAGTCCAGTTATTTCTTGACTTCTGAACCAGTCTTGCTGGTACCTCATCTGTATTTGCAGTGGCTGGAATTCTGGGAATAGTAGTGGTGGGAACAAACGGACCGTTTTGAATAATTGGATATAACTCAGCATCCAATCCCTCATAGAAGTTAACCATTCGAATCTTCCATTGTGAGTATTCATCACGTACAAGAGTTGGAGGTTTAGTCAGGGACCCGTACGTATAAACGACATTCAAGCTCGAATTTGCCATTCGAGTAGGATAGAAGAGAAAATTTGAAGATTTGAAAGAAATTTAGAACAATTAAATCTCAATTTGATAGAAGAACAGGTCGATAATATCACTGTTTCTTCAGATTACAAAATGAATGACTCAATTTAAGAGAAGATTGTTAACGATTTAACAAAATCTCGTAAAACAGAGTGGATTAATAATCAAATTTTGAATCTGAGAAAATACTGTTCGATCGAAAGGAATTTCTTCAATGGAAGAGATCTAATAATCAATAGATTTATTAGAAGGCTCTGATACCAATTGTTGGTTCCAGATTCCTTTAAACCGATTGTTAATTGAGAGTATTGAATCAAAGTGAAATGCGGAAGCAGATCAATTAACAATTTAAATCAATAGAACAGTAAACAGAATGAAGAACAAAGATTATGAAATGATAACTTTGAATCAAAGTAGACAAAGTTATGAATTACGCACAGTATTCTTCAAAATGTAAATGTATTGATCGACAACTTTTACAAACACAATATAATGCTATTTATACAGATACAAAAACAGAAAGTCAAAATGCTAGCCAATTACAAAGTGTCATGTGTCTAAAAGGGAGCGTCTAACAACAATTAGTTATAACAAGAAGAGTGTGTTGACTTTTGTAGACATCTCTTCTTTGACTCATACTTTAATTTCTAACATCTATTTATACACAAAACAGAAAGACTAAAGTAACAGCAATAACATCACAGACATAGTTCAAAAATGGTTCTGAATTGTCTTCAGAAACAGACTTCAGAAGTTCTTCTGAACTCCTTCAGAACTTCTTCAGAACTTTAATCAAATCTTCAGAACTTCTGAAGTACATACTTCAAAAGTCTTTTTTCCTTTAAGCTAAGTATTTTGAAGCTATTTTCTATGCTCTTTCAATCTCCCCCTTAGCTTCAAAAATTTAAATCATAACCCCAGAAGTTCAAGATCTTTCTAACATCATTCAGAATAAGACTTCTATATTCTAATAGTGACTCTCAATTCTTCTGAGCATGTCTTTGGCAAGCTTTCTGTATGTTTCCCATTCTTCATCACTTAAGCTTCTTTGCCTTTTATTCTTCCTCCTTTCCAATCTATCTCTTATGGTCATTAGAATTCCATTACAACACTTGTGCATCTCTTCAGATCTGATAAACAGTAGCTGCTCAAAGCATTTGCACACAAAACCTGGAGGCTTAACTACAAGAGTGCTATGCTTCATATTCTCAATATTTGGTAAGATGAAGTTTAAACTGCTGAAGTGCACCTTTCCTTTATCAAGCACATAAGCAATTTGAAAGTCTGTTTTGGCAGCCCATATGAACTCTCTGTGTAAACCATCTCTGAGAATTGGGAAAGACTTTCTGAACTTTGCAATTGTATCATGAAATGGATACAAACTCTTATAAACTCTTATCAGATCTCTAAGATAGACATTCTGAAAGTCAGCTTCTGAGAAATTAGAGATCTCACCATTCTTTCTTTCTACTGTGAAAATAGGCATATCTGTAATTGTTTCTTGTCTTTATGTCAGCTGTGACAACTTTTACAATTGGACTTTCTCTTCTTGCTTCATTTACAGGGATCTTGATCTTTCTGATTATGTCTAACTACCACTGCTTCCACCCATGAGACTTTTTAATCCAACAATCAATGTAATTGAATCTTTGTTCATATTCCATGAACATTTCTGGATGAAAATATTCAAGGAACAGAGTAAAAGCATTTTCTTCAATCCTTTGATCTTGTAATTGTTCAGCTTCAGAAACTTGAGCAACAGGAGCATTTTCTTCTAGATAATTCTTAGAAACTTTTCCTTTTCCCTTTTCTTTTTCATTTAAACTAGCTTCTAAAGTTCCTATCTTCTGAGAAAGCTTTAAAATTTCTTCAATGTCTTGCTTCTTAGTATGAATGTGAAAATCATACACATTACTCTAAATATAATCAGCTCCTCTGATAGTATTCACTCTTGTGTGCCCAGCTAGATAACTCTTTCTTATGCAGTCTCTGAAATTAATCCTTTCTTTGATCAAACATATTATTTCTTCTTTTAAATCAGAAAAAAACAATGAACCATTCAGCATACTTCATCAACCAATTCAAAGTAGAAGTTGAATACTTTGGTATGTCAAATACAACGAAAGTTCTTTTATTTAATCCCTTTGTTTCATACAAGAAACCAATTTCTGGATTTGTAAACACTTTTGTTAGCCCATATCTGTCAATGTTCACAGGTTCCAAAGATTTACTTTAGGCAGTCTGTATTCTAGAGCAAGTTGAAAATCATGCTTGATAAGATTTCTGATATATATGCCCAATATTCTTCTAACTTCTGAAACAAGTTCTGAATCTTCTTTCTTTATACAATAACCTAGAATGGCAAATTTATCTTGTAGCCTTAACTTGTAAAAATCAAATTGAGTGAACTCTATTAGAGTACCATCTCTTCTTTCAGCTCCAAATCTTACAATGAATATATCATTCTCAATTGTTTTAGTCATGCACCTGATCTGCTTAATCAATGTGGAATCATGCATTTCTTGAGTTCCATGCTCTTGCAAAAACAATCTTACCTTTGAGATATGATCTTCAAACCACTCATCATTCACAAAATCTTCTAAAGTAGCAAACTTTAGACTCTTTCTGTATATCCCATTATAAGCATCTTCTGGAAAGATAATCTGACTTTCTCCAGAACTATCAAATAAAGTTTCTGCTTCATATACTTGGTCAACAACTAGTTCTTCAAGAGCTGGAAGACTAATTGCAGGAATAGAAATGCACTTTCTAAATCTGACTTCTATCTGTTCTGAACAAGCCATCAGGATTTCATCTGAAATTTCAATATTGTGCATATGACACATATCCGTTTCTATACAGAAATATTCATCCTTTTGATTCACAAAATCTTTAAAAATAAACAATCTTTCATCCAAGAATCTACACTCCAGATTCCTTGGACTATTCAGAAATATATGCACCCAACAAAACTGTCTTATCAAGCTCCATAAAACTTCAATTATTTCATCAGCATTCACTCTATCCATAACTTGAGGGTTCCAGATCACTAACTCTCTAATTTCATTAACTTCTTATTCCTCTACAAATAGAATTACATCTGAAAGATCACCAGGTTCACCAAAAACTTCTTCTATAGCCAAATATTCATTCAACATTTCTTCATTTGAGTCTGGCAATACATCTGTCCTAGCTGTATGAATATTGTCTTCAGAATTGAGAGAAAGCTTATCTGTTTCATAATCTTCATCTTCAGAAATTTCTACATTTTCAGAAATACCTCCAGAAACCCCTTGATCACCAACTTGATTACTTTCAGACATAACCAATTCTTTAACAACTTCAGAAGTATCATCTTTCTGAGTAGCTTCCAAGTCTTCTTGAAGTTCAGAAGTAGAGTCTTTTAACATCATCAGAGTTTCATTCTGTGACTCAGATACTTTCCTCCTTTTCTCCCCCTCATGAGGATCAGAACCCTGATCATTATGTTTTCTTTTTAAAGTATCTACCTATGGTCTTGACTCCAAAGCAGTAATCCTTTGATCTAAATGAGATTGAGCAGTCTGAATATCTGTCAACTTCTGCATGAGCTACTGAATGTCATCTTTAGTGGCCAGATTAGAGAGATCTGGTTGAGGTGAAACCATAGATTTGCTCATTTTAGAAACAGAAGAAATAACTTCTGAAAAAAAACCCATTGATTACAGTCTGAAAAATTTTGAAGTCATTTGAAGTGGATTGTTTAAGAGCAGCCAATTTCTCCTCCAACTGTTTTTCCATCCTATCCTCCATCTCCTTATTGGAAGATTCAGAGAAGTCCTTTATATGCTTATGAATCTTTTTAAATTCAGAAGTACAAAAAGTCTTAAACTCTGAAAATTCAGAAGTCCAGGGTAAAATAGCAGAACCAACAGATGGTCATGTTTGCAGTCCTACAGAAGTAGGCTGGCCTGTAGATGTCACCACATCATGAATCACAAATGATTCATTAAATGGGGATTTTGAGATGTTCACCCCACCAGGACTTCCAACTAATCTTTGATAACCTGAAATAGGAATATCTATAGTTGTTGTGACAATGTGACAAACACTTTGCATTTGGACATCTGAAAGATGTGTGCTGGTGTGAAAGAATTCCACATCTAGAGGTTCATTTGGCTCAAAGTTGAGTGGACTCTCAGACTCAATGTCCACATGACTGTGAAGGGGGGACATATATCCTTCTTTTTCAACAATGGGCTTCTCCAAGTGGGGACCCATTGGTAGATAAGCTGCTTGCCCCATATGTGTTGATGAAACACCCATCTGTTGAGAGATGAGTGAGTGGCCAGGGGGGGTTAACAAGAGTTGCCATGGGCTCACTGCTTTTTCAATATTACCCACCAAAAGGTGTGAGGCAATAGATTGTGTGGCTACCCGACTAGTAACAGGTGGTTCACAGGTTTTCTTTTCTTTTACATGTGCTCTCCTCTCTTTATTTCTTTTACTCACATAACTAACCAAGCTCTCATTTACATTTTGCCTCTCTTCACGTTGAGGTTGTTCCCCACCTTGAACTTCCTCCCCTCTCTCTGTATCTGATCTAGACCCCTCACTTTGCACACCTCTTTGATTAGAATTAGGGGAAGAGATTACTGGTTTAGGTAATCCCATTGATTTACAATGCACTCAACCATTGGTTCCTAGGATGAATATATGCTAGTAATTTTGGGAACAGAGGAACTGCATTAGGAAAGGGTTCCTTAGCAAGAGATGGCCTCAAGCTATCCATAGTAAACAAAGGCACAAATAAATCATTGTCGAGTCTGGGAATGGATTCAACTGACCTCATGGCCCCTTTGATGAAGATTTGAAAGAACCTTTGATATGGGATGTAAGGATACTTGCTCTTCCTGGAAATAGCAGCCTGAATGTCTTCAAAGATTAATGTTGCATAGTCATACCGTTTGTTGAAAGCTATTCCATGAAATATGATCCTTATATTTGCAGAAGCCTGATCCAAACTTGAATGTTTTCTGGAGACACAAGTATTAAGAAATGTGAATAAAGCATACCAGATTGGAGGTAAGAACTTTCTTCTGAAAGAACTTAAGGCAGTCAGATTTTGAGAATAACCCAGCTTTAAGAAATCAGCACATAGTTCAGGATTGGAAGGAATATCATCAAATGTGTCTTGGCCATTAACCACAATTGGTTTTGGAAGATTCAAAATACTTCTGAGATCTGAAACCACTATATTGAAGCAATATCCATGTACAAAAGAAGTAATGCTATTGGATTCTGTATCAACTGCAGCATAATACCACCATTGTTGTAGATATTCTTCTGGAACTTGAAAATGCCTAGTCATGGTTGTTTAAAAAGGATGATTTTTGAATAACTCTATGAGTATTTTTTGATCATTGGTGAACTCTTCAGACCTCAAGTTCAGAGCATCATTGTTTTTCTGAATCGCCTTACGAGCATTAACATGAATGCATTGTTTGGAAAGATCAGGACGATAATCAGCAGAATCAGAAGCAGCAGCAACAGCATTCGGACTTTCCATTCGAGAAGAAGACTCAGAATTAAGTTCGATCGGCTCCATTCGATTTCCCCTAATAGCAGGACTAGGGTTAGGGTTTGGGTTTAAGGGTCCAACAGCATCAATCGCAGTTGTGGCAGTGTCTTCTATCACCGAAGTTGTGTTCAAAGGAACTTCAATCAATCCAACAGTCATAATGTGTTGCACAACTTTGAACGATCGTGTGCTTGATGAATCGGCAGAGTTGCTAAACGCAGATTTAGCAGAAACAATGGATTGATCAGTGTTAGATTGAGACATGATGGACAAAATATCAGCTTCTGAGATTTGCGGATTTTCAAAAATTGTAGAAATTAAGTTTCGGAGGGAAAAATCTGAGAAAGGAGATGAAGACGATGAAGTCATGGAGTTTATACGAGTGATTACCACGTGGCAGATAGATGTAGGACACGTGGCGAAAAAGTAGGCTAAAAGTAATGACTATTAAACATGTAATCTGGATTAATGAACCGTTTAGTGAGTAGCCAATGAGAAAAAAAAACACGTGTGCCACGCTCGAAGTGCAGAAGACTAATGAATTGAGAGTTCAGAACTTCTGAGAAAAAATTCAGAAGTAAGTTCAGAAGTTCTAAAGTTCTAAGAAACAATTCAGAACTAATGAAATGAAGTACAGAAGTTCAGTAATACCCTTAGAATATGAATGAAAATCATTTAAAACTACATATTTCTGAAATCTAAAAACATTTTGAAAATTCAGAAATAGTTTGAACAAGTGAAAGTGGGTATCAAGAAAAGTTTGTCTATACTTTTAATGATTATATCTTCTGAAATATTTCAAAAAAGAAGCATATATCAGAAGATAAAAAAATCCAAGCTTTCAGAATTGCAATCCAGAGAATGTAATCACTTGTTAGAAACTCCCCCTTGAAATAAGAACAGATCAAGATTGTCAATATCACAGTAAAAAAGAGATAGCAAAAACTCCCCCTTGAAAATAAGAGTAAAGAAACATAAACCTTTAAGCTCCCCCTTGAAAATGGCTAGATAGAAATGTAATTAAAAAATATTACAAACAGTTTAGTAATAAGAAATCTGGAGTTCTGAATAAAAAGATAGAAATTTCTGAAAGAAAAAATTACTTCAGAAATTCAGAAGTATGAAATTCAGAAGTGGAAGAAAATAAGTTCAGAAGTGAATTCTTATTACTTAGGTGTAAATAATATACTTATGAAGTTAAGTTCATCATACCAAGTTTGCTTACCAAAAATGTAAATCTTTTCTCATCAAGAGGTTTGGTAAATAAATCAGCTAACTGGTAATCAGTTTGAACAAAAAACATTTCTATGTTGCCCTTTTCAACATGATCCTTTATAAAATGATACCTCACATCAATGTGTTTAGTCTTGGAATGTTGGACAGGATTGGCTATTATGGCTATAGCACTTTTAGAGTCACAATACAAAGGAATCTTCTTGAAAGTGTAGCCATAAACTTTAAGCTGAATTTGCATCCATATGACTTATGAGCAACATATTCAGCTTCTGCAGTAGAGGTTGAAACACAATTTTGCTTCTTTGAAGACCAACTCACAAGCCTATCACCCAGAAATTGACATGAGCCTGATGTAGTCTTCCTATCCAATTTGCAACCACCATGATCTGCATCTGTAAATGCTGTTAGCTTAAAACCAGAATCCTTTGGATACCAAAGTCCCAATGAAGGAGAACCTTTTAGATATCTAAGGATTCTTTTAGCAGCTAGAAGATGAGATTCTTTAGGATTAGCTTGATATCTAGCACAAATACATGTAGCAAACTTTATATCTGGTCTACTAGCTGTTAACTAAAGCAAAGATCCAATGATGCCTCTATATTTCTTTTGATCAACAGATTTACCATATAAATCTGGTTCAAGTTTAGTGGCAGTGGCCATTGGAGTTTGAATACTAGAACAGTCAGACATGTCAAACTTTTTAGGTAAGTCTGAAACATACTTAGATTGATTTCTGAATATTCCAGTGGGAAGTTGTTTACTTGAAGACCAAGAAAAAATGTTAACTCTCCCATCGTACTCATTTCAAATTCAGTTTGCATGATCTTTTCAAAAAATTTACAAAACTTTGGATTAGTAGAAGCAAATATAATGTCATCTACATATATTTGAATAAGAATCATATCCTCACCTTTCTTTTTTAGAAATAAGGTAGTATCTATTGTACCTCTTTTAAACATGGAATTCAGAAGAGAAGTTGTGAGTGTGTCATATCATGCTCTTGGTGCTTGTTTAAGTCCATACAATGCTTTATCCAATATGTAAACATGATTTGAAAATTCTTTGCTTACAAAACCTTCTGATTGTTCAACATATACTTCTTCATGAAGAACACCATTCGGAAATGCACATTTCACATCCATCTGAAAAACCTTCATGTTCTTATGAGCAGCATAGGCTAGGAAGATTCTTATCGCTTCTAGTCGGGCAACTGGAGCAAATGTTTCATCATAATCTATGCCCTCCTGTTGACAGTAGCCTTTAGCAACAAGTCTAGCCTTGTTTCTCACAACTATCCCATGTTCATCTTTATTATTTTTGAAAACTCATTTGGTGCCAATAATTGATTTACCCTGTGGTTTTGGAATTAGTCTCCAGACTTTGTTTCTCTCAAATTGATTGAGTTCATCTTGCATTGCTAAAACCCAGTCTGGATCCTGAAGAGCTTCATTAGGCGTTTTGGGTTCTATTGGGCTTAAGAAATTGACATACAAACATTCATTTGCGGTAGCTGATCTTGTTTGTACACCCTTTGAGACATCACCTACGACTTGATGTATTGGATGACATGAAGTCCATTTTATAACACTTGGCAATGTATTGACAGATGAAACATTGTTAAGTGGTTCATAATCATCAGTAATTGCAGCTTCAGAATCTGGATTGAAAGCTGAGTGTAATTCTGAAGATTCTCTTTCAACAGAATCATTCTGAATTTGTTTAGAAGAATGAACTGTTGGTTCAGAAGTTACTTGGGGAAGTTCAGAAGTTAGTTGAACATTTTCAGAAGTAGCTTGATCCGTGGTTGAGGTTGAGATTGGAGGTTCAGAAACATTGGACACTGATATGGCAGGTGGAACTAACTCTGGAGTTGCTCTTAGAAGTGATGGATTTTGATAATCTGCAGAGACATTAACAGAAATATCAAATAAATCTTGACAAAGTAAATCTAAATTAGCTTTTTGTAAAGAATGAGACTCAGATGACTTTTCAGAACTATTGGAGTCTGTGTACAATTGTTCAACAATTGAATTATGCTTGAGTTCTGAACCGTCTTGTTCAGAAGTCATTGTAGGTTCATGAAATCTGATGTTGGAAGTTTCAATGATTCTCTTTGAACTTTTAATCAGAACTCTGTATGCCTTTGATCTCTGTGAATATCCAACAAATATACCTGCTAATCCTTTAGGAGCAAATTTGTCAAGGTATTGAACATCATTCAGAAGAAAACATCTGCTTCCAAAAATTTTGAAAAAATCAATTGATGGTTTTCTCTTTTTAATGATCTCATATGGAGTTTTCAGAAATTTTCTATTTAAAATTGTTCTGTTTTGAGTAAAACATGCAGTAGCAATAGCTTCTGCCCAAAGAGATAGAGGAAGTTCTGAATAAGCAAGCATGGTCCTAGCAGCTTCAACAAGAGTTCTATTCTTCCTTTCAACAACACCATTCTGTTGGGGAGTTCTGGCAGCGGAAAAATTGTGAGATATTCCAACAGAATCCAAGAAGTTCTGAAGTGTAGAATTGGTAAATTCTGTACCATTGTCACTTCTGATCTTTTGAACAGGAAGTTGAAGAAGAACCTGTACTCTTTAAAGAAGTGGAATTACTATTTCAGAAGTATCAGATTTAATTCTAAGAAATTCAACCGAAGTATATCTAGAATACTCATCAACAATAACAAGGATATACTTCTTTCCTCCCACGCTTTGAGTCTTCATTGGACCACAAAAATCCATATGAAGCATTTCAAGTGGAGTTTGACATGAAGAGAGCATCTTCAGAAGATGAGAGCTTCTCTTAATTTTCCCAAGTTCACATGTTGAACATTGAGAAGACTTATCAAATTTGATCTTGGGTAAACCTCTGACTGACTTATGTCTATCTAATTCAGAAATTGATCTGAAATTGAGATGAGACATTCTTCTGTGCCATAACCAGCTTACTTCCTTCATTTGAGTAGACATATAACATACCTCTGTGAGTTGACCATCTTCTGTGAAAGTGGCAGTATAGATGTCACCATCTCTATAGGCAGTTAGTTGTTTCTCTTTTGTAGCACCCAGAACTTGACAAACATTAATATTGAAGTGTACAGTGCAGTATTTGTCACAAAACTGACTTATACTAAACAGATTACGTCTTAACCCTTCCACATAGAAAACTTTCTGAACTTGAACATCTCCTTTAACAAAAGTTCCATAGCCTCTTACATACCCTTTTGCATTATCTTCAAAACTAATTGTTCCTCCATATCTTTCATGATAGTCAGTTAGTAATGACTTCTATGGTGTCTTGTGTCTTGAACATCCAGAATTAACACCCACACATGACACAACTGCAAAAGAAGTTATTTAGTTTTAAGTACCCATTTAAAAATGGGTCCTTTCAGATTAGCTGACAGTGAAAAAAAGTTTATCTTTTGGCATTTTAGATCAAAAGATATAAACTTGTTCAATATTTATGTTTGCTTGTTTGGTCTTATTCAGATTAGTAGTCTTTTTAGGTTTGCCATATGCTGAAGAATTCCTGTTAAATTTTTGTCTTTGATGTTTCACATTTGGTTCAGAAGTATGACCATTTTGTGCAGAATTAAAAGAAGAATGAACAAATTTGGTATTTGAAACTGAATGTTGTATCTTATTCATCTTTTTGGTTTTGTTTACAACATATTTATGAAAAACAGGAAACCTATATATTTTGTCTTTGTCTGATAAGTTGTCTCCCTTTTTCTTCCATACTAGAGAGGATAACTCGGAAATAGAGAAAGAATGAATATTTGGATAAAAGCTTTTATTTTTGTTTTGCTTAACTTCTGAGTTAAAAGATTTAGATGTAGGAATTGAAGTCTGTCGTTTTTCAAAAGTTTTGACTCTAGTGATGAAATCTGAAGTTGACATAGATGATTTTCCTTTTAAAGAAGAATTCAGATCTTTTGGAGAAACATCATTGTCAGAATTTGAAGCATTCATTAGATCTGAGAATATGTTTTGAGTCATTTCTGAAGCAAAATTGTTTAGTTTTGAAATTTTAATTTTGCTTTCTGAATCTGATGATGGTTTAATTTTTCTTCAGCATCATTTTCAGAATTATCAAAGAAAATCTTTGAGAATTCATCCTTATCATGTAAAGATTCATTATCTGAAAATTCTTCATAAGTTTCTTCATAAATGTCTTCTTTCTTTAAGTCTGAAGAATTCTGATGAATTTCTGAACTATGTTGTTTAGAAAAAATATTTGAATGTTCAATTTTTTCTTCAGAAATAGATTCAGAAACAAGTTCAGAAATAGTCTCAGACTTTTCTTCAGAAATGATTTCAGAAATAGGTTCAGAAGTAGACTTAATTTCTTCAGAATGTGTTTCAGATTCATCAGCAAACAAAACTTCTGCTTTTACAAAAGGAATTCTCTCAGGCAAAGAATGATCTACAGATTTACTTACTAGCCCCTTACTTTTTTCATTAAAAATTTTCATGTTTGAAATATCATATAAATTTGATGGAGCTTTTTTCAGAACTGGACTTTCAGTGTATCCTAAACCTGTTTTTATATCGTAAAATTTTGAATTCTTAGCCTGACTTGTCAAAATATTCAAAGTTTGCTCAGTTTGACCCCTTTTGAAATTCAGATCTTCTAATTCCTTAACCTTCCTGTATAACCCAAGTCTCTCTTGATTCAAAAAAATTATTTTAACATTCAGAACTTTTGTTTCAGATTTAGCATTTATAATTTCCTTTTGCATATTGTCCATTTTTTCTTTTAATTCAGATTTTTCTTTAGAAATCTTCTCAAGATTTTCTTCAGCATTTTGACAATTTACTTTATATACCTGACTTTCTATTCTGATTTAGTTAACTAATAACCTTTCTCCTTTTATTCTGTTTCTTAAAGTTTCAAGTTCTGAAGACATATTCAGAATTTGATCTTGTAAGTTTATTTGAGAATTTTCAGCAGTTTTAGAATTTAATGCGATAGTTTCAGAAGTAGGTTCAGAAGAAGAATTTACCTCAGTATCATGAGTATGTGTGTCATCTGGAGTCATCTAATGCATGAAACAGTTTGTTGCATGCATAGTGAGCAACCTCTTCATCATCCTCATCATTAGTCCAGTTTAGCCAGTCTTCTTCATACTTGGTTACTAAAGCAAGATTTGCATCCATCTTCTTAGAAAGCATGTGTTTCTTTTCATAGTAACCAGTATTCTTGACTTTAGGCATTTTGCACTGTCTAGCAAAGTCCCCTGGTTTTCCACAATTGAAGCATCTGGCTGGTTCAGAAGTAGCTTTTAAAACAGTTTCTTGACCAAATACTTTTTTGGTCCATCATCAAATTTAGGTTTGTTCTTATACTTCTGGTTATATCTCTGATGAAACTACTTTGTCATTAAGGCTATACCTTCAGAAATTCTCTTGAGTTCTAGGATATCACAGCTTTTCAATGAACTGTTAATTTTCTTACTAGTCAATGCCACAGTATTTTCATTGGTCTTATTTAGCTCGTTTTGTATGATCTTTATTTTGTCCTCTTGTTGGAACAAAATACCACACACATCATGAATGGATTTCTTGGATAGATTCCTTGTAACCATGGTATCAGAAAAACTTGACCATTCACTACCAAGATTATTCAGAAATTTGTTATTAATTTCAGAATTAGATTTCTGAACTCCATTCCTCCTTAGATCATTCAGAATATTATTAAATCTATTATAAGTATCAGTAATAGCCTCTCCCTCCTTGTATCTGAAGTTTCCATATGTCCCAACACATATGTTTAACCTCTGTGCTTGTGCTTTTGTACTTCCCTACATCTGAGCTTCAACTTCATCCCACATGGCTTTTGCAGATGTTAAACTATCAACCCTGTTGAATATTTCATTTGAAATTGCCATAGTCAGAAGAGTAAGAGCTCTTTTGTCTATTTTTGCTTGTTCCTTCTCTGCATTGCTGTACATTCCAAAATTCTTTCTGATTCTTGTTGCTGGAATTTATGGAGTTGTTTCAGTGCGAGGAACAGCAGGGATTTCCACATACACTTCAAGCGGTCTATTCACTATGGGCTGCATCAAAGCTTCATCAATGTTGTCTAAGAATTGAATGATGTGAATCCGCCATTGATGGTATTTGCCCAAGAACAGGGTAGGAGGTTTTGTTTCAGAACCGATGGAAACGATTTCTTTGTTCATTCTTGATTTGATTAATCGCTAATTCACCTTTGTTAATGATTGAAATTCAATTCGAATTTAATCTTTAAAAGATTAATTCAAGATTTCAAGAATTCAAGAAACTATCAGATCTGACAATTTCGTAACAGAATTGGCTACCAGATTGTAAGATGAATTGGCTCTGATACCAATTGTTAGAACCCATATATCAAATATGAACAATGAATTATGTAAAGAACACAGAATTTGGAGCACTTAAGTTGTATGTAGTATTGATATTCAAAGATTACAGATATGTCAATTACAGTACAAGAACAAATCTAAAACCAACTAACTATACAAAGGTTTAACTAACTTCTTTTTGTACACAAAACAGAAAGGCTAAAGTAACACCAATAACATGACAGACGCAGTTCAGAAATGTCTTCAGAAACAGACTTCAGAAGTTCTTTTGAGCTCCTTCAGTACTTCTTCAGAACTTTAGTCAAATCTTCAGAACTTCTGAAGTACATACTTAGCTTAAAGGAAAAAGACTTTTGAAGTACATACTTCAAAAGTCTTTTTCCTTTAAGCTAAGTATTTTGAAGCTATTTTCTGTGCTCTTTCATCTATACTGCTACTTTCACAGAAGATGGTCAACTACAGGGAATTTGTTACATTTCTACTACCATGAAAAATGAAAGTTGGCTTTGGCACAGAAGGATGTCACATCTGAATTTCAAAGCAATTTCTGAATTGGAAAGACACAAATCTGTAAGAGGTTTGCCAAAGATTAAGTTTGAAAGAAATTCATTATGTTCTGCATGTGAGCTAGGAAAGATAACAAGAAGCTCTCATCCTCTAAAAATGCTTTCTTCATATAAAGGACCTCTTGAAATGTTACATATGGATCTATGTTGGAACAATGAAGACTCAAAGCATGGGAGAAAAGAAGTATATCCTTGTCATAGTTGATGAATATTCAAGATATACTTGGGTTGAATTTCTGAGACTTAAATCTGATACTTCTGATAGACTTATTCCTTTTCTTAAGAAAATACAGGTTCTTCTTCAACTTCCTATCCAAAAGATCAGAAGTGATAATGGCACAGAATTTATAAATTCTACACTTCAGAACCTTTGGTTTCTGTTGGCATATCTCATAACTTTTCCGTTGCAAGAACTCCTCAACAGAATGGAGTAGTTGAAAGAAAGAACAGAACCTTAGTAGAAGTTGCCAGAACCATGCTTGCCTATTCAGAATTACCTTTATCTCTTTGGGCAGAAGCCATAGTTACTGCTTGTTTTACTTAGAACAGAACCATTCTCAATAGAAAACTTCTTCAAACTCCTTATGAAATCATTAAAAAGAGAAAACCTTCTATTGATTATTTTGAAATCATTGGTTGCAGGTGTTTTCTTCTGAATGATACACAGCATTTGGACAAATTTGCACCTAAAAGTGTAACTGGAATTTTTGTTGGCTATTCACAAAGATCTAAGGCATATAGAGTTCTCATCAAAGGCAATCAAAGGATCATTGAAACTTCAAATATAAGATTCCATGAGCCAACAATGACTTCTGAACAAAACAGTTCAGAACTCAAGCTTACTCCGGTTTCTGAAATACTAGATTCAGAAAAGAACAATACTTATCACACTTCTGAATCTAAATCGTTACTAATGGCAAATTTAGATTCATTATGTCAAGATTTATTTGATATTTCTGTTAATATTTCTGCAGACTATCAGAATCCATCTCTTCTCAGAAAAATACCAGAACAATCTTCCACTATAACAACAATATCAAATCTTTCTGCTCCACAAATCTCAACCTCAAATTCAGAAATTCCTACTTCTGAATCTGTACAAGTCAATACACACATTTCCAGTCACTTCTGACCCAACCATACCTGTTTCTGAACTAGTGACTGTTACTTCTGAACCAGTACAGAATCTTCAATTTGAGGGGGAGTCTTCAGATCTGCACTCAGTGACAAATCCTACTTCTGAATCACATGCAATCATTGATGACTATGATTCTTTAAATAATGTCTCATCTGTTCAACCTTTGCCAAATGTTAACAAATGAACATCAAGTCATCCAATTCATCAAATCATAGGTGATGCCATAAAAGGTGTATAGACCAGATCAGCCACAGCTAATGAATGCCTATATGTGAGATTTTTAAACAGTATTGAACCCAAAAAGCCAAGTGAAGCTCTTCAAGATCCAGATTGGATATTAGCTATGCAAGATGAGCTAAATCAATTTAAAAGAAACAAAGTCTGGAGATTAATTCCAAAACCTAAAGGGAAATCAATTATTGGTACAAAATGGGTTTTCAGAAATAAGAAAGAAGAACATGGAATTGTTGTGAGAAATAAAGCAAGGCTTATGACAAAAGGATATTGTCAACAAGAAGGCATTGATTATAATGAAACTTTTGCTCCTGTAGCTAGACTATAAGTCATTAGAATCTTTCTAGCCTATGCAGCTCACAAAAACATGAAAGTTTTTCAAATGGATGTCAAATGTGCATTTCTGAATGAAATTCTTCATGAAGAAGTATATGCTGAGCGACCAGAAGGTTTTGTAAGTAAAGACTATCCTGATCATGTTTATATCCTAGACAAAGCTTTATATGGACTTAAACAAGCACCAAGAGGATGATATGACACTCTCACAACTTTTCTTCTGAATTCTAAATTCAAATTCAAAAGAGGTATAGTTGATACAACTTTATTTCTGAAAAAGGAGTGTGATGATATGATTTTAATACAAATATATGTAGATGATATTATATTTGCTTCTACTAATCCAAAATGTTGTAAAAAATTTGAGAAAATCATGCAAACTGAATTTGAAATGAGTATAATGGGAGAGTTAACGTTCTTTCTTGGTCTTCAAGTAAAACAACTTACCACTGGCATATTCATAAATCAATCTAAGTATGTTTCTGACTTACTTAAGAAGTTTGACATGTCTGACTGTTCTAGTATTCAAACTCCAATAGCCACTGCAACTAAACTTGAACCAGATTTATCTGGTAAACCTGCAGATCAAAAGAAGTACAGAGGCATTATTGGATCTTTGCTTTACTTAACAGCTAGTAGACCTGATATAATGTTTGCTACATGTATCTGTGCTAGATATCAAGCTAATCCTATGTAATCTCATCTTCTTGCTGCTAAAAGAATCCTTAGATATCTCAAAGGCTCTCCTTCACTGGGGCTTTGGTATCCAAAGGATTCTGGATTTGAACTAACTGCTTTCACAGATGCAAATCATGGTGGTTGTAAATTGGACAAGAAAAGTACATCTAGATCATGTCAGGTGATAGGCTTGTGAGTTGGTCTTCAAAGAAGCAAAATTGTGTTTCAACCTCTACTGCAGAAGCTGAATATGTAGCTGCTGCAATATGTTGTTCTCAAGTAATATGGATGAAAATTCAACTCAAAGACTATGGCTACACTTTCAAAAAGATTCCTTTATATTGTGATCCAAAAAGTGCCATAGTTATCACAGTTAATCTTGTTCAACATTCAAAGACCAAACATATTGATGTGAGGTATCATTTTATCAAGGATCATGTTGAGAAAGGTAATATTGAAATGTTTTTTGTTCAGACAGATTATTAGTTAGCAGATTTGTTTACCAAAGCACTTGATGAAAAGCGATTTAATTTTTTGGTAAGCAAATTAGGCATGATGAATCTGTCTACTTAAGTATTTTACATCAACAAAGAAATAAGAATTAAGTTCTGAGCTTTATTCATTCAGAATTCTGAAAAATCTTAACTTCAAAAGTTCTGAAGTTAATCTTTTAGAAGTCCATCTTTCATTACTCAGAAGAACTAATTCCTTATTTCAAAAGTTGTTGTAACTTAATACTTAATTTTTTTCTTCTCTTTCTTTTCTCTTTATCTAACTATTTCTCTGTTTAGCACTTTTCAAGGGGGAGAAATTTAATTACTCATGATTTAAGGGGGAGTGATATTCAAATATTCATACTTGATTCTTCCTTAAATTCTAAAATTGTGGATACTGATTCTCAGGAATACAAATCTTAGAAGTATGGACAAACTTCTCAAGATAAAATCTGATTTTTTATTGTTCAAACTAACTTATGACATATCAAAATCTTTTATATATTCAGAAGTATGTAGTTTTAAATGATTTTCATGCAGATTAAGTCATTACACTCTAGTTCTGAACATTATACAAATGTTCTGAACTCTTTCTGAATCATTTCATATCACTTCTGAACTTGTTCTCAGAAGTTCTGAACTTCCCGTTATAAAATTTAATCTCATAAATGAGTGTGCCATGTGTTTTAATTTCATTGGAGCAGCTCTAATCACGTTGCAAAACGGTTCATTAATCCAAATAAATGATGATTACTTTTTCTAATCATCATTACTTTTTCGGCCACGTGTCCCTCCATGAACATCTAACTCATATAATCCATGGCTTCATCATCTTCATCATTTTTTAGCAATTTTTCCCTCCGAAACTTAATTTCTGCTTACCTTGAACTTCATTCAAACTTCGATTCTCACTTTGTGTCTACAATGTCAACTTCAAATGTTGATATGCCCATTCAAACTGCAAAATCGTGCTTTAGCAACAGTGATTCATCTTCAAACGAAGGCTCTTTCAGAATTGTACCTAAGAATATTATGATTGGATCAATGGAAGTCAATATGGATGCTTATCAAACACTAGAAGATACTGCTACTAAAGGAATTAATGAAGCTGGACCTTCAAACCCTAACCCTAACACTCGCAGCGCAAATATTGGAGATACTCAAATTGAACCAATAGAAGTTGTTTCTGAATCTATTGGTGGTGTGGGTGATTCTCAATTGATAGCTGATTCTAATCCAGAAAAAAGTTATGGTCCTGATCTTACAAAGATATACATTCCAGACAACAAGCGTATTGAAATCAAAAGAAATAACTGTGTTCTAAACTTTAGATCAACTGACTTTACTGATGAACAAATGATTCTGCTTGAAATTCTGAAGAAACATCATATTCGAGTTTTGTTATCTAGAAAAATTTTAGTCCCTGCTTCTTATCTTCAACAATGGTGATATCTAGCTGAAATTGATGAAGAAACGGATGACATTTCCTCATTTGTTCATGGTTACAGGTTCTGTGTTACAGTTGATGATATTAGGAACATCTTTGATTTTCCTAAATCAAATGCAGTTGTAGGCAAAAGTACTTTTGATACAGTTCCATCCAATTCTGAACTCATTTCAGATTTCATGAAGTTAGGATATTCAGAAACTCTCACTACTCTGAGTTCATTTCGAAGGAAGTGCTTACCTCCTATCTGGTATTGCCTTTTCACTATCCTCAACACTTGTCTCTCTGGCAAAAGTTCAAGTTTGGATCAAGCTTCTACAAATGGCAGAATAATTTTTCATGGTGTTGCTCACAACAAGCACTATGATTATGCTTCCCTTATGTTTGAAGAACTAAAGACAGCTGTCATGAAGAAGTCTACATACACTTATATTCCTTTTCAAAGGTTCTTTCAGATCTTTATCAAAGGAGCTATGAAATCTGTTGAGGCTATTCCTACATTGGATCATGAGGTATTTGTTCCACTCTTCTCTGTGGATAGTTTAAGACCACCAAGTGCTAAACTTCGATTTTCTAATGCATTACCACTACCAGCAGAGCTTCTTGCTTATGTAAGTTTTGAAAATAGGTATTTAAATGAGTATTGTGAATCAATGGGACTATCTAAACCTGTAGTCTCTTCCCCTGATTCAACCCCAAGTGGAGAGCAAAGTGAGGGGTCTAGACTTCCTAGTGAGAGAGGGGAGGAAGTTCATGGTGGGGAACAACCTCAAAGTGCTAAGAGGAAAAATGTATATGAGAGACAGGGTAGAAATGTAAGACAAAGAACTGATGAGGGGAGATCACAGATAAAAGAAAAAGAAATATGTGCACTAACTGATATAAGTCGGGCAGCCACACAATCTATTACTCCACATTATTTGGTGGGTACTATTGAATCAGCCAGTAAGCCCATGGCAACTCTTGTTATCCCCCCTAGCCACTCACCCATCTCTCAACAAAAGGGTGTTCCAATAACACAAATGGGGCAAGCAGCACATCTACCAATGGGTCCCCATTTGGAGGAGGCAATTGTTGAAACAGAAGGATATATGTCCCCCCTTCATACTTTTGAGCACATAGAGTCTGAGTGTCCACTCAATGTTGAGCCAACTGACCCACAAGACATGGGATTTCTTCACACTTGCACATATCTTTCAGATATCCAACAGCAAAGTGTGTGTCAAATTGCAACAACTTCAATACATATACCTAATCTAGGATATCAAGGATTTGAAGGAAGTCCTGGTGGGCTGAACATCACTAAAGTCCCATTAACTGAATCAGTAATGATTCATGATGTGGTGACATCAACAGGCCAGCCTACTTCTGTAGGAATGCAAACAGGTTCATTTGTTGATCTTGGTTCTATTTCCCATACTTCTGAACTCTCTGAGTTCAAAGCTTTTTGTACTTCTGAATTTGAAAAGATTCAGAAGGACATAAAAGCATTGACAGAACAATCAACAAAGAAGGTGGAGGATAGGGTGGCAAGTCAGGAGAAAAAGTTGGAGGATAAACTAAATGAGTTGAAGTCTATGTCAGTTTCATCTAATGATCTCAAAGCTTTCCAAGCTGCTATTCTAAAGTCATTTTCTGAAGCTGTCTCTTATGTGGCAAGTCTTCAAACTTCTGTACCATCTACATCTGCACAACCAGATTTATCTTCCTTGGCCACTAAAGATGATATTCAACAAGTTCTGAATAAATTGACTTTTGTTCAGAATACTCAAACACTTTTGGATCAAAGAATTTTAGCTTTAGAGTGCAGGTCTCAATCAGTTACTTTGAAAAGAAGTAATGATAATCAGGATTCTGATGATCATGAGGGGGAGAAAAGGAGAAAAGTAACTGAGTCTGCTAAAGAAGACACTCTGTTAATAAAACATACTTCTGAACCAACTTCTGAAGCAGTTAAGAAAGAAAGTAATAATGAGAAAGTAAGCAATTGAAGAAATTTTAATTTCTGAACCTCAACGTGTTTGTTTTGAAGCTGATCCGGTTGTAAATGTGCAACTTGATAGAGAAATCAAAATAGCTTCAAAAGGTACTGGGTTCTGAAGATGTAAAGATCTGAAGAAAAGATAAAGAAAAGCCTAAGGCGTAACTTCTGAAGTGCCAACTTCAGAAGTTCTGAAGATGTTCTGAAGAGGTTCTGAAGAAGTTCTGAAGACACTTCTGAAGATCTGAAGGAGTTCAGAACCTGTTCAGAACTTGTCTGTTATGAATGTACTGTTACTTTAGTCTTTCTATTTCATGTATAAATAGATAGTTTGTTAGATAGTTAGAACTAATGTTTTCATAAGCCTTGTAAAGACATATTTTGTAATACTGTTCATCCTATCAATACATACGACATTTGGCTATCATATTTCTGTTTTAATCTTTCCATATATTGATATCTTGATTGTTTGGGTCCTATCAATTGGTATCAGAGCCAATTCATCTGTTCTTGAAGATTTGTGAAAGAATTGTCAGATCTGACAGTTCTTGGTGTTCTTGATCGATAAATTTCAAATTCAAATCAGGTGAATTCTCGATCTTCTAACAATCAAAGATGTCTAAAGAAATTGTCTCAATCGGATGTGAAACTAAACCACCAACTCTTTTCTCGGGAGAATACCATCAGTGGAGAATCAGGATGATTCAATTTTTGGATAACATAGATGAAGCTTTAATGCAATCAATCACAAATGGCCCACTAGAGGTCTTTATTGAAATTCCAGCAGTTCCTAGAACTGAATCTACTCCTGAAATACCGGCGTAAAGAATTAAGAAAAGCCCAGGTATGTATAGCACTACTGAGAAAGCTCAAGCTAAAGTTGACAAAAGGGCATTAACTCTTCTTACAATGGCTATTCCTAATGAGATATTCAATAGAGTAGATAGTCTAACATCTTGCTAAAGCCATGTGGGATGAAGTTGAAGCTCAAATGTAGGGTAGTACAAAAGCCCAAGCACAAAGATTGAATATCTGTGTGGGCACTTATGAGAACTTCAGGTATAAAGAGAATGAATCTATTACAGAGACTTATCATAGATTCAACAATATTCTGAATGATCTGAGAAGACATGGTGTTCAGAAATCAAATTCTGAGATAAATAACAAATTTTTGAACAACTTGAGCTATTAATGGTCAAGCTTCTCACATAACATGGTTACTAGAAATTTATCAAGAAAATCCATTCATGATGTCTATGGTATTCTGTTTCAACAAGAAGACAAAATCAAAACAAGACAAAATGAACAAAAGAAGGTAAATGAAACAGTAGCCTTGTTAAGCCAGAAGTATAATAATTCTTTGACTATTTCTGCTAAGAAGGTGTGTGAGATCCCAGAGACAACAGTTTGTGATGGGGATGAATCAGATGAGGAGCAAAAAAGGATTTATGATAATATTGCTTTTATGACAAGGCAATTTACCCAAAGATACAATCAAAAATATCAGAATAAACCTAGATCTGAAAGTGGACCTAAGAAAGGTCAAGAAGCTGGTCAATCTGAAACATTTGAACCAACAAGATGCTTCAACTATGGAAAGTCTGGACATTATGCAAGACAATGCAAGATGCCAAAAGTCAAGAATTCAGGCTACCATGAGAAGAAGCATCTGTTAGCTAAGAAAAAGGAGCTCAATCATGTTTTAGTGACCAAGTATGAAGAGGACTGGCTAAACTGGAGTGATGGATATGATGATGAAGAAGTTGCTCACTATGCAACAAATTGCTATATGTGTCAAATGGATCCAGAAAAGGACAAACAAGACACTGAGGTATCTTCTTCATCTTCTGAATTAAATTCTGAAATAAACTACTCTTCTGAACAAAATTCTGAATATAATTCTAAACATAACATTGTAGATTCTGAAATGAAAAATCAATTTCAAAACATGTTTTCTGAATTTGAAACTCTCAGAAACAGAATCAAAGGTGAAAGAATTTTGGTCAATCAATTCAGGGCTGAAAGTCAAATATATAAAGAAAATTGTCAAGAAGCTGAACAGATTCTGAACAAAGTTTCTGAAGAAAAACTTGTTTTAAAAGAAAAAATGGACAGCTTACAAAAGGAAATTATCAATGAGAAGTCTGAAAAAGAAATTTTGAATGTTAAAATGAATTTTCCGAATCAAGAGAGAATTGATCTTTATAAAAAGATTAAGGAATTAGAAGATTTAAATTTTAAAATGGACAAACTGAACAAACTCTGAACATTTTAAGAAGTCAGGCTCAAAATTCAAAACTTTACAATATATAAGCAGGTTTAGGATAAAATGACAGTCAAATACTAAAAAAAGCACCTGCAAATATGTATGATTATTCTAAAATGAAAATTTTCAATGAATCAAATACAGATGTTATTTCTAACCCTGTGAACTATTCTTTGCCTGAAAGAATACCATTTGTAAAATCAGAGACTTTGTTTTCAGAAGAAACACCTCTTAAAACTGGTGAACCAGAAATAATTTCTGAAACAGAAGAAATGAATATAAGTTTAAACATTTGTGAATCTTCTGAATCAAATATTATTTCTGAAGAAAAATCTGAAGTAATTGTTAAATTTGAAATAATTTCTGAAGTTACTTCTGAGGTAACTTCTGAATTCAATTCTGAAGTCATTTCAGAAGATACTTCTGATAATAAATCAGAACATGAAGAAAAATATGATGAATTCTCAGAAATTGACTCTTTAGAAGATGTTGATGAGAATCCCAATATATTTTTTGATAATTCTGATGATGAGTTTACAACAACAAAAAATTCAAATATTTTTGCAACAAGTATAACTCAAAATAAATTTTCAGAACTAATAAATGATTCTGATTCAGAAGATGATCCTGATCATATGGTGCAAGTCATTGATAAAAATGGCTATTTGGTTTACAAATCACAATCTTGTATGACTGAAGGAGAAATACTAAAAACTGAAGCTTCAAAGATACCTTCAGAAATGTTTGGTCCTGTGTTTTTAAAACCAGAATCTCAGATATCTGAAAATTTTACTTCTTCAAATTTTTCTCCTACTACCACAAACACTTTATTGACTTCATCACCATGTTCAGTAACATCTTCTGACTTCAACACCAGAGTTAAATACTTTGAATAAGGACAATCCTCAAATTCTCTCTCTGAAGTTCAGAAAATTAACTCAAATTCTTAGGTTAAACCTAAAGTGAACAAAAGAATTTCTTATACTAATCCTCATTTCTTATCTTTTACAGAGCTATCCACTTTAGTATGGAGAAAGAAAGATGAAAGACTGTCAAAGAATGACAAATTAGATGGTTTTTCAATTTCAAATAAAAGTGATGTACCTATGTCAAAGAAAGTGAATAAAAGAATCTTTGTTGAAAAATCAAATGTTATTGATTCTTATATGTCTACTGCTATTGTAAATACTTTAAAGAATCATATTCACTGTATTAACTGTGTTCATTATAATTTTCATCTTAACTCCAAAACAAACAAGGAAAATTTGATGAAATCTATTCAGAAATGTTCAGCTATATTGACAAATTCAATTAAAAGAAAAAATAAAAATAAAAGTAAAACTAAGAAAGATAAATTTCAAAATTCTGAACAAACTTCTGAATTAAAAAATCTGACAAAGTTCAAAACTTCAAATTTTATTACTAATCTCAAAGGACCCATTCTGAAATGGGTACCTAAAACTCAATAATCTCTTTTGCAGATATGTCATGTGTGGGTCTTAGATTCTGGATGTTCAAGACACATGACACCTTTCAAAGAACTACTAACTGATTATCATGAAAGATATGGAGGAACAGTTAGCTTTGGAAACAATGCAAAGGGATATGTAAGAGGATATGGCACTTTCATTAAAGGAGATGTGACAGCAATGAAAGTTTTCTATGTTGAGGGACTTAGACATAATATTTTCAGTATTAGTCAATTCTATGACAAATACTGGAAGGTTAATTTTGTCATAGATCACTGTCATGTTCTGAGTACAGCAAACAAAAATGAATTAACTGCTTATAGAGATGGAGATATCTACACAGCAACATTCACTGGAACTGGTCAACTACAAGGTGTATGTTATATGTCTACAACAATGAGAAATGATAGTTGGCTTTGGCACAGAAGAATGTCACATCTGAATTTCAAAGCCATTTCTGAACTAGGCAAACATCAATATGTAAGAGGACTACCAAAGATCAGATTTGAAAAGAACTCTCTTTGTTCTGCATGTGAACTAGGGAAGATCAAAAGAAGTTCTCATCCTCTGAAAATGCTATCTTCATGCAAAGCTCCACTTGAAATTCTACATATGGATTTGTGTGGACCAATGAAGACTCAAAGCATGGGTGGAAAGAAATACATTCTTGTCATAGTAGATGAATACACAAGATACACATGGATTGAATTTCTAAGACTCAAATCTGATACTTCTGAAAAACTGATACCCTTTCTGAAGAAAATTCAAGTTCTTCTTCAACTCCCAATCCAAAAGATCAGAAGTGACAATGGAACAGAATTCACAAATTCTACACTTCAGAACTTTTTGGAATCTATTGGAATTTCACATAATTTTTCTGCTGCAAGAACTCCTCAACAGAATGGGGTGGTTGAAAGAAAGAATAGAACTTTGGTAGAGGCTGCAAGAACCATGCTGGCATATTCAGAACTTCCTCTTTCTCTTTGGACAGAAGCTATTGCTACTGCATGTTTTACTCAGAACAGGACCATTCTCAACAGAAAATTTCTTAAAACTCTTTATGAGATGCTAAAACAAAGAAAACCCTCTATTGATTATTTTAAAATCTTTGGTTGCAGGTGTTTTCTAAAGAATGATACTCAGCATCTTGACAAATTTGCACCAAAAGGTGTAGCTGGTATCTTTGTTGGCTATTCCCAAAGATCCAAAGCCTACAGAGTACTCATTAAAGGAACTCAAAGGATCATTGAGATTACAAATGTCAGATTTCATGAGCCAACATTGACTTCTAAACAAGACAGTTCAGAACTCGCACATAAACCAACTTCTGAAAGTTTGGACTCAGAACATAATCAGACAAACTCTACTTCTGAATCTCAAACTTTACTTAAAACAAATTTAGAAAATTTATGTCAAGACTTATTTGATATTATTGTAAATGTTTCTGCAGATTATCAAAATCCTTCTCTCATTAGAAGCACAAATGATCAAGACATTTCAGAAATACAAATTTCAAGTACATCAGCACCACAAATCTCAACCTCAAATTCAAAACTTCCAACTTCTGAAAATGTACATCCAACTTCTGAAAGTTCAAGTTACTTCTGAACCAGTTCAAGCTACTTCTGAACCAGTTCAAGTTGTTTATGAACCAGTTCAAGATACTTCTGAAAATGTACATCAAAGTTCTGAACCAATTCAGAATGTTCCATTTGAGGGGGAGACTTCTGATTTACATTCAGTTATCAATCATGATACTGAAACTCAAGCAATTATTGATGATTATGATTCTCTAAACAATGTTTCATCTGTTCAACCATTGCCAAATGTGAACAAATGGACATCAAATCATCCAGTGCATCAAATTATTGGAGATGCATCAAAAGGTGTTCAAACAAGATCTACATCAGCAAATGAGTGTCTGTATGTAAATTTCTTAAGTAGCATGGAACCCAAAAAGCCATATGAGGCACTTCAAGATCCAGACTGGATTTTAGCCATGCAGGATGAGCTAATTCAATTTGAAAGAAACAAGGTCTGGAGATTGATACCAAAACCAAAAGGTAAATCTATCATTGGCACAAAATGGGTACTCAGAAATAAAAAGGATGAAAATGGTATTGTTGTAAGAAACAAAGCAAGGCTTGTAGCTAAGGGGTATTGTCAACAAGAAGGATTTTGATTATGATGAAACCTTCGCTCCTGTTGCTAGATTAGAAGCCATTAGAATATTTCTTGCATATGCTGCTCACAAAAACATGAAGGTGTTTCAAATGGATGTGAAATGTGCATTTCTGAATTGTATTTTACATGAAGAAGTGTATGTTGAACAACCAGAAGGCTTTGTAAACAAAGAATTTCCAGATCATGTCTACATTTTAGACAAAGCCTTATATGGTCTTAAACAAGCACCAAGAGCATGGTATGATACTCTTACAACTTTTCTTCTGAATTCTAAATTCAAAAGAGGTACTGTTGATACAACTTTATTTCTGAAAAAGGAAGGTGATGATATGATCTTGATACAAATATATGTAGATGATATTATATTTGCCTCTACAAATCCAAAATTTTGTAGAAATTTTGAGAAAATCATGCAAACTGAATTTGAAATGAGTATGATGGGAGAGTTGACATTTTTCTTGGTCTTCAAGTTAAACAACTTCCCACTGGCATATTCATTAATCAATCGAAGTATGTCTCAGACTTACTTAAGAAGTTTGACATGACTGATTGTTCAAGTATTCAAACTCCAATGGCCACTGCAACTAAGTTAGAACCCGATCTGAATGGAAAATCTGTTGATCAGAAAAAGTACAGAAGCATAATTGGATTTTTGCTTTACTTAACTTCTAGTAGACCAGATATAATGTTTGCTACATGTATTTGTGCCAGATATCAAGCAAATCCTAAGAAATCACACCTTCTAGCTGCAAAAAGAATCCTTAGATATCTAAAAGGTTCTCCTTCATTGGGACTTTGGTATCCTAAGGATTCTAGTTTTGAACTAACAACCTTTATAGATGCAGATCATGGTGGACGCAAATTAGACAGGAAAAGCACTTCTGGATCATGTTAGTTTCTGGGTGATAGATTGGTAAGCTGGTCTTCAAATAAACAAAATTGTGTTTCTACATCTACAGCAGAAGCTGAGTATGTAGCGGCTGCAATATGTTGCTCACAAGTGATCTGGATGCAAAATCAACTCAAAGACTATGGTTACACTTTCAAAAAGATTCCTTTGTATTGTGATTGAAAGAGTGCCATAGCCATCACTGCCAATCCTGTTCAACATTCAAAGACCAAGCATATTGATGTAAGATATCATTTTATCAAAGATCATGTGGAAAAAGGTAATATTGAAATGTTTTTTGTTCAGACAGATTATCAGTTAGCAGATTTATTTACCAAAGCACTTGATGAAAAACGATTTAACTTCTTGGTAAGTAAATTGGGCATGATGAATATGTCTATGTAAGTATTAAACATCAACTATACTTTAGAAGTTATATTCTGAGGTTCTTATCTCAAATTCTGAATAGTTTGCCCTTCAGAAATATTCTGAAGTTCAATATTCAGATCTTTGCTTCTTTTCAAACTCAGAAGTATAATCTTTCTTTATCTAGGTTGATTGTCTTTTAATACTTTTCATTTTTTTTCTTTTCTCTAAATATTTTCTTGTTTCTTTGATAAAGTTGCACTGATTAAGGGGGAGAATCATAGTTGCTATGATTCAAGGGGGAGTGGTATTAATTTCAAAATTCTGAACTACTCTTTCCTACAAAACAGATCTGAAATGCTGAAATCAAGTCTTGAACTTCATATCTAAGAAGTATGAACAAGCTTCCTTAGATAAAATAATTTTTCTGTTTGTTCAAACCTACTTCTGAATTATCAAAATGGTTTATATTTTTCAGAAGTTTGTAGTTTTAAATAATTTTTGGTCTTCTAAAGTGATACAAGTTTAGTTCTGAACTAAACTTAAAAGTTCTGAGGTTCTTCTGAGTTCTTTCTTTCAGACTTCTGAACTTATTCTCAGAAGTTCTGGTGTGCCACGTGTTTTAATTTCATTGGATATTTCTTAAGCACGTTGATTAAACGGTTCATTTATCCAAATTAATGATGATTACTACTCTAATCACATTCACTTTTTGGCCACGTGTCCATCATCGTTTATACAGTCTTATAAATCAATGAATTCTTCATCGTCTTCATTTTTTAGCAATTTTACTCTGAGAAATCTATCTGTTTTCATTGATCTTCATTCGATTTCAAATCCTTGTTCTTCGAATATAATGTCTACTTCAAAAGCTATGGTTTCTACTTCATCGAGCCTAAATGTCAGTAATGGATCATCGAGTGATGGTTCATTCAAAATCGTACCTCAAAAATTGGTTGTTGGAACAATGGAAATTCCACTCAATGAAGATCATATGGTTCAAGACACAGCCACAACTGCTACTAATCAAGCCGGACTTTCAAACCCTAACCCTAACCCTAACCCTAACCCGAGAACTGCTAATATTGGGGAAACACAAGTTGAACCTATTGAAGTCGTTTCTGGATCAAATGCTGGTGATAGTGAATCTCAGACTCATGCTGAGAGCAGTGATATGTCAAAACTTTATGTCCCTGCTGAGAAAATGCTAGAAATCAAGAAAAATAATTGTGCTTTGAACTTTAAAACGCCAGACTTCACTGATGATCAAATGATTTTGATCGAAATCCTGAAGAAACATCCACTCCGTACTCTACTCTCTAGGAAAATCTCTATTCCTACTTCTTATCTTCAACAATTGTGGTACTATACTGAGGTTGATGAATCTGAAGATGAAATTGTCTCCTATGTCCATGCTTACAAGGTCTGTATCTCTGTGGATGATATTAGATGTCTTCACTTTTTGGCAAAACCAGATGAGGTTCTTGGCAAAACCTCTTATGATCCAATTCCATCTTCCACAGAAATGATCTCAGATTTCATGAGTTTGGGATACTTTGAAAATCTAAATGCTTTAAGTTCTTTTAGAAGAAAGTGTTTACCTCCAATATGGTACTGTTTATTCTCAATTCTGAACACTTGTCTATTTGGGAAAAGTTCAAGTTTGGATCAAGCTTCAGCAAATGTGAGGATCATCTTTCATGGAGTTGCATTCAACAAGCATTATGATTATGCTTCTCTTATTTTTGAAGAACTCAAATCTGCTGTTTTGAAGAAGTCCACATTCAACTACATTCCATTTCAGAGATTCTTTCAAACACTCATCAAAGGAGCAATGAAAGCAGTGCCAACAATTCATGTTCTAGCACATGAGGTACATGTTCCTATCTTTTCTATGGACAGTTTAAGACCACCAAATGCAAAGCTCACATTTCCAAATGCAGTTCCACTTCCTTCTCACTTACTTGATCTTGTAAGTACACCAAATAGGATTGTGAGTGAGTATTTAGAATCTATGGGATTACCTCAAACCAGAGTGGTGATAATGCAAGGGAGTCTAGACTTATTAGAAAGAGAGGGGAGGTTGTTCAAGGGGGAGAACAACCTCAAAGAGTAAAGAGGAAAAATGAAAATGAGAGGATGGGTAGAAGAGTAAGAAAAAGAATTGAAGAGGGGAGAACATAGGTAAAAGAAAAACAAACCTGTGAACCACCTGTTACTAGCCGGGCACCCACATCTTCTATTATTCCACATTCTTTGGTGGATGATATTGAAAAGGCCAGTGAGTCCATGGCAAATTTGGTTATCACCCCCCCCCCCCAGCCACTCACCCATCTCTCAACAGAAGGGTGTTTCATGAACACATATGGGACAAGCAGCTTATAATCCATCAGGACCTCAATTGGAGGTTCCTTTTGTTGAAAATGAAGGATATATGTCCCCCCTTTACCATTTTGAGCACATTGAGTCTGAGGGTCCACTCAACTTTGAGCCTAGTGAACCACTTAATGTGGAATCTATTCACACTAGCACACATCTTCCAGAGGTCACTAAGCAAGGTGTTTGTCACATTGCATCAACAACTATAGATATTCCTATTTTTGGATATCAAGGATTAGTTGGAAAACCTGGTGGGGTGAACATCACAAAAGCCCCATTCACAGAATCACATGTGGTTCATGATGTCTCTGTGGCACATACAGGCCAGCCTTCTTCTGAAGGACTGCAAACAAGATCATTTGTTGGTCTTGGAGCCTTACCCACATCTTTTGAATTCACAGATTTCAAAGATTTCTGTACTTCTGAATTTGCAAAGATTCAGAAGGACATCAAGGAATTGACGGATACAACTAAAAAGGTGATGGATGATAGGTTGGATCAACAAGGGGTGAGTATGGTGAATAAGCTGAATGAGTTTCATCTCCAATATTCTAATGATCTGAATAATTTCAAACAAGCACTTCTGACTTCTTTTTCTGAAGTTGCTTCATCCGTCTCTTCTCTAAAAGCTTCTCAGACTTCTTCTTCATCTACTCAACTAGATTCTTCTACTTATGCAACAAAGGCTGATATTACTCAGATTTTGAATCAGCTTTCTTCTATTCAAAGTTCTCAGACAGATTTAAGCACAAGATTATCTGCTCTAGAGTGCAGGCCTCAGTCAGACACTTTTAAAAGAAATCTTGATGATCAGGATCCTGATAATCAAGAGGGGGACAAAAGACAGAAAGTGTCTGAAACAGAAAATGTTGAAATGTTCAAGAGCAAAGTTCTGAGAAAACTTTTAAAGATGCTCAAAATGTTGGTGAAACATCTAATAGAGTTTCTGAAGCAATAGAAGATATTTTATTTGCAGAAAATGAAGAGCAAGAGGCAAATATTCTTTCTTCTGAAGATATAGTAGAGGAAGGGTATGAAACAGAGAAGTTATCTTTTGATTCTTAAGGTAATTTAAGCTCAGGCAATACAGATATCATTCCTGATTCAAATGAAGAAATGCTAAGGGAATATCTTGCATTTGAAGATGTCATTGGTGAGCCTAGTGATCTTTCTGATGTTATTATGTTTGAAGAAGACATGTCTGGAACTAATATGGGAGAAAGCTCTGAAGCTAATGAGGTAAAAGATTTGGTAATTTGGAAACCCCAAGAACTTCTGAGTGATGAATATAGAAGAGCTTCTGAAGAGTTATGGAAAATACTAAGTCCATTATGTTGGGTGCATGTTTTTCTGAACAATCCAAGAAGTCTGGAGTGTAGACTTTTGGACAACAGGTTTTCAGTCTTCAGAGATTTTCTTGATTAACCAGATGAAAGAGTTGAACTAGAATTTGATCTAAGTCATATGGGAGGAACTGAAATTGCTGATAAAATTTTAATGGTCTACTTTGGAAAATTTGAAGTAACGGTCAGATCCTGCATCACAATTTCTAAAATTGATATTCCTCTTCTTGAAGAACCTATTCTAGATCAAATCTATGAAAAGGAAGATATGTTTCTTTTTGGAGAAATCAGCTTAGAGTTTCCTGAAGTTATTTACTTTCATATATATAAAACCAGTCTGAGGTTGCAAGACTGGAAGATTTTTTAAATGATGAGTGGTCTGAAGAACAAATCTCTCAAGTTAGAAATTTTGTTCAGAAGCATGGTGTTCAGAATCTGAATGATTCCACCCTTATAAAGAAAATTAGATGTCTGTCAAAGACTGTTGAAGATGATTTGGTCATATACAGATTTGGAGCAGAAAGAAGAAATAGATATTTATGTGAATTTACTCAGTATGATCTGTACAAACTAAGATTGCAAGACAAATTGACAGTTCTTCAGTTCTGTGTTGCTAGAAGTGAAGTTGAACTTGTTTTTGAAGTCAGAAGAATTCTAGGAATCTACATAAGGAACTTCATCAAGCATGACTTTCAATTAGATCTGGAATTTGGTTTATTTAAAGTGAATCTGTTGGAACCTGTAAACCTTGAAAATACAATAACTAGAGTGTTCACTAGTCCAGATATTGGGTTCAGATATACAGCAAATGGAAATAAAACCTTTTTGACTTCAGATATTTTAAAATACTCTAACTCAACTCTGAATTGGTTTCTTAGTTATGCAAAGGATTATGTTGAAGATTCAGATGTCAAAGAAGAAATCATATATCTGATCAAAGAAAGAATTCATTTCAGAGAAAATGTAAGGAAGAGTTATCTAGCTGGTCACAAAAGAGAAAACAAGATCAGAGGAGCTGATTATCTACTTAGTGATACTTATGATTTCCATATTCATTCAAAGAAACAAGACTTGGAGGAAATTCTGAAGTTTTCTTTGGATGTTGAAAGTTCTGAACCAAGTCAAAAGGATAAAAAGAAAGGAAAAGAAGTCATATCTGAAGCTATTTCTGAAAAATTGGTTCTTGTATAGCAAATATCTGAAGAGGAACAACTGCAAGTACAAAGAATAGAAGAAAGTGCTTTCACCATGTTTCTTGAATATTTCCATCCAGAAATGTTCATGGAATATGAACAAAAGTTCAACTATATTGATTGTTGGGTTCAAAAGTCCTTTGGTTGGAAACAATGGTACTCAGATATCATTAGAAAGATAAGGATCCCAATTAATGAAGCAAGAAAGGAAAGTCCAGTGATCAAGGTAATTAATGCTGACTTGAAGACAAGACAAAATTACAAGTGTGCATTCTTTACAGTTGAAAGACAAAATGGTGAGATTTCTACCTTTTCTGAAGCTGATTTCCAGAATGTGTATCTCAGAGATCTACTCAGAGTTTACAGAAGCCTTTATCCTTTTCATGATTCAATCACCAAGTTCAGAAAATCATTTCCAATTCTTAGAGATGGCTTGTACAGAGAATTCATATGGGCTGCAAAGACTGATTTTCAGGTTGCTTATGTTCTGAACAAGAAACAAGTACACTTGAGCAAACCAAATCTGAGCTTACCAGATATTCAAAATCTGAAGAAGAGTACCTTAGTAATTCAACCTCCAGGCTTCGTTTGCAAATGCTTTCAAGAACTATTATTTGTGAGATTTGAAGAACTCCATAAATGTTGCAATGGAACTCTTATGGCTATCAGAGATCGTTTGGTAAAAAGACAGAATAGAAGACCAAAGAATCTGAGAAATGAAGATTGGGAGAAGCACAAGAAGCTTGCAAAAGAGATGATTAGAATTTCTGAATCCTTGCTAGAATACAGAAATTTAATTCTGAAAGATGTGAGAGAAATTCTGAATTTCTGGAAGTATGATCTGAACTTTTGAAGCTAAGGGGGAGATTGATAGAGATATCAAAATAGCTTCAAAAGGTACTGGGTTCTGAAGATGTAAAGATCTGAAGAAAAGATAAAGAAAAGCCTAAGGCATAACTTCTGAAGTGCCAACTTCAGAAGTTCTGAAGATGTTCTGAAGAGGTTCTGAAGAAGTTCTGAAGACACTTCTGAAGAAGATATGAAGGAGTTCAGAACCTGTTCTGAACTTGTCTGTTATGAATGTACTGTTACTTTAGTCTTTCTATTTCATGTATAAATAGATAGTTTGTTAGATAGTTAGAACTAATGTTTTCATAAGCCTTGTAAAGACATATTTTGTAATACTGTTCATCATATCAATACATACGAAATTTGGCTATCATATTTATGTTTTAATCTTTCCATATATTGATATCTTGATTGTTTGGGTCCTATCACAACTCATTTCTGAAGGTGTTAATACAGAACAAGGTGTATCTGAAGAAGGTGAGGAAGGATATGAAACAGAAAAAGTTTCATTTAATTCTGAAGACAATGCTGGAACAGATGAAATAGATCCAATTCCTAATTCTAATGAAGAAATGCTAAATGAATATTTGGCTTTTGAAGATGTTATTGGAGAGCCTGGTGACTTATCAGATGTTATTATGTTTGATGAAGAAGAGGAAGTGAATGAGATTAGAGATATAATAGTTTGGAGACCACTTGTTGCTAATAGAAGAGATGATGAAGAGCTTCTGAATGCAATATGGTATCTATTTTATCAGATAGTCATGAAGTTTGTTTTTATGAATTCACCATGGAATCTGGAGTGTAGATTCTTGGATGAAAGATTTTTATATTCAGAGATTTTGTCAATCAACCAGTTCAGTATGCATTTGTGGAAGGTGATATAAGCCACGTGAGTGAAGTTGGTTTTCCAGAAAAAGTAATAATGGATTATGAAGGATGGTTTGAAGTGAAGTACAGAGAAAGTATTTTAATTCCAATGTTCAGACTACCTCTTCTTGAAGAACCTTTAGTTGATACAGTTTTCACTAAAGAAGCAATCTTTGATGAACTTGAACATACCATTACGGTTCTTCCTGAAGACACATACTGTTATATGTATAAACAGAGTCTGAAGTTCGCAACTCTGGAAAGCTATATAAGGGACAAATGGAATGAAGATTATGTTTCAGAAGTCAAATCTTTTCAACAGAAACATGGCTTTCAAGATATATTCAATCCCAGTCCTATCAGACACTTCAGAAGTGTTAATAGATCAATTGAAGATGATTTAGAGATTGTTAGATTTGGTGCTGAAAGAAGAAATGGGACTTTGTTGGAATTCACTCAGTTTGATTTCTATAATCTGAGATTGCAAGACAAGCTTTCACTTCTGAATTTCCTTGTAAAAAGAGAAGACACAGAGATGGTACATAAATTAAGAAGAATAATTGGTGTGTACCTGAGGAACTTTATTAAGCATGATTTTCAACATGCTTTGGAGTATAAATTAGTGAAAGTGAATCTGTTGGAACCAACATTTGTATGCTTTG
The DNA here is from genome assembly GCA_036898165.1 of Silybum marianum. NCBI lineage: Eukaryota > Viridiplantae > Streptophyta > Magnoliopsida > Asterales > Asteraceae > Silybum > Silybum marianum. The sequence continues at coordinate 11,994,995 of CM072540.1, read as the reverse complement.
AAGGAATATCAAATGTCTTCATCAGTCCAGAACTGGGTTTTCACTATGAAGCTGCAGGCTTAAACAAGAGAACTTTTCTTGTTTCTGATATTCCAAAATATTCTTCATCAACTTTGAAGTGGTTGTGTGAATATATGTCTTCTATTGGTATGTCAAAAGAAATAGAAGATGCGATCAAATAACTGATAAAAGAAAGAATAATCTTCAGAGAATTGGTAAGAAGAAGTATTTCTGCTGGTCACCAACTGAAAAATACAAGAAGAGGCTCAGATTACTTGCTAAGTAATGTGTATGATTTTCATATACATGCTAAAGATCAAACAGTTGAATTTGAAGTATTAAAAGAAAGTCAGCCTCAGATTTCTGAACAAGTTAGTTTGAGTTTAGAAAAGGATAAAGGAAAGAGTATTGAGTTTATTGAAGTTATTGAAGAACAAGTGCCAGTTGTTCAAGTTTCTGAAGCTGAACAAATACAAATCAATAGAATTGCTGAACATGCACTCACTCTATTTTTTGAATATCTTCATCCTGAGATTTTCATGGAAAATGTGCAACCATTTGCTTATATTGATTGTTGGTTAGAAAAATCGTTTGGTTGGAAGCAATGGTACAATAGAATTGTTCAGAAGTTAAAGCTACCACTCACAGAGTCAAGAAAAGAAAGTCCTATTGTGAAGGTAATCAATGCTGATCAAAAGACAAAGCTGAACTATAAATACTCCTACTTCACTGTAGAAAGAGAAGATGGTGAAGTATGCACTTTTTCTGAAGCTGACTTTCAGAATGTCCATTTAAGGACTTGGTCAAGATTTACAGAAGTATCAATCCATTCCATGATTATATTACCAGATTCAGAAAGGTGTTTCCAGTCATCAAAGGTGGGATTTATAGAGAATTCATCTGGGCAGCTAAGACTGACTTTCAAGTGGCATTTGTACTTGGCAAAGAAAAAGTGAACTTAAGCAGGCTAAACTTTGAGCTTCAAGGAATCAATTCAATCAACAAAGGTACTCTGATAGTTCATCCTCCTGGGTTTGTGTGCAAGTTCAACAAAGAAAAATTGTTTGTCAGATATGAAGAAATTCACAAGTGCAGCAATAGTACTTTACTTGCAATAAGTGAAAGACTTGTAAAAAGACAGAAGCACAGACCAAGAAACATGAATGACAATGAATGGAATGAGTACTCTAAGCTAGCCAAGAACATGCACAAAAGGATAGAATTATTACTTGAATACAGAAAGTTGATTCTGGGTGAAGTCAGAGAAATTCTGATCTACTGGGGTTATAATTTGAACTTTTGAAGCTAAGCGGGAGATTGATAGAGGTCATAAGATAGCTTCAAAAGAAGCCCTGCTTCTGAAGAACATCTCTAAAGAAGGTCAGAATAAGTGAAGAAAGCACAGAAGTTCAGAAGTACAAAGATAGGATGCTAAAGTGAAGATAAGCCTAAGGCATAACTTCTGAAGTGGCTACTTCAGAAGTTCTGAAGTTTCTCATACTGATCTGAAAAAGTTCTGAAGAACTTCTGAATTATGATCTGAAAAAGTTCAGAAGTAGTTCTCAACTTACTTCTGTATGTCTGTCACTGAATGTACTATTACTTTAGCATTTCCATATTGTATATAAATAGAAGGTTAGTTAGTTGGTTAGAACTAATGTTCATACACTTATACTGTAAAAGACATATCTTTGTAACCCTGTTAAGATCAATACTACATCCGACTTCATTGCAATAATTCTTGTTCCTTATTCTATTGTCTTTCTATTTCTTGATATTTGGGATCTAACAAATATGATAGGGCATATTACCTCACTGATGGCATATATCCTCCGTGGGCTGCATTTGTCAAATCCATAACAGCTCCCAAAATGCAAAAGCACTAGTTGTTTGCTCAAGTTCAAGAGGCATGTAGAAAAGATTTTGAACGAGCATTTGGAGTTTTACAAGCTCTCTTAGCATTTATTCGACGACCATGTCTTGTTTGGGATAGACATCTAACGGGACGAATTATGATTGCTTGTATCATCATGCATAATATGATAGTTGAAGATGAACGAGGTACATACCAAAGTTATTATGATCCTACTGAGTTTATTAACGACACACCCACAAACGGAGAACAAAGAAGCTCTATAGAAGATGATGGTCAATCAACTGAATTTTCTACTGAACGGATTGCAAACCTATCACGTTATACGACTAACAGGGAACAACTTCGCAATAGAGAAGCTCATAACGCCCAAAAAATGATTTGATTGAGCATATATGGCAAAAATTCGGTCAAAATAATTAACTACGGTTATTTATGTATTTGAGATATGTAATTTCGTACTTATTTTATATGTTATTTTATCTAATTTCAATTGTATGGTGAGTTTTTTTTATAATTAAAATTATGTTTCAAAATAGGTAATTGTTCGTTCGTTTTATCTTTTTATATATTCATAATTAAAAAATAATAATTATATGTATAAAAAATAAAAAATACAAATTTTGTAAAATAATATAATAGATGAGATTGGATTATAGAAGATTGTGGTTGGAGTGTGAAAAATTTGAGATTGAATTGGAGTTGATTACTATGAGATGGATGAGAGAAAGTAATATTTTAATTTGAGATTGTAATGGTTGAGATTGTTGATGTGGGTAGTCTTAGACTATGCACATTGGTGATTAAAAGATTGAGATCGTGAATAAGACCAAAAAAAAGGAATTAAAAGAAAAAGAAAAAAGAAAAAACTCGATCCAATCTCAACCAATCTTGATCACACGATGAACCAAGATTGAGATATTCTTTTACTATATTTTTGCCACACATCACGATATGATTGCTAGATGGAAATATTTTTAGGATAAGATTTATCTAATTAAAAATCAGACTTTTATAATTTAATTAAAACTAAAAAGATATAGCAAATATCATGGTTTTTAATTCCCTATAAATAGACACCAATTTTCCTCTCTATTTCAATCATCTTCTTATCTTGCTACTTCCTTTCAAATATCTCTTATGGATCCAGATTTTCCAAAAAAGAAATCAAATTCTGAACATCCTGATAGCTCTCAATATGATCCAAACACACAATATCAAAACTCTAAGCTTTTCATGTATAATAATCCAGTTTCTATCCCTAAAAATACCTAAACCCCACAAAAGAATTCAGAGGCCACTAAATGGGAAACCAAAGAAGATATACTGTTAACGTCAAGATGGGTCTACGTTAGTGAAGAACCTACTCTAGGCAAAAACCAGAAGAAACAGACATTCTGGTCACGAGTGAAAGAATACTATGACGAAAATCGTGCTGAAAATCAAGAAGGACTGGGCATCAGGAACGAAAATCAAATGAAAAGTCGTTATGCACGAATTAATGAAGCTGCAAACAAATGGATTGCTGCGTATAGACAGGCATATCGGCAGAAAAGGAGCGGAATGAGTACGAAAGATGTTGAGAAAGAGGCTCATTCAATTTTATGGGTGGGAGCAAGTTTAATGACTTGCTTGTTTTTAACGAAGTCTTGTGTAAACATCCCAAATAAGATTTAGATTTAGAACGTAACATATCACGTTCTCGCCCAGAATATGAAGTGGATGATGAAAAAAGTGGTGGAAGCACAAAAAATCAATAACTTCAGAAGAAGGAGATTATTCAGTTGAAACCAACAAAGAATCGCCAAGTGCCGGTGGTTCAAAAGTTCAACGTCCTATGGGTAGAGATGTGGCAAAGAAAAATGGTAAAGGTAAGGCATCACAATCTTCTGTAGTTCCTGACTACTCTGAAGAATTTCGTGCATTGAACATCACAAGAAACAGTGAGGTTGAAATGATGAGCAAGAGAATTGAATTTGAAAAGGAGCAAGCACACTACAAGACTCTGCATATATTGTTGGCAAAAGAAAACCTATCACCTGGAGAGGAGGCGTTGAAAGAACGTCTTTTGCAAAAGTTGTATGGATAGTGGTTTATTTCCATTTTAGAATTATCTATATGTATTTTATTGTTTCGTGTATCTGTTTGTAATTTGTTTTCAAGTGTGTAATCTAAAATGATTGTAATTTGCTTTTCAAGTGTGATATAAATGATGAGTTGTCTCTTTCCGTCAGGTTCACATGCCAATGTCTCTCAACTATGAGTTGTCTCTTTCCGTCAGGTTCACATGCCAATGTCTCTCAACTATGAGTGGTCTCTTCCCGTCAGGTTTACATGTCAATGTCTCTCAATTATGGGTTGTCTCTTTCCATGAGGTTCACATGCCAATGTCTCTTAATTATAGTGGTCTCTTTCCGTCAGGTTCACATGCCAATGTCTCTCAATTATGGATTGTCACTTTTCGTCAGGTGCACATGCCAATGTCTCTCAATTATGGGTTGTCTCTTTCCGTCAGGTTCACATGCCACTCGCAATTATGGGTTTGTCTCTTTCCGTCAGGTTTACATGATAATGCGTTCCGATTATTGTAAATTTCGCTTATATATTGGTATTCTTTCAACAATGTTTTTCAACAAAGACTTACACACTCACTAAAATGTCTAAGTCTTTCAATGAAAACTCAACACCAGAATCAGGTGGCAAATATGATAAATGGCACTCACGAGTTGTTCAACAAAACCAACAACTTAAACGCATCATCGACGAAATAGTAATAAACTCATCCAATATGTTCATAAGAAATCAACCTCCAAGAGAAAGAAGGAGGTACCGTGATAGGCAACATTAGATAGGTGAAGCGCGTTTGATGGAAGACTATTTTATTGACAATCCGAAATTTGACGAGGTTGTTTTTCGAAGAAGATTTCGAATAAGAAGATCTTTATTCATCCGTATAGTGGATGCTGTTACTGCTAATTACGAATATTTTCCACAAAGACCTGATGCCACAGGTAGACGGGGTCTTTCACCATTGCAAAAATGTACTGCAGCCATGAGGGTGTTGGCATATGGGGCATCAGCTGATGCAGTTGACGAATATTTGAGAATGAGTGCATCCACAACAAGGAAAGCTTTAATGCACTTCATAGATGGGGTCAGACCATGTGTCGGTGACGAGTACCTCAGAAAGCCGAATGAAACGGATTTGGCAAGACTATTCTACGTTGGAGATCAACATGGAGTCTCGAGTATGATAGGTAGTATTGACTGCATGCATTGGGAATGGAAAAATAGTCCAAGTGCATGGGCCGGACAATATGTTGGAAGAAGTGGAAAGCCAACAATCATTCTAGAAGCCGTTGCATCATACAATTTATGGATATGGCATGCTTTCTTTGGAACCCAAGGTTCACTTAACGATATTAATGTACTCCACCGATCTCCTATTTTTGATGATGTATTGGCAGGTCACTCACCAAAAGTTAGTTACGTCGTGAATGGTCAAGAATATGATAGGACATATTACCTCATTGATGGCATATATCCTCCATGGGCTGCATTTGTCAAATCCATTAGAGCTCCCCAAATGCAAAAGCACTAATTGTTTGCTCAAGTTCAAGAGGCATGTAGAAAAGATGTTGAACGAGCATTTTGAGTTTTACAAGCTCGCTTTGCATTTATTCGACGACCATGTCTTGTTTGGGACAAACATCTAACGAGACGAATTATGATTGTTTGTATCATCATGCATAATATGATAGTTGAAGATGAACGAGATACATACCAAAGTTATTATGATCCTACTGAGTTTATTAACGACATGCCCACAAACGGAGAACAAAGAAGCTCTACAGAAGATGATGTATCAACTGAATTTTCTACTGAACGGATTGCAAACCTATCCCGTTATACGACTAACAGGGAACAACTTTGTAATAGGGAAGCTCATAACGCCCTAAAAATGATTTGATTGAGCATATATGGCAAAAATTCGATCAAAATAATTAACTACGGTTATTTATGTATTTCAGATATGTAATTTCGTACTTATTTTATATGTTATTTTATCTAATTTCAATTGTATGGTGAGTTTTTTTTATAATTAAAATTATGTTTCAAAATAGGTAATTGTTACGTTCGTTTTATCTATTTATATATTCATAATCAAAAATTAGTAATTATATATATAAAAAACAAAAAAAATACAATTTTTATAAAATAATATAATAGATGAGATTGAATTGTTGAAGATTGTGGTTGGAGTGTGAAAAAATTGAGATTGAATTGGAGTTGAATACTATGAGATGGATAAGAGAGAAAGTAATATTTTAATTTGAAATTTGAATGGTTGAGATTGTTGATATAGGTAGTTTGATCTCAAGATTGAGATCGTGAATAAGACCAAAAAAAGGAATTAAAAGAAAAAGAAAAAAGAAAATACTCGATCTAATCTCAACTAATCTTGATCCGATGAACCAAGATTGAGATATTCTTTTACTATGCCACACGTCACGATATGATTGGTAGATGGAAATATTTTTAGGATAAGATTTATCTAATTAAAAATCAGAATTTTATAAATTAATTAAAACTAAAAAAATATACCAAAATTAATGGTTTTCAATTCCCTATAAATAGAGACCAATATTGATATATTTTCATCACACCAATTTTTCTCTCTATTTCAATCATCTTCTTATCTTGCTAATTCCTTTCAAATATCTCTTATGGATCCAAATTTTCCAAAAAAAAATCAAATTCTGAACATCCTGATAACTCTCAGCATGATCCAAACACACAATATCAAAACTCTGAGCTTTTCATGTATAATAATCCAGTTTCTATCCTTGAAAATACCCAAACCCCACAAAAGAATTCAAAGGCCACAAAATGGGAAACCAAAGAAGATATGGTGTTAAGTCACGATGGATATACGTTAATGAACAACCTACTCGAGGCAAAAACCAGAAGAAACAGACATTCTGGTCACGAGTAAAAGAATACTATGACGAAAATCGTGCTGAAAATCAAGAAGGACTGGGCATCAGGAACGCAAATCAAATGAAAAGTCGTTACGCACGAATTAATGAAGCTGCAAACAAATGGATTGTTGAGAATAGAGAGGCATATTGACAGAAAAGCAGCGGAATAGCACGAAAGATGTTGAGAAAGAGGCTCATTCATTTTTTGAGATGGGTGGAAGCTAATTTAATGACTTTCTTGTTTTTAACGAAGTTATGTGTAAACATCCCAAATGGGATTTAGAGTTAGAACGTAACACAACACGCTCTCGCCCAGAATATGAAGTGGATGATGAAGAAAGTGGTGGAAGCACAAAAAGATCAAGAACTTCAGAAGAAAGAGATTATTCAGTTGAAACCAACAAAGAATCGCCAAGTGCCGGTGGTTCAAATGTTCAACGCCCTATGGGTAGAGATGTAGCAAAGAAAAAAGGTAAAGGTAAGGCATCACAATCTTCTGTAGTTCCAGACTACTCTGAAGAATTTCGTGCATTGAACATCACAAGAAACAGTGAGGTTGAAATGATGAGCAAAAGAATTGAATTTGAAAAGGAGCAAACACACTACAAGACTCTGCATATATTGTTGGCAAAAGAAAATATATCACCAGGAGAGGAGGTGTTGAAAGAACGTCTTTTGAAAAAGTTGTATGGATAGTGGTTTATTTCCATTTTAGAATTATCTATATGTATTTTATTATTTTGTGTATCTGTTTGTAATTTGTTTTCAAGTGTGTAATATGAAATGTGACAAAATTTGCTTTTTAAGTGTGATATCAATTATGAGTTGTCTCTTTCCGTCAGGTTCACATGCCAATGTCTCTCAACTATGAGTTGTCTCTTTCCGTCAGGTTCACATGCCAATGTCTCTCAACTATGAGTGGTCTCTTTCCGTCAGGTTTACATGTCAATGTCTCTCAATTATGGGTTGTCTCTTTCCATGAGGTTCACATGCCAATGTCTCTCAATTATGGGTTGTCTCTTTCCGTGAGGTTCACATGCCAATGTCTCTCAATTATGGGTTGTCTCTTTCCGTCAGGTTCACATGACAATATCTCCCGATTATTGTAAATTTCCCTTATATATTGGTTGTCTTTCAACAAAGTTTTCAACAAAGAGTTACACACTTACTAAAATGTCTTTCAATGAAAACTCAGAACCAGAATCAGGTGGCGAATATGATGAATGGCAATCACGAGTTGTTCAACAACATCGACGATATAGTAATGAACTCGTCCAATATGTTCATAGAAAATCAACCTCCAAGAGCAAGAAGGAAGTACCTTGATAGGCAACATGAGATAGGTGAAGCGCGTTTGATGGAAGACTATTTTATTGACAATCCGACATTTGGCGAGGTTATTTTTCGAAGAAGATTTCGAATGTGAAGATCTTTATTCATCTATATAGTGGATGATGTTACTGCTAATGACGAATATTTTCCACAAAGACCTGATGCCACAGGTAGACAGGGTCTTTCACCATTCCAAAAAATGTACTGCAACCATGAGGGTAGGGTGTTGGCATATGGGACATCAACTGATGCAGTTGGCGAATATTTGAGCATGAATGCATCCACAACAAGGAAAGCTTTAATGCACTTCATAGATGGGGTCAGATCATGATTCGGTGACGAGTACCTCAGAAAGCCGAACAAAACGGATTTGGCAAGACTACTCTACGTTGGAGATCAACGTGGATTCCCGGGTATGGTATGTAGTATTGACTGTATGCATTGGGAATTGAAAAATTGTCCAAGTGCATGAGCCGGATAATATGCTGGAAGAAGTGGAAAGCCAACAATCATTCTAGAAGCCATTGCATCATACGATTTATGGATATGGCAAGCCTTCTTTGGAATCCCAGGTTTCCGTTAACGATATTTATGTACTCCACCGATCTATTATTTTTGATGATGCATCGGCAGGTCACTCACCAAAAGTTAGGTATGTCGTGAATGGTCAAGAATATGATAGGGCATATTACCACACTGATGGCATATATCATCCGTGGGCTGCATTTGTCAAATCCATAACAGCTCCCAAAATGCAAAAGCACTAGTTGTTTGCTCAAGTTAAGAGGCATGTAGAAAAGATTTTGAACGAGCATTTTGAGTTTTACAAGCTCTCTTTGCATTTATTCGACGACGATGTCTTGTTTGGGACAGACATCTAACGGGACGAATTATGATTGCTTGTATCATCATGCATAATATGATAGTTGAAGATGAACGAGGTACATACCAAAGTTATTATGATCCTACTGAGTTTATTAACGACACACCCACAAACGGAGAACAAAGAAGCTCTATAGAAGATGATGGTCAATCAACTGAATTTTCTACTGAACGGATTGCAAACCTATCACGTTATTCGACTAACAGGGAACAACTTCGCAATAGAGAAGCTCATGACGCCCAAAAAATGATTTGATTGAGCATATATGGCAAAAATTCGGTCAAAATAATTAACTACAGTTATTTATGTATTTGAGATATGTAATTTCGTACTTATTTTATATGTTATTTTATCTAATTTCAATTGTATGGTGAGTTTTTTTTATAATTAAAATTATGTTTCAAAATAGGTAATTGTTCGTTCGTTTTATCTTTTTATATATTCATAATTAAAAAATAATAATTATATGTATAAAAAATAAAAAATACAATTTTTGTAAAATAATATAATAGATGAGATTGGATTATAGAAGATTATGGTTGGAGTGTGAAAAATTTGAGATTGAATTGGAGTTGATTACTATGAGATGGATGAGAGAAAGTAATATTTTAATTTGAGATGAAAAACAACAAGATGATGATGATGATGAAAAAGGAAATGGTTAGGCTCAACTTGCAGGTTCGGTTCAGGGAAGGGGTGTTTCGAATGTGGGGTGGGATTAATGTTTGGAGAAGGGGCGGGGGGGGGGGGGGGGGCGGGGGGGTTGCTAGGATGTAGCGGTAGGGTTCCTTAATAGTAGAATAACCAAAATACTTCTGAATTCTGAATTAATAAATTGTTTTTAACAATATTTAGGAAGGACTAAAAAAGTGAGAAAAAATATATTATTTCAAAATAAAGATGGAAACGTGATATCAAACCCTAAAAAATTAACCAAAAATGTAAATTACTCGACCATAAGGATTGTGGCGTAATTGTTAAGTCGTTAGGGGATATGGTGAAATATTTCATCTGTCGAAAGTTCGATTCTAAGCGTAAACAACAATTGTGACCATTAAGTTTATCAAAGATGATTTCTTGCAATCACAATTGGCATGATTAATTTAGACATAGTCCAGACACCCTTAAAAATGTTATTTACTCATTATATGTAGGGATGCTCAAAAAACCGACCAACCCACCAACCCAACCCGAAAAAACTAAAAAACTCAACATGAGGTAACCCGACACATAGTTGATATAAATTTAGGCAAAACACATCTATTGCATTGAAATTATTAGGGTAATTTGAACCCTACCCAACCCAACCCAACCCGATGAACCAAATGTTTTTTATACTATGAATTTAATTATGATTGTTAAGTTCTTGATTAATATATCCACATTAAACATTAACCAACCCGTAATTAGTTATATTCTAAATTGTATTACAATTGGAACCATAATTTTAATTTCTTATTTGCATGAAACTTTAACTGTTTTTTTCCAGTTTGTGAGATTTTTTTGTGTCTTTTGTTTTGATTTTACTTCGTTTAAACATAAACGTTTTCCTAAAATGTAAAATAATATACAGAAGTTTCAATCCGATCAATCGTACATGGTTGGATTGACTTGTAATTTTGTTTGGGTTAAATTGAGATATTTTAAACAGTAGGATCGTTAAATACCTTCACAACTAGGGGTGCTCAAAAACCCGATCAACCCAACCCAACCCGACACGAAATAAATCAAACCGAAACTACCCGATGTTTAATTGAGTTGTAAAATTTTCAAACCGTAGGTATTGGGTTGATATCGGGTTACGTTTATTTGAACCCAACCAACCCGACAAACCTGACATCTTTTTAGTTTTTGAATTTGATATAATTATTGAGTCTCTATTAATATATCAATTAGTCAATTACACCATCAAGTACTCACATATTCTAAGTTAGGAGAATATTTTGATGTATCAAAGTATCAATCGAATTAACCCGATCAATCCGTATGGTTTGAATTGGGTTGGCTTATATTTTGGTTTGAGTTGAGATTTTTTAAACCGAACAGATTAAGATGGATTGATCAAATACGTTCAACCCAATCAACCAGCACCCTTATTCAGAACGCATGTGAAAACAAATGCATTCAAATTGGAATGCTTTATTTTAGACAACTTTGCTCAAATGGCCATTCTGGGAACTCAAATTGCCAAAATAGCCATTTAGTACGCCAAGATGGACTGCGCCATGGCGCAGTCCAAATTTTCCCCATTTTTTGCAAAAAAAAGTCCCTGACTACGCCAAATATGGACTACGTCATGGCGTAGTCAGTCCCTCAACTTTGCAAAATTGGCAAAAATGGCCCCTAAACTTGAAAGTATGGAAAGATAGTTTGAAAAATGACAATTTGGTCCCTGTAGTATACTACGCCATGGCGTAGCAACATATGGCGTAGTTGCCATTTTGAAAAGTTGGCAAAAATGGCCCCTGGACTTGGAAGGGTTTTGATTAAGAATTAAAAATTACAAAATGGCCCCTGGACCTTACTACGCCGCGGCGAAGTGGCCAATTTGAAAAATTGGCAAAAATGGTCCCTGGACTTGGAAGGTTTTTTAGTAAGAATAAAAAATGACATTTTAGCCCCTGGACCTTACTACGCCATGGCGTAGTACCATTTGGCGTAGTGGTCAAAGATACCTTGGAATATGCTCTTTGACCGACCTTGAAACTTTGAAAAATTGGCAGGAAAGGTCCCTACGCCATGGCGTAGTACCGTTTTGGCGTAGTTCTTTTATGAAATTTGACCGATTAGACATCTAATAGGGTAGCTGAATGGTTTGCGAAGCGAAAAATCACGGGTGCTACTCTTATTTTCCTTATAAATTGATGGTTGTGGTTCACACCATCAGTTGCTATCACTTTCCTTTGTTCTCGAATTTTTGTTGCTTCAAAAACGACAAGAATTTTGCAATCCACGTCAAAAGCCGAGTTTTTTTTCAAACTCACGCGCCTTTGAGAATTTTGCAATCCACGTCAAAAGCCAGTAATACACGTCAAAATGTGGAAATTCCACACCCACAAGCAACGGTAAGTTATTTCGTTTTAAATTCAATAAATTTTATTTTTATATCGTTGCAATCATAATTAGTTATATAATGGTACATGAGTTAATTGCTTTTAAATTATCATGCATTCTTAATATTTGTATCATGCATTCTTAATTTTCTTATCATTTTTCATAAGTTTATCATGCATTCTTAATTTTCTGTTTTTTATTAATATTTTTTTTAACTTTCTCTTTTTTTAAAAATATTTTTTTTTTAAATTTCGTTTTTTGGAAAATATTTTTTTAAGTTGAGAATTTTGATAAATATTTTTCTTAACTTTCTGATTTAAATTTTTTTTTTAAAGTTTCTGTGTTTTTTAAAGATTTATTGTAATTTTGTGATTTTTTGGATTTTTGTGAAAAATAAAAACAAATAAAAACAGTCTCCATATTTAAAAAAAAATTAATAACTTTTTGTTTTTTAAAAAAAAAATTCTTAACTTTCTGTTTTTTTTGTAAAAAAATTTAAAAATTTCGTTTTTTGGAAAATATTTTTTTTAAGTTGAGAATTTTGATTAATAATTTTCTTAACTTTTTGATTTTTAAAAAATATTTTTTTAAGTTTATGTGGTTTTTTAAAGATTTATTGTAATTTTGTGATTTTTTGGATATTTGTGAAAAATAAAAACAAATAAAAAGAGTCTCATAATATATACCTATTTAATTAAAAACAGTCTCATAATTAATATACATCTATTTAATATATATCTATTTAATTAATATATGTCTGTCTAATATATACCTGTTTAATTAATATATGTCTGTTTTAATTAATATATAATTGTTTAATTATTATATATCTGTTTTAATTAGTATATAACTGTTTAATTAATATATATCTATTTTAATTAATATATATATCTGTTTTAATTAATATATATCTGTTTTAATTAATATATATATATATCTGTTTAAATTAATATATCTGTTTAATTATTATATATATCTGTTTTAATTAATATACAACTTAAAAATGTTATAATAACTGTTTAATTAGTATACAACTGTTTAATTAATAGACAACTTAAAAATGTTATAATAACTTTTGGAAGTCACACTTCCACCCCAATAAAAACGTTCAATCGTATTTCGTTAAACGAAATAATTGCATAACACTGAAATATTTTGTCAAACGGGTGTAAATAGCCCTAAGGTTGTAGGGACTTAAGTAATCCACGTGATTCCCCTACTACCTGGAAATCCAACAGTGGAACTGCCATTATTTTCGAATGATGAAATATTGATGAACGACTATCAACAAAATCGAAAAACACCAACAAAAAATGTTATAATAACTGTTTAATTAATATACAACTGTTTAATTAATATACAACTTTTTAATTAATAGACCACTTAAAAATGTTATAATAACTTTTGGAAGTCACACTTCCACCCCAATGAAAACGTTCAATCGTATTTCGTTAAATGAAATAATTGCATAACACTGAAATTTTTTGTCAAACGGGTGTAAATAGCCTTAAGGTTGTAGGGACTTAAGTAATCCACGTGATTCCCCTACTACCTGGAAATCCAACAGTGGAACTGCCATTATTTTCGAATGATGAAATATTGATGAACGACTATCAACAAATGTTATAATAACTGTTTAATTAATATACAACTGTTTAATTAATATACAACTTTTTAATTAATTTACCACTTAAAAATGTTATAATAACTTTTGGAAGTCACACTTCCACTCCAATGAAAACGTTCAATCGTATTTCGTTAAACGAAATAATTGCATAACACTGAAAGATTTTGTCAAACGGGTGTAAATAGCCCTAAGGTTGTAGGGACTTAAGTAATCCACGTGATTCCCCTACTACCTGTAAATCCAACAGTGGAACTGCCATTATTTTCGAATGATGAAATATTGATGAACGACTATCAACAAAATCTAAAAACATCAACAAAAAATGTTATAATAACTGTTTAACTAATATACAACTTTTTAATTAATATACAACTTTTTAATTAATAGACCACTTAAAAATGTTATAATAACTTTTGGAAGTCACACTTCCACCCCAATGAAAACGTTCAATCGTATTTCGTTAAACGAAATAATTGCATAACACTGAAAGATTTTGTCAAACGGGTGTAAATAGCCCTAAGGTTGTAGGGACTTAAGTAATCCACGTGATTCCCCTACTACCTGGAAATCCAACAGTGGAACTGCCATTATTTTCGAATGATGAAATATTGATGAACGACTATCAACAAAATCTAAAAACACCAACAAAAAAAAACTATATCGTAATACAACTGTTTAATATATCTGTTTAATTAATATACAACTGTTTAATTAATATACAACTTTTTAATTAATATACAACTTATAAATGTTATAATAACTTTTGGAAGTCACACTTCCACCAAAAAAAAACGTAAGCGTGATACAACTTGTATATACATCATGGTTTTAGCTCACGAATTTTACAAACTCAATATGTAGGTCCCTGTGCTCACAATAAGGAATAAAATTTCCTTGATTAAGGACATTCGGGCTGCAATTTTAGTTTCTCCGGCTAGAGAAGAACTTTTTAGGACTACTCCCTTCGGTCCTTGGTTGGACCTCCACGTGCAGCCCCAAGACAGTCTTTTGACAGTCTTGTTCCTAGAAAGGAAAATTCCTCCTATTGAAGGACAGGAGGAGGAGTTATGGTTTAATATTTCCGGCCACATCCTTCGTTTCGGCCGAGAGGACTACTGCCTTATCACAGGGCTATCATTTGGGATCCTGCCGAACATCCCTCCCCTCCGAAAGCACAGCTTCCTAAGGAGGGTCTTTCCTGATGCTTGCGGAGAGACAGTTCATCCCGAGCCTCGTCTGCAGCTTTCCTTGGTTATTAGCACAATTAAGGATAAGATGTTAAACTTAAGTGACGACGATGTTGTCCGAGTCTGCTTACTATGGATGGTGGAACTTGTATTCGTTGGACGTCAGGTTTCCCAGTTAGTTAATCCCGATCTATTTAATATCGTGGAGCGTTTTACAACATTTAATCGCTATCCATGGGGAAGCTACACATGGGAACCGACCTACAAGCAGTTGAATCGTGCTTGGGCTCGACGCAACCAACACAACAAGATGTCGATTACGGGTTTTGCATACGCCCTAAAGGTTAGATAATTATTAATTTGAAATTTGTTTCCTTTATGATAATGTTCATACCTTTATGTGTTGTTGTATGTTTGTAGATATGGATCGTGGAGGTGTTTCCAGTCTCCCGACAATGGTTTAAATGCTCCGACGCGTCCCCAAGGGGGGTTCGTTGGACCAGGAACCATAATTTGAATATAAGTGCCTGCCTTGAGTTCCTTGAGTGTCAAGAGGTATGTTTTTGTGTGTATTTGGAAGTTTATTTATAATAAATTAAGACTATGATATGCTTAACGTATTATGTTTTTAATTTTCCAGGAACGGCGGCGCCCACACTATCCTCTTGTAGCTTATCCGTCGGAGCAGCAAACGGATTGGTATAGGGATAGCCATGCTTACTTCGATAGCCATGAGGGCCTTCGAGCATCGAAGAGGCCCCGACGTACGCAAGGCTCTCCCTCCCCATCTCGTCTATGGAGGTGGACCGCCCCCAATCCCCCATTTTAGTCCGTGGGGCTACACCAGCCTTTTCGGACTATATCCGCCATGACGATTGGAACGTACGTGGACATTATGAGCCGTACCCGGGCTCATTTGATGCCCAATGGGACAGTTTGGATCGGTAAAGGTTGAATGAGGTATACTATGATTTCTATTACTACAAGGAGCAAGTAGATAGAGATTTGTTTACCCACTATGACGAGCAAAAGATAATAAATGCCGATCAAAAAAAAAATGAGGACTATAGTGCAAGGATCAAGGAGTTGGAGTTGCAGATTGAAAGGATGAATGTAAGTTATTCGTTTAACCTTTTGGATTAAATTGTTTTAATGTGTTTACTAAACAACGTTTGCATACTTTTTTTAGATGGGGGGCCAACCCTCCCGATCTACGCCGTCCGGATCAGCCATGTTCTCGGCTCCGGCCTCTTGTTATCCGCAGCAGGTAAGTTATGAAACATGGTTATATAGCAATCATTTAACTCTTTCTTTACCCCATTTTGTGGTATTTAACAACCTTCTTTCTAAGGGCACAAGAGGTGACGATTTGGGGTACTCCCAGTATCCACCCCAGCCGGCAATCATGAGTATGCCCTCGTCTTCATACATGTCACCGAGCCCCTCTAATTTTCTTGTAAGTTAAATAAGTAGTATTAAAACCTATCTATATCGGGATTTGTAATATTTTACTTGGTAATGATCGGTATTGATTTAATAGGCTACGTCAGTTGCTACGGAGCTAGGACTTTATGTACCCCAGTCGAGCTTGGGGGAACAACAGCTGCCGCACTCCACCGCCCCAATCGTCTACATGCCTAATGTAAGTAAAAAAGTTTTGTTTTTTTTTAAATTAACTGAAAACAATTCATCTTATTTTGTAGGGTACACTTGATGATTTCGAGTCATCGTTCGAGCCGTTCGCATCTGTTGAACGGTCGTTATTTGGTGATGAGCAAGCTGGGCCGTCGAATCCTGGACTACAAGTATATTGGTCGCCGTCCAGCATCACAGCTGAGACAACACCGGTGGTCAAGGACAAACGAGAGAGGGCACCAAGTCAATATGTGACCACTCCGTTTACAAAACAACCTGATATGACGCCAACTCCAAAGCGCCCTAAGGGCAAGGGCAAGTCAAGGGCAAGGAAGCCTCATCAACGGCAACGAAGACGGCCATGATCCTCCAAAAATACAAACAAAATCGTTTGCCCGAGATGAGGCTTCCGTTTTTTACGGCCTCGATTGACAGGACGTGGTGGGGCATGCTGCTGGGTGAGGAAGGCAATGGTGATTTCACCGGCGATGTGAGAATATAAATTTGAGTTCATTGTGTTTTTAAAAATATACCGTATTCATTCTCTAACTTCTAGCGTACCATTTACTAGCATGTGAATACATGGGTAGGCTATACCATGCTTAGCCGTCATCAAGAAGCAGAATGGACGGTGATGAACGCCGATTTTGGGAAGTTCTTGAGTGATGGTCGTGGTGCTAACTTTGTCATCAACATGGTATCGGGGATGGCCGAAGGTTCGATATCGTGGGGCAACCTAAAACGGGTGTGTAAATTAGTTTACATAAATTTTACACTTGTATTCAAACCTATCCATTATTAACTATATTTTTGGCGTTTTTTTCCAGGTCTACTGCCCGATTGTCATTGGGCATCAGCATTGGGTCCTAGGGGTTTTGACCCTTAAGGATTTCCTTATGGTTGTCTACGACAGCTTTAATAATATCCCTGCTTATCGGAAAGTCTTTGGCGAAATGATGGAAAAATGGAAAGTTACTCTGCCTTATTTGATGTCCAAAATTCATTCGCACCGCCTTAAAAACGCCGCCAGAAAATTCAATTATAAGTACGCTAACAATGTACCACAACAGGCTTCTAGCCGTGAAGATTGTGGAGTATTTATGAGCATGTTCCTATCCCAGAATTGGCGAAATTACATGGCGGAGACTTTATATCTTTATACAGATCATTATGCTAATACGACCGATTAGCGGGTTGCCCATTGTTTTTTTTGTATATCACAACTAATAAAAATAAATACATACCTTTTTGCTGCATCTCTGTATTTTATTTATTTTTCCCCTTTTTGTCTTTGTGTAATTTTCACATGGTCGTCCTTGACACATTAAGACGAATAATTACAACCACATGGTCGTCCTACTTTGTTAGACGAATAAAAAACTTTTTCATATATCACATGGCACATCCCAGTATCACATGTGGAACAGAAAGCACATGGTCGTCCTACTTTGTCAGACGAATAAAAAACTTTTTCATATATCACATGGCACATCCCAGTATCACATGTGGAACAGAAAGCACATGGTCCTAGTCCTACTTTGTCAGACGAATAAAAAACTTTTTCATATATCACATGGCACATCCCAGTATCACATGTGGAACAGAAAGCACATGGTCGTCCTACTTTGTCAGACGAATAATTTTTTTTTTCATATATCACATGTGGAACAGAAACCACATGGTCCTAGTCCTACTTTCTCTTTATAAAGGACCAAAATTTTCAATCAAACAAAGTTAAGGGTTGTAGCTGCAATTTAATGGGTCTTTAAAAGGAAGGCAGGTGGTGCTTTTCTCCAACACATCGCTCTCTTCTCAGTTACCACACCCTCCACCAACACATCGCTCTCTTCTCAGTTACCACACCCTCCTTCATGGAAAAATTAAAGTATATCTTCGTTCCGGTGGTAAATGGGAGTTTGCAAACGATGGGTGGGAATTCATTCCCTCCGGTCCACCAAGTCAATTTCAGGTACTATTGCCCAAAAACATTACACATTTTAAGCTGGCCGGTTACTGTCAAAAAAAATTTAACATCGATAATGATGGCGGTGAAATGAAGATAGTGCACAAGACGAATGGCGAAATTTATCAAATATCTGACGATGAATGTGCTCGTTGGTTCATGAATTACGCGTCGGGGTGCCAGAGTCCGCCTACACTCTATGTGCATGTTGATTATCCAGTGTACGGTAGAGGTGATGTCGGTTGTAGTTCCAACGTTGAAGACACACAAGAAGAAGAAGAAGAAGGAGAAGAAGAAGAAGAAGAAGAAGAAGAAGAAGAAGAAGAAGAAGAAGAAGAAGAAGAAGAAGAAGAAGAAGAAGAAGAAGTGGGTGATGAAGAAGAAGACGATGAAGAAGAAAAAAGTCGTTTTGTTGGCTTTGCTGAAGATGAAGGTTTTGTTTTTGACATGACTGATATGGATGAACACGAACCAGCTGTAGAAAGGGTGACTCCTGCCAATAATTCATTTGCCGGGATAAATGATCTATTTGATATGCCTTACAGAATAGCAATAAACCAGACGTTCGACACGAAAAACGAGATGATTGTAGAGTTGGGAAGAAAGTTTCTTGAAGAGGGCTTCCAGTATCAAACGTCGAGATCTTCAAAAACCAGGTATGGGGTTAAATGTCGTGTAAATGACTGTTCTTGGCGTATGATGGCATACCCCGTAGGAGGGCCAAACAAGATGTTCCAAATAAGAAAGTTAGTGGACGTACACACTTGTTCCGAGACCCAATTAATCCCCCGCCACCGTCAAGCGAACACAAAGATCTTGGGTAGTATACTAAAACATAAATTTCTAGATGCTAGTAGGACATGTCGACCAAAAGACATATTAGTGATCTACAAGAGATATACGGTGTTAAGATTGCGTACCACCAAGGTTGGCGTGCTAGATGGAGTGCCATACAAATGGTTAGGGGCACC
Organism: Silybum marianum; assembly: GCA_036898165.1. NCBI lineage: Eukaryota > Viridiplantae > Streptophyta > Magnoliopsida > Asterales > Asteraceae > Silybum > Silybum marianum. The sequence continues at coordinate 11,975,488 of CM072540.1, read as the reverse complement.
CCTAAGGACTCATTCAGCCGACTACTTCTGTTCTTATATAACATGGAGCACGAAAATCCAGGTAGCTTCACCAGAATAAAGACAGATTCAGAAGGACGATTTGAAAAGTGTATTGTTGCCCTTCGCCCCGCGGTACGTGTAACTCTGTCAATTCTTTACATATTATAAACTATATAATTTTGATACACTAACTGCATTACGATTTGCAGATCGTCTCTTTCAAGACAAAGTTGCGGCGTGTCCTTATAATAGATGCTGCACATCTAAAGGGACGATTCTTGGGTACAATGTTCCTGGACGTTGCCATGGATGGAAATAACAGCATTGTGCCAATTGCTTTCGGAGTAGGTAAATCCGAGACAATGGACGAGTGGACCTGGTTTCTAGAAAAGTTGAGGGAATGTATTGGAGATCTGCCTGATTTGGTGTTTATGTCCGATCGGGCTGCGGCAATAAGGCCAGTATTACAGCCGTGTTCCCAACGGCCCATCACGCTCTATGTTGTCAGCATCTCAAGATGAACGTCAAAACGAGGGACGCAAACATAAAACACTATAAATATCAATTCTGGAAGGCATGCAAAGCCTATACGGAATATGAGTTCACCCGAAACATGAATGCTCTACGACTCCATGTAGCTGCAGGAGTTCAATTAATGGATGAGCTTGGCCTGGAAAAGTGGTCAAGGGCATATTTTCCTGGTGTTCGGTTCAATATTATGACCTCCAATAGTGCAGAATCGGTGAATGCGTTGTCCCGTTTTGCCCACAGATTACCGATCGTCATGCTTATGGATTATTTCAGAGATTTTTAACAACGGTGGTACTTTCTACGCCGACAAAAAGGAGGTTCCTAAGATGAGAATGTTTTAAATATATAAATATAAATAAAAATATATAAATCCTAACATAATTTATACATTTTTGTAGAACAAATGCTTCACAATCTAACACCGTGGGTGCAAGCCAAGATCCAAAGAAGGATGGGTAAGTCTACAAGATGTAACGTACACGGCATTGTAGATGGTTCGCATGAGGTTCGAGATGGTCATAGGGATGCAAAAGTCGATATGCGTACAAATGAATGTACATGTAAAAAATGGCAACTATCTGGGTTACCTTGCGGTCATGCCATCACCGTTGCGAGACATCTCAGATATACAGATTGTAGCCATTTGGCTTTAGCCTTCTTTTATGCTTCAGTATACCGGGAAACATATGAAGACGTAATTCTTCCTGTTGGACCTACTTCAACATGGTTGTCTCCAGATACCCCTCTACGACCAGTCTATCCACCCCTAATAACAAGTAACCCAGTGGGCAGACCACGTAACAACGATCGAAGGCCATCTCGCGGTGAAGGTCGGATACAGAGAAAGTGTAGTAGGTGTGGCCAAACCGGTCATAATCGTACAAACTGCCCAACTCCTGCTGCATCAAGCGAGCCTACAAGAAGGCCTGGAGGTAGCCATAGAAGGCAGTCTCAGTCATCAACATCGTTGGAACCACATGGAACTTTGGACTATAATACTATTGACCTTAATATTGATTTTTAGCTGCCAAAGTTTGCTCCTGATTTTTAGTTGATTGTTTCAAGTGTTTGTTAACTATTATAATGTTTTTCAATAAAGTTAACGTTATTGCAAACTTTTTATTATAATGTTCACTTGTTTTATAAAGTTATTGTTAGCTAAACAATAATTTGATATATTAAGGATAGTGCAAACATCTTAAAAAACATCTTAAACAATGGAAAATGTTACAGTGCAAACATCTTAAAACAAACATTAAACTAGGAGACATTTAGTGAGGATAGATGTCTTGGCATTGGATGATAAATTGAGCCTTTTCGTTGATCTTGTCCTCAAGAACGTCATATTCTTCTTTGATTTCCTTTACCAACATCTTCTCCGTACTAATTATTTGCTCTAGGACTGCAAGCTCTGCTTTACTTTCGTTAATCACCGCCTCTTTTTGAAGTTGTATTTCCCTGTTCTTATTCCATTTCTCCCCAAGCGCTACGATCTCCCGGTTCGCCTCGTTAACCGCTGCCTTCAATTTCGCCGGCATTACTTGTGATGTCGGAAGGTTTGGGTCAGGGTATAAAAACCTGGAAGAAAACATTTGTGGTTTATTGTATGGAGATGTCTCCGTGTAGTTATAGAATGCGTCTTCCCAATCGGCACGCTCTTCATCGGTTATTGGTTCGTCGGCAAAAGTTCTCCCATGCATTGCCCACTCCTCTTCTGTTGCGGGCACATGCCAGGTACGCCTATACATTCCATCATTCAATTGTCGTAAGGGTGCAGATCGAGAACTTCCAGCCTTGGAAGCTGATTTCTTCTTGCCAGATCGGTTGTTTCCGGACATGGTTTGTTGAAGGTTAGCTAAATTTACGAAGTGTTATAAAAGGAATGAAATGGTAGATAACAAATTTGTGTGTTGGAACTTCTCAAGGACCATTTATTTATAGTGGTGAAGTTTTAAAAAAAATACCCGCTAGCACCTGAACTTTAAAAAACTATCACATTTAGTCCCCAAAACTCTGGTACTATGCCATGGCGTACTTGCCTTGGCGTACCTGACGGAAGCTCGTCTGAAAAAGTAGTCAAGATTCGGCTGAAAAGTTATGACAGATTCGTCTGAAAAAGTAGTCAAGATTCGCCTGAAAAAGTTATGATAGATTCGTCTGAAAAAGTAGTCACGATTCGGCTGAAAAGTTATGACAGATTCGTCTGAAAAAGTAGTCAGGATTCTCCTGAAAAGTATTGACAGATGTTTGTCACGGCTATCGTGACCAATACGTCTAACTATCTCGTGACGAATATCGCAACTATAAATACGTGGTATGTTGAAGAAATAACTTGCAATCTCTAACTTACTACATTTAACCAATGTCTGGCAACCGCCGCTACGGCAAGAGATCAGTTGATGAGTCTGGACCTTCTTCAGGCTCAGGCAATAAAAAACAGCTGAATGATGGAAGGTTCAGGCTTAGATGGAAAGCGCCTGAAACGGACGAGGAGTGGAGACATATTGGAAAAACTAGGGCCCATCATGCAATAACAGATGATGAAGAGCTAGAATACGATTTAGCATGGCGAAACTACAGGCGTTCACATAACGGAGATACCCCGCCAACCTATGACGAGAGCCTTTTATTGAACCGAGACTCAAACCCTCCGGCAACTCAAGTCATGCCTTCAAAGCTCAAGGCATCGTGTAAAGAGGCAGACAAAGAAATTGAAAGGTTAGCAGAGTTATGGAAAAATAACCGGAAGATTCAACTAGAAAAACAAGCGCTATTTGATGAAAAAAAACGCAAACTAAAAGTCCTACAACATGAATTACGTCTAGATGAGGCGGAGATTAATGACATCAAAGAAACCTACACATATCTAGAGGCAGAAATCAACAAGAAGAAATTTGTTGGATCATCTCTTGTCAAAATATTTATCCGCACTAGATTTTCGGTTTAAATTATTGTTTGTAGTATTTAAATGTATGTTGCGATTATTGTTTGTAATATTGTATTTTCGGTTTAAAAATTTATAAAACAAAATATTAAAGTGTTCTTTAATAATTAATTATATAAAAAAAGTTTTTTAACAAAGTTTATATAAAATAATTTATAAGAAATTATTAAAACGAATCCTTAAGGTTCAAATAATTAATTATATAAAAAAAGTTTATTAAAAAAAAATTAATTCTCGCCATGGCGTAGTACCAGTCCAGGGGTCAAAATGTCATTTTTTATTCTTACTAAAAAACCTTCCAAGTCCGGGGACCCTTTTTGCCAATTTTTCAAACTGGCCACTTCGCCGTGGCGTAGTAAGGTCCAGGGGCCATTCTAATTCTTACTCAAAACCCTTCCAAGTCCAGGGGCCATTTTTGCCAACTTTTCAAAATGACAACTACGCCATATGATACTACGCCATGGCGTAGTATACTACAGGGACCAAATTGTCATTTTTCAAACTATCTTTCCATACTTTCAATTCCAGAGGCCATTTTTGTCAATTTTCCAAAGTTGAGGGACTGACTACGCTATGGCGTAGTCCATATTTGGCGTAGTCAGTGACTTTTTTGCAAAAAATAGGGAAAATTTGGACTACATCATGGCGTAGTCCAATTTAACGTACCAAATGGCTATTTTCACAATTTCATGTTCCAGAATGACTATTTCAGCAATATTTGGCGTAGTCAGGGACTTTTTTGTAAAAAATAGGGAAAATATGGACTACGTCATGGCGTAGTCCAATTTAACGTACCAAATGGCTATTTTCACAATTTCATGTTCCAGAATGACTATTTCAGCAAAATTGTCATGGCGTAGTCCAATTTAACGTACCAAATGGCTATTTTCACAATTTCATGTTCCAGAATGACTATTTCAGCAAAATTATCTTTATTTTATAGCAAGGTTTGAAACCCTGAATTTCAAATGAATCGGGTTACCATCGATCCATAAGGTTTAACCGATACCCACCCACCCATTTTTTTGTCTATAATCATCGCTTTCGATTGCCTTTGCGTGCTGCTGTTGGGTTTTCCCCTTCTCTGTCTCACCGCCTCTATCAATCAATCCATCAGCTATCCTTAAACCCAAGATATTCGATTATTCCTCTCTTCTTTCTCATTCACTTTAACGTAATACATCCAGAAAACCCATTTATTTTTCCATCCAAACCCTAGTTCATGGACAACTCCAAAGACCAAGGAAGCAAGATCGCCAATAACGAAGAGAATCCTTCCAATAATACTGAAACTCTTGTTGATTCTTCGGTTCTTCCTGTTGTTGGTGAAGAAAATGGAAACCCAAACCGATCTTCTTCGGTTCCGAGAACCCCGTTCACCAATCTCAGTCAGGTCGATGCTGATCTTGCCCTTGCTCGTACACTACAAGACCAGGTATATCTCTTTTCGTGTGTAGTTTTAAGGTTCGTTTTTTATTTTGATTACAAGTTCTTTGTGCTTCTTCCTTGGTTGGGAGTATGAAATTGAAGGTTCTGAACCCTGATTATGATTTGATTTTGGTTTAATTGGGATCATGGTAGTTGATTGACGTGATGCAAGTATCATTTAGACCAGGAAAGAACCATAGGTCTTTGTGTGCTGTTAAATCGTGCATATTGTTATGAACCCTAAAAATATACCATTTTGCATAGTTCTCCTGTTGAGAAAGTAATGCAATTTAGAGGAAATAAGTAGATGAAGGTATCGATTGGTGATAGTTTGTGGTTTTCACTTTTGTGATAGTTCTGTTGAATTCTTATTTCCTTATAAAATTGCAATTTTATTCACTAGGAAAGAGCATATATGATGTTGAGGATGAATGGCAACGTGAGTGAACACGAGAGTTGGGAAACTGGAAGTTATGTGAATGATGATGATGATGATGAATTTGATCATCACAATAGTGAATATGATGGTTCTGATGCTGATGAAGAAGAAGATGCATTTGATGTCCATGCTCATCTTGATCTTGGATCTGGAGAGGAGGATATAGGCAATCAAGGTGTTGAACTGGATCCTGCTTCTTTTCCAAATGACGAGGCCTATGCAAGAGCTTTACAAGATGCTGAAGATCAAGAAATGGCCGCTAGATTTTTGGCCCTCACTGGCATAAATGAAAGTGAGTTCTGGTCATGAATTGCAATTTTTTGTTATTTTATTATCCGTATGCTTACCTTAGTCCTGTAACCTGTTAGATATAGTTTTAGGTTTTTAGTTCTAAACTTAGATGCCTAACAAAGTCTTTGCTGATTGCCAGTGGTTACAGAGGAAGATGATGATATTGATGATCATGGTGGTGGTAATTCTCAGGTAATAGTTTGATATGCTCTTTGGCTCAATAGTATGGTTTAGATGTTTATCTACATGCTGTTATGTCTCTAAAAATCTAACCATGAGTAAGTCATGTATCAAACTAATTATTTTATGTTTAGATTCAATAATATGAATGTACATTATACATAAAAAGTTGAAGTTAACAAGGGAGATAGGAGTGAGAAGACTTGGTTTGTGGCTGTTTGGATTAATGGAACGGGAATTAAGAACACTCTCAAGATGATCTTTTTAACATTTTGATAATCCACAAGAATCCTTAAAACATGAACATATTATTGTTCTTATTTAGTGAAATAGAATATTTGCAAAACTAGGCGGTACTTGTTAAATTATTGCCATAATGCATATGGATTTTTTTTATTTGATCAAAATTTAACATGTTACCATATCCCCTATGAGTACTTTGTCATTAGTGCAAGGTCACTTTCTACTAGCTCATCTTTTCTTCTTTCTGCTTTATTGGCATGACCACTCTCATCTATTGGCTCTCTTGTTTAGTCTCTTTTTTCCCAAGAGAGAATGGGAGAACCGAGCTGAAAGAGCACCTCCTTGAACTTGTAGGTGGTTTAGTTTGTGAAATGCAAATTGAGTAATGGTCATTCTACAAAGCCGTTCTCTTCCCCTTACTGTTATTTTTGTTTGTATAATGGGGTCCTATTTCTTCTATATTGCATCTAGAAATATTTCTTGCAAATCTCTAAGGTTATTTAGAAAGCTTGAGGCATCCTTGGTGGTCCAAGACCGTTTATGAGGCTATGCTTTTGCTGCTAGGATTGAGGCATACGCTTCACATGAACAAGGCTCAGTATAGGCGAGGCTACATGAGGCTAACAGTTTCTCTCATTCTTTTTATTTAATAAATGAAACCCCGTAGACGGTCTCTTTATAGCTTCCCACACACACAATTATGTGGTTTCCCCCATACACGTACAAATAACTACTAGGTTTGTGCAAGATCTTCTTGCATAACGATCAAGGGAAGGAGTTCCAAAAGAAAGAGTCTTTTCTCTCACACGATTCTGTATTCTTTTATCTTTCATCCTTTCTCTCCTCCCTAACGCACGTACAACTCTACCCTGAAAAAACTGACTTTCAGATCAACAAGCGATGATGTTAGTGGGGTGGTGGTGTTGTTAATGGCGAGGAGGAGGAGGAGCATTTGACGGGTATGGAGATAAAAGGGAAGGGAGAAGGGAGGGTGGTGGTTATTTCTGCATTCTCATCCAACTACAGGTGGTCGAGAGAGATATAGGGTATAAGGTCAAAAAGGGGTATAAGGTCAAAAAGGTATAGCAGAGTTGTCCCCAATTTAGTGTATATTACCAAGATCACCTCGGAACCAGTTGCTCTAATTTCTGGTTTAGTAGTGTTATATTGAATTATGGGTTGATTGTTATGATTTTTTGTTTTTATTGTTGAAGTACTAAGGGAAAAAGCCTAGCCTCGCCTTTTTGTCTTTTAGAACTTTGGAGGTATCATTACATGTCAAACGACATCACTTAGGAACTTGAAAAACTATTATAGTGTGTAGTGTACATAAACTTCTTTTGCGAGGTAAAGCTGTCTCACTTGAAAATATGTGGAGTTGTTTTTATATCATGTGGAAGTACAAGCCAAATTTGAGAAATGACGGTAGGGACGGTCATGAAGTTGTCGATTATAGTAATTTTTTTACTCTTGATGGTAGAAGTGATCGAAGTTAAAATCTAGTATGCGAACAGCAACAATTAGAATCCAAAAGCCTCATCCTATAGAATAAGAATTAGCTTCATTTTCATGACTAATCCCTTGTAATGGTATCTTTGGCTCTCATCTTTAGGCATGGTATCATGTGAGAAGTGAAGTTAAGGTGAGAAGCGTAAGAAGGGATCTTGACCCTTGATCTCTTTTAATCTCACACCCGCCCATGAATCGCGCTTGATACGGGGATTGATCCGGTGCATCTCAGTGTATCTCATCTTGGTGCATCCAAGGGTGGGGACCCCTTCTCACCATAACTTCAATTTTCACCGGAATCCAATCCCTCATCGTTATTCCTTTTCTCTTACTCATACTATCTTCTTTTTGCTTGACTGATGTTTCCCATTCTGCTTAATGCTATTGCTGGTGTCATTTTATGGATTTGCTTGGTTACATTGCCGACCCCCCTTGCAACTCCTTCTGTTCTGCCATGTTTGCATCCTCCTCCTAAGTCCTAACCTCTAAGAGCATCTCCAGTGCGCTCCCTACATTGGCTCATCAAGTATTGTTGGGAGTCAACTATGAAAAAACCTCAATCCTGCATTAACTTTCACCATCTCACGCCCTACGTTTGAGTTGCCCCCTACAAAAATCTACATTTTTTATTATATACATATGTACATCAATACATGTCATTTATTATTATTTTTTATTCGAAAAGTAAACAAGTTTTATTAAAATAATGTATATTTGTTAATGTATAAAGAAGAAGGGTTTAAAGCATGAGCCATGAGGAGAAGGTTTGAGGTCGGGGTATTTATAGAGAAAGAGACTTGAAGTTATAAGAATTGGGTATCTAATATTAGGGTCTGACTTATGTCATCTATTTAATAGATCTTCTTTTAAGAAGTCTAGGAGATAAGAAGATGAGAAAACTTACTTAATATTGCTCACCAATCCTATGTCATATCAGCAGTAGATTTTCATCTGGCAACATGATACAAGAATCGAATTGCTCACCAATCCTATGTCAGCAACATTACTAGGTCAGCACCAACACATAGTCAGCACCAACACATATATGATATTAATTGTCATGCTCCATAAAGTACATCATGGCAAGCCTCATAAAGCACGTGTCAGATACCAGACAAGCTGTGAATTAGATATTCAGTCACTATGCTTTATTGCTGCTTTAATCGGCTTTCAAGAATGTATTTCAAAATGACATTCTGTTGGAGTTTTATGCAAGAACCTTCTAGTTCATTGAGGGGTTAAAAACATTTCTTTTTTAGATGAGAAGGGGAAGAACAAAATTCATAATATGAAGAATCACCTAGACCTTCAAGAGGAACCATTTAAGACTAAAGTCTACTCCATCCACCTAATGCTAATTTTCTTTTTCTTTTTTTCAGTTTCAATCTGTTATCTATTTTCTTGGTATTTATGCTTTGGAAATTCTATATATTTTTCGCAGGTTAAGCCGAGAACGATAAGTTATCTTACATTTTTTCCACTTACTTTTATTTCTTTTTCTTGGGGGCGGGTATATTTGGTTTGGTTTCATTGACTTGCACATTTAGTGTGAGAATAGTGCATTCTGAGGTGTGAAGTGGGAGAGAAGGGATGTCATAATTGGGGTTCTGAATAAGAAGACTTCTTTATTTTGCATTTATTTTTTCATATTGAAAAAGTTATGAACATGCTTCCCTTTTATACATATTTTTTTATACTTTTTTTTATATAGAAGTACAATGTTCTATGTAGTTCTACCTGGCATGTCAGTTAGTTGACGTTTCGATCACAATTTTTTTATCTTTCAGGATGCATGGGATGATGTTGACCCAGATGAACTATCATATGAGGTATTTTTTATTATATAAAATCTGTTCTACTGGATGACTCAAAACTATTAAGGGGCTGTTTGTTTACCTCTTTAACAGTTCCGTTAAGAGGCAACCTCTGAATCGCCAAGAGATGAATCCTGTTTGGCAAAAAATAAGTCAGCCTTTTAATGGTTCCAAAACCCTCTGAATCATTTTGTATCCTGGACCTCCCTTAATCATTAAGAGCTCTATATTACATCCTGAAACAATTACCAAACAATTATATTTCATTTTGCATTGTATTATAAGAGCCTCTTAATCATTTTGACCACTTAATCATTCTGTACCAAACCATCAGGACATTTTTCAATTGCTTATTTTTAGCTTGTATGAATTGCTTATTGTAGGAATTGCTTGCACTGGGTGAAGTAGTTGGGACTGAAAGTCGAGGGCTTTCTGCTGATTCGATTGCTTCTTTGCGATCAGTTGTATACAAGAACCAAAATAGTCATAATGGAAGCAGTGAAACGTAAAGTCTCTTTAATTTCATTCTTTTTAAATCATCTAAAATCAGGTGATGTTGATTGACTTTTTTATTTTATATTTTATTTTTTATTTTTCAGATGTGTTATTTGTCGCTTAGACTATGAGGATGGTGATAACTTGATCTTACTTTCATGCAAACACTCTTACCATTCTGAGTGCATAACCAACTGGTTACAAATAAACAAGGTACATCTATTTTTGTTCCTTTCTATGTTCTTTGGATGCTGATAGTTATATACTTATTCAATAAACCGGTTTACTCAAATCTGTAAAAAAATAACTGAAAGCTATCTTATTCGGTTAACCAAACCGTTTAACCATGAAACCAAATAATCCAAATTGTGTAGGTGGTTCGGTTTCAGTATTTTTTTTTGACGCCCCTAATCTTGTAGCAAGGGTTGTTCATAGTAGTTTTTTGAAGAGTATATATATAGGGGTCGTTTCATTTACAAACCATGCAATTTTTAACAAACTATACTAACAAATCTTAGTAATCTATCTAGTCTAAAGTCATGATCATAATGAATGAATGAATCTCGTCATCTTCTATATATATCTGAATCATAATTAGTGAATCTTGATAATTGGCTATAAATATCTCTATTTATTTCCTAAGGCGTAGGATTGTGTGAGAAGTTGGGTTGTGGTGAGAAGCGTAAGAAGAGAACTGGACCCTTGATCACTTTTAACCTCAAACCCACCCATGAATTGCGCTTCATAAGGGATTGATCAGGTGCATCTCATCTTGGTGCATCCCATCCTAACGTGCATCCAAGGGTGGAGATCTCTTCTTATGCTTCTCACCATGACTCTCCTTCTAACCGGAACCCAACCCTATTTCCTAATATAATGGTTTGTATAGTTTGTTATAATCTTATAGTTTGTAAATGAACGTCCCATATATATATATATATATATATATATAGAGAGAGAGAGAGAGAGAGAGAGAGGGGGGGGGGGGGGGGGTTCAGGGGAAAACGCTAAAAAAAGAGAACTGAAAATCACCCTGGGAGCCCTCCATCCGGACAGCATGCACAAATGCATATAAGCGATTGGAGCTGTTTTTTTTCTATGCAACAGTTCATATATATGCATTAGTGCATAAGCACAAATGCATGTTACAAAGTACCAATATGCATTTGTGCATACCGTCCGATGGAGGCCTACCAAGGTGTTCTTTAGTTTTCTCTTTTTTTAGCGTAACCTGACCCTATATATATATATATATATAGAGGAAAGTTCAAATATGAACTCATTTTTGGTTGTGAACGTGAGGACGAATCTCAACCACTTATCCGGTCAATAAAGGCGGCTTTGACCTGGTTCCTCTCCTTTAATAATCTCCACCCTCCCATGAATCGCGTCAATCCTCCGTGATCGCGTCCACCATAACCGAAGATGTGTGGCTGAGATTCGTCCTCACGTTCACAGCCAAAATTGAGTTCACATTTGAACCTAACCCTATATATATATATATATATATATAGAGGGGAGGGATCATACGAGAACATCCATGATTTAAAGGAACAAAGGAATACTTTGTGGACCACATATGATGTGGGACCCACATAATATATGGACCACAAGGTGTTTCTTTGTTCCCTTAAATTTATTAAGTTCTCATTTGAACCTCTCCCTATATATATATATACACACACACACACACGGAGAAAGTCATGCATTTCTCGCCTTTTTGAGGCTTGAACCCCCCACTTTTAGGGAGGTTGAGATCTACCAGTAATGATGTTTTTTTTTGTGTTATGATGAAAAGTGATTGGAGATGCTAATCGTTTTCATCCTGAACAATGCAAAACCTTGCTTGTAGGCTTTTTTTGTGTTTTTTTTAATTAATGGAGAAGTTAATAATATGGTGGCTGCAGGTGTGCCCTGTTTGCAGCACAGAGGTTTCCACATCTGGAAGCGCTAGTTGATGTACATTCATGGTGATTTTATGTTTGCTGCAGCAGAAAGACGAAATGAAACACTGGTTTCAAAATATCCTTTATTGTGTGAAAAAGACTATAATACCCCCCCTCATTTGTAACGATTCTTAGTTATGTTGTAGTTGGTTAGCAGCTTTCCTGATGAAACTTTCTTTGGATCATAATTCTGATTTGTCTATCGGATGTTGGGTCCAGTTGATGTCTATTTTCGTCAATTGCCTAATGATATCTGTAGAGACTAGGCCAAGGACCAATCTGGACCGTTGGTTGCTGATGGTCCCTCATCATCAGATCTACAACAGACGGACTGATCGCATAGAGATTGGACCATGATGTCTGATAACTGTCATTTGTGAATCAGAATTTGAATCTTGAGTTGACCTTGTAAATACTGATATTATCGTGGATCGCTTGAAGTTTAGACCGATTAAGAATTGTCTAGGCATTTGTTTTCTAAGAGGTGCTAAAGTCTGAAGTCTGATTTCTAAACATTTCAGTTCAGAAATAGTTATGAAACATGCTAAAGTCTGAAGTCTGATTTCTAAACATTTCAGTTCAGAAATAGTTATGGAACATCCAAACGAATAAGACATAAGTGGTGATTAAAAGCTTAAAATGAAAAAACAAACAAGGCCTAGATAAAAGTCGGGTTGTTTTTTGGATTTAAAATTTGACTAGATAAAAGGAGTCTCGGTCCGACATTTTAATATATCCTAGTTGTGTCTCATAGGATGTTTGACAGGTAAAGTAGACACTCTGCCGAGCTTCTGTGAAATGGAGAAAATAGGGATTTTTAGTAAATAATTTGCTTCAAAGCTTCAAAACTCTCCCTAAAATGGAGAAAGTAGGAGAGATTTTTTTATCATATTACCAAGTAAGGCTACTAATAGGATACTTTGAAAATAAGTTTTTAGAGAGAAACAATCTTAAATATTATAATTAATGTTAGATTCTTAGAAATAGAAAATATGTTGGAGATGAATGTCATTTTTTTTTTACATTTTGACTTTTAATTTTTTATTTTAAAGAAATTGTAAATAATTTATTAAAGATACTTTACGCATTCGTTAGTTAAATTTGTGAATCACCTTCTTGATATTATATGAATATAATAAATTTTATTTTTTAATTTAGAATAGAACATTACAAATCTAATAACAATACAAGTTTAAATTAAACAAGTCAAAATAATGAAAATCTTATTAGATATAAAATATCCAATTACAATAAAGGTTTAAATTAAACAAGTTGTATCAAAATAATGAACATGTTAATCATTTTAATTCGGGTACAACATAAAGATACATAAGAAAGGACCATAGCCAATGGTCAAAACAAGACAAGAAGTGGCTCGGCACATAAAGGCAAGAACAATTATAGTTATGTCACTTCATGATGATGTTTATTACTTAATCCTAAATCTAATCATTGTGAAAGAATTAAAGAAATGTGGTACGCTGTGTATGTTATATATGAAGAAATTGTTGAAGCACAAATGAGAAAAGAAAAAGAGTAATCTTACAAGGAAATATAAGTTATATATTAGTGGGTATGAATGAGTTTGTTACACATTTATACAACAGATTCAACTTTAAGTTAAATGGCCTCAAACAACATGCTAAAGAAATTGAAAATGAAGAAGTGCTAAGCAAACTTTTGGACTGTTTACATGATTACTGTGCAAAACATTGAATTGTATTTAAAAGTTTCAAAGGATCTTGAATCTATGCATTTGATAGCTCTTTATGGCATATTATTAAATTATGAGCAAACAATGAACCAAAAGGAAGAAATTTTTGAAAGATCCCAAGTTCAACTTTGTGGCTCTCTCTTATGAGTCAAAGAAGATTGAAAGTGGATCAAGAACACTTATAAGGAAGAACTGAAGGTGTCATACGTGAAGTTGAGAGTGTAGTTGGTGAGTTTTCATTTCAGGACCTGAATGATATATTGGTTATGATGTTAGTACATACATAAAGTTTTTCAAGAAAATGCTTGTTCGGAGGAAATACAAGTGTTACAACATTGAGAGGCGCAAGGCTTTAGTGATTGACAAAGCAAGTGGTATATGTTAAGGGAATTTTGCCTCAAAACGTAGATCCATGAAGGTAGTTGAACCCCGGTCTTTCTAGTGTGCATCTACGCATATAACTAATAGGAAAAGTACAAAATCTGAAGACACAACATTTCAAAAAAGGGAATTAATTGCGTGTAGAAACTAAAAGAGTTTAACAAAATAAAGGATGAACTTCATGATCAAAAGATCGAGAACAAGATCCTTAACAAGAAACTAGCTCGAGCCATGACCGGGCTCAAAGATAAAAGTGTCACACTAAAAGGTTGGTTTATGTCATCATCTAGAAACTCTCAACTTCGTGTTCCAGTGAAACTTGGTTTAGTATCTCTATAATGACACCTCTATCTCGAATGTTCTATCTCTCCACCTGTATTTAAAAAAAACTGGTCCAAATTTGATATATTTGGTACGATTGAAGAACCTCATAAAAAAGTTAGGGAACTTAAAATAAAGAAGAGTTGGTCGACATCGATCGAGGGTGACCCAATCAGTCTCACCAGTGTGCATGAAAGTAATTGTTGAGCTATTAAAACCACAATTACTTAAGAATTCAATTTCTAAAGTGACTAAACAACCCAAAGTACAATGGTTCACAAGTGATAATATAGGAAAATTAAAAAAATAAAAGTTGAACCAAAAGTTGTGCAAAATTTTAAGCAAATGATTATGCCGAAGATGGGAAAAACATAAAAAAAAATGCTTTGGTTCCAATAAGCAATAAGAATGATCAATCTGCTAAGTTAGTGACCAGGATCCAAGCTTGTCTATTAGCAAGAGTATTTTACATCCTTTTGAATCGACTTGAGGATATACGAGGCAATAATTACAGAGTTCAAATTTCTATGATTATTGCCAATGCAGGATCTGATACAATTATGTGCATCCACCCAACGTGTAATCTTCCACATATGATGATTTTTCTTCTTTATTATATGAAAATACCATGTACAACATGGTGTATAATGCACAATACTAGAGCTTTCTCCACCATCTCCTAGAGTCTTACACTTTGCTAACCATGAGTTATTTTTACTTGTGTACACTTTAAACTTTGTATTTTAGGCGATCGACCAAAGTGTTACTGCATTTTTTACACGTGTCTTACTTTCAAATTGCATTCTTCACCTTATTTTGTTTTCTGATTCTCTCCAAACATCTATATTGTAACATCCTCAAATCTGGAAAGAGCGACTGATTTAAAATTTCTAATATTACATCAATATATAACTTTCCTCAAACCACAATTAGTAATAAACCTCTACAACAAACAAATCAAGTCTTATACAAGACCCACATATGGTTGGGTGTTACTAAACCAATAAGAGTCGCTATCTCCGAATGCGGACAACGTTACCAAGAGTCTAATCTTTATCGTGCCATTTCCTAGTACTCAAGTCCACACGTGTCGCTAGTATCAACCCCAACGATAACCTGATGCACATGCCGACAAAGAAAAAGGGTTAGACTTAACACCTAGTGAGCTCAAGAGTTTTATAACATATTTATGATTGATTTGAAACCAAAAGATTTGCTTGATAAAATATAATTCTCAAAAGAAATAACCTTATTATAAAAGCAACATCTTTCCCCAAATACAATAATTCCATAAATAAAAGCTTTAAACCAAAATGACATTAGAAGTGAAAGCTTTAACTAGAAATACTCATTTAACGTGATACCAAATCCCAATACTCACACGACCATGAATAACCCACACTTATTTTTTATAGGATTTAAAACATCCGAAGATGACGGGGGAGACCCGATTCACCACTGGTCGTGACGGAACACAAGGTAGGCCACGAACCAATGTTATAGAGCGGCACATAAAGGTCTGGTAGCCATTGACATCAACCAAATCCCAGTTTATTTGTCATTTGTACCCATTAGATCAAGCCTCAAGAAAGCAATGTTATAGAGCGGTACATAAAGGTCTGGTAGCCATTGACATCAACCAAATCCTAGTTTATTTGTCATTTGTACCCATTAGCTCTAGCCTTAAGAAACCAATATTATAGAGCGGTGCATAAAGGTCTAATAGCCATTGACATCAACCAAATTCCAGTTTATTTGTCATTTGCACCCATTAGCTCTAACCTCAAGAATTGCACACAAAAAAAATCCACAATGCATATTCCGAGAGAGTGAAAGGATAGTTAGGAAATTACACAATTTATCACAATGTCTATTTCCAATTTAAAAGTGGGTTCATACTATCCTTCACGACATAAAAATACCGACTCTTATGCCTATGGATCCATAACATACTACTCTAATTTACATGACTCCAAACGAATGACCAACGTACTCCAATGCATGTAAAATATTATTCAAATCGGACAAATGTCCATGAGACTCTTTTTAGTCAAAGCCGAGCAAATGCTCTATAACTCAACACTTAATTACTCAAAACCTTAGTTGAGACAAACCATTTTCCCAATGAGATCGTATTCATGTATTTCCAAAACGACTCCTAATGCATTAATATGTATTTTCTAACGATTTATAAATCCAATATTTTAAAGATGCAAATATAACCAAATGGTTTTCATCATCCAAACAACCCACACTTATATTTTATTTGTCAAAATGTCAAAAACCCAAGTATAAGCCTCATACATGATTTTATATATCATTTTATATCAAATATGCAAACTTACCCAAATACCCAAACATTTTACTAATAATAAGTAAAACATGTTAATACTTCAAAATGAACGTGTTTGGCATGTACAAAGTTTTCACAAAGTATCTTGAATTCACCTTGCTAGATTTAGGTTAAATCTAGGTTTTACCCCAATAGCTCCATATGAAGAAATAACAAGATCTGAAAGCATCCACACTAGTGACTTCATCTAGTTCATAAACAACCTACAACACCAAGGGTAATTCCCCATAATCAGATCCATAAAACTCTAGTCAAAACCCTAAGTCTTCCAAAATGGTCAAAATCCCAAAATACCGAAATTGTTTCAAGAACAAAGTTCTAGAGAACCAAAAAGGAAGGTTTTAACAAGAAATAAGATCTAAATGGGATAAATAACTTACAAATATTGATTTGGAGAGAAAACCCCAAAATAGACAACAATGGAGGAAGAGAGGTTGGAGAAGATGAAGTTGGTAGCTTGATCTTGGATCTTGTAGGTGAACAAACACTTTGGAATGGTTGGGGAAGATGAAGTATGCTCCAAAAATCGGAGCTATGGAGGAGAAATGAAAGAAAACGAGTGAAGGTTAAAAAGATATGAGAGATGAGGTGAAAATCCCGTTTTTTCGGAGCTTAAAAACGCAGAACAGGGACTAACGCCAGTTAGCTCGCCAGTTATAACTGGCGGCATAACTGGCCCGGGCAAACAGAGGCTAACGCCAGTTAGCAAGTTGGTTACGTTTTCGTAACTGGCATTGTAACCCACGCGGAGCAAAATAGCTTAGGGCTAGTTATCAAGTTGGTTACGTTTTCGTAACTGGCATTGTAACCCACACTAGCCTTTGTTGAGTGTAAAGTCCCTTAGGCTAGTTATCAAGCTAGTTTCAGATCCTAACCCACTTCGTAACCAGCTTGACCCACTTTTTTCTTCCTTAACCAAACATTACCTTGAGTTTTGAAACGCCAACACTACAACACTTAAGAGCATTCAAAGGAGCTCAATTTAAACCTTAAAGAACTAATA
Organism: Silybum marianum; assembly: GCA_036898165.1. Taxonomy (NCBI): domain Eukaryota; kingdom Viridiplantae; phylum Streptophyta; class Magnoliopsida; order Asterales; family Asteraceae; genus Silybum; species Silybum marianum. Next base: position 11,957,896 of record CM072540.1, on the reverse strand, counting down.
TTTAGAGACGAACCCACGATGGAAGATAACAACGAAAATTCCGGGTGTTACAATCCTCCCAACCTTAAAAGAGATTTCGTCCTCGAAATCTAGAAACGGTCAACACCCAAATAACCTTATTTTGCACACTCAAAAGGTTCCTTTCCCCCGAGAATGTCATCAGAATGCATTAACTCGAAATGGAGTCCGATCGAGACTATCATGATGAGCTACACGTTGATTCCTACAGCTAATCCTAGACTTGACATGCTACACCACCTCCGGGTGAGTACTAAGCATTGTTGGAATACTTTATAGCAATATGATCTCGATTGCCTCCCAACGTTAAGTGATTCATACTACTTCAAGAACAGCTAACGGCCTAACTTTACCATCCCTACCGCTACATTACTCAACTTCGACTATCAAGGTCTCCACGATTTCCACTTAAGGTTTCCTTGGACATTTACTCTAAATTCCTCCCCATCAATATCATGAAGGACCCGCTACCCCTTCATGACGAACCCTTAGCCACAAGCTCGGTCCGATTCAACGCAAGCTTGAATTGATAAACCAATCTATCATGAGTATACCAGACTCCAACGAACCATTAGAATCCCTTAGCAGTTCAATTACTCTTTATCAATCACCAGTATTCAGCAAGAATCTATTATCTTTGCATTCACCACCTAAAACCTTCGACCACTTTCTAAAATTCAATTAAAGTACCCCAATTGCATCAACGATTCATGACCTCAAGAACATCAGAAGTTGACACTTAACATGAGATGTTAAGTCCCATAACTACAACACTCTAGTACTTGACCCCGCAATTCTTTCCAGTCGCGTTGCAATATCAAGTCCATACTTCCCATCTAATCAAACCAAAAAGTCTTCCTCGCTTGCTAAAACTCGCCAAGATGGCACAACTTCATCCCACAAATGCTAATATCAACCAAACGGCTCATCAATCCTTAAACTCCTGTCTGAGAAACTATGCTTTCCATTCATCATATCACTAATAACTTGAATTCTGATATATAAAAGAAAGTACGAGCAACTAATCCCAGGGAACAACTCTCCACATACCTTCCGACTCTAGGGATTCTTAGGAAGACTCTACTTCCTACGACCTTTCTCAACAAAGTGAATACTAAATACCTCACCAGAAAACTAAAACCATACCCAAGTAAGATCTCTCATCAAAGTTATGCAGGTCCATACTTAGGACCTTTCGAGAACACCCAACTTGATCACAAGCTAACAAGAGATCCCTGACTTCTACATGAGATGCTTCTTTACTACAAACTCAAGGCCGAAATAACCATGAGGTCTAATAAAGGTTCCCTCTTGATAGGGTCCAACATCTACTCAAAAGAATAACGAACAAGATCACCTACTTATATCCTAAGCAACTTAAGATATAACGCATGAGGTTCTAGCAACTTACCGCAAGCTCGATCATATGTTACTTAAATTCGCGGAGACTCTCCTGACCTTCATTTACAATACTTACCACAACAAGGCGCTTACATCCCAAGTTTCCTAATGAGTTCAAGGTTTACAATTATAAGACTGAACAAATATGCCAATTTCATTTATCAAAGATTTAACAACAGAAGATCTTCAAAACTAATTTATGCATACTTAAATATTTTTACCATAACCAGGTAATCGTGAAAAGTGGCCACAAACGTTGGAATACAAATCATTTGGAAAGCTATGCAGCCATTATATAATTCATTGACAATAATAATAAGAATACAGTTAGTAGACTCCCAAAATGGACCGATGAAATTTTGACACTCATTTTTTTTGTTAAAATGAATGCAAAATAAATTCAAGTATTAAAACAGTGTGCAACAAAATGTATGTACCAAAGTTTCCAAAGATTTTCTCATTTTAGCCATAAGAGGCATGAGATAAAATTCCCCAACAATATTAGTATGCAACAGTTTATTTTCTCATAACAATTTAAACGTTATAGACACACGTTTTAATCATACTAAGAAACCCATTCGGTTTGGGTTTCAAACTTAGAACCATATAACAATATGTTTAAGTCTTTCTAAAACATTAGCTACATATTGTAAAGGAAGTTACAATTAGAATGCATGTGACTCTATGAAATAAATGGTTCCGACAAAATAAACTAACAATAAGGGAAACTTTATAAATTGGGCGTAATCAAAATCTTTATGCCCAAAATGAATGACGCGAAATAAAGTTATCAATAAACTCTCATACCCAAACCAACGCTAAAACGAATCCATACAATTCCAAATAATCAAATTGACTCATGAACATTATGCACCCAAAATTCATTGAGCTTGTAAACAACCGTAGGAGGCACGGTAGTTCATGCGTTCCAAACTTGACCCAAAACTCGCGTACACCAAATAATTTCTCGAAATCCATAAAACGATATTTGTACGTCTCTCGGGAAGCAAATGAAACAATTTCCGTTAGTTTCGAATATAAACTCTCTTGAGCCATAAATTTCAAACTTTGCAATTCTAGCAAAACAATACAAAACAAATTTCTTACTAACATGTATGCATTTCTCATGCAACTAAAACGATTTAGAGAATTTTCAAGACAGGACTACACTCTTAAGTGTGGCCCTAAACTTTTTCAAAAATAATAACTTGTAAGATATAACTCTTTTGATAAACCCAAAATAATTTTGCAAAATATTTTCTAAATTAAATGTCGTGCATGCATCCGGTTGGGACTCAATGTCTAAGAACCACATTCGCCAAGTCTACCACAAGATCGACATTGGAAAACTTCATATCTTAAGACCATCATCCAACCACTAAATCCATCGATTTACAATCACTCTCTCGGAATAAGGTTGATTCAACAAGCTTATGGTTCATAACTAACCATCATCCTTGACCCAGAATGGTCGACTAAGGTAATCACCGTACTTATATATCACTCGAAGTGACATTGCTACAAGCATCAATTCTTCCAGCGGTTACTGCCATAAGAACTCATTCACTACCCCATCGATAACCACAACAATGCGTCTCAAGTACACACACATAACTGTAAAATCATATTATCACCGGCCGGATAATAATACAAATTTACCTCACATGTGGATCCTTGTTACCATCATCATGATTCTCGATTCTAGTGCATCTATTAACCTCCAACCATCCTATCTTAAAGTGTCTAATTGTGAAATCTCACATCCGATCACTTAACAATACGCCAGTTTGAGGCTAGGCATCTAAATCCAATACCTAAATCTCTCAAACTTATGCTCTGATACCAACTTGTAACACCCCGCCTTACCACGACACAATATTGTCCACTTTGGCCTAAGCCGCACGGATTTGTTTCTGGCGACCTGGCGAGGACTTCCCACGGGGTCACCCATCCTGGTACTACTTCCACCCAAGCACGCTTAACCACAGAGTTCCAAGAACCTGCCTTGCGTGTGGCCCCAAAACGCGTTATGTTTAGGAAGGCCAAAGTTTACTTATAAACCCAACATCACTCCTGTCCACGGCCGATATGGGATTTGCCTAAGGTGTTACAAACACCCCCCTTAGGGACTCATCGTCCTCGATGAGGTTTGCCCCACATCCAGAACGGCACAGGAGCGACTCTGATACCAACTTGTAATACCCTCAAATCTGGAAAGAGCGACTAATTTAAAATTTCTAATATTACATCAATATATAACTTTCCTCAAACCAAAATTAGTAATAAACCTCTACAACAAAAAAATCAAGTCTTATACAAGACCCCACATATGGTTGGGTGTTACTAAACCAATAAGAGTCGCTTTCTCCGAATGCGGAAAACGTTACCAAGAGTCTAATCTTTATCGTGCCACTTCCTAGTACTTAAGTCCACACGTGTCGCTAGTATCAACCCCAACGATAACTTGATGCACATGCCGACAAAAAAAAGGGTTGGGCTTAGCGCCTAGTGAGCTCAAGAGTTTTATAACATATTTATGATTGATTTGAAACCAAAAGATTTGCTTGATAAAATATAATTCTCAAAAGAAATAACCTTATTATAAAAGCAACATCTTTCCCCAAATACAATATTTCCATAAATAAAAGCTTTAAACCAAAATGACATTAGAAGTGAAATCTTTAACTAGAAATACTCATTTAACGTGATACCAAATCCCAATACTCACACAACCATGAATAAGTTTATAAACGTAAAGATAGAAACATAGTTTTGACCATATTTATAAACCATTAACACATACTTATTTTTGATAGGATTTAAAACATCCGAAGATGACGGGGGAGGTCCGATTCACCACCGGGACGGAACACAAGGTAGGCCACGAACCAATGTTATAGAGCGGCACATAAAGGTCTGGTAGCCATTGACATCAACCAAATCCCAGTTTATTTGTCATTTGTACCCATTAGCTCAAGCCTCAAGAAAGCAATGTTATAGAGCGATACATAAAGGTCCGGTAGCCATTGACATCAACCAAATCCTAGTTTATTTGTCATTTGTACCCATTAGCTCTAGCCTTAAGAAACCAATATTATAGAGCGGCGCATAAAGGTCTGATAGCCATTAACATCAACCAAATTCCAATTTATTTGTCATTTTACACCCATTAGCTCTAACCTCAAGAATTGCATGCAAAAAAAATCCACAATGCATATTCCGAGAGAGTGAAAGGATAGTTAGGAAATTACACAATTTATCACAATGTCTATTTCCAATTTAATAGTGGGTTCATACTATCCTTCACGACATAAAGATACCGACTCTTATGCCTATGGATCCATAACATGCTAGTCTAATTTACATGACTCCAAACGAATGACCAACGTACTCCAATGCATGTAAAATATTATTCGAATCGGACAAATGTTCATGAGACTCTTTTTAGTCAAAGCCGAGCAAATACTCTATAACTCAACACTTAATTACTCAAAACATTAGCTGAGACAAACCATTTTCCCAATGAGATCGTATTCATGTATTTCCAAAACGACTCCTAATGCATTAACATGTATTTTCCAACGATTTATAAATCCAATATTCTAAAGATGCAAATATAACCAAATGGTTTTCATCATCCAAACAACCCACACTTATACTTTATTTGTCAAAATGTCAAAACCCAAGTATAAGCCTCATACATGATTTTATAAATCATTTTATATCAAATATGCAAACTTACCCAAATACCGAAACATTTTACTAATAATAAGTAAAACATGTTAATACTTCAAAATGAACGTTTTTGGCATGTACAAAGTTTTCACAAAGTATCTTGAACTCATCTTGCTAGATTTAGGTTAAATCTAGGTTTTACCCCAATAGCTCCATGTGAAGAAATAACCAGATCTGAAAGCATCCACACTAGCGACTTCATCTAGTTCATAAACAACCTACAACACCAACAGTAATTCCCCATAATTAGATCCATAAAACTCTAGTCAAAACCCTAAGTCTTCCAAAATGGTCAAAACCCCAAAATACCGAAATTTTTTCAAGAACAAAGTTCTAGAGAACCAAAAAGGAAGGTTTTAACAAGAAATAAGATCTAAATGGGAGAATAACTTACAAATATTGATTTGGAGATAAAACCCCAAAATAGACAACAATGGAGGAAGAGAGGTTGGAGAAGATGAAGTTGGTAGCTTGATCTTGTATCTTGAAGGTGAGAAAACACTTTGGAATGGTTGGGGAAGATGAAGTATGCTCCAAAAACAGAGCTATGGAGGAGAAATGAAAGAAAACGAGTGAAAGTGAAGAAGATATGAGAAATGAGGTGAAAATCCCGTTTTTTCGGAGCTTAAAAACGCAGAGCAGGGCTAACGCCAGTTAGCTCGCTAGTTATAACTGGCGGCATAATTGGCCCATGCAAACAGTGGCTAACGCCAGTTAGCAAGTTGGTTACGTTTTCTTAACTGGCGTTGTAACCCACGCAGTGCAAAATAGCTTAGGGCTAGTTATCAAGTTGGTTACGTTTTCGTAACTAGCATTGTAACCCATGCTAGCCTTTGTTGAGCGTAAAGTCCCTTAGGCTAGTTATCAAGATAGTTTCATATCCTAACCCACTTCGTAACCAGCTTGACCCACTTTTTTCCTCCTTAACCAAACATTACCTTGAGTTTTGAAACGCCAACACTACAACACTTAAGAGCATTCAAAGGAGCTCAATTTAAACCTTAATGAACTAATATTTAGAGACGAACCCACGATGGAAGATAGCAACGAAAATTCCGGGTGTTACATATATGAATGTGGTTTTCATTATCGGTTATGTCATCGTCTCCTAAATCTCCAACGTCATTCACATAGTTCACTTTTGAAGTTTCACTCCCATCATCAGAATCATCCTCAATATTACACATTGACTTATTATCAGTATCTCCACTGTACTATTTTAATCGATATGTTAGAATGTTGATGAATAGTGACATGTTTTTGTTGCTTTGAGTTTTGCAAATACTTTAACATTTTCCTCTTGAAATGACAATTTATAATAAAATTGTACAAATTTGTAATTTAATTATATAACTTGTTAAAAAATAATACATGAATTTTAACATATTAAATATTGATATTAGTTTGAAGGTATTAATGATGTCTATTTAATGACATAATTTGCCAAAATTATATGTATTTAGGATAAACTAATTCAGACACAATATATAATAAAGGTTAAATATAAAAAAACTCACAAAATAAGGGATATAAGTAAAAAGGGAGATGTAAGTTAAAGGGTAAGATCTATAAATAACTAAATATATAAGGGTTTGAATTGTAGGGGAAACTTCTAAAGAAGACGGTCAATTTGCGAGAATACGAGAAATATTGTGGGTTACGTATAATCCATTAATTAAAAAAATACAATACATAGAAAATGGAAAATAATTTTACAAATTGGGGTAATTACCTATTTAAATTGGTTAGATTCTTAAGAATCTCATTTTATCTTTTAAATTTATTAATTCTGGTTGATTCATATTTTTTTATCAAGTTTTATCTAAAAGAAATCTGGACACAAATAAACCTAATAGTGTTAAGAGGGGGGTTGCCCGATTCCTTATATGATGCCTTTATTTGATCCCGAAGTGCACGCTTTTGATTAAAAAAATTCACAATTTTCATTAAATATCACATGCAATATCCATTCATATGTGATAATGATATATATTTTTGTTAATCATATGTGATTATGTATATTTATACTTATAATTTTTTTTAATGTAAATATTATCACATATGATAATACGTCACTTATATTCAGACGTATATTATCTATCATATGTGATACACACAAAAATCACATAGTTGATCATATGTGATACATAATAGATCATATGTTAAATGAAGCTAATCACGTGTGATTCAACGTGATCAAAAAATGGTGAATTTTTTTTATGTATTAATTAATATAATGATTATCAATATTACATGTGGTATGTGATGACAATTATAATATTTTAATCAAAACCGTATTTAGAAGAAAAAGATTATATAAACTTGATAAAAAGATTATGAAGTAATTAAAATTAAAAATAAATAAGTCTACAGTTTTTTTAACGGCGTTTTATTAAAAACACACTAGCAAGGTGCTAGCGCGAACCCAAAGAGGTCAACCCTGGATTACAAACCCAGTCGGTCCTACGAAAGTTCCTACCAATAACACTCCTGAAATGAATACAGTTAAAAACGATTAGCTCAATCTCATTTGCAATCTTTATAGAATTAAAAGCAACATTGTTAAAGATGAGATCGTTTCTTCCTTTCCACACGTATGCCTCGACCACCGCCCCTCTAATGGAGTTAGCTTTGTTCGGCAGATCGGAGTTTCTGTGAAGCGCCCACAACTCTTCGAAACTGTTGCAGTGTTCCGGTAACAGATTCCACCATTTGTTAAGCGCCTTTCTCACTTTAATCGCCTTTCTGCAGTGATTGATAATATGCTCCCCTGATTCCACTTGTTTGTGACAGAGAACGCATATGGTACTCGTGCAATCGACACCTCGTTTCGCAAGATTATCCAAGGTGGGTAGGCGATTAAGTCACGCCCTCCAACAGTGAATGCGAACCTTGGTTGGAGTTATCTTATTCCAAACGGTGGCCTCCCCGCATCCTCTCATCCCAAGATCATCTATTGCCCGTCGAAGAGATGCTACCGTAAAGTTTCGGGAGGTATTGAGAGCCCAAATCCAATGATCTTCTCCTGCACCAAAGGTAAAAATTTCACATAATATGTTGCCTCGCGTCCCTCCTTGATCGATCTACGCTAGTTCCATAGAACCGTCGTGCTGTTCTCCCCTTTCTTAACCCTGTCAGGCACCGAGCAACCTAAGTCGTTCTCAATTGCAGCAAGCCTAGGGAATTTCTTAACCAGCGGTTCACACCCGCACCACACATCATGCCAAAATTTTGTTTTACCGCTGTTCCCTGTCTTTCAGGTAAACAAATTGTCTAAGGATAGATTATACTTCATCTTAGCTCCATTAATGATTGCTAGATTACCCCAGACACCTCTGTGACCAAACCTTCCGTTCAAGTCTCCCAAATAACCGTTGATATAGTCTAAGGCGACAATGACATCACCATCCTCCGTTTTGAAACGCCGCCACCACTTCACTAGCACTTCACTAGAAGCGCAATGTTATATGTTCTCAATCTCCCTATCCCAATCCCGCCTTTTCCAAAACAGTTGCTCATCTTATCCCAAGCAACCCACGGTATCTTTCTGCTTCTACCATTAGTACCTCAAAAAAAGTTCCGTCTTATCCCGCCCAACTTATTTAAAACGCACAAAGGAGCTTTATAAAGGGAGAATAAGAAAATCCCGAGCCCTCCCAGTACCGCCTTGCATAGAGTAAGACGCTCACCCATGGAAAGAGACTTAGCTTTCCAAGACGAGAGCTTGTTCAATAACTTCTCAATCAGAGACTTCCAACTTACCTCTTTACCCATGACAGCACCGATTGGCATACCGAGGTAAGTAAAAGGGAGTTTGCCCTCCTTGCACCCGGAAGTCGTGGCCATTCTCGACACATCATGGGAGGAGATCCCGATACCGGAGAGAGTACTTCCCCCAATTGATCTTCAAACCCGAAGACAGATGAAAACACCTCAAGATTTTTAGGAGATTTCTGATGTTTTGATCACTCCAATCAACTAGGAAGAAAGCATCGTGAGCGTAGTGAAGACTTGTCGTTGTAGGCCCATTGTTAGGGAGTACTTAGAACACCTTTCGTGACAACTTCTTTAATGGCAGCAGTGAGACCTTCAATATCAAAAATAAACAAATAGGGGGAAAGAGGATCACCCTGTCTCACGTCCTTTTCAAGCGGAAACTGATCCGTGGGGGAACCGTTAACCAAAACAGATACACTAGCCGTTGTAATTACCCCTATGATCCTACTAATCCACCTGTTGCTTTGCACCATAGCATTAAAAAGATAATCCCAGTTAAGATTATCGAAGGCCTTTGTAACGTCCTAAAATAAAAGTCTTTTTATTTATTTTATACTATAAGTATTATCTTAAATATTTGATTATAAATTGACAAATATTTGGTTTAATAGTATATTATGTGAATAAATTTAGAATTGTCGTTTGAATTATTAAAAAGATAATAATTCTTATTTATTGAATTTAAAATCCTTTAAGAATGGGAAGTTTTAAAGAGAAATATGGAAAGGAAGAGATAAATAGAGAAGTGGACGGATGTCATGCAATTGCCTCCAAATCATTTCCATGGCCATGCAATAACCTCCATAATGGACACATCATTCCATAAATGCTAAGGACCAATACGTATGGGAGAGGAGTATAAATACTAGTCTCCTCTAGTCATTTTAAGCACCACATATTTCTTCAAAGATTCAAAGAGAGACGTAATAGAAAGGGGCAACAGATACGGTGTTCGAATCGGGAGTCGGTTTCAACATCGATAAGGTAAAAATCTCTATAACCCTAGTTTATGTTATGTCGATGTTTACGATCGACATTTATGAACCGATTAATGGATCGAATGATGGACTCAAGAAGTCCGTGAGTTCGAAATGAATTGCACATAAAATCGATATGTTAAAGCGGTGTTGTACGTATATGTGCCTATACGAACTCGATGGTCTAACCGGGTGAAATGGGTTGACCTATCAAGCAACGGCCAGTCATGGGTTATAAATGTATGACCCTATGTTAGAAGTTGAAAAGCCATCAATGGTTTTAATCGTAAACAAGGGTTGGGATCACACTTAAAAATGGAGTTGGGTTTTAGAGAACCCTTACTATTTACTGGTTATTATATACTAGAATATATATAGGAATGATGGAAAACAATAGACAAAAAGAATTGGAGAATCAAGTTTGAAAGCCATGGATGGATGCATATATATATATATATATAATGGGGGTGTATCCGTTGCAAACTCCCCATTTTATGTGTCCTTTGCAAACTCCTCTCATCCAATAGAATTCAGCATTTTTTTGATTTTATAAATATTAGTTTATTAACAAACAAGGGTATGTAAGTAATTTAACATTAATTAAAATCAATAAAAAAATTACTAAATCATAATAACCAGATTGTTAATTCAATCATATGAGATATTTTAGGAGTAGATAGTGGAAGACCAAAACAGTTTCCTATCTTTGATCTCAATCAACCATAGCAACGAAATCAAACAATATCGAAAATCTGCTACCATGTTTAACATGAACCAAGTTTTTTCAGCTTCATGCAAAGAATCGATTAGTGAGAAGCTTCAATTCAAGAATCTAAAACCTGTTACTATGTTTAACATGAACCACGATTCTGGAAAATTAAACATTCACAAATCGAATGAAGAAAACAGCAACCGGAATGAAGAAAGTTGTGAATTCGAAGGGCAGAGGGATTTAAGTGAACAGATTCATTACAAAAGTCGAGAAACTGATACCGTAACTTAAACTACTTGCATTATGTAACACGGATTGTTTTGTGAACAACAACATCAGATACATAACAAAAAACAGAATCACACTATTCAAAAGTAAACTCTGAATAACCTTAGAAAATGTATAAAATGGTAATACAAAAAACCCACAAACATAGACCAATAGGTAATCTATATGATTCTTATTATGATGGAAATTAAAATAAAACTTTAAAATATTGTGTATAGGTAAATGAACCTGCTGTAATATGTAAATTATGACTAATAACAATAAAAAATTAGGAATAAACCAATTGAAACATTAAATAAGTTGATCGAAACAAGTAGAAGTTCTAAGCACTAATTTACTTAACATAAAAAAAACAACGACTAACAATTCAAAAAATCCATCCAAAACCAAATTCAAATTCTAGTTTCATGAAACATTATCAAAATGGCTGACCCATAATCAGTTATTGATCCTGTCCCATAAAGAATCAGCAGCGGTCTTATGCATACGAGCTTTAACGTCCGGAGGAATCGATTGGAATCGTTCAACTTCTTTGACAATCTTATGTTTCAACATGTTAGCATCGTGCAATACTATCTTCGCCGCGTACTTCTTTCGAAGTTCTTGAATTTGGTAGTTCTGTCGATCCCCTTCAACAGACAAAGAAGTTTTCCATCGATATGGATTGCCCATATACGTCTCCGTATGTCGCATTGCAAAAACTCCACTGTCATTTGTATTCTTGCGTGTTTGCCAATCCATTAGTAGTCTTTCTTGGCCAACTTTTTCTAATCGATGACTAGCAGTGTGACCAACAGCCTTTAAGTGAACAACCATCATTTTATGTTGTTTTCATTTCAAGAAAATAAATTACAACATGTTGATTTTAAATCGATTCATAAACAACTAATCTTAAATAAATTATTTGGCTTATTACTTACCAGAATATCAGTTACATATCCATATTTTATTAGTAACCTGTCATCATCAGGTACATCAAGTAAGTGAAGTGTTCATGAATTAACTAAAAAGTGACGTGTTCATGAAGTAATTGAAGTGAGTTGTTAATACAATAATTAGGAAAGTCTAGGGATTCATGAACAAACGAAGTGTGCATCAATTACATGAAGTGTGCATGAACAAATCAAGTGTGCATAACATATGAAGTGTGCATCAATCAAATGAAGTGTGCATGAATCTAGGTAACTGTGCAGGAACTAATTTGTTTGTTCATGATTTAGGTGTAAGTGTGCATTTACTGCTTAATATCGCGGTGAACTACTTCATGTGCACACGAACAACAACGTATTGAGTTGGTTTTAAGATCATGTTTCAACGAGCATAATTCATTTGTATGAATACTTATGCAACAAACTGATTTTATACCTATATAGGGTTGGTTTCCGTTACAAACCACATTAATTCAATTTCAAGATTTTATATATATGTAGGGTTGATTTCAGTTACAAACCACAGTTTAATGTTTTATTTCACTTAACAAAAGTTGGGACATAATTCATGTTTTTTAATACTGATGCAACACACCAAGAGAAACATTATGGATTACAAAAGTGAGTTATCCTGTTCTGTAGTTAATTTCATCATTCAATACCAGTAGCACTAACTACACAATCTTCATTTTGAACTTTGACTCAACAAGTCAAAGTTATTTTCGCCAATACCAGTAGAAGAAAGCAACAGGTTCCAATTTCCCCAAATTATTTCCATATAGAAGGGCAGATATCTATAATTTCAGTTAAAAATTTAGTTTTATTGAATTTTGCTTCATTATCTCGTTTGTGCATCATGATGAACACAAAAAAGATTACAATGCAGCCACTTATATATAAAATCAACTACTATATATAATTTTAACCATACCATTTTCAAATGTAATCCCTTTCCCCTTTCCCTTTACACGATCTTTCAGCGATGGTCTTTGTGTACAAACGATTTCAACTTCTTCATCTGTATTGTCTTCATCCAACATGAAAGGATTATCTTCAGTGTTCATTCGACCAAAAAAAGATTTATGCATTCGTTCAAAATCAGAAAACTGGTGAACCGAATTAAGAACCCTAATTACAAAAAAAAATTGATTGAAATACAACAGGAAACAAAAAATTTGAACCTTGATTTGTTATGAAATACTAAATTATCAGTTTCTATATTCAATCCCATTATTCTCGGAAACAGTTTAGGGGAGATATCGATTCAAATCTTATTTGTAATCTGATTATAAAATTTAATTAAATTAATAAAAAAACTCTTCATGATTAAAGGACGAGAATACCCTCCAGATAAATAACAACCTTAATATTAAATCAAAAAAGTCCTCTAAATTACTAAAAATGCCACCGCTAAATTCCGGCCATAGATCTATAAAATGAATGGATGAGATTGGTTTGCAAAGTACACACAAAATGGGGAGTTTGCAATGGATACACCCCCTATATATAATTATATATGAAGGCTTTGGGTGCATATTAATCTATTCATAAATTAATACATGAGCCAGTGCATGAGATTTTTACATAATGATACGTGTATATATAGATATATGTATGTATATGCATACGTATACGTATATATATATGTTTGTATAGGGGAGATTTCAAATACAAACCACATCAATTTGTACAAACCGTACAAACCGCGTGTTTCATTATTTTTTTGAATAATTTTTTTTCATGAAATTGTTTAATATGATGAATTTGTTTCATATAATTCTTTTCTTCATTAAATTATTTTTCTTTCTACATGAAAATGAATTGATTCATGAAACTCTCAATTTGATGAATCTTGTTTCACATATTTTTGATTCACCAACCTTCATGTATTATTGATGAAATTTTTTCATATATTATTGACTAATCAACCCTAATAATTAAGAAAAAAGTGAAAAAAAAATTAAAAAAATATTGGTTGCATGCGGTTTGTACGGTTTGTACGAATTGACGTGGTTTGTAACGGAAATCAACCCTGTTTGTATAATTGTTTTTTTTTATAATTATTCTAAATAGATTAAAATATTAGGTTGTTAACATAAAAAGAATTATAAATAAATAAATAAATTTAAGGGAATCTGTTTGGTGAATATATCTATACTATATTATAAAGCATTTGATAAAAAGTCTTATAAACATATTATTATGTAACAAGTACAATTGATTAAAGCATAATTACTTAAAGTTTAAGAATACAAGTTATAAATGCATTGATACAACTTATTAAAGTTTCATGTTTGAATTTGTGTAACTAACTATACAGATAAACATCTAATTTTGAATATAAAAAATCTAATATATCATTAGGATAATCATTCCGTTCTAACAAAATACTTAATTATTATATTTATAAAAAAATATTATTACAGCAAAATATATTCTAACAAAATACTTAATTATTATATTTATAAAAAAATATTATTAAAGCAAAATATATTCTTTCATTATTAAACCAAGATCATAATAAAAAACATCGATAAAGAAATTACACAAAAAATAAAATCTCTTTTTCAAAATCAATAAAATCATATTACAACATCGATAGAGGCAAAAACTAAAATAAAACATTAAAATTAAGATGGATCTCGCTGCATTGCGCGAGTACTCTTCTAGTACATATAATATGTATATATAAGGGATACTTAGAAAATTATGACAACTTGTGTAGGTCGAGAACTGTTGTATGACAAGTGATCCTACCTAAAGCCAAGGTGAGTTTAATTTCATGAGACTTAAACTGAGATGCATGCTTACGTAAAAATTATTTGAGCATTAACTATTCTATTTTATGTACGTGATTATGAGTTTATTACATGTACATTAATTGTTGTTATATATCGGTTGCATGCTATTCTGTTTACGTGCTTTAAACATTAATTAACATGTTCTATAAATTGGATTGCTATTTTGTCGGGTAAGGGAACGGGTCAAATAATGATAAGGGATGGTACAGGAATGGGTGAACGGATAAGGGAGATCCGTATATATAACCCGGGGAAGTACCGATGACGATAAGACCTTAACCCGACGGGAAATTAAGAGATCTCATCATTTTTAAATAATAAGGATTTTTGAATAAATGTGCATATTATTATGTGGGTATTTTGTTGTTACTATACATAACTAAGATGTGTATATTTTACGCACGAAAACTATGAAATCATTGAGCTTTATAAAGCTGACTATTAGTGTGCATCTTAGGGGGTGGGAGTTCAAAGATGGACAAAGGCAAGAGATCCGCGTATGAAATAAACTATATTTATTATGTTGCCTTGTTTTTATTTTATGAACTTATATGTAATGTAACCCGATATGGAATGGTCAGTTGGGATATTAGTTACGATTAAATTTTCGTGAGACTTCGTTGTAATAGTGTTTTTAGCTCTTAAGTTTTGAAATATTTAATGCTTTAATTGCGAAAATAACGTGGCACCTTGTAGTAGAAAAGAGGGTGTTACAGCCTTTCCGAAGTTGACCTTAAAAAGGAACAATTTCATTTTGGCTTTTTTCGCCCAGGTAATCTCGTTAACCATAAGGCGGCCGTCCACTAAGTTCATGTTTTTAACTAAAGCCGTCTGCTCCGGGCTTATGACCGACCCAATCACCGATTATCTTAATGTGATTTATAAGGATTTATCTAAATCTAAATCTAAATCAAAATCATAATTATCTTAATTTCTAAAATTATCTTTTAACCAATGGATTATATGACCTATACTCTTTTTCGTATATTCGTAAATTAGTTAACTTCTTGCATGATCGTCCCTCTAAAATTATAAATATATACATATTATCGGTATATAGAAACGGTTCCCCTCAAAACACCACTATTTCTCCAAACATTTCTATAGCACCCTTATTTCTACCAACATTTTTTTTTCAAACACCATTTATTTACCAAAAAAACTCTCAATAAGAACCAGTATTTTCAAAACCAGATAACCAACCACATGTTCTGGTTCATATATGTATAACCTCTGCACAAAGCTGAGATTATTGAAGGTCGAAAGAAATCCTTTTGGAGATCGAGCTCTTATTTTGTTTCAGAATAATAATCGTTCCAAATACAGGAAACTCTGTTTACATTACATCACATTTATATATATATATATTTGCAACAAAAATTTAGATTACTTGGAAACTTAAAAGAAAATGGAAACAAATTAAACAAAGTGATCGAAAAGGCTATAATCACTTCCAGTTATTCGCAACAATGTCAGCCAAATCAACCACCCTCTGTGAGTAACCCCATTCATTATCATACCATGCAATCACCTTCACCATATCATCTCCCATCACCATGGTCAACGACGAGTCAACCGTCGATGAAACATCGCTGCATCTGAAGTCAACCGACACGAGTGGCTCGTCACAGACCGACAGAATGCCCTTGAGCTCGTTGTCTGCAGCCTCTCTGAATGCTGCATTGACCTCCTCAGCGAACGTCTTTTTGGAGACCTGAACCACAAGGTCGACCACAGAGACATTGGGTGTGGGAACACGGAGAGCGATTCCGTTGAGCTTTCCTTTGAGTGATGGCAACACGAGTGCCACGGCCTTAGCCGCACCGGTGGATGTTGGCACGATGTTTAGTGCTGCGGCTCGTGCACGTCTAAGATCACGGTGGCTGGCGTCGAGCAGCCTTTGGTCTCCGGTGTAGGAGTGAGTTGTTGTCATTGTTCCCTTTATGATTCCTGCATGACGATTTTCAACAATATCTTAGGGTCCGTTTACCAAAAGTTTATCCAGGTAAGTGCTTAACATGACTGACTTACTGAATGAATAGGGCAAAGAACAATAATTTTACCCACCAGATCAAAGGGCCTTTGCCTAGCGGTATGTGAGCATTTGGCCTCCTAGGAGGTCAGGGTTCAAACTTCACCATAGGTGAGGAGGGTATTATATACTTAAAAAAATGAATCTTACTAGTGAGGCAAAGACCAAGAGTGAAGAGTTCATGGACAGACCCATAATTTTTTTCAAACGGTGGCGCTGGTTTACTATAAGAAACAAATATCAGGATATTTTTTTCACAACATCATAATAATTGTATGTTGGTTAGTTCATTATTTTTCATATGTGAGTTATCGTGTTCAAGTCTTTTATTGCAATTTTTTTTTTCAGAAACATAATAAATCTGAAATTAAAATCTAAAAACTAAGAAAATGACAGTAACAGGATTCGAACTTGGATCTGGGATGAAAGAAAAGTCTTGCAAACCAACTATACCAAGGAAAACTTATGTCCTTGTTATAGTTTCAAAATATATATGGTGACACATGACAAATTGATAAAGTTGTACCTTTCACGAACCTAAATTTTTTTACACTACGACGAAGGAATGAAACTGTAACACGTGCCACCATAATCACTAAACTAGGTTCGCTCCTGCAAGAGACTTACCCAATAAGTGAGGATGATGACTCTTACCACGGTTAGCGCTCCAGGGTAAATTGTTACATAGGATGCAGTTTTGGTGGACTAAAATCTTACCCGCAAAGTAAGTGATTGGTGTTTAATTTTACTCGTAGCTGGTATGCATTTAAGAGTGGGAATTACCGAATTTTTGGTCGATGACTTTGACAAAAGGAGCAAGACAGTTTGTTGTGCAAGAGGCGTTACTGATGATGGTCTCAGAATGGCTGTAAAGATCTGCATTCACACCAACAACATAAGTAGGAATGTCTCCTTTCCCAGGTGCAGTGATCAAAACCTTCTTAGCTCCTGCTTCAAGATGCTTCCCAGCTCCATCTCTGTCTACAAACACTCCAGTGCCTTCAATCACCAAATCAATCCCCATTTCCCTGTGTATTTTTAAATTCGTCAAATAAGAACAAACTATCGCCTTCAATTTATAAACCAAGTTAACCACAGGGTTGTGGTATAGTGGTTAAAGTCCTCGGGATGTGGTGGAATATCTCATCCAGGGTTTGATTTCCAGCGTACACAACAATTGTGGCTACTAAGTTTGTCAAGGACTGATTTCTTACGGTGAGAGTTTGTCGGGATTAGTCCAGGCATCGTCTGGGACACCATTAAAAAACCAGGGATGTGGTGGAATAATATCCCCACTACCAAAATGGAAGGCTTTTTAGCTACAGACATTTCCCTGGAAAATCCGTCGCTAAAAGGTGATTCGTCACAAACTGTCACAAAAGTTGGTAGCTAAATCAAATCAGAGACAGATTACCCAGGAAAATCCGTTGGTATTTTTTTTAAAAACATCGAATTTTCCAGAACCATTAGTATTTCCTGGGTGATCCGTTGGTAATCACAAACGGAAATTTTTTTAGGTGATTTTTATGGGTAAAAGTCATTTGTTTTGTTGTGCCCATCTACCCAGGTTTGATTCCAAGCATAGACAACAATTGTGGTCATTAGATTTATCAGGACTGGACTGATTTTTTGCCGGATTAACCCAGACATAGCCAGAGATATCATTCCAAAAAAAAACTGGGATGTGATGGAATGTCCCATTTACTCAGGTTTGGTCACTGATTTTATCACGGTTGATTTATAAGTCACAATTTGCCGATCATGCCTGGATCTTCCAAAAGAAAAATTGTAAATCAATTTGACAGTAAACGAATGAGTGGTACTATACGTACCCCCATGGGAGGTTGGAAGGATTGCGATCAGATACAACTTTGATGATCTTGCCGTCGACGGAAATGGCGCTGTCACCGGAAGGTTTAACGACGGCATCAAAGATGCCGAGAGTGGAATCGTACTTGAGAAGGTGGGAGGCTTGTTTAACACCGCCGGTGTCATTGATGGCGATGACATCCAGAGGGGAATCCTTCCTTCCATGCCAACACCTCAAGAAATTCCTTCCGATTCGCCCGAACCCGTTGATGGCTACCTTCAGTTTTGCCTCAGCCACCACACCCTTTGAGACCTTCACTCCACCAACCTAATAAACACCAAACTCTTATCATTTTTTGATTCCAAGTTTATTTATTTAATCGAAAAACTATAAAATAACGGATATATATCGATCAATATGGACAGTGGCGGATCCAGAAATTTTGTCTACTGGGGTCACCTTTAAGTTTAACCAAAGGCACGCAAAGTCGTCCGACGCATTTTTAGCCTAATCACACCGTCTCAAGGGATTTTAAAGTTTTTTTGGTTGATTTCGAAAAGTTTTTTTGTGTTTTTGTTAATTTCGAAAGACTTTCATTTTTTCTGATCGATTTCAAGAGATTTTTTTTTTGTTCTTTTTGGTTGATTTAAAGAGATCTCTTTTGTTTTTCGGCTGATTTAAAGAGATCTTTTTCGTTTTTTTGGCTGATTTTAATAGATTTTTTTTAGTCAGCAACAGTCGACTAAGATTATGGGATCCCTTACAACAACTTACTTTTGGGGAGGGGGGGGGGGGGAATGAAGTGAGAAGCTAACAATAATAAAATTTTAACCCTTCAAAATACTTATTTTTTTCCTTTTAATGGGGGTCCTTTCCCCCCATAGACAAGATGCTACATCCGCCCCTAAATATGGATGTCGTTTTAACAAGAAAAATATGATCATTCTTATGGTGTAATTTATTTGTCTTGAATTTTGTTTATTTTTGTCTTCTTTTAAGGAAAAAAATAGGTGGTGGGATGAAATTTTTTAATTTAAAAAATAATGTTATAACCGTCTAGTTAATGATAATCACTGGATCATCTTATTTAATGGTTGATTAAATGTTTTTTAGTTTTTTATTTATTTAGAATTTTCTCCCTAAACTCTTTTTTTTAATCTCAAACCCATACATATAAATCTATCGCTTGAAAAAATTGTAAAAGATAAACTATAATTTTAATAAAGACAAATTAAATATTAAAATTCAAATAAAGTGGCCTTTACATTAGACTAGTTTTAAAGTTTTTAGGCTAGTGATTAACAAAGAACATTAAGTTATACCATAACGAGAAGGGTTGTAGAAGGCCAACATTTTTTAAGTATTTTGATAAATCGCTATATAAATATAAAAACGTCTTATCTATAGATGTTATGATAAATTTATAGACAAGAAGTTTATTTAAAACACTTTTAATATAAAAGGTTGTATCATCTATTTTATATGAAACTTTTGAAAAATGTTATATGAACCAATATATCTTTTTATAGGACATTTGGTTTATAAGACATTTCTCTAATTGTGGGGAGAAAGGTAGGTTAGTTTATTTGTTCCATTTACTATTTATAAAACCAAAGAATAAATCGTCCTTTTAAAAGTGCTACAAGATGTTTAAATCATGTTTTTTGGCATCCTAACAAATGTTTTGTATTATTTATCTTATATGACACTTCTGTAAACGTCTCTATAAGCCCATCTTTAATTTTATAAAATATTTTATTAAATAGTGTCCTATGAAATAGTTAAATGCAACACATTCTTTTAAAAAAAGTTCAAAAAACTTGTTATGACGTCTAAAAACGTCTTATAAACTTATTATAACATTTTTAGATCGAATACATTTTTTTTTCTCTATATATTTAAATCCTAAAAGATACTCTATTGGACACTTCAAAACTTTAATCCTCATATAAGTTACTTTTGTTGTAGTGAACAAAGTCAAAAACCTGTCAAGATTTTAGTCTTATTTAACTTTTTATACACACATTTCACAAAAATATCACACTAAAACATTCTAAAAACCAAGTTCATTTAATTTTAATTGTAGCGAAAAAGACCACCAAACCAAACACTAGAAACAAAACAGGTTTATACGACGCCCCAAATACTTAAGTGTCGTAATAGATTATTTTAGTACTTGTTAGGTAAAAGTGTTACAATAAGTTTATATGATACTTTTAGGTGCCTTAAATGGTTTATCAGTAAATTTTTGAAATAAAGTATCATATATATACTATTATTTAAAAAATGTCATATAAACACAAACGTCTTATAAAACAATATGTTTATAGGACAGTTAGATTGTCATATAAAAACATTAATAGAACTTTTTATTTTAAAAGTATCATATAAACCTATTGCAATGCTCTTAAATGAGCCACATATCTGTTTGCTCATATAAACTTAAAGTCTTATAGAGTATTCTATTAACACGTTTAAATATTTACGACACCCATCTATAAAGTTGTAATAAGATCTAATTAAGCCTGTGAATCTAATGATTTTAGATCCCATCTATACATATATTTTCTTTGATTATATATACATTTTCACAAAATGATGTTTTTGTTTGTGTAATATATTCGAGAACGATATCATTCATAAACAATAACAGTTTTAATTAAACTCACATACATTATACTAACCAGAAAATGTTATTTGGTGATCGAATTGAATACTCGTTTATATATCATCAAAGATGGATTAGCAGACACTTACAACTGAGGTCTGGAACGCAACCATTGAGACCAAATCATCAGAACCTTTTCTTCCAAATGGAAGAGATGCACTGCGAAGCCCTGAAAATTCCGAAAACCCTTTTCCATTGACCTGTGAAATTATAATTTACGACATATTAACGAATTATTAATGTTTAAAGATTCAAAAGAGGAAATTAATTAAGGAAATGCATGCAGTAGAAGTTAATTAATTAAACCTGAAGAGATGAATTGGCCATGGAGAAAGCAGCAGAAGCCATGGTTGTTTGCAGGAGAAGGTTTGAGTTGTGGAGGTTGGAAGCTTATAGTGTTATGGAAGCAAGTGTGGATGAGATTGGTGATCATAGATAAGCCTATCGTCCAATCTTATGGCTGTGGTTGTATACAATATTTGTGTGTCTATATTTGCTTTTTATGTTTCTCTCTCCTAGTCCCAAATCTAAAATGGTGGCCACTGGATGTCATCTTTCTACCCCCCCCTCCTTATCTACCAAAATTCTTCAAAAAAAAAACTTTGTAATACATTAAGATTATAGCATATGTTTCAAGGAACTTTGTTTAAAGAAAATAGTAAACGTTGTTAGCTTATTATTTTAAAGAAAAGACTATTATCAGCCTCTTATATCTAATTTATTAATAGAGATAGGGTCATTTAGATTATTTGTTTTTTTTTTTCAAATTTTTAGAGGCATTTATATCTTTTTTTTTTTATCTGGTAAGAAGTAAACCAACCTCTTATTGTTCTTCAGACCCTCAGCAAGGATGTTTCTTATTTATTAAACTTAATCGATCATTTCTTTTAAGCGATCCTTACCAAATCGATCGTCACCTCTCTCAATTGATGTATTTTAATAATATTTAAACTTATTGAAATGTGTTAAATACCGTCAATAACGTATTTTCGTTTAAATAAATGTTAATTATATAATTTGGATGTAAATTTTATAATAATAAATATAGAAAATTATATAAATTTATCTATAAATTCAACATTATATATAAATTTCTAATACGTAAAATAGATAACTTAACAAATTAAGACATCTTTTATATATAAATTATATTATATTATGTTAACTGTTATATTTATATCTATACTATATTATAAAGTATCTGGCCAAAAACTCTTAAAAACAACATTTTAAGTCTTAGGTACTGCTATTTAATGCTAATTACTTAATTTTCAAGATTACAAGTAAATTGTACGTAACTACAATTTATTAAAGCTTTATTTCTAAATTCGTGTAACTAACTGTAGATAACCATCATCCAAAATACAGTATACACATTTAATTTTAAATATAAAAAATCTAAGTATAATTAAGATAATCATTGAGTTCTAACAGAAAACTTAATTATTATCATTATAAAAAGTTATATTATTAAACCAAAAAAAATTATTTTGTTATTAAACATAATTATATTATGATAAAAAAAATTGAATTAAAGAAGTTACATAAAAAAAGAGAACTTTTAAATGAACATTAAAACTGTTTTCTCAAAATCACATAAAACCATTAGAATATCGATAGAGACAAAAATTAAAATAAAACATAAAATCAAGATATATCTTGCTACATTGCACGAGTACCTTGTAGTTATTTATAACATCTTTGTATGTAAAATTAATTAATTGATGAGATGTTTGTTTCATATTTAAACTAATTTAGATTATAATCAGGGAAAAGTTTCTGAAAATTCAACGAACCATTACATTTTCATATATTAAACTAATTTAAATCATAATCAGGGAAAAGTCACTGAAAATCCAATGATGACATATTTTAAGTGAATAAGTCCTTTCAACTTTTTTTTAAGCAAATAAATCTTTAAACTTTTAAAAAGTGGTTAAAGTTATATTTATCAAATTAACTGATAAGCTAACTAATAACTTATAAGATAGTTGATTAACAAATCATGTTTGATAAAAACTAGCTGATAAACATATAAAAGGACCAAAAAAGACATTTTGAAATATTAGAACTTATAATATAATTAAAATAAGTATTTAATAAAATAATATATTAATTCAAACAAGATAGTAAAAAAATAAAATAAAATAATATGTTTATTGAAAAAAATTAAATTGATTATCAGATATATTATAAATTTTGGATTTGTTAAAATAAAGTTTAGAAAAAAATAATAATTAATATTAATCAAAGATATAATCGAAAAAAATGATAAAAAGCTCCATAAGTTATTCTCAACTAGCTGTTCAATAAATTAACTTATCAGTCATAAGCTAGTTTGTCAAACATGTACTCAGAAAATAAGCTAACTTACAAGTGAACTTATAAACTAGTTACCTTATGTTTGCCAAACAATGTATAAATAAAATTCTTAGCCTTTTTAAAGTGAAGAAACCCAGTGAACATCAATATTTTAAACGATAAGTTCCCTAGACATTTTCTTGAATCAAAATATCAAATCCTTACAGTTATAAAACAAGAGTAATATATCATTTTTCAATCGATGTATTTGGATCAATAATAACGTTGTTAGGTCTGAAAATATTGTATCCGAGATGACAACTTTTGAAGACATGAAGGACCAAAAACGTAAAGTCAACAAAGTCATAAATATGGAAATGTTTAACAATTAGAGTTAGGATTGAATTAGAATTGTGTTAAATAAGGAAAAGATAATTATCTTGTAATTATGGCAATTATATAATGCCTCAAACTCTTATAGTTTCTTTATCTCAATATAACTCTTAACAATATAAATAGAGGGTTAGGGCTAGCATTAGATATAGAACAAGTCGATTCATATTACTTAGAGAGAGAGCTGAAACCGTGAATCTGATTGTAATCGACATATACACTTTCAAGAGATATATGACTACGTAAGTGCTTTAAATCATTGTTCGTGTCATATTACTTACTATTAACTGTTTATTGTCATTGTGCTTGTTATAATAGGATCAACAAGTGGTATCAGAGCAGACGATCTGAGTTTTTGCGTTTTTCTGAAGTTATCCACGAAACAGAAGTTAATTTCTCGATTTCTGTGTTTTTGAGTTTTTATCGATTCATACTGTCTTACCTTTACCCGATAAAAACTCATAATTTTTAAGATCTGTCTTTTCTCGATTCTTACTTCATTCATTTTACTGTTTCTCGATTACGCTTTACCCGATAAAAATTCATAATTTTTTAAGATCGGTTTTTATCGATTCATTCTTCATTAGATTAAAATTTTTTGTCGATTCAACTTAAGATATCCTTGATTTCTATTCAAACTATTTAATCTGTTTTAATTAAAATTATTTTAGTTTATTTTGATTACTTTTGAAACTCTTTACATAAGAAAACTCAGGAACTAGTGACTCTTGCAGCTTTTCTTACTAAAGAATTCTCTAGTAAAAATCATAAACTCAAGTAATTTTTGATTTTTCTTTCTTGACTGAAAAAATAAGAAACTCGAGAACTTAGACATTCTTGTCCATAAAAAGACTTGTTCTTTTTAGTCAAGAACCCTTTGTTCTTGTTTTCTGGTTTATTGGTTAAAGAAAATTCGGATTAAGTATCTTTGAATTTTTATCGAGCCATTCCTAATCGAAAAAATTTATTTTATCGAGTCATCTGGAATCGATATAAATTTTTTATCGATTCAGTTTTTATCGAATCAAAGAATTTTTTGTCAAATCTTAATCAATCGAGAAACTCTTGGTTATCGAGTCCTTTGTAATCGATAACCTCTTTTTTATCGAATCAATTTTTCCTTAGAAGGTTTATCGAGTCCCCTATACCCGACAATAAATTTTATCGAGCCTTAAACACCCGACAAAAACTCTTGTCAACTAAGCTTCACCCGATAAAAGTTTTTGTCGATCCCTTTTGTATCGAGAAAACTTTCTGTTTTACAAAAATAACTCAGAAAATTTCAAAAACTCACTGATCGAGATCATCAAGCCAAGTACAATGACCACTCGCGAAGCTATGGCCATTGGTTCAGACACAAAACCCCTCGAGGTAAGTCTTTCGGACTATGATCACTTTATGATTCAAATGAATGACATGATGATAAAATTGCAAGAACTTCAATCTAAATTGAAAACCGAGAAACTCTTGGTTTCCAACTTAGAAGCACGCTTAGAAAATAATCATAATTAATTGCTTCTTATGCAAACCGACCTTGTCAATTCTCAAAGTATAGCGCACAATCTCGAAACAGAGAAAATGGTTTTAAAAGAAGAAAATGATCTTTTTAGACAACAAATATCTGATCTCACACTTCAACTTCATGCATCTTGGAATGAGACTGCCAAATTTTCATCAAAGTTTGACTTTGTCAGTTTTCAAAGACAAGATCTATTAGATAAACTCAAAGATTTGGAACTAAAGCTGTACAAACTTGGTCAAACTAAGAACACAATTTATTTAAACGCTCCAAAATATTTATGTTCTAAAGCTGGATTAGGATTTGATAATCTGAAACATTTAGAAAAGGCCATCTACAATACTCCGACTCTCTATAAATTTGAATATCTGAACCTTGGTCCGGATTACAAAATTCAATTTATGAAGTCTGATTCCAACGTCGAAGAAAGGGAAGATTTGAATAGGAAAAACAAAGATTTTCATCAAATTCCTTTCTGCTATCCTCAAATAGTAGAAAAGGAATCTTCAGAAGCAACTCTTCCAAATGATTATTTTCCTTCTTATACTGACGAAGAACTTCAAACTAAAATTCCTGAAAATAAACCCTACATTCCCACTTTATTCTTAGAAAAGAAAATTATTCAACTTGAAAAAGTGTTGGAACATGAACGTTCTTCGTCAGAAAAGGAAAAAGAGGCATTTATTTTAAAAATTCAGAAATTGGAAAACGAGGCTTTACATTTAAACAACAATCACGAAAATGATTCTATTTCCAATATTTCTTCGTGTAAAGCTTTCGTTAGCAATTACTTAGATGATTGCGAGGAATTGTTTAATTTAGATCCAAACTATATTCCTCCTAAACAAAAATGTTCCCATTCTTTCGACCAAATTGATGATGACTTAGACTTTCTTGAGGAAATGCCTCGTTTTGACGAGTACGCTGATTCCTCATCAGTCCTTAAATCCAGGGAACAGTTAGATGACATAAATGCCAATTTTGACTTCAATCCTACACTTCCAAATCATACTGAGTTTTTGGACAAAGGCAAAAAGCCAATCGAATCAGTTTTACTTCCAGCGGATCCGAATGAGTGTTCCACAAGTCAAATGCATTACACTCATTCTAACCAAAAGGATCAAACTCACTTTTCCAAACCCATCAATTCTCATTATGTGAAAAATGTTAAACGTGGTTCAGCTTTTCGAACTTTAAAGCAAGTTTGGGTCGAAAAAGACAAAAGTGCTCCGAAGTCATCATCTCACAATAACGACAACTCTTATTATTCAAAATTTCCTAATGTTAAAAGAACCAATCGAAAATTTCAATTTCCTTGCACTATTCGTTCTGTTAAACATTTAATTCATTTTTCTCGGAATAAAATTTGTTGCTCGAATTGCGGTGTCAATGACTTTATGCAATTAAATTCTTTCTCTTATGATTACGGTTGTTTTCCTAACATGCATTCTTCTTACAACTCTCATTATGTCAATCAAAGGTTTGATCATAAATGGTATGGTACATACAATATCCTCACTTCCCCATTTATTGCATCAAAAGCTAACCTCCGAGGACCCAACAAAGCTTGGGTACCAAAATCTTTTTAATCTGTTTTTGTATGTACGTCATGTGTGTGCTAAATTCTGAATATTCACATCATATGACAATCTTTCAAAAGGTTATGCTACATTTGAGGGGAGTACCACATTTTTCCATTTAATTAGCTTCATAGTATCTCAGCTATGGACCTGCTCTTAGCCCATTTTTTTTAACATTATGACTTCTGAATACTTCAGTTCAGAACTCGGACTTTAATGTTTTAACTCTTTGTGTGTTAGGAATTAGAAGTTTCTATGGTCAATCCAGAGCCGGAAGGACCTACCCATGAAACACATCCCTAGGTTAGATATCCTGAACGGGAATGATTGATATAAAATTGAGTGCTTGTGAGATAAAAGAAAAATGTGAGGGTGTGACAAGACTTAAAAGAAAATATTTGGTCTTCACCAAACCTAAACAATTATCCGGGTAGCCACATAATCTATTCATTCTCGATTCTTTGGAGATTAATATTGAAAATAGACATGGACCCAATGTCGATAACTCGTGTCACCCCACCCAGCTACTCAAGTATCTCACAAAAGACATTTGTTTCATATATCACGGAGAATGAGCATATCTGCTATCTTTTCTTCACTCGGAAGATTAAGATATTGAAAAAGGAAGACACATCCCCGGTCTCCGAACTTCACAATTAATGCACATTGAGTCTGTGAAATGTATTTTCACATCTTGAGCCTTAAAATTAGCATTTAATGCATAAATTCTTTCTACACATTGCACGAGTCTTTGTGATTTCTCAAGCATATCTTCGTGTTTATGCCGAAACAGTTTGAGAAGTTAATTTTATAACTTACTTCTATGATAACTGGAAGTCCTATCAGTGCCAATCCGCTGCCAACACTAAATATAGGCCACTCAATTAAATTTAATTTTTGATTAAGTGACAATAGTTGCTATTTGTGCTTCTATGTTAGACTTTTACCCATTTTTTCATATCCACTTATTGTCTTTGATCATTCATAATGCTTCGGATTCTCCTTATCATTCTGAGGGGGAGAAAAAGTATCAAAGACAAATGCCCATTATGAGGGAGAAAAGGTATATCAAAGACCCGACAAAAAAAAAAAAATTCTTGACCCGACAACATGTTTTATCGGCTCAGCTTGACCCGACATAAATTTCAAATGTTTGAAGATGAAGATGAAGACTTGTCGACTTCCTTTGAACGGATATATTTTCTTGTCGCATCCCAAAGAGCCGACATCTATACCTAAGTGTTTATGTCGACTCATGTTCAACAAGTTCAAGTCATCATACGACAAGATCAAAGTTATCGCATCTGCCTAACCCGACAACCTCAATGCCTAACCCGACAACATCAAGATATCACAACCATCTTTTGCCTCTTTCATCAAAAGAAAAATTTTCATCAAACAACATCAAGATACCCTGCGACATCACGGCTCCTTCAACTTTCTTTTCGTGAACTTTATGCTAAAGTTAAGGGGGAGCTATGAAGCTTATCAAATGATCATATTCGTAGGGGGGGCAAAATAATTCAAGAGAGTGATTTGTTGAGAAAATTTTATCGTCTTCAAAAGTGCTGATTTGCTGAAGTGTAATCTCAAATACAAAGGGGGAGATTGTTAGGTCTGAAAATATTGTATCCGAGATGATAACTATTGAAGACATGAAGGACCAAAAGCGTAAAGTCAACAAAGTCATAAATATGGAAATGTTTAACAATTAGAGTTAGGATTGAATTAGAATTGTGTTAAATAAGGAAAGGATAATTATCTTGCAATTATGGCAATTATATAATGCCTCAAACTCTTATAGTTTCCTTATCTCAATATAACTCTTAACAATATAAATAGAGGGTTAGGGCTAGCATTAGATATAGAACACGTCGATTCATATTACTTAGAGAGAGAGCTGAAACCGTGAATCTGGTTGTAATCGACATATACACTTTCAAGAGATATATGACTACGTAAGTTCTTTAAATCATTGTTCGTGTCATATTACTTTACTATTAACTGCTTATTGTCATTGTGCTTGTTATAATGGGATCAACAAAGGTACAATAAACACATAATTAAATATCATTTTCATCATCCATTTTATTTTTCAGATTCAAATATAAGAACACTACTACAAATGAGGCTTTTAGTGATGGACCAATGCACTGGAAATCTGCCAAGAAAGTCGATTACTAGCATATTTCTGATGAATATCATGATCGGTGAAAACCTCATCGGAGAACTAAATCATCGGTGGATTTACGGTGGCATATGTTAGACCTATTATTTTTTATTCAAGATTAGATAGTTGAGGGAGATTTTGTGTAAATATCCTTACGGGGTGTTACTTGTATATTGTAAGAAGAACAACTAGAAAAGTTCATATTGTATACGTATCTTGTACAGGTTAGAGAGAGAAATATTGTAGAGAGCTTCGTTGTAATAAACATGATGATTTGAATCTTAATCTTGTTCTTGTTAATTTATCAATACACCTAAATATGAGATTAACAATTGTTATCAAAGCGAGTCTGGTTGATTTGGAGAAGATATGTACATCATTTGTTGAAGAAAACAATGGTGTTTTGAAAAATTCGACTGTTACATCTTGATTTTGGTGATTTTGATGTTTTTTGTTTGATTCAAATAGTTTTTAGTATACTACAATTATCAATCTTATACAAATTCAATCAGTAATTTGAAGATTTGATCGAGAATTTTGATGATTTGGTTGGTTTTTGTTTGTTCGAACTCGAAGGCTATTCTTGAAGCTTTTGGATCATTTAGTGTATTTCGATCCAAATGGTGCTAAGTGTGTTCATTTAAAGTGTTTATGCACCTAAAATCAATATTGTTATCAAGTTTTAATTGTGTTTTTACTTGAATTCTAGAAGATCAAATTCGAACAAATGGAATTTTACACCAGATTCTGTATATCGCACGTTCTTCAGAGGATATCGCACAAGTGGAGTGTATTGCATGATTTGGACTTGTCGCGTAAAGTAAGAATTTTGGTGATTTTATCACACAATGGAGGAATATAGTTGGAGTATATTGCACAAGAGGCATGCGACATACTGACTTCACCGCACAATTTATTTGCGATTTAGTGGTTTATCTCACCAGTATTGTGCGACATACTTGGTAAATTGCACAAGTATCATGCGACAAAGAGGTTTATTGCACAAGCGATAAATTTACTCTTCATCATCAAGAGGTGTGCGACAAGTGTGTATATCGCACAAGGCATGTGCGACATCTTGTTTTATCACATAGAGGTTCTGTGATAGTTGGCTTTCTAAGATAGTTAACTTGATCTGATAGTTGAAAGCTTGTGAACTAAGAAATTAAGTAAGAGTGGTGAGTATGCTATTAAATATGAAATTATTTTTGCTGAAAGAATATTTTGAATTAGAAAATCAAAGAGCTCGCGGAAGAGTTTTTAAAAATAAGCCAAATAGATCAGACCATTCATCTGAACAAATCGAAGAAATTCATTTTGAAAACAAGAATTAGGATGTTACAATCCTAATTACTTGAAAAAAGCTTCTTTTAACGCTCCTAACCTATATGATTGGAACTTAATAGATATTATGTATGAGTACAAACTTAAGTGTTTCATCAAAAAGATATAACATTTCAGGACCCAAGTT
This sequence comes from Silybum marianum, assembly GCA_036898165.1. NCBI lineage: Eukaryota > Viridiplantae > Streptophyta > Magnoliopsida > Asterales > Asteraceae > Silybum > Silybum marianum. The sequence goes on along the minus strand of CM072540.1, from coordinate 11,927,314 downwards.
CCATTGAGCATGAAAATCGTATGTGGTGTTTAGGTTCTAATATTTAAACACATGATTTACAAGAGTGAAGTGTTTGATGCATGATTTTAGGACGAGAGCTTACAAACTTCTAAACAGTTCAGTTTCAGCCTTCAGATAGCGATTTCTAAACATATTAGTTTAGGACTTGGACTTCATATGTTAAGGGTGAGTTTATTTTTTTATCTAGATTTTAAAGTATATGAATCTTTTATAATGTATATTGAATATGTTGTAAAGTTTCTCAAATTTCATTCAAAAAAAATTCTTTGTTTGATACATTTGAAAATTTCACTGTTTGAATTTTGATTATCTTTGATTCATATTTTTCAAATTCTATATTCTTAAATATCTTTATCTGACATATGTTGATATTTCCAGGGGAAAGTAAGTATGATTCTGCATGATCTGAGGGGGAGTTAGTTAGTTTGTTTTGCAGATTACTCAAATTTTTAGGGAGAGCCTCATATATGAATTATTTTGTTCTCAATATTCAAACCACTTCTCTATTCTCAAAATGTTTTATGAATTTAAAAGTTGGATTTTCAATGTTTTTATAAAGGATTCTTATATTATTGATTGTGTTTTTCCAAAGTTAATACTTGTGTATTTTCTTTTCTGTTAGGTCATATATTATTTTATTCGAGATCACCGAGTATGAAGACGAGAGGATCAATCATACATATTTGAACCAAGTCTTTCATTGTTAAAATCTTAGAGAGAGAATGTAGAGAGAGATTCATTAGTATACATGATGATTTAAGCTTTAATTTTTGTTTCTGATTGTTTCAGTTAATTATTACTTGATCATTGTGCGATTATCATATGGTATCCGAGTAGAAATCATTAGATTTGAAGAAATTTTGATGGTTTTTGATGTTTTCTTGAAAGTTCATTGTTTGATTTGTTCATACATATTTGCTAGAAAACATCATTGATTAATCCTTAGAAGTTTTAGCAACTAATTCAAAGATTTGATAGGTCAATTTGAAGTTTTTTAGATTTTGAGTTTATACGACTGTTCTTGAAGTTCTTGGACATTTTTGGTCAAATTGATCATTTCTTATGTGTTTTTGGTGTGCTTCACTTCATTAAACCTGTTTAGAATACATTTTCGAGCATATCTGTGTGATTTTCGGTATTAGAATCAGAGTTTTCTTGTGATTTTTTGTCAAAATTCATTAAGTTGCTGTCTGATATGAGAATATCGCTTTATCGTTGGGTGAAGTTCAAGTTTTCGTAGTTGTCAGAGACATTTGAAGAATATTGATGAGTACTTCTCGATATTTGTTGTGATCAAAGATATTGCAGGGTATATTCAAGAATATCGCCAAAGTGTTAAGCGATATTTGGTGTGTGAAGGATATCGCTGGTGTGGTTAGTGATATTCGTATATGAACAGTACCTTGCGACATTCTTTGTTCATCGATATTTGATAAGGTTGAAGATATCGTTAAGCTTCTAGCAACATTGCAAATTTATCACTAAAGCTTTCAACGATGTTGAGGGTTTTGAGGATATCACTTCATTGTCCAGCGACATTTACTGTTCAAAAAACTGCTTGGAAATTTTAATTTTTGACTACTCAAATTTTGACCCTTTGAATTTGATTTGAGATCTTTTCCAAAAAATAATTTTCAAGAATTGAACTATTTTTTGTAGGAACTTGACTTTTTAGTTGACTTTCTGAGAGTTGACTTTTTTGTCAAAACTTTCAAATCTTCTGATAATCATTTAGATTAACGATCAGTTTTGGTTAGGTAACAAGTGTTCATATTTTTGGTATATTCAAGATCTGATTTGTATATTTCATTTTTACAGGTTATTTCGAGATGACTTATATTTTGGAGAAAGAGAATCTGGAGCTCAAAGAAAAGATTTCTATTTTGGAGAAAAGATTTGAAAAGGAACAAGAAGATTTTATAGAACCTCATATTGAAAATGGTGAAAATTTTGGCTGGGCAAAAGGTTTAAAACAAGAAAATAAGTTTTTGCAAGCGCAATTAGATGAATTTTATAAGGATAATAAGAGTTGGAGATATGATGATGTAAGTAAAAAGATAAATGTTGCGATGTCAAAGAAAAAATTTTGAGCTGAAGAAAAGATTTCCGAGTTTAAAAAAATTCTGATTCTTAGAGAAAAAGTTCCGAGTTTGAAACAAAGAATTTTGAGTTTTCAAATAAAATATCTAAGCTTGAAAAGGTTTTAGAGAAAGATTTTTACATATGAGAAAACCAAGGTTGAGACTAACAGGAATGTTTTTGAAAGTAAAATTAAATCTTGTCAAAACAATTTTCAGATTTCGAAAAGATTAGTGTTTAAGAAAGAAGTAAAATTTGAAAATGAAATAAAAGTTTTTGAGAAGAAAAGTTTGGAGCTCACAAAGAAGAATTTTGATCTTCAGAATAGTTTTGAAAATGAAAAGAAAAGGTTTATGCAAAAGGGTGATAGTGTCTTCAAAGAATTATCCGGAAAGAAGAAAAGTTTGGAAAGAAATTTTGAGAATGAAAGGAAGTTTTTGAGGAAGAAATTTTCAAGCTTTCAAAGAAACTATCTGTATTGGAAACATATCTTGTGACTGAGAAGAATATGAAGTCTGAATTTAAAAATAAATGTGATTTGTTTATTGAAGAAAGGGATCAACTTGTCAATAGAATTCAGAGAATATTTTTGTACTTGAACTAGAAATTGAAGATGAAAACAGAAGTGTTTTGAAGAGCAGAACAATTTTTGAGCAAAATTAAAGAGAATTCAGAGAAGGTTGAATCAACACATATTAGTCCTGATACCACTGTTCTTTCGTTGTACATTGATTTAACTGATACTGATTTCGTTTTATCTTACAAAACTTCTTCAAGGTTTACTCATAAAATTGATCATTTCACACCATTAAGTGTCTATAAGAATATGTACTTTTCAAGTTTGATTCCAACATATATTCTAACAGATATAACAAAGCAAATGATTTTTCAAAACATCAGACTTATAATTTTAATCTGTTTCATAAAGATTTTGTTTCTAATTCAGGTAATCATTTCAAAAAGGTGAAAATGTTTAGAGGTAGAAAGTAACTACAGATGATTGTACTGGAAACAAGCCACATCAATATCCTGTAGTTGATACAAAATCATTTATTTCCAAAACTAATTTTCCTTGTTATGTCTGTTCTGCAACTAAGTTGATTAGTCTGAGCCGAGGAAAGATTGTTACACTACTTGTGGAAAGAATGATTTTGTTCAGCAAAGAAATTTTGATACATGGTATGGTACATATAATATTCCCGACCCACAATTTTTACATCTTTAAAGCTAAAACAACTAACCTCCAAGGACCAAATAAAACTTGGGTGCCAAAACCTTTCTAATTTATTTTGCAGGGAAGTTATGTGCATTCTTATCAGAATATTCACATCATATGACTGAATATTCAAAAGTTTAAGGCATTGTTTGGCAAAAATAAGCTAGCTTATAAGCTAGCTTATTTTCAGTGTACATGATTGGATGCACATAAGCTAACTTATAAGCTAACTTATAAGCTAGCTTATTGATAAGCTACTTTGAGTAGCTTATGAGAAGCTTTTTGTCATCTTTTTCGATTATACCCTCATTAATATTAATTATTATTTTTTCAAGATGTCATTTTTAGTCATTTAAATGGTTATCAGCTATTTTTTTGCCAAACATAATTTGTTTATCAGCTAGCTTATCAGCTACCAGCTAGCTTATAAGTCATCAGCTAGCTTATCAGTCATCAGCTAGCTTATCAGCTAGTTTGCCAAACATAGCCTAAGCTATTTTTGAGGGGTAGTACCATATCTTTTTGTGTTGATCCAAGCTTCTTTTAGTGATTTGAATATGATTCCTTGTATACTTAGTGAAAATTCCATGTTTAAGTTGGTGTTCATATTCAACGATAGCATACATTGATTACACTAAGTGATCACTGAAGATCAGGAACACTACCTAATCTCTGAAGATCTGAAGAACAACCCTCACACTACAAGACCATTCAGCGACAATCGAAGGCCTAGCTGAAGAAAGAGACGAATAGCTGGTGATCTGAAGTGGTTTAATGATAGCAACATTCATCTATAAGAAGTGTGAGATCTTACCAAGCCTCAACGATACCCGAAGACTTCATCCTTGAAAATTTTGGTTCAGCGATCAAGTGGGGCCTACTCAGCAAGATCGAAGTTGATCTTATCCTCGATGCACAAATGTCAAACCCCCATGCCTTGTCAGAAAATGACGTACGGATTGTCTCTTATGTCCCCCATCAGATCTGATTTGGTTACTGTTCATATTCGGCCAAAAGTATGGTTGCTTTTTTGAATAAAGGACAAGTCTCAAATAGAAACTTGACACGTTACATATACCTTTTGCTTTGCATTAAATGCAACGGGTATAAATAGATGAAGAACAAACTTCTTCATCTTCATGCATGCAATATTTCTCCTCTTGAACCTCTGCTTCTATTTCTTATCTTTCCTTGTGCATCAAACTTTGTGATTTCTTAAGTTGTAATAGAGTAGGTTTAAATACTTGTTCTTATTCCCCTTGCAACAGTAATTTTTTTTTATTCAATATAAACTCATTTAAAAACCTAAAAGCTTGTGTTGTATTCAACCCCCCTCCTACAAACTGTTTCTATATCCTTGAACTCTTGTACACTCCTTTGGGACAACAAGTGGTATCAGAGTAGTGTTTATTGCTTTAAAACTCTAAATCTTTAAAACAGACTTATCTCTTGTTTCATTTTAAAATGGCTAATACAAATGCAAACTACATAGATAATGGATCTTTAGCTAAACCTCCTAGAATTAGCCGTGATAATTTCCTAGTCTGGAAGGAAAGAATGACTCTATTCCTAGAAGGGTCTGATCCCAAGATCCCCTATATGTAGAGAATGGACCATTTGTTCCAACACTACTTGTCTCTGCAGTTCCTGCAACTACTAACTCCCCTGCTATTCTTGAGACACGAATTCCCAAAACTCCAAGTCAATGGAGTGAGGAAGACGAGAAAGAACTAGCCGTTGATTCAAAAGTTAGGTCTATTATTGCCATGTCTCTTCCGGATGATGTTTATCATTCTATAATGAAAATGAGGACATCTAAGTCCATGTGTGTTTAATATGAAGGAACCGACGAGGTTTAGATTACTCGTCGAATTAACTTGGTGAGACAATATGAAAGTTTCATGTTTCTGAAAAACGAAACACCTTCACAAATCCACCAAAGATTTAACTGTCTTTTAATAGACATGAAAACAGTTGAGCGAGAGTACTCTAACTATGAAATTCTGACTAAGTTCATGGAAGCTCTTCCCAAATAATGGGACACGTTTACTATTTGTCTTAAATTGTCAAAGAACACCGAAACTTTATCTGTAAGTGCATTATATGGAATATTGCTCAATAATGAGTAATCTCAAGCCTTAAAAAGAAACATCATAAAAGGACACTAAATCTGCCAAAAGTGCTTCCTTGGCCTTAGTGAATTCAGAGATGGATCCTCCCAAACGTATTTTTTCTTCTATTACCTCTATCACTGAGTTAGAACAAGCTGACTCAGAAAATATCACTGATGCAGATATCTTTGAATTCGACAATTCTTTGGCTCTTCTCACTAACAATTTCAGGAGATTTGACATAAAGAGTAATTTCAGAAAGACCCCTGCCATCATTGACTCTGATAAATCTAAAACACTTCCTGCTGAAAAAGCTTCAGCGATCTGCTACAACTATCAGCGCAAAGGCCACTTTGCAAGTGAATGCAAATCCAAGAAGGTCGCTGCTCCCACCACCTCTCAGATCCCTGATAAAACTAAGAAGGAAAAGTACTCTCCCTGATAAAACTAAGAAGGAAAAGTACTCTAAGTTGAAACAAAAATATCAGAATCTGAAGTATAACCAACGAAAAGGTAAAGGCCTTGTCGGTGAAGAAGTGGACTGGGATCAAGAAGACGACTGGGCTCAAACCACTAATGAATCAGGAATAGAGGAAGAAGACATAGCCTTCATATGTCTGATGGCCAGAATAGAAGAAGCTGAAGAGCCATCTGACACCCCAGAGTCTCCATCAACTCAGGTACCTATTCTAACCAACTCCTCTTTACCTGAATCTGATAGCTTGTCGGCTCTAGACTCTATGATCGTTGATTTTTACAATGCTCTAAATGGTAAAATAAAAGCTGAATTAATAAACGTAGATTTAACTGAACAACTTAAAAATTGTCATCTGAAAATCAAAGAACTTACAAAAATCGAAGAAGATTTGAAGGACCAAGTCTTTGTAAATCAGGCTATTAGCATTGAAAGACAACAAGCTATCACTAAGCGCGAAAAAGCCATCGCTGATCTTAAGGCTGAAAATCAACCATTGAAGGATAGTGTAAGGCTTCTAACAAAGTCAACGAGATCATTAATGCTCAGATTCCTAAAAAGGTCAAGAGCGGTCTAGGGTATTCCTCTGATCAAGAAGAAACAGACACTGATCGTTCCATGGTAAAATTTGGAATGCTTGTCTCTTCAATCCTTGATTCCTCTTCTCAATGTACCTCTACATCTGAGAAAAGACATATTAAACCTTTTACCAAGGATTCAGGGAAGGTGATCAAGGACAAGTTCTTTGACCATGTTCCCACGATCAAGAATTTCCAAAAACTGAAGAAGAATCCTTCAGTTCCTTTAGTAAGACATCCTAAAACTAGAAAGAAGATCCCTGGATCTATTCAGAGATCAACTCTCAGAAAATTCATAAAACTTCATTAATCTGATTTTTCCTCTCTTCTTCCTCATTGCACGACCTAAAACCCTAGAACCAAAATTCACCATGCATTTGGGCTATAATATTGATAAAATGATGAAATATTGAAGAACTGAAGGTAAACCATTATGTAAGCTTCTAATCTTAAAAATATAGGTTATTTGATGTAAACACCTACTTAGTGTGTGTGTATATTTGTTGATTAGGGGCTGAAGTTTGGAAGGGATTGAAGGATTCAACATCTTGATTAGGTTGTGATCATCCTTAAGGTAAGAATTTTGCAAAGCTTTGAACTTTGATGTTTCGTAATCTAACATTCATGTAGGATTTGGTCAATATGATTTTATTTGCTGCTAAACCAAATTTAAGTTTTCTAATTTTACCATTTGATGGTTTACATGGTTATCAATCTTGTGGTAGTGTTGTTATGTTAAAACAATGAAAAATGATGCTGTTGGTAAGAAATAGAAGCTGCTGTTGGTTTTAAAAAATTGTATAAAATTAACCGTTGCTTCAATTAAGGTGTACAATATGTGTTTGGAAAGCTTAGAATGTTTACTACAACTGTTATGAAGAGTTCGAAAGCTAATTGTGAGCCTAAATATGTCAAAATGTCGATTTACAGTAGGTGGTCACAGTGTACTCGGGATTTGCACACTGTTGGAAAAAACTTCATATTTAACTGGTTATAGTTTCAAACGACATAAATCTTGTTGGGCTGAACTCCTAACACACATATATACAACTTTTATTTAGAGTGTATCACTTAATTTGTCTCCTACACATGAGAGAAATGTCCACAAAAGTGATGGACAGAAGCTGAAATGTGCAGGGGATGAATTTCATTTATAATGTCATGTTTAATTATTAATACCTATCATCCACTCACCAACACTAACAAGAATTATATGTTTATTAGGATATATATAAATCTTAACTAAGTGAAAACAAATGTACACATAGGATATATGGTTTAGACAAACATAGGCCACAATGGTTCAATTCTAAATGTACATTACATGTGATAGGAAATCCGACTAGCAAGGATTGGAAATATTGGCATTCGGGCTTCGTCTTTTGATTACCTCAACTATATAAAGGTACGGGTCTCTTATTACCTTGACACGGGAGTGACCTATTGTTAAAGGTCATTCCATTCGAAATAGATTTACCTAATGGTAAACTTGATGTACGAAAGATCTCAATGATGATATATTCTTGGATTTTCATTACTGTTATTCCTTGTTTGATTTCTATTTGGTGTTCCATTAGTTGAGCACAACTTAGGAGTGTTCCAAAGTTAATTGCTCCTAATAGGAACCATTGGCCCGGTTCTTAAGTTTTACTAAGAATGCTGAGGTGCGAATGAATGTGGTATAAATAATTTATTGACTTAGTCCAATGTCCGAGAGATGATCGAATTGTGAATGGCACGACTAGGTAGAGTCAAGCCATATTTACTTGCTCGTTGATTATTGATCCATTCTTGTGATTCGGTTAGATCTTGTTTGTTGTTATTTTTACTCAGACACTTGGTTGGGGGTACCGACCATGTGATGTTTCCATGGTGGCTATGATCAACGTGGCGTCCTCGTATATGTGTTGTGAGTGCGCTGGCCTTGATCCGGTTATGGGGGCGGATGGATATCCTAGGAACCGAACAGAATTAGGACTACTTTATTAGTAGTCGAGGGCTAGTGGGTGTTGTGCCCACCCCGCTAGTTCTCACACATGCCCACTGTACATCCTTTTGGGAACAACGTGTTAGTGTATTCGGGTGATTATGTGGACTTGAATAACACGAAACACGGAATTGGGTGATTACGTGAACCCGCTTGTTATATCTTTATGATATTTGACTGATTTTAATCATTTCATTGTTTATCCTACGTAGCTTATTATTCATATTGAACGTTGATTATTATTCATATTGTTAATCTGTTCACTGAGTTATTACTCAACCACGTTTGTTATTCCGTGGCAGGGTCTAAGGACTGACTAGGGGTGTATCCGGGTTCAGAGACCAGGAGTGGATTTTGAAGGCTAACTTGATAGACGGGCACACTTTTGTATAGTTACTTTTGGGATGTAAATGTTATGTAACCCAATATTTGGTTGTCTATAACCTTGAAAATTATATTATGTAAATTACCCTAGGTTGCTCTATATACTTATAATATGGTATGACTAGTATGGGATGTTACATTTATGGTATCAGAGCATAGGTTGCGACCTGTAGAATATATCTAAGTTTGACCTGTGAGAAATGGGTAGACTTAGGATGGGAATAGAAATAGTCTTTATGTTAAATTATATTATGTACTATTTAACAAATTTTATTTTAGATAGATTTACTAATGGTGATGATTTTTGTGGTGTAATCAGAATGCCACCAAGAAGGAATGCTCGTAGGAGGCTAATAGAGGAGGTCTATACTGATGATAATCCTACTACTAATCCGCCGAATCCGGAAATTTTTGAGGCAACTCAACAAGTCTTGAACTCAATGATGTCCGGTCTAATAACGCAAGTCGTTGAAGCTGTGCGTCAAGCTAGTGAGACTGCAACTCCTAATACTGTAGGAGGCACTGGTCTTACAGGTATCGCTACTACTAAAGTTGGGACTCAACTAACCCTACACCACTGGTTAGAAAAGTTCCATAAACAGAAGCCACAATCTTTCTCATCAGTTGCGAATCCTATTGAGGCTGAACATTGGATTAAACACCTTGAGAAGATAAAGATTGATCTTACTCCCTATGAACCGGAGAAACTAGTGGTTCCTCCAAGATCAATGGAGAAGAGAATTCTTGGTCCTGGTCCTGAAACTGTTTTGACCTCATATCTGCATACTTCTTTCTCAAAACCTGTTTTCAAATACCGCAAATGTTATCACTGTGGTGAGACTACCCATATCGCTAGTAAATGCCCAAATGCTACCAAAGCTGAAAAATTAGCTCATGGCAAGAAAGTAGTTCAAATTGAGAAATTAGCGAGAGCGAAATCCACTAAGGTTGGTAAAACATCCAAGGTGAATATAACCACTGAAGAGAACTCTTCAGCAAGTAACAAGTCCGCCATACCTGTTGTTTCCACTAACACTGCAGGACCTACAGTTCTATGGATACCTATGAGAAATTAATCCTTTTGTCTTATGGTATTTGGTATCTAGATAGCGGATGCTCAAGGCACATGACTGACAGAAGATCTTTGCTCTCTGAATATAAGGAAGAAATAGGTCCCTTAGTGACCTTTGGTGGAAATGGCAAAGGATACACCAAGGGTTATGACGTTCTATCCATTTGAGCAACCTGTTTCAGCCGTGTTTTTACGTTGAAGGACTAAAGAATAATCTCTTAATTAGTTAGCTCTATGATAAAGAATTCAAAGTCTTATTTACAAGAAAAGATGTGCCGTCACTGATAAAAATGACTAACTTGCTTTAAAAGGTAAACGATCAGTGAACGTGTATATCATTAATATGAATAGCACTTATTCAAAGAATGTCTGCTTACTATCTAGAGCCTCCTCTGATGTAAATTGGCTCTGGAATAAGAGACTATCTCATCTGAACTTTAAAATGATTAATGATCTATCTCAGAAAGAACTTGTCAAAGGTCTCCCTAAACACTCTTTTACAAAGGAATCTCTTTGTTCAGCGTGTGAGAAAGCAAAGTTGACAAAAGCAATATTCAGATCAAAGCAAGTCTCTTCAGTTACCATCCCTCTTCACTTACTTCATATGGATCTCTTTGGACCAGTCAATGTCCAATCCATATCTGGAAAGAAATATACTCTTGTGATTGTTGATGAATATTCAAGTGTATACTTGGGTATTTTTTCTTCGTTCCAAGAGTGACACCCCTAAAGAAATTATTTTCTTCATCATAAAAATGGAAGTTCTGAACAATCTCACCATTCGTTCCTGAGAAGTGATCATGACACTGAGTTTAAAAACAACACCTTGATTAACTTTTTCGATGAAAAAAGAATCACTCATAATTTCTCATCAGTGAGGACTCCTCAGCAAAATGGTGTTGCTGAAAGAAGAAACCGGACGATCATTGAAGCTGCTCCCTCGATGCTCAGCGAATCTAATCTACCAACTCAATTCAGGCTGAAGCAGTTAATACTGCATGTTTCACTCAAAATCGATCTCTGATAGTAAAAAGTTCAAGAAGACCTCCCATGACTTATTTCATGGAAGGAAACCCTCTCTGAGTTATCTACATATCTTCGGATGTAGATGCTACATCCTGGATGACAGAGATCATTCAGGGAAGTTTAATCCAAAGGTGGATGATGGTATTTTTCTTGGATACTCTTCAATGTCTTTGGCTTTCAGAGTCTTCAACAAAAAAAGACAACACGTAGAAGAAACCATGCATGTGAACTTTGATAAATCTCGGTCAACCAATTCTGTTCCTATCTCTGAAGACGACGAACAATTGAATGATTGGATGAAATCTCATTATGGGGAACCTGAATCTTATTCCAGTGAACCACCTGTTACCGAAAATAATGATGATGAAGGTCCTAATTTCATTCCTACCTCAAGTAATGATCCATCCTCCTCATGGATAGATGTTACTCCTCATAATCAGATTCCTCCCTCCGATTCCTCAAATGGTGATTCATCAGTGAATAACCAAGTCCCCCTCTCAACTCAAGAGAATGCACGACCCTATAGATCTCCTCCAGGGATGATCCTGAATGCTGAAGAACCTATTGCCGAAGCATCTTCTTTTCTCCCTGAATAAGTCGCAGAATCACATGTTGATCAATCTCCTCAACTAGCGGCTCAGTGATGAACTCAAAATCACCTAATCGATCAAATCATCCATGATCCAAGCGCGGGTATTAAAACCCGTAGGGGTACAGGTAATATATGTCTCTATGTAAACTTTATTTCTATAACCGAACCTAAGAAGATCGATGAAGCTATCACTGACCCAAGTTGGGTCTCTACTATGCAAGAAGAACTAACTGAGTTTCGCAAAAACAAACTTTGGAATCTTGTACCTCTTCCAACTGGTACGACTGTTATAGGTACTAAATGAGTATTTCGTAACAAGCTAGATGATAATGGCACTGTTATCCGTAACAAGGCTCGACTTGTTGCTCAGGGATACAGACAGGAAGAAGGTATTGATTATGATGAAACTTTCGCTCCTATTGCCAGATTAGACGCTATTAGACTTTTCTTAGCCTATGCTGCCAATAATGACTTTAGAGTTTTCAAATGGATGTTAAAAGTTCGTTTCTAAATGGTAAACTTAAAGAGGAAGTTTATGTCGAGCAACCTCCTGGTTTATAGATCCTAAACATCCTGGTTTTGTTTTCAAACTTCAAAAGGCTCTTTACAAGTTAAAACAAGCTCCTAGAGCTCGGTATGATACCCTTTCTAAATATCTTCTCAAAGAAAAATTTGTTCATGGAAAAATTGACCAAACTCTCTTTCTAAGAAAATATAAAGGTCATACTATTTTACTAAGATATATGTTGATGACATCATATTTGGTTCCACAATAATCAAACTATGTACGCGTTTCGCTAAATGTATAAAGAAAGAATATAAAATTAGTATGATGGTGAACTAACATATTTTCTTGGTCTACAGATTAAGCAATCTAAGAAAGGCATATTCATATGTCAGAGTAAGTATGTTAATGATATGCTGAAGAAGTTTGAGATGACTCAAAATTCTCCAATGAAAAATCCTATGGCATCTCCTCTGACATTGAATAAGGACCCTAATGAGAAACCTGTCAATATCACGGCCTATAGAGGAATGATTGGCCATCTGCTGTATCTCACAGCTAGCTAACTTGATATCATGTATTCTACTTGTCTCTATGCAAGATATCAAACTGAACCCAAGGAATCACATCTGATCGCTGTAAAGCGAATTTTCAGATATCTGAAGGGAACTCCTAATCTTGGCCTTTGGTACCCCAATGGTTCAGGGTCCGATCTAATCGGTTACTCTGGCAGTGATTTTGCAGGATGCAAGATTGATAGGAAAATCACCACTGGAGGCTGTGAGCTTCTAGGTGGAAAGTTGGTTAGTTGGACAAGTAAAAAGCAAAACTCAGTGTCCACATCAACCATAGAAGCAGAATATGTAGCCGCTGGCAGTTGTTGTGCCCAAATCCTATGGATGCGGAACCAAATCAGAGATTATGATATAAAGCTCTCAAATATCCCTATTTATTGTGATAGCACAAGTGCTATTTCTATTGCTAATAACCCTGTACTTCACTCGAAAACTAAGCATATCGAGATAAGATATCACTTTATCAGAGATCACATGATGAATGGTGAACTTGAACTTCATTTTATACCCACTGAATATCAACTCGCTGACCTTTTCACTAAGCCTCTTGATGAGACTAGATTCAACATGTTAATCAGCGAACTTGGTATGTTAAATGCTGAAGAATGAAAATTCTCAGTGATAAATATAATTCAGTGAATATCAAAATGTCCTTCAAATTCATTAGTCACCTCCTGAAACTCCGATTCAGTGATACATATATCTTGCCAAGGTATGTACCTCTCTTACTTACGCTCTCTGAATGTTTTAAATTTTAGAGAATGGTTCTCAAAAGAGAAAACCCATCACTTTCAATACATTTATTGCAAATGATGAGGATTTTAAATGCATAATGATGAACATTTATTTTTTAAATGATAATCTTATCATTTTTCCAAAAGAAAAGGACACGTCAGACATTTTTCTGACACACAACGGACCTTAACGTTCCCTATCCCGTCATACCCTAGAGAAGTGCAATAGGTCATCATTACCTTTTCAAAAAGCTAAAACCATCATTTAGTTTCCTTCTCTCTCCTCTTTCTCTCTCATCCACCTATATAAGGAAAATTGTTTTCCTTTTCATTCTTTACACGCTCAAATCTTTCACAACAAGAAAAGCATTCAAATTCTCTCCGCAACTACCAAGAACACTGTTAGGATCCGAAGAATCATATGAATTTGGATCCTATGTTTTGAAATGTTTTGTAAAGTCATTATTCAGACTTCAGAGTTCAGACTTCACAGTTCAGAAGTTTAAATATAAAGTTCTGAAGTTCTTAAGAGAAAGTTCAGAAGTTCTGAAGACAGTTCAGAAGTTCTGAAGAACTTCTGAATAGAGTTTTTGATGACGTGTCTCAGTGTCATAGGGCTGTGATGTAAATGCCTATAACTGTAGCTTTACCTTTGTATAATAAATAGAGTGTCTGTTAGACAGTTTCAAAAAACTTCATATATGAGAGTCGATTAAAGGTGTATTGTGTGTTTTCTGTAAGTTTTCTTACGTTTCTTAATAAAATAAGGAGTCCTTGAGCGATTCATACCAGATCTGTTGTAATAAGGGACTTATAAACTCCAAGAACACGCACTTGTGCGTTTTTCTTATTTTCACTCTTTGAAGGTTTGCTTTTATTTTCTTTTGCTTACACAACAACGTAAATGTTGTTTGAAACTTCTATAACATCTTGTTATAAAGATTTGTTGTATGTTTTGTGTTTTATAAACTGTCATAAAATCAAAATCATAAAAACCTGTTCTAACTTTCTTTCTTAGGACAGAAGACATTTTGGTTTTTTTGATCCAAAACTTCATCTAAATCTTTTCTAAAATCTATTTATGGTATAGTTTTATACCTAAAATAAACACTTTGGTATTGTTTTAATTAAACCTTTGTTCAAACATTTTTTTTAAATCTGCCAAATAACAAGTATTTTGACTTTGTTCATCAAAACACTTGTTTTTTTCATTTCTTTGGTATTCTTTGTACCAAAGTCTCTGGTTTATACATTTTTTTATATTAATCCATGATTTTTCTATTTGGTGTTGCAAGCTTTGAAACAACAATGGCATCCTCAAGCAAGAACACCAATACCTCCTCTGATGAAGAAGTTCTCCCCATCACAAACTTCGTTGATGCACCAGAAGCCACCTTCTCCATTGAACAAGTCTTCGTCAAGCCCAACAACTATGTTGCTCTCTTGGAGATCCCTGCTGAACGACCTTACTTCAAGGCTGGTGCTCTATTCCTCCAAAGATGCCCTCTGAACGATGCCTTCACTCACATCCCTATTGGAATCACCTCTCATCTCCAACAATTCAGGTATACCGCCCAATGCATCACGGTAACCACTAACAAAGGCAACAAGCTCCTTGCCATAGAGCTCATTATTAGGATAGGGACAGTAGCCATGACCACAGGCGTTGTCAAAGCTGCTCTCCATCTTCCACTCCGAGGGAAGAATCATCCATGGGTCTTTGCACCCTCCAAAGACGAAATAAAGTACTTTCTTGACATCATTGGTTATAATTGGGCAATTGATGAGGAAACCGCGATGGTCAGCAAGGTGATCACCAAGATCGAGAAAAAGAGATTGCCAGCAAAGTGGCAATATATTTTCACTCATGTGATTCAGTGCTTAGGCACTAAGACTGGTTCTCAAGATCAGACAAGCAAGCAATTCCTGGAGATGGCCCTCTCTCTCTGCTATGGCCGCAAGATGAACTATGCGGAGCATATCTTTAGCGAGCTATACAACCGAGTTAAGGTTCAGAAGAGGGAAAATATTGTCCCTTATCCCAGGTTTGTAGCCACTATCCTGGAATTTGTTTATGACGGCTATCCAACTTAGGGAAATCAGAAATTCTCTCAGATTGGAAAGAAGGCTTTGGAAATAGATTTAAAGCCAAAAGATGCTCCCTACTTCCAATACAAGTTGGACCTTATCAGGGAATCTGCTCCTAAGGTTATTTCGATTCCTGATCCTACCATCCAGGTAGAGACTATGTCTAGATCACTAACAAACCCATCAGTGATCATCCTTGACTCGTCTTCGTCTCCTCTCAAGCACAAACAACCAGCCAACGAGGGTTATCAAAAGACCATCGCTCATAAGCCAACAACAAAGAAGCTATAGAAGAGCGTCTCTCTATTGACGCCTCTCTCTAATTTCGACGTCGTACAAACGCCTCCTCTCTCCTCAACCACGACAACGTTCTATGTCCTTTGCCACTTCATCAACACTGCCTCTTTTAGGGACCTCGGTCAATGAAAACTTAGGCACCAGCCACGCTGAAGCTAGTACAAGTAATACAATCACTGCCTTCTCTTCTCCTTCTATCTACTCTTCTTTGCTCCACAAATCAACCCATCATTCAGATATGGTTGTCCCCATTCCTGAGGAGGTTGAACTACGTGTTGTCCAATTATCAGCTTTGTTTCGACAATTTGAGAATTGGAAAGCCACGTGCACAGGGCCTGAGAATGTTTCTCTTAAACATTCTAAGAGATAGACTTGTGATCCTCAGGGCACAACCGTAGCAAGTATCAACCCTGACAGAAATCCTTCAGATACTCTCAAGGAACCCTTGCAAAAATCTACTACCTCCCCACTTCTCTCTTTTAACTCCAAGCTCTTTTTGGCTCATTTATCTATGTTGTCTACGTGTATCTCTGGTGCACCTACCACCTCCGTTCCAACCACCACTACTACAACGAAGGGTGTCTCTGTTGCTTCTACTCCCAAGTCTCCAACTCTCTCTGTGGAGCAAATAAAGCAGATAAAGAGAGAGAAAGGTCAGGATCTTCTCTTCCTAGCCTTCAGGAACCACATGTTCTTTCTCTGCCTCCTCCTACTGCATCTATCCAGATTCCAGCTCTGGATCACCTGGTTAAGGAAGCTGCAAACATCAACCACAAGGCAAATATTCTTCAGCTCTCTGCAGAGCATATCTACACTAGAGCTGTTCACGGGCGGGACGACCCGCTAGGCCCGCCCTGTCCAGCCCACTAGAAAAGCAGGCTTGGACAACTATTCTCGAAAAAATGGCCGGGCTTGGACTAACTTGTTGAAATTAATGGGCGGGCATGGACAATGAAAAAAATATATGGGCAGGCCCGCCCGACCCGTTAATATATTTATAATAATAATCTTTGTAATTAAAATTTACTCATAAAATTGAGAATTATTGATACTTATCAATTCTCACTTAATTATCAGTCGTGTTAATAACACTCTTTAAAAATTAAAACGTAATTACTTCATTAATCAATTGACCAATTCCTTATTATTTTATTTAGTCATTTCATTTATCGATATTGTTGTGTCAATTTTTTTCTAAATTGTATACATTAACTTGTATTCACGTCTAATTTTAAGTTGAAAATATTGTTGTGTATTTTGAATTATTTTACATTTAACTTGTGATCTTATATAAGTTTGTTTTCTTATAAATATAAAAAGATTTTTAGGCCCGTTAGCCCGTGGGCAAGCCCGGCCCGTTTATTGGACGGGTAAGGGCGACTTTCTAAGACCGTAAAAAAGGGCTTTGGTTTGCTATATTAAGCCCGTTGGACAAGAAAAATAGCTTAGGCCCGGCCCGCATCCTGCCCAAGCCCGCAAATGATCACCTCTAATCTACACCAAGGTGTCAGGGACACCTGTCTTGAAGAATGCTGTGATAGGCATTCAATCCTAGCTTACCTATCTGAAGACCACATTGAGCAATGCTATCGCTGAAAACACTTTCTCAGTGACTCAAATGGGTAACCGAATTGATGGGGTGTGGAAAGTCCTTGCCGCTCAAGGAAAGAATATTGTAGAGATCCTCCGTCTCCTTCAGGTACCTAATCCCTCCACCTTTTCTCTCGCGGCAAAAGACATAGAGAATCTGAGTCAGCTCGCTGCTACTTTGCTGGTGCACGTTCTACCTCCTGGAAACATTGAGGGGAGAAGTGCGCCAAAGATCTTGAAATAGTTCATCACTGAGACGAGGATTGTATTCGATACAGATGAACCCATTTCTCAACAAACCATCGACAACGCCAAAAGCCTATTCCCTGAAAACTTCTCCAAGAATGTTGAAGTTGATGATGTCGATGAAGAAGAATAAGAAAACGAAGAAGAGGACGATCAAGATGAAGGCATTCCTTTTCATCTCAGAGATAAGGAGGACGACGATGATGATGATGATGATGATGATGTCACAACAAACTTCTTCAAATCCCATCGTCCAGGGATAGCACAATCAGGGGTTGCTTTCAGAGAACCTTTGGAGGACAGACCCCCTCCTTCTACGGAGCAGTCTGATCCCTTAGGGAAAAACAAATAGCCAATGGACTCAGATCCGTCTTCCCTAAACATTACTGAGGTATGCCTGCCTCTTGAAATCTATATCCTCCTCTCTGAACCTCAACCTTCTATATCCCTACCTCTCGCCATTCTTACCAATACTTCATTCATGAGAAGTATTGATGAAGTTACTAACAATGAACCTTCCTCTCCCCATCTCAGTGAGCCCTGTTCCCTGAAGGTGTCTCCCCTGAATGAACCTTCCACTGAAGACCGATTCATGTACATATCTGAATCAGAGTCTGAATAGGAAGAAGACCTTATTCACAGGCGTGTACATAGACAAACTATCTCTGAAGCAGAAGAAGAAGAAGAGAGAAGAGCTATAATAATAAAGGAGCTAGAAAGAACAATAAAAGAGTCCCTGCTTAGAACTCTAATATTGAAGCTCCTACTCCAATAAATGTCTATGATGAATTTTCCTTCCTTTCCCTTGAAGAATGGGCAGAAGCTCTGGAAGCTCAGCGAATTAGAGACCAACAATTAAAAGATGTACAAGAAAGTTTCAAAGTTGCTGAAGCAATAGTTAGGGAAGACAGAAGAAAAGTTAGGGTACGCAGCCGTGAAGCCGAGCAAAGCCAAAAAGCCGCTGAAGCCCTAGCAAAGGAGGAACTTGTTGCTGACAACCTAAAGGTCAATCCCGTCAGAGCCCAAGAGAAATTCTATAAGCGTTGAATAAAGTTAACTAGGAGGCCCAAGAACCAAGAAATGAAGAACTGGAATGGTGCAAGAAAAAGCTCAACTATCGGATATCTCCTGCAACGATTACCAATGCAACTATCGAAGGAACAAATTCAAAAACTGGTCCAAAGATAAAGGTAT
Source organism: Silybum marianum (assembly GCA_036898165.1). Taxonomy (NCBI): domain Eukaryota; kingdom Viridiplantae; phylum Streptophyta; class Magnoliopsida; order Asterales; family Asteraceae; genus Silybum; species Silybum marianum. The sequence goes on along the minus strand of CM072540.1, from coordinate 11,908,544 downwards.
TCATGTTTAGGGAGTCTATTCAAAAACGAGAATCAGAAGAACCCCAGTTTTTGAAATTCTACGGCTTCTCTAAATGGCTAGAAATCAGAGATGCTATTCAGAAATCTAAATCTCAATTCAAAGACGTTGTAGAAAGATACAACGACCAACTTCTACAAAGGATGTATCAGTATGTAACTATCCCTCCTCTTCCCTCAAAATCCAAAAAGAAGAGATCTAAATCTGGCGCTGAAGAAGGTCCATCGTTCAGAAATGAACATGAGACAAAATTTGATGCTAAAAGTCTCTTCGCTCGTCTCGTTCTCCCTGATATTTCAATGCTCAACACATCCTTTCCTTCTCAGAGGTATTATGATGACTTTGAAATAGTTGGTGCTCCTGAACCTGGGATGACATTCGGAGATAACGACGGGTCATTAAGATTTCTCAGAAATAAAGAAGTTTACATTGCTCCTACAAGGCTAATCAAACTGCAATAGCTGTTGGAAAAACAATGATCCTCTCTCAATTCAGAATATAGTTTATGAGAAAGAACTACAAAGGAGAGAAGAGTACACGGAACGCTACACTAAACCTAACTCTTAATTTGTTTCCTTTGTAGTTATTTCAGTGTATTGTACTTTACTTATTTTATTGTAATTTCGTTTTTTAGAATGTAATTCTTCAGATTGATTTGATTAATGAAATTCAATGAAGTACTCCACTCTATCTGTGTACTGAAAAGATCCCTGAAAATAGTAAAACGGGACAATGAACATATGAGTTCTAAATTTCTTTAAAATTCTAATTACTTACTGATATTACACTCTGTAATTAATCAGTGAATGTACTTTATAGCTTTTTATACTTGTAAAAATTGTGATTTCATATCCTTATAAATGAAACTCAATTGAGATAGGTTATTAGCTGAAAAAGATCTCACAGATTAGCACTTAGAATTCTTTATGTTAAAATTTCTAAGTCCTTACTAATTCACACAAACAATTTTCTTATGTTGCTTAATCATAATCAAATAGTGGGAGATTGTTGATCCAAGCTCCTTTCAGTGATTTGAATATGATTCCTTGTATACTTAGTGAAAATTCCATGTTTAAGTTGGTGTTCATATTCTGCGAAAGCATACACTGATTACACTCAGTGATCGCTGAAGATCAGGAACACTACCTTATATCTGAAGATCTGAAGAACAACCCTCACACCACAAGATCATTCAGCGACATTCGAAGGCCTAGCTGAAGAAAGAGATTAATAGCTAGTGATCTGAAGCGGTTCAGTGATAGCAACATTCATCTATAAGAAGTATGAGATCTTGCCAAGCCTCAGCGATACCCGAAGACTTCATCCTTGAAGATTCTGGTTCAGTGATCAAGTGGGGCCTACTTAGCAAGATCGAAGTTGATCTTATCGTTGTTGCACAAGTGTCAAACCCCCATGCCTTGTCAGAAATGGACGTATGGATTGTCTGTTATGTCCCCATCAGATCTGATTTGGTTACTGTTCATATACGGCCAAAAGTATGGTTGCTTTTTTGAACAAATGACAAGTCTCAAATAGAAACTTGACACGTCGCATATACCTTTTGCTTTGCATTAAATGCAATGGGTATAAATAGATGAAGAACCCCGTTTTCATCTTCATGCATGCAATATTTCTCCTCTTGAACCTCTGCTTCTATTTCTTATCTTTCCTTATGCATCAAACTGTGTGAATTCTTAAATTGTAATAGAATAGGTTTAAATACTTGTTCTTATTCCACTTGCAACTGTAAATTTGTTTATTCAATATAAACTCATTGAAAAACCTAAAAATCTTGTGTTTGTATTCAACCTCCCTTCTACAAACTGTTTGTGACACCCCATCCTCAGTGGTTAAAGACAGAAGATGCCACAATAGGTTCACAAGCTTAACAAAAGGTTTAACATCATGGATTATCTTTAGTTCTTCCATCTCCGTAGCTCTCATCCCCAAATCCTTGCTAAATCATGTACCTGGCGAGGACAAAGAAAATCTCGGCTGAGCTTAATGCTCAGTGAATGGATAGTAGCAATTAACCAATTTATATGAGATAACAAGTTCAAAAGGAATTCATAATGCTAAGTGATAAACCAAAAGTAAGTTAAGCAACAAATGACCCGAAGGCATATCAAGGGTCCGAAGACCAAACTGTATCATGAGGATACGTTGTTCCCAACGGATGATCAGTCCATTCAGGCGTCAGTGAGGAAAGGGGTGCGATCACAACACAAATAATCCTCTCCGTGGATGTAACCATGACCATAATTATTATCCGATAACGGTTCCTATGATCGATCCATACACCCTCTAATTGACCGGTACCAAGTCAAGTCAATATACAATTGAGGACGCCATGATAGTTTTAGTCACCATGGAAACATCTCAATATCGGTGCTCCTAATATTGAGTCTATAATACAAATTCACAATAAATACTATTCAACAAATCAAATGATCAAGTGATCCAAGTTCCAAACAAGAATGTAAGCCATAGTAAAAAATAAACAAGCTTCAGCCTGATCACGAGAATTCGGCCCGTTTCCCACACCATGGCCTAGTTTCCTCGCATGTCGTTCATTTTTATCGTGCCACAGCTTGGTTTCTCGCACCATGGTCGAGTTTTCCCGCACATGACTTGTTTTTCTAGGATCATGGCTGTTGATCATAACTTCTCTTAGTGATTTGAATATGATTCCTGTGTATACTTAGTGAAATTCCATTTGTAAACTTAAGTTCAAATTTAGCGATAGCATACGCTGATCGCTATCAGCGATCACTGAAAATCAGGAACCTCAAGTGTACCTCTGAAGATCTGGAGATCAACCAACACACCAAAAGAACATTCAACGAAAGTCGAAGACCAAGCTGAAGAAAGAAATAATCAGCTAGTGATCTGAATCAGTTCAGTGATAGCAAGGATTATCTAAACCAAAATGTGAAGTCTTGTCAAGCCTCAGCGATACTATAAAAGTTCATCTTTGAAGTTTCAAATTCAGCGATCAAGTGAAGTTTCTCAAACAAGATTAAAGTTGATCTTATCCTCGATGTACAAAAGTGAAACTTTATACTATGTCAGAAAAGGACGTACGGATTGTCTCGTATGTCCCCATCATATTTGATATGGTACTGTTCACACGCGTCCAAAAGCATGGTTGCTTTTGAACAAAGGACAAGCTTCTTATTAAATCTTGACACGTGACATATACCTTTTGTCTTGCATTAAATGCAAACGGGTATAAATAAGATGAAGATATCTTCTTCACCTTCATGCATGCTACTTTCTATTTCTAAAACCTTTGTCTCTTTTCTTTCTCATTTTTTTGTGCATCAAACTGTGTGTTCTTAGTTACAATAAAATAGGTTGAAATACTTGTTCTAATTCCGCATGTAACTATAAATTTGTTTATTCAATATAAACTAATTTAAAAACTTAAAATCTGTTTGTTTGTATTCAACCCCCCCTGTTGATCATAACTCCTCTCAGTGATTTGAATATGATTCCTCTGTATACTTAGTGAAATTCCATTTGTAAACTTAAGTTCAAAATTTAGCGATAGCATACGCTGATCGCTATCAGCGATCGCTAAAAATCAGGAACCTCAAGTCTACCTCTGAAGATCTGAAGATCAACCAACACACCAAAAGAACATTCAGCAAAAGTCGAACACCAAGCCGAAGAATGAGATAATCAGCTAGTGATCTGAAGCGGTTCAGTGATATCAAGGATTAGCTAAACCAAAGTGTAGAGTCTTGTCAAGCCTCAGCGATACTATGAAAGTTCATCCTTGAAGTTTCAAGTTCAGCGATCAAGTGACGTTTCTCAAACAAGATTAAAGTTGATCTTATCCTCGATGCACAAAAGTCAAACCTTATACTATGTCAGAAAAGGACGTACGGATTGTCTCTTATGTACCCATCATATATGATATGGTACTGTTCACACACGGCCCAAAGAATGGTTGCTTTTGAACAAAGGACAAGCTTCCTATGAAAGCTTGACACGTGGCATATACCTTTTGTCTTGCATTAAATGCAAACGGGTATAAATAAGATGAAGATATCTTCTTCATCTTCATGCATACTACTTTCTATTTCTAAAACCTCTGTCTCTTTACTTTCTCATTTTCTTGTGCCTCAAACTATGTGTTCTTAGTTACAATAGAATAGGTTGAAATATTTGTTCTAATTCCGGTTGTAACTGTAAATTTGTTTATTCAATATAAACTAATTTAAAAACTTAAAATATGTCTGTTTGTATTCAACCCCCCTTGTTGATCATAACTCCCATCAGTTATTTGAATATGTTTCCTCTGTATACTTAGTGAAATTCCATTTACAAACTTAAGTTCAAAATTCAGCGATAGCATACGCTGATCGCTATCAACGATCGCGGGAAAGCAGTAACCTCAAGTCTACCTCTGAAGATCTGAAGATCAACCAAAACACCAAAAGAACATTCAGCGAAAGTCGAAGACCAAGCTGAAGAAAGAGATAACCAGCTAGTGATCTGAAGCGATTCAGTGATAGCAAGGATAATCTAAACCAAAATGTGAAGTCCTGTCAAGCCTCAGCGATACTATGAAAGTTCATCCTTGAAGTTTCAAGTTCAGCGATCAAGTGAAGCTTCTCAAACAAGATTAAAGTTGATCTTATCCTCGATGCACAAAAGTCAAATCTTATACTATGTCAGAAAAGGACGTACAGATTGTCTCTTATGTCCCCATCATATCTGATATGGTACTGTTCACATGCGCCCAAAAGCATGGTTGCTTTTGAACAAAGGACAAACTTCCTATGAAAGCTTGACACATGGCATATACCTTTTGTCTTGCATTAAATGCAAACAAGTATAAATAAGATGAAGATATCTTCTTCATCTTCATGCATGCTACTTTCTATTTCTAAAACCTCTGTCTCTTTTCTTTCTCATTTTCTTGTGCATCAAATTGTGTGTTCTTAGTTACAATAGAATAGGTTGAAATACTTGTTTTAATTCTACTTGTAACTGTAAATTTGTTTATTCAATATAAACTAATTTAAAAACTTAAAATCTGTCTGTTTGTATTCAACCCCCCCACCCCTTCTACAAACTATTTCTATATCCTTGAACTCTTGTAGACTCCTTTGGGACCGACACCCCTTCTACAAATTGTTTCTATATCCTTGAACTCTTGTAGACTCCTTTGGGACCAACAAGTGGTATCAGAGCAGTGTTTCTTGCTTATTTTTAAAATATCTGTTAACAAAACTATTTTAAAATGACTAATACTAATACAAACTATATTGATAATGGATCTTTAGCTAAACCACCAAGATTTAGCCGTGATAACTTTCCATTATGGAAGGGAAGAATAACTCTATTCCTAGAAGGGTCAGATCCTAAGATCCCCTACTATCTAAAAAATGGACCATTTGTTCCTACAACCCTGGTAGGTAGTGTTCCTGCCACCACTACCACTCCAGCCATCGCTGAAAGGAGAATCATCAAAACTCCAGATCGATGGACTGAAGAAGAGAAAAAGGAAGTAGGTACATACTCTAAAGCTAGATCCATAATTGCAATGTCTTTACCAGATGAAGTCTATCATTCTGTAATGAAGATGAGAACATCTAAAGCCATGTGGGATACCTTGTGTATTCAATATGTAGGGACTGATGAAGTCCAAATCACTAGATGTATTAATCTGGTAAGACAATATGAAAGTTTTATACACTTAAAAGGTGAAACTATTTCTCAAATTCTCCAAAGGTTTAACTGTCTCTTGATTGATATAAAAACTATCAACAGAGAATATTCTAATGCCGAAATTCTGACAAAATTCATGGAGGCACTACCTGAACAATCGGGAGTGTACACTACATGTATAAAACTGTGAAAGAATCTTGAAACTCTCTCTCTTAGTGCTTTATATGGAATGCTCTTAAATGAAGAGCAATCTCAGGTTTTAAGGAGAAACCTCTTAAATGATATTAAGGGTGCCAAAAGTACTTCTTTGGCACTAGTGACTTCAGAGGTAGAACCTTCAAAACAAGTTTCTTCTTCTATCACCTCTATCACTGAATTAAATCAAACTGATTCAGAAGAACTCACTGATGCTGACATCTCTGAGTTTGATAACTCTCTAGCTCTTCTAACAAACAACTTTAGAAGATTTGCTAGAAAGAGCAACTTTCGAAAACCTCCTACTATCACTGACTCTGATAAGTCAAAGACTCTGCCCGCTAGCATCTGCTATATGCTATAACTGTCAGCGAAAAGGTCACTTTGCTAGTGAATATAGATCTAAGAAAGTAGCTGCTCCCACCACCTCTCAGAACTCTGATAAAAAGGAAAAGTATTTTAAATTGAAAAATAAATCCAGAGATCTGAAAAAGAACCAGCAAAAGGGCAAAGTTCTAATTGCTGAAAAAGTTGACTGGGATCAAGAAGATGATTGGGTCAAAACATCTGATGAATCAGGCTCCGATGAAGAAGATCTTGCTTTCCTCTGTCTCATGGCAAGAATTGAGGAAGCTGAAGAAGTCTCTGAAACATCTTCCTCAGAGTCTCCTTCAACCCATGTAAACATTCCTATAAACTACTCTATACCTGAAAGTGATAACCTGTCGGCCCTCGATGTTATGATTGTTGATTTTTACAATGCTCTAAATGGAAAGATTAAAGCTGAACAAATTAATATTGATCTTTCTGAACAACTGAAAAATTGTCATTTAAAACTCAAAGAACTAACAAAGATTGAAGAAACTCTAAAAGATCAAGTCTTTGTAAATCAAACTATAAACATTGAGAGACAACAAGCTATCACTGAAAGAGAAAAGGTTATCGCTGATCTTAAGGCTGAAAAAGCTACCATCGAAGAATGGTGCAAGGCCTCTGATAAAGTTAACGAGATCATCAATGCTCAAATCCCTCTGAAAGCCAAAAGTGGGTTAGGATATAACCCTGATATAGAAGAATCAGAGAATGATCGTTCCATGTTGAACTTCAGAATGTTTGTCTCCTCAATCTCTGATCCTTCTTCTCAGAAACCTCATTTAACTGAGAAGCCGCCTGTCCGTAAATCTAATGATTCTAAGAAAATGATCAAGAACAAAGTTCCTGACCACGTTCCTAAAATCAAAAACTTTCAGAAACAGAAGAAGAACTTCCCTGTTCCTTCAGTAAGTCATCCTAAAACTGGGAAGAAAATCCCTGGATCTGTTCAGAGATCAACTCCCAGAATTAAGATCGACCTTACACCTGTTGGAACCCAGATCTCTTTCTATTAAGCAGTCTATAGATCAAATAAGTAATAATGAGCAGAAGCAAATAGATCTAAGATTAACAGTAAGATTAATAACAATAAGTACGAAGAACAGTTGTAATTGATATTGAAATATACTTGAATGATCGATAATAGTATGCTCACAACAACAGCTCTATATTTCGTATTCTCAATTGATAGTTTTACAATCAGTGAAAAGAGCTATTTATACGAATACAACAATAAAAGTCAACTACTAGACCTATTACAATGAGACACGTAAGCAAGGAAGTAACTAACTAATAGACATGCGAAGGATGCTCTTGCCACGTCATCTGATCTTAGTAGTTGCTTAATTCTGTTTCATACTTTCCCAAATTGAGTTCTAACAATCTCCCCCTAAGTATGAAAAACAGAATGTTGCACGTGTATCAGAAGGGAGCTGTATGGGAAATGACTTTGTAGATAGCATTAATAACTTCTCTAAGCTTCATCAGTTTGTCAAGTCTCTTAACAATTCTATCTCTTATTTTTTCATCTTGATTGTCATTTGTTGCAGAAGCAAAACATTTTGCGATGTAGACAACCTCTGTAGAGTATTTGTGAGCATCTTTGATTCTGAAGAAACTTTTTCTGTTAGGCCTTTTGAATACAACTCCAATTTCTGGTTTGGTTATTACTTTCCCAATCCTCTGCATATTAATCCCCTCCAGGTCTTCAGTTGGTGCAGCGATACACAAGATATCAACATTGTAGTTTAAACCAGCTTGAAAGTCTACTTGCCTTCGATATCTGATGAACGACTTCATACATTCAATGATACGAAGGTAAGCAATTCTGTTTTGATCTTCACTTTCTCTGTTCATCTGAGTCTTCATGAATTTCTCCAAAGTAAGTAAATCAGAAGGATTTATTGGCAGAAGATCATGATAACCGAAAAATGATGCCTTGTTATCTTCTCTGACCACCTTATAAATTGTAAACCAAATTGGAGTTTGTTCGAATTGAGTATGCCTGATAGAGATAGTTTTGATTGGGATTATGGAATAGGCCTCTTTTCTTGATAGCCTCTGAGTTATAAACTTATCTTTGACTTCATCACTAACTTGATACTCGTTTGAAAAGTTTGGCATCATCAGATATATTTTCTGATCTACAGGAGCATACAGATGCTTATTCTTGATTTCCAAGACGGGTAGCTCAATTCTTCCCAACTTCTGCATTCTTTCTTCATTTGCAGCTATGAATCTTGCAGATTCTTTCCTTTTCGCTTCTTCAAAGTTTTCACGAGCCCTTTCAGCAGCTTCTTCTGCCTTCTCAGCTTCTGCTCTTTCCTTTTCTGCCTGAGCCAAGGCATGCTCTGCTTCAGCTTTAGCTTTTAGGGCCTCTTCCAGCTTCAGATTTAGCCTTTTGTTCAGCTTCAACTTTTAATCGAATTTCTTCTTCTTTTCTGGCTGCCTCAGCTCTCGCTGTCTTAGCTCTGGCTTCTTCTGTTCTTTTTGCTTGTTCTCTGGCTTCTGCTTTAGCTGCCTCTATTCTGCCAGCATTTGCTTTGGATGGATGATTCTGTGTTCTTGTATTCCCTATTACCTCCAAAATAAATTTGGCAATTTCTGGATCCTTGGGCAGAGGGCCCTTGTGAGTAGCTAGAGGAGTGGGAGTTAATAGAGATTGCTTTGTGGGAGGAGGTGCAGAAGGTGAGGAGGATGATGCTTTACCTTTTTCTTGGTCCATCTTTTGACCCGTTTCAGCCTTCATTTTCTTGATTTCTCCATGTGCTCCCCCTTCTGAGAATCAGGATCCTGATCCTCAGACCTTTTACGCTTTAGCTCTGCCTTCTTGCAAGCCCGTGCTTCTTTAGCTTTCTTTTTATCTTCAAAGGAGGAGGACAGAGCACTTACCAGAGAAGAAAGCTTGGACACTGTGGTTTCCAAAGTGGAAAGCTTCTGATCCATATGAGCATTGCTGGAATTGGTTTTAGAGGCATATTTGGAGGTCAGAGAATTAATGCGATCAATCATTGCCTTCTGAAACTGGGCGATATCCGACTTCTTGACCAAAGACGAAGCAGAAGTAGACGCATCTTCTGAAGAGAAGACAACCTTGATAATTTTGTTGATGTCAGCAACGAAAGACCCATATTCTTCAGCTGTGATGGTGACTTCAGGAGTAGGTAGCTCTGAAGGAAGATTGAAAATGGCCTCTGCATTGGATTTGATGCCGGCATCCAGAGCTTGAAAGTAAGAATGAGCAGAGTTTTGTTGAGCCTCTGCATTGTCAGAAAGAAGCTTTCTGATTTCCTCCAATGATTGATTTTGTGTTGCCTGCTGAGCTTGAATAACGGTGAGAAGTTGTTGCTAGGAAACTAGGGACAATTTTAGATCTTCCACAGATCTCTGAATTTGATCACCAAATGCCTTGAACGTTGCATTGGTGACAAAGTCAGAAGGGGTAACCGGTGCATCTCCAACGAATGGAGCCCCTTGTCTCTCACGTTCAGAGAGGCCCTCTTTCACACCTGTGCTGACGTTGAGTGTGGAGGGACTTCCAACCTGTCGTCGAGGGCTGTTATTCACAGACACCTCTTCGGTTGTTCTGAAAGGTTTAGCTTTATCCCGATCATCAGAGGATGGGGAGCTGAACACAATGTGTTTACCTTGATGAAGTGTAAACACTCAGGTAAGAGGTGCATCCTGTGGCTGTAACCCCTCTGATGGGATTTCATCATCATCTAAACTATCAGAGGGCATGGACATACCCTCTGGTTTCCTTTCGACATTCTTGGTCACAAAGACATCAACGTTCTGTGTGGGTGGTGGCGAGTTCTGGGGCGAATGAAATCTTATATTTTCATCATCACCCTTTTGAGAGGATGATGAAGATGTGGATTCCCCTGTGGTGCTTGAGTCAGAGGTGCAAAGAATTCCCTCTGATCGGTTTGGCTCTGGGTGGTTTGGACTGGGTTGTCCTTTTTCAATGAGTGTAGATGCGGTGACAACTACCTCAGGAGATGTGGGTACCCTTGGGGATCTTGGAGAGAATCGCTCAAATGTGTCTCTATGGACATCTTCTGTACCTTCTTGTATTAAGAGGTCGGGATGGGTAGAAGCTCTCTGATTGGCACTCGAATTCTTTTCAGACTCAGTCTCATCTTACCACTCACTTTCTATTCTAGGCTCTAACTGCTCTGGGGTAGGTACTCTCTGTTATGAGAATACCATAGAGCGTCTATAAGAAATGAGAATAAGAGAGGTTGAAGGTATAAGGTCAAGCATGTACCTGGAAAGTTCTCTGGCAGCAAGATAACCGTTGACGTCGATGGTTGGCTTGTGAGAGCTCATCGAGGCGATTTTGCAGAAGGGTTGAACCAGAGGAGCTTTCAGTGCACCAATCGCTGGGAAGGTGAAGAGTGATAAAAATTGTGGGAACATCAGTGCAGGTAATGGTTTCCCTTGGTTTTACAGAGAGGTCTTAGTCTGAACGGCAACTTTCATTTCCAGGAAGAGGAGACTGGCGTAATCCAGAGGTTTGTTAAAGAACATCCCATACATGATGGTGAAAATGTTCTTACTGGCTTGATCAAGAGACCCAATCTTGCAAGTAAGACTTTTATTCGGTATTAAAACAAGGACGTTCCACATCGGGGGTAGCTGCTTTCTTTTGAACTCGGATAGCCGATGGATATGTTCATTGTAGCCCAAAAAACGAATAAAGTCCAACAGAGCTTCAGGAGTGGGATTGGGTTCAAGGGCAGGGTTAGGAATGGTTTGGCCTTCAGTTTCAAGGAATGATTGAGGAAGATGGAAATATTTAGCAATTTTCTTGTGGGTGATAGGTATTTGGACTGCAGATTAAGATTCATTAGGGTGCCCAAAAACTCCAATTAGGGTGTGTTCATCCTTTATACACATTGTTTGACATACCTCTTGAACATAAATTTCAGGGACATTTGGGTTTGTCAGCGTTAGGGCTCGGTTCAGGGAGTGGTTTTGTAGAAATTCAATCATGATTCAGAACTCTGGAGATAAGTATTATAATCAAGTAGAACATGAACATTGTTTCACTTCAATGGTAGCTTGATAACATGAGCACTATCAGCTGTAAAAGCAACCAAAGTTCCATCTTCGAGTTGTGGAGACGCCATTGATGAAGAAATCTTGTGGATTTGCAAACGTCAATTATGAAATATGAGGAATCTTGAGAGGAAAGATAACGCACATTAGTATGAAGGTTCTAAATCGAGGGTTATATATGAGAGAGAAAGAGCACTTGAGTGATTTTTGAATGGAAGGGTTTTAATTTGGGGATAACCAAAAGAAAACGGTTCGGGTCAGAGGAGTGCGCGCAGGCGTGTCAACATGCAAGGGCACAATGAGTGACGCGTGTAAAGTAGAACTGACAAGCGAAAGGTTTTGGCGCTCAACGACGATTAAGTGTTCCCTCAAAAAGAAAATTAAAAAAGGAAATTAATTAAAATAAAATCAAATTTTTAAGACAGATAATCTGTTGATTAAAAAAATACTTTAGAGTAATTAATTCCAATTAAAATTGTATTTAAAAATCAGACATTTGGATAGAAATCGGTTTTTACCAAATGAAAGTTTAATATTCGAAACCAAGTATTTATTTGAAAAATGAAACAGTAATAAGAAAATTTTAAGTAACCTTAAAGGCAAGAGTTAAATAAAATAGGCTTATTAAAGAAAAGTTTTCAAAAAGAAACACAGAGATAAAGAATATCTGGTCATGGAAAGATTTTTGACCATAATGTCAAAAAACATCTTTTCAGAAGAATTTAAGTTGAATCTAAAATATCTTTATAACCTTGACGTCAAGAGTTAGTCAGAAGAAACAAATTCAAATAAAATAGTTAAGTAAAGTGAGGTTCAGAAGACAGCTAACAGAAGTTAGACTTGATAAGCTCCCCCTGGAGTTCGTAAGATGTGCTCCCCCTCAAAAATTGCATATTGCTCCCCCTTGAAGATAGCACTTTTCTCCCCCTCGCAAGTGTAAGAGTTGGACCTTTCTATAATCACTTGGATCAAACAAGGTAAAAATTGATACAGAGGTGTTCAGAGCCTTCTGTGTGCCTCTGAGAAATCTACAGAAGCAATCAGAGACTTCTGGCTGATTCTGAGATATAACGAACAAAAAAAAGTGAGACAAAGAAAAAAATATATAACTTGACAAAATTCTAAGAGAAGTAAAGAATTGAGTAAAATTATATATTAATCATGCCCAATTTGCTAATTAAGAAATTAAAACGAGTTTCATCCAAGGCTTTCGTGAAGATATCAGCCAGCTGAAAGTCAGTAGGGACAAAATACATCTCAATTGTGTCTTTCTCTACATGATCTTTGATGAAATGATACCTGACATCAATGTGCTTTGTTTTGGAGTGCTGAACTGGATTTTCAGTAATGGCAATGGCACTTTCTGAGTCACACAAAATTGGAATTTTGTCGTATATGAGTCCATAGTCTATGAGCTGAGTTTTCATCTAGATAACTTGTGAGTAGCAACTGGCAGCGGCAACATACTCAGCTTCTGCTGTGGATGTTGACACACATTTTTGCTTCTTAGAAGTCCAACTTATAAGTCTGTTACCCAAAAGTTGACAGCTTCCAGAGGTGCTTTTGCAATCCAATTTGCAACCTACATGATCAGAATCTTATATGCCATTAAATCAAATGAAGAATTTTTCAAATACCATAGACCGAGTGATGGAGATCCCTTGAGATATCGAAAAATTCGTTTAACAGCAGCCAAATGAGATTCTTTGGGATTTGCTTGATAGCGAGCACAGAGGCAAGTGACAAACATAATATCTGGTCTACTGGCAGTTAAGTACAGAAGTGATCCGATCATACCTCGATAACTCTTAACATCCACTGAATTTCCGGAAGGATCAGGACCTAGTTTCGCGCTAGTAGAGATAAGAGTTTTCATTGGAGAGGAATTTTGAAGATGAAATTTTTTAAGCATATCAGACACATAATTAGCTTGATTTATGAAAATGCCAGAGGTATTTTGTTTAACCTGGAGTCTTAGAAAGAACGTTAGTTCTCCCATCATATTCATTCTAAATTCTTGTTCCATTAACTTAGAAAACAGATCAACTTCTGAATGATGAGTAGAACCAAATATTATGTCATCCACATAAATTTGAACCAGAGTTAACATACCTTTGCCTCTTTTGATGAACAGAGTTGTATCGATTTTACCTTTCTCATAGCCTTTACTGATCAGAAACGTAGATAGGCGTTCGTACCATGCTCTGGGTGCTTGTTTTAGACCATATAAAGCTTTATCAAGGAGATAGACATATTTTGGATGTTTAGCATCTTTAAATCCAACAGGCTGTTCAACATACACTTCTTCTTTTAGATATCCATTTAGAAATGCACATTTAACATCCATTTGATAGACTTTAAAGTTTTTGTAAGCAGAAAAAGCCAGAAATAGTCTTATCGCCTCCAGTCTTGCTACAGGGGAAAAGGTTTCATCGTAATCGATCCCTTCTTCTTGACAATACCCCTTGGCAACCAGCCGAGCTTTATTTCTGATCACTATGCCATCTTCATCTTTCTTGTTTCGGAAAACCCATTTAGTTCCAATAGCAACTTTGTTCTTTGGCAGAGGAACAAGATTCTAGACTTTGTTTCTTTCAAATTGTAGCAATTCTTCTTGCATAGCGGATACCCAACTAGGTTCTTGTAAAGCTTCATGAACATGTTTTGGTTCGATCATGCTAAGAATATTTACAAAGATTGCTTCATTTGCATCTGCAGATCTAGTCTTAACACCTTCAAAAGGATTGCCAATAATGAGGTCTGGAGTGTGAGACTTGGTCCATTTTGTCATCCGAGATTGTGTTACTGGTTGAGCATGTACTTCTGTTTCAGAGGATGAAATTTCATCTGCTGGAAGAGAGTTAGAAACAGAAGGCATATGAGTAGCTTCTGGACATTCACTTGTGAAATCAGGAAGGACAGAGGGTTCTGTAGTGCTCTCAGCAGTCGATTCATGGCCAGACAGGGAAATGCTAGAGGATTGAAGAACTGCTGCAATACTTGGAGATTGAAGGATTGAACTTGGTTCTGTGAATATCTCTTCGCCCATAAAATCTTGAAAAATAGCATCTATTTCAGATTCTCTGCTCCTGAAAGATAGTCAGAAGTACCTGTGCTAAGTTTAAGTTCAGAAGTAGAATACTCAGAAGGTAATTGAGTTTGATCATCAAAATCGATGTTAATTCTTTCCATAACAGTCTTAGTACGTAAGTTAAAAACTCGAAAAGCCTTTGAATTTAACGAATATCCCAAGAATTTAGCTTCATCTGATTTCTTGTCAAACTTGCCAAGTTTGTCTCTGTCATTTAAAATAAAACACATGCATCCAAAAATGTGAAAGAATTTAACACAGGGTTTTCGATTGTTAATTAGCTCATAAGAGGTTTTGAATACCTCTTGACAATTATCGAACGATTCTGGGTGAAACAGGCAGTGGCGACAGCTTCAGCCCAGAAGTGGATGGGTAGTCCAGAGGCAGCAAGCATTGTTCTGGCAGCTTCGACCAAGGTTCTGTTGCGCCGCTCTACAACCCCATTTTGCTGAGAAGTTCGTACAGCAGAGAAGTTCTGTGTAATTCCATTTTCAACAAGGTATGCTTCAAGCTTGGCATTCTTGAATTCAGTACCATTGTCACTCCTTAGCTGTTGAATCTATTGATTTAGAAGAACTTGAATTCTGGTCATCATATTTTGCAGTACGATGGGTACCTCTGATTTCTGTCTGACAAAAGCAAGCCATGTATACCTGGAAAATTCATCAATGAGTACCAATATATACTTTTTACCAGACAAGCTTTGAGTTGCGATAGGACCACAAAGATCAACATGTAATAGTTGCAGAGGTCGTATACAAGAATGATCACTTTTTGTTTTATGAGATGCTCGCTTTATTTTTCCCATTTCACATGCGGGGCAGAGGTAATCTTTTTGAAATTGGAATTCTGGAAGGCCAGTCACCAGTTTATGTTTAACAAGCATCTCAAGAATTTCAAAATTTAAGTGAGACATTTTATGATGCCATACCCAAGCAATTTCACTCTTTTTGGAGATAAGACAGAGGGATTCTTTACCGTCCTTTGATGTGAAGTTCATCATATACAGATTACCTTTTCTGTCTGCTCTCCAGAGTTCTTCTCCTGCCTTAGAAAATAAGTAACAATGTTTTTCATCAAATACAACAAGTATCTTAGAATCACAAAGTTGACTTACACTTAATAGATTATGTTTCAGTCCAGAAACATGAGCTACTTTTGATAAGGTAATATTACCTTCTTGTAAAGTACAGTAGCCTTTTATATGACCCTTATCGTTGTCTCCAAACATTATAGCTCCACCAGATTTGTCTTTGAATTGGGAGAGTAAGTTTTTCGAGCCACTCATGTGCCTCGAGCATCCAGAGTCAAGATACCAGATATGCACACGCTGCTTCTGCAATCACAATCAGATTGTTTTAGGTACCATCTCATTATGGGTCCTTTAGTGTTAGTTTTAATCTTTTCATTCTTTTTAATTTGTGCATGACTGGATATTGTAGAATTTAAAGATCTGACAGTTTTGTTTGTAGTACTGTTGATTTTCTTTGGTTTAGCTTTAAATGAGAAATTATTATAAGAACGATCATAGGACCTCGAGAAAAATTCCTGTAGTTTTAAAAACAGAGAAAAACATTCAGAATTCTGAGACATAAAAGATTTCATTGAATTTTCATTAGAATAATGATAATTACAATTCTTCTTATTCCTGTCTATACTAGTATTAGTTGTTCTGTTGAACTTCTTAGCTAGGCTAGATTTATGCTTAGAATCATAAGTGTTCTTCTGTTGAGGCTTCCTCTGATAAACCTTTTCTGGAGATTTCTGACTTACTGAAACAAAATTAGAAAGATTAGATTTCCATTTTCCTTTCTGAACAGAAGTAAACTTTGGATAACAAGATTGAGATGATTTAGTCTGATCAGAACAGTTCTTTTTAAGACTTTCTTCCTTTTCAAGTTCAAGACAAGATTTGGCTTTAAGACACATCCCAATAAAATATGGATGAATGATCACAGGTTTTCTTTGTCCTGTTGGGGGAACAGAAAAAGTAGGTATTCCACTAGGATGTCTTTCGATATGTAAACCAGAAGCTTTTATTTCCAGAGATTCATTAGTAAATAAGAAAGGAGCATCCTTATTCTTAGTTACTTCGGGAACCTATTTGTATTCTGAGGGAAAATGATTTTCTAGATTTGAAAGATATTTTTCTGAGTTAAAGAACTCATCATCCTGATCATTGTTCTCCCAAGGATATGTAATAGTTTCAAAACAGTCTTGAGACTCAGAAGGATTTAAGTCTACAAAGAAACATGGAACTATTTCAGGCTTATTTTCTGAAGGATGTTTTTGAATATTTTCTAGTTCAAAACATTTATCCAGAGTGGATAAAATATCTTTTTCAAAGCTTAGGCGTAGCTCTTCTTCTGCATGTAAAGGTATAAAAAAATCTTCCTTTGGATTCAAAGTAATATGATTTTTTGATCCAAATCTGAAAATGTCGTCCTTCTTCTGAATTTTGTTCAAATCAACTTTTGTTTTTCCAGAAAAATATTAAATGTTTTTGAATTTGAGTTTTCATTGACGACAATTATTTTCAAGCTTTGGTTTTTTAAAGATTGATTGTTCATCTAAATTTGGAAACACGGGCTTTTGTTTTAGTCCTAGACAGAAAACAGAATTCAGAGTTGATCGTTTTTCACATGTGTAGGGATCCAGATCCTCAAAACCAAGTCCAGATCTCCCTAACTGTGTATTTATCTTGTCATGAACTTTTTGAGCATCCAGATATGTTTTAATCTGTAGCTTTGTCTTTTGTAGTTCAATATGCAAAAACTCTCTTTCCTTCTGAAAATAATTTTTAAGTGCAACAGAATTTAATATGTCACTTTCCTTAGTACTGATCTCATTTTCTTTGTTTTCCAGAAGTTTGTTTAATCTCAATTTTTCTTCTTTAAACTTGACTTCTGTATTTCTTAAATTTTCAGAAATCTTTTCATTTTCAACATTTAGTTCCAGTTTTTCTCCAGTTAGAAGATTCATTTCTCTTTTATAAATCTCTCTCTCTTTGAGTCTCGGCGAGAGTTTTTTCAATTTCTTTTCTCAATTTCTTTTCGAATGTAAGGTTTTGCTTAAGTTCTTCAAAATTCTTTGATATTTCAAAAATGGTGTTTTCAAGTTCAGATGTGTCAGAGAGATTACATACAGGTGTTTCAGAGGGCTGATCTTCTGATTCATTTGTTCTGGCCATTCCACAGAACATAGCTTCATCGCCACTTGATTCATCTCCCAGCCAGTTTTCCTTTTCTGCAAAGTGAGGTCTTTCATCAACATTGTACTTGTATTTATTCTTGTAGTACAGATTGTCTTTGTTCAGAGGTCCTCTGCAGTTCTTTGAGTAGTGCCCTGGTTTGCCACATCTGTAGCACACATCCTTCTTTCTCTTCAATTCTTCATCCTTTTTCTCTGCATCTGTTTTTTCAGACCTCTGGATCCTTGTCGAGTTGCATAATTGGGAACAGGGCGATCAAACTTTTTGCTTCCTTGAATATTTCTATTACCAAACCTTTTTGTAAATTGTTTGGTAATAAGTGCCAATGAAACAGCAAAAGCTTTGATACCGTCATCAGAGTCAGAATCATCTTCTAAGATTTCTTCTGACATGAGAGCCTTGTTTTTCCCTTTCTTTTCAACTTCCCTACTCCTTCTGACTGATCCTCTGGACTCAGAGATTTAATCCAGAGGTCCACCGATAGTGCTTTTCTTCTGAACAACTTCTTTTTCATGGGCTTGAAGAGTTCCAAAGATATCATGAAGAGACCATTGTTCCAGATCCTGATTTGCTTGTAAAGACATAGAGAGATTTGACCACTCAGGATTTAGTCTTTTGAGAAATAAGACATTATTGTCTTCTCTGGATCTGATGATGTCACACCTTTTACATATATTTATCAGAGTATTAAATCTATGAAAAGTTTGTTCCAGAGATTCTTCAGGGATGGCTTGGAAACTGTTGTATTCATTTAGAGCTTGGGCTCTTCTGTTTTGCTTCATCTTTGCCCCACCTTCCAGTATGTTTTCCAATTGATCCCATAGTTCCTTGGCACTATCACAGGAGTCTAGAGACTGAAATATATCATTCGGAATAGCCATGATTAACAGACTTTTAGCTCTTCTGGACAATTCAACCTTAGCTTTCTCTGGATCCGTCCAATTATCCATTGATTTTGGAATACTCCTAGCAGGGACTTCATCAGAAACTGCTGTAGCAGGTACCCTTGGGATAGTTGTCATTGGAACGAATGGACCATTTTGAACAATAGGATATAGATCAGCATCTAATCCTTCAAAAAAGTTGATCATTCGAATTTTCCATTGTGGATATTCATCATGTATTAGAGTGGGAGGTTTAGTCAGAGAACCAGATGTGTATACAACGTTCAGATTTGAATTCGCCACATTGTCAGAAACAAAGATTTTGAAAATGACTGAAGATTTGTTGAAATTTGAACCAAATTAATTTCAAAATGATCGAAATGAGAAAAAATACTTACTAAACTCAATTTTAAGTAGAAATTACCACAGATTTAGAGAAAATTGTAATGATTTTAACAAAATATCGTAAAACAGGGCAGAGTGGCGAACAGGTGCTTAAAAATGGAAAATACTGTCAAATAGAAAAGAGATTTCTCCAAATGGAAGAGATCTAATAATCAATAGATTGATTATCAGGCTCTGGTACCAATTGTTGGAACCGAGATCTCTTTCTATTAAGCAATCTATAGATCAAATAAGTAATAATGAGCGGAAGCAAATAGATCTAAGATTAACAGTAAGATTAGTAACAGTAAGTACGAAGAACAGTCGTAATTGATATTGAAATATACTTGAATGATCGATAATAGTATGCTCACAACAACAGCTCTATATTTCGTATTCTCAATCGGTAATTTTACAATCAGTGAAAAGAGCTATTTATACGAATACAACAATAAAAGTCAACTACTGGACCTATTACAATGAGAAACGTAAGCAAGGAAGTAACTAACTAATAGACATGCGAAGGATGCTCTTGCCACGTCATCTGATCTTAGTAGTTGCTGAATTCTGTTTCATACTTTCCCAAATTGAGTTCTAACAACACCTGTCCCTGAAAACATTGTTATACCCCCAAGGACATCGGACAAAGGAATTCTTGGCTCTGCTCCTGAAAATGTTTTCTTCTTGCACTCAGAAATCTTTCTATTCAAAACCTGTTCACAAATATAGGAAATGCTATCACTGTGGTGAGACTACCCACATTGCCAGTAAATGCCTTAATGCTACCAAAGCTGAAAAATTAGCTCATGGAAAGAAAGTAGCTCAAGCTGATAACTCAGCAAGAGTAAAATCCACCAAGGTTGGTAAAACTTCCAAGGTGAAGAAATCCACTAAAATAATTTCTTCAGCTAGTAGCTCTTCCGCCACACCTTCCACTAACACAGCAGGACCCATAGTAATATGGGTACCTACGAAAAATTAATCCTTTTGTTGTACGCAGAGTGCCAAAGGTATCTGGTATCTTGATAGCGGATGCTCAAGGCAGATGACTGACAGAAAATCCCTGCTCTCTAAATAAAAGGAAGAAGCTGGTCCCTCAGTGACCTTCGGTGGAAATGGCAAAGGATATACTAAAGGTTATGGAATTCTATCTAATGGAGCCACTTCATTCAGTCGAGTCGCGTACGTTGAAGGACTAAAGCACAATTTATTGAGCGTTAGTCAGCTATGTGACAAAGACTTCAAAGTTCTATTTCTAAAGAATAGATGCGCTGTCACTGATTCTAATGACAAACTTGCCTTAACAGGCAAAAGAGTTGAAAATGTGTATGTCATATACATGAATATTTCTCACTCCGAGAACATGTGCTTCATCTCCAGAGCTTCCTCAGATATAAACTGGTTATGGCAAAAAGACTCTCATCTAAACTTTAAGATGATCAATGAATTGTCTCAAAAAGAACTTGTCAGGGATCTCCCTAACCATACCTTTGCAAAAGAATCTATTTGTTCAGCGTGTGAACAGGGAAAAGTGACAAAAGCCTCTTTCAGATCTAAACAAGTTTCTTCAGTGATCTCACCTCTTCAGCTTCTCCATATGGATCTATTTAGACCTGTCAATGTCCAATCTCTATCTGGAAAGAGGTACGCTCGTGTGATAGTTGATGAATGATAGAGATATCATAATAGCTTCAAAAGGCACTGGGTTCTGAAGATATAAAGATCTGAAGAATGAAGATTCAGAACTCAGAAGATAAGACAAAAGCCTAAGGCATAACTTCTGAAGTGTCAACTTCAGAAGTTCTGAAGATATTTTGAAGAAGTTCTGAAGAAACTTCTGAAGAAGATCTGAAGGAGTTCAGAACCTGTTCTGAACATGTCTGTCATAAATGTACTGTTACTTTAGTCTTTCTATTACTTGTATAAATAGATTGTTTGTTAGATTGTTATAACTAATGTTTTCAATAAGCCTTGTAAAGACATATTTTGTAATACTGTTCATCCTATCAATACATACGACATTTGGTTATCATATTGCTGTTCTAATCTTTCCATATATTGATATCTTGATTGTTTGGGTCCTAACAATTGGTATCAGAGCCAATTCATCTGTTCTTGAAAGATTTGTGAAAGAACTTGTCAGATCTGACAGTTCTTGGTGTTCTTGATCTACATATTTCAAATTCAACTCAGGTGAATTCTCGATCTTCTAACAATCAAAGATGTCTAAAGAAATAGTCTCAATCGGATCTGAAACGAAACCACCAACTCTCTTCTTGGGAGAATATCATCAATGGAGAATCAGGATGATTCAATTCTTGGATAACATAGATGAAGCCTTAATGCAATCAATCAGAAATGGCCCATTAGAGGTATTTATTGAGATTCCAGCTGTCCCCAGAACTGAATCCACTCCTGAAATACCTGCATCAAGAATTAAAAAGAGTCCTGGAATGTATAATCCAGTAGAAAAGGCTCAAATGAAAGTTGATAGAAGAGCATTGACTTTACTCACCATGGCAATTCCTAATGAAATATTCAATAGGGTTGATAGTTTAACTTCAGCCAAAGCCATGTGGGATGAAGTAGATGCTCAGATGCAAGGAAGCACAAAGGCTCAAGCACAGAGATTAAATATCTGTGTAGGAACATATGAAAACTTCAGATACAAAGAAAATGAATCTATCACTGATACATATCATAGATTCAACAACATTCTGAATGATCTAATAAGAAATGGTGTTCAGAAATCAAATTCTGAGATAAATAACAAATTTCTGAACAATCTAGGAAATGAATGGTCAAGTTTTTCAGATAATATGGTAACTAGGAATTTATCCAGAAAGACTGTTCATGATGTCTATGGCATCTTATTCCAACAAGAGGACAAGATCAAAGTTAGGCAACATGAACAAAAGAAGGCAAATGAAACAGTTGCCCTTCTGAGCAAGAACTACAATAATTTTTTGACCATGGCTGCTAAGAAAGTTTGTGAGATTCCAGAGACAACTGTTTGTGATGGGGATGAATCAGATGAGGAGCTGAAAAGGATTTATGATAATATTGCTTTTATGACAAGGCAATTCAAACAAAGATACAATCAAAAATATCATAATAAACCTAGATCTGATGTTGGACCTAAGAAAGGTCAAGAAGCTGGTCAATCTGAAACATCTGAACCAGCAAGGTGCTTCAACTGTGGAAAGCCTGGACATTATGCATGACAATGCAAGATGCCAAAAGTCAAGAATTCAGGCTACTATGAGAAGAAGCATCTGTTAGCTAAGAAAAAGGAGCTTAATCCTGCTCTAGTGACCAAGTATGAAGAGGACTGGTTAAACTGGAGTGATGGAGATGATGATGAAGAAGTTGCTCACTATGCAACCAATTCTATATGTGTCAAATGGATCCAGAAAAGGACAAACAAGACACTGAGGTATCTTCTTCATCTTCTGACTTAAATTCTGAAATAAACTACTCTTCTGAACAAAATTCTGAACAAAATTCTGAACATAACACTATAAATTCTGAAATGAAAAATCAATTTCAAAACATGTTTTCTGAATTTGAAACACTCAGAAACAGAATCAAAGGTGAAAGAATTTTGGTTAATCAATTCAGGGCTGAAAGTCAAATATATAAAGAAAATTGTCAAGCAGCTGAACAGATTCTTGAAAAAGTTTCTGAAGAAAAACTTGTTTTAAAAGAAAAAATGGATAGTTTACAAAAGGAAGTAATTAATGAGAAATCTGAAAAGGAAATTCTAAATGTTAAGATGAATTTTCTGAATCAAGAGAGACTTGATCTTTATAAAAAGATTAAGGAATTAGAAGATTTAAATTTTAAAAGAGGACAAACTGAACAAACTCTGAACATTTTAACTAGTCAGGCTCAGAACTCAAAATTTTACAATATAAAAGCAGGTTTAGGATATAATGACAGTCAAATTTTGAAAAAGGCACCTGCAAACTTGTATGATTATTCAAAAATGAAAATTTTCAATGAATCAAATACAGATGTCATCTCTAAACCTGTGAACTATTCTTTGCCTGAAAGAATACCTTTTGTAAAATCAGAGACTTTGTTTTCAGAAGAAACACCTTTTAAAACTGGTGAACCAGAGATAATCTCTGAAACAGAAGAAATAAATATAAGTTCAAATATTTGTGAATCTTCTGAATCAAATATTATTTCTGAAAAAAAATCTGAAGTAATTGTTAAGTCAGAAATAATTTCTTAAGTTACTTCTGAGATAACTTCTGAATTCAATTCTGAAGTAATTTCAGAAGATATTTCTGATAATAAATCAGAACATGAAGAAAAATATGATGAATTCTCAGAAATTGACTCTTTAGAAGATGTTGATGAGAATCCCAATATTTTTTGATAATTCTGATGATGAGTCTACAACAACAAAAAATTCAAATATTTTTGCAACTAGTATGACTCAAAATAAATTTTCAGATCTAATAAATGCTTCTGATTCAGAAGATGATTGATAATCATATGGTGCAAGTGATTGATAAAAATGGCTATTTGGTTTACAAATCACAATCTTGTATGAATGAAGGAGAAAAACTAAAATCTGAAGCTTCAAAGATACCTTCAGAAATGTTTGGTCCTGTGTTTTTAAAAACAGAATATCAGAATTCAGATTTTTCTCCTACTAATACAAACACTTCATTGACTTCAACACTATGTTCAGTAACATCTTCAACACCATCCTCAAATTCTCTCTCTGAAGTTCAGAAAATTAACTCAAATTCTGAAGATAAACCTAAAGTGAACAAAAGAATGACAAATTAGATAGTATTTCATTTTCATTTCTTATCTTTTACAGAGCTGTCCAGTTTAGTATGGAGAAAGAAAGATGAAAGACTGTCAAAGAATGATTAGATAGTATTTCATTTTCAAAGAAGAATGATGTACCTAAATCAAAGAAAGTGAATAAAAGAATTTTTGTTGAAAAATCAAATGTTATTGATTCTTATATGTCTAATGCTGTTGTAAATACATTGAAGAATCATATTCACTGTATTAATTGTGGTCATCATAATTTTCATCTTAGCAACAAAACAAACAAAAAAAATTTGATGAAATCTATTCAGAAATGTTCAGCTATATTGACAAATTTAATTAAAAGAAAAAATAAAAATAAAAATAAAACTAAGAAAGATAAATCTCAAAGTTCTGAACAAACTTCTGAATTGAAAAATCTGAAGAAAAAGTTCAGAACTTCAAATTTTATTACTAATCTCAAAGGACCCATTCTGAAATGGGTACCTAAAACTCAATAATCTCTTTTGTAGATATGTCATGTGTGGGTCTTAGATTCTGGATGTTCAAGACACATGACACCTTTCAAAAGAACTACTAACTGATTATCATGAAAGATATGGAGGAACAGTTATCTTTGGAAACAATGCAAAGGGATATGTAAGAGGATATGGCACTTTCATTAAAGGAGATGTGAAAGTAATGAAAGTTTTCTATGTTGAGGGACTAAGACATAATCTTTTTAGTATTGGTAAATTATGTGACAAATACTGGAAGGTTAATTTTGACATAGATTACTGTCATCTTCTGAGTACAGGAAACAAAAATGAATTAACTGCTTGTAGAGATGGAGATATCTACACAGCAACATTCACTACAACTGGTCAACTACAAGGTGTATGTTATATGTCTACATCAATGAAAAGTGATAGTTGGCTTTGGCACAGAAGAATGTCACATCTGAACTTCAAAGCCATTTCTGAACTAGGCAAACATCAATCTGTAAGAGGACTACCAAACATCAGATTTGAAAAGAACTCTCTTTGTTCTGCATGTGAACTAGGGAAGATCAAAAGAAGTTCTCATCCTCTGAAAATGTTATCTTCATGCAAAGCTCCACTAGAAATGCTACATATGGATTTGTGTGGACCAATGAAGACTCAAAGCATGGGGAGAAAGAAATACATTCTTGTCATAATAGATGAATATACAAGATACACTTGGATTGAATTTCTGAGACTCAAATCTGAATTTCTGAGACTCAAATTCAAGTTCTTCTTCAACTCCCAATTCAAAAGATCAGAAGTGACAATGGAACAGAATTCACAAATTCTACACTTCAGAACTTTTTGGAATCTGTTGGAATTTCACATAATTTTTCCGCTGCAAGAACTCCTCAACAGAATAGGGTGGTTGAAAGAAAGAATAGAACTTTGGTAGAGGCTGCAAGAACCATGCTTGCATATTCAAAACTTCCTCTTTCTCTTTGGGCAGAAGCTATTGCTACTGCATGTTTTACTCAGAACAGGACCATTCTAAACAGAAAATTTCTTAAAACTCCTTATGAAATGCTAAAACAAAGAAAACCCTCTATTGATTATTTTTAAATCTTTGGTTGCAGGTGTTTTCTAAAGAATGATACTCAGCATCTTGACAAATTTGCACCAAAAGGTGTAGCGGTATCTTTGTTGGCTATTCTCAAAGATCCAAAGCTTATAGAGTACTACTTAAAGGAACTCAAAGGATCATTGAGACTACAAATGTCAGATTTCATGAGCCAACATTGACTTCTGAACAAAACAGTTCAGAACTCGCACATAACCCAACTTCTGAAAGTTTGGACTCAGAATATAATCAGACAAACTCTACTTCTGAATCTCAAACTTTACTTAAAACAAATTTAGACAATTTATGTCAAGACTTATTTGATATTTCTGTAAATGTTTCTGCAGATTATCAAAATCCTTCTCTCATCAGAAGCACAAATGATCAAAACATTTCAGAAATACAAATTACAAATACATCAGCACCACAAATCTACTCAACTTCAGAACTTCTACTTTCTGAAAATGTACATCCTACTTCTGAACCAGTTCAAGTTATCTCTGAACCAGTTCAAGTTATTACTGAACCAGTTCAAGATACTTCTGAAAATGTTCATCAAAGTTCTGAACAAAGTCAAAATGTTCCATTTGAGGGGGAGACTTCAGATTTACATTCAGTTATCAATCGTGATACTGAAACTCAAGCAATTGTTGATGATTATGATTCTCTGAACAATGTTTCATCTGTTCAACCATTGCCAAATGCGAACAAATGGACATCAAGTCATCCAGTGCATCAAGTCATCAAATGAACAAAAGGTGTTCAAACAAGATCTACAACAGCAAATGAGTGTATGTATGTTAATTTTTTAAGCAGTATGGAACCCAAAAAGCCATGTGAAGCACTTCAAGATCCAGACTGGATTTTAGCCATGCAAGATGAGTTAAATCAATTTGAAAGAAACAAAGTCTGGATATTGGTACCAAAACCAAAAGGTAAATCTATCATTGGCACAAAATGAGTATTCAGAAATAAAAAGGATGAAAATGGTATTGTTGTAAGAAACAAGGCAAGGCTTGTAACTAAGTGGTATTGTCAACAAGAAGGAATTGATTATGATGAAACCTTTGCTCCTGTTGCTAGATTAGAAGACATTAGAATATTTCTTGCATATGCTGCTCACAAAAACATGAAGGTGTTTCAAATGGATGTGAAATGTGCATTTCTGAATGGTATTTTACATGAAGAAGTGTATGTTGAACAACCAGAAGGCTTTGTAAACAAAGAATTTCCAGATCATGTCTACATTTTAGACAAAGCCTTATATGGACTTAAACAAGCACCAAGAGCATGATATGATACTCTTACAACTTTTCTTCTGAATTCTAAATTCAAAAGAGGTACTGTTGATACAACTTTATTTCTGAAAAAGGAAGGTGATGATATGATATTAATACAAATATATGTAGATGACATTATATTTTCCTCTACTAATCCAAAATTTTGTAGAAATTTTGAGAAAATCATGCAAACTGAATTTGAAATGAGTATGATGGGAGAGTTGACATTTTTCCTTGGTCTTCAAGTTAAACAACTTCCCACTGGCATATTCATTAATCAAACTAAGTATGTCTCAGATTTACTTAAGAAGTTTGACATGACTGATTGTTCAAGTATTCAAACTCCAATGGCCACTGCAACTAAGTTAGAACCTGATCTAAATGGAAAATCTATTGATCAGAAAAAGTACAGAGGTATAATTGGATCTTTGCTTTACTTAACTGCTAGTAGACTAGATATAATGTTTGCTACATGAATTTGTGCTAGATATCAAGAAAATCCTAAGGAATCACACCTTTTAGCTGCAAAAAGAATCCTTAGATATCTCAAAGGTTCTCCTTCATTGGGACTTTGGTATTCTAAGGATTCTAGTTTTGAACTAACAGCATTTACAGATGCAGATCATGGTGGTTGCAAATTAGACAGGAAAAACACTTCTGGATCATGCCAGTTTCTGGGTGATAGACTGGTTAGCTGGTCTTCAAAGAAACAAAATTGTGTTTCTACTTCTACAGCAGAAGCTGAGTATGTAGCAGCTGCATTATGTTGCTCACAAGTGATCTGGATGCAAATTCAACTCAAAGACTATGGTTACACTTTCAAAAAGATTCCTTTGTATTGTGATTCAAAGAGTGCCATAGCCATCACTGCCAATCCTGTTCAGCATTCAAAGACCAAGCACATTGATGTAAGATATCATTTTATCAAATATCATGTGGAAAAAGGTAATATTGAAATGTTTTTTGTTCAGACAGATTATCAGTTAGCTGATTTATTTACCAAAGCTCTTGATGAAAAATGTTTTAACTTCTTGGTAAGTAAATTGGGCATGATGAATATGTCTATGTAAGTACTAAGCATCAATCAAAACTTAGAAGTTATATTCTGAGATTTCTTATTTCAAATTCTGAATAATTTGTTCTTCAGAAATCTTCTGAAGTTTTATATTCAGAAAGTTATTTTTTTTTTAAAACTCAGAATATACTCCTTCTTTATCTAGCTTGATTGTCTTTCAATACTTTTCAAAAAAAAATTCTTCTCATTTCTTTAATATTCTCTTATTTCTTTGATAAATATTGCACTATTTAAGGGGGAGAATCATAGTTGCTAATGATTCAAGGGGGAGTGGTATTAATGTCAAAAAAAAATTTGAACTACTCTTTCCTACTAAACAGATCTGAATTGCTGATTTCAAGTCTTACACTTCATATCTAAGAAGTATGAACAAACTTCCTTAGATAAAATATTTTACAATTGTTCAAACCTACTTCTGAATTCTCAAAATGATTTATATTTTTCAGAAGTTTGTATCTTTAAATGATTTTTAGTGTTCTAAAGTGATACAAGTTTACTTCAAAACTAAACTTAAAAGTTCTGAAGTTCCCCTGAATTCTTTCTTTCAGACTTCTGAACTTCTTCTCAGAAGTCCTGAACTATTTCTGAAGGTTTTGAACTTGTTCTCAGAACTTAACTTCCCGTTGATATTTCTTAAGTTTCACTTAAACGTGTGCCACGTGTTTTCATTTCATTGGATATTTCTTAAGCACGTTGTCTAAACGGTTCATTTATCCAACTTAATGATGATTATTACTCTAATCACATTTACTTTTTGGCCACGTGTCCATCAGCGATTATCTAATCATATAAATCAATGGATTCTTCATCGTCTTCATTTTTTAGCAATTTTTCACTGAGAAATCTATCTGTGTTAATTGATCTTCTTTCTATTACCAATCCTTGTTCTTCAGACATCATGTCTACTTCAAATGCAATGGTTTCTGCTTCCTCGAGCTTCAATGACAGCAATGGATCATCGAGTGATGCTTCATTCAAGATCGTGCCTCAAAAATTAGTGGTTGGAACAATGGAAATCCCACTGAATAATGATCAAATGGTTCAAGACACAGCCACAACTACTATGAATCAAGCCGGACCTTCAAACCCTAACCCTAACCCGAGAACTGATAAAATTGGGGAAACACAAATTGAACCTATTGAAGTTGTTTCTGAATCAAATGCTGGTGATAGTGAATCCCAAACTCGTGCTGCAAGTAGTGATATGTCCAAACTTTATGTTCCTGCTGAGAAAATGCTTGAAATCAAGAAAAATAACTGCGCTTTGAACTTCAAATCGACAAACTTTGCTGCTGATCAAATGATTTTGATCGAAATTCTGAAGAAACATCCACTCCGTACTCTACTCTCTAGGAAATTCTCTGTTCCTACTTCTTACCTTCAACAATGGTGGTACTATGCTGAGGTTGATGAATCTGAAGATTAAATCGTGTCCTATGTCCATGCTTACAAGGTATGCATCTCTGTGGATGATATTAGAAGTCTTCACTATCTGTCAAAACCAGATGAGGTTCTTGGGAAAACTTGTTATGATCCAATTCCATCTTCATCAGAAATGATATCAGATTTCATGAGTTTGGGATACTCTGAAAATCTAAGTGCTTTAAGCTCTTTTAGAAGAAAATGTTTACCTCCGATATGGTATTGTTTATTCTCAATTCTGAATACTTGTTTATCTGGGAAAAGTTCAAGTTTGGATCAAGCTTAATCAAATGGGAGGATCATCTTTCATGGCGTTGCATTCAACAAGCATTATGATTATGCTTCCCTTATTTTTGAAGAACTCAAATCTGCTATTTTGAAGAAGTCCACATTCAACTACATACCGTTTCAGAGATTCTTTCAAACACTCATCAAAGGAGCAATGAAAGCAGTGCCAAAAATCCCTGTTCTAGCACATGAGGTACATGTTCCTATCTTTACTACAGACAGTTTAAGACCACCAAATGCGAAACTCACATTTCCAAATGCAGTTCCACTTCCTTCTCACTTACTTGATCTTGTAAGTACACCAAATAGGATTGTGGGTGAGTATTTAGAATCTATGGGATTACCTCAACCAGTAGTCCATTCCCCTGATTCAAACCAGAGTGGTGATAATGCAAGGGAGTCTAGACTTGTTAGAAGGAGAGGGGAGGCTATTCAAGGGGGAGAACAACCTCAAAGGGTAAAGAGGAAAAATGAAAATGAGAGAATGGGTAGAAGAGTAAGAAAAAGAATTGAAGAGGGGAGAACACAGGTAAAAGAAAAACAAACATGTGAACCACCTGTTACTAGCCGGGCACCCACATCTTCTATCATTCCACATTCTTTGGTGGATGATATTGAAAAAGCCAGTGAGCCCATGGCAAATTTGGTTATCCCCCCCAGCCACTCACCCATCTCTCAACAGAAGGGTGTTTCATCAACACATATGGGGCAAGCAGCTTATAATCCATTGGGACCCCAATTGGAGGTTCCTTTTGTTGAAAATGAAGGATATATGTCCCCCCTTCACCATTTTGAGTACATTGAGTCTGAGGGTCCCCTCAACTTTGAGCCTACTGAACCACTTAATGTGGAATTCATTCACACTAGCACACATCTTCCAGATGTCACTAAGCAAAGTGTTTGTCACATTGCATTAACAACTATAGATATTCCTATTTCTGGATATCAAGGATTAGTTGGAAGACTTGGTGGGGTGAACATCACAAAAGCCCCATTCACAGAATCAAATGTGGTTCATGATGTCTCTGTGGCACATACAAGCCAGCCTACTTCTGAAGGACTGCAAACAAGACTATCTGTTGGTCTTGGAACCTTACCCACATCTTCTGAATTCACAGAATTCAAAGATTTCTGTACTTCTGAATTTGCAAAGATTCAGAAGGACATCAAGGAATTGACGGATACAACCAAAAAGGTGAAGGAGGATAGGTTGGATCAACAAGGGGAGAGTATGGTAAATAAGTTGACTGATTTTCAACTTCAATCATCTATTGATCTGAATTCTTTTAAACAAGCACTTCTGACTGCTTTTTCTGAAGTGGCTTCATCAGTTTCTTCTCTGAACTTCTCAGCCTTCTTCTTCATCTGCTCAACCAGCTTTTGCAACAAAGGATGATATTACTCAGATTTTCAATCAGCTTTCTTCTATTCAGAGTTCTCAGACAGATTTAAGCACAAGATTGTCTGCTCTAGAGTGCAGGGTTCAATCAGATACTTCTAAAAGAGTTCTTGATGATCAAGATCCTGATAATCAAGAGGGGAGAAAAGACAGAAAGTATCTGAACCAGAAAATGCTGAAAATGTTCAAGTTCAAAGTTTTGAGAAAACTTCTGAAGATGCTCAGAATGTTGGTGAAGCATCTAATAGAGTTTCAGAAGCTATAGAAGATATCTTATCAGCAGAACATGAGGGACAAGAGGTAAATGATCATACTTCTGAAGAAATGATAGAAGAAGTGTATGAAACAGAGAAGTTATCCTTTGATTCTGAAGGTAACTTAAGCTCAGATAATACAGACATAATTCCATACTCAAATGAAGAAATGCTAAGGGAATACCTTGCATTTGAAGATGTCATTGGAGAGCCAAGTGACCTTTTTGATGTTATTATGTTTGAAGAAGACAGGTCTGGAGCAAATATGGGAGAAAGCTCAGAAGAGATAAAAGACTTAGTAATTTGGAAGCCTCAACAACTTCTGAGTGAAGAATTCAGAAGAGCTTCTGAAGGATTGTGGAATATTCTAAATCAATTTTGTTGGGTACATCTGTTTCTAAATAAACCAAGAAGTCTGGAGTGTAGACTTTTGGATAACAGATTTTCAGTCTTCAGAGATTTTCTTAATCAACCAGATGAATATGTTAAACTTGAAGTTGATCTGGGTCACATGGGAGGAAATGAACTTGCAGATGAAATTCTGATGGTCTACTCTGGAAAATTTGAAGTAAGAGTCAGATCCTGCATTACAATTCCCAAAATTGATATTCCTCTTCTTGAAGAACCTATTCTAGATCAAATCTATGAAAAGAAAGATATGTTTCTTTGTGGAGAAATAAGTTTAGAGTTTCCTGAAGTTATTCACTTTCATATGTATAAAACCAGTTTGAAGTTTGCAAAGCTGGAAGATTTTGTAAATGATGAGTGGTCTGAAGAACAAGTATCTCAAGTTAGAAACTTTGTCCAGAAGCATGGTGTTCAGAATTTGAATGATTCCACTCTTATCAAGAAAATTAGATGTCTGACAAAGACTGTTGAAGATGATTTGGTAATATACATATTTGGAGCAGAGAGAAAAAATGGATATCTGTGTGAATTTACTCAATATGATCTGTACAAATTAAGATTGCAAGACAAGTTGACAGTTCTTCAATTTTGTGTTGCCAGAAGTGAAGTTGAACTTGTTTTTGAAGTTAGAAGAATTCTGGGAATCTACATAAGGAACATCATCAAGCATGACTTTCAATTAGCTCTGGAATTTGGTTTATCTAAAGTGAATCTGTTGGAACCTGTAAACCTTGAAAATACAATAACTAGAGTGTTCACTAGTCCAGATCTTGGGTTCAGATACATAGCAGATGGAAATAAAACTTTTTTGATTTCAGATATTCCAAAATACTCTAACTCAACTCTGAATTGGTTTCTTACTTATGCAAAGGATTATATTGAAGATTCAAATGTCAAAGAAAAAATCATATATCTGATCAAAGAAAGAGTTCATTTTAGAGAAATTGTAAGGAAAAGTTATCTAGTTGGTCACAAAAGAGAAAACAAGATCAGAGGAGCTGATTATATACTTAGTGATACTTATGATTTCCAAATTCACTCAAAGAAACAAGACTTGGAGGAAATGCTGAAGTTTTCTCTGAACATTGAAAGTTCTGAACCAAGTCAGAAGGATAAAGAGAAAAGGAAAGAAGCAATTTTTGAAGCTATTTCTGAACAGTTGGTTCCTGTAGAGCAAATATCTGAAGAGGAACAACTGAAAGCTCAAAGAATAGAAGAAAGTGCTTTCACTATGTTTCTTTAATATTTCCATCCAGAAATGTTCATGGAATATGAACAAAAGTTCAACTATATTGATTGATGGATTCAAAAGTCCTTTGGTTGAAAACAATGGTACTCAGATATCATTAGAAAGATAAGGATCCCAATTAATGAAGCAAGAAAGGAAAGTCCAGTGGTCAAGGTAATTAATGTTGACTTGAAGACAAGACAAAATTACAAGTATACATTCTTTACAGTTGAAAGACAAAATGGTGAGATTTCTACCTTTTCTGAAGCTGATTTCCAGAATGTGAATCTCAGAGATCTACTCAGAGTTTACAGAAGTCTTTATCCTTTTCATGATTCAATCACCAAGTTCAGAAAATCATTTCCAATCCTCAGAGATGCCTTGTACAGAGAATTTATATAGGCTACAAAGACTGATTTTCAGGTTGCTTATGTTCTGAACAAGAAACAAGTACACTTGAGCAAACCAAATCTGAGCTTACCAAATATTCAGAATCTGAAGAAGAGTACTTTAGTAATTCAACCTCCAGGTTTCGTTTGCAAATGCTTTGAAGAATTATTATTTGTGAGATTTGAAGAACTCCACAAATGTTGCAATGGAACTCTCATGGCAATCAGAGATCGTTTGGTAAAAAGACAAAATAGAAGACCAAAGAATCTGAGCAATGAAGATTGGGAGAAGCACAAGAAGCTTGCAAAAGAGATGGTTAGAATTGCTGAATCTTTACTTGAATACAGAAGCTTAATTCTGAAAGATGTTAGAGAAATTCTGAACTTCTGGAAGTATGATCTGAACTTTTAAAGCTAAGGGGGAGGTTGATAGAGATATCATAATAGCTTCAAAAGGCACTAGGTTCTGAAGATATAAAGATCTGAAGAATGAAGATTCAGAACTCAGAAGAAAAGACAAAAGCCTAAGGCATAACTTCTGAAGTGTCAACTTCAGAAGTTCTGAAGATATTCTGAAGGAGTTCAGAACCTGTTCTGAACTTGTCTGTCATAAATGTATTGTTACTTTAGTCTTTTGGTTACTTGTATAAATAGATTGTTTGTTATATTTGATAGGACCCAAACAATCAAGATATCAATAAAAAGATTATGACAGGAATGATAATAGCCAAATGTAATATGTATTGATTGAATGTACTGTATTACAGAATATGTCTTTACAAGGTTTATGAAAACGTTAGTTCTAACAATCTAACTAACTATCTATTTATACATACAATAGAAAGACTAAAGTAACATAGCATTCATAACAGACAAGTTCAGAATAGGTTCTGAACTCCTTCAGATCTTCTTCAGATGTGTCTTCAGAACTTCTTTAGAACCTCTTCAGAAGTGCCTTCAGAACTTCTTCAGATCTTTTTCTCTTTAAGAACCCAGTGCCTTTTGAAGCTATTATGATATCTCTATCAATCTCCCCCTTAGCTTCAAAAGTTCAGATCATACTTCCAGAAATTCAGAATTTCTCTTACATCCTTCAGAATTAGTCTTCTGTATTCAAGTAAGGATTCAGCAACTCTAACCATTTCTTTTGCAAGTTTCTTGTGCTTCTCCCAATCTTCATTGCTCAGATTCTTTGGTCTTCTATTCTGTCTTTTTACCAAACGATCTCTGATTGCCATGAGAGTTCCATTGCAACATTTGTGGAGTTCTTCAAATCTCACAAATAATAGTTCCTGAAAGCATTTACAAACGAAGCCAGGAGGATGAATTACTAAAGTGCTTTTCTCCAAATTCAGAATATCTGGTAGACTCAGATTTGGTTTGCTTAAGTGTACTTGTTTCTTGTTTAGAACATAAGCAACTTGGAAATCAGTCTTTGCAGCCCATATAAATTCTCTGTATAATCCATCTCTAAGCACTGGAAAAGATTTTCTGAACTTGGTGATTGAGTCATGGAAGGGATAAAGACTTCTGTAAACTCTGATTAGATCTCTAAGATATATATTCTGAAAATCAGCTTCAGAGAAGGTAGAAACTTCACCATTTTGTCTTTCAACAGTAAAGAATGCATACTTGTAATTTTGCATTGTTTTCAAGTCAGCATTAATTACTTTGATCACTGGGCTCTCCTTTCTGGCTTCATTGATTGTAATTCTTAACTTTCTGATGATATCTGAATACCATTGTTTCCAACCAAAAGATTTATGAATCCAGCAATCAATATAGTTGAATTTTTGTTCATACTCCATAAATATTTCTGGATGAAAATATTCAAGGAACATTGTTAAGGCATTTTCTTCAATCCTTTGTTCTTGAAGATGTTCCTCTTTAGATACTTGTTTTGCAGGAACCAGCTCTTCAGATATAGCTTCAGAAATAATTTCTTTACCTTTCTCTTTTTCTTTTTAACTGAGTTCAGAAGATTCCATATTCAGAGAAAACTTCAGAATTTCCTCCATGTCTTGCTTCTTTGAGTGAATTTGAAAATCATAAGCATCACTTAGTAGATAATCAGCTCCTCTGATCTTGTTTTCTCTTTTATGACCAGCAAGATAACTTCTTTTTACATTCTCTCTGAAGTGAATTCTTTCTTTTATCAGATAAGCAATTTCTTCTTTAATGTCTGATTCTCCAACATAATCATTTGAATATTCAAGAAACCAATTCAGAGTTGAGTTGGAGTATTTGGAATATCTGAGGCCAGAAAGGTTTTATTTCCATTCACTGTATATCTGAATCCAATGTCTGGACAAGTAAACACTCTAGCTATTGCTGAATTTTCAAGATTTATAGGTTCCAACAAATTCACCTTTGATAAACCAAATTCCAGAGCTAGTTGAAAATCATGCTTTATAATGTTTCTTATATAGATTCCCAGAACTCTTCTGACTTCATAAACAAGTTCTGCTTCATTCTTTGCAACACAGAAAGAAAGAACTGTCAATTTGTCCTGCAGTCTTAACTTGTATATGTCATATTGAGTAAACTCACATAAGGATCCATTTCTCCTTTCAACTCCAAATCTATATATTAACAAATCATCTACAACAGATTTAGAAAAACATCTGATCTTCTTTATGAGAGTTGAATCATTTAGATTCTGAACTCCATACTTCTGAATAAAAATTTTGACTTGAAGTATTTTATCTTCAGACCGTTCATCATTAACAAAGTCTTCCAGAGTTGCAAACTTCATACTTTTTCTGTACATGTAGAGATAAGTTTCTTCAGGAAATTCCAAACTTGTTTCTCCAAAACCAAATATATCTTCTTTTTCATAAACTTGATCTAAAATGGGCTCATCAAGAAGAGGAATATCAATCTTTGGAATCAAAATGCAAGGTCTGACTCTTACTTCAAATCTTCCAAAGTAGATCATTAAAATTTCATCTGCAAGCTCAGTTCCTTCCATATGTTCTAGATCAACTTCAAGTTCAACAACTTCATCTGGTTGATCAAGAAAATTTCTGAATATACAAAATCTGTTATCCAAAAGTCTACACTCCAGACTTCTTGGTTTATTAAAAAATATATGTACCCAACAGAACTGATTCAGAATTTTCCATAATCTTTCAGAAGAATCAAATTTTCTTCATATTTTTTATTTTGGTCAAGTATTTTGAACTTCAAATTTTCTTGATTCCGAGACATATAATAAACCCATCTATTGTTATCAAATTCTTTCTGAATTCTTCACTCAGAAGTTGTTGAGGCTTCCAAATTACTAAAGCTTTTGTTTCTTCTGAGCTTTCTCCCATATTTACATCAATAACATCCTCTTCAAACATGATCACATCAGAAAGATCACTTGGTTCTCCAATGACATCTTCAAAAGCAAGGTATTCCCTTAGCATTTCTTCATTAGAGTCTGGAATTATATCTGTGTTATCTGAGCTTAGATTTCCTTCAGAATCAAAAATTATCTTTTCTGTTTCATACCCTTCCTCTACTGTATCTTCAGAAGAGTGAACAATTTCCTCTTGACCTTCATGTTCTGCAAACAAAATATCTTCTATTGCTTCAGAAACTCTATTAGATGTTTCACCAATATTCTGAGCATCTTCAGAAGTTTTCTCCAAGCTTTGTTTCTGAACATTTTCAACATCCTCTGTTTCAGATAGTCTCTGTCTTTTCTCCCCCTCTTGATTATCAGGATCCTGATCATCAAGACTTCTTTTAAAAGTATCTGATTGAGATTTGCATTCTAGAGCAGCTAATCTTGTGTTGAACTCTGTCTGAGAACTTTGAATGGATGAAAGTTGATTGAGAATCTGAGAAATATCATCTTTAGTTGCATAAACTGGTGCAGCAGAAGAAGAAGAAGAAGGCTGAGAAGCTTTCAAAGAAGAAACTGAGGAAGCCACTTCAGAAAAAGCTGACAAAAGTGCTTGTTTAAGCATATTAAGATCATTGGAAGATTGGAGATGAAAATCATTCAGCCTGTTAACCATACTTTCCCCATGTTGATCCAACCTAACCTCCAACACCTTTTTGGTAGAGTCCGTCAATTCCTTGATATACTTCTGAATCTTTGCAAATTCAGAAGTACATAAATCTTTGAATTCTGTGAATTCAGAAGATGTGGGTAAGTTGCCAAGATCAACAGATGAACTTGTTTTCAGACCTTCAGAAGAAGGTTGGCCTGTATGAGCCACAAAGGCATCATGAACCACATGGGATTCTATGAATGGAGCTTTTGTGATGTTCACCCCACCAGGACTTCCAACTAATCCTTGATATTCAGATATAGGAATATCTATAGTTGTTGATGCAATGTGACAGACACTTTGCTTAGGAACATCTGAAAGATGTGTGCTTGTGTGAATGGATGGCACATTAAGTGGTTCAGAAGGCTCAAAGTTGAGTGGACACTCAGACTCAATGTGCTCAAAACTATGAAGGGGGACATATATCCTTCAATTTCAACAAAAGGAACCTCCAATTGGGGTCCTAATGGATTATAAGCTGCTTGCCCCATTTGTGTTGTTGAAACACCCTTCTGTTGAGAGATAGGTGAGTGGCTGGGGGGGTTAACCAAGGTTGCCATGGGCTCACTGGCTGTTTCAATATTATCCACCAAAGAATGTGGAATAATAGTAGATGTGGGTGCCCGGCTTGTAATGTGGTTCACAGGTTTGTTTTTCTTTTACCTGTGTTCTCCCCTCATCAATTTTTTGTCTTACCCTTCTACCCAGTCTCTCAGTTTCATTTTTCCTCTTCACTTGTTGAGGTTGTTCTCCCCCATGAACAGCCTCCCCTCTCTTTCTAGTAAATCTAGACTTTCTTGCATGATCACCACTCTGGTTTGAATCAGGGGAAGGGATTGCTGGTTGAGGTAATCCCATAGATTCTAAATGCTCACTCCCAATCCTAGATGATGTACTTACAAGATTAATTAAATGAGAAGGTAGTGGAAGTGCATTTAGAAATTGAAGTTTTGAATTTGGTGGTCTTAAACTGTCCATAGTGAAGATAGGAACATGTACCTCATGAGCTAGAACAGGAATTTTTGAGACAGCCTTCATTGCTCCTTTGATGAGTGTTTGAAAAAATCTCTGAAATGGTATGTAGTTGAATGTGGATTTCTTCAAAACTGCAGATTTGAGTTCATCAAAAATGAGACTCGCATAATCATAGTGTTTGTTGAAGGCAACTCCATGAAAGATAATCCTCCCATTTGCTGAAGCTTGATCTAAACTAGAGCTCTTCCCAGATAAACAGGTATTCATAATGGAAAATAAGCAATACCAAATTGGAGGTAAACATTTTCTTCTAAAAGAGCTCAAAGCACTATGGTTTTCAGAGTAACCCAAGCTCATAAAATTTGAAATCATTTCTGATGAAGATGGAATTGAATCATAACAGGTTTTTCCAAGAACCTCATCTGGTTTTGGCAAATAGTGAAGGCTCCTAATATCATCTACAGATATGCATACCTTGTAGGCATGAACATAGGAGACAATTTCATCATCAGTTTCATCTACCTCAGCATAATACCAGAATTGTTGAAGATAAGAAGCAGGAACAGATAATTTCCATGAAAGTAGAGTGCGCAGGGGATGTTTCTTCATAATTTTGATCAACATTTCTTGATCATCAATAAAGTCTTTGGATTTGAAGTTCAGAGCACAGTTATTTCTTTTGATGTCAAGTAATTTTTCAGCAGGTACATAGAGTTTGGACAGGTCACCACTTTCATCATGAGTCTGGGATTCACTTTTAGCAACATTTGATTCAGAAACAACATCAATGGGTGTATTTTGTGTTTCCCCAATTTTAGCAGTTGTCGGGTTAGGGTTAGGGTTAATGATAGGGTTTGAAGGTCCGGCTTGATGAGTTGCAGTTGTGGCTGTGTCTTGAAGCATTTGATCATCATTTAGTGGGATTTCCAGTGATCCAACCATCAATTTTTGAGGCACAATCTTGAACGAACCATCACTTGATGATCCATTGTTATCATTGAAACTCGAGGAAGTAGAAATCATGGCATTTGAAGTAGACATGATGTTGGAAGAATACGGATTGGTAATAGAAAGAGGATCAATAAACACAGAAAGATTTCTCAGAGAAAAGTTGCTAAAAAATGAAGATGAAGAGGAATCCATTGATTTATATGACTGGATAAGCGCTGAACGACACGTGGCCAAAAAGTAAATGTGATTAGAGTAGTAATCATCATTTATTAGGAGAAATGAACCGTTTAATGGTCGTGTTTAAGAGAGATCCAATGAAATTAAAACACGTGGCACACGCTTAAGTGAAAAATCAACGGGAAGTTTAGTTCTGAGAACAAGTTCAAAAACTTCAGAATTTGTTCAGAACTTCTGAGAAAAAGTTCAGAAGTCTGAAAGAAAGAACTCAGAAGAACCGCAGAATATTTAAATGGAGTTCAGAACTAAACTTGGATCATCTTATAAGACCAAAAATCATTTAAAAATATAAACTTCTGAAAAATATAAACATTTTGAGATTTTAGAAGTAGATTTGAACAAATAGAAAACTGATTTTATCTAAGGAAGCTTGTTCATACTTCTTAGATATAAAGTGCAAGACTTTATTTCACCAATGCAGAATTGTTATGTAGGAAAGAGTAGTGGAGAAATTTGAAATTAATACCACTCCCCCTTGAATCACTAGCAATTATGATTCTCCCCCTTAATCATTGCAGCTTTACCAAAGAATCAATCAAATATTAGTGAAATGAGAAAAAATATGAGAAGTATTAAAATACAATCAACCTAGATACAGAAGAGATAGACTTCTGAGTTTGAAAAGAAGCAAATATCTGAATGTTGAACTTCAGAATCTGCAAAGTAATTCTGAAGAGCAAAGTATTCAAAATTTGATATAAAACCTCAGAATGTAACTTCTAGAGTATAGGTGATGTATAATACTTACATAGACATGTTCATCATGCCCAATTTACTTACCAAGAAGTTAAATCGTTTTTCATCAAGTGCTTTGGTAAATAAATCAGCTAACTGATAATCATTCGAACAAAAAACATTTCAATATTACCTTTTTCCACATGATCTTTGATAAAATGATATCTTACATCAATGTGCTTGGTTTTTGAATGCTGAACAGGATTGGCAGTGATGGCTATGGCACTCTTTGAGTCACAATACAAAGGAATCTTTTTGAAAGTGTAACCATAGTCTTTTAGTTGAATTTGCATCCAGATCACTTGTGAGCAACATATTGCAACTGCTACATACTCAGCCTCTGCTGTAGAAGTAGAAACACAATTTTGTTTCTTTGAGGACCAACTTACCAGTCTATCACCCAGAAATTGACATGACCCAGAAGTGCTTTTGCTGTCTAATTTGCAACCACCATGATCTGCATCTGTAAATGCTGTTAGTTCAAAACTAGAATCCTTAGAATACCAAAGTCCCAATGAAGGAGAACCTTTTAGGTATCTAAGTATTCTTTTCGCAGCTTGAAGGTGATTCCTTAGGATTAGCTTGATATCTGGCACAAATACATGTAGCAAACATTATATCTGGTCTACTAGCAGTTAAGTAAAGCAAAGATCCAATTACGCCTCTGTACTTTTTCTGATCAACAGATTTTCCATTTAGATCAGGATCTAACTTAGTTGCAGTGGCCATTGGAGTTTGAATACTTGAACAATCAGTCATGTCAAACTTCTTAAGTAAGTCTGAGACATACTTAGATTGATTAATGAATATGCCAGTGGGAAGTTGTTTAACTTGAAGACCAAGGAAAAATGTCAACTCTCCCATCATACTCATTTCAAATTCTGTTTGCATGATTTTCTCAAAATTTCTACAAAATTTTGGATTAGTAGAAGCAAATATAATATCATCTACATAGATTTGTATCAAAATCATATCATCACCCTCCTTTTTCAGAAATAAAGTTGTATCAACAGTACCTCTTTTGAATTTAGAATTCAGAAGAAAAGTTGTAAGAGTATCATACCATGCTCTTGGTGCTTGTTTAAGTCCATATAAGGCTTTGTCTAATATGTAAACATGATCTGGGAATTCTTTACTTACAAAGCCTTCTGGTTGTTCAACATACACTTCTTCATGTAAAATACCATTCAGAAATGCACATTTCACATCCATTTGAAATACCTTCATGTTTTTACGAGCAGCATAGGCAAGAAAATTCTAATGGCCTCTAATCTGGCAACAGGAGCAAAGGTTTCATCATAATCAATTCCTTCTTGTTGACAATACCCCTTAGCTACAAGTCTTGCCTTGTTTCTCACAACAATTCCATTTTCATCCTTTTTATTTCTGAACACCCATTTTGTGCCAATGACAGATTTACCTTTTGGCTTTGGTATCAATCTCCAGACTTTGTTTCTTTCAAATTGATTTAACTCATCCTGCATGGCTAAAATCCAGTCTGGATCTTGAAGTGCTTCATATGGCTTTTTGGGTTCCATGCTACTTAAGAAATTTACATACAGACATTCATTTGATGTTGCAGATCTTGTTTGAACACCTTTTGATGCATCTCCAATTATTTGATGAACTGGATGACTAGATGTCCATTTGTTCATATTTGGCAATGGTTGAACAGATGAAACATTATTCAGAGAATCATAATCATCAATAATTTCTTGAGTTTCAGTATCATGATTGATAGCTGAATGTAAATCTGAAGACTCCCCCTCAAATGGAGAAATCTGAATTGGTTCAGAACTGTGAGGTTCATGGTCAGAAATATTTTGAACCAGTTCAGAAACAACTTGAATTGGTTCAAAAGTTGCATTTTCAGAAGTTGGAAGTTCTGAATTTGAGGTAGAGAGTTGTGGTGCTGATGTATTTGAAATTTGTATTTCTGAAATGTTTTGATCGTTTATGTTTCTGAGAAGAGAAGGATTTTGATAATCTGCAGAAACATTTACAGAAATATCAAATAAGTCTTGACATAAATTGTCTAAATTGGATTTAAGTAAAGTTTGAGATGTAGAAGTAGAGTTTGTCTGATTATGTTCTGAGTCCAAACTTTCAGAAGTTGGTTTATGTGCGAGTTCTGAACTATTTTGTTCAGAAGTCATTGTTGGCTCATGAAATCTGACATTTGTAGTCTCAATGATTCTTTGAGTTCCTTTAATGAGTACTCTATAAGCTTTGGATCTTTGAGAATAGCCAACAAAGATACCAGCTACACCTTTTGGTGCAAATTTGTCAAGATGTGGAGTATCATTCTTTAGAAAACACCTGCAACCAAAGATTTTAAAATAATCAATAGAGGGTTTTCTTTTTTTAACAATTCATAAGGAGTTCTAAGAAATTTTCTGTTTAGAATGGTTCTGTTCTGAGTAAAACATGCAGTAGCAATTGCTTCTGCCCAAAGAGAGAGAGGAAGTTCTGAATATGCAAGCATGGTTCTTGCAGCCTCTACCAAAGTTCTATTCTTTCTTTCAACTACCCCATTTTGTTGAGGAGTTCTTGCAGCGGAAAAATTATGTGAAATACCAACAGATTCCAAAAAATTCTGAAGTGTAGAATTAGTAAATTTTATTCCATTGTCACTTCTGATCTTTTGAATTGGGAGTTGAAGAAGAACTTGAATTTTCTTCAGAAAGGGTATCAGTCTTTCAGAAGTATCAGACTTGAGTCTCAGAAATTCAATCCTTGTATATCGTGTATATTCATCTACTATGACAAGAATGTATTTCTTTCCCCCCATTCTTTGAGTTTTCATTGGGCCACACAAATCCATATGTAGCATTTCAAGTGGAGCTTTGCATGAAGATAGCATTTTCAGAGGATGAGAACTTCTTTTGATCTTCCTTAGTTCACATGCAGAACAAAGAGAGTTCTTTTCAAATCTGATCTTTGGTAGTCCTCTTACAGATTGATGTTTGCCTAGTTCAGAAATGGCTTTGAAGTTCAGATGTGACATTCTTCTGTGCCAAAGCCAACTATCATTTTTCATTATGTAGACATATAACATACACCTTGTAGTTGACCAGTTGCAGTGAATGTTGTTGTGTAGATATCTCCATCTCTATAAGCAGTTAATTCGTTTTTGTTTGTTGTACTCAGAACATGACAGTAATTTATGTCAAAATTAACCTTCCAGTATTTGTCACAGAATTGACTAATACTGAAAAGATTATGTCTTAGTCCCTCAACATAGAAAACTTTCATTACTTTCACATCTCCTTTAATGAAAGTGCCATATCCTCTTACATATCCTTTTGCATTGTTTCCAAAACTAACTGTTCCTCCATATCTTTCATGATAATCAGTTAGTAGTTCTTTGAAAGGTGTCATGTGTCTTGAACATCCAGAATCTAAGACCCACACATGACATATTTGCAAAAGAGATTATTGAGTTTTAGGTACCCATTTCAGAATGGGTCCTTTGTGATTAGTAATAAAATTTGAAGTTCTGAACTTTTTCTTCAGATGTTTCAACTCAGAAGTTTGTTCACAACTTTGAGATTTATCTTTCTTAGTTTTATCTTTATTTCTATTTTTTTGTTTAATTGAATTTGTCAATATAGCTGAAC
This sequence comes from Silybum marianum, assembly GCA_036898165.1. NCBI lineage: Eukaryota > Viridiplantae > Streptophyta > Magnoliopsida > Asterales > Asteraceae > Silybum > Silybum marianum. The sequence continues at coordinate 11,864,955 of CM072540.1, read as the reverse complement.
ATTTCTGAATAGATTTCATCAAATTTCTCTTGTTTGTTTTGGAGTTAAGATGAAAATTATGATGACCACAATTAATACAGTGAATATGATTCTTTAATGTATTTACAACAGTATTAGACATATAAGAATCAATAACATTTGATTTTTCAACAAAAATTCTTTTATTCACTTTCTTTGATTTAGATACATCATTCTTCTTTAAAAATGAAAAACTCTCTAATTTGTCATTCTTTGACAGTCTTTCATCTTTCTTTCTCCATACTAAAGTGGATAGCTCTGTAAAAGATAAGAAATAAGGATTAGTATAATAAATTCTTTTGTTCACTTTAGGTTTATCTTCAGATTTTGAGTTAATTTCCTGAACTTCAGAGAGAGAATTTGAGGATTATCCTTGTTCAAAAATTTTAACTATGGTGTTGAAGTCAGAAGATGTTACTGAACATGGTGTTGAATTTGATGAAATGTTTGTATTAGTAGGAGAAAAATCTGAATTCTGATATTCTGGTTTTAAAAACGCATGATCAAACAATTCTGAAGGTATCTTTGAAACTTCAGATTTTAATTTTTCTCCTTCAGTCATACATGATTGAGATTTATAAACCAAATAGCCATTTTTGTCAATGACTTGCACCATTTGATCATCATCATCTTTTGAATCAGAAACATTTATTAGATCTGAAAATTTATTTTGAGTCATACTTGTTGCAAAAATATTTAAATTTTTTGTTGTTGTAGACTCATTATCAAAATTATCAAAAAATATATCGGGATTCTCATCAATATCTTCTAAAGATTCAATATCTGAGAATTCATCATATTTTTCTTCATGTTCTGATTTATTATCAGAAGTATCTTTTGAAATGATTTCAGAATTGGATTCAGAAGTTATTACAGAAGTAACTTCAGAAACAATTTCAGACTTAACAATTACTTCTGATTTTTCTTCAGAAATAATATTTGATTCAGAAGATTTACAAATATTTGAAATTATATTCATTTCTTCTGTTTCAGAGATTATTTCTGGTTCACCAGTTTTAAGAGGTGTTTCTTTTGAAAATAAAGTCTCTGATTTTATAAAAGGAATTCTTTCAGGCAAAGAATAGTTTACAGGTTTGGAAATGATACCAGTATTTGATTCATTGAAAATTTTCATTTTAGAATAATCATACAGGTTTGCAGGTGCCTTTTTTAAAATTTGACTGTCATTATATCATAAACCTGCTTTTATATTGTAAAATTTTGAGTTCTGAGCCTGACTAGTTAAAATATTCAGAGTTTGTTCAGTTTGTCCTCTTTTAAAATTTAAATCCTCCGATTCCTTAATCTTTTTATAAAGATCAAGTCTCTCTTGATTCAGAAAATTCATCTTAACATTTAGAATTTCCTTTTCAGATTTTTCATTTATAACTTCTTTTTGTAAACTATCCATTTTTTCTTTTAAAACAAGTTTTTCTTCAGAAACTTTTCCAAGAATACGTTCTACCGTTTGACAATTTTCTTTATATATTTGACTTTCGGCTACGAATTGATTGACCAAAATTCTTTCACCTTTAATTCTCGTTTTCGAGTGTTTCAAATTCGTAAAACATATTTTGAAATTGATTTGTCATTTCGAATCTTTAGTATTAATTTCGGAATTATGTTCGTAATTTTGTTCAAGATGAAGAAAATACCTCGTTGTCTTGTTTGTCCTTTTACGGATCCATTTGACACATGTAGCAATTTGTTGCATAGTGAGCAACTTCTTCATCATCATCTCCATCACTCCAGCTTTAACCGCCTTCTTCATACTTGGTCACTAGAGCAGGATTAAGCTCCTTTTTCTTTGCTAATAGATGCTTCTTCTCATAATAACTCGAATTCTTGACTTCGGCATCTTGCATTGTCTTGCATAATGTCCGCTTTCCACGGTTGAAGCATCTTGCGGTTCGTATGTTTCGTATTGACTCACCTCTTGACCTTTCTTAGGTCCAATTTCAGATCTAGGTTTATTCTGATATTTTTGATTGTATCTTTGTTTGAATTGCCTTGTCATGAAAGCAATATTATCAGAAATCCTTTTAAGCTCCTCATCTGATTCATCCCCATCACAAACTGTTATCTCTGGGATCTCACAAACTTTCTTGGCGAATGGTCAAAGAATTATTGTAGTTCTTGCTCAGAAGGGCAACTGTTTCTTGTGTCTTCTTTTGTTCATATTGTCTAACTTTGATCTTGTCCTCTTGTTGGAACAAGATGCCATAGACATCATGAATTGTCTTTCTAGACAAGTTCCTAGTTAACATATTATCTGAAAAACTTGACCATTCATTTCCCAGATTGTTCAGAAATTTGTTATTTATTTCAGAAGTTGATTTCTGAACACCATTTCTTCTTAGATCATTCAGAATGTTATTGAATCTATGATATGTATCAGTGATAGATTCATTTTCTTTGTATCTGAAATTTTCATATGTTCCTACACAGATATTTAATCTTTGTGCTTGAGCCTTTGTACTTCCTTGCATCTGAGCTTCTACATCATCCCACATGGCTTTTGCTGAAGTTAAACTATCAACCCTATTGAATATCTCATTGGGAATTGCCATGGTGAGTAAAGTTAATGCTCTTCTATCAACTTTCATTTGAGCCTTTTCAGCTGGATTGTACATTCCAGGACTCTTCTTGATTCTTGATGCAGTGATTTCAGGGGTGGATTCAGTTCTGGGAACTGCTGGAATCTCAACAAATACCTCTAGTGGGCCATTTGTGATAGATTGCATTAAGGCTTCATCTATGTTATCCAAGAATTGAATCATTCTAATTCTCCATTGATGATATTCTCCCAAGAATAGAGTTGGTGGTTTCGTTTCAGATCCGATTGAGACTATTTCTTTATACATCTTTGATTGTTAGAAGATCGAGAATTCACTTGAGTTGAATTTGAATTTTGTAGATCAAGAACACTAAGAACTGTCAGATCTGACAAGTTCTTTCCCAAATCTTTAAAAACAGATGAATTGGCTCTTATACCAATTGATAGGACCCAAACAATCAAGATATCAATATATGAAAAGATTATGACAGGAATGATAATAGCCAAATGTAATATGTATTGATTGAATGTACTGTATTACAAAATATGTCTTTACAAGGTTTATGAAAACGTTAGTTCTAACAATCTAAATAACTATCTATTTATACATACAATAGAAAGACTAAAGTAACATAGCATTCATAACAGACAAGTTCAGAATAGGTTCTGAACTCCTTCAGATCTTCTTCAGATGTGTCTTCAGAACTTCTTCAGAACCTCTTCAGAAGTGTCTTCAGAACTTCTTCAGATCTTTTTCTCTTTAAGAACCCAGTGCCTTTTGAAGCTATTATGATATCTCTATCAAGATTGTTATAACTAATGTTTTCTATAAGCCTTGTAAAGACATATTTTGTAATACTGTTCATCCTATCAATACATACGACATTTGGCTATCATATTAATGTTCTAATCTTTTCATATATTGATATCTTGATTGTTTGGGTCCTAATAATGAATATTCCAGATACACATGGGTATTCTTTCTTCGATCCAAAAGCGATACACCTGATGTAATTATTGCATTTATCAGAAGAATGGAAGTCCTGATCAATCTTATCGTTCGCTCCATGAGAAGTGATCATGGTACTGAATTCAAAAACAGTACCTTGATTAATTTCTTTGAAGAAAATAGAATCACTCACAACTTCTCATCAGTAAGAACTCCTCAGCAAAACGGTGTTGCTGAAAGAAGAAATCGAACGATCATTGAAGCAGCTCGCTCAATGCTCAGCGAATCGCATCTACCTACTCAATTCTGGGCTGAAGTGGTCAATATAGCGTGCTTTACTCAGAATCGATCCCTGATAGTGAAGCGATTCAAGAAGACCTGCTATGAACTATTTAATGGAAGAAGACCCTCTCTGAAATATCTACACATTTTTGGATGCAGATGCTACATTCTGAATGACAGAGATCATTTGGGTAAGTTTGATCCAAAAGCTGATGATGGGATATTTCTTGGATACTCTTCTGTATCCAAGTCTTTCAGGATTTTCAACAAGAGAAGACAGCGCGTTGAAGAATCTATGCACGTCAACTTTGATGAATCTCGCCCAACAAATTCTGCTCCTATCCCTGAAGAAGATGTGGAGTTGAATGAATGGATGAAATCTCATTACGGGGAACCTGAAACTTATTTCAGCAACAAACCTAACGCTGAAACTAATGATGATGGGATCCATGATCTTCCTATCTCAAGCAACGATCCATCATCATCAGGGATCAACATCACTCCTCTCAATCAGATTCCTCCATCTGATACCTCATTAGGAAATTCTTTAGTGAATAACCAAGCTTCATCTTCTACTGATCAATCCTCTGAATCACCTCCAGAATTGATATTAAATAATGAAGTACCTGTTGCTGAAACAACCAACGTTATCCCTAAAAGAGAACAAATCCCTGAATATATTGTTGATCAGTCTCCTCAACCTCCAGCTCGGCGATGGACTGCAAATCATCCAATAATCAAATTATTGGTGATCCAAATGCAGGTATCAAGACTCGTAGAGGTACAGGTAATATATGTCTCTATGTTAATTTTATTTCTCTCTCTGAACCTAAGAATATAGATCAAGCTATCTCTGATCCTAGCTGGGTCTCTACCATGCAAGAAGAACTAACTGAGTTGCGTATAAACAAAGTTTGGAATCTTGTTCCTCGTCCATCTGATAAAACTGTAATAAGAACCAAATGGGTCTTTCGAAATAAGCTAGAGGAAAATGGCACTGTTATTCGCAATAAGGCTAGACTTGTTGCTCAGGGATACAGACAGAAAGAAGGTATTGACTATGATGAGACCTTCGCCCCTGTTGCTAGATTAGAAGCCATAAGACTTTTCTTAGCTTATCCTGCCCATAAAGACTTTAAGTTTTCAAATGGATGTTAAAAGTGCTTTTCTAAATGGTAAACTCAGCGACGAAGTTATGTTGAACAACCTCCTGGGTTCTCTGATCCAAACCATCCTGGTTATGTTTTTAAATTTCAAAAAGCTCTTTCAAAATACCTTCTTAAAAAATTTTCATGGAAAATTGACCAAACTCTATTTTTAAGGAAATATAAAGGTCATACTATTCTTGCTCAAATATATGTTGATGACATTATTTTTGGCTCCACAAGACTCAAACTATGCACTCGTTTTGCAAAAAGAATGAAGAAAGAATACAAAATGAGTATGATGGGTGAACTAACATATTTTCTAGGTTTCCAGATGAAGCAATCTGACAAAGGACTTTTCATTTGTCAAAGTAAATATGTTAAAGACATGCTTAACAAGTTTGATATGAATCAATGCTCAGCAATGAAGACTCCTATGGCACCTCCTCTAACTTTGAATAAGGACCCAAATGGGAAACCTGTCAATATCACTGCCTATCGTGGGATGATCGGATCTCTGCTGTATCTTACAACGAGTAGACCCGATATCATGTATTCTACCTGTCTCTGTGCTCGATATCAAGCTGACCAAAGGAATCTCACCTCATCGCTGTAAAGCGAATCTTCATATATCTGAAGAGAACTCCTAATCTGGGTCTTTGATAGGAAGAGCACCACTGGTGGATGTTAGCTATTAGGTGGTAAGTTGATAAGTTGGACTAGTAAAAAGCAGAACTCTGTGTCCACATCTACCGTTGAAGCTGAGTACGTAGTCGCTGGTAGCTGTTGTGCTCAAATCCTATGGATGAGAAATCAACTGAGAGATTACGATCTCAAACTTTCTAAAATCCCTATCTATTGTGATAGCACTAGTGCTATTGCAATTGCAAATAACCCTGTACTTCATTCCAAAACCAAGCACATTGAGATTCGATATCACTTTATCAGAGATCATGTGATGAATGGAGAAATGGAACTTCATTTTGTACCAACTGAATATCAGCTCGCTGATCTTTTCACCAAGCCTCTTGATGAAACTAGATTTAATCTACTCATCAGCGAACTTGGTATGTTGAACGCTGAATAACTCTCCATTCTCTGAACTCTGATTCAGCGATACTTGGTTTATCTCACTCAGGTATGAATTCCTAAATCTCTACATTCTCTAAATTTCTCTTTTCAAAGAATAGTTCTTCAAACTAAAAACCCATCATTGACAATCCTTTATTGTCTATTGATGAAGAATTTAAGGATAATGATTAACATTTATTTAAATGATAATCATTTTCAAAATTTTCAAATAAGAAAAGGACACGTCAGACCTTTATCTGACACATGACGGACCACGACGTTTCCTTTACCACTCTTTTCTAGGAACGTGTGCTAGGTCATCATTACTTTTCAAAAAGCTAAAACCGTCGTTTAGATATCCTTTTTCTCTCTCCTCTTGCTATTTAAGCAATTCTTCTCTTCATTTGATTCTTTATGCACTCATAACTCTCTAAAAGCAAGAATCTCCTTCTAATCTTTAAGTTTTCTTCAAGAACACGCACTTGGCGTTTTTCTTTGTTTTTCACTTTTAAGGTTTGATCTAACCTTTGTTCTTTATTTAAAACAACAATGTCGTTTATCACATCTCTACATTCTTTATAACTTCTTGTTTTAAATCAAATCCTGTTTTAAATCTAAGAAGACCATTTTTGGTATCTTTAACCAAGTTTTTTTTTTAAATCTTCAAAACATCTTTTCTAAATTTGTGTTAATAACAAGTATTTTGATCTTTGTTCATCAAAACACTTGTTTTTCTTCTACACCTTTGGTAGTCTTTGTACCAAAAACGTATTTTGGTTTATTCCTTCTGTATTAAACCATGATCTTCCTCTTTGGTGTTCCCATCTTTGAAACAGAAATGGCTTCTTCAAGGAAAACTACTCAAGCTGATGAGAGTGCACCAATTGTCCTTACAAAAGCTCCTGCCTGCAACTTCATCTTGGAAGAAGCAACTTTCAAGCCATGCAACTACTTGGCTCTGGTGGACATCCCTGCTGACAAATCTCATTTCAATGATGGTGCAACATTCATCAAGGCTTATCCGTTGATGTATGCGTTTGTGCACAATCCCATTGGCATCACTTCTCATCTTCAAGCTCTCTGGTACACCACTCACTGCACGACTCTCACTACGAACATGGGAAACAAGCTCCCTGCAATCGCCTTAACAATCCCCACTCTTGGCCCCTTCGCCTTCACTTCTGGGTTTCTCAGAAATACTCTTCACCTCCCTTTAAGAGGTAAGAATCTGCAATGGGCCTCTGAGCCCACCAAGGAACAGATAGAGGAGTTCTTAGACTCCATTTTCTATGTATGGGAGAACCCTGAGGTAAAGTCTATGGGTTCGAAGATGGAAAAGAAGCGTCTCCCAGCTCGCTGGCAATACATCTTTACCCAAGTAATTCAGTGCTTGGGTTCCAAGACTGGCTCTCATGATCAGGCCAGCATGCACTTCCAAGATCTTGGCTTTGCTCTCTGCACAAACTACAAGTTGAACTATGCGGACTACATATTCAGCGCATTGTACAACAGGGTGAAATCAGCGAAGAGGAACCACTTCATTCCCTACCCAAGGTTCTTTGCTATCATCATGGAGTTTTCCTTCAAGGAGGAGTATCCAAAGGACGCCAACCAGAACTTCTCCGTGGTCGGCAAGAAGTCCCTGGATATTGATGTACATCCAGATGATGCTCCCTACACTCCATACATGCTGCAACTCATTGAAGCCGCAGTACCTGTGTTCGTCTCACTAAACAACCCATCAGTGAGTATCCCAGACACCTCCACCCCCTCAAAAAGAAAGGAACCGACCTATGGTCAAGAAAGGACCATCGCTCACAAGCCGGCATCAAAGAATTCAAAGAAGGGAGTCTCTCAAAAGACTTCCCTCTCTGATACAAGCGTAATACGAACGCCTTCTTCAGCCACAGCCACGACAACTGTCTCTGCATCCGTTGCCGTTTCTTCAGCACTACCACCATTTTCATCGACTCCGGTCACTGAAAGTGTTATAGCCAGCTCCGCTGAAGCTGGATCAGGTAGTACTTTCACGGCCCTATCTTCTTCTTCTTCCACCATCTCTTCTTTGGTCCTTACACAAACATATGATTCAGAGATAGTTGTCCCTATCTCTGATGATGTTGAAACGCACGTTGTCCAAACTTCAATATTGTTTCAACAATCTGAACTTTGGAAAACCAGTACAACAGGACCTCAGCATGTCTCTTACAGACATGCTATGACACAGGCTAGTGATCCACATGATACCACCGTTGTACACGATGTCCCTGAAAAGTAATCCTCATGATACTCTCAAGGTAAATGACATGTCTTGTCACCCTTCATCTAACCCAGAGCTCTTTTTGGGTGCTTTATCTATGTTGTCATCAGGTATCGCACCTCCTCTCTCTACCTCAGCGCCCACAACTACTACCACCAAGGCTGCTGCTGCTCCCTCCAGCGGCAGCAAAGGAAAATCTTCGCAGCTGCCAAAGACTGATGCAGATCTGCACCGAATCAAACAGGAGAAGTTTGCCTCCAAATTTCTCCCTTCGCTGTTGAGATTCCAAAGGTTGTTCTTCCCAGCCCCACATTCCCTGCTATTGACTTCTGGGTCAACGAATGTGCTCTCACAAGCGCCAGTGTGGACAATCTTCAGACGTCTGCTGAATTCATCTTTCAAACGGTCGCTGGTGCTCCAGGGATGAAGGCCACAATAAATAATGTTTACACTGACATCTAGTCAGTGAGGGCGGACAATCTGGCTCATGGGCAAGCCATTGCCAAGTTGGGGAAGCAGATGCAAGCACAACACCTAGTGCTCTAGTCTATTTAGAAGACTCAGTCCGATATGATGCAGATGCTGACAAAGCTCTCTGAGGCTGGCTCCTCCTTCACGGCTGCTGATCGGACCACGCTGAATCAGGTCCTCCAGACCTAGACTACGCACACCGAGTCTCTTAAGGACATTAGGTCCGATGTTCGTACAATGGTGGTGCATGTTCTCCCCGCTGACAACATCGAGGGGGAGAGATGCGACAAAGAAATCGCTGATGAGATAATCGGACAGGTCCATGAAACAATACCTGGCACTCCGATATCTCCCTACATTCAATAAGAAGCTTCCATCGTCACTGAAAAAGAAAATGAGGAGGAAGATGATGAGGAGGAAGAAGACGATGATGAAGATGACGATGAAATCCCTCACTATGGGGGAAATTGATGAAGATGATGATGATGACGTCCCTCCTGGTGCTTTTAAGCACTTTAAGAGCAGTAGACCGGGCAACTTCATGCCTGAAGTGATCTACAAGGAGCCTTTGGGGGACGGACCACCTTCGTCCAACCCATCAGGCAAAGGAAAGGAAGTGGTGGATCTTGATGCCACCATCCCATTATCTGAGGGGGAGACCACTATAGAGATAACTCTTCCCCTTATCCTTTATACTACTCCAATCTTTGAACCCCAACCTATCCATCTTTCTCCAATCTCTGAACCCCCAACCTATCCATCTTTCTCTCCTCCAAATTTTGGCCATGACCAACCTCTCTCTCCATCTCCCATTCTCAGTGAGTCTAGTCCCCCAAAGGAGTCCACTTTTTGGAAGGAACCTTCATATGAAGAGCAGTTTGTGTACATATCTGATTCTGACTCTGAAGATGAAGAAGGACTTATTCCCAGACGGCGCGCACAAAGACCACTAATAAGCGAGCCTGAAGAAAGAAGAAAGGCGAATAAATTTCCTAAAGGAACTTGAAGCCAAAAGAATAAGGATGCCCACTGCTGAACCAGAAAACCCTATGCCTATCAGCATGGTAGATGATTTCGGCTTCCTATCTAAAGAGGAGAGAGCACAAGCACTAGAAGCTCAGAGAGTCAGGGACGAAAAGATGAAGCAAACAGAGAATGATCTTGAGCTCGCAAGAAAGATACTCAGGGAGGATCCTGCAAGAGATGAAGCGACTAAAAAGCTGAACGAGCAAAGTAAAAGAGTCGCTGAAGCTCTGGCACAAAGAGAACTGAAAGTAGAAAATCTAAATGTGAATCCTATCCTTGCTCAAGAAAGGATCTTAAGTGCACTAACTGATGAAGATACAAGCCACAGAGAAAAAGAACTACGCTGGTGCACTGAACGATTCAATTTTCGACGGTCTGATTCAAAAATCATTCGTGCAACTATTGAAGGACGTCCTTCCAAAAGAAGTGGTCTGAAAGTATATGTACGAATGTACAGACATTCGAGATGTGAAAAAGAAGAAGCCAAGTTCTTAAAATTCTATGGATACTCTGAATGGCTAGAAATCAGAGATGTCATTCAAGGTTCCAAATCAAAATTCAAAGATATGGTGGAAAGAGCATTGGATCAGTTACTTCAAAGGATGTCACAGGATGTGCAAGTTCCTTCTCTCCCTGAGCCTACAAGAAGAAGAATATCAAACGCTAAAGGAGGTTCATCTTCTAAAAGCGATCATGAAACTAAATTCAACTATGAAAGCATTCTTGGCCATCTTGAAATCCCTGACGTCTCAATGTTGAACTCCTCTCTCCCTCAAGATCGAAGATATGAAGAAAATGAAATCATCACATTCCCTGAACATGGTATGGTTTTCTTGGATAATGAAGCATTCTTAGGACTCTTCAGAAACCGAGAAGTCAACAAGGCTCCATCAGCTTTCATAAAGATCATGCATCATTACTGCTGGTCAGATAATCCTCTGATGAATCGACAAAAGAAGATCTATGAAAATGAACTACGAAGAAGACATGAAAGACTCTCTGATTGATCTGTAGTCTTCTTTTCCTTTGTAGTATTTTTTTTTCAGCTTATTGTACTTTATCTTACAAAATTGTAATTTCATTTTCTATGTAATTTTTCAGATTATTCTTAAATGAAATTTCAAATGAAGTACTCTACTCCAATTGTGTACTAAAAGATCCCAGGAAACAGTAAATGGGACAATGAACATAAGAGTTCTAATTTCTTTACAAACCTCTTTACTCACTGATATTTCTCTTTGAAATTTAAATCAGTGAATGTACTTAAAGCCTCTATATTTGTAAAATTTTTGTTTTCCTATCCTTATAAATGAAACTCAATGGCAATAATAGAATTAGCTGAAAAAGATCTGACAGATTAGTACTTAGAAACTTTTACTTCAATATTTCTTAAGTCCCTACTAATTCTTTCAAGCAATTTTCCTATGTTGCTTAATCATAATCAAATAGGGGGAGATTGTTGATCATAACTCCTCTCAGTGATTTAAATATGATTCCTATATATACTTAGTGAAATTCCATTTGTAAACTTAAGTTCAAATTCAGCGATAGCATACGCTAATCGCTATCAGCGATCACTGAAAATCAGGAACCTCAAGTCTACCTCTGAAGATCAACCAACACACCAAAAGAACATTCAGCGAAAGTCAAAGACCAAGCTGAAGAAAGAAATAACCAGCTAGTGATCTGAAGTGGTTCAGTGATAGCAAGGATTATCTAAACCAAAGTGTGAAGTCTTGTCAAGTCTCAGCGATACTATGAAAGTTCATCCTTGAAGTTTCAAGTTTAGCGATCAAGTGAATCTTCTTAAACAAGATTAAAGTTGGTCTTATCCTCGATGCACAAAAATCAAACCTTATACTATGTCAGAAAAGGACGTACAGATTGTCTCTTATGTCCCCATCATATCTGATATGGTACTGTTCACACGCGGCCAAAAGTACTGTTGCTCTTGAACAAAGGACAAGCTTCCTATGAAAGCTTGACACGTGAAATATACCTTTTGTCTTTCATTAAATGGAAACGGGTATAAATAAGATGAAGATATCTTCTTCATCTTCATGCATGCTACTTTCTATTTCTAAAACCTCTGTCTCTTTTCTTTCTCATTTTCTTGTGCATCAAACTGTGTGTTCTTAGTTACAATGGAATAGGTTGAAATACTTGTTCTAATTCCGCTTGTAACTGTAAATTTGTTTATTCAATATAAACTAATTTAAAAACTTAAAATCTGTGTGTTTGTATTCAACCCCCCCCCTTCTACATTCTGTTTCTATATCCTTGAACTCTTGTAGACTCCTTTGGGACCAACAGTGGCCTAGTTTCCTCGCACGTCATGGCCGCCGTTGCCCATTCATCGGCCACACTGTGTGCCTATTTCAAAAACAAAGAAAAAAAGAAACAAGCTTCAATAACATTAACAAGCATAACGAGAATTCGGAATCATTGTATTCGAATTAGGAAGCTTGATACAAATGGATATTCCAGTGTCAAGTAAAATATGATATCCGTACCTTAACCGAATTGGAAAACTTAACGGACGATCAAATGGAGTTCACAGTCAAGTTGCCTCGCCCGTGTGCCTAATGAATACATAAACGGGTCATTATTTGCAAGACATGTAACCATAACATAACCATTCTAATAGAATTGCTTAGGTCTTAATGACCCTAAAGAACTTATACATCAAGAAGGACAGCCGTATACGAATTGGGAACTCAAACGTAACATTTAATCTTATACGGTTCCATTCCAACAGCTTTTATCCCTCTTCGTTTTGACCATTTTTACCCAACTTAGAGGTCAATCTAGATTCTATAATCTAAATGAATGTTGTAGAATGAACTCTTATGAGTCTATTGACTTTGGAATCAACTCATTTGGATAATCCATCTATGAGATATGACTTGAACAAAACAACAACTATGAACCCGTATGCACAGCAAACAGCCCTATAAACTCACCGTTTTGAGTCACTTAGATTCATAACTGGATTTTCGACTCTTCATACCAGTTGTAGAGTATAGTAAGGGATTTCCATCCACAAAATATTAGTATATTTGGACTTACGGTTTAAAAGTTATGCACCGTCAAACTACTGGACATGAGGTTGTCCAAAATTCCAATTCCCATATTTTTCGTCAACTCATTTTTATGATTCAAACTTCATAATTGAAACATTTAAAAGCTCCAAAACATACCTAACATACTAAAAACTACAAATGAGCTTAATGGTTAAGACCTTAAGCTTAATTATACAATTTTTGCTCTTTTAGACATTTAGCCGAACACTTAGTGTGCGATTAATCTTATACAACCAACTTAACTTTATTCAATTCATAATTTAACTCTTTTCATTTCTTCATCAGTTTTTAACCATTCCAAGTTTGTACACATATATAATTTCACAACTTAGCAATACTAACCCATAGCCTAAACATAAACATAATTAACCACATCAATCCTAACATAATCAAACATAATAAAAATGAAAGAAAATTATACCTCTAAGAAGGATTCGATGAGAGGAATCCGAATTTATGATTATTACTTTGATTCTCTTAGTAAATTGAAATTTTTTTAGAGAATAAGAGGTTTAGAGAGAGAGAGATAGATGTATAAGGCGGTCATATGCATAAGAAGAAGAAGTAGAAGACGTATGCTTTATGTATAAAATGGTTTCTTTGTATATATAATTATAAAGAGTTTAATAAATTAACTCTTTAGCCTCTCAAGTCAACATTATTAACTTTATGCCCAAATGGATATAAACCTTAGGTTAAGTTTAGTTTCGTTTTGTACGTGCGTGACCGACCCCTTGTATGCAATTATCTTATAATTTAGTCTGCGGTACAAGTCGATAATGCATTTAACTTCTCATATAAATCCATATATTGAGATTAGTCAGTAACAAAATCTAGGGTTATACTTGTTAGGGTTAAACAGTTTATTGTATTAAAGTTGGGATAATTATATAATTGAGGGATTAAATGTGTAAATACCGAGAGGTATATAAAGTAGGTTTACTTTATGTTTAACCTAGAGTTCAGAGAGAAGTTTCATAGCCGTACATTCATCTTACTCTCTGTAATCGACATTCATCTTATTAATTAATCAAGCCGACTACGTGATTCAATCCTATTGCTTATTGTTCGTGTCGGATTAATACATTGAATTGCACTTGTATTGGACTCACAATTGGTATCAGAGCAAAGACATTGAAAGATCTGATCCAAGTTTTTTTTTCTATTCACTTGAAATTGGTTGAATATGTCTATCCTAATTGATTAGAGTACATCGTTTATTGCATCTGACAAAGTTTCTCAATTCAATTTTAAAGTTTCTCTATTAAATTTTGTGTTTTCTGGGTTTACTGTGTTCTTCACGTTCATCTTGTTCTTCAAGAAAAGTCAAATTCTTTTATTAGTCGATAAATTTTGTTCCTTTTAATCGAAGTTACTTGTTTTTTTGAATTGACGATTGATACATTGCTTAACTAGATTAATCATAAAATCAATTTTGGTTGGCTGTTAATCTAGGTTGCATCAAACTGTATTCGACAATTCATCACTTCGACTCCTATCGGACTTGTTTCTATCGACTCTTATCAGATTCTCACCCTAATCCGATACATTTTATCCCTCTCTTATTGGATTACACTTATCGGATTCATTGAATTAATTTTATCGGACTCTCACTTAATCAGATTGTCATCGAATTCTCACATAATCTTTGAACTCTTATCGGATTTTCCTCTGTCTTAATCATTTATCAGATTTACCCTTAGTTCATACTATTCTTGTTTGTGTTTGGTGAAAGATTATGAGGGTGGCTGCTATTTTTTTTTGCTGGTGATCTTATTTAGTGCCATGTTTTGTGTTTAATTTTATCGACCTACGTATTCAACCCCCATTTTTCAAGTAAATTGTTACTTGCTGCCACGTAGTTCTAGCTATAGGAATTTTTGAAAATAAATTTGCTTACAACCACGTGGATGGTGAATTTTTGATAATCAATTTTTGAATCATGAGTTCATAGTAGGTGGTTTATTTTTTTATGTGGATACGTCGCATTTTTCAAGAGATAAATTTGAAAGTAGGTGGTGGCCTTTGGTTTATGAAGCAATTCTCAATCTTGATGGATCCATTGGTTTTTCTATTCATTGACATTGTAGGCAAAAAAAATTGAAGCAAATATTTTTTTTTCTTTTCTATTCGACCATTTTTTAATTTCATATACGGTAGGTGAATTAAGTTTGTTTCGAGGGAGTTAAAATTCGTAATTAGTTTAAGGGTGTTTATTCATTTCGGTTTGTTGTAATTCTTTGATTGGGTTAAACACAAGTGATTAAGTGATCAGATTTATTATTTCATGTGATAGGAAGTGATCAAGCTCTTCGTGCGAGGATGAAAGTTTTGTGCAATAACACCAACAGATGATTTTTTTGTTATTTTATGTGACAAATTTTATCATTTTATGTGATAACATTGTTACTTCATATGCTAATTTCGCATAAATTTTTGATCGGGTAAGAGCTTAATCGATTGTTTCGATTAATATTATGATCACCGTTCGGGTTAGAAATTTATATTTCTTGTGATCACATTTTTACGCGTAAGTTTCAAATTATAAGAATAGTTTCGTATCTGATTGTCAAATATTTTTTTTTTGTTTAAGTTTCGAGTGGGCTGATTAGAGTTATCGTCTCTGATTTTCAAGACTGACTTTGTTAGTTTGATATTTTAGGTTTAAATCGTCGAGACTAATTTTCTGAGTTTATTTCATTTTTTTTATTCAATTTATCAGAATCGATTTTTTAGGGATTATTTGACGGAGCTGTGTTTTTTTTTGTGAAATTTCTGATTTGACTTTTTCAGTAGATTTTTGGTGTTGATCTTTGGAGCTGACTTTCTGTTAAGTTCATTGCATCAATTTACGTTTAAGAACTTATTCAATCATACCTTTGGATCATTTCTAAACTTTCTGACGATCACACAAGTGCTTTCATGATGAATACACACACTCAAATAGAATGTCAGGTATGTTCTCCAACTCATAATGCTTTAATTGATCCGATGCAAACTATGATGCTCAAATTGGATGACTTAAATGCTAAATTGAAAGATGAAAAGAACCTTGTCACTAAATTAGAAGCCCGACTTGCGAATAATTATAATGAATTGTTGTTAACTAACGAAGAATGTGCTGATCATGCTTGTCTGGCCAAAGGTTTACAAGAGGACAAAGCCATACTTGATGACTCTAACAGTACTTTGACAAACAAATTATCTGAACTATCATCTAAATTAGCTAAGTCTGAACTTGAAAATAGAGATTTTTCTACTAAAACTGAAATTTTAAATAATCAACGGGAAGACTTGTTAGAAAAGGTAAATGATCTTGAACTCAAATTATCAAACGAGGTCAAACTGATCAAAACATTCATTTGATCAAACCCAATGAGTTCAAGTCCTATAAGTCAAAGGAAGGTCTAGGTGCCGACAATCCTCATTATCTCGAAAAAGCCATACCTGTCGTCCCTACTCTATACAAATTTGAATGTCTAAACCTTGGTCCGGATTTTCAAATTGATTTCATGGAATCACAGTTGCTTCCAGGTGATATCACGTTATCACCTGATCAAGTTAAGGAACAGGAAGACCTTAAGCGTGCTAGAACTGATAAGGGTCAAATTCCTTTCGTCTATGCTAATCTAAATGAGAGTTATAATCGGAAGGAATCCAAACCCACTCCCTCAAATGATACTTCTATTAGCTACTTTAACAATGAGATTCAAGCAAAACCGGCTGAATTTAAACCTTACATTCCCCCATTGATCTTAGAAAAACGTATAGTTCAGCTAGACCAAGATTATGAAGTAGCTACGCACGCTTTTGATCTCGAAAGAGAAATTTTAATGTCTATTTTTAAAGAAAATCAATCACAAAACCTACTATCCCATACAAGTCAGACCCACTTCTTGATTGTGAAAAAGAGAATATTCAGACAGAAATTCGTCGTTTAACCAGTAAACTTGCTAGTCTAGCTGCGAATGTTCTACAAGAGAAAGCTTCAACTTCTAATTTGCAAAAGAAATATGATACACTTCTTAAAGGCAAAAATGCTCAATCTGAACCTTCCTACACACACTCAGAAGTGTCTTCTTGTAAGGCTTTTCTAGGTGATTTGTCAACTGACGATCAAAACAGTTTTTCGAAAAATATCTGTTCCTCCACTAATCACTGTGAGACTCCTAAATCTGATAAAGGGCGTGAGTTCTCAACTTTTTCGAACTCTGATGATTGTTATGTCGATGACTCTAATTTGATCGATTTTTCCCCAATTCTTCCAAGACACTTGGATTTTCTTCCCAACAAAGCTATAAATGAACCAGTGATCATGCATAAGGGTGAATATTCCACATCTACCCCTAACAAGTTTCTGTGAACAAACCTGTTTTTCAAAATAACAACCTAAACCATTCACAGAAACACCGACCCACTAGTACCTCTAAAGCTCATCATCCTCACTATTCTAGTTCTTCTGACTGCAAATTTAATGATGTCTCAGATAAACGTTTTCAAAGAAAAGATGTTAGCGTCAAACAAGTCTAGGTAGAAACGGAGTTTAAGCATGTAATCGAGAATATTGTTATTCTCTTCCATTACTGTTTATATTCTAGTTCTGATTGTTGATTGTATTTGCTTCCGCTCACTGTTTATTATCTTCATAATCAACATCATATTGAGTATAAATGGGGATCTGGGTTCCAACAAACAGCCATCACTGCAAATCCGATGCACCATTCTAAAATCAAGCATGTTGATGTCAGACATCACTTCATCAAAGATCATGTGGAGAAAGGTATGATTGAAATGTACTTTGTTTCAACAGATACCCAGCTTGCTACTCCAAAAGGTGCACGACTACACCTGCCATTTCAACTCTACTGTAAATCAAGTTGCAATAGACATGAAGAAATTAGTGGCAACTCTGTAATTTAAAGCTGATATGAATGTCAACATCGCCATACAAGTTGCAAATGACATATGTGACATGTTCGACGCAAAAGTCAAAAGCATGCCACCAAGAGATATGAAAATGGATGACTTGAAGAGAAAGATAAAGTTGAAAAAAACTTCCTGTGCAGAAAAAGTTCTGAAGAAGACAAGCTATGAGGATCAAGAGGATCCAGATGCCTCTGGTCAAGAAGATCATTATAAGGGGAGCATTGAAGACGATCACCTTTCCATGTGCACCCTCTACCTGTTGGTCCCTAAAGGATCTACAAGAGTTCAATCAATAGTAAACAGTTTGTAGAAGGGGGGTTGAATACAAACACACACAGATTTTGGTTTTTAAATGAGTTTATAGAAAATAAACAAATTTACAGTTACAAGCGGAATAAGAACAAGTTTAACACCTATTCTATTGTAACTAAGAAACACTAAGTTTGATGCACAAGAAGATGAAAGAAAGAATAAAGAGGGTATAGGTTAGAAAGAAGCATGCCTTAAGATGATGAAGATATCTCCATCTTATTTATACCCGTTTGCATTTAATGCAAGACAAAAGGTATATGCCACGTGTCAAGCTTCGATAGGAAGCTTGTCCTTGCTAATAGGACAGCCATGCTTTTAGCCGAATATGAACAGTACCGTATGATGGGGACATAAGAGACAAGTCGTACGTCCTTTTCTGACATGGTTATAGGTTTGACTTTTGTGCATCGAGGATAAGATCAATCTTTAGTCTTACAAAGGAAGCTTCATTTGATCGCTGATACTGAATCTTCAAGGATGAACTTCAGTATCGCTGAGGCTTCACAAGACTTCACACTTTGAGTAGATAATCGCTGCTATCGCTGAACCGCTTCAGTTCACTTAGTTGATCATCTCTTTCTTCAGCTAGGGTCTTTGACTTTCGCTGAATGGTCTTCTGGTGTGATAGATGATCTTCAGATCTTTAGAGATAGGCTTGTTGTTCCTTGATCTTCAGCGATCGCTGATGGTAATCAGCGTGTGCTATCGCTGAATATGAACAGAAGCTTATACAATGGAATTTCACTAAGTATAAAAAGGAATCATATTCAAATCATTTAAAAGGAGTTATGATCAACAATCTCCCCCTATTTTATTATGATTAAGCAACATAGGAAAATTGCTTTAAGAGACTAGTAAGGACTTTAGGAAACATTTAAAGAAAAAATTTCTAAGTACTAATATGTAAAGTCTTTTTCAGCTAGTCTATTATCTGAATTGGGTTTCATTTATAAGGATATGAAAGCACAATTTTTACAAGTAAATAAGCTTAAAGTACATTCACTGATTGAATTTTCAGAGTGAAAGATCAGTGAGTGAAGATAGTTTAAAAAAAATAGAACTCTTATGTTCATTGTCCCTTTTACTGTTTTCAGGGATCTTTTCAGTACTAGGATGGAGTAAAGTACTCTGATTAAATTTCATTAACTATAATCTGAAGAAATTACAGGGAAATGAAATTACAACAATAAAGTAAAGTACTTGTACACTGAATAAATATTACAAAGGAAATAGAAATCTATAACTAATCAGAGATATTCTCGTTTCGTCTTTGTAATTCATTCTCATAAAGCGTCTTCTGTCGATTCATCAGAGGGGTATCTGACCAGCAGCGCCAAAGCATGATCTTTATGAGAGAGGATGGGGCCTTGCGAATCTATTGGTTTCTGAAGAGTCCTAAGAACCCTTCATTATCCAAGAATACCATACCAGGTTCAGGCAGTGAGATGATTTCATCTTTTTCATATCTTCCGTCTTGAGGGAGAGAGGTACAAAGCATTGATATATCAGGGAGCTCAAGATGACCAATAATGCTTTGATAATCAAACTTAGTTTCATGCTCATTCTTAGAACTTGAACTACCTTCGGCAGTTGATCTTTTCTTCTTAGATGATTCAGGGAGAGGGGGAACTTGCACATGCTGTGACATCCTTTGCAGCAACTGATCCAGTACACTGTCCACCACATCCTTGAATTTGGATTTGGAACCCTGAATGGCGTCTCTGATTTCTAACCATTCAGTGTATCCATAAATTCCTAAGAACTTAGCTTCTTCTCTCTCTGTTCTGTTCGTCCTTGTCATTCTTACATATACCTTTGGACCACCTCTGTTGGAGTGTCGCCCTTGGATAGTTGCATGAATGATTTTGGCTTCAGATCTTCGAAATTTCAGTCTGTCAGTGCACCAATCAAGCTCTTTATCTTTCTGCATAGTGGCTTCAGCAGATAGTGCACTTAGAATCTTCTGTTGAGCAAGAATCAGATCAACATTCAAATTTTCTTGTGCAAGTTCTCTCTGTACAAGCACTTCAGCGACCCTTTCACTCTTTTTTCAGTTGATCCTTGGTGGCCTTATATTTTGTAGAGTCTTCTCTGAGCAATTTCCTTGCTAAAGCAAGATCATTCTCAGTTTGCTTTATTTCCTCATCCCTGATTCTTTGTGCTTCCAATGCTTGTTCTCTCTCTTCTCTGGACAGAAAGTAGAATTCATCTACTATCCTTATTGGTATGGCTTCAATGGGTTTAGCTTCAAGCACCCTTATTCTTCTAGCCTCGAATTCCCTAAGGAATTTTATTCGCCTTTCTTCTTCTTCAGGCTCGCTTATGATTGGCTTTTGGACGCGACACCTGGGAATAAGGCCCTCTTCTTCTTCAGAGTCAGTTTCTATTATGTACATAAACTGCTCTTCAGAAGAAGGTTCCTTCCATGAAGTAGAGTCCTTTGGGGGACGGGGATCACTGAGGGAAGGAGAGGAGGAGAAAGATTTATCAGAGAGAGTTTTTGTAGGTGAAGGAGGTGTGGGGGTTTCAGAGAGAGGAGTTATGTAAGGGATAAGAGGAAGAGATACCTCAATTGTGGTCTCCCCCTCAGATAAGGGAATAGTGGCATCCAGATCTACCACTTCTTTTCCTTTGCTTGAGGAGCCGGATTGTCCCTGAGAGGGATGTTGTCCGTCCCCCAAGGGCTCTTGATGAGCGACTCCAGGTCTTGACAATCTGAAGTGCTCTAAGGCACTTCCAATGTCATCGTCGTCTTCATCATCATCCATCCCCCCATAGTGAGGGATAGGTTCTTCTTCTTCTTCTTCTTCTTCTTCTTCTTCTTCTTCTTCTTCTTCATCTTCATCTTCATCAGCATCATCATCTTCTTCAGGTTCAGCTCGCTGGATGTATGGAGAAATTTTCTCTGCAGGGAACCTCTGGTTATGCTCCGAGATGAGTTCATCAGCGAACTCTTTGGCACATCTCTCCCCCTCAATGTTATCAGGAGGTAGACAATGCACCATCAGAGTGCGAACATTCGTTTGAATGTCCTTGAGCGTCGCATCATTATCCTGAAGCGTGGTCCGATCAGCAGTGTTGAAAGAAGAGGAACTAGCCTCAGAGAGCTTGGTGAGCATCTGCATCATTTCGGATTGAGTCTTTTGTATAGACTCAAGGACGTTCGCTTGAGCAGCAACCTTCTGCTCCAGGCTGGTCAGAGTCTGATGAAAGGCCCTGTTGTCTTCCTTCAGAGAGTAAACGTCAGAGATGAGGTTGCTGACGTTAGTCTTGATCGATGGAGTTCCAACGATTCATTTGAAGATCAGTTCAGCGGACGTCTGAAGATTGTCCACCCTAGCCCTTGTGAGAGCACATTCCCTGACCAAATAGTCAATAGCAGGGAATGTAGGGTTCGGAAGGACAATGGGAGGCAGATCAGTGATGGGAGTGGGAAGCTTGGGAGCTTCCATCTCTTGCTTCACGTCTCTGAGCCGGGCAGCGCTGGGAGGGCCCTGAGGAGACTTCCCCATTTCCTTGCTGAGGGGAGGAGCGCCGGTGGTGGTGGTTGTCGTCGCTGAAGTGGGAAGAGAAGCGACACCTGATGATGACATAGATAAGGATGCCAAAAACACATCCGGATTAGAAGATGGATGAAAACATGTATTGGTCTCCCTGAAAGTATCATGAGGATTACTTTTAGGGACTACATTTGCAGAGGCAGTGTCTTGAGGATCACTGACCAGTGTCTTAGAGTACCTGTAAGAGATACTCTGGGGTCCTTTTAATTTGGCCTTCCAAAACTCAGATTGCCTAAACAATATTGAGGTTTGGACTGCGTGCATTTCAGCATTATCAGGGATAGGGACAACTATCGCTGAGTCACTTGCTGAGGTGAGGACCAAAGAAGAGGAGATAGAAGTAGATAAGAAGGCAGTGAGAGTAGTACCTGATCCAGCTTCAGCAGAGCCGGCTAAAACACCCTCAATGACCGGAGTCGCTGATGATGTAGGTAGTGCTGATGAAGCAACAACGGTTGAAAAGACCGTTGAAGTGGCTGAGGTTTTAGGTGGTGTTGGTAGTACACCGAAATCAGAGAGAGTGGTCTTTTGAGAGACCATCTTCTTTGGCTTCTTAAGTTTGGTTGCGATGGTCTTTTTATGACCATTGGATGGTTGCTTCCTCTTAACAGCGGCAGCAGTGTCTGGGTTGCTCGCTATTGTGTTGGACAGCGAGGTGGACACTGGAAGAGGTGCTCCAATCACTTGTAGCATGTAAGGAGTGAAAGGAGCATCACCTGGACGTTCCTCAATGTCCAGGGACTTCTTTCCTACTACAGAGAAGGAGTGATCGCCGACCTTCGGGTATTCTTCCCCGAAGACAACCTCCATAATGGTTGCGAAGAAGCCAGGATAGGGGATGACGGGATGTCTGGTGGCGGCGCTGATGCGACTGACCATGTCGCTGAAGATGTACTCAGCATAGTTGAGGTTGTGGCCGGTGCAGAGAGAATAAGCAAGATCTTGAAAATGCTTGCTCGCTTGGTCATGCGAGCCGATCTTCGATCCAAGGCATTATATGACCTGGGTGAAGATATACTGCCAGCGAGCAGGTAGTCTTTTCTTCTCTACCTTGGAGCCCACTGTCTTCAGAGAAGGATTCTCCCAAACATAGTCGATCGAATCCAAGAATGCATCGATTTTCATTTTGGTGGGTTCAGCACCCCATTGTTGATTCTTTGCGCGTAGAGGGAGACGAAGAGCCTTCCTGACAAACCCAGCAGTGAAAGAAAAGAACCCAAGATCTGGAATCTTGAATCCGATATCAGGGAGCTCGGTTCCCTTATCAGTCGTCCGCGTGGTACAGTGAGCCGTGTACCATTGAGCTTGGAGATGAGAGGAGATGCCCACTGGGTTGTGGACAAAAGCGTACATCACTGGGCACGCCATGATGAAGGTAGCACCTTCAGCGAAGTGAGGGCGGTCTGCAGGGATGTCCACCAATGCAATGTAATTGCAGGACTTGAAGACGGCTTTTTCCAAGGGAAAATGGCAGGTTGGTGCAGCGACCAAGGTGGTGTCTTCAGCAGCAGAGGTTGCAGCGGTCTTACTTGCAGAGGCCATTGTTGTAGGAAAGATGGGAACACCAAAGAGGTAAATCATGGTTTTATACATAAATGTATAAACCAGAGTTTGGTATAAAGAATACCAAATGTAGGATTCAAAGAAACAAGTATTTTGATGAACAAGATCAAAATGCTTGTTATAAAAACAATATAATGAAAGATTATTTAAAACAAATGCGAAGATAAATAAAAATGGATAAAATTTTAAGAAAAAAAGTCTTATGTTCTAAGGAAAGAACTTAGAACGGGGTTTTTATAAAGGAAAACTTTTTAAGTTTAATCTAGATTGTTTTTATTTTTGTTTCTAATAAATGTTTTTATATTATTTTTAGAAATTTAAGGAGAAGAAGAAGTGAAACAAGATGTTTCCAGTCATAAGTAAAGGTTTAGATCAAACCTTAGTGGATTTCGAGAAGAAAAAACACACAAATGCGTGTTCTTGGTGTTCTTGAGAAAACTTGAAGATTTGAAGGTTTCTTTTGCCTTTAGGAGAGTTATGAAAGCGGAAGGAATCAAGTAAGGCAAAAGAGGTGCTTAAATAGCAAGAGGAGAGAGAAAGAAAGGAGTGCTAAACGATGGTTTTAGCTTTTTGAAAAAGAAATGATGACCTGGCGCACGTTCCAAGAAAGGAGTTGGAATGGAAACGTCGCGGTCCGTCGTGTGTCAGAAAAAAGGTCTGACGTGTCATTTTCTTTATTTTTAAAAGATTATAATGATAATTATCCATAAGGAAGGTTTGTCATTATTGATTTTAGAAAAATCTTCATCACTAATAATAAAGGATTGTCAGTGAGGAGTTTTAATTTTAAGAGAGTCGTTCTTTGATGAGAAAAGATGTCAAAGAGTGATGAAGATTGGAAGATAATACCTGAGAAGATGGCCCAGATATCGCTGAATTAGAGTTCAGAGAATGGAAAGTTTGAAGGCTTTATTTGTATCCCTTGTTGGTCACTGAATAATAAATTATTCAGCGTTCAACATACCAAGTTCGCTGATGAGTAGATTGAATCTAGTTTCATCAAGAGGCTTGGTGAAAAGATCAGCTAGCTGATATTCAGTAGGTACAAAATGGAGCTCAACTTCACCATTCATCACATGATCTCTGATAAAGTGATATCGGATCTCAATGTGCTTGGTTTTGGAGTGAAGTACAGGGTTGTTAGCAATTGCAATAGCACTAGTGCTATCACAATAGATAGGAATTTTAGAGAGCTTGAGATCGTAGTCTCTGAGTTGATTTCTCATCCAAAGGATTTGAGCACAACAACTACCAGCGGCTACATACTCAGCTTCAGCGGTGGAGGTGGACACTGAGTTTTGTTTTTTACTTGTCCAACTTATTAGCTTTCCACCTAGTAGCTGACACCCTCCAGTGGTGCTCTTTCTATCTATCTTACAACCTGCAAAGTCACTGTCAGAGTATCCAAGAATACCATACCAGGTTCAGGCAGTGAGATGATTTCATCTTCTTCATATCTTCGGTCTTGAGAGAGAGAGAGGTACAAAGCATTGATATATCAGGGAGCTCAAGATGACCAAGAATGCTTTGATAATCAAACTTAGTTTCATGCTCATTCTTAGAACTTGAACTACCTTCACAAGACTTCACACTTTGAGTAGATAATCGCTGTTATCGCTGAACCGCTTCAGTTCACTTAGCTGATCATCTCTTTCTTCAGCTAGGGCCTTTGATATTCGCTGAATGGTGTTCTGGTGTGATAGCTGATCTTCAGATCTTCAGAGATAAGCTTGTTGTTCTTTGATCTTCAGCGATCGCTGATGGTAATCAGCGTGTGCTATCGCTGAATATGAACAGAAGCTTATACAATGGAATTTCACTAAGTATAAAAAGGAATCATATTCAAATCATTTAAAAGGAGTTATGATCAACACTACCTCTGCATAGCCCCCACAATAACAACAAAAACAACAAGCAACTACCTCTACATCTACTTTTGGTGTTGACGAGCCAATTGCATAAGATCTTAAAGAACCAGAGGCAAATTGCCTCTACTGATGAATCCTCCTCGGGTACAAGAGGCTTCATTGTTAAATCTCCAGAGGTAGAAGTCACAAACGATTTCGTGGCTGCCTTTGTCGAAGTACTAGAGTTTTCTCCACAAGAACCAGTCCAAGAGTCGGTTAACGTCCAAGATATTTCTTCGGATACAAAGGACACTGATTAACTCCAAAGAAAATGGCCAAGTACATAGTCCTTTGTAGTTCCAAGCATACAAGCAGAACCACTTTCAACCATGCCCCTAGAGCCATCTAAACCAGAACCAGAAGCTATTAAACTAGAAGTTGCAGTTCCAACAACACAACCATCTCTAATATCTACTCCTCAACAACAAACATAGAACAGAGTTAAACAAAATGTCCAAGAGTTTGATTTTCTTTACAAAAAGCATAAGGAGATTCTTGGAATGAATTCAACAATGCTCGAGAATACAAATAGACACCTATGTACAGAGAAAGATGAAGAAGTCATTCTTACTCCTCCAAACCTTCATAGCAATGATGGAGCATATCAAGTAGAGATTTCCCCAGATAAGAAAGGAAATAAGAGAGTTCTACTCCAATGAAGAGATAAGAAAGGTCCATGAAATTAAGATAAGGAATTTTGCCCACAAGTAAATAACTTATTTTGAGTACATTGTAGAAAGCTCAAAACCAATTCTGCACTTTTAACGACAACGACCTGATTAATCTTAATCCTTGGAATTTAATCACTCTAGGTACTTATGCTCCCAATAATTTTGACAAGGGAATTCCTTCAACATGGCTCTGGGTAAGATCAAGAAGGCGATGGGAGATTTAGTGAAACATAGAATGAAAGTGGACATTCAAATGGCATTGGAGCATGGAGTAACTTAGCTCTCTATTACTCCACCAGATGAAAACCTCAAAGATCTGCATCTAATCCATCTGGAACAATCATGCCGTAACCAAACTATGGGATTTTTTTTCAGAAATGCAGAAGGTAAAAAGTTCTTCAACGCATTAGAGGCATTCAAGTACTCAGATGAAACAATGAGGATACTTGAAACTCTTGTCAAAAGAAGAATGTCTAGACCTGGATATCCTCTTCCTCAAGTTCAAGAACTAAGAACCTTCTTCTTTGACGTGTTAACATACAGAGATATGTTGTGACGCTTCTGCAAGATCTCTCAAGGCCATCCAGATGCAGAATTTTAAATATTGTGTTTATGTACTTGTAATTAATTTAAATTTAAATGAAAACTTCATTTATAGAGGTTGACTTTTCACCTCTTGCTTTCTAGTGTAGAGTTTCTTATTAGGATTGTCTTTTTTCAATACTTAGGGAGACATTGTTAACACCACTCTTTTCAATACTTAGGGAGAGAATGAAAATTTTGAAACTGAAATCCAACAACTGTGGTTCAGATAGGTGGCTGTGGTTCAGATAGGTGGTGGTCCATAGTGGTTGATGGTGGTTCAGACCGATGGTGGTGGTCGACAGTAGTCGTTGATGGTTTAGATCGATGATGGTCGATGGTGGTTCAGATCGATGCTGGTCACGGTGGTTCAGATAGGTGGTCGTCGACGGTAGTTTAGATCGGTGTTGGTCAACGAAGGTTCAGATCGATGATGGTCGACGATGGTCAGTGATGGTCCAGATCGGTGGTGATTAGTGGTGATCAATGGTGGTTTAAATCAGTGGTGGTCTGCGATGGTCGACGGCTGTTCAAATCAAGTAGGAAAAATGAAAATGATTTGCCTTTTTTAAAAAATATGATAATTTATTTTTTTTAAATTTATTTTCAATTATAATGGACTAACCAAATCCGTACATATAGAATGCACATATTTAAATTCCTCCAAATTCTCACAAAATCCTGCAAACCAATATCGACCTTCTTCTAATGCGATTTTTGGTCAATGTTAATGGAACATACCTTTTGATTCCAGCGTGACGACAAGAAGGATGATGGTGCATGAAGCGTGAAAGAGTAGGATACCCACGTGACGACACGTGTACCACCACGCTATAATCTTTCTTGTACGAGGCTCCTACTAAACTCATGGCTCTTAAATTTCCATCTCACCATTTATTTTGCTTTATAATTCTCTCAAGCCACACATAAAACTTCTCCCTTTCATTTCCTCTTTCTTTCTTTCTTTCTTTCAGCAACTCACTTGAAACATCTTCAATAATGGCTCAATTGTTATCTCCAATTTGCACAGATCCAATTCAATTTCAAAACGGATTCAGCACTTTGTCTCCAATAAGCAATAGATGTCGGACGTTGGCGACGAACAACGCTGTAAAGTGGAATTTGAATGGTCATGGTGGGGGGAGGAGACGAAGATTTAGCAGAGTGAAAGTCGCCACTGATCCGTTGCCGTATTCATCAGATGCTGATGATTACTATGCTGTTTTAGGACTGGTATGGTAATATCTGTTACTTTCTCTTCATATTTGACCTTTTTTAAGTGAAAATTGAAGCTCATGTTTTGTTAAAGCCTCTGTTTATTTCGAATTGTCGTCTCTGATTCATATACTACCTCGTTCCCGATAAAATCCACATTTAACATTATTTGATTAATTGATCCACTAGTTACTTACGTTGATTTGCATATAAAAAGTAATAGAATATAAACAATTTGAGTATAGAAGTAAGTATCTGTTACTGTTGAATGATATATGCATATGAGTATACAATATCAGAATTGGATTCCTTTTGGACGGAAGGAGTAATCTTAAGACTAATTCGAATGCGGTCCATGTAGTTTACATCCTATTCAACTAATTTGAATACGGTCTATGTAGTTTACATTCTATTCACTTGGGTAGTGAAGCTCAACAAACCAAATACTAAACCTTTTAGCTGGATGAAATAGTTTCTTTTCCTGAAAAAAGTATATGGCAATGGCTCATAGAGAAATACAATTTCAGAATTTCGTAGTTCTTGTTAGAAACTTACTGCAGAAACAACAGATTATCAAAGATTAGGATGTGATTTTAATCACTATCCTTAGGAAAATATTAGCCCCCACTAGGATGCTGTTGGGTTATGGCTAATTTACCCCCAGGATTAACCTAATCTTAGATGAAGGATACAACAAATCCTTGCAGCTTCAAGAACACCGTAGTTGCAGAAAGTTGGGGAAGAAAGAATGAATGAAAAGTAGTGAAAAATGATGGAAAGGATGCATATTTACAGTGTTTGGGTGTTGATAGTTTATTACCATCAAAAACTGATTCAAAATCTTATCCAAATATGGCTTAAAACGTAAGCAACAAAAAACTACCAAAAAGATAAAATAAAATAGGCACACAGACACAGTGAGTTACGAGGGTATTCCCACCCAAATCAAGCCCAAACTCAATCAACCCATCATTCTTCACTTTGATAAATCAAATAATATTGCATTTATAAAGCAATAAATGTTTCACTACATTTGCTATGTGGGACAAAATTCCCACATTGAAGACTACATTCAACAGTTCTAATTGTCAATATTAACAATGAAAGTTTTATATTTGGATAGTCCAGCTACCAAAGCATACATCTCAAAAACAAACTTTATGGGTCCTCAGTGACCAAAATGCAAAACTTTATATTTTGGGTTGTCCCAAATTTACCCTTCGAACCATTAGAAGATATTGGTAGATTGATTATTGTTCACAAGTTTTCTCATTTTTGTCTTGTTGAGGGGTAGTTTAGGTATCATCAGTCAACGGGTTCTTATTGTACTACGTGTGAAGTCATGTGTTTTATTAGTTATTATTTTTGTCGAAGTAATTCGTTAGAATACTATTGGTTTGTAGTTACCTCATCGTGTTTTCATTGTAACCAGCTTCCAGATGCAACTCCAGAGCAAATCAAGAAAGCCTATTATAATTGCATGAAATCATGTCATCCTGACTTGAGTGGCAATGATCCAGACACTACAAACTTTTGCATTTTCATTAACGAGGTTTATGAGGTGGGTTTTACTCTACCATCAAATTCTACACATTATTATGACTTGTGCTTCTGCTATAAGCAAAATATTGCAGTGTAGGTTCTCAGCGATCCAGCTCAGCGGATGGTATATGATGAAATTCATGGATATGCTTTGACTGCAATAAATCCTTTTCTTGATGATACCTCTCCAAGGGATCATGTATTTGTTGACGAGTTTAGCTGTATAGGTATGTGACAAATTCTTGCATTTACTCCATTAATATTATGCAAGAACTAAGAAGGGTACACTTTGGTTTTTGGACCCAATGGACTACTTGTTTACAAAACCAAAATTTCCATTACTTTGTTACAAAGTTGATGCCAACACTCAATAGTTTGTTGCATTTGTCATCAAATTCAGTGAGTTTTATAATATTCCTCAAGCATGTAAGAATCTACATCAATCTTTGAAGTTAAAGAGGATGCCTGTCTGATTTCAAAAGTTTGAGTGTCCGTTTCTACATGGGCGGTGTACTAAATGATGTTCTTTTTTGCTATATCTATTAACAGTTCACAAGACAGATGCTTGAATATATTGATTTTTAAGTGGGTTAACATCTCTACGGAAATAATAGCTTTGCTTGTCTAAAATAACTTTGTGTATGAGACTTTCTTGTATTTGTGATTAATAATGATGACAAGCCACTGATTGTAAACAAATTACAAAACAAGCTACATGAATCACTTTTGTTTGTATTACTTGATAGATGTCAAACTTACTGGACCTTGCAGATATTTGTTAGTGAATACTTGAGATATAATTCTTTTTCCTTACTATAGGATGCAAAAACTGTGCCAATGTCGCCTCAGACGTCTTCTCTATAGAGGAGGACTTTGGTAGAGCCCGAGCATGTAACCAGCATGGAGACCCTGACTTGGTTCAACAAGCCATTGATAGTTGGTAATTTTCTGGTTTATGCTCATTGTATCAACATGAAATAATTGATTTAGTTTCTTGACCTTAATGAGTCTTAGGGGCCATTTACCAAACGCTTACTGGGTAAGCTCTTAATGGGAAGAGTCACCACTCTCATTTACTTTATGGGGTAATAATACCAGCCATCAAAATGGATTATGGCAAGTGTTTATAACCCGGTAAGCGCTTCCCGGGTAAGAATCATCACCCCCACTTACTGGGTAAGACTCTCGATTCTTGCATTCCTCTTACCGGCTAAGATTCTTGGTTTTGTTATGTTCATCAGGTAAGGTAATTGAACTGGTAAGTTCTTACCAAGGTAAGTGTTTAGTAAGCAACCCCATAGTTTCAGAATCTTGTTCCTACTAGATGAATGTTCTCTTTTGAACTTAATGTGATGGTTCCCTAATTATCTAAATAGTATTGGTATAATCATATTTGTACGAAGGTTCATGCATATGTATGAATTGTCCAATATTTGTGTTTCGGTTGTCTCGTTTCTTTTGCACCACACATCTGTACCGATGTAGATAAGGGACATAGTCCATTCCATGGGAACCAGCTTTAAGCATTATTACTGCACGAGGCATGATGTATGTCATATTCACTAAATTGGAAAAAAATGAAACTAGAAGCAGCAAGTAAGTATTATTTAAAGTTATAACACCCACACACATGCTTTAATATTCAAGTAAACAACAAATTATGCATATCATAGCATATGCTTTCACTATATTTTAGTATTTTACCATGTAGATCTTATTTTACCCATGATTAGCCCTTTATGCCTTAGGCTATGTTTGGCAAGCAGCCCAAGTTGGCGCCTGATAAGCTAACCGATAACTGATGAACAAATCATGTTTGGCAAAAACTAGTTGATAAGCTAAAATGAGAAATATAAAATGACCAAAAAGGACATCTTGAAAAATTAGTCAATTACAAAATTTCATAATATTACTAAAACAAGTTTCTAATAATGAAATTATTTAGCACATTTTTATTATTTATGAAAAATTAAGTATAGCTTTAATTTCTATGTAACTTACGTAAACGTTTTTAGAAATGTTATATTTGCTTTTTGATAAGTAAATATATTGAATAATAATTAAAAGATAATAATATATAAAAAACTGATACGAACAATAATAATTGAAAATGATTAATTAAAATATTTCAATTAATAATCAATATTTTTTAATAATCGACACTTATTATAATTAATTGTAATAAATAATAATTAATATTAATAAATGTTATAATGAAAAAGTGCCAAAAAGCTCCTGAAACACTAGTCCAGCTAGCTTTTCACTAAGCTAGTTTATCTCCATCCAAACGTGTACTCAAAAAATAAGCTAGCTTATATTTGCAAAACAATGCTTTAATAGTACAAATCCTCTAGAGCAGGGTGCTTTGCCACGGAATCCCAACCTTTTAATCTCTTCTTTGCATATTACCTCCTAATTAGATGGTCTTCCCAACAAGTTGCTAACGGTTTGGTACCTCAAATTTTCATGGTTGAATTTGTTTCTTTTCAGCCCTGTTGATTGCATTCATTGGACTTCTGCTGCACAAATATCTTTGCTTGAAGATGAAATGCGGAGGGTAGAAAGGGTGAATGTAAGAAATACTGCAATAGATTTATCTTACATCCTCATTTTTATCAATTTTCATCGTATCAGTTTGATGTGATAATTAATACTTGATGATTTGGCGGTTTTGAACTGGAAACTGTAGTTTGAGAAACAACTAGATTAATTTGGATCATCTCTTTTGAGGACATCATTTCTTGTGTTTATGAGTAAAGAAGGTCAAGGAAGCCTCATTCTATGACCCTCCTTATAGAAAAGGTTGACAAATTACTTGGTCATAGTTAAATAATGTTAACCATTATTATTCTAGTTGAAGCTGTCTCAAAATGCTTGACTTAGTGACATCTAACATGTAAATCAGAGGGATAGCATGAGCCTTCCAATCTGATTTAGAGTTTTGTGATGGCTATAATACTTGGAGTGAAGAAAGCTTGTTACAGAATGCGCATGTAGAAGGGTTATATTATGTGGGGTGAGATAAGAACATTGATAGAAGAGGGGAATAACACTATGTGGTGAGCCATAACAAGTTTACAACTTTACAATGGTTCATATTAGATCCTCAAATGTTCTAGAGGTCTGATAGAACCAGGAACAACTAAATGACTTGTTACTTTCTAGTTCCATAGTAAGTTTTCTAAGATGCTTAACCAAAATAGAGTTATTCCCTAGTAAGAGGTTTAGTGTCGTGAATCATGCTGATGAGAACAATATAGAGATTGGAGAAAAGAAAGAGGGAGGTGCTGCGTATCCTAGCAACATATTGGCTGTGAGAGGCTCGGTTCAACAAAAAACAACCACAAAACCCCTTTTATACTAGCATGTTGGGGGATTATATCAATATACATGTGTGTACATTACATTATATTATGTGGATTGAAGATCATAAAGTATTCTACAGATAAGACTTAATAGTACTGCAACACAATTACACAAAGCTAAATACTTCCTTAATAGCACGTGTAGAAAATGGTATTTTTTTAGTCACGATGAAAAACAATTTCAAGTCATAAAAGAATTTTTATAAATTTATTGATTTATATAAAACTATTCTTCTTTTTGTATGATGGCATTCCGGAAATCCTAATAATACTTTTTTTATGATGGCATTCTGGAAGAAGAGTATTTCTTTTTGTATAATGGCATTCCAGAAGAAGAGTACTTGTTTGTATAATGGCATTACGGAAGAAGAGTATTTTTAATAAAGGAGATTGCTGAACTCTTCCTACAGCTCATGCCATTATATAATACCCTAGTCCTCTATTAAGACGTAACAGAATATCCTATAAAGATATTGCTGTAACAGAAAGATGCTCCTTCTTAGAACCCTAATTGGAGGTAGTTTTTAGTGCAGGGTATAATCGTTCATATGAGTAGGCTTTTTCTTGATTCTTGCAGGTAGGGTTTGGTTAGGTGGGATATCAGAAATGTCGTGAAGATGAATAGTTTTGCTTCTTTTTTCTTTCTGTAAATTGGTAGTTTGTATTGAGATTCAATGGACTACAGTTATCATATTTTGACTTCAAAAGTTGAATATTCATCTGTCAGGTTTAGGTTACATCTTAATGAGAATTACTCGTTTTTATAAAAGCTTGAACATTGCAAGAAACAACAAATTTAATTAGATGGATTATGATTACAAAATATTAAAAAAAATAAGTATGTCTACCAAGCTGTGCAAGGGCAATAGTCCAGTTACCAATTTGTTACAGAGGCAATATTTAGTTGTCAAGCTTCACCTTTGCCATTAGAAGTAAGAGGCTGCTATTTTCTCAACTATTTAAGAAGTGGTTGTGGCTTGAATAATGGCCTTTCATTTTTGTTCACCGGATGGATTCTTTTTGCATTTAGCTGGAAATGTTGTCTAAGGGCATTATTTGAACGAGATTTATGAGCATATCTCACGGCTAAGATTGCATTATTTGGTAACTTTTTCGAAAAAAATAATTTTTTGCTAATTTATCATTAGAAACACTATGAAATGTTAAACTGCTCGGGAAAAGCTTATTTCAAAATATATATATATATCTAGTTCTATGAGAAATGATATTGCTAACTCTGGCTTTGGTTATTTGACCAGGTTGCCCTGATGCTTGCAGGAATGGGTTCATCCGCAGATGTTTTTAGAATGGTAAGACATCTTTTACAATTTGGTTATTGGTAATTAGTTTTGTCCAGTGCTTTGTTCATCCCAAGTGTGATGACGTAGAGAGGCCATTTACGAAATAAAATGTATCTCTCAATGATCCACTATTAAGAATAAGGTTCAGACCTATACTATATTGGTCCAGCCCTTATTTTTATGTTTGATAAGCTTTTCCCAACTAAAGCATTTGAAATTCCTACTATTGGTAAAATCCTTTCTAGCTTCTACTATTGTAGTACCTAACCGGATCTTGATATGATGTTATAATATAATTGTAACTGCTTGATAACTCCGTTCACTAAATAAAATGTAGATCTTTTATATAGCAAAATGAAAAAGGAATTTCAGTACTAATCCTTGAAAGATATAGAAAGATATTATTGTTATTTGTTGAGTAGGAAAGAAGTCAGTTTCACCATAATCCAACTTGAGGAAAAAATGTATAAAAATCAAATGGTGCCAAGTGCATGTTTTAAGGGGGCATATTCATTGATTGCATCTTTAACAATCATGCTGTTTGTTTTGGCAGGCAAGCAATCGATGGGAAAAGAGACAAAATAAAGTTTTGGTAAGATATATAAACTGTTCAAAGTTCAAAATTATGTTCTCATTTATATCTTCCAACTTTATTTTCATATGTGTGATAGGTTCTTGTTCATTTTTGTTGAAGTTAAAATGAAAAAGACAACAAATTCATAAACATTAGCACTCTATGTAGACATACGAACATATTACACCTTACTATGCCACTTTTACTTTCTACTCTTAAAATGGATCTACTATAAATTATTACCATTAAATTTGATAAAAAGGGTATTTTAGTCATTTACCGGAATTTCATTCCAATTCCAAAACTACATTCTGTGAACCAAACAGGCAGATTCCATTCCAATTCTGCCAACCAAACAGGTGGTCAAACCTAACAACATTCCATTCCAATTCCTTCAAAGTCAAATTCCTTTGACAGATTTCATTCCATCCAATTCCATTCTGCAAACCAAACGCCCCCTTATTGTTTCCAAAACCATGAGTTGAGGCCTTTCGTCCATTCTTAAAATTCATATCAATAATTAGAACAGCTGTTTTAACTTATGCATTAGACATTTATGCATGCATGTTTTTTTAAATAATATTGGTAATATGGAACGATTACTTTACAAATGTACCAGTGCTTGCTATTAAAGGCACTTTTACTACTAATTTCAGCTTTTATATTTGTTACTTTTATGACTGTTCTTATTAGGTAGAAAGCTAGCTGCAAGCTTGCTTCAATTTTTGCAAGTTTCTTTTACATATTTGAACTGTGATTTTATGATAAGCATTTTCGATAAAATTATAAACATAATGGAGCATATCTTGGTAATGGTGAAATTGACTCACTTTTAGCAAATAGTATTTTTTGTTTAAATAGAACTTACTACCTTTTATTATTAAGATAATGCTGGGGTGTACG
This sequence comes from Silybum marianum, assembly GCA_036898165.1. Classification (NCBI taxonomy): domain Eukaryota; kingdom Viridiplantae; phylum Streptophyta; class Magnoliopsida; order Asterales; family Asteraceae; genus Silybum; species Silybum marianum. Next base: position 11,829,672 of record CM072540.1, on the reverse strand, counting down.
AATTTATGTGTTCGTTCCATAAAATTATTAAAATAATAGTGACCGCACTTTGCCGAAGATCCTGTGTGCACCACTTCTTAAAGGCATGAAATTTTGCTACTGAAATAAAAGGATCTTGGTTAATATTTGTTCACAATATCTGATGTCCAAGAGGTTGTTCACATTCCAGGTCGACACAGGTTTTTAAGCATTTTAAAACCACAAAAAAAGGAAAAAAAAAGCCAACTTAAGCATGGTGTACAAATAGAATATGCAAAGGTTCGAATTAAAATGCATTTGATAAGTATTGGTTTTGACTTTAAAAGGCAACTCTTTGTTGTTTAGCAAGATGCTTAATGCATGTAGTAGATTAAGTCGATCTGACTTCTAACGGCTTAATGCTTAATGCTTAATCCACGTACATTTGATGCACATTCTTACTTACTTTGGCAAATTTCTATTGATTGTAGGAGCAAGCTAGAATAAGAATGATGAAATCGAAAGGTTCAAATGACAAAGCTGAAGATTATTGGAGCAACCTTTGGGGCAATGGTGAAAAGCGTCAAAGTACAGGTATGTTTATTTAAATGAAAAGAAATTCACAGCTTGTTAAGCTATTAATTGGCATTTCTGCTTCTATTAAATTCTCTTTTTGGATTTTTTTTTTCTTTCAATTCAATATTAGATGACTTTGATATGATTGTTGCATCTGTCGGTGTTTCGGTCTTGGGCCTTTGCAAGTGCCCAGTTTCCAAACTTCCTTTTCTTAGTAGCATTTCATACATGTTTTTCTTGGAAGGGTGTCCCAGGCTATGCCTGAACTAATGCCGACAAATTATGACTGCAAAATATCAGTCCTGATAAACTCAGTGGCCACAATTGTTGTGTACGTCTGGGTTCGAACCTGTGCATGACATATAATAGGACGAAGACACTAATATATGCAAATGTTACATGTAAAGTCAACTTCTTTTTTATAATTAGGATGTTAAAAATCCAAAAAATCTTTCTATAAAACATTAATAAAAGTTAACTTATGTGGTGTCAAATCGGGGTTTTATAAAAAGTGTTTGGATTAGTTTATGGAACTAAAACTTAAACGTAATATTAAGTTGTTTTTTAGGGGTGTTTGGGATTGCTTATACATGTAAAATAACCAAAAAGTTGATAAGTTGTTTCAAATAAGTTAATAAGTCAGAAGGTTCTAACTTATCAAAAACTTTTTATTACCGGTTTGGCACTGGTATAAGCATTTTATTTTTTCCTCATCCAAACACTAAAAACTGCTTATTACCGGTACCACACCGGAATAAGTCAATAAGCAGTTTAAATAAGCAATCCCAATCGCCCCATAAATCCATTTTTTTAAGTATCTGCTTCTTGTATTTTTATTAGCGGCAAAGCCTTGAAGGAACCTACAAGGTTACAATATCATTTTTAGTTTGCATCTTTGCAAAATACAAGGAAACCGTTATTTCACTCTTCAAACCTTGCAAAGCTGAGGAGCCTTGATGTGTAATCTGTGCTTATTTATACAACACACAAGTTTGTGTCCAAATAAACATGTATAATGGAAGAGAGAGGTTCAAGGAAAAACCTCAAAAAGAGGAAAACTGAAGAACACCCTGGTAGCTCTCTGTCTGGACGGTATGCACAAATGCATAGACACGGTATGCACAAATGCATACACGCGATTGAAGCTGTTTTTTTCTATGCACAAGTGCATATACACGTGTGCATGTTACAAATTACCGGTATGCATTTGTGCATACCGTCCAGATGGACAGCTACCAGGGTGTTTTAAACTTTTCCATTTTTTTGAGGTTTTCCGTGAACCTGACACCCTATTATGGAATGTGTCATATAACTTGTTTTCAATTTGTTGCTGCAAGGAAAATAACTGAATTTATATCGGTAGGCAAGTCGACATGTTTTGTTTTTTGAAGTATATAATATTTATATAGGTAAAAACTCACATACCCTCCTCTCACTTTTACCGGTAACCTGGATACTGTTGGACCAATGACCCTTTAGTTCTTATTTAGTTATTCATGGCTAAATAATGTCCTTGGTGGTCCTATTTACTATGCATTGGGTTGTTGTTGTGGTTATTTAATACTTATAGTATTATTTATGTCTACTTAATAAAATTTCATGCAACTTAATTTGGCACAGAGGAGGAAGTGAAAGAGAGAGCAAGCAGAGCAGCAGCAGCTGCACGAAGATGGAGGGAGTACTCAAGACGAGGTGTAGACAAACCTGCGAGTTATAAACTTCCCGACACTGTCTCCAGTAGCGAAAAATGAAGTGTAACATGCACAAGTCATCTTGTATATGTATATGTATATGTATATGTATATGTATATGTATATGTATATGTATATGTATATGTATATGTATATGTATATGAAAAGTCATGACCAATTTATTGAAGATGAAGGGTGCAGATATGCCCCAACTTGTGTATCCATTTCTGGATATATTATACATAGTTGTATAGATAACTGAAAGATTTAATATAGTATCATGTATAGTGTTTTCTTCTTCTTTTATTTTAGTGTTTTCCATCTGTGTCAATAAGGTAAAGTCGTAAAAAAAAAACATCCTGTTTGAGTTTTTAATTAAATTCATGACCTTTTGGCCTATATAAAAAGAATAATCAACCATAAGGGTTGTGGCGTACTCGGGATGTGGTGGAATATCTCAATCTGTCCAGGGTTCGAATCCAGACGTATACAATAATTCAGGCCATTGAGTTTATCAGGAAGGACTGATGTATTGCAGTCATAATCTGTCGGGTTAGTCTAGGCATAGCCGGTGTTGTTTATTCCAACAGATTACCACTGTGCCGGAAGTGGTCTTGGCATGCCTTGAAAAACTTCATGATCTCATCATAACTCTTAAGGTGTGAGACTTGACCTTATCGTCATGCCTCACGCCATTTAGAACCTTGGATATGCCTTGACAATTAAATAAATAAAAATAATTAATTTAATAAAATGATTGGCTTCTAACTTAACGAAAGAAAACCAATAGTCACATTTTAATTGAGGAAAACATTAGTCATGGAAATCGCCATAGTGTTTAATGTGTCGGCAAACTTTGAAAGCAAACTTCACAATTTATTTGATTTGATTTAAATTGCACATAACCATAAATACATCAAATAACTTTGTTACTTTTAAGGTTCAAATTTACAATCCACTTCCTATATATCCTTTGATTAAATTTATGTAACTCGTTTGATCGAGAGATACTCTCAAAATCAAAATGGCTGAGTGGTTGTATTAAAACGACCTCCAGATGTTACAAAAGAAATCAAGTCATTTGTTAACGTATTATTGTTCGTAGACGAAGCTCCATATTTCTCTTCACAAAACGAAGACCTACAAACAGGACATTTTCCATGGCTTTTAACCCATGGTACGATACAATCCTCATGAAACATATGACTGCAGGGTGTCACCATCACGACGCCTTTTGCTTCAAAGTCTTCTAAGCAAATAACACACTTTTTATCATCATCATCATCATCATCATCTTTCTCCACTTCTTTTTCGGTCTTTTGGCCTCTGGATTCGAATGCGTTTCTAGCACCATTCTGTCGGGAAAACTTGCCCAACCGTTGTATTATCTTCTTTGGAATAGGATTGTAAATCTCTTTCTTAAGCTTGTCAAAAGCTTTCCTTTGCTCATATAAGGTTAGGCCAGAATTCACTCGTCGAGATTGTTCAGTTGGTCTTGACCTCAAAATAGGATCGTTACGAAACACTAAAACCTGCATTTGTGGGGGTGGGAATCTGTAGTTTTTAAAGCAAATTATAATAAAATGAAATATACTTTAGGAAACTAATAAAAATAACCATTTCAACATTGTACATTTATCTCTTAACCATTTATTTTCCAAATTTTCCAAAAAGTCACTACTTCAGCAAGTAGCAACTCCTTGATTTGTGAATGGATCAAAATGTAAAAATAAATAAGTTTCCGAACATGGTCCGCAAGTATGGTGACCAAATCTGTAAAAAATATTAGCATGGTCCTCAACTTGCGAAATTGCCACTTGCGGACTTGAGTAAAAATTGAAAATTTTAGAGACCAAATCTGTAAATTTCTGAATATGGTCCTCAACTTGCCAAAGTGCCACTTGTGGACTTGAGTGAAACTTGAAAAAAAAGATCTTCTCGCTCCTCCGCAGCTCACGGATGTGTTACTTGCGGAGGTAGTGACTTTTTGGTATTTCATTGAGAGAAATGACTAAGAGATGAATTTGGTATCTGAAAATAACTATCTATATTAATTTCTTATATAATTTGTTTTGATTCACAATTGAGAATTTACATTAAAAAACTTTATTACAAAAAATATATTTAATTTGTGTTTAATGTAATTAAATTGACTATTATCATATATATTATAAATTTTGGATTTGTTAAAATAAAGTTTAGATTTTTTTTACATTAGTTTATACTTTTAAATAACCACCACATATAATATATAAATAACTAGTCATTATAATTAATTAGTAATTTTTAAAAAATTACAAATAATAATTAATTAATATTAGTGAATAATTTAAAATTAAAAAGAGTTAATAATTAATATTAATTAATATTAATTAATAAAAATAAAAATAAAAATAATTCATAATTAAATTAATTAATAAAAAAAATATTTTAATTATTTAGACATCTCCAACAGCTTCTCTAGAATAAAAAAAATAGTTTTTATCTTTTAAAATGCTCCAACAACTTTTCTATCTTGTTTTCTAAAATAGAGAACGATGGAGAAATTTAAATATAGAGAATTCTCTAAAACTTGTTGTTATGAGAGATGAATGTTATTTTATTCACTTCTACCAATAAGATTGAGTTATCAGTTTTTTTTTATAAATTTTTAAAAAGTGTATTTGGATGAAAGGTTAGAGAATATGATAATAATATATTTATGTTAAAATATTTAAAAAAGAGAATTTGTTGGAGTTTAATGTAATTCATTTTAAAAAAATTACATCTTGGTTCTTTATTTAAATTTTTTTTATAGAAAAACTGTTGAAGACACTGATTGCTCAAAATGTGGTTTACATCTTAAGAATGATGAACATGCAATGCAGTTTGCTCTCATTCCTATTTTCTGCATCAATTTTGGTCCAGATGTTTAAGGTAATATATATAACGTACCGAAATAAAGATTTCGATAATACTATCAAAAAATTATTATTTAATCAAAATACGTTACATTTTCATTTTATTTATCTTTAATTTGTTATCGGTCATGGTTATGACTTTATAATAACATGTAGTGCATACAGATGTTTGAACATCTGATAAGATAATAATGTAGTTAAAGATGACCTGATCGTAAAAGAAGGTAAAGTGAAGATTCTATCTTCTTCAAGTGACCACCACCACGGAACAACACCAACTCTCTCATTCTGTAAAATATTAAACCATAACATACAAAGAACAAATTACTTTTTTGATTGGTTAAAAAAAATTACTTATAATCGTCCATTTCCATAACTTATAATTTTTTGAGTAAATTACGAATTTGGTCCTTGTGGTTTAGTGGTTTTTACGAAAAAGGTCTCTAAACATCATTTATTACATATTAAGACTCGTCCTATGTTGTTTTATAACGAATTTGTCCCTCCCTCTAATAGTCATCCAATTCCTCCTCCATTAACCTTGAGGGCATTTTCGTAATTTTCTTTTTTTGTTTTTACTCGAACGACCCATTTTATCAAAACCACATGGACCAAATTCGTATTAAGTCTAAAAATAAAAATAAAAATAAAAGTAACTTTTTTGTAAACTTTTTTGTGATAAATGAAGTTCAGGGACCATTTTTGTAAAACCACTAAACTACAAGGATCCTTTTGTAAAATCACCAAACTACAGGGACCAAATCTGTAATTTACTCTAATTTTTTTAATCCCAAACATTTTGAAAGAAACAAATCTCTTCATTGGTCAATCATGTTAAAACTTAAAAAATAAATAAAAAAATTGCGATCGGTTTTGAGTTAGTAACTTACCAATGTAGAAGGATGTGGCCTATCACTATTGGTGGCATAGTGCCGAGTATTGTTGCTCATATCATATATTATATATATATGTGTGTGTGTGTATATATATATAATATATATTATATATCCAGAAATGGTGCATATCAATCTGCTCTTGCTTATATAGTTATATAAATAAGCTATAAAGTTGTGGTTGAAACAAAGAGTATTGTCTCTGTCAAGTATTTATACCTTGGAATTTTTAAAGATTCTTGGTTTTCAAGGAAGGCATCATATTCATATTCTCACTTTCATCAATAATTGCATTTAAGCATCTTCGGTACAAATGAGTTTGCTTCTATCATTGTTAAAAGTTTTTATATCAATCTAATCCTAGTTTTTATAAGAACATAACCTTTTTTTAAGTTTTTGTACAAGAACATTAATTCTTATCAAAGTTTGTATGAGACTGCAATTTCCTAGTTATTTTTATTATATTTTATTAAATTTATAATCACTAATATTATATATAGTAATTATTGATGTTAAAAAATATATTAGACCCACAAAAATAAGGTTTTTATAAGAACTACCATTATGACTTTTATGTTAATTCTTAATTTAATGAGTTGGAATTTGGAAATGAATTGATAACAAAAAGTGCAAATAAAAATAAGGTTCTTATAATAACCTCCAATAAGATGCTCTTAGTACGAATAAGGTAAAACTAGTTATCTCACATTTTGCACAACATTAGGCCACGACATTATTGAAAACGGCAAAAATGAATAAAAAATCGTCCCACCAAAATATGTGGAAATAAAATCAAGTTGATAAAATTACTAAACTACACGTCAAATTTACATCCTAAAACCTTCCACCACCTACCTACCTCACTCTCTCTCATCCTGTTTGCATACCAAACTCAACTTTAAATAAGTCTGCATATCAAACCCACCCTTAAACAAGTCTGCATATCAAACCCACCCTTAAACAAGTCTGCATATCAAACCCACCCTTAAACAAGTCTGCATATCAAACCCACCCTTAAACAAGTCTGCATATCAAACCCACCCTTAAACAAGTCTGCATATCAAACCCACCCTTAAACAAGTCTGCATACCAAACTCGACCTTAAAAAATGCGAAAACTGAAAAAGAGGGTATGAGCAAAAATAAATTATAGTATACATCATTTTGGAAGACAGGTAAAAATCATCCATAATAGTCAGGTAACCAAGTACATAAGTTCAAAGGGATGTCTTCCCTTCTTCACAACATTTTGTAAAACTGCTTCTATGATTCAAAACTGAGGCAAACACCACCAGTTGGCCTAAAATGGAACAAAAAGATAGCATGGAAGTTCAAATGAGTTGTAAATTGTAAATGGTAAATTGTAAACTGTAAATATTTTCAAGAGCTTCATACTCTACAGCCCTTCCAAGTCTGCATCATTTTGCCTCTTTTGCCCCAACAAAACACCTGATAAAAAACAGTTACAAGTGAACAAAGAAATCTGGACACAAGTTCTCAGTTTCAAATTTTGTTTACATCTTATAACTACTAACTTTACTTCTGTTAACAAAAAGGATGTAACTCTTGTACATAGTCTTTTCCTTGCTTTTTGCAAGAAAGTTTTCCATGACTCCAAACACAAAACATTCTTATCACAAATGAGGGGTCAGGTTCAATGGAAAACGTAAAAAAACAAAAAAAAACCGAAGAACACCCTGGGAGCCCTCCATCTGGACTGTATGCACAAATGCATATTGATAATTTGTAACATGCATTAGTGCATAGAAAAAAAACAGCTTTTAAAGCACAAGGGTGGTGCCTCAATGGTTTGAGCTTGTGCTCCAAAGGTCAAAAGTACTTGGAGGTCACAGGTTCGAATCCAGGGAGGAATAAAAATCCCTCTGTGGCCATGGAGGTTCAAATATGGTGACTTAGGGCTACCCACGAAGCGGGTTGCCCTGGGATTAGTCGGCTCGCATAGCGGGTTGGATATCCAGGTTAATTAAAAAAAAATTAACAGCTTCAATCTTCAATCGCTTGTATGCATTTGCGCATAACGTCCAGATGGAGGGCTCTCAGGTTGATCTTCAGTTTTTTTTTAGGTTTTCCCCTGAATCTTCCTCCACAAATGAGTAACCTCCAAAGTTTCATCTAGCTTATCGGCTATTTGATAAACATAGCCTAAAATTAAGTTGTAATATATAAAAATTGTTGGGCAAATACCTGGTTATGGAGAATGGACCACCAGTTTGCAGAAGAAATTTCCTAGAAAACAAAAAAGAGAAGTTCACTTGTTCATAGTTGAAGACAAGTAGAAATTCCAGAATATAGAATTCATCGACATGAAAGCAACACGTGCTTGGAGAGGAATCGCCCTGCAACGCATATGCCAAAACAGCTTTGTTAGAGTAAACCTTTTCAAATCATTCTGAAATTATTTAAACACACAAAACTACCAGAAAGGTCCATTAGGAGATGGTTTAAGAAATGTTGCAAGATTTAACAGAGATGGTTTGCATTATTCTCTAGATGGGCCTTTCTGTTAAAAATTTCAACGACCAGAAAGGTCTATTTGTTGATGGTTGGCGCTTTTCGTTGATTTACATTCTTGTCTAGATGGTATCAGCATTTCGATATTGTTGAAATAAGAATTATGAGCAGAGGTGAACTTTAAGAACCAAAAAAGGAAGACAATTGGCAGTTGCTGAATGATAAAGTGGCCAGAATGATTAAGAGGCTCTTATGATATAGTGTAAAATGAAATATAATTGTTTTGTAATTGTTCAGGATGTAATTAGGGCTCTTAATGGTTAAGGAAGGTCCAGGATCCGAAATGATTCAGAGGGTTTTTGGAACCATTAAGAGGCAAACTTAATTTTTACCAAACATGATTCACCTCTTAGCGATTCAGAGGCTGCCTCTTAATGGATCTGTTAAGAGGTAAACAAACAGTCCACGAGAGAAGTCATACAAGAAGTAGAGAAAGAAAAGTACCAGAAATTAACCACGCTAACAGGGATCCAGAATCTAAATCCTGCAAATGATTTGGAGGGTGAATTTTTTTTTCACTGTAAACCAATGTTATCAATAACTATAAAATAAAGAGTGGTAAATGAAATGTTACCAAAAAGTAATGTATGAAGAGCGTCTTTCTGATACTTATCTGGAAGCTCCGAAAGCTTCCCTTGCCACAGATTATTCCAAGCAAAAACAACAGCAATAACAGATGGACCAAGAACAATTTGGTTCAAGACTACCTGCAAAAGAATATAAATATTACAATGGAGATTTATTTCTAATAAAAAGGTTCACTTTTTTTTTACCTTAATTAATACGTTCTGTGCTGTCTGCTTTGGCATGCAACGATCAAGATACTGATACCAGAAATAAGAGCCAGGTCCATAGAGAAGGAACCCATATGAAGTCATTCGGAGAGCACGCAGCCAATTATGGTCCACGAGAGTCCATGTCTCATCCTAATACGTTAAGTAAATTTAAATATCAAAAACAAAATAACTTTTACAAATTACAACATTTTAGATTGTGAATCCTTGTAATGATACGAAAATGAGAGACGGAAAGAGGCCTTGTTTCTAAAAACATAGGTAGCGTTTGTTTTTTAAGAGGTGCTGAAGTCTGAAGTCTGATTTCACTTCTGATTTATAAGAGGTGGTGTTCAAGTCTGAAATCTGAATCAGTTAAACTGTTTGTTTTTACGTTTGAAGTATGAAATCTGAATCAATCATTGACTTATAAATCCCTAACAATGCGAGTGTACGCAAATAACAGGAATTAAGTGGTGAGGTTTACCACTTTTTTTCTGGGTGATTTTCAGACTTAAGAGGGTCTGAAAAAAAACAAAAAAAAAACAAACAGTCTGAATTTAAAAACGTCTGAACGAATAAGTGATAAGTGGTCATTAAGAGGTAAAAATGAAAAAAAAAACAGGGTTAGAGAAGGCAAAATTGAACACTAGATCACAAGATTGTGAGTAATGTTTTGCCCTTGATCCCCGAAATAAATGTGACTTGCTACAACACATAATAATTCACATTCAACTAGATATAACATAGCTTCATACAAGATATTGAGACAAATGGAAGCTAGGCCAACGATAGCTCTCTCTTATTGCTTGTAGCTAGACTGTATAATTCAGTCGACTTGCTACTATAGGCTTAATAGTAGGTTCTTTCTGCGTTTAGTCTCGGTCTATGAGTTCCACCATTGTACTTAGGGGCTGTTTACCAAATTTTCTATCAAGTCTATTAAGTCCTGTATGGATAAATTTGTCTGCCCGGATGGAAATGCATTTTGTTTACTTTTTTTCCTGAATCAACAGTCTGAATGATAGGAATGGCCGTTTTACCCTCCCGTAGATCAGCTTCATGGTTTGCATCTCTAATCATCCAAAACTTATTGTAATCAGTTCATCAAAAAATTTATGGCTGTACCCTTCAGTTCAGTTCATCTAATAAACTAATAAGAAAAACATAGACCAAGAGTATCATCAAAATTTTGATGATATCGAACCTAAATAAAGGTACACAGAACAAGATCAAGATCAACCAGTTAAACACAAAATGCCAGTGTGCCAGCAAAATGCCATCTTCATGATCTTTGAGAAAGTAGATCAAAAACCCAAATAGAAAATCGTATTAGAACAGGAAGAAACCTCCAATTTGGAGAAAGACGGTAAAAAACCCAGATCAAATATGGTCTTAAAAACAGTAAAAAACCCTAATTTGGAGAAAGAAGACCCCCAGATTTCTCGAAATCTTGTTGGGTTTTCTAGGAAAACAAATAGGAATATGAATGAGGTTGACTAAAATCAAAAACCTAGATCGAAAATCGTCTTAAAACAGCAGAAACTCTAATTTGGAGAAAGAAAACTCAAAGATTCTTAAACTCTTATTAGGGTTTCTGAGAAATCTGATAGTGAGGTTGACATTGTAAGATGAAGAGTGGGAGATTTACACAAAACCCAGAGAAGAACTTGGTTGTCGGTGAACAGAGAATAAAGAAAAGGGTTGCCAGTCAGCGGTAAATAGAGGATAGAGAAAAGGGTCGTCGGTCGCCATGGTGCAGGGAAATAGGCGTTGGTTGTTTAGAACGTGTTTAACCTGAGGGTAGGAGTTGTCATTTTGTTGGCTTAGTCTAGAATCTAGATAAGTGAGGTTTTTGATCTCTGCGATTAAGTCACCTTCTGTGCGAATAAGCCGTAAGTAAACACTAAACAGCCTAAAAGAGCTGTGCGAATAAGCCAATTAAACCATTAAGCTCATTAAGCCACAAGTAAACAGCCCGTTAGTATTCAATTCATTTCATTTCATTAGGAATGTGAAAAAGCACGTGCAAGTTTCATTTACACTGCAGACAGCACCTAAATCTTGGCAAAAACACAGTTTTATTCTTTGATCTTGCCATTAATGTGTCTACAAGCTTTTGTCGCATATTTGCTAATAATTTCGGGTGTTTTTCTTGAAAAGGGGGGGCTTTATGTCATTCCGTTTTGGTGTTTCTTCAAAATTTGAGTTATGTTTTTGAGTTTGCTGGCCACTGTGGTCAGTTTATACTATACCCTGGGTTGTGGTAGTAATTAGTCAATTAGTCAACTTTGTAGGCTTACCAAATGATCAACTTTGGTAGCTGTTAGTTATCCATTCAATACCCCTCCTCTCCCTTTTAGATACTGCACATTCCTTTTGTTGGATATCAAATTCCTTAGAAAATGGCTTAACAGTCTTAATATCGACTTCCCTCTCTTGGGTTAAGGAACCGAGCTCAACTCTAAGGGGTGAACTAATTAGCTTAAGGACCCTCATAAAAACAGTCTCATTTTCCCAACCTAAAAACTCTAGAAACTTCACGAAATCACCTAAAGAGTTGTCTGAATCTCGAACTGAATGTAATACCTCCAAACCCTCAATCTTTCCAACAACAATTAAGTATGATTTCTCCCCAACTACTCCCTTTTGGTCTTGCCAATTGAACAAAAGTTTAGACAATAGACACCCGGACCCCTAAAATCGATTTACCCTGGTCCTTTGATGACTCGAGAAACAACATGGTGAGCAATGAGTTGAGAGGTATTTTGGATTCAAATTAGGTCTAAAATGGAATCCGGGTAGGTTAGGCTTTGATTTATAGTATTATGGAGTTTAACGGAAGATAGGAATAATGAAGTTCTTAAACTCACAATTCTTGATCGTTTCCCCATGAGACTTGCGATTTACTTGTAATTTGTTGCCGGAAATTGCTCTATCATCGTTGATCTAACAATTTCCACCGGAGAATTTAATTGATTATTTCCCTTATGTGCTCCCTCAGTTTTTCCAGTCCTTGACCCTTCAAACCTCTGCTTTCTCATTCTTCATATCTCCATAGCTTTGTAACTCTTTACCTACTTCTTACCTTGTAGATCAAAGGATTGGCCCGTGAAAACGAAAAGAGCTTAGCGAGTCGTCAATTCCAAAATAAACGGCCTTAGGTTGTCTTGGTCCTTCTCCTGGACTAATTGTGGGTTGGGTCGAATGTGGATCCCATTGAGTTTCTATGTTCTAGGTCATAAATGGATCGATGAAACTATTTCAATCACCTGATTAACTTCCCTTCTCTCGGTCGTAATGGAGATGGTGGACGAATCCCCCTGTGATCAAATCTGAGGTGGATATCGAAGAAACCCTAAATTTATAAGAATATTTCCCCTCTTCTCCTCTAATGGTGAAGCCTTTTCTCTTTTCTTCTCAATTTCTCCTCCTTCACGAACGGTTGCTGCCATAATCACCATGCTTTCAAGGTTGACATCAGAAACTTGGTGAAAAACAGCCTCCTCAATTCCAAATTTCCAATCGATGTGGTGACCATGAGGCTATCATGGCTGAATTCAGCCTCCTCCCAATCTGGGATGAAATCTCCTGATGTGATCTCCGATGGTGGAGTGTGGTTTAGATTCCATGGTTTAACAGTGTAGGAACCTCATTGGAATCAGATAATACATACCTCTTCACAAATAGCTTATGTCACCTCTGTCATTGAAAGTCATCTCATCTCATGTCGGAATTGTCATTGGAAATCATAAACAATGGATTGGATTCCAATCACCTCCCTCGATTCAATCGTCTACGGATTCGTATTATTGGACATGGCTTCAAACACACAATATGAGGAAAATTGTACCTTCCTCGATTCAATCTTCTACCGGATGGGTTTATTAATTCGCTATTAAATTCATCTGTCTGTATCACTTTGATCGTCGTTTGCTTGTGGAAAGAATTGGAGGGTGGCATCAGTTTTGTCCAAGAGAGTGTGAGATTGTTGAAGGAAGACTTCAGATCCTTGAAATGAGATATGTAGGTCGTGAAGTGAAAAATGGCTAATAGAGTTATACAAAGGTTCAGGCTTCAAGGTAAAAGTCAATCCTAAATCTCGACGAGAGAGTTCACTACGTACCCACAGATGATAGTTTCATGACAGTGAGAAGTGAAGACAAGGGGTCGAGAGATTAAGGTTTCCATTATCATTTAACCTTACATAAGCAAATCATTGGTCTTCATGGTCAGTTTAGGGATGTTGTTTAGAACAATAGGAATGAGGGAAAGAAAACTAGATTTTGCTGCCAGCCGGTTCGTGTAGGATGGGAGAAGGCAACACGACGTGAATCAGAGGCTGCATTGGGTGCGATTGGGTCAAAACTCCCAACTCGATCTAAAAAGAATTCAATGCCAAAGCCCAGGAAGAAACCCAAGGCCATTTTAAGGACAATTTGGCCCAATCCCATGATGGACTCAAATTGGAAATTGTATTTCGCTACCATCGTTGCCGCCACCATGGCATATGATTACTTGATTGATGCATGATGCCAAAGTTGCATACAACTTGAAGTTATTGTCAATTTATGATGCTTCTTATTCTTAAATCTATGAACAATGACAAACAATGACAGCTTGAAGTCGAGTACTAAACGTGACAGCTTAGCATTGTTGATTTCAAAGGATAAACTTGAAAGCGTGGATCAGGATTCAGGACAGTCTTGCTCCCGTATCCAAGATACAAACACATAGGTATTGCGATGCATTGAACCCGTATGACCATGAATGCCAAGTCTGAGAGATCCAAAATTTCAAAAAAAAAAATGGGGAAAATTGCTCTTTGTTCACAATATAAAGCCTAGAAGTGGATGTTATTTGACCAAGTTGAAGATCAACAGAGTCTGCTAAACCTTGTTGTTGTTGGCCATGTGGATTCTAAAAAATATACACTCCCACCTTCTAGGGAAAATATCCCAAAATCAAATGCACAAACATGAAAAGATGCTAGGTTACACGAGAAAGATTAATTTGCTTATGTTTGAGTGTTGAACAAAGAGAAAGGGGGTAACCATGAAAGTGGAAGCTACCTTTTTCAACTCAAATAAATACCATGTTGTGGTACTTAGGACTCATCGAGATGTACCAGACTATCTTCACAAATGGTCTTAGAGAGTGGGTGATTCTTAGGTTGCCTTTTTGGCTACTACAATGGGTGCTTTGGAGGATGGAGGTGCAATAGCAATGATTGCCACGGCTCGTACTAGTCACGCAGTTGCTGTTGCTAGTCAGCAAGAAAAACTACATGGTTTATTTCTCCTAGAAATTTTGGTTTCTATGTTTCTCTCAAAAACTGGAAGCTATTCGTCTAATTGCATCACTCCACATTAACCCTTTGTTAGTCTTATCTTCCCCATCCATTATCATTTTGGTATTAGAACCTAAGATCTCGCTATGGCCAACAGAGGAATTACAATGCCTACTATAGCTAAGCAAAATCAAGTGATCAAGAACGAAACACCACCGCCCAATCAACAAATGTCCAAGAGGAGCTTCATGACTTGGAAACAAATCTTGATCACATAGATTAGACAAATAATATATGTATATATATATATATAGATGTTAAGAAATTTTTCCCAAGTACTACATGTGAAAAGGCATGATCCTAGTCAATAATAGTGGCAACCAATCATATGGATGATTCAGAAGAACAGAACAATGAAGTTTTCTACATGCTTAACATGGGGTGAGGCCATCAACAACATCAAGCTGCTAACATTACGCCCAAAAAAATGGCTTCTGCCTAAAGGTAAACCTTCCAATCTTTGATGGAAGTTTGAACATTGAAGAAGGTATGGCTGGATTGCTAAAGGGGCGGATCAGTGCACAACAGAGTTCATGAAACTTGCCAAATGTTGAAATGCAACAATCTGTTGGGAGTCCAGTAGCAATTAAGTAGCTAGTTACCTCACTAGGTTGAAATCAACGGTAACATCTGTGATCTCATACTATTAATATTGGATAAATCAGGGCAATAGAAAATATCCAAGTGACAGAAAGATGCAAGGATAAATCAGGGCAATAGAAAATATTCAATTAGGCATACTTCATCATGATAGTAATGGATGCCTATCATCTGTTATTTGGCAGATATTGGCAGAGTGAAAAGGATGCTCACTACTTAGGGCCGATAAAAGTATACAAAATAGAAGCTAATGGAGCAAAGTTGCTATTGTACCAATGAATAAGATCTCTGAGCTCAAAGCTCCAAAAATATAGGGCAGGCATTCTTGACACCCCACTCGGAGAAAAAGTTTGAAGTTGTCTAATGGTGCAAAGATGGTACGTGCCACCTCATTCAAAAGGTAAAAAAACTTAGGTTTGTAAAAAGTGAAACCGTGTTATTTTAGAAATTTCAAGGGGTGCAACTAAAACTACAAAGAGAACAAGTTTTCTTCAGTAGAGTTGGTTCACAAAGCTTTTCTTCCATCCCAAACCCAATTTCCCAATTTCCAATACTGTTATTGTCATTTTCTTAGTCAAATGGTGCCGATGCCAAGTATAAAAAAAATTCCAACTATTTATTTCTTATAGTCAAATGGTGCCATATATGTCATATATTTGTTTCTTATAGTCAAATGGTGTCAATGAGTCCCTCAGTTGTCTTGTAGAGATACCCTAAGTAGTACATTGCCTGGTGGTAAAAGACATTTTTACTACCATGAAAAACCTCTCCCTGAAGATAAAGAGTTATTATTGAAGAAATCGAGAATGTTGTTATGCCTAAAGAAACGAGCCATCAGCGAAATTTCCATCAACATTACATCGAGTTCGTCCCCAAAGCAACTTCCACCGAACAATTATTACAAAATTGTAGAGAAAATGTTGAAAAGGCTGTAAAAAGCATAGAAATCAATTGAAGTCATGGGGATAACTGACCTGATGAGAATCAGAAGGGTGTTGATTGTAGAGAGCTTTGGTCTTTACCCATCTCTCGCGAAGCTGAGCAATGGTGTCACCAGTTAGGGCAAGAGTAGCGGCAGTCGCTGCTTGTTTCACAGGGAACCATCCACCTGTTTGTCCGGAAACCTCAGATGATCCAGACGAATTGGGTGAATTCCTTCTTCTCCTTCTAACTTTATCTCCATCTTGAGAATCAAAAGGGCGCATTCCCCATATTCCGCCATTGCCAAAACCACCACCCAATGAGCCCATTATTAGCAGTCGGAGTGACACACAAAAAACGGATTCCAAATGATAAATCAACTTTCGCTGGAGGCTATACATTTCCGCCCTTTTATCTATCCTGCGCCATCCAACGGAAAATAAAACATAGGTTACTCTTTTAGGCGGTAGCGTGAGTAACTTTCTTTACGAGATTATATATTTGGAAAAAGTTTATCCATCTTTTAAAACCTCATATCTATATCTATATCTATATTTATACTATATTATAAAGCATTTAGTAAAAACTCTTAAAAATCATTTTTGATGCATGCAGTACTGTTTATTGATGCATATTACTTAAAATCTCATATCTATATCTATACTATATTATAAAGCATTTAGCAAAAACTCTTAAAAATCATTTTTGATGCATGCAGTACTGTTTATTTATTACTTAAAATTTTAAATTACAAATAAATTATGTATAAGTACAACTTATTAAATCTTCATTCTTAAATTCGTGTAACTAACTACAGATAATCATAATCAAATACATGATAAACATCTCATTTTAAATATAAAAAATCTAAAATATAATTAAGATAATCACTGAGTTCTAACAGAATACTTAATTAATATTTTTCTAAAAAAATTTATATTGTTAAACCAAAAATAAATTAATTCATTATTAAATCTAAATTAAAATACAATAAAAACGGGATTAAAGAAATTACATAAAAAAAGCTTTTAAATAAAACATTAAAAAAAAATCAAAACCACATAAAACAATTATAACATCGACAGAGACAAAAAATAAAATGAAACATTAAAATCAAGATGTATCTCGCTGCATTGCGCGAGAACCCTTAGTATATATAAATACATATAGGGAGGTTCGTTAAGGGAAAATTTTCAAATCAATAAAAAACTAAAAAACATGTTATCAGATTAGATGATCTAATTGATGTGATTAATAAAGCTATTATAACATTATTTTTTTTATTACAATAATTCTTACAGCCCCCTATTTTTTATTCAACATAGTCTATATCTATACTATATTATAAAGCATTTTGGCCAAGAACTCTTAAAAACAATCTTTTAAGCCTTAGATACTGCTATTTAATGCTAATTACTTAATTTTCAAGATTACAAGTAAATTATGTGTAAATATAGGATAAACATCGTGTAATCAACTGAAGATAACCATCATCCAAAATATCTTAAAAACAATCTTTCAAGCTTTATTTATGAATTCGTGTAATCAACTGAAGATAACCATCATCCAAAATATAGGATAAACATTTAATTATAAATATAAAAAATCTAAAGTATAATTAAGATAATCATTGAGTTCTAACAGAAAACTTAATTATTAAACTAAAAATAAATTATTTTGTTATTAAACATAATTATATTATGATAAAAAAATGAATTAAAGAAATTACATAGAAAAGAGAACTTTTAAATGAACATTAAAATCGTTTTCTTAAAACCACATAAAACCATTAGAATATCGATAGTGACAAAAATTAAAATAAAACCTAAAATCAAGATGTATCTCGCTATATTACGCGGGTACCCTTCTAGTATATATATATATAGAGGGAGGTTCATGCAAGGACGGTATCTTTTTACGAGAATGCGAGGAGCTTTTTTCATGTATTAAATCACATGTGATTTTGAACCAACATCAAAAAATCACATGTGATTTTGTATTAACATCAAAATCAACATATGATTTTGTATGTGAATCAAAATCACTACATGAATCATATATGATTTTGTACATGAAAAAAAACTCCTCGCGTTCTCGTAAAAAGTTAGCGTTCTCGTAACCCCCCATTTAAAGAAACATAGGAACCACTTTTAGCCACATAATTTATAAAAACAATTGATATTATATTGGATGACATTGTAGTAATTAATGGATGCTGATAGTTGCTTTCCATCAAGGGTTATTTCTTTTAGGGGTAAAATGGGTGGGGCTTAATAGTAATAATATAATATCTTAATATATTATTACTATTTTAATATATTATTATTTTAAAATATACAAATTTTGTAAAACCAATTGATAATATATTAGAATGTTATATTATATTATATTATATTATAACTATATCATATATGATTTTTCATTTACCTTTGTACAAAATCACATGTGATTTTACATTAACATTTGTACAAAATCACATATGATTTTACATTAACATTTGTACAAAATCACATGTGATTTTACATTAACGCTTGTATAAAATCATATATGATATTCAAATCATATGTGATTTTGTTGACATACTTGGTATTGTAATCATGTGTGAATATCATTTGTACAAAATCATATATGATTTTACATTTACATTTGTACAAAATCACATATGATTTTACATTTACATTTGTACAAAATCACATGTGATTTTACATTAACAGTTATAACAAATCATATATGATACTGAAATCATATGTGATTTTGGTAATATAATTGGCATTGTAATAAACTTTTTAAAAATAGTACCTTCAATTTTTATAGATATTTTAAAAATAACAAACCTTTTCTTTAAAAATATTTCATATTTCAATTTTTAACAATAATAAACTTTCATTTTTTTAAAATCATATATGATACCGAGTTTGGTTTCTTATATTTCTCTTGATCTTATATTTATTTAAAGATATTTGATATTTGATATTTATCTTGATCTTGTATTTATTTAAATATATTTAATATTTAAATTGTTTAGAAGTAATCAAAATTGTACAATTTAAATAATTCATAAGTAATAGTATAAATCTGATAGAAATCATGAATAGTAACATTGTAAAGTAATATTTTGACTAAAATACCCTTAAATCATGAATAGTAACATTGTAAAGTAATATTTTGACCAAAAGCACAAGTACAAGAACTAGAAAAGTAAAATTTAGAAATTCAAGTCCAGGGATTAAAAGTGATAAAAATTGAAACTTAAAGTCTAAAGGCCGAAACTGTCAATATATGAAACTTCAAAGAGAAAACTTAACAGAGAAAATTATACCAAAAAGTATTACGGATCAAGGATAAAAAAGAATTACGGATCAAGCATAAAAAAAGATTTACGAACCAAACATAAAACTTAACGAAACTAACAGAAAAAAAAGACTAAAAATGTAATAAAAACTTACGGAAAAAAAATCAAAAAAAATATAGATTTACTGATGGGTCATGAAAAAATTAATCCACGGTTTGCACCTCATAGAGAATAAAGATTTACGGATTGGTCATGAAAAAAATCGATTCACGGATTGGTCATGAAAAATAAAGATTTACGAATTTGCCTTTAAAAATGCAGACCGTCGCTAATACATACCAACTGTCGCGAAAGATCAAAACAATAATCACCAATTTTAACCATGACTTTTATCCTTTGAAAAACGTAAGGTTTGACGATCGAAAAACGACAATTTCTTACCGTCGGCTTTCAACGACAATACAACAACAAATATGTTATCAAAACGTCAACGAATTCTCACCGAAACCGTACCCAAAACGCACCGAAACTTCACCGAAAAGATACGAAACAATGTAACGAAATCGTATCAAACATTTATCAAACCATACCGATATTCATCGAAATGCTATCGAAACTTATCGAAAGTGATCGAAACACACTGAAACAATATCAAGATTTTTACAGAAAGTGATTGAAACACTATCAACACTTATTGAAAGTGCATCGAAACATTATCGAAACACCAAATTAACATCGAAACTTTTTTTTGGAAAGGGTATCGTAGGCATTTGCCTAGACTAATCCCTGACAATTTTAAAACTGCTAAAGCATGCAACCCTGAGATAATTCCCCAGTGGCCACAAGTTGTTTGCGTCTGGATTCGAACCTGGGGTAGATGGGTTATCTAGCCTCATCCCCCACAAGCCTTAACCAGTACGCCACAAGCTCTTGTGGTTAATTAACATCGAAACTTATCAAAAGCTTTCTTCGAGACTTATCGCACGTTACTTCGAAACAGTTATTACACGAAACTTCAGATTAATTATGATACTTTGAAACAATTATTTTATGAATATCACTCAGATAGTATGAAAAAATATCGCTTCAATTTCTCTTCTTGACCACCCTATTCTTGGTTACTGTTTGATTCCAAAAAATATAACAAAGAAACTAAAAAAAATTGGATAGAATTTTTAGATCAAAAACACATTTTAAATACAATTATAATACTCAATTGTAATTTTGAATTAAAACTCAAAATTTTATCAAGAATTCATCAAGAGCATATGAAGATCATCAAGAACAATTCAACATCCAAAAATTTTAAACTTTTTAAATCTTAATCAAATGTGTTAATCCTTTGGACTTATGTTAGAAAAATGTTTTTAAACAATTTTAGTGAAGAATTAAACACAAATTTTGAATCAAAAGGATCCAATTTGATCAAACTCTTCAAGAAAACTTTAAATATTAAGAAGAACACATGAATATCAAAAAATTCAAAAATTAAATTTAGAGATTAAAACTTGAAATCAATGATGCAAACATGTTTAAAAACACTTTTTAGTAATGAATTTGCATAAAAATGGATCAAAACAACACTAATTTACAAAATTACTTTCCAAAAAATTTCACAAAACACTTTTTTCTCAAATCTCGAAATTTTCAAAAATCTTCAAACTCAACAAATTTTGATGCGAATTTAAATAGAAATTGATTCAAAACAATAATAAAATGATGGAGAAACACTTGCAATCAAAATCTAATCCAAAAAACACCAAAAAATATCATATTCATTTGTGTTCTTCATGTTCTTCAAAAACATCAAAAAAACCTTCAAAAAATCTTCAAATTCTTGTACAATTTTTCTGTTTAAGCTCTGATACCAATTTTTAATCCCACTAATATCAAGTAACAAGTAATCTAAACAATTAAGATCAGATCATCATATATTGAACTTTCTCTCTCAAACTTCTCTCTCTAAAATATTATAAATGAGCTCCACTCTAATCTCTACAATTACAAACCATCAGAACAAGAGTATTTTTACTTTTGACTAATTACAAAATCAAACTATGCATTAATATACAATTAGGCTTTAGAGTTTGACTTTCTTGATATGATGACTTTATATAATATGTTTATCTATACTATATTATAAAGCATTTGTCAAATACTCTTAAAAACCAATTTTTATGCATTTAGTACTGTTTATTGATGCATACTACTTAAAATTCAAGATTACAAGTAAATTATGCGCAAGTATAACTTATTAAAGCTTCATTTCTGAATTTGTATAACTAACTACAGATAAACATAACCAAATACAAGATAAACATCTCATTTTAAATATAAAAAATATAGAATATAATTAAGATAATGTTCTAATAGAATGCTTAGTTATTATCTTCATAAAAAGTTACATTATTAAACCAAAAATAAATTACTTCCTTATTAAACCTAAATTAAAATATAACAAAAAACCGAATTAAATAAATTACATAAAATATAGATCTTTTAAATGAAACATTAAAAATCACTTTCTCCAAACCACAAAACCATTATAACATTGGTAGAGAAAAAAATAAAATGAAACATTAAAATCGAGATGTATATCGCAACATTGTGCGAGTACTCTTCTAGTATTACATAATATGTTGATTATGTTGAATTTGACTCTACTGGCTTTGACCTCTTCATTCTTTATCGTCTTCCAACTCGGTGATCTCGGATACAACATAGTTTTAGATCTAACAATTACTCTTAAAAAATGATAAAAAGTTACCTCTTACAACTATCTTATGGATTTTCATTTTTGGAATTCGCTAATTATATCCTTTTTTGTAACATTGATAAGTGCTTCTTTCTCTCGTCTCTTGTTCTCAATTTCAAATCAGCAGTCGGTCGACAATCGATTTCAAAACATAAGCTAAATGGGATGTGGAGTGTGGCTTGTGGGCTTAAATCTTAAAGTTTAAGAAGAAACGTTTTTAAAATTTAGGTGGGGTCAAGTTGAGGGCCCAACAAGAAAAAAAAAAGTTTTAATAAATTTTAGCCTTAATTTTATATTTTAGTTGGGGTCATAGGACCCCATATGCTTCAACGTCAATCTGCCACATACTTGATGGACAAAAACCGAATAAACGAGGTTGGGGAGAGAATTGTTAAAATAGACAAACGTTAGGGACGAAAATCGAACTTTACACTAAAATATCTATATGATTCAATTATTTCAAAGTCCAAGACTTCTATCGACAAGAAAGTCCGGACACGTAACCTACGCTAAATAGATCTATATCATCCTTATAAATAAAAAAACTCCATGGAAACCAAAATTCCACCATTAAATGACTTCACCACCAGAAGAACACGTCTATAAGCTCTTTGATTCATACTGGTTTCAACACCAAATCCTCGTATGCAATCATGTTTCTGAAGTTTCCATGGGAAAGAAAGATCAGCAAGATGAGGAAATTGTAACTTTGACGGAAATGAATTGCAGAAATGATGTTGAGGTGAAGGGTCTACTAAGATTTTGGGCTCATTCCATTGCCACTGGGGTTAGCTGAATTGAATATTCAACCTTTTCAAGTTCATTTTTTGGGACAACCAAAAGTTGGGTTCTTGGGTTTTTATTTTTCACCCAATCTACTACTCAATTTTCACTAGGCTTCATATCATGTATAATGTTAGAATATGTTTGAAGCATTCGAGTAAAAAAAAAACTTTTGTATGTATATAAGATTAAACATCTCTAGCCGATATATATGGGACTCCAACAATATTTGCATGTAAAAGTAATTGTGTACCCTTGGGCTCTTTTTGTTCATGTTCTACTATATGGTTGTTCAACTCAATACAACTGCGATTTCATTGCCATCTTACTTACTTGAAGAGATGAAAATGAGCTAAAAATGTTGTAAATTTAGTCATTAAAGTGCACAAACCCAGGTTGGGTCGGGTTTGACCCGACTGGGTTGACCCAACACCCATTTTGACCACTAAACACTTAAAAATTCATTACTTTTTACTCGGACCTCCGTTTTCGATGAGGTTTTCGCCTACGCGTTCGTAACAAAATAATCTATAACTTTCAATAAAAATATTCTTGAAAACAACTCTCAATAAAAGCAGTTTTACATATTTGTAGCCGTAATACTCTTTTTTGCAATTTTGTCGTTTTTGATTTTGGGCTCGGAATGCCGTAAAATTATTCCAGAAACCTCCAACAACTCCTAATAAGTACAAAACATAGTTTCAAAGCTTAACATCCCATCAAAAACCTACCGTTTGAGTGTTGTGCGTGTAGTTTACCGAAATAACAACTTACTTTGTAAAACTTGCATTAAATGCAATCTACACGAGTTTTTCGACTTCCGCCACTTCTAACACTTCATATTAACTTATTCAAAGATGTTCCAACATTTACATCACCATTTAGATAATCCATTCAAGTTTTGGGTAGATTTTTTTCATTCAGGCACTCTAGTTACCTACCCAATTTTCATTTAAGCAATGCACTTTATATTTTGAACCCTTACATCATCTAATTAAGTCATTTGTGAGGTGTTAGAACCAACCTTACCTTCTACATCTAAATTCCAATTATGTGTTCAACTTATAACTCACTATAACACTTACATTTTAGCAAATCCTCCTTCTTCTTCTTTTTAAACATAACTAACACATAAACATGCTTTAACATATAATGCATATTTAGAATCACTAGATAAGCATATTTAGGAGGGTGGATGTTACAGTCCACCACCGACAAACTTTACCGCCATCGTCCATAGTCTGTCACCTTTACTCCACCACCACTGTGACCCCCAATATCGCTTCCTCCCTCTCACCATGAATCCTAAGTTTCGATCATGAAACAAATGAGAACCCCCGCCCCTCTGCCTTTTGTCTACTACCGGCTGCTCTCCTCATCATCACCATGGGCGCTGGGTTTTGATTTCGATGGAGTTTTTATGGATCTGGGTCACCAAATCGACTATTGACCGGTGAAACCACGACCATCCCCGGTTTCACTCACTCGCCAGTGAACCCTAACCCATCACACTATTTCCTCATGGTCTACTACCAGCTGCTCTCTTTGTTTTTGGTTTCTCTGTTTCATGGTTGATTTCTTTATTTCAGACATTTTTTTTGGTTTCATCTTTGATTTATGGCTTTATTAATTTATGTACTTTGATGGAATTGTATCAAATGTACACCTTCGATTTAGAGCTGTGAGAAGTTGGTCCTCCAATTGTACAATGGGTATTCTTGAAGGGAAAGGGTTCAACAAGTTCTTGTGTTTTTTATTGTTTGTGGTTCTGGATTATGATAAGGCTTTTGTTCATAAATGTCATAGATTAGGGGTTTTTTTTTCATGAATTTGTGTTTCCATTAGGCTTTGTTTAAGGTTTTGTTCATAAATTATTGTATAATGTAGGGTTTGTTTAAGGATTTGTTTGTTTATTATGCTTTGTTTAAGGTTTTGTTCACAAGTTCATAAATTTTGAATGCTATTGATTTAAAACAATATTGCTATATGTTCTTATTGAGTTTTTTTATTAAGGTTTTTAGATATTTTTTGGTGTTTTAGATGAATTGGGGGATTTTGGAGGTTTTAGATGAATCTCTGCCAATTTGAGTTTTGTTCAAAGCTTTTTTACCTAGACACACAAAGGAGATGAATATGGGCCACCGGGGAAGAAGAAGAAGGAGAGGGGAATGTCGGAGATAGCTGCCAACGATGGAGCAGAGGAGGGGTGGTGTAATGGTGGGTGGTAGGTTATATTCTTGGTCCATTATTTGATTTTTAAATAAAAAAAGTAAGTTTTTAATAAAAAATTAGAAATTTAATTAAATGACTAAAGTAGCCTTTCAATTAATCTACTTAACAGATTTTTTAACGATGTTAAGGTTTAGGAACCAAAGGTGTGTGAAAATTTAAGCCATAGGGAAGTTGTCCATAAATATTTTGATTTAGGGACGCATAGTGTTATTTTGTGTAAACAACATGGACCAATCATGTAATTTACTCTTTAGAAAATGATAAAAAGTTACCTCTTACAACTATATCTTATGGTTTTTCATTTTTGGAATTTGCTAATTATATCATTTTTTGTAACATTGATAAGGGCTTCTTTCTCTCGTCTCTCGTTCTCGATTTCAAATCAGCAGTCGGTCGACAATTGATTTCAAAACATAAGCTAAACAGGATGTGGAGTGTGGACTGTGGGTTTAAGTCTTATAGTCTAAGAAAACATGTTTTACAAATTTAGGTGGGGTCAAGTTGAGAGCCTAATAAGAAAAAAAAACTTCAATAATTTTTAGCATTAGATTTATATTTTAGTTGGGGTCATAGGACCCCATATGCTTCACCTTAATATGCCACATACATAAAGGACAAAAAGACCGACTAAACGAGGTTGGAGACAAAATTGTTAAAATAGACAAACATTAGGGATGGAAACTGAACTTTACACTAAAATATCTATAGAATTCAATTATTTCAAACTCCAAGACTCCTATCGACAAGAAAGTTCGGACACGTAACCTATGCTAAATAGAGCTATACCATCCTTATAAATAAAAAACTCCATGGAAACCAAAATTCCACCATTAAATGACATCACCACCAGAAGAACACGTCTATAAGCTCTTCGATTCATACTGGTTTCAACACCAAATCCTCGTACGCAATCATGTTTCTGAAGTTTCAATGGGAAAGAAGGATCAACAAGATGAGGAAATTGTAACGTTGACGGAAATGAATTGCAGAAACGATGTTGAGGTGAAGGGTCTACTAAGATTTTGGGCTCATTCCATTGCTTCTGGGGTTAGCTGAATTGAATATTCAACCTTTTCAAGTTCGTATTTTTGGGACAGCCAAAAGTTGGGTTCTTGGGTTTTTATTTTTCACCCATCTAGTACTCAATTTTCACTAGGCTTCATATCATGCATAATGTTAGAATATGTTTGAAGCATTCAAGTAAAAAAAAACTTTTGTATGTATATAAGATTAAATATCTCTAGCCGATATATATGGGACTCCAACAATATTTGCATGTAAAAGAAATTGTGTACCCCTGGGCTCTTTTTGTTCATGTTCTAATGTAAGGTTGTTCAACTCAATACAACTGTGATTTTATCGCCATCTTACTTTCTTATTATTTTTAATTCTAAAGAGATAAGTCTCATAGTTCAATGTTTGGATGTTGGATCATATGGTATTTATACCAAAATAAAATATTCATAATACGAGTTTTAACGAAGTTGAAACGCAATTATTTTTATCAAGTATTAAAACATGTTCTAATTAAAATAAATGGAACTGGAAGCCTTTTGACTATATCAGAGTGTTTTTACTCAATAAAAAAAACAAGGTGCAAAGAGATAGTTGAACTTAAAACTGAGTTAATTTACATAATTATTAAATTTGCATCGACATGTATTTATTTCGAATTAGACACAAAATATATATATTAACATATCATAAAAAGAAATGCATAAAAACATAGTTTTAAGAAGTTTTATATCATATTTTGTGTGGTTTAAGAATCACCATGGCGAATGGTTGTTAGAAGTTATTGTGGCTTAAACTTTTTTAAATAAAGAACACAATTCAATCTTGATTTAGGCTATTATTTATACCATTTTCACGTCACTAAACTCCTCTTTATAAGATCTTTGATGCCAACATAATAATTTTGGTACAACCCAACAAATATGAAAGTTACTACGTTGCATCATCTAAAAACTGTATAAAAAACGGTTGAAGAATTTTGGGCCAAAATTTTGTGTGATAAATATTAATTGATTCCAATAAGTGACACCTTACCAACTTCACAATAGCCACAATTCGATTGAATTGATTTTGGCCACTGATTTTAGACATGATAATGTGATGACCAATCATAATGGCAATGTTTTGTTTTATATATTTTGTTTTGCTCTAGAAAACTCAAATTTATACGCATCTTCGTAATTTTCTTCAAAATAAAGAATCAATTTTTTTTTTTTAAATATTATATTTTTTTCCAACATCATCTTTATTTTAAAGATTATAGAATTTATTATATTATTAAAATATTTTATATTTTTAATAAAATATTATTTATCTTATCTAAATATTTAATTAAAAAATTTCTTATTGTGTAACATAATAAAAAATAGTTTATCTAATGGTAGTCATTTTTGGAGATGTTTTTAAATTTAAATATCTTTGTAATTTTTTTCATACTTTTTCCAATTCAAAGAAAGTTTTAAAGATGCTGTTGGAGCAAAAAATTACTCAAAATCTCTATTTTCTTTATTTTAATGATGTTGTTGGAGATGCTCTAAATAAGTTAGACAAAACTAACTTTTATCTAACAGAAATTTACGTAAATAACTAAACCATCAAAAGTGATTTATTTTTTAGCTATTTTATTAAGAAAAACTCCAGATAGCTAAAGTTTTGTAAAAATGCTTTATAGATGTGTTTTCTTCTGCATAAATTATGAAAACAAGGCAAAATAGAAGAAATAAAAAAACATCTTTACGTAAAAAAAACCGTTTTTTACTTGATAAAAAACCTTTTTTGAGAAAAAAAAGGTTACACCTTTCACTCTTATATAGGGGTGGCAATCGTGTCGTGTTCGGGTTGACGTGTCGCGGGTTGGCGTGTCATGGATGCTCAACCCTAACCCAACCCGTTTAGCTAATCGTGTCGAGATACACAACCCTAACCCGCACACGTTCGTGTTGGCGGGTCAACCCGCGTGTTGGCGGGATGGTCGCGGAGTGGCAGGTCGACGAGTCAACTTGCGTGTTGTCGGGTTGGCGTGTCGCGGGTTGGCGGGTTGGC
Organism: Silybum marianum; assembly: GCA_036898165.1. Classification (NCBI taxonomy): domain Eukaryota; kingdom Viridiplantae; phylum Streptophyta; class Magnoliopsida; order Asterales; family Asteraceae; genus Silybum; species Silybum marianum. Next base: position 11,801,360 of record CM072540.1, on the reverse strand, counting down.
AGGTTGTTCGCGGGTTGAGGGGTCATGAAACCTCTTGTTTCTAGGCAGAGCGCCGTCATAGCTGCTGTTGAGTATTCTAAGTTAGAGTTAAGGTGTTCGTGTTTCTCTACGTTTGAGTTTTGACGGACGGGATTACAATTTACACAACAAAACGAAAGAAATTCTATTGATTAAACTTTTAGATTTTAAAATAAAACATAAAATATATATATTATTATTTTTAATAAATTTTGGCGGGTTGGAGTGTCAACCCGCGACCCGTTCGTGTCAACCCGAACCTGACCCGTTTATTTGCCGGGTTGACGGGTTGGCGTGTCAAAAAGTTCAACCCTAACCCGTTTATTTTCATGTCGGGTTCGTGTCGTGTTTCGTGTCGTGTCGAGAATCGCCACCCCTACTCTTATATATAGTTATTTAATTATTTTATATCTTTTATTTTTTTATTTTTCATTTCACACGTTTATTATATCAACACATAATCGTATATTAACTAAACTAGTCATGTATTCGTTGCAATACAATGAAATGTAAATTTTCTTGTAAATAATAGATAAAAGTTAATGCAATAACAAATTAAAATCTATGTCTCAACAATATCTCAATAAATAACTAAGGTTCTAAAAACAATTTTATTGTTTTTCTCTAAAATGAAATATCACATACTTTCATGAGACATTCTAGAAAAAAGTATTACAATTGATATTTGTAGTCAGATAACTCTGTCAAGAAACTTGAACCAAACAAGAATGGTGAACAAGTACAAACAAATTCATATAATACAAATTTTCAAATTTAAAAAAGTACAAGTGTTTGATTCAAAATATGCGATTATAGCTACTAACTAAAGCATAACAAGTTTAAACCAATAGCACATCTTCACAATATTAATTCAACAAAAATATCCAGATTTGCATTAACATGTCAATGATTGAGGTACACAAACTTAAATATGCTAGTGTGCGCACCGCGCTTTGCGCGCTAGGCTGGTAGCGGTGAGTAATTTGGTTAATGATTCAGAGATTGTCTATATAAATATATGTTAGTTGTTAAATATAATTATCAACAAATGATATTTAAATGATTCGAAAAAGTTAGTAGAAAGATAGAAAGAGAGAGATGTTAAGGAATAAAGTTGTAAAATGAGCAAGCTCTTTGGGATGAGCAAGCTTTCTTGTCACAAAAGGCGAAGGTAAGATGGTTGGCCGATGGGGATTCTAATTCGAAGTATTTTCATAGAGTTGTTAAGGAGCGCCGTGTAAGGCGCCGAATTGTATTATTGAGGATATGCATGGAAATGTTTTCGATGGAAATGAGGTACCATTACAATTTGTCAATTATTATAAGTCCATTTTGGGTACAAATACTGTTTGTACCTAGGATTCTTTGGATGCTTTGTTTTTTTCTAACCCACTTTCTATTGAGGAATCTTGTGCCATGCTAATTCCAGTGTCTAAAGAGGAGGTTCGAAAAACTATATTTGAGGTTCAAGAAGATAAAGCCTCTGGGCCTGATGGATTTTCTTCCAGTTTTTTAAGCATGATTGGAAGGTGGTGGGTAAAGATGTGGAAAATTCAGTCCTATTTCTTTCTTCGGGGTAGATTACTCCACCAAATAAATCACACTTTAATCTGTTTGGTACCGAAGGTGGAAAGTCCGACGAAAGTAGCTGATTTTAGACCAATTGCATTATGCAATGCCATCTACAAATGCATTAGCAAAATATTGGCAAATCAGATTAAGGGTTGCTTGAATAAGGTGGTCTCGGAAAACTAATCGGCTTTTATCCCGGGCCGTAAAATTTCAGATAACATTCTTCTTGCCCGAGAGCTAATGCAAGGTTATTCATTAAGGGAAGGCCCTCCTAAGTATGCATTAAAGGTTGATATTCAAAAAGCATACGACATTGATTGGAGGTTCTTGCAGGTGGTTCTTGTTCATGTGGGTTCCAATGATGGTACATTTGATGATGGAACGTGTTACTAAAACTTCTTACTCGATTGTGGTCAATGGAGTGTCACATGGTTTTTTGCGGGAAAACGTGGATTCCGTCAAGGGGAACCAATGTCACCATATCTCTTTACCCTTGTTATGGAAGTTTATACGACATGTCTTAATAGACGCATAAGGGACATGGCTATCTTTACTTACCATAAGGGTTGTGACCGCTTGAGTATATCTAATCTTTGTTTTGCAGATGACCTCATGATGTTTGCTCATGGTGATGGGGACTCTATAACCACGATTAAATGTGCTTTGGAGGGTTTTAAAAGCCTTTCGGGGCTGACCCTGATGAAAGGAAGAGCACGATTATTTTTGGGAGTGTGCAACAGTCCGTCAAAGAGCATATTTTGCACATCCTGCCGTTTAAGGAGGATTCATTGCCGATTCGATATTTGGGTACCCCGTTATCATCGAAAAGGCTTCTTGTTGGTGAATTTTCTATGTTACTGGATCGTGTAAGGAAGCGTATATCCAACTGGAAGTCCAAATCGTTATCCTTTGCTGGAAGGTTGCAGCTCATCAAGTCGGTTCTTATGTCTCTCCAACTTTATTGGCTTCAGGTATATCCACTTCCTGCTTCTGTAATTAACGATCTTGAAAAACTTTTTAAGGGGTTCTTATGGTCCCAAGGGGTTCTCGAGAAGGGAAAGGCCAAGGTGGCGTGGTCTAGTGTGTGTATCCCAAAGAGTGAAGGAGGGCTCGAGATTCATGACTTAACCACGTGGAACTTGGCTCTTTTAGCTCCAATCAGCAAGAGAAAGCCCCAACGGGTTAAATGGATCTATGAGTACCGACTACGGAGAACCCATTTTTGGGATGTTTCTGTTCCTTCTAAGTGCACGGTGATTAGGAAAAAGATTTTGGAAATGCGGAAAGTCCTTAACCCACACTTTCAGGAGCGTGTAGGAAGAGGCAGATCTATTTCTGCCCTTTTCTCTAATTGGTTACCTTGTGGTTGTTGGTCCCAAAGGAGTCAAGAGTTCAAGGATATAGAAACAGTTTGTAGAAGGGGGGTTGAATACAAACACACGATTTTTAGTTTTAAAATGAGTTTATATTGAATAAACAAATTTACAGTTGTAAGCGAAATAAGAACAAGTATTAAAACCTATTCTATTACATCTTAAGAAATCACTAAGTTTGATACACAAGGAAGGATAGAAAAAGCAGCAGAGGTTTTAGGAGAGAATAAGAATGCATGAAAATAAAGAAGGGTTCTTCATCTATTTATACCCGTTGCATTTAATGCAAAGCACAAAGTATATGCCACGTGTCAAGTTTCTATTTGAGACTTGTCCTTTGTCCAAAAAGACAACCATGCTTTTGCCGAATATGAACAGTAATCAAATCAGATTTGATGGGGCCATGAGAGATAATCCGTACGTCATTTTCTGACGAGTGTTGGTCCCAAAGGGGTCTACAAGAGTTCAAAGATATAAAACATTTTGTAGAAGGGGGGGGGGGGTTGAATACAAACACCAGTAAATTTTCGTTTTTAAATTAGTTTATATAAATAAACAAATTTACAATTACAAGCGGAATAAGAACAAGTATAAAACCTATTCTATTGTAACTAAAGAAATAGAAATAGAGGGTTTAAGAGAGAATATGCATGCATGAAGATGGAAAGGGTTTTCCCATCTATTTATACCCGTTTGCATTTAATGCAAAGCAAAAGGTACAAGCCATGTGTCAAACATGTGGAGGATGTTTGTCCTTTGGTTAATAGGATGGCCGTGTTTTTAGCCACCTATGAATAGTACCAAATCAGATTTGATGGGGACATAAGAGACAATCTGTACGTCCTTTTCTGACACGGTGTTGAGGTTTTGACTTTTGTGCATCGAGGATAAGATCAATAATCTTGTTGAAAGCTTCATTTGATTGCTGACCCGGAGACTTCAAGGATGAAGTCACTGAGATATTGCTGAGGCTTTGCAAGATTTCACACCTTTTTGATTAGATGAGCTTTGCTATCACTGAACCGCTACAGATCACTAGTTGTTCATATCTATCCTCAGCTTGGTCTTTGACTGTCGCTGAATGGACTTGTGGTGTGACTGTTGTTCTTCAGATCTTTAGAGATAAAATTAGAGTTCCTGATGTTCAGCGATCGCTGAGTGTAATCATCGTGTGCTATCTCTGAACCTGAACTATAACTTATACATGGAATTTTCACTAAGTATAGAGAGGAATCATATTCAAATCACTGAAAGGAGTTTTGGATCAACAATCTCCTCCTATTTGATTATGATTAAGCAACATAGGAAAATTGATTGAAATGATTAGTAAAGAGTTAGAGAATTTTAATGTAAAGAATTCTAAGTACTAATATGTGAGATCTTTTTCAGCTAATCTACTTTCTGAATTGAGTTTCATTTATTAGGATATGAAATCATAATTTTACAAGTTTAAAAGCTATAAAGTTCATTCACTGATTTAATTACAGAGTGTAATATCTGTGAGTCAGGTTGTTTTAACGAAGATAAAACTCTTATGTTCATTATCTCATTTACTATTTTCAGGGATCTTTTCAGTACACAGATGGAGTAGAGTACTTCATTGAATTTCATTAATGATTAATCTTAAGAATTACATACAGAATGAAATTACAATAGTATGATAAAGTACAATACACTGAAAAATGTTACAAAGGAAAAGAAACTAATGACTAGTCAGAGAGTTTCTCTTTTCTTCTTCGTAGCTCATTCTCATAGATCTTCTTCTGAATTTGCACAGGGTCATTTGTAGACCAACAACTGTAGAACATGATCTTGATGAGTTTTGATGGAGCCTTCCTGATCTCTTTGTTTCTGAGAAACCTTAATAACCCTTGGTTATCAACGAAGACCATTCCTGCTTCAGGGAGTGTAATGATTTCATGCTTAGTGAGTCTTCTGGCTTCAGGAAGAGAGGTGTTGAGCATAGAGATGTCAGGGATTTCAAGATGACCAATGATGCTTTCGTAGTTGAATTTGGTCTCATGGTCACTTCTTGACGATGGGCCTCCTTCAGCATCTAATCTTGATTTTCTTCTTTTTGGCTGCTCAGGGAGAGGAGGAACTTGGACGTGTTGTGACATCCTTTGCAATAGCTGATCAAGAATTCTTTCTACAACATCTCTGAATTTGGACTTTGATTGCTGAATGGCATCTATGATTTCCAGCCATTCAGAGTATCCGTAAAACTTCAGAAACTTGGCTTCTTCTCGTTCACTCCTTGAATGCCTGTACATTCGTACAAATACCTTCAGACCCTTCTTTTTGGAAGTGTGTCCTTCGATAGTAGCACGAGTGATGATTGAATCAGACATACGGAGTTTGAACCTTTCAATACACCATCTGAGTTCATTGTTCCATTGTTCATGAGTTTCTTTATTCAGAGCATGTAGAATTTTCTTTTGAGCTGTGATCGGATTTACATTCAGGTTGTCCCTTATAAGTTCCTTTTGTGCTAGAGCTTCAGCGACCTTTAAACTTTCTTCATTTTGCCTCTTGGTCGCTACATCTCTTAGCATCTCCTCTCTGAACATTTCTCTTGCAATCCTTAGGTCTTCTCTGTTTGTTTCATCTTTTCGTCTCTAAGTCTCTAAGCTTTGAGGGCATCTGCTCTTTCTTTATTGGAAAGAAAAGAGAAATCATCAATCATCCTGATTGGTATAGGGGCTTCTAGCTCAGATGTATGAGGAGGAATCTGAATTCTGGTTGCTTCCATGGCTCTGATGAAGTTTATTCTTCTTTCTTCTTCTTCAGGCTCCCTTATTATTTGTTTATGTACACGCCTTTGAACAAGGCCTTCTTCTTCTTCTTCTTCTTCAGATTCAATATCGGATATGTACAGGAACTGATCTTCAGAAGAAGGTTCATTTAGGAATGAAGAACCCTTTGGGGAACATGGATCACTGAGAGGAGAAGAGGAGAGAGGTTCATCAACAACAGAAGTTTGGGGAGGAGATTGAGCTTCAGAACGAGGGATGTAAGTGACGAGAGGAAGGCATACCTCAGTAATGAGCTCCTCCTCTGAATTTACAAGAGTAGAATTAAGTTCTACAACTTCTTTATTTTTCTCTAAGGGTCCAGGTTGATCCTTTTTAGGATTTTCCCTGTCCCCCAAAGGGCTTCTGAAAACAACTCCCCATGATGGTGTCATTTCTGGTCTGTTGTTAGTCCAGAAGTCGTCATCGTCGTCGTTGTCATCATCATCATCATCATCATCATCATCATCATCATCATCATCATCATCATCATCATTATCCTTGAGGGAATAATAAGGGATGTCTTCAGGTTCATTGTTGTCTTCATCTTCTTCCTCTTCTTCCTCTTCTTCATCCTCTTCATCACCTGCTTCAGGGATGGATTGTTGTTGATGAGGTTGTTGAGGTTGCGGAGGTGGTTGGTTCATGAGCTGTTCAACGAGCTCTTGTGCGAACTTCTCCCCCCTTAGTTATTGACTGGTAGAGTGTGCACCAAGAGAGTGTGCACATTAGAGTTGAGCTTGGAGAGATTGTCAGCGTGAGAGGTCTGAGTTTGAGCAATCAAACCCAGTTGAGACCTGTCCGCTTCAGAGAATGAAGGGGCTCTTTCAGACATGCCTTTAACAAGACGCAGAATCTCCGCTTGATTTTGCTGTATTTCAGCAATAGCCTTGGCTTGACTTTCAGCTTGTTTAGAGAGAGCTTTTACCTCTCGCTCAATGGAGCATTGGTCGTCTCTCACTGTATGAAGATCAGTGGAGAAATTGCTGAATACCACCTTCATAGCAGGGACCCCAACCACTTGCTTGAAGATTTTTTCTGAGGTGAACCACAACTTATCTACCCGTTGCCTTGTGGTCGCACACTCATTCACCAGAAAATCAATTGCTGGGAATGAGGGAGGAGACAGAGAAATCTGGGGTATCCATAGGGATAGAAGGAAATGCGGGAAGATCCTTCTTCTTCTTAACATCTCTTAGATCAGTAGCTGAAGGTGCCTTTGATGATGTAGGAGTGCTGCTCGGAGTGGTGGTGGTGACAGCAGTTGCTGAAGTAAATTGAGGTGCAGCGACACCTATAGATAACAAAGAAAGATGAGCCAAAAAGAGCTCAGGGTTAGCAGAAAGAAGTGGGTAGGTAAAGTGTTTACACATGGATGCCTTGAGAGTATCTAAAGGATTACTGTCAGGATGGTACATGCGACGGTAGTGTCCTGAGGATCACTGACCTGTTTCTGGGAATGCTTAAGAGAAGCATTTTCAGGTCCTGTGCACGTTGCTTTCCAGAGATCAGATTGTCGAAACAAATCTGATGTCTGAATAGCACGTTGCTCAATCTCATTAGGGATGGGGACAACCATACCTGAATCATGGATTGATATGAGGACCAAATAAGATGAGATAGAAGAAGATAAGAGGGCAGTGCATGTGATACCTGATACAGCCTCAGCGTGGCTGACTATAACAGTTTCAGAGACCGAGGTCACTGAAAAAGGAGGTAGAGCTGATGAAGCGGCAATAGAAGCACAAGCTGTTGTCGTGGCTGTGGGGAGGATTGTAGAGAAGGTAGGATAAATCCCGAAATCAGAGAGAGTGCTTGATTGAGTAAAACTCTTCTTGAATTTCTTGGAAACTTGCTTTTAGGCAATGGACTTTTTGTGTCCATCGGTTGGATGTTTTCGCTTTTCAGCTAGAGGAGAAATGCCTTGGTTAGTCACTAAGATGGTTGATTCAGCAGCAGCAGTATCAGCACCCTGAATTACCTGCAACATGTATGGAGTGTAGGGAGCATCTCCATCTTTTTCATCCACCTCAAGAGCCTTCTTCCCAATCTAAGAGAAATTTTGGTTTCCCTCAGTGGGGTATCCTTCATAGATTGCTGCGAAGAGAATTGCAGCGAATCTGGGGAAAGCAATAGCTTTGTCCCTGTTTTGGTATTTCACCCGGTTGTACAGTTCGCTGAATATATATTCAGCAAAGTTCAGCTTCTGACCGGTGCAGAGAGCAACCGCCATATCTTGGGAGGGCTTGCTAGCCTGATCCTGTGAGCCAAATTTGGAGCTTAAGCACTGAATAACGTGTGTCCAAATATATTTCCATCTCGTTGGCACGTACTTTTTTTCCACCTTAGTGATGGACTTGACGATCTGCTTCGTCTCTTTGTCAACTGGCCAAACATAGCCAGTGGCATCAAGGAAAGCCTGAATTTCGTCAGTTGTAGGAGCAGCAGCCCATTTTTCATTGTCCTCCTTAGTTGGAAGACGGAGAGCATTCCTTCTCACTCCAGAGGTGATAGCGATGGTGCCTAGGGCAGTAATGAACTGAATGGCAGGGAGCTTTTTTCCTTTCTTATTTGTGAGGGTAGTGCAATGAACAGTGTGGCAGTATTGCTGAAGATGAGCAGTTATTCCAACAAGGACATGGATGAAGGCATACTTCAGTGAACACTTCTTGATGAAGCAAGAACCATCCCTCAGATGAGCACGTTCAGTAGGGATGTCAGTGATAGCAACAGAGTTGCTCGGTTTCACCATAGCTTGTTCAGGAGGAAAGTTGGCCTCTGGTGCAGCAACGAAGGTAGTGACAGGGATGACCTCAGTTTCAGATTGAGAGATGTTGTGTGGAGTTGCCATTTCTGTTTCAAAAAGTGGGAACACCAAATAGCAAAATCATGGCTTAATACAAAACAATATGTATAAACTAGAGTATTTTTGGTACAAAGGTTACCCAATAGAAGATAATAAGAAAACAAGTGTTTTGATGAACAAAATCAAAACACTTGTTATTTGGCTGAGTTTTTTTTTTCTAAAAAATATTTTTTTTAAAAAGATAAACCAAATGTAAGTGATTTTGGTAAAGAAAGTATACCAAAACAAGTATTAGAGGGTTTTTTGAAAAGAAATTTGGATTAAACTTTCTAACAGTTCTTCTGTTCTAAGAAGAAAAGACTTAGAACAGGTTTAAGAGTTTTTGGTTTTTAATCCAGATTTAAAGAAGAAATTTTTATAACAAGATGTTATAAAAGATTTAAGGATGAAGAAAACAACATTCTTGTTGTTTTTAGAGAAGAAAGGGTTAGATCAAACCTTGAGAGTTAAGACCGGAGAAAAAACGCACAAGTGCGTGTTCTTGGTGTTCTTGAGAAAGCTTTGAAGATTCGAGAGAGTTTCTTGCTTTTGAAAGTTTTGAGCGCGTAAAGAGTGAAATGAAGTAGATTTCACCTTATATAGAAGGAGATGATACGAAGTAGAGAAACACAAATTGACGGTTTTAGTCTTTTTGAGAAAAAGGTAATAATGACCTACGACACGTTCCTAGGGTTTGATTGGATAGGAGACGTTGAGGACGTCGTGTGTCAGAAAAAGTTCTGACGTGTCCTTTTCAAAAAATAAAACGATTATCATTAAAATAATGTTAATCATTATCCTTAAATTCCTCTTATCATTAAGAACAAAAGTGTTCTCAGTGATGGGTTTTCTTTTTAGAATTCATTCCCTGAATAGAAAGACATTCAGAGAGTATAAGAGATTCGAAGTCATACCTGAGTGATATCTTTTTAGAGTTCAGCGAATGATTGAAGAATTTGAAATTCATTTTTATAATCACTGAAAGTATAAATTACTGAAGAAGTTATTCTTCCATGTTTAATATTCCAAGTTCGTTGATTAACATATTAAATCTTGATTCTTCAAGAGGTTTCGTAAAAACATCAGCGAGCTGAAAATCAGTGGGGATAAAATGAAGTTTAATTTCACCATTCATAATGTGATCTTTGATAAAATGATATCTGATCTTGATGTGTTTGGTCTTAGAGTGAAGTACAGGGTTGTTTGCAATTGTTATAACACTAGTGCTGTCATAATATATAGGAATTTTTGATAGCTGAATATCATAATCAGCGAGCTGATTTCTCATCCAAAGAATTTAGGCACAACAACTCTCTGCTACGACATATTCAGCTTCAGCAGTTGATATGGACACTGAATTTTGCTTTTTACTCGTCCAACCGATCAACTTTCCACCAATGAGCTGACACCCACCAGTGGTGCTTTCTCTATCAATTTTGCATCCTGCAAAATCACTATCTAAATAACCCATTAGATCGAATCCTGAGTCTCTGGGATACCAGAGACCAAGATTAGGAGTCCCTTTCAGATACCTGAAGATTCGCTTTACAACGATAAGATGGGATTCTTTGGGTTCAGATTGATATCTAGCACATAAACATGTGGCATACATGATATCGGGCCTACTAGCAGTTAGATAAAGTAAGGATCCTATCATTCCTCTATAAGCAGTGATATTAACAGGTTTACCATCAGGGTCCTTATTTAAAGTTAGAGGAGGTGCCATAGGGGGTTTCATTGAAGAACTCTGAGTTAAATCAAATTTCTTCAGCATATCCTTAACATATTTACTTTGACAAATAAAGATGCTTTTTTCAGATTGTTTTACTTGAAGACCAGGAAAATATGTTAGTTCACCCATCATACTCATTTTGTATTCCTTTTTCATGCGTTTGGCAAAACGAGTGCAAAGTTTAGGATTTGTGGAACCAAAGATAATGTCATCTACATATATCTTAGCAAGAATGATATGTCTCTTACGTTTTCTAAGAAAGAGGGTTTGATCAATCTTACCACGAACAAACTTTTCAGCGAGAAGGTATTTAAAAAGAGTGTCATACCATGCACGGGGAGCTTGTTTCAACCCGTAGAGTGCCTTATCTAGCTTATAGACGTATCTTGGATGTCTTGCATCAACGAAGCCAGGAGGTTGTTCGACATAGACTTCTTCCTTCAACTTGCCGTTCAGGAAGGCACTCTTGACGTCCATTTGATAGACATTGAAATTTTTGTGAGCAGCGAAGGCTAGGAACAATCTGATTGCTTCTAACCTTGCTACTAGAGCAAAAGTTTCATCATAGTCTATCCCTTCCTCTTGTCTGTATCCCTGAGCAACAAGTCGAGCCTTGTTGCAGGTTATAGTGCTGTTTTCATCTAACTTGTTACGAAACACCCATTTGGTGCCTATAACGGTTTGAAGTCAGAGGATCTGGGAAAAAGCTTCCAAACTTTGTTTCTTTTAAACTCAGAGAGTTCTTCTTGCTTGGTGATAATCTAATCTTGATCAAGGATAGCTTCATCGATTTTCTTGGGTTCTATAACAAAAATAAAGTTTACATAGAGACATATGTTAGCCATACTTCTTCTTGTCTGAATACCTATACAGGGATCACCAATTATTTGATCGATGGGATGATTTTGAGTCCATCTTTGAGCTGGTAGCTGAGGATTTGGATTAAATGAGGATTCAGCGGCCTGTTCAGGAGTTGAATAGATAGATCAGCGTGACGTTCTTCATTTTCTCTAATCGTCTCAGGAGGAGGTCCTGAGGGAATTTCATTTCCTGGAGAAGAGGAAGATGCTTGATTATTCACTGAAGAATTATCGATAGAGGGACTGGATGGAGGAATCTGATTTAATGGAGTAACATTCATCCCTGATGATGACTTGTTACTGTTCAGCGATGTAGGAATAAGAATAGGACCATCATCATCATTATTTTTAGTGACAAGAGGTGTATTGAAATAAGATTCAGGTTCCCCATAATGAGATTTCATCCAGTTGTTCAGTTCTTCATCTTCTTCAGGGATAGAAGTGGAATTTGAAGGACGAGATTCATCAAAGTTGACATTAAAGGTTTCTTCTACATGTTGTCTTCTTTTATTGAAGACCCTGAATGCTTTTGATACAGAGGAGTACCCAAGAAATATACCATCATCCGTATTGGGATCGAACTTTCCCAAATGATTTCTGTCATTCAGGATGTAAAAATTACATCCGAAGATATGCAAATGTTCTATTGAGGGTGTCTTCTCATGAAATAATTCATAAGCAGTTTTCTTGAATCTCATTACAATCAGGGATCGATTCTGAGTGTAACAGGCAGTATTGACTACTTCAACCCATAATTGAGTTGGAAGGTGAGATTCCCTGAGCATTGAGCGAGCAGCTTTGATAATAGTTCGATTTCTTCTTTCAGCAACACCATTTTGCTGAGGAGTCCTTACTGAAGAGAAATTGTGAGTAATACCTTTTCTTTCAGCAACACCATGATCACTTCCTATGGAATGAACTGGAACATTGTTCAACAACTCAATCTTCTTGATGAAAGAAATTATTTCATCAGGGGTATCACTCTTAGATCGTAGAAGGAATACCCAAGTATATCTGGAATATTCATCTACTATAACAAGAGTATAGTTCTTCCATGATATGGATTGGACATTGACAGGTCCAAAGAGATCCATATGGAGTAAGTGAAGAAGAGTGGTTATTGAGGATATTTGCTTAGATCTGAACGTGGCCCTTGTCAGCTTGCCTTTTTCACATGCTAAGCAAAGAGATTCTCTTATGCCAAAGCCAGTTGACATCAGAGGAGGCTTTTGATAGAAAGCACACATTGTCAGAGTGAGTGTTGTCCATATTGATAACGTATACGTTCTCTGATCTTTTGCCTCTAAAAGCAAGCATGTCATTTTTGTCAGTGATCGCACATCTAGTCTTTGTGAACAAATCTTTAAAGTCTTTATCACAGAATTGACTAACGGTTAATAAATTGTGCTTTAGTCCTTCAACATATGCAACTCCCGAGAGAAGGAGGTATCAATATCTTTGTGATTCTTAGATTGTAATTGAATAGGTATTATAACTTGTTATTATTCTGCTTACAATCTGTAAATTTGTTTATTCATAAGAAATTTATTTAAAACTGTTGATTATAACTCATCTCAATGATTTGAATATGATTCCTTTATATACTCAGTGACAATCCCAATTATAGACTCAAGTTCATTTCAGCGATAGCATACGGTGATTGCCATCTGCGATCGCTGAAATCTCAGGAACCTTAAGTCTATCTCTGAAGATCTGAAGATCAGCTATCACACCAGAAGAACATTCAGCGAAAGCCGAAGACCAAGCTGAAGAAAGAGATAATCAGCTAGTGATCTGAAGCGGTTCAGTGAAAGCAAGGATTATCTAAATCAGTGTGAAGTCTTGTGAAGTCTTAGCGACCCTTCGAAAGTTCATCCTTGAAGTTTCAAGTTCAGCGATCAAGTGAAAACTTCAAACAAGATTAAAGTTGATCTTATCCTCGATGCACAAAAGTCAAAACCTTATACTATGTCAGAAAAGGACGTACGACTTGTCTCTTATGTCCCCATCAAATCTTATATGGTACTGTTCATATTCAGCCAAAGCATGGCTGCTTTTTGGACAAAGGACAAGCTTCCTATGAAAGCTTGACACGTGGAAATATACCTTTTGTCTTGCATGATATGCGAACGGGTATAAATAGATTGAAGATATCTTCTTCATCCTTATGCATGCTACTTACTCTCCTTGAACCTCTGCTTCATTTCTTTCTAATTTCTTGTGCATCAAAACTGTATGTTTCTTAAGTTACAACAGAATAGGTTATTTAACTTGTTCTAATTCCGCTTGTAACTGTAAATTTGTTTATTCAATATAAACTTATTTAAAAACGTAAAAATCTATCTGTTTGTATTCAACCCCCCTTCTACAAACTGCTTCTATATCCTTTGAACTCTTGTAGACTCCTTTGGGACCAACAAGTGGTATCAGAGCAGTGTGTTCTTTATAATTAAAATAATTTCTTTCTGAACTATTTTAAAATATGTCAAATCCTAATACAAACTATAATGATAATGGATCTTTAGCTAAACCTCCAAGATTTAGCCATGATAATTTCCCATTGTGGAAGGAAAGAATATCTCTGTTTCTAGAAGGATCAGACCCAAAGATACCTTACTATCTAGAAAACGGACCATTTGTTCCTACAACTATAGTAGCTGGTGTTCCTGCCACCACTACTACTCCAGCCATCCCTGAAAGGAGTATCATTAAAACTCCTAATCGATGGACTGAAGAAGATAAGAAAGAAATTGCTATTGACTCAAAAGCAAGATCCATAATAGCAATGTCCCTCCCTGATGAAGTCTATCATTCAGTAATGAAAATGAGAACTTCTAAATCCATGTGGGATACTCTCTGTATTCAATATGAAGGAACATCTGAGGTACAAATCACTAGAAGTATTAACCTAGTAAGACAGTATGAAAGTTTAATGCATCATAAAGGTGAAACTCTCTCTCAACTTCACCAGCGTTTTAAGTGCTTGTTGATTGATTTAAAAACAGTCACCAAACACTATTCCAACGCTGAAATTCTGACAAAATTCATGGAGGCACTATCCGAACAATGGGCAGTGTACCCTACATGTCTGAAATTGTCAAAGAATCTTGAAACTCTTTCTTTAAGTGCTTTGTATGGAATGCTCTTAAATGAAGAGCAGTCCCAAGTTTTGAGGAAAAACCTCATCAATAAACTCAAGGGTGCCAAAAGTACTTCCTTGGAACTCGTGTCTTCAGAGGTAAATCCTTTAAGAAATGCTTCCTCATCTACTATTACTTCCATCACTGAATTAGGTCAAACCGATTCAGAAGATCAACTCACTGATGCTGACATCTCTGAGTTCGATAACTCTCTGGCTCTGTTAACTAATAACTTTAAGAGATTTGCCAGAAAGAGCAACTTTAAAAGAACTCCTACTCTCGCTGACTCTGATTAAATTGAAAACCATGCCCGCTGAGAAAGCCTCAGCCACATGCTACAATTGTCAGCGAAAGGGTCACTTCGCTAGTGAATGTAGATCCAAGAAAGTTGCAGCCCCCACTACCTCGCTGACCTCTGATAAGAAAGAGAAGTATTTGAAATTAAAAAACAAATACAAAGATCTGAAGAAAAACCAGCCAAAAGGCAAAGGTCTTGTAGCTGAAGAAGTTGACTGGGATGATGAAGATGACTGGGCTAAAACCTCTGATGAGTCAGAGACAGATGAAGAAGATCTTGCCTTCTTATGTCTGATGGCAAGAATAGAAGACGCTCAAGAAGTATCTGAAACTTCTTCCTCTGAGTCCCCTTCTACTCATGTATCCATTCCTTTATCTCCTTAATATCTGAAAACGATAACTTATCTGCGCTTGATGCTATGACTGTTGATTTTTACAATGCTTTAAATGGAAAAATCAAAGCTGAGAAAATTAACACTGATTTATCTTAACAATTAAAAATTGTCATATAAAAATCAAAGAACTTTCAAAGATTGAGGAAACCTTAAAGGACCAAGTCTTTGTAAATCAAACAATTAGCATTGAAAAGCAGCAAGCTATCGTTGAAAGAGAAAAGGCCATCGATGATCTCAAGTCTGAAAAGGCTACCATCGAAGGATGGTGCAAAGCCTCTGACAAGGTAAATGAGATCATCAATGCCCAGATCCCTATGAAAGTAAGAAGTGGGTTAGGCTTTAACCTTGAAAAGGAAGAATCAGAGAAAGATCGTTCCATGCTTAAATTTGGAATGTTTGTCTCCTCTATCCCTGATCCCTCCTCTTCATCTCAGAGACCTCAATCTAATGAGAAGACTCCGGTGTTAAAATCTTTCTACTCTAAGAAAGTAGTCAAAAACAAGATTCTTGACCAGGTTCCTAGAAATAGAAATTTTCAGAAGAACAAGAAATCCTCTGCCTCCTCAGAGAGCAATCCTAAACCTGGGAGAAAGATCTCTAAATTTTCTCAGAGATCAAGCCCTAGAATTAAGATTGATCTCACTTCTGTTCCTGAAAAGGTTGTTATACCTCCAAGAATAATGGATAAAAGAATTCATGGTCCCATTCCTGACAAAATCCCTTCTATCTTTCCGAAATCTTTAAATTCCAAACCTTTCAAATATAGGAAGTGCTATAACTGTGGTGAAACTACCCACATTGCTAGTAAGTGTCCTAATGATACTAATGCTGATAAAGTAGCTCATGGAAAGAAAGTAGCTCAAGCTGATAAATCAGCAAGAGTGAAATCCACCAAGGTTGCAAAACCATCAAAGGTGAAGATATCCACTGAAGAAAGTTCTTCAGCAAGTAGCTCCTCCGCCATTCCTTCCACTAACAAAGCAGGACCCATTGTAATATGGGTACCTTCAAACATTTAATCTCTTTGTTGAATTCAGAGTGCTAAAGGTATCTGGTATCTCGATAGCGGATGCTCAAGGCACATGACTGGCAGAAAATCTCTGCTCTCTGACTACAAAGAAGAAGCTGGTCCATCAGTGACCTTTGGTGGAAATGGCAAAGGATACACTAAAGGCTATGGAATCTTGTCCAACGGAGCCACCCCGTTTAGTCGAGTTGCCTACGTTGAAGGACTAAAGCACAATCTCTTAAGCGTTAGTCAGCTATGTGACAAAGATTTCAAAGTTCTATTTCTAAAGAATAGATGTGCTGTCACTGACTGCAATGATAAGCTTGCCTTAACAGGCAAAAGAGTTGAAAATGTATATGTAATCAATATGAATAGTTCTCACTTTGAGAACGTGTGCTTTATCTCTAAAGCATCCTCTGATGTAAATTGGTTATGGCATCAAAGACTCTCTCATCTCAACTTTAAGACAATTAATGAACTGTCTCAAAAGGGACTCGTCAGAGATCTCCCAAATCATAGCTTTGCAAAGGAATCTCTTTGCTCAGCATGTGAAATTGGAAAACTGACAAAAGCATCTTTCAGATCTATACAAGTCTCCACTGTAACCTCACCTCTTCAACTACTCCATATGGATATCTTTGGACCTGTCAATGTCCAATCTATATTTGGAAAGAAATACACTCTTGTGATTGTTGATGAATATTCCAGATACACATGGGTATTCTTTCGTCGATCCAAAAGTGACAACCCTGATATGATAATCTCATTTATCAAAAGGATGGAAGTTCTGAACAATCTAACTGTTCGTTCCATGAGAAGTGATCATGGTACTGAATTCAAAAATAGTACCCTGATAAATTTCTTTGATGAAAAAGGTATCTCTCACAACTTCTCTTCAGTGAGAACTCCTCAGCAAAACGGTGTTGCTGAAAGAAGAAACTGAACCATCATTGAAGCAGCTCGCTCAATGCTCAGCGAATCACGCCTTCCAACTCAATTCTGGGCCGAAGCAGTCAATACAGCATGCTTTACTCAGAATCGATCCCTGATTGTGAAGCGATTGAAGAAAACCCCGTATGAATTATTTCTGGGAAGAAGACCTACTCTGAAGTATCTTCACATCTTTGGATGCAAATGCTACATTCTGAATGACAGAGATCATTTGGGAAAGTTTGATCCAAAAGCTGATGAAGGAATCTTTCTTGGATACTCTTCAGTGTCTAAATCCTTCAGAATCTTCAACAAGAGAAGACAACATGTTGAAGAATCTATGCACGTCAACTTTGATGAATCACGTTCAATCAACTCTGCTCCTATCCCAGAAGAAGATGAGGAGCTAAATGAATGGATGAAATCACATTATGGAGAACCTGAAACTTATTTCAGCAGTCAACCAAATGCTGAAATGAATGATGATTGTCTCCCTGATTTTCCTATTCCGAATACTGATTCATCCTCAGGAATCAATGTCACTCCTCTTAATCAGATTCATCCATCTGATACCTCTCACAGAAACTCTTCAGTGAACAACCAAGCTTCATCTGCATCTCCAGAATTGATCTTAAATGATGAAGTCCCTGTTGCTGAACCTATAACAAGTATTCCTGAAAGAGAAGAAGTTGCTTAATCTATTATTGATCAATCTCCTCAACCTCCCGCTCAGAGATGAACTGCAAGTCATCCAATAAATCAGATTATTGGTGATCCTAATGCAGGTATCAAAACTCGTAGAGCTTCAGGTAATCTGTCTTTATGTAAATTTCATTTCCCTCTCTGAACCTAAAAAGATCGATCAAGCTATCTCTGATCCTAGCTGGGTCTCTGCCATGCAATAAGAACTCTCTGAATTTCAAAGAAACAATGTTTGGAACCTTGTCCCTCGTCCTTCTGGAAAAACAGTGATAGGAACCAAATGGGTCTTTAGAAATAAGCTAGATGAAAATGGCACTGTAATTCGCAATAAGCCTAGACTTGTTGCTCAGGGTTACAGACAGGAAGAAGGAATTGACTATGATGAGACCTTTGCTCCTATAGCTAGACTAGAAGCCATAAGATTCTTCTTAGCTTATGCTTCCCATAAAGACTTCAAAGTTTTTCAAATGGATGTTAAAAGTGCTTTTTTAAATGGAAAACTCAGCGAGGAAGTTTATGTTGAACAACCTCCTGGTTTCGCTGACCCTAGTCACCCTGGTCACATTTTCAAACTTAAAAAGGCTCTCTATGGGTTAAAACAGGCTCCTAGAGCTTGGTATGATACCCTCTCTAAATTTCTCCTTAAAGAAAAATTTACTCGTAGAAAAATTGATCAAACTCTGTTTTTAAGAAAACATAAAGGTCATACTATTCTTGTCCAAATTTATGTTGATGATATTATATTTGGTTCCACAAGACTCAAACTCTGTACTTGTTTTGCAAATCGAATGAAAAAAGAATATAAGATGAGTATGATGGGTGAACTAACATATTTTCTAGGTTTGCAGATTAAGCAATCTGACAAAGGTATCTTTATTTGCCAAAGTAAATATGTTAAGGACATGCTGAACAAGTTTGATATGAATTAGTGCTCAGCGATGAAGACTCCCATGGCACCTCCTCTGACGTTGAACAAGGACTCTAATGGAAAACCTGTCAATGTCACTGCCTATCGAGGGATAATCGGATCTCTGCTATATCTTACAGCGAGCCGACCCGATATCATGTACTTTACCTGTCTCCGTGCTAGATATCAAGCCGAACCCAAGGAATCTCATCTCATCGCTGTAAAGCGAATCTTCAGATACCTGAAAGGAACTCCTAATCTGGGTCTTTGATATCCCAAAGGCTCAGGGTTCGATTTAATCGGATACTCTGATAGTGATTTCACAGGTTGCAAAATTGACAGAAAGAGCACCATTGGTGGATGTCAGCTATTGGGTGGTTAGTTGGTTAGTTGGACTAGTAAAAAGCAAAACTCTGTTACCACCTCCACCGCTGAAGCTGAATACATTGCCGCTGGTAGCTGTTGTGCTCAAATCCTTTGGATGCGAAATCAACTCAGGGATTATGACCTTAATCCTTCCAAGATCCCAATATATTGTGATAGTACAAGTGCTATTGCAATTGCAAACAATCCGGTTCTACACTTTAAAACCAAGCACATTAATGAGGATTTAAGGATAATGATTAACATTTATTTATTAAATGATAATCAAATGTTTTTTCAAATAAGAAAAGGACACGTTAGACCTTTATCTGACACACGACGGACCACGACGTTTCCTTTCCACTCCTATCTAGAGACGTGCGCAGGTCATCATTTCTTTTTCTAAAAGCTAAAACCGTCGTTTAGTTATCTGTTTCTCTCTCCTCTTGCTATTTAAGCAAAATTCTTATTCATTTCATTCTTTATGCGCTCATATTTCTCTAAAAGCAAGAACTTTCTCTCGACTTTCAAGCATTCTTCAAGAACACCAAGAACACGCACTTGTGTGTTTTTCTTAACAGGTATTTACTTTCAAGGTTTGATCTAACCCTCTCCTATGTGTAAAACACAATGACGAAACCTTCTCATCTCTTCTTTTAATTATGTTTAACAAATAACTTTACCCTTTTAACTAATGAGTTAAAAAGATTCAAAGTTTTTTTTGACCAAAACCTGTTCTGGGTTCAAACTTAGAACAGATGACCAAACTATTGGTATTTTCTTAATTAACAAGTTTTTTTAAGAAAACAAAACTAGTTTATTTTGTGTTAAAAACAC
Source organism: Silybum marianum (assembly GCA_036898165.1). NCBI lineage: Eukaryota > Viridiplantae > Streptophyta > Magnoliopsida > Asterales > Asteraceae > Silybum > Silybum marianum. The sequence continues at coordinate 11,781,588 of CM072540.1, read as the reverse complement.
AAGTATTTTGGTCTTTGTTCATCAAAATACTTGTTTTTCTTCTACACATTTTGGTAATATTCTTGTACCAAAACCTGCTTTGGTTTATTACTCTTGTATTAAACCATGATTTTCCTCTTTGGTGTCCCAATATTTGAAACAGAAATGGCATCATCAAACACCAACATGATCGAGAAGGCCCCTGCAAGCAATTTCAGCATGGAACAAGCGACTTTCAAGGCCTGCAACTACCTGACACTGGTCGACATTCCAGCTGACAAAGCCTACTTCAATGATGGAGCTACCTTCTTCAAAGTATGCCCTATGATGTACGCTTTTGTACACAACTCTGCTCAGTGTACCACCATCACTACTGACAAAGGTAAGAAGATCCCTGCAGTTGGCTTCTCTATCCCCTCTCTGGGATACTTCTTCTTCACTGCCGGCTTCCTCAGGCATGCTCTCCGCCTCCCCTCCAAGCTGAAGACGGAATCTTGGGCCCCTGAGCCCACAGTTGAGCAAATTGACTCCTTCTTGGACTCAATTGGTTACATCTGAGAGAACCCTGAGCACAAGACGATGGAAAAGAAGAGGCTCCCTGCTCGCTGGCAATACCTCTTCACTCAGGTCATTCAATGCCTGAGCTCCAAGACTGGTTCTCATGACCAGGCAAGCAAGCATTTCCAGGACATCGGATTTGCTCTCTGTACAGGGTACAAGCTGAACTACGCTGACTACATTTTCAGCGACATGTACAACAGGGTCAATGCAGCGAAGAGAATACTACATTTTCAGCGACATGTCTCTCAAAAGACTGGCCTCTCTGCTTCAGACGTACTACCAACGTCTCTGCCAACCTATGCTATGACAACGGCATCTGAGTCCGTTGTCGCTTCTTCAGCGCTACCCCCACTTTCAGCGACTCCAGTCACTGAAAGTGTTAGATTCAGCTCCGCTGAAGCTGCACCAGGTAATACTATCACTGCCTTCTCTTCTTCTTCTACCCCTTCTTCTTTGGTCCTCACATCAATACGTGATTCAGAGATAGTTGCCCCTATCTCTGATGATATTGAAATGCACGCTATTCAAACTTCAACTTTGTTTCGACAATCTGAACTTTGGAAAGCCAGTAACACAGGGCCTCAACATACCTCTCTCAGGCATGCTCAGACACAGGCAAATGATCCTCAGGACAATGCCGTTGCACTTGCTGCACCCAAGAGTAATCCTCACGATACTCTTAGGTTACATACCATGTCTTTGGATGATCCTTCTTTTAACCCAGAGCTCTTCTTTGCTGCTCTGTCTATGTTGTCATCAGGTACGGCCCCACAGACGTCAGCGACCACCACTCCACTCAGCTTGCTTCTCCGAGAAGCAAAGGAAAGGGTGCTCAGCGCCCAATGTCCCCTGAAGAAGCTCGAAGGGTCAAACAGGAGAAGACAGCTGCCAAGATTTCTCCCTTTTCAATGGAGATTCCGAAAATCAGTCTTCCACACCCTACCTTCCCTGCCATTGACTTTCTTGTCAATGAGTGTGCTCAATCCAAGGCTAGGGTGGATAATCTTCCGCAATCTGCTGAATATATCTTCCAGACAGTCGCTGGAACACCTGGAATGAAGACCACGCTGAACAATATGCTCGTCGACATCCAGGGACTCAAGGCTGATACCTAGGGAAACTCTCAGGCCATCGATGCGGTTGCCTCTGCTCTCAAAGCCCAAGGCCTAGTGCTTGAGTCTATTCAAAAGACTCAAGCTGATATTTTGGACAAGCTTACCAGAATATCTGGTGCTGGCCCCTCCTTCACCTCTGACGACAGGAAGACCCTTGGCGATGTTCTAACGAATCAGTCCCTGCACTCTGACTCGCTCAATGATATTGGTTCGAATGTCAAGACTATCGCTGTGCACGTCCTCCCCGCTGACAACATCGAGGGGGAGAGATGTGCAAAGGAGATCGCTGATGAGATAATCGGTCAGGTCAATGACCGCATGCCAGGCTCACAGATGATGAAGACGATGAGGAAGACGAAGATGATGACGATGAAGAAGATGAAACAATTCCCATCTATAAGGGGATTGATGATGATGATGATGATGACAACATCCCTCCAGGTGCCCTATAGCACTTCAAGAGAAGTCGACCTGGCAACTTCATGCCTGAGATCAACTACTCAGAGCCTTTGGGGGACGGACACACTCCTTCTCAGGAGCCGTCCAGCCAATCAGGCAAAGGAAAGCAGGTTGTGGATCTTGATGCCACCATTCCTATCTCTGAGGGGGAGACCACTATAGAGATAACCTTTCCCCTTGTTACTTATATCTCTCCATCTTCTGAACCCCCTACATATCCATCCTTCCCTCCTCCAAATTTTGGCTCTGACAAAGCTCTCTCACCTTCTCACATTCTCAGTAAGTCTAGTCCCCCAAAGGACTCTACTTCATGGAAGGAACCTTCATCTGAAGATCAGTTTGTGTAAATAACTGACTCTGACTCTGAAGATGAAGAAGGCCTTATTCCAAGACGGTGCGCACAGAGACCTCCAATAAGCGAGCCTGAGGAAGAACATAGGAGAATAAACTTTTTAAAGAAGCTTGATGCAAAAAGAATAAAGAAGCCCTTCACTGAACCAGAAAATCCTGTACCCATCAGCATGGTGGATGAATTTTATTTTCTTTCAAAGGAAGAGAGAGCTCAAGCTCTGGAAGTACAGAGACTCAGGGATGAGAAGATGAAACAGACTCAAAACGATCTTGAACTCACAAGGAAGATTCTCAGGGAAGACTCTGCCAGAGAAGAAGCAAAAAGAAAGATGAACGAGAAAAGTAAACAACTTGCTGAAGCTCTGGTGCAGAAGGAACTAGTCAGAGAGAACATCGACGTACATCCAATTTTTGCTCAAGAGAAGATTCTTAGTGCCATCTCTGAAGAAGAAACCCGTCACAGAGAAGAAGAACTGCGCTGGTGCTCTGAAAGATTCAACTATCGAAGGTCTGACTCCAAAATCGTTCGTGCGACTATTGAAGGACGGTATTCCAAAAGATATGGTCTGAAGGTTTACGTACGAATGTATAGACAAACAAGATGTGAAAAAGAAGAAGCAAAGTTCTTAAAATTCTTTGGATACTCTAAATGGCTAGAAATCAGAGATGCCATTCAGGGTTCCAAATCAAAATTCAAAGACGTGGTAGAACAAGCACTGGATCAACTCTTGCAGAGAATGTCTCAACTAGTTCAAATCCCTCCTCTCCCTGAAACTTCAAAGAGAAGAAAGTCTGCAGGTGGTTCCTCTTCAAAGAATGAGCATGAAACCAAGTTCAACTATGAAAGCATTCTTGGCCACCTGGAAATCCCTGATGTCTCAATGCTGAACTCTTCGCTCCCTCAAGATCGACGCTATGAAGAAAGTGAAATCATCACATTCCCTGAACCAGGTATGGTTTATTTGGATAATGAAGGGATCTTAGGAGTTTTCAGGAACTCAGAAGTCAGCAAGGCTCCTTCAGCTCTCATTAAAATCATGCATCACTACTGTTGGTCAGATTCCCCTCTGATGAATAGGCAGAAGATGATCTATGAAAAGGAATTACAAAGAAGACATGAGCGTATCTCTGATTAGCTTTTCCATTTCCTTTGTTATAATGCTTCAGCGTAATGTACTTTTACTTTATATTCGTAATTTCATTTTTCCCTGTAATTCTTCAGATTATTGATAATGAAATTCAGATGAAGTACTCTACTCCACTTGTGTGCTGAAAAGATCCCTCAAAATAGTAAATGGGACAACGAACATAAGAGTTCTATTCTTTCTTACAAATTCAACTCACTGATTGTTTTCACTCTGAAAAGTAAATCAGTGAATGTACTTAAAGCCTTTACTTATAACTTGAGATTTCATAACCTTATAAATGAAACTCAATAGTTCAAATAGAATAGCTGAAAAAGATCTCACAGATTTGTTCTTAAAACTTTTACTTAGAAATTTTGAATTCCCTACAAATCTCTTCAAGCAATTTTCTTTTATTGCTTAATCATAATCAAATAGGGGGAGATTGTTGATCATAACTCCTCTCAGTGATTTGAATATGATTCCTTTATATACTCAGTGATAATCCCAATTATAGACTCAAGTTCAATTCAGCGATAGCATATGCTGATTGCCATCAGCGATTGCTGAAATCTTCGGAACCTTAAGTCTATCTCTGAATACCTGAAGATCAGCTATCACACCAGAAGAACATTCAACGAAAGTCGAAGACCAAGCAGAAGAAAGAGATAATCAGATAGTGATTTGAAGCGGTTCAGTGAAAGCAAGGATTATCTAAATCAGTGTGAAGTCTTGTGAAGTCTCAGCGACACTTCGAAAGTTCATCCTTGAAGTTTCAAGTTCAGCGATCAAGTGAAAACTTCAAACAAGATTAAAGTTGATCTTATCCTCGATACACACAAGTCAAAACCTTATCCTATGTCAGAAAAGGACGTACGGCTTATCTCTTATGTTCCCATCAAATCTGATATGGTACTGTTCATATTCGGCCAAAGCATGGCTGCTTTTTGGACAAAGGACAAGCTTCCTATGAAAGCTTGACACGTGGCAATATACCTTTTGTCTTGCATGATATGCAAACGGGTATAAATAGAATGAAGATATCTTCTTCAGCCTTATGCATGCTACTTACTCTCCTTGAACCTCTGCTTCATTTCTTTCTAATTTCTTGTGCATCAAAACTGTGTGTTTCTTAAGTTACAATAGAATAGGTTATTTAACTTGTTCTAATTTCGCTTGTAACTATAAATTTGTTTATGCAATATAAACTTATTTAAAAACGTAAAAATCTATCTGTTTGTATTCAACCCCCCCTTTCACAAACTGCTTCTATATCCTTTGAACTCTTGTAGACTCCTTTGGGACCAACAAAAACCTAAAAATCTTGTATTTGTATTCATCCCTCCCCCCCACCTTCTACAAACTGTATTGATACTTATACATTCTTATGGATTCCTTAGGGACCAACAAGTGGTATCAGAGCAGTGTTTATTGTTTTCTTTGCATTAAAAACTAATATCTTCTTGTTTTTAAATGGCTAACCCTAATAGAAACTACAATGACGATGGATCATTTGAAAAACCTCCTAAGTTTAGCAAAGATAATTTCCTTGTCTGGAATGAAAGAATGGCTCTATTTCTGGAAGGGTCAGATCTTAAGATCCCCTACTATATAGAAAATAAACCATTTATTTCAATAGCTCTAGTCCTTGTTTTCCCTCGGACTACAACCTCTGCTGCTATTCCTGATAGATGTATGCCCAAAGCTCCACATCAATGTTGTGAGGAAGACAATACAGAAATTATTGTTGATACAAAAGCTAGATCTATTATTGCTATGTCTCTTCCAGATGATGTGTATCATTCAATCGTGAAAATGAGAACCTCAAAATCCATGTGGGACACACTTTGTATTCAATATGAAGGAACAACTATGGTGCAAGAATCTCGAAAAATAAACCTGGTAAGACAATATGAAAGTTTCATTTGTGGTAAAAATGAAACCCTTTCTCAAGTTCATCAAAGGTTTAACTGTTTGATCATAGATCTGAAATAGTTGGTCGGGAATATTCTAACTCTGAAGTACTAACAAAGTTCATGGAATCTCTTCCTGAACAATGGGACCCATTTAGTACATGTCTTAAATTGTCAAAGAATACTAATTCTCTTTCTTTAAGTGCTTTATACGGAATCTTGCTCAATCATGAGCAATCCCAAGTTTCAAAGAAAAATATGTTAAAGGACACAAAAAGTTCAAAAAGTTTCAAAAGTTCCAAAAGTTCTTCCTTGGCTTTAGTGTCATCAGAGACTGATCATACAAGAACAGTCTCTTCCTATATTACCTTTTATCACTGTGTTAGATCAATCTAACTTTGATGACATATCAGATGCTGATCTTTTAGAATTCGATGACACACTGGCTCTTCTAACTAACAGTTTTAGAAGATTTTCCAGGGAAATCCTTCTATCACTGACTCTGACAAGTCAAAAAATTCTTCTATCGATAAAGCATCTACTATATGTTTTAACTATCAACATAACGGTCACTTTGCTAGTGAATGCAAATCCAAAAAAGTTGGTGCTCCTACCACTTCTCAAAACTCCTTTAAACCTATAGATGATAAATATCTCAAGTTAAAGGACAAAAACCTGAAGATGAAGAAAACCCATCAAAAAGGCAAAGGCCCGGTCGCTGAAGAACATGATAGGCCAGACACCATAAACAAGCCAGGTTCAGATGAAGAACACATGGCTCTTGTCTATCTTATGGCAAGGATTTAGGAAGCTGAAGAAGTCTTTGAATCTACTTCATCAAAAATTCCTTCATCATCCACTCAAGTGTCTAATCTGAATGACTCATCTATCCCTGAGAAAGATAGTTTGTCGGCTCTCGACACTTTAACTGTTGATCTTTACAATGCTCTAAATGGTAAAACCAAAGCTGAAAATTAACTCCAATTTAACTAAATAGCTTAAAAATTGTCATCTAAAAATCAAAGAATTAACTAAGGTTGAAGAAGACCTTAAGTACCAAGTCTATGTAAATCAGACTATAAGCATTGAGAAACAACAAGCTATCACTGAGCACGAAATAGCCATCGTAGATCTCAAAGTTGAAGAAGCCACCATTGAAGAATGGTGTAAAGTCTCTGTAAAGGAAAATGAGATCATTAACGCTCAGATCCCCATTAAGGTTAAAAGTGGTCTGGGATACTCTTCTGATCAGGAAGAACCTTCTAAAGATCGTTCTATGCTTAACTTTGGAACCTTTGTATCTTCAATCCCTGACACTTCTATTCAATGTTCCTCAATACCTGAGTCAAAACCTTCGGAACTCCTTCCTAAGGACTCAAAGAATTTGATTAAAGGCAACTCCATTATTCACGTTCCCAAGGTCAAGAAAACTCCTAAACTAAAGAAGAGCCCTTGTACTCCTTCAGTAAGTCAACCTTCAACTTCTGGGAAGAGATCCACTTCCTGAATCAATACTAATCTCACTCCCTCTAAACCTGAGAAACCTGTGGTCCCTCCAAGGTCTATGGAGAAAGGAATTCTTGGTCTTGGTCCTGAAAATCTTAAGTCCTTTATTATTCATGCTTCTAGAACTAAACCTTCTTTCAGATATAGGAAGTGCTACCATTGTGGGGAAAGAACTCACATTGCAAGCAAGTGCCCTAATGCCACCAAGGCTGAGACGATCTCTCGTGGAAATAAAGTAGCCAAGACTAAGAAATTAATTAAGGTTAAATCCATCAAAGATGGTAAAATAACTAAGGTGATAGACTCCAATGAAGTATAAAACTTCAGAAAATGAGAAAGATGTTTCTTCTAACATTTCCACTAACACTACAGGACCATAGTAGTATGGGTACCTATGAAAAATTAATTCCCTTATCTAATGCAAGATGTTTAATGTATCTAGTATCTCTATAGTGGATACTCAAGACATATGACTGGAACAAAGACCCCCTTCTCTGACTTTAAGGAAGAAAAAGTTCCCTTATCTAATACATCAAAGGTTATGGTGATCTAACTAATGGAGCAACTTTTTTCAATCGTGTTGCTTATGTTGAAGGACTAAAGCACAACTTAGTGAGCATAAGTCAACTCTGTGATAAAGACTTCAAGGTCTTATTCACAAAGACAAAGTGTGATGCCACTGACAACCGTGACAAACTTGCTCCAACCGGCAACGGCTTTGAAAATGTATTTGTAATCAACATGGATGAATCCCAGTCAGAGAACATTTGTTTTTTTTTTCTAAAGCCTCCGTTAGATGTCAACTGGCTTTGCCACAAAAGGTTTTCTGTTAGGATCAAATATCCTAAGTTAGGAAAGTTTTATAAAAAAGGAAATGATTTAATGTAATATTATATATTGTGTTTTGATCTTATGGGCTTTGAGTTACCATGTAATAGACAACTACTATATAAAGGAGTCTAGGGTAGAGGTTTCGTTAATGAGAGTCGTCTAAAGTACATTCGCGTTTGTAGTTCTTTAAAGATTTCATTAATAAAACAGCCGACTCAATGATTTGCATATGATTCCTCTATTGGTCTTGTTGAATCGGACCTAACAATTGGTATCAGAGCCGAAATCAAATCCATCTGATTTGATACGATCATAAAGTTCAGCAAGATCAAGGTATTATCGCGTATTTTTTTCTCACTGTGTGTCGCTTTTGAAGATCGGGACAGCAGATTCGTTTTTTTGTTTTAATGGTGTTTTCGATCTGCAAGTTTTATTAACGTGTTCATATTAAATATCTATCTATCCTATATCGATTTCATCTTGTTGCTCATAGACTAGATTCATCGTTTTTTTTTCTTTGAAGTTTCTTGCACATCAAGTTAATACTTTTCTGGGTTTAATATTCTTCGGACTAGATTCATCGTTGGTTAGATTTATCCTTCAAAGTATGCATAATTTTTATCGGACCACGAAGTATGTCGACCTACCTTTAGATGTTCCAACACTTAGATTTTTCAAGTGTTTGGCAATTTATGTCGACTACGCTTGGCCCGACATCATTTTATGTCGAATCTCCTTGGCCTGGGTTCCCCACTTCTCGACTCCATTTGAGCCGACATCAGGTTTTATCGAGACAACTTGACCCGACATCTTTTCTTGTTGAGTTTAACATTACCCGACTTCTTATCTTCTTGGACCCATGCTTATCGGACCTATGTTTGTCGGATCAATGTGACTCGAGATTCTCACTTGTCGCATCTTGAAGACCCGACATCTATGAATGTTGCATCCATACAGCCGAGAACTTCGTGCAGATCCCGACAAAAGCTTATTTCGACGTCTACAATACAGTTTCAACCCAAGACTTCTTATGTTATAAAAAATTCATGAGCCCTGGATCACTTTTTCATATGGAGAAATTTTTTCATATAGCGGAACCCCCGTGCTGAGAAAAATTTTCATATAGCCGAGAACTTCTTTTTCATATAGCGGAACCCCCGTGCTGAGTCTCGGGAGGGGGATCATTGTTCATGGATTTATTGCAACGCCGGATTTGAAAAATTTTCTGAACAAGAGTGATTATTTTCTGTATCTGGTTGGATTAATCAAAAGTCTGACTCTCTGCAATCATCATTCTGGAGTTTCATTTAGATGCCAGTTTCAGTAAGTTTACGCTATTGTTATGTGCTTATAACTCCTAACCATTTACTGTCTGGAGGTTTGGTTGTGATCTAGAATGTTGAATGACGATATTCATTCATCTGATTAAGAAAATTGGATCTGAGTTTGGTTGCTTTATGTTTTGGATGTATTCTGGAAATCGACTATATTATGAGCAATTATATGTCAAAGAAGCAATGCTCATTAGGAAATATCATCTCCCAGCTTGTCATGATATATATTGCCTCGGTGATCCAAGTTCCTTGAGCTTATCAGATTAAAGCTCTTAACACATATTTCTTATTTAACTTGCGGCTAAAGACAGATTCTTTATTTTTCTTGCTGATTATGCATTGAGCGTTGAAGCAAGTCGCACATGTATCTTTGATTTATGCGGCTAACAGTTGTGTCGACTTGTCTACATATTGAAGCTGTATTTTGTGCAATCAGTGGCGATTATAGCATATTGGATCTGGTATTTTCAGTTGAAACCGAAGACTAGAGCTTATTTCAAGGGGGAGTTTGGAACACCGACAAGACTAAAGTTTTTCCAAAGAAAGTAGGGGGAGAAGATTTGAAGATGCTTCTTTTATACAACTTTTGAGGGAGAATGTTAGGATCAAATATCCTAAGTTAGTAATGTTTTATAAAGAAGGAAAGGATTTAATGTTTATATATGGTTTTAATCTTATGGGCTTGGGCTTTTATTGTAAAAGACACCTACTATATAAAGGAGTCTAGGGTAGAGGATTCGTAAAAATGAGAGTCGTCTAAATTACTTTCCCGTTTGTAATTCCTTAACGCTTTCATTAATAAAACCGCCGACTCAATGATTTGCATATGATTCCTCTATTGATCTTGTTGAATCGGACCTAACACTTTCTCATCTGAACTTCAAAATGATGAATGATTTATCAAGAAAATAACTTGTCAATTGACTCCGTAAACACTCTTTTACAAAGGAATCTCTTTGCTCAACGTGTGAAAAAGAAAAATTGGCAAGAGGAAGTTTCAGATATAAACAAGTGTCCTAAGTGACTACTACTCTTCACTTACTCCATATGGATCTCTTTGGACCTGTCAACGTCCGTTCCATATCTGGAAAAATGTATAAACTTGTCATATTTGATGAGTACTCCAGGTATACTTAGGTATTCTTTCTCAAATGCAAGAGTAAAACTTCTAAAGAAATCATTTTCTTCATCGAGAAGATGGAAGTCCTGAACAATCTTACTGTTCGATCTCTGAGAAGTGATCATGACACTGAATTCAAAAATAGTACACTGATTAGTTTCTTTGAGGACAAAGGAATTTCTCATAATTTCTCTACAGTCAGGACTTCTCAGCAAAATGGTATTGTTGAAAGAAGAAATTGAACAGTTATTTAAGCTACTCGTTCGATGCTCGGCGAATCTCATCTACGAACTCAATTTTAGTTTGAAGCAGTTAACAATGCGTATTTCACTCAGAATCGATCCTTGATAATCAAAAGATTCAAGACGACTTCCTACGAACACTTCCATGGGAAAAAGCCATCTCTGAGCTTTCTTACACATATTTTGATGTAAATGCTATATCCTGAATGATAAAGATCATCTCGAAAAGTTCGAACCCAAGGTAGATGGTGGTTTTTTTCTTGAATATTCTTCAGTATCTAAGGCTTTCATAGTATTCAACAAACGAAGACAAGTTATTGAAGAAACCATAAATGTCAATTTTGAGGAATCCCGTTCAGCAAACTCTATTCCCATCCCTGTAGATGATGATGAGTTGGACAATTGGATGAAGACTCATTATGGGGAACCCAAATCATGTTTCAGTCCTCCTCCAAGAACTGAAATAAATGACGATGACGAACTTATATCATCCCAAATATGATTAACAATAACAATGCATCCTCATTAGGAATCTGCGCTACTCCTCCTATTAATCATATACCCCCAACTGAAACCTCAAACAATGACTCATCAGTGAATGATCAGGTATCAAACTCTATTCCAGAGAATGATAATTCTTATGGATCTCTACCCGGCATGATAGGAAATGTTGAAGAACTTACTGTTGAAGCAACTTCCTTGACCCCTAAAGAAGTTGTCGATGAATCAGTTGTTGATCAATCTCTTCAACTGCCAGCTCATCGATGGACTCGAAATTATCCCATTCATTAGAGAATTGGTGATCCAAGTGCAGGTATTAAAACCCGACGGGGTATGGGTATTATCTATCTCCTTGTTAACTTTATTTCTATCTTAGAACCTAAGAAGATCGATGAAGCTATCACTGACCCTGATTGGATCAATGTTATGCAAGAAGAACTGACTGAGTTTTAGAGAACCAAAGTCTGGAACCTTGTCCCTCATCCATCTGGTAAAACTGTTATTGGCACCAAATAGGTGTTTCGTAACAAGTTAGATGAAAATGGCATTGTTACCTGTAACAAGGCTCGACTTGTTGCTCAGGGATAAAGACATGAAGAAGGCATCGATTTTGATGAAACATTTGCTTTTGTAGCCAGGTTAGAAGCCATTAGACTTTTCCTAGCCTATGTTGCCGACAAAAATTTTAAAGTCTTTTAGATGGATGTTAAGAAGGCCTTCTTGAATGACAAACTTAATGAGGAAGTTTATGTTGAACGACCTCCAGGTTTCACTGATCCTAAGCATCCAGGTTATGTATATAAACTGGATAAGGCCCTCTATGTAGGATCTTATGTGCCCACGTCATATGAAAACACTATTGACATCAGATGAACCTATGAGGGTCACATGCAATAGAGTGTGTAGATCATGAGTTAATCAAGTTGGTTATAACCCGAAAAGGTTACAAGTTGTAAAGTGTTGATTTATTATTCTAGGAGAATAATAAATAAAGTGTGTGAAATATAATTATATTAATTGTACAATTTAATTATTAAGTTAATAATTAAATTGGGATAATTATTATGTTAACAATTATTATTAGAATAAAAGTCCAACGGGGTAAAAGATTAATGTTTTAATTAAAAGTCCGGTAGATTAATTAATTATTAAGATAATAATTTATTAATTAAACTTTGAATATTCTAATTAAATCAACTAAGCCCACGAGGCTTAATTGAGCCCGGTCCGAGATTAGGGGAGAAAGTATATAAAGGCATGTTGCCTCATTTAATTCATAACACAATTGAGAAACCTGAAAACTTTCTCTCCTCATCTCCACTCCTCTTGAAATCGACAAACACACACACAACACCAAGAAATCAATTTATTGGTCTTCTTCGGGTATTCGGGCTAGCAACCGTTCGTGATGGATCCACATTCGCGTGGATACCTCTAGAGGGGATCTACTTTGATCTCTAATGCTCGATCTTGTTCAACCAATCCAAACCATTGAGGTATTGTTCTAAACCCCCTATGGTTGTGTTTTAATCATTAAAGTTGTTAGTAGAGGATCCGGGCTATCTAGGGTTTTGCCGGTTATTGTTTTTATTCAGCTGCATGTTCTTGTGATCTCGGTGAATCCCTACAGTGGTATTAGAGCCCCGTTACAATGACTATAGGGTTTGAATCAATAGAAAATTGGTTAAAAGCGTGAAACGGGAACCACCACCTCCGCCACCGTGCCGTGCCGTGCCGCCGCCGCCGCCGTGCCGCATCGCGTTGCCGTCGTGCCGCTGTCGTGCGCCCCCACCGTCGACAACCACCCTTTAGGTGGAGTCTTTCCGGTGTGTTTGGTGGTTTCCCCCTTTTTCTGAATTGAGCTTTTAGGGTTTCTCGATTTAGGCCTGTTCGGGTCTAATAGGGTTTTAACCTATTTTGATTGATTCGTTGGGCTTGTTAATTATGTTTAATTAGACCCATGCCCATTTGATTGTTTGGTTGATTACCATGATGGATTTGATTTAGGCCAAGACCCGTGTTGTTTTATTTTTCCTGTTGGTTAAAGTAAAATGTATTTAATTAATGTGTTGTAATTTTTGCGATCTACGTATCGCTTTTATTTCCGATTTCAATGTAATGTAATAGTTAGGTTATGTTAGCCTAGTTTACTTTATGTAATCGGAAGACCGAAGGAATCGAAGACAGCATCCCGGAGTCCACCACGGTGGGCAGAGCTAGTGAGAGTCGACATGCGGTGTCCTTAGGTTAGGACCGGGGTTTTCGTGTGCGCTCACGAAAACCTCATAGTTGGGCCTAATTGAATCTATATTGTGGTTGTTTATTTTTCCGTCTTTTAATTGCGTTTAATTATATGTTATAATTATTGCAATGGTTTTACAATTGGAAAATTTAGTCGCAACCATTAATATCGGTAAATTGTAAATGTTTTTACAAATTAATTTTTTAAGCTATCAAACTAATACCGATTCAATATATTGTAAATATTTTTACAAATAAATTTGATAAGTTACCAAATAATAAATTTTATAAGTTAAATGGTACTGACTCAAAATTGTTTTGAAATTGATTTTAAACGGTAAATTTAATGAAGTCGGTAAAACCGTTTGTAATTAAAATGTGAGCTTTTCACCACCCATTTAAGACGGTTATCGAGCGCATAACTAGCCATTTTTGGGTGAGCATTGGCGAATCCGGGATTGGAAAAGTATAAGGTGAGATAAAGTGCCGACTCACGAGATCATAACACGTTGTGTATTGCCCGCCTATTATGATCGTCGTGACCCGGATGACCAATTTTTGAGTTGTTACTCAAAATAGAAAGCGGGACGTTTTAGTATGGTTTAACTCACTTGAGGTATTTGTACATCTACAAATGATCATAACACATTGTGTATTGCCCGTCTACAAATGATCTCAAGGTGAAGAACTGAGATTAAACATGTCTTTAATTTTTCTTAAAGAATCTCACGAAGGATCTAAGAGTTGTGATGATCACAATTGGAAGTTGCCTACCTAAATAATTAGTTTTCACCATTTGCGAATTGCCCAATCGTGAAAATTAATGAAATACGGATCTTAGTTAATTTTTTGAATTTTAAGGGTTATTCAAAATTTTAAAACAAATACTAAAATCTAACTTTATTTCTGTAGATGGCTACTAATCAAGAAAACACAAACTCGAACCTATCTGAATTCACTTTCTGGTCCATTTTGGACAAAGAAAAACTGAATGGACAGAACTTTTTGGAATGGTTCCATTTACTAAGGGCCGTCCTTAGAAATGAAGAGAACTTCTATGTTCTCGAGAATCCCCCTCTAAACCCCCATCTAGGAATGCTTCTGAGAGTGTTCGAAGAACTTATGATAAGCACCTGAGAGACTCTCTAAGTGTGTCCTGTCTGATGCTAGCCTCAATGACTCCTGAACTTTTAAGGGAGCATGAGGAGATGACAGCCTGGGAAATGATCACCACTTTTAAGACCATGTGTGGTCAACAGGCGAGACAAGAAAGGTTTGACACAGTGCGATCATTACATGCTTGTATGATGCAAGAGGAGACATCGGTCAGTGCCCACGTCCTGAAGATGAAGGGGAACATTGACCGGTTAGCTTGATTGGAATACCCCCTTGGTCAACAGTTAGGGGTCGATTTTTTTTGAAAGGCATAGTGGCATTGAACCCACAAACGACTACCAAGAACACACGCACACACGCACGTTCGCCTCCCCGGCGGTATCGGGCATCCAAGGACAGCCCACTAATCCCCCACTGTCCCGGCCCAGCTTACGCTGGACCTAGAGCCCAACCACAGTCTATGACTGGGCTGGGGGTAGCCCAGTCAAAGACTGGACCAGCCTAAGGACTGGGTACTCCTCATGCCCTCAAATTGAATCCCCTTGGATTCGAACCCGGGTAGTTAGGGGTCGATTTGGTCCTCAACTCTTTGACTAAGTCATATGATATCTTTGTGCTCAACTATCACTTGAATGACTTGGACAAAACTCTCACTGAACTGCATGGTATGCTTAAAACTGCTGAGAGAAGGATTAACTCCAAGTTGGAGAAAGCCAAGTGTAACACCCTTAAATTTGGAAATAGCGACTAATTTAAAATTTTCAATATTACATCAATTGAAAGATAAATCATTTCCTATAAATAAATATTTGAATTTCCTCAAACAACAAATAGTAATAAACCTCTACGAATGATATATCAAGTACTATGACATGATTATACGGGTGTTACTAAACCCCAAATGAATCGCTATCTCCGAATGCGGAAAACGTCACCAGAAGCTAAATCTTTATTGTGCCAATTCCTAGCACTCAAGTTCACATGTGCCGCTAGTACCAACCCCAACAATTTCCAGATGCAGATGTCGACAAAGAAAAAGGTTAGGGTTAACACCTAGTGAGTTCAAGAGTTTATAACAATATTTATAAATGATAGAAATTGAATGATTGCTTGGTTGGATAATAATTTCATAAATAAAAGACTCCATTACAAAAACATCTTTCCCCACTCATAATTTTCATAAAGAAGCTTTAAATCGAAATACCGAAGTAATAAAAGCTTAAATAGAACTACCCGTTCAAAACGAATTCTACACCCGATACTCACTTAAGACGTGAATAAGTTTAAAATGCTCCAATTACCAAAATATGGACGAAGCTCCATTTTCTAGAATACCAAATATGGTCAAGTCCCCATGATGCAAATTTTATAAATAATGGATAAAACTTCATACTCCAAATACGTCACCGAGAATGTAGATAAGACTCTATACTCAAACAACACTTTCGGTGACGGGGGAGACCCGTACGCGTCGATAATGGCTTAACATGATGTAAACCATATTTTGAACGTTGTAAGTAGCACCCTAAGATCAGGGACCCGTCGATAATGGCTTAACATGAAGTAAACCATATTTTAAACGTTGTAAGTAGCGCCCTAATATCAGGTCCCGGTGTATGACCCCTCTACGAGTACCCAACGTAATACCTAAGGTCCCGGAGCCCGACCCATACGAATTCATCTCCGAAACACCCCGATCCCAAACCTAGTAAAAAGATATTGGTCCCGACAGCATATCCAACGAGTTCCATCATCGTAATACCCAAACCGACAAACAAGACATGGGTCCCGACAGCATACTCCAAAGAGTTTCATCATCGTAATACCCAGGGTCGCCAGAGGCATTTCCACTTGGGTCCATCTCTGTAATACACACGGTCGCAGAGGCATCCGCACATGGGTCCATCTCTGTAATACCGACTACAACAAAATACTCAGGGTCGCAGAGGCATTCCCACTTGGGACCATCTTTGTAATACGCACGATCGCAGAGGCCTTCCCACTTGGGTCCATCTCTGAAATACCGACTCATGTGCATATGGATCCAAATGCAACTCGGTCTAATTTACATGACATTGACATGAATGATCAACGCACCCAATGCGTGTAAAATATTATATAATTATGCCACAATGCATGTAACTCCAAAACTCAACATTTAGTCATTTAAATCGGACAAATGTCCATGAGACTCATTTTAGTCAAAACTGAGCCAAAAGCTCTATAACTCAACACTTATGTGATCTACCCGAATCATGGGTTGAGACAAACCATTTTCCCAAATGAAATCATATTCATAAATTTCCAAAATGTCTCGTAATGTAATAACATGTATTTTCCAAATGGTTTATAACTCTAATACTTTCAAAATGCTTATGACACCAAAGAATGCTCATTGATAAAATAAAACATCAAAACATCTCTTATTTATGTTTTATTTATCAAGATGTCAAGAACCCAAATTATTTTACAAGATTTATAAAACCATTTATACCAAATAATTCGCATATTATCAAAATACTCACACATTTGACAAATAGCAAGTAAAACATGTTAATACTTCAAAATGGACACAAAGCAAACTTGAACTCACCTTGCTAGATTTAGGCTAAATCTAGGTTTACTCCAAAAACTCTCTTGAAGAGAACTCCAGATCTAGAAGTATCCACCACTAGAAACTTCATCTAGTTCATGAACAACCTAAAATATACCAAGAACAACTCCCAACAATTAGATCTATGAAACTCTAGTCAATATCTCAAATATTCCAAAATGTCAAAACCCTAAAACAATAAAGATGCTTCAAGACTAAGGTTCTAGAGAACCAAAAGGGAATGTTTTCACAAGAAATAAGGTTTAGAAGAGTTAAAACGACTTACAAAGGTGATTTGAGGAAAAACCCCAAAAATCGTCAACAATGGTGAAAATGATGGAGAAGATGAAGATGAAGATGATATCTTCCTCAAAATGCTCTAATATCGTTCATTGAGTTTACTCCACTGATCTAAGACTGAAGAGCTTCAAAAATCGAGAATGTGAGAAGAAAAATCGCCAAAAATGGAGTTCGTATGAGGAAGATATGGTGGAGTGAAGATAAAGCCCGACACTAAGGAGTTTATCAGCTCAAACAGTTAGTAACGCGGGTTGGGCCGCGACCTGAGGTCGCGGGTCTAGCCGTGCTTTAAAGGAGAGAGACGAGATCAGCCCTCAACAAAAAAAAAATACCAGTTGCTGACAGCAGGATTTGAACCCTTGACCTCTACCGGGAAGCTTCATGCATTTACCACTAAGCCACGCCCTTTTCTTTGTGTTGGAACATTACCACTAATTCGTTTATTTATTCTTTCCCTTCCAACTTTCTTTGATCAACTTCGGCATCGATTTTGCCTCTGATGCGTCTCGATTTTACCCAATGGCTCTAATATTATTATTATTATTATTATTATTATATAGGCTTCTCCACCAAACCATCTTCATGGAAATTAATTTCCAATACCAATTATTCACCTAATTAGTCAAATTACTCCCAAAATAAATCCGACCAACATGAACTTTTAAAACACAATTTCACTAAAATAAATTAATTTTCTAAAATTCCGGGTGTTACACCAAGCCTGTCTTGATGATCAAGGCGAAGGGAGGGGTAACCAAAAGGAAAGGAAAAACTGGTAAAGGAAAGGCAAAGGCGGGAAGCTCCAGCAAAGGCAAGAGGAACAAGGGGAATATCCCCTTGATGTAATATGCTTTGAGTGCTCCGAAAAGGGACATTGGAAAAGAAACTGTCCAGTTCTGATTGGAAAGGCAAAGAAGGAGAAGGCTATGATAGCCGGACCTTCAGGTATGTTTACTATCGATTTATTCACTTCTGATTATGATTACTGTGTATTGAATACAAGATGTGGAGCTCACGTATGTGTGTCTCCATAGGGACTAAGAAGTGAAAGGAAACTGCGACCAGGCCAGTTGGAGCTCAAGATAGGCAATGGGACAAGAGTTGATGTTGTGTCTCAAGGAAAATATGATATAACCTTTCCAAATGATCTAGTTATGAAACTTATTGATTGTCTTTATGTTCCTAGAAACATTATTTCAGTTGCACGTTTGAGACAAGATGGATTTATGTTTAAATTCCTTGATGATGGATCTATTTCTGCAAGTTTGCATGGTGTGTTATATTTTATAGCCAAGTCTGTTAATGGCATTTATGAGATAGATATTCATGGTGATCTCAATACTAAATTGATATACAATGTGAATGATAAACGACTTAAACAAGATTTAAATCGAACATATTTGTGGCACTGTCGTCTTGGCCACATAAATAAGAAACGCATTGCCAAGCTCCAAGTGGGTGGGATCTTAGAATCAAAAGATGATTCTTTTAATAAATGCGAATCTTATTTATTAGGGAAGATGACTAAGGCACCTTTCAAAGGAAAGCCCGATAGAGCCAATGAGTTGTTGGAAGTGATACATACTGATGTGTGTGGGCCCTTCAACCCAGCCACCAGAAATGGTTGCTACTATTTCATTACATTTACTGATTACAGTAGATATGGATATGTTTATCTAATGAAGCACAAGTCTAAAAGCAAGAAGATAAAAGCCATTCGATCTGATCTAGGTGGTGAATATCTGAGCCATGAATTCACAAAACATCTTCGCAAGTGTGGGATTGTATCTCAACTTACTCCACAAAGAACACCACAACATAATGGTGTGTCTGAAAGGAGGAACCGTACCTTGTTAGATATGGTTAGGTCTATGATGAGTCATACCAAGTTGCCTATGAGTTTTTGGGGATATGCTTTGCAAGCAGCCGCCAAAATACTAAACAATGTATCAACTAAGAAGGTCGACAAGACTCCGTATGAGATGTGGACTGAGAAGATCCCAAATCTATCTTACATGAGAGTCTGGGGCTGCGATGCTTATGTTAAGCGAGAAGCTTCTAGGAAGCTAGAGCCTAGATCTGAAAAGTGAATCTTTGTGGGATATCCCAAGGAGACTGTTGGATATTATTTATACAACCCCAGTGAGAACAAGGTGTTCATTTCATGGAAGGCTAAGTTCCTAGAAAATGATTTTCTAACTAAGCCAGGGGATGGGGATAGAATCGAACTTGAGGAAGTTCATAAAACACCTATAGATGCATAGGTTGACACTAGCGCTCAACAAGATGTTTGACATCAACAAGATGTTGACCCTCAACAAGATTTTGAGGATACCAAAGAGAGACAAACGATCTGAAGGTCGGGAAGAATTAATCAAGAGCCGGATAGATACATAGGGTTTCTAATTAGCTGTGATGATACGGTTGATGATGAATCGGCAAACTACCGAAAGGCTATGTCAGGTTCAGAATCTGACAAATGGCATGATGCCATGAAGGCCGAACTTTAATCCATGGAGGATAACCAGGTCTGAGATCTGGTAGATGCACCCGATGGCTGTAAAATCGTAGGGAAATAATGGGTTTTCATGAAGAAAACCGACATGAATGGGATCGTGCACACATACAAGGCTAGGTTGGTAGCGAAGGGTTTCACTCAAACTCATGGTGTAGACTATGATGAAACCTTCTCTCCAGTAGCCATGATTAAATCCATTAGGATTTTGCTTGCCATAGCTGCATATCATGATTATGAGATATGGCAAATGGATGTCAAAACCATGTTCTTTAATGGAATGCTAAGCGAGGACGTATACATGGTACAACCAACAGGTTTTGAAGATCCAAAGCATCCTAATAGATTGTGCAAGTTGCTTAGATCCATTTATGGACTAAAGCAAGCGTCTAGGAGTTGGAATCTTCGTTTTGAGGAGAAAATCAAAGAGTTTGGATTTATCAAAAACGAAGATGAGCCTTGTGTATACAAGAATGCTAGTGGGAGCATTGTTGTCTTCCTAGTTCTGTATGTAGATGACATACTAGTAATTGGAAACGACATCCCGACGCTGAAAGGTGTAAAAGCCTGGCTCGGGAAGTGTTTCTCAATGAAAGATCTAGGAGAAGCCGCCTTTATCCTTGGAATAAAGATCCATCGAGATAGATCAAGGCACTTAATTGAATTAAGGCAGAGTACATATATTGACAAGGTCTTGAAACGCTTCAAGATGGAGAGTTCCAAGTGGGGAAACTTGCCAATGGTACATGGTGTATAACTGAGTAAATCTCATTGTCCTTCAGCGAAAGAAGATATAGATCGCATGAAGGGTGTTCCCTATGCTTCAGCCATTGGATCTATAATGTACGCCATGATATGTACTAGACCTAACGTAGCTTATGCTTTAAGCATGACTTGAAGATACCAGTCGAACCCTGGTGAAGCTCACTGGGTGATAGTAATGTGTATCCTCAAGTACTTGAGAAGGACTAAGGATATGTTCCTGCTATACGATGGTGAAAAAGGAGATTTGTGTATTCGAGGAGACTCAGATGCTAGCTTCCAAATCGATCGTGACGACTTCAGGTCAATCGGGTTTTGAGTTTACACTCAATGGTGGTGTTGTGAGTTGGAAGAGCTTCAAGCAAAGCACTATAACAGACTCGAGTACTGAGTCAGAATACCTGGCAGCTTTGGATATCGGGAAGGAGGTCGTGTGGATGAAGAAATTCGTCACGGACCTAGGAGTAGTTCCTAGCATAGATGGGCCTATCGAGATCTTTTGTGATAACGAAGAAGCCATAACACAAGCTAAGGATCCTAGGTTGCACCAACGGTCTAAGCACATTCTGAGGAAATATCACATCATCCGAGAGATGATCAATCGGGAGGATGTGAAGATTTGAAAAGTACGATCGGAAGATAATCCGGCAGATCAATTCACTAAACCTATGAGTCAGAGCAAGCATGATTGCCACACTAGCTCAATAGGTTAAAGGTTTTTAAGTGTTTGAAATGAACTGTAAATTTAGTATGACCTTTTGGAACAGTAAGCAATGAAATTCTATCTGTTATTGGCATACTGGGTATGAGTAAATATATTAATTCCATTGTTTTCTATGTTAACATGTTTAGATCCAAAACTATATGATATGGTTTAAACTGTCCATGGTCACTTATCACTAGGGGACTAGTGATAAACTAAGATCATAGTGAAGTTTGGTTATGGTCAAGTTGGGCCAGCATGTTGCGTCCAAAGTCACTTGCACGTGTAGGTTCAAGTGTTGGAAGACCCACTTTCAAGATGACTTCATAGATCGACGTCATAAATTGATTTTTAAAGATGATAGTTATTCATTTTTAAAGATGATAGTTATTCATTTTATCCTTTGACCTGAGATGCATATTGGGACCTCGAGCACAAGGAGTGTTGATAGATCCGGGTGATTATAAGGAAAAATTTGGGTGCAATATGGTCATGTAAGAGTCGTATGCATGTTGATAGATCCCAAGATTCAAAATATATAAAGAATATATGAATATAGAACAGAGTAGAATCAATGAAGTCGGATGTAGTATTGATATTAACAGAATTACAAGTGTATGTCTTGAAAATACATAGTGATTAAAACATTAGCTATTACAAACTAACTAACCTTCTATTTATATACAAGTAGAGATACTAAACTAACAGAGGTTTACATGACAGACCAATAGTATCCATACAAATGTACAATACAAGTTCAGAACTACTTCTGAACTTCTTCAGCAATGTCTTCAGAAGTTCTTCAGAACTTTTTCAGAATGACTTCAGAATCTTCAGAACTTCTGAAATTGCTACTTCAGAAGTTATGCCTTATGCTTTCCTTTGCTCCATTACTTCTGAGATCATTACTTCTGACTTTGGTCTTTAGAGCTTTCCTTACTTTATCCTTACAGAACCAGTTCAGAAGATCTGAACTATGCAGCTTCAGAACCAAGTCTCTTTTGAAGCTATTTCATATACTTCAACAATCTCCCTCTTAGCTTCAAAAGTTCAAGTTATACCCCCAATACATCAAAATTTCTCTGACTTCACCCAAAATTAATTTCCTGTACTCAAGCAACTGTTCTATTCTTTGTGCATGTCTTTAGCAAGCTTTTTACATTCACCCCATTCATCATCATTGAGCTTCTTTGGCCTGTGCTTCTGTCTCTTGACAAGTATTTCACTAATTGCCAATAATGTACCATTACTGCATTTATGAATTTCTTCATATCTTACAAAAAGCTTCTTTGAATTGAACTTGCACACAAAACCAGGAGGATGCACTATCAAAATACCGTTGTTTATTGGATCAATTCCTTAAAGTTCAAATTTGGCCTAAGTAGATCCACCTTTTATTTACCAAGCACAAAAGCAACTTGAAAATCTTTCTCGGCTGCCCATATGAATTCTCTGTAAATTCCTCCTTTTATAACAGGAAATACTTTTCTGAACCTGGAAATGTTATCATGAAATGGATTAAGTCTTTTGTAAACCTTGACTAAATTTCTTAAATGTACATTCTAAAAGTCTGCTTCTTGGAAAGTACATACTTCTCCATTTGCTCTTTCAACAGTGAAGTAAGCATATTTATAGTTCATCTTTTGACTTCTGATCAGCATTAATCACTTTTGCAATGGGACTTTCTTTTCTGACTTCATGTACAGGAAGCTTCAACCTTTAAACAATGTTGTTGTACCATTGTTTCATCCAAAAGATTTTTCCAGCCAACAGTCTATAAAATTGAACCTTTGCTCATATTCCATGAATATTTCAGGATGAATATATTCAAGGAATAAGGTATAAGCGTGCTCAGCAATCCTATTCAGTTGCACTTGCTCAGCTTCAGAAATCAGAGTTGTTTGCACTTGTTCTTCAACAACTTCCACACTTTTCCCTTTGTTCTTTTCAGAACTTGTACCAACATGTTCAGAAACAGCAACTTCTGACTTCTGATTGTCTGAGCTATCTTCAGAACTTCATATTCAATGCTTTGTTCTTTAGCATGAATCTAAAAGTCATAACAATTACTTAGAAGATAATCTTCTTCTCTAATCTTGTTTATCTTTGAATGCCTAGCAGTAGCGCTTTTTCTGATAAGCTCTCTAAAATTTATTCTTTCTTTGATTAGATAGACAATTTCATCCTTAACCTCTGTAGGACCAGTAATCCAATCAACATATTCACAGAGCCATTTTAAAGTAGTAGTGGAATATTTTGGAATGTCTGAGACTATGAAAGTTCTTTTATTCAACCCTTCAGCTTGAAAGTTAAAACCATGTTCTGGTCCAGTGAAAATTGAGGAAACCTCTTCTCTATCAACATAACAGGTTCCAACAGATTAACCTTATCCAATCTTTTTTCCAAAGCCAGCCGGAAATCATGCCTTACAAGATTTCTGAGATAGATACCAAGTATTTTTCTGACTTCCTGAACAAGCTTTGTATCTTCTCTTTTAACACAAAAACTCAGAAAAGAGAGTTTATCTTGAAGTCTTAACGTGTACAAATCAAACTGAGTGAATTCAGTCAAGGTGCGATCTCTTCTTTCTGCTCCAATTCTTATTACCAATAAATCATCTTCAATAGACCTCTTTATACCTCTGAAAAGCTTAACTGGCACAAAATCATGCATCTCTTCTAATTCATGCTTCTGAAGAAAATTTCTTACATCAGAAATGTAATCTTCTGACCATTCATCATTAATAAAGCTTTCCAAAGTTGCCCTTTTTAACCTTTTCTTATACATAATCTTGTGGATATCTTTAGGGAATACAGTCTCTTCATCTCCAAGTTGATCAAAGATGGTATCTTTTACAAGAACTTGATCAATAATAGGGTCATTAATGAGTGGCAAAGAGATCCTTCATATTTGAATACATTCTTTAGACTTCACTTCAATTTCTCTTACATAAGCCATTAACATTTCATCTGAAAAATCAACTTCGGCTAAATGGCTTAAATCAACCATAATATATGCATATTCTGAAGGCTGATTGTAGGAGTGTCTGAAAATTGACAACCTCTCACCCAAAAATCTACACTCCAGATTCCTTGGAGAATTCAGAAATAAATACTTCAAGATTATTTGAATAGTGAACCACCAAAGAATATTCAGAAGTTCTTCATCTTCTCTTCTATCCATAACCAGTGGTCTCCATACAACAATATCTCTTATTTCATTTTATTCTTCTTCATCATCAAACATAATTACATCTGATAGGTCACCTGGTTCCCCAATTTCTTCTTCAAAGGCTAAGTATTCCTTAAGCATTTCTTCATTTGAATCAGTAATGATGTCTGTATCATCTGTACCAGGTTTATCTTCAGAATTAATAGACAATCTTTCAGTTTCATACCCTTCATCTACTTCTTTAGAAGTTATTTTGTCAGCAACAATTTCTTCAGAAATAGCCACAACAGGCTCATTAAAAATAAGAACATCTTTAGAAATAGGTTCAGAACAAGGAATTTCTTGATATTCATGTTCAGAAGACAGAATATCTTTAGTTGCTTCAGAAACCTTTTCAGCACCAGTATCTTTCTGAACATCTTCAGAAGATCTTTCAGAAGTCCGAGCTTTTATCATAAGGGTATCTTCAGAATCAGACACTTTTCTCCTTTTCTCCCCCTCATGATCATCAAAATCCAGATCATCAAGCTTTCTCTTTAAAGTGTCAGCCTGTGGCCTGCATTCTAAGGCAGAGATCCTTTGATCAAGTGTTACTTGAGTATTCTGAATAGAAGTCAACTTATTCGGAATAAGTTGAATATCATCTTTTGTGGCTAATTGAGACAAATTTGGCTGTTCAAAAGTAGATGGCAAGGAGGTTCTGAGACTTGCCACTGATGAAACAGCTTCAGAGAAAGATTTTAGAATAACCTCTTGAAAAAAGCTTTAAGATCATTTGTAGATGCATAGACTTTCTTCAATTTACATAGTCTCTCATCCAGCTTCATCTCCTGACTCTCCACCCTATCCTCCAACACCTTATTAGATTTTTCTGACAACTCCTTGATGTCCTTCTGAATCTTTTCAAATTCAGAAGTACAATAAATCTTTGAATTCATAGAATTCAGAAGATTGGATAAGAGAACCAAGACCAACAAATGATCCCGTTTGCAGTCCTACAGAAGTAGGCTGGCCTATTGATGTCACCACATCATGAATCCTTAAGGACTCATTGAATGCGGCTTTTAGGATGTTCACCCCACCAGGACTTCCTTCAAATCCTTGATATCCAGTCACTGGTATATCTATTGAAGTTGTTGCAATGTGACACACACTTTGCATTGGTATATCTGAAAGATATGTGCTTGTGTGAAGGAATCCCACATCAAGTGGTTCATTAGGCTCAATATGGAGTGGATTCTCAGACTCTATGTGCTCATATATGTGAAGGGGGGGGGCATATATCCTTCATTTTCAACATTAGGCTCCTCAATGTGGGGACCTAATGGTAGATTAGCTGCTTGCCCCATAAGTGTTGTTGAAACACTCTTCTGTTGAGAGATGGGTGAGTGGCTGGGCTGGTTAACAAAAGTTGTCATGGGCTCACTGGCTGTTTCAATATTACCCACTAAAGAATGTGGAGTAATAGATTGTGTGGCTGCCCGGCATGTAACAGTTAGTGCACATGATTTATTTTCTTTTTCTTGTGATCTCTCCTCATCAATTCTTTTTGTCACCTTCCTACCCTGTCTCTCATTTACATTTTGCCTCTTAGCACACTGCGGTTGTTCCCCACCTTGAACTTCCTCCCCTCTCTCACTATGCAGTCTACACCCCTCACCTTTCTCACCACTTTAGGTAGTCCCATAGATTCACAATACTCAATCAAATACCTATTTTTTGAACTTACATAGGCTAGTAATTCTGCTGGAAGAGGAACTGCATTTGGAAATCTGAGCTTGGAATTTGGTGGTCTCAAGTTATCCATTGAAAATAGTGGAACAAATACCTCATTATCAAGTCTGGGAATGTCTTAAACAATCTTCATAGCTCCTTTGATAAAAATCTGGAAGAACCTTTGGTATGGGATATAGGAATAGGTAGACTTCTTTGAAATGGCTATCTTCAGTTCTTCAAAGATCAGAGAAGCATAATCATAATGTTTTTTTATGAGCAATCCCATGAAATAGGATTCTCACATTTGTTGATGCTTGATCCAAACTTGAATTTTTACCAGATAAACAAGTGTTGATAATGGTAAATAAGGAATACCAAATCGGAGGAAGACACTTCCTTCTGAAAGAACTAAGTGCAGTGAGAGTTTCTGAATATCCTAACTTCATTATGTCTGCAATAAATTCAGAATTTGAAGGAATAGCATCAAAGATAGTTTTTCCAACTACTGCATTGGCCTTTGGAAGATCAAATATCTCCCTGATATCTGAATCCTTAATAGAAAACCTGTAACCATGGACATATGAAGAAATCTCATTTGCCTCTTCATCAACTTCTGCATAGAACCACCATTGTTGTAAATATGACTCAGGAACCAAAAATATTCTATTAAGCAGAGCTCTAAAAGGATGTTTCTTTAAGATTTCAATTAAAATCTTCTAGTCATCATTGAAATCTGTTGATCTAAGATTGAGAGTACAATTATTTTTCTTTATCTCCATTCTTTTGTTCTTTGGAACATACAGTTTTGTTATATTAGGGCCATAGCTTTCTTCTTGGGCAGTACCAACAATTGATTGAGAATCATTCACACCTCCAACAGATTCAGAAACAACTTCTATTGGCTCAAATTGAGTTCCCCCAATTGTAGTAGAATGAGGGTTAGGGTTGGGGTTGGGATTGGGGTTCGAAGGACCAGCTTCAGTATTTCCTTTCGTGGCAGTATCTACAAGCATTGGATCATCATTCAGAGTCACTTCCATAGAACCAATCATGAGTATTTTAGGAACAATTTTGAACAAATCTCCATTGGATGATTCATCACTGTTACTGAAACAAGCTTTTGCTGTTTGAATGGGTTGATCTGTGACACCCCAAAAATGAAATAAATAAATAAATATGAAAAGAAAAGAAACAAAAAAGGAGAATAAAATAAAATGGGTTTTTATTTTATTAGACCTTAAGTGTGAAGAAAAACGTGAAAATGAGGCAATCATGTCATTTAATGAAAGCGAGAAATGAGGAAAAGCGTTTATGTTCGATTGGACTAAAAATGAAGAAAAATGTTAAATCAAGGGTGAAAAATGTAATTTTCGTCAAAGCATTGCAGCCAGGGGCCCGAATGACATTCCCTAATAGTTCAGGGTTAGTGCAGACATTAAATGGTCCAATCTTGAGGGACCTGTTATGCCAAAAGGACATATCTGATTGATTTTCAGATTTGTGAAAACGACAAATCTGTTGAGGCTTTGTTAGGTCCGATTCAACAAGATCAAAAGAGGAATCATATGGAAATCATTGAGTCATATGTTTTATTGATGAAAACATTAAAGAACTACTAACTCGAATGTAACTAAACGACTCTCATTAACGAATCCTCTACCTTAGACTCCTTTATATACTAGTTGTCTATTACATGGTAAGCCCAAGCACATAAGGTATTTAACACAATTTAGAGTATTATATTAAATCTTTTCCTTCTTTATAAAACTTTTCTAATTTAGGATATTTGATCCTATAAATCTCCCCCTAAAGTTTTATAAAGGAAGCATCTTCAAATCTTCTCCCCCTTGCTTTCTTTGGAAAAGCTTTAGTGTCGTCGGTCTTCCAAGCTCCCCCTTGATCAAAAGAGGAATCATATGGAAATCATTGAGTCATATGTTTTATTGATGAAAACATTAAAGAACTACTAACTCGAATGTAACTAAACGACTCTCATTAACGAATCCTCTACCTTAGACTCCTTTATATACTAGTTGTCTATTACATGGTAAGCCCAAGCACATAAGGTATTTAACACAATTTAGAGTATTATATTAAATCCTTTCCTTCTTTATAAAACTTTTCTAATTTAGGATATTTGATCCTATAAATCTCCCCCTAAAGTTTTATAAAGGAAGCATCTTCAAATCTTCTCCCCCTTGCTTTCGTTGGAAAAGCTTTAGTGTCGTCGGTCTTCCAAGCTCCCCCTTGAAATAAGCTCTTAGTCTTTGGTTTCAAATGAAAAATACTAGATCCAATGTGCTATAACCGCCACTGATTGCACAAAATACAGATTCAATCTGTAGACAACTCGACACAATTGTTAGCCGCATAAATCAAAGACACATGTGCAAGTAGCTTCAACGCTCAGTGCATAATCAACAAGAAAAACATTGAATCTGTCTTTAACCGCAAGTTGAATAAGAATTACGTGTAAAGAACTTTAATCTGATAAGCTCAAGGAACTTGGATCACCGAGGCAGTATAGATCATGACAAACTGGGAGATGATATTTCTTGATGAGCATTGCTTCTTTGACATATAACTGTTCAGAAATAGCCGATTTCCATAATACTTCCAAAACAGCAAGCAATCGACTCAGATCCAGTCTTCTTAATCAGATGAATGAATATCGTCATGCAACATTCGAGATCACAATCAAACCTCCAGACAGTAAATGGTTAGGAAGAATTAGCACATAATAACAGCATACATTTACTAAAACTGGCATCTAAATAAAAACTCTAGAATGATGAGCGCAGAGAGTCAGACTTCTGATTGATCAAACCAGATACAAAATCCAACCACCTTCGTTCTGAAAACTTTTCAAATCCGGCTTTGCATGAAATCATGAACAATGATCCCCCTCTTAAATGTTTTTATTTTGATGTCATAAGGAATCTTGGGTTGAAACTCAACTGTGGTCGATGAAATACGCTTTGGTCGGGATCTACATGAAGTTCTCGGCTGTATGGATGTGACATTAATGGATGTTGAGTCTTCAAGATGCGACAAGTGAGAATGTCGAGTCACATAGATCCGATAAGAGTTTATGTCGGGTCTTATAGGGCCGATAAGAAATTTATGTCGGGTCCTATAGGTCCGATAAGAACTTATGTTGGGTCATATAGGTCCAATAAGAACTTATGTCGGGTCCTATTGAGTCGATAAGTTCGGATGTCGAGTCATAAGTCCGAGAAGCATAAGTCCGAGAAGATAATAAGTCGGGTCAAGTTGAGCCGACATAAAATGATGTCGAGCCAAGCTGAGTCGACATAAACACTTGAGATGATTTCTTCTTTCGACAAGAATGATGAAGGCTTTGTGTGGTCCGTTATCACTCGACAAGAATTCTTGTTGGGTCTTTAAGACTCGACAAGTCTTCAAAGGACACTGATGAAACCCAAAAAAACTTAGCAATAATTAGGGTTTCTGCTGCTTTAACCCTTGCCTCCATCACATGTAATTTCGAATATCCAACGATTAATAGATCCAAACAGATCGATTTAACAATATAGACTTGATGAGCAAGAAACTTCAAACGATGAATCCAGTTTATAAGCAACGGGATGAAATCGATAAAGAACACATGGATACTCAATTCAAACACAATAATAAAAACTTCCAGATCGAGAACACCATTAAAACAGAAAAGTCGAATCTGCAGTCCGGAAGAAAAACGACGCACAGTGAGAGAAAAAGAATACTCGATAATACCTTAATCTTGTTGAACTTGATGATCGTATCAAATCAGATGGATTCGATTTCGGCTCTGATACCACTTGTTAGGTCCGATTCAACAAGATCAAAAGAGGATTCATATGGAAATCATTGAGTCGTATGTTTTATTGATGAAAGCATTAAAGAACTAGTAACGCGAATGTAACTAAACGACTCTCATTAACGAATCCTCTACCTTAGACTCCTTTATATACTAGTTGTCTATTACATGGTAAGCCCAAGCCTATAAGGTATTTAACACAATTTAGAATATTATATTAAATCCTTTCCTTCTTTATAAAACTTTCCTAATTTAGGATATTTGATCCTATCAGGCTTCCTATTGGTGCGATTGTCAGCTATTAATACAAAAACTTACAGATTTAAATAGACAACATCGTCCTCTACATATTTCGTGCAAGAAAATCGACATTTGGCCGAGTTTTGGGAGAGAAATCGGAGGATGAAGTTCGAGTTCGAAAATCTCCGTTTATCGAGTTCGAGTTCGAAAATCTCCGTTTTTCGAGTTCTTTATTTTGTTAGTTTCGTTTTTAAGTCCTCTATCGAACCTTGGTAGCCTTATGTCTCAGATTTCGGTTTAGAGGGTTCGATTTTAAGTTTTCTACAGATTTTCGAGTGGGTTAAAATTCTCAGACTTTAAATGTAAAAATGAGACTCAATACTTGATGGTTTTCCTTGATTCTTGTTCCTATGGTTGGGGAAAATGACTTTATAGGGTTTTGCAAAAAGAATCATCGAAAAAGGTTACAAAATGAGGCCGAACGGTAGGTTTTCGTGTTTCCGGCCATTAGCCAAAATGGGCAGCTCCCATGTTTCTGGAATTATAAGTTTGAGATTTTGGCAGCTTCAGCCCTTGGACTTTTAAATGCTATGTTTAGACAAAAAGTGTTAATTGCAAATCAAGTTCTTGACTATAGATTTATTCTACAATGACCTTAAGTTATTGATTATAAAGAAATCATTAACATTCTAAAAGTTATATTTATGAGATTAAGTATTTATAATGGGTACTTAATTTATTTTAGACTTAAGTTGTTTAGAGTAATTATTTAGAAGATGTTAATTAATCAATATAGTTTCTAAAGTAATTAATATATTGATTTAATTTATTATTTAATTGACATATTAATTTATTTTAGGATATTAATATTGATTAATTAATTATTTTTCTAAGAAGGGTGTTTATGTAAATCATTAAATTGTTTTGATGATTTATAAAGAGATAGAAGCGTCGTAATTTGAGTTAAGTATTTATTACGACGGTTTAATTTAGAGAGATGGAATTATAATAGTTTATGAAATGATTATTTGACGTATTAAGACGTCATCGAGTTTTAGACTTGGGGTTTGACTAAAGTTAGCCGAGATTGACTTAGTTGACCAAGGGTTGACTTTTACCTTGTTTGACCCACAAGTATGTTACCGATAAGATCAAAGGGGGATATTTGAGACATTAAGAGACTCGATTTGGAGTTTGACTTTAGGTCGTTGAGTTTGACCATAGTTGACTTTTAGAGAAATCAAGTCATTAATGAAATATTATGGTATGAAATATATAAGTCTTCTGTCAAGAGCTATCAGTAGTCGATCTACACGGACAGGTGAGTCTTCATGAGATTTCACTGGGATGCATACCTACGTATAAATTTATTTTCAGTATTATATGATTTGTGTGGTGATGTTTACGTATGCATGATGTTTCAGTTTACATACATGATTCAGTATACTTATGTATGTTATTTTATGATCAGTTGCATGCTATGTGTTTATTTTTTTTTCAAATAACTCTTGCATGCTATAATATAGAAGTTTTATGATTGATTGTAATGGATGGACATTTGACTAAGAAGTCACGACAAGTTGCACGACCCGTTATGGGCGTCTAGACAAGTGCAGGTGGGACAACCTAGGGAGTACCAGTGACTAAATGATCCATGCCCCAGCAGACAGTTTATAAGATCTCTTTTCTTTCAGTTTTGCGTGTTTTCAGAAAATGCATAGTATTTGATACAAAGTTTACATGTTGATATGTATGATTTGAAATGATTTTTATACACGCAAACCATGGACTCACTGAGCTTTATAAGCTGACTATAGTGTGCATTTCAGGGACAGAAGGTTTCAGGTTGGACAAAGGAAAAAGGGCACACATAGAAACTTGTCTAGTCCATTTAAGTTCAACATTTATGTTTAGATATTTATGATAGATAAATTTTGTAACTCAATTCGGTATGGAACGAATTGGCATGTAAGTTACATATTTATTGTTTTAAGTCTTCCGCTGTAAAAGGTTTTAATTCAGTCGTCAGTTTAAGTATTATTGGAGAATTTACTTCAGAAAACGTAACATCAAAATTGTAATAATTATAGGTGTTACAACTTGGTATCAGAGCACTAGTTCAAGAGAAATAGGCTATGATTTATAGCCTAAGCTTGAACATTTAGTTGTAAGAATAATGTTGCAGCTTTAGATACAAATCAAGATATGTATCTAGTATAGATCACTACTAGCATAACACATGTTACGTATAACATAAAATAGCATAAGTACAGTATGACATGGCGTTGCAATGTAGAGGTTTAAGCGTAGTTATAATTGATCTAATTTACTTCTCTTAGAGTTGATCAATGTAAAGAATGCTTGTAAGGCACTGAGAATCGAAGCTCGTGAAGAATAAGTCAGAACAACTATTATGGGCTTAGGTCTGAAAGTAAGACATGTAAATGGTCAGATTCAGAAGCGAATATGACGTTGATGACACAAGTAGTCTTGGTCAGAACCTCGGTTGTTTCATAAATTAGTTGAAGTTGACAATTTTAGTCTTAGTTTTCAGTTATGGATGTTTAGTTGGCTAAGTGTGTGAAAGGTTATGTATCTAGATACCGATAATTCAGGCAAGACATTGCAAATATGCGTAAATGGTACATCTATCGCAGGAGTACCTCTATATACATGTTGTTTAGTTTAGCTATGTATCTAGTACATATTGTGGTCACTATACATAGTCGGTTCAGATATCTGAACGATCCCCACTATACCAAGTGAGTCAAGATCTTGAAAATGTCTAACTTGGTACTTTGTTTGAAGCTTTTAGACATCAGATTCATTGTTTTAGATCAACTTAAATGTTACGTACTTTGAAGTAACATTTGCGCATATAACTTTGGTTTAAAAAAAATAGCTTTCAGTAATGCCAGGTGGGTTGAGAAACGCGACACTAACGTTATGGACCTAGTGAGCATAGTGTATGGACCATATTAGAGAAGTTGTTATAATTGCTAATTGCAGTGAACTCGATTATTTGATAGATAAGGCTAAGCATGCATAATAACTAAAATCGGTCCCACAACCATTGAATAAGTGAAGTTGTACGGAAAGAAAACTCAATACGAGTTGCAGATGCAAAGTTTCAGTTTTCTTGGTCTTGTAGTTGACAAGAAGGACATCTAAGTAGAAGCCAGCAAGCTCAGAGGTGGCGTCAATTTTACAGCAGCCAAGATTAGTAACAGAGATAGAAGTTTATTTAAGTTACTAGATTATTGTCGAGAATTAATTAAGAGTTCTCTAAATTGGATATTATGATGTCAGCATTGATCCAGAAGCACAATAAGTTAAAATGAGATAAGATAGAACAAGTCTTTCAGTTATTGAAAGCGAAAGTAAATTTAAGTAAAAATTTGATGGTTTCCAGAAGGAGTAGAAAACTAAATAGTTTTCAAACGGTACCTCAAAGTTTGAATAGGCTTGGTATTTATGCAATGAGGCAAGTTTATCGCCTATGTATCAGGTCATTTTTAAGAACATGAGATTGTTAATATGATAGATGATCAAGAGTTAACAACGTAGTAATTGCACTCAAATTTCAGAAGTATTACCACAATGGCTCAGAGTGTATTATGTACACATATCATGATAGTTGCAAGTCCATGTTTAATTGGAAATGAGAAAGTTTGGGCTAGAGATATTGGTTACCTTGCTGAAAAATTATAATGGTGAGATTCATTATCATCCAGACAGATAAAGAAAGATCATAAATTGATCAAATTTCGAGTTGTGAGGGTAGACATCAGACTATGTTCAAACGATCAGACTCAACTAGGATGGTAAGAAACTCTTTGATAAGATAATGTTAAGAATAAAGAATGACTTGCCACTTTGGGTTGTTATTAACAGACTCAGATGAAGTCTAGCAGATCTTGGAACAAATATGGATTCCAACATGGAAGGTTTGTAAGGGTAGACATCAGACTAAGTTCAAACGATCAGACTCAACCAGGATGGTAAGAAACTCTTTGATAAGATAATGTTAAGAATAAAGAATGACTTGCCACTTTGGGTTATTATTAACAGGCTCAGATGAAGTCTAGAAGATCTTGGAACAAATATGGATTCCAAAATGGAAGGTTTGAGAAATGTAATGTTATAAGGATTATGTAAATTCTTGTGCATGGGGCGCCTAGATAGGGACAAGGTGTGCAAGAATCTGAAAAGGCTATTTTTGAATGTGTATAAAGAAGATATATTAAGATGTCAAATTGCTGACAGTAAGTCAAGGAAATCTCCTAGTTTCAGTAAGAAGTAGTATATGCCTGAGGGCCTATGTTGAAAGTCAAGTGAGTAAAGCAAGTGTTGATCTGCGATCCTTTAAGGAAAGTAAGTAAATGATGCAACATGTATTCCCCACCATAAATGGACATGGTTAAACAGTGTATAGTATGTACTATAAGGTATCTCAGAGTACCTCAACAATGTTAAGTATGAATAATAATTAAGCATTAATGTCTTCATCAGTCATTAGTATATGCAATGAATACGCAAAAGTGTATCAATAAGCATTAGCATTATGCTCCACGTTCGATAAAGTGTTCCTAGCAATGCGCATCTATCATGCATCATGTTTGATGAGTGTTTCCATCAATGTTCGGTTATTGCATGATATGTTAATCGACTGATTTTCAGGCACGAGGTGTGTTCACATAGCTTTTGTGGAAGTACATTATGTACCAGATGTTACCCATTATATGCATAGAAGTGCAGTAGTTATATACCTTACCAGTATGAATTAAGTAACTACATGGGTATAATAGAGATACATAGTGCATGAAAGGTTATGCTAATAAGCAACATCGACCATTAGAGTTCCGGTCGGGGGCAAAATGATGTTAAAGACATTGATTTTAAAAAAGCCATAGTAATATATGGAAAGTAAGTTAAATAAGGTTCCATGTACGTTGGATCAAAAGTTAGTTGCAAGAGTTGATAGAGACTCCTATTAACCAAGTTGGCCATCAGAGTTACAAATCAATCGACCAAAACTTTTCACTTGTCGAATTTTAGAAAATGTTTAGCCGATGGTTTACTTGTTATTAATTGGAAGGTATAAAACTTTGGCAACAGCCTCACTTATAGAGAAAAGACCATCAAAGTGTTGGTCAGGAAAACTAAAAGATCAAGAAATAAGGGTATATATTTGGTACTAGGGATGGTGTAAAGGAATTAGAATTCTTAAGGTTCACAAATGATATGGTAGCAAAAGAATAGATAAGGACTAAGAATCTTCATCAGTCTAGCCATTGTAATTCCGAGGACGGAATTTCTTAAAGGAGGGGAGATTTGTGACACCCCAAAAATGAAGTAAATAAATAAATATGAAAGAAAAGAAACAAAAAAGGAGAATAAAATAAAATGGGTTTTTATTTTATTGGACCTTAAGTGTGAAGAAAAACGTGAAAATGAGGCAATCATGTCATTTAATGAAAGCAAGAAATGAGGAAAAGCGTTTATGTTCGATTGGACTAAAAATGAAAAAAAATGTTAAATCAAGGGTGAAAAATGTATTTTTCGTCAAAGCATTGCAGCCAGGGGCCCGAATGACATTCCCTAATAGTTCAGAGTTAGTGCAGACGTTAAATGGTCCAATCTTGAGGGACCTGTTATGCCAAAAGGACATATCCAATTCATTTTCAGAATTGTGAAAACGAAAACTCTGTTGAGGCATCCTATTGGTTATTGTTCAGCTATTAAGACAAAAACTTACAGATTTAAATAGACAACATCGTCCTCTACATATTTCGTTCAAGAAAAATCGACATTTGGCCGAGTTTTGGGAGAGAAATCGGAGGTTGAAGTTCGAGTTCGAAAATCTCCGTTTATCGACGATTGGAGGTAACATACTCAACCATTTTTCGAGTTCTTTATATGGTTAGTTTCGTTTTTAAGTCCTCTATCGAACCTTGGTAGCCTTATGTCTTAGATTTCGGTTTAGAGGGTTCGATTTTAAGTTTTCTACATATTTTCGAGTGGGTTAAAAACTCAGACTCTAAATGTAAAAATGAGACTCAATACTTGATGGTTTTCGTTGATTCTTGTTCCTATGGTTGGGGAAAATGACTTTATAGGGTTTTACAAATAGAATCATCGAAAAAGGTTACAAAATGAGGCCGAACGGTAGTTTTTCGTGTTTCCGGCAATTAGCCAAAATGGGCAGCTGCCATGTTTCTGGAATTATAAGTTTGAAATTTTGATAGCTTCAGCCCCTGGACTTTAAAATGCTATGTTTAGACAAAAAGTGTTAATTGCAAATCAAGTCCTTGACTATAGATTTATTCTGGAATGGCCTTAAGTTATTGATTTTAAAGAAATCATTCACATTCTAAAAGTTATATTTATGAGATTAAGTATTTATAATGAGTACATAATTTATTTTAGACTTAAGTTGTTTAGAGTAATTATTTAGAAGATGTTAATTAATCAATATAGTTTCTAAATTAATTAATATATTGATTTAATTTATTATTTAATTGACATATTAATTTATTTTAGGATACTAATATTGATTAATTAATTATTTTTCTAAGAAGGGTGTTTATGTAAATCATTAAATTGTTTTGATGATTTATAAGGAGATAGAAGCGTCGCAATTTGAGTTAAGTATTTATTAGGACGCTTTAATTTAGAGAGATGGAATTATAATAGTTTATGAAATGATTATTTGACGTATTAAGACGTCATCGAGTTTTAGACTTGGGGTTTGACTAAAGTTAATCGAGATTGACTTAGTTGACCAAGGATTGACTTTTACCTTGTTTGACCCATAAGTATGTTACCGATAAGATCAAAGGGGGATATTTGAGACATTAAGGGACTCGGTTTTGGAGTTTGACTTTAGGTCGTTGAGTTTGATCATAGTTGACTTTTAGAGAAATCAAGTCATTAGTGAAATATTATGGTATGAAATGTGTAGGTCTTCAGTCAAGAGCTATCAGTAGTCGCTCTACACGGACAGGTGAGTCTTTATGTGATTTCACTAGGATGCATAACTACGTACAAATTTTATTTCAGCATTATATGATTTGTATGGTGATGTTTACGTATGCATGATGTTTCAGTTTACATACATGATTCAGTATACTTATGTATGTTATTTTATGATCAGTTGCATGCTATGTGTTTATTTTGTTTTCAAATAACTCTAGCATGCTATAATATAGAAGTTTTATGATTGATTGTAATGGATGGACATTTGACTAAGAAGTCACGACAAGTGGCACGACCCGTTATGGGCGTCTAGACAAGTGCAGGTCGGACAACCTAGGGAGTGCCAGTGACTAAATGATCCATGCCCCAGCTGATATAAAATGTAGAGAATAGATAGAGAATTAAAGAACACTAATCACAAAATCATCAACTCATATTCATGTATTCATCATTATGGAGGGGAATTGTGAAGAACACCACATATTAGAATGAACCGACTCTCATAAGTCTGTATGTGTGCAAAGTGTGTTTTCTCCCAAAACTTACTTACAAATGAAGCTAAGACACCATATTTATAGGTGCCCAGTACATGTGTTAAGCCCAAGCCCATAAAACACTTAAAAGCCCAAAATATAATTCTTTATAAAACGTTCTATCTAATTGGGGCTAATTAGATCTAACAATCTCTCACTAAAGTTTTATAAAGAAAGCATCACCAAATAAACTCCCCCTTGCTTTCT
This sequence comes from Silybum marianum, assembly GCA_036898165.1. Taxonomy (NCBI): domain Eukaryota; kingdom Viridiplantae; phylum Streptophyta; class Magnoliopsida; order Asterales; family Asteraceae; genus Silybum; species Silybum marianum. Next base: position 11,743,657 of record CM072540.1, on the reverse strand, counting down.
TTAGAAGCTTTTATGTGCCATTCTTCAAGTCTTCAAGACGTTACAAGCTCCCCCTCAAATGTAGGCTCATATTCTTGAAAAACCGAGACATTTTACACTTTCTGTCCAGCTTTCATGACTCAACTTTATCGCTGTTTTTGACCATTAAGGAGACTTATTGAGAGAAAATATAAAACTTGTACATTGAACTTCAGCCTCTTAGCTTATCAACAAGCTTTTATTCAACCAATTTGGATGAAAATTGAGTGAGGTGTGCAAGTTTTCCCTCAGCTGCGCAAAACAGTCATCAAAACAAAGAATTTGACGCTTCAGATCTCGTTAAGTTGAATTCAGCTCCGAGCTTTAGAATGAAAAACAGAGGATATTGTGACAATAATATGTCACACATGTAACTTGAATCCATGAAGAACGGACATGCGAACATCCATCGGAAATCGGAAGGAGTATGAGTGAAAAACATTTCTTTCGTTCCAGCATTAGACAGCAGACTTTGACAGTGAATAAGACATGTCAGCTCACTGAATTTGAGAAAATTCAAAACTTCAAAGTCGTGCATATGTGCGTTATCGTTCTAACGCAACTGGATTCATGTAGATTGGAGCTTCGAGTGAAACTTTGTGTGCGTGTTTCTGAAACAGCGAATGCTGTCAGAAAACCGAAAAATAATCGGGTTAGGGGCTTTGGTTCGTTGTGAGTTCTGTACTAACATACTTTGATTTTGATGCTCTTTATTACCCCTGGTCCGTCTCTGGACCATCGTGTTTGATCTTTATGAGCTCTGGTAGAAGGTTTTGATTGTAGAGAGACATAAAAAGCACCATTAAGAGATTCTTCAGAAACTTCTGGATAATAAGCTTCTGAACCATGCTTCTGAATAAAATCTCTAATTGATCTTCTGATCTGAAAAATATTTCTGAATAAGTTGTCTCATTAAGCTCTTATTAAGCTCTGTTTCATTCAGTTCATTGCTTTATGGATTGAAGCTTCTGAAAAATGCAGCTTCTGAACATAAATTCTGGACAATTTTCTTATTAAGCTCTGCCTCAATAAGCTTCTGAAAAAGCTTCTGATGAATAAAAGAAAACTATTCAGAAGTGCACTTCTGGACTGCAAACATAAACTTTGCACCTTCTGATTTGTTGACTGAGCTTCTGAAGAGTATTGAAGCTTCTGAAAAAGCTATTGATCATCTGAATACATCTTCTGGTTAATCTTTTGAACAGAATAAGCTCACCTTTTGTGTTAAGCTTATGAATGAGCTTGCTTCTGAATAAGCTCCGATTAAGTTCTGATTCGCTTCTAAATATGTTTAAGCCTTTGATGTGTGTAGCTTCTGAAAAGCAATCCCTTCTGATCTGGTTTAGCTTCTTCTCATTACGCTTCTGGTTAAGTTCTCTGATATGCCTTTTGATAAGCATTTATGTCTTTCGAACAACTCTCAGAAGCTTTATATGGCTTCTGATTAAGGCTCGGCAGCTTCTGGACAACATTTACAAGCTTTGAACATTCTGATTATAAATTATGATCAAAATGTGCAGCAAACTTCTGATTCATCGGAGCTTCTGGTTCACCGAACAACTTCTGGACAGCTTTGCAAAAGCTCTACACGTCCTCTAATGTGCAGCTTCTGACCGAAGCTTCTGATTGCAAACAAAATGAATTTCTGAATAGATTTTCAGAAGATCTGTACGGCTTCTGATTTAGCTTCTGTTTTGCATACCTTCGGATCGCAAGCATTATGAAAATGCTTCTGGACAGGATCTTCTGATTGCTTCTGGAAAGTTTCTGAATCTCTAAACTTCTGTACTTACATGATTTTGTGCGTACAGCTCTCATTAAGCTTCTGAATAAGCTGCCTTAACATATACAGAATTGGTGCATCTGTGACAACATCCTAAGGGGGTTCAGAACATTTCTGGTTTACTCAGAGCTTCTGGTTTATCAAGCTGATCAGATCACTTTCTGATTTGTTTCGATCTCTGGTCTTCCGAATGCAAGCTTTTGAATAAGCTTTTTGATTAAGCTTCTGATGAAGTTTTTGATCTTCTGGACAGCTTTATACGTTTTCTGATTTAGGTCTGGTCGCAATTTATTACAGCAGAAGCTCTACACACCATATAGAACTATGGTTCATATAATCCGAACCTCTGGTTCATCTGAGTTTTGCACTGGTCACTCTGTTTTTTACACACACTTGCACCAACTTATCAACAGCTTCTTGATGGTGAGTAGCAAACTTGAATGTAGCTTTAGCTCCAAGACTTCCATGAACTAAAACTAATCTGGACAGCTGCAAATTCGAGATAATATGGAAAGCCACTTATTAAGCTCTGCATAGCTCATTAAGATCTTAATGAGCTATCTCATTAAGCTTTGTAGCTTTTGGATGCTTATACCTTCTGAATAAGCTCTCTAAAAAAAATGTTCTTGAATAAGCTTTCTGAATAAGCCACTTCTGGACTTATGAACAATTAAGTTCTCAATAAGATTCTTGATGAGGTTTGGCTTATTGTGGGCAGCTATACTTAAAGTCAAAACAACTGCTTGTCTAGCATGCTGATCCTGGACCTTGACAAGCATAAGAAATGAAGAAAACTCCAGGTACACGACTGAATCGATCTTCTGGTTTCAACTTCTGATTGAAATTGCTTCTTATTTGATTCAGCTCACCTTAGTAATCAAACCCGATCTTAAGAATTTTGAATGTTATCAGCAACTCAAACTCAGATAAACTTTCAGGTGGCTTTGGCTTCTATACAATAACTACTGAACAGATTTTCAGCTTCCGTATCTTGTTAATTCAGCAACCTAATGCCCCTTACAGCTGCTTAAAAGTCCAATTACAATGCTCGCCATTTAGGTAAATCAGTAGTAACATTCCCCAACAGTCATTGGCTCTCTTGAAATTTCTTCTGGGGTGACAACTTTTGATGCAGCAACTCATCTTTTGATTAAAAAAAACTTCTTCTTTACACCTTCTGAATCCCATTCCTGATCTTGGTCAGCTTCTGATCGACTTCTGAACAAAAGATCTGAATGATTTAGATCAAAATGTAATCTCTTGTATTAATCTTTCATGCACAGCTTTCTGGATCGCATACAGAGCCTTCTGGTCTACAGATATGGATTTGTACGTGTGTTACTGTTGGTTCATCATAGCTCACTTCTGTTCTTTGTGTAACTTTGATCAGCTAATCATAATTAGTCAGATCATTCCTCCTAATATCACCAATCTCATAGAGAGATTGATCAATCTGCAGCTGAACAGAACCCACAGTGCTAAACTAGTTAAAACTACAGATGGATAAGCTCAACAGCTGGTCAAATCTATAATCTGATTGAGAAAAGCAAGTGATCTTTTCTGTGCATGTTCGACCATTGACTCATGAACCTGTCCTAGATGAGCAATACTTTGGATTGTCTCACCAATTTACCACCAACATTTTCCATCAAACACTTGTATTTGCTCTATCTAAACAGAAAAATGATCTAATAAGAGCAAGATGGTCAAAACTGAGCAGTGAAGTCTGGAAAGTAACAGTAAGCATAGTGATCATAAACTGAAAGCTCTGATAAGGACATCTCTCTTATCCCTCCAATTTTAAAACAAAACAGGTTATTCATTCTTTGTAAAAATAAACCCAAATGATAGAAAAGAATCCAATCTCGGATTATTATAAGGCCAGATCAAAGATCGACAGCTCTACTACCAAGATGTTGAGAGGCAATGGACTCAAGCACACAACAAGATGGGATCAAAGATCAACCACCTACTTAGTGCTAAATATTATAACAATGAAGAAGGGAGATCAAATTTAATTAAAACACATACACACATGTAGTAAAACTGATCAGATCTAATCAAAATGAAATTAAATCTTCACAGACACATTTCATCAACATGTGGTGTGCAGAAATCAAATTGGGTTTAGAATCAATCAAATCATCTATCAATGATCATCCAAATCTCATCTATATGAAAATTGGATCTCAAATAGGCTCAAAACAGAAAATTAGATCATAGAAATGATATGTGGTTTTTGGCTCATGTGATTGAAACAATCTAAGCACCAAAACACCAAAATCAATAACCAATTCAACAATCGTTGCCATAGATGACCGAATTGAAGAAACGTTCTTTCAGTTGGCTCTGATATCAATTGTTAGATCCCAAACTAGCAACAATTGAGAAAACTCCATAAAATGTAGAGAAGAGATAGAGAATTAAAGAACATTAATCACAAAATCATCAACTCATATTCATGTATTCGTCATTATGGAGGGGAATTGTGAAGAACACCACATATTAGAATGAACCGACTCTCATAAGTCTGTATGTGTGCAAAGTGTGTTTTCTCCCAATACTTACTTACAAATGAAGCTAAGACACCATATTTATAGGTGCCCAATACATGTGTTAAGCCCAAGCCTATAAAACACTAAAAAGCCCAAAATATAATTCTTTATAAAACTTTCTATCTAATTGGGGCTAATTAGATCTAACACCAGCATACAGTTTATGAGATCCCTTTTCTTTCAGTTTTGCGTGTTTTCAGAAAATGCATAGTCTTTGATACAAAGTTTACATGTTGATATGTATGATGTGAAATGATTTTTATACACGCAAACCATGGACTCACTGAGCTTTATAAGGTGACTATAATGTGCATCTCAGGGACAGAAGGTTTCAGGTTGGACAAAGGAAAAAGGGCACACATAGGGACTTTTCTAGTCCATTTAAGTTCAACATTTTTGTTCAGATATTTATGATAGATAAATTTTGTAAAGCAATTCGGTATGGGACGAATTAGCATGTAAGTTACATATTTATTGTTTTAAGTCTTCCGCTGTAAAAGGTTTTAATTCAGTCGTCAGTTTAAGTATTATTGGAGAATTTACTTCAGAATACGTAACATCGAAATGGTTCGAAGGACCAGCTTCAGTATTTCCTTTCCTGGCAGTATCTTCAAGCATTGGATCATCATTCAGAGTCACTTCCATAGAACCAGTCATGAGTATTTTAGGAACAACTTTGAACAAATCTCCGTTGGATGATTCATCACTGTTACTAAAACATGCTTTTGCAGTTTGAATGGGTTGATCAATATTTGAAGTCGACATTGTGGAAAGAAGTTGAAGATTTGAGTGAGATTGAAGTTCAAGAATATCATAAAACAAATTTCGGAGGGAAAATTCGCTGAAAAAAAAGAAGATGACGATGCCATGGGTTTTATGATGTGGATGATCGACGTAGGACACGTGGCAGAAAAAGAACCAAAAAGTAATGACGATTAGTAGAGTAATTATGATTTGCACCGGTTAATTTTGATTACTGAACCGTTTTACGACGTGGTTAATGCTTTTCGAATGAAATTAAAACACGTGGCATGCGCGTGGACAAAGTCATATTCTGAATGATGAGTTCAGAACTTCTGAGATAGAATTCTGAAGTTGATAGAAAGTTCAGAAGTTCTGAGAAATGATTCGAAATTTATGAAAAATGTTCAAAAGTTGAACAAATATGAATGAATTCCTTAAAAACAATTTGAAAATACATACTTCTGAAATCTAAAAACATTTTGATGATTCAGAAGTAGTTTGGACAATAAAAAAATTAGTATCATCAGAAGTTTGTTCATACTTCTAAAATAAATCAGTTCAAACTTACCCTCCACCTATTCAGATCTTGTAGAAATAAGAGAAGAACAAATTATTATCAACAAAGGATGCAATATATCAGATAAAACTCCCCCTTGAATCATGAATGACAATAATTTTTTTTTGAAAAAATCCACCTTGAAAAATGCATTATAGAAATAATATTAAAAAAAAAAAAAACAATTATAATTTCACAAAAAAAAATTGACTTCTGAATTTCATAAAGCTCATTTCTGAGAATCAAACATCAGAACTTCTGAAGTTGGATTTTTCAGAAATTAAGATAAAGTCAATTCAGAAGTTTATATCTAACACTTGTGAAAAGTAATTGATTTATCCAGAAAGGTTCATCATGCCTAATTTGCTTACTAAGAAATTAAATCTTTTCTCATCAAGAGCTTTAGTAAACAAATCAGCCAATTGATAATCTGTCTGAACAAAGAACATTTCTATATTGCCCTTTTTCAACATGATCCTTAATGAAATGATACCTGACATCAATGTGTTTGGTTTTAGAATGTTGAACAGGATTTGCTGTAATTGCTATGGCACTTTTTGAATCACAATAAAGTGGTATTTTCTTAAATGTATAGCCATAGTCCCTTAGTTGGATTTGCATCCAGATTACTTGTGAACAACAAATTGCAGCTGCTACATATTCAGCTTCTGCTGTAGAAGTAGATACACAGTTTTTCTTTTTGGAAGACCAACTCACAAGTCTGTCACCTAAGAATTGACATGATCCAGATGTGTATTTCCTGTCCAATTTACAACCACCATGATCTGCATCTGTGAAAGTTGTTAGTTCAAATCCAGAATTCTTAGGATACCAAAGTCCCAATGAAGGTGAACCTTTGAGATATCTAAGAATCCTTTCAGCAGCAAGGAGATGAAACTCCTTAGGATTAGCTTGATACCTAGCACAAATACATGTAGCAAACATTATATCTGGTCTACTGGCAGTCAAATAAAGCAAAGACCATATAATACCCCTGTACTTCTTTTGATCCATAGATTTTCCATTCAAATCTGGTTCAAGTTTAGTAGCAGTAGCCATTGGAGTTTGCATGCTAGAACAATCAAACATATCATACTTCTTAAGTAAGTCTGAAACATACTTAGACTGATTAATGAATATGCAGTAGGGAGTTGTTTCACTTGTAAACCAAGAAAAAAAAGTCAACTCACCCATCATACTCATTTCAAATTCTTTTTGCATGATAGTCTCAAAGTTTTCACAAAATTTTGGATTAGTAGAGGCAAATATAATATCATCCACATATATTTGTATTAAGATCATATCCTCACCTTCCTTTTTCAGAAATAAAGTAGTATCTATTGTACCTCTCTTGAATCTGGAATTCAGAAGAAATGTTGTGAGTGTATCATATCATGCTCTTGAAGCTTGTTTAATCTATATAAAGTATTGTCTAAGATATAAACATGATCAGGAAACTCTTTGCTGACAAATCCTTCTGGTTTATCTACATACACTTCTTCATGAAGAATACCATTCAGAAATGCACATTTCACCCATTTGAAAGACTTTCATATTTTTGTGAGTTACATAAGCCAGAAAAATTCCTATTGCTTCTAGCCTAGCCACAAGAACAAAGGTTTCATCATAATTTATCCCTTCTTGTTAACAATAACCTTTAGCAACAAGTCTTACTTTGTTTCTCACAACAATTCCATTTTCATCCTTCTTATTTCTGAATACCCATTTGGTTCAAATTATAGATTTGCCTTTTGGTCTTGGAATCAGTTTCCAGACTTTGTTTCTTTCAAATAGATTTAGCTCATCTTGCATAGCTAAAATCCAATCTGAATCTTGAAGTGCTTCAAATGGTTTCTTAGGTTCAATAGTGCTAAGAAAACTCACATACAGACGTTCATTAGTTGTTGCAGATCTTGTTTGAACACCTTTTGATGCATCACCTATAATTTGATGAATAGGTAGATCAGATGCCCATTTGTAAACATTAGGTAATGGTTGAACAGATGAAACATTATTTTAAAGATCATAATCATCAATAATTGTTTGATGTTCATTCTCTGAATTAATAACAGAATGTACATCTGAAGTCTCCCCCTCAACAGGATGATGTGAATGATTTGATAAGATTAAGAAGTTCCTTGAATTGGTTCAGAAAGTATATGAACAGGTTCAGAATGCTGTTGAATAGATTCAGAAGCCATTTCAACAGGTTCAGAAGACACTTGAGCAGGTTCAGAAATAGGAATTTCTGAATTTGAGGTTGAGACAGATGGTTCAGAGATATTTGAAATGTTGAGTTCATCTGGAATAAGTACTGGAATGTCTCTGATAAATGAAGGATTTTGATAATCTGTAGAGACAATAATAGACATGTCAAATAGAAATCTAATTGATTTTGATTAAAGAGTTATTAGTGGATTAATCATGAATACTCTTCTCTGAATCAAGATGTTCAGAGTTTTGGTTTAGCTTGAGTTCTGAACTGATTTGTTCAGAAGTCATTGTTGGTTCATTGAATCTAGCATTAGTGCTTTCTATGATGGATTTTGATCTCTTCAGAAGAACTCTGTAGGTATTTGATCTTTGTGAATATCCAACAAACACTCCAACTAAGCCTTTAGGATCAAATTTGCCTAGGTTCTCTCTGTCATTCAGAAGAAAGCACCTGCATCCAAAATTTTAAAATAGTCAATGGAAGGTTTTTTCTTTTTGATTAATTCATAAGAAGTTTTTAAGATGTTTTCTGTTCAGAATTGTCCTGTTTTGTGTGAAACAAGCTGTAACAATTGCTTATGCTCAAAGAGATAGAGGTAGTTCTGAGTAAGCAAGCATAGTTCTGACAGCTTCTACCAAGGTTCCGTTCTTTCTTTCAACCATACTATTTTGTTGTGGAGTTCTATCAGCGGAAAAATTATGAGATTACCAACAGAATTCAAAAAATTCTGAAGTTTCGAGTTTGTAATTTTATGCCATTATCACTTCTAATCTTTTGGATAGGAAGTTGAAATAAAACTTGTATTCTCTTCAGAAAAGGAATTAATACTTCAGAAGTATCAGATTTTAGTCTAAGAAACTCTACCCAAGTATATCTGGAATATTCATCCACTATAACCAATATATACTTCTTTCCACCTAAATTCTGAGTCTTCATAGGTCCACATAAATCCATATGTAACATTTCAAGTGGATCTTGACAAGAAAAAAATCATTTTCAGAGGATGTGAACTTCTCTTTATCTTTCCATGTTCATAGGAAGAACATAATGAGCTCTTTTAAAATTTGATCTTTGGCAATCCTCTGACTGATTGTTGCCTATCCAATTCAGAAATTGATTTGAAGTTAAGATGGGACATTCTTCTATGCCATAACCAACTCATTTCAACCATGGGAGTAGAAATGCAACAAATTCCTTTGAGTTGACCATCCTCAGTAAAGGTTGCAGTGTAGATATCACCATCTCTATAGGCAGTTAATTCACTTTGCTTCTCATAATTTAGAATGAGACATAACTCAATGTCAAAGTGAACAGTCCAGTATTTATCACAAAATTGACTTATGCTGAAAATATTATGCTTAAGTCCTTCTACATAGAAAACCTTCATGACTGTGACATCTCCTTTTGAAAAAGTTCCATATCCTCTAACAAATCCTCTAGCATTGTTTCCAAAACTAATTGTTCCTCCATTTCTCTAATGATAATCAATTAGTAATTCCTTGTAAGGTGTCATGTATCTTGAGCATCCAGAGTCTAATACCCACACATGACACATCTGCAGAAACAATTACTTAGATTTAGGTACCCATTTGAAAATGGGTCCTTTCTGATTAGTAATAAAAGAAGGAATTCTGAATTTGAATTTTGCAGAAGTAAGTTCAGAACTTTGTTTGACATTTTGAGACAACTCAGATTTAGCCTTTTTATGAGTTGTAAAAGTTTTATTGGAAGAATTTGATGAAGAATTCTTGATTAGTTCCTTAGAAAATTTCTTGTTAAATTTTGAGTTCAGTTGGAAGTTATGATGTCCACAATTTACACAATGAATTTCACAAGAAAGATGTGGATCCCAGATAATCAGGTAATCGTATGAATGTATGCAAGAACACGAAGAACACTTCTAATATTTATGAAGATCCGATGTCGGATATCTCACTTGTATTGAATATCGGTTATAGTGATATTATCTAATATGCTCTCTCTAGAATGATATGAATTAACGTTCTATTTAATTGCTAGCCCTAACCCTCTATTTATATGTATAGGAAATACGGTATAAGGAAACTAGGAGATTAAGGCATTATATACTTGCCTTATTTACAAAAAAGAATGTTTCCTTATATTTAAACATTAAACATTTCCTAAATAATGACTTTGATGACTTTGCACTTTGACCCTTCATGTCTTCAATATTTGTGATCTCGGATACATTCTTTCAGACCTAACAAAAGAACTTTCAACAAATCAACACATAAGCAAGAAGTAACAACATTAGATTTAGAAACTAAATGCTTTCTTTTATTCAAAGTAGTAGAATTGTGTACATCATTTGTCTTAAAAGAATGAATTTTATCTAATTTGTCTTGCTTTGATAATCTTTCATCTTTTCTCTTTCAAACTAAAGTGGACAACTCTGTAAAAGATAAGAAATGTGGATTAGTGCAAGAAATATTTTTATCAACATTCTTTTGGTTAAGCTGCTTTATAGATGTTGGAATTGAAGATTGACCTTTTTCAAAAAATTTGATTCTTGAATTGAAATCTGATGATGACAACTTAGATTTTTCAGTAGTAGAACCAACTTCTGAAGAAGAAATAGGAGTGTTTAATTCAGATTTGAAATACTGAATTTTGAAACTCTTCTTTTAAGAAGCCAGATCCAAACATTTCTGAAGGTAATTTCATTTGTTCATATTTAAGTGTTTCTCCTTTAGTCATGGAAGATTTAGATTTGTAAACAACATATCCATCTTTAGTGATAACTGCCACAACTGGATTATCTAAAATGTCATCTTCAGAATCAGAATCTGAAGCATTTATAAGATTTGAAAATTTATCTTCAGTCTTGTTTGTGACAAAATCTTTTATTTTTTAATTATGCTTCTCAGAATCAATATTTGATTCATTCTTCTGAGTATCATTAATAATATCTTCATAATTTTCATTATCAGAATCATCAAAACATATTTCTGAAGTTTCATCATCACTTTTGAAAAATTCATCCTCGAAAAATTCTTCATAGGTATCTTCAGAATTTTCTTCAGAAGTTTCTTTTAAATCATTTTGATCTTCAGAAGTATCTTTTGAGATATCTATTTCACCTTTTGATTTTAATTCAGAAATAATTTCTGAAGTATCTTCAGAAATATGTTCAGAAGTGACTTCAGATTGAACTTCAGAAGTGATATCATAAGTTGATTCTGAATTTGATATTACCTTTGATTCTTCAGAATTTGGAGATTTTTCATTTGTAAACAAAACTTCTGATTTAACAAAAGGAATACGTTCAGGCAAAGATAAATCCACTGGTTTTGGTGTAACACTTTTGACCTCTTCATTGAAAATCTTCATTTTTGAAAGATCCTATAAGTTTGAAGGAGCTTTCTTTAACAGTTGAGTATCAGTATAACCTAAACCAGTTTTTATGTTATAAAACTTTGAATTCTGAGCCTGACTTGTTACAATATTCAGAGTTTGTTCAGTTTGACCTCTTTTAAAGTTCGAATCTTCTAATTCTTTAATCTTTTTGTACAACTCAACTCTTTCTTGATTTAGAAAGTTCATTTTAACATTCAGAACTTCCTTTTCAGATATTTCATTTTGAATATCTTTTTGCATACTATCCATCTTCTCTTTTAACAAAGATTTTTCCTTAGAAACTTTTTCAAGTATTTGTTCAGCATTCTGACAATTAAGTTTATAGATTTGATTTTCTTCTCTAAACTTATTGAGCAATGTTCTTTCACCTTTAATTCTTTTTCTAAGATATTCAAATTCAGAAGTCATATTCTGAATTTGTTCTTGCATGTTAATTTCAGAATTAGATTCAGAATTAGATTCAGAAATAGATTCAGAAGAATTTTATACCTCAGTGTCATAAGTATGTGAGTCTTTTGGATCCATTTGACACATATAGCAATTTGCAGCAAAATGAGCAACCTCCTCATCATACTTATCATCACTCCAGTTCAACCAGTCTTCTTCAAACCTTGTGAAAAGAGCAGGATTGATTTCCTTCTTCTTTGCCAACAAGTGCTTTTTCTCATAGTACCCAACATTTTTTACCTTAGGCATTTTGCACTGTCTAGCAAAATGACCAGGTTTTCCACAGTTAAAGCATCTGGCTGGTTCTCGATCATCTTTCTGAACAACTTCTTTTGCAATAGACTTCTGAGCTCCATCTTCTGTTTTGGGTTTGCTTTTATACTTTTGATTATATCTTTGATTAAACTGTCTAATCATAAAAGCAATGCCTTCAGAAATTCTTTTCATCTCTTCATCAGACTCATTTCCATCACAGAGAGCAACTTCTGGGATCTCACAGATTTTATTCATTGAAGGTTTTGTCATAGAACTATTTATCTTTTTACTCAACAAGGCCAGAGTGTCATTTGTCTTTTTCTGTTCATTTTGTCTAGTCTTAATCTTGTCTTCTTGTTGAAACAAGATTCCATAAACATCATGAATAGATTTTCTAGAAATATTTCTAGTGCATATTATCAGAAAAACTGGTCCATTCATTTCCAAGATTATTCAGAAATTTATTATTAATTTCTGAATTTGACTTCTGAACCCCATTCCTTCTCAGATCATTCAGGATATTATTAAATCTGTGGTAAGTCTTAGTAATTGACCCACCCTCTTATTTCTGAAATTTTCAAAAGTTCCAATACCGATTTTAAGCCTTTGTGCTTGAGCTTTAGTGCTCCCCTGCATCTGAGCCTCTACTTCATCCCACATGGCTTTTGCATAAGTCAAACTATCGACTCTATTGAATATCTCATTTAGAATAGCCATAGTAAGTAAAGTAAGAGCCCTTTTATCTATTTTGGCTTGCTCCTTTTTAGCACTACTGTACATAGCTGGACTTTTCTTGATCCGGGTTGCAGGAATTTCAGGAGTGGTATCCGTTCTTGGAACAACAGCAATTTCAATGTATGCTTCAAGGGGACCATTGATGATAGATTGCGTCAAGGCTTCATCAATATTATCCAGAAATTGTATCATTCAAATTCGTCATTTATGATATTCGCCCGAGAACAGAGTTGGTGGTTTTGTTTCAGAACCGATGGAAACGATTTCTTTCGACATTTGAATTTGATGATCGAAAATTCACCTAAATTTGTAATTACAAATAGATTAGATCAATCTTGAAAAGATTGATCAAGGATTTCAAGAATCTTGTCAAATCTAACAGATTCTTAACAAAAAGTTTGTAACAGAATTAACAACTAGATGAATTGGCTCTGATACCAATGGATAGATCCCAAGATTCAAAATACATAAAGAATATATGAATATAGAACAGAGTAGAATCAATGGAGTCGGATGTAGTATTGATATTAACAGAATTACAAGTGTATGTCTTGAAAGTACATACTGGTTAGAACATTAGCTATTACAAACTAACTAACCTTCTATTTATATACAAGTAGAGATACTAAACTAACAGAAGTTTACATGAAAAACCAATAGTATCTATACAAGTGTACAATACAAGTTCAGAACTATCTTTAGAAGTTCTTCTGAACTTCTTTAGAATGACTTGATTATCTATTGAACTTCTGAAGTTTCTACTTCAGAAGTTATGCCTTATGCTTTCCTTTGCTCATTTACTTCTGAGATCATTAGTTCTGACTTTGGTCTTCTAAGCTTTCCTTACTTTATCTTTACAGAACCAGTTCAGAAGATCTGAACTGTGCAGCTTCAGAACCCAGTCTCTTTTGGAGCTATTTCATATACTTCAACACATGCAATATGGAATTTGCTCCTCTCAAGATGAGAGAGAAATATCTGGGGCCCTCAATGATAATAAATGAGAAATGTATTGTCGTACACAACTAGATTGATTGAATCAATAGTACTTGTTCTCTCAGTAAATGTCGGGATCGAGAAACACAATAATTGAACAACCAAGGATGAGCCAAATCTATGCCTTGAGTTCAATTGAGATATCGTGAAACAAAGGGATAAGGAATATACTGATCATCACATTGAATGTTGTCAAATAGAAGCTGAAGAGCGTTCATTTATTTGACTTTGGGGGCAGTGGCGCATTGCTAGACACATAACCATTGTCTGTGTTTTATGTGGCGTGTGAAAGTGAGAGATTATAGGAACTTATGTTCCATGTCATATGAAAACACTGCTGACGTCAGATAAGCCTATGAAGGTCACACGCAATAGAGTGTGTAGATCACGAATTAACCAAGTTGGTTATAACCCGACAAACTTACAAGTTGTAAAGTGTGGATTTATTATTCTAGCAAAATTATAAATAAAGTGTGTGAAATATAATTATGTTAATTATACAGTCTAAATATTAAGTTAATAATTAAATTGGGATAATTATTATGTTAATAATTATAATTAGAATAAAAGTTTCAACGGGCCAAAAGATTAATGTTTTAATTAAAAGCCCGATAGATTAATTAATTATTAAGATAATAGTTAATTAATTAAACTTCTTAATAATTGATTAATTAAACTTGGAATGTTCTAATTAAATCAACTAAGCCCACGAGGCTTAATTAAGCACTGTTCGAGATTAGGAGAGAAACTATATAAAGGCCTGTTGCCTCATTTAATTCATAACACAATTGAAAAACCTGAAAACTTTTTATCCTCCTCTCCTCTCCTCTCCTCTTGAAATCGACAAACACACACATAACACCAAGAAATCCATTTCTTGGTGCTTTTCGGGTGTGGCTAGCAACGTTCGTGATCGGATTCACATTCAAAAGGATACCTCTAGAGGGGATCTACTTTGATCTCTAACGCTCGATCTAAACCAATCCAAACCATTGAGGCATTGTTCTAAACCCCCTATGGTTGTGTTTTAATCCTTAATGTTGTTAGTAGCGGATCCGGGTTATCTAGGGTTTTGTCGGTTATTGTTTTTATTTTGCTGCATGTTCTTGAGATCCCGGTGAATTCCTACACTCTAACAGAGCTTGCTTTAACACTATCCAAGTTTCTCTTAAAAGAGAAATTTTATCACGGAAAGATCAATGAGTCCCTATTTTTCAGAAAACGTAAGCATCACATTCTTCTTGCTCAGATATATGTCGATGACATTATATTTGGTTCCACAAAACCTAAGCTTTGTACTCGTTTTTCAAATCGCATGAAAAAGGAATATAAAATGAGTATGATGAGTGAACTATCATATTTTCTTGGCCTGCAGATAAAGCAATCCAAGAAAGGGATTTTATATGCCAGAGTAAGTATGTTAAGGATATGCTGAAAGAGTATTTACTTAACTCAAAGTTCTTTAATGAAAACTCCTATGACACCTTGTCTAACCCTGAACAAGGATTCTGATGGGAAACCTGTTAAGATTACTGCCTATAGAGGAATGATTAGATCATTGTTGTATCTTTCAGCTAGTCGTCTAGATATCACGTACTCAGCATGCTTGTTTGCTAGATATCAATCTGAAACCAAGGAATCCCATTTGATCGTTGTAAAGCGAATATTCAGATATCTGAAAGGAACTCCTAATACTGGTCTTTGGTATCCCAAAGACCCAGGGTTCGATCTTACCAGTTATTCAAATAGTGATTTTGCAGGATGTAAAATTGATAGGAAGTGCACCATTGGAGGCTGTCAGCTTTTAGGTGGAAAGTTGGTAAGTTGGACGAGTAAAAAGCAAAACTCAGTGTCCACTTCAACCACTGAAGCTGAATATGTAGCCTTGAGAGTTCTTATGCTCAAATCATTTGGATGAGAAATCAACTCAGTAATTATGACATTCAGCTATCTAAAATCCCTATGTATTGTGATAGCACTAGTGCTATTGCAATAGCCAATAATCATGTACTTCATTCTAAAACCAAGCATATTGAGATCCATAATCATTTTTTTAGAGATCCTGTTACGAAGGGTGAACTTGAACTTCATTTTATAACCACTGAGTATCAACTCGCTGACCTGTTTACAAAGCCTCTTGAGGAATCAAGATTCAGCATGTTAATCAGTGAACTTAGTATGTTGAACGCTTAAGAGTAAATACTCTTGTTGATCAATCTCTAGAAGTGATAATAAAGTGTTTAGTTTCAAAATCATCAATCATATCCTGAAATAAAATGAAATATATGAAACTCTTGCGAAGGTGTGAAATTCTATCCCTACACTCTCTTAATGTCTGTCTATTCAGAGAATGTTACTTGATAAGAAAAAGCTATCACTGAAAATGAATTTATTTTCAATGATAAGAGGATTTAATGGATAATGATTGACATTTATTAATTTAAATTTTATTGTTATTATATTTGAAAGGACGTGCCAGAATGTTTCTGACATACGTCGACCATAACGTCCACCTATCCACTCAAAAGGTCATAATTACCTTTTTCTCAAAAAGTAAATCATAGATTAGTATCTTTCTCTCTCCTCTTTCTCTCTCATCTATCTATATAAGGTAGTTTTCACCTCTTTTCTTTCTTTACGCGCTCACAACTTACTAAGACAAGAAAAGGAATTCAAATTCGCTCTACAATCCTCAAGAACACCTACTTGTGTGTGTTCTCTATTTTCTCTTAAAAGGTTGGTTTAAATCCTTTTTAATGCTTAAACAACTTCTAAGTTGTTAATATCTTTTATCATCACATTCTAACTTCTAGTTAAAATGAATTCTTTTATGTTTTTGTGTTTTTAATCGTCTTAGAAACCCTATTTTGGACATTTTAAACCAAAATATCTTCAAATCTTTTCTAAAAATATGTTTATGTTACACTTTTCTACCAAATAAACACTTAGGTTATTGAAACTTAAACTTGTGTAAAATCTACCAAATAAACAAGTATTTCGATGTTGTTCATCAAAACACTTGTTTTCCCTTAAAATCTTTGATATCCTTTGTACCAAAAATTCTGGGTTTATACACTTTGTAATGAACCATGTTCTTTTTCTTTGGATCTCCAATTCTCTTAGCAGAAATGGCCAACTCCAACACCAACAACAACACTGAAGAGGCAATGTACGTCGAGACCCCAGTGGTCACTGATTTCAAGGCTACCAACTACACCAACTTCAAACTCGATCAGGGATTGTTGAAGTTCTGCAACCACCTCCCACTCATGAAACTTCCTCCTGATTGCTCCTATTTCAGGATACAACTCTATTTTTGAAGAAATACCCTTTGAGTTATGCCTTTTGCCACAAACCGGTATGTGTGATGAAGTACTTGCAGCAGTTCTGGTACACGGACTACAACACCACTAAGACCACTGACAAGGGAAGCACGGTCCCTGCTATTGCTTTCTCTATTCGCCTAGGCTCCATAGCCATTACTGTAGGCGCTATCAGGGGAGCACTGAAGTTCCTTAACAGGAAGAAGGGCGGTCCTGGGCATCTGAGCCCACTAAAGAGAAGGTAGTGGAATTCCTGGACCAGATCAGCTATGATTGGCCAAAGAAGGAAAAGAGCGAGGAACTGAACAAAACACTGACCAAGATCAAGAAAAATTGAATGCCAACAATATGGCAATACTAGTTTATCCATATCATTTAGTGCTTGGGGTACCAAGACTGGCAGTCAGGAACAGGCGAGCTGTAAGTTCCTCGACATGGCGTTTTCTCTATGCCATGGTCGAAAGTTCAACTACGCTAAGATCATCTTTGATGATCTGAAGAAGCGTGTTGACAATAGGAAAACGAAGAAGAGTATCCATTATCCTTGCTTCATTATCATGGTCATGGAGTTCATCTATCCTGATTACCCAAAGAAGGGTAATCATAGGTTCTTTCAAATAGGGAAAAGGATCCTAGAGCATAATATTAAGGAGAGAGATGCACCCTTGTTCCCTGAAATAATGGAGGTGATCATGCGCCTAATGTCCATCATTTTTAAAGTTGCAACCACTTCCTTTCCTACATTCATGTTGGAGAAACAAGTATCCAAACCACTGGACAACCCACCAGTTGTTAACCAAGATACTCTTTCCTCTCTCTCACTAAAAAGGAAGAATCCTTCCACTAATGGATGCAAGTCCACAACAAACAAAGAGGGGGAGAAGGTCACCACTGAAGTTGTCAGAGTGAAGAAACTCCGAGACCATCCCTGATGCCACTGAGGATGTGAAAAAGGATGATGAAGATTCCCTCGTCGCTAATGATGATGAGGATGAGGAAGAAGAAGAGGATGAAGATGAAGAAGAGGACCATCCTATCAACTAAGGGATGATGATAATGATGATGAATATTTCAACGCTGGCATTGCATCCTTCTTCATGGCAGTCAGACCTAGTGCTATGCCTGGTGTCACTTTCAAACAACCTATGGGGGAAAGGTGCCCTCAGAATTAGGAGTCGCCGTCAACTGATAAGAACAAGGAAATGGCTCAGGACAAATTGACCATGTTTCTAAACAAAGAGGGGGAGCTCTATAACCTTAAGGTTAGTCTTCCTCTCATATTCTTCACCCCCATCTCTGAACCCTAACCCATTACTTCTCTACCACCTCTTATTCCTCTACCAAGACTTATACTATAAGAAGTATTGAAGAAATATCTAACCCTGAACCTTTTCTTCTCCTATTTTCAGCTCACCCTTTCCCTTAAAGGTGATGCCATTCTTGAATGAACCTTCAGAAGCGGACATGTTCCAGTACATAATCCGAATCGGACGCTGAAGAAGAAGGCCTGATACCAACGCGTGTAAATAGGAAAATAATATATGAACCCGAAGAAGAAGCTCAGAGGGATCAACTAATAAAAGAGGTAGAACGGACCAGAGTAAAAATGCCTTTTCGTACCTCTGGTTCCGAGGAAGCTGTACCTGTACAGACAGAAGAAAAAGATGAATTTTCCTTCCTTTCTCCCTCTGAAAGAGAAGATGTGTTGGTCCCAAAGGAGTCTACAAAGGTTCAAGGATATAGAAAGAGTTTGTAGAAGCGGGGGTTGAATACAAACACACAGATTTTAAGTTTTTAAATTAGTTTATATTGAATAAACAAATTTACAGTTACAAGCGGAATTAGAATAAGTAAATAAACTTATTCTATTGTAACTTAAGAAATCACATAGTTTGATGCACAAGGAAGTAAGAAAGAAAAGAGACAGAGGTTTGAGAAATAGAAAGTAGTATGAATGAAGATGAAGAAGATATCTTCATCTTATTTATACGCGTTTGCATTTAATGAAAGACAAAAGGTATATGCCGCGAGTCAAGCTTTCATAAGAAGCTTGTCCTTTGTTTAAAAGCAACCATGCTTTTGGCCGTGTGTGAACAGTACCATATCAGATATGATGGGGACATAAGAGACAATCTGTACGTCCTTCTCTGACATAGTATAAGGTTTGACTTTTGGCATCGAGGATAAGATCAACATTAATCTTGTTTAAGAAGCTTCACTTGATCGCTGAACTTGAAACTTCAAGGATGAACTTTCATAGTATCGCTGAGGCTTGACAAGACTTCACACTTTGGTGTAGATAATCCTTGCTATCACTGAACCGCTCCAGATCACTAGCTGATTATCTCTTTATTCAGCGTGGTCTTCGACTTTCGCTTAATGTTGTTTTGGTGTGATGGTTGATCTTCAGATCTTTAGAGGTAAACTTGAGGTTCCTAATTTTCAGCGATCGCTGATAGCAATCAGCGTATGCTATCTCTGAATTTAAACTTTAGTTTATGAATGGATTTTCACTAAGTATACAGAGGAACCATATTCAAATCACTGTGAGGAGTTATGATCAACAATCTCCTCCTATTTGATTACGATTGAGCAATATAGGAAGATTGCTTTGAGACGGTTAGTAAGGACTTAAAAATCTTAAAGTAAAATTTCTAAGTACTAATCTGTGAGATCTTTTTCAGCTAATCTACTATTACCATTGAGTTTCATTTATAAGGATATGAAAACACAATATTTACAAGTATAGAAGCTTTAAGTACATTCACTGATTTAATTTCAGAATGAAATATCAGTGAGTGAAAGAGTTGTTAAAGAAAGTAGAGCTCTAATGTTCATTGTCCCATTTACTATTTTCAAGGATCTTTTCAGTACACACATGGAGTAGAGTACTTCATTGAATTTCATTAATTAGTAATATGAGGAATTACATTAAAATGAAAAATACAATACAAAGTAAAGTACACTATCGCTGAAGAAAGCTTAATCAAAAGAGACTACTGTCTAGTCAGAGAGACTTTCTTGTCTTCTTCTTAGCTCATTCAGATACATTTTCTTTTGTCTTAGCATAGGCCCTGTATTTGACCAGCAGTGGTAGTACATGACTTTTACAAATTTCGAGGAAGCCGAAGTTATTTGTGAGTTTCTGAAAAACCCAAGAAAACCATCGTTGTCTAAAAACACCATGCCCGCCTTAGGCTGGGTGATGATGTCGCCTTCTCTTAATTGTAAGCCTTGAGGAAGAGAGACATTGAGATTTGAGATATCAGGGAATTCAAGATGCCCTAAGATACTTTCGTACTTAAACTTGGTCTCATAGTCATTTTTGGAGGATGGGCCTTCTTCAGAGGTTGACCTTTTTCTTTTTGTATGCTCAGGGAGAGGGGGTACTTGAACAAGTTGTGACTAGCTGATCTATAGCCCTTTCTACCACATTCTTGAACTTAGACTTGGAACCCTGAATGGCATCTCTGATTTCCAGCCATTCAGTGTATCCATAGAACTTTAAGAACTTGGCTTCTTCTTTTTCAACACTCGAATGTCTGTACATTCGTACATATATCTTGAGACCACTCCTTTTAGAAGTACGTCCCTCGATATTAGCACAAGTGACTGTATAGTCAGACACCCGATATTTAAACCTTTCAGTGCACCAGCGCAATTCATTTTCTCTATGGCTTGTGTTCTCATTTGTCAGCGCCTGTAGAATTCTTTCTTGAGCGTTTATTGGATTCATGTGAAAATTCTCTTAAGATCCTTTCTACCAGAGCTTCAACGACCTTTTTACTTTTGTCGTTTTTCCTCTTAATCGCTTCTTCTCTCTGAGCATCCTCCCTGAGTATCTTTCTTGCCAATTCGAGATCACTCTCTGTTTGTCTTATCTTCTCATCTCTGATTCTCTGAGCTTCCAGGGCTTGTGCTCTTTCTTCTTTTGACAAGAAGTCAAACTCGTCCACAACGCTGATGGGAGTGGGTTCTTCTGGTTCAGCATGGCGAGGGATCTTTATTCTGTTTGCCTCGAGTTCCCTTAGGAAATTTATTCGTCTTTCTTCTTCTTAAGGCTTGCTTATTGAAGGTTTATGTACACGCCTTCTTAGAATCAGGCCTTCTTTATCGTCAGAGTCAGTTTCGGATATGTACAAGAACTGTTCCTCTGATGAAGGTTCCTTCAAAAAAGTGGAGTCCTTTGGGGGGCTAGACTCACTAAGAATGGGGGATAGAGAGAGAGGTTGGTCAGAGCCAAATTGGAGGAGAAAAAGATGGATAGGTTGGGGGTTCAAAGATTGGAGTAGTATAAAGGATAAGGGGAAGGGTTACCTCTACAACGGTCTCCCCCTTGGATAGTGGGATGGTGGCATCGAGGTCCACCACTTCCTTTCCTTTTCCTGATGGGTTGGATGGTTCCTGAGAAGGAGGTGGTTCGTCTCCCAAAGGCTCCTTGTAGATGACATCAGGCATGAAATTTCCTGGTCTGCTACTTTTAAAGTGTTCAAAAGCACCTGGAGGGACGTCATCTTCATCATCTCCCCCATAGTAAGGGATTTCATCATCATATTCGTCTTCTTCCTCTTCATCGTCTTCCTCGTCATTTTCTTTTTCAGTGAAGATGAAAGGCTCTTGCTGACCATGCTCTTGCTGAATGTAAGGAGATATCGGAGTGCCAGGGATTGTTTCATTGACCTATTCGATTATCTCATCAACGATTTCTTTGGCGCATTTCTCACCCTCGATGTTGTCAGTAGGGAGTATGTGCACGACGACAGTACGCACACTGGACCCAATGTCTTGAAGAGAATCGGTGTGTGCAGTCTGATTCTGGAGGACCTGATTCAGGGAGGTCCGATCAGCAGCAGAAAAAGAGGGGCCTACCTTAGAGATCTTTGTCAGCATCTGCATCATATCGGATTGAGTCTTCTGAATAGACTCAAGCAGTAGGCCTTGTGCTTGCACCTGTTTCTCCCGCTTGGAAATTGCTTGCCCATGAGCCAGATTGTCCGCCTTCACTGACTGGATGTCAGTGTAGACATTATTCATGGTGGCCTTCATGCATGGAGCACCAGCGACCGTCTGAAAGATGTATTCCGCGGGCGTATGAATATTGTCCACCCTTGCCCTTGTGAGAACACATTCGTTGACCAAAAAGTCAATAGCAGGGAATGTGGGGCTGGGAAGAACAATCTTTGGAATCTCAACAGGGAAGGGAGGAAGTTTGGAGGCAAACTTCTCCTGGTTTATCCTTCGCAGCTCTTTAGCGGTTTTCAGCGGCTGTGGAGATTTTCCTTTGCTACCACTGGAGGGAGCAGCAGGCTTGGTGGTGGTAGTGGTGGTCGCTGAGGTGGAGAGAGGAGGTTCGATACCAGATGACAACATAGACAGAGCAGCCAAAAAGAGCTCTGGGTTAGATGAAGGGTGACAAGACATGTTATTTACCTTGAGAGTATCATGAGGATTACTCTCATGGACATCGTGTACAACGGTAGTGTCATGTGGATCACTAGCATGTGTCTTAGTATGTCTGTAAGAGACATACTGAGGTCCTGTTATACTGGCTTTCCAAAGTTCAGATTGTCGAAACAAAACTGAAGTTTGGACAGCATGCGTTTCAACATCATCAGAGATAGGGACAACTATCTCTGAATCACATGTTTGTGTAAGGACCAAAGAAGAGATGGTGGAAGAAGAAGAGAGGGCTATGAAGGTACTACCTGATCCAGCTTCAGCGGAGCTGGCTATAACACTTTCAGTGACCGGAGTCGCTAAAGGTAGTGGTAGTGCTGAAGAAACGGCAACGGATACAGAGACCATTGTCGTGGTTGTGGCTGAAGATGGCATTGGTAGTACACCTGTATCAGAGAGGAAAGTCTTTTGTGAGACTCCCTTCTTTGGTTTCTTTGTTGCAGGCTTGTGAGCGATGGTCTTTTTATGACCATCGGTCGGTTCCTTTCTTTTCAGGGGGGAGGAGGTGTCTTGGATACTCACTAATGGGATGTTCAGTGAGACGGACACAGGTGCGGCGGCTCTAATGAGTTGCTGCATATATATAAGGAGTGTAGGGAGCATCATCTGGATGTTCATCAATATCCAGGGACTTCTTGCCGACCATGGAGAAATTTTGGTTGGCGACCTTTGGATACTCATCCTTAAAGGCAACCTCCATGATCGTAGCAAAGAATCTTGGATAGGGAATGAAGTTGTTCCTCTTTGCTGCTTTCACCCTGTAGTACATGTCGCTGAAAATGTAGTCAGCGTGGTTCAGCTTGTAGTTGGTGCAGAGAGCAAAACCAAGATCTTGGAAGTGCTTGTTGGCCTGATCGTGAGAGCCGGTCTTGGAACCCAAACACTGAATGACTTAGGTGAAGAGGTACTGCCAGCGAGCTGGGAGACGTTTCTTTTCCATCTTCGAACCCACAGACTTCACCTCAGGGTTCCCCCATACATAGCCAATGGAGTCCAAGAACCCCTCTATTTGCTCCTTGTAGGCTCAGAGGCCCATGCCTGATTCTTACCTCTTGAAGGGAGGTGAAGAGCTTTTATGAGAAAACCAAAAGTGAAGGCGAAGTCGCCGAGAGTTGGGATTGTGAAACCGATTGCAGGGAGCTTATTTCCTTTGTCTGTAGTAAGAGTCGTGCAGTGAGCGGTGTACCAGAGAGCCTATAGATGAGCAGTGATGTCAATGGGATTGTGCACAAAAGCATACATCAGCGGACAAGCCTTGATGAATGTGGCACCATCATTGAAGTGAGGTTTGTCAGCAGGAATGTCCACCAAAGCCAAGTAGTTGCATGACTTGAAAGTTGCTTGTTCCAAGAAGAAGGTGCATGCAGGAGCTTTTGTAAGAACAATTGGTGCAATCTCGTCAGCTTGTGTGTTTTTGCTTGAAGAAGCCATTTCTGTTTCAAAGATGGGAACACCAAAGAGGAAGATCATTCTTTAATACAGAAAGAATAAACCATAATATGTTTTTGGTACAAAGAATACCAAAAGTGTAGAAAAAACTAGTGTTTTGATGAACAAAGATCAAAATACTTGTTATTAACAGAAATTTAGAAAAGATTTTTAGAAGAATTTTTTAACAAACTTGGTTAAAGATACCAAAAATGGTCTTCTGTTCTAAGACGGAACCCAGAACAGGTTTTGAGAAAGATTTAGAGTTTTAACACATTTATTTTAGATTTAAAACAGAATATGCTTTATAAAAAGAAGTTATAAAGGATTTAGAGATGTGATAAACAACATTGTTGTTTTAAATAAAAAATAAAGGGTTAGATCAAACCTTAAAAATGAAAAACAAAGAAAAACACACAAGTGCGTGTTCTTGGTGTTCTTGAGGAAAACTTGAAGATTCGAAGGAGATTCTTGCTTTTAGAGAGTTATGAGCGCGTAAGAATCAAATGAAGAGGAGATTTGCTTAAATAGCAAGAGGAGAGAGAAAGAGGATAGCTAAACGACGGTTTTAGCTTTTTGAAAAGTAATGATGACCTAGCGCACGTTCCTAGAAAAGAGTGGGAAAGGAAACGTCGTGGTCCGTCGTGTGTCAGATAAAGGTCTGATGTGTCCTTTTCTAATTTGAAAATTTGAAAATGATTATCATTTAAATAAATGTTAATCATTATCTTTAAATTCTTCATCAATAGACAATAAAGGATTTTCATGATGGGTTTTTAGTTTTAAGAACTATTCTCTGAAAAGAGAGATATTCAGAGAGTCTAGGGATTTAGGAATTCATACCTGAGTGAGATAAATCAAGTATCGTTGAATCTGAGTTCAAAGAATGGAGAATTTTTTTAAAAGCTTAAGTTGTATGTCACTGAATATGTGTAGAACACTGATTTGGAATTATTTAGCGTTTAACATACCAAGTTCGCTGATGAGTAGATTAAATCTAGTTTCATCAAGAGGCTTGGCGAAAAGATCAGCGAGCTGATATTCAGTTGGTACAAAATGAAGTTCAACTTCACCATTCCTCACATGATCTCTGATAAAGTGATATCGAATCTCAAAGTGCCTGGTTTTGGAATGAAGTACAGGGTTGTTTGCAATTACAATAGCACTAGTGCTATCACAATAGATAGGGATTTTGGAAAGCTTGAGATCGTAGTCTCTTAGTTGATTTCTCATCCAAAGGATTTGAGCATAACAGCTACTAGCGGCTACATACTCAGCTTCAGCGGTAGATGTGGACATAGAGTTCTTCTTTTTACTGGTCCAGCTTATCAACTTACCACCTAATAGCTGACATCCACCAGTGGTGCTCTTCTTATCAATCTTGCATCCTGCAAAATCACTATCAGAGTAACCGATTAGATCGAACCCTGAGCCTTTGGGATACCAAAAATCCAGATTAGGAGTTCCTTTAAGATATCTTAAGATTCGCTTTACAGCGATGAGGTGAGATTCCTTTGGTTCAGCTTGATATCGAGCACAGAGACAGGTAGAATACATGATATCGGGTCTACTCGCTGTAAGATATAGCAGAGATCCGATCATCCCACGATAGGCAGTGATATTGACAGGTTTCCGATTTGGGTCCTTATTCAAAGTCAGAGGAGGTACCATAGGGGTCTTCATCGCTGAGCATTGATTCATATCAAATTTGTTCAGCATGTCCTGAACATATTTACTTTGACAAATAAAAATTCCCTTGTCAGATTGCTTAATCTGCAAACCTAGAAATTATGTTAGTTCACTCATCATACTCATTTTGTATTCTTTCTTCATTCTTTTTGCAAAACGAGTGCATAGTTTGAGTCTTGTGGAGCCAAAAATAATATCATCAACATATATTTGAGCAAGAATGGTATGACCTTTATATTTTCTTAAATATAGAGTTTGGTCAATTTTTCCACAAACAAATTGTTCTTTAAGAAGGTATTTTGAAAGAGTATCATACCAAGCTCTAGGAGCTTGTTTTAACCCGTAAAGAGCTTTTTGAAGTTTAAAAACATAACCAGGATGGTTTGGGTCAGAGAACCTAGGAGGTTGTTCAACATAAACTTCATCGCCGAGTTTACCATTACGGAAAGCACTTTTAACATCCATTTGAAAAACTTTGAAGTCTTTATGGGCAGTATAAGCTAAGAAAAGTCTTATGGCTTCTAATCTAGCAACAGGGGCGAAGGTCTCATAATAGTCAATACCTTCTTCCTGTCTATATCCCTGAGCAACAAGTCTAGCCTTATTGCGGATAACAGTACCATTTTCATCCAGCTTATTTAGAAAGACCCATTTGGTTCCTATCACAGTTTTATTAGATGGACGAGGAACAAGATTCCAAACTTTGTTTCTATGAAACTAAGTTAGTTCTTCTTGCATGGCAGAGATCCAGCTAGGATCAAAGATAGCTTGATCTATCTTTTTTAGGTTCAGAGAGAGAAATAAAAATTAACATAGACACAGATATTACCTGTACCTCTACGAGTCTTGATACCTGCATTTGAATAACCAATAATTTGATTTATTGGATGATTTGCAGTCCATCGCTGAGCTAGAGGTTAAGGAGACTGATCAACAATAGATTCAGCGACCTGTTCTCTTTCAGGGATAACGTTGGTTGTTTCAGCAACAGGTACTTCATTACTTAATATCAATTCTGGAGGTGATTCAGAGGATTGATCAGTAAAAGATGAAGCTTGGTTATTCACTGAAGAGTTTCCGAATGAGGTATCAGAGAGAGGAATCTGATTGAGAGGAGTGATGTTGACCCCTGATGATCGCTGCTTGAGGTAGGAAGATCAGGGATTCCATCATCATTAGTTTCAGCATTAGGTTGGTTGCTGAAATAAGTTTCAGGTTCCCCGTAATGAGATTTCATCCATTCATTCAACTCCTTATCTTCTTTCGGGATAGGAGTAGAATTTGTTGGGCGAGATTCATCAAAATTGACGTGCATGGATTCTTCAACATGTTGTCTTCTTTTGTTGAAGATTCTGAAAAACTTGGATATAGAAGAGTATCCAAGAAATATCCCATCATCAGCTTTTGGATCAAATTTACCCAAATGATCTCTATCATTCAGAATGTAGCATCTATATTAAAAAATATGTAGATATTTCAGAGAGGGTCTTCTTCCATGAAATAGTTCATAGGAAGTCTTCTTGAAATGTTTTACTATCAGAGATCTATTCTGAGTAAAACATGTTGACTGCTTCAGCCCAGATTTTGGTAGGAAGGTGCGATTCTTTGAGCATTGAGCGAGCTGCTTCAATTATCGTCCAATTTCTTCTTTCAGCGACACCGTTTTGCTGAGGAGTTCTCACTGATGAGAAGTTGTGAGTGATTCCTTTTTCTTCAAAGAAGTTAATCAAGGTACTGTTTTTGAATTCAGTACCATGATCACTTCTCATGGAACAAACAGTGAGATTGTTCAGGACTTCCATTCTTTTGATAAAAGCAATAATTACATCAGGTGTATCACTTTTGGATCGAAGAAAGAATACCCATGTGTATCTGGAATATTCATCAACTATCACAAGAGTGTACTTCTTTCCAGATAGAGATTGGACATTGACAAGTCCAAATAGATCCATATGGAGAAGCTGAAGAGGTGAGGTCACTGAGGAAACTTGTTTAGATCTGAAAGAGGCTTTTGCCAGTATTCCCTTTTCACACGTTGAACAAAAAGATTCCTTTGTAAAGGTATGATTAGGGAGATCCCTGACAAGTTCTTTTTGAGATAATTCATTGATCATCTTAAAGTTTAGATGAGAGAGTCTTTTGCGCCATAACCAGTTTATATCTGAGGATGCTCTGGAGATGAAGCGCATGTTCTCAGAGTGAGAACTATTCATGTTATTGCACATTTTCAACTCTTGTGCCTGTTAAGGCAAGTTTGTCATTAGAGTCAGTGACAGTGCATCTATTCTTTAGAAATAGAACTTTGAAATCTTTGTCACACAGCTGACTAACGCTCAATAAATTGTGCTTTAATCCTTCAACATAAGCAACTCAACTGAATGAAGTTGCTCCATTGGATAGATTTTCATAACCTTTAGGGTATCCTTTGCCATTTCCACCGAATGTCACTGAGGGACCAGCATCTTCCTTGTATTCAGAGAGTAGAGATTTTCTGCCAGTCATGTGCCTTGAGCATCCGCTATCAAGATATCAGATACCTTTGGCACTCTGCGTACAACAAAAGGATTAATTTTTCATAGGTAACCATATTACTATGGGTCCTGCTGTGTTAGTGGAAGGTGTGGCGGAAGAGCTACTAGCTGAAGAATTTTCTTCAATGGATATCTTCACCTTGGAAGTTTTACCAACCTTGGTGGATTTTACTCTTGCTGAAGGAACAAAGGAGCTCTTTTTCTGTTTCTGAAAGTTTTTGATTTTAGGAACGTGGTCAAGAACCTTGTTCTTGATCATTATCTTAGAATCGTTTGAATTAAAGATAGGCAACTCCTCATTTAAATGATGTTTCTGAGAGGAAGGGTCAGGGATTGAGGAGACAAACATTCTGAATTTTAACATGGGACGATCATTCTCTGATTCTTCTTTGTCAGGGTTATATCCTAACCCACTTTTGACTTTCAGAGGAATTTGAGCATTGATGATCTCACTGACTTTATCAGAAGTCTTGCACCATCCTTCGATGGTATCTTTTTCAGCCTTAAGATCAGCGATAGCCTTTTCCCTTTTAGTGATAGCTTGTTGTCCCTCAATGTTTATGGTCTGATTTACAAATACTTGATCTTTTAGAGTTTCTTCAATCTTTGTTAGTTCTTTGATTTTTAAATGACAATTTTTCAGTTGTTCAGAAAGATCAATATTGATTTGTTCAGCTTTAATCTTTCCATTTACAGCATTGTAAAAATCAACAGTCATAACATCGAGAGCTGACAGGTTTTCACTTTTGAAAGAATGTTTACCTGGGTTGAAGGAGACTCTGTGGATGATGTTTCAGAGACTTCTTCAGCTTCCTCGATTCTGGCCATTAGGCAGAGGAAGGCAAGATCTTCTTCATCAGAGCCTGATTCATCAGAGGTTTTGGCCCAATCGTCTTCTTGATCCCAATCAACTTCTTCAGCAATTAGAGCTTTGCCTTTTTGTTGGTTTCTTTTCAGATCTCTGTATTTGTTCTTTAGCTTAGAGTATTTCTCCTTTTTATCAGAGTTCTGAGAGGTGGTGGGAGCAGCCCCTTTCTTAGATCTGCACTCACTAGCAAAGTGACCCCTTCGCTGACAGTTATAGCATATAGCATATGCTTTTTCAGCAAGAGGAGTCTTTGACTTATCGGAGTCAGTGATAGCATGGGTTTTTCGAAAGTTTCTCTTTCTAGCAAATCTTCTAAAATTGTTAGTTAGGAGAGCTAGAGAGTTATCAAACTCAGAGATGTCAGCGTCAGTGAGTTCTTTTGAATCAGATTGATTTAATTTAGTAATAGAGGTGATAGAAGAAGAAACTTGTTTTGAAGGATCTATCTTTGAAGTCACTAGTCCCAAAGAAGTACTTTTGGCACCCTTGATATCATTTATGAGGTTTTTCCTTAAAACCTGAGATTGCTCTTCATTTAAGAGCATTCCATATGAAGCACTAAGAGAGAGAGTTTCAAGATTCTTTGACAGTTTTAGATACGTAGTGTACACTCTCCATTGTTCAGGTAGTGCCTCCATGAATTTTGTCAGTATTTCAGCATTAGAATATTCTCTGTTGACAATTTTCATATCAATCAAGAGACAGTTAAACCTTTGGTGAAATTGAGAGAGAGTTTCACCTTTTAAGTGTATAAAACTTTCATATTGTCTTACCAGATTAATACATCTAGTGATTTGAACTTCATCAGTTCCTTCATATTGAATACATAAGGTATCTCACATGGCTTTAGATGTTCTCATCTTCATTACAGAATGATAGACTTCATCTGGTAAAGATATTGCAATTATGGATCTAGCTTTAGAATCTATAGCTACTTCCTTTTTCTCTTCTTCAGTCCATCGATCTAGAGTTTTGACAATCCTCCTTTCAGCGATGGCTAGAGTGGTAGTGGTGGCAGGCACGCTAGCTACCAGGGCTGTAGGAACAAATGGCCCGTTTTCTATATAGTAGGGGATCTTAGGATCTGACCCTTCTAGGAATAGAGTCATTCTTTCCTTCCATAATGGAAAGTTATCACAGCTAAACCTTAGATGTTTAGCTAAAGATCCATTATCAATGTAGTTTGTATTAGTATTAGTCATTTTAAAAAAGTTTTGTGAACAAATATTTTAAAGATAAGCAAGAAACACTGCTCTGATACCACTTGTTGGTCCCTAAGGACTCTACAAGAGTTCAAGGATATAGAAAGAGTTTGTAGAAGGGGGGGGGGGTTGAATACAAACAAACAGATTTTAAGTTTTTAAATTAGTTTATATTGAATAAACAAATTTACAGTTAAAAGCGGAATTAGAACAAGTTTATAAACCTATTCTATTGTAACTTAAGAAATCACACAGTTTGATGCACAAGGAAGTAAGAAAGAAAAGAGACAGAGGTTTGAGAAATAGTAAGTAGTATGCATGAAGATGAAGAAGATATCTTCATCTTATTTATACCCGTTTGCATTTAATGCAAGACAAAAGGTATATGCCACGTGTCAAGATTTCATAGGAAGCTTGTTCTTTGTTTAAAAGCAACCATGCTTTTGGCCGCGTGTGAACAGTACCATATCAGATATGATGGGGACATAAGAGACAGTCCGTACGTCCTTCTCTGACATAGTATAAGGTTTGACTTTTGTGCATCGAGGATAAGATCAACATTAATCTTGTTTGAGAAGCTTCACTTGATCGCTGAACTTGAAACTTCATCCTTGAAACTTCAAGGATGAACTTTCATAGTATCGCTGAGGCTTGACAAGACTTCACACTTTGGTTTAGATAATCCTTGCTATCACTGAACCGCTTCAGATCACTAGCCAATTATCTCTTTCTTCAGCTTGGTCTTCGACTTTCGCTGAATGTTCTTTTGGTGTGATGGTTGATCTTCAGATCTTCAGAGGTAAACTTGAGGTTCCTGATTTTCAGCGTATGCTATCGCTGAATTTGAACTTAAGTTTATAAATGGATTTTCACTAAGTATACAGAGCAATCATATTCAAATCACTGTAAGGAGTTATGATCAACAAGATGCACTG
Organism: Silybum marianum; assembly: GCA_036898165.1. NCBI lineage: Eukaryota > Viridiplantae > Streptophyta > Magnoliopsida > Asterales > Asteraceae > Silybum > Silybum marianum. The sequence continues at coordinate 11,712,542 of CM072540.1, read as the reverse complement.
AAGGCTCAGCGCTTAAGAGATGATCATGTCAAAGAAGCTCAAGTAAACCTTATAGTCGTTGAAGCCATAGCCAAGAAAGAGTTAACCTAATCTAACTCAAGAATAAAGAATCCTCTCAGGGCTCAAGAACAACTTCTCCTTTCTGCGAACCAAGACCATCAGAAGACACCCCTGAGAGATTAAAAACTTGAATGGTGCAGGAAAAGGGTGAACACTCGTGTCTGCAATAAGAAGATCACCAGCGTCACCATCTTTGGATTCTCTTCAACAATGGGTCCTCGAATATCTGTCAACGTTTTCACAGGCACTGAGGTAAAATCTAAACAACCTCGCTTTCTAAAGTTCTTTGGCTTCACAGAATGGCTAGAAATCAGAGATTGCATTTAGAAGTCTAAGTAGCAGTTCAAAGGTGTAGTTGAAGAACACCTAAATCAGCTCTTAGAAAAGATCTCTAAGTACATAACTATACCTCCTCTTCCCTACAAATCCAAAAATAAAAAAAGCATGTCTGACACCCAAAAAGGTCCATCGTTCAGAAATGAACATGAGACTAAATTTGGCTTTCCAAGTCTTTTTGCTCATCTGGAGCTACCTGACATCTCCGTTCTTAACACATCTTTGCCAACTAATAGAAAGTACAATTATGATGAAATCATTGGCAACCTGAACTAGGGATGACCTTTGTTGACAACGTTGGATTGCTCAGATTCTTTAGAAATAAGGAGATCACTATTGCTCCAGCCAAGCTTCTCAAAATTCTTCACTACTACTGTACTAATGAGAATGATGGATTCAAATTTCAAAGCAGAAGAACAATGAAAGATAGACAAAGAAGAAAAGATCTCATAACTGCTTCTAACGCTTCTAGATCTTAAGTTTTTTTTCCTTTGTAATATTCAGTGTATTGTACTCTACTTTGTATTGTAATTTCATTTCTGATGTAAATCTTCCTTTTCTCATTAACGAAAATTTCAATAAAGTACTTTACTCCGTCTTAGTGCTGAAAAGATCCCTAAAACAGTAATAAGGGATAAGGTACCTACGAGTCCTGATCATAAGAATATCTTTACATTCACTGTTAACATTCTTTCTTACACTTACAAGTGAATACGCTTTCTTAGTAATTAAAACACTTGTAATAAATTATGATTTCATACTCTTATAAATGAAACTCAATCAGCTCGTGATCGTAAGCGGTACCTGAAAGGATCTTCAGCTAAAGTAGATTGTGATTTCACACATTGGAACCTTCAGCGAAAGTCGAAGATTGAGTTGAAGAAAGAGACAATCGGCTCGTGATCGGAAACGGTTCAGTGATAGCAAAGATCGTCTACATAAAGTGTGAGATCCTGTCTATGCCTTAGTGATACCTAAAGGGATCCTCCTTGAGCCCTTAAGTATCAGTGATCAAATGAAGCGTACTCAACAAGATTAAATTTTGTATTATCCTCGATGCACAAAAGTCGACCTCCCCATACCCATGTCAGATAGTACGTACCGAGTTACTTTATTGCCTCCTACGTGCTTACCAATGTGGTCACTCTTCATACTTGGCTAAAGCATGGTTGGTTTATGAACAAAGGACTAGCCTCCAATGGATGCTTGACACGTGGCATGTACCTTCTAACTTGCATTAAATGCATTGGGTACAAATAGATGAAGAACTTCTTCTTCATCTTCATGCATACTTGTCTTTCTCACCAAATCCCTGATTATTTCTTATCCTTATATTGTGCGTGAATATCTTTGTGATTTTTAAATTCGAATAAAATAGGTATTATTACTTGTTCTTATTGTTCTTACAATTTGTAAATTTGTTTATTCATAATAAACATAATTTAAAACCTTAAAAAGTTGTGTTTGTATTCATCATCCCCTCTTCTACAAACTGTATTAATACTTATACACTACTGTGGAATCCTTAAGGACCAACAGTGGTGCCCTGATAAAACCTAGGGGGATGTAGTGGAATATCTCATTCACCTCAGGTTTAAATCCAGGCATTATCAAAGCCCTTGTGGCTATGGAGGGGAGCCTTGGATGATTTCAGGTTATTCATGGTCGTTCAGGGGATTAGTCGGTGCGCATAAACTGACCTGAAAATCCATGGTTACCGAAAAAGAAAAAAAAAGTAAAACTCAATTCTTGTGAATCTCTAGCTGACGATTACCGAAAACCCACAGTTACCGAAAAAGAAAAAAAAAGTAAAAATCAATTATTGTGAATCTCTAGCTGATGATTACATCAAACTCGCTATTCTTTAATGATCATGAAAATGGTCATATTTACCAAGTCATGACATTCAATTTATTTCTTTCATAAAAAAGATCTAACTCTCTTCAAAAATACTAATTTAATTATATATCAAATAGAAGTGATGTCAGATTTAAGACAATATTATATATTAAAAATGTGAAAAATAGGCCTTGATGTTAATGTGTAAATAAAAATGAAATTAGCAATATATAGGGGCTTGGGTTCATGTGAGATCAGATTATTTTCATGATACTTGTGAGACCATTTTTTTACAACTGAAACTTCACAGCAAAACACTGTGAATAACCTTCACAGTGTTTTTACTATGAAGGTTCAAATTTATTTTACTTTTATAATGTTTTGTTATGAAGTTTCAAGTATAAAAATATGGTTTTATGGCTTTAATGAAAACACCTTGGTCTTGTGTAAACCCAACCCATATATAAGAGTGTATTACATAAATAACAACTCTATGTATTGATAAAACATCTAAGACTTGGATTATATGAGATAAGACTATTTTTTATGACACTCGTGAGACTATGTTGAAACTTTACAACTAAATACTACGAAAGTAACATTCACAATGTATTGTTTTTACTGTAAATGATCGATTTTTTTTGTAAAATTTTATCGTAAAGTTTTAAGTAAAAAATGCTATCTTACCAAGCCTATGTCAACTCAACCGTGATATTTAAGACCATCTCGAACAGATTCTCTATTTTTTTTTTCAAAATGGAGAACCAAAAATGAAAATCTCTATAAAAATGCCCCCATCTCCAACAGATTCTCCATTTTGAAAAAACCAACATTGAGTATAATATTAAAATATTACATTCCTCTATTAAAATATTATTTCTCTGTCCAAATATTTGTTTTAAAATTTTCCTATTGGTTGTCTTATCTTGTAATCATTTTTGGGGTGTTTTCTAAATTTGGAGAAAAAAGCTTCTCTCCTACTTTCTTTATTTTGAGGAAGTTGTTGGAACTAAAAGTCGGCATAAAAACCCTATTTTCTCATTTTTTTCATTTTAGAGAAAATGTTGAAAATCCTCTAACAGACATTTGACTAGTACGTGCCGGGAAAAGAAAGAGTCACCGACTTTAAAGAATTAAATGGTCACCAATTAATGCCGGCCGTACTTGCCTTGTACTTCCATACGATACCATAACCATAACCATTTGTTTATGCTTTTTAGAGATATGGAATCTTAACTATGGCAGATGCTTCTACCAGCAACACGACATGGCCTTCATCCCTATTTATCAAAAAACTAACACACCTATTTTTTAATATCATTCTTATATGTATGTATATATATATATATATGAATATCAAAACACTTTTTTTCAATTTCTAATGTATTTATTTGATCTGATTTTGATATAAAAAGTCTAATACATTATTTGATCTGATTTTGATTTTGATTTTAATATAACCAGTTGTGCATATAACAATACCCATGACACAACAAAACAACCCTATTCCTTATAAAAGGTGGGCATTCTTTAAAATAATTACAATTTAATGTTCAACTTTTGGTTAAAAAAAAGTAACTGATTGGGTATTCTATTTTAGGCACTATCCACACATGCAATTTACTTGTCCTAGGCCTGTTAATTGTCATGGCCATATGACCGATATATTAAAGACACTCCAAATTAAATATAGCAGAATACCTTTTTTTTTGAATAAAAGAACCATAAAATCTAATGCTTTTTCACGTTTGTACATTATAGGTCTTGAGTTCGAATTTGGTAGTTGGCATTAACCTTATAGATGAAATGTTTGTTAGTCAAATAATACAGTGTTGTTTGATCTATATAAAAATACATTTTTGAATGGTTTTCATAATTCGATAAAACCTACAAAAAGAGAAACTAATCTTAGATGACAATGGTCACATTATACAACAAATGCAACAAATGCAGTTGGTTCATAACATGTGTGACGAATATCATGGGACTTGTATAAATCACTAATTTCTTATCATTAAGACAATATGACATATAAAATAGAAATAACCCACAAAAACATGAATCATTCATGTCGGAGTCTTGCGTCAGATAGACTTAAACTGTTTCTTCTCAATACATTTTGAAACCTCCATTCTTTTCTCAAATACTTTTTTGAAGAATAAACTGACAAATTCTACATATTCTCACAATTCAGTACCTAATTACCACTAGTAATCTAACATTTGTGAAAATGAAGTCCTCAAATAAGATCTTCAACCAAATGTCGAAGATCAAACATGCCATTGCAACATTCCACTGTGTTAACCACCTGTCGGAAAGCCGCCACGCTACAGGGAACCACCAACCGGTTATTCTGCTCTTCGTCATCATAAGCTTTCTCTAACAACATTTTAAAGAGCGGGTGAGATAGATATCCAGTGGGAACCACAAACCTTCGTGGCTCGTCACCTACATAAATGGCAAAGAATCCGGTTGGGGTTAACGATCGGCTAGTGCTCCCTTCTTCTTCTTCTTCTTCTTCATAGGTGGTATTTAGCAGGTGGTCATGGTGCGATGGCTCGTCGCGAACCAAGGTTCGCTTGACTTTGACCTTTCTTGCTAGCTTTTTGAAGGAACCAAACTTGTTGGCTAACATGGTTTATGTGAAATGGGGTTGAAGGAGAAGGCTTAACTTTAACATTTAAATCCAATTTTATTTGACCACTTCAATTCTCTTCACAGTAGATTTGGATTTGTGCCTGAAGCTTAGTTTATATATATATATATATATATTTATATATATATATATATAGAGAGAGAGAGAGAGAGAGAGAGAGAGAGAGATGTGTTCCATTTAACAATTATTAGTAGTACTCACGTTTGGACATCGGCAAACGTCTTCCAAAGTTTTAGTTACTAAATTATTAATAGAAATCATATTTAAATAAGATTTTATTTTATACTAGAATAGAAAATTATCAAATGCAATTTTTTAGTTAAAAACGATAATTTAAAATTTATCTTTGTACAAAATATTTCAATTAAAATGGTGTTTATGTAAATTTAAGAATCCCTTAAAAGAAAACTCAAAAAAATATATCGATAGGGAAGTCTAAATTAAGATTAAAAGCTTAGCTTTTTCAATATGATTTGGTTATTTCAAAATTTTAGTAAGTGTTTTGATTGAATGGTTTTGAGCGATCCAAAAAGGATTTCAAACGGTAGTACTATTTAACTAAGAAAATGACACTAACAGGATTCGAGCTTAGGTCTGGGGTGGAATAAAAACCTTACAAATCAATTTTTTACCAAAGAAAACTTGTTCTCATTGTAGTTCAAAAATACATACAAGTGGCACACAACAAATTAATACGGTTGGACCTTTCACGAAATTATATTTTGTTACCCTTCGACGGAGGAATAATATGGTGGCACGTGCCACCGGTTGCACCATTGTAGGTTCGTCTCTGGTTTTGAGGGATTTGGATTTAGTGAAAGTATTTGGAATTGGAGGGATTTGGATATTTGAAAGGATTTAGAATCTTTTGTGTGTTTCGTTTGTAAGTAATTGAAGTGGTTGTTTCCTTGTTATGTGATCTTTTATCTCTGTTTTAAATCCTTACAGTTTGGACATTATTACTTCCGACCTTTGCTTGTCGGTACCAAAACCCGACACCTTACCACTTGGCAATATATACTCCATACAACGTGTTTTGGACAGTAGAATGAGGAGTTTTGGAATTGAAATGAATTTCATTATTTATAAATAGTTTATAAGAACAAATTGTCAATAATTATAAAAAATAATTAAATTACATATTTATTAATTGATTCTTACAAAAACAAATGCTTGTTACATATTTTAAAATATTATTATACACAAATCCTATGAAATTTCTTTCAATTGTCAACCAATCCTGTGGGATTTCAAAATCTTATGTTTGTGGAATTTCAGATTTAGAAAATCTCTCAAACCAAATACGTGATCAGAATGGGATTTAATATCAAATCCAATCCAATCCGACAAACCAAACATGACTTTATTGTAATTTAACCAATATACATTTAAAAATTAAGAGTATTTTATCTAGTAAAGGTAATGTTTATCATATCCTTAAATAATCATAGATTCATTTGAGAAATGATAAGTATTTGAGAAGTAGAGAAGTGATTTTAACCCTTCATCTGGTCAATAGTTGCATCTTTAGCTGCAAAGCACCAGATAATTCGGTCACATGGTATGCAAAAGATAGAGGGACAATTTCGTAAAATAGGCGGCAAACGAGTTCTTATGTAAACCCATGTGACTCTTATATGAATTATCTGTGCATATATAAACTATTTAACTGATTCAAATATGAACCCTTGTGATTCACATATGAACATGTGTGATTAGTTATGATTAACATATGAACTAATTAATTGATTCACATATGAACTATCTAATTACACGGATTCATATGTGAATCAGTTAAAAACTTCATATGTAAATCGCAAGGGTTCATATATGCACAGATAGTTTATATATGAATCACACATATTCACATATTAACTCGTTTGCTGCTATTTGTAAAAGTTATGAAATTACCCCTCTATTTCTTGCATAACCACAAATTTTGACAAGTCAAAGTTGCAATTCTTAACCAATCTTGAGTGTATAAAGGGTTAGGATCCATTCTCTACTTATTAAATTAAAGAGTAAACTGCGATTTTCGTCCCTATGGTTTGTAAAAGATTGCGATTTTCATCCTTATGGTTTTGAAATAACGATTTTCGTCCCTATAGTTTGTAATTCATTGCTATTTTCGTCCTATGGTTTGTACTAATTTCTATTTTCGTCCCTAATACTAAATCTATTAAATATCCTCCATTTAATCCAGGGGTAGCTTAGTCAAAATCTTTTTGATTATATATTGTAATTTTCTTTTTGCTATTTTCTTTTTATTTAATAAAATTATATATTTTTTTGATAAAAGAACAAATACATAAAATGTCCAATTAAAAAATATTTATATACTATTTTCGAAGAATGCCGCATTTTTTTGGATTTGTATTTTAAAAACATATGCATTTATATGGTATTTAGAAAAATATTACAATAAGTTTTTTATATGACATTTTTGAAAAATAACAATTTATATGTTGTCTTCTTAGATTTGTATTTAAAATGATGTCATAAAAAATTTTAATTGGATATTTAATTTAAAAATTGTTCTAAAAAGCGTCAAAAAATATTTTATAAACTTGTTGCAACATATTTATATAATGCATACATTTGCTTGTTATAACTGAATCATTTATGAGACCAAAAAATTATATATATCTTATTGATATAATTACATATATTTGTTTGGTAAAAGTAGTCTAAAAATAATTAATTGCTTGTACACATGAAAAATATAATCCTTTTGTCTCTAATGAGGATAAAAATTAAAATACTTTTATGTGAAGTATACTTAACGGTTTGGATTTGAACGATGTTATTGGTAGAAATTAAATTCATAAGAAACTAAAATTATAATGATAAAGAATATATAAAAAAAACTTAATTATTTTGTTATAAACAATAACAAAATAATATAATTATTTTATGTATTAATTTTTCTATTAGAAAAGATATAGTTTTATTATATTAAAAAGATTAAAATGCCAAAAAAACAAAGAAAAAATATATTTAATAATCAAAAGAGAAAAATTAATCAAAATGTTTAAAATACCCCTAATTTAATTGGTGGTTTTTAACATATTTGGTCTTAGAGACGAACATAGAAATAGATTATAAACCATATAGAGGGACGAAAATAGTAATTTCAAAACCATAGGGACCAAAATCAGAATCTTTCTCAAACCACATGAACTAAAATCGTAGTTTACTCTAAATTAAACTCTCCCTATTTTATAGATTGGCTGTTATTTATTATTATAGACTTGCAATGTAAAGTTTAAAAAAACATATACAAGTAATAATATATTTTAAATTTGAATTATAAATGATTTAAAAAAAAATAAAATAGATGTTCTAAAATACAATCAAGATAAATAATGTTAATGAAATAAAGATACAAGGTTAATATCCATTTTTAATCATTACACTTTATATCTTTTAATTTAGACCATTTAAAAATGCTAGTAGAGTTGTATACGAAATAACACATCAATTCTCTACGTCTTCTAAGATCATTGTTTTTATATTATAATTTTGGTTTCTATATTGTTGTCACCACTATCGACTCTCATTTTCTTAAATTAAATGTGGTTATGTGGTTGTCATTTGTTTCACTTTTCATCCTCAGACTAACTTCTGTTAAATAAGTTCATTAACTTGAAAAATATTTTTGTCTTCTTATTATTTCATAATAGTCACCATTCATTTTCTATTAAAAGATAAAAATGATATTATTAACATATGTTACGATAATAACACGTGTTAGGTGGCCCACATCCCATCCCTTATCCTTCCCCTAATCGTACATCACTTTCCTTTTGCTTCCTTCATCCACCAACACTGGCTCCGACCTCTACCGACGATAACTTCCAATTAAAGAACACATCACACTTATAACCAACAATAACTTCTAAAGTCCCACATTCTACGAAAACATCCAGTGAGTACACATCCAAAACTCTTCACCTTCCTCTCTCTACACCACTATTTAAATTGTAGGTGACTGTTCAAATTAATAATAACGAATGTTCACCGCTGTCGAATAGTAATCTCGTTTACAGATTCAATCGAGGCCCTATGTGGTTGTTGTACCAGAAAAACCATATACAGAAGGGTTGAACTTCACCCCTACGACCATGTGCAACCACCACTTACATGGATTAGGGTTGAATAGAAGTTAGGGTTTCACTTCACCCGTACGGCTTGTGTGTCACTCTATTGAAAGCTCCTACCTCAAAAACCATCGTCGCTCTAATAGGATTATTTTTTATTTTATCATGCAACTACCATCCACACTACTAGTTTTGTTTTAGAAACCTCATATATAAATCCTCCGTGTGATTCGTCCAGATCGATGCTTCTGGTATGTTTGTTCATTTATTTTGCAATTAGGTTTTGATTTTAGATTTGAGTTTGGTTTTAGAATTAGGTTTTGATTTTAGATATGCGTTTGATTTTGGAATTACAATTTGATTTTAGATTTGTGTTTTGAATTTGATTTTGATTTTGATATTGGATCTAAGTTTTGATATTGGATCTAAGTTTGATATTGCATTTAGGGTTTTTTTTATTTTCAATTTGATTTTGATTTTGAAAATCAAGTTTTGATATTGGATCTAAGTTTGATATTGCATTTAGGGTTTTTTTATTTTGAATTTAGCGATTTGAGTTTTTGATTTTAAATCTGTATTTGTTTGAGAATTTTGCTTGAAGATGAGAATCGCCGAAGAAGATAACTAGAAGTTGAGAATCGCCAGAGATTTTTGGTTGAAGCTGAATATTTATTTAAAAATGGAAATAGAACAAACAAGTTTGATAAAACAAAAAAGACGAAAATTCCCTTTAAGTTAACTGACCTATTCAGCAGAAGTTAGTATGAAGGATCAAGAATGAAACAAAATGTGTAATTAGTTCAAAAAAGGGACGCTAGTCAGTGACAAAGCCACATGGGAACGAGAGGGAGTAGCTGCTCCTCCTAAAACTTCAAAAATAGTTTCATATTTGACAAGAGAATAGGAGGAAATCACGGATAGCTGAGGTGGGGAAATAACAAAAGAGAGACGTGGCGGTGGGAAAGTGGGAACCAAGGTGGGATGCGATCCATACTTATCCTTGTGTTCTAATGAAAATTTCAAAATAACTCAACTTTTTAAAAAGTTGATTTCACAACTTAAACCAATTTATATATATATATATATATATATATAGAGAGAGAGAGAGAGAGAGGAAAGGTCAAATGTGAACCTATCTTTGATTGTGAACATGAGGATAGATCTCAGCCCTTGATCTGAGTCATATTCAAGCTGCTCTTTAAATGTGGCTTGAAGGGTAATTATGGCAAGTTTTATATTTTAAACAGATTCTCCTTTATTCTTTGCTTGCTATCGTTGATATCACTCCCGCTTTTTTTCTTCCTTCTCTGTTTATCGTTTTCTTCTCTGTAAATTGAATTCTTCTCTATTAGTCGGATTCACTGCTGTGAATAACTTCTCTGTTAATCGAATTTCTAATTCAATGGATTCTGTTTCTTCGTCGCGAGGTTCAATTGAAATTGATCCAGTTGAAAATTCTACTCTCTTTGTTGATCAAACATGTGATTTGTTCTCTTATTGCGATTCGATTACGGATGATGATATTACAGATCGAGAATTTTGTTCTAATGATTCGGTCACAGATTTGGAAAAAAACAGAGCATCAAAATTTTTGTTCTAATGTTGAAGATGCGTTAATCTGTAAGTATTTTATTAAACTAGTTTCTAAATCTGTCGAGTATTAGTTTAAATTCAGTCTGAATATAAGCTACAAAAATACACACCACAAAATTCTTTAGTTTATATTCAGTCTGAATATAAGCTACAAAAATACACACCATGCAATGATTTAGCTTATATTCAGTCTGAATATAAAGTAGTTGTTCATATTACACACTAATCTTTATATTCAGTCTGAATATAAGTATGCAGATCCCAAATTGTTTTATCTTACATTCAGACTGAATATAAGCTACAAGCATACACTCCACAAAATGCTTTAGCTTATATTCAGACTGAATATAAACATAACTTTTTCATATTAAACATTAATGTTTATATTTTGAAATTGTAGGTTATATTCAGACTGAATACAAGCTACAATTACCCAATAACCAAATTAATAGTTTGTATATTCACTTTGAATATGAGCACTACCACTGTTAGTGTTCATATTCAGACTGAATATAAGCAATAACAGTGGTAGTGCTCATATTCAATCTGAATATACAAAGTACATTATAAGCAAATTGTATATCATATTCAGACTGAATATGAGCACTACCACTGTTTGTGCTCATATTCAGTCTGAATACAAGCTACAATTGCAAAAATAACAAAGTAGTAGTTTGTATCTTCAGACTGAATATGAACACTAACAGTGTAAACTTATATTCAGACTGAATATATACATAACCTTTTCATATTAAACATTAATGTTTATATTCAGTCTGAATATAAGTATGCAGACCTCAAATTGTTTTAGTTTATATTCAGACTGAATGTAAACTTAACCTTTTCATTTACACATTAATGTTTATATTCAGTCTGAATATAAGCTACAATCATACTCACCACACAATGATTTAGCTTATATTCAGTCTGAATATAAAGTAGTTGTTTATATTCAGTCTGAATATTAGTTAATATTCATTCTGAATATTGTATTTGTTTTAATAACACCCTGTTTTCACTATTTTTTGTAGATGAATTTTATAGTAGAGGTGAAGATCGTCATTCATGTATTAGTATTGATGGTGATGATGGATTGAAATATTGGATTCCTGTTGTAGATGATAATTTGAAACCTGTTGTTGGAATAGTGTTTGGTACATTGGATGAAGGTATAAAAATGTATGAAAACTATGCTTCTAAGTCAGGATTTGATAAAAGACTAAGTACTATTAAAAGAGATGCAAATTTGGTAATTACTTTAAGGTATTTATTATGCAATAGAGAGGGTTTTCCTGATTCTGTGAAATCCAACAGTTTAGATGGATCTGATAAGCAAGTGAGAACTACCAATATAATCAGAACCGGTTGTAAAGCAAATGTTAAGTTCAAGATTGCTGGTGTTTCTAATAGGTATTATATTTTATATGATTTTGAAGAGAAACACAACCATTGTTTATTTGATGAAGATTCAAGGCATTTGTTGAAGAGTAGTAGGAAGCTAGACTATTCTCAACAAAGGTAGATCATGAAAATGTCGAATGCTAATATTGGTGCTACAGAAGCCCACAATATTCTATGTCAGCTTAAGAGTGGTTATAAAATGGTAGGTAGTTCCAAGGTAGAGTATAAGAACTTTCAAAGGGATCGTAATTGTTTTATTGGAGATAGTGACGCAAACTTGTTTGTTAGGAAGATGAATGATAGGAAGATGTATGTTCCAAACTATTCATTCGAGTATATATGCAACAAAGGGATGTTGAATTATGATTTTTGGGCTGATGAGACAGCTAAAGTCAATTTTGAGCTGTTTGGTGACATTATCTCATTTGATGCAACCTTCCGAACAAATAAGTATGTATTTGTTCTATCTTCTTTTATAGTTTTTCATTCTTGTTGTTGTTATTAATAGTTTCTATTTATGATATGTTATCTAGGTACTGTATGGTGTTTGTTCCATTCACCGCAATTGACAACCACAAGAACCGTGTGACTCTTGGTGCGGGAATTCTTGATTCAGAGGACATTCCTTCTTATGGTTGTTGCAATCATTCTTGAAAACATTTGGAAGGCAACCGAAGTTGGTTGTTACTGATCAATGTCCTGCTATCAAGCAAGCTATTGCAGAGGTTTTTACAAAGTCAAGGCACAGGTTTTGTATGTGGCATATTAGCACAAAACTGCCTGCAAAGGTATTTGAATTTTTTATATTATTATTCATTTTGAGTTATAATATATTCACTATGTGAAGTTATTTTTTTTTTACTATTTTATTATTCACTTTGAATATAGCAAGTAATTTTTCATTCTGAATATAAGCTACAATTTGTTGTTTACTTAATTGTAGCTTATATTCAGTCTGAATATAAGCTAAAACAATTTGGTATTTGCTTACGTGTAGCTTATATTCAGACTGAATATAAACTAAAACATTTTGGTGTTTCCTTACTTGTAGCTTATATTCAGTCTGAATATAAACATTGTTATGTATTATTACATTGTTATGTAATATTACATTCTTATGTTTATATTCATTCTGAATATAAGCTGAAACATTTTTTCTTTTTGTATTCTTGTAGTATATATTTGTTCATTGACATTCATTTTGTATGCAGGTTACTTCAAACGTGATTAGAAATTCTGATTTCAAGAAACATTTCCATGCAATTATATGGGATGAACAAATTGATGCTAAAAAATTCGAAGAGAGATGGACTACTCTAATGACAGATTTTGGCCTTATTGGGCATAAATGGTTATCTTATATGTTTGAAAATAGGCGCAGATGGATCCCATCTTTTTATAGGGAAATTCCAATGGCTTGTTTAATGAGAACAACATCAAGATCTGAAAGTGAGAATTCATTTTTTTCACTATTTTTTCATCATGGTGCAAATCTTATGAAGTTTATGGATTCATTTGATTCCGCTATGGACAAACAACGCAACAATCATCGGCTGCTAAACCATCAGACAAAAACAACAGTACCAAGGCTGAGCACACCACTTCCAATTGAAGTTCATGCTTCTAAGATCTATACGCGTTCTATCTTTAGGGATGTTCAGAATGAGATAAAGCAGTCAGTTTGGTCGTGCTTTCAATCATCTATGAGCTTGGAGGATGGTTGTGATGTTATTGTTGTTGTTGAAAAGAAAAAGGTGCAAACTAAAGAGAAGGATTCTGAATGCAGCACCAATCTAGGGTTTTTTATGATACATTCTGAGCACAAGGTACATCTTATTTAGAACCAAATATGCTTTTAAATATTCTAGCTTATATTCAGACTGAATATAAACTACAAGTATGCAGTTTCCAAATATGTTAGATTATATTCATACTGAATATAGTCTACAGGTATATAAACAACTGATTGTAAAGTATATTCAGACTGAATATAAGCTACTAGTATTCAAACTAAATATAAGCTTATATTCAGATTGAATATACTCTAAAATCATTCATACAGTGAATTGTAGCTTATATTCAGACTGAATATAACCTACAAGCTCATTGAAATTCCATAATTGTAGAATATATTCAGACTGAATATAAGGTACAAATTATCATTCATTGTGAATAATGAATTTTTTTAAAAATTGATTTCAGGTTGTGCATAATAAGTCCACTAGATCTTATGATTGTAGCTGCTTATTTTTTCATCATTTTGGTATTTTGTGTCGTCATATATTTTGTGTTATGAAAAATTTTGGCGTTGAAGAAATACCTCGGCAGTATATTCTGAAGCGGTGGACAAAAGCTCTGATATCTTCTGAATTATTGAAGAAACATCATTATGTTGGAGAAAGAAATGAGCGTCGTGAGATACTTAAAAATGATGCCCAAGCTGCGTTTGATAGTTGTCATGGTCTAGTAGTTGATGATATGGAAAAGCTTCAAGATTTTGTTCTAAAAATGCAAGAGTTGAAGGATACTTTGTTGGCAAATGGCTGTAGTGCTCCTCGTCGTAATACAGAAGAGACGATGGAGTCATTGCTTGGGGTTTCAAAACCAGATATTATTGACATTCAAAATCCGAAAGATATAAGAAACAAAGGTTGTGGTACAGGCAAAAGGTTGAAGAGCGGTAAAGAAAAAGCAATTGCTAAAGCTCAAAAGGCAAAGAGATTATGTAGAGTTTGTAAACAAATGTGTAATCATGATTCACGTAATTGCCCATCAAAAAATGATTGATTTTGTGTTTGTATTCTGCAAATAGTCATTCAAATAATGAGTTCATTTTTTAATTGAAAATCAATAAAACTTAATATTCATAATGAATATATAGTGTTTTAGTCTTCTCCTTCATCATGAATATAAGTTGTAGTTTGCTTATTCTATCATTGTATGTTAATATTCATTCTGAATATAAGCTACAAGAATACAAAACACAAATTGATTTAGCTTATATTCAGTCTGAATACAAGCTAAAACAATTCTTGTATCTTATATTCAGACTGAATATAAGCTATAATTTGCTTATCTTTTAATTGTGGCTTATATTCACACAGAATATAAGCTACAATTGTAAAATAACAAAGTAGTTCTTTGTATATTCAGTCTGAATATAAGCACTAACAGTGTAAACACTGTTAGTTCTCATATTCAGACTGAATATACTGTATAAGCAAATTGTATCTCATATTCAGACTGAATATGAGCACTACCACTGTTTATGCTCATATTCAGTCTGAATACAAGCTGCAATTGCAAAATAACAAAGTAGTTCTTTGTATATTCAGTCTGAATATAAGCACTAACAGTGTAAACACTGTTATTGCTCATATTCAGACTGAATATACAAAGTACATTATAAGCAAATTGTATGTCATATTCAGACTGAATATAAGCACTACCACTTTTTGTGCTCATATTCAGTCTGAATATACAAACTACAATTGCAAAATAACAAATTTGTTCTTTGTATATTTAGTCTGAATATAAGCACTAACAGTGTAAATACTGTTAGTGCTCATATTCAGACTGAATATGAGCACTACCACTGTTTGTGCTCATATTCAGTCTGAATATACAAACTACAAATTGATTATTATGTAATTGTAGTTTGTATTCAGAGTGAATATAAGCTGTTCTATCATCCACTGATTCAATCAAAAAGATTCTAATATATTATGAACATAATCACTGAATAATTCATTCAAAGCACATTAAACCACAAATAAAAGTACTTAAAAAGTATCTTAACAAACAATTGTCTTGATTTTCAACCAATAAAAGTACTTAAAAAAATATCTTAAATTCATGTGCCACTTTTTCATTTGACTCCTCCACTGAATATTTCTCCACCTCTTCTGCATCCTTCTCTCTCTCCTCTGCATCCTTCTCTCTCTCTTCATTCTCTTTCTCTTTATCTTTTTCCTCCACCTCTCTTTCTTTACTCTCTTCTGCTACATGAACAATCTCTTCACTCTCCTTCTCTTTCTCTTCACCATCTTGTTCATTATCATGTGTTTCTTCACCAGCATCAACATCATTATGTTCTTCTTGAACCTCTTCTTCTTGAACCTCCATCCTGCCTTTTTGATTGAATTGAAAAAAAGTGTCATATGTTTTTTTTTCCATTTCTTCAAAACTTTGTTGTTTGGATAAAGCTCTGTTGCTTCATTGAAATTGGATTCCAAGTTATTTTTGTTTGCAAGAAGTTCTTCCAAATCATCATTCAGCGATTTTACAAGCTCCTGTTTTTCAATTTTTATGTAAGTTAGTGGAAGAAGTAGTACAATTCAATCTTTATAACACATTATGAATAATTGTATTTAAGTAATAATCAACGTTCTTAATGAGTATGATAAAAGTTAATACCGTCACTTTTTTCTTTTGTGGCTCCAATCTTTTTGAGTTTCCTGTTGCTTCAGCATATGGTTTCTTGAGTTTTCCCAATCCAAAACCTCCTAGGCTCAACTCCTTTCTCTCCCTTATCTTCATTCTCTCTGATGTCCACCACGTTGTAGCTGGACACATTCTTTCATGATCAAGTTCTTGACATGTAGTGGAGTCAAGATATAATAGCTGCATATCATTCATAGTGAATAGATAAGTGAATAAAGGTTGATAACAAAATTTTAGCTTATATTCAGACTGAATATGAGCACTTGCTCATATTTAGTCTGAATACAAGCTACAATTGCACAATATCAAGATAGTATTTTGTATATTCTGTCTGAATATAAAGACTAACAGTGTAAACATTGTTAGTGCTCATATTCAGACCGAATAGTCAAACTACATAATAAGATATTAAAATCACATATATACCGTCAAAAACGTGATAGGCCCTGTGTAAACATATTCATCTATCTCTTTCTTCCATGCTTGTGTGCTTTCTTTTGCACATTTGATGATGTATCTGCACCAATTAATTTTGGACAAATCCAATGTTTCTTCATCAAGTTTTGAGAGAATGGATAGGTTGCATGTTCCCATCTTCATCGAAGACGCCATAGCATTTACAAACACAACAATGAAATTTTCCTGGAAAATCCATTTTGCATGATTGCATTCTTTCAGTTTGTCCACAACATCTCTTGGGCGGATGTGTGAAGTGCTCCCAAATTGGCTTTTCCAATTCAATAGCAGTTCACCACAGTTTTCTGCCGTCTGAATATCATCTATTATGTCCATTCCGTCATTTTTAAGTCCTAATATTTGACTAACAGAGTCTTCATTCACCGGTATTTCTCCGGCTGGTATCCTTAGGACCATCTTCTCAGCATCAAAGTTGTTAACAACATAAAAGACCAACTTTGATGAGATTGAATCAATCTTCATCTCAAGAAGATTCTCGAATCCAATTTGTTTCAGACAATTGCATTAGTGTGTTTTCAACTGTCTGATTGCTGTCATTAAATTCTTTGTTGTTGTCCTTGTAGACAGCGATTTAATTACTTGTTCTTGTTATTGTTGTTGTTGTTCAACTTTAACACTTTTTCTTCTTTTCTTGCTTGTCTGTTCTTCAGTGTGTTTTTCTTCTTCTAAATCTTCTTCAACTGTAATAGTTTTTTTTTTTATTCTCCAGTCTTACTGAAGTTCTTCTGCTCTTGTTTCTTATTTCTCCTATTTAATTTAACATTTAAACAGTGGTTAAAATTATAAAATTGACATATGTTATGAAATACAACAGTTTCATAATGATATCCCAATGTTATTCTTATTATTCAGACTGAATATATATACTACAACTTTTTAAACACATAATTTTAGCTTATATTCAGAATGAATATAACCTACAATTATACAAACACGTAATTTGTAGCTTATGTTCATTCTGAATATCACAATGTCATCTTTATATTCTCCAGTCTTAATTATATCTTATATTCAGACTAAATATAAGCTACAAGAATACACACTCATAATTGTATCTTATATTCAGTCTGAATATAAACACGACATTGTGTTATTATAATGTTATGCTTATTTTCAGAATGAATATATATACAACAACTTTTTAAACACATAATTTTAGCTTTTATTCATAATGAATATAAACATGACATTGTTGTATCGCTATGTTATTCTTATAAGCAGGCTGAATATATATTACAAGTATTCAAACACTTAACTTTTGCTTATATTCAGACTTAATATAAACACATAATTTTATACTATATATTAAGTACAAGTGCATGCATTATAAGGTATAAATATATTTGGAATGAATATAAAAATGACATTGTTTTATCACTATGTAATGCTTATAAGCAGACTGAATATACAAACTACAAGTATTCAAATACATGACTTTAGCTTATATTCAGACTTAATATAAACACATAATTTTAGACTATATATTAAGTTCAAGTGCATGCATTATAAGGCATAAATACTAAAAATAAAATTTTATTTATGCATTAAAACTTTTACCTTCTTCTTCAAATACTTTAATAAGAGGAACGTAGTTGTTTTGTTCACTGTTTGAATCCATTTTAATTATTTAAAATAAAACCTAAATACTTTGTAGCAAATAACTTGCTTGGAAGATGAAGATGAAGATGAAGATGGTGATGGTGATGGTGATGATGAATACTTTTGTGTTTCTTAATAATGGTGATTAAGAGTTTTGGGGGCGACGTCTTTTGCAGGAGCAGCAGTATTCAGAATGATGATGACCTATGCCTTATTTAAAACTATGGTCATGCTAATTTTATTGAATAATGGCCCGAGTTTTCAACTTATTTACAAAAAAGGTTAATTTCAAATTTAGCTTATATTCATACTGAATAAAAGCTACTATTTTAAAAACTTCAAAATTTAGCACAATGTTATGTTTATATTCATTCTGAATATAAACTACAATTATGTATTTGAAGAATTTTAGCTTATATTCAGAATGAATTCAAATTAATATTTTGTAGTTTTTATAATATAGGTTAATATTATTAAAAAAAATTGTAGTTGTTATATTCAGACTGAATGTAAGAACTAAGATTCAAATTAGCTCATATTCAGTCTGAATTGAAATACTAAAGTGCATTGTTACACTCTTAGTGCTTATATTCAGTATGAATATAACCTACGATTAAACAAATAACTAATTGTAGCTTATATTCAGACTGAATATAAGGTAAGATTATTCAAAAATACTATTTTGTAGCTTTTATTCATTCAATAAATATTCAGTAAAACAAGAAAACGGGATATTCAGTAAAACTCTAAAACTTGCCTGTTTCAGAAGGCTCTGTAATATAAAGTGTTGGGTCACCGATGATTTGGTGATGAACCACCTTCCTTTATATGAATGAATTTTTACAGGTTCTTTTGAAGGTCTGAAATATGCTTCAAGTATTGAAGAGTCAAAGACTATTCAATCAAGGGTTGTACATCAAAAAGTGGAATTTTGGATGTATCAACAATCAACTTCAATATTCAGATCATTTTGCCAAGTCAAGATTGGGTCACCAATATAGTGGGTCACCGATGGTACACTCAAAAGTCACCAAAAGTACTAAGGACATCAAATAAGATGAGGTCATCAAGTTTGATGTCATGGTCACCGACACTATAATCTTGGTCAACGAAATTGCAGGTATATTTTCTAAGGCTGTGATATCAAGTCACAAGTTCAAGAGTGTACACTTTTGTCATTTAGTGAAAGATGAAGTTTATCAAGCAAAGTGTACACTTATCAATTCCAGCCTTACAAGGTATCCACCGATGTGATACATAGTGTGATGTATCACTTAGCAATTTCAAAGAGATAAGTTCTTGACTCACATCAATTGCAAGACACGTGAGCCAGCAAGAACTTGGGCATCAAGCTTTAAATAAAGACATTCTCTTTTATTCTTATAAAAGGAATATTTGTCTTTTAGCTAAAAGGTTTGACGGGACTTCACAGAGCATGAAGAAAAGAAGATAAAGTTATCTGACATTACGTGCTACAAGGAATGGTTCATCCATTATTCTAGTACAAAGGAAGTGGTCTCTTCCTTTGTCCAGCAGATAATCTTCCAGCTAATGAAACCTTGACAGCTGTCCACTTGCATCCCATGCATGGGCACTATAAAAGGAGATGAAGTCCTTCCCAGAAATCTCACGCTTTCAACAAATCTTCAGAGTGATTATTTGTGTGACTGTGGCAAAGCTGTGTGCTATAACAGTATTGTTTTAACTTCCTTAGTGTATAAGTTAATTACTGTTATCTGTGTGTTTAGTTTGATAGAATAGTGTGCCTGTTCTTTTCCGCATCAAACTATCTGTGTGTAAATTTTTAATATTTATATTAAAAAATTTAAAAAGAGTATATCTTGTGTGTTTTATATTCAACCCCCTTCTACAAAACCCTCTCTTAGTTAGCCATCTCTCCTTGGGGACTAACAAGTGGTATCGAACGATTGGTTTAATTCAATAAACCAGATCTGTGATGGCTACTACCTCAAATGTTGATGGTACCTTGCAGACCTCTTCCAGTAATACATATGATTTAGGATCTTTGGCTAAACCTCCAAGGTTCAACCCAAATAACTTTGGGTTATGGAAAAATCGCATGTTATTATTCTTGGAAGGGATCGATTGCAGGTATCCCAACATTCTCAGTGAGGGACCTATTGTTCCTAAAATATGGGCTCGCTTTGGCCCTCGAAAAGGACGCCGAAGGAAAGGACATAGAGTCGGATGACGAAAGAAGTGAGAAAAGCGGGTAGATATATCATCAAACCTTCTAACAAATTTAGTGAAGATGATAAACGCCTAGTTGCTTTAGACACTAAAGTCAAATACTGCTCTTCTCGTATCCCTTCCGATGAAGTGTATCACTCTCTTCTTAACCTTCCCACTGCTAAAGAAATGTGGGATACTTTGAGTGTCTTATATGAAGGCACCAAAGAAGTAAAGAAATCTAACAGGATTTGTCTTGTTAGAAAGTATGAACTCTTCTCCCATGAAAAAGGAGAATCTCTTTCTACCTACTTTAATCGCTTTAATCTGTCTTCTCAACGATCTCAAAGTTCTTGGACGAGTTTATGATAATGAAGAAGTTCTGGCAAGTTCATGGATTGTCTTCAGATTTCGGGAAACTATTCGTACTTGCATCAAGCAAACCAAGGACTTAGAAATAATGCCTTTAATCGCTCTCTATGGAACTCTTCTTCACTATGAACAAACTAAGAACCAGAGAAAATCTCTTATAAAGGATATCAAATCCTCTTCTATTGCTTTGATAGGTGATTCAAAATCTTCTTCTTGTATTCCTAGAATCACCTATCCTTCTTCTGATTCTGGAAAAGATATTAAGGAAGACTCTTCTCATCTGTCAGATGCATACTATAGTGCTGCTGATGATGAAGGAGAAGAATCAGCCATTGACATACTTTCTGATAGTATGGCAATGCTTGCTGGAAACCTTAAGAATAAAAGATTTTCTTCAAACCGCTCCAAATTCAATAGAAAACCTTTTTCTCAAAAATCCTCTTCTGATAAAGCAAATGAAGAATGCTTCAATTGTGGAAAGAAAGGTCATTTGGCTTCTGAATGCAGATCAAAAGCTTCCTCTTCTATCAAACCTTCTTCTTCTTATGGCCATGACTTCTCAAAATCAGCTTCTAGGAAGCATGAAGAGAGAAATAGCCAATCCTCTAAAGAAAATTCTGAATCAAAAGAAACCTCCAGGTATAAGAAGTACAAAGCCAAATACAAGAGAGAAAAAGAGAGAAACCAAAGTAAAAATAAAACTTTGGTTGCTGAGGCTCATTGCTGGGAGGATGAGCAAACCTCTGAGAGTGAGAGTGAGTATGTCACTAAATGCCTCATGGCCAAAATCGATGAGCTAGAAGACATGGAGAAGTCACTCTACACTACCCTTGTATCTGCTGAGGGATCCACTTCAGGAACAAAACCTCAGGTACATCCTTTTACCTTTCTCTCTGATGATCAAAAGGCTGATGCCTTTGATTCTTTAACTGTTGACTTCTGTGACTTAAAGATTCAAAAGAAAAAGGCTGATATGCACATAAAATGTCTAAATGATCAACTTCTCTCTTGCTTTTCAAAACTAAAAGATTTTGATAAAATGAAAGCTGATCTGGAAAACCTACGGTACTTAAACGACAGTCTTTCTGAGGAAAAATCAAAAATCTCTTCCACTCTTGAAAAGGAACAAGAGGTTCTGTCTAAATGGACTAAATCCTCTAAGAATCTTGAAAGGATCCTTCAAGATCAAATCACCAGCAAGGATAAGTCTGGCCTTGGTTATGGAAAAGATGTTCCTCAACCTTTTGACCTTCCACTTCCTTCTTCTGAATGTCAAGGTTTTCCTGCTGGTTTCCTTTCCGATGACGATGATAATCTCTTCGGTTACTCATCTGAGGATTCTACCTCCGTTCATTCTATAGATCTACTTGACATGCTCAAAGTAGAATCTGGTTCTAAGAAGTTTGGAGTCTTTGTTAAAGCTAAAGAAATCTCTTCTGAGTCTTCAAAAGTTTCAACTCTTCCAAGCTCTTCTTCTTCTCCCAAACCTATCCAAAGACTTTTAAACTCCTTAAGTCTGCATGAGTCAAGGTACTCCCAAGAGCAATCATCTGGTGTTGCTGAGTATCCCTCTCCAAAAAGATTTTCTCCTCAAAAGAAAATTTTTTCTAAATCAAATTTTTCATCTAAAAGGAAATCTCAAATAGTTACTGATTTCATTCCTCGGTCAGTGAACTTGAAGAAATCAAGAAATCCTGGTAAAGTTATCCTTGGACCAAGACCAGGTGTTGGACACCCCTCTTCTTCTCAGTCGTCAACCTCTGTCCAAAGTTTTGATGATAGGGATTTTAAAAAGGCCTTTTCTTTAAAGAAATGCTATAATTGTGGCAACACTCTTCATCTTGCTAAAAATTGCCCAAAAGACTTGGTTCCTTGCAAAACTAAAATGCCTTCTAATCCCAAAGGACCCACCTCAAAATGGGTACCAAAAGTCTAAATTTGTTTCTGGGTGCAGGTACCAAATAAAGATCACATATGGTACATGGATAGTGGATGTTCAAGACACATGACCGGAAACAAACTTCTTCTCTCTAACTTCTCAAAAGAAAAGGGACCCACTGTTTCCTTTGGAGGAAATGGAAAAGGGGTCACCAAAGGATATGGTACCATTTCAAATGAAACCATCACTTTCTCCAGAGTAGCTCATGTTGAAGGGCTAATGTACAATCTTCTAAGCATCAGCCAAATATGTGGTTTGGGCTATAAGGTCATGTTCTAGCTGTGTGTGTGCTTGGTCTTTGATGTACAGAACAAGATTGTACTAGCAGGAACCCGACTGAATGACGTGTACATTATCAACATGAAGGAAAGTGCAATAGGAGAAGCTGTGTGTCTCCTCTCTCAAGAACTAGCCAAACAAAGTTGGCTGTGGCATAAAAGGTTCTCTCATCTAAACTTTAAAACCTTGAACAAACTCTCCAACAAGGAGCTGGTTGTTGGAATGCCAAAAATAGTTTTTGAAAAAGAAAAGCTGTGTGGAGCATGTGAAAAAGGAAAACTCACCAGAACTTCCTTTAAAACAAAACAATGCTCTTCTATCTCTCAACCTCTTCAAATGCTTCACATGGATCTATGCGGTCCAGTAAGCACACACAGTCTGGGTGGTAAAAAGTATATGCTAGTAATCATCGATGAATTCTCTAGATATACTTGGGTGTTCTTTCTGAAACACAAGAGTGATCTTCTTGAAGAAATCATCGGGTTTACAAGAAAGATTGAAAATTTGAATGGTAAGCGGTGAAGTCCTTCGAAGTGATAATGGCACGGAATTCAAGAATGCGCTACGGAAGATTTCTTTGACCTAAAAGGAATTTCTCGAACTTCTCTCGCCGTACGCACTCCTCGGCAAAATGGTGTTGTTGAGAGAAAGAATAGAACACTATGTGAAGCTTGCAAGGTCTATCTTTGAGTGAATCCAAGTTGCCAACCTATTTTTGGGCGAGAAGCGATTAACCTTGCATGCTTTACTCAAAATAGGTCTATCATAGTCAAAAGGCATGACAAGACCCCGTATGAAGTTTTCCATGGTAGAAAACCTGCAGTTGACTTCTTCCATGTGTTTGGCTGTGCATGTCACATGCTAAATGACAGGGAACAACTTGGAAAGTTTGATCCGAAGTCTGATGATGGAATTTTCATGGGCTATTCTCTCTCCTCAAGAGCCTTCAGAATTTTCAACCTAAGAAGACAATGCATAGATGAATCCATGCATGTAAAGTTTGATAAGTTTGAAACTTCTTCATTATCTTGTGATGAATAAGAATTAAACCTATGGATAAATTCATGTGTTGGTGAAATTCCATCCTCCTCTTAATCCAATCCTCCAGATAGCAACTCTTCTCAGCCTCCCATAAACACCACCTTACCTTCAGAACCTTCTCTTTCTTCTCCACCTCCTGAAACTAACTCTTCAGAAGACCTTACCCACCAAAACACCATATCTCCCTTAAACCTTTCTTCACCATCTCAAATTCCTACCTCATCATCTTCTCCATCTCCCTCCTTACCTCCTGCACTAAAGTGGACCATGGATCATCCAATAGATCAAATCATAGGTGATCCACAAGTTGGTGTAAAAACCAGAAGAGGCATAAGCAATCTGTGCTTATATGTCAACTTTGTTTCCATTGTTGAGCCTAAGCTGATAAATGAAGCCTAGCTGATCCTAGCTGGGTAATTGCCATGCAAGAAGAACTCTCACAATTTGAGAGAAACAAAGTCTGGAAGTTAGTTCCTCGTCCATCCAACAAAACTATTATTGGAACAAAATGGGTGTTTCGAAACAAGATGGACGAAGAAGGAACTGTCATAAGGAACAAAGCAAGGCTGGTTGCTCAAGGATATCGGCAAGAGGAAGGAATTGATTATGATGAAACCTTTGCTTCTGTTGCCAGATTGGAAGCTATCCGAATATTTCTTGCCCATGCAGCTTACAAGAATTTTCGGGTATTCCAAATGGATGTCAAAAGTGCCTTCCTGAATGGTGAATTAGCTGAAGAAGTGTATGTGAAGCAACCTCCTGGGTTTGAAGATCCAGTCCATCCATATCATGTATATAGGCTGGATAAAGCTCTATATGGACTGAAGCAAGCTCCACGTGCCTGGTATGACACTCTCTCAGAATATATACTTAGAAATAAGTACATACGAAGTAAGGTTGACAACACTCTCTTCTTCAAGAAATCACAAGGTAATATCATTCTTGTTCAAATCTATGTTGATGATATTATTTTTGGAGCCACCGATGAATCCTTGTGTAATGAGTTTAGCTCCCTGATACAAAAAGAGTATGAAATGAGCATGATGGGGGAGTTAACTTTCTTTCTTGGTTTGCAAATAAAACAGTCTTCAGAAGGTATTTTCATAAATCAAAGTAAATACATTAAGGATCTTCTGAAAAAGTTTCAATTTGATACTTGCTCTACCATGAAAACTCCTATGGCTCCTCCTCTTAAACTCTTTTCTGATCCTGATGGCATTTCTGTTAATATTACAAATTATAGAGCCATGATAGGATCCCTTCTTTATCTAACTGCAAGTAGACCTGACATTATGTTTGCTACTTGTCTGTGTGCCCGATACCAAGCAATCCTAAAGAATCACACCTGGCTGCTGTGAAAAGGATTTTTAGTTATCTGAAAGGTACCATAAATCTGGGTCTTTGGTATCCCAAAGACTCAGGTTTCGATCTCATCGGGTACTCTGATTCTGATTTTGCAGGTTCAAAAATAGACAGAAAGAGTACAACTGGAAGTTGTCAGTTACTTGGTGGAAAGCTTGTGAGCTGGTCAAGTAAGAAACAACATTCGGTGTCTACCTCTACGGCTGAAGCAGAATATGTGGCTGCTGGAAGTTGTTGTGCACAGATATTGTGGATGAAAAATCAGTTGTGTGATTATAATCAAATTTTCTCAAAAATCCCAATAATGTGTGACAACTCAAGTGCAATAGCCATTGCCAACAACCCTGTGCTTCATTCAAGATCAAAGCACATTGATATCAGGTATCACTTTATAAGAGATCATGTCTCTAAAGGTGATGTGGAACTTCATTTCATTCCCACCGATTATCAATTGGCTGATCTGTTCACAAAGCCCCTTGATGAAGCAAGGTTCAAATTCCTCATTGGTGAGTTAGGTATGGTAAACATAGACTAATATATTTCATATTTATATATAATGTATGTTATATATATATATATTCCATATATATATATATACTAATATACATTTATATATTTATAATTTATATATGTTATATGTTTTTTATATATATATATTATATATACTTATAAATTATATTATATTTATATATATAAGAAAATAAAATAAAAAGAAAAAGAAATATATATATATATACACAGTAGTGTCGGTGACTAGGTCACTGACGGCACCCTTCTCTCTCTCTCCTCTTTATTCTATACTCTCTCAAACCTAACCCTATTCACCACCACCACACCATATCATCCACCACAAGCCACCGTCGCCGACGACACCACTAGCCGCCGACAACCACCAACGACAAATTCCCCTTCCGACAACCACCCACCGACGTCATCGAGCCACCGACGTCTCCGACAACAACCACAAATACCATCCACCTACCCACCGTCGGTGACCACGACGTCACTTTCCGACGCCGCCACCCACCAACACCAACCCTCGACACACCGACGTTTTCATCTACGTCACACTCTCCGACGTGACGTCATCATTCACCGACGTTGATTCACTTTCCGACGGTTGCTCTAGCCACCGACGTTGCACCCTTGTTCGAGCCACCGACGTTGCATCCATGTTCGAACCACTGAAGTATTGCTGACGACAGCTTTCCGACGTCTCAAGCCACCGACGATCACCCTCTCTGCGAGCCACCGACGTCTCTCTCATACACTCACCGAGGTAACCGTTACAAACCTTTCACATTCTTAACCCCTTAAAGATAACTCTTGACTTACCACTCTTGATAAGCAAGACTCTTTGTTCTTATCCCTAATGACATCATCAATGTCAGACCATGCGCCGAATTCAACTCTAAAACCCTTAGAATTCTGACCTTTCAATCACCAAAAGTAATCATTATTTTTGAAAATTGAAATTTCCCTCCCATATATAACTTCCTTCCCCACTACTTCACCACCTTTCTCGCACCCATCTTCTTCTTCACAAAAGCAAAAGCTTCAAACCTGCAACTTCATTTCTTCTTCAATGGCTTCTCCATCAAGAATTTCTGAAGAACAAACCATTACCTTTGGATCTTTATCCTTCCCTGCATGCAACTATTATGGACGTATCGGAACTGATAATACTCATCCTGAGTATAATGATATATGCTGGTTTCTTCAGAGGTGTCCTCTGCAATATGCACTCACTGCAAAACCTAAGATGAGTAAGTTTCTTCTTGGAAACTTTTGGCTTTCTTGTACATATGATGCTTCCACAGATCAAATCCTTGCATCTGTTCTTACCAATGAAGAACATGATGTGGTTTTTGATGTTGAGGATGTTCGAAGAATCCTAAGGCTTCCTGCTTATGATTCATATGAGACATTTCCTTTGGGAAATGAACACCAAATGGTGGTTGCTGCTTTGAACTATTTGGAAGAAAAGAAGGGATCAAAGTCAAAGGGTCCAGGTACTTTACTGCGCAAGAATATGGGAAGTATTTGGAACTTTCTGTTTGCACATCTGATTCTGTGCCTTAGCAAGAAGACAGGTGGTCCAGATCAGTCACCTTCCCAAGTAACCGAGCTGGCACATGCTCTAATATTTCAGAGGAAAATAGACTTTGCAAGTTATTTCTTTAATGAAATGATCTCCTCCTTCTCTATTCTCCGACGTCCTCAGGTACCATTTCAACGCCTCTTCTCTCTTATCATTAATGCTAAATTGGGTGATAAACTTGAGAAAAGGGATGACATCATATATGATCTCCCTCTTCATCAAGTGGGAAACCAAGTTATGAAAAAGGCTGTCTTAGCATCAGACAACCCTCTCCGACCTTCTATGGTTGAGTTTCCAAGGAATGCAACTCTTACTTGGGGAGAAAATGAACCGCGCCTTCATAGAACCTCAGGTATGTCCTCTATCTCTTCTACTCCTAGAGTAACTGAGGTGCCCAAATCTCTTAAGAGATCCAAAGCGTCGGGCACTTCTACCTCCGCACCCACCGATGCTACGAAGCCAAAAGAACCTTTGGCTTCCACCCAAGCATCTAAATCCCATAAGCGGAGACACTCTAAAAGCCCCCCAAAGACTTCCTCAAAGAAGTCCAAGGGTACCCAAAGGGTTAAAACGCATAATCCATCTACTGACTCCCGAAAGCCAGTAGATGTTGAAAAGATCCTCACCAAACCCAAGGAACACTCATCCATACCCAGCTGCTCCATGCTCTCTCAAAAGGACGTGGTTGTAAATAGGGACACCATTACTATTCCTTCATCAACTTTCTCACTAGTTGATAAAGATGACTTGGAGTCTCCCATCCAAGGTATCTCCACACCCCGTGAGCTCTCACAGCTCCCTTTCCTTACTCCACATGAGAGTGCATCACAACCAGATGTATTTGATGGAGCTTCCCAATTTACTGACTTTCTCTTTTCTGACACTACACCTTGGACACATACGTGTCCAGTAAGTACCAAGGTTGTGAAAGAACCCATTACTGAGGAATCCCCTCATAGACACTCTTCTCCACGTGTCTCCCCCACATCTCATAAATCCCCCCCCCCAAGTAAACCTACAGGTTTGGT
Source organism: Silybum marianum (assembly GCA_036898165.1). NCBI lineage: Eukaryota > Viridiplantae > Streptophyta > Magnoliopsida > Asterales > Asteraceae > Silybum > Silybum marianum. The sequence continues at coordinate 11,683,726 of CM072540.1, read as the reverse complement.
GGATTATTCTTCCAGTGATGATGATGATGTTGATCAACCACCGAAGCCTCAACCTTCAGCTCCCATGACTTCCAAACAGGGAGATGATCTTCTCACAGCTTTTACAAACTTTACCAGTAATACTTTACGCAGGGTAGAAGCTCTAGAAGATCATGCTGCTAAGGAAAAGGAAAGAATGGATTCCCTTTCCTCATCTCTTAGATCTAACATTGAGGAGTTGTCGGTGAGTCACCCAACTCTAATGACATGTTTAGATCTCCTACACTTGGACATCCTTGATCTTCAGCAAGGGTTTTCTTCAAGTCAGGCGTCTGTGCTTTCTTCCATACAAGAACTTCGGAGTTCATCTTCAAGTCAAGTCACATATATTTCTTCTCTCATTGCCAATCAACAGGCAATTATGGACTCTCTTATCAGTCTTCACACCAAAGTTGATAAAGTTCCAACCTCTGCTCCAACGGTTGAACTAGATATTGGTGATTCATTCTTCAAGGACACTGATAGATTTGTCCTTCAAAGAGTTGAGAAGAAAATTGGTGCTCTCTGCTCTGATATGGCAAGGGTAAAGAAATTTCTCTCTTCAGTGGGTTTCAAGGGTTCTACCACTGAGGGGGAGAAAAATAAGAAGACCATCAATACCACCTCAGCAGCCACCGACGTCAGCATGCCATCCGCCGACGTCAGCATGCCATCCGCCGACGTCAGCATGCCATCCGCCGACGTCAGCATGCCGGCCGCCAACATCATCAATCTAGCCACCGATGTGGCTTCTCCATTTCATCCAGCCACCGACGTGGCAGCCACCGACGTGGCAGCCACCGACGTGGCCCCTACAGCCACCGATGGTGGTGTGGTCACAGAGGTGGTCCCTGTTCCTTTGGTACCCGAAGCAGCTGTTGAGGGGGAGAGTATCAGTGCTCAACCCCTTGAAACTGAAGAAGAGAAGAAAAGAAAAGAAAAAGCCAAAGGAAAGAAGCCTCTCTCTTTTGAAGAACAGCAAGAAGAAAGAAAGGGAAAGAAAAGGTTGAGAGATTCTCAAGCAGACACTCTTAGACTTCAACCTGCTTCATTACCCACCGATCCTCTTGGGGTAATTCTCACAGAAGCTGAAAAAGAAGAAGCCATTAGAGCACAACTTGAGTATGATCAGACAAATGTACTCAAGTTGGCTCAAGATGAAGCCACTCATGCAATGGTAAAGGATGCTCTTCAAGCTCAAAAAGATAAGCTTGAAAATATAAAGAAGAAATCTGAAGCTGCAAAATTGGTTGATGAGGCCAAGAAGGCAAAGGAAGTAGAGTGGTTTAAAAGGAGATTGAAGAACAGGAAGGATGATTCCAAGATTATCAATGCTACCATCCAACCTCCAACCAAGAATTCTCCCAAGTTACTTGTCACCCTTAAGAGAGATGATACTTTATCAAAGGTATATGAAGCTGAAATGTTGGAAGTTCTTGGGATGACTGAGTGGATGGAAGTTGGTAAATGCATCTCCAAGAGCAAAAGCAAGTACAAGGAGCTGGTACTTAATATTCTCAGAAAACTCTTCATCAAGATGCTCAACATCCAAAAGGAGAATAATATTCTTGTGACATACCTTGAAGCACAACAAATGTACTTCATTCAACAGGGTCTTAAAGGAGAGGTCATCACTGCTCCTAAAAACAAGAAGAAGGGACATTTTGTTATGCTTCATGAAAGGGGCATCCAGATAAATGCTTCGGGTATAGATCTTTCCATTCCTACTTCTATTGCTTACCCGGAGCAAACCATGCTGACTACTCCAGAGCTTGGGGTTTTCTTTGAAGACATCTTTGGAAACATCGGTTTCTTGTAGCATCTCGACATCCCAAGGGCTCACGGCTCCTTCCTCTACGCTATTCTAGGAGTACCTCTGTTGAAGACCATGGAATGACCGAATGATCTTGGATGAACTTAAACGAAGAGAACCCTCAGATCCATGATCTTGCAGACGTATAGTACAGTATGAACTTTATTAATCATGTACTCTGATCAATCCTATGTGTTGATTAATAAAAGTTCATACTTTTTTCCATCCCATCTCTTGTTAATATTTTTACAAGCTTTGCACATATTTAAACTTATACTTATTCTTTCATTTATTTTATACTCTTATACTGTACATACTCAGTTAAAAAAAATCAAAATAAAAAATCAAAAAAAAAAAATCTGAGTCAAAAGAACCCAAAAGAAAAATAGAAAGGGTCAAAAAGAATTCTTTTCTAACCTACAGGTATCATCATCAAATAGGGGGAGATTGTTGGGTCACCGATGATTTGGTGATGAACCACCTTCCTTTATATGAATGAATTTTTACAGGTTCTTTTGAAGGTCTGAAATATGCTTCAAGTATTGAAGAGTCAAAGACTATTCAATCAAGGGTTGTACATCAAAAAGTGGAATTTTGGATGTATCAATCAACTTCAATATTCAGATCATTTTGCCAAGTCAAGATTGGGTCACCAATATAGTGGGTCACCGATGGTACACTCAAAAGTCACCAAAAGTACTAAGGACATCAAATAAGATGAGGTCATCAAATTTGATGTCATGGTCACCGACACTATAATCTTGGTCACCGAAATTGCAGGTATATTTTCTAAGGCTGTGATATCAAGTCACAAGTTCAAGAGTGTACACTTTTGTCATTTAGTGAAAGATGAAGTTTATCAAGCAAAGTGTACACTTATCAATTCCAGCCTTACAAGGTATCCACCGATGTGATACATAGTGTGATGTATCACTTAGCAATTTCAAAGAGATAAGTTCTTGACTCACATCAATTGCAAGACACGTGAGCCAGCAAGAACTTGGGCATCAAGCTTTAAATAAAGACATTCTCTTTTATTCTTATAAAAGGAATATTTGTCTTTTAGCTAAAAGGTTTGACGGGACTTCACAGAGCATGAAGAAAAGAAGATAAAGTTATCTGACATTACGTGCTACAAGGAATGGTTCATCCATTATTCTAGTACAAAGGAAGTGGTCTCTTCCTTTGTCCAGCAGATAATCTTCCAGCTAATGAAACCTTGACAGCTGTCCACTTGCATCCCATGCATGGGCACTATAAAAGGAGATGAAGTCCTTCCCAGAAATCTCACGCTTTCAACAAATCTTCAGAGTGATTATTTGTGTCGTGGCAAAGTTGTGTGCTATAACGGTATTGTTTTAACTTCCTTAGTGTATAAGTTAATTACTGTTATCTGTGTGTTTAGTTTGATAGAATAGTGTGCCTGTTCTTTTCCGCATCAAACTGTCTGTGTGTAAATTTTTAATATTTATATTAAAAATTTTAAAAAGAGTATATCCTGTGTGTTTTATATTCAACCCCCCCCCCCCTTCTACAAAACCCTCTCTTAGTTAGCCATCTCTCCTTGGGGACTAACATAAAGAATCTGCACATCGTCATCTCCTTCCATAGTTGATTTTTTGAAGTTAAATGGTAGAGAGCAGAGGTTTTTTAGAGAGCAGCTGTGGTAATGGTAGAGAGCAGAGGTTTTTTAGTGAGTGAGAGAGTGTTTTTTTGAAATGATGAATATGTGTATCGTTCTGGATTCCATCGTGTTCTATAGTTGGTTTTTAGCATGATTATGGAATATGTGTAATTTGAACCGTCATGTTATATTTTCGATGTTGTCCGTACACGCTAATAATTAAGAATACAATTATTATGTGTGTGTAATAATAAATTATTAGTGTTTCTATTCAGAGTGAATATAAGCTAAAGTTGAATCGTAGTACTTATATTTAGTCTGAATAAAAGCTACGATTTTAGCTTATATTCAGTCTAAATATAAGCACTACTATTAGTGCTTATATTCAGACTGAATATAAACACTACAGAGTATAGTGTTTGTATTCAGACTGAATATAAGCTACAAATAGTATTTGGAACTTCAAGTTTTAGCTTATATTCAGACTGAATATAAGCACTTAGATTCAATTTAGCTCATATTCAGTCTGAATAGAAACATTAAAGTGCATTGTTACACTCTTAGTGCCAATATTCAGTCTGAATATAAGCTACCCTACAAAATCTTTTAGCTTATATTCAGTCTGAATATAACCCACTATTAAACAAACAACTATTTGTAGCTTATATTCAGTCCGAATATAAACACTATAGAGTATAAAATTATTTAGTGTTTATATTCAGACTGAATATAAGCCCTAAAATTCAATTTAGCTCATATTCAGTATGAATAGAAACACTAAAGTGCATTGTTACACTCTTAGTGCCTATATTCAGTCTGAATATAAGCTACCCTACAAAATCTTTTAGCTTATATTAAGTCTGAATATAACCCACTATTAAACAAACAACTATTTGTAGCATATATTCAGTCTGAATATAAACACTATAGAGTATAAAATTATTTAGTGTTTATATTCAGACTGAATATAAGCACTAAGATTCAATTTAGCTCATATTCAGTATGAATAGAAACACTAAAGTGTATTGTTACAATCTTAGTGCCTATATTCATTCTGAATATAAGCTGCCCTACAAAATCTTTTAGCTTATATTCAGTCTGAATATAACCCACTATTAAACAAACAACTATTTGTAGCTTGTAGTTCGTATTCAGACTGAATATAAGCTACAATTATTCAAAATAATTTTTGTAGCTTATAATTTATTTAGGCCTTGTTTGTTTTTTCATTTTAAGCTCTTAATCACCACTTATGTCTGATTCGTTTACATGTTTCATAACTATTTTAGAACTGAAATCAGACTTCAGACTTCAGCACCTCTTAAAAAACAAACGCCCCCTTAGTGTTTATATTCAGTCTGAATATAAGCTACAAATAGTATTTGGAACTTCAAGTTTTAGCTTATATTCAGACTGAATATGAGCACTAAGATTCTATTTAGCTCATATTCAGTCTGAATAGAAACACTAAATTGTATTGTTACACTCTTACTGCTTATATTCAGTCGGAATATAAGCTACCCCACAAAATCTTTTAGCTTATATTCAGTCTGAATATAACCCACGATTAAACAAACAACTATTTGTAGCTTGTAGTTTGTATTCAGACTGAATATAAGCTACAATTATTCAAAATACTTTTTGTAGCTTATAATTTATTTAGTGTTTATATTCAGTCTGAATACAACCCACGATTAAACAAACAACTATTTGTAGCTTATATTCAGTCCGAATATAAACACTACAGAGTATAATATTATTTAGTGCTTATATTCAGACTGATTATGAACTACGAGTAAACAAGCCATACATTTTAGGTTATATTCAGACCGAATATAACTTGTTGATTAATTGATTCAAAGCAAAACACAAGACAATCAATCATAACCCAAAATATATTAACATACAATTTTTTTAATGTTCAAATGTTAATCTAATATTCAACAAACATCATATCCTTGAAAACAGTCATATTCACCATTCTTTTACCATCACCTTCCACCACCTCCCTGAATCACCTAAGTAAATGCTGCAAACCTTGCATCAATTTCCTTCTTTGTTTTTTTAAATACTTACTCTTAAAACTTGGTTCAAGGTTAAGAAAGTATTTGACCTCTTCTATGACATAGTCTCTCCTTTTATTGACATCTGCCAACAATATTTTAGAAAGATTTTTTGTTCTGAGACTATTGAGTTGTTTTTTCTGGTTTTTTGATGCTTCATCATCCAATCCACAATGCCAAGTATTCAAATGCTCCCCTCCATTGAAGGTTTCCATGTGCAGCATCATGAATATCGAGCAGTCTTTGTAATTTTTTTTGCTCCTCCATATCATTTCTTCCCATTTAGGCTTTATGTCTTGTAATGATCTGTGCCTTTCATCCCCAATCTCTTTCAGATAGTTGATGAAGAGTGTTTGCTTCATGATGAAAATTTTAATGAAAACCTTATTAAAATCCGAAATAATAATAATATAACTCATTAAAATCTCTTTTATATTCAGACTGAATAACATACTTACCACAGTTTCTGGGACACCCTGATATTTTTTAGCATTTGATAGTTTTGCTGCACTGTTGTCTAGTATATGGATTGATCTATTTCTCAGGTCAAAGCATATCACATAATAGTGATTACTCCTCACAACAGGGAAAAATACCTGCATAAATAGATTATATCATTTTTATAAATAATGTATGAATAAAAAGATAGTTAATTGAATAATATTAAAATGCTTGTTTCATACCAAATCTACATTCCCCATCACTGCTATCTGCAGATTTATCCAGATTATGAAGCAGATTTTTTGAGAATATGGCCTGGTTTTTCTTGACATCAAACTTTTTGTCCAAGATGTCATGGGGCTGTTGTAAGAAACAAAAATGTTAAACTGGTATTCATCATGAATGTCTATGAAGATTATAATAATTATATTCTTACCAACAAATCTGTTGAACAATATAACTTTTTTGGTTTATTGTTTGTCTTCAACATTTCTTCAGAATTTAAAATGTAAGAGAATGTGTCTATTACATTTGAAAAGGGTTCCGATTCTGGAATCAAACTTTCAAGCAAAACTTTTATAGTTGTTTGCCCTGTACTTGATTCAAAAACCTCGTCCCTGTGATTATGATTATTTCTTAGAATTTATATAAAAACATTTTGATATTCAGACTGACTGAATAAACGGGTGTGCTCAATGTTAAAACTTACATTTGATCTCCAAAGAATGAGAACATCCATTGGGCAACATTCTTCTCAGTGTCTGTTTCCTCTGTCCGTGGATCCACTGGTTTTAAATTATATGGTGATCTGAATTCATCTTCATCTGTTGACTTCTTTTTTCTTTTTGGTGAAGAACATTCTTCTTGACTCTTTCTTTTTATTCCTATTTTAATTAAATATTTATTATCAATGTAACATGTTTTCCTCAAAATAGACTGTAGTCCTTATATTAATGCTGAATATAACATACAATTTTTGGTTTGTGTAATTGTAGTTTATATCTGATCTGAATATAAACACTAAATTGCATTGCAACACTCTTAGTGCTTATATTCAGACTGAATATAAGCTAAATTTATTTCAAAATACTATTTGTAGCTTATATTCAGTCTGAATATAAACACTACACAGTATAATAGAATTTAGTGTTTATATTCAGACTGAATATAAGCTACACCACAAAATCTTTTACCTTATATTCAGACTGAATATAAGCTAACATTATTCAAAATACTATTTGTAGCTTTTATTCAGTTAGAATATAAACACTATAGATTATAATAGAATTTAGAGTGTTTATATTCAGACTGAATATAAGCTAACATTATTCAAAATACTATTTGTAGCTTTTATTCAGTCTGAATATAAACACTACAAATTATAATAGAATTTAGAGTGTTTATATTCAGACTAAATATAAGCTACAAAGGTTATTATTAGACCATAGTTTTTATATTAAGGCTTAATACAAGTTTTTCCAAGTATGAACACCATTTAACAAGAAGATATTCAATACGATTACATTAAAAACTCTAAATATTCAAAATAAAAATTTATATAAACAAAAAAACTTTTACCTTCATCTTCAAAAGCTTCAATTAGATTAATCTCGTTGCATTTTTTGCTACTAGAAGCCATTTTTGTTCTCTGAATAAGAGTAATCTCGTTGATTTTCAGTAGAAAATGAAATTTAGGGCAAAATTTTCTTTTACGACAATGCCACCGCGCGTTTTACCGCTTTGTTTTTTGATCTGATTTTAAATGGATGGCTTAGATTCATCCTCATGTTCACAACCAAATATGGGTTCACATTTGAACCCACCCCTATATATATATTATATTATATATATATATATATATATATATTTAAATATTACTTCCATTAAGATTTAGAAAACAAAATAATTGTTCTAAGAAGAGAATTAAATAGACCCACTCAACAATATGCAGCTATGATGACTACGATAAGAAAAGAAGAAAATTATTAGCCTTATGAAAGCATGAAAAATAAACCGATTAATCCATTTGGAATATAATTAGATTTGGACTATATAAGTAATACAGAAGAAGCAATTGATAAATGGGAAACAACTTTTAGGATAGCAATTTCTATAAATAAAATAGATATTGAAACAATAATTAGTTTTCTAGAAACACTACAAGAAAAGAGGGTTTTAGAGAAGGAAGTTTTAGAGAAGGATTTAGATATGTATCTAAATGTGAGTTTTAGGGAAGGATTTTCATGACAAAAATGAAAAACGTAACAAAAGGTGAGATAAGTTTTAGAGATGGATTCCAAACAAAGTAATACACTATGTAAATTGTCTCTAAAGCTTTTAGAGACACTTTTTGTGTAAAATGTCTCTAAAAATCAAACCAGAATTTTTAGAAACGCTCTTAAAACCTTCTCTAAAGAATAAAATATTTTTATTTTTATTTTTATTTTAAAACTAAATAAAATGTTTTAGTTACATTTTTTAATTTTTAAAAGCGTGTCTAAAGAGTTTTTATTTTCAATAAATAATAGTATAATATAATGAGAATATCATTTGATATCAACGTAGAGTTGTACAATTCATTGATTTCCCATCGATTTCTGTTTAAATTAGGGTGCGAGAGTTGTACGATTTCAATTATCCCACCTTTGATTTCGTTTTTGGATTGACTTCGTCTTCAATTTGTTATCATCGACTTCGTCTTCAATTTTAGGGCTTGAGATTATCTTCTTCTTTTCCTCTCAATTGATTTATGTTTAAATTAGGGTGCAAGAGTTGTACGATTTCAATGATTCCACCTTAGATTTCGTTTTTGGATCGACTTCGTCTTCAATTTGTCATCATCGACTTCGTCTTCAATTTTAGGGGTTGAGATTCTCTTCTTCTTTTCCTCTCAATCAAGTAGCCTTGTCTTCCCTCAGTCTCTCTCATTCGCCGCTCCTCATCTTGTCCATTACTTGTTTAATATACGTAAGTATTTTTCTTCCTGTCATGGTTTTGTATTTGAAGATTGAAAGTTTATGTTCTTTGATGCTTGCAAACGTCCAGGTGTGAACAACTAAGCTGATGGATGGTAGCAAGGTTGTTAACAGATGGAACTTCGCCCAATTCAACCGTCGGCCGCCATGAACATCATCTAGGTACGTCAGATTATCTCTGTAGGAAATTTGATTTATTTTGGTATCTATCGAGCCTCCAATTATCAGGTTTTTTTCTTTTCCAGATTGTTTGTCTTTTCTGTCTTATAATTGTCATGTTTGTTAGAGATGTTACGGATCTGAAGATTCTCTTGTGAAATTTAGGTTTATGGTCTTGTGATTTTGTGTTCATTTGTGATGTATGGATGTAATTGTGTGTTTTCGCTTCCATGGTTCTAGTATCGGAAATCTGAATTTGACGTAAAATCTACTCCATAGTATTACTATATGAATTATCTTGAATCATTTTCGTAGTTGACTTCTTTACAAGACCTATCATTGTTCAGTAGAGAAAAAATGTGATTGTGTTAGACTGTATAAAATCAGAGGCTAAGAGTTCTATATGCTAATTTTTTTTAAATTGGTATGTAGTTAAAATGGATTTATCGATTAATTTCATGTGTTATGAAATGAGAATCCTTTAGCAAACTTTCTGAAGATTAAGGACACACGCAGTTATGAGAGACCTGTTTAACACATTGTTGTTAAGTGATGAAGGGATTGTAAGACTTGCTTATCTTAAATCTACTGGAGTGTGTATATATATTCATGGTGGAAAACACTTGATTAGTTGCTAATGTTTAGAGTTTGTTTTATCTCAAATTGGCGCACACTGCCAACAGGCTAAGAATAACATTAATGTTAATTCGAACGAGCTAATAATTTGGAATACCTACCTTGATTTCACGTTGTATTTAAACCTTGCTTTCATTAATCACAAATAGAAGTGCTCCTATTGTTAGGTGAACTAATAAAGCATCTAAATTGCATCTCCAATTAATTATAATATCTGTTATTACCTTAACTAATTATCCGAATTGAGCATTTGGTAAATTGTGAGTAAAAGGTAAAGAAAGTTCTTGTGGTTCCCATCATTTCTTTTTCCATCAAACAAGTTTGATTTTAGTGTATTATTTCTAAGTTCTAACTAATTAATTGGCATTGGATAGGATCTGCCAAAACATATACAAGGTCTACACTTGATCCTATAGTTAGGTGAACTTATAAAGCATCAAGTCATGTTCATTCTTTTTAAAGTAAGGTCGATAGAACACCTATTTTGTAGTTTCTCTAAATTGGAATTTTTGGCCTTTCTATAATGCATCGCCCCAACCTTTTCAAATTGACGTTCAACTACAATTGCAAATTATTGGTATTTCAATAAGATTTCAATAACCCATATATTTTTTTTTTATGTAACTTAGATATGTGACTTGAAAATAGAGAAAAGAAGGGGAACAACACAGGAACCAATGTAGGGCATAATATCATCTCAGGTTTGATATATACCATGCTTTTTAAGTCTATTAAATCATACGACAAATCAACTTATAGAATAACCACGAAGTTAACACCAATGAAATTAAATTTCTACCTTTATGGTGGAATCAATCATAAGAAGTTCTTCTGCAACAAACTCAAACTCAGACACTGGAAAATGGGACGAGATGATGCTGCATCATCATTCACACCTATCTTACCCACCCAAACTACGATTTCAGTACTTACAGTTTGTTGAAAATTTGCTTTTTTAAAATTATGATTTTTGTTCTTATAGTTAACTTACGGTTTTAGGTAAAGGAGATTCTCCATAATAATCGGCTTCATGTTGAGGAATACCCAAAGCACACGTTTCTTAACAAGATGTGTGATGGTAAGTTCCAATTACCCAAAGCATGCATCTACCGGTAATTTCCATTACTTTCTTCTGCAATTACCGTATTTATTTTGTGCAATAGGTTGTTGCTGCATTAAACAAGGATGCCGATATTCATGTTCTGAATCATGCCGACCTTGATCTTGTCTACTACATGGTAATTTTACGATACATTTTGCATGAGGATTTTGCTCTCTGTTATCTTCAGAGCGACAGGGCCAATAGGTTTTGTCGAGGAACCTCCCTTTTGTCCTTAACAACTTTTTTGGAGAGTAATCTGACGGGGTTCCACATATTCGCCTAGAAACTATGAATTTTCACCTTTTCTATTAAAATATTACATGTATAGCAGTTGGTCTCAATGCTTACAAATTACCATGGCAGGTAGATTAGTAGCAGAAAGTACAATTTACAGCTTTGGCACCATCCTGCTTGATCTTCTCAGTGGAAAGAACGTTCCCCTGAGCCATGTAAGTTCTTAACTTCTCATTTATCAGTTTTACAAGAAGGATGAACTGCATGGAAATAACTCTGTTGTTTGCAAAAAGAAAACCGTGCCACCCACTGCCAATTGAAATTTGAACCCCTGTGATCTCTAGTGAAATTAACATAATTTGCAAAAAAGAAAATTTATGATTGCATACATAGTTTGCATGATGGACTGTATAAAAATCATACGATCAAAATTTGTGTTCTCTTTCTGTTTGTAGGCACTGGACTTGATCTGTGACAAAAATTTCCAGATGCTAATCTCACCCCACGCCATGAATTGCGTTTCTCATGGGAATTGATTTGGTGTATCTCATTACTATTGATCTTCAATTAGGATTGATCCAAGGGTGGAGATCCCTTCTTACCCTTCTCACCCTTCTCACTGAAACTCAACAGTACCATTATACTAGTTTTTTTTATTCGCTCATGGGGTCGTGGGCAATCATCTTCAGGTGATGGCGTGGTGACTATGGGGGCGGGCGTCGCAGTTGCAGCAGCATTGGACATTTTGGCATTTCACGACATTCTGAGTATCAAGGTGCCACCCTATATATAAATCAATAATAAATTATAACCTAAGCTGATACAGTTTCTCAACTAAACTGTCATTTATTTTTTCTGACCAATTCCCTATTTGGGCATTTAAGATTTTTGCAGCGATAGTACGTTACTTTTGTCGTGTGCAGTTGTCATTCGAGGGATGCCATCATTTGCTTCTTGGCAAGATCTTAAGGTGACAGTTATATTGTTCTGTTTTTTTTTTGCCTTAACTTTTGCAGCTTCGATAACTGTAATAGAAGACATCTCAGGATCATATGCGTAGGGCTGGTGACTTTTTTTTCCATGATTCATATTTACAGTTTTTATTATGTTTGCAGCCTATGATGGGATCAATGCAAAATATTGTCAATAGTGATAAGGAAGGCTTCATCATGTAATTTTGTTGGTTCAACAGTTCTTAACCTTTACAGAATCAGGTAAACATATAAAGAAATGATATGAAGTTGCTTTGATGTCATGTTGACTTGTTGCAGAAAAAAGAGAGGAATTGCCATATTGAAGATCTTGGATTGTTGTAGTATGATTTTAGGTTTTTTTTTTTTTGATAAATTTGAACAAATGTGTGCATTCATTGAAACATAATGGATTGTTTTGAAATATTCTCATCTTTTATGACAAATATATATATATATATATATAAAAGTTGTTTTAGGATTTTGATGTTTTATTTTTCTTGGTAAGTATTGTTATTTATTGTATTATAATATATATATATATATAGCTGAAATAGTGACTATATATGTGTATATATACATCCTTTAGAGAAGGAAATGATATTTTTTTAAAGTGTAACTAAAGGATACATTTAGAGAAGGTTTATAAAAGCGTCACTAAAACATATACTTTTAGAGAAGATTTAGATTATATGTCTCTAAAGATAACATTTAGAGAAGGTTTAGGGAGTGTAACAAAATGGTACTTTTAGAGAGGGTTTATATAAAGTGTCACTAAAGCCTAGACCTTTAGAGAAGCTTTTCAAAAAACCTTCTCTGAAGGTACCTTTTAGTGACGGTTGAAAACCGTCATTAATGCTCGAAAAACGTCACTAATAGATACTTTTAGAGAAGCTTTTTAGAAAAATTTTGCCAACTTTTAGAGAAGCTTTGAAAATGCATCTAAAACTCAGGAAAAGCTTCTCTAAAGGTTAACATAAAAGTATAAAGCTTTTAGCTACCGTTATATAGGGAAGCTTCTTGACGGAAGTGAAAAGCTTCTCTAAAACCTTTAGAGAAGCTTTTTAGACTTTTAAATACAAAATAAAACCTTCTCTGAAGGTCATTTTTCTTGTAGTGAAAGAACCCTTTTAAATAGCTCTCTAAAATATTGGCAAAATTTAAACTCATAAATTAAAAAAAACTGTATTCGAAACAGATAATATTGTAGCAAACATAATAACGAGAGCTGTAGAAGCCTTTAAACTAGAATTCTGTGGAGAAGGAAATATATTAAGAGATCGGCCACAATCAAGAAATATTCTATCGCCTTATTAAGATTACAATTATGTGATATTTGTGAAATAGATAGGTATATATATGTTTTTCAAGATTATCATTATCACGTATATAATCTAGTACCAGATACAGGTAGTTATTTACCATTTTTCTTGGCCAAGATCCCTGATACATTGGGACAAAAATTGATAAATACCTATGATCCAGGATTTAATGACACTTTAGGAAAAAAAAGATAACATATGTTAGAGATAAATTAAGCGAATGGCGTGAAGATGTCATTCTAGCCAAAATGACAAAAGGATTAAAGAAAAGAATATCTCGATGTTGCGATAAACCAAAAATGCCCCTAATGATAGGATGCGATAGTTCTTACTATTATGGAAATATAAAAAAGAAATATAAAAGGAGTCAATATAAAAAGAGATATTTTAAAAAGAGAAAAACAAATTATTATTAGAAAAAAAAGGATATTGTAGGACTCATAAACCTACTTTTAAAAGAAAAATAAAACCTAAAGAATGTCGATGTTAGTATTGTAAAGAGATAGGACATTATGCTAATAAGTGTCCTAAAGTTTTTGGGAAAAACATTAAAAAGTTTGAAATTGACGAAAATATTGGAAAAATTATGAATGATGGAGACTTTATCCAAATTAATGATTTTCAAGAAGTAGACTCGAATGAAAGTATCTGTTGATCCAAACTCCTTTTAGTGATTTGAATATGATTCCTCTTATACTTAGTGAAAATTCCATTCATAGGATAATGTTCAGATTCAGGGATAGCAGACACTGACTGCGCTCAGTGATCGCTGAAGATCAGGAACAACATCCTATCCCTATCCCTGAAGATCTGAAGAACAACACTCACACCATAAAGTCATTCAGCGACTGTCGAAAGCATAATTGAAGAAAAAGCTGGATGCCTCGTGATCTGAAGCGGTTCAGTGATAGCAATGTTCGTCTATCTGAAGTGTGAGATATTGCAAAGCCTCAGTGATACCCGAAGACTTTATCCTAGGAGATTCTGGTTTAGTGATCAAGTGGGGCCTACTCAGCAAGATCAATGTTGATCTTATCCTTGATGCACAAAAGTCAAAACCCCATATCTTGTCAGAAAATGACGTATGGATTGTCTCTTATGTCCCCATCAGATCTGATTTGGTTACTGTTCATATTCGGCCAAAAGCATGGTTGCTTTATGAACAAAGGACAAGTCTCAAATAGAAACTTGACACGTGGCATATGCCTTTTGCTTTGCATTTAATGCAACGGGTATAAATAGATAAAGAACCCTTCTTCATCTTTATGCATACTAATTCTCTTCTCAACCTTTGCTTCTATTTCTTATCTTTCCTTGTGCATCAAACTGTTTGATTTCTTAAGTTATAATAGAATAGGTTTTAATACTTGTTCTTATTCCACTTACAACTGTAAATTTGTTTATTCAATATAAACTCATTTAAAAACCCAAAAGCTTGTGTTTGTATTCAACCCCACACCCCCTCCCCCTCATTCTACAAACTGTTTCTTTATTCTTAAACTCTTGTAGACTCCTTTGGGACCAACAGTATCTTTATATTAACTGATACAGAATATACTTCTTCTGAAGATTAATAAATTAGAAGTAGGTTCTACAAGTACTTCTAATTCTATATATTAACTGATACAGAATATACTTCTTTTGACCTCTAATAAAGTCATGATACCTTTACTATCTAAAAAAGATATACAAAATAAATTATGAAGGATAAAACCCAAAATTAGAAATACTTTAGGATCGGTAAATATAGGAGCCATACAGATAGTTATAAAATCAACCTTCAAACAACGAATAGATGCCCCTATAGAACTGGCCATATTGGATACAAAATTAGAAATAGAGAGAAAGCTTGTCTAGGCATATTAAAAGGAAATTTACAATATAGAAAATTGAAACTCAATAGTTACCCAAGAATTTCCTATCATATACAAGATAAAGATTTTGATAAAACTCTATGTTTATTACAAGATTTCAAAAGAATAAATTTCTTTAAAACATAAAATAGGCCATATTCGATAACATATGCTATTCATTCAGATTGTTTTAGTATAAAAAAATGCCATAGATCTTCTTTTACTATTTAATGAAGTATGCCAGGTACAAGTTGTTGATCCAAACTCCTTTCAGTGATTTGAATATGATTCCTCGATATACTTACTGAAAATTCCAAATCTATGTTACTGATCATATTCAACGATAGCATATACTGACTGCACTCAGTGATCGCTAAAAATCAGGAACATCACCTAGTCTCTGAAGATCTGAAGAACCACACTCACACCAAAGACCATTCAGCGATAGTCGAAGACCTGGCTGAAGGAAGAGATGAACAACTCGTGATCTGAAACGGTTCAGTGATAGCAACGTCCATCTAACAAAAGTGTGAGATCATGCATAAAGCCTCAGTGATACCTGAAGACTTCATCCTTGAAGATTCAGTATTAGCGATCAAGTGGGGCCAACTGAGCAAGATCAAAGTTGATCTTATCCTTGATGCACAAATGTCAAACCCCCATGCCATGTCAGAAAAGACGTACGGACTGTCCCTTATGTCCTTACCAACTCTGATTAGGTTACTGTTCATATTCGGCCAAAAGCATGGTTGCTTTATGAACAAAGGATAAGTCTCCAATAGAAACTTGACATGTGGCATGTACCTTCTGAGTTGCGTTAAATGCAACGGGTATAAACAGATGAAGACCTCTTTTTCTTCTTTATGCACGCTCATATCTCTTCTTGAACCTCTAATCTTATTTCTTACCTCTCCTTGTGCATCAATTACTTAGTGACTTCTCAAGTTGTATTAGAATAGTTTTAATACTTGTTCTTATTTCGCATACAACTGTAAATTTGTTTATTGATATAAACTCATTTAAAAACCCTAAAAGTTGTGTTTGTATTCAACCCCCCCCCCCTTCTATAAATTGTTTCTATACTTATAAGCCGTGTTTGTATTCAACTCCCCTACTATGTAGAGAATGGACCATTCATTCCAATACTTCTAGTCCCTGCAGTTCCTGCTACTGCTGCCTCTCCTGCCATTCCTGAGAGATGTATTCTCAAAACTCCAAATCAATGGAGTGAGGATGGCAAGAAAGAACTAGCTGTTGACTCAAAAGAAAGATCTATTATTGTCATGTCTCTTCCAGATGATGTTTATCATTCTGTGATGAAAATGAGGAAGTCTAAGTCCATGTGGGATACTCTCTGTGTCCAATATGAAGGAACCGATGAGGTTCAGATTACTCGCCGTATAAACCTGGTAAGACAATATGAAAGCTTCATGTTTCTGAAAAATGAAACACTTACACAAATCCACCAGAGATTTAACTGTCTTTTAATATTGAGTACTCTAACTCTGAAATTCTGACTAAGTTCATGGAAGCTCTTCCTGACCAATAGGACACGTTTACCGCATGTCTTAAGTTGTCAAAGAACACATAAACTCTTTCTTTAAATGCCCTATACGGAATATTGCTTAATCATGAGCAATCCCAAGCCTTAAAAAGAAACCTGATAAAGGACACTAAATATGCCAAAAGTACTTCTTTGGCTTTAGTGACCTCAGAGATGGAAACTCCTAAACTTGTATCTACTTCTATTACATCTATCACCGAGTTAGATTAAACTAACTCGGAGGATATCACTGGTGCGGATATCTCTTAATTTGATAATTCTCTGGCTCTCCTTACTAACAATTTCAGGAGATTTGCCAGAAAGAGCAATTTCAGAAAAACCCCTGCCATCAATGACTCTGATAAGTCAAAGACTCTCCCAGCTGTCAAAACTTCAGTGATCTGCTATAACTGTCAGCGCAAAGGCCACTTTGCAAGCGAATGCAAATCCAAGAAGGTTGCAGCTCCAACTATTTCTCAGACTCCTAATAAAACTAAGAACGAAAAATATTCTAAGTTAAAAGAAAAATATCAAAATCTGAAGAAAAACCAACGAAAAGGCAAGGGCCTTGTCGCTGAAGAAGTCGATTGGGATCAATAAGACGACTGGGCTCAAACCACTAATGAATCTAGATCAGATGAAGAAGACATAGCCTTCATATGTCTTATGGATAGAATAGAAGAAGCTGAAGAGGCCTATGATATCTCTTCTTCTGAATCTCCATCAACTAAGGTACCTATTCTAACTAAATCCTCTATACCTGAAAATGATAGCGTGTCAGCTCTCGATTATATGATTGTTGATTTTAATGCTCTAAATGGTAAAGTAAAAGCTGAACAAATAAATATAGATCTTACTGAACAGCTTAAAAACTACCATCTGAAAATCAAAGAACTTACTAAAATCGAAGAAGATTTTGAAGACCAAATCTTTGTAAATCAGGCAATAAGCATTGAAAGACAACAAGCTATCACCGACCATGAAAAAGCCATCGCTGATCTTAAGGCTGAAAAAGCCACCATTGAGGGATGGTGTAAGGCATCTGACAAAGTCAGCGAGATCATAAATGCTCAGATTTCTAAAAAGGTCAAGAGCGGTCTTGGATATTTCTCTGACCAAGAAAAAATAGACACCGACCGTTCCATGCTAAAATTTGGAATGTTTGTTTCTTCTATCCCTGATCCCTCTTCTCAGAGTATCTTTACATCTGAGAAAAGACCTTCAAAATCCTTTACCAAGGATTCAGGGAAGGTGATCAAGGACAAGTTCCTTGACCATGTTCCCACGATCAAGAACTGCCAAAAACTAAAGAAGAATCCTTCACTTCCTTTAGTGAGTCATCCTAAAGCTGGAAAGAAGATCTCTGGATCTGTTCAGATATCTACAACTAGAATTAAGATTGATCTCACTCCATCGAAATCAGAGGAACTAGTGGTTCCTCCAAGAACAATGGAGAAAGGAATTCTTGATCCTGGTCGTGAAAATGTTTTGACCTCTCTGCATGCTTCTAGCTCAAAACCTGTTCTCAAGTACCGTAAATGCTATCATTATGGTGAAACTACCCACATTGCTAGTAAATGTCCAAATGTTACTAAAGCTGAAAGATTGGCTCATGGTAAGAAAGTAGCTCAAGCTAAGAAATCAGCAAAACTGAAATCCACTAAGGTTGGTAAAACTTCCAAGGTGAAGACAATCACTAAAGAAAATTCTTCAGCAAGTAACATATCCGCCATACCTGTTGTTTCCACTGACAATGCAGGACCCATAGTTATATGGGTACATATGAAAAATTAATCCCCTTGTCTTATGCAGAGTACTAAAGGTATCTGGTATCTAGATAGCAGATGCTCAAGGCACATGACTGATAGAAAATCCCTGCTCTTTGAATACAAGGAGGAACTAGGTCCCTCTATGACCGTCGGTGGAAGTGGCAAAGGATACACCAAGGGTTATGGCATTCTATCCAATTGAGCAACTTCTTTCAGCCGTGCTGCTTATGTTGAAGGACTAAAGCATATTCTTTTAAGCATTAGTCAACTCTGTGACAAAGATTTCAAAGTCTTGTTCACAAAAACAAGATGTGTTGTCACTAAGAAAAACGACAAACTTGCTTTAAAAGACAAAAGATCAGAGAACGTATATATCATAAATATGGATAGTACTCATTTTTTGAATTTTTTTGAATTTTTTATCAAGGGCCTCCTCTGATGTAAATTGGCTCTGGCATAAGAGACTCTCTCATCTAAACTTTTAGATGACAAATGATCTGTCTTAGAAAGAACTTGTCAAAAGTCTCCCTAAACACTCTTTTACAAAGGAATCTCTTTGTTCAACGTGTGAGAAAGAAAAGTTGACAAAAAAAACATTTAGATCAAAACAAGTCCCTTAAGTGACCTCACCTCTTCACTTACTTCTTATGGATCTCTTTGGACCTGTCAATGTCCAATCCATATCTGGATAGAAATACACTCTTGTGATCGTTGACGAATATTCCAGATACACTTGGGTATCTTTTCTTCGTTCTAAGAGTGATACACCTGAGGAAATTATTTCCTTTATCAAAAGAATGGAAGTCCTAAACAATCTTACTGTTCGATCCATGAGAAGTGATCATGGTACTGAATTCAAAAAACAATACTCTGGTGACTTTCTTTGAAGAAAAAGGAATCTCTCATAATTTCTCATCAGTGAGGACACCTCAGCAAAGTGGCGTTGCTGAAAGAAGAAACCGAATGATCATTTAAGCTGCTCGCTCGATGCTCAAGATGAAGAATAGTTGAATAATTGGATGAAATCTCATTATGGGGAACCTGAATCTTATTTTAGTGCACCACCTGTCACTGAAAATAACGATGATGAAGGTCCTAGCGTCATTCCTACAACAAGTAACAATCTATCCTCTTCAGGGATAGATGTTACTCCTCTAAATCGGATTCCTCCAACAGTGATTCATCAGTGAATAATCAAGTTTTGCTCTCAACTCAAGAGAATGCAAGTCCCTCTGGATCCGCACCAGGGATGATAAGAAATGTTGAACAATCTATTGCTGAAGCATCTTCCGTTCTCCCTGAACAAGTTGCTGAATCAATTGTTGATCAAACTCCTTAACTACCGGCTCAGCGATGGACTCAAAATCATACAATCGATCAAATCATTGGATCATTATGATGCAAATAAAAGAGTTTAGTCACCCCAGAACTCGCCACCACTTACACAAAACATCGATGTCTATGTGACCGATGATGTAGACTGGATGGCAGTTGGCACGTCCATGATAACTACCAATCCAAAAGCCAATGAATTCCCATCAGAGGGTTATGGTAACAGGGCACCCAACGTACCTCGGTTTTTAATATTTTTAAAGGTACACACATCATTATTGACCTCTCCACCCTCTGATGTTGGAGATCAAGTCAATATAATCAGAACATTCGAAGAGGTGCCTCTTAGGAGCCCTCGAAGACAGGATGGAAGTCCCTCCACACTCAACATACAAACAGGGTGTGAATGAGGGCCCATCTGGACGTGAGGGTCAAGAGGCTCCATGTGTTGGAGATGCATCGGTTACACCCCCACCTGAGTTTGTCACAAATATTGCGTTCCAAACATTTGTTGACCACATGAAGGGATCCATGGCAGATCTAAAAACAATCGTTGAAAACAGTAACTCCAACTTTAATGCAGAACAGGCACATGTGAACTTTTCTTTGTGTGAAATATGAGCCACTCGGAAGGAACACACCCAAACGCCGGATCAGATCAAGAACTTATTAATCAATGCCCATGATGCCCAAAGAAATCTATCCATTGAGCAGTTTCAGAAGTTGGAAAACAATCTGAAGTCGAATGCAGAAGCTATTTCCAAAATACCCTCTGAAGTTCCAACCCCACCAGACACCATCTCTACAAAGGAATTTGGTTTATTTGCCGCCGATATGAAGAAGCTTCTTGATGCCGTCATTCCTTCATAATCCTCTACTTCTTCTGGCCTGATCACGAAATCTGACTTGACAAATTCTCTGAAGGTCATGCTAGACAAATTCAACGATGTTAATGCAAAATTTGTTTCGAAGATAAACACTATCCCAGCAACTGAACTCACCCAGAAGGTATCTACCTTGGATACTTCTGTGAATACACTCACAACAGTTGTACAATCTATCTCTGCGCACCATGAATCAAGGAAAAAGGCCAAGGAAGAACGAGCGTGCAAGAAGGCTGAGCTCAAAAGGAAAAGATTTGAGGATCAGGACCCAGATTCCTCTGATCCTCAGAAGGGGAGAAGAGGCAAAAAGTTGTGGGATCAACTTCTGAATCAATTCAAGCTCAACCTTCATCAACACAACCACAACACCAACCCACAGAGAAACCCACTGAGCAAAATCCACCTGCCAATCAACAAGCTCCAATAGCTGCAACTCCTTTGGCAATGCGTCCTCTGCCAAAAGATCTAGAAATGGCAAACTCTATCCTAGGTCTGGGAAGTACAAGAAGACAACCATTTCTCATTCCCAGAAGACCGAGGAACACATCAACTCGACCCAGAGCCACTGGTCAACCATCACAAACTAATCAAGGTTAGGCATCCACTTCAAGCCCAATCATACAAACAACTCAAGATGCGAATACTTCGATAGCCTCAACCTCTGCAATCCCAGAAACCTCTGAAATCCCAGAAAACTCTTTTCCAATCCATGAAGCAGACACACCATAATATATTCTTTATAAGGTCTTAAACCTTGAAACTCAACAAGAACAACCAACTAATGAAGCAGAAACCTCAACGAGCCAACCCACTACTGATCAAAGGATGAAAGCCCCAATGGTTGATCAATCTGGTGATCATTGTTGAACAAATGCACAGAAATAGGGCTGAAATTCAGTAGAACTCTATGGATCCAGAACAACGTGCAAGAATAGCTGAAACTCAAGTCTATGTGTCAAAAGAAATAATCTACGGATTCTTATATGCATAGAGAGAAGAAAGAACACTAATAATAGCACCCAATTTTTCAGAAGGTGATGATCATCAAACAATGGCCATATTTGCAAGATTTAGACAGCCTAGAGCAAATGTTTTCGTTTCTTCTGCTATCAGAAGAGTTCTTGGATTAAGAACTAAATATTTTGAGAACACTGATGTTATGTATACCGTGTACAGAGTTGAAAGAGTGAATGGACAAGTATACAACTTCAGTGACAATGATCTTGTGTTCTTAAATCCATCTGATCTGATACCCTTTGGAAGATACATGAAACGCTTGAGAAATAGAAGCCCAGATGATCAAATTGCTTTTTTAAGAATTCTATCTACTAAGGAAGCTTTTGTTGACTTCAGAACCAAGGTGGATTTTCAGATTGGTTTTGAAAGACTTGTGAATCGACTATTCATAACTGCTCTTAACGAAGAATTAGAAGGAATTGCTTCAAAGATGGTTGGTGATATAGTACCAGAGCCTGAACAAGAAAGAGGGATAGTTTATAGAGGACCCACAGGCAAGAGATTTTTTAGGCTAAAAGAATCCTTCAAGTATTCTGATGATACATTAACTTGATCAGAGGTTTAATTGTTCTTAAAAAGGATGATGTGGATATAATCATCAAAAGATCAGCATTTGATATGGAAAGGCATATTGAAGGGGTTTCCAAACTAAGAGAGATCACTATAAAAAATTTAGAGTCATTAGTGGGCACCAGAAGCCCCATTCTAGTTAATCTTTGTATTATCTTTTGTAATTTCAACTTCTTGTAATGAAATAAATTTCAATCTTGTTTCTTTTTACTTTGTATATTACTGTTCTAACTTCATACTTAGGGGGAGATTTGTAGAACTTATTTGAAGTATGAATCAAAACTTTCCTTGAAGAAACAAGTTGAACTCTCCAGAGGCAAGCATCTTCAGAAGATCTTTACTTCAGAAGCAATAGTTCAAAAGCTCCAATGACAATCCAGAAGATCAGGCATCTTCTGGATTTCACTTTATGAACTATACACGTGCCTCAATGACATGGCAAGTCATGCATCCTGTGCGTAACTGAATTTGTTAGATGTCTTGCTTAGGTGTCAATATGTGATAGGCTAGATCATTGACTTTTCCATTGTAATAGTATAAATAGAGATAACCTTCACTGTATCAAGTGTTGATTGAATTGGAGAGAACTTAAGAGAGTAATTTGTATTGCTGTAATCATCAACATCTCGAGTGAAATACAAATTACAATTGATCTTCATTGTATTCTTCCTTTACTGTTTACAATTCTAGTTTATTGTTGATTAATTTGCTTCCGCTCACTGCTCTTACTGTTTGTGCTTAATCATCTTTATTTGAGTATTCAAGGGATCTGGGTTCCAACACCCTCTTGTTGGCAATATCCCTTGGCGACCAATCTTTCTTTATTTCTCACAATAATTCCATGTTCATCCTTTTTATTTCTGAATACCCATTTGGTTCCCATCACTGATTTGCCCTTAGGTCTTGGTATGAGCGTCCAGACTTTGTTTCTTTCAAATTGGTTAAGCTCATATTTCATAGCTAAAACCCAATCTGGATCTTGGAGTTCCTTACTAGGCTTCTTTGGTTCTATGCTGCTTAAGAAATTCACATATAGACATTCATTTGTTGTTGCAGATCTGGTTTGTACTCCTTTTGAGGAATCACCTATTATTTGATGAACAGGATGATATCTTGTCCATTTATTCTCATTTGGAAGTGGCTGAACAAAAGTCACATTATTCTAAGAGTCATAGTCATCAACAATAGCATGGGTTTCAATTTCTGAATGAATATCTGAGTGTAGGTCTGAAGTCTCCCCCTCAACTGTGGGATTAACTTCTGAAGGTATATTTTGAGGTTCAGAAATAGGAATTTCTGAAGTTGAGGTAGAGATTGTCGGTCCAGATATATTTGATGTTGATTGTCTCTTAAAAGTGATGGATTCTGGAAATCTGCAGAGACATCAATTGAAACATCAAATAATTCATGACATAATAAATCCAATTTATCTTTGATTGATGTATTAATAGAATTTAAAGTAGATGTATCATTTATCCCCTGTTCTGAATCATTTTGTTTAGAATTCTGAATTAGCCTGAGTTCTGAACTATCTTGTTCAGAAGTCGTATGAGGTTCATCAAACTTGACGTTTGTGCTTTCTATGATTATTCTGGATTTCTTCATATAAATTCTATATGCTTTTGATTGTTGAGAACATCCAACAAAGATTCCAGATAAGCCTTTTGCATCAAACTTTCCCAAATTATCTTTGTCATTCAGTATAAAGCACCTGCACCCAAATATATGAAAGTAATTAATTATTGATTTTGTATTTCTAATAAGCTCATAAGGAGTTTTAAGAAATCGTTTGTTCTAAATATTTCTATTTTGTGTAAAGCATGCCGTTGAAATAGCTTCTCCCCAAATAAATACAGGTAAGTCTGAATAAGCTAGCATTGTTCTTGCAGCTTCCACTAAGGTTCTGTTCTTTCTTTCAATTACCCCATTCTGTTGTGGAGTTCTTGAAATGGTAAAGTTGTGTGAAATGCCAACAGTGTCTAAAAAAAATTTAATCTGAACATTTCTGAACTCTGTTCCATTATCACTTCTGAGTTTCTGAACTGGCAATTGAAGAAGAACTTGAATTTTCTTCAGAAACGTAATGATTACTTCTGTAGTGTCAGATTTCTGTCTAAGAAACTCAACCCATGTATATCTTGAGTATACATCCACTATTACCAATATGTATTTCTTGCCTCTTAAACTCTGAGTTCTCATAGGACCACACAAATCCATATGTAACATTTCTAAAGGAGATTTACAGGAAGAATTCAATTTTAATGGATGAGAACTTCTCTTAATCTTGCCCAATTCACATGCTGAGCACAAAGAATTCTTCTGAAGTCTAATTCTTTGCAGTCCAATAAATGAGTTATTCTTTGCCAAATCATCAATGGATATGGAATTTAGATGTGACATCCTTCTATGCCATAGCCAACTTTCTTCTAACACTGGTTTAGAGATATAACAAACTCCCTTTAGTTGACCATCTTCAGTGAATGTAGTAGTGTAAATGTCACCATCTCTGTATGCTGTTAAGGTTTCCATTTTGTCAGAGTTTAGAATATGACAATACTGTGTATCATAATGAATAGTGCACAATTTGTCACAAAACTGACTGATGCTGAACAAGTTATGTCTTAAGCCTTCAACATAGAATACTTTCATAACTTTTACATCTCCCTTAACAAAAGTACCATACCCTCTAACATATCCCTTAGCATTGTTTCCAAAACTAAATGTTCCTCCATTTCTTTCTGTGTAATCAGTTAAAAGATATTTGAATGGTGTCATGTGTCTTGAACATCCAGAATCTAAGACCCACATATGACGGATCTACAAAAACTATTACTTGGATTTAGGTACCCATTTGAGAATGGGTCCTTTCAAATTAGTAATAAAAGAGGGAATTTTGAGTTTTGGTTTCCAGATTTGTTTAAGATTTTCAGAATTTAATTCAGATTTTTGTTTAACAACCCATTTTATCACAAATTTGTCTTTTGAATTTGTTTCTGAATTTTTAGAGTTACAGAAAGATGGGGCATACTTGACTTGTTTCCTTGGATATTTCTGTTTAAATTCATAATTTAGTTGGAATGAATGATATCCATAGTTAAGACAATGAATATGATTCTCAAGCATTTTTATCAAATCATGGCATAAACAAGAATTAACAACATGAGAATTTGTAACAAACTTCTTCTTTTTATTCATTGAATGAACTTTTGGTACATCATTACAAAAACTAACACTATCTAGTTTGTCTTTGTTTGACAGTCTTTGTTATTTCTTCTTCCAAACTAGAGTGGACTGCTCTGAAAAGAATAAAAAATGAGGATTAGTTGGTTGTGAACTTTTTGATTTAGCAGTCTTGGATTTCTGAACAACTTTCCTCTTGTGTTGGTTTGGTATTAGAATACTGTCCTGGTTCAAAATTCTTAACTCTTGTGTTAAAAGATGATGATGATATCTCAGAGTGTCCTGTATTAACAATGGATTCAGCTTCTAAATTGTTTTGAGAGGTATTGACATTTGAACCTAAAGTGTCTATATTGTATTCAGAAGATGTAAAATTCTGATATTCTTCTTTTAAGAATACTGAATTGAACGTCTCTAATGGTAATTTAGGTTTTTCAGATTTTATTCTATCACCTTCAATCATTGCAGATTTTGATTTATAAACAATATATTCATCATTGTTAATAACAACAACTAGTGGTTCAGATGTATCATTATCATCATCTGAATCTAAAGCATTCATAAGTTCTGAAAACTTATCTTCAGTCATATTTTCAATAAAATCATTCAGTTTTAAAAATTTATATTTAGAGATAAGATTTTCCTCAGAGTTCTGAATATCTTGTTTATTAGTATATTCTTCAGATTCATCATCTGATTTATCAAAACAAATGCTTGATAAATTATGTACATTTTCTACAGATTCATCATCTAATTTATCTGAAAATTCTTCAAAATGATCGTCAGAATTTTCTTCAAAGTTATCCTTAGAGATTGTACCATGATAATTTTCAGAAGGATCAGTGTTTATATTTTCAGAATTATCTTTCGATTTTTCTGCAGAAATTTCTTCTGAAGTGATCCGAACTTTTATTTCTGAGTTCTGAATTTTCTTCAGAAGTAATTTTAGAAATATATTCAGAAAGTTCTGAAGATGTAAGAACTAATTTATTTGAATCTTTTGAATTGATTTTAAACTCAATATTTTCAGAAGCCATAGGTTTTTCATTTGAAAATATAGTTTCAGACTTTACAAACAATTTTTCAATAGGAATTATTTCAGGCAAAGATAAATTTACTACTGTAGGGTCCACACCTTTAATACCTTCATCAAATATTTTCATTTTTGACAGTTCATAACATTTTGAAGGTGTACCTTTTATAATTTTATTTTCTGTGTAGCCTAAATGTAACACCCTCAAATCTGAAAAGAGCGACTAATTTAAAATTTCTAATATTACATCAATATTAAAGTTTCCTCAAACCACAATTAGTAATAAACCTCTACAACAAATAGATCAAGTCTTATACAAGACCTACATATGGTTGGGTGTCACTAAACCAATAAGAGTCGCTATCTCCGAATGCGAAAAACGTCACCAAAGCTAGATCTTTAACGTGCTACTCCCTAGCACTCAAGTCCACACGTGTCTCTAGTACCAACCGCAACGATAACCTGATGCACATGCCGACAAAGAAAAAGGGATAGGCTTAACGCCTAGTGAGCTCAAGAGTTTATAACATATTTATGATTGATTTGAAACTAAAAGACTTGCTTGATAAAATATAATTCTCAAGGGAAATAACCTTATTATAAAAGCAACATCTTTCCCCAAATTCAATAGTTCCATAATAAAAAGCTTTAGATTAAAATGACATTAGAAGTGAAAGCTTTAAATAGAAATACTCATTTAACGTGATACCAATTCCAATACTCACACGACCATGAATAAGTTTATAAACGTAAAGATAGAAACATAGCTTTGACCATATTTATAAACCATTAACTCAGGCGTACCTTTGAAAGGGATAAAAATATCCGAAGATAACGGGGGAGACCCAATTTACCATTTGTAGTGACGGAACACATAAGTGAGCCACTTTTAAATGTTAAGAGCTTTCTCTAGGAATCAAAGGCTATTGGTAACGACCAATAATACAATTTATGTACGGCTCTCGATGATTCCAGTCTTAAAGCTCGTGCTAACGATCAACGGCTATTGGTGGCGACCAATAATACAATTATGTACGGCTCTTGATGATCAAAGTTAGCACCCAGTAATGACCCTATACGTTGACCGAAACGGGACAACAATCCCGATTAAAGACCGACTTATATGCCTATGGATCCATTACATTCTAGTCTATAAATCAAATACGTCAAGCAAGACATATTGATAATTTCCCAACACCAACTCTTTGCTCAAAAGTTATTTTCCAATAATCAATTATTTCTCAAGTTGTGAAGATATAAAATTACACGACACTAAATGAATGACCAACGCACCCAAAATGTATAAAATATTATTCAACTCGGACAAATGTCCATGAGACCCTTTTTAGTCAAAACCGAGCAAATGCTCTATAACTCAACATTTATGTAATAGCCGGAAACACTTGTTGAGACGCACCCTTTTTCCAAATGAACTCATATTCATGTATTTTTACAAAATGTCTCATAATGCCATAACATGTAAATTCCGTATGTTTATAAATCCAATATCCTCAAAATATCCTTGACACCAAATAATCCCCATTTATAAATAAAACATCAAAACCTCTCATGAAATATGTTTTATTCATCAAAGTGTCAAAATCCAAATATAACATTTGTAAGATTTATAAAACCATTTATATCAAATAATTGCATATTATCAAAATACTCAAATACTTGACAAATAGCAAGTAAAACATGTTAATACTTTAAAATGAACGTTTTTGACTTGTACAAAGTTTTCGCAAAACCTTGCTTTATATAGCTAGATCTAGGGTTTATCCCAAACTTTAGCTTCCTTAAATGACAGCTTTAGATCTACCTCAAACCAACACCAGAACCATCATCTAAGTCATTAACAACCCAAAATACAATAATATTAGACTTAAAATTAGATCTATAGTCAACACTTTTATATATGAGCAAAACCCATCAAAATCTTACCTCAAGAGAACATATGAAGATATCCAACAAAACTTCTCCAAGATACTTCCACAAAAGTCTTAATATCAAATCTAAGAAGAAGAAGGAAAAATAAGAGAAGGTTGAATGGGTTTTTAGAGGGATGAAATGTTGTAGTGAGAGAGTTCATAGAGAGAGAGAGAGGAAGAAAGATAATGAGCTGTAAATAAAAAATGAGAGGATGAGGTTAAACATGTGGTTAGTTGGCTGGTCGGCAAAGGGGAAACCCACTTCGGGGCGGGTCATGCACGACTTGGAACCCGCCGGAAACCTGCGTTTGTGACTGTTTTCAGTCTGAGATTTACGCCTACTGTATAGCACTTGCAACTTCATACTTGCTTCATACAAAAAGGTGGGTACAAACTTATATTCCAATTATATAATAATGCCCCCTGTACTTAGATGGATCATCCATATATATATATGTAAATCGATAAAGGTATACATATATTATACATATTAAATATGAATAACCAACTACCCTTATATATTATAATATATTTATATTTACATACATAAGTAATACGTATATAGAGGAAAGTTCAAATGTGAACTCATTTTTGGTTGTGAACGTGAAGACGAATCTCAACCACTTATCCGGTCAATAAAGGCGGCTTTGACCTGGTTCCACTCCTTTAATAATCTCCACCCTCCCATGAATCGCGTCAATCCTCCGTGATCGCGTCCACCATAACCGAAGATGTGTGGCTGAGATTCGTCTTCACGTTCACAACCAAAATTGAGTTCACATTTGAACCTAACCCTACGTATATATATATATTACATATTTATATATATTAAATATAAATTATATATATATGTATGTATATTTACATACACACATATATGTACTTTATAAAGATATGTAGGTATAAAAGAACTATATCTAAATAAGACCGGCGTTAAAATATTTTCTTACCGAAAAGCCCGAGTGTTACACTAAATCAGCTTTTACATTGTAAAATTTAGAATTTCTAGTATGACTTGTTAACAGATTAAAAGTTTGTTCAGTTTGTTCAGTTTGTCCTCTTTTGAAATTTAAATCTTCTAATTCTTTCACCTTTTTGTACAATTCGAGTCTTTCTTTGTTTAGATATTCCAATTTTACAGCTAATACCTCTTTCTCAAACTTTTCATTGCTTATGTCATTTGTTAAGAAATCAAAATTGTTATTTAAAACATGTTTTTCCTCAGTCACTTTGTCAAGTAGCTCTTCAACATTTAAACAATTCATTTTATAAATTTGACTTTCTTCTTTGAATTTGTTAACCAAAAGTCTTTCACCTTAATTTTATTCATTTTCTTAAGGTTTCTAATTCAGAGTTTATTTTTAAAATTTGATCTTGCATGTTATTATCAGAAGTTGGTTCAGAAGAATTTTCAAAAGAAATTAGTACCTCAGAATCATGATCATGTGAAGATTCAGGATCAGCTTGACACATGTAGCATTTTGCTGCAAAATGAGCAACTTCTTCATCATTTTCATCATCACTCCAAATTAACCAATCTTCTTCATATTTTGAAAACATGGCTGGATTTGCATCTTTTTTTTTAGACGGGAGGTGTTTTTTTTTCTCATAATAAGTTGTATTTTTAACCTTTGGCATTTTGCATTGTCTAGCAAAATGTCCAGGTTTTCCACAATTAAAGCACCTTGCTGGTTCAACCTCTTCTTTCTTAATCTCCTTCTTCACAGTCATTTCAACTCCAATATTAGTAGCAGTTTTATCACTTCCCATGTATTTCTGATTATATTTTTGGTTAAACTATTTTGTCAGAAATGCTATTCCTTCAACCATTCTCTTCATCTCTTCATCAGACTCATTTCCATCACATTTTTCCAACTATGGAATTTCATAAACCTTGGGCAAAGAGGGAGTAAGTCTTTGATTATTTACTTTATTTGTCAATAAAGCCAATGTTTCACTTGTTTTCCTTTTATCATACTGTCTTGCCTTTATCTTGTCTTCTTGTTGAAACAAGATGTCATATATGTCATGAATTGTCTTTTTAGACAAATTTCTTGTGGCAAAGTTGTTAGTGAAATACTCCCATTCAGAACCCAATTTTTTTTAGAAATTTGTTATTTATTTCAGAGTTGAGTTTTTGTACTCCATTTCTTCTCAAATCATTCAGAATATTATTAAACCTGTTATTTGTGTATGTGAGAAATTCACCATCTTTAGCTTTAAAACGCTCATAATACGTAATACAAATATTGAGCTTTTGTTCCTGTGATTTGGTGTTAATAGTTTAGATCTTCTGAACTAGTACAGAACAGATATAGATTAAGTAAAGCTCATAAGTCTAAGACAGAAGTCTAAAGAAGAGTTCTTAGAAAGAAAGATTGGAAGAAAAGCATAAGGAATAACTTCTGAAGTGGCAACTTCAGAAGTTCTGAAGATTTCTAAACAGTTCTGAAGAGGTTCTGAAGACAACTTCTGAAGAAGTTCTGAAGTGAAGATTACACATGTATAGATACTATTGGTCTGTGATGTAACTACATGTTAGAATAGTATATCTCTTTGTATATAAATAGAATGTATGTTAGTTAGTTTTGGTTGGTTAACACACTTGTATTTTCACGATATACAGTTTTGTAACTTTGTCAATATCAATACTACATCCGACTTCGTTGCTCCATATCTTGTATCTTTTATATCTTTCTTATACATCTTGATCTACGGGAACTCACATTTGGAACTCCCCTACATTTGAGCTTCGACTTTATCCCACAGTGCTTTGGCAGATGTGAGACTATCAACTCTATTGAAGATCTCATTTGGAATTGCCATAGTCAATAGTGTCAATGCTCTTATGTCAATCTTTAATTGAGCTTTCACAGTAGCATTGTACATAGAGGTACTTTTCTTGATCCTAGTAGCAAGAATCTCTGGTGTGGTCTCTGTTCTTGGGACATCATCTATTTCCACATATACCACTTAGTGGACCATTTATGACTGATTTCATCAGTTCTTCATCTATGTTGTCTAGAAATTGTATCATAAGAATTTTCCACTAATGATATTCTCCAAGAAACAGGGTAGGTCTAATCTTTCTTCTTCTAATGCTAGCCCTTAACCTTGTATTTATATTCTAGAGAAAATAGAAATAAAGAAACAAAGGAATAAGGCAATATTCACTCGCCTTATTTACAATAAGATCTTTTCCTTTTGACATAAACAAATCTTTCCTAATAATAAACCTTCCTAATTAATGACTTTGTTGACTTTACGTTTTAGTCCTTCATGTCTTCAATAGTTGTCATCTCAGATACAACATTTTCAAACCTAACAATCTCCCCCTTTGTATTCGAGATCACAATTTATCAAATTAGCACTTTTGAAGACGATGAAAGTTTGTCAACAAATCTTCATTTTGAATCTTTTTCTCCTGCTGCGAATATGATCACTTGATAAGCTCTGTAGCTCCCCCTTAAATTTAGCATGTAGTTCACGAATAGAAAGTTGAAGGAGCCGTGATGTCGTATGGTAAAATCGTACTTCAAGAAATCGATGATCTTGTCGTGATCTGTGATATCTCAGTTTAAGATGCGTTTTCTAAGATGCGATTTTTTTTATGATAACTTTCTTGTTTCTTCCTTATGATATCTTTGCATGTGTCTTTGATACATTGTTTCTCCCCCTCATAATATTATGGAGAATCCGAAGCATTATGAAATTAATCAAAGACTATAAGTGCATGTGGAACAATGGGTAAAACGCTAACATTGAAGCACAATAAGCAACTATTATCACTTAAATAAAAATAAATTCAATTGAGTGGCCTATATTCAGAGTTGGCAATGAGAAATCGCTTATAGGACTTCCAGTTATGATAGTAGTAAGTTATAAAACTAACTTTTCAAACTGTTCTGGTATAAACACAAAGTTATGCTTGTGGAATCACAAAGATTCGTGCAAAGTGTAAAAAAATTATATATATTATGGCTCAAAAGACTCAATGTGCACAGAATATGAAGTTCGAAGACCGGATGTGTGTCTTCTTGTTTCAATATCCAAATCTTCAGAGTGAAGAATAGATAGATGAGATGCTTAGTCTCTGTGATATATGAAACAAGCACCTTTTGTGAGATACTTAAGTAGCTGGGTGGGGTGACACAAGTTATCGACACTGGGTCCATGTCTATTTCAATATTCATCTCCAAAGAGTCAAGAATTAATAGATTGTGTGGCTACCCGGATAACTGTTTAAGTTTGGTAAAGACCAAATATTTTCTTTTAAGTCTTGTCACACTCTCACCATTTTCTTTTATCTCACAAGCACTCAATTTTATTTTAATCATACTCTTTCAAGATATCTAACCTAGGGATGTGTTTCATGGGTAGGTCCTTCTGCGTCTGGATTGACCATTGAAACTTCTAAATCCTATCACACACAAAGAGTTGAAACTTTGAAGTCCTAGTTCTGAACTGATGTATTCAAAAGTCAAAATGCAATGTAAAACGGTTTCTGAATTGAGATATTCAGAAGCCAATATTTAAGAGCAGGTCCATAGTTTAGATACTATGAAGGTAAAACAAATATGATACACCCCCTCAAATGTAGCATAACCTTTTGAATGATTATGTCATGTGATGTGAATATTTCTAAATTTAGAACAAACATGACATACCTACAAAAAAGATTAAAAATATTTTGGTACCCAAGCTTTGTTGGGTCCTCGGAGGTTAGCTTTAGAGGCAACAAATGGGGAATTGGGGATACTCTAAGTACCATACCATTTATGAATGCACCTTTGATCGATAAAATCATTTGTTCCACAAGTAGAACAACAAAGATTTGTGGTGCTTAGACTGATTAGCTATTTGATTGACCTGACAAAATAAGGCATATTGGTCTTGGACACAAATTAATGATTTTGCATCAACTACAGAAGATGTATAAGGCATGTCTCCAACATTATCTTCTATAGTTGATTTCTTCCTTCAAACCATTTTTCACTTTTTAAAATTACCGGAATTAGCAACAAAATCCTTGTGAAACCGATTAGAATTCTGAGTCTAAGAATTTGAAGAACCATATGATTTAGAATAACTATGTGATTGAACATTTGAAGAATAGTTATTCTTACAGGAGAAAGTGGAGTCCTCTTATGAATTGAACTCAAAGCAGTTTTGTAAGAGAGATCAGAATTAGTATCTATCGAATTATCACATGGAGAGAGAACAGTAGTAGCAGGACTAGACTGTTTAAAGAATTCAACTTCAACTGAATTCTCTTTATTTTGCTTTGAAATTACATCTTTAAGTTCTCTGATTTTCCCCAAAAGAGGATCTCTTTCTTTATCCGACAAACTAAAATTCATAATTGTTTTAAGTTCAAGAACGTTTTCAAGTTGCTTGAGTTTGTCAGATAAATAATATTTTTCATCCATAAGCAAATCATATTTACTTTTTAATTCAGATCTCAAGTTCTTTTCAGTTACAAGATTTGATTGTAATTCAGACAAGTTCTTTGAAAGTTTAGAAATTTCCTCTTCAAAAACTGTCCTTTTATTCTCAACATTTTTCTCTAAGCGTTTATTCTTCTCGGAAATTAAAACACTTTTCTTCAAAACATTATTTTTATTGCTTTCAAGCACTTTTCTTTCATCATCCAAAAGTTTCTGGAACTCAGAAATTTGCCTTGATAGCTTCAGACCTTTTGTTTCAGAAGATATTCTTTCTA
Source organism: Silybum marianum (assembly GCA_036898165.1). Lineage (NCBI taxonomy): Eukaryota > Viridiplantae > Streptophyta > Magnoliopsida > Asterales > Asteraceae > Silybum > Silybum marianum. The sequence continues at coordinate 11,649,534 of CM072540.1, read as the reverse complement.
AACCACAACTTGTTCAAAATCCGATACTTGCTTAGAAAGTTTTCTAATTATCTACTCACAAGTTTTAATTTTGCTCTCAAATTTTTTTCGCTCAATTTCAGATTTTCTGATCAGAAAAGAATTTTCTTTCTTTCTCAAGTTCTATTTCTAAATCGGATAATTTTATTTTAGAATCAAATAACTGCTCCGACTTAGAAATATTTTCTTTTAGATCTTTATTTTCCTTTTCTAAAATTGCATATTTCTCTTTTAAATCAGTGAGTTGAATAACCGCCTCTCTCCAACCATATAGTATTGATATTCAGGGGATTTTGGATCGATTACTGATGGGTCAGTAGACATCGCACAAAATTAGTTCTTGACAAAATGTAAGTACTATTGGTTACCTGATGAAGTGATTGTAGATCAATGATTTGAATCAATTCACAACTGTTCTCGGGTTCAATGGATGCGAGAAGCTATGTTCTTGGGTCAATTGGGTGCGAGGATTGGAGATCTCGGGTCACTAAGGTTCGAGGAATGAGTTTCTCGGATCAATTGATTGCAAGGACTAAAGATCTCGGGTCAAGTGGTTCGAGGACTGAGTTTGTCGGGTCTAGAAGGTGTGAGATCTTGGTTTGTCGGACTTAGTGGGTGTGAGAACTTAGTTGTCGGACCAAATAGGTTCGAGAACTGAGTTTTGTCGGATGAAACTAATTGAGAACTGTTATATAAGACTCCGAGGAAAATATGTTTTGTTGATTCCTTTGAGTAAATTTTAACTACTTCAGTTTAAGGAAAGTAAAAACAGAGGTTTCTTGACTAAAAAGAGCTGCGAGGAACAAGGTTCTCGAGTCTTTTTATGGACAAGAAAGGCAAAGTTTTAAATTTTCCAAAACGTCAAGATTGAATATTCAGAAATTTAATTTAAAGATTTATCAAAATCCAACGCAATTGCTAAAGTTTCTTGACTAGAAAAAGCTGCAAGGAACAGAGTTCTTGAGTTTTTCTATGGACAAGAAGGTCTAAGCAATCAAGAGTGAATATGACAAAGTTTTACCAAGATTTATAATAATTACTAAAAGTTTATTGACTAGAAAAAACTGCAAGGAACAGAGTTCTTGAGTTTTTCTATGGACAAGAAGGTCTTAAGTAATCAAGATAAATATGAGTAAAAATAAAAAATAATTTTTTTTTCGAATTTTAATGATGCGATTAAAAGTTCATCGGGTCTTTAAGGTCCGAGAATTTTACTGTTCATACACAGTGTTACCCGACAAACTTGGTTCTCGGATCTAATGAGTCCGAGAACTACAAAGATGAATGCGAGAAGATTGAACGTAAACACAGAAAGCTCTAAATTTAAGGCAGATTAAATCGCAATCCTATACAATCAACCAAGTATCTATCAAAATTGAAAAAACGAAGTTGATTTGATGAGTTTAAGCACAAAAAAATCGATATTCCTATATGATGCGATAACTTTAAAAAATAAGATTTTAATCCACCAAATCGATTTTAAAAGATACGAAAGCTTGTAGTTTTGATTTTAAAGACGTATCGATGATATTGGGTAAATAAAAATCATCAAGTTTGTAGGTTTATGATTTTATCGCATCAAACAAAAAAATATTTATCGAGAAAAAAACGGGTTACCTTTTTTCCATAAAATCGATTGGAATTTCTTCAAATCGCTGATCTTCGGCTCTGATACAAATTGTGGATTCCAATATATCAGGTAATGATGTAATAATACGAACAATATCTTATGTCATATATCTAACTTGTAGGGATTCGTGATTACAATGATAATCAATAAAGCATGAACACGATATGAATGACTAATCTCTCTTTAAGCTCTCTCTAATCTGATATAGCTACATGCTCTCTAATCTCTCTCCTTCTAATGCTAGCTCCTAGCCTTGTATTTATATTATAGAGAAAATAGAAATAAGGAAACAAATGAATAAGGCAATATTCAGTTTCCTTATTTACAATAAAATCTTTTCCTTTTGACATAAACAAATCTTTCCTAATAACAAACATTCCTAATTAATGACTTAATTTGTTGATTTTACGTTTTAGTCTTTCATATAAATTCAATAGTTGTCATCTCGGATATAACATTTTCAGACCTAACATAATTGAATAACGTTAATATTATGATAAATGTCTAAACATACAACCATATCATATGATTGAATTTTGGGCATAACTTCCAAGGAGGTCAAAGGTTCAAACCTCACGAAAAAAGTGTATGCGAGTATTTATCGAATATAAATATTATCATATATACTTAATAAAAACCTTAAGAATCCAAATAAGATAGAAATTATTTTATTTAAAGAGAAACACTCAAACTTAGAAGATCTAGAGTCAACTTAATTATTTAAAAAGTAAGGAAATCGCAGCAGCAGTAGCACTAGTAGCAAGCAACAACAACAAGTACCCAAATATTATTCGGAAAATATGATAGAGGACAATTGTGGACCAGCAGTTGAGAAGAAACCATTGACATCAATCTGAATAAGCTTCGATGATGGATTCAATTGCAGGAATGCGGATGAAATTGTAGCGATAAAAGCCCGCTTCTTTCAATATCTTCTTCCATTCAACTTCAGTCCTTTCTTTTCCACTTTCGTATAATGGGAGCATCAGAAGATCGTGAGCAATACGTGTATAGTCAAATGCATCATCTCCTTCATAATTCAAGATGATATCTACTATAATAACTTTTCCTGTTTTTGCAGGTATGGAATCACGACAATTTTTAAGCAATTTTTAAGCAATTGACTCTGGAAAATAAAATTAATTATATATAAGTTCTTGAATAATATCGCAGAAGAGTCACTACTACATGAAGACTTTCTTTATTACACCCCTTCTCAAAAGAAGTCTTTTATATTACAAATTCGATTATTTTTCTAAAAATCACTATAAAATAAATGAATTTCACTCACAACAGTTATCCAAAGAAATTTCCGTCGGTGATTACCCACGGATCACCCAGAAAATACCAGTGGTTCGGTCAAATGCAATGTTTTTTCGAGAAAATAGCAACGGATCACCCAAAGAATCTATGGATAATCAGTCAGTAATTTGAATTACCCACCAGCAATTTAACAACCAAATTTTGTGACGGTTTTGTGAGGAACCACTCTTTAGCAACAGATTTCCCAGAAAATGAACCGTAGGTAAAAGTTTTTTGTTTAAAAAGTTTTTTGTTTAGAACTGAATTCTACCTTTTACTTTTAGAAAAAAACTGGGTGTAGTAATATTTTTCATCCTACAATCACAACCATTTAGGCTCTAAATTCCATTTTTTTTGTATACGCTAATCATTTGTATTAAATATTCTTTTGACCAATATATTAAAATCTTTTAAAACACTGGACTATAATTTTTTCCATCTTTTATATATTACAATGGTTTTCTATGCAATGAGGAGCTTGTATCATGTGTTATACATAATGCCAAGTTTTGTGAATCTGTGATAACAACTAAATTAGGGATATACTCATATTAAAGACGGTAATGGATTGATGATCTAAATTTGAAATGCTTGTCAAATTTTTGTTACAACATAAGAGTAAATCTTAAATGGGTTATGTATATCCGTACATGTATACCTACATAATTACATACAAATATACATATAGGGTTGAGTTTTGGTTAGATAATTCTGTAAAAATCATCATATCACTTTAGGAGTTGTCGATCTCTATTGATTCGACAAAGCTAGTTGGACATGTTTTATGTAAAAACAAATAGATACTCTCGTCTTTTGTTTTTGGCAACCGTGAATGATTTCATCAAAATTTTGTGAAAGTATGTGTAGTTTTACTAAATTTCTTGTTAATGTGTTATAGTGAAGGTATGTCCACATTTGTAAGTGTGTGAAGTTTAGTGAAGGTATGTGCAATTGGTCTAGTGTTTTTCATGTTAAGTTATATCTAAGTTCAATGTTTGCCACATAAAGATGTGTGTTGGTTTTGTGTTTTTCATGTTAAATTATATGCATGGTCAATAATCTACTCCAGACATTGCTACTTTACTCATCGGATTTGTTAAGTAAGGTATGTGCAAATTCAATATATTTTTATTATTTTATGTTATGGTATGTGATTCTTTTATCTTCCTTACAACGATATTGCCACAATGTGTCCTTGTCCATAACAACCAATTTGGTTAAAAGAAAAGTTCATTCCAAAGGCTTAGAAGGTTCTCTCATGGTTCTCATGAAACAATTGTGATACCAACTATATATATACATAATACACACATATATAAAAAAAATCACATTTGATTTTATACTAACGTAAAAAAAAATAGACACCTGGGAGTTTTGCCGCGGGCTAAGTCACGGGAAAAGTCGAGGCTAATCATACATGATTTTGTACGTCAATCATATATAATTTTGTACATTAATAATGTTTTTCTTGTTTTATTAAATAGTTAGCATTTTCGTATGAATCTGTCATCTCTCTCTATATATATATACACACACACATACACAGACATATAGAAGGAGGTTCAAACCGGAATGAAACATATTCGCAAGAATACGAGAATGGTCGTTCATGTACAAAATCATATATGATTTTGTACTAAATCACCCATGATTCCAGGTGACTTTCCATGCCCACTTAATTGACCTCAAAAGTCCCCTGCTATCCACTAGTGCAAAATCATATATGATTTTGTATTGTTCTCTTATATCCTTAAATAGGTATAATTCTCGTATGAACCCGCCTCTATACATATATGTATATATATGACTTGGGATCAAACGAGATCAACCTGTTTTCATGAGACCTCCATTTTTTTACATTTGAAACTTCACAACAAAACACTGTGAAGGTAACATCTACAGTGTTTTTGTTGTGATGGTTCGTAATTTTTATATTCACAAATTTTTTGTTGTGAATTTTCAAGCGTAAAAATATATTATTAAATATTAATGCAAGTTTTGTAATAATAATTTATTCGTGATAAACAATAATTAAAATATTTTCTACTAAAAGAACATCTATGAATTTATAAAATAAATAATTATAATAATTTAATATTATTAAGATAAAATACCAAAAACAAAAAAATCAAATGATTAAAGTACGGATAAGATGCCATTATTAATATATAAGGTTGCAATTAAAACTCGTTTATACTTATCAACGTCTTATTATTGAGCATGCAAATTTATTGTTAAATAATCATGCATGTTTGATTCAATCTGATCAGTGAAGTTGAATAATTATTATTTAATATATTATTTTGAATGTATTGAAATGATAATTTTAAAAATGTTACAATAATAAGAAGTATGTTAAAATCTTTAAAATATAAAATATGTTGGAGTTGAATGTAAAAAAAATTCCAATTTTTTTAAAATTTTTAATTGTATATTTTTAATAAATTATATAAAACATATTGGAGTTGCTTAGAACTAAACATAAAGAACTACTTTTTTTTACTTTAAGAAATTTGATGTTTAAAAAAGGCAAGTAGTAGTACACTAAAATTTTACCCCCAACGGTTCATAGCACGTAGCACAATAAAATTAATTATGTAAGACGTCAAAAGAGTATAAGTACACTAAATTTAGGTTTCCAGGACAACAAAAAATTATAATTACATATATTGTTTTGTAAGACTAGCTTATTTATAAGATAATAAATTGAAGACCTTTTAATAAGGTTATAAGACGTTTTTGGATGTCGGTATTTTTATAGAAAATGTCGTATTAACGACTTTATTGGACACTATTTGAAAAAGTTTTTTTATAAAAACAAATATATTATAAAAAGATGGATTTATAATTAAGACAATTTCTACGAAATGTAATATAAAATAATTGATGTGACGCTTTGTATTAAAAGTGTCACAATTTTTTTAAGACATCCAAAAACATTTTATACACTTATTTCAACGCATTTAGATAGGACGATTTATCTTTTGGTCATATAAACTAAATTTTATGAAGCATTTTATTGATTGGGAGATTTAGAAATTTGTGTCGTCCTATAAACCAAATTTTGTTTTAGTACTTTATAATAAACTACTTTATAAGACTTGAATTTATAAGATCATACATGTGTTTGTCTTACTTTAAGATGTTATAATAACTTTATTGGTAGACTACTTTATAAGACTTGAGTTTGTAGGATAACACCATACATGTGTTTGTCTTATCTTAATATGTTGTAATTAGTTTATAGAATACTTTTAGAGGTCCTAACAAGCTTTTCAAGACACTTTTGAACAAAGTTTTATATTGGTCTTTTTTTATATGCACTTTTAGTAATGTTATATAAACACATCATTTTGTACGACACTTGTTTTATAAGATATTTCTTCAAGTGATGTCCTATAAAAGATCTAATAGGACATTTTGTTTCAAAATGATATCCTAAAAATCATCTTAAGACATCCAAAAACGTTATATAAACTTCTTACAACACCTATAAAAGATCTAATAGGACATAAGTGTTTGGTCCTATAAACTTAATTTCTATAAGGTAGTCAATTAAGATAATTCAGACATTTTCGGTATCCTGTAAACTAGATTTTGTTGTAGTCATATTCAATTATGAGACCTCACTTATAATCATAGGCAACTTAGTGATTGTGGTTAAACAAAAACCCTTGACTGAAAATGGAAGGGTAAGGCGGCGTTTGTTTTTTAAGAGGTGCTAAAGTCTGAAATCTGAAAATAGAAGAAAAACAAACAATTTTAATGTGGGAATGACTAACCGATTAAGACATAAGAGGTAATTAAGAGCTGAAAAAGAAAAAACAAACAAGGCCTAAGAATACCTTCAAGAAGATTGAATCTGCAGGGGGGATGGCTTTAAACATGTCACCTCCAACATGGACACACTTTCATATGTTGGTGCAGTGGAAATAACTTGAGGCAAGTCAAAATTAATACCTTTCATATGTGGATATGCAGTGACAATAGCATTTATGGCAGCCCCAAGACCCCCACCAACATCAACCAAAGTTCCTTTCAACTCATCAAATCCGCACTTCGACATGAGTACATCCATAGTAATTCTTGTTCTGCATGTCATTCCTTCGTTGAAGATCTTGTTAGTATCAGGGTTGACAGAAAGGAAACCCCAAAAGTCGAGTCCGAAAATCTTCATAGTTGCGGTACCCCCTTCTGCAATGGGTTTACTTAGGTTATTCAAAAGCAAAAGTAGAGAGAAGTCCGTAACCACCATTACCAAAGGTGCAATGGTGGTCTTGTGATCTTGGAGGAGCCATTTAGAACAAGAGTTCAGGTTGTAAAGTGGTTCCTCGGTCTCTGGTTGATGCACTTGATCAAATATTTGTTTGTGAACCAAAAATGTCATGAGTTGTGAAAGACCATCAACGTTTAGTGATGGATAATTGATCCCATGAGCAATTTGAGCCAAGGTGACAGGGCCATCATGGTTGTTTTATTATGTCCGCAATGTGGAGCTCTAGCGCACATCGGATAGCAAAAACATCTAAACAACCATACATATGTTGCAAACACTTTGCAAGACCTTGGGACTTTGCATCATGTTCTTCGATCATAAATGTACTCATTTCTCTATGAAAGCAAGTTATAACAAATTTGATCTAATGATATGACTTTATTGAAAGAAAAACCGAGTTACTTATAAAAATTTCAAAGGGTAGCAAGATAAAAGACGCATTTAATTCGGTTGGATGGCAAGGTCCACCCTTCAACAAACACATTAATTTACCATCATAAAAATGGGAGGGATGTATCTGGTGGTACGATGTTGTATCCAGGTACTATTTTTCTAAAAGACGCATTCATTTATGTCAATTAGTCATTGTTTGTTTTGGTTGTTATTTGCCTGGTACGATGTTGTATTTATGTTTCTTTGCTTTGTCCTTTGGTTTTGCTTGTGGGAGTCACATGGATCGTTGTAATTTATTTTTCTTTCAATATATTGCAGAGGTTTTGTTCTTTTTCCCAAAAAAAAACCAGTCTTACTCTAAGTAATTTGTTGTTTAAAAAAATCATTCACACGTGAATTTTATTTGGTTAAAAAAAATCATTCACACGTGAATTTAATTTAGTTTAAAGTCTAAAAATTACATAATAGAGAAACAATAACTATACACAAAAGAACATATCCGTCATCCTAAAAAAATCAATATTTGTTTTTTGAAATTTAAATTTATACTTTCATGTTAAAAACAAGAATATATTTGTTTTTTCACACCAAAATAATACACATATTAATTTGACTCTTTTTATACTTTAATTGGAGCAAACGTGTATCTCCCGGACTTTAATATATGTATTAAACTGCAAATATTCATCTTCATGTATATTTTGAAGCTAAAGGTGCATATTAGACTATGTTTGGCAAACCAACTGACACGTTAGGTGGTAGGTGATAAGTTATATGGTAGTTAATAAGTTAGCTGATTAACAAATCATGTTTGGTAAAAATTAGTTGATAAACATATAAAATGACCTAAAAACGCATATGTTAGGTCTAAAATTATGTTGTATTCGAGATCACCGAGAATGAAGACGAGATAAATAATAAAGAGGTCAAAGCTTTAAAGTCAAAGTCAACGTAGTCAACATATTATGTAAAGTCAACATTTGCTATTAAGAAAGTCAAAGTATGGAGCTTAATGTTAGTTACGTTGTAGTTTGACTTTTTAAATTAGTCAAGAGTATAAATACTCTTGTATTGTTAGATTGTAATGAGGTGTTAGTAGAGATTAAGAGATAGCTCATTTGTAATATTATAGAGAGAGAAGTTAGAGGGAGAAATTTCAATATATGATGATTTCATGATAATTATTGTTCTTGAATTGTTTAAATTACTTGTTACTTGATTTTAGTGGGAATTAATTGGTATCAGAGCTTAAACAGAAGAATTGTGCAAAAATTTGAAGAATTTTTGAAGAATTTTTAAAATTTTTGAAGAACACAAATGAGTTTGCTATTTTTTGGTGTTTTTTGGATTAGATTTTGATTGGAAAATATTTCTCCATCATTTTTATAATTGTTTTGCGTCAATTTCAATTAAAAATCGCATCAAAATTTGTCGAATTTGAAGAGTTTTGAAAATTTTGTGTTTTTGAGAAAAAAGTTCTTTGTGAATTTTTTGGAGAGTGATTTTGCAAATTGGTGTTGATTTGATCCATTTTTTATGCAAATTCATTTCTAAAAAGTCTTTTTAGACATGTTTGCATCATTGATTTCAAGTTTTAATCACTAAATTTGATTTTTGAAATTTTTGATCTTCATGTGTTTTTCATAAACATCATAGTGTTCTTGAAGATTTTGATCAAATTGGATCATGTTGATTCAAAATTGTTGTTTGATCCTTCATTAAAAATGCTTAGATACATGTTTCTAACATAATTCCAAAGAATTAACTCATTTGGTTGTGATTTGAAAATTTTGGATCTTCGTAATGTTCTTGATGAATTTTTGAAAAATCTTGAATTTTGATCTAAAATTATATTTTAGATGTTATCAAAAGTTGTTTTGTAAATGGTGTTTGATCTTTAATTGATGATACTGATTTTTGTTTGTGAGTTTGCAAGGTTGATGAAGAAGAATGAAGATGATTAACATGGTCAATTAATTAGTTTGTGAGTTTTTCGGTGCAATTTCGGTGATTCATTTTGTAGCCTACTATAATCGACCATCTAAAATTCATTCGTTGACCAAGCTCCAATCCGGGTTCAAACTCAAAATCCGGATTGAATTTTATGAAGTTTTTAATTTTTGTTTTCTCCAGTTAGGTTCGTTAATTTGTTACATTTTCATTCCTTTTCCGTTAAGTCTCAGTTAGTTTCGTTATGTTTTTTTTTATGTTTTTAGTCCTTTTTCCGTTAAAGTCTCGATTAGTTCCGTTAGTCAGTTGAGTCCGGACCAGTTCAATCCGGATTCGTTTCCGTTAGTTTCGTTAACCTTTTGTTACAATTTTATTCATTTTTCCGTTAGAGTTGATTTTTTGTTAAGTTTCTTTACAAAGTTAGTTCTTTCTGTTAGTCTAGTTAGTTTTTAACTTTCTATTTTGACAGTTTTAGTACCTGGACTTTAAGTTTCAAATTTGTCACTTTTAGCCCCTGGACTTGAAACTTCAAAATTTTACTCTTTTAGTCCTTGTACTTGTGATATTGTATTTTTGAGTTGTTTAAGTTTAAGTTTTTGTCATTTTTAGTACCTTATACTTTGTTTTTGTGCATAATTCAACTTCTAATCGAAGTTTCTGTCAACGATCATTCGATCAGGTAACAAGTGCTTATATTTTTTATATATTCAAGAACTGATTTGTTATATTTGATATTTACAGAATTCTTTCAAGATGAATAATTTTATTTTACTGAGAGAGAATTAAGAGCTTAAAGAAAATATCTCTACATTGAAGAAAATGTTGAAAGAGAGAACATGCGACTTTATAAAAGCTCATTGTGAAAATCGTATAAATCTTGACCGTGCAAAAACTTCAAAACGAGAAAATGACCAACTTACTAAAGATAAAGAGTTTCTGCAAAAGGAACTAGATGAGGTGTATGCAAATGATTGCTATGTGAAATATGAAGATGAAAGTAAAAAGAGAAATGTTGCGTTATTAAAGAAAAATGTTGATTTGACGAAAACGATTTGTGAATTAGAAGATATTTTCTGAGCGTAAAGAATTCGAAGCAAAGAACGTTGAACTTTCAAAGAAAATATCTGAACTTGTGAAAGTTATAGACACAGAAAGGAAAAGTTTTGAGAGTAAGGTCAAAACTTGTGATATGACCATTGGAAAATTATGGAAACAAGTTTATGATTTTGAAAAAATTCTTCAATTAGAAAAAGAATAGTCTGAGACTGAAAAGACGGAGTTAACAAAGACTACTACTAAGCTACAAATGAAGATTTTCCAACCTTCAGAAATCATTAGACGATGAGTGAAAGTCAGTTATTCTTGATCAACAGATAGTTACTGAGCTAAACAAGAAGGTTTCTGATGTTTAGAAATTATTAGAAGATGAAAGGAAGACTGTTGCTTATGACAAAAAGACTCTTCTGAAGAAGAATATTGTGATTGTCAAAGAATTATCCGACAAGAAAAATTGTTAGAAGTAGCAATAGAGAATGAAAAGAGTACCTTTGATGATGAAATAAAAATTCTTGAAGCTAAGGTTACTTTGTCACATCAGATCTCAGAACATGAAAAGAAATCTACAAATGCAAAGATAAGTTTTCACATTGAATTGTCAAACTTGAAAGAAGATAAGAGAACTGAGTCTGAAATAGAGAAATTATTCAAGATTCAGAAGGAAGTATTTGAGAAGAAGATAGAAGCACCTTTCAAATCAATTATTTGTAATCGAAACAAATATGGTGAAGGATCAATTTATGAAATCTAAAATGCAAATGCGATTTGATTTGATGACTGAAGAAAGAGATGCTTTGAAAGCAAAACTGAAAGAACTTGAATTATCTGATAGAGCAAGTGCATATTCTAAGACTGGTTCAAGTTCTACTCCTACAAAGATCTCTTCCAAATTGCATGATAAATCGCCAACTCAGATTCGTCCTTTTAGCCTGTTTTATAATAATTCTTCTAATTCTCGATTAAATACTACTTCTCATGCGTTGGTGAAGACTATTTGGAAAAGAAGAACAACTTGAGCTATACATGCTGATATGAAGGCTAAATCAAAGCCTTATGTATAAACTCCTACTCAGTTAATCAGTTTTAATGAGCAAAACATGAGCTGGTCAACTTATGAACCCGATGATTTTTTACATCGAAGGTATGCAACCAAGTGGTATGCTACATATTCTATCCCTGAATTCCCAGTGATAAGATCTACTGTGAGAACATCTAATAGATGGTTCGGAACTTACAGTAAACCTCAAACCTATACTAATGTGCATGGATCAATGATGGTATGGGTACCAAAATCTGTTTAATCTGTTTTGCAGGTTATCATGTGTCGTGTTGATTCAGATTATTCAAACACATGATCGAACTTATGCTTGGTTTGAGGGAGAGTAAGTATTTTGTATCTTTGAGGAGAATTTTTTTTTATCATATTTCACAAAATTGTAGTAGTTCAATCAGAGAAACTTATTTGTGTTTGTTTCTTTCCGATTGAAAATTTATTCTTGGATTGCCACGTGTAATATTTTTTTTCTTGACTTAGTTATTTCCAAATCTCATATTTTAGGTGGAAATACACTCATTTGAAATTCATCACCAATTCCAAAGTGTCAAACAAATGATTCGATATTTATTCGATATAATAATTGTGAATTGTTCGTCACAATTACATTCTAATCATTGTTTTTGAAACACTGAGCTTATTGAGTCAATCTATTTAGCGTCTGAATACTTTAGTTTAGAACATGTTCTAAATTTGTTTGGCTTCTGAATATCTTAGTTCGGAACCCGTTTTATATGGAATTTTGACTTCTGAACATATCAGTTCAGGACTCGTACTTCAGAAGTTCATTTCTGAATTATAAAGAATTATATCTTTCTATCATATTAGGAAAATATTTTCATGGGAACAATGTGTGAGGTTAACTGAACTTCTATGGACTACCAGAACCGGTAGCCCTACCAAAGAAGTAATACCTGAGTGATTGAGGGGTGAGGTGTATTAAATAATGGAGTGGGGAAGATAACTCATATGGCTGACTAATCTCATTATGTAGAGAGGTAAAATGGAAATGAGAGTTTGGTTAGAAGTGAGGATTTTTACTGAAAAGATAGAGGGTGTGAGAACAGAGTTCAAAGAATAACAGAACTCTACACCAACCACTTCTAAGCTGGGCAACCACATTACTGTAGGTTCACAATTATTTCGTGACTATCATTGAAACAGGCAATTAGCTCATGCCAACTCTTGCTTTAACCCCACCAGCTACTCATTCTTTCTTAAAAAGGAAATGTTTCAATTTTTCATGGGCACGCAACATATAATCTATTCAGTATTTATTTGAATGGCTTAAATATTGAAAAAGAAGGAGAGTTGTCCTTCCTTCGCACTCCAATCATGCACATTGAATCTGTGAGATATATGTTCACATTTTGAGCTTAAATAACATATAATGCTTAATTCTTTCTACACATTGCAAGAGTCTTTGTCATTCCAATTCATATATCTTTGTGTTTATGCCGGAATAGTCTGAGAAATTTGTTTTATAACTTTACTTCAATGATGACTGGAAGTTCTATCAGTGCTACCCCGATGCCAACATTGAACATAGGCCACTCAATTGAAATTATTTCGATTGTTGTGATAATAGTTGCTAAATGTGCTTTTATGTTAGCTGATTACCCATATTTGAAGGGCAAGTAAGAAATGTTGTGAAGGAAATATCTTTTCAAGGGGGAGCATGCAAAATTCTTTAAAGGAGACATGTTTTCAAGGGGGAGAGAAATTTGTGCTGACATAAAGAAACATGTTCTATATAAAGAGGAGAAATTTGTTTGACAGTGCTACATTGATTTAGTCTTTGATTATTCATGATGTTAAGGATTCTCCTAATCATCATGAGGGGGATAAATAATATCAAAAACATATTCATATCAAAGATACATGAAGCTATATGAAGAGATTATAGCAGAGAAGTGAAAGCAATTGCTGATGTTCAGGGGGGGCTGATAAAGTTTACAAGTGTTCATATGTGTAGGGAGAGTAAAAGAATTCAAATTCATTTGTTGATGAAGGTTGTTGAGTTAACTGGTATAATATGTTGAATCGGTTAATGGAGAAGAAAGTTTGAATCTAAATCTTTTAAATCTAAGGTTGAAAAGCCGTTGGATTTAATTGTAGACGTGATGAAGAATTTGGAGCTTAATTGTTGAAATTTCTTGATGACATTTATGATGAAGATGTTTGTAGAGTTTATTGCTAAAGATGGATTCTTTCATGATATATAGGTGTTGAGCATAGTACACATATTTTAAAGCTTCAAGCCTTATTATATAAAACTGGTTTGTTGACTGAAAAAGATTTGTTTGAAGATTTGTTGACTGTTGACTATTCAAAAGATAATTTTGAAGACTGAAGATGAGTTCACAATGAAGATTATGATCTGAGTTTGTTTGTTGAAAAGGGAAGATTCTTATTTGCCAGATCTTTGTTGTTCAAATGATGACAATTTCTAACTGTCTTCATAAAGGGGAGTTCATTAAAGACTCATAATTTAGAGGAGATTATTAAAGTCAAAGTTTAGCGAAGACAAGACATTAAAGATCTTTAATGATTGTTATTTTGTGATCTCGAATCCAAAGGGGGAGATTGTTAGGTCTAAAATTACGTTGTATTCGAGATCACCGAGAATGAAGACGAGATTAAATAATAAAGAGGTCAAAGCCTTAAAGTCAAAGTCAACGTAGTCAACATATTATGTAAAGTCAACATTTTCTATTAAGAAAGTCAAAGTATGGAGTTTAATGTTACTTACACTAGTGTTCGACATAGCGCGTTGCGCGATGATAAAAAAATGTGTCAAACACGTTTTACTTTCAACTCAAAATTTGTTCTACTAAGAGGGTGTTTGGATTAGCTTATTTGAAACTAACTTATTGACTTTCTGAAAAAGTCCTTATCAAAAGTTGAGAAGTTAAAAAAAATTAACTTCGTAAAAAATGATTTATCACCACCGGTTTGACACTGGATAAGTTGTTTTTCCCAAACACTCTTTACCGGTGTCACACCTGAATAAGTCAATAAGTTGTTTTTATAAGCTAATCCAGACACCCCCTAAATTCTAATTAGGTTTGTCAATACTCTTCCAATATTTCAAGACATCTCTCATCCTTTCATATCTCAAATGTCTGTTTTAATATATTAGCTTATCATCAATATGGGATAAACAAAGTACAACCATGATTCATTATTTAAGAAAATTTTAAATTCTCATTGTGTAATTGCAATACCTTGTACACAAACACTTCCTTCATATTGATTTTTATTATATATATATATATATATATATTTTATTCATGATTGTATTGATTCGATTTTAATGAACATTTTACATTTAATCAAATCGAAAGTAAAACAATCGAAAGTAAAACGTGTCATTTTTAATAGAATATTTTTATCACAACTTCAAAATTACTATTTAATCCAAAAACTCGATGGCAAGGGGAGCAATTATATTTAGTCAACCAACTTTTTTTAATCTTTACCGCATTTCCTCTCATTTCATATGTCTAACTAACTCTTTTTAATATCTGTATCATTTGATGATGCATGTGAATCATTGGAAATATGTGAAGTGTATGGCTAATCCAATAATGAAAGTCCTGTAAGAATCCTTTATATATTTATAATATTGATATCGATTTCCACCCCTCTCCTTTTATATATTCCAATATTTTCCAATATTTCCAATCGAAAGTAAAACTATATTTTCCAATATTTCTCCATTTCATCAATATGGGATAATCAAGTTCAACCAGAATTTGAGATACTAACCTCTTATTTTCCATGCTAATCCGTATAGCTTTCATTTATATATTTATATTTATCTTACTTATTAATATCATTTATACATTTATATATTTAATTTTTAAATGTAGTCAACACGATGATTTTTCAAGTTTTTTAGTTAAGAATATTCAATTAACAAAATAATGATTTAAACACATAGAAATAGTTTCTTCAAAAAAAAAACACATAGAAATAGTAAAAATTTCTACAACCTTTATATCATTAAAATTAAAATACAATTCTAAGGTAAATAAAAATTAAATTGATAGTACTTCATAATTGCTATTTAATTGTATTCAATTGCCATAAGTATTTCATTTATATATTGATGGGTTATAATAAGTTTTTTCATCAAGAATTTTAACTATTTATTATTAAAGGTTTTTAAAAAAAATAGTATGTATAGCGAGAGTGTTATGTAACAATAATATGTGTGATGACTATCATATAAATAATATTATGTATATTGATTTTCATGATTATTAAGTAAATAATAATAAATGGAAAAAATAATTTTTTATTTAAAGAAATTGGAATAATGTTTCCATCATTATAAATTTGTAGTATATATAATTTAAGGAATGATATAAATGCAAGATAAATCATCATAAATTGTTTGATTAGGTTCACTTAGTAAAACAAAAAATATTTTTAAATAATTTGTATATATAATATGTAATAATAAAATAACTATATGCATATTATACAATTGATGATAATGATCATTTAGTTATGTTAAGTATATTTAATATTCAAGTTTTTTACTTAAAAATATTCAATAAAGCTTCAAATTAAATAACAAAATAATGATTTAAGCACACAGAAATAGTTAAAATTTTCGACAACCTTTATATTATTAAAATTGAAATACAATTCTAAGGTAAATAAAAATTAAATTGATAGTACTTCATAATTACTATTTAATTGTATTCAATTGTAATAAGTATTTCATTTATATATTGATAGGTTATAATAAGTTTTTCTATTAAAAATAAAATAAATATTTAATGCATATTATATAATTTATGATAATGATCATTTAGTTATCTTAAGTATTCATTAATTATGATATTGATTATAATGATAAAAATTACATTCAAACTAAAAGTAATGAAATTGACATAATAAATTAAATGGAGTATTTAGTTATCTACATATTGGTGTTTTAATTATATCATTTAGTTAATACATGACAATAATTAGTGTTATGTTCGTAGTATGTAAAGAACTCGAGAGCCTGCAAAACAGAAAACGTTCAACACAAGTATAAAGTCACATACTGAACTTGAAGACTTCAAATCTTCACGACCTAGTACATAATAGTTATAATGCAAACAAAAGCACGATACAAACATATATCAAATTATAATGCGATTAAAATAATGAAATAAACATACATAAAATGTGTACCTTATACAAATATTCACATACAGAAGTTATAGACTTCTTCAAATCTTCAAGACCTAATATATAAAAATTACAATGTGATCTAAATAACGATACGAACATTCATGAAATTATGGAAAAAGTAAAAAAACAAAAAATTAAAACTGTGAAAAGTATCAAATGTAAAATAGATAGTTATATAACATACAAATGTAAATTAAATGTTATTAAATTGACATAATTGATTGCCATCAATATTAATAAGTTGTTGTCAATATATATAATAAGAAATGGCTGAAAGTAAAAAAAGATAAATATAATATATTGTTATAATTTGTTAAAATGTTTAGATATATATATATATATATGTATATTGATGGTTTCTAATTTAAATTACAAAAATATAATGAAAGGTTTTATTTAATGTGATGAAATTATTTTTAAAAAATAGGTAAATATTAAATACGCCTTTTACTTAAATTACTTGAAATTGTTACCTTACAAATACATTGAAACATTCTCTTGTGTTTTGATTTCAATCAAGATAGAAAGATAGAATTTGCAATCGGTGATTCTTATTAGTGGAGTGTCAAATAGTTTTTGTTCAACAACTTTGGAACGGTCTTTTTGCTTCATGTTCAATCTTTATATTTTGTTGTATATCTTCAACCATTGGAGAACCCGTATATTTTGAAGCCGCAATAGAGTGAAATCAAGAACATTATGCTACCTAGCATAGAAAAGTTCAATTCGCCATTAGAGAATCAAACACCCATAATTATTTTTCGTGTTCATATCAGAATTGTAAAAAGAGGTAATCTAACCTTGTTTTAAATCTAATTTGAAGCCGCAATAGAGTTAAATCAAGAACATTATGTTACCTAGCATAGAAAAGTTCAATTCACCATTAGAGAATCAAACACCCGTGATTATTTGTAGTGTTCTTATCAGAATTGTAAAAAGAGGTAACCTAACCTTGTTTTAAACCCAAGACACTAACATTGCATGAGAAGACAAACTCTCTCTACATTCAAGGAACGATCATCCACTACTAAAACTAACCTTTTAGACACAATCGGAAGAATTGACGGCGATGATGGTTTCCTTGACGGAGTTAGTTGTTCTCTAGATGGTATTGGTGGTGATTATGTGAGGCAACGAAAGAAACGGGAATACTTATATATGGAGACTAAAAGTAACCCTTACCAAATAAGTTGAATAATTTTGACATTAAAATTAATTAAAATCGAAACAAAATTACCAAAGTAGCCTTCTCTTGTAATCGTATATGTAACCTTCATGTAGGGGCACAAATGTCATTAATTTAATAAGTATTTAAAAAAATCAAAAAAACCACAAAAATTGTATTGAGAATAGTGCTCTAAGAATGCGCCACGTCATTCTTGGAGGATTTCCTTTTATATAGATATAGATTATAGTTTGACTTCGTAAATTAGTTAGGAGTATAAATACTCTTGTAACGAGGTGTTAGTAAAGATTAAGAGAGAGCTCATTTTTAATATTTTAGAGAGAGGAGTTAGAGAGAGAAAGTTCAATATATGATGATTTCATGATAATTGTTGTTCTTGAATTGTTTAGATTACTTGTTAGTGGGAATTACAACATCTTAAAACAATTACAACGTTTCATATATAATTGAAACAATCCATTATAATATAGTATGTTAATTAATACAAACTAGATAGTAAAGAAAAAATAAATAATATAACATGTTAATTAAAAGAATTTAAAATTGATTATTTTATTTATATATATATATATATATGTATATTATTAGTTTTGGATTTGTTAAAATAAATTATACCTAAAATTGAAGTTAATTTATGATTTTAAGTATCCATTACATATAATATGAATAAAAATAAAATTGTTCAACCTCACTTCTTCTAATTAATTAATAGTTTTAAAAAAAATATAACTAAAAATTAAATTTAATATTTTATTAAAATCATTAAGATAGTTGTATTATCCATCACTAGTACGAAAATCCTCATAGGCCACGGTTTTTCTCCACGTCTTTTTTATCAAACTATAGCCTATTTTTCCGTGACTTTTGATACCGTATAGCCACATTCAAATTACGTCATCATATCTCATGAAAACCCTAGCCATAGCATAAAAAATGTGGCCATAAGGTTATCAAAAAAATATTGGTAGTTAAACATTTTTCATAGAACCGTGGCCATAAACGAATTATAGTCACGTAAATTCATATTAACTGTGGCCAATTCATGACATATAGTTACGTTTTATTTTTAGAACCATTCCTATTGGTTAACTTTTGTTATACAAAATAATTAAAACCATGGCCATAAACTACTTATGGCCATACGATTTGCTTTTTAAGCAGCCATTGATTACCTTATAGCCACATGTATTTATTTTAACCGTGACAATAGATACTTATAGCCACACAAATGTTTTATATAACCATGGCCATTACATGACATTTGGTCATGTTGAATTGTTAAACCATGGCTATTTTAAAGTTATGGTTACACGTAATAATTAAAACCGTGGCCATAAACTACTTGTAGTCACATAAACTTTACATTAATTATGGCCATTTAATGATACATGGTAACTTTGGATTATTAAAATCATGGGTATTGGTAAAACCTTTTGGTTACTTGAAATAACTAAAACCATGACCATAGACTACTTAAAGTCACTCAAATTTTATATTAAACCGTAGTCATTTCATGGCATCTAGTTACGTTGAACTGTTAAAATCGTGAAGATTGGTAACCTTTTGTTTAAACGGAATAACTAAAACCGTGACCATAAACTATTTATACCCACGAAAATTTCATATTAGTTGTGGCTAATTCGTGAGTTAAGCTGAATTGTTAAAACCGTGGAGATTGGTAACCTTTTGGTTACACGAAATAACCAAAACCATTACACAAACAACTTATAGCCACAAAAATTTCATCTTTAACCGTGGCTGGTAAATGACATTTGTTACATTGAATTGTTAAACCGTGGTAATTGGTAACCTATTTGTCACATGAAATAACCAAAACAATGTCAATAAACAACCACACAAATTTAATAATAAGTATAGCCAATTCATGATGTATGATTACATTAAATTTTTATAACTGTGACGATTGGTGAAATTAAAAACCAAACCTCAAATCCAGATTGAAAACTGTTGATCCAAACTCCTTTATGTGATTTGAATATGATTCCTTTAAATATTTAGTGAAAGTTCCAAGATTTAGTTACTGTTCATATTCAGCAATGTTAGGATTAATTAAAGAGTTTGTGTTTAATTAGACTTGTGTCAAAATAAGGAAGGATATGCTGAATGTAAATAAGGCAAGTTTATAATGCCTTAAACTCTACTTTCCTTGTCTCTTTATGTTTCCTAGCAATATAAATAGGGGTCTTGGGTTGATTGTTACTTAGACGTATTATTCAAGAGAGAGTCGATATTATTGTGAGCTTACATTGTAATCAAATACACAAGTGAGATATCCGACGTACGTTATTCTTCATATTCATCGTGTTCTTCGTGTGTTTGCTATATTATATTGGTACTTGATATAAATCTGGGATCCACAATTGGTATCAGAGCCAATCGATCAAGAGTTTTGGACTACTTCCAATCGAAATCATGAATATTTAGGTAAAAACCTCGACTGTTTCTTCTTGAATGTTCATCAAGTCATATAGTAATAGGTTCAATCGACATATATTCAACCATGTGTTTGTCTCTGTTTGATAGAGTTTTTATCGAGTCTAAGAAGTAGTAGCAGCATTCGATATTCATTCAAAACCAAATTTTTTCTTTTCTTTCGAGTCTAACTCCAATAGATTAATCGATTTCTGTTAAATCTAGTTATTTTGCTTTATGTCGATTTCTGCTGTTTGTCTTAAGTTTAGTAAGTAGATTCGATCTAATCTGTGATTCATTTAATCAAGAAATCTGTGTTTAAAGTAGTTATCGATTGTTTCTTAAGACTTGTCGCACCAGTTATACCCAATAAGAATTCATACTATTTATCAAGTTCTGTTTTATTTTAAAACACCTACTTTCGTTTATTTTGCGTAACTTTTGCTATTCTACAACTACAGAAAACTCAGGATCTTTTGACTCCTGCAGCTTTTCTGGTTAGAAAATCCTCAAGTAAACCTCATAAACCTTAGTAATTATATTTAACTTAATTGAGAAAATTGGAAACACAAGAACTTAGCTATTCTTCTCTATAAAAAGACTAGATAACTTTTGTTACGCTAGATCTTTTCTGTCAAGAATCCTTCGTTTTTGCTATCTGATCTATCAATTAAAGAAACATAATTAGAATTTTTTTATTCTTATCGAATCCCTTTACACGACATCTTTGAGTTCTATTTTTATCGTATAATTCAATCAGTTTTTCTCACATCCTAGTTACCCGATAAACAGTTCTTGTCGATTCTCATTGGGTCGACATTTCATCTTATCGAGTCACAGCTATACCCGACATAAATTGTTATCGCCCCTTTTCGAGATAAATTTTTACCTACGTCCATTGAAATCTTAGAATTTTTCCAAAACTCACTGATCGAGATCAAATCAATCAAGTACAATGACTACACACAAAGCCATGGCTATTGGTTCAGACACAAAGCCCCCAATTCTCTTTCGAGGAGAATATCCTCAATGGAAAGACCATTTTCTCGACTTTGTCGAAAGACATGACTACGTGGAAGAAATTATGCTTTCCATCACTGAAGGACCACCACCTGTCCTGTATCATGAATTCCCCGCAATGCCAAAAAAAGAACCACCTCTTCCAGCTAGACAAGAAATCAAGTCGAAGTCTAAGTACACTAATGAAGAAGCTAGAAGAGCTAAAGGTGATCAACTTGCACGTTCATACCTACTACTCAGTATCCCTAATGATATTTACATGAGTATTGATAGTCATAAAAGAATGACAAAAGGGATGTGGGAAAAATCGAGAAGTTCATGCTTGGCACGAAGATTGGAACTCAAATGAAGATCACAAACTTCATCACTCAGTACGAACGAAGAATTCAAAGTCAAAGAAGATGAAAGTCTTACGGATCCTTGTTAGAATAATACACATACAGATTTAGGTAGAGGAAGAGATGAATCAAGCCAAACTCATATTATTGATTGGAGAATTGCAATTACACCAAGAACACCGTGGAAATCACACACACGAAATTAGGAGTCGACTCTCATAAGTCTGTATGTGTGCAAAGTGTGTTCTCTTCCAAGTCACACTTACAAATGAAGCTAAGACACCATATTTATAGGTGCCCAATAAATGTGTTAAGCCTAAGCCCATAAAACACTAAAAAGCCCAAAATACAATTCTTTATAAAACTTTCTATCTAATTGGGGCTAATTAGATCTAACAATCTCCCCCTAAAGTTTTATAAAGAAAGCATCATCAAATAAACTCCCCCTTGCTTTCTTTAGAATCTCTAATGTGCCATTCTTCAAGTCTTCAAGGCGTTACAAGCTCCCCCTCAAATGTAGGCTCATTTCTTGAAAAACTGAGACATTTTACACATTCTGTCCAGCTTTCATGACTCAACTTTATCGCTGTTTTTGACCATTAAGGAGACTTATTGAGAGAAAACATAAAACATGCACATTGAACTTCAGCCTCTTAGCTTATCAACAAGCTTTGATTCAACCAATTTGGATAAAAATTGAGTGAGTTGTGCAAGTTTTCCCTCTGCTGCGCAAAACAGTCATCAAAACAAAAAATTTGACGCTTTAGACCTCGTTGAGTTGAATTCAGCTCCGAGCTTTAGAATGAAAAACAGAGGCGATTGTGACAATATATCTGTCACACATGTAACTTGAATCCATGAAGAACAGACATGCGAACATCCATTGGAAGTCGGAAGGAATATGAGTGAAAATCATTGCTCTCGTTCCAGCATTAAACAATAGACTTTGACAGTGAATAAGACATGTCAGCTCACTAAATTTGAGAAAATTCAAAACTTCAAAGTCGTGCATATGTGTGTTATCGTTCCAATGCAACTGGATTCATGTAGATTGGAGCTTCGGGTGAAACGTTGTGCACGTGTTTATGAAACAGCGCAATGTTGTCAGAAAACCGAAAAAAAAAATCGGGCTAAGGGCTTCGGTTCGTTGTGAGTTCTGGACCAACATACTTTGAATTTGATGCTCTGGACTACCTTTGATCCACTTCAGGTTTATCACAAGGCCTGGTCTCCGTGAGCTCTGATCCACGTGTTTTGATTTTACAGAACACCATAAAAATCATCTTCAAAGCTTCTGTATAGTGTATGCTTTTGATGATCTTGAACATTTAAACCACAGATCATTGAGAATGACTTTTGGATAGTATTTCAGAAGTTCTATACAGCTTCTGGAAAAATGCTTTCAGACAGCCTTCTGATTGAAACTTCTGAAAATGCTTCTGATCAGATTGTAGCTTCTGATTAAGAATTCTGACGAGCTTGCTTCTGGTTAAGCTTATGAACTGATAAGCCTCTTCTTATCAAATGCAACAACAATAGAAAAACTTCATTAAGCCGTCTCATTAAGCTCTTCTTGGATCTCATCGATAAACAAAGAGAACTTCTGGACAACCTTCCAGAAGTTTTGTATGGCTTCTGGAGTGTAGTTTATGTTTCATTAAGCTTTGCAGAAACTTTTGGATAAAAAATGCCATTGATTCTCATTAAGCTCTGATGAACTCTCTGGTTTGCATATAGAGCATTCTAATTTCATCTCTGATTTCAAATTCTGATCAAGTTTAAGCTCGCAGAACTTTCTTGTTTGCATACAAAGCTCTGTTGGCAACTTCTAATTCTGGACAACACCTTTGATAAAGCTCTGATTAAGTATAGCTTCTGGATGGTAGTTACTGAAAAGCATGCTTCTGGATAGCTTCTAAATGTACGCATCGCAACTTCGGATGCCTTCGAAGCTTACGGACGCTACTACGGATCTCTAAACTTTTCACTTACAATATTGCTACTGCCTCTCTCTTCCAGCTCGGTATGCATTGCTTCTGTATTGACTTTATCAAATGTTTAAGAACTTCACATATTAAGACAACAGAAACATGATTTGATCAAAATTTGTGATCACTTAAACCATACAGATCATCTGATCCGTATCTGTGATTCTTCTACGTTTTACATGATCTATACATTGTGATCTTAATACATACAGCCACCACTTTGAATAGAAGAGAATCCTTTAGAAAATCCTCGCATCGCTGGAGGAGCACGCTGGTTTGTGTTACCTGTAGAAAGCTCAGCCCTGAACGATTCAGAAGATGAAGTGACATTAATAAGCCCGTATGAGCAGTTGCCAGATATCTTGTTTTTTTTTTGTTTTACTTTGTACCATCCATCCTTTTTTTTGTTTTTAATAAGCACGGTGATCTCAACATCAGAATGAACAACAGAAATAAAACGGTGATGCAACCAGCAGCTGTATAGCAGCAACTATGTTCTGCTTTTTCGTCTGAATCATTAAGCCACGGTGAGAATTACAGCAGTCGCACCGTCACTTGTCTAGACACACACAACTACTTGCGTTCAGCCATATGTAGTTCTATGCAGCCGAAATCTTCGCTCTTTCTGTCAAAATATCATCATTAATTCAATCTTCTGATCAATTTAGCTTCTGAAAAGAAAATTTTTCTTATTAAGCATAACTTCTGATTTCTTCTTTTGATCAAGGTTTGCCTCTGATTAAGATGTGTCTGATTAAGGTCTACTTAGCTTCTGAACAACCAGCCGTATCTACAGCTTCACTTCAAATTAACAGCACCAACTCGATCTCTCTACTTCTCGAATCTGTCCAACCTCTGCAATAAGCTTGCTTAGCCTGATTTTCTGAACTTGCATTCTCTGACTCCTTGGCCTCTGATCAGCAACGCATACGAGAGTTTAAAAAGCAGCTTTCTCTAAGTCACTTCTGATCGCAAGCTTCTGATCAGAACTTCTGAAATGCTTCTGATCGAAATATGCAGAACTCTTATGGGTAAACTCAGACAAAAATGCCAATTTTTACACTTGATTCAAATTCTTAATAGAGATATTTCCAGACTCCATCAACTTGTACATTATGATGTTGATCACACATTGGCATTCAACAGAAAATGAGCAGCAGATAGAATCTTCTTAGTACAAACATAAGCTGCTTTACGTATATCCCGACTTGAAAGTCACTGATAAGTTGCATGAGTGAGCTCACTGCAACATCATAAGTAATGAGCCATAGGAGAGCAGATAGATCAAAATTAGGCATAAATTGAGATGATCTAAATCATAATCCCAAAACTGATGAACTTGATCAGACATTGTGATCACAATAGTAGGTAGAGGACTGGTAAACGGCAACCATAAACCACAGAGTAGAGGTTCACAAAATAACCAAATCACAAGATCTATTTAAGTATTATGAACAATCTGTTTTCTGCTTCAAACCAACAGCAGGGAAAAAAATTCAACAGAAATTTGGACAGCCTTGAACAAAAAAAAAAAAACTCTTTGTTTTGGACAACAAATATGAACATTTCCCTTATCCCTCCAATTTTGAAACAAATCAGATTATTGATGCTTTGTAGAATAAACCCAAATGAAAGAAGAGAGTCCAATCTCGGATTTAATATACGGCCAAATCAAAGATCAACAACCCTACTACCAAGTAGCTTGCTAAGAAGCTTAGGACTCAAGCACACAACAAGATGAGATCAAAGATCAATCATCTACTTAGTGCTAAAATATTAGACCAATGAAGGAGGGAGATCAAAATTAATCAAAACACATACACACATGTAGTAAAACTGATCAGATCTAATAAACTGAAATTAAATCTTCACAGGCACATTTCATCAAACATGTGGTGTGCAGAATCAAATTGGGTTTAGAATCAATAAAATCTTCCATGAATGATCATCCAAATCTCATATAGATGAAATATTGGATCTCAAATACGCTCAAAACAGAAAATCATATCATAGAAGTGATAATTGGGTTTTGGCTCATGTGATTGAAGCAATTGAAGCACCAAAACACCAAAATCAATTGTCAATTCTACAATCGTTGCCATATATGACCGAATTGAAGAAAAGTTTCTTCAATTGACTCTGACATTGTTAGATCCCAAATAGACAACAATTGAGAAAACTCCATAAATTGTAGAGAAGAGATAGAGAATTAAAGAACAATAATCAAGCCAAACTCATATTATTGATTGGAGAATTGCAATTACACCAAGAACACCGTGGAAAACACACACACGAAATTAGGAGTCGACTCTCATAACCTTTCCTCTCAACCCTAAGACTCCTTATATATGGCCCATTACATTTAAAGCCCAAGCCCAAGTCCAATTACAATTACAATTAAATGGACTACAATTAATTATGCTAACTTTATAAAACTTTCTATCTAATTGGGGCTAATTAGATCTAACAATCCTTACACTCGCTTTGTTTACTTGGTAAACGAACTAAGCAAAAACGAAATCCGTAAGTTAAAGATCAAGAACAACGTAAATTTTTTTAGTAATCTTCAACCCGAATGGCACCGATTTGCCAATCAAATAAAACATAACAAATTTCTCGCTGAACTCGGTCTTCACGAAGTATATGAGACTTTGAAACAAGATGAAGAAGAAGTTCTAGAAGTGATGGAGGCTAAGAACAAAGTTAAAAATCCTTCCGATCCAATCACTCTTGTTGCCAAAGAAGAAGTAAACTCATCCCGAAGCATCCCGCAAGATAATTTTCTAGAGATAGAAAACGAAGAATTTGACGATCCCGAGATAGCTCAATTTCAACAACAATTGGCTCTTCTCACTCAGTCCTTCCAACACAAGTTCTCTCGTCGTTCCAACCCAAATCAACAAAGATATGCTTCGGGACCAAAGAACTTTGAGCGAAAAGCAATCTTCGAACAAAAACAAAGAAAAGATGAAAACCGCCCACCGGGTAAACCAGAAGATAAGTTTAAAGGAGAAAAGAGCCTGCGCTATAATTGGTCATTATGCACGCGAATGTAGCAAGCCCGTTGTCAAAGATGCTAACTATTTCGCGTACAAACTAATGCTTGCTAAACAGGAAGAAGCCGACAAAGTTCTTATGGCTGAAGATGAACATTGGCTGCATCATGATGGCAACGCACCAGATGAGGAAATCCAACATCACTTCAGTCTGATGGCCTACTCTGACCCCTCTGGTGAAGATTCATCCTCTCACGCTTCCGACTACACACCCGAGGTAAGTCGTTCTGACTTTGATAATTTTGTTGCGCAAACGAATGATTTAAAGATACAATTGCATCAAATAAATTCTAAGTTGAAAACCGAGAAACTCTCAGTTTCCAATCTAGAAGCACGTCTAGAGAATAATCATAACCAACTTCTTATTGCAACGTCCGAAATTGCCAACTATAGGAGTGATGTTCTAAACTTGCAAACGAAAAACGGTGTTTTTAAAACTGAGAATTTAGATCTTAAACGACAAATTTTGGATCTCACAACACCACTTAACAAATCCGAACATGAGGCTGAAGATTTGTCTTAAAAATATAACTTTTCCAATATTCAAAGAAACGATCTTTTGGATAAACTCAAAAACTGGAACTTAAACTTTATAAATTAGGTCAAAATGAACAAACGATTCATTTAAATGCTCCAAAAGAGTTATGTTCAAAGGCGGGCCTAGGTTTTGAAAACCGCAAATGTTTAGCAAAGGCCTTATATAACACTCCGACACTTTATAAATTTGAATATCTAGACCTTGGTCCAGATTATAAAATTGAATTTATGAAGTCTCCTATTAAAGTTGAGAGACGGGAAGATTGGAATAGGAAGAACAAGAAATTTCATCAAATTCCTTTCTGCTATCCAACGGTGGTGGAAAAGGACTCATCAAATGGAACTCTTGCAAATAATTATTTTCCTTCCTGCACGGATGAAGAACTTCACACCGAACCACCAAGTTTTAAACTTATATTCCCACTTGTTGGTCCCAATAAGGGTATACAAGAGTTCAATCAAGAGAGAACAGTTTGTAGAAGGGGGGGGGGGGTTGAATACAAACACACAGATTTTTGGTTTTTAAATTAGTTTATTAGAATAAACAAATTTACAGTTACAAGCAGAATTAGAACAAGTTTAAAACCTATTCTATTGTAACTAAGAAACACGAAGTATGATGCACAAGAAGATGAAAGAAAGAATAAAGAGGGTATAAGTTAGACAGAAGCATGCATTAAGATGAAGAAGATATCTTCATCTTATTTATACCCGTTTGTCGTTAAAACAAGAGAAAAGGTATATGCCACATGTCAAGCTTAGATAGGAAGCTTGTCCTTGTTAATAAGACAACCATGCTTTTGGCCGAATATGAACAGTACCATATCAGATATGATGGGGGACATAAGAGACAAGTCGTACGTCCTTTTCTGACATGGTTCTAGGTTTGACTTTTGTGCATCGAGGATAAGATCAATCTTTAATCTTGCAAATGAAGCTTCATTTGATCGCTGATACTGAATCTTCAAGGATGAATCTTCAGTGTCGCTGAGGCTTCACAAGACTTCACACTTTGAGTAGACAATTGCTGCTATCGCTGAACCGCTTCAGTTCACTTAGCTGATTATCTCTTTCTTCAGCTAGAGCCTTCGACTGTCGCTGAATGGTCTTCTGTGGTGATAACTGATCTTCAGGTCTTCAGTGATAAGCTCGTAGTTCCTTAACCTTCAGCGATCGCTGATAGCAATCAGCGTGTGCTATCGCTGAATTTGAACAGAAGCTTAACTATGGAATTTCACTAAGTATGGTAAAGGAATCATAATCAAATCACTGAGAGGAGTTATGATCAACAATCTCCCCCTATTTTATTATGATTAAGCAACATAGGAAAATTGCTTTAAGAGACTAGTAAAGGACTTAGGAAATATTAAAGAAAAATTTTCTAAGTGTTAATCTGTAAAGTCTTTTTCAGCTAGTCTATTATCTGAATTGAGTTTCATTTATAAGGACATGAAAGCACAATTTTTACAAGTAGATAAGCTTAAAGTACATTCACTGATTGAATTTTCAGAGTGAAAGATCAGTGAGTAAAAGATAGTGTAACGAAAATAGAACTCTTATGTTCATTGTCCCTTTTACTATTTTCAGGGATCTTTTCAGTACTAGGATGGAGTAAAGTACTTTGAATTTCATTAATTATAATCTGAAGAATTACAGCGAAATGAAATTACAAATATAAAGGTAAAGTACTTGTACACTGAAGAAATATTACAAAGGAAGTAGAAAACTATGACTAGTCAGAGATATTCTCATTACTTCTTTGTAGCTCATTCTCATAAAGCGTCTTCTGTCGATTCATCAGAAGAGTCCTAAGAATCCTTCATTATCCAAGAATATCATACCGGGTTCAAGCAGTGAGATGATTTTGTCTTCTTCATATCTTCGATCTTGAGGGAGAGAGGTACAAAGCATTGATATATCAGGGAGCTCAAGGTGACCATAAATGCTTTGATAATCAAACTTAGTTTCATGCTCATTTCTGGCACTTGAACTTCCTTCAGCGTTTGATCTTTTCTTTTTGGAAGATTCAGAGAGAGGGGGAACTTGCACATGTTGTGACATTCTTTATAGCAACTGATTCAACACTCTGTCTACCACGTCTTTGAATTTGGATTTAGAACCCTGAGTGGCGTCTCTGATTTCTAGCCATTCAGTGTATCCATTAATTCCTAAGAATTTGGCTTCTTCTCTCTCTGTTCTGTTTGTCCTTGTCATTCTTACATATACCTTTGGACCACCTCTGTTGGAGTGTCGCTCTTGGATAGTTGCATGAATGATTTTGGCTTCAGATCTTCGAAATTTCAGCCTGTCAGTGCACCAATCAAGCTCTTTGTCTTTCTGCTTAGTGGCTTCAGAGGTCAGTGCACTTAAGATCTTCTGTTGAGCGAGAATTGGATCTACATTTATGTGCTCTTGTGCAAGTTCTTTTTGTACGAGAGCTTCAGCGACCCTTTCACTCTTTTTCAATTGTTCTTGAGTCGCCTTATCTCTTGCAGAGTCTTCTCAGAGCAATTTTCTTGCTAAAGCAAGATCATTCTCAGTTTGCTTTATTTCCTCATCCCTGATTCTTTGTGCTTCCAATGCTTGTTCTCTCTCTTCTCTGGACAAGAAATAGAATTCATCCACTATCCTTATTGGTACGGCTTCAATGGGTTCAGCTTCAGGCACCCTTATTCTTCTTGATTCGAATTCCCTAAGGAACTTTATTTCGCCTTTCTTCTTCTTCAGGATCGCTTATAATCGGTTTTTGAACGCGACGCCTGGGAATGAGGCCTTCAGAGTCAGTTTCAATTATGTACATAAACTGCTCTTCAGAAGAAGGTTCCCTCCTTGAAGTTGAGTCCTTTGGGGGACGGGGATCACTGAGGGAAGGAGAGGAGGAAAAAGTATTGTCAGAGGGAGTTTTTGTGGGTGATGAGGAGATTATGGGAGTTTCAGGGAGAGGTGCAGAGAAAGGGATAAGAGGAAGAGATACCTCAACTGTGGTCTCCTCCTCAGATATAGGGATAGTGGCATCCAGATCTACCACTTCCTTTCCTTTGCTTGAGGGACCGGATTGTTCCTGAGAAGGTTGCGGTCCGTCCCCCAAGGGCTCTTGAGGAACGATACCAGGTCTTGACAGTCTGAAGTGCTCTAGTGCACTTCCAATGTCGTCATCATCTTCATCATCATCCATCCTCCCATAGTGAGGGATAGGTTCATCTTCTTCATCATCCTCATCTTCTTCTTCTTCATCATCTTCATCAGCAGCCTCACCTTCAGGCCGCTGAATGTAAGGAGAGATTCTCTCTTCAGGGAACCTCTTGTTATGCTGGGAGATTAACTCATCAGCGAACTCTTTGGCACATCTCTCCCCCTCAATGTTATCAGGAGGTAGACAATGCACCATCAGAGTGCGAACGTTTGCCTGAACGTCCTTCAGCTTCTCGTCAGCACCTTGAAGCACGGTCCGATCAGCACGTTGAAAGAAGAGGAACTTTCCTCAGAGAGCTTTGTAAGCATCTGCATCATGTCGGATTGAGTCTTTTGAATAGACTCAAGGACGGTTGCTTGAGCATTGACCTTCTTCTCCAAGCTTGTCAGGGTCTGATGGAAGGCCCTATTATCTTCCTTGAGACTGAAAACGTCAGAGATCAGGTTGCTGACATTTGTCTTGATCGCTGGGGTACCAA
The DNA here is from genome assembly GCA_036898165.1 of Silybum marianum. Lineage (NCBI taxonomy): Eukaryota > Viridiplantae > Streptophyta > Magnoliopsida > Asterales > Asteraceae > Silybum > Silybum marianum. The sequence goes on along the minus strand of CM072540.1, from coordinate 11,618,430 downwards.
TGATCCGTCTGAAGATGAGCTCCGCAGATGTCTGAAGATTGTCCACCCTAGCCCTTGTGAGAGCACATTCTTTGACCAGATAGTCAATTGCAGGGAATGTGGGGTTGGGAAGGACAATAGGAGGCAGGTCGACGACTGTAGGAAGCTTGGGAGCAACAATCTCTTGCTTAATCTCCCTGAGCTTTGCAGCAGTAGGATGGCCCTGAGGAGATTTTCCTTTCTCCTTGCTGATGGGAGAAGCGCTGGTGGTGGTGGTTGTCGTCGCTGAGGTAGGTACAGAAGTGACACCTGATGATGACATAGATAAAGATGCCAAAAAGATATCCGGATTAGAAGAAGGATGAAAAATTTTACTTGACTCCCTGAGAGTATCTTGAGGATTACTCTTAGGGACTACTTTTGCAAAGGTAGTGTCTAGATGATCACTGACCAGTGTCTTAGAGTATCTAAGAGAGATACTCTGAGGTCCTTTAAATTTGGCCTTCCAAAACTTAGATTGCCTAAACAATAATGAGGTTTGGACTGCGTGCATTTCAGCATTATCAGAGATAGGGACAACTATCGCTGAGTCACTTGCTGAGGTGAGGACCAAAGAAGAGGAGATAGAAGTAGAATAGAAGGTTGTGGAAGTAGTACCTGATCCAGCTTCAGCAGAGCTGGCTAAGACACCTGCAGTGACCGGAGTCGTTGTTGATGTAGGTAGAGCTAAAGAAGCAACAACGGATGTAAAGACCGTTGAAGTGGTTGTGGCTGCAGTTGGTGTTGGTAGAACTCCGAAATCAGAGAGGGTGGTCTTTTAAGAGACCAACTTCTTTGGCTTCTTTGCTTTGGTTGCGATGGTCTTTTTATGACCGCCAGTTGGTTGTTTCCTCTTTATACCAGCAGTGTCTGGGTTGCTCACTGTTGGGTTTGACAGCGAGGTAGACACTGGAATAGGTGCTCCAATCATCTGCAGCATATAAGGTGTGAAAGGAGCATCACCTGGACGTTCCTCAATGTCCAGGGACTTCTTCCCTACGATAGAGAAGGAGTGATCGCCGACCTTCGGGTATTCTTCCCCGAAGGCAACTTCCATAATAGTTGCGAAGAAGCGAGGGTAGGGGATGACGGGGTGTCTGGTGGCAGCATTGATGCGACTTACCATGTCGCTGAAGAAGTAATCCGTGTAGTTCAAGTTGTGGCCGGTGCAGAGAGAGTAAGCAAGGTCTTGAAAGTGCTTGCTTGCCTGATCATGAGAGCCAATCTTCGACCCCAGGCACTGGATCACCTGAGTGAAGATATACTGCCAGCGAGCAGGAAGCCTTTTCTTCTCTAGCTTAGATCCCACAGTCTTCAGTGAGGGATTCTCCCAAGAGTATCCAATGGAGTCCACAAATGCATCAATTTTCATCTTAGTCGGTTCAACACCCCACTGTTGGTGCTTAGTGCGTACAGGGAGACGCAGAGCCTTCCTGAGTAATCCAGCGGTGAAGGAGAAAGACCCTAGTTCTGGAATTTTGAACTCAATAGCAGGGAGTTGGGTTCCTTTGTCAGTTGTCAGCATGGTACAGTGAGCCGTGTACCACAAGGCCTGAAGATAGGAAGTGATGCCGACCGGGTTGTGAACAAACGCATGCATCATAGGGCATGCCTTGATGAAAGCAACTCCTTCAGTGAATTGGGGGCGATCTGCAGGGATTTCTACCAACGCTATGTAGTTGCAGGACTTGAAGACTGCTCTTTCCAGACGGAAGTGACAAGTTGGTGCATCGACCAGAGTCGTGTCTTCAGCAGCAGAGGATGTTGCAGCAGTTTTACTTGCAGATGCCATTGCTGTGGGAGAGATAGGAACACCAAAGAGGTAAATCATGGTTTTATACATAAATGTATAAACCAGAGTTTGGTATAAAGAATACCAAATGTAAGATCAAAGAGAACAAATCTTTTGATGAACAATATCAAAACGTTTGTTATAAACAATAATAAAAAGCTAAGGTAAATGGATTAATGTTTTTAAGAAAAAAATCTTCTGTTCTTAGGAAAGAACTTAGAACAGGGTTTTTATAGAGGAAAAAAAACTTTTTAATTTTTGATCCAGATTATCTTTATTTTTATTCTTAGAGTGTTAAGGAGAAGAAAGGTGAAATAAGATGTTTCCAGTCATAATATAAGGTTTAGATCAAACCTTAGTTGAGTTCTTAGGAGAAAAACACACACAAGCGTGTTCTTGGTGTTCTTGAGAAACTTTGAAGATTCGACGAATTTCTTTTGCCTTGAGAATAGTTATGAAAGCGGAAGGAGCAAAGTATGGCAAAAAGAATGCTTAAATAGCAATAGGAGAGACAAAGAAAGGAGTGCTAAACGACGGTTTTAGCTTTTTGAAAAAGAAATGATGACCTGGTGCACGTTCCAAGAAAGGAGTTGGAATGGAAACGTCGCGGTCCGTCGTGTGTTAGAAAAAGGTCTGACGTGTCCTTTTCTTTATTTTTAAAAGATTATAATGATAATTATCCATAAGGAAGGTTTATCATTGATAATTTTAGAAAAATCTTCATCACTAATAATAAAGGATTGTCAGTGAGGAGTTTTAATTTTTAAGAGAGACATTCTTTGATGAGAAAAGATATCAAAGAGTGTTAAAGATTAGAAGATAATACCTGAGGAGATGGCCTAGATATCGCTGAATTAGAGTTCAGAGAATGGAAAGTTTGAACGCTTTATTTGTAATCCTTTGTTGGTTACTGATTAATAAATAACAGCGTTCAACATACCAAGTTCGCTGATGAGTAGATTGAATCTAGTTTCATCAAGAGGCTTGGTGAAAAGATCAGCGAGCTGATATTCAGTAGGAACAAAATGGAGCTCAACTTCACCATTCATCACATGATCTCTGATAAAGTGATATCGGATCTCAATGTGCTTGGTTTTGGAGTGAAGTACAGGGTTGTTGGCAATTGCAATAGCACTTGTACTATCACAATAGATAGGAATTTTAGAGAGCTTGAGATTGTAGTCTCTTAGTTGATTTCTCATCCAAATGATTTGAGCACAACAACTACCAGCGGCTATATACTCAGCTTCAGCGGTGGAAGTGGACACTGAGTTTTGATTTTTACTTGTCCAACTTATTAACTTTCCACCTAGTAGTTGACACCCACCAGTGGTGCTCTTTCTGTCTATCTTACAACCTGCAAAGTCACTGTCAGAGTAACCAATAAGATCAAATCCTGAGCCTTTGGGATACCAGAGACCAAGATTTGGAGTTCCTTTCAGATATCTAAAGATTCGCTTTACAGCGATTAGATGGGATTCCTTCGGTTCAGCTTGATACCGAGCACAGAGACAGGTAGCATACATGATGTCTGGTCTAATCGCTGTAAGATATAGTAGAGACCCAATCATTCCTCGATAGGCAGTGAGATTTACTGGTTTCCCGTTGTGATCCTTGTTTAATGTCAGAGGAGGCGCCATAGGAGTCTTCATAGCTAAGCATTGATTCATGTCGAATTTATTCAGCATATCTTTAACATATTTGTTTTGACAAATAATAATTCCTTTGTCAGATTGCTTAATCTGCAAACCTAGAAAATATGTTAGTTCACCCATCATACTCATTTTATATTGTTTTTGCATTCTTGCAGCGAAACGAGTGCAAAGTTTGGGTCTTGTGGAACCAAAGATAATGTCATCAACATATATCTGAGCGAGAATAGTATGACCTTTGTATTTTCTTAAAAATAGAGTTTGGTCAATTTTTCCACGAACAAATTTTTCTTTAAGAAGGAATTTAGAAAGGGTATCATACCAAGCTCTAGGAGCTTGTTTTAACCCGTAAAGAGCTTTTTCAAGTTTAAAAACATAACCAGGATGGTTAGGGTCTGAGAAACCAGGGGGTTGTTCAACATAAACTTCATCGCTGAGTTTTCCATTTAGAAAAACACTTTTAACATCTATATTTGGATCCCTGAATGGGCAGACCTGAATGGGTCAGAGATCATTTGGGCAAGTTTGATCCAAAAGCTGAATGGATCAGACCTGATGTGTAGATATTTCAGAGAGGGTCTTCTTCCATGAAATAGTTCGTAGGAGGTCTTTTTGAATCGCTTCACTATAATGGATCGATTCTGAGTAAAGTATGCTGTATTGACTGCTTCAACCCAGAATTGAGTAGGTAGATGCGATTCGCTGAGCATTGAGCGAGCTGCTTTAATAATCGTTCGATTTCTTCTTTCAGCAACACCGTTTTGCTGAGGAGTTCTCACTGATGAGAAGTTGTGAGTGATTCCCTTTTCTTCAAAGAAATTAATCAAGGTTCTCTTCTTGAAGTCAGTTGTTAGACCTAAGAAGTATGAACTATAAGATGGAAGTATGATATGACGTGGTACACTCTTACCTCATGCGTCTCCGCTTACAACTGAATTATGTTATGGGCTCCTACCTGCTGACGTGTCAGTTTGTAATTGGTTAGCTTGTTGACTTTACATTCATTGTAATAATATAAATAGATTAAGTCTTTGAATGTAAAAGTGGTCGATTGGAAAACATACTTTTGGAGATCATATTGTGCATTTTATTCCTGTATCTGTAATCGATCTTCAAGGTTTTCAATACAATCTCAGTCTGTTCTTCATTTCTTATTACTTACTGTTTGTTTGATAATTACTGTTGTTAATTGATTTGAATTGGTTCCGCTTATACTTTGATTCTCAAATCTCACAATTAACTATTTAGAAAGGGATCTGGGTTCCAACAATTGGTATCAGAGCCATCTAATCAATCTATTGAATACTTGATCTCTTCCATTTGGAGAAATCCATCTTCTACAGTAATGTATCTTTCAGTTTTATACTACTGTTCATAACTCTACCCTGTTCTACGAGAAATTTGTTAATCTCATAACAATTTTCTCCAAAATAGTGGTAATTTTGGTTAAATTTGAAGGATATCGACCTATTTTTTGATTCAATTGGAATTTAATTGCTCTAAATTTCATATAATCGTCAAAAATTTTTTCTCCCATCTCATTTCTCTGTTCTCTGTGACAAATGGAAAATTCAAATCTAAATGTTGTTTACACCTCCGGTTCTCTGACCAAACCTCCTACTCTCATTCGTGGTGAATATCCACAATGGAAAATTCGAATGATAAATTTCTAGGAAGGATTGGATACAGAACTCTATCCTACTGTCCAAAATGGGCCCTTCGTACCAATGACTACAATTCCATGAATTCCTGCTACTACCAATACTGATGAAGTCCCATCTCAAAAAGTTCCAAAGCTGAAGGGAAACTGGTTTGATGAGGAAAAAGCCAAAGTTGAACTAGCCAAAACGGCTAAAACTCTTCTTATCCTGGCTATTCCAAATGAGACTTTTCAATCTCTGGATTCCTGTGATACTGCCAAGGAATTATGGGATCAATTAGAAAATCTTCTGGAAGGTGGTGCTAAAATGAAGAAAAACCGAAGAGCTCAAGCTCTGAACGAGTATAACAGCTTCCAAGCCAATCCTAAAGAGTCTCTAGAACAGACCTATCATAGATTTAACTCTTTAATAAATCTATGTAAAAGATGTGATATTATTCGATCACAAGAAGATAACAACGTCCTATTTCTTAAACGATGGAATTCAGAGTGGTCAAATCTTTCTATGTCCCTTCAAGCAAATCAAGATCTGGAGCTATGGACTCTGCATGATGTTTTTGGCACTTTGCAAGCCCATGAGAAAGAGGTTGTTCAGAAGAAAACAACTATAAGAGGACCTCTGACTTTGATCTCTGAATCTAAGGGAATGACCAGAAGAAGAAGTGAAGAAAAGAGAGGAAAAAGCACGATATTCATATCAGAGACTATTCCAGAGAATGATTCTGACTTTGATGATGAAATCATAGCCTTTGCGGATTCTTTGGCTCTTATTACCAAACAATTCACTCATAAGTTTGGGAATAGATCATTTCAAGGGAAAAGAAGATCTGATCGATCTACTACTTTTTCTCCCAAACAAGAGATTCAGAGAGTTGAGAAATCTGACGCTGAGAAGAAAGAAGATGAGATGAAGAAGAAGGATGTGTGCTACAGATGTGGAAAGCCAGGACATTACTCTAAGGATTGCAGAGGAACTCTTGATAAATACAAGATGTACTACAAGAACAAATATAAGTACAATGTCACTGAAAGAGCTCATTATGCTGAGAAAGAAAACTGGCTAGGAGATGAGTCTAGCGGTGATGAGGCCATGTTTTGTGGGATGGCAAAGACAAATGAGTCAGGAGATCAACCTTCTGAATCTCCGGTTAGTACTTTCTCTGAATCATCTGAACTTGAAAACACAATTGTGATTTTATCAAACAATTTTGAAGAACTAAAACAAAAGCTTACAATTGAAAAGAAATTACGAAAAGGTATTGAAAAAACTCTTTCTACAACACAAAGGGAAAGAGATATTTACAAAAGGGAGATGGATATTTTAACAGAAGAGAAATTGGAACTTAGCACTGAAAAAGAAAGGATTTCCATGACCTTAAAAAATACCGAAGTTATGCTCAAAAAGGAGAACTTAAATTTTAAAAAACTTTTGGTAGAAAAAGACAAGGAGATTCAAGCTAAAGAAAGTGACAGATTAAATTTTGTAACACTTAAAAATTATTTTCAAAAAGAGAGAGAATTTTACATGTTGAACTTCAAAACAAGAAGCTTCAGATCAAAACCTATTTGGATGCACAAAAAGTTCACGACAAAATTACTACACAAGTAGGAACTGGTCTTGGCTTTGAGGATTTAGATCCCTACACATGTGAAAAAAGGTCTACCTTAAATTCTATTTTCTGTATGGGACAAGAACAGAAGCCAGTGTTTCCAATTTTATATGAACAATCACTCTTCAAACGATCAAAACTTGAAAATGGTCATCATCAACGAAAACTCAAGTTAAAAAATATTGTATACTCATCTGGAAAACCGAATATTGATCTGAATAAAATTTAGAAGAAAGATGACATTTTCAAATTTGGCTTGAATGATCATATAACTTTGAATCCAGAAGCTGATGCCTTTATTCCTACACAAGTAGAAGAAGAGTTACGACTTAGTTTTGAAATTATATTCTCTCAACTCTGGATAAATGTTTTAAACTTGAAAATGAAAATGTTCTGCAAAACCCTTCAGAAAACAATCCAGAGATATTTCCTTGTTCTTTAATAGATTTGCATCTTTCTGAATCTCAAGATAATTTGGAAGTAATCACATATCCTTGGGAGACTGATGATCAAGGTGAAGATTTCTTTGATAATTCTGAAAAGTATTTTTCTAAATTAGAAAATCAATCTCCATCCACTTTCACCAAGTCTTCAGAGGTCTTTAAAAATAAGGATGCCCCTTTCCTATATACCAATGAACCTCAGGGAATCAGAACCTCTGATAAAAATGTTGAAAAGCATCCTAGTGGCATACCGATTCTCTCTGCTTCTATAATAGGACAGAGAAAATCTGTATCTATTCATCCAGACTTCATAGGGATGTGTCTTAGAGCCAAATCTTGTCTTGAACTTGAAAAAGAAGAAAATCTCAAAAATATTTTGAAAGATAAACAATCTCCGAAACCCAATCTTCCAAAATTTACTTATGTTCAAAAGGGAAAATGGAAATCTAATCTCTCTGGTCCTGTTTCAGTAACTTCGAAAGCTCCTAAGAAGGTAAATCAGAGGAAGCCTCCGCTGAAGAACATTTCAGATTCTGAACATAAGTCTAGTCTAGATAGGAAGTTCTATAGAACTACTGATACTAGAAAAGACAATATTAAGAAAAATTGTAGTTCTCATTATCTTAATGAAAATTCAATGAAATATTTTCTGTCTGAGAATTCTGAATGTTTTTCTATGTTCTTAAAATTGAAACAATTTTTCTTGAGGACCTCTGATCAGTCAAATGCTAATTTCTCTTACTGCAAAAATAAACAAAAAACAATAAGATTAAAACTGAAAAGAAGAATCCTCAAACCTCTGCTAAATCAAATCCAGAGCAAACAATTGAAAGACCCAAAACTAACATTAAAGGACCCATAATGCGATGGGTACCTAAAAAACTCTGATTGATTGCAGAAGCAGCATGTGCATATCTGGTATCTTGACTCTGGATGCTCGAGGCACATGACTGGAACAAAAAACTTACTCTCCCAATTCAAAGACAAAAGTGGTGGAGTTGTAACGTTTGGCGATAATGGTAAGGGTCAAATAAAGGGCTACGGTACTTTACAAGAAGGTAATATTACCTTATCTAAAGTGGCTCATGTTTCTGGATTGAAACATAACTTGCTAAGCGTAAGTCAACTCTGTGATTCTAAAATCGTTGTGGTATTTGATGAAAAACATTGTTACTTATTTTCTAAGGCAGGTGAGGAACTCTAGAGAGCTGATAGAACAGGTAATCTATATATGATGAATTTCACATCCAAGGATGGTAAGGAAACTCTCTGTCTTATCTCCAAACAGAGTGAAGTTGCATGGTTATGGCATCATAAAATGTCTCACTTAAACTTTGACTCTCTTGAAATGCTTGTCAAACAAAAGTTAGTCACTAGTCTTCCAGAAGTTCACTTTCAAAAAGATCATCTTTGTCCTGCATGTGAAATGGGAAAAATTAAACGAGCTTCTCATAAAACAAAGAGTGATCATTCTTGTACTCGACCTCTGCAATTGTTACATGTTGATCTCTGTGGTCCCATTGCAATTTAGAGTCTCTCTGGCAAAAAGTATATTCTGGTACTTATTGATGAATTTTCCAGGTATACTTGGCTCGCATTTGTAAGACAAAAGTCAGAGGTGCCTATCGCATTACATAATATGATGACCAGAATCCAAGTTCTTCTACATCAGAAGATTCAACAGCTCAGAAGATTCAACGGTACTAAATTCAAGAATGCCAAGCTTGAAGCATACTTTGGTGCAAATGGAATCACACAAAATTTCTCTGCTGTACGCACTCCTCAACAGAATGGTGTAGTTGAACGTCGCAATCAAACCCTGGTAGAAGCAGCCAGAACGATGCTTGCAGCTTCTGGTCTTCCCATTCATTTCTGGGCAGAAGCCGTAGCCACTACTTGTTTCACTCACAATCGCTCCATAATTGTCAAGAGGCGTCTCCAAACCTCTTACGAGCTTATCAACAAACGAAAACCCTCTGTCAAATTTTTCCATATTTTTGGTTGCAGGTGTTTTATCTTAAATGACAGAGACAAACTTGGTAAATTTGATCCAAAGTCAGATGAAGCTAAATTCTTAGGATATTCGTTATACTCTAGAGCCTATCGAGTTTTTAACTTACGGACTAAGACTGTTATGGAAAGCATTAACATTGATTTTGATGATCAGACCCAACAAACTTCTGAGTACTCTACTTCAAAACTTAAACTTAATACAGTGACTTCTGATTATCTTTCAGGACCCAGAGATTCCGAGATCGATGCTATTTTTCAAGATTTTCTAGGCGAAGAAATATTTTCAGAACAAATACCTCGTACTCCATCCTTAAGTATTCCTGAAGTTCTTCACACCTATGGAATAACCCTATCTGGTACTACTATCTCTGCAGCAAGTTCCCCTGTCATCTCTGCTCCAATCTCATCACATGCCAGTCCAGAAGTTACTCCAGTATCCTCATCTGAAGCTACTTATGTATCTTCATCTGAGGGGGAGATTTCAGGCACTAATGATTCAGATTCAACAATTCCAGATGAGGTTATTCAATCTTCTGAAACAGAAGTTCTGGCTCAACACGTACCACAAACAAGGATGACAAGATGGACTAAATCACACACTCTAGATCTCATCATTGGTAGTCCATCTGAGGGTATTAAAACAAGATCAACTACTGCTAACGAAACATTCTATGTCAACTTTCTTAGCATGATCGAACCAAAGCATGTTCATGAAGCCTTGATAGAACCAAGTTGGGTTGAAGCTATGCAAGAAGAATTACTTCAATTTGAACGTAACAAGGTGTGGAACTTAGTACCTTTACCAAAAGGAAAAATTGCTATTGGTACTAAGTGGGTATTCAGAAATAAGAAGGATGAAGACGGAATAGTGATCAGAAATAAGGCTCGTCTGGTGGCTAAGGGATATTGTCAAGAAGAAGGCATTGACTATGACGAAACATTTGCCCCTGTTGCAAGACTTGAAGCAATAAGACTATTTCTGGCTTTCTCTGCATACAAAAACTTTAAAGTATATCAAATGGATATTAAATGTGCATTTTTGAATGGTTATCTCAAAAAAGAAGTGTACGTTGAACAACCTGCTGGTTTTAAAGATGCAAAACATCCAGAATATGTTTTCCATCTCGATAAAGCTATATATGGTTTAAAGCAAGCACCCAAAGCCTGGTATGAATGCTTATCTAAATTTCTGATCAGCAAAGGTTATGAGAAAGGTAAAATTGATACCACACTGTTTATCAAAAGAGGCAAAGGTATGTTAACTATTGTTCAAATTTATGTGGATGACATAATATTTGGCTCTACTCATCAAACTGAAGTAGATCTGTTTTCTGCATTGATGGAAAAGGAATTTGAAATGAGTATGTTGGGAGAACTAACATTCTTTCTTGGACTCCAGGTTAAACAAAATACTGATGGTATCTTTATTAACCAAGCCAAGTATGTTTCTGACATGCTAAAGAAATTTCACCTTCACAATTCATCACCTATGAAAACACCTATCTCTCCTAGTATGAAACTAGGTCCTGATTCTTCTGGGAAACCAGTAGATGTCACGGGCTACAGAGGTATGATAGGGTCTCTTCTGTATTTAACTGCGAGTAGGCCTGATATTATGTTTGCCACCTGTCTTTATGCTCGATATCAAGCCAATCCAAAAAAATCCCATTTGGCCGTTGTCAAAAGAATTTTTAGATACTTAAAGGGAACTCCTTCATTGGGTCTCTGGTATCCTAAAAATTCTGGGTTTGATTTAATGGCATATACAGATTCTGATCATGCGGGGATGTAAGGAATGAGAAAAAGTACCTCTGGTAGCTGTCAACTTTTGGGAAATAGAATTATCAGCTGGACATCCAAGAAACAAAATTGTGTCTCAACATCTACTGCAGAGGCTGAATATGTTGCTGCTGCTAGTTGCTGTTCACAAGTTATTTGGATGAAGACTCAACTCAGAGACTATGGACTGATATATATGATAAAATTCCCATCCTATGTGATTCAGAGAGTGCCATTGCCATTACTGAAAACCCATTCCAGCAGTCCAAAACAAAGCATATTGATGTCAGGTATCATTTTATCAAAGATCACGTAGAGAAGGGCACAATAGAAATGTATTTTGTCTCTACTGATTACCAACTAGCTGATATTTTTACAAAAGCTCTGGATGAGAAGCGTTTTAATTTTTTAATCAGCAAGTTGGGGATGATAAACATGTAAATCTTATTTTTTTATTATTATCTCACAGCTGATCAGACACCTCTGATCGCTTCTGATGGTTTTATCCAGAAGCATTCAGAAGTCTCTGACCATCTCTGTTTCTTGAGCTTTTTATTCCTTTATATCCAAGTGACAACAGAAAGGAAACATCTCTTGAAAAGCAAAGGGGGAGAATGGTACAACTTCTGAGAGGGAGCTTCGAGCCTGTTTCCAGGGGGAGAAAAACTAAGTCTAACTTCTGTTAGCTGTCCTCTGAACATTTTCTTTCCTTAAAAGGTTGTTTTAAATCTGCTTCTTCTGATTAACTCTTGCCGTCAAGGTTATTCAGATTTAACTTAATCTTTTCTTGAAAAATTGTTCTTTTGACATTCTTAGGTCAATTTTTTTTTTACCTATTGTTTGTTGACTTATTTTTCTTCTGAAATTTTAACATCAATAAGTCTGTTTTTAATTAACTCTTGTCTTCAAGGTTAATTAAAAAATTTCTTATTATTTATTAATTTCTTACGAAACATCTGTCAATGAATATTAAACTTTCATTTGGATCCAAACTGCTTTATTTCTCCAAATGTCTAATTTTAAATTCATTAAAAAGATTTAATCTCAAAAATTGGTTTAATCAATTAAAATGTTATTTTTCTTGATTAAATACTAATTTTTCTTATTATTTTCTTTTTATTTTTTTTGGGGATAATCAAACGGCTTACCTTCGATAAACCTTTCAGTGACTCATCAAACCTGTGCTAAGTCATCATTTACACGATTTATGCTTTACACGTGTCTTTCATCGTGTGACTGCATGACTACACGCCTTTGTGCTTACATCAGCATAACTGAATCGTTTTTCCTTTTCCCCAAATTCAAAAACCCTTCTCATTCCACATTACTCTCAAACTCTCTCATATTTAAACCCCATACACAGTACTTCATCTTCTTCCTCGCGATTTCTACAGTAATTGCTTCTCTACTTTCAAATTATCCCAAGAATACCTAACCATCCATCAATGGCCTCCCGACTTGCAAACCCAAATCTCAATGATGATGAAGGTCGTCTTGTTGATTCCACCGCTGATAGTGCCCCAATCGTCAAATTGCCTTTGAAGGCAAATAACGTGCAGGTTCTCCTCGATCCCAACACCTATTTGGCCGAATTCAGGGTCCTGGTCGAATTTCTTCAACAACATCAACTAAACCGAGCCCTAACCTTGACAAATCCCAATGTTCCTGAGCTTTATGTTCCAAGAGGTGTGGCAGTCAATGTACATCGCAGATGAAGATACCATGCGTGGAAATTTCAGTCATCCCAATGCACCTGAAAATGCTGTGGAAATACCCATCACAAAGAAGAAGATTGCTAGCTATTTTCACTTGCCTTCCTCTACACTTGAAAATAATGGTGAGATTGTGCCAAACCCTGCCCTAGACCCGAATACATCATCTGAAGCCCTGATCTCCTTTGTTCAATTCTTGGGTTATAATGAGCAATTATCAAAACTCTCTGAATCCAAACGCAAGAAACTGCCCCCAATGTGGAACACGCTTATCTCCATTCTCAACAAAAGTCTCACATGTAAAATTGGATCCCAAGACCAAGCCAGCAAAAACATCCTTACAATTATGTATGGAATGTACTTTAATCGCCCTCTGGATTATGCAAGCCTCCTCTTTCAAGAGATCAAAGCCGCTGTTCACACTAAAGTATCCCTCCAGAATCAAGCAAAACCTTTACCTGCCTTGATGTTTCCCAAGTTTTTGTCTCTGTTCACCTACCCAGCGATTGGTGCTCTTAAAGCTCCTCTGATTCAACCATTTTGCAAAATCGCATCTATGAGCTCCCATAAACCAACTATCGATGTCAACGGTTACTCATCTCCAAGGGAACTCTCCAGGTATATGCTCGACCTTATTCCTTCCTCCTTTATCTATCTATTATCTTATAAACGCTCTATGGTATTCTCAGAACAGAGAATACCTACCCCAGAGCACTTAGAGCCAAATGTAGGAAGTGAGGGGTCACGTGAGGCTGAATTTTAAAAGAATCAGAGTGAACAACCGAGTGTTTCTACCCATGCCGACCTCTTAATGCAAGAGGGTACTGAAGATGTCCATCGAGACACATATGAGCGTAACTCTCCTTCTTTCCAAAGGTATACCACATTTTCTGAGGTAGATGCCAACACATCTACTCTCATTGACCAAGGACCACCCAGTCCAAACCATCCGATCAGAGGATATTTCTCAATCTTCTGCATCAAGCACTACCGGGGAAACCAAATCCTCTTCATCATTCTCTCAAAACAATGATGATGATATTATAAGAGTTCATTCGCCCCAGAACTCGCCACACTTTACACCAAATGTTGTTGTCTTTGTGACCAACAATGTCATAGGGACCTCAGAAGATAAGTCCATATCTTTTGATAGTTTAGAAGCTGAGGAAATCCCATCAGAGGGGTTACAGCAACATGACGCACCACTTACCGGAGTGTTTACACTTCATCAAGGTAAGCACATTGTCTTTAGCACCTCATTCTCTGATGATAAGGACTCTGTTGAGACAATCAGAACAACCGAAGAGGTGCCTGTTAATCACAGCCCTCGAAGACAGGTAGGAAGTCCCTCCACACTCAACGCCAACACAGGTGTGAAAGAGGGCCTCTCTGATTGCGAGAGTAAAGGGGCTCCATGTGTTGGAGATACACCGGTTACACATTCTGAGTTCGTCAACAATGCAGCGTTTTAGGCATTTGGTGATAAACTTCAGAGATCTGTGGAAGATCTAAAATTATCCCTGGATTCTCACAATGCCATTCTTCTTGCAATTCAAAATGAACAAACTCAGCATACGCGAACTCTAGAGGCACTCAGAGAGCATATCTCTACAAATGCAGAAGCTCATCGAACACAGGCTTCTGATCTTTTTCTTCTCTGCACAAAGGCATCCAGGCCAACTGACTCTATCTTCTTTATTCCTGATGAAATTCCAACTCCAGAGGTCACCATCTCTATTGACGAATATGGCTCCTTGGTGGCAGATCTTCAGAAGATTATTAAGGCTGTTCAACCCTCTGAAGACAATTCTGGATCATCCCTGGTAAAGAAGTCCGACATGGCTGTCTTTCAGAAAGCCATGCTAGAAAGAATTAATACTCTCACATCCAAGTATTTCTCAAAAACCACTGCCAACACTTCAAATGTGGATCAGAAGCTCACTTCTCTAGAGTCTTCTATTTCTCAATTATCTTTAATGGTAAGCTCTCTCTCTGCAACATTCGCTGCTAAACAGAAGGCTAAGGAAAAGAGGGCATGCAAAAAGTCTGAACTTAAAAGGAAACGATCTGAGGATCAGGATCCTGATTCTCAGAAGGGGGAGAAAATGCCAGAATCCAAGAAAGCTAAAACTACTATGGGCACTGATACTTCTTCTCAAGATAAAGGAAAAGCTTCTGCCTCATCTCCATCTGCACCTCCATCTTCAAAACAAACACCTCTAACTCCAACACCCCTGGCCACACATTCCGCCACTCTTCCTAAGGATCCAGAAATGGCTCAATTTCTTTTGGATGTCATGGGCAACAACAGAAGTGTTCCCTACCCTCCAGATGTTGAAGCAGAAATTTTTAAAGCTAAGATTGCCAAGGCTAAAGATGAAGCTTCAAAAGCTAAAGTTGAAGCCTTAAATAAAAGAAGAGAAGAAGAAAGAGTAGAAGCTGAACTCCATGCAAAAGTTGAAGCAGAAAGAGCCTCTGTAGAAGAAGCAAGAGCACAAGCAGAAATAGAAAAGGAAAAAGCTGAAAAAGCAACTGCTGAAGGATCATCAAATCGAACAGCTGAAAATAGAGAAAAACTGCAAAGACTTGGAAAAACTGATCTTCCAATTCTGGAAGTCACAAAAAGATACATGTATGCTCCTATAGATCAGAAGATCTATCTTATGTTGCCTAACTTCTCAAATGGATACGAGGTCAGTGATGCTGAAAAGGATAAATTCACGAGTCACAGGAAAGCTAGTAAGGATGTCTACACAACAGTGCCAATCAAGAGAATTTCTGCCATTAAGCATACTCCTTTTGAACAGACAGAGATTTGGTACACAATATATGAAGTAATCAGAGAAGACAATAAGACTTATTACTTCTGTGATAATGATTTATTGTCCATCTTTCCTTCTGATCTCATCTTTCTGGAGAATTTCATGAAGATTCAGATGACCAAAAGAAGTGATAACCAAGATCAAATTGCCTACTCCAGGATCATTCAATGCATGAAGTCTCTCATCAGATACAAGAGGCAAGTAGATTTTATTGGAATCAATTACAATGTTGACAATCTTGCAATCTCTGCTCCTAATGAAGACTTAGAAGGTATCAATTCTCTAAGAATCGGCAGAGTATTGATTAAACCAGAAGAAGGGGTTATCTTCAAAAGGCCAGATAGAAGGAGTTTCTTCAGGATCAAAGAAGCACACAAATATTCATCAGAAGTTGTATACATTGAAAAATGTTACGTCTCTATTGATATCAACAACTATGATCCTGAAATAACTGAGAGGATGGTAAAAATACTCGATAGTCTCTTGAAGCTCAGAGGAATCATCGACAAAATCTCAAAGATCATTTCAACAGTTGACCCTCTCTAAGACAAAACAAGGATCATATTCCAAAACTCTGGTTTCATACTTAGGGGGAGATTGTTAGACCTAAAAAGTATGAACCATAAGATGGAAGTATGATATGACATGTCACACTCTTACCTCATGCGTCTCCGCTTACAACTGAATTCTGTTATAGGTTCCTACATGCTGACGTGTCAGTTTGTAATTGGTTAGCTTGTTGACTTTACATTCATTGTAATAGTATAAATAGATTAAGTCTTTGAATGTAAAAGTGGTCGATTGGAAAACATACTTTTGGAGATCATATTGTGCATTTTATTCCTGTATCTGTAATCGATCTTCAAGGTTTTCAATACAATCTCAGTCTGTTCTTCATTTCTTATTACTTACTGTTGTTTGATTATTACTGTTGTTAATTGATTTGAATTGCTTCCGCTTATACTTTGATCCTCAAATCTCTCAATTAACTATTTAGAAAGGGATCTGGGTTCCAACATCAGTACCATGATCACTTCTCATGGAGCGAATGATGAGTTTATTCAGGACTTCCATTCTTCTGATAAAAGCTATAATAACGTCAGGTGTATCACTTTTGGATCGAAGAAAGAATACCCATGTGTATTTGGAATATTCATCAACTATCACAAGAGTGTACTTCTTTCCAGATAGAGATTGGACATTGACAGGTCCAAATAGATCCATATGGAGAAGCTAAAGAGGTGAGGTCACTGAAGAAACTTGTTTAGATCTGCACGAGGCTTTTGTCAATTTTACCTTTTCACACGCTGAGCAAAGAGATTCCTTTGCAAAGGTATGATTAGGGAGATCCCTGACAAGTTCTTTTTGAGACAATTCATTGATTGTCTTAAAGTTCAGATGAGAGAGTCTTTTGTTAAGGCAAGTTTGTCATTTGAATCAGTGACAACACATCTATTCTTTAGAAATAGAACTTTGAAGTCTTTGTCGCATAGCTGACTAACGCTCAATAGATTGTTCTTTAGTCCTTCAACGTAAGCGACTCGAGTGGCTCCATTGGATAGAATTCCATAACCTTTAGTGTATCCTTAGCCATTTCCACTAAAGGTCACTGAGGGACCAACTTTTTCCTTGTATTCAGAGAGCAGAGATTTTCTGCGTGTCATGTGCCTTGAGCATCCGCTATCAAGATACCAGATAGCTTTAGCACTCTGCATACAACAAAAGGATTAATTTTTCATAAGCACCCATATTACTATGGGTGCTGCTGTGTTAGTGGATGGAGTGGCGGAAGAGCTACTAGCTGAGAAATTCTCTTCAATGGATATCTTCGCCTTGGAAGATTTCCCAACCTTGGTGGATCTCACTCTCGCTGATTTATCAGTTTGAGCTACTTTCTTTCCATGAGCTAATTTTTCAGCTTTAGTAGCATTAGGACATTTGCTGGCAATGTGGGTAATTTCACCACATTGATAGCATTTCCTATATTTGTGAGTAGGTTTGGAATTGAAGGATTTCAGAGTGCGAGAAGAAATATTTTCAGGAGCAGAGCCTAGAATTCCTTTGTCCAATGTCCTTAGGGGTATAACGATCTTTTCAGGGATAGGTGTAAGATCGATATTAATTCTGGGAGTTGATCGCTGAATAAATCCAGGGATTCTCTTCCCAGTTTTTGGATGACTAACAGGGGGAACAGAGGAGTTCTTTTTCTGTTTCTGAAAGTTTTTGATTTTAGAAACGTGGTCAGGAACTTTGTTCTTGATCATTTTCTTAGAATCATTGGATTTAAGAACAGTCAAATTTTCAGAAGAAGAAGAATCAGGAATGGAAGAGACGAACATTCCGAATTTCAACATGGAACGATCATTCTCTGATTTTTCTTTATCAGGGTTATATCCTAACCCACTTTTGACTTTCAGAGGGATTTGAGCATTGATGATCCCGCTGACTGTATCAGAGGCCTTGCACCATCCTTCGATGGTAGCCTTTTCAGCCTTAAGATCAGCGATGGTCTTTTCCTTTTCAGTGATAGCTTGTTGTCTCTCTATAATAATTGTTTGATTTACAAAGACTTGATCTTTTAGGGAATCTTCAATCTTTGTTAGTTCTTTGATTTTTAAATGACAATTTTTCAATTGTTTAGAAATATCAATATTAATTTGTTCAGCTTTAATCTTTCCATTCAGAGCATTGTAAAGATCAACGGTCATAACATCGAGAGCGGACAAGTTATCACTTTCAGGTATAGAGGAGTTTATATGAATGTTTACATGAGTTGAAGGAGACTCTAAGTTGGAAGTTTCAAAGATTTCTTAAGCCTCTTCAATTCTTGCCATTAGACAAAGAAAGGCAAGATCTTCTTCATCGGAGCCTGATTCATCAGATGTTTTGGCCCAATATTCTTCTTGATCCCAGTCAACTTCTTCAGCAATTAGACCTTTGTCCTTTTGCTGATTCTTTTTCAGATCTCTGTACTTATTTTTTAATTTAAAATACTTTTCCTTTTTACGAATATTTAACATACATATGTCAGTATATGCATTCCTACATACATGCATATACACACACATACATATATAGGAACGGATATACATGTGTTCATATATTATATGTGTGAAAATATACAAAAAAAGCTCAATGAACACACACATATTGTCACAATCTTCTGATCGATCATACAGACCATTCCAACAGCTACACAAAGCATACCATATATCATTGACATTTATACACATACACACACACACGTATATATATAGACATACATACGTTATATATATGTTTGTGGGCATACAAAGTTCAGTAAGCAAACACCCTGCCATAACCTTATAATCACAGAGATGCACACCATGAATAGTCCTGACATTGTATACATCTCTACATAAACATACGTTCCTACGTATATAAACACACATATACACACATCCATACATGCATGCATATATATTGAATGTATATGTATGTGTGACATTCATAAGTTCAAAAACACATAGTGCCACAATCTCATGATCATACAGAGATACATTCAACTGGACAAAGCATACCATAAATAATCTTCATATGTTATATGTCTATATATACACTCATACACATAGAGGTGTATTCCTTTGTAAACCACCAAAAGGTTGTAGTAAACCGTGTAAAGCAAATAATTAAGATATTTGTGGAAATAATGAAGGTTCATTTATTATTATTTGAATATTTAAGGTTCAAAATAAGACGACACTACACATATATAGGCCGTGTATACATACAAAAGTAAAGTACACACACTACCACAATCTTATGATCCTATAGACACATTCAATCATCAGGCAAAGCATACTATATTTGTTTATATGGTATACATCTTCTATCCATGCATACAACATACATACATATGTTGAGGTTCAGTAAAAACACACAACGCTGCAATCATATGATCATGCATATGCTTTCAACCACTAGATAAGCATACCGTAAAAAATTTGAATGACATACACCTATATGTGTATATTTATGCATACACTAACTACACATTCTAATTAGTTACAAGCTCATCCTCTACATTGACCCAAATCTTAGTCAACTCTGCTGACCATTCAATTTCAAGTTTCAGCAGTTGACTTTCTGTTGGGAAAGGCATCAGTGGACTAAAAAAATCTAGAGTTCAAACTGAAAGGAAAAACAAACCTGGGGTTTTTTCCACTCTTTCTGCTGAAGGTCCCGGATTCAGTGGTAGTTTCCCAACCGTCTGATTTGTATTAGGGGTTTATATAAGAAGCAAATCCTTCAAAAGAAAAACAGAAAAGAAGACTAGAAGAAATACTGACCCGTCCTCTGGAACTGGAACTAGAACCTGAACAAATTTGAGGATACTTCAAAGTAGTCCAGTCAAAAACATAGTCGAACTGCTAACCTGAAATATGAACACCACAGATCTAATGCTGAAATCTATTTCAAGGGACAGAAGATAATAATTATGATGATACATTGTTCATACTTAATATTTAATTATATCAGAACGAAAAACAAATCCTCAATAATATACATGTGTTTCCATATCAAGTGTTTTTTTGTTCATGGGTCATTTGAAAGGAGCTGCCACATGCAAAGGAAAAGCTTAAATAAGATCCAGATTTTTACCTTCTCGAATGAAAAGATCGCGAAAAAGTCTTTTCAAGTATGAATAATTTGGCTTGTCGTCAAACCGTAATGATCGACAATAATGAAAATAAGATATGAACTCAGTCGGATAATACTTGCAAAGCACCTGTAGATTTTGTCATTTATAAGTAATTTCATTAAGATGGTATATTTCTAAACTCTCATTGCTTAATCATACGAAAAAATTTCTTAAAATAGTTTAATCTCGATAATACCTCTATAGGAGTAAGCATCTTCTTTTCACTAATTTTATCATATTTCTGCTTCTTAGTGCCGGCTTTTAGCCCCTGCCAAGGATGCCAAGGAAGGCTTCAGCAACATGAATATAATACCAAGTTAGAATAGGGAGGTTAAAAAGTATAAAGAAAAAAAGAAATAGATCACGGTTAGGATGTATTTAAACCTTCCTCTCAAGAAATACATTAGCACATAACCAAGAGACTCCAGGTCATCCCTCCTGCTTTGCTCTGCAATTGACAATCCAAAATAAGTCACAATCTGAAATTTTTGAACCCTTTTCAAAGTTTTTTATATCATGTCTCAGATTCAAAGTTGATACTTCTCTTATAAGCAATGATAATTAGAGTGTTCTTAATGAGAAATAATACTATTGCCCAAAAATAATAACGATGGTGTTTCTATAAGGAAACTATTCTTATCTGGTACAAAAGTAGAAATGTTGCAAATAATTTGAAATGGTGAGAATTATCACGGATAGGATATTATATACAAAACACATCTCCAAAAACGCTGAAATGAGCTAGATTACTTACCAACTCCAATGTGGGTATTAACACTGGCATAACGAGCCGTGCCAGTGAGATTTTTGTTTTCCCTGAAATGAAAATTGGTAACAATTTGCGGTAAGTAATCTAAATCTATGCAATAATAGGAGCCTAACACTAGTATAAACAACATGTTGATTACATATACTGCAACTTAGAAGCAAAACTTTCATCTACAACAGGACCTTCGCAGAACCATCAATTGGAGTACAAAACATTGTTAACTTGAAGAAATTTTATAAGATAGATGGTATATATAGGTGACTTTGATGGAAAACCACTAAAAAGATGTAGAACCGATCAGGAGTCAATTGGCTAATTCACACCAAGACAAATGTAAGACACTTTTAGCTCATTTAAGATTTTTTTATGAATGTAGAAACATACAATTATGTGTTTCCACTTCCAAACGACCCTCTGGGTTCATCAGCAAAATGCTAAACAAGTCTATACGTGCGTAATATACTAATATATGGGAGACATGAGTACGTCTGTATGTGGTTGCCTATATGCAACCTTGCACATAGAACATAATAAAACTACATCCTATGATTAAAAATGGCTTAAAAACTCTTTTTTACCCACTCCTACCTTAGCTTTGAATCTATATCTCACTTGCTAAAAAAGTTGCCTCTTGATAATTATAACACAGTTACTTCCTAATTGAAAGATATGATGAATGACAAAAAGTAGAATAAAAATACCACAAAGTTAGTTAGTTACTAATTGAGAAACATAGTATAAAATATATATTTGCTCTGAAAACAACAACAAAATGGTGCTACATAGCAGCAACAAGAAGTAGAAAAGGCATAGATAGATCCGCAATCTGTGAGTACCGACATATCTTTGTTTATGGCTTGAACCATACATGTTTACAACAACAGACCAATGCGCTGAACATTTGAAATATACTATTTATTTACTGTTTTTCAGTGCAACAAGTCATCTAACGTGGTTCGTGAAGTTCTAGCAAAATATCACCCATTTTATTATTTTAACAATTAATACAGTACTTTTTAACTAATATGCTTTGTTTTTTTAACAAAGTGTTATCACTTCAATTTTGGTGGTCTCCATGTTTAGTTGGTCTTGAGAGTTCATCTTTGGTTGTCTTTTGGTAGTTTTAGAAATGCAATTACATTCTTTGGTTATCTAGTTTGGCTCTCTTTTATTTAATATCTAGAGCTTTTGGGTAGTTTTTTTCAATTATCATAACTTTGTTTTAGTAATACTAACTATTATGCATGATTTATATACTTTGATTAATTTGCAGATTTTTTAGCTTCAGAAAATGATGTTAACAAGTGAAATATAGATGTCTATTATGCATGATTTTTATCTCCAGAAAACTATGTAGTTCTGTTATATGCAAGTTTCACATAAAACCCATCATCGAGTTTTGCGAAACCAAGTTCTTGTGTGCCATTTCATCAAGCAGCTCATATGCATAAATGAATCAAAAGAACATAAGCATAGTCCAGGGTACACCCACCCACAACATGTCAATGAAAATAGATATTTATTTTGTTCGATTTCTTTCTTGTGAGAAACTTGTAATGACAGTGTTCAAGTTAAAGATAGCTGGATTAGGATGCTGAAGAAATATGAAATAAGATAATTCATGTAGACTGTAGAGGATCTTGACATGAATGGGATCTTCTTTGGGTTAGAGGAAGCCCAAAGATAATCATGAAAGAATGCATACGTTTGAAATTGCACAATGATTTGCAGTTTTCAAGCAAGGTGATTAGATTCCTATATTTGCATAATGAGGTAGTATTCAACATTTGCTTGGAATCAACCTCCCTTAGCTTTCTTTTGGCTGTTTGGGCAAGGGAAAGAAGGAGGTGTGTGGGGATAAAAGAGAAGTAAGTAAAAGAGTATACCAGTGTTTTTAATCAAAACTATGCAGTTTTGTTATGTTCTATATGCAAGCTTGCTTATAGCCACATATTCACCAACCCATTATGCATATATATATATATATATAAAGAGAGAGATGATCAAACGAGAAGGCAATCAATTTGCGAGGAGAGAAGTTCCAAGATCACGTCATACAACACAAGTAATCACATTTGATACAAATATATTGTTTGGCGACTTTCCCTGTCGTATTGGCCCAAGCCGCCCATGTCCTTTTGGACATGTTGTATCACATGTGATTTTCCTCTGTATTCACATGTGATCTTAGAATTTCTTGCCTTCTCGCAAATTGTCCGCCTTCCCGTTTGATCCTACATATGTGTGTGTGGAGGTGTGTGCAAATTGTGTGAACCAAAAAGAAGAGTGACTACATGAATAATGATCGCTATGGAAAAAGAATGATCCGACTGATGTGGACATCCCACAAGAAAAAACATTGGCATCCTCAAGGGAAAAGAAATGCAATA
This sequence comes from Silybum marianum, assembly GCA_036898165.1. Taxonomy (NCBI): domain Eukaryota; kingdom Viridiplantae; phylum Streptophyta; class Magnoliopsida; order Asterales; family Asteraceae; genus Silybum; species Silybum marianum. Next base: position 11,595,107 of record CM072540.1, on the reverse strand, counting down.
TTATGTTCGATCAAAAAGATATGTACGCAAACTTACAGCACCATTGTCCAATAAAGTTAGTTGCAAAAAAAATTGCCTCTGTATATCCTAGGTAAATATCTCAGTGAGAGACTTAATTCTACAATATTTGCAAGTACTTTTTAACCAAAAAAATTGCAAATAGCAAGCATGAATATTTCACAATCAGATTCGTCAAGTCTGCAAGGAAAACCTATAAGTATTTAATGGAACATGTATCATTTGAGAATATTAAGTTTATATTTGAACATCAACAACCCATTTTCATAGAAGCATTTAAGATGGGTAGGTAATGGGAACGGTTATGACAATCATGAATACATTTCGCCAATACAACCAATCATCTGACCTTATTATGTTATTTGTTCATAAATATGAAGTAATGAATTAGGACGACAAAGCAAATCTTTCAACTTATCATGCCAAATTATTTAGTAAAAGGACATAAGAATAAACTTCTATCAGATTGCTCAAGAACATATCAGTTGTGATACCTAGCACTAACAACAAGCAAGATAGAAAAAGTAATATCACTTTCACTTGAGTTTCTGCATAATCATTTCCGAATTCCAATACCTGTATGGTATATGCTTGTGCGTTTGGAGATCCCTATACTTTTTTGCAAGACCATAATCTATAATGTACACCTGTTGTAAAAGAAAACAATACATCCACAAATATGTTGAAGATCAGAATCTCGTATGATCAATAAAAGAATGTAGATGAAGGGCCCATGTTATGCTGAAAATTAATCACACAGATTAACTCATTAAATGTCAATAGAGTTCATATACATCAAAGAATGTCTAAAAGCATAACCAGTATGAGACCACACGAAATTGCATCAATGCCTGAACTGAAAAGTTATCTACAACATTCTTTACATGAGAATTGTATAGAACAAATGAAAACATGCAACCCAGGGAACTAAATAAAGTCAACCTTGGTATGCATGGTGAAGCCTTTTCTCAACAACTAAAAACAAGTACTTGAAGCTCTTGTACAATTCCATTCTGGCAAATGTTTTTGACTTCTTCCAATGTCTTGTAAATTATTACCGGGAGAGAGAATTTAGAGAGCACGAGATGGGAAGAAGAAACTGTGTATTAGATCGAATGAATTGAACATGCATACGCTCCCGCATATATATATATATACTTGAAAGCTCGCACTAATTAGTAACCGACTAAAAAGTTATTTACGACTATACTAAGAGAAAATTACGATTCTATCCTCGTTTTATCTAAAACGTGAGGATAGATTTGTAATTTTCTCTTATTATAGTCGTAACTTGTAACTAACTTTGTAGTCGGCTACTTTGTCGATTAGTGGGAGCTCTCGGGTATATATATATATATATATATGTGTGTGTGTGTGTGTGTGGAAGCGTATGTATATGTAATTCATTCAATCTAATACACAGTTTCTTCTCCCCGTCTCCTCTTCTCAAAATTCTCGCTTCTGGTAATATAAATCATCCAACATATTTTTTAGCTCACTGAACCGGTATACTAGAATCAGATTCATCAATGGAAGCCAAAAATACATGCCTTGCTTCTAACAGGACTATGAAACTCTTCAATATATACCAAAGTAACAGCAGAATATGATTAAAGCATGTAAAATAACTATGTAATTAGTTCAATTTAAAATTCTCCTCAAATAATAACACAAAATAACCACGAACATTTCACAACAGATTTGATGTTTCCCATAGCAGCTGATAAAGATAGAAACAGTAAGAAATAGCACATATAGTAACGTTTAAATTCCAAAAATCCAAAATAAAAATCGAAATGAAGGTATAGTATACAAGCCATCACTTATAAGACAAATTACCTGATTTGCATTTCGTCCTAGACCCATCAAAAAGTTGTCTGGCTTTATATGACAGTGAAGGAAACCTCTTGAATGCATATATTCAACTCTGTTTATCTGTGAGAAACAATTGAAAAGGTGCAAGTGTTGATACAATGTGTTCAGAAACCTTCTCATTACACAAGGCAGCATACTTACCAACTGATCCGCAAGCATTAAAATTGTTTTCAACGTGAATTTCCAATTACAATAATTGAACAAGTCTTCTAAGCTTGGTCCAAGAAGATCTATAACCATAGCATGCTTCAACTCCTATCCATTTGAGGTGGGGAACGCCAGGTGCATTATATTAATAAGAGTGTATTGTAAGGTTCTTCATATACCAGCAAAAAAGTGGGAAAGATAATAAGAACACAAGAAGGAAAAACATGAAACTCACTTCCTCCTTGAAGAAGCATGTACAATTTGGCCTCATAGTGAAGCTGTGGATGCTTGGTCTTAACAGATTCCTGGACACAGAGATAAATTAGACCACACATAAAAATGAAGTGCTCTCAAGGAAAGATCTCAAATTTTTTTGACTACTTAATCCAACCTAAAATCCCCCAAACAGAACTATCTCCAGATCTTTTTTAATAAAGTACAAAAGTAAACACAAAAAATTAACTTTTGAATAAGTACAGAGAACAGTACTTGGATGGCCTCCTCTCCTCACTCCTGTCTCCCTCTTTTTCCCTTTCCTCTCTGTTCTTTACCTTATTTTGTTTGTACTTAACCACATTTTTCAAATCAATGACATCAGTAGTATATATTAGATGATTATTTAGATGCTACCCTGCTGGTTTAGTTTGCTATCAATTACTGTAAGATAAAATTACTCTTTAACTTTTTTGTTGCTGTTGAATGAAATTAATATTGTTTATTTTAGATGTTAATTTGGTTTAACTTTGCTTTTCACATTTACTGTTAAATTTATGTGAAGTGCTATTATGTTTAAGTTTAGTTAAATTTATGTTGAATTTTTTGGTGACTTTTAAAAAGTTGCTTATTCGTTTCACTTGGTTGTTTGTAGCGTTTAGCAAAGAAATACTGATTTATCTTTTGATTTAATTAATTTTTCAAGACTTCAGACAATGAGGTATGCCACACCATGTGCTGCTCGTTGTGGCTCATTTTTGGGTTTGCAGGATTGTCTTTGTTACATGCCACGACTAATATGGTACATAAGCACTTCATCGGATTTTATGCAATTAAGTTCCAGATGACACCAACAGAAGAATGGGCTACTAAACTAAAAATAAACATTAAGATGTTGAAGAATGAAAATTCCAATTGATTTTCATGAAAACTCTAGTCAGGCTCAGGTAAACATTATACACCAAATTCCTACATGCTTATAAACATGGACTTTCACGTCTGTGTTTCAAGCACGTACACAACTTGAAAGTTCTATGTAAATACAAATAGCATAAGCATAGTACTTACATGTAAGCATAAATAGTCATACATTTACATCAATAAGAGTATCATTGTTTCATGGAATAGTTCTATGTTACCTAGAAAATAATACCTTTGGTCAATATCCGACAACTACAGAACTGACCAAGCACAGCACACAAGTAGACAGAAATGTGATATGCTAAGAGTAGATTTATGTGTACTTTGCTAGAGGTTAAGCCATCAAGGTTTTTTGTTTGACAACTTGGCTTGTTAGGCTCTTTCCAAACTGCAAAAGGTACTTCCGGAAATATTTGTTATCATTGTTTAACGATAAGTAAGGTTAGAGTAGTTTCTCTATACTGCTATTGCAGAACTTTGTATATTTTGCAACAAAAACTAGTTTGGTTTACCGAGTAAGGAGAGATAAATTTTCTTTATAGCAGGTAACTTATAAGACTTCCCATATGATATCTAAAATGGCGGTACTCTATGAAATCAATATACTGCAATTTCTACCATGGAAAATTATCATACTATGGAGATCTATCACAAAAAATATAATTTGTATGGGGGAATATAGTTTCCTAGAAACTCTAGGATAGTTGAGAACTGATAGGTAATCTTGTCCTTATGCACCAATCAATGCCTAATGGGGCTTGTATGCCAATCATGTTAAATTGAATTCATAGTTGTAATTTGGAACTTTTCGTGAGTTAACAATTATCTCACCTATTCATTCAAACTACAATTTCTTGATTAGGTACGCACTCTAATTACCCAATTACATGAAACATAGTTTAGATATAGCATACCTATTCAGGCAAAGGGAAAACCCAAAATATATGTGCTAATTGGTAGGTAAGACCATGAGACTGGTTGCACATGTAACATGAAAGCAAATCACCTTTCTGAGAATTATAGAAAAAGATCCCAACTGCTATATAAAGAGAGGACTTTAGCCACAGATTAATACTCCAATGGTAGATATTTACAAAATCATATAGTAACATGCAAAACCAGACACCGAATAAAGAAAAGAAACCCTATGCCGTGTAGATGAAGACAACGTTATCAAACCACATAACCAATAGTAGCATGTAGTTTAAATATAGATAAATATGATTCATATGCCAGCATTTGCATATATGTAAAATCCCTAGATACATACCAGCTTGACAACAACTTCTTCTCCACTTTGAACATTTACTCCTGCGAAAGTGGGAAGAAAAAAAAATCAATCACAAATGAAACAAAATCATGGAATGAGAAGTTGAGAACTACAGCAACAACAACGACGTTTTTCCATAGAAACATGCTGAAGAAGAAAGATTACCCAAATAAAGCTCTCCGAAAGATCCACTACCAATCAGGGGTGCTCAAAATACCGACCAACCCGGCGAACCCAACTCGAAAAAACCAAAAAAAAGTCAAACCAAGGTAACCCGACTCATGGTTGATACAAAAATAGGTCAAACCGCATCTATTGGATTGGAAACGGGTTGAGATATTTTGAACTCAACCCAACCCGATGCCTTTATATATTATAGATTTAACATGGTTATTAAGTATTTGATTAATATATGTAAGTTAAACCAATCCGTAGTTAGTATATTCAAAATTATATCACAATTTCAACAATAATTTACTTTGAATTTTCAATTTTTTTAAGAATTTGTTAGACTTTTGTACCAAAGTTTCAACCCAACCAACCCACCCAACCAACCCGGCCAACCAGCAAGGTTTGGGTTGGGTTAGGTTGTAGTTTTGTTTGGGTTGAGATTTTTTCAAACCGCAAACATTAGAATGGGTTACTCAAGTGCCTTCAACCCAACCCATGAGCATCCTTACTACCAATCTTCCTCCCGAGCTTAAACTTCCCACCAATCACATGATCCATGATGAAATCCCAAACAACTAAACCCTTAGCGGATTCAAATAAATTAACTTGTGTCCAATTCCTTGACAAAAATTCACCGCCGGAAAAGCTAAGATCTCCAAAATGCACTCAGATCCATCAAACACAAACTCGCGAAATACAAAATCTCCACACCAAAATCTATAGCAAATTTTGATATGAAGATTTGTGAGGAAGCAATAGAACTCGATGACGTCTAGCAATGCCAAAAACTTAAAAACCCCAGCAACAAGAAATTTGTCAACAAAACAATGAATCGGTAAAAACCCTAGAACCTAAACCATCTGTGAAAAAGAAACTGGTTTCTAGAACCTAAATTAAAATACGATTTTTTTTCTCAAAATAATTGATCAGAGACTCAACAAAGATGATAGCGCATAGCAAACATGATAAGAGATTTATATATGAATGGGGATAGAAAAGGAGGTGAAAGTGAAGATTTTTTGAAGTGAGATCGAAGGGGAGGAATCTAAGAAGACGAAATCAACGGCGAAATTCGTTTTGGGGGTTGAGATTCCATAGGATCTGCAGGAAGAACGTGAAAGAATTGAAGCAGACGACGGATTTTGAGGAGAAATATTTTTGTTGCGAAGAAAAGCAGGGATAAGAAAGATTCGGACAGGGCATTCTTTGATTTTCTTACCAATTTAGTTTCTAACTTTCACTTTTTCTTTCAAAACTTTCATTTTTTTTCTAACAAAATAAAATATCTATAATAAACAGAGATGAATTCATGCAAGACTAGCTTATTTTTATGAGAACCCACAAGATTTTTTTTTTTTTACCAGGGACGCCAATTTTGTATTAGGACAAACCAACAATTTCGTATGGGTGGGGCTAGTGGCATCCCTAACCCATACTAATGGCACCCTTAACCTTAGCTCAATCATTGGTTTTTTTTTTTTTGTAATTTTTGTCTTTTAGTTGTTTTTTCTTATTCTATTTTTGTTATTAATTTGTTTTTCTATTTTATTAATAATATATAATAATATTTATATTTAATAATCTATAAACTACAAACTAACTTATTTTGTTTTTTATTTTGTTAATAATATATAATAATATTTATATAACTAATAAAAATCGAAATATATATAAATAATAGAATCGTAATTAATTTAATAATACTAAAAAAGGAGATGAAGTCCTTCCCATAAATCTCACGTTTTCAACAAATCCTCTGAGTGATCATTTGTTTGATTCCGGCAATTCTGTGTGTTCTAACAGTTTTATTTTAACTTACTTTGTGTACAAGTTAATTACTGTTATCATGTGTTTCATGTGTTTAGTTTGTTAGAATAGTGTGTCTATTCTTTTCCGTAACAAACTTCTGCGTGTAAATTTTTAATATTTATATTAAAAAATTTAAAAGAGTAAAATTTTGTGTGTTTGTATTCAACCCTCCCCCCCCCCCCCCCCCCCCCGTACAAACCCTCACTTACATAGCCATCTCTAAACATGGACTAACAAGTGGTATCAGAACAGTTAGTTTAAATCAATAAACTAGATCTGTGATGGCTACTACTCCTCCATCTATTGAAGGTGCTATAGAAAAACCTTTCGCTGGTACATACGATTTAGGCTCTTAAGCCAAACCCCCAAGATTTAATCCAAATAACTTTGGGTTATGGAAAAGTCGTATGATACTATTCTTGGAAGGGATTGATTGTAGGTATCCTAAAATTCTGTGTGAGGGACCTATCATTCCAAAAGTATGGGCTCGCTTTGGCCCACAAAAGGATGCAGAAGGAAAAGATATAGAGTCTGATGACGACAGGAGTGATGCAACCGATAGATATATCATCAAACAACCAAACAAATATAATGAAGATGATAAACGTCTGGTTGCATTAGACACCAAAGTAAAATCAGCTCTAGCATTATCTCTTCCTGATGAAGTATATCATTCTCTTCTAAACCTTTCTACTGCAAAAGAAATGTGGGACACTTTGCGTATCTTATATGAAGGTATTAAAGAAGTTAAGAAATCCAACAAGATCTGTTTTGTTAGAAAGTATGAACTATTCTCCCATGAAAAAGGAGAATCCCCATGTGTCTATTTTAATCGCTTTAACTATCTTTTAAATGATCTCAAGGTTCTAGGAAAAGTTTATGATAATGAAAAGGTTCTCTGCAAGTTTATGGACTGCCTCCCAGACTTCTGGGAAACCATATGCATTTGCATTAAACAAACCAAGGATCTTGAAATAATGCCTTTAACTGCTCTTTATGGAACTCTTCTTCATTATGAACAAACCAAGAACCAAAGAAAATCTCTCATAAAAGACATTAAGTCTTCTTCTGTTGCTTTAATAGGTGATTCTAAATCTTCTTCATGTGTTCCTAGAATCACCTATCCCTCATCTGAATCTGAAAATGAAATTAAGGAAGATTCATCTCATCTATCTGATGGTTACTACAGTGCTACTGATGATGAGGGAGAAAAATCCGCCATTGACATACCGTCTGGTAGTATGGCAATGATTGCTGGAAACCTTAAAAATAAAAGATTTTCTTCCAACCGCTCTAAGTTTCAAAGAAAACCTTTTTCTCAAAAACCATATTCTGACAAATCAAATGAAGAATGCTTTAGTTGTGGAAAGAAAGGTCACTCTGCCTCTGAGTGCAAATCCAAAGCTTCCTCTAAACTCAAGTCTTCTTCTTCTTCTGGCCATGACTTCTCCAAATCAGCTTCTAGAAAGTCTGAAGAGAGAAATAGCCGATTTTCTAAGGAAAGTCCTGAATCAAAAGAAACCTTTGGATATAAGAAATGCAAAGTTAAGTATAAGATGGAAAAGGAAAAGAATCAACGTAAAGGAAAAACTTTGGTTGCTGAGACTCATTGTTCGAAAGATGAGCAAACTTCTGAAAGTGAGAGTGAATATGTCACAAAGTGCCTTATGGCCAAAATTGATGAGTTGGAAGATATGGAAAAGTCACTCTACACTGCTCTTGTCTCTACTGAGGGATCAACTTCGGCAACCAAGCCCAGGTACATCCCTTTACCTTTCTCTCTGATGATCAAAAGGTTGATGCCTTTGATTCTTTAACCATTGACTTTTGTAACTTAAAGGATCAAAAGAAAAAGTCTGACATGCACATAAAATGTTTAAATGATCAACTTCTATATTGTTTCTCTAAACTTAAAGACTTTGACAAAATGAAAGCTGATCCAGAAAACCTAAAGTATTTAAATCACAGTCTTTCTGAAGAGAAAACAAAGATTTCAAATACTCTTGAAAAGGAACAGGAGGTTCTCTCTAAATGGACTAAATCTTCTAAAAATCTCAAAAAGATTCTTCTAGATCAAATCTCTTGCAAGGACAAGTCTGGACTTGGATATGGAAAAGATGATCCTCAACCTTCTGACCTTTCACATCCATCATCTGAATGTCAAGGCTTTCCTGCTGGTTTCTTCTCCGATAACGATGATGATCTTTTAGATTACTCATCTGAGGATTCCACTTATGTCCATTCAATAGACTTGTTAGATATGCTAAAAGTAGAGTCTAATGCCAAGAAGTTTGGAGTTTTTGTAAAAGCTAAAGAATCCTCTCCTGAGCCTTTAAAAGTTTCAACTCTTTCAAGCTCTTCTTCTTCTTCTCCCAAACCCATTCAAAGACTTCTAAACTCTCTAAGTCTTCATAAGTCAATGTACTTTCATCAGTCATCAAATGTTCCTGAGTACCCTACTACAAAAAGATTTTCTCCTTTTCAAAAGAAAAATATTTCTAAATAAAAATTTTCATCCAAAAGGAAATCTCAAATAGTTAGTGATTGCATTCCTCGATCAGTGAACTTGAAAAAATCTAAAAATCCTGGTAAAGGAATTCTTGGACCAAGACCAGGTGTCGGTCACCCCTCCTCTTCTCAGTCATCAACTTCTGCTCAAAGTTTTGATAATATGGATTTCAAAAGGGCCTTTACTATAAATAATTGCTACAATTGTGGCAACACTCTCCATCTTGTTAAAGATTGTCCAAAAGATTTTGACCTCCGTAAAAACAAAATGCCTTCTAATCCCAAAGGGCCCACCTCAAAATGGGTACCAAAAGTCTAAACTTGTTATGGGTGTAGGTACCAAACAAAGCTCATATATGGTACATGGACAGCGGCTGTTAAAGGCACATGACCGGAAACAAACTTCTTCTCTCTAACTTCTCAAAAGAAAAGGGACCCACTGTTTCCTTGGGAGGAAATGGGAAAGGTGTCACCAAAGGTTATGGTACCATGTCAAATGGAACCATCACTTTCTTTAAAGTAGCTCATATTGAGGGGCTAATGTACAACTTACTGAGCATCAGCCAAATATGTGATTTGGGATATAAGGTCATGTTTCAACTGTGTGTTTGCTTGGTCTTTGATGTGCAGAATAAAGTTGTACTGGCAGGTACCCGAATGAACGATGTATACATAATTAACATGAAGGAAAATGCCATTGGAGAAGCTATGTGTCTCCTTTCTCAAGAACTAGCCAAACAAAATTGGTTGTGGCATAAAAGGTTCTCTCATCTAAATTTTAAAACCTTGAATAAACTTTCCAACAAAGATCTGGTTGTTGGAATGCCAAAAATAGTTTTTGAAAAAGAAAAGCTATGTGAAGCATGTGAAAAAGGAAAACTCACCAGAACTTCCTTTAAAACAAAACAATGCTCATCTATCTCTCAACCTCTTCAAATGTTTCACATGGATCTGTGTGGTCCAGTAAGCACACCTAGTCTACGTGGTAAAAAGTATATGCTAGTAATTGTTGATGAATTCTCTAGATATACTTGGGTGTTCTTTCTAAAACACAAAAGTGATGCTGCTGAAGAAATCATCAGGTTTACTAGAAAGATTGATAATATGAATGGTAAACTGGTGAAGTCTATCAGAAGTTAATAGAGATATCCTAATAGCTTCAAAAAGCACTGGCTTCTGAAGAGATAAAGATCTGAAGAAGTTCTGAAGACACTTCTGAAGAGGTTCTGAATAAGTTCTGAAGACACTTTTGAAGAATATCTGAAGGAGTTCAGAATCTGTTCTGAACTTGTTTGTTATGAATGCTCTGTTACTTTAGTCTTTCTATTATATGTATAAATAGATAGTTAGTTAGATTGTTAGAACTAACGTTTTTCATAAGCCTTGTAAAGACATATTCTGTAATATTGTACATTCAATCAATACATATTACATTTGGCTATCATCATTCCTGTCAAAATCTTTTCATCTATTGATATCTTGATTGTTTGGGTCCTAACAATTGGTATCAGAGCCAATTCATCTGGGTTTTTTTTAAGATTTGTGAAAGAACTTGTCAGATCTGACAGTTCTTGGTGTTCTTGATCTACAAAATTCAAATTCAACTCAGGTGAATTCTCGATCTTCTAACAATCAAAGATGTCTAAAGAAATAGTCTCAATCGGATCTGAAACGAAACCACCAACTCTCTTCTTGGGAGAATATCATCAATGGAGAATTAGAATGATTCAGTTCTTGGATAACATAGATGAAGCCTTAATGCAATCTATCACAAATGGCCCACTAGAGGTATTTGTTGAGATTCCAGCAGTTCCTAGAACTGAAACCACCCCTGAAATTCCTGCATCAAGAATCAAGAAGAGTCCTGGAATGTACAATCCAGCTGAAAAGGCTCAAATGAAAGTTGATAGAAGAGCATTGACTTTACTTACCATGGAAATTCCTAATGATATATTCAATAGGGTTGATAGTTTAACTTCAGCAAAAGCCATGTGGGATGAAGTAGTAGCTCAAGATGCAAGGAAGTACAAAGGCTCAAGCATAGAGATTAAATATCTGTGTAGGAACATATAAAAATTTCAGATACAAATAAAACGAATCTATCACTGATACATATCATAGATTCAATAACATTCTGAATGATCTAAGAAGAAATGGTGTTCAGAAATCAAATTCTGAGATAAATAACAAATTTCTGAACAATCTGGGAAATGAATGGTCAAGTTTTTCAGATAATATGGTAACAAGGAACTTATCCAGAAAAACTGTTCATGATGTTTATGGTATCTTATTTCAACAAGAAGACAAAATCAAAGTTAGGCAACATGAACAAAAGAAGACACAAGAAACAGTTGCCCTTCTGAGCAAGAACTACAATAATTCTTTGACCATTGCTGCCAAGAAAGTTTGTGAGATCCCAAAGACAACAATTTGTGATGGGGATGAATCAGATGAGGAGCTTAAAAGGATTTCTGATAATATTGCTTTCATGACAAGGCAATTCAAACAAAGATACAATCAAAAATATCAGAATAAACTTAAATCTGAAGTTGGACCTAAGAAAGGTCAAGAGGCTGGTCAATACGAAACATACGAACCAAAGAAGATGCTTCAACCGTGGAAAGCCTGGACATTATGCAAGACAATGCAAGATGCCAAAAGTCAAGAATTCAGGCTATTATGAGAAGAAGCATCTATTAGCAAAGAAAAAGGAGCTTAATCCTGCTCTAGTGACCAAGTATGAAGAAGACTGGTTAAACTGGAGTAATGGAGATGATGATGAAGAAGTTGCTCACTATGCAACCAATTGCTACATGTGTCAAATGGATCCAGAAAAGGACAAACAAGACACTAAGGTATCTTCTTCATCTTCTGAACAAAATTCTGAACATAATTCTGAAATTAATACTAAAGATTCAGAAATAACAAATCAATTTCAAAACATGTTTTCTGAATTTGAAACACTCAGAAACAGAATTAAAGGTGAAAGAATTTTGGTCAATCAATTCAGAGCTGAAAGTCAAATATATAATGAAAATTGTCAAGCAGCTAAACAGATTCTTGAAAAAGTTTCTGAAGAAAAACTTGTTTTAAAAGAAAAAATGGATAGTTTACAAAAAGAAGTTATAAATGAAAAATCTGAAAAGGAAATTCTAAATGTTAAAATGAATTTTCTGAATCAAGAGAGACTTGATCTTTATAAAAAGATTAAGGAACTAGAAGATTTAAATTTTAAAAGAGGACAAACTGAACAAACTCTGAATATTTTAACTAGTCAGGCTCAGAACTCAAAATTTTACAATATAAAAGCAGGTTTAGGATATAATGACAGTCAAATTTTAAAAAAGGCACCTGCAAACTTGTATAGTTATTCTAAAATGAAAATTTTCAATGAATTAAATACAGGTGTCATTTCCAAACCTGTAAACTATTCTTTGCCTGAAAGAATTCCTTTTGTAAAATCAGAGACTTTGTTTTCAGAAGAAACACCTCTTAAAACTGGTGAACCAGAAATAATCTCTGAAACAGAAGAAATGAATATAATTTCAAATATTTGTAAATCTTCTTAATCAAATATTATTTCTGAAGAAAAAATCAGAAGTAATTGTTAAGTCTGAAATTGTTTCTGAAGTTACTTCTGTAATAACTTCTGAATTCAATTCTGAAGTCATTTCAAAAGATACTTCTGATAATAAATCAGAACATGAAGAAAAATATGATGAATTCTCAGATATTGAATCTTTAGAGGATGTTGATGAGAATCCCAATATATTTTTTGTTAATTCTGATAATTAGTCTACAACAACAAAAAATTCAAATATTTTTGCAACATGTATGACTCAAAATAAATTTTCAGATCTAATAAATGCTTCTGATTCAGAAGATGATGATGATCATATGGTGCAAGTCATTGATTAAAATGACTATTTGGTTTATAAATCTCAATCATGTATGACTGAAGGAGAAAAATTAAAATCTGAAGTTTCAAAGATACCTTTAGAATTGTTTGATCCTGTGTTTTTAAAACCAGAATATCAGAATTCAGATTTTTCTCCTACTAATACAAACATTTCATTAAATTCAACACCATGTTCAGTAACATCTTCTGACTTCAACACCAGAGGTAAAAATTTTGAACAAGGACAATCCTTAAATTCTCTCTCTGAAGTTCAGAAAATTAACTCCAATTCTGAAGATAAACCTAAAGTGAACAAAAGAATTTCTTATACTAATCCTCATTTCTTATCTTTTACAGAGCTATCCACTTTAGTATGGAGAAAGAAAGATGAAAGACTGTCAAAGAATGACAAATTAGAGAGTTTTTCATTTTTAAAGAAGAATGATGTACCTAAATCAAAGAAAGTGAATAAAAGAATTTTTGTTGAAAAATCAAATGTTATTGATTCTTATATGTCTAATATTGTTGTAAATACATTAAAGAATCATATTCACTGTATTAACTGTGGTCATCATAATTTTCATCTTAACTCCAAAACAAACAAGAAAAATTTGATGAAATCTATTCAGAAATGTTCAGCTATATTGACAAATTCAATTAAACGAAAAAATAGAAATAAAAATAAAACTAAGAAAGATAAATCTCAAAGTTCTGAACAAACTTCTGAACTGAAAAATCTGAAGAAAAAGTTCAGAACTTCAAATTTTATTACTAATCACAAAGGACCCATTCTGAAATGGGTACCTAAAACTCAATAATCTCTTTTGCAGATATGTCATGTGTGGGTCTTAGATTTTGGATGTTCAAGACACATGACACCTTTCAAAGACCTACTAACTGATTATCATGAAAGATATGGAGGAACAGTTAGCTTTAGAAATAATGCAAAGGGATATGTAAGAGGATATGGCACTTTCATTAAAGGAGATGTGAAAATAATGAAAGTTTTCTATGTTGAGGGACTAAGACATAATCTTTTCAGTATTAGTCAATTCTGTGACAAATACTGGAAGGTTAATTTTGACATAAATTACTGTCATGTTCTGAGTACAGCAAACAAAAATGAATTACCTGCTTATAGAGATGGAGATATCTACACAGCAACATTCACTGCAACTGGTCAACTACAAGGTGTATGTTATATGTCTACATCAATGAAAAATGATAGTTGGCTTTGGCACAGAAGAATGTCACATCTAAACTTCAAAGCCATTTCTGAACTAGGCAAACATCAATCAGTAAGAGGACTACCAAATATCAGATTTGAAAAGAACTCTCTTTGTTCTGCATGTGAACTAGGGAAGATCAAAAGAAGTTCTCATCTTCTGAAAATGTTATCTTCATGCAAAGCTCCACTTGAAATGCTACATATGGATCTATGTGGCCCAATGAAAACTCAAAGCATGGGGGGAAAGAAATACATTCTTGTCATAGTAGATGAATATACACGATATACATGGATTGATTTTCTAAGACTCAAGTCTGATACTTCTGAAAGACTGATACCCTTTCTGAAGAAAATTCAAGTTCTTCTTCAACTCCCAATTCAAAAGATCAGAAGTGACAATGGAACAGAATTTACCAATTCTACACTTCAGAATTTTTTGGAATCTGTTGGTATTTCACATAATTTTTTCCGCTGCAAGAACTCCTCAACAAAATGGGGTAGTTGAAAGAAAGAATAGAACTTTGGTAGAGGCTACAAGAACCATGCTTGCATATTCAGAACTTCCTCTCTCTCTTTGGGCAGAAGCTATTGCTACTGCATGTTTTACTCTGAACAGAACCATTCTAAACAGAAAATTTCTTAAAACTCCTTATGAAATGTTAAAACAAAGAAAACCCTCTATTGATTATTTTAAAGTCTTTGGTTGCAGGTGTTTTCTAAAGAATGATACTCCACATCTTGACAAATTTGCACCAAAAGGTGTAGCTGGTATCTTTGTTGGCTATTCTCAAAGATCCAAAGCTTATAGAGTACTCATTAAAGGAACTCAAAGAATCATTGAGACTACAAATGTCAGATTTCATGAGCCAACAATGACTTCTGTAAAAAACAGTTCAGAACTCGCACATAAACCAATTTATGAAAGTTTGGACTCAGAACATAATCAGACAAACTCTACTTTTGCATCTCAAACTTTACTTAAATCCAATATAGACAATTTATGTCAAGACTTATTTGATATTTCTGTAAATGTTTCTGCAGATTATCAAAATCCTTCTCTTCTCAGAAACACAAATGATCAAGACATTTCAGAAATACAAATTTAAAATACATCAGCACCACAACTCTCTACCTCAAATTCAGAACTTCCAACTTCTGAAAATGCAACTTCTGACCCAATTCAAGTTGTTTCTGAACCAGTTCAAAATATTTCTGAACGTGTACATCAAAGTTCTGAACCAATTCAGAACTTTCCATTTGAGGGGGAGTCTTCAGATTTACATTCAGCTATCAATCATGATACTGAAACTCAAGCAATTATTGATGATTATGATTCTCTGAATAATGTTTCATCTGTTCACCCATTGCCAAATGTGAACAAATGGACATCCAAATATCCAAGACATCAAATAATTGGAGATGCATCAAAAGGTGTTCAAACAAGATCTGCAACATCAAATGAATGTCTGTATGTAAATTTCTTAAGTAGCATGGAACCCAAAAAGCCATATGAAGCACTTCAAGATCCGGACTGGATTTTAGCCATGCAGGATGAGTTAAATCAATTTGAAAGAAACAAGGTCTGGAGATTGATACCAAATCCAAAAGGTAAATCTGTCATTGGCACAAAATGGGTGTTCAGAAATAAAAAGGATGAAAATGGAATTGTTGTAAGAAACAAGGCAAGACTTGTAGCTAAGGGGTATTGTCAACAAGAAGGAATTGATTATGATGAAACCTTTGCCCCTGTTGCTAGATTAGAGGCCATTAGAATCTTTCTTGCATATGCTGCTCATAAAAACATGAAGGTATTTCAGATGGATGTGAAATATGCATTTCTGAATGGTATTTTACATGAAGAAGTGTATGTTGAACAACCAGATGGCTTTGTAAGCAAAGAATTCCCAGATCATGTCTACATTTTAGACAAAGCCTTATATGGACTTAAACAAGCGCCAAGAGCATGGTATGATACTCTTACAACTTTTCTTCTGAATTCTAAATTCAAAAGAGGTACTGTTGATACAACCTTATTTCTGAAAAAGGAGGGTGATGATATGATTTTGATACAAATCTATGTAGATGATATTATCTTTGCTTCTACTTATCCAAAATTTTGTAGAAATTTTGAGAAAATCATGCAAACAGAATTTGAAATAAGTATGATGGGAGAGTTGACATTTTTCCTTGGTCTTCAAGTTAAACAACTTCCCACTGGCATATTCATTAATCAATCTAAGTATGTCTCAGACTTACTTAAGAAGTTTGACATGACTGATTGTTCAAGTATTCAAACTCCAATGGCCACTACAACTAAGTTAGAACCTGATCTAAATGGAAAATCTGTTGATCAGAAAAAGTACAGAGGCATAATTGGATCTTTGCTTTACTTAACTGCTAGTAGACCAGATATAATGTTTGCTACATGTATTTGTGCCAGATATCAAGCAAATCCTAAGGAATCAGACCTTCTAGCTGCAAAAAGAATACTTAGATACCTAAAAGGTTCTCCTTCATTGGGACTTTGGTATTCTAAGGATTCTAGTTTTGAACTAACAGCATTTACAGATGCAGATCATGGTGGTTGCAAATTAGACAGGAAAAGTACTTCTGGATCATGTCAATTTTTGGGTGATAGACTGGTTAGCTGGTCTTCAAAGAAACAAAATTGTGTTTCTACCTCTACAGCAGAAGCTGAGTATGTAGCAGCTGCAATATGTTGCTCACAAGTGATCTGGATGCAAATTCAACTAAAAGACTATAGTTACACTTTCAAAAAGGTTCCTTTGTATTGTGATTCAAAGAGTGCCATAGTCATCACTGCGAACCCTGTTCAGCATTCACAGACCAAGCATATTGATGTAAGATATCATTTTATCAAAGATCATGTGGAAAAAGGTAATATTGAAATGTTTTTTGTTCAGACAGATTATCAGTTAGCTGATTTATTTACCAAAGCACTTGATGAAAAACGATTTAACTTCTTGGTAAGTAAATTGGGCATGATGAACATGTCTATGTAAGTATTACACATCACATATACTCTAGAAGTTACATTCTGAGGTTTTTTATATCAAATTCTGAATAATTTGCTCTTCAGAATTATTCTGCATATTCTGAAGTTCAACATTTAGATCTTTGCTTCTTTTCAAACTCAGAAGTGTATTTCTTCTGTATCTAGGTTGATTGTATTTTAATACTTTTCATATTTTTTTTTCTCATTTCTCTAATATTTGCTTGTTCTTTGATAAAGTTGCAATGATTAAGGTGGAGAATTATAATTGCTAATGATTCAAGGGGGAGTGGTATTAATTTCAAAATTCTACACTACTCTTTCCTAAAAAACAAATCTGCATTGATGAAATAAAGTCTTGCACTTTATATCTAAGAAGTATGAACAAGCTTCCTTAGATAAAATCAATTTTCTGTTTGTTCAAACCTACTTCTGAATTGTCAAAATGTTTTATATTTTTCAGAAGTTTGTATTTTAAAATGATTTTTGGTCTTACAAGATAATCCAAGTTTAGTTCTGAACTACACTTCCACATTCTGCAGTTCTTCTGAATTCCTTCTTTCAGACTTCTAAACTTATTCTCAGAAGTTCTGAACAAATTCTGAAGTTTTTGAACTTGTTCTCAGAACTTAACTTCCCATTGATTTTTTCACTTAAGCGTGTGCCACGTGTTTTAATTTGATTGGATCTCTCTTAAACACGACCATTAAACGGTTCATTTATCCTAATAAATGATGATTACTACTCTAATCACATTTACTTTTTGGCCACGTGTCCTTCAGCGATTATCCAGTCATATAAATCAATGGATTCTTCATCATCTTCATTTTTTAGCAACTTTTCTCTGAGAAATCTTTCTGTGTTTACTGATCTTCTTTCTATTACCAATCCGTGTTCTTCCAACATCATGTCTACTTCAAATGCCATGGTTTCTGCTTCCTCGAGTTTCAATGATAACAATGGATCATCAAGTGATGGTTCATTCAAGATTGTGCCTCAAAAATTAATGGTTGGATCACTGGAAATCCCACTGAATGATGATCAAATGCTTCAAGATACAGCCACAACTGCAACTAATCAAGCCGGACCTTCAAACCCTAACCCTAACCCGACAACGGATAAAATTGGGGAAACACAAGTTACACCAATTGATGTTGTTTCTGAATCAAATGTTGCTGAAAGTGAATCCCAGACTCGTGTACCTGCTGAGAAATTACTAGACATCAAAAGAAATAACTGTGCTCTGAACTTCAAGTCCAAAGACTTCATTGATGATCAAGTAATGTTGATTAATATTCTGAAGAAACATCCCCTGCGCACTTTACTTTCTAGGAAATTCTCTGTTCCTGCTTCTTATCTTCAACAATTCTGGTATTATGCTGAGGTTGATGAAACCGAAGATGAAATTATCTCCTATGTCCATGCTTACAAGGTATGCATCTCTGTAGATGATATTAGGAGCCTTCACTATTTGCCAAAACCAGATGAGGTTCTTGGGAAAACCTGTTATGATTCAATTCCATCTTCATCAGAAATGATCTCAGATTTCATGAGCTTGGGATACTCTAAAAATCTTAGTGCTTTGAGCTCTTTTAGAAGAAAATGTTTACCTCCACTTTGGTATTGCTTATTTTCCATTCTGCATACCTGCTTATCTGGAAAAAGCTCAAGTTTGGATCAAGCTTCAGCAAATGGGAGGATTATCTTTCATGGAGTTGCCTTCAACAAACACTATGATTATGCTAGTCTCATTTTTGATGAACTCAAATCTACAATTTTGAAGAAGTCCACATTCAACTACATTCCATTTCAGAGATTTTTTCAAACACTCATCAAAGGAGCAATGAAGGTTGTCTCAAAAATTCCTGTTCTAGCTCATGAGGTACATGTTCCTATCTTCACTATGGACTGTTTAAGACCACCAAATGCAAAACTTCAATTTCCAAATGCACTTCCACTACCTTCTCATTTAATTGATCTTGTAAGTACATCATCTAGGATTGGGAGTGAACATTTAGAATCTATGGGATTACCTCAACCAGTAATCCCTTCCCCTGATTCAAACCAGAGTGGTGACCATGCAAGAAAGTCTAGAATTACTAGAAAGAGAGGGGAGGCTGTTCATGAGGGAGAACAACCTCAACAAGTGAAGAGGAAAAATGAGACTGAGAGACTGGGTAGAAGGGTAAGACAAAGAATTGATGAGGGGAGAACCCAGGTAAAAGAAAAACAAACCTGTGAACCACATTGCACCGGTAGGGCACCCACATCTACTATTATTCCACATTCTTTGGTGGATAATATTGAAACAGCCAGTGAGCCCATGGCAACCTTGGTTAACCCCCCCAACCACTCACCCATCTCTCAACAGAAGGGTGTTTCATCAACACAAATGGGGCAAGCAGCTTATAATCCATTAGGACCCCAATTGGAGGTTCCTTTTGTTGAAACTGAAGGATATATGTCCCCCCTTCATAGTTTTGAGCACATTGAGTCTGAGTGTCCACTCAACTTTGAGCCTTCAGAACCACTTAATGTGGCATCCATTCACAGTAGCACACATCTTTCAGATGTTCCTAAGCAAAGTGTTTGTCACATTGCATCAACAACTATAGATATTCCTATCTCTGGATATCAAGGATTAGTTGGAAGTCCTGGTGGGGTGAACATCACAAAAGCTCCATTCACAGAATCACATGTGGTTCATGATGCCTTTGTGGCTCATACAGGCCAGCCTTCTTCTGAAGTTCTGAAAACAAGTTCATCTGTTGATCTTGGCAACTTACCCACATCTTCTGAATTCTCCGAATTCAAAGATTTATGCACTTCTGAATTTGCAAAAATTCAGAAGGATATCAAGGAATTGACGGATTCTACCAAAAAGGTGTTGGATGATAGGTTGGATTTTCAACTGCAGTCTTCTAATGATCTGAATATTTTTTAACAAGCACTTCTGTCAGCTTTTTCTGAAGTGGCTTCATCAGTTTCTTCTCTGAAAGCTTCTCAGCCTTTTTCTTCTTCTGCTCAACCAGTTTATGCAACAAAAGATGATATTTCTCATATTCTCAATCAACTATCATCCATTCAAAGTTCTCAGACAGAGTTCAACACAAGATTAGCTGCTCTAGAATGCAGATCTCAATCAGATACTTTTAAAAGAAGTCTTGATGATCAGGATCCTGATAATCAAGAGGGGGAGAAAAGACAGAGAATATCTGAAACAGAGAATGTTGAAAATGTTCAGAAACAAAGCTCGGAGAAAACTTCTGAAGATGCTCAGAATATTGGTGAAGCATCTAATAGAGTTTCTGAAGCAATAGAAGACATTTTATTTGCATAACATGAAGGTCAAGAGGAAATTGTTCATTCTTCTGAAGATACAGTAGAGGAAGGGTATGAAACACAGAAGATATATTTTGATTCTGAAGGAAACCTAAGCTCAGATAACACAGATATAATTCCAGACTCTAATGAATAAATGCTAAGGGAATACCTAGCTTTTGAAGATGTCATTGGAGAACCAAGTGATATTTCTGATGTGATCATGTTTGAAGAGGATATGATTGGTGCAAACATGGGAGAAAGCTCAGAAGAGACAAAAGCTTTAGTAATTTGGAAGCCTCAACAACTTCTAAGTGAAGAGTTCAGAAGTGCTTCTGAAAGATTATGGAATATTCTGAATCAGTTCTGTTGGGTACATATTTTTTTAATAAACCAAGAAGTCTGGAGTATAGACTTTTGGATAACAGATTTTGTATCTTCAGAGATTTTCTTGATCAACCAGATGAACTTGTTGAACTTGAAGTTGATCTAGGCCATATGGAAGGAATTGAGCTTGCAGATGAAATTTTAATGATCTACTCTGGAAGATTTGAAGTAAGAGTCAGACCCTGCATTTCTATTCCAAAGATTGATATTCCTCTTCTTGATGAGCCCATCTTAGATCAAGTATATGAAAAGGAAGATATATTCTGTTCTGGAGAAACAAGTTTGGAATTTCCTGAAGAAACTTATCTCTACATGTACAGAAAAAGTATGAAGTTTGCAACTCTGGAAGACTTTGTTAATGATGAATGGTCTGAAGATCAAATACTTCAAGTCAGAAATTTTATTCAGAAGTATGGAGTTCAGAATCTAAATGATTCAACTCTCATAAAGAAGATCAGATGTTTTTCTAAATCTGTTGTAGATTATTTGTTAATATATAGATTTGGAGCTGAAAGGAGAAATGGATCCTTATGTGAGTTTACTCAATATGACGTATACAAGTTAAGACTGCAAGACAAATTGACAGTTCTTTCTTTCCGTGTTGCAAAGAATGAAGCAGAACTTGTTAATGAAGTCAGAAGAGTTTTGGGAATCTATATAAGAAACATTATAAAGCATGACTTTCAACTAGCACTGGAATTTGGTTTATCAAAGGTGAATTTTTTGGAACCTGTAAACCTTGAAAATTCAGCAATAGCTAGAGTGTTCACTTGTCCAGACATTGGTTTCAGATATACAGTGAATGGAAATAAAACCTTTCTGGCCTCAAATATTCCAAAATACTCCAATTCAACTCTGAATTGGTTTCTTGAATATTCAAATGATTATGTTGGAGAATCAGACATTAAAAAAGAAATCGTTTATCTGATAAAAGAAAGAATTCACTTCAGAGAGAATGTAAAAAGAAGTTATCTTGCTGGTCAAAAAAGAGAAAACAAGATCAGAGGAGCTGATTATCTACTAAGTGATGCCTACGATTTTCAAATTCACTCAAAGAAGCAAGACATGGAGGAAATTCTGAAGTTTTCTCTGAATATGGATTCTTCTGAACTAAGTCAAAAAAAAAAGAGAAAGGTAAAGAAATTATTTCTGAAGCTATATCTGAAGAGTTGGTTCCTACAAAACAAGTATCTGAAGAGGAACATCTTCAAGAACAAAGGATTGAAGAAAATGCCTTAACCATGTTCCTTGAATATTTTCATCCAGAAATATTTATGGAGTATGACCAAAAATTCAACTATATTGATTGCTGGATTCATAAATCTTTTGGCTGGAAACAATGGTACTCAGATATCATCAGAAAGATAAAGATTCCAATCAATGAAGCCAGAAAGGAGAGCCCAGTGATCAAAGTAATTAATCCTGACTTGAAAACAAGGCAAAATTACAAGTATGCATTCTTTATTGTTGAAAGACAAAATGGTGAAGTTTCTACCTTCTCTGAAGCTGATTTTCAGAATATATATTTCAGAGATCTAATCAGAGTTTACAGAAGTCTTTACCCCTTCCATGACTCAATCACCAAGTTCAGAAAATCATTTCCAGTGCTTAGAGATGGATTATACAGAGAATTTATATGGGCTGCAAAGACTGATTTCCAAGTTGCTTATGTTCTAAACAAGAAACAAATACACTTGAGCAAACCAAATCTGAGTCTACCAGATATTCAGAATTTGAAGAAAAGCACTTTAGTAATTCAACCTCCTGGCTTCGTTTGCAAATGCTTTCAGGAACTATTATTTGTGAGATTTGAAGAACTCCACAAATGTTGCAATGGAACTCTTATGGCAATCAGAGATCGTTTGGTAAAAAGACAGAATAGAAGACCAAAGAATCTGAGCAATGAAGATTGGGAGAAGCACAAGAAACTTGCAAAATAAATGGTTAGAGTTGCTGAGTACTTACTTGAATACAGAAGACTAATTCTGAAGGATGTAAGAGAAATTCTGAATTTCTGGAAGTATGATCTGAACTTTTGAAGCTAAGGGGGAGATTGATAGAGATATCATAATAGCTTCAAAAGTCACTGGCTTCTGAAGAGATAAAGATCTGAAGAAGTTCTGAAGACACTTCTGAAGAGGTTCTAAAGAAGTTCTGAAGACACTTCTGAAGAAGATCTGAAGGAGTTCAGAATCTGTTCTGAACTTGTCTGTTATGAATGCTCTGTTACTTTAGTCTTTCTATTGTATGTATAAATAGATAGTTAGTTAGATTGTTAGAACTAACGTTTTTCATAAGCCTTGTAAAGACATATTCTGTAATACTGTACATTCAATCAATACATATTCCATTTGGCTATCATCATTCCTGTCAAAATCTTTTCATATATTGATATCTTGATTGTTTGGGTCCTAACAGAAGTGATAATGGCACAGAATTCAAAAATGCTGGTCTGGAAGATTTCTTTGACTTAAAAGAAATCTCTCAGAACTTCTCTGATGTACGCACTCCTCAGCAAAATGATGTTGTGTCTGCTAATATTACAAATTATAGAGGCATGATAGGATCTCTTCTTTATCTTACTTGTTGATCCCAGTATTGATCAGGTAACGATGAATGTATGCAAGAACACGAAGAACACTTTGAATAATGAAGATCCGAAGTCGGATATCTCACATATATTATGAATAACGAATATTACAATTAAGCTCTTTAGAATGATATGAATGAAAGACCTACTTCTAATAATGATATGAATTAATGATCTGCTTCTAATGCTAGCCATAACCCTCTATTTATATTGCTAAGAGTTATAATGAGATAAGGAAACTATAAGAGTTTGAGACATTATATAATTTCCATAATTACAAGATAATTATCCTTTCCTTATTTAACACAATTCTAATTCAACCCTAACTTTAATTGTTAAACATTTTCTTATTTATGACTTTGTTGACTTTACGTTTTTGGTCCTTCATGTCTTCAATAGTTGTCATCTCGGATACAATATTTTCAGACCTAACAATCTCCCCTTTTGTATTCGAGATTACAATTTTATCAAATCAACACTTTTGAAGACGATGAAATTTTGTCAACAAATATACTTTTTGAAATCTTTAGCTCCCCCTACGAATATGATCACTTAATAAGCTTTCTAGCTCCCCAATAACATGAAGTTTAATAACAGATTGTTGAAGAAGCCGTGAAGTCGTAGGGTAAAATCTTACTTCGAGTAGAACTTGTCGTTTGATGAAAGATAGCTTGAGTTTGTCGGGTTAGGCTATGCGATGAACTGAATTTGTCGGATTAGGCATGATGAGATTTCTTCAATTTGAATTTGTCGTATGATGACCTAATGTCGGATCAAAATGTCGCGGTATCATTGTTGTTGTCGGGTTAGGCATTGGTGCGATAAAGAATGATGTCGGGCCAAGTGGAGTCGATAAGCTCATATGAGAAACGATCCTGATTTCTTCCAAGTTCATATGATGTGATGATGCGATTACTTTTGTCATTTCTTTCTTCGTATGTGCCTTTGATGATGACTTTTCTCCCTCATAATCGACATTTGTCTTAGATACTTTTTCTCCCCCTCAGAATGATAAGGAGAATCCGAAGCATTATGAACGATCAAAGACAATAAGCGGATGTGAAAAAATGGGTAAAAATTCTAACATAGAAGCACAAATAGCAACTATTGTCACTTAAATCAAAAATAAATTCAATTTAGTGGCCTATATTCAGTGTTGGCAGCGAGTTGGCACTGATGGACTTCCAGTTATCATAGAAGTAAGTTTTAAAACTAACTTCTCAGACTGTTCCGGCATAAACACAAAGATATGCTTGTGGAGTCACAAAGACTCGTGCAAGTGTAGAAAAAAAAAATTGTATATATTTCGGCTCAAAAGTAGACTCAATGGTGCATAGAACATGATGTTCGAAGACCGGTGGTGTGTCTTCTTGTTTCAATATCTAAATCTTCCGAGTGAAGAATAGATAGATGATATGTTAAATCTCCGTGATATATGAAACAAGCACCTTTTGTGAGATACTTGAGTAGTTCGGTGGGGTGACACGAGTTATCGACATTGGGTCCATGTCTATTTTCAATATTCATCTCCAAAGAATTGAGGATGAATAGATTGTGTGGCTACCCGGATAACTGTTTAGGTTTGGTAAAGACCAAATTTCTTTTAAGTCCCGTCACACCCTTACTTTTTCTTTTATCTCACAAGTACTCAATTTTGTCACATTCATACCCTTTCAAAATAACTAACCTAAGGATGTGTTTCATGGGTAGGTCCTTTCGGCTCTGGATTGACCATTGAAACTTCTAAATCCTAACACACATATTTCTTATATGAATATGAATCAGTTTAAGTCCGAGTTCTGAACTGAAGTATTCAGAAGTCAATATGTTAAGAGCAGGTTCATAGCTGAGATACTATGAAGCTAATATTAAGAGCAGGTCCATAGCTGAGATGCTATGAAGCTAATAATAAAAAAATGTGGTACTCCCCCTCAAATGTAGCATTACCTTTTGAAGGATTGTCATGTGATGTGAATATGCGGAATTTAGAACACACATGATGTACCTACAAAACAGATTAAAATGATTTTGGTACCCAAGCTTTGTTGGGTCCTCGGAGGTTAGCTTTAGTTTTAACAAATGGGGAATTGGGGATACTGTAAGTACCATACCATTTATGAACATACCGTTGATCGACAAAATCATTTGTTCCACAAGTAGAACAAAAAAGATTTGTGGTGCTTAGAATGATTAACTGATTGATTGACTTGTTAGAATAAGGTAAATCAGTCTTGGAAACAAATGATTTTGCATCAACTACAGGAGATGTATGTGACATGTTTCCAACACTATCATCTGTAGTTGACTTCTTTTTCCAAACCATTTTAAACTTCTTAAAATTACCGGAATTAGCAACAAAATCATTGTGAAACCGATTAGAATTATGAGTCTGAGAATTTATAGAACTGTATGATTTGGAGCTGTTAGAATAACTATTTGATTGAACACTTGAAGAGCAGTTATTCTTACAGACACTTATTGTAGAAAGAGGATTCATCTTTTGAATTGAACTTGAAGCAGATGTATAACCTTCAAGTTCTCTATTTTGTACAAAAGATGATTTCTTTCTTCTGTAATCAAATCATATTTTGTTTGAAATTCAGATTTCATTTTCTTTCCATTCACAAGATTTGTTTCTAAAATAGATAATTGATTTGAAAGTTTACCAATTTTCTCTTCAAAGGTTTTCTTTTCGTTTTCAAACACTTTTTCCAAGTTTTTGTTTTTAGCAACGATCAAAACACTTTTCTTGAGTAAATTTGTCTTATCAGTTTCAAACACGTTTCTTTCATCTTCTAAAAGATTTTGAGTTTCAGAAAGTTGCTTTGAAAGTTCCAAACTTTTTGTGTCAGAAGATTTTCTTTCTAAAATCAAACCTTGTTCAAAATCAGACACTTGTTTAGAAAGTTTTTGAATGGTCAGTTCACAAGTTTTAATTTTGCTTTCAAAGATTTTTTGCTCAATTTCAAATTTGTGTTTTTCATCATAAATTAAAAATCTTTCTTTCTCGAATATCATGAATTCATGAATTTTACTTCAAAGAGAAACACTATAAGTCTCAGAATCTATGAATTTCTCTAACTCAGAAATTTTGTTTTTCAACTCAAAATTTATTTTTATCAACTCAAGATTTTTCAATTCTTCAACCTCGTATGATTTGGATTCCTAGAAAGCTCGTTGAGTTGATATTAGAAATACTCTTTATCATTTTTCAATTCTTTTCTAGTTTGTTCTAAGTTAATAAACTTAGATTTTAGATAAACGTGTTCACTTAAAAGTTCATTAAGAATTTTCATGTTATTTGTGTGTCTTGCTTCAAGTCTTTTAATTTCAGCATTGAGATCAGAAATTTGATTGTTATGACTCATTTTTAAAAATAAAAAATAAAGTACTTGTTACCTGATAAAGTGATCGTTGATCAGTGAGTTTTGAAAAAATTCTGAGATTTCGTGAATTTAAGATTTTATCTCGGGTGACTGTTCTGAGTGTTTTATCAGGTATAAAGGATGCGATAAACAAAAATCGCGTTACCTAAATGCGATATTAATTTAGGATGGCAGGATATCGGGTAGGTAATGTGAAAGTAGGGATGTATGTCAGGTTACTAAGGGCGCGATAAAATAATTTTCGGGTAAAAGGGATTCGATAAAAGATAGATATCGGGTAGGTTTGAGTTTGTAAGAATTTATGTCGGGTCAACTTAATGCGATAAAAACACTATTCACCGGACAAAACACTATTCACCCGACAAAACACTATTCATCCGATTTTTTTTTTTCAAAAAATGTCTAACTTTAATGAGATTTTAAATCAAGATCAAAATCAAATATAAACAATCACATGAAAAAATCATAAATCTCTAAAATTGCAAAAGAAACCGTCTGTACCTTTTTCTTCAAGAAATCGATTAGAAATCAATTAAAACTCTTATCGTTCGGCTCTGATACCACTTTTAGATCCCAGTATTGATCAGGTAACGATGAATGTATGCAAGAACACGAATAACACTTTGAATAATGAAGATCCGAAGTAGGATATCTCACTTATATTATGAATAACGAATATTACAATTAAGCTCTTTAGAATGATATGAATGAAAGACCTACTTCTAATAATGATATGAACTAATGATCTGCTTCTAATTCTAGTCCTAACCCTCTATTTATATTGCCAAGATTTATAATGAGATAAGGAAACTATAAGAGTTTGAGTCATTATATAATTTCCATAATTACAAGATAATTATCCTTTCCCTATTTAACACAATTCTAATTCAACTCTAACTTTAATTGTTAAACATTTCCATATTTATGACTTTGTTGACTTTATGCTTTTGGTCATTCATGTTGTCAATAGTTGTCATCTCGGATACAATATTTTCAGACCTAACATTACTGCAAATAAACCTGATATAATGTTTGCTACTTGTCTGTGTGCTCGATACCAAGCAAATCCTAAGGAATCACATCTAACTGCTGTGAAAAGGATTTTTCGGTATCTAAAAGGTACCATAAATCTGGGTCTTTGGTATCCCAAAGACTCAGGTTTCGATCTCATCGGGTACTCTGATTCTGATTTTCCAGGTTCAAAAATAGACAGAAAAAGTACAAATGGAAGCTGTCAATTGTTTGGTAGAAAGCTTGTGAGCTGGTTAAGTAAGAAACAACATTCAGTGTCTACTTCTACAACTGAAGCAGAATATGTGGCTGCTGGAAGTTGTTACAACTCACCTTAAATCAGATCAAACACAATAAAATCCGTTCAAATCACCATTCCAAACCAAAGTATGCTAAAGAAAAACTCAATCCGATCAAACACAATAAAATCCCGATCAAAAACCATTCCAACCGAAATATGCTAAAAAAAGAATTAAAAACAACGTTTACCCAGCTTACCTCAATCCTCATTTCCAACAGGTAACCAGCTTACCTCAATCAGCAGCTCCTCAATCTGCTGTTCCATCCTGCAAATCACCGATATTTATTAGAATCTCTGTATACTCTAATAATATTAAAATAAGAATACCATCAAATTCAAAACAGATGATAAATAAAACCTCCTCAAGCTTCTTCTTCTGTTTAGAAATCACAGGTTCTAAGCGATTTAGAAAATCTATAGCTTTCTTGCATTCACCATCTCTAGACGCCACCAAATTTTTGTTTTCTTCCACTAGAGAGACGATTTCTTTACTCTTTTTTGTGGCCTCTTCCATCCAGTATGTAGATTGCGACTCCAGATCACCTTTCTCGCCTTCTAACATTGTAACCTCATCGCTGATCTTTTTTTATTGTTGCCGTCTGGCATTCAATAACCTCATTCGTTCTTTCCGTATGCTCGCTCAACGACCCATACTTAGCTTCAAGTTTAACCATCATCTTTTGCATTTCCTTCAAAAGGACCATCACTGACTTATGATTGATAGCCGTCTCGTTTAGAGTGCCCTATTATGTTTTTCAATAACCGCATTTAGAGCATCTATTATTTTGTAAATAATATTACTAATGGGTAGCACTTCCGCTTTCTTCGCCGCCGTCGCCACGGCTTTACCGGCGTCGGCCAACGGAGTATCGTCATTGTCACTTCCGGTAGGATTCATTTTTGGAGAGAGAGAGAGAGAGAGAGAAAGAGAGAGAGAGAGAGAGAGAGAGAGAGTCGGAGGTGTGGATTTGTTTTATTTAAAAAGGTATGGGTGGGGGTAATGGCACCCCTAACCCATACTAATGGCACCCCTAACCTTAGCTCAATCATTAGTTTTTTTTTGTTTTTTGTAATTTTTGTCTTTTAGTTGTTTTTTCTTTTTCTATTTTTGTTGTTATTTTGTTTTTCTATTTTATTAATAATATATAATAATATTTATATTTAATAATCTATAAACTACAAACTAACTTATTTTGTTTTTTATTTTATTAATAATATATAATAATATTTATATAATTAATAAAAATCGAAATATATATAAAAAATATGTTTAATAAAAAAACGTTAATCATTAGTTATATAAATAATTTTCTTGTTTCTTTATGTTAACATAATAAATAATAGAATCGTAATAACAATTATAAATAAGTAAAAGATAATAAATTAATTTAATAATACTAAAAAAGGAGATGAAGTCTTTCCCATAAATCTCACGTTTTCAACAAATCATCTGAGTGATCATTTGTTTGATTCTGGCAATCCTGTGTGTTCTAACAGTTTTATTTTAACTTCCTTAGTGTACAAGTTAATTATTGTTATCATGTGTTTCATGTGTTTAGTTTGTTAGAATAGTGTCTATTCTTTTCCGTAACAAAATTCTGTGTGTAAATTTTTAATATTTATATTAAAAAGTTTAAAAGAGTAAAATTTTGTGTGTTTGTATTCAACCCCCCCCCCCCCCCCCCCACCCCTACAAACCCCCACTTACATAGCCATCTCTAAACAGGGACTAACAAGTGGTATCAGAACAGTTAGTTTAAATCAATAAACTGGATCTGTGATGGCTACTACTCCTCCATCTATTGAAGGTGCTATACAAAATCCTTTCGCTGGTACATACGATTTAGGCTCTTTAGCCAAACCCCCAAGATTTAATCCAAATAAATTTGGGTTATGGAAAAGTCGTATGTTACTATTCTTAGAAGGGATTGATTGTAGGTATCCTAAAATTCTGTGTGAGGGACCTATCATTCCAAAAGTATGGGCTCGCTTTGGCCCACAAAAGGATGCAGAAGGAAAAGATATAGAGTCTGATGACGACAGGAGTGATGCAACCGGCAGATATATCATCAAACAACCAAACAAATATAATGAAGATGATAAACGTCTGGTTGCATTAGACACCAAAGTAAAATCAGCTCTAGCATTATCTCTTCCTGATGAAGTATATCATTATCTACTAAACCTTTCTACTGCAAAAGAAATGTGGGACACTTTGCATATCTTATATGAAGGTACTAAAGAAGTTAAGAAATCCAACAAGATCTGTTTTGTTAGAAAGTATGAACTATTCTCCCATGAAAAAGGAGAATCCCCATGTGTCTATTTTAATCGCTTTAACTGTCTTTTAAATGATCTCACGGTTCTAGGAAAAGTTTATGATAATGAAAAGGTTCTCTGCAAGTTTATGGACTGCCTCCCAGACTTCTGGGAAACCATATGCATTTCAATTAAGCAAACCAAGGATCTTGAAATAATGCCTTTAACTGCTCTTTATGGAACTCTTCTTCATTATGAACAAACCAAGAACCAAAGAAAATCTCTCATAAAAGATATTAAGTCTTCTTCTGTTGCTTTAATAGGTGATTCTAAATCTTCTTCATGTGTTCCTAGAATCACCTATCCCTCTTTTGAATCTGAAAATGAAATTAAGGAAGATTCATCTCATTTATCTGATGCTTACTACAGTGCTGCTGATGATGAGGAAGAAGAATCTGCCATTGACATACTATCTGATAGTATGGCAATGATTGCTGGAAACCTTAAAAATAAAATATTTTCTTCCAACCGCTCTAAGTTTCAATGAAAACCTTTTACTCAAAAACCATCTTCTGACAAAGCAAATGAAGAATGCTTCAGTTGTGGAAAGAAGGGTCACTTTGCCTCTGAGTTCAGATCCAAAGCTTCCTCTAAACTCAAGTCTTCTTCTTCTTCTTGCCATGATTTCTCCAAATCAGCTTCTAGGAAGTCTGAAGAGAGAAATGGCCGCTTTTCTAAGGAAAGTCCTGAATCAAAAGAAACCTCTCGATATAAGAAATGCAAAGTTAAGTATAAGAGGGAAAAGGAAAAGAACCAACGTAGAGGAAAAACTTTGGTTGCTGAGACTCATTGTTCGGAAGATGAGCAAACTTCTGAAAGTGAGAGTGAATATGTCACAAAGTGCCTTATGGCCAAAATTAATGAGTTGGAAGATATGGAAAAGTCACTCTACACTGCTCTTGTCTCTACTGAGCGATCAACTTCGGGATCCAAGCCCCAGGTACATCCCTTTACCTTTCTCTCTGATGATCAAAAGGTTGATGCCTTTGATTCTTTAACCATTGACTTTTGTAACTTAAAGGATCAAAATAAAAAGGCCGACATGCACATAAAATGTTTAAATGATCAACTTCTATCTTGCTTCTTTAAAGTCAAAGACTTTGACAAAATGAAAGTTGATCTAGAAAACCTAAGTTATTTAAATGACAGTCTTTCTGAAGAGAAAACAAAGATCTCAAATACTCTTGAAAAGGAACGGGAGGTTCTCTCTAAATGGACTAAATCTTCTAAAAATTACGAAAAGATTCTTCTAGATCAAATTTCTTGCAAGGACAAGTATGGACTTGGATATGGAAAAGATGATCCTCAACCTTCTGACCCTTCACTTCCATCATCTGAATGTCAAGGCTTTCCTGCTGGTTTTCTTCTGCGATGACGATGATGATCTTTTAGATTACTCATCTGAGGATTCCACTTATGTCCATTCAATAGACTTGTTAGATATGCTAAAAGTAGAGTCTAATGCCAAGAAGTTTGGAGTTTTTGTAAAAGCTAAAGAATCCTCTCCTGAGCCTTCAAAAGTTTCAACTCTTCCAAGCTCTTCTTCTTCTTCTCCCAAACCCATTCAAAGACTTCTAAACTCTCTATGTCTTCATGAGTCAATGTACTTTCATCAGTCATCAAATGTTCCTGAGTACCCTGCTACAAAAAGATTTTCTCCTTTTCAAAAGAAAAATATTTCTAAATCAAAATTTTCATCCAAAAGGAAATCTCAAATAGTTACGGATTGCATTCCTCGATCAGTGAACTTGAAAAAATCTAAAAATCCTGGTAAAGGAATTCTTGGACCAAGACCAGGTGTCGGTCACCCCTCCTCTTCTCAGTCATCAACTTCTGCTCAAAGTTTTGATAATATGGATTTCAAAAGGGCCTTTACTATAAAGAAATGCTACAATTGTGGCAACACTCTCCATCTTGCTAAAGATTGTCCAAAAGATTTTGACCTCCGTAAAAACAAAATTCCTTCTAATCCCAAAGGGCCCACCTCAAAATGGGTACCAAAAGTCTAAACTTGTTATGGGTGCATGTACCAAACAAAGCTCATATATGGTACATGGACAGCGGCTGTTAAAGACACATGACCGGAAACAAACTTCTTCTCTCTAACTTCTCAAAAGAAAAGGGACCAACTGTTTCCTTTGGAGGAAATGGGAAAGGTGTCACCAAAGGTTATAGTACCATGTCAAATGGAACCATCACTTTCTCTAAAGTAGCTCATGTTGAGGGGCTAATGTACAACTTACTGAGCATCAGCCAAATATGTGATTTGGGATATAAGGTCATGTTTCAACTGTGTGTTTGCTTGGTCTTTGATGTGCAGAATAAAGTTGTACTGGCAGGTACCCGAATGAACGATGTATACATAATTAACATGAAGGAAAATGCCATTGAGAAGCTATGTGTCTCCTTTCTCAAGAACTAGCCAAACAAAATTGGCTGTGGCATAAAAGGTTCTCTCATCTAAATTTTAAAACCTTGAATAAACTTTCCAACAAAGATCTGGTTGTTGGAATGCCAAAAATAGTTTTTGAAAAAGAAAAGCTATGTGAAGCATGTGAAAAAGGAAAACTCACCAGAACTTCCTTTAAAACAAAACAATGCTCATCTATCTCTCAACCTCTTCAAATGCTTCACATGGATCTGTGTGGTCCAGTAAGCACACCTAGTCTACGTGGTAAAAAGTATATGCTAGTAATTGTTGATGAATTCTCCAGATATACTTGGGTGTTATTTCTAAAACACAAAAGTGATGTTGTTGAATAAATCATCAGGTTTACTAGAAAGATTGATAATATGAATGGTAAACTGGTGAAGTCTATCAGAAGTGATAATGGCACAGAATTCAAAAATGCTGCTTTGGAAGATTTCTTTGACTTAAAAGAAATCTCTCAGAACTTCTCTGATGTACGTACTCCTCCGCAAAATGGTGTTGTTGAAAGAAAGAATCGGACGCTGTGTGAAGCTGCAAGATCAATGCTAAGTGAATCCAAGTTGCCAACCTATTTTTGGGCTGAAGAAGTTAACACTTCATGCTTTACTCAAAATAGGTCTATCATAGTCAAAAGGCATGACAAGACTTTTTATGAAGTTTTCCATGGTAGGAAACCTGCAGTTGACTTCTTCCTTGTATTTGGATGTGCTTGTCACATGCTAAATGTTTGGGAACAACTTGGAAAATTTGATGCAAAGTCTGATGATGGAATTTTCATGGGTTACTCTCTTTCCTCAAGAGCCTTCAGAATCTACAACCTCAGAAGACAATGAATAGATGAATCTATGCATGTGAAGTTTGATGAGTTTGAAACATCTTCATTAGCTTGTAATGAAGAAGAACTAAATCTATGGATAAACTCATGGGTTGGTGAAATTCCATCTCAACCTAATCCTTCAAATCAACAAGATAACAACTCTTCTCAGCCTCCCATCAACACCACCTTATCTCCAGAACCCTCTCCTTCTTCTCCAACTTCTGAAACTGATTATTCAGGAGAACATACCCATCTAAACACCATATCTCCCACTAACATACCCTCACCATCTCAAATTCGTACCTCATCTTCTTCTATACCTCCTCCCTTGCCTCCTGCACTAAAATGGACATGGATCATCCAATAGATCAAATCATAGGTGATCCTCAAGTTGGTGTAAAAACAAGAAGAGGCATCAGCAACCTGTGCTTATATGTCAACTTTGTTTTTATTGTTGAGCCTAAGCTAATTAATGAAGCCCTAGCTGATCCTAGCTGGGTAATTGCCATGCAAGAAAAACTCTAACAATTTAGAGAAACAAAGTCTGGAAGTTAGTTCCTCGTCCATCTAACAAAACTATTATTGGAACAAAGTGGGTGTTCCGAAACAAGATGGATGAAGAAGGAACCGTAATAAGAAATAAAGCAAGGTTGGTTGCTCAAGGATATCGGCAAGAGGAAGGAATTGACTATGATGAAACTTTTGCTCCTGTTGCCAGATTGGAAGCTATCCGAATATTTCTTGCCCATGCAGCTTACAAGAATTTTCGGGTATTCCAAAAGGATGTCCAAAGTGCCTTCCTAAATGGTGAGCTAGCTGAAGAAGTGTATGTGAAGCAACCACCTGGGTTTGAAGTTCCAGTCCATCCATATCGTGTGTATCGGCTAGATAAAGCTCTGTATGGACTGAAGCAAGCTCCTCGTGCCTGGTATGATACTCTCTCAAACTATTTTCTTAAAAATGAGTACATACGAGGAAAAGTTGGCAACACTCTCTTCTTCAAGAAATCACAAGGTAATATCATTCTTGTACAAATCTATGTTGATGATATTATTTTTGGAGCCACCGATGAATCCCTATGTGATGAGTTTAGCTCCCTCATGCAAAAAGAGTATGAAATGAGCATGACGGGGGAGTTAACTTTCTTTATGGGTTTGCAAGTAAAACAGTCTCCAGAAGGTATTTTCATTAATCAAAGTAAATACATTAAAGACCTTCTGAAAAAGTTTCAACTTGATACTTGCTCTACCATGAAAACTCCTATGGCTCCTCCTCTTAGACTTTATTCTGATCCTGATGGTGTGTCTGTTAATATTACAAATTATAGAGGCATGATAGGATCTCTTCTTTATCTTACTGCAAGTAGACCTGATATAATGTTTGCTACTTGTCTGTGTGCTCGATACCAAGCAAATCCTAAGGAATGGCATCTAACTACTGTGAAAAGGATTTTTCGGTATCTAAAAGGTACCATAAATCTGGGTCTTTGGTATCCCAAAGACTCAGGTTTCGATTTCATCGGGTACTCTGATTCTGATTTTGCAGGTTCAAAAATAGACAGAAAAAGTACAAATGGAAGCTGTCAATTGCTTGGTGGAAAGCTTGTGAGCTGGTCAAGTAAGAAACAACATTCAGTGTCTACTTCTACAGCTGAAGCAGAATATGTGGCTGTTGGAAGTTGTTACAACTCACTTAAAATCAGATCAAACACAATAAAATCCGTTCAAATCACCATTCAAAACCAAAGTATGCTAATGAAAAACTCAATCCGATCAAACACAATAAAATCCCGATCAAAAACCATTCCAACCGAAATATGCTAAAAAGAGAATCAAAAACAACGTTTACCCAGCTTACCTCAATCCTCATTTCCAACAGGTAACCAGCTTACCTCAATCAGCAGCTCCTCAATATGTTGTTCCATCCTGCAAATCACCGACATTTATTAGAATCTCTGTATACTCTAATAATATTAAAATATGAACACCATCAAATTCAAAACAGATGATAAATAAAACCTCCTCAAGCTTCTTCTATTTAGAAATCACACGTTTTAGGCGATTTAGAAAATCTATAGCTTTCTTGCGTTCACCATCTCTAGACGCCACCAAATTTTTGTTTTCTTCCACTAGAGAGACGATTTCTTTACTTTTTTTGTGGCCTCTTCCATCCAGTATGTAGATTGCGACTCCAGATCACCTTTCTCGCCTTCTAACGTTGTAACCTCATCGCCGATCTTTTTTATTGTTGCCGTCTGGCATTCAATAACCTCATTCGTTCTTTCCGTATGCTCGCTCAACGACCCATACTTAGCTTCAAGTTTAACCAGCATCTTTTACATTTCCTTCAAAACGACCATCACTAACTTATGATTGATAGTCGTCTCGTTTGGAGTGCCCTATTACGTTTTTCAATAATCGCATTTAGAGCATCTATTATTTTGTAAATAATATTACTAATGGGTAGCACTTCCGCTTTCTTCGCCGCCGTCGCCACGGCTTTACCGGCGTCGGCCAACGGAGTATCGACATTGTCACTTCCGGTAGGATTCATTTTTGGAGAGAGAGAGAGTTGGAGGTATGGATTTGTTTTATTTAAAAAGGTATGGGTGGGGCTAATGGCACCTTAACCCATACTAATGGCACCCCTAACATTAGCTCAATCATTGGTTTTTTTTGTTTTTTGTAATTTTTGTCTCTTAGTTGTTTTTTGGTTTTCTATTTTTGTTATTATTTTGTTTTTCTATTTTATTAATAATATATAATAATATTTATATTTAATAATATATAAACTACAAACTAACTTATTTTTATTTTATTTTATTAATAATATATAATAATATTTATATAATTAATAAAAATCGAAATATATATAAAAAATATGTTTAATAAAAAAACGTTAATTATTAGTTATATAAATAATTTTCTTGTTTCTTTAAGTTAACATAATAAATAATAGAATCATAATAACAATTATGAATAAGTAATATATAATAAATTAATATAATAATACTATAAAAGGAGATGAAGTCTTTCACATAAATCTCACGTTTTCAACAAATCCTCTGAGTGATCATTTGTTTGATTCCGGCAATCCTGTGTGTTCTAACAGTTTTATTTTAACTTCCTTAGTGTACAAGTTAATTACTGTTATCATGTGTTTCATGTGTTTAGTTTGTTAGAATAGTGTGTCTATTATTTTCCGCAACAAACTTCTGTGTGTAAATTTTTAATATTTATATTAAAAATTTTAAAAGAGTAAAATTTTGTTTGTTTGTATTCAACCCCCTTCCCCTCTACAAACCCTCACTTACATAGCCATCTCTAAACAGGGGTTAACATTTACATTAAGGGGCTGTTTGTTATGTCTTAATGGCTTATTTGATTGCTTTTTCATTAAGGGGTTGTTTGGTTGTAACTTAATTGCCTATTTGATTGGTTTTTTCAGTAAGGGGCTGTTTTGTTATGGCTTAGGGGCTGTTTGGTTGTGTCTTAATGGCTTATTTTATTGATTTTTCATTAAGGGGCTATTTGGTTGTGGCTTAGGGGCTGTTTGGTTGTGTCTTAATGGCTTATTTTATTGATTTTTATTAAGGGCTGTTTGGTTGTGTCTTAATGGCTTGTTTGATTGATTCTTCATTAGTGAAAAAACAATCAAATCAGCCATTAAGCCACAACCAAACAGCCCCTTAATGAAAAACCAATCAAATAAGCCATTAAGACATAATCAAACAGCCCCTTAATGTAAAATCAATCAAATAAGCCATTAAGACACAACCAAACAACCCCTTAATGAAAAACTAATCAAACTAGTCATTAAGACACAACCAAACAACCCCTTAATGAAAAACCAATCAAGTAAGCCATTAAGACATAACCAAACAGCCCCTTAGTGAAAAAATAATCAAATAAGCTATTAAGACACAACCAAATAGCCCCTTAAAGAAAAACCAATCAAATAAGCCATTAAGACACAACCAAATAGCCCCTTAATGAAAAATCAATAAAATAAGCCATGAAAGGGCTGTTTGGTTGTGTCTTAATGGCTTATTTGATTGGTTTTTCATTAAGGGGCTGTTTTGTTGTGGCTTATTTGGTTGGTTTTTCATTAAGGGGCTGTTTTGTTGTGTCTTAATGGCTTATTTGATTGGTTTTCATTAAAGGGCTGTTTGGTTGTGTCTTAATGGCTTATTTGATTGGCTTTTCATTAAGGGGTTGTTTGGCTGTGGCTTATTTGATTGTTTTTTAATTAAGGGGCTGTTTGGTTATGGCTTATTTGATTGGTTTTTCATTAAGGGGTTGTTTGGTTGTGTCTTAATGGCTAGTTTGATTAGTTTTTCATTAAGGGGCTATTTAGTTATGTCTTAATGGCTTATTTGATTGTATTTTCATTAAGGGGCTGTTTGGTTATGTCTTAATGGCTTATTTGATTGGTTTTTCATTAAGGGGCTGTTTGGTTATGGCTTAATGGCTTATTTGATTGTTTTTTCATTAAGAGGCTGTTTGGTTGTGTCTTAATGGCTTATTTGATTGGTTTTTCATTAAGGGGCTGTTTAGTTGTGGCTTAATGGCTAGTTTGATTGGTTTTTCATCAAGGGGTTGTTTGGTTGTGGCTTAATGTCTAGTTTAATTGGTTTTTCATTAAGGGGCTGTTTAGTTGTGGCTTAACGAGCTTAATATAATCTTATTTTGACACTTTTATTTTATGTCTTGTAGTCTTTTTTTGACATCAGTAGCAATACGCCCGATTGGCCTGCCATAGAGAATGGCCTTAGCCGATATTGCGCGAACCGATATGCCGGTGCTAAATATCGATTACACGCGCATTTCAAGAAACATGGAGGCCTCGAAGATGTTAATACTGCTCGAAGAAATCCACCTACAAACGTGAGACATGAACCATGGAACAAATTAATAGATGATGTCTTCCTAAATGAACAGTGGCAAAATCGTGTGAAGAAAAATTCTGAGAATCGGGCCAAACTACCTTATTGTAGTTTCATGGATCTCGATCTTACGTGAATACACGATCTAAAAAGGTAAAATTCTTGGACTTTGTTGTATTTTATACGTTGTTAATAGGCAGAACATGGGGAATATCGAGGTGTTGGTTTTGTAATAATAATATGTATTTTCTTTTATAATAGATGAATCCCGAGACACAAGAAATTCGAGGATCGATAGATAATTTTCGCGACATGCATTATAATTCGGCGAGTGGATGTGTAGATGAGAAGGCGAAAGATGATTATGTAAGTAATTATTATGTAATAATTGTTTAGTTTTGATAAATTATTGAATTGACGGTTTGTATCGCTAACCATCCTCGTTTGAAATTTTAGGAGAAGTTGGTTGCGGAGTTGGAAAGTCAGACTCAAAACGGATCGCCATCATCTAACTCGATAAATGAGCAAGCAATCTTCAAGAAGGTGTTCGGTGAACGCCGTGGTCACAATGTCGGATTGGGACGAAAGTTAAAACGCCAGTCGGGTTTTTCGTCCTCATCTATCGCTTCAACACCAACTTCAAATGTAGATATGCTACGCGCTGCGCAAGAAGCTTGGGAAAGACATCGTGAAGAAGTTGACCGAAAACGGTACCAAGACTTGGCTCAATTCTTCTCAAGTATGATCCCTAATTGTAATATGGCCAACTTACCACCGTTTGTATCAACACTGGCCCCTCCATTTGACTATGATGCCTATAAGCGAAGTCAAGCATCATCATCACAATCTCGGGCAGATGATGACGAGGAAGATTCCTACGATGACGAGGAAGATTAGACGACGATTATTTAGTTTAACAACTTTGGATTATGATGATTAGTTGGTTTAAGAACTTAAAATATTACTAAACTTTGAATATTGGTTTTGTGTTTTATGAAATTATGGTTTTTGTGTTGATTTATCGTTTGTTTTAGTTAATATGTAATATGTCGGGACTTTTGCCACGACAAAATGGTCTCTAAAAGTAATTATTTATTTTTATTAGAAGTTATTTTATGCCAGGGCATATCATCTCTAAAAGTAACTCTATATTTTTTTAGTGGTTAGTTTTTTCCAGGACATGTGGTCTCTAAAAGTAAATATGTATTAAAGTTAAAATTGTTTTTAGAGACCAATTGTTGTGGCAAAAAGTACTTAATAATTTAAATTAATAATTACTTTTAGAGACCACGTGTCCTTGCAACAATAAATTAATAATTTAAATTACTAATTACATTTAGAGATGACATGTCGTGGAAAAAAGTGATTACTTTTAAAGACAACACAATGTGGTGGCAAAAGAAACCTTTAGCCACGAGGCTTTAGAGACGCGGGGATTTGGGACGACCGTGGTCTCAAAAGGGTTTTTGACACGACTTTTTAGCTTTTTGTCACGACCTTTGTGGTCTCTAAAAGTCATTTTTCTTGTAGTGACGGTTCTAACCGAAATATGGTAAAAAGAAGAAGAAGAAGTTAAAACTCACTTAAAATCAGATCAGACACAATAAAATCCGTTCAAATCACCATTCAAAACCAAAGTATGCTAAAGAAAAACTCAATCCGATCAAAGACAATAAAATCCCGATCAAAAACCATTCCAACCGAAATATGCTAAAAAAAGAATTAAAAACAATGTTTACCCAGCTTACCTCAATCCTCATTTCCAACAGGTAACCAGCTTACCACAATCAGCAGCTCCTCAATCTGGTGTTCCATCCTGCAAATCACCGATATTTGTTAGAATCTCTGTATACTCTAATAATATTAAAATAAGAACACCATCAAATTCAAAACAGGTGATAAATAAAACCTCCTCAAGCTTCTTCTTCTGTTAAGAAATCACACGTTCTAGGCGATTTAGAAAATCTATAGCTTTCTTGCGTTCACCATCTCTAGACGCCACCAAATTTTTGTTTTCTTCCACTAGAGAGACGATTTATTTACTCTTTTTTGTGGCATTTTCCATCCAGTATGTAGATTGCAACTCCAGATCATCTTTCTCGCCTTCTAACGTTATAACCTCATCGCCGATCTTTTTTATTGTCGCCGTCTAGCATTCAATAACCTCATTCGTTCTTTCCGTATGCTCGCTCAATGACCCATACTTAGCTTCAAGTTTAACCAGCATCTTTTGCATTTCCTTCAAAAGGACAATCACTGACTTATGATTGATAGCCGTCTCGGTTTGGAGTGCCCTATTATGTTTTTCAATAACCGCATTTAGAGCATCTATTATTTTCTAAATAATATTACTAATGGGTAGCACTTCCGCTTTCTTCGCCGCCGTCGCCACGGCTTTACCTGCGTCGGCCAACGGAGTATCGACATTGTCACTTCCGTTAGGATTCATTTTTGGAGAGAGAGAGATAGAGAGAGAGAGAGAGAGTTGGAGGTATGGATTTGTTTTATTTAAAAAGGTATGGTTGGGGCTAATGGCACTCTAACCCATACTAATAGCACCCCTAATATTAGCTCAATCATTGGTTTTTTTTGTTTTTTGTAATTTTTGTCTTTTAGTTGTTTTTTCTTTTTCTATTTTTGTTATTGTTTTGTTTTTCTATTTCATTAATAATATTTATATTTAATAACATATAAACTACAAACTTACTTATTTTGTTTTTTATTTTATTAATAATATATAATAATATTTATATAATTAATAAAAATTAAAATATATAAATATGTTTAATAAAAAACGTTAATCATTAGTTATATAAATAATTTTCTTGTTTCTTTATATTAACATAATAAATAATAGAATCGTAATAACAATTATAAATAAGTAATGTATAATAAATTAATATAATAATACTAAAATTGTAACATATATAAAACTAAAAATTATAATATAAGATATACTAAATATATATAAAAATCATAATAATAGATGCAGGGTCCATCCATTTTGTCATTGTTTGCCTTCTGAAACCACCTTTGTTCTGTCCAACCACCTTTTTTATGGAATTATCGAATTAAGCCAATTTGTACCCTTGTTCTATTATCTAGCCTACATGTATAGTATGTGTCAAAAACTTAAAGGCAAAAATCTAGGGGTTAGGTTCCGTCCATTCAATCTAGGGGTTAGGTTCAGGTGAGAATGAAAGTTATGGTGAGAAGAGTGAGAAAGGATCTCCACCCTTGAGGCTC
This sequence comes from Silybum marianum, assembly GCA_036898165.1. NCBI lineage: Eukaryota > Viridiplantae > Streptophyta > Magnoliopsida > Asterales > Asteraceae > Silybum > Silybum marianum. The sequence goes on along the minus strand of CM072540.1, from coordinate 11,553,342 downwards.
GTTTTCGTTCTTAAAGTTGCTCGTACTTATTTATTCGACCTAAATACGGTGTAGCCCATGCAACAGCACACGGATAATTGCAATGCCTAAAATGTTGTGTAATTCTAGTGAAAAAAGTTTAAAATAGTGTAAACTATATTCCAATATTGACTTCCAAATATGTTGAGATATTCTGTCTTGTATGATTCTAACTCTTCCATCAAGTTAGATCGAATTGTTGGTCATGCATCTTCATGAAGACCAAGGTGGACAGCTATTGCTGGAATCCACAATTTCCATTACCTCTCACATCATGTACATTCCGGATGTAAAGGTGAAACATTTCTGGAATTTGATTAATATGTGGATGTGTGTTATAATTATTGCTGAAAAAAGAACTGTGTCTCGTTGGTTCCTGGTACCTATATTTTGATCTTCTTGACATTTACGGTATCTATATTTTTCAACGTATATAAATATGGAATTCGGTATTAATCCGATATTTCTATATTCCAGAAAAAACATATTTCTATCGTTTTGATCAAATGACCCTAAAATAAAAACTTTATCAATCTTATAAGTAAAACATTGTTAGTTTTCAAATTTAAAAGTTTAATTATAATTGTTATAAATTGTTGATCTCAAAAGTAATAAATTCGTATTTCATAAAAATCAATATGACCATAAATTTGCATTTCATAAAATATACACAAAAAAAAATCTATTCATATAATATATATTGATATTAATATTTTTTAAGAAATCATATTACAGGTTATATGTGTTATATAATAATAAATATAATATATAATAATAAAAAAGAAATGATAATAAAAATAAGAAATCGTAATATATAATAATAATAATAATAAAAGTTTAATTTGCTGATTCAAAAAGAAATGTTAATAAATATAAGAAATAATATTTATATAATTAATAATAATAATAATATAATTAATATAATTAATATGTAATAATTATATACTTAATAAAAACATAATATTTATTTGTTTGATAATAATTAATAGTAATAATCTAAATTAAATATATTATATTATGTAGCTAATCATTGAAATTTGATGGATTGTTATAAGATTTGATGGATGCGACTTTTTTTCAAATTTCAAGGCAATCAACACCCCTACTTTTGGGGTGCCATTAGCACTCCCCTTTCGTATACTAACTGTATCAATTCAGTTGGTATCAACCTAATTGGTTGGTAGTACCGTATTAACTATCTAAACTTGGTCGATACTTGATAATAGAAACTATGTACCATAGTAATATCGTACCATACTAAAAGTCAAAGCCATATGTTTAATGTGTATTTTTAATATTTTAAACTACAAAAAACTAGTACTTTCTCCTCTTAATCAAAAAGTGTAACTTGATCCATCCTCTTTCTCCAAGCAACTAATTTATCCACACCCTCTCAACTTAGCCTATCTCCTATCACGATTTCACTCTTTTCCTCTATCAAGAACCACTAAACCATGCCCCTTAATAATTTAGTATTATAAATATCATATATAAATGTAGAGGCGGTCCAAATGTGAACTCAAATTTGTTTGTGAACATGAGGACAAAGGAGAGGGCAACACATGTCTCACTCAGTCTGGACAATGAAGGGCATTATTCAGACTGAATGTTGTGTAATTCACTCTGAATGCTTTGTTATTCACACTGAATGCTTGTTATTCATATCGAATAATGTATGAACTTCGCATTCATTATTCATACCCGATGCGCTTTGTTATTCAGACTGAATGGTACACGTGAAGCGGTCTCCTCGGTCCTCATGTTCACAACCAAATTTAAGTTCACATTTGGACTTTTTCTATAAATTTATATATATTAATGTAGTATATATACGTATTTTGGTGTATATATATTTCCGCCTCGTGGCTTACGCATCGCCTCGTTGAGGGAAAACGCCTCAAGGCTCGATTCCGCCTTTTAAAACCTTGAGTATAACACAACATATGTTGATTTCAAATTGTAAATGTTTCTTTTGTCAGCTTTGATAAGTTATCATATGGATGGATAGATAAAACTTAAATGAATTCATTCACCACAACTTTAGAAACATGTCCTTGCCTCCATGGTGCGTCGTCGCTTCTCGGTGGCCGTTTGTATTAGATTATTGATGAGTGATTGTATTATATGTAGTGATAAGTGGTATAACACATCAACATGTTTTTCAGATACTCGAAGGTTTTAGTGCGTATAAATCTAGTTGGTAAAAATGTTAATATAAATAAATTTATTACTTTAACTTTTAATTGGTACAAAATTGCACTAACGTGTATTAGCCGTAAAAAGTTGGTACCAAGTAAAGTTGGTTGGTACATGGTATAAACTCTTATATATCATTTGTAATTGGTTGGTACACGGCATTTGAAAAAAATACATGGTACCGTACCATCTCCACCACTAATTTTTACACTTCAAATAAAAAAGATAGAAGGATACATTTACCAAGGTTCTAAATAACGTGAGGCGAGGCGTGGCGTGGCAGCGATGTCAAGCCTTAAGCCTTAGAAGTCACGGCGAGCCATGACGTTTTTCAAGACGTGTCTTATGGCGACAAATTTGTACATCATATGTAATATTATACATATATAATTTTTTGTTTTATACTATTAGTCAATGAGTTAATGATATATAATTTACTTAAGGGTCTCGTTGACCGGTTCTATAGGTAACCGGTTACCTTTATATGAAATGGCAAAATTAAAAATTAAAAAAGTATGATGTTGTTGTAGGATAAATGTGTCATCGTCTAATGGATATGACGATATAGATAGAGATAAACATATTAGAGATAGGTTAGAACTGATATTTATCTACTTGTAACGTATCACTATTTAAAGGGTTTATGATTAATGAGAATTACAGATCTCTTCTCTCTCTTTCTTGTTGTTCTATTTTACTTTCTCCTTCAACACGTTATCAGCACGTACGCTCAACCAATAATTCACCGATCGATTTCGCGTCTTCAAATTCACCAATCAATTCATTCATCAAGTAAGCTTTATATACAATATTGATTATTGATACTCATTATTAACATGATCATAATTTTCATGTTTGCTTACGTCTCACATTCCATCTATTAAATACCCACTAACTGTACAATCTTTTCATGTTTGCTTAATTTTGCTTACGTTCATATGCTAACTTGTGAGTATTTATTAATATTACCAAAATTATGTTCATCATTACCAACTAAATGGATGGAGTTATAACAGTCCCATATTTCATTGTGAATATTTAAAATAAATACATTCATATACAGTCTTATATTTTTTTTTAACCAATAAACGATATATTTTATTAAACCAACTAAACTATAGTCGAATTTCTTTGAAATTTTGTAAACGTTTTTTATTGAAATTGCTTATTTATCTTATTTATAGATATATATTAAAAAATTACAATGTTAATAGCCTATAAAACCTCCAAGCAAGTTCATAGACTATCAACTGTCACCTCTTTATTGCCTCCGGCATAGAATTAATAGTCACTAAAGTAATATATTAATGAGAACCTTGTTAAGATATTCGTATCAATTGGAAATCATAATATAAGAATGGAAATTGGTATATATGTACATCAACTCTAATGATATGAAAGGAACATATATTAGAGAAATAAATGTGTCACACTAGCGAATTACCTAGGTCATCAAATCATATTATGTCACCAATAAAGAACTTTGGGAAAATTGCACATATATGTTTCGGTACGACCTTGTGGGACACCATGGTTATGACATAATGATCCTTGTATTGAAAAATACATATAAACACGTTATCTTTCGAGTGAAAGGCAAAATAAAGCAATTAACCAAATTACAATTGTTGACTTCTGCAGCACAAGAAGCAACACCGCTATCATAATATGTCATACCTAAAACTTGTGTATATCTTAATTCGTAGCTAAGACAAGAATGAGACCATCCTAAAGGTAATACAAAAATATTCCATTCTTACAACGAATACAAGGTAATGGACATAAACAACCAGAGTGCGGGCCATTGAAGTATTTTATGGTTCTGGTTTCGACACGATGAACGCACGTCGTATTATTGTCCACATAAGATGCTGCACTCTAGCACTAGTTACACATTCAAGGGCTCACCACCCTAACTATCTCATCAAGTCTACATGACTTGGAATGCTAGAGAATTTACATCATAAGGAATTGATAATTATTGCATATATATATATATATATATTCGGATCAATGTAGAGTTTCCTATACCCCATGTGTACATATAAAATGGTCTCATAAAAGTTGTCATCAAAAGAATATAGATGATTTATAGGGCATTGGTTATGCACACCAATTTACCCACATTTGCATGGGGTTATGCAAATATTACATGCAGCCTTACTCATTTGTTTTTAGACCCACTACTAGCCAACCAGTATCATGCGTACCAGTTGGTAACTGGATATAAGCCTGATATTTTATATTTACGCATGTTTGTTTGTGTAGTATATATGTGTCAATTGCGCCCCCACAGCGCACCCAAATGGGTCCTTAAAAACGATTTAGTTGGATATGAATCCCCAACAGTTATCCGCTAATTTGAATCCTTGACGGGTGATCTCTTTATCGCTAGATTAGCGAGTTTGTCACTTTAATGAGACATTCTTCCCTTCGTTAGGGGGAGATAGGAAAAAGGATTTTCCATGGGAACGACTGGAAGTGTCATAGAATATTCCCATTATGTCTCATTTTGATCCCCAAACTTCACAATGTAAAGTTGAAGTCAAACGAATCAGACTCGATACTTGATACGTTTAATGTTATTATAGAAGTGACAAGATCACATATACCAGCTGCAAATATACCCTCAAGGTTAAAAGTCCCCAAACAAGGGCACAACGCCGTTGGAAAGAGCGTTGCAATCACACATGGTGGAGGTGTGGTTAAGGTTGTGGCTCCCGAAAGAAAATGGGGGAGGCTACTTGGTTCGATAGACACTCATCTAAAGGAAAAGAAGAGTAAGACACAACCATTTATCATCAATACATGAACCTCTCATGAGATTATCTCTGATTAAAACTATGTCTATGAATCATTACTGGAGGACGCTCCGAAGTTAACATTTGATTCCAGAGATTAAATAAATCTCAAATGAATTATGAAAGTCCATACGAGTCGCTTGACAGATCGTACATACTCATTGATGATATTCACATATATTGTTGCTCGTGAGATGATAGAGCATTATGACATCGAACTATGCTCAGTTGAAAAATGTCAACAAAAAGCAAATTGACCTAATAGAAGCAATCCAGGATAATTACATTTGACAAATACACGGGTATTTGGTCCGGTAGTGCTAACCCACCAAGTGTAAAGCCCGTAGGACATAGATAATTCATTTGCCATAAAAGCGTAATGAGAATAATTAAGTCATGATGTATAAGACTCTCCTTTGGCGCAAAGTTTCTCACAACGTCTTGGATTGATGATGAGAAGACTTGCTCTCTCGTGATGGACGTTATAACGTTCCACTAACTAATTAACATAGTAATTTCCGAAGAATGGGAAATGCAGCTCATGGACGTGGTTTTACATATCTTTATGGGGATCTAGATTAAGAGATATATAAAAGTGTTTGATGACATTATATTACCAGAAACCACAAAATGTGTTTGCAATGAAATTGAAACACTCATTTCATATATTAAAGCAATCATAGGCGGATATGGATACCTGCTTAAGTGAATACTTAATTGGGAAGGGATATAAGAACAATGAACTGTGCCCATGCGTATTTATAAAGAAAACGAGTTCCAGATGTTCAATCATAACTCTATATGTCGATGTAATGAACATAATAAATACTCTTGATGAAATAAGAGAAACTTTATTCTATTCAAAATCTGAATTTGAGATGAAAGATCTTGGGAAAACTTGGTTTTATGTATCTATTTAATCTAGGACACCGAGTTTGTGATATTAATTCACCAATCGCATATGTCTAGAAAATAATCAGTCGATTTAATATGGACAAAGCGCATCCGGCTAGCACTCCCATGATCGGTCGAAGTGTTGGATAAAAGGAAAGATCCATTTCGTTTGAAGGATGATGACGAAGAGGCTTTGGGAGCTGGAATTCCCTATTTGAGTGCAATAGGCGCATTATTGTACTTAGAACAATACACTTGACCATATATTGCATTTCTCAATGAACTCGTTAGCTAGATTTAGCTCAGCGCCAACGCTACATCATTGGAATGATATCAAATTAATATTTTGGAACCACTGATGCGGGCTTATACTTCCCTTACAAATAGAAAAATGGGATTGATAATGGAACTTCAATACTTACTTTGAATGTGAGCGGCAAAAGTACCAACCCTAATAGAAAGAATATCAAATTGTGTTTTAGTATGTCTTTGCAGATATTAACTACTTATATGTCTCATATAAAGGTCATTCCCAAATTGGATAAGGAAATACCATAGGAAATATGCCTATTGCTTGGAAGTAAATTAGGCAAATCATTGTAGCTACCTCTTCGAACTATTTCAAGAATATTACTCTACATGAGATTATTCAATAGTGTACATGATTAAGGACTATCATTACCCATATTAGAGGAGCTAGTGTTTTGAATTCATTCAATACCCTACCTGCATATATGGAAATAATGCATCATGTATCAAAGAAATAAAAGTACACTACATTAAGGGTGATAACACAAAGCAAATTCTGCTTTAAGTTTATATACAATCAGCAACAACCAACTCTCCTCTATATTCAAGTGAATCAAGCAAATTGCGAGGAGAACATGACATACTTGGTTACCAAATCATTAACTAAAATCATATTTGGAAAACATATAGAAAGTATTGGAATACTATGGCTTTCCAAACTCCCTTGATTGATGTACAAATCAGGGGGAGTAGTAGACAAAAGGGGGAGTCTACTATATATGTAGTATTGGTATGTTGTGCTCTTTCATTCACCCAAGGTTTTATTTTTCCCATTGGGTTTTGTTCCTTGGTGTAAGGTTTTAGTGAGGCAACAGTTTATATACCATTTTGTTTTCTTAACTTTCATGATTAATATAAGAATCTGAGAGAATATTAGACTAAAGGAAAAGTCTATGTATTGCAAAGTAACTAGTGCGTTGTACTCTTTCCTTCGTCATGTTTTTATTTTTCCCACTGGGTTTTTATTTTGGCGTAAGGTTTTAACGAGGCAACAGTTGTGCACCATCACTCCTTTGACTCGGCACAAGGGGGAGTGTTGTAGGATAAATGTGCCATCGTCTAATGGATATGACGATATAGATAGAGATAAACATATTAGAGATACGTTAGAACTGATAGTTATCTACTTGTAACGTATCCCTATTTAAAGGGTTTATGATTAATGAGAATTACAGATCTCTTCTCTCTCTTTCTTGTTGTTCTATTTTACTTTCTCCTTCAACAGATGTGTATTTATGCTGCCATGTCATCAATTTAAAAAAAACAAAAATAAAAACACAATCCAATTGAAACAACAAGAAACCATTCGTATCCCTGAACCATCGATCAACAATCGTCACGCCTCGTTGCTTCTCCACTCGTGGTCGTTCACCTCACCTATGGCCGTCGCTCCATCTCTGCCCCTGTCGTTGCCGATTCCGGCCTCTGATCTCTCTTTCTCTTCCTTTTGCGGTCGCCGTTCATCCCGTCGCTGAATCTGTGGTCTTCTTTTCTCGTAAGGAATGTTATTCCACAAATTTTTGCAGTCTTCTTCAGTATGGGTGTCACAACACGAACAATCCACTAATTGGGTTTTAAACTTGATTATTTGCCGAAAACCAAGGATAAAGAGGGCGTGCGAGTGTCGGCATAAGCTTAAATATGGCCGATATAACACAACTGTATAAGTGTGTGTGTGTGTGTATGGGGTTTCCATTCACATTGAACCAGGAACCCAAGACCGTTAACCGTAATCATGATCTCTTTGATTTTATGGGTTTGGTTTTAGATATATGTTTAGGTTTAGGTTTGGGTTTGATTTGAGGAATCGGGGAAGAAGAAATGGGAAGGGCGTGCGTCGGAGAATCATGATCGGAGAAGAGAGGCATTCAAAGAAGATGACCGATGAAGGTGAAGGTGGGAGATATGGTCGTATAGTTTACCGGTGAAGTCTACCGGAGGTTTCGTATGTAGTTTACCGGTGAAGTCTACCAGAGGTTTCTATGTAGTTTACCGGTGAAGTCTACCGGAGGTTTCTATGTAGTTTATCGGTGAAGTCTACCGGAGGTTTAGTATATTGTTTATCAGTGAAGTCGGTCGTATTGTTTCCCGGTGAAGTTTTGATTATGGACAGAGTTTACTCCAAAAAATTATTTAAAAATATGATAATAATTTATTTTATTTGCCATGTCATAATAATTGATACCAAGTCATCATTCTAAATTTAATTTTATAAATTAATTATGACATGTAATCCTAATTGGCAAAATATTTGAGTCAAAACAGCATTAGCAGGTCATCAAGTCAATGAGACCCTTAAGTAAATGTAAACTTTGTTTCAAGCCCTTAAATAATGACTTTGAAAGTTGGTTCCCCAAAATATGAATTATATCAAAGTTTGTTCCATTTTGATGCAATTTTCCCTATAATAAATACATAGAGTAAACTACAAATATGGTTCATGTTCAATTGTTCATGTGGTTTATTGGATATAACACCTTTCGTCCCTACAAAATATAAGATGGTCATCATACATTCATACTTTATAAAGGGATCTGAATAAGTCATTTCCTCTAATGATCGTTAAAAGAACCGGCTAGAGAGGTATTTTAGAATTTTTTCCTTTTTCTGTTTTTCTTTACGAAAATAATGTTTACTTAATATATATTATAATAACTAGTTGTGTACTCACTCAATGCAAAGTGAGCCGAAAATGAAAACGGTTTTGAAGTTTTGATGATTTTGTTATAGGAGATTGTAATGTTGATATCATTTACATTTTGGGGCTGTTTACTAAACGCTTATCTGATAGAGCTTACCAGGTCATTTATCTCATCGGATGAACATGACAAGGACCGAGATAAGAGTGATAATACGGATGGAGAGTCTTACTCGGTGATTGAGAGTGACGACTCTCACCCGATAAGCATTTAACGAGTAAATTGTCGCATACGATACCGTTTTGATGGACTACAATCCTACTTAGTAAAGTAAGTTAAGGTGTTGACGTGTACGGGAGTAAGTGCTTACTGCGTAAGTATTTGGGTAAATGGTCCCTTAGGGGCTGTTTGGTAGTTGCTGGATGGTTTAGTCCTAGATGGTCAAAATGCTTAAGAAGCTATGTATGATATAGTGCAGAACAAAAAATGGTTGTTTGGTAGCTACTCCGAATGAACAGTCTGAATGAGAGTAAGTTACTATTTTAACCTTCATATACATATATATATATATGTATATATATAACTGATATATATGAAGGTTAAAACGACCCCTTAGTCTTACATATTAATACATATTGAATAAATAAGTTATTTCCAAATTGCAGCCGATCAATGAAAAATTGTATGCAATTTAAACCAATCCAATTTAATCTAATCACTAATGAAGAATTAACAAACAAATTTGAATCTTGTTATACAAATATGGTTCCATGTAGAATTGACAAACAAATTCAAAAACATTGGTTTGTCCCACAAGAAGACTAATACTACTTTCAACTATGACAACAGATGGTAATGACAACTATAGTGAACTTACTTTGAAAACTTTTGGTTCCATATCAATAGCATCAATGTCATGTTATCATCTCCCTCTTGCCGGGAGGATACAAACTGGAATACAGGGGATCGAGCAGTATAAACCAAATTTCGTGCATGAAACTTTTCTCCGTCCAATTAAAGATAACATCTAAACCTTCCATGTTATAGAGAAACATCCCAAAACCAGTTATATGGAGTCTTCCAAGCACTCCCACCTTTGCAACTTATAATTCAGAAGTTCCCCAAGCGTGATAGCACGACATCACCCAACTGGCCAACCCACATTCCAAATTGATGGCCCCAACAACATTGAACATAAGAAAACATGAGTAATAAGTCACTAATGTCATCAACATTTTAAATTTAAAAAAAGAACTCTTGAGAAATCTATATATCTATTAATATATATAAAAGTAAGAACCAAGAGAAATGACATGGCACAATATGGATTGAGAATTCTAAAATATTGAATTGTGGTTAACTTTGGCCATTCCACATTGATAAAAGATGAGATGTTGGAACATTGAAGTGATTATATAAGGAGAATGATGTCTACTTTTTTGATGTGGTTTTTTATTTATGATTAACTTAAATCCATTTTGGATTAAATAGTTAATCTTAGTTAAAAAAACTATGTTAAATGGAAATTTCATTTTGTTATACAATTAATATGATACACATATTTCATTTCATGTTATTTATATTTATATTTTTATTATATAAAAGTAAGAACCAAGAGAAATGACATAACACTATGTGATTGATAATTTCAAGACATTGAATTGTGATTAGTTTGCCTATCTCACATTGATATAAAGATTATTAGTGTTTGTATCGCGCTTTGCGCGGTCACGATAATCTCGTGTTAAAAATATTGGACAAAGTTAAATAGACCTATCGCCCACATTGTTCGTCTATTTATTTTTATAACCAACTATCTCTTTCATTGCAAACCATAGAGTGAGAAAAAAAAAATAAAGAGTGAATTATACAATCAACAATTTAAGTCCTAAACCAAAGTAATCATGCAAAACAATTATGTTGTATTGATCCAAACTCCTTTCAGTGATTTGAATATGATTCCTTTTATACTTAGTGAACATTCCACTAATAGGGTATTGTTCATATTCAGCGATAGCATCCACTGATTGCACTCAGTGATCGTTAAAGATCAGGAACAATATTATATTGAAGATCTGAAGAACAACACTCACACCACAAGACCATTCAGCGAAAGTCGAAGACCCAAGCTGAAGAAAGATATAATCAGCTACGTGACCTGAAGCGGTTTAGAGATAGCAACGGTCATCTACCTAAAGTGTGAGATCTTGCAAAAGCCTCAGTGATACCCGAAGACTTCATCCTTGAAGATTCTGGTTCAGTGATCAAGTGGGGTCCACTCAACAAGATCAATGTTGATCTTCTCCTCGATGCAGAAAGGCCAAAACCCCCATGCCTTGTTAGAAAAGGATGTACAAATTGTCTCTTATGTCTCCATCAGATCTGATTTGGTTACTGTTCATATACGGCCAAAAACATGGTTGCTTTTTGAACAAAGGACAAGTCTCAAATAGAAACTTGACACATGGCATTTACCTTTTGCTCTGCATTAAATGCAATGGGTATAAAATAGATGAAGACTTCTTCTTCATACACTTCTCTTCTCAAACCTCTGTTGCTTTCTCTACTTGTTCTTATGCATCAAACTTAGTCACCTCTTTAATTGTAATAGAATAGGTTTAATACTTGTTCTGATTCCGCTTACAACTGTAAATTTGTTTATTCAATATAAACTCATTTAAAAATATAAAAAACTTGTGTTTGTATTCATCCCCCCTCTACAAACTATTTCTATATCCATTGAACTCTTGTAGACCCCTTTGGGACCAACAAGTGGTATCAGAGCAGTGTTTATTGCTTTAAGCTTCTAAAATCTTTAAAACAAACTCATTTCTTGTTTCATTTTAAAATGGCTAATACAAACTCAAACTACATAGACAATGGATCTTTAGCCAAACCTCCAAGATTTAGCCGTGATAAATTCCTAGTCTAGAAGGAAATATTGACTCTATTCCTAGAAGGGTCAGATCCTAAGATCCCCTATTATATAGAGAATGGACCTTTCGTTCCAACAGTTCTTGTTCAAGCTGCTGAACCCATGCTATTCCTAAAAGAAGGATTCCCAAAGCTCCACATCAATGGAGTGAGGAAGACAAGAAAGAGCTAGCTGTTGATTCAAAAGCTAGATCTATCATTGACATGTCTCTACCGGATGATGTTTATCATTCTGTAATGAAAATGAGGACATCAAAAGCCATGTGAGACACTCTCTGTGTTCAGTATGAAGGAACAAATGAGGTTCAGATTACTCGTCGTATCAACCTGGTGAGACTATAGGAGAGTTTCATGCTATTGAAAAATGAAACACTCTTTCAAATCCACCAGAGATTTAACTGTCTGTTAATAGACATGAAAACTGTTGATAGAGAGTATTCTAACTCTGAATTCTAACTAAGTTCATGGAAGCTCTTCCTGAACAATGGGACACATTTACCACGTGTCTTAACTATCAAAGAACACTGAAACTCTGTCTCTTAGTGCTGTATATGGAATATTGCTCAATCATGAGCAATCCCAAAATATAAAAAGAAACCTCATTAAAGACACTAAAACTGCCAAAAGTACTTCTTTGGCGTTAGTGACTTCAAAGACGGAACCTTCTAAACTTGTATCTTCTTCTATTACGTCTTTCATTGAGTTAGACCAAACTAACCCAGAAGATATCACTGATGCAGATATCTCTGAATTTGACAATTCTCTAGCCCTTCTCACTAACAATTTTAGGAGATTCGTTAGAAAGAGAAATTTCAGAAAGACCCCAACAATCACTGACTTTGATAAGTCAAAGACTCTTCCAGCGGACAAAGACTCAACAATCTGCTACAACTCTCAGCGCAAAGGTCACTTTGCCAGCGAATGCAGATCCAAAAAAGTCGTTGCTACTTCATCTTCTTAGATCCCTGATAAAACTAGAAATGAAAAATACTCTAAATTAAAAGAGAAATATCAAAATCTAAAGAAGAACCAACGAAAAAGCAAAGGCCTTGTCACTGAGGAAGTAGACTGGGATCAAGAAGAAGACTTGGCTCAAACCACTGATGAATCCGGATCAGATGAAGAAGACATAGCCTTCATATGTCTTATGGCAAGAATAGAGGAAGCTGAAGAAACATCTGACACTTCTTCTTTAGAGTCACCATCGACTCATGTACCTATTCTTTCTAACTCCTCTAAACCAATTATGATAGCTTGTCAGCTCTCAATTCTATGACTGTTGATTTTCATAATGCTCTCAATGGAAAAATAAAAGCTGGACAAATCAATATAGATCTCTCTGAACAGCTTAAAAATTGTCATCCAAAAATCAAAGAACTTACTAAAATCGAAGAAGATTTTAAAGACCAAATCTTTGTAAATCAGACGATTAGTATTGAGAAAGAGCAAGCTATCTCTAAGCGCAAAAAAGCCATCGCTGATATTAAAGATGAAAATGTAACCATTGAAGGATGGTGTAAGCTTCTGACAAAGTAAATAAGATCATTAATGCTCAGATCCCTAAAAAGGTCAAGAGTGGTCTATGCTATTCCTCTAACCAAGAAGAAATAAACACTGACCGTTCCATTTAAAATTTGGAGTGTTTGTTTCTTCTATCCCTGATCCATCTTCTCAGAGTGTCTTAACTTCTGAGAAAAGACCTTCTAAACCCTTTACCAAGGATTCAGGGAAGGTGATCAAAGACAAGTTCCTTGATCATGTTCTCACGATCAAGAATTTCCAAAAACTGAAGAAGAATCCTTCACTTCCTTCAGCGAGTCATCCTAAAACTGGAAAGAAGATCTCTTGATCTATTTAATGATCAACTCCCAGAATTAAGATTGATCTCACTCCATTTGAACCTGATAAACTTGTTGTTCCTCCTAGGACAATGGAGAAAGGAATTCTTGGTCCTGGTGGTGAAAATGTTTTGACCTCCTCTCTGCATGCTTCCAACTCAAAACCTATTTTCAAATATCGAAGTGCTATCACTGTCGTGAAAACACCCACATTGTTAGTAAATGCCCAAACATTACTAAAGCTGAAAGGTTGACTCATGGTAAGAAAGTAGCTCAAGCTGAAAGATCAGCTAAAGCGAAATCCACTAAGGTTGGTAAAACATCCAAGGTGAAGATAATCACTAAAGAAATTTTTTTTGCTAGTAACAAGACCGTCATACCTGTTTTCCACTAACAATGCAGGACCCATAGTAGTATGGGTACCTATGAAAAATTAATTCCCTTGTCTTATGCAGAGTGCTAAATGTATCTGGTGTCTCAATAGTGGATGCTCAAGACACATGACTGGCAGAAAATCCCTGCTCTCTGATTACATGGAAGAAACTGGTCCCTCAGTGACCTTTGGTGGAAATGGCAAAGGATACACCAAGGGTTATGGCATTCTATCCAATGGTGCAACCTCGTTCAGTCGTGTTGCTTACGTTAAAGGACTAAAGCATAATCTTTTAAGCACCACTCAACTTTGTGATAAAGACTTCAAAGTCTTATTCACAAAGACAAGATGCGTGTCACTGATAAAAAATGACAAACTTGCTCTTAAAGGAAAAATATTAGAAAATGTATATGTCATCAACATGGATAGTACACACTCAGAGAATATGTGCTTTCTCTCTCGAGCCTCCTCTGATATTAATTGGCTTCGACACAAAAGACTCTCTCATCTGAACTTTAAGATGATCAATGATCTATCTCAAAAAGAACTTGTCAAAGGACTCCCTAAACACTCTTTTACAAAGGAATCTCTTTGTTCAACGTGTGAAAAAGGAAAGTTGACAAAAGCTACCTTCATATATAAGTAAGTCTCCTCAGTGACCACTCCTCTCCAATTACTTCATATGGATCTATTTGGACCAGTCAACATCCAATCTATATCTGGAAAGAAATACACTCTAGTGATAGTTGATGAATATTCCAGATATACATGGGTATTCTTCATTCGATCTAAGAGTGATACACTTGATGAAATTATATCCTTTGTCAAAAGAATGGAAGTCCTAAATAATCTTACTGTTCGCTCCATGAGAAGTGATCATGGAACTGAATTTAAAAACAATACCTTGGTCACCTTCTTTGATGAAAAAGGAATCTCTCATAATTTCTCATCAGTGAGAACTCCTCAGCAAAATGGTGTTGCTGAAAGAAGAAATCGAACGATCATTGAAGCTGATCGCTCAATGCTCAGAGAATCGCATCTACCAACTCAATTCTTGGCTGAAACAGTTAACACTGCATGTTTCACTCAGAGTCGATCCCTGATAGTTAAACGATTCAATAAAACCTTCTATGAATTATTTCGTCGAAGAAGACCCTCTCTGAGTTATCTACATATCTTTGGATGTAGATGCTATATCTTGAATGATAGGGATCATTTAGGAAATTTCAATCCAAAGGCAGATGATGGTATATTTCATGGGTACTCCTCAGTATCTAAAGCATTCAGAGTCTTCAACAAAAGAAGACAACATGTTGAAGCAACCATGCACTTGAACTTTGATGAATCTCGCTCAACAAATTCTATTCCTGTCTCTGAAGAAGACGAGGAATTGAATAGTTGGATTAAATCTCATTATGGAGAACCTGAATCTTATTTTAGTGCACCTCCGGTCACTGAAAATAATGATGATGAAAGTCCAAACTTCATTCTTTCCTCAAGTAATGATCCATCCTCCTCAAGGATAGACGTTACTCTTCTTAATCAGATTCCTTCATCTGATTCCTCCAACGGTGATTCATCAGTGAATAATCAAATTCTCTCTCAACTCAAGAGAATGTAAATCCCTCTGGATCTCCTCCAGGGATGATCATGAATGCAAGAGAACCTATAGCTGATGCATCATCTGTCCTCCCTGCACAAGTCGCTGAATCACATGTTGATCAATCTCCTCAACCACCGGCTTAGCGATGGACTGTGAATCATCCAATAGATCAAATCATTGGTGATCCAAACGCAGGTATTAAAACCCATAGGGGTATAGGAGTCTCTATATAAACTTTATTTCTTTAACTGAACCTAAAAAGATCGATGATGCTATCACCGAGTTTTGTAGAAACAAGGTTTGGAATCTTGTACCTCGACCATATGATAAGACTGTTATAGGCACTAAATAGGTTTTCCATAACAAACTAGATTAAAATCGCATTGTTATCCATAACAAGGCTCGACTTGTTGCTCAGGGATACAAACATGAAGAAGGAATTGATTATGATGAAACCTTTGCTCATGTAGCTAGACTAGAAGCCATAAGACTTTTCTTAGCTTATGCTTCCCATAAAGACTTTAGAGTTTTTCAAATGGATGTTAAAAGTGCTTTTCTAAATGGTAAACTCAAAGAGGAAGTTTATGTCGAGCAACCTCCTGGTTTCTCTGATCCTAAACATCTTGGTTTTGTTTTCAAGCTCTAAAAGGCTCTTTACCGGTTAAAACAGGCTCCTAGAGCTTGGTATGATACCCTTTCCAAATATCTTCTTAAAGAAAAATTCGTTCGTGGAAAAATTGACGAAACCCTTTTTTTTAAGAAAATACAAAGGTCATACTATATCGCTGAAATATATGTTGATGATATTACATTTGGTTCCACGAGACTTCAACTATGCACTCGTTTTGCAAATCGCATGAAGAAAGAATACAAAATGAGTATGATGGGTGAACTAACATATTTTCTAGGTTTGTAGATAAAGCAATCTGAGAGAGGTATTTTCATATGTCGGAGTAAATATGTTAAAGACATGCTGAAATTTTTTGAAATGACTCAAAGTTCAATGATGAAGACTCCTATGGCACCTCCTCTGACTCTGAACAAGGACCCTGATGGGAAATCAGTCAATGTCACTGCCTATAGAGGAGTGATTGGCTCTTTGTTGTATCTAACAGCTAGTCTACCTGATATCATATATTCTACTTGTCTCTGTGCAAGATACCAAGCTGAACCCAATGAATCCCATCTGATCGCCGTAAAACGAATATTCAGATATCTGAAGGGAACTCCTAATCTGGGTCTTTGGTATCCCAAAGGCTCAGAGTTCGATTTAACTAGTTACTCTGATAGTGATTTTGCATGTTGCAAAATTGAGGAAAGAGTGGGGCGGAAAGCGTATAAATTGGAATTGCCACCCGAATTGGACGACATACATCCTACGTTCCGCATATGTTATTTGAGGAAGTGTTTAGCGGAAGAAGAGAGTGTGATACCTCTCTCAGAGATTCGTGTCGACAATAGTCATTGTGTGGAAGAACCGGAGGCGATCCTAGAAAGCAAGTCTAAAAAGTTACGTCACAAAGAAATCATCATGGTTAAGGTGCAATGGAAGCATCATCGTGGTTCAAACGTGACGTGGGAAGCGGAAGAGGATATGAAGAGGAGATATCCGAGTTTGTTTGGTTAATCCGTAAATTTCGAGGACGAAATTAATTTCAAGGGTGGGAGGATTGTAACACCCGGAAATGTATATCTAAAAGTTATGAACATGGCCTTGTAATATTACAATTAAATGGAAAGGTTAAAAGTATATTATGTTGGGTTACTTCTGGATCGAAGAAAAACGAACGAAAACGAAGCAAAACGCGCGCGGGACGCCCCAGCTAGACTGCTAGGCGATGCTGCCAGTGGCAGCATAGCATGGCAGTATCGCCCTTGGCGCAAAATTTGTATTTTTATGGATATAACCTACGGTACACTCTCGGCTATGCTACCGGCGATGCTGCCATGGCAGCATAGCATGGCAATATCGCCCGTGTGGTCCAGGAGCTCAGTAAAGTGCGATTTTTAGCCCTATTTCTCATTTTTATCAGTTACGAAGTATCAGTGTTGGGAGCAAAGGGCAGAGGCGGTTTTTAGGGTTCCACTTTCTTCACCAACCTCCTTCCAAGCATTTATTTCTCCATTAAAGAGGAGAGATCAAGTAGAGCTTTGGGATTCAAGCTTCAAGAAGTGTGTTCTTCATCTTCTCCACCAAGTTCCACCATTTTCATCCATTTTAGGGAGAATACTAGGGTTTTCCTAACCTTAGCCTTGAGAGTTCAAATCCAACCTTTTACAACCATAATACTTGTCATAAATGTTCTTATTTACTCTTTCTAGGTTATAAACTCAAGTATTTATGCGTTTGGTTAAGTTTGGAGGTTTTAGGTCAAAATGAGAAATTTGGGGATTTTGATCTTGGATTTGAAATAGACATTTTAGATGATATCATATTACTTGTAAATGTCTCTTGATAAGAAAATATCTAATTTTGGAACTAAAATAGTTTGACCTAATTTTTGGTAAAACTTGCTTTTCAAGGAAATCATTTATATAAAGGTTTTCAGTGTTTGGAACACTATCAATGCGTCTCGTTTGATATAGTTGATTATTAGAGTAGTATGATATGGATCCATATGCATAAGAGTCGGTATTTTTTTTAACGTTGTGAAGGATAGGATGAACCCACTTTTAAATTGGAAATAGGCATTGCGATAAATTGTGTAATTTCCAATCTATCCTTTCACACTATCGGAATATGCATTGTGGTTAGCGTGCAATTCTTGAGGCTCAAGCTTATGTGTACAAATGACTAAAGACTGTACTGTGGTTGATGTCAATGGCTACCAGACCTTTATGTGCCGCTCCATAACATTGGTTCGTGGCCTACCTTGTGTTCCGTCACGACTAATGGTAATATCGGATCTCCCCCGATTGTTTATAAAAGATCCTTACTTATTAAGAGTGAGTTATTTCAAGTGAAGTTAAATGGGATAAAATGCACCGTATCTTTGTTGTAAATGTTTTAACTGTTTGTCTCACTAGGCGTAAGCCTAACACTTGATTTTAAAATGTGGTTTAGCAGGTAAGCAGCTTGATGGGGCTCTTTAGAGAAGGGCGGGTTGATGTGTCGAGAAAGAGGACACCTTTTTGGAGATATGCTCATAGAGTATATACATAGTTGGAGTATAGTATATTATTTTGAGGATATTAGTAACACCCATTGTAATCTATATTCCGAATAGTATAGATTAATAAGTTGTTATTTTAATGTCCATGCTTTGATGTAAACTCCCATATTCATACCCCACTTGTTGGGTGATTTTAATTAATTCCGCATTTACTTTCGGTTTAAATTTGTTCTAATTTTTAGGGCGTTACAAAAAAGTAGGGAAGAGTTTAAAAGATTTTCAACTACTATAATGTAAATACTTGCACAATAACTTGTAGATTCTACTTATCTATACTACTTTATAAACCAAATTTTATAAAAGTCTTAAAAACAATATCTAATGCATTAAGTACAACTTTTCAATGCATAAGGTCTTAAAGTCTTAAAAACAAATTACAAAGCATATGGTACTACTTTGTTAAGCATGCCTTTCAAAATCTCTTTATCTATAAATTTGTTTTTTTCTTAAAAATAACTTTTTAAGCCTAATGTACCAGTCTTTTGTGCATGATCTCTTAAAAATTCTTAATTACAACTCCAATAACCTAACGTACTACTTTTTTATGCATGATTTTAAAAATCTCTTAAATCCTCTTAGAAACGAGACTCCCAAGTAGACGTTTGGTTCTCCTGGTTTACTTCCCCAAGGCAACTCACGCTTCTCTGGAAATCAGACTCATGGCTTATGTTCCCAAGATGACGATTGATTCCCCTTGGTTTATTTTTCTTCCAAATCGACGGGTCTTCAATCGATCTCCTGCTTGTATCGAATCCTTCAATCGATCTCGGTGGTTCACTCTCGATTCAAGGTAAGCTTCTGGTTATGGTTTGTTTATTTATGGTCGCTGTATCGATGGATCATAAACCCTTCTCCATACTTCTGATTGTATTTATTTAAACCCTAACAATGGGTTTCAACCCTAATGGCTTCTGTATCAACATAAGCTTAGGGATTTAGGGTTTTTGATTTTTCCTCTGTCTTCTTTTGTTGAGTTTTGATTTTGTAGTAAAATTTGGTGGGTTTGAAGGTAATCTTCATAGTTTTATCAATTTCAAACTCTAAAATTTTGTGTCCAAACAGGCAGCATTCTGCTTTTATAGACGCCTTCAATCGATCACGGTGGCTCAATCTCGATTCAAGCCAATCTGTTTCGACTGTAAAACCCTTCTCAATGCTTCTAAAAGTTTCTTCTTTATGGTTTCGGTATCGATTTAAACCCTATGAGAGTCTGTTGATTTCTGGTTTCTATGTTATATGCTTATTCTTTGTTTATTCTAATGATTTTGCTCTGATTGTTCCTCAGCTTCTTCAAATACTTCTTTTGCCAAATATTTTTGCAAATCATAGGTCTTAATAAGTTCTAACTGCAACCGTCTATAAGCAGGGCTATAGTATGATCGAAATGATCGGAGTTGTTTCGAATCTCGATGGAGTGTCCAATTATGGGTCTCGAAACTTGGTCCCAGTAAACAAGGCATTCTCTTATTTCCCCAAGACGATTCAAGCTTTCCGTATGATGTTTATACATTATATGTCCATTTTCATTATACAGTTTTTGTTTTGGTTTTGCTTTAACATTTTTTCCATGAGATTTGTTTGATTGTGGGTGTATTTGAACTCCATATATCGTTTTTTGGCAGATTTGAATTTGGGGTTTTTATAAATTGAAATTTCTAACAAGATAGTGGTGCTTATTGCTTTCTCCTTGATTTACACTTTCGATTCAGGTAGAGAACTAACAAGTGCCCAATCTCACTTGTAAATCTTCAATTGAACTACGTTTCCGTTTCATTGTTCTATCAGTAACGGTTACGGTTCATTCTTCAATTAAACTACGTTTTCGTTTCATTGTTCGTTTTGTAGAGAACTCTATTTTCGTTTCATTGTTCAACGGCGACGGATATGAATGAATGCTTACAGGTTCTTCAGCTGCTATTGAATGCTTCTCTCAAGGTTGATTAGGGTTCTGCTCAAGGTTTTTCCTCCTCTCAAGTAAGGTTTCACCTTCATTTGATTTCAATTTGGATTTTTGTTTTTGTTTGAATTTAGGTCTTTATTCGGAATTGGTTTTCGGTTTCTGTTAAACTGCTCCACTGTTTGTTCACGAATGTGTATTGAAATTTTGCATTTCAGATGCGTTTTCTCTAGGGTTTTTAATTCTTCTTCTACTCTGACTTTCTATCTTTTTATAGTTTCTAAGGAATACTAACTTGATTGATTTGTTCTGTCAATTTTGATTGTACTTTGGTTTTTTGTTCTTTCAGGTTCAAAATCGTGAAGAACAGGAAGAAGTCGATTCATGGTTTCTGGTTTCGATTCAACAGGTATTTCTAAATGATTTCTCGAAGGTACTCTCTTTGAATATCACGCATCATGCACAGACGGAAACTCACCGGGTGTTGACTTGAGAATTCCGAAATCTTGAGAGCATGCTAATGAAAATTTGTTTGTGAAACTTCTCGAGGTAGCTGATAAGGTAGCTGATGAATAAGTCACGTTTGGCAAAAAAGTATCTTATAAACATGTAAAATGACCAAAAAGTAGCTTCAAAATAATATTAATCAGTGGTATAATCGAAAGAAAATGATAAAATGTTCAATAAGTCGCTAATAAGTCACTTCCAACTAACTTATCAATAAGCTAGCTTATAAGATAACTTATAAGTCATAAGTTAGTTTGCCAAACATGTACCTAGAAAATAAGGTAACTTATAAGGTGACTTATAACTCACCTTATTTTTGCCAAACAATGCCTAAGTCCTAACAATGTCTCCGTGCATTAATTTGTCTGTGTAGATTCGGGAAGGTTTTTGTTTGGTAAATTTTTCCATTGATTAAAGGAGCATGTTATTAATTGGTTGGAGAAAACATGGCTTTCTACATAAAGCCCCCCTAGAAGCTTGCTGAATAAGTCACTTTTACTATCATTAAGCCACTACCAAACAGTCATGTATAGACGACCGAATATAGCTCATTAAGCTTGCTGAATAAGTCACTTTTTATATCATTAAGCTGCTAATGAACAGAGCCTTAGTATATTGCACAAAAAACTTTTTATAATTAATTATCGAACAATGATGATACTTGCCATCAATTGTTGAAGATTTTTGTTACAGAAATGAAAATGAGGGAGAAGAGTGCTAAAATTTGTTTCTCATACTTCAGGCAATTTGTTTCTGAAAGTAAAAGTTACATATTGCAAACCGGTAAGCCTCAACATACGATTCATCTTTTTTTTTTATGTTTCTGACTGTTTTCTTGTATTTGATCTCACATTGCCTGAAGGTTATGAACCTATGCTCTGCTATTGATATTATCATGCTAGCTATTGCGACGGACTTGGTTGTACTCTTAGAGGATACTGATCTCCGTTTGATTCATTCTTAGAGTTCACTATTATGCCTAAGGATATTAGCTTTTTTGTAGGATTTGTTGGTTGATGGCATAGAGTTGTATATTTAACCTGGTGCATTTTTGCATTTTGTAGAATGGTCTGGTGTTTGAGCAGATTTCATTTCTCTCTTCCTAGATGTGTGTTAGGTTTTTTGTTATGTACATTAGTTTGACGTGAAGTGATGCATCTCAATGGATTTTGATTCTCCAATATAAAAGAGTATTTATTTCTTGGGAGAATTTCATACACGTCCTTAAAAACTTGCAATATTACGTATATATCCATGTAAAATTTCAAATTACGTGTATATTCTTCTAAAAAACGACCATCTACCTTCCCAGACTACAATCGTTCGACCCTTCCCAGATTACAATCGGCCAAAAACGTTCGAACCAAGATTAAGTCGTCCAGATTAAGCTGTATGTGCAGCATTGGCTTAATGAACTTGTCCGGATTAATTTGTCCCGTATTAAGCATCGTCTGTGATGGCTTAATGAACTGTCCGGATTAAGTCGTTCGTGCGATGGCTTCATGAACTTGTTGGGCGGATTAAACTGTTCAGATTAAGCTGTCTGTGCAGCAGTGGCTTTATGAACTTGCTGTCCGGATTAAGCTGTTCAGATTAAGCTATCTATGCAGGTGGATCCTTAGTTATGGAGCCTGCTTGAACTTGTTATGAATCTGACAATCATTGCCTTCTCACTAGGATGATATAGTTGATGTAGATGCCTTACAGGTAACACGAATCATGGGTGCTATGACCAATTACGTTTTCCAAATCAAGTGGCCAACCAACAAAGAACACTCTCGAAATGTTTTAAACTGCATACTAGGATAGCCAAGCACATAAGAACTCTGCCTGTTTTGATGTGTGTTAGTAGTACAATATCATTGCAGCAACTCTTATGGGGTTGGCCAACAAAAGGCCAAGAATATAATCATGTGTTTGATATGTTAAAACTAACCTTCAAAGTTCAGATTCGCAAAAGTTCAAGAGGTTTATCATTCTTCTACAATTTATACATTCATTTATCCAAAATATAATAAATATGCAATTGAGTCAATCCAAATAACATATTTAACCAAAAATTGGGAGAACCCAATATAAAACATATATGTAAGCATTGGATTTGAATCCCATTCAACAAATATGACTATAAAAGTCACCAAGATAATAAGTCAAAATTGAAAATTTACACGAATATATATTACCAATAGGTGTTGTATACTCTATAAAGAAGATGTCAAATTACATTAATAATTCTCAAAAAATATGATACAAGTTAGACTTCGAGAAACATTAAATTCAGGGTAGACTAATTATTCCATCATTCAAAAGCTTTGAAGTCGGATATCAAAAGTAGACGTTTTACCATTTCAAAATTGATTTGTTTTGAACGTTTAGAGGTACAAAAATGTTTATGTCCAATTTGAAGTCGGATATCAGTTTCGTGACAATTATTGCAAATTAAAATGTTTATGTCCCATTTGTAAAACTTATTTGCATCAATTTTGCATTCGAACGACTATAGTCTGGCAAGGTAGATGGTCGGTTTTTGATGCATCTCAATGGATTTTGATTCTCCAATATAAAAGAGCATTTATTTCTTGGGAGAATTTCATACACGTCCTTAAAAACTTGCAATATTACTTATATATCCTTGTAAAATTTCAAATTACGTGTATATCCTTCTAAACATAAAAAATGCACGTATATATTCTTCTCCCTTAAGGACGTGTATGAAATTCTCTCTTATTTCTTTAACAATTTGCTTCTTTTTTGATATTGTTGTTTGAACTTTTAAGAGCATATTATGCTCCAACATCAAATGGAAACTAAAAACATCTACAATATTTATTCCAGGAAAAACAAGGTATAAAACCTAGGTTTATGGTTATGACCTAAACCTACTTCTATATGTTTGTAATTCTTTTCTTTTTGCCTTTTTGGATTCTCTCGTTTATGCTTGTTATAAATGTTATTTGCCTTTATATACGGTAATGGTTTATCCTTTAAAGTCTAAGAAGGTTGAGCGTACCCGATACTGTTGAGCTAAAACCCTTAAAATAAATTTTTCTTAATCTTTTACATCCCGCCGTATTGCGCGGGCACATAACTAGTCATACACAAATCAAAATTATCATAAAATGGCCATAGTGTCACCTTGGTTGATGAGCCTAAATCTACATCATACTTAATTTCTCTTTGTTACTTGGTTCAAAAAAATATGATGGAAAAAGTTGTGCAAATTCTACCACTTGGGTTATGAAGCACTGGTTAAGGCTCACGGTGATGTAGTAAAAATCTTATCTTCCTTAGATTCGAATCTAGGCACTATGGATGCCTTTGTGACCATGGAGGTTCACTCGCAACTACTCCATGTCATTTGTGATTGCCTGAGGGATTATTTGGTGTTGTTAGGACCATAAGTCCTAAGTTTAGAAAGTTTTATAAAGAAGGAGACGGTTGATTGTAATATTCTTTATTATGTTAAATATCTTAGGGGCTTGGGCTTGGACTTACATTGTAATAGACACCTTTATACAAAGGAGTCTAGGGTAAAGGTTTCGTTAATGAGAGTCGTCTAAATTACATTCGCGTTTGTAGTTCTTTAAAGCTTTCATTAACAAAACATTCGACTCAATGATTTGCATATGATTTCTCTATTGATCTTGTTGAATCGGACCTAACGGGTGCACATAATAAGGATACCATAATTACCCAAAAAAACTATGCAAATTGAAACAAACAAATACCGTTTTCAATTTTACATATGCAATTGTATCTAAATATTAAAGGACTAAGAGGTTGTTTGGTTGTCTTTTCATTAAGTCATGTATGGATGAAGTTAGTTGTCTAGATAAAGTTAGATGTATGAGTTAAATAAAATTCTTGTTTGGTTTGAGATGACAAAGCAAAGCAAAGGGTCTGTCGATTTTGAAAATCGATCTGGATAAAAAATGGCAAAGCAAAGAGTATGTTGACAGAGAGAACAAGAGCTACGGAGCGCCTGCATATCCTTATAGTTTCTACTTGGCCTTCCTTTTTCAGATCTAGGTATGTGTGAGAGATAGGTTTGAGAGAGCTACAATGTACCTTGACTTTCACATGGGTATGGGTGGGAAATATTGTGTCTGTGTGCATAAGTGTAACCCGAAAACGTTGATTCGGTAAGCTCCTCCCTAAATCATTAAGCTGCTTCTAAACCCTCTAAAATGGTTGACCAAATAAGTTAAAAGGACTCGTTAAGCTCATTAAATTACTTCCAAACATGTCCTAATTATAGTGTATGAAGGGTTGTCAAGTTTGATGGATATTAAAGAAAGAAATTCTTTGGTGTAAAAATGATGGGTGATTTTGACAAAATAAATTACTTTAGAAGCGAGATTGGCATTTCAAAAAAGATGAAGGACTGATTAGCTATTTAATTCAACCAACATCATACGCTGTCGTTTTAGTACCCTGTAATGTTGCCACCTCTTCCATCCTCAAATCGAAGGGAGAGAATTCATACGACATTTTCACCATCTTTTGAGAGAGAGAGAGAGAGAGAGAGAGAGAGATCAGAAAATGGAGGAACTCGGTGGTGGATTCGGTATGGATGTAGGAGGGGATGTTCAAGCTGCAACGTCGCATCCCTTTCAAGACAATGGTGATTACGACGTGGGCCAAAACTACGGTTTTGAAGGTTCAGTTTCCGATGACGTTCCTCCTCCGTCAAGCTACCATCAAGATGACAGTACGTATTCTCATGAAAACTATGGGGGATTCTCTTCATCGTCTTCTTTCGAGCCGAAATCAAACGATAATTCAAAGACGTACGACTTAGGAACTGATACTGAAGGCATCTTCACATCTACCGGTAATGGTAATGGTGATGGGCCTGTGCTTCCTGAACCTAGCGAGATGCGCGAGGAAGGTGCTGCGTTTCGCGAGTGGCGTCGGTAATTTCTTATCTGATTTAATTATTAATTTTGTTGCTTCCTACTGTTAATTCCATCTCTATATGCGTGATTGATTTGTGTGTTTGGCGATCGATAATATCATGATTAGTCCTTTTATGTGTAGATCCCTATCTGCTAATTTGTTCAATAAGGATATATGCTTACTCGATGAATCAATTAAAAAGGTGTTAGGGAATACTTTTTCCTTAATTTGTTCTTCCTCTGATCAGGATGATACCTGTTTGCAGTCTTTCTGTTTAGCAGGCAACGACTTATGATAGTGCTAATTAGCTTTCTTAATTGGCACCTTTTAGCAGTCTTCATGAAGGTTTGGGTTCGAAGGATCCACACCCTTGGATAAATCCTAATGGAAGGTTAACAGTAATGAGATGTACAGGAAGGGTAAGAATGAGAGTTAAGATAAGAAGGGTAAGAAGCGATCTCCACCCTTGGATCAATCCTAATTGAAGAAGCGTAAGAATGAGAGTTATGATAACAAGGGTAAGAAGCGATCTCCACCATTGGATCGATCCTAATCGAAGAGAACCAATAGATCAACATTAATGAGACCCACTAGTTCAATTCCCTTCTAAAGGCCAATTCATGGGTTATTTCAGGATTAAAAGTTATCAATGGGTCCAAATCCTTTCTTACAGTTCTCATCTTAACTCCAATTCAACAGTCACATCACCAATTAGTATCACATTATAAAAAAAAAGGCCATCTATTTAACGGATGGTCAAATCTTGATCTTATTTTTCGGTCTATGTATCCCGAGTATGTTAATAAATCCTTGTGCCGACGTTTTTATTCCATTAAAGTTAAATCATGGCTTTCATTTTTTTATGAAGAAAAACGTTCTTGTGAATGTAGGTGAGTGTGGATTATGGAGTTGGTTTTGTGAGGGAATGAATTTTCATAGTTATGCCAACTTCATATGAATGGAGTCACTCTTTCTTTGTTGTATGTGCTATGGAAACTTATGAAATATTATAAGAATCTTGTAACAATTGTGGATGTGACAAGATGTTGAATTATGTAAATACTCTGTTTGGATTTATATTTTCTGCAACTGTTATAATTATAGACGAAGGATCATATGAGAATAGTGGTTAACGTGAAAAGTGTAAGAAGAGGTCTGGACCCTTGATCGCTTTTAATCTCACCCCACCCCCCATGAATTACGCTTCTCATGGGAATTGATCAGTTGCATCTCATTATTGTGGATCTTCAACTACGATTGATCCAAGGGTGGAGATCCCTTCTCACCCTATCACCGAAACCCAATCCTATAATTGTATGTGTGATATGATTGAGCCTAACAAATTTGGTTGCTAATTTATAGTGTCATTAGCATCTGAGAACACCAATTCTAGATGTCTATGCATGATGGATCGGCTTTTGTTCTTTATAAGATGCCAAAGCAGTACTGATTTACGACAAGAAATAGCAAGTACCCATTGTTGTTGGTCATCGATTGAATAAATTGAAGCATATGAGTTTTGTTATATTTATGTGAATCTAGTTTAAACCTTTGATACCAATTTCATAACCTACTACATTATACCAAATGATATAGACTAATATGTAAAACTTAGCAGGTGTGTGTTAGAAAATAAATTCAATGCTATCAAACTTTGCATTGAGTAGTAGGCGAAGGATCGTGTGAGAAGAAGAGTTAAGGTGAGAAGCGTAAGAAGAGATCTGAACCCTTGATCACTTTTAATCCCATGCCGACCCATGAATTGTGCTTTAGAATGGGAATTGATCCAGTGCACCTCATTAGCATTGACATTCAATTAGGATTGATCCAATGGTGGAGATCTCTTCTTATGCTTCTCACCATAACTTCTCTTCTCACCGGAACCCAATCCTTGACATAAATAGGCATGGGATCATGTGAGAAGTGGGGTGAAGATGAGAAGCGTAAGAAGGGATCTCCACCCTTGATCACTTTTTAATCTCATGCCCACCCATGAATTGCGCTTTAGAAGGAAATTGATCTGGTGCATCTCATTAGTGTTGATCTTCGATTAGGATTGATCCAAGGGTTGAGTTCTCTTCTACCATAAATTCTCTTCTCACTGGAACTCAACCCTTATGTCAATTAGTATAATAAACGTTCAACTCTTCCTATATCATACCAAGTTTTACCGGTGGTTTGTAGATCTTGTAACTATTTTTGACGTATATGCCAGGTAGTTAAGTTACATTTCAAATCTCGATTATGTGGAAAAAATATGACATCAAAGTTATGATGTTGTGTAGCAACTTATGAAATATTTATGTAATTCATTGTGTGTAGCCAAAATGCCATTTACCTTGAAGAGAAGGAAAAGAAGGAAAAGGAAATGCGGAATCAGATAATTGCTGAAGCCGATGAATTCAAACGAGCTTTCAACGAGAAAAGGCAAAAGAATAGAGAAAGCAATAAGAATCTCAACAGAGAACGCGAGAAGGTGAGTCTTTTCAACTTAAAAACCTTATATTTCTTTCATAATTGAGATTGAACTCTGAACCATCAAAATTTTTCAAACAAATAGTTATTCTTGCAAAAATTGCATAAAGAAGCAATTTTGGACAAAAACAATGGATGGTTAGTTTGTAATAGACATCCGATTGTGATGGTTGAAAATGCCTTTATGACAATTGGGTTGGGTTCCGGTGAGAAGGAGAGTTAATGGTGAGAAGCGTAAGAAGGGATCTCCACCTTTGGATGCACATTAGAATAATGAGATGCGCCAAGATGAGGTGCACCGAGATGCACCGGATCAACTCTCTTCTAAAGCGCAATTTATGGGTGGGTATGAGATTAAAAAGTGATCAAGGGCTCAGATCTCTTCTTACGCTTCTCACCTTAACTCTTCTTCTCACACAATCCTATGCCTGTATGACAATTTTGTTGACAGATGTACTTGATCAACCAAGAGAAGTTTCACAAAGAAGCCGATAAACAATACTGGAAAGCAATAGCGGAGCTCATACCGCGTGAGGTTGCAAACATCGATAAACGGAGAGCAAGAAAGGAAAAAGAAGACGAAAAGAAACCCGGGATTGTTGTGATTCAGGGTCCAAAGCCTGGGAAACCTACCGATCTTTCAAGAATGCGACAACTTTGCCTGAAATTGAAGCAAAATCCTCCTTCCCATATGATACCACCACCATCTGAACCTGAAACCGATGGAAAAGATGGCAAAAAAGATGAAAAGAATGCCAAAGAAGCAAAAGACGATTCTAAGAAGATTGGTTCAACCGACACTGACGTTTTGGCTCCAAACGAGAAGCCAACGGAACCATCATCAAATGCATGAAAACAATTGAGTATAGGGTCTCTATTTTATTACATAATTAATTCAAATTTTGCATCTTATAGTTGTTGGTAGCCAATTTTTAGTTACTGGATAATAAGAGCAGCTTCATTTTGTCCTCTGAATGAAGTGGTGAGGTTGCTTGCTTTGGAAATTGTTTAGTTTGCATCCTTATAAATCTTTGGAAATTCCGGTCCAAGCCGTTAAGTAATTTGGCTTGAGACGTATGTTCAAACTACCAAAAGGTTATATTGGCCCAACAATACACGGTAATTCCGTCTTCTTGTAGGTAACGAGTTCAAGTCATTATATACTGAGAGGTTCAATTAAGAAAGGCAAAAAGGTTAGAACGTAAGAATTCGTTATTCATATGTGAATCATTGGTAAAAGGAGACCTATGCATATTCGTATGTGGATAATTGGTAAAAGAAATATGTTACTTCAAATGGATTTCTTTTCCCTGACAAATAGCATCAAACATTTAATAACCACACAAACATTTGCAAAAACAATCAAAACTGAGCTAAGATTTTAGTTTTTGCTAGTTATTTCTCATGTTCACCTATCTTTTTACAAGTTAATAATAACATATTTTATAAGCAAATCAAATCGATTGGTTGGTTTCCCCATATACGACATTTGCCTAAAACATTGAGAAATAAACTCATTAGCTCACAAGTCATAAAACTTGGGCCTTTGGAGCCCCTATCTCTAAGGCATCGGTTCTTGTCAATTTATAGGTTGTTCTCCAAGAGCCCATTGGACTAGTTTGGGTGCAGTTGAGCTAGCCAAGACACCCCTTATAACAAAAAAGAAAAAAACAATTTATTAGTTCTTAACTTGGGAATTTTTCTAACTCTAACAAACCCAAGAGGAACCAAACTAGCCAACATATCCCACTTGTAGGTAGGGTATATAGAGGATAAGTTGTACGCGGTGCAAATAGTGAAAACCGTGACCTAGGAAAATATGTGCGGAAATGTTTTGAACTGAGAAAATAAAAAATAAAAACTTGCTCAAGGTTTTCATTTTTCTTTGAAATGATTGTCACAGTTTTAAAACAGAATTAGATAAGACTACGTAAAGTAATCATTATATAAAAAGAAGCGAGTATTTTGCAACATTAAAAGGGACAAGACTATATACAATTCCTCATCTAATGTAGAGTATCGATAACATTTTTGACAACTCTCCAACCCTCTGAAAGTCCGATCCCAACCTCTCTAACGTCTCTCCATCTTAGCTTGTTATTAAGTGAAAGTTACCATACTTCATTAACCTTACAATCCAATTCTACCTAAATTCTCATCCTATGTTAACCAAAATCACAAAAATGTCGAATTAACAATCTTAACATCATTCTAAGAAATCCAATTTCTTTTAAGCTATTTGTTAATTCATATCTTTGAAGTTACGAACCAATTCATTTGTTTAGCTAATACACCAAAAAAAACACGTTTTTTTTTTCAAACTTAAATTGTTGACCTCTTATCAGTTTAGAAGATTTGTTTGATGAAAAACATTATAAGAAAACACTTAGTCATTTGGGAAAACAAGGTGTGTGCCATTTAGAGGCACTTTAGTGGACAACGATCAAGTGATAAAGTTGATGACTTATATCAACCGATATATCACCTGTTGTTGAATAACTAATAGAATAACTCTATAGGCAAATGACCACATGAAGTCTATCAGATAAAAGAGGAGCTAACGCTATCATATGATGTTGACCATTCAAGATCAACATACAAGTGTTGAACATCTGATGAATATATCAGATGGAAGCCTACCCCTGATCAACTTATACTCATCAGCATTATATGATCATGCTCAACAAATGAGGCCTTAATAGATAGGACAACTCACCAGCTGAAGATGTAATCACCTAAAGGTATACTAGATGGATCATTATTTGAAGATATTCCGGCTGAAAAACTGAGACTCCACAAGACAACAAGGACGAAGGTACAATCTGACATTCCTGCTTCTAAAGTGTTTTTTTCTCTTTTATCAACTCGGGAAGGACAACCCTCTAATCTAGCATTTAATGTAGCATGGCTTGCTTTTGATGGGGCATACTTCACTTAAATGCATTATGAGCGTAACCACTACAAGGAGGAAACAAGCAACACTCAATTGGATGGGAAGTGCCATGAAAGCTAAAATATTATATATTCTCGATACTCTATTATCATGTTGTTTTGTTTTATTGGAGAGAACAATGCTTATAAATACCAAGTGAAGCTTTGAATATCAACATGCAGAATTGAGCTGAAAGAGAATATCTTGCT
Organism: Silybum marianum; assembly: GCA_036898165.1. Lineage (NCBI taxonomy): Eukaryota > Viridiplantae > Streptophyta > Magnoliopsida > Asterales > Asteraceae > Silybum > Silybum marianum. The sequence continues at coordinate 11,521,645 of CM072540.1, read as the reverse complement.
ATTCTTCAAAATCTCCAAGTCCATCAGATGATAAACTAACTTTAGTTTTCTTAAGTGGATATTTGTTAAGAGTTGATAGAGTACGTGTAGTGTATCATCCAGAAGGAATACATATGTTAATTGAGACAGTTTATTGGTTGCAGATCACTTAATTTTCCGAATCTTTGGATTGAACATCATATCCCTTTTTAAAAACCACATGAAAACTTTCTATAAAACTCTGCGATAGTGGTACAAACATTATCAATGACCTGCTGTCTAGACAACAACAAAAAGTTGTCGTAATATTGGAGTTGTAGCATCATGCCAAGTGAAATGTTATTAACAGATGTTGTTAGAACATCACAATCTTTTTCTCCACTTGGCTCTTAAACTCTTAACTATCTTTTGGAATAACAACATCACACTCTTTTTCACCAACAAATTTAGGGATTTTAGATATCACTCGTACTTAAGATTGTCTTTTAAGCGCATTCATCAACTCTCCAACATAAGTTGTATTGTTACTAACAGATGTTGTTAGACTTTGCGTGTGATCATTGAGAAAAATTGAAAATGAGTTAAAGGTTTCAATTAGTTTTAAAGATGGCGTGGGGGTAAAAATGAATTTTTAGAATCATCCACTTAAAAACTCCACAGAGAGTCAACTTACCCCTCCCAAGATTGGTCAAAAGTATTTGAAATTCCATCTTGGTAGGGAGGTGTGGGTGGTATGAAAGTGGCATGATCTTGATTATTTGAAAAGCATTAGGATTCTACTCTAGTGATACAGTGAAAACAATAAATTATGAGCTATCTCAATTATTATCTCCCATGAACAATGGAAATGGTTTTTGCCACAATACCCATAGAAAACAAATCCATACGACCCAAACAATTACCCTATTGAATCCATGAACACAAAAAGATAAACTCAAAGATTTATTACTTACACACATATGGATACATATGACAAGCAATAAAGATGGTAAAAAAATTAGCTTCTAATGACTCAATCTCTTAACCACTTTAGATTTACGTCTATCCCTCGAAATAACACGAGAAACAGATGCAAAACATATACTAAGTGGAAACTCATGCAAGTATATATGTATCAACACTATCGCCTTTTCAAGTAAAAAAATTGATAAGACCAAGTATCGTATTTCACATGGATATGTATCTTAAGTTGCAAGATCTCAAGATAAAGGCTAACTTCAGATGGTGAATTCAAAAAAATATTTTTGATGAGGTGTTTTATAACTATCGATGTGAACGAATAAAGAAAAATGAGCTTAGGGTGTAGGAGTCCGTGAAGATATTCAACCAAATAAAGTTGGTTGCATTTGGTGTTGTAGCATGTCCAACACCTATTTTTATCCAACCAATAGCTTCTTTAAGGTACTATATCCAGATTTATAATGACAAAAATCTATAGATCTAACCTCCATATCTCCATGTAAGGCTAGAGTCTAGATAATGGCATAAACCTTTTCTTATATAAGACAAATGGAATGAAAACGAGTCTCCTCCTTTCTAAGTAGCTCCCTCGAGTCTACCTTCATATCATTAAGGTTGATGCGTTCTTGTTGGATTATCTCCAAGTCCAAGACACTTTAACAAATTTATCCAAGTGATCAAGTTATCCATGGATGTTATTTTGCAAATTGCAATGTGTACTTGAAAGATGTTGTTGGAAATATTTGTTATTTAATTAACAACTTCCAGCCTATTCAAAAAAAAACTTCAGGCATAAAAATTCGATTTTTAATCTTAACTTTACCCTACACCCAGTCCACGTTAGCCTAACTTGAAATTAGAAAATTAATTTCATAAAAGATAATAAAAAAAACACATTAAAGGAAATTAAATTACAAGAATACAAAAGAAAAGACAGTAGTGGAAATCGCAATATATAAGAAAAATTATAAAGTTTCCTTAAAATTAGAGAGAACAAAAAAAAAGAATCCAAGATCTTGGGAGGTTGTGATTAGGGCTGTAAATGAACCGAACGTTCAATGAACAGTTTGTGAATCGTTCGACGGAAAGTTCGTTTATGTTCGTTTATTTAATAAACGAACGAACATGATCACATTTTTTTGTTCATTTAATTAAATGAACGAACATGAACAATGGTCTCGTTCGTTCATTTATATTTGTTTACGTTGTTCGTTAATGTTCGTTTACGTTTGTTTATATATATATATATATATATAGAGAGAGAGAGAGAGAGAGAGAGGAAAGTTCAAATGTGAACTCATTTTTTGTTGTGAACGTGAAGACGAATCTCAGCCACTTATCCGGTCAATAAAGACGGCTTTGACCTGGTTCCCCTCCTTTAATAATCTCCACCCTCCCATGAATCGCGTCAATCCTCCGTGATCGCGTCCACCATAACCGAAGATGTGTGGCTGAGATTCGTCCTCACGTTCACAACCAAAAATGAGTTCACATTTGAACCTAACCCTATATATATATATATATAAATACATTTATATATTATCGTTAATATGTAAAATCATTAGTTAAATTAACTTTTTAGAATTTCTTTTTTATCCCTCCTAAGTTTACCCGGTTTTTCATTTTATTATGTTACTTTTTAGGAACAAAATGATAAGTAACGGTGGTTTTTTTTTCTATATTTGTGTTTGTTCGTTCATTTATGTTTGTTTACGTTTGTTTATCTTCGTTTATGTTCGTTTATTTATATTTATTTACATTCTTTTATCTTCATTTATGTTCGTTCGCTTATATTAGTTCGTTTACGTTCATTTAACAGTTTAACAAACGAACATGAACACAAAAAAAATTGTTCGCTTATCGTTCGTTTGTTCGGTTAAGTTAAACGAACGAACACGAACAAGGCTTCGTTCGTGTTCGTTCGGTTCGTTTACAACCCTAGTTGTGATGCTAGACAACCTTGTACACTTAGCATAATAAATTGTACATCTTAAAAATTCAAGAATAACTAAAACTCCTCCTTTTTAATACAGTATACATATATAATAGATTTATTAAAGCTATTCTTTTAAAGTTAATGTCGATTATATTAACTTTTTCCTTATATTATTTCATGTTTTTTTTCCAGATTTTATACTTTAACATGGACTCTAATGATTCTAAAGAAAGGAGAAAGCTGAGAAGGAAAATATTAAATTATAAGAAAAATGGCGTAACGATCTGGGCACTGTCTCGGAGAGAGGCTCGGTGAAATAGACATGTCTGTGAAGATGCGGACTACCTGCACCTGGAAATTAGAAACTGATATTAGAAAGAAACGATTGCTTAATTACAGTATTGATTTCGGAATATGTATATTTTGTGGTAATTGCGTTGAGTATTGTCCAACAAATTGTTTATCAATGACTGAAGAATATGAACTTTCTCGCATGATCGTCACGAATTAAATTATAATCAAATTGCTTTGGGTCGGTTACCAATGTCAGTAATTGACGATTACACAATTCGAACAATTTTCAATTTGCCTGAAATAAAAACTTAAGAAAAATTCCCGATTAATGACCCATTTTTATCTAAAAAAATGAGGGTTTTTGTTTGGAAATTTTTTTATCAATATACTATTTCTTATACACACACATCTCTTATGCGTCCACAACATCAGACACTCAATGTTCCTCAATAGTTATATTAATGTGATAAAAACTGAGAATCGTATATATCTTCAATTGAATTAGTTATAGTTGTTGTATTCATTTATAATATATACATTTTGTTTTTATAGTTGGTAATCATGTATCTCAACGTCAACTAAGATCTTCAACATGTTTTCCTTCTGATTCCGAAAATGTCAATGCAGTTAATTATCGTCGATATCAGCATGCCACCATTCATTCATTCTTCTTCAAATATAAGTATGAGAAGTTCTTTGTATAATATTTCAAATAAGAGAAGCAGATTCTTCTTTTATAATCCCACGACATTGACCAATTCAACGTCAATTGAGCAAACTTCTTCTATTTGTATCTGATATACCCACGATCGACTTCATGCCAGATGAAGAATTAGATAATCAACACCATCATACACATGTAATACAAGGAATATCTCATGATTAGTGTTTTTCGATAAATTATTATATAATGATATTATGTTATGAATATTATTGTAAGATAAGTTTCCTAGTATGATTTAAATTGTATTTTAAATTACCCTGTGTGATACACGGGTTAGAAACTAGTATACATACCTACACACACACACACATATATATATATATATGTATAAAAGAACACGAGAAACTAGTATACATACCTACATATATATATATATATAAAAGAACACGAGAACAGACAAATCACGTGCAAAATCACATATGATTTTACATTAACGGTCAAAAAAAGTGTGCGGGCGAGTTGTGGCTGCGTCTTCATGTCGTGGGGCAAAAGTCGGCTAAATCGCATATGATTTTGTATATAAATTAAAAAAAACTATGAATTACAAGTTTCAAAAAACACATTGTACATGTGTTGATGCACTGATGCTAACCCCTACCACCACCATCACCAAATGGGAATGCATCGGACTTTCTTTCTTCTCAAAAGGTACTTTCACGCCCTATTTTCCCAACTTCCTTTCCTTCCCAATACTGAATTCAAAATTCAAAATTTTCAGCTCCCGCCTTTCTTTCTTCACACATTGTTTTCAAAATTCAAAATTTTTAGGGTTTCTCTACATAGAAGATTCAGACGTTGCTTCCCTATGTTGAATTTTACACTAGCTTCATTGATTCAAAATTTAAGATTCAGATTCGGCTTGGGTTTCATATGCTTCACTCCACCGCTTACTTTGTAATTTTTCCACTCTCCTTTTTCTATGCGTTCTTTCTTAAAATCTATGAATTTACCATCGATTTTGATTGGCATTCTTAACATTGGTTGAAATGCAGTGTTGGAAGTGTTTGATTAAATGTTCAAATCCTTGGTTACAGATTTGCGATTTTTGTTCTTTAGATTAATTTTTTGTTTCTATACATGCATTGTCTGATCGCCTATATCGACACTTACAATAGCAACTTTATTTTTTGAAAGGGTATCCTAGGCATTTGCCTAAACTAATCCCTGACAATTTTAAGACTGCGAAGCATGCAGCCCTGAGATAATTCCCCAGTGGCCACAAGTTGTTCACACCTGGATTCGAACCTAGGGTAGATGGGTTATCTAGCCTCATCCTCCACAAGCCTTAACCGGTACATCACAAACCTTGTGGTTTACAATAGCAACTTGACATGCATAAAATACTTCCTTTTGCTCCACCAACATAAATGAAAGGTTCGACTATTCCCGCTTTTTTCATATTCCTACCGATTTCAAATTTTGAAATCATCTCCATCTCCACCACCACCATTCCCGATTATCTCTCATCCCTCAATCTGTTCCCGGTTAAATCCATTCCTCCTCCTCTACACGATGACATTCAAATTGCTCATCCCACTCCCCTAATTTCCGTCTAACCGATGCAAACAAAAATCTAATTAATCTGGGTTTGGAATATCTTCCCTAGACTCTTGCTTGAGGAGCAATCCGATCTTCTACCTGTATTTGAGCTTGTATTCTTGAATTTATGCTTTTGATAAACTTATGCTTACAACTTTGGAATAGTTTATTATTTCTCATTTAAGTTCAGTTGAAAAACAAAAAAATTCTGTTTCAGAGGAATTAAAGGCCAAGTGCAAATGGGAAATCAAGAGTTGGAGGGTTTCACAACAGCCATGATCTTGATCTTAGTAGGCACAAGTTCACAGCAGCAACGAGCACTAGTATAAAATCGGCTTTTATAAACGGTTGTTTTGGGCTTTATACACGGTTTTTGGAACTGTGTATAAGGCCAGTGCTTGTGAAAGTTTTGGACTTTTGTACGCGGTTCCATAACCGTGTATGAAACTCAACTTTTATACACGGTTCCAAAAACGTATATAAAACCCAAAATAACCGTGTATAAAAGTCATTATCTTACACGGTTTTTAAATGAAACCGTATATAAAAGATTAATAATTGTGTATAAAAGTAACATATCTTACACGGTTTTTACAAGAAACCGTTTATAAAAGGATTAATAGCAGTGTATAAAAGCAACCATCTTACACGGTTTTCATAACAAAACCGTGTATAATGGTAACCATATATATAAAAAAATGCAGACTTTTGTACGCGGTTTTTACTAGAACCGTGTGTAATGAGTTATATTTGTATTTTTAATATTTTCCTCGATTTTGTTACCATTCATTATTTAGTAAGCTACATTTCTGAATACGGTTCTAATTGGAATGATGGAACATTTCAAACACAAATCTAAATATAAAATCAGCAAGACACGTAAATGTAACATCTCAAAGTAACCATTAACCATTAAATTTTAAAAATCATCAACGTAAATGTAACATCTCAAAGTAACCAATTCAAATTTTCTATACAAATATGTATATTTTTATAAATCATAGATATCAAATAAACATATTAATTCTTTTACAATTATATTCAATCAAAAACTATTATACAACTCTAAAAATATCATCTACAAAACTATCATCTCCAAAACTTCGTAGTAGCAACTCCAAAATAGAAGCTTGTCTCTCTGAGTTGAAGAGTTCCATAAAGAATCTGTAAACATTGTTCAATGTGAGAAGAAAAAAAAATTAGGAATAATCTTTAAAAACATATCTGATTTTTTTTTGTAATCAGATCTCTAATATATATTTAAAAAGAATTCAAGATTTCTTTATATAAAAAATAGATCTAAATAATTTTTTAAAAACAAATATGGACATCTTTTATAGAAACCAAATCTGGATTTTTTTTTATAAAATCATATTTGATAAAAAAAAATTATGAAAAAGCAGATAGATTTTTTTAGAAGCAGACCTAGATTTTTTATAAAAAACGTTATGGAATTTTTGAATAAAATCAGACCTGTAAATTTTTAATAATTAAGTCTGGAATATTTATCAAAAAAATAATGATTTTTTTCCATAAAAACACTTTCGAAATTTTTTTAAAACAAAACAAGAATTTGGTTTAAAAAAACTAAATTTTGAAAATTTTAGAACAAAACAGGTCTAGAAAATTTTATAAGAATAAACCTAGAACTTTGTTTTTAGAAAAAAACGGATCTGAAAAAGACATACCTTGTGTGAACTACGGTGGTCATTCAAATATTCATCCTAACGAAATCCCAAGACGGTGGTGGTCTTCAAAGGAAAGTGCAAAACGGTGGTAATTGTCAGGTATTCTTCAACAGAGAGATGAGAGATGAGAGATGAAGAAAACATAAAAAGAAAAAGTGAAGAGAAATTTGGTAAAAGGAGAAGTGGTTTTGAGGGTTAATGATTTACTGGTTTAGAAAGAGTGAGTTTTAGGAGATGATGATTTTATAGTATAGAGAGAGGGAGAGAGGGGTTGGCTTGAAAGAGATTTTAAAAAAGAAATCAAATATTTTGCAGGGAGAGACGAAAATTAAGGGGGGAAACTAAATTTTTAGGATTCAAATGCATATTTAAATTTGATATATTTTAAAATATATATAAATTTTAAAATAACAACAAAGTAATATTAGATAAGAATTACCATTCCCAGTTAATTTGAAATAACAACAAAGTTTGGCAAAAATAACCTTACTATAATAAAATCTAAAATAACCATTCGATTGAAGTTATTTAACCTTACTAAAATAAAATCTAAAATAACATTTTAAAAGAATATTATGGATTCATATCAATTGAATAGTACAAACACAATATGTCTAGTGAAATAAACAAAATTCCACGACTGTAATGTACTTTCAAAAAGATTATTGTTTATATTTTATCTAAATTTTTTCAGTAATATAATAAATTATTTAAAAATGATGATCATATCTTACTTTTTATGAAAATTAATGCCAAAAACCATCAAAAAGCTCCAAAAAACCCCAAACTTTAGAGAATGAATCGTAGAGGATAAAAAATGACACACACACATACAAAATATGGATAACCATACGTATAGTCTTTTATACACTGGTTTTGTATAAGAAGCTGGGCATAAAGGTTAATTTTATACGCGGTTGTGAATATAAAAAAACCGTGTATAAAGGCTTACTTGTATACACGGTTTCTTATACACGACCGTATATAAAGATAACTTTTATACACGGTTTTTTATACACAACCGTGTATATAAGTAAACACCTTTTTAAACGGTTTTTTATCCACAACCGTGTATAAAAGGTGACTTTTGTACACGGTTTTTTCGCTGCAACCGTTTGTAATTGTCAAGTACCTTGTTCACACGGTTTTTATTCCAGAACCGTGTATAAAACCTTATTTTTAGCAACGGTTCCATTTCAACCGGGTAAAAAGGGACCAAATCCATCTTTTATACACGGTTTTAGTAAAAATGACAAAAAGCGTGTATAATTAGGCGTGTATATGTTGAGATATTTAAGGAAAATATTGTGGCAATAATTAGGATTGTATTATGATAGAAATAATATGGTGGTGGTGATTGAGTCAATCACGTTATTTAATTACGGTGGTTAGTATCTTTTCCTATCTTAGAGTTAGCCTCTCTTGATTCCTTGTAATATTTATATGTTGACAGTAAATGAGAACATATACATAAACTACGATGTCGGACGATGACACAAAAACCTCAAAATGATTTGTTCATGGTATCAGAGCATTGGTTAAGAACATATACATACACTACGATGTCGGACGATGACAGAACGCAGCCGCCACCACCACCACCGAAAATCGAACCGAACTCCCCCTTCTATCTTGGTCCACAAGATAGACCGAGCGATTTCATAACTCCTACTCGTCTTCGTGGAGAGAATTATGATGACTGGGCTGCCGATATACAAACCGCGTTGGAAGCCAGGCGTAAATTTGAGTTCCTAGATGGCACCATCACAAAGCCGATTCCTCCTTGCATGCAGTCTGATTGGAATACGATTAAAGCAATGTTAATTTCTTGGATTACAAACACCATTGATCCAGAGGTAAAGAGCTCTATTTCAAAATATAAAGATGCTAAAAGATTGTGGGATACTCTTAAGTCTCGTTATGCAGTGGTTAATGGCCCCAGAATTCAACAATTGTATTCCTCAATTGCAAAGTGTGAGCAGACAAAGACAATGTCGGTGGCTAATTATTTTGCAAAATTGAATGGTTTGTGGGAGGAACTTCATAATCATGAGCCTCTTATAGATTGTTCTTGTTGCTCTTCATGTACGGCTGGCACAAAACATGCAGCTCGACGTGAAAACGGTATGCTTCACCAATTTTTGATGGGTCTTTACTCTGATTATTATGCACATACTCGAACTAGTATACTGTCACAGGACCCATTACCTTCTCTGGATAGGGCCTATCAATTGGTAATCCAAGACGAACGAGTTCGGCTTGCAAAGTCCATTCCCGAAGACAAGGTCCCTGAAGCTTTGGGTTTCACGTTCCGTACTGCGGCTGGACGTGGACGTGGAAAGATGGACAACCCGGACAAGTCTCACCTGGTGTGTAGCCATTGCAAGAAAATGGGACATGAAGCAACAAATTGTTTTGAACTAATCGGTTATCCGGACTGGTTTGAAGAACGAATGAAGGCTTGGAGGAGGTCGGGGTAGAACAAGCAGTCGTGGCAAAGGCTTAGTTCGGGCTAATGCAGTAGCCACGGTCCATGGTATGGGGGCTGCAGAAGTGGCAGCAAACTCATCTTCATCTCCGCAATTGTTCTCGGCCGAGCAATGGAAGGTCCTTACGGGTCTATTCGGTAATATAAAGGTTTCGGAAAATCGTCTGACTGGTACGTTTAATAATCAAATGTGGATTATTGATTCGGGGGCAACACATCACGTTACTAGTGATGCTTCTTTGTTGTTTGATACATATGAAATATTGGATTGTCCGGTCGGTCTCCCGAATGGTGAAATCGTGGTTGCAACTCATGAGGGTTCTGTTCGTTTAACGGACAAAATCACTCTTAAACGTGTTCTTTTTGTACCAAAATTTGGTTGTAATCTAATTTCTGTTATACAATTGAACGACGATCTACATAGTACTGTCCAATTTGACTCTTATACGTGTGCTATACAGGACCAGTCGAGGAAGCTGATTGGAACGGGTGTTAGGAGGGATGGACTCTACTTCTTCGGAGGCAGAAAATCGGTTTAAGACGTCTCAGTTAGTGATCAAGCATCTATCTTGGAATTGTGGCACAAAAGAATGGGACATCCTTCCGAGAAAGTAGTTAAGTCGCTTCCGCCTGTTAGTAACATTAGAGGTAGTTTAAATAAAGCATGTGAGGTGTGTTTTCGTGCTAAACATCATAGGAATACATTTCCGATTAGTGTTTCTAAAACTACTAGAATTTTTGAGAAGGTACACTGTGATTTGTGGGGGCCTTACAAGCATTCTTCTTCTTGTGGTGCTCGGTATTTTTTGACGTTAGTTGATGATTACTCTCGTGCGGTTTGGATTTATTTATTAGTAGATAAAACTGATGTGTTCCAAATGTTTATGTCATTCATTGCAATGATTGATAGACAATTTTCTCAAAAAATTAGAGTTGTGCAAAGTGATAACGGTACTGAATTCCATTGTTTGCGTGACTATTGTTCTGCAACTGGTATTTTGTTTCAAACCTCTTGTGTGGGTACTCACTCCGTATGAAATTTTGTTTGGCAATCCTCCTTCATACAATGAAATTCGTGTATTTGGATCGTTATGTTATGCACATAATCAAAAAGCAAAAGCTGATAAATTTGCTAGTCGAAGTAGGAAATGCTTGTTCGTGGGATATCCTTTTGGCAAAAAGGGTTGCCAGTTGTTTGATCTTGATACTAAAGAGTTCTTTGTTTCACGAGATGTGAAATTTTTTGAGGATGTGTATCCCTTCCGTGACTCAGAAATGGTGAATATAGTGCCGAAAAATATCGTGACAGTAAGTAATGAAATTGACTTGGGCTTTGATGACTTTATAGAGGAAAATACTAATGGATCTATCACTCAGTCTGCTCCATCGACACTGCTAAGTGAGCCGACCGAACAAGTTGCCACAACAGCCCAAACCAGTGAGTCTAGTGAGATACATACGGATGTGGATCAACCTTCTGGTGGGTCGTCTGCTTCAATTGAACAAACCCCGGTTGATAGTATTGAACAACAACCCCCTTCTGGTGGGTCATCTACTGCAATTGAACAACCCCCGGCTAGTAGTAGTGAACCACATGACATGGGCAGAGGTATGCGTAAGAAAAATCCGTCTGTTCTATTACGAGATTATGTTACTCACACGGTCGCCACTGAGAGTCCATCCCCCATCACACCTGCTCCACAACATGCCTCAGGTACTCCTTACCCTATAGCACACTATATAAATTGTGACAGTTTTTCTGTGAAATATCGAGAATTTCTTACAGCTATTACATCAAGAAAAGAGCCGAAATCATTTCGGGAGGCTATGAAAGACGTTGGTTGGAAAAATTCAATGCAAGAGGAGATACGAGCTTTGGAGGATAATGGTACTTGGACCATGGAGATATTGCCTCCTGGAAAACACGCTCTTGGTTGTCAGTGGGTTTATAAAACAAAGTTTAACTCAGATGGCACACTCGAGAGACTGAAATCGAGATTGGTTGTCCTTGGCAATCATCAGACAGAAGGCATCGATTACACAGAAACCTTTGCTCCGGTCGCCAAAATTGTAACGGTTCGTGCTTTTCTAGCTGTGCGGCATCGAAAAACTGGGAACTTCATCAAATGGACGTTCACAACGCCTTCTTACATGGCGATCTGAAGGAAGAGGTGTACATGAAACTCCCTCCCGGATTCGAGGCACCAAATCCAAAGATGGTGTGCCGCTTGCGTAAGTCTCTGTATGGACTAAAACAAGCTCCTAGGTGTTGGTTTGCTAAACTTGTTGCGGCTTTGAAAGGGTATGGTTTCTTGCAGTCTTACTCTGATTAATCTCTTTTTACCTTTACCCAAGGATCTGTCCAAATAAACGTGCTTGTGTACGTTGACGATCTCATTATCGTCGGGAATGACTCCACTGCCTTGGAGACTTTCAAAACCTATTTGAGTGATTGCTTCAAAATGAAGGATCTTGGTACATTAAAATATTTTCTTGGCATCGAGGTTGCACTTAGTTCCGCGGGATTGTTCTTGTGTCAAAGAAAATATTCTTTAGACATTATTTCTGAAACAGGCTTGCTAGGTGCAAAGCCTTCAAGCTTTCCAATTCAACAAAACCACAAACTCGGTCTTGCCACGGGCGAGTTGCTGAAGGATCCGGAAAAGTATCGACGTCTTGTAGGACGTCTCATCTACTTGGCTGTTACACGACCAGATTTAGCATATGCTGTGCATATTCTGTCTCAGTTTATGTAGGCACCTCGAGTTGAACATTGGGACACTGCCTTAAGGGTTGTTCGATATTTAAAAGGGACACCTGGTCAGGGCATTCTTTTACGTGCAGATAGCGACTTGACTTTACAAGGGTGGTGTGACTCTGATTGGGCGGCTTGTCCTCTTACTCGTCGATCCCTTACCAGGTGGCTCGTGTTTCTTGGTCATTCTCCCATTTCATGGAAGACAAAGAAACAACAAACCGTCTCCCTTTCATCAGCTGAAGCTGAATATCGCTCGATGGCAGCTCTGACATGCGAGTTGAAATGGTTGAGAACATAGACACAAAAACCTCAAAATGATTTGTTCAGTATTAAAGTCATATCTGTAGTAGTGGAGTACCAAATAGAACAGATAGAGAAAACTAGATGTTAAAAAAGAAGGCTAAAAAGGTCTGTTTTCTTGATTTCTTTTTGTTGTTTGATAGAAAATTACATACACATATTATAAGGGATTGTTTTTGGTATGTGGATGTAGTAGAATCATTTTGTATTGGATTCTTATTAAAGGATTAGTTAGAATCATTTTGTATTGGATTCTTATTAAAGGATTAGTTAGAATCATTTTGTATTGGATTCTTATTAAAGGATTAGTTTGGTTTATCCTTTTGTTGGGTTTTATTTTCTAAGTTGGATGGTTAGTTTGGTAAAAGTTTTGCATCTCAAAAATGAAGATGAAGCTCAGATTTCAATGTAAATGATAATTTTGGGAGGAAAACAATTTACTTTTTTTTTTTTGTAAATAAAAGTTTGCATTGATACAGAGAAAGATTATTGGTCAGTTTTTTTAGAAGAATTCATCAAGATGATCAAGTATATATAGGTATATATGTTTGTGTACATTATTTGGAAAACACATACAAATATGTTATGCATTATATTTTGACATGGAGAGAGTATAATCTATTCCAGATTAGTTAGTGATAAAATTATGATTTGGTCTTAACTTATTTTAGGTGTTGAAAGCCCCTTTAAACTGAAGTTCCGAGCTTTTGAGCACCAAAAGAAACAAAGTCAATGAAAAGGGCCACTTTGGCACAAAACGTGCTCGTTTTTGTCTGATGTTCAATACAAGGTAACAGTTATATTAACTTTAAAATGGTCTTATGAAGTATTTAGAGTAGTTGATAGTTTTGGGGCCAAAATTTCCATGAATGCTAGACGCATTCGTTTCGGAATATAATGATAGTTTTGCAATAAACACTAATTTCTGTTGTATTGTTGTTAGGGAGCTGGTAAGTCGCTTTATCTTACCGCTTTATTTCTCATGCTTCAGTGCTCACACAAAGTTTGGAGAATCCTGACGTGTCCAGGTAATACCTTACTACTATTAACTTGTTGAACTCGAGTTAGCTTTTATGCATTTTTTGTGCTTAAGTTTTATCCATTTTCGAGTGTAAGGCTTTGGTTGCTTGAAGAACATAATATCTTAAGAGTTTATGGTCCTTACTGGTGATTATATGTATCGAATACACTACGGAAAAATGTTATGTTTTCAATAAAACTATTATGTAGAATTTGCTCAGAGAGAAGTTTCCAGCAATGTTTTAAAACCCGGGTCGACCAGACTAGTTGAACCGTAGTGTAAGTGTTCCTTACGATTTGTTATCTAAATATTGGTGTTAGATTAGCCATTGGCATTAGGAAACATTTTCTTTGACATTGGACATATATATATACACACACACACACACTATTGTTGGGTTTAATAGCAAAGGTAATAAAAGTTTCAAAGTTTATTATGTGCTTTGTATCACAATTCACCAAGTTGAACACCAACATTAATTGAATAAAATTGAATTTAAGAATTGGTATTGATATTCTTCGGTGTTCATACAGTTACTAACCAATTTATAAGGCTCCATATGCTAAAGTTCTTTCTTTTAATAAAGAATTGTGGTATGATTTGCAGTGCACGCAAAGCCTTATCACACGTGATTTGATTATTTTGATAGATGCGAGACTTAGGTGGCGTTTGTTTTTTAAGAGGTGCTGAAGTCTGAAGTCTGATTTCAGTTCTGAAATGGTTATGAAAAGTCTAAACGAATCAGACATAAGTGGTGATTAAGAGCTTAAAATGAAAAATCAAACAAGGCCTTAATCTATTTATGATTTGCAGTGCATGGGCGTTTGCATTGGTTAATGGATTTGGAGATGATGAAAATGAAGATAGTGCGTTGATTCGATTAAACTCAGGGAAGCTTAGATTTCCAGTGTGCCACAATCCAAGTTTTTTTATTTATTAGTTTTTGGTTTCTATTGTAAGAATAAACTAGACCGGTTGGCATTCATGCGACAAGATAAAGTAAATCTTAGCAACAAACATTTGTAAGCAAATCGGCGAACCATTTGATTCCTTTTTTGCAATCATCAGTTTGTCTCTGGTGATGCGATCATAGGGAAATCTTTAAGATGGTGGGAGAAAGGAATTCAACCAAATATAAAGAGACAGGTGCAAAAAACCTTGTGGAATCTCTTTTGAGGGCTGACGATAAATGATGGTTGTTGATTTATTTCTTTTCAGTTTTCACCTGGTTGTGGATGCTGCAAGGCTTTTCACCCCGACGATTGTCTAAAAATCATTTGATCTTTAACACCTCATATGCTTAATTTGAGTGAGATATACCGGATTCATTTGGTTTTTTCTTAATCTTTATGGAATTTCGGCTTTCTTTTTTCTCTCTGTGTATATCCCTTGCATCGTACGGGTACACAACTAATATATATATATATATATAGGGACAGGTTCACCTGAGAACTCAAATGTGTGTGAACGTGAGGACAAATAAGGGCGTGACACATGTCATATTCAGACTGAATAAATACTATATTCAGTCTGAATATTTCTTTGATTATATTTCAGTCTGAATAATCTATATTCAGACACGTGTCGCGCTCTCATTTGTCCTCACGTTCACAATCAAATGAGAACTCAAATTTGGTTGTAAACGTGAGGACAAACGAGGGCGCGACACATGTCATATTCAGACCGAATAAATATAATATTCAGTCTTGAATATTTCTTTGATTATATTTCAGTCTGAATAATCTACATTCAGACACATGTCACGCTCTCATTTACCTTCACGTTCACAACCAAATTTGAGTTCGTATTTAAACTTACCCCTCTCTCTATATATATATATAATCATCTAAGAATCCCATATATTCATCATCGTGCAAGTGAGATGCCAAACACTAGTTACTAATAACAAGAAACCTCACAATTATGTTATTTTAAGTATATAATATTATTTACAGCAAAACCCACATTCGTCAAGCCAATGAGATCACAATAATCTAGACTTAAAAAGTTAAGTCGTTTAAATCACAATAATCTAGACTTAAAAAGTCGTTTACTAAAAGCTTAATCTGATAAGCGTTTATTAAGTCATATTATCAAGTCACATTATCTGTCACATTGGTACCTGGTAAGGGCGAGACAAGGATCAAGAGTTTTACCCAACAAGTGAGGACGACGACTCTTACCATAGTTACCGGGTAAATTGTTGCCTACGAATCTACGATACTGTTTTGTTGGACTAAATCTTATCCGGTAAGTAAGTGATGGTATTGAATTTTACCGATAAACACTTATCGGGCAAATGTTTCATAAACGATCCTTTAAAGTCGCATCCAAACACCCCATTCACATAGCTTAACGCCTTAATCAAAATATTGGATCTATAATTTCATATTTTCTGTAACGATTTTGACAAATCGTTCCGCGAACAGTGGCGGATCCAGGATTTTTGTCCATCGGGGTCCCATTAAGATAGACTAAAGGCGCGTAAAGGAATCCGACGTTTTTCGGGAAAATTTTAAGGTTTTTTAGTTGATTTCATGAGATTTTCTTATTGTTTTTGTCAATTTCGAAAGATTTTTTGGGTTTTTTATTCATTTCAAGAGAGTTTTTTTAGTGTTTTTGTCAATCGACGGCAAAATATGGTCCCTTGAATTTTTTTATCGGGGGAAATTAAGGCTAAATACAGTACTTTTGAGATTTTTTAGCCTACATAATTTTTTTTTTAACATGCCACACTGGGACTGAGACACGGCCCAGACTCCTACGGGAGGCAGCAGTGGGGAATTTTCCGCAATGGGCGAAAGCCTGACGGAGCAATGCCGCGTGGAGGTAGAAGGCCCACGGGTCGTGAACTTCTTTTCCCGGAGAAGAAGCAATGACGGTATCTGGGGAATAAGCATCGGCTAACTCCCCAGATATCCAAATAAATATAAGAAAAAAAATGAAAAATTAGAAGGGGGTCGAACTTCTTGTTCTTGAATGAAAAAAATGAATATTCAATTCAAATTAATAATTAAGTTCCGAATTAGTGGATGCTGCCAAAGGGAGTGGCGATGCCATACGCAAAAGGGAAGAGACTCATAGAATGGACCTACAGACGCTTTACGCCCAATCATTCCGGATAACGCTTGCATCCTCTGTATTACCGCGGCAAATTAGAGTAGCTGATAGAGTAGAAGGTGGGATTCTATATTCTATACCCCCCCCCTCCCCCCCCCCCTCTTTTAGGAGCTAGGTCCGCAAAAGCCTTCCGGGGCGTTTTTTAAAGAGCTGCAAAACTCTCTAATTCTAATTTCACTTATATTCATAAGAGGTGGTGCTGATGTTTAAAATCTGAATCAATAACGCAATTTGTTTTTACGTCTGAAGTCTGAAATCTGAATCAATGACTATTACTTTTCATCTTGGGATCAAAACTGTATTGTTGATGCCTTGGCTAGGAGTCTACCAACTACTCAACATTGTGACAAGATGGTTTGAAAAGTCAAATCTTAGAAAATAGAAACAAAGTGAAAGAACCAGGGAAGTCGATAAGATAAGAGGCGTGGGAAGTCGATAAGAGGGATTTAAGATGTTAGGTTAGTGCTTATTTATTCGGTCCATGTTAAGTGACAAGAGACTCTGAAAATAAAAAATAAAAAACATTCTGAATTATGAAACATTAAACATCTAAACCAAATTTCCTTGAGTAATCATTCTATAATTATGATCAACTTTATCCTACTGAGCAAATCGAAAACTTCAATTACATCCTCCATAAAATTAAATACAAAAACTCTAAACCATCAAAAATAAAAAACTATAAACAGAAACAAAAACAAAAACAAAAACAAAAAAAACACCAACTCAAGAGTAATTTATATTTTTTCATGATCGAGAAAATCTTACATAAAAGTTTAAAATTCAAATACAAGTTCCAAAATTTGACTACATAAGAAACTCATAGCTACAACTATAATAAACAGGATCTAGAAACACACCAAAAATAACACAATCAAAGCACCGATGAACAACAGAACAAAGAGAAGAAGCTAGAAATTCCAAACTATTAACATCGAAAACTAAAACTTAAGTAGATACATCAATCAATCAAAACTATAAACAGGAAGATGGAATTAACAGAAATTGAAATCAATTGCGAATGTGTTTGATCTTGTACCAGCCTTTTTTGAAGCCACCAACGATCTTTCTAGTCGTACTCTTAGTGAAGAATCTCTTAAGCTCCTTAGCTCTGTCCTGCACCTGCTTATCGAAACTACCCATTACTTGCTTTTCAAGATTCAATTGGAAGAAGAATTTAGAGACGAGTCTTGTTGGTAATGGAATTTTAGGGTTTAAATAGAAAAAGAGGAAAAGAGGATATTTTCATATATTTCAGACGCAAGTGATGAGAACCGTTGGATCAAATAAATATGGCGGTGATACGAGGAGGAAAAGATTCCTTCTAATCTTTTATATTTTTTAATTTCTAATTATTAATCCTTTATGTTTCAATTTCAACCATTCAAAAATACTTGCCAGACTGTTCTCTAAAGTTATTGCAATAAGCATGATTTCCGATATGGTCGACTTCCTTTTAAGAGGTTTAACCATCCACGTGTCATTCATTTATACTTTTACCGGTGTAGCTTTTTAAAATTACCATCCATAAATGTTGGAGGTGTATATAAAAATCAACCCATGAAATATGTCTAACCCAACCTATTAATTTTTTAATTAAACTCAACTCGTTAATTCATCATACTCTTAATTAGGAGTGTTGAAATTAGATTAACATAATTCAACCCAATCCGTCCACCAGCTCGTTAGTGTATATTATTTCTATAAAAAATATATATTTACACCCATTATAATTTAAAGGCTAAAATCCCAAAATTTTCCTTTACATGAATTGACTGAAACGACTAGATCGAGTGTTGTTGTATGATGTCAATGATCGATATGCACTTTAGTATATGATTCTCTCTTGTTGGGATGCTATTGGAAGTTGGAACCGTAAATGTTTAAAAGTTAGTTCCTTTTTTTATATAAATTTTTGTTTTCATTACGTAAAATGAACGTATGAAGTATCTTTCAATATATAAGTTTCAAACTAGAAGTTGGAAAAATAAATGTTTGTTTTGGTTGCATAAATGCTCTTAGAAAATTGTTTTTTATTGCATAGAGAAATCTCATATGTTTCTTGTTGGTTGTAATTTTTTAATTTTCTTAATCATATTTTCTATGTATAAGGGTAATGAAAAATACCCTTAAGTCCTCAAAAATCTAAAACAACGATGAACCAAACACGTCTAAGAAAAGGGAAGGTAGAACCTCAACGTTTGGGGTCACTTTAATAAAAGGACTATGGGTGTGTTTGTCATTATTATGAAAAATACTATGTTTATCACATTAAAAGAATTGGAAGAAGTTTTGTATATTACTAACCTGTCAACTAGAGATGGACCCATAAAAATTTCCATACGATGACACCATATAACTAATATAATATTTAACTCAATGGCAGACCAGGAATTTTGGTGAGCGGGTGCACCTTTAAATTAGATCAAATGCGGCAAGCCACTTCATGTGTTTTTAGCTGAATTTTACCGTTTTCAAAGGATTTTTCAAGTTTCTAGGTTGATTTCAAGAGAATTTTCCAGTTTTTTCGTTGATTTTGAAGGACTTATTGGTTTTTTGGGTTAGTTTCATAAACATTTTGAATTTTAAGAATTTGATTAACATCATCTTTTTTCTTTCTTTCTAGGTCTCAAATTTTGTACTGTTATGCATCTAAGATTTTAGTACTAAATAGGATGTTTTGCAAATTAATATTGACTAATCAAAGTAAAAGAACTTAGATTGATTAAACAAATTAATGTAAAGAAAAAACAACTATAATTAAGGAAATTAAAAATAAGTCTAAAATATTAACATTGAATTGACGAGTATAAATGGTTTTCTAATTTTGATTTAATTAGTAAAAAATGATGTTAATCAAATTAAAAAATGTTGATTCAATTTTTAGTAACCCCTTTTCTTCCCTGCACATTCCTAGAAAACCTTTTCCCTTCCTTTCGTTGCACATTTCCATAAGACCATTCACTTTCCTAGATTTTCTTTATGCCTTTCTTTCTCATAAATTCTTTCCCGTTTCCCATGAATTTTTAAGACATTTATAACACCTATTCTTTTATCTTTACCCCATAAACCAAGCAACTAGCCAACTATAAAACTTAGAGCAAATAAACAAAAACTTAGAGCAAATAAACAAATCTACAATTTTGATTTTTAAGTTAGGGTTTCGGGAGAAAAACCTTGAGAGATTGAGATTAGGAGAGATTAAGAGAGATAGAGACTCTGAGAAGTTTTGAGGAAGTGAGGAACAACCGTCGTTGGAGTAAGACACATCCCACAACCAGTGTTTGGCTTGGACGAATTATCCGAAGAGGATCGTTTAACCGTAGCAAGAGCGCGAAAAATTAAGCATTTCTTATCACAACCTTATGGGTTATTGGAGGGCAGTGGCGATTGGCGTCTGGGTCGGCGAAGCGAAGTAATACACAGCTCTAGAAGGGTTTGTTTCGAGATGGAGCCGCACCCTTTTCTTGAGTTTTGACACCTCTTTTTTTATTTTGTTTTTTAATTACATCAATTTCCCTCCGTGTGTGAGTTGAATGGTTTGGGTTAAGTTGTGATTTTCCAACCGTCATAATTGGGTTGGGTTGTGAAACTGTCCAATCCAACCCGTATACGTCCCTAATATACGTAAAATTCACCTACACTCTTAAAAGTGGTCTCTCACGACAACATTTATCAACTAACTTATAAATTATTATATATATTTTAATTATCTTTTAGTTAATAAACACATGATATATATATATATATATACTAGTAGTGTACCCGTGCAATGCAACGGGGGCAGAAAGTTTTATTGTAAACCTACGGAGTGGCGAGAGGAAGCGATGGTAGACGGTGATGAAGAGCGGACAACTATGGGGTGTCGAGAGGAAGCGACGACGGACGGTGATGAAGAGCGGACGACTATGGGGTGGCAAGAGAAGTGAAGTAGTGGGTAACAACATGGACAATTCGTTGATGAAGAAGTCGTTTGACTGGCTTAGGTGTAACACCCTTAAATTTGGATAGAGCGACTAAATTAAAATTTTCAATAATACATCAAACAAAGGGTAAATCTTTTTCCTATTATCCAATACTTGAATTTCCTTGAATAACAAATCTAAAATCAACCTGATAATGGATAGAACTAGCCTTAGATGAAGACTAAGTCGGGTGTTACTAAAACCCAATAAATGTCGCTATCTCCAATTGCGGAAGACGTCAACAAATAACTAAAATCTTCTTGAGCTTCTAACTAGCACCCTCTCATCACGATGTCGCTAGTACCAACCCCAACGAGGACCTGATGCACATGCCGACAAATAAAAAGGGCTAGGCTTAACGCCTAGTGAGTTCAAGAGCGGAGTTCAAAAACGACATCTTTCCCAAAACCAACCATTTTCGTGATGAAATAACTTTAACCAAAACACTCATTTAATGTGAGACCAAAACATCCAAAATGACGGGGGAGACCCGATTTACCACTAGTCGTGACGGGACACAAAGGTAGGCCACGAACCAATGTTATAGAGCGTCACATAAAGGTCTGGTAGCCATTGACATCAACCTAATCCAGTATATAGTCATTTGTGCATATAAGCTCTTTCCTCGAGAATTACACAATTCATCACAATGCCTATTCCGAGATAGTGAAAGGATGTATGGAAATTACACAATTTATCACAATGCCTATTTCCAATTTATAAATGAAATAATACCATCCTTCACATAATTAAATACATTAAGGGATGAGTGAGAATTACACAATTTATCACAATGCCTATTCCCAATAAAACAAAAGGAAACTCAAGTTGTACGGCTTGAGAATCTCATCCCTTATATACACCATTAGACCGACTTATATGCCTATGGATCCATTACATTCTAGCCATAAAATTACACGACAGTAAAAGAATGACCAACGCACCCAAAACGTGTAATATATCAAGTAAATATGTCATAACTGCATATAACTCTAAAAACTCGACATAAAACAATTTAAATTGGAAAAGTGTCCCCAAGACTCATTTTAGACAAAAACGAGCAAGTGCTCAACGAATTCAAATGACTAATAGTTAAAAGACAACAAAAGTCAATAAACATATTTAATCCATGTTTATGCAACATATGCTCTAAAAGCAAGATTTATCCAAATAAACCCATTATTAGTTGGAACAAACATTTTTCCAAACATAAACATTTTATGCATATTTCCAAATGTATCATAACATAATAATTTACATTTCCTCAAATGATTTATAAAGTTAACCACGTCAAATAATATATATATATATGTATGTATATATACCCAAATAAATTCCATTTTTGAGATAACTCATTTGAAGGGCTCACACTTATAATTTGTTTAACATAAAAATTAAAGATCTCCAAGATATGCGTTTTTCAACATTTATAAACCTAAAAATACTAAATATGTAATTCAACAAATACCCAACGCATGTGATAAATAATGAGTAAAACATAATAACCATTTAAAATACACATTTTGGCATGTACATAGTTTTCACAAAGTAACTTGAACTCACCTTTGCTAGCTTTAGACTAAATCTAGGTTTTACCCCAAAATCTCCATACGGAGAAATGTCCAGATCTGCAATATTTTTTTCACTAGAAATCATCTCTAGTTCATAAGCAACCTAAATGTATCAATAACAACTTCCAACAATAAGATTCATGAAAACCCTAGTCAAAACCCTAAAATCTTCCAAAATAGTCAAAACTCTAAAATACCGAAATAGCTTCAAGAACAAGGTTCTAGAGAACTAAATAGGAAGGTTTTAACAAGAAATAAGTTTTAGAAGAGTTAGAATAACTTACAAACTTGATTTGGGGAAAAACCCCCAAACTTGGTCAACAATGGTGGAAGGAGATGATGGAGAAGATGAAGATGAAGATGAAAACTTGAACTTTGATGATACTCCATTATCATTTTGGATGGTTGGAAATGAGAGACAAGTCTCCCAAAAATCATCTCCAAAGAAGAGAAAATGAGTTGGAAGAAATAGATGAGAGAAATGAGGAAAAGAAGAGGAAAAAAACGTATTAAAAGGGGGGTTGACCAGATGCTAGCGTGTGCGAGGAAAATAGGCGTGCGGGCACAAGATAACTTCTGCCCACTTTTTGGGGTTTGCTAGCGGGCGCGAGGAAAATAGGCGTGCGGGCGCGAGCAATGCAAATTCCGACCAAAAGTTGATTTTTTTGCCGAAAGCGATAACCGACTCAATCAACATCCACGATACTTCTAAATGACTATACTAAGGTCGAAAACATACGAAACTTGAAATTATGGATACTAAAAATCCGGGTGTTACAATCATTTGTAACACCCCGCCTTACCACGACACAATATTGTCCGCTTTGGCCTAAGCCGCACGGATTTGTTTCTGGCGACCTGGCAAGGACTTCCCAGGGGGTCACCCATCCTGGTACTACTCCCACCCAAGCACGTTTAACCACAGAGTTCCAAGAACCTGCCTTGCGTGTGGCCCCAAAACGCGTTGTGTTTAGAAAGGCCAAAGTTTACTTATGAACCCAACATCACTCCTGTCCACTACCGATATGGGATCTGCCTAAGGTGTTACAAACACCCCCCTTAGGGACTCATCGTCCTCGATGAGGTTTGCCCCACATCCCGAACGGCACAGGAGCGGCTCTGATACCATTTGTAACACCCCGCCTTACCACGACACAATATTGTCCGCTTTGGCCTAAGCCGCACGGATTTGTTTCTGGCAACCTGGCGAGGACTTCCCAGGGGGTCACCCATCCTGGTACTACTCCCACCCAAGCACGCTTAACCACAGAGTTCCAAGAACCTGCCTTGCGTGTGGCCCCAAAACGCGTTGTGTTTAGAAAGGCCAAAGTTTACTTATGAACCCAACATCACTCCTGTCCACGACCGATATGGGATCTGCCTAAGGTGTTACAAACACCCCCCTTAGGGACTCATCGTCCTCGATGAGGTTTGCCCCACATCCCGAACGGCACAGGAGCGGCTCTGATACCATTTGTAACACCCCGCCTTACCACGACACAATATTGTCCGCTTTGGCCTAAGCCGCACGGATTTGTTTCTGGCGACCTGGCGAGGACTTCCCAGGGGTCATCCATCCTGGTACTACTCCCACCCAAGCACGCTTAACCACAGAGTTCCAAGAACCTGCCTTGCGTGTGGCCCCAAAATGCGTTGTGTTTAGGAAGGTCAAGGTTTACTTATGAACCCAACATCACTCCTGTCCACGGCCGATATGAGATTTGCCTAAGGTGTTACATTAGGTATTGGAAATAGTAAAACTGATTTAGGCTTTTTTAAAATTTTAAATTTTCCTATCCGGTTACATAGGTAACACTTTTTTGGGTCAAAAGATTGTGGGTATTAAGTAACCAATTTTTAAAAGTTCTATTTGTTTATTTATTAAGAAAATCAAACTTAAGTATTCAAAGTGGAAAACTTCAATTATTTATTTATTGAAAAAGTTAATAAACTTCATTGTTTTTTATGAATCCCTTCAACTCATCATTAAATCTATTGAGATGCAAGTAAGATGGAAGAGCTTGTTGATTAACACCATGGCTTTCTTTGTTGCATAACCAATCTCACTATCTTTATATGCATGCATGCAGTGGGCGTCGTTTGCCATGGACTATCATAAAAACCAAACAAAAAAAATATAGCAAGCATCAATATTAATCATATTTCTATTAAGGATCGGTTTATCAAACACTTACTTGGTAAACGCTTACCGATAAATTCAATACTATCATATACTTATCGAGTAAGATTTTAGTCCATAAATATGACCTCATATGCACCAATTTAGCTGGTAAGCGCTTATCATGGTAAGAGTCGTCATCCTCGCTTACCGAATAAAATTCTTGGTCCTTGTCTCGTTCTTACCAGGTAAGATTTTTGGTCCTTACCGTGTTCATCTGGTAATGACTTGGTAAGCACTTACTCAGGTAAGAGTTTGATAAACGGCCCTACGAAACTAAACTCAGTTTAACCTTCTCTCATCTAAGTTCCATTCACCATGAACTTTTTAATTCACTTTCATAAATCACCTTCTTAATCTCCAAATTCCCAATTAGTTCATAAATTAGGCTCATCTTCATGACCTCTAGTGCCAACTCATTTTCCAACTTAGGCTTAGTTAAACTTGAGTAGGGTGAAGCACGAGTGACTTTTCGAGCCTCAATACAACTTGCAGAATCAGATATAAAGATTAAGTACTCACCAAATAAGGTTGAAGTTTACATTTTCCCCAAATTCTCATTTTCCTTTAAATGCCATGAAAGAAATTATTCAAAGATATCAAAAATACAACATACCTGAAACTTTGGAACTCATTTTCTTGATTTTGGATTCACTATCAAAAGAGTATGAAACATACTTTTGTTTGAATCTTATCACAATCCATAACAACAGAGGACAACTATATATATATATATACCTATATATATATGGTCGCCTTATTTTCAGCAGTAAGTCCTCTTTTTAGCCAGAACTAGGTTCAAACAAATTTCAGAAAATTAGACAAAGAAGAAAGGAGAAAGGACAAACATGTGTAACTTCAAACCTCACATAACATCCTAAAAATCATTTTGCATCATTATTAGTCTTTCTCAAACAAGCTCCTGTTTTTGCTTTTTTTTCCTGAAAAAACACAATCAGATATCAATTACTTTTGTCCTACCTTACCGGGTAATACTCTCGGTCCTTAAAAATAGTCGATGCTTCTGATGTTATTACTGTTGAATTTTTTGTATAATTGTTCCCACTAATGTTAGATAGATCTATTGAATTTTTAGTATAAGTGTTGCCACTACTGTTGTTACAAACATGTGATAAATCATGGTTGAAAATCTAGTTGACTGATCAATTAAACAAAGGTAAAAGCAGGTTATAGAAACTACCAACAGACTCCATTTGATTCTTTCACAAATCTTTCCATGCATACAGATTCAAGTTGCAAAGGAGGATAGACACACATATTCGAGTTGCAAAGGAGGATAGACACACATACACACACTACATATAGGTAATTACAAATTTTAAAAGACTACCTTTGAGACTTAATTAAAGATTTAAACCGGAAATCAAGCTTGGAAAGATAAATAAATAGATATAGGGTAGGTAATTGCTCACAATCAAATACCTTTATTTCATGCAACCACAATTTGTGACCCCTTATGTTGTACTAAGTGAGAAGAGCAAGATTAATAAATTAGCAATTAGGTGAAGAGCCCATTCATTAGGTTGATCTTCAATCAAACCAACAAAATTAGGAAAACCACAAAAGTAAAAAGAGCAACCAACAAGCAAGCAAACAACCAATCAGATAGAGGTATGTTTACTTTCAGAATTGACAGAAAATAAGTAATAGTTTAGTTTCTAATTTAAAGCCTTTCCAAGTGCATGCATTACACCAAGTTACAATCATATTGCTCTCTAGAATAGAAGGCAAATATGCAAGTTACAGATATATTTGTACCTTTCCTATGCTTAGATTTGACTTGAGACCTCTTGTGATAAAATCTTGACTTTCTGGTTCGACAAATATATCATCTTGTAATCTTGTTACCTTGGTATCTAATTATCAACCAACAAAAAGTGATTATGCAACAAAAAACCCATGGATAAACCATTAAAATTCTCAAAAACTCACGAATAAACCAAAGACTTACAAAATGACAGCCAAATAGTTAGCTTATGTAGCACAAATTAAGATTTTACAACACAACTTTTGAATATTGAGACTCACACCAACATCTATCACTAAATGCAAGTTAAAGTTGACAAGCATTTCATCAAACACCTAGCGTGCAATACAAATAATGTGTTTGACAAACCACAGAAAATGGAATGCATCTTACCGTTGGAGATCAAGATTCAAACGTCTTTATATCAACAAAAACTGTGAAAGAACAAAAACCATGGAAAAAGTATAGATTTACGTTACAAAATCAAGATTAAAATCACAATCCAAATCAAAATCTTACCTCATTTGCGAAAAATTTCCCATAAATGCTTCAAAGTTCTCCATTCCGAGAGATGAGATAGTAGATGCCGAGAGCCGATTTCAATATGGGCCAAAAGAAACAGTAGACAGAAAGAGTCGATTCAGATTTCACATTTAGAGAGATGAGATAGTACCTCTTGTATTGGTTTCTCGTGGTATTTTGGGTTCACTAACTCCATCACACCAAATTCTTTTGTTGCAATTCAGATTTCAGAGTTAGAAAGACATATGATTCAGATTCCCTTAAGACATTCAAATGCTTATTAAAGTAGTACTAGTTGCGTACCCGCTCAATGCGGCGGGTGGCGGGATGTAAACAAAATTATAAACCTACAACAAAAAACTAATGCAACTGTTATGTAAAACATTCTGAAACTATTGTTTGGAAAAACGATCTAGTGATTTATTGCTACTTGTATTGTAATACAATACATAACATTTTAAATTAATGTGAAACAACGAAATACATGTAGGGCTTGTATACTTTAACATATACCACTAAGGTGGTGTTTGTTTTTTAAGAGGTGCTGAAGTCTGAAGTCTTATTTCACTTCTGATTAATAAGAGGTGGTGTTGAAGTCTGAAATCTGAATCAATGAGACTGTTTGTTTTTGTAGTCTGAACTCTGAAGTCTAAAATCTGAATCAATATTACTGTTTTATTTTTAACCGACAAATGTCTAAAATTGGTTTAGTTTTTGATAAGTTCACCAGATTTTGATCGAACCCGAATCTAAGAAGTAAGAACAACACCATGGATTTGTACTCCCAATTCGTGATACCCTAAACCATCGCAAGAATTGAACAAACTTGTACACGTGAAATCATCGTTCGTAGCCCATCCTGATCGCATCATCTAAAAGACCCGAAAACCGTCATAGCTCAACCCGTCCAACGAGTAACAAACAAGGGAGCTATTCAAATGACAATCTTTCTAAAAGTAAATTCAATCGAGTAATATGATCACGTTTGATCCTTCCCAGCAACATTCTTGTAAAATAACACATACCCAGATGAGAATCACGAATCAAAGTATTCCAAGTAACAACATTTCTCACAGGCATTTTATCGAACAGTTTGCAGGCGTCACTGGAGTTGTAGTAACCTAGCTTAATTATTGGTGAAAACTTCAAAAAAATTAGAACAGGAAGAAAGATCGATGGCCTGAAATTGGTTCGGTTTCAATCAATTTTGGTGGTTTCATCCAGGTTTCTATTTTGAATCGTTGACCATAGTATGCATCTCTTGTGTTAAACAATAGTATCTTTGAAAATATTGGATGAAGCTTCCTATGTTAAATGTTAGATCAATATTATCTTCTGCAGGTCAAGAGGATGTGAAACATATCTTGGATTGAGAGAGATCGATCGATTGCAAATATTGGATGATGCAGATGGATTAAAGACCAAACCGAATCAATTGAGAGCAGATTGATTGAAGGCCAAATCGATCGATTACAAATCTTGGATGAAGGTGTATGACTGAGTACAGATGGATGGAGGCGTTGAGTTCTTTGAAGTTGATAAGAGGCGATGACAGGGTGTTTAACAGGAAGCGAGAGTGAGGGTGCATTGACTGATTAAGAGGAAAATAAGAGCTTTGGTTACCACTTTAATTTTCAGAGGAGTTTAAGAGATAAGAGGGTCTGAAGAAAAGAAAAAAACAAACGATCTGAATTATAGAACGTCTGACCGATTCAGACATAAGTGACAATTAAGTGCTGAAACTAGAAAAACAAACAAGGCCTAAGTGATAACATTCAACTAACCATAGATGTAGTCCTAAAGGAGGCTAACATACTGTTGATCATAACTCCTCTCAGTGATTTGAATATGATTTCTTTACTATACTTAGTGAAATTCCTTAGATAAGCTTCTATTCAAATTCAGCAATAGCATACGCTGATTGCTATCAGCGATCGCTGAAGATCAAGGATCAACAAGCTTATCTCTGAAGACCTGAAGATCACAGCTATCACACCAGAAGACCATTCAGCAACAGTCAAAGACCAAAGCTGAAGAAAGAGATAATCAGCTAAGTGACCTGAAGCGGTTCAGCGATAGCAGCGATTATCTACTCAAAGTGTGAAGTCTTGTGAAGTCTCAGCAACACTGAAGTTCATCCTTGAACATTCAGTGTCAGCGATCAAATGAAGCTTCCTCTGCAAGATTAAAGTTTGATCTTATCCTCGATGCACAAAAGTCAAACCTAGAACCATGTCAGAAAAGGACGTATGACTTGTCTCTTATGTCCCCATCATATCTGATACGGTACTGTTCATATTCGGCCAAAAGCATGGCTGTCTTATTTACAAGGACAAGCTTCCTATCTAAGCTTGACACGTGGCATGTACCTTTTGTCTTGCATTAAATGCAAGCGGGTATAAATAGATGAAGATATCTTCTTCATCTTCATGCATGCTTTCTTCTAGCCTCTACCTTCTGTATTTCTTTCTTTCATCTTCTTGTGCATCAAACTGTGTGTTTCCTTAGTTACAATAGAATAGGTTTTAACTTGTTCTAATTCCGCTTGTAATTGTAAATTTGTTTATTTCAAATAAACTCATTTAAAAACCAAAATTTGTGTGTTTGTATTCAACCCTCCCCCCCCCCTTCTACAAACTGTTTACTTTATATTTAACTCTTGTAGATCCTTATTGGGACCAACAAGTGGTATCAGAGCAGTGTTGTTTTCTTTTTCTTTAAAATATTTTTCTTAATATAATATTTTTAAAATGACAAACCCTAATACAAACTACAACGATAATGGATCTTTAGCTAAACCTCCAAGGTTCAGCCATGATAACTTTTCATTATGGAAGGAAAGAATGTCTCTATTTCTAAAGGGATCTGATCCAAAGATTCCCTACTATCTGAAAATGGACCATTCGTTCCAACAACTATAGTAGCTAGTGTTCCTGCCACCACTACTACTGCAGCCATCCCTGAAAGGAGTATTGTTAAAACTCCTAACAGATGGACTGAAGAAGACAAGAAAGAAATTGCTATTGACTCTAAAGCTAGATCTATAATAGCAATGGCTTTACCTGATGAAGTCTATCATTCCGTCATGAAAATGAGAACTTCAAAAGCCATGTGGGATACTTTATGTATCCAATATGAAGGAACTTCTGAGGTTAAAGTTACTAGATGCATAAACCTCGTAAGAAAATACGAAAGCTTTATGTATCAAAAGGGTGAATCTCTTTCTCAAATTCACCAGCGGTTCAACTGTCTACTGATCGATCTCAAATCAGTTGACAGAGTGTATTCAAACGCTGAAATTCTGACAATATTCATGGAGGCATTGCCCGATCAATGGGCAGTGTACGTTACATGCATAAAACTGTCAAAGAATCTTGAAACCTTGTCATTAAGTGCATTATATGGTATGCTCTTAAATGAGGAACAATCCCAGCTTTTAAGGAAAAATCTTCTTAATGAACTCAAGGGTGCTAAAAGTACTTCTTTAGCACTTGTGACTTCTGAAGGAACTTCTTCTAAAAATGGTTCTTCTTCTACAATCACCTCCATAACTGAATTAGGTCAAACTGATTCAGAAGATCAACTCACTGATGCTGACATCTCCGAGTTTGATAACTCTCTAGCTCTTTTAACCAACAACTTTAAAAGATTTGCTAGAAAGAGCAATTTTCGAAAATCTTCTAACCTCTCTGACTCTGAAAAACAGAAAACGTTGCCTGCTGAAAAAGCCTCAGCGATCTGTTTCAATTGTCAGAGAAAGGGCCATTTTGCAAGTGAATGCAGATCGAAGAAAGTTGCTGCGCCCACTACCTCCCATACCTCTGATAAACAGGAGAAGTATTTGAAAATGAAAAACAAATACATAGATATGAAGAAAAACCAGCAAAAAGGCAAAGGCCTTGTCGCTGAAGAAGTTGACTGGGATGCTGAAGATGACTGGGCCAAGACCTCTGAAGAGTCTGGTTCAGATGAAGAAGATCTTGCCTTTCTCTGTCTAATGGCAAGAATAGAGGATGCTGAAGAAGTCTCTGAAACTTCTTCCTCTGAGTCTTCATCTACTCAGGTAAACATTCCCTCTGACTCCTTATTCTCTGAAAAAGATAACTTGTCGGCTCTCGATGCAATGACTGTTGATTTTTACAACGCTTTGAATGGAAAGATAAAAGCTGAGAAAATTAACACTGACTTATCTGAACAATTAAAAAATTGCCACTTAAGGATCAAAGAACTTTCCAAACTTGAGGATTCTCTCAAAGACCAAGTTTTTGCAAATCAAACAATAAGCATTGAGAAACAACAAGCTATCGCTGATAGGGAAAAGGCTATTGCTGATCTCAAGTCTGAAAAGGCAACCATCGAAGGATGGTGTAAGGCTTCTGATAAAGTCAATGAGATTATCAATGCCCAAATACCTATAAAAGTGAGAAGTGGGTTAGGCTATAACCCTGAAAAAAAGAATCAGAGAATGATCGTTCCATGCTCAAATTTGGAATGTTTATCTCTTCTATCCCTGGCCCTTCCTCTTCAACCTCTTCCTCCACTTCCTCTAAAGAGAAGTTTCCTGTGGATCATTCTAAGAAGATGATCAAGAACAAGGTTCTTGACCATGTTCCTAAGAATAAGAAATCTCTAGATAAGAACAAGAAGTCCTCAGAGAAGATTTCTAAATCTGGGAAAAAGGTCCCTGATTATTCTCAGAGACTAACTCCCAAGATTAAAATCGATCTCACTCCTACCCCTGAAAAGGTCGTAATACCTCCAAGGACCATGGATAAAGGAATTCTTGGACCTATCCCTGAGAAACTTCCTGTTCCCTCTCTTAACTCCAAACCTTTTAAATATAGGAAATGCTTTCACTGTGGTGAAACAACACACATTGCAAGCAAGTGTCCAAATGCTACTAGAGCTGATAAACTAGCTCATGGAAAGAAAGTAGCTCAAGCTGATAAATCAGCAAGAGTGAAATCCACCAAAGTTGCCAAACCAAATAAGGTGAAGATATCCACTCAAGAGAGTTCTTCAGCTAGTAGTACTTCCGCCAATCCTGTATCTAACCAAGCAGGACCCATAGTAATATGGGTACCTTTAAACAATTAATCTTTTGTTGTATGCAGAGTGCCAAAGGTATCTGGTATCTTGATAGCGGATGCTCAAGGCATATGACTGGCAGAAAATCTCTGCTCTCTGACTACAAAGAAGAAGCTGGTCCATCAGTGACCTTTGGTGGAAATGGCAAAGGATACACTAAAGGTTATGGAATTCTGTCCAACGGAGCCACATCTTTCTGTCGTGTTGCTTACGTTGAGGGACTAAAGCACAATCTCTTGAGCGTTAGTCAGTTGTGTGACAAAGACTTCAAAGTTCTATTCCTGAAGAATAGATGTGCTGTCACTGACGGAAATGATAAGCTTGCCCTCTCTGGCAAAAGAGTTGAAAATGTATACGTCATAAACATGAATAGTTCTCACTCTGAGAACATGTGCTTTATCTCTAAAGCATCCACTGACATAAACTGGTTATGGCATAAAAGACTTTCTCATCTCAACTTTAAGACAATTAATGAGTTGTCTCAAAAAGACTTAGTCAGAGACCTCCCTAATCACACCTTTACAAAAGAATCTCTTTGTTCAGCTTGTGAAAAGGGAAAGCTGACAAAAGCCTCCTTCAGATCAAAACAAGTTTCTTCAGTGACCACTCCTCTTCAGCTACTCCACATGGATCTTTTTGGACCTGTCAATGTCCAATCAATCTCTGGAAAGAAATACACTTTAGTGATTGTTGATGAATACTCCAGATACACATGGGTGTTCTTCCTTCGATCCAAAAGTGATACCCCTGAAATGATAATCTCTTTTATCAAAAGAATGGAAGTGCTATACTCCTTACCTGTTCGCTCCATAAGAAGTGATCATGGTATTGAATTCAAAAATAGTACTTTGGTTAGTTTCTTTGAAGAAAAAGGCATATCTCACAACTTCTCATCAGTAAGAACTCCTCAGCAAAACGGTGTTGCTGAAAGAAGAAACCGAACTATAATCGAAGCAGCTCGCTCAATGCTCAGTGAATCACGTCTTCCAACTCAATTCTGGGCTGAGGCTATCAATACAGCATGCTTTACTCAGAATCGATCCCTGATTGTTAAGTGATTCAAGAAAACTTCCTATTAATTATTTCATGGGAGAAGACCCACTCTGAAATATCTTCGCATTTTTGGATGTACATGTTACATTCTAAATGACAGAGATCATTTGGGTAAATTCGATCCCAAAGCTGATGATGGTATATTTCTTGGATACTCCTCTGTGTCTAAATCTTTCAGAGTATTCAACAAAAGAAGACAACACGTTGAAGAATCTATGCATGTCAACTTTGATGAATCTCGTCCCATTCATCCTTCTCATAATCTTGACGATGATGAAGAATTGAATGCTTGGATGGAATCTCATTATGGGGAACCTGAAACATACTTCAGCAATCAAACTCCAGCTGATGTATGTGATGATGAAATTCCTGTAAACTCAACAAGTAACAATAATCCATCTTCAGGGATAAATGTTACTCCTTTAAATCAGATTCCTGTTACTGATTCATCTCTTGGAAATTCCTCTGTGAATAACCAACCTCCTCCGAAAAATCAATCCCCTGAATTGATTCTAAATGAAGTACTGTTGTCCGAAACAAGTCCTCGTTCCGTAACCGAAGAACAGGTCGCTGAATCTGCTGTTGATCTCTCTCCTCAACAACCAGCTCAGCGATGGACTGCAAATCATCCAATAAATCAGATTATTGGCGATCCCACTGCAGGTATAAAAGCACGTAGAGGTACAGGTAATATCTGTCTTTATGTAAACTTCATTTATCTCTCTGAACCTAAGAAGATAGATCAAGCTATCTCCGACCCTAGCTGGGTTTCAGCTATGCAAGAAGAACTGACTGAATTTCGTAGAAATAAAGTTTGGAATCTTGTTCTTAGACCCTCTGATAAAACCGTCATAGGAACCAAATGGGTTTTTAGAAATAAGCTAGATGAAAACGGGACTATAATTCGCAATAAGGCTAGACTTGTTACTCAAGGCTATAGACAGGAAGAAGGAATTGATTATGATGAAACCTTTGCCCCTGTAGCTCGTTTAGAAGCCATAAGACTCTTTTTAGCTTATGCTGCCCATAAAGACTTCAAAGTTTTTCAAATGGATGTTAAAAGTGTTTTTCTAAATGGAAAACTCAGCGAGGAAGTTTATGTTGAACAACCCCCTGGTTTCTCAGACCCTAACCACCCTGGTTATGTTTTTAAACTTGAAAAAGCTCTTTACTGGTAAAAACAAGCCCCAAGAGCGTGGTATGACACCCTCTCTAAATTTCTTCTTAAAGAAAAATTTGTTCGTGGAAAAATCGACCAAACTCTGTTTTTAAGAAAATATAAAGGTCATACGATTCTCGCTCAGATATATGTTGATGACATTATCTTTGGTTCCACAAGACCCAAATTATGCACTCGTTTCGCTGCAAGAATGCAAAAACAATATAAAATGAGTATGATGGTGAACTAACATATTTTCTAGGCTTGCAGATTAAGCAATCTGACAAAGGAATTTTTATTTGTCAAAGCAAATATGTTAAAGACATGCTGAATAAATTCGACATGAATCAATGCTCAGCGATGAAGACTCCTATGGCGCCTCCTCTGACATTAAACAAGGATCCCAACGGGAAACCAGTAAATGCCACTGCCTATCGAGGAATGATTGGGTCTCTGCTGTACCTTACAGCGAGTAGACCAGACATCATGTACGCTACCTGTCTCTGTGCTCGGTATCAAGCTGAACCGAAGGAATCCCATCTAATCGCTGTAAAGCGAATCTTCAGATATCTGAAAGGAACTCCAAATCTTAGTCTCTGGTATCCCAAAGGCTCAGGATTTGATCTTATCGGTTATTCTGACAGTGACTTTGCAGGTTGTAAGATTGATAGGAAAAGCACCACTGGTGGGTGTCAGCTACTAGGTGGTAAGTTAATTAGTTGGACAAGTAAAAAGCAAAACTCAGTGTCCACTTCCACCGCTGAAGCTGAATACGTAGCAACTGGTAGTTGTTGTGCTCAAATCCTTTGGATGAGAAATCAACCCAGAGACTACGATCTAAAGCTCTCAAAAATTCCTATTTACTGTGATAGCACAAGTGCTATAGCAATTGCTAACAACCCTGTACTCCACTCCAAAACCAAGCACATTGAGATCCGATATCACTTTATCAGAGATCATGTGATGAATGGTGAAGTTGAGCTTCATTTTGTTCCTACTGAATATCAGCTCGCTGATCTTTTCACCAAGCCTCTTGATGAAACAAGATTCAATCTACTTATCAGCGAACTTGGTATGTTGAACGCTGAATAACTCATTAATCAGTGACCAACAACGGATTACAAATAAAGCCTTCAAACTTTCCATTCACTGAACTCTGATTCAGCGATATCTAGGCCATCTCCTCAGGTATTATCTTCTGATTCTTAACACTCTTTGATATTTTTCTCTCATAAGAGAATGTATCTCTTAAATAAAAACTCCTCACTGACAATCCTTTATTATTAGTGATGAATTTTCTAAAATTATAAAGGATAAACTTTCCTTATGGATAATTATCTTTATAATCTTTTCAAATATTTAAGAAAAGGACACGTCAGACCTTTTTCTGACACACGACGGACCGCAATTCGATATGGATGAGTATAAATCACTGCCAATTTCAAAAGAATCCGGGATAGACGCAATGTAACGTTTCCATTCCAACTCCCTTCTTGGAACGTGCGCCAGGTCATCATTTCTTTTTCAAAAAGCTAAAATCGTCGTTTAGTTATCCTCTCTTTTTCTCTCTCCTCTTGCTATTTAAGCATTCCTTTTGTCTCACTTTATTCCTTCCGCTTTCATAAATTCTCTAAAGGCAAAGGATAAACTTCGAATCTTCAAGCTTTCTGCAAGAACACCAAGAACACGCACTTGTGCGTTTTTCTTCTTCACACGGTTAAGGTTTGATCTAAACCTTATATCAAGAACTGGAAACAACTCGATTCACCTTTCTAATCTCTTTTCTTTCTTAAAATCTATAAAATCTTGTTTTTGAAAAGTTTTTCACTTTCAAAACCCTGTTACTAGAACAATTTTTTTTTTACGTTTTATACTATTTTATTTATCTTTAATTTTTTTTTAATTGCCAACAAGCATTTTGATATTGTTCATCAAAACACTTGTTTCTTTGATCTTACATTTGGTACTTTTAAATACCAAACCTCTGGTTTATACATTCATGTATTAAAACCATGATTTATCTCTTCGGTGTTGCCATTTTTCCTACAGAAATGGCCTCTGCTTCCAACGTTGCTGAAACCACTTCTGCTAACCAGTTGGTCGCTGCACCAACTTGTCACTTTCAGATGGAGAAATCAACCTTCAAGCCATGCAATTACATTGCATTGGTGGACATTCTCTCTGAACGCCCTCAATTCAAGGATGCTGCAACCTTCCTAAAGGCATGCCCGCTGATGTATGCCTTCGTCCACAACCCAGTGGGCATTGCGTCTCAGCTACAGGCTCTCTGGTACACGGCGCAATGTACTACGCTGAAGACAGACAAGGGAAATGTCCTCCCTGCTATCTCCTTCACAATCCTTGATCTTGGTTACTTTGCGTTCACAGCAGGGTTTGTACGAAAGGCGCTCAGACTCCCTCAGCGAAAGAAAAATGAACAATGGGGTGCTGAACCAACAAAGCAGCAGATTGATGCTTTCTTGGACTCCATTGGCTACAAGTGGGAGAACCCCTTAGTGAAGACGGTGGGTTCTAAGCTGGAGAAGAAGCGACTCCCTGCTCGCTGGCAATATGTTCTCACCTAGGTCATTCAGTGCCTGGGGTCAAAAGTTGGCTCCCACGATCAGGCGAGCAAGCATTTTCAGGACCTTGCCTTCTCTCTCTGCACTGGTCACCCTCTGAACTATGCTGATTACATTTTCAGCGATATGTGCAACCGCCTCAACTCCTCCACCAGACGTCACGTTATCCCTTACCCACGTTTCTTCTCAATCATCCTTGAAGAAGCTTTCGGGGAAAGCTACCCGAAGGTTGGTGACTTCGCCTTCTCCATGGTAGGGAAGAAATCTCTGGACCTGGAAGAACGTCCAGGTGATGCTCCTCTCACTCCCTATATGCTCCAATTTATAGGAGCACCTCTTTCAGTGTCCTCCTCGCTGCCCATCCCCTCAGCGAGTACCCAAGGCACTGCTGCTGCAAAGAGGAAATCCCCCGTTGATGGTCATAAAAAGACCATCGCATCAAAGAAACCCAAGAAGGTGGTCTCTCAACAGACCATCCTCTCTGATTCTGGTGCACTTCAATCACCACCCTCATCCACAGCCACTCCAACGGTTTCTGCTGGCGTTGAAGCTTCATCAGCACTACCACCACCATCAGTGACTAAGGTCTCTGAAGGTGTTATAGCCAGCTCTGCTGAAGCTGGATCAGGTATTACTTTCACTGCCTTCTCTACCTCTTCCATCTCTACTTCTTTGGTCCTCACATCAGCAAATGACTTAGTGATAGTTGTCCCTATCTCTGATAATGCTGAAATGCACGCGGTCCAAACCTCAAAATTGTTTAGGCAATCTGAGTTTTGGAAAGCCAATTTAAAAGGACCTCAGAGTATCTCTTTCAGATACTCTAAGACACTGGTCAGTGATCCTCAGGACACTGCCTCTGCAAAAGTAGTCCCTGAGAGTAATCCTCACGATACTCTCAAGGAAAATAATTCTATTTTACATCCGTCATCTAATCCGGATTCTTTTCTCGCCTCTTTGTCAATGTCATCAGCTTCTGCTACTGCTCCTGTCTACTCAGCAACAACGAGCACCACCACCACCTTTTCGAAGCCAACAGTGAAATCTCCTCAGCGCCCTCCCAGTGCCAGAAAGCTCAGGGATATCAAGATGGAGCACCTTGCCCCAAGCTTCCTCCCAGGGTCACTGAGCTGCCTCCTGTGTCACTACCAGCTCCCACATTCCCTGCCATTGACCATTTGGTCAATGAGTGTGCTCTCACCAGAGCTCGGCTGGACACCCTGCAGACTTATACAGAGTTGATCTTCTGGCAGGTCGTTGGCACTCCAGGAGTGAAGACGAATGTCAGCAACTTGGTGTCTGATGTTCAGAACCTGAAGGACGATCACAAGGACCTTCACCAATCCCTCCTCAACATTGAGCAGAAGGTTGATGCTCAGGCCACTGTCCTCGAGTCTATTCAAAAGACTCAGTCTGACATTCTGCAGGCTCTCTCAAGGCTCACTGGGACTGGTCCTTCCTTTGCTGCTGCTGATCGGACCATGCTGGAGGCCATGCACACAAATGTTCGCACTCTGATGGTCCACGTCTTGCCCCATGATAACATTGAGGGGGAGAAGGTGGCCAAAGAGTTCGCTGACGAACTTATCGGCGAGCATAATCGTCGGTTTCCAGATGAAAGGATCTCTCCCTACATCCAACGACCAGAACCTTTCTCAACTGCAAGAGTTGATGATGATGATGATGAGAAAGAGGATGATGAAGAAGAAGAGGAACGCATCCCTCACTATGAGGTTGATGATGATGATGATGACTTGGGTTTTGCACCGGAGCATTTCAGATTATCCAGACCAAGTACATATCAGCTAGAGCCCTTGGGGGACGAAGCTGGACCCTCAGCCAGAGTGGTCGATCTTGAGGCCACCATCCCAATATCAGAGGGGGAGACCGCTGATAAGGTATCACTTCAGCTTATCCCTTATTTTACTCCTCTCTCTAAATCTCCCATACACTCCTCTTCACCCACTAAAATTCCCTCTGACAAAACTACTTCCTCCTTTCCTTCCCTCAGTTATCCCCGTCCCCCAAAGGACTCATCCACAAGGAAGGAACCTTCTTCCAATGAGCAGTTTATGTACATAGAAGAAACTGACTCTGAGGAAGAAGAAAGCCTCATCCCTCGGCGTCGCATTCAGAAGCAGATAATAAGCGAGCCTGAAGAGGAAGACAGGCGAATAAAATTCCTAAGGGAATTCGAAGCAAAAAGAATAAGGGTGCCCCAAGAAGACCCAATAAACGCTGTACCAATCAGAATAGTAGATGAATTTTACTTCTTATCCAAAGAAGAGAGAGAACAAGCTCTGATAGCTCAGAGGATCAGAGACGAAGAAATAAAGCAAACTGAGAATGATCTTGCCTTAGCAAGGAAGATTCTCAGGGAAGACTCAGCAAGAGACAAAGCAGCCAAAGAGCAATTAGAAAAGAGTGAACGGCTCGCTGTAGCTCTGGCTCAGAAAGAACTTGTACAGGAAAACCTGAATGTAGATCCCATTCTCGCTCAACAGAAGATTCTCACTGCAGTAACCACTAAAGCCACAACTCAGAAAGACAAAGAACTGGATTGGTGCACAGAGATGCTGAACTTTCGAAGATCTGATGACAAAATCATTCACGTAACTATCCAAGGGCGACACTCTAACAGAGGTGGTCCAAAGGTATACGTAAGAATGACAAGGCCATCCAGAACAGAGAGAGAAGAAGCAAAATTCTTAAGGTTATATAGATACACTGAATGGCTCGAAATCAGAGATGCCATTCAGGGCTCCAAATCCAAGTTCAAGAATGTGGTAGAAGATGAGTTGAATCAGTTGCTTCAAAGAATGTCTCAACATGTACAAGTTCCCCCTCTCCCTGAACCATCAAAGAAGAAAAGATCAGTTGCTGAAGGTGGCTCAAGTTCGAAGAATGAGCATGAAACTAAGTTTGATTATCAAAGCATTCTTGGTCATCTTGAGCTCCCTGATATATCAATGCTTCGCACCTCTCTTCCTCAAGACCGAAGATATCAAGAAGATGAAATCATCACACTATCTGAACCTGGTATGGTAGTCTTGGATAAGGAAGGGTTCTTAGGACTCTTCAGAAACCAAAAAATTCACAGGGCACCATCCTCTCTCATAAAGATCATGCTTTGGCGCTGCTGGTCAGATACTCCTCTGATGAACAGACAGAAGACTCTTTATGAGAATGAGCTACAAAGAAGAAACGAGAACATCTC
The DNA here is from genome assembly GCA_036898165.1 of Silybum marianum. Classification (NCBI taxonomy): domain Eukaryota; kingdom Viridiplantae; phylum Streptophyta; class Magnoliopsida; order Asterales; family Asteraceae; genus Silybum; species Silybum marianum. The sequence continues at coordinate 11,481,734 of CM072540.1, read as the reverse complement.
TGACTAGTCATAGATTTCTATTTCCTTTGTAATATTTCTTCAGTGTACAAGTACTTTATCTTTATCATTGTAATTTCATTTCGCTCTAATTCTTCAAATTCTAATTAATGAAATTCAAAGTACTTTACTCCACCCTAGTACTGAAAAGATCCCTGAAAATAGTAAAAGGGACAATGAACATAAGAGTTCTATTTTCGATACACTATCTTTTACTCACTGATCTTTCACTCTGAAAGTTCAATCAGTGAATGTACTTTAAGCTCTTCTACTTGTAAAAATTGTGATTTCATATCCTTATAAATGAAACTCAATTCAGATAATAGTTTAGCTGAAAAAGATTTTACAGATTAGTACTTAGAAAACGTATTTTAAATTTTATAAGTCCCTACTAATCTTTCAAAAGCAATTTTCCTATGTTGCTTAATCATAATCAAATAGGGGGAGATTGTTGATCATAACTCCTCTCAGTGATTTGAATATGATTCATTTACTATACTTAGTGAAATTCCTTAGATAAGCTTCTATTCAAATTCAGCAATAGCATACGCTGATTGCTATCAGCGATCGCTGAAGATCAAGGATCAACAAGCTTATCTCTGAAGACCTGAAGATCAGCTATCACACCAGAAGACCATTCAGCAACAATCAAAGACCAAAGCTGAAGAAAGAGATAATCAGCTAAGTGACCTGAAGCGGTTCAGCGATAGCAGCGATTATCTACTCAAAGTGTGAAGTTTTGTGAAGTCTCAGCAACACTGAAGTTCATCCTTGAACATTCAGTGTCAGCGATCAAATGAAGCTTCCTCTGCAAGATTAAAGTTTCATCTTATCCTCGATGCACAAAAGTCAAACCTAGAACCATGTCAGAAAAGGACGTACGACTTGTCTCTTATGTCCCCATCATATCTGATACGGTACTGTTCATATTCGGCCAAAAGCATGGCTGTCTTATTTACAAGGACAAGCTTCCTATCCAAGCTTGACACGGTGGCATGTACCTTTTGTCTTGCATTAAATGCAAGCGGGTATAAATAGATGAAGATATCTTCTTCATCTTCATGCATGCTTTCTTCTAGCCTCTACCTTCTGCATTTCTTTCTTTCATCTTCTTGTGCATCAAACTGTGTGTTTCCTTAGTTACAATAGAATAGGTTTTAACTTGTTCTAATTCCGCTTGTAACTGTAAATTTGTTTATTTCAAATAAACTCATTTAAAAACCAAAATTTGTGTGTTTGTATTCAACCCCCCCCCCCCCTTCTACAAACTGTTTACTTTATATTTAACTCTTGTAGATCCTTATTGGGACCAATACATACCATTAAATGCATAGATGAAGTTGACGACAATGCATCTATTGATTGAGATGCAACAAAGATATATGGAAGAGGTTGTTGATTAACATCATGACTTTCTTTGTTAGATAACCAATCTCACTAACTTTATGCACATGTAGTGAACATTTATTATAAAGATTGCTACTGCAATAAAACAGGGCTTGTTACTTACTCGTCTTTGAATAAAGTGTTCCAAAAACAAATTAGTAAAATGAAGTAGCTCACCAAACATACTTGGACCAACCTGATCTAACAATAAAATAGTAGGATGAAAAAATCTAAATAAAAGAAACCTTCACTCTTCTAACTGCAATTCTATTGCCTAGCAGGATAAAAATGTTGCCTGAGTAAACCTGAAAATAGAGAAAATGAATAAAATGAGAATCAAATATTTCTTTTATATATATATATAAAGTCAAACTTATGTGTTAGAGTAATAAAAAACAATTCAAGAAAAGTGGGTCATTATCTACCTTGGCGTTGGATAATATTTAAGACAGTTTTTGTGAATCCTGTCAAGGGTCGAAAGTGACTTACAACTGTTGAATAGCAGCTTAGCCACACAGAAAGACATTACAATTGTTGTCGAACTCAATCAAGCACTACTTCATGTTGAGATGGATCGAATCTAGCTTCTACAGGAGCATGGATGTGAACATCTAGTGGGTATGTACAGATGCAAATGAACACTCTATGCCTTTGGACAGTATTGCACATCAAAACTGAACCATCAAAATTACAACAAAATCTTCAAATGGCAAAACAAAACAAGAAAAACAAAAGAAAATGTTACCTTGTCAAAGAACGTGTATTTTTTTTCTCTTGCAATTTTTCGAGGATCTTAATCGTTGAAGGAATGAGAAATAAGATGGACCTCCATGCATCATGTTATATGAAAAATGGAGAAGATGAGAGATCAAGGATATAAAGAAATTTCAATTATGAAATTGATGTCTGAAAATAGAGAAGATGAAGAATAAGAGTAGAGATTTCAAATTTGAAATTTGTAAATGAATAGAGGGAATCGTTTATTACAAAAAAATTGGAGAAAAAACAGAGATTCATGAAAAGTAACAAATTGACCTTCTATAATTGGTGGTGGGATGAGGTTAAAAGTTGGGAAAGCTCAAAATAGGCACCTGACCATTTTGTTTTAAGAAAGTACCTCTTTGAAGCATTCCTGAACAATGGTTAGGTTTCTTTCATGCATCTACAAGTTTGTACATCATGCATACAATCTTGTAATTAAGAGATTTCTTATTTTTATGCTTTAAAAGCTTATACTTAATGCATAAAAACTTGTAATTAAGACTTTAGGTATAAATGGTTATTAATGTATTATAGATTATAAATAGATATAGATATAGATATAGATATAAAAGTTAGGGAAATTGACTTAGATAAACATTCCACAAATGAGATTGTCATCAGTAACCATCTCTCTCCCTGTTTGACCAAAATAGCCAAACCTCAGTCAAATCCTATTCCAAACCTCTGCCAAATTGACGGAAATACCAAAACGACGTCGTTTTGGTCGTTTTTGATGGAGATTGGCATGAAACCTCCGCCAAATTGACAGAGGTTCTCAAAACTACGTCATTTTGGGCTTGTTTTATACGTCGGTCAAATACCAATTAAACCTCCGCCAAATACCATAAACCTCCGCCTAATACATTAAACCTCCGCCAAATACACCCCAAACCTCCTCCAAATACATTTGAATCCTCCGCCAAATACCCCAAACCGCCGTCAAATACCATTCAAACTTCCAAAACGCTGTCATTTTGGACACGTGTTGTCACGAGAGAAACCCTAATTCAAAACCTTAAAATTTGTTTGAAATAAGTTTTGAAGTCCGCCTCCATCTTTAAACCAGCATCCGACTTCTTTCTCACTTGTTGCTATCATCTTTTTCTTTGAGACACCACACTCATATTTTTCTCCCACAGCAAATCTTCTTAGAAATTTACTCTCATCTCCTTTAAAACTGCAACTCTTTCAATAAAAAGTCAAGAGAGTCAAGAGGACCACCTTACTTCAATTCCTTCAATCTCATGTCCTTCAAATTTCTTTATTTGACGGACGTATTTAGAGACATTTGAGGACCACCACGTATTTGTGACAACGAGAAATTAAACACGTTTACGAAATGGTTAGTTTATGTTAATGTTTACAATTTACATGTATATTATTTAAGTTAGCTTTGCTTAATATTATGTTTTTCCATTCGTGCGTTTTCATATAACTATATATTTTTTAGAACATGTGGTATAGCATTTTTCAACAAAGAAAATTTATTTGTTTTTTGTTTTTTAGGAGAATATTATAGGTGGTTGTATTTGTTGTATGTTTTAAGCTTGTTGTAAATTTTTAAGTTTTTGCTTTTTGTATGTTTTAAGCTTCTTGTATGTCTTTAATATCTGTTGTAAAGTTTTATTTGCATTTTGTTAGTGTTGGGTCACCGATGATTTGGTGATGAACATTCTCTATTATTTGATTGATCTTTTACAGGTTCTTTTTAAGGTCTGAAATATACTTCAAGTATTGGAAAATCGAAGGCTATCCAATTAAGGGTTGTACATCAAAATGTGGAATTTTTGATGTACCAACTAATATTAATATTCAGACCACTTGCCGAATCAAGATGAGAATTGGGTCACCAATGTTGTATTGGGTCACCGATACAAGATGAGGTCACCGACCTAAAGGATGAGGTCACCGACCTAAAGGATGAGGTCACCGACATGGTACATGGAGGTCACCGACATGGTACATGGAGGCCACCGATTGTCATCTATGGTCACCGAAAATTGCAGTTGCCTTTCTTTAAAGTTGTGATAACAAGTCACCAATACAAGGATGACTCAAAGATCATCGGCGCCACTATTCACCCTCCAACCAAAAATTCTCCTAAGTTACTTATCACCATAAAAAGAGCTGACTCTCTCAACAAAACTTATGAGATAGAATGGTTGGAAGTTCTCGGGATCACTGAATGGTTGGAGATCCGTAATCATGTTTCCAAGAGTAGGAGTAAGTACAAAGAGTTTATACTTGACACTCTCCGAAAATTGTTCATCAAAATGGTCAAAATACAGAAGGAACATGATATAACAGTGACAAGATTAGGAGGGCAACAAATGTACCTCATTCAGCAAAGCGTCACTAGAGAAGTCACTCTAGCCCCAAGGAACAAGAAAAAGGGGCATTTTGCCATGCTTCACGAAAGGAACATCAAGATAGATGCTTCGGGTATAAATCTCACCATTCCGACTCCAGTTGCGTACCCGGAGCAAACCATGCTTACTGAACCTGAACTTGGTGTGTTCTTTGGAGACATCTTTGGAAACATAGGTTTCTTCAGAGCTTCCGACATTCCAATGGCTCAGTCTACTTTTCTCACTGCTATTCTGGGTGTGCCTCCTCTTGAAGATCATGGAATCACAAGACTTATCTTGAATGAGCTAAAAAGAAGAGAACCCACCGATCCCTAAAAATTCTACTCATAGTATGAACTTCATTAATTATGTACTCTGTGTGATGTACTATCCTGTGTGTTGATTAATAAAAGTTCATACTTTTCTTCATCTTAATTCTTGTTCATACCTTAATTTTTTTTTCTTTGCACATACTTATACTTACACTTATACTTATATTGTACATACTCTGTTAAAAAAAACATCTGAGTGAAAAGAACCCAAAAGAAAAATAGAAAGGGTCAAAAAGTATTTCTTTCTAACATACAGGTATCATCATCAAATAGGGGGAGATTGTTGGGTCACCGATGATTTGGTAATGAACCTTCTCTATTATTTGATTGATCTTTACAGGTTCTTTTTAAGATCTGAAATATACTTCAAGTATTGGAAAATCGAAGACTATCCAATCAAGGGTTGTACTTCAAAATGTGGAATTTTTGATGTACCAACTAACATTAATATTCAGACCACTTGCCGAATCAAGATGAGAATTGGGTCACCGATGTTGTATTGGGTCACCGATACAAGATGAGGTCACCGACATGGTACATGGAGGTCACCGACATTACATGGAGGTCACCGATTGTCATCTATGGTCACCGAAAATTGGAGTTGCCTTTCTTTAAGGTTGTGATAACAAGTCACCAATACAAGGATGTACACTTGCCAACACTTAGTGAAAAATGAGGATCACCAAGCAATGTGTACACTTATAAATACCAACCTTATAAGGCACTCACCGATGTGATACATGGTTCCATGTATCACCCAACAATTTTCAGAGATAAGTTCTTATGACACAATAAAATATAAGATACGCGTGCAGCAAGAACTTGCGTAGCAAACCTTAAATTGAGACATTCTCTTTTTACTCACCTAAAAAGGATGTTTGTCTTTAAGCTAAAAGGTTTGATGGGACTTCATAGAGCATGAAGAAAAAGAGATAAAGTTATCTGACATTGCGTGCTACAAAGAATGTTTCATCCATTAACCTAGTACAAAGGGAATGGCATCTTCCTTTGTCCATCAGATATACTTCCAGCTAATGAATCCTTGACAGTTGTCCACTTGCATCCCATGCATGGGTACTATAAAAGGAGATGAAGTCTTTCCCATAAATCTCACGCTTTCAACAAATCCTCTGAGTAATCATTTGTTTGATTCCGGCAATCCTGTGTGTTTTAACAGTTTTATTTTAGCTTTCTTAGTGCATAAGTTAAATACTGTTTTCATGTGTTTCATGTGTTTAGTTTGTTAGAATAGTGTGTCTATTCTTTTCCGCAACAAATTTCTGTATGTAAATTTTTAATATTTATATTAAAAAATTTAAAAGAGTAAAATTTTGAGTGTTTGTATTCAACCCCCCCACCTCCCTTCTACAAACTCTCACTTACATAGCCATCTCTAAACAGGGACTAACATTTAGTGGTAAATTTTCAGGTATATAAACATTTACATTTTAAATTATATAAAAATTGTCATGACAAATTTACGTTTAAAATTATATAAAAATTGAAAACAATGACATTTACGTTTAAAATTATATAAAGATTGAAAACAATGACATTTACGTTTACTTCAAAGTCCAGGTACTAAAACTGTCAAAATAGAAAGTTATAAGACTAACTTGTCTAACAGAAAGGACTAACTTTGTAAAGAAACTTAACAAAAAATTAACCCTAACAGACTCGTGACTGAACTAAAGGAAAAGGACTCAAATTGTAACAAACCTTAACGGAACTAACGGAGAAAACTTCAAGGGCCGAAACTGTCAGTATTTAAAACTGCTAAGTCCAGGTCCTAAAACTGTCAAAATAGAAAGTTAAAAAAACTAACTTGTTTAATAGAAAGGACTAACTTTGTAAAAAACTTAACAAAAAATTAACCCTAACAGACTTAACAGAACTAACGGAAAAGGACTAAAATTGAAACAAACCTTAACGGAACTAACGAAGAAACCTTCAAGGGTCGAAACTGTCAGTATTTAAAACTTCAAAGTCCAGGTACTAAAACTGTCAAAACAGAAAGTTAAAAAAACTAACTTGTCTAACAGAAAGGACTAACTTTGTAAAGAAACTTAACACAAAATTAACCCTAACAGACTTAACATAACTAACGGAAAAAGAACTAAAATTGTAACAAATCTTAACGGAACTAACGGAAAGTTAACGGAAACGAAACATAATACAATTTATAAATTAAGTTACAAATCAAAATGTACTACTTAGATTTTTAATAATATTTATATAGGCCGAGGAAGATAGTGTACCCTCGATTAATGTGAGGGCAAAGCTATCCGTCATGAAGGAGATTAAGGAGAAGTTAACCCGTAATAGGGCGATCATATTCAATGATACGTGTTTTGGTCCATGGCTGGATCTATCTAATAATACTGCGGATCCCGATGGTACAAGTGAGGAAGAGATGTATTTCCAGATCGGACCGCATCGGCTTCATTTTGGTCGGGAGGAGTTCTATCTAGTGACGGGGCTTCGTTTTGGTAGGACTCCAAGGGATCCTTCGGTTAGGGATGGTTTCGTTCGTAGGGTTTTTGTTGATGATAAGCCTAAGATGGACAAGGTGTGGGAAGTTTTTAATGATATTTGAGAGAATGACAATATGAATGACAACGATGCCGTGCGGGTGTGTTTGATGCTGGTGGTTGATATGTTTTTTCTTGGCCACCTGAAGAATGCGAAAGTTTCTAAATATGTGTTGATGGCGATAGAAAATTTGGAATTTTGGAACAGTTATCCATGGGGGTCAGTTATTTGGAGGTATACAATCAACCAGATGTAGAGTTGTTTAAATAAAGAAGGACGGACATCGACAAATAAAAAATTGACGATCATGGGGTTCTTATTTGCTTTGAAGGTTAGTTAAATTCTTGTCATTTAAATATTTATACATTTTACATTTATTTCATATTTAATTATTGTCATTTAATTATTTTTGACGTTTTAATTCATAGATATGGACTGTAGAAACGTTTCCATATTGCAACGCATACTTCATTAAAAACAATAATGTGTACCTGAGGGCAGTTCGTTGGACCCGGGTTCCAAAAACGATAAAACTTAGCCACGTCACGAAGATCATTGATGTGTCGATGGTATGTTTTTTAAATATCCTTGAAAAATAATAATTTTGTTAACTTTTTCTTATTGTAACATCATTTTTCTTTTAAATATATTAGGAGGCTAGGCAACCACTCTCCAGGCTGTTACCAGAGCCTATGGAGGTGTCAACAGAGTGGTATGTCGAGAGCCTAAGTTATTTTAGGGCGGGTACGGACGTCCACGCTGAAGACGCCGTGGATGAGGACGACGATCATAATCATAGTGAGCAGCATCATGCTACCGGCCATGGATCTCAGCCTCAGGGTTATCAGCATCCTCAGTCGGACCCTCATTCCCAGTATCTAGAGAGGTTGGCCAATTTTGAGCGTGTTCAACAAGCTCATCAAACATCATGGGATGCATTGAATCCGTACCTGCCTGCTATTCATGGTCTTCTAGAGTTTGAGTGTGTTCAGCAAGCTCATCAAATATCCATGGATGCGTTGAATTCATACCTGCCTGCTATTTATGGTCTTAAAGATTGGAACTAATCGATAGAGGACCGTTTGGCGTCATATGATGATCATTGTCGTACACATGCAAGTACTTTTAATAATACATTATTTGAGTGTATATATTTATTTTACAAACTTAAAACAATATATACAAATTGGTTAACTATTTTTATTTGTGCGTAGATGCCAATATACGACGCACCACAGCCACCACCCAGGGAACCCAACTTCCTTGATTTGCTGGCTTCGGAGGACACGCCAGCAAGCTCCCTTGGGGTACCCTTTTCCAGGCCACAGTACTCCCATACGGTAACTTATACAACCCATTTTAAGCAATTCATTTACGTTATTCGTATGAAACTCTATATATTGATAATATATCTCGATTACATTACGCAACCCACCTACCAGACGGTTCCTCCCTCTAGCCCATCCATGCCGCATGGCATGCGTTTCATGTCTGGTTTCGATGGTATGGTTGGCCCATCCATGCCGCATGGCATGCTTTTAATTTCTGGTTTGGATGGTACCGCCATGTATTAGACTCCGTCTCAAATTCGACCTCCTCCAGAGATAGAGAGTAGGCCGCACCGCGAAGTTGGAGGGGGCCGACAGATTGTAGACCCTTATACAGCACTACCGCCTAGCACTACTCCTCCAGTTGGAGTTAGAGGCAATGCTAAAGGTGAAGCAAAAGTTAGAGGCAAAGGCAGAGGTGAAGGCAATGCTAGAGATAGAGGTCGAACCCAATTGCAGACACAAGTTCCCCTTCTTCAGACCAGTATTGAGCCGGAAGTCCTTAGAGTATACAGGTCGAAAGGGTTGCCATAAACATGCAAGATTACGTTGTTACCGATGGAACTCACTCCGCAATGGTGGGTTGCATTACTGGGAGAGGATGGGGAAGGGTTGTACTTAAGCTCGATTAGTTTTATAGTTTTAATTACAAATTTGGTTGTAATATGTAGTTCATGTCTAATATTTTCTGTTTTATTAATAGCATGTAGATGCTTGGGCGAAAATGGTGCAGTCAGGTCGCCATGAACGTAGTAGATGGACGATTATGTCTGCCGACTTCTTTCAGAACTTGTGCGAGCACAATGCTGGTTCTGCCATTCCACAGGCTGACGGTAAAATGACAAAGGAGGGATGGCCAGCATGGGCGAAAATTCATTTGGTATTGAAACTAAAATAACATTTATTTATTTATTTATTTATTTATTTATTAGTAGTCATCAGTTAGATTCACAAATTTTGATTTCTAACGTTTTTTATTCCAGGTCATTATGCCAATATGTCTCCTGAAAAAACATTGGGTGGTCGGGGAGTTTAACTTAGATTAAATGCAACTCACAATATACGACTCTGACCAAACCGAGACCTATAAAAGGGAATTGAAAAGCTGGTTGAGAGCTTTTGGACGGGTTCTTGAATAGTTTTTATTGAGGATTAGTGAAACAAGCCGAGCTGAGCGTGCGGGGTCCGTCTCATATGTCAAGGCGGATAACGTACCACAAAACGAATGACTCGGCGATTCTGGTCCTTTGGCGTGTCAAATGATCTCGTTGTTGGGGAATGGCCATATCCCATCCCATAATACAACGGCTCAAACGGCGAGACAAACGCCTTACAATATGGTTGATATATTTTGGGCTATGCGTGTTTAGGACATTTGTAATTTTGTTTGAACTTTATGGATTTTATATTTTATATTATGCCATATGAATTTTAAAACAAATATTGCCATATGAATTTTAAAACAAATATTTATAATTTTGTTTGAACTCTAGGGTTTTCAATACACATGACGGAGTCTCCAAGCAGAAGTTATCCCCAAAGTCCGATTAGAGAATTTCATGTGTCATACGCATATGGAAATTGATTTGGGTGACCGTGTGAGATCTGATGAAAATACACGGTGACCCAAAGTTTCCATATGACTATGACATTGAAGTTCTCTAATCGAAATTTGGTGATAACTCCTGCTTGGAGAGCTCTGTCTCGTGTGTTGAAAACCCTAGTATATGGCAATATTTGTTTTAAAATCCATATGGCAATCTTTATGTTCACTTTATTTTACACAAATAAAACTTAACAAACACCATAGAATTCATAAAACTATAAGTGAACATACTTAAAAGGTTATAAACATGGTTCGAAGATGATGCGTTGTCAGCCACGTGAGAAAAGTAACAAAAAACTATGAGAGTAAACTAAAGAAGTTATTGGTGCATCTGTATCAAAAGATGGTCTTCTTATTCAAAAAATATCAATGCCTTTTCATTGAGATCTCTGTCATTTTGGCGGAGGTTTCATTGGGACATCTCCGTCAATTTACCCAAAACGACGTCGTCTTTTTCAAACGAATATTGCAGGCTTTATCGGTCGTCTTTTTCAGACGTTTTCAAGAGAATCTGTCAGCTTTTTTCAGGCGAATCTGTCAGCCTTTTTTCAGCGAATCTTGAAGCTTTTATCAGGCGAATATTGACCAAATCGACATCCTAAATTACCAGTTTAACCTTTTCACAACTATAAATAGGTGGTATGTACTGAAGTAGTAACACACAACTTACTATCAATCCTTTCCTACCTTTTAGAACATTTGGAAAACACCATGTCTGCAAACAACCGATCTGGCAAGAAGATAACAGCAAATAAGGCTAGAAGTTCTCGCTTAGCAATGAAACAAGCATTACCATTGAATGATGGAAAGTACAGGCGTGGTTGGAAGTACCGTCAACGGAAGAGGAGTGGCCAATGTATCGGAGAACTAGCGCCGAGCATCCAATAACCGAAGAGAACCGCGCTGATTTCAAAGATGCATGTTTTAACTACATGAACGCATCTCCATACAATGCACCACCAATGTATTCAGAATGGTTTGCTAACCCTGACTCGAACCCTCCGGCCTCTCAAGTCATACCGGCGAAACTGAAGGCCGCTATTCTGGAGGCAAACGAGGAGATCAGAGCGCTTGGGGAGAAATTGAACACGAACAAGGAGATACAATTTGAAAAAGAGGCGCTGCTTATTAAAAGTAAAGCAGAGCTTGCAGTTCTGGAAAAAACAATCAGTACAGAGGAAATGTTGGTAAGGGAAATCAAAGAAGAATACAATGTTCTGGAAGACAAGATCAACGAAAAGGCTAAGTGGATCATCCAATGCCAGAATATCTATCCTTACTAAATTTCTCCGTGTTATTTGTTTGTTTTAAATGTGTGCACTACTACCATTTCCATGTTCTTCAAGTCACCATCTTAATAAATTTATGGTTTAATGTAACATAACGACTAAAGCAATCTTCATGTTTCACTTTATTTTACACAAATAAAACTTAACAAACACCATAAAAGACATAAAAATAAGTGATCATACTTAAAAGTTACAAACATGAATTAATCAATAAGATCAGCGTTGAGATCAAAAGTATAATGTCTTCCATAATTATCTGTGGTTGATAGTGGTTGGGTCTGTCGGCTTTCTGATGCTCCTTGACTACCCACATTTGTCCATGCATGATTTGTAAATGTTCTCTTAGTATGTCTGGTTTGACCACACTGACTACATTTCTTCCGGATGGGATCCTCACCACGAGAAGGTCTACGAGCATGGTTACTAGGTCTTCCAACAGCTCTCTTTATCAGGGTGGACGAACTATCATAAGTGGTTCCTCTAGAACAACCCATGTTTCTTCAGCACCAAGCGGATATATGAGAGGTGCATACGTTGCTCGAAAATTACTCCAGCTATAGAAATGACTTGCCAAATTGCTGCAGTCTGGGGATTGTAGACTTGTAGCAACAACGATTGCATGGACGCAAGGTAAGCCCGATTTTTGCCATTTCAAACACGTGCAAGTACCTCCACGGTAATGACTTGTTTCGTTTCTACGATAATCACGCACTTCATAGTAACCCTAGCCAACTTGATGTACAGTCCACGATGCAGCTTTGTAGGCTCTCTTATGAATTTTGTTCTGCGACCACGGGGTTAGAGCATTGATCATTGTCTCTATAAAAAACATATTTTTTTTTTGTTAGAACTGATTACATCAAAAGTAGTAGTAGTACATAAAATAAATTTAAACGGATTTTAATCTCCTTTAGTACGGCGTTTGGAATACCACTCTTGTTGGAAGTCTCGAAAGTACTCGAAAAGGGCACAAATTGGCATCTTTCGAGCATAACGGCACAGTGAATTGATCGACTCGACACTGTTGGAAGTCATGATGTTGTAGCGTTTTCCTTCTAAATGCGCCCTTGTCCATTTCTTTGGATCAAGCTGGTCCAACACTGAAGATACTTGGGGGTAAAACGGCTCGTAGAGCAAACATATGCATTTCGAAATCCTCAACCCTAGACGCTTGACATGTCTTCCAATATCAATTCTTCCTATACTTTACCCCGGGGTCTCTGGTTTTTACGTTCATCTCCAGGTGACGACAACAAAGCCCATGATGTGCCCTTGGGAACACGGTGGTAAGCCCTTGGTTTATTGCAGCAGCCCTATCTGATATGAAACCAAGTCTTCTAGTTCTCCAATACATTGCTTCAACATGGTCAAAAACCAAGTCCACCCCTCTCCACTCTCAGATCTACCCACTCTGAAAGCGACCGACACGATTTGGTTATTTGCGCCCATAGCAACAGCTAAGTACATTGTGCCCAAATAAGGCCCCTTCAAATGATCACCATCAATTATAAGAACCCGACGCAAATGCAATACAGTCGTCTCAATCTGAAAATTAAGTGGTTCACATGTTAGAAAATTAAAGTACATAGTTGTGCAAAATTATATTCAAAATGTTAAAATTATACTTACCGCACAACCAAGAGTAGCGAAACACATCTCAAACCGTCTACTACTATCTTCCTAATCTTTGTCACCGTACCAGGATTACGGAGCTCTAAATTATAGAAAAACTTAGGTAGTCGGGTAAACGAATCCGCCGGGTCACCCTTCACCACCATTGTTGTATATTTTTTTCGCTCGATATGCTTGCCAGACCGAAATATTTGTTGTATGCTGATGTTTTATATCGCTTATGATGTCTTTTGCATGGAGTATCCTGCCACTATCCTGTACTTTAGGTAAAATTAAATTACCCAACACCATTGCAGTTGCTTGACGGTGCCTATGATGCAACTGCGTCTTTGAGCAGGTGTGCGCGTCATCCAACTTTAGTACATGAAACATCTTCGTGGATCCGACATTCGTTGCCGTCATACGCCATCCACATTTGTTAACAAAACATTTCGCCTCAAACCTAGTTTTGGAAGATTTATCCACTCTATATTCGAAACCGTCATCAATAAACTTCATCAAAAGAGCCATTTTCATTTCATCTTTGGTTTTAAATAACATCCCCACTTTAACTCTTTTGCTACGAATATAAGGTATAGATAATATGGGTGTGATGGCGGTCTCCGATGTTGGAAGGAAATGAGGCATATCAAAATAATCATTACTCCCTGCAACTGACTTTTTTGATTTCCTTTTTGTTGTTGGTTCTTCATCACTCTCACTATCAGTTATACCTACGGGGAAAACATATTCATCAAGGTCGACTCTTCTTCTTCTTCTCCTCCTTCTCCTTGTTCTTCTCCCCTTCCTCCTTCTTCTCCCCCTCCTTCTTCTTCTTCGTCATTACCATGATACAGTACATCATAGACACAAATTGTTGGCGCTTTATCTAAACCAACAGCCCATTCTAGGAAACCCGCAACATGATCATCATCTTCCAAACGATAAATATGATCGTCATTATCTAACTTGTACGCCATTGTAGTGATACCAACTGAATTGGCAACCTTACATTATGGCATGCATACTCAAGCAACTCCGAAAGCGTAATTCTGGATGGCACCTTGACCTTCTGCAACGGTTGATCAGTAACATACTCCCACGTTTGATTAATTTGTTGCCACGAACCCCCACCAGAAATACGCAACTTAATTTTATAAGTTGAAGAACTCATGATGTAATTCAAAGAAACAAGAAAATGAAAGATTGAAGAAAATGGATGTCTACAATTGAATGAGAAGATGGTTCTTAATTGAATGAGAAGGTGGTTCTTATACAAAAATTCATATTCTTTTACGATTAAAAAAATTGGAAAACAAAAAATCTGATAAAACATTTAATGATTGACATTTCCTTTAATATCAGTAGGTGTAGTGCAAACAAAATATGATAAAAGATACTGAATTTGCAGATTTTGTACATCTTTGATTCTTTGATAACTATTCATATCAGTACTATTTATTTACTTTGTTGAAAAATACAGTGTTATTACTATTTATATAAGTACTTTTGTACAAGAAATGGTAAAAAGTCTGATTAATTGTGGTGGACGTGAAACCTTTATCAAAAATAAGAAATTAGGGTTTTGAATTAGGGTTTCTCTCGTGACAACAAGTGTCCAAAACGACAGCGTTTTGGAGGTTTGAATGGTATTTGACGGAGGTTTCGGGTATTTGGCGGAGGTTTAATGTATTTGACGGAAGTTTATGGTATTTGGCGGAGGTTTAATTGGTATTTGACGGACGTATAAAACAAGCCTAAAACGATGTAGTTTTGAGAACCTCCGTCAATTTGGCGGAGGTTTCATGCAAATCTCTGTAAAAAATGACCAAAACGACGTCATTTTGGTATTTCCGTCAATTTGGCGGAGGTTTGGAATAGGATTTGGCGGAGGTTTGGCTATTTTGGTCAAACGGAAAGAGAGATTGTTACTGATGACAATCTCATTTGTGAAATGTTTATCTAAGCCAATTTCCCAAAAAGTTATGAGTGGTGTCCTTGAAAAAAAATCGGATATGTCCGTAAACTTAATGTTGTTTCCATAAATGAAGTTTAAAAACCGTTGTAATTTTCGCCAAATCACAAGAACTATATTTGTAATTCAATCTAAATAATATTAGTATATTTTTGCGTATTTGGTGCAGTGACCTATGTTATTTGACTTTATATGTATAAATACCATTAGTCCAAATTTATTGGCTTCTTGTAATATTTAAATCTTCATCGTATATAAATTACTTTTGGTTCAATGTTTTTGTTATTATCTATATATATATATATCTATATTTATATCTATATCTATGTCTATATCTATTATTTATATTGGGTGGCAATGGGTCAGGTTGGGTTGGGTTCGAGTTCAGCCTATTTATTAAACAGGTCGAAAATCTCAACTCATTTAATTAAATGGGTTAAGATTTTTACCCAACCCAACATGTTACTTAAATGGGTTGTCAACGGGTTGACATGTTTACGAAAATATGTTCCCAACCTGTTAAATAAATGGGTTCAACCTGGGTTGACCCATTTAATTTTAAATAAATAATATACAATGACAAGCCCACAACCACAAATACGAGAACGCCGACGACGGACTGTTGACCGACGAGAAGAGAAGGCGACGAACTGTTGACTGATGAGATGACAAAGGGACGGCGACGGACTATTGACAAAGAGAAGAGAACATCGACGAGAGAGAGAGAGAGAGAGAGAGAGAGAGAGAGAGAGAGAGAGAGAGAGAGAGAGAGAGAGAGAGAGAGAGAGAGAGAGAGAGAGAGAGAGCAGCGTTGGCCGTTGAGAGTCGGCGGGAGTGAGAGGAGGCCGGAGGGTTAGACTGTTAGAGATGAGAGTTTTCGTTTTTGGAGAATGGAGGCGTTCAAAATGAAAACCAAAGTCCAAAACTAGGGTTTTTCTTTTTTTGTTTCACTTTAACATTAAATTTTGTATTTTAAATCTATTAATCTATTATTATTAAAAATAAAATATATATTTAAATGGGTAAAAAACAAGTTATTAATGGGTTGAAAGCAGATTACAAACGGATTGCAAACAAATTGTAAATGAGTTGAAAATATGTCGAAAATTTCAACCCAACCCATTTATTAAATGGGTTAGACGGGTTGACCCAACAGGTTGAAAATCTCAACCCAACCAGCTACTAATGGGTTGGTTTTGGGTTGGGTTGGCGGGTTGGGTCAGTTTTTGCTACCCCTAAATTCTATACTATATTAAAAAGGAGTTATAGTTATAATTAGTTATCTTGAAATTTTTAAGAGGTACAAGTTGTTATGCCAAAGGTACAAACTTGAAAGTTTCCCTTACCTCCTCACCATCTCTCACATATTATAAACCAAATCATTTTTAATTTCTAAATCATATTTTATACCTTTATGTTTAGTTATATATTTTACTTTATATCTCTTAATTTTTAATTTTTTATTGTTAATTTTTTATTTTACACATTTATCATATCAACATAAATAATCCTATATGAACTAAAATGCATTTAAAAATTACATTTATTGTTTTTGACAAATTATATCATTACAATCATCTTGTCAATATCTTTAAAATGAGTCCAATATCGAATATCATTACAAGAAAAAACATATTTACGATGATCATACAAAAACCCTGTAGTGAACCAAACAAACAAAACTTTTCTTCAAGACTTAAAATCAAAGAGATTTCAAGGATTACAATCCTGAATGATTTTTTGGGCACTACTATCCAGGAAAGAAGATGGATATGTAGAGAAAATAGGGACGTTTGTGGTTATGGAGGATGGTAATTCGATGAGGCGTGGGATATAATCAGACAAATTTCAGGAGCAATCTTCCATATGCATTAGATGGTTGTACATAATGTAATAAAATATTGTACATCTTAAAAATTCAAGAATAATCGAAACTGTTGTTTTTTAATACAACATATATATAGATTTGTTCTCTTGTTTCTTTTAGTTCGTTATACAAGTGGGGGATCTTTATGAAAATAAACTGTATGTTTTGGGGGAGATTAAAGGTTTGATTTAGATTTTTTTTGTGTCTTATATACATGATATTGCTTATTTCAGGAATGCCCATTGATGTCTTCACAACCTCTACAGTTTTTGTTGGGCATCTACGTTCACATTATGATAGAGAAGTGATTACAAATTGTTGAAAATGATAACTCACTCGGGACTTCTTGTACATTCCCTTATCAACCAATAACCTATTTACATTGCTGCCTTTCCTAACATCGAAAACTTCATTCGGCCTGTCATGTCATAGCGAAAGAGATTGACAATGAATGGAGTATAATGTGTTAGATTTTATATTAGGATATGTCTTTTGAGCAAATCTATTGACAGATAGGAATATCTGATATAAAAGATGTATTACATAAATTGAGAAACGTTATATTAGTTCTTTTCATATCTGGTGCCTTAACCTAACTGTTTGTAAAACCAAAAAGGTTCTAAAATTCTTAATCCATGCAAATGAGAAACCCTTCAAAATCCTTTACATTTGCCGCTTCGTGCGGGTGCACTAACTAGTATTAATAAGTGTGTAAAACAGTTATTACTGAATTTTAGAGGTACCATTCATTTTTTGTGATGTACAAGCTTCTAAGAGACAAATTAACACCTCCACTTCCCAAAAAATCTCGCGTGAACTTTTCACTCCGTTGAATCTCTACATAACTTCCCACGACTGCTACCTCTTCCTTAACCCAACTCTGGTAATGCTCACAATTGCACTCTCGGTGGTGATTCTCTAGGCGACGATTCACGCTTTTCTAAGGATGTTATTCTCCCAGATTGATTGTGTGTTTGTTTCTTGAGTTAGAGTTTGCTTTTTTCTTTAAACAAAAATGAAAGAATTTTGAATTGCGCATAGTTGAGACCTGTTTTCACTTTGATTTGTTTGTCTACCTCTTTGCTATTTCATTTTTTGCATGTCATAGCATCAGTACATCATGGCCGCCAAGGAATTCAAAGTTGTGGATGTCGTCGTTTGGAGAATTCCGGTTACCAATGAAACCCAACTCTTTTTTAGTGTCATACGAATCTTCACTTCTCTTGAAAGGTAAATCATGACTGATTTTGAGCTTGCCGTTATGTGAAACATATTTTCATTACAAGAATGATTCAATGGTGATGGTTGAAAACCTGATCTTTTTCTAAAAATGGGCAGAAATTCCATTCCAGGCTCCGAAAATGGCAGTTTCAAAATTTTAATGTCCTTCTCTCTTAACCCAAATGAAAATGCAGCATACACAAGCTTGTATGTTTGCGTACTTTTTTCCTTCAACGTCCATGTTTCATATCTTTGTTGGCATAATTCTTTTTGGCAAGTTTAATGAATCTTGTGATTTATATTTATTTCATGGTCTTGACTTGTTTGTAGGAACTTGCAATCCAGATTGCCGAGCCGTTTGAAGCTTCGGGATCTAGCATTGATGTAATGTCTCTAGTGGTGAACTTTTGCTTAGGTGACGTTTATTTTCTAAGAGGTGTTGAAGTCTGAAATCTGAAAACCATAGAAAAACAAACAATCTAAATGTGAAAATGTCTGACCGATTCAGACATAAGAGGTAATTAAGTGCTGAAAAAGAGAAAACAAACAAGGACTTAGTATCTCTCATCCAAATATTTTTCTGATATAAGATGAACTTCACTATGTATTTATGTTAATGCATTATAGACTATTGGATTCTCTTCTATGGTTCAGGATGGGTTTTTAAAACAATAAATTATTCTCAACCATCCAATTCAGATTTGCTATTTTTTCCGTTTCAATTAAGTCAATCTTGTGAAAAAAGAGTATAGCATTGCTATGACATCATGTTTTTCTCTATAAGCTCACGTAATGAATCCTATGTTTTTTTTTCAAGATTGAGTGCTTGGGGAAGGGTTATATATCAAATGGTGGAGTGTTCGTCTTACAGCCTCAGTTGATTTTTTAACAAAGTTAAATCATAATTTTTTTTTGGATCAATTATTTTGCTAATCATTCAAAGACATTTAAGAAGCATAGAGAGAAAAAGACGAAGACATTTGCCATTAATGGACCATGGAACAATTTATTCATGAGACCTCATATTGTATGACTTAATTTTTTTTTTACCATCTTTCAAGCTTAATTTTT
This sequence comes from Silybum marianum, assembly GCA_036898165.1. Classification (NCBI taxonomy): domain Eukaryota; kingdom Viridiplantae; phylum Streptophyta; class Magnoliopsida; order Asterales; family Asteraceae; genus Silybum; species Silybum marianum. The sequence continues at coordinate 11,462,409 of CM072540.1, read as the reverse complement.
CTAACATTTCCTATTATTTTACAATTTCTTCTGTCATAAAAATATGATACAGATAGGTTTCAAGAGTTAACGAGACTTTTCTTCGATCTTTGGAAAAGAAGAAAACGGGGTCGAAAAAAGCTCGTAAACCTGCATCGGAAACTGAAAAATAATTTCTTGCGTAAATTGGATTGCATGCCAGGTCGCGGGCGCATCCTAACGAGTCCCAAAAGGATTTGCGTTTATTTGTTTGTTTGCTTATTTTATTTCTTAATTAGTTTTAGGATAAATATTTAGTTTATTTATTTATTATTTATTAGTTTATAATTAGATTATGATTATTATTAGTTACCTTTTTAAATAGTTTCCTAGTTAAATAAGAATTAGGATTGATCTAGTTTCCATATTATCTTAATTAGTTTAGCTATAAATATGATTTATTATTTTCATTATTATTCAAATTTTTGATAATAATATATCTTCTCTTTTGAGATTGTTTTTAAGTTTTATCTCATTATTATTTAGTTCTTACACTCGTAAATTCTAACCCTTTTGGATTTAGACGTTTGTCGATTCGTTCCGCGTTTCCTGCTGCTTCAGTTGGTATCAGAGCAGGATTCGCCTGCCCTTTTCACTAACCATGGCATATCAACAGTCCGTTACGAAAGCAAATTTTGCCAAGATGACTGCGGCCATTACCTCAACTCTAGCTGATCTGACAGCGGTTGTTAACAAACGTTTTCTCAACCCTGACGACGACAAACGTCGAAGAAGGAGCAGGCACGAAAAACCGATCAAAGTTCCGTGCGGCCACATCTACAACAGTATTATGGATCCGGTTTCTCACCTAGGCAAACGACCGTTCATTCGTAAGAGGCCGTCTGAAAAAGATAAAGTCCTACCGGGCAAGGTTTCGCACGATGATATCTACAACCATGTTATTGTCTGACTTCTCTCCTAAACAACTGGCCATTTATTCATGAGAATAAACCGGAAAAAGTCGAAGGCGAGTTTGTCGAAAAAGAATACGAAGAAAAGATCAACATCGTACTCCAACGGGTACTTTTCCCATCCGAAGAAGAGGGTCAAAGAAAGAATCTTTTTCGATCTCACTGCTCCATCCATAAGAAGGTATGTAACCTCATCATTGATAATGGTAGTTATGAAGACTTTGTGCCTAAAAAGTTGGTCGATTATCTCAACCTACCCACTCAACCCCATGAAGATATTTATTCTCTTGGGTTGGTCAAAAAAGGACCGCAAGTTAGGGTCACACAAACTTGGCAGGTACCCATATCGATCGGAAAACACTATCATGACGAAGTTCTATGTGATGTTCTTGATATGGATGCGTGCCACATCCTATTGGGCCGACCTTGGCAATTCGATAATGATGTCACTTATAAGGGGCGAGACAATGTAATGTTATTCCGTTGGGGCGACCAAAAGATCGCTATGGCACCAGTGAGTAGTTTTGAAAAGATCTCTGACAATAAAAACGACAATATTCTTATAGTAACTACTAGTGAGCAAAAGATGGAAGAAGACGCCAAAAAAGTCGAAGTCTTTTGCCCTATTGTTGTCAAAGGGTTAACGAGTGTAGAAAAAGACGAAAACATGTCCCACGAAATTGAAGAAAAGGTCATCTCCATGGTAACAGAGTCACATCAAGAAATCGCTACTAAAACCCAAGTATTGGAACCTGATCTCGATCCAGCAATCGAAGCAACTGAAGGTGAACCGGTTGAGGACATTCCCGAGTAAACGAGACCGTTGTCACAAGAAATCACGAAGGAAGAAACTAATGACAATGCTTCCATTATTCCGATAACAATGATTCCGGATTAAACCGAGACAACTCCCAGTAAAATTGATGTAACTTTTTTTCCTTTCGAGTTTGATAAATCTCGCTCATATGGAGGCGATCACGACAACAAGATTTGAAATTTGAAGATTGCTCAAGCCTTCTGAATTCTAAAGACCGAGTTATAGATCAACATGCTTCGAATAAGAAAATTCTTATAAGTGAATTGGTATCGCATCTAAGTTCGAGGGAGTCAAATGAACACGATTTTCAAGTGAACTCGAGGGCGAATTTTTTTCAAGTGAGGGTGACTGATACAGAGAGGTTTCGAGAGTTAACGAGACTTTTCTTCCACTACTAGAAAATTGAGTATTTTCAACGAAATTTTTTCAATGAAAAATGTCGTTGAAAATTTTCTACGCATTTTAGAGGGGTTATTGGCAGAACATAATTTTTTTGAATTTTCAACGAATTTCTTTTGAAAACCTCTCACAAACATGCATTTTCAACCAAAGTTTTTTCAACGGAATGTCTCGTCAAAAAAAATTTAGTTGAAAATGCATGTTTGTGAGAGATTTTCAACGGAAATTTGTTGAAAATTTGTATAACCAAAAGGGTTTAGACGCTTGTCGATTCTTTCGCAAATCCCCGCTGCATCAAAATAGGATGATGTTGATGATCATTGTCTAAGAAATTATCCCTATAATGTTAAATGTTATGCGATTGAGAAAAAAGTAACTTTTGATATGAATTGATCATTACAGGTTTTCTTGTGAGGATCTTCGTTGCTGTTTTCATGTTCAAATCAGATAAGGGAACATACACTTTTAAGATGTAGACAGATGGGATTTATTCTTTGATAAATAGATAGAATCTTAAGTCTTCATATTTTGAGATTCTAGGATTGAATGAAAATAATGACATTAATGATACTTGTAAAGAGTAGAGACTACTCCAAATGCTATAACGCGTGTGATGGTTGTAAAGAGTCTTAGGGGTTGTTTATCTAAATGTTTACTCGTTAAATGCTTACTCGTTAAACCGCATCATATGCAATAATTTATTCGGTAAGCACTTACCGGGTAAGAGTTATCACACTTAGGGATGAGACTCGAGGACCATATTCCGAAACCGAACCGAACCGATATTGAACCGAAACCGAACCAAATGCATGTAACTAGTTCTGTTATCGGTTCCAATTTTACAACAAACTAGTGTTCGGTACCGCGCGTTGCGCGGTAGTGATAATTTTTTATAAAAAATAACGAAGTTAAAAATGCAAATGATCACATATTAGATATTAAAGTAATATAAATTAATATTCACACTTGATATGAAGTTACTTGATCATATCCTCGGTTGCTTCCTTTCTTATATATAATTAATTAAGTTCAACATCATCAAACTTTGTAATTGGTTTAAATGATAAAATAAATGTGTGAGACTATTGACTATAATGAGGATTGGTTTGTCATAACTTGTAATATATCGATTTATCCCATATACATATATTGTTATAAAAAATTAGATTTGACATGCAAATGCGGTGTTGTTACCTAGTATGGTTATAATTGCGAGACATATTGATAATTTGCTTACATTTGTTGTAATGTACTCGTTTGCTACTTTGGTTAGGGGTGGCAATTGTGTCGTGTTCGAGTTAGCGGGTCAGGAAGGCTCAACCCGGACACGACCTGTTTAACTAATTGTGTCGAAATGTTCAACCCTAACCCGTACACGCTCGGGTTGGCGGGTTATAAACGGGTTGGCAGGTCACTTAATAATACAACCAAGTTCAAACGTCCAAGTTCAAATATTAGTACTACAACCAAAATCAAATACTAATACAAATATTATTTTAGAAAACTTAGAATAAAAATTGTGTTTTTTATTATTTTTGGCGGTTTGGCGGGTCATCCAGCAACCCGTATGTGTCAACCTGAACACGACACGTTTAATAAACAGGTTGGCGGGTCAGAAAGTTCAATCCAAACCCATTTATTTTTGTGTCGTGTCGAGAATTGTCACCCTAACTTTGAAGATATCATCAAAATATATTAAATTTTTTATTCAAATTTATATGATCCAATAGTTTACACAATTATGTTTAATGATAACAACAAATCTAACAATATTGAAAAGATGAAATATGTTATAACAAATAACATTTTTTAAATAATATAATTTTTACATACATGATTAAAATCTTCCAAGTTTTCTTCAACTCTCATCTTCTTCATCTCCCTCACCAAAAAAAATTACGAATTTATATGATATAATCGTAAACACAAGCATGTCTTATTATGATAACATAAAATCCAACAATATCGCAAAAAAAAAATATGTAATAACAAAACACATTTTTTTAAAGAATATAATTTATGCATACCTTAAAATCTTCAAAGTCTTCTTCAATTTTTTTTTTTTCATCCATAACCAAAAACAATTATAGGATTTCATTTGTTTATTATTGCAACTTTGAAAAATAAATTTCATTAAGAAATAAAAAAAAGTAAATGAAAAGGTAAATCAAGAGTTGGAGTTAAACTTGGGTATGCAAAATTGCAAAAAAAAATCGTTTAATAATAATTAAATTACACATTTTTCATACAGGGGAGCAAATGACTTTAACAATTTCAACATTTAAAAAAATCAAAAAATTTAGAAAGAAGATAAGAGAGATTCTAAACCTTAAGAGGTGCTACATCATTCAAATTTTCTCGGTAAAAAATCTTTAAAAAAAGAGATTTTAGTCATTTCATGTAAAACGAAAGGTATTATACCGATTGTAATTTCATTTTTATATATAGTTTGATTTCAATTTAAATAAAAAAATGAAACAAAGTAAATTATGTATTAATTATTACAATAAGTTGTTTTTTATAAAATTTATATATTTGGTTGTTCTAATTTAATTTTTACATGTTTATTCTATCGTTTTTTTTATACATATTGCTATATTGATTTTAATAAGTTTCATCTTTGATTATAGTTTTAATTATATACAATGATTCTATAATTTTTTTCATTTTATGTATCGATCTTAATTAATAATATTAAAAACTATTTTATTTGTTGATGAAAGAACTAATAATAATTATTTACTTATATTGATTTTAATTAGTGATATTAAATGTAATAAATATGTATTTAATTATATTTTAAATATATATATATATATATATATTGGTTCTAATTTCATTTACATTAATTTATATATTTATTTTAAAAAGATTTTAAATGTCAATATCTTCATTCAAAATTTAGATATTAAATTTAATTGAAAATTATAAAAATTAATATTTATGTTGTACTAAATAAAATGATTGAACTTGTGTGTGAGGTCATTTAGTAAATATACTATTTTTTATATAATACATATAAAAAATGTTGTATAAATAATATAACTGGCAATGATCATAAAGTATATCTCTCACCCTTTGTATTTTTCCACTTCCATCATCTAAGAACAAACACTTTTCCTATTTCTTTTGAATTCCGACTTGCTTTTCCCCACTAACTAATTACATTACGAAGGCAGTATATAATCATCATCTTCATTTTAATCAATTATAATCAAATTTATTATTATGTAGATACAAATATAGATATACATATTATTATATTAAGTATCATGTAAATGAAATTATATATATGAATCATAAAGTTTCTAAAATATCAATATATTGATTATACATATATATATATATTTATTAACTGTTAAGAAAATAAAAAAATAGAATTCATATGAAATGAAGAAATATGGGTGTAAATAATATAATGAATAGTGTAGTTAATTTAATGTTTGTTAATAATTATGTATTATTACATTATATTCATATACGTAAATATATATACATATAAATGTTTTGAGAAATTCTTATATATATTGATCGCTAATTTAATTTATATAAAAAAATTATAAATATTTTAATTATATATGTATATATATATATATATATTTAAAATTATTATGTAAACAAAAAATAAAGTCAAGTGAAATAAAAGGATTACAAAAATATTGTGTGTAACCAATAAAAATGAATAGTCTAATTAATTTAGTATTTTAATAATTATTACATTAAGAAAAAAAAAATTGAGAAATTCTTTTAGGATTGATATGCTTAGAAAATGTTACCTTATTGTTGGTGTTTTTTCTTATAAAATTACAAATCGATAAATTATAAAAATCATAAAAGACGGAGGAAATAATCCACATAAATATCAACCGAAAAGTATGAAAAAGAAAAATAAAAAATAACAATTGTAAAGAAATTTTGACGCAAAGAATAAAAAGTATTTAAGAATTTTGACGCAATAAAAACAATTATGCTACCAACCTAAATATCAATTATAAATTATAAGAGAGAAAAAACAAAGATAATTGTTCAAATAAACAACCAAAAACTTATTAACAACAATATATAATACAGAAAAAACATTAAAAGTTATATGAAAATTCTTTATGGAGAAAAAAAAAACAATGATACCGATCGAAATTAAACACACACATATACACATATCAACAATATATAACTTACAAAAAGTATAAAATTAAACATAAAAGGTATTATCTAGAATATTTATGTAGGATGAACGATGGTACGAGTTGAAAAAAAATCTACAAAAGAGAAACAATAAAAGACATACAAACTCGATTAGACATATCAACAATATACACATATACACATATCAATAATATATAACTGACAAAAAGTATAAAATTAACCATATGTATTACTTAGAATATTTATGTAGGATAAACGATAGTATGGGTTGAAAAAAAATCTACAAAACAGAAACAACAAAAGACATACAAACTCGATAAAACATGAAATTTGTTAATTCCATTTTGATGGAGCATTCGATTTTATAGATGGAAAAAACAAGAAAATGAAACATGTTAGGAGATGGTGAGGAGTTACGGAAAACGAAGGGGCAGTGTTAAATGCAAAAATAAATCAACAATTACTAATATTGATGGAAAATTAAATGGTGAGGAGGCAATGGATTTGAAGACAAATTAATTTAGTGTTTCAAATATTTAAGAAAATGTAAAATTAAGAAAAAAAGAATTGTCAAATACTCAATGGATAGAATGCCACATAAGGATTCCATCATCTTCTTTATATATATATATATATATATGTTTTGATAATTATTACATTAAGAAAAAAAATTGAAAAATTCTTTTGTGATTGATATGCTTAGAAAAGGTTACCTTATTGTTGGTGTTTTTTCTTATAAAATTACAAATCGATAAATTATAAAAATCATAAAATACATAGGAAATAATCCACAAAAATATCAGCCAAAAAGTATGAAATAGAAAAATAAAAAATAACGATTGTGAAGAAATTTTGCCTTTTATATATATAGATTATGCTACCAACCTAAATATCAATTATAAATTATAATAGAGAAAAAACAAAGATATCAATTGCAAATAATATTCGAATAAACAACCAAAAACTTATTAACAACAATATATAATACAAACAAAACATAAAAAATTATATGAAAATTCTTTATGGAGAAAAAAAACAATGATACCGATCGGAAATAAACACACACATATACACATATCAACAATATATAACTCACAAAAAGTATAAAATTAAAAATAAAAGATATTACCTAGAATATTTATGTAGGATGACCGATGGTACGGGTTGAAAAAAAATCTACAAAAGAGAAACAATAAAAGACATACAAACTCGATTAGACATATCAACAATATACACATATACACATATCAATAATATATAACTGACAAAAAGTATAAAATTAACCATATGTATTACCTAGAATATTTATGTAGGATAAACGATGGTACAGGTTGAAAAAAAATCTACAAAACAGAAACAACAAAAGACATACAAACTCGATAAGACATTAAATTTGTTAATTCCATTTTGATGAAGCATTCGATTTTATAGATGGAGAAAACCAAGAAAATAAAGCATGTTAGAAGATGGTGAGAAGTTACGGAAAATGAAGGGGCAGTGTTAAATGCAAAAATAAATTAACAATTACTAATATTGATGGAAAATTAAATGGTGAGGAGGTGATAGGTTTGAAGACAAATTAATTTAATGTTTCAAATATTTAGGAAAATGGAAAATTAAGAAAAAAGGGATTGTCAAATACTCAATGGATAGAATGCCACATAAGAATTCTATCGTCTTCCTTTTATATATATATATATATATAGATAGATTCGGGACGGATTTGGTTTTTCAATTGTTGGTACCAAGAGTTTACCGAACCGGAATTTCAATGGACACTTGACTATTGAAATTCCATCTCTTTTCTACTAAAATATCTGTATCTTCTCCTAAACTAACCATATTTGCTTCTAAACTAATCCATATCTTCTGCTAAACTAACAATACCTTCTCCATAACTATTTACTTTGATCAAAAAATCGAACATATCACAGACAAAAAATTGGCCCTAGCACCTCAAAATTTGGCCCTTCTCTATAACTACTACTTTGATTGTTAACTTTTGTGATTGGTTCTGATACACACTTGATTCAGTATGAACATTATGAACCTTTGATTGTATCTTAACCCACTTTTATTTTTTGGTCATAAATGGTCCTAGTACCGATTTTCTGGTCTTAAAACCGAAACTGAACCAGTATCGAACTTGTACACACAGTCCAGGTTTCTGTCCCATTTAAAATCGGTACCAACCTGTTCGTTCCCGGTCTGGTACCGATCTCATTCCTAATCACACTAACTAACCGGGTAAGACTATCGACCCTTACTATCATGGGTCAAAGTTGTGAATCTTGATGTTGAAATGTACTTGATGCTGAAGCCAAGTCAGGGTCTTTAGCTATCGTTTTTCGTTTCAGTTGATGCGTATCAACCATTGCAAAAGGGGCAGGTGATCGAGAATATCCAACTTTTGAGTGAAGAAATTAATGGATCGGGCTAACTGTAAATACCTTAATTCGGATTTTGGACCCAACGATTTTAATGGAAGACTTGTCGATATCAAGGTAACTAATTTTGATAGATTAGGCTGCAAAGTTAACAAAATTTTATTATTGTGCTTAATTATGCTTGAAAAATGCTTATAGATACTTATACTCTTAGTCTATACAAAGTGTTTACATACGGCCATATGAGGGTAAGGATTTACATAAATGCATAGAATTATGACAGTAGATTTGCTTGTACTTTCTAAACATTTATGGGAATATATTTCGTAATTTAGTAAGGCGTGTCCGACATTATTTTATGATTTCAATTATATTTTATTGTATTGCACGGGTATATCTAATTGGTTTAATTTTAATCAAACTAATATAACTTCTATATTTTTGGACTTGTTATTCTTATTTATCTATGTCTACTTAATTAGTTTATCTTATTGTATCTGTCTAGTTAATTAATTTCTTTCATGAAATTAGTCTTTGAATTTATTCTCCCATGCCATATATACAAATGTTATAAATCTTTAATTATAATTCCTCATCTTATAAATAGTTTTTGGAACTTACACTTCCATCCCTCCCTCCCTTCCTCCCCCCCCCCCCCCCCACACACACACACACAAACAAACGATATATTTTGGCTTCATTTACCAAAAGACAAAATGTATCAAAATCTATATCTATATATATAAAAGGAAAACCTACAGTTATTTAGGTGGCACAATGAAAATGTTGAATTCACATTTCTCTATTTTCTCACAATTTTGATTTTTTTTAATGAAAACCTCATTTTGTTAAATTTTCATTGATGAATATTAATTGACTATTTATGAATTAGATTTAACTGCAAAACTTTTCATCTGCTAGGACATCATCTTTCTGCAAGTTATGTTTTTCTTCTACCTCTCTCATTGTCTATTTATTCGCGTCTTCGCCGATAGGGTTTGATGAATGATACTCCGTCTTCGTCTCTATTTCTCATTGTCAATCGAAGGTTAGCTCCACTCTTTATATTTATATATATATATATATATATATATATATAAATCTATCTATATATATAAAAGGAAAACCTAGAGTTGTTTAGGTGGCAAAATGAAAAGGTTGGATTCACATTTCTCTATTTTCTCACAATTTTGATTTTTTTTAATGAAAACCTCATTTTGTTAAATTTTCATTGATGAATATTAATTGACTATTTATGAATTAGATTTAACTGCAAAACCTTTCATCTGCTAGGACATCATCTTCCTGCAAGTTATGTTTTTCTTCTACCTCTCTCATTGTCTATTTATTCGCGTCTTCGCCGATAGGGTTCGATGAATGATACTCCGTCTTCGTCTCTATTTCTCATTGTCAATCGAAGGTTAGCTCCCCTCTTTATATTTATATATATAGAGGAAAGTTCAAATGTGAACTCATTTTTGGTTGTGAACGTGAGGACGAATCTCAGCCACTTATCCGGTCAATAAAGGCGGCTTTGACCTGGTTCCCCTCCTTTAATAATCTCCACCCTCCCATGAATCGCGTCAATCCTCCGTGATCGCGTCCACCATAACCGAAGATGTGTGGCTGAGATTCGTCCTCACGTTCACAACCAAAAATGAGTTCACATTTGAACCTAACCCTATATATATATATATAAATTATATCTTGATTAACCTTTTTACATTGGAAAGCAAAAAAAAAGTGTTTCTTTAATTTGATACATAGAAGGTTTGAAATTTTATTATGTCGTGATTAAATTTGATAATAAAGTTTGAACTTCTATGACTAAAGCATGCAATTATGTTATTTGTATTGGGTTTAGGTTTTCGGTTTTGCAAGCATTCGATGCCCACGAGTTTGGGTTCGAGAAAGATAAAGAGTCAAATTGGAGAGTAGATGACGGAATTAATTGATTTCTTGGGTTTTAGAAGAACGAAAAGGTGAATAGTCTTTCTTTATTTGTTTTTATCATAGATTTGATAATTGGATTGTATATGGATTCATATATTTTAGAATTTTTTTTACAATTGAGTATGGATTTCATTAGTATCATATTATGTACTCTTTATGTTTTTGTTTTCGGAGTTAAATTGATTAGCATCATCTTCGTTGGTTACACCCAACTTTTTGTAATTATTTTATTTCATTTCTCTCATTGTCTATTTATTCGCGTCTTGGGCGATAGGGTTCGATGAGTGATTAATGTTTTCTCTTTTCCACTCCGTCTTCGTCTTCATTTCTCAATGTCAATCGAAACAGCTAAATTAATTAATTAATTAGACTAAATAATATTTGTTGATCACACCCAATTTTTTTGTAGTTATTTTATTTCACATGAAATTGAATATATATAGTCAAAATATTTGTAAACTCACTATATAATGAAGTTATGGTCAATATATGTATATGTTTGTTTACATATTTGAATATAATAATATATATTTTTATAATTACATGAGACTTGAATATGATAATATTCATATTTTTATTTATATTTCTTTGTCTTTTTTTATTGATGTATTATTACAAACAATAATTTAATTAGACTATCCATCTTCTATATTTGCACAAAAATTTCTTTATATATTTTATTTTACATGACTCAAATTATTTATTTATATAACAATTAATGAAAATATATAATCAAAATATTTAAAACCTCATTATATAAATAAAATTACAATTAATGTGTATAATTCTATTTACATGACCTTTAAATATGATAATACGTATATTTGTATGTGTATCTACATGATTGTATATTAAGAGTAAACTCTAATTTTGGTCCCTATGGTATAGTGAAATCTTTGAAAGTGGGACCTGAACTTTGATATGTCTAAAATTCGTCTTCATGGTTTTTATTTTTCTTTGAAAGTAATCCCTGATTACTAACTCCGTTAAAAATAACTGTTAGAGTAAAGGGTATGTTTGTCATTTTTACTTTTAATATTAAACCTTTTGTTTTCTTTTAATTTTCATAACAATCCTAAAATAGAGGGACCATCCATATAATATATTATATACGTAAACTTTACACGAACCCTCCTACAACACACCAAACCACCACTCCCCCATACCTGTGATCATCTCCATCTTCCTATATCGCTTGATTAATACCCACATGCAAATTGGTGATGTCTACCAAATGGGAATTTATCATGGTGTAAGTGTTCTAGCATAGGGACGAATATGGTGACCAAGACCAATGTGAGAATTTTTTTTTCAAACTAGAATCGAAGAAACCATGTTTAGGATGGTCTAAGATGGGTTTTATCACTCTGAATTTTATTAATAAATTAATAGAAAATTTTCTTGAAGAAGATGACCCTCACCAAAGAAGCAATTACTTGAAGACAATCCCATTTCAGCAAATATGTAATTTTTCTCCAATTTCAATGTCTTTTTGTGTTTCCCACCATTATATCACCACCACCTTTTCCCATGAATCCCCTTGTTGAAAATAGTTTATAAGACAGGATTAGAAACGGAAAAAATTAAATCTTTATATATAAAGATTTAAGCTTTATATATAAAGGTGGAAACTTTATTAAACTTGTTGAACCAAGATAGAGTCTTTATTAAAATATAGGTCCAATGAATTATAAAGGAATTTCGAAACCAATTGTTAAGTACCCATTATTTAAACCTATCCTTCGCGATAGATTTAATTGAAAGAAAGGAGGAGAAGCAGATCGTTCACTCAGTGAACTGTAATTAAATACAAGACAGAATTTAAATACTAACCTCTTGTTGTTTTCGGTGAAGAGAAAAAAACTGCACGGTTTGTATAAAACCTGTCCTTTAAGGTTTTATACGGCACTCTATTAGCTGTGAGTATGACAGCCGCAAAGCCCCATGATGGTATGCAGGTTCACGTTTCGTTAACAACAGCAATGTTACCGAAACAAAGCAGGAGTGATGCAGAAAATATGTGAAGCAAGAAGCAGCAGAGAGATGGCAGCAGTTTGCAGAAAACCGAGAGAGAAAGAGAGCAAAATCGTATGATTTTAGTTTGTCAAACCAGAAGGTTTAACCAAGTATTTATACTGGCTGAAGACCACGTTTCTCTCAGCTTGAGCCCCAAGAATCGGGCAGTTAGAGAGACCTATTCTCAAGCTGATAAATATCACGTTTTTTAATAAAAATAAAGATTTAATAAAATCAGTTTTAACCAACTGAGGGACTTGGTCAAAAACTGATGAGAAAATCGTGAATAAATATCTAAACTGATAATATCTACTGCTTTTCTTTCTCAAACGTTTTATGTACCAAAAAGGTACTCGGGAGAGGCTCCTTCTGCTCCGATGCGGCGTGCGAAGTGCAAAGTGCGCCTACTCGCGCCACTCCGCGAATTCCCGCGCCCTCGGCCACGGCCATGCGCGCGCGCGTGTGCGTTGGTCCAACCATCCACAACCCCCACCATGAGCCCATCAACTAGTTCAAGGCCCAATGGAGGGTTAAGCCTTATATGGCACTCTAACTTTCACCTCCCTTCCTATGTGTGATGGATGAAAAAGTTCCAACCTTCAAAAACTTCCATTTCCAGCAATCCCCCACCAGGTTGGAAAGTTTTCTGACATTCGTAGTAAATGATGTCACAGTGGTGTCACTAAGATTAAACCATGTTTATATAAGTAAGCAAGGAGAGATCAATTCAATGGTATCCTTAGGATTTAAACCTTGAATCTTAAGATCACTTCGGCTTATTTACACACATCATCTAGCATTCTTGCTTTCTCACTGAGCGCGAATTATGGCCATGCGCTAAACCCTGTTTCATGACCTTTTAGAAGAAGAACCACTATTCTTCATTAGAGGCGGCACCACCTCTTAGTCATATAGGCAAACTTCTATAACATCTTCGTTGCTAAGATGCCTCTAAACTTTGTTAAGAGTTTTAACTCAACCTCATTCTCGGCAACGCCGTACTATTTTCTACCTTACATGGATCTATCATTCGATAGTAACTTCTATCAATTAGTGACTTGTTGTTACCCTTTAAACTTGATAGATAGGAGCACTAAATTCAAGTTGGGTTCCCATCACTAACTGATTCTACGTGGTTTCAGACCCATGTCTCTAGTAGTTGATCCTACTAAGTCTCTCGTCATAGGCTTGGTTAGCGGATCAGCCAAGTTCCCACAAGACTTGACATACACAATACTTATGGTACCATCATCAATTAATTGTCTCACGAAATTGTGTCGGAGACCTATGTGTCGCGACTTCCCATTGTACACGGCATTGTATACTTTTGACAGTGTGCCCTCACTGTCACAATACATGGGAATAGAAGGGGTTGGTCGAGGCCACAGATGAATATCTGTTAATAGATCTCTAATCCATTTAGCCTCTTTGCACGCGACAGCTAGTGCAATAAGTTCGGCTTCCATAGTTGAATGGGCTATACACGATTGTTTCTTGCTTGCCCAAGAAATTGCTCCACCAGCAAGAGTATAAATCCACCCACTAGTGGATTTTGAATCACTTGAGTGATCTATCCAGCTGGCGTCAGAATACCCTTCCAAAATTCCTGGATGAGTCGTGTACGTTAACTAAGATCACTGGTTCTTTTTAAGTAACCTAATACTCTTCCAATAGCTTTCCAGTGATCTGGACCGGGATTGCTAGTGTATTGACTCAGTCTACTCACCGCAAAATCAATATCCGGTCTAGTGCAATGCATTGCATACATCATGCAGCCTATTGCACTCGCATACTCTAGTTGAGCCACTGCTCTACCAGAGTTTTTATCAAGTTTCACACTTGAATTAAAAGGAGTGTTATACTCTTTGATATTCAGATGTTGAAACTTTGTCAGTATCTTCTCTATGTAGTGGGATTGACAAAGAGAGATTTGAGATGCTGACTTTTTAACCTTTATTCCAAGAATCGTATCTACCTCTCCGAGATCTTTCATCTTAAAGTTTGCGGATAGGTAATTTTTTGTTTCAAGAATTCCTTCTAGATCGGTTCCGATGATCAACATATCATCTACATATAGACAGATAATCACAGTGGATCCTTTTGTGCATTTTGAGTAAATGCATCTGTCGGCCCCATTGTGTTGGAACCCGAAAGAGGTGATAGTCGTATCAAATCTTTCATGCCACTGTTTGGGGGCTTGTTTTAAACCGTATAGAGATTTAACAAGTCTACACACTTTGTTCTCTTGTCCGGTTATTACAAACCCTTCGGGTTGCTCCATATAAACCTCCTCGTTTAGATAGCCATTCAAAAAGGCTGTCTTCACATCCATCTGATGAATGTACAGACCTTTTATGGCTGAAATTGCTATAAGAGTTCGAATTGAACTAATTCTAGCAACTGGAGCGTAGGTGTCAAAGTAATCGACTCCCTCCCTCTGTCTATATCCTTTTGCTACTAATCTAGCTTTAAAGGTTGAAATCGATCCATCTGGATGTCTCTTTCTTTTGAATATCCATTTGGAGCCAATGGGTTTTGCTCCCTTGGGTAAATCAGATAATTCCCAAGTACCATTTCCCATGATAGAGTCCATTTCATCTTTTATTGCTTCTTTCCACAATGGAGCATCCCTTGAAGACATGGCTTCTTTAAAAGTCTTAGGATCATCATCAATATTGATGGAGAAGATGACCTCTCTCATCACATTCTTTTGAGTTCCTTCTACAAGGTATGAGTAGAAGTCATCTCCTAGACTTTTCTCCTTTCTTGCTCTTGTACTTCTACGTGGTTCGTCAACCTTTCTTGGGGCTTCCGAACTATCACGAGATGTGCAAGGAAGATGGGGAGCCAGAGTTGGTTCCGAATTTTCAGCATCGCCTGAAAACTTATCTTCAAAGAATCCACGTCTCTGCATTCTACTATAACACCTGATTCTTTATCCAGTAATCTGTAAGCATTGCTATTTCTGGCATATCCAACGAATATGCTTTTAATAGCACGGGCTCCCAGTTTGGATCTTTTAGGATCAGGGGTTCGATAGTAGGCAATACACCCCCAGACTCTAAGATGGTCAAGATTTGGTTTCCTTCCTTTCCATAATTCATAAGGACTGGTTGGAATCACACGACTAGTGATTCGGTTGTGGATATGACAAGCAGTGAGTAGGGCTTCTCCCCATAAATTATTTGGCAGACCCGACTGGTTCAACATACAGTTGACCATCTCAACAAGGGTTCTATTCTTTCTTTCCGCCAAACCATTTTGTTGTGGGGTGAATGGTGAGGTGCGTTCATGTTTGATTCCATTCTCTTCGCAGAATGCATCAAACTCTCGATTAAAATATTCGCCACCTCTATCTGATCGTAGTATTTTGATTCGTTTCTCGAGTTGATTTTCCACGTCAAATTTATAAATTTTAAATGCCTCAAAAGCTTCGTCTTTTGAGTGTAAAAGATAAACATATAAAAATCGGCTGAAGTCATCGCAGAATGTAATGAAATATCTTTTGCCTCCACGGGTAAGCATTCCATTTAATTCGCAGATGTCGGAATGAATTAATTCTAAAATCGATGTATTTCTTTTAACACTTGGAAAAGGTTTCTTAGTAAATTTTGATTTTACACAAGTTTCACATTTTCCAAAGTCTTTGTTGTTTATTTTAAGAAAACCTTTGTTTTGCATCTTTTCAATATTTTTCACGTTTGTGTGAGCTAAACGTTTATGCCATAAAGAAATAAAACAAACAATATAATTCAAAGACTTCATTTTATTAGAATCATCAACTGGAATTACATCAACATTTGAAATCGAATCAAAAACAGAAACATCATCAATGATAGCTAACACATTGCTACCCACAGAGCTACTAGGACCGGCTTCCAACGCATTCACATCTTCATTCTCTTTTAGATTAAGGCGATATAAACCATAGATGTTGTATCCCTTACCAATATACGACCGCCTCTTATAAATAATGAGTTTCCCTGATTCGATATTCAAGCCAAACCCGTTGTTGTCGAGTTTGTTTGCCGAAACAAGGCTCTTATTTAAAGAGGGGACAAGAAGAACATCTTGGAGAGTGATAGTCTTCCCCGATGTGAATTTTAGTGGCACTTTTCCAATCCCAACGACGTCAGCACGGCCGTTGTTTGCCACCACCACTTGTCTTCCTTCCCTCGCTGGTTCATACTCAATGAACTGGGATCTGTCCGGACAAACATGGACAGTAGCCCCAGTATCTATAAACCAACCTCCTCGTCCCGCTATAACTCTAGTGGCAGCTTCAGACACCATATCAATTTCTTCCATATGAAGACTTGCCACATGATGTCGAATTTCTTCAACAGCATTTGCAAGAGGTGGACCGGACTTTCTTTGCTTGCATTCGCGAGCATAGTGCCCCGTCTCTCCGAGAAGTGCAAAGTGCGCCTACTCGCGCCACTCCGCGAATTCCCGAGCCCGCGGCCTCGGCCACGGCCACGCGCGCGTGTGCGTTGGTCCAACCATCCACAACCCCCACCATGAGCCCATCAACTAGTTCAAGGCCCAATGGAGGGTTAAGCCTTATATGGCACTCTAACTTTCACCTCCCTTCCTATGTGGGATGGATGAAAAAGTTCCAACCTTCAAAAACTTCCATTTCCAACATTCGCCACCTACACCACCGCCATGAAACACCGCAAGAACAATAACTTTCTTAGTCATCTTCTCTGTTTTTCTTTTTGGGTTCTTTATGTACAATGAAGATGTCAAATCCATTGCTGAATTCCCATCCTCCAGGCCCAAGGTGGTTCAGCAAATCAGAATCCATGAAAACCCTCTTTAGAAACCAGTTGATGATGAGGTGGTTGAGATCAATTCCAAGACGACTTTACTGGTGGAATAAAAAACAGAGGGTGATCAGTCGATTGAATTTGTCGGTTCCGATGGCGGCGGCAGCGTTGGTGGAGGATCTTGAAGATGAAAAACGGAAGAATGCGATCTGTATAGTGGGAAATGGGTTTATGATGAATTGATGATCCAATATATCCTTTAAATAAAGAAGATGAATGTGATTTCTTACAGCTCACGTGACATGTATGAGAAATAGAAAAAAAGATTCAATGTATCAGAATTCTGAATCCCTAAAGATTGCACGTTACACAAGTAAGATCTTTCAGAACCATATAAAAAATCAATCTTTTTGTAGGATTGATCCTGGTTGTTTTTCTTAAAGTTTTAGCGCAAAGTTATTCCTGGAAAAGCTGAGATATTCGTAGGTAATTCATTGAATAGAAACCGGATATGGGTAAGTGAGAGTTTCTTCCCTTGTATGTATGTATATAATATTATAATATAATAAATAAATTATATTATTGAAATATATTATGTACTATAATGTTATATATATATATATATAAAACAATATAATTAATAAATAATGATATAATATAATAAGTATGAAAATGTAGAACAACGAATTTCCTAAATTTTTAAAACGAAATTAAGGAAATAAATGAAAAGACGAAATTGCCCTCCACTTAACTGATATCTTTTAATGAAGTTAGTGATCTTTTAAAGCAAAATGAGAACCATAGGGACAATTTCTAGACTTATCAAAGTTCAGGTCCCACTTTTAAAGATTTCACTAAACCATAGGGACCAAAATTAGAGTTTACTCGTATATTAATTATAATTAATATAAATAAATAAAATGAAGATGACACTAATAATATAGAGGTGGTTATATTATTTAGACAACGCTCTTTAAATAGATTATTTAAAAAACTATATATTTTCTAAGTGATTGTCCACATAAATTTCAGTCATTTATTTATTTGTATTATTTTCAAGTAAATATATAAAATTAGAATAATATTATGATTTAAAATCATATTAACATCTTATATAAATGTAAATAAAATTAGAACCAATATATAATGAAGATGACGCTTATAATATATACATTATTATCATTGTCAGTTATATTATTTATACAACACTCTTTATATACATTATTCAAACAAACTATATATTTTATTTAATGACCGTCCTCACAAATTTCAATCATTTTCTTTAATACAATATTTATTAATTTGTATTATTTTCAAATAAATATATATAATTAAAATAATATTATCATTTACTTTTTTTTAAATCAATATACAAAATAAAAATAAAATTAGAACCTATATATTATATATATATTAGATTATTAAATACTTATTATTAACCCCTCATTAATAAATGAAATATTTATTATATTTAATGTCAATAATTTTAATTAATATATAATTAAATACTTCTTATTAATCAGTAATAAATAAAATCCTTATTATATATAATGTCATTAATTACGATCAATTCATAAAATAAAATAAAAAATTCTAGAATCAATGTATATATATATATATATGTATATAGGAACAGGTTCAAATGATAACTCAAATTTGGTTGTGAACGTGAGAACAAATGATAGTGCAACACGTGTGTTATTCAAAAAAATATTCAGACTGAATATAGTATTTATTCAGTTTGAATACGCAAAGAGATATTCAGACTGAGTATGAATAATGCTTATTCAGTTTGAATATTTCTTTGTATATTCTGTCTGAATAATATATATCCAGACACGTGTCGCGCTCTCATTTGTTCTCACGTTCACAACCAAATTTGAGTTCCCATTTGAACTTTCCTCTATGTATATATATAATTATAATTAAAGTTACGACTTATTAGACAATATGTATAAAACAAGACGATAAAATCAATATATGAACATTAAATTAGAAAGATTAACTTACTAAAATTATTAATATACATATTATTTCGGTTTCTTTTTAATTTAAATTGAAATAAAACTATATATGTATATATATAAATAACTTAGAATCGTATAATACCTTCATTTTACATTAAATGATTAAAACTACTTTTTTTAAACACACCGAGAAACCACACTATGAAAACACGGTCTAAAGAAGATCGAAAAACTCGAACAAATGAAATGAAAAATGAATAATTCAATTGGACTTGCTTAGAGTCGAAGTGGTGACAATACTGACAGTTTTTGTTAGTTTATCATTCTTATTCGTTCAATCATAGGTTTGGAAAAGAATAGTTTCGATGAGGCTTTTTTGCAAACGAGTATATTAGAACAAATATAAAAAAATTATCAAAGCAGATAAATCAAATATTATGAGTCATGACAAAACAATTATTATTGTATACATCATGATTATAATCGTTAGTTTCACAAATTTTATTTATCATTTTGACCAAATTACGAAGTTTGATGATATATAACTTATATAAGAAACAATTGAGGATCATGAAAAAACATCATATCATATTTGATATGTGATTATCTTCAATATTTTCAAAAAAAATATCGTCACCGTGCAACGTGCGGTGTTGTCGTGTTGAACACTAGTGTAAGGAAATCTTGTTTAGTTCATATTTAATGTAATAAATTTTTTGTTTTCTCAATCGATGTAATAAACGTTTCTTTTTCCCCTATTTATTCAAAGTTTACCTATTAAATAAGTATCCGGGCCTATGTGGCACGCACGTTTTTGAATATGAATTTTACACTTTTGGTATCATTTTTTATAAGTTAATATATATTTGGTATCATTGGTTCTTTTTTTTTAGTTTTATTACTTTATATGGATTTAATTTGTTCGAATGTATTATTCAAAACATTAACACATACAAGGGTGTGTGTACATATATATATATATATATATATACTAGTCATGTACCCGCTGCAATGCAGCTAGACGAAAAATGTTAACATTTTCTTTTAAGCAGAAAATAAAATACAATTGCTTATTATAATTTCCAAAATTTATGTTTGAATAAAATAAAGCTACAATTTTAAATCTTAATAATTAGTACCATTTTCATTAGCACGATCTAAATGACTACAATATAAATTGTAATATTTATAAGGATCTATGCTAAAAGTAAGAAAACAAAAAACTCATTTATAATCGAAAATTCATATAAGAGCCTTTCATTTTGCTCTCAAGTGTTATTAAGGAATATTCGGGGAAGGAAAAAACGTTGGTTTATCAAGTTTTTTTAAGGAGCGAAAGGAAACAAAAATGAAGGAAAATAACATTGATTTCCTCCCAAATGTGGGACAAAAGGAAAGGGAAATGAATAAATAAATAATAACAATTATAAATGTCTATAAAATTATACACCTACCCATAACCCATTGGAAAATAAATGAAACATCATATTTTTCCTTTCCTTTATTTCTTACTCAAGAACACATAAAAATTTTAGTTTTCCTTCTTTCCTTTCCCTTCCATCTAAATAACATTAAAAAAAATCCAGTCCCTTTCTTTTCCATCCTTTTCTTTTCTCTTATTTTATTCTCAAATTTGAGAACACCTTGTTGGTAAACAACGTGATCATGTTAAAAGCATATCTGAAAAAAGTAAATAGACCTAAAGAAGATTGGTTATAAAGTTTAATATATAAACAAAGGTGTGCCTTGGGATTATTTTCTAGAAAACTATCAATAAAGAGATGATATACGAAGGTCTCGCTATAAGCCACCCCACCACTTAGTAGGAAGATGTTTAAATCCATGTAGTATTATTTCATGCAATGACACAGCAGAAGAATGAAATATAGTGAAGTAATGAAGAATATAAAATGATCCAATCATACATACATACTATCAATACTTCATTTATTCAACATCCATTAAGCACCTAAAACTCCTCTAGGGGATTCAAATTCACAAAACCCAAAGCCCTTAAAACCTGTTTACAACTTTTAACAGGCCTGCAAAGCTTCAATAGACATTTCTAAACATTCAATGCAATGAAAAGCTTTATACCTTCTATTTTGGAAATTGCAACTAAAGTAGCCCTCCCATTGTGTTTGAAGAGCTATTCTGTAAAAGTATAGCCTAACAAAAAAGTCAACAAATGAAATGAGCATGATAAGAAAAGGCACACACATGATACTGTAAAATTTCAATGTTTACCTGATTCAAACCGGAAAAACATAAGCATAGGAGACTGAAGTTAAGGTTCTGTGACCCTATATATAAAGTAGAGAAATAACATTAGGCAGAACGGTGAATGGATTAGTTTTAGCAGAAAGTTTAGATGACAATTACCCAATTTTCATCATCATCTCTGTAACCAATTCCAAATATATATTCAACAAAAATCAAATGATCATCGAGGACTTAAGCAACTACTCACATAGCCATAGCTTTCCAAGCATAAACTATGCTTGGCTTCATTAGTTATCAAAGGTACTTCAAGATGTTTTGAATATAATGCTTACCAATAATAAGGTCAAATTAATACAGAAGTTGGGATAAAAGTTGTTGTAATTAGCAAATATTAAAAGAAAATTTACCTTAGCAATAAGTTGTCTGGCAGACTCTAGCAATATCTGGAACCCATGAGTTGCCATTACTGAAGCAAAAACAATAATGCCCTGCAAGACACCATATATATGCAGATAAATAATGATGGAAGAGGTTGCATGCTTACAACAGGCTGCATATTGTTCTTTCCAATTGGATAGTGATTTTTTTAATGGCACGATAAGTATTATATTAACACATGGAAATAAACAGAACATAGTTCGGGAAACCGATCAAAACACAATAATACAAAAGAGCGGACATGCCCTATCCCCGATACCTCCGTTGAACCTCCCCCCGACACGATAGTTTACGAGAAATAAACTACCACCACCCTAACAGATTAAAACTCCCACTAAGCTGAGCAGAAATCTGAGGCTAGACGGCTTAACGCATACGCAAGCTTAGTGCAGCAGCTTTATGCAGACGCTTATCCGACAGAAACA
Source organism: Silybum marianum (assembly GCA_036898165.1). Classification (NCBI taxonomy): domain Eukaryota; kingdom Viridiplantae; phylum Streptophyta; class Magnoliopsida; order Asterales; family Asteraceae; genus Silybum; species Silybum marianum. Next base: position 11,439,937 of record CM072540.1, on the reverse strand, counting down.
GTTTTCAAGCAACCAAGTGCAGACAGCTAGGTGTGGAGACTGTTTTCAAACAGCCGAGTACAACCAGAAGGCGGTAACTGTTCGGCAGCTTAATGCGAACAGCAGCTGGTTACAGCAGCTAACCATTTCTGCTGTTGATGAACCACCCAGATGTTGCCCCGACACCATTGTTTTGCACCTGTTAGACTTTCAGAATCTGTTTTTTTTTATCTTCCTGCTGCAACCAGACAGATTAGACAGCTGATTCATAAGCTGATCCAATAATTCATTGTGAACTTTGATTGGGGTTTCTCATGGCATGTGAAGTAAACCATAAAATAATTCCAGATAACAAGTCCAAGAGTGAATCCAAGATTGATGCAATCACAGCTAGAGATCTACTTTCAATAGAAGCATAAACGTTTGCTATGAAAAGGACCAAGTTAGCCATGTTTGAGACATAAATGGCCATTCTCTCATTCTTAGCTAGATTATTCATTTCATCCTGCAAAAAAAAATTTGGTACGTAATATATCTATACTATATATATATATATATACATATTGAACATTTATCTTTAATTAGTATCAGCAAATTAAAATACTTGGAGTTGGACCAAATTAATTAATGGGTGGATATAAACAATTAACCTATGTTAAGCTTCCTGGTAAACACCCTCTGTCAAGGAGTCGAATATGTTTCTTGTAGTACTCTTGAACCTTTCCATGTTTTCCTGATCCAACCAATTACACAACTCACTCATTAATTTCACTCTTGCCATGAATTATATATATATATATATAATGTATATGCCTAACGTACTATCATAAATTTCAAGTTGATATGATGGACTTAAACATAAATTGAAACTTTGAGCAGAAAAGCCAAAGTGTTCATCTTTTTATCCTAAAAAATTAAGCAGTAAGAAAAAGAAATCTCCCATCCATAACTCCTAATCTACTTGCCAAATGAGTCACCAATAACCTGGATGCATGATTTGCAAAGATAGGATAATTTTTCAAAAAAAATATACAAATAAAAGAAATAATAAATTTATTCTCTCTTTGCATACAATTAAGCATCCATCCAACCACTTCAAAAGCAATAACAGAGAGAAAAATAAGAAGATACATAGAGCAAAAACCAATCAAAATAAATCTAAAACTGGACAAATCAGAATATAAAACTGAACAAAATCAGAATAATTTTAAGTTGCAACCGCAAAAGAATAATAATCGAACCTAAAATCACAAGCCTTGATAGCAATTGCTTCCTCGGAGCTTTTCCATCTGTATACTTGCATGTTGCCACTACATTGAGTTTCAGATTCATAAAAATTGAGAGAACAGTAAAATTTCAAAATCAAAAACAGCAGCCTGAAGCTAAAGGGGAAGGAAATCCAAGACAAAGACGATCTTGAAATATGCAGATCAAGTGGTTCTTTGAAATGGACTTGAAATCGAATAACTCCGACAAATCAACTACCATAGTTGCTTCTTCCTAAAATTAGTAAACCAATAAAATGTTTTCTTATAACTAAAATTTAATAGTAAACAAAAGCACAACACATACTAATGAACAAAATTTTTACCTTTATGAAGATTTGTATTGAGATCAATGCGTAGCTTGTACTTTTCTCTGTTTTTCGAATGGTCGTTGGCTCTAAATTGTCGTTTAAGCTACCAAATCCATGCATTTGATGTGTACTTGAGTTTGAATTAAACAGAAAGTGAATGGGATCGAAGTGCCTTTTCCTCACAAGGTTCACCGGAAACTGTATGATGAGAAGCAATTATATGAACCTGATGATGTAAAGAAACATGTGGTATATCACCATGAAAATTTCAGGTTCAAAGAATTTTATGATATGAGATGAAAATTAGATAACTTACTTAAACAACTGGTTTCAACTTCAGGTATCCTTCGAAATTATGGTTGTAAAGGATGATCTTTATCCTCTTGAAAAATCTTGAGATTGTTGTGGCCGAGGGGAGATCATACTACAAAGAAATTTGACAAATATGACTACAATTGCAGAACAACAAACCACACTTGCAGGCATTCGGAGAGAAGACGATTAGAATACATAGGGTTTGGATGAAAAAGAATTTGAAATGATCAAAATAAAAAAAGGTATGCCTTGATACGTACCGATATTTGAAGTTCACATCAAGTGGAAATTTGATCTAAAAAAATCGACGGAAGAAGGAAATATCTGGGTCGCTGTCGGAGCAAAGTGAAGAGATAGAGGTTGCTGTTAAGTTGCGAGAGGTTGTTCTTAAGTTGCGGTGGAGGGATAGTGGGAGAGGAATTAGGGTTTTGGAGAGAAATGAGGACGGTTATGGAAGAAACGTGGAGAAGTGGTCAAAGGGAAGTTGAAGTGATTACAGGGAAGGGGTAACGTAGCTTTAGAATTTGTACATAGTGCAACATAGATTGTACCTCTTAAAGCGTGTAAAAAGGGAGTGCTAGGGATAAGGCTTCAGATGGTTGTACCTTATGAAAAAAAAATTGTACCTCTTAAAGATTCCAACTTAACTGATTAGGCTGCTTATATATATAGTATAGATATATATATATATATGTGTGTGTGTGTGCCGCCTTAATTAGGGCACGCCTTGAAAAACGTCGTGCCTCGCCGTAACTCGCAAGGCTTGAGGCTTGACCTCGCCGCCACGCCACGCCCTCACGTTATTTAGAACATTGCCGACCACACACCCTTCTCCAGTCACATAGCATTTCCTGAAAACATACCAATTTCTTTCACCAACTTCAATCTAGACCAAGTTTTTACCGAAAATAATCAGCTTCAGTCACTAAAAAAATAGATTCTTATTCAGCTTCAATCACTTGAAACCCCAAGACAGAAATGAAGTTTCCTGATAGTCATAACAACAAAAGCAAAAACGAGTTATATGAGTCTGAAAAACACATATTTGAGACTAAAATAGAAATGGGTTCAATCAAATCAACTAATCAACAATGCAACTTTCTTCCCTCGATGAACTCTGCATATGGATCCAATACGAAACTCTCTTTTGTCGATTTCTTGATGAACTCTAGGCAGTGACCAATTCTTGAAAACAAGTTCTTACCTTTTCCAGATTTAACCTATTTGGGGTTTAGATTGAAAAACATAAACAATTTTTAGATAACTTCGAAGATCTTACCATTGTTGGTCGAGTTCTACCTGTTGAAGTTCATGGTTTTAAATGTGATCTAAACGGAAGACCATGAAGATTGAGTAGAAGGCTCTAAATCTGACTTAAGACAAAGACGATGAGGATTGAGTTCAGGGAATTCATTTTCTTCAAAGGGTTGGTGTGTATAGCGTATCACACCAATTTTTACACCCTTGGGTAATGTCACGTCATGAAATATATACTTCGTAATTACTCCAAATTAACTACTAAATTAAAAATGTTTACAACAGAAGACTTAAAACACAATAAATAATAGAACTTTAATTCTAAACCGTCCCATATCAGGTTAGGTTACAAAACTGATCTAACGAATAAGGCTAAACATATATAGACTTAACTAAATGTCAAGTCTCTAAGCATGTCCCATGCTCTTGTTCAACCTCGACATTTCTGCCTTTGAGATGCATACTATAGTTAGTTTATACAACTTAGTCAGTTTATAGTTACATGAATGAATTAGTACCATATCATCCAGATTAAAAATGTAAGCCTTGTTATAAGAATAGTATGCAAATCATGAACCAGATATATACAACTGAAAATCTCCTTACTAGTATGGGTCATTTCGTTAATTGACATTCCTTGGGTCCACCAATTCACACCCACCCAGTCGCCTATTACAAGGTCCTGTCACTCCTGTGACTTAATAATCAAATGCCCATCCCCAACAACAAAACAAGTGTAGTTGAAAATATGAGATCCCATAATCGTCCTAACGAACATGGGTCATCTTGTCACTTGACATCCCTAGGTTGAACGATTCACACCTGCCAAGTCGACCATTACGGGGTCGTGTCACTCATGTGACTTACCATTATGGACTCGTCCCCTAATGATTGGCATAAAACTGTTTCTAGTAAAACATGTGATTATAGTTTTAAAACTGTAAATACATAACATGCGATTACTCATAAAGAACCACATACATAAGAAATACATTATAACGTGTATGTCACATAAATCACCATGCATAAGTATAAAATAATCATTACATGCCAAAAATAGTTTTCTTCTTCTAATATGAACGTACATTTTTTAATATTATTATCTGATTAGATAACATATAAAAAAACCATATATATATATTTTTTAAAAGGTCGCGTCCTATTTGTGACACGTCAGTCGTCACGCCTCATGCCATTTTAAACCTTATGTGTAAACTGTAATCCTTGTTTCCAGTAATACGATTAAAATTTTCATTTTCCTGATGATATATTTAGACATGGGAATTAGACCCGTTCCATTGGGGAAACCGGTGTACCCGTACTGACAGGGACAGAGATTCCCTGCAAAATCAGGGATTGGGGATGGGGACGAGGATCCCCGAAAATTAAAAACTGAGGATGGGGATAGGGACGAGTAACGTAGTCCCCGTCCCGTCCCAGAATATTAAATATGTTATCTTTTTTTTATTATTACAATATTATTTATAAAGAATTAGATTTTATATCTTATATATTTAGAAATAGTATTTTGACATTTCTTCTAAAATATGTTGTTTTTTTAGTCGTCTTACTTTTTTGTAGATAAAAAAACGTTGAAAGCCAAAAACGTTGGATCAAACAATTACGTACGATGTTGTGATTTTATTCACATATAAATAATAATATTTGATATTCAATAAAAGTAAATTTTGAAAATATGTAAGATTTAAACATTACCCATTATCGATTAAGTGTGATATTTAATATATTTGATTTAAAACATCTTATATTATACTAAATTATATTAAAGGGAAAAAAATCACTGATTCTCTGTTGATTCTCTGTTGGAGATCCCCGTTCACCGTCGGAAAATAGGGATATGATCATATTCTGCGTAGGTATAAGGATAGGGATAGAGATTAGAACCAAGGGATAGAGTCATAAGGATTTGGGTCCTGCCCATTCCAATGCCTAGATATATTTGTTCTTTTTTTAAACAAGATATGTATGTTCTTCTATTTAGAGCATCTTCAAGAGCTTCTTAAAATGGAGAAAATAAAGAAAATGGGAATTTTAAGTCAAAAATTTGCTCCAAGAGATTCGCCAAAACTATCTTCAAAATGGAGAAAGTAGGAGAGAGAATGAAATTTTCTCCAAATACGGAAATCACTCCAAAAATGATTACAATGTGAAAAAACCAATGGAAATTCTTGAAAATATATATTTAAAGAAAAGAAATATATTTTAATAGATAATTATAATATCTTAAATATTATAACCAATAATGGTTTCTCCAAAATGAAAAATTTTAAATTTTATTTTAGGGATTGTGTTAGTGATGCTGTTAATAGAATTTATTAATGATCACCCATGTTTCACATGATCACCTCACCAACAATAGAAGTGTATGAGCTTCTAAATTAAACCTGCATGATCATTGATCACCCCCTTACTCAAAGCTTAAATAACATTGGGTCTGTACAATACTATACTTTGGTTTGGGAGATCTTCATCATTAATCCAAAATTATCCTCATGTAATCCTTCTATATTTATAGCTTAATTTAATTTGCTGAGCAAATCCAAAACTTTGAGTTACATCAATATCAAAATTCAAACACAAAAACTCTATAAAACATCAAAATTTTGGTTTCCAATTGAATTCATGACAAACTTGAAAAATCAAAAACATTAAAACAGAAATAAAAATCACCATCAAGCAGAGGCGGAACATGATAGAGGCCTATGGGGCCATGGCCCTGCGTTTTATCCTTTAAATACTAGATAGCAAAAATATTATCAATGAATTGTGCTTGTGCTTAACTCAGGTGGTTATGTGTATATGGCCCCTGTATACGTGGTCATAGATACTATTCTCCTGTCACACAGTTTTGTTATAATGAATTAAGCTTATCTATGAAGATATTTTTTTGGGTTCGGCCCCTTAATTAGAAGGAAACAAAAAGTAAATTTTGAGTACGCATGATCGAAACAATGCAACATCAATAATCCAAAATACAAATATGAAAATCAGAATCTTAGAACTGTATTAATTATTGTAAATGGGAACAAGAAATACAAAGGAAAAAAACCACAATCAAAGCTCCGATTAACATGAAAGCTAGAAATCCAAAATTATAACATAAAATCGAAAATCAGAACAAAAATTCCAAAATCTGGATACATGAATCAAATTATAAACAGAGAAATCAGAATCAGAGTAGCGATGAAAAGAGAAAAAGGTAGAAATCATTTGCGAATGTGCTTGATGTTGAACCAACCTTTTTTGAAGGCTAAAACTATCTTTCTGGTTGCAGTCTTTGTGAAGAACCTTTTAAGATTTCTAGCTCCATTCCTGACCTGAGTTTCAGAACTAGCCATTGCACAAGAATTTGGGGGAGATCGAAGAGAAGATCTACGAGTCTTCTGGTTAGAGAATTTCAGTAGGGTGTGATTTGGTTTAAATAGAGAAGAGGAAGAAGGGATATTTTAAAGATGAAAGTGATCATAACCGTTGGATCTAATCATACCAACAACTTTTTAATATTTGGTTACTTTTTCATTTTTATTTTTATTTTTATTTTTATATGTATGTTTAATTTCAACCATTCAATAAGAAAATGGCAGGTTGTCTCCAAGTTATTCCGCACGATTGATTTCCCGCTTGGTCGACTTCATTGGGATTAGATATAGAGGTGGCCCCACAGTTGGTTTTGGATTTAAAAAACCGGAAAAACCTAACCGACTTAAAATATATCTTTGAGTAAGTTATCAATTTGGTACCATACGAACCCAATTTTTTTTTTGCATATGATAGTACTATACGACATTAGGGTTGTAAACGAACCGAACGTTTACCAAACCGTTCGTGAATTGTTCGACGGAAAGTTCATTTATGTTCGTTTATTTAATAGACGAACGAACATGAATATATTTTTTTGTTTGTTTAGTTAAATGAACGAATATGAATAATGGTCTCGTTCGTTCGTTTACGTTCATGAACGTTCGTTTACATTCGTTTATTTATGTTTGTTTATATATATAAATATATATTTATATATTATAACATTAATATATAAAATTAGTAATTAAATTAAATTTTTAGAATTTCTTTTTTATGGCTCTTAAGTTTACCCGGTTTTTTATTTTGTTATATTACTTTTTAGGAACAAAATAATAAGTAATGGTGGTTTTATTTTATATTTGTGTTTGTTCGTTTATGTTCATCTATGTTCATTTACGTTCCCTTATCTTCATTTATGTTTGTTCGTTTACGTTCGTTTAACAGCTTTGCAAACGAACATGAACAAACAAATTCTCTTTATGAACACAAAAAATTTCGTTCGTTTACCGTTCGTGTTCGTTTGTTTGTTCGGTTAAGTTAAACGAACGAACACGAACACAAAATATTTCGTTCGTGTTCGTTCGTTTGTTCGGTTAAGTTAAATGAACGAACACGAACAAGCCTCCGTTCGTGTTCGTTCGGTTCGTTTACAGCCCTATACAACATAGACAAAAAAAAATTATAAAAATATGGTTTTTATCGACGTGTTTTTACGTTTTTACAAATGATCAATATTTTTTGATGTGTTTTTAACCTAATTTTACTGTTTCGGGAGATTTTTAATGTTTTTTGTTTAATTTCGAGGTATTTTTAAGCTTTTTATCGATTTCGAGAGATTTTTTCGGGTTTTTCTTTGTTGATTTCATAAGTTTTTTTTCCGGTGTATTTAAATATTGATGGGTTTTAATAACTAAAAGCAAATTAAAAATACTTTCGAAAAATTTAATAATTAAATATGAAATTAATAGAGTGTTTGTTAAATGTTATTTAACTACGAAATTAATAGGATATTTAGTATGTTATTAAATGTTATATAGAGTTGATACCAAAAATTTAATTATTTGCATCAAGTTAGGATTGAATCCGGAACCATCTCTATAAGAAGTTTTAATTCAATGGAAAAACCACCACACCAACTACCTTATTTGTATCATAAGTTCAGTTTTAAATTACTTAAAAGAGCACCCCTAAAACGATACAGTTGCATCATTAACAAATCTAAAAAGTTTACCCTTCGACGTAAATACAATACGGTGTCCCGTGTCACCGTGTGAACGACTGAAGGTCCGCCCCTGAGTACCACTAGTTAGGTATCCGCATGCAATATTGTGCTAAAACATCTTGATTTTGAAATCAGAGGAATTAAAAGACAATCATTTTTCATATGTTGAAATACGTATGTTGTCATGCTGTTGTTTCGATTGAACATAAAAATATCCGGTATGTGGAGCAAGTTTGATTAGTAAAAGAAAATTTTATCATGGCTTTTCATCTATCAACCCATAATACAAAAAGCCTTTGAATTATCTAATTTAGAGGGGACAAAAAGAGTTGAATGTGGAAACTACACTCTATAATTTTTAATTAGTCAAGTTGGTGTTAAAAACTAAAACATTTGTGATTAACAAATATATATATATATATAGAAAAGTTTAAATACGAGTTCAAATTTAGTTGTAAACGTGAGGGAAAATTAGAGCATGATGACACGTGTCTGAATGTAGATTATTCAGACTGAATAATCAAAGAAATAACGGTATTTTAAGATAGTGATTTGAATGCCTATCCCCTGCCTATGCTAATTACTACCTACCCTTACCTGATATGAGTTAACCGATCTTCAACAAAAGATACTTAGCGGATTCAACCCCCAAGAACCTGTGAAGGCGACGTCTCACTACTACCAGTACGAATTGCGTCCCCTAATATTCCTAAAGGAAAATGGATCAAATGGGTTCCTCCTCTCGCCTCACCCGCCCGTTTGACTTCCGGTTCCGCAGTGTCCAGATCTGGCATCTTTGCCTCTTCTTGTTCAGGGTCCTCTAGAACCGCAAAACAAAACGGTTCGCTTTTAAAGTGCATTAATCAGGCTGTGAAGTGAAGGTCACAGGGGCTATGAAATAAGTCGTGTTTTCCGTGGTTTTCCCATGTTACAACTTCCGTACCAATTCGGTCGAACCCTATTTAGGGAGTGCAATAGAGAACCTGAGATCCGATGCGAACAATCAGTCGAAGGAGCGGAGCTTAGAGCCTTGACTTTCTATATTAGTCGCATTTGGTACTAAGTTTCCTCCTCCTTTTTGTTACCGAATATGACACATGTTGTGCTCTCATTTGTCCTCAGGTTCACAACCAAATTTGCGTTCTCATTTGAACCCGCTCATATATATATATATATATATAGAGAGAGAGAGAGAGAGAGAGGAAAGTTCAAATGTGAACCTATCTTTGATTGTGAACGTGAGAACAAATGAGAGCGTGACACGTGTCAAAATAAGCAATATTCAGACTGAATATACAAAGGAAAATTCAGTCTACTATATATTCAGTCTGAATATACAAAGGAATATTCAAACTGAATATTCTTTTGTATATTCAAAGTGAATATATACTATAATATTTCTTTGAATGGGACACGTGTCGCACTCAAATTTGTCCTCACGTTCACAACCAAATTTGAGTTTTAATTTGAACCCGTCCCTATATATATATATATATAATATAGGGCGATAATCAAATAAAAACCATAAGAAAGTTGAGGACCGTAAGGACTAATCTCAACCATTAAAGAGTTAATCAAATGTTACTAATCATGGTGACATTTTTGTAATATTAAGGGGGTGTTTGGGATTGCTATCTAAAACAATTTATATTTTTTTTGTAAAAGTGCTTATTAACTTATGTAATATTAAGGGGGCGTTTGGGATTGCTATCTAAAACAATTTATACTTTTTTGTAAAAGTGCTTATCAACTTATGTAATATTAAGGGGGCGTTTGGGATTGCTATCTAAAACAATTTATACTTTTTTGTAAAATTGTTTATCAACTTATGTGGTGGTAAATCAGAGTTTTATAAAAAGTGTTTGGATTAGCTTATAGCAGTACCATACTGAAATAAGTCAATAAGTTGTTTATATGGAGTGTTTGGGATTGCTTATAATGTAAAAGGCTTAAAAATAGTTAAAAGTCATAAGGAGTTTTGATAAGTCAAAATGGAGTAACTTATCAAAAACTCTTTTTCACCGGTTCCTCATCGATATAAGCACTCTTTTTTTTTCTTATATAAACATTCAAAACTATTTTTCATGGTTCCACATCGATATAAGTCAATAACTTGTTTTGATAAGCAATCCCAAACACCCCCTAATAAAAAGAGAAGGGCATAATAGTGATTTTGTTATAGCCGTCATATTTGACTTTCCTAATTCATCGTTGACTACACATTGATTCATATGGTGAATCTGGTTAATTGGTATGTGTTCTGGATTAATATGTTGAATTTGTATGTGTTCTATAATGTTCAATCAACTATATTTGGATTTCATGCGGTGAATTAGTATGTGTTTCATATGGTGAATGAATATGTATGTTTCATCTAATAAATCTTGTTACCAAAATGACGATTATCCCATTTTTAACTAAAAATAAAAACCAAATTAAGGCTTAGATTGGTCCTCACGTTTTCAACATTTTTTTGGTTTTTATTTGATTTAACCCATATACATATATATATATATATATAGAGAGAGAGAGAGAGAGAAAAGTTCAAATGCGAACTCAAATTTAATTGTGAACGTGAGGACAAATAAGAGCACGACACGTGTCTAAATGTAGAGTATTCAGACTGAATATATTTTTGATTATTCAGTCTGAATATGACACGTGTCTCGCTCTCATGTGTCCTCACGTTCAGAACCAAATTTGAGTTCTCATTTGAACCCGTCCATATATATATATATATATATATATAGGGGCCTTCTTTTGATAACCATAATTATTGTGAGAACCGTGAGGTCAATTTTAAGCCACTATTTAAATTTTTTAATTAAAAAAATATAATAAAGGACATTATTGATATTTATAAATCTTCTCTCTCCTCTCCTTCTTCGTCACCAAACTGTTCAAACACCTGCACCCAATTTTGTGAACACGGTGTGCACAAACACACATTCGTCCCAACTCGTTCAATTTGCACCACAATTTTTTTGAACACATAGCGTACACCTCACATTGTGCATGTTGTGCACAATTTGCAAAATGGGGGCTATGTGGTGGAACGACGAGGTGCAGAGTGTGCACACCATCGTTACTCACGAATGTCGTTCCCTAGATCTGATACTACTTTGAAAGTCGACTTTTGAGATCTTCATGAAATTAGGCTTAGTAAGCTCTTGATAAGAGTAGGTGTTGATGAAGTCAAAATCGAAACGATATCATAGAGAAACAAAATCGAAATCAACACAAGAAAAAATGGTGTTGCTGGTGGCGACGTAATCGGTGATGCTCTTTTAAATCGGTGAAAATGGTGTTGATGGTGGCGACGTAAATATACATGGATTTTAAATTCTGGAAACTCTCTTCCATGAAGATGACATCTTCTTTGATCATCTTCATGTTCTTCACTTTGTCTCCTTTATGAATCTGCAGACGTTTGATGTTCTAACTTAATAGGCATGTACGTCTTATTTTGTTAATGGCGTCTTATAATCATGGAAAATAAATGAAAGATATGCTTAATAATATATTTGATTAATAAAATATAATTACCATAATTATATCTATAATATTATAATTACTAAATAGCCCTTATCATAATTAGTTTTAATATAATTTAAATGCTCAATTTATGTGGACTAAAAGGGTTCTCAAGTTATCATAAAAGATAAGGTTCTCAAAACATTAAACCTATATATATATATATATATATATATGTTGGTTCATTTACAAACTGGATGAAGGGTACAAACTCGTACAAATCAATATAAAAATAATGTTTATGATTTTTTTAATCAAATGCTATGATTTAAGATGTTGTATATTACATATATGTTTGTTTGATAATGTAAAAGTTTCACATGTATTTATTTTGATAAGTTAAAAGTTTCACATGTATTTTTGTTTCATATATTTATACTATGAAACAAATAAATGTGAAACTTTTAAATTATGAAAACAAATACATGTGAAACTTTTACATATGAAACAAACATATATGTAATAACATCTTAAATCATAAAAAAATTATTTTTATATTAGTTTGTACGAGTTTGTAATCTTCATCCATTTTGTAAATGAACCGACATCTAATTAAGGAGATGGCTTTAAAATTTTCTTAAAATTTTGAATCTTAAAAATAAAAATACAACATTAAATAAGTTTGATCTTTCATTTTCTCTATTTTTTATTGAATTTAATTTAATTATTTTTTTCTTATTTAATCAAACCATAATTCAATAATTCCAACAATAACTACAATTTTAAAAATATAATTATTATTTAAAAAAGTAGTAATTTTACTTTTATTTAATGAATTTATTTATTTATTATTTATTTCTGCTCTTTAAGTTAATATTAATTAAATATGATGTGAATTTAATACTTTAATAGAGTATATTTTTGATTTTTTTTCTCTTTTGTTAATAAGTTAACAATCTATATATATATATATACACACACACTAGTTGTATACCCGTACAATGCAGCGGGATGTAAATTTGAATAAATTTAAGTGAACGTAATGATTACCATATTAGAGTTATTATATATCAGATAGGAAACCAATTGTATATATCTTTTACTTTCCTATTATCTGGTAAAATTCTCTCTATAAATAAAATCCCTAAACCAACCTTTCAAGGTGTGGTAGAAATTAGAGAGAAACAATCCTCTCATGGTATCAGAAGATATTGGATTAACCTCCCTATTCGATCCTTCCATTTGCCGATCGCCGGTAATTGGCCGCTGCCGCCCATCACCGCTGTCACCCTCCACTTCTTTTCCTTCACAACAATTTTCTGTCCATCTACCGGAAATCTTTTCGCCTGATTCTCTCTGAAGGTACACCCATCTGTTCTTTCTCTCTTTTCTTGCACCACTGATCGTCTTCTTCTCCGACAACAATGTAACCGTCTTCTTCATCTTCTTCACTGGATTCTGCCACTTCCTCGACTCTGCCCCTTGTTACCCTTTTTCACATGATCACCATCAAACTTAATTCAAACAATTTTCTTTTATGGAAAAATCAATTACTCCCAATTCTTGAATCTCAAGATTACCTTAAATTTCTTGATGGATCTTGTTCACCCACCCCTCCCCAAATCGATCAAACCCTAAGAATGCTTCTTCACTCTTCCTTATCCAAAGAAGCCATGGCCATCATAATCGAGTGCAAAACCGCTAAAGAAAGTTGGGAAACGCTTGAAGCTACCTATAGCCATATCTCCGAATCTCGTGAATTAAGCCTTCGGGCTGAACTCCAGTCACTAACCAAGAATACCTCTACGGTTCAAGATTATGCTCGCCGATTTAATAAAATTTGTGATCAACTCATGGCGATTGGCAAACCTGTGGCATCCTCCTATCAATCACAATGGTTTCTACAAGGGCTCGGTCTTGAATTTGCACAATTCTCCACGGCTCAATTGGCCCTATCTCCGATTCCTTCGTTCCCCGACTTAGTCCACCGTGCCGAGGCGCACGAAATATTTCAAAAGAATCGGTCTCCTGATGCACCTGCCACCGCAGCGTATTATGTCATGACCGCTGGCCGAAACCACTCAACTCGAGGAACAAACTGTGGGACTCCCTCTGATCGAACCTCATCCTTTCGTTGCGGGTCTATTTCCCTCCATGGATCAACCAGAGATACTCCCGCTCTAACACTCGGTCATATAAACCCCGCTACCAATTATGCGGAACAGAAGGTCACCGGATAAATTAATGTCCCGACTATGTGCTTACTCATCGCAATGCTAATGCAAATCTTGTGGAAAGCTTCAACGTAAATTGCTCTCTTTCTGCCCCAGTGTCTCTGATTGGTATCTCGACTCCGACGCCTCAACACATATGAGACCATCCACTTCTGGAAGCGACACTCCTTATCAAGGTAACATTTATGTGATTGTCGGTAATGGCCATCCTCTATGGATACTCACACAGGCTCACGACGCCTTACCCCTTCTATCACATTACACGACATTCTTATTGTTCCATAATTAACACGGAACCTTGTATCCATCAGTCGTCTCACACAAGATTTCCCCGTAACAGTAAAAAATTTTGAATTCTCTTTTGTTACTTAGAATCGACGGGACGACACAACGATAGCCACCGACCAACGTGATGGAGGACTTTAGCGCTTACAGACAATCAACACTGCGTTTCTAGCCAACATACATACAAAAGCTACTACGGGCTCGTTCGAATTATGGCACTCACAACTTGGGAATGTCAATTCACATGTTATTTCTATTTTACGTAATAAAGGCCATGTTAATGTTTCGTCTATTTTACCGTCTCCAAAGATTTGTCAACCATGTCAGTTAGCTAAAAGTCATGCTTTACCTTTCACATTAAATGAAAAACTAGCCTCACATGTATTGGATCTTATTCACTGTGACATTTGGGGTCCTGCGCCAATTACCTCGTTTGAAGGTTTTCGATATTACATTATCTTTATAGATGACCACTCATGATTTATTTGGGTTCACCCCATGCGACTAAAATCAGAAGCCTATGATATCTTTTGTCAATTTCATACATTTGTGGAAACTCAATTTTCTCGAAAGATAAAAACTTTTTGAAGCGATGGTGGCGCAGAATTTACTAGTAATCGGTTTCAAAAACATCTATCCGATTGTGGCACACAATACCAAAAATCATGTCCTCATACACCAACTAAAAATGGGGGCGCTGAGAGAAAGCATCGACACTTAACCGAAATGACTCTCACCATTCTTTTTCATTCCCGGGTGCCTCTGAAATATTGGCTTTCTGCTTTTTCCACTGCTGCCTATATCATCAATCGACTGCCTACGCCAATCTTAGACAACAAGTCACCATATGAGGTTCTTCATGGTCTTACACCGGCTTACAATATGTTCCACCCTCACGGGTGCCAGGTATATCCATGCCTCCGGGCTTATGCACACAACAAATTCACGCCCCGCAGTCGTCCTTGTGTTTTCATGGGATACAACCCCACCTGCAAAGATTTCCTTTGTCTCGATCCAACCACAACCCGCTTTTATGAATTTGTAATCTCCAAAATTAAGATGATGTTGGAGTTGAATATAATATTTTTCTAGAGATTTTGATGTTTGATTCTTCATTTTGGAGAAAATTATGGAGATGCTATTGGAGATACTCTAAGAGATTACAACACAGTTGGACTTCAAAAGCTTTTTAATCTGATGTCAACTGGCTTTTTTAAGGTCATTGAATTTAGTTTACCAGATTCATGGCCAACATTGCGGATCTACTATTAGTAGTTGAAAATGGTACACGGAAAGAATTCATCTTCCAATATTAGAACCTCGAAGCTTTTATGCCAACATTCAAGGTTGTAAAACTCGCTAGGCGGTAGTCGGGCGGCCGACTCCCTTGTAGCGAATACTCCGCCTAGGCGGGGACTACTCGGATTGGAATTTTTTATATATAAATTTTAAAATTATATATATATATATATCATGTTCATAAATCATAAATAACCAAATATAAATATAATTGTTCATAGCACCCAAAATATATGTTTAAAAACACCAACATAATTGAGAAATTGTAAACCAATTAACCAAATTACCAAACCAAAATGGCAAAATCAATCCAGATTTTGATTCAATCGAACCAGATGTCTATAATTTGATTCAATCGCTTTTTCTTCAGTCTCTTCTTCTTCGATTGAGTACTGGAAACGGGCTAAATGTCCGATTGTTTTCTACTAAAACCTAAATTTTAAAGTTGACCGGGTTTGACCGGCTTGGACCGCCTAGGCCGATTACTCGTCGAGTAGGCCGATTACTCGCCGAGTAGGCCGATTACTCACCGAGTAGGCCGAGGACCGCGTAAAATTGCCGATTAGTGACAAATGGCCTTGGTGTCTGGCCGATTACCGAGTACTCATCGAGTACTCGGCCGCCTAGGCCGATTTTTACAACACTGCAAACATTGAAAACCTACGTAACCACAAACAAAGAATGCTCAACATAAATAGAAGCAAAAAAATATACATTCAAAAGCCATTGGATTATGTAAAATATCATTAATTGTAAACAAAAAATTGGGATAAATGTGACATAATTTTTTGTGTTTTCATACAATAAGTGTGCATCCATCCACGTAGTACCACAACCGTAAAATGGACACAAAAATGAGTGCAAGGAAATAAAAAAGATCAAACAAATCCTCTATGAGAAAAATCTATCCCAACCGGACTGGGATTGCATCTCCTACCCCCTCAATGATTGTTCCTTAGTTTTATCAGACCTTCAAAAAGCAATTTATCACTGATACACTGCACCACTAATACCCCACTAATACCATAATATGATAGCAAGAGAAGGGCAAAATAAAGAAGTTTGATTTAGGTGCTATTTGATGATGTTGATTACCAATTAAAATGGGTAGAAAATCAGAAAATTTGAAGTTGTCATATATTGGGAAAAAATGTTACACTAAATAGAAATTAAAGCAAATTTTTTAAACCATAGAAAATAATACCTTTTCAAGTTTACATGTCAAAAGTAGATCGAAAATATTCCTGTTTCTTTCTTTTCGCATACGTATTGTTGTAGCAAAAAATTAAATCAAGCATTTTACCGATCTCTTAAAAAAGAAAGGAACACATAACGAACAAAAGAAGGAACGAAGGAAAGGAACTTATGAACAACCTCTAACCAAAATGAAGAGATTATAAACAAAACACCACTCAGAAGAATGATATGCCTTGACATAAGCAGGAATCAAGAGCAAAGGAGGAGCAAAAACCTAACAGTTAAAAAAGACAAGTGGCAAATTTGTGACATACCACCACTCAGAAGAATTATCTTCCTTGACAAAAATGCACATGTTCTGAACTTCCATTGCAAATCAACAATCTAGAAATCAAATAATATTGTAGAAACAACTAAGAGGTAAAAAATGAAATGGAAATGTTGCAAAATCACACCTTATTCATCATATATGCCTACCAAATCCAGGTTACACGGTCATACGAAGAAACCATTTCAACATGATTTTCGCCTTCAAGCTTTGAACCATTTCTACATGAGTTTCCTTGAACATAAGATCAAGTCATGAACCTTAAACAAAACCTATGAAATTCCATGAAACGAAAACTCATGAAATTCGAAGAAAATTAAAATAATAGATAGGACATTTACATATCCCATCTTACCTTCCGTTCTCCGTGTTTCCTTCGTTTTCTCTACAAAAGATCTAAACCAAGAGACTACCTGAATCTGGTTCGAAGAAAATATGGGTCATTTAGATTATCCCAAATTACCATTTGTTTCCTCTGGTTCATCGTGTACCTGAAATCAAGACTCTACATGAAATACCAACACATGGAAACGCATATTGCGATATCACTAAAGATACAAACCGAACCAACGACATATCGTTTGTTCTATACATAGCAACAAAATCGAAATGTATTACAAACACTTAAAGAGTTTCTAACTACATGAAAACTCGATTCACAATATAGAATTACAAAGGAAATCGATCCAAATGGAAACCCTTCCCAGAAAAATGGAAATCGATTACACAGGTATTACGTAAAGGATGAAGGAATGAAATCGATTATCAAAAACTTGAGAAAAATTTGACAAAAATGGAGAAGAAATCGATCATTGGAAACCTGGGGAAATTTTGAGAAATCAAACTTGGGGACTGGGAGAATCGAGAGATGGAGACATCAACAATGATCATTTTAAACCTGGGGAAATTAAAAAGAGGGATTTGAAAGGAAGCGTGCCTTTGGGAGAAGAGGTTACGTAAGAGTGGCCAGTGAGAGAACCGAAGAGGTACGTTAGGTGATTAGCGAGAAAAAAAGGGTGCATCTGTATCTTTTATCTTATGTTTGGTAAGTTGTTTTTAAGACTCTTATGCTTGAATATGTTGTACTTTATGCATTAGGAATTTTTTTTAAGACTTTTATGCTTGAATCTATTGTACTTTATTCATTCGAAATTGTTTTTAAGACTTTTGTAAAATTTGGTTTATAAGGTAGTATAAATATAGATATATACTACCTTATAATGCATTTAAGTAAAACTCTTAATTACAACCCACAAAGCACAAGGTACTACCATTTTGTGCATAAAATTGAAAAAACTATGAAGTACAACTTCTCAAGGAGTATGTACAAGTTATTAATACATTAGTATTTTTCTTCTAACCTTGAACCCTCACCACCTCCAAGTTTAGTATATCCAGACGTTTCTTTTCTCCTGTACATAGTTTGGTTTCTTTCTTTCATGATTAATTCTACTCCCAAGAAGACATACACAGATTTAAGAAATTTGTTCACACACCCACCACCAAACGTCAATCTTATTTGAATTTTGAATTTTTAGCTTTAAGTGTTTCTCTCCTCTTCAAATTAGTTTGCTTCAGGTAAGGATTTGAATGTGTTCTCGAGATTCTCCCGCTCTCATCATTCCTTTCTACTTCTTCTCTCTGTTATTAAAATACAAATTTCACATTATTGATTTAGGGTTTCTTCATGTTTATAGTACACAAAACCAAGGCGATTGATTTCTTCCATTAAAAGGTTCGGTTACTGATTTTGTTTACTTATGAAATTTGATTTTATATACTTTTATTAAGAGGTTTAATCATCGACTGCGTTAACTGTTTTCGAGTTTGAAATCGATTGCGGCTGGATAAAGGTTGTTATATTTCTGACTTTTTTGATTTATTTGGTTTTGGTTGTTCTACTACCTACTGAGATAAGAAGTTGTCTTCTTCAATTTATGTAAATGAATTCTTAAAGTCTATTTTTTTGATTTTGGGTTGCAGCAGATTAGGGTAAAGCTTGTTGTATTCATTCTTGGGCTACTGGTTGGATTGTATATCTTTTTGGTAGCTCTTTGAATGGTATAATGCTTGAAAATTAGAAAGAGGAAATGGAGGGGATGGATAATAGTTCTTTATCTTATGGAGAATGGAATTATAAAGGAGTTTGGAGTATTAATGTATTTTCTAATATATGGAATCATAGAAAATATCTAATCACCATGTTTTCAAATTATCTCTCTTAAAGCTCTTATGTCCCTCCTTAATCATTAATCAAAGTACAGATGTGCATATTAGAAGTTCTCTCTTGTAGCCTCCTTCTAGGTGTAATAGTTTGGCTCTAAGAAATTTAGCTGCCATTTACTAAATGCTTACCCGGTAAGTGCTTACGGGAAGTTTTTCTTACCGGATGAACATGGCAACGATCGAGAATCTTACCCGGTAGGAGCGATGATGAGGATGAAGAGTCTTACTCGGTAAGTAAGTGTGACAACTCTTACCCGAGTAAGCGTTTACCGGGTAAATTGTTGTATATGATACCATTTTGATATACTATAGTCTTACCCGATAAAATAAATTATAGTGTTTTTTTGGAAACGGTATCCTAGGCATTTGCCTAGACTAATTGTTGATCCAAACTCCTTTCAGTGATTTGAATATGATTCCTCTTATACTTAGTGAAAATTCCATCTATAGGATAGTGTTCAGAATCAGCGATATCATACACTGACTACGCTCAGTGATCGCTGATAATCAGGAACAATATCCTATCCCTGAAGAACTGAAGACCAACACTCACACGACAAGACCTTTCAGCGAAAGTCGAAGAACAAAGCTGAAGAAAGAGATGATTAGCTAAGTGACCTGAAGCGGTTCAGCGATAACAACAGTCATCTACACAAGTGTGAGATCTTGCAAAAGCCTCAATGATACCCGTAGTCTTCATCCTTGAAGTCTCTGGTTCAACGATCAAAGTGGGGCCCATTCAACAAGATCAAAGTTGATCTTATCCTCGATGCACAAAAGTTAAAACCTCCATGCCTTGTTAGAAAAGGACGTACGGGTTGTTCCTTAAGTCCCTATCAAATCTAATTTGATTATTGTTCATATACGGCCAAAAGAATGGTTGTCTTTTGAACAAAGGACAAGTTTCTAATAGAAACTTGACACGTGGCAAATACCTTTTGCTTTGCATTTAATGCAACTGGTATAAATAGATAAAGAACCCTTCTTCATCTATATACATGCATACCACTTTCTCTCTCTTAAACCTCTATTGCTTTTCTATCTTATTCTTGTGCATCATATTTCTTAGTTGTAATAGAATAGGTTTTATATTTGTTCTAATTCCGCTTACAACTGTAAATTTGTTTATTCAATATAAACTCATTTAAAAACAAAAAAAGCTTGTGTTTGTATTCAACCCCCCCCCCTTCTACAAACTGTTTCTATATTCATTGAACTCTTGTAGACTCGTTTGGGACCAACAAGTGGTATCAGAGCAGTGTTTCTTGCTTTCTAATCTTTAAAACAACTAATATTATGTTATTTTAAAATGGCTAACACAAACACAAACTACATAGATAATGGATCTTTAGCTAAACCTCCTAGATTTAGCCGTGATAACTTCCTAGTCTGGAAGGAAAGAATGACTCTATTCCTAGAAGGGTCAGATCCTAAGATCCTCTTATATCTAGAGAATGGACCATTTGTTCCAACAACTCTTGTTCCAGCAGTTCCTGCTACTGCTAACACTCCTGCTATTCCTGAGAGACGTATCGTCAAAACTCCAAATCAATGGAGTGAAGAGGATAAGAAAGAGCTAGTTGTTGACTCAAAAGCTAGATATATTATTGCAACGTCTCTTCCAGATGATGTTTATCACTCTGTGATAAAAATGAGAACTTCTAAATCCATGTGGGACACTCTCTATCTTTAATATGAAGGAACCAATGAGGTTCAGATTACTCGCAGTATTAACTTGGTAAGACAATATGAAAGTTTCATGTCTCAGAAAAATGACTCTCTTTTTCAAGTCCACCAAAGGTTTAATTGTCTCTTAATAGACATGAAAACTGTTAATCGTGAGTACTCTAACTTTGAAATCCTAACTAAGTTCATGGAAACTCTTCTGAACAATGGGAAACTTTTACAATGTGTCTTAAACTGTCTAAAACATTGAAACTCTTTCTTTAAGTGCTTTGTTTTGAATATTGCTCAATCATGAGCAATCTCAAACCTTAAAAAGAAACCTCATTAAAGACACTAAAACTGCCAAAAGTACTTCTTTGGCATTAGTGACTTCAGAGATGGAACCTTCTAAACTTGCTTCTTCCTCTATCACTTCTATAACTGAGTTAGATCAAACTAACCCAGAGGATATCACTGATGCTGATATCTCTGAATTTGATAATTCTCTAGCTCTTCTCACTAACAATTTCAGGAGATTCGCTAGAAAGAGCAACTTCAGAAAGAACCAAGCAACTACTGACTTTGATAAGTCAAAAACTCTTCCTGCTGAAAAATCTTCAGCGATTTGCTACAATTGTCAGCGCAAAGGTCACTTTGCCAGCGAATGCAGATCCAAAAAGGTTGCTGCTACATCATCTTCTTAGATCTCTGATAAATCTAAAACTGAAAAAATAATCTAAGTTAAGAGAGAAGTATCAAAATCTAAAGAAGAACCAGCGAAAGGGCAAAGGTCTTTATCGCTGAAGAAGTTGACTGGGATCAAGAAGAAGACTGGACTCAGACCTTTGAGGAATCAGGGTCATATGAAGAAGATCTTGCCTTCATTTTCATGGCCAAAATAGAAGAAGCTGAAGAGGCTTCTGTCACCTCTTCTTCAGAGTCTCCATCAACTCAGGTAACTATCTCCCCTATACCTGAAACCAATAGCTTGTCTACTCTTGACTCAATGACCGTTGATTTTTACAATGCTTTAAATGGAAAAATAAAAGCTTAACAAATAAATACAGATCTTTCTAAACAGCTTAAAAATTGTGATATCAAAATCAAAGAACTTTCTAAAATCGAAGAAGATTTTAAGGACCAAATCTTTGTAAATCAGACAATAAGCATTGAAAAAGAGCAAGCTATCTCTGAGCGCGAAAGGGCCATCGTGATCTCAAAGCTGAAAAAACTACCATTGAAGGATGGTGTAAGGCTTCTGACAAAGTGAATGCGATCATAAATGCTCAGATCCCTAAAAAGGTCAAGAGTGGTCTAGGATATTCCTCTGACCAAGAAGAAATAGACATAGACCGTTCCATGTTAAAATTTGGAATATTTGTTTCTTCTATCCCTGATCCCTCTTCTCAGAAAGTCCCTATCTCTGAGAAAAGACCTTCTAAACCTTCTACCAAGGATTCAAGGAAGGTGATCAAGGACAAGTTCCTTGACCATGTTCCCACGATCAAGAATTTCGAAAAGATGAAGAAAAATCCTTCACCTCCTTCGTCAAGTCGTCCTAAATCTGGAAGAAAGATCCCTGGATCAGTTCAGAGATCAACTCTCAGAATTAAGATCGATCTTACTCCATCTATTCCTGAGGAATTGATTATTCCTCGTAGGACTATGGAAAAAGGAATTCTTGGCCCTGGTCCTAAAAATGCTTTGACCTCCCAGCATGCTTCCAGCTCAAAACCTGTTTTCAAATATAGGAAGTGCAATCACTGTGGTGAAACAACCCACATTGCTAGTAAGTGTCCAAATGTTACTAAAGCTGAAAGATTGGCTCATGGAAAGAAAGTAGCTCACGTTGATAAATCAGCTAAAGTGAAATCCTCTGAGGGTGGTAAAATATCCAAGGTGAAGATAATCAATGAAGAAAGTTCCTTAGCAAGTAACATATCCGCCAAACCTGTTGTTTCAACTAACAATGCAGGACCCATAGTAGTATGGGTACCTATGAAAAATTAATCCTCTTGTCTTATGCAGAGTGTTAAAGGTATCTGGTATCTCGATAGCGGATGCTCAAGGTACATAACTGGCAGAAAATCTCTGCTCTATAAATACAAGGAAGAAACTGGTCCCTCAGTGACCTTTGGTAGAAATGGCAAAGGATACACCAAGGGTTATGGCGTTCTATCCAACGGAGCAACTTCATTCAGTCGTGTTGCTTATATTGAAGAGCTAAAGCATAATCTCTTAAGCATTAGTCAACTCTGTGATAAAGATTTCAAAGTCTTGTTCACAAAGACCAGATGTGCTGTCACTGATAAAAATGATAAACTTGCTCTAAAAGGCAAAAGATCAATTGGAGGTCTTGTATCGGTACCGATGGCCATAGCGTCACGTGAAGTCATTGTACTTGAATTTAAATTGATCTTGATCAGAGAGTTTTGAAAAAATTATGAGATTTCGCGAACGTAAGATTTTATCTCGGGTAGTTGTTCTGAAAGAGTTTATCGGGTTCTAAGGATACGATAAGTGAGTTTATCGGGTTATAGGGAGTCGATAAAGAAGAATATCGGGTAGGGCTGAGTTGGTAGGATTTTATGTCAGGCCACCTAAACGCGATAAAAACTAAAGATGGTGGAATGTCGGGTAGGATGGATCCGATAAAAGTTCTTACTCTAAAAATTATCGATTTAGCAGATGCGATAAACGAAAATAAATTCTGTTTTGGTCTTTAATTGATGAACCAGAAAGCCAAAAACGAAGGATTCTTAACCAAAAGATCTAGCGTAACAGAGTTATCTAGTCTTTTTAAGGAAAAGAACAGCTAAGTTCTTGTGTTTCAGGTTTTCTCAATTAAGGTCAAAGCAAAACTTCCTAAGACTTATGATGTTTACTAGAGGATTCTTTATCCAGAAAAGCTGCAAGAGTCAAAGATCCTGAGTTTTCTGTTGAAAAAGAATAGCTAAAGTAACGCGAAAATAAGCGAAAGTGGTTTGCAAATTGACTTTTAAAACAAAATTTGTTTGAAACTAAATTTGAAGTTTTATCGGCTGCTTTAGATGTGATAAATATCCATAGAGTATTTAACAGAAGTCGATAAGAATTCAGAAATCGATAAGAAGCAAAATTTTTTTTGAATGATTGTCGATTTAAACAGGAAAAAAATTGTAAGAACAATTGTCGATTCTAATACTTGTTATAAGGACGCGATAAAAAGCTAAAAAATCAGTCTAGGAAGATATGTCGGGTAAGGCTATGCGACAAAACATCAGAACAGAAAAGACGAGATTTTTACCTCTTAATCCGCGATTTCGATCAGAATTAGTCCAAAACTCAGATCGTTTGGCTCTGATACCAATTGTCGATCCCAGTATTTCAAGTACGAACAGAATATGCAACTTAATGAAGCAAATATATAGTAATAATACTAAGAACACACATGAAGAACTTCATAATTCATATATATCTTACTTGTAGATTTGAATACAATGTAAGCACAAATATCTACTAGAGCTCTCTCTCAATATGAAGTACAATCAAAACCAATGACCCAAGGACCCTATATATACTAGTAGGATTAATCTATATAAGGAATTATTAGAGTTTAAGGCCAACTATAATTGTCTTAATAACAAAAGCATATCCATTCCTTATTTAATACATTTTGACACAATCGTAAAAGAGTCCTAATAAAATAGGAGTCCTAACAACATGTGTCCAAAGTTAGTTAAAATCCACAATTTTTAACTAAATTTCCAACAGCGTTTAATAAATTGTAAACTCTTGAAATCGATTAATTCCAAACTCTCGAAATTTATCTACTCCAAACAGCCGATTTTTGAAATCGAAATTGATCAACTCCAAACTAACGATTGAAATTGGTTTTAAGTCATAACTTTTAGGTCACTAGAGTACAATTTCTGAAGACAATCTGCTCCTAGCTTCTCAAAATTGATAAGCTATGTACGCTTAAAATTAATTTGCTATAAACACTTGCATCAATGTGCTCTAAACTCTTGAAGACGATTATCAATGGTTTATTTATCTCTAAACATTAACAATGCAAAGGAATGTAAAATAATTCAATAAACATACACATTTTTGTACCGCAACATATTCATTTTTATTTCATTTCCATATCTTAGCTTAATTTTATAATCGCATAAATATTTTTGATTTCCACAGCATTGCGTGGGTATACAACTAGTGTATATATATATATATATATAGAGAGAGAGAGAGAGAGAGAGAGGGAAGGAGGTTTAGGTGAAAACCAAAAAAACTGAAGAACACCCTGAGAGCCCTCCATCTGGACGGACCACGGTATGCACAAATACATACAAGCGATTGATGCTGTTTTTTTCTATGCATGAACGCATGTTATGTACAAATACATATGTACGTGTGCATGTTACAAATTACAGTATGCATTTGTGCATGTTACACATACGCGTGCCTTATTCAGTGAAGCACCACCACCTATAAAACTATCTTCGACGTAGATCACCACCTGTAAATCTACCTCCGATGAGCAAATTCCTTCCAAACCCACATCCGATGAAGACCACCTTCGGCAAAGTCTGCCAATTGCAAATCCAATTCTGGCGAATTTCGATGAAGACCTTCTTCAAGAACCACCTTTGAACAAAGACAAAGACTTCTGGTGTGCATAGGGATGAAAAAAAACACCATCCTTATCCTTTGTTTCGAAGCTCTTTTTTCCATTATTTTTTTTGTGTTCTTCTGTGGGGTCTTGATTTTATAGTTCTTTTTTCACCAATCTTCTCCATCTCTACCATGTGAGCTTCCAAAATCAACACGGCCTTTCCATCTTTTGTAGATTTTGACACATCAAGACATAAAGATTCAACATGTGCTGCCAATATCAACACATAAATTGACCCGTTCTCTTTCTTTCCCACCGTATCCCTTGCTCCGATCTGCTACCCATCATCCCGATAAGATGCCACATTTCAGAGTGGGAATGTGAAGGTGGTGGTTTTTGTGTGTAGGTACATGAGGATGGTAGCGTTTGGTGTTGGGAATAGTGGTAAGGAGATTGTGGTGTTTGAGGGTGGCGAGAGAGATGGGGGGGGGGATTCTAAAATAGAAAATGACGAGGGAGGGGAGTGTAGGGTGGGTGTATTAATGGGTAGGTAAAAGACAAAACTACGAAAAGATAAAAAAAGGTAAATCGACCAAAATACCCATTATTTAACGAACAATATTTAACAATGTTAATGTAATGGATCATTTTCAAAGCAAAATGCAAACTACAACGATCATCAGTGTACTTAATGAATTTTAAGAAATTTATTCGCAGTTAGATGTAAACCATAGGAACCAAAAGTGTAGTTTACTCTTATTTTAAGATAGGTAGACAGTTGTTTGGCTGTTGCCGGATGGTTTGTACAGAATGATTAAGTGGTTAGAATGATTAAAATTCTTTTATGATATAATACAAAATGAAATATAACTGTTTGGTAATTGTTCAGAATAAAATTTGGACTCTAAATGGTTAAGCGAGGTCCAAGATACAAAATGATCAAGAGGGTTTTAAAATCATTAAAATACAGACTTATTTTTTTATCAAATAAGATTCACATTTTAATGATTTAGATTTAGAGGTCGTTCCTTAATGGAACTATTAGAGCATCTCCAATAGCATCTCTAAATTTTTTCTAAGAAGGAGATAAAAAAGTCAAAATCTCTAAAAAAAATTGCATTCATCTCTAAGAGATCTCCATTTTGAAGAATTCAACATTAATTATAGTATTAAAATATTCAGTATATTAATAAAATTTTAAACTAAGTCTTTATTATTGGTGGGGAGTGAGACTATGAATAAAATAATAATTTTTGTCACATGGTAATCATTTTTAGGATAATCTCTAAATATGAAGAAAAAAATCTTTTATCTCGTGCTTTCTCCATTTTGGAGGAACTTTTAGTGCTATTAAAGCATATTTTCAACTTAAAATCTCTATTTTTTTTCATTTTCCCTGTCTTAGAGATGTTTTGGACATGCTCTTGGACGGTAAAGAAACACCCTACCATATTCTAATCCCCAGTGTACCCCATCAACGGCGAACACCAATCAACGTACAGGTCATCAAAATCAACGGTCCAAAATCATATCCCAAACTTCTAGTACACTGCACCGTCAAACATCCTCTCATTGCTCGAGTCATCCACTTCGGCTTACCCAGAATCTCAAGAATTCTGTTACGAATTCGTTCATTTCCCTTTCTTCTGCTTCTCTCTCATATAGCACCGGAAAACACACACTGAACAAGCTCAGGGATGATGTCAATTGAAAGAATTTGCTCGCTTGAAATTCTGTGTGGAGGTCAAGAAGAAGTTCTCACAACGATGGATCAAATAGCTCGAAGGTTTCCGAAGAATTCTATACAGAGTACGCCTCGATGTTGTAAGTTTAGAGCTGTTTTCTGTTAGGGATACGATTATCAGGTTGTTATTAGGAGTAACTTCTGGAAGTTTTCGTCAATTTGTTGCTTTAAAGTTAGAGGATCGTATACCCGAATTGCTTTGGTTTTTGTGAAATGTCTTCTTTTTCTTAGTTCTAAGTAGTTTGAGAAATTATAGTTTGGTGTATATGTGATGAACAAATTAGTGTAATTGAATCCTGGTGTTGATTGTGAAGTCAGAGATTTTTAGTTTTTAGGGTTTCGTGATTTGGTTAAGCGTTTGAGGTGCATTACGTGATGTGTGAAGCCATAAGGAATTTGAGACTTAAGATTTCAAATCAGTAATTTGAATGGCAGGAAGTAGTAGGGAGTTAGGGTTCCCCAAGAGTAATTGCGTTAGCAGTTTAAGAGAACAGTTGGCAAGAACTACATTGCGTAATGTGAGATTAAAAGGTCACTCTTATATCGAGCTTAGGGAAGATAATAAAAAGCCTATATTCTTCTGCGTTTTGTGTCTGTCTCCATGTCATAATGATTCAGTGCTGCATGATCATCTACATGGGCATCTCCATAAGAAGATGTATGAAGCCGCTAAGTCTACCTTACTAAAAGAGAATCCTTGGCCTTTCAATGATGGGATGCTTTTCTTTCATTCTCGGTTTAATGGAAACGATCACTTGCTGATTTCAAATGCCGAATATGGAAGAAATTTGTTAGAGAGCGAATGTATTGATAAGAGCAGTCTTGCCATTGTTACCACAGCAGGAAATGAATCTGCTTGTGACTTTACTTCTGAGAGAAGTCTAAGTTCACTTGGAGGTGATGAGAACATAGATGCTGATGAAAGTGGTTATGACTTGATTATTCCAAACGTTCTGCATAAAGATACCGTTTCTGATTTAGAAGTGAAATCTATCGGTTTTGGAAAAATTGCTGTTAGGACCTATCAAAACGATGGGGTTACAAAGGGGATCAGTAGAATCTGGTGTGAATGGCTTGGGGATTCTCATGCAAATCAAGAAGATACAGTTCCACAGCATGACTTTGCTATTGTGTCATTTGCATTCAACTATGATATGGGCAGAAAAGGTCTACTTGACGACATAATGTTTTTGCCTTCCTCTTATACTAGACCAGCACTGCAGGAAAATAAGGAAAGTAAAGGAAAGAAGAGGAAGTCACTATCTGATCCAGAAGATGTTAGTGAGTCTTTGAGCAATCAATTAGAATCTTCTGGTAGCCGTGGTTCAAGAAATCTTCTGAGTGAATGTGGCGATAACTCACTGCAAATGAGATTTATGCATAGCAGAAGTGTAAGGAAAGAGTTGAGGGTACATAGACGTTTAGCTTCAGAAAGAGTGTGTGATATTTGTCAACATAAAATGCTTCCTGGTAAAGATGTGGCCACACTTGTCAACATGAAGACTGGTAGAATTGTTTGCAGCAGTAGAAACTTGAATGGGGTAGATGTTCTCTTCACAATATTTCTGTCATTCTGATTTGAAACTAGGGTAGCGTTTGTTTTTTAAGAGGTGCTGAAGTCTGATTTCACTTCTGATTTATAAGAGGTGGTGCTGAAGTCTGAAATCTAAATCAGTTAGACTGTTTGTTTTTATGTCTGAAATCTGAATTAGTCATTGATTTAAAAATCTCTAACAATGCGGGTGTACGCGAATAAAAGGAATTAAGTGGTGAGGTTACCACCTTTTTTACAAGATGATTTTCAGACTTAAGAGGATATGAGAAAAAACAAACTGTCTGAATTTAAAAACGTCTGAATGAATAAGTGAGAAGTGGTTATTAAGAGGTAAAATTGAAAAAAACAAACAGGGCCTAGAATTTTCGTAGGTTCTTGTGTGATGTCTTTTCGATGCTTCTCCATGCATTATTATTTGGCTGTGATCTGTGTAGAGTATGAAGTTGTTTTCATATAAATAATTAAATATGCAGGCGTTTCATGTATTTCACATTTCCTGCCTCATACACTGGGTACTTTTCTGTGATTATGAAGTTTATACAAAACAACTAATTGGTCCTATATTAAAGAAGCGATATAGAAGGAAGAAAGGTGCCAAGACTAGTGAAGCTGAAAAAGAGGTAAGAAAGCAAATCTATTCTGCATTTTGTCCAGAATGTCAGGGCACTGGTACAGATATTGATGGAGATGAGCTAGAGAAGCCAACGGTCTCTCTGTCCGAGGTTGGTAAAACTTCTGGTTTTCTTCATTTCATTTTGTTTCTTTTTTATTTGCCTTGTCATTTTAGTTGCAGCATTTGCATGAAGACTTAGGGACCGCTTACCAAACTTACCGGGTAAGCGCTTAACAAGTCACATTACCTTACCGGATGAATATGGTAAAGACCAAGAATCTTAGGGGCTGTTTAGCAGTTGCTGAATGGTTTGGTATAGAATAATTAAGTGGTCAGAATGATTAAGAGACTCTTATGACATAGTGCAAAATGAAATATAATTGTTTGATAATTGTTCATGATGTAATCATGGATCTTAATGGTTAAGGAAGGTCTAGGATACAAAATGATCCAGAGGGTTTTGTAACCATTAAGAGGCAGACTTATTTTTTGCCAAACATGATTCACCTCTTAGCGATTCAGAGAATTTCTCTAAATGGAATTGTTAAGAGGTAAACAAACATCTTACCCGGTAAGAGTGAGGCTAGGATCAAGAGTCTTACCCGGTAAGCGAGGGAGGCGACTCTTACTATGGTAAGTGCTTACCGGGTGAATTGTTGCATAAAATGCTGTTTTTGTGGACTAAAATCTTTCTCGATAAGTAAATGATAGTGTTGAATTTTACCTGTAAGCACTTATCGGGTAAGTTTTTGGTAAACAACCCCTTAGTTTAAGGAGAGTCGTTGACTATAGTTAAAACCTAAAAATTCCTCGGTAATAGAAAAAATGAGGGATTCTTGTGGGACCAAGTTGATGTCGTCATATTTAATAATGATAACATACGTAGGTTTTGCTTTATAACTTGCCATTAATGGAGGTGTTGCAATCTTTTTGGGACATCATAAAATTGGAGGCTTTGTAATTTTCATTGGATGTGGAAAGTATCTTACAATGAAACTGATAATTTCTTCTATAACTCATGTACTTGTAATTTGTAAATTTGTTGGTCATGTGCTACATGGAATCTACTTCCTTTTCATTTATGAACAACCAAAGTTTTCTTCCATTGTCTCAGATGTTCAAGTATAAGATGAAAGCAAGTGATGGACATAGACAATATACAGCATGCCCTGAAATGTTGCAAAATTGCTCGACTGGCTTTTATTTTCCTCCCCAATCTCAAGGAACAATGCAGGTTGGTTTTCCTGATTCTATTACTAAAAAGATTACAATCCAAAGAACAAACCATAATGCATGGTTACTATTATTATCTTTGTGTTTTCTGCGGGCATAATACGATGAACTTGTCTTATGGGTTGGGTTTCGGTTAGGAGAGTTAAAGTGAGAAGTGTAAGAAGAGATCCACACCCTTGGATGCACATCAGGATGAGATGCACCGGATCAATCCCCGTATGAACAGTTCATGGGTGGTGGGTTTGAGATTAAAGGTGATCAAGGGTCCAGATCCCTTCTTATGCTTCTCACCTTAACTCTCCTTCTCACATGATCCTACCCCCCTCCCTTGTCTTAGGCATGGGATCGTGTGAGAAGTTAAGTTAAGGTGAGAAACGTAAGAAGGGATCTTTGATCACTTTTAATCTCAAACCCA
The DNA here is from genome assembly GCA_036898165.1 of Silybum marianum. Taxonomy (NCBI): domain Eukaryota; kingdom Viridiplantae; phylum Streptophyta; class Magnoliopsida; order Asterales; family Asteraceae; genus Silybum; species Silybum marianum. The sequence continues at coordinate 11,408,901 of CM072540.1, read as the reverse complement.
CCCATGAATTGCGCTTGATACAGGGATTGATCTGGTGCATCTCGTTTTATCTCATCTCCGTGCATCTCATCCTAATGTGCATCGAAGGGTGGAAATCCCTTCCTACCCTTCTCACCGTAACTTCACTTCTCACCGGAACCCAACCCCTTGTCTTTATTAGTTTCATTTAATGATTTAGAAAATAATGTTACGAGCAATAATTTAATGTTGGTTTGCTTAATTTTAGGAAGACGTGTTACCATTGAAGATGATTCGCTTCTATCGTGCCGTTGAGTAGAGTTTGATCGGCTATGAACCAAATTAACCTTGTACACAAAAGATTCTAGAACTTTTTACATGGTATGCCTTTTCGAGTTAGCTTCTCGTAAATGTCTTGTTCTTACCAAACACACATAGCACCTGAAGTAAAAATTAAACATATTCGGGTATTTTCTCCTTCATTGCTGTTTAACAATTTATATTCTTCTTGCTCTTTCTTATAGCGAATCAATCTAACAGATGATTTTGAAACTTTATGTCTTGTGGTAATTGAAGTTAACCGTTTAGATGTATTCATTTGTAGAGGGAGATTTAGTGGAAAGGCTAAAAAAATGAAAAACTGAGGAACACCATGGCAACCATTCATCTTGACGGCATGTGCATACTGGTAATTGAAGTTGTTTCTTGGTTTTTATGCAAGTGTTCATGTTATGTACATGTGCATACCGGACAAATTGCTAAAATTACCGGTATGCATAGTGTTCAGATGAACGGTTACCAGCGTGTTCCTCATTTTTTCATTTTTTTGCAGTTTTTTCTCTGAACCTGACCCTTCATTTGTATATCCATATGATGTCTTATTCTTGTATGTTGTGTTGATTGTATCGTCGAAATATAAAGGCAATTTTTGTTTCTTCATTACCAACAATTTGAAACAACTAGCAAGAGCTGGTAACCCAATCTTACCTTTCTGGTGTGTCCTATATAAATATTATATACTTACCAATCTTACATTTCTGGTGTGTGTCCTATATAAATATTATATACTTAAAAAAAGGTGAAAAAAACTCAACTTTGTAATTAAAAACAAAACAAAGGCTAAATAAGAAAACAAGTAAACTTTTATCGAGTACAAAAAAGAGATAACGAGAATACGGAAGACGTTAAAATTTTATTTTATTGTTTGGCATAATATAATATGAAGACATTGAGTAAAAGCAAAACAATATGATAAAAGTTGGGTTTTATTTCTTGCTGATGATGGATGGTGGTTTACAAAGATGGAGGAGGCTGTAGGGCTATAACCTTGGCCTTCCTAGTTGTGTCATTTTTAGATTATATACTATTCTTCCATGCTAACAATTGTCAAGGGACATGACCATCTTGATTCTTGACTAGAGTTGTTCGTGGTCTGTTTTCCCCAAACCACAAACCAAATTGCAATGGTGGTTTAGGAGATTTTCTAAACCAAGTGATGAAAGCCACAATTTGGGTCTACCATAGCTAAAAACACATAACATCAATCTCTAAAATAAAATTTTTACCAATATAACATTATTAAAGAAAATACTATGCTAAATTACGAAAGAAACAATTATCTTCGGAATTTTAAAAGTTAAAAAAAGGTTAAACAAGTCCACCAACATTAGTTGAAGTTTTGGACAATCATTGAGCAAGTTGAAGGAGGATTTGGAAATTTGGATTTTTTGATGGATTTTGGAATTTTGGGAGGTAACATGGACAATTGAGAAGTGAAAACTAAAAACATAACGTGTTGGACATTTTTTTTTAAGTGAACGATAAAAGTTGAGCATACAACATATAAACTAAATATAATTAATACATTTATATTTTGTTGGTCGGTCCAAACAGCTAAAAAAAAGGTTCCAACCGCAAACCAATCCTGATCGACAGGTTTGGCTATTTTAAGACCGGACCACAAGACCGTTAAAATGGAGAAGGCGCTTACAGACTTCAGATTGACGATCGATGAACTCACTATGGGAATCCGGAACCCCGACTTTATAACTAGGATTTAGACCTTCCTCGATAACCGATTGGACTTGGTTCGACTGGTTTGAGCGGTCTAATAGTTTGAACACCCCTTGTGTTGACTATAGGGTCGTTTACTAAACACTTACGGATAAGAGTCATCACTCTTACTTACCTTATCGGATACAATCAAAATGACATAGTAGAAAACTATCTTATCCATTAAACGCTAACTGTGTAAGATAAATGGGTAAGGGGCTGTTTGTTTACCTCTTAATAATTCCATTAAGAGACAACCTCTGAATCACTAAGAGGTGAATCATGTTTGGCAAAAAAAGTCTGCCTATTAATGGTTCCAAAACCCTCTGAATCATTTTGTATTCTGGACCTCGCTTAACCATTAAGAGCCCTGATTACATACCGAACAATTATATTTCATTTTGCAATATATCATAAGAGCCTCTTAATCATTCTGAGCACTTAATTACTTTGCATCAAACCATGCCAATTGTCAAACATCCCCTAAGATAGTTTTGTACAATCAAAATGGCATAATAGACAACTATAGGCTTATACGTGCACTTCAGGATGCATGGCATAGTAGACAACTATAGGCTTATAGTCAGCTCCTTGTTAGTAAATAAATATGTATTTAGTATAGGATGTACATTTACCTTTGTACCCTTGTTCTAAGTCTATTTATACTTGTCTTAATACATGAAGTCACCTATCAGGTGAACATTATTCACATGGTATTAGCCGATCCCTTCATTTTCTGCCTAAACCCTTTGGCCTTTTGTCTTCCACCCTTGTATCTTCTCTAGCTCAACCTGTTCGATTTCTTCCTGCTGCCATGGCTGCTTCTTCCACACTTCCTTATTCTACTCTAGTTCACATGTTCATCGTCAAATTAACACCACTCAACTATCTTCTATGGCGTAATTAGGTTGAAACTCTTCTCCGCTCCCAGAGTCTGTTTGGTTTTGTGGATGGTTCTTCTAAACCAAAAACTCCTCCTGATCAAGACGATGCCTCCCAAGAGAAGATGGTCGTCTCCCTTGCCACCTGGAACGCTCAAGATCAACAATTTCTCGGTCTTCTTCTTTCTTCTCTTTCTAAAGAAGCTATGGCTGGGGTTTTGGGCTGCACCACTACCCAAATTGTTTGGAATGCTCTTGAAGTCGCTTATGTTCATCACTCGAAGTCTCGTGAGATCCACCTCAAGGATGCCCTTCAATCTCTTCGTCGACAAGATCGTATTGTTATTGATTTTGCTAAGCAATTTAAGGGCTATTGTGATCAACTTGCGGCTATTGGATGCCCGGTTGCAAATGTTGACCAAGTTCACTAGTTCCTCCGTGGTCTGGGTTCTTCATTTTCCACTTTTTCTTTGTCTCAAATGAACGTTGAGCCTTTACAGCAATTTCGCGATGTACAAGCTAAAGCCGAAAGTTTTGAGATTTTTCTGAAATCTCTTAACATAGTTCCAGCAGCTTCTCAAGACGCCTTCACTGCCCAGTCCAACGAAGGTTAAGGTTCCCCAAAATTTTCTCGTGCATCAATGCCTCGTGGTGGTGGCCGAGGTGGCCGAGACTCACGTGGTCGCAACTCCGGGCAGCGAGGCGGTGGTCGTGGACGTCGTAATTGGCAACCTCGCTGCCAGATTTGCTCCAATCTGGGTCATGCCGCTGTTGACTGTTCTTCTCGATTTATTCGAGGAAATACCTCTGAACTTGCTGCTAATCTAGACGAGTCCTTCTATGGTTCTGTAAATCTTCACCACAATGATCCTTCTGATTGGTATGTTGATTCGGGGGCATCATCGCATATGACCTCTAATGCCTCTAACCTTGACTCGTTCTCTCCCTATACCGGTAATGAAAGTGTAGTTGTTGGTAACGCATCTCCTTTATCTATTTCTCATACCGGAAAACATTCTTTTAATCATGATATGCCTCTTGTTGATGTTCTTGTGGTACCACATATTACTAAAAACTTACTTTCTATTAGTAAGATTACTCGGGACTTACCTGTAACGTTTTCTTTGATGCCGATTCTTTTGTCATTCAGCATCGTCATACCAAGGAAATCGTGGCAAAAGGCAGATGTAAGCATGGCTTGTACGTGTTGGACCGTGGTCAAAAGGCTTTTGTGGCTTCTTTACGCTCGCTTCTTTTGAGTTATGGCATTGTGATTTATGGGGTCCTACACCAGTATTATGCGAAGCATTTACTCAAGAATCATTTTACTCAAGAAGTTGGCTTGTAGGCTCTGTTTATTTGCTAAAACCTTTTCTAAAAAGGCTTCAACATCTATTCTGGAAGATCCCAACAATTCTTCTTGTATTGTTATCTTTCAAAGGGAGATAGGGTACATACAATTATCGATATTTTACTATTATGTGAGAAAATGCAGAAATAACAAGAATGTGACAGAAGAAAAGTTCATAATAGATAGCGAAAGTGCGAAATATTAATTAATTTGTAGAGAGCACGTAACCTAATCTTCTTTTAGAAATTGAGGTAAAAACTAAAGAGCATGCTTGTAAATAATATTTTTTGTGCATTAAAAACGATAATCAATATGGCAATTATTTTTAGTCCCAATTTACTTTCAGAAACAAACTAGCATGAGTAGACTTGGAATGTTAGAAACAATGGTGGCAAATTAGCTATTAGGAACTAATCGCAAGCATAAGATTGTTCATTGATGGAATTTCATGAGAAACGTATGAAAGAATGCTTAAACGAGGTTTCTGAAACCTCATTTATAAATAAAAAAATTTCGTCCCACGATATTGTACGGATACTCAACTAGTAATATATTATAAACATGGATAACAACTTATGAAATTTTAATATTGAAATTCGCATAACAATGCATATATTTGCTCAACCACTGTCAGAATTTAAAAGTCGTCAATATTTGAAATATAAACAACATAGCTATGAGGGTGAAAATAATCCGACCAATAGATTTATTTAGAGACATTTTTCTGAAAGAATAATACTCGTTCCAAAAAGAAGTAATTGATCTGTTATATATTTCATTTGTTATTATTTTGATACGTTGATCTTATATTTGTGTCAGTAATCCACTAGTGTGTTAATCTTGAGATTAAGGATCCATTTACCATACGTTTACCATATAATTGTTTTTCAGCAAGAGTCACCACCCTTTTTTTTTACCTTATCAGGAGCATCTTTGTTCATCAAAATGGATGGTTGGTTAACATCTTTTACTCGGTAAACGCCTACCGTTACAAAGTAAATTTTTTGTTCTTTGAAATATGCCTTTTACCGGATAAGATTTTTTGTTTTTGTCATGTTCACCGGGTAAGATGAGGGACACAAGTTTTCTAGCTGCTGACCTGACTGACCCAGTTAGCAAATCTGACTCGGTCAGGGTCAGTACGTTTACCAAATCACGAATCTGACCGAAAACTGACCGAGATGCTGACCAAAATCTTGCTGAGTCAGTATTAAAATCATGCTTACCCGGGTCAGTTTCTCTGTTTCCTTTGTTACCCCTCCATTGCGATTAGGTTTTTTCACCCCAAAGAGGCAAGATTGAAGGACAGAACAGATAGAAATAGTGATGACTGGTTAACGGTAGATAGTTGGAGGAAAGAAACGATGGCCATGGTGAAAGCTTCTTGCCGGCGTTCCGGTGGAGTGGATCTAATAAGGGCGGCGATGCAAATTGGAAGCAATGATGATTGGAAGCAATGATGATGAACCAGGAGGAAAGAAACAATGTCCCTAGCGGTAGCTCCTTGCCGGCTCCGGCGAAAAAGGATGGATCTAATAAGGGTGGCGTTGCAGAGGGAAGCAACGATGACGAACCAGAAGGAAAGAATGATGGCTCCGGTGGTAGCTTCTTGCCGGCGCTTCGATGGAAAAGGGTGAAAATGACGGCAACAAAGGGAAGCAACGATGATGAAGGTGAAAGCAAATGACGGCTGGATAGGTTTATATGTAACCTAAAAATTATCTTTGCTTTTATTTATTTTCAATTAATTAAATATAATTTTAAATTAATTTGTAAATCATTAATAATTTTCCAATAAATCTGTATAATACTACGAATGTAAGCTTTTATTTAAAATAGTAAAATTTATCATGAAAATTATAAGTAGTGTTTAAATAAATTTTATTAAATTGAAAATCCAGTAAAAACTTTAAAAAATATATCAAGGTTAATGACAAATCAACTTATAATTATAAATAAGGTTATAATGGTCATTTTGTTGTTGGTAAGTACTTACCTAAAACATTTGGTAAACATTTTTACCCGAACAACACTTATCCGGACGACTTACCCTATCAAGACGCTTACAGGGAAATTTAATTAGAGTTAATGCTTAAACGGCCCCTTAGTAGGCGCTTACCTGATAAATATTTAGTACATGGTCCATGATACTCATTTGAACAATCAACATCTCCAACAACTATATATGTTAATATGGAGAAAAGTGATATTTTAACATTTTAGTTGCTCCAACAGTTAATGCTAAAATAGAGAAAATAGTGCATGAATTGTAAAAATCTCTAAGGCCTTGTTTGTTTTTTCATTTTAAACTCTTAATCACCACTTATGTCTTATTCGTTTAGACGTTTCATAACCATTTCAGAACTGAAATCAGACTTCAGACTTCAACACCTTTTAAAAAACAAACGCCACCTAAATTTTTATAAACCTCTAAAACTTTATAGAAGAGAGAGACAATATTTTAATCATATTCAACCAATTAAGACTTATTGAGGTTAAATGTATAGAATTAAAAAATAATATTTTATTAGTTTTAGTTAATGATAGAATTACCAAAATATAGCAGTTATTGGAGTTTAATGTAATTTTTTTAAAAGATTTAGAATTTTAATACTTTATTATAAAAAAATTATAACATAGTTTTCAAGAGATTTTGGTAAAGTTTTAAAAACTGAGATAATTGTGGTCATTTTGCAAAACGAAAGAAGTTTAGAGGCCAAAATGTGAGATTTTTCCAAGACAAATATTAGCCGGTTCCGTTAATGAAACCCTAAATCCCCAAATTCTCTCAGACCTTTCTGTAGCACAGCTTTCACAAAATCTAAATCTGCTGACAATGGTAGTTCTTCGATCCTGTAAGTTTGCTGATCGTTCTTTATTATCAAATGTTAGTTCCATTTCCATGGTTTTATTTAATGCCTCATTTTCCTCAACAAACGCACTAACCCCTTCGATTCAAAATCATGATGTACTACTGTATAAGCAAATTTCACCGGCGGCAATAACGCCTACGACTTCAATTGTTCCGATTCTTGATCAATGGTTGCAAGAAGGTAATGAAATCATAGTTGATAACCTCAAAAACATGATCAAAGTTCTCAGGAATCACAATCGATATACGCATGCTCTCCAGGTTAGTATTTGATTCCATCTTTTCTTGTATTTAAATCCTATTACATTATTAGTATGTGAAAGTTAGGCTACATTTCTTTTTATGGATGTGTTCTAGTCGTGATTTTGAGTTTTGTTCAGCATAATTTGATAACAACATTGAACATTACTACTAAAGTTTTGTATATTTGTAACTAAACAAAAAAAGTTACGTAGAGAGACTGAGAGAGAGAAAAGGAGAGGTCAACAAAAACTCAATATGGTGTTCTGCTTTGTTTCTTTACATTGAAGTACAACACACTTAGCTGACTGTTTGTTTACCTCTTAATAGTTACAATAAGAGGAAGTATTTGAATCGCTAAGTGGTGAATCATGTTTGACAAAAAAAAAGGTCTGCCTTTTAGTGGTTATAAAACCTTGTGAATGGTTTTGTATCTTGGCCCTCCCTTAACCATTCAGCGCTCTAATTTCGTTCTGATAATTACCAAACAATTATATTTCATTTTACACATAAGAGCCTCTTAATCATTCTGACCACTTAATCATCCTACACCAAACCATTAAGCAACTACCTATGCTGTTAATAACGGCGTTATAACGTTTAACGGACCTAGATCATGTAACGGTATAAAATAACGTCCAAAATAACGAGTCCGTGTTTAACGCCGTTACAGGCCGTTATATAGGCCGTTATATGTGTAATATACCGGCGTTACATACCGGTATTTTAGTTGAGTACTTTTGGGTTATTTTGAACTGATTTTCACTTTTTGGGTTAAATGTAACTGTGATCTTTTTGGAGACGAAGAGGGAGATGGGGAAGATCAGGAAGCTAGTCTAAACGAAGAAGTGACCGTATTAGTTGATGTTGACTCGGATACTGAACTTGATGTTTGCAATTAGCTAATTTATATTTAGCTCGTTTATGAACACTTTTTCTATTTCGTTTTGTGAAACTTGTTTAAGTTAGTGTTTTGAAGTTGAAACTATATCTTCTATTAATGCAAATTATATGTTCACTAAAAGTAAAGAACTATATATATATATATATATATTTTATATTTCTACGAAATATTATATGGACCGTTATACCACCGATATAACCCCGTTATAACCGTTATTTCAAATATCGGTCCCGACCGTTATATTGTACTTTCACCGTTATGACAGCATAGGCAACTACCAAACCTTCACTTGTAGAACCATTAGGATACATCTTTTGAAATTTAAACTCATATTAGCTTTGAGCATGAAAGCACTTGGTTTGTTTTGGAGATGTGAAATAATGATAAAATCAAACAATAATATTTTGGTAACATTTCCTAGCTAAAATTGCCCACTTACCTATTGCTATGTATGGTAACAAATCATGGATGCTATTCTTTTTGGTTCAACCTATGTCAACAGAAATACTCCTTTTAAAACACTTGTTTTTGTATCGGGTTATTAAACCTCAAATTATTGGTTATTTATAACATTTGGTGGAAAATTATCCATTGGTAGATGGCCAGATGCTGCATGGGTATCATAGAAATGCAAGCTTTTGAAACAGTCAGATTTCCAGGCTATTTTATGAAGTAAGAAATGCTTAACAGCTTTTGCTTATGATGAGGCGATGATGTGAAGAAGTAATGTTATGTCACAAACGTGGATTTGTGGTGCCATCTTAATATATTGAACTTTAAAGGGTTTTCTTTTGGTACCAATGAAGTAAAACAAGAGATGTAGCTCTTTTTGTTATGAAGTGGATTTAGGGCCTGTTTGTTAGCAGCTCAATGAGCTTAATAGGGCTCACAGCTTATTCGGTCAGCTATACACGACTGTTTGGTAGTGGCTTAACGATATAAAAAGTGGCTTATTCAGTTAGCTTCTAGGAAGGAGCTTTATGCAGAAATCCAAGTATTTTCCAAACCTCCCCCTCCCAATTAAAAAACATGCTCCTTCCATCTATGAAACTTGGATCAATTCCATCACTTATAGACAGATGAATCTACACAGACAGGCTTTATATCCATAAAATGATAAAAAGGACTTAATGGACAACCAACCAAACAACCGCTTAATATGAACTGTTAATATAGGCAACCTGTAAACATATAAAAATAAATTTTATTGCAAAATGACCCAAAGAAATATCTTTCCACAAACCATATTTTGTTTTGTTTTGTTTGATATCATCTTGAATTCTGATTTCAGCTGTCTGAATGGATGACTAACAGAAGTTACCTCGACCAATCATCAGGGAACATCGCGGTTCATTTGGATTTGGTTTCAAGAGTTTATGGTCTGGAACAGGCTGAGAAGTTCTTCAATACCATCCCAGACTCATTGAAGAATTTTAAGGTATATGGAACCCTCTTAAACTGTTTCGCTTTCAAGAAATCATTGGAAAAAGCAGAGGCCACCGTGGAGAAGATGAAACAGTTGGGATATATGACTTCACATTCCTACCACAGTATGCTTAGTCTATATAACAAGACCAAAAATCATGAAAAGATAGTTTCACTCGTTCACGAAATGGAAAAAACAGGTGTTCGCTATCACAGAACAACATATTATCTTCAGTTAACTGCATATGCTTCTTTCGACATTAAGTCAATGGAGAAGCTTATTGGTTACATGGAAGCCAATCCTAATCTCTATCTTGACTGGCATGTTTACATCATTGCTGCAAAGGGATACCTAAAATTCCGTCAACATAAAAAACCGCAAGAAATGCTAAAGAAAGCAGAGGGATGTGTCCATGAGAATACATATGGAGTTGCGTATGAAATTCTGGTCACCATGTACGCTAATATGTCTGAAAAGGAGGAAGTTTATCGTATATGGGATTTATATAAGAGAAGATGTCGAGAAATAAAGGATAAAGGGTATCACCATATGATAAGCTCGTTAGTGAAATTGGACGATATTGATGGAGCAGAGAAGATAGTGGCTGAATGGGAATCTGTAAGAAGGCCGTTTCGCTTCTGGGTACCTAACGTTTTGCTGAATGCGTATAGCAAAAAGGGCGATTGGAAGAAGGCTGAAAGTTATGTAGAGAGATTAGTTGGTATGGGGAAGAAACCGCCAATGAGCACGTGGGATATTTTGGCTACTACGTTATGTAAAAATAGGCAGATGTCGAAGGGTGTAGATGCAATGAGGAAAGCGATTTTGAGTGATCGTGATGATAATTGGAAACTAAATCAAGTTACTTTGACAACATGTTTAAATTATTTGGAAGAGAAGGGTGATGTGGAAATAGCAAAGGAGTTTGTAAAAGTAATGGATATAAAAACCAAATCAAATGAACCCCGGCTATCCCACATAGAGGTAGGGTCTGTTGGATATGAAAATTCAATGGTAAATGAAATTTGATGGTCGATATTGACTTTTAGGTTTTCATACCTATTCGGAATTGATAGTTTTGATTTAGTTGTTTGAGATTGAGATTGAATAGTTTAGCTATTAAGTAGCTTAAAAAGGGAATATTGCATCAAAATTATATTTACCATTGAAAATATAATTTCCATTTTCCAATATTCAAAATCATCATTTAAAGTTCTACAACAAAGTGTTTGTTTATTTAAGAGTTTAGTTTACATGTTGACATGCCAAAGATGACAATGAGTATTTTGCTAACTTATATTCCATGTCAGAATCAAATTATAAAAATAAATCTAAACAATGACATGACATCTAAAATTGTGACATGGCATATAAACCTTTTCTAATTTACTAACTTAAAATTTCACATGAAATTATTTAAGGTATTTGCTATTTTGTATACCTGTATAAAATAAAAACTAATGTACAAATTGAGAAACACAGATACAAATTCTTTATATTAAAGAAAAAAGAAAAATATAAATACTAAAGCATCAAAAAAAGTATAAATGTTTATTGGTCTGTTATGTACAAACATGTTGTATTAGCATTTCTATACCTGTATAAATAGATAGGCAATTAGAACGTGTGTAGTTGAACTTTCCATTACTTGTACACATTGTACTACTGTTCTTGAATCAATATACAACCGACTTCCTTGCTCCAATCTAACTTTCTTAACCGTTTGAATTACATTTTGTATTAGGGGAATTATCAAGAACTGTATCAAAGAACTTTAATAGGTGAACTGGTTGGTTCTTTTTCTTTATCGCCTTTGATGAAGCGTTAGATGGTGAGTTTCAAAAGGTAGATTGGTCATTTAAAAAATAACGGTCATATTTTGGATTTAATCTGAACTTATGTTTTCTATTAAAAATGGTGTTCATGTCAAGAGTTGGTTCATTAGCAGTTTCATATTATAGTGCTAGATTCCTTGTATGTACATATTCCTTGAATTAGGGTTGAGAGCACTACTTTAAGAAATAATTTTCTTCTTTATTCCTTGTATGTTAATGTTCTGATGAAGACCCACTCTTGACTCTTGTGTTGCAGTTTAAAATAATTTATTTCTAATGTTCCAAAATAAATGGGCACATTTTTGTTCAAGTTTGTGTTAAAGAAAGTGTTTACTTTAAAAAATAGATGGTTATAATTTCTCAAATTTCAAACATTATCCTTAATTTGTGTGACTTGTGAATATTTAAGAGGTGATGTAATGGAAAATTAAGGGGGTGTTTGTGATTGCTTATAAAAACAACTTATTGACTTATTTTGAAGTGGCACCAATGATAAACACTTTTGAGTGTTTGGGAAATAGTTCATACCCACCTTGAAGGAGCTAATGAAAGCCTGAATTCAATATTCAAGTGGAATCTTCTTCTTGGATTCTAGCAAGTCGACCATTGAATCTATTAAACCAGAACCACACGTGCAAGTTTCCCTGCATGTGGCTCGCCCGTGCTTTTCTATTCCACTTTGGTGCCTATTATATTAAGAGAATAGGTCCCGTTTTCTCCACACTTAATCAGCATTTGATAGATTATCCAACACTGAGCAATCTTAGTTATTGGTGGGTGTTCGGTCCTTGATTCACTGCGCTTGCTTGCGCCTATCGACGGATTCTATTGCCTGCCGGTTAGCGAAACTTTTCCTATAAGGAGTTTAAAAAAAGTTAAACCCTTATAATTTATAAGAAGTTGAAAAGAACTTTTGGGAGAAAAACATAAGTAGTTTCAAATAAACAACCCCAAACACCCCCTAAGTATAACTAGAGTTTTGAATATATGGGTTTGGAAACTCAATGCTCATGTAAATTTTTTTCCAATATATATTGCTAATAAATAATATTAACTTTCAATTTTATTTATTAGCTGACTTGCAAATAAAACAGGTAAACTCATGAAATAAAATCGAGATGGACAAAGACACGAGATTAAGGGCTAAGTTCAATTATGATTCACTGCACTGCATCGTGCGGGTACATAATTAGTATATATATATATATATATATATAGAGAGAGAGAGAGACAGAGAGAGAGAGAGTCTTAATCTTTTGAGAACCACATATTTTGTAAGATCTTAGAGAACCAATATTAACCATTTATTTGATATAATGCATTTTTTAGTTTAGTTATTCCATAAATAAAAAAAACACACTACAAAAAAATAGACTTTTAGAGACCACAAAAGTCGTGGCAAAATGCTACAAAGTCGTCTCAAAAAGTCTTTTGTGACCACAGTCGTCCCAAACGCCTCCATCTCTGAAACCCCATCTCTGAAAGTAACTTTTACCACCACATTCAGTTGTCTCTAAAAGTAAGCACTTTTTGCTACAACATGTGATATCTAAAACTAACTATTAATTTACATTTTTAATTTCTGTTGCCAGAACATGTGGTCCAAATAATTATTAATTTAAATTATTAATTACTTTTTGCAACGACAAATTGTCTCTAAATACAGTTTTAACTTTAAATACATAATTATTTCTAGAGACTATATGTCCGGGCAAAAATTAACTGCTAATAAAAATAAATAGTTACTTTTAGAGACCATTTTGTCGTGGCAAAAGTCCCCGACATGTTACATATATTAACTTTAACAAACGATAAATCAACACAAAACCACAATTTCATAAAACACAAAACCAATATTCAAAGTTTAGTAATAGTTAAAGTTGTTAAACCAAATAATCATCATAATCCAAAGTTGTTAAACTAACTAATCATCATCGTCTAATCTTCCTCATCATCGTCGTCAGAATCTTCCACATCATTATCATCCTGATATTGTGATGATTTTTGACTTTCCTTATAGGCATTATAGTCAACTGGGGGGTCGGTGTTGATACGAACGGTGGTTAGTTGACTATATTAAAATTAGTGATCATACTTGAGAAGAACGCAACCAAGTCTTGGTACCGTTTTCGCTCTTGTTCTTCATGATGTCTTTCCCAAACTTCTTGCACATCACGTATCATATCTTGGATCAACTCATTTGAAGTTGGTGTTGAAGTGGTAAATGAGGACGGAAAACCCGACTGACGTTATAACTTTCATCCCAATCTGACGTTGTGACCACGACTTTCACTGAACACCTTCTTAAAGATTTCTTGCTCATTTAAAAATGAAGAACCATCGGGGTTAGATGACGACGATGCATTTTGAGTCTGACTTTCCAACTCCGCAACCAACTTCTCTGAAAATTTCAAACGAGGATGGTTAGCGATACAAACCGTCAATTCAATAATTTATCAAAACTAAATAATTATTACATAATGTAATTCATCAAACTTAAATAGTTACTTACATAATCAGCTTTCGCTTGCTCATTTACCCGCCTACTCGTCGACTTATAATGCATGTCGTGCCAATTATCTATCGATCCTCGAATTTTCTGTGTCTCGGGATTCGTCTGTTATAAAAAAAATACGTATTATTAGAAAACCATCACCTTGATCTTCCCCATGTTCCGCCTATTAACAACATATAAAATATAACAATGTTCAAGAATTTTACCTTTTTAAATTGTGTACTAACGTAAGATCGAGAACCATGAAAACTACAATACGATAGTTTGGCCCGATTGTCATAATTTTTCTTCACACGTTGTTGCCAATGTCGATTTAGGAAGATATCATCGGTTCTATGGGTGTCACGTGTGAAGGTGGATTTCTTCTCGCATTATTCACATCTTTGAGACCTCCATGTTGATTGAAATGTGCATGTAATATATATTTAGCACTCACATATCGATTCGCGCAATATCGACTGAGGCCATTATCTATGGCGGGCCAATCAGCCGCGTTGCGACTGATGTCTAAAAAGACTACAAAAACATAACTATAAAACAAAGGAGATCAACCGAAAATATAAGGTGACATATATGGGTTCAAATAAACAAAAGCTGACATATATGGGTCCAAAAGAATTTCTATTATTGAAGTCTATGATACAACTAAATTGAAGCATCAAGATTTGAAACAGACTCCTACATGAGGAGGAACTGTTGTTGATGATTGTTTGGGTAAAAATCTCCGAAACCCACGACCGCTGACCAAAGCGTGTGACGAAAGATATTTTATGGCTTGTAAGTATTAATGGTGACTCTGTAGTCATCAATCGAACGAAACTCACGACAATGGATAGTGACGTACGATGACCGAACAATGATCACCTATTCAGTCCACGATCTCGATGTCAGATATATTATTTTAAACTAATGAGCTAACTGTTGGTCCACGGTTATGTGTTATACAAGACCGTTGGACAGTTACGATTCACACCATTAAAGACAATCATGAAGGCCATTAATGTCAGACGACAATTACAAATGACTCCAACTATAAAATCAACACTCGAATCAACGAAGAGACCACGATTAACAATCACAGTGCTCTAGCATCAAGAAAGATACAATAGCTCTCTAGATTTCATACGATATTACTATTCTTTTAAACATTTCTCTCTATAATTGTACGACCATCGTTCTAAAGGAAGACGTCCCTATTTGACGTCATTTTTCCATAGTGCAGCGACGATACGTCCTATCGTCCGCGGTTTTTTTCCTCGTTAAAGGGTTTTTCCGCGTCACCAAATCTTTTGTCTTTAGTTTTTATTTCCTAAACTGTATTTGTCGTGAGAATACTGTCTGAGATCGATCAGCTCCACAAACTACTTAAGTTGACTTTTGATAAGTTAATTTTTGGCATTTACAGTTTGGCACTCACCGTGGGGCCCGGTCCAAAGAATTCTCCGACAAACGCAGTAGGTACTAACGATTTTTCTTTTTGTTTGTCCTAATGGCATATCATGGAGCTAACCCCGCAGAAGCAGCACTAAGGGCAGAGCTACATGCCGCGCAACAGTGAATCCAACAGTTGGAAGCACATAGGTTTCCTTATTGGAATTCTAATCCAGTACCTTGACCACCGCCTGATCCGATACCGCAATGGGTTCAATATGTCGGTCCTCGACCACAACTCAACAACTTTCATTCCCAGTACGCTAACTCGCAATTCCAGTATCCACAACCTGGGTCGTGGGCGCAACATAATGGCAAATATCAAAACCCCGGTTATACGAAGGGACAACAACCATCCATCTACGTGCAAAACCCATCCACTGATAACACGACAGACCCCGGTGTTGAGCGGCATAGCACGTTTAGCATTCCTGTCGTAGAACCTGTCGCACGATGCATAAAACTTCTGAAGGAACAAAGTGAGAAAGTACTAGCTTTATTATCTAAGCTACCCGAAGCAGCTGTACCCGTCGATGTCGAACCCCCTACCGGATTTCAGACATCACCATTCTCTGATGCAATCACCTTGATCGACGTTCCCTAGAAGTA
The DNA here is from genome assembly GCA_036898165.1 of Silybum marianum. Classification (NCBI taxonomy): domain Eukaryota; kingdom Viridiplantae; phylum Streptophyta; class Magnoliopsida; order Asterales; family Asteraceae; genus Silybum; species Silybum marianum. The sequence continues at coordinate 11,392,827 of CM072540.1, read as the reverse complement.
TAACAGTCCTGCGTTCACCCCGAAGTATTCGGGACTGACAGATCCTAACGAACATGTCGCCCAATATAAGCTATTGATGTGGACCGTGTCGATACCTCTTCCGTATCAAGAAGTCTGCATGGGTAAAAGCTTTGGGGCGACACTCACTGGAGCTGCCCTGCAATGACAAATAAACCTGAAGCCGAAGTCAATAAACTCCTTTGCAGATCTTGCCAATCAGTTCTTCCAACAATTCGCCAGCAGTCCAAAATGAAAAAACAGACGGGAGATTTATATTATATTATTCACAAGTCTGGCGAATCTATTCACAATTACTTTAACTGTTTTAATTCTGAAATGATAGATATACGAAATTGCGACATTCGGACAACGATCGAAGCATACAAAAGAGGATTGGATAGTACGTCAGATTTGTATTTGGATCTCACCAAATACCCTGCAGAAAAACAACTGAAGACGTAAGAGCACGAACATTAGCATACATGACGGTCGAAGACGACGCCTCCTTTCGACGAAAGCATTCTAACGAGAAACGCCCTTTAGGCGTTAAGAAGCCAAACTTCAAAAATCGATCGACACCCAAGTCAGACCCACCAAAGCAGATATCGAACGTTCGGTTCAACAAAAAGAAAGAGACGCCATCCTCCCGCTACACCCAACATCCTAAGATTTCATCTTATGAATTCAAAGGAACGACCGGTGATCTAATCAAAGCTTTGAAAGAAGTCCCAACGACCGTATGATGGCCAAAGAAAATGATCGACCCGATGAGAAAAAAGATACAACAAAGTGGTGCTATTTCCCTGATGATCATGGTCACATGACAGATGACTGTGTAGCACAAAGAAAAGAAGTCGCGTGGGTCATATCGAAGGGACATCTTCAGGATATTTTGTCTAACGACAACTCATATATTGTTTATGCCAAAAATTGATTCAACCGAATCAACCTAAGGTCAATGTGGAGCTTATCCTACTAAAGAAAGGATCAATCGACAAACACGATAAAAAACGTAAATAAACGAAAGACAAAGATATTTGGTGACGTGGAAAAACCCTTGGTCGAGGGAAAAAACCTCGGACGATAATGAGATCGTCGATGCACTAGTAAGAAATGACGTCAATAAGGGACGTCGTCCTTGTTATACAATGTTCGTACGTAAACTAAGGAAAAACAGTGGAAAAAAGGCTCGAGTGCATTCTGTACTGCGAGTATTGAGTATTCGATGATCCTCTTGTCTTCGTGATCTTCTATCTATACTTGTGTGAGCGTGTAACGGCTCGACTAATGATGGAGGCCATAATGACATCTGTTACGTTTGCTGATTTAAATGATAAAGATCCTGCAATAAACAATATAATGAAGATATACATTATACTTGTTAGTTTAAACAAGCGATTCAAAGGTTCATTCGACGGTCGAGAGGTAGGCGTGATAATGCCAAGTTACGTCGTTAGTTGCTCCTTGGCATCCCCGTTCGTACGACAGAATCATTAACATATTCGACACCTCTCCCCCGTGTCACGAGTCGTTGGTTTTGCGTACCTTGGTATGGATGGTTGTACGATCTCAGTTAATGGTCGCACGTCGAATATTTTGGTCCCAATAGTTTATCCCTAAATTTGAAAATAAAAACGGCCAAGATTTGAATTTTAAATTTAAATGTCAAAGAACTGAATCGCCAAAGTAGTAACTAAACCGGTTGGGATTTGATCGAGATCAAATGCACGTGGGAATGACGTCACACACGACGTGGGCGCGTGTATCAGACACGCTAGTTCTAGAGGACAGGTGTCAGTGATTCAATGGTTGCATGGGAAAGGGTTTTGGACAGGTATCGTCATGGGGTTTGATGAGGATTCTAAACGGTATCTTTGCAAACTGTAAAAATACCGGATGTTCTTTGGATTCACTACCGTCGTTACGCTTTGCCCCTTTTCTCGAGAGATTTTCCCACATCTTTACCAAATAGCCGAAAGGATTCTGGCCATAAAACCAAACTTCCTCTTCGACAGTCGAGTGCACAGGGATGGCGAATCCTAAGAGTTCGATAGTTATAGTGGACGATCTGCAGGCTTTCAGGGATCTAGCCTGGATTCCGAATGGCGTTCTCTTAGAGAGTCCCGGTGAGCTCAGGCCGAGCGAATGCCCCGAGGGGTATTTCGTTATGTACGAATACCCCTTCAAGATTGGGCTTAAATGGCGTTTCCCCCATTTAGTTAGGGAGTTTTTGGGGAGATTTGGCATATCTCCGGGGAAAATGATGCCCTAGTTCTGGAGGATCACAATGATGATCGATCGATTGACGTATGACTGGGAATCTCCCTTCACCGTTCATGAGCTCCTGCTGGCCTATGAGGTGAAAGTCGATGCAAACAATCGATATAGTCCTTACATCCGCGGTCGACGGGAACAGGCGCTGATCTTGGGGACGGGGGTAAATGATCGTGGCTGGAAAGAGCGCTACGTCTTTGGTTGGGTGTTGGCCCCTGGCGAAGATGATCAATGGATTGCCTGTGGTTGGCCGGTTCAGGGTAAGTGTCGTTCGAACAAGCTGTATTTTATTACTTTTGTAAGTCCTTGCCTTGATTTTATTTTTTTTGTGCAGCGGCAAACTTTGATGAGGTTCGGCCACTCGGCGGCTATGGTCGAGCGCTTTCGGTGAATCCCTGATCGGACGTTCAGGATCCATGTTCATGTGGATGAGGAGGACGAGAGTGATGAGGACGATGAGGATGTTACTTTTTTGGGTACCCCTAGGGCTACCCATAGCCAAGAGGTAGAAGAGACGTCAGGTAAGTTATTTCTCGCTGGGCCACCTTTAGACGTGTTTATCCTTTACTGACCCTCGTCGTTTGTTTTCCAGGGGAGGTGGCGACTCCCTCAGCTAGGTTGTTCGGGAGCGACGCCGAATTGTCCCCTTCAAACGGTGTTCCATGCACGGCTGTTAAGAGGTCGTCTGGCTTGGTTATGAGAGAACCGTCTTCTCGGGTTCTTCGTTCCAAGAAGGCGAAGGCATCGTCGACAGCGGGGCATTCTCGGGCGATCGCGTCGTCGATTGCAGTTGCTCCTCCCCCCTTATTGCAAGAAAAGGGGAAAAGGCCGGCGGTGGAAGCTCCTGCCCCCCGTCCTCAGGCCCCTCCTGGATTTCTGGAGGGGTCGATGGATCGGGAGGTGGTTTTTAACATCTTTGAGAACTTTAACATTTTCAATCATCGTTATGAAGGGGTGGCTTTGGCCGACAGTCACACCAAGCTCAATGAGCACCTTTTCCAGGCGAAGGTTCTCATCCGGGTGTTTAATTTTTGTATCATGCGACATGCGTTTCCTTCGTACTTGCGATATTTCGGTCATTCTAACGCTCTGTTTGTCCTTTCAGGCCTATCAGGCGTCTCTTAACATGAGAGATAAGGTGGATGAGGCGTCTCGGGCCTCTCGTGCTGAGATGGAGACGCGCGAGCGTTTATTTCCCGTTCAGGCGAAAGAGGAAGAGGCGTCGGCCAGAGCCGACGAACTGCGCCTTCACTTCGAGGACGTTCGTAATGACTACGAGCGTGAAGAGGGCGTTAGCTCCGATCTCAGGGTCGCCTGGAGGAGGCCCTGGACAGGATCAAAGCTTTGGAGGCCAAACTGGAGATGTCCAAGGTTGCTTTCGCCGGGAAAGCCAAGGAGGCCGAGGATCTGAAGTCGAGGTTGAGTGATCGTCCCTCATCGAGTGAAAAGGCAGGAAATTAGCTTAGGGCTCTTTAAGGAAACTCTTCGTAGTCGTGTCCTTTTGCTTGTAATCTTTTTTGATAATTAATACAAGTGTTTCGGGGTTTTTATAAATCGTAATGTTGCGTGAATTAGTCCTTATGAATGTTGTCAAATGACTTATGACAATCTAGACGTGTAGACAGTCCGCATGACAAATTTCGATTCGAGGGAATATCTTCCATGAACTCCATCCATTGGGTGAATGGTTATCCTTGCTTTGTGCTTTAAGAATAAATTTTTTAATAGAGAATGGTTCGCGACAAACATTAGTCAATGGGTATTTGTGCGACCAGGCGAACAGATGTTCGAATGTTGCCTATATATTCGATCGGCAATGTTTTGCTCGATCTGTTTCTCGCCCAACGGAGTGACCCGCGTTTGCTGTACTTGTTCAGCGTATATTTATTTTCTTGCAATCCTGCAGAAGATAGAATTTAGAGTGGTTGTTGGTTTGACCAATGACCCTTTGATGCTTAAGTCAGTAACGTTTGACGGATAAATCTAAAGAAAAGAAAAAGACTTTAGAAAAATACCTTTTCAAATGTACCGCGTGCTAACTACGTGGGATATCTCGTTCGTCTAACGTTCGGAGGTGGTAAGCTCCTTTGCCGACTACCTTTGATATTTGATAGGGACCCTCCCACTTAGTGGATAACTTACCTGCATTCAATTCTCGGGTATTTTGAAAGACACGTCGCAGGACGTAATCGCCTTCTTGGAAGACTCTAATTTTGACATTCTTGTTGAAATGTCGAGCGACAGCCTGTTGTTGTGGTGCCATCCGAATGTAAGCTTGGTCTCTAAATTCTTCGAGGGCGTCTTTGTCATAGCTTAGATCAACCAAGTTATGGTCGAAAGATGAGTGTCGTGCGATTGGTAATCTCACTTCAACCGGTAAGACCGCTTCGTAACCGTAGACCAAGGAGAAGGGGGTTTGACCTGTCGAAGTTCTTGGCGTCGTACGATTGGCCCATAGAACGGAAGGCAATTGCTCGACCCATCGGCCTTTAGCGGCTTTGAGTCTTTTCTTGATTGAATTTATGATCACTTTGTTACTTGACTCAGCTAGACCGTTGGACTGTGGATATCTTGGGGTCGACATTACAAGTTTGATTCCTCGATCTTCGCAGTATCGCCTTGTTTTGTCGCTGATGAATTGTGATCCATTATCACACACGATCTCCGAGGGAATTCCAAATCTGCATATGATGTTAGTCTGGACGAAGGATATGACCTCTTTATGCTGAAGTTGAGAAAAAGTGGCCGCTTCAATCCATTTCCAAAACTAATCGGTAAGGACTAAAAGGTAAACTTTCTGACCTGGTGCCGATGGCAACTTATCGACGATGTCAATTCCCCATCGCATGAAGGGCCATGGGACGAGTGTCGAATGTAATAACTTGGAGGGTTGGTGAGTCATACTTGAGTGTCGTTGACATGCATCACAATTACGTACGTACTCTGACGCGTCTAGCCGCAAGGTAGGCCAATAGTAGCCTTGTCGTGAGATTCAGTTCGTGAGAGTGCGTCCGCCAGAATGGTTTCTGCATTCCCCGTCGTGCATTTCTTGTAGGTCTTTTGGTATGTCGCGTTTAGCCATTCATCGCAGATTTAGACCCATCGACGAACGTCTGTAAACTTTTCTGGAGATGACGGTGTATTTTGAGGATTTAAACCTGACTCGTTTGGCTTTTAGTTTGTCGTCAAGTAATCGATTATCTATCAGGTAATCCTTAACTACTTTTATCCAATCGTCTTCATCGTCGCTGTTTCGATGATCGATACTGACTTGTCATCTTCGATTGACGGGATCAATAGATGTATTATAGGAAATGTGTTGAAGAACGATTTTCCCAATGCTGATCCCAGGTTTGCTAGTGCGTTCGCCTGAGAGTTTTGTTCCCTGGGAATTTGTTTAATATCGAATGCTTTAAATTTATCGATCTTAACTTTAACCTTCTGATAATAGGCTAACATCTTGGAATCTTTAGTTGTGAATTCTCCGTTTATCTGATTGACAATCAAGAGAGAGTCGCTTTTCGAGCTTAAGTGCTTGATTCCTAGGTCGTGTGCTAATCTCATCCCTGTTATCTGGGCCTCGTATTCTGCTTCATTGTTTGTTGCCTTGAACTCGCATGACACGGAATATACCATCATGCCCCCTTGTGGCGACTTTAAGACGATACCGAGCCCTGCCCCCCGTATATTAGAGGGACCGTCAATGAACAATGACCAGGGTCGTTCGTCTTGGGTCGCCTTGATGAGAGTTTCTTCTAACGCGGGGGTTTCTTCTAACGCGAGGGTTTCTTCCAAGGCTATCTTTTCGAGTTCTGGACTAAAATCGGCAATGAAGTCCGCCAGGACCTGCAACTTGATGGCCGTCCTGGGTTTGTATGCGATGTCGTAGCTGCTGTAAAAATACTCCATTTCGCCAGTCGACCTGTTAATTCGGGTTTTCGTAGGCAGACATCAACGGGTAATTAGTAACGACAAGTATAGGGTGAGTTTCAAAATAATGTCGAAGTTTTTTAGCAGCGACGATTAAGGCCAACAATAGTTTTTCGAGGGAGGAGTACCTTTTTTCTGCGTTTAACATAGATTTACTTACGTAGTATATTGGAAGTTGTTGTTTGTCGTCTTCTCGTACCGGGACGATACTTACGGAGGTCAGGCTTACCGCCAGATAAAGTTGTAATTCTTCTCCGTCTTCAGGTTTCGAGGGCAATGGAGGCGACGTCACGTATTTTTTAAGATTTTTGCAATGCGTGCTCGTGGTCGTCCGTCCAATGGAACCCTTTATTTTTCCTTAAGACATTATAAAATAAATTACATTTATCAGAGGAGCGAGAAATAAACCTGTTTAGCGCAACAACTCGTCCGGTTAGTCGCCGGACTTCTTTGAAATTTCGTGGGGACTGTATATTGATAATCGCTTTTATCTGGTCTGGGCTTGCCTCGATGCCCCGTCGTGTGACCATGTGGCCTATGAATCTTCTGGCGTACACCCTGAAAGAGCATTTCGCCGAGTTTAATTTCATTGCATACTTCCTGAGGATGTCGAACGATTGTTTCAGGTGAGTAATATGGTCCTCCGGTTTTTTAGATTTAACGAGAATGTCGTCGATATAGACTTCCATCGTGTCTCCCAAATGCTCTTTAAACATCCGATTGACCAACCGCTGGTATGTTGATCCTGCATTTTTCAAACCAAAGGGCATGACTTTATAACAATAAATACCGTTGTTTGTCATGAAGGCCGTCTTTTCTTGATCATGTGGATGCATCAAGATTTGGTTGTAGCCTGAGTACGCGGCCATGAAAGTCAGCAATTCATGACCAGCCGTAGCATCGACCATGGCGTCTATGTGTGGTATAGGGAAGGGATCTTTCGGACAGCCCTTGTTGAGGTCTGTGAAGTCGATAAACACGCGCCACTTTCCGTTCTTCTTCGTAACGACCATGGCATTCGCAAGCCTATCTAGATACTTTACTTCTCGTATTTTGCCTGGTTTTAGTAGATCGTCAATTTCGCCGTTGATATTTTTATTCCGTTCAGGAGCAAATTTGCGGCGTTTCTACTTGACAGGCTTGATCGTAGGATCGACGTTGAGCTTATGCAGTATGATCCCTGGGTCTATGCCAGCCATATCTTCATGCGACCAAGCAAAACAATCTACGTTGTTTTTCAGGAAGTCCAGGATTTCCCTTTTGATAACGAGGTCCAGTGATGCCCCCATGAAAATTGTTCGATCAGGTCGACTCTCATCCAACACAACCTTTTCAAGCTGTAGGCTGTCGATGGAGCCTTCCTGGATCTGTAATTGCTATGCTTGCTCTTTTCTAGGTTTCATCACCGTTTTGTAGCATTCTTTCGCCATCTTCTGCTCGCTTTTGATTTCCTGGACCCCCCACGGGGTTGGGAATTTGATCGTTTGATGATAAGTCGAGGGTACGGATTTCATGTCATGGATCCAGGGCCGTCCCAGGATAACATTATATGCTGACGAAAAATCAATGACATTGAATCGCGTTTGTTTGTTGATCTCTTTGGCATAGACAAGAAGCACGATTTCACCAACGGTACTGGTCATGTCGCCATTGAAACCAACCAGGACGGTCGACCGTCGAATAATTTCAGACTGATTAATGCCCCATGATTATCAGGGTATTCAGGAAAATGATGTTCGCCTAGCTTCCACCATCAATAAGGACCCTTTTGGTTGAGCAATTCCCAATGGTTAGCTGTAGGATAAGGCCGTCGTGATGCTTTTGGCGTGTGTCATGAAGGTCGTGGTCATCGAAATTGATAGGCATTGCGTACAGTTCTTTGCTACTTTGGTTTGACAATGAATTTTCGGGTAGTTCATTCGCTGGGCCGCATACCTCTTGGCCGCGGAATAGGTTAGGCTGCAGATGTCAGATCCACCGTTAATACAATTCACAACTTTAGTAGTTGGTGGAGATGGGGGTCTAGAAAGTTCACCTGCGTCGCTGGGCAATATGTCCTTTAGATGCCCTTTAGGGATCAACCACGCGACCTCTTTCCTTAGAGCAAGGCAGTCATCGGTCAGGTGGCCATAGGCGTCATGGAAGTCACACCACTTGGATTTCTCTTTATCGTCTTTGGGTTTATCGCTCTTTTTTGGCCATCAGACGATTGATTGGACACCTTTTAACGCTTCGACCAGATCCTTCCTTTTAACGCTTCGACCAGATCCTTCATGGTTCCTTTGAAACCGTAAGAAGAGATTTTTGGGTGATTCGGGAATCGCGACGAACCATTGGCTGCTCTTGTTTTGTCGAATTAACGTTCAAGATTTGTTTCATTGAATCTACTCTGACGGGAGCCTTAGTTTTGAATTCTGGCTTTTTCACGCGTTTGTCTTTAATGAGTTCATGTCTGAATATGGCGTCGTCTTCTACTCGCATGTATGCCAGGGTTCTTGCTCGTATGTCTTCGAACGTTTCTGCAGGATACTTCGTCAGGTCAAGGTATAGTTCGGACATAGTATTGAGTCCTCGCTTATAGGCTTCGATCGCCGTTCGGATGCCGCAGTTTTGTATACCTACCATTTTAGAATTAAAAGAGTTAAAATAGTTTCTGATGGATTCACCAGATTTTTGAATAACATAATATAAATCTCCCGTTTGTTTTTCCATTTTGCGACTGCTAGCAAACTGTTGGAAGAACTGGTTGACTAGTTCGGGGAAAGAGTTGATTGATTTAGGTTTTAAGTTTATCAACCACTGTAACGCAGCTCCTGTTAATGTCTCCCCAAAGCTCTTGCACTTGCACACTTCTTGATAATATTGCAAGATTGAGACCGTCCACACAGCTGTTTGTATTGTGCGACATGCTCGTTGGGATCGGATAATCCTGCGTACTTGGGGTTCATTGTTGGTATCGTGTACTTCTTCGGTATATCGACTAGGGCTATTGCGGTAGAGAAGGGTGAGGCTTGATATCCTGTTGGTGGCTCGATATCGACGGGAACGACAGCGCCCGGGAGTTTTGATAATAGTGATATGACTTTCTCATTCTGTTCCTTTAGCAATTTCGGACGTCGTGCATCATATCTCCAGATCCTCCTAAAAAATCGTTGTTGTAAGTCATTGATTCAAGATTTCCATTATTATTATGATTATAATTATTGTAATTGTTAAATTATTTTTAAGAGGATTTGTGCGAAGGTCGAGATTTCGCGTTTGGTTTCCGGTGAACGCATCATGGAACTGGTGGCCCTGAGAGAATGGGGGTTGATGTAGTTCCACGGATACGTGGGAGCTCTGGCCGATGGTCATATTCTGATACTGGAATCCAGACGTGTTGTTTTTCATGCTCTACCTACTAAGCCCGGTTGATATGTTGGACATGTTTGTTTGGTTGAGTCCCGAGCTACTAGCGTTCATGGTCGAGGCTGGTGCCCCGGTCGTGGATTGGAGCGTTGTTTGCCTGGACGTTTGTATTCCAATCGTCGATTGGGATGTCTCCAGCGAGGTTATGGGTACTCCAGCTGTCGATCATGGATTAGGAATGAATGGTGGAAGCATGGGGATAAATGACGTTTGTCCGGGATTAAATGGTGGCAAGCTGGTCTGCCCCGTTTGATTCCCAGCCGTGGTGTTGTAGAGAGGGACATAAGCTCGTTCAAATCCCGGTGGCCCCTGTAGATTTTCCAACTGGGTGATGCGCTAACGAGCGTTCTCAAATTCATCTAGTAATCGCTCAATTGATGGTTGGTTCGACATCCCTACAGATCTCAATGGCAACTATTAGTAACAAAAAGGGGTCTGTCGAAAGATTTTCCTTAGATGGGGTCCCACGGATGGCGCCAAACTGTTTATGCCAAAAATTGGTTCAACCGAATCAACCCAAGGTCAATGTCGAGCTTATCTGACTAGAGAAAGGATCAATCGACAAACACGATAAAAACATAAATAAACGAAAGACAAAGATATTTGGTGACGCGAGAAAACCCTTGGTCGAGGGAAAACAATGGAAAAAAGGCTCGAGTGTAGTCTGTCTTGCGAGTATTGAGTATTCGATGATCCTCTTGTCTTCGTGATCTTCTATTTATACTTGTGTGAGCGTGTAACGGCTCGGCCAATGATGGAGGCTACAATGACGTCCGTTATGTTTGCTGATTTAAATGATAACGATCCTGCAATAAACAATATAATGAAGATATACGTTATACTTGTTAGTTTAAACAAGCGATTCAAAGGTTCATTCGACGGTCGAGAAGTAGGCGTGATAACGCTAAGTTACGTCGTTAGTCTCGCCTTGGCATCCCCGGTCGTACGACAGGATCATTAACATATTCGACACGTCTCCTCCCTGTCGTGAGTCGTTGGTTCTGCGTACCCTGGTATGGAGGGTCGTACGATCTCAGTTAATGGTCGCACGTCGAATATTTTGGTCCCAACAGGTATTATCGCTAAACCCTTGTCGCCGAACACTACTAAAACTGTGAATTGCATTATAGGTGGATCGGCCGTTTGTGGACTTACCTATTCTGCGGCAAAGAGACACGTTGTGGAACGGACGGACGATCCTGCAATACCTCGGGCACGCATGCCGAAATCAGATGTCGACTTGGAAAACATGCCGATCACGTTCGACGATCACGATCTGGAGGATCTATATCCTAAACATCACGACGGTCTTATAGTTCAGCTGACAATCAGAAACTGTTCCACAATGTGAGTACTCATTGACGGATGCAGTTCGGCAAACATAATCTTCCTCAGTACACTTCCAACGATGGGCATAAATGAGACTAAGATCGTACGTCTTCGACGATCTTAGTAGGCTTCAACGGAGATGCTGCTCATACCGTCGGAAAGATAATCCTTCCGATTTATGCAAAAGGAATTAACAAGTCGACTAAGTTCAACGTTATCGGCCCAATGTAAGTTGGATCACTTAACCATGCTTCATAATTGGAAAAATGAGCACCGTGGAAATACAAGCCACTCAACCAAAGGAAGATGATGGAGAGTTGACCGAAATGCGCACTAAATACTTTTCGAGAGATCTCCTCCAAATCACTGGTATGGCTATCGAAATCGTGAGCATCAGCATGTAGGTTCCACATCCAAGTGGTAGTTTCAGGGCCTTTAGCTATTGTTCTTGAGAAGTGACCCGGTCTAGCCCATTCCTCGAATGAAGTTTTTTTTACCAATGGAGAATTCCTTCTCATCTTGAATTGAGGTGAGTGGATTTACACCAATAGAAACCATAAATTTCATACACAATAAAAGGGATATTCAGGGCAAAGAAGGAAGAGTTCGCGAGACTCTGCTTGGTAAACGGGTCGATTATTCAGGGTGGTCAGTGATTGTCGTGGGCCCTTCACTGTTCGTCCGCATATAACGTTATCCTCGGCAGGTCATAGATCCACGACATGAAAGTTGTCCCTCAACGTACCATCAAGTGCATAAATTTCCAAGTCCATGGGGAATTCAAGAGATAAAAAGCGAACAGAAGGTAGCACGCGAATGCTACAAGACATCAATGAAGCCTCAGAAAGAGCATATCTAGCAATTACAGAGCCAGGAGGCCCTGGTCGACGACCTGCAGCTACAAGAGGTCGTGCTCGACCCGAATCATCTTGATCAAAGAGTCTACGTGGGTCCATCGCTCGATCCTGCTGTCGAACAAGAATTGATCGAATTCCTTACACTGAACGCAGATTGCTTTGCCTAGTCGCACGAAGACATGGTTGAAATCGCCAGAGATCATTTCACATCAGATGTCTATCGATCCGTCGTGTAAACCAGTGAAGCAGAAACGTCGCAAGTATCATGGTTATCATGGTTGTCCAGGAAAAGATGGAATGGGTGGTCTCGGAACAAACAGATAACTTTGAAAGAGTGATACAGGGAGATTTCGAGAATTAACGAAGCTTTTATTCGATATTTGGAGAAAACAAAAACGGGCTCGAAAGAAGCTCGTAAATCTGCATCGGAAACTGAAAAATAGTTTCTTACGCAACATGGATCGTTTGTCGGGTCGTGGACACGTTCGGACGGGTCCCGAACGGATTGCCTTTATCTGTTTATTTAATTATTTTGTTTGTTAATTATTTAGAATTAGTATTAAAAGTATTAGTTATTTGTTTTCTAAATTAGATTAGGATTATTATTAGTTTTCTTATTTATTAGTTTCCTTTTATCAAATGGTTTCCTAGTTGGTTTAGAATTAGGATATATTTATTTCCATAATTATCTTTCCTAGTTTAACCTTAAGTCCTAGACTATTTAAACCACATTAGCTTTGTTAATTATTCATTCAATCAATTATCAATAATATTTCTTCTCTTTTTAGAGTGTTTGAGTTTTATCTCTTATTATTTAGTCTTACGCTCATAAGTTCTAACCCTTTTTGGATTTAGACGTTTATCGATCCGTTTCCGCAAATCCCGCTGCGTCAGTTGGTATCAGAGCACAGACTTCCTGTCTCTTCACCTTCGTGATGAAAAATCAACAACCCCTTACCCGAGCGGATCTTGATGGGATCATAGCGGACTTTACCGCATCCCTCGCCGCCATATCAATCAACTTCAACAACAAGATCAATGCCCGCAACACCGAACGACGGAGACGCGACAGGCAAGAAGATCGAAATCGACCACGTGAAGATCGACACCACCGGACCACTAGTTCAAGTTCTAACTCAAAATCCGACCCCGATTACCGAATGAAGGCCGATATTCCATACTTCTATGGAACCATGGACATAGAAGATTTTTTAAACTGGCAAATCGAGGTCGACTGTTTTTTCGATATCAAAGAGATTCCGAAAGACAAGAAAACAAAGATGGTTGCTTTGCGGTTAAAGAGCGTCACATCCATATGGTGGGACAAGCTAGTAGCCCAACGCCAAAGACAACAAAAGGGACCGGTACGTTCTTGGAAGAGGATGAAGCAACTAATGACGAAATGATTCCTACCGGTCGAGGTCCCACGCTTTAACGATCGTAACCTGATCATTAGTTCAAGTTATTTTCAAATCAAGCAACCACCTTTACTTAAAAAACCCCTAGAAAAAAAAGACTTGGTCAAAAAAGTTGAAGACGAAGTCATTCCCGCTGCAATAGAATTACAACAAGAAATCTGTAACAAGCCAAAAAAGTCAACAACGGATTTTGAGCCAACAATCAAAGCAACCTAAATCGAAGAACCTGAAATAGAAGAGCCCGAAATCAAAGAGCATGAAATCAAAGCACCCGAAGGCAAACCACTTGAGAACATGCCGGAGCCAGTGAAATCGTTATCACAAGAACTCACAAAGGAAGAACTCAAAGACGATGCTTCTATTATTTCAGCAATCGAGACTCCGGAACAAATGGAGACAATTCCTGGTAAAGTTTTTGTAACCTTTTATCCTTTTGAGTTTGATAGAATCTCGCTCGTATGGAGGCGATCACAACAACAAGCTTTGGAACTTGAAACCTTTTCAAGTTTTGAAATTCGGGTTCTGAATCCGAACATTTTGAAGAAAAGAATATTTCACGAATCGGGTAAAACTATTTTTCAAGAGAACTCGAGGTCGAGTTCTTTTCAACTGAGGGTGACTGATACAGGGAGATTTCGAGAATTAACGAAGCTTTTATTCGATATTTGGAGAAAAAGAAAATGGGCTCGAAAGAAGCTCGTAAATCTGCATCGGAAACTGAAAAATAGTTTCTTACGCAACATTGAGCGCTTGCCGGGTCGTGGACACGTTCGGACGGGTCCCGAACGGATTGCCTTTATCCGTTTATTTAATTATTTTGTTTCTTAATTATTTAGGATTAGTATTAAAAGTATTAGTTATTTTTTTTCTAAATTAGATTAGGATTATTATTAGTTTCCTTTTATCAAATGGTTTCCTAGTTGGTTTAGAATTAGGATAGATTTATTTCCATAATTATCTTTCCTAGTTTAACCTTAAGTCCTAGACTATTTACACCACATTAGCTTTGTTAATTATTCATTCAATCAATTATCAATAATATTTCTTCTCTTTTTAGAGTGTTTGAGTTTTATCTCTTATTATTTAGTTCTTACGCTCGTAAGTTCTAACCCTTTTTGGATTTAGACATTTTTCGATCCGTTTCCGCAAATCCCGCTGCGTCAAAGAGTCTCTCACTCTTTTGGAGTAGACTCTGACTGTTTTGGAGTAGACTCTCACTCTTTTGGAGTAGACTCTAACTATTTTGGAGTAGACTCTCACTCTCTGATGAAGTAGATTCTTGCTTTTTGGAAGAAACTCTCGTTCTCTATAGTTTCTGGTCGACTTTATTGAAGATTTCAGCCCTGGACTGGAAAAGTTGGTAGTCGAAGAAACACTTACTGTGGCGACCCAAGACGAGCAACCATGGGTATTACACATCGACGGATCCCCTAACATACGCCGTCTTGCAATCGCCACAAGTGGCCCAACGATCTACTCCATATCCTGTGATTTGAAAGCTACCAACAATGAGACACAGTACGAAGCATTGATCATAGGCATGGATCTAGCATACAGTCTGGGGGCAAAAAGTTTGCAAATCAGAAGCGATTCATTGCTTGTCGTTAATCAAATGAACGGGGAAATTCACAACAAAAGATTTAAAAATGGCGGTATATTGGCAGATCGTCAGAGGTCGGACAAAAAAAATTCAAAAAATCGTACGACATCCATACCTCGATATCCCTGGTTACAATGTGGATGCACTCGAAGAGCTAAGAGATTCTGCTTATATTCGAATGGCATCACAACGACAGTTTGTCGAACGGCACTTCAACAAGAATGTCAAAACAAAAGTCTTTCAAATAGGAGATTATGTCTTGCGACGTGTCTTTCAAAACACGCAGGAGCGTAACGCAGGTAGTTATCAGTCAAGTGGGAAGGACGTTATCGAATAACCACAGACGTCGGAAAAGGTGCCTATCGATTACAAACCTTAGACGGTCGAAACATCCCACGTAGCTGGAATGCGGTACATTTGAAAAAGTATTTCTTCTACTTATTTTATTTATGCTTTTTCCCGAGATGTTACTAACTTGAGCGTAGGAGGATCGTTGGTCTAACCAACGACCACCACTAATGTTATCCTTGACGCAGGAACGCACGATCGCAAGAACGCACAATTTACCTTTATCAAAAAATTTAAATCGTCTGGGACTTCGAATTCGGTTTCCTAACTCTCAATCGAGGGAGATAATTTATTGATAAAATGAGCGATCCTAAGTTTATGGAATTAAGGCTTCATCGTCGGAAAAGTGTATTTTATAAATCTTACTTGACAAATGACTTATGATTAAGTTCATACCGGTCATACGTCCGCGTTGTTATTATAGTTATTTGTTTAAACATATGATGTACGATCGACAAAACATTCGACAAGAGACGATTGAAAACATAACATTGTATTTAAGTAAGGGCGTTGCAAAAAGAGGCACAACTATGATAAGTCTCCCTAAAGAAAAGCCCTAAAAACTAGAAAGAAAAGAAGAAAACTAAGGCACGAGGGGGTCGGCGGCAGGAACGCCTTC
Source organism: Silybum marianum (assembly GCA_036898165.1). Classification (NCBI taxonomy): domain Eukaryota; kingdom Viridiplantae; phylum Streptophyta; class Magnoliopsida; order Asterales; family Asteraceae; genus Silybum; species Silybum marianum. The sequence continues at coordinate 11,377,044 of CM072540.1, read as the reverse complement.
CTTCTCATCGTCGGAATACAAATCCGCGTCACTGCCACCGACAACGGAAAGAAACTGATCAACAATCAATTGGGGGTCCTTCAAAGGATCATGCCCTCTGACCTGGCGACGAGTGATTGCTGCCTTGACCTTAGCACGACCAAAGGAGTCGAGCGCCTCCAGCTGTTCATTAAGATCGGCGATCTTTCCTTGGGCCTCGCCCAGCTGGGTCCGCAGATCCTCGACTTCCTTGACAGAAGCCTCCCTGGCCCTCACCACTTCGGCTTCCAAAGCCGCCACTCGATCTACGGATTCCAAAGCCGCCACTCGATATACGGCTTCCTTCAGGCAACCCCTGAGTTTGATAATCACGTTCTTTTGATGATCTTGATCATCACGAGCATCATCCAAAAGAACGCTAAGTTCATTCACCCTAGTTGTCACCACCGCCTCTATGACCTGAGCAGCAGTGTCACGCTCCATCGCCTTTTTCTCGGCTGCCAAAGCCATTTTCATGACTTGGGATGCCTTGTCGACCTTAGCTTTCATGCTAAGGGACGCCTGAAAGGCCTGAAATAAAACAAATAAACATCAAGATTGACTAAAGGCATAAACTCGCAAGATCGCATGTAATCGCACGACGCACGACGCTCGGTGCCAGAAATTAAAATATGAAAATACAAGTCACACGATCGCACGTAAAATGCACGACGCATGACCATAAGACTTAGAATATACCTGAAAAAGGTGCTCCGCGAGCATGGTGTGTGCATCGGCCAAATGCACTCCCTCGTAACGATCCTTGAAAACATTAAAGTTTTCAAAGACGCCAAAGAGCCATTGACGATCCATAGGTCCTTCCCTCATGAAATTCGAGGAGACCTTAGACCGGAAGACAGGGGCCTCCGCTATCTTCTTTCCCTTCTCCTGAGATGAAGGGGGTACACCAGGTATGACTGGTGGCACGGTGGTCACCCGAGTCACCGGGATCGGTTTCGTCGCCGCCGACATCTTCGTCTTCTTAGGGTCATCAACCCCAAGTGATGGTTCTCTCGGGAGAGGCCCTCTAGACCTCTTAGTCCCCGATTGGGCGTCGACCCTTTTTCTCTGCAACTTCATGCCACACCAGGTAAGGAACGTCTGTTAATCTAACCCAGCAGCAGCTGGATCAACCTTCTTCGATGACGGGGAAGACCCCAACCCACCAACGAACGTCGCCCCGCCAGAAGGGGAAGACGACGCTACACCCTTCGATGGTGTAGCGACTTAAGGAACATCCCCTGATTGGGATGCTCCAGCTCTAGATCGACCAACCGTCTCTCCTGAACAACAAGAAAATTTGGTTAACCAAGGGAACGAATGATCGTACTTTCCGGTCATCTCTCCTCTTTCTTCTTCTTCTCCCTGAGAAGCCTCCGATGTACCTAGATAGGTAATATCTTCGTCCTCTTCGTCAGCGAACGGACGAGCTTGAGCCCTAAATGTGCGATCAGGGATCAACAAAAATCATTCGATCTTGGCATCCGAATCAGGGAGAGGACGAACGACGTCAAAATCGATGACTGCAAAAGAAAAAACGTACGGTCAAACAACATAAATATTTATAAAAAATAGAAAAATTAACTTGAAACGAAATTTACCATGAGTGGGCCAGCCCAGAGTAAGCCATTGGCCACTCTCATCCGAAGATGACGCAAGTCCGAAAACGTATCGTTCTTTCCACCCACGGTCATTCACCACGGTCCCTTAGACTAAGATCCGCTCCTTGCGAAAGCGGCTGAAGGGACTGTAACGGTGGTTGGCCTCCTCCTTTATCATATACGCCATGATAAGTTCGTGGATGGTAAAGGGTGACTCCCAATCGAACGTCACCCGGTCGATTGTCGCCACAACCCGCCAAAATTGGGATATCATCTGCCCCGGCGACACGTCGAATCTATCCAAGAACTCTCAGGCCAAACGAGAGTATGGCCACTGGAATCCTATCTTAAAGGGATACTCGTATAAAATGAAATATCCCGCCGGGCATTCAGTTGGTCGAAGCTCACCAGGAGTTTCTAAATGGATTTTGGCCGATAATCCGACCAAATCCTTGAACGCCTGAAGGTACTCTACAGTCGCTATGGTGCTCTTAGGGTCTACCATCTCTCTACAATCGTCAATCGAGCTTAAGGACTCAGAAAAAGAAAACTCTTCCAAACCCTTAACTATTTTCCTAACTATAGATTTTTGACGCATAAAAGGGAAGAAATCGTACCTTAAATGGAACTCTAAAACGTCGAAGAAGAAAAAGGAAAGCTAACGCTTCCTTTTATATCTGCGGATCTAAGTAGAATCGTCGCCCCGTCTCACTGTGGCGACACCTGTCCCATGCCTTTTGGCTTGCCACCGCCGGATGGACCACACCTGTCCATAACAGCTATCCACGCGTGGTCATACGTACGCATGACATCATCATTGCTTATCGTTTTCCAACAGATCGACTTTGGAACAAATTATCATATTTTATTTTTGGAAGATACTCAATAATATGTATATATTTTTTTTGAAAGAAATCATATTTTATTTTTGAAAAATAATGAACTTGAAAGTGAATCACCGATTTTTGTTTAAAATTCATAGGCGAAACCAGAAAATGAGACAATAATTTTTATTTAAAGTATATAGGTGAAACCATATAATCAAAGTTCATTAATGAAATTAGAAAATGAAATAATGTTGTTTATTTAAAGTTCATAAGTGAAACCATATAATAAATTTTCATAGATGAAACCTTAAAGTGAAAAAAATGATTTTTATTTATAGTTCATAGGTCAAACTAGAAACTGAATGAGATAACTAAGAAAGTTTAAACAAGTTCATCGGTTAAACCATAAATTTTATAGGTGAACAATAATTAAGTGAATGAGATAATCAAGGAATGTGGTAATTAAAGAATGTAATAATTAAGTGAACAAGATATTTAAGGAATATGATATCAATAATCGATAAGACGAAAATGTCAGGTTAACAAAGTTAACAATATTAATTGAGTTAACAATTGAAGGGGTATATATATATATATATATAGAGAGAGAGAGAGAGAGAGAGAGAGGGGAGAAATTTGTCACACCCCGCTAAAGCGGAAACACGAGGTACGACAACTCAAGTTTCATAGCAATAAGATATACACAATACCAATCATTCATTCAAGCCATAAATCATACGTTCATAGTTAGAAAATTACAACCCGAAGTTTAGCAGTAAAACAGAATGTAAAAGCGTTATAACAAAACAGGTTTCAAAATAGAAAGTCTCGCGTTGATGTTGACACGCGTGCATGACTAAGCATTATTCTTTACCTTCTTAACCCCTGAAAAACACGTTAATATACAAGGTCAACTACAAAGAGTTGGTGAGTTCACAGGTTTTCAATTTCGACAAACAAATTTTCAACAATTCAAAAATGTAATTGAGTAAGCATTTAAAATGCGTACGAAATTCAAATTAGGTATTATTGCAAGGCACAATGTACTCTAGTAAACATAAGTGTTGAGCCACTAGTAAACCTTCTGACAACTATGCCCTTTATGTTTCTCGAACTACCTCAGCGGTAGAATAATCCACATGTGTAGAACTCGTGTTTTAGCAGATTGCACTAATACTCGTCAGTAATAGGGGCATTGTCAATCCAAATATTGCTATCCACTAAACTATCGGCTCATTTACAGTCAATTAGTAGTGTCACCTATTTGAGACTTAACGTTTTTAACTCAACCTCATACTACTAATGTACATGCCTTAGTGCCACATTTAAACATTTAGCAAGTTTAACATTAGTTATGTTAGGTCCGATTCAACAAGATCAAAAGAGAAATCATACGAAAATCACTGAGTCGTATGTTTTATTGATGAAAGCATTAAAGAATTACAAACGCGAATGTAAATTAAACGACTCTCATTAACGAATCCTCTACCCTAGACTCCTTTATATATTAGTTGTCTATTACATGGTAAGCCCAAGCCCATAAGGTATTAAACATAATATGGAATGTTATAATTAATTCATTCCTTTTTTAGAAAACTTTTTAAACTTAGGAATTTTAGTCCTAACAATCTCCCCCTAAAGTTTTATAAAGGAAGCTTCTTCAAATGGATACCACTTGTTAGGTCCGATTCAACAAGATCAAAAGAGGAATCATACGGAAATCATTGAGTCGTATGTTTTATTGATGAAAGCATTAAAGAATTACAAACGCGAATGTAAATTAGACGACTCTCATTAACGAATCCTCTACCCTAGACTCCTTTATATATTAGTTGTCTATTACATGGTAAGCCCAAGCCCATAAGGTATTAAACATAATATGGAATGTTATAATTAATTAATTATTCTTTATAAAATTTCTAAACTTAGGATTTTTAGTTCTAACAAGTTAACATCAAACATTTCAAATATTCCATTTATAACGTGCTTTTCCCCCAAAAATTGTAAATAACATAGTAAAAGGGCCCGTGAATAATCACTTGATTGTTATTACTCTCGAAATATGAACGTAGTCGCTTACTTGCCCGACCTAATCCTTTCCTATCAAAGCAAGGTATGCAATTAGTCACTTTTCCTTTTCGGGTCGTAAAAGAATTAGGTCTTTACTTGTATCAAAACCTATCTTATGTAATGCCAATTTAATATATAAAGAGTTGTAATATATGTTGTCCTAATTGTTTATTTAACTCAAATTTTTAAAGGTTCCCACTTGGTTCACATATAGTCATAAAATCAAGAAAGTTCATATTGGTCCTTAAGGTACTTCACCTTACAAATCATCACCAAAATACATCTTCCTCAACTAATTTCTTATCCAAATTTTTGTATGGTTTAAGTTACTGAGTTAGAAACATTTTGTCAAAATATTACGAATTTTGGAGGGGTCTAAGTTATTAAATAGCTATTTTCACTTTTAAGGGTCACAATCTTTAAGACTGAATGCACAATCTGGAAGTTACTATTGGTTGGAAGGTCAAAACTTGTCCTTTTTCAACGATTCCAAATGGATTATAAAGCTAACTCATAAACCTAGCTTCCAGAAGAAGAATCATTCTTTTTCATTAAGTTTTGAGAGAGTTATGACACTTTTAATATGCATGCAACAATCTGTCAGCTTTGAACAGATTGCACCCTTACTTTGTTTTCAAAGTTTGAACCCCCAAATCTCCATAATTTTTAGTGAAACCAGTTGCATGCAAAAGGTAACTCTTTAAGCTAAACTCCAGAAGAAAAATAAAGCATTTTGGGTAAATAACCACAGAGATATAGTCGTCCAAAGTAGGGTTTACCTACTGTTGGACTCACTATTTGCACACACCTAAAATGATTTGGGTGTTTGGGGGGGGGGGGGGGGCAAAACTCCATATTTTTGAGTTATTCCACTCGGGTTAGAACCCTAACTCAGAGATTAACCTTTCAGAAGAAGATTCATGATATTTGGACAAGTATTTTGCAAGATATGGGCGACAGAAGTACTAGGTAGTAATCTGTCAGCACCAAAAATTCCCTTTTTAATGAACAAAACCCACATGCAAAGTGATTTTGCTTACTTTTCTTGAGTTCCATATGTAATGGTCACGGATTACCACCATTATATAGACATTTTACATGCCTTTGGCGTGTAATCTACCTATGGAACTAAGAAATTCACAGATGAGGTGAAAAACATTTCAAAGTACAAGAAAATTTGGGGTTTTCACCAATATTTGTAAGAAAATGATGAAAATGAAGTTATTAGCTTTCTTGGATGATGAAAGAGATTCAATATCTTCAATACTCTTGCTAAAGTGATGGATTTTAGTGTGAAAATTAGCTGGAAATGGGGAGGAGAAAAGAGAACATGAGAGAAATGAAGAGGTTTTAATTCAAATTTTTGGAGAGATGAGTGAAATTGAGGGAAAATGATAATATGTGGGGGTTGTGTTTGGGGTAGGGGGTTGGCCATAAGGCCGAAGTGGGTAGAAGGCAAAGAGGGGAAGGATAGAAGCACTACACTATGACGGCTAACTATACCAAATCATCCCCTGTTGGGATGTACTATAAAACCTAAATTGGGGTTATCCGCTAAAAACTACGGTAGAGCTGTTTATGAATGTCTTCGTGGTGGCGAGACAGGATTTGAACCCGTGACCTCAAGGTTATGAGCCTTGCGAGCTACCAAACTGCTCTACCCCGCGCCACAAAAAATTTATTTATTTTTTTTAAAAAGCCCAACTTTTTGTTTATGTGTTCCTATAAAAGAAAGAAATGAAATACAAGTAAATTTAGGTCACTTTTTCTCAATTTCTGGCAAAATTGTTAGATTTTAAATTGGATTTATATATTTAAAATTAGAATTTTATATCATCAACTCTTATTATATTTGGTGAAATTAAATGTTTTTGGCATTACATTAAGATAAATTTTATCCTATACTTGCAATAGCGGGCTATCGGGATTAGACACCGGAAATCTAAGCCGGTTACGCACTTAACTATCTAATTTAGCCTTGCTAAGTAAATTTTTTAAATTTTGAGAAGTCCTAAACTATTGCTAACCTGAAGATTCTGATTTGACAGTTGTCACGGAATTTAAATGCGAAATCAAATTTTGTTGTGAAGGTAGGAACAAATGAGAGCACGACACATCTCTGAATATTTTATTCATTATTCAGTAATATTCTCACATGATCTTATACCTATATATATATATAATGTTTTTGTGATAAAAAAAAGAGTAAATTTCAATTTGATCCCTGTGGTTTGTTGTTTTTAGTGAAAACAAAAAAAAGTTAAGCAGAAGGACCAAAATGCGCTTATGTAATGTATGACAGTATGAGTCACATGCATGGACATATTTAACAGAACGAACTACATGGGAGTTAGAATGATGGGCCCAAACCAGAAACTATTACCTACCACGAGGGTTTCTTTACAATAAAAATTTTGTAGTGATCAAAATCATAGAAAACAACAAACCATAGGGACCAAATTTGCAGTTTGTTATATATATTTTACCCTTATCGGAGGGCGTTCTAAACCCTTGTAAAACCTTCCACCATTCCTCCTACCAGAAATCCACCCGGTTCCTCCTAAAGAACTCGAAGATCGACTTCTCCATCCACCATAGAATCGACCCAGTTCCTCCTAGAGACCATCGAATCGCCCTTGTTCATCACGTAAGCGGTCTCTTCGCTGTCATTCTTCTACAATCGATGTTTTGGTGTGATAAATTCAATTTTCTTATAATTGCTTTGCTTGCTTGATCAATTTGATACCTTTATTGTCTTATGTTTATATTTTGCTTGATAGCTTTTGTTCTACAAATGTAGTAACGTTAATTATGTTGTGATAAAACGATTTCCTCTATGGGTATTTTTTCTTGATCAATTTGAAATTAATGTCCTTAGTCAAAAAGTTATCTTTTCTGCCAATATCACCTATGAACGCAGGTGTTTATAAATATTGTTGCTTTTCCTACACCTGTAGATTGGAGTAGAGTATCTTTTATGGCATGTGTATCAATCATGGATAGTTTTTAACTCAGTCCTCTATATACTATTATGTATATATATATATAGATGTATAAAGTGCTAGGATACGAAGATGGAGAAGCTTCCTGCTAATATATTACCCGACATACTTATTTGGTTACCGGCGAGATCTTTTGTTCAAATGAGGTGCGCCTTGAAACCTTGGAATGCTATCTTATCTCAACGCTCTTTCATAAAATCTCACATTGAACTTCATCGATCATTAATCCAAAACAACAACAACAACGATGATGAAAGTTATTTGGTCGTACCCCTAAGACGTTATGGTAAGCCATTCTCTCTCACACCAACACCTTTCTCTCAATTACCACCACCTAAATCCATCAAACTCCCCATGGATATTCTCATTCATATTCCCCAATTGTTGGAAATGATATAAGGTTGGAAGTTTTCTTCCATCCCACATAGGAAGGAAGGAAAACTTGAGAGTAGCTTATAAGGCTTAACCCACCAATGGGCCTTGAACTAGTTGATGGGCTCATGGTGGGGTTTGTGGATGGTAGGTCCAACACACACGCGCGTGCGTGGACGTGGTTGTGGCCGAGCCCGAGGCCGAGGCCAAAGACGCGGGTGCGGGCGTGAGAATTCGCAGAGTGGCGCGAGGAGGTGCACTTTGCACTTCACACGCCGCATTGGAGCAGAAGGTGCCTTGCTTCAAGCTCCCGAGTATCTTTTTAATGCAGAAAACACGTTGAGATAAAAGAGGCAGTCAAGCTGATCTTTTTTTTAGATATTATCACGTTTTTGTTTAATTAGTTTTGACCAAGTCTGTCAGTTATCTAAAACTGATTATTTCAAACTATTTTATAAAAAAATGTGACCATTTTTTCAGCAACAGAATCGGTCACAACTAACAGCCCTATTCTTGGGGACTAAATTGAAAGGAGAGTGGGTTTAATCAGTATAAATACTGGGTTAAACTCTCTGGTTTCATACATTGAAATTTCAGCAAAAAAGCTCTTATTTTCTCTCTGGTTTTTCTGCAATTCGCTGCCATCACTGCCATCGTTCTGCTACTGTTTTCTAATCATAATTTCTGCATCAATCCTGCTTTGCGTTTGTGTTCATCGTTGTGAAATACGGACTAGTACTGCATCAAATCCTGAGGCTTTGTGACGGTTGTTCTCTCAGCGAAAGAGCGTCATATAAAACCTTTAAGGACAGTTATTCACCGTGCATTCTCGTTTCACACCTTGCTGCGTTTACGTCTTGAAGAATCGACAGGTTGGTTTTAAATATTTTGTTTTGCATTTAATTTTAGTTCACTGAGTGAACGCTCTACTTCTACCCCTTCTTTTATCGTTTCTATCGTGAAGGATATAATCGACTTATTTGGTCATCAATATTTGGTTTCAAGCGAGTTTTGGACTACCACGTTATTTGTAATCATATTCTTGGTTATTGTTTTAAATAAAGTTTTAATCCTTATACATAAAGCATTGATCTTTATATATATAAAGGTTTAATCTTTATATATAAAGCTGTGGTTTTTGATTGTTACTAATCGTAATAAATAATTTTCAACATTCTTATAAGGTTTTATAACAATGGATTACGGTTTCATCTTTTGAACCAAGATCTCATGAAGTTGGAAAAGTTTGATGGAACCTCCTACACTCGCTGGGCCGACAAGGTCAAGTTTATGCTAGTGGTCCTCAACCTCTATTGGGTTTTGGACCCCAAACTCGAACCTGTTCCTGAAAACCCGGTTCCCGAGCCGGGGAAAGAACCGGATAAAAAGTTGATAGCCGATCTAGACAAACAAAGGTTCCTCCGCAAGAAGGCTGAAACCTTGGTTTGTGGTCATATCTAGAACACATTTTCCGAAGACCGTTATGGAAAGCACTTGAATATAAGTATAAGTCACAAGAAGACGGTACCAACAAGTTTCTTGTGTCACAATACTTACGTTTTCAAATGGTAGATGACAAACCCATTTTAGAATAAGTTCATGAAATTCAAGTTTTAGTTAATAAACTCAAGATGTTTTCCATAGTAATTCATGAAATTTTCCAAGTTGGAGCAATTATAGATAAATTGCCCCCATCCTGGAAAGATTTCTCTAAGAGAATGATGCATAAATCTGAAGACTACTCTATGGAAGATTTATGCAAGCATTTGAGAATTGAGTAAGAGGCACGTAATCAGGAAAAAAGAGGAAAGTCCATACCGAGTGCTATCAGCGTGCAAGCTGTAGCGAAAGGGAAGGGTAAGTTTGGAGGTCCAAAACAGAAATGGAACGGCCCACAAAAGAAAAGCTTTACAAAACCGGGCCAATCCAGTTCTGGTCAACATATCAAGAGGATAGGAAAGTGCCATGTCTGTGGAGAGACGGGGCACTATGCTCGGGAATGCAAGCGAAGGAAGTCCGGTCCATCTCTTGCCAATTCTATTAAAGAAATCCGACACCATGTGGCAATTCTATTGAAGAAATCCGACTAGAGTTGGTTTATGGACACTGGGGCTACTGTCCATGTTTGTCCGGACAAATCCCAGTTCATTGTTTACGGACCGACGAGAGAAGGAAGAGAAGTGGTTGTGGCAAACAACGGCCGTGCTGACGTCGTTGGGATTGGAAAACTGCCACTAAAATTCACATCGGGCAAGACTGTCACTCTCCAAGATGTTCTTCATGTCCCCTCTTTAAATAAGAGCCTTGCTTCGGCAAACAAACTCGGCAGCAACGGGTTTGGCTTGAATATCGAATTAGGGAAACTCATTATTTATAAGAGGCGATCTTATACTAGTAAGGGATACAATACCTATGGTTTGTATCGCCTTAATCTGAAAGAGAATGAAGATGTGAATGCTGTGTGGTCCGTGAATGCGTTGGAAGCCGGACCTAGTAGCTTAGTGGGTAGCAATGTGTTAGCAATTTCTGATGATGCATCTGTTTTTTATTCGATTTCCAATGTTGATGTAATTGCAAATGATGATTCTAATAAAATTAAGTCTTTGAATTATTGTGCTGCGTCTATTTCTTTATGGCATAAATGTTTAGCCCATACAAATGTGAAAAATATTGAAAAGATGCAAAATAAAGGATTAATAAAAATTGACAACAAAGATTTTGGAAAATGTGAAACTTGTGTAAAATCAAACTTTACTAAAAAATCTTTTCCAAGTGTTAAAAGAAATACATCAATTTTGGAGTTAATTCATTCCGACATCTGCGAATTAAATGGAATGCTTACCCGTGGAGGTAAAAGATATTTCATTACATTCTGCGATGACTTCAGCCAATATTTATATGTTTATCTTTTACACTCAAAAGACGAAGCTTTTGAGGCATTTAAAATTTATAAAGCTGAAGTGGAAAATCAACTCGAGAAACGAATCAAAATACTACGATCAGATACAGGTGGTGAATACTTTAATCGAGAGTTTGATGCATTCTGCGAAGAGAATGGAATCAAACATGAACACATCTCACCATTCACCCGACAACAAAATGGTTTGGCGGAAAGAAAGAATCGAACCCTTGTTGAGATGGTCAACTGTATGTTGACCCAATCGGGTCTGCCAAATAATTTATGGGGAGAAGCCCTTCTCACTGCTTGTCATATCCACAAATGAATCACTAGTCGTGTGATTCCAACCAGTCCTTATGAATTATGGAAAGGAAAGAAACCAAATCTTGACCATTTTAGAGTCTGGGGGTGTATTGCCTACTATCGAACCCCTGATCCTAAAAGATCCAAACTGGGATCCCGTGCTATTAAAAGCATATTCGTTGGATATCCTAGAAATACCAATGCTTACAGATTATTGGATAAAGAATCAGGAGATATAGTAGAATCCAGAGACGTGGAATTCTTTGAAGATAAGTTTTCAGACGATGCTGAAAAATCAGAACCAACATTGGCTTCCCATCTTCCTTGCATATCTCGTGATAGTTCGAAAGCCAAAAGAAAGGTTGACGAACCGTATAAGTACAAGAGCAAGAAAGAAGAAAATTATAGGAGATGATTTCTACACATACTTTGTAGAAGGAACTCAAAAGAATGTGATGAGAGAGGTCATTTTCTCCATCAATATAGATGATGATCCTAAGACTTTTAAAGAAGCCATGTCTTCAAGGGATGCTCCATTGTGGAAAGAAGCAATAAAAGATGAAATGGACTCTATAATGGGAAATGGTACTTGGGAATTATCTGATTTACCCAAGGGAGAAAAACCCATTGGCTCCAAATGGATATTCAAAAGAAAGAGACATCCAGATGCATCGATTTCATCCTTTAAAGCTAGATTAGTAGCAAAAGGATATAGACAGAGAGAGGTAGTCGATTATTTTGACACCTACGCTCCAGTTGCTAGAATTAGTTCAATTTGAACTCTTATAGAAATTTCAGCCATAAAAGGTCTGTACATTCATCAAATGGATGTGAAGACAGCCTTTTTGAATGGCTATCTAAACGAGGAGGTTTATATGGAGCAACTCGAAGGGTTTGTAGTAACCGGACAAGAGAACAAAGTGTGTAGACTTGTTAAATCTCTATACGGTTTAAAATAATCCCCCAAACAGTGGCATGAAAGATTTGATACGACTATCACCTCTTTCGGATTCCAACACAATGGGGCCGGTAGATTCATTTACTCAAAATGCACAAAAGGATCCACTGTGATTATCTGTCTATACGTAGATGATATATCAATCATCGGAACCGATCCGGAAGGAATTCTTGAAACCAAAAGCTACCTATGCGCGAACTTTAAGATGAAAGACCTTGGAGAGGTAGATACTATTCTTGGAATAAAGGTTAAAAGGTCAACATCTCAAATCTTTCTTTGTCAATCCCACTACATAGAGAAGATACTGACAAAGTTTAAACATCTGAATATAAATGAGTATACACTCCTTTTGATTCAAGTGTGAAACTTGATAAAAACTCTGGTAGCAGTGGCTCAACTAGAGTATGCGAGTGCAATAGGATGCATGATGTACGCAATGCATTGCACTAGACCGGATATTGCTTTTGCAATGAGTAGACTGAGTCAATACACTAGCAATCTCGGTCTAGATCACTGGAAATCTATTGGAAGAGTATTGGGTTACTTAAAAAGAACCATTGATCTAGAGTTAACGTACACGACACATCCAGGAATTTTGGAAGGGTATTCTGACGCCAGTTGGATAGATCACTCTAATGATTCAAAATCCACAATTGGGCGGATTTGTACTCTTTCTGGTGGGGCAATTTCTTGGGCAAGCAAAAAACAATCGTATATAACCCATTCGACTATGGAAGCCGAACTTATTGCACTAGTTTCCGCGTGCAAAGAGGCTGAATGGATTAGAGATCTATCAACAAATATTCATATGTGGCCTCAACCAACCCCTTCTATTCCCATGTATTGTGACAGTGAGACCACACTGTCAAAAGTATACAATGTCGTGTATAATGGGAAGTCGCGACACATAGGTCTTCGACACAATTTCGTGAGACAATTAATTGCTGATGGGTACATAAGTATTGTGTATGTAAAGTCTTGTGGGAACTTGGCTGATCCGCTAACCAAGCCTCTGACGAGAGACTTAGTAGGATTAACTACTAGAGACATTGGTCTGAAACCACGTAGAATCAATTAGTGATAGAAACCCAACTTGGATTTAGTGCTCCTATCTACCAAGTTTAAAGGGTAACAAAAAGTCACTAATTGATGGAAGGTACTATCGAATGATAGATCCATGTAAGGTAGAAGATAGTACGGCGTTGCCGAGAATAAGGTTGAGTGAAAACTCTTAACAAAGTTTAGAGGCATCTTAGCAACAAAGATGTTATAGAACTTTGCCTATATGACTTAGAGGTGGATCAATTTCAGCCTTTAAAGCTAGATTAGTAGCAAAAGGATATAGACAGAGAGAGGGAGTCGATTATTTTGACACCTACGCTCCAGTTGCTAGAATTAGTTCAATTCAAACTCTTATAGCAATTTCAGCCATAAAAGGTCTGTACATTCATCAAATAGATGTGAAGACTGCCTTTTTGAATGGCTATCTAAACGAGGAGGTTTATATGGAGCAACCCGAAGGGTTTGTAGTAACCGGACAAGAGAACAAAGTGTGTAGACTTGTTAAATATCTATACGGTTTAAAATAATCCCCCAAACAGTGGCATGAAAGATTTGATACGACTATGACCTCTTTCGGATTCCAACACAATGGGGCCGGTAGATTCATTTACTCAAAATGCACAAAAGGATCCACTATGATTACCTGTCTATACGTAGATGATATGTTGATCATCGGAACCGATCTGGAAGGAATTCTTGAAACCAAAAGCTACTTATCCGCGAACTTTAAGATGAAAGACCTTGGAGAGGTAGATACTATTCTTGGAATAAAGGTTAAAAGGTCAACATCTCAAATTTCTCTTTGTCAATCCCACTACATAGATAAGATACTGACAAAGTTTCAACATCTGAATTGATGATGGGTACCATAAGTATTGTGTATGTCAAATCTTGTGGGAACTTGGTTGATCCGCTAACCAAGCCTCTGACGAGAGACTTAGTAGGATTAACTACTAGAGACATGGGTCTGAAACCACGTAGAATCAATTAGTGATAGAAACCCAACTTGGATTTATTGGTCGTATCTACCAAGTTTAAAGGGTAACAACAAGTCACTAATTGATAGAAGGTACTATCGAATGATAGATCCATGTAAGGTAGAAGATAGTACGGCGTTGTCGAGAATAAGGTTGAGTTAAAACTCTTAACAAAGTTTAGAGGCATCTTAGCAACGAAGATGTTATCGAACTTTGCCTATATGACTGAGAGGTGGTGCCGCCTCAAATGAAGAATAGTGGTTCTTCTTCTAAAAGGCCATGAAATTTAGCGCATGACCATATTCGCGCTCAGTGAGAAAGAAGGAATGTTAGGTAATGTGTGTAAGTAATCCAGAGTGATCTTAAGGTTCAAGGTTTAAATCCTAAGGATACCATTGAACTGACCCCTCCTTGCTTACTTACATAAAACTTGGTTTAATCTTAGTGACACCATTGTGACATCATCTACTATGAATGTTAGAAAACTTTCCAACCTGGTGGGGGATTGTTGGAAATGATATAAGGTTGGAAGTTTTCTTCCATCCTACATAGGAAGGAAGGAATTGAGAGTAGCTTATAAGGCTTAACGCACCAATAGGCCTTGAACTAGTTGATGGGCTCATGGTGGGGGTTGTGGATGGTAGGTCCAACGCACACGCACGTACGTGGCCGTGGTCGTGGCCGAGGCCGAGGCCGAGGAAGCGGATGCGAGCGCAGGAATTCACGGAGTGGCGCGAGGAGGCGCACTTTGCACTTTGCGTCGGAGCAAAAGGACCCTTGCCCCGAGCTCCCGAGTATCTTCTTAATGCAGAAAACACGTTGAGATAAAAGAAGCAGTCGAGCTGATCATTTTTTAGATATTATCACGTTTTTGTTTAATCAGCTTTTGACCAAGTATGTCAGTTATCTAAAACTGATTATTTCAAACTATTTTATAAAAAACGTGACCTTTTTTTCAGCAACAGAATCGGTCTCAACTAACAGCCCTATTCTTGGGGACTAAGTTGAGAGGAGAGTGGGTTTTACCAGTATAAATACTGGGTTAAACTCTCTGGTTTCATACACTGAAATTTCAGCAAAAAAGCTCTTATTTTCTCTCTGGTTTTTCTGCAATTCGCTGCCATCACTGCCATCGTTCTGCAATTGTTTTCTAATCATAATTTCTGCATCAATCTTGCTTTTCATTCGTGTTCATCGCTATGAAATACGGATTAGTACTGCATCAAATCCTGAGGCTTTGTGACGGTTGTTCTCTCAGCGAAAGGACAGGTATTCACCGTGCATATTCGTTTCACTCCTTGCTGCATTTACGTCTTGATGAATCGACAGGTTGGTTTTAAATATTCTGTTTTGCATTTAATTTTAGTTCACTGAATGAACGCTCTACTTCTACCCCTTCTTTTATCATTTCTATCGTGAAGGATAGAATCTACTTATTTGGTCATCAATATTTGGTTTCAAGCTAGTTTTGGACTATCACGTTATTTGTAATCATATTCTTGGTTCTTGTATTAAATAAAGTTTTAATCTTTATACATAAAGCATTAATCTTTATATATATAAAGGTTTAATCTTTATATATAAAGCTATGGTTTTTTATTGTTACTAATCCTAATAAATAATTTTCAACACCATCATGACATCAAATTCCTCTGATAATGGCTTAATATGTATTTGTTTCCCATTGTCATTATATGAAAATATTGTTATTAAGATATGGAACCCTTTTCTTTCTGTCGTATCAACTCTTCCCCCATGTCGTTTACCGGGTAAAATGCATTTACGATTTGGGTTTGATCCTAAAACCGATGATTATAAACTTGTCAAGTTAATTCACCTTCACGAATCATCACGGAGAACCCTACACTTAGGAAGAGGTGATGTTATCAAAGAAAAGAGGCTGGTGAAAGTAGAGGTGTATAGTATGAAGAAGGGTTTCTGGAAATTAATCAATAACGAGTCTTGTAGGTTTCCGATGCATATTTCAGAGATCTCTGATAAGGACAAGGTTTGTGTAGATGGGCATGATGGGCATCTTCATTGGCTTGGTTATACTTGTATTGATGGTGTGAAGGAGCTAAAAACAATAGTGGTTTTTGATTTGGGTTTGGAGACTTTCAGTGAGATATCTCTTCCCCATTCCCATTCCCATTCCCATTCTTATGTAGTAAACGAACATAACTCGTATAATTTGGGAGTGTTGGATGGAAAGCTTTGCGTGATCATCATGTCATGGCGTAAAGGGTACGAGATAGGGGTTATGAAGAAGAATGAATCATCATGGATCAAACATTCATATTCTGATACCGGCATCGGCATCATCAAGGGCGTAATCCCATTTGGATTCACATTAACCAACAAGTGTGTATGTGCATTCTTTCATGATTTCAGTCTTAATTTGTATGATCAAATTGCAGGCAAGTCCAAATCCTTTTGTCTTTTGGGTTGGGATTGTGTCAAAATTCTTCAATATGTCGAGACTCTTGATTGGATATATAATTAATTAAGGTTGTATTTATTTCTTCAACATTTTTTTTTCATATTTGTTGTCTGCTTTCTATAATTTGAATATAACTTAATTTGTTGCAAAATTAATGCTTCATATTATATATAATATGGATATGTCTAAGTTTTTTAAAAACCACATAATACATTTAATATATATATATATATATATATCAAGACATCCGAACAAATCTTAAGAGTTTAAATATAGTCAAAACCTATTAATAACCATAGATTTTCAAGTGGTTCAATTAGCTAGGCCAAACTTAATTCATCACATTGTCTTCAATTTTTATTTAACCTCATTCTTTCCATGTCATCAAAAGTCAAAGTGCCTCACAAAACATCGATTTTTTACCCTCAAGAAGGACGTTTTGGTCAAATCATTCATTTTTATGTTCGATTTCATACCCAACCTTGAAAGACTATGGATCATGGTTGGTAGGGATATCTTTGTTGCAAACCAAGGCTTGGAAAAGACAAACCAAAAGATGGTTAGAAAACTTATTTTTTTACAGGAAATTTGTTTTTATAGGACATTTCTTTAATTAGTGTCCTATAAAATTGCTAATTGGGACGTTTTGTATAAAAAAGTATTCTAAAAAACTTGTTAAAATGCCCAAAAGTATCCTATAAACTTATTGTAACACCCTCAAATTTGGAAAGAGCGACTAATTTAAAATTTTCAGTAATACAATAAATAGGGAATAAGTTCCTTCCTATGATTCAATACTTGGAGTTTCTGAAACAACAATTCTATAAAACATCTATGAAAGATATATAAAGTCATCTACTAAGACTTGGTCACAGTCGGGTGTTATTAAACCCAATGAGTCGCTATCTCCGAATGCGGAAACCGTCACCAAAAGCTAAATCCGAATGCGGAAAACTTCACTTCCTATCACTCAAGTCCACAGGCTCGCAAGTATCAACCCCAACGATAACCTGATGCACATGCCGACAAAGAAAAAGGGTTAGGCTTAACGTCTAGTGAGCTCAAGAGTTTTATAACACATTTATAATTGATTTGAAAACTAAAAGATTTACTTGATAAAATATAATTATCAAAGGAAATAAGTTTATTATAAAAGCAACATCTTTCCCAAATTCAATGTTTCCATAATAAAAGCTTTAAACCAAAATGGCATTAGAAGTGAAAGCTTTAAATAAAAATATTCGTTTAACGTGATACCAAAATCCAATATTCACACGACCATGAATAAGTTTATAAACGTAAAGATAGGAACATATCTTTAACCAAGTTTAATAAACCGTTAACTCATGCGTACCTTTGAAAGGGATAAAAATATCCGAAGTTAACAAGGGAGACCTGATCATATCATCTTTGGTGACGAATACAAAAGTAAGCCACTACTCAATGTTGGCTTAACAAAGGAACCAATGGCAGTTGGTGACAACCAATTAATGTAATAACATCTCAAGCCCCTGATGATTCTAATGAAAGCCCGTGCAAGGAATCAATGACAATTGGTGACAACCAATTAATGTAATAACATCTAAAGCCTCCGACGACCCTAATTCGACACCTACGTAAGAGTCAATGGAAATTGGTGACAACCAATTAATATAAAATATCTAAAGCCTCCGATGACTCGAACGAATACATAAAGGGGACAACAATCCCAAAATAAAACCATCTAAATGTCTATGAATTCATTACATTTTAGTCTATAAATCCAATACGTCAAGCAAGACATATTGATAATTTCCCAACACCAACTCTTTGCTCAAAAGTTATTTTCCAATAAACAATTACTTCCTCCGTCCCAAATTAAGTGTCTACATTAGTATTTTTGTTTGTCCCAAATTAAGTGTCCTCTTTCAAAAAAGTGTTTTCAGTTTCCCATTCTACCCATTATATATGAGATCGAGAAAGTTTTTCTCTCTACTATTAAGGGTATAAGTGTGTCATTTGGTTATTTAAAAAGTGTAATAATTGCACATTCTTAAAACTGAGTGCCATTTTCATTGTGGACACTTATTTTGGGACGGAGGGAGTATTTTTCAAGGTTGGGAAGACATAAGATTACACGACACTAAATGAATGACCAATGCACCCAAAACGTGTAAAATATTATTCAACTCGGACAAATGTCCATGAGACCCATTTTAGTCAAAACCGAGCAAATGCTATATAACCCAACACTTATGTAATTATCCAACACATTAGTTGAGACGAATCATTTTCCAAATGAACTCATATTCATGTATTTCCAAAATCTCTCTTAATACCATAACATGTATTTTCCAAACGGTTTATAAATCCAATATTCTCCAAATACCATTGACACCAAATAATCCTCATTTTATAGAATAAAACATCGAGGCATCTCATAAAATATGTTTTATTTATCGATGTGTCAAGAATCCAATATAACCTTTGTAGGATTTATAAAACCATTTATACCAAATAATTGCATATTATCAAAATACTCAAATCTTTGACAAATACTAAGTAGAACATGTTAATATATCAAAATGAACATTTTTGGCATGTATACCATTTTCACAAACCAACTTGAACTCACCTTGCTAGATTTAGGTTAATCTAGGTTTTACCCGCTAAAACTCCATTTGAAGGAAACGTCCAGATCTGCAAGCTTCAATCACTAGAAACCTTGTTTAGCTCATAAACAACCTAAACATACCAATAATAACTTCAAACATTCAGATCTAAGAAAACCCTAGTCAAAAACCTCAAATCTTCCGAAATGGTCAAAACCCCAAAAGAAAGAAGATACCTCAAAATAAAGTTCTATAGAACTTAATAAGAAGATTTTAGCAAGAAATAGGGTTTAGGAAAGTTAGATTAACTTACAATCTCAATTTGGAGAAAGTCCCAAAAACCATCAACAATGGTGAAAAGGATGGGGAAGATGAAGATGAGACCTCCTTCAAAATGCTCTAAGGTTAACCATTGAGTTTACTCCACCGTTCTAGGCTTGAAGGGCTCTAAAAAACGAGAATATTGGAAGGAAAAATGGGTAAAATGGAGTTGGGATGAGGAAGTTACGAGGAATTGAAGATGAAATCCGTGTTTATAAAGAATCAGCTCGAACGGTGACCAGGGCGAGTTTCAAGCGGGTATGACTCGCCAAGGACTCGCCCGGATTTCCAAACTCGCCAAGGACTTTCCCGGATTGCCAAACTCACCGAGAACCCGCTTTAACACCTTCATGGACGGAAAAGTCCCCGAAACTGACTTTGACGACGATTTAGCCCTAGATGAAGCTCAAATTAGGAAAAACTCAAAACACAAAGATTGTAAATCTGCCTCTTGCCTTTCCATAGCAATTTGAATCATCCAAACGGTACAGCCTCGCAAATCTGCCAAATATTCCTTTTTGGCTAAATTTTTCGCCCCAAAGAGATTCGAACCAAAAAATCCGGGTGTTACACTTATTAAAATGTTTTTAGATATGACACTTTATTTTTTGATCTTATAACTAAGTCCTGTGACGGTAGGACACTTATTTTTATTTATTTTTTGGCTTTCTATATACCCGATTTTGTTGTAGCATCACCAACCAACTTCTCAAGTTCCGTCATTATATGAGGCCTTTTTGCCTCCGATAATGTTTGTCAACAAATTATAAAGCGTGAAATTACTTATCGGCCAAAGAGATTATAAATTCATGAAACATGTATTTGAGCCCCAAAGAAGCGACCGAGGACAATGACATAATTAAACGACATAAGCCAAGCATTATTCTTTTTAGAACTATTGATATTTAATTGAGAACCGAAGACCAACTATTTCATTAATTATTCGATACTATTAATCACTAATATATGCATTTTCATTATTCATGATATCATACTATTTCATAATGAATATATATATATATATATATCATTATATTCATCATAAATAATTCGTGGATAATCGTCCCTGCATTCTCAGGATATTTAGGGTGTAACATTCGTTTATTTTATTTTATTTATAACGTCATGGTTACATTGTGGGTAAATGATGATGAACTCACAAAATGAAATCTAAATAGTACCTGGTGACGACTTGAATCATTGTAGATGCTTCTTCTGGTCTACGTTCAAGTAGAAACCCCTCCAATTGGAAAGTAAAAAAAAACCCATTAGAAGGTTCTCTCTCTCTCTCTCTCCCTCTCTCTCTATGTATATATAGATATATATTTATATACATAGAGAGAGGTTGGTTTATTTAAAAACCGGATTAATCGTATAAACCATATATAAAAATAATTTTTTTTCATATTCTTTTTCATCAAATGTTATGATTTAAGATGTTATTACATATATGTTTGTTTCATCTTGTGAAAAAATTATTTTTATATTGGTTTGTACGAGTTTGTACCCTTCATCCATCTTGTAAATGAACCAACCTATATATATATACATATATATATATATATAGAAAGAGAGAGAGAGAGAGCAGGGACGGAACACAAGCCTTCTAATTAAGAGGGCCGAACCCAACAAAACATCTTCATTGATAAGCTCAATTCATTATAAAAAATATTGTGTGACAGGAGAATATAACCTATGACCACATATACAGGGCCATATACACATAACCAACTGAGTTATGTGCAATTCACTGATAATATTTCTAATATCTAGTATTTAAGGTATAAAACGCATGGGCCATGACCCCCCTAGACCCCTATTATGTTCCGCCTTAGAGAGAGAGAGAGAGAGAGAGAGAGAGAGAGAGAGAGAGAGAGAGAGAGAGAGAGAGAGAGAGAGAGAGAGAGAGAGAGAGAGAGAGAGAGAGAGAGAGACGTAAGCATTTGTCCATACATTAATTAATATTAATTCCTACAAATTCATATGATTTGTTCGTTTTTATGATCAACGGTTATAGTTAAGGGTGTATGTGGGTTTGGTTATACAATTTAAAATATTTTAACAAATCAACCAAATTATAACGGTTTGAAAAAACCTCAACCCAACCCAACCTATTCAAAAATATAACCCAACCCTTGTGGGTTCAAGCGGGTTGGTAGTTATATAAATTTGACGATTGAATTATTTCATAATAATTAATTTCATATGCTCAAAGTATAAAATGTCATATCTAAAAGGGTTGTAATATGTTTATAAGATGTTTTTAGCCGTTTCAACAAATTTTTAGAACTTTCAAAAAAAATACGGTATTAATTATTTTAAAAATGTCCTAAAATTTTGTTAAAAACCCACAAGCATCTTATAAACATAGTGAAAAGTTCAAATAAAAAAACATAACAAACTATCCCAATTTAAATTATTAAGTCCTTAAACTGTGTTTTTAAATTAAAAAACTATTATTTGCGAGAGACTTTAATGGTGTGGGGTTTGGTCATGGTAAAACTGTTTAGGTTTGTTTTTACTTTAAAACATTCCTAGTAGATTCTTAGTCGGTTACATGTAGTATTTTTTAATTAAAAGATGTAGATAACTACTTTTTAAGAGCTTGATTGTTTATTTATTGAAAGAAAAAATTAAGGACTTGACCATTCAAAAAGAGAAAGTTTTAACGGTTTTTTTCATTAAAAAAAACAGTTCAATGACTTGATCATCCAAAATGAGAATATTTAATAGTTTTTCATTCAAAAAAATAGTTTAAAAGCTTAATAATTCAAAATGTGATAGTTTGTTGAGTTTTTCTGAACTTGTTTCATAAATATATTACAATATTTTTAGATATTTTTAGGTATGACATTAATCATCTACCTTAAAAAGTAAGTTTCCCTAAAAAAAAAGGCATAAATGCTAAAAGTACCAAACAAAATGAAACTGATCCAATGAAATAAAACCCAATTCTTGTGAAGTAATTTTTACTTTTGTGTTATAAACTTACATTTTTCATATCCAACTCTTTCTTAGGGTTGTCGTTAATATTGTTTGTTTTCTAAATTTTTATGATAGTTCAATTATACCGTTGTTTTTATAAGCTCTTTCTATATTTATTCTCAAACTCAAACCCAAAATCTTTAATTTATAACTATTGTTTTGATTACGTTCTTTGATCTTCATTCAGGGACAGAGCCAAGAATTATATATAGGGTGGTCCTCTTTAATAAAAACAAAAAATAGATATATGATTACATTATATTCATGACAAAGTTTACTCAGAAAATAATGTTTGAGAAGCCATTATACAGAAGCTATAGACCAGGAACCATGTTACAAACAGACACTACAGACCAAAAACCTTTCAACCCAACCCAAATACATGGCAAATTCAAGTCAAAAAACTTGATTCCTTATAAAAGATTAATTCTAGATATTATATATATATACATGTTCCTACATATATATATTGATTTTATGGCCCTAAATAAACTGATAAACATAAACTATATGGTTTAACTCATAAACACACAATCAAACAAATAATTTCTAGATGATAAAATCCCTAAATAAAGACATAATAGATTCTAAGAATCAAAGTGAATGGAAAAATCGAATACCAATCGAGTATCTACTATCGTGTGCAACCTCCGTGAACCATGAATCCGTCGTGATCGTCTAAAATTCTGCAGCACGGGAATAAATTTGAACTCCTTTGTTTCTAAGCAATCGTCCTGGACAAAATATTGGGTGGGATGGTGTAGTTGAACAATTAAGTTAAGTGAATTGATGGCTGCTTTATTTTCTAAATTAAAGTTGGGCTTTTAATATAGATAAGAGTGGGTCTCCTTAAAAACCAAACAAAAACCCAATAGCCGTTAATTATTATTAAAAAAAAAATTAGGGTGGTCAAGGGATAACCCTAGGCCAACCACAGCTCCGTCCTTGTCTTCATTCGTCAATATTGTCATCAACAACGAGCGCTTTCTGTTAACCCTTCCAGTCTTCCACTTTTTGAATTCCATATATAAAATTGGATTTATTAATTAAGTTTAATTATTTTGTTTTTTTTTATTCTTTTACTGATTTTTTCTATAATATACTGATTCTCGTTGAGGGAGATGTGTTGTGATTCCCAATATCCCGACCCCCCGTTGCCATCTCTAAGTTTTACTCGCTTCATATGCCAACTTGGATAAAGAAAGAAACTTGCAGACGACCTATGACCCAAAGCTGACTTGATTTGGCTTCTTATTGACCCAAACACACACTCAACATACAAGGTTAACATTTTAGGTCAATTTCAAGCTTCTTTCGTAGGGGTTTTCATTCAATTGCCTAGGAAACATTATTTCCAACATTTTAACACTAAAACCCATCAAAATTTGAGCTCTAGTTTAAGATTCTTAGAACTAGGGGTTTCGGGGTTCATAGAAATACATTTTGTCACATGCAATGCACGTGTACATACTAAATTATGACATAGGTCGACCTTAGGAGAGCATCCCTTCGAAGTCCAATGAAGGTCACCAACCTGGACCACGAGCCTTATTGAGCATCCAACGATCCCCTTTACATATTAATTAGTGACAAAATATCATTCATTCATTTTGATTTTGTATTCCTCATCTCCGTATGATAGTTGACCATCCAGATACGCACAACTTCATATTCAATTTCAAATAGATATTCAAGGTGATGTGACACTACTTTTTCTTTGGAATTGTTCTTAAAACTTTAGAAAGTTGATTTGCAAAGCAATGTATGATTAAAGAACTTAAAATTTACAAATTAATAACCAACAATGATGATTAATTTAATACTTTTATTCATTAAAATAACATAAATAATAAATGAGTGAAAGTGTATTCGTTTTAATGCATATCCATTTGTTTTCATAAGTTGTTACTCTATCATGGTTGATGGATTCAACTCCATTAATTTGATTGACAACTTTTGTTTTCAACGTTTTTTTTCCTTCTTTCGTTTGATATTTTTTGTACTTTCTCGTTCTAATTTTTACTAGCTCATTCTAAACTCTTTACAAGTTTATTAAAGAGTAAACCGTGATACTAGTGTATGTCAAAATTCCAATCGGAAGTTCAGAGACAATTTGCATCGGGATTATCATAAAAGAATGTTCCAAGGGGAACCTATTCAAGTGGGCCAAAACAAATCTTCTCAACCTTGGTGTTATCTTTCACCATCATTTCGGCGACCAGGTATCCGGAGATAGTTGACGTACAGTAAATCTTAGCGTTTTGTCCTACGCCTTCGGCATTTATTCCATCGTAATATTCAGGCCATTTGTCTCTTTCAAGTCTCTCCTTGACCTTATCTATGGCCCTTCTAGCAATACTCGGCTTTCCAGCTTTGATACTTGCTGCCGATAGAAGCCACTACAGACCTGCAGAATACAAAATGGAACTTTCAGTTCTACGGTAATACAAGAACTGCTTACAAAACATCGAAAATACCTGGCCACGATCCCGCATTTTGATACATCCAAGACATGTTCCTTGGATTTGAACCTGTGAGAAGGCTCCATTCAAGATCACGCAGTGGCGGATAAACCATTTTAAAGGGCATCTCATCTACTATATCATTCCAACGATGGTCAATGAACGTCGTAATAGCCGTAGCTTGTTCCGGTGTGGCTAAAGAGCTCAAGATGGCTAGGCAGTTGCCATCAAGAACCACCTAAAATCCATACGACTTAAGCTTACATTACCAATGAAGTACCCTCCAACCCCGGAAACAAAAGTACACATCCATGTTGGGACAGAAGCTGGATTGACATTAAACTTACTATGATATGTGTCCATTTGGTAATTAAAAATGTGTAGATCCCAGAAAATCAGGTAACGATGTATAAATCAGCAGGAACACGAAGAACACTTCTAATATTGATGAAGATCCGATGTCGGATATCTCACTTGTATTGAATATCGATTACAATAATATTATCTAATAAGCTCTCTTTAATGATATGAATTAACGTTCTTCTTTTATGCTAACCTTAACCCTCTATTTATATAACATGACTTTTACCACAATAAGGAAACTAATAAGATAGGCATTATCAACTTGCCTTTACACAATAAGATCTTTTCCAATAATTAAACATTCCTAATTAACAACTTTGATGACTTTGCACTTTGACCCTTCATGTCTTCAATAATTGTTATCTCGGATACAATATTTTCAGACCTAACAATCTCCCCCTTTGTATTCGAGATTACAATTCAGCAAATCAGCACTCTTTTGAAGACGGTGAAACTTTTGTCAACAAATCTTTCTTCTTGAATCTTTTGCTCCCCCTACGAAAATGATCTCTTGTAAGCTCCGTAGCTCCCCCTTAACATTAGCATGAAAAGAAAATCGAAGGAGCCGCGATGTCGTAGGGTATAAAACTTGTCGGGTCAAAAAGCATGTCGGGTTAGGTGATGGTGATGAAAAAAAATCTCGGGCCAAGTAGATTCGACAAGAATTGATGTCGGGCCAAATGAGTCGATGAAACTTTATGTCGGGTCTTAAGCACTCGATAAGTCTTCAACAGAAAATGATATCGGGTTAAGTTGAATCGATGAAAATTTATGTCGGGTCTTAAGCACTCGATAAGTCTTCAACTTTATCTTCAGCAGTCGACAAAACATTTGTCATCATCCTTTTCTCATGTCGTGATGTCGTGTCTCTAATATACAATCTCTCCCCCTCAGAATGATAAGGAAAATCCGAATCATTATGAATAACCAAAGACAAAAATATATTTAATTAATGAAGCGTGTAAAACTAACATACAGAAGCACGTGAAGCAACTGTTATCACTTAATCAAAGTAAATTTAATTAAGTGGCCTATATTCAGTGTTGGCAGCGGGTTGGTACTGATAGGACTTCCAGTTATCACAGAAGTAAGTTATAAAACTAACTTCTCAAACTGTTCCGGCATACACACAAAGATATGCTTTTGGAATCACAAAGACTCGTGCAATGTGTAGAAAAATATTTATGCATTAAAGCTAATTTTAAGGCTCAAAATGTGAAAATACATTTCACAGACTCAATGTGCATTGAATGTGAAGTTCGTAGACCGGAGGTGTGTCTTCCTTTTTCAATATCTTAATCTTCCGAGTGAAGAAAAGATAGCAGATATGCTCATTCTCCGTAATATATGAAACAAATATCTTTCATGAGATACTTGAGTAGTTGGGTGGGGTGACACGAGTTATCGACATTGGGTCCATGTCTACCCGGATAACTATTTAGGTTTGGTAAAGACCAAATATTTTTTTTTAAAGTCTTGTCACACCCTCACATTTTTCTTTTATCTCACAAGCACTCAATTTTATTTTTATCATTCCCTTTCAGGATATCTAACCTAGGGATGTGTTTCACGGGTTGGTCCTTCCGGCTTTGGATTGACCATAGAAACTTCTAATTCCTAACACACAAAGAGTTAAAATATTAAAGTCCGAGTTCTGAACTGGTGTATTCAGAAGTCATAATGTTAAGAGTAGGTTCATAGCCGAAATACTATGAAGCTAATTATTAAAGAATGGTAAAATGTGATACTCCCCCTCAAATGTTGCAAACCTTTTGAAACATCGTCATGTGATGTGAGTATTCGGAATTTTGACCATACATGACGTACCTACAAAACAGATTAACAAGATTTTGGTACCCAAGCTTTGTTGGGTCCCTGGAGGCTAGCTTTTGATGCAATAAATGGGGAAGTGGGGATACTGTAAGTACCATACCATTTATGATTGAAATTTTGAATGACAAAATCATTTGTTCCACATGTAGAACAACAAATCTGTGTGGCACTTAGACTAATTAGCTGATTGATAGATTTGACAAAATAAGGCAAATTAGTCTTGGAAACAAATGATCCTGTATCAACTACAGGAGATGTACGTGACATGTTTCTAACACTAGCATCTGTAGTTGATTTCTTCCTCCAAACCATTTTAAACTTCTTGAAATTACCGATTTTAGCAACAAAATCATTTTGAAACTGATTAGAGTTAGGAGTTCAAGAATTTGAAAAACTATATGATTTGGAATTGTTAGAATAACTATTTGATTTAACTCTTGAAGAACAGTTATTCTTACAGATAGGAGAAAGAGGAGTTTGCTTTGAACTTGAGGTAGAATCAGAATCATGAGGAAAAATCAAATTTTCAAGATTATCTAACTCCGCATTTAAATGTTCGGGAGTAAGATGTTTGACTGATTCTGAATTCTTTTGTTTTTGTTTTGAAAGCTCATTTTCAATTTCTTTGATCTTGCAGGATAAATCATCTCTTTCTTTTGTGATCAAATCATATTTATTTTTAAATTCAGATCTCAAATTCTTTTCAGTTACAAGAGTTGTTTCTAAAACAGATAATTTGTTTGAAAATTTGTCAAGTTTATTTTCAAAAACTTGCTTCTCTTTGTCAAAATCTTTTTCCAGATTTTTGCTTTTAGCAATGATCAAACTATATTTCTTGATTAAATTTGTTTTCTCAGTTTTAAATGCATTTCTTTCATTTTCCAAAAGTTTCTTAAGATCAGAAATTTGTTTTGAAAACTCCAGGCTTTTTGTTTCGGAAGATTTTCTCTCTAAAATCACAATTTGCTCAAAATCAGACACTTGTTTGGAAAGTTTTTGAATGGCCAATTCACAAGTTCTAATTTTGTTGTCAAAATCTTTTCGCTCAATTTCAAATTTATGTTTTTCATCAGAAGTTAATATCCTTTATTTCTCACATTCTAAAAATTCAGTTAATTTTCTTTTAAGAACCACACTATAAGTCTCATGATCTATAAACTTTTCTAACTCAGAAATTTTGTTTTTCAGATCAAAATTTATTTTTGTCAACTCAAGATTTTTCTTTTTGCAAACGTCTTCATAAAATACATGATATGTATTCCTAGTATGCTCGGTGAGTTGTTCCTCCAAAATTTCATTTTGATTTTGCAAAACTTTTCTTGATTCTTCTGAGTTATTAAATTTAGATTTGAGATATACATGTTCTCTTAAAAGTTCATCCAACACTTGCATGTTGTTTGTGTGTCTAGTTTCAAGTTGAGAGATTTTTGCATTTAGCTCAGAGATTTGGTTTTGAGAACTCATCGTGAAAGCACGGGTTACCTAATAAAGTGATCTCGATCGGTGAGTTTTTGGCAATTTTTTGAGATTTCTTTGGAAAACAGAAGGTGTTCTTAATAGATGAAGGTTTTTCTCGGGTGATGAAGGGCCGAGAAGAATTTTTCTTGGGTGATGAAGGGACGAGAAGAATTTTTCTCGGGTGACGAATGATCGACAAAAATAAATTGTCGAGTGGTATGGTCTCGAAAAGAAGATTTCTCGGATGTATGAGACTCGATAACAATTATTGTCGGGTAAAGGAGACTCGATAAAACTTCTAATAAATTTTGAATCGATAAAAAGGGTATTATCGATCACAAGGGTCTCGATAACTTCAAGTTTCTCGATAGATTAAGATTCGACAAAAAAATATTCTTTGACTCGATAAAAACCGAATCGATAAAAATTTATATCGATTCCATATGACTCGATGAAATAAATTTTGTCGATTAGGAAGGGCTCGATAAAAATTCAAAGATACTTAATCCGAATTTTCTTTAACCGATAAACTAGAAACCAAGAACAAAGGGTTTTTGACTAAAAAGAACAAGTCTTTTTATGGACAAAAATGTCTAAGTTCTCGAGTTTCTTATTTGTTCAGTCAAGAAAAAATTAAAATTACTAGAGTTTATGATTTTAACTAGATAATTCCTTAGTAAGAAAAGCTGCAAGAGTCACTAGTTCCTGAGTTTTCTTATGTAAAGAATATCAAAAGTAATTAATATAAACTAGAATAACTTTAATTAAAACAGATTAAATAATTTGAATAAACATCAAGGAAATCTTAATTTGAATCAACAAAAATTTAAACGAATAAAGTATGAATCGAAAAAAGAACAGATCTTAAAAAAATAAGAGTTTTTATCGGGTAAAGCGTTGTCGAGAAACAGTCAAAAGAATGAAGTATGAATCGAGAAAAACAGATAAGACGATTTAATCGAGAAAAATAGATTGAATCGAGAAAAACTCAAAAACGCCGAAATCGATAATTTACCTTCTGTTTCGTGAATAACTTCAGAAAACTGGAAAAACGCAGATCGTCAGCTCTGATACCACTTGTAGATCCCAGAAAATCAGGTAACGATGTATAAATCAGCAGGAACACGAAGAACACTTCTAATATTGATGAAGATCCGATGTCGGATATCTCACTTGTATTGAATATCGGTTACAATGATATTATCTAATAAGCTCTCTTTAATGATATGAATTAACGTTCTTCTTTTATGCTAACCTTAACCCTCTATTTATATGACATGACTTTTACCACAATAAGGAAACTAATAAGATAGGCACTATCAACTTGCCTTTACACAATAAGATCTTTTCCAATAATTAAACATTCCTAATTAACAACTTTGATGACTTTGCACTTTGACCCTTCATGTCTTCAATAATTGTTATCTCGGATAAAATATTTTCAGACCTAACAAAATGGAATTCAGTCTGCCCTCATCGATCCAATAATGTCTTTGTAAGTACGTTTGGAGACCATGCATCCGATTGTCGATGTCTACAAGCAGTTTTTGATCTTCACGATCATCTTCACTATATCTACCCTCATGATTACTGAGAATCTCAAACGCACATCTTAGTGCAAAAAAGAACAGCGTTTGGACGTCAAGTGGGTACCCATATATTCCCTTATACAGGTACGGGTTAATAGTATATTTATAAAAAAGATTTAATATGAAAAAACATATATTTATAAAGATTTAATATGAAAAAGTGCGAGTTAGTAGTATATTTATAAAGAACTTATATGAAAAAAGATTTAATATGTTGGAAGAACTTATATGAAAAAAGATTTAATATGTTGGAAGTAAGGTACTAGTAAATATACCATCCTCCTGTCAATCATGCTACATCCGTCTTCGCATAAGAAAGTTGGGGAATCACTAAGACTCTCAGTTAAGCATATCTTCATTATGGACTTGATTCCCTTTCTCATCTTGGTGTTATTTGATAAATTTCTATCTTCGGTCAACATAATGTATGACCTTAAGAGTATGATCCACTGGAAACAGGAACCTGCTGAGATGCGTTCCAAACGTATGTGGGATCGTGATCCAAACAGCCTGTCAAAATCGATTCAATCAGGAAGAAAGAAGGAATTAAAAGTGTGCGACTCTTCGATTTGGTGTTGTGTAATGATAACTCTATATTTTAGAGTTATTACATGCCTTTTATTTGCATTTTATTTAAGTAATTTCGGCCATTTTGCCTCCTAAATCCCCGTTTTTGGTGTAAAACATTTTCTTAAGCCATTTGTGAGTATTTTCATATCTTGGAACCATTTAAGGCGTTTTTATGCCTAAAAGACGAGTTTTCATCAAACTGGTATCCGGAATGTCCACTCCGAGTGACAAGCAGCTGATTCATTAAGCCAAACGGCTGGAGGCTAAGATGGTGCTGACTGGGGAATACAAAAGCAGGATTAGAAAGCTCCTTAGCATGTTTTCTGCTGGTGGTTGAAAAGCAAAAGTAAAAGAATGTCTATAAATAATATTTTATTCCTTAGCCCCATTTTAGGGAAAAACTTCATTATCCAAGGGATCTTTGTGCTTTCTCCATGTTCTTTGCCCTCAAGGTGGTGTGTTTCTTCATGGTTCTTACCCTGCAGTCGCAGTGCTCCCTCCTGGATCTTACCTTGAAGTCATTACATGGAAGACCCTTGGCCTTCTATATAAAGGCCAAGGCATTCATTCATAGAAGACATCCAACATCCAAGTAGAGATAGAATTAATTTCTTAGAGAGCATAATTTTAGTTCTTAGCATTTATTTTCATGTTCTTAGCTAGAAGCATTAAATTTTCAGTAGTTAGTATTTAATTTTCTGCAGTAGTTAAGTTTTACTTTCGGTATTGTTCTCCGGTGAACACGACAGTGGACACTGTTCTTGCAGTAAGTAAATCTTTCGGTATGTTTTTTGCAAACTTTTGATTTCCGTTTTCTACCCCTTCTTAGTTATGAACTAAACTCTTTTTGAGATGTAGAAAATGAGAAGTACCCGGACTTTATGTAAAATTCTTCAGTAGTTTTTATATATATTTTTACCCCTCTTTGACTTGGCCATTTATTGTTCGATGATGCCAATGATGCGGACAAGCCAACAACTTGGAAGTGTTTACTCTCTAGTTCGAGACCTAGACCTGGGCGGAACGTAGTGACACGAGCTTGAATGATGCTAGGGAGTTTGAAAGAATTCTTTGCATAGTAAGTTTTCACCATATGGAGTAGGAGCAACCATTTGGACATTAAAAATACTTATGGCTTTTTGCTTACTGGGTTGACACCATCGAAAC
This sequence comes from Silybum marianum, assembly GCA_036898165.1. Classification (NCBI taxonomy): domain Eukaryota; kingdom Viridiplantae; phylum Streptophyta; class Magnoliopsida; order Asterales; family Asteraceae; genus Silybum; species Silybum marianum. The sequence continues at coordinate 11,345,176 of CM072540.1, read as the reverse complement.
TCAACCGAGTTCAGAAAAGTTACTAACAAATCAAAGGAGGATAATTATATATATAAAGCTTTAGTTAGAAAAGATGCGAGTGCTAGATGAGCCGGCATTCTGGACAGAGAGTGACCACTGCTCTAGTACCATGACCATTTTTATAAATCAAGTATTTAATGTAAAATCCGGGGAAAATCACAACTACATCTCTCCCTTTAATTATTAGAACTTTGTTAAATTATTTTCAACAAACCAACTCAAAATATTGCTTCATCTCTAATTGAAACTTGTAAAAGGAAGTTCATGAAAACAATAGTGTCTTGATTAAGTTCCAGTCCTTGAGGATACTATATTTGGTTCTTACCACTTTATTACATGGTGAACGATCATAGTGACCAGTGTATACTTGCGCTGTCCACTATGGACTGAGTTTCTAACCTCACTGCGATTACATATTTCGCATTACGTTTCGCACGTACCAAGTTTTTGGCGCCGCTGCCGGGGACTGGCGTGATTTTTATCTCAAGACATTAGTTTTCATTCGAGCCCGAGTAACTTTTTTTTCTAAGCTTTTTGTTTGCGTGTTGTATGCCAAGGCTACAACACGGACCACTTTTTACACCCGATCCCGTAATTGAACAAACTTTTAGGAGAAGGCGTAGAGGTGTTAACGTTAATCGGTCAACTCAAATACCTCAAACTCCGATCGAGAACATGGCGAATGCAAATCCTCCTCCACCTCCGGAGAACACGGTACATGTTGCCGATGACAAAAATCGAAAAATACGGGATTATGAAACTCCGGGATTAAATCAATTACTTTCGGGAATTACTCCTCCCAACATTACCGCAACGCATTTTGAACTTAAACCGGTGATGTTCCAAATGATCCAAACCATTGGTTAATTTGGAGGGCTACCGTCCGAAGACCCACATTCTCACTTAAAGTCATTTTTGGAGATTGCGGGTGCTTTTTTATTTAATGGTGTACCCGAAGAAACCTTAAGGCTAAAACTCTTCCCTTTTTCATTAAGGGATAGAGCCAAAGCTTGCCTAAATTCACAAGCACCCAACTCAATCACTACTTGGAAAGATCTTGCTGAAAAGTTTTTACAAAAATACTTTCCTCCCACAAGAAATGTTAAATTGCGAAATGATATTTTTTTGTTCAGACAAGAGACGGATTAGGAAATCTCGGATGCATGGGAACGTTTTAAGGAACTTCTGCGGAAGTGCCCACATCACGGTATTCCACATTGCATCCAATTGGAAACCTTTTACAATGGTATCTCCAATGCTGCCAAAATCATCCTAGATACAACAGCGGGTGGAGCCTTTACGGCTAAAACCTATAATGAAGCTCACCAAATTTTAGAAAAAGTCCCTAATAATAACACCGAATGGTCAGATCCAAGAGCACTTCCAGCTAAGAGCTGTCCTGTCGATTCAGATGCACTTAAAGCTATGAATGCACAATTAGTTGCTTTAACTAAACTGGTCTTAAATGGAAACAAAAATCAGGTAAATTCTGTAGTGACCACTCCACAACTCCCAGAAAAATGTTCTTTCTACAAAGAAGAGCACAGTTATGACTTTTGTCTTGGTAACCCCGAAGCTGTCAATGCAATAGGAACTCAGTCTAGAAACAACCCATTTTCGCAGACTTATAATTCCAATTGGAGAAATCACCCGAATTTCTCTTGGACTTCAAATCAAGGACTCCAACCCCCTGGGGCGAGTCAAGGACCTACACGTGCACAAAATCCTCCTGGATTTAATCAAACCCAATTCGAAAATGGTCAGTCTAACTATCAAAGTGGACACTCCCCACAGAACTTCCATGGTCGGCAGTCTTCACAGAGTTTTCAAAGTGGACACCCTCCACAGAATTTTCACACGAGTCAACCTCCACAGATTATAAACCTAGGTAATAACAACACATGTCCGATACTCAACCTTCACTTGAGTCTATGCTCAAAGGTTTCATGAACCAAACCCAAGCCGCGATGAGGAATTTTGAGACCCAATTAGGACAATTAGCCGCCGAGGTTAAGAATCGACCATAAGGTAGTTTACCTAGTGACACCGAGCATCCTAAAGGGGTACCAAAGGAGCAGGTTAAGGCCATATCGCTTAGGAGTGGTAGAGATACTACGATCCAGTCTGACCCCAAGTTAGATAGTCCGGAAACCGTAGCAACAAATTTGCCTAAAACTACAGTGCCCACTCCAGTAAGCAGTATTGTGACTACTCCTCCAAAAGAAGTAAACACTCCCATTCCACCTACTTCTGAGGTTCCAAAAGACTCATCCAGCAAAGTCAAGAACACTAGTACTTCACATCCCAAGGTTACACCACCAATTGATCCAAGACATCTTCTATTTCCGGAAAGATTGAAAAACAAAAATGTCGATAATCAATTTAAAAAGTTTTTGGACATTTTCAAACAACTCCATATAAAGATTCCATTGGTAGGGGCCTTAGAGCAAATGCCAAGTTATGTGAAGTTTTTGAAAGATATTTTGAACAAAAAACAGAGATTGGAAGAGTATGAGACCGTGGCGTTAACCAAAGAATGTAGTGCTATTTTTACCAACAATATTCCACCTAAGATGAAAGACCCGGGTAGTTTTACTATCCCTTGCATTATTGGAGGTCAAGAAGTTGGTCATTCTCTTTGTGACTTAGGGGCGAGTATTAATTTGATGCCTTTGTCCATGTTTAATAAGCTTGGTATTGGAGCGGCTAGACCCACAACCGTGACTTTACAACTAGCGGACCTATCCATAGCTTATCCAAAAGGTAAAATAGAAGATGTGCTTGTTCAAGTGGACAAATTAGTTTTCCCGGCTGATTTTATAATTTTGGATTATGAATCGGATAAAAAAGTTCCACTCATTTTAGGACGTCCATTCCTTGCGACCGGACGAACTTTAATTGATGTGTAAAAAGGGGAACTTACTATGAGAGTCCATGACCAAGAGGTCACCTTCAATGTCTTCAAATCCCTCAAGTACATTGAAACAGAAGAATGTTCGTCCATTAGTTGTTTAAGTGTTGATTGTGTGAAGGAGACAGTGAGTATTGAGAGTGACCACTCTGACACTGACACTGAGGATGAGGATATTTTTTAGGATGCGTGTAGCCCTATTCTGGCAGCTTTTGAGCAGCTAGATTTCACCGATAGGAATGTCCAGAAACCATCCATAGAGCAACCCCCTGATTTAGAGCTAAAAACTTTGCCTTCCCACTTAAAATATGCCTACTTCGCTAAAATTAATAAACTTCCCGTCATTATTTCGTCTAAGTTGAGTGAGGAACAAGAGAAACAGTTGGTAGATCTTCTATCTAGGCATAAAAAAGCATTAGGTTGGACTATAGCTGATATCAAGGGAATTAGTCCCTCTTTACGCCAACATAAGATTAATCTTGAGAGTGACCACTCTGGAAAGGTACAGCCTCAAAGAAGGTTGAACCCAATCATGAAGGAGGTGGTTAATAAAGAGATCTTGAAGTGGTTAGACGCAGGAATCAAATACCCTTTGCGAGTAGTAGTTGGGTGAGTCCCGTTCAACGTGTCTTTAAAAAGGGAGGCACAACCGTTATCACAAACGAGAAGAATGAGCTCATTTCCACTAGGACTGTGACTGGGTAGCGTATTTGCATGGATTATAGACAACTTAACCTAGCCACCAAAAAGGATCATTTCCCCTTACCTTTTATCGACCAAATGCTTGATAGGATAGCCGGAAATGAATTCTATTGCTTTTTGGATGGATATTCCGGTTATAACCAAATCCATATAGCCCCCGAGGACCAAGAGAAGACCACCTTCACTTGTCCTTATGGTACCTTTGCTTTCCGAAGGATGCCTTTTGGGTTATGCAATGCCCCCGCAACATTCCAACGTTGCATGATGGCAATCTTTTCTGATATGATAGAGGACACTATAAAGGTGTTTATGGATGACTTTTCGGTGATAGGACCTTCATTTGAGGAATGCCTTAAGAAAATCCTAGAGAGATGTGAGATGCATGATCTTATCCTAAATTGGGAGAAGTGTCATTTCATGGTCCAAGAAGGTATAGTCCTAGGCCATCTTGTGTCTATGAGAGGGTTAGAAGTAGATCGAGCCAAGCTAGAAGTGATTGAACAAATCCCCGAGCCTACTACCGTTAAGGGTATTCGTAGCTTTTTAGGACATGTCGGGTTCTATAGGAGATTCATTAAGCATTTTTCCAAAATAACCAAAACTTTGTGCACCCTTTTACAACATGACCAGAAGTTTGAGTTTACCCAAGACTGTAGGAAGGCATTTGAAACCATAAAGAAAGCTCTCATTACTGCACCCATAGTGACCACTCTAGACTGGACTCTCCCATTTGAATTTATGTGCGATGCAAGTGAGTGGGCTGTTGGGGCTGTTTTAGGATAGCGAAAAGATAAAGTATTTCACCCAATATACTATGCAAGCAAGACTCTAATTGAAGCCCAAATTAATTATACCGTCACGGAAAAAGAGTTGCTTGCGGTGTTGTTTGCTTTTGATCGATTTAGATCCTATTTGATAGGCAGTAAAGTTATAGTGCACACTGACCATGCAGCAATTAAGTATCTCATAAGCAAGGCTGATTCTACGCCTAGACTAATCCGTTGGGTACTTTTGTTGCAGGAATTCGACCATGCAATTGTTGATAGAAAAGGGATCAACAATCAAATTGCAGATCATTTATCCCGGCTTGAGAAGATGGTGACCACTCAGGAACCAACTCCGGTTCAAGAGATTTCCCGATGAACAATTGCTAGCTATTCATCATCGTGACCCGGGTGCTCCTTGGTATGCCGATATAGCTAATTTTTTGGCATGTGACCTAAAACCTCATGGCATGCGTGGTCAACCTTTTAAGATATTTTTAAAAGATTGTAGACAATATGTTTGGGACGACCCATACCTACGTAGAGTGGGGACTGACCAAGTATTGAAATGATGTGTTCACAGAAACGAGATACACCAAATTCTACAAGGTTGCCACACAGCCCAGTATGGTGGCCATTTCGGTGGACATCATACCAGTACTAAAATATTGTAATGTTGATTTTATTGGCCCATAATTTTCAAAGATTCAAATGAATTTGTAAAACAATGTGAACAATGCCAAAGAACCGGAAATATCTCTCAAAAGAACGAAATGCCACTTAATAACATCTTAGAAGTGGTCCGTTCCCAAACTCCAACAACAACCAATACATATTAGTCGCTGTTGATTACGTTTCGAAATGGGTCGAAGCATTTGCATGCTCTTCTAACGATGCAAATACCGTGGTGAAAGTTTTGCACAAAAATATTTTCACTCGTTTTGGAACACCACGGGCTTTGATAAGTGACGAAGGAACCCATTTCGTGAACAAGCTAATGAGCTTGGTACTCGCGAATTATGATATACATCACAGAGTGGCTACTGCTTATCATCCGCAAACCAATGGGTTGGCCGAACTCTCAAATCGAGAGATTAAAGGCATTTTGGAGAAAGTTGTTAAACCTCACCGTAAGGATTGGTCAACAAAGCTCAATGACGCTCTTTGGGCCTATAGAACGGCCTATAAAACTCCTTTGGGCATGTCTCATTTTAAATTGGTTTTTGGCAAAGCTTGCCATTTACCAATCGAATTGGAACAAATAGCCTTTTGGGCCCTAAAGGAGCTTAACATGAGCAAAGATGCGGCGGGAACCAAAAGGTTTTTGCAATTGCATGAGTTAGATGAGCTTCGTTACCATTCTTACGAAAACGAAAAGCTCTACAAGGAAAAGACTAAGATGTGGCATGATCGGAGAATAAATCATAGAAAGTTTGAGGAAGGACAACAAGTGCTCTTATTTAATTCCCGACTCAAACTCTTCCCGGGTAAGCTAAAATCTCGTTGGATGGGACCATATACTGTGGTCAAGGTAAGCCCTTTTGGAACCATCGATCTCATGGCACCTGACTCTGGAGAAATCTTTAAAGTTAATGGGCATAGAGTAAAACACTTTCTCAACGAGAGTGCCCACTCTGTCCCTGTTCAACCCGAATAAGACAAATCCATGAAAAGGTGCAAGTAACTATTTTATTTCATTTATTTTTCACCCCTTTGTTGTTATTTTTGGTATTTTCTTTCAGATTTTGTAGGTAAGCTAAAGTATGCTCCAAAAGAATTTTGAATTCTGAATGTTCATAGTGGCCACTCTAGTTGCTTGACAGCTGGCTTGGTTGATTTGATGGATGCCGCCCAAGGGACCCCATAAGTCAACCCCTATTCTTTATAGCTTCACCCAAGCTTTCAACTTTTAGTCACCTTTTCTGCCCAAAAGCATGCACTCAAGTTCTTACTTTTCCAAGACTAAAACCCTTTGGTTATCCTTTTCCCTCCCATTTCTTAAAATCGATTTTTGACATAACCCATTGGATATTCTTCTTTTTGATTTTTTTAAATTAAAGGAACACTTTTTTTTGTCCCCTTTTGAAAATTATTAACCGGTTATTAATATAACCCGGTTGTTTTTTTATTTTGAGGATAAAAAAAAATTATTTTTCTTTTCTTTTCAAAATTTAAAAGAATTAATTTCATATTTTTTTAAACTCAAATCTTATCCTAATCTCCTCTATAACCGTTCCCACCAAAACTCTTTACCTTCCAAATAAAACCTTTACCCACCATACTTCTTCTTCTTCATTTCTCTGTGACAACTGTCAAAATTCGAGCTTTCAGGTTAGCTTCTATTAAGTTTATTAGTGTTTATATAGTTTAATTTTAAGAATAGGAGTTAGTTGGTTTAGAATGGTCGAAAAATCCCTATCATTTCCGGTAGTCGCTTAAAATGTCCGGTTCCGACCAGTAACTGTCTAAAACGTCCTATATAGTGCCAAATGCTCTGATTTATACCAAATTTATATAAAATATATAGTTTTAGTATTTTGATTATAAAACTTTTATTTTTATTAGAATTTAACCCAAAATGAGCTAACAATTTTGAGAAAAAGGCCAAAATTGAGATAATATTAAGTTTATTAGTGTTTATATAGTTTAATTTTAAGAATAGGAGTTAGTTAGTTTAGAATGGTCGAAAAATCCCTATCATTTCCGGTAGTCGCTTAAAATGTCCGGTTCCGACCAGTAACTGTCTAAAACGTCCTATATAGTGCCAAATGCTCTGATTTATACCAAATTTATATAAAATATATAGTTTTAGTATTTTGATTATAAAACTTTTATTTTTATTAGAATTTAACCCAAAATGAGCTAACAATTTTGAGAAAAAGGCCAAAATTGAGATAAATGACTTTGTTAACAACTTTGGGCCTTACATTTATTTATTTAAAAAAAAATAACAAAAAAACCATGGGAATTAGGCCCCATGGCCGGCCCCCTCTCCTTCCCCACATATATAAACAATTTTTTTTCTAAAACTCTTCTCTCTCTCTCTAGAACTTAAGGGACATATTCCCTACTCTTCTTTCCCTCTCTTTTCTCTCCAAAATCTCCAGCCACTTTCCATCTCAAATCCATCAAGTTAACAAGAATATTTGAAGATCATTGAACTACAATCATCACTCAAGTAAGAAACAACACCATCTTCATCTTTTTCTTGCAAATTTTGGGTGAAAAACCCACTTTTCTTGCATTATAAGCATTCTTCTTCTAAACCTTTGAATTTTCTGAGTTTATGGAGAGATTACACACCAAAAACATGTAAAAATGTTCATATAATGGTGGTAATCTATGCCCCAAACAATAAAACTCAACAAATTGACAATTAAGAACCGATACCCCCTTCCCCGGATTGATGATCTGTTTGACCAACTTCAAGGTGCAACGTACTTCTCGAAGATCGATCTTAGGTCTGGATATTATCAAATGAGAGTGCGAGAAGAAGATATCCCCGAGACGGCCTTTAGGACTCGATACGGTCACTACGAGTTCCTAGTCATGCCATTTGGGCTAACAAACGCACCGGCAGTCTTCATGGATTTTATGAATAGAGTATGTCGACCATACCTAGACAAATTCGTGATCGTGTTTATAGATGATATACTCATTTATTCTCAAGACAAAAAGGAGCATGAGCAACATTTGAAGTTGATATTGGAATTGCTCATAAACGAAAGGTTGTACGCGAAATTCTCTAAATGTGAATTCTGGATTCGTGAGGTACACTTTCTTGGCCATGTGGTGAATGAAAAGGGAATCCAAGTTGATCCAGCTAAGATTGAGGCCATTAAGAAATGGGAAGCCCCGAAGACACCGACCGAGATCCGTAAATTTCTGGGATTGGCAATTTATTACCGGCGATTTATCGAGAATTTCTCTAAGACCGCGCAACCACTAACAATTCTAACACAAAAAGATAAAAAGTTTATTTGGGGAGAGAAACAAGAAGAAGCCTTCCAGACACTCAAACACAAGTTATGCAACGCACCGATTCTAGCTCTACCCGAAGGAGTAGATAACTTCGTAGTCTATTGTGAAGCTTCATATCAAGGAATGGGTTGCGTGTTAATGCAAAAAGACAAGGTTATTGCATACGCATCAAGACAACTGAAGATTCACGAGAAGAATTATACTACTCATGATTTGGAGCTAGGAGCGGTGGTGTTCGCACTCAAGATCTGGAGACATTATCTCTATGGTACTAAGTGTACTATATTCACAGATCAAAAGAGCCTTCAACATATTCTTGACCAGAAAATGTTAAACATGAGGCAAAGTAGATGGGTTGAACTACTTAGTGACTACGACTGTGAAATAAAGTACCATCCAGGCAAAGCTAATGTGGTAGCCGACGCGTTAAGCCGAAAGGAAAGAGTAAAACCAACAAGAGCACGTGCTATGGGAATGATGGTCCAGACGAGTTTAAAAACTCAAATACTAGAAGCACAAGGAGAAGCTTTGAAAGAAGAGAATTTAAAGAATGAAACCTTGCAGCACCTAGAGAAGGAATTTGAAATGCAGACAGATGGGGTACATTACTTTAAGAATAAGGTATGGGTACCGAAAGTTGGTGATCTACGATCAATCATTTTGGACGAAGCCCATCGATCCAGATATTCGATTCACCCAGGGGCAGATAAAATGAAGAAGGATTTGAAGGAGTATTATTGGTGGCCGGGAATGAAGAAAGATATTGCCGTGTTCGTAAGCAAGTGCCTGACTTGTGCTAAGGTAAAGGCCGAACATCAGAAACCATCTGGTTTACTTCAACAACCCGAAATACAACACTGGAAATGGGAGCAAATAACAATGGATTTCGTGACTAAGCTACCCAGAGCTGGAAAAGGGCACGATGCTATATGGGTTATAGTAGATCGACTTACCAAATCGGCTCATTTCATTCCCATTCGCGAAGATTTCAGCATGGAAAGGCGTGCACAAATCTACATTAATGAAATAGTTACACGTCATGGTGTGCCTATTTCCATTATTTCGGACAGAGATACACGATTTACATCGCGATTTTGGCAATCTCTTCAAAAGGCTTTGGGTACGCGTTTAGATTATAGCACTGCCTATCATCCTCAAACAGATGGTCAATCGGAAAGAACTATTCAAACGTTAGAGGATATGTTGTGTGCATGTGCAATAGATTTTGGTGGGAGTTGGGATACCCACCTGCCACTAGTTGAATTCTCTTATAACAACAGTTATCACACCAGCATACAATGTGCACAATACGAAGCTCTATACGGACGTAAGTGCAGATCGCCGCTTAGCTGGGTAGAAATCGGAGATAGACAGTTGACAACGCCCGATATTATTCAGGAAACCACTGATAAGATCTCGGCCATCAAAGAAAGACTCAAGACAGCAAGAGATCGTCAGAAGAGTTATGCGGATAATCGGAGAAAGCCGTTGGAGTTTCAAGTGGCAGATAAAGTGCTATTAAAAGTGTCCCCATGGAAGGGACTGGTACGCTTCAAGAATAGAGGCAAGTTGGGTCCAAGATACATTGGTCCATTCGAAATACTTGAAAGAATCGGACCAGTGGCGTACAAGTTGAAGTTACCACCGAATCTAAGCGCCATCCACGACAAATTTCATGTGTCGAATCTAAAGAAATTCCTAGCAGATGAAACATTGGTGTTACCCCTAGACGACGTTCAAATTAACAATCGGTTAAACTTCGTTGAAGAAACAGTTGAGGTATTGGACCGAGAAGTTAAACAGTTAAGGCGCGGTAAAATTCCTATTATTAAAGTTCATTAGAATGCGAAGCATGGTCCAGAATATACCTCGGAACGTGAAGATTTGATGAAGCAAAAGTATCCCAGCTTATTCACGAACACCCCGGAGAAAGCCACTTCTTAAATTTCAGGACGAAATTTCTTTAACGGGGGAAGGCTGTGACAACTGTCAAAATTTGAGCTTTCAGGTTAGCTTCTATTAAGTTTATTAGTGTTTATATAGTTTAATTTTAAGAATAGGAGTTAGTTGGTTTAGAATGGCCGAAAAATCCTTATCATTTCCGGTAGTCGCTTAAAATGTCCGGTTCCGACCCGTAACTATCTAAAACGTCCTATATAGTGCCAAATGCTCTAATTTATACCCAATTTATATAAAATATATAGTTTTAATATTTTGATTATAAAACTTTTATTTTTATTAGAATTTAACCCAAAATGAGCTAACAATTTTGAGAAAAAGGCCAAAATTGAGATAAATGACTTTGTTAACAACTTTGGGCCTTACATTTATTTATTTAAAAAAAATAACAAAAAACCCATGGGAATTGGGCCCCATGGCCGGCCCCCTCTCCTTCCCCCCATATATAAACAATTTTTTTTCTAAAACTCTTCTCTCTCTCTCTAGAACTTAAGGGACATATTGCCTACTCTTCTTTCCCTCTCTTTTCTCTCCAAAATCTCTAGCCACTTTCCATCTCAAATCCATCAAATTAACAAGAATATTTGAAGATCATTGAACTACAATCATCACTCAAGTAAGAAACAACACCATCTTCATCATTTTCTTGCAAATTTTGGGTGAAAAACCCACTTTTCTTGCATTATAAGCATTCTTCTTCTAAACCTTTGAATTTTCTGAGTTTATGGAGAGATTACACACCAAAAACATGTAAAAATGTTCATATAATGGTGGTAATCTATGACCCAAACAATAAAACTCAAGAAAATGGGTAAAAATATGAATTTATGTGTTTTTGAACAAAGATGGTGATTTTTGGTGCTGACAGATTCATTGCATGTGCATAAATCGTCCATTTCTTGCAAATAATATGTTCAAATATCATGAATCTTCTTTCTACAAGTTTATTTAGTGAGTTGGGGTTCTAATCCAAGTGGTCTCACTAAAACACATTGAGTTTTGACCCCCAAATGCTCATAACAAATCATGTGTGCAACTGGAAGTTCAACAGTAGGAAAACTCTACTTTGAACGACCATAACTCTTTTAATATTCTTCCAAATCACTTGATTTTTCTTCTAGAAGTTAATCTAATGAGTTACCTTTCAAATGTCACTGATTGCATTAAAAAATATGGCGATTTGAGGTTCCAATTAATTGAAACAAAATGAGTGTGCAAACTATCAACCAATGATAGATTTGTGCATGCATGTTCAAATGGACATATCCCTTTCAAAACTCAATGAAAAAGGATTATTTTTCTTTTGAGAGTTAGTTTTATGAGTTATATTCAGTTTGCAAGTGTAATCACTTAAAAATATAGAGTTTTGACCCTCCAAACACTTAAAATACTTTAGGTGTGCAATCTGTGAAACCACCAGCAGCTAAACTCTAGTTGTGTGTTAGTATCTCCTTTGTTATTTGTCTTTAATGCATGATTCTTCTTCTAAAACTTTCTTTTATGAGCTAGGATTCATATGAATTCAGTTTCATTCAAAAATATGAAGTTTTGGGGCATTAACCAATTTATTAAAGTTAAGTGTGCAATCTCTCAGCTAATTTCAGAATTGTGCATGCAACTTTGTAGTGCCATATCTCCTTCATAACTTCTTCAAAATCAGTGATTCTTGTCTCAAACGTTTCCTTTATGAGTAATGATTCCAATCCAAATGGAAATTCTAGAAAACACTGAGTAGAACTCCTCAAATGAGTGATTTTGCTAACATGGTGTAATCTGCCATACCAGTTGTGACCCTTTGCATTGCATAAATTATTTGAATCATTTTTACATGTCCAAAATGCCTTAAATTTGGTCACAATGACCATAACCAATTACCATATCACATATAAAAATATGGAAAACTATGTCATTTTGAAAGTCTCTACATTTTGAACATTTTGAGTACTAAAAGTTTCTGTCCAGAAGTGAAATTCTGGAATTTCTTGATTTTAACAATTATTGATCATTTGATGGTTTATAACACAATTTACGGTATAAATTACTATATTAACGAGCATAGGTGCCTTATATATAATTGGACTATAGACAATCAAGTTGGATGCATGTGGACATTTATAAACTAAAGACTTATTCACCTCCGTAAGTAGTTTTAGATCCATAAGTGATGGTTTTTGGGCATTTCTCTTTGTTAGGGAATCGGTAGGCCTTTGGGTGAGGATCATATCGTGCTTCGGAGTAGCTGAACTTTGCACAAAGGTGAGTATTCACGGCCCCTCTTTTAAATGTTTATTGCGTTTTGGGGTGTAAAGCATGTCGATTTAAAAGAATGTGAATTGATTTATATGATTGAATGAAAATTATATAAATTGTTATGATGAGCAAATTGATAATTTACAAATGATATGTTGAGTTATGTGAAGTCCCCGTGTTACACTACTATTTAACTCTGTTTATTTGAGCCGATGATATTTGTGGATAGCGCTATTTGGTTGACATACCCACCTAACTGGCAAGTAGGGGTGCACTTTATCAATTAAGAATGCTCTACACATGTGAACTTTAGGTCCACCGCTGAGGTAGTTCGTGGGGCGTAGAATGTCGTTTAGGCTTAGTAGTGGCTCAATAATTAAATATCATGTGTAAAAGTAATTTGCATATTTGCTCATAAGAAAAATTGAAATGTTTAATATTGATGCGAACATCCGTTTCGCTATGTTTATACCTTGCATATAAAATATTTTTTGTGCATTCGAAAACCCGTGAACTCACCAACTCTTTGTAGTTGACCCTTCCGTTTTATCATGCTTTACAGGAAAATAGAGGTAACTGATCAAGGGTAACTTATTTTATGGAACACCATTCAATATTTTATATGTATCTTTTATTTCGATGTAATTTGTTTGTTAAGACAAAGTTGTCGAATTATAAACTTTTAAACTGGATCCAAATTGATCAAGGGTAACTTATTTCGATGTTTTATTTATGAATGTATGGTTGGTGTTTATATTCCTACTGCTGTGAACTTGAACTGTCTTACCCCGTGTTTCCGCTTTAGCGGGGTGTGACATTCTCCTATGGACAAAAACCCTTTTTCTCTAAAAACACCTTTTCATCTTCATTCATGGCTAGATCCAAACGACCAGCCCAAACACCATTCCCTCCCACCCGTTTCTCTCGCCGGTGATTTGCAGCCATCATCACTACGTCCTTCACGTCGCCGGAACCGATGAAAACCACCCATACAGACCGGCAAGTCACTCGCATTCTCACCGATGACCTCAACAAACTCCCGACGGAAACAGAAATCACCGGCGAGGATGTTCTGGACGCCGGCGAGGACGCCATGAACACCGGCGAAGGTCCTTCAATCCCTAAAACAGTGATGAGCACCGAGGCTACTTCCTCCGAAATCGATGCTCTTGAACGTGAGAGACTCGATACCGAGGAGGAGCTATCCCGCATGAACGAAAGACTCAAAGAAAGAATAAGGGTGATCGAGGAAAGACAACAACTTGCTATCAAGAAACAACAAGAAAATGAGGAACGATTGAGGAGAGAGGCTGAAGAAATGGCAAGATGGGAAGAAGAAGAAGAAGAAAGGTTGAGAAGGGATGAAGTAGAAAGATTGACAAGGGAAGAAGTAGAAAGGTTGAAAAGAGAAGAAGAAGAACGGTTGAGAAAGATGCAAGAAGAAAAACTCCAAAAGGAGTTGGAAGAAAAGAAAAAGGCTGCTGAAAAGGTTAAGCAAATAGAGGAAAATAGGAAGAAGATGGAAGAAAACAGGAAGAAAGGAGAAGGATCGGCAAAGAAGAAGGAAAACTCGAAAAAAGATGGAGAAAAGGAACCTACCCAAGAAGAAATAACCATGGAAGATGAGTTGATATTGAAGGCTGATGAAGAAAGGATGAGGACAGGTAAAGGAAAGAAGAAGCCACAGTCCAAGAAGGAGTTGGTTGATGAAGGAAAGTCAAGAAAGAAGGGAAAAACTGCTGGTGCTTCTGGAGTGTCCACTCCACAATCCGCTACAACCATTGGTTCCCGAATGAAAGGTACAAGCCCCTCTTATGACTCTGATGATGTCTCTCTAAAACCCCTGGATGGTTCTGAGGAGAGTGGAAGTAGCTCTGCTACTCTTCCCCTTGGAGATTTGGTGGTTGGTAGGCCACGACAGTTTACTACGGAGGCCGCGGCTCGCCAATATACCATTTTTAGTCCTCAGAAACTTCATATGCAGAGAGGGTTCGACAAAAAATTTCTGAAGGCGCAAGTTTTTATTCAAAAACAAATAGAGGAGCGTGGTTGGTCAAAACATGCAGTCCCGGTCCGAAAAGCGAAGGCTTCGATAGTCTGAGAGTTCTATGCCGAGGCTGCGGGTTCATCAAGAACTAAGGTACGTGTTCGTGGTTTGGTGATTAACTATGATGCTGCTACTATCACAAGAGTTATGGGTTTTAAACAACCGGACTCTTGTGCATTTACCACTTGCATGCAAGGGATAGACACCGATGATGATAGGACGGAGATTTGTACCCCTCTTGTGATAGAGGGTAAGAATTGGGAACAAAATGGTGATCGGAAATTCTTGCCGGCACCTTATCTCACTATTGAGGCTTCGGTTTGGTTCCATTTCTTGCGCCACAATCTCTGGCCCACCACTCACGACAGTACCTTGTCCATGGACAAATGTTGCTTACTCCATTGCATCATCAAGAATCTGTCGATAGACCTCGGTTATCTCATGAGCATGGCTATCTTTCAAGCCCGGAAGAAGAACAAGGTAAATCTCCCACTCCCCTGCCTTATCACGACACTAACCCAAGATGCAGGTATGCCACGTGATGAAGGTGATATTTGGATGAGCACAGTCACGTCCATTAGTGCACTCACTGTGAAGAAGATGAAGTGTGCAGAGCCCACTCCCCCTGGAGAATCCTTTTCTGCTGGCCAGCCTGATTTGTTAGCTAAAATCCTTAGCGAAGTAAAGAAAGGGAATGATGAGGTGAAGGAGATCAAGGACCGGATGAGGGAATTGGAGAATTCCATAGAGTCTGTTTGGAGTTATGAATGTGAGTATGACCTTACGCTCAGAACCTACTTGGCGACTAAGGATCCGGATATTGCAAACCTCCTGCCCGTATTCCCCGTTGGTATCTGCCCTACGTATGGTGAAGACTCATTTGCTGATGATGACCTTCTAGATGATCCCAATGATGAAAACCACTCTGGTTCGTAGTTTATGATTGTGCCCACTATGGCTTTGAAAACAATTTTATTTTCTTTGTTGGTTTTCTGTTTTAACTCTTTGGCCAAGTGACATTGCTTATCTTTTGGTTTAATTATTTGAATGCATGGCTTTCCATACTAACTGTTAGAATGTGCTTTTTGTAACACCCTCAAATCTGTTAAGAGCGACTAATTTAAAATTTCTAATATTTCATCAATAAATAACTTTCCTCAAACCACAATTATTAATAAGCCTCTACAACAAACAAATCAAGTCCTATACAACACCTACTTACGGTTGGGTGTTACTAAACCAATAAGAGTCGCTATCTCCGAATGCGGAAAACGTCACAAAGAGTCTTTATCATGCCACTTCCTAGCACTCAAGTCCACACATGTCACTAGTACCAACCCCCACGATAACCTGATGCACATGCCGACAAAGAAAAAGGTTTAGGCTTAACGCCTAGTGAGCTCAAGAGTTTTTAACATATTTATGATTGATTTGAAACCAAAAGATGTGCTTGATAAAATATAATTCTCAAAGGAAATAACCTTATTATAAAAGCAACGTCTTTCCCCAAATTCACTAGTTCCATAATAAAAGCTTTAGACCAAAATGACATTAGATGAGAATACTTTATAATAGAAATATTCTTTTAACGACATACCAATTCCAATACTCACACGACTATGATTGAGTTTATAAACGTGGAGATAGAAAACATACTTTTAACCATGTCTTAAAAAACGTTAACTCACGCGGACCTTTGAAGGGATAGAAATATCCAAAGTTCACGGGGGATTCCCGATCATACCATCTTTGGTGACGGATACAAAAGTAGGTCACTACTCGATGTTGAGCAACCATAGGAGTCAATGGCAATCGGTCAACAACCGATTATGCACCTTAGTACACGGCCCTCGATGGCTCCTACGAAAGCCTGCGCAATGGTCACTGGCAACCGGTCTATAACCGATTATGCACCTTAGTACACGGCCCCCTGATGAACCCAAATTGCGCATGCATAGAGTCAGTGGCATCCGGTAATGATCCGGCATTATACCCAACGGTAAGAGGCCCCCTATGACTTCTATGCGACCAAAAAGGGACAACAATCCCGCCTTTAAACCGACTATATGCCTATGGATCCATTTTACATACTAGTCCTACTACCGAATACATCAACGAGACGTATTACTAGTTTTCCAACCTTGAAAACTCTTTTCAACAAACCATCTTCTTTCAAGTCCAAGTTTTACCAAAAATTAGGTCAAATCATTTTGAGTTTCAAAACCAAAGATTATTTCATTTTATAACCTTTCCAAGTATTTTAAACCATTAATGATGCTCAACTCATCATTTACAACAAAATACTCAATATCCTCATTTTGACCCAAAACCTCCAAACTTACCCAAATACACAACCACTTGAAATTAAGTTTAGAAATCAATAAAATACTACATTCACAACAAGTATTTGAGTTTATAAGTTTAGATTTGAACTCATACTTATGCATTTACAAAATGACCCATAATGCAATAATCTGTATTTTTCAATGATTTATAAGTTCCAAAACTCCAAAGATGAAAATACAACCAAATGGTTTTCATTTAAAGATATTGCACCCAAACAACCCACATTTATACTTTATTTGCCAAAATGTCTAAAAACCAAGTATAAGCCTCTTTCATGATTTATAAATCCTTTTATACCAAATATGCAAACTTACACAAATACTCACACATTTGATAAATAACAAGTGAAGCATGTTAATACTTTAAAATGGACATTTTTGGCATTTACAAAGTTTTCACAAAGTATCTTGAACTCACCTTGCTAGATTTAGGCTAAATCTAGGTTTTACCCCAATACCGAGTTCCATACGGTGAAGACTTTAGATCCTTGAGCTATAACTCTAGATCCATGGCTCAATCCTTCCAAGAACACCTACATGACTTCCAAAACATACACAAAACAAACCCAAGAGAGAATGAGAGTTGTTGGTGAAAAACCCAAACCCTAGATTTGAGATTTCGGAGAGGTGATCTTACCTTCCACCCTATGAGCTCTAAAATCATCAATAGCCTCTTGCCATACTTGTTTCCATGTTGTAGAGCTTCAAGAGACGAATCCATAGCAACTTGAATCACCCAAATCGGAGCATTATTGAGAGAGATATGGTTCAAATGAGAAAGATCCCGATTTTCGGTCTTTAAAATGCTGACAGAGGCTGACGCCAGATATGGACGCCAATTACGTTCATAACTGGCATTGGTAACTCACGCGGCTCCCTCTTTGACCAAACAGAGTCTGACGCTAGTTGTGAAGCTAGTTACATTTCGTAACTGGCATTGTAACTCACGCTAAGCAAAAATCAAGTAAAAAGAGCTTAGGGCTACTTGTGAAGTTAGTTACGATTTGCTAACTGGCTTTGTAACTCACGCTAAGCATAATTGAGTGCAAAAGTGTCTAGGCTAGTTATCAAGCTAGTTTCAACTCTGAAACTCACCTCATAACCAGCTTCCATCCTAACCCACATGAAAACTAGCCTTAGACGATGTTTTACCCATATTTGCTTCGTCTTAGCTCCAAATTGACTCCGAAAAATATCGTTGGACTCCTTCTTTAATTCTCCAACCAAATATGATATAAATACTTGAAAATAGGCCTGAAATACTAGAATTCTTGTATCAGTTTTTTCCAAAGTTTCATAAACTTAACTAAAATTTCTGGGCGTTACAATCCTCCCAACCTTAAAAGGAGATTTCGTCCTCGAAACCTATAAACAGCCAAACATCCAAATAACCTTATTTCACAAATCCGAATGGCTCCCTTCCCAAGAGAGTGTCACTAAAATGAATCAACTCTAAAAGGGGTTCAAAAATCTTTTATCGAGATTACTATGACGATTTACATGCTGATTCCCACATTTAATCATTGACTTAACATGCTACACCACCCTCAGGGTGAACACTGAGCATTGTTGGAAAACTTTATAGCAATACGATTGCAATTGGCTCCCAACCTTAAGTGATTCGTACTTCCTCAAGGGTAACTATTAATTTCGACTTCTCAATTCCGCGAAAGTTGCCATAAAAGAACTTACTCTTAGCACTTTCTAACAACTTTTAGCCAACTAGAATACGGTTCTTATATGTAAAGAACCCTTCGATAATATTCCAAAACTTTATTTGAACAAAACCACACATACATCTTTCAAATCGGAGTACTCGTTACAACGTCGACCTTACCTGGGTGGTAAGGGAATCCTGCAAAACATCCCGAAATATACCATCTGTTGACGCCCACGGTAAATCTTATACTTCGACAATCAAAGTCTCCTCGATAAAGCGACTTCCACTCAATGACTGCATTAACTTTCTTACTAAAATTCCCCAGTATTCAATATCATACAAGATTTATCGTCTCTTCAATGACGAAACTCTTATTCAAAAATTTGGTCTAAATCCAGACCCAAACTTTCGCCAAACACAAAACTCCAAAGAACTATCAGACTTCCTTAGCAACTCAAATGATCCTTATCAAACATCACCATTCACTAAAATCTATTCTCCTCAAGTTCACCGCATAAAGCTTTCGAACACTTACTAAGATTCAATTTAGGTACCCCAAATACAACAATGCTTCTTGACCTCAAGAAAATTATAAGTTGACACCTAAGTTTGTAAAAGTCAGTACCACAAATATGCATCGACCGATGATGTCATCTCAAGTTGACACTTAATATGAGAAGTCGAATCCCGTAATTACCACCCTCTAGTACTTGATCCCGTGAATCTTTTCAGTCGCGCTGAACATCAAAACTATACTTCCCAATGGACAACCCAACAATTCGTCCCCATTCACTAAACTCAACAAGATGAAACATCCTTAACACACAAACACCAACCAAACAACTCTTTGAAGCAATCAATCCCATAAACTTCGACCCGAAGGTTGATGAAACAAGAAGACTATCACATAAAATAATCTGGAATGCTTCAAAGTCTAATACTTCTAAAAGCTCCTATATACACCGATCGTTCAAACCAACTTCCCAAAATTCAAAGCCATCCACAAGCCATGCAATCATTACTAAATTCACGGAGCCTCATCGTCCCACATATGCAATACCCACCACAACATGACATTTACCCCCAAGTGTTCCTAATGAGTTCAAGGTTTGACAAGTATATGACTAAGCAAATATGCCAATTTTGTTTAAGAAAAAATTAACAAATATGAAATCTTTATAACCATTTCACACATGTATTGCCATCATGTATGCAAGAGAAATTCATGCACTAAAATAGAGTGCTACAAAATGTTTGTACCAAATTCTATAACTGTTTTCTTCTTTTAGCCTTAAGAGGACACAAAGTAAAGTTTCTCAACAATAATAGCATGCATCCGTTTACTTTTTAAAAACTATCCAAACGTTATATGCATGCATCTGGGTCACCTTATGAAATCAACTTGATTTGGGTTTCAAATTTGAAGCTAATTAATAAAATTCTTATGCTTTTCCAGAATGTTGGCTACCTAAATTAAGATGCTACAATTAGAATGTATGCAAACTCTATGCAACAAGAGGTTCCCATAAAGTTAAAATAATACCGATGGGAACTTTATATTTTTGACGACTTCAAAATATTTATACCCAACATAGATGACGTGGAATAAAATTCTCAACAAACTCTCATACCCCAAAACCGACACTAAAACAAATCCAAAAATTCCAAAATCTCAAAATTGACTCGTGAATAGTACGCACCCAAAATTTAACTGAAAGTCGTAAATGACCGTAGGAGGTACGATAGTTCATGCATTTCAATCTTGACCCAAAACTCACGTACACCAAATAATTTCTCAAAACTCGTAAAAAAAAGGATATGTACACGTTTCTCGGAACAACGAAACAATTTAGGTTAGTTTCAAATTTAAACTCTCTTGAGATATAATTTCAAAATTTGCAATTCTAGCAAAATAGCATGGATTAAATTCTTAGTGCAATTTTCATGCAACTAAAACGATTTAACAAAATCCAAGACATGGCTACACTCTTGAGTGTGCCCAAGACATTTTTCAGAATGATTACCCCTTTGACAAATCTGAAATAATTTTGCAATTTATTTCTAAAACAAATGTCGTGCATGCATCCGGTTCGGACCCAAAGTCTTAAACCATGCTTGCCAAGTCCACCACAAAGCCAATATTGGAAAGCTTCATATCTTAAGACCATCATCCCCCACTAAATCCATCGATTTACAATTTCCTCCCGGAATTAGGTTGATTCAACAAGCTTATGGTTCATAACTAACCATTACCTTTGACCCAAAATGGTCGGCTTAAGATAATCACCGTACTTATATGTCATTCAAAGTGACATTGCTACATCCATCAAATCATTCAACGGTCACTACCATAAGAACTCATTCACTACCCCATCGATCACCATGACAATGCGTCTCAAGCACACACACGTAACTGTAAATTCCTATTATCACTGGCCGGATAATAATACTAATTTACCTTACATGCGGATCCTTGTTACCATCATCATGTTTCTCGATTCTAGTGCATCTATTAACCTCCAAACATCCTATCTTACAGTGTCTAATTGTGAAATCTCACATCTGCTCTCTTAATCAATACGCTAGTTTGAGTCTAGGCATCTAAATCAATACCTAAATCTCTCAAACTTATGCTCTGATACCACCTTGTAACACCCTCAAATTTGTTAAGAGCGACTAATTTAAAATTTCTAATATTTCATCAATAAATAACTTTCCTCAAACCACAATTATTAATAAGCCTCTACAACAAACAAATCAAGTCCTATACAAGACTTACTTACGGTTGGGTATTACTAAACCAATAAGAGTCGCTATCTCCGAATGCGGAAAACGTCACCAAGAGTCTTTATCGTGCCACTTCCTAGCACTCAAGTCCACACGTGTCACTAGTACCAAACCCCACGATAACCTGATGCACATGCCGACAAAGAAAAAGGGTTAGGCTTAACGCCTAGTGAGCTCAAGAGTTTTTAACATATTTATGATTGATTTGAAACCAAAAGATGTACTTGATAAAATATAATTCTCAAAGGAAATAACCTTATTATAAAAGCAACGTTTTTCCCCAAATTCACTAGTTCCATAATAAAAGCTTTAGACCAAAATGACATTAGAAGAGAATACTTTAAAATAGAAATATTCTTTTAACGACATACCAATTCCAATACTCACACGACTATGATTGAGTTTATAAACGTGGAGATAGAAAACATACTTTTAACCATGTCTTATAAAACGTTAACTCATGCGGACCTTTAAAGGGATAGAAATATCCAAAGTTCACAGGGGATTCCCGATCATACCATCTTTGGTGACGGATACAAAAGTAGGTCACTACTCGATGTTGAGCAACCATAGGAGTCATTGGCAATCGGTCAACAACCGATTATGCACCTTAGTACACGGCCCCCGATGGCTCCTACGAAAGCTCGTGCAATGGTCACTGGCAACCGGTCTATAACCGATTATGCACCTTAGTACACGACCCCTGATGACCCTAAATTGCGCATGCATAGAGTCAATGGCATCCGGTAATGATCCGGCATTATACCCAACGGTAAGAGGCCCCCTATGACTTCTATGTGACCAAAAAGGGACAACAATCCCGCCTTTAAACCGACTATATGCCTATGGATCCATTACATACTAGTCCTACTACCGAATACATCAACGAGACGTATTACTAGTTTTCCAACCTTGAAAACTCTTTTCAACAAACCATCTTCTTTCAAGTCCAAGTTTTACCAAAAATTAGGTCAAATCATTTTGAGTTTCAAAACCAAAGATTATTTCATTTTATAACCTTTCCAAGTATTTTAAACCATTAATGATGCTCAACTCATCATTTACTGTTCCATTATAAAATGCGAAGTATCTCATTATACTGTTCCATTACGGGCCTTGAGTCAACCTTTTTATAATTATTAAAATAGCTCACCAAGAACTTCTTACTAGAAGCATCTTTCGCATATATTTTGACTTTGGTAGATGTCAAAGAGGGAATCACACATATCGTTTAGAATATGACATTTACAAATATAGTCATCGTTCTCCCACTTACCCCTTCTCCGGGTCTGCTCCAGCGTCTCGTTCTCCATGATTTCTGGAATGGGGGTACTAAACACGTACACCACTTTCAGGGTCGTTAACAGAAAATGCATCTTTTTCTGTCAACGTCTGAAATCAGCACCTTCAAATTTCTCCAGCTTTCCAAACTGTGAAGTCATCTCCTTCACAGATTCGGCCATGATCGACATCCGAATATATCCATTCGATTTTAGGTACGGGTGGCAAACAAGGGTAAATCGATCATTGGATTAATTTAAGAATCGTGTGAAACACTTTCCGAATTGATATTTCGACCCTATGCCTGGGTTTCATGAAATTCAATATGGGATAAGACTAAAAACACTTTCGATTTTAGGCACAAAAATGAAAGCAAATTTTCTGGAGAGTAATGTAGGATTGTTCAAAAACCGTATCTAAATTCATGAGTATAGATTCTTATTTATACTCAAAATAACGTAACTGAAATTATAATCATGGATGAAATTTAGGAGTAGTGGTCAATGCACAGTAACTGTCCAGAAGTAACTGATCAGAGTCGATCGTTCAGTAGCTTCTGGTCTAAAGTCCAGAAGACGAACCTCTGCATAGACCATGCAGAACTTCTGGTTGTTCATACAGAAGCTTCTGCATAAGCTGTCTTCAGAATCCCAATACAGAAGAAAAGCTTCTGTATAAGCAATACATAGCTTCTGTACAATCTACCTTTCGAACCCTGTTTCCCACTTTTACTCCAAGTCTAATTACAGCTCGATCGACTCGACTGGCCCAGTCGAATATTCCAGAGGATGTCATCATCCAAACCAGTATAGACTCGACTGGCTCTACTGCCCCAGTCGAGTATTCCATAGGATGCCAACACCAATTCATAGAGGTTGAATGGAACCACTCGAGCTTGACTGGGTTCCAGTCGAACCTTGTTGTATTCAGTTGTTACTGGGTTCATACTCGCCTTATAACAAGCGTGCACTCCGCACCACCTAACTTGAATTAGATCACAGTATAAAACCCATATAGACATCATGTTATTCCTAATCACATAAATGGACCGGTGACACTAAAATCACCAACAATGATGTCTCTTCCAAATTTGTAAAATCATATGGAATCATAATGGCTTTGGTCGGTTGGTTGGTTTGTATTTTTTTTGGGTTCAAGATCTTGGCTATTCATATGCTTTTATTTCTATAAAAATAAGAAACGAACACATCTTCCATCATATCACACAATGAATTAAAGGATGTTTTAATAAATGTATTTGTTTATGCTTCTAATTTTCATGGGTTGGCAGCAAGGGCGGACCTGTTGTGGTGCACATGATGGCACATGTCACCGTATTATTTCTCTGACGAAGGTAAATTTCTTTAGGTGGTGCAACTGTACCGTTTTGAAATGTGTAACCGTATGGTTTTGGAAACTTTAAAAGGGTGTACCTAAACTCTTGAAATCAACCAAAAAGCCAAAAACCAATCTTTAAATCAACCAAAAAAACCGAAAAATCTTTTGAAAATAACCGAAAAAACTCTTGAATTCAATATAAAAAACCAAAAAAAAACGCTTGAAATCAATTGAACAAACCGAAAAAGTCCCTCGAAATAAAGCAAAAAATTTTAAAAATCTCTCGAAACGGTGGAATTAGAATAAACACATGAACGTTGCTAAAAACATGAAGACACTGGTTGTAACTATTTTTTGTCTATATTATATGGTGTCACCGTAAGAAAAAAAATCCAGGGTCCGTCCCTGGTTAGCAAGTTAGTAGTTATAAAAATTCGTCGAATGAAATAGTTAATGAAAGTTAATTTAATAGGATCAAACTATAAAACGTTCTATCTAAAAGGGTTACAATAGGTTTATAATAGACTTACAGGGCGTTTTTACACCACTACAAACCGAACAACCCTTTTTCCGATGGCCAGATCTGTCAGAAAAAGGGAGTTTCCGTTGGAAATTCGTCGGAAATCGGGTCCTAGGAAAAGCCTATTATGGCGGACTTTTCCGACGGATAACATATACGATGACATTTCTGTTGGTAAAGCGTTTCCGATGGATATCTTTTCCGACGGAACTCTATTGCGATGGATTTACGACGATTTTTCGATGGATATTTTGTGACGGATTAGATACATACATATTAAAACATATTAAATACATACATATTAAAACATACATATTAATCCATCATATCAAACCATACATATTAAAACATACATTTTAATCCATCATATAAATACACATAACCACCTCACTGTAGTCGGTGGTCTTTTTCAGACGGAGGTTTCTGTCAAAGGTTTCTGTCACCGGAGGGTTCTGTTGCCGGAGTAAATTTTCGAGGTGGTTTCTGTTGGCCGGAGTTTGGTGGTGGTGGAATACGGTGGCAGAGCTACAGCTGGTGGTGGCGATGGTGGTGGACGGTAGTGGCGATGGTGGAGCTACATGTGGTGGTCGACGGACAGCCGACGGTGGGGATGGTGGTGGACGGTGGTGGCGATGGTGGTGGAAGCTGGTGGCTGAAAAAACACAAGGGATGTAGGTTGTGGACGCTGGTGGCCGGAAAAACGCGCTAGTGGCCGGATTGATGCGTGTTTGTGTTTTAAATCGACAAAATGAAAACAACGGCTAGGGTTTCTTTATATATGCGCGGTTTCCGACAGATATGTTGCTTTTCCGACGGATTTGACGATATCAAACATTAAACATTAAATTTATTTTATTTTTAAAGTTTAATAATTATTACTTAGATTTAAATTTTTAATAATTATTACTTAGATTTAAAATTTTAATAATTATTATTTCTTACTTACGTATTTAATTAACTTTAGTGTGTTAATTGTGAGATTTTAACGGCGCTTAACAAAAACCATAGACCTTGATAGAAACGACTCTTAACGAAAACCAGACCTTGATAGAAACCACTCTTAACGACGAACAATGGGTCTTATTGGTCCTTGATCGGCTTTAACAACTCCTAATGAACTACGATGGGCCTTGATGGGCTTTAACAACTACTTATGAACTACAATGGTCCTTGATGGGCTTAACGACTCATAACGAACTACAATGGGTCTTGATGGGCTTTAACAACTCCTAACGAACTATAGTGGGCCTAGATGAGCTTTAACAACTCCTAATGACCTACAGTGGGCCTTGATGGGTTTTAACAACTCCTAACAACCTAAAGTGGGTTTTAACAACGTAGTCCTTGATGGGTTTTAACAAGGTACTCCTAATGACCTACAATGGGCCTTGATGGGTTTTAACGATCCCTTAACATGATACAATGGGCATTAATGGACCTTAATGGGTTTAACAGCTCATAACGAACTACAATGGGCCTTGATGGGCTTAACGGCTCTTAGCGGCCTACAATGGGCCTTGATGGGTTTTAACAACTCCTAACGACCTACAATTGGCCTTGATGGCTTTAACAACTCCTAACGCCTACAATGGACCTTGATGAGCCAACTTTAACAACTCCTAACGACCTATAATGGGCCTTGATGGATTTAACAACTCCTAACGACCTACAATGGGCCCTGATGGGCTTTATCAACTCCTAACGGCCTACAATGGGCCTTGATGGGTTTATGGACCATTAACGGCCTACAATGGGCTTTGATGGGTTTAAGGAGCATTAACAAACTACAACAACTATGACAAATACAAACGTATATAGATATACATGCGCACATACGTTTATGTGTATACACAGGTATATATATACATATATATATACTACTCGTAACATATATATACACACAATCAAGTGACAGATAGGACACACACATGTATACATATACGTATATAGTTGAAAAAATAACTAATTATATAAAGTAATTCAAGATAAAAGTCATACAAATAAGAAAAATTTACAAAATCGGGAGAATCAGAATTTCAGTCGGAAGTACTCATAACATATATATACACACAATCAAGTGACATATAAGACACACACATGGATACATATACGTATACAGTTGTAAGAGTAACTAATTATACAAAGTAATTCAAGATAAATGTCATACGAATAAGATAAAGTTGCAAAATCGGACAATGGGACATTCCGTCGGAAATCCGTGGGAAATTTCCGACGGAATTAAAGGGTTTCCGACGGTTTGGACTGATTTAAAAAAATCAATAACAAATAATAAATATCCATCGGAAATTTCCAACGGAATTAACGGATTTCCTACGTACGGCTGTTTATTATTTATTATTGATTTTTTTTAAATCCTCCCAATCTGTCGGAAACCGTCGGAATTATTTCCGACGGAAGACGGTTTTCCAACGAATTTTCAACGGATATTTATATTTTTAACTTTTTTAATAGATTTCGTCGAAAATCCGTTGGAAATTACCAACGGAAATATTTCCATCAAAAAAGGTCGTCTGAAATGCCCTTTTTTGTGGTAGTGGACGTTTTAACAAAATTTTAGAACTTTAAAAAAAATATTGTATTAATTATTTTGAGAATGGCCTAAATTTTTGTTACAATAACTAAAAACATCTTATAAACATATCGTAACACATTTAGATATGAAACTAATCTTTTACCCTAAAAAGTAAAACAATCGTTTCAGAAAAAGATGATATAGATGCTAAAAACCAAACAAAACTAAACTGACCAAATAAAGTAAAACCCAACTCTTGTGAAGTAACTTTTATTTTTATGTTATAACTTACATTTTTTAGGGTTTTCTTAAATATTATTTATCTCTAATATTTTTTGTTTTCTAATATTTTTTATGATAATTAAATCCAACCTTAGTGAGGCGGGTCTGGGCGACGACGGCGACAAGCCGTGGACCTGGGGCTGCGAGGAAGGTCACGTGGACAAGGTCATGTGGACAATATATCAGCCTTAAAATCCTCGATTTTTAGAGCATCTCCAACAGCTATTGTAAATTTTTTTCTAAAATAACATATTAAAAGTCAAAATCTCTATAATAATTTGCATCCAACTCCAACAGCTACTCTATTTTAACAAGTTTATCATTAACAATATTAATAAAATATTTCATCATTTAATAAAATATTATTTCTCTCTCCTACACACTTAAATTCAATTATTTTGATTGGTTGAATATAATTAAAATATTTTTTTTCTCTCTTCTATATAGTTTTAGAGATTCTCTAAATTTAGAGATTTTTCTTCTCTTTTTTCCCATTTTTCTATTTTAGCAATTGATATATCATAGCTGTTGGAGCACTTAAATTGCTAAAATCCTCCATTTTTCTATTTTACAATAGCTGTTGGAGATGTCTTAGTGGTTTTATCACTTTTTCTTCCATAACTTTATTTCTCACCGAAACTCAACCTTTAATTAATAATAATAAAAAAATAAAGAAAATATAGTTTAGCGTTTGACCCTATTAATATTACATAATACTCATAAAAGTAACAAGAAAATGGAATCTTTCTCGGTCCTTCAAACCACACAAACCCATAAAACTCAACCTTTTGATTTAAAAACAACTTAAAATTTATTTTTTTCTGAATTCTCTACATTTTGAAAAGGAGGGAGGGAGAGAGAGGGAGAGAGAGAGTGAGGAGAGATTTATATAAAAAAATACATCTAATTTAATAGGGTGTTTATTTTTTGAAATCCAATGATTTAAGTGGATAGGGTCCAATCCAATCTTATCTAATGGATGATTGGATCGAGTTGGTTCCATTCATCAGGTATTACTATTGATTATCCATTAGATTAATCTAATATCATGAATATTATTAATCAAATATCATGCCATTTTCATCTACGAATATCATGAATTTCATAATGAATATCTATCGTGATATTTCATCATGAATATCTGTCATATTCATCATGAATGATTGGTTTCCAGATTCTCAAAATATTTAGGGTTCTCATTTGAAGATGGGTAGATTCGTTATTTTGTTTCTAAGTTCTAACGCCATGGATTACATTGAGGGTAAATGATGATATGGGATCCACAAAACGGAAGCTAAATAGCACCTTGGTGACGGCTTGAACCATAGCAACTGTTTCTTCAGGTTTACATTCAAGCAAAAACCCCTACAAAGAGAGTACATGAGGAATCTGTTAGACGAACTTTCTCTCTCTCTCTCCCCCTCTTAATATATATATATATATGTATGTATGTATGTATGTATGTATATATATGTATGTATGTTGGGCGGGTTCAAATGAGAACTCAAATTTGGTTGCAAACGTGATGACAAAGGAGAGCGCGACACGTGTCCTATTCAGACTGAATGTTGTGTTATTCATACTGAAAGCCCTTCTTTATTCATACTGAATGGGGCACGTGTCACTCTCTTCTTTATTCTCATGTTCGCAACCAAATTTGAGAGAGAGAGAGAGAAATACTCGTGCAAAAAGTTAATCAATTTGCGAGAATGCAGGAAGTTCCAAGATCATATATGGTTACACGTAATAGTTTAATAATATATATTAAACACACCCAAAAGAGAAGCAAGTGACTTGGTGAAGATATATGTTGTCAATGCAACATATGTTATATAGTTTATTAATTCATTGAGGATATATTCGTCATTTTATAATTTACTCAATTTTAATTATTATTTAATTAAATCGTTATATATATATATATATTGTAATTAGCATTTAATATGGAATTAATATTTATTAATTTCTTGCCGATAAATACACTTTCCAACTACTTCGTCTTCTCCGGCGAGTTTTCAGGCAAGTTTTGTCATTCGTGAATACACTTTCGCCATTCATGAATACAATTTCGCAATTCGTTAACACACTTTCGCCATTCATGAATACAATTTCTCTATTCGTGAATACACTTTCGCCATCAATCGCCCACCACTGCCAACAATCACCATCGCCCACCATCGTCAACCACCCATCACTGCCAAGTACCACCACCACCGGTATCCTTTAATAAGAAACCACGACAGTGTAAGAAACCGTTAACCACCACTACCGTTAACCAATAGGAACCACAACCGTTACCAGTAGGAAGAAGCAGAAAAAAGAAACCACGGCGGCATAAGAAATCGTTAACCACCACCACCGTTAACCAATAGGAACCATCATCGTTAACCGGTAGGAATAAGCAGACGAACCACCACCACCAACCACTGCGGCGTAAGAAACCGGACTCCATGATAACCATCAATGAGGAAACCAATTTTAAGAAACTGATCTTCATGGTTTTCTGAAAGATTGTTATTCATTGTATTACACATCATCATCGCTTCTTGTAAATCTTCACTGACGGCCACCACCAATCGGCACCACCACCAACGGGCAGCATATCGTCATTATTCCGTTGTTCACCGAAACCACGACCAATATTCCACCTCCAGTCGGCACCACCACCAATAGATAGGCACCATTTTAAAAAAAAAAATTACGAATTCAAGAATGATAATTGGAAACTGCAAATTATTCTCAGAAATTGCATCACATCAGTTACAGACCTACTATAAATATCGCACACTACTAAAGATAATATCTGACTTAAAAAAATTAAAACTAATATAATTATAAGTTTACAATTCTGCCCTCCTCAATTATATAAACTAAAAAAACCATAATTTCCACTTGGCGCTCTATAATTGGTTCACTGCTATTTTGCACAGTTTGCAAAAATCAATTAGTTTGCAACGAAAATTCTGCCTATATATACATATGTATAGAAAAAGGTTAATGTGAGAATCATAACAAATTAAGTAAAACAAGAAAAAAAATCATGTATAAAATCACATTCGATTTTGTACTAACATAAATAAAATGATACGGACAACTTTTGTCGTGGGCCAAGTCACGGCTAATTATATATGATTTTGTACATGAAAAACGTTTTTCTTGTTTTATTAAATAGTTAGCGTTCTTGTATGAACCCCCCGACACATACACACACACACATATATATATATATATATGTGTGTGTATATATATATATTAGAGTTTTTTTGATATAAATATATATTAGAGTTAATTACATAGTTGCTCCCTATATTTTGAAGGTTGTTATAAAATAAGAAGAAGACAAAAATACCCTTCTCTTAACTATTAACGGACAACCTTTAACGAAGTTAGTGACCAGGTACCACTTTCCGAACAAAATGAGAATGATTTTTAGACTTATCAAAGTTCGGGTCCCACTTTAAGACTTTTCACTAAACCTCAAGGACCAAAATTGGAGTTTACTAATTTATTTATAGTACACAAAACGATTTAATGCATGAAAGTGATGAAACTTAAGTGAACCGAAGTTGAATTTAGAAAAGAACTCAAAAGTGGTCGTTCATTTTGTAAATCCGAATCATAACGGAACACTCAACTATAAAAAAAACACATGCCAAAGGGTAACATGATCCGGATGATTAATACCTTGGCACATGAAAACCCGCTACTAATTGTGTGCATTTTCGTCAATCTTGATATGAACTTCTTGATCTTCCGTAAGTTATCAATCGTCTTCTGTAAGAAGATCAAATGGAAAACACATTATAACAAAAGTGATTTTATAGGACGTTTAAATTAAAAAAGCGTCCTAAAATAATACATTGTGTAGAACACAAGTTTATAGGACTAAATCATAAAGCGTTATATCTAAAAACGTTACAATAGGTTTATAGGACAATTTTAGGCGTTTCAACAAGTTTTTACGACGTTTTTAAAATAAAGTGTCATATTAGCTATTATATAGGACACTTTTTAAAAGTGTCACTAAAATAACTAAAATACTTGTCAACACACCTAAAAGCGTCATATAAACTTATTGTAACGCTTTTAGATAGACCGCCTTTTGGTTTGGTCCTATAAACTTGTGTCATATAAAGTATACTTTTAGGACACTTTTTCATTTTAAGCCTTCTGTAAAATCATTTTTGTTGTAGTGACATATCAAATAAATTTACTTATATAGTTTATTGATCATTAAGGATGCGTTCGGTACCCAAACAAAACTTGATGGGCAATAGTGAGGAAGGCGGGTCGGGTGAAAGAATTATGGAAGATTTTAGGGTTTTAGTTTGACATGAATAGTTTAGTAATTTACCTATTTTGATATACCAAAAATTCATTTTTTGTCCCATTCAATCCCAAGTAAATAATATAGGTGATTTTAGAATGACCAAAATTTATTTCAAGTGAAATTGTGAAAAATGAATAAATATATTTTCTGAAAGAAATGTAAACGAGCACCTAGTTTTGCAGCAAACATCATCCAAGTATCAAATGAGGTTGGTCGCAATTTCGCTCCACCCTGGACAAATCGTTTTGCATGCTTACACATCAAATCCCACCTATTCATGTTGTAGCAAATGATGCAAGCAAGAAAGATAAATGATATATAGATAACAACATTGGAGAAATAAATAACATTCCATTCATTTATATGGTTGTTCTCCATTCTGTGTTTCATGGGTTCCATCTTTATTTCGAGTTAATGGGACCCCTGTAAGCATGTCATAACGTGCCTCAAAAAATGGTGATGAAAGATTTCTACATTCCATTCACTTTCACTGTAAAAAGTTTTGGGGTTTTAATTTGACATGGATAGTTTAGTAATTTACCAATCTCGTCATATTTCCCTAGTTTTTGTTCCACTGATTTTGTAGAACAAAATTAAAAAGCATATAGAATATGGTGCCCTTTAGTAACCAATAATCAAAAAATACAACATTGAATGTTTAAATCACAAATAAGACATTGATTTATGTACGTAAAAATGATATCCGCAGTACAGGGTTGAAGTGGGACGCATTTGCTTTCAAGAATTGGATTAAGTCCACCATGAGATATTATAATCATTGTGTTCTTTAGCATACAACTAAAATGACTTGATATCAAATATTTAATAAGTTGTATAAAAGTAAGAACGAGAAAGGAACTTTAGAAAGATCTAGAAGAAATAAAATACGAGTAAACTATGAGCAAATGCAACATTAGGAGTCAATCCGTACCCATTGTGTTTCCACAATGTTATAGAAACGGAAAGGACTTCCGATTTAATATTCACATTTTACCGGTCCCAAAAATATCGTGTCAAAACAAAATAACGCTATAATTTCGAGTTTCATTTGCTTTAATGTGAGAAGATATAAAGATAAGACACGAAAACTTGAAAACGGTGAATATGAAGAAAATGATATAAATAATAAGAGATGTCATTTGTTTTAAGCATGTTCTTTCGTCCCCCATTTTGTGTGTCACATATTCACTTTTAATCAATCAATAAAGCCGGACTCGCAGAAAAGTGAATGTCATATGAAAGTACGTACACATGCATTACATATTATATCGTACCGAAGTCGATAGCCTCTACTCATACACATGCCTTGGATACTTCCCGACAAAGAATGTGTTTAAAATTTTCAAAAATGCAAAGATTTGATAGCCTCTGCAATGGAAAAATGTTATATATATATGCTAAATTATTTCAACCTTAAAAATAAAAATCAGAATATCAGAAGATTATAACTAACAAATTTATGAAGGTTCTCCAAGACATTAAAGAGAAGTTTAGTGTCTTCACGATTTGAACCAAATGTTTGGAGCTGCAGTTATGTGCTCTATAACGGACTAATAGTTCCTGCATATTTCATAGGTTTAATCTTTATTCGATAAATTGACTCATAATCAAACGCGGGAAAAGTTCAAACGAGAACCATAAATATATCATGGATTATTATTTATTAGTGATGAAAATGAGAACATCTAAATCCATGTGGGATACTCTATGTGTCCATTATGAAGGAACCGACGAAGTTAAAAATGAAAGCTTTATGTTTATGAAAAATGAAACACTTTCACAAATCCACCAAAGATTTAACTATCTATTAATTGACATGAAAACTGTTAATAGAGAGTATTCCAATGCTGAGATTTTGACAAAATTTATGGAAGCACTTCCTGAACATTAGGAAGTGTTTACTATTTGTCTTAAATTGTCAAAGAATCTTAAGACTCTATCTTTAAGTGCTTTATATGGAATGTTGCTCAATCATGAGCAATCTCAAGCCTTAAAAATAAACCTCATAAAGGACACTAAAGGTGCCAAAAGTACTTTTTTGGCACTAGTGACTTCATTGGTAGAACCTCCGAAACGTATTTCTTCTTTCATTACTTCTATCACTGAGTTAGATCAAGCTGACTCAGAAGACCTTACTGATGCTGAAATCTCTGAACTTGATAACTCTCTAATTCTTCTTACTAACAATTTCAGGAGATTCGCTAGAAAGATCAATTTCAGAAAGAAACCAGCTATTACTGACTCAGATAAGTCAAAGACTCTCCCTGCTGAAAAAGCCTCAGCTATCTGCTACAACTGTTAGCGCAAGGGTCATTTTGCTAGTGAATGCATATCCAAGAAATTCGCTGCACCTACATTTTCTGAGATACCTGATAAATCTAAAACTGAAAAGTACTCGAAATTAAAGGAGAAATATCAGAATCTGAAAAAGAATAACCAGCGAAAAGGCAAGGGCCTTGTCGCTGAAGAAGTTGACTGGAATCAAGAAGAAGACTGGGCTCAAACCTCTGAAGAGTTTGGATCATATGAAGAAGAACTAGCCTTCATCTGTCTAATGGCCAGAATTGAAGAAGCTGAAGAGGCATCTGACACATCTTCTTCAGAGTCTCCATCAACTCAGGTACCCATCACCTCTAACTCATCTGTACCTGAAAATGATAACTTGTCAGCTCTCAATTCTGTGACAGTCGATTTTTACAATGCTCTTAATGGCAAGATTAAAGTTGAACAAATAAACATCGATCTATCTGAACAACTTAAAAATTGCCATCTGAAAATCAAAGAATTTTTTAAAATTGAAGAAGATTTTAAAGACCAAATTTTTGAAAATCAGACCATAAGTATTGTAAGACAGCAAGCTATCACTGAGCGCGAAAAGGCAATCGTTGATCTCAAGACTGAAAAAGCTACCGTTAAAGGATGGTGTAAGGCTTCTGATAAAGTCAATGAAATCATCAATGCTTAGATCCGTGAAAAGGTCAAGAGTGGTATGGGATATTCCCCTAACCAAGAAGAATTAGACACTGACCGTTCAATGCAAAAATTTGGAATGTTTGTTTCTTCTATCCCTGATCCCTCTTCTCAGAAAAATTCTATCACTGAGAAAGGACCCTCTAAACCTAATTCCAAGGATTCAAAGAAGGTGATTAAGTACAAGTTCCTTGACCGTGTTCCTACAATCAAGAATTTTAAAAAACTGAAGAAAAACCCTTCAGTTCCTTTAGCGAGTAATCTTAAATCTGGAAATAAGATTTCTAGATTCATTCAGAGATCAACTCCCAGAATAAAAAGCGATCTCACTCCATCTGTCCTTGAGAAACTTGTTGTTCCTCCAAGGACAATGGACAAGGGAATTCTTGGTCCCGGTCCTGAAAATGTTTCTACCCATTCTCTGCATGCTTCCAGCTCCAAACCTGTCTTTAAATATAGGAAGTGCTATCAATGTGGTGAAACAACCCACATTGCAAGCAAATGCCCTAATGCTACTAAACCTGAAAAATTGGCTCATGGCAAGAAAGTAGCTCAAGCTGAGAAATCAGTAAAAGCAAAATCCACTAAGGTTGGTAAAACTTCTAAGGGGAAGATAACCACTGAAGAAAATTCTTCAGCTAGTAGTGTGTTCGCCAAATCTTCCACTAACACTGCAGGACCCATAGTAGTATGGGTACCTAATCCCCTTGTCTTATGTAGAGTGCTAAAGGTATCTGGTATCTCGATAGTGGATGCTCAAGGCACATGACTGGCAGAAAATCCATGCTCTCTGAATACAAGGAAGAAACTGGTCCCTAAGTGACCTTCGGTGGAAATGGCAAAGGATACACCAAGGGTTATGTCTATCCAATGGAGCAACATCATTTAGTCGTATTGCTTATGTTGAAGCACTACAACATAATTTATTAAGCATTAGTCAACTCTATGATAAAGACTTCAAGGTTTTATTCCCAAAGACCAGATGTGCTGTCACTGATATTAATGACAAACTTGCTTCAAAAGGCAAAAGATCAGAGAACGTTTATGTCATTAATATGGATAGCTTTCACTTTGAAAATGTTTGCTTTATCTCTAAAGCCTCCTCTGATATTAACTGGCTTAGGCACAAAAGACTTTCTCATCTGAACTCTAAGATTATAAATGAGTTATCTCAAAAAGAACTTGTCAGAGATGTCCCTAAACATACTTTTACAAATGAATCTCTTTGTTTAGCATGTGAAAAGGGAAAGCTGACAAAAGCATCTTTCAGATCTAAGGATGTTTTCTCAGTGACCACTCCTCTTTAATTAATTCATATAGTTCTGTTTGGACCAGTCATTATCCAATCTCTGTATGGAAAGAAATACACTCTTGTGATAGTTGATGAATATTCTAGATACACATAGGTATTTTTTCTTCGATCTAAGAGTGATACACCTGATGAAGTCTTTTCCTTTATTAAAAGGATGGAAGTCCTGAACAATCTTACTGTTCGCTCCATGCGAAGTGATCATGGTATTGAATTAAAATACAGTACTCTGATTACGTTCTTTGAAGAAAATGGAATCACTCATAAATTTTCATCAGTGAGAACTCCTCAGCAAAATGGCGTTTTTGAAAGAAGAAATCGAACGACCATTGAAGCCACTCGCTCAATGCTCAGCGAATCGCATCTACCAACTTAGTTCTGGGCTGAAGCAGTTAACACTGCATGTTTCACTCAGAATCGATCCCTGATAGTTAAGTGATTCAAGAAGACCTCTTATGAATTATTTCATGGGAGACAACCCTCTCTAAAATACCTACATATCTTCAGATGCAGATGCCACATTCTGAATGATAGAGATCATTTAGGAAAATTCGATCCAAAGGCAAATGATGGAATATTTCTTGGATACTCCTCAGTCTCCAAGGCTTTCAGAGTCTTCAACAAATAAAGACAACATGTTGAAGAAACCATGCATGTGAACTTTGATGAATCTCGTTCAACAAATTCTATTCCTATCGCTGAAGAAGACGAGGAATTGAATAGTTGGATGAAGTCTCATTATGGGGAACCTGAAACCTATTTCAGCGAGCCACATAATGCTGAAAATAATAATGATGAAGTTCCTAACTTCTTTCCTACATCAAGTAATGATCCATCCCCCTTAGGGATAGATGTTACTCCTCTAAATCAGATTCCTCCCTCCGATTCTTCAAACGGTGATTCATCATTGAATAACCAAGTTCAGACCTCTGCTGATCAATCCTCTGGATCCAACCCGGGGATAATAAGGAATGCTGAAGAACCTATTGCTAATTGCATCTACCGTTCTCCCTGAACAAGAACAAGTCGCTGAATCTCACGTTGATCTAACTCCTCAAGTACCAGCTCAGCGATGGACTGTGAATGATCCAATAGATCAAATTATTGGTGATCCAAATACATGTATCAAAACCCGCAGGGCTACAAGTAATATTTGTCTCTATGTCAACTTTATTTCTCTCTCTGAACCTAAGAAAATAGATGAAGCTATCACTAATCCTAGTTGGGTCTCTGCTGTGCAAAAAGAGCTATCTGAGGTTCGTAGAAACAAAGTTTGGAATCTTGTACCTCGTGCATCTGGTAAAACTGTGATGCAACGTATAGAATTGAAAACTAACCATGGCGTGCTCCTCTGAAGTAGCTTCGAATCGACAGGTCGACGGTCCGAAACGGACACCTGGAGCAAAAGTTATGGTCGTTTAAGTGCGGCCCTGTTTGGTGGCCCGATCATAAGCCTCCAAGAATATTAAAGCCCAATCCTCCACGCCCAGACCCGCATCATACCCCCCCTGGGTAGACAAAATTTGACCTCGAATCTTCAACAGCTTCATTATCAGAAGGATCTCCATGATAAGGGAACAAATGTTTCACATTAAAGACATCGACACAATGAATATGACTTGGCAGTTTCAAACGATAAGCATTAGGATTGATCTTCTCCACATCTCCACTGGTCCAATCTTCTTTGCTGACAATTTGTTATACTCCCTAACTGAAAACCGATCTTTAGTCAAAACTGCCCAAACAAAGTCACCAACCTCGAAATCCACTTGCCTGCGTGTCTGATCAACATGTTTCATGTACTTGGAATTAGCACCGAACCAAATTGTCAAGCACAGATTTATGAACTTTGTGTAACTCGTCCACAAAATCATGCACCCTCTTTGGAACAGAACCAACGTAAGGAATTGACATCAGATCGAGTGGCCCTCGTGGTTGAGCAGAATAGACCACCTGAAATGGACTAAACCCAGTACTCCTGTTGACTGCATGATTGTGAGCAAACTCGGCTTGACAAAGTTTTTGATCCCACGCTTTGACATGATCACCCACTAGACATCGTAACAGATTACCAAGACATCTATTAACCACCTCCGTCTGGCCATCCGTTTGAGGGTGGTAAGCACTACTGAAATTAAGCTGAGTGTTTACCATTTTCCACAAACTACGCCAGAAATGACTCAGGAAACGGGTGTCTCTATCAGAAACAATTGAAGAAGGTAAACCATGCAAGCGGTAAATATCCCGGAAGAACAACTGGGCTATATTAACTGCATCTGCCATCTTCTTGCAAGGAATAAAGTGGACCAGCTTAAAAAAGCGGTCGACAACCACAAAAATAGAATCATTACCTCGTTGAGTACGTGGCAACCCGAATACAAAATCCATGCTAATATCCACCCACGGCTGCAAAGGAACAGGTAAAGGCATATAAAGCCCAGCATTGGTGGCCGTGCCCTTAGAGATTTGGCAGATTCTACACCGCTTAACGAACCGCTCCGCCTCCTTTCTCATAGTAAGCCAGAAATACGAAGATTGCACCAACTGTAAAGTGCGATCTCGTCCGACATGCCCTTCACCGTGTAACTCCTAGATGATTTTTAGACGAAGGCTTGATTCCGGGATACATAACTGATTTCCTTTGAAAAGAAACCGTCATGTATAATAAAAGCCGATTTCTGCCCACT
Source organism: Silybum marianum (assembly GCA_036898165.1). Classification (NCBI taxonomy): domain Eukaryota; kingdom Viridiplantae; phylum Streptophyta; class Magnoliopsida; order Asterales; family Asteraceae; genus Silybum; species Silybum marianum. The sequence continues at coordinate 11,306,499 of CM072540.1, read as the reverse complement.
TTGCACATCCTGTAAAATGACAGAAAAGTAAGGGTCAACAATGAGCTGGTCCATGAGAGTATGAAGGCCTGGCACTGAGACCCTCATGGAGACTAGCATATTACTCTGCTTGCTCAAGGCATCCGCCACCCGATTACAAGCCCCAGACTTGTGCTTCACAACAAAAGTGAACTTCTCCAAGAAAGCAATCCATCTCCCATGCTTATGTGACACCTTGTCTTGGCTACGGATATGTCTCAAAGAAAAGATAGTGACGCCAATGTTTCACAGCTTGATCCACCGCATAAAACTCAACATCATAAGTACTATACCGTAATTTTGGCCCCGTCAGTTTTTCACTGAAATAAGCAATGGGCCGCCACCCTTGACTTAAAACTGGCCCAATACCAACCTTTGAGTACATCAGTGTGTAACTCAAAAGCTTGAGAGAAATTAGGTAATACCAGAATAGGTGTGGTTGTGAGCTTTTCCTTGATCAACTGAAAAGCCGACTCCGTCGCCTCTATCCAAATAAAGGTCTTCCCTTTCATAAAATCTGTCACCGGTGCCATAATGGTGCCGAAGTGTGGAATGAACCTCCTGTAAAATGAAACAAGGCCATGGAAGCTGCGAACTTCAGTTATGGTCATCGGTGTAGGCCACTGTTTGACTGCCGCCACTTTAGACTCATCCACCTGTATCCCTTCTCCAGACACCACATACCCCAAAAACAGGACTTTGGGGACCATAAAAAGACACTTTTTAATTGCTGCATAAAATCTGTCCCTACGAAGCAAAGCTAAAACTTGCCAAACGTGGTTCACATGCTCATCAAAACTAGCACTGTAAATAAGAATGTCATCAAAGTAGACAACCACCAATTTTCCAATAAAAGGCCTAAACAATTGGTTCATCACACGCATAAAAGTACTAGGCGCATTTGATAAACCGAAGGGCATTACCAACCACTCATACAACCCTTCACGAGTCTTAAAGGCAGTCTTCCACTCATCCCCAGGGCTAACTCGAATCTGATAGTATCCACTTTTTAAATACAGTTTCGTGAAAATAGTGGCTCCACTGATTTGATCAAGTAAATCATCCAATCTAGGGATAGGAAATCTATACCTCACAGTAATTTTGTTGATGGCACGACTATCAACACACATACGCCATGTTCCATCTTTCTTTGGAGTCAGTAGAGCAGGAACAGAACATGGAATCATGCTCTCCAGGAAATGCCCCTTAGAAACCATGTCCTCCACCTGTCGACGCAATTCCTCATGCTCTTTTGGACTCATTCTGTAGTGTGGCCTATTAGGCAACTGTGCGCCAGGCTCCAAATCAACATGGTGCTGAATGTCATGTAAAGGAGGGAAACCATCCGGTAATTCTTCTGGGAAAACATCAACAAATTCCTCAAGTAGAGGAACCATAGAGTCTGGAATGTCAACCTCCTCAGTCACTTCCTTCCCTATCAACACAAAGACATTTTCTGCATCCCCAAGCTCCTCATCAAATTAAGCAAGAGTCAAAAGAGTACCTGAAGGCTTGACAACTAACTCCTTTGGCTTGCTAGGTATAAAAGTTATCTTAACACCACCAAATAAGAAACTATAAGTATTGGTCCGCCAGTTATGATCTATGGTGCGATCATACTCCTAAGGCCAACCCAATAACAAGTGACAAGCATCCATAAAAACTACATCACACCATCCATCATCCTTATACTTAGTACCAACAGAGAAAGAAACGAGAGCTCGTTTAGAGACTGTCACCTCACCGCCCTTCTTAAGCCACTAGAGTTTGTATGGCTTGGGATGATTCTCTGTCTTCAATGCTAGCTTTCGAACAACCTCCTCAGAGATCAAGTTATCACAACTACCTGAATCAATAACGAAAGTACAAACCTTACCCAAGACGGTGCACATAGACTGAAAAATGTTGTGCTTAAGCCAATCATCATCAGTGACCTTTGGTGTAAAACAAGGGCGCCTCACCACCAAATTCACCCCTACATCTCCGTCCACGAATTCTTCTTCGTATTCAGGATCTTTATCATATAAAGGATTGTCTTGATAATCCTCATCACCATCACCATCATGCCAATCTTCATTCTCTGCAAACAAATTCCTCTTCCCCGCCTTCTTACATTCTGATTGTCTATGGCCCGTCTCCCTGCAATTGAAACACTTAAGCCTACTGCTACTTGCCCCCTTTGTATTTGGCCCTGCACTGCTACTTCCAGGATTCCTCTGAAGGGCCACCACGCGGTGTAAGATTGCTTGGGCCATAACTTCCCCCAGTATTGGCTGATGTGTAAGAACCCACCCAACGGTTCTGTTTCTCAAAAGCCAAGGCCCTTTGATGCGCCTCAGACACGGTTACCGAATCAAACAGATTCACAGAGTCCATTATCTGAACCCTTAAACCTCCAACATATCGAGAAACAAGTTGTTCCTCCGTCTCTTGGATATCATTACGGGCTACCTACTTGTAAAACTCGGTTGTGTAATCATCAACTGATTTGGCCCCCTGTTTCACAACCGTTGTGCAACCGTTTGTACACCAGACATTGAAAATTATGGGGCAAAAAACTGGACCTTAATTGTTTTTTCATCTTTTCCCACGTTACGATATTTGACTTTCCAAGCCTTCTTCGGGTTTGATTTAATTGTTTCCACCAAGCAGATGCTCTCCCACGAAGCCTAGTAGCAATCAAAACTACCCGCTTATCTTGAGGAACCCCTTTGAATTCAAAAACTTCTTCCACCGTAGCCAACCAGTCTATGAACCCTTCCGGATTCAAACTTTCCCCATCAAATTCCGGGATATCGATTCTAATCCCCGTCTCCCAACGCCTATTATCACTTTCTGGAACTCGTCTGTCCCGCCTCCTCGGATTCCCTTCAGAAGATGAATCATCAAAAAACACGTTTTCGAAATCTTCATCATCCGTATGTGGGGGGGTTCGACCTCGACGGTTCATCATATCTGCCACCCGGTCGGTTAATTGGTCAACCACTTGATCCAGTCGTCTCTTCATGCTTGCCATAAAAAGTTGTTCCAATTCTCGTTCATAAGCCTCATCGAGTCTCTGAACAGTTGGGGGTCTCCTGGGAGGCATTAGAACCAAGAATTCGGCTCTGATACCAAACTGATGCAGCGTATAGAATTGAAAAGTAAGATTGTCACGTTGATCCTGCGAATTCCCGTGAGTAATCTCTTCTAGGAATCGTTGATTCAACGAATACCGTTCCTAGGTTTCACGTAACGAATTCTTAAGAACTCAAAAATCTGGGAGAAAATCAAAAGTCTATAAAATCAGCAAGTGACCATCCATATTACATTAGAAACGCTTAAATATGCAGACTAAATTAAAACGGGCCTGAAAAAGTCAATGGGCCAAACAGAAAAAGCCCAACAAAAGAAGCCCAAAATAAGGAAAAAAACAGTAAAATGTCAAAAAAGTCCACTTAATCAGCCTTTTCAGGGATCAAAAGTCGATTAGTCGCCCAGGGCTACTAACCACGGCGTGCTCCCTTCAAGTAGCTTCGAATCGACTGGTCGACGGTCCGAAACGGACATCCGGAGCAAAAGTTATGGCCGTTTAAGTGCGGCCCTGTTTGGTGGCCCGATCATAAGCCTCCAAGAATATTAAGGCCCGATCCTCCACGCCCAGGCCCGCATTAAACTGTTATAGGTACTAAATGGGTATTTCCTAACAAACTAGATGATAATGGCACTTTATCCGTAACAAGGCTCGACTTGTTGCTCAGGGATACAAACTAGAAGAAGGAATTGATTATGATGAGACCTTTGCTCCTTTTGCTAGAGTGGAAGCCATAAGACTTTTCTTAGCTTATGCTGCCCATAAAGACTTTAGAGTTTTTCAAATGGATGTAAAAAGTGCTTTTCTAAATGGTAAACTCAAAGAGGAAGTTTATGTTGAGCAACCTCCAAGGTTCGCTGATCCTAAACATCCTGGTTTTGTTTTCAAACTTCAAAAGGATCTTTACGGGTTAAAACTGGCTACTAAAGCTTGGTATGATACCCTTTTCTAAATATCTCAAAGAAAATTTGTTCCTTGAAAAATTGACCAAACCCTCTTTCTAAGAAAATATGAAGGTCATAGTATTCTTGCTCAAATACATGTTGATGATATTATATTTGGTTCTACAAGCCTCAAATTATGCACTCGTTTTGCAAATAGAATGAAGAAAGAATATAAAATGCATATGATGGGTGAACTAACATTCACTTGCCATATTTACAAGATAATAATGTTTCCTTATTTTAACACAATTCTAATTAAACCTTAACACTAATTGTTAAACCTTTCTAATTAATGACTTTCTTGACTTTACACTTTAGCGATTCATGTCTTTAATAGCTGTCATCTCAAATACAACATTTTTAAACCTACTAATCTCCCCTTTGTATTTGAGATTACAATTCAGCAAGTCAACACTTTAACAATCTTTTGAAGACGATGAAACTTTTGTCAACAAATCTTCGTGTTGAAACTTTTCGCTCCCCCTACGAGTATGATCACTTGATAAGCTTTGTAGCTCCCCCTACAAGTATGATCACTTGATATGCATACACTCACAACCCCATTGGCATCACATCTCATATCCAATACTTTTGGTACACTGCTCACTGCTCAACCTACACCACTGACAAGAAAACTTTCCATTGAGCAAAGCTCGCTGCTATTGAATTCACAATTCCACTGGGCACTTTCACTTTCACCACTGGAATAGTCAGGAATCCTCTTCGTCTCCCTACAAAAGGGAAAGAATCAGCAGTGGGCCTCTTCACCTTCAAGGGAAGAAATCATCAACTTCCTTGACACAATCGGCTATAAATGGGAATACATCTTTATGCAGGTTATTCAGTGTGTCGACGCCAAGATTGGCTCCCAAGATCAGGCCAGTAAACACTTCATGGACCTGGGCTACGCTCTCTACACCGGTCGCAAGCTGAACTAAGTAGACTACATCTTCAGCGACATGTACAACCGGGTGAAAGCTTAGAAGAGAGAACGGGCTATCCCTTACCCAAGGTTCATGGAGACAATAATGGAGTTTATCTTTAAGAGATACCCCGAGATTGCCAATCAAGGCTTCTCTCAAGTAGGGAAGAAGTCATTGAAGTGATTAACTCTGACACGACCCCCTCCTCTACAAAAAGAAAACAGTCGGACACAAGAAGACCATCGCTCACAACCCCCTTACCAAGAAGCAGAGGAAGATGGTCTCTCAAAAGACCACCCTATCTGACATAGGCGTACTACCAACGCCTCCTCAAACCTCTGCCACGACAACGGTCTCTACATCCATTGTCGCTTCATCAGCTTTACCCCATCCTTCAGAGACCTTGGTCCCTGAAGACGTAATGTGTAGCAATGCTGAAGCTGCATCATGTACTACTTGCACAACCCTCTCTTCTTCTTCTACCTCCTATTCTTTGGTCCTCACATCAACTCATGATTCAGATATAGTTGTCCCTATCTCTGATGAGGTTGAACAATGTGCTATCCATGAGTCAGTTTTGTTTCGACAATCTGACAATTGGAAAGCCAAGTGCACAGGACCTGAGAATGTTTCTCTTAAACATTCTCGGACACAGGTCAGTGATCCTCAGGACACTGTTGTAGCACGCACCATCCCTGAGAGCAATCCCTTGGATACTCTCAAGGAACCCATGATTAAACACACTATCTACCCTCATCTTTCTTCTAAACTAGAGCTATTTCTGGCTGCTCTTTCTTTGTTATGATCAGGTGTTGCTGCTCCTCACTTCTCTTCAACAACAACAACAATTGTTGTACCTCTCAGTGAACCCACCTTCAAATCTCCTAAGAAAGACAAGGCCGCAGATTTGAGGAAGGTGAAGACCAAGAAGCTCGCTGCCAAGCGTCCGTCCATTCCTCTTCAGATCCCAAAGATCACCCTTCCTCCTCCCTCGTTCCCTGCCATGGACTTCCTGGTGAATGAGTGTGCCTTGACAAGGCTGTTGGAACCCAGATTCCCAATTACTCTATATTCAGTAGATTTAACTAAGAAAATTAACAGAGTAAGCGGAAGAACAATCTACGGTATTCCACAATAAGGTAATCAACAACAATAAACATTAAACAATTCAATTCAATGTAGAAAGATGTTGAAGATACAATGTATTCGATAAACTGATGATTAAAATATTGAAGAACAATTTCTCTCTCAAAATAGGAATTCTCACTTCTCTTCTCTCAAAACCCTATTTTCCAATACAAGAAATGAAATCTATTTATACTACAATGAGAGAGAAAGTCAAAGCATCAGCTAATGAGGAAAAGACACGTCATGGAATATTGTAACAAATTCTGTTGAGCATAAGTCACATGAGTGTCCACGTCAGCAAGCGCGTGAGCTGGGAATAACCGCTGATTCACAGAGGTCCATAGAGGTTGTCCAAGCCTCTGGGAGCATCTATGTTCTTAACACTTAGAGAAAATCACGGCTCTGGCATCTTCTGGATAAGCTTAAACGAGAACACTTAAGATTTCTGATTACATACTTTTACATAAAGAAATATTCTAACAATCTCCCCCTAAGCATGAATCAAAAAGCAAAAGAAATTACATTAAAATTACAGAAATGAAATCAAAAAGGAGCATCTGGATGAAGCTTTATAATCTTTTGAAAAATGTCCATTAGCTTCCTCATCTTCTGTAAGCTTTCGAGTTTGAGACAGATTTTTCTTGCCATAACTCTTTCACCTTGTTCAACTGTCTGTTCATCCTTTAACAATGACATATAACCTCTGATGAGCTCAACAACTTCTGCGGAATATTTATGGGCTTCACTAACTCTGAAGAAGCATTTCTGTGATTGTCTCCTGAACACGACCCCCTCTTCTGGTGTAGTTAGAATTTTTCCAACAGGAAACATATCTACCTCTTCTCTGTGAGTATTTGGTGCAGAAATAGCTAAGTTGTGAATATCCATATCCAGACCCACTTGAAAATCTGTTTGTGCTCTGTGCCTTAGAAAATTTTCAATGCACCTGATGATCCTGTTGAAAGCTACTTTATCGTGTGAATGCTTTCTTTCATTCATGTTCAACTTCATTTTTCTACCCAGAGGTATTAAATCACTGGGATTTATTGACAGTAGGTCATTGTCACGAAATGCGGCTCGATTATCTTCTCTCAATACTTCATAGATTGTGTACATGATTTCTGTCCCTAGAAATTGTACATGCTTTGCTCCAGATATTTTCTTTATTGGGGACTTTGAGTAGGCTTCTTCTTTAAACAAGCGATGAGCCATGAACTTATCCTTCACTTCATCTGTAACTCTATAGTCATTTGCAAAGTTTGGCAGCATTAAGAACACCTTAATATCGATGAGTGCATATCGATGAGCCTGTTCCACTTCAATCGTTGTCTTCCACTTGAAATTTCTCACTTTATCTATTTCCGCAGCCAAATTCTCCTTTCTTTGCTCAGAGGCGCACTCTGCAGGAGCCTTGTCTTTAGGTTCTGTTCTAGTGTGAACGGGTGTTGATTTTGGCTCTGGAACCGATTCTGGTTCTGGGTAAGAATGGGAGTTGAAGAGGGAGTTGGATTTGGAGTTGATGGCTTCTGTGGCATCTGTGAGGAGTGCTTCTGTGTATTACTCATCAGGTTAAGTATAAACTTTGCTATATCTGGGTCCTTGGGCAAGGATCCTTTGAATTGGGCAAGTGGTGTTGGATTCAGAGGGACTTCTTTCTCAGATTCCTTTTCCTTCCCTTTGTCTTGCACAGGCGGCTCAGAGACTGGATCTTGTGGAGCAGAGGTGAATGTAGGGACTTCTGGCTTCTGTTTCTTTGAATTCTCCCCCTTCTGAGAATCAGGATCCTGATCCTCAGACCTTTTTCGTTTAAGCTCGGCCCGTTTGCAAGCTCTTGCCTCTTTACTCTTATTCCTCTGGGCTTGAATAGTTGAGATTTGTTCTGCAACGTTGGTAAGTTTGGACACAGAGGTATCAGGATCTGATACCTTCTGGGAGAATGTAGTATTTGTCTTGTTGGTTTTAGCAGCGAACTTTGCACTTACGAACGTTAGTTTTTCAATTAACGAACGTTGTAAGGCAGGAACGTCTGACTGTCGAACCAGAGCTTGAGATTGTGATTCTGGGAGGAGGGATTGGCAGAACTTCTGTATATCCTTCTGCAAAGACGTAAAATCAGATGCAGAGATGGTTACCTCTGGAGTATTAATCCCCGTAGGAATGTTGCTCAGAGCCTCTGTATTGGATTGAAGAGTTCGTGCCATCGTCTGCAGCTCCGCCTCTGTTTTCTTTGAGCTTTTCTCTGTGTTCTCCTTGACAAAGCTCTTTATTTCAACCAGAGCTTTAGCTTGATCATCACTCTGAGTTTGGACTAAATTTCTGAGTTTCGTGGTGATTGTGACTTGATCCGTTAAAGTAGCCTGCATAGATGAGATTAAGGAGCTTTGGGCTTTAAGCTCTGTGTTAACCTGCTATTCATGAGTAACAAGGGCTTCTTTTAGATCCGCCACAGATCCCTTGACATTATCAACAAATGCTTGGAACACAGCATTTGTGACATAGTCTTGGGTGGTAACCGGTGCATCTCTAACACATGGAGCCCCGTTTCCCTTGCGTCCAGAGGGGCCTTCATTCACGCCTGTTTTGACATTTAGCGTGGAAGGACTTCCACCCTGTCCTCGAGAGCCCTGGTTAGAGGAACTCTCTTCGGGTGTTCTAACTACTTCGGCTTCATCCTCATCATCTGAGGATGAGGAGTCGAAAGTAGTGTGCTTAACTTGAGCAATGGCGAAAACGCCGGTAAGTGGTGCATCCTCTGGCTGTAACCCCTCTGATGGGATTTCATGAGCCGCTATACTACCAGAGGGTATGGACGTACCCTCTGGGATCCCTATTTCTGTGTTGGCCACGAAGGCTTCAACATGTGTAGTTACGAGTCGAGATCTGGGGCGAAGGATCTCTTATTGCTTCATCATCATCCTTTTGAGAGGATGAAGATGGAAGGGATTCCCCGGAAGTGCTTGAGACACAGATTATAAGACCCTCTACTCGGTTAGGTTCTGGGCGGTTTGGACTGGGTTGTCCTTTTTCAATGAATGTCGATGTGTTGGCATCGAATTCAGCAGATGTGGTTACCCTAGTTGGACTCGGAGAGGTTCTCACAAATGTATCTCTGTGGACATCTTCTGTGGCTGCTCTTAAAAGAGCATCCGGATTGGTAGAATCTCTCTGGTTGTCACTCGAATTCTTTTCAAGCTCATCCTCACCAGACCCCTCACTTCCTACTTCTGGCTCTAAATGCTCAAGGGTAGGTATTCTCGGTTCTGAGTATACCAGTGAGTTTCTATAAGAAATTAGATTGGGGAGGGTAGAAGGAATAAGGTCTAGCATGTACCTTGATAGTTCGCGATGATGTGGGTAACCAGCAGGATCCACAGTTGGTTTGTGGGTATTCATAGTGTGAATTTTGCACAGAGAAGGGACGATTGGTGCTTGAAGCTTTAGAACTGCAGCATGTGCAAAAACTGATAGAAATCTTGGATAACATAGGTGAGTGAGAGCATTTCCTGCTTCTTGGGCTTGTACCTTCTTTAACACTGCGGCTCTGAACTCATTGTAGAGGAGAGAAACGTAGTCGATATTGAGGTTAAAGTACAACCCGTACATGATTGTGAGAATGTTTTTGTTAGCTTGGTCCATCGAGGTGGTTTTGCAAGTGAGGCTTCGGTTGAGGATGGACACAAGCACATTCCAGATTGGGGGAATATGTTTCCTCTTGAATGTGGACAGGGCTGTAATGGGTGTATTGTAATCCAAAAATGAGATAAATGCTAGGAGAGCGTCCGTTGAGGGAAGAGCAGTTAGGTTAGGGTTTGGAACCACTTCACCGTTGATTTTAATCTCTGGAGGAGGAAGGCTAAAAAATTGAGCGAACTTGCGCTTGGTGAAAGGTATTGCCACGGCGTCATCCGTGTTAAAGGGGTGGCCAAAACTTCCAATCATTTCCTGGGTTTCGTCGTTGATGCACAAAAGAATGCCATATTTCTTGAATGTATAATTCGGGGATATTTGAGTCTAACCCTGTAGGCAGCTGGATAAGTAGCAGGATCCAATAGAACTTGGGCATTGTTTGGTTTGATTGGAAGACGAGTGAAAACGAAGTTTTCAGCGTTGGATTCGACAATATGATGATCATTGTCGTTGGCTTCTTGGTTTGCAATAAGAGTTTGATCGGCCATTGATGGGGTTTGGATTTTGGAAAGAAGTTTCAGGTTTGATTTTTCCAGGAGAGTTTGAGAAGATGAAGAGAGTAAAAGGTTTGGCGGTTGAAATTTTGGGGTTTTATGGAAGGTTTTGAATGCGAAGGGTTTATGCTCGATTAATTCAAATTAACGGCATAATTAGCTGACGTCTTTTGGATTAAGCGTGGGATGTGACGTGAGCTGCTTTAATTTCGCAGTCATGCGATGGATAGATTATGGACACGTGGAAAGGCGATTAAATGTGTGACTGGGTATAGATGATGCATGAAAGGTAGGTTTCTCAAAGGTTTTCACGATTGGTGTTAATCGATTGGGTTTTCAAAAAGAATTAAAATCGATCAATTGAAATATTAAAATAAATCAATTAAAAGTTTTAATTAAAATCAATCATTTAGTCAGGATAAAAAATGTGTAAGTGACTAAATGATGGTTTTGTATTTAATAAGTAATTTTTAAAGAACAAATTTAAGTGATTCAAGATATTATGATGAACCTTGAAGGCAAGAGTTAATTCATAAATTCTTGAGTCAAGAAAATTTCTAAGTTAAAAAGAACTTAAGAAATAGCTCCCTATCACAGAGTTTGAAAAGTATTTGAGCTCTGGATATTTGGAGACTTTGAATCTCATAGATCAGAGCTCCCCGTGAATGATTGTTTATTCTGTTGCTCCCCCTTGAGTTCTGCAATGATAAGCTCCCCCTAGAACTATGCTTGGATCAAAAAGTAAGAATATCGAGCATTCTTTCTGCATAGAGGCACACAGAGGCTTCTGCGGGGTTCTGGATGGTGCAATCAGAGCCTGTCAGAGTCCTCTGGGTGATTCTGGGTTAATGAAAATAAAGAAAAGGATTAAAAAGAAAAAGACATGTGAAACATATAACCATGCAAATCTTGAAGATTTGAAGTAGTTATATATTTAACATGCCCAACTTGCTGATTAGAAAAATAAATCTCTTCTCATCCAGAGCTTTTGTAAACAGATCAACAAGTTGGTAATCAGTGGAGACAAAATACATTTCAATAGTCCCTTTCTCCACATGATTCTTTATAAAATGATACCTGACATCTATGTGCTTGGTTTTTGAGTGCATCACTGAGTTTTCAGTTATTGCTATGGCACTCTCTGAGTCACAGAGGATGGGAATCTTATCATATAACAAGCCATAGTCTCTAAGTTGGGTTTTCATCCATATCACCTGTGAGCAACAACTTGCAGCGGCTACATACTCTGCTTCTGCTGTAGAGGTTGAAACACAGTTCTGCTTTCTGGAAGTCCAACTTATTAGATGATTTCCCAGAAGTTGACAGCTACCAGAGGTGCTTTTTCTGTCCAACTTACATCCTGCATGATCTGAGTCAGTGTATGCAATAAGATCAAATGACGAAGTCTTTGGATACCAGAGACCCAAAGAGGGTGATCCTTTGAGGTATCTGAAGATTCTTTTCTTTGCTGACCAAGTGAGATTCTTTTGGATTGGCTTGAAACCTAGCACAGAGACAAGTGGCAAACATAATATCTGGTCTACTAGCTGTCAAGTACAGAAGTGATCCAATCATTCCTCTATAACTCTTAACATCTACTGGTTTCCCAGAGAGATCAGAATCTAGTTTGGTGCTGGGAGAGATTGGTGTTTTCATGGAAGTGACATTTTGGAATTTAAACCTTTTGAGCATATCAGAAACATATTTGGCTTGATTTATGAAAATTCCAGATGGGGTCTGTTTTACTTGAAGTCCTAGAAAATAGTTTAACTCCTCCATCATGCTCATTTCAAATTCACTTTCCATTATTTTTTAGAACAACTTTACTTCTGATTGATCAGTGGAACAAAATATGATATCATCCACATAGATTTGTACAACAGTTAACGTACCTTTGCCTCTTTTGATGAACAGGGTAGTGTCAACTTTACCTTTTTCATAGTTGTGTGTGATCAACAATTATGACAGACGTTCATACCATGCTCTGGGGGCTTGTTTTAGACCATATAGAGTCTTGTCCAGAAGGTAAACGTAGTCTGGATGTCGTGCATTTTCAAAGCCTGGAGGTTGTTGCACATACACCTCTTCTTTGAGATTTCCATTAAGAAAGGCACACTTCACATCCATTTGATATACTTTGAAATCCCTGTATGCTGAGAATGCCAAAAATAACCTAATTGCCTCCAATCTTGCAACTGGAGCAAATGTCTCATCATAATCAATTCCCTCTTCTTGGCAGTATCCTTTTGCCACCAATCTTGCCTTGTTTCTAATTACTATCCCGTCTTCATCTCTTTTGTTTCTGAAAACCCACTTTGTGCCAATTGCTGTCACATTCTCTGGTAATGGCACGAGTTTCCAGACTTTATTTTTCTCAAACTGGAGCAACTCCTCTTGCATTGCATCAATCCAGCTTGGATCTCCTAAAGCTTCATCAACCTTCTTGGGTTCTATCATGCTTAGAAAGTTTACATAAAAAGATTCATTTGCCGTTGCAGATCTAGTTTTTACTCCTCCAGAGGGATCACCAATAATTTGTGATGGAGGATGATCACTTGTCCACTTTTTCATTCTTATCTGTGGAATTTGAGTGGCTTGAATCTCAGTTTCTGGTTGTTTGCCTACGGAATTAAACTTGGTATTTCTTTTGAACTTGAAGTTGATGGTTCTGTGTAAGGTTCAGCTTCTGGGATCTGTTCGGGTTCATTTATTTGCACAAAATCGTGGATTGGTTCCTCTTGATCAGAGGTTGGTGCAGATTATACTTCTTCTGTGTCTTGAGATTCAGGAGTGGCTGGACCAGAATTAATTACCCCAGAGGTTTGAAGGACCTCTGGAATATTCAATGCTCTTCTTCTGGGAAGAGATTCAGATTGGATTTCTCCGAGGAAATCGTTGAAAATTGTATTAATCTCTGTTTCTCTGCTACCTGAAAGATAGTCAGAAGTAACATTGTTAAGATTGAGTTCTGAGTTGGAGAAATCAGAAGTCAGTTGATCATCAAAATCAACATTTATGCTTTCCATGACCATTTTTGTTCTTAAGTTGAAAACTCTGAAAGCTCTTGAATTTAAAGAATATCCTAAAAATTTAGCTTCATCGGATTTCTTATCAAACTTGCCAAGTTTATCATGGTCATTTAGAAGAAAGCATTTACATCCAAAAGCATGCAAAAATTCTATTGTTGGTTTTCTGTTGTTAATCAACTCATATGATGTTTTCATATGCCTCTTTACGATGATAGATCTATTTTGGGTGAAACATGCACGCAGAATCGCACGCCGAAGTGAGTGGGCATTTCTGATGCTGCCAGCATTGTTCTGGCTGCCTCCACCAAGGTGCGATTTCTTCTCTCTACAACTCCATTTTGTTGTGGAGTTCTAACTGCAGAGAAGTTTTGGGAGATTCCTTGGTGTATCATAAACTCTTCCAGTTTAGCATTTTTGAATTTTGTGCCATTGTCACTTCTGAGGTTCTGAATTTCGCAATCAAGTTTAACTTGAAGTCTTTTCATCATGTTAATTAGAATAATTGGCACATCAGATTTTAATCGAATGAAAGCAAGCCAAGTACACCTGGAAAATTCATCAATTAGAACAAGAATATACTTTTTCCCAGATAGAGATTGTACAGAAATTGGACCACAGAGATCCACATGGAGTAGTTGTAAGGGTCTTATGCAAGAATGATCACTCTTTGTTTTGTGAGAAGCTCTTTTGATTTTTCCCATTTCACAAGCAGGACAAAGATGATCTTTTTGAAAGCGAATGTTTGGGAGCCCTTCAACTAGACCATATTTGACAAGAAGTTCAAGGTTCTGAAAATTTAGATGAGACAATTTATGATGCCATAACCAAGCAACTTCACTCTTTTTGGATATGAGACATAGAGTTTCTTTTCCATCCTTGGAGGTAAAGTTCATCATGTATAAGTTACCTTTCCTGTCTGCTCTCCACAGTTCTTCACCTGCCTTAGATAACAAGTAGCAATGTTTTTCATCAAACAGAACTAACATTTTTGCATCACAGAGTTGACTAACACTTAGTAAATTATGCTTAAGACCAGAGACATGGGCTACTTTTGATAAAGTAACATTACCTTCTTGTAGTGTTCCATATCCCTTAATTTGACCTTTACCATCATCTCCAAAAGTTACAGCTCCACCAGATTTGTCTTTGAATTTGGAGAGTAAGTTTCGGGTTCCAATCATGTGCCTCGAGCATCCAGAGTCAAGATACCAGATGTGCACACGCTGGGTCTGCACATAGAATTAGAGAGATTTAGGAACCCATTTCATAATGGGTACCTTAATGTTAGCTATTGGATTCATTGCAGAGTTTCTCTGTGGAAACGATGGTTTTCTAAAATGTTCAGATCCTCTGAGTTTTGTTTCAGAGGAAACTGGTTTTTGAAATCTTTGCTTCTGGTTATTATAGTAACTTTTCTTGGGCTTATCCGAGAAATAGCCATATGATTTAGAGAATAATTGTTTTAACTTTAAGAACAAGTAAAAGCATTCAGAGTTCTGAGACAAAAAAGAATTCATGGAATTTTCATTTCTGGAATGATAATTACAATAGTTCTTATTTGAATCTATTCTAGCATCGAAATTTTTAAATTCCTTATCTAGTCTATATTTATCTCTCTGAACTCTTGAATTTATCTCCGTTGGCTTTCTCTGATTCTCTTTAACTTGAGCTTTCGAATGATTCACTGAAACATGAGAAGCAGATGAATTAGAATTCCATTTAGCTTTTTGTTCGGTTGAGAACTTTGGCTTATGAGAAGTTTGACCAGAGACCTTGAAGTTTGAGTTTTGCTTGAAAACAGGTGTTCTTTTTGCCTTTTCTTTTTCAAGCTCAAGACTTGTTTTAGCTTGAATACACATCCCAAGTAAATCTGGATGAATAGGAATTTTTTTTTTGTATACTTGGGGGTACAGAAGAATTTGGTATCCCATTAGAAAGTTTAGAAGCTTCTGGGCCCGCATCTCTGACTTCTGTGAATTCACATGTTTCGCTACGGCTCCGGTGGGTTCCCTTAACCAAGCCACTGCCCAAAAAACGACATAAATTGGCTAGTTATCATTATAAGAGATCCAATGTTTTGGTTTTTTTTATCTGTTTTTTACAATACAATGGTCGAAGAAAAAAAGAAATATTTTTTGTTAAAGAATCATTTTGAAACGTGAATTCTTTTTCAGAAGTATTGATCTCTTGATTTACAAATTTTAGCAAGAGAGCTTCAGAAGATTCAAAGAAATCAGAGTCCTGATCATTGTTTTTCCAGGGATAGAATTCGAGTTTATCCTTGTCTTGACTTTCTGAAAGATTTAGGTCAATGAAGAAACAGGGAGTTATCTCTGGAGGTTTTGAAAGGATAGCATCAGTTTTTGAATTTTCATTGAGGAAGCATTCATTCATTGTTTGAAGAATGTCTTGTTCAAAGATTGATGCAAATTCTGACAACATGCTATTTTCCAGAGTTTCAATGATGTGTTTTTCAAACATAGATCTTAAATTCTCTTATGCATGCCTGGGTATAAATGCATCAGCTTCTGGGTTTAAAGTTAATTGAGAGAAGGATCCAAACATAAAGATATCGTTCTTCTTCTGGACATGCTTTAGATTGACTTGAGTTTTGGTCCAGAGGAGTATCTTATGTTTTTGAATTTTAACCTTCTGGAACTATGTCCATTCTCATACTTGGAGCGTTTAAAAGCTGATTTTTGGTATATGATGGGAAAATCAGATTTTTGTTCCTTACCCATGCAAAATACAGAAGTTAATGTGGATCTCTTTTTACACGTGTAAGGATCCAGATCCTCGAAACCAAGGCCTATTTTCCCTACTTGTGTATGGATCTTATCATGCACCTTTTGAGCTTCTAAATAATTTTTAATTTGAAGCTTGTTTTTCTCAAGTTCTATGTGCATGACCTCCCTTTCTTTTACCCAGTAATTAGAAATAGCGACAGAGTTTAATCTATCACTTTCTTTATCTTTAATTTCTCCGTCCTTTTCCTTCAGAAGTTGTTTAAAATTTGCAATCTCTTCTTTGAACAGAGTCTCTGTGGATTTGTGTCTTTGTAAAATGTTTTCAAAATCCACAGAGAGTTCTTGTTTTTCTTTTATTGCTATGTTCATTTCTTTCTGGTAAATATCTCTTGCCCTTTCTGTTTTGGAAAGAGATATTTCAAGCTCTTTTCGAACTCTCTTTTCATCTACAAGCTTCTGTTTTAGTTTTTCAAATTCAAAAGTTAAGTTTAAAACTGTGTTTTCAAGTTCAAAGGAATTAGAAGTGATGCAAACCGGAGTCTCAGAGGGCTGATCTTCTGAGTCTGTCATAGCCATTCCACAGAGAATGTCTTATTCTCCACTGGATTTGTCAGATATCCAGTTCTCTTGCTCAGCAAACTTTGCCCTTTCTATGCGATTGTATTTGTACTTATTTTTGTAATAGGCCTTATCTTGTACTATTGTGCCCTTGCATTCCTTTGCAAAATGCCCTGGTTTTCCACATCTGTAACACACGTTCTTCTTTCCTTCCTCTTCCTTCTCTCCTTCCTTCTCTGCCTTCTGAGTTTCCTGCCTCTGGTTGTTCTCAGTCCTTGGCGCATATGGGGTGTATGTTCTGTTGTTGCCTCTGTTCCCTTGAAATGACTTGCTTCCAAATCTTCTGTTAAACTGTCTGGTTATAAGTGCCAAAGATTCAGCAAAGGCACTTATATCTTCATCTTCTGAGTCAGATGGTTCTAAGTTGACCTCTGAGACAAATGCCTTCTTTCCTTGCTTTGCATTTTCTCTGTTTTTCTTCCTAGATCCTTTGGCTTCTGACATCAGGGCCAGAGGACCTCCAACAGTTGTTTTCTTCAGTAGAACCTCCTTCTCATGGGCTTGCAGAGTTCCATACACATCATGCAGTGACCATTCCTCAAGATCTTGATTTGCTTGAAGAGACATGGTTAGATTTGACCATTCTGAATTGAGCCTTTTTAGAAACAGAACATTGTTCTCTTCATTTGAGCGAGCAATTTCACATCTCTTGCACATGTTAATCAGGGTATTAAACCTATGATAGGTTTGCTCAAGAGTTTCGTCAGGTAGTGCTTGAAATGCGTTATACTCGTTTAGGGCTTGTGCTCGTCTGTTCTTTTTCATCTTTGAGCCTCCTTCGAATTGATATGCTAGCTGATCCCATAATTCCTTAGCCGTCTCGCAGGAATCAAGGGATATGAAGATGTCAATTGGAAGAGCCATGATCAATAGCCTTTTTGCTTTGTTAGCAATCTCGATTTTCTCCTTATCGTCATCGTTCCACTTTCCCCTTTCCTTGGGAACCATTTTTTCAGGAACTTCATCACTTTCAGTGGTTGCTGGAATCCTTGGGAGTTTGACCATGGGTACATAAGGACCGTTTAAGATGGTGTCATATAGGTCAGTGTCCATCCCTTCCAAAAAATTCACCATCCTCACTTTCCATTGAGGGTATTCTTCCCTGATCAACGTTGGGGGCTTGGTTAAAGAACCAGCGGAGAACATGGAGGTCATTCCTTGATTGGCCATTTTCAGCAGAAATTTGGATGAAGGAGTTTAAATTGAAATTGAAAACGTTTAAAAAAAACTGGAGAGATTTATGAGATGATTTAGATCTAAGATAACCACTGATTTGAGAATTTTGTACTGAATTTCACAAAAACTCAAAAAAACAGGGTAGAGTGAAGAACAATAATCTAAATCGCGAGAAACAAACAAACTAGAGTAGGAATTCTCCAAAATCGGATGAGAATTGTTGGAACCCAGATTACGCTTGATTAGAAGGCTCTGATACCAATTGTTGGAACCCAGATTCCCAATTACTCTATATTCAGTAGATTTAATTAAGAAAATTAACAGAGTAAGCGGAAGAACAATCTACTGTATTCAACAATAAGGTAATCAACAACAATAAACATTAAACAATTCAATTCAATGTAGAAAGATGTTGAAGATCCAATGTATTCGATAAACTGTTGATTACGATATTGAAGAACAATTTCTCTCTCAAAATAGGAATTCTCACTTCTCTTCTCTCAAAACCCTATTTTGCAATACAAGAAATGAAATCTATTTATGCTACAATGAGAGAGAAAGTCAAAGCATCAGCTAATGAGGAAAAGACACGTCATGGAATATTGTAACAAATTCTGTCGCGTGAGCTGGGAATAACCGCTGATTTACAGAGGTCCACAGAGGTTGTCCAAGCCTCTGGGAGCATCTGTGTTCTTAACACTTAGAGAAAATCACGGCTCTGGCATCTTCTGGATAAGCTTAAAGGAGAACACTTAAGATTTCTGATTACATATTTTTACATAAAGAAATATTCTAACAAAGGCAAAGGGTTGATACGTTGCAGATTGCCTCTGAGATCATTTCATCAACTGTCGGAGGAGTCCCTGGTATGAAAGCCACAATCAACATCTCCATTAACATCCAAATAGTGAGAGATGATAATCTGTCACATAACCGAGCAATCAAAAAACTGTCCAAGATGGTTGAAGAGCAAGGCATGTCGCTTGCTGCCATTCAGAAGACTCGGGCAGATATGATGCTTCTTGTCAAAAGCCTCGCTGATCGTGGGCCTTCCTTCTCTGAGGCAGATAGGGGCATACTGGGTCAGATCTCTCAGGCCCAGAATACGCACTCTAATAGTTTGTCAACTTTAGTTCCAATGTGCGTACCCTTCTTGTGCACTGTCTGCCTGCTGACAACAAAGAGGGGGAGAAATTCACCACAGAGCTCGCAGATGAGCTGATTGGGCAAGCAGACAACACTCTACCTGGCGACCCCATTCCTCTCTACAATCAGCAACAACCTCAACAACCTCCCATCATCACTGAAGATGATCAAGAAGAAGACGATGAGGAAGATAATGATGATGAAGAAGATGACATCCCTCATCACTCATTGGGAGGAGATGACGAAGACGATGATGATGTCCCTCCACAATTCTCACAATATTTCCAACAATATTGCCTAAGCACTTCTCTGCCTGGAATAGTTTCATAGACCCTTTGGGGGACGGACCACCTTCTACTCAGGAGCAGTCTGATCCCTCAGGGAAGAACAAACAAGTCGTGGATCTCGATTCCACTTCTTTGAACTCTAAGGGGGAGAACACTGCAGTGGTATGCCTTCTTCTCATTACTTACATTCTTAACTCTGAACCTCAAACCTATCCCTTCTTCTCTCCTCCAAATTTCGGCTCTGACGAACCTCTCTCTGATTCTCCTATTCTCAGTGATCATAGTCCCCCAAAGGACTCTCCATTTTTTAGGGAACCTTCCGATGAAGATCGGTTCTTGTATATATCTGAATATGAATCTGAAGACGAAGAAGGCCTTATACCAAGGCATGTAAATAGGCAGCCAATCCCTGAACCAAAAGAAGAATAGAGACGAGCAAACTTCATAAGAGACCTCGAGCTGG
This sequence comes from Silybum marianum, assembly GCA_036898165.1. Classification (NCBI taxonomy): domain Eukaryota; kingdom Viridiplantae; phylum Streptophyta; class Magnoliopsida; order Asterales; family Asteraceae; genus Silybum; species Silybum marianum. The sequence goes on along the minus strand of CM072540.1, from coordinate 11,286,766 downwards.
GCAGAGTAAAAATTCCTTTTCGTACCTTTGAGCCCGAAGCTCCTGTCCCAATAAGGGTCTTCAACGAATTTTCTTTTCTGTCTCCTGAAGAACGAGCACATGCCTTAGAAGCTTAGCGACTAAGAGACCAAGAAATAAAACAAACCCCAGAAAGTCTCAAAGTCTCTTAGAGACTTGCAAAGGAAGAAATAATAAGGCAGAACCGTCAGAGACAAGAATAAGAAAGGAGTGAGCGAGTAGGTGCTAACCTCGCTGAGAAAAAACTGACCAGAGAAAATCTAAGAGTAGATCCTGTGGTAGCTCAAGAAAAGATTCTACATGCCCTGCATAGAGAGAATGAAGAACCCAAAGATGTTGAACTTTAATGGTGTACTAAAATGGTTAACTTCCGCATTCTTTCTGCCACTATAACTCGTGCAACCATCCTAGGACGGAATCGAAGAAGAGGTCCAAAGATAACAGTCACTATGTTCAGAGATGACAGAAGTGAAGAAGAAGAAAACCCAACAACTGAAGTTCTATAGTTTCTCGGAATGGCTAGAAATCAGAGATGCCATTCAGGATTCCAAAACTCAATTCAAAGGCGTAGTAGAAAGACATCTCGATCAGCTATTGCAAAGGATCTCACAAGATGTCAGCGTTCCTCCTGTCCCTGAGTAGACAAAGAAAAGATGATCTAAATCCGACACTGATGAAGGTCCATCCTCCAAAAAGGAGCATGAGACCAAATTTAGCTATGACAATCTTTTCTCCCATCTCATTCTCCTTGATCTATCAATGTTAAATACATCCCTGCCTGAAGCGAGAAAGTATGAAGAGCATGAAGTCACTACTTTCCCTGAAGCAGGAATGGCCTTTCTAGGGAATGATGGAAGAACTTTGTTTTTCAGGAATAAAGAAATCAAAAAGGCTCCTTCAAAACTCATCAAGATCATGTACTTTAACTGTTTGTTCACTTATGGACAAAAAGTAAAGTAAAGCTCTCCAACTAGTAAAGCTCTGTTGTTTTTCCTTCCTTTGTAATTCACTTCAGTGTATTGTACTTTACTCTACTATTTTAAATTTCATTTTTATTGTAATTCTTCAAATTAAGTTATCAATGAAATTCAGTGAAGTACTTTACTCCATTTGTGTACTGAAAAGATCCCTGAAAATAGTAATAAGGGACAATGAACATAAGAGTTCTATTTTCTTTTAAATCTACTTACTCACTAAAATTGAGACTTCATGTAGATCCCAGATTAACAAGCACAATGATATATAAATGTAATATTAAGTAAGCAATACGAATAATGTGAATTGAATGAGTACCGTAGTCGTATATCTCTTGATGAATGTATCGATTACAAAGGAATAATATCAGAAATCAGCTCTATGATAATCGACCACCTCATATTGAATACCTAGACTCCTATTTATATTGAAAGGTCTATTCAAATTAAGGAAGGAAAGAGTTTAAGGAATTATAAACTTCCTTTTACATTTGAGAATATCCATTCCTTATTTTGACACAATAAAATACTAGACCTAACAATCTCCCCCTTTGTGGCAAAATGAGTCTTTACTTCTTGAGCTTGAACATGCCTTCGAATCTTCTTAGAGTCTGTTGGTATAGGATTCTTTCGTCGATTTACCTGGCAGCTTCTAGGAGAGAATTTCTTCGCGCATTGCTCATCCTTGAAGTACTTTTCCTGTCAGTAGCCAACTCTGATGCAAGTCTGTTTCGGATTCCCCATAAAGTTCAATCTGAATATGCAGCCACTTCATTAAACTTGAAAACCTCTTTTCTCCTTTCGCGTGCATCCAGACAACTCCATGAGTTGGATAGGTAAGGATAGTCGTAACATCAATGTTACCCGTTACAGCAATAGACTGATCAGGCTTTGAAATGTGAATCTTCTTTTGTTCACTTTCTATCCCACGCTATAGGTCATGAAGATCGCTGTACCTCAGTTCCTTCTGTAAATGCCTAACCACTGCTCTTAGTGCCCTTTGCCCGTGCTCATTTCTGTTCTTCTTTTCTCTCAAGTCATTGTATAATGTTTCAAAGTCCATGATATCTAGACTAGCGAAATATGCTTTAGAGAAGGAATACATGTTACCATCATCTCTTTGGACTTCGATTGTAGGATATTTCACTTGAAAGACTCTATCCGTATCGATCTTTAGAATCTCAACTATTCTGTGTCTTGATATCACATCAGCAGGATTTTGAGCTCTCATCTTCAAGATATGGACATACTCTTTGACTTGAGCTGGGTCCATTTCCATCACTAGATGAATGTGTGCCAAATCTTCAGACTTCCTTTCCTTCCTGAAGATCTTTTCCACTGTTTCTTCAAGGTATGGCACACGTATTTGCCGATTCCCCCATTTCGACTTGCTTTCTATCAGCATCCTTTGCCACCGAATCTGATGAGGCAACAGTCTTGGTTCATTGTGATCGCCCAAAGAATAATTCCTTGCCGTTTGCTTTAGGTTCACATAGTCTTGTTCTTGAAGGACTGGTTCATATGGATCTCTGAACTAGTGTCTTACTGATTTCCGTAGACCTTGAACGTCGACTCTTTCTTCACTTGGTTCCGGTGCGGCAGTTTCAGCTGTACTCTCGAATTCGATATCGACCGCAGGCTTTTCAACCATTGGCATATCGGCTTCTTGAGTTGTTGGTGCGTGCTGTCTGTGTTGGGTTGTTTGAGTAGATGGTCTTGAAGATGTAGCAGTGGCTATTCGGGCTCGTGATCTTGAGGTCCGACGTGTCTCCCCCTCAGGACGAGTTGGAGCGGAGCCTGGGTCGTCCTGGTGAGGTCGAGAAGTAGGCACAGAAAGAGCCGGGCGGCAAGACTCTTGAATCTCAGTACGCAGAGCAGTGATAGCACCCAGAATGTCATCGGTTTGGTGCTTTTGAGTAGACTTCAGGTCGCTTAGTTGTTGATCGATGTCGGCTCGGAACACGTCAAACTCATGGCAAGTGACGGTGGGGATTTCCAGATTTCTTCTTAGAAGACCCATATGTGAATCTTCCGGTTGACCTCTTGCAGTGTCTTCGGCTAGTAGGTTCGCATATAACATCGACATGAGCTCGTCATTATTGTACTCATATCAATGTGGTGATGGAGGCCGATCCTCATATTGGGATTATGGCGGAGGTGAGTGACTAGAGCTTGGTCGTGAAGAGCTTGCTTGTTGGGGAACCAGTTGTTTTAGGCGGGCGGCTTTACGAACCAGTTGTCATCAGAGCAGCATGAGCAGCTAGGGAGAATCTTGCCTTTTGTAATTGTGCGGCCATGATCGTTTCAGCCGTGGGGGGAATGAAGTAGGTGGGAGTCATGGTACCTGTATGGGAAACTCCGGGATCATGTAGATTGCCCGTTGACATAACAGTTGAATCAACTGTATGACCTACATTCAGCGGTTGAAAAGATGTAGCGCTGGTAGGATTTCCTCCCAATCCTCGTGGAATTTCCAGAATGGGCATCACTATGGGAGTTCCGACTGGGCCACGGAGGCACTCAGTGTGTACAGACTCATGTCCCCTAGCGGGCTCTAGACTCGATGTGCTTTGAAATGAAGTCGAAGCAGGTGGGCTACTGCTTTTGGTTTCAATAGCTATGCCTCCCAAGGGTAGGGGATCTAGATAATGTGCTAATCCCACATGTAATTTTGAAATTGTCGGCTGGGAGCCTTCAGAGTGGCTGGGAGGGGCGTGCGATTGCGCTGCTAGGTCCACAGCGTCTTGTCCACTCGACATAATCAACGAATGAGTAGGACTAGTAGACGTGGTTACCTGGATGGGGGAATCTGGTCTCGCGCTCACTATAGTTTTTCACTTCCCATCGCTCTCGCTCACACTTTCTTTTTCAATTAATACTCCCTCCTCTCTCCTTATCTCTCCAGTAAAAGGCTCATTGAAGATGTCAGACATTGATCTAGAGACCTGATCTACTTCAAAGTCAAATGGTTCATTCGGCCCATCATGTTCTTGATCGGCTTCAAAGGCGAAGGGTTCATTCGGCTCATCATGTGCATCAGTTGTAGTAGTAGGTTGTTCATAAGTGTCCGATGTAGAATCGGATAGAGGTGGTTGTGGACCAATGTGACTAAGAGCTTGTTCTTCGATGGCAGCAGTTCTCAGACGGCGGAAAGGGGTTGAGTATCAGATTCATCTTCATCGGATGATGAAGGTCGTGGGCGAACACGGTTACGGCTAACGAGCATTTTGAAACGTCGAGTAGATCGGGAAGTAGAAGCCGCTCGTGGGTTAGTGGGTGGTGGTATTGGGATTGATGGGGTAGCAGTTGTTGGGATTGGCTGATCAGGTGCACCGCCCTTGTCATTTCCCCTTACAATACGCTCATCACCATGTTCAGGATCCCCATGAACCTGAACTTGCTCATCTACCCTAGGACCCTCTTCTTGCACAATATGTTCCTCTTGGATTGGCTCTTGGGCAGGCACAACCGGAGGTGGTTGAGCCATTAAGCCGTGTCTCTCCCTATAAGCTATCACACTTGGTGCATTATGATCAACATAAGCGAGTAGGGCTTCAGGGATAGGCATGACGAATTCAAAGTGTCGGTCATTGAGCTTGAGGAATTTTAGCGAATTTGCGGGTCCTAACGGTGATCCTGTGCGTCGAGGTATATCGGGTTTGGATGACAGCATGGCTTGAATAAATAATTGAAGGAACCGTTGAAAAGGTACGAAGGCACGATCACGATAATTTGACTTGTCTTCAACTAGCTCCACAAAGTCCATCCAGGTGAGCATTGCGTAATCATAGTGACGGTTGAACGCTATACCGTGAAAGATTCGTAAGGCCGCAGTACTGGCCTTGTCCATGCCAGTGTGTTTGCTAGTCAGACATCGATTGACGATGGTGAATAGGGAAAACCAGATGTGAGGCAGGAACATGCGTTTGAACTGGCCGGGGCTTGTGAGGGGTTCGGGTGAGTTGTATCCAAGGGCTCGGATGTCGGCATAAAGTTGTTCTTTGGTTGCAAGAGCATCATATGGGTGGTCATCGGTGGCAAGCGGCCAGGCGGAGGATTCGACGAATCCGAGAGGGTGTTAAGCGGGTGACGAAATCGTCGATTTTGGCAGTAAAGTGATGATCACCGTCGTCCGGATGGTATGTTAATGTATACCAGAATTGCTGGAGATAGAACAGGGGTACCCGATGGTCCAAAGCAAAGACATATCAAAGCGGATGGCGTTGAAGGATGTCGATGATGACTTGGTGTTCGATTGTGATGCCAAAATCAAGACGGTGGTTGTTTGGTTTGATTTTCCGAAGATGTGCTTTAGGCATCAAGATTTCATCCTAGTTGATATTGGTACTGGGTTCGGTTGAACATTCGGATGGCATTGGGTGTTCATCATCAGAGAGATTTGGATCATTCATGGCTGCCATGTGTACTGAGATAAGATAGTTAGTCAAACAGATGAACAGTCAGTGCTAGGAAGTGATGAACAGAAAAGAATAATAAATGCTGAGTCTTTTTGTCGAGTCCCATTGGGCCGATAACAAATGTTATCGAGTGTAATGGGATCGAGAATCAACAGATGTCGAGTGAAGTTAGGCGACAAAAAAGACTTATTAAAAAAAATTGAAATAACAAACCTGTGTATCTGTAAGATAGATGTCGAGTCATTGGGAATCGAGAAACACAAGTTATCGAGTGACCAAATACTTAACACACAATTTGAAGACAATTGTTATCGATACTTGTATGATCGATAACAATTGATGTCGAGTCCTAAGGGGTTGATGAAATAACTTGGGAAATTTTTGAAGAACAGGTTATCGATCCTTTGAGACTCGATGAAAACTTTTAAAACAAGTTAACGATTCTATACGACTTGACAATTTGAAGTTCATGTTATTGATCCTAAGAGAGTCTATGATTGCACTTATGAAATTGAAAAAACATGTTATCGAACCTAAAAGACTCGATAAAAACACTTAGACATTTAAAGAGCATGTTATCGATCCTATAGGACTCGATAACCAAACTTGGTGATTTTCATCGATTCACTGGGAATCAATTAAACATGTTGTCGAGTCCTTAGGAGTCGATAAAATCCCTTAGTGAAGACGAAGGTGTTCTTATCATTCTAACTTAGGTCGAAAAAAACACAAAGGCACATAGAGGGACTCGATAAAAATGCATAAGGGTTCAGCTCCTTTTGTCCGGTCATGTGTTTGGAGCAACCAGAGTGTAAGTACCACACATGACCGATCTGCACAAAATCAGACAGATTTAGGTATCCATTTGTAAATGGGTCCATTGGGGTTAGTTGACATTGCACCTTTGGGTACCCACTTGAAGCGGGACTTAGTGGCGTTAGTCATGTGATGTTTAGGAACCCATTTTTAAATCGGTGATGATGGATAAAAGTTATGATGAGAATAATAAGAATTATGCATGTTTGGAAAATAACCATAACCATAATCAATAGGATTTTTGCGCACAAAATCATTCACACCGCAATTTGAACAACAAAGTTGATTACGAGAAAATTTAATTAAATGTCGAAATGAATGAATTTTATAAGTAAATCTAAAACGATTGTTGTTTCTTTTGACATTGGAAAAAGTAAAATTGTCTTCTTTACGGGAGGATGACTTTGTTGTACTCGTGCCCTTTTCGACCCAAACTTGTTTGGTTTCTATAGTATGAACCGCTGAAACATTAAGAGGGACACAGTTAGTATGATTTTGAAATAAATGAGTGGAGTTTGTTTGTTGAGGAGTGTTGTCATTTTGACTCGTGGAACACTCCGTTGGTTCCTTCGGAATAGAAACCGATTCCATTGGTTGTTTGCGTTTGTCCAAAAACTCCGTGTGATTTGGAAGTACAGGATTGAAATCAAAGTCATCACACATGTCATTTAAACACTCGTCCGATTCAAGTGAAGACAAATTAGAAAGGGCATCTAATTCATCATTGATTTGGTCGATAGAATAGGAACATTTTTGTTTTGGAGGATTGTAATTTGGATCACGTTTAAACAACTCTTCGCAATCATCTAAATAATTGCTAACGAAGGCTTTACATGTGGATATATTTGAAATAGTATCATTCTCATGATTTTTGGTGAATTGTAAAGTTTCGTTTTCAAGTTGTTGTATTTTTGTTAAAAATGGTTCCTTTTCCTTTTCCGCCAGAGAACGTTCAGATTCCAACACTCTTTCAAGTTGAATAATTTTATTTTGAAGTTCCTCGGCAGAATAAGATGGAAAGTAGTTGTTTGGAAGAGATTCTTTTGAATATTCCTCTTCTACTATTTGAGAATAGCAGAAAGGAATTTGATGAAAATATTTGTTTTGTCTCTTCCAATCTTCCTTTTCTTCGACATTGGAGTCCGACTTCATAAATTAAATTTGGTAATCTGGACCAAGGTTCAGATATTCAAATTTATAAAGTGTCGGAGTGTTATAGATGGCCTTTTATAGATGTTTTGGGTTTTCAAATCCTAACCCGACTTTAGAACTTAAATCTTTCGTAGCGTTTAAGTGAATTGTGTGCTCAGTTTGACCTATTTTGTATAGTTTTAATTCCAAATCTTTGAGTTTTTCTAAGAGGTCTTGTCTTTGAAAGCTAACAAAGTCAAACTTGGATGAAAATTCTGCAGTCTCACCCTTAGATTTGTTAAGTTGAAGTGTAAGATCAGAATTTTGTTGTTTTAAAAGATCATTTTCTTCTTGAAAAATCATTTTCTCCGTTTCATGATTGTGAGCTATACCTTAGAAGTTACAAGTTTGGATTGAATAAGAAGCAGTTGATTATGATTATTTCCCAGGCGTGCTTCTAGGTCGGAAACGAAGAGTTTCTCGGTTTTCAACTTAGATTGTAATTCATTTAATTTACACATCAGATCATGCATTTGAGATACAAAAGCATCATAGTCAGAAGGGCTTACCTCGGGCATGTAGTCGGAAGCGTGTGAAGGATTGTCATCGGAATAAGCCATCAAACTGAAATGTGCTTGAGTATCCTTTTCCATATCATCATCATCATCATTTTGGTTGAGCCATTGTTCATCTTCAGCTAGAAGAACTTTGTCGGCCTCTTTTTGTTTTGCCAACATCAATTTGTATGTGAAGTAGTTGAAATCTTGAACTATCGGCTTCTTGCATTCCCGTGCGTAATGACCGGATTTTCCACAGTTATAGCATAGGCTCATCTCACCCTTGAACTTATCTTCAGGTTTGGATGTCGAGCGAGGTTCTTCTCTTCTTTGTTTGAGCTCAAACATGGCCTTTCGCTCATGATTCTTTGATCCCGGTGCATATCTTTGTTGATTGGGATTTGAGCGACGTGAGTACTTTTGTTGAAAAGATCTCGTAAGGAAGGCCAACTGTTGTTGAAGTTTGGCAATTTCAGGATTATAGTCAAAGTCTTCTTCTTCTAAATCAGGAAACATCTCTTGAGAATTGGAAGAAGAGTCTTTTGCCACCAATGCAATTGGATCAGAGTTCTTCTTAGTGTTCGACCCCATCAACTCAAGGACCTCCTCTTCATCTTGCTGAAGGGTTTCATAAACTTCGTGCAGATCGAGTTCAGCCAGATATTTGCTATGTTTGATTTGATTAGCAAACCGGCGCCACTCCGGTTGAAGATTGCTAACAAATTTGACGTTATTCTCGGTCTTAGTCTTACGAATTTCATTTTTGCTTAGCTCGTTCACCAGTTGTACGAAACGAGTATAAGTGTTCGTAAGACTTTCTCCCTCTTTGGCCTTGAATTCTTCGTATTGGGAGATGCAATTAGTGATCTTGAGTTGTGTGCCAATTTTAGTTCCAAGCATGAACTTTTCGATTACCTCCCACATTTCTTTAGCCGTTTTCTTGTGGCTATCAATGCTCATGTAAATGTCGTTTGGGAGGCTCATCAGTAGATATGATCGAGCTAATTGATCACCTTTCATTATTTTCTTTTCATTTGCATCCCATGCATGTTTTTGTTTTACTTCCCTTCTTGCAAGCACCGGAGGATCATTGTTTGGCATGGCCGAGAAATCTTGATAGAAAGTAGGAGGAGGACCTTCTTTTATTCAACGCATGATTTCATCGGCATAATCATTGCGTTCAATAAAGTCAAGAAATCGATCCTTCCATTGAGAATATTCCTCCGGAAAGAGAATAGGGGGTTTGGTGTCTGAACCAATTGCCATGGCTTCGCGGGTTGTCATTGTACTTTACTAATTGATCTCGATCAGCGAGTTTTTTTAAAAATTTCTGAGTAGCCTCGTGAAACAGTGGGTTTTTATCGATTGACAAAGGATCGACAATAAAATTATCGATATGGGTCTGAATGATAAGGATTTTTTTTGTCGGGTGTTCAAGAGAAAATTATTGTCAAGTGAAGGAGACTCGATAAAACTTAAAAGAAAATTGAATCGATAAAACAACGTATTGTCGATTACAGAGTACTCGATAACTTTGTTTTTCTCGATAGGATACTGAGTCGATAAAATTTTGATCGATTCCTGAAGACTCGATGAAATATTGTTGTCGACATAAAAAGACTCGATAATAACTCAACGATACTTAATCCGAGTATTCTGTAATTGATAAACCAAAAAAAAAAGAACAAAGGGTTCTTGACTAAAAAGAACAAGTCTTTTTATGGACAAGAATGTCTAAGTTCTCGAGTTTCTTATTTTTTCAATTTCAAAAAAAAATAAAGATTACGAGAGTTTATGATTTTACTAGGGAATTCTTTAGTAAGAAAAGCTGCAGGAGTCACTAGTTCCCGGGTTTTCTTATTTAAAGAAATTCAAAAGTAAATAAAATAAACTAAAGTAATTTTAACTATCATAGATTAAATATTTTGTGTGTTAAGCGAGAAAAAAAATCAATAAACAGCAGTATGAGTCGATAACAATTGATCAAGCAGGGGTAAGAGTCGATAACTAATTATGCAGTAGATTTTTGAATCGACAAAAAGACAGAAGCAGTATTCGATAAATACTCACAGTATGGATTATAAAAATCGAGAAAAAAATAACAGATATGTGTATGAATCGATTTTTTTTTTGAAGTTTTGTCGGGTAAGGCTGTGAAAAGAAGGAATCGACAAAAACATAAAGAACAGAGAACAACGCAGAAATCGAGAAAAATACCTTCTATCGTGGGAATCCTTAGAAAGTCGAAAAAACTCAGATCGTAGGCTCTGATACCACTTGTAGATCCCATATTAACAAGCAGAATGATATATAAACGTAATATTAAGTAAGCAATACAAATAATGTGAATTGAATGAATACCGTAGTCGTATATCTTATGATGAATGTATCGATTACAAGGGAATAATATCATAAATCAGCTCTATGATAATCAACCACCTCATATTGAATACCTAGACTCCTATTTATATTGAAAGGTCTATTCCAATTAAGGAAGGAAATAGTTTAAGGAATTATAAACTTATTTTTACATTTGAGCATATCCATTCCTTATTTTGACACAATAAAATACTAGACCTAACACTTCATTTCCTTATAAATGAAACTCAATTTAGATAGTAGATCAGCTGAAAAAGATTTCAGAGATTAGTACTTAGATTTCTTTACATTAAATTGTCTAAGTCCTTACTAATCTATTCAAGCAATTTTCCTACATTGCTTAATCATAATCAAATAGGGGGAGATTGTTGATCATAACTCCTCTCAGTGATTTGAATATGATTCCATGTATACTTAGTGAAAATTCCATATATAAGTGATTGTTCATATTCAGCGATGGCATACATTGATTGCACTCAATGATCGTTGAAAATCAGGAACAATAGTTTATCTCTAAAGATCTGAAGATCAGCACTCACACCAAAGGATTATTCAGCGAAGGTCGAAGACTGAAGCTGAAGAAAAAGATAATTGGTTAAGTGAACTAAAGCGGTTCAGCGATAGCAACGATTATCTACATAGTGTGAATCTTGCTTATACCTTAATGATACCTAAAGACTTCATCCTTGAATGCTTGGTTCAACGATCAAGTGGGGCCTATTCAGCAAGATTGATGTTGATCTTATCCTCGATGCACAAAAGTCAAAACCTTCATACCTTTTCAGAAGAGGACGTACGGATTGTCTCTTATGTCCCCATCAAATCTGATTTGGTACTGTTCATACACGGCCAAAAGCATGGTTGCTTTTGAACAAATCACAAGGCTCAAATAGAAACTTGACATGTGGCTTATATCTTTTGCCTTGCATTTAATGCAAACGGGTATAAATAGATGAAAAACCTTTCTTCATCTTTATGCATGCCACCTTCTGTCCTTAAACCTCTGTTGCTTTTCTTTCTCATTCTTATGCATCAACTTAATGAACTTCTTAGTTGTAATAGAATAAGTTAAATACTTGTTCTAATTCAGCTTACAACTGTAAATTTGTTTATGCAATATAAACTTATTTTAAAAACCTAAAAATCTTGTGTTTGTATTCAACCCCCCCACCCCCTTTGCAAACTGTTTCTATATCCTTGAACTCTTGTAGACTCCTTTGGGACTAACACTTTCTTACTCGACATCATATCATATATCTTAAGAGATGTTAGTCTAACATTCGTGCTGCTACATATGCAAAAACATAATAAAAATAAACACGAAGAACCTATATTAATAAAATCTCTTGCATGTTTAGTTATCAAAAGTATGTGCGCCACAGAAGTAAGTCTAGAATCCAAATTCTACCGTTGAATATGAATTTGAAACCAATTGAAATGATATGGGTAATATGAACCTGTAGTGCCACTGGCCTCGACACATATAAAAAGTCGAGAGTATGACATGGTTTTCATCAGAATGAGGCACTTAAAGAAGAGGAAAAATTGGATAAAATATGTGGAAAAGAAGTCAATATAGATATCCTGAAGCACATTTTAATCGCAATGTAAAGCATTGAAACCAAAAAAAATTACTTGGTGCGTGTGGCCCAAATATATGTCAACTTTCATTTGTCCCAATATAAGAATCATTTCTTAAAAGATTGGATGAGTATTCCTTTTATTAATTTATAGAAATGGTCTTTAAATCCATCCATCTACTACACAACTGTACTAGTTGGCGTTATGATATCTCTCCTAGTGACTAGTGACAGACAGATGTTATAATTCTATCGCATGTTGGTGAATAAGAAACCAATTGTTACGAGTGATTTGGTTAAGAAGTCGATTCGAGATGACTAGTCTCCTTACTCAAATATTCTTATGTTTGGGGCATTTTTCTTCATTAAAAAACAAATGAAAAAACAAGTTACAGTATTTATAAGGAAGCTAAATATGACTAATATTCCTAACTAATTAAAGAAAACAACTAACTAATAAAATATTCCAAGCATTCTAATTGAAGCTGTCAAACTCATGCATGTGGAGAAATCAACGTTGTACTCTATAGGGGAAGAACATGGGTTTGTGGGGTTAAACAGAAAGAGTGGGGGAATAGAGTTGGGAATGTATGGAAATAGATAGTGGTATATGTGGCGTGCCTAGACTTGGAAAAAGTGTCGTGTTGTGTCGGGTTCTTGTTAGGTTCAAAGTTAAACGGGTTGAGAGTGTCTAACCCTAACCTGACCTGTTTAATTTTCGTGTCGTGTCGTGTCAACCCGTTTAATTTTCGTGTCATATTTGTGTCAACCCGTTTACTTAAACTGGTTGAAATATGTTAAACAACTATGTTTCATACGTGTCGAGTTAGTATCTAGTTAGCATGTTGTGCCAAGTTTTGTCAGGTTTACATGGAATGTACAATCACTTTTTATTATTATTTAGTATATACTTTGTTAAAAAAACTATAAACCGTGAGTTGTTAACGTTATTTGCCTAAGGGCCAAAGGGGCCTAATATAAACTGGTTATTCCTGGTCATTTTCGAGTTGAAAATTTTGACCCTGACCTTACTGTTAGAACTTAAAAGTGTAAATCATAACTTGTTCAGAAGAAACAAGTTACTCTCTAGAAGCAAGCACTTAACTTTAGAAGAAGTAGTTCAGAAGCAACGTCGTTAATCCAGAAGACTAGGCATCTTCTGGATTCTACTTTATGGACTACACGTGCTTTGATGACATGGCATGTCACGTCTTTGGTGGGTAACTGAATATGTTATAAGTACAGGTGACGTGTCATTATGTAATAGGCTAGGTCTTTGACTTTTGATATTGTAACAGTATATATAGAGCTAGCCTTTACAGTTATTAATGTCGATTAATTTTGGAGAGAACACAAGAGAGTAATTTGAATACTATAATCATCGATACATTGAGTGATATACAAATTACTGGTGTTCTTCATATTGTTCTCTATTTTATCATATACAATTCTATATTACTGTTGATTAATTGTTTCTGCTTTACTCTCTTATTATTCGTATCTTAATCAACTGTAAATGAGTATTTGAGGGATCTGTGTTCCATCAATTGGTATCAGAGCCATCTAATCAATCTATTGATTATTTGATCTAATCCAGTATGGAGAAATCCCCACTCAATTAGAATTTTCTCGATTTTAAGGTACTGTGATAAATTTTACCTTGTTTTACGAGTTGTTATTGTTCTTATACAAATTTTCTCATATTCAGTGATATTTCTAGCTAAAATCTGAGTTTCTTTGTTCATCGACAAACAAATTCAAGTTCAAGTTATTAGAAATCGTTCTTAAACTTTTCAATTTCTCTCAAAATCCTCATACTCTGCTTTTCTCAAAAATGGCAAATCCAAACCTAAATGCCATGTATAGCTCCGACTCTCTCGCAAAACCTCCCACTCTATTTAGGGATAATATCACCAATGAAAAATTCGCATGATCAACTTCTTTGAAGGTCTAGGTCTTGATCTATACGCTTCTGTACTGAATGGTCCCTTTATTCCAATTATTAACATTCCCAGGGTACCTGTAACTGCCACTACAGAAGAAATTCCAGCAAGGCAAGTCCCTAAAGAAAGAAAAGATTGAATGAAGGCGACAAAAGAAGAATGAGATTGATCAAAAGGCGAAGAGGCTTCTCATTATGGCACTTCCAAATGATATCTTTCAATCTTTGGATCAGTGTGCTTCAGCTAAGGATCTATGGGATCAGTTAGCCAATCAACTTGAAGGTGGATCCAAGATGAAGAAGAATAGAGGAACTCAAACAGTAAATGAGTATAATAATTTTCGGCCCCTTCCAGAAGAAACTCTTGAACAAACATTTCATAGGTTCAATACATTGATTAATCAATGTAAAAGATGTGACATCATTAGGTCACAAGAAGATAACAATGTTTTGTTCCTCAAAGGTCTGAATCCTGAATGGTCAAATTTGTCCATGTCACTACAAGCTAACCAAGATCTGGAGCAGTGGTCTTTACATGACGTGTTTGGAATCCTTCAAACACATGAGAAAGAAGTGGTGGTAAAGAAGATAAGTATTGGTGGTCCCTTGGCCCTAATCCCTGAATCCAGAGGGTCAGGCAGGAGAAGTTGAGATTCTGAGAAGAAAGGGAAGAACAAGACACTAATCTCAGAAGCTGATACAGAAGCTGGTCTATCTGGATCAGAAGATGATGAGATAAACTCACTCGCAGAGTCATTGGCTCTTATTACCATACAATTCACAAGAAAATTTGGTAATCGTTCATTTCCGAGCAACAAAAGCTATCACAATAGAAATGAACGCCCTACTCCGGCTTATGTACCAAGACAAGAAGTTGTCAAAGTGGAAAAGAAATAGTCTGAGTTGAAGGAAGAGAAACTTAAGAAGAAAAATGGTGTATGCTATAGATGTGGCTAACCTGGTCACTACTCTAAAGATTGCAAAGGTCCTCTGATTAAAGACGACAAGTACTAAAGAACAAATACAAGTACAATGTCGACATCAAAGCCAAATATACTGAACATGAAAACTGGATGTCCGATCAATCAAGTGATGCAGAAGCCATGTTTTCGTGGAATGGCTATGACCAGTGATGCAGACGATAAACCTTCTGAAACCCCGGTTTGCTCTACATCTGAACCTTCTGAACTTGAACAAACCATTTTAAACCTAACGCTTGACTTTGAAAATCTAAAACAAAAGCTTCTAAATGAGAAGAAATTAAGAAAAGATCTTGAAAAATCATTTCCTCTTACTGAAAAAGAACGTAATATTTTTAAAAGAGAAATGGACATTCTTACTGAAGAAAAGCAAGAACTTCTTGTGGATAACCAAATAATTTCAAAACTCAGTAAATCCACAGAAGTTCTGTCGAAAGAGGAAATTGATAAGTGTAAAAAACTTCTCATTGCTAAGGATAAAGAAGGGAATTTCTGCATATTAAGTTTCAGGAGAAGGAGCTCTTGATTAAAAATTATCAAGATGCTCAGAAAGTGCATGAATAGATAAATACATAAGTTGGGAAAACATGCCTCGGTTTCGAGGACCTGGACTCTTTTACTTGTAAGAAGACATCTACTCTAGATTCTGTATTTTGTTTGGGAAAAGAACAAAAACCCGTTTTTCCAATCTTATGTGAACAATTTGTGTTTAAAAGGTCGAAATATGAGAATGGCCATAATGTTCGAAACTCAAATATAAAAACATCAAATGTTCTTCTGAAAAGGTCAGTCAAGTTAACTTTAAACAAATTCAGAAGAAGGATATGTTTATTTTTGGGTCATTCACTCATATCACTTTAAACCCAGAAGCTGACGAGTTCATACCCATACAAGCAGAAGAAGAATTAAGACTCAAATTTGAAAAAGACCTTCTTCAAACTCTGGATAATTGTACTACTCAGCAAAGTACAGAACTTAAAACAAAATCTTTACAAAACAATCTAGAGATTTTTCCCTGTTCCTTTATTGATTTAAATCTTACTCAAGAAACAGATAATGATACAGAAGTTGTATATCCCTGGGAAAACGAAAATCAAAATGATGATGTTTTCTTGACATATCAGACAAATTCCTCACCAATTTTGAAAATAGTTTGCCTCCTACTTATGTACGAGTTACATCTTGTAAAAAGGACAACAATGATCCTTTTATGTATACAAATGAACCTACAAAAGTTAGGGCAGCTGGACCAGAAGTTGTAAAACTTCCAAATGGAATACCACTAATCTCCGTTCCTCCAAAAGAACAGAGAAAAGACGTCCCCATTCATCCGGATTTCCTTGGAATGTGTTTAAGAGCTAAGTCATGTCTGGAACTTGAGAAATAGGCTAAACTCAAGCAAAATGCCAAACCTACGCAACAAAATCTAAAGCCACAGCGTAAGAAGTACACTTATGAACAAAAAGCAAAATGGAAGTTTAATGCTCCTACTCCTTCTGTTTCAGTAAATCCTTCCAAAGAGCCAAGAGAGAAGATTTTCAAGAAGAATCCTACATAGAAGAGTTCTTCAGTTCCACAGCATAAGTCTAGACTAGATAAGAAGTTCTTCCGAACAACTAATGCTAGAATAGACAAAAATAAGAACTACTGTAATTATCATTCGAGTAATGAAAATTCAATGAATTCTTTTATGTCTCTGAACTCTGAATTCTTCTCAAATCCGAGTTGTTATTCTTCTAACTCTTCTAAAAGATCAAACTTTAACAACCAGAAGCAAAATAAGTGTAAGATAAAACCAGACAAACCTTCTGAACTTAAAAATAAAATGAATCGAATTAGAAGCCTAACTATAAAGGACCCATTATGAAATGGGTACCTAAAACTCTCTGATTCTGATTGCGAAAACAGCGTGTGCACATCTGGTATCTTGACTCTGGATGCTCGAGGCACATGACTGGAACAAGAAACTTACTCTCCATGTTTAAAGATAAATCTGGTGGAGCAGTAAGGTTTGGAGATGATGGTAAGGGTCAAATAAAAGGCTAAGGTACTCTTCAAGAAGGTAATGTTACCTTATCAAAAGTAGCTCATGTTTCTGGATTGAAACCAAATCTTCCGAGGCGTAAGTCAACTATATGATGCTAAAATGTTGGTATTATTTGATGAAAAACACTGTTACTTACTTTCTAAAGCAGGTCAAGAACTGTGGAGAGCTGACAGAAAAGGTAACCTGTATATGATGAACTTCACTTCTAAAGATGGTATAGAAACCCTCTGTTTATCTCCAAGAAGTGAAGTCGCTTGGCTCTGACATCATAAACTTTCACACTTAAACTTTTTTACTTGTAAAACATAACCTGGTTGAGGGCCTCCCAAAGGTTCAATTCTAGAAGGATCATCTCTGCCCTGCTTGTGAGATGGGAAAAATAAATAGAGCTTCCCATAAAACAACGAGTGATCATTCTTGTATAAGACCTCAACAACTGTTACATGTTGACCTCTATGGTCCCATCTCAATACAGAGTCTTTCTGGCAAAAAGTACATACTTGTGCTAATCGATGAATATTCCAGGTACACATGGCTTACCTTTGTATGGCAAAAGTCAGAAGTCCCAGTTGTCTTGAGCAACATGACGAAGAGGATACAAGTGCTTCTACAAGAGAAAATTTAACAATTAAGAAGTGACAATGGTACTGAATTCAAGAATGGAAAACTTGATGAGTATCTTGCAAATGAAGGAATTTCACAAAACTTCTCTGTTGTAGGCACTCGTCAACAAAATGGTGTGGTAGAAAGAAGAAATCGTAAACTAGTGGAAGCAGCAAGAACCATGCTTGCATCTTCTAGATTACTGACACACTTCTGGACTGAGGTTGTCTCTACTACCTGTTTTACACATAATAGATCAATCATTGTCAAGAGACATATCAAAACTTCATATGAGCTTATAAATAACAGCAAAAACCTACAGTTAAATATTTACACATTTTTTGTTGCAGGTTTTCATTCTAAATGATCGAGAGCAGCTTGGAAAATTTGACAAGAAGTCTGATGAAGCCAAATTCTTGGGATATTCTTTGAACTCAAAAGCATTCATAGTTTTTAATCTCAGAACCAAGACAGTGATGGAAAGCATAAACATCGATTTTGATGATCAAACTCAACTAACTTCTGATTACTCCAATTCAGAACTTAAACTGAACAATGTCACTTTTGACTATCTCTCAGGCTCCAGAGAATACGAAATTGATGCAATATTTAATGAATTTCTTGGAGAAGAAATTCCATCTGAGGAAATAGCCTGAAGTCCTCCTATAAATCTTTCAGAAGTACAAGCTTCCGGAAACCATCTCAGGTCCTTCTGGATCATCACGTCCAGAGGAATCTCTATCTCATCCTGATACAGAGAGCTCCACTCATATCTTGAATTCCTTTGTGCCTTCATTTGAGGGGGAGAGATTAGGCTATATACCAGAAGCTGTTCAAATTCCAGAAGAAAATCAAGCAGATTCCATTCCTGATACTAAAATTGATCCCCCACAAATCTCCCAAACAAGAATGAAAAGATGGATAAAAGTTCATACTTCGGATCAAATCATTGGTGATCCCTCAGCAGCTGTCAGAACCAGATCTGCTACAGCTAATGAAGCCTTTTTTTGTAAATTTTATGAGCATAGTTGAACCAAAAAGAGTCCATGAAGCTCTACTAGACCCCAGCTGGTTGGATGCAATGCAAGAATAGCTCCTTCAATTTGACAGAAATAATGTATGGAAGCTTGTACCTACCTAAAGACAAAACAACAATCGGTACCAAGTGGGTCTTCAGAAACAAGAAGGATGAAGTTGGAATTGTAGTAAGAAACAAAGCAAGGCTAGTAGCTAAAGGTTATTGTCAAGAAGAAGGCATTGATTATGATGAAACTTTTGCCCTTGTAGCAAGGTTGGAAGCATCGATTATTTCTAGCTTTTTCTGCATACAAAGACTTCAAAGTATATCAAATGGATGTCAAATGTGCCTTTCTTAATGGCAAACTCAAAGAAGAAGTATATGTTCAACAAGCCCCTGGCTTTGAAAATGTAGCTCATCTAGAACATGTATATCATCTGGATAAAGCACTATATTGTTTAAAGCAAGCTCCTAGAGCCTAGTATGAATGCTTATCAAAGTTTCTGACTGACAATGAGTATGAGAAAGGTAAAATCAACACAACTCTATTCATCAAAAGGTGCAAAGGTGAGTTAACTGTAGTTCAAATTTATGTAGATGACATTATTTTTGGTTCTACAAATCAAGCAGAAGTTGAGTTATTTCCAAAACTAATGGAAAGTGAATTTGAAATGAGCATGACGGGAGAATTAACATTCTTCCTACGGCTTCAAGTCAAACAAACTACCTTTGGTATCTTCATAAACCAAGCCAAGTATATCCTTGACATCTTAAAAAAATACAAACTTCACAATTCCACTACAATGAAAACACCAATCTCACCAAATACCAAGCTTGACTCTGATCCCTCTAGGAAGCAGGTTGATGTCAAGAATTACAGAGGTATGATTGGATCTCTTCTGTATTTAACGAGTAGATCACATATAATGTTCACTTCATATATTTGTGCTAGATACCAAGCCAACCCAAAAGAATCTCATTTGGCTGTTGTGAAAAGAATTTTCAGATACTTAAAGGGAACACCCTCTCTGAGCCTTTGGTATCCAAAGCATTCTGGTTTTGATTTAATTGTATACAATGACTCTGATCACGCTGGTTGTAAGTTAGACAGAAAGAGTACCTCTAGAAGCTGTCAACTTCTGGGAAATCTATTAAACAGTTGGACATCCAAGAAGCAAAACTGTGTGTCGACACCTATAGCATAAGAAGAATATGTTGCTGCTGCTAACTATTGCTCACAAGTAATTTTGATGAAAACCTAACTCAGAGACTATGGACTTGTATACGACAAGATTCCCATCCTCTGTGATTCAAATAATGTAATAGTCATCACAGAAAATCCAGTTCAACACTCAAAGACAAAGCACATTGATGTGAGGTACCATTTAATAAAGGATCATGTGGAAAAAGGAACAATTGAGATGTATTTCGTTTCCACTAATTACCAACTTGCTGACATTTTCACAAAAGCTTTAAACGAAAATCGTTTCAATTTTCTTATCAGCAAGTTGGGCATGCTAAATATGTGATGGAAACTTAAAAACTTTTTCTCAAATAGCTCTTCTGTAGTCTTGATCAAGCATGTCTTTATCTTACCTTTAATTTTCCATCATCATCTGAATAAAGTTCACCATGGCAAAAACTCACAGAAGCCTCTGGCAATAATAAAATACTTATGTATCAAACTTGTACATCATTCACGTTTTTATGATCCAAACACAGATTGAAGGGGAGCAAATAAACAAGTTGGCTCATATCAAGGGGGAGCATAACAAGATTGCATACTTCAAGGGGGATAAATTCTAAAGTTTCTGAACATCTTTCCAATTCCAGAAGATAATGTACCCAGAACCTGTGTTAACACTTGTCACCAAGGTTATCCAGAAGTCTCTGACATGACTATCCTTCCTTCTCGTCTGTCATCTTTCAAACGCACCTAATACATACAAGACTTCTGAACCTCAAAAGCCTCTGGTGTGTCTTAGAAGCCTACTGAATGCATTTTTCTTTGAAAATTTTTGTATTTCATTTTCTTCTGGACTAACTCTTACCATCAAGGTTATCCAAAAGCTTCTGAACTAATAAAATTTGCTTTGAAAACACTTTTCGATGACCAATTGAATGATTTTCAATATTTCTCAAAGATTAAATATCTGAATCAATATTAAAGGAAAACGGTTTTTGAAGATAACAATACCCATTCAAAACCTCTGTACTAACTCTTGCCTTCAAGATTATATAGGAGTCTTTGATATGTATATAAAATCTTCTGTAAGAACATTTTCAATGAGGACTTAAGAAAAATAGATCTTCAAATTTCTCTTGCATTTCAGGTTATTAAAAGAATTATTTCTCTTTATTTCTTTATTTCCAAAATGTCTCTTATTAAAACTCTCTAACTGGTCCTCAAATGAATTTTTCTTCAAACCAACTAGATTGACTTTAAATTAATTTTATGAGATAAACGTTTGGGTTTAAGAATTAAGGGAAAACGTTTGGGTTTTCTAAGCACATCCCACGCTCTTCCAAACGGATCTTTTTCTGACAAAAGACACGTGTCAAATCCCTATTGCTGCCAAATACGAACCATCAAGACACGCGTCGTTTTCCCATGGTTCGCATGCTTTGTTAAATAGGAAACCCACGTCAGCAAAACCGTTCCCTATCCTTTTACCGCTCGAGTACACTTTTCACTCCCACTATTTAAACTCGAAATACAGTCATTTCAGACTTTTTACCGTCTCATTGCTCTGGAACTTCTTACATTTCACGAATCCCCTTGTTGTAAACCTGCAAGTTCAGCAAAACCCTAACTCTCAAATGGCAACTTCAAGTGCAATTCCTGCCAATGTTCAAAATCAAGATGAACAGATGATCGATTCAACTGCTGAAAGCCCCCAAATCGTATCCTACCCAGCAAACCTAACAATTTCCAGGTAATCCTCGATCTCTATTCCTTCCTTGAAGACTATCGTATGATGATTGAAGTTCTTCAAAACCACCCACTAAACAGAGCCCTAACCATCGCCAATACCAACATTCCCGACATATTCATACATGAGGTATGGCAAACCCTTTCCATCAAACACGAATACACTCTCATTGGTAACATTGGTCTTCCAAATGATGAAGAACAAGGAGTAAACGTTCCAATAACTAGGAGACGGATTTCTAAACTCTTCCAACTCACTGATTCGCATATCTAGGAAAAATGACTTTCCTACACCAAATCCAGACCTTGAGCTGAACCCATCTTTCGATGTTTTGGTGAAATTTCTGGAATTCTTAGGCTACAACAAACAGCTTACTCATCTCTCAGATTTCAAGAGGCAATCCTTACCTTCGACGTGGAACGTACTAGTGTCCATTCTACACAAGAGTCTCACATGCTAGATTGGCTCCATGGATCAAGCCAACACAAATATCATCACGATGATGTACAAATTTAATTTTTCAAGAACTATGTGGTGATGTTCATAACAGGGATCTTTCTCTAAAGAGGAACAAGGCCCCCTCTGCACTATTGTTTCTACGATTTTTGGCCTTATTTATACAAGGCGCCATTACCCGATTCAAAATCCCTTGTGTAAAACCCTTTGAAAAGATACATGTGATGAAGACTCATCGTCCCATTATCCACAAGGACGGCTACACGAAGAAGCGCGAAATTGCTAGGTATATGCTTAACCTTATACCTTCCACCTCTTCTCTTCTCCAAAACTATAGAAAGTCAATGGTAATCTCAGAACAGAGACTACCTACCCATGAGTACATAGAAACAAGTATAGAAAGTGAGGGGTTGAGTGAGAATGAGCTTGATAAGAATCAGAGTGGCAACCCGAGTGATTCTTCCCACGCCGAGCGTCTTTTAAAAGAGAGTACAAAAGATGTCCTTATGGACACAACTGAGAGAATACAACTGAGTCCGCCCAGAGCTAACACATCTACTAGGGTTGATGCCAACACATGTTCACCTATTGAAACATGACTTGAGTTCAGTCCAAACCCTAACCCAAAAACCAACCGTATGGAAGGAGTTTTTTGTTCTTCCATATCAAGCACATCCGGTGAAACCTACTCATCATTTTCGTCTCAAAAGGATAATGATACAAATACAAGAGTTCCATCACCTCAGAACTCGCCACCTCCTACACATCACATCGAAGTCACTGTGACCGATGATGTAGACTGGATGGAAGTTGGCACGTCCATGCTAACTCCTAATCCAGAAGCTAATGAATTCCCATCAGAGGGGTCATGGCAAAAGGGCACAAAATGTACCTCAATCTTTGAACTATTTAAAGGTATGCACATTGTTATTGACTCTCCATCGTCTGATGATGGATATCAAGTTAATGCAGTCAGAACGTTGAAGAGGTGCCTCTAAAGAGCCCTCGAAGACAGGATGGAGGTCCCTCCACACTCAACGTAAAAACAGGTGTGAATGAGGGCCCCTCTGGATGCGAGGGTCACGAGGCTCCATGTGTTGGAGATACATCGGTCATCCCCCCTCCCCACCTGAGTTTCTCACTAATGCTGCATTCCAAGCATTTGTTGATCAAATGAAGGGATCTATGGTGGATCTAAAACACACCATTGAAACATGTACTTCAACTGTCACTACAGAGAAAACCCATGTGAACTCTGCTCTAAACGAGATAAAGGCTACTCAAACGGAGCACACTCAATCACTAGAACAAATGAATTTTTTTTTTGATAAATGCCCATGACAATCAAAGAGACTTGTCTACTGATCATTTTCAGAAGCTTGAAAACAGTCTAAAATCCAATGCAGAAGCTATCTCCAAGATCCCCTCTGAATTCACAACTTCACAAGCCACCATTTCTAAAGAGGATTTTAATCTTTTTGCTGCATATCTAAAGAAGCTAGTTGATGGTTTTATTCCCTCCGAATCTTACTCATCCTCTGGTTTCGTCACCAAATCAGACTTAGCAAACTTCCAGACAGCTCTGCTTGACAAATTTTAAAATGTCAATGCAAAGTTTGTCTCTAAGATTAACAGTGCCCCAGCAACTGAACTTGCCCAGAAAGTATTTGCGATAGATACTTCTGTGAATACACTCAGAACAGCTGTCAACTCAATCTCTACGCATAATATGAGTCAAGGAAGAAAGCAAAAAAGGAGAGGGCTTGCAAAAAGGCTAATCCCAAGAGGAAACAGTCTGAGGACCAAGATCGAGATGCTTCTGATCCTTAGAAGGGGGAGAAACGGCAAAGGCAGAATGTGGGTGCCTCTTCTGAACCTCAACCAACCAACGATCAATCAACTCAAAATGCCACAGAAGATGCTATAGAAAAACCCTCGGAGCAAGAACATGTACATGTACAAGAAGAAAATCCTCCTCCTGTTAATCAAAAAGCTCCAATAACTATTACTCCATTGGCCATGCGCCCATTACCTCAAGATCCAAAAGTTGCTAACTTTATCACGAGTCTTGAAAGAACCAGAATACCAGTTACTAGAAGGTCAAGGAACACTAATACAAGACCCAGAGTTTCAAATCAACCATCAACATCTACTTCTGAGCCTAACATACAAACCAATCCCCAAGAACAAACCAGTCCTCAAGAAGAAAACACCACAAAAGCTCAAACCTTTGAAATTCCAACTATTGTTCTTTAAGAAACCACCTCAATACATGTGACAAATTAACCAGAGAGCCCAATTTCTGAACCTCCAATCTCTGCAAACCCAGAGTCAGATCAATCCCCACAAAATGAACCTATCACAAAAGATCAAACTGAAACAGATGAACAAGACAAGACTCTAACTGAATCTGAGAGAATGATGAGAAGGATTGCAGCTAAAAGAAATATGGAACCAGAGCAACTCTGAAGAATTGCTTCATCTCAAACTTCTGCAGCAAGAGAAACGGTCTTCAGATGTATGTATGCTGAAACAAAAGAAAGAGTTGCATTAATCCTACCAAACTTTGCAAAGAATTACAAGGTAAATGATGAAATTGAGTCAAAATTCTTAAAACCTAGGCAAGACCCGAAAGATGTCTTCTCTTCTTCACCTATCAGAAAGTTACTGGAGTAAAGCATGTGAAGTTTGAAAACTAAAACATTGTCTACAGTATCTATCATGTGGAAAGAGCAAATAAACAAACCTATTATTTCTGTGACACTGATTTGCTTTATCTAAATCCTTCTGATTTAATACCTCTAGGAAGATTCATGAAGTAAAAGAAAGAATCAAGCTCAGAGAGTCAAGACAAGGTGGCATATTTCATAATTATGTCTTGCATGGAAGCTTTTGTTGAATATAGAAAGAAGGTTGACTTCCAGATCGGATTTGAATGACATGTAACCTCCTTGAGTATCACTGCTCCAAATGCAGACAGGGAAGGTATTGAACATCTTAAAGCTGGGCACATCATACTTGAACCAGAAGGAATGGTATTCAGAAGACCAAGAAAAAGAAAATTTTTCAGAGTTAAGGAGGCATTCAAATATTCAGCTGGAATATTAGAAATTATTAAAGGATTGGTTCAATACAAAGAGAAGATACATGTGTTGAAGCGAAAATCAGAATGGCTGCAGAGAGTATAGAGAAACATATTGATGGGGTTATCAAGATGAGGGAGATCCCCAATCAGTTTTATAAAGTGCTGGACACCCTCAGGCTCCTCTTTAGAGCCTATCCTCTATATCTTTTGTAATTCAATTTCCTTATAATGAAAATTATTATCTTGTTTCTTCCTAGCTTGTATGTTATGATTCTGACTTCACACTTAGGGGGAGATTGTTAGAACTTAGAAGAGTAAGTCAGAACTCTTAACACCCACATTTGTAATATTTGTCCACAGTTTATAAATTAATTTAAAATTATGAAATTGAAAAACAAGCCACATATATAATTATTCTTTCAAAAGGGGCTCATCAAAAGGGGCTGATCATAATAATAAGAAAACCTGAAAGCAAGAAATATAACTTCTAACATCAATGATCAGCTTAACATTAAATCAATAACCTCATTGGAAATCAAATATAAGATTAACCTTTCTTAAACCCTTCTACATCTTCTTTTTGGGGTGATTTGGTGTCAAGTCATTCGTACTTTTCAACTAAATGAAACACTAAATCATTTAAACCCAAAAAAAGGAACTAAATAAGGCTTCATGTAACAATAAGAAATTGCAAATTAGAATGAATCTGATAACACAATGTGCAAACTTATATGCAAAAATGAAAAGAAACGAACCTGTACGAGAAGGCGCCATAAACCCATTTCGTTTGAAGACAAGCCAATTGAAATCTTGATTAAATATCTCACCTTTCTTACGAAATTCTGGAAGAAAAAGAAAAGAAAAAAAGGTTTTAACTGTGTTTTGTTTCTCCTTTAAAAAAACTAATGTGGGCCCCACACGTTGCGTGATAGTGATAAATATTTTAACGAAATGTTTGATTACGTTAAGATAAACGTATTCTTTGACTAATATATAGGGCACGTTCAGATGAAAACTCAAATTTGGTTATGAACATGAGGACAAAGGAGATCGCGACACATGTCATATTCAGACTGAATAATGACGGAAAATATTCATACTGAATATAGTGTTTTCAGATAGAATAACACTATATTTTGTCCGAAAATTTTGCTTCATTATTCAGTCTGAATATGACACGTGTCGTGCTCTAATTTTTCCTCACGTTCCAGCCAAATTTGAGTTCGCATTTGAACTTTCCACTCTCTCTCTCTCTCTCCCTATATATATATATATATATAATATTCATGATTTAGAATTCTGGTTGATATTTTTATATGAAATGAATAATTTGTTTTCAACTTTGTGTTTTTCGTGATATTTTAACTCAATGTTTTACACTATAACTTTACCAGTTGGTTGGTTTTGATTTCAACAATGGTTATAGATTATATCAATCATCTTCTTTTTCCAAACTATCATCTTTACACCAATGTGAGATGATGAAAGTCAAATTTATTTCGAGATTTGAGAAATACTCAGACATCATGTTGCAAAGTCATCATACTTGATTTCACTTTTAATTTTGAACTATAATTTTTATCATTTAGTTGGTTTTGGTTCCATTCATGGTTATTGATTTCAAAGAGGGTCATCCAAGATAAGACAACCCTATGAAACAAACTTTATGAATTGAAACAAAGGCATTCACTCCACCTTTCTTATACACAGCATTTTTGCAAATCTTTTAATTTCTCACTAATGTGGGACAATTAAAACTAAACCCAATGTTCGAAAGAAACTCGCCGTGACAACCATTGTGGCGTGTCGTGGGTTAAGACTTGTATCTAACATCACGCTATGCTCGCGGCACGCCATAGCCTAACGCGTGATTGTTGTAACACCATATTTTGATTTTTCTTACCCTTTTAGAGTATTATTTTTATGTTTTTAATATATAAACTAATTTAATTTATTAATATCATTAACTCATTTGTAATATTATAAAACAAATGTTTATAGGAACAGATTACTCGATCTATTTCCGTATCGCTCACAATATATATCATAACTCGTACATTCATTTCAAATGCATATCCCATTTTTGCACAACAGGGTTATGAAAATCCACGACAAGCGACTGGACGTATTGTATGCGCCAATTTCCATTTAGCTAAAAAAAACCAGTGGATATTGAGGTTCCGCAAACGGTACTTCCCGATACTATATTTGAAGCAGTTGTTCGAATTCCTTATGATATGCAACTGAAACAAGTTCTTGCTAATGGTAAAAAAGAGGGTTTGAATGTAAGGGTTGTTCTTATTTTACCAGAGGGTTTTGAATTAGCCCCTTCCGATCGTATTTCCCCCGAGATAAAAGAAAAGATGGGCAATCTGTCGTTTCAGAGCTATCACCCCAATCAAAAAAATATACTTGTCATAGGCCCTGTTCCTGGTCAGAAATATAGTGAAATCACCTTTCCTATTCTTTCCCCCGACCTCGCTATTAAGAAAGAGATTCACTTCTTAAAATATCCTATATACGTAGGCGGAAACAGGGGAAGGGGCCAGATTTATCCTGACGGGAGCAAGAGTAACATTACAGTTTAATCTTCTCTTTTGCAAGCTTCTTGTGCTTCTCCCAATCTTCATTGCTCAGATTCTTTGGTCTTCTATTCTGTCTTTTTACCAAACGATCTCTGATAGCCATGAGAGTTCCATTGCAACATTTATGGAGTTCTTCAAATCTCACAAATAGTAGTTCTTGAAAGCATTTGCAAACGATGCCTGGAGGTTGAATTACTAAGGTACTCTTCTTCAGATTTTGTTTGCTCAAGTGTACTTGTTTCTTGTTTAGAACATAAGCAACCTGAAAATCAGTCTTTGCAGCCCATATAAATTCTCTGTACAAGCCATCTCTGAGAATTGGGAATGATTTTCTGAACTTGGTGATTGAATCATGAAAACTCTGAGTAGATCTCTGAGATACACATTCTGGAAATCAGCTTCAGAGAAGGTAGAAATTTCACCATTTTGTCTTTCAACAGTAAAGAATGCATACTTGTAATTTTGTCTTGTCTTCAAGTCAGCATCAATTACTTTGACCACTGGACTTTCCTTTCTTGCTTCATTAATTGGAATCCTTGTCTTTCTAATGATATCTGAGTACCATTGTTTCCAACCAAAAGACTTTTGAATCCAGCAATCAATATAGTTGAACTTTTGTTCATAATTCCATGAACATTTCTGGATGGAAATATTCAAGAAACATGGTGAAAGCACTTTCTTCTATTCTTTGTACCTGCAGCTGTTCCTCTTCAGATATTTGCTCTACAGGAACCGACTTTTCAGAAATAGCTTCAGAAATGACTTCTTTTCCTTTCTCTTTATCCTTTTGACTTGGTTCAGAACTTTCAATATTCAGAGAAAACTTCAGAATTTCTTCCAAGTCTTGTTTCTTTGAATGAATCTGGAAATCGTAAGTATTACTAAGTAGATAATCAGCTCCTCTAATCTTGTTTTCTCTTTTGTGACCAACTAGATAACTCTTCCTTACATTTTCTCTGAAATGATTTCTTTCTTTGATCAGACATATGATTTCTTCTTTGACATCTGAATCTTCAACATAATCCTTTGCATAACTAAGAAACCAATTCAGAGTTGAGTTAGAGTATTTTGGAATATCTGAAGTCAAAAAGGTTTTATTTCCATCCACTGTATATCTGAACCGAATATCTGGACTAGTGAACACTCTACTTATTGCTGTATCTTCAAGATTTACAGGTTCCAACAGATTCACTTTAGATAAACCAAATTCCAGAGCTAATTGAAAGTCATGCTTGATGATGTTCCTTATGTAGATTCCCAAAATTCTTCTGACTTCAAAAACAAGTTCAACTTCACTTCTAGCAACACAGAACTGAAAAACTGTCAATTTATCTTGCAATCTTAGTTTGTACAGATCATACTGAGTAAATTCACATAAATATCCATTTCTTCTTTCTGCTCCAAATCTGTATATTACTAAATCATCTTCAACAGTATTTGACAGACATCTAATCTTCTTTATAAGAGTGGAATCCTTCAGATTCTGAACACCATGCTTCTGAACAAAATTTCTAACTTGAGAGATTTGATCTTCAGACCACTCATCATTTACAAAATCTTCCAGAGTTGCAAACCTCAGACTGTTTTTATACATATGGAAGTAAATTACTTCAGGAAACTCTAAGCTGATTTCTCCAAAAAGAAACATATCTTCCTTTTCATAGACTTGATCTAGAATAGGTTCTTCAAGAAGAGGAATACCAATTTTGGGAATAGTGATGTAGGATCTGACTCTTACTTCAAATTTTCCAGGGTAGACCATTAAAATTTCATCTGCAATTTCAGTTCCTCCCATATGACTTAGATCAAGTTCTAGTTCAACTCTTTCATCTGGTTGATCAAGAAAATCTCTGAAGACTGAAAACCTGTTGTCCAAAAGTCTACACTCCAGACTTCTTGGATTATTCAGAAAGACATGCACCCAACAAAATTGACTTAGTATATTCCATAATTCTTCAGAAGCTCTTCTGTATTCATCACTCAAAAGTTGTTGGGGTTTCCAAATTACCAAATCTTTTATCTCATTAGCTTCAGAACTTTCTCCCATATTAGCTCCAGACATGTCTTCTTCAAACATAATAACATTAGAAAGATCACTAGGCTCACCAATGACATCTTCAAATGCAAGGTATTCCCTTAGCATCTTTTCATTTGAATCAGGAATAATATCTGTATTGTCTGAGCTTAAGTTACCTTCAGAATCAAAGGATAACTTCTCTGTTTCATACCCTTCCTCTACTATATCTTCAGAAGAATGAATATTTGCCTCTTGTCCTTCATGTTCTGCAAATAAGATATTTTATATTGCTTCGGAAACTCTATTAGATGCTTCACCAACATTCTGAGCATCTTCAGAAGTTTTCTCAGAACTTTGTTCTTGAACATTTTCAACATTCTCTGTTTCAGATAATCTCTGTCTTTTCTCCCTCTCTTGATTATCAGGATCCTGATCATCAAGACTTCTTTTAGAAGTATCTGATTGAGGCCTGCTCTCCAGAACAGATAACCTTGTGCTTAAATCTGTCTGAGAACTCTGAATAGAAGAAAGCTGAATTAAAATCTGAGTAATGCCATCCTTTGTTGCAAAAGTAGAAGAATCTGGTTGAGCAGATGAAAAAGAATCTTGAGAAGCTTTTAGAGAAGAAACGGATGAAGCAACTTCAGAAAAAGCAGTCAGAAGTGCTTGTTTGAAATTATTCAGATCATTAGAAGATTGGAGTTGAAAATCATTCAGCCTATTCACCATACTCACCCCTTGTTGATCCAACCTATCCTCCATCACCTTTTTAGTTGTATCCGTCAATTCCTTGATGTCCTTCTGAATCTTTGCAAATTCAGAAGTACAAAAATCTTTGAATTGTGTGAATTTGGGTAAGGTTCCAAGACCAACAGATGGTCTTGTTTGCAGTCCTTTAGAAGAAGGTTGGCCTGTATGTGCCATAGAGACATCATGAACCACATGTGATTCTGTGAATAGGGCTTTTGTTATGTTCACCCCACCAGGTCTTCCTACTAATCCTTGATATCCAGAAATAGGAATATCTATAGTTGTTGATGCAAAATGACAAACACCTTGCTTAGTGACATCTGGAATATGTATGCTAGTGTGATAGGATTCCACATTAAGTGGTTCAGTAGGCTCAATGTTGAGTGAACCCTCAAACTCAATGTGTTCAAAATTGTGAAGGGGGGACATATATCCTTCATTTTCAACAAAAGGAACCTCCAATTGGGGTCCTAATGGATTATAAGCTGCTTGCCCCATATGTGTTGATGAAACACCCTTCTGTTGAGAGATGGGTGAGTGGCTGGGGGGGATAACCAAATTTGCCATGAGCTCACTGGCCTTTTCAATATCATCCACCAAAGAATGTGGAATAATAGAAGATGTGGGTGCCCGGCTAGTAACAGGTGGTTCAGAGGTTTGTTTTTCTTTTACCTGTGTTCTCCCCTCTTCAATTCTTTTTCTTACTCTTCTACCCATCCTCTCATTTTCGTTTTTCCTCTTTACTCTTTGAGGTTGTTCTCCCCCTTGAAAAACCTCCCCTCTCTTTCTAACAAGTCTAGACTCCCTTGCATTATCACCACTCTGGTTTGAATCAGGGGAAGGGACTACTGGTTGAGGTAATCCCATAGATTCTAAATACTCACTCACAATCCTAGGGATAGGGTTAGGGTTAGGGTTTGAAGGTCCGGCTTGATTAGTAGCAGTTGTGGCTGTGTCTTGGACCATTTGATCTTCATTGAGTGGAATTTCCATTGTTCCAACAACCAATTTTTGAGGTACGATCTTGAATGAACCATCACTCGATGATCCATTGCTGTCATTAAGGCTCGAGGAAGTAGAAACCATAGCTTTTGAAGTAGACATTATATTTGAAGAACAAGGATTCGAAATGGAATGAAGATCCATGAAAACAGATAGATTTCTTGGAGTAAAATCACTAAAAAATGAAGACGATGAAGAATTCGTTGATTTATAAGACCGGATAAGCGCTGATGGACACGTGGCCAAAAAGTGAATGTGATTAGAGTAGTAATCATCATTTATTTCGATAAATGAACCGTTTAATCGTCGTGCTTAAGAAATATCCAATGAAATTAAAACACGTGGCACACGCTTAAGTGATACTTAAGAAATATCAACGGGAAGTTAAGTTCTGAGAACAAGTTCAAAAACTTCAGAAATTGTTCAGAACTTCTGAGAATAAGTTCAGAAGTCTGAAAGAAAGAACTCAGAAGAACCTCAGAACTCTTAAGTTTAGTTCAGAACTAAACTTGTATCACTTTAGAAGACTAAAAATTATTTAAAAATACAAACTTCTGAAAAATATAAATCATTTTGAGAATTCAGAAGTAGGTTTGAACAATTGAAAAATATTTTATCTAAGGATGTTTGTTCATACTTCTTAGATATGAAGTGTAAAACTTGATTTCAGAAATTCAGATATGTTTTGTAGGAAAGAGTAGTTCAAAAATTTGACAATAATACCACTCCCCCTTGAATCATTAGCAACTATGATTCTCCTCTTTAAACAGTGCAATATTTATCAAAGAAATAAGAAAATATTAGAGAAATAAAAAAAATAGTAATAAACAATCAACCTAGATAAAGAAGGATTATACTTCTGAGTTTGAAAAGAAACAAAGATCTGAATATTGAACTTCAGAAAATTTCTGAAGGGCAAATGATTCAGAATTTGAGATAAGAACCTCAGAATATGACTTCTAAAGTTTAGTTGATGTTTAATACTTACATAGACATATTCATCATGCCCAATTTACTTACCAAGAAAATAAATCGTTTTTCATCAAGTGCTTTGGTAAATAAATCAGCTAACTGATAATCTGTCTAAACAAAAAACATTTCAATATTACCTTTTTCCACATGATCTTTGATAAAATGATATCTTACATCAATGTGCTTGGTGTTTGAATGCTGAACAGGATTGGCAGTGATGACTATGGCACTCTTTGAATCACAATACAAAGGAATCTTTTTGAAAGTGTAACCATAGTCTTTGAGTTGAATTTGCATCCAGATCACTTGTGAGCAACATATTGCAGCTGCTACATACTCAGCTTCTGCTGACATGATCCAGAAGTACTTTTCCAGTCTAATTTGCATCCACCATGATCTGCATCTGTAAAGGCTGTTAGTTCAAAACTAGTATCCTTAGGATACCAAAGTCCCAATGAAGGAGAACCTTTTAGATATCTAAGGATTCTTTTTGCAGCTAGAAGGTGTGATTCCTTAGGATTTGCTTGATATCTGGCACAAATACATGTAGCAAACATTATATCTGGTCTACTAGCAGTTAAGTAAAGCAAAGATCCAATTATGCCTCTGTACTTTTTTCTGATCAACAGATTTTCCATTCAGATCAGGTTCTAACTTAGTTGCAGTGGCCTTTGGGGTTTGAATACTTGAACAATCAGTCATGTCAAACTTCTTAAGTAAGTCTGAGACATACGATTGATTAATGAATATGCCAGTGGGAAGTTGTTTAACTAGAAGACCAAGAAAAAATGTCAACTCTCCCATCATAATCATTTCAAATTCAGTTTGCATTATTTCTCAAAATTTCTACAAAATTTTGGATTTATAGAGGCAAATATAATATCATCTACATATATTTGTATCAAGATCATATCATCACCTTCGTTTTTCATAAATAAAGTTGTATCAACAGTACCTCTTTTGAATTTAGAATTCAGAAGAAAAGTTGTAAGAGTATAATACCATGCTCTTGGTGCTTGTTTAAGTCCATATAAGGCTTTGTCTAAAATGTAGACATGATTTGGAAACTCTTTGTTTACAAAGCCTTCTGGTTGTTCAACATACACTTCTTCATGTAAAATACCATTCAGAAATGCACATTTCACATCCATTTGATACACCTTCTTGTTCTTGTTAGCATCATATGCAAGAAATATTCTAATGGCTTCTAATCTAGCAACAGGAGCAAAGGTTTCATCATAATCAATCCCTTCTTGTTGACAATACCCCTTAGCTACAAGCCTTGCCTTGTTTCTTACAACAATACCATTTTCATCCTTTTTTATTTTTGAATACCCATTTTGTGCCAATGATAGATTTACCTTTTGGTTTTGGTCTCAATCTCCAGACCTCGTTTCTTTCAAATTGATTTAACTCATCCTGCATGGCTAAAATCCAGTATGGATCTTGAAGTGCTTCATATGGCTTTTTGGTTCCATGCTACTTAAGAAATTTAATACAGACACTTATTTGCTGTTGCAGATCTTGTTTGAACACCTTTTGATGCATCTCCAATAATTTGATGCACTGGATGACTGGATGTCTATTTGTTCACATTTGGCAATGGTTGAACACATGAAACATTGTTCAGAGAATCATAATC
Source organism: Silybum marianum (assembly GCA_036898165.1). Taxonomy (NCBI): domain Eukaryota; kingdom Viridiplantae; phylum Streptophyta; class Magnoliopsida; order Asterales; family Asteraceae; genus Silybum; species Silybum marianum. Next base: position 11,252,861 of record CM072540.1, on the reverse strand, counting down.
ATCAATAATTGCTTGAGTTTCAGTATCATGATTGATAACTGAATGTAAATCTGAAGTCTCCCCCTCAAATGGAAAATTTTGAATTTGTTCAGAACTTTGATGTACATGCTCAGAAGTATCTTGAACTGGTTCAGAAGTAGCTTGAACTGGATCAGAAGTAATTTGAACTGGTTCAGAAATTGAATCTACATTTTCAGAAGTTGGAAGTTCTGAGTTTGAGGTTGAGATTTGTGGTGCTGATGTACTTGAAATTTGTATTTCTGAAATGTCTTGATCATTTGTGCTTCTGATGAGAGAAGGATTTTGATAATCTGCAGAAACATTTACAGAAATATCAAATAAGTCTTGACATAAATTGTCTAAATTTGTTTTAAGTAAAGTGTGAGATTCAGAAGTAGAGTTTGTCTGATTATGTTCTGAGTCCAAATTTTCAGAAGTTTGTTTATGTGCGAGTTCTGAACTGTCTTGGTCAGAAGTCAATGTTGGCTCATGAAATCTGAAATTTGTAGTCTCAATGATCCTTTGAGTTCCTTTAATGAGTACTCTGTAAGCTTTGGATCTTTGAGAATAGCCAACAAAGATACCAGCTACACCTTTTGGTGCGAATTTGTCGAGATGTTGAATATTATTCTTTAGAAAACACCTGCAACCAAATATTTTAAAATAATCAATATAGGGTTTTCGTTGTTTTATCATTTCATAAGGAGTTTTAAGAAACTTTTTTTTAGAATGATCCTGTTCTGAGTAAAACATGCAGTAGCAATAGCTTCTGCCCAAAGAGAAAGAGGAAGTTCTGAATATGGCAGCATGGTTCTTGCAGCCTCTACCAAAGTTCGATTCTTTCTTCCAACCACCCCATTCTGTTGAGGAGTTCATGCAGCGGAAAAATTATGTGAAATACCAACAGATCCCAAAAAATTCTGAAATATAGAATTTGTAAATTGTGTTCCATTGTCACTTCTGATATTTTGGATTGGAAGTTGAAGAAGAACTTGAATTTTCTTCAGAAAGGGTATCAGTCTTTCAGAAGTATCAGATTTGAGTCTCAGAAATTCAATCCATGTGTATCTTGTGTATTCATCTACTATGACAAGAATGTATTTCTTTCCCCCCATGCTTTGAGTCTTCATTGGTCCACACAAATCCATATGTAGCATTTCTAGTGGAGCTTTGCATGAAGATAGCATTTTCAGAGGTTGAGAAATTCTTTTGATCTTCCCTAGTTCACATGCAGAACAATGAGAGTTCTTTTCAAATCTGATCTTTGGTAGTCCTCTTACAGATTGATGTTTGCCTAGTTCAAAAATGGCTTTGAAGTTCAGATGTGACATTCTTCTGTGCCAAAGCCAACTATCATTTCTCATTGTTGTAGACATATAACATACACCTTGTAGTTGACCAATTGCAGTGAATGTTGCTGTGTAGATATCTCCATCTCTATAAGCAGTTAATTCATTTTTGTTTGCTGTACTCAGAACGTGACAGTGATCTATCTCAAAATTAACCTTCCATTATTTGTCACAGAATTGACTAATACTGAAAAGATTATGTCTTAGTCCCTCAACAAAGAAATCTTTCATTACTGTCACATCTCCTTTAATGAAAGTGCCATATCCTCTTACATATCCCTTTGCATTGTTTCCAAAGCTAACTGTTCCTCCATATCTTTCATGATAATCAGTTAGTAATTCTTTGAAAGGTGTCATGTGTCTTGAACAACCAGAATCTAAGACCCACATATGACATATTTGCAAAAGAGATTATTGAGTTTTAGGTACCCATTCCAGAATGGGTCTTTTGAGATTAGTAAGAATTTTTTAAGTTTTGAACTTTGTCTTTAGATTTTTCAATTCAGAAGTTTGTTCAGAAGTTTGAAATTTATCTTTCTTAGTTTTATTTTTATTTTTATTTTTTCTTTTAATTGAATCTGTCAATATAGCTGAACATTTCTTAATAGATTTCATCAAATTTTTCTTGTTTGTTTTGGAGTTAAGATGAAGATTATGATGATCACAATTAGTACAGTGAATATGATTCTATAAAGTATTTATAACAACATTAGACATATAAGAATCAATAACATTTGATTTTTCAACAAAGATTCTTTTATTCACTATCTTTGATTTAGGTACATCACTTTTATTTGAAATTGAAAAACTATCTAATTTGTCATTCTTTGACAGTCTTTCATCTTTCTTTCTCCATATTAAAGTGGATAGCTCTGTAAAAGATAAGAAATGAGGATTAGTATAAGAAATTCTTTTGTTCACTTTAGGTTTAACCTCAAAATTTGAGTTAATTTTCTGAACTTCAGAGAGAGAATTTGAGGATTGACTTTGTTCAAAGTTTTTAACTCTGGTGTTGAAGTCAGAAGATGTTACTAAACATGGTGATCAAGTCAATGTAGTGCTTGTAATAGTAGGAGAAAAATCTGAAGAAGTAAAATTTTCAGATTTCTGAGATTCTGGTTTTAAAAACACAGGACCAAACATTTCTGTAGGTATCTTTGAAGCTTCAGATTTTAGCATTTCTCCTTCAGTCATACAAGACTGTAATTTGTAAACCAAATAGCCATTTTTATCAATTACTTGCACCATATGATCATCATCATCTTCTGAATCAGAAGCATTTATTAGTTCTGAAATTTATTTTGCGTCATACTAGTTGCAAAAATATTTGAATTTTTTGTTGTTGTAGACTCATCATCAGAATTATCAAAAAATATATTGGGATTCTCATCAACATATTCTAAAGAGTCAATTTCTGAGAATTCATCATATTTTTCTTCATGTTCTGATTTATTATCAGAAGTATCTTCTGAAATGACTTCAGAATTGAATTCAGAAGTAACTTCAGAAATTATTTCAGACTTAACAATTACTTCAGATTTTTCTTCAGAAATTAAATTTATTTCTTCTGTTTCAGAAATTATCTCTGGTTCACCAGTTTTAAGAGATGTTTCTTCTGAAAACAAAGTCTCTGATTTTACAAACGGTATTCTTTCAGGCAAAGAATAGTTCACAGGTTCAGAAATAACTCTTGTATTTGATTCATTGAAAATTTTCATTTTAGAATAATCATACAGATTTGCAGGTGCCTTTTTCAGTATTTGACTGTCATTATATCCTAAACCTGCTTTTATGTTGTAAACTTTTGAATTTTAAGCCTGACTGGTTAAAATGTTCAAAGTTTGTTCAGTTTGTCCTCTTTTAAAATTTAAATCTTCTAATTCCTTAATCTTTTTATAAAGATCAAGTCTCTCTTGATTCAGAAAATTCATTTTAATATTCAGAATTTCTTTTTCAGACTTCTCATTAATAATTTCCTTTTGTAAGTTGTCCATATTTTCTTTTAAAACAAGTTTTTCTTCAGAAACTTTTTTAAGAATCTGTTCAGCTTCTTGACAATTTTCTTTATATATTTGACTTTCAGCCCTGAACTGATTGACCAAAATCTTTCACCTTTGATTCTGTTTCTGAGAGTTTCAAATTCAGACAACATGTTTTAAAATTGATTTTTCATTTCAGAATCTACAGTGTTATGTTCAGAATTATGTTCATAATTTTTTTCAGAATTTTGTTCAAAAGAGTAGTTCATTTCAGAATTTAATTCAGAAGATGAAGAAGATACCTCAGTGTCTTTTTTATCTTTTTCTGGATCCATTTGACACATATAGCAATTAGTTGCATAGTGAGCAACTTCTTCATCATCATCTCCATCACTCCAGTTTAACCAGTCTTCTTCATACTTGGTCACTAAAGCAGGATTGAGCTCCTTTTTCTTAGCTAGTAGATGCTTCTTCTCATAGTAGCCCGAATTCTTGACTTTTGGCATCTTGCATGATGTCCAGGCTTTCCACAGTTGAAGCACCTTGCTGGTTCAGATGTTTCAGATTGACCAGCTTCTTGACCTTTCTTAGATCCACTTTCAGACCTAGGTATATTTTGATATTTTTGATTGTATCTTTGAGTAAATTGCCTTGTCATAAAAGCAATATTATCAGAAATCCTTTTCAGCTCCTCATCTGATTCATCCCCATCACAAACTGTTGTCTCTGGGATCTCAAACACCTTCTTAGCAGAAATAGTCAGAGAATTATTAGACTTCTTGCTTAACAAGGCTACTGTTTCATTTGCCTTCTTTTGTTCATTTTTTCTAGTTTTGATTTTGTCTTCTTGTTGAAACAGAATACCATAGACATCATGAATGGATTTTCTAGATAAGTTTCTAGTAACCATGTTATCAAAGAAGCTTGACAATTCATTACCCAAGTTGTTCAGAAATTTGTTGTTTATCTCAGAATTTGATTTCTGAACACCATTTCTTCTCAGATCATTCAGGATATTGTTGAATCTATGATAAGTCTCTGTAATAGATTCATTCTCTTTATACCTGAAGTTCTCATAAGTACCCACACAGATATTCAATCTTTGTGGTTGGGCTTTTGTACTACCCTGCATTTGAGCTTCAACTTCATCCCACATGGCTTTAGCAGATGTTAAGCTGTCTACTCTATTGAATATCTCATTAGGAATAGCCATTGTAAGAAGAGTTAATGCCCTTTTTTGTCAACTTTAGCTTGAGCTTTCTTAGTAGTATTGTACATACCTAGGCTTTTCTTGTTTCTTGACGCCGGTATTTCAGGAGTAGATTCAGTTCTAGGAACTGCTGGAATTTCAATAAAGACCTCTAGTGGGCCATTTGTGATCGATTGCATTAAAGCTTCATCTATGTTGTCCAAGAATTGAATCATCCTGATTCTCCATTGATGGTATTCTCCCAAGAAAAAAGTTAGTAGTTTCGTTTAAGATCCGATTTAGACAATTTCTTTAGACATCTTTGATTGTTAGAAGATCGAGAATTCACCTGATTTAAGTTTGACATTTATCGATTAAGAACACCAAGAACTGTCAGATCTGACAATTCTTTCACAAATCTTCAAGAACAGATGAATTGGCTCTGATACCAATTGATAGGACCCAAACAATCAAGATATCAATATATGAAAAGATTAGAACAGATATATGATAGCCAAATGTCGCATGTATTGATTGGATGAACAGTATTACAAAATATTTCTTTACAAGGCTTATGGAAAACGTTAGTCTAACAATCTAACAAACTATCTATTTATACATGAAATAGAAAAACTAAAGTAACAGTACATTCATAACAGACAAGTTCAGAATAGGTTTTGAACTCCTTCAGATCTTCTTCAGAAGCGTCTTCAGAAGTGTCTTCAGAACTTCTTCAGAACCTCTTCAGAATATCTTCAGAACTTCTGAAGTTGGCACTTCAGAAGTTATGCGTTAGGCTTTTCTTTATCTTTTCCTCAGATCTATACATCTTCAGAACCCAGTACCTTTTGAAGCTATTATGATATCTCTATCAGTTTATAATGCTACAGCATTAGGTATAGTAAGCAAAATCCTACGAAAATAAAAGTGGGGATACGAAATAACCATAGCGGATGCATCTGATGGACGTCAAGTGGTTGATATTATCCCTTCGGGGCTAGAACTTCTTGTTTCATAAGCGGAATCCATCAAATTTGATCAACCGTTGACAAGTAATCCTAATGTGGGCGGATTTGGTTAGGGAGATGCAAAAATAGTACTTCAAGATCCATTACGTGTACAAGTCTTGTTTGAACCCAGATCCCTTTCTAAATACTAAATTGAGAAATTTGAGAATCAAAGTATAAGCGGAAGCAATTCAAATCAATTAACAACAGTAATTATCAAACAAACAGTAAGTAATAAGAGATGAAGAACATACTGAGATTGTATTGATAACCTTGAAGATCGATTACAAATAAGGAATAAAATGCACAATATGATCTCCAAAAGTATGTTTTCCAATCGACAACTTTACATTCAAAGACTTAATCTATTTATACTATTATAGTGAATATAAAGACAACAATCTAACCAGTTACTAACTAACACGTAAGCATATAGGAGCGTATAACATAATTCAGTTATAAGCGGAGATGCATGAGGTAAGAGTGTGCCACGTCATATCATACTTCCATCTTATGGTTCATACTTCTTAGGTCTAACAATCTCCCCCTAAGTATGAAACCAGAGTTGTGGAATATGATCTTTGTTTTGTCTATCTTAGAGTGGATCAACTGTTGAAATGATCTTTGAGATTCTGTCGATGATTCCTCTGAGCTTTAAGAGAACATCAAGTCTTTTCACCATCCTCTCAGTTACTTCAGGATCATAGTTGTTGATATCAACAGAGATGTAACATTTTGCAATGTATACAACTTCTGATGAATACTTGTGTGCTTCTTTGATCCTGAAAAAACTCCTTCTATCTGGTCTTTTGAAGATGACCCCTTCTTCTAGTCTAATCAATACTCTGCCGATTTTTAGAGAATTGATACCTTCCAAGTCTTCATTAGGAGCAGAGATTGCAAGATTATCAACATTGTAATTGATCCCTATTTGAAATTCTACTTGTCTCTTGTATCTGATGAGGGACTTCATACATTGAATGATCCGAGAATAGGCAACTTGATCTTGGTTATCACTTCTTTTGGTCATCTGAATCTTCATGAAATTTTCCAGAAAGATGAGATCAGAAGGAAAGATGGACAGTAAATCATTATCACAGAAGTAATAAGTCTTATTGTCTTCTCTGATTACTTCATATACGGTATACCAAATCTCTGTCTGTTTAAATGAAGTATGCTTGATGGCCGAAACTCTCTTGATTGGCACTATTGTGTAGACATCCTTTCTAGCTTGCCTGTGACTCATGAATTTATCTTTTTCAGCCTCACTAACATTGTAGCCATTCGAGAAGCTAGGCAGCATAAGATAGATCTTTTGATCTATAGGAGCATACATGTATCTTTTTGTCACTTCCAGAATTGGGAGATCAATTCTTCCAAGTCTCTGTAGTTTTTCTCTATTTTCAGCTGCTCGACTTGATGATCCTTCAGCAGTTGCTTTTTTAGCTTTTTCTTTTTTCCATTTCTGCTTGTTCTCTTGCTTTTTCTGCCAAGGCCCTTTCAGCTTCAGTTCATGCATGGAGTTCAGCTTCTATTCTTTCTTCTTCTCTTCTTTTATTTAAGGCTTCAACTTTAGCTTTTGAAGCTTCAGCTTTAGCCTTGGAAATTTTAGCTTTAAGAAGTTTTGCTTCAACATCTGGAGGGTAGGGAACACTTCTGTTAATGCCAATGACATCCAAAAGAAATTGGGCCATTTCTGGATCCTTAGGAAGAGTGCCGGAATGTGTGGCCAGAGGTCTTGGAGTTAGAGGTGTTTGTTTTGAAGATGGAGGTGCAGATGGAGATGAGGCAGAAGCTATTCCTTTATCTTGAGAAGAAGTATCAGTGCCCATAGTAGTTTTAGCTTTCTTGGATTCTGGCATTTTCTCCCCCTTCTGAGAATCAGGATCCTGATCCTCAGATCTTTTCCTTTTGAGTTCAGACTTTTTGCATGCCCTCTCTTCCTTAGCCTTCTGTTTAGCAGTGAATGTAGCTGAGAGAGAGCTTACCATTAAAGATAATTGAGAAATAGAAGACTCCAGAGAAGTGAGCTTCTGATCCACGTTTGAAGTGATGGCAGTTGTTTTTGAGACATACTTGGAAGTGAGAGTATTAATTCTTTCTAGCATGGCTTTCTGAAAGACAGCCATGTCGGACTTCTTTACCCGGGATGATCCAGAAGTGTCTTCAGATGGTTGGACAGCCTTAATAATCTTCTGAAGATCTGCCACCAAGGAGCCATATTCGTCAACAGAGATGGTGACCTCTGGAGTTGGAATTTCATCAGGAATAAAGAAGATAGCGTCAGAGTTGGCCTGGATGCCTTTGTGCAGAGAAGAAAAATGATCAGAAGCCTGTGTTCGATGAGCTTCTGCATTTGTAGAGATAAGCTCTTTGAGTGCCTCCAAAGTTCGAGTATGCTGAGTTTGTTCATTTTGGATGGCAAGAAGAATGGCATTGTGAGAATCCAGGGATAATTTTAGATCTTCCACAGATCTCTGAAGTTTATCACCGAATGCCTGAAACGCTGCATTGGTGACAAAGTCAGAATGTGTAACCGGTGTATCTCCAACACATGGAGCCGCTTTACTCTCGCGTTCAGAGAGGCCCTTTTTCACACATGTGTTGACGTTGAGTGTGGAGGGACTTCCAACCTGTCTTCGAGGGCTGTGATTAACAGGCACCTCTTCGGTTGTTCTGATTGTCTCAACAGAGTCCTCATCATCAGAGGATGAGGTGCTGAAGACAATGTGCTTACCTTGATGAAGTGTAAACACTCCGGTAAGTGGTGCGTCCTGTTGCTGCAACCCCTCTGATGGGATTTCCTCAGCTTCTAAACTATCAGAAAATATGGACTTATCTTCTGAGGTTCCTATGACATTGTTGGTCACAAAGACAGCAACATTTGGTGTGGATTGTGGCGAGTTCTGGGGCGAATGAACTCTTATATTATCATCATCATTCTTTTGAGAGAATGATGAAGAGGATTTGGTTTCCCCGGTAGTGCGTGATGCAGAAGATTGAGAAATATCCTCTGATCGGATGGTTTCTGGGTGGTTTGGATTGTGTGGTCCTTGGTCAATGAGAGTATATGTGTTGGCATCTACCTCAGCAAATATGGTATCCCTTTGGAAAGAAGGAGAGTTGCGCTCATATGTGTCTCTATGGACATCTTCAGTACCCTCTTGCATTAAGAGGTCGGCATGGGTAGAAACACTCGGTTGTGCACTCTGATTCTTTTCAAACTCAGCCTCACGTGACCCCTCACTTCCTACATTTGGCTCTAAGTGCCCTGGGGTAGGTATTCTCTGTTCTGAGAATACCATAGAGGGTTTATAAGATAAGAGATAGAGAGAGGAGGAAGGAATAAGATCGAGCATATACCTTGAGAGTTCCCTTGGAGATGAGTAGCCGTTGACATCGATAGTTGGTTTATGGGAGTTCATGGATGCTATCTTGCAAAATGGTTGAAGCATAGGAGCTTTAAGAGCACCAATCGCTGGGTAGGTGAACAGGGACAGAAACCTGGGAAACATCAGGGCTGGAAGAGGTTTTCCTTGATTCTGAGAGGATATATTAGTGTTAACAGCTGCTTTTATCTCTTGAAAGATGAGGCTGGCATAGTCTAGGGGTCGGTTAAAGTACATTCCATACATGATTGTAAGAATGTTTCTGCTGGCTTGATCTAGGGATCCAATCTTGCATGTAAGACTTTTGTTGAGGATGGAGATAAGCGTGTTCCACATTGGGGGCAGTTTCTTGCGTCTAAATTCAGAGAGCTTAGATAAATTCTCATTATACCCCAAGAAGTAAATAAAGAAGAGGAGGGCTTCAAATGTTGGATTTTGGTCTAGATCAGGGTTTGGCACAATTCCACCATCAACTTCAATTGTAGGAGTAGGTAAGTGAAAATACCTAGCGATCTTCTTCTTAGTGATGGGTATTTCCACAGCATTCTCAGGTTCATTAGGATGGCTGAAATTTCCATGCAGTGTTTCATCATCTGCAATGTACATAGACTGCCATACCTCTTGGACATACAGCTCAGGAACATTTGGATAGGCCAAAGTTAGGGCACGGTTTAGTTGATGTTGTTGAAGAAATTCAACCAAGATTCTGAAGTCGAGAAGATATGTGTTGGGATCGAGGAGAACCTGCACATTGTTTGCCTTCAAAGGCAGTTTGACAATTGGAGCACTATCCGTCGTGGGGTCAACAAGACGACCTTCGTCATCATTTGGATTTGTAAGACCAAGTCTGGAAGCCATTGATGGATGATTAGAAATGCTTGAGAGAATTTGAAAGCAGGATAGCAAGCACTGTAGATTTTGCGAGGAAGAAGATAAAGTACTGTATTTGGGGTTTATATATGAGAGAGCGTTTGGGGGTAATGTGGAAGGAGAAGGGGTTTTTTAGAATTTGGGGAAAAGGAAAAACGATTCAGTTATGTTGATGTAATCACGCAGGCATGTAGTCATGCAGTCACACGATGAAAGACACGTGTAAAGCAGAAAATCGTGTAAATGCTGATTTAGCATAGGTTTGATGAGTCACTGAAGGGCTTATCTAAGTTAAACCGTTTGATTATCCCAAAAAAAAATTAATAAGAAATTAATAAGAAAAATTAGTATTGAATCAAGAAAAATAATCATTTTAGTTGATTAAACCAATTTTTGAGATTAAATCTTTTTAATGAATTTAAAATCAGACATTTGGAGAAATAAAGCAGTTTTAATCCAAATGAAAGTTTAATATTTATTGACAGATGTTTCCTAAGAAATTAAGAAATAATAAGAAAATTTTAAAGTAACCTTGAAGGAAAGAGTTAATTAAAATAGACTTATGTATATTTAAAATTTTCAGAAGAAAAATAACTCAACAAACAATGGAAAAAGAATTTGACCCAACAAAAATATGTCAAAAGAACAATTTTTCAAAAAATATTAAGTTAAATCTGAAAATTCTGAATAACCTTAACGACAAGAGTTAGTCAGAAGAAGCAGATTTAAAACAAATTTTGAAAGAAAAAGTGTTCAGAAGACAGCTAACAGTAGTTAGACTTAGTTTTTCTCCCCCTGGAAACAAGCTCGGAGCTCCCCTTCAGAAGTTGTATCATTCTCCCCCTTTGATTTTCAAGAGATGCTTCCTTTCTGTTGCCACTTGGATATAAATAAATAAAGAACTCAAGAAACAGAGATGGTTAGAGACTTCTGAATGCTTCTGGATAAAACCCTCAGAAGTTATCAGAGGTCTCTGATCAGCTCTGAGATAATGAAAAAAAAGATTTACATGTTTATCATCCCCAACTTGCTGATTAAGAAATTAAACCGCTTCTCATCCAGAGCTTTTGTAAAAATATCAGCCAAGATACATTTCTATTGTGCCCTTCTCTACATGATCTTTGATAAAATGATACCTGACATCAATATGCTTTGTTTTGGAGTGCTGAACTGGGTTTTCAGTAATGGCAATGGCACTCTCTGAATCACATAAGATGGGAATCTTATCATATATCAGTCCATAGTCTCTGAGTTGAGTCTTCATCCAAATAACTTGTGAACAACAACTAGCAGCAGCAACATATTCAGCCTCTGCAGTAGATGCAAAGACACAATTTTGTTTCTTGGGTGTCCAGCTTATAAGTCTATTTCCCAAAAGTTGACAGCTACCAAAGGTACTTTTTCTGTCTAGCTTACATCCTGCATGATCGGAATCTCTATATGCCATTAAATCAAACCCAGAATTTTTAGGATACCAGAGACCCAATGATAGAGTTCCTTTTAAGTATCTAAAAATTCTTTTGACATCGGCCAAATTGGATTCTTTTGAATTTGCTTGATATCGAGCACAAAGACAGGTGGCAAACATAATATCAGGCCTACTAGCAGTTGAATACAGAAGAGAACCTATCATACCTCTATAGCCTGTGACATCTACTAGTTTTCCAGAAGAATCGGGACCTAGCTTCATACTAGGAGAGATAGGTGTTTTCATAGGTGATGAATTTTGAAAATGAAATTTCTTTAGCATGTCAGAAACATACTTGGCTTGATTAATAAAGATACCATCGGTATTTTGTTCAACCTGGAGTCCGAGAAAGAAGGTTAGTTCTCCCATCATACTCATTTCAAATTCCTTTTCCATCATTGCAGAAATCAAATCCACTTCAGTTTGATGAGTAGAGCCAAATAATATGTCATCCACATAAATTTGAACAATAGTTAACATACCTTTGCCTCTCTTGATGAACAGTGTGGTATCAATCTTACCTTTCTCATAACCTTTGCTGATCAGAAATTTGGATAATCGTTCATACCAGGCTCTGGGAGCTTGCTTTAAGCCATATAAAGCTTTGTCGAGAAGAAAGACGTATTCTGGATGTCTTGCATCTTTAAAACCAGCAGGCTGTTCAACGTACACCTCTTCTTTGAGATAACCATTCAGAAATGCACATTTAACATCCATTTGATATACTTTAAAGTTTTTGTATGCAGAGAAACCAGAAATAGTCTTATGGCTTCAAGTCTTGCAACAGGAGCAAATGTTTCGTCATAGTCAATGCCGTCTTCTTGACAGTATCCCTTAGCCACCAGACGAGCCTTATTTCTGATCACTATTCCGTCTTCATCCTTCTTATTTCTGAAAACCCACTTAGTACCAATAGCAACTTTTCCGTTTGGTAAAGGTACTAAGTTCCACACTTTGTTACGTTCAAATTGAAGTAATTCTTCTTGCATAGCTTCCACCCAACTTGGTTCTAACAAGGCTTCATGAACATGCTTTGGTTCGATCATGCTAAGAAAGTTGACATAAAATGCTTCATTAGCAGTAGCTGATCTTGTCTTAAAACCCTCTGATGGACTACCAATGATGAGATCTGGAGTGTGTGATTTAGTCCATCTTGTCATCCTTGTTTATGGTACGTGTTGAGCCAAAACTTCTGTTTCTGTTTCAAAAGATTGAATAACCTCATCTGGAATTGTTGAATCTGAATCATTAGTGCCTGAAATCTCCCCCTCAGATGAAGATACAGAAGTAGCTTCAGATGAAGATACTGGAGTAACTGCTGGATCGACATGTGATGAGATTGGAGCAGAGATGACAGGGGAACTAGCTGTAGAGACAGTAGGACCAGATAGAGTTATTCAAGAGGTGTGAAGAACTTCAGGAATACTTAAAGATGGGGTACGAGGTATTTGTTCTGAAAATATTTCTTCACCTAGAAAATCTTGAAAAATGGCATAGATCTCGGATTCTCTGGGTCCTGAAAGATAATCAGAAGTCACTGTATTAAGTTTAAGTTCTGAAGTAGAATACTCAGAAGTTAGTTGGGTCTGATCATCAAAATCAATGTTAATGCTTTCCATAACAGTCTTAGTACGTAAGTTAAAAACTCGATAGGCTCTAGAGTTTAACGAATATCCTAAGAATTTAGCTTCATCTGACTTTGGATCAAATTTACCAAGTTTGTCTCTGTCATTTAAGATAAAACACCTGCAACCAAAAATATGAAAAATTTTGACAGAGGGTTTTCGTTTGTTGATAAGCTCATAAGAGGTTTTGAGATGCCTATTGAAAATTATGGAACGATTTTGAGTGAAACAAGCAGTGGCTACGGCTTCTGCCCAGAAATGAATGGGAAGACCAGAAGCTGCAAGCATCGTTCTTGCTGCTTCTACCAGGGTGCGATTGCGACGTTCAACTACACCATTCTGTTGAGGAGTGCGTACAGCAGAGAAATTTTGTGTGATTCCATTTTCAATAAAAGTATGCCTCAAGTTTGGCATTTTTGAATTCAGTACCGTTGTCGCTTCTTAGCTGTTGAATCTTCTGATGTAGAAGAACTTGGATTCTGGTCATCATATTCTGTAAAACGATAGGCACCTCTGACTTTTGTCTTACAAATGCGAGCCAAGTATACCTGGAAAATTCATAAATAAGTACCAGAATATACTTTTTACCAGAGAGACTCTGAATTGCAAGGGGACCACAGAGATCAACATGTAACAATTGCAGAGGTCGAGTACAAGAATGATCACTCTTTGTTCTATGAGAAGCTCGTTTTGCCCATTTCACATGCAGGACAAAGATGATCTTTTTGAAAGTGAACTTCTGGAAGACCAAATATCAACTTTTGTTTGACAAGCATTTCAAGAGAGTCAAAGTTTAAGTGAGACATTTTATGATGCCATAACCATGCAACTTCACTCTTTTTGGAGATAAGACAGAGAGTTTCCTTACCATCCTTGGATGTGAAATGCATCATATATAGATTACCTGTTCTGTCAGCTCTCCAGAGTTCCTCACCTGCCTTAGAAAATAGGTAACAATGTTTTTCATCAAATACCACAACGATTTTAGAATCACATAGTTGACTTACACTTAGCAAGTTATGTTTCAATCCAGAAACATGAGCTACTTTAGATAAGGAAATATTACCTTCTTGTAAAGTACCGTAGCATTTTATTTGACCCTTACCATTATCTCCAAACGTCACAGCTCCACCGCTTTTGTCTTTGAATTGGGAGAGTAAGTTTTTCGTTCCAGTCATGTGCCTCGAGCATCCAAAGTCAAGATACCAGATATGCACACGCTGCTTCTGCAATCAATCAGAGTTTTTTAGGTACCCATCACATTATGGGTCCTTTAATGTTAGTTTTGAATTTGAAAATTCTTTTAACGTGCTCTTGATTTGATTTAGCAGAGAGTTGAGGATTGTTTGCAGTTTTAATCTTATTGTTTTTCTTTTGTTTATTTTTGCAGTATGAGAAGTTAGCATTTGACTGATTAGAGGTCCTCAAGAAAAATTGTTTTAAATTCAAGAACATAGAAAAACATTCAGAGTTCTGAGACAGAAAAGCTTTCATTGAATTTTCATTAAGATAAAGAGAACTACAATTTTTCTTAATATTGTCTTTTCTAGTAGCAGTAGTTCTATAGAACTTCCTATCTAGACTAGACTTATTTTCAGAATCTGAAATGTTCTTCAGCGGAGGCTTCCTCTGATTTACCTTCTTAGGAGCTTTCGAAGTTACTGAAACAGGAGCAGAGATATTAGATGTCCATTTTCCCTTTTGAACATAAGTAAACTTTGAAAGATTGGGTTTTGGAGACTTCTAATCTTTCAAACCTTTTTTGAGATTTTCTTCTTTCTCAAGTTCAAGACAAGATTTGGGTTTAATACACATCCGTATGAAGTCTGGATGAATAGATACAGATTGTCTCTGTTCGTTTGATGAAGCAGAGAGTATTGGTATGCCACTGAAATGTTTTTCAACATTTTTATCAGAGGCTTTGATTTCCAGAGATTCATTAGTATATAAGAAAGGAGCATCTTTATTTTTGATGACCTCTGGAGGCTTACTGTAAATAGGTGAAGCTTGATTTTCTAAATTAGAAAAGTATTTTTCAGAATTGTCAAAGAAATCTTTACTTTGATCATCAGTCTCCCAAGATATGTAATTACTTCCAAATTATCTTGATATTCAGAAAGATGTAAGTCTATTAAAGAACAAGGAACTATCTCTGGATTTTTCTTTAAAGAACTTTGCAAAACATTTTCATGTTCAAGTTTGAAACATTTATCCAGAGTTGAGAGAATATCATTTTCAAAACTAAGTTGTAACTCTTCTTCTACTTGTGTAGGAACAAAAGCATCAGCTTCTGGATTCAAAGTTATATGACCATTTAGACCAAATTTAAAAATATCATCTTTCTTCTGATTTTATTCAGATCAACGTTCGTTTTTCCAGATGACTATACAATATTTTTGAACTTGAGTTTTCGTTGATGATGACCATTTTCATATTTTGATCGTTTGAAGATTGATTTTGCATATAAAGTTGGAAACACTGGCTTCTGTTCTTGTCCAATACAGAAGACAGAATCTAAGGTAGACCTTTTCTCACACGTGTAGGGATCTAAATACTCAAAACCAAGTCCAGATCTTCCTACTTGTGTATTAATTTTGTCGTGAACTTTTTGGGCATCCAAATATGTTTTGATTTGTAGCCTTTTTTTTTGAAGTTTGACACGTAAAAATTCTCTCTCTTTTTGAAAATATTTTTTAAGTGCAACAGAGTTTAGTCTGTCACTTTCTTTATCTCGAATCTCCTTATCTTTTTCTTCCAAAAGTTTCTTAAAATTTAAGTTCTCCTTTTTAATCTGAACTTCAATAAGTTTTAGAGTCGTGGAAATCTTTTCATTTTCAGTGCTTAGAACCAGTTTTTCTTCAGTTAAAATATCCATCTCCCTTTTATAAATATCTCTTTCCCTTGGTGTTGTAGAAAGAGTTTTTTCAATGCCTTTTCGTAATTTCTTTTCAATTGTAAGCTTTTGTTTTAGTTCTTCAAAATTGTTTGTTAAAAGCACAATTGTGTTTTCAAGTTCGGATGATTTAGAGAAAGTACTTACCGGTGATTCAGAAGGTTGATCTTCTGACTCATTCGTCTTTGCCATCCCACAAAACATGGCCTCATCACCGCTAGACTCATCTCCTAGCCAGTTTTCTTTCTCATCATAATGAGCTCTTTCAGTGACATTGTACTTATACTTGTTTTTGTAGTACGTCTTGTCTTTATCCAGAGTTCTCTGCAATCCTTAGAGTAATGTCCTGGCTTGCCACATCTGTAGCACACATCCTTTTTCTTCATCTCATCTTCTTTCTTCTCAGCGTAAGATTTTTCAGTTCTCTAAGTCTCTTGTTTGGGAGAATAAGTAGTAGATCGATCAGATCTTCTGTTTCCCTGAAATGATCTATTCCCAAACCTATTAGTGAATTGTTTGCTAATAAGAGCCAAAGAATCAGCAAAGGCTTTGATTTCATCATCAGAGTCAGAATCACTCTCTGGAATAGCCTCTGATATGAAGGCCTTGCTTTTTCCTTTCTTATCTTCATTTCTTCTTCTGGTCGTTCCCTTAGATTCAGAGATCAAAGCCAGAGGTCCACCTATAGTTGTTTTCTTCTGAACAACCTCTTTCTCATGAGCTTGCAAAGTACCAAAAACATCATGCAAAGTCCATTGCTCAAGATCTTGATTTGCTTGAAGGGACATAGAAAGATTTGACCACTCTGAATTCAACCGTTTAAGAAATAGGAAGTTGTTATCTTCTTGGGATCGAATAATATCACATCTTTTACATATATTTATTAAGGAATTAAATCTATGATAGGTCTGTTCTAGAGACTCTTCAGAATTGGCTTGGAAGCTGTTATACTCGTTCAGAGCTTGAGCTCTTCTGTTTTTCTACATTTTAGCACCACCTTCCAGAAGATTTTCTAATTGATCCCATAATTCCTTAGCAGTGTCACAGGAATCCAGAGATTGAAAAATCTCATTTAGAATAGCCATGATAAGAAGAGTTTTGGCCTTTTTGGCTAGTTCGACTTTGGCCTTTTCCTCATCAGACCAGTTTCCCTTCAGCTTTGGAACTTTTTGAGATGGGACTTCATCAGTATTAGTAGTAGCGTGAATTCGTCGAATTGTAGTCATTGGTACGAAGGGACCATTTTGGACAATATGGTAGAGTTCTGTATCCAATCCTTCATAGAAATTTATCATTCGGATTTTCCATTGTGGATACTCACCACGAATAAGAGTGGGAGGTTTGGTCAGAGAACCGGAGGTGTAAACAACATTCAGATTTGAATTTGCCGTTTGTGACAGAGAACAAAGAAACGAGATGGGAGAATTTTTTTTTAACGATTTATATGAAAGTTAGAACAATTAAATTTCAATTGAATCGAAAAACAGGTCGATATCCTTCAAATTTAACCACAATTACCACTATTTTGGAGAAAATTGTTATGAGATTAACAAATTCTCGTAGAACAGAGTAGAGTTATGAACAATATTATAAAACTGAAAGATACACTACTGTAGAAGAGGGATTTCTCCAAATGGAAGAGATCAAATAATCAATAGATTGATTAGATGGCTCTGATACCAATTGTTTGAACCCAGATCCCTTTCTAAATAGTTAATTGAGAGATTTGAGAATCAAAGTATAAGCGGAAGCAATTCAAATCAATTAACAACAGTAATTATCAAACAAACAGTAAGTAATAAGAGATAAAGAACAGACTGAGATTGTATTGATAACCTTGAAGATCGATTACAAATAAGGAATAAAATGCACAATATGATCTCCAAAAGTATGTTTTCCAATCGACAACTTTACATTCAAAGACTTAATCTATTTATACTATTACAGTGAATATAAAGTCAACAATCTAACCAGTTACAAACTGACACGTAAGCAGATAGGAGCGTATAACAGAATTCAGTTGTAAGCGAAGATGCATGAGGTAAGAGTGTGCCACGTCATATCATACTTCCATCTTATGGTTCATACTTCTTAGGTCTAACAAGTCCTTTTGCTCTTCTTCACATATGTTATTTTGGCACAAGTAATTTTGGTTCTTAAAAAGAAACAGTTCGAGAACGTTCAATTGTCTGAAATGAATTTCTAGACTCGCGGATTTATCGACATCAAGTTGTAAAGAGAACCAAATTCTTTTTAGTAATTACCATTAGTTTATCTATGATAAAAAATGAAATTATAAAAAGCCTTTTCTTTGTTTATACTTTTTTTCTACGAGATGCCGGGAATTCCGTGTACCACATTCCTAGCCTTGATTGGTAAGAAGACTATTTGACTTGAACCATTCTCTCTTTGTTTTTTTATCAAAATTTGGGTGATGTTATTATGTTGTTATTGTCAGATTGAAATGTCATAAACTGCATTTGATTCTAATACAATTCACTTCGGCTAGATCCTATCTAAAAGTAAACGCGAAATAGAACGGATAAATGAAGGGAACAAGTATTTCTGGGAGGGGTTATTCGTCTTCCTAGTCTTCGACACACGAAAAGGGTGTGAAAAATCATTTTCTTGTGTCAAAATAATAATGATTCGTGATAGTATAATATTATATATGATATACAAATTTGTCGCCATAAAATACACCTTGAAAAATGCCATGACTCGTCATGGCCTCTAAGGTTTTCATTCCAACCATTGTTATTGATTCCATAGAGGGTCATCCAAAATAAAACAACTCTATTAATCAAACTTTAGGAATTGACACAAAAGCATACAATACACTTTTCTTATACACACCACTTTCTTCAAATCTTTCAGTTTCACGCTAATGAGGGACAATTATAACTAAACCACCATTCAACATTTGAGAATACTCAATTCTCATGGTGTTACCTAAATACTGCAAGGTTTTCCTCTTATATATAGTATAATATAAAGATGAAGATTTGCACTATATATTTTTTTACCATTAGGTTGGTTTTGATTTCAACCATAGTTATTAATTTAAAAGAGGGTAATCCAAAATAGACAACCTCATGAATTGACACAAATATATCAATTCTACCTTTCTTATACACACCTCCTTACTCCAATCTTTCAATCCCTCACCAATATGGGATATCTCAAACTCAACCACAATTCACCAACGCCTTAATACTCAATTCATCATATGATGTCACCTCATTCTCGAGAAACACTCAAACCTCATGTTGCCAAGTCATCATCCTTGATTTGACGTTTAATTTTTTACTATAAATTTTATCATTTGGCTGATTTTGGTTCCAACCATGGTGATTGATTTCAAATAGAGTCATCTAAAATAAGACAGCCCTATGAATGAAATATTTTTTTATCATTTGGTTGGTTTTTGTTCCACTATAAATTTTATCATTTGGATGATTTTGGTTCCAACCACGGTGATTGATTTCAAATAAAGTCATCCAAAATAAGACAACCCTATGAGTCAAATATTTTTTTTCTCCTTTGGTTGGTTTTGGTTCCAACCATAGTTATTGATTTCAAATAGAGTAATCCAAAATAAGACAACTCTATGAATCAAACCTTATGAATTTACACAAAGGCATCCAATCCACCTTTCTTATACACACCACTTTCTTCAAATCTTGTAACTTCTCACCAATATGGGACAATTAAAACTAAACCACAATTCATCATTTGAGAAATACTCAATTCTCATGGTGCTACCTAAATACCCGAAGATTTTCCATATATATAGTATAATATAAAGATAAAGATTTGCACTATAATTTTTACCATTTGATTGGTTTTGAGTTCAACCATGGTTATTAAATTCAAAAAGGGTCATCCAAAATAGACTATCCCATGAATTCACACACCCTTCTTATACACACTTCCTTACTCCAATCTTTCAATCACTCTCCAATGTGAGATATCTTAAACTCAACCACAATTCACCAACAACTCAATCCTTTCTTCTTATGATGCCACCTAATTCTCTCTTGGTTGATCTTTATATATATATATATATAGATATAGATATAGATTTGGTTGGTTTTGAGTTCAATCATGGTTATTAAATTCCAAAAGGGTCATCCAAAATAGACTACCCCATGAATTGACACAAAGATATCCAATCCACCTTTCTTATACACACCTCCTTACTCCAATCTTTTAATCTCTCATCAATGTGGGGTATCTTAAACTCAACCACAATTCACCAACACCACAGTCCTCTCTTCTTATGATGCCACCTAATTCTCCCTTGGTTGTTCTTTTAATATATTTATAGATATATTTATAGATATAGATTGTGTTCTGTTTTGTTTATCGACGGCTGGTGCGATTACTGTAAGTATGTAACAACCATGGACCTACAAGTCTAATTATGGCCCAATATATGTAATTGGGCTTTTTCTATGAAACACAATATAAATAGACACAAAAATAATAATAAATTTATTTTAAAAATATTATGTTTTTTACTTTTCAGAATTTATGTTTATGGTTTTAAAAAATTAAATTAAACAATAAATTGATCTTTTAACAATAATTATGTTTACAAAACAATTATATATAAAAACATAAATGATAGATTACCTATTTTAATAAGAAAGAAATTTCTAGGTAATAATTTTCAAACATAGGAAAAAGTCTCAAATATATTTCAACGCATTTTCATCTTTTCAATTATTAGATTTTCATTTTCTATAACATTTTTACTAAATAGATTATTTCACTTACTAAAACAAAACAAGTTTGATTTGATTTGTCTCCATGCAATTTTATAGACTACAACAAGCAACAACCAAATGATGCGGTCAAGACTTGATGAACCAAAGATGCAAGTTGGCAGCAAGCCAACAACAACTATTAGATGTGCAACAGATGTTTTAAATTGATATGATAATGTGCGGCTCTGAACAAATAAAAATTTGATCATTTAATAATATAGATTTGGAAGAAAATTACTCTACTTAAAAAGGTAAAGCAAACTAATTAAGAATTTATATATATTTGTATAAACATTACTCTCGTTAACTATAATATATATAGGAGTTTAATCAAATAATAACCAAAAAAGGGTTAAGAACTTGAGTATTAATCTAAATCTTAGATGAATTTAATTTTATGGCTCTAATTTTGAAGGTCAATTTTAATAAAATATGGTATTAGCGTCATTTTGACAACAAATATTTATTATTTTATAATTAATAATAATATACTTCCTTTATTTTACCAAACCTAATGCTATTTATACGATCAAATCTCTCGATTTCAAGCTTTTTTTTCCAGATTCATCGGTGATTGACTTTTATTGAGCTATGTTTTCTTACTCATTAATTCACCGAATTTCTTTCTACATTCTTCTTGTAATCGATGGAATCAACAGAGATGAACAATTTTCCTGATGCAAATACACATGAACAATAGCTTTTGGATGCTATTAACGACGATGTGGAGGAACAATTGGTTGATACAGGTTTTCTTTTCTTTGTTTTTTTTTTACCGATTTTATAACTTAATCGTATAGTTTTGTCTAGGTTTTCAATTCAATGATTATTATGATATCGATGCATGTGTTTGTTCTAAATTTTGTTTCTGTTTTAGTTGTAATGAACTACTACGATTCAAATCTTCATTGTGCCTTTTTGTTCTTAAAATTCGATTTGTAATTGAATCAGTAATTATAATGTATTTGACTAGATTAATCTTCTAAAAGTCCCAAGAAAACGCATCATCCATCGAACTTACCTACTAGCTTTATAATAACCAAAATGTTTGCTAGCACGACTACTTGAATCACTCCAGGGATGTACGTCGACAAACAAAACAAATCAGGCTACATGCCTGGTGAGTTCAAGAGTTTTTACAATAAGAATATTCCAAAGTAATTTTATACTTTCAAACAAAAATGCACGATTTACATTTGGTTGATGTGATATGTCAAACTCATATTAAATTCATCAGAAACAATGTAAGTTTGCAAACAGTTATATTTACAAAGTTCTACTATTATCACATAATATGGCGCTAGCCCATAGAAACCAGAATAAGTGGAGGAGCACTACCCAACAATCCACTTATCCGTTAGGCTAATTTCGGTATAATCACCATTGCACAATATATCCACCTGACACTATACCTATTAGCCGAGTATCTGGCACATTTATCCATGCACGGTACTCTAATAAGTTGCCGATGGGAGCAACCCGAAACATCATATAATGTGTTTGTTCTAAGAGTGTTGATGTTCACCTTATGAAACAATGTTGATGTTCACCTCATGAAACTATGTTAATATAATGTATTCAATTTCTTCTATCTTCTATAATTATAAATTCATAGAATGATCCATTTATAGATTCATAGAATGGTCTATTTATAGATTCATATAATGAAACTAGTTTAATCTGCTAAGTTCCAGAATTTGATTTTGAATGTTCCTTTTTAATTGTTTCATTTGTTTTGTTTGTGTTTCATGTTTAATTGAGTTAAATTATTTCAATGAAGCTTCATATGGTGAATATTCATATATTAATAGTGTTGATATTTCACTTCATGAAACAGTGTTGATATTTCACCTTGTGAAACAGTATTGATGTTCACCTTAGGATATTAACCTTAGGATTCTTGATGTTGTTTTGATATCCACATTATGATTTGGTTTTCTAGCTTGATCTATGGATCAGATTCAATACTCCTTAACTAAAATACTCAATTTCAACTGTTTATTCACAATTATGAATTTCTTTCTACATTTTTCTTGTAATTGATGGAATCAACATAGATTAACTATGTTCCTGATGCAAATACGGATGAACAACATCTTTTGGATGCTATTAACAATGCTTTGGAGGAACGACTGGTTGATACAGATTTGCTTTTCTCTGTTTTTTAACTGATTTTAAAACTTAACTATATTTTTTTTTTCTGTTTGTGCTTGTGTTTTTTGATTGTTTCATTTTCCTTTTAATAATCGAGTCGTTATATAAAAGTTGACATAAATGATTTATACTTATGTTACAATCCAATTGTATTTTTTTCGGAAAATGAAATTGAAGCAGCTGGTGAATTGTATTCCAGTTACTTCTTGGAATCTCCAGGAGGATCTAGAAGTTGGATTCATATGGTAATTGAATCTTTGAAACCTGTTGTTCCTTCTTGTTTTGGCATACTTGAACAAGGTATAAAGATGTATAGGAATTATGCTGAAAAATCCGGTTTTGATGTTTGGTTAACGACAAAAAAAGTAAACAGTTGTTAGGACCCAAACAATCAAGATATCAATATATGGAAAGATTAGAACAGAAATATAATAGCCAAATGTCTTTACAAGGCTTATGGAAACGTTAGTTCTAACTATCTAACAAACTAACTATTTATACATGAAAGAGAAAGACTAAAGTAACAGTACATTCATAACAGACAAGTTCAGAACAGGTTCTGAACTCCTTCAGATCTTCTACAGAAGTGTCTTCAGAACTTCTTCAGAACCTCTTCAGAATATCTTCAGAACTTCTGAAGTTGACACTTCAGAAGTTTATGCCTTAGGCTTTTCTTCAGATCTTTATATCTTCATAACCCAGTCCCTTTTGAAGCTATTATGATATCTCTATCAATCTCCCCCTAGCTTCAAAAGTTCAGATCATACTTCCAGAAATTTAGAATTTCTCTAACATCTTTCAGAATTAAATTTCTGTATTCCAACAAGGATTCAGCAATTCTTATCATCTCTTTAGCAAGCTTCTTGTGCTTCTCCCAATCTTCATTGCTTAGATTCTTTGGTCTTCTATTCTGTCTTTTTACCAAACGATCTCTGATAGCCATGAGAGTTCCATTGCAACATTTGTGGAGTTCTTCAAATCTCACAAATAATAGTTCTTGAAAGCATTTGCAAACGAAACCTGAAGGTTGAATTACTAAGGTGCTCTTCTTCAGATTCTGAATATCTGGTAGGCTCATATTTGGTTTGCTCAAGTGTACTTGTTTCTTGTTCAGAACATAGGCAATCTGAAAATCAGTCTTTGCAGCCCATATAAATTCTCTGTACAAGCCATCTCTAAGGATTGGAAATGATTTTCTGAACTTGGTGATTGAATCATGAAAAGGATAAAGACTTCTGTAAACTCTGAGTAGATCTCTGAGATACACAATCTGGAAATCAGCTTCAGAAAAGGTAGAAATCTCACTATTTTGTCTTTCAACTGTAAAGAATGCATACTTGTAATTTTGTCTTGTCTGCAAGTCAGCATTAATTACCTTGACCACTGGACTTTCCTTTCTTGCTTCATTAATTGGGATCCTTATCTTTCTAATGATACCTTAGTACCATTGTTTCCAACCAAAGGACTTTTGAATCCAACAATCAATATAGTTGAACTTTTGTTCATATTCCATGAACATTTCTAGATGAAAATATTCAAGAAACATGGTGAAAGCACTTTCTTCTATTCTTTGCACTTGCAATTGTTCCTCTTCAGATATTTGCTCTATAGGAACCAACTGTTCAGAAATGACTTCTTTTCCTTTCTCTTTATCCTTCTGACTTGGTTCAGAACTTTCAGTATTTAGAGAAAACTTCAGAATTTCCTCCAAGTCTTGTCTCTTTGAATGAATTTGGAAATCATAAGTATCACTAAGTAGATAATCAGCTCTTCTGATCTTATTTGCTCTTTTGTGACCAGCTAGATAACTCTTTCTTACAATTTCTCTGAAATGAAATCTTTCTTTGATCAGATATATGATTTCTTCTTTGACATATGAATCTTCAATATAATCCTTTGCATAACTAAGAAACCAATTCAGAGTTGAGTTAGAGTATTTTGAAATATCTGAAGTCAAAAAGGTTTTATTTCCATCTGCTGTATATCTGGACTAGTGAACACTCTAGTTATTGTATTTTCAAGTTTTACAGGTTCCAACAGATTCACTTTAGATAAACCAAATTCCAGAGCTAATTGAAAGTCATGCTTGATGATGTTCCTTATGTAGATTCCCAGAATTCTTCTAACTTCAAAAACAAGTTCAACTTCACTTCTAGCAACACAGAACTGAAGAACTGTCAACTTGTCTTGCAATCTTAATTTGTACAGATCATACTGAGTAAATTCACGCAAATATCCATTTCTTCTTTCTGCTCCAAATCTGTATATTACCAAATCATCTTCAACAGTCTTTGACAGACATCTAATTTTCTTGATAAGAGTGGAATCATTCAAATTCTAAACACCATGCTTTTGAACAAAGTTTTTAACTTGAGAGATTTGTTCTTCAGACCACTCATCATTTACAAAATCTTCCAGCTTTGCAAACCTCAAACTGGTTTTATACATATGAAAGTGAATAACTTCAGGAAACTCTGAACTGATTTCTCCACAAAGTAACATATCTTCCTCTTCATAGATTTGATCTAGAATAGGTTCTTCAAGAAGAGGAATATCAATTTTGGGAATTGTAATGCAGGATCTCACTCTTACTTCAAATTTTCCAGAGTAGACCATCAAAATTTCATCTGCAATTTCAGTTCCTCCCATATGACTTAGATCAAATTCTAGTTCAACTCTTTCATCTGGTTGATCAAGAAAATCTCTGAAGACAGAAAACCTGTTGTCCAAAAGTCTATACTCCAGACTTCTTGGATTGTTCAGAAAGACATGCACCCAACAGAATTGAGTTAGAATATTCCATAATTCTTCAGAAGCTCTTCTGTATTCATTACTCAGAGATTGTTGAGGCTTCCAAATTACCAAATCCTTTATCTCATTGACTTCAGAACTTTCTCCCATATTAACTCCAGACATATCTTCTTCAAACATAATAACATCAGAAAGATCACTGGGCTCACCAATGACATCTTCAAATGCAAGATATTCCCTTAGCATCTCTTCATTTGAAGTAGGAATAATGTCTATATTGTCTGAGCTTAAGTTACCTTCAAAATCAAAGGATAACTTCTCTGTTTCATACCTTCCTCTACAGTATCTTCAGAAGAATGAATATTTGTTTCTTGCCCTTCATTTTCTGCAAATAAGATATCATCTATTGCTTCAGAATCTCTATTAGATGCTTCACCAACATTCTGAGCATCTTCAGAAGTTTTCTCAGAACTTTGCTCTTGAACATTTTCAACATTTTCTGGTTCAGACATTCTCTGCCTTGTCTCCCCCTCTTGATTATCAAGACCCTGATCATCAAGATTTCTTTTAGAAGTGTCTGACTGAGGCCTGCACTCTAGAGCAGATAATCTTGTGCTTAAGTCTGTCTGTGAACTCTGAATAGAAGAAAGCTGATTCAAAATCTGAGTAATATCAGCCTTTGTTGCATAAGTAGAAGAATCTGGTTGAACAGATGAAGAAGAAGGCTGAGAAGCTTTCAGAGAAGAAACAGATGAATCCACTTCAGAAAAAGCAGTCAGAAGTGCATGTTTAAAAGAATTCAGATCATTAGATGATTGAAGTTGAAAATCAGTCAACTTATTTACCATACTCTCCCCTTGTTGATCCAACCTATCCTCCATCACCTTTTTGGTTGTATCCGTCAATTGCTTGATGTCCTTCTAAATCTTTGCAAATTCAGAAGTACAGAAATCTTTGAATTCTGTGAATTCAGAAGATGTGGGTAAGGTTCCAAGACCAACAGATGGTCTTGTTTGTAGTCCTTCAGAAGAAGGCTGGCCTGTATATGCCACAGAGACATCATGAACCACATTTGATTCTGTGATTGGGGCTTTTGTGATGTTCACCCCACCAGGTCTTCCAACTAATCCTTGATATCCAGAAATAGGAATATCTATAGTTGTTGATGCAATTTGACAAACACTTTGCTTAGTGACATCTGGAAGATGTGTGCTAGTGTGAATGGATTCCACATTAAGTGGTTCAGTAGGCTCAAAGTTGAGGGGACCCTCAGACTCAATGTGCTCAAAATGGTGAAGGGGGGACATATATCCTTCATTTTCAACAAAAGGAACCTCCAATTGGGGTCCTAATGGATTATAAGCTGCTTGCCCCATATGTGTTGATGAAACACCCTTCTATTGAGAGATGGGTGAATGGCTGGGGGGGATAACCAAATTTGCCATAGGCTCACTGCTTTTTCAATATCATCCACCAAAGAATGTGGAATGATAGAAGATGTGGTTGCCCGGCTAGTAACAGGTAGTTCACAGGTTTGTTTTTCATTTACCTGTGTTCTCCCCTCTTCAATTCTTTTTCTTATTCTTCTACCCATTCTCTCATTTTCATTTTTCCTCTTTACTCTTTGAGGTTGTTCTCCCCCTTGAACAGCCTCCCCTCTCTTTCTAACAAGTCTAGACTCCCTTGCATAATCACCACTCTAGTTTGAATCAGGGGAAGGCACTACTGGTTGAGGTAATGCCATAGATTCTAAATACTCACTCACAATCCTATTTGGTGTACTTACAAGATCAAGTAAGTGAGAAGGAAGTGGAACTTCATTTGGAAATATAAGTTTTGCATTTGGTGGTCTTAAACTTTCCATAGTAAAGATAGGAACATGTACCTCATGTGCTAGAACAGGGATTGCAGATACTGCTTTCATTGCTCCTTTGATGAGTGTTTGGAAGAATCTCTGAAACGGTATGTAGTTAAATGTGGACTTCTTCAAAATAGCAGATTTGAGTTCTTCAAAAATAAGAGAAGCATAATCATAATGCTTGTTGAATGCAACTCCATGAAAAATGATCCTCCCATTTGCTGAAGCTTGATCCAAACTTGAACTTTTCCCAGATAAACAAGTGTTCAGAATTGAGAATAAACAGTACCAAATTGGAGGTAAACACTTTCTTCTGAAAGAACTTAAAGCATTTAAATTTTCAGAGTATCCCAAACTCATGAAATCTGAGATCATTTCTGTGGAAGATGGAATTGGATCATAAGAGGTGTTCCCAAGAACCTCATCTGGTTTTGACAGGTAGTGAAGACTCCTAATATCATCCACAGAGATGCATACCTTGTAAGCATGTACATAGGACACGATTTCATCCTTAGATTCATCAATCTCAAGATAGTACCACCACGGTTGAAGATAAGAAGTAGGAACAGAGAATTTCCTTGAGAGAAGAGTACGTAATGGACGATTCTTTAGAATTTCGATCAAAATCATTTGATCATCAGCAAAGTCTGTCGATTTGAAGTTCAAAGCACAGTTATTTTTCTTGATTTCAAGCAGTTTCTCAGCAGGAACATAAAGTTTGGACATATCATTGCTTGCAGCACGAGTATGGGATTCACTATCACTAGCATTTGATCCAGAAACAGCTTCAATAGGTTCAATTTGTGTTTCCCCAATTTTATCAGTTCTCGGGTTAGGGTTTGAAGGTCCGGCTTGATTAATAGCAGTTGTGGCTGTGTCTTGGACCATTTGATCATTATTCAGTGGGATTTCCATTGTTCCACCCACTAATTTTTGAGGCACGATCTTGAATGAACCATCACTCAATGATCCATTGCTGTCATTGAAGCTCGAGGAAGCAGAAACCATGGCATTTGAAGTAGACATTATAGTTGAAGAACAAGGATTCGAAATGGAATGAAGATCAATGAAAACAGATAGATTTATCAGAGTAAAATCGCTAAAAAATGAAGACGATGAAGAATTCATTGATTTATAAGACTGGATAAGCACTGATGGACACGTGGCCAAAAAGTGAATGTGATTAGGGTAGTAATCATCATTAATTTGGATAAATGAACCGTTTAATTGACGTGCTTAAGAAATATCCAATGAAATTAAAACACGTGGCACACGCTTAAGTGACACTTAAGAAATATCAACGGGAAGTTAAGTTCTGAGAACAAGTTCAAAAACTTCAGAAATTGTTCAGAACTTCTAAGAATAAGTTCAGAAGTCTGAAAGAAAGAATTCAGAAGAACCTCAGAACTTTTAAGTTTAGTTCAGAACTAAACTTGTATCATTTTAGAAGACCAAAAATTATTTAAAACTACAAACTTCTGAAAAATATAAAATATTTTGAGAATTCAGAAGTAGGTTTGAACAAACAAAAAAAATATTTTATCTAAGGAAGCTTGTTCATACTTCTTAGATATGAAGTTCAAGACTTGATTTCAGCATTTCAGATCTGTTTTGTAGGAAAGCGTAGTTCAGAATTGTGAAATTAATACCACTCCCCCTTGAATCATTAGCAACTATGATTCTCCCCTTAATCAGTGCAACTTTATCAAAGAAACAAGAAAACATTAGAGAAATGAAAAAAAAATATGAAAAGTATTAAAATACAATCAACCTAGATAAAGAAGGATTATATTTCTGAGTTTTAAAAGAAGCAAAGATTTGAATGTTGAACTTCAGAATATTCAGAATATTTCTGAAGAGCAAACTATTCAGAATTTGAGATAAAAACCTCAGAATATAACTTCTAGAGTATAGTTGATGTGTAATACTTACATAAACATATTCATCATGCCCAATTTACTTACCATAAAGTTAAATCGTTTTTCATCAACTGCTTTGGTAAATAAATCAGCTAACTGATAATCTGTCTAAACAAAAAACATTTCAATATTACCTTTTTCACATGATCTTTGATAAAATGATATCTTACATCAATGTGCTTGGTCTTTGAATGCTGAACAGGATTCGCAGTGATGGCTATGGCACTCTTTGAATCACAATACAAAGGAATCTTTTTGAAAGTGTAACCATAGTCTTTGAGTTGAATTTGCATCCAGATCACTTGTGAGCAACATATTGCAGCTGCTACATACTCAGCTTCTGCTGTAGAAGTAGAAACACAATTTTGTTTCTTTGAAGACCAGCTGACTAATCTATCACCCAGAAACTGACATGATCCAGAAGTGTTTTTCCTGTCTAATTTGATTCCACCATGATCTGCATCTGTAAAGGCTGTTAGTTCAAAACTATAATCCTTAGAATACCAAAGTCCCAATGAAGGAGAAAAGGATTCTTTTTGTAGCTAGAAGGTGTGATTCCTAAGGATTTGCTTGATATCTTGCACAAATACATGTAGCAAACATTATATCTGGTCTACTAGCAGTTAAGTAAAGCAAAGATCCAATATGCCTCTGTACTTTTTCTGATCAACGGATTTTCCATTCAGATCAGGTTCTAACTTAGTTGCAGTGGCCATTGGAGTTTGAATACTTGAACAATCAGTCATGTCAAACTTCTTAAGTAAGTCTGAGACATACTTTGATTGATTAATGAATATGCCAGTAGGAAGTTGTTTAGCTTGAAGGCCAAGGAAAAATGTCAACTCTCCCATCATACTCATTTCAAATTCAGTCTGCATGATTTTCTCAAAGTTTCTACAAAATTTTGGATTAGTAGAGGCAAATATAATATCATCTACATATATTTGTATCAAGATCATATCATCACCTTCCATTTTCAGAAATAAAGTTGTATCAACAGTACCTCTTTTGAATTTAGAATTCAGAAGAAAAGTTGTAAGAGTATCATACCATGCTCTTGGTGCTTGTTTAAGTCCATATAAGACTTTGTCTAAAATGTAGAAATGATCTGGAAATTCTTTGTTTTCAAAGCCTTCTGGTTGTTCAACATACACTTCTTCATGTAAAATACCATTCAGAAATGCACATTTCACATCCATTTGAAACACTTTCATGTTTTTGTGAGCAGCACATGCAAGAAATATTCTAATGGCTTCTAATCTAGCAACAGGAGCAAAGGTTTCATCATAATCAATTCCTTCTTGTTGACAATACCACTTAGCTACAAGCCTTGCCTTGTTTCTTACAACAATACCATTTTCATCCTTTTTATTTCTGAATACCTATTTTGTGCCAATGATAGACTTACTTTTTGGTTTTGGTATCAATCTCCAGACCTTGTTTCTTTCAAATTGATTTAACTCATCCTGCATGGCTAAAATCCAGTCTGGATGTTGAAGTGCTTCATTTGGCTTTTTGGGTTCCATGCTACTTAAGAAATTTACATACAGACACTCATTTGTTGTTGTAGATCTTGTTTGAACACCTTTTGATGCATCTCCAATAATTTGATGCATTGGATGACTTGATGTCCATTTGTTCACATTTGGCAATGGTTGAACAGAAGAAATATTGTTTAGAGAATCATAATCATCAACAATTGCTTGAGTTTCAGTATTATGATTGATAACTGAATGTAAATCTGAAGTCTCCCCCTCAAATGGAGCATTCTGAATTGGTTCTGAACTTTGATGTACATTTTCAGAAGTAACTTGAACTGGTTCAGAAGTAACTTGAACTTGTTCAGAAGTAGAAGTGGGATGTACATTTTCAGAAGTTGGAAGTTCTGAATTTGAGGTTGAGATTTGCGGTGCTGATGTACTTGAAATTTGTATTTCTGAAATGTTTTGATCATTTACGCTTATGATGAGAGAGGGGTTTTGATAATCTGCAGAAACATTTACAGAAATATCAAATAAGTCTTGACATAAATTGTCTAAATTTGTTTTAAGTAAAGTTTGAGATTTAGAAGTAGAGTTTGTCTGATTATGTTCTGAATTCAAACTTTCAGAAGTTGGTTTATGTGCGAGTTCTGAACTCTCTTGTTCAGAAGTCAATGTTGGCTCATGAAATCTGACATTTGTAGTCTCAACGATCCTTTGAGTTCCTTTAACGAGTACTCTGTAAGCTTTGGATCTTTGAGAATAGCCAAAAAAGATACCAGGTACACCTTTTGGTGCAAATTTGTCGAGATGCCGAGTATCATTCTTTAGAAAACACCTGCAACCAAAGATTTTAAAATAATCAATAGAGGGTTTTCTTTGTTTTAGCATCTCATAAGGAGTTTTAAGAAATTTTCTGTTTAGAATGGTCCTGTTCTGAGTAAAACATGTAGTAGCAATAGCTTATGCCCAAAGAGAAAGAGGAAGTTCTGAATATGCCAGCATGGTTCTTGCAGCCTCTACCAAAGTTCTATTCTTTTTTTCAACCACCCCATTCTGTTGAGGAGTTCTTGCAGCGGAAAAATTATGTGAAATGCCAACAGATTCCAAAAAGTTCTGAAGTATAGAATTTGTGAATTATGTTCCATTGTCACTTCTGATCATTTGGATTGGGAGTTGAAGAAGAACTTGAATTTTCTTTAGAAAGGGTATCAATCTTTCAGAAGTATCAGATTTGAGTCTCAGAAATTCAATCCATGTGTATCTTGTGTATTCATCTACTATGACAAGAATGTATTTCTTTCCACCCATGCTTTGAGTCTTCATTGGTCCACATAAATCAATATGTAGCATTTCAAGTGGAGATTTGCATGAAGATAGCATTTTCAGAGGATGAGAACTTCTTTTGATCTTCCCTAGTTCACATGCAGAACAAAGAGAGTTCTTTTCAAATCTGATCTTTGGTAGTCCTCTTACAGATTGATGTTTGTCTAGTTCAGAAATGGCTTTGAAATTCAGATGTGACATTCTTCTGTGCCAAAGCCAACTATCATTTCTCATTGTTGTAGACATATAACATACACCTTGTAGTTGACCAGTTGCAGTGAATGTTGCTGTGTAAATATCACCATCTCTGTAAGCAGTTAATTCATTTTTGTTTGCTGTACTCAGAACATGACAGTGATCTATGTCCAAATTAACCTTCCAGTATTTGTCACAGAATTGACTAATACTGAAAAGATTATGTCTTAGTCCCTCAACATAGAAAACTTTCATTACTGTCACATCTCCTTTAATGAAAGTGTCATATCCTCTTACATATCCCTTTGCATTGTTTCCAAAGCTAATTGTTGCTCCATATCTTTCATGATAATCAGTTAGTAGTTCTTTGAAAGGTGTCATGTGTCTTGAACATCCAGAATCTAACACCCACACAAGACATATCTGCAAAAGAGATTATTGAGTTTTAGGTACCCATTTCAGAATGGGTCCTTTGAGATTAGTAATAAAACTTGAAGTTCTGAACTTTGTCTTCAGATTTTTCAATTCAGAAGTTTGTTCAGAACTTTGAAATTTATTTTTCTTAGTTTTATTTTTATTTTTATGTTTTCTTTTAATTGAATTTGTCAATATAACTGAACGTTTCTGAATAGATTTCATCAAAAAAAATTGTTTGTTTTGGAGTTAAGATGAAAATTATGATGACCACAATTAATACAGTGAATATGATTTTTTAAAGTATTTACAATAGCAGTAGACATAAAAGAATCAATAACATTTGATTTTTCAACAAAAATTATTTTATTCACTATCTTTGATTTAGGTACATCACTTTTATTTAAAATTGAAAAACTATCTAATTTGTCATTCTTTGACAGTCTTTCATCTTTCTTTTTCCATATTAAAATGGATAGCTCTGTAAAAGATAAGAAATCAGGATTAGTATAAGAAATTCTTTTGTTCACTTTAGGTTTAACCTCAGAATTTGAGTTAATTTTCTGAACTTCAGAGAGAGAATTTGAGGATTGTCCTTTTTCAAAGTTTTTAACTCTGGTGTTGAAGTCAGAAGATGTTACTGAACTTGGTGATGAAGTCAATGAAGTGTTTGTAGTAGTAGGAGAAAAATTTGAAGAAGTAAAATTTTTAGATATCTGAGATTCTGGTTTTAAAAACACAGAACCAAACATTTCTGAAGGTATCTTTGAAGCTTCTGTTTTTAGTATTTCTCCTTCAGTCATACAAGATTGTGATTTGTAAACCAAATAGCCATTTTTATCAATGACTTGCACCATATGATCATCATAATCTTCTGAATCAGAAGCATCTATTAGTTCTGAAAAATTATTTTGAGTCATACTTGTTGCAAAAATATTTGAATTTTTTGTTGTTATAGACTCATCATCAGAATTATCAAAAAATATATTGGGATTCTCATCAACATTTTCTAAAGAGTCAATTTCTGAGAATTCATCATATTTTTCTTCATGTTCTGATTTATTATCAAAAGTATTTTCTGAAATGACTTCAGAACTGAATTCAGAAGTTATCTCAGAAGTAACTTCAGAAATTATTTCAGATTTAACAATTACTTCAGATTTTTCTTCAGAAATAATATTTGATTAAGAAGATTCACAAATGTTTGAACTTGTATTTATTTCTTCTGTTTCAGAAATTATTTCTGGTTCACCAGTTTTAAGAGGTGTTTCTTCTGAAAACAAAGTCTTTGATTTTACAAATGGTATTCTTTCAGGCAAAGAATAGTTCACCGGTTTAGAAATGACATCTGTATTTTTGATTCATTAAAAATTTTCATTTTAGAATAATGATACAGATTTGCAGGTGCCTTTTTCAGTATTTGACTGTCATTATATCCTAAACCTGCTTTTATGTTGTAAAATTTTGAATTTTGAGCCTGACTAGTTAAAATGTTCAGAGTTTGTTCAGTTTGTCCTCTTTTAAAGTTTAAATCTTCTGATTCCTTAATTTTTTATAAAGATCAAGTCTCTCTTGGTTCAGAAAATTCATTTTAACATTCATAATTTCTTTTTCAGACTTCTCATTTATAATTTCCTTTTGTAAGCTGTCCATTTTTTCTTTTAAAACCAGTTTTTCTTCAGAAACCTTTTTAAGAATCTGTTCAGCTTCTTGACAATTTTCTTTATATATTTGACTTTCAGCTCTGAATTGATTGACCAAAATTCTTTCACCTTTGATTCTGTTTCTAAGGGTTTCAAATTCAGAAAACATGTTTTGAAATTGATTTTTCATTTCAGAATCTACAGTGTTATGTTCAGAATTTTGTTCTGAATTTTGTTCAGAAGAGTAGTTTATTTCACAAATTAATTCAGAAGATGAAGAAGATACCTCAGTGTCTTGTTTGTCTTTTTCAGGATCCATTTGACACATATAGCAATTTGTTGTATAGAGAGCAACTTCTTCATCATCATCTCCATCACTCCAGTTTAACCAGTCCTCTTCATACTTGGTCACTAAAGCAGGATTGAGCTCCTTTTTCTTAGTTAACAGATGCTTCTTCTCATAGTAGCCTGAATTTTTGACTTTTGGCATCTTGCATTGTCTTGCATAATGTCCAGGCTTTCCACAGTTGAAGCATCTTGCTGGTTCAGATGTTTCAGATTGACCAGCTTCTTGACCTTTCTTCGGTCCACTTTCAGATCTAGGTTTATTCTGATATTTTTAATTGTATCTTTGTGTAAATTGCCTTGTTATAAAAGCAATATTATCAGAAATCCTTTTTAGCTCCTCATCTGATTCATCCCCATCACAAACTGTTGTCTCTGGGATCTCACACACCTTCTTAGTAGAAATAGTCAAAGAATTATTATACTTCTTGCTTAACAAGGCTACTGTTTCATTTACCTTCTTTTGTTCATTTTGTCTTGTTTTGATTTTGTCTTATTGTTGAAACAGAATACCATAGACATCATGAATGGATTTTCTTGATAAATTTCTAGTAACCATGTTATCAGAGAAGCTTGACCATTCATTACCCAAGTTGTTCAGAAATTTATTATTTTTCTCAGAATTTGATTTCTGAACACCATTTCTTCTCAGATCATTCAGAATATTGTTGAATCTATGATAAGTCTCTTTAATAGATTCATTCTCTTTATACCTGAAGTTCTCATAAGTACCCACACAGATATTCAATCTTTGTGCTTGGCTTTCGTACTACCCTGCATTTGAGCTTCAACTTCATCCCACATGGCTTTAGCAGATGTTAGGCTATCTACTCTATTGAATATCTCATTAGGAATAGCCATTGTAAGAAGAGTTAATGCCCTTTTGTCAACTTTAGCTTGTGCTTTCTTAGTAGTGCTATACATACCTGGGCTTTTCTTAATTCTTGACGCCGGTATTTCAGGAGTAGATTTAGTTCTAGGAACTGTTGGAATTTCAATAAAGACCTCTAGTGGGCCATTTGTTATTGATTGCATTAAAGCTTCATCTATGTTATCCAAAAATTGAATCATCCTGATTCTCCATTGATGGTATTCTCCCAAGAAAAGAGTTGGTGGTTTAGTTTCAGATCCGATTCAGACAATTTCTTTAGACATCTTTGATTGTTAGAAGATCGAGAATTCACCTGATTTGAATTTGAAATTTATCGATCAAGAACACCAAGAACTGTCAGATCTGACAATTCTTTCACAAATCTTCAAGAACAGATGAATTGGCTCTGATACCAATTGTTAGGACCCAAACAATCAAAATATCAATATATGGAAAGATTAGAACAAAAATCTAATAGCAAAATGTCGTATGTATTGATAGGATGAACAGTATTACAAAATATGTCTTTACAAGGCTTATGGAAACGTTAGTTCTAACTATCTAACAAACTAACTATTTATACATGAAAGAGAAAGACTAAAGTAACAGTACATTCATAACAGACAAGTTCAGAACAGGTTCTGAACTCCTTCAGATCTTCTTCAGAAGTGTCTTCAGAACTTCTTCAGAACCTCTTCAGAATATCTTCAGAACTTCTGAAGTTGACACTTCAGAAGTTTATGCCTTAAGATTTTCTTCAGATCTTTATATCTTCAGAACCCAGTCCCTTTTGAAGCTATTAAGATATCTCTATCAACAGTTTTAGGGTTGTTCAAATAAGGTAACGTTGTATGCAGTAAGAATGGACAACCACCAAAAGATCTTATAATTCTTTGGATCGTTATAAAAGAAAAAGAAAACTGAGACATTCAAATGTGAAGAGGTCAGGCAGCAAAGCTGGTGTTCGTTTTTGTTTGTTGAAGGGAAGAGGAATATATGAGTTGTATAGTTTTGAAGAACAACATAATCATCCTCTTATAGACCCAAATGACATATGTTTTTCTGAAAAACTAGGGAACTTGGTTTTGGAGAACAAAGCCTAATACATCAAGCAAATGGATTGAACATTGGTGCAACTAGGGTGCATAAGATGAGAACACATTTGAGAGGTGGATATGAATTTGCTTTGGGTACTGCAGTTGACTTCCAAAACTTTAAAAGGGATATGGATAAATATGTTGTTACCAGAGATGAGTCAAATGAAAGAAGACTGCCCTAAACTTTTTCTTTGATTATAAAGTCTGTGATATTGTGTTGGTTTGTACATTCTGGGCAGATGAGATCCCAAGGTTCAATTATATATGATTTGGGGATGTTATGTCATTTGACACTCTGTTGTGTTGTTTGATGAAAACAACATTTCGTTTAGAAAGCATCAATTCCTTTTCTAATGCATTCTCGCATTTTGGCAACACTAGTTTTTTTGTGAACTGTTTTGATGCGACATTGGATAAACAACGCTTTCCCCAATGGAACTGAATCTTGATCAACAATTGTTTGTAGCTGTAATCATTTTGTAGCTGTAATCATTTTGTTCGCCACAGATTCTTATGTCGATGTGTTTAAAGTTTTAATGAACAATGATATTGATCAAATCCCAGAAAAGTATATCACTCGTAGGTGGGGAAGAGATCGGATGCCTGTTGAATTGCAACACTCTCAGTTAAGATACGGAGATATAGATGAGGAACAACAAAATCTATTCAATCATATTTTGTCGACAGTGGATTATTGTCTTGGGAGATTAAGGAATAATAAGTTGAACCTGTCATCCTTTGCTGAAAGTGTTCATATTTTGAGGAATCAAGGAGATGAATTTTTCACAGCCGAGGATAGTGCAAATTAATTCGAAGATGGATTCAATTAAGAATTTGATTGGGTTTCTCAACCGGATTTTGTTGAAGTTAATCCTCCTTCAGGTATTGTGAATAAAGATCGTTATTTATATAATTTTGAAACTTTCTTAATTATTATATAAAATAATGTTTATTATTCATTCTCCTATATGTATTAGAAATAAAGGTTGGGGGACTGGAAAGCGTGTGATTGGTGCACGTGAGAAAGCAGTAGAGATAAGCTCAAGAAACGAAAGAATGAGTAAAAGTTGTTCCAAGCTTGTGAATCGTGATTTACGCAACTGTCGGAACGACGTAGTTAATTTTTTATTATTTGCTTGTTGGATACATTTTAAAACTTGTTTGGATACATTGTTGGATGCATTAAACATCTTACTTTTGCATAACAAAGTTGATGGTGTTTTCTAATACTAATCATTGTTAATTGTTTTTTCATACAATTTACCGAGTCATGAGAATCTCCAGGAAATAGAATGATGTCTTAATTCATTTAGAAGGCCTTAGTGCTAACTGGATAAATGGGGAATTTAATTCATTAAGGTTTTCTGAATGTTAAGAATAAGAACAATTCAAATGTTTTACAAGTTGTCAGCCAACGCAAGATATATATATATATATATATATATACATACACACACACACACATATATATATATATATATAAAAATGTACGATTCATTTTATCATCAAGGTTTTTGATATTGGAGACAATTTTTGATATTTATGCGTAAACACAATGGGTGAGGGAATTTGTGATAATTTGGTATGGTTTAAAATTTACAACTTCTTACTACAAGTGTCTACAATCGCACGTGGCAACATTGATATTGGAGAACACTTTTACTTCAATTCTAGACAGGGATGCAGTTTTACTACCCTTTTTGAAGTGGTTTATTAGAGGAAGCATCTCTAGTGGCTCTAAAATTCTTAATTTCATTGTTCGTTCTCCCTAGAGCACCATCGATGTACTTGGACAGGTAGTATCTTCTTAACAATCTTAGTATGCTTCTTTATTATAAAATGATCGGTTGTTGTCTTATTGTCCTGTTTGCTCACTTCGTCTTTTTTTTCATGCATACACAGATTAAAAAACCAATCCTTTTCCTTTCTGGACTAAGGATTGTTAAAGTTGTTTTCATTACATTCCATACTATGTCAATATGTCAAAAAGTATCAAAAGAGTCACATTCAATTCCTAGCATAACGTTTTCCATAATAGAAAAAACCCGTATCAGTTCCTAACATATACATGGTTGTTTTCAAAACAAAGTGATATCATCTATCATATTCCAAATGGCTTCTATTTTTCTTCAATCTTTCTGCCCTTGTTGCCTTTGCAATGTTATATAATATGATCTTTTCATCATCCTCTAAATCATAAAACTTTTAGCTTCCCTCTATGACTTCTATGCGAC
The DNA here is from genome assembly GCA_036898165.1 of Silybum marianum. Taxonomy (NCBI): domain Eukaryota; kingdom Viridiplantae; phylum Streptophyta; class Magnoliopsida; order Asterales; family Asteraceae; genus Silybum; species Silybum marianum. The sequence continues at coordinate 11,214,032 of CM072540.1, read as the reverse complement.
GTTTGTTGAAATCTGATAGTAGTATCTTGGCTGCATATTTCATCTTCAAATTGGATACTTGATTTACTTGTCGCCCACACTCCTTGAACAAATCGGATTTCCATTTGGTAATTGGTTCTTCAATATAGGTCTCCATGTCGCGCATACCGAACACCCTACTGTCTTTATTGTTTTCCGATGTACACCACCGCATGACAAGTAGTTCAATTCATGCTTCAGCAATTGCATCACTTAAATGATGATGTACCGCCCTAAGATATCTTGTCAGCAGGTGTCGCTGCAATCCCAAAAACATATAATGTTATTATAAAAAAATAAAATTATCTACTTTATAACTAATGATATTAATAAGTATTATTATTAAAAAGAAAACATACCAAAACACTAGGCACTTCCCCGTATTTGCCGAATAACATATCATCATGACATGCATTGTGTCGATAATAACAACAGCAGGGTTCTTAAGGTTGAAAACAATCAGATAATATTGAGGCCCATGAATCATTGGGAAAAACAACTGTGATAAACAATTATTTATTAATATCATTATTAGCATGCATTTGATTCACCTTGTGAAACAGGTGTTCACCTTGTGAAACAATTTCATTTATAAACTTAATACCATTTTATTACAAATTGAAGTCAAATAACAAAGCATATAACATACCAAGTCAATATTTTTGAATATAAGTGATTCACTTGTTGAAACTGCATTATTTAAGTTATTAGTGAAGATGTCGTAACGTTGTTGCATTGGTATGACCTTGTTCATGACCCCACCCGACTGTGTGTATTAGAAATAAAGTAAATATGTGATGTCAGTAAGAGTGCAAATTTCATATTTATAATTTATATTTTACTGAAAATCATACCATCCATTTAGTGCTGAAAAACGATCTGCGTGGAGCTTCATTGCTCCTGTACTTCTCGTCATCATTCAACAGAGACGTCCAGCTACCAATGATAGTAAGCGGAATGGATAAACATACTAGAAGTGATTCCATTTGTGCTTTGAATACTTTGATTGAAGTTGTTTCAAAAACAACATCGTTGTAACATAAATTGCAAACAAAAGATTTTTAATTTATTAGAACAATATATTAACAAACAAATAATATGTTATGAAATATGCTTACTTTGATTTTCCTAAACCAATACGAATCCAATTGCAAATCAATTTCTCATCTTTATGGTGTACTGCATAAATGCCTACTACCCTTTTCACATATGGAGACCGAAGGTGATGACTGAGATTAAGTGCTCTTTTTGCTCCGTCACTAACATCAGATTGTGTTGGTTTTGTAGTTGGGATCTGAGTTTACTCTCCTTCTAAAGGGCTCTAACCAAGACTAAAACTTGGTGCACCATTGGCATCTTCCCTCGTTTCTCGTTCAATAATTTTGTCACACGACTTATGGAATCCAGGACTGTACCAGTATTGTGATGGTGCAAACGGATCATCAATCGTTGCATCTTGTTGCTGTCCTTGACCAATTGGAAGTTGTACAGATTTGTTTAGAGGCTCAGGGTTACCCTTTTCTGCTTCATCACTAACTTTTTCTGCATTTTCATTCTCCTCTTCATCACTAACTTTTTCTGCATTTTCATTCTTCTCTTCATCACTAACTTTTTTTGCTTCATCACTAACTTTTTCTTCATTCTCATTCTCATCTTCTACATCATCACAAGTACCATCCTGTGTCATCTATTCAAACTTTTTTCAACATCATCATCGTCTTTGTGACCAACCGTGAAAAGGTTTTCCTGCTTCTGTTTGAACTCCACGAAGAACTCAGCATCTGGAAACTTCGACAACGCCTCATCTAGTGTTGCTTCTATTGGTATCTTTTTCGCTATCGCCCATGACAACTTCTCATGTAGTCTATTTATGTATCCTTGCAAGAATAACAACATCAAATGAAAGCTGATTCACGTTATGAAATACTGATTCACCTTGGGAAACACTACATATAGAATTAAACACTCAATATTTACATGTAATCATTTTTCCATACCAAGAACTGATTGAAAATAGTTATTAAACACTACATATAGAATTAAATCACCACATCAAACAGGAGAATTATACTCTAAGTCTAATCATATTGAAACTACGTTTGCTTACTGTTAATTAACTAATTTAAAAATGAAAATACCTCCATTATATCTTCTTATGTTTCTTCGTCAACTGTTTTACAGCGTTTTAGAAGGTCCGTGTTCCATGAAACAATTGAAGTTCTTCGCCTCTCAACATTCAACATTGAACATGTGAAGCAATCGACATATAAAAGTTGCATAAAGATTTTTAGTAAAGTTAATGTTCAATTTAATTTAGAATATGATATTAAATTAATTTTCTTATAAGACATACCGTCAAGAAACCCCAATTTTTAGTAAAGTTAATGTCCAAAGTCTGTGTCTTTGTGTAGCTATGATAGAAACCCCAAATTGCAACAACCCATCTTGCTGCAATCTATCATTGTATTTACAAACAAAGTTATGAAATTGATCTTGAAATTGAAATCAATAACCTGGGAATCCTTGATCTTTTTCATTATCTCCATTGGTCTAAGCTTCGTATTCTCAAACTGTTGTCTCCATTCGCTAGCAAACCATTCTTCTTCCGATGCACACTCCATTGAATTCAGATCAAAGCCTCCAATAGGCACTCCTAACATCTGATGCAGACTGTCGGGTGTTATTGCTATTGTACCTTCCCTAAATTTTATCTCCATCTTTATAGTGTCAAGATTGTCAACAATATAGAACTCCATCTTTTATGGTATTAAATCAATCTTCATTTTTAGAATTGATACAAAACCTATCCTAATGATCCATTCCTTTTGATCGGCAGTTAGAGATTGCATCGCTAGATACAAGGATTTCGGGGATGTGCTTATCTTTAGTGTGTTGTAATCCTGATTTAAATGTACCTTTTCTTTATCCTTTTTGTCAACCTTCTTCTTGTCCTCTGTCAGTGTTATTCTTCTTCTAACACTTGAATTGCTGATTTCTTTCTCGTTAACTTTTGATTTTGAGATGAGTGTTTTCTTTGACGCAAATCTTGTGGTAGGAGTTCGATAGATAACAACCTTATTTTTCTTCTTTGATGTAACTTTGCTCTTTTTTTGAACTGGTTGATCATCTAATTTGAAGATAAAAAAATTTGTTAGTTTGATATTTTTTTGTAATGCATTTATATTATGAGACCACAATTAAAATCAGGCAATTGTTCATTTAAATGAAATTTTAAGATTCACAGGTGTTAAAATTTGTGTTGTGTGAAGGTGGATTAATGTAAATACCTATAGGATTCAAATCTTTATAAATGTTGTCATCATGTATTTTCCTTCTTTTGTTTATCATATCTTTAGTCATCTTCGAATTCACTGCACATTTGAAACCATATTTATTTGCAACTGAAACAATAAGAATTAGGACCTACACCTTGAGAGCTTATGATTGAAGCATCAACCAAGGTTCATGAAGAAAACAATCATTTTAAATAACAATAAAATAATGGTAAACTTGATTTTTTTAAGCTAAAAGAAATAAGAGTACCTGACCTAATCACAGAAAGAGGCACCACAACTAGTGAGGTGTCATATGTGAATGTTGTGATTAGAACAGATATCAATTAACAATATATTAATAGAATAGATTAGCTTACTACAATGATACAGTTAGAGTCTTTATTTCTTGTTCACTACAAATGTAAATGAAAAATCTTTATAGTTAGAATTTTTATTTCTTGACTCATACAAGGAGATAATGCTCTTGAAGTGCTTACATACAAATTAAATTCATATATAATGCTTCCATTCCATTCTATAAATTGGCAACATTCCTAAGGTGAATCTAAATAGTGATCATAAGGTGAACCTAAACAACGATTCGTAAGGTGAATATCAAACATTGTTTCATTAGTTGATTCTAAATAGTGATTCATAAGGTGAATCTAAACAATAACTATAACTCAATAAGTAGGGACAATGTAAAATTATATTTAAGGATCCACTTAGCATAAAGTTCCTTTAATCTACATGCAATTTTGAGGACACTTTAGTGTAGGAGGAATGAGTACCAAGTCTTTACCCTTATGCATGTTACTGTTTATTTGAAGTTATAGCAATGCAAAGAAACGAACAATTTGGTATCAACTGATTTGTAATTAGCAACTAGGTCCAAACGAAGAGTTTGGTTCTTAAAAACAAAATCACTATTAGCAGCTAGCAAGAAAGAACACAGCTATTATCAATTGTTTAGTTCTTCTTTGACATTCACATAGATGTAATTCTGTACACGTGTGTTGCAATAACATTAATAGTCCATTTAAAACTTCAATTTGATAAACTAAAATAATACTAAGGTAACATGACAACAAGATTGGAACTATGAGGATGAAACACCTCTAGGTTATTCCAGGCAACTGTCACAAGCTGAACTAGTTATTTGTGTCTTCAAAGTCGATGGAAAAATGACAAATTTTCTCAAGAACATTACTAAAATAACAACTTATGAAACAAAGCTAATAACAATTCATAAGGTGAATCTCAAACATATTAAAAAGTACAGCTAATAATGAAAAAAAGTTCTAATAATGAACATTTTTGGTTATGCATTTATCCACTTCCTATAGGTCTAAAACAGGACTGTATAAAGATCAAATTATTGAACTTAGGACAATAGTACTTGGTGAATTTGTTTCAGGTAGTACATTAATGTGTGTTTCATAAGTTGAATATAAACATTGATTCATAAGGTGAATCTAAACAATGCAACCACTAATTATGAGAATAACAAGTTAACAACCATCAAGAGCATCATTACAACCACTAATTTACGGACATAAAATATCAGTCACCAAGAATATCAACATAAACAAATGAACAAAACTCAGAAAAAATACATAGCGTAGCAATCACATACATGTTGTAGACATAGTTTGATTGCAAAGTTCAACATCGTCGAGGGAGGTTCATTCAAGAACGGTATCTTTTTACGAGAACGCAAGGAGCTCTTTCCATGTACAAAATCACATGTGATTTTGTACCAACATCAAAAAATCACATGTGATTTTGTACTAACATCAAAATCAAATATGATTTTGTGTTAATGTATTATTATTATTGTATTATTATTATTGTTATATTTGTTTAGATATCTTAGCCCATCGTTTAGCCCAATCGTATAAGGCCCATGACCCTGTTAGTTTTGTATTTATATATGTGTAACTCTCATCTGGTATCAGAGCGAATCAATTTTTTTTCCTGATTCTCTCCACCTTCCCCCCGCCCCCTCTCTCTCCCTCTAATCGTTGACCTAGGGCCGGCGCCGATCTCCACTCTCTTCTCCTTCCCCTATCTTCATTAATGGCCGAACAAACAGTCGCACCAGTCGCACTATCTCGGTACGATTGGGTGTACATTCCTACGGCGATCCAGCCCCGTCAAAAGCTGCCACCACCGTCATCGGCGCAGTGGCAGGCAGCCTGCTTGGTCCAGCGCCACGAAACCACCTACAACTCCACGACGGCTCCGCCGCGTGGTCTCCTCGGCCCACAACCGTGGCCCCATACCGTGGTCCTTCCGCCCATGTTGTAAAGACGCCACCCAACAGCCCTGCCATCATGGAACCCTCACCACCGTAGACCTGGGCTCCACCAAATCAAGCAACGACTCTTCCCGAGTTGTTTAATACAATGTCGTTGAATGACCCGACCTCGACGAATTGGTTTATGGACACCGAGGCAACCGACCATGTGCATGCCAATACATGTATTCTCAATTTTGTTCTTGATAAACATGACACTCGTTCCATCTTAGTCGGTAATGGTTCCAAAATTCCTGTAGTGACCATCGGGCCCCGTTTCCCCTTAGAAACCCATATTGTCCGTTACACCTTCGAAACATTCTTATCTCTCCTAACTTTATCAAAAACCTAATCTTTGTTTGTCAATTTACACGCCAAAATAAAACCTCTATTGAGTTTGACAGTTTTGGTTTTACTGCTAAGGATTACAAGACCCGGTGCCCTCTAATCCGATGTGACTCTACAAGATCTGGAACAGGTATTCCCGACTCCTACGTCCGTACCTGTTGTTTCTGATTATCCTGATGTGTTTCCCGACGATTTACCGGGTATACCACCGGTTCAGGAAGTCGAATTCACCATCGATCTAGTTCCGGGAGCTTCTCCTATTTCCAAGGCTCCTTATCGAATGGCACCAACTGAAATGAAAGAGCTCAAAACTCAACCAAAGAAGAACTTTCGGATTTTTTTATTCGTATCTTCAGAGCATATTGAATCGGAAAGTAAGTAGTTTAATTTGACGATCTATTGAAGAAAGGTTTCATTCGACCCAGTGTCTCACCCTGGGGAGCTCCGGTTCTCTTCGTCAAATAGAAAGATGGTACAATGCGTCTTTGTATTGATTACCGAGAACTTAATTAAGTAACAATCCGTAACAAGTACCCGTTGCCGAGAATCGACGATCTGTTCGATCAATTAGAAGGGGCACGAAACATTTCCAAGATTGATCTTCGATCCGGATACCACCAACTTCCTATCCGTGATTGTGATATTCCGAAAACTGCATTCAGAACTCACTACGGGCATTACAAATTCATGGTAATGCCTTTCAGGCTAACCAATGCTCCGGCAGTCTTTATGGACCTTATTAATCGGGTTTTTAAAGATTATCTCGATGAATTTGTTATTGTGTTTATTGATGACATCTTGATTAACTCGAAGTCAAGAAAAGAACATATTCAACATCTTCAAATCGTTTTGGAGACTCTTCGAACGAAAAGGTTGTATGCAAAACGTTCCAAATGTGAATTCTAGCTTGATCAAGTGTCTTTCCTCGGGCACGTAGTCTCCACCAAAGGTGTCAAAGTCGATCCGAAGAAAATTGAAACCGTCACTAAATGGCCACGACCTACGAACGTTTCTGAAGTTCGTGGTTTTCTTGGTCTGCCTGTTTATTACCGACGATTCGTGGAAGGTTTCTCTAAAATATCCTTGCCGTTGACCCGATTACTCCGGAAAGGAGTCAAATTCAATTGGGGTTCCGAACAAGATTCTAGTTTTGAAGAACTCAAGCATCGATTGGTAACCGCACCTGTTCTTGTATTGCCGTTTGGCACCGGTGGGTTTCAAGTTTATAGCGATGCTTCAAAGAAAGGTCTCGGCTGTGTTCTTATGCAAAACGGAAGAGTGATCACATATGCTTCTCGTCAATTAAAGCCTTATGAGGTCAATTATCCGACTCATGACCTCGAATTGGCTGCGGTCATCTTCGTACTCAAGATTTGGCGTTGTTGATCCCAGATGAACAAGCACAATGACAGATAAACGTTAATAGTAAAGTAATACGACAATAAAGATGATTAAAGAACTTACGTAGTCGTATATCTCTTCTTGAATATGATCGATTACAGAAGTAACACAGTTTCAACTCTCTCTCTTTAATATGAATCGACGACTCTTATCAAAGTAAACCCTAGACTCCTATTTATATTGCTAGGCCTATGCTAATTAAGGAAGCAAAGAGTTTAAGGAATTATAAACTTCCTTTTACAATCAAGCATATATTTTCCTTATTTTGACACAATTAAATAATAGACTTAACAATCTCCCCCTTTGTGGCAAAATGAGTCTTCACCTTTTCAGCTCAAACATGCCTTCAAATCTTCGGAGGGTTTGACGATAGAGAATTATTTCATCGATTATCTTGATAGCTTCCATGAGAGAGTTCCTTCGGTCGTTGCTCATCCTTGTAGTGCTCTTCCGATCTGTAGCAAGTTCTGACGCAAGTCTATTTCGGATTCTCCACAATGTACCATCAGAATATGCAGCCACTTCATGAAATCTGAGAAACCGCTTTTCTCTTGATGCGTGCATCCAGACAACTCCATGAACAGGATAAGTAATTACCGTAGTGACTAGAGTGCTGATCGGTACAGGGAGTGATTGATCAGGTTTGGGAATGTGTATCTTCTTTTGCTCGCTTTCTATCCCACGTTGAAGATCGTGTAGATAGCTATACCGTAACTCTTTCTGAATATGCCTTACCACTACCCTTAGCGCCCTTTGCTCGTGTTCGTTTCGGTTTCGCTTGTCTCTCAGATCGTTCTAGATGGTTTTCAAAGTCCATTATATCAAGGTTTGCAAAATTGGCATCACAGAAGGAATATGTTTTACCGTCTTCTCTTTGGACTGTGAAAACTGGGTATTCGACTTGATAGATCCTATATGTGTCAATCTTCAGAATCCCAATAATCCTGTGCCTCGAGACCACTTCAGTTGGAGGTAAAGCTCTCATCCTCAGGATATGGAGATACTCTCTAACCTGAGCAGGATCCATTTCCATCACGAGATGAATGTGTGCCAAATCATCAGGTTTTGCTTCTTTCCGAAAGATCTTTTCCATTGTTTCCTCAAGATATGGCACACGAATTTGCTGATTTACCCATTTTGACTTGCTTTCTGTCAGCATCCTTTGCCACCGAATCTGATGAGGCAACAGTCTTGGTTCATTTTGATCCCCCAAAGCATAATTCCTAGCCGTATGCTTTAGGTTCACGTAGTCTTGTTCTTGAAGTACTGGTTCATATGGATCTCTAAACCAGTTTCTCACTGAGTTCCATAGATTTTGAACGTTGACTTGTTCTTCACTTGGTTCCGGTACAGCAGGTTCAGCTGTACTCTCGAATTCGATATTGGCCGCAGGCTTTTCAACCATTGGCATATCGGTTTCTTGAGTTGTTGATGCGCTATTGGTGTTGGGTTGATTAAGTAGATGGTCTTGAAGAAGTAGCAGCGGCTGTTCGGGCTTGGGATCTTGAGGCCCGGCGTGTCTCCCCCTCAAGACGAGTTGGAGCGGAGCCTGGGTCGTCCTGGTGAGGTCGAGAAGTAGGCACAAAAACTGTCGGGCGGCAAGACTCTTGTATTTCGGTGCGTAGAGCAGTAATAGCATCCAAGATGTCATCTGTTTGGCGCTGTTGGGCGGTCTTCATATCGGTGAGTTGTTGGTCGACGTGAGCGCGGAAGACGTCAAACTCATGACGAGTGACGGTGGGGATCTGAAGATTTCGGCGAAGAAGACCCTCAAGCGAATCCTCCGGGTAGCCGGTTGCATTGGATTCGGCGAGCAGGTTAGCATACATCATAGACATGAGTTCATCGGTGTTGTACTCATATCGATGTGGTGAATGGGGTCGATCTTCGGGGGGTGAAGGTGGCGGAGGAGAGCGGCTAGAGCTTGGACGGCTTGAGCTTGGATGCGAAGGACCGGCTTGATGGGGAGTCGGATCTTTAAGGCGCGCGGCTTCACGAATTTGACGCACGAAGGCTTCCCTCTCGGTTGTCATTAGAGCAACATGATCAGCAAGGGTGTCTCTTTTCTTTTGTAAGTGGGCGGCAATGATCGCTTCGCCTTCCGGGGGTATAGCGAACGTTGAAGTTGGGGCTGCGGTATGGGTAACACCGGGATCACTTAGATTGCCCATTGACATAACAGTTGAAGCAACTGTATGACCTACGTTCAGCGTTGGCATAGATGTAGCGCTGGTAGGATTTCCTCCCAATCCTCGTGGAATGTCCGGAATGGACATCACTATGGGAGTTCCAGCTGGGCCACGGAGGCTCGCAGTGTGTACAGACTCGTGTCCCTTAGCGGGCTCTAGACTCGATGTGCATACAAATGAAGTCGAAGCATGTGAGCTACTGCCTCTTGTTTCAATAGTTGTGCCTCCTGAATGGAGGGGAGCTAGATAAGGTGCTAGACTCACAAGTATGTTTGAAACTATTGGCTGTTGGGAGCCTTCAGAGTGGCTAGGGGGGCGTGCAATTACGCTGCTAGGTCCACAGCGTCTTGTCCACTAGTCATACCCAACGAATGAGTAGGGCTAGTTGACTCGGTTGCCTGGATGGGGGAATCCGGTCTCTCGCTCACTATAGTTTTTCTCTTCCCATCACTCACGCTCTCACTTTCTTTTTCAACTAATACTCCGTCCTCTCTCCTTATTTCTCCAGTACATGGCTCGGTGAATATGTCGGACATTGAGGTAGATACGTGATCGGTTTCAAAGTCAAAGGGGTCATTTGGCTCATCCGATTCATCAGTTGTTGCAGCTTGGTGGTCATCGGTGTCCGATGAAGAGTCGGATAGGGGTGGTTGTGTGCCAATGCGACGTAGAGCTTGTTCTTCAATGGCAGCAGTTCTAGGTCGGCGGGAAAGGGGTTGAGTATCGGATTCATCTTCATCGGATGATGAGAGTCGTGGGCGAACACGGCTACGGCTAACAAGCATTTTGATGCCCGGGGTAGATCTGGAAGTAGAAGCAGCTCATGGGTTGGTGGGTGGTGGTATTGGGATTGATGGGGCAGCTGATGTTGGGATTGGCTGATCAGGTGCACCGCCTTCGTCGTTTCCCCTTACTATACGCTCATCACCCTGTTCAGGATCCCCATGATCCTGAACCTGCTCATCTATTCTAGGACCCTCTACCTGCATAAGATGTTCCTCATGGATTGGCTGTTGGGCAGGCACAACCGGAGTTGGTTGAGCCATTAAGCCGTGTCTCTCCCTATAAGCTATCATACTCGGCGCAGTCTGATCAGCATAGGCTAGAAGAGCTTCAGGGATTGGCATGATGAAGTTAAACTGGTGATCATTTAGCCGGAAAAACTTCAGGGAGTTGGTCGGTCCTAATGGTGATCCGGTGCGTCTAGGGATGGCAGGTTTGGAAGTCAGCATATCATGGATAAAAAGTTGAAGAAACAGTTGGAATGGGACGAAGGCACGATCGCGGTAGTTAGACTTGTCTTCTGGGTACCCGCTGGTCCAATGCAAAGGCATAACGAAGCGAATGGCGTTGAAGGATGTCGAGGATGACTTGGTGTTCTATTGTGATGCCAAAATCTAGACGGTGGTTGTTCGGTTTGATATTCCGAAGATGTGCTCTAGGCATCAAGATTTCATCCCGGTTAGCTGTTGATGCTGGGTTCTAGCGTTCGGAAGGCATCGGGTGTTCATCATCAGAGAGGTTAGGATCGTTCATTGCTGCCATGTGTACAGAAATAAGACAATTAGTCAAACAGATTGCTTGGAAGTGATGAACAGTAAAGAACAAAAATTGCTAAGTCTTTTTGTCAAGTCCCATTGGGCCGATAACAATTGTTATCGAGTGCAATGGGATCGAGAATCAACAGATGTCGAGTGAAGTTAGGCGACAAAAGGACTTATTAATAACTTGAAAGAACAAACCTGTGTATCTGTAAGATAGATGTCGAGTATTGGGAATCGAGAAGCACAGGTTATCGATCCTTTGAGACTCGATTAAAATCCTTAAATCAGTACTTGAACATTTGGCTAGCAAGTTATCGAGTCTTAAGAACTCGATGAAAAAACTCGGAAGATGTAAGAACATGTTATCGATTCTTATAGGGCTCAATAAAAACACTTAGGTGGCGTTTGTTTTTTAAGAGGTCCGAAGTCTGATTTCAGTTCGGAAATGGTTATAAAATGCTTAAACGAATCAGACATAAGTGGTGATTAAGAGCTTAAAACGAAAAAACAAACAAGGCCTTAGTAATTTTTATTGATCCTTTGGTAATCGATAACAAATGTTATCGAGTTCTAAGGGCTCGATAAAAATACTTAGGGATTTTTATCAATCCTATTTGAGTCGATAACAAATGTTATCGAGTCCTAAGGGCTCGATAAAATGCCTTAGAGAAGACGATGATGTTCTTATTCGTCCAACTTGGGTCGATAAAAACTCAAAGGCACTAAGAGTGACTCGAAAAAACGCATAACAACTCAGTGACGATCCTAAGTGCTCAGTTCCAAAAAAAAGGCCTAAAACTAAGGCAAAATCCTATGTCTAGGTGCGATTAGTGATAGGGAACAAGTATAATAAAGCACTTAGGTCTGAAATACACGAAAAAAGCCACAAAACTGACTGCCTATTTTTCAAAATCGGAAACCCAAAGGGTTTTAAAAAAAAAAGAACAGTTCAAGCCAGATTATGGAAGCATGCAATGAATAAAAACAGTAAGTGCAAGAATTGAAGATGATGAGTGGAGAATTACGAACCTGGTGGTGCTTTCGGATCTGAAAAACTCGAAGATTTGAGGTTTTGATTTGAAACAGTCAAGAACTCAAAGGGTTTTTCAGAGAGAGGGAAATTCAAACAAAGCTTGTGAGAAAAGATTTGTTCAGAGTGGGGCCCGATTTGTTTATATAGGGTCATCAGGTGATGACACGTGTCAGATCAGGATTGGGCCGAAAAAAAATCGAAAAGTCGAGGTTGGGGGTTATCGAACCAAGTTAGGTCGACAATCCCATTGTTGTCGGGCACTTAGGGGCCGAGAACCTCACTTGTTTTTATTTTTTTTTTTTTAAGAAAGAAAAGACAGAAAAAAATATAAGGCTCCCCCTTAATGTGTGCAAAAAGAGTTGTGCTCCCCCTGGGAATGTGAATATAAAGAAATGCGTACCTTGTTGCTCCCCCTCGGAAGTTGAACCATGGTGATACACACAACGAGGTAGATAGAAAATGAAAGAAAGATTGAAAATACGTAACTGTAAGATAAAGGTCAAAATCTAAAAAATGAGAACCGAAGGGTGATGCAGATTCACTTGTAGAGTGAATGTGCATAAACCCTGGATAGACGTTTTGAGGATTTTGAGACAGACTGATGTGTGATAATCAGGTTTTAAGATTGAGCATTCCCAACTTGGATACTAGGAACTAGAAACGTTTCTCATCCAGTGCCTTGGTAAACAGGTCGGCAAGCTGTAGTTCCATATTGACAAAATATAGTTCAATTGTACCTCTTTCGACGTGATCCTTGATGAAGTGATATCGAACGTCGATGTGCTTTGTCTTCGTGTGTTGAACCAGGTTGCTTGAAATGGCTATGGCGCTTTTGGAATCACAGTAGATGGGTATCTTGTTGAACCAGAAGCCATAATCTTTGAGTTGAGTGCGCATCCACAGTACTTGAGAACAGCAGCTTGCGGCAGCTATGTATTCAGCCTCCGCGGTAGACGTGGAGACGCAAGCTTGCTTCTTGGAGGACCAGCTGACCAATTTGTCTCCGAGGAATTGAATGTGGCCCGAAGTGCTTTTGCGATCGAGCATGCATCCGGCGTGATCCGAATCTGAAAAGGCAGTTAGCTCGAAACCCGTATCCTTGGGATACCATATGCCAAGATTAGGTGTACCTTTTAAATACCGGAAAATCCGTTTGATAGCACTAAGATGTGATTCCTTGGGAGATGCTTGAAATCTCGTGCATAGACAAGTGGCGAACATTATGTCCGGACGGCTAGCCGTAAGATACATGAGAGAACCAACCATGCCCCGGTAATTTTTAGAATCCACATCTTTTCCCGAAGGATCAGCGTGTAGTTTTGAATCCGGGGACATGGGTGTACCAATCGGAGAACATGACGTCATGTTGTATTTACACAACATATCCGAGATGTATTTTGATTGGTTGATGAATATTCCCGTAGAAAATTGTTTTATTTGAAGACCAAGGAAAAAGTTCATTATTCCCATCATGCTCATGTTAAATTTTGCAATCATGAGTTCGGAGAACTCTTTCCATTGTTGTGGGTTAGTCGAACCGAAGATGATGTCGTCCACGTAGACTTGTATGAGCATAATGTCACCTTTTTCCTTTTTAATGAAAAGAGTTGGATCGATCTTACCTTTGGAGTATCCATTCTTCACTAAATAGGTAGACAAACTATCGTACCATGCGCGGGGGGCTTGCTTCAAGCCATACAGAGCCTTATCCAGAATGTAGACATGAGACGGTTTGGAGGAGTCGACAAACCCGTCGGGCTGAGAAACATAGACTTCTTCACGTAGAACACCGTTTAAGAAGGCCGTCTTGACGTCCATTTGAAAAACTACAAAGTTCTTGTGTGTCGCGTAAGCCAAGAACATCCGGATTGCTTCAATGCGGGCTACGGGTGAAAAATTTTCGTCGTAGTCAGTTCCTTCTTGTTGGCAGTAATCCTTTTGCGACAAGTCTAGCTTTGTTGTGTATAACGACTCCATCTTCGTCTTGCTTGTTCTAGAAAATCCATTTCGTGCCGATAATGGTTTTGTTGCGAGGACGGGGAACAAGGCGCCAGACTTTCAAGCTTTCAAACTGATTGAGCTCTTCTTGCATGGCCGCTATCCAATCGGGATCATTCAATGCTTCTTGAATGGATGTGGGTTCGATCTTGCTTATAAAAGAGGAGAACATGCAATCATTGGCCGAGGCGGAACGAGTTGTAACTGGTCTGGCTGGATCTCCGATAATTTGATCAATGGGATGAGAGTGGATCCATTTGGTTGTATGAGGAAGCGGTTGAAATGCATTTGGATCCGTGGAGTCATTTACATATGAGCCTAACGGGAGATCTTGTAGCGATTCCAAGGTTGGTGCCACGGTTGATGATCTTGTGGCACTTGTGACATCCGTAGGGGTCGAAGTGGATGGTGGGGGAGAGGATGTCGTTTCCATAGGATTTGATTGAACAACCTATTGAGGTTTAGGTGGAACGAGAGGAGCATCCGTTGAATCGGTTTGATTGGGAGGAGCAGTTGAAGATGTGCTTGGAGATGCAGCAGTTGAGACTGTTTCCGTTGTAATTGGTGGTCCGAAAGATCCATAGTCTCGGCAAGCTCCAAGGTAGGCGGGGGAATCTGGAGAGAAGTATCAGTGGATGGTCCAAAGAAATCCGAGTAGAAGTACTCGAATAAGTCATCCAGATTTGACATAGCGGTTTTGGACGTTGAAGGTTCAGCGGGTTTGGGAGCAGGTTCCGAACAAATGTGATCGGAAGCTAATATGTCGGTCAGTGCAGGTCCAGAACTGTCGTGTTCAGGAGGCATTTCGGCTTTTGGATCGAATTGAACATTAACGCTTTCAGTGACGCAACGTGCGTGTTTTATGTAGACCCGATAGGATGAGCGTTTGGTGAGTATCCGAGAAAGTAAGCTTCATCGGCCTTCGGCTTGAGTTTCCCACGGTCTTCTTTTTCATTGAGTACGAAGCAACGAGTGCCAAATGTTCGAAGATGCTCGATGGAAGGAACCCGATCGTAGACCAAGTGATAAGGTGTCTTGTTGAAGCGCTTGTTGATGATATAGCGATTTTGAGTGTAGCATGCAGTGTTGATGGCTTCGGCCCAAAGATGGAGAGGAAGCTTTGAGAACGTAAGCATAGTGCGAGCCGCTTCAACTAGAGTTCGATTTCGGCGTTCGACAACACCATTTTGTTGCGGAGTGCGAGCTGCAGAGAACGTGTGGGTTATACCAACCGATTCGAGATAACCGTCAAGGGCACGGCTTTTGAATTCAGTTCCATTATCGGTGCGGATGGTTTGGGCAGTAAGTTCTAGCTTAACTTGGATGGCTTTGAGAAACGTAATGATTGTGTCGGGGGTTTCATCCTTTGATCGAAGGAACTTTACCGATGTAAAACGAGAGAAATCGTCCACCATCACTAGAACATACTTCTTACCATGTATGCTTTGCGTCCGCATCGGGCCGCACAAGTCCATATGAATAAGTTGAAGAGGTCGAGTTGTGCTGTGAACCAACTTGGGTTTGTGAGAGACCTTCTTCATCTTTCCCATCTCACATGCGTCACATAGATGCGTTTTGTCGAATTTAACAGCTGGAAGACCAGTTACTAGCCCTTGAATGGAAAGGCGATTGATGTTCTTGAAGTTTAAGTGAGATAAACGTCTATGCCATAACCATGTCTTCGGACTAGAAACATTTGAAAGCAGACAAAAACTTGAGGGTGCGTTCACTTGGGAAAGATCGATCGTGTAGAGATTGGACTTGCGTGCCGGCTAGTAGCTCCTTTCCATCAAATGTGCGAACACAACATCTTTCGGGTCTAAAATTTACTTCGAGTTGCTTGTCCCAGAATTTGCCAATGCTCAACAGGTTGTGGCTCAGGCCTTGAACATAAGAAACGTCGAAAATGGTGATGTTGTTTTGAATGATATCACCATATCCTTTAATCGGTGCCAAGTGATTGTTTCCAAATTTGACGAATCCGCCCTTCTTTTCAGTGTAATTGGCAAGCAGCTCCTTTTGTCCGGTCATGTGTTTGGAGCATCCGGAATCTAAGTACCACACATGACCGATCAGCATAAAATCAGGCAGATTTAGGTACCCATTTGTAAATGGGTCCATCATGGTTAGTTGACATAGCACCCTTGGGTACCCACTTGCGGTGAGACTTATAGGCGTTAGTCATTTGATTTCTCGGACCCCATTTAGAAACAGGCGATGAAGGAAAAAATTTGCGATTAAAAGAATTATGCATGTCAGGAAAATAACCATAACCATAATCAATTGGAGGTTTACGTACAAAATCATTCACACCGCAATTAGAACAAAAAATTTTATTACGAGAAAATTTAATTAAATGTTGAAATAAATGAATTTGATAAGGAAATCTAAAACGAGAATTGTTTCTTTTAACATTTGAACGAAAAAAATTGTCTTCTTTGCGGGGTGTTGACTTTGTTGAACGCGTGCCCTTTTTGACCCAAACATGTTTGTTTTCTAAAGTATGAACCGCTGAAACATTGAAAGGAACACGGTTAGTATGATTTTGGAGACATGATTGGTTTGTGTTTGTTTTAGAGTGTTTTGATTTTGACTTGTGGAACACTTCGTTGGTTCCGTAGGAATGAAAACCGATTCCATTGGTTGTTTGCCTTTGTCTAAAAACTTCGTGTGATTTGGAAGTACAGGATTGAAGTCAAATTCATCACACAAGTCATTTAAATACTCGTCTGATTTAAGTGAAGATTGGTTAGAAATGGCATCTAATTCATCATTGATTTGCTGGTCGGAATAGGAACATTTTTGTTTTGGAGGATTGTAATTTGGGTCCATTTTAAACAACTCTTCGCAATTATCTAAATAATTGCTAACGAAGGCTTTGCACGTTGAAATGTTTGAAATAGTATCATTTTCATGATTTTTGTTCAATTGTAAAGTCTCATTTTCAAGTTGTTGTATTTTAGATAAAAATGATTCATTTTCTTTTTCCGCCAAAAACGTTCAGTTTCCAACACTAGTTCGACTTGAATAATTTTTCTTTTCTAAAAATAGAGTGGGAATGTATGGTTTACATTCAGGAATCTTGTTCTGAAGTTCTTCGGCAGAATATGATGGAAAGTAGTTGTTTGGAAGAGATTCTCTTGAAGATTCTTCTTCTACTATTTGAGGATAGCAGAAAGGTATTTGAAAACAGTTTTTGTTTTGTCTCTTCCAATCTTCTCTTTCCTCGACACTAGAGTCCGACTTCATAAATTGAATTTGGTAATCTGGACCAAGGTTCAGATATTCGAATTTATAAATCGTCGGAGTATTATAGATTGCCTTTGCTAAGTATTTTGGGTTTTCAAAACCTAACCCGGCTTTAGAACTTAAATCTTTCGGTGCATTTAAGTGAATAGTGTGTTCAGTTTGAGCAAGCTTGTAAAGTTTTAATTCTAAATCTTTGAGTTTTTCTAATAGATCATGTCTTTGAAAACTGACAAAGTCAAACTTTGATGAAAATTCGGCAGTCTCATTCCTAGATGTGTGAAGTTGAAGAGTGAAATCAGATATTTGTTGTTTAAAAAGATCATTTTCTTCTTTTAAAACCATTTTCTCCGTTTCGAGATTGTACGCTATACTTTGAGAATTGACAAGGTCGGTTTGCATAAGAAGCAATTGATTATGATTATTTTCTAAGCGTGCTTCTAAATTGGAAACCAAGAGTTTCTCGGTCATTCTAGTTTATTTTAATTACTTTTGAAATTCTTTACATAAGAAAACTCAGGAACTAGTGACTCTTGCAACTTTTCTTACTAAAGAATTCTCTAGTAAAAATCATAAACTCTAGTAATTTTGATTTTTTTTCTTGACTGAACAAATAAGAAAATCGAGAACTTAGACATTCTTTTCCATAAAAAGACTTGTACTTTTTAGTCAAGAACCCTATTGTTTTTGGTTTCTGGTTTATCGGTTAAGGAGAATTCGGATTAAGTATCTTTGAATTTTTATCGAGACCTTCCTAATCGACAAGATTTATTTATCGAGTCATATGGTATCGATATAATTTTTTTATCGATTCGGTTTTTATCAAGTCAAAGGATTTTTTGTCGAATCTTAATCGATCGAGAAAATCTTAGTTATCGAGTCATTTGTGATCGATAACTTCTTTTTATCAATTCAATTCTTTTTTAGAAATTTTTTCGAGTCCCCTATACCCGACAATAATTTCTTATCGAGTCTCAAACACCCGACAAAACCTCTTGTCAACAAAGCCTAACCCGATAAAATATTTTGTCGACCCTAGTCAATCGAGAAAACTTTCTGTTTCACAAAAACACCTCAGAAAATAACCAAAACCTCACTGATCGAGATCATCAAGCAAAGTACAATGACCACTCGCGAAACAATGGCAATTGGTTCAGACACGAAACCTCCCATTCTGTTCCCCGGAGAATACTCTCAGTGGAAAGACCGTTTCCTTGATTTTATTGAACGCCATGATTATTCCGATGAAATCATGCGTTCAATCAATGGCGGCCCTCCTCCAGTTTTCTATCAAAATCTTCCAGCCAGCCCAAATGCAGATCCTCCCCTCCTTGCTCGACAAGGAGTCAAGCCTAAATCTGCCTATAATGACAACGAAAAGAGGATCATGAAAGGAGATCAACTTGCAAGATCATATCTCCTCATGAGCATCCCGAACGATATCTATATGAGTATCAACAGCCATAAAAGAAATGCCAAAGCTATGTGGGAGGAAATAGAGAAATTCATGCTTGGCACAAAAATCGGGACCCAGCTCAAAATTACGAATTGTATCTCACAATATGAGGACTTCAAAGCCAAAGGAAAAACTCACTGTCACCTACTCCCGGTTCGTACACTTAGTAAATGAACTAAGTAAGAATGAGATTCGCAAAACAAATATCTAGAACAACGTAAAATTTGTGAGTAACTTCCTGCCTGAATGGCGTCGATTTGCCAATCAAATTATACACAACAAATATCTAGCTGATCTCGATCTAAATGAAGTTTATGAAACCTTCCTTCAAGATGAAGAAGAAGTGCTCGAAGCTATGAAGGCCAACCAAAAGATCAAGAAGCCCACTGTTCCCATAGCTCTAGTTGCAAAAGCTAGCTCTATCACTTCCCATAGCTCTCCTCAAGAGGTTATTTCTGAACTGGAAGATGAAGACTTTGATTATGATCCGGACATTGCTCAATTCCAACAACAGTTGGTGCTCCTCACAAGAGATTTTCAGCAAAAGTTTGCTCGTCGCTCTAACCCAAATCAACAACGGTATGCTTCCGGTAACAACAATTATGAGCGAAAGACTCTTTTCGAAGCAAAATCAAGAGAGCAACGTCCGTCAGCCAAACCGGAAGATAAATTCAAGAGTGAAAAGAGTTTATGCTACAACTGCGGAAAGACCGGTCATTATGCCCGTGAATGCAAAACGCCAATCGTCAAAGATTCAAACTACTTCACCTACAAGTTGATGTTGGCTAAACAAAAGGAGGCTGGTAAAGTTCTTATGGCGGAGGATGAACAATGGCTCAACCAAGGCAATGATGATGATGATGATGAGGAAAATGATGTCCAAGCACACTTCAGTCTGATGGCTTATTCTGATGATTCCCTTCAAACGCTTCCGACTACACACCCGAGGTAAGCCATTCTGACTATGACGCTTTCGTTTCCCAAATGCATGATTTGATGCTTAAATTAAATGAATTACAATCTATGTTGAAAACCGAGAAACTCTTGGTTTCCAACTTAGAAGCGCGCTTAGAAAATAATCATAATCAATTGCTAATTTACCAAACCGAACTTGCAACATCTCAAAGTATTGCACACAATCATCCAACGGAGAAAACTGCTTTCCGAGAAGAGAACATTCTTTTAAAATAACAAATCTCGGATCTCACACTTCAACTTAACCAATCTAAAAGGGAGACCGAAGATTTTTCATCAAAATATGAATTTGTGAGTTTTCAAAGACAAGACCTTTTGGAAAAACTCAAAGATTTGGAACTAAAACTGTATAAAATTGGTCAAACGGAGCACACAATTTATTGAAACGCTCCAAAAGATTTAAGTTCAAAAGCTGGAATATGATTTGATAATCCGAAACAATTAGAAAAGGCCATATACCATACTCCGACTATCTATAAATTTGAATATCTGAACCTTGGTCCGGATTACAAAATTCCATTTATGAAGTCGGATTCCAACGTCGAAGAAAGGGAAGATTGGAAAAGACAAAACAAGAATTTTCATCAAATTTCTTTCTGCTATCCGCAAATAGTAGAAGAGGAATCTTCAAAAGAAACTCTTCCAAATGACTATTTTCCATCTCATTCTAACGAAGAACTTCAAAATAAAATTCCTGAATGTAAACCCTACATTCCCACTCTATTTTTAGAAAAGAAAATCGTTCAACTTGAAAAAGTGTTGGAACTTGAACGTTTTTCGTCAGACAAGGAAAAAGAGGCATTCCTTTCAAAAATTCAAAAACTTGAAAACGAGGCTTTACAATTAAACAAAAACCACGAAAATGATTCTATTTCCAGTATTTCTTCGTGTAAAGCTTTCGTTAGCAATTATTTAGATGATTGTGAAGAGACGTTTAAACTAGATCCAAACTGTATTCCTCATACACAAAAATATTCCCCTTCTCCCGACCACGTTGATGATGAATTAGATGACCTTGCTTCTAATCCTTCTTTACTTAACGACACCAGATGTTTAAATGATTTAAATGCTGAATTTGACTTCAATCCTACATTTCCAAATCATACGGAGTTTTTGGACAAAGGCAAAAAGCCAATTGAGTCAGTTTTGATTCCGGAGGATCCGAATGAGTGTTCCACAAGTAAAACACTGAACACTCATTCTATCCAAACGAATCAAACTAAATTATTTCCAAAAAGTACTAACAATGGTCCTGTTGATGTTTCAGCTGTTCATTCTTTAAAGACCAAACAAGTTTGGGTTGAAAAAGGCAAACGCATTTCAAAGTCGTTATCCCGCAATAAAGACAAATCTACGTTTCATAATTCGATATTTAATTAAATTTTCACGTAATCAAATTTTTTGCTCAAATTGCGGTGTGAATGACTTTGTGCGCTTAAATTTGATTATTTTCCGAACATGCATAATTCCTATAATTTTCATCGTAATTATTTTCCAACTCCGCCTGTTTATAAATGTGTTCCTAAAAAGACCATGACTAACGACCCTAAGTCCCACTTCAAGTGGGTACCCAAAGGTACAAAGTCAACTAACCCCGAAGGACCCATTTATAAATGGGTACCTAAATCTGCCTGATTTTGTGCCGATCGGTCATGTGTGGTACTTAGATTCTGGTTGCTCCAAACACATGACCGGACAAAAGGAGCTGCTTGCCAATTACAAGGAGAAAAAGGGCGGATTCGTTAAATTTGGCAACAATCACTTAGCACCCATCCAAGGACATGGTGACATCATTCATAACAACCTCACCATTTCAAATGTTTCCTATGTCCAAGGCCTGAGCCACAATCTGCTAAGTATTGGAAAATTCTGTGACAAACAACTTGAAGTCAATTTTCGACCCGAAAGATGCTGTGTGCGAACCTTTGACGGAAAGGAAGTATTGGCCGGCACACGCAAATCCAATCTCTACACCATCGATGTTTCCCAAGTGACCGCTCCTTCCAACGTATGTCTAATCTCAAATGTCTCTAATCCGAAGACCTGGTTATGGCACCGTAGACTTTCTCACTTAAACTTCAAGAACATCAATCGCCTCTCCATTAACGGATTAGTCAACGGCCTACCAACGATGAAGTTTAACAAACCACACTTATGCGACGCATGCGAGATGGGAAAGATGAAGAAGGTTTCTCACAATCCCAAGGTGGTACATAGCACAACTCGACCCCTTCAACTCATACATATGGATTTGTGTGGCCCGATGCGGACTCAAAGTATTCATGGAAAGAAGTATGTTCTAGTTATGGTCGACGATTTTTCTCGCTTTACGTGGGTTAAATTTCTTCACTCCAAGGATGAGACTCCCGAAACCATTATTACGTTCTTGAAACCATTCAAGTCAAACTAGAACTTACCGCTCAAACCATCCGCACTGATAATGGAACCGAATTCAAAAATCGTTCAGTTGACGGTTATCTCGAATCAGTGGGAATTTTACACACATTTTTTACGGCTCGCACTCCGCAACAAAATGGTGTGGTCGAACGCCGGAATTGTACACTTGTTGAAGTGGCTCGAACTATGCTCACTTTTTCTAAACTGGCACCTTATCTTTGGGCCGAAGCCGTCAATACCGCTTGCTACACTCAAAACCGATCTATCATCAACATGCGATTCAACAAGACACCGTATCATTTGGTCTACGACCGCGTTCCTTCCATCGATCATCTTTACACCTTTGGTGTTCGCTGCTTTATTCTGAATGAAAAAAAAGATCGTGGAAAACTCAAGCCAAAGGCCGATGAAGCTTATTTTTCTTCGCTACTCTCCAAATGCATCAGTATATCGGGTCTACATGAAAAATGCACGTTGTGTCACGGAAAGCGTCAATATTCAGTTTGACACTAAAGCCGAAATGACTCTTGAACAAGACAGTTCTGTACCCGCACTCACCGGTATTTTAGCTTCCGAACACATCAGTTCGGAACCTACCCCAAACCCTGCTCAACCTTCTACATCCAAAGCTACAACTTCCAATCTGGATGATTTATTTGAGTACTTCTACTCGGATTACTTTGGTTCTCACACTGATATTCCGAATCAGATCACTCCGCCTATCTTGGATGTTGCCGAGACTACCAACCTTTCTGGACCTCCAGTTACAACGGACACCGTCTCAACTGCTACAACTCCAAGCTCATCTACATCCGCTCCTCCCGCTCAATCTGCTCTTCCCGCTCAAACTGATGCTCCTACTGCTCAATCTGATGCTCAACCTAGTCTCAACCGCTTCCTACTGAACCAACATCCTCTCCCCTACCATCAACCTCATCCCCCAAGGATGTCTCTAGTTCCAGAAGATCCTCTGCCGTGGCTCCAACCTTGGAATCACTTCAAGATCTTCCACTCGGTTCTGATGACTATGATATTTCGGACCCTAATGCATTTCAACCGCTTCCTCATACATCCAAATGGGTCGGTTCTCATCCCGTTGATCAGACTATTGGAGATCCAACCAAACCTGTCACGACACGCTACGCCTCGGCCAACGATTGTATGTTCTCCATTTTTCTAAGCAAGATCGAACCCACATCCATTCAAGAAGCAATGAATGATCTTGATTGGATTGTGGCCATGCAAGAGGAACTCAATCAATTTGAGAGTTTAAAGGTTTGGCGCCTCGTTCCCCGTCCATAAAGCAAAACCATCATCGGTACAAAATGGATTTTCAAAAACAAGCAAGATGAAGATGGGGTTGTCATACGCAACAAAGCCCAGCTTGTAGCAAAAGGATATCGCCAACAAGAAGGGATTGATTATGACGAGACATTTGCGCCCGTGGCCCGTATTGAAGCAATTCAAATGTTCTTAGCATACGCGGCACACAAGAATTTTGTGGTGTTTCAAATGAACGTCAAAACGGTCTTCTTGAATGGTGATCTGCGTGAAGAAGTCTACGTCCCCCAACCTGACGGGTTTGTTGGTCCTTCAAAGCCAAATCATGTGTACATCCTCAATAAGGCTCTTTACGGCTTAAAACAAGCATCGCGCGCATGGTACGACAACCTGTCTGCCTATTTGGTGAAAAATGGATACTCCAAAGGTAAGATCGATCCAACACTTTTCATTAAAACGGAATACGGTGATATTATGCTAATTCGGATCTATGTAGACGACATTATATTCGGTTCGACTAACCCACAACAATGCAAGAAGTTCTCCGAACTCATGAATGCAAAATTTAATATGAGCATGATGGGAATGATGAATTTTTTCCTCGGCCTTCAAATAAAATTTTCAACGGGAATATTCATCAATCAATCGAAATACACCTCGGATATGTTAAGTAAATATAACATGACGTCATGTACTCCGATTGGTACACCCATGTCTCCGGGTTCAAAACTACACGCTGATTCCTTGGGAAAAGCAGTAGATTCTAAAAACTACCGGGGCATGGTTGGTTCCTTAAAATATCTAACGGCTAGTCGACCGGACATAATGTTTGCCAAATGTTTATGCACTAGATATCAACCATCTCCAAAATAATCTCACCTTAGTGCTCTCAAACGTATTTTTCGGTATTTAAAAGGTACTACTGATCTTGGCCTATGGTATCCTAAGGATACGGGTTTCTAGCTAACTGCCTTTTTCAGATTATGATCATGCCGGATGCATGCTTGATCGTAAAAGCACGTTGGGACACATTCAATTCTTAGGCGATAAACTGGTAAGTTGGTCCTCGAAAAAGCAAGTTTGCGTCTCCACTTCTACCGCGGAAGCCGAATACATTGCTGCCGTAAGTTGTTGTTCTCAAGTCCTTTGGATGCGTACACAACTCAAGGACTATGGATTATGGTTTGACTCCTAAAGCGCAATCGCCATCTCAAGCAATCCTGTCCAACACACGAAGACTAAACATATCGACGTTTGGTATCATTTCATAAAGGATCATGTCGACAGAGGTACGATTGAATTATACTTTGTCAATACAGAACTGCAGCTTGCGGACTTATTCACTAAGGCCTTGGATGAGAAACGCTTCCAGTTCCTAGTGTCCAAGTTGGGCATGCTGAATCTTAAAACCTGATTTTTGAATCAGATTTGTCAAAATACACAAAACGTCTATCCAAGTTTTTATGCACATTCCCCTTGTCTTAACTGTGAATCTGCATCACTCTTGGTTTCTCGTTTGTTGGCTTTTGAATTTTGTTTACAGTTCTGTATTTTCATTTTTTTCTCTCTTTCTTTTCGGCTATTTTTTGTCTAACCATTTCAAATTTCGAGGGGGAGCGGCAAGGTACGTTTTTTACTATCTCACGATTGTAGGGGGAGCAAAGTTTTCTTATTTCACGTTTCTTTAGGGGGAGCACTAACTTAAGTTTCAATTCAAATCAGACTTAGTTTTAAAAATCAAAGTCAAAAGTTCTCGGCCCCTATTGTCCCGACAAAAATGTTTTTATCGACCGAGTTTAGCCCGAAAAAAACCCCGCTCAACATCTTGCTGATGTCATCAACTTTCTCGGCCAAATGAGAGCTTGCCACGTGTCATCACCCGATGACCCACTATTTAAATATCGGGCCCCACTCTTATACACTTACTTTTCAAACAAGTTTGATTTTCCCTTATCTCTCTAAAACCCTTCGAGTTCTTGAGTTTCAGAAAGTGTTTTCACAAATCTTCGAGTTTCACAAATCTGAAAGCATCACCAGGTTCGCAATCTCTATACCTACAACTTTAATTCATGGTTTTTTCAATTTTAATCATTTCATGTTTGTGTTTTTGTCATCTGAACTGTTCGGTTTCCCAAAAACCTTGGGTTTCTGATCTTGTGCTGATTTCTGTCAATTTTGGGGTTCTTTTTGTGCTTATTTGGCTTAGCTGATATGTTAGACTTGTTCACTATCACTAATCGCACCAAGACATAGGATATTTCTTTAGATTTTAGGCCGATTTTTGCATCTGATCACTTAGGTTTTCCACTATTTGTTTTGAGTTTTTATCGACTCTTTAAAGACAAGACTTACATTTTTGTCGAGTCCTCAAGATAGATAAGAACATCTTCAAAAAAACTCTAAGTGTTTTTATCGACCCTTAAGGACCCGACATAAATTTTTATCGAGTCTTATAGGATCGATAAGTTGTTCTTGAAATGCCCAAGTATTTTTCTCGACCCTTTAGAACTCGACATAAGTTTTTGTCGACTATCTAAGGATCGATAAAATTACTTCTTCTTCTCTAAATACAACTTTCTCGAGTATTTGAGACTCGTTAAATTGTGATTCTCGATTCCCCATGGCCCGATATCTTTATTGTCGATTCTCACAGGTTTGATCTTTCAACATTTCACCAAGTCTTTATATCGACCCAGCTTGACTCGATAATTTTTTATCAATCCCATTTCTCCCAATACACTCTTTTATCAACCCTACTTATCGGGCAAACAGGACTCGACATTCAGACTTGTATTTTTTTCTTACCTGTCATCACTCATCGAACTGACTTTTCATATGGTTTGCTAACTGTTTTCTTTCAGTACCAATGGCGGCTATCAACGATCCGAACCTTTCCGATGATGAACACCCCATGCCTTCTGAACGATCAACCGAACCCAGTACTAACGCGGTCAACCGAGACGAAATCTTGATGCCTAAAGAAGATCTTCGAAAAATCAAACCAAACAACCACCGTCTCGATTTTGGCATCCCAATCGAACACCAAGTCATCCTCGATATCCTCCAATGCCACCCTCTTCATTTTGCTTTTGCCTTGGATCATCGAGTTCCCCTGTTCTATCTCCAGCAGTTCTGGTATACCTTAACATACCATCCAGATGACGGTGACCATCACTTTACTGCCAAGATCGATGACTTTGTCACCTGTCTAACACCATCTCGGATTCGTCGAATCCTCCGCCTGCCTGTCGCCACGACGAACGCCCTTATGATGCCTTCGCTACCGAAGAAGAACTTTGTGCAGATATTCGAGCCCTTAGGTACAACTCACCCGAACCCCTCACAAGCCCCGGCCAGTTCAAAAGAATGTACCTGCCTCACATCTGGTTTTCACTGTTCACCATCGTCAATCGATGTCTGACTAGCAAACACACCAGCATGGACAAAGCCAGTACTGCGGCCTTACGGATATTTCATGGAATCATGTTCAACCGTCACTACGATTATGCGATGCTCATTTGCACGGACTTCGTTGAACTCGTTGAAGAAAAATCCAATTATCGCAATCGTGCTTTCGTACCCTTTCAACGGTTCCTTCAGATATTTATACATGCCATGCTATCATCCAAACCAGATATACCCCGACGAACAGGATCACCGTTGGGACCAACCAACTCGCTGAAGTTCCTCAAGCTTAACAACCGACAATTTGACTTCATAATGCCTATCCCTGAAGCCCTGCTTGCCTATGCTGATTAGAATGCACCGAGTGTTATAGCATATAGGGAGAGACACGGCTTAATGGCTCAACCACCTCCGGTTGTGCCTGTCCAAGAGCCAAACCGCGAGGGACATCATGAGCACGGAGAGGGTTCTAGGGTAGATGAGCAGGTTCAGGATCATGGGGATCCTGAACAGGGTGATGAGCAAATTCTAAGGGGACATGACGAGGGCGGTGCACCTGATCAGCCAATCCCAACAACTGCTGCCCCATCCATCCCAATACCATCACCCACTATCCCAAGAACTGCTTCTACTTCTCGACCTACTCCCCGATTCAAGATGCTCGTTAGCCGTAACTATGTTCGCCCACGACCTTCATCGTCTGATGAGGATGAATCCGATACTCAACCACTTTCACGTTGTCCAAGAATCGCAGCCATCGAAGAACAAGATCTTCACAGAATTGGCCAACAACCACCTCTAGCAGATTCCTCATCGGACTATGACGAACAAACTGCTGCAACAAATGATGAACATGATGAGCCGAATGAACCCTTCGACTTTGAAGCAGATCAGGTCTCTGAATCGATGTCCGACATCTTCACCGAGCCTTATACTGGAGAGATAAGGAGAGGGGACTGAGATTTAGTTGAAAAACAAAGCATGAGCGTGAGCGATGGGACGAGAAAAACTATAGTGAGTGCGAGACCAGACTCCCCCATCCAGGTAACTGCGTCTACTAGCCCTTCTCATTCGTTGGGTATGTCTAGTGGACAAGACGCAGTGGACCTAGCAGCGCACATGCACGCCCCTCCTAGCCACTCTGAAGGCTCCCAACAGCCGACAGTTTCACATATTCTTGTGAGTCTAGCTCATTATCTAGCTCCCCTCCATTCGGGAGGCACAGCTATTGAAACAAGAGGCAGTAGCTCACCTGCTTCGACTTCGATTGTATGCACTTCGAGTCTAGAGTCAAATAGGGAACACGTGTCTACACACACTGAGAGCCTTCGTGGCCCAGTCGGAACTCCTATAGTGATGTCCATTCCGGACATTTCACGAGGATTGGTAGGAAATCCTAGCAGTGCTACATCCATGCCAACACTGAACGTAGGTCATACAGTTTATTTAACTGTCATGTCAACGGGTGATCTAAGTGATCCCGGTGTTTCCCTATCAGGTACCTCGACTCCTGCTTTCACTACTCCCCTCGCGGCTCAAGCACTTATCAACGCTCAATTACAACGAGCCAGAGCTACTTTGAACGAACATGCTGCTTTTATGACTGCTGAGAGAGAAGCATTTGTTCGAGAGATACGTGCCGCTGCTCGCTTCGGTCAGCTCGATCCGAATCAGGCTAGTTCCTCCAGACCCAGCAGCAGTCGCACTCCGCCACCTCAACCTCAACATCTGAATCTGACCCCGGACCCCCGGAATCGGCCTCCCTCACCACATCCATATGAGTACAACAATGATGAGCTCATGTCGATGTTATATGCTAACCTGCTTGCCGAAGCCACTACTCAGGGTCAACCGGAAGATTCTTTAATGAGTCTACTGGGGCGAAATCTGGAAATCCCCACCATCACCAAATATGAATTTGAACTGTTCAAAGCTGACATGGAACAACAGTTACGTGATCTGCACACGTCTCAGCAACAACATCATAATGAGATTCTGGGTGCCATCACCGCTCTACACACCGAAATTCAAGAATCTTGTCGACCGGCTGTTTCCGTTTCTGCCCCTCGACCTCGACCTGATCAGGACGATCCGAGCACTGCTCCAAATCAACCTGAGGGGGAGACACGCCGAGTCTCAAGAACACATTCTAGACCATCTGCTACAACTTCAACTACTGGTCCATCTGCACCACCAACCCGCCGAAGACAGCGTCTGACTCAAAAAGTAAATACGCCTACGGTTGAAAAGCCTGCGGTAGATATTAACTTTGAGAGCACATCTGAAGCTGCTGAACCAGAATCCAATGAAGAGACGGTTGATGTTAAAAATCTAAGGAACTCCGAGCACTGGTTTAAAGACCCATATGAACCGGTTCTCTAAGAGCAAGATTATGTGAACTTGTAGCACACAATAAAGAATTACACTTTAGGAGATCAAAATGAACCAAGACTGTTACCTCATCAAATTCGGTGGCAAAGGATGCTAACTGAAAGCAAGTCTAAATGGATAAATCAACAAATCCGGGTGCCGTATCTTAAAGAAACTATGGAATAGATAGTCAGAAAGAATAAGAAACCTGAAGACTTGGCGCACATTCACTTAGTAATGAAGATGGATCCAGCTCAAGTCAAAGAGTATGTTCACATTCTGAAAATGAGAGCTCTAAAGCCATCTGATGTAATCTCACGACACCGGATTATCGGGATTATGAAGATTTGTTCTGATAGAGTCTTTCAAGTCGAGCATCCAACTTTCAATGTTCGAAGAGAAGATGATAAAATATACACTTTTTCTGAAGCTGGTTTTTCTAACCTTGACATCTTGGACTTTGAAACATTGTATAATGACCTAAGAGACAAGAAGCAAAGAAACAAGGATGAACAAAGAGCTTTGAGAGCGGTGGTGCGTCACATACAAAAGGAACTCAGATACAGCTATCTTCATGATTTGCAACGTGGGATTGAAAGTGAACAAAAGAAGATTCATATTGACAAGCCTAATCAAACAATTCCTGAGTTGGATAAATATGATGTTACAACTGTTCTTTCATATCCAGCACACGGAGTTGTATAGATGCATATGAAGGGCGAAAAGAGATTTTTGAGATTTGATGAAGTTGCTGCCTATTCAGATGGAACATTATGGGGTTTTCGAAATAGATTAGCTTCGGATATTGCTACCGACAAGAAGAGTACGATAAGGATGAGCTCAACCAGAAGAAATTCTCTCTTGGAAGCTATCAGATTAATTGACGAAAGGATACTATTTCGTCAGACTTTGAGAAGATTTGAAGGCATGTTCGAGCTGAAGAAGTGAAGACATATTTTTCCCTAAAAGGGGAGATTGTTAGGTCTATTATTTTATTGTGACAAAATAAGGAAAGTTTATGCTTTAATTGTGTTAGTCCCCAAAGAGAGATGGCTAACCAAGTGAGGGTTTTGTAGAAGGGGGGGTTGAATATAAAACACACAGAATATACTCTTTTTAAATTTTTTAATATAAATATCAAAAATTTACACACAGGTAGTTTGATGCGGAAAAGAACAGACACACTATTCTATCAAACTAAACACACAGATAACAGTAATTAACTTATACACTAAGGAAGTTAAAACAAGACTGTTATAACACACAGGATTGCCGGAGTCAAACAAATAATCACTTTGAAGATTTGTTGAAAGCGTGAGATTTCTGGTAAGGACTTCATCTCCTTTTATAGTGCCCATGCATGGGATTCATGTGGACAGCTGTCAAGGTTTCATTAGCTGGAAGTGTATCTGCTGGACAAAGGAAGAGACCACTCCCTTTGTACTAGAATAATGGATGAACCATTATTTGTAGCACGTAATGTCAGATAACTTTATCTTCTTTTCTTCATGCTCTGTGAAGTCCCATCAAACCTTTTAGCTAAAAGACAAATATTCCTTTTATAAGAATAAAAGAGAATGTCTTTATTTAAGGCTTGATGCCCAAGTTCTTGCTGCTCACGTGTCTTGCATTTGTTGTGAGTCAAGAACTTATCTCTTGGAAATTGCTAAGTGATACATGAACCTATGTATCACATCGGTGGATACCTTGTAAGGCTGTAATTGATAAGTGTACACATTACTTAGTGAACTTCAAATCTCACTAAGTGTTGAGAGTGTACACCCTTGTAGTTGTGACTTGATATCACAGCCTTAGAAAATATACCTGCAATTTCGGTGACTAAGATACATAATGTTGGTGGATGGGTACTATCTTGATGACCTCATCTTGTATTGATGACCCAATACTTTGATGACTTAAATGTGTACCATCGGTGACCCACTATGTTGGTGACCCAATCTTGACTTTGGCAATATGATCTGAATATTGAAGTTAGTTGGTACATCCAAAATTCCACTTTTTGATGTACAACCCTTGATTGAATAGTCTTTGACTTTCCAATATTTGAAGCATATTTCAGACCTTCAAAAGAACCTATAAAAAATCAATCATACAAAGGAAGGTGGTTCATCACCAAATCATCGGTGACCCAACAATCCCTCCCTATTTGATGATGATACCTGTAAGTTAGAAAAGAATTCTTTTGACCCTTTCTATTTTTCTTTTGGGTTCTTTTGACTCAGATTTCTTTTTTTTTTTTATTATTATTATTTTTAACTGAGTATGTACAGTATAAGTATAAATATGTGTAAGAAAAGTAAAGATATTAACAAGAATTTTTAAGGAAGAAGAGTATCAACTTTTATTAATCAACACACAGCTTTGTACAACACACAGAGTACATGATTAATAAAGTTCACACTATATGAAGACTATTCATGGAGTGGGTTCCCTTCTTTTTAGCTCATCCAAGATAAGCCTTGTAATTCCATGGTCTTCAACTGGAGGTACTCCTAGAATAGCAGAGAGGAAGGAGCTGTGAGCCCTTGGGATATCAGAGGCTCTAAAGAAACCGATGTTTCCAAAAATATCCTCAAAGAAAACCCCAAGCTTAGGAGTAGTCAGGATAGTTTGCTCCGGGTAAATAGGAGTAGGAGTGGAAAGATCAATACCCGAGGCATTTATCTTGATGCCTCTTTCATGAAGCATAGAAAAATGTCCCTTCTTTCTATTTTTAGGAGTTGTGATGACCTCTCCTTTAAGACCTTGTTGTATAAGGTACATTTGATGTGATTCAAGGCAAGTCACAAGAATATCATTCTTCGTTTGGATGTTGAGCATCTAAATGAAAAGTTTTCTGAGAATATTAAGTACCAGCTCCTTGTACTTGCTTTTGCTCTTAGAGATACATTTGCCAACTTCCATCCATTCAGTTATCCCAAGAACTTCCAACCATTCAGCTTCCTAAACCTTTGAGAGAGTGTCAGCTCTCTTAAGGGTGACAAGTAACTTGGGAGAATTTTTGGTTGGAGGTTGGATGGTGGCACTGATAATCTTGGACTCATCCTTTCTTGTTATCAGCCTTCTTTTAAACCACTCCACTTCCTTGGTCTTCTTGGCCTCATCAACCATTTTTGCTGCTTCAGATTTCTTCTTTATATTTTCAAGCTCATCTTTCTGAGCTTGAAGTGCATCCTTTACCATTGCATGGGTGGCTTCATCTTGAGCCAACTTGAGTACATTTGTTTGATCATACTCAAGTTGTGCTCTAATGGCTTCTTCTTTTTCAGCTTCAGACAAAAGTACCCCAAGAGGATCGGTCAGTGCAGAGGCAGGCTGAAGTCTAAGAGTATCTGCTTGAGGACTACTCATTCTTTTCCTTTTCTTTTCCTCTTCCTGTTGTTCTTCAAAAGAAACAGGCTTCTTTCCTTTGGCCTTCTCTTTTCTCTTCTTTTCTTCTTCAGTTTCAAGGGGTTGAGCACTGATACTCTCCCCCTCAACAGCTGCTTCGAGTAACTCGGTGAGCAGGGGGTCAGTGATAGTGGTGACCACGTGAGGAGTCACCTCGGTGACCAGAGGGGTCACGTCGGTGACCGTGGCCACTGTGACTACACCAGCATCGGTGGCTGTGAATGCCACGTCGGTGGCTGAGACGGTGGTGGTGACTGGATCGGTGGCTGGCTTGGCAGCGTCGGCGGCTGCTGTTTTGGCGGCGTCGGCGGCTGTGGAGGTGGTAGCATTGGCCTTCTTATTTTTCTCCCCCTCAGTGGTTGAACACTTGATACCCACTGAAGAGAGAAAAGCCTTGATCCTTTCTATGTCAGAAGCCATAGTATCAACTTTTCTTTCAATCCTTTGAAGAACAAATTTGTCCTGTTCTTGGAAGAAAGAACAATCCACATCAAGTTCAACCGTTGGAGAAGAGATTGGAATCTTGTCAATATTTGTGATAATAGTGGCAAGAGACTCCATAATGTTCTGTTGAGTAGAGGAAAGAGAAGCCATTCTTTCCATTTCTTTGGCTGCTTGGTCTTCCAAAACTTTCACCCGGCTAACAGTGTCACGAGTGAAACTGGTGAAAGCTTGGAGAAGATCATCTCCCTGTTTAGAGGACATAAGAGCAGACGGTTGAGGCTTTGGTGGTTGATCAGCATCATCATCACTAGAAGAAGAATAATCCACCAAATCTGTAGGTTTACTTGGGGGGGATTTAGCAGATGTGGGGGAGACATGTTTAGGAGAGTGTCTATGAGGGGATTCCTCAGTAATGGGTTCCTCAACACCCTTGGCCTGTACGGGAGACGTACGTGTCCATGGTGTAGTATCGGAAAACAAAAAGTCTGTAAAATGGGATGCTCCATCAAGTGCATCTGGTTGTGATGCACTCTCATGTGAAGTGTGG
The DNA here is from genome assembly GCA_036898165.1 of Silybum marianum. Lineage (NCBI taxonomy): Eukaryota > Viridiplantae > Streptophyta > Magnoliopsida > Asterales > Asteraceae > Silybum > Silybum marianum. The sequence goes on along the minus strand of CM072540.1, from coordinate 11,180,395 downwards.
AAAGGGAGCTGTGAGAGCTCACAGGGTGGTGAAGAGGCACCTTGGATGGGAGACTCCAAGTCTTCTTCATCAACTAAAGAGAAAGTTGATGAAGGAATAATAGGGATGTCCCTTTGTACAACCATGTCCTATTGAGAGGGCATGGAGGAGCTTGGTTGGGTTAACTGCTCCTTGGGTCGGGTAGGAATCTTTTCAACACTTACTAACTTTTGGGAGTTAGTAGGTGGATTGTGAGTTGAGACCCTTTGGGTACCCTTAGACTTCTTTGAGGAAGTCTTTGGGGGGCTTTTTGAGTGTCTCCGCTTTTGGGTTTTAGATGCTTGGGTAGAAGCCAAAGGTTCTTTTGGCATCGTAGCATCAGTGGGTGCGGAGGTAAATGTACCCGACGCTTTGGATCTCTTACGAGATTTGGGCACATCAGTTACTCGAGGTGCAGTAGAGATAGAAGACATACCTGAGGTCCTTTGAAGACGGGGTTCATTTTCTCCCCAAGAGAGAGTTGCATTTCTTGTAAACTCAACCATAGAAGGTCGGAGAGGTTTGTCGGATGCTAGGACTGCCATTTTCATAATTTGATTTCCCACTTGATGAAGAGGGAGATCATATGAAATATCGTCCCTTTTCTCAAGTTTGTCTGCCAACTTTGCATTAATAATAAGTGAGAAAAGGCGCTGAAAAAGTACCTGAGGACGTCGGAGAGTAGAGAAAGAGGAGATCATTTCATTGAAGAAATAGCTTGCAAAGTCTATCCTTCTTTGAAATATCAAAGCATGAGCTAGTTCCGTTATCTAAGATGGTGACTGATCTGGACCTCCAGTCTTTTTGCTTAGGCACAGAATAAGATGAGCAAACAGAAAGTTCCAGATGTTCCCCATATTCTTTCTCAGAAGAGTACCTGGACCCTTTGACTTTTGACCCTTTTTCTCTTCCAAGTAATTCATAACAGACACCACTTGTTGGTGTTCATTTCCAAGAGGAAATGCTTCATATGTATCATAAGTGGGAAGCCTCAGAATGTTACGAACATCTTCAACATCAAAAACCACATCATGTTCATCATTGCTGAGAACAGATGGCAAGATTTGATCTGTAGAAGCATCAAATGTGCATGATAACCAAAGGTTTCCAAGAACAAACTTACTCATCTTGGGTTTTGCTGTAAGAGCATACTGGAGAGGACACCTTTGTAGGAACCAGCAGATGTCATTGTACTCAGGATGAGCATTATCAATTCCAATTCGGCCAAAGTAGTTGCATGCAGGAAAGGAGAGAGACCCAAAGGTCATTGTTTGTTCTTCTGAGGATTTTGAAGGAGATGCCATTGAAGAGAATTGAGAAGTTTCAGGTTTGAAGGTTATAAGATGAAAGAGAGTGGATGCGAGAAAGGTGGTAAGGAAGTGGGGGAAGTGGTTATATATGAGAGGGAAATTCAATTTTCAAAAATCATGATGACTTTTGGTGATTGAAAGGTCAGAATTTTAAGGGTTTTTAGGGTTGAATTCGGCGCATGATCTCTGACATTAATGATGCTGATGATGTCATTAGAGGTAAGAACAAAGAATCTTGCTTATCAAGAATGGTAAATCAAGAGTTATCTTTAAGGGATTAAGAATGTGAGGAGTTTCAACGGTTACCTCGGTGACTATGTGAGGTCGGTGGCTTGATGCACAACGTCGGTGGCTTGAGATAAAGGTGAGAGTGCAATCGTTGGAAAGGGAAAGGATGCAATCGTCGGTGGGTGTCAGAGAGATTGTCGGAAAGAGAAACGTCGGTGGATGATGATGTCAGCGTCGGTAAGCGACGCAACGTCGGTGGGTGTGCCCTCGGTGGTTTATCGGAAACAGGGGTGAGACCATCGGTGGTTTAACAATGGTGCAACGTTGGTGGCTCGATGGATGTTGTCGGAAAGTGACGTCAGTGTTTCATCGGTGGGTGGAGAGAACGACGTCGTAGGCTGGACGTCGGTGGCTCTTGGTGGATCGAAAGTGACCGCCGGTGGTTTAGTGAAGATCGTCGGAAAGTCGATCGTCGGCGGCTTGTGGGTGTGGGTAAGACGTCGGCGTCCGTGGCTATGGTGGTAGTGGTTATCGACGGTGGCTTGAAATTGAGTATGGTTTTTAGGGTTAGGGTTTAGGTTTAAAATAGAGAGAGAGAGGGGGTGCCACGTCGGTCTTCACCGACTTTATATATATATATATATATATATATATTATTATTATTATATATATATATGACTTTCTTATATATAGAAATATAATATATAATATACATGAAGGTATATAATATATATACATATAATATATAACAATATATAAAACATATAAATATATAAATATATAACATATATATATATATGATATACATAAATGTATATCATATATACATACACATAATATATAAATATATGTATATGTTAGTCTATATTTATCATACCTAATTCACCGATGAGGAACCTGAACCTTGCTTCATCAAGGGGCTTTGTGAACAGATCAGCTAATTGATAATCAGTGGGAATGAAATGAAGTTCCACATCACCTTTAGAGACATGATCTCTTATAAAGTGATACCTGATATCAATGTGCTTAGATCTTGAATGAAGCACAGGGTTGTTGGCAATGGCTATTGCACTTGAGTTGTCACACAGTATTGGGATCTTTGAGAAAACCTGATTGTCTGATTTTTCATCCACAATATCTGTGCACAAAAACTTCCAGCAGCCACATATTCTGCTTCAACAGTAGAAGTAGACACTGAATGTTGTTTCTTACTTGACCAGCTCACAAGCTTTCCACCAAGTAACTGACAACTTCCAGTTGTACTTTTTCTGTCTATTTTTGAACCTGAAAAATCAGAATCATAGTACCCGATGAGATCGAAACCTGAGTCTTTGGGATACCAAAGACCCAGATTTATGGTACCCTTCAGATACCGAAAAATCCTTTTCACAGCAGCCAGATGTGATTCTTTAGGATTTGTTTGGTATCGAGCACACAGACAAGTAGCAAACATAATATCAGGTCTACTTGCAGTAAGATAGAGAAGAGATCCTATCATGGCTCTATAATTTGTAATATTTACATAAATGCCATCAGGATCAGAAAAGAGTCTAAGAGGAGGAGCCATAGGAGTTTTCATGGTAGAGCAAGTATCAAATTGAAACTTTTTCAGAAGATCTTTAATGTATTTACTTTGATTTATGATAATACCGTCTGGAGATTGTTTTACTTGCAAACCAAGAAAGAAAGTTTACTCCCCTATCATGCTAATTTCATACTCATTTTGCATGAGGGAGCTAAACTCATCACACAAGGATTCATCGGTGGCTCCAAAGATAATATCATCAACATAGATTTGAACAAGAATGATATTACCTTGTGATTTCTTGAAGAAGAGGGTGTTGTCAACCTTGCCTCGTACATACTTATTTCTAAGTAGATATTCTGAGAGAGTATCATACCAGGCACGAGGAGCTTGCTTCAGTCCATACAAAGCTTTATCCAGCCGATACACATGATATGGATGGACTGGATCTTCAAACCCGGAGGTTGCTTCACATACACTTCTTGACAAGTTCACCATTCGGAAGGCACTTTTGACATCCATTTGGAATACCCGAAAATTCTTGTAAGCTGCATGGGCAAGAAATATTCGGATAGCTTCCAATCTGGCAACAGGAGCAAAAGTTTCATCATAATCAATTCCTTCCTCTTGCCGATATCCTTGAGCAACCAGCCTTGCTTTGTTCCTTATGACAGTTCCTTCTTCATCCATCTTGTTTCGAAACACGCACTTTGTTCCAATAATAGTTTTGTTGGATGGACGAGGAACTAACTTCCAGACTTTGTTTCTCTCAAATTGTGAGAGTTCTTCTTGCATGGCAATTACCCAGCTAGGATCAGCTAGGGATTCATTTATCAGCTAGGCTCAACAATAGAAACAAAGTTGACATATAAGCACAGATTGCTTATGCCTCTTCTTGTTCTTACACCAACTTGTGGATCACCTATGATTTGATCTATTGGATGATCCATGGTCCACTTTAGTGCAGGAGGTAAGGGAGGAGGTAGAGAAGAGGATGAGGTAGGAATTTGAGATGGTGAAGGTAGGTTAGTGGGAGATATGGTGTTTTGGTGGGTAAGGTCTTCTGTAGAGTTAGTTTCAGGAGGTGGAGAAGAAAGAGAGGGTTCTGAAGATAAGGTGTTGTTCTGGAGGATTGGGTTGAGAGGAAGATGGAATTTCACCAACACATGAGTTTATCCATAGGTTTAGTTCTTCTTCATTACAAGATAATGAAGATGTTTCAAACTCATCAAACTTCACATGCATGGATTCATCTATGCATTGCCTTCTTAGGTTGTAGATTCTGAAGGCTCTTGAGGAGAGAGAATAGCCCATGAAAATTCCATCATCAGACTTCGGATCAAATTTTCCAAGTTGTTCCCTGTCATTTAGCATGTGACAAGCACATCCAAACACATGGAAGAAGTCAACTGCAGGTTTCCTACCATGAAAAACTTCATAAGGAGTCTTGTCATGCCTTTTGACTATGATAGACCTATTTTGAGTAAAGCATGCAGTGTTAACTGCTTCTGCCCAAAAATAGGTTGGCAACTTGGATTCACTCAGCATTGACCTTGCAGCTTCACACAGTGTCCGGTTCTTTCTTTCAACAACACCATTTTGTTGAGGAGTACGAACAGCAGAGAAGTTCTGAGAGATTCCTTTTAGGTCAAAGAAATCTTCCAGAGCAGCATTCTTGAATTCTGTGCCATTGTCACTTCTGAAGGACTTTACCAGTTTACCATTCATATTTTCAATCTTTCTTGTAAACCTGATGATTTCTTCAGCAGCATCACTCTTGTGTATTAGAAAGAACACCCAAGTATATCTAGAGAATTCATCGACGATTACTAGCATATACTTTTTACCACCCAGACTAGGTGTGCTTACTGGACCACACAGATCCATGTGAAGCATTTGAAGAGGTTGAGAGATAGATGAGCATTGTTTGTTTTAAAGGAAGTTCTGGTGAGTTTTCCTTTTTCACATGCTCCACACAGCTTTTCTTTTTCAAAAACTATTTTTGGCATTCCAACAACCAGCTCTTTGTTGGAAAGTTTGTTCAAGGTTTTAAAGTTTAGATGAGAGAACCTTTTATGCCACAACCAACTTTGTTTGGCTAGTTCGTGAGAGAGGAGACACACAGCTTCTCCAATTGCACTTTTCTTCATGTTGATTATATAAACATCATTCAGTCGGGTTCCTGCTAATACAATCTTATTTTGTACATCAAAGACCAAGCATACACACAGCTGAAACATGACCTTATAGCCAAATCACATATTTGGATGATGCTTAGAAGATTGTACATTAGCCCTTAAACATTAGCTACTCTAGAGAAAGTGATGGTTCCATTTGATATGGTACCATATCCTTTGGTGATCCCTTTTCCATTTCCTCCAAATGAAATAGTGGGTCCCTTTTCTTTTGAGAAGTTAGAGAGAAGAAGTTTGTTTCCGGTGATGTGTCTTGAACACCCGTTGTCCATGTACCATATGTGATCTTTGTTTGGTATCTGCACCCAGAAACAAATTTAGACTTTTGGTACCCATTTTGAGGTGGGTCCTTTGAGATTAGAAGGCATTTTATTTCTACGAAGATCCAAATCCTTTGGGCAATTTTTAGCAAGGTGAAGAGTATTGCCACAATTATAGCACTTCTTTAAAGAAAAGGTCCTTTTAAAATCCATATCATCAAAACTTTGGACAAAAGTTGATGATTGAGAAGAGGAGGGGTGACCGACACCTGGTCTTGGTCCAAGGATACCTTTACCAGGATTTCTTGATTTCTTCAAGTTCACTGACCAAGGAATAAGATCAGTAACTATTTGAGATTTCCTTTTAGATGAAAAATTTGATTTAGAAAAATTTTTCTTTTGAGGAGAAAATCTTTTTGGAGAGGGATGCTCAGCAACATTTGACGGCTGCTCCTGGGAGTACCTTGACTCATGAAGACTTAGAGAATTTAAAAGTCTTTGAATAGGTTTGGGAGATGAAGAAGAGCTTGGAAGAGTTGAAACTTTTAAAGACTCAGGAGAGGTTTCTTTAGCTTTAACAAAGACTCCAAACTTCTTGGAACTAGATTCTACTTTGAGCAAGTCAAGTAGATCTATAGAGTGAACGGAGGTAGAATCCTCAGATGAGTAACCGAAGAGATCATCATCGTCATCGGAAAAGAAACCAGCAGGAAAACCTTGACACTCAGAAGAAGGAAGTGGAAGGTCGGAAGGTTGAGGATCATCTTTTCCATAACCAAGGCCAGACTTATCCTTGCTAGTGATTTGATCTTGAAGAATCCTTTCAAGATTCTTAGAGGATTTAGTCCATTTAGACAGAACCTCTTGTTCCTTTTCAAGAGTGGAAGAGATTTTTGATTTTTCCTCAGAAAGACTGTCGTTTAAATACCTTAGGTTTTCTAGATCAGCTTTCATTTTGTCAAAGTCCTTGAGTTTAGAAAAACAGGAGAGAAGTTGATCATTTAAACATTTAATGTGCATGTCAGCCTTTTTCTTTTGATCCTTTAAATTGCAAAAGTCAATAGTTAAAGAATCAAAGGCATCAACCTTTTGATCATCAAAGAGAAAGGTAAAGGGATGTACCTGGGGCTTTGTTCCTGAAGTAGATCCCTCAGCAGATACAAGGGTAGTGTAGAGTGACTTTTCCATGTCTTCCAGCTCATCGATTTTAGCCATGAGGCATTTTGTGACATACTCACTTTCACTCTCAGAGGTTTGCTCATCCTCCAAACAATGAGGCCAGCAACCAAAGTTTTACTTTTACTTTGGTTTCTTTCTTTTTCCCTCTTGTATTTAGCTTTGTACTTCTTATATCTAGAGGTTTCTTTTGATTTATGTTGGTTCCAGATTCCTTTAAACCGATTGTTAATTGAGAGTATTGAATCAAAGTGACATGCGGAAGCAGATCAATTAACAATTTAAATCAATAGAACAGTAAACAGAATGAAGAACAAAGATTATGAAATGAATTACGCACAGTATTCTTCAAAATGTAAATGTATTGATCGACAACTTTTACAAACACAATACAATGCTATTTATACAGATAGAAAAACAGAAAGTCAAAATGCTAGCCAATTACAAAGTGCCATGTGTCTAAAAGGGAGCGTCTAACAACAATTAGTTATAACAAGAATAGTGTGTTGACTTTTGTAGACATCTCTTCTTTGACTCATACTTTAATTTCTAACATTCTCCCCCTAAGTATGAAGTCAAAAAAAAAAAAAACTTTCTTCAGAGAGGATCAACAGCAGCAATGATACTTGAAATATTATCGATAAGCTCTCTGTTCTTCTGAAGTCCATCAAGTCTTTTCTCTACTTTCTTTGCAACATCTGGATTTGTCGTGTCTAAGCCAGCATAGCACTTGATGATGTAGACTACCTCAGAAGAGTATTTGTGAGCTTCTTTGATGCGAAAGAAGCTCTTTCCATTTGGTCTTTTGAAGATGATTCCCTCTTCTGGTTCAGTAAGAAGTCTACCCACTTTGAATTTGCTTATCCCTTCAAGTTCCTCATTTGGTGCAGAGATAGCCAGATTATCCATTTTGAAATTTAAGCCAATCTGGAAGTCGACCTGCCTTTTGTATCTAATGTATGATTTCATACATAGAATAATTCTAGTGTAGGCAACATGGTCTTGTGGATCTTTGCGTTCAGAAAGCTGAGTCTTCATAAATTCTTCCAGAAAAATGAGATCAGCTGGATGGATGGACAACAGATCATTATCACATATGTAATAACTCTTGTTGTTTGATGCGACTATCTCGTAGATTGTGTACCAAATGGGTGTATCTTGAAGCGCTTATGTTTCATGGCCGTGATCTTTGTAATTGGAGCGATAGTGAAAACCGTCTTTCTGTCTTGTTTATGAGCCATGAAGTTATCTTTAACTTCATTGCTTACATTGTATTGGTTTGCGAAGTTAGGCATCATGAGATAAATCTTCTGATCTGTTGGAGCATACATGTGCCTTTTCTCAACTTCAAGTGTTGGAAGTTCAATGTTTCCAACTTTGTTTAATTTTTCTTCAAATTCTCCTCTTCGATCTCTTTCGCTTCGAGCGGCCTGCTACGACTCTTGCTCTTTCTTGACTTCAAAATTTTGTCTCGTAGTTCTTCTTCAAGTCTAGCCTTCTCTCTTTCCGCATTCTCTCTTTCACCCCTCTCTATCTCTATTTGTTCTTCAACGATTAGCCTCGGCGTATTATCTCTTCTTCTTTTTCTTTTTCGGCTACGAACACTTCCTCATCCTCCTCTGGCCCTTTCTTTTCGGCTTTAGCTCTTTCCGTTGCGGTTTAGCTCGTTCTCGTTCTTCGTGAGCTACGACTATTTCCGGCCTCTTTCGGTAGGAGAGCTCGGGATTCTGCTTTTTCCCATAAGATCCAGAATGAACTTAGCTAGATCTGGATCTCTGGGTAGAGGCCCAGAATGCGTAGCCAGAGGTGTTGGAGTGAGTGGCACTTGTTTTGAAGAAGAAGGTTGCTGTGATGGTTTTGGAGTTGAAGAGTCAGCGGTGGTCGTGTTTGGTTACGGTGGTGTTTGTTTGGCTTGCTTAGGCTCGGGACCTTTTCTCCCCTTTCCGAGAATCGGGATCCCGATCCTCGAACGTTTTCTTTCGGCTACGCCTTTTTGCAAGCCCTTTCTTCCTTGGCTTTCTTCTTGGCATTAAACGCCTCAGCAATAGAAGAAACCAGAGGCACAAGTTGAGATAGAGTAGATTCTATTGCAGCAAGTTTCTGGTCGGTTGAGGATGTGGAGGGCTTTGAAGAGTACTTTGAAGCGATGGAAGACATTCGCTCAAGAATAATCTTCTGGAAAGAGGCGAGATCAGATTTCGTGACGAGCGTAGACCCAGAGGGATTATCAGAAGGAATGATGGTCTTGATAATCTTCTGAATATCGGCCACCAGAGAGTTGTAGTCTACAGAGGCACGTAGAGAATCTGGAAGTTGAGAGATTGCCTCTGCATTTGCTTGAAGACCATTATTCAAGAGCAAAAATTGTTCAGCAAAATAGGCCTTCTGATCTTCTTGAGAGGTACTCATTTGGCGCTGAAGATCTGCTAAGAGAGAGTTCTGACTTTCAATTTTAAATTGAAGGCTCAGAAGAAGAGAATTGTTAGTAGTCACGGATAATTTTAGATCTTCCACAGATCTCTGAATTTGATCAGCAAATGCCAAGAACGCTGCATTTGTGACAAAATCAGAAGATGTAACCGGTGCATCTCCAACACATGGAGCCCCTTTACCCTCGCGTTCAGAGGGGCCTTCTACACCTGTTTTGACGTTGAGTGTAGAAGGACTTCCAACCAGTCCTTGAGGGCTGTTATTCACAGGCTCCTCTTCGGTTGTTCTGACTGTTTCAACATTATCCTCATCATCAGAGGATGAGGTGCTGAAGACAGTATGCTTACCTTGATGAAGTGTAAACACTCCGGTAAGAGGTGCATTCCTAGGCTGTAACCCCTCTGATGGGAATTCATTAGCATCTATCCTAGGAGAGGATGTGGACTCATCCTCTGTGCGTATTGGTATGTCAGTCACGGAGACATGAACATGTGGTGAAGGAAGTGGCGAGTTCTGGGGCGAATGAACTCTTATATTATCATCATCATCCTTTTGGGAGGATGATGAAGTGGAGGTGCTTTCCCCAGATGAATTTGATTCAGAAGAAGAAGTATCCTCTGAACGGCTGGTTTCTTGGTGGTTTGAACTGGGCTGTTCTAAGTCAATGAGTGGAGACGTGGTGACGTCAACCTCAGAAGTTGTGGTTGCCCTTTGGGGAATAGGAGAGGAACACTCATATGTGTCTCTGAGGACATCTTCTGTACCTTCATTTAATAGAAGGTCGGCATGGGTAGAAGCACTCGGATGTTCACTCCTAGTTTTTTCAAGCTCATGCTCACCGGACCACGACCACCTACACGGCTCTAAGTGCTGCGGGGTATGAATTCTACGTTACGAGAAAACCATAGAGCTTCTATAGATTTGGAGATTAGAAGAGCTAGATGGGATTAGGTTTAGCATGTACACGGATAATTCTCTGGGTGCGAGTAGCCGATCTTTGTCGATGGTTGATCGATGGGAGCTCATTGATGCAATTTTGCAGAATGGCTGAATCAGGGGAGCTTCGATTGCCCCAATTGCAGGATGAGTGATGAGAGATAGAAATCTTGGGAACATGAGTGCTGGTAGTGGCTTTCCCTGACTCTGATGGAGCACCTTAGTGTGCACAGCTGCTTTGATCTCTTGGAAGATGAGACTTGCATAGTCCAAGGGTCGATTGAAGAACATCCCATACATTATAGTCAGAATGTTTCGGCTAGCCTGATCCAGAGAACCTATTTTGCAGGTTAGGCTCTTGTTGAGAATGGAGACGAGTAGATTCCACATTGGGGGTAACTTCTTCCTCTTGAATTCGGACAGCCTTGTAAGAGGTTCATTGTAACCCAGAAGATTTATGAAGGCTAGGAGGGCTTCTGTGGAAGGGTTTTCTTCTAGGGCAGGATTGGGAATGGTTTGCCCATCCACTTCGATCACAGAAAGGGGAAGATGAAAATATTTGGCAAGTTTTCTTTTGGTGATGGGGATTTGAACAGCAATTTCCACTTGTTCAGGATGGGTGACAGAACCGGCGAGTGTTTCATCAGTTTCGATGATCATTGTTTGCCACAGTTCTTGGACATAGATTTCAGGGATGTTTGGGTTGGTTAGGGTTAGGGCTCGATTCAACTGGTGTTGTTGTAGAAACTCGATCATGATGCGAAATTCTGGTTGATAAGTGTTAGGGTTGAGCAGTACCTGCACATTGTTCGCCTTCAATGGCAGTTTCACAATGGGAGTACTATCCGCAGTGGAATCGATGATTCTTTCTTCATCATTGTTGGAAGGACGGGCACAGTTGGAAACCATTTTGAAATTTCGAATGCTTGACAGTAGAAAACTTTGTCTTTGCAAAGAGAATGAACACTAATATAGGGAATTTTTGCGAGGAAGAAGATGAAGGTTGATATTGGGGGTTTTATGTGAGAGAGAAACTGTAGAATGGGAAGGGGTTATTAAGTTTGGGGAAAAACAAAACGGTTCATTTGAGCTGATGTAAGCACGCGGGTATACACATGCAGTGTTTCGATTGGGGACACGTGTACGACGAGACACATGGATGATGATGATTTAGTAGCAGATGCTGTTTTTCTTAAAAGCAGAAATAAACAAAAGTAATAAAAAAAATCTGTTTAATTAATCAATTAATTTTGAAATAATTGAATAAACACAGATTTTAATCTTAATTTTATTTATTTAAGTTTAAAAATCAGTCAAGTGAAAACAAAAATCACATGAGAGTTTAGTTTCTATAAAAGAATAATAAAGAAGAATTTGCATTAAACATATAGATTTAAACAACCTTGGAGGCAAGAGTTGATTGAATTTATATATTTAATGGAAATTATAAGAAATATCAATTTATAGAAAATATAGTTGAAAAACATGTCGACTTGATTTATATTTAAAAAAAATTTGAAATGAATCAAAAGTCTAAGAGACCTTGGCGGCAAGAGAAACTCAGAGCAGATAGATTCAAATAAAATTTAAGTGAAATAGTAAATCAGAAGACAGCTAACCAGAGTTAGACTTAGACGAATATCTTCTGCATTGTGAAACTCCCCCTTGAATGGTAAACTCCCCCTTGAATGGTAAACTCCCCCTTGAATGGTGAACTCCCCCTGTAGTAGCTTCTTTACCTCGTTTCTCAATCTGCACTTTATGATTTCTCTTGAAAGAAAAATATTATTATGAAACAGAAAATCAGAGTAGCTCAGAGGCTTCTGAAGTGTTCTGAAGAGTTCAGAAAGCATCAGAGACTTCTGATGACTTCTGAAGTATCGTCAGAATAGTTCAGAGGCTTCTGGATGCTTCTGAAGAAATCATTTTTACATATTAAGCATTCCCAACTTGTTAATTAAGAAGTTAAAACGTCTCTCATCAAGAGCTTTTGTGAAAATATCAGCAAGTTGATAATCAGTAGAAACAAAATACAGTTCGATTGTACCCTTTTCGACATGATCCTTGATGAAATGATACACGACATCGATATGCTTTGTTTTGGAATCTTTGAACCGGATTTTACCGTAATGGCGATAGCACTTTTAGAATCACGAGAGGATGGGAATCTTATCGTATATCGGACCATAATCTGCGAGTTGGGTCTTCATCCAAATAACTTGTGAACAACAACTAGCGGCGGCAACATATTCGACACGCTGTAGATGTGGATACGCAGTTTTGTTTCTTGGATGTCCAACTTATAAGTCGATTTCCCAGAAGTTGACAGCTACCTGATGTACTTTTTCTGTCAAGCTTACAACCTGCATGATCAGAATCTGTATACGCCATTAAATCAAATCCAGAATTTTTAGGATACCAAAGGCCCAACGATGGTGAACCTTTTAAGTACCTAAAAATTCTTTTTACAAAGACCAAATGAGACTCTTTAGGATTGGCTTGATAACGAGCACAAAGACAAGTGGCAAACATAATATCAGGTCTACTTGCTGTTAAATATAAAAGAGAACCAATCATGCCTCTGTAGCTGGTAATATCAACAGATTTACCAGAGGAGTCAGGTCCTAATTTCATACCTGGAGAGATAGGTGTTTTCATGGATGATGAGTTTTGAAGATGAAACTTTTTAAGCATGTCAGAAACATATTTTGCCTGATTTATAAAGATACCAAAGGTGCTTTGTTTAACTTGAAGTCCTAGGAAGAAAGTTAATTCTCCCATCATACTCATTTCAAATTCAGTTTCCATCAACTTAGAAAACAAATCAACTTCTGTTTGATGAGTAGAACCAAATATTATGTCATCCACGTAAATTTGAACTATAGTTAACATACCTTTGCCTCTTTTGATGAACAGAGTTGTATCGATTTTACCTTTTTCATATCCTTTGCTGATCAGAAATTTTGATAGTCGTTCATACCAGGCTCTTGGGGCTTGCTTTAGACCATACAAAGCTTTGTCAAGAAGATAAACATATTACGGATATCTTGCATCTTTGAAACCATCGGGTTGTTCAACATACACTTCTTCTTTTAGACATCCATTAAGTAATGCTCTTTTAACATCCATTTGGTAGACTTTGAAGTTTGTGTATGCAGAGAAAGCCAAGAATAATCTTATTGCTTCTAGTCTTGCAACAGGAGCAAAGGTTTCATCATAATCGATACCTTCCTCTTGACAGTAACCTTTAGCCACCAAACGAGCTTTATTTCTGACAACAATTCCATCTTCATCCTTTTTGTTCCTAAATACCCATTTTGTGCCAATAGCAACTTTGCCTTTTGGTAAAGGAACAAGACGCCAAACTTTATTTCTTTCGAATTGAAGTAGTTCTTCCTGCATAGCATCCACCCAGCTTGGTTCAACTAAGGCTTCATGTACACGTTTAGGTTCGATCATACTAAGAAAATTAACAAAGAATGCTTCATTTGCTGTAGCAGATCGTGTTACGACCCCCTCGGAGAAGGACTACCAATTATAAGATCCGGTGTGTGAGATTTAGTCCATTTCGTCATTACGGGTTGAGAAATTGATTGGGTTGTGTTATTTGACGAAATGATTTCATCTGGAAACACAAAATCTTCTTTATTTTCTTCTGTATGTCCTTCTGGTATCTGTTTTGTTACCTGTCCTTGTGTCTCCCCCTCAGATGATGGAACAGAAGTACCTTCTTGGGCGCGGATGTAGGAGTAGTGGGAACACGGACAAATAGACGTGACGGATGAAACGAAGAAGCGAGGACCGAGAGAGAGTAATGCACGAGGCTTGGAGAATATACGGTATCCGCAAATGTGGAGGTGACATAGCTTCGACACAACTTCGTCGCCCCGGAAAATCTTGAAAAATAGCATCAATCTCGGATTCTACGGAACACGAAAGATAGTCAGACGTAACAGTATTAAGCTTGATTTCTGAAGTAGAGTGTTCGGAAGTCAGTTGGGTGTTATCATCGAAGTCCATGTTGATGCTTTCCATAACAGTTTTTGTTCGTAAGTTAAAAAGTCGGAAAGCTCTTGAATTTAACGAGTAGCCTAAAAATTTAGCTTCATCGGACTTCGGATCAAATTTGCCAAGATTATCTCTGTCGTTTAAGATAAAACATCTGCAACCAAAGATATGAAAAAATTTTACAGATGGTTTTCTTTTATTAATCAGCTCATAAGAGGTTTTGAGATGCCTCTTGACAATAATTGAACGGTTTTGAGTGAAACAAGCGAGTAACAACGACTTCGGCCCGAAATGAATTGGGAGACCGAAGCTGCGAGCATCGTTCTGGCTGCTTCAACCAAGGTTCTGTTGCGACGTTCAACTACACCGTTTTGTTGTGGAGTGCGAACAGCAGAGAAGTTTTGAGTAATTCCTTGTTCAACAAGATACGATTCAAGCTTGGCGTTCTTGAATTCTGTACCATTATCACTTCGAAGCCGCTTGAATCTTCGATGTAGAAGAACTTGAATTACGGTCATCATATTCCGTAGTACCACCGGGACTTCGACTTTTGACGAACGAAAGCAAGCCAAGTATATACGGAAAATTCATCAATTAGTACCGAGAATATACTTTTTACCGGATAGACTACGAATTGCAATTGGACCACGAGAGATCCACATGTAATAATTGCAGAGAGGTCTAGTACAAGAATGATCACTTTTTGTTTTATGAGATGCTCGTTTAATTTTGCCCATTTCACATGCGGGGGCGAGAGGTGATCTTTTTGAAAATGAATATACGGAAGTCCGGATACCGGTTTGTTTTTAACAAGCATCTCAAGATTATTAAAATTTAAGTGAGACATTTTATGATGCCGAGCCACGCAACTTCACTCTTTTTGGAGATGAGACATAAAGTTTCCTTACCATCCTTAGAGATAAAATTCATCATATACAAGTTACCTTTCCGTGCTCTCCAAAGTTCTTCCCCTGCCTTAGAGAATAAATAACAATGTTTTTCATCAAATACTACTAGTATTTTAGAATCACAAAGTTGACTTACACTAAGGAGGTTATGTTTCAAGCCAGAAACATGAGCTACCTTTGATAAGGTGATATTACCTTCTTGTAGAGTACCGTAGCCTTTTATTTGACCCTTACCATTATCACCAAAAGTTACTACTCCACCTGATTTGTCCTTGAATTGGGATAGTAAATTTTGGGATCCAGTCATGTGCCTCGAGCATCCAGAGTCAAGATACCAGATATGCACACGCTGTTTCTGCAATCAAAAATCAGAAGAATTTCTTAGGTACCCATCGCATAATGGGTCCTTTTATGTTAGCTTTTGGAGTATGCTCGTTTTTTGATTTAACAGAAGGTAAAGACTTTATTTTTGGTTTTTGGTTTTTTTTGAGTTTTATTCTTTTTGTGACAAACATACTGTGAATTGGAATGATCAGAGGTTTGCGAGAAAAATTGTTTTAACTTTAAGAACAGTGAAAAACATTCAGAAGACTGAAACATAGAAGATTGAATTGAATTTTCATTGCGAGAATGGTAATTACAATTATTCTTTCTAAAGTCTTTTCTAGTATCAGTTGTTCTAGAGAACCTATCTAGACTAGACTTTTGTTTTAGTTCTGGCTTTTTCTTCTCTGTGTTCTTTCTCTGATCTACTTTTGCAGAAGCTCTGTTATTTACTGAAAAAGGAACATAAGAATTAGAGGATTTCCATTTGCCTTTTTGAATATTAGTAAACTTCGGAAGAGTAGAGTTTAAAATCTTTTGATTTTGCACTTTGTTTTTGAGTTCTGCCTCTTTCTCAAGTTCAAGACATGTTTTGGCTTTGAGACACATATCTAAGAAGTCTGGATGTATAGATACTGAATTTCTCGGTTCTGGAACAGAAACAGGAAGAATAGGTATACCACTTGAAAGTTTAGCACAATCTCTATCAGAAGCTCTGATTTCTTGAGATTTATCAGTATACAAATAATCATCCTTTTTATCAATAATTTCTGAATTATTTGTGATAACTTTTGATGATTTAGAAGAATTAATTTCTAAATTTGAAAGGTAATTTTCAGAGTTATCAAAAAATTCTTCATCATTATTGTCATTCTCCCATGGATACGTAATCTCAGCCAAGCTTTCTTGAGTTTCAGAAAGATGTAAATCTTCAAATGAACAGGGAGAGATCTCTGGATGATTCTCACAAAGAGTTTCATTTCTAAAACACTTATCCAGAGTAGAGAGAATATCGTTTTCAAACATAAGTCGTAGATCTTCCTGCACGACTTGGAACAAAAATATCTGCCTCTGGATTCAAAATTTTATGTTTATTTGAACCAAAATTGAAAATATCATCTTTCTTCTGAGCTTTATTTAGATCAACATTTGTTTTACAACAATATTCAATATTTTCGAATTTAAGTTTGCCTTTTTTATGATGGTTTTCATATCTAGATTTTTTAAAAATAGATTTTTCATACAAAATTGGAAACTTTGGCTTCTGTATTTATCCAACACAAAAAACAGATTTCAGATCTGACCTTTTCTTACACGTGTAGGGATCTAGGTCCTCGAAACCAAGTCCAGATCTTCCTACTTGTGTGTTAATTTTGTCATGAACCTTCATGTGCATCCGGATATGTTATAATCTGTAGCTTTTTCTGTTGAAGTTCAATGTGTAAAAATTCTCTCTTTACGAAAATAGTTTTTAAGTGCTACAGAGTTGAGTCTATCACTCTCTTTGTCTCTGATTTCTTTCTATTTTCCTTCCAGAAGTTTATTGAGATTCAAAATTTCCTTTTTAAGTTATTCTTCAGAAAGTTTTAAACTCATGGAAATCGTTTCCTTTGCAGTATTTAATTCGAGTTTTTCTTCTGTAAGTAAATCCATTTCTCTTTTGAAAATATCTCTTTCCCTTTTGATTGTAGAAAGAGTTTTCTCAGTACTTTTTCGTAATTTCTTTTCGATTGTGAGTTTCGAGTTTTAGTTCCTCAAAATTGTTTGATAACATCACAATCGTTTGTTCAAGCTCGGATGATCCGGAGAAATTACTAACCGGTGACTCGGAAGGGTTGATCCTACGATTCGTTTGTGTTTGCCATTCCACGAACATGGCTTCATCACCGCCGGATTCATCTTGCACCCGTTTTCTTTTTACGCAAAGTGTGCTCTTTCGGTGACATTGTACTTATATTTGTTTTTGTAATAAGTCTTATCCTTTTCCCGCAGCTCCTCTGCAATCTCTCGAGTAATGTCGGGCTTGCCACATACGCGCGAGACATCTTTCTTCCTTTTTAATTCTTCTTCTTTCTTCTCTTCTTGTTTTCTCTACTCTTGTACTTCTTGTTTAGGAACATAGGGACGATCAAATCGTTTATTTCCTTTCAAAGACCTATTTCCAAAACGATTCGTAAATTGCTTGGTTATTAAAGCCGGAGAGTCGGCAAACGCTTTAATTTCATCATCGATTCGAGTCATCTTCGGAGCGAGTCTCGATATGAAGGCCTTCGATTTCTTCTGTCATCACTTCGTCTTCGATTCCTTTTGTTTCGAGATCAAAGCCGAGAGGACCTCCGATGTTTGTTCTTTTCTGAACAACTTCTTTTTCATGAGCTTGCAGTGTACCGAATACATCATGCAGCGACCATTGTTCAAGGTCCTGATTGGCTTGTAGTGACATGGATAGATTTGACCATTCAGGGTTTAACCTTTTGAGAAATAGAACATTGTTGTCTTCCTTTGATCTAACAATGTCACATCTCTTGCGAGTAGATTAATCGGATTGTTGAATCGATGAAATGTTTGTTCCGAGAGATTCATCGATCGGCGCTTGAAAACTATTATATTCATTTAGAGCTTGGGCTCTTCGTTCTTTTTCATTTTCGCACCACCTTCTAAGAGATTCTCCGAGTTGATCCCATAAATCTTTTCGTGTCACATGAGTCCCGAGAGATTGAAAAATCTCATTTGGAATGGCCATTATCAACAGAGACTTAGCTTTCTTAGCTAATTCCACCTTAGCCTTTTCTTCATCAGTCCAGTTATTCCTTGACTTCTGAACCAGTCTTGCTGGTACCTCATATGTATTTGCAGTGGCTGGAATTCTAGGAATAGTAGTGGTGGGAACAAACGGACCGTTTTGAATAATTGGATATAACTCAGCATCCAATCCCTCATAGAAGTTAACCATTCGAATCTTCCATTGTGGGTATTCATCACGTACAAGAGTTGGAGGTTTAGTCAGGGACCCAGACGTATAAACAGCATTCAAGCTCGAATTTGCCATTTGAGTAGGATAGAAGAGAAAATTTGAAGATTTGAAAGAAATTTAGAACAATTAAATCTCAATTTGATAGAAGAAGCGAAGTCGATAATATCCTTGTTTCTTCAGATTACAAAATGAATGACTCAATTTAAGAGAAGATTGTTAACGATTTAACAAAATCTCGTAAAACAGAGTGGATTAATAAACAAATTTTGAATCTGAGAAAATACTGTTTGATCGAAAGGAATTTCTTCAATAGAAGAGATCTAATAATCAATAGATTGATTAGAAGGCTCTGATACCAAATGTTGGTTCCAGATTCCTTTAAACCGATTGTTAATTGAGAGTATTGAATCAAAGTGACATGCGGAAGCAGATCAATTAACAATTTAAATCAATAGAACAGTAAACAGAATGAAGAACAAAGATTATGAAATGAATTACGCACAGTATTCTTCAAAATGTAAATGTATTGATCGACAACTTTTACAAACACAATACAATGCTATTTATACAGATAGAAAAACAGAAAGTCAAAATGCTAGCCAATTACAAAGTGCCATGTGTCTAAAAGGGAGCGTCTAACAACAATTAGTTATAACAAGAATAGTGTGTTGACTTTTGTAGACATCTCTTCTTTGACTCATACTTTAATTTCTAACAATTTAGAATGTTCTTTAGAGGAGTGGCTATTTCTCTCTTCATGCTTCCTAGAAGCTGATTTTGAGAAGTCATGGCCATAAGAAGAAGAAGGTTTGAGAGTAGAGGAAGCTTTTGATCTGCACTCAGAAGCAAAATGACATTTCTTTCCGCAATTGAAGCATTCTTCATTTGCTTTATCAGAAGTGGATTTTTGAGAAAAAGGTTTTCTATTAAATTTAGAGCGATTTGAAGAAAATATTTTATTCTTAAGGTTTCCAACAATCATTGCCATACTATCAGAAAGTATGTCAATGGCTGATTCTTCTCCTTCATCATCAGCAGCACTATAGTATGCATCTGACAGATGAGAAGAGTCTTCCTTAATATCGTTTTCAGAATCAGAAGAAGGATACGTGATTCTAGGAACACAAGAAGAAGATTTTGAATCACCTTTCAAAGCAACATAAGAGGATTTGATATCCTTTATAAGAGATTTTCTCTGGTTCTTAGTTTGTTCTAAGTCCTTGGTTTGCTTGATGCAAGTACAGATAGTTTCCCAGAAGTCTGGGAGACAATCCATGAACTTGCAGAGAACTTCTTCATTATCATAAACTCGTCCAAGAACTTTGAGATCATTGAGAAGACAGTTGAAACGATTGAAGTAGGTAGAGAGAGATTCTCCTTTTTCATGGGAGAAAAGTTCATACTTTCTAACAAGACAGATCCTGTTAGATTTCTTGACTTCTTTGGTGCCTTCATATAAGACACTCAACGTATCCCACATTTCTTTAGCAGTGGGAAGGTTAAGAAGAGAATGATACACTTCATCAGGAAGAGATACAGCAAGAGCAGACTTGACTTTAGTGTCTAGTGCAACTAGGCGTTTATCATTTTCACTAAATTTGTTTGAAGGTTTGATGATACATCTACCAGTTCTCTCACCTCTTTCATCATCTGACTCTATGTCCTTTCCTTCAGCGTTTTTTTGTGGGCCAAAGCGAGCCCATATTTTAGGAACAATAGGTCCCTCACTGAGAATGTTGGGATACCTGCAATCGATCCCTTCCAAGAATAATAACATGCGATTTTTCCATAACCCAAAGTTACTTGGGTTGAACCTTGGAGGTTTGGTCAAGGATCCTAAATCATATGTATTACTAGAGGAGGTCTGCAAAGTACCATCAACATTTGAAGTAGTAGCCATCACAGATCTGGTTTATTGAATTAAACCAACTGCTCTGATACCACTTGTTAGTCCCCAAAGAGAGATGGCTAACCAAGTGAGGGTTTTGTAGAAGGGGGGTTGAATATAAAACACACAGAATATACTCTTTTTAAAATTTTTAATATAAATATCAAAAATTTACACACAGGTAGTTTGATGCGGAAAAGAACAGACAAACTATTCTATCAAACTAAACACACAGATAACAGTAATTAACTTATACACTAAGGAAGTTAAAACAAGATTGTTATAACACACAGGATTGTCGGAGTCAAACAAATAATCACTTTGAAGATTTGTTGAAAGCGTGAGATTTCTGGGAAGGACTTCATCTCCTTTTTTATAGTGCCCATGCATGGGATGCATGTGGACAGCTGTCAAGGTTTCATTAGCTGGAAGTGTATCTGCTGGACAAAGGAAGAGACCACTCCCTTTGTACTAGAATAATGGATGAACCATTCTTTGTAGCACGTAATGTCAGATAACTTTATATTCTTTTCTTCATGCTCGGTGAAGTCTCATCAAACCTTTTAGCTAAAAGACAAATATTCCTTTTATAAAAATAAAATAGAATGTCTTTATTTAAGGCTTGATGCCCAAGTTCTTGCTGCTCACGTGTCTTGCATTTGTTGTGATTCAAGAACTTATCTCTTGAAAATTGCTAAGTGATACATGAACCTATGTATCACATCGGTGGATACCTTGTAAGGCTGGAATTGATAAGTGTACACATTACTTAGTGAACTTCAAATCTCACTAAGTGTTGAGAGTGTACACCCTTGTAGTTGTGACTTGATATCACAGCCTTAGAAAATATACCTGCAATTTCGGTGACCAAGATACATAGTGTCGGTGGATGGGTACTATCTTGATGACCTCATCTTGTATTGATGACCCAATACTTTGATGACTTAAATGTGTACCATCGGTGACCCACTATGTTGGTGACCCAATCTTGACTTTGGCAATATGATCTGAATATTGAAGTTAGTTGGTACATCCAAAATTCCACTTTTTGATGTACAACCCTTGATTGAATAGTCTTTTACTTTCCAATACTTGAAGCATATTTCAGACCTTCAAAAGAACCTATAAAAAATCAATCATACAAAGGAAGGTGATTCATCACCAAATCATCGGTGACCCAACAAATTGTAAAAGAAAGTTTATAATTCCTTAAACTCTTTCCTTCCTTAATTAGATTAGACCTTTCAATATAAATAGAAGTCTGGGTTATCGTGTGGTAGAAGTCGATTACAAGAGAGCTAAATACTGTCAAATCATATTGTAATCATACAAAGTGAGATATATGACTACGGAAATTCTCTAATCACTTTGTGTTCTTATTGCTTTATACTTATTATCATTGTACTTGCATAATCTAGGATCTACAGTTATGTACGTCACAGACCAATGACATCTATACAAGTGTAAGTTGTTCTTCTGAAGCAGTCTTCAGAACTTCTTCACCTCTATCTTCAGAACTTATTCAGAACTTTTGAAGTTGCCACTTTAGAAGTTATGCCTTAGGCTTACTTCATCAATCTTTATATCTGAAGTCTTCATCTCAGGCTTCTGTTCCTTCTTCTGAAAATGCCTTAGCTTTATCTTTAATTGTTCTAATTTAGAAGATCTGAACTCTGCATCTAAGAAGGCTATCCCTTTTGAAGCAATTCTTTAAAACTCAACAAAGGGCATATTCGATATGGGTAGGAGAAGAACCCGACCCGGTATTATTAAAAAAAAATGGAGGAAGCATAACCAAGTAAAGATTATACAGATCAACCCCTTGGTGTGTGATTTGATCAAATTCTGATTTTACAGATTTGAAGTGAAAAACTATCACCCTATTTTATCCAATCGGGATACAAAAGCTTCTCAACTCCTTCTATAGGAATACCGGTGGTGAGTCAAAGCTGAAGTTCAACCCTCGTCAGGATGCTTTGGAAGGGGCAGGGCTTTGGTGTGCAAACAAAAAATAAGGGTTGATAAAAAAAACCTCCTTAACTCATTAACTCAGGATCGGTAAAAGGCCGCTTATAATTGCTGATTTAAGAACTTCATCTAAACATTTACCAACACCAATCATTAAAACACAAATCCTAAGCACCCTCATAGGTTCCAATAGAGAAAAAACATGAATATGATGATGATTATACCTGAACTTGATGATTTCTCCTTTGTTCTCCTTGTATTTCTTCTCTTCTACTTAGAATGTCCCTCAAGAACACACACATAGACACATACAATTTCAGCCTACCTTCCAAAATGTGAAGGGTTTCAAACCCTTAATGACTCCAATTTACACTTCTAACCTCTACAAATTGGATGTTAGGTCCCATCCATACTTCCTTTGTTAATTTATTACATTTAACAAGATTCCGGGTTATTACACAGATGATTTAAAGCGTGAAAACATTGATTTGAAATTAAATGTTAAAAAGGAAAGAAAAAATGGAAACATAATCATATGTGATGTGTAACGAAATACATTTAATATGTATAAGATCACATTTGATTTCCAACTTTATTCATAATATACATATATCAAATACGATACTGTAGATAAGTTTTATTTTTTTCGACTTAATTTTATTATTATGAAAATTAGCAATTTTTTTAAAAAAAAATGTCAATTAATTATGAATATCACATATGAAAATTATAAAACAATAAATTACTTCAATAAAATAATATTCAAAAAAATCAATTCACATTTATTTTGAATGTCATAAAAAATTAAAAAACAATTAATCATACTTAATTCATAAAAATTGTAAAAAGAAATCATAGATTCATTCCTTAATTAAAAGTATAAAGTATTATATAACCTTTATAAAAATAAATGAATTTTCATATGTAATTAATACGTAACGAATGACAAATAATATCTTTGAATGGTTTTTAAGAAAATTTTATTTAAAGTAGGATTTAAACAAATAAAAGGTTGAGGTTCATTATCTTATTTTCTTATTTAGAAAACATTCTCGTTTGAACCTCTTTTCCTCTCTCTCTCTCTCTCACCCTCTCTCTCTCTCTCTCTTTCTATCTCTCTCTACTCTCTCACAATATATATAGGGAGGTTCAAGGGAAAATGTTAAAAAAAAAAAAACCGAATAATACCCTAGGTGGCTTCCATGTGGACGATATGCACTAATACATACCGGTAACTTGTAACATGCATTAGTGAATATTCATCAATGCATCTGTAATGATAGACGCATTGATGCATAGGAACAAAAATTACTCTTATGCATTAGTGCATACCTTCCACATGGAAGCCTTCGAGGGTATTCTTCAGTTTTCTTTTTTTTAGCGTTTTCCCTTGAACCTCCCTCTATATATATATATATATATATATATAAAGAGAGAGAGGGGTTGGTTCAAATACAAACAAGTTCAATGTTACAAACTGGTTCAAATCAATATAAGAATAATTTTTTTTCATGATTTTTTTCATCAAATACTATGATTTAAGATATTATTACACATATGTTTGTTTCACCTTGTGAAAGTTTCACATGTATTTGTTTTCATAAGTTGAAAGTTTCTCATATATTTGTTTCATAATGTAAAAGTTTCACATGTGTTATTTACGTATTTTTTTCACATCTAATTTTTTCAAGGTGAAACAAACATATGTGTAATAATATCTTAAATCGTAGCATTTGATGAAAAAAAATTCATGAAAAAAATTATTTTTATATTGATTTGAACCAGTTTGTAACATTCAACTGGTTTGTATTTGAACTTCACTATATATATATATATATAGAGAGAGAGAGAGAGAGAGAGAGAACAAATGAAAGCGCGAGACGTGTCTGAATGTAGATTATTCAGACTGAATAATCAAAAAAATATTCAGACTGAATATAGTATTTATTATGTCTAAAGAATGCTTATTCAGACTGAATAAAATTATTCAATCTGAATATGTCACGTGTGGCGCTCTCATTCGTCCTCACGTTCACCAACCAAATTTGAGTTCATTTAATTCCACCCATATATATATAGGCGGTCCAAATGAGAACTCAAATTTGGTTGTGAACGTGAGGACAAAGGAGAGCGTGATTCATGTCATATTCAGACTGAATAAATACTATATTTAGTCTGAATATTTCTTTGATTATTCAGTCTGAATAATCTATATTAAGACACGTGACACGCTCTCATTTGTCCTCACGTGCACAACGAAATTTGAGTTCTCATTTGAACTTTCCTCTTTCTCTCTCTCCCTCTTTAGATATATATATATATATATATAGGTTAAATCAAATAAAAATCTAAACAAAGTTGAATACCATGAGAACCGATTTAAGACTTAATTTGGTTATATTGAAAGCTACTTTTAGTTAAAAATAACATAATCATTATTTTGGTAACAAAATTCAGTAGATGAAACATACATATTGACTCACCATATGAAACACATACACATTCAACACATGAAATCCAAATATAATTGATCGTTCTTTATATAACACATAATAATTCACCATATGAATCCAGAAGGCATAATAATTCACCAGATTCACCATATGAATCCAAGTGTAGTCAAAGATTAATTAGAGAAGTCAAATATAACAGATGTAACAAAATCACTATTACGCCTTCTCTTTTTATTAATATTACAAAAATACCATCATGATTAGTAACACATTTAATTAAACTTTTTAATGGTTAAGATTATTTCTCACGGTCTTCAACCTTTTTAGGGTTATATATATATATATATATAATCAAATAAAAACCACAAAAATGTTACAAAACTTGTAAAACCGATACAAAAATATTTTTTTACATGATTTTTTTCATCAAAACTTATAATTTAAGATAGTGTTCCACATATATTTATTTTCAGCTTATGAAAGAATTACATGTGAATATTTTTGACTCATCTAGTGAAATGAAAAATACGCGTAAAAAAATATCCATATGATGAAACAAATATATGTTAAATAATATGTTAAATCCTAGAATTTGATGAAAATAAATCATGAAATTTTTTATTTTTATACCGGTTTTCACGACTTTGTAACTTTTTTGTGGTTTTTATTTGATTTAGCCTTATATATAGGGTTGGGTCTGGTGAGAAGAAAAATTATGGTGAAAAACGTAAAAAGGGATCTGAACCTTTGGATCATTTGTAACTAAAGATCGAAATTAATGAGATGCACCGAAATGCTCCGGATCAATTCTCGTAAGGATCGCACTTCATGGGTAGGTGTGAGATTAAAAGTGATCAATTTTGCAGATCCCTTCTTACGCTTCTCATCTTAGCTCTTCTTCCCACACGATATCTCACATATACATACATATATATATATAGAGAGAGAGAGGGGGGTTAGTTCAAATACAAACCAGTTGAAGGGTATAAACTATACAAACTGGTTCAAATCAATGTAAAAATAATTGTTTTCCTGATTTTTTTTCATCAAATGTTATGATTTAAGATATTATTGCACATATGTTTGTTTCATCTTGTGAAAAAATTATATGTGAAACTTTTACATTATGAAATAAATACATGTTAAACTTTTTCATAAAAAAATATATGAGAAACTTTCAACTTATGAAAATAAATATATGTGAAACTTTTAAATTATGAAACAAACATATGTGTAATTATATCTTAAATCATAGCACTTGATGGAAAAAAATCATGAAAAAAATTATTTTTATATTGATTTGAACCAGTTTGTATAGTTTGTACCCTTCAACTGGTTTGTATTTGAACTTCCCCTCCCCCCCCCCTCTCTCTCTTTCTCTCTCTCTCTCTCTATATATATATATATCACTCTATATATATATATAAAGAGAGAGAGAGTGAGTGAGTGAGGAAAGTTCAAATGCAACTAAATTTGGTTGTGACCGTGAGGACAAATGAGGACAAATTTGAGTTGTCGCTAAACTCAAATTTATTAAATAACATGTTACGCCTACTGAATTGATAATATATACGTGTGTGTATTGATAACGTCAATTCAGACGTTGTTGGCAAGCCACAATTCGTGTGATTTGTTGCGTTTCCAAGTGAATTCAACATAATATTGATGGTTTATTGCAAGTTATATACATGTATCCGTCTTAGAGAAATCCGGGAATTGTACTTCAATCCAAGACGATTTTGAGGAATTCTTAAAGTGGATGTTTAAAAAGAATTCATATGTTGATTCGATAGGGAAGTGCTTCATAAAGGGAACAATAAATTGATGCATTACAACCGAGTTAAGAGCCTCAACCCGCAACTGACATGGGCAACCTAATATGGAACCCAGGTTGCGATTGTAATCACATGTCTCCGTGACGCATAAAATTTTGTTTTCCAGCTAGGGTTAGAGGAGACTGTAAGATAATTATAAGATAATTATTTATGTAAGATAATTATATCTTATTTATTATGTTAATATGGTCAATGGTATTATCTTTTATTTGGGATATACTAAATTATATTGGTTATTATTTAACGAGGAGATAAATCCTAATACAATTAAGATTATCTTGATGGAAGATAAATATTAAAGTGTTTAAAGGGTTTGGTCCTCTCTTCACCTATATAAGGGATTGAATTCAATCAATTCAATTCATCACAAAATATCACAATTCATAAAAGAGGTGAAAGGGAGAAGAGAGAAATCAATCCCAAATCAAAGGTTTCATACTTCGTTATGCATACTAACGTAATGGCTACATTAGGTATGTATATATTTCCTTATGTGTGGTTATCATGTTTTCTAACATCTTGGACATAAAGTAATTTATGATTTATAGTTGGTATCAGAGCATTGTTTAGAACTCGTGATAATCCTCTAAACAAATTAACACTGTTTCTTATGATTAATATGTATTTTTCTTTCCTACCAATAATCCGCATTAATAATGATAATTATTTATTGAAATCAATTATTAAATGTTTTGATGCATTAATAATTTTTTTATTAAAATTAATTATTCAATTTTTTGATTTTGGGCCGTATGAATAATTATGAGGTTAATTGGGATTTTTTTTCTTTTTCCTCTTATGTTAAACATTAAAATTGTTGTAAATCAATAAACATTATTTACAACGAACTAAAGTTACTTTATCCTAACTCAAAATAATAATAATTAATCAAGATCTTAACGTTTTGATGATAAATTCATGTGTGCATTTTGATTTAATTTATATATGTTAGTTATTGCATTTATTTCAAGTTTGCTTTTAGATTGTCATAATCTTTTCACCAGAGTGATAATGATTGAATGACACTGAATTTTTGACCCTATTCAAATGGAGTTTTGTCGTTATTGCTGTTATATAAACATATTAGAACCATAATTACCAACACGTGATTATTGTTCATGTGCATTAAACAACATTAAGAATACATACGTAATAAACATCTTTGTACATCCACAGATGTTACAATATATTATGGTAAACGTAACTATTTTAATGTTAAACTCCATTTAGAAAATTTAAATAAATAAAGATTTATCCCACAGGAGAATTTTATTTACATATGTTTAGACAATCATATTTACGTATCTTTTTAATTATTTTCAGCTCCCGTTCCTACTAATTTACATTCATCTATTCCACTTTTAATGGTACCAACTTCTCTGAATCGCGTGAGAATGTTGAATTCGCCTTGGGAGTTCTTGATCTCGATCTTGCACTCACAAGTGAAAAACCTTCTGAACTTAATGATAAAAGTACCAAAGAGGATAAAGAACTCCATAAACTGTGGGAGAAAAGTAACAGATTAAGCCTTATGTTTATGCGAATGACTATTTCTGCAAACATCAAGTCCTCACTCCCCACAAAGGAATTAGCTAAGGACTTTATGAATGCTATTGTGGAACGCTTTAAGACTGCAGATAAGTCCGTTGCAGGGAACTTAATGGCACAACTCACTACTATGAAGTTTGATGGTACACGTTCAATGTACGATCATGTCACCAAGATGCAAAACATTTCGACTAAGCTTAATGATTTAGGTATATCTGTGACTGAGACTTTTCTCGTCACGTTTATCCTAAACTCTCTTCCAGAACACGTTCCAGATGCATTATAATACGCATGAAGCTAGCTGGACGGTGGACGGGCTGAGAAATCAGCTTGATATGGAAGGAAAGAGACTGGCTCGTCGAGGTATCACAGTTGCACATCTCACTACTCAAGGAGAACATCTTAAGTTTGGGAAAAAGGCTGGAAGAGGCCAGAAAAGAGCACCACCCAGAATGAACGATAATGTCCAACCTCCTCAACAGAAGGCAAAGAAAGATGAGAAATGTCGTTTCTGTAAGAAATCAGGACATTTCCAAAAGGATTGTCCGAAACGACGTGAATGGTTTGAAAAGAAAGGTAATCCTTTAGGATTCGTAAGTTTTTTAGAATTAAATTTCTCACATGTACCTTCGAATTCATGGTGGATGGATACAGGTGCTAACGTTCATGTTTTGAATACAATGCAGGGATTCCTTACAACCCAAATCATAGACCCAACTGAAAACTTCTTGTTTGTGGGAAACGGCAATAAAGTTCATATCGAAGCTGTTGGAACATATCGTCTCGTTCTAACTACTGGGCATAGTTTAGATTTATTCCAAACATTATATGTTCCTTTAATTTCTCGCAATTTAGTTTCATCTTCTAAACTTGATTTACAAGGTTTTAAATTTAATTTGGGTGATGGTTGTTTCAATTTATATAAGGATTCTATTAGTATTGGTTCTGGAATTCTTGTGGATGGACTTTATAAATTTTTACTATTGCATTCCATATTTGAGAACCATTTAACCTTGCATCAGGGAACTATAAATAAAGAGAATTCTTCTTTTATATGGCATAAGAAGTTGGGACACATATCCCAAGAAAAACTCCGTACATTAGTAAAAGAAGGTGTTCCTTCAAACCTTGCTTTTACTGATTATCAAAGTTGTGTGGATTGTATGAAAGGCAAAACAACAAAACACACAAAGAAAGGTGCCAAAAGAAGTTCTCAGCTCCTTGAAATAATTCATACAGATATTTGTGGACCTTTTGATGTTCCAACTTTCGGAGGAGAAAATTATTTCATCACCTATATTGGCGATTACTCACGTTATTGCTACCTCTACTTATTGCATAACAAATCTCAATCGGTAAATGTTGTTGAAGCGTTTATCACCGAGGTTGAGAGGCAATTAGAGAAAAAGGTGAAAATCATAAGGTCGGATAGAGGTGGGGAATATTATGGTAGATACGATGAAATAGGACAACATCCTGGACCTTTTGCCAAACTCCTCGAAAAGCTTGGAATTGCAGCTCAATACACAACGATAGGGTCTCCTTGGCAAAATGGTGTAGCTGAAAGGCGAAACCGCACGCTTTTAGAAATGGTTAAAAGCATGATGAGTCACGCTAACTTACCCATATCATTATGAACATATGCCCTTCGCACGACTGTATATATTTTGAATAGGGTTCCTAGTAAAGCGGTTCCAAAGACTCCTTGTGAACTGTGGAAAGGTTGGAAACCTAGTTTGAAACACCTGCAAGTTTGGGGATGTGCAGTAGAAGCGAGAGCTTATAATCCTGATGAAAGAAAGTTGGATATGAAAACTATAAGTGGATATTTCATCGGTTTTCCTGAAAAATCCAAAGGGTACATAGTTTATTGTCCTAACCATAAGTTGCGAATTATAGAAACAGGAAATGTCACATTCGTTATGGATGGCATGATTAGTGGGAGTACTATTGTGGAAGATAAGTCTGTGCATGAAACTAGGGTAACAATCCCATTACCCATAAAGAATACAGACAAGGCGAGTCCTTCCATCGGTGAACCGCATAATGATGAAGGATCGTTAGTGGCTCCTCTCATTGTTGAATCGACAAGCAACGAAGAACCACAACTTCAACCACAATCCCATAATGATATCATTGCAAATGAAGATATTATAGAACAACCGGCATTAAGAAGATCTGTTCGAGAACGGAGAAATGCCATTTCAAAAAATTATGTTTGTTATCTACATGAATCTGATTTTGACATAGGGATAATGAAAGACCCAGTTTCTTATTCACAAGCAGTTACTTGTGATAATTCTGAAAAGTGGATTGACGCCATGAAAGATGAGTTAAAATCGATAGCAGATAATCAAGTCTGGGAACTCGCTCAATTACCAGAAGGACACAAAACAGCCGGGTGTAAGTGGATTTTTAAAACAAAACGTTACTATCATGGCAATGTTGAGCGATATAAAGCTAGACTCGTGGCCAAAGGTTTTACTCAAAAGGACGGCATCGACTACAAAGAGACTTTTTCTCCCGTGTCAAAGAAAGACTCTCTCAGAATTATCATGGCTCTCATAGCTCATTACGATTTAGAGTTACATCAAATGGATGTGAAAACTGCCTTTCTTAATGGCAAGTTGCAAGAAGAAGTTTATATGAGTCAACCTGAAGGTTACGCCTTGAAAGGACAGGAAGACAAGGTCTGCAAAATTAACAAATCAATATATGGACTTAAACAAGCCTCCCGACAGTGGTATCTAAAATTCAACGAAACCATCAACGCTTTTGGTTTTAAAGAAAATGTTGTAGATCCATGCATATATCTCAAGATCAGTGGGAGGAAATTCATATTTTTGGTTTGATACGTTGATGACATATTATTGGCTAGTAGTGATCTTGGCTTATTGCATGAAACAAAAGTATATCTTTCTAAAAACTTTGAAATAAAGGATATGGGAGAGGCTTCCTATGTGATAGGGATAGAAATATCTCGTGACAGATCACGTGGAGTACTAGGACTCTCATAGAAAACATATATTGAAAGAGTGTTGGAAAGATTTGCAATGGCTACTTGTTCTGCAAGCATTGCTCCAATTCAAAAAGGAGACAAATTTGGTCTCTATCAATGCCCTAAAAATGAATTGGAGCGTAAGCAGATGGATAAAATTCCATGCCTTATTAGTAGGAAGTTTGATGTATGCACAAGTTTGTACAAGACCAGACATCAGCTTTGCCGTAGGCATGTTGGGAAGATATCAAATCAATCCAGGAATGGATTGGATAGCTGCAAAAAAAGTTCTGAGATACTTACAGGGTACAAAGGACTTTTGTCTTACATATAGAAAGTCTGAACAACTAGAGTTGGTTGGATATTCAGATTCCGATTATGCCAAATGCGTAGACACGATGAAAAGCACTTTTGGTTATGTCTTCTTACTCGTTGGTGTAGCGGTATCATGGAAGAGTGTAAAACAGTCGATTATTACAAATTCTACAATGGAAGTTGAATTTGTAGCTTGTCATGAAGCTACGAATCATTGCTTATGGCTGCAAAATTTCATATCAAGATTTGGAGATTTGAATTTTGTTTCCGGGCCATTGAAACTTTATTGTGATAATAAAGCAGCTGTATTTTTCTCATAGCACGATAGATATTCCAAAGGAACAAGACACATGGACCTTAAATATTTATTGGTGAAACAAGCAATTCAGAAAGAGCAATTGTTTATCACGTATATAAGTACAGATCTCATGATTGCAAATGGGCTAACGAAAGGGTTACCTCCTAAGACCTTTCAACAACATGTTCCTAGTATGGGTCTAGTGAGGATTACTGATTACTGAGTATCAGGTTTAGTTGCTTATATTGAACAATTGTGGAACTTCTAATTTTTGAGATTCTGAATTTTGATTCTGTTTCCATTTTTGTATACTTTATGTGAATGGATAACCATCGACCGAAATTGTTCTTGAATAAAGGACATTATTGGACAGTCATACATACTCCTAGTTAAAGATCTAGTTGAATAAGTTGGTTAGGTCATAGTACATGGAAGGAACCATGTTGATGAAGAAACAAATAATATGGAACCGCTATGACTTACATGAACAACTTGTTTGATGAAGATATTATGAATGATTAATTTAGTATTTATGCGCGCCTTATGATTCCAAATACTTATTGTTAAAAGATTATCACTCTTGACAAGTGGGAGATTGTAAGATAATTATATCTTATTTATTATCTTAATATGGTCAATGGTATTATCTTTTATTTGGGATATACTAAATTATATTGGTTATTATTTAATGAGGAGATAAATCCTAATACAATTAAGATTATCTTGATGGAAGATAAATATTAAAGGGTTTAAAATTCATTGTAAGTTCTTGAATACACTCTTTCACACACTACTATGAGTATCGTGAGGATCAATCCAAGTGGATTTCAATCAATACAAGATGATGATGGTTAAATTTTCCTAGTGGTATGTCTTATGCTTATTGTTTATCGTTCTTACATAATTTAAATTTAAATTGCTTCCGCTTATACTTCAATTAATTAGATCTAAAAATTGAGATTTCTGGAACAAATATAAACCATTAAGCTTATGATTTCTTACCTTTTTACTTTATTTATCGACATCCCTAACATGAACTAATATTTAGATGTTAGGGTTGGCTACGTAAAATTGTGATTTTATGTGGTTTTTCAATTGATAAAGTATATGAGTTTGGAATTTAATTAAGTTGTTAGCCGGATCAATTAACCAATTTATTAAGTTGAGATCTTAGATAGAGATAAACCAACCAAGCCTTAATTAATACATTTTGACAATCTTGTACTTAATACATTCTTGAATTCTTGTGATGAGATTGAGAGATAAAACCAACGCTTTCAAAAGGAGAAACATTTTATAACTCAAGAAAGACTTATCAGGTAATTTTGAGATTGTATGTTCATTTGATTGAATTATCTCATAATTGTTTCAATTGAAGTTTTCCATATGAAAGCGAACAATATTCTAACTCCCAACTGTTTCTCCCATTATAAAGTTTTCAAAATTTTATTTCTTGAGATCGATTAAGTTTACCACTACTTTAATTATATAATTAGTTAAGCAATCAAATCATCTTATTTGACAGGTCCAATAGTCATAGTTATTGTGATCCTAAGTATTTAGGTTCCTTGGTTCGATACTGATACTTTCTTTTGTATTACATGATACACTTAGGGTTAGATTTAGGGTTAGATTTAGGGGAGTGTAAATCCGCCTATCATGTGTGTGAATATTATTTGCTTGTCTTTTATTTGGTGTATGTTTTTATTTTTGTAAAAAAAATCAAGAACTTTATTATTTGTACCAACTAAGACTAACAATGTATGTGTTAATGTGTATACGTATTTACATAATCGTCGGTTGAAATTATTTGTACTAACTAAGACTATAACAATATGTGTATTTACATCATTTTCATTTGAATACTTGATTTCACTACGACACTGGTGGGTTTCCTCAACCGAACCATCGCCTAGCTATGAGTCATCACCTGAATTTTCAACACTATTCCAAAAAAGCCACCGACTCAAGGCTATTCCATAAAGTTTCCGAGAGGGGTTACATGATAATTAACACAATAAAATAAAATCTAATTATAAAAACTATTGTTACACCCAAATGGTTTTGCCTTTTTAGTTGTTATAAAAAAAACTAAAGAAAAAAAAGATCCAAACTTGCTACCTATAATGTCACATGCATTAGCATTATAAGTAGGCTCTAGCCAAATTTTATTAATTTAGGGGATCATACGACATATAAAAAGTGGGCCCATTTTTCTCCATTGCGTCTATAACAATATGTGTATTTACATCATTTTCATTTGAATACTTGATTTCACTACGACACTGGTGGGTTTCCTCAACCGAACCATCGCCTAGCTATGAGTCATCACCTGAATTTTCAACACTATTCCAAAAAAGCCACCGACTCAAGGCTATTCCATAAAGTTTCCGAGAGGGGTTACATGATAATTAACACAATAAAATAAAATCTAATTATAAAAACTATTGTTACACCCAAATGGTTTTGCCTTTTTAGTTGTTATAAAAAAACTAAAGAAAAAAAAGATCCAAACTTGCTACCTATAATGTCACATGCATTAGCATTATAAGTAGGCTCTAGCCAAATTTTATTAATTTAGGGGATCATACGACATATAAAAAGTGGGCCCATTTTTCTCCATTGCGTCCAGGAGATAGAGCAGAGGTCCATGCACCCTTGGACCATTTTTCTCCATTATAAGTAGTTTTATACAAGTTCTATTCAGTAAAGTGAAATATAATCAATGAATATTTCTTCAAGATATTAAAAATATGTAGGAAAGTAAAATCATCTAAATCTTGATTCTTGAAGCTCTTCTAAGATCATTTAGATTCGAAAATATGAAAGAGGAGAAACACCATTGATTCCATTTGCCAAGAAATGGTCCATATATTCTCCCATGGTCGTGCCTCTATACTTGGCTGGATTATCCTCCGAAAGAAACTCCTTGATTGGTTCATAAACCTTAGAGAATTTAGTTGTCGGTATCCTAAAGAACGATGCCACAGATACTCTTGGACCATCCTTGTTCGCCAAAACTCTATGTGATGCACTCACAAACTTGTCGTTCGTAATCAACTGAAAATGATCGTGCTTTAATTATTTATCCAAATAAAACTAAACATGTTAAGTTCAAATATTAATGTAAAGAAAAAAATATGCACTATGAAAACAGTCGCCCCCTTGAGGTAGAAGAAAAACATCACCTCTAGGTGGAAAATACCCAGTGTTCCAAACGCGGAAGGCTTGTCCCTGCCACCATGTTACTCTTATGGGAACCATCAATACACACTAGTTTATACACATTCAGATGCTAAATTTAGCTTACAATTAATGTCAATTTAATTCTTGTTTTTCTTGCTAAGTTGTTTTATTTATTACCTTGTTTTACAACATGCTTTCGGAAATAAATAAGGCAATGTAGTGGCATAGGTGGCCTAGTTCGCAACTTAACTCCCCCGCCTTAATATTGGTGTCGAGCCCTTCCCATGCGACTATACATGTGAGTTATGTCACACCGTCGCCCATTGAACTCTCTTGAACGAGAGTTGCAGCTTCTAGGAAGCGATGGCCAAAACCTAGCACGTGGTTTCCCTCTTTGCGACTTACATTATGTGTCTGATTATGAAGTCACGTGGTACGACGACAGAGAACAATATCAAGCTAAAGTCATCCCCCCTCTCCTTAATTGATGAAGTTAAGGGTCGATTATACATTTGTACTGCCTTCCTCCCAGGATCCATCACTACCTGGACTGAAATGGCAAGGATGGTCCTGGATAAGTTTTTCCCCACATCCAAAGTCGTCGAAATTAGGAGATAGATTTATGGGATAAAGCAGGTAGATGTAGAGTCGCCCTACGAGTATCAAGAACACTTTATATAAGATCTTATATGTAACTTATCCTCAACATGTTCATCTGAACAATTACAAATCAAATACTTTTTTAAAGGTTTATTTTCTAATGCGAGGAAGATGATGCATGCTACAAACAGAGGGATAGTCGACTAGTCGTGCAAATGAACCCAAGGGAGGCTCGAGTTAATCGCTACCGTGTCTGAGAAATCAAATCAACTTGGAGTTAGAACCTCATATTGATGTCACTCGAAATGCTAGTGAGGTACAGATACAGTCCCTTTAGACCAAGATTACTAACCTAACAAAAATTGACAAGCAACATGCAATTAGGAACAAGACACAAGTGAAGGCGTAAAGGATTTGTACTACCGTTGGACATCCTACTAATGCATGCCACATACTTCAAGATCTATATGATCATGATAATGACGAGGGATGGAAACTTCCAAAGCATGTAAAAATAAGGGCCTAATCCATTCTCCAATATTTTGATTGGAGAAATCGACACAACTTGAGTTACATCCAACAGCCCGATCAAGGCCAACTTTAGCCTATAATGCCATTCAAACATCAATATTTTCAAACACAGCTGCAGTGCCACATTAAGCTCTTAGTAGCTCATGTATGTCACTTGAAAGTATGGTTAACTTTTTAGCTACTAGCATGGTTAAACTTTGATAGGGCACTCAACGAACTCAACTGATTATGCAATATCTTCAGATCATTAGTCAAGTCAACTGGTGAACAAATGTATGTTTCCATCATAAATTGGGACTAACTAGAAGGAACATGTCAATAGCATCAACTTGCAGAGTGGCACATAGCATAAGACGACGGGAGTAGATAAGAGAATCTGTTAGAGGAAGAAAATCAAAGAAGTCAGGAATCCTAAGAACAAAGTGCTTAAGATGTATGTCATATTTTCTCCATTTTTGGATATTTAGAGAGATCTAAATGAGGGAGTAAAGAGAAAGATGTCATTGACACCTTCCGGAAGATGCAAGTAAGTATCCCATTTTTCAATACAATAGTGTAAGTCCTTTAATATGCTAAATTCTTTATGAATCGTACATGAAAAAAATGAGACAAAATGGACAAATAGGACAAACATGACCAAAAAATGTGTATTTTGTATTTTAAAAGAACCTTCCACCTAAGTGTATTGATCCGACCATGTTCACTATACCATGCATAGTGGGGAATTTAACGATTAACAAGACGATATTTGACCTAGGGGTTATGATTAATGTCATGACCTTATTTCTTCTGTACATCTTTAGATGTAGGGCACTAAAGCCTATGAGTGTGGTCGTTCATTTAGCGGACAAATCCATGACCTATCCTAGGAGAGTGTTATAGGACGTGCTTGTTATGGTAA
Source organism: Silybum marianum (assembly GCA_036898165.1). Taxonomy (NCBI): domain Eukaryota; kingdom Viridiplantae; phylum Streptophyta; class Magnoliopsida; order Asterales; family Asteraceae; genus Silybum; species Silybum marianum. The sequence continues at coordinate 11,143,582 of CM072540.1, read as the reverse complement.
ATGAGCTAATAGTCCTCTTTGAACTTTATATAGTGACATGTAGGAGAATAACACCTCCAAATCAAGTATGATGCTTTAGGATAAAGATTGGCGTCCATGACTGTACCCTCAGTGTAGAGTTGGGTAATGAGATTATAAAGTTTAATATACATGATACTATGCAATGACGGATACACAACCAACTTGTAGGCGGCACAGGACCCCGAAAAACCGCGAGGAAACCCCAAAAAAGATATGATTTGTAGCTTTAAAAATATGTTTTTTTAATCTAAAATTACTAATAGGCCTCATCAATCAAAAGGCAAGTCCAAATCTATATCTTACCATCTCATTTACAACTTCCATGTCACTTTATATGAAGGAGTTACTAATTTAAGTATTAATTAAACTCCAATGTCCCTAATTTAAAGTCTTAACCCATTGAATGTCGTTTTATTTATCTTATTTTGTTTGCTATAATGCTAATAAATTGATCAACCACTATTTTTTGTTTCTGTTTCCAACTTCATTTTTGCATTTGATTGTTTTATAGATTTATAATTATTCCTATTCGTTAATTGTTAAATTTCTATTTCTTAATTGTTATTTGATTTAAGGTTCTTGAGTTTGCTATTTTAATATAAGATTTATAACTGGTTTATATTTTATTTATGATATATTTGTCTTTTGCTATCTCATTTCTAATTAAATCTAATTTATTGACCTTTTACCCTCTAATTTCTTGCTAGTGACTATTAATGTGTAATATACTATTTTGCTTTTAGTTGAATCGTAATAGTAAAATATATACATAGCAGTATATTTCTCGGTTTATCCGTAAAAGTTATAAATAACAGACTTTTTAAAATGGTATAAATAAATAAACTGAACATTTTAAGTGGCCACTATTCCCAAATGCATACAAACCTTACCCAATATCTGTTCTATATTACGCCCTAAATTCCTTTTGATTTATATACGTACGTAGTAGTGAAGACTGAGAAACTTTTCAAGCTTATGGTAGGTGCTTACTAGTGTAGTTACGATTTGTGTGACGCACATAAACCCTAAAAGTGCATTGAGTGTGTTTTTTGTCTTTGTTTTTCGTGATTGTTCTTCAGACTACAGTTTGTTTTGACTGTATAGGACATTTGATAAACACCACTTTATACACATTTAAATGTGAAATTACACTACAATTAATGTCAATTAATGTTAATGTTTTGTAATGTTACTTGATCATTTTGTTAATTACTTTTCCACTCTTTGACCCTTCTAGCATTTTACTTTTTTAATTTTTGGTATATAACCTACTTACAGTACTGGCGGATCCAGGATTTTTGTCTACCGGGGTCCCATTAAGATAGACTAAAGGTACGTAAAGTCATCCGACGTTTTGCGGGAAAATTTTAAGGTTTTTTATTTGATTTCATGAGATTTTCTTATTGTTTTTGTTGATTTTGAAAGATTTTCTTAGTGTTTTTGTCGATTTCGAAAGATTTTTTGGGTTTTTTATTCATTTCAAGAGAGTTTTTTTAGTGTTTTTGTCAATCGACGGCAAGATGGGGTCCCTTGAATTTTTTTACTGGGGGAATTAAGGCTAAATACAGTATTTTTGAGATTTTTTAGCCTACAATTTTTTTTTTTTACATTTCACTGGGGGGATGGGACCCCCCCTTTTAGGAGCTAGGTCCGTCACTGCCTACTTATATATGGTCTGATGTTAAATAATAGTATAAAACATATTCAAATTTCCCGCCATCAATCATAATTTGAAAAAGGTCGTGGCCTCATCGTGGCTCCTAAGCGTGACACTCGACCTCACTTGCCAAGCCACACCTCACGCATGTTTGGTTTTTTAAAATGTCGAAGCCAAGTAAGCAATATTAAAAAGAGAAAAGGGGAGAGATTGCCTTAAGAAATTCTCCGACGTTCACTACAAGAGCTCCCGGAGTAGGAGGAACATCAATCCACCGGTTCTCATTGAAGACTTGAAGACCACCGATATGGTCTTGTAGAAGAATTGTGATGAAGTCATTATCGTTATGGCTACTTGTACCTATCGTCAACTCAGGTTGTGGGCAAGAAGGATAGTAATGACTAAGAACGGAAAGTCCTTCAGCACATCCCATCTCTATGAGGCGAGTCGGATTGAGCCCAAGAGCCTCAGACATCAACTCGAATACACGAAGCCCAAGTTTCATCACTTGATCCGAGTATTTCATCAAAATCTCTCTGTAAAAACATCCCACAAGATATCATGTAAATTAATACAACCATATATTTCAAGTATAAAAATGAGTTTAATTAAAACATATAATGATGCAGAGCCAGATGCAATAATTGGCGACTAAAAAAAAGCTATAACTTTTAAAAGTAAACAAATTGATCTATTTGAATCATCACTAAGAAGAAATTTCGAGCTATATATGAAATCGAATCGAGCTAATATATTTCAGTGATAGACTTGAAACACTTGAAAACCATAGAAGAAAAGAGTAAACCTGCAAATAGGAGGGAATTGATGTCGATCGGGAGGATTCGGAGCCATGTAGCAGACGAGAGTGTCTCTCCAGTTGGCTACGGGAGAGACGTACAAGTCGAAATTGCTATTGTACGCCACCGGATCAATCCCCTTGCTATTCATGTTGTACCATTGTTTCTTCACCTCTGTATCTTGCTCATGAAACGCTAAAACTCCTTTTAGCATCTCCTCCAACACGGTAATCGCGATTCCATGGTTCACGATCTGAAAGAATCCCCATCGCTCCGATGCATCTTTCACTTTCTCCACAACCTCCTTTCGCCGGATCGGATCTATGTCGATTCCTTCCAAGTCAATGGTTGGAAGAGTTGTTTCTGGACACAAATGTTGGCTGGATTTTAGGATTTCAGGTGAAGGAAGATGAAACATTCGAGGGATATTGGTGATTCCGGCATCAACCAGTCCTTTGACACCGGCTTTGCTTTCGTCAAACGCCTTGAGATCGGCTTTTCGATCATATTCCAGTTCGGTAGCCATAGCCGTTGAGAACCGTCTTTTTTGATCAGCTATGGTTTTGAGTAAGATGAAATGAAAGTTGTTACATAGATGAATGGTCTTAGATTTTGAATCAATATTCAAAGTTCACATCTCATCAAAAACTTCATCCACATGTTCATAGTTAGTGGTGGATAACGTTTCTTCCCATGTTCATATATTAAGGGCTGGGGACTTTAGTTGGAAATAGATTGGCATTAAAAAGGGTTATGTAGGACATATAGTTTATCAATTTTTTATTGGGCTGGTAAGCTTTTTTACCATTTGTTATTTTTTTCCAGTGTGGTGAGCATGTCAAGGACCAAAAATCTCATTCGATAAGAGGTATATTAAATACCGAAAATCTTACCTTGTAAGTGAGCAGTGACGGATGGAGAGTTATAAAAGGGGGGGGGGCATAGGACCCCATTGAAATTGTTTTAAAAAAAATATATAGGTTAAAAAAATAAAAAATACTACATTTAGACTTAGTTCCCTTCAGTAAAATTTTCCAAGGGATCTCATCTTGCCACTGATTGACAAAAACACTAGAAAGGTCTCTTGAAATCAATAAAAAAACTAAAAAAATCCTTCAAAATCACCAAAAACACTAAAAAAATCCCTCAGAATGGTCAAAAACACTAAGAAAATCTGTTGAAATCAACTAAAAAGTTTTAAAAATCATTTGAAACACGTCGGGTGACTTAACACGCCTTTAGTCTACCTTAATGGGACCCCAGTAGACAAAAATACTGGATCCCCCACTGTAAGTGAGGGAGAAAACTTTTTACCGTCAAGCTTTTACCGAGTAAAAGACGCTTACCAACAATTCATTTTAATTGATGGACGATAAGATGAGTAAAAACATTGACTCTTGTATGTAAATAGTTACCTGAATACCCGGTAAATATTTTATAAACAACCTAAAAATATGAACCAATATTTGAGTTGTTCTTTTTTGTTACGTATTCAAGACATGTTTTGGAAAAACAATATTAGGTAACTAATGTCCCTTCAACGTTAAAATAAAAAAGAGTAAAGTGCATGTGACTTTCTCATTTTAGTTTTAGTTCCTAAAATTTGTTTATTACAAGGTAATCATTATAGTTTGGTGTTATACTTTTACCTTTTTTTACTAATTTTGCGTCCTTGTGAAAAAACCGAATATAGAGCTCCCAAACTCCGATGATGAACGCCTACAACATGTTCCTTCTTCGATCAGACCCACCTACACTACCAGACCCCTCCCCCTACCTCAAGGTATGTTCTACGGTGTTGCATAACAATAGGATCACAGAAAAGCGAAGATGGAACCATAGCAATAGCACTACTTTACAAATAAGTTCTACCAACAGACTTTTTCATTGGTAATTAACGAATATAAAGAAGTTAATTTTTCCAACGGATTTGTTGACTTCCGTCACAAATCTACTTGTAATCCTCCACTGATTCTAAAAACAAAATTTTAATTATATAATTCTATATAATTAAGTTTAATTTTTTATTTTTTCTAAATCAATTCGTGTTCTGCCAATGATTTATAAGGAACGTATTTTTTGATCTAAAACATCAAATAAAAAAATAATTTAATTTAATTCATCGACTAATTTTCCACGAAAATTCAATGGTTGAGTTTAGATTAGATTTTTTGATCCACAAGTCTATACCCTTTTTTTTGTGTTGTAATATGCTTTCTAGCTCATTCCTAATGTTAATAAAATCTCTATTATTCAAAAAACAATTCAAATAATATGTTAATTAAGTATTAATGTTTACATTTTTATTTATATTTGTACATTGAGGAACAACACACCCAAATTGAAGTAATAGCCGATGATGTGTGACTAGCAGACTAGGCCGGGGAGAGAAGGGATACAAAGTAGGAAGAGCATTGGTCATGAAAATGACCCAATCGCATGAGTTTCCGCCACCACTGTTGTATTTGTATTTTGGGAAAATTTAATCTATATTCTTTAAAATTTTCTATATTACATATCATTTTAAAGTTTTAAAGTACACGTATATATTCTTCTAAACTTTTAAAACTCACATATATCTTCTTCTCCCTGATTTAATTATTATTAAAACATTTAAAAATACAAATCATTATCTATAAATTGAATTTATTTTCTAAATTACTTAATTACTACCCTTTAATTTAGAAAAAATGATTTATATTTTTTGAATATTTTAATAATAATTAAATTAGGGAGAATGACATATATGTGAATTATACAGATTTAGAATGATATATACATAGTTTCAAATTTTACAAAGACATATATATACATAATATAAGAAGTTTTAAATGATAAAAATGAAATTCCCTTGTATTTTAATCGCATATTGCCATTTTATTTTTTATTTATGACATTTAGGTTTACGTTTGTACCATCAACATTTCAATAGTATTTTTATTACTTACTGAAAAATTATATTATAAAATAGAAAATATGAGTTTCTAGAACTGTACAATTACTACAGACGGGTTATTTGGTGAAAATCACCTGATAAATAGTTTTGCCTTTTAAAAAGATTTAATAAAAAAAACAAGTGCTAGATTTAGTTTAATTATTGGCAGATAGTACGTCGATTGTTTAATTGGTTAAATTATTTTTAATTTTTAATCGGCCGATTTGAAATTAAATATGAAAGTAAAAACCCGCGGCCAATGACGTTAATCCATCGATGATTCCACCTGTAAACTCATTTATATCAACCAAGATTTCTCCGACCCTCCCATTAATCAACTTTTCCAACAAATTTCCAGTGTCTCCTCCGTCAACAAATCCTTGCTTTTAGTAGTACTGTTAGCTTCCCAAATGACCCTCCTATATTTCATCCCTACAACTCACTTCGCTCTCCCCACTTTTAACCAAGGACAACCGTCCATACAAAGGCCGTTGTCAATGATGCAAAGAGCAAGGACATTATGTCACCCAAATGCTCCATTTTTCCGCTAGCAGTTTCCTTAAGCAGTACCACATGCTTCATCCACCCATAAATCTGTGTTCAAAGAGTATCAAGAACCCCTTCACAACCCTAGTCATTGGTGATGGCTCTAAACTTCCATATCAAGCATTGGTGTCACATCTCTTCTCACACCCTCTCTCTCTTTTTCCTTAAATAATGTGCTTCATATTCCTTCTGTGTCTAGAAACATAATCTCCACCTTACAATTGGATATTGATAATAATGCTTCCATCACTTTCTTATTCAATACTTTTCTTGTGTAGGACATATAATCTGGAGTGACACTACTTCCGATCCAACTAAATCTGGAATATATGAATGGCATCCCCTTTGCCATCCATCAACTCCTCTTCTCTATCTACAACCTTAGACTGACATCAAAGATTAGGATACCCATCATTCTATGTTCTCAAGAAAATTAGTACTATGTTTAACCTTTCTATTCAAAGTTCTCTTTCGAATATCAATGCATGTGATTGCAATAAAAGTCATAAGCTTTCGTTGTATCAATCTACTATAATCTTTAATAGGCCATTAGATGTTATCTACGGTGATGTGCGGACATCTCCTATCTACTCCTACGATGGTCACACATATTACATGATCTTTTTTTTATCATTATTCTAAGTATATTTGGCTCTATGCCCTAAAATACAAATATGACAAAAAAGATGTTTTCATTCGATTTAAAGAGAAGGCTAGATAGCGGTCTTAGGAAGCAACTTACATGAAATATTTCAATCATCCTATCATCACTCTCTAATAAGATACTGCAGAGATACGAAAAACGTGAATCTTGTCTTTCTTTACATAACATCACTCACCTCATTTCTACTCCTCAAACACCTTAACATAATGGTTAATCGGAGCATCGATATAGAATATTATTGAAACATGGCTACCTCTTCTTCATGATGCCTCTATGCCCCTTAAACATTACTCATGTTTTAAACATTCTCAACCATCATTTATCTTACTAATAGATTATATACTCTAACTCTTACGCATTATTCTCCTTTTTCACAACTTTTTGGTCTTACTCCAAACGACATGAAATTGTATAACTTTGGTAGGCTATGCAACCCATGGCTATGACCTTATACCTCATACAAACTCGATCAACGCTTAACACCATGTATCCTTGTTGGTTACTTTTCCACCCAAAGTGCCTACTACTATAAACAGACATTTCCTTTTAGTAATTTCACTTCTATCCACCCACCTCCCAACCTTGATACATGGTGCACTATGTCTCTCCCTTTTGTCTCTCCTACTTCACCTAATGTAACCTCAACCCCAACATGTCCTCCGCCCTCCTCTTCTTCTTCCTCTTTCGTGTAATACCACTCCGCATCCCCAACCATCTTGACAAATAATCACTCATCTCTAAAACAACATTCGAAAACCGAACCGAAAGTACAACCTCTCCATCCATCTTACTAATGCCTCTAATCCCGTGCATTGGCAAAAAGACATGCAAGTCGAATATGATGTACTTGTTCACAATCATACTTGGGATCTTGTTCCCCCATCTCCCTCACAAAAATCATGTCGGTTGTAAATGGCTATTTCAAACTAAATATAATCCTGATGGCACGATAGAACGCTCTAAACCCTGTCTAGTGGCTAAAGGTTTTCATCGACGTCCCATTCTAGGATTATAATGAAACCTTTAACCCTATTTTCAAGCCTTCCACCATCAGAGTCATCATTTCTTTTGTTGTCACTTTAGGTTGGTCTCTCCACCAACTTGATGTCAATAATGTGTTTCTCCAAGGTACACTTTTGGAATATGTGTTTATGACCTAAAACTTCTAGCTTTATTGACAAAAGATGCCCCAATCATGTTTTCAAGCTCCATAAAGCTCTCTACTGATAACCACAAGGGTGGTGCCTCAATGGTTTGAGCTTGGGCTCCAAATGTCAACAGTACCAGGAGGTCCCAGGTTCAAATCCAGGGAGGGGTAAAAAAAATCTCGTTGTGGCCACGGAGGTTCAAATGCGGTGACTCCGGACTACCCGCGAAGCGGGTAGTTGCCCTAGGATTAGTCAGCTCGCAAAGTGGGTTGGATATCCAGGTAAATTAAAAAAAAGCTCTCTACTGATTGAAAAAATCCCCTCGGGCATGGTACACAAAGCTCAAAAAGTATTTACTCATTTCACTTTGTCAATGCCATCTTTGATTATTCTCTTTTCATTCTTTTCCACAATAATCATGTCATATATCACCTTTAGGGCTGTTTGTTTATGTCTGAATGGTGCCATTCAGGGGCACGTCTGAATCGTGTAGAGGTAAAGGGCTGTTTGGCAAAAAAAATAGGGGGACTGAAGTGGAACAATAACCTTTGGATGATGCATGGCCTAACCCCAATCTAAATCATTCAGACCTATTATTTTATCCAAAATATCCTTTCTTCTTGTTCCAGCGCCTCCCTCCTCAGATCCACGAGTCTCTCAAACCCGTCCACCACCGCCGCCCGACTACTGCCCTTCGCCGACCGCCGACATCCCTCAATCTCACTTGCGATTTCTCTCATCCTCTTCCCACTGGTGTGCGACTCTCTCATCCCTCCCACGATTTATCTTCCGCGACGAAGTCCGGCGACATCTCCGGCCACTGTCCGACGCCTCCGGCCACTGTGCAGATTTTGGGTTTCTACTTCTTTACTCATCTATCAAGTTTTCAGTCAAACTCGATTTGTATCATCATAGAAACACACGCAGATATGGGTTCCATATGGGTTCGTTGATAGAGGGAGTGGTCGGAGTCGAAGAAGGGGTCGTTGATAGAGGGAGTGGTCGGAGTCGGAGAAGGGGTCGTTGATAGAGAAACACACACATATATTGGGTTTCTACTTCCCTACTTATCTTATTTGTTCTTGAGTAATCTTGTTAGGTTCAAAATAAAGTCAAGAATCTCCACTGGATTTGGTTCATAACAATTTTGTTCAAAACCTCAAAAAACAGGGATGAGGGAAGATTGTGTAATCACTGCTTGATGATCATGTTGAATCACAATTCCATTGTGTATTTAATTTTGGAATTAAGGTTTATGTATTTTAAGATTAAATCCATTTGTCTAGAAAATGGCTTTCTGGGTTCTTAAAAAAGATTATGGGCTGATGCTTTGGGGTTCTTCAAAAAGATTATCAGTTTGGTGCTTTGAGCAGACTGCAATAGAGAAAAAAGATTTGAAATTTAACTGTTTGGCTTTATTCGGATCTGTGTCGGGGTTAAAATGGTAATTTGCTTTCATTCAGACTGTTCATTCAGAGTTGTTACCAAACAACCATTTTTCATTCTGCACTATATCATACAGAGCCTCTATATCATCCAGCTCTATACCATCCAGCAACTACCAAACAGCCCCTCACTAATTCGAAGATATCATTTTCACAATAACCTCATTGACATCTTTGTATCTCAACTCTCCACTCGATTCTTTCTTAAAGGCTTTGGAAACCTTTAATACTTTCTAAATGTTGAAGCCACCCTCGTGAACTCTTCTTTAGCCGACAAAAATATACTCTTGATATCCTAAAAAAAGGCTCACATGGAAGAAGCTAGAGCAATGCCAACCCCTATAATCATAATCTCTATTTTTATCATTATAGAAATTGTTGGAAAAGAACTTGACAATTACAACATTGCTAAAATGTATTTATACTTACGAAAAAAAGAAAATAAATATCCTAGATGAGCACAAAAGAAAGTACAAGAATCAAATCAAGAGATATTGAGTCATAGATCAAGGGATGTGATATTGAGGGATAGATCAACGGATGTAATATGGTGTATCATGACATTATCTTTATCTTTTTCATCCCCCCACAAGATGGATGGTCAAAGATGAAGGCCAGTCTTGGATACAAGAGTATTAAAAACTAGGTTGAAAAAGGCGTGAGGCATATTGTGGTGGCGAGGTCAAGCCTTAAGCCTTACGCCCCACGGTGAGAACGCGACCGTTTTTCAAAGCGTGACATATGGCGGAAAATTTATATGTCATATATACAATTATACATAAATATATATGTTCTTTACATCATTTCTAATCAGACAATGATATTAAAAAAATGTACATTCATATTAGAATAAGAAAAATCATATAGATTATTATTATCAAAATAGTTTTTTGGTTAAATATTTAAAATAGAACTTAAAACGATAATTTTACGACTTCATTTTAATCGTGAGTCCATAACGTTTATAAATTTGTGAAATTGTGAGTGATGTGATTGGATAAATCAATAAAAGTGTGAAAATACAAAAGATAAAAAAAATAAAGAAAAATTGAAAAAAATTTATGTCATAAAAAAAAACGCACACCATGGCGCGCCTCAAGACGCCATGGCGTGAGCCACGCCTTATAGAAATGTTATGGGCTGTTTCGTAACGGTGGAGACGCGTCTTACGTCATATCGCACCATGACGCACGCCATGGCGTGTCTTTTTGAACACTGATTAAAAACAGTGCAAGGAAGTGGTTTGGTAAGTGCATTAGCAAGCTTATCTTTACTTGAAATATGGGATACCTGGAGAGTCCCATTTTGAACACTTTCACGAGCAAAGTATAGCAGTATAGGCCTAGGTGATCTTTTTAAAATGAATTTCGAATTAGCCGCGAATGTGGGACCTGGGTTATCACAAAAAATGGATGGTTGGACTATGGATCGGTGGCCAAGTTCGGTGAGCAAACTAACAACCCAAAGAACTTTACATGTGGTCGATGCAATAGCTAGCGCGATAGTTTGCTGCAGTACATGAGTGGGCAACAATTCCTTACTTTTTGGAGCTCTACGAGATTGGATTGTAGCCAAGGTAGACACCATATTTGGTGGTGGTTGACATGTATTTATCATTATTGTTAGCATATCATGTATATTATTAGAATATTATGTATATCTTTTATCATAGGCATGTATATATCTTTGTATATAGGATTGATTGACTGCCTAAAATGAGGGTAGTCCTCTTTGTATAAATAGCCTCCTAAACTAATGAAACAGACAAGCAATACCATTGTCTTACATGGTATCAGATACACTCTCCCAATACCTGCCTCCTGCACTAGCCTTCCTTTGCCCTCTCGTCCTATTCCTGTTTCCATGGCTGACTCCCAAAAATTCCACCCGGCTCTTACCGCCACCAGCATCCGCAACTCCATTCCAATTCAATTGGATGCAAAAACCGGTCACTATGCTTCTTGGGCAGAGCTGTTCAAGATTCATTGCCGGGCGTAACAAGTTCTTCATCACATCCTCCCATCTCCGTCTACTGGAAAAGAAAAAGAGCCAACTTCTGTCGAACAAGAACTTTGGTCTCGTTTGAAAGCCATTGTTCTCCAGTGGACTACGACACCATATCACAAGAACTCCTTCTAACGATTCTGGAGAAAAACTCTTCCGCTGCCAAATCATGGGCTCGTCTGGAAACTATTTTCCATGACAACAAAAACGCCCGTGCGGTCGATCTCCAAAACCAATTCACTCGTGTGCAATTGGACGATTTTTCTAATGTTGCTTCATATTGTCAAGAATTGAAATCATTAGCCGATCAACTCGGTAATGTCGGGGCCACCGTTTCCAATCACCAACTAGTTCTCCAAATGATTGCGGGTTTGAACCATACCTACGACAACATTACCTCTATGCTTCAACAATCTGATCCTCTTCCAGATTTCTTTGTCACCCGCTCTCGCCTAGTCATGGAGGAAACCTGAAAACAGAATCAGGCAGCCACCGCCGCTGCTGCAACAGATGCGCCCTCCTCACCACCGATGAAAGCTCTATTTCTCACTCTCGTACCTCTTCTGGCCCCAACAGAAACTCCACCACCTATTCTACCAATGTAAACACGACTCGTGGTGGATCACATCAAGGAGGACGTGGTCAAGGACGTGGTCGAGGGCGTGGCCGTAGGAGTCGCCATACCCCGCCACCTACTACTTTGGTCCCAACTTTCTCCTTGGGCTATGTGGAGTTCTCCATGGGCCTCCTCCATCCGCCCTGTCCATATCCAACTACCAAGAACCGTGGTTCACCAACCGGACAACTTGGTCTCTTAGGCGCAGCACCTCAGGCCTACACAACCCATTCCACCATGCCAAGACATCCTTCTCATATACCTACTAACATCAAGATATCCCTTCACACCATGTCACTCCAACCCCCGGATGAAAATTGTTATATGGACACCGGTGCCACTGATAACACAAATTTTTGGTGTTATTATTATACCAAATTCCATGTTGTTTAGCTAGTTTCCAAAAAAACAAGGCGTAATTTCTTACGATTTCGTGTGAGTTGTACAGAAGTTGACACATTTGGACAAACAAAGGAATTCGATGCTTTTCTAGCAAAATCCAAGAATTTATGCCTCAATTGATAGAGGACGTGAATACAAATTAAACAAACCTTTCCGGAGCCTAAACGGAGCTAAAATGAGTGAGTTATGGCCAAAATGGAGAAAGCGGGCGCGAAAGCAGGTGAACCCGCCCCACAACCCGCACAGCTGACTGTTCTGATGAAGAAAGCGGGTGCAAAAGCGGGTATAACCGCCCCACAACCCGCCCAGTTAGCTGTCCTCCATACAAAAAGCTGGAAAATCAGATTTCCAGGATATCTCCTTCTTTCTGCAAAAACGCACGGCTAGGGTTTTCTGGTGGGGCGATTTTGGGCGATTTGAAGAGCAATTCCGGAGCGAGTAAAGCGGAGAAACACTAAAGGATTGAAGATCTAAAGCTGATTTCATCATCAATTCGTGGAGATTCATCACCAAAAAGGGGTTTTTGTTCTTATTTAGTTTTTGCTTGTTTTCCATGTCTAGATTAGAACTTTCTTCTATTTTAGTTTTGTTTCCTACCACCTCCAACATGAACTAATCTTTAGATGTTGGGGGTTGGATTACTTTTGTTTTGAAGCATATGAACACGTAACGTGGTGATTTTTATTAGGGTTTCCTTTTATTAATAAAGCAGATGAATTTGGGTTTAAAGCTTTTGTAAGCCTGATCAACTTGCAAACTGATTCCATTGTTATAAATTAGTTCGAGAGAAATAATTTATAAGTAGATGTTTGATTCATGTGCCTAAGGTGAGAACCTGGATAGAGATATACCAGTTAAATTTTAGTACTTTTATATAGTCTTGCTTTACAAATTTCTAGGTTTATGTATTGAGATCGAGAGATAAAATAGGTATTTTTCCGGAATAAATCTGTTATAACTCGAGAGAGAGTAACAGTGGTTTTTGTGATTGTGTATTCATAATATTGGAAATTATCTGATAATAATTACAACTCAAGTGTTCTATGTGGAAATCATTAGGACCCCAACTCCCAACTGCTTTTCTCCTATAAAGTTTCCAACTTTTCCGTTCTTTGAATTGTTTAAGATTTCTTTAGTTTAATTAGTAATTAGTAGATTAATCATTCAACCAACTCAAGTTTTCAACTGTCCAGTTAGTATTTACTATAGTAATTGTGTTACTTAGTCCCTAGTTCCCTTGGTTCGATTCCGTACTTCCAGTACACTATTACTTGATTCGACCCGTACACTGCGGTTAGATTTAGGGGGGTGTAAACCCGCCTATCAGCCACCTCTCACATGACATCCGACCAAGGTACGCTCACCTGTTAGTTTAATTCGGGCAATAAACCCAACATTGTCATTGGAAATGGGCACGAAATTCCCGTTCGAGGTTTCGGGAATAAAAACCTCAACCCACCTCATCCTCCTCTCACTCTAAAACACGTTCTTCACGCACCTCACCTAATTAAAAATCTCATTTCTGTCCGTCGTTTCACTACTGACAATAACATTTCCATTGAATTTGACCCGTTTGGATTTTCTGTGAAGGATATTCAGACAGGAACTCAAATCATGCGATGTCATAACACCGGTGATCTCTATTCGCTCACTACCACAAGTCGTCAAGCATCTAATCCGCATCTTTTTACTGCTTTTTCTTCGAGTTTGTGGCATAAACGTTTAGGCCATCCAGGGGATTTTGTTTTATGCTCTTTGAACGATAATAATTATATTAATTAAAAGAATATTTCTAGTTCTCCTTTATGTCAATTGTGTGTTTGGAAAACATGTAAAACTTCCATTTTATACATCCACTACTCACACATGTTCACCATTTGATATAATACACAGTGACTTGTGGACATCTTCAGTTCTTAGTTCCGCCGGACACAAATACTATCTTCTCTTTAGACGATTACACTAATTTTTTATGGACCTTTCCGATTGGTCAAAAATCTCAAGTTTACTCCATATTTGCCTCATTTAGCCAATTAATCAAAACACAATTTGAAAAGAACATTAAAACTTTTCAAAGCGACAACGAAGAAGAGTACGACAAAAACCTTTTCAAATCCTTTTGCAACAAACACGGCCTCTTTTTCCGTCTCTCATGTCCAAACACATCACCTCAAAATGGTAAGGCCGAACGTAAAATCCGCTCTTTAAACAATCTAGTCCGTACGCTACTTGCTCATTCCTCCGTTCCCCCTACTTTTTGGCACCACACTCTCGCCATGCCTAACTACCTCTCCAACATAATCCCATATACGAAACTCTTAAACCTATCCCCTACCCAACTTCTCTACCACAAGGACCCATCCTATACATATCTCTGTGTCTTTGGTTGTCTATGTTACCCCCTATATCCCTCCACATCTATCCACAAGCTTCAAAAACGCTCATCTCCTTTTGTCTTCTTGGGATATCCTCCCAATCATCACGGCTACACATGTTATGATCTCTCTACCCGAAAAATTATCGTCTCCCGCCATGTGGTTTTCGATGAATCACAATTTCGATTTGCCACTCTACATACCACATCCGACCACTCCTACTCCTTAGATGATTCGATGAACTCCCTATTCCAACCACATATGGAACCTCCGACCCAAATTCCTCTCCACCCACCTTCAAACTTCTCATCTCCTGGATCGCCTCCTTTACAAAGCTCAGTCCACCCTTCTTCGGCACACACTAACAACACCAATATAAAAATAATTGATATGATTAGTAATATTTCTAGATAATTAATATTAATATTAATTTATAACTAAAATTAAAATTAATTAATAATTTTAAACTAATATTAATAATTGTTAATATTATTAATAACTAAATAATTATTTATTATTAATTATTATTTATGATTAATAGTAATAGATAATAATTAATTTTTTTTGAAGTATATAGTATTTGTATACGGCAAATGAAATAATAATATTCACACACTCTTCTCACATTTGGTAAGGTTCGAACCCCCGACCTCCTACAATGTCGAGAGCTCACATACCGCTAGCCCAAAGGCCCTTTGGTGATAATTAATATTAATGAGGGTATAATCAGAAAAAGTGACAAAAAACTCCTGATAAGCTACTGTAAGTAACTTATCAATAAGTTAGCTTATACGCATCCAAACATGTACCTTGAAAATAAGCTAGATTATAAGCTAACTTATAAGCTAGCTTATTTTTGTCAAACAACGCTTTAACTATGAAGGTTGAAAACAATAAAAGAATTGTAAAAATAGGAAATAAAACAACAATAAATTACAAATCATGTTTTTTTAACGGCAAGTTAGTAGTTAGTGATTCAAACCCACAGTGACATCCATATGGGCAGTATGCGGGACCCGAACCTTCGCCTTAGGGGATAAAACCCCACTCCTCCACCATTTTTAGGAAAACCACCACTCTCAAAGCTCGAACCCGAGACCTTGAGGATGTTGTAAAAACCGTCGTACCGCTAGGCCAGATGCCCTTTGGTAATTACAAATCATGTAGACAAAAACTATAGTGCATTACAAATTATAAAGATGAAAATCGAAAAGCAAAAAAAAAAATATAACAATTTTCAAACCAAAAAAAACGTAATTCACTTCTTCATAAAATAATAGTTTACTCATGTATTATATGACATGTTTGTTCAACTATTAATTAATTCGAGACGTTTTTTTTCTCTGCTTACAAATGACTAATGAGCATATACAACTTTTTTTATAAAATCAAGTTAAATTTTTTTATGGAGGTAAATATCAAATATGGATTCAAAAGTTATAATAGAAAATAGAGAATTTGAAATCAGTTTCTAATCAGACCTAGGTAGTTTTGATGTTCTATATACAAGATTGCATATGAAAACAAGTTCGCTATCCCTTTTTTTGCATTATAACCTCTATAAATATATTAGAAAACAATATATCATTATCTAATTAATGAAATAAATATTAAGATGTATAATGAATCTTAGTTATTAGATTAATGTATTTATTCGTAATCAGTTTTCAGTTTTTTTAATGAAACATTAAGTTACTAAAGCAATTCTTGTTGTATGACTGTACTATCAACAATATAACAACCGAACAGTTTTGGCATATATTCTGATAAAAATAAAAAAAACCCGTCTTTCTATATAGATATATATAAATAGTGGCTGGTTCAAATGAAAACTCAAATTTGGTTGTGAACGTGAGGATAAATGAGAGTATGACACGTGTCATATTCAGACTGAATAAACATTATTCAGTCTGAATATTTATTTGATTATTCAGTTTGAATAATCTACATTCATTCAGACACTAGTCGCGCTTTCATTTGTCTTCACGATCATAACCATTTCAACTTTCCAATATATATATATATATAGCAACTCAAAATGTTGTCCAAGACGGCTAGATTTGGTAATGCAAAAGAGCGGAGGTGCCATCGAGTCCCTTTCCCCTATAGTATTCTACATATTCTTTGACCGTTGTGCCTCTATACTTGGCTGGATTGTCTTTTGAAAGCAACTCCTTGATTGGTTCGAACACCTTCGAGGTTTGAATATGTTCTGTCGAAAAGAATGAAGCCACTGATACTCTTGGACCAACCTTGTTTGCCTACACTTTGTGTTGTGAACTCACAAACTTGTCGTTTGTAATCAACTGAAAATTTTCCACATTTATTAGTACCTTACACTTTAAATTTTAAGGCTAATAAAAATGATATTGAAGTTCAAGAGAGAAAGAGAAAGAAAGATGCCTGTAAAAGATCTCCGACGTTCACAATAAGTGCACCGGGGATATGAGGTACATCATTCCACTGGTTTTGATAAAAGACTTGGAGGCCACCAATTTGATCTTGTAGAAGTATTGTGATGAAATCGTTATCAGTATGGTTAGGGGTGCCTATTGTTAACTCGGGTTGTGGACAAGGAGGATAGTAATGACAGAGAACCGTAAGTCCTTCAGCACACCCTATGTCTGAAAGATGACCGTGATCGAGCCCAAGAGCCTCAGACATTAGCTCTAATACACAACCTCCTAGTTTCATCACTTGACTCGAGTACTCTAATAATATATCCCTGCAAGAATATATCAATTGAACAAAAAACATATATTAAGAGTTCAATTTTCGTCACAATGTCATCATGCCGTGGTCATTGATCGTTTCTAATGGAAGTAGACGTCGGTGAAAATTTCTAGTGACGAATTAAACAAAAATACCCGATAGTAATTGGACAATAACAAACATATATGTGAATCTTTTTTATAAATCTATTTGTATACATTATAATATATTGTATACCTTGGGTTTCTTTTTAAAAATAGTTATATAGCACGTAGCCAATCAAGTAGTTTCATAAATTCTATTCAAGTATCTTGCCAACATGAGTTCCGTTTCTTCCTTAGTAAAATGAAATACCCTGATATTCCTCTTTCATAATAATCAGTTTTCTAGATTATTTGCTAAATCTGAAGAATTTCACACAATTTATCAGGGGGCGGATCTAGAGGGGTGCCAGTGGGTACCCGTGCAACCACAAAAAATTTGAGACGTAGTGTAATTTTTTTATGGCCTTTAAGAATGCTAAAATTTTGTTTGGTTATGTGCTATGGTGCAACCACAAAAATATCCTTCTGCATCCGCCTCTGCATTTTATCTTAACTTATTTTGTTTGTTTTGAAAAAGGTTTAAAAGAGTCTATTGGAACAAAAGTTTGGCCTAAAATATCCATTTTGAAGAATCTCTTAAGAGGTCCTATACATATAAAATGTAGATATTTATATATAATATGTTGGATCTCGTTTATTACAATTAAAATGTAATGTGATTGTTAAATACTACATTGTTTAATATATTTTTTTCATGCAACTGCAACAACCAATTGGTACGTAAACACATAATCATGTTTAAACTGTCCCTGAAACCAGTACTGTATTTATCCGATATTCGATGTCATCCATTTGAATCTTCATGACTACAATGGGATTTTTAGCCCTCTTGGATTTAAACCGGTGACTTTCAGACACTTCTGAGCTTTGAAGCTCATGGTCAAACCAATTGGATACCATCTTTGTGGTTGACAAATTAACTTTTTAGGTTTAATGACAACATCGATGTTTTAGAGAAAAATTATGTCAATTTTTGGTAAGTGAAATGTATAAAACTAAAATTCTAGTAACTAAAATTAACCTATAATACATAAAAGTTGGCATGTGGTATATTTAATAAACACTTTTAGATCATATCCTCCTAATATGTTTTTTAGTATTTTTTATTGAAAAATTGACTCAAATGATCGTTTTTCACATTAAGTTGATCTCATAACTATTTCTTGTCGAGTTTACTTAAATGTCGCTATTTCCGTATTATTCATTACGGACCTGACTACAAGGCAAAAAAATAATTCAAATTCAACAAAGATCTTCAA
The DNA here is from genome assembly GCA_036898165.1 of Silybum marianum. Classification (NCBI taxonomy): domain Eukaryota; kingdom Viridiplantae; phylum Streptophyta; class Magnoliopsida; order Asterales; family Asteraceae; genus Silybum; species Silybum marianum. The sequence continues at coordinate 11,124,897 of CM072540.1, read as the reverse complement.
TTGCGATGGTCAGATCCGCAATTGCGACAGTAACACTTGCTAAAGTGGTTGAATTTGATTTTTTTTTTGTCTTTTAACTAGGAGCCGGCTAATATTACGGGTAGGTATATTGTAAAAGTAGTAATATTTGGATAAATCTGGGAGGAAAATGGTTGTTAGGAAACCAATTTAGGCATGAGCAATGGTTATATTTCAGTCAATTTCCTATTTGATGTACATCTATATATATAGTTTTTATACTTATATTACATATTTATTTATTTTTTATATTATCACTAACAAAAAAGATCCTGAATCATCTGAGGACACCCCCTTAAGAGTAGCTAAAACCTGCAACCGATGACCGATTCAGGAAAACGATCAGTTAAAAGAGTTCCGGCTTAAAGATTGGCTTTTGGCTATAGAAGAAAGCCCCAAAAAATGTTGATTAAGAAAAGACGCGAAATTAATTAAACCTGCAAGGCGGTGGCAACTCGTGTGGTTGAGGAGGGTTAGGAGCCATGACGCAGAAGATAGAGTCTCGCCAGTTAGTCACCGGTGCAACGTACAAGTCAAAGTTACAGTGGTAAACCACCCTACTGGTCTTCCCGCTGAAATCTCTTGTGTACCACTGTTTCTTCACCTCACTATCTTGCTCATGAAACTGTATCACCCCTTTTATCATATCCTCCAAAACACTAATTGGGATTCCATGATTCACCAGCTGGAAGAATCCCCAGCTCTCCGATGCATCTTTCACTTTCTCGATCACCTCTTTTCGCCGGATTGGATCTTCATTGATTCCGGCCATGTCGATGATCGGAAGATTTAGCTTTGAACTTGACGGTTGATCATCGGAGTTGAGGTTTTCAGGTGAAGGTAGGATGAATATTCTAGGGACCTCCGTGATTCCGGCGTCAACAAGTCCTTTGACGCCGGATTTTGTTTGGTCGAACGCCGTGAGCTCAGCTTTCCGGTCGTAGTCCGGTTGAAAACGGGAGGTACTAACGTAGACCATCTTCTTTCTTTTGTTTGTGATGAATTATCTGTTCCTTCCAAATAAATTATATGGTTCAGAAAATTCGTACGTGCAAACATATATATGACTACAAAATAAATTATATGGATCAAAAAATTCATACATGCAAACATATATATATATATATCACTACAAAATAAATTATATGGATTTGAAAATTCATACATGCAAACATAGATATATATATATATATATATATATATATCACTACAAAATAAATTATATGGATCAGAAAATTCATACATGCAAACATATATATCACTACAAAATAAATTATATGGATCAAAAAATTCATACATGCAAACATATATGTCACTACAAAATAAAAACATATATGTCGCTACAAAATAAATGATTTTTACCTATAAAAATCATTCTCAGAAAATATCAATGTTTTCAGTAGAATTCGATATTTTTCAAGAAAATACTAATGGGTCAGCTAGAGAATCCATATGGTAATCTTTCACCGACTCGAAATACCCACCAGCAATTTTGCCATCAACTTTTGTGACAGTTTTGTGACGAATCATCTTTTGACGGAAAAAGTCTATCACTACTAGAAAATTGAGTATTTTTAATGGAATTTTTTCAACTGAAAATGTTGTTGAAAATTTTCTACGAATTTTAGAGGGATTACTGACAGAACATAAATTTTCTACAAATTTTCAACGAATTTTCGTTAAAAATCTCTCACAAACATGCATTTTCAACAAAAAAAAATTCAACGGAATGTCTTGTCAAAAAATTTTTGGTTGAAAATGCATGTTTTTTGAGAGATTTTCAACGGAAATTCGTTGAAAATTCGTAGAAAATTTATGTTATGTCAATAATCTCTATAAAATTCGTAGAAAAATTTTCAACGACATTTTCCGTTAAAAAAATTCCGTTGAAAATACTTAATTTTCTAGTAGTGTATAGAGAAAAGTCTTTCATTTAGTAGTTTAGATTTTATAAAATTGAAATACCACCATGCAGTGATATTACTATTTGAATAAACCAGTTTTTTTAAATTATGGTTTTCGTTTATTTAGTTATAATTTGTTGTTGTTTTTTTAATGTGGTTTATATTTTATTGTTATTTTGGTCTCTTATAATTAACAATAAACTACTTATAATTAACAATAAACTACTGACAAAATTAGCCTTATTAATAAAAACAACAATAAATTATAATTAAACCATAATTTCAAAATTATAAAAATAAAAGTTTATAAAGATAAAAAACAAAAAGCAGACTACCATATTGAAGTAGTCCATAGAAGAGATATGTGTGCATATCATCTATCACAATAAATCAACAAGGTGGTGTTCGTTTTTTATAAAAGACCTCGTATTTATCATTTATGTCTGAAAATAAGATACTATAAGAAAAACGACGTGCTTTTAGCGGCTTGAAAGTTTCATCCACAAGCTATAGCGATGCCATTTCATCTTTATAAATCATTTACAAAGATAAATGGCCTTTTAGCAACAACAACCCCTATTTCTTGTGATGAGAAGTTGGAGATTTCGTATTTCAACGTCTCATAAAAAACAAGCAACACTTAAAACAAAAGATTTTTTTTTAATTAATAAAAAAGAAATAATTTCTAGGTTTTCGGAACAAAATAAGATTAACTTTAACCGACAACAATAAAAAAAACAAAATTAGTAAAACTCATGAGTATGTTAAGAATGTGCTTTTTGAGGGGTTTTTCAAAGGTTTTTGGGAGGTTTTCAAAAAGCAAAAACCTCTCTTTGAGATTTTTCACATAGTGTAGAGGTTTTTCATATGAGGTTTTTCACGAGGTTTTTCGTCATAGGTTGTAACTGTACGACCTGCTTTTTCAGAGGTTTTTCGTATTTAATCAGTTTTAACTTTATTAAACTTTTATAAAAGCCTCGTATTAATCAGTTTTATTTCTTAATCAGTTTTATTTATTATTAACTAGTTATGTACCCGTGCAATGCGGCGGGGTGTAATACTAAAAAACAATGTATACAAAATTTGTGGGGTATAAATCCTTTAAAAATAGTAGCAGTAGATGTCGATGTCACTGATTTCTTAGACCTATGGTGACAATGAGAACATATCCTTCAATCAGCAACCAGGTTCTTTTGTCTACAAAACAGAGCACTTGAATCAGTGATCGAACCTCATTAAAAGAAAAATAAACAGAATATGTCACGTGAACCTCGACTTCCTTTTCAGGCTCTTTGCTTACTATTGTTCAAAGATTCATAACCATTTGGTCTACTAAAAAACAACACAAGAAACTAAAAGCAAGGGAATTTTATGTACTATTTTTCTATCTAATTACCATTCTTGAAACAACATAACGTGATGAATAACCCCAAAACATATGCATTCTTGCAACCACATAACCAACAATAATAAGCTACAAGAAACTACCATTTCAAGTTTAACAACTTGGTAAAAGATGACCAAATTAACCTTATGCAGATTAAAACAACATCATGAGTGGGTTATTTTCTAAAAAGCAAACCTATTCTTCAAGGAAAGAAAACTTACTTTCTACTAAGCTTTCTTCTTGTCTTTCGACGACTATCATCGAAAGTTGCATATTAATTCATTATTTTCTCTGCAAATTCAACGACCTACTCGTCATATACTTTTCATATAAAACACAGATAATATAAATAGATACATAGTAACCAGCTTTAAAGCTTGCAAACCTCACATTCACAATTCTCATAGTCCATTTCTTCTCTATTTTACCAAAAAAGGAGATAAGATTAAGGTTTTCTCTATGTTATTAAAAAAGAAGATAAGATTAAGGTTTGAGGTTTAGGAAAGTTTAAACCTCAAATGGCCATGCTATATACACGTGCAATTTCAAACAGACCCAAAGCTCATTAAGTTGCTACAAACAGACCCTAATGTAACACCCTAAAATTTAGAGTAAACTTGAACCAAAATAAAATGCGGAATATAAACAAATTCACCCAATAAGTGGAGATAGAGTATGGGAGTTTACATCTAAACATGGATATTAAAATAACAACCTATTAATCTATGCTATTGAGACTATAGATTACAATTGGGTGTTACTAATATTCTCAAAAGAATATGCTATAGCTCCAACTATGTATATGCTCTATGGGCATAATTCCAAAAAGATGTCCTTTCTCTCGACACATCAACCCGTTCTTCATTAAAGAGCCCCGTCAACCTGCTTACCTGCTAAACCACATTAAAATTTAAGTGTTAGGCTTACGCCTAGTGAGAACAAACAGTTAAATGGATAAGCAGTTAAAACATTTAAAAGATAAGGTATGGTGCATTTATCTCATTTAGCTTCACTTGAAATAATTTACTCTTGATGAGCAAGGATCCTTTAAAAGCAACCGGGGGAGACCCGGTGTTCCATCTTTAGTGACAGGTACCATAAGTAGGTCACTACACGATGTTTGAGCTAACTGTAAGAGCCAATGGCAACCGGTCAATGACCGATTATGCACCTTAGTACACGGCCCCCGATGACTTCTTACGAAAGCCCGCGCAATGGTCAATGGCAACCGGTCAATAACCGATTATGCACCTTAGTACACGGCCCCCGATGACCTCAAATTGCACATGCATAGAGTCAATGGCATCCGGTAATGATCCGGCATTATACCAACGGTAAGAGGCCCCCGATGAATTCTATGCTACCAAAAAGGGACAACAATCCCGATTTAAACCGACTATATGCCTATGGATCCATTACATACTAGTCCTACGACCGAATACATCAACGAGACGTATCTCTAGTTTTCCAACCTTGAAAACCCTTTCAATAAACCATTTCCTTTTCAAATTCAAGTTTACCAAAAAGTAGGTCAAACCATTTTGAGTTTCAGAATCAAAGATTATTTCATTTTATAACATTCCAAGTATTTTAAACCATTAAAGATGCTCATCCCATCATCTACAACAAAATACTCCAAAACCTCATTTTGACCTAAAACCACCAAACTTACCCAAATACGTAAATACTTGTAACATAAGCTTAAAAATCAAAGAAAGACAACATTTACAACAAGTATTTTGAGAATATAAGGTTTGTACTTGAACTCACAAGGCTAGAGTTAGGAGAACCCTAGTTAATGCTCCTAAGAGGATGGAGGTGATCAAGAAATCTGAAAGGAACCAAGAATGCTATCACTTGAAGCTTTAACTCCCAATGTCCAACTTGATCTATCCTCTTTAATGTTGTATTAAATGCTTGGAATAAGGTTGGTGAAGAAGTCCCAAACCCTAAAATCGTCTCTGATGTTTTGCTCTCGATGCTAAAACCCGTATCTGATAAAATGAGATGAAGAGCTGAAAATCGCACCCAAATGTGCCTGCTGGACCATGCGGGCGACTATGCTCTTGGCGACCTTGACTTGGCATTGTCGCCAGTCATTGTCGCCAGATATGTACCGAAAGTTCCCGAATTCACGTCAAAAACAAGCCTGACGACATTGCCTTGGCGACTATGACGGTCATAGTCGCGAGTTTTGTACCGTAAAAAGAAAGCTGAATTTGACAATCTGGTGCTCCAGGCGACAATGCCTTGCGACTGTGACATGACAATGTAGCCTGTCATAGTCGCCGAAATTGTACCGAAACTCAACTTGTTTCCGGCTTTTGTTCCTTTCCTCCAATTCATTGCAACCCAACATTATACACTTGAAACCTTCCATTTAGCCATAGATAAAGTATTATAATGCTAGATTACATAACCTTTCACTAAATTTCAGGGTGTTACAATACTCCCACCCTTGAAATTAATTTTGTCCTCGATATTTATAGATTAACCAAACAAACTCGGATATCTCCTCTTCATATCCTCTTCCGTTTCCCACGTCACGTTGGAACCACGATGGTGCTTCCATTGCACCTTAACCATGACGATTTCTTTGTGACGTAACTTTTTAGACTTGCTTTCTAAGATTGCTTCCGGTTCTTCCACACATCGGCTATTATCGACATGAATTTCCGAGAGAGGTATTACACTCTCTATTCCGCTAAGCACTTCCTTAGGTAGCATATGTGGAATGTAGGATGTATGCCGGCCAACTCGGGTGGCAGCTCCAATTTATACGCTTGTCGTCCCACCTTTTCCAAAATTTTGAACGGTCCAAGGAAACGAGAACTAAGCTTTCCGCGTTTTCCGAACAGAATAATGCCTTTCCATGGAGACACCTTGAGCATGACACGCTCACCCACTTGGAACTCCATCGGTCTTCTCTTCTTGTCGGCATAACTCTTTTGACGATCATGTGCCGCTTTTAGTCGTTCCCGAATAACCTTCACCTTGTCAGCCGTCTCTTGTACAATCTCGGGCCCGGAGAATTGCTTCTCACCCGCTTCTAACCAACATACTGGTGTCCTACATTTCCGTCCATAAAGTGCCTCGAAAGGCGCCATTCTAATACTAGAATGGTAACTGTTGTTGTAGGCAAACTCCACCAACGGTAGATGCGAATCCCAATTCCCACCAAAGTCAATAACACATGACCTAAGCATGTCTTCAAGAGTCTGAATGGTCCTTTCACTTTGACCATCTGTCTGCGGGTGAAATATTGTACTTAAGTTTATCTTGGTGCCCAACTCTTCTTGTAACCCATTCCAAAAGTTAGAAGTAAACCGGCTATCCCGATCTGACACAATAGTCAAAGGCACGTCGTGCCTTGCAACTATCTCATCCACATACAACTTGGCCAGCTTTTCAACTGGGTCGGCTTCTCTCATTGCTAAGAAGTGAGCACTCTTTGTTAGTCTATCCACCACTACCCATATGGTGTCGTGACCTCTCAAGGTCTTCGGTAGTTTCGTTTCAAAGTCCATAGTGAGATGTTCCCATTTCCATTCAGGAATTTCCAACGACTGAAGGCTCCCATACGGCCGTTGGTGTTCCGCCTTGACTTGCAAACAAGTCACACACCTCTCCACATAGCTAGCAACATCCAACTTCATGACGGGCCATCATTAAGTTAACTTTAGATCCCTATACATCTTGGTACTACCCGGCTGTATGGAGTACTTGGACTTATGGGCATCTTCCAAAAGTAGTTCTCGGTTACCCCCAATCTTAGGCACCCAAACACGCCCTCGAAATAGCTTCAGACTACGGCTATCTTCAGTCAACATCAAGTGTTGTTTCACCATCACTTCATCTTTTAAGTTTTCCTCAAGTAGTGCCTCCACTTGAGCTGCTTTGATTCGATCAATCAAACTAGACATCACCTCAATCCGTGTAAGTACGGCACGTGTTCCGCTACCGTACTCCTTTCGGCTCAATGCATCCGCTACCACGTCGGCTTTACCCGGATGGTAAAGTAGCTCACAATTATAGTCCTTGAGTAGTTCGAGCCAACGTCGTTGCCTCATATTCAGCTCCTTTTGATCAAACACGTACTTCAAACTTTTGTGGTCGGTATAGAGTGTATACTTGGTTCCATAAAGGTAGTGTCGCCATAACTTCAAGGCGAAGACCACCGCCGCTAACTCTAAATCATGGGTTGGGTAGTTCTTTTCGTGCTCCTTGAGTTGCCTTGAAGCGTAAGCAATCACCTTGCCCCTTTGCATTAACATACACCCCAATCCCCTCTTCGATGCGTCACTGTAAACCACAAAATCTTCCGACTTAGCTTCAAATAATTTTATTTCGTGTACTAGTGATAAACTTTGTGTTATTTGCAATTCTTGTCAAATTGGAAAGCATACCAAATTTCCTTTCTTCAATTCTACTTCTATTGTTTCGTGTGCTTTTGAAATAATACGTTCCGATGTTTGGACCTCTCCCATTTCTAGCAATAGTGGCTTACGATATTATGTCATATTTTTAGATAGCTTTACTCATTACTTGTGGGTCTACCCCCTAAAACAAAAATCTTAGGTTTTTGCAGAATTTCACGAACTTTATCATCGTGTTAAAACACAATTCAATTCTAATATCCAATCTTTTCAATGCGATAATGGTGGGGAATATAACAACGAACACTTTCATGAGTTCTTCGCTTCAAACAGAATTCAATTTCATTTCTCATGTCCCCACACTTCCCAACATAATGGGAAATCGGAACGCATGCTTCGTACCATTAACAATGTCGTTCGAACCTTGCTTTTTCATTCTCATCTCTCTCACCTACTCAATATTCTTCCTTCTAACTCGATTAACTTTGAAACACCTCACTACCGTCTATTTCAAAAACACCCATCTTACTCCTATCTTCGTATCTTCGGATGCCTTTGCTATCCCCACCTCACCACCCCCCATAAATTAACCCCTACGCAGTATACCTTGTGTCTTCTTAGGTTATTCGTCCCAACATCGAGGTTTCCGATGTCTTGATCTATCCTCTCGACGCATTCTTTTCTCTCGACACGTCGTCTTTGATGAATCAATTTTTCCCTTTGGTTCGGTCACTCTAACCAACCCACCCTCCTATTCCTTCGTCGATAACACCTCAGACACCTCTTCTATCATGCGTGATATACTTCACTCCTCTACCAATTCTCCAACCGAACCGACTCGACTGGCCCGACTGGCCTAGTCGAGCCTCCAGAAAAGGTCAACCTCGAATCGAACATAGACTTGACTGACCTGACTGGCCCGACGGGCCCAGTCGAGTCTTCCACAGGATGTCAACATCATACTACACGCCACGATTCGTCATCTTCTACTCCCAATCATTCCCCCACACACCCTATGACAACTCGTGCTAAAAGCGGTATAGTCAAACCCGCTCAATGTCTTAACCTTCATACCACATCTGTCTCCCCCTTACCCGGTACCACCTATATGCATTACAAGACCCTTACTGGAAAAAGACCATGAATAAGGAATACCATGCCCTCATCACGAACAGAACTTAGGTACTTGTCCATCGATCCCCTGGGGGTCAATATAGTTCGCTCCATGTTGCTTTTTCACCACAAAAATAATGTTGATGGTTCTCTCGCTCGATATAAAGCACGTCTACTCGCAAATGATCGTAGTCAACAGCAAGGGATAGACTGTGACGAGACCTTCAGTCCAGTTGTGAAACCGACTACAATACGAATAGTTCTGGTTATTGCCATCTCTCGTAACTGGCCAATTAACCAACATGACGTGAAGAATGCCTTTCTTCACGGACACCTTTAGGAAACTGTATACATGCATCAACCATCGGGTTTTCGTGACTCCACGTATCCGGATAACGTCTACCACCTCCAGTGCTCTGTATATGGCCTCAAATAGGCCCCCCGAGCATGGCATCACAAATTTGCCCAATATGCACCATGGATCGGTTTCCACCATAGCCGCACTGACTCATCTCGTTATCTACCACACACCAAAGGCGACTGCTTATCTTCTCTTATATATAGACGATATCATTCTCACAGCATCGTCTACCACCTTAATTCGGCATATCATAACTCAGCTGAGTCATGAGTTTGCCATGGCAGATCTGGGTGCGCTTAACTACTTTCTAGGAAATCTCTGCATCTCGATCTTCTACTGGACTATTTTTCTCACAACAAAAATAAGCCGCCTAGATTCTCGAGAGTGCTAACATGCTCAATTGTAAACCCACTCGCACTCCGATAGAGTTTTCTCAAAAATTGACCGCTGATGGCCCCTCGGTAACAGATTCAACGCTGTATCGCAGCCTTGTCGGGTCCCTTCAGTATCTCACATACACGAGACCGGACATTACGTTTGCGGTCCAACAGGTTTGTCTGTAAATGCATGACCCTCGAGAACCACACTTTCATGCTCTCAAACGCTTCTTGCGGTACTTACGTGGCACCCTCACCCACGACCTACAAATACATGTCTCCCCCTCGTCGGATCTTCTCGAAAAAAGAAAAAATTTCCCGATCCAAAAAAATAAAGAAATGTAAAGGTGCATTTGCGGTTAATTCGTGGTCATTGGATAAGTTATTAGGAAGCTTGGAAGCAACCTGCTATCTATCGATAGGCGAGAACAGACTGCTATTGGCTGCTTCGCCTATCCAATCGATTAGGCGTATTGTGCCGGTTCTTTTGAGTAATATATCTGGAAATGCCCGTTGATGATTTGTTATCTCATGTCTGCTTTTCGTGAAAAAATACCAATCACACTGGGGGAATGTCCAGTATCTCGCAGATCCACCTCCAGGTATTGTGTCTTCTTAGGTGATAACGTTATGTCTTGGTCCTCTAAACGCTAAGGTGTCGTCTCTCGTTCTCGTGCCGAAGCCGAGTATCGCAGCGTCGCCAACGCCGTGGCCGAGACCGGTTGGCTTAGAAACCTCCTTCGTGAACTACACAAGCCGCCCACAAAATCTACAATTGTTTACTGTGATAATGTGAGCGCGGTCTATATTTCATCCAATCCGGTTCAACACCAACGCACGAAACATATAGAAATTGACATTCACTTTGTCCAAGACAAAGTTGCTATCGGCCAAGTTCGCGTCCTACATGTTCCATCATGTTCATAGTATGCCGATATATTCACGAAGGGGTTACCATCATCACTATTCCAAGATTTCAAATCCAGTTTGAACGTTCGAAATTTGGAAGCTCAAACTGCGGGGGAATGCTAGTGTATTATTATTATTGTTATATTTGTTTAGATAGCTTAGCCTATAGTTTAGCCTCATTGTATAACGCCCATGGCCCTGTTAATATCTGTGTAACTCTCATTTGGAAATCAAGGAAATCAATTCCTCTTTATTTTGTACGTGAATCAAAATCACTACATGAATCATATATGATTTTGTACATGAAAAAAGATTTACGCATTCTCGTATGAACCTATCCCTATATATATCAGTTCAAACCACATAAGTAACATAGTAATAGGAGTTATGTTGTCAAGACAAGATGTTAGAACTTATCTTTGAATGTAAAAGTATGAATTAGAATTTCACTCTAAAAGAACAAATGTTTCTCTCCGGAAGCAAGTCTATTCAGAAGTTAGCTATTTCAGAAGTGTAGTTCAGAACCTTTAGAGTGCGTTTGGTGCACAGACTACATGGGACGGGATGGGAGAAAAAAAATTTGTACCATGTTCGGCATACCATGGGACAAGGTTAGAGTGGGACAAGGTGGGACTAAACTAGGTTTTCAGGGGACTATTTGTGATTATTTTTGTTCCACCAAAAAGGGCGGAACAAGGTGGGACTAAAGTTAAAGATTACAAAATTACCCTCATGCTCTTTCTATCAGATGGTTAACCTAATTAAATTGATAGCCTCCATCTTTTTCTCACAAACTCAAACACACGTTCCAGCCTCCACGAAGACGACTTCTGACCTAGCTTCAAACTCGATCGATACGATTTCTACTCATATCTCCTGTCGATTTCTTCTCATATATGCTATCGATTTCTTCTCATATCTCATATCTCATATCTCATATCTCATATCTCATATCTCATATCTCATATCTCATATCTCATATCTCATATCTCATATCTACTATCGATTTCCCTTCTCTCTACTGTCGAAATCGACTTCTCTACTGTCATCAATTTCCACCATCGATGCCTACCTGTAATCGATTTCTACTGTCGAAATGTGTTTTTTATTTCTAGTGTAATCGATTTCTGCTACCTGCTATTGATTTTTATTGTCATAGATGTACCTGTGTTTTTTATTATCTATTATACAGCAGCCCACATGTGTTTAATATGGATGCATACTTGTGTTTTTATAATTGATTTTAACCACTGTGTTTTAATATTGATGCCTACCATCGTTCTTTTTGATATTGATGCCTAGAGAAGTCCACCTATTTGTTTAATATTATCAATATTGCCTACCTGTGTCTTTTTTTTGTTTAATATGGTTTGTTTGATATGTATTTAATATGGTTTTTGATTATTGATGCATACATGTGTTTAATATAAATAATTTTAACATGGGTTTTGATAAACAGTAACCATTGGGTTTGACAATTATTTGTTACATTCTTTTGTGAATTTTGTAATAATGGGCCGGAATCACTTGATTACCATATGGAGTATTTACGTTCGAATGCTCATGTATTTGATTTCCCTACCAATTTGGTTAATTGAATTGGAGAATAGAGATAATGAAAGAGAAACTTTGGGTCAAAGAACTTTCGCTAGACTTCAAATTAGATCAATCAAAATACAACGTATTACACACGAAAGTGATGTAAACTGTATAAATGAGTTGCGGATGGACAGAATTGCTTTTGCATCTTTGTGTGATTTGCTTAAAACTCGTGGTGGACTATTAGATGAGGACGAAGTTGCTATATTTATAAACATATTAGCACACCACACTAAGAATAGAACACTCCAACTTAGGTTCTATATGTCGGGGGAAACAATAAGTCGGTATGTTCATCGAGTATTACGTGCCCTATTGCATTTGGAAGACGTGTTGCTTGTCAAACCAACTCCTATAGAAGATGATTGTAGATTCACGATGCAAATGGTTTATAGTAATTATTGTAACACTTTTTATAAAATACATAATATAAGTATATAACGCCCATTTTTTAGCTAAAACCTTTTTTTATAGGGTTGTCTAGGAGCAATAGCTGGACCTTATATTGAAATAACTGTACCAGAGTCAGATAAACCGAGGTATCGAACAAGAAATGGACATATTGCAACAAATGTATTAGGTGTGTGCACTCGTGATCTAAAATTTGTCTACGTTTTAGCCGGTTGGGAAGGTTCAGCTACCGAGTCTAGAGTTCTACGAGATGCAGTTACCACACAAAATGGATTGAAAGTTACACCCGGTAATTACTATTTGGCCGATGCGGGATATATCAATGGTGAGGGATTTTTGGCACCATATAGGGGCACTAGGTATCATTTACGAGAATGGGAAGACGCTAGTCGTGCACCTACTAATAAGGAGGAATACTTTAGAATGAAGCACTCACATGCTAGAAATATTATCGAGAGGTGTTTTGGCTTTATGAAGAAACGTTAGGCTATATTACGAAGTCCTTCTTTCTATCGCATAAGATATCAAGGGCGAATGATTTTAGCGTGTGCTTTATTGCACAATTTTATTAGGACATACATGACTATTGATCCTCATGAAAATTCAACAATCACTATTTACCGTCCGAGTTCATTGACGTTGTTGATGCAAGTGATGAGTGGTTTCAGTGGAGAGATGATTCAGCCGAAGAAATGTTTGAATCTTGGAGTTTAAATCGTAATATGTAACGGAGGTCGTGTTTGTTATGGATTAAAATCTTGTAATGGAATAAAATTTGTCTTGGTATTTGTTATTTTTTATGGAATCACAAATGTTTGTCTTGGTACTTGTTATTTTTTTCTTATGGAATCACAAATGTTTGTCTTGGTATTTGTTATTTTTTTCTTATGGAATCACAAACGTTTGTCTTGGTATTTGTTATTTTTTTTACGGAATCACAAATGTTTGTCTTGGTATTTGTAATTTTTTTCTTATGGAATCACAAATGTTTGTCTTGGTATTTTTTGTTATTATGGAATCAAAGATACGTGAAAAATCCCCCGTCTTAGCATGACAGCAAAACACGTACAAAATAAAATTAGACGCCTAAAAGATAAATATTCTGCTGTCTATGACATGCTCAATACGAGCGGGTTCGGGTGGGATGATGCAAAACAATGTGTGACTGTTGAAGCTCCCGAGATTTTGGAGTACTTAAAGGTTAATAATTAAACATTATAATGGGTTATATATAATGAACATGGAAACTGGTGATGATTTCGTGACCGAAGTCAATGTCCCCCCTTTTCCAAGTCCTTCCAACACAACTTCTCATGAAGTAGAAGGAGAAGGCACAAGTAAAAAATGAAAAAGAACATCCGGTTTAGCCAAGCTAGTGGAAGAGACGAAGAATGAAATCTATGAAACAACCAATCAAATTAAAAAGTTGGTTTCAGTCATGTCGGATTCCACACCCGAAATGGAAAGCTTAAGCAATGAGTTGGAACGACTTGGACTTGGTATGATGGAAATCATTCGAATGGGTAAGTACTTTGGGGACAAGCCTTCCCAATATCATTTTTGGAAGAGTTTGAAAGACAAGGTGAAACTAGAATTTATAAAGTCAATTTATGACGAAGACAAGTAATTGTTTTAGAATATGATGAAAACAATTGTCATCTTAGAATTCTTAGATTTTTGGTACATTCGACATGTGAAAAACAATTGTCATCTTAGAATGCTTAGATTTTTGGTATAGTTGACATGTGAAAAACAATTGTTATCTTGGAAGGCTTAGATTTTTGGTACATTTGATATGTTAAAACAATTGTGGTATGTTGAATGTTTAAACTTTTATGATGGTAAGACACGTGTTATTTATAATTTGGGTGTTGGTGATTTTTTTAATTATGCACATATTTACAACTTTTGTAGTGGAATGTTCTTAAGTTATTTACGTATTCACTATTGTTGTGTTTGAATGCTCTAAAAAAAACTTAACAAGTATTATTTAAGTGTATTTTGGTTGATTTGTGTCATTTACACGTATTAATATATTATAATATAATATTAAACAGCATTAGGGCAATCTGGTCATTTTAACAGTTTTGTCCTGTCCTGTCCAGCTTACCAAATGCAATACAGACAATAAGTCCAATACACAACTATTCCAAGAGTACCTGCTACAGTTGAAATTTTAATGATTTCAAGTTCAGTAAATCAAGATCACATTCAAGTATCAAAATTTTAATGACATGTACACTTCAGGCTCACTTACTAAACCTCCCACACTTGTTAGGGACGAATATCCACAATGGAAAATTCATATGATTAATTTCTACGAAGGATTGGATTTAGATCTATATCAAACCATCTTGAATGGTCCATTTGTCCCATACACAACTATTCCAAGAGTACCTGCTACAGTTGAAACTGCAAAGATACCTGCTCGATTGATTCCAAAGGAGAGAAAAGACTGGAGTGATGATGACAAACCCAAAGTGGAAATTGCTAATAAAGCAAAACGGTTACTCATCATGGTCGTCCCTAATGACATATTTCAATCTCTCGATTCCTGCGATACTACCAAGGAATTATGGGATCAATTTACAAATCAACTTGAAAGAGGAGCTAAGATGAGAAAGAATAGACGTGCTCAGGCATTGAATGAGTACAATAGCTTTCAGGCACTTCCAGAAGACACATTAGAACAGACGTATCACAGATTCAATACATTGATCAATCTATGCAAACGTTGTGACATTCTCAGGCCTAAGGAAGACAATAATGTCCTATTTCCAAAACGTCTTAATATTGAATGGTCAAATCTGTCTATGTCTCTAAAAGCAAATCAAGATCTAGAATAGTCTCTCAGTGATGTGTTTGGAACTCTACAAGCTCATGAAAAAGAGGCGTTGCAGAAGAAAGTTAGTGTTGGTGGTCCCTTGGCCGTTATTTCTTAATCCATAGGGTTACGGAGAAGGAATAGAGAAGCTGAGAAGAAAGGGAAGAGCAAAGCTTTAATCTCATAAGCTGATACAGAAGTTGGTCTCTCTGGTTCAGAAGACGATGAGATTTGTGCTTTTGCTGAGTCTTTGGCTCTTATTACGAAACAATTCACCAGAATGCTTGGTAATCGTTCATTTCAAAACAAAGGAAGATATGGCAACAGAAGTGAACGCCCAACTAAAACGTATGTGCCAAGACATGAAGGTCCAAGAGTTGAGAAGTCAGAAGCAGAGAATAAAGAAAAAGAGAAGAAGAAGAAGAAGGATATGTACTCTAGATGTGGCAAACCGGGCCACTGTTCTAAAGATTGCAAATGTGCTCTAGTCAAAAATGACTTGTACTATAAAAACAAGTACAAGTACAATAGAGATGAAAGAGCCAAATATGTTGAACATGAGAACTGGCTCACAGACCAGTCAAGCGATATAGAAGCCATGTTTTGTGAAATGGTTGTGTCAAGTGATGCAGAAGAACAATCTTCTGAAACCCAGAGACAGCGTGTGCATATCTGGTATCTTGACTCTGGATGCTCGAGGCATGTGACTGGAACAAGAAACTTACTCTCCAAGTTCAAAGATAAAACCGGTGGAGCAGTAACGTTTGGAGATAATGGAAAGGGTCAAATAAAAGGTTATTGTACTCTTCAAGAAGAAAAAGTAACCGGTATATGATCAACTTCACTTCTAAAGATGGTACATAAACCCTCTGTCTTATCTCCAAGAAGAGTGATGTTGCTTGGCTCTTGCACCACAAGCTTTCTCATCTAATCTTTCAAAATCTTGAAATGCTTGTAAAACATAACCTGGTTGAGGGCCTCCCAGAGGTTCACTTCCAGAAGGATCATCTTTGTCCTGCTTGTGAAATGGGAAAAACAAAAAGAGTTTCCCATAAAACAGAGAGTGATCATTCTCTACTGCCTGTTTTACACAGAACATATCTATAATCGTCAAGAGACATCTCAAAACTTCTTATGAGCTTATAAATAATAGAAAACCTATAGTTAAATTCATGCACATCTTTGGCTGCAGGTTCTTCATACTTAATGATCGAGACAAACTTGGAAAATTCGACAAGAAATCTGATGAAGCTAAATTCTTGGAATATTCTCTGACCTCAAAAGCTTTCAGAGTATATAATCTCATAACCAAGACAGTCATGGAAAGCATCAACGTAGACTTTGAT
This sequence comes from Silybum marianum, assembly GCA_036898165.1. NCBI lineage: Eukaryota > Viridiplantae > Streptophyta > Magnoliopsida > Asterales > Asteraceae > Silybum > Silybum marianum. Next base: position 11,108,272 of record CM072540.1, on the reverse strand, counting down.
GATCAAGCACAACTGACTTCTGATTATTCTGATTCAGAACTCAAGCTCAACAATGTTACTTCTGACTATCTCTCCAGCCCCAGAGAATCTGAGATTGATGCTATATTCGAAGAATTCCTTGGAGAAGAAATTCCCTCTGAAAAAATAGACAGATGTCCACCAGTCAATCTATCAGAGGTACTTCGAGATTCTGGAATAACCATTTCAGGTCCCTCTGTCTCCACAAGTGCATATGCAAGTCTAGAGGAATTTCTGTCTCATCCTGACACAGAGAGCTCAACTCAAAATCAAAATTCCTCCGTACCCTCATTTGAGGGGGAGAGATTAGGCTCCTCTCCAGAAGTTGAACTTCAAATTCCAGAAGACGCTATACAAGCACCGGAAGTTGAAATTGAACCCCCACAAGTCTCCCAACCTCGCATGAAAAGATGGGAAAAGACCATACAGCTGATCAAATAATTGGAAATCCGTCTAAAGGTGTGAAAACCAGATCTGCCACTGCAAATGAAGCTTTCTTTGTAAAAAATTTAAGCATGGTAGAACCAAAAAGACTCCATGAAGCTCTACAAGACCCCATCTGGATCGATGCAATGCAAGAAGAGCTTCTCCAATTTGACAGAAACAAAGTTTGGAATCTTGTACCATTACCAAAAGACAAAACAGCAATAGGAACAAAGTGGGTCTTCGGAAATAAGAAAGATGAAGTTGGGATTGTGGTAAAAAACAAAGCTAGGCTAGAGGCAAAGGGTTAATGTCAAGAAGAAGGCATTGATTATGATAAAACTTTTGCTCCAGTAGCAAGGCTTGAAGCAATTCGATTGTTTCTAGCTTTCTCTGCATACAAGGATTTCAAAGTCTATCAAATGGATGTAAAATATGACTTTCTGAATGGCAAACTGAAAGAAGAAGTTTACGTCCAGCAACCCCCTGGTTTTGAAAGTGCAAATCATCCAGACTATGACTATCTTTTAGACAAAGCTCTGTATGTATTAAAAAAAAGCTCCTCGGGCCTGGTATGAACGTTTATCAAAGTTTCTGATTGACAATGAATATGAGAAAGGTAAAATCGATGCTACTCTATTCATCAAACGTTGCAAGGGTGAGTTGACAATGGTTCAAATTTTCCTGGATGACATTATATTTGGTTCTACTAATCAAGCAGAAGTAGATTTGTTTTCTAAATTGATGGAAAGTGAATTTGAAATGAGCATGATGGAAGAACTAACCATCTTTCTAGGGCTCCAAGTCAAACAGACAAACACTGACATTTTCATAAATCAAGCCAAATATGTCTCTGACATTTTAAAGAAATACAAACTACACAACACCACAACAATGAAAACACCAATCTCTCCAAATAAAAAACTTGACTCTGATCCCTCGGGGAAACAAGTCAATGTCAATAATTACAGAGGTATGATTGGATCTCTTCTGTACTTAACTGCAAGTAGACCAGATTTAATGTTTGTCACATGTTTTTGTGCTAGATATCAAGTAAATCCCAAAGAATCTCATTTGGCTGCTGTGAAAAGAATCTTTAGATACCTTAAAGGAACACCCTCATTGGGCTTCTAGTATCCAAAGTGTTAGGTCTGAAATTATTGTATTCGAGATGACAACTATTGAAGAGATGAAGGACCAAAAGTGCAAAGTCAAGAAAGTCATTACTTAGGAAGGTTTAATATAAAGAAAGGATAATTATCTTGTAAATGGCAATGTATAATGCCTAAAACACTTACCTTCCTTATATAGATTAATGGTTTAATATAAATAGGAGTCTTGGGCTATTCATTAGTGTGTGGTAGAGGAGTCGATTACTAGAGAGCAGAGATATTGTCATATCAATATTGTAATCATACAAAGTAAGATATATGACTACGGAAATTCGCTAATTACTTTGTTCTTATCGCTTTACTCATTCATAATCATTGTGTTTGCATAATCTGGGATCTGCAAGTGGTATCTGAGCAGACGATCTGAGGTTTTGCGATATTCTGAAGTTATCCACGAAACAGAAGGTAAATTATCGATTTCTGCGTTTTTGATGTTTTTCTCGATTCAAACTGTTTAAGCTTTACCCGATAAAAAGTCTTATTTTGATAAACTTAAATTTTTGTCGATCCATACTTCTTTCGCTTAAATTTGTATCGATCCATAGTTCATGCGCTTAAACTTTTGTCGATCCATATTAAGTTAAATTTGATTTTCATTTAAATTATATAATCGGTTTTGATTAAAATTATTCTAGTTTATCTTGATTACTTTTGAAACTCTTTACATAAGAAAACTCATGAACTAGTGACTCTTGCAGCTTTTCATACTAAAGAATTCTTAAATAAAAATCATAAACTCTAGTAATTTTGTCTTTTATTCTTGACTGAACAAATAAGAAATTCGAGAACTTAGATATTTTTGTCCATAAAAAGACTTGTTCTTTTTAGTCAAGAACCTTTTGTTCTTGGTTTTTGGTTTATCAGTTAAGAAAATTCAGATTAAGTATTTTTGAATTTTTATCAAGTCTTTACAAATCGACATAATTTATTAATCGAGTCAACAGTAATCGATATAATTTTTTTTTCGTTGTTTTATCGAGTCAAATTTTTTTTGTTGAATCTTACTTAATCGAGAAACTCGAAGTTATCGAGTCCCTTGTGATCGATAAACCTCTTCTTATCGAATCAAATTTTCCTTAGAAGGTTTATCGAGTCCCCTATACCCGACAATAATATTTATCGAGCCTCAAACGCCCGACAAAAACCCTTGTCATCAAAGCCCAACCCGATAAAAGGTTTTATCGACCCCTAGTCAATCGAGAAAACTTTCTGTTTCACAGAAACAACTCAAAAAATTGCCAAAAACTCGCTGATCGAGATCATCAAGCCAAGTACAATGACCAATCGCGAAGCAATGGAAATTGGTTCAGACACAAAACCCTCCGAGGTAAGTGTCTTGGACTATGATCAGTTTATGAATGACATGATGATCCAATTGCAAGAACTAGAATCTAAATTGAAAACAGAGAAACTCTTGGTTTCCAAATTAGAGGCTCGTTTAGAAAATAATCGTAAACAACTGCTAATTGCCCAATCTGAACTTGCAGCATCTCATAGTATTGCACAAAATCATCAAAAGGAGAAAACCATTTTTCAAGAAGAAAAAATTCATATCCAAAAACAAATCTCGGATCTCACAAAACAACTTACCAAATCTAAAAGTGAGACCGTAGAATTTTCTTCAAAATATGCGTTTGTCGGTATTCAAAGACAAGATCTTTTGGAAAAACTCAAGGATTCGGAACTCAAGCTTTATAAAATTGGTCAAACGGAACACACTATTCATCTAAACGCTCCAAAAGATTTAGGTTCCAAAGCCGGATTGGGAACAAATAATCCCAAGTTGTTAGAAAAATACATCTACAACACAACGACATTATATAAATTTGAATATCTTGACCTTGGTCCGGAATATAATATTCAATTTCTTAAGTCTAACCCCAAAGTCGAGAAAAGAGAGGATTGGAATAGGAAGAACAAAAACTTTCATCAAATTCGTTTTTGCTATCCAACGCATGTAGAACAAGAATCTTCTAAAGACACTCTTCCTAACAATTACTTTCCATCCTACACCAAAGAAGAACTTCAATCTGAACCTCCAAAACATAAACCTTATATTCCTACCTTATTTTTAGAAAAGAAAATAATTCAATTAGAAAAGGTATTGAAAAGTGAACATTCTTCTTCAGAGAAGGAAATAGAAAATTTGATATCAAAAGTCCAAATTTAGATGAACATTCTTCTTCAGAGAAGGAAATAGAAAATTTGATATCAAAAGAAGAGCCATGTAAAATGAACTTGATAAAATTTCCAAGGCTTCTACATGCAAAGCTTTTGTTAGCTCATATTTAGATGATCAAGTCAAAACCATTCCAAACAACTCTCTCACATCTGATGATAACTTAGACTCTCTTGAGGAAATGCCTCGTTTTTGACGAGTACACTGATTCCCCATCGAACCTTAAATCCACGGAACAGTTAGATGACATAAATTTCGACTTTGACTTCAATTCAATTCTTCCAAGTCATAAGGAATTTTTAAATAAAGGGAAGAAACCAATGGAATCTGCTTTCACTCCAGAAGTTAAGAATGAGTGCTCTACAAGCAATTTGTTTTCTAACCAAAAGGATCAAACTCACTTTTCCAAACCCATCAATTCTCATTATGTGAAAAATGCTAAATGTGGTTTTATTCATGTTTCAGCTTTTCGAACTCATAAATCTAAATTTCATAATGATTTTGTTGCTAAATCCGGAAATTTCAAGAAGTTTAAGATGATTTGGAGAAATAAATCCACTACAGATGATAGTGTTAGAAACATGCCACATACATCTCCTGTAGTTGAAGAAAAATCATTTGTTTCCAAGACTAATTTGCCTTATTTTGTCAAATCTATCAATCAACTAATTAGTCTAAGTGCCACAAAGATTTGTTGTTCTACATGTGGAACAAATGATTTTGTCAATCAAAATTTCATTCATAAATGGTATGGTACTTACATTATTCCACTTCCCCATTTATTGCATCTAAAGCTAACCTCCGAAGACCCAACAAAACTTGGGTACCAAAATCTTTTTAATCTGTTTTGTAGGTACGTGTTTTAAATTCTGAATACTCACATCACATGACAAGCTTTCAAAAGGTTATGCTACATTTGAGGGGGAGTACCACATTTTTACCATTTAATTAGCTTCATAGTATCTCGGCTATGAACCTGCTCTTAACATTATGACTTCTGAATACATCAGTGGAGAACTCGTACTTCCATGTTTCGACTCCTTGTGTGTGATAGGAATTAGAAGTTTCTATGGTCAATCCAAAGCCGGAAGTACCTACCCATGAAATACACTCTTAGGATAGATATTTTGAAAGGGTATAAATTGAGTGCTTGTGAGATAAAAGAAAATGTGAGAGTGTGACAAGGCTTCAAAGAAAATAATTGGTCTTCACCAAACCTAAAACAGTTATCCGGGTAGCCACATAATCTATTCATTCTCAATTCTTTGGAGATGAATATTGAAATAGACATGGACCCAATGTCGATAACTTGTGTCACCCCACACAACTACTCAAGTATCTCACAAAAAATATTTGTTTCATATATCACGGAGAATGAGCATATCTGCTATCTTTTCTTCACTCGGAAGATTAAGATATTGAAAAAGGAAGACACACCTCCAGTCTCCGAACTTCATATTCTATGCACAATCGAGTCTATTTTTTAGCCAAAATACATACAAATATTTCTTTGACACATTGCACGAATCATTGTGATTCAACAAGCATAACTTCGTGATAATGCCGGAACGGTTTGAGAAGTTAGTTTTCTAAATTACTTCAATGATAACTGGAAGTCCTATAAGAGATTCATCATTGCCAACTATGAAAATAGGCCACTTCAATTGAATTTATTTTGATTAAGTGATAACAGTTGCTTCACGAGCTTCTGTATGTTAGTTTTACACGCTTCCTTAGTTAACTATTTTTTTGTCTTTGATATTCATAATGATTCGGATTCTCCTTATCATTCTGAGGGGTAGAGATTGTATATCAAAGACACGACATGCTTACATGCTTATTTGGGAGAAAAGGAAGATGACAAATGATGATTTGTTGAAGGCTGATTTTGTCGAGTTTCCTTACTTAATTTTTGAAGAATATGTGTTAAATCAAGATGATTTTGTCGACTACTGAAGATAAAGTTGAAGACTTATTGAGTGTTTAAGACCCGACAAAAATTTTCATCGACTCATCTTGGCCCGAGATATTTTATGTTGACCCGATATTTTTTAAGCCACATCTGAGCTTATCAAAATGGTTGACACGACTAAGTTTTGAATACCCTACGACTCAAGGCTCCTCGAATTTCTTTTCATGCTAATGTTAAGGGGGAGCTTCGGAACTTACAAGAGATCATTTTCGTAGGGGGAGCAAAAGAATCAAGAGGAAAGATTTGTTGACACAAGTTTCATGATCTTCAAAATAAGAGTGCTGAATTGTAATCTCGAATACAAAGGGGGAGATTGTTAGGTCTGAAATTATTGTATCCGAGATGACAACTATTGAAGACATGAAGGACCAAAAGTGCAAAGTCAACAAAGTCATTAATTAGGAAGGTTTAATATAAGGAAAGGATAATTATCTTGTAAATGGCAATTGTATAATGCCTAAAACACTTACCTTCGTTATATAGATTAATGGTTTAATATAAATAGGAGTCTTGGGTTATTCATTAGTGTGTGGTAAAGGAGTCGATTACTAGAGAGCCGAGATACTTTCATATCAATATTGTAATCATACAAAGTAAGATATATGACTACGGAAATTCACTAATTACTTTGTTCTTATCGCTTTACTCGTTCATAATCATTGTGTTTGCATAATCTGGGATCTACCCAAAGCATTCTGGCCTTGACTTAATTGCTTATACTGACTTAGGTCATGCAGGATGTAAATTAGACAGGAAAAGCACCTTTGATGGCTGCCAACTCCTTGGAAATAGGCTAATAAGTTGGACATCCAGGAAGCAAAATTGTGTGTCACATCCACAGCAGAAGCTGAATATGTTGCTGCTGCAAGTTGTTGCTCACAAGTCATCTGGATGAAAACTCAACTCAAAGATTTATGGCCTTCTGTATGACAAGATACCAATCATGTGTGATTCAGAAAGTGCAATTGCCATAACAGGAAATACAGTACATCACTCAAAAACCAAGCACATTAATGTCAGGTATCATTTTGTAAAGGATCATGTGGAAAAAGTCACTATGGAAATGTACTTTGTTTCCATTGATTACCAACCTGCTAACATTTTTACAAAAGCTTTGGATGAAAACATATTTAAGCATGTCTTTGTTAAAACCAGAATCTATTGTTAAAATAGCTATTCTATGTCCTTTTAATAAGCATGTCTTTGTTAAAACCTTCTATCTGTCATCTTCTGAACTCACTTTTTCATCACAGACATACCAGAAGCTTCTGTCTATACTAACAATGTCTCTGCACCTCAAAGTGTACACTTTTCACGATTTTCTGATCCAAGCACAGTTTGAGGGGGAGACAGAACAAAAAGATGCACATAAAAAGGGGGAGCAAACACTCATGTTTACTTCAAGGGGGAGAAGTTTAAATTTATGTATGAAAATCAAGTTTCAGAAAATAACATTTCCAGAACCTCTAGACTAACTCTTGCCGCTAAGGTTAACAAGAAATCTCTGGCATGTCAATCGTTCCGTCTGGTTTTTCAACTTTTGCAAGGTCTAATGCACTCAAAACTTCTGTACAAAAATCTTAATTTCAAAGCCAGACAGAAGTCTCTAGATTGTCTTAGAAGCCTGCTGAATGTGTTTTTCTCTGAAAATTATACGTCATTTTCTTTTGTACTAGCTCTTGTCGTCAAGGTTATACAGAACCTTCTGACATGTCTATAATTTTCTCTGAAAAATCATTCAAAACTATTCAAACTTTCTTTTGGTCCTAAAACGATTTGCATTCGACCAGTTGATTGATTTTAAATTTTTTGTGTGATCCACAAGCCTCTGTGCTTCTAGATAAAATATAAACTGAAGTAATACTTCAACAATCTTTTCCAAAGTATTATAGTCATGCAGAACTTCTGAACTAACTCTCCAAGGTTATCCAGAAGCCTCTGGTATGTCTATGAAACTCTTTGCAAAGGACATTGTTTTTCAAAGAACATAAGTATTAATCATCTCTAAATAACTCTTTTCGCCAAGGTTATTCATAAGATTTTTTCTTACTTATTATCTCTTTTAAAAAGTATTCTTTGTAAAACCTTCTACTGGTCATAAAACGATTTTCATAAGACTAGTTAGATTGATTTTCAAATAATTTTTGGGATGATCTTGCACGTTCAATGCTTAAAGGGAATGAATCGACGATGCAAAAAAAAACAAGCACACACGCATACCCCTCTCAACGGTTTCTGTCTCTAACACAAACACGTGTCCAAATCTTACATGATCCATATATGAACCGTCAGACACGCGTAAGAACCCTATGGTCCGCATGCTTTATCAATTCATAGCCCACGTCATCAAAACCGCTCCATTATCTTTACCACTCGATTACATTTTTCACTCAGATTATTTAAACTCGATTTACCAAATCATTTTCACTTTTCACCATCCCTGCTATCTAATTTTCTTGTGCTCCAAGACCCTCCATTACAACAAACCTGCAACTTCTTCAAACCCTATCTATTCAATGGCTGCTCAACAAGCAAATATGACAAGTGATAATTAAGAAGTAATTGTCCATCCATCCCAAACCGCTGAGAGTAAGGTAATCGTATTTCTTCCCAACAAACCCAACAACTATCAAGTCATTCTCGACCCCAGCAAATATGATTCTGACTACCGTATATTGATTGAGTTTCTTCAAACTCATTTTCTCAACAAAGCCCTAACAGCAACTGACCAATTTGTCCCCAGGGAATTTGTTCAGGAATTATGGCATTCACTAAATGTATATGACGATGGAAAATCATTAAAGGGTGATTTTGACATGCTGTATTCTGAGTTTGCTTGTGAAGTGAAGATTACACGAGGAAAGATGGAAAGGACCTTCCAACTACCAACCTTGGTTGTACTTCAAATAGCTGAATTCGATCCATTCCGAACATCTGATGTTCTTGTAGATTATTTGAAGCATCTAGGGTACAACACGAACATCACCAAAGTCTCAGAGTTCAAACGACAACATCAACCCCCAATTTGGAACGAATTGGTCTTGATTTTAAACAAAGGCTTAACTTGCAAATTAGGATCTATGGATCAAGCGAGCACCAACATTCTCACATTGATGTACGCAATTTACTTCATTCGACCGATTGACTATGTTGAACTCCTATTCTGTGAAATCAATGGGGTCGTCACCACCAAAGTTGCGTCTCAAGAAAAAGCAACGCGCTCTTTACCCTCTTTGATGTTTCCGCGATTCGTCTCACTATTACTTCGAAGTGCAATCGACTACAAGCAACTCATATGCTCACCTCCATTCTGCAAATTTCATATCATGAAAACTCATCGACCCACCATTCTTGATGATGGATATCCAGAGGCCAGACCACTTTCCAGGTATATGCTAGCACTCTTACCCAACCAAAATCCTTCTCTAAATCTATATAGAAACACTGTGGTGTTCTTAGCACAAAGATCACCAACCCTAGAGTATTTAGAATCCAGAATAGTAAGTGAGGAGTCGAGTGCGGCAGAGAATGAAAATAATCAGAGTGATAACTTGAGTGCTTCTACCCATGTCGAGAGGTTATTAAGAGAGAGTACTAAAGATGTCCATATGGACACAAATGTGAGTTCCCAGCTGAGTCCACCTCGAACACCCACATTTACTAGGACTGATGTTCAAGAATCAGGACTTATTGAAACAGGACGTACATTCAGTCCGAACCCTAACCCAGAAACCAACCGATCAGAAGTTATCTTAAACGCTTCTGAATCAAGCAAATCTGGGGAAACCACTGCATCTTCTTCCTCTCAACAGGATGACGATGCAAGTATATGAGTTCAATTGCCTTAGAACTAGCCTCCGTCCCAACACAATATCAATGTCTCTGTGACTGATGGAGGTTGCCACGTCCATGGCAGCTCCCATTCTAGCAGCCAATGAAATCCCGTCAGAGGGGTTATGGCAACAGGATCCACAAAGACCTTCTGTACTTGCAATGCACAAAGGTACTCAAATCTACATTGACTCTCCAAGCTCTGACCTTGGAGACCAAGTCAATGAGATCAGAACATCCGAAGAGGTTGCTCAATAGAGCCCTCAAGGACTGGATGGTAGTCCCTCTACACTCAACGCTAACACATGTGTAAATGAGGGCCTCTCTGAACGCAAGAGACAAGCGGCCACATGTGTTGTGGATGCAACGGTTACCCCCACTCCTGACCTTGTTACAAATGTTGTGTTCCAAGCATTTCCTAACAACGTTAAGGGATCCTTAAGTGATCTAAAACTTACAATCCAAAAAGCTGAATAAAATCATGAAAGCGAACTTACTGCAGTGAATTTATCACTCTGTGACATACGGGCAACGCAGGAAGAACATTCACAGAAACTTGCTCAGTTTCAGAACGTTTTGATCAATGCTCATGCTCAAAGAGACCTGGCAATCACACAGTTCTAAAATTTGGAAAGTGATCTTAAAGCCAACAATGAAGCCATCACAAAAATTCCCCCTGAACTTCCAACTCCAAATGCCTTTACTATAAAGGAATTTAGTACATTCGCTGCAGATATGAAGAAGTTGTTAAATGCAGTTGTCCCTCATGAAGGCTCTACCTCATCTGGTAAGATCTATGAATCTGACTTGGCAAGTTTTCAGAAGGCTATGCTCGACAAATTCAATAATGTTGATGCCAAGTTTGTGTCTAAGATCAACTCTGCCCCAGCAAGTAAGCTTACTCAGAAGATAACTGCCCTGGATATCTCTGTGAATGCAATTAACACGACTGTCCAATCCATCTCTGAGGATCAATCTTCAACGAAGAAGACAAAGGAGTAAAGAGCCCATAAAAAAGTTGAACTTAAACGAAAAAGATATGAGGACCAGAACCCCAGATGTCTCTGATCCTTAGAAGGGTAAGAAAAGGCAGAAGGTGGGATCCTCTTCTGAACCAGCTAAAGAGGCTCAATCTTCTGAACCAGCTAAAGCTCAACCTTCTGAACCAGCCCAAACTCAACAAGCAACAAAACAATAACCACCAGAGTAACAACAAAAAAAGTCCATCTGTTCCATCTAATTCTGCTCCAATTGCTGCAACTTATCTGGAAATGCGCCCCTTACCCTCAGATCCAGAAGTTGCAAACTTCATCCTTGGTCTTGAACAAACTAGAAGGCAACCAATTCTCCCTATTCCCAGAAGACCAAGGAACACAACACTCGAACAAGAGCTCATGGTCAGGCATCCACCTCTACACCGAATGTTCAAACAACTCCAGAAGTGAATACTTCAAATGCCCCAACCTCTGAACTGCCAATTTCTGAAACAACTCCAACTCCTGAAACAAACATCCCAGAAGTCCCAGTTTCTGAAGCTCTTGTCTCTGCACCTCAAGAATATGATCAACCTCGAAAGGATACCATCCCAGAAGCTCAAGCTACAGAAAAGCCACAAGTTCAAGCGATTACTCATTCACAACGTGAAACAACTCTAAGAACCATGGCTACTCAAAGAAATATGGCTCAAGAACAGATTGAAAGAGTAATGACTGCCCAAACTTCATCAACCAGATAAATATATTTTGGCCATCTATATGCTGATAGAGAAGAAAGAACTGCTTTGGTATTACCAGATTTCACTGAAAACTCAAATGCAAATGCTCAAGCAAAGGTCAGATTCGCAAGGTTTAGGCAGGAAAGAAGTGTTGTTTATTCTTCATCACCAATTAGAAGAATAATAGAAATCAAAACAAACTACTTTGAAGATACAAACTGTAACACCCCCTGTCTGCATGGCCGGAGGACGGTGTGCCACAATAGAAAGCATAACAACATAACTAACTAACATACACGGGAAAACCAGTGCTACTACGAATATCCATCAAAATAAAAGTGGTGGTAGAGGAAAGTTAAAACGACACGAATATAATTACTATATTTACATAAACAAAGAGTATACTATCCAAGGGTCGTCTTCAAATTAGTCATGTTCCATTGCTCTCAGTCTCATGATAATCCCACCTACGAACCTGTACCTGTCGAGGACAAAACAAACCTCGGGTGAGCCAATTGCTCAGTGAACCGATAATTAATATAACAAAGTTTGCAAGTGTATAATCAAGTTAATAAAAGATAATAAATAAAAGAAATCTGAAAATCGGAACATGAAACGATAACGGACATGAATATCCCAACTGAATGAACTAAAATAATACCATCAAATCAAGAATAGAGTATAAATAAGAAAATCAATTGAGTCCGAGGGTTGTACGGACCACTCGAACAATGGAAAATGAGTGTAGGGAAATACACCCAAATCCCTTCCGATAACCGGCTCCCGAAAATGGTTCCTGAATACGGCTCCTGACAACAGTTCCTTGGATCAATCCATTCGCCCTCAAAATTGGTTGGTACCAGGCCAGACCCACTTATTGACATTGGGGTTTGAATAGCAAGGACACCATGACAATTTATAGTCGTCATGGAGGCGTCACGACATCGTTGCCCTTGATGTCGTACCTTAAATCACAATAATGCTCAAATCATTAAAAACATGTTAATTCAATGAGAAAAAGGTAATCTCACAAATTATGCGACTTTCAATCAAAAATAAAACTCCGAAAATGGTTCAAATTCGATAAAGGTTCACATCTAAAAGGATCAAGTCCAGTGATTGTTCAATTGAAATAGTCAATAATGAATATTTTAATAACCAAAACTATAAGAATAGCTCTAATATGAGTCATGACCAAAGACAAATTGGACACCAACAAATAGAGGAGTTTTCAAGTAAAATACTCGAATATGATTTCGTAAATGGAAAATAAAGGATTAAGTGATAGATGCCTTGATATCAATAAGATAAGGCATTACCTCGATAGTAGGCTAATGACCATGAAAAGTCTCAAGAATCATATATTCATACCTTAGATGGTAGTCGGTGTAATGCTACGCGTTCCAGACGTTCCAAAACTTAAGTCGCGTCACTCCAACTTACCTTAGAATTCTATACTTTCACGTAGCTTCTATCCTTTAGTTAAGGATCCTTTATTGTCCTAACATTGGTCCTGAATAAGTTTAGATATGAATGGGATTGGATTACATACATTACAAATCCTTAAAGCACAAAGTACAAACAAGTAATGCAACATAATCCCCTGCATCTGACAACCTTGTACCAACTTCAATTTGATCATTTTTACCATACTTAGAGGTACATTCAGCTGATGATGTCTAAACAAAAGTTGTAGAGATGTTTCTGATGATTCCAATCGTTTTGAATTCACCTAATTTGGAAAAAGTATCTATTTTATATGATTTTTCTAAAAACAATGTGCAGTTTCCGTTTTTGCCCAGAACCATCTATAAACATTCACTGTTTTGAGACTTATAGACTTGGAATCAGCTCTTGACATAAACTACAAACTTGTAGCAAACTGAAATACCTTTCCAACTATATATTGCATAAACTACAAACTTGATAAACGAGCTATTTTAAACGATTTTTTGAACAAACATAATCTATAATGACTTCCATGGACAACACAAAACAACACCATTTTTAGGATCTTGCTACTAAAACCATGAGGAATCAAGTATGAAACTTTCTTAAACCGCACACAAACTATGTAAACTTAATTCTTTACTTCTTTAACCAATAAAAACATGAAGCTAACATCATTTGAACAAAAATTAATCTTATTAACTAATAGCTTATAAATCTTAACATGAAGATAACCCACTTGATATCAAACATAAACTTAGTATACATACCTTGAAATTCATAGTACCACACATTGAATCTTGACCTTTTATTCATTTATTGATTTCAATTCTTCCATATAACATCAATATCCTAATTGCATGTATAGATTGGGAACAAGATTAGGGTTAAGAATATGAGAGCAGTTTTATTCTAGAGAGAGAGGTAGGTTGCAAATGAACCCTTTTTGGCTGAAAATTGCGCTTTTATATTTAGTATAAGAATCCTCACTTGTCAAAAACTACCCCTCATCAACTAAATTAATTGACTACATAATTGACCCCTACATAAAATTTGACTTACGTTATTAGTCCAAAATACAACCATCTTAAACAAAGGTGGAAGTAGATAAAGCGTCCAAATTTTCATGTAAATGACTATACCAAGATTACTCGGTAACAAAATCTACGGTGTTATAATCCCCACCCTCTAAAAAGAAGATTTCGTCTCCGAAATCGAATTTAGGTATAGGAATTATGTACCTGGAAATTGTTAGGATTTAATTTAATTGTGCCAAAATAAGGAAACGTTGCTTTATTGTAAACATGGCAAGAGCATAATGTCATTCTCTTTGTTTCCTTATATAGTTTAATCCTTCAATATAAATAGGCGCATAGGGTTTATTGTATTTACACATGCGAAAAATTGAGAGCTAAATTGCTAGAGAGAGAACTGATATTATATTCAATACAAGTGAGATATCCGACTTCGGATCTTTATTAATTTTGTGTTCTTCGTGTTCATATTAAAAGCTTAGTACTTGATAATATTTTGGGATCCACAATTGGTATCAGAGCTGCACGATCTGAAGTTTTGGATTAATTCTGATCGAGTTCGAAAAACAAGGTAAAAATCTCGAATCTTTCACTGCCCAAAAAAAAACTTATCGATTCAAGCTTTCAAAGCCTGAGTCGACAAGATTTCTTATCGCACTCTTGATTATCGACAAAAAAAAAATTATTGCATCTGTTAGAATCGATAAAGAATTTTTATCGCATCTGTTAGAATCGATAAGATTTTATATCACATCATCTATTATCGATAAGAATTTTTATCGGCTCTTTATCACCCGACAAGATTCGGTTTCTCATTCAAATTTTTTTTAGTTTAATTCTTCGTACTTTTGCTTCTCTTTTATTAGAAAACTCAGGGTCACTGACTTCTGCAGCTTCTCTAGTTTAAGAATTCTTTAATACAAGTCTTAAACTTTAACAAAATTTGAATTTTTTACTTTAGTTTAAACCTTTGTACTTTTGCTTCACTTTTATTAGAAAACTCAGGGTCTCTGACTTCTGCAGCTTTCTAGTTTAAGAGTTCTCAAGTACACTGCTTAAACATTAAGTAAAGCTTTTTATTTTATTTTTGATATTATTGAGGACTCGGGAACTTAGATCTTCTCTTCCTTAAAAAGACTTTGCTCTTTTTTGTCGACGAAGGCTTCGTTCTTGCTCTTAAAAAACTCAAAATAAAGATAAAAAGGAATTTCAGAATCTTAGTTTAACTCACGTTCTTCAGACCCGACAAGTTTTCTTATCGCCACCGTTTTACCCGACATAAATACTTATCGGCTCTTATCTACCCGATATAAAATCTTCTCGGGTCTTCTCAACCCGATAAGTTTTCTTGTCGTGTTCTCATAACCCGATATAAATTTTTGCCGCATCCTTTATTGTCGATAAGATTGTTTTTCTGCCAAAATAGAGATTTTACTTTTCAAAACTCTTAGAATTCTTTTCAAAACTCCTTGATCAAGATCACTCTGTCAAGTACTATGACTTCACGCGAAGCAATGTCGATCGGTTCGGACACAAAACCCCCGATTCTATTTCCGGGCGAATACTCTCAGTGGAAGGACCGGTTTCTCGACATCATTGAACGTAGTGATTTCGCCGATGAAATCATGAGTTCCATTAAAGAAGGTCCTCCACCCGTGTTCTATCAAGCCCTCCCGGCCTTTCCTAATGCCACTCCTCATGTCGCTGCCACAAGAGGGGTCAAACCCAAATCCTCCTGGAATGCTGATGAAAAGAGAATCATGAAAGATGATCAACTAGCACGCTCATACCTCCTAATGAGCCTCCCAAATGAAATCTACATGAGCATAGACAGCCACAAAAGAACTGCCAAAGAGATGTGGGATGAAATTGAAAAGTTTATGCTAGGAACAAAGATTGGGACTCAACTAAAGATCACAAACTGCATCTCTCAATACGAAGAATTCAAAGCCAAAGAGGGTGAAAGTCTTACGAATACTTACACTCGTTTTGTTCAATTGGTGAACGAGTTAAGCAAAAACGATATTCGTAAGACAAAGATCGAGAACAACGTGAAGTTTGTTAGCAATCTTCAATCTGAATGGCGTCATTTTGCCAACCAAATAAAACACAGCAAATTTCTCGCTGAACTCGATCTCACGAAGTATACGAAACCCTACAACAAGACGAGGAGGAGGTACTTGATGCCATGGGGACAAACACTAAAACAAAAAGGACTTCTGATCCAATCGCCTTAGTCGCAAAAGAAAGCTCTCTCTTATCCCAAAGCACATCTCAAGACATTATTCCCGAATTAGAGGACGAAGAATTCGACGATGATCCAGAGATTGCCAAATTCCAACAACAATTGGCTTTTCTCACAAAATCGTTCCAACAAAAGTTCTCTCGTCGCTCAAATCCCAATCAACAAAAATATGCTTCGGGACCAAAGAATCATGAGCGCAAAGCTATGTTTGAGCCTAAACCAAGGTGAGAAGAATCTCGTCCACCACCTAAACCGGAAGATAAATTCAAGGGTGAAATGGGTTTGTGCTACAACTGCGGCAAATCCGGCCACTATGCCTGTGAATGCAAAAAGCCAATAGTCAAAGACTCAAACTAATTCACTTACAAATTGATGTTGGCTAAACAAAAGGTGGCCGGAAAAGTACTCATGGCGGAAGATGAACATTGGCTCAATCATGGTAATGATGATGATGATATGGAAAACGAGGTACAAGCACACTTCAGCTTGATGGCTTACTCTGATGATTCCACTTCTAACGCTTCCGCCTACACACCCGAGGTAAGCAATTCTGACTATGACAATTTTGTTTCCCAAATGCATGATTTAATGATACAATTGAAAGAATTAAAATCTAAGTTACAAACAGAGAAACTCTTGGTTTCCAACTTAGAAGCACATCTAGAAAATAATCACAATCAACTGCTAATTGTCCAAACTGAACTTGCCACCTCTCATAGTATTGCGCAAAATCATCAAAAGGAGAAAACCATTTTTCAAGACGAAAATTTAAACTTAAAACAACAAATCTCGGATCTGACAAATCAACTTGACAAATCTAAACGTGAGACCGAAGAATTTTCATCAAAATTTGAGTTTGTCACCATACAAAGACAAGATCTTTTAGAAAAACTCGAGGTTTTGGAACTCAAACTATACAAGATTGGTCAAACTAAGCAAAGAATTCACTTAAATGCTCCAAAAGATTTAAGTTCAAAGGTGGGATTAGGATTTGATAACCCAAAATGCTTAGAATAGGCCATCTACAATACTCCGACTATCTATAAATTTGAATATCTAAACCTTGGTCCGGATTACAAAATTCAATTTATGAAGTCGGATTCCGACGTCCAAGAAAGGGAAGATAGAAATAGGAAAACCAAGAATTTTCATCAAATTCCTTTCTGCTATCCTACAACAGTAGAAAAGGAATCTTCAAAAGAAACTCTTTCAAACGACTATTTTCCAGCTTATACTGACGAAGAACTTCAAACTCAAATTCCTGAATTTAAACCATATATTCCCACCTTATTCTTAGAAAAGATAATTGTTCAACTTGAAAAGGTGTTGGAATACGAACATTCTTCGTCAAACAAGGAAAAAGAGGCGTTAATTTCAAAAATCCAAAAACCTGAAAACGAGGCTTTACAATTAACCAAAAATCACGAAACTGATACTCTTTCCAATATTTCTTCATGTAAAGTTTTCGCTGGCACTTAGTTAGATGATTGTGAAGAGTTGTTTAAATTGGATCCAAATTATTGTCCTCCTGAACAACAAAGTTCTCTTTCTCTCGAGCAAATTGATACTGAAAATAGATGACCTTGAGCAAATGGAATTTCCGGTTGAAATTTCTAATCCTTCCCAACTAAAAACCAACGAATGTTTTAATGAAATGAATGCTGACTTTGATTTTAATCCTACACTTCCAAGTCAGACGGATATTTTGGACAACAGAAAGAAACCAGTAGAAACAGTTTTGATTCCGGATGTCCAGAATGAATGTTCCACTAGTCAAACTAAACACAATCATTCTAACCAAAGGAATCAAACTCCTTTTTTCCCAAAAAGTACTAACCGTGGTCATGTTGATGTTTCAGCTGTTCATACTTTAAAAACCAAACAAGTTTGGGTTGAAAAAGGCAAACGCACTCCAAAGTCGTCATCCCGCAATAAAGACAAAAAAAATTCGAATTGTACAAATGTCAAAAGAACCAATCGTCATTTTCTTTTTCCATATACTATTCATTCGTTTCGACATTTAATTAAATTTTCAAGTAATCAAATTTGTTGCTCAAATTGCGGTGTGAATGACTTTATGCGTTTAAATTCTTTTGATTATGGTTGTGATTATTATCCGGACATGCATTATTCTAACAATTTTCGTCATAATCATTTTCCAAATCCACCTGTTTATAAATGGGTTCCTAAAGAGATCATGACTAACGCCTGTAAGTCCCACTTCAAATGGGTACCCAAAGGTGCCAAGTCAACTAACCCCGAAGGACCCATTTACTATTGGCAACAAAGAGAAAAAGGGTGGCTTTGTACGATTTGGCAACAACATTACTATTTCCGATGTTTCCTATGTTCAAGGCCTGAGCCACAATTTGCTAAGCATTGGAAAATTCTGTGACAAACAACTCGAAGTTAACTTCCGACCCGAACGATGCTGTGTACGAACCTCTGAAGGTAAGGAATTATTAGCCGGCACGTGCAAATCCAACCTGTACACCATCGATCTTTCCCAAGTGAACGCTCCTTCAAATGTTTGTCTACTCTCAAATGTCTCTAATCCCAAGAACTGGTTGTGGCATCGATGACTTTCACATTTGAACTTCAAAAATATCAATCGCCTCTCCATTCACGGATTAGTCACCGGTTTACCAAAGATAAAGTTTGACAAACCTCACCTATGCGAAGCATGAGGGATGGGAAAGATGAAGAAAGTTTCTCACAAACCCAAGGTGATACATAGCACAACTCGACCCCTTCAACTCATCCATATGGATTTGTGCGGCCCAATGCGGACTCAAAGTATTCATGGCAAGAAATACGTTCTCGCTATGGTTGACGATTTTTCTCGATTTACGTGGGTTAAATTTCCTCGCTCAAAGGATGAAACCCCCGACACCATCATCCATTTCTTGAAAGACATACAAGTCAAATTGGAACTCATCGCTCAAACCATCCGCACTAATAATGGAACCAAATTCAAAAATCGTTCCCTTGACGGCTGTCTCGAATCAGTTGGAATTACACACACATTTTCTGCGGCTCGAACTCCGCAACAAAATGGTGTGCTCGAACGCCGCAATCGTACCATGTTTGCATATTCCAAACTTCCGCACTACCTTTGGGCCGAAGCAATCAATACCGCTTGCTACACTCAAAACCGTTCAATCATCAACAAGCGATTCAACAAGACACCCTATCATTTGGTCTACAATCGGATTCCATCCATCGATCACCTTCATACCTTCGGCGGTCGCTGCTTCATTCTAAATGAACAGGAAGATCGTGGAAAACTCAAGCCAAAAGCCGATGAAACCTACTTTCTTGGGTACTCTTCAAACGCATCAGCATATCGGGTCTACATGAAACAAGCACGGTGTGTCACGGAAAGTGTCAATGTTCAGTTC
This sequence comes from Silybum marianum, assembly GCA_036898165.1. NCBI lineage: Eukaryota > Viridiplantae > Streptophyta > Magnoliopsida > Asterales > Asteraceae > Silybum > Silybum marianum. Next base: position 11,088,834 of record CM072540.1, on the reverse strand, counting down.
GACACTAAAGCCGAGATGGCTCTTGAACAAGACAGTTCTGGACCCGCACTCACGGAACCTGCTCAAAACCCCGCTCAAGCTTCCACTTCCAAAACCGCATTATCAGATCTGGATGATTTATTCGAGCACTTCTACTCGGATTATTTCGGCTCTTATACCGATATTCCCAAACAAATCACCCCGCCTACCTTAGAGGTTGCCGAGACTACCAATCTTTCTGGACCGCCAGTTACAACGGAAACCGTCTCAACTGCTGCAACACCAAGCTCATCTGCTCCTGCTACCCGCCTACCCCCGCTCAACCACATGCTCAACCTAGTTCTGACCCGCTCCCTACAGAACCGGCATCCTCTCCCCTACCATCGGCCTCAACTCCCAAGGATGTCACCAGTTCCACAAGATCTTCTGACGCGGCTCCTGCCTTGGAATCACTTCAAGATCTTCCCGTCGGTACATATGAAGACGATTCACTAGACCCCAACGCATTTCAACCACTTCCCCACACTACCAAATGGGTCTGTTCTCATCCAGTCGATCAGATTATTGGAGATCCACCCAAACCTGTCACAACGCGATTCGCCTCGGCCAACGATTGTCTATTCTCTACTTTTCTAAGCAAGATCGAACCCACATCCATTCATGAAGCTATGAATGATCCTGATTGGATTGTGGCCATGCAAGACGAGCTCGACCAATTTGAAAGCCTAAAAGTTTGGCGTTTCATTCTTCATCCACAAAACAAAACCATCATCGGTACCAAATGGATATTCAAAAATAAACAAGATGAAGATGGGATTGTCATACGCAACAAAGCCCGACTTGTCGCAAAAGGATACCGCCAGCAAGAAGGTATTGATTATGACGAGACATTTGCACCCGTGGCCCACATTGAAGCTATTCGGATGTTCTTAGCTTATGCGACACACAAGAACTTCGTCGTTTTTCAAATGGATGTCAAAACTGCCTTCTTAAATGGTGTGCTCCGTGAAGAGGTGTATGTCTCTCAACCCCGACGGGTTTGTTGATCCTTCCAAGCCAAATCATGTGTATATCCTCGATAAGGCTCTCTATGGCTTGAAACAAGCACCGCATGCATGGTATGACAGTCTTTCTGATTATTTGGTGAAAAATGGATACTCCAAAGGTAAAATCGATCCAACTCTTTTCATTAAAAAAGAAAATGGTGATATTATGCTAATTCAAATTTATGTGGACGACATTATTTTCGGTTCAACTAATCCACAACAATGTAAGAATTTCTCCGAGCTCATGATTGCCAAGTTCAATATGAGCATGATGGGAATGATGAATTTTTTCCTCAGCCTTCAAGTCCAAACAATTTTCAACGGGAATATTCATCAACCAATTGAAATACATTTCAGATATGTTACGTAAATATAACATGACGACATGTACACCGATTGGTACTCCCATGTCTCCGGGTTCGAAACTACATGCTGATCCCTTGGGAAAAGCGGTGGATGCTAAAACCTATTGGGGAATGGTTGGCTCTTTAATGTATTTAACGGCTAGTCCACCGGACATAATGTTTGCCACATGCTTATGCACTAGATATCAAGCATCTCCTAAAGAATCTCACCTTAGTGCTATAAAACGTATTTTTCGGTATTTAAAAGGTACTACTGATCTTGGCCTATGGTATCCCAAGGATACGGGCTTCGAGTTAACTGCTTTTTCAGATGCTGATCATGCCGGATGCATGCTTGATCGAAAAATCACGTCGGGACACATTCAGTTCCTAGGAGATAAATTGGTGAATTGGTCCTCGAATAAGCAAACATGCGTCTCCACTTCTACCGCGGAAGCCGAATACATTGCTGCCGCAAGTTGCTGTTCTCAAGTGTTATGGATGCGCATGCAACTCAAGGACTATGGTTTTTGGTTTGACAAGATTCCCCTTTATTGTGACTCCAAAAGCACAATCGCCATTTCGAGCAATCCTGTTCAACACACCAAGACGAAACACATCGATGTCCGATATCATTTTATTAAAGACCGTGTCGAAAGTGGTACGATTGAACTATATTTTGTTAATACAGAACTCCACCTTGCCCTTGTTCACAAAAGCATTGGATGAAAAACGCTTCCAGTTCTTAGTGTCCAAGTTGGGCATGCTAAATCTCAAAACCTGATTTCCAATCAGTATTTTCAAAAATACACAAAAAGCCCATTCAAGCTTTATCCAAATTTCTCTTATTAAAGTGAATTTTTCATCATTCTTGAATTCTCATTTTGTGAATTTCTGTTACAAATCAATGTTCTATATTTTCAAATTTATTTTTTCTCGTACACTTTTTTCGTGATGACTATGTCTTTTTCATCTTTCTTGCCTCACATATCTTCATTCAAGGGGGAGCGGGCAGGTAAGTTTTTTCTTCTTTATTTTTTTTCTTAGCATAGGCACGAATCAAGGGGAAGCACTTAGAACTTTTTTCTGACAATTTTTTTTCAAAACCAAGTTCACTTGTCGGCTCTTCTTCGCCCGACATGATATCTTGTCGCATGTCTCTGACCCGACAAGCCATCGAACCGACTTACTTTTATGATGTCGGCTGCCCAATGGCCCTTTGCCACGTGTCATCCCCTGATGACCCCACTATTTAAACCTCGGGCCCCACATGCTTTCTTCACGATTTCAAAGTTATTTTCCCTCTTTTTCTCTCAAAACCTCTCGATATCTACTGTTGCACTCAGTAATTTTCAAATTTTCGAGTTTTTCAAATCCAAAGACACCACCAAGTTCGCTTTCTGTTCTCAATCAACTTTAATTCTTGCACTTTTTACTTTAACTCATTGCATGTTAGTCAATTTAGGGCTTAACTGTTCGGATTCCAAAACCCTAGGAATCCCGATTTTGACTGATTTTTACATGTTTTGGGGTTTTTGGACCTTAGGCTTAGTGTTAATAGTGTTAGGCGACACCCATCGATCCTAGATCTAGGCTTAAATTTGATTAAAACTCGTTTTTTTGATCTGGGCAAAAATTGGACTTTTCGGAGCTCATATTCACGTAGATTTTTTTTAAGTTGTTCTTAAACACTTGTCGACTCCTTAAAACCCGACAACTTTTCTTGTCGGCTTATAAAGGATCGACAAGTTCATCCTTAAGAACATTCGAAGTATTCTTCTCTCCTAGCTTGACCCGACAAGATTTCTTGTCGATTCACAAAGGATCGACAAGTCCATCTTCAAATCTCCTAAGTGTTCTTATCGCCTCTTCATAACCCGATAAGTATACTTATCGAGTCATAGTGCCTCGTCATGTTTTGCTTACTTTGCATATTTTACTAAGTATTTATCTCGGGCATGACTCTCTCGACAACTTTTTGTCAAGTGTCACAGGTTTGATTTTTACAAATCAAGTCTTCTTGTCGTACCAGTATCACTCGACATAAAATCTTGTCGACACATAAGCACCCGACAAAATCTCTTGTGCTTCTCAAGAAACTTCCAAGTGTTTATATCGATTCCTATGCACCCGACATACTTGTATGTCGACCACTAAAGGATCGACATCCTCACTTAACCTTTTTCTTGCCATACTACAAGTCATTTTATCGATCCTTATGGTCTCGACATAGTTTTTTTATCGATCCCTTTGTCCTCGACATCCAGACTTGGAAGCTTTATGCCACCCGACATCTATACTTAGTAAAAAAAAAATTGTTTTGACGTCCGTGGTTCACTAACATTGTGCTTTCAGTTTCAATGGCGGCTCACCAAGATCCAAACATGTCTGATGACGAGAACCCGATGCCTTCTGAACGTTCCACTGCACCCAGCATCAACGCGGCTAATCGAGATGATATCCTACTCCCCCCCCCCCGAGTACCTCGTGGGAGCTCAAATCGAACAATCATTGTCTCAACTTCGACATGCGCCTAGATCACCCCATCATCATGGAAATCATACGAAACCATCCTCTTCGATATGCTTTCGCACTCGAACACCGGGTCCCTGTATTCTACTTGCAAAAATTTTGGTACACCTTGGAATATCACCCGGTGGAAGGCGACCATCACTTTACCGCGCAAATAGATGAGTTTGTTACCAAACTCACACCAACTAGACTCCGTCGCATTCTCCATCTTCCGACTGCAACAAGCGAGGACGAAATGTGACGTGACTTCTGAGCTCTTGGCTACAACGACAACGAGGAGCTTACTTCCCTTGGCTAGTTCAAACGGATGTTTCTGCCTTACCTTTATTTCACTATCTTTTCACTGATCAACCGCTGTCTCACAGGCAAGCACACCGGCATGGATCGGGCCAGCTCATCCGTACTGCGCATCTTCCCGAGGCTCAAGCACTTATGGATGCTCAATTCCAACGAGCTCTAGCTACTTTAAATGCTCATGAGCCTCGAATGACTGCTGAAAGACGCGCCTTTGTTCAAGAAGTACTTGAAGCTTCCCGCTCCCGACAGCCAGATCCATCACAAGCCAGCTCTTCCCGGCCAAGTAGTAGTCGTACTCCACCTCCACAACCTCAGCATCCTGATCCGCGTCCGGATCCTCGGAATCGGCCACCTTCACCACAAAGATATGAGTACAACAATGATGAACTCATGTCCATGTTATATGCCAACTTACTTGATGAAGCTATAGCTAGAGGTCTACCTGAAGATACACTTATGGGTCTTCTTCGTCGAAACCTTGAAATTCCAAATGTCACTCGCTATGAATTCGACTTATTCAAGGCTGATATTGAGTCACAACTTCTTGACATGACAACCAAACAATAGCAAGCAACTGATGAGATTCTTGGTGCCATCACTGCTTTTCGCACTGAAATTTAAGAGTCTTGTCGTCCCGCCGCGTCTGTTCCATCTCGTCGACCTGATCAGGACGATCCGGCCTCTGGTCCAAATCACCCTGAAGGGGAGACACGCCGCCGGATTACAAGAACTCAAGCTCGATCTTGACCATCTTCTACTACGACTTCTGGTCCATCTTCGTCTACAGTTCCACCGTCAAGTCAACAACACTCTGCTCCACCTCCCACACAACAAGAAGCAAATCCGCCAACGGTTGAAAAGCCCGCGGTAGAATTTGAAATTGGGAATGGATCGCAAGCTGCTGAACCAGCAATTGAAGAAGAAGTAAATGTTCAGCACTTGAGAGATTCATTCCGAAATTGGTTTCATGATCCATATGAACCCGTGCTGAAAGAAGAAGATTATGTGAATCTAATGCACGCGGAAAATAAATTCCTACCCGCAAATATTGATCAAACACCGCTGCTACCACATCAAATTCGTTGGGAAAGAATTCTTTCAAACAGCAAATGGGTAAATCCACAAGTCAGAACTCCATACTTAGAAGAAACCATGCAAAAGATCTTTGTGGAAAAGAAGAAACCAGAGGATCTGTCTCGAATACATCTGATCATGGAAATGGATCCGCTTCAAGTAACGGAATATGTGAGCATACTGAAGACTAAAGCGAAGAATCCTAAAGAAGTTGTTTCTAGACAAAGAATAATCGCAATCATGGACATCGGATGTCACAAAGCTTTTCAAGTGGAATTTCCAACTTTCAAAGTGAGAAGATATGATGGAAAAGTCTACTGTTTTTCTGAAGCTGACTTTGCCAAACTAGATGTGACGGATATGGAAACTCTGTATACTGAGCTTAAAGACAAAACCAGAAGATCGAAGAATGAACAAAGAGCTTTAAGATCAATTGTGAGGCATATTCAAAAGGAACTTCGATACAGCTATCTTCATGATTTCCAAAGGGCTGTAGAAAGTAAACAGAAGAAAGTGCATCTGCCAAAGCCTGATCAAGATTTTCCTGGCCTAAAGAATTTGAAAGTGACTCAAGTGATGACCCGACCAGCTCATGGAGTTGTATACATGAAGCCTAACGGAAAAATGAGGTTCTTAAGATTTGATGAAGTTGCTTCTTATTCTGAGGGAACTTTATGGGCTATTCGTAACAGACTTTCTGCAGAAGCAAGTGCTGATCAAAGAAGAAGTAAGAAGCAGCAGCTTAAGGCGAATGAACGAGAAAATCTTCTAAATGCAATCGAGCTGATTGACAAGCGCATTATCTACCGACAGACTCTAAGACGATTTGAAGGAATGTTTAAGATGAAGAAAAGATGAAGATTCATTTTGACACAAAGGGGGAGATTGTTAGGATTTAATTTAATTGTGCCAAAATAAGGAAACGTTGCTTTATTGTAAACATGGCAAGTGCATAATGTCATTCTCTTTGTTTCCTTATATAGTTTAATCCTTCAATATAAATAGGCACATAGGGTTCGTTGTATTTACACATGCGAAATATTGAGAGCTAAATTGCTAGAGAGAGAACTGATATTATATTCAATACAAGTGAGATATCCGACTTCCGGATCTTTATAAATTGTGTGTTCTTCGTGTTCATATTAAAAGCTCATATTCTGGGATCCACATAAATAGTTGTGGATATTTTTTTACGTATCGAATCATCCACTCTTGCCCATGAGCTTTTTATCCATTAAAATAACTCGTTTGTTCCTACCGGAATAATCTTTCAAGTTAAAAACCAAATACTTCCGGATTGTCACGTTTTTGCTGCGCGACTCTGACTAGACTCACGAAATTCTTGATTTTCTTAATAATCTCAAACTCGATCAATATTCAAGAATTTAAAATCATCTTATTTTCCATCTTTAAATTACTCAACACCCTAAAATCTCAGAGATTTTAAACACGAAATAACATAACTCGCTTATATCATATCATGACTTACGGTTTTTAAAACATATCAAATAATTTCTTAATGGACAAACATGACATTCTTAAAATCTCCCAATCCTAACAAATTTAAAGTTCCACACAAATAGCATTGCATTCTTAATACACCAATAATAACTAATCTATTGATGCTAAACAATTTATCAAAACTTGACATGCTCTTTAAAGAACAATTATAAACCAAATCATAATTACACTTGAAAGATTAAACCTAACCAAACAAATCCACCAAAATCTACATTGTATTCCTTTACACTAGGAATTCTTCAATATTCCAATTCAAATTCTTACGCAAATACTTCACACCTTTACCAACCAAATTTGACATTCTCATCATTTACTGATTGGAGTAAAATAAATCATCCAAAATAAGCATATAATTGCCTATAAAAACTCGATACCTAAATAAATATCACTTTCCAGCTTTAACTTCCCCTCTAGAACTGCCCAATTAAAACTCATATCATAACATACCTTATTAAGAAAAACTAATGTTATGACTTTACATAACTGCAAATCTCGATAACCAATTGAAGACTTACACACTTACCTTGACATACGACACCATAATCTGAATCATACCACAATATCATACTGCAAAATCTTCATCACACTCTTTAGATATATTCAATAGACAATACTTTGTTGAAACCAAACAACACATCACCATCAAGCTGAATTAAAGTCTTATCGTAACTTCATTTTCTCGAGTCTAGATGAAACACAATCTTAAATATCTCATTCATCCCAAGGGCATCACAACCATAATTCATACCAGTAAAGCTATTACTAAACATAATGGTAAACCCGTTATCACATCAATTTCTTACTCCTTTGGCTTGTCATAAAAATGCTAAACGTAAAGTATTAATTATTTAATTCACTTAAACCAATTCATAGAGGAAGTTCATCAACACTAGTCTCTCCTCACATGACCGACAAGATCTCCAACTAGTGCCTAGTATAACCTTTCCAAAAAAATCTCATACTAATCACAACACTAGAATATAAAGCCATTTCATTGCTTAATTTCTCAAATCTAAAGGAAGTACTAGTTAAACGCCAACTCCCTTAATCCACTTTTCCAAACCAAAAGAAGAAGAAAAAAATATATAGACATTAAAACTATTATAACATTACATATAAGATGTTAGCCCTAATTTTAGTGTTGAAAGTGTAAAAAGGGAAACTTGTTCTTAAAGTATGAAAGATCAGAGATCGTTCAAAAGAAGAGAGTCCAGAAGAAGACTTTAGAAGTCTGGAGTGAAAACTTCAGAACTCTAAAGGTCAGAAGATTAGAAGTTCATCTTCTGAACAAGTACTTTCCAGAAGTACCCAGAGGTTCAACTATCCTCTGGATTACAGAGAAGCATTTATACAGAGGTTCTGTACTATATCTTCTGTACTGCTTATACAGAGCATCTTCGATACTGTTTATATACAGAAGTTTCTGTATGTATAGACAGAGCTTCTGTACTCTCTGTCTGGTTTCTCTTCTCATCATAGCCCGACAACTCAGCAAGGAAGGATTACATCATTTACACGTGGAGCCTTTATATTGGACGATGCTTTAACAGTGACTCATTCTTTCACATGCTAAATGACGTGGATAACCGTCTAACAAAATTTGTTAGTGATTCCTTGTGACGTGTCTTATTGTAATAGGCTAGTCATTTGACTTTCCTTAGTTTAGGCTATAAATAGAATTCCCTTCCCCATTTGTAATTGTGAATGTGAGATTGTTTTTTTGAAACTCTCCATCTCCAAATACCCTCATCATTCCAAATCATGTAAGATATATGATCACGATTAATCATATGACTACACTTCTATCTTCATATTGTTCTTCATTTTGATTAATCGTTCTTCCATCTATAAACTGTTTGATCTATAATTGCTTTTGCATTACATATTTTGTTTAGATCATTGATTCAATATGAGATCTAGGATTCTACAATTGGTATCAGAGCATATTGATGAACAAGTACTTCCAGAAGTACCCAGAGGTTCAACTATCCTCTGGATTCCAGAGAAGCATTTATACAGAGCTTCTGTACTAGATCTTCTGTACTGCTTATGCAGAGCATCTTCGATACTGTTTATATACAGAAGTTTCTGTATGTATAGACAGAGCTTCTGTACTTTCTGTTTGGTTTCTCTTCTCATCATAGCCCGACAACTCAGCAAGGAACGATTACATCATTTACACGTGGAGCCTTTATATTGGACGATGCTTTAACAGTGATACATTCTTTCACGTGCTAAATGACGTGGATAACCGTCTAACAAGATTTGTTAGTGATTCCTTGTGACGTGTCTTATTGTAATAGGCTAGTCATTTGACTTTCCTTATTTTAGGCTATAAATAGGAATTCACTTCCCCATTTGTAATTGTGTGTGTGAGATTGTTTCTTTGAAACTCTCTATCTCCAAATACCCTCATCATTCCAAATCATGTAAGATATATGATCACGATTAATCATATGACTACACTTTTACCTTCATATTGTTCTTCATTTTGATTAATCGTTCTTCCATTTATAAATTGTTTGATCTATAATTGCTTCTGCATTACATATTTTGTTTAGATCATTGCTTCAATATGAGATCTAGGATCCTACAATTGGAATCAGAACCTTTTGATTTGCTTAAATCAAACGATCCAATCTGTTGATTTTATCTCATTAAATCCAGTTTATTTCATCTCATTTCTAGATCTATAATATTCATCTTTTTATACTTTGTTTTCGAATTGTTCTCGAAAATATCATTCAAATCTGTGTTTGAATTTATTTATATTCAAATTCAGTTTTGATTTCATTTATATTCGATTCTACAAAGTTATTCTCATTAGATCTGAAATACGGATGGTTTTTGGAATAAAATTCATTGTCAATTGGGTAAAAATTGATTATGCACACAAGGTGTTAGATAAAATGTTTATGAGAGACTTGGTTTCTTAAAATAGCGTCATGAAGAGTCATTTTTGATGTCAAGAACCAATGTTTGGAAATCAACGCTTTGGTTGTGATTTGGTTATGCAAACCCATATTCAATTTTTTTGGCGTTGAATAAAAATCAGGATGCTGACAAATTTACGATGTTGTGCTATATCGATCATATCTCTCTCATAACACCACCATTTCAAGCGATTCAAAAGGGCTGGATAGAAAATAGAAGGATCTACAAGTTTCATGTTTTGAGTTTTCAATGATTCGATCTGTAGAAGGCCCAGTAAATCACTGAAGTTGAAGGTAGTATGCTGAAGCAAAGTTGTTATGCATCGAGTTAGATTTGTTTCTTGTTAGAAGGACCAGAGCTTCTGGACCAAAGGTGTCCAGAGATTTCTGAAATTATAGACCAGAGCTTCTGGAGTATTACATGCCTTAGCCCAAAAGACTCACAAAATTAGAAGTTTACATGTTAAACCAGAAGCTGTTGGACAGATCTGCGCGACTGTACGGAAACGTTCATATCTCATCCGTCTGAACTCCAAAGAAGGTGAATCCAAGTTCTCTGAAAAGCTAACACATTTCTATACAATGTTTATGTTTTGAGTTTTCCCAAACTTCAAATAGTTCATGACCAGAAGCAGTGTAGAAGTCAGTGCAATGTTGTTGGACAGAAACTTTCTTTGCTGATTTTATATCTTATGTGTTGATGAGTGGTAATGTGGCTTGTTCAATATCACGTCAAACTTCAGAATTATTTTCGTTTAAGTTTAATTTAGCCACGGCTTCAGTTCATCTCAGTTGTGGACCCGCTCTTAACCATTATTGCTTCTGAACATCAAAGAACCAAGATGCACAGTTCAGAACCAGCACTTCATCAGAGATTTCTTCTTGCAACCAGAGATAGGCTGTTGAAATCCTGTCAATGATCAAGAACTACCGAGCATAATTTTCACCCTTTGATCTCACATCGGGGCTCTCAGAATTAATCTTGGTGGTTTTGAGTTCTATTTTTGGAACAGATATTTTTGGTTGATATTATGTTGGGCTCCTCGATTATGGAAGATTACTTGAACAAACTCTTGTGCTGAATGTCCACTCAACTCATGGTTTACAGACAAATTCTTTGTTATTAGACTGATTCTGCACGGCATTGTCACGCAACTCACACTTTATCTATCCACGTTTGGATGAATCAATATGCTATGGGGTTGGCTGAGATTCTAAGGCTAACAGTTGTGTTGAGTTTTACAGGTTAAAGCTGTTTTTGGTGCAATCAGTGGTGTTTATGGCACATTGAATCTGATTTTAAAGTTGAGAAAGAAGAAATAGAGCATCATGTTGAGGGGGAGCTTGAAATACTTTTTCATTCCAAACTGTCCTCTAGATTCCATAAGTACCCAGAGGTTCGACTATCCTCTAGATTCCAGAGAAGCATTTATACAGAGCTTCTGTACTAGATCTTCTGTACGGCTTCTATAAAGCATCTTCGATACTGTTTATCTACAGAAGTTTCTGTATGTATAGACAGAGCTTCTGTACTCTCTGTCTGGTTGCTCTTCTCATCATAGCCCGACAACTCAGCAAGGAACGATTACATCATTTACACGTGCAACCTTTATATTGGAGGAGGCTTTAACAGTGACACATTCTTTCACGTGCTAAATGACATGGATAACCGTCTAACAAGATTTGTTAGTGATTCCTTGTGACGTGTCTTATTGTAATAGGCTAGTCATTTGACTTTCCTTATTTTAGGCTTTCCCCATTTGTAATTGTGAATGTGAGATTGTTTTTTTGAAACTCTCCATCACCAAATACCCTCATCATTCCAAATCATGTAAGATATATGATCACGATTAATCATATGACTACGCTTCTATCTTCATATTGTTCTTCATTTTGATTAATCGTTCTTTCATTTATAAACTGTTGGATCTATAATTGCTTCCGCTTTACATATTTTGTTTAGATCATTGATTCAATATGAGATCTGGGATCCTACATAAGATCATCAAATACTGCCCCTCAACTTAAATCTAGGTTATTAATAACCTAGTTCACTTAAGACATGGCTATGATATCATCTATAACGACCTGATTTCAAAAGTAACCTCAAAGACAGAAAACCAACTAAAACTACGATCTAAAAAGGCCCGGATAAAATAATCTTCCCAAAATCGCTTCAAAATGACGACCAAAAGCATAATTATAGTCACAATAATAAATAAAAGATTCACTAACCGATCCATCAAGGATCCTATAAAAGAATCCTCAGAATTATTTCTAAAAAACTCAACCATGGAAAGAAATAAAACCAACCGGAGATCAAAATTATTACCGATCTATAATCACTCAAACTATTATCCGAAAACATAATTTACTCGACCATACTAATGAACCAATATTTGAAATATCCTTCACCATAGGATTTTCCGCCTACCCTTTTGTCCCAGGCTAGCAACCCCAACAAGACAAATACACGTGGTTCAAATATTCAACCATGAGTCTTAAGGGTTAAAATATTCCCAAACCGAACACTTGATATAACCGAATTAGGAAAGGTGTTAATGTACCTATTATCATCTCAAAAAATCACCTTTTATATTCCTTAAAAAATCTTCTAAAACATGACTTAAAATCTACACCAAACCAGAAACGAAGCATACGAGAGTTCAAATAGTTAGAATGTATAAGGCCTGGGATAGTCCTATCTTAGTTTCACCTATTTCTCACAGATCAATCTTAGTCGTACTACAGGATCATAACCTATAGCTCTGATACCATAATTTGTAACACCCCTGTCCCGCGTGGCCGGAGGACGGTGTGCCACAATAGAAAACATAACAACATAACTAACTAACATACACGGGAAAACCAGAGCTACTACGAATATCCATCAAAATAAAAGTGGTGGTAGAGTAAAGTTAAAACGACATGAATATAACTACTACATTTACATAAACAAAAACTATACTATCCAAGGGTCGTCTTCAAATTAGTCATGTTCCATTGCTCTCAGTCTCATGATAATCCCACCTACGAACCTGTACCTGCCGAGGACAAAACAAACCTCGGCTGAGCCAATTGCTCAGTGAACGGATAATTAATATAACAAAGTTTGCAAGTATATAATCAAGTTAATAAAAGATAATAATTAAAAGAAATCCGAAAATCAGAACATGAAACGATAACAGACATGAATATCCTAACTGAATGAACTAAAATAATACCATCAAATCAAGAATTGAGTATAAATAAGAAAATCAATTGAGTTCGAGGGTTGTACGGACCACTCGAACAATGGAAAATACGTATAGGTAATACACCCAAATCCCTTTCGATAACCGATTCAAGAAAACGGTTCCCGAATACGGCTCCCGAAAACGGTTCCTAGGTTCAATCCATTCGCCCTCAAAATTGGTCGGTACCAGGCCAGACCCACTTATTGACATTGGGGTTCGAATAGCAAGGACGCCATGACAATTTATAGCCATCATGGAGGCGTCACGACATCGTTCCCCTTGATTTCGTGCCTTAAATCAGAAAAATGCTCAAATCATTAAAAACATGTTAATTCAATGAGAAAAAGGTAATCTCACAAATTATGCGACTTTCAATCAAAAATAAAATTCAGAAAACGGTTCAAATTGGATAACGGTTCACATCCAAAAGAATCAAGTCCAATGATTGTTCAATTTAAATAGCCAATAATGAATATATCAATAACCAAAACTATAAGAATAGCTCTAAATATGAGTCATGACCAAAGACAAATTGGACACCAACAAATAGAAGAGTTTTCAAGTCAAATACTCGAATATGATTTCGTAAATGGAAAATAAAGGATTAAGTGATAGATGCCTTGATAGCAATAAGATAAGGCATTACCTCGATAGTAGGCTAATGACCATGAAAAATCTCAAGAATCAGATATTCGTACCTTAGATGGTAATGCTACGCGTTCCAGAGAGTTCCAAAACTTAAGTCGCGTCACTCCAAGTTACCTTAGAGTTCTATACATTCACGTAGCATTTATCCTTTTGTTAATGATCCTTTATTGTCCTAACATTGGTCCTGAATAAGTTTAGATATGAATGGGATTGGATTACATACATTACAAATCCTTAAAGCACAAAGTACAAACAAGTAATGCAACATAATCCCCTGCATCTGACAACCTGCAACCTTGTACCAACTCCAATTTGATCATTTTTACCATACTTAGAGGCACATTCAGCTGATGATGTCTAAAAAAAATTGTAGAGATGTTTCTGATGATTCTAATTGTTTTGAATTCATCTAATTTGGAAAAAGTACCTATTTTATATCATTTTTCTAAAAACATTGTGCAGTTTCCGTTTTTGCCCAGAACCATCTATAAACATTCACTGTTTTGAGACTTATAGACTTGGAATCAACTCTTGACATAAACCACAAACTTGTATAGATTGGGAACAAGATTAGGGTTAAGAATATGAGAGCTTTTTATTCTAGGGAGAGAGTAGGTTGCAAATGAACCCTTTTTGGCTGAAAATTGGGCTTTTATATTTAGTATAAGAATCCTCACTTGTCAAAAACTATCCTTCATCAACTAGATAATTCAATATTGGACCTTACATGGACTTTTCTTAACATTTCTAGTCCTAAACTAAATTTATTGACTACATAATTGACCCCTACATAAAATTTGACTTACGTTATTATTCCAAAATACAACCATCTTAAACAAAGGTAGAAGTAGATAAAGCATCCAAATTTTCATGTAAAGAATTATACCAAGATTACTCGATAACGAAATCTAGGGTGTTATACAAACATCATGTACACTGCGTATCAAGTAGTAAGAGCAAATGGCCAAACATGTTATTTCTGTGATAATGACATATTATCATTGAATCCTTCAGATTTGATACCTCTTGGGAGGTATATGAAGCAAAGAAATGACTTAAGTGCGGATAATAAGATTGCCTACTGTAGGATTCTGAGCTGCATGGAGGCTTTTGTCAATTACAGAGCCAAAGTCGATTTCCAGATTGGGTTTGAAAAAGAAATGGATAGGTTAAGTATCACTGCTCCTAATGAAGACTTGGAGAATGTTGAATCAAAGAAAGCAGGTGATATTTTACTTGAACCTAAACAAGATGTTGTGTTCAGAAAACCAACGAGAAAAAGATTTTTCAGAATTAAGGAGGCCTTAAAATATTCATAAGAGATGTTGGATGTGATCAGAGGACTGATAGCTGCTAAGAAGGATGATGTGAATATAAACATCAGAAGGGTGGCAGATGATATGGAGAAACATATAGAAGGAGTAATCAAGTTGAGGGAGATTACTAATATTTTCTACAAGATTATCAGCGGGCATTCACAAGCTCCTTTTTAAGTCGTTACTTGTATCTTAACTTTTTGTAATTCATTTTCTTTTAATGTAATGCAAACTTCAACTTTGTTCTTTCAATTTTTTTGTTCGATTTTGAATTCGTACTTAGGGGGAGATTGTTAGAACTTATCTTTAAATGTAAAAGTATGAATTAGAATTTCACTCTAAAAGAACAAGTGTTTCTCTCCAGAAGCAAGTCTATTCAGAAGTTAGCTACTTCAGAAATGTAATTCAGAAGCTTCAGTGACGATCCAGAAGATTTAGCATCTTTTGGATATTACTCAAGGGACTACACGCGCGCTTTAATGACGTGGCAAGTCATGCTTTCTATGCGTAACTAAATTTGTTAGAGGACTTGCTTATGTGTCAATACATGATAGGCTAGCTGATTGACTTTCTCATTTGTAATCGTATAAATAGAAGTAGCCATCACTGTATTAAGTGTCGATCATTTTGGAGAGAGAGCTTAAGAGATTAATTTGTATTTCCAGTACTGTATTCATTGGGATCTTGAGTGAAAAACAAACTATTGTTTGATTCATATTGTTATTCTTTTCCATTACTGTTTATATTCTAGTTTGATTGTTGATCGTATTTGCTTCCGCTAACTTCTTATCTTATCTTCATTATCAACATCAATTGAGTATAAATGGGGATCTGGGTTCCAACACAAGAAGAAAACTCCAACAGAAAACCCGTGGAACTGCGGAATCGAGAAGAAAACTCGAGTTGTTGAAGCTTTTTGGACTTGGAATGAATGAGTAGAGCTTTGGACTTGGGATCGATACCAAAGTTTGACCTAATTATTCCTATCCTTGATTTAATCGGTTTCCATTTTGTTTACAGGCCTAAGTTTGAATTTAAATAGTTCACATAAATGACACCACAAAAGCCCAAACAAAATTTAAATTAAAAAAAGGAGTCCAAAAGATCCCAAAAGAAAAATAAGTTCGTAGGATTTGGAGTGTTATTTAATTTTTTTTTTGTTTTGTAATTCTTTGTTTGTGTTATAAAAAACTTGTTTTTATTGTTGCGATAAAGTCAATTAAAATTGCATCTTAAGCAAAAAAAAACCTGATAAACGATTACCAGTTAAAAGTCCTTACTCCCACTTATCGGAGAAGACTCTCAGTGCTTGTCATCATCTTTGTCGAGTAGGGGTGTAAACGAGTAGAGTCAAGTATAAGTTTAATCGAGTCGGGCTCGAAAAATTAACACTGTGCTCGAGCTCGAATATTTTTTCAGTTATCATGCTCGAGCTTGATGCTCGAATATTTTTTCAATTATCGCGCTCGAGCTCGAATATTTTTTCAGGTTATCGGTTCGAACTCGAGATCGATTAACTCGTTTGTTGACTTGAGCTGGATAAATTTTTTATTTTTATTGTATGATTAATAAATATAAGAGAATTTCTACTTGAAAAAGTGTATGCTCAAATGGCTCGACTCGATTCGTAAAATTGAATCAAGTTCTCGAATAAGTCGAACAGTAGTGTTATAAAATTCGACACGTTAAGTTAAACGAGTTCTATTTGTGTTCGAGATCAACTCGAGCTCGAGAATTATTAAGCTCAAGATAAACGAGCTCGAGTAAATCTTTAAAAGCTCGAGTCTTTTATACCCCTATACCCCTATACGAGTTCGAGATAAACGAGTTCGGGTAAAATTCTCAATGTACTTCATGTTCATCCGATAAAGTAAATGACCTGATAAGCACTATTGGATAAGCATGTAGTAAACAGTCTGTAATATATACGAGTTGGCTTAATTAGGATAGATTACTTGAGTTAAAATATGTTAAGTTAATCCAAACATTTTATTTATTTATTTTTTAAAATTTAATAAATAATTAATATATTTAAAACTAATTAAAGTTAGGTATGAAATGATAAAAATAAAATAAACAAAGATGGGGAATGCAAATGATGAATTGGGGATACATAGCGGAATTGGAATTAGAAGCAATTTATGAAATTCGATGGGATTGGGATTTCAAATACCAACTCTTTCAAAAAGATTTCCAAATCAATCATTCATGGGATTTTAAAGCAATCCTTGGATTTCTAAAGCAATCCTTGGATTTCAAATCTTAACAATCCTTGGATTTCAAACCAAACATAAGATTGGAATGGATTCCAAATCCCCCCCACCCAAATTCCATTTCATTCCTGCAAACCAAACGACCTATTAGAGTTAGGGGCCGTTTACCAAACGCTTACCCAGATAAGCGCTTATCAAATCATATTACCTTACCTGATGGATATGACAAATACCAAGAATCTTACCCGGTAAGAGCGAAGGCAATGAAAGCAAGGACTTAGAGTCTTAGCCAGTAATTGAAGGCAACGACTCTTACCACGGTTAGCGCTTAACGGGTAAATTGTTGCATACGAGGCCGTTTTGATGGACTAAAATCTTACCCGGTAAGTAAGTGATAATGTTGAATTTTACCGACAAATGCTTATCAGGTAAGTGTTTAGGTAAACGGCCCCTTACTTTCATCAATCAACTTTTTTCGAACTTGAGAAATCTTTCCGGTCTTTGCTAAGTAATTGAACACATAATTATATTCGTTCAGGTACACAGCCAAAAAAAACCCAGTTTTGATTGGACCAACAGAGTCAGAAAATAATAATGAACAGAAATAAATAAAAGTAGAAAGATCAAAATGCCTAATCTTCCTTGGCTCTCTAACAAGTCTACATTTCATGCCATGAATGCATTTTACATGGACTTGCATATAACTTAAGTTTGCACAACATTTAAAAAAGAAACATAACTACCCAGCATGTGTAGTTGTTAAAGATCATCATCTTAAGTCACCAATCCCAATTTAAACAAGAAAAAAGTTAGAGCAAACTGCAAAGTAAAGATAACTGGAAATGCATCACAACATAAGCTATAAATTTGGAGATATTATGGGTGCGTTTAGTTACAAAAATTTTTCCTATTTTCTATGAAATTTTTTCAGAAAAAATGAAAATTTGGAAAACGCCTTTAGTTCTTTCAATTTTCAATAAATTTCCATGAAAACGAAAATTCTCATTCTCTAAAATTACATTGAATTTAGAAAGCTGCTTTTACCACTTTTCCAATTTTTTATTTTCCATATTCACACATACACACTTTCACAGATACACTCAGTTTCACACACAAACTCATTTTCACACACACGCACATACTTTCACAAACACACTTTCACATACACGCACACACTTTCACACATACACATTCACACACACTTTCACACACATACATTCACTTTCATACACTCACACACACATACTTTCACACACACACACTCTTTCATTTTCACACAGACACACACACACTTTCATTTTCACACATACACACACACTTTCACACACACATTTACACAGACACACACATTCACATACAAGCACACTTTCATTTTCACACACACATTCACACAGACACACACTTTCATTTTCACACACAGACACACTTTCATTTTCAGACAGACACACACACTTTTATTTTCACACACACACACTTTCACACACACACACACTCTTTCATACACACATACATTCACACAGACATAGACACACACTTTCAATTTCACACACACATTCTCAACTCCATTTTCTGAAAACGGTTTCTTGAAAAATGAAAACAGTTTTCGCTAACAACGCACCCTATATACGCTAGCCAAGAGTTAAAGAAGCATTTGTTAAAAATCAAGTCAAGATAGAAGATTATAGCAGATATCCAATCATCAAAGAGTTTGGTAGCGTATGTTTTCTAAGAGGTGCTGAAGTCTATAAGATGAATCTCCGGGATGGGTAGAAAGAGAGTACGATTTTCAATGTTTTGCTTAGAAAGAAAGTACGATTTTCAATGCAAAGTAAGAAACATTGTAATTGTAATTGGATTAGGTAGATAAATTTTCAGTCATTCATTAAATGATAAATCACTACAAGTGACGGAGATACGCGATTTAAATAACGGAAAATCCAATATTTTAAAATTATTTATAAGAGGTTTTGCTGAAGTCTGAAATCTGAATCAGTTGGACCCTTTTTTTTTACGTCTGAAATCTGAATCGGTCATTGATTTATGAATCCCTAACAATGCAGATGTATACGAATAAGAGAAATTAAGTGGTGAGGTTACCACCTTTTGTTCAGATGATTTTCAGACTTAAGAGGGTTTGAAAAACAAAACGATCTGAATTTAAAAACATCTGAACGAATAAGTGATAAGTGGCCATTAGGAGGTAAAATTGAAAAAACAAACAGCGCCTTAGCATACCTGTGAGGTGGAAATTGCTTTAAATTAGATCTTGCAGAAGAGGTTTCCGAGACAAATTTTTCACTATACCCATATAAACCCCTTGCGATAAATGCCCTTTTTGGTGCAATGATTTGATCATTTCTTCCGCTTCATTTATACGTTCCTTGCGATCCAAGTAATCTAAACAAGCAGACAAAGTGGCAGTGTCTACTATCCACCCATTAAAACTACTCGAAATAGATTTTCTCATCGCCTCCACTCCCTTCTCCATTTCATCATTCTTAACATAACCCATTGCCATTCGAGACCATGTTGATGCATTCGGTTCCTTCCCACTCTCTATAAGCTTTTTCACCAATATCTCCGCTTTTTCTAAGAGTCCTTTCTTGCAGTACATAGTAATAAGAAGATTTGGGATATGGAAATCAAAGTATATACTTTGTGCTTCCCACTCTTCGTATATTTTCTCAACGTCATCAATACAATCCAACTTAGCAAGTGAGCTTAATAAACAAAGATATCCATGGTTATAAAACTTACCAATATTCTTGTAAAGATTCCATACACGATAAACTTGGTCTTTTCTTCCAGCGCTAGCATAAAGAGTGAGTAAAGTCTCATAAGCCGACTTCCCCTGACTAGGCCTTATAAGGTATTCAGATTTTTTTAATGAAATCAAAGCCTTTTCTTTCTCACCAGCTTTCAAGTACCCATTTGCTATTAATGTGTATATATTCCACTCCATTATCACTTCTGGATCAGCTTCCATTTTCATTAAAAGCTTCTCCATTTTTTGTATTTCCGAAATTTTTGCATATGCATTTAATCTAATAGCGTAAGTGAACTTATCTAAATGAATGCCCTTTTGTTCCATTTCTTCCATTAGAAGGTCAAGCTTCTCGTATTTTTCGGTTGCTGAATACAGGCCCATCATAACATTGTAGGTTAATGATCTAGAATAACCCAATTCTCTCATTTTCTGCATTGTGGCTTCTGCTTTTTCTAATGATTTGGCTTTGGCGTAGCAATTTAAAAGGGCGCCGTAAACCTGCCAGACCCTTGAAGTATTTGGAATTTTGTTGAAGTACTCCTCGGCTTTCTTTAGACCATAAACCTTTGATATCAAATCCAGCTCAACTGAAACATCTTTATATGTAAAATCAAGATACGGTTTGTCATTCATCCATCGACATATCTGTTATGAGAAATGGGAAACAAGATTAGGGTAACAAACAACATAATGCTCATAGGATTTTGCATTAAAAATTAAAACAAAGGAGTAAAGGACGAACACCTTGTTGTAATATTAACAATCATTGCTCTAGCTAAATTTCATTTATTTAGCAAATGAATAGTTTCCATACACCTTGTTAGGCTGATAAAGACAATTTGAGGATATTCAAGTGCTTATTCTGTGGAAAGACTCAATACAGGATGAGGCGATTAAGGAGCCGTTCATGCTTGTTCAACAACTTCCAAAATTTCACCTTGCTGACAAGGCGTCCTTAGGAGGGAAGTAATGATAGATCAATACATGGGCCTAAATGGCTAAACCGATAATCACATAGTCTAGGTGTAACCGTATAAACAATTAGCCAAGAATAAAACAATTATGTTATTTTATTAGTCAAGGATAAGGTTATTATTCCTTTTAGTGAAAAGGTTATACAACTAAGGTTTATGCGGAATAAGGTAGTAATTAGTATGCTTATTTGGATTTGAAATGTACCGTGAAGTTAGAATTCTGTTATTAGTAGTTATATGTTTGGGAGGAAGAAATAGTTAATTGAGAGAATTAGTTGATCTTTTGTAATCCTGATCCATAATAAGTAGATTGTCACTGATGTACATGTACAGGAAGGATTTGGAAAATACAAGTTTAGCCTCTTCTCTATAAACTCTCTCTCTCTCTCTCTCTCTCACACACTATATATATATATATATATCTTTTTCTTCCTCTTCGTTCTATATTCACAGATTACAAGAAATTATTACAAATTAGAAATTTCATATTATTTTTGTCTCATTAAAATGTCTAGGTCCTAACACCATCAAATAACAATGTCCACATTAAAGGACATCAACATACCAAATTAATTTTCTAACACCAGAAAAGTCCACGAAGAAGACTACGGCCTTGTTTGTTTTTCAAAATTAACCTCTTATTTGCCTCTTAAGTCTAACCGGGTAAGAGGTTGGCTAAATACGACTGTTTGATTTTCTGGGGTGATAAGTGCCTCTGAAGTCTTACCGTCCTCGGATCTAATAAGTGATAAACAAAACCCTTATTTTCCTCTTATCCTCTTCACCGTCTCTTAATCCCTCCCCTAACCATACACACCTAATCTTCCAATCGACCACAGATCTGGTCTCTCTCAATCGATTGTAATCAATCGATCACAGATCTGGCTCAATTGATGCAGATTACAATCACATATTTCTCAAATCTCAATTGATCCAATTCTCTCTCATTCGGGAAACACAGGCGATCTGGCTGTTGTTTCTCAATCGATCCTAGGTGCTATTGCCTGTTGTCAATCTCAAACTCTCTCAGTCTGGTGATGTACTAAACGGTAATGTTTTTATCAGACTTTAATCCTTGTTTGTTTGATGTTGATGGATATTGATTAATTCCTTTTTTGTTTGCTTGTTGCTGTGCAAGGCGGTCTCTCAAAATTATTCCGTTGAAGTTCACAGAGGAATTGAATTTGCATTTTGCTTTCTCAACACAAATGGATTTTGGTTCTTTTTTTCACTTGGGACATGGAGATAAACAGATAATTTGATTTACCTGCAGCAACATGGTTTAAATGCTAAATTGTTTCAAAAACTTGAGATTCACAAATGTTAAGCTGCATATTTTATGGTTCGTTTTCATGGTTCCTCTTGATTTATGGGTTTTGCTGGTTTTGATTTATTTCCTTCCTTACATATGATACATAATTTTGTCAAAAACACTCCTTTAGATTGATTCAGATTTCAGACTTCAGAAGTTTTTCAGTTTACAAAAACAAACATTCTTATTGATTTAGATTTCAGACTTCAGCACCACCTTTTATTAATAAGTGAAATAAGACTTCAGACTTCAGCAGCAGTTAAAAAACAAACGCCACCTAAGTCTAAACCAAAGCAAATTCTTTATCGATTGAACTCAAATATCATGTTGGCTAATTTGGAGAGAAGAATGGAACCTGAAGGGCATGCTTATAGCGACCGAATTTCCTGAGCTGCTTAATTATCTGGTGGAGATCTTCTTGATCAATGGCTCTCCCTTCTCCTACCCATTGGTCTAAAACCACAACAACAGAAGGGTCTTGAAAACGAACGAGTCTATGATAAAGAGTAGTACCGGTAGCCGTAGAAGAAGTATTGGGGACGTCATTAGGGGATAGGGTTTGTGTGGAATAAGCCAATACCCTAGATGAAGTGCAATAAAATTCATCCCATGAAGCTAAAGGAGTACGCAATTTCTTTATTATCATCATCATCGAGTCGTTAGTGGAGGGTGGTGGTGTACTATTTGTAGTTTAAATGCTTTTAACCTTTATAGAACCACCATCTCGGAGAGTTTTCTCTTCAACATGCTGTCAAAAGATAAACTAATTAGTCATTGAGATCAGATAAAACACAAAATTGTCAAAAGTATGATGGAAAATAAAAGCATTTGTTATGAGAACCAAATGGTTCAAATCTGTTATAGACTAGCATCCATTTTGAAAACAATAAAGACTGATGCATCAAATTGGCCAACAGACAATTTCTTGGATCAACTCTTAAGAGTATTGTTATAAATATTGCTCACAGATTTGTGCCAGATGCAACATATAGCGTCAACCATGGACGGACCCAACTAAAGGCATATGATGGCATGTGCCACCGTATTATCTCTCTGCCGAAAGGTTAAAATTTTTACGTTTATGAAATGTGCAACCATATACGTTTAGAAGGTGCCACCGTATGATATTCAAAAGTTCAAGAAGGTGTAATCGTACCTCGTAATCAGCCAAAAAACCCAAAAAGGAACTCTTGAAATCAACAAAAATAAAGAAAAAACTCGTGAAATAGTCCCTCGATATCGATAAAAAAAACTTAAAAATCTCTTGAAATTAAGCATAAAAAACTTTAAAAACCCCTCGAAACGGTGGAATTAGGCTAAAAACACATCGAGCGATATTGATCTGACGGTCGATAAAAACCGTATTTTCTGTAATTATTTTTTTGTCATTTTTATATGGGTGCCACAGTGTAAAAATTTGGCGTCAACAACTACCAAATCCTTCCACCATATTTATGTCATTATTGAACAAAAGGTTCAGCTTTCGTAGGAACAAAAGCAAGCATTGTGTGCAAATCTTGAAATCTACAAAAAAAACGCAACAACTTTTGATTGACAGCTCGTTATCGGTCTATCCGCACCAACTCTATATTCAATACTTGTTGTAAAAGTTAAATGCAACTGGAAACTTAGAACCCATAAAGATTAAACTATATTAGCATTCAAATTTTGAAGAAGTGAAGGAGCATAAAACGAGCATACAATATCCATACTATACAACATGCTAACACCATCAATGAGCTTTCCATAAGATGCAGCAGCAAGATAACACTTACATACAAGCATATTTCAATTTGTCAATTACTCACCGAACCTAAACCCTAGAAATATCAAACACAAACTTACCGAAACCTTCTGTTCTGAGCGAGTTCGTTGTGACTGAGGCAGAACAGCAGAAGCAGAGCAGCTACAGGCCGCCGATGAGGAAGGGCGTGAACGGTATTTGTGCGATAAAGGGGGCGACGATGGGCCTTCGATTGGAGGAGCCAGACAAATTTTAGTGTAAAAGCTTTTTGGATTTTAAATGGAAAAACAAACTTTAGGATAATTTTCATTTTAGGGAACAAATTTTAAAAAACATTATTTTGAGATTTAGTAACAAATTTTTTGTTTATTTAATGGTTAACTACTGAGCAGGAATTGGTCTATTCTAAATAGATGGTAATAATTAATAAATTAAAAACGTAGATAATATTCATGTCATTTATAAAATAAATCTCACCCCTTACCATCGTCATCGACAACCATTCTCCAACCAGCTTTCTCCTCTCCTTTTTACCTTTTCCGGTCATAGATCCACCTCAATCTTGAACCCTTAATTTTTGTTTTTATATCAATTTGTTAAACATTAACAACAAATTATGAACAGTTTCTTCGCTAACATATTTTTTCTTCTCACCTTTAACTGAAGATGAAAAAACTATGAAAAGGATGGTAATCCATAAAGATAAAAACACAAAAGATATGAAATCATATAAATAACTCAACAAAGGTTTATCAATAAAGATGAAAACACAACAGAATCGACAAAAAAATGGAACCATCCATTCATTGAGAAAAGTCTTAGATCCATGAAAATTGTATTAGATTCGAAGAAAAAACTTGGAGAAGAATAGTGGTTGGTTTTAGCTATAGGAGGGAGGATGAAGGTGCAGGGACAAAGTTATACAATTGTTAGAGTTGCAAAGTTATCCGAGAACTGCAAAACATATTGTCGCTAAGAAAGTTGATATATGGTTTGACAAGGACAAAAAAGGTGGCTATTGATACAAAGGCCAATATAGTCATAATTATAACTCTTCATGATGATGTTGACCATCCATAAAGAATTTGAATACATCCAAAATAGGGGATGCTATCTATGTGGAATATGAAGGTACTTCAAAGGTTCAAGAATCACGGAGGATAAATCTGGTAAGACAGTGTTGATCCAAACTCCTTCAGTGATTTAATTATGATTCTTTTATACTTAGTGAAATTCTTAGTCTTAGATATTGTTTAGGTTCAGTGAATGCAACCACTGATTGCACTCAGTGACCGCTGAAACCCATCAAAAATAAAATCTGAAGATAATATTCACACTAAGAAACCTTCAGCGAATGTCGAAGACTGAGTTGAAGAAAAGAGATAATCAGCTCTTGATCTGTAGCGGTTCAGTGATTGCAAAAATTATCTACATGAACTGTGAAATTTGTCCTAAGCCGCACGGATTTGTTTCTGGCGACCTGGCGAGGACTTCCCAGGGGGTCAGTCATCCTGGTACTACTCCCACCCAAGCATGCTTAACCACAGAGTTCCAAGAACCTGCCTTGCGTGTGGCCCCAAAACGCGTTGTGTTCAAGAAGGCCAAGGTTTACTTATGAACCCAGCATCACTCTTGTTCACGGCCGATATGGGATTTGCCTAAGGTGTTACAAACACCCCCCCCCCCCTTAGGAACTCATCGTCCTCGATGAGGTTTGCCCCACATCCCAAACGGCACAGGAGCGGCTCTGATACCATTTGTAACACCCCGTCTTACCACGACACAATATTTTCCGCTTTGGCCTAAGCCGCACGGATTTGTTTCTGGCGACCTGGCGAGGACTTCCCAGGGGGTCACCCATCCTGGTACTACTCCCACCCAAGCGCGCTTAACCACAGAGTTCCAAGAACCCGCCTTGCGTGTGGCCCCAAAACGCGTTGTGTTTAGGAAGGCCAAGGTTTACTTATGAACCCAGCATCGCTCCTGTCCACGGCCGATATGGGATTTGCCTAAGGTGTTACGCTGATATATATACTTCAGTAATACCTGAAGTGATCCTCCTTGAGCCTTCGGCCTCAATGATCAAAGTGAAGTGTACTCAACAAGATTAGAGTTTGCTTTATCCTCGATGCAAAAAAGTCAACCTCCCCACATCCCATGTCAGATAGCACGTACGGAGTTACTTTATTACCCCCCACGTGCTTACCAATTCTAATAAGGTCATTGTTCATATTCGGCTAAAAGCATGGTTTTTTATGAACAAAGGACAAGCCTCTAGTAGATGCTTGACACATGGCATGTACCTTCTGACTTTCATTAAATGCATTTGGTATAAATAGATGAAGAACCTCTTCTTCATCTTCATGCATACTAGTCTATTTTCTTGAAACTCTGATTCTTTCTTTTCCCTTCTTGTACATCAACTCTTAGTGATTCTTAGATTGTTTTAGAATAGGTATTTATATTTGTTCTCATTCCGCAAAAAATCTATAAATTTGTTTATTCATAATTAACTAATTTAAAACATTAAAAAGTTGTGTTTGTATTGACTCCCCCTTCTTCAAATTGTATGGATACTTATACACTCTTGTGGAATCCTGTGGGACCAACAAATAGTATCAGAGTAGTGTTTATTGCTTTGTTTACTTTAAACTAATATCTGATTGTTTTTAAAATGGCTAATCCTAATACAAACTACAATGACAATGGATCACTTGCAAAACCTCCTAAGTTTAGCAAGGATAATTTCTTTGTCTAGAAAGAAAAAATGGCTCCATTTCTAGAGGGTTCAGATACTAAGATCCCCTACTATATAGAAAATGGACCATTTATTCCGACCACTCTAGTCCCTGCAGTTATTGAGACTACAACCTCTGCTGATATTCCTGAGAGACGTATTCCCAAAACTCCACATCAATGGAGTGAGGAAGACAAGAAAGAAAAGTTGTTGATATAAAATCTGGATCTACTATTGTTATGTCCCTTCCAGATGATGTTTATCACTCCGTCATTAAGATGAGAACCTCAAAATCCATGTGGGACACACTTTGTGTTGAATATGAAGGTACCAATGAGGTACAAGAATTGTGAAGTCTAGATTTATTAGATAACGATGAATCTAATACACAATAACAAGAATCATATCAATTGATCTTTAATGTCAAATGTATATTTATATTTTATATCTGTACAAACTCGCTCTCTCTCTCTATTACAAGATGAATATGACAATGAAATCTAGTTACAAAGTACATTAACAAAGGGTACTTATACCCCTACTCTATATAAAGAGTAAACTACAATTTAGCTCATGTTGACTTTGTTGACTTCAAGCTTTGACTTTCTCGTCTTCAATATTGTAATCTACAATACAATATATTTATATCTAATAATCTCCTCCTTTGTATTCGAGATACCAATTTGCCAAAACAACTCTAACAATCTCCTTCTTTCTTTGAAGACGATCAAACGTTGTCAACAAACATAATCTTTAACTGAAAAACAATCTTCCCTTTTATATTCAAGCACATTGTATCTGAAGAAAAACAAGCTCCCTTTTATATAAATCAGAATCTTCAAATCAAAATTCTTCATCTTGAATAAATCTTTAGAATTTTCGGAAGACTTTTCATCATAAACTTTATCAACCAACAATCAATCTTTAAACAGTAAGGCTTGAAGCTTTGACACTACGTGTACTAAGCTTGTCACCTATATATCAAGAAATAGTCAATCTTCAAACATCTTCATCAATATTCAAACATCCTCATCAATATTCAAACATCTTCAAGCAACTTTGACTTGAAACTTTTATTCTTTTGCTCAATATTAAATCTACAATCTTTGAGTCTAACGACTTTTCAACTTTAGAATCAACAGATTTAGATTCAAACTTTTTAAACATATGAATATTTCGTTAATCTCTGTAAGCTCTGATTTCTCCCGCTCAACATAATATATGTCAGCTCTGATTGCTCCTTCCTTCAATATCTTTTCGCATGTGACTTCGTGATCAATTCTTTGTATGTGACTTCATGTGTTTACATGTGTTTTTGATATATAATTTTTCCCTTCATAATGATTAGGAGAATCCTGAACATCATGAATGATCAAAGACTAAATCATTGTAGATGTATAAAACACAGATGTTAGCTTCCCCTCAGAACGATATTTCCGACAGAACAATTTGCTCCCCCTTAAAAATAGATCTCGTCTTAACAAACTTCATCGGTAAAACAAATGGGTAATCGGCTAACATAGAAGCACATTTAGCAACTATTTTCACTACAATCAAAATAAATTCAATTGAGTGGCCTATTTTTAAAGTTGGCAATTATGAATCACTGATAGGACTTCCAGTTATCACTAAAGTAAAGTTATATAACTAACTTCTCAAACTGTTCCGGCAATACCACAGGGATATGCTTTGGAATCACGAAGATTCGTGCAATGTGTAGAAATGATTAAGCATTATATGCTATTTTTAAGGCTCAAAATGTGCAAATACATTTTACAGACTCAATGTGCATTGAATATGAAGTTCGGAGACCGGAGGTGTGTCTTCCTTGTTCACTATCTTAATCTTTCGAGTGAAGAAAAGATAGCATATATACTCATTCTCCGTGACATATGAAACAAATATCTTTTGTGAGATACTTGAGTGGCTAGCTGGGGTGACACGAGTAGTAGACAGTGGGTCCAGGACTTTTCCAATATTCATCTCCAAAGAATGAGAATGAATAGATAATGTGGCAACCCGATTTACTGACTCAGTTTGGCGAGAATCTTTTTATTCTTTTGATCCTGTCTTACACTCACCATATTCTTTTAGCTCACTAGAACTTATCTCGCAAAAAAATTCAACTAAAACTCCCTCATTTTAGTCTCATATTCAACCACATTTGATAATGCTTGTAAATCCAGAAATAATATTTTCAGCTTGAGATTCTACCCCTTCAATTTCCCTCTCATTTCTATTTTATCTCAACACACCCTTCTCAAGATCATCCCAATGATCAAGAAACTCAACTAGTAGCTAGACCCCTTTTCCAATTACTAGCCTTGTGTATGTTTCTTGGGTAGGTCTTTCCGGTTATGGATTGACCATAGAAACTCTAAAATTCCTATCACACATGCGAAAATATCCTATGCTGAAATATTGATGATGTAAGGAGCATAACATTTAACTCCGAGTTCTAAACTGAATTATTTAGAAGTCAATCAAATAAAGTACAGGTTCTGAACTGAGATATTCAAAAGCTAAATGAAACACAGGTTCTGAATGGATGTGTTCAAAAGCTAATCATATATATAATACAGGTTCTAAACTGAATCGTTTAGAAACTGAAACATGAATGTCTCTGTTTAGGAATGTAAATGAAACTCCAACATTTTTCTTCTCAATCAACTTTCTTTCAGTTGCAAAATCTTTCAGTTGGTTTTCTAATCTTTCCTGAAGATTAGAAATCTGCTTGGTAAGCTCCAAACTTTTCTTCTTGGTCTCATTTCTCTCTTCGTCAAACTTACTTCTTTCCATAACCACAACTTGTTCAAAATTAGATATTTGCTTTGAAAGGTTAGCAATTGTCAACTCACAAGACTTGAGCTTCCTTTCAAAACTATTCTTTTTAGTCTCTAATTTGAAATTCTCATCCATAAGCACTTTTAAATCAGCTTCAATGTTCCAATTAATCATCTTATCCTGAAGTTGATAAGTTCTAATCGCATTCTGAAGATCACAATTACTCTTTATCAAGTCAATGTTCCTATATTTCCATTCCTCAAGATAAGCGTGACTCAAACATTCCTTCTCAAACTCATCAAATTGTGCTTGCAATGCCTTTTGTTTAGTACAACCTGCTTTTAAAGAATAATCAATTTGTCATTCGTAATACGATCGATTTTAAGATTATAAATCTTTTTCTTCTGACTAGAAACCTCTAGCTGCAAAGATGAGACTAGAGAATTCAAATCAGTAATAGACATCGCTATCAGATTTAATGATTGTTAATCAAATGATTTATAGAAGATTTGAATAACTTTGACTATCAAACAAATATGGAAAAAATCAAGTTAAAAGACAAAGTCAACTCTCGGGAAAAAGTCGACCATAAAGTCAAACCCCAAGAATATTTTTTCAAAATTTGTAATATATTTTTGAAGATAAAATCTGAAATATAACCCAAAAAGTCAAAATTGGAAAGGGAAATTTTTGAAATTTCCAGATTTTTTTTATAGTATCTGTGGGTTCGTGTGAAACTCGGATGAAAAATTGATATGCGAAGCTTCGGATCAGGATTCGTGCGAGGCTCGGATAAGCCTCATGCGAAGGTTACTATGCGACTAATCTCGCTAACATTGAACTTGGGAAATCCAAAGTATCCATTGCCTCAAACTCAAATTTGATCTCCTTTCATACTTCAAACAAAAATATCAATTGAAAGAATAAGTCCAATTGAAAGTTTTTGATTTAAGGCTCGGATATAACTGGATGCGAGGCTCAGGTAACACTTGTGCGAGGCTCGGATGCTTTGTGTGAGGCTCGGGTACCTTCGAAGTGTTATGCGAAGGCTCGAATGATTATGTCTGAAGATGATGAATACTTTGAAGATTCTCTATCCGAAGGCTATGAGGATTGCCAATCCGAAGGCTAAGAACACCATCCGAATCTCAAGAACAACCCGGTTTTTGACCTAGTCCGAAAACACAAGAATCGAACAAAACCTATCCTAATCAACTCCAAATCGATTGAAACTTGGTAAGGTTGTTCACGAATACAATCTGAACAGAATTCCTTCAATCATCAAGTCCTAAAACAGTCTCTAACCTCAGATTTAATACCAAAACAGTAGTTATTTCTTCAAAACCAAAATCCATGATTTTGATCCTAAAACCCAATCTATTCTTAATCAAACCTCAAAATGATTATCACCGAATGATCTACTATCAAATCCGAATCCTATGAGCCTAAATTTAATCAACTTGAACCACAAAATCTTCCAAATTGGATCAAAATCGCATTTTTTTGAAAACTTCAAAACCATCAAATTTTCCTTTAAATTTTCATCAAATCTTTGATTCCTACTCTGATACCAATTGTTAACTCCAGATTTATGAGATAACGATGAATTTAATACACAATACAAGAATCATATCAATTGATCTTCAATGTCAAATGTATATTGATATGTTTTTCTCTCTACAAACTCTCTCTATCTCTATTACAAGATGTATATGACAATGAAAAGCTAGTTACAAAGTACATTGACAAAGGTTATTTATACCCCTACTCTATACAAAGAGTAAACTACAATTTAGCTCATGTTGACTTTGTTGACTTAAAGCTTTGACTTTCTCGTGTTCAATATTGTAATCTTGTTTACAATATATTTATATCTAACAAGAATCTCGAAAAATAAACCTGGTAAGACAACATGAAAGTTTCATATGTGGTAAAAATGAAAGTCTATCTGAAGTTCACCAAAGCTTTAACTATTTAATTATAGATCTAAAACTAGTTGGTTGAGAATATTCTAACTCTGAAGCACTGACAAAGTTCATGGAATCTCGTCCTGACAATGGGACACATTTACTACATGTCTTAAATTGTCAAAAAATACTAACTCTCTTTCTTTAAGTGCTTTATATGGAATGTTACTCAATCATGAGAAATCCCAAGTTTTTAAAGAAAAATATGGTAAAGGACACAAAAGGCTCCAAAAGTTCTTCTTTATAGCTTTAGTGTCATCAGAGACCGATCCTTCAAAAACAATCTCTTCCTCTATCACCTCTATCGCTAAGTTAGATCAATCTAACTCTAAGGACATATCAAATGCCGATCTTTCAGAATTCGATGAGTTACTGGCTCTTCTAACTAGTACTTTCAGAAGATTTTACAGGAAAAGTAACTTTCGGAGAAATCCTTCTATCTCTGACTCTGATAAGCAAAAGATCTCTTCTATTGATAAAACATCTTCAATATGTTATAACTGTCAACACAAAGGTCACTTTGCAAGTGAATGCAGATCCAAGAAACTTGCTACTCCTACCTCTTCTCAAACATCCTTTAAACCCAGAGACGACAAATACCTCAAGTTAAAGGAGAAATACCTGAAGATGACGAAAACCCAGCGAAAAGGCAAAGGCATGTTCGCTGAAGAACATGACTGGACATACACCACTAACGAGTCAGGATCAAATGAAGAAGTTGTATATCTTATGGTAAGGATTCAAGAAGCTGAAAAAATCTCTGAATCTACTTCATCAAACATCTCCTCATCTCCTACTTATGTATCAAATATGAAAGACTCATCTATCCCTGAAAAAGATAGCCTGTCGGCTCTCGACATTTTAACTGTTGATCTTTACAATGCACTAAATGGTAAAATTAAAGCTGAACAACTTAACTCCAATTTAACCGAACAGCTTAAAAATTGCCATCTGAAATCAAAGAATTAACTAAGGTTGAAGAAGACCTTAAGGACCAAGCTTTGTAAATCAGACAATAAGCATTGAGAAACAACAAGCTATCACTGAGTGCGAAAAGGCCATCACATATCTCAAAGTTGAAAAAGCTACCATTGAAGGATAGTGCAAAGCCTCTGTAAAGGCAAATGAGATCATTAATGCTTAGATCCCCATTAAGGTTAAAAGTGGTCTGGATATTCTTTTAATCAGGAAGAACCTTCAAAATACCGTTGTATACTTAATTTTGGAACTTTTGTCTCTTCTATTCCTGATATTTCCACATTGTTTTTCAACACCTGAGTCAAAACCTTCTGAACCTATATTTAAAAATTCTGATATTTTTGTAGATAAGAATGTCAATCAAAAAGTAAAGTACACAAGATTTAGTAGCAAAGTTGTCGACTGTTATATTGATATTCACAAGATTACAGAATATACAAATGTGGAAAAGTACAAGTATTTGTCTCTAAAAACGTTTGTCTGACTGACTAACAAACTTTGTATTTATATTAGTATAAAATGTCTAAACTAACAACTATATACATCCAGACCAATGACATCTATACACGTATGAGTTGTTCTTCAGAACTTATTCAGAAGCAATCTTTAGAACTTCTTCAGATCTGTCTTCAGAACTTCTTTAGAACTTCTTCAGAACTTCTGAAGTCTCCACTTCAGAAGTTATGCCTTAGGCTTTACTTCATCAACTTTACATCTAAAGTCTTCCTCTCAGACTTTTGATCCTCTTCTTCTGAGAATGACTTAGCTTTATCTTTAATAGCTCTAGTTCAGAAGATTTGAACTCTTTATCTCAAAAGGCTATCCCTTTTGAAGCAATTCTACAGAACTTAACAATAGTAATTCTAGCTGCCCAAATGAATTCTCTGTACAAGCCATCTTTCAAGCAAGGAAAGGCTCTTCTGAACTTAGTAATTCTGTTATGAAAAGGATTCATCTTCTTATAAATGACAACCATATCCCTTAGATGAACATGTTGAAAATCTGCCTTAGTGAATGTACATATTTCACCATTTTCCCTTTCAACCTTATAAAAAGAATAAGACTATCCATTCTTCCTTCTCTAATCAGCATCAAGAAGCCTTTTTACTGGACTATTAATTCTGACAGCTGATTTAGGCTTTCCCGTACTTCTGATAAAGCTAAGATACCACCTTTTGAACTTGAACTCTTTGTTAATCTAGTAATCAATAAATTCAAATCTTGGTTCTTCTT
This sequence comes from Silybum marianum, assembly GCA_036898165.1. NCBI lineage: Eukaryota > Viridiplantae > Streptophyta > Magnoliopsida > Asterales > Asteraceae > Silybum > Silybum marianum. The sequence continues at coordinate 11,055,199 of CM072540.1, read as the reverse complement.
CCATGAACATTTCAGGATGAAAATATTCAAGAAACAGTAGATCCACATGCTCTACAATCACTCTTTCTTGAGGTTGTTCTGCTTCAACAACTTCTTTGCCTTTTCTAGAACTATCAGCAATCTTTTCAGAAATTAATGCTTCATAAATTTTCTTTGACTGTGCTTCTTCAGCTGGTTCATTCTGTAAAACTTCAACCATATACTTATCAAAGATATCCAATTTCCTTGGATGAATGGTAAAGTCATAAGGATAGTTCAGAAGATTATGAGCACCTCTTTGAGAATTTCTTTCATTGACACAAAAGAAAACTTCTTCTGATTAACTCTCCGAACTGAATTCTTTCATCAATCTGAAATACTATTTCATCCTTTATCCTTTTTATCTCCACCAAATATGTCTTTCTTGATCATTTCAATGAATCACATCAAATAGAAGTAGAATACTTGGGAATATCTGAAATATAGAACACAAATAGACAAAGACTGTCATGTTTGTAATGATAAAATCCCAATTCTGGAGCACTGAAGAATTCCTTAGATGTTGCTTGATTCTCTGAAATTCTGCTAAGTTTTATCATATTCACCTGCCATACCCTTCTTTCAATGGCAATCTGAAAATCATGTAGTTCCAGGTTTCTGAGATAGATATCTAAAACTCTTCTAAGCTCTGCTTCAAGTTCTGCATCCCTTGTATTTACAAACTAGTTCAACAAGAACAACTTGCCTCGAAGCCTTAAACTATACAGATCAAATGAAATGAAACCAAGCATAGAACCATCTTCTCTTTCTATACCAATATTAATAACATTCATGTTATCAATCATTCTTCTATTTACATGATCAACCCTCTTAATAATAGTTTCATCATTCATGTTTCTCATTTTGTACTTCTGATGGAACTCTTAGACTTGCTTGCATATTCTCCTAGGCCACTTACCATCAAAGAAATGTTCCATATAACAACCATTAAGATTTTCTCTGTACATAACTTCATAAGTATCTTCAGGAAAAACTATTTTTATATGTACTTCTTCATGAAAGAACTCTTCCTTTTCATACACCTTATCTACAATAGGTTCTTCAATTTCTGGAAGTTCAATTCTTGGAATTTCTATCAATTCTCTATATACAATAGTGAATGATCCAAACCTTTCTTCCAATACTTCATCATTGAAGAAAACTTCTGGTAAGTGATCAAAATCAACTTCAATATCTTGTTTATACAAAGGTTGATTATAAAAATTTCTGAGCATAGTTAGATCTCCATACATAAATCTAACGTCCAGACTCCATGTAGGAATAAGAAAACCAGAATGAAGAAAAATTAACTTCTTCAACCATTTAAAAACATTCAAAAGATCCTCCTCTTCTCTTCTATTATCAATCTAAATTTTTGGTCTCCATAAGACAATATCCCTTATATCATTAACTTCTTCTTCATCATCAAATTTTATTATATCATTTAAATCTCCGGGCTCTCCAAATTCATCTTCATTTGCCAGATATTCATTCAACATCTCTTCATTTGAATCAGGCAAAATCTCTGTATCATCTATTATCTTTGATTCATCTAACTCATTGAATTCTAGAACCTCTGTTTCCTTCCCTTCTTCTTGAGATGCTTTCTCATTAACTTCAGAAACATCTTTAGGAACTTCATAAACATTAACAAGAACTTCAGAAATATCAGTATCAACTTTTTCAGAAGTTTTATCAGCACCAGAAATATTCTGAGCATCTTCAAAAGTTTGGGCAATAGAACACTCAACACCTTGCATTTCAGAAACTCTTCTTCTTTTCTCCTCCTAATGTTCATCATGACCCTGATCATCATGTTTTGTTTTGTGAGTTTTTTCCCGAGCCTTGCACTTTAGAGAATAAACTCTTTGATTAAGAGCAGCTTGTGTATTTTGCACAACTGTTAACTTGTCTAGAATTTATTTAATATCATCTTTAGTGGCTAATGAGAGAGATCATGAGGCTCAGAAGAAGTTGGCATAGATGTCTTCAGAGATGAAATAGGATTGAAAACTTCTGAGAGATTCTTCAGAATTGATACTTTGACAGAATTAAGATCATTTCCAGAAACTGTAGCTTCTTCAAGAATATTGAATTATCCATAATTCTCTTCTCCTGACACTCCACCCTATCCTCCACTTCTTTTTTAGTTTTGGCCGTCAATCCCTTGATATCCTTCTGAATCTTTGCAAATTCAGAAGTACAAAATTCTTTGAATTCAAAGAATTCAGAAGAAATCGGTGATTGACCAGGAACAACAGATGGTCATGTTTGCATGCCTACAGAAGTAGGATGGTTTGTTGATGTCACAACATCATGAACCACAAAGGAATCACGTAATAAGGCTTTTTATATGTTCACCTCTACAGGTCTTCCATCAAATCCTTGAACACCCAATGAAGGAATGTCTATTGATGTTGTTGCAACATGGCAAACATATTGCTTAGTGAAATTCGTAGGACTTGTGCTTGTGTGAAAAAGAGGAACATCTTGTTGTTTTTCCAGGCTCAAAGTTGGAAGGACCTCCAGACTCAATGTGCTCAAAATTATGAGGGGGCGGGGGGCATATATCCTTCTTTTTCAACATTGAGATCCTCCAAGTGGGGACTCAATGGTTGATTAGCTGCTTGCCCATGAGTGTTGATGAAACATCCTTCTGTTGAGAGAAGGATGAGTGGATGGGGGGGGGGGGGTTAACAAGATTTTCCATGGGCTCACTGGATATTTCAATGTTATCCACCAAAGGTTGTGGAATGATAGATGATCTAGGTGCCCGATTTAGAACAGTTAGTCACAGATTTCTTGATTTTCTATCTGTGTTCTCCCCTATTCAATTCTTTTTCTCAACCTTCTACCCTATCTCTCATTTTCATTTTTCCTCTTACATCTCATAGGATGTTCACCCCGTTGAACAACCACCCCACTCTCCCTAGGTGGAATTCTAGACCCCTCACCTTGCACACCTCTCTAGTCTGAATCATGGGTAGGAGCTACAGGTGTTTGTAGTCCCATCGATTCACAATACTCAATCAAAATCCTATTGTTATGCTTGACATAAGCCAAGAGTTCTGCAGGAATAGGTAAACCATTAGGAAATTGTGATAATGAAGATGATGATTGTCTGAGATTATCCATAGTGAATCTTGGAACTTCGGGTGCTTCTTTCATTAGGTAGAATCCTGTCTTCTATGTACATAGCACCTCTTATACATAGTTGAAAGAATCTCTGAAATGGAATGTATTTTGGCTTTTTGGCGGAAGTGACATAACCCCTCATTTCATCAAAAATTAGGGATGCATAATCATAATGCATATTAAATGCAATCCCATGGAATATGGTTCTGATATTTGCAGATGCCTGATCTAGACTTGAAATCTTCCTTGATAGACAAGTATTGATAATAGAGAAAAGAGTATACCAGATTGGTGAAAGACATTTTCTTCTAAATGAGCTTAGATTTTTCAGCCTTTCAGAATATCCCAAGGTCATAATTGATAGTTCCCGTAGATCAAGATATAGAAAGAATAACAAACAAAGAATAAGATTGGAGCAACGTAGTCGGATGTGTTATTGATATGATCAAGATATAAATAGTGTGTATTGAAAGTACAAGTATGATCTATGAACGTTAGCTACTACAGACTAACTAACTTTCTATTTATATACATGTAGAGATACTAAACTAACATACTAACATGTAGTTACAAGACAGACCAATAGTACCTATACACGAGTAAGACTATAGTTCAGAACCACTTCTGAACTATCTTCAGAAGCTCCTCAGAACCACTTCAGAACCTCTTCAGAATCTTCAGAACTTCTGAAGTTGCCACTTCAGAAGTTATCCCTTAGGCTTCTCTTAAATGCATCGGGACCTGATAATTGGGAGGATCCCTTCGACATCGATGTTTTGTTGGAAAGCTGGCCAGCAACAGCGAGCAGCGGGTCTTTACTTCTAAGAACACCTTCTCAGACTTCTGACTTTAGCTTCGGCACAAAATAAGAAACGGTCTCTCCAACGCATAAATGATCTCATCCGTATTCCGATCGAAGGTTTCAGTTTCATAATTCCTCCTTAGTGCGCTTGTACTTCTGAACTTTACTTAACCATTTGTCTGTTTAGCACCAGTTCAAAAGATCTGAACTGTTAAGCTTCAGAACCCAGTCTCCTTTTGAAGTTATCTTATTATCCTTAACAATCTCCCACTTAGCTTCAAAAATTCAAATTGTAACCCTAGAAGTTTAGAATCTGAAGGACTTCTCCTAAGATGAGCTTTCTGTATTCCAAGAGTTTTTCGATTCTATTATTCATATCTTTTGAAAGCTTTTTGTACTTTGAACATTCTTCATCATTCAGATCTTTTGGCCTTCTCTTTTGTTTCTTCACCAACCTTTCACTTATTACAAGGAAAGTTCCATTACAACACTTATGAATTTCTTCGTATCTGAAAAACAGCTTCCTTCCTTTTGCTTTGCATACAAATCCAGAAGGATGAACAATCAAAGTTCCTTTCTTCAGATTTTCCATACCATGAAGCTCAAAGTTAGGTCTTTTCATGTTTACTTTTTCTTTGCCCAATACATAGGCTACTTGAAAATCTGTCTTTGTGGCCCAGATGAACTCTCTATAGATACCATCTTTTAACACATGAAATACTTTTCTGAACTTAGAAATTCTATCATGGAATGGATTAATTCTGTTGTACACCTTGACCAAATCTCTTAAGTGCACATTCTGGAAGTCAACTTCAGTGAAAGTGCTTATTTCTCCATTAGCCCTTTCCAATTTGAAGAAAGCATACTTGTAACTCATTTTAGTTTTTAAATCAGCATCAATGACTTTTACAATAGGACTATCTCTTCTTGCTTCAGAATTCGATAGCTTTAGCTTACTAACTATCTTGTTGTACAAAGTTTCCATGTGTAATTCTTATTCAGACAACAATCAATAAAACTGAAACTCTGTTCTTGCTCCAGGAATATTTCAGGATGAAAATATTCAAGAAACAGAGTATAAGCATGCTATTGAATTCTAGCCTGTTGAAGCTGTTCAGCTTCAGAAATCTGCCTTGGTTGAACATTTTCTTCAGGAACTTCTACTTCTCTTTCAAACCATTCAGCCTTGCCTTTTCCTTTATCTGAACTTTCACCAATTCTTTCAGAAGCAATACCTTCTGAACTTTGAATAATTTGAGCTTCTTTCAAAACTTCAAATTCTATTTTCTGCTCTTTGAGATGAATGTGGAAATCATAACAATACTCAACAAGTAATCAACATCCCTAATTTTACTTATCTTTGAATGTCCAGCAGACATACTCCTTCTGATAAGCTCCCTGAAATGATTTCTCTCTTTGATCAAATACACAATCTCATTTTTTTTACTTCTTCTGAACCTGAAATCCATTCAATGTTCTCAGAAAGCCAATTCAAAGTAGAAGTGGAATACTTTGGGATATCAGAAAGTAGGAAAGTTCGTTCACTTGATCCATCTGCTTTGTATAGAAAACCAAGTTTTGGGTTGGTAAACACTCTTAACATCCCAGCAAACCCAACCATGACTCGTTCTAATAAATTTACTTTCTTCAAACCTTTTTCTAATGCCAGCTGAAAATCATGCTTTACAAGGTTTCTAAAATAGATATCAAGTATTCTTCTAACTTCAGGTACTAGCTCCATATCCTCCCTTTTAACATAAAAACTTAGTAAAGATAATTTGTCTTGGAGTCTAAGATTGTAGATATCAAACTCAGTAAACTCAATTGAGTACCATCTCTTCTTTCAGCTCCAATCCTTATAATTTTCAAATCATCCTCAATCTATCTGCTAATGCTTCTGAATTGTTTAATTAAAGTAGAATCAATCATGTCTTGAATACCATGTCTCTCATGAAAAGCTCTGACTTCAAAAGCATGCTCTTCACTCCATTCATCACTTATGAAGCTTTCCAAAGTAGCATTTCTGAGACTACTTTTATACATATGGTAATAGGTTTCTTTAAGAAATACAACCTTTTCTTGATCCAATTGATTGAATAGAGTTTCATTTATGAATACTTGATCTAACATTGGTTCTTCAAGAACTGGCAAAGAAATCCTTGGAATCTTGATACATTCTTTATACTTCACCTCAATCTCTATTTTGAATTCCGTTAAAAGCTAATCAGTAAAGTCAATTTCATCCACATGACTAAAATCAATCTGAACATAAGGTACTTCAGATGTTTGATTATAAGAATCTTTGAACACAGATAAACTTGTATACATGAATCTACACTCCAGATTCCATGTGGGATTCAGAAAACCAGACTTCAGAAAAATTAGCTTCATTAACTCACTCAGAAGATCTTCTACACCTCTTCTGACATTAGGGGTGTTCGAAAAAACCGATGGACCGCGAAAACCGGTCGGACCAAACCGAACCAGACCTTTTTTGGCGGTTTAGGCGGTCCTGCGGTCCGGTGCAGTTTACAAAAATGCTAAACCGGGCGGTCCGGTCTACGGTCTGAGAAATTTTAATGTGCGGTTTAAACCGACCGGACCGCTCGTATACATATATATATATATATATATGTAATCTATATCTATATATATATATATATAAAGGAGAAACATTTGGGAGTCCACGTGGCATCTCCTTTGGGAGTCCACGTGGCATCTTCTCCTTTTTCTTTTATTTTTCTTTTTTTAAATGTTAATTATGTTAAAAGACTTTTGTGCCCCTGTATGAAACAATATGTTTTTTATTGCAATTGGGTCATTTTGGTCATTTTACAATCTTTTTAGTTAACATTTAACCTCCAAACTCTTTAACTTTTTAAAGACTTTTTACTTTCATCATCTCTTAATCCATCCACAACATATAACCTCCTAATGTTCTCTTTTCTTTTTTCTTAAATTTTTATTTTTTAAAAGGGTGAATATGTTGATGACATTTTTGTCCCCATATCTAAGTTATATCGTCATTAAAAATAAGGGTCTTTTTAGTAATTTTATACACCCATTGTATATATATTTTTTATATACATAAAAGCAAAAACCTCAAACTATTATTTACACCCAATCTTTATGGTTGATTAGTAATCTTCTAAGAATCATTTTTTAATTTTTTTAATTTTTAAAATATTTAATTTGTTAATGACATTGAAACCCCTATATGAAATCTATTATTTGCTTATGAGTGGGTCGTTTTGGTAATTCTACATATCGTCATTTATGTCTTGGATTTAACTCCAAACTTTTCATTTGTCCATGTACACCTTCCAACTTCCTTAATCTCCTTCATAAATTACATTTCATCTTAAAATAATTACACATTTATTAACAAAATAATTTGTCACTGCGCAACGCGCAGTGCCGCACACTATATATAAAGCAGAACCACAAGGTGATGATGATGTGGCATGCTTAGAAAATTTCTTAAATTTTCACTTTTTTTAAAATTTAAATCATCAATATGTTAAAAGACCTTTCTGTCCTTTTATGCAAGTATGTATTTTTAATGTGAGTCAGAGATATTTTGGTAATTCTTCATACCTATTACTTTGCAATTGGTTTATGTCATCATTAAAAATGAGGGGGTTTTAAGTAAATTTACACACCTATTGTAATTTATATTAATTAACTATTTTTTTATGTTATTAACTTTTCATTTGCCATTATTTATTTTAATTAATTATTGGTTTTTATTGTAATTTATGTAGATTAACTTTTTATTTTCCTTTTTTTATGTTACTAACCATTGGTTTTCCTTTTTTTATTTTAATTAATCATTCATTTATCCTATTTAAGCATTAAGTGATGCTTTGTTTTTTTGTTGGTTATGTTATGGATTTTTTTAATAACAAACCACCTCTCAATCTCTCATTCTAAAACATTTTCTTTCACTAGATTTTTATTGCTAAAAGATCAATATTTGTTAGGAGTTTTTGTTTATTATTGGTATTTGTATATTGTGAGAATGTTCAAACACGAAGAAAATAGGAGATTTGATTAGTTTAAACATGATTCTAATCGATGAGAATGTATGATGAAGTTGTCTATTGCATACTTTGTTTTAAAAAAATTCTAATTTGTTATCCACTTTTTTTACAGGAAAACTTAATGCATGCATCTATGCATAAAAACTTGGTCCCAAAGTTTCATCATCTATTGAGCGAGGGTGTTGTGAACTGTCTAAAAAAGATTGAGATTATTGAGAGCAAGGGAAGTTACCGACCATTATCAACTAAGTACAAGATACGTTTTTTGACTTTCACTTTCATAAAAAGATTAGAAGGAGATATGATAAAAAAAAAAATATATACTTATCAATGACTTCAAATTTATATCTCAAAGTTTAGTTGAATCACGTATCAATGATGACAAAATACCGTCAGGTTTATAAATCTGAATTTATTATTTCTATTCATCTCAATTTATTATTTTCTCTTTGGTTTCTTATTTGTTTTAGTACTTCTGATATTATTGATATATAACTTTTTCACAGCTTTGTCCGAGTTTTGAGGAGTATTCTCAACAATAGAATTTGTCATTGTATTCGCTTAATCGGAGTTGTTAGGATTTTTGGTTATGATTTAATTAAGATAATAATTTTATATATGTTGTTTTATGATTTTGATCAAATTATTTATTTATATTTGTTCGTATTGTGATTTCGATTTAATAATAATTTTATGTATGTTTGTGTTGTGATTTTCATTGAATGGTAATTATATGTATATATTCATTTCGTGATTTTGATCATATTTTAATTTTATGGATGTTTGTAATATGGATATAGATCACATTATATATTTATCTATGTTCGTATCATGGTTAGGATCACATTATAATTTTTACGTATTATGTCATGAATATTTGAAATCTTCAAGTTTTATATTTTATGATATAAGGTAAGAATTTTATATAGGTTCGTTTCTTGATTTTGATCGAATTATAGATTTATGTATATCCTTATCATGATTTTGTTTGCATTACAACTTTTGTGTGTGTGATTTTAAACTTTACTCATGTTGGACGTTTTTTAGTTTACAAATTCTTAGATTCTTTAGCTTTATCTAATTCATGTTCTTCTTTATATATCTTGCATTATACAGTTTTCTCACTTTAAATTGATATTACATTTCGTTCAACTATTGATAAAATACCCTTCCTTTATTTCACATTATATGAATGTACTGTAAATTATGTTATATGACGTTTTTAATTTTTATTACACATCTAACTATTTAGATGATTATATGTGCATGAATTTATAAAATAAAAAAAAAATCATTTGCTCAAAAACACACAATACATTACTATATTACATTTTTATTATCAAATTACGTTTAATTATAACTTAGTTACATATTTCTTAACAAAATAAATTTTATCACCATATTAAAATTTATTATCAAATTACGTACTTTCTAACAAAATAAATTTCGTCATCGCGCAACGCGCGAAGCCAAACTCTAGTTTTATATAATTCTTATGTAAAAGATTTAGGCCTGCACTATATTATTTAGGTATTGGGCTTAAGGTTTACTTGGACTATTGGGCTATTAATATTTTAGAAATTAAACTTAATTTAGGAATTATAGGGTTATCAATCAAAGCCTCAAAGGCTATTCTTCTCCAATCGATCCAAGAACGTGAACGAATTCAAAATTTCCAATATTCATTCTTCATATCGATCCAAAATACGAAGACGTGAACGAGTTCCGATTTTGACTTTTATTTTCCCACGCAACAACAACAATTAATCGATCAATTGAGGACTGTAGGGTTCTTGATCAAAGCAATTCTTCTTGATACTTCTTTCGCGAAAGGTATGGACTTAATCTTCACTTTTTTCTTGTATATGTTAATGTAATTCATCACTGTACCTTATTAGACTTGTTAATTAACCATTGTGCTAGTATGTTTATTAGACTTCTTTAGTTGTTTCTAGTTTTGAACTTTTTTTCTTATACGACAAAACAAAAGCATGGACTTTTTTCTTGTTTATTGTAATGTTATTCACTTTTTTCTGGTTTTTTTTCTATTATTTGATTAAGGTTTTTCTTTTGTTTCCTTTTGGTTTTTTCTTTAATTTATTTAGATGGAAACACCATCCAACAACAATAGCACCGTTGACTCATGATTCTAAACCCCCTTTGCCACATAATAAAAAGAGACCTAGACAATCTTCTGAGGTATGGGATCAATTTTCAAGAAACAAGGAGGACCCAACTAACCCAAGGGCCATATGCAATTATTGTGGTAAAGATTATGCTAGCGATAAAAAAAGAAACAGGACTAGTAACCTTTGGAACCACGTGAACAAACAATGCAAAAAATCCCCATTAAGATTGAGGACAAGAAGAAAAAGGTTTTTTCTTTTCAAAATGTTGGGGGTGGCATTGGGAATGAAAGTGTTGGTGGTAGTAATCTTGTGTCCGTCGGGTTTAGTCAAGCGGGATTTAAACTATTTTGTAGTGTTGCATGTCCAAAGTTTGATCTTCCATCACGTATTACAATAGCTAGGGATATCATGAATCTTTTATAATGATGAGAAAAATAAACTGAAGTCATTCTTGCTTAAAAATTCATAGAGGGTTTCTCTTACCACTGATACTTGGACTTCTATTCAAAATGTTGTCTATATGGTGTTGACATCTCACTTTATTGATTCAAAATTTTGTCAAGTGGCTAATCATAAAGGGGAGACATTAGGAAAGTTATTGAGTCATGCTTAAACCAATGGGTTATCGAGAAGGTTTTTAGTATCACGGTTGATAATGCATCTTTCAACAACGGGGCTATTCAACACATGAAAAAAAGATTGCAAATTTGGAAAAGTGCAGTTTGTGATGGAGAGTATTTGCATATAAGGTGTTCAGCGCATATCTTAAACTTAATTGTGGGTGATGGATTGAAAGAAATGGATAATTCCATAGTTGCTGTCCGTAACGAAGTTAGATATGTTAGAGCTTCTCCTTCTAGCTTTGCAATGTTTAAATCTTGTGTAAAAAACACTTGTAAAGAAGAGAAAGCTCTTATTTGTTTGGATGTGCCTACACGGTGGAACTCCACCTACTTAATGTTGGATCATGCTTTGAAATATGTTGATGCTTTTAAGTTGCTAGAAGAAGAGGATGGTTTCTTTTTTCAATATTTTTGTGAAGATGATAGAAATGGAAAAAAAAACCTATAGGGCCACCATCGGAAACTGATTGGGAGAAGTGTGCCATTTTTTGCAAGTTTTTGAAGGTTTTTTATGATGCCACTTTAAAGTTTAGTGGTTCATTATTTGTTACTTCAAATGTTTACTTTCATGAGTTGTCTTAATAAATGGTGTTCAAGTGACAAATCACAATTAAAGGATATGGCTAGTAAGATGAAGAAGAAGTTTAACAAATATTGGGGTACAACTGAAAACCAAAATGTGGTTCTTATGTGGCTACTGTTCTTGATCCTAGATACAAGTTAAAATATGTGGCATTTGTTTGAAGCAACTTTATAGTGAGCAAGAAGCCAATACTATCATAGATACTGTCAAGAGTTGTCGTTCAAAGTTAGTGACTCATTATACAAGTGAACTTAAAGTAGAGCATAAAGGAAAATACTGTAGTACTCAAAATGGGACATCTTCTCAAGATAAAATGCAAAGTGTGGATTCCGATGATGAAGATTCAATCAAAATGTTTGAAACGGAGTTTTACAAAGAATGTGATGAAGATAATGATTTAGATTTAAAAAATGAACTTGAAAGGTACCTAGATGACCGCAATGAAGATAGGAAGAATAAGAACTTTGAAATTTTAGAATGGTGGAAAGTGGCTTCATCAAAGTATCCTATTCTATCCATGATGGCTCGAGATGTACTTGTTGTTCAAGTTTCAACCGTAGCTTTAGAGTTCGCTTTTAGCACCAGAGGGAGAGTTCTTGATAGTTTTCGGAGTTCGTTGAGTCCTTCCATGGTAGAAGCTTTGATTTTTTGCCAAAATTGGTTGAGATCCACATCATTGCCATTAGATTTGACACCGATTTTTGAAGAAATGGATGCTTATGAAGATGTCAATTTCGGTAACTAATTTAAATTCATTTCACATTATTTAAACATAACATTGTTTATAATAACTATTGAATTGCGATTATATTTGCTTACTTTCATTATTTCTTGAGTTTTGTAGATAGATCCACATTCACCTCACCGAAGTTACAAGTATTGATTAGAAATTGTTGCGACATGTGAGATTTCTAAAGTAAGTATTTTAGTATTTTCCAAATTACTTACACTTGATATTATTTATACTTTAGAGTTCGGCTTTTCAATTATAGAGTTTGCATTTTACAATTTTCAATTATAGAGTTTGTTTTTCATGATCCATTCACCATTTTTATACATAAGATTCAATTTGACTGGGTAGCTCAATTATATAATGTATTTAGCTCCTAATCGGTTTTATAGTTCTTTGCAGATCGTGTATTAAATCGGAGTTGTTGACAAATGACAAGTACAAGGAATTGCCAAATTGGAAAATTTAATTGTTAATCGATCGCATTTTTTCCCGTAAAGTATGGATTCAATTTGGAGAATGGAACTAATTTGAGTATTTGACAATTTATGATGCATAACTTATTTTAAATATTGAATTATTTAGGATTATGTATGATGTATGGACAAAGATGAATTGTTGATTTGGTTCTTTTTACTTGCATTTCTAAGTTATATGTTTGGATGTAGTTTTTAAAACTTTAAAGTCAATAATTAGTCGAAACCGCTTAAACCGGTCAGACCATACCTCATTTTTGTGGTCCGGCTTGACCGGTCTGGATACTTCATTCCAAACCGCACGGTATGAAAAAATCTCAAACCGCCACTTATGGTCTGGTCTGTTAAAATAGGCTAAAACCGGGCAGACCAGACCGCGAACACCCCTATCTGACATCAACAAATTGCACTTCTGGTCTCCAGATAACAATATCTCTTACTTCATTTACTTCCTCCTCATAATCAAACCTGTTCACATCTGAAAAATCACCAGGTTCCCCAATTTCTTTTTCAAATGCCAAGTATTCATCATTGTTTTTGTAATTGCATGTAATTCATCACCCTCCTTTAGAAGCACAATTACCATTGTTTTTGTCTCAATTCCACATATTTTTCGCTTTTCCGGGGTTATGGGAAGAAGATGTAGGGAAGCAGTGGTGAAGTAGGTAGAGTCTGTAGTGAGCTCAATGGTTTCTTTCCGAGATTCATGCAACAAAAGCATGCTTTTAGCTTCCAAAAAGTGGGAAAGGGTTTGGTGTTAGTGATAACATCAACTATACTATGATAGGAAGGTGGTAACTGGCGTAAGATTTTCATGACTAATTCAACATCTTTAATGGGTGAGTCAACATCAGATAGAGCATTAGCAAGATTTTTAAGAGAATGACAAAACTCGATAATAGATAAAGAACCTTGCTTAGTGTATCAACTCATCCCACATGGATGGAAGGTGAGTATTTTTAGCTCATTGTAAGTCTCAAGTAATGGGCTACCAATAACTTCCACCATGGTTTGAAGTTGGAATTGAAGTTATTGGGCCAATCCATTGCTTCAGGCTTTTGGGGCGTTACAAATGGTATCAGATCCTATCCTTGTACCATCAGCATGGTGGGGGAAAACCTCATCGAGTATGATGATTCCTCGAGAGGGGGTATTTATAACATCTTAGGCAAAACCCACAACGTTGATGACAAGGAGAAAGATTTTGGGCAGACCAGACGAGGACGTTAAGAGTTTAAGTGGGGAAGTTTAACAACTTGTATTTCAAAATTGATCTTTCAATGGATCTTGCTTTGGGCTTTGGTGGTGTTACACTTGGTACTTAAAAATTGATCTCGAAGTAGGAGCATTCTAGACATCTTATTATTTAGAAAGAATCCATCTAGTTTATCTGAAAGATCTTTTACGGTCCAATCATACTAGAAGTTATTTGAAGTTATTTGTGTTTCCTCCTGGTATTATCTATGAACTTGAATCCCTTTTTAGGGATTTCTTACGGACCCAAGGTGACAAATCCCGTGGGAAATGCCGAGTAGCTTGGGATGAGATTTGCCAACCAGAAAGATGCGGGGGTCTTGGGTTCAAAAACTAGGCCTGTGGAATCGATGCTTGGTCACAAAACACATCTGGGATATATTGCGAAAACGAAACTCCCTATGGGTAAGATGGGTGAGTAGTCACTATATCCAAGGAATGAATTTCTGGATGCTGAAAAAAAAAGATTGGTGGTCCTAGATCTTCCGCAGTATGCTTAGGATTCGAATCACATAAGGAAGTTTTTCCTCATTCAAATCGGTGACGGGAAGTCTACAAATGCTTGGGAGGATAAATAGTTTCCTGTTGGTCTTTTGAGTTCCCTAATTTCTTACCGAACTATTAATGCATTGGGCTTCACGGCTCATGATACAGTACGTGAGGTTATTCAGAAGATTGGCAATGCTTGGCCGAGTGATATGATCGCCCGGATCCCGCATTTGGCCAATATTCCAGTCCCAGTACTTTCGCAAGGGGAGGATAAGGTTTCTTGGATAGACCGGAATAATATAAAGTCTGAGTTTACTATTCACAATGCTTGGGCGTCTATGGAACAAGATCATGCAACTGTTGATTGGTCAAAAGTGGTTTGGAATAAACCCTACATCCCCAAACATGCTCTATGTATTTGGTTTGCTTGTAGGTTGCGGTTGCCCACACAAGATTGCATTCTAAACTGGAAACAAGACCCCCCGGATATGAAATGCCTCTTGTGTCATCAATGCTTGGAAACTCATAACCATTTATTCTTTCAGTGTGACTACTCGAAAGACGTATGGGAGTTGATGAAAAAGGAAGTTTCTTTACGGCACATACCGGAAAGTTGGGATGATATCTTGGACCGCCTCAATAATGGTCACTATGCCTCTTGGTCTACCCTGCAAAGGGTGGCCTTATCTGCAACTGTTTATTATATTTGGCAGGAAAGGAACAAGAGGCTGTTTGAAAACTGCAATAGAAGCATTGAGAGGTGTTCAAGGAAGCTAGGGGAGTGATCCTCCAAAGAATGGCGTGGAGGAGGAACGGTAGGCACAGTACTATTACCAATGGAGTTACAATTTGAGGAGGTTGCTGTGGCTTTTATTTGGCTTTGGACCTGGTTTTTTGCTTGCTGCTTGGTCGTCTCTGTTTGGCTTTGATTGTTTTGGTTACTTGTTGCTTGGTTTTTGATTTCCAAGTTGGCTTTCTTTTGTTTCTTATTTTGATGTAACTTGAACCGTTATTTTTTTTTCTTCTGTTTTTAATGGATGTGCCTGGGTTTTCCGCTAAAAAGAAGTTATTTGAAGAAGATTGGGATGACATGTGGAATAAAACGATGATTTGACACGGGATTCAATGGATTCCCAATCTTCATCGTAATCACCGGATGGTTTTGATGTGCCATTCATGTGGCTGAGAACCTTATCACCTTTACACATGTCTAGAAGGATATGATGCCGAAGTTTATACTTGGATCCATCATCCGTAAGCTTAAAACTGAATTGGGAATAAACATTGGTTAAGGCATAAACTAGTTGTTGGATCGTAGGTGCAACGGAGAAAGAAGGTGTAGTGAGATCGTTGGGGTTAGTCATGATATGGTAAGTAGAGGAAAAACAAGAATAATAAACGAAGTAGGAAGTAGAAACTTAGGCAAGAAGTGCTTACCGTGGGTAGAAGGATTGTAGTGTACAAATTACACTTTCCCGTGTGTAACAAAGATGGCCGACAGCGGAAGTATGTGGGTGAATGGTTTGCCGAATTCCTTATGTTCGATAGAAGCTCCACAACCTTCTGACCTCTAATAGATGATCTAACCAGTGAAAATGTAGATCTAGATATTATGGACCTACTGTCCATAAATCAAGACGATCCAACTGTTCCATATCCGGGAATAGGGAAAACGACGCAACTACGACGTGGGTGAATGGTCTGCCTAATTCCTTATGTTCGATAGAGTCTATTTCACCTTCGGATATTATAAAAATATAACAAATAAGAGATATAAAAATACGTGCTTTAACAATATGGTGTACTTTATTGTCTCCAAACGTGCTTACAACTTTGTAAGGTCAACTGATCATATGCGGCCAAAAGCCTGCCTATTTGAAGATAAGGGACAAACTCTACACGAAGTTTGCCACGTGAATTGAACCCTCTGACTTTCATTAAATGCAATAGGTATAAATAGATGAGAAGATCCTTCTTCAATTCACGTCTTCTCTCCAAAACTTCTATACTTAGAAGAATTCTTCCTCCTCTAATACTCTTTATTTCTTACTTCTACTTTCTTGTGCATTCACTTAGCGATTCTTAGATTGTTTAGAACAAGTTTTTAATATTTTCTTATTCCGCAACAATCTGTAAATTATGTGTTGATAAAACTATGTCATTAAACGAATTTATACAAAAAACTTGTGTGTTTGTTTTCAACCCCTCCACCTCTTCAATTTTTTTGTATACCATTACACTATTATAGAACCCTTTTAGGACCAATAAATAGTTCTCATATGCAATTATGGAATTAAACAGTCCTTTCTTAAGGTTTATGTTAGACAAATTGCTAAAGAACACAAACCTAAGCATAGTATATACCTTACAATTCTTTCCTTATAGTTTACAACGCATGAAGGTTGACACAACTCTTTTTAGACATTTGTAACACTCTGTGGTCAAATATTTGTGTTGGCTTACATTTAAGTCCAACTCGTCCAAGTGAACAAACATTTATAAAAATTTCCAGGATTACTTGGATGAAACTTACCAACTAAAAGTGAATAGTGGAGTTGATAAAAATTGAAAACAATTATCTATAACACATAGGCTTGTGTCCAAATTGCTTGTGATGAGGACCCAACCTATTCCTCTCTAAGGTAGGATTTTGCTCACCTGCTTCTTGCCTACCAACAAGCCAGAGGTCAAGAGGAAACGATGATCAAACAAAGGGCAAAGATAAAGTGGTTAAATGAAGGCGATGGTAACACTAAGTTTTTCCATCATGTTGTACGTGAAAGACGAAATACCAATCACATCTGTGTAGTAAGTAATGTGTAAGGAAACTTTGCCTATGATGAAGACATCCCGAAGATTTTTGTTGATCATTTCAAATCTTTTTTAGGGACCTCGGATCCGAATGTTGACCCTTGCATGGGACCAGAGTTCTTCTCTCATAAAATTTCTCTTACATAGTCTCTTCATATAATTCGACCAATTACGGATAAGGATATTTGGGATTCCCTATTTCAGATTGGTGGTGACAAAACTCCGAGGTCTGATAGATTCTCTTCTCAGTTTTTCAATGTTGCTTGGAGTGTTATTGGGAATGATGTTCAAATTCCCATTCACAATTTATTTTATTCGGGCCGAAAATATAAGGAACTAAGCCATACAATATTATGTCTCATCCCAAAGATCCTGAATGCCTCAAAGGTAACGGATTTCAGACCCATAGCATGTTTTTCTGTTCTATATAAATGTATTAGCAAAATTGTCTTAGACAAATTCAAAGATTTGTTGGATTATTTGATAAGTCGTTCTTAATGGGCGTTCATCCCTGGTCGACGTATCTCGGATAGTATCCTTATGGAACATGAGCTAGTTGCTGGGTATCAGAAGAAATATGGTCCCCCAAAATGTGCGTTCAAAATTGACATCAGGAAGGCGTATGATACGTTTAATTGGAAGTTTGTGACAAACAAGCTTATCGGACTTGGTTTCCACTCGGTTATCGTGAAATGGGTTTGGGAATTTATATCCACACCTACCTAATCTATTGCCATTAATGGTGATACAGAAGGATTTTTTAAAAGCAGTAGGAGGATTTGGCAGGGAGACCACATATCTCCTTGTCTCTTTACTAATGTTATGGTTGGTTTTTCTATGATCCTTAAACAATGTATTCAAGAGGTTGTCACGTTTGGTTTCCATTATGGGTGTAAGGAGATTGAGATAACCCACCTCTGCGTCGAGGATGACCTTTTTGTTTTCACTAGGGGTGATGCTTATTCGGTGGGGGTTCTAAAGAAGCCGTTGGAAATTTTCCAGAATAAATCTGGCCTTTCCCGAGCATTGAGAAAAGTGAGATTTTCTTTAGCAATGTCACGAATAGTGAAAAACAAACAATTGCAGATTTTAGTGGTCTGGTCCAAAAAGTAAAGGCGAGGATCCATACTTGGAAAAATAAGTTTTTATCATACGGGGGTAGGAGACAGTTCATCAGATCAGTGTTACAATCACTCCAATTATATTGGATGTCGGTGTTCTCTATTCCTTCAGGTATCATTTATGAGCTTGAAATGCTATTTAGAAATTTCCTTCAACGTCCTTCTCTCCCGAGGTTCGAAATGTGGAGGTACCTTTACCGTCACCTGCTAGCTCTGTCCGCCACCAAACATGCCAGGCTTCGGCTCCGTGCAACTGCTGACACCTTTCGAAGCACTTTCTACTGTATTTTTATGTCATTCCCATTTAGGTCCGATTCGGTTTAGGCTCAAGGGGATAGCTCCAGAGGAAAATGTCGGCTCTCTTAGCATGAAGTATGCAAACCTATTCAAAAATGGTGGACTTGGCCTAAAGCGGTTAACTCTGCAGAATAGATGTTTGTGAACAAAGCATATTTGGGACATCCTGATGAAATGCAAATCCTTGTGGGTGGAATGGATCCATTCTCGCTATATTCAGAAATCAAATTTCTGGATGATTTGGAAATTGGATGGTTGGTCTTGGGTTTTCCATAAAATCCTTGACATAAGGCCTCATGTTCGTCGGTTCATAGTTACCAAAGTTGGTGATGGTCGTACAACTAATGCTTGGGAAGATTTATGGTTGCCGACTGGACCATTGGCCCTGATTCTCGCTTATAGATTCATTCATGCCAATGGTTTTTCAACCACTACTATTGCAAGGGAGGTGAGTCAAAATGTGGGTGATAATTGGCCAAACTCTTGGACCCAAAGAATACCGGCGTTGAAAAACTGCCCAATCCCTACTCTTAATGACGAGGAGGACAAAATTAGGTGGATTGGGGCACAAAAAACGTATGTTGATTTCTATGTTCGAGAAGCTTGGAATGTTATTGAAGAACCGTCTAATGTGGTACTCTGGCATAAAGTTTCTTGGAATAAAGCTTTTATTCCAAAACATGCTTTCTGCACTTGGATTGCATGTCATAACAGACTCCCTACTCATGATCAAATTGCCCTGTGGAAACATGATCCCCCGGATCCAATAATGTGCCTTTTGTCAAGCGTGACAAGATTTCATAACCATTTTCTTTTCGAATGCATCTTTGCAAGAGATATGTTGCAAAGGGTTAAAAGGGAGGTTGGTATCAATAACTTTCCGAATGTATGGGAGGAGATCATGAATCTTCTTGTGGATGGAAGATGTAGAATGTGGACTATCATGCAAAATCTTGCTTTCTCTACTACGGTTTACCATATCTGGCAACAAAGGAATAGGAGAATCTTTGATTGCAACCGTAATCAAGATACGAATTTTCAGATAATTCTAGGTGAATTTTTGGCTAGGATGGCTGGGAGGAACAGAAGAAATTATTTTAACCTTGCTAATGGTGGTTGATAAAAGATCTTCACGACTCTCTCAATAGCTTTGTTGGATGATTGTTTGGTTTTGGGCTAGGGTTTTATCCTTCTGTGACTTACTTTGGCAATTAGACCTATATTTTTTCTGGCTTGTTTTGCTTGGCCACTTGTTTCCAAGCTTGGTTACGTAGGCGTTGTTTGACTTTGTATTTGTTTTTCTGCTCATTCATAAAAGTGCCTAGAGGTTTCTCTAAAAAAAATCTTAAACCTTTACTCTTACCCAGGCTAGGGTGTTTAGTACATCATTGCTGAAAAAAGTAATGGCATGCATTTAAATGTTATAAAGGTAAATTGCATAAAGTAAAGTGCAAGAAATGTAAATACGTAATAAAAGTAAAATACCAGAACATAAAGATGCAAGAAATGTAAAGTGTTGGAATGTAAAAGAGTTGGAGATGTTGAAGTGCATAAATTGTTGGTGTTGAAAGCGCAAATGATGAAAATTGTAGACTTGCTGTGAAAAAGTAAGAATGTTGTAGCAAATGTTAACCTAAAGGATTTCTTGAAGTTAAAAGGAAACTAGAACACAAAGCTAGTCCAAACTATGAAACGTTGGAGCTTCAAATTAACGATTGAGATTATTCTCATATACTAAAGAAGAGAGCCAAAAGAGAGGAATCAAAGGTACCAAACATAATATCCTTTGGGTAATAACCAACTAGGAAGTCTACTACTAGGAAGAAACTAAAGTACAATCCTTAATTGTGGATCTCAGTATATGATCAGGTAACAATGTGATGAACACAATAAACAAGAATAATATCAATAAGAACACTTTATGTCATATATCTCACTTGTATATTCGTGATTACAATGATATTCTATAACGTCCTAATCACGATATGAATAATTAATCTCTAATAAGCTCTAGCCTAAATCTCTAGCTTTTGTATGATAGCGCTAACCCTCTATTTATATGAATAGGAAATACGATATAAGGAAAGTAAATGTTAAGGCATTATACACTTGCCTTATTTACAATAAGATTGTTTTGTTATATTTAAACATTAAATCTTTCCTAAAACTTAAACCTTCCTAATTAATGACTTTGTTGACTTTACAATTTAGCCCTTCACGTCTTCAGTAGTTGTCATCTCGGATACAATATTTTGAAACCTAACAATCTCCCCCTTTGTATTCGAGATTAAAATTTATCAAATCAGCACTTTTGAAGACGATTGAAATTTTGTCAACAAATCTACATCTTGAAATCTTTTGCTCCCCCTATGAATATGATCACATGATAAGCTTCGTAGCTCCCCCTTAACGTTAGCATGTAGTTCACGAAAAGAAAGTCGAATGAGCCATGATGTCGTAGGGTAAAATCTTCTTTCAAATATATACAAGAATATGCAAGAAGGATGCGAGGAAATTACTCATTAGGCATGACCAAGTCAACTTCAAAGAACTCGGGTATTTGTGATCGAATAGTGTCATGCGACAACTTGGGATCTCGGGTTTTAATCAATTGAAAAATCTGTTTGTTAATTTTGAAGTCCGATAACAGAGTATCTCGGGTCACACACATCTTGATTCTTGGAATGGTCCGAAATAATGACTTTCTTATAATGGTCCGAGATAATGACTTTCTTGATTCTTCCTTTTGATCTATTTGCATGTGTCTTTGATACACTATTTCTCCCCCTCATAATGATAAGGAGAATCCGAAGCATTATGAAATTAATCAAAGACAGTAAGTGGAAGTAATAAAGCGCGAATATGGAAGAATGGGTAAGAGGCTAACATATAAGCACGAAAAGAAACTATTATCACTTAAATAAAAAATAAATTCAATTAAGTGGCCTGTATTCAGTGTTGGCAACGAGTTAGCAGTGATAGGACTTCCTGTTATCATAGAAGTAAGTTATAAACCTATCTTCTAAAACTGTTTCGGCATAAACACAAAGATATGCAATGTGAATCACAAAGACTCGTGTAAAGTGTAAAAGAATATTTGTATATATTATGGCTCAAAAGACTCAATGTGCACAAAACAAGATGTTCGAAGACCGGAGGTGTGTCTTGTTGTTTCAGTATCTAAATCTTCCAAGTGAAGAATAGATAGATGATATGTTAAATCTCCGTGATATATGAAACAAGCACCTTTTGTGAGATATTTGAGTAGCTGGGTGGGGTGACACAAGTTGTGGACGTGGGGTGACACAAGTTATCGACATTGGGTCCATGTTTATTTCAATATTCATCTCCAAGGAATCGAGAATGAATAGATTGTGTGGCTACCCGGATAACTGTTTAGGTTTGGTAAAAAATAAATATTTTCTTTTAAGTCTTGTCACACGCTCACATTTTTTTTATATCACAAGCACTCAGTTTTATTTTAATCATATCCTTTCAAGATATCTAACCTAGGGATGTGTTTCATGGGTAGGTCCTTCCGACTTTGGATTGACCATTGAAACTTCTAAATCCTATCACACACAAAGAGTTTGAAACATTGAAGTTCGAGTTCTGAACTGATGTATTCAGAATTCATAATATAATGTAAAACGAGTTCTGAACTAAGATATTCAGAAGCCAAAAATAAGAGCAGGTCCATAGCTAAGATACTATGAAGCTAATAATGAAGTATGTAAAATATGGTACTCCCCATCAAAAGCAGCATAACCTTTTGAATAATCATGTCATGTGCATTCATTCATTTCTTTCTTCCCCGTCGACCACGACGACAGAAACGACGCGAAAAATCCAGACCCGGAAAGGGGAAGGGCCAGTGAATATTCTAAATTTAGAACAGGACGTGACATGCCTACAAAACAAAATAATTTTTTTTTGGTACCCAAGCTTTGTTGGGTCATTGGAGGTTAGCTTTAGAAACAACAAATGGGGAATTGGGAATACTATAAGTACGATACCATTTATGAACATACCTTTGGTGAATAAAATCATTTGTGCCGCAAGTAGAACAACAAAGATTTGTGGTGCTTAGACTGATTAGCTGATTGATTGACTTGACAAAATAAGGTAAATTAGTCTTGGAAACAAATGATTTTGCATCAACTACAGGAGATGGATGTAGCATGCTTCCAACACTATCATCTGTAATTGATTTCTTCCTCCAAACATTCTAAATTTCTTAAAATTACCGGAATTGGTAACAAAATCATTGTGAGATAAAGTAGAATTATGAGTCCGAGAAGTTGGAGAACTATATGATTTGGAGCTGTTAGAATAATTGTATGATTTGACACTTGAAGACAAGTTATTCTTACAGACACTTATTGTAGAAAGAGGATTTATCTTATGAATTGAACTTAAAGCAGTTGTATAACCTTCAAGTTCTCTAATTTTGCACAAGAGATGATCTTTTTCTTCCATAATCACATCATATTTTGTTTGATATTCGGATCTCATTTTCTGTTAATTCATAAGATTTGTTTCTAAAACAGATAGATTGTTTGATGGTTTGCCAATTCTCTTAAAAAACTTGCTTCTCTTTTTCAAAATGTTTTTCCAAATTTTTGCTTTTATTAATGATCAAAGTACTTTTCCTGATTAAATTCGTCTTATTAGTCTCAAACACTTTTCTTTCATTATCCAAAAGGTTCGGGAGCTCAGAAATTTGCTTTCATAGCTCCAAACCTTTTGTTTCGGAAGATTTTCATTCTAAAATCTTAACCTGCTCAAAATCAGACACTTGTTTAGAAAGGTTTCTAATTGTCAATTCACAAGTTTTAATTTTGCTTTCAAATGATTTTCGCTCAATATCAAACTTGTGTTTTTCATCAGAAATTACTTTCATTTCTTTCCCAAATTTCATAAATTCATATATTTTACTTGAAAGAGCAACACTGTAAGTCTTAGAATCTTTGAATTTCTCTAACTCAGAAATAGTTTTTTTCAAATCAAAATTTAATTTTATCAACTCAAGATTTTTCTTTTCACAAATTCTTCATACGTCGTATGATTTGTATTCCTCGAATGCTCGTTGAGTTGTTCTTGTAAAAACTCATTTTGTTTTTTCAAAAAATTTCTGGTTTGTTCTGAGTTATGAAACTTAGATTTGAGGTCAACATGTTCTCTTAAAAGTTCATCAAGCACTTTCATGTTATTTGCATTTCTTGCTTCAAGTTTAGCAACTGTTGCATTTAGCTCCAAAATTTGTTTTTGAGAACTCATCTTTGAACTATAACCTGTACAACTCAAATACACAGTTAGTTCATGTAAAAAATATAAGCACCGGTTACCTGATAAAGTGATCTCGATCGGTGAGTTTTGAAAATTTTCTAAGACTTGTTTGAAAAATGGTAAATTTATGTCGGGTGTATAGGAATCGAGGATAAAATATGTCGGATCAAGAGGACTCGAGGAAAAATGATGTCGGGTCAAGGGTCCGATATCTCGACTTGTCGGGTTTCAAGGGTTCGATATTTTACCTTGTCGGGTCAAGTTGGTCTGATATAAATGAATGTCGGGTCTAATGGAGTCGAGGACTAAGAATGTCAGGTTGAGTGAATCGATGAAATTTTTGTCGAGTCGAAAAGGGGTTCAATATCTTAACTTATCGGATCAAAGTGTCCGAGAACTAATTTATGTCGGGCCAAGTTGAGTCGAGAAGAAATTTGTCGGATGAAAATTATGTCGATTTTAACAGATTGGAAAAAAAATTGAGTTTATCTAGTCCTTAGGGTTTCTGAAAAAATGATTTTCTTTCTTGAGGTTAAGGAGGACAAAAACAGAGGTTTCTTGACTAAGAAGATCCCTGAGAACTACGGTTCTTCGAGTCTTATTATGGACAAAACAACAAAGTTTTTGGTTTTCCAAAACAGTCAAGATTTTCAAAGACTTTAAAAACAGTATCAGTAATCCAAACATGTTGTAATTGTTTTTTTGACTAGAAAAGCGATCAAGTAGCAAAGCTATTGAGTTTTCTATGGACAAGAATCTCTAAACAGTCAGTAATGAATTATAAGACAAATAATTAATTGCTAAGGTTCATAACGATCACTAAAAGTTTCTTGACTAGAAAAGCGATCAAGTAGCAAAGCTATTGAGTTTTCTATAGACAAGAAGGTCTTAAGTGATTGAAACAAACGAAATCAATTTAGAATTTTTCGAAAAACAGGGATTTGATAAAAACAAACTTTTAGTTTAATATAAATCGACAAGAGTGAAATAGAGGTTGATCCGATAAACTAATATCTCGGGTTAATAGGGTCCGATAAACTTGTTTGTCGGGTCCTATAGTCCGACAAGTATGTAATTTTTTTTTTCCAGAAATCGATTTTAAACTTGACAGATCAGGTTGAAAAGTTTAAGTAAACAAAAGCAGGAAAATAAAATCGAAAACGGTTTGATAAGAAGATGCTAAACTGGGTTTTTCGCAAAGAAAGAGGTTTTATCGAATGAAACAGTTGGTATAGGATTCGAGAAAGCTAAAAATCGAGATTTATCTTGTTTTGCACGAGATCGATTAGAAACAGATCAAAACTCAGATCGTTCGGCTCTGATACCAATTGTGAATCCCAATATATGATCAGGTAACGATGTGATGAACACAATAAACAAGAATAATATCAATAAGAACACTTTATGTCATATATCTCACTTGTATATTTGTGATTACAATGATATTCTATAACGTCCTAATCACGATATGAATAATTAATCTCTAATAAGCTCTAGCCTAAACCTCTAGCTTTTGTACGATAACCCTAACACTCTATTTATATGACTAGGAAATACGATATAAGGAAAGTAATGGTTAAGACATTATACACTTGCCTTATTTACAATAAAATTGTTTCCTTATATTTAAACATTAAATCTTTCCTAAAACTTAAACCTTCCTAATTAATGACTTTGTTGACTTTACAATTTAGCCCTTCACGTCTTCAATAGTTGTCATCTCGGATACAACATTTTCAGGCCTAACATTAATATTGTACAAAAGTTGTTTGTCATAGAGACTTCCTCCATAAGATTGTCAAAAGATTCCCCTTCAACCCGATCAACAAATCTTTCCAACTATTGCTTCAAAATCAATCGATTCTTCAACAAGGTTGGATAGAGTTGTTGTAGCAACTTGCTTGAGAAAGCTCAAAACTTCCAAATTTCTTCAATTTTCACAAAAACAAAAGTAGTCATCATTGGCAAGCTCTAGCAAATGTATATAAAATATGAATTATAGACTAGGTTTGTGATTGGTAAATGAAGATAAGGTAACATAGAATACTAAAGATGTGATAAAAGTGGTATAATTGTAAGCAGATTAGTAGGATTTATTATTTTAACTTTACCGACTAGATTAATTTTAGAACATGATGATTGTTATTGCTTATAATCTATTTCTAGAAATTTGATTTTTGTTTTTTGTTTGGACAAGAAAGGTTTTGCTTTTACTATTAGTAACAGTTATTCATTTTCTTTAGGTAATATATTTTGCTGTGATGGATGTTTCATTAATGGTTTATATATTACAAATTTAGATAATTTGGTGTATTAATGTATATTAATAAAATGAACATCAAATTGAATAGTTCTAACTTAACCAATGTTTGGCATTGTCGTTTTTGTCATATAAATAAGGCTCGCGTTTCAAAACTCTATAAGGATGGATTAGTGGACTCATTGATTTTTGAATCATAAGGCGACAAGCTCCATTTATTGGATAAAAAGTGAGAGTGATTAATGTCTTTTGTATCATCTATACTACCTTAATATTGTGTTCCATCAAAAGTCTTAATTGCATGGATTTTAAAAAACTATTAATTACAAGTTGTTATGCATTGGGTACAAGTTTATAAGGCATCATTTTGCCTACTCCCAAAGAAGATTGCTCAGGCTCAACTTTCTTCCTACCCAGTTACTTGAGACCCAGTTTCATCATTTAATTAAAAATTCGAATAAGCCAATATGGATTCAAAATTCAAACAATCTGATACACCTCTCAATCAAATCGACATGCTTCCTCTCTACCATGGAGCTCTTTTTCCTTTTTAAATCGTCTTGCATCAGGTAAGAAATTTGAGTGTACATTTTTTATGCTTATATTCAAATCTTAGAGTTTGGAATGAACCAACTTAAATCACCTGCTTGAATTTGTTCATTGTTTTTAGGGTTTCTTCTATACTATTTGCGTCCTAAAGGTCAGTTAACATTTCATATTTGATTTAAATGATTGAATGTTTTAGTTTCTTTAAAGAGTGCCTAGATTTTCACCATGATTCATTTGAATGAATTTCTTCCTTTTATTTTGTTGACGGTAGCCCTGAAAGTTCAAAGGTGTTGCTAACTTATTAGTGATTTATTTTGTCCAAAGTTACATGTTGTATCAACTCTGCTTCAAGTGGACTGGTTCCAAGCTGACTTACGTTTTTTTGATGCTCCACCACTTGTAAAATAATATAAATGATCTTTATGATCTTCCATGTCTTGTCTTTTGAATTGTATTTTGGATTCATAGTCCATTTGCATACAATTTGTACCAGATATACCAAAAGGAAAAAGGATCATAAGACCAGAAGAAAGAGAAAAACAAAAGGGGTGAAATCAGATGATTTTTTTATATGATTAAGAGGTAAATGTTTCAAATTCAAACATCTTGATTTTTATAAAGGTAATAATCTTCCTTTTTTATGTTGGTATTTTATAATGCTTAGGAGTTACTATATTTAAGTATTTGCACCATTTCTTATAGAAAGCTAAGTAAGAAAGTTTATGTTCATCTTCTTTGTTGTTCTTTGGATATCACCCATCTCGAATCATGTTATAACACATTAGTTTAATGAAATAACATGCTTTATATTGACAAGGGTGGTCATGAATTTGTGAGTTCTTGATTATAGGGTTTTGATATTGGAATGGCGACGAGTCCAGGTGGTGAAAGCCATGAGAGCGGGGAAATGATCCCGACGTCATCCAACGTCCGGGAGCAGAACAATATATGAGCCCGAGGTCATCCACCCACTTCTTCTACTATGGTTAGCTTATGTCTGGTTTGTTTGTAGTTGTTGACACTTCAAGTAGCTTATCAGAGGTTTAATCAATTTGGGTGGTCACATCTCGTATAGATGATATATGCATTATGTTTCTTTGATGATTCTATAGAAAGGTACTTGGATTTTCAAAAAAAAATTGTACTTTATGGTTTCTCCAGGAACGGACCCAGATTTTTTTTTACGGTAACACCATACAATATATGACAAAAAATAATTACGAAAAGTATAGTTTTCTTCGTGTGTCTTTTATGTTTTTTCTAACGTTCAATATTGGTCGATGTGTTTGAGTAGCATATTTCTTACATTGTTTGATCTTCTACTTTCTACTAGATGTCGAATATATTATGCCTTCATGGATTAGTTATATCTTGATAGCCGAAAAACTTTCAAATTCTGGCATGTCGATGGTGATTTGCTTATTAAGGTATGATATTCTAAAATGTTTTACTTATTGGTATTTTCAGATATTACTCCACCTTTTTTTTATCTTAATTGGCTCAAATATATAATTTTGGAGTGGTTAGTGGGTTACCTATCATATATATGCTCTTAATCTTTCAATTTTCCCTTTATTTTGGTTTGTTGTTTGCTCCTATAAGTGGTTGCCCTTTTTCTTGGTTTCAGATCAATTATGTTTGGCTTGTTATTGTAATGGTCATAGGCCATGTTGCAATTTTTTATTGTGGCCTTAAACTGCCAGATTGATTATGTTTTGTCGCAGCCAATTCTGTTTTTTCTATCTTGATGTTCCTTGACTTGTATGTTGTGTTGGAGAGTTAAGGGTATTGGAGTTGGATTCGTTTTCCAGTTGTTTATGTCTGATAAACTGATGCACATGTTGTTTCCTCTTTTATACCAAAGTTCTATTGTGGTCCAGTTTGAATTTTAGTTAACTGTTGCTGCTTGGTTAAGATTGTTGTGGCTTCATCTACACAAAAGTTCTATTTTTTTGGTGGATTGGCCGCATCAATTATCCTTGATGGTGGTTATGGTTAGTGATAAGGCTTGGTGAAGAATTGTCTCATTTTTTATAATGGTGTTGTGTTCAATATGCAGCCCATCATATTTTATTGTTTTATTGTGATTTATATTTGGATCAGAACTCAACTACTCTTCTTTTGGTTGCTGGTTGGGTGAGAATTTTGATAGTGGAGTCAACTGGTCCAGGTCTTATTTGGCTTTTGCTCATGTTGTTGGAATTCATTTTGTTTCTTGTTTTATCTGATTTTGTTATGGGTTTGTTTCCTTTTTGCATTTGGAGTGTGAGGGTTGATTATTGCTTTTTTAGGGTTGATCATGGCTTTTATTGGGTGGGGGGGGGGGGGGGGGGGCGCAATCTTAGATATAAAAATGTTATTTCTTGAAAGATGTGATAGAAGTTTCAAGGATGTCTATTTGGTTTATGAGTTTATGGATATAGATTTGCATCAAATATATTGAAATTTTAGAAAAGTCCACTTCAAGCAATAGCTACAAGACTGTGTTCTATTTGGTAAAAAAAAGTAAACTTCGTTATTACTTAGATTTACTTCATAATATGGATTGTGTATCCCGCTGCATTGCACGGGTACACAACTAGTATATAATAATGTGTGTGCCATGAACATACAAGCTATATGTGGTTAAAATATTCATTACTGTTATTGGTTATTTTAGTAGATTTAGATATTGTGTATGCATCATAAGTAAGAATATAATGAATTGTTCAAATAACATCAAAATGAAATCTATGATCAACTAGGAAAAAGTATTTTATATTCGTCGATTAGATGTAGTGGTTAATAATTCGGGAAAAGATTCCTTGATCATATTGGCGATTATGGTATTATATCACAACTTATTCCACCCGAAAAACCACAGTGGAATGATACGTTCGAGAGCATAAATCGTACATTGTTAGACATGGTACAATCTAGCAATACAAAGGGTTAAAGATAACTCTCACCATGTTCTTGTGGAAAAAAGGTGATTTCGTTTCTCGCATATATAATCTACAAGTGGAAAATTGAAGATATGTATTTGAGATTATAAATGATGACATCAAAGGTTGATGATCTTTATGGTATAAATTTCGAAACACCCGTCTTACCCTATTTTGTTTCGAATCATGGAAGGTTAAAGTTTTAATTACGTTATGACTTCCGTAACCTGACACGTTGGATACAAAATTAAACAATTTTTAAAAATAGACTTTTACATATGTCTTTTAATAATAGGTTTAATTACATTTCCATCCATGTGGTTTGGTGAAAACTTTCTGTTTTTGTTGCCACAGTTTAAAACTAACAAAAATTGCATCAATAAATGGTATATAGCAATCAATTGTTTTTAAGAGATTTTATCAAAGCCTATTTGGAAACATATGTAAATGTAAAATATGAACTATTGAAGTTGAATTTTATTATCTTAATTACAAATGTAGGAGTTTGATTTCTTTCACAGGGAACACATTATCAAGATAATCTCCATAACAATCTCCTCCGAATGTTTCTCGATATACACAAGAATCCCATGGTTCATGCAATTTGGATAGCAAGATCATTGACATACGACAAGAGAATTAGAAACAAATAAACGATATTGTAAAGTTTTAAACTAAATCACATACGATTGGTTTTGTTGCTTAATCAATAAAAATGATGTGAACAAGAACTAGAATTTTGAAAAATCAATTTTATGAAGAATAAAAGAACTAGTAGACATTCACAACATAACTTTATAAAACTACTAAAGTTGTCGATTGCAACCTATAAGATATTTTAGAGCCAACAACCAACTCAAGCAACCAAATATAAGCAAATTACCCTACAAGCTGAAGACTTTAAAGAAGTTTACCACTTTTAGGGACTAAAATATGAATTAAAATAAAAGGTAAATTTATCTTGAAGGGACAAGTCGCACGTCACCTCTTCAAAAACCATGTGATTTCCATCTAAGCTAAGAAATATTCTTCTGACCATATGCTACAATCTGAAATAAAAGAAAAAACCCATATCTTAATGTGGGGAAGGTTGAAACAAATATTGGTCAAAATGGGTAAACTTGTCATTTACGTTATCAAACGTTAAATGATTAGTAGGTTAATCATAAAAGTAGATAAAAAAACAAAGAATTTTGAAACTTTATTACATTAATTGAAAAAATAAAATTCTTTAATTCTTATAATTTGTTAAATGAATAGTCAAACTTCTTTGAATTTTGATTCGTTTACCCTTATTTTTTGTGCATGACATTATAAAAAGTCGGTTTTTAATGTTCCATATGATAAAGTAAAATAGTTTTGTCCCTAGATAGCAAAAGCCATAGCTAGAGCTATCAGGAAATGCTCTTGCATCCAAAATGCGAACATTTTAGAAATAACCAAGTGAACGCAATGAATCACATATGAGGAAGGATATCTAGAGAAGGTAGGAAAAAACTGGAGATACAAAACTAAGATTATTTTGGGTCATATTAGAAGTTGAAAACTAGAAAGAGAGTATTAAGGAATGAAGAACATATTTTTTTTATAACACGAGTATATAAATAGTAGAATGAGAATGCAAACAAATAAAAAATATCAATAACATTGCAACATTTAGATATAAAAGACTTACTAATTTTCCGTTTTTGGTGGGGCAATGAGCTAGAACTTGTGCGTCCTCCTGTAGTAAAAAATCAATATTTGCATATCCAAATTCCCGATACAGTGAAGTATGATGGTTCCTCGAGGCTGAGGCCCGGTTGGGATCTGTATTTGCCTCTTCTACTACAAACAATTGAACATCGTTTGCTCTCAACGGAGTTTCACGAGCAACATACTTCACATTTCAAAACGTTCCATCGTAAAATTAGTATAAAAATCCGCACTCACTATTTATATATCAAGGTCATTGACAATTTTTCCTATTTGCTTAAAGGAATTACTGGAGAGGTGCTTTTGGTTAACTGAATGTTTAAACGAATGAAATTTGTCAAAATAAATTAAAAATTAAGACATTTGGAATGAAATTTGTTGGGAAATGGAAATGATTAAGGAATTAAATAAGGAATCATGTATATATATATATATAGAATATGTAATTATGTATAATCCCATAAAATCAGTGATCTCATAGGATAGTTTCCTTTTGTTTGGGTCTAGCTCCTTGTATAAATTTTGTATGATCTCTTTCAATAATATATCATCAGAAAAATACTAAATCTGTTATGGTATCAGAGCAGCCGAAAACTTGGGAACCGCTTTAAGCCTTCATTGCTGGTATATTTCTGCTTCCAGGCCTTCATTGCCTGTCTCTCTTAAAGGTTCCGTTTGTTTTTCTGGCCATTTGTTTCTCGGTCAACACCCACGATAATGACAGAAACCAAGTCAGACTCGACCTCTCAATCTCAACCCACTCACGTTCAACAACCGGGAGAATTACAACACATCCAGGCAGCATACAGGTTGGACGGTAAGAACTATCTCAAGTGGTCCCAACTGGTTCGAACCATCCTGAAAGGGAAGGGAAAAATCAGTCATCTCACTGGGACTGGACCGAAACCAGAAGACCCTCTGTTTAAAGCCTGGGATGAAGAAGATTCCATGATCATGGCGTGGTTATGGAGTTCTATGGTCCCTGAAACAAGTGACACAATGATATTCATGACCAATGCTAAAGATATCTGGAACGTTGTTCAAGAAACCTACTCCAAAGCAAAGGATGCAGCCCAGATATACGAGGTGAAAGTGAAGACTATGACAGCAAAACAAGGTAACAAAACAGTAACTGAGTATGCCAATCAATTAAAATCTTTGTGGCAGGAGCTCGATCATTATAGGGTAATTAAAACTAACTGCCCTGAAGATGCTGCAATTCTCAAAGATTTCGTTGAACAAGATAGGGTGTACGATTTTCTAGTAGGATTAAACTCTGAGTTTGATCAAGTAAAGATCCAAATCCTTGGAAAAACTGAAGTTCCATGCTTTAATGAAGTGGTGGCTGTTATAAGAAGCGAGGAAAGTAGAAGGACCTTAATGCTTGAGTCCGTTCCAACTAGTGGCTCGGCTATGGTGGCAGAAAATGTCAAGACAGGAAGAATGGAAAGGAGAACTATTTTTGAGTCTGGACCTGGAAAGAATGACCAGTCCAGGACTCAGAATCGAGATGGGCTATGGTGTACTTATTGCAAAAAGGCACGTCATACCAAGGAAAACTGTTGGAGGATACACGGCAAGCCTCCAAGCCACGAGTGGGGAAAGAAAAGTGGAGTGATACGGGACAAAGTACAAGCTTATGTTGCTGTCGATCCAAAACAAGAAGAAGGCAAACAAGAAGAAGCTAGTCTTAACAAGGAAGAAATGGAGAAACTAAGATCCTTTTTCAGCACCTTGGAAAAACCTTCTGGCTCCCAATTCCCGACAGGTATGTGTTCATTAGCACATTCAGGTACGCACTATTCTTCATTTGGATTTCATGCCTCAGATTTACCCTTAAAATACTCTTCGATCATGGATTCGAGAGCCACCGACCACATCACCCACTCTTCAAAATACTTTTCCACATACACTCCATGTTCCAGTAGCAAGAAAATTGCCACAGCAGACGGATCTCTAACTACCGTGGCCGGTAGAGGAGAGGTCCAAATCAACCCATCCACAAACCTAAAAAATGTTCTCCATGTCCCAAAATTATCCACTAATCTGATCTCTATAAAGAAACTCATACAAGATTTATGTTGTAAGGTGATATTTGATGACGAATATTGTGAATTTCAGGAAAAGGATTCGGGGAGGATGATTGGACGTGCTAAGGAAAAGGACGGCCTTTATTGTCTTGAGATGCCAGCCAAAACCAAATTGTCTCACTCTCTCATGACCTAATCCACACTATCAAATAAAGAAAAAATTCTACTTCATCATTGTCGCTTAGGTCACCCCTCGTTTAGGATTGTTAAAATTCTTTTACCTTCGTTATTTTCAAAGAATGATGTTGAAAACCTTCATTGTGAGGTATGTGAGCTTGCTAAACATAAGCGGATTCCTTTCCCAGTTAGTAATAAAAGAAGCACTTCTCCCTTTTATCTTATTCATACTGATATTTGGGGTCCATCTAATGTTTCTAATATTTCTGGTGCACGATGGTTTGTAACGTTTATTGATGATTGTACACGGGTTACTTGGGTATTCTTACTCAAACATAAATCTGATGTCAGCTCTGTTCTCCCCAACTTTCTTTTGATGATAAAAAATCAATTTGGGGTGAATGTCGAAAGATTAAGATCTGATAATGCTCGTGACTATTTCAATAAAACTCTCACCACCTACTGTCAAAAGGAGGGAATAATACATGAATCTTCGTGTGCTAAAACACCTCAGCAAAACGGGGTTGCAGAGAGGAAAAATGGGCATATATTAGACCAAACCAGAGCATTATTATTTCAAAGAAACGTGCCAAAACATTTCTGGGGGGAAGCCGTTCTCACAGCCACTTACCTAATCAATAGACTTCCTACACGAGTCCTCGAATTCAAAAGTCCAATGGAGATGTTGTCCTCTTTTTTCCCTAACATATCTATCTCCAACAATCTTATGCCTCGTATATTTGGGTGTGTCTCATTTGTTCATATCCATAGCCAAGATAGAGGCAAACTTGACCCTCGAGCTATGAAGTGTGTCTTTATAAGATACTCCTCAACCCAAAAAGGGTATAAATGTTATCATCCTCCATCAAAAAAGTTCTTTGTGTCAAGAGATGTGACATTTAGTGAAAAAGATTCCTATTTCACCCAACCTTATCTTCAGGGGGAGAATCGTAGGGAAGATAAGGGAATCTTAGAGAACTTTCTTTTCGACTTATCTGATTTATCTTCTCATATTCCTGAACCAACCCCCCCGACCAATTCTGATCTGCCTACTCATAATCCAGAACCTCAAAATCCAGAACCAGTCCCAGAAACTATCCCGGAAACATCCAACCAAGTCCCAGAACCTATCACAGAACCCGCAGACACAAGGTTCAGAAAAAATTTGGTATACTCAAGACAAAAAAGGAACGCACCTGAAACCGAGCAAGTTCGAGAATCCAACACGGGTCCTTTAAATGAGGTAACAATTTCTGACCCTCCACCATTACAAGGTGAAATGGAAGTTCCAATGACTGACCAGGACCTCCCGATTGCTTTCAGAAAGGGAACGAGAGAATGCACAAAGAGACCATTATACCCATTATCACACTTCCTAGCCTTTCATAAATTCTCTCCTACCCACAAAGCCTTCCTTGTTAATCTTAACTCCATCACCGTCCCTACTACCCTATCTGAGGCATTATCTGATGAAAAATGGAAGCAAGCCATGAATGTTGAAATGCACGCACTTGAAAAGAATAAAACTTGGGATTTGGTAAAATTGCCAGAAGGGAAAAAGCCGGTAGGATGCAGATGGGTCTATACTGTGAAGTATAGGGCTGATGGGTCGATGGAGAGGTACAAAGCAAGGTTGGTGGCCAAAGGGTATACACAGACTTTTGGCATTGATTATTTGGAAACATTTGCGCCGGTTGCACAGATGAATACGGTTAGAGTAATTCTGTCTCTAGCGGCTAACCTTGGTTGGGAATTACATCAATTTGATGTAAAAAATGCATTTTTGCATGGAGAACTTGAAGAAGAGATTTACATGGAAGTCCCTCCTGGTTATGAAAAGAAGACAGGTGCTAATACAGTGTGTAAATTAAAAAAGGCATTATATGGTTTGAAGCAATCTCCTCGGGCATGGTTTGGGAGATTCTCCAAAACTATGATTTCCCTAGGATACAATCAAAGCCAAGGGGACCACACTTTGTTTACCAAACACTCAAAGTCCGGAAAAATAACGGTCCTCCTAGTGTATGTGGACCATATCATTGTGACCGGTAATGACGAAAAGGAACAACAAACCTTGAGTAAATGTCTAGCCAATGAATTTGAGATCAAGATGTTGGGAAGATTGAAGTATTTCCTTGGAATTGAAGTTGCCCATTCCAGAAAGGGTATTTTTATCTCTCAACAAAAGTATGTTAGTGATCTGCTCATAGAGACGGGACAAAGTGCATGCAAATCGGCTAGTACTCCTATAGACCCAAACCATAAAATGGGAAAAGCAGAAGAAGATGTCACGGTAAACAAAGAAATGTATCAGCGTCTTGTAGGGAGACTCATATACTTGTCTCATACCAGACCAGATATAGCATATGCTGTAAGTGTAATCAGTCAATTCATGCATAGTCCAAGGGAGACTCACTTGCGAGCTGCACATCGGATTTTACAGTACCTAAAAGGAACACCAGGAAAAGGAATTTTATTCGAAAGAAACAATAGTGTGACTCTTGAAGCATACACAGATGCAAGCTATGCCACATCACCAGTTGATTGTAGATCAACAACAGGTTATTGCACCTTTCTTGGTGGAAATCTTGTAACATGGAGAAGCAAGAAGCAAAATGTGGTTGCACGGTCCAGTGCAGAAGCTGAGTTCCGAGCAATGGCACATGGTATATGTGAGCTATTATGGCTGAAAATCATCCTAAATGACTTGAAGATTTTTACTGGGAAGGACCAATGAAACTCTATTGCGACAATAAATCAGCAATAAACATCGCTCACAACCCGGTTCAGCATGATCGAACCAAACATATTGAAGTTGACAGGCATTTCATTAAGGAGAAGCTGGACAGTGGGCTGATATGCACCCCATTCGTACCAACTCATGAGCAACTGGCAGACATTTTTACTAAAGGACTAAGTGGACCAATGTTCGAGAAAATTACTTCCAAGCTGGGAATGGGAAATTCCCACTCACCAGCTTGAGGGGGAGTGTTGGGAAATGGAAATGATTAAGGAATTAAATAAGGAATCGTATATATATTTATAGAGAATATGTAATTATGTATAATCCCATAAAATCAGGGATCTCATAGGATAGTTTCCTTTTGATAGTTTCCTTTTGTTTGGGTCTAGCTCCTTGTATAAATTTTGTATGATCTCTTTCAATAATATATCATTAGAAATACTAAATCTGTTAGAATTGAATATTGTTTTAACCATGTGTTTGATCGACATAGATAAGAATGAAATTTGAGACGAATGAAGTTTATCAAAAGAAATTAAAACTTAAGACTTGATGTTTGGTGTTTGGTGTCATGTGACAAAGAACAAGATTGTTTTCACCATTTCGAGCAGTTATTTTAGTTTCTATAGCTACTAGAAATTACGCATAATCTACTTGAGAGAAAATGAGAGTGATATTCTCACCTCACGAAGGTGTTGAAATGACATGGCAGGACTGCAAAAAAAATTTGAATTCTCCAGATTCCCTACTTTGTTCGTATTAAGAGAAATAATACTCACATGGATCTCAAACTGCAAAAAAGAAATTATAAGATTGTTAAATTAGTAAACCATCATAAAAGTAGTACTTGATCATTGAGATGAAGATAATTTTATGTTAAATCATAATAGATAATACTTGATCATTTTTCTTCTTCTTTTGTCCATGAACACGAAGATGTTTGGCTAATCTTGTAAGACGGGTATTTCTGATTCTCATGGCACCACTCCAACTTCCATGATTGCTAGTTGCAGCACCACCGCATGACGAAATTTCAGTATTCGACACCACCCCACCAGAAGTCTCTATACAAGAATCTTGAGAAAACCTTTTCAATTTTTTGGACTTTAGTTGTATGATCTCTGCCATAATCTCATTATCTTCTTTATTTTCATCATCTTCATTACGGTTGGTCTCATTCTCCTTCACTTGGTCTTGTTGATCCTCATTTTGGATAACTAGATCATGCTCAATCTCATCACTTTGGTTTGCATAACGCTTTCGGGTTCTTGGTTTGTGGGTTCGTTTTCTTGCATGATCATTTTCTTGTCCATTTGATGACCTTTTTGCGGATGTACCAATAGAAGTGCTGCCTATATCATCGACGGGTCCGATTACACTAATTGCTTGTTGTTGGTGTTCTTGTTCTAGAATCTTGTTGAAGTCCTGCTAAGAATTTGTGGGCGATGAATAGTTAACAAACCTATTTTCATTGTTAACACTATAAGTATATAACTTTAAAGCTTATCATATTATCCACTTGAGAATTCAAGTTTTGTCTATGATGAAGGACATAGAGAATCCCACCATATAAGAAAACTGGAAAGCGGAAAACATATGATAATTGATTGGTTCTTAAGAAAAGAAATATGAAAAGTTAAATGATAAATCTATTCAATTACCTCTATCTCATATTGGCTTATATCTCCAATTACCACTTCAATAATAGATTCCATGGTTTGATCCTTTCTTAATACACGATTTGTGCCATAAAATTTGCGGCATGTAGGGCACTCCTTCCTGGAAGATATAATTCATATAAAAGTGTAATCATTCCAATAAAGCAAATTCATTAAACAAGTAGCAACTTATGAAATGATGATCACCTACTTATTGTTCATTGCTTTGTTTGCACAGCCTCCACAAAACCGATGAAGACAATGATTAAACGTTTTTGTGTTGTCCATGACCCCTATAATATATTCAAGACATTAAATCTGTTTCAAATTCAAGAGTAGCCTCAAGCATATTAAATTCATCAACTTGAATAAAAAATTACATTGTAATATGAACATTTTCAGTTTGAACCATTACAAAGAAAACTAAACCGTCATATGACTAAAAGTGGCATTTTCGATAAAGACGGTGTTTCTGAACTAACCTAACTCAAATAAATATTGTATTTAAAGTATTTTTACAAACATGTTGATCAAACTTTATATTTTGGAAATGTAGTAAGTATGTCACTGCTACAAGTATAAGGACTTTTACATCATGAATCACGTAGAAGCGCCAATAAACCCTTAAAGTGCTCAAAATAGAACAAATAACATGCTTCCATAGGGAAAGAATTAGGATAAAAATGGGGAAGAAGTTGACATTACCTAGACATATAGGACACATAAAATCTTTATGAAGTAACTGCAGATCCAGACACGTCCATCTGCACAACATAAAGTTGCACTTATTACATCAATTATGCAAAATAGAAGATATAATAAATTAACAACTCTTAGCTTATGAGTCTAAGGGTCCATTTACCCAAACACTTACATGATAACCTCTTACCAATAAGATTCAACACTATAACTATCCTGAGCTGGTAAGATGTTAGTCCATAAAACAACATTGTAGCAACATTTTACTCGGTAAGCGCTAATAGGGTAAGAGTCACCATCCTAGCCTAACGGGTAATACTCTCAATCATTGCCATTTCTCTTACTAAGTAAGATTCTCGATCCTTGTCATGTACGTCCAATAAGGTAATATGGCTTGTTGAGCGCTTACTAGGTAAGCGTTTGGTAAAACGACCTCTAAGTATCTTTCAAAGACTTCAGTGTATGAATTTGTTGATCATTCCCAAGGAAAATAATGATATAGTAGGCACCATAAAAACCTCTATATATAGAACTGAAATAAAATCCAAACTAGATTAGTATGTAATAAAGGATGCCGAATCATCCACCGAATCCTATGTTTCATCCTAGTTTATTTGATGTGTATACCTATTTTTCCCAATAGAAAGAATTGAATTAGCTAAGTCAGTAAGAATGACTGGGGCCCCGTAGAAGGCACAATACGTTCTTAGATGGATGGCTAGATACATCACCATTGATCATATTTTGAAAATCTAAACACAAAATAAGTTAAACGTTAATAAGAGGACCAATATAAGGTAAATATCATTAACAGTGACATCTTATTAATGACTATGCATATGAAAAGTCACAAGGGTGAGCCTTGAAACAACTAATAAAGTCGGTCATTTGTGATGGAATATTGGTTCTAAAAATCGGGGAGAACTTGTACTGTTGTGATTTCGTTGTTGGTTCTAGAAAATATTGGTGAGTAATGACCTTGTGTTGGTTTCAACTATTCATTTGGGCTGTGATCTAGTTAGGTTTTGGGAATGGAAATTTCAATTCCTTTGTTCTTTTTACTTGTTCTAAAGAGGCTTCTGAATGATAGTATTAGATGGCCCCTTTCGGACGTGCAGATTGAGGTCGGTAGGGTTTCGATGGCACTGAAAAGACTTTTTATTTGTTGTTTTCATTTGGGAATTGTTGATGACCTTGCTAGGTTCTTTGGGAAGTGATGGTTCTGGATTTGTTGGGTTCTGTTTAAATGTGTGAATTATGAAAATGATTTTTTTTCACGTGATCATTAGGACCATGCATCATGAAGCTATTTTTTATTTAATGGCATCTGAGTATAGTAATTATTGTAGTGATGACCCTAGGTATGATGTAAGTGATGATTCAAGTGTACATATGTATGGTTATTTATCCTTGGACCTTTGAAAATGAGGATCATGTAATCAATTTAGAAAAAAAAAACAATTGATGGTCATTTTCTGAATAAGCTTTGTAACGTACACATGGTTGTTAATTAATGTGAGAATGAGGTTGGTTCTGATGTTAAGTTCAATGTAGATGAAGAGGATGATAATGTTGTACATCTGGTTGTTCAAAAAGGTGTGCGATATCTGGATGCAATAAGAAAAATCATTAAAATGAAAAGCTTTAATTGTAGTCACATGTGTTGTAGGAACTTTTGTATTGGGATCCCTAGTGACACGAGAGGGGATTGCAAAACGTTATGTCAGGGAACTCACTGAAAGGCCATTCATAAAAATCAGGGAGATGCAAGATGATATTTTGAAGAAGTTTATGTCATTGTTCGTATGGACAATGCGTTAGACCCAAATCTAGGAAGCTTCTTGAAATTGGGAGTTCCT
Source organism: Silybum marianum (assembly GCA_036898165.1). Lineage (NCBI taxonomy): Eukaryota > Viridiplantae > Streptophyta > Magnoliopsida > Asterales > Asteraceae > Silybum > Silybum marianum. The sequence goes on along the minus strand of CM072540.1, from coordinate 11,014,805 downwards.
TAACATAACAACATGGAAAGATTTAGGATTATGTACATGAAACTAAGGCCAATCCTAGATCCACAATCAAAATTTAAGTCAATTTAATGGTAGATGGAAGTAATGAATTTAGGAGGTTTAATCCAAGTTTCAAAGAATTGAGAGACACATGGAGTAGTGGATGAATAAAGGTGATGGGACTTGATGATTGTTTTTTTAAAGGGGTGTTCAAGGAGAGTTAATATTGATAACGGTCAAGATGGAAATGATCTAATTTACCCTCTAGAAATGCATATTAAAACAACGTTTATTATACTTGTTGGAGAGACATATTTGCTTCTAATTTTCTTAGTACCAATGTCTGCAGAAGAATTTTCAGAGTTATGAACCGGTGAAAAAATGACTAAGTATAGAAGTCTGCAGAGAGGTGTTCACAGATCACAAGGTGAAGTTCAGAGTTCGGAAGAACTAAAAAATCGTCTAAGTACCAAGTCTTTCAGAATTCGAGAAGAAACTCTGAATGGGTAGTGCATATTTAAAGACTTAGAAATTTCACGATCAAATATGAAAACTTTTCTTATGATACTAGAACATATGTCTAAATGTGATAGGACTGTTATGTAAAAACTACAGCCACTTTTCTGTTCTAGTATATATAGAAGCTAGTTAGATCTGTTTTGATAACTTTCATACGATCATTATATAGATTTTCCCTCAATTGTTCTTGTACTCATATTCATCAAGATCAATGACATGCCGACTTCCTTGATCCAAATATTTTTACATTCTTGATCTAAATTAGTACACGGGAACTTTCAATTTATGTATGCTTATAATTCGTTTTATTTTTTTACATTATTAAATTCTTATGTAGCTTAAGTTGTAGTGGGTGGAATTGATTTATTGAACTTCTAATAGAAGATATTGTTAAAAGAATTAGTGCTTACCATCATATGTGAATTACTTATTTTCAACATATGAGTCGGTTCTGGTTCAAATACAAATCAGTTGAAGGGTACAAACTATACAAACCGGTTCAAATCAATAAAAAAAATTCATGATTTTTTTTCTTTTTTTTCATCAAATATTATGATTTAAGATATTATTGCACATATGTTTGTTTCACCCTGTGAAAAAAATTACATGTGAAACTTTTACATTATGAAACAAAATACATGTGAAACTTTTTCATAAAAAAATATATGAGAAACTTTCAACTTATGAAAACAAATACATATGAAACTTTTACATTGTGATACAAGCATATGTGTAATAATATCTTAAATCATAGCATTTGATGGAAAAAAATCATGAAAATAATATATTTTAATATTGATTTGAACCATTTTGTATAGTTTGTACCTTTCAACTGGTTTGTATTTTAACTTCTCTCTCTCTCTCTCTCTCTATATATATATATATGTGTGTGTGTGTGCGTGTGCGTGTGCGTGTGTGTGTGTGTGTGTTGTAGAGAATTTTAAGATGTAAAAGAATTGGCATCATATGTAGAGACTAGACCATGTGCAAAGCACATGCTAGTTTCCAAAAGAAGTTTGATGGTGCTGAGTACATAAACGTTTTTGGCCGCTAGTTAGATCTTCTTTTGAAGCAGTCTGATAGAGACCCCGATATATGAGGTAAGGAATTATGTCATTTAATCATTGTTGATACTAAAAGAAAACCTATAATCACAACTAAACCTATAGAGGTGATACATGTAATTGTTATGCAGAGGATTTGCAGAATGACAAGGAAAGCACAAGAATGGGAATCAACTATGTGTCCGACCATAAGGCAAAAATCTAAAGAAATGATGAAAAAGTCACATGTATATGTTTATCCATGACGGTTACTTGATTATGTATGCTAATGTATTGTAGTATATTATTTTGTCTCATTTAAAAATAGTTGTGTTATCCCTCATGGTGGGAATTTATTCAAAACACGAAATGGTTATGAAGTAATGATGGTGAATCTAGATGCAAAAAATTTTGTTTCTTCTGTAATTGCAATACACTTCATTAACAAGAATTGAAAAGCATATCTTCTAAATCTCCTACAAGAATCAGATAAGGCCATTGAACGGGAGGAACAAATGCACCCTAACACCTTTTCTTAAACTAGGCCCACCTAAGGAGAGGATAATACTTCATATAAACAATCGATCAAGAGAAAGAGATCAAAGTTCGAGAGCAACGTACAAGAGTAACTTAACGTGGGAAGGCAATTACATATAGCAGTTAAATAGAAAGGGGATATAATCACAATTATAATGAGAATGAGCCAAAAGCAAGGCCAAGACTCAACATTAATAATTCGGCTACAACTTGAAAAGGAACTAGAGGTGGGAAGAGGGACTAGAGGCTTGAGGATTCCACTGTATCGGTCTTTGGTGAAGTTTGAACCCCCTGACCTCCTAGGAAGGCAAGGGCTAAGATACCGCTAGGCCAAAGGTCTTTTGGTCTTTGTTAGGATCCAATCACAAGAGAAATATGGTTGTGGTCAGCCATTATTTAAATTTTAGATTCAAATGACTATATATTATGACAATTGATCACACTCCATATTCATTATAGACATCCTTATGTGTTCCTCGACTTTGGGCATCCTCCCACATTCAATTTATAAAGGACCAATTTGGTCATAAAGATCAATATGAAAGTGAAGCTACCGGATGACATCCTACAATATTAAAATCTAAGTATACAAGACCAATTTGGTCATGTTTTTCAACATGTAAGTGAGGCTATTGTTGGGTGACGAAATTCAAGATAAAGGTGAGGCTAATGGTAATGAAGAAGAAGTGAAAGCGACACTATTGTTGGACATCAAGAGGGATTATAGGAAAGTCAAATGGTTATATCTCAACTAGAACTTGATGATACAAGTGATGAAGACACAACCTTCTTTTAGTAAGTGCAAGGATTTGTTTGTTATAAAAATGTCCTGAAACTTAATAGCTCATATCGCTTAAAATATGAAAACTTGCTGATTTTTTTAGAATTTTCTATATTATTATGTAAATACTTTGATCATGGTCTATCTTACACAATAGAGTTAACACTGAAACAAATAGTCCAAATGCCCCTATATATGTTGCAATATTCTTCTAGAGAGGTGAATTTTGACATTTGAGGTAGAAAAGTATTATCTTTAAATTCAATTACAAATGTTTTCTAAAACAACTTTCATCCTCGTGTCATTTAATTAAAATTGTTGTACTTTTTCATGTTTATTGGAGATTTCACTAAAAAACACCCAACGATATGGGTTTGAAGCTAATCGACATGAAGACTCAAGTCTTGCATAATGTCCATCATAGATGAATAAGAGATGTTTTGAGTTCAATTCCCAACCTCTAGTGAAAACTACCGCCAAAACCCATAAAACAAATTATCCACTCCAAAATCAAGAAACAACATCAACAAAAACCATAATTTATGCAATTATATATATGTATCGTACCAAAATCAATTTTTTGGGGGAATGACCATGTATGTATAAATTGTATACGTGCATATACTTCATTTTTGTATGTATGTCTATATATAGAAGACAGAGAGAGAGAGAGAGAGAGAGAGACATACTCATCTAGTTCACCAACATCTGACGGAATTCCATCGGATTCTGAAAAACACAAAACAATCACCAATTAGATGGAAAACACGCAACACCACACAAGTTGATTAACAATTGTAAAGATCGGAATCAAACCATCGTCGGTGGCTTCAAGTCTGTTTTCAACACCAACGTTAACCATCGTCGCATCTTCATGAGTTTGTTCTTCATCTATGCCATCTTCTGATTCTTCATCAACCAGATGATGCTTCTTTTCTATAGCATCATGTTGCGACTGTTGTTGCTTTCTTAAGTTTCGCCTCGGATCTTTTGATTGCTTTTGAGACGCCATTATTGTATAAACTTAGATCGATTCTCTTCTTCTTCTTCTTTAATTTCTCCCTTGCAATCAAACTGAATCAAAAAAATCCCAAAATCTTCCCCTTTTGTATAACTCTCAACAAAATTTGATGCAGAAATCTAGGTCTTTGGCTTTCTTACTATAGAAAAAATAAGAGATGAAGAAAGAGAGAGATGAAAGAGATTCTTCGGTTTTGACCTAGATAATTACTTTCACACGGAAATCAATGGTGGTATGCGTATGTTTTATGTGATTCAATTAAAATAACCCGAAAATCAAATATTCCTCTCTCATCTACTTGAGGGTAAATTCGTCAAATTCCTTCTACATTTTCAAAAGTCATTTAGTTTAGTACCTATTTTGATGAATGACTTGTTAATAATGTAACATTCAATGAGTATATATAGAGTTAAATAATCAAATAAAAACCGTAAAAAAATCAGAAGACCATGAGTACTAATCTCAACCGTTAAAGAATTTAATCAAAAGTTACTAATATTGTGACATTTTTGTAATATTGACAAAAAAAGAATGGCGTAATAGTGATTTTGTTACAGCCGTCATATATGACTTTTCTAATTCATCGTTGACTACACCTGGATTCATATGGTAAATCTGGTGAATTAGTATGAGTTATGGATCCATATGGTGAAATGGTGAATTAGTATGTGTTCTACAAAAAACGAACAAGTATATTTAGATTTTCATGTGGTAAATTAGTATCTGTTTCATATGGTGAATTTGTGAGTTTCATATGGTGAGTGAATATGTATGTTTCATTTAGTGAATCTTGTTACCAAAATGACGATTATGCTCTTTTTAATCAAAAATATATTTTATTTAAAACAACATTATCAAAACCAAATTAAGGCTTAGATCAGTCGTCACGATTTTCAACTTTTTTGGTTTTTATTTGATTTAACCCCTATATATATACATATATGTAGGGGCGGGTTCAAATCAGAATTCAAATTTGGTTGTGAACGTGAGGACAAATGAGAGCGCGACATATGTCATATTCAGACTGAATAGTCAAAAAAATATGTCAGAATAAGCATTATTCATACTAAATAAACACTATATATTCAGCTTTATTCGATCTGAATATTTCTTTGATTATTCAGTCTGAATAATCTACAAATTCAGACATGTGTCGCCCTTATTTGTCCTCATGTTCACATTCAAATTTGAGTTTGCATTTCAAATTTCCTCTATATATGTATGTGTGTGTGTGTGTGTGTATATATATATATATAAAGGCGGTTCCAAATGAGAACTCAAATTTGGTTGTGAACTCATTCAGTCTGAATATTTTCATTCATTATTTGCTCTGAATATGCTCTCATTTCTACTCATGTTCATATAGGGGAGATTTCAAATTCAAACCAAACAATTTGTACAAACCTTACAAACTCCATTCAACCAATCATTTTTTATTTTTATTTTTCACTTTTTCTTAATTATGAGGGTTGATTAGTCAATAATATGCGAAAAGTTTTCATCAAGACCACATGAGGGTTCACTAATCAAGATTATATAAAACAAGATTAATCAAAATGATAAATACATGATAATTTCATGAAGAAAAAAAATTATATTAAACAATTTTATCATATTAAACACTTTCATGAAAAAAAAATTGTTCAATAAAACAATGAAATCATGGAGTTTGTATGGTTTGTAAAAATTGATTGGTTTGTATTTGAAATCTCCTATATATATTATATATATATATATATATATGTGGGTCGGTTCATACGAGGACGGTACAAATTTACGAGAAAACGAGGACAATTTTCAGCCAATCATTTTGTACATGAAAAAATTTTTCATGTACAAAATCATATGTGATTTTGTACTAGTATAAAAAATGACATAGACGACTTTTCCCGTGGGCTAAGTCGCGGGAAAAGTCGCGACTAATCATATATGATTTTGTACGTTAATCATATGTGATTTTGTACATGAATAATATGTGATTTTGTACTTGAAAATTTTCATGTACAAAATGATTGACTGATAATTGCCCTCGCATTCTCGTAAATTGTTACCGTCCTCGCATGAACCTCTCTCTCTCTCTCTATATATATATATATGGGAGATTTCAAATAAAAAACAAGTCATTTTTCTAATTTTTTTTGCTTTTTCTTAATTATGAAGTTGATTAGTCAATAATATATGAAAAAATTTCATCAATAATACATGAGGGTTGATTAACCAAGAATATACGAAATAAGTTTCATCAAAATGAAAATTTAATGAAACAATTTCATTTTCATATAGAAAAAAATATATATGTAATAATTTCATAAAGAAAAAAATTATATGAAACAATTTAATCATATTAAACACTTTCAACAATTTTATTCAATAAAATACTGAACCATGAAGTTTGCACGAATTAACTGGTTTGTAACTGAAATCCCCCTATATATATATATATATATAGAGAGAGAGAGAGAGAGAGAAAGAGAGAGAGAGACCTCACCAATGTTTGCGTTACTCAAGCCGACATTATCGCTTCCGCTTCGTCCACTACCGCTCGCACGGATGTTTTACTCTATGGCGGTATCATTTTATAAGAACGTGAGGAGCTTTTTTCATATACAAAATCATCAAAAAATCACATGTGATTTTGTACCAACATCAAAATCACATATGATTTTGTATGTGAATCAAAATTACTACATGAATCATATATGATTCTATACATGAAAAAATCTCCTCGCGTTCTCGTAAAAAGTTAGCGTTCTCATATTAACTTGCCCTATATATATGTATATATATAGGGTGGATTCGTACGAGGAAGATAACAATTTACGAGAATGCGAGGAGTTTTTCTTCATGTACATGATCAAATGTAATTTTGTACTAACTGTAGCTGGCGACTTTTGGGGTCACTTAAGTCGCATGGAAAGTCGCTAGTATAATTTATGATTCTGTACATGAAAATTTTCATGTACAAAATAATTGGTTGAGAATTATATTCGCATTCTTCTAAATTGTTACCGTCCTTTAATGAACTTCTTCATATATATATATATATATATATATATCAAAAAATAAAGGTGATTTCGGTATTACCAACTCAAATTATACTCTTTTTTTTATTATTTTTCTCTTAAAAACTCAATAATATAATTTCACCTTTAAAAACTCAATAATATAATTTCACCTTTTACATTCATGTCTGCTGAAAACCAATTTGATAAGTAAAATAGGATATAGACAAATTATAAATAAACTTTTGAGATCATGGTAGCACAAAGTTGTGTTTATATGACATTGTTAATTAAGTGTTCTAATATATTGTTTTATAGAATTTAATATATTTATAAGAATAAAAGTATAAAGTTTTCTATCTAAAAATGTTGTAATAAATTTGTAAAACACTTTTAGACATCTTAACAAGTTTTTTAGAATAATTTTAATGCAAAGTGTTGCATATGCCATTTTTTGCGGCACTTTTGCAAGTATTTATATGAAAGTTTTTCAAATAGTGTCTTATAAAATAGTTTAAAGTATTTTTTTTAAATGTCCTAAAAACTTGTTACAATGCCCCTAAAACATTATATAAACTTATTTCAACATTTTAAATATGACGTTTTATTTTTTGATCATATAAATAAAATCTTATAAAACACTTTGTTAAGATACTTTGAATGATTTGGTGCACTATAAACTTAATTTTACTATAGTACAATTTTATCCATTCCTGTAATGCTTTTTTCCACAACAATTGGATCCACCATGTTGTTTCGTATATAGTTCAAATCAAGCTTTACATCTCACAAATAATACCGATTATTTTTAAATTTGAAGTACTTTGGTGTTCTACGATGATGGTTCTTGCAATGATAAATAATTTCTTCCATTATTTTACAAAATAACTTTTATGATGGATACATAATGACAAATATATACATCGTTGTTTAAGAACATTTTAGAGGACGTTTGATATACTCACAAGTGTTTTCAGGAGTAATGAATCCATCAAACGAACTGGAATTTAAGGAATTTTAAATGTAATTGAATCTAATTTGACGATGCATATGATTGACAGATAATAAAAATTGATCCATTTCCAATCATTTGAAACTTTTGGATTAGGTAATTAGATAGGGTTGGGTTCGTGTGAAAATAGTTTTTTTTTGTGAAATCAGTGAGGATACGGACCTTCATCAACATCCAATCACAAACTTACATCGAACTTCATTTACCTCTGCATACTTACGTGTATCGTCATGATTAAGACTTTAAAAACTTCATCCGTATAAATGTGACCGAAGATATGCCAATGCAGCTGAAGGTGACATGAGGTGAATGTAAACGTATATATGAAGGTAGACAAAGGTGAAGAATGTAGTGCGTTTTTTGTGAGCCATCAAATGAAGATAGATGAAAGTTTATGTCTTGTGAGTCAGACTAAGGGGCTGTTTGGTGGTTGCTGGATGGTATAGAGGTGGATGGTATAGAGGTCTGGATGATATAGAGACTCTGTATGATATAGTGCCGAATGAAAAATGGGTGTTTGGTAGCTGCTCTGCTCTGAATGGACAGTCTGAATGAGAACAAATTACCATTTTAACCTTGTGTATTGAATAGACTTTTCTAGTGTGTTTGGACATTTCCAGTTAAACCGATTACATTTCAACTTAAAACTCTCATTGATCCTAAACTTAATATCGGTAGCTACAAATTCCAAAAACTTTGATCACAGGTTTTACAAAATTTGACATTACTGAAAAGTATAAACGATGAATAAAATCAATGGAAGGGTAATTGTGGATGATATAAAGCTCCAAGGGTTTACCATACATGGCACACACCAACCACAAGAAACAGCATCCCTGAACCACATGTGCAGCAAAAGATCATGTTTCTCTTCAAAAATCGAATACGTAATTAATAGGAATTTGCGATGGGTTCTTTGATAATCACACAAAGAGATTGCAAAATGAAATTATCTCTTTTCTCTCAATCAATTTTGGGAATCTTAAATTACCCAAATGGAAGCTTGAAACCAAGAAACATCTAGATTTTTGGAATGAAAACTCTACTTCCTTCCTTCTATTTCTTTCCAAAAACTTTCAGTTGTACAACATAAACACAAAAAATAAGCACGAAGAAGATGTTGAGTTTGGTTCCAGCAACATGAAGTAAATCGGTAAGAAAATCCAAATTAATGAAGAAACCCTTTTTTACTTGGGTGAGGCGTGAGGAAGAACCAGCATATGAGCAATCGACTGCGAGATGGAGAGAACCACCCACCGATTGTAAGATGCAGAGACCAGACCGGCGACTCACAGTTAGATGGAGAGACCAGCAAGATCGATTGGGAGGGACAGGTTCGGCCGTGGCCGGAGGAGTCGCTGGATCTGGATAAGTGGGAGAGAGCTTCGTGGGATTGAGCGTGGAGGCGGATGTGATACAATTAGAAGAGGGCAAATTTGGAACAAACCACATCTGAACCATTTTGCATACACTCCAATGAAGAATCGTCCAGAGGCTTTGTGTCACCGTTCAGATGCCTCAATTTTTTTTGCCAAACAAAACATACGTCTGTATGATTCAGAGTTGACCTCTTAATGGCATCATTCAGATGCAAAGAAACAGCCCCTAAATAAAAACTCATTGAAAAATGCTCAGTACTATTCACACTATGAATTAAAAAAAATCTCAGATAATTCCAACTCTCACGAAATAATGCTTTGGAATCATAAGAATTTAATGCAATTCAAGAAATTTGATAAAATTAAATTTCTTTCAAGAAATTACCGATACCCTAGGTTGTGTGAGCATGTAATACAAGAAATTGTACTTTTGCCGACGAATTTGTGAAATCCGTCGATAAAATTATTTTTTATCGACGGTTTAGATGAAAACATCCGGGAAAGGTTTCACCTTTTGCCAAACAAAAATGTCGCCGGCAAAAATGAGTTTTTCCCGACGAATTTCATATCTTTGCGCCGGCAAAAGTTACCTTTACCGATGGATTTACCGAACGCGCCGGCAAAATATCTTTTAATATTTTATTGATTTTTAAGGACGTTTTACCGACGAGCTTCACTAACTTGCTGGCAAAAGTAATTTACTGTTATTAATATATATTTTTCACTCACACTTTTGCCAACGTACTTTCCAAACTCCGCAAAGGTATTTTTACGTTTTTAATACAAAATAATCCCTTACACTTTGACGATGGACTTCCCGAATCGGCCAGCAAATGCATTTTAATTACATTAATTAATTTTTTACTTGTACTTTTACAAGCGGATTTCCCAAACCCCCAGAAAAGGTATTGTTTTTATTTAACCTGTTACAACACAATATAACCCACTAGACTACCACCAAATACATCTCATCACGATCCAACATGGCCAATCACCTCAAAATTCGACACAGTATGACCAATTACCACAAAATTTAACCCATTATAACACAAAATGATCAATAACCACAAAATTTAACCCATCACAAAACAATATGTCCGAGGAGTGGTCATTGCTTTTGTGGGAGTCCCACTTTTTGATGTAATTCTCTTTTTCTTTTAATACATTATCAGAGTTACCGTCCTCTTTCCCTCAAAAAACCATGACCAATTACAAAATATGATCAATTATCACAAAATTCAACCCGCTAAAAAACGCTATGACCAGTTATAAAAAAACAACTTATTACGACCCAATATGACCAATTACAACGCAATATGACATATTATCACGAAATTCAAACCACTACATCACAATATGGTCCATTCCCATCAAATACAACTCGCTACAACCCAATATGACAAATTACAACACAATATTACCCATTACCACAAAATTCAACCCATTACAACACAATATGACCAATTACCACAAAATTCAACCCATTACATCACAATATGACCCATTATCACCAAGTACAACTCAATACGACCCAATATGACCAATTACGACTAATATGACCCATTACCAGAAAATTCAACCGATTACAACATAATATGACCAATTACCACAAAATTCAACCCATTACAACCCAATATGACTGATTATTACAAAATTTCACCCATTACATCACAATATGACCCGTCACCACCAAATACAACTCAGTATGACCAATCACAACACAATATGATCAATTATCACGAAACTCAACCCATTACAACGTAACATGACTCATTACCACAAAATTCAACCTATTACATCACAATTGTAACACCCTAAAATTTAGAGCAAATTTAAACCAAAATAAAATGCGGAATAATATAAAATCCACCCAATTAATGGAGAAGAGTATATGGGAGTTTACAACAAGAGTTAGATACTACAACAACAACCTAACAATCTACATTTAACAAAACATAGATTAAACTCGGGTGTTGCTAATATCTCTAAAAGAATGTTCTAATACTCCAAATATATACACTCTAGGTGCATATCTTAAAAAGATGCCCTCTCTCTCTCTCTCGGCACATCATCCCGCTCTTCTCTAAAGAGCCCCATCAATCTGCTTCCCTGCTAAACCACATTTAAATCAACTGTTAGGCAAGCCTAGTGAGAACAAACAATTAAATGGATAAAGCAGTAAAGCATTTTAAATCAAGAATGATACAATCATCCCATTTAAGTTCACTTGACACTCCGTCCTCTATGCCTATGGATTCCATTCCATATTAATCTCTAGGCTAACTACATTATTTATAACATAATCATAGTTTCCAGTATACTATATTATTTGTAACATAATCATAGTTTCCAATCTACTATATTATTTGTAACATAATCATAGTTTCCAATCCACTATATTATTTATAATATAATCATAGTTTCCATTCCACTATATTATTTGTAACATAATCATAGTTTCCAATCTACTATATTATTTCTAACATAGAGATTAGAACCCTAGATCTTGATTCTCTAAGCGTGAATTTCAAAGATGAACTTGGTTGGTTGTTGGAGAGCAATGAATGCTCGAAATCACCCCTTTAGGGTAATTTCTTGAGAGTAAATATTGAGAGAAAGAGTTGGTATAGGTAATAAATGAAATCTGATATAAAAATCCCGTTTTTATACTTTAGACCACGAATTGCGACCAAAAAATGCGACCGTGGCATTGGTCAGGTTGCAATTGCCAGGTTGCAATTTTTCCTGATGACTTACGGTGCATAAATTGAAACCAAAAATGCGACCGTGGCATTGGCCAGTTGCAATTGCCGAGTTGCAATTTTTCACGATATAAATTGCAACCAAAAAATGCTACCTTGGCATTGGTCAGGTTGCAATTTTTTCTGATGGTTCTACTACAAACTTTAACCTTATACATCACATCCCTAAACTTGTATTTACTTATAAAGGATCGAGAAATATGAAATTCAAGGTGTTACAATCCTCCCATCCTTGAAATTAATTTCGTCCTTGAAATTTTACAAACTAACTAAACAAGTTAGGATATCTTCCCACGTCACATTTGATCCTCGGTGGTGCTTCCATTGGACTTTAACCATGACAATTTCTTTATGACGAAGCATCTTAGACTTTCTTTCCAAAATTGTTTCCGGTTCTTCCACACAACGACTATTATCAACACGAATCTCCGTGAGAGGAATTACACTCTCTTCTTCCGCCAAACACTTCCTTAAATAACAAATGTGGAACGTAGGATGTATGCCGGCCAATTCAGGTGGCAACTCCAATTTGTATGCTTGTCGTCCCACTTTTTCTAAAATTTTGAACGGTCCAAGGAAAGGAGGACTAAGCTTTCCACGCTTCCCAAACCGAATGATACCCATCCAAGGGGATACCTCTTCTTATCGACATAACTCTTTTGACGGTCTTGAGCCGCCTTAAGCCGCTCACGAATACATTTCACTTTGTCGGCCGTCTCTTGGACAATTTCGGGACCGGCAAATTGTTTTTGGGGTGATAAAAAATATGGGGTGAATGTCAAAATTTGGGACTTTCTTTTGATGATAAAAAATCAATTTGGGGTGAATGTCAAAAGATTAAGATCTGATAATGCTCGTGACTATTTCAATCAAACTCTCACCACCTACTGTCAAAAGGAGGGAATAATACATGAATCTTCGTGTGCTAAAACACCTCAAAGAAACTATGATTATAAGATTGTTAAATTATAAGATTGTTAAATTAGAAACTATGATTATGTTACAAATTAATTTTTTACTTGTACTCCGCAAAGGTACTTTTACTTGTACTTTTAAAATGCGGAATAATATAAAATCCACCCAATTAATGGAGAAGAGTATATGGGAGTTTACAACAAGAGTTAGATACTACAACAACAACCTAACAATCTACATTTAACAAAACATAGATTAAACTCGGGTGTTGCTAATATCTCTAAAAGAATGTTCTAATACTCCAAATATATACACTCTAGGTGCATATCTTAAAAAGATGCCCTCTCTCTCTCTCTCGGCACATCATCCCGCTCTTCTCTAAAGAGCCCCATCAATCTGCTTCCCTGCTAAACCACATTTAAATCAACTGTTAGGCAAGCCTAGTGAGAACAAACAATTAAATGGATAAAGCAGTAAAGCATTTTAAATCAAGAATGATACAATCATCCCATTTAAGTTCACTTGACACTCCGTCCTCTATGCCTATGGATTCCATTCCATATTAATCTCTAGGCTAACTACATTATTTATAACATAATCATAGTTTCCAGTATACTATATTATTTGTAACATAATCATAGTTTCCAATCTACTATATTATTTGTAACATAATCATAGTTTCCAATCCACTATATTATTTATAATATAATCATAGTTTCCATTCCACTATATTATTTGTAACATAATCATAGTTTCCAATCTACTATATTATTTCTAACATAGAGATTAGAACCCTAGATCTTGATTCTCTAAGCGTGAATTTCAAAGATGAACTTGGTTGGTTGTTGGAGAGCAATGAATGCTCCTGAAATCACCCCTTTAGGGTAATTTCTTGAGAGTAAATATTGAGAGAAAGAGTTGGTATAGGTAATAAATGAAATCTGATATAAAAATCCCGTTTTTATACTTTAGACCACGAATTGCGACCAAAAAATGCGACCGTGGCATTGGTCAGGTTGCAATTGCCAGGTTGCAATTTTTCCTGATGACTTACGGTGCATAAATTGAAACCAAAAAATGCGACCGTGGCATTGGCCAGGTTGCAATTGCCAGGTTGCAATTTTTCCTGATATAAATTGCAACCAAAAAATGCTACCTTGGCATTGGTCAGGTTGCAATTTTTTCTGATGGTTCTACTACAAACTTTAACCTTATACATCACATCCCTAAACTTGTATTTACTTATAAAGGATCGAGAAATATGAAATTCAAGGTGTTACAATCCTCCCATCCTTGAAATTAATTTCGTCCTTGAAATTTTACAAACTAACTAAACAAGTTAGGATATCTTCCCACGTCACATTTGATCCTCGGTGGTGCTTCCATTGGACTTTAACCATGACAATTTCTTTATGACGAAGCATCTTAGACTTTCTTTCCAAAATTGTTTCCGGTTCTTCCACACAACGACTATTATCAACACGAATCTCCGTGAGAGGAATTACACTCTCTTCTTCCGCCAAACACTTCCTTAAATAACAAATGTGGAACGTAGGATGTATGCCGGCCAATTCAGGTGGCAACTCCAATTTGTATGCTTGTCGTCCCACTTTTTCTAAAATTTTGAACGGTCCAAGGAAAGGAGGACTAAGCTTTCCACGCTTCCCAAACCGAATGATACCCATCCAAGGGGATACCTCTTCTTATCGACATAACTCTTTTGACGGTCTTGAGCCGCCTTAAGCCGCTCACGAATACATTTCACTTTGTCGGCCGTCTCTTGGACAATTTCGGGACCGGCAAATTGTTTTTGGGGTGATAAAAAATATGGGGTGAATGTCAAAATTTGGGACTTTCTTTTGATGATAAAAAATCAATTTGGGGTGAATGTCAAAAGATTAAGATCTGATAATGCTCGTGACTATTTCAATCAAACTCTCACCACCTACTGTCAAAAGGAGGGAATAATACATGAATCTTCGTGTGCTAAAACACCTCAGCAAAACTATGATTATAAGATTGTTAAATTATAAGATTGTTAAATTAGAAACTATGATTATGTTACAAATTAATTTTTTACTTGTACTCCGCAAAGGTACTTTTACTTGTACTTTTAAAATGCGGAATAATATAAAATCCACCCAATTAATGGAGAAGAGTATATGGGAGTTTACAACAAGAGTTAGATACTACAACAACAACCTAACAATCTACATTTAACAAAACATAGATTAAACTCGGGTGTTGCTAATATCTCTAAAAGAATGTTCTAATACTCCAAATATATACACTCTAGGTGCATATCTTAAAAAGATGCCCTCTCTCTCTCTCTCGGCACATCATCCCGCTCTTCTCTAAAGAGCCCCATCAATCTGCTTCCCTGCTAAACCACATTTAAATCAACTGTTAGGCAAGCCTAGTGAGAACAAACAATTAAATGGATAAAGCAGTAAAGCATTTTAAATCAAGAATGATACAATCATCCCATTTAAGTTCACTTGACACTCCGTCCTCTATGCCTATGGATTCCATTCCATATTAATCTCTAGGCTAACTACATTATTTATAACATAATCATAGTTTCCAGTATACTATATTATTTGTAACATAATCATAGTTTCCAATCTACTATATTATTTGTAACATAATCATAGTTTCCAATCCACTATATTATTTATAATATAATCATAGTTTCCATTCCACTATATTATTTGTAACATAATCATAGTTTCCAATCTACTATATTATTTCTAACATAGAGATTAGAACCCTAGATCTTGATTCTCTAAGCGTGAATTTCAAAGATGAACTTGGTTGGTTGTTGGAGAGCAATGAATGCTCCTGAAATCACCCCTTTAGGGTAATTTCTTGAGAGTAAATATTGAGAGAAAGAGTTGGTATAGGTAATAAATGAAATCTGATATAAAAATCCCGTTTTTATACTTTAGACCACGAATTGCGACCAAAAAATGCGACCGTGGCATTGGTCAGGTTGCAATTGCCAGGTTGCAATTTTTCCTGATGACTTACGGTGCATAAATTGAAACCAAAAAATGCGACCGTGGCATTGGCCAGGTTGCAATTGCCAGGTTGCAATTTTTCCTGATATAAATTGCAACCAAAAAATGCTACCTTGGCATTGGTCAGGTTGCAATTTTTTCTGATGGTTCTACTACAAACTTTAACCTTATACATCACATCCCTAAACTTGTATTTACTTATAAAGGATCGAGAAATATGAAATTCAAGGTGTTACAATCCTCCCATCCTTGAAATTAATTTCGTCCTTGAAATTTTACAAACTAACTAAACAAGTTAGGATATCTTCCCACGTCACATTTGATCCTCGGTGGTGCTTCCATTGGACTTTAACCATGACAATTTCTTTATGACGAAGCATCTTAGACTTTCTTTCCAAAATTGTTCCGGTTCTTCCACACAACGACTATTATCAACACGAATCTCCGTGAGAGGAATTACACTCTCTTCTTCCGCCAAACACTTCCTTAAATAACAAATGTGGAACGTAGGATGTATGCCGGCCAATTCAGGTGGCAACTCCAATTTGTATGCTTGTCGTCCCACTTTTTCTAAAATTTTGAACGGTCCAAGGAAAGGAGGACTAAGCTTTCCACGCTTCCCAAACCGAATGATACCCATCCAAGGGGATACCTCTTCTTATCGACATAACTCTTTTGACGGTCTTGAGCCGCCTTAAGCCGCTCACGAATACATTTCACTTTGTCGGCCGTCTCTTGGACAATTTCGGGACCGGCAAATTGTTTTTGGGGTGATAAAAAATATGGGGTGAATGTCAAAATTTGGGACTTTCTTTTGATGATAAAAAATCAATTTGGGGTGAATGTCAAAAGATTAAGATCTGATAATGCTCGTGACTATTTCAATCAAACTCTCACCACCTACTGTCAAAAGGAGGGAATAATACATGAATCTTCGTGTGCTAAAACACCTCAGGCAGAAACTATGATTATAAGATTGTTAAATTATAAGATTGTTAAATTAGAAACTATGATTATGTTACAAATTAATTTTTTACTTGTACTCCGCAAAGGTACTTTTACTTGTACTTTTAAAATGCGGAATAATATAAAATCCACCCAATTAATGGAGAAGAGTATATGGGAGTTTACAACAAGAGTTAGATACTACAACAACAACCTAACAATCTACATTTAACAAAACATAGATTAAACTCGGGTGTTGCTAATATCTCTAAAAGAATGTTCTAATACTCCAAATATATACACTCTAGGTGCATATCTTAAAAAGATGCCCTCTCTCTCTCTCGGCACATCATCCCGCTCTTCTCTAAAGAGCCCCATCAATCTGCTTCCCTGCTAAACCACATTTAAATCAACTGTTAGGCAAGCCTAGTGAGAACAAACAATTAAATGGATAAAGCAGTAAAGCATTTTAAATCAAGAATGATACAATCATCCCATTTAAGTTCACTTGACACTCCGTCCTCTATGCCTATGGATTCCATTCCATATTAATCTCTAGGCTAACTACATTATTTATAACATAATCATAGTTTCCAGTATACTATATTATTTGTAACATAATCATAGTTTCCAATCTACTATATTATTTGTAACATAATCATAGTTTCCAATCCACTATATTATTTATAATATAATCATAGTTTCCATTCCACTATATTATTTGTAACATAATCATAGTTTCCAATCTACTATATTATTTCTAACATAGAGATTAGAACCCTAGATCTTGATTCTCTAAGCGTGAATTTCAAAGATGAACTTGGTTGGTTGTTGGAGAGCAATGAATGCTCCTGAAATCACCCCTTTAGGGTAATTTCTTGAGAGTAAATATTGAGAGAAAGAGTTGGTATAGGTAATAAATGAAATCTGATATAAAAATCCCGTTTTTATACTTCAGACCACGAATTGCGACCAAAAAATGCAACCGTGGCATTGGTCAGGTTGCAATTGCCAGGTTGCAATTTTTCCTGATGACTTACGGTGCATAAATTGAAACCAAAAAATGCGACCGTGGCATTGGCCAGGTTGCAATTGCCAGGTTGCAATTTTTCCTGATATAAATTGCAACCAAAAAATGCTACCTTGGCATTGGTCAGGTTGCAATTGTCAGGTTGCAATTTTTTCTGATGGTTCTACTACAAACTTTAACCTAATACATCACATCCCTAAACTTGTATTTACTTATAAAGGATCGAGAAATATGAAATTCAAGGTGTTACAATCCTCCCATCCTTGAAATTAATTTCGTCCTTGAAATTTTACAAACTAACTAAACAAGTTAGGATATCTTCCCACGTCACATTTGATCCTCGGTGGTGCTTCCATTGGACTTTAACCATGACAATTTCTTTATGACGAAGCATCTTAGACTTTCTTTCCAAAATTGTTTCCGGTTCTTCCACACAACGACTATTATCAACACGAATCTCCGTGAGAGGAATTACACTCTCTTCTTCCGCCAAACACTTCCTTAAATAACAAATGTGGAACGTAGGATGTATGCCGGCCAATTCAGGTGGCAACTCCAATTTGTATGCTTGTCGTCCCACTTTTTCTAAAATTTTGAACGGTCCAAGGAAAGGAGGACTAAGCTTTCCACGCTTCCCAAACCGAATGATACCCATCCAAGGGGATACCTCTTCTTATCGACATAACTCTTTTGACGGTCTTGAGCCGCCTTAAGCCGCTCACGAATACATTTCACTTTGTCGGCCGTCTCTTGGACAATTTCGGGACCGGCAAATTGTTTTTGGGGTGATAAAAAATATGGGGTGAATGTCAAAATTTGGGACTTTCTTTTGATGATAAAAAATCAATTTGGGGTGAATGTCAAAAGATTAAGATCTGATAATGCTCGTGACTATTTCAATCAAACTCTCACCACCTACTGTCAAAAGGAGGGAATAATACATGAATCTTCGTGTGCTAAAACACCTCAGCAAAACGGGGTTGCAGAGAGGAAAAATGGGCATATATTAGACCAAACCAGAGCATTATTATTTCAAAGAAACGTGCCAAAACATTTCTGGGGGGAAGCCGTTCTCACAGCCACTTACCTAATCAATAGACTTCCTACACGAGTCCTCGAATTCAAAAGTCCAATGGAGATGTTGTCCTCTTTTTTCCCTAACATATCTATCTCCAACAATCTTATGCCTCGTATATTTGGGTGTGTCTCATTTGTTCATATCCATAGCCAAGATAGAGGCAAACTTGACCCTCGAGCTATGAAGTGTGTCTTTATAAGATACTCCTCAACCCAAAAAGGGTATAAATGTTATCATCCTCCATCAAAAAAGTTCTTTGTGTCAAGAGATGTGACATTTAGTGAAAAAGATTCCTATTTCACCCAACCTTATCTTCAGGGGGAGAATCGTAGGGAAGATAAGGGAATCTTAGAGAACTTTCTTTTCGACTTATCTGATTTATCTTCTCATATTCCTGAACCAACCCCCCCGACCAATTCTGATCTGCCTACTCATAATCCAGAACCTCAAAATCCAGAACCAGTCCCAGAAACTATCCCGGAAACATCCAACCAAGTCCCAGAACCTATCACAGAACCCGCAGACACAAGGTTCAGAAAAAATTTGGTATACTCAAGACAAAAAAGGAACGCACCTGAAACCGAGCAAGTTCGAGAATCCAACACGGGTCCTTTAAATGAGGTAACAATTTCTGACCCTCCACCATTACAAGGTGAAATGGAAGTTCCAATGACTGACCAGGACCTCCCGATTGCTTTCAGAAAGGGAACGAGAGAATGCACAAAGAGACCATTATACCCATTATCACACTTCCTAGCCTTTCATAAATTCTCTCCTACCCACAAAGCCTTCCTTGTTAATCTTAACTCCATCACCGTCCCTACTACCCTATCTGAGGCATTATCTGATGAAAAATGGAAGCAAGCCATGAATGTTGAAATGCACGCACTTGAAAAGAATAAAACTTGGGATTTGGTAAAATTGCCAGAAGGGAAAAAGCCGGTAGGATGCAGATGGGTCTATACTGTGAAGTATAGGGCTGATGGGTCGATGGAGAGGTACAAAGCAAGGTTGGTGGCCAAAGGGTATACACAGACTTTTGGCATTGATTATTTGGAAACATTTGCGCCGGTTGCAAAGATGAATACGGTTAGAGTAATTCTGTCTCTAGCGGCTAACCTTGGTTGGGAATTACATCAATTTGATGTAAAAAATGCATTTTTGCATGGAGAACTTGAAGAAGAGATTTACATGGAAGTCCCTCCTGGTTATGAAAAGAAGACAGGTGCTAATACAGTGTGTAAATTAAAAAAGGCATTATATGGTTTGAAGCAATCTCCTCGGGCATGGTTTGGGAGATTCTCCAAAACTATGATTTCCCTAGGATACAATCAAAGCCAAGGGGACCACACTTTGTTTACCAAACACTCAAAGTCCGGAAAAATAACGGTCCTCCTAGTGTATGTGGACGATATCATTGTGACCGGTAATGACGAAAAGGAACAACAAACCTTGAGTAAATGTCTAGCCAATGAATTTGAGATCAAGATGTTGGGAAGATTGAAGTATTTCCTTGGAATTGAAGTTGCCCATTCCAGAAAGGGTATTTTTATCTCTCAACAAAAGTATGTTACTGATCTGCTCATAGAGACGGGACAAAGTGCATGCAAATCGGCTAGTACTCCTATAGACCCAAACCATAAAATGGGAAAAGCAGAAGAAGATGTCACGGTAAACAAAGAAATGTATCAGCGTCTTGTAGGGAGACTCATATACTTGTCTCATACCAGACCAGATATAGCATATGCTGTAAGTGTAATCAGTCAATTCATGCATAGTCCAAGGGAGACTCACTTGCGAGCTGCACATCGGATTTTACAGTACCTAAAAGGAACACCAGGAAAAGGAATTTTATTCGAAAGAAACAATAGTGTGACTCTTGAAGCATACACAGATGCAAGCTATGCCACATCACCAGTTGATTGTAGATCAACAACAGGTTATTGCACCTTTCTTGGTGGAAATCTTGTAACATGGAGAAGCAAGAAGCAAAATGTGGTTGCACGGTCCAGTGCAGAAGCTGAGTTCCGAGCAATGGCACATGGTATATGTGAGCTATTATGGCTGAAAATCATCCTAAATGACTTGAAGATTAACTGGGAAGGACCAATGAAACTCTATTGCGACAATAAATCAGCAATAAACATCGCTCACAACCCGGTTCAGCATGATCGAACCAAACATATTGAAGTTGACAGGCATTTCATTAAGGAGAAGCTGGACAGTGGGCTGATATGCACCCCATTCGTACCAACTCATGAGCAACTGGCAGACATTTTTACTAAAGGACTAAGTGGACCAATGTTCGAGAAAATTACTTCCAAGCTGGGAATGGGAAATTCCCACTCACCAGCTTGAGGGGGAGTGTTGGGAAATGGAAATGATTAAGGAATTAAATAAGGAATCGTGTATATATATATATATATAGAATATGTAATTATGTATAATCCCATAAAATCAGGGATCTCATAGGATAGTTTCATTTTGATAGTTTCCTTTTGTTTGGGTCTAGCTCCTTGTATAAATTTTGTATGATCTCTTTCAATAATATATCATTAGAAATACTAAATCTGTTAGAATTGAATATAGTTTTAACCATGTGTTTGATCGGCATAGATAAGAATGAAATTTGAGACGAGACGAATGAAGTTTATCAAAAGAAATTAAAACTTAAGACTTGATGTTTGGTGTTTGGTGTCATGTGACAAAGAACAAGATTGTTTTCACCATTTCGAGCAGTTATTTTAGTTTCTATAGCTACTAGAAATTACGCATAATCTACTTGAGAGAAAATGAGAGTGATATTCTCACCTCACGAAGGTGTTGAAATGACATCGCAGGACTGCAAAAAAAATTTGAATTCTCCAGATTCCCTACTTTGTTCGTATTAAGAGAAATAATACTCACATGGATCTCAAACTGCAAAAAAGAAATTATAAGATTGTTAAATTAGTAAACCATCATAAAAGTAGTACTTGATCATTGAGATGAAGATAATTTTATGTTAAATCATAATAGATAATACTTGATCATTTTTCTTCTTCTTTTGTCCATGAACACGAAGATGTTTGGCTAATCTTGTAAGACGGGTATTTCTGATTCTCATGGCACCACTCCAACTTCCATGATTGCTAGTTGCAGCACCACCGCATGACGAAATTTCAGTATTCGACACCACCCCACCAGAAGTCTCTATACAAGAATCTTGAGAAAACCTTTTCAATTTTTTGGACTTTAGTTGTATGATCTCTGCCATAATCTCATTATCTTCTTTATTTTCATCATCTTCATTACGGTTGGTCTCATTCTCCTTCACTTGGTCTTGTTGATCCTCATTTTGGATAACTAGATCATGCTCAATCTCATCACTTTGGTTTGCATAACGCTTTCGGGTTCTTGGTTTGTGGGTTCGTTTTCTTGCATGATCATTTTCTTGTCCATTTGATGACCTTTTTGCGGATGTACCAATAGAAGTGCTGCCTATATCATCGACGGGTCCAGTTACACTAATTGCTTGTTGTTGGTGTTCTTGTTCTAGAGTACTGTTGAAGTCCTGCTAAGAATTTGTGGGCGATGAATAGTTAACAAACCTATTTTCATTGTTAACACTATAAGTATATAACTTTAAAGCTTATCATATTATCCACTTGAGAATTCAAGTTTTGTCTATGATGAAGGACATAGAGAATCCCACCATATAAGAAAACTGGAAAGCGGAAAACATATGATAATTGATTGGTTCTTAAGAAAAGAAATATGAAAAGTTAAATGATAAATCTATTCAATTACCTCTATCTCATATTGGCTTATATCTCCAATTACCACTTCAATAATAGATTCCATGGTTTGATCCTTTCTTAATACACGATTTGTGCCATAAAATTTGCGGCATGTAGGGCACTCCTTCCTGGAAGATATAATTCATATAAAAGTGTAATCATTCCAATAAAGCAAATTCATTAAACAAGTAGCAACTTATGAAATGATGATCACCTACTTATTGTTCATTGCTTTGTTTGCACAGCCTCTACAAAACCGATGAAGACAATGATTAAACGTTTTTGTGTTGTCCATGACCCCTATAATATATTCAAGACATTAAATCTGTTTCAAATTCAAGAGTAGCCTCAAGCATATTAAATTCATCAACTTGAATAAAAAATTACATTGTAATATGAACATTTTCAGTTTGAACCATTACAAAGAAAACTAAACCGTCATATGACTAAAAGTGGCATTTTCGATAAAGACGGTGTTTCTGAACTAACCTAACTCAAATAAATATTGTATTTAAAGTATTTTTACAAACATGTTGATCAAACTTTATATTTTGGAAATGTAGTAAGTATGTCACTGCTACAAGTATAAGGACTTTTACATCATGAATCACGTAGAAGCGCCAATAAACCCTTAAAGTGCTCAAAATAGAACAAATAACATGCTTCCATAGGGAAAGAATTAGGATAAAAATGGGGAAGAAGTTGACATTACCTAGACATATAGGACACATAAAATCTTTATGAAGTAACTGCAGATCCAGACACGTCCATCTGCACAACATAAAGTTGCACTTATTACATCAATTATGCAAAATAGAAGATATAATAAACTATCAACTCTTAGCTTATGAGTCTAAGGGTCCATTTACCCAAACACTTACCTGATAACCTCTTACCAATAAGATTCAACACTATAACTATCCTGAGCTGGTAAGATGTTAGTCCATAAAACAACATTGTAGCAACATTTTACTCGGTAAGCGCTAATAGGGTAAGAGTCACCATCCTAGCCTAACGGGTAATACTCTCAGTCATTGCCATTTCTCTTACTGAGTAAGATTCTCGATCCTTGTCATGTACGTCCAATAAGGTAATATGGCTTGTTGAGCGCTTACTAGGTAAGCGTTTGGTAAAACGACCTCTAAGTATCTTTCAAAGACTTCAGTGTATGAATTTGTTGATCATTCCCAAGGAAAATAATGATATAGTAGGCACCATAAAAACCTCTATATATAGAACTGAAATAAAATCCAAACTAGATTAGTATGTAATAAAGGATGCCGAATCATCCACCGAATCCTATGTTTCATCCTAGTTTATTTGATGTGTATACCTATTTTTCCCAATAGAAAGAATTGAATTAGCTAAGTCAGTAAGAATGACTGGGGCCCCGTAGAAGGCACAATACGTTCTTAGATGGATGGCTAGATACATCACCATTGATCATATTTTGAAAATCTAAACACAAAATAAGTTAAACGTTAATAAGAGGACCAATATAAGGTAAATATCATTAACAGTGACATCTTATTAATGACTATGCATATGAAAAGTCACAAGGGTGAGCCTTGAAACAACTAATAAAGTCGGTCATTTGTGATGGAATATTGGTTCTAAAAATCGGGGAGAACTTGTACTGTTGTGATTTCGTTGTTGGTTCTAGAAAATATTGGTGAGTAATGACCTTGTGTTGGTTTCAACTATTCATTTGGGCTGTGATCTAGTTAGGTTTTGGGAATGGAAATTTCAATTCCTTTGTTCTTTTTACTTGTTCTAAAGAGGCTTCTGAATGATAGTATTAGATGGCCCCTTTCGGACGTGCAGATTGAGGTCGGTAGGGTTTCGATGGCACTGAAAAGACTTTTTATTTGTTGTTTTCATTTGGGAATTGTTGATGACCTTGCTAGGTTCTTTGGGAAGTGATGGTTCTGGATTTGTTGGGTTCTGTTTAAATGTGTGAATTATGAAAATGATTTTTTTTCACGTGATCATTAGGACCATGCATCATGAAGCTATTTTTTATTTAATGGCATCTGAGTATAGTAATTATTGTAGTGATGACCCTAGGTATGATGTAAGTGATGATTCAAGTGTACATATGTATGGTTATTTATCCTTGGACCTTTGAAAATGAGGATCATGTAATCAATTTAGAAAAAAAAACAATTGATGGTCATTTTCTGAATAAGCTTTGTAACGTACACATGGTTGTTAATTAATGTGAGAATGAGGTTGGTTCTGATGTTAAGTTCAATGTAGATGAAGAGGATGATAATGTTGTACATCTGGTTGTTCAAAAAGGTGTGCGATATCTGGATGCAATAAGAAAAATCATTAAAATGAAAAGCTTTAATTGTAGTCACATGTGTTGTAGGAACTTTTGTATTGGGATCCCTAGTGACACGAGAGGGGATTGCAAAACGTTATGTCAGGGAACTCACTGAAAGGCCATTCATAAAAATCAGGGAGATGCAAGATGATATTTTGAAGAAGTTTATGTCATTGTTCGTATGGACAATGCGTTAGACCCAAATCTAGGAAGCTTCTTGAAATTGGGAGTTCCTTAACATAACAACATGGAAAGATTTAGGATTATGTACATGAAACTAAGGCCAATCCTAGATCCACAATCAAAATTTAAGTCAATTTAATGGTAGATGGATGTAATGAATTTAGGAGGTTTAATCCAAGTTTCAAAGAATTGAGAGACACATGGAGTAGTGGATGAATAAAGGTGATGGGACTTGATGATTGTTTTTTTAAAGGGGTGTTCAAGGAGAGTTAATATTGATAACGGTCAAGATGGAAATGATCTAATTTACCCTCTAGAAATGCATATTAAAACAACGTTTATTATACTTGTTGGAGAGACATAATTGCTTCTAATTTTCTTAGTACCAATGTCTCGCGAGAAGAATTTTCAGAGTTATGAACCGGTGAAAAAATGACTAAGTATAGAAGTCTGCAGAGAGGTGTTCACAGATCACAAGGTGAAGTTCAGAGTTCGGAAGAACTAAAAAATCGTCTAAGTACCAAGTCTTTCAGAATTCGAGAAGAAACTCTGAATGGGTAGTGCATATTTAAAGACTTAGAAATTTCACGATCAAATATGAAAACTTTTCTTATGATACTAGAACATATGTCTAAATGTGATAGGACTGTTATGTAAAAACTACAGCCACTTTTCTGTTCTAGTATAAATAGAAGCTAGTTAGATCTGTTTTGATAACTTTCATACGATCATTGTATAGATTTTCCCTCAATTGTTCTTGTACTCATATTCATCAAGATCAATGACATGCCGACTTCCTTGATCCAAATATTTTTACATTCTTGATCTAAATTAGTACACGGGAACTTTCAATTTATGTATGCTTATAATTCGTTTTATTTTTTTACATTATTAAATTCTTATGTAGCTTAAGTTGTAGTGGGTGGAATTGATTTATTGAACTTCTAATAGAAGATATGTGTTAATGAAGAATTAATGCTTACCATCATATGTGAATTACTTATTTTCAACATATGAGTGGTTCTGGTTCAAATACAAATCAGTTGAAGGTTACAAACTATACAAACCGGTTCAAATCAATAAATTTTTTCTTTTTTTTCATCAAATATTATGATTTAAGATATTATTGCACATATGTTTGTTTCACCCTGTGAAAAAAATTACATGTGAAACTTTTACATTATTAAACAAAATACATGTGAAACTTTTTCATAAAAAAATATATGAGAAACTTTCAACTTATGAACACAAATACATGTGAAACTTTTACATTGTGATACAAGCATATATGTAATAATATCTTAAATCATAGCATTTGATGGAAAAAAATCATGAAAAGAATATATTTTAATATTGATTTGAACCATTTTGTATAGTTTGTACCCTTCAACTGGTTTGTATTTTAACTTCTCTCTCTCTCTCTCTCTCTATATATATATATATATATATATGTGTGTGTGTGTGTGTGTGTGCGTGTGCGTGTGCGTGTGTGTGTGTCTGTGTGTTGTAGAGAATTTTAAGATGTAAAAGAATTGGCATCATATGTAGAGACTAGACCATGTGCAAAGCACATGCTAGTTTCCAAAAGAAGTTTGATGGTGCTGAGTACATAAACGTTTTTGGCCGCTAGTTAGATCTTCTTTTGAAGCAGTCTGATAGAGACCCCGATATATGAGGTAAGGAATTATGTCATTTAATCATTGTTGATACTAAAAGAAAACCTATAATCACAACTAACCTATAGAGGTGATACATGTAATTGTTATGCAGAGGATTTGCAGAATGACAAGGAAAGCACAAGAATGGGAATCAACTATGTGTCCGACCATAAGGCAAAAATCTAAAGAAATGATGAAAAAGTCACATGTATATGTTTATCCATGACGGTTACTTGATTATGTATGCTAATGTATTGTAGTATATTATTTTGTCTCATTTAAAAATAGTTGTGTTATCCCTCATGGTGGGAATTTATTCAAAACACGAAATGGTTATGAAGTAATGATGGTGAATCTAGATGCAAAAAATTTTGTTTCTTCTGTAATTGCAATACACTTCATTAACAAGAATTGAAAAGCATATCTTCTAAATCTCCTACAAGAATCAGATAAGGCCATTGAACGGGAGGAACAAATGCACCCTAACACCTTTTCTTAAACTAGGCCCACCTAAGGAGAGGATAATACTTCATATAAACAATCGATCAAGAGAAAGAGATCAAAGTTCGAGAGCAACGTACAAGAGTAACTTAACGTGGGAAGGCAATTACATATAGCAGTTAAATAGAAAGGGGATATAATCACAATTATAATGAGAATGAGCCAAAAGCAAGGCCAAGACTCAACATTAATAATTCGGCTACAACTTGAAAAGGAACTAGAGGTGGGAAGAGGGACTAGAGGCTTGAGGATTCCACTGTATCGGTCTTTGGTGAAGTTTGAACCCCCTGACCTCCTAGGAAGGCAAGGGCTAAGATACCGCTAGGCCAAAGGTCTTTTGGTCTTTGTTAGGATCCAATCACAAGAGAAATATGGTTGTGGTTAGCCATTATTTAAATTTTAGATTCAAATGACTATATATTATGACAATTGATCACACTCCATATTCATTATAGACATCCTTATGTGTTCCTCGACTTTGGGCATCCTCCCACATTCAATTTATAAAGGACCAATTTGGTCATAAAGATCAATATGAAAGTGAAGCTACCGGATGACATCCTACAATATTAAAATCTAAGTATACAAGACCAATTTGGTCATGTTTTTCAACATGTAAGTGAGACTATTGTTGGGTGACGAAATTCAAGATAAAGGTGAGGCTAATGGTAATGAAGAAGAAGTGAAAGCGACACTATTGTTGGACATCAAGAGGGATTATAGGAAAGTCAAATGGTTATATCTCAACTAGAACTTGATGATACAAGTGATGAAGACACAACCTTCTTTTAGTAAGTGCAAGGATTTGTTTGTTATAAAAATGTCCTGAAACTTAATAGCTCATATCGCTTAAAATATGAAAACTTGCTGATTTTTTTAGAATTTTCTATATTATTATGTAAATACTTTGATCATGGTCTATCTTACACAATAGAGTTAACACTGAAACAAATAGTCCAAATGCCCCTATATATGTTGCAATATTCTTCTAGAGAGGTGAATTTTGACATTTGAGGTAGAAAAGTATTATCTTTAAATTCAATTACAAATGTTTTCTAAAACAACTTTCATCCTCGTGTCATTTAATTAAAATTGTTGTACTTTTTCATGTTTATTGGAGATTTCACTAAAAAACACCCAACGATATTGGTTTGAAGCTAATCGACATGAAGACTCAAGTCTTGCATAATGTCCATCATAGATGAATAAGAGATGTTTTGAGTTCAATTCCCAACCTCTAGTGAAAACTACCGCCAAAACCCATAAAACAAATTATCCACTCCAAAATCAAGAAACAACATCAACAAAAACCATAATTTATGCAATTATATATATGTATCGTACCAAAATCAATTTTTTGGGGGAATGACCATGTATGTATAAATTGTATACGTGCATATACTTCATTTTTGTATGTATGTCTATATATAGAAGACAGAGAGAGAGAGAGAGAGAGAGAGACATACTCATCTAGTTCACCAACATCTGACGGAATTCCATTGGATTCTGAAAAACACAAAACAATCACCAATTAGATGGAAAACACGCAACACCACACAAGTTGATTAACAATTGTAAAGATCGGAATCAAACCATCGTCGGTGGCTTCAAGTCTGTTTTCAACACCAACGTTAACCATCGTCGCATCTTCATGAGTTTGTTCTTCATCTATGCCATCTTCTGATTCTTCATCAACCAGATGATGCTTCTTTTCTATAGCATCATGTTGCGACTGTTGTTGCTTTCTTAAGTTTCGCCTCGGATCTTTTGATTGCTTTTGAGACGCCATTATTGTATAAACTTAGATCGATTCTCTTCTTCTTCTTCTTCTTTAATTTCTCCCTTGCAATCAAACTGAATCAAAAAAATCCCAAAATCTTCCCCTTTTGTATAACTCTCAACAAAATTTGATGCAGAAATCTAGGTCTTTGGCTTTCTTACTATAGAAAAAATAAGAGATGAAGAAAGAGAGAGATGAAAGAGATTCTTCGGTTTTGACCTAGATAATTACTTTCACACGGAAATCAATGGTGGTATGCGTATGTTTTATGTGATTCAATTAAAATAACCCGAAAATCAAATATTCCTCTCTCATCTACTTGAGGGTAAATTCGTCAAATTACTTCTACATTTTCAAAAGTCATTTGGTTTAGTACCTATTTTGATGAATGACTTGTTAATAATGTAACATTCAATGAGTATATATAGAGTTAAATAATCAAATAAAAACCGTAAAAAAATCAGAAGACCATGAGTATTAATCTCAACCATTAAAGAATTTAATCAAAAGTTACTAATATTGTGACATTTTTGTAATATTGACAAAAAAAGAATGGCGTAATAGTGATTTTGTTACAGCCGTCACATATGACTTTTCTAATTCATCGTTGACTACACCTGGATTCATATGGTAAATCTGGTGAATTAGTATGTGTTATGGATCCATATGGTGAAATGGTGAATTAGTATGTGTTCTACAAAAAACGAACAAGTATATTTAGATTTTCATGTGGTAAATTAGTATATGCTTCATATGGTGAATTTGTGAGTTTCATATGGTGAGTGAATATGTATGTTTCATTTAGTGAATCTTGTTACCAAAATGACGATTATGCTCTTTTTAATCAAAAATATATTTTATTTAAAACAACATTATCAAAACCAAATTAAGGCTTAGATCAGTCGTCACGATTTTCATCTTTTTTGGTTTTTATTTGATTTAACCCCTATATATATACATATATGTAGGGGCGGGTTCAAATCAGAATTCAAATTTGGTTGTGAACGTGAGGACAAATGAGAGCGCGACACATGTCATATTCAGACTGAATAGTCAAAAAAATATGTCTGAATAAGCATTATTCATACTAAATAAACACTATATTCAGCTTTATTCGATCTGAATATTTCTTTGATTATTCAGTCTGAATAATCTACAAATTCAGACATGTGTCGCACTTATTTGTCCTCATGTTCACAGCCAAATTTGAGTTTGCATTTCAAATTTCCTCTATATATATGTATGTGTGTGTGTGTGTGTATATATATATATAAAGGCGGTTCCAAATGAGAACTCAAATTTGGTTGTGAACTCATTCAGTCTGAATATTTTCATTCATTATTTGCTCTGAATATGCTCTCATTTCTACTCATGTTCATATAGGGGAGATTTCAAATTCAAACCAAACAATTTGTACAAACCTTACAAACTCCATTCAACCAATCATTTTTTATTTTTATTTTTCACTTTTTCTTAATTATGAGGGTTGATTAGTCAATAATATGTGAAAAGTTTTCATCAAGACCACATGAGGGTTCACTAATCAAGTTTATATAAAACAAGATTAATCAAAATGATAAATACATGATAATTTCATGAAGAAAAAAAATTATATTAAACAATTTTATCATATTAAACAGTTTCATGAAAAAAAAATTGTTCAATAAAACAATGAAATCATGGAGTTTGTATGGTTTGTAAAAATTGCTTGGTTTGTATTTGAAATCTCCTATATATATATTATATATATATATATATATATATGTGGGTGGGTTCATACGAGGACGGTACAAATTTACGAGAAAACGAGGACAATTTTCAGCCAATCATTTTGTACATGAAATTTTTTTTCATGTACAAAATCATATGTGATTTTGCACTAGTATAAAAAATGACATAGACGACTTTTCCCGTGGGCTAAGTCGCGGGAAAAGTCGCGACTAATCATATATGATTTTGTACGTTAATCATATGTGATTTTGTACATGAATAATATGTGATTTTGTACTTGAAAATTTTCATGTACAAAATGATTGACTGATAATTGCCCTCGCATTCTCGTAAATTGTTACCGTCCTCGCATGAACCTCTCTCTCTCTCTCTCTATATATATATATATGGGAGATTTCAAATAAAAAACAAGTCATTTTTCTAATTTTTTTTGCTTTTTCTTAATTATGAAGTTGATTAGTCAATAATATATGAAAAAATTTCATCAATAATACATGAGGGTTGATTAATCAAGAATATACGAAATAAGTTTCATCAAAATGAAAATTTAATGAAACAATTTCATTTTCATATAGAAAAAAATATATATGTAATAATTTCATAAAGAAAAAAAATTATATGAAACAATTTAATCATATTAAACACTTTCAACAATTTTATTCAATAAGATACTGAACCATGAAGTTTGCATGAATTAACTGGTTTGTAACTGAAATCCCCCTATATATATATATATATAGAGAGAGAGAGAGAGAGAAAGAGAGAGAGAGACCTCACCAATGTTTGCGTTACTCAAGCCGACATTATCGCTTCCGCTTCGTCCACTACCGCTCGCACGGATGTTTTACTCTATGGCGGTATCATTTTATAAGAACGTGAGGAGCTTTTTTCATATACAAAATCATCAAAAAATCACATGTGATTTTGTACCAACATCAAAATCACATATGATTTTGTATGTGAATCAAAATTACTACATGAATCATATATGATTCTATACATGAAAAAATCTCCTCGCGTTCTCGTAAAAAGTTAGCGTTCTCATATTAACTTGCCCTATATATATGTATATATATAGGGTGGATTCGTACGAGGAAGATAACAATTTACGAGAATGCGAGGAGTTTTTCTTCATGTACATGATCAAATGTAATTTTGTACTAACTGTAGCTGGCGACTTTTGGGGTCACTTAAGTCGCATGGAAAGTCGCATGGAAAGTCGCTAGTATAATTTATGATTCTGTACATGAAAATTTTCATGTACAAAATAATTGGTTGAGAATTATATTCGCATTCTTCTAAATTGTTACCGTCCTTTAATGAACTTCTTCATATATATATATATATATATCAAAAAATAAAGGTGATTTCGGTATTACCAACTCAAATTATACTCTTTTTTTTATTATTTTTCTCTTAAAAACTCAATAATATAATTTCACCTTTAAAAACTCAATAATATAATTTCACCTTTTACATTCATGTCTGCTGAAAACCAATTTGATAAGTAAAATAGGATATAGACAAATTATAAATAAACTTTTGAGATCATGGTAGCACAAAGTTGTGTTTATATGACATTGTTAATTAAGTGTTCTAATATATTGTTTTATAGAATTTAATATATTTATAAGAATAAAAGTATAAAGTTTTCTATCTAAAAATGTTGTAATAAATTTGTAAAACACTTTTAGACATCTTAACAAGTTTTTTAGAATAATTTTAATGCAAAGTGTTGCATATGCCATTTTTTGCGGCACTTTTGCAAGTATTTATATGAAAGTTTTTCAAATAGTGTCTTATAAAATAGTTTAAAGTATTTTTTTTAAATGTCCTAAAAACTTGTTACAATGCCCCTAAAACATTATATAAACTTATTTCAACATTTTAAATATGACGTTTTATTTTTTGATCATATAAATAAAATCTTATAAAACACTTTGTTAAGATACTTTGAATGATTTGGTGCACTATAAACTTAATTTTACTATAGTACAATTTTATCCATTCCTGTAATGCTTTTTTCCACAACAATTGGATCCACCATGTTGTTTCGTATATAGTTCAAATCAAGCTTTACATCTCACAAATAATACCGATTATTTTTAAATTTGAAGTACTTTGGTGTTCTACGATGATGGTTCTTGCAATGATAAATAATTTCTTCCATTATTTTACAAAATAACTTTTATGATGGATACATAATGACAAATATATACATCGTTGTTTAAGAACATTTTAGAGGACGTTTGATATACTCACAAGTGTTTTCAGGAGTAATGAATCCATCAAACGAACTGGAATTTAAGGAATTTTAAATGTAATTGAATCTAATTTGACGATGCATATGATTGACAGATAATAAAAATTGATCCATTTCCAATCATTTGAAACTTTTGGATTAGGTAATTAGATAGGGTTGGGTTCGTGTGAAAATAGTTTTTTTTTGTGAAATCAGTGAGGATACGGACCTTCATCAACATCCAATCACAAACTTACATCGAACTTCATTTACCTCTGCATACTTACGTGTATCGTCATGATTAAGACTTTAAAAACTTCATCCGTATAAATGTGACCGAAGATATGCCAATGCAGCTGAAGGTGACATGAGGTGAATGTAAACGTATATATGAAGGTAGACAAAGGTGAAGAATGTAGTGCGTTTTTTGTGAGCCATCAAATGAAGATAGATGAAAGTTTATGTCTTGTGAGTCAGACTAAGGGGCTGTTTGGTGGTTGCTGGATGGTATAGAGGTGGATGGTATAGAGGTCTGGATGATATAGAGACTCTGTATGATATAGTGCCGAATGAAAAATGGGTGTTTGGTAGCTGCTCTGCTCTGAATGGACAGTCTGAATGAGAACAAATTACCATTTTAACCTTGTGTATTGAATAGACTTTTCTAGTGTGTTTGGACATTTCCAGTTAAACCGATTACATTTCAACTTAAAACTCTCATTGATCCTAAACTTAATATCGGTAGCTACAAATTCCAAAAACTTTGATCACAGGTTTTACAAAATTTGACATTACTGAAAAGTATAAACGATGAATAAAATCAATGGAAGGGTAATTGTGGATGATATAAAGCTCCAAGGGTTTACCATACATGGCACACACCAACCACAAGAAACAGCATCCCTGAACCACATGTGCAGCAAAAGATCATGTTTCTCTTCAAAAATCGAATACGTAATTAATAGGAATTTGCGATGGGTTCTTTGATAATCACACAAAGAGATTGCAAAATGAAATTATCTCTTTTCTCTCAATCAATTTTGGGAATCTTAAATTACCCAAATGGAAGCTTGAAACCAAGAAA
Source organism: Silybum marianum (assembly GCA_036898165.1). Lineage (NCBI taxonomy): Eukaryota > Viridiplantae > Streptophyta > Magnoliopsida > Asterales > Asteraceae > Silybum > Silybum marianum. The sequence continues at coordinate 10,980,477 of CM072540.1, read as the reverse complement.
CATCTAGATTTTTGGAATGAAAACTCTACTTCCTTCCTTCTATTTCTTTCCAAAAACTTTCAGTTGTACAACATAAACACAAAAAATAAGCACGAAGAAGATGTTGAGTTTGGTTCCAGCAACATGAAGTAAATCGGTAAGAAAATCCAAATTAATGAAGAAACCCTTTTTTACTTGGGTGAGGCGTGAGGAAGAACCAGCATATGAGCAATCGACTGCGAGATGGAGAGAACCACCCACCGATTGTAAGATGCAGAGACCAGACCGGCGACTCACAGTTAGATGGAGAGACCAGCAAGATCGATGGGGAGGGACGAGGTTCGGCCGTGGCCGGAGGAGTCGGCGGATGCGGATAAGTGGGAGAGAGCTTCGTGGGATTGAGCGTGGAGGCGGATGTGATACAATTAGAAGAGGGCAAATTTGGAACAAACCACATCTGAACCATTTTGCATACACTCCAATGAAGAATCGTCCAGAGGCTTTGTGTCACCGTTCAGATGCCTCAATTTTTTTTGCCAAACAAAACATACGTCTGTATGATTCAGAGTTGACCTCTTAATGGCATCATTCAGATGCAAAGAAACAGCCCCTAAATAAAAACTCATTGAAAAATGCTCAGTACTATTCACACTATGAATTAAAAAAAATCTCAGATAATTCCAACTCTCACGAAATAATGCTTTGGAATCATAAGAATTTAATGCAATTCAAGAAATTTGATAAAATTAAATTTCTTTCAAGAAATTACCGATACCCTAGGTTGTGTGAGCATGTAATACAAGAAATTGTACTTTTGCCGACGAATTTGTGAAATCCGTCGATAAAATTATTTTTTATCGACGGTTTAGATGAAAACATCCGGGAAAGGTTTCACCTTTTGCCAAACAAAAATGTCGCCGGCAAAAATGAGTTTTTCCCGACGAATTTCATATGCTGCGCCGGCAAAAGTTACCTTTACCGATGGATTTACCGAACGCGCCGGCAAAATATCTTTTAATATTTTATTGATTTTTAAGGACGTTTTACCGACGAGCTTCACTAACTTGCTGGCAAAAGTAATTTACTGTTATTAATATATATTTTTCACTCACACTTTTGCCAACGTACTTTCCAAACTCCGCAAAGGTATTTTTACGTTTTTAATACAAAATAATCCCTTACACTTTGACGATGGACTTCCCGAATCGGCCAGCAAATGCATTTTAATTACATTAATTAATTTTTTACTTGTACTTTTACAAGAGGATTTCCCAAACCCCCAGAAAAGGTATTGTTTTTATTTAACCTGTTACAACACAATATAACCCACTAGACTACCACCAAATACATCTCATCACGATCCAACATGGCCAATCACCTCAAAATTCGACACAGTATGACCAATTACCACAAAATTTAACCCATTATAACACAAAATGATCAATAACCACAAAACTTAACCCATCACAAAACAATATGTCCGAGGAGTGGTCATTGCTTTTGTGGGAGTCCCACTTTTTGATGTAATTCTCTTTTTCTTTTAATACATTATCAGAGTTACCGTCCTCTTTCCCTCAAAAAAACATGACCAATTACAAAATATGATCAATTATCACAAAATTCAACCCGCTAAAAAACGCTATGACCAGTTATAAAAAAACAACTTATTACGACCCAATATGACCAATTACAACGCAATATGACATATTATCACGAAATTCAAACCACTACATCACAATATGGTCCATTCCCATCAAATACAACTCGCTACGACCCAATATGACAAATTACAACACAATATTACCCATTACCACAAAATTCAACCCATTACAACACAATATGACTAATTACCACAAAATTCAACCCATTACATCACAATATGACCCATTATCACCAAGTACAACTCAATACGACCCAATATGACCAATTACGACTAATATGACCCATTACCAGAAAATTCAACCGATTACAACATAATATGACCAATTACCACAAAATTCAACCCATTACAACCCAATATGACTGATTATTACAAAATTTCACCCATTACATCACAATATGACCCGTCACCACCAAATACAACTCAGTATGACCCAATATGACCAATCACAACACAATATGATCAATTATCATGAAACTCAACCCATTACAACGTAACATGAATCATTACCACAAAATTCAACCTATTACATCACAATTGTAACACCCTAAAATTTAGAGCGAATTTAAACCAAAATAAAATGCGGAATAATATAAAATCCACCCAATTAATGGAGAAGAGTATATGGGAGTTTACAACAAGAGTTAGATACTACAACAACAACCTAACAATCTACATTTAACAAAACATAGATTAAACTCGGGTGTTGCTAGTATCTCTAAAAGAATGTTCTAATACTCCAAATATATACACTCTAGGTGCATATCTTAAAAAGATGCCCTCTCTCTCTCTCTCTCGGCACATCATCCCGCTCTTCTCTAAAGAGCCCCATCAATCTGCTTCCCTGCTAAACCACATTTAAATCAACTGTTAGGCAAGCCTAGTGAGAACAAACAGTTAAATGGATAAAGCAGTAAAGCATTTTAAATCAAGAATGATACAATCATCCCATTTAAGTTCACTTGACACTCCGTCCTCTATGCCTATGGATTCCATTCCATATTAATCTCTAGGCTAACTACATTATTTATAACATAATGATAGTTTCCAGTATACTATATTATTTGTAACATAATCATAGTTTCCAATCTACTATATTATTTGTAACATAATCATAGTTTCCAATCCACTATATTATTTATAATATAATCATAGTTTCCAGTCCACTATATTATTTGTAACATAATCGTAGTTTCCAATCTACTATATTATTTCTAACATAGAGATTAGAACCCTAGATCTTGATTCTCTAAGCGTGAATTTCAAAGATGAACTTGGTTGGTTGTTGGAGAGCAATGAATGCTCCTGAAATCACCCCTTTAGGGTAATTTCTTGAGAGTAAATATTGAGAGAAAGAGTTGGTATAGGTAATAAATGAAATCTGATATAAAAATCCCGTTTTTATACTTCAGACCACGAATTGCGACCAAAAAATGCAACCGTGGCATTGGTCAGGTTGCAATTGCCAGGTTGCAATTTTTCCTGATGACTTACGGTGCATAAATTGAAACCAAAAAATGCGACCGTGGCATTGGCCAGGTTGCAATTGCCAGGTTGCAATTTTTCCTGATATAAATTGCAACCAAAAAATGCTACCTTGCCATTGGTCAGGTTGCAATTGTCAGGTTGCAATTTTTTCTGATGGTTCTACTACAAACTTTAACCTAATACATCACATCCCTAAACTTGTATTTACTTATAAAGGATCGAGAAATATGAAATTCAAGGTGTTACAATCCTCCCATCCTTGAAATTAATTTCGTCCTTGAAATTTTACAAACTAACTAAACAAGTTAGGATATCTTCCCACGTCACATTTGATCCTCGGTGGTGCTTCCATTGGACTTTAACCATGACAATTTCTTTATGACGAAGCATCTTAGACTTTCTTTCCAAAATTGTTTCCGGTTCTTCCACACAACGACTATTATCAACACGAATCTCCGTGAGAGGAATTACACTCTCTTCTTCCGCCAAACACTTCCTTAAATAACAAATGTGGAACGTAGGATGTATGCCGGCCAATTCAGGTGGCAACTCCAATTTGTATGCTTGTCGTCCCACTTTTTCTAAAATTTTGAACGGTCCAAGGAAAGGAGGACTAAGCTTTCCATGCTTCCCAAACCGAATGATACCCACCCAAGGAGATACCTCTTCTTATCGGCATAACTCTTTTGACGGTCTTGAGCCGCCTTTAGCCGCTCACGAATACATTTCACTTTGTCGGCCGTCTCTTGGACAATTTCGGGACCGGCAAATTATTTTTCTCCCGCTTCCAACCAACACACAGGTGTTCTACATTTTCGTCCGTACAAAGCTTCAAATTGTGTCATTCCAATACTAGAATGGTAACTATTGTTGTAGGCGAACTCCACGAGTGGTAGGTGCGAGTCCCAACTCCCACCAAAGTCGATGACGCACGATCTAAGCATATATTCGAGAGTTTGAATGGTCCTCTCACTTTGACCATCGGTTTGGGGATGGTATGCGGTACTCAAATGAATTTTGGTTCCTAATCCTTTTTGCAAGTCATCCCAAAAGTTGGAAGTGAACCGGCTATCACGGTCCGATACGATAGTCGAAGGTACACCGTGTGTTGAGACGATCTCATTCACATATAACTTAGCAAGTTTGTCAACCGGCCCGACTTCCTTCATGGGTAAGAAATGAGCACTTTTTGTCAACCGGTCTATCACTACCCATATGGTATCGTGACCGTTCGAGGTCCTTGGTAATTTTGCTACAAAATCCATGGTAAGGTGCTCCCATTTCCATTCCGGTATCTCTAAAGATTGGAGGCTCCCATATGGCTTTTGATGTTATGCTTTCACTTACAAGCACGTCACATACCTTTCTACATATCGGGCCACATCCAACTTCATAACGGGCCACCAATATGTCAACTTCAAGTCTCTATACATCTTGGTGCTACCCGGATGAATAGAATACTTGGACTTGTGTGCATCTTCCAATAACAACTCACGGTTGCCCCCTAACTTGGGCACCCAAATACGACCTTGAAACAACTTCAAGCCACGACCATCTTCTGTTAGAAGTAAGTGTTGTTTAACCATCACCTCACTCTTGAGATTTTCTTCTAGCAACGCCTCCGCTTAGGCTACCTTGATCTGGTCGATCAAGCTAGATACTAAATCAATCCTCTTGAGTACGACACTTCCATCGCCATGCTCCTTTCGAATCAATGCATCTGCTACCACATTTTCCTTACCCGGGTGGTCGCTCCTTTAGTGCCTGAAGGCTAAAGAAGGAAGTAGCGAGTGAAGGTGACATCTAAGGCTTAAGTAAGGGAAAGAAAAGCCGGTCTTTTTGAGCCTTTGATTTGATATCTCCTACGCTGTCTTTGTGGATTCCCACCGAATTCCAAGTAGTCTTCTCTTTCTGTGCGGCTTTCTTTATAGGGATCCTGCCGGCACGGTACTCCGTTTCCAGCAAGTTCGTGAGGGAGCAGCTAACCAATCTCATTTCTCAGAGAAGTCCATCGGTTTAGAGATTAGTTCATGCTCTTTCATCCGCTGCCAACTTCGTGATAGAATGACCATGCGAAGGGATACGGATAGGCTGCCCTCCCACACTTAAGGCACTTCAGGTCCCAATCTTTGGTATGTCCCTTAGTTAGCTAGGCATACCATTATAATGCTCTCGAAAGAGACTTATTGGCATATGATATGTTGTTATATGCTTTACACATGTACGTTGGACTCTGCTTTCTATATTGATCTTTAGCTGAAAGACCCGATCCTTTCTCCTGTTCCTGAAACGAATGAGTGTCTTGTGATTCGCTTTCACATTCGGTAAAATGGCACATTCAGAAAGTGTGAAATTGGCCAGTGTTTTCCCTTTCTCTTTTGGTTCAAAGAAAGAATAGAAATTTGCATACGAGAAGAAGGGTTCGTAGACAGCCCGAAAGAAGGAAGAAGAATCTAATGATTTCCCTAATTCTGTGAGAAAGAAAAACAAGTTTGTTAGAGCTGGGGCAGAGAAGCAATCAACAGAATGGGTCCCTGTTGTTCACAAGTGAAGGCACTGAACGGATCAAGATCTCGTAAATTCATTGTCTTTCTTGATTCAAATCAGAAAGAACTTCTTTCCCTATTGAAGCCATGCAAGCAACTCACAATCATAGTCTTTAAGTAGTTCAAGCCAACGTCGTTGCCTCATGTTTAACTCATTTTGATCGAAAACATACTTTAGGCTTTTATGGTCGGTGAAAAGAGTGCACTTGGTACCATAAAGATAATGCCGCCACAACTTCAACGCGAAAACCACCGCGGCTAATTCTAAATCATGTGTAGGATAGTTTTTCTCATGATTCTTAAGTTGTCTTGATGCATACGCAATCATCTTGCCTCTTTGCATCAGTACACAACCTAAACTCATTTTTGATGCATCACTATACACCACAAAATCTTTCGATCCTTCGGGTAAGGAAAGGATCGGTGCTTTACATAGCTTCTTTTGGAGAGTCCGAAAAGCTTTCTCTTGCTTTTCGGTCAACACGAACTTCACATTCTTCTTGGTCAACGCCGTCAATGAAAATGCAATCTTGGAGAAATCTTGGATAAATCTACGGTAATAACCCGCTAACCCCAAGAAGCTTTGAATTTCTGATGGACTCTTGGACGGTTCACAATTCATCATTGCCTCAATCTTGGACGGATCCACTTTCACTCCTTCATGAGTGACTATATGGCCTAAAAACTGCACTTCCTTTAACCAAAAATCACACTTGGAGAATTTGGCATACAACCTCTCTTTTCGCAAAACTTCTAGGACTTCTCGGAGGTGTTGCTCATGGTCTCCCTCGTTCTTAGAATAAACAAGTATGTCATCATGAACACGATCACCGACTTTCAAGGAAGGGTCGGCATACTCGGTTCATTAAGTCCATGAACACCGCTGATGCATTTGTTAAACCAAATGGCATTACAAGAAATTCGTAATGGCTATACCTCGTCCTAAACGCCGTCTTTGCCACGTCTTCTTCTCTCACCTTCACTTGATGATAATTCGAACGAAGATTAATCTTCGAAAAGCACCTCGCCCCTTTAAGTTGATCAAAGAGATCATCTATTCTTGGGAGTGGGTACTTATTCTTCACGGTAGCCTTGTTGAGTTCTCGATAATCAATGCACATCCTCATAGTGCCATCCTTCTTCTTCACGAATAAGACCGGAGCTCCCCAAGGTGACGAACTCGGTCTCACAAATCCGTTCTCTGAAAGCTCTTGCAATTAGGACATTATCTCTTGCATTTCGGATGTTGCCAAACGATACGGCGCTCGAGCAATTGGAGCGGCCCCGGCACAAGGTCGATCCGAAACTCTACTTGTCGGTCGGGTGGCAAACCGGGAAAGTCTTCGGGAAACACATCGGGAAATTCACTGACGACCAGAACATCTTCAATCTTTTTCTTCTCCACACTCGCATCCATAACGTACGCCAAAAATGAGGGGCATCCTTTTGCTAGGCACTTACGTGCTTTTGCCAAAGTCAATAATGCAACCTCACCACTTCTCCTCTCCCCGTAGACTACCACTATGCCGCCATCCGGTAACGGAACTCGGATCAATTTCTTGGAGAAAATAATTTTGGCTTGGTTCTCGGCCAACCAATTCATCCCAATCACCACATCGAAACTCCCTATCTCCATAGGTATGAGGTTTACCGGAAATTGCTTCTCGTCAATCTCTAAAGTACAACCTCTAAGGACTTCCCGAACTAACACCGTCCTACCATCGGCTATTTCTACTATGTACGCATCCTCTAGGGTACTAATAGGAACAAGTAGTTTCGGGTAGAAAGTAGTGGACACATAAGAGAAAGTAGCACCGGAATCAAAAAGAATACGAGCGGGTACGGAGTTAAGAAGGAACGTACCCGTCACTAGGTCCGTCACCGCCTTTGCCTCCTCTGCGGTCATCTTGAACGCCCTCCCCGTAGCTTTGGGGACATTCTCTTTCCTTACCTGACTTCCTCCCGTCCTCAACTTCGGGCAATCCCTACGAACGTGCCCCGACTCCCTACATTCATAGCAGAAAGGCCCTTTGATTGGGCAATCCCGACAAACGTGGCCGGGTTTCCCACACTTGTAGCAACCATTAGAAGTGGGATTACACGGCCCAAAGTGTTTGCTTCAACATTTGGAGCACCAACTAGGCTCCCTCCTATCATCAACCCTTCAATTGTTGTTGTTGTTGCTCGGCTTCTTGGAAGGCATAAAATTGCCCTCCCACTTCCTTTTCTCCCCCACAATCTTCTTCTCTTCCTTACCTAACTCGTAGGTATCCTCCATCATACGTGCTTGATCGATGGTCTCTCTTAGAGTAGAGGTCTATGCCGTTTGAACCATTGCCATCATGTCAGATGGCAATCCCTTAATGTACGCATTCATTTTATCCTTCTTAGTCGGAGCCGCATGCTCCACCATAACCAACTTCTTCGTGAACAGTTCCGTATACTCACTCACTATCTTATCCCCTTTCTTGAGGGCTCGAAACTCATCCACGATGCGATCGATGGCCCTTTCATTGCAATAGTTTTCCAAGACTTTCGCCTTGAACATCCCCCAAGTTAACATCGAAACAATCACTGGGCCAAGAGTTTTAGTGGTGACATTCCACCACCTTAAGGCCACGCCCTAAGCATCTGAGAGACAATCACTTTCTGGTTCTCTTCACATTCACTCGAGCCAAAAGCTTGCTCGATCTCTTGCAGCCAATTCATACCAAACTACCGGGTTAGTTGTCCCGGAGAACTCGGGTGGCTTGGAGCATAAGAAGGTTTTGTATGAACAACCTCTTTCCACTCTCCTTACCTCCGTCACCGGGGTATCCTCTATAACCGGAATGACCCCATCCCCTCCAGAACCTCCTACAGCGTTCTCGGCAGTTGCTTATGCCTGCGGTAACTGGCATCCCTTTCCTCAAGCATTTTGAGCATATTTTAGTGTTGTTGTTCCATCATCATGTTCATTGCCTGCAATAAACGAATCTGGAGTTCATCTTGTGAACCCGCCTCTGTCACTATAGTACATCCCGTATTAAGATTGATCAGTGGAATAACATTCAATCTGGGCACGGGTATACTCGTAAGTGGACGAACGAGTGGAGGTGGTTGAGGAATAATCGGAGGTGGTAGAGTGACCTCCATTGCCGCTGTCGGGTCTGGATTCGTAACACTGAGACATAGGTTGTCAAGTTCAGGCATGAAGGTGAAGTCCGACAGAATTCGATTCTGTTTAGAGTCGTTGTATTCTGGGAAATCAATGTCCTGGTTGGGGGCGAATCGGTTTTAAGAAAACCGTGTCCAACACGAGCCTCGACTCAATACACGGGCTTGTATTTTATTGTTTCTTTAATTTACTATATTATTTTGTTACAGTAAAACTATGTTGAGGGTCCTACAATCTTAAAACCGATCCTATAAGTCTCAAACCCATTGAATTGTTTGTTTTGACAAATAGGTTCTATAATAAGTTTAGCTAGTTTCTTAACACGGATCTAAAGAAACGGATAGAGGGTTTGAGGACTTCATATTTTATTGAAATTTGACTACCATGGATATATTGGTGATAAATTTCCCTTGTTCTTAGATGGAAATGAGATTTCATTTAACTTTAATATCTTGTTTTTCAATTGAAAGAGGAGATGTCGTCATGGTAGGCCTTTATAATTTTATTATTGCATGGTGATGCTCCATTCCTTCTAAAAGGCATAAAATTTTTCATACATTTCGATCTAGCATGCTTACAAAAATAGATATTTTGTTTATGAAAGCGAAAAATATATTTATATTTTTATGAAACAAAAATGATAATAGTTTATTGTTTTCGAAACAACAACTAGAAAGCATTCATTTCTTGCTGCTTGTGGATCTGTAACAGAGAGTAGAAGTGGTTGCTTTGTGAAAAAATTGTTTTGCAACATCACGTATATCTTTCATGCAAAACTAGGAATTTTTGGTGGACTAGAAACATGAAAGTTTGTTACCATTCGTGTTCATCTAGTGGAATCATAAACAAGAGAGTTTGTGTCACATCCCGCTAAAGCGGAAACACAAGGTACGACAGCTTAAGTTTCATAGCAATAGGAAATACACAACACCAACCATTCAATCAAACCATAAAAACATAAATTCAAATTTACAAAATTACAACCCGAAGTTTTAAACAGTAAACGGAAAGAAGTAGCATTTTTAGCATAACAAGTTTTAAAATAGAAAGTCTTAGGTTGATGTTCATACGCGTGCATGACTAAGCATTATCATTTACCTTCTTAACCCCTGAAAAGCACGTTAAAATACAAGGTCAACTACAAAGAACTGGTGAGTTCACAGGTTTTTAATTTCGACAAACAAATTTTCATCAATTGTAAGAATGTAATTGATTATGCATTTAAAACGCGTAAGAATTTCCAATTTACGTAGTATTGCAAGGCACTTTGTACTTCTAGTAAACATAAGTGTTGAGCCACTACTAAACCTTCTGACAATTACGCCCTCTGTATTTCTTGAACTACCTCAGCGGTGAAATAATCTACATGTGTAGAACCCGTGTTATTAGCAGAGTGCACCACTACTCGTCAGTAATAGGTGGGATTGTCAATCCAAATAGCATTATCCACTAAACTATCGGCTCATTTAGAGTTAAATAGTAGTGTCACCTATTTGGGACTTAACGTTTTTAACTCAAACTCATACTACTTGTGTACATGCCTTAGTGCCACATTCGAACATTTTGCAAGTTTAACGTTCATTTACATCAAACATTTAAGATTTTCAATTTATAACATGCTTTTCCCCCAAAAATTGTAAGTAACATAGTAAAAGGGGCCGTGAATACTCACCGGTTTCCTACTAATCTCGGCAAATGAACGTTAACGCTTACTTGTCCGGCCTAACCCTTCCTATAAAAGTGAAGAACGTGATTAGTCACTTTTCCTTTCGGGTCGAATTAACTTAGGGTTTTGCTTGAATCTAAACATATTTTATGTAATGCCAATTTAACATATAAAGAGTTGTAGTATAATTAATTCTTGAATAGTCCCAATTGTTTATTTATCTTAAATTTTAAAGGTTCCAACTTGGGTCACATAAAATCATAAAATCCAGAAAGTTTATATTGATCATTAGGAAACTTCGCCTTTCAAATCACCACCAAAAATATATCTTCCACAATTAATTTATTGTCCAAATTTTTGTATGATTTATATTACTGAGTTAGAAATATTTTGTTCAAATAACACTAATTTAGGAGCGGTTTAAGTTATTAAATGATTATTTTCAATTTTAAAGGTTAAAATCTGTAGGACAGATTGCACACTCTGGATGTTACAGTCATTTGGGAGGTCAAAACTCATCCTTTTTCGATGATTCCAGTTGGATTGCAAAGTTAACTCATAAATCTAACTTCCAGAAGAAAAATCACCCTTTTTCATTGAGTTTTGAGAGAGTTATGACATTTTAACATGCATGCAACAATCTGCCCGAACTTCACTTTTTGCACCCTAAACTTGTTTCAAAAACTTCAAAGGTCAAATCCCCATATTTTTTAGTCAGACCAGTTTCACTTGAAAGATAACCCAGTAGAATAAACTCTAGAAGAAAATTCAAGCATTTTGGATAAATAACCAAGGAGATATGGTCGTTCAAAGTAGGGTTTACCTACTTTTGAACTCACTGTTTGCACATTTCACTTGAGCTGAGTGTTTTGGGGGTCAAAACTCCATTTTTTTGAGTGATTCCACTTGGATTAGAACTCCAACTCAAAGAATAACATTTTAGAAGAAGATTCGTGACATTTGGACTAGTATTTTGCAAGATAATCTGCCAGCACCAAAAATGCCATTTTCAAGAATCAAAACCCACATGCAAGGTTATTTTACCTACTTTTCTTGTGTTCTAATGCTTGGGTCATGGATTACCACCATTATATAGACATTTTTCATGTCTTTATAATCTTTCCATAGAACCTCAGAAAATTCGTAGGTTAGAAGAAGAACAAAGTAAAGTACAAGAAAATGGGGTTTTCACCAAAAATAGTGAAGATGAAGTTCTTACCTACTTGGACGATTAAGGTACTTCAATATCTTCAATATTTTGCTAAAATGATGGGTTCTTCTTTGTGTTCTTGGCTGGAGTTAAAGGAAGAAGAAGAAGAAGTAGGGAGAAATGAAAAGGTTTTTGATTCAAATTTTTGGAGAGAGGTGAAAAATCAAGGAAATGGGAGAAATTTGAGTTTTTATATGGGGGAGTTGAATTGGTTGGGGGAGGGAGGGGGGGGGGGGGATAAGGACCAATTTCTTAAAAAAAACATTTTAATAAAGCACAATTTGTTGTTTAAACATTTATAAAAAAAAAATGAAATACAAGTAGATTTAGGTCAATTTTTCTCAATTTTGGTAAAATTGTTAGATTTTAAATTGGATTTAGGATTTATGTCATCACATTTTTTTATCATAATTGGTGCAATTTGATGCATTTGGCATTACATAGGATAGTTTATATCCATTATTTGTTGTAACGGGCGTTCGGGATTAGATGCCGGAAATCTAGGCCGGTTTCGCTCTTAACAACTAATTAGGCATTGCTAACCAAATATTTTATTTTATTTTTAAAGTTCTAAACTATTGCTAACCTGGAGCTTCGGATTTGACAGGTGTCCCGGTTTGCTTGTGTACATGAAAGTTTTATTCCGTAAATTCAGGAAAGCATAAACCGGGAATTTTTTTTTGTTGTCAAGCAGAAACCATAAATCTGTTTCATAAGGAAAAAAAGAAGAAGTTAATTCTTCTCTTTGTTGAGCTCTTAGATACATGAGGATTCAGAAACATAAACATATTTGGTGGTTATCAAAACCTGCAGCTCTTTTCCAAAAACTCTAATGGGGAAAATGTACAGGTTGTAAACGGTATGAATAAACAGTTCTTGAAGTCAATCTCGTACCAAGAAACATACATTTGAGAAACCGAAATTCATATTGGCTTTCAATTGGTCTGTGAACAAAAGTAATTTTTATTTGGAAACGTCCTCTATTAATGCTCATCGTTCAATTTGGTCAATCCCGGTTCATACCATTTGAGGATAATTCTCCTAAGCCAAAATGTGAATGTGTTTACACAAATTCATGGAGAAAACCCTAGAATGTTCAATGGGTTAACCTTGAACCGGGACATGGTTGTGACACATGAATCATTTCATAAGAATTGTGCAATACTGATTTTACAAGTAAACTAAGTGGGTTGGATTTGAACTCTAAAATTTGGCTGGTAGAAATTGGAGCCACTTATGTTCTTATACAGGTTCATTAGCTATTTTGAAGTGACTAAAATAGTGAGAAACTGTTCACGAAAACTCTAAAGAGTGTGATATTTGTTCCAGAAATTTGAATGTATTTGGTGTCAGGCTGGTTGTTCAAGCATGGCAATTATCGGGTGTTAAAAGGTTACCTCGAAATGTGGGAGTCTTCGGCTAAATGAAACGAGAATTGGTATGAAGATGGTTGACATTGTTCCCATTAACTATGCAATCGTAGAAATGCTACCAATTCCAAATGTTTCATGCAAATCCAATAAATTTGGATCAAATTCATCAAACGACCGTTGGATATTGTTGATGAAAATAAAAGTGCTAAAGCGATGAGCAAATGTTGCAAACTTTTATTATCAAGTGTATGACTTAAATCAAGCTCTGATGCAAAGGCCTCAAAAGTTTGACGAAGTCATGATAATGTGTCGATTTGAAGATTAATGAACATGGTTATATCTTATTATAACTTTATGCTTGTCGTTTAAGATGGCGAAGGGAATGGAAAGTGAAATAGAACAACTAGGATCCTAGAAATTGGATACCTAAGGTTGTACTTATAGAGAGTTGACATTAACACGTACGTCAAGGACCCTCATGTATGGTGCATTGACAATTACATCTAGCCAATGTCATTGTGAATCCACCAATACATGCATGTGTACCTGATATAGCCTAATTATATTGATTAGTGCAAGATAAATGTTAAAACCATTGTTTTTGAGACTATGGTACAACCACCCATTTTATTGATGATCGAGAAAACGACATTACTCAATGAGGATATAAGAGATATATGAGAAGCTTGAGCAAGTTTTATCATACTCAACTTATGCTAAGAAAATTGAGTGGATACTCGAACCATTCGAGTCATGAGATATTTAAGACAAACTTGTGACTACTGATTGTCTTATGAATGATGAAGGGTTAGCGATTCATATCGGATTTCAAATGATAAAGACTCCAAGCAACTAGTTGGTTTGTGATCACACTTGGAGGGCCAGTACAATATGGAAATCCTTAAAACATGTAGTAAGCTATGGAGTATGATCTCATAGCTATTGAAAAGTTCATAGAAGAACTTGAATGGCTACAAAGCTCTAACCATTTGGCTAGTACTCTCAACTTAATTAGGTTATCATTGTTGACTAAGATAAGTCAAAGGATAACATCGCAGATCAGCTAACCAAAGAGATAGATAGAGAGTTGGTGAGTAAGTCGTAAAGGGAATGGAACTGAAGCTGAGGAAAAGTTTGTGCAAAGGAAACCCAACCTGGCTGACTGGAGATCCCAAGATCTAGGTTCAATGGGACAACCTAATTGTACGAACTAAGTCAGATCACTGTAGGGGGTAACCCCTGTCCATTCCTTTGATAAACAGTGAGTGATATCAGGATAAGCATATGGCTTTTAATGATCATATTAAGATCACCTATGTGAGAAGAAGTGGGGTCGCTTCTAAGGGAATAACGAGAGCTCAATTACTAACAGTTCTCGTAGAACCAGGCAAGTGTTCATGACCATAACGGACACACCAATGAGGACTTTACTATGTCAGGAAGAATCCTGTGTGAAGTATGTTAATGTTTACACAAAATGGCAGTTCAGTTCAAGGACATCACGTCTACTGACCTGCTAGTAGACTAGATATACTTCATAAGGGAAGGCTCAAAGGCTAACACCTACCTATCCTTTGCAGGATTCCGACCTTGAACTTAAGAACAATGATTTTAGTGATGTCGATGACAATTTTCATTCATGTGGGGGATTGTTGGAAAATTGAATGGAAAATTATGGATGAGGTCTTTGACCTTCCATATGTTTCGGTTACAATCAATGGAATAAAGTTCCATTATGATTGATATCTTGAAATTCCTTAGGTTATTAACAAGTTTCCTATATAAAGAACTCAATAATGGAGTTCTTAGGTAGAAGGAAAATGAACTACGAAGGAAACAAAGCATAAGTGAGAAAACTGAGACATAGGTTGTCAAGTTCAGGCATGAAGGTGAAGTCCGGCAGAATTCGATTCTGTTTAGAGTCGTTGTATCCTGGGAAATCGACGTCCTGGTTGGGGGCGAATCGGTTTTAAGGAAACCGTGTCCAACACGGGCCTCGACTCAATACATGGGTTTGTATTTTATTGTTTCTTTAATTTACTATATTATTTTGTTACAGTAAAACTATGTTGAGGGTCCTACAACTTGTTATCGGGTAAGATTTCAGTTCATTAAAACAACATCGTGTGGAACATTTTTATCCTGTAAACGACCAGGTAGGTAGAAGTCGTCACTCTCACTTACCGAGTAAGACCCTCGATTCTTTTTATCACTCTTACTGGGTAAGATTCTCAACCCTTGTAGCCTTCATTCGATAAGATAAAGTGACCTGGTAAGCACTTATTGGGTAAATGCTCAGTAAATGGCTCCTAAGTCATGAGTACATGCTCTTAAGGTTCGTGATCCATTCCTCTCCTGCTCTGTTATATAGATATATTGATTGCTATATTATGTGGTGCTTTATTACTAATGTAGATTTTTGTTCATGTTATTTTTGTTTTACATAGAGGTTTGTTATTTTAATTAAATGAGTCAACAAATGCATGACACTTCTAAGATTTTGTGTGTGTATATGGTGTTTTAACACTATTGCAATTTTTTTTTGTTTAGAGAACTCGTTCCTGATGGTGATCAAAAGATACATAAGGGGTCCATTTTTATTAGAGGTAATTTATCGTTCACCCAAACTAACACATCTCCAAGTTGGTATTATACATTGCACTAGGGATGAGATTTGTATCGGACCGGGAATGAACCGGTTGGTACCGATTTTTTTAGGACCGAAAACCTAACCGTATGTACAAATTCGGTATCGGTTTTGATTCGGGAAAACGGTCCTCAAGTCTCATCCCTACATTGCACCACATATCTACATACAGGGGCGAAGTGGGCTTTGGCCCAAGATATTCACCAGCCCACCCTGACTTCCAATTTTTTTTAATAAGCCCAAAATTTTATAAATTTATAATTTAATTAAAGGCCCACCCTCTTAAGTTGTAAAGGCCTTTCATATTTCCAATCCAAAACTTACCCAACAAGCTTCAATCAAGTAAACGACTTCAATCTTCATGCTTCACGTTTCTCGTTCTTAGAAGAAGAAGGTCCAATCCATTATAAATGCTCGATCGATATCAATGCAGCCTCTATCCTTCTGTTTTGGTCTCGAGTTCTTGATCGATCTCATCGTTTGATTTGTTTTCCCTACGGTATTCCTTTGATCTTTGAACCTTTCCTTTCCCTTCAACATTGAGTTATGCTCCCTAGGGTTTATTGAATAATATAAAAAACTTAAATTGATGTTGTTTCTTGTCTGTTGAATAGTACGAGAAAGTAAGAAAATCAAATTGTTAGGTTTAAATGCTTATATTTGAATATTCTTTGTTGACAATTTTAATATTCTTTGTTGACAATTGTTTGTTTAAATAGTTAAATATTAAGTTTTGTTTTGGCTTGTTGCTGACTTGCTGTTGTTGTCTACTTGTGTTGTGAAACTTGATCTTTTTTATGCTATTTCCAAGCTTGTTGTTGCTAATTGATTTATACAAATATGAAAGAACTTCAAGTGTTTCAAAGTATTTTAGGCTATTTCCAATTCCAAACTTGCTGTTGCCAATTGCTTTATACAAAGACATTATATAAAAGAACTTTCTATTCTAACAATTATTGAGTTTGCTGATGTTGACTTGTTGTCTTGCTATTTCCAAACTTGTTGTTTCCAAACTTGTTGCCAATTTCTCTATACAATCAGTAAATTACATAAAAGACTTCAAGTATTTCTATTCTAATAATTGTTGTGTTTGCTCTTGTTGTCTTGTTGAGTTTGATGTTTCCAAGCTTGTTGTTTTGAAATTGTCTAATAGAACTTTTAGTTTTTTTATTTTGAAAATTGAAAATGATGTGGTATTTATTCAACATTGTAGTGAAATTTACAAATATGGATACATTTTTGATAAAGAGAAAACCAATCATTGATTCATCGGAGCAACCTAAAGATGATCGGTCTAAACAAAGCCGAGTTGGAATCAACTTACCCGATCTTCCCTCAGATCCTGGAATGCGTATTAGGATTTTAGATTACAATGTTAATATTCGAGATGAAGTTCGAAGATCATATCTCTTAAAAGGACCTTGCCAACCTCGAAACCACGAATTTCCTTACACTCTTTTCGGGAATAAATCACGAAGATTCAACGTTGCCTGGTTTGATGAATATCCTACATGGTTGGAGTATAGTGTAGATCAAAATGCTACATATTGCTTATGTTGCTATCTATTTGAACCAAATATAGGAGCACAAGCAGGTGGTGACTCGTTTGTTGGCTTAGGATTCAAAAATTGGTCAAGGAAAGAGAAGTTAAGAATTCATGTGGGAAGCGTTAATAGTGCTCACAATCAAGCTCGAGCAAATTGTGATGATTTGTTGAAAAATAAACAACACATTAAAACTGTTTTTATCAGACATTCAAAACAAAGTATCATTGACTGCATCGATTGATTGTGTTCGATTTCTCTTAAGACAAGGTCTTGCTTTTAGAGGCCACGATGAATGTGAAACTTCAAAGAATAGAGGGAACTTTATCGAGTTGTTTTAGTTTCTTGATGATCATAATAAAAGTATCGAAGCTGTTACTTTCAAGAATGCTCCGGAGAATCTCAAGTTAACTTCACCGGATATCCAAAAATATATAGTTAATGCTGCTGCGACTGAAACAACGAAGCTTATTGTAAGTGATCTCGGTGATGATTTTTTCTCAGTCCTTGTCGATGAATCTCGTGATGTTTCAACTAAAGAACAAATGAGTGTTGTGGTGCGTTATGTAGATACGAAAGGAGATATAATTGAGTGTTTTCTAGCTATCGAGCATGTCCCAAATACCACATCTATCTCACTTAAGACGACACTTGATAACTTGTTTTCAAGACATGGATTGAGTATCTCCAATTTGTGTGGCCAAGGATATGATGGGGTTAGTAATATGCAAGGTCAACTTGGTGGGCTCAAAACTCTAATCTTGAATGAAAATGCTAGTGCTTATTATGTTCATTGTTTTGCTCATCAACTTCAACTAACTCTTGTAGCGGTTGCGAAGAAAAATTGGAAAATGGTTAGTGTATTTTTCTTACTAACCAATGTTGTCAATGTTGTTGGAGGTTCATGCAAGCGCCGTGACCGTCTTTATGAACAA
Organism: Silybum marianum; assembly: GCA_036898165.1. Classification (NCBI taxonomy): domain Eukaryota; kingdom Viridiplantae; phylum Streptophyta; class Magnoliopsida; order Asterales; family Asteraceae; genus Silybum; species Silybum marianum. The sequence continues at coordinate 10,962,272 of CM072540.1, read as the reverse complement.
AAAGCTAACAACGTTATTGAGGCACTTAGTGTAGGTGAAATCCTAAGTGATCGAGGTCTCAATCAAGAAACTTCGTTGGGTAGAGCAGGTGACACACGTTGGGGATCACATTATGGTACTTTAGTAAGTATGGTTATGTTGTTTTCATCTGTGATTGATGTGCTTGAGATGATAGAGGAAGATGGATTATCCCAAGAACAAAAATATGAAGCGATGTTGTTATCTAAATCCTTGCAAACATTTGATTTCATATTTTGTTTACATTTTATGAGAACTTTATTGGGTATTACCAACGAGTTATCCCAAGCAGCAAAGGAAAGAACAAGACATTGTGAATGAAATGACTTTGGTTGGACTTTGCAAGAAACAATTACAGAATTTGAGGGATAACGGGTGGGATTCTATGCTAGATCAAGTTACTTTGTTTTGTGAGAAACATGATATTGATGTTTGCAGCATGGATGAGATGTTCTTACTTCCTGGACGGTCAATTCGGCGGCTCCCTATTCAGTGCTATGCATGGTTCCTTGGTAACCTCTAGTTTGATCTCAAAATAACAGGGGTCAAGGTCGGCCAGTGAGACGATGGGGGTTTTATCCATTTTTTGGTCACGCCAGAAAGCTTCACAGATTACAAACTTACATTACTATCGTGTTGAGTTATTTTATGATGTCATTGATTTGCAGCTAATGGAGTTAGACAATCTTTTCAGTGAGACCACCACCTAGTTGCTTACTTCCATGTCATGTCTTAGCCCGAGAAACTCTTTTTCAGCTTTTGATAAAAGCAAATTGATTCGTCTTGCTCACTTTTATCCCAAAGAATTTTCTGAGATGAAGCTTATGATACTTGATGACCAACTTGAGACTAATATTCTTGATATGCAGAATTCATCAGATTTTTCAAGTCTAAATGGGATTGGTTGTCTTGCACAAAAAATGGTTGAAACAAGAAGGGATAAGGTGTTTCCACTCGTTTACTTGTTCATCCGGCTAGCCTTGACATTACCGGTTGCAACGACAACAGTTGAGAGGGCATTTTCGGCTATGAATATTGTGAATAACAAGTTGCGCAATAGAATGGGAGATCAATGGTTGAACGACAACTTGGTTACTTATATTGAAAAAGATGTGTTTGCGGACGTTGTTAATGAAGATATTATTGATATGTATCAGAAAATGAAGACGCGTCGAATTTATTGTTGAATCTGTAAGGTTAGTGTTTTGCCTTTTGAAATGTATATTCACTTTTTGGTCGAACTTTGTCATGAATATAATATCATCATATATTTATTCTTGTTTTATTAAAGAGGGTCACCCTTGATAAAATTCCTGGCTCCGCCCCTGTCTACATATGCATGGGTTCGATAATCTGCTAAGAAATGAACTGAATCTTCCTTGACGTTTACTTGTTGCAGATAAGAAGAAAATGGCACATTGAAGATCTTAGATAGTTGTAATATGATTTTGGATGTTTTTCTGATACATTGGACGAGTGTATGGATTCATTGAAACATTATAGTTTGTTCTAAATATTCCTCGTCTTTTAAGACAAATATATGAAATATTATTGTTTTTGGATTCTTATGTTGTTTTATTGATTAATTATGTTAATTATTTTATAATAATATGTATAATAAATAAATATAGAGCTGAAATATGGATGAATATATATATATATATATATATTATGAAAAACACTTTTAGAGAAGGATTTGATGTGAATACAAGGGTAACTAAAGATAACCTTTAGAGAAGGTTTTAGTTATGTGTATCTAAAGACGATCTTTAGAGAAGGTTGTAAAAGTGTAACTAAAAAATACTTTTAGGGAAGGTTTATAACAAATGTCACTAAAGCCTATACTCTTAGAGAAGCTTTTCTAAAAACCTTCCCTGAAAGTAACTTTTAGTGACGTTTAAAAACCGTCACTAATGTCTGAAAAGCGTCACTGATGCATATTTTTAGAGAAGCTTTTCGGAAAAAAATCAATCGACCTTTACAGAAGCTTTGAAAGTGTATCTAAAGCTTAGGAAAAACGTCTCTAAAAGTTGACAGAAACATACCCTCCGAAAACCCTCCCTTAAACCTTTACCAACCCTTATATAGGGAAGTTTTTTGACGAAATTGAAAAGCTTATCTAAAGCCTTTAGAGAAGTTTTCTAGACTTTTAAATACAAAATAAAACCTTCTCTGAAGGCCATTTTTTTGTAGTGCAAATTTGAGTTCTCATTTGAACCCACCCCTATATATATAGGGGCGGGTTTAAATGCAAAGGTGTTCTCGCGTTCTCGTAAAATAAAGGTGTTCTCATTTTATATATATATATATATAGGGGCGAGTTCAAATGAGAACTCAAATTTGGTTGTGAACGTGAGGACAAATGAGAGTGCGACATGTGTCCCATTCAAAGGAATATTATAGTATATATTCAGTCTGAATATATACTAGACTGAATATTCCTTTGTATATTCAGTCTGAATATTGGTTATTTTGACACGTGTTACGCTCTCATTTGTTCTCACGTTCATAACCAAATTTGATTTCGCATTTGAACTTTCCTCTCTCTCTCTCTCTCTCTATATATATATATAGACAATAATCAAATAAAAACTACAAAAATGTACAAACTCGTAAAAACCGATATAAAAATATTTTTTTATATGATTTTTTTTTCAACAAAACTTATAATTTAAGATATTGTTTCACATATATTTGTGTTCACCTTATGAAATAATTGCATGTGGAAAAAAAAATTGATTCACCTAATGAAACCAAAAATATGCATAAAAAAGTTCATATGGTGAAACAAATACATGTGAAAATTTCACCTTATAAAACAAATATATGTGAGATAATATCTTAAATCCTATCATTTGATAAAAAAAATCATGGAATTTTTTTTAATTTTATATCGGTTTTTACGAGTTTGTAACCTTTTTGTGGTTTTTATTTGATTAAGCCCCTATATATATATATATATAGAGAGAGAGAGAGAGAGAGATTTCAAATGCAAACTCAAATTTGTTTGCGAACATGAGAACAAAGGAGAGCGTAACACGTGTCTCATTCAGTCTGAATAATGAAGGACATTCAGTACGAATAATTAAAGTGAAGTTAATAAATTACTCAGTATGAATTACACACATTCAAAGATGAATAAAACATAGTTTCGAGATAAATAAAACAAATATTTCAGAGTGAATAACACAACATATATCCATACTGAAAGAGACACTTATCACACTCTCGTTTGTCCTCACTTTCACAATCAAATTTGAGTTCCCATTCTAACCCGCCCCTATATATATATATATTGATATATATATATATATATATGGGTTAAATCAAATGAGAACCACAAATGTGTTATAATTTTGTTCGAATTTTGATCATATTTTGTATTTTTTGTAATTCAATATATTTGTTTAATAATATGATAGTTTCACATGTATTAGTTTCAACATGTGAATAGTTTTTACGTGTATGTGAACAAGATCTTAAATAATAGGTTTTGATAAATAAAAAAAAAACAATGTAAAAAGTATTTTTATTTCAATTATCATGGGTTTGTATCATATTTGTGGTTCTCATTTGATATCTTCCTATATATACGGCGCTAATTAAATAAAAACCACAAAAAACTTATAAACACATACACTACTAGAAAATTGAGTATTTTCAACGGAAAATGTCGTTGAAAATTTTCTATGAATTTTAAAGGGATTATTGACAAACATAAATTTTCTACGAATTTGCAACGAATTTCCGTTGAAAGTCTTTCACAAAATGCATTTTCAACCAAAAACTTTTTGACAAGACATTCTGTTGAAATTTTTTTGATTGAAAATGCATATATGTTTGTGAGAGATTTTCAACGGAAATTCGTTCAAAATTCGTAGAAAATTTATATTCTGTCAATAATCCTCTAAAATTCGTAGAAAATTTCAACGACATTTTCCGTTGAAAATTAATTTCCGTTTGAAAATATTCAATTTTCTAGTAGTGATAAAGCTGATATAAAAAAATTTACATGATTTTTTTTTTATCAAAACCTATAATTTAAGATATTGTTTCACATATGTTTGTGTTCACCTTATAAAATAATTGCATGTCATTTTCACCTAATGAAACGAAAAACATACATATGGTGAAATTAATACATGTGAAAGTTTCACCTTATGAACACAAATATGTGTGAAATAATATCATAAACCTAGCATTTGATGAAAATAAACCATGACCTTTTTTATCTTTATATCGGTTTTCACGAGCTTGTAACTTTTTGGTGGTTTTATTTGATTTTGCGCCCCCCCCCCCACATATATATATATATATATATATATATATAGAGAGAGAGAGAGAGAGAGAGAGAGGGGAAAGTTCAAATACGTACTCAAAATTGGTTGTGAATGTGAGGACAAATGAGAACGGGACACGTGTCTGAATGTAGATTATTCAGACTGAATAATCAAAGAAATATTCAGACTGAATATAGTATTTATTCGGTTTGAATAATGCTAAATTCAGGCCGACTAAGCATTATTCAATCTGAATAATGCTGCATTCAGACCGGATAAGCATTATTCAGTCTGAATATTTCCTTGATTATTTAGTCTGAATATGATATGTGTCGCGTTCTTATTTGTCATCACGTTCACAACTAAATTTGAGTTCTCATTTGAACCCGCCTTATATATACATATATATAGGATCAGGTTTATACGAGAATTATACGTAAATAAGAAAATTAAGGATGCATATGGACCACACGATTCATTGAATATTGCCTAAAATAAAAAAAATACAAATATAATAAATAAAAGCATAAAAGTCATTTTATTATATAAAAATTATTTAAAGACTTCATTTAAGATTTTTGTTTACCATTTTTGTGATTTAGTTTTTTTTATTTAAAAAAATATTTTCTATTAAAGTTATTTAAAATAAGTGTAATTTAATTTGTATTTAAATAATTTATTTTTTATTTAAAGTAATATACATATAAATAAATTACAATTTTTATCAAAATTAGAATTTTTTTCTAAATTACAATTTTTATCAAAATTAGAATTTTTTTCTAAATTACAATTTTATTTTGAACCACGTATGATTTACAATTAATTGATTTGTCTTTTCTAAAAATGTTCATAATCACATATAATTTAAACTGTTAAAGATATATAAAAAATTACAAATTTCGTAAATTTTAGTTTAAATTACATGTAATTTACAAATAATTTTTTTTTTCTAAATATGTTCTTAATCACATATGATTAAAAACGTTAAAATATTGATTGAAATTATACTTTTAAAAAAGGAAAAATAATAATATGTAATGTGTAACAAAATACATTTAATATAAATAAGAACACACGTGATTTAACACATGATTTAAAATTTACATATATCAAATATGATATTGTAGATAATTTATATCTTTTTTTTCAACTGAAATTTACTATTATCACAATCATTACACATATGATATATTAATTTTTGTCAAAATTAAAATTTTAGTTTAAATCACATATGATTCACAATTAGTTGACTTTCTTTTTTTCTAAAAACATTCATAATCACATATAATTTAAAGTGTTAAAGATATATAAAAAATTACAAATTTCATAAGTTTTAGTGTAAATCAAATAAAAATTACAATGAGTTAACTTTTTTTGTTCTAAAAATGTTCTTAATCACATATGATTAAAGACGTGAAAATATTGATTGAAATTAAACTTTTGAAACAAGAAAAAAAGGGAAAAATAATCATATGTGATGTGTAACAAAATATATTTAATATAAATAAGATTACATGTGATTTAACACATGATTCACAATTTACATATATCAAATATGATATTATAGATAACTTTATTACATATGATATATTTATGAAAATTAGCGATTTTTTGGGGAAAAATGTCAGTTAATAGTGAATATCACATGTGATTTTTGATGAAAATTCTAAAAAAAATCTTAAATAAACTACTTTAATAAAATAAAATAAATACTTTAAAAGAAAATGAGTGGTTGAGAAAAAAATATATTTTAAAAGAAAATGAGTGGTTAAGAGTAAAAGTAATTTTGGTCAATAATGTCATTTCATTATTATTATGGGATATATTTTTTTTTTTAATAAAAATGAGTGGTTGAAAATACCTCCTTTATTTGTTTAAACATGATTCATTTTTGGTTGAACCTGCCCCTCTCTCTCTCTCTCTCTCTATATATATATATATAGGGTTGATTTCCGTTACAAACCATCTCAATGCATACAAAACGCATTCAACCAATCATTTTGCTTATTTTTTTAATTTTTTCTTAATTATAAGGGTTGATCAGTCAATAATATATGAAAACAATTTATCATAATAAACACTTTCATGAAAGAATTTGATTCAATTAAATAATGAATCACACGGTTTGTACAAATTTACGTGGTTTGTATTTGAAATCTCTCCTATACACACACACACACACACATATATATATATATATAGGAGGGGCGCAATTCAAGGAAGAACTGATTAGTTCATGGAAACTGTAAGAAATAAGCTTAACCACAAATCAATGGTTAAATTAGGAAACTTATATTGATAATTTTGATTAAATTTTTAATAAAAGGGCATTTTGGGTATTTTAAACTCTCTTCTCTCCTCTCTCCGTCCATAATCCATCGTGATACAATTATGTGATACACATTTTGATACCATTATGGTACCCTTAGTGTGATACACAAATACATATAAGATGCATTGTGATAACCACTGTGATACTTATTGTGTTACTCATTGTGATACCCAATTTTACCAATTTATCCTTTATGCTATTTAAAATGGTTGTTCCACATTAGTTCTTACAGTTTCTACAAACTAATCAGTTCTTATTTGATTAGGCCTATACATATATATGGGGGATTCTACTTTAAAGTTTAATTAACATGATTTTTTTTGCATCAAATTATAGTATTCAATATATTGATTAACATATATTTATTTTACAATGTGATTCTTTCATATGCATTTGTTTCACAATGTGAAACTCGTTTACATATATTTTTTTTCTTCACAAACATCATATATTAAAAAGTACTTTACATCCATAGAGTTCATGTTCTGTTCATCAAATTTTGATTTCTGTACTGTTTTGTTCATCAAATTTTTTACATAGCATGCTTAACGTAAGAAGAAAAAATGTAACCTGGCTGCTAGAAGAATGGAATATTACATAGCATTCACTTCTGAAAGAATTTGAACTAATTGTGCCACAGTTGAGCGTTTCTGTCCAATCACTACATAGACACAATACAATGTCTCACGCTCTGTAACACCCCTAAAATTGGGAGTTAATTTAAAACAAAAGAATTGCGGAATAACAACAACTACGTAAGACATTACCCATAAAGATGGGGAGAAGGTTAGAGTGAGTTTACAACTTCTATAGGAATATTAAATGACAACCTAGTAATCTATACAATTCAAATACAGATTAAGTTCGGGTGTCACTAAAATCCTCAACATACTCTTCTATGTAACTCTATCTATACATACGAGGTGCACTTCCAAGAATGCCACTACCGGCACCTAGCTTCTCTCATCCCATCAAGCCCCATCCGCTTGATCACCTGATATACATGTCATTTTAAGAAAAAGTGTTAGGCTTAAAAGCCTAGTGAGAACAAACAGTTCAAAATATAGAAAAGCCATTTAAACTTCGAAAACGGTAAATAAACATATAACCGAAAGCTTTTCTCAAAACATTACTTTTTCTTTACTTCTGCGATTTACACCTGAAAGATACGCTTTACTTCTCTTGGGGGAAACTTCTACGGGAATGACCCGTCATCACATTAATCCTCACGAGTTCAACCCCAAACCGGGATCTATTACAAGTGCCCTCCCCAAGTACTTCTGACTATATGTGCCTATGGATCCATTACACTAGTCTATCATCTTAATACAATTGTTTCCAATGTATTACTTCTCTCCACAAAACCTGTGAAGTATAACATCTTAATACACTTGTTTCCAAGGTATTACTTCTCTTCACAAAACCTGTGAAGTATAACATTTTGCTTCCCAAAACCTTCCTTCCAAAAATTAGGTCAAATAATCATTTAGGTTTATACATCATATTTCTCATCAAAAACCCATAAGGGTGTTTTAAAACCGTTCTTCGTACTCATTTCATCATTTCAAAGAAAAACCATAAATGACACATTTTGACCTAGATTTTACCAAAACCTTCCAAGTATAGAAATACTTATTTTAAACATCACATTAAGGCAAAATACTTCATTTTGACATGTATAAAGTTTTAAAGGTAAGAATGAACTCACTAGCTAGATTTAGACTAAATCTAGGTTTTATCCCAATAACGAGCTTCAAAAGGTGAGGACTTCAAATCCACAAGTTTCCATCTATAAAACCTTCATCTAGATCATAAACAAACCCAACATATACCAAAATCAAACCCGAATCAGAAATCATAGAAGCAAACCCTAGATTCAAGATTTCGGAGAGGTGATCGTACCTTTCGACGTATGGGAACCCCAAATAAACAAGTAAACTTTAATCTTCATTGCTTCCATCTTAAAGAGCTCTGAAATACGAAACCACAGCACTTTGAATCGCTCAAAACGGAGTTGAAATGAGAGAGATATGGCCAAATGAAGGAAATCCCGAATTTATGCACTGGATGCCGTCCGCGACCATGACATGCAACCATGCCATGTCATGATCGCCTGGCAAGGTCGCCCGAAGTGTACCGAAACTCAATTTTCCATCAGGTGAAAGCCCGGCGACCATGCCTTCGCGACCTTGACATAGTATCGTCACCGTGTCATCGTAGCCAAACATGTACCGAGAGTTTTGTTTAATTTCTTGCCATTTGATGCCTTTGCTACCATGCCCTGCGACCTTGACATGGCATCCTATCCTGTCATGGTCGCCTAGAAGGTACCGAGGCCGAATTTGGTTTTGTTTTTCGCTCCTATCTTCCAATTCATTGCAACTCAGTATTAGACCCTTGAAACACATCATTTAACTTACATATATCAAAATGTTTAGGATGCGAAAATCATTATCTTGATTACAAAATTCCGGGTGTTACACGCTCAGAGGTGCTCCCTGAGTTCATTTGCTTTTGGTTCAATATGGTATCGATAGCAATAGCTGTTTTTCCAGTTTGTCGGTCCCATTCTCAAGATAAGACTCTTTTTTTTATAAAGCGAAGCAAAGAGCATAGCGCTAAAAGCTCAATAAACCCAGACGAACACGATGCATGGCATAACATAAATGAAACCGCTGATCATTTCGTAAAACATATATGCTTGACCTTTCTCGATGCCAGGCTCAGATGAACCGAGAGTCCTGTCTATCCTTAGTCACAGCAAAAAACTTATTTTTACATTTGGGCTGCCCATAAAACGGAACTTTTTGATCTCCAACTACACCACCCATTATCGCATGGACTTATTGCTCAGTTTCCTAGTCTTTAAAAACATCCTGGTTCCCCCTATGGCTACCTTGTTGCGAACGAAATACCGGATCTCTATTCATCCAACAATCTTTTTTTGATGATAAAAAAGAAAGAAGAGAACTGGGAGTTGGCGCCTACATAACTGCTTGCTTGCTTACCAAGTCATCCCGGCAAGCTCCTCCAGTTCGATTAGAAGTAGGAGGATACGCAGATAAAGAGCTCTTGAAGTCTACCCAGTCGCGCTTCTTCATTTATCCATTTAGGCCCGACTAGGAACACATGGATCCAGGGAACAAACAACTTCTTACTAGTAGGGGCTAATCACAGTAAAAGAGTCCAAGCTATGAAATAGTACCGACTTGGCCTACTTTGACTATGCTATTCTTCTTGTTAGATCCCAAGATTCAAGATATAGAAAGATTGAATGAATTAAGAACAAGATTGGAGCAACGTAATCGGATGTGTTATTGATAATGATCAAGATTACAATACAGAATGTGTAATGAAAGTACAAGTACGATCTATGAACATTAGTCTTAACAAACTAACTAAACTTCTATTTATATACAATAGAGATTTTAAATGACAGGTAGTTACATGACAGACCTGTACAATCTATACAAGTGTACAACTTAAGTTCAGAACCATTTCTGAACTGTCTTCAGAAATTCTTTAGAACCTCTTCAGAATCTTCAGAACTTCTGAAGTACACACTTCAGAAGTTATGCCTTAGGCTTTCCTTGACTTCTTTACTTCTGAGAACTTGACTTCTGACATTGGACTTCTGAGCTTTCTTCCTTTGTCTCTTCAGAACCAGTTCAGAAGATCTAAACTATGTAGCTTTAGAACCCAATCTCCTTTGAAGCTATTTCATAATATCTATCACTTCTCATTTCAAAAGAAGAAGAAGTAGCTCCGCCGTCGACAACAGATTCATCGAAGCTTGTTTCTTTAACCAATGTTATGATAGAAAAAGAAAAAAAATCATAAGCAGAGAAGGGATTAAGAGAACTTAGATCTGTCCTTGAGTTTTTGTTATTTACAGTAAAGAAGGGATATTAGGCGCACTCATATAAGAAAAAGTGAACGGTGGCATGTTTAGGGTTTTGAAAAAGAAAATTGTTTCCACCATTTGATTGAGATAGGACAGTTGTCTTGTTTTTAATTTATTTATATGTAATACATGTATAAGCTAATTAAAAAAGTTTTCTTGACATTTTAATATCATATTTATTAGTTCATTCTAATATTTATTACATTCCTATATTTATTGTTGATTTTTTTGGTATGTGTATTTTTAAGATTTAGTCCAAGTATAAACTACTTTTATTAAAAAAAATTATATTTTTCAAAGTTGCATTTTTATTATGTATCAATTAATTTGGCAACTAGATCTAAATTTATCATGGATAGATGATCATAAATTTTGAGTATTTAAATTAATAAGATCATTAGTATTTATAGATATCTTGAGCAAGAAAAAGAAACTGACTGAATATGAGACTGTGACCTTGACTAAAGGTTGTAGTGCCCTTGTGACCAACAAAGTTCTCCCAAAACTGAAAGATCCAGGTAGTTTCACAATTCCTTGTTCTATAGGAGGAAAGAAGATTGGAAAAACTTTATTTAATTTAGGTGCTAGTATTAATATTTTGCCCTTGTCCATTTTCAACTCACTATGGATAGGAGAGACTAGACCAACAATTGTTACCTTACAGTTAGCTGATAAATTCATAACTTACTGTTAATCCCACTAAGATCAAGTAACAAGTATTCTAAACAATTAAGATCAAATCATATGTATTGATTAAGAATCTCTCTCTATAGTCACTTTCTCTCTCTAACTTCTCTCTGTAGAAATATTACAAATGAGCTCTCACTTTATTTTTCACTTGATACAAGAGTATTAATACTCTTGAATAATTTATAAAGTCAAACTACATAACAATCTAATATTAAGCTCCATACTTTGACTTTCTTAAAATAAAATGTTGACTTCACATAAAATGATGACTACGTTGAATTTGACTTTAAGGCTTTGACCGCTTCATTCTTTAATCTCGTCTTCGTTCTCGGTGATCTCGGATACAACATAATTTTAGATCTAACAATCTCCTCCTTTGTATTTGAGATCACAAAACAACAATCATCAAAGATCTTTAAATCTTTGTCTTCGTTAAACTTTAACTTTAATAATCTCCTCCAATTCATAAGTCTTTAACGAACTCCCCTTTATGAAGACCGTCAAAAGTTGTCATCTTTTGAACAACAAAGATCTGATAAATAAGAATCTTCCCTTTTCAACAAACAAACTCATATCAGAATATTCACCATGAATTCATCTTCAGGCTTCAGAATTCTCCTTTGAGTACTCAATAGTCAACAAATCTTGAAACAAATCTTTTTCTGGCCACAAATCAGTTTTAGACAATAAGGTTTGAAGCTTTGACACTACGTGTACTAAGCTCAACACCTATATGCCAAGAAAGAATCCATCTGTATGAACAAAATTCTTCAAATATCTTCATCAGAAATGCAATCAAGAAATTTCAACAGTTAAGCTCCAAAATCTTCATCACATCTAAAATCTTTAAATCCAATGGCTTTTCAACCTTAGATTTAAAAGATTTAGATTCAACCTTTCTTCTCCATTAACTGATTCAACATATTATACTAATTTAAACAATCAACTCTTCATCAACAATTAAATTTGAATTCTTTTACTCCCCCTACACATATGAACATTTGTAAACTTTGTTAACTCTGATTTCTCCCCCTCAACATCAACATTAAATCTTAGAATATCTTTTCGCATATGACTTCTTGATCAGCTCTTTGCATGTGACTTCATGTATTTGTATGTCTCTTTCCATTCTATCTCAAACTTTCCTCTTTCAGATTGAATGACTTGTTCAAAATCGTATACTTGTTTAGATAACTTTGCGATATTCATCTCACAAGATTTGATTTTGTTTTCAAGACTTCTTTTTTCAGTCACCAATTTGATATTTTCATCTGTAATAATCTTTTTGTCTTTCTCAAACTTCTCTTCTAAATCAGATTTATACACAATCCCATACTCAGAATAAATCCATTTATCATGCTCTAAATTAGTAATCCTTATCTGAAGATCAACATTTTTCTTTATCATCTCAATATTCCAATGACTTTTCAACGTTAGAATTAAAAGATTTAGATTCAACTTTTCTTCTCCGTTAACTGATTCAACAGATTATATAGTTTAAACAATCAACTCTTCATCAACAAATAAATATGAATTCCTTTTCTCCCCCTACACATATGAACATTTGAAAACTTTGTTAGCTCTGATTGCTCCCCCTCAACACCAGCATTAAATCTTTGAATATATTTTCGTATGTGACTTCGTGTTCATTTCTTTGCATGTGACATCATGTGTTTGTATGTGTTTTTGATATGTAATTTCTCCCCCTCATGATGATTAGAAGAATCCTAAGAATCATGAACGATCAAAGACTAAATCATTTTGGTTGTATCAAACACAATTGTTAGCTTCCGCTCAGAAAGATATCTATATAAAAACAATTTACTCCCCCTTAAAAATATATCTCTTTTGAACAAACTGCTTCGGTAGAGCAAACAAGTAATCGACTAAAATAGAAGCACATTTAGCAACTATTATAACTACAATCGAAATAAAATTCAATTGAGTGGCGTATTTTCAGAGTTGGCAATGATGAATCTCTAATAGGACTTCCAGTCATCTCTGAATTGGAATTATAAACATCCATTTTGAGACTGTTTCGACAATACCACAAAGATATTCGTTGGAATCACGAAGACTTGTGCAATGTGTAGAAAGAATTAAACATTATATGCTATTTTTAAGGCTCAACTTGTGAAAATACATTCCAAGACTCAATGTGCATTGAATATGAAGTTCGGAGACTGGAGGTATGTCTTCCTTTTTCAATAGCTTAATCTTCTGAGTGGAGAAAAGATAGCAGATATATGCATTCTCAGTGATATATGAAACAAATATCTTTTGTGAGATACTTGAGTGGCTAGGTGGGGTGACACGAGTAGTCGACAATGGGTCCATGTCTTTTTCAATATTGATCTCTAAAAAGTGAGAATGAATGCAACCCGATTTACTAACTCGGTTTGGTGAGGATCTTTTTATTCTTTTGATCCTGTCTCACACTCACCATATTCTTTTAGCTCACCAGCACTCATCTAGCAAATTATTCAACTAAATCTCCCTCATTTCAGTATCGTATTCACACATTTTATAACGATTGTAAATCCAAGAATAATCTTTTCAGCTTGAGACTCTACCCCTTTAAATTCCCTCACATTTCCAATTTACCTCAGCACACCCCTTTTCAAGATTATCCCAATGATCAAGAAACTCAACTAGCATCTAGACCGCTTACTGGTGACTAGCCTTGGGTAGGTCATTCTAGTTTTGGATTGACCATAGAAACTCTAATAAACTTATCACACATGAGAAAATATCCTATACTGAAATATTGATGTTGTAAGGGGCATAACATTTAACTCCAAGTTCTAAACTAAGTTGTTTAGAAGTCAAACGAAATACAGGTGCTGAACTGATGTGTTTAGAAACTAAACATGAATGTTTCTGTTTAGGAGTATCAATAAAACAAATATGAACGCTAAACAGATTGACTCAGTAAACACAGTGTTTCGAAAAACAATGATTAGAATTTAATTGTGATGAACAATTCACAATTATTATTTCGAATAAGAATCGAATCATTTATTTGGTACTTTTGGAATTTTGTGATGAATTTCAAACGAGTGTATTTTCACCGGATATATGAGACGTGGAAATAACTAAGTCAAGAAAGTCTTACATGTGGTAATCCAAGAATAGATTTTCAATCGGCAAGAAACGAACACAATTAAGTTTCTCGGATAGAACTACCATGGTTTCAATCAATATAATATGGTATATAAGATTTTCCACTCAAAGATAGAAATACTTACTCCCCCTCAAACCATTAACAAGTCTTGATCATGTGTTGAATAACCGGAATTCAGTATGACACATGATTACCTGTAAAATCTGCAAAACAAACTAAGCAGATTTTGGTACCCATACCTTCATGGGTCCTTGCATGTTAGAGGTGGTCTGAGGTATACTGTATGATCTGAACCATCTATTTCTAGTAGATGTTCTAACAATAGATCTTATCACTGGGGATTCTAGAATAGAATAAGTGCCATACCATTTATTCACATACCTTTGATTCACAAAGTCATCTGTTCTGCATGTTGAACAACAAATCTTGTTTTGGCTCAGACTGATCAACTCACTGATTGATCTGACAAAGTATGGAAGTTCAGTCTTGGAAGCAAATGACTTTGCATCAACTACAGGGGATTGATATGACTTGTTTCTTTCATGCTCATCTACAGTTGATTTCTTTCTCCACACCATCTTAACCTGCTTTGAAAGATTAGTATTTGAACTAGAAGCAAAATAATTATAGAAAAAGATTAGAAGTACGAATCTGATCTTGTGAAAAATCCCTTGATTTGCAATACTTTGTTGAAGGAATCTTCTTGTGAATAAAACTTGAAGCCGTCTTGTACGAACACTCAGAATTAGCAGTTTTTTCATACGGATACTGAGCAATAGTATCGATACTAGCTCTGTCAGATAAATCTACCTTGAAATTAATCTCTTCAAGCTCCTTCACTTTTGTAGATAAAGCATTTCGTTCCTCAACAAACAAATCAAACTTCTTCTATATTTCAGAATTCGTATTCTGCTCATTCATAATATATGTCTTCAAATAATTGACTTGAAAGTTCTGCAATCTTCTTCTCAAACACTTCTTTTTCTTTCTTGAAATCATTTTCTATCTTGGTCTCCTTTTCTATAACAAACTCATGCCTCTTATCAACTTTCAAACTTGTCTTGTCATCTGTCAATTTCTTTTCAAGCTCAGAAATCTTCTATGAAAAAGAGTAACCTTTGATTCAAGAATTTGTCTTTCAACATCGAAATTACTCTTCTCATCCTCTAAGCTTACTTCTAACCACTTCTTCTTATCTGACAATTCTTTGACAATGACAATATTTTTTTTTCATAAGAATCTTGTTGTCAGAAGTAGCAGTCTTTCTCTCTTCTTATACCAATTTTTAAAGCTCAGTTATTTTCTTCTTTAGCTTAGTAATATTTTTTTGATCAGAATCAACCTTTTTCTCATCTATTGAATCTTTCTGTAGATCAAAAACCTTCTTGTGAATCTCAGTAGCAATCTTTTGACTAGAAACAACAGTCTTTTGTTCAACTGATAATAATTTTTTAAGTCCAAAATCCTTTTATTTAGCTTTGTAGCTTATGTGACCCACTCTTTCCTTTCTATCTCAAACTTTCTCTTTCAGATTGAATGACTTGTTAAAAATCATACACTTGTTTAGATAACTTTCGAATAGTCATCTCACAAGATTTGATTTTGCTTTCAAGACTTCTCTTTTCAGTCTCCAATTTGAAATTTTCATTTGTAAGCACTTTTAAATCAGCTTCAATGCTTCAATGCTCCAATTAATCATCTTATCATGAACTTGATAAGCGCTAATTGTATTATGAAGATCACAATTAGTCTTTATCAGGTCAATGTTCCTATATTTCCATTCCGCAAGATAATCGTGAGTCAAATTTTCTTTCTTAAGCTCATTAAATTGTGCTTGCAACGCCTTTTGTTTATTACAACTTGTTTTTAAAGAATGAATCAGTTTGTCATTCGTAATACGACCGATTTTAAGATTATAAATCTCTTTCTTCTGACTAGCTATCTCTGCTTGCAAAGATGTGACCAGAGAGTTCAAATCTGTAATAGACATCTGAAAAATAATCCTGTGAAAAATTCAAAAACACCAAATTAGTTCTTTACAACACAAGAAATTACGAACACTTGTTACTCGATGAAAAATGATCGTTAATCAGATAAGATTTGAAAAAAAATATTTGATATTTCGATTAAAAATTAACTTTTAAAATCCGAAAAATTTCAAAAATTAATTTTGAGAAACAAATGTAGATTTGCCTCCCAAAAACAATTTTTAAAAATTAACGCGGAAAAATTGAACTTTGAGCTTCAACCTGTAAATCAAACGAGAAAAATCGATCAGTTGAAAATAATGCAGAAAATTACATGAAATGATAAATGTCACTAAAAATCAAACCGACGTGAATAGAATCCAACTAATCAACAAACTGATCAAACTTTATGTCTCACGAAATAGGTTGTCGTACAACAAATATTATCACATAAAATGTTAATCACCAAAATCAGCTTCGCAAGAAAGAAAAAAAAAGATATCATCTTCACTTGAGCACCTTCGCATGATAAACAAAAATTAGCTTCGCACGAACAGAAAACAACTTTCAGCTTCGCATAACAAAAGAAATCAGCTTCGTATGAACACATAAAATATTCCAGCTTCGCATGAAAAGGAATTATCTTCGCCCACAATAATTGACTTAGTCAAAGAGCTTCGCATGGCAAAAGAAATTAAGCTGCATACGGCCTACTATTGTTGACCATAAGACAATACAAAAAAAAATCGTTGACTTCACATGAAATAGCAAATTGACTTTGCAAATATACTTGACGTGATTATTTAACCATCACCCATGTTAACCTACCACATTTGACCAAATTTAATGTTGACCACCTATTAGCTTCACACACACAAAAAAACACAGTTTCGCACATACAAAGGAAATCAGCTTCGCATAGAAAGAAAATTTCATCTTCGCACAACTCAGCTTCGCAAAGGAAAAATTCAGCTTCGTACGATAGGAAAGCAGTCAGCTACTCAGCTTTGCAAGCTTCGAACGGATCAACCACGACACAACACGTGATTCAGCAAGGACTTATCGTTTTCTAACTAACACCGTTTCAAAACCAAACGATTCAGTTACTCACAACGGTTTGATTCCCTGGGGTGACACGTGTCTTTCGAGAAATTCAAACTCAAAACTACTGCCTAAAATTTGAATTTGGGGACAAACTGTCTGGGAAAAAATTTCAAAACATACGACCGTTGACCAAAACGTACGACCAAAGATATTTTATGATTTATAAAATATTGAACATGACTCCGGAGTCAATAGTCGAACAAAACTCACGACGAATGTTCATAACGTACGATGAATGATCAATGGTCGCTAGTTCAATTAACAACTGCGACATAAAATATATTATTCATTTGAACTAACGAATTAACTAATGATTGAACGTTATCTTTAACACAGGACCGTTGGACAGTTAAGACCAACGACATTAAGGACATTCAAGGATTCAATCAATGCCCGACGACCGTTACAAACGACTCCAGCTATAAGATACGCGCTCAGTTCAACAGAAGAGCCCCAACTGAGAGGATATACATTCTAGACACTCTCGAACCAAAAGATATTCAAAGAATTCTTTAGATTTCATACGACGTTGTTATCTTTACTTTTATATTGCATCTGTAATCATACGATTATTGTTCTAAAGGACGATGTCCCTGTTTGGCGTTCAGTTTTCATAGTGCAACGACGGTAACATCTACCGTCCGCGGTTTTTTCCCTCGTCCAAGGGTTCTTCTGTGTCACCAAATCTTTCGTCTGTAGTTTTCTTTCGATTTAACTGTGTTTGTCATGTGAATCCTACCTTTAATCGATCAGTTCCACAAACTCCTTAAGTTGACTTTTATAAGTTCATTTTTGGCATTATCAGTTTGACGTCTACTGTGGGGCCCGATTAAAGGAATTCTCCGATAACGCAGTCATTACTAACGATTTTTATTTGATTTTTTGAATGTTATATCATGAAGCTCATAATCCTGCTGAGGATGATTTAAGAGCTGAATTGCAGGCTGCACAGTTACGGATCCAATAGTTGGAGGCATAAAGAAATCCTTATGGAAATCCTAATCCGCTGCCGCGACCTCCGCCCGACCCAGTACCTGTCGATGTCGAACCACCCACCAGATTTCAAACATCACCATTTTCTGATGCGATCACTCTGATTGACTTCCCAAAGAAATACAACATACCGACGTTCACCCAAAATACTCGGGACTGAGAGATCCAAACGAGCATGTCGCCCATTATAAACAATTAATGTTGACACTGTCGATACCACAACAATATCAAGAAGCCTGTATGTGCAAAAGTTTCAGAGCAACATTGACTGGAGCTGCTCTACAATGACTAATAAATCTAAAGCCAAAGTCAATAAATTCTTTCGCTGATCTTGCCATTCAGTTCTTCCAACAATTTGCGAGCAGTCGTAGAATGGAAAAGCAAACAGGAGATTTATATTATATTATTCAAAAGTCTGGTGAATCCATTCGTAATTATTTTAACCGTTTTTAACTCTGAAATGATAGGTATACGTAATTGAGACATAAGGACGACGATCGAAGCATACAAAAGAGGTTTATATAGCACATCTGACCTGTATTTGGATTTAACCAAATACCCATGCAGAGACATTCGAAGACGTACGAGCACGAACGCTAGCTTATATGCGGTTGGAGGATGACGCAACTTTTCGACGAAAACACTGATGAGAAACGACTCCTCGATGTTAAAAAGTCGAAATTCAAGACCCGATCGACATCCAGCCCGGACCCTCCGAAGCAAATATCGATCGTTCGGTTCGACAAAAAGAAAGAAATAACATCTTCCCGATATCCACAACATCCTAAGATTTCATCTTATGGGTTTAAAGGAACATATGGTGACTTAATTAAGGCCTTGAAAGAAGTGTCGTCGACCGTTCGACGACCAAAGAAAATCGATCGACCGGATGAAAAGAAAGACATGACGAAGTGGTGCGATTTCCATGACAATCATGGCCATATGACAGACGATTGTATGGCCTTAAGAAAAGAAGTCGCATGGATCATGTCGAAAGGACATTTTCAAGATCTGTTGTCTAACTACAACTCAGGTAATATCCCTAAACACCCATCTCCGAACACTTCTAAGACTAGAAATTGTGTGATAGGTGGATCGGACGTCTGTGGACTCACTTATTCGGCGGCTAAGAGACATGCTATCCAACGACCGGATGATCCCATGATCCCTCGAACGCACATGCGGAAATCAGAAATCGACCTGGAAAATATGTCGACCACATTCGACGACCATGATCTGGAAGAACTACACCAGAAACATCACGGTGGTCTGATCGTCCAGCTAACCATCGGAAACTGTTCCACGAAGAGGGTACTCATCGATGGCATAAAACGTTCGATGATCTTAGTAGGTTTCAACGGAGATGCTACACATACCGACGGGGAGATTCTACTTCTTATCTACGCAAAAGGATTCAATAAGTCAACCAGGTTTAACGTTATTGACTGCTCGTCAGCATATAACGTAATCCTGGGAAGACCCTGTTAGACCTCATTCTTATAGAAGTATGATTCAGAATCTGATGACGTGGCAGGGACATCCTCCGTGTGTAACTAAGTTTGTTATTCACTTGCTTACGTGTCAAGTTGTAATAGGCTAGATAGTTGACTTTCATGTTTGTAATCGTATAAATAGCTCTTTCACTGATTGTAAAAGTGTGATTTGAATACATAATTTTGAGAGCAAAATTGTACGCACTGTTGATTATCATTCAAAGCAATTCAATACGAATTACGTTTGTTCTTCAATTCTGATCTTACTAATTTTACTGGTTATCATAGATCTGTTTGCTTCCGCTCATAATTACTTATTGATCTATTGATTAATTGTTAGAAAGGGATCTGGGTTCCAACATATAGTATCAGAGCCTTGTAATCAATCTATTGATTATTAGATCTCTTCCATTTGGAGAAATCCCTTTTCTATTTACAATATTTTTCAGTTTTAAGCTCCTGTTCTTCATTCTACCCTGTTTTACGAGATTTTGTTAATTTCTTTACAATTTTCTTTAAATCTGTGGTAATTTCTGCTTAAATCTGAGATTAGTAAGAATATAGTCTCATTTCAATCAATTTGAAATTTGTTTACTCCAAATATCAACAAATCTTCAGTAAAATTCAAATCTATGTTTCTTGTAATATGGCGAATTCTAATCTGAATGCTGTATATCATTCTGGTTCTCTGACCAAACCTCCTACTCTAATACGTGATAAATATCCACAATGGAAGATCCGTATGATAAACTTCTATGAAGGATTGGATGTTGAATTGTATCCTATTGTTCAAAATGGTCCGTTCGTTCCAATGACAACTATTCCTAGGGTTCCAGCTACTGCTGTTACTGATGAGGTCCCTGCAAGGTAAGTTCCAAAATCAAGGGATAGTTGGTCTGATGCAGAGAAGGCAAAGGTGGAATTGTCAAGAAAGGCTAGAAGGCTCTTAATCATGGCAATTCCAAATGAGATTTTTTAATCTCTGGATTCTTGTAAAAGTGCCAAAAAACTATGGAATCAACTGGAAAACATTCTGGAAGGCGCTGCAAAAAAGAGCCCAAGCTCTGAATGAATATAACAGTTTCTGTTGGTTCCAGATTCTCTTCTTCACAGATTAATCAATTGATTTATAAACAGAGTATAAGCGGAAGCAATTTATATCGATTAATCAACAGTAATAAGATTCGATCAAAGATTGAAGAACAGATTAACAATGTATTATAACCTGAATGATGATTACAGATACATGGAATGACGCACAGTAAGTTCTTCAATATCACGATTTCAATCGACAACTTTTACAATAGAGAAAAGATCTAATTATACAAATAGAATAAAGTAAAAGTCAACATCTTAACCTATTACAAACTGACACGTGTGAGAGATGGGAGCGTGTAACAAACTAGTCGGTTGTGCAAAAGGTAGACATCCTTGATGTATGTGCCACGTCATATTTTTCATCTTGTGGTTCATACTTCCAAAAGTGTAACAATCTCTCCCTAAGTATGCAACCAGAAGAATGAAATCTGTTCAGAAAGGAGCGACCTCAGATACAATCTTTCCAATCTTATTTATGATCTCTCTGATTGATAATAAAGTTGAAAGCCTTTTGATCATCTTCTCGATAACCTCTGGATTGTGATTGTTAACATCAACAGAGATGAAGCTTTTTGCAATGTAAACGACCTCTGATGAGTAGTTGTGTGCTTCTTTGATTCTGAAGAAGCTCTTTCTGTCTGGCCTTCTGAAGATCACCCCTTCCTCTGGGTCTATTAGCACTTTGCCGATTCTCATGTTGTTGATGCCTTCTAGATCTTCATTGGGTGCAGATATAGCTAGGTTATCAACATTGTAATTGATTCCTATTTGAAAATCTACCTATCTCTTGTACCGGATGTAGGACTTTATGCATTGAATAATTCGAGAATAAGCAATTTGATCTTGATCATCACTTCTTCTAGTCATTTGAGCCTTTATGAAATTCTCCAGAAAGATAAGGTCAGAGGGAAAGATGGACAATAGATCATTATCACAGAAGTAATAGGTCTTGTTGTCTTCTCTGATAACCTCATAAATTGTGTACCATATTTCTGTATCTTCAAATGGTGAATGTTTTATTGCAGAGATTCGTTTGATAGGTATAGAGGTATGAACATCCTTTCTCGCTTGTCTATGTGCCATGAATTTGTCCTTAATAGCATCACTTACATTGTAGGCGTTTGAGAAGTTGGGCAACATGAGATAGATCTTCTGATCTATAGGAGCATACATGTACCTTTTTGTGATTTCCAGAATTGGAAGATCAATTCTTCCAAGTCTCTGCATTTTTTGTCTATTCTCTGCTGCTCGACTTGATGATCCTTCAGCATTTACTCTTGCAGCTGCAACTCTTTCTCTTTCCATTTCTGTTTGAGCTTTTGATGCTTCTGCAGAGGCTCTTTCTGCTTCAGCTTTTGCTCTGATTTCAGCTTCAATTTGAGAAGCAGTGGCTTTTTCTGCGTCAGCTTTTGCTCCTATTTCAGCCTCAATTCGTTCTTCTTCTCTTAGTTTGTTCAGGGCTTCAACTTTAGCCTTTGATGCCTCAGCTCTGGCTTTGGCTTCCTTTTCTTTGGCTATTGCAGCTTGGGTTGAGGAGGAATATGGTGCTTGTCTTGTGTTGCCTACTACCTCAAGAATGAATTTAGCTATTTCTGGATCTTTTGGAAGAGGCCCAGAGTGAGTGGCTAATGGAGTTGGAGTCAGAGGGGTTTGTGTATGAGAAGTTTGAGCCGGAGTTTGCTGCTTGGAGGATGATTGGTGTTTGACTGAAGTAGATGGAGATGGCATTGGATTTGGATTTGAGCTTTCAGTATTGGTATTGGGTTTGACTTTCTTGGATTCTGGAGCTTTCTCCCCCTTCTGAGAATCAGGATCCTGATCCTCAGACCTTTTGCGCCTAAGTTCTGCTTTTCTGCAAGCACGCTCCTCCTTGGCCTTTTTCTTTTCATTAAAAGAATTAGAAAGAGAACTTACCAGACCTGTCAGCTGAGACAAAGAG
This sequence comes from Silybum marianum, assembly GCA_036898165.1. NCBI lineage: Eukaryota > Viridiplantae > Streptophyta > Magnoliopsida > Asterales > Asteraceae > Silybum > Silybum marianum. Next base: position 10,939,330 of record CM072540.1, on the reverse strand, counting down.
GTTTCCATAGATGATAACTTTAAATCCACATTAGAAGTGCATGCAGTTGTTTTGGAAACATACTTGGAGGAGAGAGAATTAATGCGTTCAAGCATAGCCTTCTAGAAAACAGCCATATCAGATTTCTTTACCAGAGAAGACTCAGAAGTGTCTGCAGAGGGATGAATAGCCTTGATAATTTTGTGAAGGTCGGCCACTAAGGAACTGTATTCATCAACAGAGATTGTGACTTCTGGAGTTGGAATTGCCTCAGGTATGCAGAAAATAACCTCAGAAATAGCCTGGATTCCTTTATGCAGAGAAGAATAATGATCAGAAGCTTGGCTCTGATGTGTTGCAGCAGTTGTAGAAATGAGTTCTCTGAGGGCTTCCAGAGTTTGAGCTTGCTGTTTTTGTTCATCTTGAATAGCCAGAAGAATGGCATTGTGAGAGTCCAGAGAAAGTTTTAGATCCTCCACAGATCTCTGAATTTTATCACCAAATGCCTGCAACGCTGCATTGGTGACATATTCAGAATGGGTAACCGGTGTATCTCCAACACATGGAGCCCCTTTACTCTCGCTTGCAGAGAGGCCCTCATTCACACCTGTTTTGACGTTGAGCGTGGAGGGACTTCCAACCTGTCTTCGAGGACTGTTATTAACAGGTACCTCTTCGGTTGTTTTGATTGTCTCAACAGAATCCTCATCATCAGAGGATGAGGTGTTGAAGACAATGTGCTTACCTTGATGGAGTGTAAACACTCCGCTAAGTGGTGCATCCTGTGGCTGTAACCCCTCTGATGGGATTTCATGAGCCTCTAAACTATCAGAAGATATGGACTTATCTTCTGAGATGCCTAAATCTTTGTTGGTCACAGAGACATCAACATTGTGTGGGGAAAGTGTCGAGTTCTGGGGCAAATGAACGTTTATATGTTCATCATTCTGTTGAGAGAATGATGAAGAGGTTTCCCCGGTTGTGCTTGATGCAGAGGAAGAAGAAGTATCCTCTGATCGGATGGTTTCTGGGTGGTTTGGACTGGGTTGTCCTTGGTCAATGAAGTAGATGGGTTGACATCTACCTCAGATAATGAAGTTACCCTTTGGGATGTAGGTGAGATTCGCTCAATTGTGTCACGATGGACATATTCAGTACCTTCTTTTAACAAGAGGTCAGCATGGGTAGAACCACTCGGATGTTCACTCAAATTATTTTCAGCCTCATTCCCACTTGACCCCTCACTTTCTAGAACTGGCTCTAAGTGCTCTGGGGTAGAAATTCTCTGTTCTGAGAAAGTCATAGAGCTCCTATATGATTGAAGATAAGATGAGCTAGATGGAATTAGGTTTAGCATGTACCTTGAAAGCTCTCTGGGAGAGGGATAGCCGTTGCGGTCGATGGTTGGACGATGAGTGCTCATTGAAGCAATTTTGCAAAATGGTTGAACGAGTGGAGCCTTGAGTGCACCAATTGCAGGATAGGTAACCAGAGATAGAAATCTTGGAAACATCAGAGCTGGAAGAGATTTTCCTTGGGTTTGATGGGTTACTTTGGTGTGTACAGCAGCTTTAATCTCTTGAAAAAGAAGGCTTGCGTAGTCCAATGGGCGATTAAAAAACATGGCATACATTATGGTCAAAATGTTCCTGCTTGCTTGATCGAGAGACCCAATTTTACAAGTGAGACTCTTGTTTAGGATAGAAACGAGGAGATTCCACATTGGGGGTAACTGTTTTCTCTTGAATTCAGATAGTTTGCTTATGGGTTCATTGTAACCAAGAAAGAGGATGAAAGATAACAATGCTTCAGCGGATGGGTTCGATTCTAGGGCTGGATTTGGCACAAATTCACCATCAAGTAGTATCTGTGAAGGGGATAAATGAAAATACCTGGCTAATTTCTTCTTTGTAATGGGTATTTCCACAGCAGTATCAGGTTGATCAGGGTGACTGAAATTTCCAAGCAAAGTCTCATCATCTTGAATGTACATCTATTGCCACACTTCTTGAACATAAATTTCAGGAACGTTCGGATTTGTCAGGGTTAGGGCTCGGTTTAGTACATGTTGTTGTAGAAATTCAACCATGATTCTGAATTCGGATTGATAGGTATTAGGATCAAGAAGAACCTGCACATTGTTTGCTTTCAATGGCAGCTTGACGAACGGAGCACTATCGGCAGTGGAATCAACGAGACGTCCTTCGTCATCGTTAAGAGTTGGATTTGCAAGGTGAGAAGCCATTGATGAAAGTAGGTGAGAATTGCAAGCAAGTTCGTAAGAGTGGGAGCAGTAACAGTGGAGAGGAAGAAGATGGGTATCTGAAATTTGGGGATTTTATATGAGACCGATTTGGAATTGGAAGGGGTTTGTGTATTGGGAGTAGAAGAAAACGGTTCAGGAAAGATGATGTAAGCACGCAGGCGTGGATACATGCAGTCACATAATGTATGACACATTGAAAGTAGGAGTGATGAGTAAGACACGATTTTTGAAAAGAAAACTGAAGGATTATCGACCTAAAATCGGTTGATTATCCCAAAAGTAAATAAAAAGAAAATATAAAGCAATTTGTTGAGTACTTAAAGAAAATTAATTAAAGAACAAATTGAATTATATAAATCAGTTTATTTAGATTTAAAATCAGTCATCTAGTAAAAAAAATTGATCTAAATGAAAGTTTGATTTTTCATGAAAAAGTTTATTAAGAAAAATTTAAAACTGAATATAGAAATTTTAAATAACCTTGACGGCAAGAGTTAATAAAAATGTAGATATTCAATAAAATTTTTGGAGTATTTTGATTCATAATTTTTTTAAAACATGTCTATTTTGAATCATCATCTGGTATAAGTTTGAAATGAATCATAGGCATTCTGAGAGACCTTGACGGCAAGAGAAACACAGAATAAGAAGATTCAGAAGAAACTTAGGTGGATGAAAAAATTCATTAAACAGCTAACCTAGTGTTAGTCTTTGAACAACTTAAGAAACTCCCATCTGAATGATATACTTTCCTTTGCATAATAGGCTCCCCCTTAAATGATAAGCTCCCCCTTGAATAATAAGCTCCCCCTTGAATGATAAGTTCCCTCTTTGCTTCTGGGATTGGCGCCTTTCTGATATAACTTGGATGGAAAGGAATAAAATGCAACAAAATAAAACCTAAACCAGAAGCGATCAGAGGTCTCTGAGTGCTTCTGGATGAAGTTCAGAAGACGATCAGAGATTTCTGATAACTTCTAAGAATAAAAATTACATGTTTAGCATTCCCAACTTACTGATTAAAAAATTAAAACGCTTCTCATCCAGAGCTTTTGTAAAAATGTCAGCCAGTTGGTAATCAGTAGAAACAAAATACATTTCTATGGTACCTTTTTCTACATGATCTTTGATAAAGTGATACCTAACATCAATATGCTTCGTTTTGGAGTGCTGAACTGGGTTTTCTGTAATGGCAATTGCACTTTCAGAATCACAGAGAATGGGAATCTTATCATAGATTAGACCGTAGTCTCTGAGTTGGGTTTTCATCCAAATAACTTGGGAACAACAGCTAGCGAAGAAAGAACATACTCGCATTAGATGTTGAAACACAATTTTGTTTCTTGGATGTCCAGCTGATAAGTCGATTACCCAGAAGTTGACAGCTACCAGAGGTGCTTTTTCTGTCCAACTTACAACCTGCATGATCATAATCTGTGTATGCCATTAAATCAAACCTAGAATTTTTAGGATACCAGAGACCTAATGAAGGAGTTCCCTTTAAGTATCTAAAAATTCTTTTGACAGCAGCCAAATGAGATTCTTTAGGATTAGCTTGATAACGAGCACAAAGACAAGTGGCAAACATAATATCAGGTCTACTTGCTGTCAAATACAGAAGAGAACCTATCCTACCTCTGTATCCCGTGATATCTACAGGTTTTCCAGAGGGATCAGGACCTAGTTTCATGCTAGGAGAGATAGGTGTTTTCATAGTTGATGAGTTATGAAAATGGAATTTCTTTAACATGTCAGAGACATATTTTGCTTGATTAATAAAAATACCAGAGGTACTTTGTTTAACCTGAAGTCCAAGAAAGAAAGTTAATTCTCCCATCATGCTCATTTCAAATTCGGTTTCCATCAACTTAGAAAACAAATCAACTTCTGTTTGATGAGTAGAGCCAAAAATTATGTCGTCCACATAAATTTGAACAATAGTTAACATACCTTTGCTTCTTTTGATGAAAAGTGTGGTATCAATTTTACCTTTCTCATAACCTTTGCTGATCAGAAATTTGGATAAACGTTCATACCAGGCTCTAGGTGCTTGCTTTAACCCATACAGAGCTTTGTCAAGAAGAAAAACATATTCTAGATGTCTTGAATCTTTAAAGCCAGCTGGTTGTTCAACATACACTTCCTCTTTAAGATTTCCATTTAGAAATGCACATTTAACGTCCATTTGATAGACCTTAAAGTTCTTGTAAGCGGAGAATGCCAGAAAAAGTCTTATCGCCTCCAGTCTCGCAACAGGAGCAAAGGTTTCATCATAATCAATACCTTCTTTTTGACAATATCCTTTTGCCACCAGACGAGCCTTGTTTCTGATCACAATACCATCCTCATTCTTTTTATTTCTGAAAACCCACTTAGTACCAATGGCAACTTTGCCTTTTGGTAATGGTACTAAGTTCCAAACTTTGTTACGCTCAAATTGAAGTAATTCTTCCTGCATTGCTTCTACCCAACTAGGTTCAGCTAAGGCTTCATGAACTTTCTTTGGTTCCATTAAACTTATAAAGTTAACATAGAAGCTTAATTTGCTGTGGCGGATCGTGTTTTGACACCCTCAGAAGGATCACCAATTATGAGATCTGGAATATGTGATTTAGTCCATTTCGTCATCCTTGTTTGTGATATTGGTTGAGCTTGAACTTCGGTGTCAGAAGATGAGATAACTTCATCCGGAAATATTGATTCTGAATCTCCTGATTCCAAAGTCTCCCCCTCAGACGATGGAACAGAAGAAGCTTCTGGACAATCAGATGAAACAGGAACATAAAGAATTGAAAAGAGCTAGGTTCAGAAGAGGTAGGACCAGATAAAGTTATGCCAGAGGCATGAAGAACTGCAGGTATGCTGAAAGAAGGATTAGTTACGGTAGGTTCTGACATTATTCGCCCAGAAAGTCTTGAAATAGGGCATCAATCTCGGATTATCTGGATCCTGAAAGAAAGTCAGAAGTAACAGTATTAAGTTTGAGTTCTAAAAAAGAATATTCAGAAGTCAGTTGAGTTTGATCATCAAAATCAAGGTTAATGCTCTCCATAACTGTTTTAGTTCTTAGATTAAAAACACGAAAGGCTCTGGAATTTAAAGAATAGCCTAAGAATTTTGCTTCATCTGATTTTGGATCAAACTTGCCAAGTTTGTCTCTGTCATTTAAGATAAAACACCTACAGCCAAAAATATGAAAGAATTTGACAGATGGTTTTCTTTTGTTAATAAGCTCATAAGAGGTTTTGAGATGCCTCTTGACAATTATGGAACGATTCTGAGTGAAACAAGCAGTGGCTACAGCTTCAGCCCAGAAGTGAATTGGGAGTCCAGAAGCTGCTAGCATTGTTCTGGCTGCTTCGACCAAGGTTCTGTTGCGACGTTCAACGACACCATTCTGTTGGGGAGTACGTACAGCAGAGAAGTTCTGAGAAATTCCATTGGCAACAAAGTATGCTTCAAGTTTGGCATTCTTGAATTCAGTACCATTATCGCTTCTCAGCTGTTGAATCTTTTGGTGTAAAAGAACTTGGATTCTGGTCATCATATTTTGAAGGACAATTGGAACTTCTGACTTTTGTCGAACAAAAGCAAGCCAAGTATAACTGGAAAATTCATCAATTAGTACCAGAATATACTTTTTACCAGAAAGACTCTGAATTGCAATTGGACCACAGAGATCGACGTGTAACATTTGCAGAGGTCTTATGCATGAGTGATCACTTTTTGTTTTATGAGATGCTCGTTTTATCTTTCCCATTTCACATGCAGGACAGAGGTGATCTTTTTGAAAATAACTTCTGGAAGTCCAGATACCAAATTATGTTTTACAAGCATCTCAAGATTATCAAAGTTTAAGTGAGACATTTTATGATGTCGGAGCCATGCAACTTCACTCTTTTTGGAAATAAGACATAAGGTTTCCTTACCATCCTTGGAGGTAAAATTCATCATGTATAGATTACCTTTTTTGTCTGCTCTCCAAAGTTCCTCACCTGCCTTAGAAAATAAGTAACAATGTTTTTCATCAAAGACGACAAGTATCTTAGAATCACATAGTTGACTTACACTTAGGAGGTTATGTTTCAAACCAGAAACATGAGCTACTTTAGATAAGGTAATATTACCTTCCTGTAAAGTACCATAGTCCTTAATTTGACCCTTACCATTATCACCAAACGTTACAGCTCCACCACTTTTGTCTTTAAATTTGGAGAGTAAGTTTCGTGAACCAGTCATGTGCCTCGAGCATCCAGAGTCAAGATACCAGATATGCACACGCTGTTTCTACAATCAAGATCAGAGTTTCTTAGGTACCCATACCATTATGGGTCCTTTAACGTTAGTTTTTGGCTTATCAGCCTTTTGCTTTTGATTTGATTTGATAGAAGGTAAAGACGTATTCTTTGGATTTGTTGTTTTTCTATTTTTCTTTGTTTTATTTTTATTGAAGTACGAATGGTTTGCAGTGAAGGAATTTGAAGTTTGTGAGAAAAATTTCTGTAATTTCAAGAACAGAGAAAAACATTCAGAATTCTGAAACATAGAAGATTTTATTGAATTTTCATTGTGACAATGATAATTACAATTATTCTTAGATCTGTCTTTTCTAGTATCAGTTGTTCTAAAGAACTTTCTATCTAGACTAGACGTATGTTTAGAATCTGAAGTATTCTTCAGCGGAGATTTCCTCGGATTTACCTTCTCAGAAGCTTTTGAATTTACTGAAACATGAACAGATAGATTAGATTTCCATTTACCTTTTTGAACATAAGAAAGTTTTGGAGGATAAGAGTTAGGAAGTTGGATAGGAATTTTCTTTTTAAGTTTTTCTTCCTTTTCAAGATCAAAACAACATTTAGCTTTCAGACAAATTCCTATAAAATCTAGATGTATAAAAACAGGTTTTCGTTGTTCAGAGGGAACAGAGAAAATCGGTTACTTGAATTGTTTTTAGCATCCATTCCTGAAGCTCTTATCTCCAGAGATTCATTTGTAAAGAGAAAAGGAGCGTCTTTGTTTTTTATGATTTCTGGAGTTTTAGCATAATTGGAAGATTGATGTTCAAGATGAGAGAGATATGTGTCAGAATTATCAAAGAAATCCTCACATTGATCATCATTCTCCCATGGATATGTGATTTCTTCTAAATCCTCTTGAGTTTCAGAAAGATTTAAATCAATAAATGAACAAGGAAATATCTCTAACTTTTGTTTGTCATTCTCAAGTTTAAAACAATTATCCGGAGTCAAGAGAAGATCTTTTTCAAAACTCAGTCTTAATTCCTCCTCTGCTTGAATAGGAATAAACGCATCAGCCTCTGGATTCAATTTTGTTATAACACTTGAACCAAACTTGAAAATATCATCCTTCTTCTTAATTTGATTTAGATTAATATTGGTCTTTTCAGAAGAATATTTAATGTTTTTTAACTTGAGTTTCCGTTGATGATGACCATTTTCAGTTTTAGATCTTTTAAAACATGATTGTTCAAAAATAATTGGAAACACAGGCTTCTGTTGTTGTCCTATACAAAAAACAGAGTTTAAACCAGACTTCTTTTCACACGTATAGGGATCTAAATCTTCAAAGCCGATTCCAGATCTTCCTACTTGTGTACTAATTTTCTCATGAACTTTTTGAGCATCCAGATATGTTTTAATCTGGTGCGTTTTGTTTTGAAGTTCAATGTACAGAAATTCTCTTTCTTTTTGAAAATAGTTAGTGCTACAGAATTTAATCTGTCACTTTCCTTAACTTGAATTTTCTTATCCTTTTCTTCCAGAAGTTTCTTATAACTCAATTGCTCCTTTTTTACCAAAATTTCTGTGTCTTTCAAGGTTTTAGAAATTTTTTCTTTTTCTATGTCAAGTTCCAGTTTTTCTTCTGTTAAGATATCCATCTCTTTTGTAAATATCTCTTTCCCTTTGTGTTGTGGAAAGAGTTTTCTCAATATTTTTTCGTAACTTCTTTTCAATTGTAAGCTTTTGCTTAAGTTCTTCAAAATTGTTTGATAAAAGCACAATTGTATTCTCAAGTTCAGAAGATTCAGAAAGATTACTAACCGATGATTCAGAAGGCTGTTGTTCTGATTCATTTGTACTTGCCATTCCACAGAACATGGCCTCATCACCGCTGGATTCATCTCCAATCCAATTTTCTTTCTCAGCATAGTGGGCTCTTTCAGTAGCATTATACTTGTATTTATTTTTGTAATATGTTTTGTCTTTCTCCAGAGCCCCTCTGCAGTCCTTCGAGTATTAACCCGGTTTGCCACATCTGTAACATACATCTTTCTTTTTCTTCATTTCCTCTTCCTTCTTTTCTGCCTCAGTCTTCTCAGGTCTCTGAACCTCTTGTTTAGGAGAATAGTTAGAGCGATCAGACCTTCTGTTTCCTTGAAATGCCCTATTTCCAAAACGGTTTGTGAACTGTTTGGTAATAAGAGCCAAGGAATCAGCAAATGCCTTTATTTCATCATCAGAATCAGAATCTTCTTCTGGAACAGTTTCTGACATGAATGCCTTGTTTTTCATTCTTCTATCTTCACTTTTTCTTCTGGTAGCTCCCTTTGCTTCAGAAATCAAGGCCAGAGGTCCACCTATGGTTGTTTTCTTTTGCACAACCTCCTTTTCATGAGCTTGAAGAGTTCCAAATACATCGTGTAGAGACCATTGCTCAAGATCTTGATTAGCTTGTAGTGACATGCATAGATTTGACCATTCTGGATTTATTCTCTTTAAGAATAAGACATTATTGTCTTCTTTTGATCGAACAATGTCACATCATTTACAGAGATTTATCAGATTATTAAATCTATGAAAAGTCTGTTCCAGAGATTCATCTAAAATAGCCTGGAAGCTGTTGTATTCGTTCAGCGCTTGAGCCCTTCGATTTTTCTTCATTTTAGCACCACCTTCTAGAAGATTGTTTAACTTGTCCCATAATTCCTTGGCAGTATCACAGGAATCCAGAGATTGAAAAATCTTATTTGGAATAGCCATGATAAGAAGAGTTTTTGCCTTTTTAGCAAGTTCAACTTTGATCTTTTCCTCATCATTCCAATTTTCCCTTAGCTTTGGAACTTTTCGTGTAGGTATTTCAGCAGTATTGGTAGTAGCAGGAACTCTTGGAACTGTAGTCATTGGTATGAAGGGACCATTTTGAAGAATAGGATAAAGTTCAATGTCCAATCCTTCATAGAAATTTATCATTCGAATCTTCCATTGTGGATATTCACCACGAATAAGAGTTGGAGGTTTGGTCAGAGAACCAGAGGTGTAAACAGCATTCAAATTTGAATTTGCCATTTTTAAGATCGAGAAGTATGTAATGACAGATTTGAGTTGAAATCTAGAACAAGTAAATTTCAATTGATTTGAACAACAAAATTTTACTAATTCTTCAAAATTTTAACTACAATTACCACTGTTTTAGACAGAATTGCTATAAATCTTCGTAGAACAGGGTGGAATTATGAACACTAGTTAAAACAAGAGATTACTGAAAGAATGAAGAGAGATTTTCCAAATTGAGATCTAATAATCAATAGATTGATTATCAGGCTCTGATACCAATTGTTGGTTCCGGATTCTCTTCTTCACAGATTAATCAAATGATTTATAAACAGAGTATAAGCGAAAGCAATTTATATCGATTAATCATCAGTAATAAGATTCGATCAAAGATTGAAGAACATATTAACAATGTATTATAACCTGAATGATGATTATAGATACATGGAATGACGCACAGTAAGTTCTTCAATATCACGATTTCAATCGACAACTTTTACAATAGAGAAAAGATCTATTTATACAAATAGAATAAAGTAAAAGTCAACATCTTAACCTATTACAAACTGACACGTGTGAGAGATGGGAGCGTGTAACAAACTAGTCGGTTGTGAAAAAGGTAGACATCCTTGATGTATGTGCCACGTCATATTTTTCATCTTGTGGTTCATACTTCCAAAAGTTTAACAGTTTCCAGGTCATTCCTGAAGAATCTCTGGAACAGACTTTTCATAGATTTAACACTCTGATAAATCTATGTAAAAGATGTGACATCATCAGATCTAAAGAAGACAATAATGTCATATTTATCAAACGATTAAATCCTGAATGGTCAAACCTCTCGATGTCTCTGCAAGCCAATCAGGATTTGGCAAAATGGTCCCTACATGATGTTTTTGGTACTCTATAAGCTCACGAGAAAGAGGTTGTTCAGAAGAAAACTACTATTGGTGGACCTCTGGCTCTGATTTCTGAAACCAGAGGATCAGTCAGAAGAAATAAGGAAGTCGAGAAGAAAGGAAAAAGTAAGGCTCTCGTATCAGAATCAACTCCAGAGGATGATTCTGACTCTGATGATGAAATCAAAGCTTTTGCTGATTCACTGGAACTTATTACCAAACAATTCACAAAGAGGTTTGGTAATAGATCCTTTCAAAGAAGCAAAAGGTTTGATCACACTATTCAAAAGAAGCAAAAGGTTTGATCACACTATTCAAGGAAGAGGAGTTAAAGAAAAAGAAGGATGTGTGTTATAGATATGGAAAGCCAGGGCACTATTCAAAAGATTGCAGGGGAACTCTGAACAAAGACAAACTGTACTACCAAACAAACACAAGTATAATGTCGATGAAAGAGCTCACTTTGCTGAAAAAGAAAACTGGCTAGGAGATGAGTCAAGTGGTGATGAAGCAATGTTCTGCGGAATGGCCAAAACAAATGAATCAGATGATCAGCCATCTGAAACACCTGTAAGTACTCTCTCTGACACATCTGAACTTGAGAACACCATTTTGGAAATATCTATTAATTTTGAAGAACTTAAGCAAAAGATTACAGTTGAAAAGAAACTGCGAAAACAAATTGAAAAAACTCTCTCTGAAACTCAAAGAGAGAGAGAGATTTATAAAAGAGAAATGGATCTTCTAACTAAAGAAAAATTGGAACTCAATGCTGAAAATGAGAAGATTTCCAAAAATTTAAAAAATACAAAAGTTAAGTTCAAGGAAGAGAAATTGAACTTAAACATACTTTTGGAAAACAAAGAAAAGGAGATTAGTGCTAAGGAAAGTGACAGATTAAATTCTATTGCACTTAAAAACTATTTCCGAAAACAAAGAGAATTTTTACATATTGAAATTCAAAAGACAAAGCTATAGATCAAAACATATCTAAATGCTCAGAAAGTTCATGACAAGATAAATACACAAGTAGGAAAATCCAGACTTGGTTTCGAGGATCTGGATCCCTACACATGTGAGAAAAGATCAACTCTGAAATCTGTTTTCTGTATAGGAAAAGAATAGAAGCCTGTGTTTCCAATTTTATATGAACAGTCTATTTTTAAAAATCAAAAATAGAAAATGGTTGTCATCAATGAAAACTCAAATTTAAAAACATCGAATATTCGTCTGGAAGAACAAGTGTTGATCTGAATAAAATTCAGAAGAAAGGCGGGATTTTCAAATTTTACTCAAGCGCTCATATGACTTTGAATCCAAAGGCAGATGTATTTATCCCTTCACAAGTAGAAGAAGAGCTATGTCTAAGCTTTGAAAGATATTCTATCCACTATGGATAAATGCTTTAAACTTGAACTTGAAATTGAAAACATTCAGAAAATCTCTTCAGAAAACAATCCAGAGATATTCCCGTGTTCTTTTGTAGACCTAAATCTTTCTGAAACTCAAGACAATTTTGAAACGATTACATATCCATGGGAAAATGATGATCGAGGTGATGATTTCTTTAACGCAGAAAATTATGTCTCAACTTTGGAAAATCAACTACCTTTCGAGTACAAAAAGGTTCCAGAAGTAACTAAGAATGAGGAAGCTCCTTTCTTATTTACTAATGAACCTCTGGAATAAACAAAAGAAAAAATAAGTCTCAACAGAACTCTGAGAAGGTTTATCAGAGGAAGTCTCAACAGAAGAATACTCATGATTCTAAGTATAAGTCTAGCCTAGCTAAGAAGTTCAATAGAACTACTGATACTAGTATAGACAAAAATAAGAAAAATTGTAATTATCATTATTCTAATGAAAATTCAATGCACTCTTTTATGTCTCAAAATTCTGAATGTTTTTCTTTATTCTTAAAATTAAAGGAATTTTTCTCGACGCCTTCTGATCGTCTTTATGATAATATCTCACACGTCAGGAATAAACAAAAGAAAAACAAACAAACAGCAAATAAAAAGACCAAACCTTTAAATCCTGTTAAATCACATCATGTACAAGATAAAATGAATGAAAATCTAAAACTAACATTAAAGGACCCATTATGAGATGGGTACCTAAAAAACTCTGATTGTGATTGCAGAAGCAACGTGTGCATATCTGGTATCTTGACTCTGGATGCTCGAGGCACATGACTGGATCGAAAAACTTACTCTCCCAATTCAACGACAAATTTGGTGGAGCTGTAACGTTTGGAGACAACGGTAAGGGTCAAATAAAAGGCTATGGTACATTACAAGAACGTAAAATTACCTTATCAAAAGTAGCTCATGTTTCTGGACTAAAACACAACCTGCTGAGTGTAAGTCAACTTTGTGACTCCAAATTACTTGTTGTATTTGAGGAAAAGCATTGTTACTTGTTTTCAAAGGCAGGTGAAGAACTCTGAAGAGCAGACAGAAAAGGTAATTTGTATATGATGAACTTCACATCAAAGGACGGTAAAGAAACCCTCTGTCTTATTTCTAAAAAGAGCGAAGTTGCATGGTTATGGCGTCACAAAATGTCTCACTTAAATTTTGATAATCTTGAGATGCTTGCGAAACATGATTTGGTAACTGGTCTTCCAGAAGTTCACTTTCAAAAAGATCATCTCTGCCCTGCATGTGAAATAGGCAAAATAAAACGAGCATCTCATAAAACAAAAAGTGATAATTCTTGTACTAGACCTTTGCAATTGTTACATGTCGACCTCTGTGGTCCTATAGCAATTCAAAGTCTATCTGGTAAAAAGTATATACTGGTACTTATTGATGAATTTTCCAGGTATACATGGCCCGCATTCGTTAGACAGAAATCAGAAATGCCAATTGTATTACAAAATATGATGACCAGAATTCAAGTTCTTTTACACCAACGAATTCAGCAGCTAAGAAGTGACAACGGTACTGAGTTCAAGAATGCCAAACTTGAAGCTTATCTTGTTAAAAATGGAATTACACAGAACTTCTCTGCTGTGCGCACTCCTCAACAAAATGGTGTAGTAGAACGACGCAACAGAACATTGGTGGAAGCTGCCAGAACGATGCTTGCAGCCTCTGCATTTCCAATTCATTTTTGGGCTGAAGGTGTAGCCACTGCGTGTTTTACCCATAATCGTTCTATTATTGTCAAGAGGCATCTCAAAACCTCGTATGAGCTTATTAATAATCGAAAACCCTGTGTCAAATTCTTTCACATTTTTGGCTGCAGGTGTTTTATTTTAAATGACAGAGAAAAACTTGCCAAGTTTGATAAAAAATCAGATGAAGCTAAATTCTTAGGATACTTGTTAAATTCAAGACCTTTTAGAGTTTTAAATTTACGAACTAAGACTGTAATGGAAAGCATTATCGATTTTGACGATCAAACTCAATTAACTTCTGAGTATACCACTTCTGAACTTAAACTTAACACAGTAACATCTGATTATCTCTCAGGTACCAGAGAATCTGAAATAGATGCGATCTTTCAAGATTTTATAGGCGAAGAAATATTGGCAGAGCAAAGCCCTACCAATCCATCTTTAAGTATTCCTGAAGTTCTCCAGGCTTCGGGAATTACACTCTCTGGTCCTGCATCACCTGCTGAGAGCTCATCTGACCCTTCTGTTCTTCCTGGTTCAACTAATAACGGTCCAGAAGTCACTTCTGTGCCATCATCTGAAAGGGAGATTGTCGATGATCTTCATGCTTCCGTATCCCTTCTAGAAGAGGTAGTTCCATCCTCTGAAACAGAAGTTTACGCTCAACCAGTATCTCAATCTCGGATGATGAGATGGACTAAGTCACACACCCCAGATCTCATAATTGGCAGTCCCTCTGAAGGTGTTAAGACAAGATCTGCTACTGCAAATGAAGCTTTATTTGTAAATTTTCTTAGCATGATCGAACCAAAACATGTTCATGAAGCCTTGCAAGAACCTAGCTGGGTGACCGCTATGCAAAAAGAACTGCTACAATTTGAACGAAACAAAGTCTGGAACCTAGTTCCCTTACCAAAAAACAAGGTAGCTATTGGTACTAAGTGGGTCTTCAGAAACAAGAAAGATGAATACGTAATTGTGATCAGAAAGAAAGCTCGACTGGTTCCTAAGGGGTATTGCCAAGAAGAAGGATTTGATTACGATGAAACCTTTGCCCCTGTAGCAAGACTTGAAGCGATACGACTATTTCTGGCTTTCTCTGCATACAAAAACTTTAAAGTATATCAAATGGATGTTAAATGTGCATTTCTGAATGGGTATCTCAAAGAAGAAGTGTATGTCAAACAACCTACTGGCTTTAAAGGTGCTAAACATCCAGAATGTCTATCTTCTCGACAAAGCTTTATACGGTCTAAAACAAGCACCTAGAGCATGGTACGAACGCCTATCTACGTTTCTGATCAGTAAAGGTTATGATAAAGGTAAAATCGATATAACTTTGTTTATCAAAAGAGGCAAAGGTATGCTAACTGTTGTTCAAATTTATCTGGATGACATAATCTTTGGTTCTACTCATCAATCAGAAGTTGATCTATTTTCTAAATTGATGGAACAAGAATTTGAAATGAGTATGATGGGAGAACTAACATTCTTTCTAGGATTCCAGGTTAAACGAAATGCCTCTGGCATCTTTATAAATCAAGCTAAGTATGTTTCTGACATGCTTAAGAAATTTCATCTTCAAAATTCCTCACCAATGAAAACTCCTATCTCTACTAGCACGAAACTAGGCCCTGATCCTTCTTGGAAGTCAATGGATGTTACGGGTTATAGAGGTATGATTGGATCACTTATGTATCTGACTGCAAGTAGACCAGATATTATGTTTGCCACTTGCCTCTATGCTCGCTATCAAGTGAATCCTAAAGAATCACATTTGGCTGCTGTTAAAAGACATTTTAGATATCTCAAGGGATCTCCATCACTTGGTCTATGGTATCCAAAAAATTATGAATTTGATCTAATGGCATATACAAATTCTGATCATGCTGGTTGCAAGTTGGATCGAAAAAGTACCTCTAGAAGCTGTCAACTTTTAGGTAACAGACTTGTAAGTTGGACATCTAAGAAGCAGAACTGTGTGTCAACATCAACAGCAGAAGCTGAGTATGTTGCTGCAGCCAGTTGCTGTTCTCAAGTAATCTGGATGAAAACTCAGCTCAGAGACTATGGCTTAATATACGACAAAATCCCTATCCTTTATGACTCAGAGTGTGCTATCGCCATTACTGAAAATCCAGTTCAGTATTAAAAAACAAAGCACATCGATGTCAGGTATCATTTCATCAAAGATCATGTAGAGAAAGGCACAATCGAAATATATTTTGTCTCTACTGACTTTCAACTTGCTGATATTTTCACAAAAGCTCTGGATGTACCACGTTTCAATTTCCTAGTCAGCAAGTTGGGCATGTTAAGTATGTAATTTTACTTAATTCTTAGATCTCCTTAGAATTTTGTCAAAATTACTTATTTCTGTACATCCAGAACCATCCAGAAGCCTCTAGTCACCTTTGATGATCTAATTCAGAGGCACCCAGAAGCCTCTGGACACCTCTGTTCTTCTTTAAATAAATCTTACCTGTGATCCAAGTGATATCAGAAAGGGTGCAATTCCTATCATTACGAGGGGGAGCAGAATGCAATTTTTGAGGGGGAGCAGAATGATATTTTCAAGGGGGAGTAAAACGAAATTTTCAAGGGGGAGCACGTCAAGTCTAACATCTGTTAGCTGTCTTCTGAACCTCTCTTTACTTAACAATTTTCTTTGAATATGTTTCTTCTGACTAACTCTTGCCGTCAAGGTTACAAAGACGTTTCATATTCCACTTAAATTCTTCTGAAAAGATGTTCTTTGACATTCATGGTCAAAATTGCTTTCTATGACCAGATATTCTTTACCCTTGTTTTTTTTTTTGAAATTTTCTTTAATAAGCCTATTTTATTTAACTCTTGTCTTCAAGGTTACTTAAAATTTTCTTATTATATTTAATTTTCTTAAATAAATACTTAGCTTCGAATATTAAACTTTCATTTGGTGCAAATAAGTTTTCTATCCAAATGTCTGATTTTCAATTTTTTTAAGGAATTACTTAATTTAAAATTATTTTTTACTAAACAGTTTATCTGGTTGTTTAAATTGTAATTTTCTTTTAATTAATTTCCTTTTAATTATTTTTGAGGAGGGAATACTCAATCGGTTTAGGCGCTAAACCTTTTCACTTGTCAGTTCTCCTTTACACGTGTCATTCATCGTGCCCTTTCATATTGACACGCATACGCGCATACCTCAGCTCACATGAACCGTTTTTGTTGGTCCCCAAATTAAAACCCTTCCCATTCAAACATCACTCGAGTACTCTCTCTCTCTCTCTCATATATAAACCTCGATTTGGGACTTTCACAGTACTGTACTGTGCTTCATGATCTTCCTCAAGAATCTGAATTCTTCTTAATCGGCGTCTTATTCTCTCCAAAGCTTTCTTCATCAATGGCGTCTCCTGTTGCAAATCCTAATACCCAAATCGACGACGGTAACTTGGTCACTTCAACAGCTGATAGTGCTCCAGTTGTCAAGCTACCACTGAAACCCAACAATGTTCAGGTTCTTCTTGATCCCAACACTTATCTATCTGATTTCAAGATCATGATTGAGTTCCTATAAAACCATTCCCTGAACCGAATCCTAACCCTGACAAACCCAAATGTTCCTGAAATTTATGTACAAGAGGTCTGGCAAACTATGTTCATCAAGGATGAAAATACCCTAATTGGAACCTTTGGCCACCCCACTGAATCTGAAACTGCCGTCCAAATCCCAATTACTCGCAAGAAAATAGCTAGGTATTTTCATCTTCCTCAACCCTACATTGAAGCTGAGGGTCAAACAGTTCCCAACCCTGACCTAGAACTTAATCCCACACCAGAAGCTCTATTGGCCTTTATTCGCTTCTTAGGTTACAATGAAATTTCCAAAGGCTATCCTAGTTCAAAAGAAAGAAGTTGCCCCCGATGTGGAATGTCCTAGTCTCCATTCGGAATAAGAGCCTCACCTGGAAAATTGGGTCTCTCGATCAAGCTAGTAAGAATGTTCTCACAATTATGTATGGGATGTTTTCTAACAGACCTCTAGACTACACAAGCCTTATCTTCCAGGAAATGAAAGTTGCTGTTCAAACCAAAGTTTCCCTCCAGAGCCAAGGGAGACCATTACCTGCTTTAATGTTCCCACAATTTTTATCACTATTTACCTTCCCAGCTATTGG
The DNA here is from genome assembly GCA_036898165.1 of Silybum marianum. Classification (NCBI taxonomy): domain Eukaryota; kingdom Viridiplantae; phylum Streptophyta; class Magnoliopsida; order Asterales; family Asteraceae; genus Silybum; species Silybum marianum. The sequence goes on along the minus strand of CM072540.1, from coordinate 10,921,601 downwards.
TGCATTGAAAGCTCCTCTGCTTCAGACTTTCTGCAAAATAGCTTCAATGAGCTCTCACAAGCCAACAATTGACAACAACGGTTATCCTGCATCCAGAGATCTCCCCAGGTACATGTTAGGTCTTATTCCTTCAACCTCTCTTACTCTTATATCCTATAAACGCTCTATGGTATTCTCAGAACAGAGAGTATCTACCCCAGAGCACTTAGAGCCCAGATTAGAAAGTGATGGGTCAAGTGAGACTGAGATTGAAAAGAATTCGAGTGAACACCAGAGAGTTTCTACCCATCCTGACCTCTTAATGCAAGAGGGTACAGAAAATGTCCATAGAGACACATTTGAGCGAATCTCTCCCAGATCCCCACAGGTACCCACATCTCCTGAGGTAGATGTCAACACATCTACTCTCATTGAAAAAGGACAACCCAGTCCAAACCACCAACAACCAAATCGATCTGAGGGAATTCTTTATTCCTCTAAATCACACACATCAGGGGAATCCACCTCATCCTCATCATCATCTCAACAGGGTGATGATGAAAATATAAGAGTTCCATTGCCCCAGAACTCGCCACCACCCACACAGAACGTTGATGTCTCCGTGACCAACGATGTCATAGGGCAACCAGAGGGTATGTCCATGCCCTCTGTTAGTTTAGATGCTGATGAAATCCTATCAGAGGGGTTACAACCACAAGATGCACCACTTACCGGGGTCTATACCCTTCCTAAAGGTAAGCACATTGTGTTCTGCTCCCCATCCTCTGATGATCGGGATCAAGCTGAACCTTTCAGAACAACCGACGAGATGTCTGTGAATAACAGCCCTCGAAGACAGGTTGGAAGTCCCTCCACACTCAACGTTGAAACAAGTGTGAAAAGGGCCTCACTGAACGAGAGAGACAAGGGGCTCCATGTGTTGGAGATGCACCGGTTACGTCTTCTGAATTTGTCACAAATGCAGCGTTCAAGGCATTTGGTGATCAAATTCAGAGATCTGTGGAAGATCTAAAATTATCCTTGGTTTCTCAACAACAAACTCTAACTTCCATTCAAGCCCATCAAGCAACTCACTCTCAAACTTTAGAAGATATCAGAAAGCTTCTCTTTGATAACGCTGAGGCTCAACGGAATTCTGCTGATGCTCACTTCCAGTCTCTGGACGCTGGAATTAAATCTAATGCAGAGGCTTTCTTCAAGCTTCCTTCAGAGATACCTACACCAGAAGTCACAATCTCTGCTGACGAATATGGATCGTTTGTTGCTGACATCCATAAACTAATACAGGCTGTTTTTCCTCCTGAAGATACTTCTGCTTCTGCCTCTTCTCTGGTCTAGAAGTCTGATATGGCTCACTTTCAAAAGGAAATGATTGAACGCATCAATAATCTGGCCTCCAAGTATGCATCCAAAACCAATTCCAACAATTTGAATAAGGACCAAAAGCTCACATCTCTCGAAACCTCTGTCTCCAAGTTATCCTCTCTAGTTGGAACATTATCTACTTTCTTTAAAGACCGGAAGAAAGCCAAAGAAGCTAGGGCATGTAAAAAGGCTGAGCTAAAGCGTAAACGTTCTGAGGATCAGGATCTTGATTCTCAGAAGGGGGAGAACATGGAAAACTTTAAAAAGAGGAAAACTGAAACGGGTCAGAAGATGGAACAAGACAAAGGTATAGCTTCACACTCCTCACCTTCTCCTTCCGCACCTCCTCCCTCTAAACAGACTCCATTGACGCCTACTCCTATAGCCACTCACGAGGGTCCCTTGCCCAAGGATCCATAAATTGCCAAATTCATACTGGATATAATTGGCAACACTAAAACGCAATCTCACCCAAATAGAACAGAGGCAAAGCGAAGCGCCAGAAAGCGAGCCTAAAGCGAAGCTACCAGAGAGCGAAAGCGTAAGCGCCGGAGCAGAAGCTACCAGAACATAAGCTTCCAGAAAAGAAGAAGCTAGAGCTAAGGCAGCCAGAGCCGAGGCAGCTAGATGAGAAGAAGAAAGTAGAATAAGATCTGAGGCTGAACAAAAGGCTAAATATAAAGCAGAAAAAGCTAAGGAAGAAACCATAAAGGCCAAAGCTGAAGCAGAGAAAGCCATGGCTCAAGCAGAAAAAGAGAGAGAAGAAGTTGAAAAGGCTAAAGAAGCTGCTGTAAGGGCACGTGCCAATTTTGAAGAAACAAAAAGGAGAGAATCTACAAAATTCAGAGCCGCAAATGAAGAAAAGATGCAGAAGTTTGGAAGACTCGAGCTACCCAACATAGAAATAAAAAATAAGCACATGTATGCCCTGTGGATCAGAAGATATACCTAATGATGCCGAATTTTTCAAATGATTACCAAGTCAGTGATGAGATCAAAGACAAATTCATAACTCACAGAAAACCAAGGGAGGCTTATTCTATTGTTCCTATCAAGACTATTTCATACAGGCATGCACAATTTGAACAAACACCCATCTGGTACACAATTTACAAGGTTGTCAGAGAAGACAACAAACCATCCTTCTTCTGTGACAATGACTTATTGTCAATCAATCCCTCTGATCTGATAACTCTGGAGAAAATCATGAAGACTCAAGTGAGCAGAGGGAGAGATGATCAAGACAAAGTTGCTTACTTCCGTATCATTGATTGTATGAAGTCCTTTATCCGACACAGAAGGCAAGTAGACTTCCAAACGGGTTTGAACTACAAAGTAGATAATTCGTGTATCTCTGCTCCAAATGAAGACTTGGAGGGTATAAACGCACTAAGGATTGGAAAAGTGATAACTCAACCAGAAGTCGGAATTGTGTTCAGAAGGCCGAGCAGAAAAAGCTTGTTTAGAATTAAACATGCTAACAGATACTCTACAGAAGTCGTCTATATCATAAAATGTTATGCTTCTGTAGCAGTTGACAATCAAGATGCAGAAGTCAGAGAGAAGATTGAGAAGAGACTTGACAAACTAATGAAGGTTAGAGAAGTTACAGATGCCATCTCCAAAGTCATTTCTCAAACAGCTCCCTTCTGACAAATTACAATACGTGCTTAATCAACTATTGAGCCTATGAAAGAACAGCGAAGCTATGCGTGCAACATTCTGTATTTCATACTTAGGGGGAGATTGTTAGACCTCGTTCTTATAGAAGTATGATTCAGAATCTGATGACGTGGCAGGAACATCCTCCGTGTGTAACTAAGTTTGTTATTCACTTGCTTACGTGTCAAGTTGTAATAGGCTAGATAGTTGACTTTCATGTTTGTAATCATATAAATAGCTCTTTTACTGATTGTAAAAGTGTGATTTGAATATACAGATTTGAGAGCAAAATTGTACGCACTGTTGATTATCATTCAAAGCAATTCAATACGAATTACGTTGTTCTTCAATTCCGATCTTACTAATTTTACTTGTTATCATAGATCTGTTTGCTTCCGCTCATAATTACTTATTTTGATCTATTGATTAATTGTTAGAAAGGGGTCTGGGTTCCAACAGACCCTAGATTCATGATACACATACCAGCGGGGAGATTCTACTTCTTATCTACGCAAAAGGACTCAATAAGTCAACCAGGTTTAACGTTATTGAATGCTCGTCGGCATCTATCGTAATCCTGGGAAGACCCTAGATTCATGACTTGAAGGCTGTCCCCTCGACGTACCATCAGGTAATCAAATTTTCAACTCCTTGGGGAATCCATGAGATAAAAAATGAACCAAAGACAGCCAGGGAATGCTATAAAACGGCATTGAAACAACAAAAGGAACATATCTAGCAATTACAGAGCCAGATGGATTTGGTCAATGACTTACAACTACAAGAAGTCATACTTGACTTGAACCATCCTTATCGAATGGTTTACGTGGGGGTATTGCTAGACTCATCTGTCAAAGAAGAACTAGTCGAATTCCTCCGACGGAATGCTGATTGTTTCGCATTGTCGCATGAAGATATGGTTGGAATCGATCCGGAAATAATATCGCATCAACTAAACATCGATCCAACGCTCAAACCAGCGAAACGTCGCAAGTTTGCCCCAGAGGGGGATAAAGTCATCAACGATGAAGTCGACAACTTGCTGAAAACTGGAAAAATTCGGGAGGTAAAATACCCGGATTGGTTAGAAAACGTCGTAGTCGTCAAGAAGAAAAACGGAAAATGGCGGGTCTACATAGACTTCACGGATCTCAACAAAGCTTGCCCGAAGGATCCATTCCCTCTCTCGCGTATTGATGTGATGGTCGATACGACGACAATCCATGAGCTGTTGACCTTTATGGATGCATATTCTGGGTATAACTAGATCCTCGTGCATCCGAGCGACCAGGAGAAAACAACCTTCATGACCGACAAAGGTATCTATTGTTACAAGGTAATGCCTTTTGGTATGCAGGTTCGACGTACCAACGGCTCGTCAACCGGATGTTCAAGCAACATCTAGGAGACACAATGGAGGTATACATTGATGACATGTTGGTCTAATCCAAACACGCGAATGATCACGTAGGACACATACAACAGTCGTTCAACGTACTTAGGAAATATCAAATGAAGCTCAATCCAACCAAATGTTCCTTCGGAGTACGTGCGGGTAGATTCCTGGGACACATGGTGACTCAGCAAGGAATCGAAGCTAGTCCTGATCAAATAAAGGCGATCGTTGATATAAAATCGCCTCAAACTTTAAAGAAGTCCAACGACTCAAAGGACGGGTAGCTGCACTTAACAGGTTTATCTCTAGATCGTCTGATAAATGTCATATGTTATACAATGTCCTCAGAAAAAACAAAGGTTTTGATTGGTCGAACGATCATGAAAATGCTTTACAAGCCTTGAAAGTATACATGGCATCGCCACCACTATTATCTAAACCTAAAGACGGTGAAGAAGTATACCTATATCTTGCGCTAAGTTCCAATTCAGTGAATGTCGTCCTCGTCCGTGAAGAGGACAAACAACAACTTTCGATTTATTATGTAATCGACGCAGAAAAAAGGTATGGTTCCATGGAAAATTTGCTTTTATTCGTGGTCACAACCGCTAAAAAGCTTCGACATTAGTTCGAATCACACGTTATTAATATTATTACTAACTTTCCATTGAAATCTGTGTTAAGAAAACTCGAGTTAATGGGTCGATTAGCGAAATGGAGTATCTAACTCAGCAACTATGATACAAATTTTAAACCCCGAACTGCGATCAAATCGCAAGTTCTCGCTTATTTTATTGTAGATCTTAGCCCCGAATTGGAGAAACTGGCTCGAAGAAACATTTACTCTGGCGAATCAAGACGAACGACCATGGATACTGAACGTCGACGGATCCTCCAATATACAAGGACCAGGACTAGGCGTCTTCTTGAAATCGCCAAAGGGGCATACCGTTCTACTCCGTATCTTGCGACTTCAAAGCTATCAACAATGAAATATAGTACGAAGCCTTAAATGTTGGCATGGATCTAGTATATGATCTGAGGGCAAAAATTTTACACGTCAAAAGCGATTCCCTACTCGTTGTCAACCAGATAAACGGGGAATTCGCGATGAAATATTCAAAAATGACAGCATATTGGCATATCGCTAAGAATCATGTGAAGAAATTCAAATATTTCAACATCCAGCAAATCCCTAGGGATCAAAATGCTCAAGCTGATGTGCTTACCAACCTGGGATCTTCCTTAGCAAAATCATCTTTCGATGTCGTACCGATGATTCTCCTTCGACGAAAAATGATGGACACGATCAGGCACTTGTCTTAGACGAATCGGATGATTGGACGAAAGAAATCCGAGAATATCTGACGGAAAATCGACTCGCGAACGATGAAATGAAAGCTCGACAAATCAGATTCAAAGCCTCTAGATACGTTATGATCGCAGGAAAATTATATCGACGATCGTCCACAGGACTGAACCTAAGATGCCTCGCCCCAAGCGAAGCTCAGCGAGCGCTCCAAGAAATGCACGATGGAGAATCGGAAATCATTCAGGAGGACGAAGCTTGGTAAATAGAATCTCCCGGCAAGGCTATTATTGGCCTACTTTACGACAAGATGCCACAACTTATGTGCAAAAATGTGATGCATGTCAGTGACATTCAGCTATGACCCATCAACCCTCGGAAGTTTTACGTTTGTCCCTAGTCTCATGGTCTTTCATGTGATGGGGTATGGATATTGTCGACAAATTGCCTCCTGCACCTGGATAAAAGGTATTTTTACTAGTTCTTACAGACTATTTTTTAAAATGTATAGAAGCCGCCGCCTTTTTTCAAATACGAGATAAAAAGGTAATCTCTTTTATCCAGACTAACGTTATCTTCAGATTTGGCATTCCTTCTGAGATCGTATGTGACAATGGGCCGCATTTCATAAGCGACAGAACAAGACGATCTTCTGAAGAACGACGAATTAAACTTACAACATCTACTCCCCGTTATCCTCAATCTAACGGACTTGTAGAATCAAGTATGCAGAATCAAGTAACAAGACGATTGTTAATACAATCAAGAAGAGACTCAAAGATGCAAAAGGACGCTGGGTCGAAGAATTACCTTCTGCATTATGGGCTAATCGAACGAATCCCCGTACTTCGAATGGACATACGCCATTCTCATTAGTATTTGGGTGTAAAGTAGTCTTACCAGTCGAAACTCACCTGCCAATCGCTAGACATACCTCTGTCGACCATAACTTGGTAAACCTCAGTTATGACATAGACGCACTCGAGGAACTTAGAGATTCTTCTTTGTTAGTCCCATATTACAACAGATCTGATATAGAATGCTCAATGAATCCTCATTTTATTAGAACTGTAGAAAGCTTTACAGAGAAACACACACTAACACCTTTAAACGACTCTCATGTGTGGTGTTGTATTAATGTTCAACTTCCTAACTGTCTAACAGACTCTCTATATATACTACAAAGGTAAACCTACAGTTACATGTATTTAAATCACAGCCCAATTACATTAAGACATGTCATCAAAAACTCTATTCAGAAGTTCTTCTAACTTCGAATCGTCTTCGAATTCGAACTTTCACTTCAGAACCACTTCTGAATTGTCTTCAGAACTTCTGAATTTTCACTTCAGAACCTATTCAGAAGTTCTTCAGAACTTCTGAATATATATTTTGCACTTCTGAAGATGACTTTATTTATCTTTCTAGCATTAGTCCAGAACTTCTGAACTATTCATCTTCAGATTCTGAAGTTCTTTTCCTTACAAAACATTTCAAACATAGGATCCAAATTCATAGGATTCTTTGGATCCTAACAATCTCCCCCTATGTTTTGTAAAGGAATCATAGTCTTTAATATTCAGATCTTTTTTTTTTTGAATGCTCAATGAATCCTCATTTTATTAGAACTGTAGAAAGCTTTACAGAGAAACACACACTTACACCTTTAAACGACTCTCATGTGTGGTGTTCTATTAATGTTCAACTTCCTAACTGTCTAACAGACTCTCTATATATACTACAAAGGTAAAGCTACAGTTACATGTATTTAAATCACAGCCCAATTACATTAAGACATGTCATCAAAAACTCTATTCAGAAGTTCTTCAGAACTTCTGAACTGTCTTCAGAATTCTGAACTTTCACTTCAGAACCACTTCTGAATTGTCTTCAGAACTTCTGAATTTTCACTTCAGAACCTATTCAGAAGTTCTTCAGAACTTCTGAATATATATTTTGCACTTCTGAAGATGACTTTATTTATCTTTCTAGCATTAGTCCAGAACTTCTGAACTATTCATCTTCAGATTCTGAAGTTCTTTTCCTTACAAAACATTTCAAACATAGGATCCAAATTCATAGGATTCTTTGGATCCTAACAATCTCCCCCTATGTTTTGTAAAGGAATCATAGTCTTTAATATTCAGATCTTTTTTTTTTTGAATGCTCAATGAATCCTCATTTTATTAGAACTGTAGAAAGCTTTACAGAGAAACACACACTTACACCTTTAAACGACTCTCATGTGTGGTGTTCTATTAATGTTCAACTTCCTAACTGTCTAACAGACTCTCTATATATACTACAAAGGTAAAGCTACAGTTACATGTATTTAAATCACAGCCCAATTACATTAAGACATGTCATCAAAAACTCTATTCAGAAGTTCTTCAGAACTTCTGAACTGTCTTCAGAATTCTGAACTTTCACTTCAGAACCACTTCTGAATTGTCTTCAGAACTTCTGAATTTTCACTTCAGAACCTATTCAGAAGTTCTTTAGAACTTCTGAATATATATTTTGCACTTCTGAAGATGACTTTATTTATCTTTCTAGCATTAGTTCAGAACTTCTGAACTATTCATCTTCAGATTCTGAAGTTCTTTTCCTTACAAAACATTTCAAACATAGAATCCAAATTCATAGGATTCTTTGGATCCTAACATTCTTATATTCGAATGGCTTCACAGCAACAATCTGTCGCACGACATTTCAACAAGAACGTCAAGACAAAAGGTCTTTCAAATAGGAGATTACGTCTTATGACGTGTCTTTCAAAACACTCAGGAATTGAATGCAGGTAAGTTATCAATCAAATGGGAAGGACCTTATCGAATATCTGCAATCGTCGGAAAATGAGCTTAATGCTTGCAAACATTAGACGATCGAGATTTCCCACGTAGCTGGAATGCGGTACATTTGAAAAAGTATTTCTTTTAGTTATTTTATACGAATTACTTCTACTTTTTTCCCATGGAATATTACTAACTTGAGTGTTGGAGGGTCGTTGGTCAAACCAACGACCACCTCTAAAGTTCTTTCTGTCGTAGGAACGCACGATCAAACGACGTCTTTTGTCGTAGAAACGCACGACTTGCTTTATGCAAAACAAAGACCTAAGTCGTCAGAAACTTTATATTTTTCCTAACTCTCGATCGACAATTACTCATGACTAAAATCATCTTCGTATTATTATATTTGTTCTTAAGTTATTCCCATTTTGAATGTAACGAACAAGCAACATACAATCAAATTCAAAAGCATTCGACATAGGCGATTGAAAAATAAATTGCATTGATTCGGAAGGGCAGTATAAAAAGAGACACGACTGTGAAAAGTCGCCCGTAAAACTAAAAAGAAAAAAAACTAAAAAGACCTAAGGCAGAGGAGGATAACGGCAAGACGAGCCTCCTTCTCGTCGTCTGAATCAAGATCTGCATCAGTGCCTCCGATGACAGTCAAGAATTGATTGATAATCAGTGGGAATCCTTTAGAGGATCTTTCCCTCTGACCTGGCGATGGACGAGCCCCACCTTGACATTCACCCGCCAGAAAGAGTCGAGAGCCTCCAGCTGGTCATTAAGATCAACAATCATTCCTTGGGCCTCGCCCAGCTAGGACCTTAGCTCCTCGACCTCCTTGGCAGAAGCCTCCCAGGACGCCGCCGCCTTGTCTTCCAAAGCCGCTATTCGGTCCAGGGCCTCTCTCAGATGACCCCCGAGCTCGATACTCACGCTCTTCTCGTGCTCGTGGTCATCATGAGCATCCTCTAGGAGAACGGCGAGTATCGGCCTTCGCCGTCGCTGCCTCCTCCTTAGCTAGTGCGGCGGCCTCGCGCTTAAGCGCCTTCTTCTCCGCAGCCAAGGCCATGGTGACGACCTACGACGTTTTGTCGACCTTAGCATGCATGCTAAGGGACGCCTGGAAGGCCTAATACAAAAATAGAAAAACGTCAGAATGACTAAAACGTAAGATTGCACGATTACGCGTAACTACACGACGCACGACCACTAGGCAAAAAATTAAGGACGCAAGATCGCACGATCGCACGTAAACGCATGACACAGGATAGAAAAATTTTACCTAGAAAAGATGCTCTATGAGCTTCGTGTGGCCGTCAGCCAGGTATACCCCCTCGTAACGATCCTTGAAAACATTGAAGTTTTCAAGGACGTTAAAGAGCTTCTTACGCTCTGTAGGTCCCTCCTTCAGAAAATTTTACCTAGAAGTTTCCGCCGACTTCTTTCCCTTGTCTTGCGACGAAAGGGTCGCACTGGTTATGACAGGCGGCACGACGCTCACGAGAGTCGCCTGGATTGGTCCCATCACCGCCGATGTCTTCGCCCTCTTGGGGTCTTTGACCCCAAGGGACGGTTCCCTCAGGAGAGGCCCCCCAGACCTCTTGGTTCTTCATTGGGCAACTGTCCTCTTTCTTCTCATCTCCAAGCCCCGCTAGGCAAAGAGTGTTTGATGATCCACCCCTGAAGCGGGAAGATCACCCTTCTTTGACGTCGGGATAGACTCCGTCCCCCTGACTGACGTCACCCCTCCAGAGGGGGTCGAAGATGCTATGCCTTTCGACGACGTAATAGCTGATGGAGCACCCCCAGAATGGGATGCCCCAGCTCCACCTCCTGACTGACCGATGGTAGGATCTTCCGTCTCTCCTAAAAAACGAGCGAGCAAAGTCAATAAAAATAAGAAGATCAAATGAAAATAAGGAACCTACAAAAAGTCTTACCTGTCATCTGTTCTTCTTCTTCTTCTTCTTCTTCTTCTTCTTCTTCTTCTTCTCTCTCCCCTTGGCTTAAAGAAGCCTCTGAGGTACCTAGATATGTAACGTCCTCGTCTTCCTCGTCGATGTATTGATGAGCCTGGGCCCTAAACATCCGGTCAGGGATCAGCAAAAACCTCTCGACCTTCGCCGTCGAGTTAGGTAGAGGCTGAACGGGATCAAAATCGACCGTTATACAAAAAGAAACGATGTGATTAGGTAAAAATAAATCAAAAAGCAAACGTATGATTTTATATAAAACTATTCTTACCCCGGGTAGGCCAGCCAACATTAAGCCATTGGCCACTCTCGTCTGAAGACAACGAACGTCCGAAGACGTATCGTTCCTTTCAACCGCGGTTGTTCACCGCTGTCCCTTGGACTAGTATTCGCTCCTTTCGAAAGCGACTGAAAGGACTATAGTGGTTGTTCGCCTCCTTCTTTACCATATAAGCCACCAGAAGCTCATGGATGGTAAATGGGGATTCCCAGTCGGACGTCAATTGTTCGATCGTCGCCACGATTCTCCAGAATTGAGGCATCATTTACCCTGGCGACATGTCGAACCTCTCCAAGAACTCCCTGGACAATCGAGAATAGGGTCATTCGAACCCTATTTTGAAGGGGTATTCGTTTCAAACGAAATACCCCGCAGGACATTTCATCGGCCTCAGTTCGCCGGGAATTTCTAGATGGATGTCGACCAGTAAACCGGTCAGATCCTTGAATGCTTTCAAATCATCCGGAGTGACGATGATATTTTTTGGATCTATCATCTCTCTACAGTCGTCTATGGAACTTAATGCCTCAGAAAACAAAAACTCTTCCTGTTGGAACCAGATCCCTTTTATACTCGATTAATCAACAGATTATGTGTAAGATATATAAGAGGAAGCAAATTAATCTATGAGAACAGTATGAAGATCAAAGGAAATTTCTATTGAATAACCTAATGAACGATTACAATACGTTGAATGATAAACGTGATTCTCTCAATTGATCGACTTTGAAAACAGTGATAACTAACTCTATTTATACTATTACAAATAGAAAGTCAACGAGCTAGCCTATCACTGAGTGACACGTCACTTGTACTCCTAACAGAATTTGTTACGCTCGAAAGGTGTGACTGCCACGTCATTAGAAGCGCATGGTATAACAGTTGAAATCCAGAGGGTGATCAAACCTCTAGGCGCTTCTGGACTTCTCGCTCATTTTCTGAAGTCAAGGACTTGGTTAAATTTCTGGTTCATACTTTTACAAGAATATTTTCTAACAATCTCCCCTAAGTATGAATCCAGAAATAAGCATTACAGTACAAAAAAGTAATAGTTCATTTCACTATTAGAGAAAGTACAAACACTATTACAGAGATTATTTAGAAAGGAGCATCTGGAAGCCCTCGTACAACACTATGGTATTTTCTAGTGATTTCTCTTATTTTTGAAAACTCCGTCAATATGTTTTTCCATTTCAAAAGCTACAATCTTGACTTCTCTGAACACGTTATCCTTCTGTAGAGCTATGAGTCTACTACTCATAAGTAAGGTTTCATCAGAATATTTGAACGCCTTTGTTAGTCTGAAAAACCTCTTTCATGTTGGTTTGTGAAAAATAATACCCCTCTCTGGCTCCAGTAATAGATCCCTAATTCTCTTTGAAGTAATCCCTTCCAAATCTTCATTTTGAGCAGATATTGACAATTTGTCCACTATTCTTTCAAGACCTATTTGGAAATCTACTTAGGTTCTGAACTCGACAAAAGCTTCCATACTTGCCAGAATCCTCCGAAAAGCAATATTATCACTAGGAGTTCTATTTCTTAGACTCTTCATGTATCTTCCAAGAGGAATGAGATCAGAGGGATTCAAAGACAGAAGATCATTGTTTGTAAAACTGTGTATTTGCCCATTTGCTCTTTGAAGTCTATACAATGTATACATCACATTGGAATTCTGGAAAAATTGAGTTCTCTATTCAATTACTCTTCGAATTGATGAAGTAGAGAACACATTTCCTTTTGGTTGCCTGAATCTTGCAAAGTCGATCATTGTTTGTGCATCCGAGCCTTCAGCAAAGTTTGGTGCATTGATTTGAACTCCTTCATCTCTCTCTGAGTATAGATGTCTATATATGACCTCTCTGCTGGTAATAACCCGGGTATTGGTTATTCTTTCGCGTTGCTCTGGATTTAGAAAGGCTATAGGTTGACTTGAATTTGTTTGTTGAGAGGATTCACCTATGATCTGATCTTCAAAAAGATCAACCATTGGAGCTTTCATTCGTTGATCATCATCAGGTTTACTGGTAGATGCTTCATTATTGGGTACAGGATGAGAATATCAGAGATAGGCGGTTATGGGTTTGCAGAAGTAGAGGCATTTGAAGTGTTGATTTCTGTTGATTGAGGAACGAGACCAGAAGTTCTAGGTCTTGTTGATGTGTTCCTTGGTCTTCTTGGAATAGGGACCTCTGATCTTCTGCGATTTTGCTCAACTTCAAGTATGAACTTAGCTATTTCCGGATCTTTGGGAAGAGGACTAGAGTGTACGCTTAGTGGAGTTGGTGTAGGGATTGTTAAAGCTTGTTGAGCAGTGGATGATGATGGTTAATGTTGTTGTTGATTAGGCGGTTGAGAAGATGATGCAGGTTCATAAACCTCAACAAATTTTAGTCTTTAGTATTCTCCCCCTTCTGAGAATCAGGGGCATCTGGATCCTGATCCTCAGACCACTTTCATTTCAGTTCTACTTTCTTGCAGGCTCATTCTTCCTTGGCCTTCTTCTCGGACTCAAAATTTGCAGATATGGATTGAACAATGGAGGACAGATTTGTTACAGAAGTATCCAGAGCAGAAACCTTCTGTGTTAAGTCAGTGGTTGAAGTAGTGTTTATTTTGGACACAAACTTGGCATTTACATCGTTAAACTTGTCGAGCATTGCCTTTTGGAAGATGGCAAAGTCTGATCTTGTAAGCAAGCCAGAGGAGGAGGACGCTTCTGATGGTTTCTTTTAGATCCACCATAGATCTCTGAAATTGATCAACAAATGCATTGAACGCTGTATTTGTGACAAAGTCAGAAGTGGTAACCGGTGCATCTCCAACACATGGAGCCCATTGTCTCTCGCGTTCAGAGAGACCCTCGTTCATGCCTATTTGGATGTTGAGCGTGGAGGGACTTCCATTATGTCCTTGAGGGCTCTTATTAAGAGGCACCACTTCGAATGTTCTGACGTTATTGACTTTATCTCCAGCATCAAATGGTGGAGAGTCAATAAACGTGTGCTTACCTTGGAAACGTCTGAAGACTCCAGTAAGTAGTGCATCCTCTTGCCATAACCCCTCTGATGGGATTTCATCGGCCTCTATTCTAGGAGAAGGTATGGATGTACCTTCTATTGGTATATCTATAATGTCGGTCACAGAGACGTCAAGATGTGTGGGAGGTGGCGAGTTCTGGGGTGACTAAACTCTTATATTTTCATCATCATCCTTTTGAGAGGATGATGAAAATGATGTGGTTTCCCTTATTGTGCTTGATGTGGAAAGATGAAGAATTCCTTTCACATGGTTGGTTTGAGGGTTAGGGTTTGGACTTAGCAGTCATGTTTCAATGAGTGAAGATGTGTTGAATATACCTCAGCATTTGTGGTTGCTCTGGTTGGACTCGGCGATATTCGCTCATATGTGTCTCTATGGACCTCTTCTTCACTCTCTCTTAAAAGTCGCCCAACATGGTTAGAAACGCTCGGTTGTTCACTTGAATTTTTTTCATTCTCATGCTCACTCGACCCCTCACCAACTAGTCTGGCTTCAAAATGCTCTAGGGTAGGTATTCTCTGTTCTGAGAATACTAGAGAGCGCCTATAAGAAATTATATTAGGAGCGAGTTATAAGGTCTAGCATGTACCTGGATAATTCACGTTGAACCAAGTATCCGTCCTTTTCAAGGGTTGGTTTGTGAGAGTTCATCGTGGATATCTTGCAAAATGGATAAATAGATGTAACCTGCGGATTTAGAGAGTGCTGGATAGATGAACAGGGCTTAAAATCGAGGAAACATGAGTGCTGGAAGAGCTTTTCCATTGCTCTGGTTTAAGACTTTTAGGTTTACTGCAACACTCATTTCTTGAAAGATTAGGCTTGCGTAATCTAGAGGGCGATCAAAGTACATCCCATACATAATGGTCAAGATGTTTTTGCTGGCTTGATCCAGAGAGCCAATTTTGCAGGTTACGCTCTTGTTGAGTATTGATACTAGAACATTCCACATTGGGGGTAGCTTCTTCCTCTTGAATTCTGATAACTTTGTGAGTCGTTCATTGTAGCCCAGAAAATTTATGAATTCCAACAGGGCTTTAGTTAAGGGATTTGGAACGAGAGCTGGATTGGGTACCTTTTGGCCGTCAACTTTAATGATGGGTTGAGGTAAGTGAAAGAATCTAGCGATTTTCCTTTTTGTGACAGGCACCTCGGCGGCTCGCTCAGCATCATTTGGTAGACCAAAGCTTCTAGACAGTGTGTTATCATCCTTGATGTACATGGTTTGCCATACGTCTTGAATGTATATTTCAGGGACATTGGAATTTGTGATGATTAGGGCTCGGTTCAGAGTGTGGTGTTGTAGAAATTCGATCATCACGCGATATTGTTTGATATAGGTATTTGGATCAAGTAGAACTTGAACATTATTTGGTTTCAGGGGTAGTCGTAGAACAGGAGCACTATCAGCAGTGGAATCGATGATTCTTTCCTCTTCGTCATGTACTTCATGTTTGCAATTTGATTTGCCATTCGAGGATTTGGGGGTCTTTGGATTTGAAATTGCAGCTTTGCAAATATTTTGTAAAAATGGAGTGCACAGGGGAAAGCGAGAGATTGAAGATGGTGAAAAGTGGAGATGAGAATTTTCTCAAGTTTATATAGTGGGATTTGAAAGATTGAACTCGAGTTGTTTTGAATATGAAGGGTTTATCTGACTTGGGATGGGAAACGGTTTCTTAATGCTGACGTTAGATTTTAGGCGAGCAATCATGAAATCAGTCGATTGATGACACGTGGAGGAAGTTTCTAGACCTTGTTGTCGGATTGGTGACGCGTGTCTGATGAGATGGGTCACCCAAGGGTTTTCTCGTTGGCTTTGGACGAGATTCAATTTCGCTTTTGTTATTTTGAATATTCCCTCCAATATTAATAAAAAAAAATCAATTAATCAACAAGAATTGTGGATTAAAGGAAAGATTTTATAAATTATTTAGGTAATATTAAAATATTTAAAACCAGTCAATTGGTCAAATAAAACGTTGTGAGACCAAAAGAAAGTTTTATGTCATATGAATAATGTTTTAGAAGAATTTTTGTTGAATTAGAGATTTCTGAATAACCTTGGCGGCAAGAGTTAGTCCAGAAGTAGCTAATTCGAAAAAATTTCAAGGAAAATTTTATCTAGAAGACAACTAACATATCTCAGAATATAGTTAGACTTGACTTTGAAAGAAAAATGAATTCTCCCCCTTGAATAATGCGTGATTCTGTGCTCCCCTTTGATTCCTGCATTTAACGCTCCCCCTCGATTCCTGCATTTAATGCTCCCCCTTGACCTCTGCTTGGATCATAAGATATAAGCGCAACGAGTATCCTTATGACTGACAGAGATATCCAGAGACCTCTAAGAGCCTCTGCAATTCTTGCGCGTGACAGAGATATTCAGAGACCTCTGTACTGCTCCGATTTATTGAAAGATCTGAGATTGACTAAGTAAAATAAAGTAAAATAAAAGACATGCTATATAAATAATTATACACAAACTATAAGGTACTTATAGGTTCTATATAAATTACATGTTTAGCATGCCCAACTTGCTGATTAGAAAATTGAATATTTTCTCATCCATATCTTTGGTGAACAAGTCAGCAAGTTGGTAATCAGTGGAGACAAAATACATATCAATTGTCCCTTTCTCCACATGATCGTTTATAAAATGATACCTGACATCAATGTGTTTGGTTTTAGAATGCTGAACCGGATTTCTAGTGATTGCAATAGCACTCTCTGAATCACATAGGATGGGAATTTTGTCATACACTAGACCATAATCTCTGAGTTGGGTCTTCATCCAGATTACTTGTGAACAGCAACTAGCAGCAACAACATATTCTGCTTCTGCTGTGGAAGTTGACACATAGTTTTGCTTCTTGGATGTCCAACTTATTAGTCTATTTCCTAGAAGTTGACAACTACCAGAGGTGCCCTTTCTGTCAAACTTACATCCTGCATGATCAGAGTCAGTCTATGCAATCAAATCAAAGCCATAATTTTTTGGGATACTAAAGGCCCAATGAGGGTGTTCCCTTTAAGTATCTAAAAATTCTTTTAACGGCCGCCAGATGAGACCCTTTTGGATTGGATTGATACCTTGCACAAAGACATGTGGCACACATAATATCATGTTTGTTGGCTGTTAAATACAGAAGTGATCCAATCATCACTCTGTAGTTCGTGACATCAACTGATTTCCCTGAGGGATCAAAATCAAGCCTTGTACTAAGAGATATTGGAGTTTCATAATAGTGGAATTGAGAAGTTTGAATTTCTTTAATATGTCAGAAACGTACTTGGCTTGGTTTATAAAAATGCCATAAGTAGTTTGTTAGACTTGAAGCCCTACGAAGAAGTTTAATTCTCCCATCATGCTCATTTCAAACTCACTTTCCATTAGTTTTGAAAATATTTCAACTTCTGCTTTATTAGTTGAATCAAATATAATGTCATCAACGTAGATTTGAACCACAGTTAACGTACCTTTGCCTCTTTTGATGAACAGAGAAGTATCTATTTTACCTTTTTCGTATAGATGATCAATAAGAAACCTTGATAGTCGTTCATACCATGCTCTGGGAGCTTGCTTTAAGCCGTATAGAGCTTTGTCCAGAAGATAGACATAATTTGGATGTCTTGCATCTTCAAAACCACGAGGTTGTAGAACATACACTTCTTCTTTGAGTTTCCCATTTAGAAATGCACATTTGACGTCCATTTGGTATACTTTGAAGTCTTTGTATGCAGAGAAGGCCAGAAAAAGTCTGATTGCTTCTAGTCTTGCTACTGGAGCAAATGTTTCATCATAGTCAATGCCCTCTTCTTGACAATATCCCTTAGCCACCAGTCTTGCTTTATTTCTGATGACAATCCCATCTTCATCTTTATTGTTTCTGAACATCCATTTTGTACCAATCGCAACTTTATTTTTAGGCAGAGGAACTAATTTCCATACCTTGTTTCAGTCGAATTGTAGAAGTTCTTCTTACATTGCATCCACCCAACTTGAGTCTTGTAGGGCTTCGTGAACTTTCTTTGGTTCTACCATGCTCAAGAAATTTACAAAGAAAGCTTCGTTGGTAGTTGTAGATCTAGTTTTGACCCCTTCAAATGGATTACTAATGATTAAATCTGAAGAGTGAGATTTGGTCCATCTTTTCATTCTTGTTTGAGATATCGGCTAATCTTGAATTTCCATGTCCAGGGGCTCTGGGATTTGGATCGGTTCTAGGGTGGAACCGAGTATCTACCCCTCAAATGAAGGCACAGAGGATGAGGAGTTGACTAGACTTTCATTTGTTGAACCAGAAGCTTGAAGTACTTCTGGAATATTCAAGATTGGATTAGTTGATATCCTCTCTGATGGTGTTTCTTCTCCTAGAAATTCATCAAATATTGCGTTGACCTCGGATTCTCTAGAGCCTGAAAGATAGTTAGATGTAACATTGTTAAGTTTGAGTTCTGAATTGGAATAGTTAGAAGTCAATTGGGTTTGATCATCGATGTCTATGTTAATGCTTTCCATGACAATCTTGGTTCTCAAATCAAAAACCCTGAAGGCTTTTGAATTTAAAGAGTAACCCAAGAATTTGGCTTCATCAGACTTCTTGTCAAACTTCCCAAGCTTCTCTCGATCATTCAAAATAAAGCACCTGCAGCCAAAAATGTGAAAAAATTTAACTGAGGGTACTTTGTGATTTATTAGTTCATAAGAAGTTTTGAAATGCTTCTTGACTATAATAGATCGATTTTAAGTAAAGCACACCGTTGATACAACTTCATCCCAGAAGTTGGTGGGTAGTCCAGAAGCTGCAAGCATTGTTCTTGCTGCTTCGACTAAAGTGCGATTTCTTCTCTCTACCACACCATTTTGTTGAGGAGTACGTACAACAGAGAAGTTTTGACTGATTCCGTCATTTGCAAGATATTCATCAAGCTTGGCATTTTTTAATTCAGTGCCATTGTAACTTCTGAGTTGTAGTATCTTCTGTTGCAAAAGTACCTGTACCGTCGTCATGATGTTCCTTAATACTATTGGAACTTCTGACTTCTGGTGCACAAAGGCAAGCCATGTATACTTGGAAATTTCATCTGTTAGCACAAGTATGTACTTTTTACCAGAAAGGCTCTTAATTGCTATGGGACCACAGAGGTCAACGTGAAGCATTTGCAGAGGCCTGGTACACGAATGATCACTCTTTTTTTTATGGGAAGCTCTTTTAATTTTTCCCATCTCACAAGCTGGCAATAGATGATCCTTCTGGAAGTGTACCTCTGGGAGGCCCCTTACCAGGTTATGTTTGACAAGCAGTTTAAGGTTTTGAAAATTTAGATGGGAATGTTTATGATGCCAGAGCCAAGATACTTCACTTTCTTTGAGACAAGACAAAGCGTTTCTGTACCATCCTTAGAAGTGAAATTCATCATGTATAAGTTACCTTTTCTGTCAGCTCTCCATAATTCTTCACCTGCTTTAGAAAATAAGTAACAATGTTTTTCATCGAATACAACTAACATTTTAGAATCACAGAGTTGACTTACACTCAAAAAATTATGCTTCAATCTAGAAACATGTGCTACTTTGGATAAGGTATCATTACCTTCTTGAAGAGTACGATAGCCTTTTATTTGACCCTTACCATCGTCACCAAACGTTAATGCTCCTCTAGTTTTATATTTGAATTTGGAGAGTTAGTTTTTCGTTCCAGTCATGTGCCTCGAGCATCCAGAGTCAAGATACCAGATATGCACATGCTGTTTCTGCAATCAAAATCATAGAGATTTAGGTACCCATTTCTTAATGGGTCCTATGATGTTAGGTTTGTACTTCTGATTAGATTGTTCTTTATGAACAGAAGAATTTACAAGTTTTCCAGAGGCTTCTGGTTTGCCTATTTTGTTTGAACCTTGTCTTTTGTTTTGATTTTTTGAAGTTTGAGTGCTTACGATTATCAAAGAAATAACCAGAAGGCCGTGAGAAGAATTGTTTGAGTTTTAGAAATAAAGAAAAGCATCTAGAGTTCTGAAACATAAAAGAATTCATTGAATTTTCATAACTCGAATGATAATTACAATATTTCTTATTTCTGTCTATTCTAGCATCAGTTGTTCTATTGAACTCCTTATCTAGCCTAGACTTATGCTTCAGAACATTTGAACTTTTCTGAGTTGGCTTCTTCTATGGACACTTCTCTTGAACACTTGGTTTTACTGAAACATGAGCATAAGAGTTAGTTTTCCATTTTTCTTTTTGTGCTCGAGTAAACTTCTGTTGCTCGGGTTTTAGAGACCGTTGTTGAGTATTTTCATTCTTTTTGATTTTATTTTCTTTTTCTAGATCAAGACAAGATTTGGCTTTGAGGCACGTCTCAAGAAAATCTGGATGTATGGGTACCTCTCTTTTTTGTATTGTTTGAGATACGAAGAAATTTGGTATCCCATTAGAAAGTTTTTCAACTTCCTTTCCAGCTGCTCTAACCTTTGGAGATTCATTTGTATTCATAAAGGGAGCATTGTTGCTCCTTTATGCATTGTGGAACCTTTACATAATTATCAGGCAAATAGAAGTCAAGGTGTGACATTGATTTTTTAAGATATTTCAAAGAAATAATCATCATCTTGATCCTCATTTTCCCAAGGATAAGTAACACACTCATCATTTTCTTTGTTGTCACAAAGATTTAAATCTACGAAGGAACAAGGGAGAATCTCTGGATGATTTTCAGAAAATTGGTGATCA
Source organism: Silybum marianum (assembly GCA_036898165.1). Lineage (NCBI taxonomy): Eukaryota > Viridiplantae > Streptophyta > Magnoliopsida > Asterales > Asteraceae > Silybum > Silybum marianum. The sequence goes on along the minus strand of CM072540.1, from coordinate 10,901,037 downwards.
CATTTTGCTTGATCAGATTTAAAACACTCATCCAGAGTTTTAAGGATATCATTTTGAAAATTGAGTCTAGGTTCTTCTTCTGCCTGTATAGGTATGAACTCATCAGCTTCTAGATTCAAAGTTATATGAGTGAATGAACCAAAATGAAAAACAACTTCTTTCTTCTGGACAAGTTTAAGGTCATCCTGAGTTACTTTTCCATAAGAGTATTTTGTGTTTTTGTATTTTAATTTTCTAATTTGATGTCTATTCTCATATTTTGATTTCTTAAAAACTAATTGTTCATTTAGAATTGGAAAGACAGGTTTTTGTTATTTGTCTATACAAAAGACAGAGTCTAGAGTAGATCTCTTTCTACACGTGTAAGGATCCAGATCCTCGAAACCAAGGCCCATTTTCCCTACTTGTTTATTTATCTTCTCATGCACCTTCTGAGCATCCAGATATTTTTTAATTAGTAGCTCTTTGTTTTGAAGTTCAATGTGCAGAAATTCCCTTTCCTTCTGAAAGTAATTTTTAAGTGCTATAGAGGTTAATATGTCACTTTCTTTAGCACTTATCTCCTTATCCTTAGTGTCCAAAAGTTTAGTGAGATTTGAAATTTCTTCATTAAGTTTAGCCTCTGTTAATTGTTGAAGTTTTAAATCTTTTCATTTTTAACATAAATTTCTAGTTTCTCTTCCGTTAAAATTTCAATTTCCCTTTTGAAAATATCTCTTTCTTTTTGTATAACAGCGGATGATTGTTCTAGATTTTTCCTTAGTTTCTTTTCAGTGAGAAGCTTCTGTTTTAGATTTTCAAAATCAAAAGTTAGACTTAAAATTGTTTGTTCCAGTTTAGAAGAATTAGAGATAGCACAAACCGGGGTTTCAGAAGATTGATCCTCTAAGTCATATGCCATAGCCATTCCACAGAACATTGCTTCATCTCCACTTGATTGATCATCTAGCCAATTTTCTTTCTCTGCATAATTGGCTCTTTCTGTCTTGTTGTACTTATATTTATTCTTGTAGTATTGCTTATCTTTGACAAGAGCACTTTTGCAATCTTTGGAGTAATGACATGGTTCCCGCATCTGTAGCACACATCCTTCTTCTTTTTCAACTCTTCTTCCTTCTTCTCAACTTCAGACTTTTCCATCCTCTGTATTTCCAGCATTGGTATATAGGTTTGATTGGGACGTTCACTTCTGTTTTCAAACCTTTTGCTTTGAAATGAACAATTACCAAACTTCTTTGTGAACTGTTTGGTAATGAGAGCCAAGGATTCAACAAATGAATTGATCTCATCATCTTCTAAATCAGAGAGATCTTTTGGACCAGCCTCTGAGATAAATGCCTTGCTCTTCCCTTTCTTCTTTGTCTCTTTACTTCTTCTGCCTGAACCTCTGGATTCAGAAATGAGGGCCAGAGGTCTAGCAACACTTGATTTCTTCTGTTGTACTTCTTTTTCATGTGCTTCTAACGTACCAAACACATCTTGTAAAGACCACATTTCCAGATCCTGATTAGCTTTCAAAGACATGGAGAGATTTGACCACTCTGGATTCAGACGTTTGAGAAATAAGACATTGTTATCCTCCTTGGAACGAATAATGTCGCATTTTTTGCGCAGATTTATTAGAGTGTTGAATATGTGGTAAGTCTGTTCCAGAGTCTCTTCTGAAAGTGCTTGAAAACTGTTGTACTCATTCAAGGCTTGAGCTCTTCTGTTCTTCTTCATTTTGGCACCTCCCTCTAATTGATTGGCGAGTTGATCCCATAATTCCTTGGCGGTTTCACATAAATCAAGAGATTGAAAAATCTCATTTGGAATTGTCATGATCAGTAGACTTTTTTCCTTTTTGGCAATTTCCACTTTGGTCGTATCATCATCAGTCCAATTTCTCCTATCTTTGGGAACTTGGCGAGCAGGTATTTCTTCAGTAGTAGTTGTAGGAGGTACTCTTGGAATAGTGGTCATTGGTACGAAAGGACCATTTAGAACAATAGAGTATAGATTTACATGTAATCCCTCATAGAAGTTGATCATTCAAATTTTCCATTGAGGATATTCGTCTCGGATTAGTGTAGGAGGTTTGGTCATGGAACCGGAAGTGTATATGGCATTCATATCTTGATTCGCCATTTTTCAGAGAAACAAAGTATAGATTTTTAGGAAATACTAGGGGTGAGCAGGGTGCGGTACGGTGCGGTTTTTGGCCAAAACCGAACCGAAAACCGAACCGAAAACCGAACCATTCGGTTTCTAAAAAACCAAAGCGTTCGGTTTTCGACTTTTCGGTTTTTCGGTTTTTGGTTTTTTCTCGTTTCGGTTTTTTTCGGTTCGGTACGGTTTTAAAACCGAATGTTTTCGGGTTTTGGTTTTCGGTTCGGTTTTAAAACCGAATGTTTTTTGGTTTTCGGTTTTCGGTTTTGGGTTCTATAGCTCTTTCCTATTTTCAACTTGTAAATTTCTTTTAATTTGTTCAAAATCATGTTTACGAAACATATCAAATTATCAGTATATCATAATGCAAATCTCATGTTAAAAATCATGTTTACGAAAACTCAAATATCATATATCATAATACAAAATTACAAATCCCATGTTCAAAATCATGTTTACGAAAATCTAAAATCTAAAATGCAAATGCAACTACAAATACAAATACAAATACAAATCCAAAATATCAAATATCAAATATCAATTATCAAAATACAAATCCCATTTCTAAGTTTATGAAATCGACAATCATAACAAGTTAACAATCTTCACGCTTCAAATCCTCAATCCTTCGATGTGTTTTGTTCATCTACAAAAAAGAAGTTAAACTATTAGTATATCTGTAAATTCGAAAATATTAAATTTAAAAAATGAAATAAAACTTTACCAATTTCTAAATTTCTCAACTTTTCGTTCAACTCTTCTATTGAAGCAATAGACATGTCAAATAGTTCGAAATCCGCCGGAGAAGATCTTATCCAATCTTGCATACAAATTAACGCTTCTGCGGTATCCGGGTTAAGTGAACTTCTATATTTATCAATAACTCCTACTACCGGTGCTAAATGCCGACTCCGATGCAACCGTCGAGATCAGCATTGCCAACACATGCCTAGCTATTTGTGAAATTATAGGGAACTTTACTGAATTTGTTTTCCACTAACCTAAAAGGTCAAATCTCTCATCTCTTTTCTCCCTTCCATCGGCCAAATAAATCTCAACCTCGTTCTTGCAATCTTCAACTTCATCATCAAATTTGTCAAATTCACGCGCTCCAAATCAAATTTTGTATCACCGAAAGTACGAGGCACACCACTAGAAGAACTATCATGTGTGTTTGGCACTTTTGTTTTCTCCGCTTTCTTCTCATAATGATTGAAAAAATCTTCCAAAGTTTTCTTCACATTTCCTAAAATCTCTTTCGTTTTGTTGGTCCCTTTACCGTAAATCATTTCGATACAAAAGGCGACATAACGAAGCTTGTTGCGTGGATCCAAAGCAACGACAACATATAACAAAACTTTCATATTTTCTATGTTGACCCAATATTTGTCATACTTTGCCTTCATTGACTTTGCCATTTTTTGATTTTCTTTATCAACACTAGCGCACATTTTTGTGATTGTTGCTTGCATTTTACAAGCTCGAAGAAAATTAGATTTGGTGTTACATACTTTGAACCAGAAATTTTGGTTGTAACTTCATAAAAAATTTGCAAATAGTTGATAAATGTAAAATCCATCCTCTTAAATATGCTTAACTAGTGATTCTAAATATGTATTATATGTTAAAGTATGTTTTATGTGTTAATTATGTTTAAAAAGAAGTAGGAGGGGGATTTGCTTATATGCTAAGTGTTCTAGTGAGCTATAAGTTGAACACATAATTGAAATGAGATGTAGGAGGTAAGGTCGGTTCTAACACCTAGCTAAATGTTAATGAAATTTGCAAAGATTTTGAAGATTTGAAGGTATGAATGTTGGTATTTTGATTTCGTTTATGTATTTGATTGATTCCTTGCAACTAGGGTTTAAGCTATAGAATGGATGATGAAATTTTGGAGTTTTTTTTAATGAAATAAGGTTGCATAACAAGTTATATACCATTAATGATAGATGAATCACAATAAATTGTTGATTAATTATTGGTTTTATATATGAATTTTGACTTTTGAAAGTCAAACTTGGCAAATCATGGAATTATTATATAAAATGATAGGTTTTTAATATTTTTATCAAACTTATGTTGTTTAAGGATGAAATTATGAATTTGAAACCATTTATAGGTGATTTGGGTAGAAAATCATCAAAAAAAATGGACATTTTAGACTATAAAAGTCACTTCTTCTGCAGCAACTTTAAAAAATCGTATAAAATCAAAGAAAAATCCTGCAATATTGAGACTAGTGATATTTGAAAGATATTTGAGTCTAGTTTAATTCATAACTAGAAGTCATTGAGTAATTTTGAGGTTAAGTTGGGTAAAACAGGGCTAGATCACAGTGCTGTAACATGAAAATTAAAGTATGAAAGTTAACTAGTCATGGGGCTAAATTGAGTTTTATGCATCAAATGCTTATGAAACTTTATGTACATACTCCAGGGGATATTCGAAACTTGTTTGGTGCTTCTGGAAGGTATCTTAATACGTAAACATGAGGTTGGGACGCAACCTCCATTTTAGCTTTCGTTTGGTAACGGTAAAAGTTCGGTGAGTTAAATGTTTAATCAAATTATATTGTATTATGTATATATATGTATATTTTCTATGTTTACATGATTTTTATGTTTTATGAGTCCTTGGTTTTGGTCTTTGGTCAAATCATGTACGTTGGTCTCCCGATTGAGATTCCTTCACATAATCGGTTGATTTAGGATCCGAATTCCGTTGGTTTTGTTTCTTTAGTTTCTTTGGTATGCCGGGAGTACGGGTACTACTTTTTGTGGTATGTTGGAAGCAACGGTAGAAGTCAACAGCCCGGGGTGAAGAAGAGGAGCCGGTGAGACATTCATGTATTGTACTCATTGTCCAATGGCTCGGAGGGGCATGAGTACGGGACTCGGGCATACTCGGGAGATGAAGGTGGGTCCCTGCTAGTCCTTGGTATTCTATTTGGTATGCATAGGAGCTCGGGCATACCCGGATGATGATTGTGGGTCCCTGCTAGTCCTATGCAATATGTTTGATGTATTATGGATATATGATAGGTTGATGTGTTTGTTACTTTAGGGTTCTTAGAAATTGATCACTGAAATCTTTAATGTTTATTCATTATAGTTTGTTTTCTTACAGTATATATATATATAATGCTAATATTCTTTGTTTAATTCATTTAACTCACTAAGCCCCGTGCTTAATCCGAATTCTCCAACATTTTTCAGGAAAAGTTTTAGACAAAGGAAAGGATCCGGTGAAGTAATTGATTCGGTTGAAGTCGAAGAACTTGATCTATCTTTTGGTATATGATTTGTAATATTTTGGTATATATATATGTACTAAATATTCCGGGTAGTTATGTTATGTCCGGTTGGTGTAGGTTTATTCGGTTTGTAAATAATTAATATTTTGGTTGCGTTTGACTTTATTCGGTCAAACCGTTTGAACGTTTTTGGTGGTTGTAAACTAAAAAAATATATCCCGTATATTTTGGAGGTTTAAAATGTAATTTTTTTGGTGATAATTGGTAATTTGGATGTTTTGTAACCACGGTGTTACAATAAAATTCCTATATTAAATAAAAATAATCATGCATTAGTATCTAAAGATTAAAAACAAATTATAAGATAAAAAAAATTAAAAAGTAAAACCAAACCTAGCTTTCTCCCAATCTTGTGACCTCGGAGCACCGGTTGCTCCATCGTGTCCTTTTCGTTTCCTTGTGCTCCTTCACCATCGTCATCGATGTCGAAAAGCCTATCTTTTCGTTTCCTTGTGAAAGTAATTTCTATATTTAGAAACTATATCGAAAATGCTATAGACAACATACAAATTATTAATTAAAAAAACACATAAATATTAATATATGTAAATTAAATAATAAAACATACCTATCAAACGCATCTTCAAATTTAACAGCCGTTTCCAACATTAGAAGTGTGGAATTCCACCTTGTATCAACATCAAGACATGGTTTTGTTTACACTTTATTTCCACCCGCTCAACATTGTCTTTAAAGCTTGAATATCTAGCGGGTGATGATCGCACGTACCTTACAGCATTTCGAATTTTAGAAATCGAATCACATTGCTCTTCTAATCCATCTCTGACCACAAGATTGATAATATATGCACAACATCGTAAGTGCAAATATTTACAATCCAACACATCATTAGGTCCCTTTAGCATCATCTTCAAAAATCTAATAGCCCCATCATTAGAAGAAGCATTATCAAGCGTGACTGTAAATACCTTTTCAATTCCCCATTTCTGTAAACAAGCGTATACAAGTCTCCCTATGGTGTCTCCCCTATGATTGGGTATCGGAAAAAAATTTAGAATCTATTTTTTTGGAAAACCCAATCATCATCAATCCAATGTGCCGTAAGACATATATAATTGAAATTTTGAACCGAAGACCAAGTGTCAGTGGTAAGAGACACTCTTTGGCCTTTCAAAAAATCCTTGAGTTTTTTAGATTCTTCTTTAAGAATAGACAAACTATCTCGTGCGACAGTCCACCTTGATGGAATCTTAAACAATGGATTCAACTCCCATACAAGTTCTCTAAAACCCTCATCATCAACCACGCTAAAAGGCCGATTATCTTTAATATACATTTTTTGTACTTTTTCTCTACATCTTTATTGGCTAAATGAATGAGTAGCTAAAGACCCACTCCAAGACCCCCTTATGCTTGTGGGCTTAAAACTCAAAGTTGATTGCTTCTTTAAATCTGATTTTTTTATAAAGTGGGGATGTCCGACATACTATCTTTAAATGATTCATCAATGCGCTTGTACCATTTTTTCTTGTGTTACTAGCCATTACTTTCCTACATTAAGCAAATTGTACTTCAGTCGCGCCTGGTACATATGTAAAGTGATCCCAAACCAATGATCTCCTACTCTTCTTGTCTTCTTCCTTATTAGTTTCATTGGTTGGTTGTTGTTCTTCCTCTTTATTGTCATCAACATCAATTATAGGTTCTTCACTTGCCGTTGCTAGAAAATAAGTTAAATAAGAAAAAAACAGAATTCATCTATTAGGGTCATGTTCTTCACTTGCGGAAAAATGCAGTAAAAAAACTGCAGAAAAATGCAGTAAAAAAACTGCAGAAAAATGCAGTAAAAAAACAGCAGAAAAATGCAGTAAAAACAGTAAAAAATGCAGTAAAAAAAACTGTAGAAAAATACAGAAAAAAGCAGAAAAATGCAGGAAAAAATGCAGAAAAATGCAGTAAAAATGCAGTAAAAAACTGCCTAAAGTTCTTCTATTAGGGTCATTTTCAGAATTTATTCCCCATGGGACTTGAGTTTCATCTGTGAACAATTTGCCAAAACATATAATGAAATTAAATTCTCTTATCTTTCTTCATGCCAGATGCCAGATAATTAGAGCTTATAATGGTTTAGAGAGTAGAGCTTAGAATTGCATATTAATTTTCATATATTACATTTGCATATATTCAAAAAAGCCTTTCAAAAATCTTCTCTTCACTTGCATTTGCACTTGTAGTTTTATTATATTATATGCAGAGATAACTCCACCATTATTGACATTGCAATTTGCTCACTTGGTCTCATCAACAGCCAATGGAACAGACCCAGCCTGCAACCACACCATTAACTAATATGCAAATGTAATTTCCACTCCATTAACTAGACTTGTATTTTCTACACAAAAAAGCTAATCATAAAACTATGATTGAAAATAATTTTGACTTCATTTCACTCTTATCAAATATGCATATGTGTTAACATATATGTTAACGTACATACATATTATTATAATGGAACACCAAACAATGAAATCAAACATTAACAACAAGAATAGATATAATCATTTACAAAAACATTTTTGCATAAAATTTTGAATCATCAAGAACCCATATCACAAAATGCCAATTACTAAGAATTTCAATATTCTTACTCTTAACTATGAAATAGAAAACATACACCAGTAGCAGTTCTTTCACAGTAAAGTATATATTTTCTAGTTATTTCTTTTCTAAAACACAAACATTTTTCAAGTTAATTTTCAAGCTAAAAAGTTGGGACTTTTTGAAGTCAAATACAGACTTTTTTCGAAGAAACATCAGAGATTGTATGAAGATATGAGCAATCTAACACATAAAAAGAATGAAACCAACCACAAGAATCCAGCACATCAACTTCAATACATATATATATATATATATAGAGAGAGAGAGATTTATATTGATCAAAAAAAATATACCAAGTGATACAAAGTGATACAAAGTGGCATGATGGGATATTGAGAAGGTGGCGCTGTGGTGGCGGTGGCGCTGCGGTGGTGGTGGTGCTAGGGTTTCTTACCTTGTTTCACGTCAGTCGAAGATGGGAAGTGGGAAATTGGGGGTTTGTAAACTTTTGATTTTTGGAGACTAGTTTTAGTAGTTTTGACTTTGGGTTGGGTCCAAGTCCAACAATTTTAATTTTAAATTTATTAATTATTAATATATATATATATATATATATATAATAAAAGTAATAATTAAAAATAATTAATATTGACCGTTCGGTTCGGTTTACGGTTCAGTTTTTGGAGAAACCAATGGTTTCGATGCAGTATGAAATCCAAAACCGAAACGGAATCGTTTTGTATTTTCGGTTTTCAGTTTCGGTTTGGGTTTTTTGGTTTTTTTCGGTTTCGGTTTCTCGGTTTTTTTCCGGTTTTTTCGATTTCGGTTCGGTTTTTGCTCACCCCTAGGAAATACGTTTGACATTTAGAACAATTAAACTTCACGGGAATCAAAATGAAGCAAATAGCTTACAATACGATTACAATACGTTGAAGGATAAGTGTAATTTTCTCAATTGATCGACTTTAAAAACAGTGATAACTAACTCTATTTATACTATTACAAATTGAAAGTTAACGAGCTAGCCTATCACTGGGTGACACGTCTCCTGTACTCCTAACAGAATTTGTAACGCACGGAAGGTGTAACTTGACATGTCATTAGAAGCGCGTGGTATGACAGTTGAAATCTAGTGGGTCATCAAACCTCTTGGCGCTTCTGGACTTCAGGATCATCTTCTGAAGTCAAGGACTTGGTTGAATTTCTGGTTCATACTTTTAAAAGAATATTTTCTAACACTTCCCAACCTCTATCTGGTTTCCTAGCAATAGACTTTTGATGCATAAAGGGGAAAGATATCTTACTATAAATGTCGCTCTAAAACCTCGGAATCGGGAGAGAGATTTTTGTTGCAGGTTTTGGAAAGATCTAAAAAATATTTTCTTGCCTAAAAACTCAGCGAAACCGGGAAAAACGAAAAGGAAAGATTTCGTTTCCTTTTATACTAACGGATCTGCAGAAAATCGCCTCATCGCCTCCCCACACCAACACCCGTCCTCGCCTTTTCGTTCGCCTTCATCGGATGGACAACACCTGTCCATGACAGCTAGCCACGCGTCTTACGCATGCATGACGTCATGACACCTTATGACCTTCTAACGAATCAACCACGACACGTCATCATGACTCAACAAAGCCTTATCGTTTTCTAACTAACACCGTTTAAAAACCAAACAATTCAGTTACTCAGAACGGTTTGATTCCCTGGGTTGACACGTGTCTTTCGAGAAATTCAAATTCAAAACTGCCACCTAAAATTTGAATTTAGGGGCAAACTGTTTGGGAAAAAAATCTCAAAACATACGACCATTGACCAAAACGTACAACCAAAGATATTTTATGATTTATAAAATATTGACTATGACTCCGGAGTTAATGGTCGAAGGAAACTCACGACGAATGTTCATAACATATGACGAACGATCGATGGTCGCTTGTTCAATTAACGACTGCGACATAAAATACATTATTCATTTGAACTAACGAACTAACTAATAATTGAGCTTTATCTTTAACACAGGACCGTTGGACAGTTACGATCAGCGAATTAAGGACATTCAAGGATTCAATCAATGCCTGACGTCCGTTACAAACGAATCTAGCTATAAGATACGTGCTCAGTTCAACAAAAGAGCCTCGACTGAGAGGATATACATTCCAGGCCCTCTCGAATCGAAAGATTTACAAAGAATTCTTTAGATTTCATACGACGCTGTTATCTTTACTTTTATATTGCATCTGTAATCGTACGATTATTGTTCTAAAGAACGACGTCGCTGTTTGACGTCTAGTTTTCTTAGTGTTCGTCCACGGATTTTTCCGTGTCACCAAATCTTCCGTCTTTAGTTTCTTTCGATTTAACTGTGTTTGTCATGTGAATCCTACCTTTAATCGATCAGTTCCACAAACTACTTACGTTGACTTTTATAAGTTAATTTTTGGCATTAACAGCAAGTATGGTTATACTTTCCATTTTTAGCAACTATGGTTGCACTTTCCATTTTAAGCAAGTGAGAGTTCGCTTTCTATTTTTAGCAGGAACATGTTTCACTTTCTCTTTTTAGCAGGCTAAAGTCCAACACATTTCAAATTTAGAAAGATAGGATTTAATATGATTCCATTAAAAAATGAGAACATAACCTCAGTTATGCCGAAAATGAGAAAAGTATATAAAAATCACATAAATTGCCAATTTTACCAATTCAATTTACATAAAATAAGGTATTTATATAAATTTGAGAGAATTATACTTTATAAAAAAAATTAAACATTTAAAATTTAAATAAAACTCTTTAGGAACTATAAATTAAATAAAAACACAAATTTAAAATCAACCAGTACATTTACCTACATTAACTTACCCTCTTACACACAACCATCATGCCACCCCCCCCCCCCAACATCACCTCTTTTTCTTTAAAATGTTCTTGGTAGATGTAATCACCACACATTTTATATGTTATAAAATGGTGATCATCCACGACCAACAAAAGTTTGGGATCTAACAAGAATTTGTATCATCTTGCAATTAGAGTGGAACTACCCTCGTTGCATTTTTTATATTTGTGTTCATCTCAAGGAATTAGTGCGGTTTTACCCACATTGCTCTTCTACATTTTCTTTTGACCTTATAATTGTTCTTAATATCACCATGCATGTGGATCAAAATAACTCATTACATGTGTCAAGGTCAAGTTTAAGCTTGGATTGCTCTAAAAATTCAAGAGAAAACTTGATCATGATTTTATGTGGACTAACCATTGTTCTAACAATCATGCATGCATGGATTTTCTTTCGAACAAATGTTTTTGTTCCCTTAACATATCAGCTGGGATTTGGTGACAATGATTTCCAACAACTAAAGGACAAAGTGAAAGATTAATGCAAGAAAAATCATAAAATCTTGTATCAAAATTCGTCCATAAATCTGTCAGATTTTTAGATTGACTTTGAAAACCCACAACTTTATCATAATTTGTCCAAAAGAGGTCATTCGATTTTTTTTAAACTGAAATTCACTGAGTTAACTTTCAAACCCCATTGGCCTCCCTCAAAAATTCTAAGATTTGTACCCCCAAATAATTCGTAAAAAACAAGTGTGCAAACAACTCAACCTTCTGGCTTAACTGTGGATCAAAAATAATTTGAGGGACTTAGACATCACCAAAAATTATGATTCTTATGCCAAAATTTTCCTAACTCAGTAAACTAAAATGTTTAAAAATATCCATACCTAAAGATTTGGGGAAGTTGCCCAAAATTTGACATGATAAAACTAGAAAGAATCTGTCAGGAAAAAAAGTGACCTATTACAAATATTTTCTTTCTTTCTCTTTTCTTTCATTATAAAACACCAACACTTCACCTTTTTACATTAATTAAAATATAACGCGTTATGTTTGATAACGTTATTTGGGTAACGTTATTTGGGTTGATACCCCCACTCACTGTTATGTTTGAAGTGCACGATTACCGCTTTTTACGTGTGTTTGCGATAGACATGTGCCTAGGGGCGTTGGAATCATTAGGTTTGGGTTAGTGGGCTTTTATCTTTAAACATATTGCATGCGTGAAATTACCTTGAGCAAAGCAAAACTCTGACAACTGTCAACTTATATATATATATATATATATCCATATATGAATTTTATCAAATTGTGTGTTAGTATCAAGGCGCTTACCAGTCGGACAAAAGGAAGTCCTTGTGGTCAAGGCGCTACCTCTTTCTTATATATTGAGTAGCAGCTAGTCTCTCGGGTCGATTTAGGAAGATTTTGGTCAACGACCTAACAATCCGCCCCCCAGCATCTACCACAAATGCCTTTAGTCCATGAGATTCCAACTCATCACAACCTATGAGCGGATTTAGGAAAATGGCGGCCAATGACTCATCCATCCACCCCAAGCATTTTGCGCATAAATGCCTTCGATGGGATTCAAACCCATGACATGCTCTGATACCAATTGATATTTCCCGTACAAAAGAATGTCAATTAAGCAGATAAGAACACAAGAATTAGGGCCAGGAAGTCGGATGTTGTATTGATTTAAGCACAATGATTATAAGATTTACAAATATGGAAAGTATACGTAACGGTCAATAGTAAACTAACTGACTCTCTATTTATACAGGTATAGAAATTCTAAACTAACAGGTATTTACATCATAGACAAATATCATCTATACACGTGTTAAACAATCTTCAGAGTCTTCTTCAGATCTTTTCTTCAGAGTTCTCTCAGAACTCTGAAGTCTCCTCTTCTTCAGAACACTAAGTTTGATGCACAAGGAAGGAATAGAACCAGAGGTTTAAGAAAAGATTTAGAATGCATGAAGATGAAGAAGGGTTCTTCATCTATTTATGCATGTTGCATTTAATGCAAAGCAAAAGGTATATGCAACGTGTCAAGTTTCTATTTGAAACTTGTCCTTTGTTCAAAAAGCAACCATGCTTTTGGCCATATATGAATAGTAACCAAATCAGATTTGATGAGGACATAAGAGACAATTCGTACGTCCTTTTCTGACAAGGCATGGAGGTTTGATATTTCTGCATTGAGGATAGGATTAACTTTGATCTTGCTGAGTGGGGCCCACTTGATCACTGACCCAGAATCTTCAAGGATGAAGTCTTCATGTATCATTGAGGCTTTCCAAGATCTCACACTTTAGGTTGATGGATAATGCTATCACTGAACCATTTCAGATCAGGAGTTGTTCATCTCTATCTTCAGCTAGGTCTTCGACTATCGCTGAATGGTCTTGTGGTGTGAATTTGTTCTTCAAATCTTCGGGGATAGGATAGTGTTCCTGATCTTCAGCGATCACTGAGTGCAATCAGTGTATGCTATCGCTGAATATGAACAGTGACCTATTATTGGAATTTTCACTAAGTACATAACGGAATCATATTCAAATCACTGAAAGGAGTTTGGATCAACAATCTCCTCCTATTTGATTATGATTAAGCAACATAGGAAAATTGATTGTAAGGATTAGTAAGGCCTTAGAAATTTTAAAGTAAAGAGATCTAAGTACTAATTTGTAAGATCTTTTTCAGCTAATATACTATCTGAATTGAGTTTCATTTATAAGGATATGAAATCACAATTGTTATAAGTGTAAAAGCTATAAAGTACATTCACTGATTGATCACAGAGTGTAATATCAATGAGTATTTAGAGATTTAAAGAAATTTAGAACTCATATGTTCATTGTCCGGTTTTACTATTTTCAAGGATCTTTTCAGTACACAGATGGAGTAGAGTACTTCATTGAATTCCATTAATCAAATCAATCTGAAGAATTACATTCTAAAAATGAAATTACAATAACTTAAGTAAAGTACAATGCACTGAAGTAAATTACTAAGGAAAGAAATTTAAGAGTTGGATTTTGGGTAGCATTCAGCGTGATCTTTTCTTCTTAGTAGTTCTTTCTCGAGGATCCCTTTCTAAATGTAAAGTGGGTCATTGTATACCTAACAACTATAATATAGAGAATTCAGAAGTGTTGTAGGAGCGATACTTATCTCCTTATTCCTAAGGAATTTCATAGACCCATCATTATCTTTGAATGTCATCCCTGGTTCAGGAAGGCTTATTATTTCGTATTCTTCAAACTCTCTCTGAATCGATAGGGATGTCTTTAGCATTGAAATATCAGGGATAATGAGATGGGATAAAAGACTTTCAACATCAAATCTTGTCTCATGTTCATTTATGAACGATGGACCTTCTTCAGTATCAGACTTTGATCTTTTCTTTTTGGATTTTGAGGGAAGAGGAGGAACAGTCACGTACTGAGATATCATTTGCAGAAGCTGGTTGATATGTCTTTCAAAAATATCTTTGAATTGAGATTTAGATTTCTGAATGGCATCTCTGATTTCTAGCCATTCAGAGAAACCATAGAACTTCAGAAACTGGGGTTCTTTTTTTCACATTTTGTCCTCTATACATAAATACTTTTATCTTTGGACTAGATCTTTAATTTGTCCTTCGATAGCTGCATTTGTAATTGTTGTAGGAGAGATACCATAGTTGAGCTCTTTCTTGCACCTCTCTAGTTCTTCATTTCTTGGTTCCTTGGCTTCCTGATTTTCTCTATTCAAGGCTTGTAATATCTTTTCTTGTGCTCTGATAGGATTAACTTTCAAGTTTTCAGCGTCGAGTTCCATCTCTACTAGGGCTTCAGCTGCCATTTGGCTTTGTTCAGCTTCATGTGTGCGTACCCTGGCTCTTACTCTGTCTTCCCCGGCAATTGCTTCAGTGACCCTGAAGCTAGCCTGAGCATCTTTTAGCTGTTGGTCTCTTATTCACTAGGCTTCTAGAGCTTCTGCTCTTTCTTCAGGGGAAAGGAATGAGAATTCGTCATAGACGTTTATTGGAGTACGAGCTTCAATATCAAGGTATGAGAAAGGATTTTTATTCTGGTTCTTTCTATCTTCTTAAATAACATAGCTCTTTTCTATTCTTCTTCAGTTTCGGAGATAGGCTGTCTATGTACACGCCTGTGAACAAGGCCTTCTTCCTCTTCAGAATCTGATTCGGATATGTACATGAATCGGTCTTCAGTGGAAGGTTCACCCACTGGTGGGGTTACCTTTGTGGACAGGGTTCAATGAGAATTGGAGAGGAAGGTTCATCATTAGTAATTTCATCAATACTTCTTATAAATAAAGTATTGGTAGCGATGGCGAGAGGAAGGGATATAGAAGGTTGAGTTCAGAGAGAGGGATGTAGATTTCTAGAGGAAGGCATACCTCAGTGATGTTGAGCTTCCCCTCTTTATTTACGGAAGATGGATCAGATTCCATCGGTTGCTTATTCTTCCCTGAGGGATCAGACTGCTCCTAGTTAGGAGGGGGCCTGTCCCCCAAAGGGTCTCTAAACACAATCCCCGATTGTGCTATCCCTAGACGATTGGTCTTGAAGAAGTTTGAGGCGTCGTCGTCATTGTCATCGTTATCATCATCTTCATCTCTGAGATGGAAAGGGACGCCTTCATCATCTCCTTCTTCGTCGTCCTCTTCTTCTTCTTCTTCACCATCATCGGGATTGAGAGTCTTCAGAGCATCAAGGTGTTGTTGAGAAGGTTCAACGTTTGCGAATACAGACGCCGATTCATTGATGAATTGCTCTTCAAGCTCTTTTAACACTTTCTCCCCCTCTTTGCTATCGGAAGGTAGAACATGCACCAACAGAGTAGCAACATTGCTTTTTATGGTTGCAAGAGTCTCTGAATGGGCCTTCTAAGTAGCAGATAGCTGACTAAGGTTCGCTCAGTCATCCTCCGAGAGAGAGGATGTGGAGGCATTGGAGGCCTGAAGAAGACGAAGAATCTCTGCAATATGCTTGCCCTGAGTGGCAAGCTTTTCTCCTTGCTTGTTAATCCGGTTTTCTAACTGAGTCACTGAGTATGAGTTATGAGCGATGGATGCCTCATTCTTTAAAGCAGGTGTCCCTGACACCTTGGTGAAGATGTGCCCTGTAGAGAGCTGGAGGACATTTGCCCTGTGCTTGATTTGGGTAGATTCCTGAACCAAGTGATCCAGGGCTGGGATATCAATCGTTGCGGTAGGAGGAGGCATAGAGATTTGAGGAAGCTCCTTTATTTGGGGAAAAGTTTTTCCCTGACTCTACTCTGTCTTGATCTTCTTAATTTGCTCCACTGTTAGACCAAGAGACTTCTGAAGAGGTGTATCAGAGACACCTTTTGGATCAACGGCAGCAACAACAATTGTGGTGGTAGGTGGATCAGTGACACCTATAGGTAACAAAGGCAAATGAGCCAAAAAGAGCACTTGGTTAGAAGAAAGAAGTTGGGTGGTAGAGTGTATATGCAAGGGTTCCTTGAGAGTATTTAAAGAATTACTCTCAGGTTTGGTACTTGCTATGGTTGTGTCCTGAGGATCACTAACCTATGTCTGAGAATGTTTGTTAGAAACATTTTCAGGTCCTGTGCAGGTAGCTTTCCATTTTTCAGATTGTCGAAACAAAGTTGATTATTGTTTGGGTAAAAATCTTTTAAAATCACGACTGTTGACCAGAGTGTGCGACCGAAGATATTTTATGACTTATGAGCATTAGTTTTGACTTTGGAGTCAACGGTCGAACGAAACTCATGACAATAGATAATGATGTACGACGAGGAAAGAATGATCGCCCATTCGGTTCACGACTTCGACGTCAGGTATACTTTTAAACTAGTGAGTTAACCGTTGGTCGACTATTATGATTTTTACAGGACAGTTGGACAGTTACGATTAATGCCATTAAAGATTTTCATGAAGACCATGAATGTCAGAAAGCAGTTACAAATGACTCCAGCTATAAAATCAACGTTCAATTCAACAAGGAGATCCCCGATGGACATCGACAACACTCTCGAAACAAGAAATACACACTTGTTCTCCAGATTACGTACGATAATATTGTTCTTATTTTACTTTTTATTCTGTAATCGTACGATCATGGTTCTAAAGGATGTCGTCCCTGTTTGACGTCACTCATTCATAGTGCAACGACGATACGTCCTATCGTCCGCGGTTTTTTCCCTCGACAAAGGGTTTTTCGGCGTCATCAAATCTTTCGTCTTTCGTTTTTATTATGTGAATTGTGCTTGTCGTAAGAATCTTACGTTTGACCGATCAGCTCCACAAACTCCTTAAGTTGACTTTTGATTAGTTAATTTTTGGCATTATCAGTTTGGCGCCCACCATGGGGCCCGATCAAAGGAATTCTCCGAGAAACGCAGTAGTTACAAAAGATTTTCTCTTTATTTGTCACAAATGGCATATCATGGAGCTAATCCTGCAGAAGCAGCGTTAAGAGCCGAGTTATATGCCACATAGCTACAAATTCAACAGTTGGAAGAACAGAGAATTCCATATGGGAATTCCAATCGGTTACCGCGACAACCGCCCGAAGCGCAATATATCAACTCTCAGGCTCAATTGAATAATCCTCAACCCTAGTATGCAAACTCGCAATTCCAGTATCATCATCCTGGATCATGGGCTCAGCATAACAATCAATACCAAAATCCTAATAATTTGAATTCTGGTATACCTTATATTGTGGGACTTCCTACAATGCCTCTCTCGACCGGGATGAACTTCGCTCAAACCTATCCTGCAAGACCTCAACCATCCGTCTACGTGCAACCGATAACACGACAGAAGCATGGGTCGAGCGACAAAGAACGTTTAGCATTCCCGTCGTGGAACCTGTCGCGCGACGCATAAAACTTATGGAGGAACAAAACGAGAAAGTATTAGCTTTATTGTCTAAGTTACCCAGAGCAGCTGTATCGGTCGATGTTGAACCCCCCGCTGGATTCCAAACATCACCGTTCTCCGACGCAATCTCCTTAATCGACGTCCCCAAGAAGTACGATATCCCTGCGTTCACCCCAAAGTATTCAGGACTGACAGACCCAAATGAACATGTCGCCCAATACAAGCAACTGATGTGGACCATATCGTTACATCTGTCGTACCAAGAAGTTTGCATGTGGAAAAGCTTCGGAGCAAAACTCATTGGAGATGCCCTGCAATGGCTAATAAATCTTAAACCAAAGCGATAAACTCCTTTGCGGATCTTGCTAACCAGTTCTTCCAACAATTCGCCAGCAGTCGCAAAATGGAAAAACAAACGGGAGATTTATATTACATTATTCAAAAGTCTGGTAAATCTATTCGTAAGTATTTTAATTCTTTTAATTCTGAAATGATAGATATACGAAATTGCGACATAAGGACGACAATCGAAGCGTACAAAAGAGGTTTGGACATTATGTCTGATCTGTATTCGGATCTAACCAAGTATCCCACAGAAACATTTGAAGACATACAAGCACGAACACTGGCTTACATGAGGGTCGATGATGATGCTTCTTTTTGACGAAAGCACACTGACGAGAAACGGGCTCTTGGCGTTAAAAAACCAGATTTTAAGAATCGTTCGACGTCCAGATCGAATCCAACAAAGCAAATATCAAATGTCCGGTTCCATAAAAGGAAAGAGGCACCGTCTCCCCGATATCCCTAACATCCTAAGATTTCGTCTTACGAATTCAAAAGGACGATTGGCGATCTAATCAAAGCTTTGAAGGAAGTCCCAACGACCATATGATGGCCAAAGAATAATGATCGAACAGATGAGAAAAAAGATACAACGAAATGGTGTGATTTCCATGATGATCATAGTCACACGACCGACATGGGTCGTATCGAAAGGACACCTTCAAGACCTTTTGTCTAACGACAACTCAGGTAATATCCCTAAACCCCCATCTCCGAATACTACTAAAACTGTGAATTGCATTAGAGGTGGGTCGGACATCTGTGGACTTACCTATTCGGCATCAAAGAGACATGCTACCCAACAACCAGATAACTCCGTTATTCCCCAAGCGCATAGATTAAAATCAGACATTGATTGGAAAGTATGCCGATCACGTTCGATGATCATGACTTGGAAGATCTATATCCTAGGCATCATGACGGTCTTATATTTCAGCTGAGAATCAGAAACTGCTCTACAAATTGGGTGCTAATCGAAGGAGGCCGTTCAGCCAATATAATTTTCCTTGATACACTCAAAGCAATGGCAATAAGCGAAACTGAGATCGTACGACGTTCGACGATTGTAGTAAGCTTCAACGTAGATGCTACTCATACCTTCGGAGAGATCTTTCTTCCTATTTATGCAAAGGGAGTCAACAAATCGACCAGGTTGAATGTTATCGATTGTTCGTCCTCATATAACGTAATCCTCGGAAGACCATGGATCCATGACATGAATGTTGTCCCCTCGACGTACCATCAAGTGCTTAAATTTCCAACTCCATTGGGAATTCAAGAGATAAAAAGTGAACAAAAGGTAGCACGCGAATGCTACAAGACAACAATGAAACCTTAGAAAGAACATATCTAGCAATTACAGAGCCGAGAGGATTCGGTGGACGACCTACAACTGCAAGAGGTTGTGCTCGACTCGAATCATCCTAATCGAAAAATTTATGTGGGGGCATCGCTCGATCCAACCGTCAAAAAGGAGTTGATCGAATTCCTTCGACAAAATCCCGATTGCTTCGCCTGGTCGCACGAAGATATGGTTGAAATTGATCCAGAAATCATATCACATCAACTAGCCATCGATCCAACGTTTAAACCCGTGAAACAAAAGTGTCGCAAGTTTGCGCCAGAGCGGAATAAAGTAATCAACGGTGAAGTCGATAATTTGCTAAATATCGGAAAAATTCGGGAAGTAAAATACCCAGACTGGTTGTCAAATGTCGTGGTCGTAAAAAAAAAGGAAAATGGCGAGTATGCATAGACTTCACTGATCTCAACAAGGCTTGCCCAAAAGATCCATTCCCGCTTCCTCATATTGACGCCATGGTTGACGCGACAGCAGGGCATGAACTGCTGACTTTCATGGACACATACTCCGGATATAATCAAATTCTCATGCATCGGAACGACAAGGAGAAAACGGCCTTTATGACCGACAAAGGTATCTATTGTTAAAAAGTAACGCCCTTTGGTCTTAAAAATGCAGGTTCACCATACCAACGACTCGTCAATCGGATGTTCAAACAATATCTGGGAGACACGATGGAAGTATACGTCGACGATATGCTAGTCAAATCCAAACGTGCAACTGGTCATGTGGAATACATACGACAATCATTTGACGTGCTCAGAAAATACAAAATGAAGTTGAACCCAACTAAGTGTTCTTTTGGAGTACGTGGGGGAAGATTCCTAGGACATGTGGTGACCCAACGCGGGATCGAGGCTAGTCCTGATCAAATCAAAGATATCAACTGAACTAGTTCTGAACAAATCAAAGATATCAATGAAATAGCTTCAAAGAAGACTTGGTTCTAAAGCTTCATAGTTCAGATCTTCTGAACTAGTTTTGAAGAGACAAAGAAAGAAACCTTAGAAGTGTCAGAACTCATGAAAAGAAGTCAAGGAAGGTCTAAGGCATAACTTCTGAAGTGTCTACGTCAGATGTTCTGAAGAAGTTCTGAAGTGATTCTGAACTTTATGATATACACTTGTAATGATTCTATTGGTTTGTCATGTATCTATCTGTTAGAATAGAATTATTACTTGTATATAAATAGAAGGTTAGTTAGTTTGTTAGAACTAACGTTCTTAGATCTTTTGCACTGTAAAGATACATCTGTGTAATCTTGTCAATATCAACACTACATTCAACTTCCTTGTTATATTTCTTGTTCAATAATTTACATTCTTTCTATATTTTGATATTTGGGATCTATCAAATGGTATCAGAGCCAATTCATCTATCTTTTGATTCTTGATCAATCTATTCAAGATTGATTCGAGTTGTTCTAAATTTCAAATCTAGGTGAATTTGCGATCAATCAAATAAGGATGTCGAAAGAAATCGTTTTCCATCGGATCTGAGACTAAACCACCTACTCTGTTCTTGGGTGAGTACCATCAATGGCGCATACGGATGATTCAATTCTTGGATAACATTGATGAGGCATTGATGCAATCCCTTATCAATGGACCCCTTGAAGTCTACGTGGAAATTGCTGTTGTTCCTAGAACATAAACTACTCCTAAAATTCCAGCAACTCGGATCAAGAAGAGTCCTAGCATGTATAACAATGCTGAAAAGGAGCCAGCCAAAGTAGGTAGAAGGGGACTTACTTTACTCACCATGGCCATCCCAAATGAAATATTCAATAGAGTTGATAGCTTAACTTCTGCTAAAGCCATGTGGGATGAAGTGCAGGTTCAGAAGCAGGGGAGTACTAAAGCTCAAGCTCAGAGACTGAACATATGTATTGGTACATACGAGAATTTCAGATACAAAGAGAGTGAATCAATCACTGAAACTTATCATAGGTTCAATAATATTCTGAATGACTTAAGAAGAAATGGTGTTCAATAATTTAATTCAGAAATTAACAATAAGTTTCTTTATAATCTGGGGAATGAATGGTCTAGCTATTCTGACAACATGGTTACCAGGAATATGTCTAAAAAATCTATCCATGATGTTTATGGGATTTTGTTTCAACAAGAAGACAAAATCAAATTTAGACAGAATGAACAGAAAAAGACAAATGATATTGTAGCCTTGTTAAGCAAGAAGTTAAATAGTTCAATGACCATGTCATCAAAGAACAAAGTTTGTGAAATTCCAGAAACTGCCCTCTTTGATGGAAACGAGTCAGATGAAGAGTTGAAAAGGATTTCTGATAGTATTGCTTTCATGATAGGACAGTTCCATCAAAGATACAATCAGAAATACAAGAACAAACCAAAGTCTAAAGATGGAGCAAAGAAGATCTGAAGTCAAGATGTTGTTCAACAAGATAATGCAAAACCAACTAGGTGTTTTAATTGTAGAAAACCTGGTCATTTTGCAAGGCAATGCAAAATGCCTAAGGTCAAAAATTCTAGTTATTATGAAAAGAAGCATTTACTTGCAAAGAAAAAGGAAATGAATCCAACTCTAATTACAAAGTATGAAGAAGATTGGTTGAACCGGAGTGATGGAGAATATGATGAAGAAGTTGCTCACTACGCTTCAAACTACTACATGTGTCAGATGGATCCAGAAGATACATATGCACATGATTCTGAGGTACAAACTTCTTCTTCTGAAACTTAGTCTGAAACAAGTACATCTTTAAATTCTGAAAACAACATGCAAGATCAAATTCTGAATATGAATTCTGAATTTGAAAATCTCAGAAACATAAGAAAAGGTGAAAGAACGTTGGTAAATAAGTTTAGAGCTGAAAGTCAAATCTATAAACAAAATTGTCAAAATGCTGAAGAAACACTTGAAAACGTTTTTAAAGAAAAATATTTGTTAAAAGAAAAGATGGATAGTATGTGTTAGACCTCATTCACAGAGAAGTATGAACCCGAATTGTACAAGTGCAGAAGATCATAAGTTTGTCTTCTGATCCCACTCATCACAGAGACGCCCAGAGTTTGGAAGAACAGCTGGACTTCAAAAGAAGCATCATACGCGCTCCTGATTACGTGGACTGCACACTTTCCGTGTAACTAGTTGTGTAACAGAATTTGTTACAAGCTTAGCTTACGTGTCAATTTGTAATAGGCTAGACAGTTGACTTCTATCATTGGAATAGTATAAATAGCTCCTTTTATGAATGAAATAGTTGTCGATCTGAAATATATTTTGGAGAGCTAATTGTGCATTTCATTCATCTTATTGTAATCGTCTTCCAAGTTATCAATACGAATTACTAATTGTTCTTCAATATTGTTCTTACTGTTCATATCGTTAATTGCTTTAATTCATAGATCTACTGTGCTTCCGTTCATATTTCCATATTTGATCTATCAATTAACTGTTAGAAAGGGATCCGGGTTCCAACAATTGGTATCAGAGCCATCTAATCAATATATTGATTATTAGATCTCTTCCATTTGGAGAAATCCCTCTTCTATTCGCAGTAATTTTCAGTTTTAAGCTACTGTTCGTAATTCTACCCTGTTTTACGAGAATTTGTTAATTTCGTAACAATTTTCTCCAAATTGGTGGTAATTTTGGTTTAAATCTGAAATCAGTAAGAATATCTTCCTGTTTCAATTCATCTGAAATTTATTTGTTCTAAATTTCAACAACCTTCCTGTAATTCTCTCAAATCCCTGTTTTCTGAAAATATGGCAAATTCAAGTTTGAATGTTGTATACACCTCCGGATCCCTGACAAAACCACCTACTGTAATATGTGGAGAATATCCGCAATGGAAGATCCGTATGATCAATTTTTATGAAGGATTGGATATAGAACTTTACCCTATTGTTCAAAATGGTCCGTTTATTCCAATGACAACGGTTCCAAGGATTCCTGCTACTACTAATACCGATGAAGTCCCTGCGAGATAAGTTCCAAAGCTGAGGGATAATTGGTCTGCTGAGGAAAAGGAAAAAGTGGAATTGTCCAAAAAGGCAAAGAGTCTCTTGATCATGGCAATTCCAAATGAGATTTTCCAGTCTCTGGATTCGTGTGATACTGCTAAAGAGCTATGGGATCAGCTGGAAAATATTCTAGAAGGAGGAGCTAAAATGAAGAAAAACAGAAGAGGTTAAGCCCTGAATGAATACAATAGCTTCTAGGCTATTCCTGGAGAATCTTTGGAGCAGACCTTTCATAGATTTAATACTCTGATAAATCTATGCAAAATGTGTGATATCGTCAGATCTAAGGAAGACAACAATGTCTTATTTCTCAAACGATTGAATCCAGAATGGTCAAATCTCTCAATGTCTCTTCAAGCTAATCAGGATCTCGAACAATGGTCTCTGCATGATGTATTTGGTACACTTCAAGTTCATGAGAAAGAGGTTGTTCAGAAGAAAACAACAATAGGTGGACCTTTGGCTCTAATTTCTAAATCTAGAGGATCGGTCAGAAGGAGTAAAGAAATCGAGAGGAGAGGAAAGAGTAAGGCTCTTATACCAGAAGCAATCCCAAAGGATGATTCTGACTCTGATGATAAGATCAAAGCTTTTGGTTATTCACTAGCACTTATCACCAAACAATTCCCAAAGAAGTTTTGTAATAGATCTTTCCAAGGAAGCAAAAGATTTGATCGGTCCACTCCAAGTTATGCCCCTAGACAAGAGATACAGAAAACTGAGAAGACAGAGGCAGAGAAGAAGGAAGAAGAACTGAAGAAGAAGAAGGATGTGTGCTATAGATGTGGTAAGCCAGGGCACTATTCAAAGGATTGCAAGGGGGCTTTTGGAAAAGACAAATCGTACTACAAGAACAAATATAAGTACACCGTCGTTGAAAGAGCTCACTATGTAGAAAAGGAGAACTGGCTAGGAGATGAGTCTAGCGGAGATGAAGCCATGTTCTGCGGAATGGCCACAACTAATGAATCAGAAGATCAGCCTTCTGAAACACCGGTTAGTACTCTCTCTAAATCATCTGAACTCGAAAAATCATTCTAAGTTTGTCAAATGATTTTGAAGAACTTAAGAAAAAGCTTACAGTTGAAAAGAAATTGTGAAAACATATTGAACAAACTCTTTCTGTAACTCAAAGGGAAAGAGAAATTTACAAAAGAGAGATGGATCTTTTCACAGAAGAAAAACTGAAGTTAAGTGCTGAAAATGAGAAGATTTCCAAAGTTTTTAAAAATACAGAAGTTAAGTTCAAAGAAGAGAAATTGAACCTCATTAAACTTTTGGAAAACAAAGAAAAGGAGATTAAAGAAAAAGAAAGTGACAGATTGAATTATGTAGCAATTAAAAATTACTTTCAAAAGGAGAGAGAATTTTTACATGTTGAACTTCAAAACAAAAAGCTACAGATCAAAACATATCTGGATGCTTAGAAAGTTCATGACAAAATAAATACACAAGTAGGGAGATCTGGACTTGGTTTCAAGGATTTGGATCCCTACACATGTGAAAAGAGGTCCACTCTGAAATCTGTTTTCTGTCTAGGACAAGAACAGAAGCCTGTGTTTCCAATTTTATATGAGCAATCCATTTTTAAAAAATCAAAATATGAAAATGGTCGTCATCAAAGAAAACTCAAGTTTAAAAACATTGAATATTCATCGGGAAAAACAAATGTTGATCTGAATAAAATTCAGAAGAAAGGTGACATTTTCAAATTTGTGTCAAATGTTCATATAACTTTGAATCCAGAGGCTGATGTTTTTTTCCTACACAAGCTGAAGAAGAGATAAGACTTTGTTTTGAAAATGATATTCTCTCAACTCTAGATAAATACTTTAAACTTGAACATGAAAATGTTCAGCAAAATTTTTCAGAAAATCATCCAGAGATATTTCCTTGTTCTTTCATCGACTTAAATCTTCCAGAAACTCAAGACAATTTGGAAATAATCGCAAATCCCTGGGAAAATGAAGATCAAAGTGATGATTTCTTTGATAAGTCAGAGAAATATTTTTCAAATTTAGAAAATCAATTACCTTTTGTTTACAAAAAGGTTCCAAAGGTAGTTAAGAATGAAGAAGCACCCTTCTTCTATACAAATGAACCTCTGGAGATTAGAGCCTCTGGTCTGAATGTTGAAAAACATTCAAGTGGAATACCAATAATCTCTGTTCCTCCAACAGGATAGAGAAAAGTTGTTTCCATTCATCCAGACTTCATTGGGATCTGGCTTAAGGCCAAATCTTGTCTTGAACTTGAGAAAGAAGAAAGTCTTAAAAAGAAATTGAATGATCAGCAAAAATCTCTGCAATCAAGTTCTCCGAAGCTTACTCCTGCTCAAAAGGGCAAATTGAAATCTAATCTTTCAGCTCCTGTTTCAGTAATTCCCAAAGCTCCTGAGAAGGTTTATCAGAGGAAGCCTCAACAGAAGAACACTTATTATTCTAAGCATAAGTCTAGCCTAGCTAAGAAGTTCAATAGAACTACTGATACTAGTATAGACAGAAATAAGAAGAATTGTAATTATCATTATTCTAATGAAAATTCAAAGCAATTTTTTATGTCTCAGAATTCTGAATGTTTTTCTTTATTCTTAAAACTAAAGCAATTTTTCTCAAGGCCCTCTGATCGTTTTTATGATAACTTTTCCCACTTCAGGATTAAACCAAAGAAAAACAAAAATACAGAAAATAAAAAGAGCAAACCTTTAAATCCTGCTAAATCAAATCATGCGCAAGATAAAAAGAATGAAAAGTCTAAAACTAACGTTAAAGGACCCATTATGAAATGGGTACCTAAATCACTCTGATTTTGATTATAGAAGCAGTGTGTGCACATCTGGTACCTTGACTCTGGATGCTCGAGGCACATGACTGGAACTAAAAATTTACTCTCCCAATTTAAAGACAAATGTGGTGGAGCTGTAACGTTTGGAGACAACAGTAAGGGTCAAATAAAAGGATGCGGTACTTTACAAGAAGGTAATATTACCTTATCAAAAGTAGCTTATGTCTCTGGTTTGAATCATAACCTGCTGAGTGTAAGTCAACTTTGTGATTCTAAAATACTTGTTGTATTTGATGAAAAGCATTGTTACTTGTTTTCTAAGGTAGGTGAAGAACTCTGGAGAGCAGACAGAAAAGGTAATCTATATATGATGAACTTCACATCGAAGGACGGTAAAGAAACTCTCTGTCTTATCTCTAAAAAGAGTGAAGTTGCATGGTTATGGCATCACAACATGTCTCACTTAAATTTTGATAACCTTGAGATGCTTGTCAAACACAATTTGGTAACTGGTCTTCCAGAAGTTCAATTTCAAAAGGATCACCTCTGCCCTGCATGTGAAATGGGAAAAATAAAACGAGCATCTCATAAAACAAAAAAGTGATCATTCATGCACTAGACCTCTGCAATTATTACATGTCGACCTCTGTGGTCCTATTGCAATTCCGAGTCTGTCTGGTAAAAAGTATATACTGGTACTTATTGATGAATTTTCCAGGTATACATGGCTCGCATTTGTAAGACAAAAATCAGAGGTGCCTATCTTTATACAGAATATGATGACCAGAATCCAAGTTCTTCTACACTAGAAGATTCAGTAGCTAAGAACTGATAACGGTACTGAGTTCAAGAATGCCAAGCTTGAAGGATATCTTGTTGAACATGGCATTACACAAAACTTCTCTGCTGTACGCACTCCTCAACAAAATGGGGTAGTCGAACGACGTAACAGAACCTTGGTAGAAGCAGCCAGAACGATGCTTGCAGCTTCTAGACTCCCTATCCATTTTTGGGCAGAAGTTGTAGCCACTGCTTGTTTCACTCAAAATCGTTCCATTATCGTCAAGAGGCATCTCAAAACCTCTTATGAGCTTATAAACAAAACAAAACCCTCTATCAAATTCTTTCACATTTTTGGCTGCAGGTGTTTTATTTTAAATGACAGAGAAAATATTGGCATGTTTGATAAGAAATCAGATGAAGCTAAATTCTTAGGATATTCGTTAAATTCAAGAGCTTTTAGAGTTTTTAATTTACGTACTAAGACTGTTATGGAAAGCATTAACATCGATTTTGATGATCAAACTCAATTGACTTCTTAGTATTCTACTTCTGTACTCAAACTTAATACAGTTACTTCTGATTATCTTTCAGGTTCCAGAGAATCCGAAATTGATGCAATTTTTCAAGATTTTATGGGCGAAGAATTATTTTCAGAACAAATACCAACGACTCCATCCTTGAGTATTCCTGAAGTTCTCCAGGCTTCTAGAATTACTATTTCTGGTCCTGAATTATCTGATGCAAGTCCACCAGCAACTTCTGTTCATCCCATTCCATCAAGTGACTGTCCAGAAGCCACTTCTGTGCCTTCATTTGAGGGGGAGACTTTAGATGCTGATCCAGATTAAGAATTAATTCCAGATGAGGTTATTCAATCTTCTAAAACAGAAGTTCAAGCTCAACAAGTACCTCAAACTAGGATGACGAGATGGACTAAATCACACACTCCAGATCTTATTATTGGCAGTCCATCTGAAGGTGTTAAAACAAGATCTGCTACTGCAAATGAAGGTTTTTATGTTAATTTTCTTAGCATGATCGAACCAAAGAAAGTTCATGAAGCCTTGCAAGAACCTAGATGGGTGGATGCTATGCAAGAAGAATTGCTTTAGTTTGAACGAAATAAAGTTTGGAACTTAGTACCCTTGCCAAAGGACAAACTCGCAGTTGGTACTAAGTGGGTCTTCAGAAACAAGAAAGACGAAGAAGGAATAGTGATCAGAAACAAGGCTCGACTGGTGGCTAAGGGGTATTCTCAAGAAGAAGGAATAGATTACGATGAGACCTTTGCCCCTGTAGCAAGACTTGAGGCAATACGACAATTTCTGGCCTTCTCTGCATACAAAAACTTTAAGGTATATCAAATGGATGTTAAATGTGCATTTCTGAATGGATATCTCAAAGAAGAAGTGTACGTTGAACAACCTGCTGGTTTTAAAGATGCTAAACATCCAGAGTATGTCTATCTTCTTGACAAAGATTTATATGGTTTGAAACAAGCACCAAGAGCCTGGTATGAACGAATATCTACGTTTCTGATCAGTAAAGGTTGCGAAAAAGGTAAAATCGATACAACTCTGTTCATCAAAAGAGGCAAAGGTACATTAACTATTGTACAAATCTATGTGGATGACATAATCTTTGGATCTACTCATCAGACAAAAGTTGATATATTTTCAAAATTGATGGAACAAGAACTTGAAATGAGTATGATGGGAGAACTAACATTCTTCCTAGGACTTCAAGTCAAAAAAAATGCCTCTGGAATTTTTATAAATCAAGCTAAGTATGTGTCTGACATGCTTAAGAAATTTCATCTTCAAAATTCCTCACCTATGAAAACTCCTATCTCTACTAGCACGAAACTTGGCCCTGATCCTTCTGGGAAATCAATGGACGTTACGGGTTATAGAGGTATGATAGGATCTCTTCTGTATCTAACAGCTAGTAGGCCAGATATTATGTTTGCCACTTGCCTCCGTGCTCGTTATCAGGCCAAACCTAAAGAATCATATTTGGCTGTTGTTAAACGAATTTTTAGATACCTAAAGGGCACTCCATCACTGGGTCTCTGGTATCCTAAAAATTCTGGATTTGATCTAACGGCATATACAGATTCTGATCATGCAGGATGTAAGTTGGACAGAAAAAGTACCTCTGGTAGCTGTCAACTTCTGGGGAACAGACTTATCAGCTGGACATCCAAGAAACAGAACTGTGATTCAACATCTACAGCAGAAGCTGAATATGTTGTTGCTGCCAGTTGTTGTTCCCAGGTAATATGGATGAAAACTCAGCTTAGAGACTACCGATTAGTATACGACAAAATTCCCATCCTATGTGACTCGGAAATTGCTATTGCCATCACTGAAAATCCAGTTCAGCACTCCAAAACAAAACACATCGATGTCAGGTATCATTTTATCAAAGATCATGTAGAGAAGGGCACAATAAAAATGTATTTTGTCTCTACTGATTATCAACTTGCTGATATTTTCACAAAAGCTCTGGATGAGAAACGCTTTAATTTCTTAGTCAACAAGTTGGAAATGCTAAATATGTAATTATCTTCAATTATATGATCATCATAGGATTAATAATTGCTCATTTTTGTACATATTTTTGTTGTCTTATTTATTGTTTTATCTTATTTTCTTTATGATTCGAATTTATCAGAACTGTCCAGAAGCTTCTGGTCACTTCTGATAATTCAATTCAGAGGCGCTCAGAAATCTCTGGGCACCTCTGTTCTTTAAAGAATATATCTTAATTTTCTGAACCAATTGATGAGAGAAAGGGAACATTACTTAAAAAAATGCAAGGGGGAGCAAGATGCAACTTTTGAGGGGGAGCACATAGATCAATTCGAGGGGGAGCATATCACAACTAACAGAAGTTAGCTGTCTTTTGAACCTCTCTTTACTTAAACGTTTTCTTTGAATCTGCTTCTTCTGAATAACTCTTGTCGTCAAGGTTACTAAGAATTTTCATATTCAACTAAAACTCTTCTGAAAAGATGTTATTTTTACATTATTGGTCACAAAATGTTTTCTCTGACCAGCTATTTTCTGACTTCGTTTTTCCTCTGAAATTTTAATTTTAATAAGTCCCTTTTATTTAACTCTTGCTTTCAAGGTTACTTAAAATCTTCTTATTTTATTAAAGTTTCTTAAGAAACACCTGTCATTAAATATGAAACTTTCATTTGATTCAAAACCGATTTATTCAATCAAATGTCTGATTTTAAATTCATTAAAAGGTTTTATTAATCTCAAAAATTATTTTAATCAATAGATTACCTATTGTTTAATTAATAATTTTTCTTATTAATTTCTTTTTAATTTTTGGAGGGAATACTCAACAGTTTAAAGCGCTAAAACGTTTTCAGTGACTCATCAATAAACGTGGCAATCATCACATACACGCTACCTTATTGAACACGTGTCATTGATCGTGTTATTGCATGACTGCACGCCTGCACGCTTACATCAGCATAAACGAACCGTTTTTGCCCATCCCCAAATTAAAACCCTTTCCATTCCAAATTACACTCGAGTACTCTTTCTCTCTCATATACAAACCTCACAACTATTGTACATCGTCTTCTTCCTCACGCTATTACTCGCAAGTGCATACCTATTCGCTTATCATTTTCCCAAACACCCAAAATTCATTAATGGCGACCCAATCTGCAAATCTCAATGTCCAAGACGAAGAAGGAAGGTTAATCGACTCAACGGCTGACAGTGCTCCGGTCATCAAATTGCCATTCAAGGCTAACAATGTTCAGGTTCTTCTCGATACAAACACCTATTTGGCTGATTACAAGGTCATGATTGAGTTGCTACAACACCATTCACTAAACCAAACCCTAACTTTAACCAACCCCAATGTTCCTGAAATCTATGTCCAAGAAGTATGGCAATCATTGTACGTAGCAGATGAAGAAAGTCTTCATGGAAGCTTTATCCATCCCACCGAACCTGACACTGCTGTGGAAATACCTATCACAAGGAAGAAACTCGCAAGGTATTTTCATTTTCCCCAACCCATTATCGATGATGCAGGTCAAAAAGTACCAAATCCTGACCTTGAACAAAACCCTACCCCTGAAGCCCTACTTGCATTCATCAATTTATTGGGTTATAATGAACCACTCACGAAGCTATCTGAGTTCAAGAGAAAGAAGTTACCTCTAATGTGGAACGTGTTGGTTTCCATCCTGAACAAAAGCCTAACCTGCAAAATCGGCTCCTTAGACCAGGCAAGCAAAAGCATCCTCACAATCATGTATGGTATGTAAAATCGGCAAAATCGGCTCCTTAGACCAGGCAAGCAAAAGCCTAACCTGCAAAATCGGCTCCTTAGACCAGGCAAGCAAAAGCATCCTCACAATCATGCGAAATCGGCTCCTTAGACCAGGCAAGCAAAAGCCTCCTCAAAATCGGCTCCACTGGACTATGCGAGTTTGGTTTTCCAAGAAATGAAAGTTGTTGTGCATACAAAGTTTTCCCATCAGAACCAAGGAAAAGCCCTTCCAGTCCTAATGTTTCCCCGATTCTTATCTCTATTTACTTACCCAGCCATAGGGGCTCTGAAGGCTCCTCTGCGTCAACCATTCTGCAAGATTGCCTCCATGAGGTCACATAAGCCTACCATCGACAGCAATGGGTATTCATCACCAAGGGCGCTCTCCAGGTACATGCTAAATCTTATCCCTGAAACCTCTCTTAATCTCATATCTTATAGAAGCTCTCTGGTATCCTCTGAACCGAGAATACCTACCCAGAGCATTTAAAGCCTAGTTTAGGCAGTGAGGGGTCAAGTGAGCATAACCTTGAAAAGAATTTGAGTGAACATCTGAATGCCTCTACCCATCCACAGGGACACATATGAGCGAATCTCACCTTCTTCCCAAAGGGTACCCACATTTGCTGAGGTAGATGCCAACACATCTACTCTCATTGACCAAGGACTACCCAGTCCAATCCACTTAGAAGCCAACCGATCAGAGGATATTCTTCTTTCCTACGGATCTAGAACTACCAGGGATTCCACCTCTTCTTCATCATTCTCTCAAAAGGGTGATGATGACAATATAAGAGTTCCATTGCCCCAGAACTCAACATCACCTACACCAATCGTTGACGTCTCTGTGACCAACGAAGTCCTAGGGACAACAGAGGGTACGTCTATACCCTTTGATAGTTTAGAGGCTGATGAATTCCCATTAGAGGGATTACAGCATCAGGATGCACCACTTACCGGAGTTTTTCTACTCCCAAAAGGTAAGCACATTGTGTTCAGCTCCCCATTCTCTGATGATAGGGAACAAGTTGAACCAATCAGAACAACCGAAGAGGTGCTTGTCAATAACAGCCCTCCAAGACAGGTTGGAAGTCCCTCCACACTCAACGTAATAACAGGTGTGAATGAGAGCCTCTCTGAACGCAAGAGACAAGGGGCTCCATGTGTTGGAGATGCACCGGTTACCTCTTCTGATTTTGTGACCAATGCAGCATTTATGGCATTTGGTGATAAAATTCAGAGATCTATGGACGATCTAAAACAATCTCTTGAATCTCATCAATACATGCTTAATAATATTCATACAGAACAATTCGCTCAGACTCAAGCTCTGGAGGCTATCAAAAAGCTAATTTCTGATAATGCAGAGTTTCAAAGGACGTCTGCTTCTGAACACTTCCATACTCTGGACGCTGGCATAAAGGCCAATTCAGAAGCAATTTTCTATCTTCCTGACGAACTTCCAACTCTAGAGGTTACCATTTATGTTGCTGAATACAGTTCTTTTGTTGCTGATATTCAGAAGATAATAAAGGTCGTTATTCCTTCTAATGATGCTTCTGCCTCCTCCTCCTCTCTGGTAAAAAATCTGACATGGCTGTTTTTCAGAAATCCATGATCGACAGAATAAATGCATTGACTTCGATGTATGTTTCTAAGACAAATACTAGCACTTCCAACATGGATCAAAAGGTCACCTCTCTAGAAACCTCTATTTCGAAGTTATCATCTATGGTCAGCTCCATTTCTTCTACTTTTGAAGAAAAGAAGAAAGCAAAGGAGGCTAGGGCATGCAAGAAAGCTGAGCACAAGCATAAGAAGTCTAAGGATCAGGATCCTGATTCTCAGAAGGGGGAGAATCCGGAGAACCTTAAAAAAGTAAAAACTGAAACTGGTCAGAAAATGGAACAAGACAAAGGTAAAGCTCCAGCCTCTTCACCTTCTACACCACCTCCCCTCTTCTAAACAAACTCCTTTAACACCAACGCTATTAGCTACACACACTGGTCCTCTTCCCAAAGATCCAGAAGTAGCCAAGTTTTTACTTGAAATTCTTGGTAATACTAGGAGACAATCTCAACCTTTAAGTGCAAGAGCTTCAGAAACCAGACCTTCTGCTACTTCCCCTCAACCAAATGTAGAAGTTGAAAACAGAGCCAGGGTTGAAGCTGAAAAAACCAGAACTGAAGCTGATAGAGCTAGAACTGAAGCTGAACTCAGAGCAAAAGTTGAAGCTGACAAAGCTAAGGCTGAAGCTAATAAAGCCAAGGCCGAAGCTGAAAGAGCCAAGGCTCAAACAGAAAAAGACAGGAGCAAAAGCTGAAAAGGCTAAAGCTGAAGCTGATGAAGCTAAGGACGAAGCTGAAAGAGCACGGGCAAATCTTGAAAAAGCTAAACGAGAGGAGTCATTAAAGTGCAGAGCTGCTTATGAAGAAAGACAATAGAAGTTAGGAAGACTTGAGCTACCTACTCTGGAATTGAAAAACAGGCACATGTATGCCCCTGCTGACCAGAAGATATTTTTTATGCTGCCTAATTTTGCCAATGACTATCACGTAAGTGATGCTGTCAAAGATAGATTTATGAGTCATAGGCAGGCAAGAAAGGATGCCTACTCGATTGTACCAATCAAAACAATCTTTGCAATCAAGCACACTCAATTTGAACAATCAGAGATTTGGTACACTATATATGAGTTAGTTAGAGAAGATAAACAGACTTATTACTTCTACGATAATGATCTACTGTCCATTAATCCTTCTGATCTCTTAACTCTGGAGAAGTTCATGAAGATTCAAATGAATAGAAGGAGGGATAGTCAAGATAAAGTTGCCTACTTCCGGATCATCGAGTGCATGAAATCTTTTATCCGATACAGAAGACAGGTAAACTTTCAAACTAGGCTAAACTACAAAGTAGACAACTTATGCATCTCTGCTCCAAATGAATATTTGGAGGGTCTCAATGCTCTTAGAATTGGAAAGGTGTTGACTCAACCAAAAGAAGGGGTTGTGTTCAAGAGGCCACACGGAAGAAGCTTCTTCAGAATAAAAGAGGGACACAAATATTCATCAGAGGTCGTATATATTGTCAAATGTTACGCCTCTGTTGATGTTGATGATCATGGAAAAGAAGCGATAGAGAAGATACTAAAGAGACTTGATAGCGTCATGAAAATCAGAGAAATTACAGATCAGATCTCCAAGATTATCTCACAGATTGCCCCCTTCTGATACAAAATGAGTAGAATGATCATACAATATATAGCCTAAGAAAACAGGCGGAACTGAAGTCAAACGAAGTCATCTTTCAACATTCTGGACTTCATACTTAGGGGGAGATTGTTAGACCTCATTCACAGAGAAGTATGAACCAGAATTGTACAAGTGCAGAAGATCAGAAGTTTGACTTCTGATTCCACTCAACACAGAGACGCCTAGAGTTTGGAAGAACAGCTGGACTTCAACAGAAGCATCATACGCGCTCCTGATGACGTGGACTGCACACTTTCCGTGTAACTAGTTGTGTAACAGAATTTGTTACAAGCTTAGCTTACGTGTCAATTTGTAATAGGCTAGACAGTTGACTTCTATCATTGTAATAGTATAAATAGCTCCTTTTATGAATAAAATAGTTGTCGATCTGAAATATATTTTGGAGAGCTAATTGTGCATTTCATTCATCTTATTGTAATCGTCTTCCAGGTAATCAATACGAATTACTAATTGTTCTTCAATATTGTTCTTACTGTTCATATCGTTAATTGCTTTAATTCATAGATCTACTCTGCTTCCGCTCATACCCATATTTGATCTATCAATTAACTGTTAGTTAGAAAGGGATCTGGGTTCCAACAATTGGTATCAGAGCCATCTAATCAATCTATTGATTATTAGATCTCTTCCATTTGGAGAAATCCCTCTTCTATTCGCAGTAATTTTCAGTTTTAAGCTACTGTTCATAATTCTACCCTATTTTACGAGAATTTGTTAATTTCATAACAATTTTCTCCAAATTGGTGGTAATTTGGGTTTAAATCTGAAAATCAGTAAGAATATCGTCCTGTTTCAATTCATCTGAAATTTATTTGTTCTAAATTTCAACAACCTTCCTGTAATTTTCTCAAATCCCTGTTTTCTGAAAATATGGCAAATTCAAGTTTGAATGCTGTATACACCTCCGGATCCTTGACCAAACCACCTACTCTAATCTGTAGAGAATATCCGCAATGGAAGATCCGTATGATCAATTTTTATGAAGGATTGGATGTAGAACTTTACCCTATTGTTCAAAATGGTCCGTTTATTCCAATGACAACGATTCCAAGGATTCTTGCTACTACTAATACCGATGAAGTCCCTGCGAGATAAGTTCCAAAGCTGTCAATATCAACACTACATTCAACTTCCTTGCTATATTTCTTGTTCAATAATTTACATTCTTTCTATATTTTGGTATTTGGGATCTATCAAATGGTATCAGAGCCAATTCATCTATCTTTTGATTCTATTAAGAACCTGTCAGATCTGACAAGTTTCTGAAATTTATCAATCTATTCAAGATTGATTCGAATTGTTCTAAATTTCAAATCTAGGTGAATTTGCGATCACTCAAATAAGGATGTCAAAAGAAATTGTTAGGACCCAAACAATCAAGATATCAATATATGAAAAGATTTTGACATAAATGATGATAGCCAAATGTAATATGTATTGATTGAATGTACAGTATTACAGAATATGTCTTTACAAGGCTTATGAAAAATGTTAGTTCTAACAATCTAACTAACTATCTATTTATACATACAATAGAAAGACTAAAGTAACAGAGCATTCATAACAGACAAGTTCAGAACAGGTTCTAAACTCCTTCAGATCTTCTTCAGAAGTGTCTTCAGAACTTCTTCAGAACCTCTTCAGAAGTGTCTTCAGAACTTCTTCAGATCTTTATCTCTTCAGAACCCAGTGCCTTTTGAAGCTATTATGATATCTCTGTTGTTAGGACCCAAACAATCAAGATATCAATATACGAAAAGATTTTGAAAGGAATGATAATAGCCAAATGTAATATGTATTGATTGAATGTACAGTATTACAAAATATGTCTTTACAAGGCTTATGAAAACGTTAGTTCTAACAATCTAACTAACCATCTATTTATACATACAATAGAAAGACTAAAGTAACATAGCATTCATAACAGACAAGTTCAGAATAGGTTCTGAATTCCTTCAGATCTTCTTCAGAAGTGTCTTCGTAACTTCTTCTAACCTCTTCAGAAGTGTCTTCAGAAATTCTTTAGATCTTTTTCTCTTAAGAACCCATTGCCTTTTGAAGTTATTATGATATCTCTAGCAATCTCCCCCTTAGCTTCAAAAGTTCAGATCATACTTCCAGAAATTCAGAATTTCTCTTACATCCTTCAGAATTAGTCTTCTGTATTCAAGTAAGGATTCAACAACTCTAACCATTTCTTTTGCAAGTTTCTTGTGCTTCTCCGAATCTTCATTGCTCAGATTCTTTGGTCTTCTATTCTGTCTTTTTACCAAACGATCTCTGATTGCCATGAGAGTTCCATTGCAACATTTGTGGAGTTCTTCAAATCTCACAAATAATAGTTCCTGAAAGCATTTACAAACGAAGCCAGGAGGATGAATTACTAATATGCTTTTCTTCAAATTCTGAATATCTGGTAGACTCAGATTTGGTTTGCTCAAGTGTACTTGTTTCTTGTTTAGAACATAAGCAACTTGGAAATCAGTCTTTGCAGCCCATATAAATTCTCTGTATAATCCATCTCTAAGCACTGGAAATGATTTGGGTTTAAATCTGAAAATCAGTAAGAATATCGTCCTGTTTCAATTCATCTGAAATTTATTTGTTCTAAATTTCAACAACCTTCCTGTAATTTTCTCAAATCCCTGTTTTCTGAAAATATGGCAAATTCAAGTTTGAATGCTGTATACACCTCCGGATCCTTGACCAAACCACCTACTCTAATCTGTAGAGAATATCCGCAATGGAAGATCCGTATGATCAATTTTTATGAAGGATTGGATGTAGAACTTTACCCTATTGTTCAAAATGGTCCGTTTATTCCAATGACAACGATTCCAAGGATTCTTGCTACTACTAATACCGATGAAGTCCCTGCGAGATAAGTTCCAAAGCTGTCAATATCAACACTACATTCAACTTCCTTGCTATATTTCTTGTTCAATAATTTACATTCTTTCTATATTTTGGTATTTGGGATCTATCAAATGGTATCAGAGCCAATTCATCTATCTTTTGATTCTATTAAGAACCTGTCAGATCTGACAAGTTTCTGAAATTTATCAATCTATTCAAGATTGATTCGAATTGTTCTAAATTTCAAATCTAGGTGAATTTGCGATCACTCAAATAAGGATGTCAAAAGAAATTGTTAGGACCCAAACAATCAAGATATCAATATATGAAAAGATTTTGACATAAATGATGATAGCCAAATGTAATATGTATTGATTGAATGTACAAAGACATTACGTAATATGTCTTTACAAGGCTTATGAAAAATGTTAGTTCTAACAATCTAACTAACTATCTATTTATACATACAATAGAAAGACTAAAGTAACAGAGCATTCATAACAGACAAGTTCAGAACAGGTTCTAAACTCCTTCAGATCTTCTTCAGAAGTGTCTTCAGAACTTCTTCAGAACCTCTTCAGAAGTGTCTTCAGAACTTCTTCAGATCTTTATCTCTTCAGAACCCAGTGCCTTTTGAAGCTATTATGATATCTCTGTTGTTAGGACCCAAACAATCAAGATATCAATATACGAAAAGATTTTGAAAGGAATGATAATAGCCAAATGTAATATGTATTGATTGAATGTACAGTATTACAAAATATGTCTTTACAAGGCTTATGAAAACGTTAGTTCTAACAATCTAACTAACCATCTATTTATACATACAATAGAAAGACTAAAGTAACATAGCATTCATAACAGACAAGTTCAGAATAGGTTCTGAATTCCTTCAGATCTTCTTCAGAAGTGTCTTCAGAACTTCTTCAGAACCTCTTCAGAAGTGTCTTCAGAAATTCTTTAGATCTTTTTCTCTTAAGAACCCATTGCCTTTTGAAGTTATTATGATATCTCTAGCAATCTCCCCCTTAGCTTCAAAAGTTCAGATCATACTTCCAGAAATTCAGAATTTCTCTTACATCCTTCAGAATTAGTCTTCTGTATTCAAGTAAGGATTCAACAACTCTAACCATTTCTTTTGCAAGTTTCTTGTGCTTCTCCGAATCTTCATTGCTCAGATTCTTTGGTCTTCTATTCTGTCTTTTTACCAAACGATCTCTGATTGCCATGAGAGTTCCATTGCAACATTTGTGGAGTTCTTCAAATCTCACAAATAATAGTTCCTGAAAGCATTTACAAACGAAGCCAGGAGGATGAATTACTAATATGCTTTTCTTCAAATTCTGAATATCTGGTAGACTCAGATTTGGTTTGCTCAAGTGTACTTGTTTCTTGTTTAGAACATAAGCAACTTGGAAATCAGTCTTTGCAGCCCATATAAATTCTCTGTATAATCCATCTCTAAGCACTGGAAATGATTTTCTGAACTTGGTGATTGAGTCATGGAAGGGATAAAGACTTTTGTAAACTCTGATTAGATCTCTGAGATATATATTCTGAAAATCAGCTTCAGAGAAGGTAGAAACTTCACCATTTTGTCTTTCAACAGTAAAGAATGCATACTTGTAATTTTTCCTTGTTTTCAAGTCAGCATTAATTACTTTGATCATTGGGCTCTCCTTTCTGGCTTCATTCATTGGAATCCTTAACTTTCTGATGATATATGAGTACCATTGTTTCCAACTAAAAGATTTATGAATCCAACAATCAATATAGTTGAATTTTTGTTCATACTCCATAAATATTTCTGGATGAAAATATTCAAGGAACATGGTTAAGGCATTTTCTTCAATCCTTTGTTCTTGAAGATGTTCCTCTTCAGATACTTGTTTTGTAGGAACCAGCTCTTCAGATATAGCTTCAGAAATAATTTCTTTACCTTTCTCTTTTTCTTTTTGACTGAGTTCAGAAGATTCCATATTCAGAGAAAACTTCAGAATTTCCTCCATGTCTTGCTTCTTTGAGTGAATTTGAAAATCGTAGGCATCACTTAGTAGATAATCAGCTCCTCTGATCTTGTTTTCTCTTTTATGACCAGCAAGATAACTTCTTTTTACATTCTCTCTGAAGTGAATTCTTTCTTTTATCAGATAAAATATTTCTTCTTTAATGTCTGATTCTCCAACATAATCATTTGAATATTCAAGAAACCAATTCAGAGTTAAATTGGAGTATTTTGGAATATCTGAGGCCAGAAAGGTTTTATTTCCATTCACTGTATATCTGAATCCAATGTCTGGACAAGTGAACACTCTAGTTATTGCTGAATTTTCAAGGTTTATAGGTTCCAACAAATTCACCTTTGATAAACCAAATTCCAGAGCTAGTTGAAAGTCATGCTTTATAATGTTTCTTATATAGATTCCCAGAACTCTTCTGACTTCATAAACAAGTTCTGCTTCATTCTCTGCAAATACGTAAAGAAAGAACTGTCAATTTGTCTTGCAGTCTTAACTTGTATATGTCATATTGAGTAAACTCACATAAGGATCCATTTCTCCTTTCAGCTCCAAATCTATATATTAACAAATCATCTACAACAGATTTAGAAAAGCATCTGATCTTCTTTATGAGAGTTGAATCATTTAGATTCTGAACTCCATACTTCTGAATAAAATTTCTGACTTGAAGTATTTTATCTTCAGACCATTCATCATTAACAAATTCTTCCAGAGTTGCAAACTTCATACTTTTTCTGTACATGTAGAGATAAGTTTCTTCAGGAAATTCCAAACTTGTTTCTCCAAAACCGAATATATCTTCCTTTTCATATACTTGATCTAAAATGGGCTCAGAAGTCTGAAAGAAAGAATTCAGAAGAACCGCAGAATTTTTAAGTGGAGTTGAGAACTAAACTTGGATCATCTTAGAAGACCAAAAATCATTTAAAAATATAAACTTCTGAAAAATATAAAACATTTTGAGAATTCAGAAGTAGATTTGAACAAATAGAAAACTGATTTTATCTAAGGAAGCTTGTTCATACGTCTTAGATATAAAGTACAAGACTTTATTTCACCAATGCAGATTTGTTATGTAGGAAAGAGTAGTGTAGAAATTTAAAATTAATACCACTCCCCCTTGAATCACTAGCAATTATGATTCTCCCCCTTAATCATTGCTACTTTATCAAAGAAACAAGCAAATATTAGAGAAATGCGAGAAAAAAAATATATGAAAAGTATTAAAATACAATCAACCTAGATACAGAAGAAATATACTTCTGAGTTTGAAAAGAAGCAAAGATCTGAATGTTGAACTTCAGAATATGCAAAGTAATTCTGAAGAGCAAAGTATTCAGAATTTGATATAAAAACCTCAGAATGTAACTTCTAGAGTATAGGTGATGTGTAATACTTACATAGACATGTTCATCATGCCCAATTTACTTACCAAGAAGTTAAATCGTTTTTCATCAAGTGCTTTGGTAAATAAATCAGCTAACTGATAATCTGTCTAAACAAAAACATTTCAATATTACCTTTTTCCACATGATCTTTGATAAAATGATATCTTACATCAATATGTTTGGTCTTTGAATGCTGAACAGGATTCGCAGTGATGGCTATGGCACTCTTTGAATCACAATACTAAGGAACCTTTTTGAAAGTGTAACCATAGTCTTTTAGTTGAATTTGCATCCAGATCACTTGTGAGCAACATATTGGTGCTACATACTCTACTTCTGTAGAGGTAGAAACACAATTTTGTTTCTTTGAAGACCAGCTAACCAGTCTATCACCCAAAAATTGACATGATCCAGAAGTGCTTTTCCTGTCTAATTTGCAACCACCATGATCTGCATCTGTAAATGCAGTTAGTTCAAAAATAGGATCCTTAGGATACCAAAGTCCCAATGAAGGAGAACCTTTTAGATATCCAAGTATTCTTTTTGCAGCTAGAAGGTGTGATTCCTTAGGATTAGCTTGATATCTGGCATAAATACATGTAGAAAACATTATATCTGGTCTACTAGCAGTTAAGTAAAGCAAAAATCCAATTATGCCTCTGTACTTTTTCTGATCAACAGATTTTCCATTCAGATCAGGGTCTAACTTAGTTGCAGTGGCCATTGGAGTTTGAATACTTGAACAATCACTCATGTCAAACTTCTTAAGTAAGTCTGAGACATACTTAGATTGATTAATGAAGATGTCAGTGGGAAGTTGTTTAACTTGAAGACCAAGGAAAAATGTCAACTCTCCCATCATACTCATTTCAAATTCTGTTTGCATGATTTTCTCAAAATTTCTACAAAATTTTGGATTAGTAGAAGCAAATATAATATCATCTACATAGATTTGTATCAAAATCATATCATCACCCTCCTTTTTCAGAAATAAAGTTGTATCAACAGTACCTCTTTTGAATTTAGAATTTAGAAGAAAAGTTCTAAGAGTATCATACCATGCTCTTGGTGCTTGTATAAGTCCATATAAGGCTTTATCTAAGATGTAGACATGATCTGGGAATTCTTTGCTTACAAAACCTTCTGGTTGTTCAACATACACTTTTTCATGTAAAATACCATTCAGAAATGCACATTTCACATCCATTTGAAATACCTTCATGTTTTTATGAGCAACATAGGCAGGAAAAATTCTAATGGCCTCTAATCTAGCAACAGGGGCAAAGGTTTCATCATAATCAATTCCTTCTTGCTGACAATACCCCTTAGCTACAAGTCTTGCCTTGTTTCTCACAACAATTCCATTTTCATCCTTTTTATTTCTGAACACCCATTTTGTGCCAATGACAGATTTACCTTTTGGCTTTGGTATCAATCTCCAGACTTTGTTTCTTTCAAATTGATTTAACTCATCCTGTATGGCTAAAATCCAGTCTGCATCTTGAAGTGCCTTTTGAAGCTATTATGATATCTCTATCAATCTCCCCCTTAGCTTCAAAAGTTCAGATCATACTTCCAGAAATTCAGAATTTCTCTTACATCCTTCAGAATTAGTCTTCTGTATTCAAGTAAGGATTCAGCAACTCTAACCATTTCTTTTGCAAGTTTCTTGTGCTTCTCCCAATCTTCATTGCTCAGATTATTTGGTCTTCTATTCTGTCTTTTTACCAAACGATCTCTGATTGCCATGAGAGTTCCATTGCAACATTTGTGGAGTTCTTCAAATCTCACAAATAATAGTTCCTGAAAGCACTTGCAAACGAAGCCAGGAGGTTGAATTACTAAAGTGCTTTTCTTCAAATTCTAAATATCTGGTAGACTCAGATTTGGTTTGCTCAAGTGTGCTTGTTTCTTGTTTAGAACATAAGCAACTTGGAAATCAGTCTTTGCAGCCCATATAAATTCTCTGTATAATCCATCTCTAAGCACTAGAAATGATTTTTTGAACTTGGTAATTGAGTCATGGAAGGGATAAAGACTTCTGTAAACTCTGATTAGATCTCTGAGATATATATTCTGAAAATCGGCTTCAGAGAAGGTAGAAACTTCACCATTTTGTCTTTCAAAAGTAAAGAATGCATACTTGTAATTTTGCCTTATTTTCAAGTCAGCATCAATTACTTTGATCACTGGGCTCTCCTTTCTGGCTTCATTGATTGGAATCCTTATCTTTCTGATTATATCTGAGTACCATTGTTTCAAACCAAAATATTTATGAATCCAGCAATCAATATAGTTGAATTTTTGTTCATACTCCATAAATATTTCTGGATGAAAATATTCAAGGAACATGGTTAAGGCATTTTCTTCAATCCTTTGTTCTTGAAGATGTTCCTCTTCAGATACTTATTTTGTAGGAACCAGCTCTTCAGATATAGCTTCAGAAATAATTTCTTTACCTTTCTCTTTTTCTTTTTGACTGAGTTCAGAAGATTCCATATTCAGAGAAAACTTCAGAATTTCCTCCATGTCTTGCTTCTTTGAGTGAATTTGAAAATCGTAGGCATCACTTAGTAGATAATCAGCTCCTCTGATCTTGTTTTCTCTTTTATGACCAGCAAGATAACTTCTTTTTACATTCTCTCTGAAGTGAATTCTTTCTTTTATCCGATAAACTATTTCTTCTTTAATGTCTGATTCTCCAACATAATCATTTGAATATTCAAGAAACCAATTCAGAGTTGAATTGAAGTATTTTGGAATATTTGAGGCCAGAAAGGTTTTATTTCCATTCACTGTATATCTGAATCCAATGTCTGGACAAGTGAACACTCTAGCTATTGCTGAATTTTCAAGGTTTACAGGTTCCAACAAATTCACCTTTGATAAACCAAATTCCAGAGCTAGTTGAAAGTCATGCTTTATAATGTTTCTTATATAGATTCTCAGAACTCTTCTGACTTCATAAACAAGTTCTGGTTCATTCTTTGCAACACAAAAAGAAAGAAATGTCAATTTGTCTTGCAGTCTTAACTTGTATATGTCATATTGAGTAAACTCACATAAGGATCCATTTCTCCTTTCAGCTCCAAATTTATATATTAACAAATCATCTACAACAGATTTAGAAAAGCATCTGATCTTCTTTATGAGAGTTGAATCATTTAGATTCTGAACTCCATACTTCTGAATAAAATTTCTGACTTGAAGTATTTTATCTTTAGACCATTCATCATTAACAAAGTCTTCCAGAGTTGCAAACTTCATACTTTTTCTGTACATGTAGAAATAAGTTTCTTCAGGAAATTCCAAACTTGTTTCTCCAAAACAGAATATATCTTCTTTTTCATATACTTGATCTAAGATGGGCTCATCAAGAAGAGGAATATCAATCATTGGAATCGAAATGCAGGGT
Source organism: Silybum marianum (assembly GCA_036898165.1). Taxonomy (NCBI): domain Eukaryota; kingdom Viridiplantae; phylum Streptophyta; class Magnoliopsida; order Asterales; family Asteraceae; genus Silybum; species Silybum marianum. The sequence goes on along the minus strand of CM072540.1, from coordinate 10,856,723 downwards.
CTGACTCTTACTTCAAATCTTCCAGAGTAGATCATTAAAATTTCATCTGCAAGCTCAGTTCCTTCCATATGGTCTAGATCAACTTCATCTGGTTGATCAAGAAAATCTCTGAATATACAAAATCTGTTATCCAAAAGTCTACAATCCAGACTTCTTGGTTTATTAAAAAATATATGTACCCAACAGAACTGATCCAGAATATTCCATAATCTTTTAGAAGCACTTCTGAACTCTTCACTCAGAAGTTGTTGAGGCTTCCAAATTACTAAAGCTTTTGTTTCTTCTGATCTTTCTCCCATGTTTGCACCAATCATATCTTCTTCAAACATGATCACATCAGAAAGATCACTTGGTTCTTCAATGAGATCTTCAAAAGCAAGGTATTCCCTTATCATTTCTTCATTAGAGTCTGGAATTATATCTGTGTTATCTGAGCTTAGGTTTCCTTCAGAATCAAAATATATCTTCTCTGTTTCATACCCTTCATCTACTGTATCTTCAGAAGAATGAACAACTGCCTCTTGACCTTCATGTTCTGCAAATAAAATATCTTCTATTGCTTCAGAAACTCTATTAGATGCTTCACCAATATTCTGAGCATCTTCAGAAGTTTTCTCCGAGCTTTGTTTCTGAACATTTTCAAAATTCTCTGTTTCAGATACTCTCTCTTTTCTCTCCCTCTTGATTATCAGGATCCTGATCATCAAGACTTCTTTTAAAAGTATCTGATTGAGATCTGCATTCTAGAGTAGCTAATCTTGTGTTTAACTTTGTCTGAGAACTTTGAATGGATGATAGTTGATTGAGAATCTGAGAAATATCATCTTTTGTTGCATAAACTGGTTGACCAGAAGAAGAAGAAGGTTGAGAAGCTTTCAGAGAAGAAACTGATGAAGCCACTTCAAAAAAAGCTGACAGAAGTGCTTGTTTAAAAATATTCAGATCATTAGAAGATTGAAGATGAAAATCATTCAGCCTGTTCACCATTCTTTCCCCATGTTGATCCAACCTATCCTCCAACACCTTTTTGGTAGTATCCGTCAATTCCTTGATATCCTTCTGAATCTTTGCAAATTCAGAAGTACATAAATCTTTGAATTCTGTGAATTCAGAAGATGTGGGTAAGTTGCCAAGATCAACAGATGAACTTGTTTTCAGACCTTCAGAAGAAGGCTGGCCTGTATGAGCCACAAAGGCATCATGAACCACATGTGATTCTGTGAATGGAGCTTTTCTGATGTTCACCCCACCAGGGCTTCCAACTAATCCTTGATATCTAGAGATAGGTATATCTATAGTTGTTGATGCAATGTGACAAACACTTTGCTTAGGAACATCTGAAAGATGTGTGCTTGTGTGAATGGATGCCACATTAAGTGGTTCTGAAGGCTCAAAGTTGAGGGGACACTCAGACTCAATGTGCTCAAAACTATGAAGGGGGGACATATATCCTTCATTTTCAACAAAAAAAACCTCCAATTGGGGTCCTAATGGATTATAAGCTGCTTGCCCCATTTGTGTTAATGAAACACCCTTCTGTTGAGAGATGGGTGAGTGGCTGGGGGGGTTAACCAAGGTTGCCATGGGCTCACTGGCTGTTTCAATATTATCCACCAAAGAATGTGGAATAATAGTAGACGTGGGTGCCCGGCTTGTAACAGGTGGTTCACAGGTTTGTTTTTCTTTTACCCGTGTTCTCCCCTCATCAATTTTTTGTCTTACCCTTCTACCCAGTCTCTCAGTTTCATTTTTCCTCTTCACTTGTTGAGGTTGTTCTCCCCCCATGAACAGCCTCCCCTCTCTTTCTAGTAATTCTAGACTTTCTTGCATGATCACCACTCTTGTTTGAATCAGGGGAAGGGATTACTGGTTGAGGTAATCTCATAGATTCTAAATGCTCACTCCCAATCCTAGATGATGTACTTACAAGATCAATTAAATGAGAAGGTAGTGGAAGAGCATTTGGAAATTGAAGTTTTGCATTTGGTGGTCTTAAACTGTCCATAATGAAGATAGGAACATGTACCTCATGAGCTAGAACAGGAATTTTTGAGACAGCCTTCATTGCCCCTTTGATGAGAGTTTGAAAAAATCTCTGAAATGGTATGTAGTTGAATGTGGACTTCTTCGAAATTGCAGATTTGAGTTCATCAAAAATGAGACTAGCATAATCATAATGTTTGTTGAAGGCAACTCCATGAAAGATAATCCTCCCATTTGCTGAAGCTTGATCCAAACTTGAGCTTTTTCCAGATAAGCAGGTATTCAGAATGGAAAATAAGCAATACCAAATTGGAGGTAAACATTTTCTTCTAAAAGAGCTCAAAGCGCTAAGATTTTCAGAGTATCCCAAGCTCATGAAATCTGAGATCATTTCTGATGAAGATGGAATTGAATCATAACAGGTTTTCCCAAGAACCTCATCTGGTTTTGGCAAATAGTGAAGGCTCCTAATATCATCTACAGAGATGCATACCTTGTAAGCATGGACATAGGAGACAATTTCATCTTCAGTTTCATCAACATCAGCATAATACCAGAATTGTTGAAGATAAGAAGCAGGAACAGAGAATTTCCTAGAAAGGAGAGTGCGCAGGGGATGTTTCTTCAGAATATTAATCAACATTACTTGATCATCAATGAAGTCTTTGGATTTGAAGTTTAGAGCACAGTTATTTCTTTTGATGTCTAGTAATTTCTCAGCAGGTACATAGAGTTTGGACATATCACTACTTTCATCACGATTCTGGTATTCACTTTCAGCAACATTTGATTCAGAAACAACATCAATTGGTGTAACTTGTGTTTCCCCAATTTTAGCAGTTGTCGGGTTAGGGTTAGGGTTTGAAGGTCCGGCTTGATTAGTTGCAGTTGTGGCTGTATCTTGAAGCATTTGATCATCATTCAGTGGGATTTCCAGTGATCCAACCATTAAGTTTTGAGGCACAATCTTGAATGAACCATCACTTGATGATCCATTGTTATCATTGAAACTCGAGGAAGAAGAAACCATGGCATTTGATGTAGACATGATGTTGGAAGAACACGGATTGGTAATAGAAAGAGGATCAATAAACACAGAAAGATTTCTCAGAGAAAAGTTGCTAAAAAATGAATATGATGAAGAATCCATTGATTTATATGACTGGATAATCGCTGTAGGACACGTGGCCAAAAAGTAAATGTGATTAGAGTAGTAATCATCATTTATTAGGATAAATGAACCGTTTAATGGTCGTGTTTAAGAGAGATCCAATGAAATTAAAACACGTGGCACACGCTTAAGTGAAAAATCAACGGGAAGTTAAGTTCTGAGAACAAGTTCAAAAACAACAGAATTTGTTCAGAACTTCTGAGAATAAGTTCAGAAGTCTGAAAGAAGGAATTCAGAAGAACCGCAGAATGTGGAAGTTTAGTTCAGAACTAAACTTGGATCATCTTAGAAGACCAAAAATCATTTAAAAATACAAACTTCTGAAAAATATAAAACATTTTGCCAATTCAGAAGTAGGTTTGAACAAACAGAAAACTGATTTTATCTAAGAAAGCGTGTTCATACTTCTTAGATATAAAGTGCAAAACTTTATTTCAGCAATGCAGAGTTGATATCTAGGAAAGAGTAGTGTAGAATTTTGAAATTAAAACCACTCCCCCTTGAATCATTAGCATTTGTCATTCTCCCCCCTAATCATTGCAATGTTATCAAAGAAACAAGAAAATATTAGGAAAATAATTAAAAACAAATGAAAAGTATGAAAATACAATCAACCTAGATACAGAAGGAATATACTTCTGAGTTTGAAAAGAAGCAAAGATCTGAATGCTGATCTTCAGAATATGCAGAATATTTCTGAAGAGCAAACTATTCAGAATTTGATATAAAAACCTCAGAATGTAACTTCTAGAGTATAGGTGATGTATAATACTTACATAGACATATTCATCATGCCCAATTTACTTACCAAGAAGTTAAATCGTTTTTCATCAAGTGTTTTGGTAAATAAATCAGCTAATTGATAATCTGTCTGAACAAAAAACATTTCAATATTACCTTTTTCCACATGATCTTTGATAAAATGATATACATCAATATGCTTGGTCTTTGAATGCTGAACAGGATTCGCAGTGATGGCTATGGCACTCTTTGAATCACAATACTAAGGAACCTTTTTGAAAGTGTAACCATAGTCTTTTAGTTGAATTTGTATCCAGATCACTTGTGAGCAACATATTGCAGCTGCTACATACTCAGCTTCTGCTGTAGAGGTAGAAACACAATTTTGTTTCTTTGAAGACCAGCTAACCAGTCTATCACCCAAAAATTGACATGATCTAGAAGTGCTTTTCCTGTCTAATTTGCAACCACCATGATCTGCATCTGTAAATGCTGTTAGATTAAAACTAGAATCCTTAGGATACCAAAGCCCCAATGAAGGAGAACCTTTTAGATATCCAAGTATTCTTTTTGCAGCTAGAAGGTGTGATTCCTTAGGATTAGCTTGATATCTGGCACAAATACATGTAGCAAACATTATATCTGGTCTACTAGCAGTTAAGTAAAGCAAAGATCCAATTATGCCTTTGTACTTTTTCTGATCAACAGATTTTCCATTCAGATCAGGTTCTAACTTAGTTGCAGTGGCCATTGGAGTTTGAATACTTGAACAATCAGTCATGTCAAACTTCTTAACTAAGTCTGAGACATACTTAGATTGATTAATGAATATGCCAATGGGAAGTTGTTTAACTTGAAGACCAAGGAAACATGTCAACTCTCCCATCATACTCATTTCAAATTCTGTTTGCATGATTTTCTCAAAATTTCAACAAAATTTTGGATTAGTAAAAGCAAATATAATATCATCTACATAGATTTGTATCAAAATCATATCATCACCCTCCTTTTTCAGAAATATAGTTGTATCAACAGTACCTCTTTTGAATTTAGAATTCAAAACAAAAGTTGTAAGAGTATAATACCATGCTCTTGGTGCTTGTTTAAGTCCATATAAGGCTTTGTCTAATATGTAGACATGATCTGGGAATTCTTTGCTTACAAAGCCTTCTGGTTGTTCAACATACACTTCTTCATGTAAAATACCATTCAGAAATGCACATTTCACATCCATTTGAAATACCTTCATGTTTTTATGAGCAACATATGCAAGAAAAATTCTAATGGCCTCTAATCTAGCAACAGGGGCAAAGGTTTCATCATAATCAATTCCTTCTTGTTGACAATACCCCTTAGCTACAAGTCTTGCCTTGTTTCTCACAACAATTCCATTTTCATCCTTTTTATTTCTGAACACCCATTTTGTGCCAATGACAGATTTACCTTTTGGTTTTGGTATCAATCTCCAGACTTTGTTTCTTTCAAATTGATTTAACTCATTCTGCATGGCTAAAATCTAGTCTGGATCTTGAAATGCTTCATATGGCTTTTTGGGTTCCATGCTACTTAAGAAATTTACATACAGACATTCATTTGATGTTGCAGATCTTATTTGAACACCTTTTGATGCATCTCCAGTTATTTGATGTACTGGATGACTAGATGTCCATTTGTTCACATTTGGCAATGGTTGAACAAATGAAACATTATTCAGAGAATCATAATCATCAATAATTGCTTGAGTTTCAGTATCATGATTGATAGCTGAATGTAAATCTGAAGACTCCCCCTCAAATGGAGAAATCTGAATTGGTTCAGAACTTTGATGTTCATGGTCAGAAATATTTTGAACCAGTTCAGAAACAACTTGAATTGGTTCAGAAGTTGCATTTTCAGAAGTTGGAAGTTCTGAATTTAAGGTAGAGAGTTGTGGTACTGATTTATTTGAAATTTGTATTTCTGAAATGTCTTGATCATTTATGTTTCTGAGAAGAGACGGATTTTGATAATCTGCAGAAACATTTATAGAAATATCAAATAAGTCTTGACATAAATTGTCTATATTGGATTTAAGTAAAGTTTGAGATGCAGAAGTAGAGTTTATCTGATTATGTTCTTAGTCCAAACTTTCAGAAATTGGTTTATGTGCGAGTTGTGAACTGTTTTGTTCAGAAGTCATTATTGGCTCATGAAATCTGACATTTGTAGTCTTAATGATTCTCTGAGTTCCTTTAATGAGTACTCTATAAGCTTTGGATCTTTGAGAATAGCCAACAAAGATACCAGCTACACCTTTTGGTGCAAATTTGTCAATATGTTGAGTATCATTCTTTAGAAAACACCTGCAACCAAAGATTTTAAAATAATAAATAGAGGGTTTTCTTTGTTTTAACATTTCATAAGGAGTTTTAAGAAATTTTCTGTTTAGAATGGTTTTGTTCTGAGTAAAACATGCAGTAGCAATAGCTTCTGTCCAAAGAGATAGAGGAAGTTCTGAATATGCAAGCATGGTTCTTGCAGCCTCTACCAAAGTTCTATTCTTTCTTTCAACTACCCCATTTTGTTGAGGAGTTCTTGCAGCGGAAAAATTATGTGAAATACCAACAGATTCCAAAAAAAATGCGAAGTGTAGAATTGGTAAATTCTGTTCCATTGTCACTTCTGATCTTTTGAATTGGGAGTTGAAGAAGAACTTGAATTTTCTTCAGAAAGGGTATCAGTCTTTCAGAAGTATCAGACTTGAGTCTCAGAAATTCAATCCATGTATATCGTGTATATTCATCTACTATAACAAGAATGTATTTCTTTCCCCCCATGCTTTGAGTTTTCATTGGGCCACATAAATCCATATGTAGCATTTCAAGTGGAGCTTTGCATGAAGATAGCATTTTCAGAGGATGAGAACTTCTTTTGATCTTTCCTAGTTCACATGCAGAACAAAGAGAGTTATTTTCAAATCTGATCTTTGGTAGTCCTCTTACAGATTGATGTTTGCCTAGTTCAGAAATGGCTTTCAAGTTCAGATGTGACATTCTTCTGTGCCAAAGCCAACTATCATTTTTCATTGATGTAGTTGACCAGTTGCAGTGAATGTTGCTGTGTAGATATCTCCATCTCTATAAGCAGTTAATTCATTTTTGTTTGCTGTACTCAGAACATGACAGTAATCTATGTCAAAATTAACCTTCCAGTATTTGTCACAGAATTGACTAATACTGAAAAGATTATGTCTTAGTCCCTCAACATAGAAAACTTTCATTACTTTCACATCTCCTTTAATGAAAGTGCCATATCCTCTTACATATCCCTTTGCATTGTTTCCAAAGCTAACTGTTCCTCCATATCTTTCATGATAATCAGTTAGTAGTTCTTTGAAAGGTGACATGTGTCTTGAACATCCAGAATCTAAGACCCACACATGACATATCTGAAAAAGAGATTATTAAGTTTTAGGTACCCATTTCAGAATGGGTCCTTTGTGATTAGTAATAAAATTTGAAGTTCTGAACTTTTTCTTCAGATGTTTCAATTCAGAAGTTTGTTCAGAACTTTGAGATTTATCTTTCTTAGTTTTATTTTTATTTCTATTTTTTCGTTTAATTGAACTTGTCAATATAGCTGAACATTGCTGAATAGATTTCATCAAATATTTTTTGTTTGTTTTGGAGTTTAGATGAAAATTATGATGACCACAATTAATACAGTGGATATGATTCTTTAATGTATTTACAACAGTATTAGACATATAAAAATCAATAACATTTGATTTTTCAACAAAAATTCTTTTATTCACTTTATTTGATTTAGGTACATCATTCTTCTTTAAAAATGAAAAACTCTCTAATTTGTCATTCTTTGACAGTCTTTCATCTTTCTTTCTCCATACTAAAGTGGATAGCTCTTTAAAAGATAAGAAATGAGGATTAGTATAAGAAATTCTTTTGTTCACTTTAGATTTATCTTCAGAATTTGAGTTAATTTTCTGAACTTCAGAAAGAGAATTTTAGGATTGTCCTTGTTCAAAATTTTTAACTCTGGTGTTGAAATCAGAAGATGTTACTGAACATGATGTTGAATTTAATGAAATGTTTGTATTAGTAGGAGAAAAATCTGAATTCTGATATTCTGGTTTTAAAAACACAGGATCAAATAATTCTTAAGGTATCTTTGAAACTTCAGATTTTAATTTTTCTCCTTTAGTCATACATGATTGAGATTTATAAACCAAATAGCCATTTTTATCAATGACTTGCACCATATGATCATCATCATCTTCTGAATCAGAAGCATTTATTTTGTTGTTGTAGACTCAGTATCAGAATTATCAAAAAATATATTGGGATTCTCATCAACATCTTCTAAAGATTCAATATCCGAGAATTCATCATATTTTTCTTCATGTTCTGATTTATTATCAGAAGTATCTTTTGAAATGACTTCAGAATTGAATTCAGAAGTTATTACAGAAGTAACTTCAGAAAGAATTTCAGACTTAACAATTACTTCTGATTTTTCTTCAGAAATAATATTTGATTCAGAAGATTTACAAATATTTGAAATTGTATTCATTTCTTCTGTTTCAGAGATGATGCCAGTATTTGATTCATTGAAAATTTTCATTTTAGAATAATCATACAAGTTTGCAGGTGCCTTTTTTAAAATTTGACTGTCATTATATCTTAAACCTGCTTTTATATTGTAAAATTTTGAGTTCTGAGCCTGACTAGTTAAAATATTCAGAGTTTGTTCAGTTTGTCCTCTTTTAAAATTTAAATATTCTAATTCCTTAATCTTTTTATAAAGATCAAGTCTCTCTTGATTCAGAAAATTCATCTTAAGATTTAGAATTTTCTTTTCAGATTTTTCATTTATAACTTCTTTTTGTAAACTATCCATTTTTTCTTTTAAAACAAGTTTTTCTTCAGAAACTTTTTCTAGAATACGTTTCATGCTTGACAATTTTCTTTATATATTTGACTTTCAGCTCTGAATTGATTGACCAAAATTCTTTCACCTTTAATTCTGTTTCTGAGTGTTTCAAATTCAGAAAACATGTTTTGAAATTGATTTGTCATTTCTGAATCTTTAGTATTAATTTCAGAATTTTGTTCATATTTTTGTTCAGAAGATGAAGAAGATACCTCAGTGTCTTGTTTGTCCTTTTCTGGATCCATTTGACACATGTAGCAATTGGTTGCATCGTGAGCAACTTCTTCATCATCATCTCCATCACTCCAGTTTAACCAGTCCTCTTCATATTTGGTCACTAGAGCAGGATTAAGCTCCTTTTTCTTTGCTAATAAATGCTTCTTCTCATAATAGCCTGAATTCTTGACTTTTGGCATCTTGCATTGTCTTGTATAATGTCCAGGCTTTCCACAGTTGAAGCACCTTGCTGGTTCAAATTTTTCAGATTGACCAGCCGCTTGACCTTTCTTAGGTCCATCTTCAGATCTAGGTTTATTCTGATATTTTTGATTGTATCTTTGTTTGAATTGCCTTGTCATGAAAGCAATATTATCAGAAATCCTTTTAAGCTCCTCATCTGATTCATTCCCATCACAAACTGTTGTCTCTGGGATCTCACAAACTTTCTAGGCAGCAATGGTCAAAGAATTATTGTAGTTCTTGCTCAGAAGGGCAACTGTTTCATGTGCCTTCTTTTGTTCATGTTTCCTAACTTTGATTTTGTCTTCTTGTTGGAACAAGATACCATAAACATCATGAACAGTTTTTCTGGATAAGTTCCTTGTTACCATATTATCTGAAAAACTTGACCACTCATTTCCCAGATTGTTCAGAAATTTGTTATTTATCTCAGAATTTGATTTCTGAACACCATTTCTTCTTAGATCATTCAGAATGTTATTGAATCTATGATATGTATCAGTGATAGATTCATTTTCTTTGTATCTGAAATTTTCATATGTTCCTACACAGATATTTAATCTCTGTGCTTGAGCCTTTGTACTTCCTTGCATCTGAGCTTCTACTTCATCCCACATGGCTTTTGCTGAAGTTAAACTATCAACCCTATTGAATATCTCATTAGGAATTGCCATGGTGAGTAAAGTCAATGCTCTTCTATCAACTTTCATTTGAGCCTTTTCAGCTGGATTGTACATTCCAGGACTCTTCTTGATTCTTGATGCAGGGATTTCAGGGGTGGATTCAGTTCTGGGAACTGCTGGAATCTCAACAAATACCTCTAGTGGGCCATTTGTGATAGATTGCATTAAGGCTTCATCTATGTTATCCAAGAATTGAATCATTCTGATTCTCCATTGATGATATTCTCCCAAGAAGAGAGTTGGTGGTTTCGTTTCAGATCCGATAGAGACTATTTCTTTAGACATCTTTGATTGTTAGAAGATCGAGAATTCACCTGAGTTGAATTTGAATTTTGTAGATCAAGAACACCAAGAACTGTCAGATCTGACAAGTTCTTTCACAAATCTTCAAAAACAGATGAATTGGCTCTGATACCAATTGTTATGACCCAAACAATCAAGATATCAATATATGAAAAGATTTTGACAGAAATGATGATAGCCAAATGTTATATGTATTGATTTAATGTACAGTATTACAGAATATGTCTTTACAAGGCTTATGAAAAACGTTAGTTCTAACAATCTAACTAACTATCTATTTATACATACAATAGAAAGACTAAAGTAATAGAGCATTCATAACAGACAAGTTCAGAACAGGTTCTGAACTCCTTCAGATCTTCTTCAGAAGTGTCTTCAGAACTTCTTCAGAACCTCTTCAGAAGTGTCTTCAGAACTTCTTCAGATCTTTATTTCTTCAGAACCCAGTGCCTTTTCAAGCTATTATGATATCTCTATCAGAAATCGTTTCCATCGGATCTGAAAATAAACCACCTACTCTGTTCTTGGGTGAGTATCATCAATGGCGCATACGGATGATTCAATTCTTGGATAACATTGATGAGGCATTGATGCAATCCATTATCAATGGACCCCTTGAAGTCTACGTGGAAATTGTTGTTGTTCCTAGAACATAAACTACTCCTAAAATTCCAGCAACTCGGATCAAGAAGAGTCCAAGCATGTATAACAATGCTGAAAAGGAGCAAGCCAAAGTAGATAGAAGGGGACTTACTTTACTCACCATGGCCATCCCAAATGAAATATTCAATAGAGTTGATAGCCTAACTTCTGCTAAAGCCATGTGGGATGAAGTGGTGGTTCAGAAGCAGGGGAGTACTAAAGCTCAAGCTTAGAGACTGAACATATGTATTGGTACATATGAGAATTTCAGATACAAAGAGAGTGAATCAATCATTGAAACTTATCATAGGTTTAATAATATTCTGAATGACTTAAGAAGAAATGGTGTTCAATAATTTAATTCAGAAATTAACAATAAGTTTCTTTATAATCTGGGGAATGAATGGTCTAGCTATTCTGACAACATGGTTACCAGGAATATGTCTAAAAAATCTATCCATGATGTTTATGGGATTTTGTTTCAACAAGAAGACAAAATCAAATTTAGACAGAATGAACAGAAAAAGACAAATGATACTGTAGCCTTGTTAAGCAAGAAGTTAAATAGTTCAATGACCATGTCATCAAAGAACAAAGTTTGTGAAATTCCAGAAACTGCCCTCTTTGATGGAAACGAGTCAGATGAAGAGTTGAAAAGGATTTCTGATAGTATTGCTTTCATGATAGGACAGTTCCATCAAAGATACAATCAGAAATACAAGAACAAACCAAAGTCTAAAGATGGAGCAAAGAAGATCTGAAGTCTAGATGTTGTTCAACAAGATAATGCAAAACCAACTAGGTGTTTTAATTGTGGAAAACCTGGTCATTTTGCAAGGCAATGCAAAATGCCTAAGGTCAAAAATTCTAGTTATTATGAAAAGAAGCATTTACTTGCAAAGAAAAAGGAAATGAATCCAGCTCTAATTACAAAGTATGAAGAAGATTGGTTGAACCGGAGTGATGGAGAATATGATGAAGAAGTTGCTCACTATGCTTCAAAATACTACATGTGCCAGATGGATCCAGAAGATACACATGCACATGATTCTGAGGTACACACTTCTTCTTCTGAAACTTAGTCTGAAACAAGTACATCTTTAAATTTTGAAAACAACATGCAAGATCAAATTCTGAATATGAATTCTGAATTTGAAAATCTCAGAAACATAATAAAAGGTGAAAGAACGTTGGTAAATAAGTTTAGAGCTGAAAGTCAAATCTATAAACAAAATTGTCAAAATGCTGAAGAAACACTTGAAAAAGTTTCTAAAGAAAAATATTTGTTAAAAAAAAAGATGGATAGTATGTGTTAGACCTCATTCACAGAGAAGTATGAACCCGAATTGTACAAGTGCAGAAGATCAAAAGTTTGTCTTCTGATCCCACTCATCACAGAGACGCCCAGAGTTTGGAAGAACAGCTGGACTTCAAAAGAAGCATCATACGCGCTCCTGATGACGTGGACTGCACACTTTCCGGGTAACTAGTTGTGTAACAGAATTTGTTACAAGCTTAGCTTACGTGTCAATTTGTAATAGGCTAGACAGTTGACTTCTATCATTGTAATAGTATAAATAGCTCCTTTTATGAATGAAATAATTGTCGATCTGAAATATATTTTGGAGAGCTAATTGTGCATTTCATTCATCTTATTGTAATCGTCTTCCAGGTTATCAATACGAATTACTAATTGTTCTTCAATATTGTTCTTACTGTTCATATCGTTAATTTCTTTAATTCATAGATCTACTCTGCTTTCGCTCATATTTCCATATTTGATCTATCAATTAACTGTTAGAAAGGGATCTGAGTTCCAACAATTGGTATCAGAGCCATCTCTTCCATTTGTAGAAATCCCTCTTCTATTCGCAGTAATTTTCAGTTTTAAGCTACTGTTTGTAATTCTACCCTGTTTTATGAGAATTTGTTAATTTCATAACAATTTTCTCCAAATTGGTGGTAATTTGGGTGTAAATCTGAAAATCAGTAAGAATATCGTCCTGTTTCAATTCATCTGAAATTTATTTGTTCTAAATTTCAACAACCTTCCTGTAATTCTCTCAAATCCCATGTTTTCTGAAAATATGGCAAATTCAAGTTTGAATGCTGTATACACCTCCGGATCCCTGACCAAACCACCTACTCTAATCTGTGGAGAATATCCACAATGGAAGATCCGTATGATCAATTTTTATGAAGGATTGGATGTAGAACTTTACCCTATTGTTCAAAATGGTATGTGGAGAATATCGTTAATTGCTTTAATTCATAGATCTAATCTGCATCCCCTCATATTTCCATATTTGTTCTATCAATTAACTGTTAGAAAGGGATCTGAGTTCCAACAGTATGCAAAAAGATATTCTTAATGAAAAATCTGAAAAAGAAGTTCTGAATGTCAAAATGAACTTTCTGAATCAACAAAGACTTGAATTATACAAAAAGATCAAAGAATTTGAAGATCTGAATTTTAAAAGAGGTCGAACTGAACAAACTCTGAATATATTAACAAGTCAGGCTCAGAATTCAAAATTTTATAATATCAAAGCAGGCTTATGATATAGTGAAAGTCAAATTCTGAAGAACGCACCTTCAAATTTGTATGATGTTTCAAATATGAAAATTTTCAATGAGAGAAGTAAAGGTGTTGCAAATAAACCTGTTGATCATTTTTTGCCTGAAAGAATTCCTTTTATAAAACCAGAGATTTTGTTTTCAGATAAAAAACCTCTTGACTCTGGTGATTCAATTAAACATTCTGAATCAGAAATGAGTTCTGAAAATATTTCTGAAACAAACTTTGAAGTCTCAAATACTTCTGGTGTTACTTCTGAAAGTACTTATGAACCAAAGTCTAAATCTGAAATATCTTCCGGATTAAAATCTGAAGTTATTCCAGAAGCAACTTCTAAGATTACATCAAATAATATGTCTACAACTCAAAATAAAATTAATTATGAAGAAATTTTTGAAGATATATATGAATAATTTTCAGATATTGAATCTTTAAATGATAATAATGAGCATTCAGAAATAATATTTGATAATTCTGATGATGAAACTGAGAAATTTTTTGTATTGAAAATAAAGAAAAACTTTCCAATTTAAAAAAGTTTGCTTCAAATATGACTCAGAACAAATTTTCCGATTTGATGAATGCTTCAGATTCTGATGATGATGATGATCCTAATGTTGTTGTCATAGATAAAGATGGGTACATAGTTTATAAATCTAGAGATTCTATGACTGAGGGAGAAAAATTAAAATCTGAAGAACCAAAATTACCTTCAGAAATGTTTAATGGTGTATTCTTGAAAAATGAATATAAACATTGTACAACTTCTGAAATCAATTCATCTACAGGTTCCAATTCTACTCCTTCTAAAAATGATTTAAAAGACACATCTTACTTAACAAAAGGAAAATCCTCATTATCATCTTCAGATATTATCACAAGAGTCAAAAATTTTGAAAAAGGACAGTCTTCAATTCCTAAATCTGAAAAACTTAATTCAAAAGTTGCAAAGAATATTGATAAAAGTTCTTATTCTAATCCACATTTCTTATCTTTTACAGAGCTATCCACTCTAGTTTGGAAGAAAAAAGGTGAAATACCACCAAAGAAAGGCAAATTAGATAGTTTTTCTTCTTTTAAGAAATTTGATGTACACAAAGATAATAATTTGAATAAAAGCATGTATTTTGTTTCTCAAACAAATGTTGTTAATTCTTGCTTATGTGTTGAGCTATTGAAAGTTCTTAAAAATCATATTCATTGTATGAAATGTGGACATCATAATTTTCAATTAAATTCCAACATCAACAAGAAAAATTCTAAGAAACCAATAAAGAATTCTCCAGCAAATTTTTCAAAAAGGAATACTTATAATCATCTAAAAGATAAGTCTGTCAAACAAAGTTCTGAACAAACTTTTGAATTTACTTCTGTTAACTCTAAATTCTGAATTCCTTCTATAATAGCTAATCTGAAAGGACCCATTTTAAATGGGTACCTAAAACTCAATAATAGTTTTTGCAGATGTGTCATGTGTAGCTTTTAGACTCTGATTGTTCAAGACACATGACACATTTCAAAGAATTACTAACTGACTATCATGAGAGATATGGAAGAACAGTTAGCTTTGGAAACAATGAAAAAGTCTATGTGAGAGGATATGGAACTTTTACAAAAGGAGATGTCACTGTAATGAAAGTTTTTTATGTTGAGGGTCTCAAGCATAATATGTTTAGTATAAGTCAATTATGTGACAAATATTGGACAATACACATTGACATTGACTTCTGTTATATTCTTAGTTCTGAAAACCTAAACAAATTAACAGCCTATAGAGATGGATATATCTATACTGCTACTTTCACTGAAGATGGTCAATTTCAAGGAGTATATTATATTTCTACTCCCTTGAAAGAAGTAAGTTGGTTGTGGCACAGAAGGTTGTCACATCTGAATTTCAAAGCAATTTCTGAATTGGAAAGACACATATCGGTTAAAGGATTGCCAAAGATCATGTTTGAAAGAAATTCATTATGCTCTGCATGTGATCTTGGAAAGATAAAAAGAAGTTCACACCCTCTGAAAATGCTTTCTTCATGTCAAGCTCCACTGGAAATGCTACACATGGACTTATGTGGACCAATGAAAACTCAAAGCATGGGAGGAAGGAAGTATATCCTAGTAATAGTTGATGAATATTCTAGATATACTTGGGTTGAATTTCTTAGACTTAAATCTGATACTTCTGACATATTAATTCCTATTCTGAAGAAAGTACAGGTTCTTCTTCAACTTCCTATCCAAAAGATCAGAAGTGACAATGGCACAGAATTTACAAATTCTAGAATTTTTTGGATTCTGTTGGCATATCTCATAATTTTTCCGCTGCAAGAATTCCTCATCAGAATGGAGTAGTTGAAAGGAAGAACAAAATTACCTTTATCTCTTTGGGAAAGAACTATGCTTGCTTATTCAGAATTACCTTTATCTCTTTGGGCAGAAGCAATAACAACTGCTTGCTTTACTCAAAACAGAACCATACTCAATAGAAAACTTCTCAAAACTCCTTATGAAATTATTAAAAAGAGAAAACCCTCTATTGATTATTTTAAAAAAATTGGATGCAGGTATTTTCTTCTGAATGACACACAACACTTAGACAAATTTGCTCCTAAAGGAGTAGCTGGAGTGTTTGTTGGCTATTCACAAAGATCCAAGGCATACAGAGTTCTCATAAAATGCACACAAAGGATCATTGAAACTTCAAATATCAGATTTCATGAGCCAACTATGACTTCTAAACAAGACAGTTCAGAACTCAAGCTTAATCAAGTTTCTGAACTCTTAGATTCAGAAAAGAGCAAAACTAATAAAACTTCTGAATCTAAATCTTTACTAAAATCTAATTTAGATTTATTATGTCAAGATTTATTTGATATTTCTGTTAATGCCTCTGCAGATTATCAGAATCCATCTCTTCTCAGAACTATTCCAGAACTAGTTTCCACAGAAACCACTATCTCAAATCTTTCTGAACCACCTAACTCAACCTCAAATTCAGAACTTCCAACTTCTGACTCTATATAAGTCAATTTTGAACCAATTCAGGTCACTTCTGAACCTACAACACCTATTTCTGAACCAGTGACTATTACTTCTGACCCTGTACAGAATCTTCAATTTGAAGGGGAGACATCAGATAGCAGTCAATGTGTCAAAGGGTGTACAAACAAGATCAGCCACAACAAATGAATGTATGTATGTGAATTTCTTAAACGGTATTGAACCCAAAAAGCCAAGTGAAGCACTTCAGGATCTAGACTGGGTTTTAGCTATGCAAGATGAGTTAAATCAATTTGAAAGAAACAAAGTCTAGAGACTAATTCCAAAACCAAAGGGAAAATCAATTATTGGCATAAAATGGGTTTTCAGAAATAAGAAAGAAAGATGAACATGGGATTGTTGTGAGAAATAAGGCAAGGCTAGTAGCCAAGGTCTATTGTCAACAAGAAGGTATAGATTATGAAGAAACCTTTGCTCCTGTGGCTAGGCTAGAAGCAATTAGAATATTTCTAGCTTATGCAACACACAAAAACATGAAAGTCTTTCAAATTGATGTCAAATGTGCATTTCTGAATGGAGTTCTTCATGAAGAAGTATATGTTGAACAACCAGAAGGCTTTGTCAGCATGGAATTTCCATATCATGTTTATATCTTAGATAAAGCTTTTTATGGACTTAAACAAGCACCAAGAGCATGGTATGAAACTCTCATAACCTTTCTTCTAAATTCTGAGTTCAAATGAGGTACAGTAGATACAACCTTATTTCTGAAAAACGAAGGTGAGGACATGATCTTAATACTAATATATGTAGATGATATTATATTTGCTTCTACAAATCCAAAATTTCGTAAATTTTTTGAGAAAATCATGCAAAACTAAATTTTAAATGAGTATGATGGGAGAGTTAACTTTCTTTCTTGGTTTACAAGTAAAACAACTTCCTACTGGCATACTCATTAATCAAACTAAGTATGTTTTTGACTTACTCAAAAAGTTTGACATGTCTGACTTTTCTAGTATTCAAACACCAATGGCCACTGCTAGTAAACTTGAACCAAATTTATCTGGTAAATCTGTTGACCAAAAGAAGTACAGGGGTACTATTGGTTCTTTGCTTTACTTAACAGCAAGTAGACCTGATATAATGTTTGCCACATGTATTTGTGCAAGATATCAAGCTAATCCTAAAGAGTCTCATCTTCTTGCTGCTAAAAGGATTCTTAGATATCTAAAAGGTTCTCCTTCATTGGGACTTTGGTATCCTAAGGATTCTGGATTTGAACTAATTGCTTTCACAGATGCAGATCATGGTGGTTGTAAATTAGACAGGAAAAGCACATCTGGATCATGTCAATTTTTAGGTGATAGACTTGTAAATTGGAGTTCCAAAAAGCACAATTGTGTATCCACTTCTACTGCAGAAGCTGAATATATAGCTGTTGCTATATGTTGCTAACATATCATCTGGATGCAAATACAACTCAAAGACTATGGCTATACATTCAAAAAGATTCCTTTGTATTGTGACTCCAAAAGTGCCATAGCCATTACAGCTAATCCTGTCCAACACTCAAACACAAAACATATTGATGTGAGGTACCATTTTATTAAAGATCATGTTGGGAAAGGTAATATAGAAATGTTTTTTGTTCAGAATGATTATCAATTAGCAGATTTTTTTAACAAAACACTTGTTGAAAAAAGGTTTAATTTTTTGGTAAGCAAATTAGGCATGATGAACTTGTCTACATAAGTATTTTACATCAACTAAGAAATAAGGTTTAACTTCTGAGTCTATATCATTCAGAATTCTGAAAATCTTAATTTCAGAAGTTCTGAGGTTAATTTTTCAGAAGTCTATCTTATATTTCTCAGAAGTACTAATTCTTAATTTCTAAAGTTTTTGTATTATAATACTTATGACATTTTTACATTTCTATATATAGCATTTTTCAAGGGGGAGATATTTTTTTACTCATGATTCAAGGGGGAGTGTTACTACTACATTGTTTATCACTGTTACTAATGGTTTGATTCATTCTTATTACATTTCACACAACATCTGAACAGATAATCACTCAGATGGAAAATCATTCTGAAATTACATATCTTGGAAGTATGGACAAACTTCTGAGGATACTTACTCATTTTTTAAATTGTTCAAACTACTTCTGAAATACCAAACTGTTTTAAATTTTCAGAAGTATGTATTTTTAATTGTTTTTTATGGATTAAAAGACAAATCATTCAAGTGCTGAAAGAAATTCACAAGTTCTGAATTCATTCTGAACCATTTGTTCAAACTTCTAAACTCTTTCTCAGAAGTTCTAAAATTCCCGTTGCAAAGTTGATTTTATTCACGCGTGTGACACGTGTTTTAATATCATTTGAGGAGCCATAATCATGTCGCAAAACGGTTCATTAATGCAAATTACTCTGTTAATCGTCATTACTTTTTGCTCCTTTTTCGGCCACGTGTCCTCTCACGATCATCCACCTCATAAAATCAATGGATTCGTCATCTTCATCCTTTTTCAGCGAATTTTCCCTCCGAAATTTGTTTTATGAGTTTCTTGAACATCATTCTCACTTGAATCTTCAAATCTTTTCAACAATGTCGACTTCCAATATTGATCAGCCAATTCAAACTGCAAAGTCGTGTTTCAGTGACAGTGATACATCGTCGAACGGAGATTCATTCAAAATTGTGCCTAAAAAGGTTATGATTAGATAAATGGAAGTCACTTTGAAGGATGATCCAATGTTAGAAGACACTGCCACAAAAGGAAATCCTAAAGTCGGTCCTTCAAACCCTAACCCTAACCCTCATTCACCTAGATTTGGGAGAACACAAGTTGAGCCAATAGAAGTTCCCTCTGAATCTGTTGGAGGTGTCAATGATTCCCAATCGGTTGCTGGTACTGCACAAGAGGAAAGTTATGGTCCTGATCTTACAAAGTTGTGTGTTCTAGAGAACAAGAGGATGGATATCAAGAAGAATAATTGTGCTCTTAATATTCGTTCAGCAGATTTCAATGATGATCAGAGGATTTTGATTGAAATATTGAAGAAACATCCTCTTAGAGCTCTGCTTACTAAGAAGTTTTTGGTTCCTGAGTCCTACTTACAACAATGGTGGTATTATACAGAAATTGATGAAAGAAGAAAATGATTTCTCTTCATAAGTTCATGGTTACAGGTTTTTTATCAAGCATTCAAATATCAGAGACATATTGATCTTCCAAAGGCTAATGCAGTAGTTGGTAAAACAACCTTTGACGTTATTCCTTCCAATTATGAGCTTATTGCAGACTTCATGAAGTTAGGATATTCAGAAACACTCACTGCATTAAGTTCCTTTAGAAGAAAGTGTCTTCCACCTATTTGGTATTCACTATTTACCATTATAAACACTTGTTTATCTGGTAAAATTTCAAGTTTCGATCAAGCCTCAACAAATGTCAGAATCATTTTCCATGGGATTGCTCACAACAAGCATTATGATTATGCTTCTCTCATCTTTGAAGAATTGAAGACAGCTATTTCAAACAAATCTACCTATACTTACATTCCATATCAAAGATTCTTTCAAATCTTCATTAAAGAAGCCATGAAGACTGTTGAAGACATTCCAAGACTGGATAATGGGGTATTTGTTCCACTCTTTTCTATCGATAACTTAAGACCACCAAGTGCCAAACTTAGATTTCCAAATGCAGTGCCACTTCCAGTAGAGTGGTGAGAAAGGTAAGGGGGCTAGACTTAATAGTGAGAGAGGGGAGGAAGTTCAAGGTGGGGAACAACCTCAGAGTGCTAAGAGGCAAAATGAAAATGAGAGACGGGGTAGAACTGTGAGAAAAAGAATTGATGAGGGGAGATCACAGGAAAAAGAAAAAGAATCCTATGCACTAGCTGTTACAAACCGGGCAGCCACACAATCTGTTACTCCACATTCTTTGGTGGGTAATATTGAAATAGCCAGTGAGCCCATTGCAAATCTTGTTAACCCCCCCCCCCCCCAGCCACTCACCCATCTCCTAACAGAAGAGTGTTTCACTAACACAAATGGGGCAAGCAGCTAATCTACCATTGGGTCCCCACATTGACCATGAAGGATATATGTCCCCCCTTCACAGTTATGAGCACATTGAGTCTGAGAGTCCACTCACTGGTGAGCCTAATGAACCACAAGATGTGGGTTTTCTTCACACAAGCACATATCTTTCAGATATCCCAATGCAAAGTGTGTGTCACACTGCAACAACTTCAATAGATATACCTATAACAGGATATCAAGGATTTGAAGGAAGTCCTGGTGGGGTGATCACTAAAGCCCCATTTACTGAATCAGTAATGATTCATGATGTGGTGACATCAACAGGCCAACCTACTTATGTAAGACTGCAAAACAGGACCATCTGTTGGTCTTGGTTCTCTTACCCAATCTTCTTATTCTCTGTATTCAAAGATTTTTGTACTTCTGAATTTGAACAGATTCAGAAGGACATAAAGGAGTTATCTGAAAAATCAACCAAGGTGTTTGAGGATAGGGTGGAGAGTTAGGAGAAGTTATTGGATGAGAAACTTAGTAATTTGAAGAAAGTTTCTGTCTCAACAAATGATATCAAAACTTTCCAACAGGCCATTTTAAAATCTTTCTCAGAAGCTGTTTCATCAGTGGCAAGTCTCAAAAATTCCTTGCCATCTACTTCTGCACAACCAGACTTATCTTAACTAGCCATAAAATATGATATTCAACTTATTTTGAATCAGTTTCCTTCTATTCAAAATACTCAAGTAACTCTGGATCAAAGAATATCTGCTTTAGAATGTAGAACACAATATGACACTTTGAAGAGGAAGCATGATAATCAGGACCCTGATGATCATAAGAGGGAGAAAAGAAGGAAAGTGTCTCATTCTGAAGATGTTCTTATGCTAAAAGCTCAGTCTTCTGAAAGATCTTCTGAAAATGTTCAGAAAGATGCTGGTGCTGAAAAGGTTTCTGAAGCAATTGAAAATATTTTATCCTCTGAATCTGAACTTCAAGAGATTCCCTGTTCTGAACTTATTTAGGAAGCTGGTGGAGTAATTTCTGAAGAAAATATTGTTGATAATGTAACTTTTGAAGAGGTAGATGAAGGATATGAAACTGAAAGGTTATCTTTCAAAGCTGATACAGATGATACAGATATCATACCTAATTCAAATGAAGAGATGCTTAATGAGTATTTGGCCATTGAAGAAGAGATTGGAGAACCAGGTGGTCTGTCAGATGTTATTATGTTTGATGATGAAGAGGAGGTAAATGAAATAAGGGATATAGTTGTATGGAGACCTCTATGGTTGATAGAAGAGAAGATGAAGAACTTCTGAATACAATGTGGTGGTTGGTTAATCAAATGCTTATGAAGTTTGTATTTCTGAATTCACCAATGAATCTGGAGTGTAGATTCTTGGATGAAAGATTGTTTATATGCAGAAATTTTTACAATCAACAAAGCCAGTATGCATATATGATACTTGATTTATGCCATATGAGTGATGTTGGATTTTCTGAAGAAGTGATAATGACTTATGTTGGTGAGATAGAGGTTAAGTACAAAGAAATCATTCAAATTCCCATATTCAACTTACCACTTCTTGAAGAACCCATTATTGATCAAGTTTTCACTAAAGACACAATCTGTGATGAACTTGAACATGTTATTACTATCATTCCTGAAGATAGATATATTTTCTTATACAAGAAAAGTCTAAAGTTTGCAACTCTTGAAAGTTTTTTTTAGTGATCAATGGGATGAAGACTTTGCTTCTAAAGTTCAATCTTTTCAGCAAAGACATGGTATTCAAGACATATTCATTCCTGTTCCAATCAAGAACTTCAGAAGTGTTAAAAGGCCAAATTGAAGAAGATTTGAATATTATCAGGATTGGTGCTGAAAGAAGAGATGGAACTTTAATAGAATTCACTCAATTTGATTTCTACAATCTAAGGCTGCAAGATAAGCTTTCTCTTCTGAATTTCTTTGTGAAAAGAGAGGATTCAGAAATGGTGCAAGAGTTGAGAAGAATAATTGGTGTTTATCTCAGAAATTTTGTGAAGCATGATTTCCAACTTGCTTTGGAACATGATTTAAAGAAAGTAAATCTATTGGAACCAACTTTAGTAAGTCTTGAAGGGATTTCTACTGTCTTCACTAAGCCAAAACTTGGTTTTCATTATGAAGCTGAAGGATTAAACAAAAGAACCTTCATTGTCTCTGACATTCCAAAGTATTCTTCTTCAACTTTGAAATGGTTCTGTGAATGTACGACTTGAATTGCTGGCCCCAAAGAGTTAAAGGATGAGATTCTGTATCTGATCAAAGAGAGAATAAACTTCAGAGAACTGATGAGAACAAGTATATCTGCTGATCATCAACAGATAAACTTAAGAAGCGATGCATATTACTTGTTAAGTAATGTTTATGATTTTCATATTCATGCCAAAGAACAAGTGGTTGAATTTGAAGTTTTGGAAGTAAATCAAGCTTCAGAAGTTCCTATTTCTGAACATGCTAGCACAAGTTCTGAAAAAGATAAAGGCAAAAGTGTGGAAGTTGTTGAAGATCAAATGCCAGTTACTCAAGTATCTGAAGCTGAACAGTTGCAAATAAATAGGATTGCTGAACAAGCTCTTACTTTATTCCTTGAATATGTTCATCCTGAAATATTCATGGAACATGAGCAAAGGTTCAACTACATTGATTGCTGGCTGGATAAATCTTTTGGATGGAAACAATGGTATACTAAAATAGTTCAGAAGTTGAAGTTACCAATTTCTGAAGTAAGAAAAGAGAGTCCTATTGTGAAAGTGATTAATACTGATCAAAAGACAAAGCTGAATTATAAATATTCTTACTTCACAGTGGAAAGAGAAAATGGAGAAGTGTGCACATTTTCTGAGCCTGATTTCCAAAATGTTCATCTATAGGATTTAGTCAAGGTGTACAAAAGAATTAATCCATTTCATGAAAATATCACCAGATTCAGAATAGTATTCCTTGTCATAAAAGGAGGAATATATAGAGAATTCATTTGGGCAGCTAAAAAAGATTTTCAAGTAGCATTTATACTTGGCAAAGAAAAGGTGAATCTGAGCAGACCTAATTTTGAAACTAGTTCAATTAACAAAGGTACTTTGATAGGACATCCTCTTGGTTTTGTGTGCAAGTTCAATCAAGAGAAACTGTTTGTCAGATATGAAGAAATTCACAAGTGCTGCAATGGTACATTATTGGCATTAAGTGAAAGACTTGTTAAAAGAATCTGAATGATGGTGAATGGAATGAATATAAGAAGTTGGCTAAAGACATGCACAAAAGAATAGAGTTGTTACTTGAATATAGAAAACTAAGTCTGGGTGAAGTCAGAGAACTTTTGACCTATTAGGGATATAATTTGAAGGGAGAGATTGATACAGATCATGAAAAAGCTTCAAAGAAGACTGGGTTCTGAAGCTTCATAGTTCAGATCTTCTGAACTCGTTCTGAAGAGACAAAGGAAGAAAGCTTAGAAGTCCAAAGTCAGAACTCATGAAAAGAAGTCAAGGAAGGTCTAAGGCATAACTTCTGAAGTGTCTACTTCAAAAGTTCTGAAGATTCTGAAAATGTTCTGAAGAAGCTCTGAAGTGATTCTAAACTTTATGATATACACTAGTAATGATTCTATTGGTCTGTCATGTAACTATCTGTTAGAATATAATTCATACTTGTATATAAATAGAAGGTTAGTTAGTTTGTTAGAACTAACTGTTGGAACCCAGATCCCTTTCTCAACAATAAATCAATAGATCGTAATAACAGAGTATGAGCGGAAGCAATACAGATCTATGATTAATATTGAAGCAATGATGTAAACAGTAAGAACAGTATGAGGATCAAATAAGAATTCGTATTAATAACGTGGAAATTGATTACAATACGTTGGAATGAAATAGCATAATTTCTCTCAAAGATGATCGACTCCTATTAAAGTGAAGACTGACTCTATTTATATGATTACAAATGATAAAGTCAACAAGACAGCCTATCACTAGGTGACACGTCACTTGTACGACTAATAGAATTTGTTACGCACGGAAAGTGTGACATGCCACGTCATCTGAAGTGCACATGGGATGGCAGTTGAAATCCAGAGGACTTTGGAGTCTCTGGGCGCTTCTGGATGATATGTCACGAGGTAAACTTTTGGGTTGCCTTCTGAAGTTTGACACTTAGGCATTTTATGATTCATACTTCATAGAATATTTTAACAATCTCCCCCTAAGTACGAAGTTCAGAATTACAAGAAATTATAAAGACAGAAGTTCATTTCTATTAAGAAAATATTACAAGAAAAACAAGTTGATTACAAAATAGATTAGAAAGGTGCATCGGGATGAAACGTGATGATTTTGTGAAATATCTCTGTGATCTCTCTTAGCTTATTGACTAGGATGAATTTTTGCTCCATCCTTTCACCGATGATCCTTTCTTCTTTCTTTTTCCTTGTGTTATGTTTCTGAAGAGAGGCATAACTCTTGACGATGTTGATCACTCCAGCAGAGTATTTATGTGCTTCACTGATTATGAAGAAGCTTTTTCTCATGGGTCTCCTGAATAAATGCCATCTTCTGGGTCTGTCAATAATTCTCCAACAGAAAGATGATCAAGACCCTCTCTATCTTCATTTTGTGCAGTAATGCTCAGATTTTTTACTTTGTGATCTAGACCCGTTTGAAAGTCTACCTGTCTTCTATACTTGATGAAGGCTTCCATGCAGCTAATAATTCGGAAGAAGGAAACTTTGTTTTGAGCATTAGTCCTTTGATTCATTTGGTTTTTCATGTACCTTCCCAGAGGTATAAGATCAGAGGGATTTATAGATAAGAGATCATTATCACAAAAGTAGTAATTGTTGTTGTCTTCTCTCATTACATCATATATAGTGTACATAATCTCTGTATTCTCGAATCTGACATGCTTAACTCCAGAGATTTGAAGGCCTCTTTCCTCATTTGCTTATGACTCATGAATCTGTTTTTGACTTCATCGCTTACATGATAGTCATTTGCAAAGTTTGGAAGCATCAGAAAGACCTTTTGTTCTATGATTGAGTACATGTGTCTGTGCTCAATTTCCAATGAAGTTGGACGTTCATACTTCTTGTTAGGTCTGAAAATATTGTATCCGAGATGACAACTTTTGAAGACGTGAAGGGCTAAAGTGAAAAGTTAGCAAAGTCTTTAATTAGGAAAGATTTAATAAGGAAACATTCTATTTTGTAAATAAGGCAAGTGTATAATGCCTTAATCTTTACTTTCCTTATACCGTATTTCCTATACATATAAATAGAGGGTTAGGGCTAGCATTAGTAGAGAAGAACATTAGTGCGAAATATTGAGCTAAACTGTGAGAGATAAATCTGTTATTATTCAATACAAGTAAAATATCCGACTTCGGATCTTCATCATATTCATAGCGTTCTTCGTGTTCTTATTGATTATTATTTATAAAGCACATCGTTACCTCATATTCTGGGATCCACACTTCTTTAACTTATCCTTTTCCACTTGGATCTCAGCCCTTCTTTCGATTGACGTTTCCCTTTTGAATCTTTCAATTTCTGCCTTAACTTTGTCAGCTTCAACCTTAAGCTTGGTTCAATCAGAAGTGGGTTGTTCAGAAGCAGAGACAGAGGGGTTTAGATTTTGATCAACAGGGAACTCTCTGGTTCTAGTGTAGGAAAAGATTGGTTGTGTTTTGTTGTTGTGGTTGTGGTTGAGGGTTTGGTTGAGATTGTGGAGGTTGTTGTGCTTGAGATTGTGGAGGTTGTTGTGGTTGAGATTGTGGAGGATGTAGTTGAGATGAACTTGCACTCTGAGGTTTACCTTCTGGCTTTCTTTTATTTCCAAAAGATCTAGAATGAACTTAGCCATATCTGGATCTTTAGGAAGTGGGCCGGAATTTACAACTAGAGGTGTTGGTGTAAGAGGGGTTTGTTTGGATGATGCAGGTGGATCAGAAGGTGTAGAGGCAGAGGCTTTACCTTTGCTCTGAGTTTGAGTAGTTTCAGCACCATCGGTTTTGTCCTTCTTTGCCATGCTCTCCCCCTTCTGAGAATCAGGGTCCTGATCCTCAAATGTTTTTCTTTTCGTCTATTCCTTTTTGCACGCTCTGGCTTCCTTGGCCTTCTTTTTTGCTTCAAAATCTTCAGAAATAGAGCTAACTAATGGAGTTAGCTTGGAGATAGAAGCAGCTAATGCAGATACTCACTATGCTAACTCATTAGAGCTAGAGTTGTTGATCTTGGATACAAACTTAGCATTGATGGCGTTGAATTTATCCATCATTACTTTTTGAAAAGATGTCAAGTCTGATTGTCGAATAAGAGAAGAACCAGTTGATGTAGAGGCTGCAGAGGGTACAACAACATTGATGAGCTTCTGGATGTCAACAACAAAGGATCCATATTCAGAAACTGAAATGGTCACTTCTGGAGAGGAGATGGTTGCTAGAACATTGAAGATGGCTTTTGTGTTCGCTTTAATTCCAGCATCCAGCTTGGTGATGTGATCAGAGGCAGAGTTCCTCTATGATTCAGCATTGTCAGAAATGAGTTTCTTGAGATCTTCCAGAGCTTGATTATGTTCTCTCTGAGTTGTATGGATCGAGTTAATAGAAGAATTCAAAGTCTGGATTTTTGATTTTAGGCTTGCCTCTGAATTTTGAACGAGTTGTTTTAGATCCACCATAGATCCCTTCATTTGATCAACAAATGCATTGAACACTGCATTTGTGACAAAGTTAGGTGTGGTAATCGGTGCATCCCCAACACATGGGGCCCCTTGTCTCTCGTGTTCAAAGAGGCCCTCATTCATGCCTGTTTGTACGTTGAGCGTGGAGGGACTTCCCTCCTGTCTTCGAGGGCTATTATGAATAGACACCTCTTCGGATGTTCTGACATTATTAACTTTTTCTCCAACATCAGAGGGTGGAGAGTCAATTAATGTGTGCTTACGTTGAAAAAGTTCGAAGACTTCGGTAAGTGGTGCAACCTTTAGCCTGAACCCCTCTGATAGGATTTCATAGGCATCTACACTAGTAGAAGGCATGGACGTGCCTTCTGTATTTCCTAAGATTGTGTTGGTCACAGAGACATCAACACGTGTAGGAGGTGGCGAGTTCTGGGGCAATGGAACTCTTATATTTACATCATCATTCTTTTGAGATGATAATGAAGATGGTGTGGTTTCCCCAGCAGTGCTTGAATCAGAGGCAAAAAGACCCTCTGCTTGGTTAGTTTCAGGGTGGTTTGGACTGAGTTGTCCTAGTTCAATGAGTGTAGATATGTTGGCATCTACCTCAGTTAATATGGTTGCTCTGGTTGGACTTGGAGAGGAACTCACAAATGTGTCTCTATGGACATCTTCTTGACTTTCTCTTAACAAACGCTCATCATGGTTAAAAGCACTCGGTTCATTCCTGCTGTTTTCAGACTCATTCTCACTAGACCCCTCACCATCTACTCTAGGCTCTAAGTGCTCAGGGTAGGTACTCTCTATTCTGAGTGTACCATAGAGCTTCTATAAGAAATAAGATAAGGAGCGGTTTGAGGAATAAGATCGAGCATTTACCTGGATAGTTCACCTTTGACAGTGTAGCGGCAAGGTCGATAGTAGGTTTGTGGGAGTTCATGGTTAAAATTTTGCACAGAGGTTGAATAATTGGGGCATCAAGGACAGTGATGGTTCGATGAGAGAATAGGGCAAGAAACCTAGGAAACATAAGTGCTGGAAGAGCCTTACCATGTGATAGATTCAGAACCTTTAGGTGAACCGCTGCACTGATTTCTTGAAATATGAGACTTGCAAAATCCAAGGGTCTGTTGAAGTACATACCATACATGATGGTGAATATATTTCTGCTTGCCTGATCCAGAGACCCTATTTTGCAAGTGAGGCTTTTGTTGAGGATTGAAACAAGGACATTCCACATGGAGGTAACTTCTTCCTCTTGAATTCAGAAAGCTTGGTGAGACGTTCGTTGTAGCCCAGAAAATTGATAAAAGCTAACAACGCTTCTGTGGATGGATTTTTTTCAAGATCAGGATTGGGTACTTTTTGGCCTTCGACTTCAATGAGAGGTTGGGGAAAATGAAAATATCTGGCAATCTTCTTCTTGGTGATGGATATTTCAATAGCATTCTCAATGTTTACAAGATGGCTAAAGCTGCCAGATAAAGTTTCATCGTTCTTGATATACAAAGTCTACCATACTTCTTGAACATACATCTCCGGAACATTTGGATTTGTAAGCATTAGGGCTCGGTTCAACTGGTGGTGATGCAAAAACTCTATCATCACTCGATATTCTGACAGATACGTGTTGGGGTCCAAAAGAACTTGAACGTTGTTGGGTTTGATGGGCAATCGAATGATTGGAGCACTATCTGCGGTGGAATCGATCAGCCTGTCTTCTTCATCATGAACGTTCATGTTTGCACTTGGGTTTGCCATTTGTGAGATTGGGGAAGTTTGATAATTTGCAGGTTCGCAATGAAGCACAGTAAAAGCTGGAGGTTGAAGACGGTGAAAAGTGAAATTAGGAATTTACTCGAGTTTATATAGTAGGATTTGAAAATGCACTCGAGTAATTTTGAAGATTAAGGGCTTAATTGAGATTTAGGAAATGGATTAGAATGGGAAGGGTTTAATTAGGAATTGGGGATTTGAAAATGGTTCCCGTATGCTGGCGTCTGCCTAGAAGACATGCAGACATGCAAACCATGGATTTATGACACGTGGAGATTCAATCACGCGTGTAATAAGGGATAAGGGATGCGTGTTGTCAGCATTTGGCACTATAACGTTTCATGTGAGTTTTTGATGAGAACCGGTTCCTCTTTCATTATTTTGAATACTCCCTCCAAAAATTAATAATAAATATTACCAAATAATTGATAGAAATATCATAATAGCTTCAAAAGGAACTGGGTTCTTAAAAGAGAAAAAGATCTGAAGAAGTTCTGAAGATACTTCTGAAGAGATTCTGAAGAAGTTCTGAAGACACTTCTGAAGAAGTTCTGAAGGAGTTCAGAACCAATTATGAACTTGTCTGTTATGAATGTCTTGTCACTTTAGTCTTTCTATTGTATGTATAAATAGATAGTTAGTTAGATTGTTAGAACTAATGTTTTCATATACCTTGTAAAGATATATTCTGTATACAGTACATTCAATCAATACAAATTACATTTGGCTACTATCATTCCTGTTATAATCTTTTCATATATTGATATCTTGATTTTTGGGTCCTAACAATTGGAATCAGAGCCAATTCATCTGTTCTTGAAGAAGATTTGTGAAAGAACTTGTCAGATCTGACAGTTCTTGGTGTTCTTGATCTACAAAATTCAAATTCAATACAGGTGAATTCTCGATCTTCTAACAATCAAAGATGTCTAAAGAAATAGTCTCAATCGGATCAGAAACGAAACCACCAACTCTCTTCTTAGGGGAATATCATCAATGGAGAATTAGAATGATTCAATTCTTGGATAACATAGATGAAGCCTTAATGCAATCTATCACAAATGTCCCACTAGAGGTATTTGTTGAGATTCCAGCAGTTCCCAGAACTGAATCCACCCCTGAAATCCCTACATCAAGAATCAAGAAGAGTCCTGGAATGTATAATCCAGCTGAAAAGGCTCAAATGAAAGTTGATAGAAGAGCATTAACTTTACTCACCATGGCAATTCCCAATGAGATATTCAATAGGGTTGATAGTTTAACTTCAGCAAAAGCCATGTGGGATGAAGTAGAAGCTCAGATGCAAGGAAGTACAAAGGCTCAAGCACAGAGATTACATATCTGTGTAGGAACATATGAAAATTTCAGATACAAAGAAAATGAATCTATCACTGATACATATCATAGATTCAATAGCATTCTGAATGATCTAAGAAGAAATGGTGTTCAGAAATCAAATTCTGAGATAAACAACAAATTTCTGAACAATCTGGGAAATGAATGGTCAAGTTTTTCAGATAATATGGTAACTAGGAACTTATCTAGAAAGACAATTCATGATGTCTATGGCATCTTGTTCCAACAAGAGGACAAGATCAAAGTTAGACAATATGAACAAAAGAAGACACAAGAAATAGTTGCCCTTCTGAGCAAGAACTACAATAATTCTTTGACCATAGCTACCAAGAAAGTTTGTGAGATCCCAGAGATGACAGTGTGTGATGGGGATGAATCAGATGAAGAGCTTAAAAGGATTTCTGATAATATTGCTTTCATGACAAGGAAATTCAAACAAAGATACAATCAAAAATATCAGAATAAACCTAGATCTGAAATAGGACCTAAGAAGGGTCAAGAGGCTGGTCAATCTGAAACATCTGAACCTGCAAGATGCTTCAACTGTGGAAAGCCTGGACATTATGCTAGACAATGCAAGATGCCAAAAGTCAAGAATTCAGGTTATTATAAGAAGAAGCATCTATTAGCAAAGAAAAAAGAGCTTAATCCTGCTCTAGTAACCAAGTATGAAGAAGACTGGTTAAACTGGAGTGATGGAGATGATGATGAAGAAATTGCTCACTATGCAACCAATTGCTACATGTGTCAAATGGATCCAGAAAAGGACAAACAAGACACTGGGGTATCTTCTTCATCTTCTGAACAAAATTCTGAACATAATTCTGAAATTAATACTAAAGATTCAGAAATGACAAATCAATTTCAAAATATGTTTTACGAATTTGAAACACTCGAAAACGAATTAAAGGTGAAAGAATTTTGGTCAATCAATTCAGTATTGAAAGTCAAATATATAAAGAAAATTGTCAAGCTGAAACGATTCTTGAAAAAATTTACGAAGAAAAACTTGTTTTAAAAGAAAAAATGGATAGTTTACAAAAAGAAGTTATAAATGAAAAATCTGAAAAGGAAATTCTAAATGTTAAGATGAATTTTCTGAATCAAGAGAGACTTGATCTTTATAAAAAGATTAAGGAATTGGAAGATTTAAATTTTAAAAGAGGACAAACTGAACAAACTCTGAATATTTTAACTAGTCAGGCTCAGAACTCAAAATTTTACAATATAAAAGCAGGCTTAGGATATAATGACAGTCAAATTCTAAAAAAGGCACCTGCAAACTTGTATGATTATTCTAAAATGAAAATTTTCAATGAATCAAATACTGGCATCATTTCCAAACCTGTAAACCATTCTTTGCCTGAAAGAATTCCTTTTATAAAATCAGAGACTTTGTTTTCAGAAGAAACACCTCTTAAAACTGGTGAACCAGAAAGTATCTCTGAAACAGAATAAATGAATATAATTCCAGATATTTGTAAATCTTCTGAATCAAATATTATTTCTGAAGTTACTTCTGAATCCAATTGTGAAAACATTTCAGAAGATACTTCTGATAATAAATCAGAACATAAAGAAAAATATGATGAATTCTCAGATATTGAATCCTCAGTAGATATTGATGAGAATTCCAATATATTTTTTGATAATTCTGATAATGAGTATACAACAACAAAAAATTCAAATATTTTTGCAACAAGTATGAGTCATAATAAGTTTTCAGATCTAATAAATGCTTCTGATTCAGAAGATGATGATGATCAAATGGTGCAAGTCATTGACAAAAATGGATATTTGGTTTATAAATCTCAATCATGTATGACTGAAGGAGAAAAATTAAAATCTGAAGTTTCAAAGATACCTTCAGAATTGTTTGGTTCTGTGTTTTTAAAACCAGAATATCAGAATTCAGATTTTTCTCCTACTAATACAAACATATCATCAAATTCAACACCATGTTCAGTAACATCTTCTGACTTTAACACCAGAGTTAAAATTTTTGAACAAGGCCAATCCTCAAACTCTCTCTCTGAAGTTCAAAAAATTAACACAAAATCTGAAGATAAACATAAAGTGAACAAAAGAATTTCCTATACTAATCCTCATTTCTTATCTTTTACAGAGCTATCCACTTTAGTATGGAGAAAGAAAGATGAAAGACTGTCAAAGAAAGTGAATAAAAGAATTTTTGTTGAAAAATCAAATGTTATTGATTCTTATATGTCTAATACTGTTGTAAATACATTAAAGAATCATATTCACTGTATTAATTGTGGTCATCATAATTTTCTTCTTAACTCCAAAACAAACAAAAGAAATTTGATGAAATCTTTTCAGAAATGTTTGGCTACATTGACAAATTCAATTAAACAAAGAAATAGAAATAAAGATAAATCTCAAAGTTTTGAGTTGAAACATTTGAAAAAAAAGTTCAGAACTTCAAATTTTATTACTAATCACAAAGGACCCATTCTGAAATGGGTACCTAAAACTCAATAATCTCTTTTGCAGATATGTCATGTGTTGGTCTTAGATTCTGGATGTTCAAGACACATGACACCTTTCAAAGAACTACTAACTGATTATCATGAAAGATATGGAGGAACAGTTAGTTTTGGAAACAATGCAAAGGGATATGTAAGAGGATATGGCACTTTCATTAAAGGAGATGTGAAAGTAATGAAAGTTTTCTATGTTGAGGGACTAAGACATAATCTTTTCAGTATTAGTCAATTCTGTGACAAATACTGGAAGGTTAATTTTGACATAGATTATTGTCATGTTCTGAGTACAACAAACAAAAATGAATTAACTGCTTATAGAGATGGAGATATATACACAGCAACATTCACTGCAACTGGTCAACTACAAGGTGTATGTTATATGTCTACATCAATGAAAAATGATAGTTGGCTTTGGCACAGAAGAATGTCACATATGAACTTCAAAGCCATTTCTGAACTAGGCAAACATCAATCTGTAAGAGGACTACCAAAGATCAGATTTGAAAAGAACTCTCTTTGTTCTGCTTGTGAACTAGGGAAGATCAAAAGAAGTTCTCATCCTCTGAAGATGCTATCTTCATGCAAAGCTCCACTTGAAATGCTACATATGGATTTGTGTGGCCCAATGAAAACTCAAAGCGTGGGGGGCAAAAAATACATTCTTGTTATAGTAGATGAATATACACGATATACATGGATTGAATTTCTGAGACTCAAATCTGATACTTCTGAAAGACTGATACCCTTTCTAAAGAAAATTCAAGTTCTTCTTCAACTCCCAATTCAAAAGATCAGAAGTGACAATGGAACAGAATTTACTAATTCTACACTTCAGAATTTTTTGGAATCTGTTGGTATTTCACATAATTTTTCCGCTGCAAGAACTCCTCAACAAAATGGGGTAGTTGAAAGAAAGAATAGAACTTTGGTAGAGGCTGCAAGAACCATGCTTGCATATTCAGAACTTCCTCTGTCTCTTTGGGTAGAAGCAATTGCTACTGCATGTTTTACTCAGAACAGAACCATTCTTAACAGAAATTTTTTTAAAACTCCTTATGAATTGTTAAAACAAAGAAAACCCTCTATTGATTATTTTAAAATCTTTGGTTGCAGGTGTTTTCTAAAGAATGATACTCCACATCTTGACAAATTTGCACCAAAAGGTGTAGCTGGTATCTTTGTTGGCTACTCTCAAAGATCCAAAGCTTATAGAGTACTCATTAAAGGAACTCAAAGAATCATTGAGACGACAAATGTCAGATTTCATGAGCCAACAATGACTTCTGAACAAAACAGTTCAGAACTCGCACATAAACCAACTTCTGAAAGTTTGGACTCAGAACATAATCACACAAACTCTACTTCTGCATCTCAAACTTTACTTAAATCCAATTTAGATACTTTATGTCAAGACTTATTTGATATTTCTGTAAATGTCTCTGCAGATTATCAAAATCCTTCTCTACTTAAAAATTCAAATGATCAAGACATTTCAGAAATACAGATTTCAAATACATCAGCACCACAATTCTCTACCTCAAATTCAGAACTTCCAACTTCTGAAAATGCAACTTCTGAACCCATTCCAGTTGTTTCTGAACCAATTCAATTTGTTTCTGAACCGGTTCAAACTATTTCTGACCATGAACCTCACAGTTCTGAACCAATTCAGATTTTTCCATTTGAGAGGGAGTCTTCAGATTTACATTCAGCCATCAATCATGATACTGAAACTCAAGCAATTACTGATGATTATGATTCTCTGAATAATGTTTCATTTGTTCAACCATTGCCAAATGTGAACAAATGGACATCAAGTCATCCAGTTCATCAAATAATTGGAGATGCATCAAAAGGTGTTCAAACAAGATCTGCAACAGCAAATGAATGTCTGTATGTTAATTTTTTAAGCAGTATGGAACCCAAAAAGCCATATGAGGCACTTCAGGATCTAGACTGGATTTTAGCCATGTAGGATGAGTTAAATCAATTTGAAAGAAACAAAGTCTGGAGATTGATACCAAAGCCAAAAGGTAAATCTGTCATTGGCACAAAATGGGTGTTCAGAAATAAAAAGGATGAAAATGGAATTGTTGTAAGAAACAAGGCAAGGCTTGTAGCTAAGGGGTATTGTCAACAAGAAGGAATTGATTATGATGAAACATTTGCTCCAGTTGCCAGATTAGAGGCCATACGAATCTTTCTTGCCTATGCTGCTCATAAAAACATGAAGGTATTTCAAATGGATGTAAAATGTGCATTTCTGAATGGTATTTTACATGAAGAAATGTATGTTGAACAACCAGAAGGCTTTGTAAGCAAAGAATTCCCAGATCATGTTTACATATTAGACAAAGCCTTATGGACTTAAACAAGCACCACATGGTATGATACTCTTACAACTTTTCTTCTGAATTCCAAATTCAAAAGAGGTACTGTTGATACAACTTTATTTCTGAAAAAGGAGGGTGATGATATGATTTTGATACAAATCTATGTAGATGATATTATATTTTCTTCTACTAATCCAAAATTTTGTATAAATTTTGAGAAAATCATGCAAACAGAATTTGAAATGAGTATGATGGGAGAGTTGACATTTTTCCTTGGTCTTCAAGTTAAACAACTTCCCACTGGCATATTCATTAATCAATCTAAGTATGTCTCTGACTTACTTAAGAAGTTTGACATGACTGATTCTTCAAGTATTCAAACTCCAATGGCCACTGCAACTAAGCTAGAACCTGATCTAAATGGAAAATCTGTTGATCAGAAAAAGTACAGAGGCATAATTGGATCTTTACTTTACTTAACTGCTAGTAGACCAGATATAATGTTTGCTACATGTATTTGTGCCAGATATCAAGCTAATCCTAAGGAATCACACCTTCTAGCTGCAAAAAGAATACTTAGATACCTAAAAGGTTCTCCTTCATTGGGACTTTGGTATTCTAAGGATTCTAGTTTTGAACTAACAGCATTTACAGATGCAGATCATGGTGGTTGCAAATTAGACAGGAAAAGCACTTTTGGATCATGTCAGTTTCTGGGTGATAGACTAGTCAGCTGGTCTTCAAAGAAACAAAATTGTGTTTCTACTTCTACAGCAGAAGCTGAATATGTAGCAGCTGCAATATGTTGCTCACAAGTAATCTGGATGCAAATTCAACTAAAAGACTATGGTTACACTTTCAAAAAGATTCCTTTGTATTGTGATTCAAAGAGTGCCATAGCCATCACTGCCAATCCTGTTCAGCATTCAAAAACCAAGCACATTGATGTAAGATATCATTTTATCAAAGATCATGTGGAAAAAGGTAATATTGAAATGTTTTTTGTTCGAATGATTATCAGTTAGCTGATTTATTTACCAAAGCACTTGATGAAAAACGATTTAACTTCTTGGTAAGTAAATTGGGCATGATGAACATGTCTATGTAAGTTTTATACATCACCTATATTCTAGAAGTTACATTCTGAAGTTTTTTTTTTTATCAAATTCTGAATACTTTGCTCTTCAGAATTACTTTGTATATTCTGAAGTTTATCATTCAGATTTTTGCTACTTTTCAAACTCAGAAGTATATCTCTTCAGTAACTAGGTTGATTGTATTTTAATACTTTTCATTTATTTCTCATTTCACTAATATTGATTGATTCTTTGATAAAGTTGCAATAATCAAGGGGGAGAATCATAATTGCTAGTGATTCAAGGGGGAGTGTTATTAATTTCATATTTCTCTAACTACCCTTTCCTACATAACAACTCTACATTGGTGAAATAAAGTCTTGCACTTTATATCTAAGAAGTATGAACAAGCTTCCTTAGATTAAAACTGTTTTATATTTTTCAGAAGTTTATATTTTTAAATGATTTTTTGTCTTCTAAGATGACCCAAATTTAGTTCTGAACTTCACTTAAAAATTCTGCGGTTCTTCTGAATTCTTTCTTTCAGACTTCTGAACTTTTTCTCAGAAGTTCTGAACAACTTCTGAAGTTTTTGAACTTGTTCTCAGAACTAAAACTTCCCGTTGATTTTTTCATTTAAGCGTGTGCCACGTGTTTTAATTTCATTGGATTTCTGTTAAACACGACCATTAAACGGTTCATTTCTCTTAATAAATGATGATTACTACTCTAATCACATTTACTTTTTGGCCACGTGTCCTTCAACGCTTATCCGATCATATAAATCAATGGATTCCTCATCATCTTCATTCTTTTAGCAAAATTTCTCTGAGAAATCTTTCTGTGTTTATTGATCATCTTTCAGTTGCCAATCTGTGTTCTTTCTATATCATGTCTACTTCAAAAACCATGATTTCTACTTCCTCGAGTTCCAATAATAACACTGGATCATCAAGTGAT
Source organism: Silybum marianum (assembly GCA_036898165.1). Lineage (NCBI taxonomy): Eukaryota > Viridiplantae > Streptophyta > Magnoliopsida > Asterales > Asteraceae > Silybum > Silybum marianum. The sequence continues at coordinate 10,819,441 of CM072540.1, read as the reverse complement.
GCTTCGTTCAAGATTGTGCCTCAAAAATTAATGGTTGGATCAATGGAAATCCCACTAAGTGATGATCAAATGCTTCATGATACGGCCACAACTGCAACTCATCAAGTCGGACCTTCAAACCCTATCATTAACCCTAACCCTAACCTGACAACTGCTAAAATTGGGGAAACACAGAATACACCCATTGATGTTGTTTCTGAATCAAATGTTGCTGAAAGTTAATCCCAGACTCCTGCTGAAAGTAGTGACCTGTCCAAACTCTATGTACCTGCTGAGAAATTACTTGACATCAAAAGAAATAACTGTGCACTGAACTTCAAATCCAAATACTTCATTGATGATCAAGTAATGTTGATTAAAATTCTGAAGAAACATCCCCTGCGCACTCTCCTTTCAAGGAAATTCTCTGTTCCTGCTTCTTATCTTCAACAATTCTGGCATTATGCTGAGGTAGATGAAACTGATGATGAAATTGTCTCTTATGTTCATGCCTACAAAGTTTGTATATCTGTAGATGACATTAGAAGCCTTCACTATTTGCCAAAACCAGATGAGGTTCTTGGGAAAACCTGTTATGACTTAATTCCATCCTCATCAGAGATGATCTCAGATTTTATGAGCTTAGGTTACTCTGAAAACCTTAGTGCTCTGAGCTCTTTTAGAAGAAAACGTTTACCTCCAATTTGGTATTGCTTGTTTTCCATTCTGAATACCTGCCTATCTGGGAAGAGCTCAAGTTTAGACCAAGCTTCAGCAAATGGGAGGATTATATTTCATGGTGTTGCCTTCAACAAACACTATGATTATGCTAGTCTCATCTTTGATGATCTCAAATCTGCAATTTTGAAGAAGTCTACATTCAACTATATACCATTTCAGAGATTTCTTCAAACACTTATCAAAGGAGCAATGAAGGCTGTCTCAAAAATTCCTGTTCTAGCTCATGAGGTACATGTTCCTATTTTCACTATGGATAGCTTAAGACCTCCAAATGCAAAACTTACTTTTCCAAATGCAGGTCCACTTCCTTCTCATTTACTTGAACTTGTAAGTACACCAACTAGGATTGGGAGTGAGCATTTAGAATCTATGGGATTACCTCAACCAGTAGTCCCTTCCCCTGATTCAAACCAGAGTGGTGATCATGCAAGGGAGTCTAGACTTACTAGAAAGAGGGGGAGGCTGTTCAAGGGGGAGAACAACCTCAAAGAGTGAAGAGGAAAAATGTAAATGAGAGATAGGGTAGAAGGGTCAGAAAAAGAATTGATGAGGGGAGAACACAGGTACAAAAAAAACAAACCTGTGAACCACCTGTTACAAGTCGGGCACCCACATCTACTATTATTCCACATTCTTTGGTGGATAATATTGAAACGACCGATGAGCCCATGGCAACCTTGGTTAACCCCCCCAGCCACTCACCCATCTCTCAACAGAAGGGTGTTTCAACAACACAAATGGGGCAAGCAGCTTATAATCCATTAGGACCCCAATTGGAGGTTCCTTTTGTTGAAAATGAAGGATATATGTCCCCTTCACAGTTTTGAGCACATTGAGTCTGAGTGTCCACTCAACTTTGAGCCTTCTGAACCACTTAATGTGGCATCCATTCACACAAGCACACATCTTTCAGATGTTCCTAAGCAAAGTGTTTGTCACATTGCATCAACAACTATAGATATTCCAATTTTTGGATATCAAGGATTAGTTGGAAGTCCTGGTGGGGTGAACATCACAAAAGCTCCATTCACAGAATCAAATGTGGTTCATGATGCCTTTGTGGCTCATACAGGCCAACCTTCTTCTGAAGGTCTGAAAACAAGTTCATCTATTGATCTTGGCAACTTACCCACATCTTCTAAATTCACAGAATTCAAAGATCTCTGTACTTCTGAATTTGCAAAGATTCAGAAAGACATCAAGGATTTGACGGATTCTACCAAAAAGGTGTTGGAGGTTAGGTTGGATCAACATGGGGAAAATTTGGTTAACAAGCTGAATGACTTTCATCTCAAATCTTCTAATGATCTTCATTTGTTTAAACAAGCACTTTTGACAGCTTTTTCTGAAGTGGCTTCATCTGTTTCTTCTTTGAAAGCTTCTCAGCCTTCTTCTTCTTCTGCTCCACAAGCTTATGCCACTAAAGATGATATTTCTCAAATTATCAATCAACTTTCATCCATTCAGAGTTCTCAATCAGAATTAAGCACAAGATTATCTGCTCTGGAATGCAGATCTCAATCAGATACTTTTAAAAGGAGTCTTGATGATCAGAATCCTGATAATCAAGAGGGGGAGAAAAGACAGAGAATATCTGAACCAGAAACTAATGAAGTTCAAAGTTCTGAAAAGACTTCTGAAGATACTCAGAATGTTGGTGAAGAACCAAATAAAGTCTCAGAAGCCATAGAAGATATTTTATCTGCAGAACATGAGGTACAAGAAATAAATGATCATTCTTCTAAAGAAATGATAGAAGAAGGGTATGAAACAGAAAAGTTGTCTCTTGATTCTGAAGGTAACTTGAGCTCAGATAACACAGATATAATTTCAGATTCTAATGAAGAAATACTAAGGGAATACCTTGCTTTTGAAGATGTTATTGGAGAACCAAGTGATCTTTCTGATGTGATCATGTTTGAAGAAGATATGATTGATGTAAATATGGGAGAAAGCTCAAATGAAATAAAAGATTTAGTAATTTGGAAGCCTCAACAATATTCAGATTTGGAGCAGAAAGAAGAGATGGTACTTTGTGTGAATTTACTCAGTTTGATGTTTACAAGCTAAGACTACAAGATAAGTTGGCAATCTTATCTTTTTGTGTTAACTCAGGTGAATCTGTGTTAGACTCAGAGATTAGAAGAATTTTGGGAATATATATAAGGAATCTCATAAAGCATGATTTTCAGTTGGCTTTGGAATATAGACTTAACACAGTAAATCTGTTGGAACCTATATATATTGAAAGGTTTGGGCTGAAGAGATTGTCTACTAATCCAGATATTGGGTTCATGTATCTTGTTGAAGAAGTCTCTAAGACATTTGTTGTATCTGACATTCCAAAGTATTCTACATCCTCACTCAAATGGCTTCTGAACTACATGACAGATTTTTTTGAAGAATCTGACATCAAAGAGGAAATTATCTATCTGATCAAAGAAAGAATACATTTTAGAGAATTTGTGAGAAAGAGTTATCTTGCTGGTCACAAGAAAGTAAACAAGATAAAAGGAGCAGATTATCTACTAAGTGATGCGTATGACTTCAAGATTCATACAAAGAGACAAGATATGGAAGAAATTCAGAAGTACACTCTGAATGTTGAAAGTTCAGAAGAAAGACAAAAGGAAAAGGAAAAAGAAAAGGAAGAAGTTCTTGAAAATATTTCTGAAAAGTTGGTTCCTGAAAAGCAAATATCTGAAGAGGAACAACTACAAGTACAAAGAAGTGAAGAAAGTGCTTATACTATGTTCCTTGAATATTTTCATCCAGAAATGTTCATGGAATATGAACAAAAATTCAACTATATAGATTGTTGGATTCAAAAGTCTTTTGGTTGGAAACAATGGTACTCAGACATCATCAGAAAGATAAGGATTCCAATCAATGAAGCAAGAAAAGAAAGTCCTGTGATCAAAGTGATTAATGCTGATTTGAAGACAAGACAGAATTACAAATATGCATTCTTTACTGTTGAGCGACAAAATGGTGAGATTTCTACCTTTTCTGAAGCTGACTTTCAGAATGTTCATCTTAGAGATATTCTCAGAGTATACAGAAGTCTTTATCCCTTCCATGACTCAATTACCAAGTTCAGAAAATCTTTTCCAGTACTTAGAGATGGATTATACAGAGAATTTATATGGGCTGCAAAGACTGATTTCCAGGTTGCTTATTTTCTAAACAAGAAGCAAGTACACTTAAGCAAACCAAATTTAAGTCTACCAGATATTCAGAATTTGAAGAAGAGCACTTTAGTACTTCATCCTCCTGGCTTCGTTTGTAAATGCTTTCATGAACTATTATTTGTGAGATTTGAAGAACTCCACAAATGTTGCAATGGAACTCTCATGGCAATCAGAGATCGTTTGGTAAAAAGACAGAATAGAAGACCAAAGAATCTGAGCAATGAAGATTGAGAGAAGCACAAGATACTTGCAAAAGAAATGATTAGAGTTGCTGAATCCTTACTAGAATACAGAAGACTAATTCTGAAGGATGTAAGAGAAATTCTGAATTTCTGGAAGTATGATCTGAACTTTTGAAGCTAAGGGGGAGATTGATAGAAATATCATAATAGCTTCAAAAGGAACTGGGTTCTTAAAAGAGAAAAAGATCTGAAGAAGTTCTGAAGATACTTCTGAAGAGATTCTGAAGAAGTTCTGAAGACACTTCTGAAGAAGTTCTGATGGAGTTCAGAACCAATTCTGAACTTGTCTGTTATGAATGCCTTGTCACTTTAGTCTTTCTATTGTATGTATAAATAGATAGTTAGTTAGATTGTTAAAACTAATGTTTTCATATACCTTGTAAAGAGATATTCTGTATACAGTACATTCAATCAATATAAATTACATTTGGCTACTATCATTCCTGTTATAATCTTTTCATATATTGATATCTTGATTGTTTGGGTCCTAACAATAATCAACATGAAATGTAGATTAAAAGAACAATTTTAGTTATTAATTTTTAAAAAATATTAAAAATAATTTAAAATATTGAATTTAAAAAGAAAGCTTTGTATCCTATAAATATTGATTTTTGAAGAAATTTAATTAAATAAGAAAATTCTAAATAACCTTGACGGCAAGAGTTAGTTTAGAAGTAATCTTATTTAAGAAAAATTTCAAAAGAAATGAAAATTTATAGAACAACTAATCATGAGTTTGGTGAAAGCAATTTAGGACCAAATGATAGCTTTGTATCAAGTGAAAGTCTTTTCAGAAGAACTTTGATTGAATTTGAGAATTCTGAATAACCTTGACGACAAGAGTTAGTTCAGAAGTAACAAATTCGCAAAAACTTCTAAGAAAAAAAATCATCAGATGACAACCAACAAGAGAGTTAGTCCCAAGAGTTATTTTCCTTTGATTGATCAGAAGTTTGTCCTTCTGAGTTTGCATTGAAATGCTCCCCCTCAAAATCGTCAAATTTAGCCCCCCCTCCAAAATTTGCGTATTTGGCTCCCCCTTAACTTCTACAAATTATGCTTCCCTTTCTGTCAATACTTGGATCAAAAAGTGAAAACAATTGTTCTTTTGAGAATAAAGGTGTCCAGAGGCTTCTGAGTGCTTCTGAGTTAATTATCAGGAGTGACCAGAGGCTGTTGGGCGGTTCTGATTTGTTGTGATACATCAATTTGACTAAGTATGAAATAAAGATATACTGAACAAGTAATTTGGCTCAATCCTATGAAAGCCACAGAAATTAAGATAGTCACATGTTTAGCATACCCAACTTACTAATTAGGAAATTGAATCGCTTTTTATCCAAAGTTTTTTGTAAAAATATCAGCAAGTTGGTAATCAGTAGAGGACAAAATACATTTCAATTTTCCCTTTCTCCACATGATCCTTTATGAAATGATACCTTACATCAATGTGCTTGGTCTTTGAGTGCTGAACTGGGTTTCCAGTGATGGCTATAGCACTTTCTGAGTCATAGAGGATGGGAATTTTGTCGTACACCAGACCATAATCTCTGAGTTGAGTTTTCATCCAAATAACTTGTGAACAACAACTGGCAACAGCAACGTATTCAGCTTCAGCTGTGGAAGTTGAAACACAATTTTGTTTTTTGGATGTCCAACTGATTAGCCTGTTTCCTAGAAGTTGACAGCTACCAGAGATACTTCTTCTGTCCAACTTACATCCTGCATGATCAGAGTCAGTATATGCAACTAAATCAAAGACAGAATGTTTTGGATACCAAAGGCCTAGCGAGGGTGTTCCTTTTAGGTATCTAAAAATTCTTTTGACAGCAGCCAGTGAGATTCTTTTGGATTGGCTTGGATTCTAGCACAGAGGCAAGTGGCAAAAATTATATCTGGTCTACTTGCTTTCAAATACATAAGTGGTCCTATCATTCCTCTGTAATTCGTTACATCAACAAATTTACTAGAGGGATTTGGATCTAGTTTTGTACTCGGAGAGATAGGAGTTTTCATAGTAGTGGAATTTTGAAGTTTGAATTTCTTTAACATGTCAGAAACATATTTGGCTTGATTTATAAAATTGCCAGAGGTAGTCTGTTTGACTTGAAGTCCTAAGAAGAAAGTTAGTTCTCCCATTAAACTCATTTCAAATTCATTTTCCATTAACTTTAAAAACAAATCCACTTCTGTTTGATCAGTAGAACCAAATATGATATCATCCACATAAATTTGAACTATAGTTGACGTACCTTTTCCTCTTTTGATGAACAGGGTAGTATTGACCTTACCTTTAAAGTATGAATGCTTAATCAAATATTTAGACAAACGTTCATACCAAGCTATGGGAGCTTACTTTAAGCCATATAAAGCTTTGTCCAGAAGATAGACGTGATCTGGATGTCTTGAATTTTCAAACCCTGGAGGTTATTCGACATACACTTCTTCTTTTAAGTCTCCATTCAAGAAGGCACATTTGACATTCATTTGGTACACCTTGAAGTCTTTGTATGCAGAGAAGGCCAGAAATAATCTTATTTCTTCAAGTCTTGCAACTGGAGCAAAAGTTTCATCGTAGTCGATTCCTTCTTTTTGACAATATCCCTTGGCCACCAATCTTTCTTTGTTCCTAATCACAATACCATCTTCGTCCTTTTGGTTTCTGAATACCCACTTAGTACCAATGGGGATTTTGTATTTAGGCATAGGTTTAGGGTTTAGGGTTTAGGGTTTAGGGTTTAGGGTTTAGGGTTTTTTCGTGTCAAATTGAAGCAGCTCTTCTTGCATAGCTTCCACCCTGCTTGGTTCTTGTAAAGCTTCATGAACCTTCTTTGGCTCTATCATGCTCAGAAAATTTACAAAGAAGGCTTCATTGGCAGTTGCAAATATGGTTTTAACCCCTTCAGATGGATCTTCTATAATTAGATCTGGAGTGTGAGACTTTGTCCATCTTTTCATCCGTGTTTGAGGTATTTGCTGGGCTAGAACTTCTGTTTCTTCTCCTATTGGAATGGGTTCTGGTTCTGGAATGGGTTCTGGTTCCTGAATGGGTTCTGGTTCTGGAGACGCACCTAATGTCTCCCCTCAAATGAAGGCATAGAGGTTACCTCTGGACTATCATTTGGTGATACGGGACCAGAAAGAGTTATCCCAAAAGATTGAAGGACATCAGGAATATTCAATGGTGGGTTATTGGGTATTCTCTCTGAAGGTATCTCTTCTCCCAGATAATCATCAAATAGAGCATCAATCTTGGATTCTCTGGAACCTGAAAGATAATTAGAGGTAACAGTGTTAAGTTTAAGTTCTGAATCAGAATATTCAGAAGTTAATTGAGTTTGAAGTGAACTCACCAGTACCTTCTATACTGTCATTAGAGGCCTTCCAGAGGCACTGTTTTGATTATTACATGTAATTTCAAATTTTGATTATTGTTTTGTAATGTCATTTTCTGTAATGTAATGCTCTTTCACTTTTGTCTTCTATAAATGTTTATATGAATTCATTTTTCATACTTAGTGGGAGATTGTTAGACATTATTTATGTAAAAGTATGAACAGATTTCAACAGAAGACAAAGTGTGCTCTCCAGAAGGACACCCTAGAAGATAACCTATTTCTACATAAGACTATCCAGAGACAGAGCCATCTCTGGATACTCATGAAGCTAAAAGCACGTGTTGGATTTCATGACTTAACCGCCTAACAAATTCTATTAGAGATTCCATCCTACGTGTCACTTTGTAATAAGCTAGCTCTTTGACTTTCTTGTCTAGTTTAGTATAAATAGCCAGAGTGTTCCTATTTCTTGTTGGTTGAATATGAGAGAATTCGAGAGCCTAACTTGTATTGATCAGTACTGTAACAGCTTATTCCTCGAGTAAAATACAAGTTCATTTAGTAATTGAATCCATTCATATCTTTCAATTAATCATTCTAGTTTACTGTGTTGATCATCAAACTGCTTCCGCTACTGTTTATTATTTCTACTATGATCAACACCGTTTAAGTAATATAGGGGATCTGTGTTCTAACAACTGTTTGAGTAACATATGGGATCTGGGTTCTAACAAAACCTGTTAAATCAAGTTATTAGATAAGCAACAACAAACAAATTTAAACTCAAAACCCACTTTCAAATGAGAAGTGATTCTTCAAATGAAACTCAAAATAGGCATCCTAACAGACCGGTAGACTTGAACCTTGTTCCTACATGACTCCGGAAACAACCCTTGGCAACCCGATATTTAAGGAAGCACAACTAACTTAAGCGGGGGACACAGTGCCCCACAACTATGAATAGTATAGTGGGGTTGAAAGACAAGAGTGCCCGCATTTCCCTCAAAGGGTTGAAGGGAGATAGTGCATCAAGCTGTTCGCAAGGGCCAACTTATCAAAATAAAAATCAAGAAATGTCTTCAATGCTATGACGAACACTCGAACAGAGAGAAATGAAGAAGCTGAAGTGTGAAAGTAAAAAATAAATTAAATCATATATATATGTGTGTGTGTGTGTGTGTAAAAGTAAATCCACGTGTCAACTCAGGATTGGACCAAACAATTAATTTTAAACGGTTAAAATTCCAATCCGGAGTTATATATCTATTTCCAGATTTGCCTTTCCGTATTTGCATTGATGAACAATATGGAATAGGCAGTGCCGGATTGAGTGCATGTACGGCATGCACTTTCCGTGAAGACCAAGATTTGAAAAAATCAAAGTGTAATACGAAACGCACTCTTCAAAGAATATCATGTAAGACAGAATGATCTTTCCAGATTGTCGTGTAACACAGAATGGACTTTCCGGATTGTTGTGTAATATGAAATGTTCTTTCCAGAATGGCCAAGTTTGATTTTTTTTTTCAAGTAATACGAATTGGCCTTTCCGTAAAGAAACCCATTTTCGGAATGCACTTTCCGTGAATACTTTGACACTTAGAAAAATTTCCTTAAACTTTTTCTTCAAAATTCACACTTGACATATACCTGTAAGAAAATATATCAGAAAAATATATTAGTATCTGTACCCCCCCCCCCTTAATATTAGCGTTTTCTTTCACTTCTATGTTGTAATCTCTTCATATAGCTTAATGTATCTTTGATATGAATATGTCTTTGATGTTTATTTGAGTTTGGAGCTAAGTATGAGGACTTGATTTGTTTTATGCCTTTTAAGGAGTTTTGTAACACATTGGGTTGCTGCAACATGGTCTCATAGTGAATTCATGAGATAATTGTGTTCGCTATTGGCCATCTATCTTAGTATTCACCCCTTGTATCTAAGTTTCATCCAAGTAATTCTTGAGGAGGTCACGTACCTTGTTTCACTTGGATGAGTTGGACTTAAATGCAAGCCAACATAAACTTTTAGCACTCTCAAGTGTTATATAAGATTATAAAGAACCATGTTAGCTTTCCCAAGTTACAACAATATGGAACGCATGCGTAAAATAAGTATGAAGGTCAGTTGGGTTACTCTATTAGGTACTGGTGGTTATTAATCTAATCTAAACCTCAAAATAGGTTGTTAGAAATAGAATTGTTGAAAGTAAAAGGGCTAAATGTGTAATATTTTGTTCTTACTATAAATAGCTTTTAAGCTTTTGACTCTAAAGTAGTTCTCTCATTTTGTAACATTTGACATTTCAAGAGATATATGCCAGAGAAAATTTGTAGCAAAATTGTATTGATCTTATTCATGTTCTGAGTGTTTTCTTGTGATTTGCTACACATCTTGATTAACAATTGGTATCAGAGCAGACATATTTCAAGAAGAAATTATCATTTTTGGTAAGAAATATGTATTTTTAGTGTTTTTGCATTTTCTTGATTTTTGGTCATTGTGGATCAATTCGTGGATGTTATGGATCAAGAATGGATGCATAAGATTAATTTTTAGTTGTAGAATCATACTTCAGAAGGAATTTGATTATGGAAAACAACTAGATACGATTAGATTGATTTTTCGAAGTTTTGGGTTTTTGAGAAAAAGCTACTGTTTCGATCTGGATATTGTGGTTAGAGGAAGATTTAGATCTTGGTATATGGATGAAATATTCTCAGAATGTGTTCGTAAAGAACCCTATTTGGAGGTGTATAGAATAGGTTTTGAGTAATTTCAGCCATTTTCGAACCTTGACAGAAACTGCACATTCTCGACATTCATAACCTTCGGATAATACATCTTCATATCCTTCGGATATAGTGCATATTCATCTCCTTCGGATCACAAAGGTTGTGAACAGTACTCCTTCGCACGTCTCGGGTGCGAAGGCTTTCTTTTGAACTTCGGATAATCAAGCTTCGGATACTTTCGAATACCTTCAGATATCAAAGAGTTTGAACAGTAACCTTCGCATAAATCTGGTGTGAAGGATCTTCTTATTATCCTTGGAATATTTCATTCGAGCCTCGGATCAGCTTATACGAAGCCTCGCATGAACTATCATACGAGCCTCGGATACTGCTTCGGATTAGGTCTTGAGTACAGGACTCAGATAGCCTCGCGCGATATTTCATCCGAACCTCGAATAGGCTCGGACAATATTTTATCTGAACCCTCGGATAGGCTCGGACATCTCTTCATCCAAACCCTCGGACAAGTTTTATACGAAGCTTCTTTTCAAGAATATCCTTTTTGTCAATTCAGCTTTAAATACTTAGAATATTTTTGAAATTTTTTTTTACCAAAGTTTATTTCTTACATACTAACCATGTGATTTTCTTCTTTTAATTTGAGATTAGATTTGTAGCACTACAAAATGAATCCCAATGAACATGAATATGAACACAAGAGATATTTACACGAACAGGAAAAGTCATTCTTATTTCAAAGTTTACCAAATGATATTTACACGAGCATGGACTCTTACAAAGAAAGTGCTAAGCTAATGTGGGACCAACTCGAAAGAATGATGGTGGGTACCAAAGTGGGAACACAACTGAAAGTAACTAACCGCATTGTAGCTTACGAGTAGTTCAAGCAAAAGGAAGGAGAATATTTGGAAGACGTTTACATGAGATTTTTCAGTCTTTTGAATGAAATGGCTAAAACAAGATATATAAGACAGTAATCGAGAACAATGCGAAATTTTTAAACAATTTAAAGCCGGAATGGAAAAACTATGCGAAAGTCATCACTCAACAGAAGTTGTTGAATGAAATTCCACTACATGAAGTTTTTGAGATACTCATTCAAGATGAAACTAATGTTCTATTGAAGATGAATTCAAAGAAGAAAGTGGAAGAGGAAAAGAAAGTGAGTGATCCGCTAACACTTCTAGCTGAAAAGAATCAACACACTTCAAGTAGTAAACAGTTGTTAGAACAGTTAGAACAACTTAGTAAAGCATCACAAACTGCTTCAGATGGTTATGAATCGGATAATGGAGAAGAGCTGGCACAAGCAATGATATTGTTGACAAAATTATTTTAGAAGAAATTTCAAACCACCAACAAACAACAGTCAAAGATATTCTTCTTCAATTAAAAAGAATGTTCAACATAGAGATAAGGTTGAAGGCAACAATCAGAATGGTGAACAAAGAAATGATAAAAAGAAGTTTGTGCAAAACCCAGAGGATGAATCGTTCAAGTGCTATAACTGTGGTAAAACTGGTCACTTCGCCAGAGATTGTTGAATGAAAGTTGTGAAGAATCCTGCCTATTATCGTAACAAATTGATGTTGGTTGAACAAGAAGAAACTGGAAAATTGTTAATGGCAGAAGCTGACTACTGGCTTAACCTTGGACAGGATGAATCCAAAAATATAGAAACTGCTAACATGTGCTTCATGACAAGAGTTTTAGGTAATGTTAGTGATGAGGATGAGGAAACTGAACCTTTTGAACCTCAACCTGGAACTGAGGTACCTGATCTTACTTATGATTATTTTATAAATCAAATAAACTCCGTGATGTCACAACTTTCAGCTTTACAGTTCAAACTGACTAAAGAAAAATCAATTGCATCTTCTTTTGCAGTCACAGGTCGATAAACAATCTAAAGAAATTTACTTTCTTAAAATCGATTGTATTGCAAATGAAGATTTAATTGCTTCTTTAAAATCTAAAAAGGATCAGTTTGAAAATGTAAAGCAAGCTTTAATAAGTCAAGTATCTGATCTAAAGGCTAAATTTGAGATATCAATAATTGAGAGGGATGGATTTAAAAGACTGTATGATTCTACAATGAAAGAAAAGAATGATTTGACTAAACAAATTAAATTTCTTGAAGAAAAACTTTATAAACAAGGTCAAACTGAGCAAACAATTCATCTAAATAAACCAAAATAAATGGCTTAGAATGCTACATGGGGATTAGGATATAATAATCCTCATTATTTGAAGAAAGCATTGTCTGAGATTCCAACTCTATATGAGTTTGACTTTGTCCATCTCAGTGCTACATATCCCCAATATAAAACCAGATGGACTAAATCTGATAAAAATATTGAGCGTCGGGACGATTGGAATAGGAAAAACAAGCGTAAAATGCAACTTCCTTTCAGCTACGAGTTATTAAATGACAGCTATTCTAATAACAACACAGTTTTTCTTTCAAACGATAATTTTTCAAGCTATACTACTCAACTTGAAGCTGAACCGGTTGAAAGTAAGCTGTATATTCCACCGTTAGTGTTGCAAGTAAAATAGTTGAGCTTGAACGATTATTATCTAAAGAAAGACAAAATTTTGAAAAATAAAAGGAAATTTTAATGCAAAATATTTCCGATTTTGAAAAGAATGTTTCTGTCAAACTAGAAGACATACCAGAATCAAGTGAAACCATGAGCACTGATTCTGACATATCTTCTTGCAAAGCCTTTATGGGAAATTTCTTTTTCAAAAGCAATCAGAGTGATTCAAATGATTCGAAAATTGATGAAGAATTTGATAATACTACATCTGATTTTCCGCCTTCTCAAGTTTCTGATCCATTTGTTGATTTTCAAAATAATATTTCAAATCATATCACATTTGATAAGGAAAAACAACTCGGAAATGAAATTAATGAATTTCTATATCCCGGTCGTGCAGAACGCATCAAGAAAGATCAAGAACAAGATATTGATTTATCTGATGATTGTTCATCTAAAACTGAATTTTCAAAAATCATGAATTCAGATATTTATTTAGATGAAGAATCATTGAATTTTCAAAAATCACCTACACAGTCAAGACATTTGTATTTCTTAGTTAAAGAATCACTGAAAGAAATACCAGTTTGTTTTGAAACGTGTGAATGCTCAAATACTAAACCTGTTGTTGAGAATTTTACAAAATCTAAAACAAAAGGTAAAAGATCTTCTTAAAAGCGGAAGAAATAGGTAAATCTAAACAAAAACCTACTTCTCATATTACTGATTCTCGTGTTTATTCTATTTCAGATAAATCTTCATTTTTAAAGAAGCATATAAAGACTGAATGTAGGGTGAAGCGGTCTACTGCTAAAGTAGATAAAGCAAAATCATTTTTCCATGTTTTGAATGTTGAGAAAAGCAATATTAGTCATGATGTAAAGAATAAATGTATTGATAAACAATGTTTATCTATTTTTCCAAAAATTATATACTCAGTACAACAGTTGCTTTCATTTGCTCATACTAATATTTGTTTTTCTACATGTGGGATGAATGATTTTGTTGCTTCTCATTTGATCTATGATAATAATTCTCCTGTATCTGTTTCAAAAAACTTTGAAAAAAAAGTTTTCTAACCACAGAAGACCCAATTTCAAATGGGTACCAAAATCTGAACTTTCAAACAAATCAAAGGAATCCAAATTTGTTTGGGTACCTAAGTCAAAAAGTTTGTCTAAAAAGGCTTCAATCTGTACAAACTTAAATGAACCAAAAGCCAAATGGGTTCCTAAATTCCCTACTAACCCCATAGGACCCATATTCATTTGGGTACCTAAATCTGCTTAGTTATATTTTACAGACCGGTCATGTGTGGATAATGGATTATGGATGCTCAAAACACATGACTGTTCTCGGAATTCAAATCTCTACACAATTAATTTGTCTGATATCAAGTCTAAGGAAGCTATCTGCTTGTTAGCCAAAGCGACTAGACATCAAAACTGGCTTTGAGAATGACCCACACTTTACTGCCATGATTGACCATTATGAAACCCGACTTACACTAAACAATATCCGATACTTACTGGGATTACCAAAAATAAATCATTATCCAAATAGAGATCAGTTTGAGGAAGATGTTTCTGAAGATCAGATGTGTCTTTATAATAAAAGTTTGGACTATAATAATACATTGCCAAGACCATCAACATTTAAAAGAAAACATTTACCACCGGTTTGGAACACTTTATTTTCCATCATCAATCGATGTATCATGGGAAAATCTACTTGAATGGAAAGTTTCAGCATGACATTTCTACGATTCTATCATGTAGTTGCATTCAACCGCCATATTAATTATGCTGCTATCTTATGGAAAGAACTGATTGAAACACGAACTTCAGGAAAGACAACGAAGTTTATTCCATTTCATCGTTATTTGCATAATTGTATTGCTAGCATGTTGGAAGGCAATGAGAATATTCCTCGTCGTGCACATCCTCCAAAGGCAAATTCAAGAGTTATGAGGTCTCTTGTACATATTCAAGAAGGAACGTATCCAAATGCAATACCTCTTACTGAAGCCTTACTTGCTTATGCCGATCAGAATGCAGCGAGTGGGATAGCGTATAGGAGTGAGATTGCATTGATGGACCGACAAGAGCCTGCTGGTCCTACCAAAAATCCCCCCCCCCCGAGAGGATTGAGGTGTTAGGTCTAGGGGAGCAGGGTCAAGAACATGGGGTTCTTGATCGGGGAGCGATGAGGGAAAACGAAAATGAGAGGGGTACAGGAACGGGTGCATCTAATCGGGCATTGGAAAATGTTGAAGCAGCTGTGATCCCTGAGGATATTCCTAGAACAGATTCTCCTTCTGCTAGTCCTATAGTTCATGGTACCGATAATGATGATGATGTTGCTGCTGATGATGATGATGACACGTTGGTACATAGAATACCACACTGGATTGGTAGGCAACCTCCATTTGAAGCAAGTTCAGATACTGAGTCCGAACCACCTGTTAATAACATGGAGTTGGATATTCCTGAACCGAATGAAGTCATTTCAAATGTTATTTCTGACATTCTGGAATCTGGTGATATAAGGACAGACGAGGGAGCTCAAGTAGAAACATAATTTAATTCGAGATTGAGTGAAAGGGGAGGAAAAGAATATGGTGAGAGTGAGATAAGGTCAGAAAAAGAAAGATCAGACCTTCCCCAAACCACTTTCACCCGGGTAGCCACATCTATTACTATGACGTATCCATTACAATCCAGTATTGAAAAACACATTGTTCGCCCAACAATGCAATTGGACCCCCCCCCCCTTTAGCCACTCAGTAGTTTATCTTCCAATTTCTCACGGGGATTTAGCACATACACTCTCTACAACTCACTCGGGGTTGTTAGATATTAAAAGGGACAGACCCCAGGCCCGACCATCGAATTCTTTGATCTACACATCGAGTCTAGAGCCTAGTTTCGTACCATCTAGGACATAGTCTGTTTTACAGAAAACTTCTATTGGGAGTCTTCGTGCCCCAATCGGAACACCCAGAGTGGGACTACCATTTGTTGGGGCCCCACGAGGACAGGGTGGAAGTCTTGTTAGTGTTAACACCATGCCAGCACTGAACACAGGCACAACGGCTCCGACCGTAGTTTCAACTATTATCCTACGTGGACCACATGCGGCCCATTTATGCAACAGATTTACGTAATGGAATGGATATTATGTGCCAAATCGTTGAAAGATTATATGTGCAAGGTTCAGAGGTTATGTCTTGTCGAGCAAGAGTTGTTGAATCTTCTAAACCAAAACCAGGTTTTGTATCAAGATGGTCGATAGTTGTTTTTGATCCGAATGTCGTAGGTCCTTCATCTACACCACCTCCCATATACGTTGGTACTGTTCCTGTAACGACTCCGCCACCACCACCATCTGATCTATTATTGGACGAATTGAAGTCAATGCTATACTCCAGGTTACTTGCACAAGCAGCTCAGGAATAGCAAGATCTTGATTTTACTTATCTGCTCTGGCTACAGATTGCACTTGTTGCACAGTCTACTCCAAGTTTTCCCCCGAGTTCTTCAACTTCAGAGATTGAATGGCTTCGAGAAGATATGCAAAAAGGATTCTATGATCTTTCCACTCTTGTTTCAACTGGCCTCTCAAAGTTATCTGATCGAGTTTCTATGTTAGAAGAAACGTGCAAATCTCAGGTTGGCGCCAGTAAACGAAGACATGAGGATCATGATGATCAAGATCCCCATGAGGGGAAGGAAAGGCGCCGAGTTGAACAAGAACAGTTGAACGTTCAAGGAGTTGTAAACATGTACTAGAAACAGAGCATACATAAAATCGTTTAGTTGACGATGTTCAAGAGATGGTTGATTCTGAAGTACTTCCGGTTATGGATTCAGGGTTAGGTGAGGCACCGTTGAATGTTGCAGGTGTGGTTATTCCAGTTCTTACTGATGTCGAACCGACGGTTGAAAAGCCTGAGGTTGTCGACAAAAGAATTGAGGAAGAAAGGTTGGTTGATTCATTACTCAATACTCCTCCAGATGTTAATGAAGAACATATCTCTCAAGAGGTGATGAGACAAGAGATAAGATATTTGTATCCTTATGATGGTGAAATATAGTACAAGAAAGAGAGTATGATGAAATCAGGGAGGATGATGAGATATTCAGAGACTCTAATGATCCAATTGTAGTTCCTAACTTAGTCCAAGAGGAAATTCATAAACCCGAAAGATTACATCCAGAGAATCTTCCTGGACCAATTAGAACTGTAGAAAACTTATGATCCTAGTGGCGGATTCAAAGAATTTATATACCATTTCTGGAAAATACAGAAAGACATTTCTTCATCAGGCATTTAGTTCAATTAGACGAAGCTAAAGTTTTGGGTGTGTTGCATTTGAAGGGTGAAACTGAATGACGATATCTGTTTGAAATCAGACATTCAAGAAGGGAAAGAAATCGTGTCAATACTGAACATGGATACATGAACATCTCATCCATTACTACAAAGAAGTTCTTTGGATTTGATATTTCTTATTTGCTATCAATCGGTGAGACTTTAAGAAGTGGGAGTTCACAAAAGCTAATTTTGTTAATCTATCAGTTGATGATTTGATAGGTATGGTGAATGATTTCAGAGGAATGACAAACTGAACTAGAGATTATCTGAAGGCATATGATAAGTTGTTGAGCTTCATCAAATATTATCATATCTAGCAGGCATATGTGTATGATTTACAGATGGGTCTAGAAAGCAATTAACCGAAGCTCAATCTGAAGAAACCTGATCAAAGCTTTACAGGAATTGAAAATTTGCCATCATGGTATGTTGTTGAACAACCAGATTTTGGAGTGGGTTATGAAGGTTTGGGTGACAGAAAGCTTTTTATGTGCTTCAGCGAAATAGCTTGCTACTATGATGGAACTTTAAAGACCATCAAGCTATATTTAGAAGGAAAGCCAAAGTCAGATGACAGAGCTGTGAAGAAAATGGATCAGAGACATAAAGTTCTTATTAATGATGCTTGGAAAGCAATTCGAGAAAGGCTTGATTACAGGAATAATGTTGGAAGATTGGATGTCCTTCTTCGTCTCCATCCAAGATATACAAGGACCATCTAGGAGATGAATTCAGTACACGTAGTGTTAGAGTTCATGTCTGAAGTGGTCAGATGTTTCAAGAGACGTGCTACTTTCATCAAAGGGAGCGAATGTTAGAAATAGAATTGTTGAAAGTAGAAGGGATAAATATGTAATATTTTGTTCTTACTATAAATAACTTTTATGCTTTTGACTTTAATCTAGTTCTCTCCTTTTGTAACATTTGACATTTCAAGAGATATATGATAGAGAGAATTTGGAGCAAAATTGTATTGATCTTATTCATGTTCTAAGTGTTTTCTTGTGATTTGCTACACATGTTGATTAACATGGACAATGAAATCCAGTAGTGAGGTAGAGAACCAATGCTACAACACTCGTAGGGTCATGCTGTAGCAAGGTTCCCAACACATTGTTGCTGAACTCCAGCCTGAACTTGCACCATGTTTTCTTTAATTACTTTTTCAAGTACTTTTACTTTCAAGTTACTGTTAACCAACTCCAAAGCATTCCTTCGAATTCTCTTATAGAAATCACTTTTTAATGCTAACCGTGAATTACTGCTTGTTTTTATTGTCCTTGTGGGAACGATATCTAGTACTTTGTACCACTTTATTACTTGTGTTCAAACGATAGTGGTTTAACATGTATACTTGCATGGTATTCCATTTGTGATTTTCGGGTTGCATAATCCTGCGACCAATAATGGTCTTTTATTTCAGTGTTCTTGATATGCATTTATGGTTACATCATTTGTGGCCGTTACCATTAATGAGAGAGATCATGCGTTAAAACACAATAAAAACTCCATAAAAGTAAAATAGAAGTAGGCATGAATAACAGTTTTATTGAAGATCTCTATTCATATGATTGAATTACAATGGAGGGAGAAAAACTCTCTAATCGGCATGTCACAGAACTCCCCGAGTTTTGTGTTAGTAGAATAATGAACTCTTTCAGCTTAAGAACTTGTTCCATTAAGCTTGAAGGAGAAAATGGTTCATCATACATCAATACCACAATTTGGATTCATAAAATATCAGAAGAGAGAACATCATTCTGAAAATAGGAAGATTTAGCATGAAAAACACACTTTATGTCTAGCAACTATCCACTGACTTTAACATAGAATTACGCATATCAACACATTGAATTTAAGCAAACTCAAAAATTAAAAGATGTAGATACGTGGTTTATCTTTCTAACGCAACTGAAATCACATCATTTGGAGCTTCTGGAGGAAGATACACACAAAATGCTAAGACAACGCAAAGCTGACAGCAACTTCTGAACCTTCAGAACTTCTAAACAGACATACTTCAGAACTTCTGAACTAACTTCTGAATTATCAGAAGAAGAAATTTCAACTTTCAAACTTGTTGTTACTAACTTCTGAGCTAACTTCTGAATTTCGACAGCAGCTATCACCTTTTTAATGCTGTTTTTGAAAACTTAGTAGCTCGATTTTGAGAAAAGTCAAACCATAAAAGTTGTAGAACTATGTCTTAGCTTTTCAACGCATCCGGACTCATCAAATTTGAAGCAAAAATGAGGAAGTTATGATTCGAATCCCACCGCAGTGCAGAGTTGACAGCAAACTCTGAATTCACTAGACTTAACTTCTGAATTCATTGAGTTATAACTCTGAAGACCTCAAAACTCTAAAAATACTATGAAATAACTCTTAACACAAAAAGGTTTAATTCTTAAACAACTATTCAAAATATAAATGAACTTCCACAACTTTGGATCAATGTAAACATGTTGCTATTTTTCAACACATCAGATTTGCACCAGCACACTGTCTTCATGTTTAACGACAAATCTGACCCTTCTTCACTTTGAATCTCTAAAACTTAAAACATGAGACTTGAAAATCCATCTGTTGTCTGTCCAGGGCCTTTTGAATCAACTTAATTGGTGTTATGATGTGAGAGATATGAACAATATCGTACAGCATCGCAAATCTATCAGTATGTTGAATATTCCACCATATTTTTAGAACGATGATTGTAGAAACTCATATCTCCAACTTCTTAAATCAGATGAATGATTATCGGCACTCAAAAGTCTAAATCACAACCAAAACTCCAGAACAATGATTGCAATTACTCAAAATTCTGATTGATCAAGTTAGAAAAAAATGATTATAAGCACTCAACGGTCTAGCATCTTCAAGAAAACTTTAGAATAATGATTGTTGAAGCTCAAACTTATAACAAATCAGATCAGAAACTGATTTTAAACACTCAAAGTTCTCAGATCTGACTTTTAATCCCTGCAAATCACAATCAAAATTCTCACAGACATTTCATCGAACATGTGGAGTGCAGAAACTGATTGTTAGAAAGTATTTTATGTAAGTATGAATCAGAAAGTATTGTAAGTCTCATACTCCAGAAGAAGAGATCCAGAAGCGCCCAAAGGCTTGAATATCCTCTGGATTCCAGTTGATGTATTACATGCGCTTCAAGTGACGTGGCATGTCACACTTCTTGTGCGTAACTGATTCTGTTAGAAGTACAAGTGACGTGTCATTTCATGATAGGCTAGCTCATTGACTTTTCAAGTGTAATGGTATAAATAGAGATAACTATCACTGTAATAGATGTCGTTGATTAAGAGAAAAAAGTTCTTATTGTTCTTACGTATTGTAATCACCGGCATTGGGTTATTCAATACAATTATCTCTCTATCTTCTTATCGTTCATCATACTTATTATAAATTGCTTACTGTTCTAGTTAAATAGTAGGTTAAATTTCTTCCGCATATCACTCTTATTCTTGTTTAATCTACCGTTCTAGAGTAATTAAAGGGATCTAGGTTCCAACAATTGGTATCATAGCCTATAATCAATCTATCGATTATTCGATCTCATCCATTTTGGAGAAATCTCTACTCTGCTAGAATTTTAATTTCAGTTCTTAAACTACTACTTTTCATTCTACCCTGTTTTCTGAGAATTTGTTGATTTCGTACAAATTTATTAAAATCAGTGGTAATTCAAGTTTAATTCTGAAATTCGTAAGCTACTCACTTTGTTTCGATTTCTGTGAAGTTTAATTGTTCTAAATTTCAAACGTATTTTCGGCAATTTAGATACTCTTTTTTCTGAAAAATGGCAAATCAAAATTTGAATGCCATGTACACCTCCGGATCCTTAACCAAACCGCCTACACTAATCCGAGACGAATATCCTCAATGGAAAATTCGAATGATCAACATATATGAAGGATTAGATGTAGATCTATATTCCACGGTGTTGAATGGTCCATTTGTACCGATGACCACTATTCCAAGAGTACCTGCTACAACCACTACTGAAGAAATTCCTGCTTGTCAAGTTCCCAAATAAAGAGGAAGTTGGAATGAAGAAGATACGGCCAAAATTGAAGTTGCCAACAAGGCAATACGTCTACTGATAATGGCTATTCCAAATGAGATCTTTCAATCCCTTGATTCCTGTGAAATTGCTAAGGAATTATGGCATCCACTTGCCAATCAGTTAGAAGTAGGTGCTAAAAATGAAGAAGAATAGAAGAGCTCAAGAACTAAATGAGTATAACAGTTTTTAGGCCCTTTCAGAAGAGACTCTGGAACAAACCTACCACAGATTCAACACTCTGATAAATCTGTGCAAGAAATGTGACATTATTCGATCTAAGGAAGATAATAATGTTTTATTTCTCAAACTTCTGAACCCAGAGTTGTCAAATCTCTCAATGTCTCTTCAAGCAAATCAAGATCTGGAGATGTGGTCTCTACATGATGTGTTTGGCACTCTTCAAGCACATGAAAGAGAAGTACAACAGAAGAAGGCAAGCGTTGGTGGACCTCTGGCCCTCATTTCTAAATCCAGAGGGTCAGGCAGACGTAGTAAAGAAACAGAGAAGAAAGGGAAAGGCAAAGCACTAATCTAGAGGCCAACCCAAGGTCTCTCTGATTCAGAAGATGATGAGATCAACTCATTTGTTGAATCCTTGACTCTTATTACCAAACAATTCACAAGGAAGTTTGGTAATCGTTCATTTCAAGGTAACAGGAGATTTGAAAACAAAACTGAACGCCCCACGCAAACTTAGGTACCAAGGCAGGAAGTACAAAGGAGTGAGAAGTCAGAAGCTGAGAAAAAAGGAAGAAGAGTTAAAGAAGAAGAATGTGTGCTACAGATGCGGGAAGCCAGGTCATTACTCCAAAGACTGCAAAAGTGCTCTTGTCAAAGATAAGCAATACTACAAGAATAAATACAAGTACAACAAGATAGAAAGAGCCAATTATGCAGAGAAAGAAAACTGGTTAGATGATCACTCGAGTGGAGATGAAGCCATGTTCTGTGGAATGGCTATGACAACTGATTCAGAGGATCAACCTTCTGAAACCCTGGTTTGCACTATCTCCAACTCTTCTGAACTTGAACAAACCATTTTAGATCTATATGTTGATTTTGAAAATCTGAAACAGAAGCTTCTCATTGAAAAGAAACTGAGAAAGAATATTGAGCAATCATCTTTTATTACACAAAAAGAAAGAGATATTTTCAAAAGGGAAATGGAAATTCTGACTGAAGAGAAACTAGAACTTGATGTTGAATATGAAAAGATTTTAAAACTTCAAAAAACAACAGAGGTTAAATTCAAAGAATAAATTAAAAATCTTGTTAAACTTCTGGAAGCTAAGGACAAAGAGATAAAAGATAAGGAAAGTGACAGATTAAATTCTATAGCACTAAAAAATTATTTTCAGAAGGAAAGGGAATCTCTACACGTTGAACTTCAAAAGAAAGAGCTCTTGATTAAAAATTATCTTGATGCTCAGAAGGTGCATGATAAGATAAACACACAAGTAGGGAAATAGGCCTTGGTTTCGAGGATCTGGATCCTTACAAGTGTAAAAAGAGATTAACTCTAGACTCTGTCTTCTATATGGGCAAAGAACAGAAACTTGTCTTTCCCATTCTATATGAACAATCAATTTTTAAAAAATCAAAATATGAGAATGAACATCAAGTTAGAAAACTAAAACACAAAAACATAAAATATTCTTCCAGAAAGAAAAAGTCAAGTTGATCTTAAACTTGTTAAGAAGAAGGGAGATATTTTTAAGTTTGGTTCATTCACTCATTTAACTTTAAATCCAGAAGCTGATGTGTTCATACTCATACAAGCAAAAGAAGAACTAAGACTCAATTTTGAAAAAGATCTTCTTAAAACTCTAGACGAATGCCTTATATCAGATAAACTAGAACTTGAAAAACAACTTTCTAAAAACCATCTAGAGATCGCTCCCTATTCCTTTCTTGACTTAAACCTCACTCAAGAAACAAAAAAAGATGATGAAGTTATATATCCTTGGGAAAACAATGATCAAAATGATGATGATTTCTTTGACATTTCAGATAAATCACTGTCTATTTTTTAATACAGTTTGTCTCCTACTTATGTAAAGGTTTCCCCTTGTATAAAAAACAGCAATGTTCCTTTCTTGTATACAAATGAACCTACAGAGGTAAGGGCAGTTGGTCCACATGTTTTAAAACTCCCAAATGGAATACCAATAATCTGTTTTCCTCCAAAAGAACAGAGAAAAGAGGTTCCCATTCATCCGGACTTCCTTGGGATGTGTATACAAGCAAAGTCATGTCTGGAACTTGAGAAAGAGGCCAATCTCAAAAAGAACAAAAATTTTGTGCAACAAAATCTGAAATCCAAGCCACAGAAGTTTACTCAAGAGCAAAAAGCTAAATGGAAAAATAATTCTTATGTTCCTTCTGTTTTAGTAAAATCAAGAGTTCTAGAGAAGTCTCCACATAAGAGGCCTACTAAAAAGAGTTCAAATGTTCTGAAGCATAAGTCTAGGCTAGATAAGAAGTTCAATAGAACAACTGATGCTAGAATAGACAATAATAAGAACTATTGTAATTATCATTCCAGAAATGAAGATTCAATGAATTCTTTCATGTTTCAGAACTCTGAATGCTTCTCTTTATTTTTAAAACTCAAACAATTTTACTCACGACCTTCTGATTATTTCTCTGACAATCTTAATCACTCAAACTTTAAAAATCCGAACAAAAGAAATGGTTCAAACAAACCAGGCAAACCAGAAGTCTTTAGAAAACTTGTGAATTTTTCTGCTCAAAAAGAAAAATCAAATCAGAAGTACAAACCTAACACCAAAGGACCCATTATGAAATAGGTACCTAAATCTCTCTGATTTTGATTGCAGAAACAGCGTGTGCACCTCTGGTATCTTGACTCTGGATGCTCGAGGCACATGACTGGAAGAAGGAACTTACTCTCCAAGTTTAAAGATAAATCTGGTGGAGCAGTAACGTTCGGTGATGATGGTAAGGGTCAAATAAAAGGCTATGGTACTCTTCAAGAAGGTAATGTTACCTTATCCAAAGTAGCACATGTTTCTGGACTGAAACACAATGTTCTAAGTGTAAGTCAACTGTGTAATTCTAAAATGCTGGTTGTATTCGATGAAAAACACTGTTACTTATTTTCTAAAGCAGTTCAAGAACTTTGGAGAGCTAACCGAAAAGGTAATTTATACATGATGAAATTCACTTCTAAGGATAGTAAAGAAACCCTCTGTCTCATCTCCAAGAAGAGTGAAGCAGCTTGGCTCTGGCATCATAAACTATCACACTTAAATTTTCAAAATCTCGAACTGCTTGTCAAACATGACCTGGTTATGGGCCTCCCAAAGGTACATTTCCAGAAGGATCACCTCTTGCCTGCTTGTGAAATGGGAAAAATCAAAAGAGCCTCCCATAAAACAAAGAGTGGTCATTCTTGTACAAGGCCTCTGAAAATACTTCATGTTGACCTCTGTGGTCCCATTGCAGTTAGAGCCCTTCTTGCAAAAAGTACATACTAGTATTAATCGATGAATTTTCCAGGTACACATGACTTGGCTTTGTGCACCATAAGTCAGAAGTTCCAATAGTATTGAAGAACATGATGACGAGGATACAAGTACTTCTGCAACAGAAGATACTACAACTCAGAAGTGACAATGGTACTGAATTCAAGAATGTCAAACTTGATGAGTATCTTACCAATGAAGGAATCACTCAAAAGGTCTCTGCTTTACGTACTCCTCAACAAAATGGTGTGGTAGAAAGAAGAAATCGCACTCTAGTTGAAGCAGCAAGAACCATGCTTGCAGCATCTGGACTACCCACCAACTTCTGGGCCGAAGCTGTAGCAACAGCGTGTTTTACTCAAAAGCAAACTATAATAATTAAAAGGCATTTTAAAACCTATTATGAACTGATGAATAAAAGAATACCCTCAGTTAAATTTTTCCACATTTTTGGCTGCAGATGCTTTATTCTAAACAATCGAGAGAAGCTTGGAAAGTTTGACAAGAAGTCTGATGAAGCAAAATTCTTGGGTTACTCTTTAAATTCAAAAGCCTTCAGGGTTTTTAATTTAAGAACCAAGACTGTAATGAAAAGCATTAACATAGACTTCGATGATCAAACTCAATTGACTTCTGACTACTCAAATTATGAACTCAAGCTTAACAACGTTACCTCTAACTATCTTTCAGGCTCCAGAGAATCCGAGATTGACGCATTATTTGATATTTTTTGGGATAGGAAACGCCATCAGAAAGAATAACCAATAATCCATCCTTAAATATTCCATAAGTACTTTAAGCTTCTAGGATAACTCTTTCTGGTCCCTATGAGTCTTCTGTTTCAACAAATGAAAGTCCAGAGGAAACCTCTGTGCCTTCATTTAAGGGGAGACAC
Organism: Silybum marianum; assembly: GCA_036898165.1. Taxonomy (NCBI): domain Eukaryota; kingdom Viridiplantae; phylum Streptophyta; class Magnoliopsida; order Asterales; family Asteraceae; genus Silybum; species Silybum marianum. The sequence goes on along the minus strand of CM072540.1, from coordinate 10,793,797 downwards.
TACACTCAACTCTTGAAGAGCTTTTGGATACAGAAGTTCAAGCCCAGCAGATATCTCAAACAAGGATGAAAAGGTGGACAAAATCTCACACTCTAGATCTAATCATTAGTGATCCATCTGAAGGGGTCAAAACTAGATCTGCAACCGTAAATGAAGCTTTCTTTGTCAATTTCTTGAGCATGATTGAACCAAAAAGAGTTCATGAAGCTCTGCAAGAACCAGAATGGGTGGATGCAATGCAAGAAGAACTTCTCCAGTTTGACAGAAACAAGGTATGGAAGTTAGTTCTTCTGCCTAAAGACAAAGTTGCAACTGGTACAAAATGGGTGTTCAGAAACAAAAAGGATGAAGATGGAATCGTCGTCAGAAACAAGGCAAGACTAGTGACTAAGGGATATTGTCAAGAAGAGGGCATTGACTATGATCAAACCTTTGCTCCAGTAGCAAGACTAGAAGCAATTAGACTTTTTCTAGCCTTCTCTACATACAAAGATTTCAAAGTAAACCAGATGGATGTCAAATGTGCATTTCTGAATGGAAAACTCAAAGAAGAAGTGTATGTTCTACAACCTCCTGGATTTGAAGATGCAAGACATGCAGCTCATGTCTATCTTCTTGACAAAGCTCTATATGGCTTAAAGCAAGCTCCCAGAGCCTGGAATGAACGACTATCAAAGTTTCTGATTGATCATTTGTACGAAAAAGGTAAAATAGATACAACTCTATTCATCAAAAGAGGCAATGGTGCGTTAACTATTGTTCAAATCTACGTGGATAACATTATATTTGGTTCAACTGATCAAGCAGAAGTTGAAATATTTTCAAAACTAACGGAAAGTGAATTTGAAATGAGCATGATGGGAGAATTAACATTCTTCCTAGGGCGTCAAGTCAAACAAACTACTTCTGCCATTTTTATAAACCAAGCCAAGTATGTTTCTGACATGTTAAAGAAATTCAAACTTCATAACTCCACTACTATGAAAACTCCAATTTCTCCTAGTACAAAACTTGATTCTGATCCCTCTAGGAAATCAGTTGATGTTTCGAACTACAAAGGTATGATTTGATCTCTTCTATATTTAACAGCCAGCAGACCAGATATAATGTTTGCCACATGCCTATGTGCAAGGTATTAAGCCAATCCGGAAGAGTCCCATCTAGTAGTTGTGAAAAGAATTTTTAGATACTTACAAGGGACACCCTCCTTGGGCCTTTGTATCCCAAAAGTTCTGGATTTGATTTGATTGCATATACTGACTCTGATCATGCAGGATGCAAGTTAGACAGAAAAAGTACCTCTGGTAGCTGTCAACTTCTGGGAAATAGACTGATAAGTTGGATACCAAGAAGAAAAATTGTGTGTCAACTTCCACAGCAGAAGTAGAATATGTTGCTGCTGCTAGTTGCTGCTCACAAGTAATTTGGATGAAGACCCAACTCAGAGACTATGGTCTAGTATATGACAAAATTCCCATCCTTTGTGACTCAAAAAGTGCAATTGCCATCACAGAGAATTCGGTGATGCATTCGAAGATCAAACACATTTATGTCAGGTATCACTTTATAAAGGATCATGTGGAGAAAGGGAATATTGAAATGTATTTTGTCTCCACTGATTACCAACTTGCTTATTTATTCACTAAAGCTCTGGATGAGAAAGACTTAATTTTTTAATCAGCAAGTTGGGCATGCTAAACATGTAACTTATACAGAACCTATAAGTAACTTATAGTTTATGCATAATTATGTACTTATTATGACTTTAGTTTCATTTTACTTTTTCGACTTAAGAACTTTCAATAAACCAGAGACGTCCAGAAGTCTCTGGATGCCTCTGCTCGTCAAAAGGATACTTGTTGCTCTTACATTTTATGATCCAAGCATAGGTTAAGGAGGAGCATTAAATGCAGAAATCAAGGATGAGCACAAAATTGTGCATTGTTCAAGGGAGAGAATTCATCTTTCTTCATACCAAGTCTAACATATTCAGAACCGAAATGTTTCAAAAGACAATCTGGGATATGTTAGTTGTCCTCTGGATTTTTTTTCCCTTGATTTTTTTGCGAATTAGTTACTTCTGAACTAACTTTTGCCGTCAAGGTTATCCAGAAGTATCTGAATCAATAAAAGTTCTTCTGAAAAATTATTCACAAGACATAAAACTTTCTTTTGGTCCCAAAAACGTTTTATTTGACCAACTGACTATTTTTAAATATTTTAATATTACCCAATTATTTTGAAAACCTTCTTATGATCTACAAATATTTTGTTGATCATTTGATTGTCCTTTTATTAATTTTGGTGGGAATATTCAAAATACAATAAGCGGTCCTGAGTCTCGTCCAAAACCAACGAGAAAACTATTGAGTGACCCATCCAGTTAGACACGCGTCGCTTATCCCAAAACATACTCTAGAAACTTCCTCCACGTGTCCCAAATCTATGGATTGCATGTCAACCCTCAAGAAACCGTTCCCCATTCCAAGTCAAATATAGCCCCTTTCATATTCCAAACACTCGAGTTCGATCTTAAATCCCACTATATAAACTCGAAAAAACTCCCATTTCCACTTTTCACCATCTTCTATCTCTCGATTATCACTGTGTTCATCTTTTTCACCATCAATTGCAAACCTGCAACTTCAAATCTTTAAAACCCATATTTTCAAATGGCAAATCAGAACGAAAACTTGAATGTCCTAGATGAAGACGAAAGAGTGATAGCATCCGCTGCCGATAGTGCCCCTGTTATTCGCTTACTCTTAAAGCCAAACAACGTGCAAGTTTTACTGGATCCAAACACCTACATCAAGGATGATCGCGTAATGATTGAATTTCTACAATACCACTCCTTGAACCGAGCCTAACTTTAACGAATCCAAATGTCCCTGAAATGTATATCCAAGAAGTGTGGCAAACCCTGTTCATCAAGGATGAAGATACCCTTTCTGGAAGCTTTGGTTACCCAAATGATGCTGAACAAGTTGTCGAAGTACCAATAACAAGAAGTCAAATAGCCAGGTTCTTTCACTTACCACTATCCGTCACTGAAATCGAAGGACAAAAATTTCCCAATCCTGCCCTTGTGCCAAATCCCTCATCTGAAACCTTGCTGGAGTTTTTGAATTTTGTGGGTTATGACGAAAGAATCACAAGAGTATCAGATTTCAAGAGGAAGAAACTGCCACCAATGTGGAATGTTCTGGTATCTATTCTAAACAAGAGCTTAACCTGTAAAATTGGCTCTCAGGATCAAGCAAGTACGAACATATTGACCATGATGTATGGAATGTTCTTCAATCGCCCTCTGGACTACGCAAGTTTGATTTTTCAAGAAATATATTCAGCAATCAACCTCAAGGTCATTCACCAAAACAACGGCAAAACCCTTCCAGCACTCATGTTTCCTCGCTTTCTGGCCTTATTCATCTATCCAGCCATCTCACAGCTGAAAGTTCCATCCATTCAGCCCTTCTACAAAATCTCAACTATGAATTCCCACAAACCTACAATTGATAAGGATGGCTACTCTGCTCAGAGAGAACTATTGAGGTACATGCTAAATCTCATACCTCAAACCTCTCCTATCTTAATTTCTTATAGGTGCTCTTTGGTATTCTCAGAATAGAGAATACCTACCCAGAGCATTTAGAAGCCAGAGTAGTTGGTGAACGGTTGAATGAGCCAGAGAATGAAAATAATATGAGTGACCCTCCGAGTGAATCTACCCATGCCGAGTGTTTATTAAGAGAGAGTGAAGAAGATGTCCACAGAGACACATTTGAGCAAACCGAGTCGAGTCCAACCAGAGCAACCACATCTGTTGGGCTAGATGCCAACACATCTACACCCTTTGAACAAGGACTACTCAATCCAAACCACCAAGAGCCTAACGGATCAGAGGATTCTTTAAATACCTTTGCATCAAGCACAACCGAGGAAACCACCTCCTCTTCATCATCCTCTCAAAAGGATGATGATGAAAATATAAGAGTTCAATTGCCCCAGAACTCGCCACTTACCACACAGAACGTTGATGTCTTTGTGACCAACGATTTAGAAGCAAATGAAGAAGGTACGTCCATACCATCTTCTAGGATAGACGCCAATGAAATCCCATCAGAGGGGTTATGGCAAGAGGATGCACCACGTACTTCAGTCTTCGGACTCTATCGAGGTACGCACATTGTGTTCAACTCCTCATCCTCTGATGATGAGGAACCAGTTGATCCAATCAGAACATCCGAAGAGGTTCCTCTTAATAAGAGCCCTCAAAAGCAGGATGGAAGTCCCTCCATGCTCAACATCCAAACAGGCGTGAATGAGGGCCTCTCTGAACGCGAGAGTAAAGGGGATCCATGTGTTCGAGATGCACCGGTTACCACTTCTGAATTTGTCACAACTGTAGCGTTTAAGGCATTTGTTGATCAACTTCAGGGATCTATGGTTGATCTAAAACAAACCGTACAAACATCTGAATCCAACCTAAGATAAGAAATCACCGTTCAAAAAAAAATTATATGAAAAGTTCAAGCCACGCAAAAAGAACACTCTAATGCTCTAGATGCTCTTAAGAAGCTAATAACAGATACAGCAGAAGCTCAAAAAGACCTCGTCACAGATCACTTCAACAAGTTAGATGCTGGAATACAAGCAAATGCAGAAGCTATCTTTAATCTTCCAGATGATATTCCTTCGTTGCAGATATCAAAAAGTTAATCAATGATGTTGTCCCTTCAGAAGCTTCTACTTCTGGTATCTCTTCTGCACTTATCAAACAATCAGATTTAGCAAACTTCCAGAAAGCTATACTCGATAAGTTCAACGCCATCAATTCTAAATTTTTGTCCAAGACTAATAAAGACCATTCTACTGAATTATCTCAAAATGTATCTACTCTAGATACCTCTGTGTCTAAATTATCATCTCTTGTGAGCTCTATTTCAGCAGAATTCGAATTAAAGAAGAAGGCCAAGGAAGCCAGAGCCTGCAAAAAGCCCGACTTAAAAAGAAAAAGATATGAGGATCAGGATCCTGATTCTCAGAAGGGGGAGAATAGTACAAGAGTGAAATTTGCTCAACCTGCCTCAACTTCTGAACAAGCTCCTACTCCTACCACTATCAAAGAACAAGCTTCTGCTCCACCATCCTCAACTAAACAACAGGCTCCTACTCCTACTCCTCTAGCTGTATGCTCTGGTCAGCTTCCCAGAGATCCAGATATGGCTAGGTTCATACTTGAACTTCAGCAGAACAACAAAAGACCACAAGTACAGAGTTCAAGCCAACCACCAGAAGTTCAAACTTTAAAAAGGTAGAGAAAAAACGATACAAGACCTAGAGCTCATCCTCCTGCTCATTCCTCTGAACCAAAATCTACAACCAATCCTTCAAAAGCCCAAAGCTCAAAAATTCCCGTCTCCGAACTCACTACAGAAGATCAACCTCCACCAAAGGCGCCGATCAAAGAAAATCAACCTGATCCAGAGAAACAAGAAATGAATCTAACAGAATCTGAGAGAAGATTGAGAAGGATTGCTGCTACGCAATATGGGTCCAGAGAAACTTGAAAGAATCGCTCCTTCTCAACTTCTGCTGTAAGAGAAACTATCTTCAGATGCATGTACTATTATAAAGAGGAAAAAGTTGCCTTGATCTTACCCAACTTTGCAAAGGGTTACAAAGTCAATGCTGAAATTGAATCTAGATTCTTAAGACACGGGCAAGAGCGGAAAGACATGTATTTTATCTCTCCGATCAGAAGAATCACTGGAATAAGGGATTTAAAGTTTGAAAATTCAGAAATTGTTTACACAATTTATGAGGTAGAAAGAGAAAACAAACAGACATTCTACTTCTGTGACAACGATCTGCTCTCATTAAATCCTTCTGATTTAATACCTCTGGGAAGATTTATGAAGAAGAAGAAGAAGAAGAAGAAGAAGGAATCCCTCTTAGAGAGTCAAGACAAAGTTGCTTACTTTTGAATTCTCTCTTGCATGGAAGCCTTCATTGATTATAGGAAAAAGGTTGACTTCCAGACTGGTTTTGAAAGACAGGTAACTATTTTGAGCGTCACTGCTCCAAATGAAGACAGAGAGGGCATTGAGCATCTTCAACCAGGGCACATTATTCTTGAACTAGAAGAAGGAGTGGTTTTCAGAAGACCTGGACGAAGAAGATTTTTCATAATCAAGGAAGCATTCGAATTTTCAGAAGGGATAGCAGAGATTGTAAAAGGGTTGATTTCGTTACAGAAGGAGGATATAAGAGTTGAAGCTAAAATCAGGATGGCAACAGAAAGAATAGAGAAAAAGCTTGAAGAGGTGATCAAGATAAGGGAGCTTACTAATCAATTTCATAAAAGTGATCAGCGGACATCCTCAAGCTCCATTCTAAATTTCAATGTCTGAAACTTTTGTAACACTTGTAACTTCAAATTTCCTTAATGAAATTTCTTTTGTATGTTACAGTTCTGGTTTCATACTTAGGGGGAGAATGTTAGAATGTATTTTATGTAAGTATGAATCAGAAAATTGTCTAAGTCTCGGACTCTAGAAGAAGAGATCCAGAAGCGCCTAGAGGCTTGAATATCCTCTAGATTCCAGCTGATGTATTACACGCGCTTCAAGTGACATGGCATGTCACACTTCTCGTGTGTAACTGATTCTGTTAGAAGTACAAGTGACGTGTCATTTCGTGATAGGCTAGCTCATTGACTTTTCAAGTGTAATGGTATAAATAGAGAAAGCTATCACTGTAATAGATGTCGACTGATTAAGAGAAAATAGTTCTTATTGTTCTTACGTATTGTAATCATCAGCATTGGGTTATTCAATACAATTATCTTTCTATCTTCTTATCATTCATCATACTAATTATAAATTGCTTATTGTTCTAGTTAAATAGTAGATTATATTGCTTCTGCATATCACTCTTATTCTTGTTTAATCTACTGTTCTAGAGTAATTAAAGGGATCTGAGTTCCAACACTGATGTAGAAGAGAATCAATAACATCTAACCCCATCTCTTCTCCAATGATCATCAAGATCAAGAATCCAATCCACAAAACATGAAATATGTATTCAAGATGTGAGAAATCACAAAAAAATTACCTCGACATTAAGCACATATATAAGAGTAATCTTGAATCATCTAAATCTTGAATTCTTGAATTATTGCAAAGAATTGACCAAATTGAAATAGATTAATTTCAATTGGCTATAATACCACTTGTAAGTTCCCGCATTAAGCAACAATCAAGAAAAACTCCATTAAAGTAGAATAGAAGTAGGCATGAAGAACAGTATTATTGAAAATCTCTATTCATATGAGTGAATTACAATGGAGGGAAAAAAACTCTCTAATCGGCATGTCATAGAACTCTCTGAGTTTTGCGTTTGTAGAATAATGAACTCTCTCAACTAACACAATAGCCCAAGACACCTATTTATAGGGTCCAATTACATGTACAAGGCCCAAGCCCATTAACCTCCCAAAGCCCAAAATACTAAAGACTACAAATATCTACAATTACATTTGACTTTAGTTGACTTTATAAAATATTCACTAACTTGGGGTTCTAACAAACGGAAGTATTGTCTTCAATTTGTATAAGTGACGATCGTTCGTCGAGAGAAACTCACAACCGTTGTTAGTTAGTTACGAGAATCATTATAAGTGACGATAGTAACGACTAACTGGTGATCGTCGTCAATTGTATCTATCACATGCCTTTTAGTGTCTTGAATGTGACGATCGTGAATACTGAAATCATGAGTTGTTAGTTATGAGTTATAAAATATCGATATTCGCTACTATCTTATGTTGATCGCAAGTATGAGATTTTTTATCCAAACAAGTAGAACGAGTGTTTTTCAAAGAATTGCCTTAGCTAGGGCCCTACGGTGGGTGCTAAATTGTTTATGCCAAAAATTTATTTATAAAATTAATTTAAGGCCGATGTGGAGCTTTAACAACTGAAAATGGGTCTCTTCGATAAACGCACGTTAAAGAAAATGATGAATGAGACACAAAGAATTAGAGACAAGGAAAAAACGTTTGTCGAGAGAAAAAACCACGGATGACAGTTGAGATCGTCGATGCACTAGTGAAATGTAACGTCAAATATGGACGTCGTCCTTGAGTAACACCGGTCAAAAGTACAATAATTACAATGTAAATAAAAGTAAAGATAGGTCGTAAGTTTGCTAGAGAGCTTTGAATGATTTGCGTAGATGGTTGTTGTAGCTTGTGTCTTCTTTAACTGTTTCGAGTTGTGTTTATATATGAATCCTCTCCATAAATACGCTTTAATTAATGAGAATAACCCTGCATTAAACATAAAAGAAACGGTTGCATGTTGTTAGTCTGAATAAGCTTGGATCATGGGTCGAGAGAACTCATGATTATCGTTGGTTAGTCAGTTAGTTACGAGAAATAGTATGAGAATCTTTAGGTCATCGAACATCGGGGGTATCTAATGATTATCGCTAATTGTGATGATCCTTTTGTCTTGTAGTTGTTGGTTGTATGTTGCTAATATTTTACGACGATCGTCAAACATGACGAACATTGGTCCTACAACCATAAGTTGTTAGTTCTTATCCATATAATATGAGTGGTCATTAGTCTGTTGCGTCGGTCATGAGATTGATAATTTTTTGCCCAAACACTTACTGGGTAACTTTACCTTATTGGATGAACATGACAGAGATTGAAAATCTTAGCCAGTTAGAGCAATGACAAGGACTGGGAATCTTACCTTATAAGTGAGAGTGACGATTTTTACCCAGTAAGCTCTCACCAGATAAAAATGTTGCATATTGTGTCATTTTTCAATAGATTAAAATCTTACATAGTAAGTTAAATAAAAATGTTGAATTTTATCGGTAAGTGTTTACTGGGTAAGTGTAAGGTAAACGATAATAAACATTAAGACCTACTAATAAGACATTATACTCCATAAGAACCTCAAAACCAAACAAAATCACCCTAAACCATAAAATAAAATAAAATTAAGTCAAGAGATACGGAGAATAGAATTAAACATGAAACGATTTTGTTCCGATCTTCAAAATCGAGATTGGATCGGACTCTATTGTGCAACGTAGTAGTTATAAAATTTGTAATTCTTTTATTAATTTATAAAAATATAGTGATTTTTTCGTATTTAAATAAGTGTCTATATTATTACATACTTTTGTCGTAAAATAAGTATCTACGTTCAAAACTAAATGTCTACTCTTTTATTCCAACTTAATAATAAGATGGAGAAATTATTTTTCTTTATAATAAAATAAAATTATCTTTTTGTTAATTAATAAATATAATATTTACACATTTCTATAACTATAAATCGTCTTCATCATGGTCTTATCGACATTTATTTTAAGACGAAAGGAATAATATAGTCTTTCTTAAGGAAATTAGTTAAATAGCCATTTTCGAGTTGTGGTTTCACATCCTAACCATTTCTTTCCTAAAATCACAAAAATAATCATAGTTCCGTAAGTGACAGGTCCGTAATAATTGACGGAGAGGTCAAAGTATAAAAATGTAAGTTTCTGAACCACGTCCAAAATTACAGGGACCAAATATAAAAATTTGATCTAGGTCTACGTGTTTTTAAAATTTATATATTCGGTCCTTATAATTACGGATCTGGTTTAAACGCTTTTTTTAATACTCTAACGTCTCCGTAAACTACAAACCCGTCATTTATGGACCCATGATTATTTTAATTATTCTTAAAGAGAAATTACTAAAGAAATTAAACCATATATTAAAAATAACTATTTTAATTAGTTTATTTTTATTGAAATAACATTTTAGATATACCTTCCCCTAACCTTGTCCTATTGAAAGATGGGGAAAATATTCCTTGGGCCATGGATGTTACGAATTCTAGTTTTTTATAATAATGACTCTAACCAACTTACGCTCTGTCTTTACTCAAGGGTTGTTTCAATACACAGATCGGAAACACTTGCAATGATTTGATGATTTTTTTAAAGAAACAACAGGTCAAAAAAATCGATTTCTGGAATACCCAATTGCAGTTTTTTCAGTGTCAGTTGTCTTCGAGATGAACGACAGTTTGATCTTCAGGATAAAACTCCTGCTCCAATCTCGTTCAGGTACTGCTACTGCTTTTTGGTTGTTTCTCGAATTTAGTCTTTGTTTTGCTTTGAATTTGAATAATTGATCTTGTTTACTGAATTATTCGCCTTCTAATCCTGGGTCGCTTTTAGAATCTTTAGCTTTATGTCAATTTTTGATGAAGAATTGGAGGATAATCACAGATCTTCTGATTCTATGTGTTTCTAACTGTTGAAATTGAAATGGGTTTTCTGACCCAGAACCATTCATCTGGTTAGGATGCATGAATCAAGATTTATCTGTTCTTGTATAATTGGGCATCGTTTGACCTTTTATGGTCAAACAACCCCTTTACAGGGATCCAAAATAGTCCAGATTTTTTGAACTTTTTGATTACTAAAAGCCATGTTAAATATCTAAAAGACAATTGTTTTATGTCTATATATATAACTGTGTATATATGTCTAAGGAAACCTGCATTATATCTTGCATTCTGAAATTGACTTGTTTGACCTTAAGGTCAGAATGTAGTCTCTAAGGGGGTTGCTATTGAACATTCAGTTTCAGGTCACCTTGTTTCTGTCAAGAAACTGAAGAACAATAAATCACTTAATTTTCTCTCCTCCAGATTGTGGGTAATTCTTAGAATCCCATATTTTTCATCATTAGTTCAAAAAAATTGACCATAATTATGTATAAATGATGATAGATCTACCATGTGTAGAGAAATGAGTTTTCTCCGTTAAAATTGAGAATCCTGAGTGTCATATATAGCCTAACCGTACCAGATATTGTCCATAGCTGGACTCACGATTTTAAAACGCGTCTGATAGAGGAGGTATCCAGTCTCTTATGAGGTAACTATTTGTGGATCACAAATCATTCTTTTGGATTTAGGATTACATAAGATCTATGTAAATGTTGATGATTGGGAGTTTTATACGATTTTATATATTCAAAGGAGACCCTTATTAATTCTTGAATCCTAAAATCTTGTTCCCTAAAAATCCGAATGTTACCTCTAGTTGTGAGATGGAAGATTGGTTATCAAACAGTTTCCCATTTTATTACTTGTATATCCATAGTTTCTTTTGGTAGAAACATGAACTATTTGATCTCTTATTTGCTTTGAGTAACACCAAAATCTTTCATCAAGTTGGATGAAGTAATAAACAAGGGTTATTTTCTTCAAATTTTAATATTGGGTCTACTTGTAGAAACCTGCATTCTTAATTAGCTGCTAACTAGTAACTTTTTTTTACTTTTAGTCCCAGTAATTTTCTTGCGGCGCTTCTCTTATAAGGACATAAAGCGGGCAACGGATAATTTCAGCAGAGTTATTACAACTTCTTCTCATGGGGCTTCTTATAAAGCCAGGTTTCAAGGTGGTCATGTTGCTGTGGTGAAAGAAATACATCTTATTGGTCAAGAAGACGATCATATCTTCTATAAGGAGGTGCAACTCTTAGGACGTTTGCATCATCGCCACGTTGTTGCACTTAATGGGTTTTCTGTTGGACGAAAAAGGTACTGGAATCCTGTAAAATCTTTGTTTGTAATTCTTTAATATCAAACAATAAACTAAAATGTTAAATGTAATTACAAGTCATTAGAAGATTTTGGTGAACTTTTTTAGAATGATTTACTCCATTTTATGATGGGAATAGGTACAGTATAGAATATATATATATATATATATATTAATTTGTGTTAGGATTGAAGACTTCTCCAAGATTTCTTGAAATTTATCTTAGCCTTCTGGCTTGTTACACTTCTCTTTTCAGGTTTCTGGTGTTTGAGAACGTTGAAAATGGAAGCCTCAAGGAACATCTGAATGGTAACTTGTGTGTGAAGATATTATTTCATTTATATTGGACTTGATTTTTTGATGATATTTGGTTACATTACATGTAGATCCTTTGAGGACTCCTTTGGATTGGAGAATCAGGCTAAAGATAGCTGTTGGTGTTGCTGCAGCATTAGTAAGTTTTTGTAGGTTGCACCTTTTTATAGAATTTCTTTAAGTTTTCATTGAAGCATCATTGCGTTGCGTATACCCTTTGTTTTTCACTTTCATCCACTAGCTATTCTGCATTGTTCCATTAACCAAAACAAAACTTAGAAAAAGCATCCGGTTTTTGCGTATAAATGAGCCTGAAAAACAATTAAGTAATCAATAAGATGCATTATGATAACCACTGTGATACCCATTGTGTTACCCACTGTGATACCCAATTTTACCAATTTACCCTTTATGTTATTTTAGTAAATAACATTAATTATTTAAAATGATTGGTCCACATTGGTTCTTACAGTTTCTACAAACTAATCGGTTCTTATTTGATTAGGCCCCTATGTATATATATATATATATTCTGCATACCTCTTCCTGGAGCCAAGTTAAAAAGCTCCTTAAACTGTTGTATTTGCATCTCTTCTCTTCAAATTCATTTCGATGACTATTGAAAAAGTACAGTTTCGTTAGCCATGAACTAGTTCGAGTCTCCTTAGGGCCACCGGGGATTTTTTTGGTTGTTATCTTAAGGGCCCCACGGAATTTGTCAAGGAGAGTGCAAGCTGGCCATGATTAAGGACACCCATGATTAAGGGGCTGTGTGTTTACCTCTTAACAGTTCCATTAAGAGACAACATCTGAATCACTAAGAGGTGAATCTTATTTGGCAAAAAATAAGTCCGCCTCTTAATGGTTCCAAAACCCTCTAAATCATTTTATATCTTGTACCTCCCTTAACCATTAAGAGCCTTAATTACAACCTGAACAATTACCAAACAATTATATTCATTTTGCACTATATCATAAGAGCCTCTTAATCATTCTGACCCCTTAATCATTATGCACCAAACGATTCAGCAACTGCCAAACAGTCCCTTAACAAAAAAAGAGTTGATAAGCCAACTTTGAAAAGCTACACGGGTTTTTCCACTTTTTTATAATTAATTTTCAACATGCCTTTTTAGGTCATTTTACATTCAAGTTGTGTTTCAACAAACTCAAGGGGTTTCTTCTACTTTTTTCCAATTATGTTCCTCAATTAACTTTCCAACATATCCTTTTAGGTCATATTACATTCCTAGCTAGTTTTTACCAAACATGACTAGTCTATCAGTTAAAACTAGGTTTTTAGCCACCAACCAACGTTGTTTGAGGTCCTGGGGAATGTGGTGGAAGATTTCATCTGGGTTCGATTCTAGGCGTACACAACAATTGTGGCCACTGAGTTTGTCGTGGTTGATTTCTTGCGGTCACAATTTGCCAAGATTAGTACAAAACAGCTTAAAGCTAGTTTGCCAAACATGGCCTTTGTGCAATTTTTAGACATTCTTTTGGGGTCTCTTAACACCCCCAAATTTATTTCGTTTTTGCAAAACCTTTTCTTCTACATATTTCTATTGATGCATACTATATAGAAATAGCTTCGAGAAATGTATGTTGTTGAAAATTTGTAAAGAATGTCGTTCTCTCAAAACTAGCTATTTACTTCTAAAACTACTACTGTGCAGGAATACTTGCATTTCTTTTGTGACCCTCCGGTTTATCATGTCTCCATCAGTTCAAATACCATCATGCTAGATGAGAATTTCGATGCAAAGGTAGAAATTTACATTCTTATCAATCTTACTCTATTTTCATGTTTCCTACTTTGCAATGCGGGTTAGGGTTGCTCAAAGCAAATGCAGCATAAAAAGAATTTTTCCGCTAACCTTTTTGGGTGCATTTGGTAAGCGGGACTGGACAGAAAGAAAACTTGGTGTCCCATGTTTGGTGGGGCATTAGATTGGCAAAAATTAAATAGGTGGAACGAAAATCAGGAAGATGAGAAAAGATTGGTAAATTACTAAACTACCCATGTTAAATTAAAATCCTAAAACCTTTCACAATTCTTTCACATGCCTACCTCACTCTCACCAGTCCAGTTCTGTCCAGTCCAGTTCTGTCCAGTCCAGTTCTGTCCAGTCCCGTCCCGTCCCGTCCCGTCCCGTCCCGTCCCGTCCCGTCCCGTCCCGTCCTGTATACCGAACAAAAATCGATGAGTTCTTGCGCACCGAAGTTGCTCTTTTTTCTTAGTTGACACTTTTTAAGCTACATTTTTAGGGAAAACTATTTGTTTGGTCTGTTTTAAACTATTTTTGACTACTTGACCGTTATTTATATTCTCATTGTCCCTCGGTGTTCCAATCACTTATTCCTATCCTTCTCAAATAGGACGATGGGTAAAAAAGTCATTTTACTCGATAGTATGAAGGTCAAAAAGATAAAAATTTTCCCCAAATCTGTTGTCCTTTTAGAAAAATGTATGGATGCAGTTTCAGAAGTTATGAGTATGACAATTTGTCTTTGTTCTCATAGCTCTCTGATGTTGGACTCCTTGGTTCGGGTAGTGATCAGGTTACGGCTTGGCGGACTTCAAGTTCTAACGGTAAATTATAACCTTCTTCTAATGAACGAGTGATTGAGATCATGAACCATCGTTTTTTCTGTTTTAAACTTACAATCATTTGTGACATGTGTCTTTCAACAAAATATTTATTTTTAATATTTATATACGGGAAATGAATTAAGAAAGCTCACACACCCTCATCACCAAGTTCGAATCCCCGACCACCTAAAAGGCAAAGGGTTCACATACAGCTAGGCCAAATGCCCTTTGGCCTAGCGGTATCGTAACCCTTTCCCTCCTAGGAGGTTAGGTGTTCAAATTCAAACCTCACCAAAGGTGAGGAGGGTAGGTGAGTTTATTTATTGCATTTGTTGCATATAAATATTATATATATACATCAAAAAACAAAATATGATGGTTCATAACGTAAAAAATGAATCCATTTTTCTCATTTTGCAGCCAATTGAAATTTTCCATTTTCGTGTTTTGTAGAAACCACGGGACAAGTGTATGGAAATATAATGTATCAGCTTGGGTTGTTGATCCTTGAGCTGATCACAGGTCAATCATCAGAGAAAACGGGCGATGATTTGATTGAATGGATCGAAGAATCTTGTTTTCCGGCATCGATGGATAACATGATCGATCCTGATCTGGGAAACGATTATGATTCCAGAGAGCTTAAAGGATTGTTAGCAGTAGCAAGATTTTGCTTAAAATCTGTAGATAAACCGAACTCATTCACTCCTCAGATATATCGGTATCTTCAGAGGAAAGTCAGTATCCGCAAGACTCCAATCTAATTCCATTTTTTCGGATTTTTTCGGGGTTTTATTTGTATTTTTTGTGGGTCTTGTGAATGTGAAAGAAGGTAAAATAGAAGTGAATAATAGAAGAAAATAATATGGCATTTGTAAATTCTTTGTTAGTAAATAAATGTAGTCACTTGAAAGGTGATGAATATATAGCCTTTTTGTTATGTACCTTTGCTATTAATTTAATTTTTTATTTTTATATAATGCTTAATATAAGACTTTTTTTTTATTTTATAGTCTTAAAAACACGGTATGTTCGAGTAATATATCCAGAGATGTTCCAATCTTTTGGAGGTCCTGTTATACGCCTAAGGCTTTTGATCGTATTGTAAAATGAGATAACAAAGACATATATATACAAATTATAGAGGTGATGATAAGGTGTATTACTTTTGTTTTCTGATGAAAAAATAGAGTGACACTAAGGGTGCACTATAGTTTTTACATTCGCGGATAAAAAGCCCAAAAATAATGTAAAATTAGGCCCCAAGTTTTCGGTGACCCTGTTCAAAATCACACATTTAACATGTAAAAAAATGATCCTGAATATATCAATTTAAATTTATTTATCTGTTTTGGCTTTTCTTTTCCTTCCATATGTTCATTATACATGGGCAAACCGGTTACTCGTCGGTCTTGAAAACAGTCCCGTCCCTCAATCACTGTTCTCTTTTCGGACCAGTTTGTAGGAGAAACAACAAAGTGCGATCATAGTCGGTTGGAGTGATCTCTTCCTTTAGTATTGGTTTTCCTAACCACTCTGTTCTTTTTCTAGTCGTTTTAGGGATATGATTATAGATGGATATTTAGGGGATGTTTGGGATTGCTTATTTGAAACAACTTATAATTTTTTATAAAAGTGTTTATCAACTTATTATAAGTTAGAATGATTTAATTTCTTGAAAAATTTCTTATCACCGGTTTGGCATCGGTATTCAGTTGTTTATCCAAACACTAAAAAATACTTATTACCTATGTCAAACAGGTTTAAGTCAATAAGTTATTTTTATAAGCAATCCCAAACACCCTCTTAATTCAATCCATGACCATCTCACCCGTTAAAGAAACCATGTTTATATTCATAAATAGGTCATGGATTTAATTAAAATTGAAATTTCATTTTAAAGTTATTTACCTAAAGTTCCACCAGTTTTCTATATAAATATCCTGTGGTTTTTGAAATAGATGTGTTTTTCTTATGTCATTTTTATACGATCTTAAAGTATTTTTTTAATTAAATTTATGCCCCCACGGCTTATGTGTATTTCTTGATTCAAATAAAAGGCATGTGTAAATAAATCATACCCAATCCATATACACCTTACTACATAAGTACATATATTTGATTTTCTAAAAGATTTATTTTTAATAATCAATATGTCATAAAAAATTGTATTAAATCATCTTTAACAATTTTTTTAAAATTAGAAAAATAGAGGTTTTGTTTTATATTTTGTTTTGATAGATTCTCTATAGCAAAGAAAACCAAAAAAAAATCTTCAAGTTTAGAAATTCTATAAACTTGATGGAAGGTAAAAAAATTTTTTCTCTTTAATTCATTTTCATCAATAAGATTAAATTATTAATATTTTATATTTTCTTTTAGAAGTGCTTTGAGATCTAAAACTCTATAATATTTTAATAATATAATTAATGTTAAAATCTTTAAGGTAAAGAATCAGTTAGTGTAAAATATAATTTTATTTAAATTTTTAACTTACGATTCTCTATTTTAAAGACATTACAGTCTAGAGATGCCTTATATGTCATTTATTTCTCTTTACATCACGAACTCGTTAAAAGAAATGCCATTTCTGATCCCATGCTAAATGTTTTAACACAAACGATCTAATATATGTTTTACCTGATACATATTATTTAGACAATGGGTCGTGTGATAATAGGAGATAAGTTTAAACACATAAAGAGGGATCTGGACCCTTGATCATATTTAATCTTATCTCTCACCCTATGAATTATGGTCCTCATGAGAATTGATTTGATGCATCTTGATTTATCTTTTTAATGGTACGAATAAAGACTTGATGAAAAAATTAAAAACCATTTGGTGAAAATGTTAACCTTTAAAGCAATAATTTAAAGAATAATTTGACATTTAAAAGTTTAAGGATATTAAGTGTTTGAAGATTTATGTATATATATTAAAAATACAAAAATGGTTTTTAAGAGACTTGATCATTAAATTTATAAAGTTAGTATTTGAAAATGATTTTTTTTTTTAAATAGATCTAAGTATTTTAAAAGACCTGAGCATTACAAATGTAACAAATAGATGAATTCTTTTAAACAACATTTTAATAATCTCGAAAGAATATATTTGAAATGGTTGAACGAAAGATGCCTTATCATTGCTTGCCTTTTATTTCTATTTAGATAATGACCTCTCGTTGATAGAAAGGTCATTTGTTATTCTCCTTTAACTAAAATGCTTGGTATAATATCTTTTCTTGTAATTTTTTAACGATTGATGTTTATTTACTTTGTTTTGATAAAAAAACCATTTCAATATTCTTCAAATGCATCAAGGATGGTTGATTAATGGAAGTCTTATGCCTATTATGTGCTCTTATTTCTTTTTATATAACAGCTTCTCGTTAACAGAAAGATCATTATTGATTCTCCTTAAATAATATGTTTAACATAGTATTTTTTTTCTTAATAAAATATTTGACAATCGATGATAAAAACCCATTTTCATACTCTTTACGGAATACACCAATAATAGCTGACTAATAGTTGTCTTATGTCACATTAACTGCCGATTATTTCTCTTCACATAACTTCTCGTTAATAAAAATGTGATATTTCAATGTGTTCGTTTAATTTAACCACTTTTTTATGATTTCGATATGTATTTAATCATAAGTTGGTAAAGTTGTTAACCAATAGAATATTTTATAGTTGTCAAAATCATAAGACACACCAACGTATCCAGTGTAACAATTGTAACATCTAAAAACGAATGGTTAAAATGTTTTATACCTCACTATTGAGGTTGTGACGAATATATCTCATAACTTTTGGTTCATGAAGGATGTAAAGTTTATTTGAATTAAACAAACTTCAAAAAACACAAAACCAAGTTGACCAGAAAGTCGTTATTTGTCATATGTATGGGTTCTAAAGAAACCATTTGATCGTGAAATTGGTTGAACGGGACCAAACCATACCTTTTTTTGAAGTGTACAATTTGGTTTGAAAAATAGTTGAACCCTGAAGTTTGGTTTGGTTTGTGCCAAGTTTTCTTCTCTTTCCTCTCTCCGACCTCTGTAAACCTTTTTCGACGAACACCAAGTAAACACATGTAACACCCCTAAGAGTAGGAGATAATTTAAGCCAATATTCAAATGGAAAAAGAACTTAATAAAATAAAGATCACCCAATAAAAGGGGAAATAGTGTAAGAGTTTACAACTGAAAATGGATACTAGCCAACATTCTATTAATCTATATTAATTTGAAATATAGATTGCATTCGGGTGTTGATAAAATCCTCAAAAGAAATATGTCTAGTAACTTCACATTTACACTCCATGTGTAATCCCAAAAATGTCTTTAAAGGCAATCATGCTCCGCTCAGACTTTAGGAGCTCCAACGCTAAGAAAACCTGATACACATGTCATTTGAGAAAAAAATTATGATACCGTAGTTAATTTTATACTTAATTTTTAAAAAAGTTTATTACAATAATTATTTTATGATACCATTAAAAAAATATCAAAAATACTATATTTAAGCCTCAGTTCCCCCCCCCCCCCCACCCCAATTAATTATAGTTGGTTGGTACATGGTATAAAATTTTACGTATCAATTCTAACTGATTGGTACACGGCATTTGGAAGAAAAAAAAACACGATTCCATACCATGTTCACCATTAGATTTAACCCTAAAAAAAGTTATTGTTTTTAAACATTAAGCATCTCCAATAAAGGTTCTTTAGTTCCTATAATGTTTTTTTTATAGTTTTTATAAAAACCTCTTTTTTTAGGTCCTATTAATTATTTCAATATCAATAATTATTATATTAATAGCTTTAGGTCCTATTAATTATTTCAATATCAATAATTATTATATTAATAGAATAAAAAATAAAGAAAATGTCACTTAAGACCTTACGTAGGATGTTGTATAAAAGCTTAAAAAGGAATATATTTGCAGTAGTTGACTTAAGAGACATCCACATCACATTACGCTATCATTTATTCCCCCTTTATACCGCCGCATCCCCCTTATTTAAATTGCTAATAACTCTCCTTTCTACAACCACTTAACCACCATGGACTCTCATAACCACCAAACCCCACAGCAAACCACCACCATCACCACCACAATGGCCAGAAAGTTGAAAGACAATTTCGTTTTCCGGTCAAAATGGGCGGAGCTGAATGGCGCAATGGGCGATTTAGGCACATATATACCCATCGTCTTAGCATTAACACTTGCCAGTGACCTTAACTTGGGTACCACATTGATCTTTACCGGTGTTTACAATATCGTAACCGGACTCATCTACGGTGTCCCGATGCCGGTCCAACCCATGAAATCGATTGCTGCCGTGGCTATTTCCGACCCGGAATTCGGGATTCCGGAGGCCATGGCTGCCGGAATTTGCACCGGTGTCGTATTATTCCTACTGGGTGTCACCGGACTTATGCGGATTGCTTATCGGCTTATTCCGTTGCCGGTTGTTAGGGGAATTCAATTAGCACAAGGTCTATCGTTCGCCATGACCGCCGTTAAGTATATACGAAAAGTACAAGACTTTTCAAAGTCGAAATCGATCGGGAATCGGCATTGGTTAGGACTCGATGGATTGGTGTTGGCAATTATTTGCGTTTGTTTCATTACGATCGTTATTGGTGCAGGTGATGACGAAGATGAAGATGAAAATGAAAATGATCGTGATGAGGGAGAAAATGGCAATAAAAGACGAAGAAATTGGAGAAGAATCGTAGCGTATTTACCGTCGGCATTTATAGTGTTTTTATTGGGGGTAATTTTGGCATTTATAAGAGAGCCAAAAGTGATCAAAGGGTTTAAATTTGGACCATCTTCTTTACAAGTGATGAGAATTTCAAAAAATGCTTGGAAACAAGGGTTTCTCAAGGGCACAATTCCACAACTACCCTTGTCGATTCTTAACTCTGTTATTGCCGTTTGCAAATTATCGACGGATCTTTTCCCGGAAAAGAAGGTAACAGCGACCTCGGTTTCCGTGACGGTCGGGTTGATGAACCTAACCGGATGTTGGTTCGGTGCAATGCCTTGTTGTCACGGGGCTGGTGGGTTAGCCGGTCAATACAAGTTCGGAGGGAGAAGTGGTGGGTGTGTGGCCCTACTCGGTGCAACCAAATTGGTATTGGGTCTGTTATTAGGTAGCTCAATTGTTAAGATTTTGACCGCTTTTCCGGTTGGGGTTTTAGGGGTGTTGTTATTGTTTGCGGGTATCGAACTAGCCATGTGTGCTAGGGATATGAAGTCCAAGGAGGAGTCATTTGTTGTGTTGGTTTGCACCGCGGTTTCATTAGTTGGTTCGAGTGCGGCCTTAGGGTTTGTGACGGGTATGGTGGTGCACCTATTACTTAGGGTTCGGAAATTAGGTGGTTCTGGATTAGATATAAATCAATCACGGTCTTCTTTCTGAAAACATTATTGAAAAGTTATATTGTATGTTTGTTTGTTTTCTTTCTGAAAACATTATTGAAAGTTTATATTGTTTGTTTGTTTGTTGATGTATTCCTGTTATAACTTATTCTACACATGATACCTACTTGTTTTTTAGCTTCTTTTTTCCAGCCCCAGCTCTCTTCAAATTCGGAGAATTCTCTAAATACTGCATTTTATTATTTCCAGTTTTTTTTCTTTCAAAGAGAGTATTTTTATGATATTATTGAATACTTTTTGTTAATTAATGATATAATTGATATAAAATCTTCAAAATAAAGAAACTTTCGAACTTAAATGTACTTTTTTCTCAGAGATTTTTGACTTATTTTTTCATTTAGAGAAATTGGGTATTAACCATGGAAATCTTCCAAGTATGTATACCCTGTATATTTAATTATCTAATAAATTTTATTAGGTCCACCAACGTAGAAGTCAAATTAAAGAAAATAAATTTATTGTTTTTTTGTTATAATTTGTTTGACTTTGTTTTTAATTCTATTACAGACTAAAGTAGTGATAATCTATTTCAGTTCTAAAAGTTAAATTAATCACATCCTTTGAGTTAACATGTGATTGTACGTTAACATAGCTCACATACCTTAAAATGAACCAGACATGCAATATTAATGAGGTAGGCAAGTGAAAGAATTACAAATAAGATTTTTCCTTTTACACCCTACTCGATTTCCCAAATGCACCCTACTCTATCTTATTTATCTATTTTAATTGGTAACTAACTCCTATGTTTATTTATCAATTTTAATTGGAGGCCATATATATATATAGATTAGAGTTTAATATATAGAGTAGGGAGTAAAAGGTAACACCCTTACGAATATTTTTATGATCTTAATTCCAATCTCGTCACATCTTCCTGATTTTTGTTCCATGGGACCAAAAAAATGCATTTTGTTTGTCTCACTCAGTCCTATTATATCTCAGTCAAATGTCACGCCGAACAATGAGACAATAATTTTTTTTGTTATTAACTGTTCTGTCATGTCCTACATCCCAAACCTAGCATATTTTAGTTGTGCAAGAGGCCTAATATAGCAAAACAAATATAGAAACTACAAAACTTCCATCTACCAATTTAACATTTTCTGCCATACTTTTAACTCTATCAAACAACTGGCAAGTCCAACTAAAATAGCTATTATATAACTAATTCTTGCCATTCTATTTTTCAGTTGCTTTTACAAGGTTGTTTATATAATATTACTACAAGGTTGTTTATATAATATTAACTGGCCTGCCCATTTCATGATTTTGGACAAAAACTAATTCACTTGAATTGCAATAAGAAAAACCATATCATCAAGCATATAACCAGTTATATGCATTCAGAACCATACACATACGACATACCCTCTTCGCTCGAAAATATAAACCCGAGTTCTAATTCTAAGACAGGATAAACATATAATATGAATTCTAAATTACCTAGAATTCATCAAATGCACAATGAGAGAAAACAAAGTAGAATTTTCCACAAGTCATGATGAATAACCAATACGACAGAATGATAAATGCAAATTAGTATTCTCTATAGAAAAATACCACAAGAGGGTTTCACAAACCCATATAATTTTGGAAGGAGAGAGTAGAAACTAAAAGATATCTCTCCTCATCCATATGTACCAAAATCACCATCACAATCATATAAAAAATGCACCATAGATTGATAAACCTAAAACACAAATGATACGATTTTGTCATGGAAATTGAAAAGGGGATTTGAATATTGCATACTTGGTTTAACTGGACCATCCTCTCCCAGATGGATGGGCATTCAGCTTGTCAAGAACTGTGTTGAAATCAACCGTCTGTCCATTCTCCTCTAGCCTCTGAATAACATTCATCACATGTTCACCTCTGTATCCCATGCTCCCTAGCTTATCAATCAGTTCATTGTAAGGATGGTTGCGCATGAATTGTGGTGGAGGACGAGCCATCATGCTACTGCCACTGTTTTGTTGTGGATTTGGAGGAGGATAAACAGATTGAGAGAAGTGAGTTGGATGTGGGACCCTTCCCCCTTCACTATCATACATCATATAAGTATTCCCTTGAGGCATATTGGAATGCCCACCAACTACATACCCGTCATTCTGTTGACCTCCAAAACCTGGCTTCAAATGCTGAGGTGGTTGCTGAGGTGGCTGCTGAGGTGTCCGGCCTGGCCCACCAAATGCATATGTCATTGCTTGGCTAGAGCTAGACTGGGGAACGCCAGAGTAAGGCATACTATTTGGGAGGGTTTCAGGAGTGGAAGGGTTGACTTGTTGACTTTGGAGATAAAGAGGGAAAACTTGTGGTGATGATGGTCTAACCGCAGGTGGAGTCCATTGCTGCTGATACTGAGGGAGGGAGTGGATTTGAGGCTGTGGTTGCGGTTGCTGTGGCTGTGGCTGACTCACTTGAGACCGTGTGGGTGGTGGGTTCTGGTAATGGGGATCAGATTGATAGTGATTATGAGTAAGTTGGGTGGGAGGAGGTATATTTGGTAATGGAGATGGAGATAAATAATAAGTCTGTGATTGACTCGGTGCCATCTGTGGTTGTGGGGCAATTTGATGGGGAAGAGTAAGAGCTAATTGTTGATCGGCTGCTTTATCATTCCTTGTGGTATTAGAAGAAGGTGTCGAAGATATCTCCTCACTTTTCTGAGATTCGTTACCAGAAGAAGACTCTTTTTGTGCAAGTTGAAGCTTAGCTAGTTCCTTTTGGGTATCAGCAAGTTCCTGCTTATCTCTTATGATTTGTACAGATCTATGAACCTGCAACAACAATCATATAATCATAAGAAACTCACTTCAGGAATGAAGGATAAAAAAAATGTTGCAATATAAGTTTTGAAGATAGTATACATATTAACATTTAAAAGTAAATATAAGAAACTCACCTCTTGAAGATGCTTCTCAAGAAACTTAAGTTTTGCTTCAGATTCATCATGATCACGTGCCAGATCAGAACGCATCTCTCCAATTGATTTATCAACATTATAGCAATATAATTCCAGTTGTGAAAGACGTGAACTAAGACCCTCAAGAAAACGCATAAGATTGTCAGAATGTTTCTTCATGGATCTCTCAACAGCAGCAATGACCACATCTTGGTTACTAGAATCATCTGGCGGACTATACGAAGAAGTAGAGAATACAGATGGTCTACTCATCCTGCTTTTGTGAAATTCCTGCTGCCCATTATCAAAATCAGCATTTCAAACTACGAAATCCCTATACTTGTATAACAAGCTCCAACATACAAGAAATATTAGCAATCCGAGCACAATGGTGAAATAACACCAAGGGATCAAGTGAGAATTCACATTTATCAAAATCAACCAACAGAAAAGGACAACTGAATTCTATAAACAAGTAATCTAGTGAATACTTGCTTCAAGAAAGAATAGTCCACAAAACATTCATCTATCTACTAACTTCTAAAGGACAATAAAATAACTATTGCAGTAAACAACAAACATTAGGAAAAGTTGATCTTCCATTATAGTACAATATCCGTTCTATTTTGGAATTACCACTAGACGTGTGGCGTTTACAAACGTAACTTTCTATACATCTTGATCGATGTCTTACTTTAATTCATGTATATAACACGTGCAGTATATTTTTTCAATAATCTTAGCCTGACAGACTCACAGACCTAATATTTGCTATATTATTCAATCATATGCTTTTTTATAGTTTATCTTACTTCTATACTACATTAACCTTTTTTTTTAGAGCAAATTACACTTTTGGTCCTTTATCTATAGCCACTTTTTGGTTTTGGTCCCTCGAAAGGTAAAAGTACATTGGTGGTCCCTCAAACGTGTTTTTGACGACACCCTTGGTCCCTCCGCCTAACGCCGTCCAAAAACCTGCCGTTAGGCGTCCCATGTGCCCCTCACGTGAGGGGCATTTTGGTCTTTTTACTGGTTTTTTTTCATTTTTCTATTAAAAAATAAGCCATCGCCTCAACCAGTAAATTAGTCATTTACATATTTAATATTATTTTAAATAAAAATAAAAACCACCACCACCACCATCATCAAGATTCAACCACAAAACTTAAATCATATTAAAAGCTTAAAACATAAATCCTAAATCATATTCAAACCCAAAACATGAATATTGAATTGGATTCAAACCCAAAACATGAATATTGAATAAGATTCAAACGCAATCTTCAAACATTTATTCAGATCTTAATAATTTTAACCAACCTTTATATTTTATACACAAAAAAAAATAGACAACCACCGCCAGCAGGTCAATTAAACCATCACCACCAGGATTCAAACAAAATTATAGATTGAAATACAAAAACATATGTACTAAATCAGATTCAAACCCATTACACATATACCAAATCAGATTCAAACTCAATACAAAGATTTTAAATCAAATTCAAACTCAAAACTTAAACAACACTTCATATTCATACATACAAAAGAAATTACAAATAAACACCTACAAATTCTCTATATATTTTCTTGTTTTGGTTCTTATTCATACAAACAAACTAAAAAAAACTAAAAGAACATACAAAAACTCATAACATAAACTTTTGAATCGAAATCTTTCAACCAAAATCTTTGAATCAAACCCTCTTGAAAACCATCTGAAATCTTCGAATCAAACCATCTTGAAAACAGATCTGAAAGAGTAGAAGGGAAAATGAAAAGTTACTTCATACTCTGGGTTACGTGGAGGTCAACAACGATCGACGGCGGTCATCGGCGGTCATCGACGGTCGTCGGAGAAATAGGAAAACGATCTGAAATCTATGAATCAAACCCTTCTTATTACAGATCTGAGAGAGTAGAAGGGAAAATGAAACGGTTGCTTCATATCATGGGTTAGGCGGCGGTCAACGGAGAAATGGGAAAAACTTTTCGCCGGAGAATGGAGAAGACTTTTCGACGGAGAAATGGGAAAGACCACCACCGCCGCCACCAGGTCCCACCACCCCCGCCGCCGCCACTAGATCCCACCACCACCGTCGTTTTTTTTAAGGGAAGAAGGATTCTAAGGAGAGATTTTTGAATAGTTGTTGTTGCTGTATTTAGCTCCTCTCAAGAGGTATGTGTAGTTTGGTAAGTGATGTAAATCTAGAAGGTACTGTAAATATGGTATGGTGTTAATAAAATTTGCATTTAAAAAAAAGGAGAGATTTTTGTTTATGGGAGAAAAATTTGGAGAAATTTTTGTTTATAGGAGGAAGCTTCAAGAAGATGGTTTTTGTGTATGGAAGAAATTGTCAAGAAGATGAAGATGAACAGGGTGGAGTGGGTTTCATATGTTAGGTTTTTAATTTTTGTTTATTTTATTCTTTTTCTTTTTTTAATTTTTCTTTTTGTTTATTTTTATTAATTAAAAACTAAAAATATGAAATAGTTTTTATTTAATTTTTAAATTTAATTTTACATAGTGAAAAGACCAAAATGCCCCTCACATGAGGGGCACATGGGACGCCTAACGGCAGGGTTTTGGATGGCGTTAGGCGGAGGGACCAAGGGTGTCGTCAAAAACACGTTTGAGGGACCACCAATGTACTTTTACCTTTCGAGGGACCAAAACCAAAAAGTGGCTATAGATAAAGGACCAAAAGTGTAATTTACTCTTTTTTTTATAAAGATGAAAAAGAGAGTCGATTGAAGATAACAACCAGAGAGATTTTTCTCGAGTAAAAAGATAAGAATTTGAGAGGTAGGCTAGCAGCTAGATCTCAAAAATGCCTTATTCAATCCTAACTTTTCTGTGATAAAAACCTAAGCATGAAAACCCAATCTGTAAAAATGGCATGTTACAGAAGTAATGAATTACAGAAATACCATTGTTCTAGATTAATGCCTTGGCTAGACCAATACAGGCTATGTCTTTGCATACCATTAATCCCCTCCCAATCTCCCATAGAGATAGATATCTTGTCCTACCTCTAGATTATTGCAGTTACAACAAAAAAGAGAAAATTTCATCTCCCATTGCCACAAACTATTAAAACTTCAATGCAGTTAGAAGAACACACATGTTTCCATCTAATCTTAGTTTAACCAAATAAAAGTAGGTGGTAGCACTTGCTCAAAATCAGGTACTATATCAATTAGCAAGAGCATCTACACATATTAACAAACACTTTATCTCAAATACAATTTTAACTGCTATTGTCTAGCACTGCTCCATTCAACCTTCCACCATTTCAAAACCTACAACTAGTTCTTATTGCGACTCATAACCTAGGAGCAAGAATGATGACATGATGTACAACAGTGAACAGCAGGGAAGAAAAGGGCAGGTATATCATATATATATATGGCATCCAATAGATACTGGATTATACTATTCTGTCAAGAAGTAATTAAATCTTTGACAGCTAATCATCAAATCCGAAAGGCTAACCATATATAATATTAAACTTTAAACATACAGGCTATAAAACCCGAAACTGCTGAATACCGTAGAGATAGACTCATCAGGTTGCCTAAAACTCAAATAGATCACACATCATCATAAATCATAATAGGTCTAATATGCTCTGCAACTTCCACAACCACTAAAGCTTTCAAAAAACAGTCTGCTTTGCAATTCCACCTTCCGTATATTCTCTAATTGAATAAACAATCAAAACCCCTTTCTAATATCCTGTACCACATGATCCTAATGAACATAATACACAAATATATTACCCATAAATTATGCTTTGGAAGTTGTAGTTGTCCAAGGAGATGAATAGATATTATTGCAGATCACTTTAAGAATAAAAACGAAAACTCTTTTCCAATAAATGGCATATCGTAAAAGATAAACTGCACATATATGAATTGAAACTAAAGAAAACCCTAAACAGGAAAAGAAAAGTTTAAAAAGAAAACCCTAGAAAGCAAAACGAAAAAAAGGTAAATTGTAGCTGAGAATCACAGAGATTAACAGAAAAAGAAAGAATACCTTAGATGAATTAGTGGCAATGGCTGAATCAGAGTGAGTTCCGTTAGAATTGGAATTATCTTGATTTGCGTAATCTTCGTAAGAGCAAAAAATATCGTCAAATGCAAAATCAAATCCTTTCGACGATCCAAAATCCATGAAGCAAAACAAAATCAACTGATGAACTAAAACACAACAACGTAGCAACAGAGTTAAAAAAAAAAGCTGAGTGATTGAAGATAAAGGGAATAGAGAAACGAGAGTCTAGAGAGGAAAGGAGGGTTCGTGGCGTGGGATTTGGTGAAAACGTTAGTTTATTGGGTTGGTTTGCTGACTTTAATAAACTTGGATTTTCACATTATCATCTTATTATATATTATATTATATATATATATATGGATGGAGGTCGGTCCTTTTAATCCTGACCGTTTAAATTGTTTTCAGAATTGATCTGAGCCCTTTAAAATCCCTATTTTGCAGTTACAAGCTTTGGCCCAAATCATCGCACGTCTGGATCAGCGATTCAGTCCACTCCTCCCACGTCCGCCCTTGCCCCTAACATCTCTCGCCACGTCCGGCTTAAACTTCCTTTTGGATTTCATCCAACAGCATCATGAAAACACTCGCTAGATAGGATCTCTCCCTCAAGCTTCTGAAACCTCCCAAACTCCACCGGATTAATCACAAACGCTCTCTATTTCAATCGCAATGTGAGCAACTAGATCTCGCTCAAGCTTTCTCTAATCGATTGTTCTTTAATTTATGTTCTATTTATCTGATTTTGTAGCCTGCTTCTTCACTCAATTTCTGTTTTGCAGGATTATTTCGATTTAATTCGCTATTTTTCTTTAAATTTGTCGAATTTGTTATTGAATCTAAGGTTTTGATTTAGTTTTGTTGAATTCTGTTACTGAATCTAGGGTTTTGATTTGTTTTTCTGAAATGGGTTTTCTTTATTTAGTTGGACAGATTCATTCCGAATAGAGCAACAATGGATTTCGATTAGGAAGAAAGGCAAGGAGAATCAGATGACAAGCTTGCGTCGAGGGAAGCGTACAACAAGCACTGAACGGAAGCCATGTAGATACATCTCTCAGGTGAAACCCGTTAAGGCCCGTAGATACATCTCTCAGGTGATCGTATGAAAAATAGGGGGTTTTTCCCATTAGATTCAAATTTAGATTTGTTCGAGTACTAAAATACGGTTTTGTTTTCGATATACAGGGGGTGTTGAATCTATGGTTCTCTCTAAATCTCTTCTATATTACATATACATTGTAATATAATACGATTAAGGCTGGAAATGGTAGGACAGTGGTCTTATGATCTTATCTTTTTAATGTTTTTCTTTGTTTTTTTTCATACAAATGGTCTGTTTGACAAATCTGCAGTTAAGGAGTTTGTTGGCGACAACTTTTTCCATGAATCCTTTACCTCCTGCCATTATACCCAACCCATCAAATTCCAAATTCAAACTCATCATATATTTTTTTCTGTTTTTACCTTCAATATTAAGTAAGCAAGTATAGAGTGACAATATTACATTGGTGTAGGAAGAAAGAAGACGAGAAGGAAAGCAAAGAAGGCAATACTTTTGTTCAAAAAAAAGGTAAGCCAAATGTAAGATGCACTTTTTCTCTTTTGCTTCCAATTGATACCCAAAAAAAGGAAAGCCAAATAGGTGATTACATGATATGATATATATATATATATACTACATTAATAAGCATTCATACCAAAACTCTTAAGTACAATCTCTAATGCACATTGTACTACCTTTTGATGCATAAAATTCAAAAACTATGAATTACTACTCTTAAAGCATGATGTACAAGTTATTGATGCCCTATGTTTACCTCTCACCCCTGATTGATTGTTGAAGAAAATTTTCAGATACTTTTTTGTTTTTAAAGAAAGTATTCCTTCTTGTATTGAGCTTCCATTCTTAAAAAAGCTTGTTCCCTTTTGTCTTTTTGATTGCTATTGTAAAAAACTTCCTATCTTCGTGAATTGTTTTCTTTGGCAGAGTATCTTTTTGACAGCTTACATGTTTGCAGGTTTATGCTACTTTTTACAGGTTTGGAGGTTTATCTTTTCAATACTCCCTATCTCCGTCATCTTCTACTCAGAACCGAATTCAAAAATCGAATTCAAAAATTGTATCTCTAGAGACTGTTTTCCTTCGATTTTCTACTCTCCCGGTAACAAAAGTTTCTCTATTCATGGATGAATCTGTCTGTTTCTAAACTTTTGGGCGAATAATTTGCTTTAAATCAATTGTTGTTGGCGTTTGCAAAATTTTTTTACATGTGGACTTCTGGAACCTTTTATTGCTCACCTCAAGTTCGCTAAAGATCAAATTTCGGAAGGAGGCTACTTCTTACATTTTCAGCTTCTGCTTCTTGGTTCACCAAATCCACTCTTGAAAGGTCTCTCGTTGTTATTTCAATTACATTTGGGTTTCATAACTTTCTCTTGAATGATATCTTAGTACTTTAACAATGTTGGTTTTTGGATGTCATATCTGTCTTTTATTGTTAATCTTCTGAATGGATTTGTGAGATTTGTAAATTCACCAGAGGTTCTTGAAAGGTTCATTACGAATGAGAGAAGATCGCCAACATTAATTCAAGTGCACCATGTTCATGAAGATTTGTTGTTGATGCTCTTTGTCAAGTTGTGAGTACCAAAATCGTTCCTGTTGAACATGTTATCTATAATATTAAATGAAGTTAAGCCTTTTTAATATTTATCTTTTCTTTTCTTTCAGATGTTTATATTAATTTTTGAGTCAATGGCTGACAAGAACATGGATAAGTTGTGTCCCTCCATCACATATGTGGATTCAAGTGCTCACCTAGATATTAGTAGGCCCATTGTGGTTTTATGCCTTTAGGGATTGTTTAAGGGGGTGCTAATGGCACCCCTAAAATACTTATGGTACATAATTGATTGTCTTGGAAATTGAAACCCAATGATTAATATATAATATAATATATATTAAATAATTATTATTTACTTTTTATTAATTATATAATTATTACATATTAATATATTATATTTTGTTATTATATATATATATAAATATTATATCTCATTTAATAGCATCTGGATGTTTAAATAAATAATATATATATATATATATATATATTATATATATATTGATATTTTAGTATTAAATTTATTTAAAAGATTTTATCATTTACTCAAAAAAGTTGGTCGTAGTGATTTTTATAAAATGCGAATTTATTACTTTTAAGATTAATAATTTATAACAATCACAATGAAACTTTCAAATTTGAAACTAACAATGTTTTACTTATAAGATTGATTCGATATTAATTTATTATTTTTATCATTTTTAGTGCTCAAAAGGATTTAGAAGTTATACAATGCATATATATTTGGACTCAGTGATTCGCATAGGCTGTAATAACGTTTTCAGATTCGAAAAAGAAAAAAGTTTTTATTTTATGGTCAATTGATCAAAACGATAGAAATATGTCTTTTCTGGAATATAGAAATATCGGATTAATACCGAATTTCATATTTATATACGTTTAAAAATATAGATACCGTAAATGTCAAAAAAATCAAAATATGACTAAGAAATTTTTAAAAGTCAGAAAAATATATAACAATAGCATGTCTATACGTAGATACTATTGAATAGGTCCCAAATATATGTTCATATTAAGATTTGAAATTATGTATATAAAGTTATACTAGATAAATATAGTATAGATAATAACTATTTAAAACAAATAAAATTATATTTATATATACATACAAAGAGGTAATTCTATTTAGGGTAAACTACAATTTTAGTCCCTGTGCTTTATCATTTATAACGATTTTGGTTCCTGTGGTTTTGTTTTACTTCCATTTTGGTCCTTACATTAAACAGAGTTAACGGAAATGTTAAAAAAGTTCAACCGCTTTTAAATAAATAATAAAGCTTTGATTAAATAATAAAAAGAGTTATTTATAAGTCAAAAATCTTAATGTTTGTGTTTTATTTTATAATTTTAATTATTTTAAAAAACAGTAATATTTATTAATTATATATTCATATTTATTGTTATTATTATTAATATTATACACATATATGTTACTCTTATTTATTAAGAGTTTATTTATTTTTAACTTAGAAAAACTAAAAAAATATTGGATGTGTATATATAAATATTTTATTTAATGTTAGTAAATTCATATTAATTAAATATTATAATGGATTTTATAAAAATAAAATAGAATAAAGCAATTAAAATAAAACAAACTAATAAATGTAAATTTTGAAATTAATAAAAGACCTCAACTTATGAAATCGGAACCTTAGAAAAATAAATATTAAATAATAAGATGATAGAATGTTATTAAATATATTTATTTATAATTGATATTAATTAAAATATAATATAAATAAATAAAACAAAAAAATGAATTAATTAAAATATATTAATTAAAGTATAATATAAATATATTTAAATAACAAAAAAGATAAAAACAACAAAAGACAAAAAAAGATAATAAAACAAAAAAAACAAAATGATTAGCTAGGAGCTTAGGGGTGCCATAAGTAAGGGTTAGGGTGCCATTAGCCTCCCCCTTGTTTAATAGGAGAAAGAAAATACATTTAAATCGTAAGAAGCTCTCAAAGGTAAAATTTGGATGATAAAGCAATTGTTGGTGCTAATGATGATGACCAAACAACCTTTTAGCATACCCTTGACATATTTTTCTTGGCTATAGACTCAAATATTTACTCAATATGGAATTACGGTGTACATGTAATTTACTCGAATATTTAACTTTAAGTTTCTTCTTTAGATTTGAAATAACATTTAACTTTTAGTTTCTTTTTTAACTATAATCGTTTTGTTTGACGCCTGTTTCGAGTATGTTTAGAATCTGTTTAAAGTCATGTTGCATTGTTATGTACCCGACCAACGGACGGGTATAATTCTAGTTTAAAGTTGTTAAATATCTCTTTCCACTCAAAATAATTCTCATACATTTTTTCTTTTCTTTTCTTGAACAGATATTAACTTTTAAAAAGTAAATATTTACCTTCGTTATGAAAAACTAGAAGGGTACATATGCAATGTTACGATAAATCTCCATTTTTAATTTTATTATTTGTCTCGTTCGATTTTATAATACGGTTTGTATGGTTTTGAGAAAACAATATTTTTTTATATAGGAATAAAATACAAATTTGAAGAGCCATAAAAAATTGAAAAGAATATATATTTACTATCAAATTAATAATGTAAAAGTTTTTATTTTTTATAATTTTTTAGTTCACTCTTTTATTATATATTTAATAACGAAGTAATTTATTTTATAATGATAAAAATAAGTATTCTGTTAGAACTCAATAATTATTCTAATTATATTTTAAAAAATGATGTTTATCATGTATTTGATTATGTTTAGAGTAAACTACTATTTTCGTCCTTGTGGTTTGTTCTTTATAAAGATTTTCGTACTTGATCTTTAAAAATTGCTTTTTTCGTCCTTGTAGTTTTTATTTTATTTCTTTTTTCGTCCTTGTAGTTTTTAATTTATTTCTTTTTTCGTCCTTGAATCCAATAACTTAAAAAGATTCTATTAAAATGAGGGTAATTTGGTCTTCCCTTATTTTTGTTATTTTTATATTTTATCAAACAATATTCTATCAATAAAAACTAAATCCAACCCACTCACCTCCACCAAATCCACGTGACCCCACGAGTACCACTCCCTACCTCATGTTTTATTTTATTTTTTATTTTTTTAAATGCATCCTACAACCTACCTCTCTTCTTTACTCCTCAAGAACCACCAGCAGCACTCTACATTTTACAAATGCTTACAGGGTTGTTCTTCTGTTACTTGTCACTATTCCATTTCCCCCTAACCAGCAACACCTTCTACATGTCCCTCTGTCTTTGCTGGTATTATGGTTGATTCGATTTTTTTTTATGGTTTTTGGTTGATTTTGATTTTGATTTTGGGGTTCCTATAGTTTAATATTTTGAGTTATATTTAGGCATTGACTGATGTTTTTATGGTTGATTTTGATTACCGTTTTGTATTTTAATTTTTAAAGTGAAATCACGAGGTGAAGGAAGGTCCGGGAGAAAATGGGTTCACCGATGGCGAGTGATGAGGTTGCTGGAAGGGGATCGAAGGGAGAGGAGGAAGCCGGGGGGGGGGGGGGGTAACCATTCATTCTGGATAACAAATCCAAGAAAGCATCGAAAAGGTTGGAGATGGAGGCAACGTCGTCGCAAATTGAAACGAAGTCTGGTGATGCAAATAACGCCACTCACCATCGCCGGTGACCTCCACCATTGCAACACTGTTACCTTCATTGTTGCAGAACCAATGACCTCCTCCAGTCCTCCTTCTCACCTTCACACATCGTTGAAGGTATGTAAAGCGAAACCGATTTCAGAAAACTTAGCGACGCTTTACACCTCATGGCCGTATTAGATTTTGGACAGAGAGTCGATGATTTATGGTTTTAGTGATGGTGCCAGATATGAGGTTGTTGCAGGTTGGGTCTTCCATTTTTCATACGTATAAGAAGAAAATAAAATAAATAAAGAACAAAAAAAAAAGAAAAAAATGATAAATAATTAAGAAATTAAAAAAACATGGAAAAGACATAAATGCCCCTCACATTAACTGGGTTTTCGGACAGATTTAGTCAGAGGGACGAAAAGGGAAACGAATTACAAACCATGGGGACGAAAAAAGCAGTTTCTAAAGATCAGGGACGAAAATCGTTATAATCATCAAACCACAGGGATGAAAATCATAGTTTACTCTTATGTTTATCTCAAACTACAATTGGTTATACAAATTTAAACATGAGCTTTAATAAGCTGTACGTATGCTTAATCAAATTGTAAACTTAAAAATTAAGTAATTTAGCTTTAATCAATTGTACATAATACTTAAAAAGTTGTTTTTAAAAGTTTAAGCCAAATGCTTTATAATATAAGTATAGATTATATTTTTACTAGAAGCGTACTCACACAATGCAGCGAGATACATTTCGATTTTAGGTTTTATTTTGATTTTTGTCTCTATCGGTATTCTAATGGTTTTATGTGGTTTTAAGAAAACGATTTTAATGTTCATTTAAAAGTTCTCCTTTTTTATATAATTTATTTAATTCAATTTTTTTTATCATAATTTAATTATGTTTAATAACAAAATAATCTATTATTGGTTCAATAATATAACTTTTTATAATGATAATAATTAAGTTTTCTGTTATAACTCAATAATTATCTTAATTATACTTTAGATTTTTTATATTTAAAATTAAATGTTTATCCTGTATTTTGGATAATGGTTTAGTTACACGAATTCAAAAATAAAACTTTAATAAGTTGTAGTTACACACAATTTACTTCTAATCTTAAAAATTAAGTAATTAGCGTTAAATAGCAGTACCTAGGGCTTAAAATGTTGTTTTTAAGAGTTTTTAGTCAAATATTTTATAATATAGTATAGATTACTAAACTACTTTTGTTAATTTAAAAATATAACAATTAAATATTTCTTAAAATTATATCCGTAAAATTATTCTTTAGTTCATTTGATTTTTAAAGTTTATTTGATTTTTTGAATTTGTTGTTAATGTTATAATATAGTTTTATGTGATTTTGACAAAACGATAATATTTTTATTTTTAAATAAAATTTAAATTTGAATACTTAATTTTATGTGATTTTGAAAAAACGATAGATTTTTTATTTTTGAATAAAATATAAATTTGAAAACTCAATTAAAATTTAAATTTGGTATTAGTATCAAATTAATTGTTTAAAACTCCTTTTTATGTAATTTTTTAAATTCAATTATTTTGTTATAGTTTAATTTAGAATTAAAAATGAAATAATTTATTTTTGGTTTAAAAATATAGTTTTTATAAAGATAATAATTAAGTATTTTATTAGAACTCAATGATTATCCTAATTATATTTTAGATTATTTATATTTAAAGTAAGATGTTTATCATGTATTTGATTATGTTTATTTGCAGTTAGTGACACAAAATTAAACATAGAGCTTTAATAATTGTTGTTAACACACAATCTAAATCATTAAATTTAAAAAAAATATTAAATACATCACATTTTTAGAGTTAAATAAATAAATAAAAAATAATATCAAAACCTAAATCTGAAACCCTCTCAAAACCCCCATTTAATCTTCCTTAAAAATCTCAAAACCCATTTAATCTTTCCTTGAAATCCTCCCCTCCAGCATCCACCCCTCAATTTCTTTCTCTCTGGCGAATTTAGGCCGGCGACCACCTCTGGTCACCGGAGAGAAAACACATCATCTTTGTCGTAATCAGCGGAACAAATGAAAACACATCCGATCTACAGATCTATGGCGTCGATTTTGGTACTAGGTTGATTTCTTAGTGATTACGTGGTGGTGGTGGTGGTGGTGGCGGTGGTTCTGGTGGTGCTGGTGGTGGTGGTGGTTCTGGTGGTGGTTCAAATTTCTCATATGAATTCTGGGTTTCTTGAATTAATTCAAGAAACTTGTTTAGAGATTAACCCTTTTAGTTCTTAAAACTTCTCACAAGAAATTCTGGGTTTCAAGAATTATTTCAAGAAATTTGTTTACAGAGATTAACCCTTTTGATTCTTTAAATTTCTCACATGAATTCTGGGTTTCAAGAACTATTTCAAGAAATCTTTTTCACATGGCTAAGAAATTTATGATCTTTTGGTGGTGAAAAACCTGAAATTAGCCCTACTAATTCTTTTTCATATTCAAATGTTTACATTTTTATGGGTAATTTTACAGAAAATGGAGGACGATAGAATGATTAGAGCGATGGTGGCTGTGGTTGAATCTGGTGGCGGTGGTGGTTGTGGTGATCTGTGTTTAGTATTTCATAAATGTGCCATAATTAAGGTTCTTGGTGGTGTTCTTGTTTGAAAAGGAAAGAGGCCGGAGGATGAAGAAGAAAGGGTAAAAGACCAAAATGCCCCTCACGTGAGAGGCACATGGAATGCCTAACAGCAGCAATATGAACGGCGTTAGTCGGAGGGACCAAGGGTATTATAAAAAACTCGTTTAAGAGACCAAGAATGTACTTTTACCTTTGGAGGGACCAAAACCAAAAAGCGAGCATAGATAAAGGACCACAAGTGTAATTACTCTTTTAAATATAAAAAATCTAAAATATAATAAGATAATCATTGAGTTTTAACAAATACTTAATTATTATCTCTATAAAAAAACTAGAAAGACAATCGTGCAATGCATCGAGAATACATTTCGATTTTAATGTTTCGTTTTATTTTTTATATCAAATTAATTCTTTAAAAGTTTTTTTGTGTAGTTTATTTAATTAATTTTTTTTATTATAATTGAACTTAAATTTAATAACGGTGTAATTTAATTTTGGTTTAATAATATAATTTTTAATAAATATAATAATTAGGTATTATGTTATAACTCAATAATTATCCTAACTATTTTTAAGATTTTATATTTAAAATAATATGTTTATCTTGTATTTAATAATGTTTATCTGCAGTTAGTTGTAAAAATTCTAACATGAAGCTTTAATAAGTTGTATTTACGCATAATACTTGTAATCTTGAATTTTAAGTAATATGCATCTATAAACCATATTATATGCATAAAAAGTGATTTTTAAAAGTTTTTGTCAAATGCTTTATAATATAGTACAAATATAGATATAGATTATATTATTAAACCAAAATAAATTACTTTATTATTAAACTTAAATCATAATAAAAAATTGATTAAATAAATTGCACAAAAAAATAAAATCTCTTTTTCAAAACCAATAAAATGGTATTATAACGTCGATATAAACAAAAAATAAAACAAAGCACTAAAATCGAGATGGATCTCGCTGCATTGACGAGTACCCTTCTAGTTTACTTTTAAATTTGAACTTTTAGTAATATACATCTATAAACAATACTTCAATCTTTTAAAAGTTTTTGTCAAATTGTTTATAATATAGTATCGATATTAACATTTAAAATCAAATATTTACCCTCTTATTCTACCGTATAAAAAAATTATTTTTTTATTGTTAAAGGTAAATTTATCCTTTAGTTAATTTAAAAGTACAATGATTACATATTTCTTAAAGATTAAATTACATGATTTGTCTATGTGGTTTACACTTAATAACATTATGCATCCCTTTTTGAAAATAATTATGGATTTGGTCCCTGTTGTTTACATTTTCACACTTCTTTGGTCCCTAAACCCTAACACCGTTAAAAAGATCTGTTAAATGGATTAACTCTTAAAGGTATTTTAGTCTTTTCATTGATTTTTAATTTTCTTTTAAAATCTTCTTTTTTGATTTAACAACCACAGGAGCCAAGAATGTAATTTACTCTATCTATTCATGTTCACAACCTAGAAGAACTCTATCCTCACGTTCACAATCAAATTTAAGTTCGCATTTGAACTTTCCTCTATCAATACATATATGTGTGTCATTATATATATATATATATATATATATATATATCGTATATGTATGCGTTTATGTACAGTTCCCATAAATAGATAGAATAGATTACATTTTTTGCCCATGTGGTTTTTAAATCAAAAAATAATTAAAATAAATAAAATAAAAATCAAGGAAAAGACTAAAATACCCTTAAGAGTTAATCCATTTAACAGACCTTTTAACGGTGTTAGCTTTTTTGATTAACCTGGATATCCAACCCGCTATGCGAACTGACTAATCCCATGACGACTACCCGCTTCGCGGATAGCCCGGAGTCACCGCATTTGAACCTCCGTGGTCACAAGGGGATTTTTTTACCACTCCCTGGATTTGAACCCGAGACCTCCTGGTACCGTTGACCTTTGGAGCCAAGCTCAAACCATTGAGGCACCACCCTTGTGGTTCGGTGTTAGGGTTTAGGGACCAAAGGAGTGTGAAAATGTAAACAACAGGAACCAAATCCATAATTATTTTAAAAAAGGGACGCATAGTGTTATTAAGTGTAAACCACAGGGACCAATCATGTAATTTACTCTTTCTTAAAACTACATGTTACTTTCATCGTGAACATTTATTTTGGAACAGATAGAGTAAATTGTTATGAATATAACGATAAGAGAAATTAGGAGAGAGATATGAGAGCCAACAAACTTGTTTTTTGTTCAATATGCAATACATATATATAGTCATAGATGGATTAGTCTCCAAGAAATATAATACATATCTAATACGTATACTTATCGATAATAAAGGGATTGACATCCATTCCATATATATATATATATATATATATATATATAGGGGTGGGTTCAAATGTGAACCTATATTTGATTGTGAACATAAGGACAGATCTCAGTCATCCATTTAAAATCAGATCAAAAAATCAATGCCTAAAACGCGCGGTGGCATTTCTGTAAATAAGTGGAAAACTCGAGTCATGGCTTAAACATTATTTAGCGCGTATGGGTATAATCGTAAATATAACATGACCGTCAATTTCTTCATCTTCGTCGTCCCCAAACAACGATTTCACCGTCAATCTCTTCATCGTCGTCGTCACCAAGCAACAATTTCGACATAAATTAGTTCATCGTCGTCGTCACCAAGCAACTTATTTCCTACAGAATTGTAGCTTATATTCAGTCTGAATATAATCTAAAATTATGTGTTTGAATAGTTGTAGTATATATTCAGTCTGAATATAAGCTACAATTATGGGTTTGTATAATTGTAGCTTATATTTAGTCTGAATATAAGCTAAAATTATGTGTTTGTATAATTGTAGCTTATATTCAGTCTAAATATAAGCTAAGATTATGTGTATGTATAAATGTAGCTTATATTCAGTCTGAATATAAGCTAAGATTATGTGTTTGTATAATTGTAGCTTTTATTCAGTCTGAATATAAGCTAAGATTATGTGTTTGTATAATTGTAGCTTATATTCAGTCTGAATATAATCTAAAATGATGTGTTTGTATAATTGTAGCTAATATTCAGTCTGAATATAAGCTATATGTTTGTATAATTGTAGCTTATATTCAGTCTGAATATAAGCTAAGATTATGTGTTTGTATAATTGTAGCTTATATTCATTCTGAATATAAGCTAAAATTATGTGTTTGTATAATTGTAGCTTATATTCAGTCTGAATATAAATATAACATTGTAGTATCAAAATGCCATGTTTATATTCAGTCTGAATATAAGCTACAATAATGAGTTTGTATAATTGTAGCTTATATTCAATCTGAATATAAGCTATATGTTTGTATAATTGTAGCTTATATTCAATCTGAATATAAGCATAACATTGTAGTATCACAATGTCATTTTATATTCAGTCTGAATATAAGCTAAGATTATGGGTTTGTATAATTGTAGCTTATATTCAGTCTGAATATAAGCTAAAATTATGTGTTTGTATAATTGTAGCTTATATTCAGTCTGAATATAAGCATAACATTGTAGTATATATTCAGTCTGAATATAAGCATAATATTGTAGTATATATTCAGTCTGAAGAGCAAGTCACAGTAGAACAAACAATTCAACATTAGAGCCAAATTCTCGGTATGTATTTTCGAAATCTATAACAGCATCGCAATCAGTGAACAAATCAAATGTTTGATCTACAAAAAGAGATGAATTTTCAACTGGATCACACTCAATCGAATTTCCAGATGAAGAAGCAGACTCCATTGAAAAAACAGAATTAAAAATTTAGTTTCAGAAATCTCAAATCCGATTACTAATGTTCTTCACAGCAATGAATACGATTAACATAGAAGAATCCGATTTCCAGAGAAGATTTCGATTTCCAGAGAGAGTTCGATTTCCAGAGAGAGTTCGATTTCCAGAGAAATAAGCGGGAGTGATAAACTTGCCTAATTTACCCCTCACGCCACATTTAAAGAACGACTTCAATTTGGCTCAGATCAAGGGCTGAGATCTGTCCTTAGTTTCACAACCAAAGATAGGTTCACATTTGAACTTTCCTCTCTCTCTCTCTCTCTCTCTATATATATATATATATATATATATATATATTTCTATAACACCCCCCCTTGGATGTCGATTAAGAGCACTATGCCTCGTTAAAAACCTTACTAAGTAAAACCCTGTGGGAAAAAACTTAGCGAAGGGAAAAAGAGTACATATTCACTCCAAATATGCTTGGGGTTGTTGCCTCATTAAAAACCTTGTCAGGAAAACCCAGTTGGGACAAAACCATGATCAAGGGAAAAAGAGTGCAACGCGTATCTTCTCCCCCTGATAATCACATCACTTGAGTTCTTCAAGTCGTCGCATCCCAATACCATGAACCAGTCTTCGAAACGTTGAATTCGGAAGTGACTTGGTGAATAGATCAACTAGGTTCTCACATGAACGAACTTGTTGAACACTGATGTCGCCGCTTTTCTGCAAATCATGTGTGAAGAAGAATTTTGGAAGTATATGCTTGGTCCTGTCTCCTATTGAGTTTGAGCAATACATGCCGCATTATCTTTATACAAGACTGTTGGTAACTCTTTATTCGAAATAATACCGCAAGATCCTTGAACATGTTGTATTACATTTCTCAACCAAACACATTCCCTACTAGCTTCTTGGATAACTATGATCTCGGCATGATTCGACGAAGTGGCTGTTATAGTCTGTTTCGTGGAGCGCCATGAAATCGCTGTTCCACCAATAGTGAATACATATCCGGTTTGTGATCGACCGGTATGGGGACCTGACAGGTATCTAACATCTGCAAAACCAATTAAACTTGCCTTTGATTGATTATTGAAGTATAGACCCATATCTTTGGTACCTTGGAGATATCGAAAGATTTGCTTTACTCCATTCCAGTGTCTCTTTGCTGGACACGAACTATATCTCGCTAATAGATTCAAAGAAAATGACATATCTGGTCTCGTATGACCGGTGAGAAACATTAGTTCCCCAATCGCACTTAGATATGGTACTTCAGCGCCAAGGATATCTTCATTATTTGTTGGAAGTCAAAAAGGGTCTTTCTCAACATCAAGAGACCTCACAACCATAGGTGTGCTCATTCGGTGCGATTTATCCATATAAAACCTTTTCAAAACCTTTTCTATGTAAGTTTCTTGATGCACAAGAATTCCATTTTTAAGATGTTCGATTTGTTTCCCTAGACAAAACTTTGTCTTTCTAAGATCTTTCATTTCAAAACCCTTTTTCAAAATATTCTATTGCCCGAGGGAGCTCACCGGAAGTCCCTATTATATTTAAATCATCTACATACACGACAATTATGACATACTCGGGTCCAGATCTCTTTATAAAGATACATGGGTAAATCGAATCATTATTATAACCTTCTTTCAGCACATATCCGCTAAGGCGATTATACCACATACGCCCTGACTGTTTCAAACCATATAATGATTTACTTAACTTAATCGATCAATGTTCTCAAGAACTTACTTTGCATGATTCAGTCAATTTCAATTCTTTAGGGAGTTTCATGTAAATATCAGTGTCAAGTGACCTATATAAATAATTTGTCACAACACTCATTAGATGTATATCAATACCTTCTTTATCACCAGACTTATAAGGTATCGGAAAGTTGTTGCATCCACCATGGGAGAATAAGTATCCTCATAATCAATTTCGGGTCTTTGTGAGAATCCTTGTGCGATTAGTGTGCTTTATATCTCACAATTTCATTTATCTTATTACGTTTCCTTATGAAGACCCATTTATATCCGACGGGTTTTATACCCTCGGGTGTACAGACAACATGTCCAAAGATTTCCCGTGTCATTAGTGAGTTCAATTATGCCTGTATTACGTCTTTCCATTTTGGCCAATCTTTTCTGTGCATGCATTCCTTGACAAATTTTGGTTCTTGATCCTCCTCATTTACAATCACATTTAGCGCTATATTATATGCAAAAATATCATCGACGTCGGTTTCATTTCGATTCCATACTTGTCTAGACATGATATAATTTATTGAGATCTCTTCATTTTCAGGTACCTGAGGTTCTTTTGGAACCATCATGTCTAGTGTCTCGTCAGGAGACTCTTTTGGCGTTTCTCTTACCTCATTTTGACCATCTTGGTTATTAGCTTCCTTTTTATTTCGAGGATTTTTATCTTTGGAACCGATTGGTCTACCATGCTTCTGGCGTGCTCCAGACTCATCCCTTTAGGATATCAATTTTAACTGGAGCGTTAACAACTGAACATGTGACTTTGTCACTCTCTTTGTGTCAGTGAATGTGTCTGGTAACTGATTTGCAAGTCCTTGCAAGTGAATTATCTTTTGAACTTCTAGTTCACATTGTTTAGTTTGAAGATCAAGATTAGATGATGATAATTCACTCCAGTTTATTTTATTTTGATTTTCCAGCTGTTTAGTCCCCCCCCCTAATGCTGGGAAATT
This sequence comes from Silybum marianum, assembly GCA_036898165.1. NCBI lineage: Eukaryota > Viridiplantae > Streptophyta > Magnoliopsida > Asterales > Asteraceae > Silybum > Silybum marianum. The sequence continues at coordinate 10,750,410 of CM072540.1, read as the reverse complement.
AAAATGACAATCAGCAAATCGAGCCGTAAATAAATCCCCCGTTAATGGCTCTAAATATTTGATTATAGATGCTGATTCATATTCGACATATATTCCCAACCTCCTTTGAGGTCCCATCTTTGTTCGTTGTGGTGGAGCAATTGGGACGTAAACCGCAAACCCAAAAATCTTTAGATGGGAAATATTAGGTTCCTGACCAAAAACCATTTTTAAAGGGGAGGAGGCCTTATAACTTGTTGGCCTGATGCGAATTAGTGTTGCTGCGTGCAAGATAGCGTGGCCCTAGGCGGAAACTGGTAGTTTAGCTTTCATAATCATTGGTCTGGCTATCATTTGTAGTCGCTTGATAAGCGATTTAGCAAGCCCATTTTGTGTATGAACGTGAGCTACAGGATGCTCAACTTTTATCCCAATAGACATGCAATAATCATTAAATATTTGGGAAGTGAATTCACTAGCATCGTCTAAACGAATTGTATCTGGAAAATGTGCTCTTAATCGTATTAATTGGGCAAGTAATCTTGCAAACGCCAGATTGCGACTTGATAATAAGCACACATGTGACCATTTGGTTAATGCATCAATTAAAACCATAAAATATCAAAATGGTCCATAAGAGGGGTGTATTGGCCTACATATATCCCCTTGTATCCTTTCCAGAAAATTGAGGGATTCAAACCCTACTTTGGCTGGTGATGGGCGAGTGATTAGCTTTCTTTGTGAACAAGCAACACAAGTAATATCATTAGCTTGAAGAATCTTCTGGTTCTTCAAAGTATGCCCACATGATTGTTATATTATTTTTCGCATCATTACTAACCTGGGATGGCCCAACCGGTCATGCCAAAGGATAAAGCTTTGTAGGTCATAAACTAGAAGTTTATGGACCACATTTGATTCAATTGCACTTATTATAGTGTAGTATAAACCGGAATAAAACGCAGACAATTTTTCCAACACTTGTTTGTTTCTTGTTATCATACTTGTAATGTGAATGTACTCAAAATGTTCTTTACATGTAGTCTCAATATGGTATCCATTCTTACGGATATCCTTAAGTTTTAGTAAATTTCTTTAAGACTTGGGGGAATAAAGTGCATTTTCAATTTTCAAATTAGTTCCGCCTGGTAATAGCACATATGTTTTTTTCCAAAACGTTCAATTATTTTTTACTTACTTCCGGATATTGTATTGATATTTGCCTTTTGTGTATTTAAATGAGAAAAATAACTGCTTTTCTTGAGGATTGTATGTATTGATGCAATATATACCAGACATATGTCCTCGTCATCAATGTCTATTTGTTTTAAGCAGTCCATATTTTCATCAGGTACTCAAGTTCTCCCGAATCCATAATATCATAAATAATGGAGAATATAATCAATATATTTATCTAAAATTTATGATCTATAATCATAATATTATGCATGATTTTGTTGATAGTAATTCCTCAATATTTCAATTTGTGAAAATAAATCATCAATATATTGGACTTCTAGGTAGTAGGGGAATCACATGGATTTCTTAAGTCTCTATAAACCTTAAGGCTATTTACACCCATTTGAAAAAATCCAATTGATATCTTGCAATTTATTTAATTTGAAGATAACATTGCTGATTATAGAGGTTTTTTAGCATGATACCCAAAAAGAATAGGAGTTTGACACATAAGGCCAATTTCAATGATTTAATACCTTAATAGTATTTTGGATGCTTTTGGTAGAAGACCAAAAATATTAATAGGAAGTGTAACTTCCAAATATTAATTAAAATCAAAAAATGAGTAGGAACCCATTATCAAGAAAAATATTCGTATAATATTTTACCAAAAGCTCCAAAACAATAGCATGCAAATATTAAAATAGAGTAAAAATTCAATTTTGGTAAAAGGCCAAAAGGTACGAGAGTTGGAAAAGTAATTTACAAAAATAGTTAACTAATTATAAAATATAATTATGATGAACACATGAATATGATATAAATCAATTCAAAAACCAATAAAGCAATCAAATACTTAGATAATTTCATTCAAATATTATCCATCCATATTTTTAGATCTGTCTATCAATAGGTTAATTTAAATATAATAACCAAGAAATCTTCATAAGGGTATACATATCTCTATTGCCATAACAAATTATGGATAATCATTTAAAATAAATGTGAAATCTCGAAATATAAATCTTGAGAAAATTTTCAACGGTGTTTATCTAAAATTTCTTTTTATTTTGAACTATTTATAGCAGGGAAATAAATTATTCATTAATAAGATTTAGATGACTTTTAAATAACATAAGGAATATAATATCATATACAACAATAAATTTAAGGCTAAACAAATATTTGAATAAATCAATTGTCATATCTAACAACAATATATTAGTCCAATTTAATAAAATGAAATATTATCTTAAATGAATAAATATCATTGATATAAATGTATAAATAGTTTTCCCGGTGATATCCAAAGCCAAAAACTCACGTTTTGCAAGATTTGCCATGTTTAACTATAAATATAAACTTAATCTTTTAAAAATTTCATGATTTCATAATGATTCAAAAGTTGAAATATGTAATGTCGGGTAAGGAGATCTCGAAAAAATTTATGTCAATTGACTCGATAAAAATTCAAAGATTTAGTTCAGGGACTTATGTCGGCTAACAAGATCTCGATAAGATTTCTTGTCGGGTAACAAGGGCTCGATAAGATTTTATATCGGGTAACAGAGACTCGATAAGAGTTCTCGTCAGGTAATAAAGACTCAATAAGATTTTATATCGGGCATTAAGGAATCGACAAGATTTTATATCGGACGTTAAGGAATCGACAAGAATTCTTATCGGGTCTTAAGGACGCGATAAAAATCGAAACTTTTGAAAGAACAATTTTATTGAATTTCCGTTTTATCTTTATTTTGAAAAATTGAAGAGCAAGAACGAAGCCTTCATCGACAAAAAAGAACAAGTCTTTTTATGGAAAATAATATGTAAGTTCCCGAGTCTCCAATAAGTTCAAAATAAAGTAAATTTTTAAAGTTTATGGTGTGTACTCGAGAGATACTAATGAATGAGAGATTCGAAAACGAAAAATCCAGATTTCACAATACAAATAAAAACAAGAAGAGGGTATTAAATTTTTTTAAGAAATCTGGGTTTGGTCGATAAGAAGATTTATCGGGTATAAAGTAGAAAGTTTAAATCGATAAGAACAGGAAATCGAGATTTATAACTTTGTTCCTGAATTCTTGCTTTGTTGCTTGCTTCTCCTTAGTGTCACCTAGTTTTCCCTTTTTCTTCAAGAGAATCGTGCTGATAACGTGTTATGAATATAACGATAAGAGAAATTAGGAGAGAGATATGAGAGCCAAAAAGCTTGGTTTTTATTCAATATGCAATGCATATATATAGTCATAGATGGATTAGTTTCCAAGAAATATAATACATATCTAATACGTATAGTTATTGATAATAAAGGGATTGACATCCATTCTATATATATATATATGTATATTCCATAACATAAATATATTTTTATATCTTTTTTAGAGTTAGATGTAAATATTGTCCCAAAAATTGTTCTTGAGTTTTTTTAACGAAAGTAGATCATTTATTTTCATTTATAGAATGGATTAGGGTCCCTCTTGGTTTCTTAGCATGTTTTTTTTAATGAGGGGTACTTTCATCCATTATCCATTCTTGTATGCTACTTTCATTTTTTAAACAAATTTAGTCTCTCCTTTTAATCAATAAAAATTTAAACATTTTTTTGTGTCACATATAAAACATATGTAAGAATATCTAGAAGAATTCATAATTTAAGGAATCTAACATTTTATCACTCTAGCTTGGATGCTCATAGGTAATCCTCTTAAAAGTTGTTAAATATCTCTTTCGTCTAAATATAACTAGTGTTATACCCGTCCGTTGGTCAGGTATACGACATGCACTTATAAAGATTTAAGATTCTACACGTCTCTGAAACATACCACATTGCAAGATTAACCGTTTTCAGGTTTGATTTACGGTCAAGTTATATTAGAAAACTTCTTAAATGAATTATTGAAAAAATAAAATAAACATCACATATCGCAAGGTAGAATTTTTACACCATCTTGTATCATTGTTATGAAAGAATTGAATCACGAAGATGAGAAATAGTTGTTGTTCATATCATAACTATTCGACGATCTAGAAGTATTATACTCAATCCAACAAATTCCCATTCTCAATGTCTCCTCTACTTGTGCTGCAGCCATTGGATGAGATGTTTGAAAAAGACCAATGGTGCTTAGACATGCCAACTTGTCCATACCAAGAGGCTCCTCCAAACTCGATATTGCAGAAGCAATACAACAATTCGGCTCTGTTATAGGGCAAGCATGATAAACTTAGCACTTTGTGTGAGCTTCTGAAATTGGTTGAATGATCAACTTAAGGAAAGATAAAAAAGGAAATCCAAAACTTAGGCACACAAATTTACTTAGAAGCTGAGCATTTTAACATAAACTTTAACACCTCAACTTAATGAAAGAAAGGTAAAAGGGAAACAAACTCCAATCAGTTGGTGCACGAAACACACTTGATTTAAAAGTAAATTAGAAATGGCAATAAATGGTACACCTGGAACCAAAGGCATGATGCATATCATACTTGTTTACAGTTCTACAAAAAACGTCAAAAGAAGGAAGCCAATACAACTTAGTTGGGAGTAGCATCATGTTGAACAAAAGATTGCAACTATGATGCACAATCTTTATATTTAGGGACATAATTTTTTCACAAATACAATCAGAAAATTGTCTGTTAAAGTGTTAAAACCCATTGTTGCCGTTGATGCCAAAAATTAACTTAACAAAGTCAACTTAAGGTGGTTGTGGACCTGATCGATCAAAGGAAAGATTCTCCCAATGAATGTAAATAAAACGAAAAGTAAACAAGAGACATGAGATTTGGTGACATAGAAAAACCCTTAGACGAGGGAAAAAACCACGGGCGATGGGTTAGTATCGTCGATGCACTAGGAAAAAGTGACGCCAATCAGGGGCATCGTCCTTTAGAACTCTAGTCGTACGATTACAAGTGAAAAGAAAAATATAAAGACTAAGCTAGTGTATTAAATTTAGAATGCTATTGCGAGTTCTTTGGTTTCAAGAATGCGGGGAAAAGTTCATGTGCGCACTTTGATGATTTCTACGTTGTATATATAGTTGCTTTATAACGGTCGATCGATATTGATTTCCTTCATAAATGCTTTTGATGACATTTGAACGTAACCGTCCAACGGTCCTGCTAAGAAAGACAACGGTTAGCTCATAACGAACCTAAAGTAACGGCCTACGTCGAGCTATTGCAGGTCGGTCGTGTGTCGTGGACTTTGCTTGGAGCTTTTGGTCGATCGTTAGTTCGCGTCATTTTGATGGATGTTAAGTATTATTGTTGGTTGAATGTTTGCATCTGTCGTCGAGCGATTTATTCGACCTCTACTCTTCAGACCTTTGGCTAATATTAGGGAACCATAGAAAGTCTTTGGTTGAACGTTTCAGTTAACGGTCGAGGGTTTGAGATTTTAGCCCAAATAGTTGCTATTATGTTTTTAATTATGCATGAACTGGTTTACTCATCTAAACTAACATCAATTTCAACTCTTCTGATTCCAAAGTTTCATTAATTACAAAATTACAAAATTCCCCAATTCCTGAATAGCAATTTCATTTCAATATCTGTCTAATTTCAAAATAAAACACGGCAATTCAATTCAAACAAAAGAAAATGAAAAATCAAAACACACTTGAAATCAATAAAATCTCTTAGCGAGAAGCAGAATATAACAATACATAATCTGAAATATCTCTCTCTCTCTCTCTCTCTATATATATATATATATATATATATAGAGGATCCACCAAGAATGATTTGGCATAATGTTAGAGTAGGAATGTTGATCCAAGCTCCTTCAATGATTTAATTATGATTCCTCCATATACTTAGTGAAATTCTTAGTATTAGATATTGTCTAGGTTCAACGAATGCAAACACTGAATGCACCCAGTGATCGGTAAAATCATCAGGGATAAGATCTAGTCTAGAAGACTTGAATACAATATTCACACAAAGGATCCTTCAGCGATAGTAGAAGACTGAGTTGAAGATAGAGAAAATTAGCTCGTGATCTTAAGCGGTTCAATAATAACAATAATTATCTACATAAAGTGTGAGATCATGTGTATGCCTCAGTGATACCTGAAGGGATCCTCCTTGAGCCCTTAAGGATCAACGATCAAATGAAGTGTATCTCAACAAGATTAATGCTTCGGTCGTAAGCCACCAGGTCGCGAGCGTCGAACACGACGCGAGCGTTTATTGAATCGATGGCCGCCCCCTGTTTGCGTATCTGAGTGGTGACAGGATCATCAGGTTGATGTGGCGCTTGTCTACCGGCGGTTGAATGGGTGAGTCCGTAGATGTTCGTTCCACCTGTAATACAATTCACCGTTTTAGTGGCGTTCGGGGACGAAGGTTTGTGGATCATACTCGGGCCGTTGTTAAACGGGAGCTCTTGCGGATGTTCCTTGGATATGGTTTCTTTGTGAGAAAATCCCCGAGCTTCCAGCTGTTCGGTTCAGCTCTTAGGTTCGCTTTGGTGGGGTTAGCTCCGTGATATGTCGTTGACAAAAACAAAGGAAAATCGTTAGTAGCACACAGTTCGTTTGGAGAATTCCTTTAATCGGGTCCCACGGATGGCGCCAAACTGTTGATGCCAAAAATCAACTTAACAAAGTCAACTTAAGGTGCTTGTGGACCTGATCGATCAAAGGAAAGATTCTCCCAACGAATGTAAATAAAAGGAAAACTAAACAAGAGACATGAGATTTGGTGATGCGGAAAACCGTTGGACCAGGGAAAAAACCGCGGACGATGGGTTAGTATCGTCGATGCATTATGAAAAAGTGATTCCAAGCAGGGGCGTCTTCCTTTAGAACCGTAGTCGTACGATTACAAGTGAAAAGACGAATATAAAGACTAAGCTAGTGTATTAAATTTAGAAGACTATTGCGAGTTCTTTTGCTTCGAGAATGCAAGGAAAAGTTCATGTGTGCACTTTGATGATTTCTACGTTGTATATATAGCTGCCGTTGATTTATAACGGTCGATCGATATTGTTTTCCTTCATAAATGCTTTTGATGACGTTTGAATGTAACCGTCCAACGGTCCTGCTAAGAAAGACAACGGTTAGCTCATAATGAACCTAAAGTAACGGCCTACGTCGAGCTATTGCATGTCGGTAGTGTGTCGTGGACTTTGCTTGGAGCTTTTGGTCGACTGTTAGTTCGCGTCATTTTGATGGATGTTAAGCATTATTGTTGGTCGAATGTTTGCATCTGTCGTCGAGTGATTTATTCGACCTCTGCTTTTCAAACCTTTGGCTAATATTAGGGAGCCATTGAAAGTCTTTGGTCGAACTTTTCAGTCAACGGTCGAGGGTTTGAGATTTTAGCCCAAACAGTTGCTATTATATTTTTTAATTACTCATGAACTGGTTTACTCATCTAAACTAACAGCAATTTCAACTCTTCTAATTCCAAAGTTTCATTAATCACAAAATTCCCCAATTCCTAAATAGCAATTTCATTTCAATATCTGTCTAATTTCAAAATAAAACACGATAATTCAATTCAAACAAAAGAAATTGAAAAATCAAAACACACTTGAAATCAATAAAATCTCCAAGGGAGAAGCAGAATATAACAATACATAATCTGAAATCTCTCTCTCTCTCTCTCTATATATATATATATATATATATATATAGAGGATCCACCAAGAATGATTTGGCATAATGTTAGAGTAGGAATGTTGATCCAAGCTCCTTCAATGATTTAGTTATGATTCCTCCATATACTTAGTGAAATTCTTAGTATTAGATATTGTCTAGGTTCAGCGAATGCAAACACTGATTGCACCCAGTGATCGCTAAAATCATCAGGATAAGATCTAGTCTAGAAGACTTGAATACAATATTCACACAAAGGATCCTTCAGCGATAGTAGAAGACTGAGTTGAAGATAGAGAAAATTAGCTCGTGATCTTAAGCGGTTCAATAATAACAATAATTATCTACATAAAGTGTGAGATCATGTGTATGCTTCAGTGATACCTGAAGGGATCGTCCTTGAGCCCTTAAGTATCAACGATCAAATGAAGTGTATCTCAACAAGATTAATGTTTATCTTATCCTGATGCACAAAAGTCAACCTCCCCATACCCATGTCAGATAGTACGTACGGAGTTACTTTATTGCCTCCCACGTGCTTACAACTCTAATATGGTCACTATTTATACTCGGTTAAAGCATGGTTGCTTTTTGAACAAAGGATAAGCCTCTAATGGATGCTTGATGCGTGGCATGTACCTTTTGACTGCATTAAATGTATCATGTATAAATAGATGAAAAACCTCTTCTTCATCTTCATGCAAACTTGTCTTTCTACTTAAACCTCTGTTGATTTCTTATCTTTATCTTGTGCATCAATATCTTTGAGATTCGTAGATTGTAATAGAATAGGTAGTATTACTTGTTCTTATTCCGCTTACAATCTATAAATGTGTTCATTCATAATAAACTCATTTTAAACCTTAAAAAGTTGTGTTTGTATTCATCCCCCCCCTCTTCAAACTGTATTGATATTTATACACTCTTGTGGAATCCTTAGGGACCAACAAGTGGTATTAGAGCAGTGTTTATTTCTTTCTTTACTGTAAAAGTTAATATTTTCTTGTTTTTAAAATGACCAATCGTAATACAAACTAGAATGACAATGGATCACTTGCAAAACCTCCCAAGTTTAACAAAGATAATGTTTGTCCCAAAGGAGTCTACAAGAGTTCAAGGATATAGAAACAGTTTGTAAAGGGGGGGGGGGGGGTGGAATACAAACACAAGCTTTTTGGATTTTTAAATAAGTTTATATTGAATAAACAAATTTACAGTTGCAAGCGGAATAAGAACAAGTAATTAAACCTATTCTATTACAACTTAAGAAATCACAAAGTTTGATGCACAAGAATGAAGCAAATAACATTGATCTATTTATACCTGTTGCAATATATGCAAGACAAAAAGTATATGCCACGTGTCAAGTTTCTATTTGAGACTTGTCCTTTGTCCAGAAGACAGCCATGCTTTTGGTCGTATATGAACAATAACCAAATCAGATTTTATGGAGACATAAGAGACAATCCGTATGTCCTTTTCTGACAAGGTATTTAACGTTTGACTTTTGTGCATAGAGGATAAGATCAACATTGATCTTGCTGAGTAGGTCCCACTTGATCATTGAACCAGAATCTTCAAGGATGAAGTCTTCGGGTATCACTGAGGCTTTGCAAGATCTCACACTTTAGATAGATGAACATTTCTATCACGGAACTGCTTCAGATCACGAGCTATCCATCTCTTTCTTCAGCTATGCCTTCGACAGTCGCTGAATGACTTTGTGGTGTGAGTGTTGTTCTTCAGATCTTCAGGGATAAGATGTTGTTCCTGATCATTAACGATCAATGAACAAAGTTAGTGTGTGCTATCACTGATTTTGAACACTATCCTATAATTGGAATTTTCACTAAGTATAAGAGGAATTGTATTCAAATCACTGAAAGGAGTTTGGATCAATAGATAATTTCCTTGTCTAAAAGGAAAGAATGACTCTACTTATAGAAGAGTTAGGTCCTAAGATTCCCTACTATATAGACAATGGACCATTCGTTCCAACAGCCGTAGTCCATGCGGTCTTGGAAACTACAATCTCTGCTGCTATTCCTAAGACACGTATCCCCAAAGCTCCACATCAATGGAGTGAGGAAGACAAGAAAGAAATAATTGTTGATACAATAGTAGATCTACTATTGCTATGTCTCTGCCAGATGATGTGTATCATTCTCTGAGAACCTCAAAATCCATGTGGGATACACTTTGTGTTCAATATGAAGGAACAAATGAGGTGCAAGAATCTCGAAAGATAAACCTAGTGAGACAATATGAAAGTTTCATTTGTGGTAAAAATGAAACTCTTTCTCAAGTTTACCAAAGGTTCAACTGTTTGATCATAGATCTAAAAACAGTTGGTCGGGAATATTCTAACTCAAAAGTACTGACAAAGTTCATGGAATCTCTTCCTAAACAATGGGACAAAGTTACTACTTGTCTTAAATTGTCAAAGAACGCTAACTCTGTTTTTTTAAGTGCTTTATACGGAATATTGTTCAATCATGAGCAATCCCAAATTTTAAAAAAAAATATGTTAAAAGACACTAAAAGCTCCGAAAGTTCTTCCTTGTTTTTAGTGTCATCAGAGACTGATCCCACAATATCTTCCTTTATTACATCTATCACTGAGTTAGACCAATCTAACTCTTAGGAGATATCGGATGTCGATCTTTCAGAATTCGATGAGTCACTAGCTGTTCTAAATAATACCTTTAGAAGATTTTCCAAAAAGCAACTTTAGGAGAAATTTTTCTATCACTAACTCTGACAAGTCAAAGATCTCTTCTATTGATAAAGCATCTGCTATATGTTTTAACTGTCAAGGCAAAGGTCACTTTGCTAGTGAATCCAGATCAAAGAAAGTTGCTGCTCCTACCACATCTCAAATCTCTTTTAAACCCAGAGATGATAAATATCTCAAGTTAAAGGACAAATATCTGAAGATGAAAAAAACCCAATGTAAAGGCAAAGGCCTGGTCGCTGAAGAACATGACTGGACAGACACCACTGACGAGCCAGGTTTAGATGAAGAAGACATGGCTTGTGTCTGTCTTATGGCAAGGATTAAGGAAACTGGATAAGTCTCTGAATCTACTTCACTAAAAACTCCTTCATCATTATCCACTCAAGTATCAAATATGAAAGACTTATTTATCCCTGAGAAAGATAGCTTACCAGCTCTCGACACTTTAACTCTTGATCTTTACAATGCTCTAAATGATAAAACCAAAGCTGAACAAATTAACTCAGACTTAACTGAACACCTGAAAAATTGTCATCTGAAAATCAAAGAATTAACTAAGGTCGAATAAGACCTTAAGGACCAAGCCTTTGTAAATTAGACTATAAGCATTCATAAATAATAAGCTATCACTGAGCGCAAAAAGGCCATCGTAGATCTCAAAGCTGAAAAAGCCACCATTGAAGGATGGTTCAAAGCCTCTGTAAAGGCAAATGAGATCATTAATGCTCAGATCCCCATTAAGGTTAAGAGTGGTCTGGGATATTCTTATGATCAAGAAGAATCTTCTAAAGATTATTCGATGCTTAAGTTTGGAACCTTTGTATCTTCTATCCCTGACACCTCTACTCAGTGTTCCTCAACACCTGAGTCAAAACCTTCTAGCCCCTTCCTAAGGACTTAAAGAACGTGATTAAAGATAAGTCCATTATTCACGTTCCTAAGGTCAAGAAAACTTCTAAAATGAAGAAGAGTCCTTCTAATCCTTCAGTGAGTCAATTTTTAACTCCTGGGAAGAAAATCCCTATGTTTAGAGATCCACTCCCCGAATCAAGATTGATGTCACTCCCTCTAAACCTGAGAAATGAGTTGTAAAGTTCTAGAAGATTGCTTCAAAAGAGATAGGGTTCTAAAGAACAGATTTCAGAACGAAAACTTGGAGAAAAGCCTAAGGCATAACTTCTGAAGTAGAAAACTTCAGAAGTTTTGAAGTATCTCTGAAGACTTCTGAAGATAGATCTTCAGAAGTTCTGAACAAGTTCTGTAGATATTCTTTGAAGTAGTTCTGAAGACTGTTTTACACTTGTATTGATACTATTGGTCTGTCATGTAACCTAGCTGCTAGAATAGTATCTCTCTTTGTGTATATACAGAAAGTTAGTTAGTTCATTTTGGTTGTTCATTCATACTTTTACTTTCAAGATCATACAGTTTGTAATATTGTCAATATTAATACAACAGCCGACTTATTCGCTCCAAATCATATATCTTTTATATCTTTCATAGATATCTTGATCTACGGGAACTTAAAATTGGTATAAGAGCCATTTATCTGTTCATGATCAGATCAACTAAATATTTGATCAAATTCTGTTAGATCTGACAAACCAGATTGATCAAGATCGACTTTCGATTCAAACAGGTGAATTGTACGATCAGATTATCAAGATGTCGAAAGAATATGTTCAATTGGTTCTAAAACTAAGCCACCAACACTATTGTTTGGGCAAAAATCTCAAACACTCGACCGTTGACTAAAATGTTCAACCAATAACTTTCCACGACTCTGAAATATCGGCCAATACTTAAGAAAATTACGGTCGAGCATAACTCTCGACAGTAGGGTAAAACGTGCGACCAAAGATATTTCGTGACCTGTGAATATTGACCGAAGCATCATAAAGCGACAGTCGAACGAAACTCCCAGGCAAAGTCTCCGACGTACGATGGGCTCGCGAAGCACCTCAAGTCGGCCTTTAACGGTCGGATCGTTATTATATAAGTCGTTATCTATTTTGCATGGTCGTTGGACGGTTACAAACAGCGTCATCAAGGGTATTTACGAAGGAAATCAATGTCGATCAACCGTTACAAGCGACTACAAATATTAAAGCAACGCTCAAGCTATCAAAGACCCCCAGAACCAACCACATTCACACTCTCGAATCAATGGATACACAACAGCCTTCTAAATTTCATATGCTAGTTTAGCTTTTACATACATTTTTCACTTGTAATTATATGACCATAGCTCTAAAGGACGCCGCCCCTTCTTGGCGTCACTTTTTCATAGTGCATCGACGATACTAATCTATCGTCCGTGGTTTTTTCCCTCTTCCAAGGGTTTTTCCGCGTCACTAAATCTCTTGTCTTCGTTTATTTTTCTTTGTTTTATTTACGTTTGTCGGGAGAATCCTTCCTTTAATCGATCAGGTCCACAAGCACCTTAAGTTGACTTTTGTTAAGTTAATTTTTGGCATCAACAACTATTTCTTGGAGAATATCATCAATGGAAGATCAAAATGATCCAATTCTTGGACAATATCGATGATTAATTAATGAAATCTATCATTAATGGTCCTCTATAAGTATATGTTGAAATTGATGTTGTTCGAAGAACAAAAACTACACCAGAAATTTCTGCTACAAGAATCAAGAAAAGTCCTTCTATGTACAACAATGCAGAAAAAGCCCAAATGAAAATTGATAAAAGAGCTTTAACTTTGTTAACCATGGCAATTCCTAATGAAATCTTTAATATGGTTGACAGTCTCACTTCTGCAAAGGAAATGTGGGATGAAGTTGAAGCACAGTTGCAGGGGAGCTCCAAATCACAAGGGCAAAGACTTAATATCTGCATTGGAACATATGAAACATTTAAAGCAAAAGATGGTGAATCCCTTATTGACTCATACAACAGGTTCAACAATATTCTGAATGATTTAAGAAGAAATGGTGTTCAGAAACTCAACTCTGAGATAAATAACAAGTTTCTGAATAACTTGGGTACTGAATGGGAATTTTTACTGATAACATGGTCACAAGAAATATGTCCAAAAAGACAATTCATGACATATATGGTATCTTGTTTCAACAAGAAGACAAGATAAAAGCAATACAATCTGATAAGAAGAAGACAAATGACACATTAGCCTTGCTGACCAATAAAGTGAACCATCAGAGAACTATGCCCTCTCAGACTAAAGTTTGTGAAATACCAAAGTTAGAGAACTATGATGAAAATGAGTCTGATGAAGAAATGAAAAGGATGGCTGAAGGAATAACATTTCTGACTAAACAATTCAATCAAAAATAAAATCAGAAATTCAAAGGAAATACTAAAACTGAGAATGGAGCTGAGAAGTTTGTTAAGAAGGAAGTTCAGAAAGAAGAAGCCGAACCTGCTACATTCTTTAACTGTGGAAAACCTGGACACTTTGCAAGACAATGCAAAATGCCAAAGGTCAAGAATACAACTTATTATGAGAAAAATCATTTACTATCCAAAAAGAAGAATGAAAACCCAGTCATGTTTACCAAGTATAAAGAAGATTGGATTTTGTGGAGTGATGATGAGTATGATGAAGAAGTTGCTCATTATGCTGCCAACTGCTATATGTGTCAAATGGATCCTGAATCATCACATGATCATGACTCCGTGGTATAAAATTCTTCTGAATCTTCTTCTGAATTAAATTCTGAAAATAACATGCAAGAACAAATAATAAATTTGAAGCCTTAAGAAATAGAATAAATGGTGAAAGAATTTTGGTAATCAAATTCAGAGGAGAAAGTCAAATTTATAAACTGAATTTCATAAATGCTGAAGAACAACTTCATAAATTTTTTGAGGAGAAATCTGTTTTTAAAGACAAATTGGATACTCTGCAAAAGGATATTAGTAATGAAAAATCTGAAAAAGAGGTTTAGCTGTTAAAATGGATTATCTGAACAAAGAGAAACTTGAATTATATAAAAGATTAAAGAATTAGAAGACTCAAATTTCAAAAGAGGTCAGACTGAACAAACTCTAAATCTTTTGACAAGTCAGACTTAGAATTCAAAATTTTATAAAATAAAGGCTGGATTAGGATGCACGGAAAATAAAGTCTTAAAAATGCACCTTCAAATCTCTATAATTTGTCAAAAAATGAATGTTTTTAATGAAGGTGGCACATGTATAATATATAAACCAATCAATCATTCTTTGCCTGAAAGAATTCCTTCTGAAAAAAGATTTGCTAAGTCTGAAACCTTGTGTACAAATGAAAATACTATGAAATCTGAAAGATATGAAATTAATAACATATCAGAAGATTCAAAAAATTCAGATATCTCAATTTCTGAATCTACTTCTGAAGAAATTTCAGAAAGTAAATCTGAAATAAAACCTGAGGTCAGTTCAGAAAAATGATCTGATGATATTTCAGAAGAAATACATTCTGATTCTTTTGAAATATATCATGATGCAATCTCTAAAAGAAATTCTGAAGAAAATTCTGAGGATCAGTTTGAAGAATTTTCAGATGATGAATCTATAGAGGATGATCATAATACATCATGTATCTGTTTTGATAGATTAATGATAACCAAAAAATTCAGATTTCTGAAAAAAAAAAAATTCAAAACTAAATGATTTTGTTGAAAACATGAATGAAGACAAATTTTCAAATCTTATGAATGTTTCAGATTCTGAAAGTGATGATGATACTTCTAAACCTTTAATAGTTATTAATAAGAATGGATATTTTGTTTACAAATCTAAAACTTCATTAATTGAAGGTGACAAATTAAAATATGAAGAAGTCAAATTACCTTCATAAATGTTCAACTCTGTATTTTTAAAAGAAGAATACCAAAATTATTCAAGTTCTGGATCTAATTTACAAACTTCAGAGTCACACAGTGATTTCATTCAAACTGATTCAAAATTTGAAGCCATCATTAATACATGTCATTCAAAACTATCATCATCAATTTTTGATTCCAAAGATAAATTTTTTTGAACAAGGTCAATCTTCAAATACTAAATCTGATAAATCGTTCAAGAAAACTTTTGTTCAGAAATCGAAAAAGGATGTTTCAAAAACTTATAATTCTAATCCTCATTTCTTATCATTTTCAGAGCAGTCTTCTCTAGTATGGAAGAAGAAAGAACAAAGATTATAAAAGAATGCCAAATTAGATAGTTTTACTTCTTTTATGCAAAATGATGTATACAAGGTTCATACAATGAATAAAAAGAAGAAATTTGTTTCAAAATGCTTAAAATCATAATTTGTTAAAAATTACTTGAGAATCATATTAATTGTATCAACTGTGGGCATCATAAATTCCAACCAAACTCATAATACAAACAGAAATCTCCAAAAAAACAAATTAAGTATGCTTCACAAATTTTCAACACTAACAATTCTAAATCACAACCTAATGACAAATATGTGATGAAATGGGTTGGTAAGAAAAGTTCTGAATCCACTTCTGAAAAATCAAAACTATTCAGAATTCCATTTTTTGTTACTTATCTGAAAGGACCTATTTTCAAATGGGTGCCTAAAACTAAATAATTGTTTCTACAGATCCGTCATGTGCGGGTTTTAGATTCTGGATGTTCAAGACACATGACACCTTATAAGGATCTTCTGACTGACTATACAGAAAGATATGGTGGAACAGTCACTTTTAGAACAATGCAGAAGGATATGTTAGAGGAAATTGTACATTCATAAAAGGAGATGTCAAAGTCATGAAGGTTTTCTATGTTGAGGGTTAAAGCCATAATTTGTTCAGTATTAGCCAATTTTGTGATAAATGATGCACAGTCCATATAGAGATGGTGACATTTACACTTCTACATTTACTGAAGATAGTCAACTGAAAGGTGTTTGTTATATTTCTAAATCAGTTTTAGAAGAAAGTTGGCTATGTCATAGGAGGATGTCACGTTTAAACTTCAAATCCATTGATGACTTGGCAAACAATAATTAGTGATTGGATTACCAAGAATCAGGTTGCAGAAAAATTCTTTATGCTCTGCATGTGAATTAGGAAAAATCAAAAAAAGTCCTTATCCTTTGAAAATGCTTTCATCATGCAAATCTCCTCTGGAAATGTTGCACATGGATTTATGTGGTCCAATGAGAACTCAGGGTTTAGGAGGAAAGAAATGTATCTTAGTGATAGTGGATGAATATTCTAGGTATACATGGGTTTATTTTCTCAGACAAAAATCTGATAGTCCAGAAGTCATCATCACATTTATGAAGAAAATGCAAGTTCTTCTTCAACTACCTGTTCAGAAACTCAGAAGTGATAATGGAACAAAGTTCAGAAATGCTCATATTGAGAAATATTTAGACTCTGTTGGCATTTCACATAATTTTTCCGCTGCAAGAACTCCACAATAGAGTGGTGTTATTGAAAGAAAGAACAGAACTTTAGTGGAAGCTGCAAGAACAATGCTAGCTTATTCAAATTTACCTATGTTTCTTTGGGCAGAGGCAATTGCAACAGCTTGGTTTACACAAAACAAGACTATTCTTAATAAGAAACTCCTTGAAACTCCTAATGACCTAATTAGAAAAAGAAAACCAACTATTAATTATTTTCATATTTTTTGATGCAGATGCTTTCTGCTGAATGACAAAGAAAATCTGGGAAAATTTGATGCAAAGGGCTTGTCTGGAATTTTTGTTCGATACTCTGAAAGAGCAAAAGCATAAATAATTTATATGTAGAAATCCAGGACCATAATAGAAAGCACAAATGTCAAATTTGATGAACCACCAATGACTTCTGCACAAGACAGTTCAGAACTCAATCTCATTCAGAACTCTGAAAAACATGATTCAGAGAATGGGTTAAATGCAAGATCTACATCTGATTCTACTAACAAATCAATTAAAGATAACTAGATTTGTTATGTCATGACTTATTTGATGTGTCAATTGATGTATCTGCAGATTTTCAGAATCCATCTCTGGTTAGTGGAAATTCAGAACCTATATCAGATGAAATTATCACATACAATATTTCTGGACACCTCCTACATCAACCTCAATATCAGATATTCATATTTTTGAACTTCAACAAGAAACTTCTGAACCATTGTCTTTAGAAGTTTATCCTACTGTTGAGGGAGAGTCTTCAAATCTGATCTTATAAGTTCATTCAAAAACTGATACACATGCTATCATTGATGATTATGACTCTCAAAACAATGTCTCATCTGTTCAACCCCTTCCAAATTTGAATAGATGGACAACAGATCATCCTATTCATCAAATAATAGGTGATGCCTCAAAAGGAGTTCAAACCAGATCTGCAACAACAAATGAATGTTTGTATGTTAATTTTTTAAGCAACATGGAGCCATAGAAGCCAAGTGAGGCACTTCAAGATCCAGACTGGATTTTAGCTATGCAAGATGAGCTAAATCAGTTTCAAAGAAACAAAGTCTGGAGGCTCATTCCTAGACCCAAGGGTAAATCTATAATAGGAACTAAATGGGTATGCAGAAATAAAAAGGATGAAAATGGAATTGTTGTGAGAAACAAAGCTAGGCTTGTAGCAAAAGGATATTTTGTCAACAAGAAAGAATATATTATGATGAAACTTTTGCACCTGTAGCTAGAGTAGAAGCTATGAGGATATTTCTAGCCTATGCAGCACACAAAAATATGAAAGTCTTCCAAATGGATGTCAAATGTGCATTTCTGAATGGTATTCTTCATGAAGAAGTGTATATTGATCAAACAGAAGGATTTGAAAGCAGGGAGTTCCAGATCATGTTTTTATCCTTGACAAAGCTTTGTATGGACTTAAATAGGCTTCGAGAGCATGGTATGATAGTCTCACAACATTTCTTCTGAATTCCAAATTTAAAAGAGGTACAATTGATACTATTTTAATTCTGAATAAGGAAGGTGATGATTTAATCTTGATACAAATATATATTGATGATATAATATTTGCTTCTACTAATGCTAAATTTTGTAAAAACTTTGAGACTATCATGCAAACTGAGTTTGAAATGAGTATGATGGGAGAGTTGACTTTCTTTATTGGTCTTCAAGTAAAACAACTTCCCACAAGGATATTCATCAATCAAACAAAGTATGTCAATGACTTACTTAAAAAGTATGATATGTCTGATTGTTCAAGCAATAAAACTCCAATGGACACTGGAACTAAACTTGAACTAGATTTAAGTGGTAAATCTGTTGATCAAAAGGTGTGGATCCCAGTATATGCAAGCACAATGATTATGTCGAATAAAACGATAAGAACACGAAGATTACAGAAGCTTCGTAATCAGATAACTCTCTTATATTGAATATCGGTTACAATATGATTTGACAGTTTCTAATCACTTCTTAATAAATAATCTTGCACTCCTAAAGAATGACCCTAACCCTCTATTTATATGAATAGGAAATACGGTATAAGGAAACTAGGAGATTAAGGCATTATACATTTGCCTTATTTACAAAATAGAATGTTTCCTTATATTTAAACATTAAACATTTCCTAATTAATGACATTGATAACTTTGCACTTTGACCCTTCATGTCTTCAATATTTGTGATCTCGGATACAATCTTTTCAGACCTAACAATCTCCCCCTTTGTATTCGAGATTACACTTCAGTAAATCAGCACTTTTGAAGACGATGAAATTTTGTCAACAAATCACTATCTTGAATTCTTTTGCTCCCCCTACGAATATGATCACTTGATAAGCTCCGTAGCTCCCCTTAACATTAGCATGAAAAGAAAATCGAAGGAGCCGCGATGTCGTAGGGTATAAAACTTGTCGGGTCAAAAAGCATGTCGGGTTAGGTGATGTCGATAAAAAAAGATCTCGAGCCAAGTAGATTCGACAAGAATTGATGTCGGGCCAAGATGAGTCGATGAAAATTTATGTCGGGTCTTAAGTACTCGATAAGTCTTCAACACAAAATGATCTCGGGTCAAGTTGAATCGATGAAAATTTATGTCAGGTCTTAAGCACTCGATAAGTCTTCAACTTTATCTTCAGCAGTCGACAAAATCATTTTACTTCAAAAATCAAGTAAGGAAACTCGACAAAAATCAGTGTATTCAACAAATCAGCATTCAACAAATCAGTATTCAACAAATCAGTATTTGTCATCTTCCTTTTCTCATGTCGTGTCTTTGATATACAATCTCTCCCCCTCAGAATGATAAGGAGAATCCGAATCATTATGAACAATCAAAGACAATAAGTGCGAATATGATCAAGTGTAAATATGGAATATCGGGTAATGGGCTAACAGAGAGAAGCACTTGTAGCAACTGTTATCACCTAATCAAAAATAAATTTAATTAAGTGGCCTATATTCAGTGTTGGCAGCGGGTTGGCACTGATAGGACTTCCAGTTATCACAGAAGTAAGCTATAAAACTAACTTCTCAAACTGTTCCGGCATAAACACAAAGATATGCTTGAGGAATCACAAAGACTCGTGCAATGTGTAGAAAATTTTTTTATGCATTAAATGCTAATTTTAAGGTTCAAAATGTGAAAATACATTTCACAGACTCAATGTGCATTGAATGTGAATTTCGGAGACCGGAGGTGTGTCTTCCTTTTTCAATATCTTAATCTTCCGAGTGAAGAAAAGATAGCAGATATGCTCATTCTCCGTGATATATGAAACAAATATCTTTTGTGAGATACTTGAGTAGTTGGGTGGGGTGACACAAGTTATCGACATTGGGTCCATGTCTATTCAATATTCATCTCCAAAGAATTGAGAATGAATAGATTATGTGGCTACCCGGATAACTGTTTAGGTTTGGTAAAGACCATATATTTTTTTAAGTCTTGTCACACTCTCACATTTTTTTTATTAAACGCACATGTACTCAATTTTATCTCAATCACACCCTTTCAAAATACATCTAACCTAGGGATGTGTTTCATGGGTAGGTCCTTCCGGCTCTAGATTGACCATTGAAACATCTAAATCCTATCATACACAAAGATTCGAAACATGGAAGTCCGAGTTCTGAACTGATGTATTCAGAAGTCATAATGCAATGTAAAACGGGTTAAGAGCAGGTCCATAGCTGAGATACTATGAAGCTAAACAATACATTTTTTTTAATAAAAATGTGGTACTTCCCCTCAAATTGTAGCATAACTTTTGGAAAGATTGTCATATGATGTGAATATTCGGAATTTAGCACACACATGACGTACCTACAAAACAGGTTAAAAAGATTTTGTTACCCAAGCTTTGTTGGGTCCTCGGAGGTTAGCTTTTGATGCAATAAATGAGGAAGTGGGGATACTGTATGTACCATACCATTTATGATCAAACCTTTGATTGACATAATGAGAGTTGTAAGAACAATGCATGTTAGGAAAGCAACCATAATCATAAGAGAAAGAATTTAATTGCATAAAGTCATTGACACCGCAATTCAAGCAACAAATTTTATTCCGAGAAAAATGAATTAAATGTTTAACAGAACGAATCGTGCAAGGAAATTGAAAATTTCGATTGGTTCTTTTAACATTAGGAAATTTTGAATAATAAGAGTTGTCGTTTTTGTGAGATGATGACTTCGGAGTAATTTTGCCTTTTTCGACCCAAACTTGCTTTAAAGTTCGAAAAACTGAACCATGTTTAGCATTTTTCACATAATGAGAATTGATGGGTTTGGAAAAGTGAGTTTGATCCTTTTGGTTAGAATGAGTGTAATGCATTTGACTTGTGGAACACTCATTTAGATCCGTTGGAAGTAAAACTGATTCGATTGGCTTTTTGCCTTTGTCCAAAAACTCCGTATGATTTGGAAGTGTAGGATTGAAGTCAAAATCGGCATTTATGTCATCTAACTGTTCTGTGGATTTAAGGACTGATGAGGAATCAGTGTACTCGTCAAAACGAGGCATTTCCTCAAGAAAGTCTAAGTCATCATCAATTTGGTAGGAAGAATGGGAACATTTTTGTTTAGGAGGAATATAGTTTGGATCTATCTCAAACAACTTTTCGCAATCATCTAAGTAATTGCTAACGAAAGATTTACACGAAGAAATATTGGAAATAGAATCATTTTCGTGATTGTTGTTTAAATGTAAAGCCTCGTTTTCCAATTTCTGAATTTTTAAAATAAATGCCTCTTTTTCCTTTTCTGACGAAGAACGTTCATGTTCCAACACTTTTTCAAGTTGAATAATTTTCTTTTCTAAGAATAAAGTGGGAATGTAGGGTTTATTTTCAGGAATTTTAGTTTGAAGTTCTTCGTCAGTATAAGAAGGAAAATAATCATTTGGAAGAGTTTATTTTGAAGATTCCTCTTCTACTATATGAGGTAGCAGAAAGGAATTTGATGAAAATCTTGGTTTTTCCTATTCAAATCTTCCCTTTCTTCGACGTTGGAATCCGATTTCATAAACTGAATTTTGTAATCCGGACCGAGGTTCAGATATTCAAATTTATAGATAGTCGGAGCATTGTAGATGGCTTTTTCTAAATGTTTTGGATTATCAAATCCTAATCCAGCTTTAGAACATAAATCTTTTGGAGCGTTTAAATGAATTGTGTGCTTAGTTTGACCAATTTTGTACAACTTTAGTTCCAAATCTTTGAGTTTTTCTAAAAGGTCTTGTCTTTGAAAACTCACAAATTCAAATTTGGATGACAATTCTGCGGTCTCACTTTTAGATTTGTTAAGTTGAAGTGTGAGATCCGAGATTTGTTGTTTTAAAAGAACATTTTCTTCTTGAAAAATCGTTTTCTCCGCTTCAAGATTGTGCGTTATACATTGAGAATTGACAAGGTCGGTTTGCATAAGAAGCAATTGATTATGATTATTTTCTAAGCGTGCTTCTAAGTTGGAAACCAAGAGTTTCTCGGTTTTCAATTTAGATTGAAGTTCTTGCAATTTTATCATCATGTCATTCATTTGAATCATAAAGTGATCATAGTCCGAAAGACTTACCTCGAGGGGTTTTGTGTCTGAACCAATGGCCATAGCTTCGCGAGTGGTCATTGTACTTGGCTTGATGATCTCGATCAGTGAGTTTTTGAAATTTTCTGAGTTATTTTTGTAAAACAGAAAGTTTTCTCGATACAAAAGGGATCGACAAAAACTTTTATCGGGTGAAGCTTAGTTGACAAGAGTTTTTGTCGGGTGTTTGAGGCTCGATAAAATTTATTGTCGGGTATAGGGGACTCGATAAACCTTCTAAGGAAAAATTGACTCGATAAAAAAGAGGTTATCGATTACAAAGGACTCGATAACCAAGAGTTTCTCGATTGATGAAGATTTGACAAAAAAATTCTTTGATTCAATAAACACTGAATCGATAAAAAATTTATATTGATTCCAGATGACTCGATAAAATAAATTTTGTCGATTAGGAAGGACTCGATAAAAATTCAAAGATACTTAATCCGAATTTTCTTTAACCAATAAACTAGAAAATAAGAACAAAGGGTTCTTGACTAAAAAGAACAAGTCTTTTTATGGACAAGAATGTCTAAGTTCTCGAGTTTCTTATTTGTTCAGTCAAGAAAGAAAAATCAAAAATTACTAGAGTTTATGATTTTTACTAAAGAATTCTTTAGTAAGAAAAGCTGCAAGAGTCACTAGTTCCTGAGTTTTCTTATGTAAAGAGCTTCAAAAGTAATCAAAATAAACTAAAATAATTTTAATTAAAACAGATTAAATAGTTTGAATAGAAATCAAGGATATCTTAAGTTGAATCGACAAAAAAATTTAAACTAATGAAGAATGAATCGATAAAAACAGATCTTAAAAAATTAAGAATTTTTATCGGGTAAAGCGTAATCGAGAAACAGTCAAACGAATGAAGTAAGAATCGAGAAAAGACAGATCTTAAAAATTATGAGTTTTTATCGGGTAAAGGTAAGACTGTATGAATCGATAAAAACTCAAAAACGCAGAAATCGAGAAATTACCTTCTATTTCGTGGATAACTTCAGAAAAACGCAAAAACTCAGATCGTCTGCTCTGATACCACTTGTGGATCCCAGTATATGCAAGCACAATGATTATGTCGAATAAAACAATAAGAACACGAAGATTACAGAAGCTTCGTAGTCAGATATCTCTCTTATATTGAATATCGGTTACAATATGATTTGACAGTTTCTAATCACTTCTTAATAAATAATCTTGCACTCCTAAAGAATGACCCTAACCCTCTATTTATATGAATAGGAAATACGGTATAAGGAAACTAGGAGATTAAGGCATTATACATTTGCCTTATTTACAAAATAGAATGTTTCCTTATATTTAAACATTAAACATTTCCTAATTAATGACATTGATAACTTTGCACTTTGACCCTTCATGTCTTCAATATTTGTGATCTCGGATACAATCTTTTCAGACCCAACAAAAGGAATACATAGGCATAATTGGATCTTTGCTTTATCTTACAGCTAGTAGATCTGATATTATGTTTGCATCATGTCTTTGTGCAAGGTATCAAAGCTAATCCTAAAGAATCTCACCTTCTAGTTGCGAAAAGAATTCTTAGATATCTCAAAAGATCACCTTCATTGGGCCTTTGGTATCCTAAGAATTCTGGTTTTGAGCTAACAACATTTACAGATGCATATCATGGTTGTTGTAAATTAGACAGGAAAAGCACTTCTGGATCATGTCAATTTTTGGGAGATAAGAAACAAAATTGTGTGGCAACATCAACTACAGAACTGAATCTATGGCAGCTGCAATTTGTTGTTCACAGGTGATCTGGATGCAAATTCAACTAAAGGACTATGACTATACTTTCAAGAAGATTCCACTTTATTGTGACTCAAAAAGTGTCATAGAAATCACAGCTAATCCTGTTCAACGCTCAAAGACCAAACACATTGATGTGAGGTATCATTTTATTAAGGATCATGTTGAAAAAGATAATATAGAAATGTTTTTTTTTCAGACAAATTATCAATTAGCTAAGTTATTCACAAAAGCTCTTGATGAGAAAAAAATTAATTTTCTTGTGAGCAAGTTGGGTATGATGAATCTTTCTGAATAAGTATCTAACTTAGAAAAGGAGATCGTATTAACTTCTGAATATTATAGTTCAGAAATCTGAAAAACCAAATTCAGATGTTCTGAATTTTGTTTCTCAGCATTCTGAATCTACAATCTCAAATGTTAATAATTTTTATACAGGAATTATCAAACTTCTTTTATCTCTGAAGTAACTTATTTTTTTTTACTTTCTCTCATTTCTATAGAACATTTTTAAGGGGAGCAACTTATTTTATTCTATGCATGATTCAAGGGGTAGAATTTTGATTTGATTCTAATTGTTAATCCCATATTACAACAGATCTGATATATTGCTCAATGAATCCTCATTTTATTAGAACAATAGAAAGCTTTAAAGAGAAACACACACTTACACCTTAAACGACTCTCATTTGTGGTGTTCCTCATCTAACTATCTAACAGACATTCTATTTATACTACCATAGAAAATCTAAAGCTACATGTATTTAAATCACAGCCCAATTACATTAAGACACATCATCAAAAACTCTATTCAGAAGTTCCTCAGAACTTCTGAACTTTCACTTCAGAACTTCTTCAGAAGTTGTCTTCAGAAGTTATCTTTAGAACTTTTCTGTCTTCAAAAGTTATCTTCAGAACTTCTATTCTGAACTTCATAGGATTCTTTGGATCCTTACAATCTCCCCCTATGTTTTGTAAAGGAATCATAGTCTTTAATCTTCAGATCTTCTCCCCATTGATTTCTTTGAAAAACATTAGTAGTGTTGTTGATAACGACATTACTCAAAACTTCTCTGTTGTACGCATGCCTCAGCAAAATGGTGTAGTAGAAAGACGAAACAGAACATTGGTTGAAGCAGCAAGAACAATGCTTGCAACTTCTGGACTACCCACCAATTTCTGGGCAGAAGCTGTTGCCACGACGTGCTTTACCGAGAATCGATCAATCATAATTAGGAGACATTTTAAAACCTCTTATGAGCTCATAAATAAAAGAATACCCTCAGTTAAATTTTTCCATATTTTTGGTTGCAGGTGTTTTATTCTGAACGATCGAGAAAAACTTGGGCAAGTTTGACAAGAAATCTAATGAAGCCAGGTTCTTAGGATACTCGTTAAATTCAGTAGCTTTTAGGGTTTTTAATTTGCGAACTAAGACTGTAATGGAAAGCATAAACATCGATTTTGATGATCAAACTTAGTTGACTTATGATTATTCTGATTCAGAACTCAAACTCAACACCGTCACCTCTGATTATCTTTCAGGTACCAGAGAATCCGAGATTGATGCTTTATTTGATGATTTTCTAGGAGAAGTAATACTTTCAGAGAGAATACCCACTAATCCACCGTTGAATATTCCTAAAGTACTTCAAGCTTCTGGGATAAATCTTTCTGGTCCCTTCAAGTCATAAAATGACAGTCCAGAGGTAACCTCTGTGCCTTCATTTGAGGGGGAGACATTAGGTGCTCATCCAGATCCAGAGCCAACCCTAGTACCAGAAGACGTCATCCAACCCGTGGATACAGAAGTCCAAGCCTAGCAAATACTTCAAACGAGGATGAAAAGATGGACAAAGTCTCATACTCCAGATCCGGTAAGTGGAGATCCATCTGAAGGAATTAAAACTAGATCTGCAACTACAAATGAAGCCTTCTTTGTAAATTTTCTAAGCATAATTGAGCCAAAAAAGTTCATGAAGCTTTACAAGAACCAAGCTGGGGGTGGATGCAATACAAGAAGAGCTGCTTCAATTTGACAGAATCAAGGTGTGGAAATAAGTACCTCTGCCTAAAGATAAGGTCGCCATTGGTACTAAGTGGGTATTCAGAAAGAAAAAGGATGAAGATAGAATTATGATCAGAAACAAGGCAAGGTTAGTGGCCAAGGGATAATGTCAAGAAGAAGGAATTGACTACGATGAAACTTTTGCTCCAGTTGCAAGACTTGAAGCAATAAGACTCTTTCTGTCCTTCTCAACATACAAAGACTTCAAGGTATACCAAATAGACGTAAAATGTGCATTTTTAAATGGAGATCTCAAAGAAGAAGTGAATGTTCAACAACCTCCTGGTTTTGAAGACTCAAGGCATCTAGACCACGTCTATCTTCTGGACAAAGCTCTGTATGGCTTAAAGCAAGCTCCCAAAGCTTGGTATGAACGATTGTCAAAGTATTTGACTAAGCACTCGTACGAAAAAGATAAAATTGATACAACTTTGTTCATCAAAAGAGGCAAAGGCATGTTAACTGTGGTTCAAATTTATTTGGATGACATTATATTTGGTTCTACTGATCAAACAAAAGTTAATTTGTTTTCTAAGTTAATGGAAAGTGAATTTGAAATGAGCATGATGGGAGAATTAACATTCTTCCTAGGACTTCAAGTCAAACAAACTACCTCTAGCATTTTTATAAATCAAGCCAAGTATGTCTCTGACATGTTAAATTCAAAATTCAAAATTCCACTCCTATAAAAACACCTATCTCTCCTAGTACGAAACTTAATCCTGATCTCTCTGGGAAATCAGCTGATGTTACGAACTATAGAGGTATGATTGGATCCCTTTTGTATTTGACTACAAGAAGACCAGTATAATGTGTGCCACCTGCCTCTGTGCGAGATTTCAAACCAATCCAAAAGAATCTCATTTGGCTGTTGTAAAGAGAATTTTTAGGTACCTAAAAGAAACACCTTCACTAGGTCTTTGGTATCCAAAAAATTCTGGTTTTGATTTAATTGCATACACTGACTCTGATCATGCAGGATGTAAGTTAGACAGAAAAAGCACTTCTGGTAGCTGTCAACTTCTGGGTAATAGGCTGATAAGTTGGACATCCAAAAAGCAAAATTGTGTTTCAACTTCCACGGCAGAAGCAGAATATGTTGCTGCTGCTAGTTGTTGCTCACAAGTTATCTGGATGAAGACTCAACTCAGAGATTATGGTCTGGTCTATGATAAAATCCCTACCCTCTGTGACACAGAAAGTGCTATCGTCATCACAGAAAATCCAGTACATTATTCAAAGACCAAGCACATTGATGTCAGGTATCATTTCATAAAGGATCATGTGGAGAAAGGGACTATTGAAATGTATTTTGTCTCCACTGATTACCAACTTGCTGATATATTCACAAAAGCTCTGGATGAGAAAAGATTTAATTTTCTAATTACAAGTTGGGTATGCTAAACATGTAATTAAGTTGGATGTTAAAAACCTTTTACATTCTATGTTTAGTTACCTATCTAGTATATCTTTGTTTATAATACTTAGTAAAGTTTTGGTAAATAAACCAGAGACACCCAGAAGTCTCTGGATTCCTCTGAAGAAAAATGATCAGAGACACTCAAAAGTCTCTAGGTCCCTCTTTTCGCAAAAAGAATACTTGTTCTCATTCTATGATCCAAGTACATTTCAAGGGGAGCATTGTATGCAAAAATCAAGGGGGGAGAACAAATGCAAGATTCAAGGGGGGCACAGAATGCTCATTTATTCAATGGGGTGAATTTATCAAATTTTCAAGACTAACTCATGTTAGATGTTCTCTGAATATGTTTTTCCTTTGAAATTCTTTTTAATAAGTTACTTCTAAACTAACTCTTGTCGTCAAGGTTATTCAGAATTATCTTATTTAACAAAATTTCTTCAGAAATACTGTTCATAGGACACAAAACTTTCTTTTGGTCCAAAAATGTTTTATTTCACCAATTGACTGATTTTAATTTCTTTTTGAAAATTAATTTCTAAAGCTTTCCTTTAATCCACATCTTTTTGTGTTGATTAATTGATTCTCCAAAAATATTTAAATTAAATAAAGCGGAAATGGTTCTCATTGAAAACCAACAAGAAACCCTTGAGTGACTCGTCTAGCCTTACACGCGTCATTAATCCACATATTCGCTCTAGAAAGTTCCTCCACATGTCGTTAATCGACCGTTTTCATGTGTGCACGCTTCGTTTATTACGTCAGCATCCAAAAACCGTTCCCTATCCCCAAATCAAATAAACCCTTGATATTCAAAATCACTCGAGATTCGTTTTTCACTCTTACTATATAAACTCGAAAAAAAACCCAATTTAACCTTTCACCGTCTTCAACCTCGTGATTTTACTGTGCACCCGCAAATCAACTTCAAATCCAAAAACCCCAACCTCACAAATGGCCAACCCAAATGAGAATCTGAATGTGCAAGAAGATGAAGAACGTGTGATTGATTCGACAGCAGATAGCACCCCAATCGTCAAGCTACCACTGAAACCAAATAATGTGCAGGTTCTTTTCGATCCAAACACTTATCTAAACGACTACCGAGTAATGATCGAGTTCCTGCAAAACCATTCCCTGGACCGAGCCCTAACCTTGACAAACCCAAATGTTCCTGAGATTTACGTTCAAGAAGTATGGCAGACATTGTATGTCAAGAACGAAGAAACCCTATCTGGAGGTTTGGGACATCCGACCGACACTGAACACGCTGTGGAAATCCCAATCACTAAGAAAAAGATTGATAGATTCTTCCACTTACCCAACCAATGATTGAAGTTAAGGGCCAACAGGTACCCAACCCTGATCTTGAACAAAGCCCCTCAACAGAAGCTCTGCTGACGTTCATTAACCATTTGGGCTATAATGAACATCTCACAAGGCTATCGGAGTTCAAGAGGAAGAAGTTTCCCCCAATGTGGAATGTATTAGTCTCAATCCTCAACAAGAGCCTTACTTGCAAAATCGGCTCACTGGACCAAGCTAGCAAGAACATTCTTACAATCATGTATGGAATGTATTTCAACCGGTCTCTTGATTTTGCAAGTTTGATATTTCAAGAGATGAAGGCAGCTGTGCATACAAAAGTATCACACCAGAGCAATGGAAAAGCCCTTCCAGCACTAATGTTCCCAAGTTTCCTAGCTTTGTTCACCTATCCAGCAATCTCCGCTTTAAAGGCACCACTCATTCAATCCTTTATCAAGATATCAACGATGAGCTCTCACAAACCCACCATCGACACTGACGGCTACACCACTTAGAGAGAATTATCGAGGTACATGCTTGACATTATAACTTCAACCTCTCCTAATCTTATTTCTTATAGGAGCTCTCTGGTATTCTCAGAACAGAGAATACCTACCCCAGAGCATCCAGAGCCTAGAGTAGAAAGTGAGGGGTCAAGTGAGCCGGAGGATGAAAATAATCAGAGTGAACATCTGAGCGACTTTAACCATGCCGAGAGATTATTAAAAGAGAGCCAAGAAGATGTCCATAGAGACACATTTTTGAGATCCTCGCCGAGTCTAACCAAGGTACCCTCAAATACTGAGGTAGATGCCAACACATCTACACACATTGAAACAGGACAGTCCAATCCAAACCACCCTGAACCTAACTGATCAGAGGATATTCAAAGTTCCTTTGAATCAAGCACAGCTGGGAAAACCACATCTTCATCATCCTCCCAAAAGGATGATGATGATGCAAATATAAGAGTTCCATCGCCCCAGAACTTCCCTCGCTGACGTCTCTGTGACCAACGAAAACTTAGGAAATATAGAGGGTACGTCCATACCATCTCCTAGAGTAGATGCCTATGAAGTCCCATCAGAGGGGTTAAGGCCAAAAGATGCACCACGTACCGGAGTCTTTGCACTTTCTAAAGGCACGCACATTGTTTTCAGCTCCTCATCCTCTGATGATGAGGAAGAAGTTGAAACAATCAAAACATCCGAAGAGTTGCCTATTAATAATAGCCCTCGAAGACAGGATGGAAGTCCCTCAATGCTCAACGTCCAAACAAGCGTGAATGAGGGCCACTCTGAACACGAGAGACAAGGGGCTCCATCTGTTGGAGATGCACCGGTTACCTCTTCTGGATTTGTAACAAATGCAGCGTTCAAGGCATTTGCTGAACAAATTCAGAGATCTCTGGAGTATCTAAAACAAACCCTTCAAACTACTGAGTCAAATCTTCGATCAGAGATTATTTCGCAAAATTTTTTGATCTGCGATGTCCAGAACACTCAAAAAGCTCATACTCAAGCCCTGGAAGATCTCAAGAAGCTCATGACGGATACTGCAGAGACCTAGAAAAATTCTGCCGCTGATCACTTCAAAAGATTGGATGATGGTATCAAGGCTAATGCAGAAGCCATATTCAATATCCCAGAAGATATTCCCTCACCAGAGGTTATTATCTCTGTTTTGGAGTATGGATCTTTAGTAGCTGACATTCAGAAATTGATAAGTGTTGTAGCTCCTTCAGAAGCCTCTAACTCAAGTTCCTTTGCTCTGATACGAAAATCGGACTTAGCAGACTTTCAAAAAGCCATAATGGATAAATTCAACGCCATTAATGCTAGGTTCGATTCAAAAAACAACTCGAGCTCAACTGACTTAGCTCAGAAGGTATCTACCTTAGATACCTCTGTTTCAAAGCTATCTTTACTGGTTAGTTCCATTTCTGCAGACTTTGAGGCAAGACAGAAGGCCAAAGAAGCCAGAGCCTGTAGACAGGCAGAATTGAAGAGGAAGAGATCTGAGGATCAGGACCCAGATCCTTAGAAGGGGGAGAGTATGGCGAAAAAGGCTAGAACTGAAGGTTTTCAAAGTGCTCAAGATCAGAATAAAGGTCAAGCTTTTGCCTCTACACCATCATATCCACCATCTTCAAGCAAACAAGCACCTCTTACACCAACACCTTTGGTAGTTAACTCTGGTCCACTTCCTAAAGATCAAGATATGGCTAAGTTCATTCTTGATCTTCTAGGAAACAAAAGAAATCCAAAAGGTCAAACCCAGAAGCCAAGCCAAACAAGCCAACCTCCAAAACCTCAAACCGAAACAGAACCCATCTCTACAAGTGCCAGAACCAGAGAATATCCCACACCCTCTGCCTCTGCAGCTATAAATCCTGAAGGTCAGAGTTCGAGCTTACAATTAAAAATTCCCATCTCTGAGCCTTCTGTGCCTACAAAAGAACAATCTGAATTAAGAGCCCAAGCAGAGAGAGTGAAGAAAGAAATAGCAAATAGGAGGAAGCCACATATACTGGAAGGACTTAAAAAGTTTGATGTTTACAAAGTACCCACCTAATAGAAATTGAATACAGGCATATATACGCAGCAACTGATCACAAGGTATTTCTGATGCTTCCAAACATTGCCAACGACTACAATGTGAGCGATGAGGTCAAGACAAGATATATGAGCCACAAGCAAGTAAGAATAGAAGCATACACAACTTCCCCAATCAAGCGCATATCTGGGGTCAAACATGTAAAGTTTGAAAATACAGAGCTATTGTATACTATATATGAGGTGGAAAGGGAAGATAAAGAGAAATATTACTTCTGTGATGATGATCTCCTCTCGATCAATCCCTCTGACTTGATACCTTTAGGAAGGTTCATGAAGAACAAGATGAATCAAAGGAAATATAGTCAAGACAAGGTTGCCTTCTTCAGAATCATAAGATGTATGGAAGCATTCGTGGCATACAGGAAGCAGGTAGACTTTCAAACGAGGCTTGCTCTCAAAATGACTATTTTAAGTATCTCTGCACCTAATGAAGAAAGAGAAGGGATTGTGCATATTCCTTCTGCGCAAATTTTGACAAAACCAAAGGATGGAATTGTATTCAAGAGACCAAAAAGAAAAAGCTTCTTCAGAATAAAAGAAGCTCACAAATACTCTTCTGAAATTGTAGATATTGTCAAAGGATTTGCATCCCTTCAGATGAATGAAACAGGAAAAGAAGCTCACATCAGAATTGTCGCTGAGAGGATGTTTCAACAACTGAACTTGATTGTAAAGCTAGGACATATCACTGATCAATTCCACAAGATCACTACATTCCATCCTGACGCTCCTTTTTTATTTTTAACTTGTAAATTTCTTTATTGTACGTGTTTCATTGAAATGAAGTGAACTTCTGTTTTTGTCATGTAATTCTTAGTTCTGGAATTCATACTTAGGGGGAGATTGTTAGAACTTGTGAAAGTATGAACTAGAAGTAGCTAAGTCTCAAACATCAGAAGACAATACTAGAGGTTCATCTTTTGATCTATCTCATCACAGAGGCGCCCAGAGACTTGAAGACCCTCTGGATCTCAACTGTTATTCCACATGCGCCTGTGATGACGTGGCGATCACACTTTCCATGCGTCTCAGTGCGTAACTGATTCTGTTACTAGTACAGCTGACGTGTCAACACCTGATAGGCTAGCTCGTTGCCTTTTTCTATGTAAGAATATAAATAGAGCGAGCGTTCTCAATTATAAAATGTCGATCATCGTTGAGAGAGTAAGTGCATTTTATTATGTGTATTGTAATCAATCTTCAGATTATTCAATACGAATTCTCATTTGATCTTCATATACTGTTCTTACTAATTGAATTACTGTTCTAGCTTTAATCATAGATTTATATTGCTTCCGCTCATATATTTCTTTTAGATCTATTGATTAATTTAGTAAAATACGGATCTGAGATCCAACATTATAGAAGAAGATACAAGTTTAGAAGGTTCCATCTTTGAACTCACTAATGCCAAAGAAGTACTTTTGGCATTTTTAGGTCTTTAATAAGGTTTCTTTTTAATGTTTGGGATTGCTCATGATTGAGCAATATTCCATATAAAGCACTAAGAGACAGAGTTTCAGTGTTCTTTGACAATTTAAGACACATAGTAAAGGTGTCCCATTGTTCAGGAAGAGCTTCCATGAACTTAGTTAGAATTTCAGAGTTAGAGTACTCTCTATCAACAGTTTTCATGTCTATGAAGAGACTGTTAAACCTCTGGTGGATTTGTGAAAGTGTTTCATTTTTCAGAACATGAAACTTTCATATTACCAAGTTAATACGGCGAGTAATCTAAACCTCGTTTGTTCCTTCATACTGAACACAGAGAGTGTCCCACATGGCTTTTGATGTCCTCATTTTCATTACTGGATGATAAACATCATCAGGTAGAGATATGGCAATGATAGATCTAGCTTTTGAATCAACAACTAGCTTTTTCTTGTCTTCCTCACTCCATTGATGTGGAGCTTTGGGAATCCTTCTTTCAGGAACAGCAGGGGTTGTAGCAGTAGCAGGTACTGCTTGAACCAGGATTGTTGGAACGAAGGGTCCATTTTCTAGATAGTAAGGGATGTTAGGATCTGACCCTTCTAGAAATAGAGTCATTCTTTCCTTCCAGACTAGCAAATTATCACGGCAAAATCTTGGAGGTTTAGCTAAAGATCCATTGTCTATGTAGTTTAAGTTTGTATTAGCCATTTTAAAATGAAAGCAAGAAATGAGTTCGTTTTAAAGATTTTAGAATCTTAAAGCAATAAAACACTGCTCTGATACCGCTTGTTGATCTTAAAAGAGTCTACAAGAGTTCAATGGATATAGAAACATTTTATAGAAGGGGGGTTGAATACAAACACAAAAAAAATTAGATTTTTACACGAGTTTATATTAAATAAACAAATTTACAGTTGTAAGTGGAATAAGAACAAATAAGAACAAGTAATTAAACCTATTCTATTACAACTAAAGAAATCACTAAGATTTGATGTACAAGAACAAGAAACAAAAGCAGTAGAGGTTTGAGGAGAGAAGGTAGCATGCATGAAGATGAAGAAGGGTTCTTCATCTATTTATACCCGTTGCATTTAATGCAAAGCAAAAGGTATATGCCACGTGTCAAGTTTCTATTTGAGACTTGTCCTTCGTCCAGAAGACAACCATGCTTTTGGCCGTATGTGAACATTAATCAAATCAAATTTAATGGGGACATAAGAGACAATCCGTACGTCCTTTTCTGACAAGGTATTTGAGGTTTGACTTTTGTGCATCGAGAATAAGATCAACATTGATCTTGCTGAGTAGGCGCCACTTGATCAGTGAACCAGAATCTTCAAGGATGAAGTCTTCGGGTATCACGGAGGCTTTGGAAGATCTCACACTTTGGATAGACGAACCTTGCTATGACTGAAGCGCTTCAGATCGCGAGCTATTCATCTCTATCTTCAGCTATGCCTTCGACAGTCGCTGAATGACTTTGTGGTGTGAGTGTTGTTCTTCAGATCTTTAGGGATAGGATGTTTGTTAGATCCCAAGCTATCAAGAATGTAGAAAGATTAAAGAACAGGAACAAGAATTATGTTACTGAAGTTGTATATCGTATTGATCACTGAACAGTATTACAAAGTATATGTCTTTACAAACTCTATTAACAACATTATAACTGTCAAACAAACTATCTACTTATATACAAACAGAAATGCTAAAGTTACAGTACAACAATGACAGACATGTTTAGAACTACTTTTGAACATCTTCAGAACTACTTCTGAACATCTTCAGAACTTCACTTCAGAACCTCTTCAGAAGTATTCTTCAAAACTTCAAAACTTCTGAAGTAGTCACTTCAGAAGTTATGCCTTAGGCGTTCCTTTGCTTGTCTTCAGACTTCTGAGCTTTTCTCTCTTCAGAACCTGGTATGCTTTTGAAGCTATCTTCTAATATCTATCAATCTCCCCCTTAGCTTCAAAAATCCAAATTATACTTCCAGAAGTTCAAAATCTCTCTTACATCTTTAAGAAAAAGGTTTCTGTATTCCAAAATAGATTCAATGATTCTAAGCATCTCTTTTGCCAACTTTCTGTATTTCTCCCATTCCTCATCACTAAATTTCTTTTGTCTTTTATTCTTCTTCTACTCCAGTCTATCTCTTATAACCATAAGAGTTCCATTACAGCACTTGTGCAGTTCTTCAAATCTTACAAATAACAATCTATCAAAACACTTGCACACAAAGCCTGGAGGCTGAATGACCAAAGTACTTCTTCTGAGGTTTTCAATATCTGGTAAGCTTAAGTTTGGAGCACTCATATGAACTTTTCTTTTGTTCATAACATAAGCCACTTGGAAATCTGTTTTAGCTGCCCAAATAAATTCTCTGTACAGGCCATCTCTGAGAACTGGGAAAGATTTTCTGAATTTGGCAATGGAATCATGAAAGGGATATAAACTTCTATTAGCTCTTAAAAGAACTCTAAGGTGAACATTCTGAAAATCAGCCTCTGTAAAAGTGGAAATCTCACCATCTTTTCTTTCCACAGTGAAATAAGCATGCTTGTAATTGTTTTTCTGTGTTAGATCAGCAGTGATTACTTTCACTATTGGACTTTCTTTTCTTACTTGACTTACAGGGAGTCTGAATTTTCTAATGATATCGAAATACCATTGTTTCCATCCAAATGACTTCTGAATCCAGCAATCAATATAATTGAACTTTTGTTTATATTCCATAAACATTTCTGGATGGAAATATTCAAGAAACATGGTGAAGGCATGTTCTTCAATCCTTTGCTCTTGTATATGTTCAGATTCAGATTTCTGGGGAATAGGAGCAATCTCTTCTTGATTGTTTTCAGAAACCTTTTCTTTTCCTTTTTTTAGTCTCTTCAGGCTAACTTCTGAACTTTCTATCTTTTGAGAAAGTTTCTGAATTTCTTCAATATCTTGTTTATTTGTATGAATCTGAAAATCATAGACAGTACTCAGAAGATAATCAGCTCCTTTGATTTGATTCACTCTTGTGTTCCTAGCCACTCTTCATTGACTCTTTTTTTTATCTTTTCTAATTTTACTAGGGGTATCAATTTTGTATCATGACAAACCAACGAATTCATATATCAACCATACCAATTTAATTGGTACCTGGGGGGGATGCAACATTGAAGGGGGGGGGGGGGGCTAGTCAATTGTTAAAAAAAATTATATTATACAAGCTAAAAAATATCAAAAATACTATATTTAAGCCTCAGTTTCCTCCAGTAAAATTTTCTAAGCGACCCCATCTTGCCCGCGATTGACAAAAACACTAAAAAGTCTCTTCAAATGCATAAAAAAAGTTGATTTTTTTTTCGAAATCGACAAAAACACTAAAAATATCTTTCAAAATCGACAAAAACACTAAGAAAATCCCTAGAAATCAATTAAAAAACGTAAAAAAATCCCCGAACCACGTTGGATGACTTTACGGACCTTTAGTCTACCTTAATGGGACCCTAGTGGACAAAAATCTGGGATCCGCCACTGACTGGTACCAATTCACATGGTAGTACCGTACCAACTATCTAACTTGGTTGGTACACGATATTAGAAATCGTGTACCACGGTAATACCATACCGTACCAGACTTATTTTTTTAATTATTTATTAATTAAAGTTTAGTAGCATACAACATAATTTGATCAAACCACAAGGCTTGTGGGGGAGGATGTTAGATAACCCATCTACCTCAGGTTCGAATCCAGGCGCAAACAACTTGTGGCCACTGGGGGATTATCTCAGGGTTGCATGCTTTAGCGGTCTTAAAATTGTCAAGGATTAGTCTAGGCAAATGCCTAGACTACCCTTTCCAAAAAAAACATAATTTGATCTTAAAATTATAAATTTTCTGATATTCAATTTTGATTAACTATGATATGTATTGAAAGATTGAATTCATTCACCCTAACAACCTTAATAACTCGTAACACCTCCAGAGTCTGTCATTATTTTTCAGTGACCGTTTGTATTAAATTATTAATGAATAGTTGTACACTATAAAATTATTTGAATGCTTGTATAGGTAGTGATAAGTGGTACAACGCATATCAACATGTTATTTAGATACTTGACGGTTTTAGTGCATCTAAATCTAGTTGGTAAAGAATGTTAATACAAACACATTTGTAACTTCAACTTTTAGTTGGTACAAACCATACCAACCAAAAAAGTTGGTATCAACTATATTTGGTCGGTATATGGTATAAAATTTTACGTACCAACTCTAACTGATTGGTACAGAACACAGTACCGCACCATGCTCACCACTAGATTTAACCCTAAAAAGTTATTGTTTTTAAACATTAAGCATCTCCAATAGAGGTTCTTTAGTTCTTATAATGTTTTTTCAAGTTTTTATAAGAATCTCTTATTTTTAGATCGTATTAATTATTTTAATATCAATAATTATTATATTAATAGAATAAAAAATAAAGAAAATGTCACTTAAAACCTTACGTCGGGATGCTGTATAAAAGCTTAAAAAGGAATATATTTGCAGTAGTTGACTTAAGAGACATCCAGATCACATTACGCTATCATTTATTCCCCCTTTATACCGCCGCATCCCCCCTATTTAAATTGCTAATAACTCTCCTTTCTACAACCACTTAACCACCATGGTCTCTCATAACCACCAAACCCCACCGCAAACCACCACCATCACCACCACAATGGCCAGAAAGTTGGAAGACAATTTTGTTTTCTGGTCAAAATGGGCGGAGCTAAATGGCGCAATGGGCGATTTAGGCACATATATACCCATCGTCTTAGCATTGACACTTGCCAATGACCTTAACTTGGGTACTACATTGATTTTTACCGGTGTTTACAACATGGGGGATCATGTTCAACAGGAAAGCTTGAAAGAAAGCAACTAACCGGACTCATCTACGGTGCTCCCATGCCGGTCCAACCCATGAAATCGATTGCTGCGGTGGCTATTTCCGACCCGGATTTCGGGATTCCGGAGGCCATGGCTGCAGGAATTTGCACCGGTGTCGTATCATTTCTATTGGGTGTCACGGGACTTATGCGCATTGCTTATCGGCTAATTCCATTGCCAGTTGTTAGGGGAATTCAATTAGCACAAGGTCTATCATTTGCCATGACCGCCGTTAAGTATATATGAAAAGTACAAGACTTTTCAAAGTCAAAATCGATCGGGAATTGGCATTGGTTAGGACTCGATGGATTGGTGTTGGCAATTATTTGCGTTTGTTTCATTACGATCGTTAGTGGTGCCGGTGAGGATGAAGATGAAGATGAAAATGAAAATGATAGTGATCAGGGAGAAAACAACAGTAATAGACGAAGAAATTGGAGAAGAATCGAAGCGTATTTACCATCGGCATTTATCGTGTTTTTATTAGGGGTAATTTTGGCCTTTATAAGAGAGCCAAAAGTGATCAAAGGGTTTAAATTTGGACCATCTTCTATACAAGTGATGAGAATTTCAAAAAATGCTTGGAAACAAGGGTTTCTCTAGGGCACAATTCCACAACTACCCTTGTCGATTCTTAACTCCGTTATTGCCGTTTGCAAATTATCAACGGATCTTTTCCCGGAAAAGACGGTAACGGCGACCTCGGTTTCCGTGACGGTCGGGTTGATGAACCTAACCGGATGTTGGTTCGGTGCAATGCCTTGTTGTCACGGGGCTGGTGGGTTAGACGGTCAATACAAGTTTGGAGGGAGAAGTGGTGGGTGTGTAGCCCTACTCGGTGCAACCAAAATGGTATTGGGTTTGTTTTTAGGTAGCTCAATTGTTAAGATTTTGACCGCTTTTCCGGTTGGGTTTTTAGGGGTGTTGTTATTGTTTGCGGGTATTGAACTACCCATGTGTGCTAGGGACATGAAGTCCAAGGAGGAGTCATTTGTTGTGTTGGTTTGCACCGCGGTTTCATTAGTTGGTTCAAGTGCGGCCTTAGGGTTTGTGACGGGTATGGTGGTGCACCTATTACTTAGGGTTCGGAAATTAGGTGATTCTGGTTTAGATACAAATCAATTACGGTCTTCTTTCTGAAAACATTATTGAAAAGTTATATAGTATCTTTGTTTGTTTTCTTTCGGAAAACATTATTGAAAGTTTATGTTGTTTGTTTGTTTGTTGATGTATTCTTGTTAACTTATTCCACAGATGATACCTACTTGTTTTTTAGCTTCTTTTTTCCAGGGGTTTTTTCCTTTTACACCCTAGTCTAATTCTCAATTGCACCCTAGTTTATTGTTTTACCTATTTTAATTGGGGAATACATTAACACTCATATTTATTTATCTATTTAATTAGGGGACATATATGTAGACTATGGTGTAAATGATAATACCCTTTTTCCAACTCTAGCTCTCTCTAGCAAAGGTAGTAGACAATATTTTTCTCCAAATTCGGAGGATTCTCTAAATAGTGCATTTTATTATTTCCAGTTTTTTTTGTTTCAAAGAGAGTGTTTTTATGATATTATTGAATGCTTTTTGTTAATTAATGATATAACTGATATGAAATCTTCAAAATAAAGAAACTTTCTAACTTAAATGTACTTTTTTTCTCAGAGATTTTTGACTTATTTTTTCATTTAGAGAAATTGGGTATTAAACCATGGAACTGTTCCAAGTTTGTATTACCTGTACGTTAAATTACCTAACAAATTTTATTAGGTCCACCAATGTAGAAAATATAACAATGTAGAGATCAAAATAAAGAAAATAATATTTTTTTTGTTATAATTTGTTTGACTTCAGTTTTAATTATATTTCTGACTAAAGTAGCGGTAATCTATTTCAGTTTTACAAGTTAGACTAATCACATCCTTTGAATTCACATGTGATTGTACGTTTTCACCTTTCTCATTTGAACATCTATATATATAAACTTGTATTAGAACCCTTTATAAGCCATTGGATGACTTTTTTTGCTTGATCAGAGAGCCCAAACAAAAACGCGGTTGCACACTTGCATGGATGTAGCATGCATGGGGTCGTTTACCAAACGCTTACCAAGGACCAAGAATCTTACTCGGTAAGAGCAAAAACAATGAAAGCAAGGACCAAGAGTCTTACCCGGTAAGTTTAGGCGTTGACTCTTACCACGGTAAACTTATCGGGTAAATTGTTACATACGATGCCGTTTTGGTGGACTAGAATCTTACCCGAGTAAGACTTGGTAAACGGCCCCTTACCTTAACACAAAACGTTAAGGTAGACAATGAGAACACTGAATCTCAACATACCTTGGCAATTTTTTAACATAACATGTTACATATCTTTAACAGGGTTGTGGGTTTCGGTGAGAAGGAGAGTTAAGGTGAGAAGCATAAGAAGGGATCTTCACCCTTGGATGCACAGTAGGATGAGATGCACCGGATCAAATCTCTTCTAAAGTGCAATTCATTGGTGGGTTAGATTAAAAGTGATCAATGGTTCAGATCTCTTTTTACGTTTCTCATCTTAGCTCTCTTTCTCACACGATCCTAAGTCTCTTTAACATGATAAACTTTGAACCTTAAGAAAAAACATTGAACCTTAACATAGCTCACTTATCTTAAAATGAACCAGACATGCAATATTAATAAGGTATGCAAGTGAAAGAATTACGAATATTTTTATGATTTTAATTCCAATCTCATCACATCTCCCTGAGACGATAAATTTTTGTTATATCCTGCTCTGTCATGTGCTACATTCCAAACCTAACATATTTTAGCTGTGCAAGAGGCCTAATATAGCAAAACAAATATAGAAACTACAAAACTTCCATCTACCAATTTTAACATTTTCTGCTATACTTCAACTCTATCAAACAAGTGGCAAGTCCAACTAAAATAGCTATTATATAACTAATTCTTGCCACTCTATTTTTCAGTTGCTTTTACAAGGTTGTTTATATAATATCAACTGGCCTGCCCATTTCATGATTTTGGACAAAAACTAATTCACTTGAATTGCAATAAGAAAAACCATATCATCAAGCATATAACCAGTTATATGCATTCAGAACCCCTACACCATACACATACGACATACCCTCTTCGCTCGAAAATATAAACCCGAGTTCTAATTCTAAAACAGGATAAACATAACAAACATATAATGATGAATTCTAAATTACCTAGGATTCATCAAAATGCACAATGAGAGAAAACCAAGTAGAATTTTCCACAAATCATGATGAATAACCAATACGACAGAATGATAAATGCGAATTAGTATTCTCTATAGCAAAATACCACAAGAGGGTTTCACAAAACCATATAATTTTGGAAGGAGAGAGTAGAAACTAAAAGATATCTCCTCATCCATATGTACCAAAATCACCATCACAATCATATCAAACACGCACCATAGATTGATAAACCTAACACACAAATGATACGATTTTGTCATGGAAATTGCAAAGAGGATTGGAATATTGCATACTTGGTTTAACCGGACAATCCTCTCCCAGATGGATGGGCATTCAGCTTGTCAAGAACTGTGTTGAAATCAACCGTCTGTCCATTCTCCTCTAGCCTCTGAATGAAACTCATTACATGTTCACCTCTGTATCCCATGCTACCTAATTTATCAATCAGTTCATTGTAAGGATGGCTGCGCATGAATTGTGGTGGAGGACGAGCCATCATGCTACTGCCACTGTTTTGTTGTGGATTTGGAGGAGGATAAACAGATTGAGAGAAGTGAGTTGGATGTGGGGCCCTTCCCCCTTCGCTAGCATACATCATATAAGTATTCCCTTGAGGCATATTGGAAAGCCCACCAGCTACATACCCGTCATTCTGTTGACCTCCAAAACCTGGCTTCAGATGCTGAGGTGGCTGCTGAGGTGTTCGGCCTGGCCCATCAAACGCATATGTCATTGCTTGGCTAGAGCTAGACTGGGAACGCCAGAGTAAGGCATACTATTTGGGAGGGTTTCAGGAGTGGAAGGGTTGACTTGTTGACTTTGGAGATAAGGAGGGAAAACTTGTGGTGATGATGGTCTAACCGCAGGTGGAGGCGGTTGCACCTGCTGGGTCCATTGCTGCTGATACTGAGGGAGGGAGTGGTTTTGAGGCTGTGGTTGCGGCTGCTATGGCTGTGGCTGACTCACTTGAGACCGTGTGGGTGGTGGGTTCTGTTAATGGGGATCAGATTGATAGTGATTCTGAGTAAGTTGGGTGGGAGGAGATATATTTGGTAATGGGGATGGAATTAAATAATAACTTTGTGATTGATTCGGTGCCATATGTGGTTGTGGGGAAATTTGATGGAGAAGAGCAAGAGCTAATTGCTGATCGGCTGCTTTATCATTCCTTTTGGTATCAGAAGAAGGCGTTGAAGATGTCTCCTCATGTTTCTTAGAGTCGTTACCAGAAGAAGACTCTTTTTGTGCAAGTTGAAGCTTGGCTAGTTCCTTTTGGGTATCAGCAAGTTGCTGCTTATCTCTTATGATCTGTACAGATCTATGAACCTGCAACAACAGTCATATAATCATAAGAAACTCACTTCAGGAATGAAGGATAAAAAAAATGTTGCAATATAAGTTTTGAAGATAGTATAGATATTAACATTTAAAAGTAAATATAAGAAACTCACCTCTTGAAGATGCTTCTCAAGAAACTTAAGTTTTGCTTTAGATTCATCATGATCACGTGCCAGATCAGAACGCATCTCTCCAATTGATTTATCAACATTATAGCAATATAATTCTAGTTGCGAAAGACGTGAACTAAGACCCTCAAGAAAACGCATAAGATTGTCAGAATGTTCCTTCATGGATCTCTCAACAGCAGCAATGACCACATCTTGGTTACTAGAATCATCTGGCGGACTATACGAAGAAGTAGATAATACAGATGGTCTACTCATCCTGCTTTTGTCAAATTTCTGCTGCCCATTATAAGAATCAGCATTTCAAACTACAAAAGCCCTATACTTGTATAACAACTCCAACATACAAGAAATATTAGCAATCGGAGCGCAATGGTGAAATAAAACCAAGGGATCAAGTGAGAATTTATATTTATCAAAATCAGCCACCAGAAAAGGACAATTGAATTTTATAAACAAGTAGTCTAGTGAATACTTGCTTCAAAAAAGAATAGTAGACAAAAACATTAATCTATCTACTAACTTCTAAAGGACAATAAAACAAACTATTACAGTAACCAACAAACATTAGGAAAAGTTGAACTTCCATTGCCACATAATACAATATCCGTTCTATTTTGGAATTACCACTAGATGTGTGGCGTTTACAAAGGTATTAACTTCCTATACATCTTGATCCATGTCTAACTTTAATTCATGTATATAACACATGCAGTATATTTTTTCAAAAATCTTAGCTTGACATACCTAATATTTGATATATTATTCAATCATATGTTTTTTTATAGTTTAATATTTTCTTACTTCTACAATACATGAACTTTTTTTTTATAAAGAAGAGAAAAAGAGTAGATGTAAGATAAAAACCTGAGAGATTTTTATCGAGTGAAAAATAAGAAATTTGAGAGGTATGCTAGATCCACGTATTAACTTCTAAAGGACAAGCAATTATTGCAGTTACAACAAAAAAGAGAAAATTTGATCTCCC
Organism: Silybum marianum; assembly: GCA_036898165.1. Classification (NCBI taxonomy): domain Eukaryota; kingdom Viridiplantae; phylum Streptophyta; class Magnoliopsida; order Asterales; family Asteraceae; genus Silybum; species Silybum marianum. The sequence goes on along the minus strand of CM072540.1, from coordinate 10,706,694 downwards.
ATTGCCACAAACTATTAAAACTTCAATGCAGTATCCATGTTAGAAGAACACACATGTTTCCATCTAATCTTAGTTTAACCAAATACAAGTAGGTGGTAGCACTTGCTCAAAATCAGGTACTATAGCAATTAGCAAGAGCATCTACACATATTAACAAACACTTTATCTCAAATACAATTTTAACTGCTATTGTCTAGCACTGCTCCATTCAACCTTCCACCATTTCAAAACCTACAACTAGTTCTTATTGCCACTCATAACCTAGGAGCAAGAATGATGACATCATGTACAACAGCAGGGAAGAAAAGGGCAGGTATATCATATATAATATGGCATCCAATAGATACTGGATTATACTATTCTGTCAAGAAGTAATTAAGTCTTTGACAACTAATCATCAAATCCGAAAGGCTAACCATATATAATATTAAACTTTAAACATACAGGTTACAAAACTGAAACTGCTGAATACCGTAGAGATAGACTCATAAGGTTGCCTAAAACTCAAATAGATCACACATCACCATAATAGGCAACAACCATTCTAGCCCCCATGAATACGCTCTGCAACTTCCATAACCACTAAAGCTTTCAAAAAGCAGTCTGCTTTGCAATTCCACCTTCCATATATTCTCTAATTGAATAAACAATCAAAACCCCTTTCTAATATCCTGTACCACATGATCCTAATGAACATAATACACAAATCTATTACCCATAAATTATGCTTTGGAAGTTGTAGTTGTCCAAGGAGATGATTAGATATTATTGCAGATCACTTTAAGAATAAAAACGAAAACCTCTTTCCAATAAATGGCATATCGTAAAAGATAAACTGCACATATATGAATTGAAACTAAAGAAAACCCTAAACAGGAAAAGAAAAATTTAAAAAGAAAACCCTAGAAAGCAAAACGAAAAAAAGGTAAATTGTAGCTGAGAATCACAGAGATTAACAGAAAAAAGAAGAAGAATACCTTAGATGAATTAGTGGCGATCGCTGAATCAGAGTGAGTTCCGTTAGAATTGGAATTATCTTGATTTGCGTAATCTTCGTAAGAGCAAAGAATATCGTCGGATGCAAAATCAAATCCTTTCGAGGATCCAGAATCCATGAAGCAAAACAAAATCAACTGATGAACTGAAACACAACAACGTAGCAACAGAGTTAAAAAAAAGCTGAGTGATTGAAGATAAAGGAAATAGAGAAACGAGAGTCTAGAGAGGACAGGAGGGTTCGTGGCGTGAGATTTGGTGAAAACGTTAGTTTATTGGGTTGGTTTGCTGACTTTAAACTTGGATTTTCACATTATCATCTTATTTAAAGTTGTTAAACAGAGAATTTTGCTGAAATGACCATTCTGGGAACCGAAATTGCGAAAATAGCCATTTACTACGTCAAAGTGGACTACGCCAATTTTTCCCCATTTTTTGCAAAAAAGTCCCCGACTACGCCAAATATGGACTACGCCATGGCGTAGTCAGTCCCTCAACTTTGGAAAAGTGGCAAAAATGGCACCTGGACTTGAAAGTATGGCAAGTTAGTTTGAAAAATGACAATTTGGTCCTTGTAGTATACTACGCCATGGCGTAGCAACATATGGCGTAGTTGCCATTTTGAAAAGTTGGCAAAAATGACCCTTGGACTTGAAAGGGTTTTGAGTAAGAATTAAAAATTACATTTCGGCCCCTGGACCTTACTACGCCATGGCGAAGTGGCCAGTTTGAAAAATTGGCAAAAATGGTCCCTGGACTTGGAAGTGTTTTGAGTAAGAATTAAAAATGATACTTTGGTCCCTGGACTGGTACTACGCCATGGCGTAGTACCATTTCGCGTAGTGGTCAAAGATACCCTGGAATATGCTCTTTGACCGACCGTGAAACTTTGAAAAATTGGCAGGCAAGGTCCCTACGCCATGGCGTAGTACCGTTTTGGCGTAGTACTCTTCTGAAATTTGACCGATTAGACATTTAATAGGGTAACTGAGCAATTAATAGGGTAGCTGAATTGTTTGGGAAGCGAGAAATCACGGGTGTTACTCTTATTTTCCTTATAAATTGATAGTTGTGGTCCACACCATCAATTGCTATCACTTTCATTTGTCCTCAAATTTTTGTCGCTTCAAAAACGACAAGAATTTTGCAATTCACGTCAAAAGCCGAGTTTTTTTTCAAGCTCACACGCCTTCGAGAATTTTGCAATCCACGTCAAAAGCCCACTAATACACGTCAAAATATGGAATTTCCACACCCACAAGCAACGGTAAGTTATTTCGTTTTAAATTCAATAAACGTAATTTTATCTTATCATTTTTCTTAAGTTTATCATTTTTCTTAATTTTCTGTTTTTGATTAATATTTTTCCTAACTTTCTGTTTTTTTAAAAATATTTTTTTTAAATTTCGTTTTTTAGAAAATATGTTTTTAAGTTGAGAATTTTGATTAATATTTTTCTTAACTTTCTGATTTTTAAAAAATATTTTTTTAAGTTTCTGTGTTTTTTAAAGATTTATTGTAATTTTGTGATTTTTTGGATTTTGGTGAAAAATAAAAATAAATAAAAACAGTCTCATTATTAAAAAAAATTCTTAACTTTCTGTTTTAAAAAAAAATTCCTAACTTTCTGTGTTTTAAAAAATATTTTTTTTAAATTTCGTTTTTTGGAAAATATTTTTTTTAAGTTGAGAATTTTGATTAATATTTGTGGATCCCAGATAATCAGGTAATCGTATGAATGTATGCATGAACACGAAGAACACTTCTAATATTTATGAAGATCCGAAGTCGGATATCTAACTTATATTGAATATCAGTTACAATGATATTATCTAATATGCTCTTTCTAGAATGATATGAATTAACGTTCTGTTTTAATTGCTAGCCCTAACCCTCTATTTATATGTATAGGAAATACGGTATAAGGAAACTAGGAGATTAAGGCATTATACACTTGCCTTATTTACAAAATAGAATGTTTCCTTATATTTAAACATTAAACATTTCCTAATTAATGACTTTGATGACTTTGCACTTTGACCCTTCATGTCTTCAATATTTGTGATCTCGGATACAATCTTTTCAGACCTAACAATCTCCCCCTTTGTATTCGAGATTACAATTCAACAAATCAGCACTCTTCTTTTGAAGAACATGAAACTTTTTGTCAACAAACCTTTCTTATTGATTCTTTTGCTCCCCCTACGAAAAATGATCTCTTGTAAGCTCCGTAGCTCCATCTTAACATTAGCATGAAAAGAAAATCGAAGGAGCCTTGATGTCGTAGGGTATAAAACTTGTCGGGTCAAAAAGCATGTCGGGTTAGGTGATATCAATGAAAAAAGATCTCGGGCCAAGTAGATTCGACAAGAATTATGTCGGGCCAAGATGAGTCGATGAAAATTTATGTCGGGTCTTAAGCACTCGATAAGTCTTCAACTTTATCTTCAGCAGTCGTCAAAATCATTTTACTTCAAAAATCAAGTAAGGAAACTCGACAAAAATCAGTATTCAACAAATCAGCATTTGTCATCTTCCTTTTCTCATGTCGTGTCTTTGATATACAATCTCTCCCCCTCAGAATGATAAGGAGAATCCGAATCATTATGAACAATCAAAGACAATAAATGCGAATATGATCAAGTGTAAATATGGAATATCGGGTAATGGGCTAACAGACAGAAGCACATGTAGCAACTGTTATCACCTAATCAAAAATAAATTTAATTAAGTGGCCTATATTCAGTGTTGGCAGCGGGTTGGCACTGATAGGACTTCCAGTTATCACAGAAGTAAGTTATAAAACTAACTTCTCAAACTGTTCCGGCATAAACACGAAGATATGCTTGAGGAATCACAAAGACTCGTGCAATGTGTAGAAAGAATTTATGCATTAAATGCTAATTTTAAGGCTCAAAATGTGAAAATACATTTCACAGACTCAATGTGCATTGAATGTGAATTTCGGAGACCGGAGGTGTGTCTTCCTTTTTCAATATCTTAATCTTCCGAGTGAAGAAAAGATAGCAGATATGCTCATTCTCCGTGATATATGAAACAAATATCTTTTGTGAGATACTTGAGTAGTTGGGTGGGGTGACACAAGTTATCGACATTGGGTCCATGTCTATTCAATATTCATCTCCAAAGAATTGAGAATGAATAGATTATGTGGCTACCCGGATAACTGTTTAGGTTTGGTAAAGACCATATATTTTTTTTAAGTCTTGTCACACTCTCACATTTTTTTTATCTCACAAGCACTCAATTTTAAACATACCCTTTCAAAATATATCTAAATTAGAGATGTGTTTCATGGGTAGGTCCTTCCGGCTTTGGATTGACCATAGAAACTTCTAATTCGTAACACACAAAGAGTTAAAACATTAAAGTCCGAGTTCTGAACTGGTGTATTCGGAAGTCATAATGCAATGTAAAACGGGTTAAGAGCAGGTCCATAGCTGAGATACTATGAAGCTAATTAAATGGTAACAATGTGATAATCCCCCTCAAATGTTGCAAAACCTTTTGAAACATCGTCATGTGATGTGAATATTCGGAATATTGACCATACATGACGTAGCTACAAAACAGATTAACAAGATTTTGGTACCCAAGTTTTGTTGGGTCCTCGGAGGTTAGCTTTAGATGCAATAAACGGGGAAGTGGGGATACTGTAAGTACCATACCATTTATGATTGAAATTTTGATTGACAAAATCATTTGTTCCACATGTAGAACAACAAATCTTTGTGGCACTTAGACTAATTAGCTGATTGATTGATTTGACAAAATAAGGCAAATTAGTCTTGGAAACAAATGATCTTGTATCAACTACATGATATGTATGTGACATGTTTCCAACACTATCATCTGTAGTTGATTTCTTCTTCCAAACCATTTTAAACTTTTTGAAATTACCGGTTTTAGCAACAAAATCATTTTGAAACTGATTAGAGTTAGGAGTTCGAGAATTTGAAAAACTATATGATTTGGAACTGTTAGAATAACTATTTGATTTAACTCTTGAAGAACAGTTATTCTTATAGATAGGAGAAAGAGGAGTTTGCTTTGAACTTGAAGTAGAATCAGAATCATGAGGAAAAATCAATTTTTCAAGATCATCTAACTCCGCATTTAAATGTTCGGGAGTAAGTTGTTTGACTGATTCTGAATTCATTTGTTTTTGTTTTGAAAGTTCGTTTTCAAGTTCTTTGATCTTGCAGGATAAATCATCTCTTTCTTTTGTGACCAAATCATATTTATTTTTAAATTCAGATCTCAAATTCTTTTCAGTTAGAAGAGTTGTTTCTAAAACAGATAATTTGTTTGAAAGTTTGTCAAGTTTACTTTTAAAAACTTGCTTCTCTTTGTCAAAATCTTTTTCCAGATTTTTGCTTTTAGCAATGATCAAACTACATTTCTTGATTAAATTTGTTTTCTCAGTTTTAAATGCATTTCTTTCATTTTTCCAAAAGTTTCTCAAGATCAGAAATTTGTTTTGAAAGCTCTTGACTTTTTGTTTCAGATGATTTTCTTTCTAAAATCACAATTTGTTCAAAATCTGACACTTGTTTAAAAGTTTTTGAATGGTCAATTCACAAGTGTTAATTTTGCTTTCAAAATCTTTTCGTTCAGACTCAAATTTGTGTTTCTCATCAGAATTTAAAATCCTTTCTTTCTCACATTCCAGAAATTCAATTAATTTTCTTTTAAGAACCACACTATACGTCTCAGGATCTATAGATTTTTCTAACTCAGAAATTTTGGTTTTAAGATCAAAATTTATTTTTATCAACTCAAGATTTTTCTTTTTGCAAACTTCTTCATAAAATACATGATATGTATTCCTAGTATGCTCGGTGAGTTGTTCATCCAAAAATTCATTTTGATTTTACAAAACTTTTCTTGATTCTTCTGAGTTATTAAATCTAGATTTGAGATAGACATGTTCTCTTAAAAGTTCATCCAACACTTGCATGTTGTTTGTGTGTCTGGTTCCAAATTGAGAGATTTTTGCATTTAGCTCAGAGATTTGGTTTTGAGAAGTCATCGTGAAAGCACGGTTTACCTGATAAAGTGATCACGATCGGTGAGTTTTTGGCAATTTTCTGAAATTTTTTTGGAAAACAGAAGGTGTTCTTGATAGATGAAGGTTTTTTTTTCGGGTGAAGAAGGGCCGAGAAGAATTTTTCTCGGGTGATGAAGGGCCGAGAAGAATTTTTCTCGGGTGAAGAAGGGTCGAGAAGAATTTTTCTCGGGTGATGAAGGGCCGAGAAGAATTTTTCTCGGGTGATGAAGGGCCGAGAAGAATTTTCTCGGGTGACAAAGGGTCGACAAAAATAAATTGTCGAGTGGTATGGTCTCGATAAGAAGATTTCTCAGATGAATGAGACTCGATAACAATTATTGTCGGGTAAAGGAGACTCGATAAAACTTCTAATAAATTTAGAATCGATAAGAAGAGTTTTATCGATCACAAGGGTCTCGATAACTTCAAGTTTCTCGATTAGTCAAAATTCGACAAAAATAATTCTTTGACTCGATAAAAACCGAATCGATAAAAATTTATATCGATTCCATATGACTCGATAAAATAAATTTTTCGATTTAAAAGGACTCGATAAAAAATCAAAAATACTTAATCTTAGTTTTCTTTAACCGATAAACCAGAAACCAAGAACAAAGGGTTCTTGACTAAAAAGAACAAGTCTTTTTATGGACAAAAATGTCTAAGTTCTCAAGTTTCTTATTTGTTCAGTCAAGAAAAAAAAAATTAAAATTACTAGAGTTTATGATTTTTACTAGAGAATTCTTTAGTAAGAAAAACTTCAAGAGTCACTAGTTCCTGAGTTTTCTTATGTAAAGAATATCAAAAGTAATTAAAATAAACTAGAATAACTTTAATTAAAACAGATTAAATAATTTTGACTAAAATCAAGAGTAACTCAATATGGATCGACAAAAAATTTAAGCGCATGAAGTATGAATCGAAAAAAAATCAAGTTTATCAAAATAAGACTTTTTATCGGGTAAAGCTAATGAAGTATGGATCGAGAAAAACAGATAAAAAATATTATGAGTTTTTATCGGGTAAAGCTAATGAAGTATGGATCGAGAAAAACAGATAAAAAATATTATGAGTTTTTATCGGGTAAAGCTAAAACAGTTTGAATCGATAAAAACTCAAAAACTCAGTTTTCCGAAAATTTACCTTCTGTTTCGTGAATAACTTCAGAAAATTGAAAAAGAACTCTGATCGTCGGCTCTAATACCAATTATGGATCCCAAATAATCAGGTAATCGTATGAATGTATGCATGAACACGAAGAACACTTCTAATATTTATGAAGATCCGAAGTCGGATATCTAACTTGTATTGAATATCGGTTACAATGATATTATCTAATATGCTCTTTTTAGAATGATATGAATTAGCGTTCTGTTTTAATTGCTAGCCCTAACCCTCTATTTATATGTATAGGAAATACGGTATAAGGAAACTAGGAGATTAAGGCATTATACACTTGCCTTATTTACAAAATAGAATGTTTCCTTATATTTAAACATTAAACATTTCCTAATTAATGACTTTGATGACTTTGCACTTTGACTCTTCATGTCTTCAATATTTGTGATCTCGGATACATCTTTTCAGACCTAACAATATTTTTCTTAACTTTCTGATTTTTAAAAAATATTTTTTTAAGTTTCTGTGGTTTTTTAAAGATTTATTGTAATTTTGTGATTTTTTGGATATTTGTGAAAAATATAAACAAATAAAACAGTCTCATTATTAAAAAAAAATTGTGAGAAAAAAATAAAAACACATAAAAACAGACGTTATTGAATATATTTGTCGAATATATATATGTTTAACATACAATATAGTTTTTTAATAATATACACCTGTTTAATATATACCAGTTATTTAATATATGTCTGTCTAATATATATCTGTTTAATTAATATATGTCTATTTTAATTAATATATATCTGTTTAATTAATATATGTCTGTTTTAATTAATATATATCTGTTTTAATTAATATATATATGTTTAATTAACATATGTCTGTTTTAATTAATATATATCTGTTTAATTAATATATATCTGTTTTAATTAATATATATCTGTTTAATTAATATATATCTGTTCTAATTAATATATATCTGTTTAACTAATATACAACTGTGTACTTAATATACAACTTTTTAATATATACCTGTTTAATTAATATATGTCTGTCTAATATTGATGAACGACTATCAACAAAATCGAAAAACACCAACAAAAAAAAAATTATATCGTAATACAACTGCTAAATATATCTGTTTAATTAATATACAACTGTTTAATTAATATACAACTTTTTAATTAATAGACCAATTAAAAATGTTATAATAACTTTTGGAAGTCACACTTCCACCCCAATGAAAACGTTCAATCGTATTTCATTAAACGAAATAATTGGATAACACTAAAAGATTTTGTCAAACGGGTGTTAATAGCCCTAAGGTTGTAGGGACTTAAGTAATCCACGTGATTCCCCTACTACCTAGAAATCCAACAGTGGAACTGCCATTATTTTCGAATAATGAAATATTGATGAACGACTATCAACAAAATCGAAAAATACCAAAAAAAAAACTATATCGTAATACAATTGCTTAATACAACTGTTTAATTAATATACAACTGTTTAATTAATATACATCTTTTTAATTAATATACAACTTATAAATGTTATAATAACTTTTGGAAGTCACACTTCCACCCCAAATTTTTTTTTAAGCGTGATACAACTTGTATATACATCATGGTTTTAGCTCACGAATTTTACAAACTCAATATGTAGGTCCCTGTGTTCACAATAAGGAATAAAATTTCCTTGATTAAGGAGATTCGGGCTGCAATTTTAGTTTCTCCGGCTAGAGAAGAACTTTTTAGGACTACTCCCTTCGGTCCTTGGTTGGACTTCCTTGTGCAGCCCCAAGACAGCCTTTTGACAGCCTTGTTCCTAGAAAGGCAAATTCCTCCTATTGAAGGACACGAGGAGGAGTTATGGTTTAATATTTCCGGCCACATCCTTCGTTTCGGCCGAGAGGACTACTGCCTTATCACAGGGCTACCATTTGGGGTCCTGCCGAACATCCCTCCCCTTCGAAAGCACAGCTTCCTAAGGAGGGTCTTTCCTGATGCTTGTGGAGAGACAGTTCATCCCGAGCCTCGTCTGCAACTTTCCTTGGTTATTAGCACAATTAAGCATAAGATGTTAAACTTAAGCGACAAGGATGCTGTCCGAGTCTGCTTACTAGGGATGGTGGAACTTGTATTCGTTGGACGTCAGGTTTCCCAGTTAGTTAATCCCGATCTATTTAATATCGTGGAGCGTTTTACAACATTTAATCGCTATCCATAGGGAAGCTACACATGGGAACCGACCTACAAGCAGTTGAATCGTGCTTGGGCTCGACGCGACCAACACAACAAGATGTCGATTACGGGTTTTGCATATGCCCTAAAGGTTAGATAATTATTAATTTGAAATTTGTTTCCTTTATGATAATGTTCATACCTTTATGTGTTGTTGTATGTTTGTAGATATGGATCGTGGAGGTGTTTCCAGTCTCCCGACAATGGTTTACATGCTCCGACGCGTCCCCGAGGGGGGTTCGTTGAACCAGGAACCATAATTTGAATATAAGTGCCTGCCTTGAGTTCCTTGAGTGTCAAGACGTATGTTTTTGTGTGTATTTGGAAGTCTATTTATAATAAATTAAGACTATGATTTGCTTAACGTGTTATGTTTTCAATTTTCCAGGAAGGGCGGCGCCCACACTATCCTCTTGTAGCTTATCCGTCGGAGCAGCAAATGAATTGGTATAGGGATAGCCATGCTTACATGGATAGCCATGAGGGCCTTCGAGCATCGAAGAGGCCCCGACGTACGCAAGGCTCTCCCTCCCCATCTAGCTCCGACAATGGATCCGGCTCCGGCAATGGATCCGGCTCCTCAATCCACTCGTCTATGGAGGTGGACCACCCCCAATCCCCTAGTTTAGTCTGTGGGGCTACGCCAGCCTTTTCGGACTATATCCGCCATGACGATAGTCCCTCACGTGGACATTATGAGCCGTCCCCGGACTCATATGGTTCCCAATGGGACAGTTTGGATCGGCAAAGGTTGAATGAGGTATATTATGATTTCTTTTACTACAAGGAGCAAGTAGATAGAGATTTGTTTACCCACCATGACGAGCAAAAGATAATAAATGCCGATAAAAAAAATGAGGATTATAGTGCAAGGATCGAGGAGTTGGAGAAACAGATTGAAAGGATGAATGTAAGTTATTCGTTTAACCTTTTGGATTAAAATTGTTTTAATGTGTTTACTAAACAACGTTTGCATATTTTTTAGATGGGGGGCCAACCGTCCTGATCTACGCCGTCCGGATCAGCCATGTTCTCGTCTTCGGCGTCTTGTTATCCGCAGCAGGTAAGTTATGAAACATGGTTATATAGCAATCATTTAACTCTTTCTTTACCCCATTTTGTGGTATTTAACAACGTTCTTTCTAAGGGCACAAGCGGTGACCATTTGGGGTACTCCCAATATCCACCCCAGCCGGCAATCATGAGTATGCTCTCGTCTTCATACATGTCACTGAGCCCCTCTAGTTTTCTTGTAAGTTAAATAAGTAGTATTAAAACCTATCTATATCGGGATTTGTAATATTTTACTTGGTAATGATCGGTATTGATTTAACAGGGTACGTCAGTTGCTACGTTGCTAGGACTTTATATACCCCAGTCGAGCTTGGGGGAACAACAGCTGCCGTCCTCCACCGCCCCTATCCCCTACATGCCTAATGTAAGTAAAAAAGTTTGGTTTTTTTTTAAATTAACTGAAAACCATTCATTGTATTTTGTAGGTTACGCTTGATGATTTCGAGTCATCGTTCGAGCCGTTCGCATCTGTTGAACGGTCGTTATTTGGTGATGAGCAAGTTGGGCCATCGTATCATGGACTACATGTATATCGGCCACCGTCCAGCATCATAGCTGAGACAACACCGGTGGTCAAGGACAAACGAGAGAGGGCACCAAGTCAATATGTGACCACTCCATTTACAAAACAACCTGATACGACGCCAGCTCCAAAGCGCCCTAAGGCGACAAAAAAGGGCAAGGGCAAGGACAAGGGCAAAGAAGCCTCATCAACGGCAGCGGCCATGATCCTCCAAAAATACAAACAAAATCGTTTGCCCGAGATGAGGCCTCCGTTTTTGACGGCCTCGATTGACAGGACGTGGTGGGGCATGCTGCTGGGCAAGGACGGCAATGGTGATTTCACCGGCGATGTGAGTATATAAATTTGAGTTCATTGTGTTTTTAAAAATATACCGTATTCATTCTCTAACTTCTAGCGTACTATTTACTAGCATGTGAATGCATGGGTAGGCTATACCATGCTTAGCCGTCATCAAGACGCAGAATGGACGGTGATGAACGCCGATTTTGGGAAGTTCTTGAGTGATGGTCATGGTGCTGACCTTGTCATCAACATGGTATCGGGGATGGCCGAAGGTTCGATATCGTGGGGTAACCTAAAACGGGTGTGTAAATTAGTTTACATCAATTTTACACAACTTGTATTCAAACCTATCCATTATTAACTATATGTTTGGCGTTTTTTTCCAGGTCTACTGCCCTATTGTCATTGGGCATCAGCATTGGATCCTAGGGGTTTTGAACCTTAAGGATTTCGTTATGGTTATCTAAGACAGCTTTAATAATACCCCTGCTTATCGGAAAGTCTTTGGCGAAATGATGGACAAATGGAAAGTTACTTTGCCTTATTTGATGTCCAAAATTCATTCGCAACGCCTTAAAAACGCCGCCAGAAAATTCAGTTATAAGTACGCTAACAATGTACCACAACAGGCTTCTAGCCATGGAGATTGTGGAGTATTTATGAGCATGTTCCTATCCCGACTGATTAATAATGAGGTCATAACTTCTGACGGGAATCAGGTGACAGCTGCCCAGAATTGTCGAAATTACATGGCGGAGTCTTTATATCTGTATACAGATCATTATGCTAATACGACCGATTAGCGGGTTGCCCATTGTTATTTTTTTGTATCACAACTAATAGAAATAAATACATACCTTTTTGCTACATCTCTGTATTTGATTTATTTTCCCCCTTTTTGTCTTTGTGTAATTTTCACATGGTCGTCCTTGACACATTAAGACGAATAATTACAACCACATGGTCGTCCTACTTTGTCAGATGAATAAAAAACTTTTTCATATATCACATGGCACATCCCAGTATCACAAGTGGAACAGAAAGCACATGGTCGTCCTACTTTGTCAGACGAATAAAAAACTTTTTCATATATCACATGTGGAACAGAAAGCACATGGTCGTCTTTTTCATATATTCGTGACAATTGAAGCTATAATTATTCAGTATGGCCTACTTTGTCAGTTGACGATAATGGCCTATGGTCCTAGTCCTACTTTCTCTTTATAAAGGACCAAAATTTTCAATCAAACAAAGTTAAGGGTTGTAGCTGCAATTTAATGGGTCTTTAAAAGGAAGGCAGGTGGTGCTTTTCTCCAACACATCGCTCTCTTCTCAGTTACCACACCCTCCACCAACACATCGCTCTCTTCTCAGTTACCACACCCTCCTTCATGGAAAAAGTTAAAGTATATCTTCGTTCCGGTGGTAAATGGGAGTTCGCAAATGATGGGTGGGAATTCATTGCCTCCGGTCCACCAAGTCAATTTCAGGTACTATTGCCCAAAAACATTACACATTTTAAGTTGGCCGGTTACTGTCAAAAAAAAATTTAACTTCGATAATGATGGCGGTGAAATGAAGATAGTGCACAAGACAAATGGCGAAATTTATCAGATATCTGACGATGAATGTGCTCGTTGGTTCATGAATTACGCGTCGGGGTGCCAGAGTCCGCCTACACTCTATGTGCATGTTGATTATCCAGTGTACGGTAGAGGTGATGTCGGTTGTAGTTCCAACGTTGAAGACACACAAGAAGAAGAAGAAGAAGAAGAAGAGAAGAAGAAGAAGAAGTGGGTGATGAAGAAGAAAAAAGTCGTTTTGTTGGCTTTGCTGAAGATGAAGGTTTTGTTTTTGACATGACTGATATGGATGAAGACGAAGCAGCTGTAGAAAGGGTGACTCCTGCCAATAATTCATTTGGCGGAATAAATAATCTATTTGATATGCCTTCTCCTCTTGAAACCCCAGAGTCGTATGTCACAACTAAGGACCCCGTGCCTTATAATCGTAGTTACAGAATAGCAATAAACCAGACGTTCGACATGAAAAACGAGATGATTGTAAGAAAGTTTCTTGAAGAGGGCTTCCAGTATCAAACGTCTAGATCTTCAAAAACCAGGTACGGGGTTAAATGTCGTGTAAATGACTGTTCTTGGCGTATGACGGCATACCCCGTAGGAGGGCCAAACAAGATGTTCCAAATAAAAAAGTTAGTGGACGTACACATTTGTTCCGAGACCCAATTAATCCCCCGCCACCATCAAGCGAACACAAAGATCTTGGGTAGTATACTAAAACATAAATTTCTAGATGCTAGCAGGACATGTCGACCAAAAGACATTATTAGTGATCTACAAGAGATGTACGGTGTTGAGATTGGGTACCACCAAGGTTGGCGTGCTAGATGGAGTGCCATACGAATGGTTAGGGGCACCCCTGAGGACTCGTTCAGCCGACTACCTCTGTTCTTATATAACATGGAGCACGAAAATCTAGGTAGCTTCACCAGAATAAAGACAGATTCAGAAGGACGATTTGAAAAGTGTATTGCTGCCCTTCGCCCTGAGGTACGCGTAACTCTGTCAGTTCTTTACATATTATAAACTATATAATTTTGATACACTAACTGCATTATGATTTGCAGATCGTCTCTTTCAAGACAAAGTTGCGGCGTGTCCTGATAATAGACACTGCACATCTAAATGGACGATTCTTGGGTACAATGTTCCTGGCCGTTGCCATGGATGGAAATAACAACATTGTGTCAATTGTTTTCGGAGTAGGTAAATCCGAGACAACGGACGAGTGGACCTGGTTTCTAGAAAAGTTGAGGGAATGTATTGGAGATCTGCCTGATTTGGTGTTTATGTCCGATCGGGCTGCGGCAATAAGGGTCAGTATTACAGCCGTGTTCCCAACGGCCCATCACGCACTATGTTGTCGGCATCTCAAGATGAACGTCAAAACGAGGGATGCAAACATAAAACACAATAAATATCAATTCTGGAAGGCATGCAAAGCCTATACGGAATATGAGTTCACCCAAAGCATGAATGCTCTACGACTCCATGTAGCTGCAGGAGCTCAATTAATAGATGAGCTTGGCCCGGAGAAGTGGTCAAGGGCATATTTTCCTGGTGTTTGGTTCAAAATTATGACCTCCAATAGTGCAAAATCGGTGAATGCGTTGTCCCATTTTGCCCGCAGATTACCGATCGTCATGCTTATGGATTACTTCAGAGATTTTCAACAACGGTGGTACTTTCTACGTCGACAAAAAGGAGGTTCCTAAGATGAGAATGTTTTAAATATATAAATGTAAATATATAAATCCTAACATAATTTATACATTTTTGTAGAGCAAATGCTTCACAATCTAACACCGTGGGCGCAAGCCAAGATCCAAAGGAGGATGGGTAAGTCTACAAGATGGAACGTACACATCATTGTAAATGGTTAGTATGAGGTTCTAGATGGTCATAGGGATGCAAAAGTCGATATTCGTACAAATGAATGTACATGTAAAAAATGGCAACTATCTGGGTTACCTTGCACTCATGCCATCACCGTTGCGAGACATCTCGGATATACAGATTGTAGCCATTTGGCTTCAGCCTTCTTTTATGCCTCAGTATACCGGGAAACATATGAAGGCGTAATTCTTCCTGTTGGACCTACTTCAACATGGTTGTCTCCAGATACCCCTCTACCACCAGTCTATCCACCCCTAATAACAAGTAACCCAGTGGGCAGACCCCGTAACAACGATCGAAGGCCATCTCGCGGTGAAGGTCGGATACAGAGAAAGTGTAGTAGGTGTGGCCAAACCGGTCATAATCGTACAAACTGCCCAACTCCTACTGCATCAAGCGAGCCTACAAGAAGGCCTTCAGGTAGCCAAAGAAGGCAGTATCAGTCATCAACGTCGTTGGAACCACATGGAACTTTGGACTATAATAGTATTGACCTTAATATTGATTTTTAACTGCCAAAGTTTGCTCCTGATTTTTAGTTGACTGTTTCAAGTGTTTGTTAACTATTATAATCTTTTTCAATAAAGTTAACGTTATTGCAAACTTTTTATTATAATGTTCACTTGTTATAATATTAATTATTATTTTATCAATTTTGAAATATCACTACACTAAATAATTTATTCAAATATTAATTATTTTTTTATAAAGTTATTGTTAGCTAAACCATAATTTGATATAGTAAGGATAGTGCAAACATCTTAAAAAACATCTTAAACAATGGAAAATGTTACAGTGCAAACATCTTAAAACAAACATTCAACTAGGAGACATTTAGTGAGGATAGATGTCTTGGCATTGGATGATCCACTGAGCCTTTTCGTTGATCTTGTCCTCAAGAACGTCGTATTCTTCTTTGATTTCCTTTATCAACATCTCCTCCGTACTAATTGTTTGCTCTACGACTGCAAGCTCTGCTTTACTTTCGTTAATCACCGCTTTTTTTTGAAGTTGTATTTCCCTGTTCTTATTCCATTTCTCCCCAAGCGCTATGATCTCCCAGTTCGCCTCGTTAACCGCTGCCTTCAATTTCGCCGGCATTACTTGTGATGCCGGAGGGTTTGGGTCAGGGTATAAAAACCTGGAAGAAAACATTTGTGGTTCATTGTATGGAGATGTCTCCGTGTAGTTATAGAATGCGTCTTCCCGATCGGCACGCTCTTCATCGGTTATTGGTTGGTCGGCAAAAGTTCTCCCATGCATTGCCCATTCCTCTTCTGTTGCGGGCACATGCCAGGTACGCCTATACATTCCATCATTCAATTTTCGTAAGGGTGCAGATCGAGAACTTCCAGCCTTGGAAGCTAATTTCTTCTTGCCAGATCGGTTGTTTCCGGACATGGTTTGTTGAAGGTTAGCTAAATTTACGAAGTGTTATAAAAGGAATGAAATGGTAGATAACAAATTTGTGTGTTGGAACTTCTCAAGGACCATTTATTTATAGTGATGAAGTTTTAAAAAAATACCCGCTAGCACCTGAACTTTAAAAAACTGCCACATTTAGTCCCCAAAACTCTGGTACTACGTCATGGCGTACTTGCCTTGGCGTACCTGACGAAAGCTCGTCTGAAAAAGTAATCAAGATTCGGCTGAAAAGTTATGACAGATTCGTCTGAAAAAGTTGTCCTGAAAAGTTATGACAGATTCGTCTGAAAAAGTAGTCAAGATTCGCATGAAAAAGTTATGACAGATTCGTCTGAAAAAGTAGTCAAGATTCGGCTGAAAAGTTATGACAGATTCGTCTGAAAAAGTAGTCAGGATTCTCCTGAAAAGTATTGACAGATGTTTGTCACGGCTATCGTGACCAATACGTCTAACTATCTCCTGACGAATATCGCAACTATAAATACGTGGTATGTTGAAGAAATAACTTGCAATCTCTAACTTACTACATTTAACCAATGTCTGGAAACCGCCGCTACGGCAAGAGATCGGTTGATGAGTCTGGACCTTCTTCAGGCTCAGCCAATAAAAAACAGCTGAATGATGGAAGGTTCAGCCTTAGATGGAAAGCGCCTGAAACGGACGAGGAGTGGAGACAGATTGGAAAAACTAGGGCCCATCATGCAATAACAGATGATGAAGAGCTAGAATACGATGCCGCATGGCGAAACTATAGGCGTTCACATAACGGAGATACCCCGCCAACCTATGACGAGAGCCTTTTATTCAACCGAGACTCAAACCCTCCGGCAACTCAAGTCATGCCTTCAAAGCTCAAGGCATCGTGTAAAGAGGCAGACGAAGAAATTGAAAAGTTAGCAGAGTTATGGAAAAATAACCGGAAGATTCAACTAGAAAAACATGCGCTATTTGATGAAAAAAACGCAAACTAAAAGTCCTACAGCATGAATTACGTCTAGATGAGGTGGAGATTAATGACATCAAAGAAACCTACACATATCTAGAGGCAGAAATCAACAAGAAGGCTGACTGGATCATCTCTTGTCAAAATATTTATCCGTACTAGATTTTCGGTTTAAATTATGGTTTGTAGTATTTAAATGTATGTTGTGATTATTGTTTGTAATATTGTATTTTCGGTTTAAAAATTTATAAAACAAAATATTAAAGTGTTCTTTAATAATTAATTATATAAAAAAAAGTTTATTAACAAAGTTTATATAAAATAATTTATAAGAAATTATTAAAACAAAATCCTTAATGTTTAAATAATTAATTACATAAAAAAAAGTTTATTAAAAAAAAATTAATTCTCGCCATGGCCTAGTACCAGTCCAGGGGCCAAAATGTCAGTTTTAATTCTTACCTCAAAACCCTTCAAAGTCCAGGGGCCATTTTTGCCAAAATTTAAAAATTGAGTCACTTCGCGTGGCGTAGTACCAGTCCAGGGGCCAAAATGTCATTTTTAATTCTTACTCAAAACACTTCCAAGTCCAGGGGCCATTTTTGCCAATTTTTCAAACTGGCCACTTCGCCGTGGCGTAGTAAGGTCCAGGGGCCATTTTATAATTTTTAATTCTTACTAAAAACCCTTCCAAGTCCAGGGGCCATTTTTGCCAACTTTTCAAAATGGAAACTACGCCATATGATACTACGCCATGACGTAGTATACTACAGGGACCAAACTGTCATTTTTCAAACTATCTTGCCATACTTTCAAGTCAAGGGCCATTTTTGCCACTTTTCCAAAGTTGAGGGACTGACTACGCCATGGCGTAGTCCATATTTGGCGGGACTTTTATGCAAAAAATGGGGACTTTTTCGCAATTTCGGTTCCCATAATGGCCATTTCAGCAAAATTCTCTGTTAAATATCTCTTTCTTCTCAAAATAATTTTCATACATTTTTTTTTTCTTGAACAGATATTAACTTTTAAAAAGTAAATATTTACCTTCGTTATGAAAAACTAGAAGGGTACTTATGCAATGTTGCAATAAATCTCGATTTTTAATTTTTAATTTTATTATTTGTCTCTTTCGATTTTATAATACGGTTTGTATGGTTTTGAGAAAACAATATTTTTTTATAGGAATAAAATACAAATTTGAAGAGCCATAAAGAAATTGAAAAAAATATATATTTAGTATCAAATTAATAATGTAAAAGTTCTTATTTTTTATAATTTTTTTAGTTCACTCTTTTATTATATATTTAATAACAAAGTAATTTATTTTAGATTTAAAAATATAATTTTTTTATAAAGATAAAAATAAGTATTCTGTTAGACCTCAATAATTATCTTAATTATATTTTAAAAATTGATGTTTATGATTATGTTTAGAGTAAATAAATATTTTCGTCCTAGTGGTTTGTTCTTTATAACGATTTTCGTCCTTGATCTTTAAAAATTGCTTTTTTCGTCCTTGTAGTTTTTTTTTTTTTTTTTCGTCCTTGAATCCAATAACTTAAAAAGATTCTATTAAAGTGAAGGTAATTTGGTCTTTCCTTATTTTTGTTATTTTTATTGAAGGATATCGTGCCTTCATCAATAAGGAAGTGATTGAGGAAATCAGAAAGTGATTGAGGAAATCATTTAGAGTTACCATACTGTACATTTTCCTTTTCCATGTAAATTCATCCCTATTTAAAGGGTTCATTAGTAATAAGAATGAGGCCTATTGATTCTCTTTATATTGATCGTCCTACAACACGTTATCAGCAAGTACGCTCTACGAAGATTATCAAAGCGAGCACCAACCTAAATCATTGTTTCTGCTATGAGATAATCAAACCTACTGGTCGTTTACGCTACTACTCAACAGGGCCGGCCCTGACATTTTGGAGGCCCCGTGCGAGAATAAAAATGTGGCCCCATAGTTGTATTCTTTGTAAAAAATTTATTACTAATTTCAAAATTAAATCCTTAAGTGTGGAAACATAACATGTTTATAAGAAAGATTCAAATAAAAATAAAACTAACCTTCAGATTAGTAAACCATTGCTTAGAAATCCCCAATGATTAATCTGCCAATAAGAATAAAAATTTAATTAATAACAAAAGTAAAAGTAATTAAGTACAAGTATAATATACAACATAGATACTTTAATACCTTAATAGTGAACATAAGTGGTCCTTCATTCTTCAATAACAAATTGGTACTACTACGTACATTTTTCAAATGAAAACAAACAACTAGAATTGAAGTTTCATAATCAAGATTTGCGAAGCAAAATCAAGTTTCATGAAACTATTTTCTGAACATTGATCTTCTAGCATTTTTGGAAGCAAAATCATCTATGATAGTTTCATAATCAAGATTTGCGAGAAATTCATTTTCAATCGAAATCAAAGCCAAAGCATTTAATATCTCTTGAGACATACTTGATCGCAAATAAGATTTCAGAAGTTTTAGTTTTGAAAAGCTTCTTTTCGTTGATGCAACTGTAATGGGGATAGTCAGTAAAATTCTATATGCAACACATGAAACTAGATACGTGTTTACCCTTTTTTTTAAAAGTTTAGTATTGCACTAGCTGTATTGTGTTCATTTATTGTTACTGAAATAGCACTAACATTAAAAATTAAACAAAGAACAAAAGAACATATATAAACAATCAAATAACAAAGTTATAGAAGAAAACTAATAAAAAACTAAGTAAATAGAACAATGTTAAATATCGATTATAAGGTGTGATATAATACCTGAGTAAAAGTGAAATCGAAGAATGAAAACAGTTGAAGAATTGAAGAACCAAGCTTCGTGTTTGATCTTTTGGAAAATTGCAGCAATTTAAATATAAATTATTGACACTTTAATTAAAATTATGTATATAATGAGTAATGACAGCTGCTAAAATCAAGTTGAACAATAAAACCTAAATGCTATAAAACTATGTTTATTAATTTTAATTAAAGAGGGAATTTGGAAATCTAAATATGAATTCAATGTTTAGGGGCCTCAAATTTAATGGGCTGAAGCTGCAATTTTCGAAATGTAAAAAAAGAAACGCATTGATGAAGATTCAAACCCCGACATTTTGGGTAACCAGGAAGCGCCTTTAACAACTCAGCTTTTATTATTTGTCTTTTTAAAATATGTACCCTATATAACATATATATAAAATCGGAGGCCCCCAACGATTGGAGGCCCCGTGCGGCCGCACCACCCGCACACCCCAGGGCCGCCCCTGCTACTCAATCAACTAATTTGGTATGTTTTCGGTTCTTTTATCTTTGATATATATATTAATGAACTTTGATATCCTGATAAATTAATTAATATTATGCTTTATTACACACAATACTTATTAATTTGTTTAAAATGTAAAATAAAACTGTTTGTTTGTTTTGTGATCAACACATCATAAGTGGATTATAAAAAAAAAGGAGAAAACCTCTTCTTGTTTTTTTAGATGGATACTGCTGAAGAAGAAAAACCAAAACCATTATTTGCTTTGCTAATAAATCACGGCAAAAAGAAGAAGATAGTTTATAAGTAAATTAAATATACAATTTATATGTTTTGTATTAATTGTTTAGATTCATAGGGATTTCGATGGTAATTATCTAAACTAAATAATTAATTGATTGTTTTTTTTTTCGTCATAAAAAGAAAATATATATGTAAAAGAAGCAAAAAATTATACCACCCACGTTCATTTGAAATTTTAAGGTTTTGGGTTTTTTTATTCTCTAATGAATATGCATTTTTATACCATTGTTTTAATTAACTTTGATACTGTTTTATTTAATATTTTTTTACATCTTAAAAAAAAACCTTATAATCAATCATAAGCGTAAAATTATTTTTAGATAGGTTAATAATTTATATATATATTATAGATTTAGTTTGTTATTTAATAATTTATAGTGTTACTGATTCATGTATATCTGTTTAGTATATAAATAGTTCCTTTATATTTTATTAGTTTGCTATGTTTTTAGTGCATAATTGTTCATTAAGGTATAGATTTTTTTTGTGAAATTGATTTCCTTTTCTTTACAACAATATTATAATTATATTTTTTTTGATATATCAGGATTGCCCTTTAATTGAACAATATTATTTATTTGTTTAGGTTAGGATCCTTTTATCTAAGGCATGTTATCATAATTTATTTTAGTTATTTCTCTTTATTTAAAATGTATATTTAAATGTCTCTTTTATGAAATATCCTTTAAATTTATTTTTTCGCTTAATATATTCAAATATTTATTTTAATTGTAAGTTTCTAGTTATAATTTTTGAAAGTTACACTTTCAAGTTCCAACTCACATAACTTTGGGTCTTTTGCCAAAAAAAAAATCGAAACAAAAATAGCATGAAAATGTTAAAATGTCTAACTTAATTATAAGTTCATATTTATAATTATTATAATAACTTTTGGAAGTTGCACTTCTAATCCTGATATATATTTTACTATTCTACCAAAAGTTCTAAAATATTTATTAAGATGTTCCAAGTATGAATTTGACTTTATGTCAAAAACCAACATTTATTTGTCTAATGACATAATCTCTAAAAATATCATCATGGTATTAAAACATTGCAGTTCGTTTCATATGCCAAAGTCGTATTTTTTTTGCCTCATGCCAAAAGCATATAACTATTATTGTATTTTCAAATTAAATAAATCGTAAAATATTGATTGGATTTTGTCAAACGGGTGTAAATAGCCCCAAGGTTTGTAGGGACTCAAGAAATCAATGTGATTCCCCTACTACCTGGAAATCCAATAGATTGAGTGATTTATTTTTACAGATTGAAATATTGATGAAGTATTATCAACAAAATACAAAAATCCAATAATATTATGATAATGAAATTTCATGAATGATTATAGACCATGATTTTTAGAAAATCATACATTCTCCATTATATACACTGTTGGTTCCAGATTCCTTTAAACCGATTGTTAATTGAGAGTATTGAATCTGAGTGAATTGCGGAAGCAGATCAATTAACAATTTAAATCAATAGAACAGTAAACAGAATGAAGAACAAAGATTATGAAATGAATTACGCACAGTATTCTTCAAAATGTAAATGTATTAATCGACGCTTTTTACTAACACAATACAATGCTATTTATACAGATACAAAGACAGAAAGTCAAAATGCTAACCAATTACAAAGTGCCATGTGTCATAAAGGGAGCGTCTAACAACAATTAGTTATAACAAGAAGTGTGTGTTGACATTTGTAGACATCTCTTCTTTGACTCATACTTTAATATCTAACATTCTCCCCCTAAGTATGAAGTCAAAAAAAATTTTCTTCAGAGAGGATCAACAGCAGCGATGATACTTGAAATATTATTGATAAGCTCTCTGTTCTTCTGAAGTCCATCAAGTCTTTTCTCTATTTTCTTTGCAACTTCTGGATTTGTCGTGTCTAAGCCAGCAAAGCACTTGATGATGTAGACTACCTCAGAAGAGTATTTGTGAGCTTCTTTGATGCGAAAGAAGCTCTTTCCATGTGGTCTTTTGAAGATGATTCCCTCTTCCGGTTCAAGAAGAAGTCTACCCACTCGAATTTGCTTATCCCTTCAAGTTCCTCATTTGGTGCAGAGATAGCCAGATTATCCATTTTGAAATTTAATCCAATCTGGAAGTCGACCTGCCTTTTGTATCTAATGTATGATTTCATACACAGAATAATTCTAGTGTAGGCAACTTGGTCTTGTGGATCTTTGCGTTCAGAAAGCTGAGTCTTCATAAATTCTTCCAGAAAAATGAGATCAGCTGGATGGATGGACAACAGATCATTATCACATATGTAATAACTTTTGTTGTTTGATCTGACTATCTCGTAGATTGTGTACCAAATGGGTGTATCTTGAAACTGCTTATGTTTCATGGCTGTTATCTTTGTAATTGGAACAGTAGTGAAAACCGTCTTTCTGTCTTGTTTATGAGCCATGAAGTTATCTTTAACTTCACTGCTGACATTGTATTGGTTGGCGAAGTTAGGCATCATGAGATAAATCTTCTGATCTGTTGGAGCATACATGTGCCTTTTCTCAACTTCAAGTGTTGGAAGTTCAATGTTTCCAACAATGTTTCCAACTTTATTTAATTTTTCTTCAAATTCTTCTTCTGATCTCCTTCTGCTTCTGAGCGGCCTCTGCTCTGACTCTTGCTCTTCTTCAGCTTCAAAATTTTGTCTCTGTAGTTCTTCTTTAAGTCTAGCCTTTTCTCTTTCCAGATTCTCTTTTTCAGCCCTCTCTATCTCTATTTGTTCTTCAACTATTAGCCTCTGGCGTATTATCTCTTCTTCTCTCTCTTTTTCAGCTCTGAACACTTCCTCATCCTCCTCTCTGGCCCTTTTAGCTCTTTCCTTTGCAGCTTTAGCTCGTTCTCGTTCTTCGTGAGCTCTGACTACTTCAAATTTTTCGGTAGGAGAGCTCGGGATTCTGCTTTTTCCCATAAGATCCAGAATAAACTTAGCTAGCTGCGGATCTCCGGGCAGAGGACCGTAATGCGTAGCCGCAGGTGTTGGAGTGAGTGGCACTTGTTTTGAAGAAGAGGGTTGCTGTGATGGTGTTGGCGTTGAAGAGTCAGCAGTGGTCGTGTTTGTTTCTGGTGGTGTTTGTTTGGCTTGCTTAGGCTCAGAACCTTTCTCCCCCTTCTGAGAATCAGGATCCTGATCCTCAGAACGTTTTCTTTTTAGTTCTGCCTTTCTGCAAGCCCTTTCTTCCTTGGCTTTCGTCTTGGAAGTAAACGCCTCAGCAAGAGAAGAAACCAGAGGCACAAGTTGAGAGATAGTAGTTTCGAGAGCAGCGAGTTTCTGGTCGGTTGAAGATGTGGAGGGCTTGGAAGAGTACTTTGAAGCGATGGTCGACATTCGCTCAAGAATAATCTTACCGGAAAGAGGCGAGATCGATTTCTTGACAAGCGTAGACACAGAGGGATCATCAGAAGTTATGATGGTCTTGACAATCTTCTGTATATCGGCCACCAGAGAGCTGTAGTCTACAGAGGCACGTAGAGATTCTGGAAGTTGAGATATTGCCTCTGTATTTGCTTGAAGACCATTATTCAAGAGCAAAAGTTGTTCAAGAAGATAGGCCTTCGATCTTCTTGAGAGGTACTCATTTGTCGCCGAAGATCTCGCTAAAAGTGGAGTTCTCGCCTTTCAATTTGAAATTGAAGGCTCGAAGAAGAGAATGATTAGTTGTGACGGATAATTTTAGATCTTCCACAGTATCTCTCGAATTTGATCAAGAAATGCCAAGAACGCTGCATTAGTGACAAAATCAGAAGATGTAACCGGTGCATCTCCAACACATGGAGCCCCTTTACCCTCGCGTTCAGAGGGGCCTTCTACACCTGTTTTGACGTTGAGTGTAGAAGGACTTCCAACCAGTCCTTGAGGGCTGTTATGCATAGGCTCCTCTTCGGTTGTTCTGACTGTTTCAACAAGCATCCTCATCATCGAGGATGAGGTGCCGAAGACAAGATGCTTACCTTGATGAAGTGTAAACACTCCGGTAAGGGGTGCATTCCTAGGTCAGTAACCCCTCCGATGGGAATTCATCACATCTATCCTAGGAGAGGATGTGGACGCATCCTTCTCGTGCTTATTGGTATGTCAGTCACGGAGACATGAACATGTGGTGAAGGAAGTGGCGAGTTCTGGGGCGAATGAACTCTTATATTGTCATCATCATCCTTTTGGGAGGATGATGAAGTGGAGGTGCTTTCCCCAGATGAATTTGATTCAGAAGAAGAAGAAGTATCCTCTGAACGGCTGGTTTCTGGGTGGTTTGAACTAGGCTGTTCTAAGTCAATGAGTGGAGACGTGGTGACGTCAACCTCAGAAGTTGTGGTTGCCCTTTGGGGAATTGGAGAGGAACACTCATATGTGTCTCGAGGACATCTTCTCGTACCTTCATTTAATAGAAGGTCGGCATGGGTAGAAGCACTCGGATGTTCACTCCTAGTTTTTTCAAGCTCATGCTCACTGCACCCGACCACCTACACCGGCTCTAAGTGCTCGGGGTAGGAATTCTCTCGTTCCGAGAAAACCATAGAGCTTCTATAGATTTGGAGATTAGAAGAGCTAGATGGGATTAGGTTTAGCATGTACCGGATAGTTCTCTCGGGTGCGGAAGTAGCCGATGCCGTCAATGGTTGATCGATGGGAGCTCATTGATGCAATTTTGCGTAATGGGCCGAATCGGGGAGCTTCGATTGCCCCAATTGCAGGATGAGTGATGAGAGATAGAAATCGTGGGAACATGAGTGCTGGTAGTGGCTTCCCCTGACTTTGATGGAGCACCTTAGTATGCACAGCGGCTTTGATCTCTTGGAAGATGAGACTTGCATAGTCCAAGGGTCGATTGTAGAACATCCCATACATAATCGTCAGAATGTTTCGGCTAGCTTGATCCAGAGAACCTATTTTGCAGGTTAGGCTCTTGTTGAGTATGGAGACGAGTAGATTCCACATTGGGGGTAACTTCTTCCTTTTGAATTCGGACAGCCTGGTAAGAGGTTCATTGTAACCCAGAAGATTGATGAAGGCTAGGAGGGCTTCTGTGGAAGGGTTTTCTTCTAGGGCGGTGATTGGGAATGGTTTGCCCGTCGACTTCGATCACCGATAGGGGAAGATGAAAATATTTGGCGAGTTTTCTTTTGGTGATTGGGATTTGAACAAAGAATTTCCACTTGTTCAGGATGGGTGACAGAACCTGCGAGTGTTTCATCATTTTTGATGATCATTGTTTGCCACAGTTCTTGGACATAGATTTCAGGGATGTTTGGGTTGGTTAGGGTTAGGGCTCGATTCAACTGGTGCTGTTGTAGAAACTCGATCATGATGCGAAATTCCGGTTGATAAGTTGTTAGGGTTGAGCAATGCACTCGCACATTGTTCGCCTTCAATGGCAGTTTTACAATGGGAGTACTATCAGCAGTGGAATCGATGATTCTGTCTTCATCATTATTGGTAGGATGGGCACAGTTGGAAGCCATTTTGAAATTTTGAATGCTTGACAGTAGAACACTTTGTCTTTGCAATGAGAATAAACACTGATTTAGGGAATATTTGCGAGGAAGAAGATGAAGGTTGAAATTGGGGGTTTTATGTGAGAGAGAAACTGTAGAATGGGAAGGGGTTATTCAGTTTGGGGAGAAACAAAAAACGGTTCATTTGAGCTGAGGTAAGCACGCGGGTATACACATGCAGGGTGTCGATTGGAGACACGTGTACGACGAGACACATGTGTGATGATGATTTAGTAGCAGATGCGATTTTTCTTAAAAGCAGAAATAAACAAAATTAAAAAAAAATCTGTTTAATTAATCAATTAATTTTGAATTAATTGAATAAACACAGAATTTAATCTTAATTTTATTTATTTAATTTTAAAAATCAGTCAAGTGAGAACAAAAATCACATGAGAGTTTAGTTTCTATAAAAGAATAATAAAGAAGAATTTGCATTAAACATATAGATTTAAACAACCTTGGAGGCAAGAGTTGATTGAATTTATATATGTAATGGAAATTATAAGAATTATCAATTTATAGAAAATTTAGTTGAAAAACATGTCGACTTGATTTATATTTAAATTTTTTTTGAAATGAATCAAAAGTCTAAGAGACCTTGGCGGCAAGAGAAACTCAGAGCAGATAGATTC
Source organism: Silybum marianum (assembly GCA_036898165.1). Taxonomy (NCBI): domain Eukaryota; kingdom Viridiplantae; phylum Streptophyta; class Magnoliopsida; order Asterales; family Asteraceae; genus Silybum; species Silybum marianum. The sequence continues at coordinate 10,679,793 of CM072540.1, read as the reverse complement.
AAATAAAATTTAAGTAAAATAGTAAACTCCCCCTTGAATGGTAAACTCCCCCTTGAATGGTAAACTCCTCCTGTAGTAGCTTCTTTACCTCGTTTCTCAATCTGTACTTTATGATATATCTTGAAAGAAGAATATTATTATGAAACAGAAAATCAGAGTAATTCAGAGGCTTCTGAAGTGTTCTGAAGAGTTCGTACAAAGATCGAGACTTCTGAAGTATCGTCAGAATAGTTCAGAGGCTTCTGGATGCTTCTGAAGAAATCATTGTTACATATTAAGCATTCCCAACTTGCTAATTAAGAAGTTAAAACGACTCTCATCAAGAGCTTTTGTGAAAATATCAGCAAGTTGATAATCAGTAGAAACAAAATACATTTCGATTGTACCCTTTTCGACATGATCCTTGATGAAATGATACACGACATCGATATGCTTTGTTTTGGAATGCCGAATCGGATTTTCTCGTAATGGCGATAGCACTTTTAGAATCACATAGGATGGGAATCTTATCGTATATCGTACCATAATCTCTCGAGTTGAGTCTTCATCCAAATAACTTGTGAACAACAACTAGCAAGCAACATATTCGCCTTCACGTAGATGTGGATACGCAGCTTTGTTTCTTGGATGTCCAACTTATAAGTCGATTTCCCGAGAAGTTGACGGCTACTCGATGTACTTTTTCCGTCAAGCTTACAACCCGCATGATCGTAATCTGTATACGCCATTAAATCAAATCGAATTTTTAGGATACCAAAGGCCCAACGATGGTGAACCTTTTAAGTACCTAAAAATTCTTTTTACGACCCAAATGAGACTCTTTAGGATTGGCTTGATAACGAGCACAAAGACAAGTGGCAAACATAATATCGTGTCTACTTGCCGTTAAATATAAAAGAGAACCAATCATTCCTCCACAGCCGGTAATATCAACAGATTTACCAGAGGAGTCGAGTCCTAATTTCATACCGGGAGAGATGGGTGTTTTCATGGATGATGAGTTTTGAAGATGAAACTTTTTAAGCATGTCGAAACATATTTTGCTCGATTTATAAAGATACCGCAGGTACTTTGTTTAACTTGAAGTCCTAGGAAGAAAGTTAATTCTCCCATCATACTCATTTCAAATTCAGGTTTCCATCAACTTAGAAAACAAATCAACTTGTTTGATGAGTAGAACCAAATATTATGTCATCCACGTAAATTTGAACTATAGTTAACATACCTTTGCCTCTTTTGATGAACAGAGTTGTATCGATTTTACCTTTTTCATATCCTTTGCTGATCAGAAACTTCGATAGTCGTTCATACTGTGCTCTTGGGGCTTGCTTTAGACCATACAAAGCTTTGTCAAGAAGATAAACATATTCGGATATTTTGCATCTTTGAAACCATCGGGTTGTTCGACATACACTTCTTCTTTTAGACATCCATTAAGAAATGCACATTTAACATCCATTTGGTAGACTTTGAAGTTTTTGTATGCGAGAGAAAGCCAAGAATAATCTTATTGCTTCTAGTCTTGCAACAGAGCAAAGGTTTCATCAGAATCGATACCTTCCTCTTGACAGTAGCCTTTAGCCACCAAACGAGCTTTATTTCTGACAACAATTCCATCTTCATCCTTTTTGTTCCTAAATACCCATTTTGTGCCAATAGCAATTTTGCCTTTTGGTAAAGGAACAAGACGCCAAACTTTATTTCTTTCGAATTGAAGTAGTTCTTCCTGCATAGCATCCACCCAAACCTTGGTTCAATTAAGGCTTCATGTACACGTTTAGGTTCGATCATACTAAGAAAATTAACAAAGAATGCTTCATTTGCGTAGAGATCGTGTTCTGACCCCCTCAGAAGGACTACCAATTATAAGATCTGGTGTGTGAGATTTAGTCCATTTCGTCATTCTGGGTTGAGAAATTGAATGGGTTGTTTCATTTGACGAAATGATTTCATCTGGAAACACAAAATCTTCTTTATTTTCTTCTGTATGTCCTTCTGGTATCTGTTTTGTCACCTGTCCTTGTGTCTCCCCCTCAGATGATGGAACAGAAGTAGCGTCTTGACTGGCAGATGTAGTAGTGGGAACTTCTGGAAAAATAGACGTGTCAGAGGAAACAGAAGAAGCGAGGACCGCAGAGAGTAATGCCCGAGGCTTGGAGAATATCCGGTATCCGCAAATGTGGAGGTGACATAGCTTCGACACAACTTCGTCGCCGTAAAATCATGAAAAATAGCATCAATCTCGGATTCTCTGGAACCTGAAAGATAGTCAGAAGTAACAGTATTAAGCTTGAGTTCTGAAGTAGAGTGTTCAGAAGTCAGTTGAGTGTTATCATCGAAGTCAATGTTGATGCTTTCCATAACAGTGTTTGTTCGTAAGTTAAAAACTCGGAAAGCTCTTGAATTTAACGAGTAGCCTAAAAATTTAGCTTCATCGGACTTCGGATCAAATTTGCCAAGATTATCTCTGTCGTTTAAGATAAAACATCTGCAGCCAAAGATATGAAAAATTTTTACAGATGGTTTTCTTTTATTAATCAGCTCATAAGAGGTTTTGAGATGCCTCTTGACAATAATTGAACGGTTTTGAGTGAAACAAGCAAGAGCAACAGCCTTCGGCCCGAAGTGAATTGGGAGACCGTGGCTGCGAGCATCGTTCGGCCGCTTCAACCAAGGTTCGTTGCGACGTTCAACTACACCGTTTTGTTGTGGAGTGCGAACAAAGCAGAGAAGTTTTGAGTAATTCCTTGTTCAACAAGATACGATTCAAGCTTGGCGTTCTTGAATTCGTACCATTATCACTTCGAAGCCGCCGAATCTTCCGATGTAGAAGAACTTGAATTACGGTCATCATATTCCGTAGTACCACCGGGACTTCGACTTTTGACGAACGAAAGCAAGCCAAGTATATCCGGAAAATTCATCAATTAGTACCGTAATATACTTTTTTCCGTATAGACTCGAATTGCAATTGGACCACGAGAGATCCACATGTAATAATTGCGAGAGGTCTAGTACAAGAATGATCACTTTTTGTTTTATGAGATGCTCGTTTAATTTTGCCCATTTCACATGCGGGCGAGAGGTGATCTTTTTGAAAATGAATATCCGGAAGTCCGTATACCTACTTGTTTTTAACAAGCATCTCAAGATTATTAAAATTTAAGTGAGACATTTTATGATGCCAGTAGCCACGCAACTTCACTCTTTTTGGAGATGAGACATAAAGTTTCCTTACCATCCTTAGAGGTAAAATTCATCATATACAAGTTACCTTTCCCGTCTCGCTCTCCAAAGTTCTTCACCTCGCCTTAGAGAATAAATAACAATGTTTTTCATCAAATACTACTAGTATTTTAGAATCACAAAGTTGACTTACACCGAGGAGGTTATGTTTCAAGCCAGAAACATGAGCTACCTTTGATAAGGTGATATTACCTTCTTGTAGAGTACCGTAGCCTTTTATTTGACCCTTACCATTATCACCAAAAGTTACTACTCCACCTGATTTGTCCTTGAATTGGGATAGTAAATTTTGGGATCCAGTCATGTGCCTCGAGCATCCAGAGTCAAGATACCGTATATGCACACGCTGTTTCTGCAATCAAAAAATCAGAATTTCTTAGGTACCCATCGCATAATGGGTCCTTTTATGTTAGCTTTTGGAGTATGCTCGTTTTTTGATTTAACAGAAGGTAAAGACTTTATTTTTGGTTTTTGGTGTTTTTGATTTTTATTCTTTTTGTGATAAACATACTGTGAATTGGAATGATCAGAGGTTTGCGAGAAAAATTGTTTTAACTTTAAGAACAGTGAAAAACATTCAGAAGACTGAAACATAGAAGATTGAATTGAATTGTCATTGTGAGAATGGTAATTACAATTATTCTTTCTAAAGTCTTTTCTAGTATCGGTTGTTCTAGAGAACCTATCTAGACTAGACTTTTGTTTTAGTTACGCTTTTTCTTCTCTCGTGTTCTTCCTCTCGACCTACTTTTGCGAAGCTCGTTATTTCATCGAAAAAGGAACATAAGTATTAGAGGATTTCCATTTGCCTTTTTGAATATTAGTAAACTTCGGAAGAGTAGAGTTTAAAATCTTTTGATTTTGCACTTTGTTTTTGAGTTCTGCCTCTTTCTCAAGTTCAAGACATGTTTTGGCTTTGAGACACATATCGAAGAAGTCTGGATGTATAGATACTGATTTTCTCGGTTCCGGAACGAAACGGGGAAGAATAGGTATACCACTTGAAAGTTTAGCACAATCTCTATCGAAGCTCGATTTCTTGAGATTTATCGGTATACAAATAATCATCCTTTTTATCAATAATTTCGAATTATTTGTGATAACTTTTGATGATTTAAAAGAATTAATTTCTAAATTTGAAAGGTAATTTTCAGTAGTTATCAAAAAATTCTTCATCATTATTGTCATTTTCCCATGGATACATAATCTCAAAGAAAGCTTTCTTGTGTTTCGTAAAGATGTAAATCTTCAAATGAACAGGAGTGATCTCTGGATGATTCTCACAAAGAGTTTCATTTCTAAAACACTTATCCAGAGTAGAGAGAATATCGTTTTCAAACATAAGTCGTAGATCTTCTTCTCGCCCGACTTGGAACAAAAATATCACTTTCGGATTCAAAATTGTATGTTTATTTGAACCAAAATTGAAAATATCATCTTTCTTCTGAACTTTATTTAGATCAACATTTGTTTTACAACAATATTCAATATTTTCGAATTGAAGTTTGCTTGTTTTATGATGATTTTCATATCTAGATTTTTTAAAAATAGATTTTTCATACAAAATTGGAAACTTTGGCTTCTGTATTTGTCCAACACAAAAAACGTATTTCGTATCCGACCTTTTCTTACACGTGTAGGGATCTAGGTCCTCGAAACCAAGTCCAGATCTTCCTACTTGTGTGTTAATTTTGTCATGAACCTTTCCGTGCATCCAGTATATGTTATAATCGTAGCTTTTTCTCGTTGAAGTTCAATGTGTAAAAATTCTCTCTCTTCTCGAAAATAGTTTTTAAGTGCTACAGAGTTGAGTCTATCACTCTCTTTGTCTCTGATTTCTTTCTTTTTTTCTTCCAGAAGTTTATTGAGATTCAAAATTTCCTTTTTAAGTTTTTCTTCAGAAAGTTTTACCCTCATGGAAATTGTTTCCTTTGCAGTATCTAATTCGAGTTTTTCTTCTGTAAGTAAATCCATTTCTCTTTTGAAAATATCTCTTTCCCTTTTGATTGTAGAAAGAGTTTTCTCAGTACTTTTTCGTAATTTCTTTTCGATTGTGAGTTTCAGTTTTAGTTCCTCAAAATTGTTTGATAACATCACAATCGTTTGTTCAAGCTCAGATGATCCAGAGAAATTACTAACCGGTGACTCAGAGGGTTGATCCTCTGATTCGTTTGTGTTTGCCATTCCACAGAACATGGCTTCATCACCGCTGGATTCATCTTGCACCCAGTTTTCTTTTTCTGCAAAGTGTGCTCTTTCAGTGACATTGTACTTATATTTGTTTTTGTAATAAGTCTTATCCTTTTCCAGAGCTCCTCTGCAATCTCTCGAGTAATGTCCGGGTTTGCCACATCTGTAGCAGACATCTTTCTTCCTTTTTAATTCTTCTTCTTTCTTTTCTTCTTCTGTTTTCTCTACTCTCTGTACTTCTTGTTTAGGAACATAGGGACGATCAAATCGTTTATTTCCTTTCAAAGACCTATTTCCAAAACGATTAGTAAATTGCTTGGTTATTAAAGCCAGAGAGTCAGCAAACGCTTTAATTTCATCATCTGATTCAGAGTCATCTTCTGGAGCAGTCTCTGATATGAAGGCCTTCGATTTCTTCCTGTCATCACTTTCGTCTTCTGATTCCTTTTGTTTCTGAGATCAAAGCCAGAGGACCTCCGATGTTTGTTCTTTTCTGAACAACTTCTTTTTCATGAGCTTGCAGTGTACCGAATACATCATGCAGCGACCATTGTTCAAGATCCTGATTGGCTTGTAGTGACATGGATAGATTTGACCATTCAGGGTTTAACCTTTTGAGAAATAGAACATTGTTGTCTTCCTTTGATCTAACAATGTCACATCTCTTGCAGAGATTAATCAGATTGTTGAATCGATGAAATGTTTGTTCCAGAGATTCATCAGTCAGTGCTTGAAAACTATTATATTCATTTAGAGCTTGGGCTCTTCTGTTCTTTTTCATTTTCGCACCACCTTCTAAGAGATTCTCAGTTGATCCCATAAATCTTTTGTCGTGTCACATGAGTCCGCAGATTGAAAAATCTCATTTGGAATGGCCATTATCAACAAAGACTTAGCTTTCTTAGCTAATTCCACCTTAGCTTTTTCTTCATCACCCAGCTTATTCCTTGACTTCGAACCCGGCCTTGCTGGTACCTCATCTGAATTTGCAGTGGCTGGAATTCTGGGAATAGTAGTGGTGGGAACAAACGGACCGTTTTGAATAATTGGATATAACTCAGCATCCAATCCCTCATAGAAGTTAACCATTCGAATCTTCCATTGTGGGTATTCATCACGTACAAGAGTTGGAGGTTTAGTCAGGGACCCAGACGTATAAACAGCATTCAAGCTCGAATTTGTCATTTGAGTATGATAGAAGAGAAAATTTGAAGATTTGAAAGAAATTTAGAACAATTAAATCTCAAGAAGAACAGGTCGATAATATCACTGTTTCTTCAGATTACAAAATGAATGACTCAATTTAAGAGAAGATTGTTAACGATTCAACAAAATTTCGTAAAACAGAGTGGATTGATAAACAAATTTTGAATCTGAGAAAATACTGTTCGATTGAAAGGAATTCTTTCAATGGAAGAGATCTAATAATCAATAGATTGATTAGAAGGCTCTGATACCAATTGTTGGTTCCAGATTCCTTTAAACCGATTGTTAATTGAGAGTATTGAATCTGAGTGGATTGCGGAAGCAGATCAATTAACAATTTAAATCAATAGAACAGTAAACAGAATGAAGAACAAAGATTATGAAATGAATTACGCACAGTATTCTTCAAAATGTAAATGTATTAATCGACGCTTTTTACTAACACAATACAATGCTATTTATACAGATACAAAGACAGAAAGTCAAAATGCTAACCAATTACAAAGTGCCATGTGTCATAAAGGGAGCGTCTAACAACAATTAGTTATAACAAGAAGTGTGTGTTGACATTTGTAGACATCTCTTCTTTGACTCATACTTTAATATCTAACATACACACTCTGGACTCGGAAGAATTTGAGTACCATCAGATAGGTTCATAAAAACACATGCAAATATGTAAAAACAATCAAAACCTATTGACCCTAAAAATCACCCGTTTAGTTAGAGTTAAATACCTTGAGACTTTTGAGACGATACAACAGTCACAACATTCATAGGGAATATAGTTAACTAGAATCCCCCAAGCACAATGGGGAACCCTGAAAAAGAAAATCAGGAGTATTCATTATCGTGTACTTCCCAAACTAATCATAAAGTAATATGAAATCTACTCGATTGCAAAAAGGTGACTGATTTCAACAAAGAAATGTTGTATCTCAAAATGCATCTCAATCTTCGTGGCAAGGAACTCACGGAACATTTCCACCTTTCATATATCAGTAATCATATTAATGAATTAATATAAGTTGAAATGTAACCTTTAGACAAACTCATCAACCTACTTTAAGTGGTTGAGTGATATAACAAGGTTATTTCAGATACAAAACTAAACATGTTGGGACAAAGAAAATTCTCGTGGTCAATAATGAAAGTGTTAGAGGTGGAAACAACTCCAAAGGACGGTGAGTTAACAACAATTTCACACATGTGACATCTATGTACCCCATGGACAAGACCATGAAATGGTCAGGGTCATTATAAGTGTTAGAAAGGATTTTCCAATCCTTGGAGTATACATGCAACTACTACCCTCAGTGATAATGGACAATAAAAGAAGAATTACTCTAATAACAATGTCTATTAAAATAGGAACAAGTTGGAAATGAAGTATCTCATATTTGTTGAGTATATCTTTACTTGAAATTTATGATAAATATTGATTTCATTTCATTTGCATATATGCATTCGAATCTAGATCATTGTGGATGTAAGTAATACATCAAAATCAAATACCAAACTCTCAATATTCTCCTTCCCAAGTAGGAATGTATCGAGGAGAATCTAAGTATTTTGTGTGAGCCCTCTTACACAATCCTAATAAATGGACCGTTATTCCTCCAACCATTTTCATAAACGATGAACTGTTAGCTCCTTGTTGCCTAATGGCATAAGATTAATAGTCACTAAGCACTATATTAATAAAACCTTGTTAAGATATTCGTATGAATTGGAAATCGTATTATATGAATGAAAATGGGTATATATGTACATCAACTCTAATGATATGAAATGAATATATATTAGAGAAATTAATGGATTATCTAGGTCATTAAATCATATTTTGTCACCAATAAAGAACTTTGGGACAACTATGAATATATGTTTCGATACGACCACGTGGGACACCATGGTCATGACATAATGATCTATGTATTGGAAAATACACATAAACACACTTTCTTTCGAGTGAAAGGCAAAATGAGGCAATTAACCAAATTGCAACTGTTGACTTCTGCAGCACAAGAAGTAACACCGCCATTATAATATGTCATCTCGAATGCCTAGGACTTTAGTATATCCTGATTCTTAGCCAAAACAGGAATGAGACCATCATAAAGCTAAGGACATAATATAATATCATTTCATTCTTACAAACATATACAAGGTGATATTTATGGACATAAACATCCAGAATGCGAGACATATTGTCCACATAATATACTGCACTCTAGCACTAGTTGCACGTTCAAGGGCCCACCACCCTAATTATCTCGTCAAGTCTACATGACTTGGAATGCTAGAGAATTTACATCATAAGGAATTGTTAATTATTTGCATATATATTCGGATCAATGTAGAGTTTCCTATACCCCATGTGGATATAAAAAGGTCTCATAGAAGTTGTCATCAAAAGAATATAGATGATATATAGGGCATTGGTTATGCGCATCAATTTACCCACATTTTTCTAGGGTTATGCAAATATTACATGTAGCCTTACTCATTTGTTTTTAGACCCACTACTAGCCAACCAATATCATGTGTATCAGTTGGTAACTGGATATAAGCCTGACATTTTACATTTATGCATGTTTTGTTATGTACTATATGTGCCAATTGCGCCCCCACAGCGCACCCAAATGGGTCCTTAAAAATGATTCAATATAAGTTGGATATGAATCCCCAACAATTTTCCGCTAATTAGAATCCTTGACGGGTGATCTTTTTACCACTAGATTAGCGGGTTGTCACTTTGATGAGACAGTCTTCCCGTCGTTAGGGGGAGATAGGAAAAGGGATTTTCCATGGGAACAACTGGAAGTGTCATAAAATATCCCCAAACTTCACAATTTAAACTTGAAGTCAAACGAATCAGACTTGATACCTGATACGTTTAATGTTAATATACAACTGATAGGATCACATATATCAGCTGCAAATATACCCGCAAGAATAAAAGTCCCCAAACAAGGGCACAACGCCACTGGAAAGCGCGTTGGAATCACACATGGTGGATGTGTGGTTGAGGTTACTTGGTTCGATAGATAATCAACTAAAGGAAAAGAAGGGTAAGCCACAACCATTTATCATCAATACATAAACCTCTCATGAGATTGTCTCTGACTAAAACTATGTCTATGAATCATTACTGGAGGACGCTCTGAAGTTAATATTGATTCCAAAGATCAAAGAAATCTCAAATGAGTTATGAGAGTGCGTATGAGTCGATGGACAGATCATACATACTCATTGATGATATATTCACATATATTGTTGCTCATGAGATGATCGAGCACGATAACATCGAACCATGCTCGATTGAAGAATGTCAACAAAGAGCAAATTGACCTAAATAAATAAAAGCAATCCAGGAGAATTACATTTGACAAATAAACGGGTATTTGGTCTGGTAGTGCTAACTCACCAAGTGTAAAGCCCGTAGGACATAGATAACTCATTTTGTTGGTCCCAATAAGGATCTACAAGAGTTAGATACTAAGTAAACAGTTTGTAGAAGGGGGGGGGGGGTTGAATACAAACACATGAATTTTGGTTTTTAAATGAGTTTATTCGAAATAAACAAATTTACAGTTACAAGCGGAATTAGAACAAGTTAAAAACCTATTCTATTGTAACTAAGGAAACACACAGTTTGATGCACAAGAAGATGAAAGAAAGAAATGCAGAAGGTAGAGGCTAGAAGAAAGCATGCATGAAGATGAAGAAGATATCTTCATCTATTTATACCCGCTTGCATTTAATGCAAGACAAAAGGTACATGCCACGTGGAAAGCTTGGATAGGAAGCTTGTCCTTGTAAATAAGACAGCCATGCTTTTGGCCGAATATGAACAGTACCGTATCAGATATGATGGGGACATAAGAGACAGGTCGTACGTCCTTTTCTGACATGGTTCTAGGTTTGAATTTTGTGCATCGAGGATAAGATCAAACTTTAATCTTGCAAAGGAAGCTTTATTTGATCGCTGACACTGAATGTTCAAGGATGAACTTCAGTGTTGGTGAGGCTTCACAAGACTTCACACTTTGAGTAGTTAATCGCTGCTATCGTTGAACCGCTTCAGGTCACTTAGGTGATTATCTCTTTCTTCAGCTTTGGTCTTCGACTGTCGCTGAATGGTCTTTTGGTGTGATAGCTGATCTTCAGGTCTTCAGAGATAAGCTTGTTGATCCTTGATCTTCAGCAATCGCTGATAGCAATCAGCGTATGCTATTGCTGAATTTGAACAGAAGCTTATCTAAGGAATTTCACTAAGTATAGTAAAGAATCATATTCAAATCACTGAGAGGAGTTATGATCAACAATCTCCCCCTATTTGATTATGATTAAGCAACATAGGAAAATTTCTTTTGAAAGATTAGTGGGGACTTATAAAATTTAAAATACATTTTTTAAGTACTAATCTGTAAAATCTTTTTCAGCTAAACTATTATCTGAATTGAGTTTCATTTATAAGGATATGAAATCACAATTTTTACAAGTAGAAGAGCTTAAAGTACATTCACTGATTGAACTTTCAGAGTGAAAGATCAGTGAGTAAAAGATAGTGTATCGAAAATAGAACTCTTATGTTCATTGTCCCTTTTACTATTTTCAGGGATCTTTTCAGTACTAGGGTGGAGTAAAGTACTTTGAATTTCATTAATTAGAATTTGAAGAATTACAGCGAAATGAAATTACAATGATAAGGATAAAGTACTTGTACACTGAAGAAATATTACAAAGGAAATAGAAAACTATGACTAGTCAGAGATGTTCTCGTTTCTTCTTTGTAGCTCATTCTCATAAAGAGTCTTCTGTCTGTTCATCAGAGGAGCATCTGACCAGCAGCGCCAAAGCATGATCTTTATGAGAGATGATGGTGCCCTGTGAATTTCTTGGTTTCTGAAAAGTCCTAAGAACCCTTCATTATCCAAGAATACCATACCAGGTTCAGGTAGTGTGATAATTTCGTCTTCTTGATATATTCGGTCTTGAGGAAGAGAGGTGTGAAGCATTGATATATCAGGGAGCTCAAGATGACCAAGAATTCTTTGATAATCAAACTTAGTTTCATGCTCATTCTTCGAACTTGAGCCACCTTCAGCAACTGATCTTTTCTTCTTTGATGGTTCAGGGAGAGGGGGAACTTGTACATGTTGAGACATTCTTTGCAGCAACTGATTCAACTCATCTTCTACCACATTCTTGAACTTGGATTTGGAACCCTGAATGGCATCTCTGATTTCGAGCCATTCAGTGTATCCATATAACCTTAAGAATTTTGCTTCTTCTCTCTCTGTTCTGGATGGCCTCGTCATTCTTACATATACCTTTGGACCACCTCTGTTAGAGTGTCGCCCTTGGATAGTTACGTGAATGATTTTGTCATCAGATCTTCGAAAGTTCAGCATCTCTATGCACCAATCCAGTTCTTTGTCTTTCTGAGTTGTGGCTTCAATGGTTAGTGCAGTGAGAATATTCTGTTGAGCGAGAATGGGATCTACATTCAGGTTTTCCTGTACAAGTTCTTTCCCGAGCCGTAGCCGCGGCCGAGCCGTTCACTCTTTTCTAATTGCTCTTTGGCTGCTTTGTCTCTTGCTGAGTCTTCCCTGAGAATCTTCCTTGCTAAAGCAAGATCATTCTCAGTTTGCTTTATTTCTTCGTCTCTGATCCTCTGAGCTATCAGAGCTTGTTCTCTCTCTTCCTTGGATAAGAAGTAAAATTCATCTACTATTCTGATTGGTACAACGTTTATTGGGTCTTCTTGGGGCACCCTTATTCTTTTTGCTTCAAATTCCCTTAGGAATTTTATTCGCCTTTCTTCCTCTTCAGGCTCGCTTATTATCTGCTTCTGAATGCGACGCCGAGGGATAAGGCCTTCTTCTTCCTCAGAGTCAGTTTCCTCTATGTACATAAACTGCTCATTGGAAGAAGGTTCCTTCCTTGTGGATGAGTCCTTTTGGGACGGGGATCACTGAGGGAATGAGAGGATGAAATAGTTTTATCAGAGGGAATTTTAGAGGGTGAAGAGGAGTGTATGGGAGATTCAGAGAGAGGAGTAAAATAAGGGATAAGCTGAAGCGATACCTTATCAGCGGTCTCCCCCTCTGATATTGGGATGGTGGCCTCAAGATCGACCACTCTGGCTGAGGGTCCAGCTTCGTCCCCCAAGGGCTCTAGCTGAGATGTACTTGGTCTAGATAATCTGAAATGCTCCAGTGCAAAACCCAAGTCATCATCATCATCATCAACCTCATAGTGAGGGATGCGTTCCTCTTCGTCTTCATCATCCTCTTCCTCATCATCATCATCAACTCTTGCAGTTGAGGAAGGTTCTGGTCGTTGGATGTAAGGAGAGATCCTTTCATCTGGAAATCGACGATTATGCTCGCCGATAAGTTCGTCAGCGAACTCTTTGGCCACCTTCTCCCCCTCAATGTTATCATAGGGCAAGACATGGACCATCAGAGTGCGAACATTTGTATGCACAGCTTCCAGCATGGTCCGATCAGTAGCAGCAAAGGAGGGACCAGTCCCACTGAGCCTTGAGAGAGCCTGCAGGATGTCAGACTGAGTCTTTTGAATAGACTCGAGGACAGTGGCCTGAGCATCCACCTTCTGCTCAATGTTGAGGAGGGATTAGTGAAGGTCCTTGTGATCGTCCTTCAGGTTCTGAACATCAGACACTAAGTTGCTGACATTCGTCTTCACTCCTGGAGTGCCAGCGACCTGTCTGAAAATTAACTCTGCTGAAGTTTGCAGAGTGTCCAGCCTGGCCCTGGTCAGAGCACACTCATTGACCAGATGATCAATGGCTGGGAAAGTGGGAGCAGGCAGGGACACAAGAGCCATTTCAGTGAGTCTGGAAGGAAGCTTGGGAGCCAGGTTCTCCATCTTGACATCCCTGAGCTTTTTGGCACTGGGAGGGCGTTGAGGAGACTGCATCATCGGCTTCAAGGTGGTGGTGGTGGTCGCTGTCGCTGAGTAGACAGGAGCAGTTGCAGCAGCTGATGACATTGATAAAGAGGCGAGAAAAGAATCCGGATCAGATGATGGATGTAAAATAGAACTATTTTCCTTGAGAGTATCGTGAGGATTACTCTCAGGGACTACTTTTGCAGAGGCAGTGTCCTGAGGATCACTGACCAGTGTCTTACAGTATCTGAAAGAGATACTCTGAGGTCCTTTTAAATTGGCTTTCCAAAACTCAGATTGCCTAAACAATTTTGAGGTTTGGACCGCGTGCATTTCAGCATTATCAGAGATAGGGACAACTATCACTGAGTCATTTGCTGATGTGAGGACCAAAGAAGTAGAGATGGAAGAGGTAGAGAAGGTAGTGAAAGTAATACCTGATCCAGCTTCAGCAGAGCTGGCTATAACACCTTCAGAGACCTTAGTCACTGTTGGTGGTGGTAGTGCTGATGAAGCTTCAACGGCAGCAGAAACCGTCGGAATGGCTGTGGATGAGGGTGGTGATTGAAATGCACCAGAATCAGAGAGGATGGTCTGTTGAAAGACCACCTTCTTGGGTTTCTTTGATGCGATGGTCTTTTTATGACCATCAGCGGGGGATTTCCTCTTTGCAGCAGCAGTGCCTTGGGTACTCGCTGAGGGGATGGGCAGCGAGGAGGACACTGAAAGAGGTGCTCCTATGATTTGGAGCATATAGGGAGTGAGGGGAGCGTCATCTGGACGTTCTTCCAGGTCCAGGGACTTCTTCCCTACCATGGAGAAGGCGTAGTCACCAACCTTCGGGTAACTCTCCCCGAAGGCTTCTTCAAGGATGATTGAGAAGAAACGTGGGTAAGGGATAACGTGATGTCTTGTGGAGGCGTTGAGGCGGCTGCACATATCGCTAGTTCAGAGGGTGACCGGTGCAGAGAGAGAAGGCAAGGTCCTGAAAATGCTTGCTCGCCTGATCGTGGGAGCCAACTTTTGACCCCAGGCACTGAATGACCTGGGTGAGAACATATTGCCAGCGAACAGGGAGTCTCTTCTTCTCCAGCTTAGAACCCACCGTCTTCACTAAGGGGTTCTCCCACTTGTAGCCAATGGAGTCCAAGAAAGCATCAATCTGCTGCTTTGTTGGTTCAGCACCCCATTGTTCATTTTTCTTGCGCTGAGGGAGTCTGAGCGCCTTTCGTACAAACCCTACTGTGAACGCAAAGTAACCAAGGTCAGGGATTGTGAAGGAGATGGCAGGGAGGACATTGCCCTTGTCTGTCTTCAGCGTAGTACACTGCGCCGTGTACCAGAGAGCCTGAAGGTGAGACGCAATGCCCACTGGGTTGTGGACGAAGGCAAACATCAGCGGGCATGCCTTTAGGAAGGTTGCAGCATCCTTGAACTAAGGGCGTTCAGAGGGAATGTCCACCAATGCAATGTAATTGCATGGCTTGAAGGTTGATTTCTCCATCTGAAAGTGACAAGTTGGTGCAGCGACCAACTGGTTAGCAGCAGCGGTTTCAGAAACGTTGGAAGCAGATGCCATTTCTGTAGGAGAAATGGCAACACCGAAGAGATAAATCATGGTTTTAATACATGAATGTATAAACCAGAGGTTTGGTATTAAAAAGTACCAAATGTAAGATCAAAGAAACAAGTGTTTTGATGAACAATATCAAAATACTTGTTGGCAATTAAGAAAAATTTTAAAGATAAATAAAATAGTATAAAATGTAAAAAAAAAATTTGTTCTAGTAACAGGGTTTTGAAAGTGAAAAACTTTTCAAAAACAAGATTTTATAGATTTTAAGAAAGAAAAGAGATTAGAAAGGTGAAACGAGTTGTTTCCAGTTCTTGATATAAGGTTTAGATCAAACCTTAACCGTGTGAAGAAGAAAAACGCACAAGTGCATGTTCTTGGTGTTCTTGCAGAAAGCTTGAAGATTCAAAGTTTATCCTTTGCCTTTAGAGAAGTTATGAAAGCGGAAGGAATAAAGTGAGACAAAAGGAATGCTTAAATAGCAAGAGGAGAGAGAAAAAGAGAGGATAACTAAACCACGGTTTTAGCTTTTTGAAAAAAAAAATGATGACCTGGGGCACGTTCCAAGAAAGGAGTTGGAATGGAAACGTCGCGGTCCGTCGTGTGTCAGAAAAAAAAGGTTTGACGTGTCCTTTTCTTAAATATTTGAAAAGATTATAAAGATAATTATCCAAAAGGAAAGTTTATCCTTTATAATTTTCGAAAATTCATCACTAATAATAAAGGATTGTCAGTGAGGAGTTTTAATTTAAGAGAAACATTCTTTGATGAGAAAAGATATCAAAGAGTGTTAAGGATTAGAAGATAATACCTGAGGAGATGGCCTAGATATCGCTGAATCAGAGTTCAGTGAATGGAGAGTTTGAAGGCTTTATTTGTAATCCTTTGTTGGTCACTGACTAAAGAGTTATTCAGCGTTCAATATACCAAGTTCGCTGATGAGTAGATTGAATCTTGTTTCATAAAGAGGCTTGGTGAAAAAATCAGCGAGCTGATATTCAGTAGGAACAAAATGAAGCTCAACTTCACCATTCATCACATGATCTCTGATAAAGTGATATCGGATCTCAATATGCTTGGTTTTGGAGTGGAGTACAGGGTTGTTAGCAATTGCTATAGCACTTGTGCTATCACAGTAAATAGGAATTTTTGGGAGCTTTAGATCGTAGTCTCTGAGTTGATTTCTCATCCAAAGGATTTGAGCACAACAACTACCAGCTGCTACGTATTCAGCTTCAGCGGTGGAAGTGGACACTGAGTTTTGCTTTTTACTTGTCCAACTTATTAACTTACCACCTAGTAGCTGACACCCACCAGTGGTACTTTTCCTATCAATCTTACAACCTGCAAAGTCACTGTCAGAATAACCGATGAGATCAAATCCTGAGTCTTTGGGATACCAGAGACCAAGATTTGGAGTTCCTTTCAGATATCTGAAGATTCGCTTTACAGCGATTAGATGAGATTCCTTCGGTTCAGCTTGATACCGAGCACAGAGACAGGTAGCATACATGTCTGGTCTACTCGCTGTAAGATACAGCAGAGACCCAATCATTCCTCGATAGGTAGTGACATTTACTGGTTTCCCGTTGGGATCTTTGTTTAATGTCAGAGGAGGCGCCATAGGAGTCTTTATCGCTGAGCATTGATTCATGTCAAATTTATTCAGCATGTCTTTAACATATTTGCTTTGACTAATAAAGATACCTTTATCAGATTGGTTTATCTGCAAGCCTAGAAAATATGTTAGTTCACCCATCATACTCATTTTATATTGTTTTTGCATTCTTGCAGCGAAACGAGTGCATAATTTGGGTCTTGTGGAACCAAATATAATGTCATCAACGTATATCTGAGCGAGAATCGTATGACCTTTATATTTTCTTAAAAACAGAGTTTGGTCAATTTTTCCACGAACAAATTTTTCTTTAAGAAGAAATTTAGAGAGGGTGTCATACCATGCTCTTGGAGCTTGTTTTAACCCGTAAAGAGCTTTTTCAAGTTTAAAAACATAACCAGGGTGGTTAGGGTCTGAGAAACCAGGGGGTTGTTCAACATAAACTTCCTCGCTGAGTTTTCAATTTAGAAAAGCACTTTTAACATCCATTTGAAAAACTTTGAAGTCTTTATGGGCAGCATAAGCTAAAAAGAGTCTTATGGCTTCTAAACGAGCTACAGGTGCAAAGGTTTCATCATAATCAATTCCTTCTTTCTGTCTATAACCTTGAGCAACAAGTCTAGCCTTATTGCGAATTATAGTCCCGTTTTCATCTAGCTTATTTCTGAAAACCCATTTGGTTCCTATGACGGTTTTATCAGAGGGTCTAGGAACAAGATTCCAAACTTTATTTCTACGAAATTCAGTCAGTTCTTCTTGCATAGCTGAAACCCAGCTAGGGTCAGAGATAGCTTGATCTATCTTCTTAGGTTCAGAGAGAGAAATGAAGTTCACATAAAGACAGATATTACCTGTACCTCTACGTGTTTTGATACCTGCAGTAGGATTGCCAATAATCTGATTTATTGGATGATTTGCAGTCCATCGCTGAGCTGGTGGTTGAGGAGAGAGATCAACAGCCGATTCAGCGACCTGTTCTTCAGATTCTGGAACAGGACTTGTTTCAGCAACAGGTACTTCATTTAGAAACAATTCAGGGGATTGATTTTCAGAGGAGGTTTGGTTATTCACAGAGGAATTTCTAAGAGATGACTCAGTAACAGGAATCTGATTTAAAGGAGTAACATTTATCCCTGAAGATGGATTATTGTTACTTGTTGAGTTTACAGGGATTTCATCATCACATACATCAGCTGGAGTTTGATTGCTGAAGTATGTTTCAGGTTCCCCATAATGAGATTCCATCCAAGCATTTAATTCCTCATCATCGTCAAGATTATGAGAAGGATGAATGAGACGAGATTCATCAAAGTTGACATGCATAGATTCTTCAATGTGTTGTCTTCTTTTGTTGAATACTCTGAAAGACTTAGATACAGAGGAGTATCCAAGAAATATACCATCATCAGCTTTGGGATCGAATTTTCCCAAATGATCTCTGTCATTTAGAATGTAACATGTACATCCAAAAATGTGAAGATATTTCAGAGTGGGTCTTCTCCCATGAAATAATTCATAGGAAGTTTTCTTGAAGCGCTTAACAATTAGGGATCGATTCTGAGTAAAGCATGTTGTATTGACAGCCTCAGCCCAGAATTGAGTTGGAAGACGTGATTCACTGAGCATTGAGCGAGCTGCTTCGATTATAGTTCGATTTCTTCTTTCAGCAACACCGTTTTGCTGAGGAGTTCTTACTGATGAGAAGTTGTGAGATATGCCTTTTTCTTCAAAGAAACTAACCAAAGTACTATTTTTGAATTCAGTACCATGATCACTTCTTATGGAGCGAACAAGTAAGGAGTTTAGCACTTCCATTCTTTTGATAAAAGAGATTATCATTTCAGGGGTATCACTTTTGGATCGAAGGAAGAACACCCATGTGTATCTGGAGTATTCATCAACAATCACTAAAGTGTATTTCTTTCCAGAGATTGATTGGACATTGACAGGTCCAAAAAGATCCATGTGGAGTAACTGAAGAGGAGTGGTCACTGAAGAAACTTGTTTTGATCTGAAGGAGGCTTTTGTCAGCTTTCCCTTTTCACAAGCCGAACAAAGAGATTCCTTTGTAAAGGTGTGATTAGGGAGGTCTCTGACTAAGTCTTTTTGAGACAACTCATTAATTGTCTTAAAGTTGAGATGAGAGAGTCTTTTATGCCATAACCAGTTTATGTCAGTGGATGCTTTAGAGATAAAGCACACGTTCTCAGAGTGAGAACTATTCATGGTTATGACGTATACATTTTCAACTCTTTTGCCAGAGAGGGCAAGCTTATCATTTCCGTCAGTGACAGCACATCTATTCTTCAGGAATAGAACTTTGAAGTCTTTGTCACACAACTGACTAACGCTCAAGAGATTGTGCTTTAGTCCCTCAACGTAAGCGACACGAGAGAAAGATGTGGCTCCGTTGGACAGAATATCCGTTGCAAAAGACTTTTCTTCTTGTCGCTCCCAACTCCTTCAACTATCAGTCAACTCATTCCATAACCTTTAGTGTATCCTTTGCCATTTCCACCAAAGGTCACTGATGGACCAGCTTCTTCTTTGTAGTCAGAGAGCAGAGATTTTCTGCCTGTCATATGCCTCGAGCATCCGCTATCAAGATACCAGATACCTTTGGCACTCTGCATACAACAAAATATTAATTGTTTAAAGGTACCCATATTACTATTGGTCCTGCTTGGTTAGATACAGGATTGGCGGAAGTACTACTAGCTGAAGAACTCTCTTCAGTGGATATCTTCACCTTAGTTGGTTTGGAAACTTTGGTGGATTTCATTCTTGCTGATTTATCAGCTTGAGCTACTTTCTTTCCATGAGCTAGTTTATCAGCTCTAGTAGCATTTGGACACTTGCTTGCAATGTGTGTTGTTTCACCACAGTGAAAGCATTTTCTATATTTAAAAGGTTTGGAGTTAAGAGAGGGAACAGGATGTTTCTCAGGGATAGGTCCAAGAATTCCTTTATCCATGATCCTTGGAGGTATTACGACCTTTTTAGGGGTAGGAGTGAGATCGATTTTAATGTTGGGAGTTGGTCTTTGAGAATAATCAGGGACCTTCTTCCCAGATTTAGAAATCTTCTCTGAGGACTTCTTGTTCTTATTTAGAGATTTCTTATTCTTAGGAACATGGTCAAGAACCTTGTTCTTGATCATTTTCTTAGAATGATCCTCATGAAGCTTCTCTTTAGAGGAAGTGGAAGAAGAGGTTGAAGAGGAAGGATTAGGGATAAAAGAGATAAACATTCCAAATTTGAGCATGGAGCGATCATTCTCTGATTCTTCCTTTTCAGGGTTATAGCCTAACCCACTTCTCACTTTCATAGGTATTTGGGCATTGATAATCTCATTGACTTTATCGGAAGCCTTACACCATCCTTCGATGGTTGCCTTTTCAGACTTGAGATCAGCAATAGCCTTTTCCCTATGGCGATAGCTTGTTGTTTCTCAATGCTTATTGTTTGATTTGCAAAAACTTGGTCTTTGAGAGAATCCTCAAGTTTGGAAAGTTCTTTGATTCTTATGTGGCAATTTTTTAATTGTTCAGATAAGTCAGTGTTAATTTTCTCAGCTTTTATCTTTCCATTCAAAGCGTTGTAAAAATCAACAGTCATTGCATCGAGAGCCGACAAGTTATCTTTTTCAGAGAGAAAGGAGTCAGAGGGAATGTTTACCTGAGTAGATGGAGACTCAGAGGAAAACGTTTCAGAGACTTCTTCAGCATCCTCTATTCTTGCCATTAGACAGAGAAAGGCAAGATCTTCTTCATCTGAACCAGACTCTTCAGAGGTCTTGGCCCAGTCATCTTCAACATCCCAGTCAACTTCTTCAGCAACAAGGCCTTTGCCTTTTTGCTGGTTTTTCTTCATATCTCTGTATTTATTTTTCATTTTCAAATATTTCTCCTGTTTATCAGAGGTATGGGAGGTAGTGGCAGCAGCAACTTTCTTCGACCTGCATTCACTTGCCAAATGGCCCTTTTTCTGACAATTGAAACAGATCCTTGAGGCTTTTTCAGCAGGCAACGTTTTCTGTTTTTCAGAGTCAGAAAGGTTAGAAGATTTTCGAAAATTGTTCTTTCTGGCAAATCTTTTAAATTTGTTGGTTAAAAGAGGTAGAGAGTTATCAAACTCAGAGATGTCAGCATCAGTGAGTTGATCTTCTGAATCAGTTTGATCTAATTCAGTTATAGAGGTGATAGTAGAAGAAGAACCATTTTTAGAAGAAGTTCCTTCAGAAGTCACAAGTGCTAAAGAAGTACTTTTAGCACCCTTGAGTTCATTAAGAAGATTTTTCCTTAAAAGCTGGGATTGTTCCTCATTTAAGAGCATACCATATAATGCACTTAAAGACAGGGTTTCAAGATTCTTTGACAGTTTTATGCATGTAGTGTACACTGTCCATTGATCAGGCAATGCCTCCATGAATTTTGTCAGAATTTCAGCGTTTGAATATACCCTATCGATTGATTTGAGATCAATCAGCAGACAGTTAAATCGCTGGTGAATTTGAGAAAGAGATTCACCTTTTTGATACATAAAACTCTCATATTTTCTTACAAGGTTTATGCATCTAGTTACTTTAACCTCAGAAGTTCCTTCATATTGGATACATAGAGTATCCCACATGGCTTTTGAAGTTCTCATTTTCATTACAGAATGATATACTTCATCAGGCAAAGACATTGCTATTATAGATCGTGCCTTAGCATCAATAGCAACTTCTTTCTTCTCTTCCTCAGTCCATCGATCTGGAGTTTTTACAATACTCCTTTCAGCGACGGCTAGGGTAGTAGCAGTGGCAGGAACAGCTGCTACTATAGTTGTAGGAACGAAAGGTCCATTTTCTACATAGTATGGGGTCTTAGGATCAGATCCCTCTAGAAAAAGTGACATTCTTTCTTTCCATAAAGGGAAATTATCATGGGTGAACCTTGGAGGTTTAGCTAAAGATCCGTTATCGTTGTAGTTTGTATTAGGGTTTGTCATTTTAAAATATGATATAAATAAGAATATTTTAAAGAGAAAGATTACAACACCGCTCTGATACCACTTGTTGGTCCCAATAAGGATCTACAAGAGTTAGATACTAAGTAAACAGTTTGTAGAAGGGGGGGGGGGGTTGAATACAAACACACGAATTTTGGTTTTTAAATGAGTTTATTTGAAATAAATAAATTTACAGTTACAAGCGGAATTAGAACAAGTTAAAAACCTATTCTATTGTAACTAAGGAAACACACAGTTTGATGCACAAGAAGATGAAAGAAAGAAATGCAGAAGGTAGAGGCTAGAAGAAAGCATGCATGAAGATGAAGAAGATATCTTCATCTATTTATACCCGCTTGCATTTAATGAAAGACAAAAGGTACATGCCACGTGGCAAGCTTGGATAGGAAGCTTGTCCTTGTAAATAAGACAGCCATGCTTTTGGCCGAATATGAACAGTACCGTATCAGATATGATGGGGACATAAGAGACAGGTCGTACGTCCTTTTCTGACATGGTTCTAGGTTTGAATTTTGTGCATCGAGGATAAGATCAAACTTTAATCTTGTAGAGGAAGCTTCATTTGATGGCTGACACTGAATGTTCAAGGATGAACTTCAGTGTTGCTGAGGCTTCACAAGACTTCACACTTTGAGTAGTTAATCGCTGCTATCGCTGAACCGCTTCAGGTCACTTAGCTGATTATCTCTTTCTTCAGCTTTGGTCTTCGACTGTTGCTGAATGGTCTTTTGGTGTAATAGCTGATCTTCAGGTCTTCAGAGATAAGCTTGTTGATCCTTGATCTTCAGCAATCGCTGATAGCAATCAGCGTATGCTATTGCTGAATCTGAACAGAAGCTTATCTAAGGAATTTCACTAAGTATAGTAAAGGAATCATATTCAAATCACTGAGAGGAGTTATGATCAACACATTTGTCAGAAAAGCGTAATGAGAATAATTAAGTCATGGTGTATAAGGCTTTCCTTTGGCGCAAGGTTTCTCACAACACCCTAGATTGATGATGAGAAGACTTGTTCTCTCGTGATGGATGTTATAACGTTCTACTAATTAATTAGCTTAGTAATTTCCGAAGGACGAAAAATGCAGCTCATGAATGTGGTTACTACGTATCTCTATGGGGATCTATATAAGGAGATATATACAAGTGCTTGATGCCATTATATTACTAGAAACCACGAAATACGTTTGCAGTGAAATTGAAACGCTCATTTTATAGATTAAAGCAATCTAGGAGGATATGGTATACCTGCCTAAGTAAGTGCTTGATTGGGAAGGGATATAAGAACCATGAACTGTACCCATGCGTATTTATAAAGAAAACGAGTTCCAAACATTCAATCCTAGCTCTATATATCGATGTAATGAACATAATAGACACTCTTGATGAAATAAGAGAAACTATAATCTATTCAAAATCTGAATTTGAGATGAAAGATCTTGGGAAAACTTGGTTTTGTGTATATATTTTATCTAAGACGCTGAGTTTGTGGAATATACCCAATAACGAAAGTTTCGTAAGGGGACTGGAGCAGGCTACCATGAGACAAAAGATTAATTCACCGATCGCATATGTCTAGAAAATAATCAGGCGATTTAACATGGACAAAGCGCATCCGTCGGTCGTAGTGTTGGATAAAAGGAAAGATCCATTTCGTCTAAAGGATGAGGACGAAGAGGTGATGGGAGCTGGAATTCCCTATCTAAGTATAATAGGCGCATTATTGTACTTAGAACAATACATTTGACCGTATATTGTATTTCTCAATGAACTCGTTAGCTAGATTTAGCTTGCGCCAACGCAACATCATTGGAATGATATTAAATTAATCTTTTGAAAACATTGATGTGGGTTTACACTTCCCTTGCAAATAGAAAAATGGGATTGATAATGAAACTTCAATGCCTACTTTAAATATGAGCGGCAAAGGTACCAGCTCTTATTAAAAGCCATCAAATCATGTCTTGGTATGTCTTTGCTGGTATTATAATATTATCTATGTGACTCATACAAAGGTTGTTCCCAAATAGGATAAGGAATTACCATAGGGAACATGTTGATTGCTTGAAAGTAAACTAGGCAAACTCTTGTAGCTACCTCTTCGAACTATTCTAAGAATATGACTCTATATGAGACTATTTAATAATGTACATGGTTAAGGACTATCATTACACATATTAAAGGAACTAGTGTTTTGAGTTCATTCAATACCCTACCTACATATATGGAAATAATGCATCATGTATCAAAGAAATGAAAGCAAGATACATCAAGGGTGATGTCATAAAGAACATTATACTTAAGTTTCTATATAATCAGCAATAACAATCTCTTGTCTAGATTCAAGTGAATCAAGTAAGATGCCAGGAGGAAGCAACATATTTACTTACCAATATCATTGCCTGAAACAATGTTTGGAAACATTAGAAAGTATCAGAATGTTGAGACTTTCCAAACTCCCTTGATTAGTGCACGAATCAGGGGGAGTAGTAGACAAAAGGGAGAGTCTACTATATATGTAATATTAGTATGTTGTGCTCTTTCCTTTGCTCAAGGTTTTATTTTTCCCACTGGGTTTTGTACCTTGGCATAAGGTTTTAGTGAGATAAACAGTCCTATACCATCTCGTTTCTTAAAACTCCATGATTGATGTACGAATAAAGGAGGATATAAACTAAAGGAATTGTTTAATGGTTTCTTGTACTCTTTTCTTGGTCTAAAGTTTTATTTTTCCCACTGGGTTTTGTTTCTTTGTGTTAGAACTAAATTTGGGAAAGTATGAAACAGAATTAAGCAACTACTTAGATCAGATGACGTGGCAAGAACATCCTTCGCATGTCTATTAGTTAGTTACTTCCTTGCTTACGTGTCTCATTGTAATAGGTCCAGTAGTTGACTTTTATTGTTGTATTCGTATAAATAGCTCTTTTTCACTGATTGTAAAACTATCGATTGAGAATACGAAATATAGAGCTGTTGTTGTGAGCATAATATTATCGATCATTCAAGTATATTTCAATATCAATTACGACTGTTCTTCGTACTTACTGTTACTAATCTTACTGTTAAGCTTAGATCTATTTGCTTCCGCTCATTATTACTTATTTGATCTATAGATTGCTTAATAGAAAGAGATCTGGGTTCCAACAATTGGTATCAGAGCATGATAATCAATCTATTGATTATTAGATCTCTTCCATTTGGAGAAATCTCTTTTCTATTTGACAATATTTTCCATTTTTGAGCACCTGTTCGTCACTCTGCCCTGTTTTACGAGATTTTGTTAAATTCATTACAGTTTTCTCTAAATCGGTGGTAATTTCTGCTTAAAATTGAGTTTAGTAAGTATTTTGTCTCATTTCGATCATTTTGAAATTAATTTGGTTCAAATTTCAACAAATCTTCAGTCATTTTCAAAATCTCTGTCTCTGACAATATGGCGAATTCAAATCTGAACGCTGTATACACATCTGGTTCTCTGACTAAACCTCCCACTCTAATATGTGATGAATATCCACAATGGAAAATTCGAATGATCAACTTTTTTGAAGGATTAGATGCTGATCTATATCCTATTGTTCTAAATGGTCCATTCGTTCCAATGACAACTATCCCAAGGGTACCTGCTACAGCAGTTTCTGATGAAGTCCCTGCTAGGAGTATTCCAAAATCAAGGGATAATTGGACGGATCCAGAGAAAGCTAAGGTTGAATTGTCCAGAAAAGCTAAAAGTCTGTTAATCATGGCTATTCCGAATGATATATTTCAATCTAAAAGCTAAAAGTCTGTTAATCATGGCTATTCCGAATGATATATTTCAATCTCTGGACTCCTGTGATAGTGCCAAGGAACTATGGGATCAATTGGAAAACATACTGGAAGGTGGGGCAAGGATGAAGAAAAACAGAAGAGCCCAAGCTCTAAATGAATACAACAGTTTCGAAGCCATCCTTGAAGAATCTCTGGAACAAACTTTTCATAGATTTAATACTCTGATAAATCTATGTAAAAGGTGTGACATCATCAGATCCAGAGAAGACAATATTGTCTTATTTCTTAAAAGACTAAATCCTGAGTGGTCAAATCTCTCTATGTCTTTACAAGCAAATCAGGATCTGGAACAATGGTCTCTTCATGATATCTTTGGAACTCTTCAAGCCCATGAAAAAGAAGTTGTTTAGAAGAAAAACACTATCGGTGGACCTCTGGCTTTAATCTCTGAGTCCAGAGGATCAGTCAGAAGGAGTAGGGAAGTTGAAAAGAAAGGGAAAAACAAGGCTCTCATGTCAGAAGAAATCTTAGAAGATGATTCTGACTCTGATGACGATATCAAAGCTTTTGCTGATTCATTGGCACTTATTACCAAACAATTTACAAAAAGGTTTGGTAATAGAAATATTCAAGGAAGCAAAAAGTTTGATCGCCCTGTTCCCAATTATGCACCTCGACAAGAGATCCAGAGGTCTAAAAAAACAGATGCAAAGAAGAAGGATGAAGAATTGAAGAGAAAGAAGGATGTGTGCTACAGATGTGGCAAGCCAGGGCACTACTCAAAGAACTGCAGAGGACCTTTGAACAAAGACAATTTGTACTACAAGAATAAATACAAGTACAATGTTGATGAAAGAGCTCACTTTGGAGAAAAGGAAAACTGGCTGGGAGATGAATCAAGTGGTGATGAAGCTATGTTCTGTGGAATGGCCAGAACAAATGAATCAAAAGATTAGCCCTCTGAAACACCTGTATGTAATCTCTCTGACACATCTGAACTTGAAAACAGCATTTTTGAAATATCAAAGAATTTGGAAGACCTTAAGCAAAAGCTTACAGTCGAAAAGAAATTGAGAAAACAAATTGAAAAAACTCTCGTCGATACTCAAAGAGAGAGAGAGAGAGAGAGATTTATAAAAGAGAAATGAATCTTCTAACTAGAGAAAAACTGGAACTAAATGTTGAAAATGAAAAGATTTCTGAAAATTTAAGAAATACAGAAGTCAAGTTTAAAGAAGAAAAATTGAGATTAAACAAACTTCTGGAAAACAAAGAAAATGAGATCAGTACTAAGGAAAGTGACATATTAAATTCTGTTGCTCTTAAAAATTATTTTCAGAAGGAAAGAGAGTTTTTGCATATTGAAATACAAAAGACAAAGCTACAGATTAAAACATATCTGGATGCTCAAAAAGTTCATGACAAGATAAATACACAGGTAGGGAGATCTGGACTTGGTTTTGAGGATCTGGATCCTTACACGTGTGAAAAACGATCAACTCTGAATTCTGTTTTCTGTCTAGGACTAAAACAAAATCCTGTGTTTCCAAATTTATATGAACAATCAATCTTTAAAAAACCAAAGCTTGAAAATAATTGTCGTCAACGAAAACTCAAATTCAAAAACATTGAATATTATTCTGGAAAAACAAAAGTTGATTTGAACAAAATTCAGAAGAAGGACGACATTTTCAGATTTGGATCAAAAGCTCATATCACTTTGAATCCAAAGGCAGATGTTTTTATACCTTTACATGCAGAAAAAGAGCTACGTCTAAGCTTTGAAAAAGATATTTTATCCACTCTGGATAAATGTTTTGAACTTGAAAATATTCAGAAACGTCCTTCAGAAAATAAGCCTGAAATAGTTCCGTGTTCCTTTGTAGACTTAAATCCTTCTGAGTCTCAAGACACTTTTGAAACTATTACATATCCTTGGGAGAACAATGATCAGGATGATGAGTTCTTTAACTCAGAAAAATATCTTTCAAATCTAGAAAATCATTTTTCCTCAGAATACAAAATGATTCCAAAAGTAACTAAGAATAAGGAAGCTCCTTTCTTATTTACTAATGAATCTCTGGAAATCAAAGCTTCTGGTTTACATATCGAAAGACATCCTAGTGGAATACCTACTTTTTCTGTTCCCCCAACAGGACAAAGAAAACCTGTGATCATTCATCCAGATTTTATTGGGATGTGTCTTAAAGCCAAATCTTGTCTTGAACTTGAAAAAGAAGAAAGTCTTAAAAAGAATTGTTCTGATCAGACAAAATCATCTCAATCTTGTTATCCAAAGTTTACTTCTGCTCAAAAAGGAAAATGGAAATCTAATCTTTCTACTTTTGTTTCAGTAAGTCAGAAATCTCCAGAGAAGGTTTATCAGAGGCAGCCTCAACAAAAGAACACTTATGATTCTAAGGATAAGTCTAGCCTAGCTAAGAAGTTCAACAGAACTACTGATACTAGTATAGACAGGAATAAGAAGAATTGTAATTATCATTATTCTAATGAAAATTCATTGAAATCTTTTATGTCTCAGATATCTGAATGTTTTTCTCTGTTTTTGAAACTAAAGGAATTTTTCTCAAGGTCCTCTAATCGTTCTTATAATAATTTCTCATTTAAAGCTAAACCAAAGAAAATCAACAGAACCACAAGGGTGGTGCCTCAATGGTTTGAGCTTTGACTCCAAAGGTCAACAATATCAGGAGGTCCTAGGTTCAAATCCAGGGAGGGGTAAAAAAATCCCCTGTGGCCACGGAGGTTCAAATGCGGTGACTCCGGACTACCTTGCGAAGCGGGTAGTCGCCCTGGGATTAGTCGGCTCGCAAAGCGGGTTGGATATCCAGGTTAATCAAAAAAAAAGAAAAAAAAAGAAAATCAACAGTACTACAAACAAAACTGTCAGATCTTTAAATTCTACAATATCCAGTCATGCACAAATTAAAAAGAATGAAAAGATTAAAACTAACACTAAAGGACCCATAATGAGATGGGTACCTAAAACAATTTGATTGTGATTGCAGAAGCAGCGTGTGCATATCTGGTATGTTGACTTTGGATGCTCGAGGCACATGACTGGCTCGAAAAACTTACTCTCCCAATTCAAAGACAAATCTGGTGGAGCTGTAACGTTTGGAGACATTGGTAAGGGTCAAATAAAAGGCTACGGTACTTTACAAGAAGGTTATATTACCTTATCAAAAGTAGCTCATGTTTCTGGACTGAAACATAATCTATTAAGTTTAAGTCAACTTTGTGATTCTAATATACTTGTTGTATTTGATGAAAAGCACTGTTACTTATTTTCTAAGGCAGGAGAAGAACTCTGGAGAGCAGACAAAAAAGGTAATCTGTATATGATGAACTTCACATCAAAGGACGGTAAAGAATCCCTCTGTCTTATCTCTAAAAAGAGTGAAATTGCTTGGGTATGGCATCATAAAATGTCTCACTAAAATTTTGAAAATCTTGAGATGCTTGTTAAACATAAACTGGTGACTGGCCTTCCAGAAGTCCAATTTCAAAAAGATCACCTCTGCCCCGCATGTGAAATGGGAAAAATAAAGCGCGCATCTCATAAAACAAAAAGTGATCATTCTTGTATACGACCTCTGCAACTATTACATGTTGATTTCTATGGTCCTATTACAACTCAAAGCTTGTCTGGCAAAAAGTATATATTGGTACTCATTGATGAATTTTCCAGGTATACATGACTTGCATTTGTCAGACGGAAATCAGAGGTACCCATCATACTGCAAAAATATGATGACCAAAATTCAAGTTCTTCTAAATCAACAGATTCAACAGCTAAGGAGTGACAATGGTATTGAATTCAAGAATGCCAAATTTGAAGCATACCTTGTTGAAAATGGAATTACACAGAACTTCTCTACTGTACGAACTTCTCAGCAAAATGGGGTTGTAGAGCGGTGCAACAGAACCTTGGTCGAAGCTGCCAGAACAATGCTTGCTACCTCTGGACTACCCATCCACTTCTGGGCTGAAATTGTTGCCACTGCCTGTTTCACCCAGAATCGTTCGATAATTGTCAAGAGGCATCTCAAAACCTCTTATGAGCTAATTAACAATCGAAAACCCTGTGTTAAATGCTTTCACATTTTTGGATGCAGGTGTTTTATTTTAAATGACAGAGACAAACTTGGCACGTTTGACAAGAAATCAGATGAAGCTAAATTCTTGGGATATTCGTTAAACTCAAGGGCTTTTCAAGTTTTTAACTTACGTACTAAGACTGTTATGGAAATCATTAACATCGATTTTGATGATCAAACTCAATTAACTTCTGAGTATTCTACTTCTAAACTTAAACTTAACACAGTTACCTCTGACTATCTTTCAGGAAGCAGAGAATCTGAAATAGATGCTATTTTACAAGATTTTATGGGCGAAGAGATATTCACAGAACCAAGTTCAATCCCTCAATCTCCAAGTATTGCAGCAGTTCTTCAATCTTCTGGCATTTCCCTGTCTGGCCCTGAATCGACTGCTGAGAGCACTAATCCTCTATTCTTCCTGATTTCACTAGTGAATGTCCAGAAGCTACTCATATGCCTTCTGTTTCTAACTCTCTTCCAGCAGATGAAATTCCATCCTCTGAAACAGAAGTACATGCTCAACCAGTAACACAATCTCGGATGACAAAATGGACCAAGTCTCACACTACAGACCTCATTATTGGCAATCCTTCTGAAGGTGTTAAGACTAGATCTGTTACTGCAAATGAAGCATTCTTTGTAAATTTTCTTAGCATGATCGAACCAAAACATGTTCATGAAGCTTTACAAGAACCTAGTTGGGTATCCGCTATGCAAGAAGAATTGCTACAATTTGAAAGAACAAAGTTTGGAATCTTGTTCCTCTGCCAAAGAACAAAGTTGCTATTGGAACTAAATGGGTTTTCCGAAACAAGAAAGATGAAGATGGCATAGTGATCAGAAATAAAGCTCGGCTGGTTGCCAAGGGGTATTGCCAAGAAGAAGGCATTGATTACGATGAAACATTTGCCCCTGTAGCAAGACTGGAGGCGATAAGACTATTTCTGGCTTTTTCTGCTTACAAAAACTTTAAAGTCTATCAAATGGATGTTAAATATGCATTTCTAAATGGATATCTAAAAGAAGAAGTATATGTTGAACAGCCTGCTGGATTTAAAGATGCTAACCATCCAGAATATGTCTATCTCCTTGATAAAGCTTTATATGGTCTAAAACAAGCACCCAGAGCATGGTACGAACGCCTATCTACGTCTCTGATCTGTAAAGGCTATGAGAAAGGTAAAATCGATACAACTCTGTTCATCAAAAGAGGCAAAGGTATGTTAATTGTGGTTTAAATTTATGTGGATGACATAATATTTGGTTCTACTCATCATTCAGAAGTTGATCTATTTTCTAAGTTAATGGAACAAGAATTTGAAATGAATATGATAGGAGAATTAACATTCTTTCTAGGACTCCAGGTTAAACAAAATACCTCTGGCATTTTCATAAATCAAGCTAAGTATGTGTCTGATATGCTTAAAAAATTTCATCTTCAAAATTCCTCTCCAATGAAAACTCCTATCTCTACTAGCGCGAAACTAGGTCCTGATCCTTCTGGAAATTCAGTGGATGTTGAGAGTTATCGAGGTATGATCGAATCACTTCTGTATTTAACTACCAGTAGACCAGATATTATGTTTGCCACGTGCCTCTGTGCTCGCTATCAAGCAAATCCCAAAGAATCTCATTTGGCTGCTGTTAAACGATTTTTTCGATATCTCAAGGGATCTCCATCTCTCGGTCTCTGGTATCCAAAAAATTCTGCATTTGATTTAATGGCATATACAAATTCTGATCATGCAGGTTGCAAATTGGATCTCAAAAGCACCTCTGGAAGCTGTCAACTTTTGGGTAACAGACTTATAAGCTGGACTTCTAAGAAGCAGAACTGTGTGTCCACATCCACAGCAGAAGCTGAGTATGTTGCCGCTACCAGTTGCTGCTCATAAGTTATCTGGATGAAAACTCAGCTCAGAGACTATGGACTCCTATACGACAAAATTCCAATTTGTGTGACTCAGAAAGTGCCATTGCCATTACTGAAAATCCAGTTCAGCACTCCAAGACAAAGCACATTGATGTCAGGTATCATTTCATCAAAGATGTTGAGATGTATTTTGTCCCTACTGACTTTCAGCTGGCTGATATCTTCACGAAAGCCTTGGATGAAACTCGTTTTAATTTCTTAATTAGCAAATTGGGCATGATTAATATGTAATTTTACTCAATTCTTTGCTTCTCTTAGAATTTTGTCAAATTATATATTTTTGTCTTTGTCAATTTTTTGTTCGATATATCTCAGAATCAGCCAGAAGTCTCTGGTTGCTTCTGTAGATTTCTTAGAGGCACACAGAAGGCTCTGAACACCTCTGTATCAATTTTTACCTTGTTTGATCTAAGTGATTACAGAAAGGTCCAACTCTTACACTTGCGAGGGGAAGAAACTGCTATCTTCAAGGGGGAGAAATATGCAATTTTTGAGGGGGAGCACGTCTTACAAACTCCAGGGGGAGCTTATCAAGTCTAACTTATGTTAGCTGTCTTCTAAACCTCTCTTTACTTAACAATTTTATTTGAATTTGCTTCTTCTGACTAACTCTTGCCATCAACGCTACAAATATATTTCAGATTCAACTTAAATTCTTCTAAAAAGATGTTCTTTGACATTATGGTCAAAAATCTTTCCATGACCAGATATTCTTTACCTCTGTGTTTCTTTTTGAAAATTCTTTAATAAGCCTATTTTAATTAACTCTTGCCTTCAAGGTTGCTTAAAATTTTCTTATTACTGTTTTTTTTAAAATAAATACTTGGTTTCGAATATTAAACTTTCATTTGGTAAAAACCGCTTTCTATCCAAATGTCTGATTTTTAAATACAATTTTAATGGAATTAATTACTCTAAAATCTTTTTTTAATCAACAGATTATCTGTTTTATTTTGGTTATCCCCAAATTAAAACCCTTCCCATTCAAAAATCACTCGAGTGCTCTTTCTCTCATATATAACCCTCGATTTAGAACCTTTATACTACTGTGCGTTATCCTTCCTCTCAAGTTTCCTAATATTTCCTAATTGGCGTTTGCAATTCCACAAGCTTTCTTCATCAATGGCGTCTCCACAACTCGAAGATGGAACTTTGGTTGCTTCCACAGCTGATAGTGCTCCTGTTATCAAGCTACCATTGAAGTCAAACAATGTTCAGGTTCTACTTGATCCTAATACTTATCTCTCAGAGTTCCGAATCATGATTGAATTTCTACAAAACCAATCCCTGAACCGAGCCCTAACTCTGACAAACCCAAATGTCCCTGAAATTTATGTTCAAGAGGTATGGCAAACAATATTTATAAAGGATGAACACACCCTAATTGGAGTTTTTGGGCATCCTAATGAATCTGAATCT
The DNA here is from genome assembly GCA_036898165.1 of Silybum marianum. Taxonomy (NCBI): domain Eukaryota; kingdom Viridiplantae; phylum Streptophyta; class Magnoliopsida; order Asterales; family Asteraceae; genus Silybum; species Silybum marianum. The sequence goes on along the minus strand of CM072540.1, from coordinate 10,646,780 downwards.
GCAGTCCAAATACCAATCACTCGCAGGAAAATTGCTAAATATTTCCATCTTCCTCAATCATTCCTTGAAACTGAAGGCCAAACCATTCCTAACCCTGCCCTTGAACCCAATCCCACTCCTGAAGCTCTGTTGGACTTTATTCGTTTTTTGGGCTACAATGAACATATCCATCGGCTATCCGAGTTCAAAAGAAAGCAGCTACCCCCGATGTGGAACGTCCTTGTTTCAATACTGAATAAAAGGCTTACTTGCAAGATTGGGTTTCTCGATCAAGCCAGTAAGAACATTCTCACCATCATGTATGGGATGTTCTTTAACACACCTCTGGATTACGCCAGTCTTCTCTTCCTGAAAATGAAAGCTGCCGTTCAGACTAAGACCTCTCTACAAAGCCAAGGGAAACCATTACCTGCACTGATGTTCCCACGGTTTTTATCACTCTTCACCTTCCCAGTGATTGGTGCACTGAAAGCTCCTCTGGTTCAACCCTTCTGCAAAATCGCCTCGATGAGCTCTCACAAGCCAACCATCGACGTCAACGGTTATCCTGCTGCCAGAGAACTTTCCAGGTACATGCTTGACCTTATACCTTCAACCTCTTTTATTCTCATTTCTTATAGACGCTCTATGGTATTCTCAGAATAGAGAGTACCTACCCCAGAGCAGTTAGAGCCTAGAATAGAAAGTGAAGGGTCAGGTGAGACTGAGTCTGAAAAGAATTCGAGTGCCAATCAGAGAGCTTCTAACCATCCCGACCTCTTAATACAAGAGGGTACAGAAGATGTCCATAGAGACACATTTGAGCGATTCTCTCTCCAAGAACCCCAAGGGTACCCACATCTTCTGAGGTAGTTGTCACCGCATCTACACTCATTGAAAAAGGACAACCCAGTCCAAAGCACCCAGAGCCAACCCGATCAGAGGGATTTCTTTGCACCTCTGACGCAAGCACCACAGGGGAATCCACATCTTCATCATCCTCTCAAAAGGGTGATGATGAAAATATAGGAGTTCATTCGCCCCAGAACACGCCACCACCCACACAGAACGTTGATGTCCTTGTGACCAACGATGTCATAGGGCAATCAGAGGGTACGTCCATGCCCTCTGATAGTTTAGATGCTGATGAAATCCCATCAGAAGGGTTACAGCTACAGGATGCATCTCTTACCGGAGTGTTTACACTTCATCAAGGTAAGCACATTGTGTTCAGCTCCTTTCAGAACAATCGAAGAGGTGTCTGTGAATAACTGCCCTCGACGACAGGTTGGAAGTCCCTCCACACTCAACGTCAACACAGGTGTGAAAGAGGGCCTCTCTGAACGTGAGAGACAAGGGGCTTCATTCGTTGGAGATGCACCGGTTACCCCTTCTGACTTTGTCACCAATGCAACGTTCAAGGCATTTGGTGATCAAATTCAGAGATCCAAAATTATCCATGGTTTCCCAGCAACAACTTCTCACTGTTATTCAAGCTCAGCAGGCAACACAAAATCAATCATTGGAGGCAATCAGAAAGCTTCTTTCTGACAATGTAGAGGCTCAACAAAACTCTGCTCATTCTTACTTTCAAGCTCTGGACGCCGGCATTAAATCCAATGCAGAGGCCATTTTCAATCTTCCTTCAGAGCTACCTACTCCTGAAGTCACCATCACAACTAAAGAGTATGCGTCTTTTGTTGCTGACATCAACAAAATTATCAAGGTTGTCTTCCCTTCAGAAGATGCGCCTACTTCTGCTTCGTCTTTGGTCAAGAAGTCGGATATGGCCCAGTTTCAGAAGGCAATGATTGATCGCATTAATTCTCTGACCTCTAAATATGCCTCTAAAACCAATTCCAGTAATGCTCATATGGATCAGAAGCTTTCCACTATGGAAACCACGGTGTCCAAGCTTTCTTCTCTGGTAAGTGCTTTGTCCTCCTCCTTTGAAGATAAAAAGAAAGCTAAAGAAGCACGGGCTTGCAAGAAGGCGGAGCTAAAGCGCAAAAGGTCTGAGGATCAGGATCCTGATTCTCAGTAGGGGGAGAACATGGAGAAAATCAAGAAAATGAAAGTTGAAATGGGTCAAAAGATGGACCAAGAAAAAGGTAAAGCATCATCCTCCTCACCTTCTGCACCTCCTCCCACAAAGCAAACTCCATTAACTCCCACTCCTCTAGCCACTCACAAGGGTCCTCTGCCCAAGGATCCAGAAATTGCCAAGTTTATTTTGGAGGTAATGGCGAATACAAGAACACAGAATCATCCGTCCAACGTAAATTCTGCCAGAACAGAGGCAACTAAAGCAGAAGCCATAGCACAAGCAAAAAGAGCAGAAGAAGCCAGAGCTAAGACAGCGAGAGCTGAGGCATCCAGAAAAGAAGAAGAAATTCGATTAAAAGTTGAGGCTGAACAAAAGGCTAAATTTGAAGCTGAAAAAGCTAAGGAAGAGGCTCTAAAAGCCAAGCTGAAGCACAACATGCCTTGGCTCTGGAAAGAGCAGAAGCTGAGAAGGCAAAAGAAGCTGCTGAAAGGGCTCGTGAAAACTTTGAAGAAGCGAAAAGGAAAGAATCTGCAAGATTCATAGCTGCAAATGAAGAAAGAATGCAGAAGTTGGGAAGAATTGAGCTACCCGTCTTGGAAATCAAGAATAAGCATCTGTATTCTCCTGTAGATCAGAAAATATATTTGATGATGCCTAACTTTTCAAACGAGTATCAAGTCAGTGATGAAGTCAAAGATAAGTTTATAACTCAGAGGCTATCAAGAAAAGAGGCCTATTCCATTATCCCAATCAAAACTATCTCCATCAGGCATACTCAATTCGAACAAACTCCAATTTGGTTCACAATTTATAAGGTGGTCAGAGAAGATAACAAGGCATCATTTTTTTGTGATAATGATCTTCTGTCAATAAATCCTTCTGATTTGCTTACTCTGGAGAAATTCATGAAGACTCAGATGAACAGAGAAAGTGAAGATCAAAACAGAATTGCTTACCTTCGTATCATTGAATGTATGAAGTCGTTCATCAGATACCGAAGGCAAGTAGACTTTCAAGCTGGTTTAAACTACAATGTTGATATCTTGTGTATCGCTGCACCAAATGAAGACCTGGAGGGGATTAATATGCAGAGGATTGGGAAAGTAATAATCAAACAAGAAGTTGGAGTTGTATTCAAAAGGCCTAACAGAAAAAGTTTCTTCAGAATCAAAGATTCTCACAGATACTCTACAGAGGTTGTCTACATCGCAAAATGTTTTGCTTCTGCAACAAATGACAATCAAGATGAAGAAATCAGAGACAAAATTGTTAAGAGACTTGAAAAACTGATGAAGCTCAGAGAAGAAGTTACTGATGTTATCTACAAAGTCATTTCCCATACAGCTCCCTTCTAATACACGTGCAACATTCTGTTTTTCATACTTAGGGGGAGATTGTTAGAACTCAATTTGGGAAAGTATGAAACAGAATTAAGCAACTACTTAGATCAGATGACGTGGGAAGAGCATCCTTCGCATGTCTATTAGTTAGTTACTTCCTTGCTTACGTGTCTCATTGTAATAGGTCCAGTAGTTGACTTTTATTGTTGTATTCGTATAAATAGCTCTTTTCACTGATTGTAAAACTATCGATTGAGAATACGAAATATAGAGTTGTTGTTGTGAGCATACTATTATTGATCAATTACGACTGTTCTTCCTACTTACTGTTACTAATCTTATTGTTAATCTTAGATCTATTTGCTTCCGCTTATTATTACTTATTTGATCTATAGATTGCTTAATAGAAAGAGATCTGGGTTCCAACACTTTGACATAAAGTTTTAATGAGGAAGAAATTATGCATCATCATCCCTTTGACTCGGCACAAGGAGGAGTATTGAAGGATATTATGCCTTCATCAATAAGGAAGTGATTGAGGAAATCATTTAGAGTTACCATATTGTACATTTTCCTTTTCCACGTAAATTCATCCCTATTTAAAGGGTTCATTAGTAATAAGAATGAGGCCTATTGATTCTCTCTATATCGATCGTCCTACAACAATTTTTATATTTTATCAAACAATATTCTATCAATAGAAACTAAATCCAACCCACTCACCTCCACCAAACCCATGTGACCCCACCAGTACCACTCCCTACCTCATGTTTTATTTTATACATTTTTAAATGCATCCTACAGCCTACCTCTCTTCTTTACTCCTCAAGAACCACCAGCAGCACTCTACATTTTACAAATGCTTACAAGGTTGTTCTTCTGATACCTGTCACTACTCCATTTCCCCTCCAATCAGCAACACCTTCTACATGTCCCTCTGTCTTCGCTGATAGTTTATGGTTGATTCGATTTTTTTATGGTTTTTGGTTGATTTTGATTTTGATTTTGGGTTCCTATAGTTTAATATTTTGAGTTATATTTAGGCATTGACTGATGTTTTTATGGTTGATTTTGATTACCGTTTTGTATTTTAATTTTTAAAGTCAAATCACGAGGTGAAGGAAGGTCCGGGAGAAAATGGGTTCACCGGTGGCGAGTGATGAGGTTGCTAGAAGGGGATCGAAGGGAGAGGAGGAAGTCGGGGGGGGGGGGGGTAACCATTCATTCCGGATAACAAATCCAAGAAAGCATCGAAAAGGTTGGAGATTGAGGCAACATCGTCGCAAATTGAGACGAAGCCTGGTGATGCAAATAACGCAGCTCACCATCGCCGGTGACCCCCACCATTGCAACATTGTTACCTTCATTGTTGCAGAACCAATGACCTCCTCCAGTCCTCCTTCTCCCCTTCATACATCGTTGAAGGTATGTAAAGCGAAACCGATTTCAGAAAACTTAGCGACGCTTTACACCTCATGGCCGTATTGGATTTGTACAGAGAGTCGATGATTTATGGTCTTAGTGATGGTGCCAGATATGGGGTTGTTGGAGGTTGGGGTCTTCCATTTTTCATACGAATAGGAAGAAAATAAAATAAATAAATAACAAAAAGAAAAAGAAAAAAATGATAAATAATTAAGAAATTAAAGAAATATGGAAAAGACATAAATGCCCTTCACATTAACTGGGTTTTCTGACAGATTTAGTCAGAGGGACGAAAAAGGAAACGAATTACAAACCATGGGGACGAAAAAAGCAGTTTCTAAAGATCAGGACGAAAATCGTTATAATCATCAAACCACAGGGACGAAAATCGTAGTTTACTCTTATGTTTATCTGCAGACTACAATTGGTTATAAAAATTTAAACATGAGCTTTAATAAGCTGTACGTATGCTTAATCAAATTGTAAACTTGAAAATTAAGTAATTTATCTTTAATCAATTGTACATAATGCTTAAAAAGTTGTTTTTAAAAGTTTAAGCCAAATGCTTTGTAATATAAGTATAGATTATATTTTTACTAGAAACGTACTCACGCAATGCAGCGAGATACATCTCGATTTTAGGTTTTATTTTGATTTTTGTCTCTATCGCTATTCTAATGGTTTTATGTGGTTTTGAGAAAACGATTTTAATGTTCATTTAAAAGTTCTCTTTTTTTATATAATTTCTTTAATTCGATTTTTTTTATCATAATTTAATTATGTTTAATAACAAAATAATCTATTTTTGGTTCAATAATATAACTTTTTATATGATAATAATTAAGTTTTCTGTTATAACTCAATGATTATCTTAATTATACTTTAGATTTTTTATATTTAAAATTAAATGTTTATCCTGTATTTTGGATAACGATTATCTGCAGTTAGTTACACGAATTCAGAACTAAAACTTTAATAAGTTGTACTTACGCACAATTTACTTCTAATTTTAAAAATTAAGTAATTAGCGTTAAGTAACAGTACCTAGGCTTAAAATGTTGTTTTTAAGAGTTTTTAGCCAAATGTTTTATAATATAGTATAGATTACTAAACTACTTTTGTTAATTTAAAAACATAATAATTAGATATTTCTTAAAAGTATATCGGTAAAATTATTCTTTAGTTCATTTGATTTTTAAAGTTTATTTGATTTTTTGTATTTGTTGTTGATGTTATAATATAATTTTATGTGATTTTGAGAAAACGGTAATATTTTATTTTTAAATAAAATTTAAATTTGAATACTTAATTTTATGTGATTTTAAAAAACGATAATTTTTTTATTTTTGAATAAAATATAAATTTGAAAACTCAATAAAAATTTAAATTTGATATTAGTATCAAATTAATTGTTTAAAAATCCTTTTTTATGTAATTTTTTAAATTCAATTATTTTGTTATAATTTAATTTAGAATTAAAAATGAAATAATTTATTTTTGGTTTAAAAATATAGTTTTTATAAAAATAATAATTAAGTATTTTATTAGAACTTGATGATTATCCTAATTATATTTTAGATTTTTTATATTTAAAATGAGATGTTTAGCCTGTATTTGATTATGTTTATATGCAACTTTCAGGCATTAAGATACGTTTCAAACGTGGATTTGCCTCAGTTCGGATTGTTCTCTGCAACTCGGGAACATGAAGTTGGAATCGCTACTTGAAGTCGGCGTTACTATTTATGTCAATACGAAAGTAGTGGCTGGCTTTTTCTTTTGAGTAGCAGGCAGTTACACGAACTTAAACATGGAGCTTTAATAATTGTAGTTAACACACAATCTATATTATTATAGTATAAATCATTTGGTAAAACTTCTTAAAAACCAATTTTTATGCATTAACTACTGGTTATTTTTTTATATTACTTAAAATTCAAGATTACAAGTAAATTGTGTATAAGTACAACCTATTAAAGCTCCATGTTTGAATTCGTGTAACTAACTGCAGATAAACATAACCAAATACAGGCTAAACATCTCAATTTAAATACAAAAAATCTAAAATATAATAAGCATAATCATTGAGTTTTAACAAATAATTAATTATTATATCTATAAAAAAAACTAAAAAGACAATCGTGTAATGCAGCGAGTATACATTTCGATTTTAATGTTTCGTTTTATTCTTTATATCAAACTAAAAGTTTTTTTGTGTAGTTTATTTAAGTAATTTTTTTATTATAATCAAACTTAAGTTTAATAATGATATAATTTAATTTTGATTTAATAACATAATTTTTAATAAAGATAATAATTAGGTATTCTGTTATAACTCAATAATTATCCTAACTATTTTTAGATTTTATATTTAAAATAATATGTTTATCATGTATTTAATAATGTCTATCTGCAGTTAGTTGTAAAAATTCTAACATGAAGCTTTAATAAGTTGTACTTACGCATAATACTTGTAATCTTGAATTTTAAGTAATATGTATCTATAAACCGTATTATATGCATAAAAAGTGATTTTTAAGAGTTTTTGTCAAATGTTTTATGATATAGTATAGATATAGATTATATTATTAAACCAAAATAAATTACTTTATTATTAAACTTAAATCATAATAAAAAATTGAATTAAATAAATTGCACAAAAAAATAAAATCTCTTTTTCAAAACCATAAAATGGTATTGTAACGTCAATTGACAAGGGGGGGACCCTAGTCAATTGTTAAAAAAAATATTATACAAGCTAAAAAATATCAAAAATATTATATTTAAGCCTCAGTTTCCCCAGTAAAATTTTCTAAGCGACCCCATCTTGCCCGCGATTGACAAAAACACTAAAAATTCTCTTGAAATCCATAAAAATTAAAGTTGATTTTTTTTCAAAATCGACAAAAACACTAAGAAAATCTCTTGAAATCAACTAAAAAACGTAAAAAAATCCCCGAAACACGTTGGATGACTTTACGCACCTTTAGTTTACCTTAATGGGAACCTAGTGGACAAAAATCCAGGATCCGCCACTGACTGGTACCAATTCACTTGGTAGTATCGTACCAACTATCTAACTTGGTTGGTACACGATATTAGAAATCGTGTACCACGGTAATACCATACCGTACCAGACTTATTTTTTTAATTATTTATTAATTAAAGTTTAGTAGCATACAACATAATTTGATCAAACCACAAGGCTTGTGGCATACTGGTTGAGACTTGTGGGGGATGAGGCTAGATAACCCATCTACCTCAAGTACGAATCCAGGCGCAAACAACTTGTGGCCACTGGGGATTATCTCAGGGTTGCATGTTTTAGCGGTCTTAAAATTGTCAAGGATTAGTCTAGGCAAATGCCTAGACTACCCTTTCCAAAAAAAACATAATTTGATCTTAAAATTATAAATGTTCTAATATTCAATTTTGATTAACTATGATATGTATTGAAAGATTGAATTCATTCACCCTAACAACCTTAATAACTCGTAACACCTCACAGTGTGTCATTATTTTTCGGTGACCGTTTGTATTAAATTATTAATGAATAGTTGTACACTATAAAATTATTTGAATGCTTATGTGCGTGGTGATAAGTGGTACAACGCATATCAACATGTTATTTGGATACTTGATGGTTTTAGTGCATCTAAATCTAGTTGGTAAATAATGTTAATACAAACACATTTGTAACTTCAGCTTTTAGTTGGTACAAAACCGTACCAACCAAAAAAAGTTGGTATCAACTATATTTGGTTGGTACATAGTATAAAATTTTACGTACCAATTCTAACTAATTGGTACACGACATTTGGAAGAAAAAAAAACACAGTACCGCACCATGCTCACCACTAGATTTAACCCTAAAAAGTTATTGTTTTTAAACATTAAGCATCTCCAATAGAGGTTCTTTAGTTCTTATAATGTTTTTTTCAAGTTTTTATAAGAATCTCTTATTTTTAGATCCTATTAATTATTTTAATATCAATAATTATTATATTAATAGAATAAAAAAATAAAGCAAATGTCACTTAAAACCTTACATCGGGATGTTGTATAAAAGCTTAAAAAGAAATATATTTGCAGTAGTTGACTTAAGAGACATCCACATCACATTAAAGCTATCATTTATTCCCCCTTTATACCGCTGCATCCCCCCTATTTAAATTGCTAATAACTCTCCTTTCTACTACCACTTAACCACCATGGACTCTCATAACCACCAAACCCCACCGCAAACCACCACCATCACCACCACAATGGCCAAAAAGTTGAAAGACAATTTCGTTTTCCGGTCAAAATGGGCGGAGCTGAATGGCGCAATGGGCGATTTAGGCACATATATACCCATCGTCTTAGCATTGACACTTGCCAGTGACCTTAACTTGGGTACCACATTGATCTTTACCGGTGTTTACAATATCGTAACCGGACTCATTTACGGTGTTCCCATGCCGGTCCAACCCATGAAATCGATTGCTGCGGTGGCTATTTCCGACCCGGATTTCGGGATTCCGGAGGCCATGGCTGCCGGAATTTGCACCGGTGTCGTATTATTTCTATTGGGTGTCACAGGACTTATCCGGATTGCTTATCGGCTAATTCCGTTGCCGGTTGTTAGGGGAATTCAATTAGCACAAGGTCTATCGTTTGCCATGACCGCCGTTAAGTATATACGAAAAGTACAAGACTTTTCAAAGTCAAAATCGATCGGGAATCGGCATTGGTTAGGACTCAATGGATTGGTGTTGGCAATTATTTGCGTTTGTTTCATTACGATCGTTAGTGGTGCCGGTGAGGATGAAGATGAAAATGAAAATGATAGTGATCAGGGAGAAAACAACGGTAATAGACGAAGAAATTGGAGAAGAATCGTAGCGTATTTACCATCGGCATTTATCGTGTTTTTATTAGGGTTAATTTTGGCATTTATAAGAGAGCCAAAAGTGATCAAGGGGTTTAAATTTGGACCATCTTCTATACAAGTGATGAGAATTTCAAAAAATGCTTGGAAACAAGGGTTTCTCAAGGGCACAATTCCACAACTACCCTTGTCGATTCTTAACTCCGTTATTGCCGTTTGCAAATTATCGACGGATCTTTTCCCGGAAAAGACGGTAACGGCGACCTCGGTTTCCGTGACGGTCGGGTTGATGAACCTAACCGGATGTTGGTTCGGTGCAATGCCTTGTTGTCACGGGGCTAGTGGGTTAGCCGGTCAATACAAGTTTGGAGGGAGAAGTGGTGGATGTGTAGCCCTACTCGGTGCAACCAAATTGGTATTTGGTTTGTTTTTAGGTAGCTCAATTGTTAAGATTTTGGCCGCTTTTCCGGTTGGGGTTTTAGCGGTGTTGTTATTGTTTGCGGGTATTGAACTAGCCATGTGTGCTAGGGATATGAAGTCCAAGGAGGAGTCATTTGTTGTGTTGGTTTGCACCGCGATTTCATTAGTTGGTTAGAGTGCGGCCTTAGGGTTTGTGACGGGTATGGTGGTGCACCTATTACTTAGGGTTCGGAAATTAGGTGGTTCTGGTTTAGATACATATCAATCACGGTCTTCTTTCTGAAAACATTATTGAAAAGTTATATAGTTTGTTTGTTTGTTTTCTTTCTGAAAACATTATTGAAAGTTTATATTGTTTGTTTGTTTGTTTGTTTGTTGATGTATTCTTGTTAACTTATTCCACACATGATACCTACTTGTTTTTTAGCTTCTTTTTTCCAGGGTTTTTTTCTTTTTACACCCTAGTCTAATTTTCAATTGCACCCTAGTTTATTGTTTTATCTATTTTAATTGGGGAATACATTAACACTCATATTTATTTATCTATTTAATTAGGAGACATATATGTAGACTATGGTGTAAATGATAATACCCTTTTTCCAACTCTAGCTCTCTCCAGCAAAGGTAGTAGACAATATTTTTTTCCAAATTCAGAGAATTCTCTAAATACTGCATTTTATTATTTCCAGTTTTTTTTTTGTTTTAAAGAGAGTATTTTTATGATATTATTGAATGATTTTTGTTAATTAATGATATAATTGATATGAAATCTTCAAAATAAAGAAACTTTCGAACTTAAATGTATTTTTTTCTCAGAGATTTTTGACTTATTTTTTCATTTAGAGAAATTGGGTATTAAACCATGGAAATCTTCCAAGTATGTATGACCTGTATATTAAATTATCTAATAAATTCATTGTTTTTTGTTATAATTTGTTTGACTTCATTTTTTATTATAAAAGTTAGCTTAATCACATCCTTTGAGTTCACATGTGATTGTACGTTTTCACCTTCTCATTTGAACATCTATATATATAAACTTGTATTAGAACCCTTTATAAGCCATTGGATGACTTTTTTTGCTTGATCGGAGAGCTCAAACAAAAACACGGATGTAGCATGCATGGACCTTAACATGACTAACATACCTTAACACAAATAGACGAAGAAAACACTGAATCTCAACATACCTTGGCAATTTTTTAACATAATATGTTACATATCTTTAACAGGGTTAGGTTCCTTTGAGAAAGAGAGTTAATATCTTTAACAGGGTTAGGTTCCTTTGAGAAAGAGAGTTAAGATGAGAAGCATAAGAAGGGATCTTCACCTTTGGATGGACATTAGGATGAGATGCACCGAAATGAGGTGTACCGAGATGCACCGGATCAACTCTCTTCTAAAGAGCAATTAATGGGTTGGTATGAGATAAGTGATCAATGGTTCAGATCTCTTCTTACGTTTTTCAGTTTTCACCTTAACTCTCCTTCTCACACCCTCCTAAGCAAGCCTCTTTGACATGATATTTTGAACCTTAACATATCTCGCATATTTTAACATGAAAAATACACTGAACCTTAACATAGCTCACATATCTTAAAATGAACCAGACATGCAATATTAACGAGGTAGGCAAGTGAAAAAATTACGAATATTTTTATGATCTTAAGTCCAATCTCGTCACATCTTTCTGATTTTTGTTCCATGGGACCAAAAAAAATGCATTTTGTTTGTCTCAATCAGTCCTATTATATCTCAGTCAAATGTCATGCCGAACAATGAGACGATAATTTTTTTTTGTTATATCGTGTTCTATCATGTCCTACATCCCAAACCTAACATATTTTAGTTGTGCAAGAGGCCTAATATAGCAAAACAAAAATAGGAACTAACAAACTTCCATCTACCAATTTAAAATTTTCTGCCATACTTTTAACTCTATCAAATAACTAGCAAGTCCAACTAAAATAGCTATTATATAACTAATTCTTGCCATTCTATTTTTCAATTGCTTTTACAAGGTTGTTTATATAATATTAACTGGCCTGCCCATTTCATGATTTTGGACAAAAACTAATTCACTTGAATTGCAATAAGAAAAACCATATCATCAAGCATATAACCAGTTATATGCATTCAGAATCATACACATACGACATACCCTCTTCGCTCAAAAATATGAACCCGAGTTCTAATTCTAAGACAGGATAAACATATAATGATGAATTCTAAATTACCTAAGATTCATCAAAATGCACAATGAGAGAAAACCAAGTAGAACTTTCCACAAGTCATGATGAATAACCAATACGACATAATGATAAATGGGAATTAGTATTCTCTATAGCAAAATACCACAAGAGGGTTTCACAAAACCATATAATTTTGGAAGGAGAGAGTAGAAACTAAAAGATATTTCTCCTCATCCATATGTACCAAAATCACCATCACAATCATATCAAACACGCACTATAGATTGATAAACCTAAAACGCAAATGATACGATTTTGTCATGGAAATTGCAAAGAGGATTTGAATATTGCATACTTGGTTTACCGGACCATCCTCTCCCGGATGGATGGGCATTCAGCTTGTCAAGAACTGTGTTGAAATCAACCGTCTGTCCATTCTCTTTTAGCCTCTGAATCACACTCATTACATGTTCACCTCTGTATCCCATGCTACCCAATTTATCAATCAGTTCATTGTGAGGATGGCTGCGCATGAATTGTGGTGGAGGACGAGCCATCATGCTACTGCCACTGTTTTGTTGTGGATGTGGAGGAGGATAAACAGATTGAGAGAAGTGAGTTGGATGTGGGGCCCTTCCCCCTTCGCTATCATACATCATATAAGTATTCCCTTGAGGCATATTGGAATGCCCACCAGCTACATACCCGTCATTCTATTGACCTCCAAAACCTGGCTTCAGATGCTGAGGTGGTTGCTGATGTGGCTGCTGATGTGGCTGCTGAGGTGGCTACTGAGTTGTCATTCCAAGTATTTGTGATCGATTAGGCGTATTGTGCCGGTTCTTTTGAGTAATATATCTGGAAATGCCCGTGAACTGGACTTCCGATAATAAAATTGGAAATACCTTTTTCTCATATTACTCCTTTTTCTACTTCTTTTTCCAAGTGCAGGATAACCCCAAGGGGTTGTGGGTTTTTTTCTACCAATTGGGGCCCATCATGATTCAGGTTATATTACAAGTTAATCTGTTCCTCAATCTTTGATTGTTCTTATTACTGTTGATTAATCGATACTAATTGCTTCCGCTTATACTCTGTTGTATGAATTTATCGATTGATCTTTGAAGTAGAGAATCTGGAACCAACAATTGGTATCAGAGCCTGATAATCAATCTATTGATTATTAGATCTCCTCAATTTGGAAATTTCTCTCTTCATTCATTCAGTAATTTCCTGTTTTAACTACTGTTCATAATTCCACCCTGTTCTACGAAGATTCATAGCAATTCTGTCTAAAACAGTGGTAATTGTAGTTAAAATTTTGAAGAATTAGTAAAATTCTGTTATTCAATTCAATTGAAATTTACTTGTTCTAGATTTCAACCCAAATTTGTCATTTCATTCTTCTCGATTTAAAAAAAATATGGCAAATTCAAATTTGAATGCTGTTTACATCTCTGGTTCTCTGACCAAACCTCCTACTCTTATTCGTGGTGAATATCCACAATGGAAGATTCGAATGATAAATTTCTATGAAGGATTAGATATTGAACTTTATCCTATTTTCCAAAATGGTCCCTTCGTACCAATGACTAGAATTCCAAGAGTTCCTGCCACTACCAATACTGATGAAGTCCCTGCTCGAAAAGTTCCAAAGCTAAGGGAAAATTGGTCTGATGAGGAAAAGGCCAAAGTTGAACTTGCTAAAAAGGCAAAAACTCTTCTTATCATGGCTATTCCGAATGAGATTTTTCAATCTCTGGATTCCTGTGATACTGCTAAGGAATTATGGGATCAATTAGAAAATCTTCTAGAAGGTGGTGCTAAAATGAAGAAAAATCGAAGAGCTCAAGCTCTGAACGAATACAACAGCTTCCAGGCCATTGCGGATGAATCTCTGGAACAGACTTTTCATAGATTTAATAATCTGATAAATCTATGCAAACGATGTGATATTGTTCGATCAAAGGAAGACAATAATGCCTTATTTTTAAAGAGATTAAATCCAGAATGGTCAAATCTCTCCATGTCTTTACAAGCTAATCAAGATCTTGAGCAATGGTCTCTACACGATGTATTTGGAACTCTTCAAGCTCATGAGAAGGAGGTTGTACAAAAGAAAACAACTATAGGTGAACCTCTGGCCTTGATTTCTGAATCAAAGGGAGCTACCAGAAGAAAAAGTGAAGATAGAAGAGTGAAAAGCAAGGCATTCATGTCAGAAACTGTTCCAGAAGAAGATTCTGATTCTGATGATGAAATAAAGGCATTTGCTGATTCCTCGGCTCTTATTACCAAACAGTTTACAAACCGTTTTGGATATAGGGCATTTCAAGGAACTAGAAGGTCTGATCGCTCTAACTATACTCGTAAGCAAGAGGTTCAGAGACCTGAGAAGACTGAAACAGAGAAGAAGGAAGAAGAGATGAAGAAGAAAAAGGATGTCTGCTATAGATGTGGAAAACCAGGACACTACTCTAAGGAATGCAGAGGAACTCTGGTCAAAGATAATCCGTACTACAAGAATAAGTACAAATATAATGTCACTGAAAGAGCTCACTATGCTGAGAAAGAGAACTGGCTTGGAGATGAGTCCAGCGGTGATGAGGCCATGTTATGTGGGATGGCGAATACGAATGAATCAGAAGACCAACCTTCTGAATCACCGGTTAGTACTCTTTCTGAATCATCTGAATTTGAGAATACAATTGTGCTTTTGTCAAATAATTTTGAGGAACTTAAACAAAAGCTTACAATTGAAAAGAAGTTACGAAAAGATATTGAGAAAACTCTTTCTAAAACACAAAGGGAAAGAGATATTTACAAAAGAGAAATGAATATCTTAACAGAAGAGAAACTGGAACTTGACATTGAAAAAGAAAAGATTTCTAAAAACTTGAAAGACATACAAGTTTTGTTAAAAAAGGAGCAGTTAAGTTATAAGAAACTTATGGAAGAAAAGGATAAGGAGATTCAAGTTAAGGAAAGTGACAGATTAAACTCTGTAGCTCTTAAGAATTACTTTAAAAAAGAAAGAGAATTTTTACATATTGAACTTCAAAACAAAACGCACCAGATCAAAACATATTTGGATGCTCAAAAAGTTCATGAGAAAATAAGTACACAAGTAGGAAGATCTGGAATTGGTTTTGAAGATTTAGATCCCTATACATGTGAAAAAAAGTCTTGTTTAAACTCTGTTTTTCGAATAGGACAACAACAAAAGCCTGTGTTTCCAATTCTTTAGAACAATCATGCTTTAAACGATCTAAATATGAAAATGGTCATCATCAACGAAAACTCAAGTTTAAAAACGTTATATATTCTTTTGAAAAGTCTAATGTTGATTTAAATACAATTCAGAAGAAGGATGATATTTTCAAATTTGGTTCAAGTGTTCTTATAAAGTTAAATCCAAAGGCTGATGCATTTATTCGTACTCAAGCAGAGGAAGATTTAAGACTTAGTTTTGAAAATGATCTTCTCTTGACTCTGGACAATTGTTCTAAACTTGAGAATAACAGTAAACAAAACAATCCAGAGATTTTTCCTTGTTCATTTATTGATTTAAATCTTTCTGAAGCTCAAGAGGATTTAGAAGAAATCACATATCCCTGGGAAAATGATGATCAAAGTGAGCATTTTTTGACAATTCAGAAACATATCTCTCTCATCTTGAACATCAATCTCCTATCTATGATAAAACTCTAGAGATTATCAAAAACAAAGACGCCCCATTTCTATTTACAAATGAATCTCTGGAGATAAGAGCTTATGGAATGAATGCTCAGAAACATTCAAGTGAAATTCCGATTTTCTCTGTTCCTCCTGAACAATGAAAACCTGTTTTTATACATCCAGATTTTATAGGAATGTGTCTGAAAGATAAATCATGTCTTGAACTTGAAAAGGAAGAAAAAGTTAAAAAGAAGATCCCTATCCAAACTCCTAAATCTTATCCTCCAAAACTTTCTTATGTTCAGAAAGGTAAATGGAAATCTAATCTTTCTGTTCCTGTTTCAGTAAATACAAAAGCTTCTGAGAAGGTAAATCCGAGGAAATCTCCGTTGAAGGATATATCAGATTCTAAACATATGCCTAGTCTAGATAGGAAGTTCTTTATAACAACTGATACTAGAAAAGACAGTTTTAAGAATAATTGTAATTATCATTATCGCAATGAAAATTCAATAAAATCTTCTATGTTTCAGAATTCTGAATGTTTTTTCCTATTCTTAAAATTAAAAAAAAAATTCTCACGAACTTCAAATTCCTTAACTGCCAACTGTTCGTACTTCAATAAGAATAAAACAAAGAAAAACAGAAAAAACAAAAAATCCAAATAATTCGTCATTACCTTCTGTCAAATCAAATCAAAAGCAAATACAAAAGGCTGATAAAACAAAAACTAACGTTAAAGGACCCATAATGGTATGGGTACCTAAGAAACTCTGATCTTGATTGCTGAAACAGCGTATGCATATCTGGTATCTTGACTGTGGATGCTCGAGGCACATGACTGGTTCACGAAACTTACTCTCCAAATTTAAAGACTAAAGTGGTGGAGCTGTAACGTTTGGTGATAATGGTAAGGGTCAGATTAAGGGCTATGGTACTTTACAGGAAGGTAACATTACCTTATCTAAAGTAGCTCATGTTTCTGGTTTGAAACATAACCTCCTAAGTGTAAGTCAAATCTGTGATTCTAAGATACTTGTCGTATTTGATGAAAAACATTGTTACTTATTTTCTAAGGCAGGTGAGGAACTTTGGAGAGCAGACAGAAAAGGTAATCTCTAGATGATGAATTTTATCTCCAAGGATGGTAAGGAAACCTTATGTCTTATTTCCAAAAAGAGTGAAGTTGCATGGCTCTGGCATCATAAAATGTCTCACTTAAATTTTGATAATCTTGAGATGCTTGTAAAACATAACTTAGTATCCGAACTTCCAGAAGTTCATTTTCAAAAAGATCACCTCTGCCCTGCATGTGAAATGGGAAAGATAAAACGAGCATCTCATAAAACAAAAAGTGATCACTCTTGCATAAGACCTCTGCAATTGCTACACGTCGATTTCTGTGGTCCCATTGCAATTTAGAGTCTTTCTGGTAAAAAGTATATTCTGGTACTTATCGAAGAATTTTCCAGGTATACTTGGCTTGCTTTTGTTCGACAAAAGTCAGAAGTACCTATTGTACTCCAAAATATGATGACCAGAATCCAAGTTCTTTTACACCAAAAGATTCAACAGCTAAGAAGCGACAATGGTACTGAATTCAAGAATGTCAAACTTGAAGCATACTTTGTTGAAAATGGAATTACTCAGAACTTCTCTGCTGTACGCATTCCCCAACAGAATGGTGTTGTTGAACGTCGCAACAGAACCTTGGTCGAAGCAGCCAGAACAATGCTTGCCGCTTCTAGACTCCCAATTCACTTCTGGGCAAAAGCTGTAGCCACTGCTTGTTTCACTCTGAATCGTTCCATAATTGTCAAGAGGCATCACAAAACTTCTTATGAGCTTATTAACAGAAGAAAACCATCTGTCAAATTCTTTCATATCTTTGGTTGCAGGTGTTTTATCTTAAATGACAGAGACAAACTTGGCAAGTTTGATCCAACATCAGATGAAGCAAAATTCTTAGGCTATTCTTTAAATTCCAGAGCCTTTCGTGTTTTTAATCTAAGAACTAAAACAGTCATGGAGAGCATTAACGTTGATTTTGATGATCAAACTCAACTGACTTCTGAATATTGTTCTTCAGAACTCAAACTTAATACTGTTACTTCTGACTTTCTTTCAGGATCCAGAGAATCCGAGATTGATGCTATTTTTCAAGACTTTCTTGGCGAAGAAATAATGTCAGAACCTGTTGTACTTAACTCTTCTTTCAGTATACCTGAAGTTCTTCATGCCTCTGGCATAACTTTATCTGGTCCTACCACTTCTGAACCTAGCTCTTCAATCCCTTCTGTTCCTGTTTCATCTGATTGTCCAGAAGATTCTTCTGTTCCATCATCTGAGGGGGAGACTTCAGGATCAAGAGTTTCAGAATCAATATTTCCGGATGAAGTTATCTCATCTTCTGACACCGAAGTTCAGGCTCAACCAATACCACAAACAAGGATGACGAAATGGACTAAATCACATACTCCAGATCTCATAATTGGTAATCCTTCTGAGGGTGTCAAAACACGATCCGCTACAGCAAATGAAGCTTTCTATGTCAACTTTCTAAGTATAATTGAACCCAAGCAAGTTCATGAAGCCTTAGCCGAACCTAGTTGGGTAGAAGCAATGCAGGAGGAGTTACTTCAATTTGAACGTAACAAAATTTGGAACTTAGTGTCATTACCAAAAGGCAAAGTTGCCATTGGTACTAAGTGGGTTTTCAGAAATAAAAAGGATGAGGACGGAATTGTGATCAGAAACAAGGCTCGTCTGGTGGCAAAAGGATATTGTCAAGAAGAAGGTATTGATTATGATGAAACCTTTGCTCCTGTTGCGAGACTGGAGGCAATAAGACTTTTTCTGGCATTCTCCGCTTACAAAAACTTTAAAGTCTATCAAATGGATGTTAAATGTGCATTTCTAAATGGAAAACTCAAAGAAGAAGTGTATGTTGAACAACCCGCTGGCTTTAAAGATGCAAGACATCAAGATTACGTCTTTCTTCTTGACAAAGCTCTGTATGGCTTAAAGCAAGCACCCAGAGCCTGGTATGAACGTTTATCCAAGTTTCTGATCAACAAAGGGTATGAGAAAGGTAAAATTGATACCACAATTTTTATCAAAGGAGGCAAAGGTATGTTAACTATTGTTTAAATTTATGTGGACGACATAATTTATGGCTCTACTCATCAAACAGAAGTTGATTTGTTTTCTAAATTGATGGAAACTGAATTTGAAATGAGTATGATGGGAGAATTAACTTTCTTTCTAGGACTTCAGGTTAAACAAAGTACCTCTGGTGTTTTTATTAATCAAGCAAAATATGTCTCTGACATGTTAAAGAAATTTCATTTTCAGAACTCATCAACTATGAAAACACCTATCTCTCCTAGCATGAAACTAGGTCCTGATCCTTCTGGGAAACCAGTTGATATCACGGGCTACAGAGGTATGATAGGTTCTCTTCTGTATTTAACAGCAAGTAGGCCTGATATTATGTTTGCCGCTGGTCTTTGTGCTCGTTATCAAGCTAATCCTAAAGAATCCCATTTGGTAGCTGTCAAAAGAATTTTTAGATACTTAAAGGGAACTCCTTCATTGGGTCTCTGGTATCCTAAAAATTCTGGGTTTGATTTAATGGCATATACATATTCTGATCACGCAGGATGTAATTTGACGAGAAAAAGTACCTCACAGTATTTGTCAACACGGGAAATAGACTCATCAGCTGGACATCCAAGAAACAAAATTGTGTCTCAACATCTACTGCAGAAGCTGAATATGTTGCTGCTGCTAGCTGTTGTTCACAAGTTATTTGGATGAAAATCAACTCAGAGACTATGATCTGATTTATGATAAGATTCCCATACTCTGTGACTCTGAGAGTGCAATTGCCATTACTGAAAACCCAGTTCAGCACTCCAAAACAAAGCATCTTGATGTCAGGTATCATTTCATCAAAGATCACGTAGAAAAGGGCACAATAGAAATGTATTTTGTCTCTACTGATTACCAACTGGCTGATATTTTTACAAAAGCTCTGGATGAAAAGCGTTTTAATTTTTTAATCAGCAAGTTGGGAATGATAAATATGTAAATCTTATTCTTAGCGTTTATCAGAGACCTCTGATCGTTTTTGGATTTCATCCAGAAGCATTCAGAGACCTCTGATCGCCTCTGGTGTAAGTTTTATTTTGTTTCTTGCACTCTTTATTCCTTTTCATCCAAGTAATACCAGAAAGGAGCCAATTCCTGAAAAGCAAAAGGGGAGTTTATCATTCAAGGGGGAGTTCACCTCTCAAGGGGGAGTTTATCATTCAAGGGGGAGTTCACCTCTCAAGGGGGAGTTTATCATTCAAGGGGAGTATCATACCTGGAAGAGTTCAAAGTCTAACGCTGGTTAGCTGTCTTCTGAATTTCTCATCCACCTAAGTTTTTTTCTGAATCTTCTTATTCTGTGTTTCTCTTGCCGTCAAGGTCTCTCAGAATTTTTATGATTCATTTTAAACTTATCTTAGATGTTGATTCAAAGTTGACATGTTTTTCAAAATATTTTTCTATGTATCAAAATATTCTAAATTTTTTTATTGAACATATACATTTTATTAACTCTTGCCGTCAAGATTATTTAAAATATATATATATATTCAATTTTAATTTTTCTTATTATTTTCTTTTCATGAAAAATCAAACTTTCATTTGGTTCACAAACATTTTTCTATTTATCGAATGACTGATTTTAAATCTAAATAAACAGATTTATATATTTCAGATTGTTTTTAATCAATTTTTTTGATTACTTAACAATTTGTTTTATATTTCTTTTTATTTACTTTCGGGATAATCAACCGATTTTAAGCCGATAACCCTTCAGTTTTTATCTCAAATATCGTGTCTTAATCATCACTAGCTCACCTTCCTACTTTCCACGTGTCACCCATCGTGTGACTGCATGTATCCACGCCTGCGTGCTTACATCATCTCTCCTGAACCGTTTTCTCCTACTCCCAAATCTTAAACCTCTTCCAATTCCAAATCGGTCTCATATAAAATCCCCAAATTTCAGAAACCCTTCTTCTTCATTACCACTGTTACTGCTCAAACTCTCCTACTCACGAACTTGCTCATCAACTTCACCAACTCTCATCAATGGCTTCTCATCTTGCAAATCCAATTCTTAACGATGACGAAGGTCGTCTCGTCGATTCCACTGCAGAAAGTGCTCCGTTTGTCAAACTGCCATTGAAAGCAAACAATGTGCAGGTTCTTCTTGATCCTAACACCTACCAGTCCGAGTTCAGAATCATGGTTGAATTTCTCCAAAAGCATCCTCTAAACCGAGCCCTAACTCTGACAAACCCAAATGTTCCTGAAATTTATGTTCAGGAAGTTTGGCAATCAATGTACATTCGTGATGATGAAACTTTGCTTGGCAACTTCAGCCATCCAGATCAACCTGAAAATGCTGTGGAGATACCAATCACCAAGAAAAAATTAGCCAGGTATTTTCATTTATCCCCATCACAGGTGCAAATTCATGGTGATTTTGTGCCAAATCCAGCCCTAGAATCGACCCATCTGCTGAAGCTCTGCTATCCTTCATTCTTTTTCTTGGCTACAATGAACCCCTAACTAAACTATCTGAATTTAAGAGAAAGCAGTTACCCCCAATGTGGAATCTTCTCGTCTCCATCCTGAACAAAAGTCTCACATGTAAAATTGGGTCCCTCGATCAAGCAAGCAGAAACATTCTGACCATCATGTATGATATGTATTTTAATCGTCCTTTGGACTACGCAAGCCTCATTTTCCAAGAAATTAAAGTTGCTGTGCACACTAAGGTAGCTCATCAAACCCAAGGAAAACCTCTCCCAGCCTTAATGTTTCAACGATTCTTATCCCTGGTTACCTACCCTGCAATTGGTGCACTCAAGGCCCCATTAGTTCAACCTTTCTGCAAAATTGCTTCAATGAGCTCTCATCGACCAACCATTGACCGCAACGGCTATCCCTCTCCAAGAGAGCTTTCCAGGTACATGCTAAACCTAATTCCATCTAGCTCTTCTTATCTCCAATCTTATAGAAGCTCTATGATTTTCTCAGAACAGAGAATTTCTACCCCAGAACATTTAGAGCCAGTTTTAGGAAGTGAGGGGTCAAGTGAGGCTGAGGCTGAAAATAATATGAGTGACCATCCGAGTGGTTCTACCCATGCCGACCTCTTGCTAAAAGAGGGTACTGAAGATGTCCATCGAGACACAATTGAGCGAATCTCTCCTACATCCCAAAGGGTAACTTAATTTGCTGAGGTGGATGTCAACACATCTACTTTCATTGACCAAGGACCACCCAGTCCAAACCACCCGGAAACCATCCGATCAGAGGATAATTCTTCATCCTCTGCATCAATCACAACCGGGGAAACCTCTTCTTCATCATTCTCTCAACAGAATGATGATGAAAATATAAGAGTTCATTTGCCCCAGAACTCGCCACCCTCCCCACACAATGTTGTTGTCTCTGTGACCAACAAAGTTTTAGGAACCTCAGAAGATAAGTCCATATCTTCTGATAGTTTAGAGGCTGAGGAAATCCCATCAGAGGGGTTACAGCCACAGAAAACGACCACTTACCGGAGTGTTTACACTTCATCATGGTAAGCACATTGTCTTCAGTACCTTATCCTCTGATGATGAGGACTCTGTTGAGACAATCAGAATAACGAAGAGGTCCCTGTTAATCACAGCCCTTGAAGACAGGTTGGAAGTCCCTCCACACTCAACGTCAACACAGGTGTGAATGAGGGCCTCTCTGAACGCGAGAGTCAAGGGGCTCCATGTGTTGGAGATACACCGGTCACACCTTCTGAGTTTGTCACAAATGCAGCGTTCCAGGCATTTGCTGATAAGATTCAGAGATCTATGGAAGATCTAAAATTATCCATCTCCGATAATCACTCTCTTCTTCTGAGCATCAAAGCTGAACAAGCAAGTGAGGCTGCTACTCTCCAAGCCCTTCAAACAGTTCTCTGATAATTCAGAAGCCTAGAAGAAGTATCTTGATGATCAGTTCAAACTTCTAAATGAAAGGATCAACGCCAATGCTGATGCAATCTTCCATATCCCTGAATCTCTCCCAACTTCAGAAGTTACAATTTCTGTGGCCGAATATAGCTCTCTGGTACCTGATTTAAACAAGATTATCAAAGTTGTCACTCCTTCTGATGATCCTAATGGCACCACTCTGGTTAAGAAGTCAGACATGGCTACTTTTCAAAAGGCCATGATTGACAGAATAAATGCTATATCTTCCAAGTTTGCAACAAAGGCTACGACCTCGAATGTTGATCAGAAGCTATCTTCCATGGAAACCACTCTTTCTCAACTTACAACTCTGGTAAGCTCTATCTCTGATACCTTCAATGCCAAGAAAAAGGCAAAGGAAGAACGAGCTTGCAGAAAAGCTGAGCTTAAACGACAAAGGTCTAAGGATCAGGGTCCTGATTCTCAGAAGGGGGAGAAAGAACCAGAAGCCAAGAAAGCCAAATCTACCACAAACGCTGAAAGCTCCAATCCAACTACATCTACTCCTTCTGACAAACAACAACCACCTACTTCCAGGCAAACCTCTTCTACTCAACCTTCATCAACACAAACTCCTCTTACTCCAACTCCGTTAGCTACTCATTCAGAACCTCTTCTAAAAGATCCAGAGATAGCAAAATTTATTCTAGAGGTAGTCGGCAACACAAGAAAAACACCATACTCTTCATCCACTAAAGCAGAAATAGCCAAAGAAAAGGAAGCTAGAGCCAGAGCTGAGGCATCAAAGGCTAAAGTTGAAGCCTTGAACAAAAGAAGAGAAGAAGAACGAATAGAAGCTGAAATCAGAGCAAAAGCTGAAGCAGAAAAAGCCTCTGCAGAAGCAGCAAGAGCACAAGCAGAAATGGAAAGAGAAAAAGCTGAAAAGGCAAATGCTGAAGGATCATCAAGTCGAGCAGCTGAGAATAGAGAAAAACTACAGAGACTTGGAAGAATTGATCTTCCAGTTCTGGAAATCACAAAAAGGTACATGTATGCTCCTATAGACTAGAAGATCTATCTCATGTTACCCAACTTCTCAAATGCCTACAATGTAAGTGATGCTGTAAAAGACAAATTCATGGCACACAGACAAGCAAGAAAGGACGTTTATACTTCTGTACCTATCAAACGGATCTCTGCGATAACACATTCACCATTTGAAGATACAGAGATATGGTACACAATTTATGAAGTTATCAGAGAAGACAATAAGACTTATTACTTCTGTGATAATGATCTATTGTCTATCTTTCCCTCTGATCTTATCTTTATGGAGAAATTCATGAAGACTCAAATGACTAAAAGAAGTGATGATCAAGATCAAATTGCGTATTCTCGAATCATTTAATGCATGAAGTCCTACATCAGATACAAGAGACAGGTAGATTTTCAAATAGGGATCAATTATAGTGTTGATAACCTAGCCATCTCTGCTCCCAATGAAGATCTAGAAGGCATCAACAATATGAGAATCGACAGAGTATTGATTAACCCAGAGGAAGGGGTGATTTTCAAAAGGCCAGACAGAAAAAGTTTCTTCAGAATCAAAGAGGCACATAAATACTCATCAGAGGTCGTTTACATTGCAAAAAGTTTCATCTCTGTTGATATCAACAATCATAATCCAGAGGTTCTTGAAAAGATGATCAACAGGCTTTCAAATTTATTATCAATCAGAGAGGTCATAAATAAGATTGGAAAGATTGTCTCTGAAGTCGCTCCTTTCTGAACATACTTCACTCTTCTGGTTTCATACTTAGGGGGGAGATTGTTACACATTTGAAAGTATGAACCATAAGATGAAGAATATGACGTGGCACATACATCCAGCATGTCTACCTTTTGCAACTGATTAGTTTGTTACACGCTCCCATCTCACACGTGTTAGTTTGTAATAGGTTAGGATTTTGACTTTTACATTCTGCTATTTGTATAAATAGATCTTTTCTCTAATGTAAAAGTTGTCGATCTAATTGCAAGATTGAAGAACATACTCTGCGTCATTCCAAGTATTTGTAATCGTGATTCAGGTTATATTACAAGTTAATATGTTCCTCAATCTTTGATTGTTCTTATTACTGTTGATTAATCGATATTAATTGCTTCCGCTTATACTCTGTTGTATGAATTTATCGATTGATCTTTGAAGTAGAGAATCTGGAACCAACAGGAGGCATTATAACTTGTTGGCCTGATGCAAATTAGTGTTGCTGCGTGCAAGATAGCGTGGCCCCAGGCGGAAACTGGTAGTTTAACTTTCATAATCATTGGCCTGGCTATCATTTGTAGTCGCTTGATAAGCGATTTAGCAAGCTCATTTTGTGTATGAACGTGAGCTATAGGATAATCAACTTTTATCCCAATAGACATGCAATAATCATTAAATATTTGGGAAGTGAATTCATCAGCATCGTCTAAACGAATTGTATCTGGAAAATGTGCTCTTAATCGTATTAATTGGGCAAGTCATCGTGCAAACGCCAGATTGAGACTTGATAATAAGCACACATGTGACCATTTAGTTGATGCATCAATTAAAACCATAAAATATCTAAATGGTCCATAAGAGGGGTGTAATGGCTTACATATATCCCCTTATATCCTTTCCAGAAAATTGAGGGATTCAAACCCTACTTTGGCTGGTGATGGGTGAGTGATTAGCTTTCTTTGTGAACAAGCAACACAAGTAGTATCATTAGCTTGAAGAATATTCTGGTTCTTCAAAGTATGCCTACATGATTGTTATATTATTTTTCGCATCATTACTGACCCGGGATGGCCCAACCGCTCATGCCAAAGGATAAAGCTTTATGGCTCCATAAACTTCTGGTTTATGACCACATTTGATTCAATTGCACATACTTTAGTGTAGTATAAACCGGAATAAAATGCAGACAATTTTTCCAACACTTGTTTCTTTCCTGTTATCATACTTGTAATGTGAATGTATTCAAAATGTTCTTTACTTGTAGTCTCAATATAGTATTCATTCTTACGGATATCCTTAAGTTTTAGTAAATTTCTTTGAGACTTGGAGGAATAAAGTGCATTTTCAATTTTCAAATTAGTTCCGCCTGGTAATAGCACATAGGTTTTTTCCAAAACCTTCAATTATTTTTTACACACTTCCGGATATTGTGTTGATATTTGTCTTTTGTGTATTTAAATGAGAAAAATAACTACTTTTCTTGAGGATTGTGTGTATTGGTGCAATATCTACCAGGCATATGTCCTCGTCATCAATGTCTATTTGTTTTAAACAGTCCATATTTTTATCAGGTACTCAAGTTCTCCCGAATCCATAATATCGTAAATAATGGAAAATATAACCAACATATGATTTTCTAAAATTTATGATCTATAATCATAATATTATGCATGATTCTGTTGATAATAATTCATCAATATTTCAATTTGTGAAAATAAATCATTCAATATATTGGACTTCCAGGTAGTAGGGGTATCACATGGATTTCTTAAGTCTCTATAAACCTTAGGGCTATTTACACCCATTTGACAAAATCCAAATGATATCTTGCAATTTATTTAATTTGAAGATAACATTCCTGATTATAGAGGTTTTTTAGCATGATACCCAAAAAGAATGGGAGTTTGACACATAAAGCCAATTTCAATGATTTAATACCTTAATAGTATTTTGGATGCTTTTGGTAGAAGACCAAAAATATTAATAGGAAGTGTAACTTCCAAATATTAATTAAAATCGAAAAATGACTAGGAACCCATTATCAAGAAAAATATTTGTATAATATTTTACCAAAAGCTCCAAAACAATAGAATGCAAATATTAAAACAGAGTAAAATTCAATTTTGATAAAAAGCCAAAATGTACGAAAGTTGGAAAAGTAATTTACAAAAATAGTTAACTAATTATAAAATATAATTACGATAAACACATGAATATGATATAAATCAATTCAAAAACTAATAAAGTAATCAAATACTTAGATAATTTCATTCAAATATGATTATCCATCCATATTTCTAGATCTATCTATCAAATAGGTTAATTTAAGCATAATAACCAAGAAATCTTCATAAGGGTATACATATCTCTATTGCCATAACAAATTATGGATAATTATTTAAAATAAATGTAAAATCTCGATATATAAATCTTGAGAAAAATTTCAAGCGTGTTTATCTAAAATTTCTTTTTATTTTGAACTATTTATAGTAGGGAAATAAATTATTCATTAATAAGATTTGGATGACTTATAAATAAATAAGTAATATAATATCATATACAACAATAAATTTAAGGCTAAACAAATATTTGAATAAATCAATTGTCATATCTAACAACAATATATTAGTCCAATTTAATAAAACGAAATAGTATCTTAAATGAATAAATATCATTGATATAAATGTATAAATAGTTTTCCCGGTGATATCCAAAGCCAAAAACTCAAGATTTGCAAGATTTGCCATGTTTAACTATAAATATAAAGTTAATCTTTTAAAAATTTCATGATTTTATAATGATTCAAAAGTTGAAATATGTAATGTCGGTAAGGAGATCTCGAAAAAATTTATGTCAATTGACTCGATAAAAATTCAAATATTTAGTTCAGGGACTTATGTCGACTAACAAGATCTCGATAAGATTTCTTGTCGGGTAATAAGGGCTCGATAAGATTTTATATCGGGTAACAAAGACTCGATAAGAGTTCTTGTCGGGTAATAATGACTCGATAAGATTTTATATCGGGCGTTAAGGAATCGACAAGATTTTATATCGGACATTAAGGAATCGACAAGAATTCTTATCGGGTCTTAAGGACGCGATAAAAATCGAAACTTTTGAAAGAACAATTTTATTGAATTTCCGTTTTATCTTTATTTTGAAAAATTGAAGAGCAAGAACGAAGCCTTCATCGACAAAAAAGAACAAGTCTTTTTATGGAAAATGAGATGTAAGTTCCCGAGTCTCCAATAAGTTCAAAATAAAGTGAATTTGTAAAGTTTATGGTGTATACTCGAGAGATACTAATGAATGAGAGATTCAAAAATGAAAAATCCAGATTTCACAATACAAATAAAAATAAGAAGAGGGTATTAAATTTTTTAAGAAATCTGGGTTTGATCGATAAGAAGATTTATCGGGTATAAAGTAGAAAGTTTAAATCGATAAGAACAGGAATGGAGATTTATACCTTTGTTCCTGAATTCTAGCTTTATTGCTTGCTTCTCCTTAGTGTCACCTAGTTTTTCCCTTTTTCTTTAAAAGAATCGTGCTGATAACGTGTTATGAATCAATATATATATATATATATATATAAGGTTAGGTTCAAATGTGAACTCAATTTTGGTTGTGAACGTGAGGACGAATCTCAGCCACACATCTTCGGTTATGGTGGACGCGATCACGGAGGATTGACGCGATTCATGGGAGGGTGGAGATTATTAAAGGAGGGGAACCAGGCCAAAAAGCCTTTATTGACCGGGTAAGTGGCTGAGATTCGTCCTCACGTTCACAACCAAAAATGAGTTCACATTTGAACTTTCCTCTATATATATATATATATATATATAAAGGAAGATAGAGCTTAGAGAATTTTGTTCTAATGATTCGGTCACAGATTTGGAAAAAACGGAGCATCAAAATTTTTGTTCTAATGTTGAAGATGCGTTAATCTGTAAGTATTTTATTAATCTAGTTTCTAAATCTGTCGGGTATTAGTTTATATTCATTCTGAATATAAGCTACAAAAATACACACCACAAAATTCTTTAGTTTGAATATTAGTTTATATTCAGTCTGAATATAAGCTACAAAAATACACACCACACAATGATTTAGCTTATATTCAGTCTGAATATAAAGTAGTTGTTCATATTACACACTAATCTTTATATTCAGTCTGAATATAAGTATGCATATCCCAAATTCTTTTATCTTACATTCAGACTGAATATAAGCTACAAGCATACACTCCACAAAATGCTTTAGCTTATATTCAGACTGAATATAAACATAACTTTTTCATATTAAACATTAATGTTTATATTTTGAAATTGTAGGTTATATTCAGACTGAATACAAGCTACAATTACCCAATAACCAAATTGTAGTTTGTATATTCACTCTGAATATACAAAGTACATTATAAGCAAATTGTATATCATATTCAGACTGAATATGAGCACTACCACTGTTTATGCTCATATTCAGTCTGAATACAAGCTACAACTGCAAAATAACAATGTAGTAGTTTGTATATTCAGACTGAATATGAACACTAACAGTAGTTTGTGCTCATATTCAGTCTGAATGTTATGCTTATACATTGTGATTTATCACAATGTTATGCTTATATTCAGACTGAATATAAGCTAAAATTATGAGTTTGTACCTTATATTCAGACTGAATGTAAGCTAAAATTGTGAGTTTGTACCTTATATTTAGTCTGAATATAAGCTAAAATTCTGAGTTTGTATAATTTTAGCTTATATTCAGACTGAATATATACATAACCTTTTCATATTAAACATTAATGTTTATATTCAGTCTGAATATAAGTATGCAGACCTCAAATTGTTTTAGTTTATATTCAGACTGAATGTAAACTTAACCTTTTCATATTACACATTAATGTTTATATTCAGTCTGAATATAAGCTACAATCATACTCACCACACAATGATTTAGCTTATATTCAGTCTGAATATAAAGTAGTTGTTTATATTCAATCTGAATATTAGTTAATATTCATTCTGAATATTGTATTTGTTTTAATAATACCCTGTTTTCACTATTTTTTGTAGATGAATTTTATAGTGGAGGTGAAGATCGTCATTCATGTATTAGTATTGATGGTGATGATGGATTGAAATATTGGTTCCCGTTGTAGATGATAATTTGAAACCTGTTGTTGGAACAGTGTTTTCTACATTGGATGAAGGTATAAAAATGTATGAAAACTATGCTTCTAAGTCAGGATTTGATAAAAGACTAAGTACTGTTAAAAGAGATGCAAATTTGGTAATTACTTTAAGGTATTTAGTATGCAATAGAGAGGGTTTTCCTGATTCTGTGAAATCCAACAGTTTAGATGGATCTGATAAGCAAGTGAGAACTACCAATATAACCAGAACCGGTTATAAAGCAAATGTTAAGTTCAAGATTGCTGGTGTTTCTAAAAGGTATTATATTTATATGATTTTGAAGAGAAACACAACCATTGTTTATTTGATGAAGATTCAAGGCATTTGTTGAAGAGTAGTAGGAAGCTAGACTATTCTCAACAAAGGTGGATCATGAAAATGTCGAATGCTAATATTGGTGCTACAGAAGCCCACAATATTCTATGTCAGCTTAAGGGTGGTTAGGAAATGGTAGGTGGTTCCAAGGTAGAGTATAAGAACTTTCAAAGGGATCGTAATTGTTTTATTGGAGATAGTGACGCAAACTTGTTTGTTAGGAAGATGAATGATAGGAAGATGTATGTTCCAAACTATTCATTCGAGTATAAATGCAACAAAGGGATGTTGAATTATGATTTTTGGGCTGATGAGACAGCTAAAGTCAATTTTGAGCTGTTTGGTGACATTGTCTCATTTGATGCAACCTTCCGAACAAATAAGTATGTATTTGTTCTATTTTGTTTTATAGTTTTTCATTCTTGTTGTTGTTATTAATAGTTTCTATTTATGATATGTTATTTAGGTACTGTATGGTGTTTGTTCCATTCACTGCAATTGACAACCACAAGAACTGTGTGACTCTTGGTGTGGGCATTTTTTATTCAGAGGACATTCCCTCCTATATATGGTTGCAACAATCATTCTTGAAAACATTTGGAAGGCAACCGAAGTTGGTTGTTACTGATCAATGTTCTGCTATCAAGCAAGCTGTTGCTGAGGTTTTTACAGAGTCAAGGCACAGGTTTTGTATGTGGCATATTAGCACAAAACTGCCTGCAAAGGTATTTGAATTTTTTATATTATTATTCATTTTGAGTTATAATATATTCACTATGTGAGGTTATTTTTTTTTACTATTGTAATTTTCACTTTGTGTTGGTTCTAGATTCTCTTCTTCACAGATTAATCGATTGATTCATACAACAGAGTATAAGCGGAAGCAATTAATATCGATTAGTCAACAGTAATAAGAATCGATCAAAGATTGAGGAACAGATTAACTATGTATTATAACCTGAATGATGATTACAGATACATGGAATGACGCACAGTAAGTTCTCCAATATAACGATTTGATCGACTCTTTTAAAGTAGAGAAAAGATCTATTTATACAAATAGAATAAAGTAAAAGTCAACATCTTAACCTATTACAAACTGACACATGTGAGAGATGGGAGCGTGTAACAAACTAATCAGTTGCAAAAGGTAGACATGCTGGATGTATGTGCCACGTCATATTCTTCATCTTATGGTATCTTGATTGTTTGGCTCCTAACAAAATCAACTTCTGTTTGATGAGTAGAGCCAAAAATTATGTCGTCCACATAAATTTGAACAATAGTTAACATACCTTTGCCTCTTTTGATGAAAAGTGTGGTATCAATTTTACCTTTCTCATATCCTTTGCTGATCAGAAATTTGGATAAACGTTCATACCAGGCTCTGGGTGCTTGCTTTAAGCCATACAGTGCTTTGTCAAGAAGAAAAACATATTCTGGATGTCTTGAATCTTTAAAGCCAGCTGGTTGTTCAACATACACTTCCTCTTTTTGAGATTTCCATTTAGAAATGCACATTTAACGTCCATTTGATAGACTTTAAAGTTTTTGTAAGCGGAGAATGCCAGAAAAAGTCTTATCGCCTCCAGTCTCGCAACAGGAGCAAAGGTTTCATCATAATCAATACCTTCTTCTTGACAATATTCTTTTGCCACCAGACGAGCCTTGTTTCTGATCACAATTCCGTCCTCATCCTTTTTATTTCTGAAAACCCACTTAGTATCAATGGCAACTTTGCCTTTTGGTATTGGTACTAAGTTCCAAACTTTGTTACGTTCAAATTGAAGTAACTCTTTCTGCATTGCTTCTACCCAACTAGGTTTTGCTAAGGCTTCATGAACTTTCTTGGGTTCAATTAGACTTAGAAAGTTAACATAGAAAGCTTCATTTGCTGTGGCGGATCGTGTTTTGACACCCTCAGAAGGATTACCAATTATGAGATCTGTAGTATGTGATTTAGTCCATTCCGTCATCCTTGTTTGTGATATTGGTTGAGCTTGAACTTCGGTGTCAGAAGATGAGATAACTTCATCCAGAAACGTTAATGCTCTCCATAACTGTTTTAGTTCTTAGATTAAAAACACGAAAAGCTCTGGAATTTAAAGAATAGCCTATGAATTTTGCTTCATCTGATTTTGGATCAAACTTGCCAAGTTTGTCCCTGTCATTTAAAATGAAACACCTGCAACCAAAGATATGAAAGAATTTGACAGATGGTTTTCTTTTGTTAATAAGCTCATATGATGTTTTGAGATATCTTTTGACAATAATGGAACGATTATGAGTAAAACAAGCAGTGGCTACAGCTTCCGCCCAAAAGTGAATTGGGAGTCCAGAAGCTGCAAGCATTGTTCGGGCTGCTTCGACCAAGGTTCTGTTGCGACGTTCAACGACACCATTCTGTTGGGGAGTGCGTACAGCAGAGAAGTTCTGAGAAATTCCATTTGCAACAAAGTATGCTTCAAGTTTGGCATTCTTGAAATCAGTACCATTATCGCTTCTCAGCTGTTGAATCTTTTGGTGTAAAAGAACTTGGATTCTGGTCATCATATTTTGAAGGACAATAGGAACTTCTGACTTTTGTCGAACAAAAGAAAGCCAAGTATACCTGGAAAATTCATCGATAAGTACCAGAATATACTTTTTACCAGAAAGACTCTGAATTGCAACTGGACCACAGAGATCGACGTGTAACAATTGCAGAGGTCTAATGCAAGAGTGATCACTTTTTGTTTTATGAGATGCTCGTTTTATCTTTCCCATTTCACATGCAGGACAGAGGTGATCTTTTTGAAAATGAACTTCTGGAAGTCCAGATACCAAATTATGTTTTACAAGCATCTCAAGATTATCAAAGTTTAAGTGAGACATTTTATGATGCCAGAGCCATGCAATTTCACTCTTTTTAGAAATAAGACATAAGGTCTCTTTACCATCCTTGGAGGTAAAACTCATCATGTAGAGATTACCTTTTCTGTCTGCTCTCCAAAGTTCCTCACCTGCCTTAGAAAATAAGTAACAATATTTTTCATCAAAGACGACAAGTATCTTAGAATCACATAGTGACTTACACTTAGGAGGTTATGTTTCAAACCAGAAACATGAGCTACTTTAGATAAGGTAATATTACCTTCCTGTAAAGTACCATAGCCCTTAATTTGACCCTTACCATTATCACCAAACGTTACAGCTCCACCACTTTTGTCTTTAAATTGGGAGAGTAAGTTTCGTGAACCAGTCATGTGCCTCGAGCATCCAGAGTCAAGATACCAGATATGCACACGCTGTTTCTGCAATCAAGATTAGAGTTTCCTAGGTACCCATACCATTATGGGTCCTTTAACGTTAGTTTTTGTCTTATCAGCCTTTTGCTTTTGATTTGATTTGACAGAAGGTAAAGACGTATTCTTTGGATTTTTTGTTTTTCTATTTTGCTTTGTTTTATTTTTATTGAAGTACGAATGGTTTGCAGTGAAGGAATTTGAAGTTTGTGAAAAAAATTTCTGTAATTTTAAGAATAGAGAAAAACATTCAGAATTCTGAAACATAGAAGATTTTATTGAATTTTCATTGCGACAATGATAATTACAATTATTCTTAGATCTGTCTTTTCTAGTATCAGTTGTTCTAAAGAACTTCCTATCTAGACTAGACGTATGTTTAGAATCTGAAGTATTCTTCAGCGGAGATTTCCTCGGATTTACCTTCTCAGAAGCTTTTGTATTTACTGAAACAGGAACAGAAAGATTAGATTTCCATTTACCTTTCTGAACATAAGAAAGTTTTGGAGGATAAGAGTTAGGAAGTTGGATAGGAATTTTCTTTTTAAGTTTTTCTTCCTTTTCAAGATCAAGACAAGATTTAGCTTTCAGACACATTCCTATAAAATCTGGATGTATAAAAACAGGTTTTCGTTGTTCAGAGGGAACAGAGAAAATCGGAATTTCACTTGAATTTTTTTAGCATCCATTCCAGAAGCTCTTATCTCCAGAGATTCATTTGTAAAGAGAAAGGAAGCGTCTTTGTTTTTTATGATCTCTGGAGTTTTAGCATAAATAGGAGATTGATGTTCAAGATGAGAGAAATATGTGTCTGAATTGTCAAAGAAATCCTCACTTTGATCATCATTTTCCCATGGATATGTGATTTCTTCTAAATCTTCTTGAGTTTCAGAAAGATTTAAATCAATAAATGAACAAGGAAATATCTCAGGATTATTTTCTAACTTTTGTTTGTCATTCTCAAGTTTAAAACAATTATCCAGAGTCAAGAGAAGATCTTTTTTCAAAACTAAGTCTTAATTCCTCCTCTGCTTGAATAGGAATAAACGCATCAGCCTCTGGATTCAATTTTGTAAGAACACTTGAACCAAACTTGAAAATATCATCCTTCTTCTGAATTTGATTTAGACTAATATTGGTCTTTTCAGAAGAATATGTAATGTTTTTAAACTTGAGTTTCCGTTGATGATGACCATTTTCAGTTTTAGATCGTTTAAAACATGATTGTTCAAAAATAATTGGAAACACAGGCTTCTGTTGTTGTCCTATAAAAAAAACAGAGTTTAAACCAGACTTCTTTTCACACGTATAGGGATCTAAATCTTCAAAGCCGATTCCAGATCTTCCTACTTGTGTAGTTATTTTCTCAAGAACTTTTTGAGCATCCAGATATGTTTTGATCTGGTGCGTTTTGTTTTGAAGTTCAATGTACAGAAATTCTCTTTCTTTTTGAAAATAGTTTTTAAGTGCTACAGAATTTAATCTGTCACTTTCCTTAACTTGAATTTCCTTATCCTTTTCTTCCAGAAGTTTCTTATAACTCAAGTGCTCCTTTTTTACTAAAACTTCTGTGTCTTTCAAGGTTTTAGAAATTTTTTCTTTTTCCATGTCAAGTTCCAGTTTTTCTTCTGTTAAGATATCCATCTCTCTTTTGTAAATATATCTTTCCCTTTGTATTGTGGAAAAAGTTTTCTCAATATTCTTTCGTAACTTCTTTTCAATTGTAAGCTTTTGCTTAAGTTCTTTAAAATTGTTTGATAAAAGCACAATTGTATTCTCAAGTTCAGAAGATTCAGAAAGATTACTAACCGGTGATTCAGAAGGCTGTTCTTCATATTCATTTGTACTTGCCATTCCACAGAACATGGCCTCATCACCGCTGGACTCATCTCCGATCCAGTTTTCTTTCTCAGCATAGTGGGCTCTTTCAGTAACATTATACTTGTATTTATTTTTGTAATATGTTTTGTCTTTATCCAGAGCCCCTCTGCAATCCTTTGAGTAATGACCCGGTTTGCCACATCTGTAACATACATCTTTCTTTTTCTTCATTTCCTCTTCCTTCTTTTCTACCTCAGTCTTTTCAGGTCTCTGAACCTCTTGTTTAGGAGTATAGTTAGAGCGATCAGACCTTCTACTTCCTTGAAATGCCCTATTTCCAAAACGGTTTGTAAACTATTTGGTAATAAGAGCCAAGGAATCAGCAGATGCCTTTATTTCATCATCAGAATCAGAATCTTCTTCTGGAAAAGTTTCTAACATGAATGCCTTGTTTTTCACTCTTCTATCTTCACTTTTTCTTCTGGTAGCTCCCTTTGTTTCAGAAATCAAGGCCAGAGGTCCACCTATAGTTATTTTCTTTTGCACAACCTCCTTTTCATGAGCTTGAAGAGTTCCAAATACATCGTGTAGAGACCATTGCTCAAGATCTTGATTAGCTTGTAATGACATGGATAGATTTGACCATTCTGGATTTAATCTCTTTAAGAATAAGACATTATTGTCTTCCTTTGATCGAACAATATCACATCGTTTGCATAGATTTATCAGATTATTAAATCTATGAAAAGTCTGTTCCAGAGATTCATCCGCAATGGCCTGGAAGCTGTTGTATTCGTTCAGAGCTTGAGCTCTTCAATTTTTCTTCATTTTAGCACCACCTTCCAGAAGATTTTCTAACTGATCCCATAATTCCTTAGCAGTATCACAGGAATCCAGAGATTGAAAAATCTCATTCGGAATAGCCATGATAAGAAGAGTTTTTGCCTTTTTAGCAAGTTCAACTTTGGCCTTTTCCTCATCATTCCAATTTTCCCTTAGCTTTGGAACTTTTCGGGCAGGTATTTCAGCAGTATTGGTAGTGACAGGAACTCTTGGAACTGTAGTCATTGGTACGAAGGGACCATGTTGAACAATAGGATAAAGTTCAATGTCCAATCCTTCATAGAAATTTATCATTCGAATCTTCCATTGTGGATCTTCACCACGAATAAGAGTTGGAGGTTTGGTCAGAGAACCAGAGGTGTAAACAGCATTCAAATTTGAATTTGCCATTTTTTTTAAAATCAAGAAGAATGTAATGACAGATTTGAGTTGAAATCTAGAATAAGTAAATTTCAATTGAATTGAACAACAAAATTTTACTAATTCTTCAAAATTTAACTACAATTACCACTGTTTTAGACAGAATTGCTATAAATCTTCGTAGAACAGGGTGGAATTATGAACACTAGTTAAAACAGGAGATTACTGAATGAATGAAGAGACAAATTTCCAAATTGAGATCTAATAATCAATAGATTGATTATCAGGCTCTGATACCAATTGTTGGTTCCAGATTCTCTTCTTCACAGATTAATCGATTGATTCATACAACAGAGTATAAGCGGAAGCAATTTATATCGATTAATCAACAGTAATAAGAATCGATCAAAGATTGAGGAACAGATTAACTATGTATTATAACCTGAATGATGATTACAGATACATGGAATGACACACAGTAAGTTCT
The DNA here is from genome assembly GCA_036898165.1 of Silybum marianum. NCBI lineage: Eukaryota > Viridiplantae > Streptophyta > Magnoliopsida > Asterales > Asteraceae > Silybum > Silybum marianum. The sequence goes on along the minus strand of CM072540.1, from coordinate 10,609,727 downwards.
TCAATATAACGATTTGATCGACTCTTTTAAAGTAGAGAAAAGATCTATTTATACAAACAGAATAAAGTAAAAGTCAACATCTTAACCTATTACAAACTGACACGTGTGAGAGATGGGAGCGTGTAACAAACTAATCAGTTGCAAAAGGTAGACATGTTGGATGTATGTGCCACGTCATATTCTTCATCTTATGGTTCATACTTTCAAATGTGTAACACTTTGAATATAGCAAGTAATTTTTCATTCTGAATATAAGCTACAATTTGTTGTTTACTTAATTGTTGCTTATATTCAGTCTGAATATAAGCTAAAACTATTTGGTGTTTGCTTACTTGTAGCTTATATTCAGACTGAATATAAACTAAAACATTTTGGTGTTTGCTTACTTGTAGCTTATATTCAGTCTGAATATAAACATTGTTATGTATTATTACATTCTTATGTAATATTACATTCTTATGTAATATTACATTCTTATGTTTATATTCATTCTGAATATAACCTGAAACATTTTTTCTTTTTGTATTCTTGTAGTATATATTTGTTTATTGACATTCATTTTGTATGCAGGTTACTTCAAACGTGATTAGAAATTCTGATTTCAAGAAACGTTTCCATGCAATTATATGGGATGAACAAATTGATGCTAAAGAATTCGAAGAGAGATGGACTACTCTAATGACAGATTTTGGTCTTATTGGGCATAAATGGTTATCTTATATGTTTGAAAATAGGCGCAGATGGATCCCATCTTTTTATAGGGAAATTCCAATGGCTTGTTTAATGAGAACAACATCAAGATCTGAAAGTGAGAATTCATTTTTTTCACTAGTTTTTCATCATGGTGCAAATCTTATGAAGTTTATGGATTCATTTGATTCCGCTATGGACAAACAACGCAACAATCATCGGCTGCTAAACCATCAGACAAAAACAACAGTACCAAGGCTGAGCACACCACTTCCAATTGAAGTTCATGCTTCTAAGATCTATACGCGTTCTATCTTTAGGGATGTTCAGAATGAGATAAAGCAGTTAGTTTGGTCGTGCTTTCAATCATCTATGAGCTTGGAGGATGGTTGTGATGTTATTGTTGTTGTTGAAAAGAAAAAGGTGCAAACTAAAGAGAAGGATTCTGAATGCAGCACCAATTCAGGGTTTTTTATGATACATTCTGAGCACAAGGTACATCTTATTTAGAACCAAATATACTTTTAAATATGCTAGCTTATATTCAGACTGAACATAAGCTACAAGTATGCAATTTCCAAATATGTTAGATTATATTCATACTGAATATAGTCTACAGGTATATAAACAACTTATTGTAGAGTATATTCAGACTGAATATGAGCTACTAGTGTTCAAACTGAATATAAGCTTATATTCAGACTGAATATACTCTAAAATCATTCATACAGTGAATTGTAGCTTATATTCAGACTGAATATAACCTACAAGTTCATTGAAATTCAATAATTGTATAATATATTCAGACTGAATATAAGCTACACATTATCATTCATTATGGATAATGAATTTTTTTTTAAATTGATTTCAGGTTGTGCATAATAAGTCCACTGGATCATATGATTGTAGCTGCTTATTTTTTCATCATTTTGGTATTTTGTGTCGTCATATATTTTGTGTTATGAAAAATTTTGGCATTGAAGAAATACCTCGGCAGTATATTGTGAAGCGGTGGACAAAAGCTCTGATTTCTTCTGAATTATTGAAGAAATGTCATTATGTTGGAGAAAGAAATGAGCGTCGTGATATACTTGAAAATGATGCCCAAGCTGCGTTTGATAGTTGTCTTGGTCTAGTAGTTGATGATATGGAAAAGCTTCAAGATTTTGTTCTGAAAATGCAAGAGTTGAAGGATACTTTGTTGGCAAATGGCTGTAGTGCTCCTCGTCGTAATACAGAAGAGACGATTGAGTCATTGCTTGGGGTTTCAAAACCAGATAATATTGACATTCAAAATCCGAAAGATATAAGAAACAAAGGTTGTGGTACAGGCAAAAGGTTGAAGAGCGGTAAAGAAAAAGCAATTGCTAAAGCTCAAAAGGCAAAGAGATTATGTAGGGTTTGTAAACAAATGTGTAATCATGATTCACGTAATTGCCCATCAAAAAATGATTGATTTTGTGTTTGTATTATGCAAATAGTCATTCAAATAATGAGTTCATTTTTTAATTGAAAATCAATAAAACTTAATATTCATAATGAATATATAGTGTTTTAGTCTTCTCCTTTAGCATGAATATAAGTTGTAGTTTGCTTATTCTATCATTGTATGTTAATATTCATTCTGAATATAAGCTACAAGAATACAAAACACAAATTGTTTTAGCTTATATTCAGTCTGAATACAAGCTAAAACAATTCTTATATCTTAAATTCAGACTGAATATAAGCTATAATTTGCTTATCTTTTAATTGTGTCTTATATTCACACAGAATATAAGCTACAATTGCAAAATAACAAAGTAGTTCTTTGTATATTCAGTCTGAATATAAGCATTGTTAATGCTTATATTCAGACTGAATATCCTATATAAGCAAATTGTATCTCATATTCAGACTGAATATGAGCACTACCACTATTTATGCTCACATTCAGTCTAAATACAAGCTACAATTGCAAAATAACAAAGTAGTTCTTTGTATATTCAGTCTGAATATAAGCACTAACAGTGTAAACACTATTACTTCTCATATTCAGACTGAATACAACCTACAATTGCATAATAAGAACGTTGTAGCTCATATTCAGACTGAATATTAGTGTTTGTGCTCATATTCAGTCTGAATACAAGCTACAATTGCAAAATAACAAAGTAGTTCTTTGTATATTCAGTCTGAATATGAGAACTAACAGTTTTTAAACACTGTTAGTTCTGATATTTAGACTGAATATACAAAGTACATTATAAGCAAATTGTATCTCATATTCAGACTGAATATGAGCAAAAACACTGTTTGTGCTCATATTCAGTCTGAATATAAGCTACAAGAATACAAAACACAAATTGATTTATATTATATTCAGTCTGAATACAAGCTAAAACAATTCTTGTATCTTATATTCAGACTGAATATAAGGTATAATTTGCTTATCTTTTAATTGTGGCTTATATTCACAAAGAATATAAGCTACAATTGCAAAATAACAAAGTAGTTCTTTGTATATTCAGTCTGAATATACTGTATAAGCAAATTGTATCTCATATTCAGACTGAATATGAGCACAACCACTGTTTATGCTAATATTCAGTCTGAATACAAGCTACAATTGCAAAATAACAAAGTAGTTTTTTGTATATTCAGTCTGGGTATAAGCACTAACAGTGTAAACACTGTTACTTCTCATATTCAGACTGAATATACAAAGTACATTATAAGAAAATTGTATCTCATATTCAGACTGAATATGAGCACAAACACTGAATATAAGCTTATATTCAGACTGAATATGAGAACAATTTTATGCTTATATTCAGACTGAATATAAGCAATTGTAGCTTCTATATATTCAGTCTGAATATACATTGTTAACCAATTTTAATCTAGAACAACATATTTAATAACATTGGAAACCAAATACATCATTTAATTTATAGAACAGATCAAGTATGAATAAGTTACAAAATAAAGTTAAAAGAATTGTTCAATAGTCTTAGAAACTAAAAGCATCATGCAAATAAACTTAGTCGTTCTTCTATCTGCAACTTTGCTTCTCTTCTATTCTCATCTCTTTCAGGCTTTGGTATTAATGCGTATTCATTAGCTTTCTGCAACACCCACTCTTTCTTCAGGTTCATTTCTGACATTAGCATCTTGGTTAAATACTTGTACCTTAAGCTATTTAAGATTCTTTTCTGCTCGTCTTTTTTTGTCGCCAATCCACAATCCCAATTTTTTATAGGGCCTCCCATGAAGGTCTCCATATGTCTCATCACAAAGATTGAACAATCTTTGTGATTATCAGTTGTCCTCCACTTCATGGCCTCTCTTTTGGGTGGGAAGTTGATTAGTTTGTTAAATCTTGAATCCTTAATGCTTGCAAGGAATTTTAGGAACAGTTTATGCTGCATTATATAAAAATATTTAAACAATATGAAAAATATAATATATTGATATGATATTTGTTATTCATATAATGTAAATAATATGTTCTTCTTACCAATACTATAGGCACGCTCCCGTATTTGTCATCAAACTTCACTTTTGTGGCACTGTTATCAAACCGGTGTGACATTGCATTTTTTAAATCATAACAGATTACATAAAAGTGATCTGATTTTATGATTGGAAAGAATACCTGTAGAGGAATATTCTAGTTAATTTGTGTTTTATTCAGTAAGAAAAGAACAGAGGATACATATTAAAATAAGATGCAAAGTTTTTTCAAAGTTTTATTAATATCTAATATTCAGACTGAATAATGGCTAGTAATTTATTTTCTTAAATGTATTTGTGTCATACAAGGTCAAACTTCTTTATATCATCTAAATTATTCAATACTTTTTCTTTGATATTCTCTCTGAAAGTGTCACCATATGTACGCCAATCAAAGTCTGGGTTGAACACATCATGTCCCTGTTCAAAAATTAACAAATGTTAAATTTATAAAAAAAAATTAAGTTGTAATTTAAATTAGAAAAAAGATTAGTGATCTTACAAGAATATCTGTTGTCATAAATAACCTGCTTGGTGAGTCTTTGCTTTTTAGTCTTTCTTCAAAATTTAGAAGTTCTGCCCAATTGTCTATGACATTTGAAAATGCTTCTGAATCTTCAATCATGCTTTCAAAAATTATTTTGAAAGCACTTTTATTTGAAGCAGTTTCAAAAACAACTGACCTGTTGAAACAAATTATATTTAAGTAAATTTTATGATAAACAAAATTGTTTATATTCAGTATAATAAACTGTTGGTTTGTACCATTTTTTAGATTATATTTAGTCTGAATATGAACATTACAGTCTATATTCAGTATGTATATAAGTTACAATTATACATACTCATAATTTTAGCTTTTATTCAGACTGAATACAAGCATAAAATTATACAAACTCATAATTTTAGCTTATATTCAGTCTGAATACAAGCTACAATTATACATATCATAATTTTAACTTATATTCAGTCTGAATACAAGCTACAATTATACAGTAGCTTGTATTCAGATTGAATATAAGCATAACATTGTGATAAATAACAATGTTATGCTTATATTCAGTCTGAATACAAGCTAAAATAATACATACTCATACAAAATTCCATCTCATATTCAGTTAGAATATAAGATAGAAGTATACAAACCAACAAGTTATAGATTATATCCAGACTAAATATAACCTTCAAGTATCCAAACAACCAAATTGTATCTTATATTCAGTCTGAATATAAGATGTAACACAAATTGCACAGCTTATATTCAGTCAGAATATAACCTTCAAGTATCCAAACCACCAAATTGTTTCTTATATTCAGTATGAATGTAGTCTATAAGTATCCAAAATACAAAATTGTAGCTTATATTCAGACTGAATTTAACCTAGAAACAATTGTTCAATAATATGAACATTACAGTTTAGTGTTTCACTGAAGTTTTTATATTTAGTTTGAATTAACTTGTTTTTAAATGATTATTATACATAATAATAGTAAATTCAATTTGATACTTACAGAGCGTCATCTGTTAGTGACAACACCCATTCACCAATCTTCCTCTCTCAGTGAATATAATCTTGCTTCAGCATCAACAACTCTTTGTACATAAGGTGATTTTAGAAGATCACCTACCTTCTCTATTCTCTTCTCTCTATCTTCAACCTGATCTTTAGATTTTGCAATTTGCTTATCCTTTGCTTTTATTTTTACAACAAGATTATCTTTCTTTGATTTGGATGGTTTTGGAGGGGAGTCAGAATCAGTGAATAGCTTGAATGTTGGACAACTTGCAGGAGGAGTTTTTTCACTAATATTTGTCTGTTGTGAAACTTGTGGGGTAATCAAATCCTGGCTTTTCATTATGGCATGTTGTCCTTCTCCCCTTGTCTCATTTCGCTCCTCTTCTAAAGCTTTATCTTTCTCATTTCCCTCCTCTTCTTTCTTCTCATCTTCCCTTCCTCTTTCTTCAATATTAATGTCATCAACAATATTAGCTATTATTGCTTCAGGACTAGTCTCTACATTCTCTTCTCTTCTTTCTTCTCTTATTTCTTCATTTGTCTGCAACACATCAGCGATCATGTTTCTTGAAGCTTCATCATTAGCTTCTTCATTTTATTTTCTTCTTTCTTCTCTTATTTCTTCTCTTGTTTCTTCTCTTTTTTCTGCATTCGGCTGCACCACACCAATTATCACGTTTCTTGAAGCATCTTCATTAGCTTCTTCATTCTCTTTTCTTCTTTCTTCTCTTCTTTCTTCTCTTCTTTCTTTATTCGGCTGCACCACTTGAATGATCATGTTTTCATTAATCTTAAATAGGCTTTCATATTCAACCTTCCATTCTTTTAATGGTTGATCGCTTGGATATAGCATCATTGCTCTTGTCATCTTAAACTCAATCTCAGCTTTCATTATCATCAGTTCTTCAAGATCATGGTTAAGGCTTGTTAATAATTCCTGTTTTTTGATGTTTTTTATTAGTAAAGATAATTATAATTAATATTATTATAAACTACACAGTTTATATTAAGTTTGAATAAAGGTTAGCAAAGTATATATTCAGAATGAATATAGGCTACAAATAGTATTTTGAACTTCATGTTTTAGCTTATATTCAGACTGAATATAAGAAGCACTAAGATTCAATTTATCTCATATTCAGTCTGAATATAAACAATAAAGTACATAGTTACACTATTAGTACTTATATTCAGATTGAATATAAACTACACTATGAAATAATATTATAAACACTAAATAATATTTGTAGCTTATATTCAATCTGAATATAAAAACTAAATAATATAATATTATACTCTGCAGTGTTTATATTCAGTCTACAAATATTTAGAACTTCAACTATTAGCTTATATTGAGACTAAATATAAACTATAAGGCTCATTGTAACACTCTTAGTGCTTATATTCATTCTGAATATAAGCTACGGTTAAACAAACAACTAATCGTAGCTTATATTCAGACTGAATATGAGCTAAAATTATTCAAAATACTATTTCTTTACATTATATTCAGACTGAATGTAGGTTAATATTCATTCTACAAATATTATTTAGAACTTCAAGTATTAGCTTATATTCAGACTGAATATAAACAATAAGGCTCATTGTAACACTCTTAGTGCTTATATTCATTCTGAATATAAGCTCGGTTAAACAAACAACTAATCGTAGCTTATATTCAGACTGAATATGAGCTAAAATTATTCAAAATACTATTTCTTTACATTATATTCAGACTGAATGTAGGTTAATATTATAAAAACTACATACCCCTGCTGTTTTCTCTCTGTTTGAGGCCATGTAATCCTGTACCTCATCGGTGTTGAGCTCTAACCTTCCAAATCCACCACTTTCAATCTCATGGTTTTCTCTCTCTTTCAACTTCTTGGACGTCCACTCAAGGATTGCAGGTTTTAATCGTCTATGATTAACTTCATCACAGCGTGTTGAATTCACATACATGACCTGCATTTTTGGTAATTAAAATTAGATTGACTATGTTATAAAATTTTAGAAAAACATAAATATTATAAGCGAATACACACCGTAAGGAATGTTGTTGGTCCTTTATAGAAGTCAGTTTTTGATTTGCTGTTCCAGAAAAGCTGCATATCATTAACTGATTATATATGTAATCGCACCAGTTTATTTTTTTAAAATCATAATTTTCTCCAACATTGGTCAAGAAGGTGGTATTGCAGATTCCCATCTTCATTGTCTCGACCATTGTGTTTATGAAAAGAATGATGAAGTTAAGCTTGAAGTTGATATCCAAAACTGTTGATTCCTTGATTAGTTTGACGAGGTGCTTCTGCCTAATCTTTTTATGATCTTCAAACTGCGCCTTCCACTGTTCGCTAATTCTTTCATTGTCTGGTTCAATTTGAAGTTCATATATATCGTCTCCTTCATTCTTCAATCCAAGGATATCTGTAATAGAGTCCTTTGTTATCTTTATATCACCCTTCAATGTTTTGATCACCATGTCCATTGAATCAAAACTGTCAACAACACTATAAGCTAGTTTTGAGGGGATAGTGTCGATATTCATGTCAAGGATTGGTCCTAATCCAATATCATTAATCCATTTTATTTGTACTTGGCTTAAACTCCGCTTTATCGCCATTAGGTTCTTTGGAGATGTTCGTATTTGTAAACACTTGTACGTTTCTGAAGTTTCTGAATGTTTCTCATCAGTTGTATTTCTTTTGAATTTTTTTTTCATTGGACTTCCTTCACCTTCATTCTTGTTTTTGTTTGTTTTTGTTGCTTTTCTCTTTTTTTCTTTGTCGTGTACTTCTTGTGCTTTCCCCTTCTTCTGTTTTTTGTCAACCTCTGTCTTCTTCAGATTCTTAGACATTTTGGCTATTGATGATTTCTTTGTTTTTGTAGATGCTCCTTCTATTATATAAACATCAATTTACTATCTGTCTTTGTATTTACAATATTACAAACAGCTAATTCTACCTTATATTCAGTCTGAATATAGACATTACTTTGTAAGTTAATATTTATGTTTGTGTTAGTGCTCATATTCAGACTGAATACAAGCTACAATTACACAATATCAAAATTGTAGTTTGTATTTACAGTCTGAATATGAGCAATAACACTGTTAGTGCTCATATTCACACTGAATACAAGCTTATATTCAGTTTCAATAAACACTGTTATTTCTCATATTCAGACTGAATACAATCTTATAACACTGTTTTGTGTTCATCATCAGTCTGAATACAAGCAATAACACTGTTTTGTGTTCATCATCAGTCTGAATATAAGCCCCAAATTCTAGCTTATATTCAGACTGAATATAGTATTTAATTGTAGTTTATATTCAGACTGAATACAAACATAACACAAACATTTATTTGTACTCTATATTCAGTTTTTATATGTACAATCATACAAATACAAAAATATATGTTATATTTCAGAATGAATATAACATAATATAGTGCATAAATAAACATTAATTAACATTATAAGTATAGATTTCAATCATTTATTGATCAAATGTGATTTTATACTAAATACATTCATTAAATGTTCAGTAAAACCAGAAAACGGAATATTCAGTAGATTTCAAGTATTTATTAAATAACAAAACCCTAGCTATGGATAATACTATAAAAACTCTTAAACTTGCCTGTTTCAGAAGGCGTTGTATAAGAAATAATCTACATATCTGTTTCTGTGTCCATTGTTTGTTGTTTGAACTTAAAGGAAGAAGTTCATTCTTGTTGAAGTGAACGACGATGGTACTGGTAGAGAGCAGAGGGTTTTTAGTGAGAGAGTATATTTCGTGAAATGATGAATGTGTGCATTGTTAAGAATTCCATCGTGTTCTATAGTTGGCTTTGAACCGTCATGATTTATTTACAATAATACCCCTACGGGCTAAATATAAGTTTTAGATTTAATTTCATATTTCGGCCTAGTTGTATAGTGGTTTTAATACTTTGGGTCCCTAAACATAATTGTAGCTTATATTTAGTCTGAATATAAGCTACAATTATACAATCTCATAATTTTATCAAAATGTAATGCTTATATTCAGTCTGAATATAAGCTAAAATTATACAAACTCATAATTTTAGCTTATATTCAGTCTGATTATATGGTACAGACTCTTAATTTTAGCTTATATTCAGACTGAATATAAGCATGACATTGTGATAAATCACAATGTAATGCTTATATTCAGTCTGAATACAAGCTACAATTATACAAACTCATAATTTTAGCTTCTATTCAGTGTGAATACAAGCATAACATTGTGATAAATCACAATGTAATGCTTATATTCAGACTGAATACAAGCTACCATTATACAAACTCATAATTTTAGCTTATAATCAGTCTGAATATAAGCATGACATTGTGCTAAATCACAATGTAATGCTTATATTCAGTCTGCATATAAGCTAAAATTATACATACTCATAATTTTAGCTTATATTCAGTCTGAATACAACCTACAATTATACAAACTCATAATTTTATCTTTTATTCAGTCTGAATATAAGGTAGAAACTCATAATTTTAGCTTATATTCAGTCTGAATATAAGCATAATATTGTGATAACTCACAATGTAATGCTTATATTCAGTCTGAGTATAAGCATAACATTGTGATAAATCACAATGTAATGCTTATATTCAGTCTGAATATAAGCTAAAATTATACATACTCATAATTTTAGCTTATATTCAGTCTGAGTACAAATTACAATTATAAAAACTCATAATTTTAGCTTTTATTCAGTCTGAATATAAGGTACAAACTCATAGTTTTAGCTTATATTCAGTCTGAATACAAACTACAATTATACAAAGTATATTATAAGCAAAATGTATCTCATATTCATACTGAATATGAGCACTACCACTGTTTGTGCTCATATTCAGTCTGAATATACAAACTACAATTTGGTTATTATGTAATTGTAGTTTGTATTCAGAGTGAATATAAGCTGTTCTATCATCCACTGATTCAAATAAAAAAGATTCTAATATATTATGAACATAATCACTGAATAATTCATTCAAACCACATTTAACCACAAATAAAAGTACTTAAAAAAACATCTTAACAAACAATTGTCTTGATTTTCAACCAATAGAAGTACTTAAAAAAATATCTTGAATTCATGTGCCATTTTTTCATTTGACTCCTCCACTGAATATTTCTCCACCTCTTCTGCCTCCTTCTCTCTATCCTCTGCATCATTCTCTCTATCTTCATTCTCTTTATCTTTATCTTCTTCCTCCACCTCTCTTTCTTTACGCTCTTCTGCTACATGAACAATCTCTTCATTCTCCTTCTCTTTCTCCTCACCATCTTCTTCATTAACATATGTTTCTTCACCAGCATCAACATCATTATCTTCTTCTTGAACCTCCATCCTACCTTTTTTATTGAATTGAAAAAAAGTGTCATATGTTTTTTTTCCATTTCTTCAAAACTTTCTGTTTGGATAAAGCCCTGTTGCTTCATTGAAATTGGATTTCAAGTTATTTTTGTTAGCAAGAAGCTCTTACAAATCATCATTCAGCGATTTTACAAGCTCCTGTTTTTCAGTTTTTTATGTAAGTAAGTGGAGGAAGTAGTACAATTCAATCTTTATAACACATTATGAATAATTGTATTTAAGTAATAATCAATGTTCTTAATGAGTATGATAAAAGTTAATACCGTCACTGTTGTTGTCACTGTTGTTGTCGTTGTTGTTGTTGTCGTTGTTGTCGTTGTCGTTGTTGTCGTTGTCGTCGTCGTCGTCGTCGTCGTCGTCGTCGTTGTTGTTCAACTTTAACACTTCTTCTTCTTTTCTTGCTTGTCTCTTCTTCAGTGTGTTTTTCTTCTTCTAAATCTTCTTCAACTGTAATATTTTTTTTTTATTCTCCAGTCTTACTGAAGTTCTTCTGCTCTTGTTTCTTATTTCTCCTATTTAATTTAACATTTAAACAGTGGTTAAAATTATAAAATTGACATATGTTATGAAATACAACATTTTCATAATGATATCCCAATGTTATTCTTATTATTCAAACTGAATATATATACTACAACTTTTTAAACACATAATTTTATCTTATATTCAGAAAGAATATAACCTACAATTATACAAACACGTAATTTGTAGACAATTATATTCTGAATATCACAATGTCATCTTTATATTCTCCAGTCTTAATTATATCCTATATTCAGACTGAATATAAGCTACAAGAATACACAATCATAATTGTATCTTATATTCAGTCTGAATATAAACACGACATTGTGTTATTATAATTTTATACTTATATTCAGAATGAATATATATACAACAACTTTTTAAACACATAATTTTATCTTTTATTCATAATGAATATAAACATGACATTGTTTTATTGTTATGTTATTCTTATAAGCAGACTGAATATATACTACAAGTATTCAAACACTTAACTTTAGCTTATATTCAGACTTAATATAAACACATAATTTTATACTATATATTAAGTACAAGTGCATGCATTATAAGGTATAAATATATTTGGAATGAATATAAAAATGACATTGTTTTATCACTATGTAATGCTTATAAGAAGACTGAATATACAAACTACAAGTATTCAAATGCATGACTTTATCTAATATTCAGACTTAATATAAACACATAATTTTAGACTATATATTAAGTTCAAGTGCATGCATTATAAGGCATAAATATTAAAAATAAGCTTTTATTTATGCATTAAGACTTTTACCTTCTTTTTCAAATACTTTAATAAGAGGAACGTAGTTGCTTTGTTCACTGTTTGAATTCATTTTAATCTTTTAAAATAAAACCTAAATACTTTGTAGCAAATAACTTGGTTGGAGAAGATGAAGATGAAGATGAAGATGGTGATGGTGATGATGAATACTTTTCTGTTTTTTAATAATGGTGATTAAGAGTTTTGGGGGCGACGTCTTTTGCAGGAGCAGCAGTATTCAGAATTATGATGGCCTATGTCTTATTTAAAACAATGGTCATGCTAATTTTATTGAATAATGGCCCGAGTTTTCAACTTATTTACAAAAAAGGTTAATTTCAAATTTAGCTTATATTCAGACTGAATAAAAGCTACTATTTTAAAAACTTCAAAATTTAGCACAACGTTATGTTTATATTCAGTCTGAATATAAACTACAATTATGTATTTGAAAGATTTTAGCTTATATTCAGTCTGAATTCAAATTAATATTTTGTAGTTTTTATAATATAGGTTAATATTATTAAAAAAAATTGTAGTTGTTATATTCAGCCTGAATGTAATAACTAAGATTCAAATTAGCTCATATTCAGTCTGAATTGAAATACTAAAGTGCATTGTTACACTCTTAGTGCTTATATTCAGTATGAATATAACCTACGATTAAACAAATAACTAATTGTAGCTTATATTCAGTAAGATTATTCAAAAATACTATTTTGTAGCTTTTATTCATTCAATAAATATTCAGTAAAACAAGAAAACGGAATATTCAGTAAAACTTTAAAACTTGCCTGTTTCAGATGGCTCTGTAATATAAAGAATCTGCACATCGTCATCTCCTTCCATATTTGATTTTTTGAAGTTAAATGGTAGAGAGCAGAGATTTTTTAGAGAGCAAAGGTTTTTTAGTGAGTGAGAGAGTGTTTTTTTGAAATGATGAAAATGTGTATCGTTCTGGATTCCATTGTGTTCTATAGTTGGTTTTTAGCATGATTAGGAATATGTGTAATTAGAACCGTCATGTTATATTTTCGATGTTGTCCGTACACGCTAATAATTAATAATATAATTATCATGTGTGTGTAATAATAAATTATTAGTCTTTCTATTCAGAGTGAATATAAGCTAAAGTTGAATCGTAGTACTTATATTCAGTCTGAATATAAGCTACGATTTTAGCTTATATTCAGTCTGATATAAGCACTACTATTAGTGCCTATATTCAGCCTGAATACAAACACTATACCCTACAAAATCTTTTAGCTTATATTCAGTCTGAATATAAACCACTATTAAACAAACAACTAGCTTATACAGTCTGAATATAAACACTATAGAGTATAAAATTATTTAGTGTTTATATTCAGACTGAATATAAGCACTAAGATTCAATTTGGCTCATATTCAGTACGAATAGAAACACTAAAGTGCATTGTTACACTCTTAGTGCCTATATTCAGTTTGAATACAAACACTATACCCTACAAAATCTTTTAGTTTATATTCAGTCTGAATATAAGCCACTATTAAACAAACAACTATGTGTAGCTTATATTCAGTCGGAACATAAACACTATAGAGTATAAAATTATTTAGTGTTTATATTCAGACTGAATATACTGTATAAGCAAATTGTATCTCATATTCAGACTGAATATGAGCACTACCACTGTTTATGCTCATATTCAATCTGAATACAAGCCACAATTGCAAAATAACAAAGTAGTTCTTTGTATATTCAGTCTGAATATAAGCATCAACAGTGTAAGCACTGTTAGTTCTCATATTCAGATTGAATATACTGTATAAGCAAATTGTATCTAATATTCAGACTGAATATGAGCACTACCACTGTTTATGCTCATATTCAGTCTGAATACAAGCTACAATTGCAAAATAACAAAGTAGTTCTTTGTATATTCAGTCTGAATATAAGCACTAACAGTGTAAACACTGTTAGTTCTCATATTCAGACTAAATATACAAAGTACATTATAAGCAAATTGTATCTCATATTCAGTTTGAATATAAGCTACAAGAATACAAAACACAAATTGATTTAACTTATATTCAGTCTGAATACATACTAAAACAATTCTTGTATCTTATATTCAGACTGAATATAAGCACTAACAGTGTAAACACTGTTAGTTCTCATATTCAGACTGAATATACTGTATAAGCAAATTGTATCTCATATTCAGACTGAATATGAGCACTACCACTGTTTATGCTCATATTCAGTCTGAATACAAGCTACAATTGCAAAATAACAAAGTAATTCTTTGTATATTCAGTCTGAATATAAGCACTAACAGTGTAAACACTGTTAGTTCTCATATTCAGATTGAATATATTGTATAAGCAAATTGTCTCTAATATTCAGACTGAATATGAGAACTACCACTGTTTATGTTCATATTCAGTCTGAATACAAGCTACAATTGCAAAATAACAAAGTAGTTCTTTGTATATTCAATCTGAATATAAGCACTAACAGTGTAAACACTGTTAGTTCTCATATTCAGACTGAATATACAAAGTACATTATAAGCAAATTGTATCTCATATTCAGACTGAATATGAGCACAAACGCTGTTTGTGCTCATATTCAGTCTGAATATAAGCTACAAGAATACAAAACACAAATTGATTTAGCTTATATTCAGTCTGAATACATATTAAAACAATTCTTGTATCTATATTCAGACTGAATATAAGCACTAACAGTGTAAATACTGTTAGTTCTCATATTCAGAATGAATATACAAAGTACATTATAAGCAAATTGTATCTCATATTCAGTCTGAATATAAGCTAAAATTATGAGTTTGTACATTTTATTTAGACTGAATATGAATATTCTGTTTGTGCTCATATTCAGTCTGAATACATACTACAATTGGTTATTGTGCAATTGTAGCTTCTATATATTCAGTCTGAATATACATTGTTAACCAATTTTAATCTAGAACAACATATTTAATAACATTGGAAACCAAATACATCATTTAATTTATAGAACACATCAAGTATGAATAAGTTATAAAAGTTAAAAGAATTGTTCAATAGTCTTAGAAACTAAAAGCATCATGCAAATAAACTTAGTCATTCTTCTATCTTCAACTTTGCTTCTCTTCTATTCTCATCTCTTTCAGGTTTTGGTATTAATGCGTATTCATTAGCTTTCTGCAACACCCACTCCTTTTTCAAGTTCATTTCTAACATTAGCATCTTGGTTAAATACTTGTACCTTAAGCTATTTAAGATTCTATTTAGCTCATATTCAGTCTGAATAGAAACACTAAATTCAGTGTTAGTGCCTATATTCAGTCTGAATATAAGCTACCCTAAAAAATCTTTTAGCTTATATTAAGTCTGAATATAACCCACTATTAAACAAACAACTATTTGTAGCTTGTAGTTTGTATTCAGACTGAATATAAGCTACAATTATTCAAAATACTTTTTGTAGCTTATAATTTATTTAGTGTTTATATTCAGTCTGAATATAACCCACGATTAAACAAAAAACTATTTGTAGCTTATATTCAGTCCGAATATAAGCTACAAATAGTATTTGGAACTTCAAGTTTTAGCTTATATTCATACTGAATATGAGCACTAAGATTCTATTTAGCTCATATTCAGTCTGAATAGAAACACTAAATTCAGTGTTAGTGCCTATATTCAGTCTGAATATAAGCTACCCTACAAAATCTTTTAGCTTATATTCAGTCTGAATATAACCCACTATTAAACAAACAACTATTTGTAGTTTGTAGTTTGTATTCAGACTGAATATAAGCTACAATTATTCAGAATACTTTTTGTAGCTTATAATTTATTTAGTGTTTATATTCAGTCTGAATATAACCCACGATTAAACAAAAAACTATTTTTAGCTTATATTCAGTCCGAATATAAACACTACAGAGTATTATATTATTTAGTGCTTATATTCAGACTGAATATGAACTACGAGTAAACAAGCCATACATTTTAGGTTATATTCAGACTGAATATAACTTGTTGATTAATTGATTCAAAGCAAAACACAAGACAATCATTTATAACCCAAAATATATTAACATACAATTTTTTTTAATGTTCAAATGTTAATCTAGTATTCAACAAACATCATATCCTTGAAAACAGTCATCTTCACCATTCTTTTTCCATCACCTTCCACCACCTCCCTGAATCACCTAAGTAAATGCTGCAAACCTTGCATCAATTTCCTTCTTTGTTTTTTTTAAATACTTACTCTTAAAACTTGGTTCAAGGTTAAGAAAGTATTTGACCTATTCTATGACATAGTCTCTCCTTTTATTGACATCTGCCAACAATATTTTAGAAAGATATTTTGTTCTGAGACTATTGAGTTGTTTTTTCTGGTTTTTTGATGCTTCATCATCCAATCCACAATGCCAAGTATTCAAATGCTCCCCTCCATTGAAGGTTTCCATGTGCAACGTCATGAATATCGAGCAGTCTTTGTTATTTTTTTTGCTCCTCCATATCATTTCTTCCCTTTTAGGCTTTATGTCTTGTAATAATTTGTGCCTTTCATCCCCAATCTCTTTCAGATAGTTGATGAAGAGTGTTTGCTTCATGATGAAAATTTTAATGAAAACCTTATTAAAATCCAAAATAATAATAATATAACTCATTAAAATCTCTTTTATATTCAGACTGAATAACATTCTTACCACAGTTTCTGGGACACCCTGATATTTTTTAGCATTTGATAGTTTTGCTGCACTGTTGTCTAGTATATGGATTGATCTATTTCTCAGGTCAAAACATATCACATAATAGTGATTACTCCTCACAATAGGGAAAAATACCTGCATAAATAGTTTATATCATTTTTATAAATAATGTATGAATTAAAAGATAGTTAATTGAATAGTATTAAAATGCTTACATTCCCCATCACTGCAATATCTGCTGATTTATCCAGATTATGAAGTAGATTTTTTGAGAATATTGCCTGGTTTTTCTTGACATCAAACATTTTGTCCAAGATGTCATGGGGCTGTTGTAAGAAACAAAAATGTTAAAATGGTATTCATCATGAATGTCTACGTATGAAGATTATAAAGTGATATAAAGAATAATAAGAAAGTAATCTACTATACTATGTTAAACTATAATAATTATATTCTTACCAACACTTCTGTTGAACAATATAACCTCTTTGGTTGATTGTTTGTCTTCAACATTTCTTCAGCGTTTAAAATGTAAGAGAAGGTGTCTATTACATTTGAAAAAGGTTCCGATTCTGGAATCAAGCTTTCAAGGAAAACTTTTATAGTTGTTTGCCCTGTGCTTGATTCAAAGACCTCATCCCTATAGCTAATTAAATTTAATAATTAAATAACATGATCAATGAATACCACATATGTAATGAATAGCATTTCATACTCATTATGATTATTTCTTAGAATTTTTTTAACAACATGTTGATATTAAGACTGAATAAAAGGGTGTGTTGAAATTTAATACTTACATTCGATCCCCTAGGAATGAGAACATCCACTGGGCAACATTCTTCTCAATCTCTGTTTCCTCTGTTCTTGGATCCACAGGTTTCAAATTATAAGGTGATCTGAATTCATCCACCATAATATCTTCATTCTGGGTATTCTCTCTTACATCCTTCTCTTCTTCTGCATCTTTTGACTTCTTTATTCTTTTTGGAGAAGAACAATCTCCTTCAATCATTCTTTTTCTTCCTGTTTTAATTAAATATTCATTATGAATATAACATATTAATCAATTTCAATATAAAACAGATTCAAAACAGATCATCATCTTCAAAAAACAGTTATTCAGAAGATTTAAAAACTATTTTATTAATGACTAATTTTTGGTTTGTATAATATTATTTAGTGTTTATATAAGGCTGAATATGAGCTACACAGTTTATTATTTTTTATACCTTAGTGTTTATATTCAGACTGAATATAAGCCACTATTATACAAATAACTAATTCTAGCTTATATTCAGACTGAATATAAACACTACAAGGTATAATATTATTTAGTGTTTATATTCAGACTGAATATAAGCCACTATTATACAAACAACTAATTCTAGCTTATATTCAGACTGAATATAAACACTATAGAGTATTATATTATTTAGTGTTTATATTCAGACTGAATATAAGCCACTATTATACAAACAACTAATTCTAGCTTATATTCAGACTGAATATAAACACTACAGAGTATAATATTATTTAGTGTTTATATTCAGACTGAATATAAGCCAATATTATACAAACAACTAATTCTAGCTTATATTCAGACTGAATATAAACACTGCAGAGTATAATATTATTTAGTGTTTATATTCAGACTGAATATAAGCCACTATTATACAAACAACTAATTTTAGCTTATATTCAGACTGAATATAAACTATCAGTCTTAGTATTTTTCTTATGACTGTATAGAAGATACAATTTTTCAAAAATATATACCGTATTTTTATTCAGAATGAATGTAAGAGTGTTTATATTCAGTTTAACAATCGGACATCATTTAACAAGAAGACATGCTATACGATTGCATTACAAAACCTAAATATTCAAGATAAAAAATTATATAAACATGCAAACTTTTACCTTCTTCTTCAAAAGATTCAATACGATTGCATTCTTCGCTACTAGAAGCCATTTTTGTTTTCTGAATAAGAGTAATCTCGTTGATTTACAGTAGAAAATGGATTTTAGGTCAAAGTTTTCGTTCGGGGAAGATGAACGCAAGAAATTTGAGTCGGTATCGAAAAGGCCTAAGAGTAGGGAGACATGCTTTTTATTTGAATCGTAAAGGGGTATTTACGATTATACCCTAAGCGCTTAATATCCTTTAAGCCGTGACCTGAGTTTTTCACTTATTTACGAGAATGCCACCGCGAGTTTTTGCACTTTATTTTTTGATATGATTTTAAATGGATGGCTAAGATTTATCCTCATTTCACAACCAAATATGGGTTCACATTTGAACCCACCCCTAGAGCTTAGAGAAACAAGTATTAGTATTTATCTTTTTTCTTGAAATTTTGATTTATTTTTTATTTATAATGAATCATTTAATGAGCAACTCTTCATTTTGTTATGATTTTTTATATTTATTTATTTATATAACTATCAATAATAAAAAAAAATTATATTATCCATATTTTTAATTTCATATGTAGACAGTAGTTAACATAACTTAATAATTTTATTTTATTTAACATTTAAAAATTTAAAGGTAACAATTATTATAAATTAAATACTTTATTATATTAGTATGATTATAATTTTTTTATTATTTAATTAGTAAGGTAATTTTATATATTTCTTTTTCTTATTATGTTAACATCAAAATATATATATATATATATATATATATATATATAAAGGAAGATAGAGCTTAGAAAACAAGTATTAGTATTTATCTTTTTTCTTGAAATTTTGATTTTTTTTCATGAATCATTTAATGAGCAACTCTTCATTTTCTTATGATTTTTTATATTTATTTATTTATATAACTATCAATATAATAAAAAAAATTATATTATCCATATTTTTAATTTCTTATGTAGACAGCAATTAATATAATTTAATAATTTTATTTTATTTAACATATAAAAATTTAAAGGTAATAATTATTATCAATTAAATACTTTATTATATTAGTATGATTATAATTTTTTATTATTTAATTAGTAAGGTAATTTTATATATTTCTCTATTTGTTTTTTATTTATTTATTTTAGAAACGTAAAATACTAAATTAAAACTTTTAATTTTATTACTAAGATAACAATGTTTATAGATTAATTTTTTAGTTAAAGTATTCAACACTTTTTAAGTAGATTAATAACATTAAATAATTTATTTTATTTATTAGTAAGATAACAATATTTATAAATCAAACTTATATTAAAAATGTCTATCTTTTTTTTGTTTTTTTAATAAGCTAATAATACTAATTTAAAGTTTTTAGTAAATGGTTATTTTTTATACATATATTTTTATTTAAATATGTTTTGACTTATTTACTTATTTTTATTTATTTTTTTACTTGATTCTATTTTATTTACATAATAAATTATTATTATTATTAGTTACTCTTAAAATTTATACATTTTCGTTTATATATTTATGTATAGATATGATTTTATTTATTATAACCTAATTGATATTGATGACAATTAATCATATCAATTTAATAATATTTAACTGGTTATAAATTCTCTCATTAATTCTAAAACCCTCCATTTTCTTTTTAGTAATGAATAATTAATATATATATAAATATTTATTATCATCAATCAATGGTGTATGTTATCTAACATTGATGAGAATATGAAAAATTGGATAATGAAAGTGCGTATATAAATAGAATGATTGATACTAGGATTTTCTATTCTTTGGCTAAAACTAAAACCGAAGTTCAATAATAAAGTTTATTTCATACTAGGATTTTTTATTAATTTTTCATTTATTTTAAATTGATTTCAACAATTAATATATAACAACAATTATATTTAAAAACTCTATTTGTTAAACGTATATAACAATATTTAAAAAAAATACTAACTGAGAAAAAAAAAATTTAAAATAATACTAAAAGAAAAATTAAAAAAAAAGTCTACAAACATGAATAAATAAACACTTAAAAACAATTTAGAAATACGAGGCCTTATAAATAATAAAAATAATTATAATATTATAAATATTAAAATTAGAAATTAGAAATACGAATACAAGAACCATTATAAAAAAAAAAAGTTATAACCATCGATACAAATGACAATAACAATAAAGTTATTAGATCATAGATACTTCAATTATAATATTTTCTAAATATTCTTTATTTCAATTTCAATATTATTATTATTATTGTTATATTAATATTTTGTATTCACCGTGCATAGCGCGGTGTTTTTTCCTAGTATAACGATAAGAGAAATTATGAGAGAGATATGAGAGCCAAAAAGCTTGGTTTTTATTTAATATGCAATGCATTATCTAATACATATACTTGTCGATAATAAAGGGATTGACATCCATTCCATATATATATATATATCCATAACATAAATATATTTTTATATCTTTTTTAGAGTTAGATGTAAATATTGTCCCAAAAATTGTTCTTGAGTTTTTTAACGAAAGTAGATCGTTTATTTTCATTTATAGAATGGATTAGGGCCCTCTTGGTTTCTTAGCACGTTTTTTTAATGAGGGGTACTTTCATCCATTATCCATTCCTGTATGCTACTTTCATTTTTTAAAACAAATTTGGTCTCTCCTTTTAATCAATAAAAATTTAAACATTGTTTTGTGTCACATATAAAACATATGTAAGAATATCTAGAAGAATTCATAATTTAAGGAATCTAACATTTTATCACCCTAGCTTGGATGCTCATAGGTAAGCCTCTTAAAAGTTGTTAAATATCTCTTTCGTCTAAATATAACTAGTGTTATACCCGTCCGTTGATCAGGTATACGACATGCACTTATAAAGATTTAAGATTCTACACGTCTCTGAAACATACCACATTGCAAGATTAACCGTTTTCAGGTTTAATTTACGGTCAAGTTATATTAGGCACCTTCTTAAATGAATTATTGAAAATTAAAAATAAACATCACATATCACAAGGTAGAATTTTTACACCATCTTGTGTCGTTGTTATGAAAGAATTGAATCATGAAGATGAGAAATAGTTGTTGTTTATATCATAACTATTCGACGATCTAGAAGTATTATACTCAATCCAACAACTTCCCATTCTCAGTGTCTCCTCTACTTGTGCTGCAGCCATTGGATGAGATGTTTGAAAAAGACCATGGTGCTTAGACATGCCAATTTATCCATACCAAGAGGCTCCTCCAAACTCGATATTGCAGAAGCAATACAACAATTCAGCTCTGTTATAGGGCAAGCATGATAAACTTAGCACTTTGTGTGAGCTTCTGAAATTGGTTAATGATCAACTTAAGGAAAGATAAAAAAGGAAATCCAAAACTCAGGCACACAAATTTACTTAGAAACTGAGCATTTTAACATAAACTTTAACACCTTAACTTAATGAAAGAAAGGTAAAAGGGAAACAAACTCCAATCAGTTGGTGCACGAAACACACTTGATTTAAAAGTAAATTAGAAATGGCAATAAATGGTACACCTGGAACCAAAGGCATGATGGATATCCTACTTGTTTACAGTTCTACAAATAACGTCAAAAGAAGGAAGCCAATACAACTTAGTTGGGAGTAGCATGATGTTGAACAAAAGATTGCAACTATGATGCACAATCTTTATATTTAATGACATAATTTTTTCACAAATACAATCATAAAATTGTCTGTTAAAGTGTTAAAACCCATTGTTGCTGTTGATGCCAAAAATTAACTTAACAAAGTCAACTTAAGGTGGTTGTGGACCTGATCGATCAAATGAAGGATTCTCCCAACGAATGTAAATAAAACGAAAAGTAAACAAGAGACATGAGATTTGGTGACATAGGAAAACCCTTGGACGAGGGAAAAAACCGCGGACGATGGGTTAGTATCGTCGAGGCTGTTAGGTCTATTATTATTTAATTGTGACAAAATAAGGAAAAGATATGTTTTATTGTAAAAGGAAGTTTATAATTCCTTAAACTCTTGTTTCCTTAATTAGATTAGACCTAGCAATATAAATAAAACGTTAGGGTTTTACTTTTAGAGTTAGTCGATTCATATTATTTAGAGAGAGACCTGAAACCGTGAATTACTTTGTAATCTACATATACACATTCAAGAGATATATGACTACGTAAGTTCTTTAAATCATTGTTCATGTCATAATACTTTACTATTAACTGTTTATTGTCATTGTGCTTATTATAATGGGATCAACAAGTGGTATCAGAGCTTGAGATTACGAGTTTTTACGATTTTCTGAGCAAACCACGAAACAGAAGGTACTTATTTCGATTTCTGCAAATTCTGCTGTTCATTAAATTTTTATCGAGTCTTACTGCTTCATGCTTTACCCGATAAAACTTCATTCTGATTATTGTCGACTACCTCATACTGATCACTGAATTTTTCTCGAATATCTCTTCTGTTGATTGAATTTTTATCGATTCAACTTCACAAAATCTTGAATTTTTATCGACCCCTACATGAAATATTTAAATCTGTTTAATTAAAATTACTTTAATTTATTTTGTTTACATTTGAATATCTTTACATAAGAAAACTCAGGAACTTGTGACTCCTGCAGCTTTTCTAACTAAAGATTTTCTTAGTAAAATCATAAATTCTCGTAATTTTAATAATTTCCGTAATTGAACAAATAAGAAACTCGAAAACCCAGACAGTCTTTTCCATAAAAAGACTAGTTCTTTTTAGTCAAGAAAACTGTGTTTTTGTTTTCTGGTTTATCAATCACAGAAAACTCAGAATTAAAGTAGTTTTTGTCGATCCTATTGAATCGAGAAAATTTTGATCGAGTAGGTCAGTGTTCGATAAATTTCTTTAATCAAATTTTTATCGAGTATTGTTTACTCGAGAATTTTTTTTAGAGTCTATTTAATTCGACAACATTTTTTATCGAGTCTTGTTCACTCGATAACTTTTTATATCGAGCCCATTCAATTCGACAACAATTTTTATCGAGCCTTGTTCACTCGATAACAATTATTATCGATCCTTAGTCACCCGATAACAATTTTCATCGAGCACCTCACACCCGATAAAAATCCTTAAATCGATAATTTTTTCGACCTCCTTTGTCTCTTGAGAAAAACCTACTGTTTCGCGAGACAACTCAGAATTTTTTAAAAACTCATTGATCAAGGTCCAAACCAAAAAGTACAATGACCACCCATGAAGCAATGGTCATTGGATCAGACACCAAGACTCCAATTCTCTTCCCGGGAGAATATTCTCAATGGAAGGATAGATTCCTTGATTTCGTTGAACGCCATGACTATGCCGATGAGATCATGAGTTCAATCAAAGAAGGTCCTCCTCCACCTTTCTATCAGGAGTTTCCGGCTATGCCAAACAACACTCCTCCTACGCCCGCACGAAGGGAAGTTAAACTCAAAAATTCATGGGATGCAAACGAGAAGAAGATAATGAGAGGTGACCAACTTGCCCGTTCTTATCTACTTATGAGCCTTCCAAATGAGATCTATATGAGCATTGATACCCACAAGAAGACGGCTAAAGAAATGTGGGAAGTCATAGAGAAATTCATGCTTGGAACGAAGATTGACACACAACTAAAAATCACCAACTGCATTTCTCAATATGAAGAATTCAAGGCAAAAGATGGAGAAAGTCTTACGAACACATATACCCGTTTTGTACAACTGGTGAACGAACTTAGCAAAAACAAAATTCGAAAGACCAAGATCGAAAACAACATCAAATTTGTTAGCAATCTTCAACCGGAATGGCGCCGGTTTGCTAATCAAATCAAACACAACAAATATCTTGCTGACCTTGATCTTCATGAAGTCTATGAAACCCTTCAACAAGACGAAGAGGAGGTTCTCGAACTAATGGGGTTAAATTCAAAGAAGAACCCGGATCCAATTGCATTGATGGCAAAAGAATCCTCTTCCGCTCCTCAAGAGATGTTTCCCGAATTAGAAGACGAAGATTTTGACTATGATCCAGAAATTGCCAAACTTCACAACAACTGGCCTTCCTTACAAGATCTTTTCAACAAAAGTTCTCACGTCGCTCGAATCCCAACCAACAAAGGTGTGCCTCGGGATCTAATAATCATGAGCGAAAGGCCCTATTTGAACCTAAACCAAGAAGAGAAGAACATCGCCCTACACCTAAGCCAGAAGACAAGTTCAAGGGTGAGAGAAGCCTGTGCTACAACTGCGGCAAATCTGATCAGTACGCAAGGAAATGTAAGAAGCCAATAGTGAAGGACTCTAACTACTTCACTTACAAACTGATGTTGTCTAAACAAAAAGAAGCCGGTAAAGTTCTTCTAGCTGAAGATGAACAATGGCTTAATCAAGATAATGAAGATGACATGGAAGGGGATAGTCAAGCACATTTCAGCTTAATGGCTTACTCTGATGACACTCTTTCTCACGCTTCCGACTATACACCCGAGGTAAGCCCTTCTGACTATGACTCTTTTGTATCTCAAATGCATGATTTAATGTGTCAATTAAAGGAATTACACTCCAAATTGAAAACCGAGAAACTCTTGGTTTCCAATTTAGAAGCAAGCCTAGAAAATAATCATAAACAATTGCTTCTTATGCAAACCGACCTTGTCACTACTCAAAGTATAGCACACAATCTCGAAACGGAGAAAATGGTTTTAAAAGAAGAAAATGATCTTTTCCAACAACAAATATCTGATCTCACACTTCAACTTCAAACATCTAGGAATGAGACTGCCAAATTTTCATCAAAGTTTGACTTTGTCAGTTTTCAAAGACAAGATCTATTAGAAAAACTCGAAAAGTTGGAATTAAAACTATATAAGCTTGGTCAAACTGAACACACTATTCACTTAAATGCACCGAAAGATTTAAGCTCAAAAGCCGGATTAGGCTTTCAAAACCCGAAACACTTAGCAAAGGTTATCTATAATACTCCGACGATTTATAAATTCGAATATCTGAACCTTGGTCCAGATTACCAAATTCAATTTATGAAACCGGACCCTAGTGTTGAGGAAAAAGAAGATTGGAAGAGACAAAACAAAAACTATTTTCAAATACCTTTCTGCTATCCTCAAACAGTAGAAGAGGAATCTTCAAGTGAATCTCTTCCAAACAACTACTTTCCATCTTATTCAGCCGAAGAACTTCAAAACAAGATTCCTGAATGTAAACCGTACATTCCCACTCTATTTTTAGAAAAGAAAATTGTTCAACTCGATCGATTGTTGGAATCTAAACGTTCTTTGGCGGAAAAGGAAAAGGAATAATTTTTATTTAAAATGCAACAACTTGAGAACGAGACTTTACAGTTGAACAAAACTCGTGAAAACGATACTATTTCAAACGTTTCAACTTGTAAAGCCTTCGTTAGCAATTATTTAGATAATTGCGAAGAGTTGTTTAAAATGGACCCAAATTCCAATCTTCCAAAACAAAAATGTTCCTATTCCGACGAACAAATCAATGCTGAATTAGATGCCCTTTCTAAACAATCTTCACTTGAATCGGACGAGTATTTAAATGACATGTGTGATGAGTTTGATTTCAATCCTGTACTTCCTACTCACACTGAATTCTTAGACAAAGACAAACAACCTATGGAAACAGTCTCATTGCCTATTGAACCAACGGAGTGTTCCACAAGTCAAAATCCAACAACTCATAAACAAACGAAAACCAATCATGTCTTCAAAAACCATACTAACCGTGTTCCTTTCAATGTTTCAGCGCTTCATACTTTAGAAACCAAGTCGGTTTGGGTCAAAAAGGGCATGCATACTACAAAGCAAACACCCCGCAAAGAAGACAAGTTTTTACATTCAAATGTCAAAAGAAACAATTCTAGATTTCGTTTTCCTTATCAAATTCATTCATTTAGACATTTAATCAAATTTTCTCGTAATAAAATTTGTTGCTCTAATTGCGGTGTGGATGATTTTGTTCATAAACCTCTTATTGATTATGGTTATGGTTATTTTCCGGTCCGAGAAATCAAATGACTAACGCCCATAAGTCTCACCACAAGTGGGTACCCAAGGGTGCAAAGTCAACTAACCATGATGGACCCATTTACAAATGGGTACCTAAATCTGCCTGATTTTGTGCAGATCGGTCATGTGTGGTACTTAGATTCCGGATGCTCCAAACACATGACCGGACAAAAGGAGCCGCTTGCCAACTACACTGAAAAGAAGGGCGGATTTGTCAAATTTGGCAACAATCACTTGGCACCGATAAAAGGATATGGTGATATCATTCAAAACAACATCACCATTTCCAACGTCTCTTATGTACAAGGGCTAAGCCACAACCTGTTGAGCATTGGAAAATTCTGTGACAAGCAACTCGAAGTAAATTTCAAACCCGATAGATGCTGTGTTCGCACGTTTGATGGAAAGGAGCTTCTAACCGGCAGACGCAAGTCCAACCTCTACACGATCGATCTTTCCCAAGTAAACGCCCCCTCAAGTGTTTGTCTACTATCAAACGTTTCTATTCCAGATTCCTGGTTATGGCATCGTCGCTTATCTCACTTGAACTACAAGAACATCAATCGCCTCTCCATCCACGGATTAGTCACCGGCCTCCCATCTGTTAAATTTGACAAACCGCATCTCTGTGACGCATGCGACATGGGAAAGATGAAGAAGGTCTCTCACAAACCCAAGATAGTTCACAGCTCGACTCGACCTCTTCAACTCATTCATATGGACTTGTGCGGCCCGATGCGGACTCAAAGCATACATGGTAAAAAGTATGTTCTAATAATGGTGGACGATTTCTCTCGCTTCACATGGGTAAAGTTCCTTCGATCAAAGGATGAAACCCCTGACACCATCATCACGTTTCTCAAAGCCATTCAAGTCAAGCTAGAAATTACTGCACAAACCATCTGCACCGATAATGAAACTGAATTCAAAAACCGTACCCTTGACGGTTACCTCGAATTGGTTGGTATAACCCACACGTTCTCTGCAGCTCGTACTCCGCAACAAAACGGTGTGGTCGAACGCCGAAATCGAACTCTTGTTGAAGTTGCTCGCACTATGCTTACTTTCTCAAAGCTTCCTCTCCACCTTTGGGCCGAAGCTATCAACACAGCTTGTTACACTCAAAACCGCTCCATCATCAACAAACGCTTCAACAAGACACCTTATCACTTGGTCTACGATCGTGTGCCTTCCATCGAACATCTTCGAACGTTTGGCACGCGTTGCTTCGTACTCAATGAAAAAGAAGATCGTGGGAAACTCAAGCCGAAAGCCGATGAACCCTACTTTCTCGGATACTCACCAAACGCATCATCTTATCGGGTCTACATAAATAACGCACGTTGCGTCACTGAAAGCGTTAATGTACAATTCGATCCAAACGCCAAAATGGCTCCTGAACACGACAGTTCTGGACCCGCACTCACCGACATATTAGCTTCCGATCACGTTCGGAACCTGCTCTCAACCCCGCTGAACCTTCAACGTCCAAAACTGCCATGTCAAATCATGATGACCTATTCGAGTACTTCTACTCGGATTACTTTGGACCATCTACTGATTCTTCTCTCCAGATTCCCCCGCCCACCTTGGAGATTGCCGAGACCTCGGATCTTTCCGGACAACCAATTACAACGGAAACCGTCTCAACTGTTGCATCTCCAAGCACCTCTACAACTGCTCCTCCCGATCAAACTCTTTCATCGGATGCTCCTCTTGTTCCACCTGAACCTCAACCTCCTGTTCAACCAAATCCTGCGGAACCGACATCCTCTCCCCCACCATCCACTTCAACGCCTACGGATGTCACAAGTGCCACAAGATCATCAAACGTGGCACCAACCTTGGAATCTCTTCAAGATCTTCCGTTAGGTTCTTATCAATATGACACCAAGGATCCAAATGCGTTTCAACCGCTTCCTCATACAACCAAATGGATCCGCTCTCATCCTGTTGAACAAATTATCAGAGATCCGAACCGACCAGTTACAACGCGTTCCGCCTCGGCCAATGATTGCATGTTCTCTTCTTTCATAAGCAAGATTGAACCCACATCCATTCATGAGGCAATGAATGATTCTGATTGGATTGTGGCAATGCAAGAGGAACTCAATCAATTTGAAAGTCTGAAAGTATGGCGCCTTGTTCCCCGTCCTCGAAACAAGACCGTTATCGGCACGAAGTGGATATTCAAGAACAAGGAAGATGAAGATGCAGTCGTTTTACGCAACAAAGCTAGACTTGTCGCCAAAGGATACCGTCAACAAGAAGGCATTTACTACGACGAAACATTTGCACCCGTCGCCCGCATTGAAGCAATCCGAATGTTCTTGGCTTACGCGGCACATAAGAACTTTGTGGTTTTCCAAATGGACGTCAAGACGGCCTTCTTAAACGGTGTTCTGCGTGAAGAAGTCTATGTTTCTCAGCCCGACGGGTTTGTCGACTCCTCCAAACTAGATCATGTCTACATTCTGGACAAGGCTCTGTATGGATTGAAACAAGCCCCCCACGCATGGTACGATAGTTTGTTAACCTATTTAGTGAAAAACGGATACTCCAAAGGTAAGATCGATCCAACTCTTTTCATTTAAAAGGACAAAGGTGACATTATGCTCATTCAAGTCTACGTGGACGACATCATCTTCGGCTCGACTAAACCAAGGCAATGCAAAGAGTTCTCTGAACTCATGATTGCAAAATTTAACATTACCATGATGGGAATGATGAATTTTTTCCTTGGTCTTCAAATTAAACAATTTTCTACTGGAATATTCATCAACCAATCAAAATACATCTCGGATATGTTGTGTAAATACAACATGACGTCATGTTCTCCGATTGGTACACCCATGTCCCCGGGTTCAAAACTACACGCTTATCCTTCGGGAAAAGATGTGGATTCTAAAAATTACCGGGGCATGGTTGATTCTCTCATGTATCTTACGGCTAGTCGTCCGGACATAATGTTTGCCACATGTCTATGCGCGAGATATCAAGCATCTCCAAAGGAATCTCATCTTAGTGCGATCAAACGGATTTTCCGGTATTTAAAAGGTACACCTAATCTTGGTCTATGGTATCCCAAGGATATGGGTTTCGAGCTAACTGCCTTTTCAGATTCGGATCACGCCGGATGCATGCTCGATCGCAAAAGCACTACGGGCCATATTCAATTCCTTGGAGACAAATTGGTCAGCTGGTCATCCAAGAAGCAAGCGTG
This sequence comes from Silybum marianum, assembly GCA_036898165.1. NCBI lineage: Eukaryota > Viridiplantae > Streptophyta > Magnoliopsida > Asterales > Asteraceae > Silybum > Silybum marianum. The sequence goes on along the minus strand of CM072540.1, from coordinate 10,579,356 downwards.
CGTCTCCACATCTACCACGGAAGCCGAATATATCGCTGCCGCAAGCTGCTGCTCGCAAGTACTATGGATGCGCACTCAACTCAAAGACTATGGCTTCTGGTTCAACAAGATTCCCATCTATTGTGACTCCAAAAGCGCCATAGCCATTTCAAGCAACCCGGTTCAACACACGAAGACAAAACAGATCGACGTTCGATATCACTTCATCAAGGATCACGTCGAAAGAGGTACAATTGAACTATATTTTGTTAATACGGAACTTCAGCTTGCCGACTTGTTTACCAAGGCACTGGATGAGAAACGATTCCAGTTCCTAGTATCCAAGTTGGGAATGCTCAATCTTAAAACCAGATTATCCCAAATCAGTGTGTCTCAAAATCCTCAAAAACGTCTATCCAAGGGTTTATGCACATTTACTCTTCGAGTCAATCTGCATAACACTTGGGTTCTCATTTTTTAGATTTTGACCTTTATCTTATAGTTCCGTATTTTCAATTTTTCTTTCATTTCTATTTCTACCTCGCTGTGTTATCACCATGGTTCATCGTTCAAGGGGGAGCAACAAGGTACGTTTTTCCTATCCATTCACATTCCTAGGGGGAGCACACCACCTTTAGCACATATTAAGGGGGAGCCTTATGTTTTCTGTTTATTTTATTTTATTTTATTTAAGTTTAAATTCAAAATATATATATATATATATATTAATTAAGTAAGGTTCTCGGCCCCTAAGGGCCCGACAACAATGGGATTATCGACCCCCTCTGGCTCGATAACCTCCGCAATCGACATCTTGATAACGGGAAATTTTTCATCGGCCCTATCACACATTGCCACGTGTCATCACCCGATGACCACTATTTAAAGTAATCGGGCCCCTCTGTCAAATAACCTTTCCTCACAAGTTTGAATTTCCCTCTTTCTCTCTGAAAAACCCTTCAAGTTCTTGGCTATCCAAGATCAAATTCTCAAAACTTCAAGTTTTTCAGATCCGAAAGCACCACTAGGTTCGTAATTCTCCCCTTATCATCTTTAATTCTTGCACTTAGTATTTAAAACTTTTGCATGATCCACTTTTTACGGTATGACTGTTCGGTTTTTGGGTTAGTATGGGTTTTCCGATTTTGACTGTTAATCAGTCAAAATCGTGATTCGATTTAGTGTTTTGGCCTGAAGCCCTTTATTAAACTTGCTCTTTATCACTAATCGCACCTAGTAATAGGACTTTGCCCTAGTTTTAGGCCCTTTTTTGAATCTGAGCACTTAGAAGTTTTAAGTCTGGTTTATGAGTTTTTATCGAGTCATTGCTGAGCTTTTTGAGTTTTTATCGAGTCTTTATGCATGACCAAGAACACCTTATTTTTCACCAAGTGTTTTTATCGAGCCTTTATGACTCGATAACAACTGTTATCAACTTCTAGGATCGATGAAGAATCACCAAGTGTTTTTATCGATCCCATAGGAATCGATAACATTTGTTATCGACTATAATAGGATCGATGAAAACCACTAAGTATTTTTTGTCGATCCTTTGGAACTCGATAACTTTTGTTATCGACTATTAAACGGTCGATGAAATTACTAAGTGCTCTCATCGAGTCATGTGGATCGATATCCTGCCCTTAGATTGTCCAAAGTCTTTTCATCGAGTCAACAACATGTTCTTTGAAGGTTTATCGAGTCTAAATAGATTGATAACAATCTGAAAAGTTTTCAAGTACTTTCATCGACCCTTAGACACTCGATAACCTGTGCTTCTCGATTCTCATTGACTCGACATCCCTTCCACATGTTTGATCTTATCTTTTTTACAAGTCTTTTTGTCGATCCCCATTCACTCGACAACATCTTTTTCCTCGATCCCATTGCACTCGATAACAATTGTTATCGACCCAATGGGACTCAATAAAAAGACTTAGAATTTTTTGTTAAAGACTCAATACACTAACTTTACACTTGGTTTGCCTAACTGTCTTATTTCAGAAACCAATGGCAGCCATGAATGATCCGAACCTGTCAGATGATGAAAACCCGATGCCGTCCGAACGCTCCACAGAACCAAGCATCAACGCAGCTAACCGGGATGACATCTTGATGCCTAGAGCTCACCTTTGAAAAATCAAACCGAACAACCACCGTCTAGACTTTGGTATCACTCTCGAACACCAAATCATCCTTGACATTCTTCAACGACATCTTGATGCACTAGACCACCGAGTACCCCTTTTCTACCTCCAGCAATTCTCGTACACACTGACATACCATCCGGACGAAGGTGACCATCATTTCACTGCTCAAATCGATGACTTTGTCACCCGCCTAACTCCATCCAGGATTCGCCGCATTCTCCGCCTGCCGCTCGCCACAACCGAACACCCATATGATGCCTTTGCAACCGACCAACAGCTGGTTGCCGACATCCTAGCCCTTGGGTATGAATCCCCTGAACTATTCACAAGCCCTGGCCAGTTCAAAAGGATGTACCTGCCTCAGATTTGGTTCACGCTATTCATCATCGTCAATCGATGTCTGACTAGCAAACACACTGGCATGGACAAGGCCAGCACTGCGATTCTTCGAATCTTTCACGGCATCGCGTTCAATCGTCATTATAACTACGCGATGCTCATCTGGACGGACTTTGTGGAACTAGTGGAAGACAAATCCAACAATCGCGATCGTGCCTTCGTACCTTTTCAGCGGTTTCTTCAACTTTTCATCCATGCCATGATGACTTCCCGACCTGCCATCCCTAGAAGAGCCGCATCACCCTTAGGCCCGACCAGTGCCCTTAAATTTCTACGCCTAAATGATATGGTCTTCAACTATACCATGCCTATCCCTGAAGCGCTCCTCGCTTATGCTGATCAGAATGCACCTAGTGTGATAGCCTATAGGGAGCGACATGGCTTAATGGCCCAACCACTTTCGGTTGCGCCTGCCCAAGAGCCGATCCAAGAGGAAAATATTGAGGGAGGTGAGGGTCCTAGAATAGAAGAGCAGAGTCAGGATCAGGGAGATCCCGACCAGAGTGATGAGCGTACTGCGAGGGGACATGACGAGGGAGGTGCATCTGATCAGCGCCCCCCCCCCAACCCAACTACCTCCAACTACCCTCGCACCCGACCTATTATCCCAACTCCCCGATTCAAAACACTGGTCAGCCGACAACGTGTCCGCCCCCTGCTCTTCATCATCGGATGAGGATGATTCTGACAACCAACCGCTCCGTCGTCGCCAACGAACTGCAGAAATAGAAGTGCAGGCCGTCAGCCGCATCGGCCCCAACCCTCTATCACAGATTCCAGTTCTGGGAATGAAGAGTCTTCAACTGAATCGAACCTTGAACCAATCATCCGTACACCCACCTCCGCACCTGCCATACCTTCTGATGAGGAATCTCAATTCGACTTTGACTTTGAAGCCAATCCATCCTCCCCATCTATGTCTGACATATTCCCTGAAACCTCATTTGGAGAAATAAGGAGAGAGGAGGGAGTACAAGTTGAAAAAGAAATAGTGAGCATGAGCGAAGGGGAGACAAAAACGATAGAGAGTGAGAGTCAAATATCCCCCAACCAGGTAACCGAGTCAACTAGCCCTACTCATTCGTTGGGTATGACTAGTGGACAAGTCGCTGTGGACCTAGTAGCGCAATTGCACGCCCCCCCTAGCCACTCTGAAGGCTCCCAACAGCTAACAGTTTCAACAATACTTGTGAGTCTAGCACCTTATCTAGCTCCCCTCCACTCGGGAGGCATAACTATTGAAACAAGAGGCAGTAGCTCACCTGCTTCGACTTCATTTGTTTGCACATCGAGTCTAGAGCCCGCTAGGGGACACGAGTCTATACACACTACGAGCCTCCGTGGCCCAGTCGGAACTCCCATAGTGATGTCCATTCTGGACATTCCACGAGGATTGGGAGGAAATCCTACCAGCGCTACATCTTTGCCAATGCTGAACGTAGGTCATACAGCCGAAAGAAAAGCCTTTGTGCGCCAAATTCGTGAAGTTGCGCGTCTTAAAGAACCGACTCCTGTACAAGCCGACCCTTCTCATGCAAGCTCCAGTCGTCCAAGCACCAGCCACTCTCCACCGCCACCATCACCCCCCGAAGATCGACCCCATTCCCCGCATCGATATGAGTACAACACCGATGAACTCATGTTGATGTTGTATGCGAATCTGCTAGCCGAATCCAATGCAACCGGCCAACCGGAGGATTCGCTTGAGGGTCTTCTTCGCTGCAATCTTCAGATCCCCACTGTAACTCGTCACGAGTTTGATGTCTTCCGCGCCCATATTGACCAAGAGGTCGCCGACTTGAAAAATGCCCAACAACGCCAAACGGATGACATCCTGGGTGCTATTACTGCTCTTCGTACCGAAATCCAAGAGTCTTGCCGTCCGGCAGTTTGTACATCTACATCCAGACCTCACCAGAACGACCCGGGCTTCGCTCCAACTCGTCTTGAGGGGGAGACACGCCAAACGGCAAGATCAAGAGCAGCTGCTGCCTCAGCTTCAAGACCACCTGCTCAATCTACCCAACAAAGGCGACGCACTAAACCGACTCAAGAGGACGATACACCAACGATTGAAAAGCCTGCGGATAACGAATTCGAGAGTACATCCGAACCAGCTGAACCCGAACCCGAACAAAATGAAGAACGAGTTGATGTTCAACGTCTACGAAACTCACTTCAAAACTGGTTCCGAGATCCGTACGAACCAGTACTCCAAGAGCAAGACTATGTGAACTTGAGGCATACAGCAAGGAACTATGCCTTAAGGGAACAAAACGAGCCAAGACTCCTACCTCATCAGATTCGGTGGCAAAGAATGTTGACGGAAAGTAAATCCAAATGGGTGAATCAGCACATCCGTGTGCCATATCTTGAAGAAACTATGGAGAAGATCTTTCGCAAGGAAGCAAAACCTGACGATTTGGCACACATTCATCTCGTGATGGAAATGGACCCTTCTCAGGTTAGAGAGTATCTCCATATCCTGAGGATGAGAGCTTTACCTCAAGATGAAGTGGTCTCAAGGCACAGGGTTGTCGGGATTTTGAAAATAGACACTGCAAGGATCTTTCAAGTCGAGTACCCGGTTTTCACTGTCCAAAGAGAAGATGGTAAAACGTATTCCTTCTCTGAAGCTGATTTTGCAAATCTAGATATAACTTGGAGATCATCTACAATGATTTGAGAGACAAGCGCAACCAAAACGTACACGAGCAAAGGGCATTAAGGGTAGTGGTAAGGCATGTTCAGAAAGAGCTTCGGTACAGTTATCCTCATGATCTTCAACGAGGGATCGAAAGCGAGCAAAAGAAGATACATATTACTAAGCCTGATCAATCATTACCTGTACCTGACAGTACTCTAGTCGCCACCGTCATCACTCGTCCTGTACATGGTGTAGGTTGGATGCATGCTTCTAGAGAAAAACGATTTCTCAGGTTTCATGAAGTGGCTGGATATTCTGACGGTACGTTATGCGAAATCCGAAACAGACTTGCGTCAGAACTTGCTATAGATAGAAAGAGCGCAACAAGGATGAGCAACGACAAAAGAAACTCTCTCTTAGAAGCTATCAAGATAATCGACGACAGAATTATCTATCGACAAACCCTACGAAGATTTGAAGGCATGTTCGAGCTAAGAAGATGAAGACTCATTTTGCCACAAAGGGGGAGATTGTTAGGTCTATTATTATTTAATTGTGAGAAAATAAGGAAAAGATATGTTTTATTATAAAAGGAAGTTTATAATTCCTTAAACTCTTGTTTCCTTAATTAGATTAGACCTAGCAATATAAATAAAACGTTAGGGGTTTTACTTTTAGAGTTAGTCGATTCATATTACTTAGAGAGAGAGCTGAAACCGTGAATTACTTTGTAATCGACATATACACATTCAAGAGATATATGACTAGATAAGTTCTTTAAATCATTGTGCTTATTGTCATTGTGCTTATTATAATGGGATCAACAGAGGCACTAGGAAAAAGTGACGCCAAGCAGGGGCGTCGTCCTTTAGAACTATAGTCGTACGATTACAGGTGAAAAGACAAATATAAAGACTAAGCTAGTGTATTAAATTTAGAAGGCTATTGCGAGTTCTTTGGCTTCAAGAATGCGGGGAAAAGTTTATGTGCGCACTTTGATGATTTCTACGTTGTATATATAGTTGTCGTTGCTTTATAACGGTCGATCGATATTGATTTCCTTCATAAATGCTTTTGATGACATTTGAACGTAACCGTCCAACGGTCCTGCTAAGAAAGACAACGGTTAGCTCATAATGAACCTAAAGTAACGGCGTACGTCGAGCTATTGCAGGTCGGTCATGTGTCGTGGACTTTGCTTGGAGCTTTTGGTCGACCGTTAGTTCGCGTCATTTTGATGAATGTTAAGCATTATTGTTGGTCGAATGTTTGCATCTGTCGTCGAGCGATTTATTCAACCTCTGCTCTTCAGACCTTTGGCTAATATTAGGGAGCCATAAAAAGTCTTTGGTCGAACGTTTCAGTCAACGGTTGAGGGTTTGAGATTTTAGCCCAAATAGTTGCTATTATGTTTTGAATTACTCATGAACTGGTTTACTCATCTAAACTAACCGCAATTTCAACTCTTCTAATTCCAAAGTTTCATTAATTACAAAATTCCCCAATTCCTGAATAGCAATTTCATTTCAATATCTGTCTAATTTCAAAATAAAACACGACAATTCAATTCAAACAAAATAAAATAAAAAATCAAAACACACTTAAATCAATAAAATCTCCTAGGGAGAAGCAGAATATAACAATACATAATCTGAAATCTCTCTCTCTCTCTCTCTATATATATATATATAGAGGATCCACCAAGAATGATTTGGCATAATGTTAGAGTAGGATTGTTGATCCATGCTCCTTCAATAATTTAATTATGATTCCTCCATATACATAGTGAAATTCTTAGTATTAGATATTGTCTAGGTTTAGCGAATGCAAATACTGATTGCACCCAGTGATCGCTAAAATCATCAGGGATAAGATCTAGTCTAGAAGAGTTGAAGAAAATATTCACACAAAGGATCCTTCAACGATAGTCGAAGATTGAGTTGAAGATAGAGACAATTAGCTCGTAATTTGGAGCGGTTCAATAATAACACAATTGTCTACATAAAGTGTGATATCATCTGTATGCCTCAGTGATACCTGAAGGGATCCTCCTTGAGCCCTTAAGTATCAACGATCAAATGAAGTGTATCTCAACAAGATTAATGCTTCGGTCGTAAGCCACCCAGGTCGCGAGCGTCGAACACGACGTGAGCGTTTCTTGAATCGATGGCCGCCCCCTATTTGCGTATCTGAGAGGTGACAGGATCATCAGGTCGATGTGGCGCTTGTCTACCGGCGATTGAATGGGTGAGTCCGTAGATGCCCGTTCCACCTGTAATACAATTCACCGTCTTAGTGGCGTTCGGGACGGGGGTTTGTGGATCATACCTGGGCCATCGTTAAACGGGAGCTCTTGCGGATGTTCCTTGGATATGGTTTCTTTGTGAGAAAATCCCCGAGCTTCCAGCTGTTGAATCCGCAGGTTTGCAGTGTTCGGTTCAATTCTTAGGTTCGCTTTGGTGGGGTTAGCTCCGTGATATGTCATTGAAAAAAACAAAGGAAAATCGTTAGTAGCACATGGTTCGTTTGGAGAATTCCTTTAATCGGGTCCCATGGATGGTGCCAAACTGTTGATACCAAAAATCAACTTAACAAAGTCAACTTGAGGTGGTTGTGGGCCTGATCGATCAAAGGAAGGATTCTCCTAACGAATGTAAATAAAATGAAAAGTAAACAAGAGATATGAGATTTGGTGACGCGGAAAAACCCTTAGACGAGGGAAAAAACTGTGGATGATGGGTTAGTATCGTCGATGCACTATGAAAAAGTGATGCCAAGCAGGGGCGTCTTCCTTTAGAACTGTAGTCGTACGATTACAAGTGAAAATACGAATATAAAGACTAAGCTAGTGTATTAAATTTAGAAGGCTATTGCGAGTTCTTTGGCTTCAAGAATGCGGGGAAAGGTTCATGTGTGCACTTTGATGATTTCTACGTTGTATATATAGCTGCCGTTGCTTTGTAACGGTCGATCGATATTGATTTCGTTCATAAATGCTTTCGACGACGTTTGAACGTAATCGTCCAACAGTCTTGCTAAGAAAGACAACAGTTAGCTCATAATGAACCTAAAGTAACGGCCTATGTCGAGCGTTTGCAGGTCGGTCGTGTGTTGTGGACTTTGCTTGGAGCTTTTGGTCAACCATTAGTTTGCGTCGTTTTGATGGATGTTAAGCATTGTTGTTGGTCGAATGTTTGCATCCGTCGTCGAGTGACTTATTCGACCTCTGCTCTTCGGACCTTTGGCTAATATTAGGGAGCCATAGAATGTCTTTGGTCGAACGTTTCAGTCAACGGTAGAGGGTTTAAGATTTTAGCCCAAACAGTTTTCCCCCAAATTCAAATTTTAAGCGGAAACTTTATTTTTGAATTTTGTCGAGACACGTGTCGCTGGTTCGCTGAATGCGTTCGAGGGGAACGGAGCTGTTTGAGTTCGGGCGGGAATAGGTAGGATCTAACTTATCCAATCAGCCCATGCTGACGAGGCGGAGATAACCGCCTGGATAGTGATGGGTTTTGACGACGTCATGAGTACGTATGGATCATGCGTGGGCAGCTGTCACGGACAGGTGTCGCCCATACGTCGAGCGAGTGCAGAGAGGCGCAGACATGTGTCTTCTTAGGGAGACGGGAGGACGATTCTGTGCAGTCATAAAAGGAAACGATTGTCTTTTTTATCTTTTCGTCTTCCTGAGTCCGCGGAAATTGCTTTCCAAAAATCTGCAACTTCTTTTTTCTTCCCCTAAAGAATGTCAAACCTTCTGAGCACTATTTCTCCCGCCGTTCTGCTTGTCTTCCGCGACCTTGGTTGGCTTCCGGATTATGTCATCCCGGAGTGTCCTGGGGATCTTACGGCCAGGAATACCCTAAGGATCGCTTTGTCCTGTATGAATACCCCTTTAAGATAGGGTTTTCATGCTGTTTTTCTGCCCTGGTCAGGGATTTTCTGGGCCGGTTTGGTATCTCTCCCGGGTAAATGATGCCCCAATTCTGGAGAGTTACGATGATGATAAAACGGTTAACCCTCGATTGAGGTTCCCCTTTTACCGTCCATGAGCTGTTGTTGGCTTATGCGGTGAAAGTGGATGCCAACAATCTATATATCCCTTATGTACGAGGGCGTCGGGATCAGGCGCTGATTACGGATACCGGGGTGAACGATCACGATTGGAAGGAGCGCTTCGTCTTTTGCCGGTTGGTGGACTACGCCGAAAACGAGGAATTGATCGTCTGTGGCCCAAGCAAGGTGATGATGTTTGTTTTACGTTTTTTTAGTGCCATTTGTTCGTTCTGACTTTGTATTCTTCGCGCAACAGTGACGTGCGAGATTCCCCCTCTCCCTTATTCGCCGACCAAGGTTGAGCTTTTTCGTTAGATCCCGAACCGGGCGTTCTTCATGTTTGACCCTGCATCAAGGGATGAAGGAGATGACGATACTGAGGAAGGCGACGATGTTGTTTTCGTAGGCGCCTCTGGTCCTCCTCCCGGCTCGAGGGAAAGTGGTGAGTGTTCTTGTCGGTTTTTCGTATTGATTTTCATCATTACTTCCTGATTCTCTCTCATGTTTTTTTTCAGAATGAACTACGGCCTTGTCTACCGGTCGTAGGATCCTCCCCGCTCATCGGAGTTTGAATAGAAGAGGGTCGTTGGGGCCCATTCTGAGAGAACCGTCTGCTAGAGCTGGGGGTTATGAGAGGGCGAAGACGTCGAAGGTGGCTATGCCTTCCCACGTGTTTGCTTTTTATCCGTCGCAAGGCGAGGGGAAAAGACCGAGGGCTGGAGCTTTCTTTGGCAACCATTCCAGGTATTTTTATCCAACGTTTAGTCCGATGGGGTCATGACTCCCATTTATTTCGTGCGCCGTGTGACGTGCGTTCAAGAGATTGTGCGTTCTTGCGATACTGACACTAAGTGGTCTTTTGTTTTCAGGCTATACAGGCGTCACTTGGTCGGGTTGTTGCCCTGGCATCTGAAGCGGAAGAAGTCATGCGGAAGCACGAATCTGCCCTACAGACAGAGGAAGAGGAAGCTCTGGCTAGAGCCGATGGCTTCAGTCGTTCGCTAGAGGAAGTTCGGGATGAACTTGCGCGTGAACGGGTCACCAGTTCTAATCTCGGGCGCCGTCAGTTGAGGCCTTGGAGAAGATAGGGGCATTGGAGGCTAAGTTGGAGGTGGCCAAGGAGGCTCTATCTGAGAAGACCAAAGAGGTCGACGACCTGAGGATCCGGCTAGATCGAGCCCAAGGGGTCGCCGGGAAGTCTGCACAACCGGCGCCGCCCGGTTTCCCGCATCCCTAGCCCCCCCCCCTTGTTTTATCAGAGCGACGTTCTGGGTCGTGCCTTGGTTTGTAATCTGCTCGAGTTTTAATGAAATGATTCATTTGGTAACAACTGACTGTATGTTTGAAGGACAAACGAAATAAGCATAACCATGTAGTATGAATTCCATGAGAAAAGAGGTTTTATCTCTGGCGATCGAGCCATTTAAAACGATTTGTTTTGAGGCTTGAAAGATCAAGCCTGAGACTTCCGGGCGATAGAGCCCTTAATCAGTAGGTCGAACGTCTCAGCGGCAATTTTGGTCGTACATTCCTGCGACAAAAATTATTAGGGGTGGTCGTTGGTTTGACCAAGACCCTCCGATGTTTAATCCAATAAAGCAAAAATAAAGGACATAACGTGCGCGTGACAATTTTAAAAGAAATACTTCTTTAGATGAGTTGCGTTCCAGCTACTGGGACGTTCTGACCGTCCAAGGCTTGTAACTAGTAGGCGCCTTTTCCAACGACCGAAGTGATTCGATAGGGCCCCTCCCATTTGATCGATAGCTTACCTGCATTTCGCTCTTGGGTGTTTGGAAGACGTGTCGTAAGACATAATCTCCTATCTTGAAGGTCTTTATCCTGACGTTTTTGTTGAAATATCATGCGATGGACGCCAATCGGATATAAGCCGAGTCTCTCAGTTCTTCGAGTGCGTCCACGTCGTAGCTAAGGTCTATCAGATTTTTCTCGACGGAGGTATGCCGTGCGTTTGGCAAGTTTTTCTCGATCGGTAGGACAACTTCGCATCCGTAAACTAGCGAAAACGGAGTTTGTCCTGTCGAGGTACGAGGAGTCGTACGATTAGCCCATAAAATGGAGGGTAACTCCTCAACCCAACGTCCTTTGGCAGCTCTGAGTCTCATTTTGAGCGGTTGATAATCGTTTTGTTACTTGACTCGGCGAGCCCGTTGGACTGTGGATAGCGGGGTGTGGAAGTCGTGAGTTTTTGTGACAACTGTCAAATTTGAGCTTCCAGGTTAGCTCTTATTAAGTTTATATTAGTGTTATTTTAGATAAGTTATAAGATTGGGCGTTAGTTAGATTAGATCGGCCGAAAAATTTCTACAGTTACTGGTAATTGCTTAGAATGTTCCGGTTCCGACCCGTAACTATCTGAAACGTTCTACATAGTGCCAAATGCTCTAATTTATACCCAACTTCTATTTTTATATAACTTAATCACTTTTGCACTTACATTTTGAGGAAAAAGGCCAAAATTGAGAAAAATGACATTTTAATTTCATTGTTGGGTTTGAGTTTAATTTTAAAAAATATATATAAAATTTAATGGGTGTTGGGCCCATATAAATACATTTTCTTTCCATTTCCTTCTCATTTTGCATGTTGAAAATTTAAAATTTTATCTTCTCTCTCTCTCTAAAACTCAAGGGACTTCTTCAAAAACCCTAATTTCTCCTTTAAGTTCCAGCCAAATTCTTCATCAAAAACCCATCAAAGTGCAAGATTATTGAAGATATTCAACACATTTCATCATCCAAGTAAGTAGTAATATCATCTCCACCATTTTCTTTTAAATTTTGAGTGAAAAACCCACTTTTTCTTGCATTTTTAGTCACATTCATCTAACCTCCGAAATTTCTGAGTTTTGTGGAGAGATTATACACCAAAAACATGTAAAAATGTTCATATAGTGGTGATCATCTATGACCCAAACATTAGAACACAAGAAAGTAGGTAAAATCTCTTTGCGTGTCGGTTTGTTCATTGAAATGAACATTTTTGGTGCTGACCGATTACTTCCTTGTATTCATGTCGCCCAAATCTTGCTAAATAATCATCCAAATGGTATGAATCTTCTTCTAAAAGTTTAGTTTATGAGTTGGGGTTCTAATCCAAGTGGTCTCACTAAAAAACATTGAGTTTTGACCCTAACTACTCAAAACAAGTTGGATATGCATCTGGAAGTTCAACTGTAGGTAAACCCTACTTTGAACAACCATAACTCTCAAAATAATCGTCCAAATTACTTGCCTTTTCTTTTGGAACTTATTTTAATGAGTTACCTTTCAAATGGCACTGGTTTCACTCAAAGATGAGGTGATTTGGGGTTTCAATTATTCAAAACAAAATGAGTATGCAATCTGTCCAAAGCTGACAGATATGTGCATGCATGTTCAAATGGCCATATCTCTTTCAAAACTCAATGAAAAAGGATGATTTTTCTTTTGAGAGTTAGTTTTATGAGTTATCTTCTGTTTTTCAAGTGGAATCACATGAAAATATGGAGTTTTGACCCTCCAAACACCTAAAACAATTTAGGTATGCAAACTCTAAACCCACCAGAAGGTAAACCCTATTTTGTGTGATAATATCCCTTTGATTATTAGTCCATAATGCATAATTCTTCTTCTGGAATTTTCTTTCATGAGTTAGGGTTCATATGAATCTGGTTTCATTCAAAAATATGAAGTTTTGAGGCATTAACCAATTTATTAAAGTTAAGTGTGCAATCTATCAACTAATGACAGATGTGTGCATGCAACTTTGTGGTGCCATATCTTCCTCATAACTCATTCAAAATGAGTTATTCTTCTCTTAAAGTTTCCTTTATGTGTTATGCTTATAATCTAACTGTAATTTCTGAAAAATACTTAGTAGAACTCCTCAAATGATTGTTTTACTAACAGGTGTAATCTACCGTACTTGTTGTTACACACTGTTTTGGATAAATTATTTGAACCCTTTTTATATGTCCAAAATGCATGAAATTTTGTCACAATTACCATAACTAAGTAATGTATCAAATATAAGAAGATGGAAATTTTTTTCATTTTGGATGTTACATTAATTGATTATTTTTAGGACTTATAGTTTCTGTCAGAAAGTGAAACTTTGAAATTGTTTGATTTCATGAATGTTGATCACTTGAAGGACTATAATATTACATTTTCGGTATAATTTATGTCATTAAAGAGCATATGTGCATTATGTATAACGGGACAATAGTATACCAAGTTGGACATATAAGGACTTATAAGCACTCTCATAGTAATCGTTAGACATATAAGTGATCATTTGGGTATGTTGCTTTGTTAGGTAAGTGTTAGGCAGTCAAGCGGACATCTCGTGTATCTATTTGGAAGCTTTTGCTAAAAGGTGAGTATTCACGGTCCCTCTTTTTAAATGTTTATACGTTTTGGGGTGTAAAGCATGTTGTTTTAAAGGAAATTGAATTGATTTATATTGATTAATGAAAAATATATAAATCATTGAGATGAGCAAATTAATATTACACAATTGATATATTAAGTTATGTTAAGTCCCTGTGGTACACTACTATTTAACTCTGTATTTGTTTTGAGCCGATGATATTTGTGGATAGCGCTATTTGGTTGACATACCCACCTAAGTAGCAAGTAGGGGTGCACTTTATCAATTAAGAATGCTCTACACTGTGGACTTTAGGTCCACCGCTGAGGTAGTTCATGGGGCGTAGAATGTCATTCAAGCTTAGTAGTGGCTCAATATTTAAATATCATGTGTAAAGATAATTTGTATATTTGCTCATGTGTAAAGTTAAAGTTGATGCGATCATCCGGTTCGCTATTTTTATGCCTTGCATATAAAATGTTTTGTGCATTTGAAAACCTGTGAACTCACAAACTCTTTGTAGTTGACCCTTTTGTTTTAACATGCTTTACAGGAAAATAAGATGGTATCCGATCAGGCTTAGCTTATTTTTGTGGAACACCAATCAAGACTTTATATATATTTTGATTTAATTTGTTTGTTAAAGTTAAAGTAGCCGGGTTGTAAACTTTTAAACTTCAAAATTTGACGTTTTAAATATATGTATGGTTGGTGTTTATATTCCTATTGTTGTGAAACCTAGAATTGTCGTACCTCGTGTTTCCGCTTTAGTGGGGTGTGACAGTTTTATACCCCACTCTTCATAGAATAGCCTGGTCTTATCGCTTATGAATTGAGACCTGTTATCACACATAATCTCGGAGGGTACGCCAAATCTGCAGATAATGTTAGTCCGGATAAAAGATATTACCTCTTTATCTTGTATTTAAGAAAAGTGGCGGCTTCTATCCATTTTGAGAAATAATCTGTAAAGACTAATAGATATACCTTTTGTCCAGGTGCTTGCATCAATTTGCCGACAATATCCATTCCCCATCGCATGAAAGGCCATGGGACTAGGGATGAATGTAGGAATTCAGAAGGCTGGTGAATCATACCTGAGTGGCGCTGACAAGCGTCGCATTTTTGTACGTATGCTACGGTGTCCTGTCGGAGAGTGGGCCAGTAGTAGCCTTGTCGGAGATCCTGCTTGCTAGGCTTCGTCCTCCAGAATGGTTCCCACACTCTCCGCAGTGCATTTCTTGTAGTATTTTTTGGGTCTCGCTGGGAACGAGGCAGCGTAGGTTTAACCCGATGGATGATCGCCTATAGAGTTTTCCTGCGATCATGACGTATTTGGAGGCGTTGAATCGGACTTGTTGAGCCTTTATTTTGTCATCCGCAAGGCGGTCGTTTGATAGGTAATCCCGAATTTCCTTTGTCCAGTCGTTCGACTCGTCCAATACCAACGCTTGATCGGGCTGGTTATCTTCCGTCGATGGACTTGATAAGTGGATTATGGGTATCATGCCGAACGATGATTTCTCCAAGGCGGGTCCTAGATTGGCAAGTGCATCGGCTCGGGCGTTTTGTTCCCTAGGGATTTGTCGAATGGTAAATTTTTTGAATTTCTTTGTTCGTCCAAGGGTGATTTGCCAATATGCTGCCATCCTTGGATCTTTTGTTACAAATTCTCCCCTCATTGGGTTAATGATGAGCAGAGAGCCGCTCATGACTTGAAGATTTCTTGCCCCCAGGTCGTATGCCAGATCCATGCGTACGACCAGGGCCTCGTATTTCCTTTCATTGTTGGTGGCTTTGAAATCGCAGGATACGGAGTAGACCGTCGTGCCCCCTTGTGGGGATTTCAAGACGATGCCTAATCTCGACCCTCGCACGTTGGAGGACCCATCAACGTACAACATCTTGGGTTGTTCGTCTTGGATCGCCACAACGTTCATTTTGTCGGTCACTACCATTTCTAGTTCGGGACTGAAGTCTACGATGAAGTCGGTTAGGACTTGCGATTTGATCGTGGTCTTGGGTTTGAAGTTTATTTCGTAGTTGCTGAGGTAGATGCTCCATTTCTCCAACCGCCCTGTCAGCTCTGGTTTCCTTAGGACGGATTTTAGCGGGAAGTTGGTGACGACGTTGATAACATGCAACTCGAAATAATGTCGGAGTTTTTTAGCCGCAGTGAGTAACGATAGAAGCAATTTTTCCATTGAAGTATATCTTTTTTCTGCGTCAAGTAAGGATTTACTGACATAGTAAATTGGGAACTGTTGGCTTTCTTCTTCTCGGACGAGAACGACACTAGTTGAGTTTTCGCTTACGGCGAGGTATAGCTGAAGCTCTTCCTCTCCTTGGGTTTTGACAACAGGGGTGGTGACACCATATAGTCTTTCAAAACCTGAAGTGCTGTTTCGTGGTCGTTCGTCCAGTCAAAGCCTTTGTTTTTTCTGAGGACATTGTAGAATAGATGACACTTGTCGGACGATCGAGAAATGAATCTATTGAGCGCAGCTACACGGCCCGTGAGTTTTTGGACCTCTTTGAAATTTTGAGGTGATTTTATTTCCCGAATCGCTCTGATCTGATCAGGGTTGGCTTCGATTCCTCGCTGGGTCACTATATGCCCTAGAAATCTTCCCACACGAACCAAAGGGCCTTTGGCCTAGCGGTATGTGAGCCCCTTGTCTATTAGGAGGTCGGGGGTTCAAACCTCACTATAGGTGAGGAGGGTGTGTGAGTTTGATGGTTTATTCCAATTGCCGTATATAAATATTATATACTTCAAAAAAAAATCTTCCCGCACGTACTCCAAAGGAACATTTTGCCGGATTCAACTTCATCTGGTATTTCCGCAGTATTTCGAACGACTGGCATAAGTGCTCTACGTGGTCTACCGCATGCTTGGATTTGACCACGTGTCGTCGATGTATACCTCCATTGTGTCCCCCAGGTGCGGTTCGAACATTCGATTGACGAGTCATTGATAGGTGGAACCTGCGTTCTTAAGGCCAAAGAGCATTACTTTATAGCAGTAAATCCCCCTGTCGGTCACGAAAGCCATTTTTTACTGATCGTCCGGGTGCATGAGGATCTGATGGTATCCTGATATGCATCCATGAAGGTCAACAATTCATGACCGGCAGTTGCGTCGACCATGGCGTCGATGTGGGGCAACGGGAATGGGTCGGTGAAGTCTATACAGACTCGCCATTTTCCATTTTTCTTTTTGACGACCACGACGTTCGCTAGTCATTCCGGGTATTTTACCTCCCGAATTTTGCCAGATCTCAGTAGGTTATCGACCTCGTCATTGATAACCTTTTTTTTTTCCGGGACGAACTTTCGGCGCTTCTGCTTCACGGGTTTGAACGATGGGTCAACGGATAATTGGTGCGATATGATTTTCGGGTCCCTGATCATATCCTCGTGTGACCAGGCGAAGCAATCGGCGTTTGTTTGAAGGGAGTCGACCAACTTCTGCTTGACATCAGACCTAAGTGACGCCCTACGTGGATCTTACGTTGAGGGCAGTTCGGGTCGAGTACAACCTCTATCAGTTGTAGTCGTCGCCTGACTCCTCTTGGTCTTGCAGTTGGTTGACGTGCTGTTTTCGAGGCTTCATGGCTGTTTTGTAACATTCTCGTGCCACCTTCGGCTCACTTTTTATTTCCTGCATCCCCCACGACGTCGGTAATTTTAGTACTTGATTATAGGTTGAAGGAACAACTTTCATTTCGTGTATCCACCGACGCTCCAAGATAACGTTGTATGCAGAAGGGCAATTGACAACGTCAAATCTGGTCGGTTTGCTGACTCCCTTGGCATAGACGGTGAGGCTGATTTCTCCGAAGGTGTGGGCAGCATTTCCGCCGAGTCCCACCAGGATCGCGGTTCTCCGTGTGACCTCGGTCTCGTTTACCCCCATTGCTTTTATTACGTTGACCGACTTCCTCCGTGCACGAGCACTCTTTTCATCGAACAATCCCCAATTGGTAGCTGGATCACTAGTCCGTCATGATGCTTCGGTCGTATGCCACCAAGTCGCGAACGTCGAATACGACGCAAGCGTTTCTTGAATCGATGGCCGCCCCCTGTTTGCGTATCTGAGAGGTGACAGGATCATCAGGTCGATGTGGCGCTTGTCTACCGACGGTTGAATGGGTGGGTCCGTAGATGTCCGTTCCACTTGTAATACAATTCATCGTCTTAGTGGCGTTCGAGGACGGGGGTTTGTGGATCATACCTGGGTCACGTTAAACGGGAGCTCTTGCGGATGGATGTTCCTTGGATATAGTTTCTTTGTGAGAAAATCACCGAGCTTCCAGTTGTTGAATCCGCAGGTTTGCAGTGTTCGGTTCAGCTCTATAACACCCTAGATTTCGTTACCGAGTAATCTTGGTATATTCATTTACATGAATATTTGGATGTTTTATTTACTTATACATTTGTTTAAGATATTTGTATTTGGACTAGAATTGTCAAGAAAAATCCATGTAGGGATTAATGGTGAATTAGGCAATTGATGAGGGGTAATATTTGACAAATGGGTATTCTTTTACTAACTATTTAAACCCCAATTTTCAGCCATTTTCATCTCATTTGCAACTTAGCTCTCTCTCTCTAGAATGCCCTAAATCCTCTCATCTCCAAATTCCATCTTCAAACCCTAATTGAGCCAATTTCACTTCATGCATCAAGGTTAAAGATGAAGTTTGAAAGATTGAAGCTTAGACTTTGAAGGTTTGCTAGTTGTGGAAGAGAATTCAAGGTATGCACGCTAAATTGGTTATTGATATTAGCGTTTTGTGTGGATTCATGTTAGGGTTCATGAGGTTTTGGATTATTAAGTTGATCCGATTGAGATGTACGATATATCGTTGGAAAGGTATCTGAGTATACTACAACTTTGTAGTTTTAGCCCAAAGCTGATTCGAAACTCAAAAGGGTCAAAACAATGGGTTTTTATAACTATCATTGTGCAAAAACGAGAATTGCACACGATTTTTATAAAAATCATATAAAATTGGTCTTTGATCTAAATGATATGAATCCAAAGCGATTGGAACCATAAGAAACAGTTCTACAAGTTTTGTTTAGACCTTAAGACCTGGATTGACCTCTAAGCTTGTTAAAAAGGGTCATGAACATAGTGGTTCAAAGATGTCAGATGCAGGGGAATTGTAGCATTATTTATTTGTACTTTGAGTTTTAGGGAGTTGTACCATCCGCAAATCTTGTTACAATCATTCTCAATCTATTATAAACTTGTTTAAGGTCAATCTTGGAGTGAAAATGTGGCATTTACAACGGATATGAGCTACATGCTTACTACTTCGATTACTATCTAAGGTACAGATATTCGGTCTTGTGACTCTCTTTAGTCACTAGACTTCTATACAGGTAATGTCCTTCTTGTTCATCATCTAACCTCTATTCAGATCTTTTATTTTCAATTCATGAGATCATATTGGATATTGTGAGTTTGATATCTCCTTTAATAAATCGATATCCATTTGTCTATGATAATTCTTATTTGAAGCTATTAACATAGTTTTGGCCTTTTATGTATTCATTATTGGTTAATTGAATGTGAATCAAATCCCTTTTGGATTTGATCCTTTTCGTTGTTGAATCGTTTTCAGAATTATAATTTGATATATAGTGAGATTATTTTTATGTAATAATTTGATTTATAGTAATAATCTCATATATTTATGAGATTATTATTTACATGTCAAATTGACATGTTTTTACGTAATTTGGATGTTTTGTGATTTAAGGCATGACATCGGGAACAACGATGTCGTGACGCCTCCATGTCGGCTATAATTGTCATGGTGTCCTCGTTATTCGAACCCCAATGTCAATAAGTGGGTATGGCGCGGTACCGGCCGATTTGAGGGCGAATGGATCAATCCTAGGAACCGTTATCGGGAGCCGTTTTCAAGGGCCGTTTATCGGAAGGAATTTGAGTGTATTGCCCTATACTCATTTTCCATTGTTCGAGTGGTCCGTACAACCCTCGAACCCATTTGATTTTAATTATATATTCTTTGTTCTTGACTTGATGATATTATTTTGATTCATTTATTAAGAACGTTTCACGTTAATTATCAATTGTTCATTTCATATTCCGGTCTTCAAATTTCATATGATTATTATCGTTAAATAATTCGATTATACACTTGCGATCTTTGTAATTTTTATTATCCGCTCACTGAGTATTTGGCTCAGCCGAGGTTTGTTTTCTCCTCGGCAGGTACAGGATCGTAGGTGGGCTTATGGGGGACCGAGAGCGAAGGAGTATGACTACTTTGAAGACGATCTTGGATATTATAATAGTTTTTGGTTATGTATATATTGTAATTATAACTATGTCGTCTTAACTTTAGTCTACCCCACACTTTTATTTTGATGGTTAATCGTAGTAGCTCTAGTTTTCCCGTTTATGTTACTTTTGTGGTTATGTTATCCATTGTGGCACACCGTCCTCTGGCCACACGGGACGGGGGTGTTACAAGCTCTTAGGTTCACTTTGGTGGGGTTAGCTCCGTGATATGTCATTGACAAAAGCAAAAGAAAATCATTAGTAGCACAGGGTTCGTTTGGAGAATTCCTTTAATCGGGTCTCACGGATGGCGCCAAACTGTTGATGCCAAAAAATCAACTTAACAAAGTCAAAATTATGGTGCTTGTGGACCTGATCGATCAAAGGAAGGATTATCCCAACGAATGTAAATAAAACGAAAAGTAAACAAGAGACATGAGATTTGGTGATGCGGAAAAACCCTTGGACGAGGGAAAAAACCACGGACGATGGGTTAGTATCGTCGATGCACTATGAAAAAGTGATGCCAAGCAGGGGCGTCTTCCTTTAGAACTGTAGTCGTACGATTACAAGTGAAAAGACGAATATAAAGACTAAGCTATTGTATTAAATTTAGAAGGCTATTGCGAGTTCTTTGGCTTCAAGAATGCGGGGAAAAGTTCATGTGTGCACTTTGATGATTTCTACGTTGTATATATAGCTGTCGTTGCTTTATAACGGTCCATCGATTTTAATTTCCTTCATAAATGCTTTTGATGAGGTTTGAACGTAACCGTCCAATGGTCCTGCTATGAAAGACAACGGTTAGCTCATAATGAACCAAAAGTAATGGCCTACATGGAGCTATTGCAGGTCGGTCGTGTATCGTGGACTTTGCTTGGAGCTTTTGGTCGACTGTTAGTTTGCATCATTTTGATGGATGTTAAGCATTATTGTTGGTCGAATGTTTCCATCTGTCGTCGAGCAATTTATTCGACCTGTGCTCTTCAGACCTTTGGCTAATATTAGGGAGCCATTGAAAGTCTTTGGTCGAACGTTTTAGTCAACGGTCGAGGGTTTGAGATTTTAGCCCAAACAGTTCCTATTATGTTTCTAATTACTCATGAACTGGTTTACTCATCTAAACTAACAGCAATTTCAACTCTTCTAATTCCAAAGTTTTATTAATTACAAAATTCCCCAATTCCTGAATAGCAAGTTCATTTTAATACCTGTCTAATTTCAAAATAAAACACGACAATTCAATTCAAACAAAAGAAAATGAAAAATCAAAACACACTTGAAATCAATAAAATCTCCCAAGCTCCTTCAATGATTTAATTATGATTCCTCCATATACTTAGTGAAATTCTTAGTATTAGATATTGTCTAGGTTCAGCGAATGCAAACACTGATTGCACCCAGTGATCGCTAAAATCATCAGGGATAAGATCTAGTCTAGAAGACTTGAAGACAATATTCACACAAAGGATCCTTCAGTGATAGTCGAAGACTGAGTTGAAGATAGAGACAATTAGCTCGTGATCTGAAGCGGTTCAATAATAACAATAATTGTCTACATAAAGTGTGTGATCATGTGTATGCCTCAGTGATACCTGAAGGGATCCTCCTTGAGCCCTTAAGTGTCAACGATCAAATGAAGTGTATCTCAACAAGATTAATGTTTATCTTATCCTCGATGCATAAAAATCAACCTCCCCATACCCATGTCAGATAGTACGTACGAAGTTACTTTATTACCTCCCACGTGCTTACCAACTCTAATATGGTCACTATTTATACCCGGTTAAAGCATGGTTGCTTTTTGAACAAAGGATAAGCCTCCAATGGATGCTTAACGTGTGGCATGTACCTTCTGACTTGCATTAATGCATCAGGTATAAATAGATGAAAAACCTCTTCTTTATCTTCATGCATACTTGTCTTTCTCCTTAAACCTCTGTTTATTTCTTATCTTTATCTTGTGCATCAATATCTTTGAGATTTGTAGATTGTACTAAAATAGGTCGTATTACTTGTTCTTATTACGCTTACAATCTATAAATTTGTTCCTTCATAATAAACTCATTTTAAACCTTAAAAAGTTGTGTTTGTATTCATCCCCCCCTTCTACAAACTATATTGATATTTATACACTCTTGTGGAATCTTTAGGGACCAACAAGTGGTATTAGAGAAGTGTTTATTGCTTTCTTTACTGTAAAAGCTAATATTTTCTTATTTTTAAAATGACCAATCCTAATACAAACTACAATGACAATGGATCACTTGCAAAACCTCCTAAGTTTAACAAAGATAATGTTGGTCCCAAAGGAGTCTACAAGAGTTCAAGGATATAAAAACAGTTTGTAGTGGGGGGGAGGTTGAATACAAACACAAGCTTTTTGGATTTTTAAATAAGTTTATATTGAATAAACAAATTTACAGTTGCAAGCGGAATAAGAACAAGTAATTAAACCTATTCTATTACAACTTAAGAAATCACAAAGTTTGATGCACAAGAATAGTAAGAAATAGAAGCAGAGGTTTGAGGAGAGAAAATAGCATTCATGAAGATGAAGAAGGGTTCTTCATCTATTTATACCCGTTGCAATATATGCAAGACAAAAGGTATATACCACGTGTCAAGTTTCTATTCGAGACTTAACCTTTGTCTAGAAGACAGCCATGCCTTTGGCCTTATATGAACAATAATCAAATCAGATTTGACGGGGACATAAGAGACAATCCGTACGTCCTTTTCTGACAAGGTATTTAAGGTTTGACTTTTGTGCATCGAGGACAAGATCAACATTGATCTTGTTGAGTAGGCCCCACTTGATCACTAAGGATGAAGTCTTCGGGTATCACTAAGGATTTGCAAGATCTCACACTTTAGATAGATGAACATTTCTATCACGGAATTGATTCAGATCATGAGCTATCGATCTCTTTCTTCAGCTATGCCTTTGACAGTCGCTGAATGACTTTGTGGGGTGAGTGTTGTTCTTCAGATCTTATGGGATAGGATGTTGTTCCTGATCATCAGCGATCAATGAAAAAAGTTAGTGTGTGCTATCGCTGATTTTGAACACTATCCTATAATTGGAATTTTCACTAAGTATAAGAGGAATTATATTCAAATCACTGAAAGGAGTTTGGATCAATAGATAATTTCCATGTCTAGAAGGAAAAAATGACTCTACTTCTAGAAGGGTCAGGTTCTAAGATCCCCTACTACATAGACAATGGACCATTCGTTCCAACAACCGTAGTCCATGCGGTCTTTGAGACTACAATCTCTACTGCTATTCCTAAGACACATATCCCCAAAGCTCCACATCAATGGAGTGAGGAAGACAAGAAAAAAATAATTGTTGATACAATAGTAGATTTATTATTGCTATGTCTCTGCCAGATGATGTGTATCATTCTCTGAGAACCTTAAAATCCATGTGGGACACACTTTGTATTCAATATGAAGGAACAAATGAGGTGCAAGAATCTCGAAAGATAAACCTAGTGAGACAATATGAAAGTTTCATTTGTGGTAAAAATGAAACTTTTTCTTAAGTTTATCAAAGGTTCAACTCTTTGATCATAGATCTAAAAACAGTTGGTCGGGAATATTCTAACTCAAAAGTACTGACAAAGTTCTTGGAATCTCTTCCTAAACAATGGGACAAATTTACTACTTGTCTTAAATTGTCAAAGAACACTAACTCTCTTTTTTTAAGTGCTTTATACGGAATATTGCTCAATCATGAGCAATCCCAAATTTAAAAAAAAAATATGTTAAAAGACACTAAAAGCTCCAAAAGTTCTTCCTTGTTTTTAGTGTCATCAGAGACTGATCCCACAAGAACAATATCTTCCTCTATTACATCTATCACTGAGTTAGACCAATCTAAGTCTTAGGACATATCAGATGCCGATCTTTCAGAATTCGATGAGTCACAAGCTCTTCTAACTAATACCTTTAGAAGATTTGCCAAAAAGCAACTTTAGGAGAAATTCTTCTATCACTAACTCTGACAAGTCAAAGATCTCTTCTATTGATAATGCATCTGCTATATGTTTTAACTGTCAATGCAAAGGTCATTTTGCTAGTGAATCTAGATCAAAGAAAGTTGCTGCTCCTACGACATCTCAAATCTCCTTTAAACCAAGAGATGATAAATATCTCAAGTTAAAGGACAAATATCTAAAGATGAAAAAAACCCAGTGTAAAGGCAAAGGCCTGGTCGCTGAAGAACATGACTGGACGACACCACTGACGAGTCAGGTTTAAATGAAGAAGACATGGCTCTTGTCTGTCTTATGGCAAGGATTCAGGAAACTGAATAAGTCTCTGAATCTACTTCACTAAAAATTCCTTCATCATTATCCACTCAAGTATCAAATATGAAAGACTTATCTATCCTTGAGAAAGATAGCTTATCGGCTCTCGACACTTTACCTGTTGATCTTTACAATGCTCTAAAAGGTAAAACCAAAGCTGAACAAATTAACTCTGACTTAACTGAACACCTGAAAAATTGTCATCTGAAAATCAAAGAATTAACTAAGGTCGAATAAGACCTTAAGGACCAAGCCTTTGTAAATTAGACTATAAGCATTCATAAATAATAAGCTATCACTGAGCGCAAAAAGGCCATCGTAGATCTCAAAGCTGAAAAAGCCACCATTGAAGGATGGTTTAAAGCTTCTGTAAAGGCAACTAAGATCATTAATGCTCAGATCCCCATTAAGGTTAAGAGTGGTCTGGGATATTCTTATGATCAAGAAGAATCTTCTAAAGATTATTCGATGCTTAAGTTTGGAACCTTTGTATCTTCTATCCTTGACACCTCTACTCAGTGTTCCTCAACACCTGAGTCAAAACCTTCTAGCCCCTTCCTAAGGACTTAAAGAATGTGATAAAAGACAAGTCCATTATTCACGTTCCTAAGGTCAAGAAAACTTCTAAAATGAAGAAGAGTCCTTCTACTCCTTCAGTGAGTCAATTTTTATCTCCTGGGAAGAAAATCCCTATGTTTAGAGATCCACTCCTTTGCTTATTTCTTTTTTTGAGGATCGACGAATCAAATGATATTTCTGTTCCAATTTTTGCCAATCTAAAATAAGAAATAGCTTTCATAATATCTTTATAGTAACAGCTAGGAAAGAAAAAAAGTAGCTTAAAACCCTCGCTAATGCCCTATTGAATAGGTTGAGTTATAGAGAGATTGACCTAAAGAACCCCATCGGGGAGTGAAATAGAACATGAAACCGTAAGCTCCCAAGCAGTGGGAGGAGCCCAGGGCTCTGACCGCGTGCCTGTTGAAGAATGAGCCATAGAAAGTCCATTTTATAAAATTTCTGAGAGATCAAAAGGGTCCCGGTATTTATAATAAGATAGCAATTACAACCCAAGAATCAAGATTGATGTCACTCCCTCTAAACCTTAGAAACCAGTTGTAATTGATGAGGAATTAACGAAATCTATCATTAATGGTCCTCTATAAGTTTATGTTAAAATTGATGTTGTTCCAAGAACAAAAACTACACCAGAAATTTCTGCTACAAGAATCAAGAAAAGTCCTTCTATGTACAACAATGCAAAAAAAGTGCAAATGAAGATTGATAAAAGAGCTTTAACTTTGTTAACAATGGCAATTCCTAATGAAATCTTTAATATGGTTGACAGTCTCACTTCTGCAAAGGAAATGTGGGATGAAGTTGAAGCACAGATGCAGGGGAGTTCCAAATCACAAGGGCAAAGACTTAATATCTGCATTGGAACATATGAAACATTTAAAGCAAAAGATGGTGAATCCCTTAATGACTCATACAACAGGTTCAACAATATTTTGAATGATTTAAGAAGAAATGGTGTTCAGAAGCTCAACTTCTGAGATAAATAACAAGTTTCTGAATAACTTGGGTATTGAATGGGAATGTTTTACTGATAACATGGTCATAAGAAATATGTCCAAAAAGACAACTCATGACATATATGGTATCTTGTTTCAACAAGAAGACAAGATAAAGCAAGACAATCTGATAAGAAGAAGGCAAATGACACATTAGCCTTGCTAACCAATAAAGTGAACCATCAGAGAACTATGCCCTCTTAGTCTAAAGTTTGTGAAATACCAAAGTTAGAGAACTATAATGAAAATGAGTCGGATGAAGAAATGAAAAGGATGGCTGAAGGAATAACATTTCTGACTAAACAGTTCAATCAAAAATAAAATCAAAAATTCAAAGGAAATACTAAAACCGAGAATGGAGCTGAGAAGCTTGTTAAGAAGGAAGTTCAGAAAGAAGAAGCCGAACCTGCTAGATGCTTTAACTATGGAAGACCTGGACACTTTGCTAGACAATGCAAAATGCCAAAGGTCAAGAATACAGCTTATTATGAGAAAAAATATCTATTATCCAAAAAGAAGGATGAAAACTCAGTCATGTTTACCAAGTATGAAGAAGATTGGCTTTTGTGGAGTGATAATGAGTATGATGAAGAAGTTCCTCATTATGCTGCCAACTGCTATATGTGTCAAATGGATCCTGAATCATCACATGATCTTGACTCCGTGGTACAAAATTCTTCTGAACTAAATTCTGAAAATAACATGCAAGAATAGATAATAAATATGACTTTTGAATTTGAAGCCTTGAGAAATAGAATAAAAGGTGAAAGAATTTTGGTAAACAAATTCAGAGGAGAAAGTCAAATTTATAAACTGAATTTCATAAATGCTGAAGAACAACTTAATAAAATTTATGAGGAGAAATCTGTTTTTAAAGACAAATTGGATACTCTGCAAAAGGATATTAGTAATGAAAAATATGAAAAAGAGGTTTTAGCTATTAAAATGGATTATCTGAACAAAGAGAAACTTGAATTATATAAAAAGATTAAAGAATTAGAAGACTCATATTTCAAAAGAGGTCAGATTGAACAAACTCTAAATCTTTTGACAAGTCAGACTCAGAATTCAAATATTTATCAAATAAAGGCTGGATTAGGATGCACGGAAAATAAAGTCTTAAAAATGCACCTTCAAATCTCTATAATTTGTCAAAAAATGAATGTTATTAATGAATGTTTGCCTGAAAGAATTCCTTCTGAAAAAAGATTTGCTAAGTCTGAAACCTTGTTTACAAATGAAAATACTATAAAATCTGAAAGATATGAAATTAATAACATATCAGAAGATTCAAAAAATTCAGATATCTCAATTTCTGAATCTACTTCCGAAGAAATTTCAGAAAGTAAATCTGAAATAAAACCTGAGGTCACTTCAGAAAAAGGATATGATGATATTTCAGAAGAAATACGTACTGATTCTTCTGAAACATATCACGATGCAATCTCTAAAGGAAATTCTGAAGAAAATTCTGAGGATCAGTTTGAAGAATTTTCAGATGATGAATCTCTAGAGGATGTTCATAATACATCATGTATCTGTTTTGATAGATTAATGATAACCAAAAAATTCAGATTTCTGAAAAAAATAATCAAAACTAAATGATTTTGTTGAAAACATGAAAGAAGACAAATTTTCAAATCTTATGAATGCTTCAGATTCTGAAAGTGATGATGATACTTCTGAACCTTTAGTAGTTATTAATAAGAATGTATATGTTGTTTACAAATCTAAAACTTCATTAATTGAAGGTGACAAATTAAAATCTGAAGAAGTCAAATTACCTTCATAAATGTTCAACTCTGTATTTTTAAAAGAAGAATATCAAAATTATTCAAGTTCTGGATCTAATTTACAAACTTCAGAGTCACACAGTGATTTCATTCAAACTGATTCAGAATTTGAAGCCATCATTAATACATGTCATTCAAAACTATCATCATCAATTTTTGATTCCAAAGTTAAATTTTTTTGAACAAGGTCAATCTTCTAATACTAAATCTGATAAATCATTCAAGAAAACTTTTTTTCAGAAATCGAAAAAGGATGTTTCAAAAACTTATAATTCTAATCCTCATTTCTTATCATTTTCAGAGCAGTCTTCTCTAGTATGGAAGAAGAAAGAACAAAGATTATAAAAGAATGCCAAATTAGATATATTTACTTCTTTTATGCAAAATGATATATACAAGGTTCATACAATGAATAAAAAGAAGATATTTGTTTCAAATTGTCATGCTATTGATTCATGCTTATGTCATAATTTGTTAAAAATTACTTGAGAATCATATTAATTGTATCAATTGTGGGCTTCATAAATTCCAACCAAACTCATAATACAAACAGAAATCTTCAAAGAAACAAATTAAGTATGCTTCACAAATTTTCAACACTAACAATTCTAAATCACAACCTAATGACAAATATGTGATGAAATGGGTTGGTAAGAAAAGTTCTGAATCCACTTCTGAAAAATCAAAACTATTCAGAATTCCATTTTTTGTTATTAATCTAAAATGACCCATTTTCAAATGGGTACCTAAAACTAAATAATTGTTTCTGCAGATCCGTCATGTGCGGGTTTTAGATTCTGGATGTTCAAGACACATGACACCTTATAAGGATCTTCTGACTGACTATACAGAAAGATATGGTGGAACAGTCACTTTTGGGAATAATGCAAAAGGATATGTTAGAGGATATGGTACATTCATAAAAGGAGATGTCAAAGTCATGAAGGTTTTCTATGTTGAGGGTTTAAGGCATAATTTGTTCAGTATTAGCCAATTTTGTGATAAACGGTGCACAGTCCATATAGAGATGGTGACATTTACACTTCTACATTTACTGAAGATAGTCAACTGAAAGGTGTTTGTTATATTTCTAAACCAGTTTTAGAAGAAAGTTGGTTATGTCATAGGAGGATGTCACATTTAAACTTCAAATCCATTGATGACTTGGCAAACAATAATTCAGTGATTGGATTACCAAGAATCAGGTTTCAGAAAAATTCTTTATGCTCTGCATGAGAATTAGGAAAAATCAAAAGAAGTCCTTATCCTTTGAAAATGCTTTCATCATGCAAATCTCCTCTGGAAATGTTGCACATGGATTTATGTGGTCCACTGAGAACTCAGAGTTTAGGAGGAAAGAAATATATCTTAGTGATAGTGGATGAATATTCAAGGTATACATGGGTTGATTTTCTCAGACAAAAATCTGATACTTCATAAGTCATCATCACATTTATGAAGAAAATGCAAGTTCTTCTTCAACTACCTGTTCAGAAACTCAGAAGTGATAATGGAACAAAGTTCAGAAATGCTCATATTGAGAAATATTTAGACTCTATTGACATTTCACATAATTTTTCCGCTGCAAGAACTCCACAACAGAGTGGTGTTATTGAAAGAAAGAACCGAACTTTAGTGGAAGCTGCAAGAACAATGCTAGCTTATTCAAGTTTACCTATGTTTCTTTGGGCAGAGGCTATTGCAATAGCTTGTTTTACACAAAACAGGACTATTCTTAATAAGAAACTCCTTAAAACTCCTTATGAGCTAATTAGAAAAAGAAAACCAAGTATTAATTATTTTCATAATTTTGGATGCAGGTGCTTTCTACTGAATGACAGAGAAAATCTCGGAAAATTTGATGCAAAGGGCTTGTCTGGAATTTTTGTTCGATACTCTCAAAGAGCAAAAGCATAAAGAATTTATATGTAGAAATCCAGGACCATAATAGAAAGCACAAATGTCAAATTTGATGAACCACCAATGACCTCTGAACAAGACAGTTCAGAACTCAGTCTCATTCAGAACTCTGAAAAACATGATTCAGAGAATGGGTTAAATGCAAGATCTACATCTGATTCTACTGACAAATCAATTAAAGATAACTAGATTTGTTATGTCATGACTTATTTGATGTGTCAATTGATGTATCTACAGATTTTCAGAATCCATCTCTGGTTAGTGGAAATTCAGAACCTATATCAGATGAAATTATCACATACAATATTTCTGGACCTCCTACATCAGCCTCAACATCAGATATTCATATTTCTGAACTTCGGCAAGAAACTTCTAAACCATTGTCTTCAGAAGTTTATCCTACTATTGAGGGGGAGTCTTCAGATCTGATCTCAGAAGTTCATTCATATTATGACTCTCAAAACAATATCTCATATGTTCAACCCCTTCCAAATGTGAATAGATGGACAACAGATCATCCTATTCATCAAATAATAAGTGATGCCTCGAAAGGAGTTCAAACCAGATCTGCAACAACAAATGAAGCAACATGGAGCCAAAGAAGCCAAGTGAGGCACTTCAAGATCCAGACGTGTTAGGACTCCTACTTTATTAGGACTCTTTTAGGATTGTGTCAAATTGTATTAAATAAGGAATGGATATGCTTTTGTAATTAAGGCAATTATAGTTGACCTTAAACTCTAAACATTCATTATATAGATTTATCCTACTAGTATATATAGGGTCCTTGGGTCATTGGTTTTGGTAGTACTTCATATTGAGAGAGAGAGCTATAGGCGATATTTGAGCTTACATTGTATTCAAATTTACAAGTAAGATATATAAGTTATGAAGTTCTTCATGTGTGTCCTTAGTATTATTATTACTTATTTGCTTCATTAAGTTGCATATTCTGTTCGTACTTGAAATACAGGGATCAACAATTGGTATCAGAGCCAAACGATCTGAGTTTTGGACTAATTCTGATCGAAATTGCGGATTAAGTGGTAAAAATCTCGTCTTTTCTGTTCTAATAGTTTGTCGCTTAACTTTACTCGACATATCTCCCAAATTCTGCTTCTGTTGATTTTTTGTCGCATCATTATAGCAAGCACTAGAATCGATAACTGTTCTTACTAATTGTTTCCTGTTTAAATCGATAATCATAACCAAACAGTTTAAATCGACATTCATTCAAATTCTTTTCTTATCGATTTATACTGACTTGCTTCTTTCGATTTCTAAATTCTTATCGATTTCTGTGAAATACTCTATGAATATTTATCGCATCTAAAGCAACCGATAAAACTTCAAATTTAGTTTCAAACAAATTTTGTTTTAAAAGTCAATCTGCAAACCACTTTCGCTTATTTTTGCGTTACTTTAGCTATTTTTTTTAAACAGAAAACTCAGGATCTTTGACTCTTGCAGCTTTTCAGGATAAAGAATCCTCTAGTAAACATCATAAGCCTTAGAAAGTTTGCTTTGACCTTAATTGAGAAAACCTAAAACGCAAGAACTTTGTTGTTCTTTTCCTTAAAAAAAACTAGATAACTCTGTTACGCTAGATCTTTTGGTTTAGAATCCTTCATTTTTGGCTTTCTAGTTCATCAATTAAAGACCAAAACAGAATTTATTTTCTTTTATCTCATCTGCTAAATCGATAAGTTCTTAGAGTAAGAACTTTTATCGATCCATCTTACCCGACATTCCACCTTCTTTAGTTTTTGTCGCGTTTAGGTGGCTCGACATTAAATCCTACCAACTCAGCGCTACCCGATATTCTTCTTTATCGACTCCCTATAACCCGATAAACTCACTTATCGCGTCCTTAGAACTCGATAAACTCCTTCAGAACAGCTACCAGAGATAAAATCTTGCGTTCGCGAAATCTCTGAATTTTTTCAAAACTTTCTGATCGAGATCAAAATAAATTCAAGTACAATGACTTCACGTGAAGCTATGGACATCGGTACCGATACAAGACCTCCAATCCTCTTTTGAGGGGAATATCCCCAATGGAAAGATCGTTTTCTGGATTTGGTTGAAAGAAACGATTTTGCGGAGGATATCATGCGTTCCATTAAGGAAGGCCCTTCGCCTGTCCTATATCATGACACTCCCGCTATGTCTAACAATGTTCCCCCACTTGAGGGTAGACGAGAAATCAAGCCTAAGAACAAATACACCGAGGAAGAAACAAAAAGAGCAAAGGGGATCAACTTGCTCGTTCATATCTATTACTCAGTATTCCGAATGATATATACATGAGTATAGATAGTCACAAAAGAACGGCCAAAGGCATGTGGGAGGAAATCGAGACATATATGCTCGGCGAAAATCGATACTCAAATGAAGATTATGAAGATTACAAATTGTATTACTCAATACAAGGAGTTCAAGGCAAAGGAAGATGAAAGTCTCACGGACACATACACTCGTTTCGTTTATATAATCAACGAACTCAGCAAAAACGAGATACGTAAGTCCAATATCGAGAACAACGTGAAATTTGTTAGTAATCTTCAACCCGAATGGCGCCGTTTTGCCAATCAAATAAAACATAACAAATTTCTCGCTGAACTCGATCTTCACGAAGTATATGAGACTTTACAACAAGATGAAGTAGAGGTTCTCAAAACTATGGTGGAAAACCGAAAAGTCAAAAGGTCCTCCGAACCTATCGCCTTAGTAGCCAAAGAAGACAAAATTCCTTCTCGAAGCATTACACAAGACATTATTCATGAATTGGGAAATGAAGAATTTGAAGATCTCGAGATCGCCCAACTTCAGCAACAATTAGCGTTTCTCACTCAAAACTTTCAACGAAAATTCTCTTGTCGACCAAACTCCAATCAACAACGACATGCTTCGGGACCCAAACACTTTGAAAGAAAAGTTGTTTTCAAATAAAAGCCAAGGAAATAAGATAACCGCCCACCGGTTAAACTAGAGGATAATTTAAAGGGCGTAAAGAGTTTGTGCTACAACTGTGGCAAAAACGGGCCATTACGCTCGTGAATGCAAGAAACCCGTGGTCAAAGATGCAAACTACTTTACATACAAACTCATGCTTGCAAAACAAGAGGAAGCCGGTAAAGTATTTATGGCGGAAGACAATCACTTTCTTCATCATGATGACGATGAACCGGATGAAGAAATTCAATCTCACTTTAGTTTAATGGCTTACTCTGATCCTAACAATGACGACTCCTCAACAAACGCTTCCGACTACTCACCCGAGGTAAGTCATTCAGACTATGAGTTAGTCACAAGTCAAAAGTCAAAAAGAAGACCTTCTCAACAAACTCAAAACCTTGGAAGTTCAACTGTATAAATTAGGTCAAACTTAACAAACAATACATTTAAATGCTCCAAAAGAGTTATGTTCAATGGTAGGACTAGGATTTGACAATCCTAAAAGATTGGCAAAGGCCTTACACAACACCCCAACTCTATATAAATTTGGATATCTAGACCTGGGTCCAGAGTTTAAAATTCAAATTATGCAGTCTAATCCTAAAGTTGAAAGACGGGAAGATTGGAATAGGAAAAACCACAAGTTTTATCAAATTCCTTTCTGCTATCCAAAGGAAGTTGAAAAGAAATCATCAAATGGAACCCTTCCAACCACTTATTTTCCTTCCTATACCGATGAAGAACTTCAGGTCGAACCTCCGGAATGTAAAGCTTATATTCCCATATTTTTAGAAAAAAAAATCGTTCAATTAGAAAAAATGTTGGATACTGAACGTTCTTCATCGAAAAGAGAAAAGGAGGCTTTAATCACGAAAATCCATTTATTAGAAAACAACGCTTTACAATCAAAACTCAAGATTGAAACAGAATCAAACATCTCTTCATGTAAAACATTTGTTAGCTCATACTTGGATGATTGTGAATCCTACTTCAAACTTGATCCTGATTATTGTCCTCCTAAACATATATCTTCCCTCACTCTCGAACAAATGGATAAAGAGTTGGATGAACTTGATAGCACAGATTCTTCTGAACATAACTTCTTGGGTCCTAAAAATATATCTGTTGATGTTTTTGATTTCAATCCCGAACTTCCAAGTCATGAGAAGTTTATTGATAAAGGCAAGAAGCCGATTAAATCTGTGTTGCTTCCCAATGTTGAGGATGAATGTTCCACAAGTTTCTCAAAACCCAAATCATCTCAACAAAACACACCAATTCAAGCGCAATCTTCTCCAACTCATACTCATAGAATTCCTTTTGATGTTTCAGCTCCTACGCTCTTTAAAGACAACGCAAATCTGGGTCGAAAAAGGCAAAGGCATACCAAAGTCATCCTCCCACAATAAACCTAGTTTTTCCAATGTTCCTAGAACCAATTTCAAATTTAATTTTCCGTCAACTATTTATTCGTACAAACATTTGATTCAATTTTCTAGAAATAAGATTTGTTGCTCAAATTGTGGTGTGAATGACTTTGTACGCTTGAATGCTTATGGTTATGATCGTTTTTATGATATGCATAATTCTTACAATTCCTGTTACGACAATTGTTTTCGATCCAATCCTGTTTATAGGTGGGTTCCCAAGAGGCCCTTGACTTCGGTACCTAAATCCCAACTCAAATGGGTACCAAAGGTTGCCAAGCCAACTAACCCCGAATGACCCATTTACAAATGGGTACTTAAGTCTGCTTAATTTTTGCAGGCTGGTCATATGTGGTACTTAGATTCTGGACGCTCCAAGCACATGACCGGAAAGAAGGAGCTTCTCGCCAATAACGTTGAAAAACGAGGCGGCTCGGTACGATTCGGGAACAATCACTTCTCACCCATCAAAGGCTACGGAGATATTATTAATGATAATCTTACTATCTCCAAAGTTTCGTATGACAAAGGACTTGGTCCCAATTTACTAAGCATCGGTCAATTCTGTGACAAGGAATTCGAAGTCAATTTCCGTTCTGAAATATGCTGTATTAGAACCTACGAAGGCAACGAGTTGCTTAACGGCTCTCGAAAGTCTAATCTTTACACCATCGATCTATCAAAGGTAAACCCACCACTGCTGTGTGTCTCATCTCAAAGATGGATAAGGATAAAAATTGGTTATGGCATCACAGACTCTCCCACTTGAACTTCAAAAATATTAGTAAACTCGCTAGTGGAGGGTTAGTCTCCGGATTACCGAAGATGAAGTTTGAGAAAACACACTTATGCGGTGCTTGCGAGATGGGCAAGATGAAGAAAGCCTCCCATAAACCCAAAGTGGAACATAACACGACTCGTCCTCTTCAGTTAATTCACATGGATTTATGTGGCCCCATGAGAACTCAAAGCATCCACGGAAAGAAGTACATTCTAGTGATGGTCGATGATTACTCACGTTACACATGGGTCAAATTTCTTCGCTCAAAGGACGAAGCTCCCAAAACGATAATCGCATTCTTAAAGAACATCCAAGTCAAATTGGAACTTTCCATCCAAACGATTCGCACAAATAATGGCATTGAGTTCAAAAACCGCACACTTGACATCTTTCTAACTTCAGTAGGTATCACACGTAGCTTCTCTGCGGCAAGAACTCCCCAACAGAATGGTGTAGTGGAACAACGTAACCGTACGTTAGTCAAAGTTGCCCGAACCATGCTCGCGTATTCCAAACTTCCACATCATCTTTGGGCCGAGGCTATCCATACCGCTTGCTACACTCAAAACCGCTCGATTATCAACAAACGGTTCAATAAGACACCGTATGAACTAATCAACAAACGTATTCCCTCCATCCATCATCTTCATACGTTTGGCGGACGCTGCTTTGTTATGAATGACAACATCAATCGTGGGAAATTACAAGCCAAATCCGATGAAGCTTATTTTCTGGGGTACTCTCCAAATGCATCAGCCTTTCATGAAACATGAAAAGTGTGTCACCGAAAGTGCAAATATCCATTTTGATACAAATGCTGAAATGAAGCCGTCTCATCCAAATCAACCACAGTTCGGAACCTGCACATAACCCGTCTCATCCAAATCAACCTTCACCTTCCCAAAACGCTTCCTCTGATTTGGATAATCTATTCGAGCACATTTACATTGAATATTTCGGAACTGAATCCAAGATAAACACCGTCCACCACCAACTTTGGAAATTGTCGAGACCTCCGATAATACTCCACGACTTATCATCAAGGACAATGTCTCAACTGCTGCAACTCCAAGTTCTTCCACGTCACCTAACGATTCCCCTATCACTCAACCAAGCCTACCAATTCCGAATGAAGGTTCTCAACCCCTCCAAACAACAACAACCGCCTCACCCCCTCCAAACACATCAAATTCGGATCCATCATCCTCTACAAATCCACTTTCTTCCACTCGAAGGGATCATCCTACCGATGTTCTTCCAGCCCTGGAATCTGTTCAAGACCTTCCCCTTAGATCATATGTGGATGATAATTTTGACAACACGACTACTCAACTACTTCCTCATACAGCCAAATGGATCAGATCTCACCCACCCAACCTAATTATTGGAGATCCATCTAATCCAGTCACAACACGATCTGCCTCGGCCAAAATAGAACCAAAATGCATTCAAGAAGCCATCACTGATCCCGATTGGATTGCGGCCATGCACGAAAAACTCAATCAATTTGAAAGCCTAAAAGTATGGTGCCTCGTTCCCCGACCAAAGAACAAGACCATCATTGGTACAAAATGGATCTTCAAGAATAAACAAGACGAGGATGGAATTGTCATACGCAACAATGCACAACTTGTTGCCCAAGGCTATCGACAACAAGAGGGTATTGATTTTGACGAAACATTTGCACCGGTTGCTCGTATAGAAGCCATTCGACTTTTCTTGGCATACACCGCACATAAAAACTTCGTAGTTTTTCAAATGGATGTCAAGACCGCCTTCTTAAATGGTGTTCTCCGAGAAGAAGTATATGTCTCTCAGCCGGAAGGTTTTGTCGATGCTTCAAAGCCCAATCACGTTTATATCCTTGACAAAGCACTGTACGGTCTCAAACAAGCTCCTCGTGCCTAGTATGATAGTCTGTCTCAGTACTTGGTGAAATGCGGCTACTCCAAAGGTAAGATCGATCCAACTCTTTTTATTAAAAAGGAAGGTAGTGATATTATTCTTATACAAATTTATGTAGACGATATTATTTTCGGCTCGACTAACCTCAACAATGTAAAAACTTCTCCGAGCTCATGACTGCAAAGTTCAACATGAGCATGATGGGAGTAATGAATTTTTTCCTTGGTCTTCAAGTAAAACAATTTTAAATGGAAATATTCATTAACCAATCTAAATACATCTCAGATATGTTACATAAATATAACATGACGACATGTACTCCGATTGGAACTCCCATGTCTCCGGGTTCAAAACTACACGCTGATCCCATGGGCAAAGCGGTAGATCCGAAAACCTATCGGGGAATGGTTGGTTCTTTAATGTATTTAACAGCTAGTCGACCGGACATAATGTTCGCTACATGTCTATGTGCCCGATATCAAGCAACCCCCAAAGAATCCCACCTTAGTGCAATTAAACGCGTCTTTCGTTACTTAAAAGGTACTACTGATCTTGGCCTATGGTATCCTAAGGATACGGGTTTCAAGCTAACTGCTTTTTCAGATGCTGATCATGCCGGATGCATGCTGGATCGAAAGAGCACGACGGGCCATATTCAGTTCTTGAGGGATAAACTGGTAAGTTGGTCTTCAAAGAAACAAACATGTGTATCCACTTCAACTGCGGAAGCCGAATACATTGCTGCCGCCAGTTGCTTCTCACAAGTCATATGGATGCGTATGCAACTCAAAGACTATGGATTTTGGTTAAACAAGATTCCGATCTATTGCGACTCAAAGAGTGCCATCGCCATCTCAAGCAATCCGGTTCAACACACGAAGACGAAACACATAGATGTGAGGTACCACTTCATTAAAGACCACGTCGAACGAGGTACAATCGAACTTTACTTTGTTAATACAGAACTACAGCTTGCCGACTTGTTCACAAAGGCATTGGATGAAAAACGATTCCAATTCCTAGTATCCAAGTTAAGCATGCTCAATTTACGGACTTAAATTCTAAATCATTTACATTAAACTTTACAAAACGTCCATTCAGATCTCAATGCATATTCACCCCTACGGATGAATCTTCATTTTATTTGAATTCCCATTTTGTAAACTTTAATAAAACAAGTTCTGTCTTTTCATTGTCTTTCGTTCGTGTCTTTTATTTGCTATCGTGTACCACTTAATACCTTTCTAGATGTTTCGTTGTTGCTCTAACAAAATTCAACCTTCGAGGGAGAGCGGTAAGGTAAGTTTTACTTAACTCGCATCTTCATAGGGGGAGCTAAGGTTTATTATCTTAGGCACCATTCAAGGGGGAGCACAATCTTTCACACTTATTTTTCCGGGAACACTTGAGTTTTTGTCTCGTCTATAGGACCCGACAAACTCGTTTTTGTCGCATGACAAAGAACCGACATCCTTGGATGTCGACTTCTTAATACTTGACGTATAGTCTTCGCCCAAATCACTTCATGCCACGTGTATCTGGCCCACTATTTAAATCTTTTGGCCCTACCTTCACTGTTCATACCTTCAAAATCGATTTTCATCCTCTTTCCCTCTAAAACACCCAAGAACTCAGCAATCAAAATCAGGTTTCGAAATCTTCGAATTTTGGAAAACTGTTTACACCAACAGCTACGTCTTCTCTCCTAGATCATCTTTAATTCGTGCACTTTTGTGATTTGTTGATTGCATGATCTCCGATTAAAGCCCCAACAGTTCGGTTTCCCAAAGGTAAAAACCCTTGGGTTTTTCCGATTTAAATGCTATTTCTTGCTTCTGGGCTTAATCGGACCATCGATACTTGTTCTAAACTGTTAATCGATCACCATAGTTGATATCTAGGCTTAAAATAATCTAAACCAGGTGTTCTAGGAATTTCTGGGTTTTTTTTTCCACTGTCGGTCACTTAGGTATTTTTTTTGTCACTATTCTTGCATTTTTGTCGCGTCCCATTGACTCGACAAAATCTCATACTTTGTTCTTCCATAAAACCTAAGTGTTTATGTCGGGTCTCATACCACTCATAAAGAACACTCATGGGATTATGTCGCTTCATATAGACTCGATATAAAGACTTCATGATCTTCAACTTTAAATCAAGAAATCATGTCGCTTCACTGAGACCCGACATAAATCCCTTAAGTTTTTATCGACACTTGCAAACTCGACATGGTTAAACACTTAGTCCTCTTATCGGCTTATTGGTACCCGATATAACTTTATGTCGGTTCATACTGTATTGACAACTAATTTTTAACAAGGACAATTAAGAATTATTATCGTGTCTATAAGTCTCGACATAAATTTATGTCGGCTCATATACACCTGATATCTATTCTTAACGCCATCGAGTTTCTGTGTCAAACAAAATGACCCGACATTCTTTTATGTCGATTACCAATCATATTGATTACTTTTGCAACTACAAGGTTCTCGACCCTTAGCACTCGACATGTCTGTGTGATTCTCGAACCTAACAAACTGTCAGGAATGTCGGCTAGCACTGCACACCAGCTTCACCCGACATCATGCCTCATATTATTATCTACGCTCTCACTAACTTATTTCAATGGTTGGCTAACACTACCTTTTCAGTACCCATGGCTGACATTCAAGACCCAAACCTCTCCGATGATGAACATCCTCTGCCATCCGAAATGTCCACCCAACTGAGCATTCATCTTCCAAATCGAG
The DNA here is from genome assembly GCA_036898165.1 of Silybum marianum. Classification (NCBI taxonomy): domain Eukaryota; kingdom Viridiplantae; phylum Streptophyta; class Magnoliopsida; order Asterales; family Asteraceae; genus Silybum; species Silybum marianum. The sequence goes on along the minus strand of CM072540.1, from coordinate 10,539,996 downwards.
ATCATGTACTCATGCCACTGCAACACCAGAAGGATTTAGACACAATAACCATCGACTAGACTTGAATATGAACGTGGAGCATCAAGTCATCATGGAAATTCTAAAGCGCCATCCACTACGCTTTGCCTTCAGCTTAGAACATCCCATACCGGCCTTTTACCTGCAAGAATTTTGGTACACTATGGAATACCATCCGGTAGAGGGAAATCACCACTTCACGGCAAGAATTGATGACTACATAACACGCCTGATACTATCCCGCTTACGAAATATTCTGCGCTTCCCATTTCGGATGACTATGACGAACCAGTGACAGACGAGGAATTATGCCAGGACATCCTAGCTCTCAGATACACCGACGCACTCACTTCGATTGGCAAATTCAAACACATGCTCTTACACAGATCTGCTTCACGCTGTTTACGATTGTAAATCGGTGCCTAACAGGGAAACACATCGGCATGGACCGTGCAAGTACGGCGACACTTTGGATATTTTATGGCATCATTTATAGTCGGAACTACGACTACACAACACTCATTTGGACAGACTTGGTCGAATATGTCACTCAAAATGGCACCGGCCAAGATAGAAAGTTCCCACCATTCCAACGGTTTCTACAACTGTTCATCCAATCCATGATGCAGTAAAATCAGGCGATTCCTCGGAGAGTAGGTACACCACTTGGCCCTTCTTGTGTACAAAGGTTTATCAAACTAAATGATCGAGAATTCCCAGTTGTTATGCCCATTCCTAAAGCCCTACTAGCCACTGCTGATCAGAACGCACCTAGTGTGGTAGCTTATAGGGAACGACACGGCTTAATGGCTCCTCAAATTCCGATGGAGCCTGCCCAAGAGCCAAACCTAGAGGAACATCATGAGTTGGGTGAGGATCCATTAGTAAATGAGCAGGTTCAGGATCAGGGGATCCTGAACAGGGTGTTGAGCGAATACTCGAAGAGAGGGGAAATGATGAGTAGGGTGCATCTGATCAGCTAATCCAAACTACTTTCACCCCTAACATCCCCATTCCACCTCCAACCCAAACTACCTTTGGAACAACCTCTCATCCTGCGGTAAGACCGCAACGACTGAAATTACTAGTCAGTCGTGACCGAGTCATGCGCCAACACTTCTCATCCGACTCTGACACTGATACAAATCTTGAGCTTGATGACAATTGCAGACCTTCGACCAAGACAGCGATGACGCATTACTACTTCCGATGATGCACTTACCCGTATTGGCCGTCAACCACCTCTCCAAGAATCCTCTTCCGACAATGCCACCATGGAATTTGGTCCAGATCTCACTTCGCAACCCGATCCAACATCTGAACCCGACCCAATTCTGCAAACTGAGCCACATGAAGGAGATATAAGGAGAGCGGAGGGAGACATAGTCGAAAAAGAACAAGTGAGCATGTGTGAAGGAGCTTAATATGCAAGAGAGTGAGATACCAACAACCACCTGCCGGGTAACCGAGTCTCATGTTGATACTCATCTGTTGAGTACCGACATAGAACAAGACGTTGTAGACCCAACAACGCAAGTCCAAACCCCACCTAGCCACTCTGTAGGCTCACAACAGTCTACAGTTTCAACACTACTTGTGAGTTTAGCTCCTACTCTAGTTCCCCTCCTTTCGGGAGGCATAACTATTGAAAATAGAAGTAGTATCTCACCTACTTCAACTTTATTTCTCTCCACATCGAGTCTAGATCCTCCTAGGACACACAGGTCATTATACTCCGATAGCCTCCATGGCACGGACGGAACTCCTATAGTGATGTCGATTCCCGACATTTCACGAGGATTGGGAGGAAAACCTACCAGCGCTACTTCAATGCCAACGCTGAACGTAGGTCCCGGAGTTGCTTCAACTACGGTGACAACGGGTGCTCTAAGTGTCCCCGGATTTCCCACTTCAGGTTCTACAGATCGACCACACTTCACGATAACTCCAGATATTCAAGCATAGGTTGGCGACGCATTTCGCCGGGTTCGAGGTTCCTTAGATCAGCATGAAGCTCACATGCAATTATTGTTCAAACAAGGCCTAACTGCTGATGCCCGATCACGTCCGTCTATAGCAAGCAGTTCTCACCCAAGCACGAGTCGATCACCATCTCCTGCAACACCATCTGTCTCATCAGATTCTGAACAGGCATATGATCCTCGAACTCCACGTCTTCATGCTCCACCCCGCCAATCTCAGCTCAATAATGATGAACTGATGTCTATGCTGCTTGCTAACTTGCTTGCGGAGGCTGAGGCAAGGGGTCTTCCTGAAGATGATTTAACGGGCCTTCTTCGCAGAAATTTGCAAATTCCAACAGTCACTCGTCATGAGTTTGATGTGTTCAGGCTCACATTGACGAACGGTAAGATGCCATGGAAGCTCAAAAAAAGAAGAGAGAAGACGATATCCTTGGAGCTATTGAGGCTTTACGTCTGGAAATTCAACAATCTTGCCAACCGACGGAACATCTCAAACGCCATCGACCTAGTCAGGACGATCCGGATTCCGGTCCCAATGTCCCTGAGGGGGAGACACATCGCCGAGTCACAAGGGCTCAAACGTCGGTTAGAACAAGAATTCCACAAGCTCCTAGATCAGCAGTTGGTACTTCAACTCGTCAACAAACTACTCCCGTCACTCAACAACAAAATCAACCAACGGTTGAAAAGCCTTCGGAAGATTTTGAAGTTGGAAGTGCGTCTCACCCAAAAGAACCTGAATCAAACACGAATGAACTGGTCAATGTTCAGAATTTAAGAGTTCAAGTTCATAATTGGTTCAAAGATCCTTATGCTCCTGTACTTGGTGAAGAAGACTATTTACACTTACAACAGGCAAATCTTGCTTATCAACCTGGATCTCCAGCTGTTACAGGTTTGCTGTCACATCAGATCAGATGGGAAAGGATTCTGAAAGAAAGAAACTCCAAATGGGCAAATCAACAAATCAGAGTTCCTTATCTTGAAGAAACAGTGAACAAAAAATTTGTCGAGAAGAAAGCGAAGAAGATTTATCTCACATCCGTCAAGTCATGGATATGAACCCGGAACAAACCATATAGTACGACACAAGATAGTAGAAATAAAAGAAATCAGCTATGAAAAGTGGTTACATGTGAAGTTTCCATCTTTCCGAGTGTTGCGAGGAAATGGAAAAGAATACTATTTTATCGAAGCTGACTTTGCTAATATTGATGTGACTGATATGGAAGAGATGTACATGGATCTGCGAGACAAGCCAAAGAGAAATATTGATGAGCAAAGGGCCTTACGAGCAATTGTTAAACATGTACAAAAAGAGTTAAGGTTCAGTTATCTGCGTGATCTACAAAGAGGTATTGAAAGCAAGCAAAAGAAGGTATATCTGAACAAACCAAATCAGAGTGTTCCGGGACTTGACAAACTCGATGTTCTTACTTTTCTGCATGCTTCCTTTTTTGGTGTGGTTCACTTAAAGTCAATTGGAGAGAAAAGATTTCTCAGATTCACTAAGGTTGCTGCTTACTTGGATGGTACTCTAACTGGTATACGAAACAGGTTATCTGCTGAAATCAGTGGTGACATGAAGAAGAAGCCAAGACAGTTGAAGACAGAACAAAGAGAGAATATTCTTAAAGGGATTGAGTTAATCGACAAAAGACTGATCTATCGCCAAACCTTACGACGTTTTGAAGGGATGTTCGAGATGAGAAGATGATGAGTCATTTTGACACAAAGGGGGAGATTGTTAGGACTCCTACTTTATTAGGACTCTTTTAGGATTGTGTCAAATTGTATTAAATAAGGAATGGATATGCTTTTGTAATTAAGGCAATTATAGTTGACCTTAAACTCTAAACATTCCTTATATAGCTTTATCCTACTAGTATATATAGGGTCCTTGGGTCATTGGTTTTGGGGTTACTTCATATTGAGAGAGAGAGCTATAGGTGATATTTGAGCTTACATTGTATTCAAATCTACAAGTAAGATATATGAGTTATGAAGTTCTTCATGTGTGTTCTTAGTATTATTATTACTTATTTGCTTCATTAAGTTGCATATTATGTTCGTACTTGAAATACTGGGATCAACAAGACTGGATTTTAGCTATGCAAGATGAGCTAAATCAAATTGAAAGAAACCAAGTCTGGTGGCTCATTCCTAGACCTAAGGGTAAATCTATAATAGGAACTAAATGGGTATGCAGAAATAAAAAGGGTGAAAATGGAATTGTTGTGAGAACCAAAGCTAGGCTTGTAGCAAAAGGATATTGTCAACAAGAAGGAATAGATTATGATGAAACTTTTGCACCTGTAGCTAGACTAGAAGCTATGAGGATATTTCTAGCCTATGCAGCACACAAAAACATGAAAGTCTTTCAAAGGGATGTCAAATGTGCATTTCTGAATGGTATTCTTCATGAAGAAGTGTATGTTGATCAACCAGAAGGATTTGAAAGCAAGGAGTTTCCAGATCATGTTTATATCTGTTAGATTAATACACATACAGATTTAGGTAGAGGAAGAGATGAATCAAGCCAAACTCATATTATTTATTTGAGAATTGCAATTACACCAAGAACACCGTGGAAAACACACACACGAAATTAGGAGTCGACTCTCATAACCTTTCCTCTCAACCCTAAGACTCCTTATATATGGCTCATTACATTCAAAGCCCAAGCCCAAGTCCAATTATAATTACAATTAAATGGACTATAATTAATTATGCTAACTTTATAAAACTTTCTATCTAATTGGGGCTAATTAGATCTAACAAATCCAGTTCTTAACGATGACGAGGGTCGTCTCGTCGATTCCACTGCGGATAGTGCCCCGCTTGTCAAACTGTCATTGAAAGCAAACAATGTGCAGGTTCTTCTTGATCCTAACACATACCAATCCGAATTCAGAATCATGGTTGAATTTCTCCAACAGCATCCATTAAACCGAGCCCTAACTCTGACAAACCCAAATGTTCCTGAAATTTACGTTCAAGAAGTGTGGCAGTCGATGTATATTCGTGATGACGAAACCTTGCTTGGAAACTTCAGCCATCCGGATCAACCTGATAATGCTGTGGAAATACCCATTACCAAGAAAAAATTAGCCAAGTATTTTCATTTATCCCCATCACATGTGTTGAAGCTCTGTTATCCTTCATTCTTTTTCTTGGCTACAATGAACCCCTAACCAAACTATCTGAATTTAAGAGAAAGCAGTTACCCCCAATGTGGAATCTCCTCGTCTCCATCCTGAACAAGAGTCTCACCTGTAAAATTGGGTCTCTCGATCAAGCAAGCAGGAACATTCTGACCATCATGTATGGTATGTATTTTATTCACCCTTTAGACTATGCAAGCCTCCTTTTCCAGGAAATTAAAGCTGCTGTGCACACTAAGGTAACCCATCAAACCTAAGGAAAACCTCTCCCAGCTTTAATGTTTCCACGATTCTTATCCCTGGTTACCTATCCTGCAATTGGTGCACTCAAGGCCCCATTAGTTCAACCATTTTGCAAAATTGCTTCAATGAGCTCTCATCGACCAACCATCGACCGCAACGGCTATCCCTCTCCCAGAGAGCTTTCAAGGTACATGCTAAACCTAATCCCATCAAGCTCTTCTTATCTCCAATCTTATAGAAGCTCTATGATTTTCTCATAACAGAGAATTTCTACCCCAGAGCACTTAGAGCCAGTTTTAGGAAGTGAGGGGTCAAGTGAGAATGAGACTGAAAACAATATGAGTGACCATCCGAGTGGTTCTACCCATGTCGGCCTCTTGCTAAAAGAGGGTACTGAAGATGTCCATCGAGACACAACTGAGTGAATCTCTCCTACATCCCAAAGGGTAACTTCATTTGCTGAGGTAGATGTTAACACATCTACTTTCATTGACCAAGGACGACCCAGTCCAAACCACCCAGAAACCATCTGATCAGAGGATAATTCTTCATCCTCTGCATCAAGCACAACCGGGGAAACCTCATCTTCATAATTCTCTCAACAGAATGATGATGAAAATATAAGGGTTCTTTTGCCCCAGAACTCGCCACCCTCCCCACACAATGTTGCTGTCTTTGTGACCAACAAAGTTTTAGGAGCCTCAGAAGATAAGTCCATATCTTCTGATAGTTTAGAGGCTGAAGAAATCCCATCAGAGGGGTTACAGCCACAGGATGCACCACTTACCGGAGTGTTTACACTTCATCAGGGTAAGCACATTGTCTTCAGCACCTCATCCTCTGATGATGAGGACTCTGTTGAGACAATCAGAACAACCGAAGAGGTGCCTGTTAAGCACAGCCCTCAAAGACAGGTTGGAAGTCCCTCCACACTCAACGTCGACATAGTTGTGAATGAGGGCCTCTCTGAACGCGAGAGTAAAGGGGCTCCATGTGTTGGAGATACACCGGTTACACCTTCTAAGTTTGTCACAAATGCAGCATTCCGGGCATTTGCCGATAAGATTCAGAGATCTATGGAAGATCTAAAATTATCCATCTCCAATAATCACTCTCTTCTTCTGAGCATCCAAGCTGAACAAGCAAGTCAAGCTGCTACTCTCCAAGACATTCAAACAGTTCTCTCTGATAATTCAGAAGCCCAAAAGAAGTATCTTGATGATCAGTTCAAACTTCTGAATGAAAAGATCAACGCCAACACTGATGCCATCTTCCATATCCCTGACTCTCTTCCACCTTCAGAAGTTACAATTTCTATGGCCGAATATAGCTCTCTGGTAGCTGATTTAAACAAGATTATCAAAGTTGTCACTCCTTCTGACGATCCTAATGGCACCACTCTGGTTAAGAAGTCAGACATGGCAATTTTTCGAAAGGCCATGATTGACACCATCAATAATATAATTTCCAAGTTTGCATCCAAAACTACGACCTCGACTGTTGATCAGAGGCTCTCTTCCATGGAAACCACTCTTTCTCAACTTACAACTCTGGTAACTTCCCTCTCTGATTCATTTAACGCTAGGAAAAAGGCAAAGGAAGAACGCGCTTGCAGAAAAGCTGAGCTTAAACGACAAAGGTCTGAGGATCAGGATCCTGATTCTTAGAAGGGGGAGAAAGAACCAGCAGCCAAGAAAGCTAAATCTACCACAAACGCTGAAAGCTCCAATCCAACTACATCTCCTTCTGACAAAAAACCACCTTCCAAGCAACCCTCTTCTGCTCAACCTTCATCAACACAAACTCCTCTTACTCCAACTCCGTTAGCTACTCATTCAGGACCTCTTCCAAAAGATCCAGAGATAGCAAATTTTATTCTAGAGGTAGTTGGAAACACAAGAAAAACACCGTACTCTTCATCCACTAATGCAGTGATAGCCAAAGAAAGGGAAACTAGAGCCAGAGCTGAGGCATCAAAGGCTAAAGTTGAAGCCTTGGACAAAAGAAGAGAAGAAGAACGAATAGAAGCTGAAATCAGAGCAAAAGCTGAAGCAGAAAAAGCCTCTGCAGAAGCAGCAAAAGCACAAAGAAGGGCTATTCGTGTAGAAGCAGCTCAGAGAATGGGAAATCTTGATCTTCCAAAACTCGAAATTATCAGAAACAGCATGTATGCTCCAAATGATCAAAAGATTTATTTAATGCTGCCTAATTTCTCCAATGCCTATAACGTGAGTGATGCTGTGAAAGACAAATTCATGGCACATAGACAAGCAAGAAAGGATGTCTATACTTCTGTACCAATCAAACGAATCTCTGTCATAAAGCACTCACAATTTGAAGATACAAAGATCTGTACACGATCTATGAAGTAATAAGAGACGATAATCAAACCAGGTACTTCTGTGATAATGATTTATTATCTGTTCATCCTTCTGATCTCCTGTTTCTGGAAAGCTTTATGAAAGCCCAAATGGCCAGAGGTATTGATAGCCAAGACAAAGTAGCCTATTCAAGAATCATTGAATGCATTAAGTCTTTGTTAAGATACAAGAGGCAAGTCGACTTCCAGATAGGACTAAACTTCAATGTTGATCATCTTGCCATCTCTGCACCAAATGAGGAATTAGAAAACATAACTTCGTTTAGAGTTGGTAAGTTCTTACTGCAACCAGAAGAAGGGGTCATCTTTAGAAGACCAGACAGAAGAAGCTTTTTCAGAATAAAGGATGCACATCGATACTCCTCAGAAGTTGTATAAATTGAAAAATGTTACATATCTACCAGTGCAAATGAACACAATCCAGAAGTACTTGAAAAGACAATCAAAAGACTTGACAGCCTATTATCAATCAGAGAGGTCATCAACAAACTTGCAAAGATTGTCTCTGAAGTCGCTCCTTTCTGAAACAGACTTCACTCTTCTGGTTTCATACTTAGGGGGAGATTGTTACACATGCGAAAGTATGAACCATAAGATGAAGAATATGACGTGGCACATTCATCCAGCATGTCTACCTTTTGCAACTGATTAGTTTGTTACACGCTCCCATCTCACACGTGTCAGTTTGTAATAGGTTAGGATATTGACTTTTACATTATGCTATTTGTATAAATAGATCTTTTCTCTAATGTAAAAGAAGTCGATCTAATTGTAAGATTGAAGAAGATATTGTGCGTCATTCCAAATATCTGTAATCGTGATTCAGGTTATATTACAAGTTAATATGTTCTTCAATATTTGATTGTTCTTATTACTGTTGATTAATCGATATTAATTGCTTCCGCTTATACTCTGTTGTATGAATTTATCGATTGATCTTTGAAGTAGAGAATCTGGAACCAACAATATCCTTGACAAAGCTTTGTATGGACTAAAATAGGCTCCGAGAGAATGGTATGATACTCTCACAACATTTCTTCTGAATTCCAAATTTAAAAGAGGTACAATTGATACTACTTTATTTCTGAAGAAGGAAGGTGATGATTTAATCTTGATACAAATATATGTTGATGATATAATATTTGCTTCTACTAATGCAAAATTTTGTAAAAACTTTGAGACTATCATGCAAACTGAGTGTGAAATGAGTATGATGGGAGAGTTGATTTTCTTTCTTGGTCTTCAAGTAAAACAACTTCCCACAGGGATATTCATCAATCAAACAAAGTATGTCAATGACTTACTTAAAAAGTATGATATGTCTGATTGTTCAAGCATTAAAACTCCAATGGCCACTGGACTAAACTTGAACTAGATTTAAGTGGTAAATCTATTGATCAAAAGGAATACATATGCATAATTGGATCTTTGCTTTATCTTACAGCTAGTAGACCTGATATTATGTTTGCATCATGTCTTTGTGCAAGGTATCAAGTTAATCCTAAATAATCTCACCTTTTGGCTGCTAAAAGAATTCTTAGATATCTCAAAGGATCACCTTCATTGGGCCTTGTTATCCTAAGAATTCTGGTTTTGAGCTAACAACATTTACAGATGCATATCATGGTTGTTGTAAATTAGACAGGAAAAGCACTTCTGGATCATGTCAATTTTTGGGAGATAGAATTGTCAGTTGGTCTTCTAAGAAGCAAAATTGTGTGGCAACATCAACTACAGAAACTGAATCTGTGGCAGCTGCAATTTGTTGTTCACAGGTGATCTAGATGCAAATTCAACTAAAGGACTATGGCTATACTTTCAAGAAGATTCCACTTTATTTTGACTCAAAAAGTGCCATAGCAATCACAGTTAATCCTGTTCAACGCTCAAAGACCAAACACATTGATGTGAGGTATCATTTTTATTAAGAATCATGTTGAAAAAGGTAATATAGAAATGTTTTTTTTTCAGACAGATTATCAATTAGCTAACTTATTCACAAAAGCTCTTGATGAGAAAAACATTAATTTTCTTGTGAGTAAGTTGGGTATGATGAATCTTTCTGAATAAGTATCTAACTTAGAAAAGGAGATAGTATTAACTTCTGAATATTATAGTTCAGAAATCTGAAAACCAAATTCAGATGTTCTGAATTTTGTTTCTCAGCATTCTGAATCTACAATCTCAAATGTTAATAATTTTTATACAGGAAATATCAAATTTCTTTTATCTCTGAAGTATATGTTTTGATACTTAATTTTTTTTGTACTTTCTCTCATTTCTATAGAACATTTTTCAAGGGGGAGCAATTTATTTTATTCTATGCATGATTCAAGGGGGAGAATTTTGATTTGATTCTAATTGTTAATCCCATATTACAACATATCTGATAGATTGCTTCACTTTAGCTCTGATACCAATTGTTAATCCCATATTACAACAGATCTGATAGATTGCTCAATAAATCCTCATTTTATTAGAACAATAGAAAGCTTTACAGAGAAACACACACTTACACCTTAAACGACTCTCATTTGTGGTGTTCTTCATCTAACTGTGTACAGACATTCTATTTATACTACCAGAGAAAAGCTAAAGCTACATGTATTTAAATCACAGCCCAATTACATTAAGACACGTCATCAAAAACTCTATTCAGAAGTTCCTCAGAACTTCTGAACTTTCACTTCAGAACTTCTTCAGAAGTTGTCTTCAGAATTCAGAAGTTATCTTCAGAACTTTTCTGTCTTCAGAAGTTATCTTCAGAACTTCTATTCTGAACTTCAGTATATCTGAATAATGACTTTACAAAACATTCCAAACATAGGATCCAAATTCATAGGATTCTTTGGATCCTAACAATCTCTTCCTATGTTTTGTAAAGGAATCATAGTCTTTAATCTTCAGATCTTCTCCCCCTTGATTTCTTTGAAAAACATTAGTAGTGTTGTTGATAACGGCATTACTCAAAACTTTTCTGCTGTACGCACGCCTCAGCAAAATAGTGTAGTAGAAAGACGAAACAGAACATTGGTTGAAGCAGCAAGAACAATGCTTGCAACTTCTGGACTACCCACCAATTTCTAGGCAGAAGTTGTTGCCACGGCGTGTTTTACCCAGAATCGATCAATCATAATTAAGAGAAATTTTAAAACCTCTTATGAGCTCATAAATAAAAGAATACCCTCAGTTAAATTTTTCCATATTTTTGGTTGTAGGTGTTTTATTCTGAACGATCGAGAAAAACTTGGCAAGTTTGACAAGAAATCTGATGAAGCCAAGTTCTTAGGATACTCGTTAAATTCAAAAGCTTTTAGGGTTTTTAATTTGCGAACTAAGACTGTAATGGAGAGCATAAACATCGATTTTGATGATCAAACTCAGTTGACTTCTGATTATTCTGATTCAGAACTCAAACTCAACACCGTCACTTCTAATTATCTTTCAAGTACCAGAGAATCCGAGGTTGATGCTTTATTTGATGATTTTCTGGGAGAAGAAATACCTTCAGAGAGAATACGCACTAATCCACCGTTGAATATTCCTGAAGTACTTCAAGCTTCTGGGATAACTCTTTCTGGTCCCTTCGAGTCACCAAATGACAGTCCAGAGATAACCTTTGTGCCTTCATTTGAGGGGAGACATTAGGTGCCTATCCAGATCCAGAGCCAACCCTAGTACCAGATGACGTCATCCAACCTGTGGATACAGAAGCCCAAGCCCAGCAAATACTTCAAACGAGGATGAAAAGATGGACAAAGTCTCATACTCCAAATCTGGTAATTGGAGATCCATTTGAAGGAATTAAAACCAGATCTACAACTGCAAATGATGCCTTCTTTGTAAATTTTCTAAGCATAATTGAGCCAAAGAAAGTTCACGAAGCTTTACAAGAACCAAGCTAGGTGGATGCAATGCAAGAAGAGCTGCTTCAATTTGACAGAAACAAGGTGTGGAAATTAGTACCTATACCTAAAGATAAGGTCACCATTGGTACTAAGTGGGTATTCAGAAACAAAAAGGATGAAGATGAAATTATGATCAGAAACAAGGCAGGGGATATTGTCAAGAAGAAGGAATTAACTACGATGAAACTTTCGCTCCAGTTGCAAGACTTGAAGCAATAAGACTCTTTATGGCCTTCTCAGCATACACAGACTTCAAGGTATACGAAATGGACGTAAAATGTGCATTATTAAATGGAGATCTCAAAGAAGAAGTGTATGTCCAACAACCTCCTGGTTTTGAAGACTCAAGGCATCTAGACCACGTCTATCTTTTGGACAAAACTCTGTATGGCTTAGAGCAAGCTCCCAGAGCTTGGTATGAACGATTGTCAAAGTATTTGATTAAGCATTCGTATGAAAAAGGTAAAATTGATACAAATCTGTTCGTCAAAAGAGGCAGTAGTTCAAATTTATTTGGACGACATTATATTTGGTTCTACTGATCAAACAGAAGTTGATTTGTTTTCTAAGTTAATGGAAAGTGAATTTGAATGACCATGATGGGAGAATTAACATTCTTCCTAAGACTTCAAGTCAAACAAACTACCTCTGGCATTTTTATAAATCAAGCCAAGTATGTCTCTGACATGTTAAAGAAATTCAAAATTCCACTCCTATAAAACCACCTATCTCTCCTAGTACGAAACTTGACCCTGATCTCTCTAGGAAATCAGTTGATGTTACGAACTATTGAGGAATGATTGGATTCCTTCTGTATTTGACTGCAAGCAGACCATATATAATGTTTGGCACCTACTTCTGTGCGAGATTTCAAGCCAATCCAAAAGAATCTCATTTGCCTGTTGTAAAGAGAATTTTTAGGTACCTAAAAGGAACACCTTCACTAGGTCTTTGGTATCCAAAAAATTCTGGTTTTGATTTAATTGCATACACTGACTCTGATCATGCACTGACTTCTGGTAGCTGTCACCATCTAGGTAATAGGCTGATAAGTTGGACATCCAAAAAGCAAAATTATGTTTCAACTTCTACGGCAGAAGCAGAATATGTTGCTGCTGCTAGTTGTTGCTCATAAGTTATCTGGATGAAGACTCAACTCAGAGACTATGGTCTGGTATATGATAAAATCCCCATCCTCTGTGACTCAGAAAGTGCTATCGCTATCATAGAAAATCCAGTACAGTATTCAAAGACCAAACACATTGATGTCAGGTATCATTTCATAAAGGATCATGTGGAGAAAGGGACTATTGAAATGTATTTTGTGTCCACTGATTACCAACTTTCTGATATATTCACAAAAGCTCTTGATGAGAAAAGATTTAATTTTCTGATTAGCAAGTTGGGTATGCTAAACATGTAATTAACTTGGATGTTAAAAATCTTTTACATTATATGTTTAGTTACCTATTTAGTATATCTTTGTTTATAATACTTAGTAAAGTTTTGGTAAATAAACCAGAGACACCCGGAAGTCTCTGGATTCCTCTGAAGAAAAATTATCAGAGACACTCAAAAGTCTCTAGGTCCCTCTGTTTGCAAAAAGAATACTTGTTCTCATTCTATGACCCAAGTACAGTTCAAGGGGGAGCATTGTATGCAGAAATCAAGGGGGAGAAACAAATGCAAGATTCAAGGGGGGCATAGAATGCTGATTTATTCAATGGGGTGAATTTATCAAATTTTCATGACTAACTCATGTTAGCTGTTCTCTGAATATGTTTTTCCTTTGAAATTATTTTTAATAAATTACTTCTAAACTAACTCTTGTCGTCAAGGTTATTCAGAATTCTCTTATTTAATAAAATTTCTTCAGAAATATTGTTCATAGGACACAAAACTTTCTTTTGGTTCAAAAATGTTTTATTTCACCAATTGACTGATTTTAATTTCTTTTTCAAAATTAATTTCTAAAACTTTCCTTTAATCCACATCTTTTTGTGTTGATTGATTGATTTTTATCATTATTTTTGGAGGGAATATTTAAATTAAATAAAGCGGAAACGGTTCTCATTGAAAACCAACGAGAAACCCTTTAGTGACTCGTCTAGCCTTACACGCGCTCATTAATCCACATATTCGCTCTAGAAAGTTCCTCCACATGTCTTTAATCGACCGTTTTCATGTGTGCACGCTTCGTATATTACGTCAGCACCCAAAAATCGTTCCCTATCCCCAAATCAAATAAACCCTTGATATTCAAAATCACACGAGTTCCGTTTTTCACTCTTACTATATAAACTCGAAGAAAACCCCAATTTAACCTTTCACCGTCTTCAACCTCGTGATTTTACTGTGCACCAATGGCCAACCCAAATGAGAATCAACTTCAAATCCATAAAACCCCAAACTCACAAATGGCCAACCCAAATGAGAATCTGAATTTGCAAGAAGACGAAGAACGTGTGATTGATTCGACAACAGATAGCACTCCAATCGTCAAGCTACCACTGAAACCAAATAATGTGCAGGTTCTTCTCGATCCAAACACTTATCTAAACGACTACCAAGTAATGATCGAGTTCCTGCAAAACCACTCCCTGGTTCGATCCCTAACCCTGATAAACCCAAATGTTCCTGAGATTTAGGTTCAAGAAGTATGGCAGACACTATATGTCAAGAAGGAAGAAACCCTATCTGGAGGTTTTGGACATGGGACCGACACTGAACACGCCGTGGAAATCCCAATCACTAAGAAAAAGATTGCCAGATTCTTCCACCTACCCCAACCAATGATTGAAGTTGAGGGCCAACAGGTACCCAACCCTGATCTTGAACAAAGCCCCTCAACAGAAGCTCTGCTGGCGTTCATTAACCATTTGGGCTATAATGAACATCTCACAAGGCTATCGGAGTTCAAGAGGAAGAAGTTGCCTCCAATGTGGAATGTGTTAGTCTGAATCCTCAACAAGAGCCTTACTTGCAAAATCGGCTCACTGGACCAAGCTAGCAAGAACATTCTTACAATCATGTATGGAATGTATTTCAACCGGTCTCTTGATTTTGCAAGTTTGATATTTCAAGAGATGAAGGCAACTGTGCATACAAAAGTATCACACCAGAGCAATGGCAAAGCCCTTCCAGCACTAATGTTCCCAAGGTTCCTAGCTCTGTTCACCTATCCAGCAATCTCCGCTTTAAAGGCACCACTCATTCAACCCTTTATCAAGATATCAATGATGAGCTCTCACAAACCCACCATCGACACTGACGGCTACACCACTCAGAGAGAACTATCGAGGTATATGCTTGACTTTATAACTTCAACCTTTCCTAATCTTATTTCTTATAGGAGCTCTCTGGTATTCTCAGAACAGAGAATACCTACCCCAAAGCATCTAGAGCCTAGAGTAGAAAGTGAGGGGTCAAGTGAGCCGGAGGATGAAAATAATCAGAGTGAACATTTGAGCAACTATAACCATGCCGAGAGATTATTAAAATAGAGCCAAGAAGATGTCCATAGAGACACATTTTTTAGATCCTGGCCGAGTCCAACCAGGGTACCCTCAAATACTGAGGTAGATGCCAACACATCTAGACCCATTGAAACAGGACAGCCCAGTCCAAACCACCCTGAACCTAACTGATCAGAGGATATTCAAAGTTCCTCTAAATCAAACACAGATGGGGAAACCACATCTTCATCGTCCTCCCAAAAGGATGATGATGCAAATATAAGAGTTCCATCTCCCCAAAACTTCCCTCCCTGACGTCTCTATGACTAACGAAAACTTAAGAAATACAGAGGGTACGTCCATACCCTCTCCTAGAGTAGATGCCTACGAAGTCCCATCAGAGGGTTTAAGGCCAGAAGATGCACCAGGTACCGGAGTCTTTGCACTTCCTAAAGGTACGCACATTGTTTTCAGCTCCTCATCCTCTGATGATGAGGAAGAAGTTGAAACAATCAGAACATACGAAGAGGTGCCTATTAATAATATCCCTCGAAGACAGGATGGAAGTCCCTCCACGCTCAACGTCCAAACAGGCGTGAATAAGGGCCTCTCTGAACGCAGAGACCCAGAAAAATTCTGCAGCTGATCACTTCAAAAGATTGATGATGGTATCAAGGCTAATGCAGAAGCCATATTTAATATCCCAGAAGATATTCCCTCACCAGAGGTTACTATCTCTGTTTCAGAGTATGGATCTTTAGTAGATGACATTCAGAAGTTGATAAGTGTTGTAGTCCTTCAGAATCCTCTGTCTCAAGTTCCTCTGCTCTGATACGAAAATCGGACTTAGCAGACTTTCAAAGAGCCAAAATGGATAAATTCAACGCCATTAATGCTAAGTTCGTTTCAAAGAACAACTCGAGCTCAACTGACTTAGCTCAGAAGGTATCTACCTTAGATACCTCTGTTTCAAAGCTATCTTTACTGGTTAGTTCCATTTCTGCAGATTTTAAGGCAAGAAAGAAGGCCAAAGAAGCCAGAGCCTGTAGAAAGGCAGAATTGAAGAGGAAGAGATCTGAGGATCAGGACCCAGATCCTCAGAAGGGGGAGAGTATGGCGAAAAAGGCTAGAACTGAAGGTTTTCAAAGTGCTCAAGATCAGAATAAAGGTCAAGCTTCTGCCTCTACACCATCTGATCCACCATCTTCAAGAAAACAAGCACCTCTTACACCAACACCTTTGGCAGTTAACTCTGGTCCACTTCCTAAAGATCCAGATATGGCTAAGTTCATTCTTGATCTTTCAGGAAACAAAAGAAAGCCACAAGGTCAAACCCAGAAGTCGAGCCAAACAAGCCAACCTCCAAAACCTCAAACCCAAACAGAACCCATCTCTACAAGTGCCAGAACTAGAGAATATCCCACACCCTCTGCCTCTGCAACTATAAATCCTAAAGGTCAGAGTTTGAGCGCACAATTAAAAACTCCCATCTCTGAGCCTTCTGTGCCTACAAAAGAACAATCTGAATTAAGAGCCCAAGCAGAGAGAGTGAAGAAAGAAATAAGAGATAGGAGGAAGGCACAGATACAGGAAGGACTTAAAAAGTTTGATGCGTACAAAGTACCCACCTCAATAGAAATTGAATACAGGCATATATACGTAGCAAGCTATTCTTAGCATGATATTGGGGAATCTCATTGCTATTACATGGGCGTTCTTCTTAGCCAGAATTATTGCAGTAGGATAATAGCTAGGAGGATTTGAAAGGCATTATGGCATGTATGGCTAACCCAATAACGAAAGTTTCGTAAGGGGACTGGAGCAGGCTACCATGAGACAAAAGATCTTCAACTGATCACAAGGTATTTCTGATGCTTCCAAACTTTGCCAACAACTACAATGTGAGCGATGACGTCAAGACAAGATTTATGAGCCACAAACAAGTAAGAAAAGAAGCATACACAACTTCCCCAATCAAACGCATATTTGGGGTCAAACATGTAAAGTTTGAAAATACAGAGCTGTTGTATACTATATATGAGGTGGAAAGGGGAGATAAAGAGAAATATTACTTCTGTGATGATGATCTCCTCTCGATCAATCCCTCTGACTAGATACCTTTAGGAAGGTTCATGAAGAACAAGATGAATCAAAGGAAATATAGTCAAGACAAGGTTGCATTCTTCATAATCATAAGATGTATGGAAGCATTCGTGGCATAAAGAAGCAGGTAGACTTTCAAACGAGTCTTGATCTCAAAATGATTATTTTAAGTATCTCTGCACCTAATGAAGAAAGAGAAGGGATTGTGCATATTCCTGCTGGGCAAATTTTGACAGAACCAAAGGATGGAATTGTATTCAAAAGACCAAAAAGAAAAAGCTTCTTCAGAATAAAAGAAGCTCACAAATACTCTTCTGAAATTGTAGATATAGTCAAAGGATTTGCATCCCCTCAGATGGATGATACATGAAAAGAAGCTCATATCAGAATTGTCGCTGAAGGGATGTTTCAACAACTGAAATTGATTGTAAAGCTAAGACATATCACTGCTCAATTCCACAAGATCACTACATTCCATCCTGGCTCCTTTTTTATTTTTAACTTGTAAATTTCTTTATTGTACGTGTTTGATTGAAATAAACTGAACTTCTGTTTTTGTCATGTAATTCTTAGTTTTGGAATTCATACTTAGGGGGAGATTGTTAGAACTTATGAAAGTATGAACCAGAAGTAGCTAAGTCTCAAACATCAGAAGACAATACCAGAGGTTCATCTTCTGATCTATCTCATCACAGAGGCACCCAGAGACTTGAAGATCCTCTGGATCTCAACTGTTATTCCACACGCGCCTGTGATGACGTGGCGGTCACACTTTCCGTGCGTCCCTGTGCGTAACTGATTCTGTTACTAGTACAGCTGACATGTCCACACCTAATAGGCTAGCTCGTTGAGTTTTTCTATGTAAGAGTATAAATAGTGCGAGTGTTCTCAATTGTAAAATTTCGATCATCGTTGAGAGAGAAAGTGCATTTTATTCCGTGTATTGTAATCGATCTTCATATTATTCAACACGAATTCTCATTTGATCTTCATATATTGTTCTTACTGATTTTATTACTGTTCTAGCTTTAATCATAGATTTATATTGCTTCTGCTCATATATTTCTCTTAGATCTATTGATTAATTGAGTAAAATAGGGATCTGGGTTCCAAAATTATAGAAGAAGATACAAGTTTAGAAGGTTCCATCTCTGAACTCACTAATGCCAAAGAAGTACTTTTGGCATTTTTAGTGTCTTTAATGAGGTTTCTTTTTAATGCTTGGGATTGCTCATGATTGAGCAGTATTCCATATAAAGCACTAAGAGACAGAGTTTCAGTGTTCTTTGACAATTTAAGACACGTAGTGAAGGTATCCCGTTGTTCAGGAAGAGCTTCCATGAACTTAGTCAGAATTTCAGAGTTAGAGTACTCTCTATCAATAGTTTTCATGTCTATGAAGAGACAGTTAAACCTCTGGTGTATTTGTGAAAGTGTTTCATTTTTCAGAACATGAAACTTTCATATTGTCTCACCAAGTTAATACGGCGAGTAATCTAAACCTCATCTGTTCCTTCATACTGAACACAGAGAGTGTCCCACATGGCTTTTGATTTCCTCGTTTTCATTACTGAATGATAAACATCATCAGGTAGAGACATGGCAATGACAGATCTAGCTTTTGAATCAACAGTTAGCTCCTTCTTGTCTTCCTCACTCCATTGATGTGGAGCTTTGGGAATCCTTCTTTCAGGAACAGCAGGGGTTGTAGCAGTGGCAGGTACTGCTTGAACCACGATTGTTGGAACGAAGGGTCCATTTTCTAGATAGTAAGGGATCTTAGGATCTGACCCTTATAGAAATAGAGTCATTCTTTCCTTCCAGACTAGGAAATTATCACGGCTAAATCTTGGAGGTTTAGCTAAAGATCCATTGTCTATGTAGTTTAAGTTTGTATTAGCCATTTTAAAATTAAAACAAGAAATGAGTTCGTTTTAAAGATTTTAGAATCTTAAAGTAATAAAACACTACTCTGATACCACTTGTTGATCCCAAAGGAGTCTATAAGAGTTCAATGGATATAGAAACATTTTATAGAAGGGGGGGTTGAATACAAACACAAAAAAAAAATTAGATTTTTAAATGAGTTTATATTAAATAAACAAATTTACAGTTGTAAGTGGAATAAGAACAAGTAATTAAACCTATTTTATTACAACTAAAGAAATTACTAAGATTTGATGCACAAGAACAAGAAAGAAAAGCAGTAGAGGTTTAAGGAGAGAAGGTAGCATGCATGAAGATGAAGAAGGGTTCTTCATCTATTTATACATGTTGCATTTAATGCAAAGCAAAAGGTATATGCCACGTGTCAAGTTTCTATTTGAGACTTGTCCTTCGTCCAGAAGACAGCCATGCTTTTGGTCGTATGTGAACAGTAACCAAATCAGATTTAATGGGGACATAAGAGACAATTCGTACGTCCTTTTCTGACAAGGTATTTGAGGTTTGACTTTTGTACATCGAGGATGAAATAAACATTGATATTGCTGAGTAGGCCCCACTTGATCAGTGAACCAGAATCTTCAAGGATGAAGTCTTCGGGTATCACTGAGGCTTTGGAAGATCTCACACTTTGGATAGATGAACCTTGCTATCACTGAAGTGCTTCAGATCGCGAGCTATTCATCTCTATCTTCAGTTATGCCTTCGACAGTCGCTAAATGGCTTTGTGGTGTGAGTGTTGTTCTTCAGATCTTTAGGGATAGGATGTTGTTCCTGATTATCAGAAATCACTAAACATAGTCATTGTGTGCTATTGTTGATTTTGAACACTATCCTATAATTGGAATTTTCACCAAGTATAAGAGGAATCATATTCAAATCACTGAAAGGAGTTTGGATCAACATTCTAAATGGAAAATCCCATGTGTTCAACCTTTCTATAAAATCCATGTCATGAAAACTCATCGTCCAACTATTCACAAGGATGGCTACAAGAAAGCTCGAGAACACTCCAGGTATATGCTTGACCTTATCTCTCCCAACTCTCCAACATAAATGGACTCTATGGTGATCTCAGAACAGATATCACCTACCTAGAGGTTTTAGAATCTAAAATAGATAGCAAAGAGTCGAGTGAGCATGAGGTTGAAAATAATGAGAGTGACAACCAGAGTGCTTCTACCCATGCCGAGAGACTTTTAAGAAAGAGTACAGAAGATGTCCAAATGCACACAAATGAGAGATTCCAGCCGAGTCCACCCAGATCACTCGCCCAGTTTCAAAATTCTTGATCTCTACACATGATGCCCACAGAGATCTGGCAATCGAAAAATTCCAGAAGTTGGAGATTGATATTAAAGCCAACACAGAAGCTATCTCAAAGCTTCCTTCTTGACTCCCAACTCCAACTAATGCCATTACTATAGAGGAATTTAATGCCTTCGCTGTAGACATGAGGAAATTATTGGATGCAGTTATCCCTCAAGAAGGTTCTACCTCATCTGGTATGATAACAAAGGCTGACTTGGCAAGTTTCCAGAAAGCCATGCTGGAAAAATTTAATGATGCGAATGCCAAGTTTGTTTCAAAGATCAACTCTACACCTGCAACTGAACTTACCCAGAAGGTATCTGCCTTGGATACTTCTATAAATACATTAGCAACGGTTGTGCAATCCATCTCTGAGCATCATGCTTCAGGAAAGAAGGCAAAGGAAGAAAGAGCTTGCAAGAAAGATGAGCTCAAACCAAAAAGATCTGAGGATCAGGATCCAGATGCCTCTAATCCTCAGAAGGGGGAGAAAAGGCAGAAGCTGGATCTTCCTCTGAACAGGCTCAAGCTCAAACTTCATCTCAACCGCCATAACAAACTTCAGAGAAACAATCTACAGAGCAACAACAGGAAAATCCTTCTGCTCCTGCTCAAGAAAATCCATCCACCATAGAAGCTCCAATTGATGTAACTCTATTAGCAATGCGCCCTTTACCGTCAAATCCAGAATTTGCCAATTTCATTCTAGGATCGGAACGTACCAGAAGACAACCAATTCTTCCTATTTCCAAAAGGCCAAGGAATACAACTACACGACCAAAAGCTCATGGTCAGACATCCACTTCTACCCCAAATGCACAAACAACCCCAATTCCAGAAGTAAACACTTCAGCAATCCCAACCTCTGTAATTCCAGAAATCACTCCTGTCCCTGAAGCAAAAATCCCAGAGGTTCCCAATTCTGAAACTCTTGTCTCTGCACCTCAAGAATCTGATCAACCTTCAAAGGAAAAAATCCAAGAAGCTCAAAATGCAAAATATTCACGAGTTAGATCTCTTACAAACTCTGAAAGAATGTTAAGAAATGTGGCTGCTAAAAGGAAGATGGATCTAGTGCAGCTTGAAAGAATTGCCTCTTCTCAAACATCTGCAACCAGAGAAATATACTTCAGCCATTTATATGCTGAAAGAAATAAAACAGCTGCTCTAGTATTACCAGATTTCTATGAAGATTCAAATACAAGTATTTAAATTAGAAGAATCAAATTAGAAGAATAACAAGAATAAAAAAAACTACTTTGAAAATACAAACATCCTGTACACTGCGTATCAAGTAGTGTTGGTCCCAAAGGAGTCTACAAGAGTTCAAGGATATAGAAACAGTTTGTAGAAGGGGGTTGAATACAAACACACAGATTTTTAGTTTTTAAATTAGTTTATATTGAATAAACAAATTTACAGTTACAAGCGAAATTAGAATAAGTAAATAAACCTAGTCTATTGTAACTTAAGAAATCACACAGTTTGATGCACAAGGAAGTAAGAAAGAAAAGAGGCAGAGGTTGAGAAAATAGAAAGTAGCATGCATGTAGATGAAGAAGGATCTTCATCTATTTATACCCGTTTGCAATTAATGCAAGACAAAAGGTATATGTCACGTATCAAGCCTTCATTTGAAGCTTGTCCTTTGTTAAAAAAAACAACCATTCTTTTGTCCGCGTGTGAACAGTACCGTATCAGATATGATGGGGAGATAAGAGACAATCTGTACGCCTTTTTTTGACATGGTATAAGGTTTGAATTTTGTGCATCGAGGATAAGATCAACATTGATCTTGCTTAAGACTTCACTTGATCGCTGAACTTGAAACTTCAAGGATGAACTTTCAGAGTATCGTTGAGGTCTTGCAAGACATCACACTTCTATTTAGACAATCCTTTGTTATCACTGAACCGCTTCATATCACGAGTTGATTATCTTTATCTTCAACTTAGTCTTCGACTTTCGGTGAATATTCTTGTGGTGTGAATGTTGTTCTTCAGATCTTCAGAGATAAGATTGAGGTTCCAGAGTCTCAACGATCGCTGAGTGTAATCAGCGTGTGCTATCGCTGAATTTTGAACTTAAACTTATAAATGGAATTTTCACTGAGTATTCAGAGGAATCATATTCAAATCACTGAGAGGAGTTATGATCAACAAGTAGTAAGAGCAAAGACCAAACCTGTTATTTCTGTGATAATGACTTATTATCATTGAATCCTTCAGATCTGATACCTCTTGGGAGGTATATGAAACAAAGAAAAGACTTAAGTGCAAATGACAAGATTGCCTACCTTAGGATCCTGAGATGCATGGAAGCATTTGTCAACTACAGAGCTAAAGTTGACTTTCGGATAGGTTTTGAAAGAGGTGTGGACCGATTAAGTATCACGACTTCAAATGAAGAATTAAAAGAAATTGAAGCAAAGAGGGTTGGTGATATTGTACTAGAACCAGAACAAGGGATTGTATTCAGAAGACCTTCAAATAAAAGATTCTTCAGAATTAAGGAGGCTTTCAAATATTCAGAGGGAATGCTGGATATTATCAGAGGGTTAATTGCTGCAAAGAAGTATGACGTTAATGTAAACATCAGAAAGGCAGTAGATGATATGGAAAGACACATTGAAGGTGTAATCAAGCTAAGGGAGACTACCAATCAGTTCTACAAAGTTATCAGTGGGCATCCACAAGCTCCTTTTTAAATCATTACATGTATTTCAATTTCTGTAATTTCTTTCTGCAATGTAATGAATTTCATTTTACTCTGTTCTTTCTTTTCTTAAGCAATATCCAGAAGATGCTCAATCTTCTGGATCGTCATTGTGGCTTCTGAAGTAACTGTTTTCTTAAGAGACTTGCTTCTGGAGAGTTTACTTTGTTCTTCGAGATAAGTTCTGAACCATACTGTTACATAAAAAATTAACTCTAACAACCTTCCCCTAAGTATGAATTCAAAACAATAGTTAAGGAAATACGCATGTGCCTAAATGACATGGCAAGTCATGCTTTCCATGCGTAACTGAATCTGTTAGAGGACTTGCATATGTGTCAATACGTGATAGGCTAGTTGATTTACTTTTACATTTTTAATAGTATAAATAGAGAGAGCCATCACTGTATTGAGTGTTGATCGTCTTGGAGAGAACTTGAAAGCATAATCTGTATTTTCTTATATTGTAACCTTTGGCATCTTGAGTGAAATACAGATTATCGTTTGATTCATATTGTTATTCTATTCCATTACTGTTATCATTACTATTTCCATTCTAGTTTGATTGTTGATTATATTTTCTTTCGCTTACTGTTTATTTTACATTCATAATCAACATCATTCACGTATAATTGGGGATCCGGGTTCCAACAGATAGGATAGCTCGTTGACTTTCATTTATGTAATAGTATAAATAGAGTGAGCTACGCTTGTATTAAGTGTCGATTGTTTTTGGACAGAAAGAGAGAGATATATTTGTATTTCCAGTATTGTAACCATTTGGCATATTAAGTGAAATACAAATATCATTCATTCCATATGAATCTGTTCATCCAATTCAGTGTGTTACTTCTAGTTTGATTGTTGATTATAAATTGTTTCCGCTTACTACTCTATTATTCTCAATATATTCAACATTCTTTGAGTATTAAGTGGGATCTGGGTTGTAACAAGGCATCATAACCCGAAACACATTTTATGAGTTTAACAAATCTCATGACACAAAATGCCACAAAATCCAACAAGTTAAATCATATTATTCGTATAATTTATAAAATCAACATACCCGAAAGTGCATTAACATCAAATAATCATCTTATGACAAATAAACCATCAAAAGCCACAATTTTATGATTTATCATCAAAATATCCAAAAACTCTAAATGTAAGTATTTCTTAAGATCGTATTAAACTAATTATGCAAGAGATGTGGTTTCAACAAGTAACCAACAACATTTGATAAATCTTAACGAACAATTTAATACTCTAAATTCTAAATTTACAATTTGGCACGTACAAACTTTTCACAAAAGTAATTTGAACTCATCTTGCTAGATTTATGCTAAATTTAAGTCTTATCCAAAAACTTCAGCTTCCTTTGGTGAAGACTTGAAATCCACAAGCTAGACTTTACTTTATAACTACGATGCAAAGCTCTCAATAATACTTTCGTTACTCCCAAATCATACACCAAGAAAATCCAAGAGGAAATGAGAGTTATTGGAGAAAATGGTTTCAAACCTTAGATTTAAGAATTGTTAGTTAGATATTAACTTTAGCTTCTAGGAACTTCAAATCACAAGCAAAGTCCTCAAGATTCACAAGATAATCGGCATAATAGATTTTTAGGAGAAAACCGTATAAAAATCAACTCAACAATCGAGGAAAAGAGGTGGAGAAGATGAAGAAGAGGAAGATGAAGAAGAGGAAGATGATCTTGAGCTTTTATCTATAACACCTGAACTCAAAAATAAGGGCTCTTAAATGCTCCAAATCGTCAAAATGGATGCTCCTAAATTGCCCTAGGTGAAATAAATGAGAGTGGAGAGGAGTTGGTGTAGCAAAAGTGAAGAAAAAGGTGAAAAGTCTCGTTTTTAAAAAAGAAACAACAACTCAAATTTTCTGCCCACCGTCCCCAGGCATGAAGAAATCTATACGGGCATGAAGGCGATCTCTCCGGGTGTGAAGATTTCACCCCAAGCATGAAACTTCTTCAGAAAATTAATTAGCTTGATTCTCACAAAACAATATACTAACTCTAAGTACATACAAAGAGTTATTTCTAAGGTTTAAATATAAATATGGAACTAAAAAATAAACATACCGAAAATCTAGGTGTTACAAGAAGCAACTTAATTATTGATGATTCGTCACTAAAATCTCCCAAAGTTTGATGATAACGAGTGAGACATCAAAGCTGAAGACATCTTATCAACGAAGAGCGTGCAAGTTATGATCTGCATTGAAGTTTGACGACCCTAAAGACTAAGAGACATCCAAGACTACAGTTGACCAACGAAAGGATGATACTAAAGATTTCCCTACACTAAAGATTTTTCTAAGTACTAATCTGTAAGGTCTTTTTCAGCTAGTCCACTCTTATAATTGAGTTTCATGTATAAGGATATGAAATCACAATATTTACAAGTCTGGAAGCATTAAGTACATTCACTGATTAAATTTCAGAAAGAAATATCAGTGAGTAAAGAGGTTTTTTTTAAAGAAATTAGAACTCTTATGTCCCATTTACTGTTTTCAGGGATCTTTTCAGTATACAAATGGAGTAGAGTACTTCATTGAAATTTCATTATAGATAACCTAAAGAATGACATTGAAAATGAAATTACAACTGTAAGTAAAGTACAAAACACTGAAAAATGTTACAAAGGAATAGAAACTACCAACTAGTTAGAGAGTCTCTCTTGTCTTCTTCGTAACTCGTTTAGATAAATCTTCTTTTGTCTCAACATAGGTCCAGTATTTGCCCAGCAGTGATAGTACATTACGTTGACAAATCTTGAGGAGGCCTTTGTGATCTCTGAGTTTCTAAAGAATCCAAGGAAACCATCATTATCTAAGAACACCATACCGGCTTCAGGGAGTGTGATGATATCGCCTTCTGCTAGCTGTGAGCCTTGAGGAAGAGAGACGTTAAGATTAGAGATATCAGGGATATCTCGATGCCCAAGGATACTGTCATAGGTGAACTTAGTTTCATATTCATTTTTATTGGAGGGGCCTTCGTTAGCGCTTGATCTTTTTCTTCTTGAAGGCTCGGGGAGAGGAGGAACTTGAACGTGCTGAGACATCCTTTGCAAAAGCTGATCCAATACTCTTTTAATCACATCTTTGAATTTTGATTTGGACCCCTGAAAGGCGTCTCTGATTTCCAACCATTAAGAGTATCCATAGAACTTCAAGAACCGGGCTTCTTCCTTTTCGCATCACGAGTGCCTGCACATTCGTCATGTACCTGCAGACCACTTTTCTTAGAAGCGCGTCCTTCAATAGTAGCATGAATGATTTTTGAGTTAGACACCCGATAATTGAAACGTTCAGTACACCAGCGTAGTTCATTTTCTCTGTGGCTTTTATCTTCATTTATCAGCGCACTTAGGATCCTTTCTTGATTATGGATGGGATTCACATTCAGATTTTCTTGAAACAGCTCCCTTTGTGTCGGAGCTTCAGTGACTTTTTCACTTTTCTCGTTGAGCTTCCTAGTCACTTCATCTCTTACGGCATCTTCCTTGAGTATTTTTCTAGCCAGTTCAAGATCATTCTATGTTTGCTTCATCTTCTCATCCCTGATACGCTGAACTTCAAGGGCTTGGGCTCTCTCTTCCTTAACAAGAAGTAGAATTCATCCACCACACTAATTGGTATGGGTTCTTCTGGTTCAGTGGTGTTGGGCATCTTTATTCTTTTTTATTTTAGTTCCCTTAGGAAATTTATTCGCCTTTCCTCTTCTTCTGGCTCGCTTATTGGTAGCCTATGTACACGCTGCCTTGGGATAAGGTCTTCTTCGTCGTTAGAATCAGCCTCTGATATGTACAAGAACTGAACTTCACACGAAGGTTCCCTCATAAAAGTGGAGTCCTTTGGGGGACTAGACTCACTAAGAATAGGTGAGGGAGAGAGAGAAGCATCAGTGCCAAAATCAGGAGGAGGAAAAGATGGATAGGTTGGCGGTTCAGATGAAGGAATAAAAGGTATGAGAGGAAGGGTTACCTCAACAGCGGTCTCCCCCTCAGAGTGTGCGGGGATGGATTCAAAATCCACCACTTGTTTTCCTGTCCCTGAGGGATCGGACTGCCCTTGAGAAGGAGGTGGTCCATCCCCCAAAGGATCCTTGTAAACAATCTCAGGCATGAAGTTGCCTGGTCTACTATGTACAAAAAATTGGCTTGTGCCAGGAGGGATATCGTCGTCATCATCATCATCATTGTCTCCTCCATAGTGAGGGATTTCCTCATCATCATCATTATCATCTTCGTTCTCTTCTTCTCCTTCTTCTTCAATGACGAAGGTAGGATCGAGCTCTTGCTGAATATAAGGAGATATCAGAGTGCCAGGGACTGCTTCGTTCACCTTTCCAATTATCTCATCAGCTAGCTCTTTGACACATCTCTCCCCCTCGATGTTGACAGCTGGGAGAACGTGCACCACCATAGTACGCACATTTGAACCAATATCTCTGAGAGAATCGGTGTGCGCAGACTGGTTCTGGAGAACCTGACTCAGTGAGGTCCGATCAGCAGCAGTGAAAGAGGGATCCGCATCAGCGATCTTTGATAATATCTGCATCATATTGGATTGAGTCTTCTGAATTGACTCGAGCACTTGGCCTTGTGCCTCAACGGCCTTTTCCAGCTTGGAAATGGCTTACCCGTGAGCCAAGTTGTCCACCTTCACTGACTGGATATTAGTGTATATATTATTCATAGTGGCCTTCACTCTGGGAGTACCAGAGACTATGCGGAAAATGTACTCAGCTGACATCTGAAGATTGTCAACCCTTGCCCTGGTGTGAGCACATTCATTGACTAAAAAGTCAATTGCAGGAAATGTAGGGTTGGGAAGAACAATCTTAGGTATCTCAACAGGGAAGGCAGGAAGCTTTGTTACAAACTTCTCCGGTTTCAGCATGCGCAACACTTCAGCGGGCTGCGGCTGAGGAGATTGTAGCGATGTTCCCTTGATACTGCTGGAAGGAGTATCAACCTTGGTTGTGGTAGTAGTCGCTGAGGTTGAGAGAGGAGGTGCGATACCTATTGACAACATAGTCAGAGCAGCCAAAAAGAGCTATGGGTTAGATGAGGAGTGACAAAAAGACATGTTATAAGCCTTGAGAGTATAATGAGGATTGCTCTCAGGGATACCACAGGCGAGGGTAGTGTCTAGAGGATCACTAGCCTGTTTCTTAGAATTTTTGTGAGAAACGTTCTGAGGTCCTTTGTTAATGGCCTTCCATGATTCAGATTGTCGAAACAATACTGAAGTGTGGACAACGTGCATTTCAACTTCATCAGAGATAGGGACAACTATCTCTGAATCTGATGAGAGCCCATCCAACAAACCGAATGATGAAGATCAATTGAGATGGAAGATTGGACCAATTACAAGATCTAGATCAAAGAAGTTTAATGATGCTCTTAATGGTTTGATTAAATCTTGTTGACAACAATCAACGATTTCGTCGTCAAGTGGCCGAGGAAAGCTTCTACTTTTGATCCGAATTGAAGGCCAAGACTAACCTTAGTCTTGGTAGACCAAGTGGAGATTATTTCATCAATAATTCACTTAAGTCCAAGTAATTTCGAGCCACATATGGCCCAAGTTTTAACCATAAATCACTCATTTCAAGTCCAAATGGACTCAAATCAAAGCCCACTTGTAGAGTACTTTTATTCCTACAATCCAAGAAGGTTTCAAGCCCAAAATAAAGCCAAAACCACGTCCATGAATCTGCCCAATAAAAGGTCCAAGTTCAAAGTAACTCTTCTCATTGAATTGTAAGGCATTTTGAAGGTTCCTATCATTATGAGGATATTTAAGTCTTAGAATTTAAAGTGAGTCTCTTAGGTTTTCTTTTCTACCCTATAAATAGGTTATTTTGTAATCATTTGGATGACACCCTTTGATTTGAATGATATTGTGAGTTTTAAACTCTTTTTGTTCTTTAAGAACTTTAGAACTTATCAAGTCTTTTAGCTTGTGGCGTTCAATACTTATCAATCAACTTGGTGGGTTGATTGTGGCGTATTCTCCATACCAAGGTTCTTGCCTCTTTATAGGCAACGGGTCGCGGTTTTTCCACCATTTCTATCCTCGGGCAAGCAATAGACGGTCGAAATAATCTCATCATTTGGTATCAGAGCTGGCGCTATTGGTTTGCATAATATTTCTTATCTATTTTTCTTTCTTGTTAATATCAATTTCTTGAGATCCAACAATCACGTATTAGTAACGGGTTTTGTCACAAGTTGGCATGGTTCCTACTAGTGAAGATTGAACTTAAGTCATCAATCTTCTTCTCTACCTTTCGCTTCTCCAATTTTTATTGATACATAGTTCCTTTAAAAAAAAGCCAAGCAAAAAAAATCGGCAAAAAAAAAGAAACAAGAGAACAAAAAAAATCAAAAAAAAAAACAAAAAAAAAATCAAAAGAAAAATCAAAGTTCATTATCTTTCTTTCTTATATTGTGGTAATTTGTGATATCGTTGTTTCAAGTTGTTTGGTAAGTTTGAATTCCTCAAGGCCACAAGCCGTACTTGATAATTGTTTCTTTAGTTCTTTTAGAACTCTTAGAGATTTAAAAGAGTGGTAAAAGGCTGAGTGGTGAGATCAATTGAGGGTAAAAGCCATTTGTGAGATACACGAGAGTTGAGTGAATCATTTTTTTTTCTGAGAGAAACACGTGAGGGGGTGTTGTGAGGCGTTAACTTTAAATTTTGCAGATTTAATATGGGGGATGAACAACCACCCGTTCCAAACCTTCAATTTCAAGCCATGATGGAAGAAATGCGGCGGATGATGACGGACGAATTTAACCAAGTTCATGAAAGAATGGATCAAATAGAAGCACAAACACGAAGGAAACAGTCTCGTGAAGGTTCTGTTAGGAATGAGGAACATAGTGCGAGAAGTGACGAATGGGATAGCGAGCCCGAAAGAAGACCAAATAGAAGGAGGCAACGAAGAGACAATAACTTGAGTTCCATAAAGATGAAAATTCCTTCTTTTCAAGGAAAGTCAGATCCGGAAGCATATCTTGATTGGGAAACAAAGATGGAGTTCATTTTTGATTGTCATGACTACTCCAACCGTAAGAAGGTAAAACTTGCTATCATTGAGTTTTCTGATTATGCACTAACATGGTGGGATCAACTTCTAATTAGCAAGCGAAGAAACGGAGAAAGGCCAATTGATAATTGGGAAGAGATGAAGATGGTCATGAGGAGTCGCTTTGTACCTAGTCACTACTTTCGTGACCTTCACAACAAGCTTCAAAATCTCAAGCAAGGGAGCAAGTGCGTTGAAGATTACTTCAAGGAGATGGAGGTTACCATGATCAGGGCGAACATGGAAGAAGATCGGGTAGCTACTATGGCCAGGTTCTTACATGGTTTAAATTTTGAAATTAGAGATCGTGTAGAAATGTACCATTATGTTGAAATTGAGGACATGGTTCATATGGCTGTTAAAATTGAGAAACAACTTAAGAGAGGGGGTGGATCACGAAATAGTACTTGGAAGACAAGTTCTTCCAAAAAAATTGAAAACACATCTTCTTCTTCTTCTAATCCCAAACTTGGCTCTAAAGATGCAAACTCTTCAAAATCAAAAAATGATTCTTATACTCCTAAGAATCGTGACATAAAGTGTTTTAAGTGTCAAGGTAGGGGTCATATTGCAAGTCAATGTCCAAACAAGCTTGCGATGGTGATTCGAGAAGACGGAGAAATTAAGACCGATAAATCGGATTGCACGAACTCACCGGATTGTTCGGATGATGATGAAGAGTTGGCTGTCCAAGGAGATTTGTTGGTTGCTAGAAGAGCCTTAAGTGCTCATTCCAAGGAAGATGATGATGTACAAAGGGAGAACATCTTTCACACCCGATGCTATGTTCAAGGCAAGGTATGTAGTGTTATAATTGATGGGGGAAGTTGTACTAACGTGGCAAGTTCTTCTATGGTTGAAAAGCTAGGTCTACCTACGATGAAGCATCAAAGGCCATACAAACTCCAATGGCTTAATGATAGTGGAGAGGTACGAGTTTCAAAACAAGTGTTGATTTCATTTCGTATAGGTAAATATGACGATGAAGTGTTATGTGATGTTGTACCTATGCATGCTAGTCATATGTTGCTTGGGAGGCCATGGCAATATGATCAACAAGTAAAGCATGATGGCTTTACCAACAAATACACTTTTGTACACAAAGCGAAACCCATAACTCTTGTACCCATGTCACCTAGTCAAGTTTATGAAGATCAAGTTAAACTTCAAAAGGATGCAAAAAAAATGAATGAGCCAAAAGAAAAAAATGAACAAGGCTCGAAAGAAAAAGAAAAAGACAAAAAAATATTTGTGGGAAAAAAAGAGAGTCAATATTGTGCTTTGGCAAAAAAGAGTGAGATAAAAGAAGCTTTAAATTCTGAAATGCTTTTTGTGCTTCTTGTTTTCAAAGAAGCGCAATTAGCCACTAACAATTTGGCTGGTAGCATTCCGAGCAATATTATATCTGTTTTACAGGAATTTGAAGACTTGTTTCCGGAAGAAGTTCCCGACGGATTACCACCAATTCGTGGGATTGAACACCAAATTGACTTTGTACCCGGAGCATCCATCCCAAATAAACCAGCCTATAGAACAAGTCCAGAAGAAACCAAAGAGTTGCAAAGGCAAGTTGAAGATTTACTTGCAAAAGGATGGGTTCGAGAAAGCATGAGCCCTTGTGATGTTCCAGTCTTGTTAGTACCAAAGAAGGACGGTTCATGGAGGATGTGTGTAGATTGTCGAGCCATCAATAATATTACGGTAAAGTATCGTCATCCAATTCCTCGATTAGATGATATGCTTGATGAATTATATGGTGCAAAATTGTTTTCTAAAATTGATTTAAAAAGTGGTTATCATCAAATCCGTATGAAAGAAGGTGATGAGTGGAAAACATCTTTCAAAACAAAACATGGTTTATATGAATGGTTACTGATGCCTTTTGGTTTAACTAACGCTCCTAGTACTTTCATGAGATTAATGAACCATGTTTTGCGCGATTTCATTGGAAAGTTTGTGGTTGTTTACTTTGATGATATGTTAATTTACTCCAAGTGTTTGGATGAACATCTTGAACATCTAACTTCTGTTTTGAGTGTGGTTAGAAAGGAAAAGCTCTTTGCAAACTTCAAGAAATGCACCTTTTGTACCAACCATGTTGTTTTCCTTGGATACATGGTGAGTTCTCAAGGAATTTCAGTTGATGAAGAAAAGGTCAAGGCCATCCAAGATTGGCCAACTCCAAAGAGTGTAAGTGATGTAAGAAGTTTCCATGGTCTTGCAAGTTTTTATCGTCGATTTGTTAAAAACTTTAGCACTCTAGCATCACCACTCACGGAAGTCATGAAAAAGAATGTTGGTTTTAAATGGGGTAAAGAACAAGAGGAAGCTTTTGAACAACTTAAATTTCAATTAACTCATGCTCCTTTGTTATCTTTGCCCAACTTTGATAAAACCTTTGAAATCGAGTGTGATGCATCCGGTGTTGGAATTGGGGCTGTTTTGACGCAAGAAGCAAAACCATTGGCATATTTTAGTGAGAAATTGAATGGGGCGACTTTGAACTACCCCACGTATGACAAGGAATTGTATGCATTGATTCGTGCTTTGAAAACATGGCAACATTATTTGTGGGCCAAAGAATTTGTAATACATTTTGATCATGAATCTTTGAAGTTTTTAAAGGGCCAACATAAATTAAACAAAAGGCATGCTAGGTGGATCGAGTTTCTTGAGACATTTCCTTATGTCATTCGATACAAGAAAGGTAAGGAAAATGTTGTTGCCGATGCACTTTCACGTAGATACTCTCTTCTATCTTCTCTTGACTATAAAATTCTTGGATTTGAACAAATCAAAGAATTGTACCAAACTGATGTTGATTTTGGGCATATTTTTCAAGCATGTGAAAATTGTTCTTTTGAAAAGTTTTTCATACATGAGGGATTTTTATTTAAAGAGTCAAAGTTTTTCATCCCTAACACTTCCTTAAGAGAGCTTTTGGTTAGGGAAGCACATGGTGGAGGCCTTATGGGTCATTTTGGTGTGGCAAAAACTTTGTCAATTTTACAAGAACACTTTTTTTGGCCAAAAATGATGGCTGATGTGAAAAGAATTTGTGAAAGATGTATCGTTTGCAAAAAGGCAAAATCTAAGGTTCAACCTCATGGTTTATATACTCCTTTGCCTATACCAAGTGAACCATGGGTTGATATTTCAATAGATTTCGTGTTAGGTTTGCCAAGAACCAAAACCGGGAAAGACTCAATTTTTGTGGTTGTTGACAGGTTCTCGAAAATGGCTCATTTCATAGCATGCAACCGAACTAACGATGCATCCCATATTTCTGATTTGTTTTTCAAAGAGATAGTTAGGTTGCATGGCATGCCAAGAACCATTGTTTCGGACCGAGACACCAAATTTTTGAGTTACTTTTGGAAAACCTTGTGGGGAAAATTGGGAACTAAACTCTTGTTTTCAACAACTTGTCACCCTCAAACTGATGGGCAAACAGAAGTTGTAAATCGCACTCTTGG
The DNA here is from genome assembly GCA_036898165.1 of Silybum marianum. Taxonomy (NCBI): domain Eukaryota; kingdom Viridiplantae; phylum Streptophyta; class Magnoliopsida; order Asterales; family Asteraceae; genus Silybum; species Silybum marianum. The sequence continues at coordinate 10,506,168 of CM072540.1, read as the reverse complement.
TACGTTGTTGCGATCAATAATTGGGAAAAATGTCAAAACTTGGGAGCAATGCTTACCTCATGTTGAGTTTGCATATAATCGTCATGTTCATTCTACTACCAAGTTTTCACCATTTGAAATTGTGTACGGTTTTAAGCCATTAACTCCAATGGATTTAACTCCTTTACCTGTTAGTGAACATTTGAACTTAGATGGCAAGAAGAAAGCAGAATTTGTCAAACAAATCCATGAGAAGGTCAAAAGAAACATCGAGGAGCACACCAAGAAGTATGAACAACAAGCGAACAAGTGCTAAAGAAAAGTCACCTTTGAGGCCGGAGATTGGGTGTGGCTTCACTTGAGAAAAGAACGCTTTCCAACTAAGCGAAAGTCAAAGTTGATGCCAAGGGGAGATGGGCCTTTCCAAATTATACGAAAAATTAATGACAATGCTAACAAACTTGACTTTCCCGTTGAGTATAATATGCATGACGTCTTTAATGTATCTGATTTGAGCCCTTTTAATGTAGGTGATGATTTGAGGGCAAATCACATTCAAGAGAGGGGGAATGATGAGAGCCCATCCAACGAACCGAATGATGAAGATCAATTGAGATGGAAGATTGGACCAATTACAAGATCTAGATCAAAGAAGTTTAATGATGCTCTTAATGGTTTGATTAAATCTTGTCGACAACAATCAACGATTTCGTCATCAAGTGGCCGAGGAAAGCTTCTACTTTTGATCCGAATTGAAGGCCAAGACTAACCTTAGTCTTGGTAGACCAAGTGGAGATTATTTCATCAATAATTCACTTAAGTCCAAGTAATTTCGGCCAAGTCCACATATGGCCCAAGTTTTAGCCATAAATCACTCATTTCAAGTCCAAATGGACTCAAATCAAAGCCCACTTGTAGATTACTTTTATTCCTACAATCCAAGAAGGTTTCAAGCCCAAAATAAAGCCAAAACCACGTCCATGAATCTGCCCAATAAAAGATCCAAGTTCAAAGTAACTCTTCTCATTGAATTGTAAGGCATTTTGAAGGTTCCTATCATTATGAGGATATTTAAGTCTTAGAATTTAAAGTGAGTCTCTTAGGTTTTCTTTTCTACCCTATAAATAGGTTGCTTTGTAATCATTTGGATGACACCCTTTGATTTGAATGATATTGTGAGTTTTAAACTCTTTTTGTTCTTTAAGAACTTTAGAACTTATCAAGTCTTTTAGCTTGTGGCGTTCAATACTTATCAATCAACTTGGTGGGTTGATTGTGGCGTATTCTTCATACCAAGGTTCTTGACTCTTTATAGGCAACAGGTCGCGGTTTTTCCACCATTTCTATCCTCGGGCAACCAATAGACGGTCGAAATAATCTCATCAGAATCACTAGTTGATGTGATGACCAAAGAAAAGATGGTGGAAGAAGAAGAGATGGCAGTGATTGTATTACTTGTTCCAGCTTCAGCGTAGCTGGCTATTACATTCTCAGTGACCTGAGTCGCTGAGGATGGTGGTAGAGCTGATGAAGCGGCAACGGATGTAGAGACCATTGTCGTGGCAGTGGCTGAAGATGGCATTGGTAATACGCCTTTGTTAGAGAGGGAAGTCTTTTAAGAGACTCCCTTCTTTTGTTTCTTCGCATGGGGCTTTTGAGCGATGGTTTTTTTGTGACCTTCACTCGACTCCTTTCGCTTTAGAGGGGAGGAGGTGCCTTGGATACTCACTGATGGGTTTGTCAATGAGATGGGCACAGGAACAACCTCGCTGATAAGCTTCATCATGTAGGAGGTGTAAGAAGCATCTCCTGGATGTTCAGACACATCAAGCGACTTCTTGCCTACCATTGAGAAGTTTTGGTTGTAAATGGTTGGGTACTCATCTTTGAAAGCCAACTCCATCAAGCGACTTCTTGCCTACCAGGGAGGCGGAGAGCATTTCGCAGAAAGCCAGCAGTGAATGCGAAGAATCCATGAGTAGGGATCTGAAATCCGATAGTAGGGAGTTTGTTTCCCTTGTCTGTGGTGAGTGCGGTGCAGCGTGTAGTGAACCATAGGGCTTGAAGATGAGCAGTGATTCCTATGGGGTTGTGAACAAATGCGTACATCAAAGGGCAAGTCTTGATGAACGTAGAACCATCATTGTATTGTGGTTTGCCAGTAGGGATGTTCATCAGAGCCAGATAGTTGCATGATTTGAACGTTGCCTGTTCCATGGAGAAGGCGCATGTAGGTGCTCGCTGAAGGGTGATCTGGGCAGATTCATCAGCTTGAGTGTTCTTGCTTGAAGATGCCATTGTTGTTTCAGAAATAGGAACACCAAATAGAAAGATCATGGTTTAAACTTAATGTAAAAACTAGAATGAGTTCTTGGTATGAAGAATACCAACAGTGAAGAATCAAAACAAGTATTATCATGAACAAAGGTTAAAATACTTGTTATTTGATAGAAGAACACAGATTTAGAGTAGTTTATTTTAATGGTTTTAAAACAAATGTGGTTATAAATTACCAAATCTAGTATTCTGTTCGAAGAAGGAGCTTAGAACAGGTTTTTGAAGAAAAACAAGAATTTAGGGTATTAATCAAGAAAAATTAGATAAACGTAAATGATCTTTATAACGAGAAGTTATAGAAGATACCATAGATAAGAAGAAAAGATTAGATCAAACCTTAAAAGTGAAAAACGAAGAAAAGCGCACTAATGCGTGTTCTTGGTGTTCTTGAGGAAAATTTGAAGATTCGAGGATATTCTTGCCTTTTTGAATGTTATGAGCGCGTAAAGAAAACAAAAGAGAAAGAGTGATGCTTAAATAGCAAGAGGGGAGAGAGAATGCTAAACGACAGTTTTAGTTTTTTGAAAAAGTAATGATGACCTAGCGCACGTTCCTAGAAAAGAGGATAGAATGGAAACGTGATCGCCGTCGTGTGTCAGATAAAGGTCTGACGTGTCCTTTTCTTATTTGAAAACTTGAAAATGATCATCATTTAAATGAATGTTAATCATTATCTTTAAATTCTTTATAAAAAGACAATAAAGTATTGTCAGTGATGGGTTTTATTTTTGAGAACCATTCTCTGAATATGAAGATAGTCCGAGCGTGTAAAGATTTAGGAGTTCATACCTGAGTGAGATAAGTTAAGTATCGCTGAATCATAGTTCAGAGAGTGAATATATGAAGGCTTTATTTGTGTCACTGAATATGAATCGCTGAATAGAATTTATTCTACGTTTAACATGCCAAGTTCATTGATAAGTAGATTGAATCTAGTCTCATCAAGAGGCTTGGTGAAAAGATCAGCGAGCTGATATTCAATTGGTACAAAATGAAGTTCAACTTCACCATTCATCACATGATCTCTGATAAAGTGATATCGAATCTCAATGTGCTTGGTTTTGGAATGAAGTACAGGATTATTTGCAATTGCAATAACACTGGTGCTATCACAGTAGATGGGGATTTTAGAAAGTTTGAGATCGTAGTCTCTAAGTTAATTTCTCATCCAAAGGATTTGAGCATAACAGCTACCAGCGGCTACATACTCAGCTTCAGCAGTAGAAGTGGAAACAGAGTTCTGCTTTTTGCTTGTCCAACTTATTAACTTACCGCCTAATAGCTGACACCCACCAGTGGTGCTCTTCCAATCAATCTTACAACCTGCAAAATCACTATCAGAGTAACCAATTAAATCGAACCCTGAGCCTTTGGGATACCAAAGACCCAGATTAGGAGTTCCTTTCAGATATCTGAATATTTGCTTTACAGCGATTAGGTGAGATTCCTTTGGTTCAGCTTGATATCAAGCAGAGAGACAGGTAGAATACATGATATCGAGTCTACTCGTTGTAAGATATAGTAGATATCCTATCATCCCTCGATAGGCAGTAATATTGACAGGTTTCCCATTCGGGTCCTTATTCAAGGTTAGAGGAGGTGTCATGGGGGTCTTCATTGCTGAGCATTGATTCATATCAAATTTGTTCAGCATGTCCTTAACATGTTTATTTTGACAAATAAAAATTCCTTTGTCAGATTGCTTAATCTGCAAACCTAGAAAATATGTTAGTTCACCCATTATACTCATTTTGTATTCTTTCTTCATTCTTTTTGCAAAATGAGTGCATAGTTTGAGTCTTGTAGAGCCAAATATAATATCATCAACATATATCTGAGCAAGAATCGTATGACCTTTTTATTTCCTTAAAAATAGAGTTTGGTCAATTTTTCAACTAACAAAATTTTCTTTAAGAAGGTATTTTGAAAGAGTATCATACCAAGCTCTGGGAGCTTGTTTTAACCCGTAAAGAGCTTTTTGGAGTTTGAAAACATAACCAGGATAGTTTGGGTCAGTGAAACCAGGAGGTTGTTCAACATAAACTTCCTCACTGAGTTTACCATTTAGAAAAGAACTTTTTACATTCATTTGAAAAACTTTGAAGTCTTTATGGGCAGCATAAGTTAAGAAAAGTCTTATGGCTTCTAATATTGCAACAAGAGCGAAGGTCTCATCATAGTCAATACCTTCTTCCTGTCTGTATCTCTGAGCTACAAGTCTAGCCTTATTACGAATAACAGTGCCATTTTCATCTAGTTTATTTCGAAAAACCCATTTGGTTCCTATCACTGTTTTACTAGATGGACGAGGAACAAGATTCCAAACTTTGTTTCTACGAATCTCAGTTAGTTCTTCTTGCATGGTAGAGACCCAGCTAGGATCAGAGATAGGTTGATCTATCTTCTTAGGTTCAGAGAGAGAAATAAAATTAACATAGAGGAAGATATTACCTGTACCTCTACGAGTCTTGATACATGCATTTGGATCACCAATAATTTGATTTATTGGATGATTTGCAGTCCATCGCTGAGCTGGTGGTTGAGGAGATTGATCAACAATTGATTCAGCGACTTGTTCTCTTTCAGGGATAGCGTTGGTTGTTTCAGCAACAGGTACTTCATTATTTAGTATCAACTCTGGAGATAACTCAGAGATTTGATCAGCAGAAGATGAAGCTTGGTTATTCACTGAAGAATTTCCGAATGAGGTATCAGAGGGAGGAATTTGATTTAGAGGAGTGATGTTGACCCCTGATGATGATGGATCGTTGCTTAAGGTAGGAAGATCAGGGATTCCATCATCATTATTTTCAGCATTAGGTAGATTGCTGAAATAAGTTTCAGGTTCCCCATAATGAGATTTCATCCATTCATTTAATTCCTTATCTTCTTCAGGGATAGGAGTAGGATTGGTTGGACATGATTCATCAAAGTTGACGTGCATGGATTCTTCAACGTTTTATCTTCTTTTGTTGAAGATTCTGAAAGACTTGGATACAGAAGAGTATCCAAGAAATATCCCATCATCAGCTTTTGGATCAAATTTATCCAAATGATCTCTATCATTCATAATGTAGCATCTACATCCAAAGATGTGTAGATATTTCAGAGTGAGTCTTCTTCCATGAAATAATTCATAGGAGGTCTTCTTGAATCGCTTCACTATCAGGGATCGATTCTGAGTAAAGCACGTTGTGTTGACTGCTTCTGCCCCAGAATTGAGTGGGTAGATGCGATTCGCTGAGCATTGAGCGAGCTGCTTCAATGATCGTGCGATTTCTTCTTTCAACAACACCGTTTTGCTGAGGAGTTCTCATTGATGAGAAGTTGTGAGTGATTCCTTTTTCTTCAAATAAATTAATCAAGGTACTGTTTTTGAATATAGTGCCATGATCACTTCTCATGGAACGAACAGTGAGATTGTTCAGGACTTCCATTCTTTTGATAAAAGCAATACTTACGTCAGGTATATCACTTTTGGATCGAAGAAAGAATACCCATGTATATCTGGAATATTCATCAACTATCATAAGAGTGTACTTCTTTTCAGATAGAGATTGGACATTGACAGGTTCAAATAGATCCATATGGAGAAGCTGAAGAGGTGAGGTCACTGATGAAACTTGTTTAGATCTGAAAGAGGTATTTGTCAATTTTCCCTTTTCACACGTTGAACAAAGAGATTCCTTTGTAAAGGTATGGTTAGGGAGATCCCTGACAAGTTCTTTTTGAGATAATTCATTGATCATCTTAAAGTTTAGATGAGAGAGTCCTTTGTGCCATAACCAGTTTATATCAAAGGAGGCTCTGGAGATGAAGCACATGTTCTCAGAGTGAGAACTATTCATGTTAATGACATACACGTTTTCTACTCTTTTGCCTGTTGAGGCAAGTTTGTCATTAGAGTCAGTGACAGCACATCTATTCTTTAGGAATAGAACTTTGAAATCTTTGTCACATAGTTGACTAACGCTCAGTAAGTTGTGCTTTAGTCCTTCAACATAAGCGACTCGACTGAATGAAGTTGCTCCATTGGATAGAATTCCATAACTTTTAGTGTATCCTTTGCCATTTCCACCAAAGGTCATTGAGGGACCAGCTTCTTCCTTGTATTCAGAGAGCAGAGATTTTCTGCCAGCCATGTGCCTTGAGCATCCGCTATCGAGATACCAGATACCTTTAGCACTCTGCATACAACAAAAAGATAAATTTTTTATAGGTACCCATATTACTATGGGTCCTGCTGTGTTAGTGGAAGGAGTGGCAGATGAGCTACTGGCTGAAGAATTTTCTTCAATGGATATCTTCACCTGGGAGGCTTTACCAACCTTGGTGGATTTTACTCTCGCTAATTTATCAGCTTGAGCTACTTTCTTTCCATGAGCTAATTTCTCAGCTTTGGTAGCATTAGGACATTTGCTGGCAATGTGGGTATTTTCACCACAGTGATAACATTTCCTATATTTGTAAACGGGTTTGGAATTGAAAGAGTTCAGAGAGCAAGAAGAAACATTTTCAGGAGCAGAACCAAATAATTCCTTTGTCTAATGTCCTTGGGGATGTAACAATGTTTTCAGGGACAGGTGTGAGGTCGATCTTATTTCTGGGTGTTGATCTCTGAATAGATCCAGGGATTTTCTTCCCAGTTTTAGGATGACTCACTGAAGGAACAGAGGAGTTCTTTTTCTATTTTTGAAAGTTTTTTATTGTAGGAACGTGATCAAGAATCTTGTTCTTGATCATTTTCTTAGAATCATTAGATTTAGAGACAGACCGTTTCTCATTTAAATGAGGTTTCTGTGAAGAAGGATCAGGGATTGAGGAAACAAACATTCCGAATTTTAACATGGAACGATCATTCTCTGATTCTTCTTTGTCAGGGTTATGTCCTAACCCACTTTTGACCTTCATAGGGATCTGGGCATTGAGGATCTCACTGACTTTATCTGAAGCCTTGCACCATCCTTCGATGGTAGCTTTTTCAGCCTTGATATCAGCGATGGCCTTTTCCCTTTCAGTGATAGCTTGTTGTCTCTCAATGCTTATTGTTTGATTTACAAAGACTTGGTCTTTTAGAGTTTCTTCAATCTTCGTAAGTTCTTTGATTTTTAAATGACAGTTTTTCAGTTGTTCGGATAGATCAATATTGATTTGTTCAACTTTGATCTTTCCATTTAGAGCATTGTAAAAATCAACAGTCATAACATCGAGAGCTGACAGGTTATCACTTTCAGGTATAGAGGAGTTTGTAGGAATGTTTACCTGAGTTGAAGGAGACTCTGAGGATGATGTTTTAGAAACTTCTTCAGCTTCCTCGATTCTGGCCATTAGGCAGAGGAAGGCAAGATCTTCTTCATCGGAGCCTGATTCATCAGAGGTTTTGGCTCAATCGTCTTCTTGATCCCAATCAACTTCTTCAGCAATTAGACCTTTGCCTTTTTGCTGGTTTTTTTTCCAGATCTCTGTATTTATTCTTCAACTTAGAATATTTTTCCTTTTTATCAGAGTTCTGAGAGGTGGTGGGTGCAGCTACTTTCTTAGATCTGCACTCACTTGCGAAGTGACCCTTTCGCTGACAGTTATAGCATATTGCAGATGCTTTTTCAGCAGGCAGAGTTTTTGACTTATCAGAGTCAGCGATAGCAGAAGTTTTTCGAAAGTTGCTCTTTCTAGCAAATCTTCTAAAATTGTTAGTTAGAAGAGCTAGAGAGTTATCAAACTCAGAGATGTCAGCGTCAGTGAGCTTTTCTGAATTAGTTTGATTTAATTCAGTAATAGAGATGATAGAAGAAGAAACTTTTTTTGAAGGATCTACCTTGAAGTCACTAGTGCCAAAGAAGTACTTTTGGCACCCTTGATATAATTTATGAGGTTTTTCCTTAAAACTTGAGATTGCTCTTCATTTAGGAGCATTCCATATAAAGCACTAAGAGAGAGAGTTTCGAGATTCTTTGACAGTTTTAGACATGTAGTGTACAATCCCCATTGTTCAGGCAGTGCCTCCATGAATTTTGTCAGAATTTCAGCATTAGAATATTCTCTGTTGACAGTTTTCATGTCAACTAAGAGATAGTTAATCCTTTGGTGAATTTGAGAAAGAGTTTCACCTTTTAAGTGCATAAAACTTTCATATTGTCTTACCAGATTTATACATCTAGTGATTTGAACTTCATCAGTTCCTTCATATTGAATACATAAAGTATCCAACATGGCTTTAGATGTTCTCATCTTCATTATAGAATGGTAGACTTCATTTGGTAAAGACATTGCTATTATGGATCTTGCTTTAGAATCTATAGCTACTTCCTTTTTCTCTTCTTCAGTCCATGGATCTGGAGTTTTGAAAATTCTCCTTTCAGCGATGGCTGGAGTGGTTGTGGTGGCAGGAACACGAGCGACCATGGTTGTAGGAATGAATGATCCATTTTCTATATAGTAGGGGATGTTAGGATCTGACCCTTTTAGGAATAGGGTCGTTCTTTCCTTCCATAATGGAAAGTTATCACGGCTAAACTTAGGAGGTTTAGCTAAAGATCCATTATCAATGTAATTTGTATTAGCATTAGTCATTTTTAAAATAGCTTTGTAAACAAGTATTTTAAAGATAAGTAAGCAAGAAACATGCGCTGATACCACTTGTTGGTTCCAAAGGAGTCTACAAGAGTTCAAGGATATAGAAACAGTTTGTAGAAGGGGGGTTGAATACAAACACACAGATTTTTAGTTTTTAAATTTATAAACTAATTTACAGTTACAAGCGGAATTAGAACAAGTAAATAAACCTATTCTATTGTAACTTAAGAAATCACACAGTTTGATGCACAAGGAAGTAAGAAAAAAAAGAGGCAGAGATTTGAGAAAATAGAAAGTAGCATGCATGAAGATGAAGAAGGATCTTCATCTATTTATACCAGTTTGCAATATGCAAGACAAAAGGTATATGCCACGTGTCAATCCTTCATTTGAAGCTTGTCCTTTATTCAAAAAACAACCATTCTTTTGTCCGCGTGTGAAAAGTACCATATCAGATATGATAGGGACATAAGAGACAATTCGTACGTCTTTCTCTGACATGGTATAAGGTTTGACTTTTATGCATCGAGGATAAGATCAACATTGATCTTGCATTAGACTTCACTTGATCGCTGAACTTGAAACTTCAAGGATGAACTTTCAGAGTATCGCTGAGGTCTTGCAAGACATCACACTTCTATTTAGACAATCCTTTGCTATCACTGAACCGCTTCAGATCACGAGTTGATTATCTTTATCTTCAACTTGGTCTTCGACTTTCGCTGAATATTCTTGTGGTGTGAATGTTGTTCTTCCAATCTTCAGAGATAAGATTGAGGTTCCTAAGTCTCAGCGATCGCTGAGTGTAATCAGCGTGTGCTATAGCTGAATTTGAACATAAACTTATAAATGGAATTTTCACTGAGTATTCAGAGGAATCATATTCAAATCACTGAGAGGAGTTATGATCAACAAGTAGTAAGAGCAAAGACCAAACCTATTATATCTGTGATAATGACTTATTATCATTGAATCCTTCAGATCTGATACCTCTTGGGAGGTATATGAAGCAAAGAAAAGACTTAAGTGCGAATGACAAGATTGCCTACCTTAGGATCCTGAGATGCATGGAAGCATTTGTCAACTACAGAGCTAAAGTTGACTTTCGGATAGGTTTTGAAAGAGGTGTTGACCGATTCACGGCTTCAAATGAAGAATTAAAAGAAATTGAAGCAAAGAGGGTTGGTGATATTGTACTAGAACCAGAACAAGGGATTGTATTCAGAAGACCTTCAAATAAAAGATTCTTCAGAATTAAGGAGGCTTTCAATATTCAGAGCGAATGTTGGATATTTTATCAGAGGGTTAATTGCTGCAAAGAAGTATGACGTTAACGTAAACATCAGAAAGGCAGCAGAGGATATGGAAAGACACATTAAAGGTGTAATCAAGCTAAGGGAGACTACCAACCAGTTCTACAAAGTTATCAGTGGGCATCCACAAGCTCCTTTTTAAATCATTACATGTATTTCAATTTTTGTAATTTCTTTCTGCAATGTAATGAATTTCATTTTACTCTGTTCATTCTTTCCTTAAGCAATATCCAGAAGATGCTCAATCTTCTGGATCGTCATTATGGCTTCTGAAGTGACTGTCTTCTGAAGAGACTTGCTTCTGGAGAGTTTACTTTGTTCTTCGAGATAAGTTCTGAACCATACTGTTACATAAAAAATTAAGTCTAACAACCTCCCCTAAGTATGAATTCAAAACAATGGTTAAGGAAATACACATGTGGCTAAATGACGTGGCAACTCATGCTTTCCATGCGTAACTGAATCTGTTAGAGGACTTGCTTATGTGTTAATACGTGATAGGCTAGTTGATTGACTTTTACATTTGTAATAGTATAAATAGAGAGCCATCACTGTATTGAGTGTCGATCGTCTTGGAGAGAACTTGAGAACATAATCTGTATTTTCCTATATTGTAATCTTTGGCATCTTGAGTGAAATACAGATTATCGTTTGATTCATATTGTTATTCTCTTCCATTACTGTTTACATTACTATTTACATTCTAGTTTGATTGTTGATTATATTTGCTTTCGCTTACTGTTTATTTTACATTCATTATCAACATCATTTGAGTATAATTGGAGATCTGGGTTCCAACAGATAGGATAGCTCGTTGACTTTCATTTATGTAATAGTATAAATAGAGTGAGCTACGCTTGTATTAAGTGTCAATTGTTTTTGGAGAGAAAGAGAGATATATATTTGTATTTCCAGTATTATAACCATTTGGCATATTGAGTGAAATACAAATATCATTCATTCCATATGAATCTGTTCATCCAATTCAGTGTGTTAGTTCTAGTTTGATTGTTGATTATAAATTGTTTCCGCTTACTACTCTATTATTCTCAATATATTCAACATTCTTTGAGTATTAAGTGGGATATGGGTTGTAACAAGGCATCATAACCCGAAACACATTTTATGAGTTTAACAAATCTTATGACACAAAATGCCACAAAATCCAACAAGTTAAATCATGCATATTATTCGTATAATTTATAAAATCAACATACCCAAAAGTGCATTAACATCAAATAATCATCTTATGACAAATAAACCATCAAAAGCCACAATTTTATGATCTATCATCAAAATATCCAAAAACTCTAAATGTAAGTATTTCTTAAGATCGTATTAAACTAATTATGCAAGAGGTGTGGTTTCAACAAGTAACCAACAACATTTGATAAATCTTAAGGAACAATTTAATACTCTAAATTCTAAATTTACATTTTGGCACGTACAAACTTTTAACAAAAGTAATTTGAACTCATCGTGCTAGATTTATGCTAAATTTAAGTTTTATCCAAAAACTTCAGCTTCCTTTGGTGAAGACTTGAAATCCACAAGCTAGACTTTACTTTATAACTACGATGCAAAGCTCTCAATAATACTTTTGTTACTCCCAAATCATACACCAAGAAAATCCAAGAAGAAATGAGAATTATTGGAGAAATGGTTTCAAACCTTAGATTTAAGAAATGTTAGTTAGATATTAACTTTAGCTTCTAGGAACTTCAAACCACAAGCAAAGTCCTCAAGATTCACAAGATAATCGGCATAATAGATTTTTAGGAGAAAACCGTATAAAAATCAAGTCAACAATGGAGGAAAAGAGATGGAGAAGATGAAGAAGAGGAAGATGATCTTGAGCTTTTATCTATAACACTTGAGCTCAAAAATCAAGGCTTTTAAATGCTCCAAATCTTCAAAATGGATGCTCCTAAATCACCCTAGGTGAAATAAACGAGAGTGGAGAGGAGTTGGTGTAGCAAAAGTGAAGAAAAAGGTGAAAAATCTCGTTTTTAAAAAAGAAACGACAGCTCAAATTTTCTGCCCAGCCTCCCCAGGCATGAAGAAATCTATTCGGGCGTGAAGGCGATCTCCCCGGGTGTGAAGATTTCACCCCAAGCATGAAACTTCTTCAGAAAATTAATTAGCTTGATTCTCACAAAACAATATACTAACTCTAAATACATACAAAGAGTTATTTCTAAGGTTTAAATATAAATATGGAACTCAAAAATAAACATACCGAAAATTTAGGTGTTACAAGAAGCAACTTAATTATTGATGATTCGTCACTAAAATCTCCCAAAGTTTGATGATAACGAGTGAAACATTAAAGCTGAAGACACTTATCAACGAAGAGCGTGCAAGTTATGATCTGCATTGAAGTTTGACGACCCTAAAGACTAATAGACATCCAAGACTACAGTTGACCAACGAAAGGATGATACTAAAGATTTCTCTACACTAAAGATCAATATACAAGGAACAGATGTTGTGTAGAACTCGTGTTTTTGAAATTTTAAAAACATAAATTTGATCATGAGTTCTAATAAATGTGATATTCTTAATTTTTTAAATTAAAATTTTGATGTTTTAGTTTTAAAAAAGCACCTTCTCAATTATTTCCTTCACATTCCCATGAAAATTCAAGTTGAAGGTCAACGAGTCAACCTAAATAAAAAAAACGTTTCTCCAAATCTCACGCCACGAACCCTCCCTTTCTCTTCCGAAGACAATTCTAGAAATACTTTATATTATCTCCTCTCTTCAAACCCTAATCGTTTCTTTTCCCCTGCGATCTACAAACCCTAAGCTTTTAACTCGGGTTGTTCCAAATAGCTCGCTCCCTTTTTGTGTCTTTCACTTGATTTTGTTTTGCTTGATGGATTCTGGATCGTCGAAAGGATTTGATTTTGCATCCGACGATATTCTTTGCTCTTACGAAGATTACACAAATCAAGAGAATTCCAACCAAACTCACTCTGATTCAGCGATCGGCACTAATTCATCTAAAGTATTGTTCTGTTTATCTCTTAATCTCTCTAACTCGTAGTTTTTGTTTACCTGTTTTTGCTTTCTAGGGGTTTTTATTTATGTTTGGGGATTTTTTTTTATTTCAATTGCATTATGTGCCGTTTGCATTTTATGATAGCAAATATGGGATTTAGAAAAAAAATGGGTTTCCGTTTTTTATTCTTAGGGTGGGTGACCTGCAATGATATATATGCATCTATTGCGCAACTACTACTTCTAAAGCAGTATTTCTGGGTAGTTTGTGTCTTATGATCATTAGCGAATTGCAGTACTGGACTTTAGAAAGGGCTTGGATTGTTTATTCAATTAGAGAGAATTTTACTTCTTATAGGAGGTGGAACTTGCAAAGCAGCGCTGATGTTGTGAAAGCAAGAGCATTTATACTTCTGTTGCAAATTTTGTTTATGTGGTTTAGATTATTTATGGTTGTGGAAGTTGCGGAGCATATCCATGAGGGTTAGACTTAGAGTAGTTGTGTTTTGTTGCGTACTATGGTGATAATCCAATCTGCTTGAGTTCTTCTAGGCATTTAATGCGTCTGATATCTGTGAGATTCATGGGTTTTAACTTTATAGCCTGTATTTAATATTATATTTGGTTAGCTTTTCAGATTTGATGATTGGTTATTGAAGATTTAAATGCTTCTTGCCTGAATAAAGAATAAGATAATCCAGTATACCTGTTTGTCCCTGCTGTTCACTCTTACACATCCTGTCACCATTCTTGCTCTTAGGTTATGCTAAAAGTCGCTGTAAGACCTAGTTTTAGGTTTAGAAAATATGGAAGATTGAACAAAGCAGTGCTAAACATACATCAGACTTTTTGGTACTACTATGACGGTAAAAACTGTATTTGAGGTAAAGTAGTTGTTCACTGCGTAGATGCTTCTGTTGGTACCTTGTTTTAAACCAATATTAGATGGATGCATGTGTATTCTTCTAACATGGCCACTACAATTGAAAATTTCAATAGGTTGTGACAATGGAAGGTCAAATTTTCTCTTGTTTGTTGGTGTAACTGCAATAATTGTTTTTTGTAAGAAGGTAATATGTGGATCTGATGTGCTTTGTTGACCACTGCTTGAACACTTTCAGCAGTAGTTTCCTAATTTTTACTTTTAGGACAAGGTACCTCTATGGAAGAGGAATGATGATAAGCACATGCATGGGCCTAAACCCACGTTGGTCTATTCAAGGCATGCGCCTATCATTAACTCAGAAGACAACATTGGCATTTCCATAAGTAATTACTTTTGTATCAGGAATTTTTTTATAGATATTCTCTTTATGCATAATATTCATCAAAGATAGGTTAGGATTGAATTAGGCATCGTGGAAGAGCTAGCCTACCTCTCGAATCCCTACTATTTACTTCCCCATAAAGATCTCTCTGCTTTTATCACAAGTCTTTTCTGTTTAGATAAATTTTAATAAAAGTTTTTGTTGTATCTCAAAAGTAAGAATATATGAAACTATAATACGCATATGATTCAGTAATAACATAATATGCCAAATATATTAGGAATGTTAGATTATCGAAAAAAGATACTGTGTTATACATGAAATCAAGCCATCGGTAGAGATTTATAGAAAGTTATGTTAGTAAAAAATTATAATCATCACACATCAAGTGATAATGCGAAAATAGACTCATCTCATATTATGGGGCAACAAGTTTTCTCTTGTTTGTTGGTGCGACTACAATTGTTTGTTGATTGTTCTTCAGCACATAGTAAATAGATCTGGAAAAAGTTTCAACTATTTTTTTCTGAAGCAAGTATTCATCAGATTTTTACTTGTTGATAGCATTCAATTGTGCTTTTGTGTTGGCTGATTTTGATATATATGAATACTCGCATGATTCCCTTGTTTCTATTTCACAGTATGCTGCAATTGCTATCTTTTATGTTTGAGCTTGTTATAGAATAATAAGGGAATTTATAGTATTAAACGCTGTCTTTTTATCGGGCAGGAATTTCACAAAAGCAGGATGAGTAGACCATCTGTATTTCCTGCATCCTCATATAGTCCACCAGATGATTCTGGTAACCAAGACGTGGTCATCGCTGCTGTTGAGAGATCCATGAAGAAACATTCTGACAATCTTATGCGTTTTCTTGAGGGTCTTAGTTCACGTCTCTCACAATTGGAATTGTATTGCTATAATGTTGATAAATCAATTGGAGAGATGCGTTCTGATCTGGCACGTGATCATGGTGAATCTGAAGCAAAACTTAAGTTTCTTGAGAAGCATCTTCAAGAGGTGAGTTTGCAAGATTTTTTTTATACTTCATTCCTGAAGTGAGTTTCTTATGATTGTATGATTGTTTTTGCAGGTTCATAGATCCGTACAGATCATAAGAGATAAGCAGGAACTTGCTGATACCCAAAAGGAACTAGCTAAGCTTCAACTTGCACAGAAAGAGTCTTCTTCTGGTCATGACTCTCTGAAAAGTGGGGAAACATCTCCGGTTCCTTCTGATGCCAAAAGGAATGATAGTCCAGCTGAAGGGCATGGTCAGCAATTAGCTCTTGCTCTTCCCCATCAAGTTGCCCCACTCCCTGCCCCCCAGGCTGCCGCCCCTCAGCCACAGATGGCCCCCCAGCCCATGAGTCAGTCACAAACATACTATTTATCTCCATCCCAGTTACCGAATATGCCTGCCCCCACCCAAATTACTCAGAATCACTATCTGCAAGCTGATTCCCATTACCAGAACCCACCACCCCAACGCTCCCAAGTGAGTCAGCCTCAGCCTCAGCCACAACCACAACAACAGCCTCAAATCCACTCCCTCCCTCAATATCAGCAGCAATGGACCCAGCAGGTGCAACCACCTCAGCCTGCAGTTAGACCTTCTTCACCTCAAGTTTTCCCTCCTTACCTCCAAAGTCAACAAGTCAATCCTTCCACTCCTGAAACCCTCCCAAATAGTATGCCAATGCAAATGCCTTACTCTGGCGTTCCCCAGCCTAGCTCTAGCCAAGCAATGACATATGCGTTTGGTGGGCCAGGCCGAACACCTCAGCAACCACCTCAGCATCTGAAGCCAGGTTTTGGAGGTCAACAGAATGATGGGTACGTAGCTGGTGGGCATTCCAATATGCCTCAAGGGAATACTTATATGATGTATGATAGCGAAGGGGGAAGGGCCCCACATCCAACTCACTTCTCTCAAAATGTTTATCCTCCAAATCCACAACAAAACAGTGGCAGTAGTATGATGGCACGTCCTCCACCACAATTCATGCGTAGCCATCCTTACAATGAACTGATTGATAAGTTAGGGAGCATGGGATACAGGGGTGAACATGTGATGAGTATGATTCAGAGGCTAGAGGAGAATGGACAGACGGTTGATTTCAACACTGTGCTTGATAGGCTGAATGCTCATCCTTCCGCTGGATCACAGAGAGGATGGTCTGGTTAAAACCAAGTATGCAATATTCAAAAGCCCTGCAATTTCCATGGTAAGTCATTTGTGTTTTAGGTTTTATCAATCTAGAGTGCGTAATAAATTTCAATATGATTGTCATGGTGATTTGGTACATATGGATGGAGAGATATCTTTTAGTTTCCACTCTCCATTCAAAGTTTAATATGGTTTTATGAACCCTGTTGTGGCTATTTGCTATAGATGATACCAGATTCCCCTTTGTTGACTGTGTAACCATTCTATTGCATTGTGTATATTAAGTTATCTGAAATTTAAAAATAAATGTCTGCCTGTGGGATGCAGTTTTACATGATTTAATGTGGAGTTATGATGCAATTCATGACTTTATTTATTTGAAAAGTTTTAGTCAGCATTCTGGTTTTTAGAAAGTTCAAGAATTCATTGTATGTTTGTATGGGATATATGGGTATCTTATCTTGGAATTAAGGCTGATCCATGATTCAATTAGGGGGTGTTTGAAAGGGCCTGATTGTTAGCAGTTTAATGTCACAACTTCTTCGGTATATGACTGTTTGGTATTGGTTTAGTGATATAGAAAATGGCTTATTCGTTAAGCTTCTTTGGGGGATTTTTAAGCAGAAAGCTAAGTTTTTTTTTCAAATAAAAAGCAGCGTTATTCTGTTTATGAAAAACCCTCCCAGACAAAGATCCTCCCGATTTCCATACATGATTAATGGAAAAACATCCAAACAGTCCCTTAATGAGCTTAATAGGCTGTATGGCTTATTCGGTAAGCCATACAACAAAGTCGGTATTCCCCTCCCTCTGTCTCATCATTGCTCCCCTCCACCACCTGCTGCCTCCCCCATCTTTTCTCACCGGTATCTGTGACCAAATAAGCCACCAATAATAAGAAAGGCCTAGTTCTACCTTTATTATCCATCTTTGTGCATTTTTGTTCACTTCTCTGTAACTTTCACTGCTATTCAGTCCTCCCCCATCTCCATTTCACATCAAGAGAGACAAAACCACAAGGGTTGTGGCATAGTGGTTGAGGCCTAATGGGATGTGGAATATCCTATCTGTCTAGGGTTCGATTCCAGACATACACAATAATTGTGGCCACTGAGTTTATTGCGTCACAATTTGCAATTTGCGATAATTAGTCCAGGCCTGGGACATCCTTCCAAAAAAAGACAAAACCGATCCATGTACGATGATGATTGATGTGATTCCTTCTCTATGGTATTTATCATTGATTTTAGTACTTGCTACATTCAGGGTCTTCATCAAGATCAGGTTTTCGATTGATGAGTTTGAACTGTTTTTAGATCTAGGTAGTTAGTTACTTGTGGCTTCTGGTCATTCAAAATTAGGTTTTTGAGATGGATTTGGAGGTTGTATGATATTACTTGTGTTTGGGATATTTCTTTTATTTTTTGAGTTTTTGTTTGTGTTGGAATGATTTTGGTTTAAATGAACCATATTTTAACTTTGCGACTGCATGCATATGTTTTCTTCTTTTTGGTTGTATTTATTGGTATATATACTTCAAAGTGAAACGTGAAGGTTTGATAGGAATTAAAATGTATTCGACAACTCAAGAGTTGTGTTTCTAGGATCATCTTTCTTTTGAATTGGAGCATGCGTGGAAAAGGATACGTTGGGTGCGAATGGGATTAGATACCCCAGTAGTCCTTGCTGTAGACGATGGATACTAAGCATTGTGCGTATCGATCCGTGCAGAAATTTTTCCCCCCTATCGGTTGACTGGGCTTCCCCAGTCTCATCATCGACCCGCTCCTGCACCATCTCATCCTTAGTGAATAAAAAAGGGTGCTTGTGCTTCTTAAGTAGCATTTACTTACCTTTGATTAAAGAAATAGGAGATTGGGTATCAGCATGAAATAGAATATCATTACCCCATGCTACAACTGTTGATTTACTGATTTTCCGGGTGAATAATGATATGGCATGTGAATGAGTGATATGGGGAGAAGGACCTCAATTCTCATTAGGAGGTCGAACCAAGGACCTATGGAAGTCGGGGCTAGCCCGCCCCCATGGGCAACGCAACAGTGTCCACAGAGATAGCCAACTCTATTATTGAAAAAATAAGGAGGCTTCGGAATTGAATGGAATGATTCCTCTCCCTTGGTTGCCTTCACTGCCCGTGAGCTAATGCATCAAGTATTCTACCTGGGAAGTACGTTTGCAAGAATGAAACTGAAAGGAATTGATGGTTATGATTCTACCATATATGCCTTTTTCATTCCGTCAAAAATATATTTTACGGTATAGACGCTTATGACCTCCCCCTCGATGCCCTATGGGAATGATTCCTCTGGCATTACAATCTCTACGACAATGATGCTATCCATAGATCAAATTATTTCGTGGATTGAATGATACAAGTCTTGGATAAGAATCTACAACGCACTAGAACGCCTTGTTGACGATCCTTTACTCCGACAGCATCTAGGGTTCCTCGAACAATGTGATCTCACACTGAGTAAATCCTTAACCCAACAAGCTCTAAACGCATGAACCATTTTTGTCACAATAAAACACCGTGAAGGTTCGGATTTTTTTTTACCATCACAATTTTTTGTTGTAAAGTTTCAAATGTGGTTTCACGAAACCAATTTGGTCTCACGTTAACCCATATATAAAAGTATTTACAGGATATTTATCAAATAATTGATGGTAAACATCTAAGGGACCGTTTACTAAACGCTTACTTAGTAAGCGCTTACCAAGTCGTATCATCTTGCCGGATGAAAATGGCAAGGACAAAGAATCTTTACTGATAACAGCAAAGCCAATGACCGAGAGTCTTACCCGGTAAGTGATGACGACGGTTCTTACCACTTGTTAGTTCTTACCGCGTAAATTGTTGCATACAATATCATTTTGATAAATTAAAATCTTACCCGATAAGTAAATAATTGTCTTGAAGTTCACTGATAAGCACTTATCTAGATAAATTTTAGTAAACGGTACCTAAATATATTACATGGGCTATTAAAAAAAAAAGAATGATCTATTCTATGTATCTAGCTGTTGTTGAGACTTGAAATTGTGATTTAATGTACCGGTGATGGTGATGGTGACGGTTCATCAACCCAGTGAGATTGAAAGAGTGGTGATGTGTCATGTGTACAATTGATGGACAGATAAGTTGGTTGATTGACGGTGATAGAGGCTGCAAACCATATGAGTGGTCGTTATGAAGCCATATGTGATATTTCAACACCATCTACTCATGCGTCATGTGTGATCTTCTACTTTATAGGTTGGGTTGATTGGAATGAAATCATTTTAGCAGTTTAATTTAATGTTTGTGGTTTGAAAGTTTTCAACTAAACCCAACCAAGTAAAACTATAACCCAACCCAACACAAACCGTGTGGGTTGATCGGGTTGAAACTTTAGTACATCATTTTACGATTTTACTAACCGTTTTGTTTAAACGAAGTAAATTAAAATGAGAACATATAAAAAAGTTTAATAAATTTTAAAAAGTAGAAAATCCATGCAAATAAGAAAGTAAAACTATGGTTGGAATTTTAATACAATTTTGAATATACCTAATTACGAGTTAGTTTAATGTGTGTACATTAATCAAAAACTTAACAATCGTAACAAATTCGTAGTATATAAAGACATTGGGTTGATCGGGTTGGGTTGGGTACTTTGGTTCAAATTACCTCAATCCGATTTCAACTCAATAGATGTAATTTGGTCTATTTTTATATCAACTCGGGTTGAGTTTTTCTGGGTTTTTTCGGGTTGGGTTGGTCGGTAGTTTGAGCACCCTTACTTCAAGCATTTGGGAGACGATTAGTGAGACGAAGTTGTTTTTATGAGACCCGTGAGACCATATTTTTACACTTGAAACTTCAAATTGTTTAACACTATGAAGTGAAGTAAAACAAAATCCAAACTTTCACAGCAAAAATTCTGTGAAGATTATCTTCACGATGTTTTATTGTGACAAAAATGGTTCCTCCGTTCAGGGCTTATTTCCAAATAGAAATACTGTAAAAATAACCTTCACATAAAGGTTCGAATTTTTTTTACCTTCAAAATGTTTTGTTTTGAAGTTCAAGTCCAAAAACGTGTCCCATGGGTCTTACATAAACCAACCTTAGATTAGAATTGAGATATCTCATAGTTATCTACTTGTAATTCATCCTTTAAGGGCGGCTTTTAATTAATGATGATAAAGGATTCATTTTCTCTATTATTCTGTGATCTCTATCATTTATACTACAACCCAAAAGAAAATATTTTTGTCCATTTGTTAGTCCAATTCTGAAGTTAAGTTTTGTGAACCAAATATACAGATTTTAGGTCCTTCAGATATTTAATATCTAAAACCAAATGGTCAAACTTGATTAAATTCCGATTCCTAAAAACATTTCTTCAAAAAAAACATTTTGAAGCCAACGCCACCTCAAATGTTTCTGAAATTTGTCAAAAAAAAATATGAATCTTTTGAAACGTAAAGATCTTAACGCCACAAAGGTGGTGCCTCATTTGGGCTCCAAAAATCATAAGTACCTGAAGGTCCTAAGTTCAAATCCAGGAAGGAATAAAAATGCCTTTGTGGCCACAGAGGTCCAAATACGGTGACTCTGCGCTACCCGCGAAGTGGGTAGTCGTCCTAGGATTAGCCGGCTCGCATAGCAGGTTGGATATCCAGGTTAACTAAAAAAAAAGGTAAACTACGAGTTTTGTTACTCAAGGTAGAACAGTCTTGAACTACAATTACTTGATATACTAATTCATAAACCAGATTCTGCTTCAAAATTTATGCCATATGTTTCCTATATTCCCACACAATAATACTAATAAGTTGCAAAACGAAAAGAAATAATTACTACTATGTACAAAGTTAACAAGTTACAGGGGAGAGCTAATGGCTCTCTCACCGGTTTGGCTTAGCTTTCCTATGGGTGAACCAAGCTCTTACCTGGCTCGACGACTAGACATATACACAGGATTTGCCGTCATTTCGGCCTCAGCTTTAGTGAGCCTAGTCTTGTCAAGCCGAGCTCTTCTTGCAGCTTCTTGAATATGGCGGTCGTGGTCTTTA
This sequence comes from Silybum marianum, assembly GCA_036898165.1. Taxonomy (NCBI): domain Eukaryota; kingdom Viridiplantae; phylum Streptophyta; class Magnoliopsida; order Asterales; family Asteraceae; genus Silybum; species Silybum marianum. Next base: position 10,484,439 of record CM072540.1, on the reverse strand, counting down.
AGCATCTGATCAACATTTGATGAACCCAATGGACCAGAAAAATGGATCTTGTTGTTCCCCTTGTATCCATGATCATTCTGAAAATAAAATCAGAAATCAATATGAAATTTAAACACATAGACCTAACCTTTACCAAACGAATGATAGGAGTTAAAGATGGATGAGAGGATCTGGACCCTTGATCACTTTTAATCTCACCCCCATCCCATAAATTGGCTCCGCATGGGAATTGATCCGGTAACCATGATGTAATTCACAAGAATAGCGTTATTTCAAATTATGGGCTAAATAAACACCATCAAAAGTCCTGATTTTATTTGGAGAATTGAATCTGACCAATCTAGCCTTGGAGTCCCACATCAGTTAACCCTGGTCCATTTATCCCAGAACCTCCTTTTTCTCTCGAGAGCACTTTTGGGGGACTAATCTAATGGGATTCCACTAATTCTCACAAAGATGAATTGTATTTATATGGTTGTTAAAATCTCAAGTATGAGACTAACAGATGATTTTCTTATATCCCATAAGGAAAAAGTGTTGCAATTTTATCAGGATATCGTAACCATGACCCATATAGTAGAAGCCTTGAAAGATAGATACTATGAATATTAAAAAAAAAAATTAAGTTAAAAAAAGAAAACTGACCGGAGCTGGTTCTTTAGTACTGGATCTTCCACTTTCGATACGGCGAGGACCAGCCATGCTCCATGAAAGATCTTTGGGGTCATGCTTTCTTGAGTGTCCAAAATCTTGGGTGAACTCTGATAGCCTCCCCATTTGACTTGTTTCTAATTGGTGAGAAGGAGCACGTTTTTCACGATCTTCAGCCAAAAAGGTCCTGGAACTGACTAAACCCGAGAGTGAAGACAAGTCAGCTCTGCTTGTGGTTGAAGCATCATGATCATATTTCTTCCCTGATTTGTTGTTCCATGCAACCAATGGCCCAGAATAGGATTCCCTCATTGGTGGAGGAATTTCCATATTGTTACGCACTTCTTTTGAATAATGTGATAGTCTTGGTGGCTCAATAGGGAAACCAGAAGCAGTCTCATCCTTGTTTCGGTTGAAGTACTCACTTCTACTCTTTGAACTTGAACTTGATCGCTCATTCCTTTTCTGTAAACAAATTACAAAATTGTTTTAAAATCTATCTCAAAACCCTATATCTTGCTATATGATCAAATATTACATACATACACACATATATTATATATATTCACAATTTATGTTCTGTACCAAAACCACAATTGAATACCATGTAAGATAATACTTTCATCTCGTTGGAAGAACTCTGTTACACTTGAGTGGTTTATTTCACTTAACAAATGAACACGAAATGAGAACATATTGAAATTAAATACAACTAAATGTGATGAAAACTTACCAATATCTAAAAATCATCTATTTTCTATTTGACATTTTCTGTGATGTGAATGAATTTGCAGTTTTGTTTAACAACATTGAAACATGATTGGTAAGGCAGTTAAATTTTTTGAAAAAGGACGAAAATTTTGGATCAAAAATAGGAATCGTTACCCAGAGTTTGAAAGCTCAGCCTCTTAAATAAACAATATTTATTCATAGTTTAAAACTGTGAAAACATCAGAACCAAACTTACGATTGTAACTCATGTTAAAAAAAATGTAAACTGATTTTAATTTTCTGAAATGGAACATTTTCCAAACACCATTCCCTATCTAGTTTTCACTTGCTTTAAATAAAATAAAATAAAAAAGCAAACCAGAAAATAGCTATGAAATGATGTGCAATATATGTGGTATATTTCAAGTTGCAAATATATGTTTGTATCACAGAAGTTGGCTTGCGGCTTGAGCCATATATGCAAAATTCAGAAGTTGTTCTGTCAAAATAATCAACACAAAAAGAAATGCAAGTACCTGCATTGAGGCGGCTAACTCGGCATTAGCATCAGGAGCTGGAACTGCCCGAGGTTCTCTTGGCCCTCGGCTTTCCTTGTCAGTCTTTTGGCCTTTAACTCCTTCCGCTCTTTGTCTACAAGACCAACTTAAGTTATCAAGAAGTTGCTTCAAAGAAGTTATAATACAATATAAACCAACACCCGATTCTCCTACCACAATAAGTTTGAAGGTCAAACAAACAACTTTCGGTTTCAGCAGTCAAAATTGAAACAAAAGCATACATTTCTCTGATTTACAAATGCCATTTACAGAAATAGGCAAACATTATAACTCAAATATATGCAAATACCTTCTAGCTTCTTCCTCCCTCAATTTTGCATCGATTTCTTTGCTGGGAGGATATTTTGGCAAACTTGAAGGATCACATGCATGCGGTTTGGTTGTAAAGTACTGGAAGGCGATAAAAAAAATATATATGTAAGTCATCTGATTTCGTAGTGTTAATCTTTCTCATAGAAAAAATGCAAGAAATTAATAGAATTAAGGGGTAGCTTAAACAGTTGAACTAAGAATCAACCAGCACAAAGAATGGAGCAACCACATGCTTGCTTTGCCACATGAAGTCTGCAATACTTACCCTTTTGACATGTCCATTTAAAATTGCATTTCTTTTTTCTAACAGTTTTCATGCTAAAACTACCTGTTTTCCAATTAAGGCTTGGTTCTGGTGAGAATGGAAGTTACGATGAGAAGGGTAAGAAGGGATCTCCACCCTTGGATCAATCCTAATAATTTTTTGCTTAATTATCGGGTGTCCTAGATATTACAAGTAGTGTAAAATTTTCCTTAAATTATGCATCAAGTCAAATGTTATAATCTTCATGGGACAAAAGAAGTATCAGACTAACTTCTTGGGTTAAATTATATATCCAACGGCCATTAAACAGCCTATAAATCTATAACTTAACTTGCTCACTCATGTATTCACTATTTGAGTTTCTAATGCACAGGCCTCCATTATTTCCTGGAATTTTATGCATTGCTACTTCTAATATTTTGTGGACCCGTTAATATGGTGAAAGAACTGAAGATGCATTCTGGACTCTAGATGAGAAATAAATAGGAGACCTGCAAAATAAACAATTGAAAAAATGGTTTACACAAATAGAACTATTCAAGAAAGATTTCATACCTCACTCTTTAAAGCGAACAATGCAGTTCCTCTATGTGAAGGATCTATTGCACATAAGGTCTCCATAAGCCCAATAGCAACCGAAGGAATATCTTTAAAAGTTTCTTCAATCCGTCGTCTATAAGGCTGTGTAGGTTTGAACACCGCCGAGTGGCGTAATTTTGATTTTCTCCAATAATCTTCAGATGGTGAACCACAAAGCTTAAATATTTTATGCAATTGCTCAACCTACCAGATAAAAATCACAAGTCAAATGAGAAACCAAGTATCCAAATCTTTTTGCACGAAAAAGTTCAAAGAAACAAATTACTGAATGAGAGTGGAACCATAAAGCCATAAACCCTTATTACCTCTGTTTTCCCTCAGATGTCTACTACTTTGACCTTCAATATCAAACTTGTATTTACCAAAACTATAATTACAATTTATCCGTCTATGGCTTCCACACATGTTCTTTTTGTAGTTACTAGAAGGATACTCGCGCAATGCAGCGAAATACATCTCGATTTTAATATTTCATTGTATTCTTTGTATCTATCGATGTTATAATACGGTTTTATGTGGTTTTGAGAAAATGATAATATTTTTATTTTTGAATAAAATATAAACTTGAAGATATAAAAAAAATTAAAAAATATATCGATCCAGTATCAAATTAACTATTTAAAAGTTCACCTTTTAATGTAATTTCTTTAATTCGATCTTTTATTATAATTTAATTTAGATTTCATAACAAATTAATTTATTTTTGTTTAATAATATAACTTTTTATAAATATGATAATTAAGTATCCGGTTAGAACTCAATGATTATCCTAATTATATTTTTAATTTTTATATTTAAAATAAGATGTTTATCATGTATTTTATTATGTTTATCTGTTGTTAGTTACACGAATTCAAATATGGAGCTTTAATAAATTGTACTTAAGCATGATTTATTTGTAATATTGAATTTTAAGTAATACGTATAAATAAACAGTCCCTGATGCATAAAAAGTGGTTTTTAAGAGTTTCTGCCAAATGCTTTATAATATAGTATATAGATATAGATAATATTACTCTAATTTTTTGATGTCATTATGTTATTTCCTTGGAATCATATCTATTCATACCACGCTTGAAAACATAAAGTAGCTTGTTCTAAAAAAACTGAAGTAGAAATAGCTGATGGTGCATGAAGAAGAACTTCTTATGCACAAAATACATTCACAATAAACCAAATATTAGTAACATTTTTTCTCTCTCAAAAGGCAAGAGACAGAAACAAAGTTACTGTAATACCTCTGTTCGACCAGGCATGATAGGCTTGCCAGCATATAGCTCTCCGAGGATGCATCCAGTGCTCCACAAATCAACAGCAGCTCCATAATGAGTTGCTCCAAGTAGAAGTTCCGGTGGTCGATACCAAAGAGTCACAACACGGCTTGTCAATGGTATATTTTCACCCTGATCAAAGAAACTTGCCAGACCGAAGTCTGCTATTTTCAAGACACCATGATCGTCAATCAAAAGATTTGACCCTTTAATGTCACGGTGCAGGACACCACGACTATGACAATGATCAAGTCCACTTAGAAGTTGATGCATGTAACATTTAACCTACAAACATTCATCCATGATTAGAAAATAGAAATTTGAATGGCACCCTACTCACAGCAATATTAGTTGATGTTTTAGCCCAGACCACTCGTTCATCTAGAAATGTCATTAAGTCAACCGCATGTCTTTATAAAATAATATTCATAACGATAAATGTTAAATTTAAATTTTCAAAATGAAATAGCAATTTGGGATTTCTCTACAAAATGATAAAAAGTTCATATAAAAAAAAATCTTGAATTTCAACATAACATGACAAAATCATTTTAATAGTTAACAACAAAACAGCAATAAATACCAACAATTTATTTAAAAGCCAAATGTTTAATAAATGAATATACACAATGGAACAAAAAGTATTTTGAATAAGGGATAGAAGAACATCAAGGTTAACTTTTACACTTCATGGTGAACCTTTGAACCGCTCTATGGTTGAAAAGTTAGATCGCTGGTTTTAAATACTAAAACTCATTTTTAAGATTGACCTACACTAGTTATCTTATCGGGTGGAGGGATAACCGGTTTAACCAGCCGAGTAATAGAAGTTTTTAAACATTTGTTTTAAATTTTTAATATAATAATGACATTTCTAAACTTGGAACCAGTATGAATGCCAAACATAGTGATAAAGATACTACCTGTGGTTCTGTGAACTTGACCCCAGGCAGTGATGCGAGTCCAGTAAGATCATGTTCCATATACTCAAAAACCAGGTACAGGCTGCATGAAGTGCGTGAAGTGACCAACCCTTCCAGCTTAATTATATTAGGATGATCAAGCCTTCGCAAAATAAGGATTTCTCTCGCCATAAACCTGACACTCTCAGGATCCCTATTGTCAAATCGCACTCTTTTTAAGGCAACTATTTTGTTATTAGTGAGATCACGAGCCTTGTAGACACTGCTATATGTTCCTTGGCCAATCTGCATGAACAGAAAACTATAAATGTTAAATATTGAAATTGTTGAAAGTAGAAGGGCTTAAATGTAACTTTTTTTTCCTTAGTATAAATACTAGTTTAACTTTCATTTTGATGTAAGATTATCATTTGTAAACTTTTGACATTTTATATCATATGACATTTGGAGCATTTTGAGTTTGGATTTAGTTGTTGATCTTTATTGTCTGAATTGAATTGCTACATTGGAAATTAACAATAAACATAAAAACTAAATCTATCATGTGAGAATGCCGACACATTAATTAAAGTATCAGTGCTCACTCACTAAAAAACAATTTGTATTCCCTCCCATTCTGAATCTAAAAAAATACCAACAAAATGCAAGGATTAAGAGAAACTCTCAACTGAAACAGTTGGATTCTACTATGCTATCTTGAACTAGAAGTCTTATAAGTATAACATACTAGAATCACTAGTGAAATTTGTTTGCTGTCCATTGTGAGGCAATTTCTAAGTGCTAGAAATCCTATACATACAGTAAACTTGGCATCTTCAGTTCTTTGCCCTTCCAACTAATAATAAACATGACGACTTACCTCGAGTATATAGGTTCCAGAAAACCCCCCTCGAAAATAGCATAGAACTTCGTCATATGAAACGAAAAGAAAAACGAAAGGTCTTAACGGTTATATTTGAGGCAAACATTGTGGTCAACTATCCATGTGTGCAAGCGCTCACATTGATATCCCAGGCTAAGCGTGGGCAAGATCCTATTTATAAACTGCTTAACGGGAAATATGTTTTAAATCCCGCTAATTCTACACCCTTTATCCAAAATTTGATATTTTGATTTCTACATAGTATCCAAAAAGTCATGTAGTTCTCAAAAAGTTGAAATCATACTAATAACAACACCAACACAATCCTGAAAGAAAAACCAGGCATTTTACAAAAACGAAGTACTTCAGCAGAAAATCTTGAAAAGGAGGAAAGGTTCAAAGAAAGACCATAACTCCATAAATCGACTTTATGTACCATTGTATTTGTTCTTTTTTGGTAGCAAAAAGAACACATTTTATAGTTTATACACAAATATATGACCACTTAAATCACATTGTTTTGTATTTTGTTTTAGATGACTATCACCTTTGCAAAAACTCCCAAAAGGGTGGTCAAGTTTGGTGAAAAAAAATAGCTAGCGACCTAGGTGACCATGCAAAATAGCCTAAAAACATGTTGAAAAATATTTAATCAATCCATAAGTGCAGATTTTGAAAAAGACTTTTCATGTCATTCCCATTTAGTTTAGGTCCGATTCGGATCCCCCCATTGTTTCCTTTTCCTTCTGCACCTTTTCCTCGAGGCATAATTAGAAAAAAGAGCCCTGAAGTTTGTTAAAAAGCTACCTTATGGCTTAACAAACATGATTATTTAAATAAGCTCAAAAAATAATCCATCCATTGTTGCCAAACATGGCCTTAAAATGGAAAAAGAAAAGGCTTAAAAACACTGGTCCAAAACTTGATTTTTGTTGCAAAGTGTATTAATGTTGCATATTTACAAAATTATGGTTTCTTTGCAACTGAGAATAACCACAATGATTCAAAAAGTCAACCACCTGTCCATGCTATCAATTTAAAGTATGTAACTAAAACGTTTAACAGAATTGAAAACATGCACTGATCACATTTGATGATCAAATTTGACATAATTTTCAAAAAGATACCTTATCTAGTTTCTCAAATGTATCTGCTCGTCGAGGTAACCATCCATTGATAGCTTCACCAGCTACAGCAACGAGCCAAGAAGGCCAACCAGCAACAACCTGTTCACCTTCTATAGCTTTCGGAATTGTCCCTATATCCGGACTATGAGCAATAGTCATTTCAGACACCTCTCTCTTCTTCTCGTAATGATCATCACGAACACGTCTTGAAGAACTCTGTCTCTTGTCAAGGGATCCGGTTCTTACCTCAGCCCTATTCTTCACCCTAAAACTTTCAACCCTTTTGGACCGCGATCCGCGAGGTTCTGAGGAAGCTTTACTCGGCACCCTCTCCCTTGAACTCGGGATCCCACGGCCATCTTCAATGACAGAAGGCTTACCACAAATTCCACCCATCAAATGACCAACAAACAAGCAGCCAATCTAATTCTTACGCAAGTAAACCTTGGTCAAACTAATCAAAAAACCAAAGATTCAACTTCTGGACAAGGTCATCTGCTAGTCGTAATCACTTGCGACTAACATGAAACCCTTCAAATTAAGATAAAGTTATGATAATCTGAAAACCAAAGTCAATTTTCCAATCCCGCGCTTGATATTGAATAAAACTGATTATACCTTTAGAACTGATTCGAAAGAAAACCCAAAATTAGGGTTTCGACCAGCTGTTCAAAATTCAGGATTTTCTGCGACTTTTCCGTGGAAGATGATCACAATCAAAGCCTTTACTAGTTCGGATATCTTCAACGCGCTTTCATCTACGGAGATATATATAATATATATCAAGACGTCTTTGCCGGCATGGCCGAGTCAAAGTGTAGAAACTCTCCCTCTCTCTCTCTCCCTCTCTCTCTCTATCGAATGCTAAACCAGTTAGAGGATGTGGACAGAGTCTCTCTCCTCTCTCTCTCTCTCTCTCTCTCTCTCTATATATATATATATATATATATATAATAGTGTTAATTACGGTTTTGGTCCCTACGGTTTGGTGGTTTTCCATGAAATTGGTTTTAGAGGCTAAAACTTCGTTTTATCGTAGAGTTAATTACATTTTTGGTCCCTGCCCGAGGTGTACATGATGCAAATCGAGCTCCAGTATCAACGTATTCGATTCGAACTCAAATGCGATTTCCAAAACTCGAAAACTTGCAAATATTGGAATTCAAACTTGACTCGAACTCGAATATCTTTTTCCAAGCTCGAGTCCGAACTCATTTCAAGCTCGAATGAAACTCGAATTAGTGCTCGAATCAAACTTTAGCTCGAACTCGAACTCATTTCAAGCTCGAATGAAACTCAAATTAGTGCTCGAATCAAACTTTAGCTCGAACTCGAACTCATTTCAAGCTCGAATGAAACTCGAATTAGTGCTCGAATCAAGCTCAAACTCGATTCATGCTTGAATTATTGCTTAAATCTAAGCTCATAAACGAACCGAACTGTGAGTTCAATACAAGTGCAATAATATGAATAATCAAACACAAACGATAAAGAATTGAGTGAAACACAATCGCCAGCTTGATTAATTCTTGAGAGAGAATGCAATTACGATTAGGGCATTCAAACCTCTGATACGATTAAACTAAACTCCCTCATTTCAACCCTAGAAAACATAAACTATGTATACCATATAAGTATTTATAATTTAAGCCCTTGAACTTCTATTCAACTAACAAAGTTAGCCTTAACAATCTCCCCCTTTAAATTGAAGTTCGAGGTCACGCCAGTATGGAACATGGCGTCTTCTGAATAGCAAATAACTTTATCTTAATTTCAACAAACCTTTAACAAAAACAATCTTTCCTTTGAAGACGGTTTAAACTTTATAGCACAGAATCTGAAGAATAACAATCTCCCTATTTATCAAAATAAAATCTTCAGATCAAAATCTTCAACTTGAATTAATCTCTAGAATCTTCGGAAGACATTTAAAACTTGTAAGTTCTGACCGATCCCCTCAACATTAGCATCATGTCTTTGACTTTGAGTATCTTTTCTTGTTTCTTCTTGCCTTTGCACATTGTCTTCTTTATGTATCTTTGATATGTCTTTGATATATACTTTCTCCCCCTAATGATAATTAAGAGAATCTTGACCATCATTAACCATCAAAGACTAAATTACATCAGCTTTATCAAACACAAATGTTAGCTCCCCCTCAAAAAGATATCTCCTTTGGAACCATTTTCTCCCCCTTAAAAATTAATCTTTATCGAACAAGTATCTCCTCTTTGAACAACGGATAATCATCTAACATACAGAAGCACGTTTAGCAACGATTATTGTAATTCCCAAATATGATCAATCTCTAAGCAAATCACTAAGAACAAGATGAGAGAAAAAGTCAAACAATGCAAGTCAATAGTCAACTATATTGATTTATCAATGAATGTTACCAAACAAGTTTACAAAGGAATGGGTATTTATACCCTTACATCAACATGTACAATATAAGGAATAATGCTTGGATACAATATAAAATAGAACCCAACAATCTCCCCCTTTGGATTCAAGAATTGAAGTATGAAAACCTTTTGACTCGTCTAAATCTCAAACCCATATTCTCTTCTAAATTCCTTGCAATCACTCTTAAAGTTAAACGATCATTCATTGCATAAAGACCATGAATAAGTTGTCGTCTGAGGTAGGATTTAACTTTTCACTTTGTGGAGCTCTATCATCCTTCTTCTTCATATTCTCTAATTGTACTCTGAACAGCTTTAAGGTTCCATCAGAGCATTTTGCCACTTCAGAAAAATACATGAATTTTTCTTCTTTCTTTTCATCTTTGTAAGTAATTCCAGGCTTTGGATTATCCACGAGAACAAATACAGGTGTGTTTTCAGCCCAGTAATTTGTTCTAGTTGGTCTTGTTAGATTAACTTTCCTCGTATTACTCTCCAAAGCAAGTTGGAAGTCATTCACTGCAAGATACTTCAAGTACGGCCGCAAAAACTTCTTCAGTGTATCAAAAACATACAATGCATTTCTTGGTCGTATTGCAGAATTCTTGAAGTACTCGTATAGATACTGCAAATCTTCAATATTCAAGTCTGGAAAGTTAACTTCAGAGAACTCATACACAGACATATTCCGCCTTCTTACTTTAAAAGTTGCAAAATAAAGACCCATAATCCTACGAGATGACATCTCTATAATATCTTGAATCCCACTCTCAGAGTGAACATATTCTCTTCCCAGTGTCATCAACCACTTTTTACTGTACATAAATTTTATTCTGGTCGATTCTCTTCTTATCCCTCACATCTTAAATTGATCTAGCTTTCTTTCATAGTTCATATATCTGTTAACAAAATGATCTTCAAGATATGACAGTTTCAATTGATTTCTTACGTATTGAGCTACATGTTGCTTTTGAGCAAATGTCAATTCTGGTTCCTTTCGAGTACCAGAACCTTCACCAGCTTCAGGTTGAGTTCGAGGTTGATATGATCTAGTTTGAACAGGTTGAATCAGGCTAGGAATGAATGAAGGTTTAGGTTGAGTTGAAGATGCAACAAATTCAGCTTCAAGTTCTTGAGTAGAAGGAGGGTTTTCTTCAAATGGAATTTCTTTGTGAAGCTCAGCCAGGTAATCATAAGATACATACTCTTCAGTATTTCCCACAAATTCATTATACACAATATCCATGAAGTTTGCAACCTTTTGTTGACCAGCAATATCTTCTTCACTGTCAACTTCCTCTATAGTTACAGTTTCATTTGCAAATTACATGTCCTCCATATTAACCATCATCTCAACTTCAACTGTCTGAACTACCTTCACTGGCTCCACTACCTCCGACTTTTCAACCATTGGTTCATAAAGAGCTATTTGCATGACATTATGTTCTACTTGCATGTCTATATTTTCCTCAGCAACACTTTGCTTCACATTCTGCTCAGTATTAGTTGCAGTTGCTGGGAAATCATCCAGATCATAAGTCTCAGCCACTATTTGTCTTTCGTTCTCCCCCTCATGGTGATCAGGATCGTTCTTATCATCATGTCTTCTTTTATTGCTAGTGGCTTGAGCTTTGCAAGTAGACTCCAAAACATTGATGCACTTGTTCAATGCATCTAGAGAATCCTGAATAGCCTTTGCAAACATTCCAATTCTACCATCCACCTTTGTAAAACCATCTTTCATTTTACCAATTAACTCAACAACGTCCGACTTCGACATATTTAACTCCATCATAACCGGCTTAGGCTGATATACATTCCCATGAATCCGTTCTAGAATAACTTTCAAAGATGCTTGATTAGTGTTCAAAGACTGTTTTGATAACAACTTTGCCAATAAAAGGTCTTGTAGCTCATCAATAGAAGGATCATAAGTGGTTGGTGAAGCTGGATTTGAATTAGAAACAACAGTTGGTGTGAGAACAGGTGCAACTGTGTATTTTCCTTTAAACAGTTTCATCATGGCATTATTCAGTTCCTCCGTGAAAGTAGTTTGAACAGCCTTTAGGGCATCATCCAAGTATTCCTTTGACACAAAGTTGGATAAGATAACACCTGGGCCACTTTGGCTTCCAATTGACATCACAATCAAATAGACAGGATGACCTGCACTTAGTGTTGGCATGATGTTAGCACTAGCAGAATTTCCTTCCAATCCTCGGTTGATATCAACTTGTGATCCACCTATAGAAGTTCTGGCAGTGTCACAAAGTACTGCGGAAGTAGGAGTTATAGACATTCCTAAGTCTTGTGTTCCTAACAAAGTAGATGTTTGAATAAAATGATCTAGATTCAATTGTGTACTTAAAGAAGTCGTGACTGGGGGTTGCGGTTCGCTTGTTTCAATATTTGTAATCTTCGATTGAGATACAAATAGAGTATGTGCTAAATCCCCGTGCGAAATTGAAACAACTTCTTGTTGAGAAGAAGTTGAGTGGTCGGGAGGGGTGTGCAATTGCGTCCCTGGGTTTGAAACGGCTTCTTCAATACCTGAGATAAACACATTACCTCTGGTAGTAGATGTGGCTACCCGGCGATGATAAACAGTGTGGAGAGAACCTCTTTATTCTTTTGGTTCTGTAACAAATCCCTTACCATGTTCTTTTAACGTCCCATCGCACAACCTCTCAGTATTTTCAACTAATGCTCCCTCAAAACTCCTTATATCTCCCATATGAATAGATGAGTCTAGAAGACCATCAGGCAAATCAGTAATGTGTCCATAAATTTCTTCAATGTTATCATGTGTAGACTATATCTCAACATTGAAGCCAATGTGTCTTGGAATCCTGTCAGCAAGTGGAATGCTCGGAGATGCTTCAAAAGTAACAGCAACATCATCAAACAGCGTATTAATTACTGCCAGTTTATCAGTAGTAAAATCAACATTATCACCATCATTATCATCATCATCTTCTGGAATCTCATCATCATTACCATCATTATCAGTAGTTTCATCTTCAGATTCTGCATTATCAGCAGTAGGTGTAGAAGAGCCAGAGTATGAACTTGAGCTGGAACTGGGATTGTCATAATTCGATGCACCTTCCTCCTGGTCCCCTCTCATTTACCTTTTCCTTCTGCACTCCTTGTTCATGAACGCCCTTGTCCTGAACCTGCTCATCTAGACCTATACCCTCACCAGCGTTAGCTAAAATTCCCTGGGCAGGTCCCTACGACTCTAGATTGACCATAGGAATATGAAGTTCCCTATACTCTATTACACACTGTGCATTCGGATTAGCAAGATTCAAAAGTTCCACTGGAATTGCCATTATGTTATCTGGATTGTCAACTTCTCCATGTGCTCTGATTGGATGTATAACATGTTCTGGCCCCGTTGCATCATTATTTCTCATTGGAATCTGAATATTAGATCGAATAATCAACTGTATAAATCGCTGTAGCGGAATAAACTTTCTTGCTTTCTTATTAGACATTGATCGTACAAAATCTGCTAACTCATTCCAAATGATGATTGCATAGTCATAATGTCTATGTGTTGGTCCCAATAAGGGTCTACAAGAGTTCAATCAAGAGAGAACAATTTGTAGAAGGGGGGTTGAATACAAACACACAGATTTTTGGTTTTTAAATGAGTTTATTAAGGGCTCTTTTCAGTACTAGGATGGAGTAAAGTACTTTGAATTTCATTAATTATAATCTGAAGAATTACAGCGAAATGAAATTACAATTATAAAGGTAAAGTACTTGTACACTGAAGAAATATTACAAAGGAAGTAGAAAACTATGACTAGTCAGAGATATTCTCATTTCTTCTTTGTAGCTCATTCTCATAAAGCGTCTTCTGTCGATTCATCATAGGAGTATCTGACCAGCAGCGCCAAAGCATAATCTTTATGAGAGAGGATGGGGCCTTGTGAATTTCTTGGTTTCTGAAGAGTCCTAAGAATCCTTCATTATCCAAGAATATCATACCAGGTTCAGGCAGTGAGATTATTTCGTCTTCTTCATATCTTCGGTCTTGAGGGAGAGAGGTACAAAGCATTGATATATCAGGGAGCTCAAGATGACCAAGAATGCTTTGATAATCAAACTTAGTTTCATGCTCATTCTTAGCACTTGAACTTCCTTCAGCGTTTGATCTTTTCTTTTTAGATGATTTTAGGGAGAGGGGGAACTTGCACATGTTGTGACATTCTTTGCAACAACTGATTCAGCACACTGTCCACCACGTCCTTGAATTTGGATTTAGAACCCTGAGTGGCGTCTCTGATTTCTAGCCATTCAGTGTATCCATAAATTCCTAAGAATTTGGCTTCTTCTCTCTCTGTTCTGTTCGTCCTTGTCATTCTTACATATACCTTTGGACCACCTCTGTTGGAGTGTCGCCCTTGGATAGTTGCATGAATGATTTTGGCTTCAGATCTTCGAAATTTCAGCCTGTCAGTGCACCAATCAAGCTCTTTGTCTTTCTGCATAGTGGCTTCAGAGGTCAGTGCACTTAGGATCTTCTGTTGAGCTAGAATTGGATCTACATTTATGTGTTCTTGTGCAAGTTCTTTTTGTACGAGAGCTTCAGCGACCCTTTCACTCTTTTTCAATTGTTCTCGAGTCGCCTTATCTCTTGCAGAGTCTTCTCTGAGCAATTTCCTTGCTAAAGCAAGATCATTCTCAGTTTGCTTTATTTCCTCATCCCTGATTCTTTGTGCTTCAAATGCTTATTCTCTCTCTTCTCTGGACAAAAAGTAGAATTCATCTACCATCCTTATTGGTACGGCTTCAATGGGTTCAGCTTCAGGCACCCTTATTCTTCTTGCTTCGAATTCCCTAAGGAACTTTATTCGCCTTTCTTCTTCTTCAGGCTCGCTTATAATCGGCTTTTGAACGCGACGCCTGGGAATGAGGCCTTCTACTTCTTCAGAGGAAGGTTCCTTCCTTGAAGTTGAGTCTTTTGGGGGACGGGGATCACTGAAGGAAGGAGAGGAGGAAATAGTATTGTCAGAGGGAGTTTTTGTGGGTGAAGAGGAGATTATGGGAGTTTCAGGGAGAGGTGCAGAGAGAGGGATAAGAGGAAGAGATACCTCAATAGTGGTCTCCCCCTCAGATATAGGAATAGTGGCATCCAGATCTACCACTTCCTTTCCTTTGCCTGAGGGACCGGATTGTTCCTGAGAAGGTTGCGGTCCGCCCCCCAAGGGCTCTTGATGAGCGACACCAGGTCTTGACAATCTGAAGTGTTCTAATGCACTTCCAATGTCGTCATCATCTTCATCATCATCCATCCCCCCATAGTGAGGGATAGGTTCTTCATCATTTTCTTCATCCTCATCTTCTTCTTCATCTTCATCTGCAACTTCAGCTTCAGGCCGCTAAATGTAAGGAGAGATTCTCTCTCCAGGGAACCTCTGGTTAAGCTCGGAGATGAGTTCATTAGCGAACTCTTTGGCACATCTCTCCCCTCAATGTTATCAGGAGGTAGACAATGCACCATCAGAGTGCGAACGTTGGTCTGAACGTCCTTCAGCTTCTCGTCAGCCTCTTGAAGCGTTTTCCGATCAGCAGTGTTGAAAGATGAGGAACTTGCCTCAGAGAGCCTTGTAAGCATCTGCATCATATCGGATTGAGTCTTTTGAATAGACTCAAGGATGTTTGCTTGAGCATTAACTTTCTGCTCCAAGCTTGTCAGGGTCTGATGGAAGGCCCTGTTATCTTCCTTCAGGCCGAAAACGTCAGATATCAGGTTGCTGACATTTGTCTTGATCGCTGGTGTACCAATGATCCTTCTGAAGATAAGCTCGGCCGATGTCTGAAGGTTGTCCACCCTAGCGCTTGTGAGAGCACATTCTTTGACCAGATAGTCAATTGCAGGGAATGTGGGGTTGGGAAGGACAATGGGAGGCAGGTCGATGACTGTGGGAAGCTTGGGAGAAGCCATCTCTTGCTTAACCTCTCCGAGCTTTGCGGCAGAGGGATGGCCCTGAGGAGATTTTCCCTTATCCTTGCTGATGGGAGGAGCGCTGGTGGTGGTGGTTGTCGTCGCTGAGGTTGGAACAGAAGCGACACCTGATGATGACATAGATAAAGATGCCAAAAACATATCCGGATTAGAAGAAGGATGAAAAACTTTATTTGACTCCCTGAGAGTATCTTGAGGATTACTCTTAGGGACTACATTTGCAAAGGTAGTGTCTAGAGGATCACTGACCAGTGTCTTAGAGTATCTGAGAGAGATACTCTGAGGTCCTTTTAATTTGGCCTTCTAAAACTCAGATTTCCTGAACAATAATGAGGTTTGGATTGCGTGCATTTCAGCATTGTCAGTGATAGGGACAACTATCGCTGAGTCACTTGCTAAGGTGATGACCAAAGAAGAGGAGATAGAAGTAGAAGAGAAGGCTGTGGAAGTAGTACCTGATCCAGCTTCAGCAGAGCTGGCTAAGACACCTTCAGTGACCGGAGTCACTGTTGATGTAGGTAGAGCTGAAAAAGCAACAACGGATGTAAAGACCGTTGAAGTGGTTGTGGCTGCAGTTGGTGTTGGTAGAACACCGAAATCAGAGAGGGTGGTCTTTTGAGAGACCAACTTCTTTGGCTTCTTTGCTTTGGTTGCGATGGTCTTTTTATGACCATCAGTTGGTTGTTTCCTCTTAATACCAGCAGTGTCTGGGTTGCTCGCTGTTGGGTTTGACAGCGAGGTGGACACTAGAAGAGATGCGCCAATCACCTGTAGCATGTAGGGTGTGAAAGGAGCATCACCTGGACGTTCCTCAATGTCCAGGGACTTCTTCCCTACAATAGAGAAGGAGTGATCGCCGACCTTCGGGTATTCTTCCTCGAAGGCCACTTCCATTATGGTCGCAAAGAAGCGAGGATAAGGAATAACAGGATGTCTGGTGGCGGCGTTGATGCGACTGACCATGTCGCTGAAGATGTAATCCGCGTAGTTCAGGTTATGGCCGGTGCAGAGAGAGTAAGCAAGGTCTTGAAAGTGCTTGCTTGCCTGATCATGAGAGCCGATCTTCGACCCTAGGCACTGAATTACCTGAGTGAAGATATACCGCCAGCGAGCAGGGAGTCTTTTCTTTTCTAACTTAGATCCCACCGTCTTCAGCGAGGGATTCTCCCAAGACTATCCAATGGAGTCCACAAATGCATCAATTTGCATCTTGGTAGGTTCAACGCCCCATTGTTGGTTCTTAGGGCGTATAGGGAGACGCAAAGCGTTCCTGAGAAATCCAGCGGTGAAGGAGAAGAAACCGAGTTCTGGAATCTTGAACCCAATAGCAGGGAGTTGGGTTCCTTTGTCAGTTGTCAGCATGGTACAGTGAGCCGTATACCACAAGGCTTGAAGATGGGAAGAGATGCCGACCGGGTTGTGAACGAACGCATACATCAGAGGGCGTGCCTTGATGAAAGAAGCTCCTTCAGTGAATTGGGGGTGGTCTGCAGGGATATCTACCAAGGCGATGTAGTTGCAGGACTTGAAGACGACCTTTTCCAGAGGGAAGTGGCATGTTGGTGCAGCGACCAGAGTCGTGTCTTCAGCAGCAGAGGAGGTTGCAGCAGTTTTACTTGCAGATGCCATTGCTGTGGGAAAGATAGGAACACCAAAGAGGTAAATCATGGTTTTATACATAAATGTATAAACCAGAGTTTGGTATAAAGAATACCAAATGTAAGATCAAAGAGAACAAATATTTTGATGAACAATATCAAAATGTTTGTTATAAACAATAATAAAAAGCTAAGGTAAATGGATTAAAGTTTAAAAAATAGTCTTCTGTTCTAAGGAAAGAACTTAGAACAGGGTTTTTATAGAAAAAAACTTTTTAATTTTGATCCAGATTATCTTATATTTTTATTTTTAGAGTGTTAAGGAGGAGAAGAGGTGAAACAAGATGTTTCCAGTCATAATATAAGGTTTAGATCAAACCTTAGTTGAGTTCTTAGAAGAAAAACACACACAAGCGTGTTCTTAGTGTTCTTGAGAAAACCTTGAAGATTCGAAGAATTTCTTTTGCCTTGAGGATTGTTATGAAAGCGGAAGGAGCAAAGTAAGGCAAAAAGAATGCTTAAATAGCAAGAGGAGAGAGAAAGAAAGGAGTGCTAAACGACGGTTTTAGCTTTTTGAAAAAGAAATGATGACCTGGCGCACGTTCCAAGAAAGGAGTTGGAATGGAAACGTCGCGGTCCGTCGTGTGTCTGAAAAAGGTCTGACGTGTCCTTTTCTTTATTTTTAAAAGATTATAATGATAATTATCCATAAGGAAGGTTTATCATTAATAATTTTTAGAAAAATCTTCATCACTAATAATAAAGGATTGTCAGTGAGGAGTTTTAATTTTAAGAGAGACATTCTTTGATGAGAAAAGACATCAAAGAGTGTTAAAGATTAGAGGATAATACCTGAGGAGATGGCCTAGATATTGCTGAATCAAAGTTCAGAGAATGGAAAGTTTGAAAGTTGTATTTGTTATCCTTTGTTGGTCACTGATTAATAATTTATTCAGCGTTCAACATACCAAGTTCGCTGATGAGTAGATTGAATCTAGTTTCATCAAGAGGCTTGGTGAAAAGATCAGCGAGCTGATATTCAGTAGGAACAAAATGGAGCTCAACTTCACCATTCATCACATGATCTCTGATAAAGTGATATCGGATCTCAATGTGCTTGGTTTTGGAGTGAAGTACAGGGTTGTTGGCAATTGCAATAGCACTAGTACTATCACAATAGATAGGAATTTTATAGAGCTTGAGATTGTAGTCTCTTAGTAGATTTCTCATCCAAAGGATTTGAGTACAACAACTACCAGCGGCTACATACTCAGCTTCAGTAGTGGAAGTGGACACTGAGTTTTGCTTTTTACTTGTCCAACTTATTAACTTTCCACCTAGTAGCTGACACCCACCAGTGGTGCTCTTTCTGTCTATCTTACAACCTGCAAAGTCACTGTCAGAGTAACCAATAAGATCAAATCCTGAGCCTTTGGGATACCAGAGACCAAGATTTGAAGTTCCTTTCAGGTATCTGAAGATTCGCTTTACAGCGATTAGATGGGATTCCTTCAGTTCAGCTTGATACCGAGCATAGAGACAGGTAGTGTACATGATGTCTGGTCTACTCGCTGTAAGATACAGCAGAGACCCAATCATTCCTCGATAAGCAGTGACATTGACTGGTTTCCCATTGGGATCCTTGTTTAATGTCAGAGGAGGCACCATAGGAGTCTTCATTGCTGAGCATTGATTCATGTCGAATTTATTCAGCATGTCTTTAACATATTTGCTTTGACAAATAAAAATTCCTTTGTCAGATTGCTTAATCTGCAAGCCTAGAAAATATGTTAGTTCACCCATCATACTCATTTTATATTGTTTTTGCATTCTTGCAGCGAAACAAGTGCAAAGTTTGGGTCTTGTGGAACCAAAGATAATGTCATCAACATATATCTGAGCGAGAATAGTATGACCTTTATATTTTCTTAAAAACAGAGTTTGGTCAATTTTTTCACGAACAAATTTTCCTTTAAGAAGGAATTTAGAAAGGGTATCATACCAAGCTCTAGGAGCTTGTTTTAACCCGTAAAGAGCTTTTTCAAGTTTAAAAACATAACCAGGATGGTTAGGGTCTAAGAAACCAGGGGGTTGTTCAACATAAACTTCCTCGCTGAGTTTTCCATTTAGAAAAACACTTTTAACATCCATTTGAAAAACTTTGAAGTCTTTATGGGCAGCATAAGCTAAAAAGAGTCTTATGGCTTCTAAACGAGCAACAGGTGCAAAGGTTTCATCATAGTCAATCCCTTCTTCCTGTCTATAACCTTGAGCAACAAATCTAGCCTTATTGCGAATTATAGTCCCGTTTTCATCTAGCTTATTTCTGAAAACCCATTTGGTTCCTATGACAGTGTTATCAGAGGGTCTAGGAACAAGATTCCAAACTTTATTTCTACGAAATTGAGTCAGTTCTTCTTGCGTAGCTGAAACCCAACTAGGATCAGAGATAGCTTGATCTATCTTCTTAGGTTCAGAGAGAGAGATGAAGTTAACATAAAGACAGATATTACCTGTACCTCTACGTGTTTTGATACCTGCAGTGGGATCACCAATAATCTGATTTATTGGATGATTTGCAGTCCATCGCTGAGCTGGTGGTTGAGGAGAGAAATCAACAGCAGATTCAGCGACCTGTTCTTCAGATTCTGGAATAGGACTTGTTTCAGCAACAGGTACTTCATTTAGAATCAATTCAGGGGATTGATTTTCAGAAGTGGTTTGGTTGTTCACACAGGAATTTCCAAGAGAAGAATCAGCAACAGGAATCTGATTTAGAGGAGTAACATTCATCCCTGAAGATGGATGATTATTACTTGATGGGTTTATAGGGATTTCATCATCACTTGCTTCAGCTGGAGTTTGATTGCTGAAGTATTTTTCAGGTTCCCCATAATGAGATCTTATCCAGGCATTCAATTCTTCATCATCATCATGAGAGTGTGAAGTATGAATGGGACGAGATTCATCAAAGTTAACGTGCATGGATTCTTCAACATGTTGTCTTCTTTTGTTGAAGACTCTAAAGGATTTAGATATAGAGGAGTATCCAAGAAATATCCCATCGTCAGCTTTTGGATCAAATTTACCTAAATGATCTCTGTCATTCAGAATGTAACATCTACATCCAAAAATGTGGAAATATTTCAGAGTAGGTCCTCTCCCATGAAATAATTCATAGGGGGTCTTCTTAAATCGTTTAACTATCAGGGTTCGATTTTGAGTGAAGCATGCTGTGTTAACTGCTTCAGCCCAGAACTGAGTTGGAAGATGCGATTTGCTGAGCATTGAGCGAGCCGCTTCAATGATAGTACGATTTCTTCTTTCAGCAACACCATTTTGCTGAGTAGTTCTTACTGAGGAGAAGTTGTGAGAGATGCCTCTTTCTTCAAAGAAGCTATCCAGAGTACTGTTTTTGAATTCAGTGCCATGATCACTTTTTATGGAACGAACAATTAGATTGTTCAAAACTTCCATCTTTTTAATAAAAGAGATTATCATTTCAGGGGTATCACTTTTGGATCGAAGGAAGAACACTCATGTGTATCTGGAGTATTCATCAACAATCACTAAAGTGTATTTCTTCCCAGAGATCGATTGGACATTGACAGGTCCGAATAGATCCATGTGAAGTAGCTGAAGAGGAGTGGTCACTGAAGAAACTTGCTTTGACTTGAAGGAGGCTTTTGTCAGCTTTCCCTTCTCACACGCTGAACAAAGAGATTCCTTTGTAAAGGTATGATTTGGGAGGTCTCTGACTAAGTCTTTTTGAGACAATTCGTTTATTGTTTTAAAGTTGAGATGAGAGAGTCTTTTATGCCATAACCAATTTATGTCAGTGGATGCTTTAGAGATGAAGCACATGTTCACTCTTTTGCCTGTAAGGGCAAGCTTATCATTTCCATCAGTGACGGCACATCTATTCTTCAAGAATAGAACTTTGAAGTCTTTGTCACATAACTGACTAACGCTTAAGAGATTGTGCTTTAGTCCCTCAACGTAAGCAACACGAGAAAATGATGTGGCTCCGTTGGACAGAATTCCATAACCTTTAGTGTATCCTTTGCCATTTCCACCAAAGGTCACTGATGGACCAGCTTCTTCTTTGTAATCAGAGAGCAGAGATTTTCTGTCTGTCATGTGCCTTGAGCATCCGCTATCAAGATACCAGATACCTTTGGCACTCTGCATACAACAAAAGATTAATTGTTTAAAAGTACCCATACTACTGTGGGTCCTGCTTGGTTAGATAGAGGATTGGTGGAGGAGCTACTAGCTGAAGAACTCTCTTCAGTGGATATCTTCACCTTTGATGGTTTTGCAACCTTGGTGGATTTCACTCTTGCTGATTTATCAGCTTGAGCTACTTTCTTTCCATGAGCTAGTTTATCAGCTCTAGTAGCATTAGGATATTTGCTTGCAATGTTTTCACCACAGTGATAGCATTTCCTATATTTAAAGGGTTTAGAAATCAGAGAGGGAGCAGGAAATTTCTCAGGGATAGGTCCAAGAATTTCTTTATCCATGGTCCTCGGAGGTATAACAACCTTTTTAGGAGTAGGAGTGATATCGACTTTAATTCTGGGGGTTGGTCTCTGAGAAAAGTCAGGGACCTTCTTCCCAGTTTTAGAAACTTTCTTTGAGTATTTCTTGTTCCTATCTTGAGTTTTCTTATTCTTAGGAACTTGATTAAGAAACTCGTTTTTGATCACTTTCTTAGAATTAAGAATAGAAAGCTTCTCTTTAGAAGAGGAGGAAGAATAGGTTGAAGAAGAAGGATCAGGGATAGAAGAGACAAACATTCCTAATTTGAGTATGGAACGATCATTCTCTGATTCTTCCTTTTCAGGGTTATAGCCTAACCCACTTCTTACTTTCATAAGTATTTGAGCATTGATGATCTCATTGACTTTATCAGAAGCCTTACACCATCCTTCGATGGTTGCCTTTTCAGACTTGAGATCAGCGATAGCCTTTTCCCTATCAGCGATAGCTTGTTGTTTCTCGATGCTTATAGTTTGATTTGCAAAGACTTGGTCTTTGAGAGATTCCTCAATTTTAGAAAGTTCTTTGATTCTTATATCGCAATTTTTTAATTGTTCATATAAGTCAGTGTTAATTCTCTCGGCCTTAATTTTTCCATTTAAAGCATCGTAGAAATCAACAGTCAAAGCATCGAGAGCTGACAATTTATCACTTTCAGAAGGTAAAGGAACAGAGGGAATAGTTCCTTGAGTAGAAGGAGACTCAGAGGAAGAAGTCTCAGTGACTTCTTCAGCGTCTTCAATTCTTGCCATCAGACAGAGGAAGGCAAGATCTTCTTCATCTGAACTAGACTCTTCAGAGGTCTTGGCCAGTCATCTTCAGCATCCCAGTCAACTTCTTCAGCGACAAGGCCTTTGCCTTTTTGCTGGTTTTTCTTCATATCTTTGTATTTGTTTTTCAGTTTCAAATACTTCTCCCTTTTATCAGAGGTATGGGAGGTAGTGGGAGCATCAACTTTCTTCGACCTGCATTCACTTGCGAAATGACCCTTTCGCTGACAATTGAAGCAAATCGCTAAGGCTTTCTCAGCGGGCAACGTTTTCTGCTTTTCAGAGTCAGAGAGGTTAGAAGGTTTTCGAAAATTGCTCCTTCTAGCAAATCTTTTAAAGTTATTAGTTAAAAGGGCTAGAGAGTTATCAAACTCAGAGATGTCTGCATCAGTGAGTTGATCTTCTGAATCAGTTTGACCTAATTCAGTAAATGAGGTGATAATAGAAGAAGGAGCATTTTTGGAAGAAGTTCCCTCAGAAGTCACAAGTGCCAAGGAAGTACTTTTAGCACCTTTGAGTTCATTAATTAGGTTCTTCCTTAAAAGCTGTGATTGTTCCTCATTTAAGAGCATACCATATAATGCACTTAAGGACAAGGTTTCAAGATTCTTTGACAGCTTTATACATGTAGTGTACACTGCCCATTGATCGGGCAATGCCTCCATGAACTTTGTCAGAATTTCAGCGTTTGAATATATTCTATCGACTGATTTAAGATCAATCAGCAGACAGTTAAATCGCAGGTGAATTTGAGAAAGAGATTCACCCTTTTGATACATAAAACTCTCGTATTTTCTTATAAGGTTTATGCATCTAGTTACTTTAACTTCAGAAGTTCCTTCATATTGGATACATAATGTATCCCACATGGCTTTAGAAGTCCTCATTTTCATGACAGAATGATAGACCTCATCAGGTAAAGCCATTGCTATTATTGATCTTGCTTTAGAGTCAATAGCAATTTCTTTCTTGTCTTCTTCAGTCCATCTGTTAGGAGTTTTAACAATAACCCTTTCAGGAATGGCTGGAGTAGCAGTGCTGGCAGGAACACTAGCTACTATTGTTGTAGGAACAAATGGTTCATTTTCCAGATAGTAGGGAATCTTTGGATCAGATCCCTCCAGAAATAGAGACATTCTTTCCTTCCATAATGGAAAGTTATCATGGCTAAACCTTGGAGGTTTAGCTAATGATCCATTATCGTTGTAGTTTGTATTTGGGTTTGACATTTTAAAATAGTTTTAAAAAATATTTTAAAGATTTAAGAAGCAAACACTGCTCTGATACCACTTGTTGGTCCCAATAAGGGTCTACAAGAGTTCAATCAAGAGAGAAAAATTTGTAGAGGGGGGGTTGAATACAAACACACAGATTTTTGGTTTTTAAATGAGTTTATTAAGATAAACAAATTTACAGTTACAAGTGGAATTAGAACAAGTTTAAAACATATTCTATTGTAAGTAAGAAACATGAAGTAAGATGCACAAGAAGATGAAAGAAAGAATAAAGAGGGTATATGTTAGATAGAAGCATGCATTAAGATGAAGAAGATATCTTCATCTTATTTATACCCGTTTGTCTTTGAAACAAGACAAAAGGTACATGTCACGTGTCAAGCTTGGATAGGAAGCTTGTCCTTGTTAATAAGACAACCATGCTTTTGGCCGAATATGAACAGTACCATATCAGATATGATGGGGACATAAGATACAAGTCGTACGTCCTTTTCTGACATGGTTCTAGGTTTGAATTTTACGCATCGAGGATAAGATCAATCTTTAATCTTGCAAAGGAAGCTTCATTTGATCGTTGATACTGAATCTTTAAGGATGAATCTTCAGTATTGCTGAGGCTTCACAAGACTTCACACTTTGAGTAGACAATCGCTGCTATCGCTGAACCGCTTCAGTTCACTTAGCTGATTATCTCTTTCTTCAGCTAGAGTCTTCGACTGTCGCTGAATGGTCTTCTGGTGTGATAACTGATCTCCAGGCCTTCAGTGATAAGTTCATTGTCCCTTTTTACTATTTTCAGGGATCTTTTCAGTACTAGGATGGAGTAGAGTACTTTGAATTTCATTAATTATAATCTGAAGAATTACAGCGAAATGAAATTACAATTATAAAGGTAAAGTACTTGTACACTGAAGAAATATTACAAAGGAAGTAGAAAACTATGACTAGTCAGAGATATTCTCATTTCTTCTTTGTAGCTCATTCTCATAAAGCGTCTTCTGTCGATTCATCAGAGGAGTATCTGACCAGCAGCGCCAAAGCATAATCTTTATGAGGGAGGATGGGGCCTTGTGAATTTCTTGGTTTCTGAAGAGTCCTAAGAATCCTTCATTATCCAAGAATATCATACCAGGTTCAGGCAGTGAGATTATTTCGTCTTCTTCATATCTTCGGTCTTGAGGGAGAGAGGTACAAAGCATTGATATATCAGGGAGCTCAAGATGACCAAGAATGCTTTGATAATCAAACTTAGTTTCATGCTCATTCTTAGCACTTGAACTTCCTTCAGCGTTTGATCTTTTCTTTTTAGATGATTCAGGGAGAGGGGGAACTTGCACATGTTGTGACATTCTTTGCAGCAACTGATTCAGCACACTGTCCACCACGTCCTTGAATTTGGATTTAGAACCCTGAGTGGCGTCTCTGATTTCTAGCCATTCAGTGTATCCATAAATTCCTAAGAATTTGGCTTCTTCTCTCTCTGTTCTGTTCGTCCTTGTCATTCTTACATATACCTTTAGACCACCTCTGTTGGAGTGTCGCCCTTGGATAGTTGCATGAATGATTTTGGCTTCAGATCTTCGAAATTTCAGCCTGTCAGTGCACCAATCAAGCTCTTTGTCTTTCTGCATAGTGGCTTCAGAGGTCAGTGCACTTAGGATCTTCTGTTGAGCTAGAATTGGATCTACATTTATGTGTTCTTGTGCAAGTTCTTTTTGTACGAGAGCTTCAGCGACCCTTTCACTCTTTTTCAATTGTTCTCGAGTCGCCTTATCTCTTGCAGAGTCTTCTCTGAGCAATTTCCTTGCTAAAGTAAGATCATTCTCAGTTTGCTTTATTTCCTCATCCCTGATTCTTTGTGCTTCAAATGCTTGTTCTCTCTCTTCTCTGGACAAAAAGTAGAATTCATTTACCATCCTTATTGGTACGGCTTCAATGGGTTCAGCTTCAGGCACCCTTATTCTTCTTGCTTTGAATTCCCTAAGGAACTTTATTCGCCTTTCTTCTTCTTCAAGCTCGCTTATAATCGGCTTTTGAACACGACGCCTGGGAATGAGGCCTTCTACTTCTTCAGAGTCAGTTTCAATTATGTACATAAACTGCTCTTCAGAGGAAGGTTCCTTCCTTGAAGTTGAGTCTTTTGGGGGACGGGGATCACTGAGGGAAGGAGAGGAGGAAATAGTATTGTCAGAGGGAGTTTTTGTGGGTGAAGAGGAGATTATGGGAGTTTCAGGGAGAGGTGCAGAGAGAGGGATAAGAGGAAGAGATACCTCAATAGTGGTCTCCCCCTCAGATATAGGGATAGTGGCATCCAGATCTACCACTTCCTTTCCTTTGCCTGAGGGACCGGATTGTTCCTGAGAAGGTTGCGGTCCGGCCCCCAAGGGCTCTTGATGAGCGACACCAAGTCTTGACAATCTGAAGTGTTCTAATGCACTTCCAATGTCGTCATCATCTTCATCATCATCCACCCCCCCATAGTGAGGGATAGGTTCTTCATCATCTTCTTCATCCTCATCTTCTTCTTCATCTTCTTCATCTGCAGCTTCAGCTTCAGGCCGCTGAATGTAAGGAGAGATTCTCTCTTCAGGGAACCTCTTGTTATGCTCGGAGATGAGTTCATCAGCGAACTCTTTGGCACATCTCTCCCCTCAATGTTATCAGGAGGTAGACAATGCACCATCAGAGTGCGAACGTTGGTCTGAACGTCCTTCAGCTTCTCGTCAGCCTCTTGAAGCGTTTTCCGATCAGCAGTGTTGAAAGATGAGGAACTTGCCTCAGAGAGCCTTGTAAGCATCTGCATCATATCAGATTGAGTCTTTTGAATAGACTCAAGGATGTTTGCTTGAGCATTAACTTTCTGCTCCAAGCTTGTCAGGGTCTGATGGAAGGCCCTGTTATCTTCCTTCAGGCCGAAAACGTCAGATATCAGGTTACTGAGATTCGTCTTGATCGCTGGTGTACCAATGATCCTTCTGAAGATAAGCTCGGCCGATGTCTGAAGGTTGTCCACCCTAGCGCTTGTGCGAGCACATTCTTTGACCAGATAGTCAATTGCAGGGAATGTGGGGTTGGGAAGGACAATGGGAGGCAGGTCGATGACTGTGGGAAGCTTGGGAGCAGCCATCTCTTGCTTAACCTCTCCGAGCTTTGCGGCAGAGGGATGGCCCTGAGGAGATTTTCCCTTATCCTTGCTGATGGGAGGAGCGCTGGTGGTGGTGGTTGTCGTCGCTGAGGTTGGAACAGAAGCGACACCTGATGATGACATAGATAAAGATGCCAAAAACATATCCGGATTAGAAGAAGGATGAAAAACTTTATTTGACTCCCTGAGAGTATCTTGAGGATTACTCTTAGGGACTACATTTGCAAAGGTAGTGTCTAGAGGATCACTGACCAGTGTCTTAGAGTATCTGAGAGAGATACTCTGAGGTCCTTTTAATTTGGCCTTCCAAAACTCAGATTGCCTGAACAATAATGAGGTTTGGATTGCGTGCATTTCAGCATTGTTAGTGATAGGGACAACTATCGCTGAGTCACTTGCTGAGGTGAGGACCAAAGAAGAGGAGATAGAAATAGAAGACAAGGCTGTGGAAGTAGTACCTGATCCAGCTTCAGCAGAGCTGGTTAAGACACCTTCAGTGACCGGAGTCGCTGTTGATGTAGGTAGAGCTGAAGAAGCAACAACGGATGTAAAGACCGTTGAAGTGGTTGTGGCTGCAGTTGGTGTTGGTAGAACACCGAAATCAGAGAGGGTGGTCTTTTGAGAGACCAACTTCTTTGGCTTCTTTGCTTTGGTTGCGATGGTCTTTTTATGACCATCAGTTGGTTGTTTCCTCTTAATACCAGCAGTGTCTGGGTTGCTCGCTGTTGGGTTTGACAGCGAGGTGGACACTAGAAGAGATGCGCCAATCACCTGTAGCATGTAGGGTGTGAAAGGAGCATATCCTGGACGTTCCTCAATGTCCAGGGACTTCTTCCCTACAATAGAGAAGGAGTGATCGCCGACCTTCGGGTATTCTTCCCCGAAGGCCACTTCCATTATGGTCGCAAAGAAGCGAGGATAAGGAATAACAGGATGTCTGGTGGCGGCGTTGATGCGACTGACCATGTCGCTGAAGATGTAATCCGCGTAGTTCAAGTTGTGGCCGGTGCAGAGAGAGTAAGCAAGGTCTTGAAAGTGCTTGCTTGCCTGATCATGAGAGACGATCTTCGACCCTAGGCACTGAATTGCCTGAGTGAAGATATACTGCCAGCGAGCAGGGAGTATTTTCTTCTCTAACTTAGATCCCACCGTCTTCAGCGAGGGATTCTCCCAAGAGGAGTTATGATCAACACTATGAAAAGCTATTCCATGAAAGAATCGGAGAAATGAACTACTGCAAGTATCCAATCCTTGAGTCTTAGAAGTTAGACACCGGTTGAGTATGGCAAAAAGAAAATGCCAGATTGAAGGTAGATATTTCCTTTTGAACGTTGAGATTGATTCTAATGAATGAGAATATCCCAGTCTGCGTATATCAGCAAACATTTCTTCATCAGATACAAACGGGTCAAATGTAGTCTTTGGTGGATAAAGACCTTCTTCTGGAAGGTCAAGGACTCCCGCAGTCTGTTCAAGTCTAATCGTGAGACGAAATGATCAACATAGCCTTCAAAATAATGATCATTTCCATTGACCACATAGCTAAGTGTATGCCAATACTGCTTCAGATAGATCAACGGTACATGAATTGATCCAATTAAGGCATGTCAGACAGGATGAGGTTTGAGAAGTTCCATAATGACCGGAAATTCTGTATCCATATCAAGATTCAGATAATGATTGTTTGCCGTCAATTCATAGTCAACATTTGGTATCATTGATGCATCTAATACCGGGGAATTTGATCTGACTAAAGGAATGGGATGTTCATTATCAGACTGTGGATCATCCTGTTCATCCGCCATGTTAATCCTGTAAAAAATTGAGCGGTTAAGCTCAAAAATTCAAAAAACAAATATATGAAACTGAAGGACATTATTACATTCAGAAATGTAATAAACTGAAATTGATTCACTTCACATAGAAGTGACAACCAGTAATGAATGATTCTGTTAAAATCCATTAGTATTAAGTCCCCACAAAAAAAAATGAGAAACAAAACACATACATAAAACAATCAAAACAAAAAACAAATATTTCCAACACTTAGAAAAAAAATTATTGTCTAATCCGGATTGAAAAAAAAGTGAAGTTTGTAATTCGGATTGAACTATCCGGACTCAAACACTTAGAAAGAAAATTCAATGAATATTGAAAAGAATTGAGGAACACGGATTGAACTATCCGAACTTGGGAAAACACTTAATTTTTTTTTATCAAATTAACAAGTTTGAATACAGATTCAAGGAGTCCAGATTCAACTTACGACGGATAAAGATAGCCGTCGATTAGTTGAGTACGGATCCTATTATCCGTGCACAAACATGTACCTTTTACTCGAATACAGATCGTTTCATCTGGAAAGTTCCAAAAACACATAAACACTTAAGAATTTTGATAAAAATGGATCAAAACCTGGTTTTCAAACATTTTAAAGAAATCAAACAAACACATACCAAAAATTAAAAATCAAACAACTCAGAATCAAACATACTCAAATCCTAAACTGTTACAATTCTTTATCTAAAAATACAACCATATCAAACTAATAACAACAAAAATTCAAAAATGAAAGATAAAAAATCAAAAAGAAACCATCTTGGATCTTCAAGAACTTCAAGAACACATAGTGTTCTTGAAGAAAGTATCATCTGTAAACAACCTGTGAAAATCATGAATGGTAAGAATCATAATAACTGGGACTAAAGATAAAAACCCCACCTTTGATTTCAATCAAAATTGACCAAAGACTCTTTTTAATCAAGAAATCTTCAATAACTGATGATAAACTCGAACTTAGAGAGATTTATGAAGAAGACGAAGTTGAAAGTGTATAAAAAGATAAGGGAAAAAGAGTACTTATATCAAAAGGTTAAACATGTCACGTATCGTCTCCTGATTGGACCACAAGAATATTATCAAACGGTTAAAATTCCAATCCGGAGATTAATCGACGTCCGGGTCGGTCTTTCTGTACTTGCATTGATGAGCAATACAGATAAGGCACATCTAGATTGAAATTAATACGGATCCAACTATCAATATTGAGACTGAGTACGGATTTAACTATTCGGGTTTGAAAAGATTTGCAACGAGTACGGATTGTCCTATCCGGATTCGTCTATCCATGTTTGAGAACTTAACCAGCAAATACGGATTGGTCTATCCGGAAAGAAACTGTGTCCGGATCACACTATCCGTGAAGTATCCTCATACTTAGAAATTTTTCTCAGAATTTGTCCAAAAAAATCACACTTCACAGATACTTGTAAAAATATATCAGAAAAATATATATCAGTATTTGTACTCCCCTCAAATCAAGAAACTCTCTTAAAAACAACTCAAACATCAGTTAAAATCAGATAAAAATTATCTGTTCTCTCCCCCTTGAATCATGAATGAATATATTCTTCCCCCCTACAAATATTAGTATTCTCAGCACAACATCAGTTAGATCAGAAAATCATATATGAATATTGTTAATGCCAAAAATTAACCTTACAAAAGTCAACTTAAGAAGTTTGTCGAGTTGATCGATTAAGGGTGGGATTCTCACGACTAAATCGAAAGAAAACTAAGACAGAAGATTTGGTGACGCGGAAAAACCCTTAGACAAGAGAAAAAACCGCGGACGATAGATGTTACCATCGTTGCACTATGGAAAATTGGACGTCAAACAGGGACGTCGTCCTTTAGAACAATAGTCGTACGTTTACAAATGAAATATAAAACAAAAATAATGATGTCTTATGAAATCTGGAATGCCTTAGTAGATCTTTTGGTTCGAGAGCGTATGGAATGTCTCCATGTCCCTTTCTATCGAGCCAAATGCCTATTTTATAGCTGGAATCAATTGTAACGGTTGTCTGGCTTTAATTATGTTCTTGAATGTCTTTAATGTCGCTGATTGTAACTATCCAACGGTCCTGCACAATTGGTAACATTCGACCAGCCGTTAGCTCGTTGGTAAAAAGTAAATAATATATTTTACGTCGTAGTCGTTAATTGAACTAGCGACCATTGATCGTTCGTCGTACGTCGTGAATGTTCATCGTGAGTTTCGTTCGACCGTTGACTCCAGAGTTATAATCAATATTTATAAGTCATAAAATATCTTTCGTCGTCGTACGTTTTGGTCAACGGCCACATGCTATGGGATTTTTTCCCAAACAAATATTAATGAACAAAATTTAAAATTGAACAAAACTTTGAAATAGACAGAAAGCATGAAAAATAAAAATTATCAGTTAAAGAACTTTTAGTAAGTATAAAATCAGAATATAATTAACACAAATAAAATTGTGACTGAGATATTAAGATTTAGACTTACAGAAATAATTTGTAAATGAAAATTTTAAGTTTTCATACTCAACATTCCTAACTTAGATACCAAGAAATGAAATCGTTTTTCATCTAGTACGTTGGTAAATAAGTCAACAATTTGATATTCTGTACTAACAAAGTAAAGTTCAATTGTACCTCATTCAACGTGGTCTTTGATAAAATGATATTGATGTTTTTTTGTTTTGGTATGCTGAACTGGATTAAAGAAATTGCAATGGCACTTTTAGAATCACAGTAGATCGGGATCTTGTTGAATAGGAATCCATAGTCCTTCAGCTGTGTACGCATCCAAATGACTTGTGAGCAACAGCTTGCAGCAAGCCACATAATCAGCTTCAACAGTAGAAGTAGAAACATAATTATGTTTCTTAGATGCCCAACTGATGAGCTTGTCTCATAAGAATTATACATGTCCCAACGTTCTTTTCCTATCCAGCATACAATCTGCATGATCTGCATCTGAATATGCTGTTAGATCAAAACCAGTATCCTTTGGATGCTAGAGTCCTAGATCCATAGAGCCCTTAAGATAACGAAAAATACGTTTCACGACACTCATATGGGATTCCTTAGGATTTGACTGATATTTGATACAAAGAAATGTAGAGAACATTATATCAGGTCTACTAGATGTCAGATACATTAATGATCCAATCATTCTGCGATATATCTTTTTATCAACTGCTTTTCCTTCTTGAACAACATTGAGCTTATAAGTTGTAGCCATGGGTGTATTTATAGATGAACAGTTTTCCGTATTAAACTATTTCAAAATATCTGAAATATATTTTGACTGGTTAATAAAAATACCAGTAGAAAACTTTTTGACTTGTAAACCAAGAAAGAAGTTCATCCCACCCATCATGCTCATATTAAATTCAGACACCATCAATTCGGAAAAATTGGAGCAGTATTGGGGATTAGTAGACCCAAATATAATGTCATCGACATATATTTGTATCAGAATTATATCCTTACCTTCACGTTTGAGAAAAAGAGTTGATAGATCCCAAGTATCAATATGTAAAAAGAAAGTAAAGTATTAAGCAGAAAAATAGCAAGGAAGTCGAATGTAATATTGATATTGACAAGATTACACACAGATGTATGTTTATAGTACAAAAGATCTATGAACATTAGTTATAACAAGCTAACTAACCTTCTATTTATACACAATAGGAAATACTAAAGTGACACTACATTACATGACAGACCTACAATATCTATACATGTGTAAGGAGTAAGTTCAGAACTGCTTCTGAACATCTTCAGAATACACTTCAAAAGTTCTTCAGAACAGCCTCAGAACCTTCAGAACTTCTGAAGTAGCCACTTCAGAAGTTATGGCTTAGGCTTATCTTCACTCTATTCATTTGAAAGTCACTCTGACTTTGAGCTTCTGAGCTTTCTTCTCAAAACTGGACAGACTTCAGAACCCAACCTCTTTTGAAGCTATTTCATTGACTTTATCAATCTCCCCCTTAGTTTCAAAAGTTCAAATTGTATCCCAGTAGTTCAGAATCTATCTTATTTCTCCCAAGATAAGCTTTCTGTACTCCAACAACATGTTAATCCTTTTATGCATCTCCTTTGCAAGTTTTCTGTATTCATTCCATTCAGCATCATTAAAATTCTTTGTCCTTGATTTCTGTCTTTTCACCAACCTGTCACTTATAGCTAGCAAAGTTCCATTACAACATTTATGGATCTCTTCAAATCTGAGAAATAACATATGAGATTCAAATTTTGCAGACAAATCCTGGAGGATGAACAATTAAAGTGCCTTTCTTCAACTTTTCAATGCCTTGTAATCCAAAATTTGGTCTGCTCAGATGTACTTTATCTTTGCCAAGTACATATGCCACTTGAAAATCAGCCTTTGAAGCCCAAATGAACTCTCTGTATATCCCATTCTTCAGAAGTGGAAAAGTCTTTCTAAATTTGGCGATCACATCATGAAATGGATTAAGACTCTTGTAAACTCTGAGTAAATCCTTTAAGTGAACGTTCTGAAAGTTTGCTTCTGAAAAAGTAGATATTTAACCATTTTCTCTTTCAACAGTAAAATAGGCATACTTGTAATTCATTTTTGACTTTATATCTGCTGTAATCACCTTTACAATTGGACTGTCTTTTCTTGCTTCATAAACTAGTATTTTTAGCTTCTGAATGATGTTAGAGTACCACTGTTTCCATCCAGATGTTTTTGCAATCCAACAATCAATGAAATTGAATCTTTGTTCATATTCCATGAATATTTCAGGATGGAAATATTCAAGAAATAGAGTACATGCATTTTCCTCAATTCTTTGAATTTGTAACTGCTCAGCTTCAGAAATCTGAGTAGTTGGACACCTTTCTTCTTCAACAGCTTCTGAGACTATTTCTTTTCCCTTGTCTTTCTTAGATCTTTCTTTTGATTGTTCAGAAATACCAGCTTCTGAACTTCTTATTGTCTGAGCTACTGTCTAACTTCAAACTCAATGTTTTGCTCCTTGCTATGGACTTGGAAATCATATAAATTGTTCAGAAGATAACCTGCTTCTCTAATGGTATTTATCCTTGTGTGACAAGCTAGCATACACTTTATAACATATTCTCTAAAGTTAATCCTCTCGACCAGATAAACTATTTCACTTTTGAGTTCAGAAGAACCAGTAATCCACTTTATATATTCACACAACCAATTTAGAGTAGCTGTTGAATATTTTGGAATATCAGAAACAATAAAAGTTCTATTGCTTGACCCTTCAGCTTGAAACAAAAATCCAATCTCTAGACTGGTGAAAATAGTTGTAATGCTTTCTCTTTCCACATAAACGGGTTCCAAAAGATTAACTGTATTTAACCTTTTTTCTAATGAGAGTTGGAAATCATGTTTTACCAGATTTATGAGATAGATCCCCAAAACTCTTCTAATTTCTGAAACAAGATCTGAGTCTTTTCTTTTTTTACACAGAAGCTCAGAAAAGAAATTTATCTTGTAATCTCAACTTGTATAAATCATACTGAGTAAATTCAGTTAGTGTACCATCTCTTCTTTCAGCTCCAATCCTTATTATCAATAAATCATCTTCAATCAATCTTGATATACTTCTGAAGTGCTTAATCGGTACATGCATCTCTTGAATTCCATGCCTTTGCAGAAAAGATTTCACTTTAGAAATATGATCTTCAGATCATTCATCATTGATAAAGCTTTCCAGAGTTGCATTTTTCAAGCTTCTTTTATACATAAAACTATAAGTATCTTCTGGAAAAATAGTCTCTTCATCATCAAGCTTGTCAAAAATAGTTTCCTACAGATAAATCTGATCAATTATAGGTTCTTCCAAAACTGGCAGAGAAATCTTTGGAATAGTGATGCACTCCTTGAATTTTACAACAAACTCTCTAGCATACTTCATGAGAACTTCATCTGGAAAATCAACCTCAGCCATATGATCTAGAAAAACAGACACAAATACATCTTCAGAAGGTTGATCTATGAAATCTTTGAAAATTGACAGTCTTTCATCCAAGAATCTATACTCCAGATTCCTTGGTGAACTCAGCAATACGTACTTCATCAAGAATCTACTAATAAACCATCATAGAATATTTAGAAGTTCTTCATCTACTCTTCTATTTATCATTAAAGGTCTCCAAATAACAATATCTCTAACTTCATTTAATTCTACTTCTTCATCAAACATAATGACATCAGAGAGATCACCAGGTTCTCCAATCACTTCTTCAAATGCTAGATATTCATTGAGCATTTCTTCATTAGAACCAGACAAAATATATGTACTATCTGTTCCAGCATTATCATCAGAATTAAGTGACAATTTTTCAATTTCATATCCTTCCTCACCTTCTTCAGATATATCTTTTTCTGCATTAACATCTTCAGAAATAACTTGCTCACTCATAACAAGATCAACTTCAGAAGATACACCTTCAGGTTCAGAAGTCAGAATGTCTTCTATTGCTTCTAACACTTTTTCAGTACTACTATCTTTCTGAACTTCTTCAGAAGTTCTTTCAGAAGTTTGTGCCTTTAACAACAGAACATCTTCATTAGCAGGCTTAGACACTTTTCTTCTTTTCTCCCCATCATGATCATCAGGATCCTGATCATCATGCTTTCTTTTCAAAGTGGCTGCCTGAGATCTGCATTCTAAAGCTAAACAAAAGTCAATTTATTCAGAATTTGTTGTATATCATCTTTGGTTGCCAAGTTAGAGAGATCTGGTTGAGCAATTAAAGATGGCAGTGAAGTTCTAAGAGTTGAGACAGAGGAAGCTACTTCAGAAAATGACTGTTGAATAACTTCTTGGAAAACCTTCAAATCATTGGATGAGACAGAAGTGTGTTTTAATGCATCAAGTTTCTCTTCCAATCTTTTCTCCTGACTAGACACCCTATCCTCCATCACCTTTGAAGTAGATTCAGACAAGTCCTTGATGGTCTTCTGAATCTTTGTAAATTCAGAAGTACACAAGTTCTTAAAGTCTGAAAAATCAAAAGTAAGGGTAACATTTCCAAGACCAACAAATGGTCCAGTTTGCAGTCCTACAGAAGTAGGCTGGCCTGTTGATGTCACCATATCATGAAACAATGAAGATTCAGTGAATGGGAATTTTAAGATGTTCACCTCACTAGGACTTCCATCTAGTCCTTGATCTCCAATAATTGGAACATCTATGGATGTTGTGGCAATGTGACAAACACTTTGCTTATTGACATCTGAAAGATGTGTGCTAGTGTGAAGAAAATCCACTTCAAGTGGGTCATTAGGCTCTATTCTGAGTGGACTCTCAGACTCAATGTGCTCTTTTGTGTGAAGGGGGGACATATATCCTTCTAGTTCAACACTAGGATCCTCCATAGGAGAATCTAATGGTTGATGAGCTTCTTGCCCCATATGTGTTGATGAAACACCCTTCTGTTGAGAGATGGGTGAGTGGCTGGGGGGGTTAACAAAATTTGCCATGGGCTCACTGGCTTGTTCAATATTACCCACCTAAGAGTGTGAAGTAATAGATTGTATGGCTGCTCGGCTTGTATCAGCTAGTGCACAGGTTTCTTTTTCTTTTACCTGTGATCTCCCCTCATTAGTTCTTTTTCTCACATATCTACCCTGTCTCTCATTTACAATTTTCCTCTTTTCACTATGAGGTTGTTCCCCATAATGAACTTCCTCCCCTCTCTCACTATGAATTCTAGACCCCTCACCTTTCTCACCACTTGGGGTTGAATCTGGGGAAGAGATTGCTGGTTTAGGCAATCCCATAGATTCACAATACTCACTCAGATACCTATTTTTAGGATTGACATAAGCCAATAATTCTGTTGGAAGAGGCACAACATTAGGGAACCTGGGCTTAGTACTGGTGGTCTCAAGTTGGCCATAGTAAATAAAGGAACAAATACTGCATTATCAAGTCTTGGAATTGATTCAACTGACCTCATTGCTCCTTTAATAAAAATCTGAACGAACCTCTGATATGGAATATAAGTATAGGAGGACTTCTTGGAGATGGCTGTCTTCAGTTCTTCAAAAATCAAGGAAGCATAATCATAATGCTTGTTGTGAGCAATTCCATGAAAAATGATCCTTACGATTGTGGAGGCTTGATCAAGACTTGAACTCTTACCAGATAAGCAAGTGTTGATGATTGTGAACAAGGAGTACCAAATAGGAGGTAAATTCTTTCTTCTGAATGAACTAAGTGCAGTTATGTTTTATGAATAACCCAACTTCAGAAAATCAGCAATGATCTCAGTGTTTGAAGGAATAACAGCAAATGTAGCTTTACCAACAACTGCATTAGCTTTAGGAAGATTCAGAATACTCCTAATATCTGAAGCCACAAGAGAAAATATGTAACCATGAACTAGTGAAGAAATATCATCAGCCTCTTCATCAATCTCTGCATAGTACCACCACTGTTGCAAATATTCTTCAGGAACTAGAAAAGATCTTGTAAGCATTACTCTAAATGGATGTTTCTTAAGTATTTCAACGAGAATCTGTTGATCATCATTAAAATCCGTTGATCGCAGATTTAGAGCACATTTACTCTTTTTAATTTCATTTTGTTCAGCCTCTGGAATAGATTGTTTGGTAAGATCAGGACCATAAAGTGCATCTTGAGGACTTCCAACTCTTGATTGAGACTCAGAAAGAACATCAATTGGTTTAGATTGATTTCCCCCAATTTCAGTGCTAGGGTTAGGGTTAGGGTTAGGATTTGAAGGTCTGGCAACATCCATTCCTTTGGTTGCAGTATCTTCAAGCATTGGATCATTATCCAAGGAGACTTCAATCGATCCTATCATGACATTTTTGGGAACAATTTTGAAGGAATCGACATTGGATGAGTCATCGCTATTACTGAAACACGACTTGGAAGTTTGAATGGGTTGATCAACATTTGAAATCGACATTTGTGTGAAATTTTGAGTTTCTGAGAAAGTTTGAAGTTCAAAGAAAGCAGAAAACAACTTTCGAAGGGAAATTTCGCTAAAAAATGAAGAGGATGAAGATGCCATTGATTTATGATGTGGAAGATATGAGTAGGACACGTGGCAGAAAAGTAAGGAAAAAGTAATGATGATTAAGAGTATAATCATGGATTACAATAGTAAATTTGGATTAATGAACTGTTTTGCGACTTGATTAAGGCTCATCGAATGAAATTAAAACACGTGGCACTCGCGTGAACTAAAATTCACAACTGGAAGTTTCAGAACTTCTGAGAACAAGTTCAGAAGTTTGATGAAATGATTCAGAATGGCTTCAGAACTTGCAAATTCCTTTCAGAACTTGAAAGATATGTCTTGTAATTCATGAAAAACATTTAAAACTACATACTTCTGAATAGATAAAGCAGTTTGGTATTTCAGAAGTAAGTTTGAACAATTTGTAAAACATGTAAATTTCTTCAGAAGTTTGTCCATACTTCTAAGATATGTAATTTCAGAATGAGTATCCATCTTTTCAGATATTGTATGAGATGTAATAAGAATGAATCAAAGCATCAGGTATGAGTACCACCCCCCCTTGAATCATGAGTAAAAATATATATCTCCCCCTTGAAAAATGCTATACATAGAAATGTAAAAGAAAATTATAAGTATTATAATACAAAAAATTTAGAAATGAAGAATTAGAACTTCTGAGAATTGAAAGATAGACTTCTGAAAAGTTAACCTCAGAACTTCTGAAGTTAAGATTTTCAGAATTCTGAATGATAGAGTCTCAAAATTTAATCCTTAATTCTTAGTTGATGTAAAATACTCATGTAGACAAGTTCATCATGCCTAATTTGCTTACCAAAAAATTAAACTTTTTTTCATCAAGTACTTTGGTAAACAAATCTGCTAATTGATAATCAGTCTGAACAAAAAACATTTCTATGTTGCCTTTCTCAACATGATCTTTAATAAAGCGATACCTCACATCAATATGTTTTTTCTTTGAGTGTTGGACATGATTAGCTGTAATGGCTATGACACTCTTCAAATCACAATACAGAGGAATCTTTTTGAAGGTATAGCCATAATCTTTGAGTTGAATTTGCATCCAGATGACCTGTGAGCAACATATGGCAGCAGCTACATACTCAGCTTCTGCAGTAGAAGTGGATACACAAATCTGCTTTTTGGAAGACCAGCTTACAAG
The DNA here is from genome assembly GCA_036898165.1 of Silybum marianum. Classification (NCBI taxonomy): domain Eukaryota; kingdom Viridiplantae; phylum Streptophyta; class Magnoliopsida; order Asterales; family Asteraceae; genus Silybum; species Silybum marianum. Next base: position 10,445,445 of record CM072540.1, on the reverse strand, counting down.
TCTATCACCCAAAAATTAACATGATTCAGATGTACTTTTCCTATCTAATTTACAACCACCATGATCTGCATCTGTGAAAGCAGTTAGTTCAAATCCAGAATTCTTAGGATACCAAAGTCCCAATGAAGGAGAACCTTTAAGGTATCTAGGTATTCTTTTAGCAGCAAGAAGATGAGATTCTTTAGGATTAGCTTGATATCTTGCACAAATACATGTGGCAAACATTATATCAGGTCTACTTGTTGTTAAGTAAAGCAAAGAACCAGTAATACCCTTGTACTTCTTTTGGTCAACAGATTTACCAGATAAATTTGGTTCAAGTTTAGTAGTAGTGGCCATTGGTGTTTGAATACTAGAACAGTCAGACATGTCAAACTTTTTAAGTAAGTCAAAAACATACTTAGTTTGATTAATGAATATGCCAGTGGGAAGTTGTTTAACTTGTAAACCAAGAAAGAATGTTAACTCTCCCATCATACTCATTTCAAATTCAGTTTGCATGATTTTCTCAAAATGTTTACAAAATTTTGGATTTGTAGAAGCAAATATAATATCATGCACATATATTTGTATTAAGATCATGTCATCACCTTCCTTTTTCAGAAATAAGGTTGTATCTACTATACCTCTTTTGAACTCAAAAATTCAGAAGAAAAGTTGCGAGAGTTTCATACCATGCTCTTGGTGCCTGTTTAAGTCCATATAAAGCTTTATCGAAGATATAAACATGATCTGGAAATTCCTTGCTAACAAAGCCTTCTGGTTATTCAACATATACTTCTTCATGAAGAACTCCATTCAGAAATGCACATTTGACATCCATTTGAAAGACTTTGATATTTTTGTGTGCTGCATAAGCTAGAAATATCCTAATTGCTTCTAACCTAGCCATAGGAACAAAGGTTTCTTCATAATCTATACCTTCTTGTTGGCAATAGCCCTTGGCTACAAGCCTTGCTTTATTTCTCACAATAATTCCATGTTCATCTTTCTTATTTCTAAAAACCCATTTTGTGCCAATAATTGATTTTCCCTTTGGTTTTGGAATTAGTCTCCAGACTTTGTTTCTTTCAAATTGATTTAGCTCATCTTGCATAGCTAATATCCAGTCTGGATCCTGAAGAGCTTTACTTGGGTTTTTGGGTTCAATACTGCTTAAGAAATTCACATACAGACATTCATTTGCTGTGGCTGATCTTGTTTGTACCCCTTTTGAGACGTCACCTATGATTTGATGCATGGTATGACTTGATGTCCATTTGTTCACATTTGGCAATGGTTGAACAGAGGAGACATTATTTAAGGAGTCATATTCATCAATGATTGCATTTGGTTCAGAATTTAGATTAATTACTGAATTCAGATCTGATGTCTCCCCCTCAAATTGAAGATTCTGTACAGGTTCAGAAGGAGTCATTGGTTCAGAAATAGGTATTGTGGGTTCAGAAGTGACCTGAATTGGTTCAGAATTAACTTGTACAGATTCAGAAGTAGGAAGTTCTGAATTTGAGGTTGAGTTAGGTGGTTCAGAAAGATTTGAGATAGAAGTTTATGTGGAAATCAGTTCTGGAATAGGTCTGAGAAGAGATGGATTCTGATAATCTATAGAAACATTAATAGAAATGTCAAATAATCTTGACACAATGAATTTAAATTTGCTTTTAGTAAGGATTTTGGGTCAGAATATCAGTGGTGCTCTTTTCTGAATCTAATAGTTCAGAAACTGGATTAAGCTTGAGTTTTGAACTGTCTTGTTCAGAAGTCATAGTTGGCTCATGAAATCTGATATTTGAAGTTTCAATGATCTTGTGTGAACTTTTTATGAGAACTCTGTATGCCTTAGATCTTTGTGTATAGCTAACAAACACTCCAGCCATTCCTTTAGGAGCAAATTTATCTAAGTGTTGTGTGTCATTCAAAAGAAAACACCTGCATCCAAATTTTTTTAAATAATCAATAGAGGGTTTTCTCTTTCTAATAATTTCATAAGGAGTTTTGAGAAGTTTTCTATTGAGAATGGTTCTGTTCTGAGTAAAGCAATTAGTTTCTATTGCCTCTGCCCAAAGAGATAAAGGTAATTCTGAATAGGCAAGCATAGTTCTTGCAACCTCTACTAAGGTTCTGTTCTTTATTTCAACTACTCCATTCTGTTGAGGAGTTCTTGCAGCGGAAAAGTTATGAGATATTCCAACAGAATCCAAAAGATTCTGAAGTGTAGAATTTGTAAATTCTGTGCCATTGTCACTTCGGATCTTTTGGATAGGAAGTTGAAGAAGAACCTGTATTTTCTTCAGAAAAGGAATTAGTATATCAGAAGTATCAGATTTAAGTCTAAGAAATTCAACCCAAGTATATCTAGAATATTCATCAACTATTAACAGGATATACTTATTTCCTCCCATGCTTTGAGTCTTCATTGGTCCACATAGATCCATATGTAGCATTTCAAGTGGTGCTTGACATGAAGAAAGCAATTTTAGAGGGTGTGAACTTCTTTTAATCTTTCCAAGCTCACATGCAGAACATAATGAATTTCTTTCAAACTTGATTTTTGGCAATCCTCTTACTGATTTGTGTCTTTCTAATTCAGAAATTGCTTTGAAATTCAAATGAGATAATCTTCTGTGCCACAACCAACTTTCTTATTTCATGGTAGTAGAAATATAACACACTCCCTGTAGTTATATCTTCATCTCTATAGGTTGTTAATTTGTTTAGATTTTCAGAACTAAGAACATGACAAAAGTCAATGTCAAATTGAACTTTCCAATATTTGTCACATAACTGACTTATGCTAAACAAATTATGCTTGAGACCCTTAACATAGAAAACTTTCATTACAGTGACATCTCCTTTGTAAAGGTTCCATATCCTGGCACATAGCCTTTTGCATTGTTTCCAAAGCTAACTGTTCGTCTATATTTCTCATGATAGTTAGTAATTCTTTGTAAGATGTCATGTGTCTTGAACAATCAGAGTCTAAAACCCACACATGACACACGTGCAAAAACAATTATTGAGTTTTAGGTACCCATTTAAGAATGGGTGCTTTCAGATTAGCTTTTACAGTAGAAATTCTGAATTTTAATTTATCAGAAGTGAATTTAGAATTTTGTTCAGAATTTTGGTTAACAGATTTATCCTTTTTATATTTATTATATTTTCTTTTTGAGAGTTTTGCCGAAGAATTCTTGACTGGTTTCTTAGCATTTTTATGCTTGATGTTGGAATCTAATTGAAAATTATGATATCCACATTTCATACAATGAATATGATTTTTAAGAACCTTTAATAATTCAACAAATAAGCAAGAAGTAACAATATTTGTTTTAGGAACAGAATACTTGCTTTTATTCAAAGTATTGGTTTTGTGTACATCAAATTTCTTAAAAGAAGAAATACTATCTAATTTGTGTTTCTTTGATAGTTTTTCACCTTTTTTCTTCCAAACTAGAGTGGATAGCTCTGTAAAAGATAAGAAATAAGGATTAAAATAAGAAGAACTTTTATCAATATTCTTTTCAACTTTTGAATTAAGTTTTTCAGATTTTGAATTGGAAGATTGTCCTTTTTCAAAAATCTTGACTCTTGTGACAAAATCTGAAGTTGATAATGATGACTTTTCTGTTGTTAAGGAAGATGTGTCTTTTAAAGCATTTCTAGAAGGAGTAGAATTGGAACCTGTAGAAGAATTAATTTCAGAAGATGTACAATGTGTATATTCATTTTTCAAGAATACACCATTAAACATTTCTGAGGGAAATTTTGGTTTTTCAGATTTTATTTTCTCTCCCTCAATCATAGAAGATTTAGATTTGTAAACTATGTACCCATCTTTATCGATTATAGCAACATTAGTATCATCATCATCATCATCTGAATCTAAGGCATTCATTAAATCTGAAAATTTGTTTTGAGTCATATTTGAGGCATAAAATTTTAAGTTGGAAAGTTTTTCTTTATTTTCAGAACTTGTTTCATTGATAAGAACTTCCTCAATTTCATCATCAAATTCATCAAAAAATATTTATGAAGGCTCATCATTATCATTTAAAGATTCAATTTCTGAAAATTTGTCACACCCCGCTAAAGCGGAAACACGAGGCGTGATAGCGCAAGATTTCATAACAATAGGATAAAAACAACACCAACCATCCATTCAAATACATAACAGTCTAAGTTTAAAATTTTACATCGCATCAACTAAAAGTTCTAACAAAATAAAGTAAACCAAGTGTTTCAACTAAACAGTTTCAAATAAACAAGATGATTGATGTCGATGCGCCCACATAATGGAAAGATTCAGTTAATCTTTTCTTACCCCTGAAAAGCGTGATAAAAACAAGGTCAACTACAAAGAGTTGGTGAGTTCACAGGTTTTCAATATTTCAAACATCCATTTGTGTAAGTGAATATGAGCAAAATAAATCTTTGGCACTTATTAATATCTTAAAACGTCAAGGCATTACGTACTCTAATTTTTAGTATATAAAGAGCCACCACTAAACCTTTCGACCACAAAATAAAATTTATTGTTAATTCTACCTTAGCGGTGGGACTAATATCCCACATATGTAGAACCTTCGTTTCTCCCTTTTTTTAAATACAGTGCACCCCTACTTGTAGTTTTTAGGTGGGATTGTCCGTCCAAATAGTGCTATCCACAAATACCCTCGGCTCCTCACTTGAGTTAATAGTAGTGTACAAACTTTTATGTTACATTTTACTCAATATAACTATTAGTGTACATGCCTTAGTGCCCACAACATCAAATTTAACAAAATTTCATAATCATAATGAAAATAGCTCATATAACATATTCAATCATGCTTTTCACCCCAAATCGTAGAAAATACTTTGAAAGAGGGGCTGTGAATACTCACCTTATAGCAAAGCTCCGCGACACAAATAAACACAATCCGATCCCCACACGACGACCTAACGCTTCCCTATCAAAGAGTAATACTCAAAACCGTCACTTATAGGTCTAATACTAATTATAGAGGTGAATAAATCTTAAGCCCATATGTGTCTATATATGTCCAATTATACAAAATGCCCATATGCTCGTTAATATCGTAATTTATACCGAAAGTAATCTTATTATCCATCACATGATCAACATTTATAAAAATCAATAAAGTCCAGAATTTCTCTCCTGGACAGAAACTAATTGTCCTAAAAATGATCAGTTTTCAAGGGCTTCCAATATGACCTAGTTTCCTATCTTTTTATATAAGATAAAGTACTGAGTTATGGTCTTTGTGACCAAATTTCATGCCTTTTGGACTTGCACAAGTGGTTTAAATAATTGATGCAAAACATTATGTCACAACTGGTAAAACAGATTACACCATGTTAGTAAATCACTCACTTGAGGAGTTATACTCAGTGTTTTCTAGAATTTCCAGTTGGATTGGAATCATAACTCATAAAGGAAACTTTTGAGATAAGAATCGCTGATCTTGAAGAAGTTATGAAGGAGATATGACACTACAAAGTTGCATGCACAATTCTGTCATTAGCTGACAGATTGCACACTTAACTTTATTAAATTGGTTAGTGCCTCAAAACTTCATATTTTTGTATGAAAATGGATTCATATGAATCCTAACTCATAAAATAAAGTTTTAGAAAAAGAATCATGCATTAAAGACAAATAACAAAGGAGATACTAACACACAAAGTAGAGTTTAGCTGTTGGTGGTTTCACAGATTGCACACCTAAAGTATTTTAGGTGTTTGGAGGGTCAAAACTCCATATTTTTAAGTGATTTCACTTGCAAACTGAATATAACTCATAAAACTAACTCTCAAAAGAAAAATCATTCTTTTTCATTGAGTTTTGAAAGAAATATGGTCATTTGAACATGCATGCACAAATCTGTCATTGGTTTGCACACTCATTTTGTTTCAATTAGTTGGAACCTCAAATCACCATATTTTTGAATGAAATCAGTGGCATATGAAAGGTAACACATTAAATTAACTTCCAGAAGAAGAATCAAGTGATTTGGAAGAATATTCAAAGAGTTATGGTCGTTCAAAGTAGGGTTTACCTACTGTTGAACTTCCAGATGCACATGCATCTTGTTATGAGCATTTGGGGGGTCAAAACTCAATGTTTTTGAGTGAGACCACTTGGATTAGAACCCCAACTCACTAAATAAACTTGTAGATAGACGATTCATGATATTTGAACATAAAAATTGTAAGAAATTGACGATTTACACACATGCATGAATCTGCCAGAACCAAAATCACCATTTTTGTTCAAGAACACCTAAAATCATGATTTTTCCTCTATTTTCTTGAGTTTTATTTGTGTAGATCATAGATTATCACCATTTTATAAACATTTTACATGTTTTGGTGTAAAATCTCTCCACAAACTCATAATTTTTGGATATTAGGACCTGACTCCTCTGGTAAATCTGTTGATATTACCAGCTACAGAGGAATGATTGGTTCTCTTTTATATTTAACAGCAAGTAGACCTGATATTATGTTTGCCACTTGTCTTTGTGCTCGTTATCAAGCCAATCCTAAAGAGTCTCATTTGGCTGCTGTAAAAAGAATTTTTAGGTACTTAAAAGGTTCACCATCGTTGGGCCTTTGGTATCCTAAAAATTTTGGATTTGATTTAATGGCGTATACAGATTCTGATCATGCAGGTTGTAAGCTTGACAGAAAAAGTACATCAGGTAGCTGTCAATTTCTGGGAAATCGACTTATAAGTTGGACATCCAAGAAACAAAACTGCGTATCCACATCTACAACAGAAGCTGAATATGTTGCTGCTGCTAGTTGTTGTTCACAAGTTATTTGGATGAAGACCCAACTCAGAGATTATGGTCTGATATACGATAAGATTCCCATCCTCTGTGATTCTGAAAGTGCTATCGCCATTACGTAAAATCCGGTTCAGCATTCCAAAACAAAGCATATCGATGTCAGGTATCATTTCATCAAGGATCATGTCGAAAAGGGTACAATCGAAATGTATTTTGTTTCTACTGATTATCAACTTGCTGATATTTTCACAAAAGCTCTTGATGAGAGACGTTTGAACTTCTTAATTAGCAAGTTGGGAATGCTTAATATGTAACAATGATTTCTTCAGAAGCATCCAGAAGCCTACGAACTATTCGACGATACTTCGAAGTCATCGAAGTCTACGATGCTTTCGAACTCTTCGAACACTTCGAAGCCTGCGAGTTACTCGATTTTCTCGTTTCATAATAATATTTTTCTTTCAAGAGAAATCATAAAGTGCAGATTGAGAAACGAGGTAAAGAAGCTACTACAGGGGGAGTTCACCATTCAAGGGGGAGTTTACCATTCAAGGGGGAGTTTCACAATGCAGAAGATATTCGTCTAAGTCTAACTACGGTTAGCCGTCTTCGATTTACTATTTCACTTAAATTTTATTTGAATCTATCTGCTCTGAGTTTCTCTTGCCGCCAAGGTCTCTTAGACTTTTGATTCATTTCAATTTTTTTTTTAAATATAAATCAAGTCGACATGTTTTTCAACTAAATTTTCTATAAATTGATATTTCTTATAATTTCCATTAAATATATAAATTCAATCAACTCTTGCCTCCAAGGTTGTTTAAATCTATATGTTTAATGCAAATTCTTCTTTATTATTCGTTTATAGAAACTAAACTCTCATGTGATTTTTGTTTTCACTTGGTCGATTTTTAAACTTAAATAAATAAAATTAAGATTAAAATCTGTGTTTACTCAATTAATTCAAAATTAATTGATTAATTAAACAGATTTTTTTATTACTTTTGTTTATTTCTGCTTTTAAGAAAAACAGCCTCTGCTACTAAATCATCATCATACATGTGTCTCGTCGTACATGTGTCCCCAATCGAAACACTGCATGTGTATACCCGCGTGCTTACATCAGCTCAAATGAACCGTTTTTTTTCTCCCCAAACTTAATAACCCCTTCCCATTCTACAGTTCTCTCTCACATAAAACCCCCAATTTCAACCTTCATCTTCTTCCTCGCAAAAATTCCCTAAATCAGTGTTCATTCTCTTTGCAAAGACAAAGTTTTCTATTGTCAAGCATTCGAAATTTCAAAATGGCTTCCAACTGTGCCCGTCCTTCCAACAATGATGAAGAAAGAATCACCGATTCAACTGCGGATAGTACTCCCATTGTGAAACTGCCATTGAAGGCGAACAATGTGCGAGTCTTGCTCAACCCTAACAACTTATCAACCAGAATTTCGCATCATGATCGAGTTTCTACAACAACACCAGTTGAATCGAGCCCTAACCCTAACCAACCCAAACATCCCTGAAATCTATGTCCAAGAACTGTGGCTAACAATGATCATCGAAACTGATGAAACACTCGCCGGTTCTTTCACCCATCCTGAACAAGTGGAAATTGCTGTTCAAATCCCCATCACCAAAAGAAAACTTGCCAAATATTTCCATCTTCCCCTTTCTGTGATCGAAGTGGATGGGCAAACCATTCCCAATCCTGCCCTAGAAGAAAACCCTTCCACAGAAGCCCTCCTAGCCTTCAATAAATCTTCTGGGTTACAATGAACCTCTTACAAGGCTGTCCGAATTCAAGAGGAAGAAGTTGCCCCCAATGTGGAATCTACTCGTCTCCATTCTCAACAAGAGCCTAACCTGCAAAATAGGTTCTCTGGATCAGGCTAGCCGAAACATTCTGACTATAATGTATGGGATGTTCTTCAATCGACCCTTGGACTATGCAAGTCTCATCTTCCAAGAGATCAAAGCAGCTGTGCACACTAAGGTGATCCATCAGAGTCAGGGAAAGCCACTACCAGCACTCATGTTCCCAAGATTTCTATCTCTCATCACTCATCCCGCAATTGGGGCAATCGAAGCTCCCCGATTCGGCCCATTCCGCAAAATTGCATCAATGAGCTCCCATAGATCAACCATCGACAAGATCGGCTACTTCCGCACCCGCAGAATTATCCGGTACATGCTAAACCTAATCCCATCTAGCTCTTCTAATCTCCAAATCTATAGAAGCTCTATGGTTTTCTCGAAACAGTAGAATTCCTACCCCAGAGCACTTAGAGCCAGGTGTAGGTGGTCAGGGGTCTGGTGAGCATGAGCTTGAGAAAAATAGGAGTGAACATCCGAGTGCTTCTACCCATGCCGACCTTCTATTAAATGAAGGTACAGAAGATGTCCTCAGAGACACATATGAGTGTTCCTCTCCTATTCCCCAAAGGGCAACCACAACTTCGAGGTTGATGTCACCACGTCTCCACTCATTGACTTAGAACGGCCAGATTCAAACCACCAAGAAACCGGCCGTTCGGAGGATACTTCTTCTTCGAATCAAATTCATCCGGGGAAAGCACCTCCACTTCATCATCCTCCCAAAAGGATGATGATGATAATATAAGAGTTCATTCGCCCTTAACTCGCCACTTCCTTCACCACATGTTCATGTCTCCGTGATCGACATACCAATACGCACAGAGGATGAGTCCACATCCTCTCCTAGGATAGATGCTAATGAATTCCCATCGGAGGGTTACGGCCTAGGAATGCACCTCTTACCGGAGTGTTTACACTTCACCAAGGTAAGCATACTTGTCTTCGACACCTCATCCTGCGATGATGAGGATAATGTTGAAACGGTCGGAACAACCGAAGAGGAGCTCGTGAATAACGGCCCTCAAGGATCGGTTGGAAGTCCTTCTACACTCAACGTCAAAACGGTGTAGAAGGCCCCTCGAACGCGAGGGTAAAGGGGCTCCATGTGTTGGAGATGCACCGGTTACATCTTTTGATTTAGTCACAAATGCGGCGTTCTTGGCATTTGCCGATCAAATTCGAGAGATCCGTGGAAGATCTAAAATTATCCGTGACCACTAACAACTCTCTTCTTCGAGCCTTCAATTTAAAATTGAAAGTCGAACTCTCTCTTAGCGGATCTTCGGCGCCAAATGCGTACCTCTCAAGAAGATCGAAGGCCTATTTCTTTGAACAATTTTTGCTATTGAATAATGGTCTTCAAGCAAATGCAGAGGCAATCTCTCAACTTCTAGAATCTCTACGTGCCTGCGACTACGGCTCTACGGTGGCCGATATACGTAAGATTATCAAGACCATCATTCCTTCGATGATCCCTTCCGGGTCTACGCTCGTCAAGAAATACGATCTCGCCTCTTTCCGAGAAGATTATTCTTGAGCGAATGTCTTCCATCGCTTCAAAGTACTCTTCCAAGCCCTCCACATCCTCAACAGACCAGAAAATTGCTGCCATCGAATCTACTCTATCTCAACTCGTGCCTCTGGTTTCTTCTATTGCTGAGGCGTTTAATGCCAAGAAGAAAGCCAAGGAAGAAAGGGCTTGCAAAAAGGCAGTAGCCGAAAAGAAAACATTCCGAGGATCGGGATCCCGATTCTCGGAAAGGGGAGAAAGGTCCCGAGCCTAAGCAAGCCAAACAAACACCACCGAAACCAAACACGACCACCGCCGACTCTTCAACTCCAAAACCATCACAGCAACCTTCTTCTTCAAAACAAGTGCCAATCACTCCAACACCTCTGGCTACGCATTCTGGGCCTCTACCCAGAGATCCAGATCTAGCTAAGTTCATTCTGGATGTTATGGGAAAAAGCAGAATCCCGAGCTCTCCGGCTGAAAGGGCTGAAATAGTCAGAGCTCACGAAGAACGAGAACGAGCTAAAGTTGCAAAGGAAAGAGCTAAAGCTGAAAAAGAAGAAAGGGCCAGAGAGGAGGATGAGGAAGTGTTCAGAGCTGAAAAAGAAAAAGAAGAAGAGATAATACACCAGAGGCTAATTGTTGAAGAACAAATAGAGATAGAGAGGGCTGAAGAGAGAATCTGGAAAGAGAGAAGGCTAGACTTGAAGAAGAACTACAAAGACAAAATTTTGAAGCTGAAGAAAGAGCAAGAGTCAGAGCAGAGGCCGCTCAGAAGCAGAAAGAGATCAGAAGAGGATAATTTGAAGAAAAATTAAACAAAGATGGAAACATTGAACTTCCAACACTTGAAGTTGAGAAAAGGCACATGTATGCTCCAACAGATCAGAAGATTTATCTCATGATGCCTAACTTCGCAAACCAATACAATGTAAGCAATGAAGTTAAAGATAACTTCATGGCTCATAAACAAGACAGAAAGACGGTTTTCACTACTGCTCCAATTACAAAGATCACAGCCATGAAACATAAGCAGTTTCAAGATACACCCATTTGGTACACAATCTACGAGGTAGTCAGATCAAACAACAAGAGTTATTACATATGTGATAATGATCTGTTGTCCATCCATCCACCGATCTCATTTTTCCGGAAGAATTTATGAAGACTCACTTTTCCGAACGCAAAGATCCACAAGACCATGTTGCCTACACTAGAATTATTCTATGTATGAAATCATACATTAGATACAAAAGGCGAGTCGACTTCCGTATTGGCTTAAATTTCAAAATGGATAATGCGGCTATCTCTCGCACCAAATGAGGAACTTGAAGGGATAAGCAAATTCGAGTGGGTAGACTTCTTACGAACCGGAAGAGGGAATCATCTTCAAAAGACCAAATGGAAAGAGCTTCTTTCGCATCAAAGAAGCTCACAAATACTCTTCGAGGTAGTCTACATCATCAAGTGCTATCTTTGGCTTAGACACGACAAATCCGGATGTTGCAAAGAAAGTAGAGAAAAGACTTGATGGACTTCAGAAGAACAGAGAGCTTATCGATAATATTTCAAGTATCATTGCTGCTGTTGATCCTCTCTGAAGAAAGTTTTTTTGACTTCATACTTAGGGGGAGAATGTTAGAAATTAAAGTATGAGTCAAAGAAGAGATGTCTACAAAAGTCAACACACTCTTCTTGTTATAACTAATTGTTGTTAGACGCTCCCTTTTAGACACATGGCACTTTGTAATTGGCTAGCATTTTGACTTTCTGTTTTTGTATCTGTATAAATAGCATTATATTGTGTTTGTAAAAGTTGTCGATCAATACATTTACATTTTGAAGAATACTGTGCGTAATTCATAACTTTGTCTACTTTGATTCAAAGTTATCATTTCATAATCTTTGTTCTTCATTCTGTTTACTGTTCTATTGATTTAAATTGTTAATTGATCTGCTTCCGCATTTCACTTTGATTCAATACTCTCAATTAACAATCGGTTTAAAGGAATCTGGAACCAACAAAAGTAACTTAGAAATGCAAGAAAAGTTGGTTTTTTTCCAAAATTTGCAAGAAAATGAAGAACATGAAGTTTTGTACTTACTTGGATGATTGTGTGTTGAATATCTTCAATGTTCTTGCACTAAGATGAGTTTTTGATGAAAGAAATGGCTGGAGTTTTTGGAGAGAAAGAGAGGAAGAAGAGAGAAGTGTTTATGGCTCTTTGGTGATGGGCCCCACCCAAAACCCAAAATTTTTCCTTTAAAACTCTATTTTAAGCCCAAAAATGTGAGATTTGAAGTCCAATTTCTCAATTTTGGCCTTTTTCTCAACTTTGTTAGCCCATTTTGGTTAGTTTCTAATAAAAATACTAAAACTATATATTTTATATAAATTGGGTATAAATTAGAGCATTTGGCACTGTATTGGACATTTCAGACAGTTACGGGTCGGAACCGGACATTTTAAACGACTACCGGAAATGCTAGGGATTTTTCGGCCATTCTAAACCAACTAACTTCTATTCTTATAATTAAACTATATAAACACTAATAAACTTAATAGAAGCTAACCTGAAAGTTCGAATTTTGACAGTTGTCACAAAATTCTTCATATATTTCTTCAAGAATATCTTTAAAATTTGTTTTATTTTGAGTTTCAGAAGTATTATTTGATGTACATTCAGAAATTGTTTCCGAAATAACTTCAGATTTTGATTCAGAAGATGCTTCAGAATTAACTTCAGAAGTATTTGAAACTTCAAAGACTGTTTCAGATCCTATTTCTGATTTAATTTTTTTTTATTGAATCACTTGAGTCAAGAGATTTTTCATCTGAAAACAAAACTTCTGATTTGATAAATGGAATTCTTTCAGGCAAAGAATGATCAACAGGTTTATTTACAACACCTTTACTTTTCTCATTGAAAATTTTCATATTTGAAACATCATATAAATTTGAAGGTGCTTTCTTCAAAATTTGACTTTCATTGTATCCTAAACCTGCTTTGATATTTTAAAATATTGAATTCTGAGCCTGACTTGTTAAAATATTCAGAGTTTGTTCAGTTTGACCTCTTTTAAAATTCAGATCTTCTAATTCCTTGATCTTTTTGTATAATTCAAGTCTTTCTTGATTTAGAAAGTTCATTTTGACATTCAGAACTTCTTTTTCAGATTTTTCATTAAGAATATCTTTTTGCATACTATCCATCTTTTCTTTCAACAGAGATTTTTCTTTAAAAACTTTTTCAAGTGTTTATTCAGCATTTTGACAATTTTGTTTATAGATTTGACTTTCAGCTCTAAATTTATTTACCAAAGTTCTTTCACCTTTTATTCTGTTTCTGAGATTTTCAAATTCAGAAGTCATGTTCAGAATTTGATCTTGCATGTTATTTTCAGAATTATGAGAATTTAATGATGAAATTGTTTCAGAATTAAGTTCAGAAGAAGAAGTTTGTATCTCAGAATCATGTGCATGAGTATTTTCTGGATCCATCTGGCACATGTAGCAGTTTGAAGCATAATGAGCAACTTTTTCATCATATTCTCCATCACTCCAGTTCAACCAATCTTTTTTCATATTTTGTAACTAGAGTTGGATTCATTTCCTTCTTCTTTGCAAGTAGATGCTTCTTTTCATAGTAACCAACATTCTTGACCTTAGGCATTTTGCACTGTCTTGCAAAATGACCAGGTTTTCCACAATTGAAACACCTAGCTGGTTATGTTGTATCTTGTTGAACAACATCTTGACTTAAGATCTTCTTTGATCCATCTTCAGATTTTGATTTGTTCTTGTATTTCTGATTGTATCTTTGATGGAATTGTCTTGTCATAAAAGCAATATTATCAGAAATCCTTTTCAACTCTTCATCTGACTCATCTCCATCACAGAGGGCAATTTCTGGAATTTCACAAACTTTGTTCTTTGATGACATGGTCATTGAACTATTTAATTTCTTGCTTAACAAGGCTATAATATAATTTGTCTTTTTCTGTTCATTCTGTCTAAACTTGATTTTGTCTTCTTGTTGAAACAAAATTCCATAAACATCATGGATAGATTTTTTAGACATATTTCTGGTAACCATGTTGTCAGAAAAGCTAGACCATTCATTCCCCAAATTATTCAGAAACTGTTAGGATCCAAAGAATCCTATGAATTTGGATCCTATGTTTTGAAATGTTTTGTAAAGTAAAGTACTTCAGAATCTGAAGATGAATAGTTCAGAAGTTCTGAACTAGTGCTAGAAAGATAAATAAAGTCATCTTCAGAAGTGGAAAATATATATTCAGAAGTTCTAAAGACAATTCAGAAGTGGTTCTGAAGAGCAAAGTTCAGAATCTGAAGACAGTTCAGAAGTTCTGAAGAACTTCTGAATAGAGTTTTTGATGACGTGTCTTAATGTAATTGGACTGTGATTTAAATACATGTAACTTTAGCTATTCTATTTTAGTATATATAGAGAGTCTGTTAGACAGTTAGTAGTTGAACACCACACATGAGAGTCGTCTAAAGGTGTAAGTGTGTGTTTCTCTATAAAGCTTTCTACAGTTCTTAATAAAATGAGGATTCATTGAGCATTCCATATCGGATCTATTGTAATATGGGAACAACAATTGGTATCGTAGCCTATTGATTTGCTCAAATCAAACTATCCAATCTGTTGATTCTATCTCATTGAATCCAAACTTTATTTCATCTCATTTTTAGATCTATAATATTCATCTTTTTATACTTTGTTTTCGAATTGTTCTCGAAGATATCATTCAAATATGTGTTTGAATTTATCTATATTCAAATTCAGTTTTGATTTCATTTATATTCGATTCTACAAAGTTATTCTCATTAGGTCTGAAATGCGGATGGTTATTGGGAAGAAAATTCATTGCCAATTGGGTAAAAATTGATTATGCACACTAGGTGTTTGATAAAATGTTTATGAGAGATTTGGTTTCTTAAAATAGCGTCATGAAGAGTTATTTTCGATGTCAAGAACCAATGTTTGGAAATCAAAGCTTTGGTTGTGATTTGGTTATGCAAACCCATATTCAATTTTTGTGGCATTGAATAAAAATTAGGATGCTGACAGATTTGCGATGTTATGCTATATCGATCATATCTCTCTCATCACACCACCAATTCAAGTGATTCAAACGGCCCTGGATAGAAAATAGACGGATCTACAAGTTTCATGTTTAGAATTTTCAGTGATTCGATCTGTAGAAGACCCAGTAAATCGTTGAAGTTGAAGTTAGTGTGCTGAAGCAAAGCTGTTGGACAGATATGCGCGACTGTACGGAAACGATCATATCTCATGCGTCCGAACTCCAAAGAAGGTGAATCCAGTTTCCATGGAAAGTTAACACACCTCTCTACAATGTTAATGTTTTGAGTTTTTCCAAACTCTAAATATTTCATGACCAGAAGCAGCATAGAAGTCAGTGCAATGCTGCTGGACAAAAGCTTTCTTTGCTGATTTTATATCTTATGTATTGATGAGTGGTATTGTGGCTTGTTCTATATCATGTCAAACTTCAGAATTCTGTTCGTTGAAGTTTAAATTAGCCACGGCTTCAGTTCATCTCAGTTCTGGCCCGCTCTTAACCAGTATTGCTTCTGAACATCAAAGAACCAAGAAGCACAGTTCAGAACCAACACTTCATCAAAGATTTCTTCTTGCAACCAGAGATAGACTGTTGAAATCCTGTCAATGCTCAAGAACTACGGAGCATAATTTTCATCCTTTGATCTCACATCGGGGATCTCAGAATTAATCTTGGTGCTTTCGAGTTCTATTTTTGGAACAAATATTTCTGGTTGATATTATTTTGGGCTCCTCGATTATGGAAGATTACTTGACCAAGCTATCATGCTGAATGTCCACTCAACTCATGGTTTACAGACAAATTCTTTGTTATTAGACTGATTCTGCACGGTGTTGTCACGCAACTCACACTTTATCTATCCACGTTTGGATGAATCAATACGCTATGGGGTTGGCTGAGCTTCTGAGGCTAACAGTTGTGTTGAGTTTTACAGGTTAAAGTTGTATTTGGTGCAATCAGTGGTGTTTATGGCACATTGAATCTGATTTTAAAGTTGAAATAAAGAATAAGAGCTTAATTCAAGGGGGAGCTTGAATTTATTGGAATGAGGTTACTACATCAAGGGGGAGCTACATGTTTATCTAAGGGGATCTTCAAGCTTCTAAAGCTTAATGGGAAGACGGCTAACGACGTTCAATGGATTTTCCTTTTGTTGTTTTCCTTTTAACATTTAGGGGGAGATTGTTAGTCCCAATTTTATTGTTGAAAGTGTAAAAAGGAAAACCTGTGATTAAAGTATGAAAGAACAGAGATCGTTCTCCAGAGCCGCAACTAGAGGTCGTTATCGAGGAACCAGAGCCCGTGTATAAAGATCAAGAGACGGAGTATAGCGTGCTGAATGTTCAAGTTTCCAGAGGTTCAGCCTCTGGACTATACATCAAGAGGTTCAGCCTCTGGACGATAGATCAAGAGGTTCAGCTTCTGGACCATACATCAAAAGGTTCAGCCTCTGGACCATACATCAAGAGGCTCAGCCTCTGGACTATGCTTTTGGTTCAATCCTTGTCAGATCTTCAAATGGTTGTTCTCCCTATCATAGCCCGACACCTCATCTAGTAGTTGTCATTCCACCTTTACACGTGGAGCTTCTACATTTGGAGGATACTTTGACTTTTCTTATTTTAGGCTATAAATAGGAATCCCCTTACCCATTTGTAATTGTGAATGTGAGATTGTTTCTTTGAAACTCTCCATCTCCAAATACCCTCATAATTCCAATTATGTAAGATATATGATCACGATTAATCATATGACTACGCTTCTATCTTCATATTGTTCTTCATATTGTTCTTCATTTTGATTAATCGTTTTTGATCTAAATTGCTTCCGCTTTACATATTTTCATTAGATCATTGATTCAATATGAGATATGGGTTCCTACAGAAACTTATTGTTAACTTCTGAATTTGATTTCTGAACATCATTTCTCCTTAAGTCATTCAGAATATTGTTGAATCTGTGATAAGTTTCAGTGATTGATTCACCCTCTTTGTATCTGAAATTTTCATATGTACCAATACATATCTTCAGTCTCTGAGCTTAAGCTTTAGTACTCCCCTGCATCTGAGCCACAACTTCATCCCACATGGCCTTAGCAGAAGTTAAGCTATCAACTCTGTTGAATATTTCATTTGGGATGGCCATGGTGAGTAGAGTAAGTGCTCTTCTATCTACTTTGTCTTGCTCCTTTTCAGCATTGTTATACATACCTGGACTCTTCTTGATCCGGGTGGCAAGAATTTCAGGAGTAGTTTCTGTTCTAGGAACAAAAGCAATTTCCACGTAGACTTCAAGGGGACCAATGATAGTGGATTGATAGTGGATTGCATTAATAACATATTCAATCATGCTTTTCACCCCAAATCGTAGAAAATACTTTGAAAGAGGGGCTGTGAATACTCACATTATAGCAAAGCTCCGCGACACAAATAAACACAATCCGATCCCCACACGACGACCTAACGCTTCCCTATCAAAGAGTAATACTCAAAACCGTCACTTATAGGTCTAATACTAATTATAGAGGTGAATAAATCTTAAGCCCATATGTGTCTATATATGTCCAATTATACAAAATGCCCATATGCTCGTTAATATCGTAATTTATACCGAAAGTAATCTTATTATCCATCACATGATCAACATTTATAAAAATCAGTAAAGTCCAGAATTTCTCTCCTGGACAGAAACTAATTGTCCTAAAAATGATCAGTTTTCAAGGGCTTCCAATATGACCTAGTTTCCTATCTTTTTATATATGATAAAGTACTGAGTTATGGTCTTTGTGACCAAATTTCATGCCTTTTGGACTTGTACAAGTGGTTCAAATAATTGATGCAAAACATTATGTCACAACCGGTAAAACAGATTACACCATGTTAGTAAATCACTCACTTGAGGAGTTATACTTAGTGTTTTCTAGAATTTCCAGTTGGATTGGAATCATAACTCATAAAGGAAACTTTTGAGATAAGAATCGCTGATCTTGAAGAAGTTATGAAGGAGATATGACACTACAAAGTTGCATGCACAATTCTGTCATTAGCTGACAGATTGCACACTTAACTTTAATAAATTGGTTAGTGCCTCAAAACTTCATATTTTTGTATGAAAATGGATTCATATGAATCCTAACTCATAAAATAAAGTTTTAGAAAAAGAATCATGCATTAAAGACAAATAACAAAGGAGATACTAACACACAAAGTAGAGTTTAGCTGTTGGTGGTTTCACAGATTGCACACCTAAAGTATTTTAGGTGTTTGGAGGGTCAAAACTCCATATTTTTAAGTGATTCCACAAACTGAATATAACTCATAAAACTCAAAGAGTTGGTGAGTTCACAGGTTTTCAATATTTCAAACATCCATTTGTGTAAGTGAATATGAGCAAAATAAATCTTTGGCACTTATTAATATCTTAAAACGTCAAGGCATTACGTACTCTAATTTTTAGTATATAAAGAGCCACCACTAATGAAAATAGCTCATATAACATATTCAATCATGCTTTTCACCCCAAATCGTAGAAAATACTTTGAAAGAGGGGTTGTAAATACTCACCTTATAGCAAAGCTCCGCGACACAAATAAACACAATCCGATCCCCACACGACGACCTAACGCTTCCCTATCAAAGAGTAATACTCAAAACCGTCACTTATAGGTCTAATACTAATTATAGAGGTGAATAAATCTTAAGCCCATATGTGTCTATATATGTCCAATTATACAAAATGCCCATATGCTCGTTAATATCGTAATTTATACCGAAAGTAATCTTATTATCCATCACATGATCAACATTTATAAAAATCAATAAAGTCCAGAATTTCTCTCCTGGACAGAAACTAATTGTCCTAAAAATGATCAGTTTTCAAGGGCTTCCAATATGACCTAGTTTCCTATCTTTTTATATAAGATAAAGTACTGAGTTATGGTCTTTGTGACCATATTTCATGCCTTTTGGACATGTACAAGTGGTTCAAATAATTCATGCAAAACATTATGCCACAACCGGTAAAACAAATTACACCATGTTAGTAAATCACTCACTTGAGGAGTTATACTCAGTGTTATCTAGAGTTTCCAGTTGGATTGGAATCATGACTCATAAAGGAAACTTTTGAGATAAGAATCGCTGATCTTGAAGAAGTTATGAAGGAGATATGACACTACAAAGTTGCATGCACAATTCTGTCATTAGCTGACAGATTGCACACTTAACTTTATTAAATTGGTTAGTGCCTCAAAACTTCATATTTTTGTATGAAAATGGATTCATATGAATCCTAACTCATAAAATAAAGTTTTAGAAAAAGAATCATGCATTAAAGACAAATAACAAAGGAGATACTAACACACAAAGTAGAGTTTAGCTGTTGGTGGTTTCACAGATTGCACACCTAAAGTATTTTAGGTGTTTGGAGGGTCAAAACTCCATATTTTTAAGTGATTTCACTTGAAAACTGAATATAAATCATAAAACTAACTCTCAAAAGAAAAATCATTCTTTTTCATTGAGTTTTGAAAGAAATATGGTCATTTGAACATGCATGCACAAATCTGTCATTGGTTGATAGTTTGCACACTCATTTTGTTTCAATTAGTTGGAAACTCAAATCACCATATTTTTGAATGAAATCAGTGGCATATGAAAGGTAACACATTAAATTAACTTCCAGAAGAAGAATCAAGTGATTTGGAAGAATATTCAAAGAGTTATGGTCGTTCAAAGTAGGGTTTACCTACTGTTGAACTTCCAGATGCACATGCATCTTGTTATGAGCATTTGGGGGGTCAAAACTCAATGTTTTTGAGTGAGACCACTTGGATTAGAACCCCAACTCACTAAATAAACTTGTAGATAGAAGATTCATGATATTTGAACATAAAAATTGTAAGAAACTGACGATTTACACACATGCATGAATCTGCCAGAACCAAAATCACCATTTTTGTTCAAGAATACCTAAAATCATGATTTTTCCTCTATTTTCTTGAGTTTTATTTGTGTAGATCATAGATTATCACCATTTTATAAACATTTTACATGTTTTGGTGTAAAATCTCTCCACAAACTCAGAATTTTTGGATATTAGAAGAAAGTAACTTAGAAATGCAAGAAAAGTGGGTTTTTCACCCAAAATTTGCAAGAAAATGAAGAACATGAAGTTTTGTACTTACTTGGATGATTGTGTGTTGAATATCTTCAATGTTCTTGCACTAAGATGAGTTTTTGATGAAAGAAATGGCTGGAGGTTTTGGAGAGAAAGAGAGGAAGAAGAGAGAAGTGTTTATGGCTCTTTAGTTCTAGAGAGAGAGAGAGATTTGAATTTTGAATGATGCAAATGAGGGGAAATACAAAAAAAAATAAGTTTTATATGTGGATTAGAGGGGGGGGGGCGGCCATGGTGATGTGCCCCACCCAAAACCCAAAATTTTTCCTTTAAAACTCTATTTTAAGCCCAAAAATGTGAGATTTGAAGTCCAATTTCTCAATTTTGGCATTTTTCTCAACTTTGTTAGCCCATTTTGGTTAGTTTCTAATAAAAATACTAAAACTATATATTTTATATAAATTGGTATAAATTAGAGCATTTGGCACTGTATTGGACATTTCAGACAGTTACGGGTCGGAACCGGACATTTTAAGCGACTACCGGAAATGCTAGGGATTTTTCGGCCATTCTAAACCAACTAACTCCTATTCTTATAATTAAAGTATATAAACACTAATAAACTTAATAGAAGCTAACCTGTAAGTTCGAATTTTGACAGTTGTCACAGCCTTCCCCCGTTAAAGAAATTTCGTCCCGAAATTTAAGAAGTGGCTTTCTCCGGGGTGTTCGTGAATAAGCTGGGATACTTTTGCTTCATCAAATCTTCACGTTCCCAGGTATACTCTAGACCATGTTTCGCATTCCAACGGACTTTAATAATAGGGATTTTACTGCGCCTTAACCGTTTAACTTCTCGGTCCAAAACCTCAACTGGTTCTTCAACGAAGTTTAACCGATCGTTAATCTGAAATCGTCCATGGGTAACATCAACGTTTCCTATGCTAGGCATTTCTTTATATTTGACACATGAAATGTGTCGTGGATGGCGCTTAGATTCGGTGGTAACTTCAACTTGTACGCCACTGGTCCGATTCTTTCATGTATTTCGAATGGACCAATGTATCTTGGACCCAGCTTGCCTCTCTTCCTGAAGCGTACCAGTCCCTTCCATGGGGACACCTTTAATAGCACTTTATCTCCCACTTGAAACTCCAACGGCTTTCTCCGATTATCCGCATAACTCTTCTGACGATCTCTTGCTGTCTTGAGTCTTTCTTTGATTATCGAGATCTTATCAGTGGTTTCCTGAATAATATCGGGAGTTGTCAACTGTCTGATCTACGATTTCTACCCAGCTAAGCGGTGATTTGCACTTACATCCGTATAGAGCTTCGTATGGTGCACATTGTATGCTGGTATGATAGCTGTTGTTATAGGAGAATTCCACAAGTGGCAGGTGGGTATCCCAACTTCCACCAAAATCTATTGCGCAAGCCCGTAACATATCCTCTAGCGTTTGAATAGTTCTTTCCGATTGTCCATCCGTTTGAGGATGATAGGTAGTGCTATAATCCAAACGTGTACCCAATGCCTTTTGAAATGATTGCCAAAAACGCGATGTAAATCGTGTATCTCTGTCCGAAATAATGGAAATAGGCACACCATGATGTGTAACTATTTCATTAATATAGATTTGCGCACGCCTTTCCATACTGAAATCTTCGCGAATGGGGATGAAATGAGCCGATTTGGTAAGTCGGTCTACTATAACCCATATAGTATCATGCCCCTTTCCAGTTCTGGGTAATTTAGTTACGAAATCCATTGTTATTTGCTCCCATTTCCACTGTGGTATTTCAGGTTGTTGGAGTAAACCAGATGGTTTCTGATGTTCAGCCTTTACCTTAGCACAAGTCAGGCACTTGCTTACGAACAAAGCTATATCTTTCTTCATTCCTGGCCACCAATAATACTCTTTCAAATCCTTATACATTTTATCTGCTCCTGGATGAATTGAATATCTGAATCGATGGGCTTCGTCCAAAATGATTGATCGTAGATCACCAACTTTCGGTACCCATACCTTATTCTTAAAGTAATGTACCCCATCTGTCTGCATTTCAAATTCCTTCTCTAGGTGCTGCAAGGTTTCATTCTTCAAATTCTCTTCTTTCAAAGCCTCTCCTTGTGCTTCCCGTATTTGAGTTTTTAAACTCGTCTGGACCATCATTCCCATAGCACGTGCTCTTGTTGGTTTTACTCTTTCCTTTCGGCTTAACGCATCGGCTACCACATTAGCTTTGCCTGGATGGTACTTTATTTCACAGTCGTAGTCACTAAGTAGTTCAACCCATCTTTTTTGCCTCATGTTTAACATTTTCTGATCAAGAATATGTTGAAGGCTCTTGTGATCTGTGTATACAGTACACTTAGTACCGTAGAGATAATGTCTCCAGATCTTGAGTGCGAACACCACCGCTCCTAGCTCCAAATCATGAGTAGTATAATTCTTCTCGTGAATCTTCAGTTGTCTTGATGCGTATGCAATAACCTTGTCTTTTTGCATTAACACGCAGCCCATTCCCTGATGGGAAGCATCACAGTAGACTACGAAGTTATCTACTCCTTCGGGTAGAGCTAGAATCGGTGCGTTACATAACTTGTGTTTGAGTGTCTGGAAGGCTTCTTCTTGTTTCTCTCCCCAAATAAACATTTTATCTTTTTGTGTTAGAGTTGTTAGTGGTTGCGCGATCTTAGAGAAATTCTCGATAAATCGCCGGTAATAATCTGCCAATCCCAGAAATAGGCGGATTTCTGTTGGTGTCTTTGGGGCTTCCCATTTCTTAATGGCTTCAATCTTAGCTGGATCAACTTGAATTCCTTTTTCATTCACCACGTGGCCAAGAAAGTGTACCTCACGAATCCAGAATTCACATTTAGAGAATTTCACGTACAACCTTTCGTTTCTAAGCAATTCCAATATCAACTTCAAATGTTGCTCATGCTCCTTTTTGTCTCGAGAATAAATGAGTATATCATCTATAAACACAATCACAAACTTGTCGAGATACGGTCGACATACTCTATTCATCAAATCCATGAAAACTGCTGGTGCGTTTGTTAGACCAAATGGCATGACTAGGAACTCGTAGTGACCTTATCGAGTCCTAAAGGCCGTCTTGGGGATATCTTCTTCTCGCACTCTCATTTGATGATATCCAGATCTAAGATCGATCTTCGAGAAGTACGTTGCACCTTGAAGTTGGTCAAACAGATCATCAATCCGGGGAAGGGGGTATCGGTTCTTAATTGTCAACTTGTTGAGTTCCCTATAATCGATACACATTCGAAAAGATCCATCTTTCTTCTTAACAAATAAAATTGGGGCTCCCCAAGGTGAAGAGCTAGGTCTGATAAATCCTTTGTCGAGTAATTCCTGAAGTTGTTCCGACAGCTCTTGCATCTCTGATGGTGCTAATCGATATGGTGCTTTCGCGACTGGCGCGGTTCCAGGAATTAATTCTATGTGAAACTCCACTTGTCTTAGTGGGGGTACTCCAGGCAATTCGTCCGGGAATACCTTAGGAAAATTTCGAACTATAGGAATATCTTGAATGCGTTTTTCTTCAGCCTTCTTATCCTTGATGTGAGCTAGAAAAGCAATGCAATCCTTTCTCAAATACTTTCGCATCTTCATACATGTCACTACTTTAATACCCCTCCTGGGTTTCTCTCCGTGTACTTCGAGTTTTCCCCCTTCGGGTAACGGAATTCGTACGATCTTTTCGGAGCAACAGATTTCGGCTCGGTTTTTGGATAACCAGTCCATGCCCACAACCACGCCAAAACTTCCTAGTTTAATCGGGATTAAATCTATACAGAAATCCCTACTAGCCAAATTTATAGTGCAGTTCATTATTACATCATTGACCCTACACTCTTGACCGTTGGCATATTCAATTACGTATGATTCTTTCAACTTTTGAGGCCTTAGATTTATCTTTGGTCTAAAATCTAATGACACAAGACTCCTATCTGCTCCAGAATCAAATAGTATAAATGCATCATGATTATTCAGGAGAAACGTACCTATAACGACATCTGGATTCTGTCTTGCTTCCTCAGCTCCAATTTCAAACACTCGGCCTCTTGCTGGACCTCCTTGATTTCTTTGGTTGGCCGGTCGTGCTTGATTAGTGTTCGGTCTTTGATTCCATTGTGGACATGTATTCCGAAAGTGATCCGGGCTTCCACACTCAAAACATGCCCGCCTTCCTGTGCTCCTGCAATCTTTGGCATAGTGACCTCCTTTGTTGCCTTTTTGACAGATAATACATCGTCCGATATGCTGTCTATTGCACTTGTCACATTTGGGATGAGGTCTTTTTCTCTTTCTCCGCAGGTTGAGTTTGAATTACGTAGTTACCTGAAGTTCTTTGTTCCTTACTTGTCCTTTTTCCAAACTGCTTTCTTATTGGTTCATCCATCTTTCTCTTCCCTTGTGCCTTATTCCTTACAAACAATCCCGAGAGAGTAGCATTGTTTGTGAGTCTGGTTGCCGAACTTACTGCCTCTTGTAGAGTCTTTGGGTTTGCTGAGGTAACATTCCCGCGTATCTCCGGAGATAATCCCTAAACATACCTATCAACACGGTTCTCTTCAGGCGTTACCAGATGCGGTACCATTTTTGCCAATTCATGAAATCGGGCTGTGTAGGAGTCGATATCATTCCCTTTCATCTCGTGATTCCACAACTCTGCTTCCAGTTTCTGAATCTCGCTCCTAGGGCAGTATTCTTCCTTCAACATTCTTTTGAAATTTTCCCATATAAGACTGTTGGCGGCTTCCCGACCTCGGGTTTGTAATTGGGTGTTCCACCAAGTTAATGCTCGCCCTTGTAATAGACAGGCAGCAAACTCCACCTTCTTTCCCTCAGCACACTTGCTAATGTGGAGGACAGACTTCATGCTTTCCAACCAGGTCAATAAACCGACTGCTCCTTCAGTTCCGAAAAATTCTTTAGGATTACAACTCCTAAAGGATTTATACGTACATTCCCTATCTCCAGAACCCTGATTGTTATTTTGATTAGCGTTTAAACCAGCTGCTACTTGGCTCACAATACCTGGTAGTGCTGCCATGAGCTGTTCAGATACTAGTCGTGCAACATCGGAATTTACTCTTCTCGGAGGCATTGTTCTAAAAAAAACACAATTTTAAATTGAGTTTCGATCAGATTTCTATTACTAATTCCGATCTAATTCTACTTACTAAGCTCAAGCTTATAATGTAATGTACGTCTAATATCAATCAACTAGACATAAAATCAAGAAATATACAATGAAACATGGATATCTTTCATAAGCATAACACATAACATTCATCACAAGTTTCAAAATACAAATCCCAAAAGATAGCAAATTGTTTACAACTTAAAATAAACAAGACCGAAATAAAAGTGTTTTTAATCCAAAAGCTTTGCCTAAACAGGTTTACTAATGCATCACCAACCAAAACAATATTCCTAATAGGATCACCAGAGCTCCTATCACCCACTCTAGGTAAGCGTGCATCCTCCGAACCGCCAACCTAGCCTCAAGGGAAACCTCCATGACTCTATTCGTAAACTCGTCATGTGTGTGCAATATTGTTATGATGTCGTCTAAGGATTGCCGATAATGGTCCAACATCATCCGATGAGTATGTACCTCGTTGGCCATACCCGTGACCCAGTAGTTTTCTGCTGCGGTCATTCCTTGTGGTCGGGGCACCGGTACGCCAACTGCGGGTGGAGGAGGAGTCACACTTCGCGACCTAGATCGCGACTGAGATGGTTCCCCCGATGGCACGGAAGGAATCGTGAAAGTCACTCTCTGAAGAGGGAGAACGCGCTTGCGGGCAGTCCTTATCGTCCTTGGCCCGCGAGATGTCCCCTCACCAGTAGGTATGGGTACGGGCATGGGAACAGAAGATCGAGCAGAAGAGTCGGCAGAATCCTCTTCATGACTATGCTCGGATGGGTCATAGTCATCATAGTTTGTGTCGGCTCTCTTAACCCTGCTGGTAACATAACCGGATTCATCCGGGGAGTGGTCGGATGTGGACATAGTGCTGAGATAAATATAAAAAAAATAATTTATAAATATCAGAAACATTTTACAATAATCATGTGAACTCACATAAAATCATATTTCTCATTTTGAAGTGAAAGATTTCCCGATCGATTCCTATTTTTAGAATAATTTAATGCAAGTCCTTTCTTATTCATACCATATTTAGACATAGGTGATCAGGCTTTGCCTGATTATGATATGTTAGATCGTTGCTTATTCTAATTATACTAGTAGTGATGTTTTTAAATTTATCTACGAAAATAGTTTTTCAAAAAATAAAAAAAAATTTGGTTATAGTATTTGGTTTCAATAGAAAACCGGTGTTCTCTATAACCTATGGCTCTAATACCAAGTCTGTCACACCCCGCTAAAGCGGAAACACGAGGCGTAATAGCGCAAGATTTCATAACAATAGGAAAAAAACAACACCAACCATCCATTCAAATACATAACAGTCTAAGTTTAAAATTTTACATCGCATCAACTAAAAGTTCTAACAAAATAAAGTAAACCAAGTGTTTCAACTAAACAGTTTCAAATAAACAAGATGATTGATGTCGATGCGCCCACATAATGGAAAGATTCGGTTAATCTTTTCTTACCCCTGAAAAGCGTGATAAAAACAAGGTCAACTACAAAGAGTTGGTGAGTTCACAGGTTTTCAATATTTCAAACATCCATTTGTGTAAGTGAATATGAGCAAAATAAATCTTTGGCACTTATTAATATCTTAAAACGTCAAGGCATTACGTACTCTAATTTTTAGTATATAAAGAGCCACCACTAATGAAAATAGCTCATATAACATATTCAATCATGCTTTTCACCCCAAATCGTAGAAAATACTTTGAAAGAGGGGTTGTAAATACTCACCTTATAGCAAAGCTCCGCGACACAAGTAAACACAATCCGATCCCCACACGACGACCTAACGCTTCCCTATCAAAGAGTAATACTCAAAACCGTCACTTATAGGTCTAATACTAATTATAGAGGTGAATAAATCTTAAGCCCATATGTGTCTATATATGTCCAATTATACAAAATTCCCATATGCTCGTTAATATCGTAATTTATACCGAAAGTAATCTTATTATCCATCACATGATCAACATTTATAAAAATCAATAAAGTCCAGAATTTCTCTCCTGGACAGAAACTAATTGTCCTAAAAATGATCAGTTTTCAAGGGCTTCCAATATGACCTAGTTTCCTATCTTTTTATATAAGATAAAGTACTGAGTTATGGTGTTTGTGAGCAAATTTCATTCCTTTTGGACTTGTACAAGTGGTTTAAATAATTGATGCAAAACATTATGTCACAGCTGGTAAAACAGATTACACCATGTTAGTAAATCACTCACTTGAGGAGTTATACTCAGTGTTTTCTAGAATTTCCAGTTGGATTGGAATCATAACTCATAAAGGAAACTTTTGAGATAAGAATCGCTGATCTTAAAGAAGTTATGAAGGAGATATGACACTACAAAGTTGCATGCACAATTCTGTCATTAGCTGACAGATTGCACACTTAACTTTATTAAATTGGTTAGTGCCTCAAAACTTCATATTTTTGTATGAAAATGGATTCATATGAATCCTAACTCATAAAATAAAGTTTTAGAAAAAGAATCATGCATTAAAGACAAATAACAAAGGAGATACTAACACACAAAGTAGAGTTTAGCTGGTGGTGGTTTCACAGATTGCACACCTAAAGTATTTTAGGTGTTTGGAGGGTCAAAACTCCATATTTTTAAGTGATTTCACTTGCAAACTGAATATAACTCATAAAACTAACTCTCAAAAGAAAAATCATTCTTTTTCATTGAGTTTTGAAAGAAATATGGTCATTTGAACATGCATGCACAAATCTGTCATTGGTTGATAGTTTGCACACTCATTTTGTTTCAATTAGTTGGAACCTCAAATCACCATATTTTTGAATGAAATCAGTGGCATATGAAAGGTAACACATTAAATTAACTTCCAGAAGAAGAATCAAGTGATTTGGAAGAATATTCAAAGAGTTATGGTCGTTCAAAGTAGGGTTTACCTACTGTTGAACTTCCAGATGCACATGCATCTTGTTATGAGCATTTGGGGGGTCAAAACTCAATGTTTTTGAGTGAGACCACTTGGATTAGAACCTCAACTCACTAAATAAACTTGTAGATAGAAGATTCATGATATTTGAACATAAAAATGGTAAGAAATTGACGATTTACACACATGCATGAATCTGCCAGAACCAAAATCACCATTTTTGTTCAAGAACACCTAAAATCATGATTTTTCCTCTATTTTCTTGAGTTTTATTTGTGTAGATCATAGATTATCACCATTTTATAAACATTTTACATGTTTTGGTGTAAAATCTCTCCACAAACTCATAATTTTTGGATATTAGAAGAAAGTAACTTAGAAATGCAAGAAAAGTTGGTTTTTTTCCAAAATTTGCAAGAAAATGAAGAACATGAAGTTTTGTACTTACTTGGATGATTGTGTGTTGAATATCTTCAATGTTCTTGCACTAAGATGAGTTTTTGATGAAAGAAATGGCTGGAGTTTTTGGAGAGAAAGAGAGGAAGAAGAGAGAAGTGTTTATGGCTCTTTGGTGATGGGCCCCACCCAAAACCCAAAATTTTTCCTTTAAAACTCTATTTTAAGCCCAAAAATGTGAGATTTGAAGTCCAATTTCTCAATTTTGGCCTTTTTCTCAACTTTGTTAGCCCATTTTGGTTAGTTTCTAATAAAAATACTAAAACTATATATTTTATATAAATTGGGTATAAATTAGAGCATTTGGCACTGTATTGGACATTTCAGACAGTTACGGGTCGGAACCGGACATTTTAAACGACTACCGGAAATGCTAGGGATTTTTCGGCCATTCTAAACCAACTAACTTCTATTCTTATAATTAAACTATATAAACACTAATAAACTTAATAGAAGCTAACCTGAAAGTTCGAATTTTGACAGTTGTCACAAAATTCTTCATATATTTCTTCAAGAATATCTTTAAAATTTGTTTTATTTTGAGTTTCAGAAGTATTATTTGATGTACATTCAGAAATTGTTTCCGAAATAACTTCAGATTTTGATTCAGAAGATGCTTCAGAATTAACTTCAGAAGTATTTGAAACTTCAAAGACTGTTTCAGATCCTATTTCTGATTTAATTTTTTTTATTGAATCACTTGAGTCAAGAGATTTTTCATCTGAAAACAAAACTTCTGATTTGATAAATGGAATTCTTTCAGGCAAAGAATGATCAACAGGTTTATTTACAACACCTTTACTTTTCTCATTGAAAATTTTCATATTTGAAACATCATATAAATTTGAAGGTGCTTTCTTCAAAATTTGACTTTCATTGTATCCTAAACCTGCTTTGATATTTTAAAATATTGAATTCTGAGCCTGACTTGTTAAAATATTCAGAGTTTGTTCAGTTTGACCTCTTTTAAAATTCAGATCTTCTAATTCCTTGATCTTTTTGTATAATTCAAGTCTTTCTTGATTTAGAAAGTTCATTTTGACATTCAGAACTTCTTTTTCAGATTTTTCATTAAGAATATCTTTTTGCATACTATCCATCTTTTCTTTCAACAGAGATTTTTCTTTAAAAACTTTTTCAAGTGTTTATTCAGCATTTTGACAATTTTGTTTATAGATTTGACTTTCAGCTCTAAATTTATTTACCAAAGTTCTTTCACCTTTTATTCTGTTTCTGAGATTTTCAAATTCAGAAGTCATGTTCAGAATTTGATCTTGCATGTTATTTTCAGAATTATGAGAATTTAATGATGAAATTGTTTCAGAATTAAGTTCAGAAGAAGAAGTTTGTATCTCAGAATCATGTGCATGAGTATTTTCTGGATCCATCTGGCACATGTAGCAGTTTGAAGCATAATGAGCAACTTTTTCATCATATTCTCCATCACTCCAGTTCAACCAATCTTTTTTCATATTTTGTAACTAGAGTTGGATTCATTTCCTTCTTCTTTGCAAGTAGATGCTTCTTTTCATAGTAACCAACATTCTTGACCTTAGGCATTTTGCACTGTCTTGCAAAATGACCAGGTTTTCCACAATTGAAACACCTAGCTGGTTATGTTGTATCTTGTTGAACAACATCTTGACTTAAGATCTTCTTTGATCCATCTTCAGATTTTGATTTGTTCTTGTATTTCTGATTGTATCTTTGATGGAATTGTCTTGTCATAAAAGCAATATTATCAGAAATCCTTTTCAACTCTTCATCTGACTCATCTCCATCATAGAGGGCAATTTCTGGAATTTCACAAACTTTGTTCTTTGATGACATGGTCATTGAACTATTTAATTTCTTGCTTAACAAGGCTATAATATAATTTGTCTTTTTCTGTTCATTCTGTCTAAACTTGATTTTGTCTTCTTGTTGAAACAAAATTCCATAAACATCATGGATAGATTTTTTAGACATATTTCTGGTAACCATGTTGTCAGAAAAGCTAGACCATTCATTCCCCAAATTATTCAGAAACTGTTAGGATCCAAAGAATCCTATGAATTTGGATCCTATGTTTTGAAATGTTTTGTAAAGTAAAGTACTTCAGAATCTGAAGATGAATAGTTCAGAAGTTCTGAACTAGTGCTAGAAAGATAAATAAAGTCATCTTCAGAAGTGGAAAATATATATTCAGAAGTTCTAAAGACAATTCAGAAGTGGTTCTGAAGAGCAAAGTTCAGAATCTGAAGACAGTTCAGAAGTTCTGAAGAACTTCTGAATAGAGTTTTTGATGACGTGTCTTAATGTAATTGGACTGTGATTTAAATACATGTAACTTTAGCTATTCTATTTTAGTATATATAGAGAGTCTGTTAGACAGTTAGTAGTTGAACACCACACATGAGAGTCGTCTAAAGGTGTAAGTGTGTGTTTCTCTATAAAGCTTTCTACAGTTCTTAATAAAATGAGGATTCATTGAGCATTCCATATCAGATCTATTGTAATATGGGAACAACAATTGGTATCAGAGCCTATTGATTTGCTCAAATCAAACTATCCAATCTGTTGATTCTATCTCATTGAATCCAGTTTATTTCATCTCATTTTTAGATCTATAATATTCATCTTTTTATACTTTGTTTTCGAATTGTTCTCGAAGATATCATTCAAATATGTGTTTGAATTTATCTATATTCAAATTCAGTTTTGATTTCATTTATATTCGATTCTACAAAGTTATTCTCATTAGGTCTGAAATGCGGATGGTTATTGGGAAGAAAATTCATTGCCAATTGGGTAAAAATTGATTATGCACACTAGGTGTTTGATAAAATGTTTATGAGAGATTTGGTTTCTTAAAATAGCGTCATGAAGAGTTATTTTCGATGTCAAGAACCAATGTTTGGAAATCAAAGCTTTGGTTGTGATTTGGTTATGCAAACCCATATTCAATTTTTGTGGCATTGAATAAAAATTAGGATGCTGACAGATTTGCGATGTTATGCTATATCGATCATATCTCTCTCATCACACCACCAATTCAAGTGATTCAAACGGCCCTGGATAGAAAATAGACGGATCTACAAGTTTCATGTTTAGAATTTTCAGTGATTCGATCTGTAGAAGACCCAGTAAATCGTTGAAGTTGAAGTTAGTGTGCTGAAGCAAAGCTGTTGGACAGATATGCGCGACTGTACGGAAACGATCATATCTCATGCGTCCGAACTCCAAAGAAGGTGAATCCAGTTTCCATGGAAAGTTAACACACCTCTCTACAATGTTAATGTTTTGAGTTTTTCCAAACTCTAAATATTTCATGACCAGAAGCAGCATAGAAGTCAGTGCAATGCTGCTGGACAAAAGCTTTCTTTGCTGATTTTATATCTTATGTATTGATGAGTGGTATTGTGGCTTGTTCTATATCATGTCAAACTTCGAATTCGTTCGTTGAAGTTTAAATTAGCCACGGCTTCGAGGTTCATCTCAGTTCTGGCCCGCTCTTAACCAGTATTGCTTCTGAACATCAAAGAACCAAGAAGCACAGTTCAGAACCAACACTTCATCAAAGATTTCTTCTTGCAACCAGAGATAGACTGTTGAAATCCTGTCAATGCTCAAGAACTACGGAGCATAATTTTCATCCTTTGATCTCACATCGGGGATCTCAGAATTAATCTTGGTGCTTTCGAGTTCTATTTTTGGAACAAATATTTCTGGTTGATATTATTTTGGGCTCCTCGATTATGGAAGATTACTTGACCAAGCTATCATGCTGAATGTCCACTCAACTCATGGTTTACAGACAAATTCTTTGTTATTAGACTGATTCTGCACGGTGTTGTCACGCAACTCACACTTTATCTATCCACGTTTGGATGAATCAATACGCTATGGGGTTGGCTGAGCTTCTGAGGCTAACAGTTGTGTTGAGTTTTACAGGTTAAAGTTGTATTTGGTGCAATCAGTGGTGTTTATGGCACATTGAATCTGATTTTAAAGTTGAAATAAAGAATAAGAGCTTAATTCAAGGGGGAGCTTGAATTTATTGGAATGAGGTTACTACATCAAGGGGGAGCTACATGTTTATCTAAGGGGATCTTCAAGCTTCTAAAGCTTAATGGGAAGACGGCTAACGACGTTCAATGGATTTTCCTTTTGTTGTTTTCCTTTTAACATTTAGGGGGAGATTGTTAGTCCCAATTTTATTGTTGAAAGTGTAAAAAGGAAAACCTGTGATTAAAGTATGAAAGAACAGAGATCGTTCTCCAGAGCCGCAACTAGAGGTCGTTATCGAGGAACCAGAGCCCGTGTATAAAGATCAAGAGACGGAGTATAGCGTGCTGAATGTTCAAGTTTCCAGAGGTTCAGCCTCTGGACTATACATCAAGAGGTTCAGCCTCTGGACGATAGATCAAGAGGTTCAGCTTCTGGACCATACATCAAAAGGTTCAGCCTCTGGACCATACATCAAGAGGCTCAGCCTCTGGACTATGCTTTTGGTTCAATCCTTGTCAGATCTTCAAATGGTTGTTCTCCCTATCATAGCCCGACACCTCATCTAGTAGTTGTCATTCCACCTTTACACGTGGAGCTTCTACATTTGGAGGATACTTTGACTTTTCTTATTTTAGGCTATAAATAGGAATCCCCTAACCCATTTGTAATTGTGAATGTGAGATTGTTTCTTTGAAACTCTCCATCTCCAAATACCCTCATAATTCCAATTATGTAAGATATATGATCACGATTAATCATATGACTACGCTTCTATCTTCATATTGTTCTTCATATTGTTCTTCATTTTGATTAATCGTTTTTGATCTAAATTGCTTCCGCTTTACATATTTTCATTAGATCATTGATTCAATATGAGATATGGGTTCCTACAGAAACTTATTGTTAACTTCTGAATTTGATTTCTGAACATCATTTCTCCTTAAGTCATTCAGAATATTGTTGAATCTGTGATAAGTTTCAGTGATTGATTCACCCTCTTTGTATCTGAAATTTTCATATGTACCAATACATATCTTCAGTCTCTGAGCTTAAGCTTTAGTACTCCCCTGCATCTGAGCCACAACTTCATCCCACATGGCCTTAGCAGAAGTTAAGCTATCAACTCTGTTGAATATTTCATTTGGGATGGCCATGGTGAGTAGAGTAAGTGCTCTTTTATCTACTTTGTCTTGCTCCTTTTCAGCATTGTTATACATACCTGGACTCTTCTTGATCCGGGTGCTAGAATTTCAGGAGTAGTTTCTGTTCTAGGAACAAAAGCAATTTCCACGTAGACTTCAAGGGGACCATTGATAGTGGATTGCATTAATGCCTCATCAATGTTATCCAAGAATTGAATCATCCTTATGTGCCATTGATGATACTCTCCCAAGAACAGAGTAGGTGGTTTAGTTTTCAGATCCGATGGAGACAATTTCTTTCGACATCTTGATTTGAGTGATCGTAAATTCACCTAAGTTTGAATTTTAGTACAATTTGAATCAATCTTGAATAGATTGATCAAGAATCTCAAGAACTTGTCAGATCTGACAGGTTCTTAGTAGAATCAAAAGTAGATGAATTGGCTATGATACCGATTGATAGATCCTAAGTATCAATATGTAGAAAGAAAGTAAAGTATTAACCAGAAAAATAGCAAGGAAGTCGGATGTAATATTGATATTGACAAGATTACACACAGATGTATCTTTACAGTACAAAAGATCTATGAACGTTAGTTATAACAAGCTAACTAACCTTCTATTTATATACAATAGGAAATACTAAAGTGACAATACATTACATGACAGACCTACAATATCTATACATGTGTAAGGAGTAAGTTCATAACTGCTTCTGAACATCTTCAAAATATACTTCAGAAGTTCTTCAGAACTTCTTCAGAACAACCTCAGAACCTTTAGAACTTCTGAAGTAGCCACTTCAGAAGTTATGCCTTAAGCTTATCTACACTCTATTCATTTGAAAGTCACTTTGACTTTGAGCTTCTGAGCTTTCTTCTCAAAACTGGACAAACTTCAAAACCCAACCTCTTTTGAAGCTATTTCATTGACTTTATCAAGAGTAGTATCAACAATACCTTTTGAGAAGCCCGACTGCATAAGGAATAGAGTAAGTCTATCATACCAGGCTCTTGGTGCATGTTTGAGTCCATATAAAGCACGATCAAGAATATAGACATGACTTGGTTTTGTAGGGTTAACAAACTCATCTAGTTGTGAAACATACACCTCTTCGATGAGTTTCCCGTATAAGAAAGTAGTCTTTACGTCCATCTGAAATACAGTAAAGTTCTTGTGAGCCGCGTATGCCAGAAACATTCGGATTGCATCTATACCGGCCACTGGTGCAAATGTCTCGTCATAGTCAATGCCTTCTTGTTGATTATAGCCCTTAGGTACTAATCTTGCTTTATTACGCACTACGATACCATCTTCAACCCTTTTGTTTTTGAGTACCCATTTCATAGCGATTATCGTCTTGTTCTTAGGACAAGGAACTAGTCTCCAAACTTTTAATTTCTCAAACTGATTCAACTCTTCTTGCATCGCAATTATCCAGTCTGAATCAGCCATAGCTTCAGATACTTGTGTTGGTTCTATCTTACTTAAGAATGAGGCAAATAAGCACTCATTTGCAGATGCAAACCTTGTCTGAACTGATGCTGCAGGATCACCAATTATCTGATGAATTGGATGATCTCTCGTCCATTGGTTATTATGGGGAAGTGGAATATATGTTGAGTCACTGTAATCAGGATCCAGTTATCTAATGTTTGAACCGTTTTGGGAGTTCTGATTCGAGTCCTTTGTACAGATACTGGTTCAGGTATAACCATTGTCGGTTGTTGCACATGAACAGAATCTGGTGAACTCTCAGATACATGTTCAGCTACTGTCATTGGGATTTGAATCATACTGTCATCACTTGGTATTTAAGTTATAAGTGATGATTCTGCAAAAGATTGCATTGGTACCGCTTTAGAAGATACAACTGTCGGTCCAGAAGCAGATGTAGGTATCACCGTAGATTCTTCAACAATCCTGTCAGAAACATTAGTGTGATTAGTACTACTATTATTCTTGTTAGTATTGTAAGTACCAAAATATTCATCATAATTTTTTTTTCAAATAATAAGTCCAAATCTGAAAATTGATCTAATTGTAACATCCTATTTTTTGTAGAGATTAGATTAAATATTTGGATGTTTGAAAGTTTGGGGTAAAATGGTGTTAAAGTGAAATCCAAGGGGGTTTATTATGCCAATCTCTTGATCTTATAATAATAGTAAATAGGAGTTTAAAAGGAAAAGAAATTAGAAGAATTTTGAAGAGAGAAGACGGAAGAAGAAGAGGATGGCGATGGAATGTATCTAGGGCTTCAAAATTCGATTTCTTGCCATCTAATCATCAAATTAAGGTAACTTCTTCATATTTAGGTTTGATTTCTTGTTATATTTGATGTTTAGGTTAGTACTGGGTTTCATTTGGTTTTTAGGGCTCACATCGAGTTTTAGTGGCTACCATGAAAGGACAACCGTGTATATGTATAATTTATGAGATAAACTCATGTTTTTATGATGTATATTTAGCCCCAACTGAGTCCCAGTGTGTTATATCTTCATCTTGTTGCATAGAACCTAAAATTCTTCATGTTGTTAGTAGAATTAATTTGCTTCATGTTTAGTATAGTATTAAGCTCATGCAAGATGTTCCATTTTGAGTTGAAGTTGAAAGTTGTAATCTTTGACAATCTTTGAAAGTCAAAGTTTATTTGATGAACTTTAAGACATTGAAATCATCATGCATGGGTTAAGATGTTTGATATAGTTGTTCTTGGTATTATTAGGATGATATTAGATGGAATGAAGAAGAAAATTTCAACCCAAACATGTTTTTGATGGTAGTTTAAGGATTATGTTCAAAACAGTTGACTTTTTCCAAAAAGTCAAACTGTTTTGCATAATTTTAAAGTTTAGTTGTTTTATGCAAAATTAAGAATTTAAATTTGGTGGGTATAGTTATTATAAGTATATAAAGGTGTTACAATGATTATATCAATGTTTCTTATGAGTTTTGATGGATTTTCAAAGTTAAAGAATGTTTTTGTTCGGTTTGTACTAAAATATGAAAGTGTATGCATGAGTTAGGATTTAAGTGATTAACCAACGTCTGAACCTTCTAATCATATTATAATGCATTTATTAAGCATGTTTTGAAGGTTAGTATGTAAGCAACGGACCTCATAAGAAATATGGGTATGTGACCGGATTAAAGTTAGTTTGGTGCTGGAAATTGTAAAATTCATAAAAAATTACTCATAACTCGGATTTAGACGAGTAATACCAATCTGGAACCGGTGAAACATCTGCAACCGATATGTTTTACGTATAAGGTAGTTCAGACTCTAAATAGGTCAAAAAAATAGGTTTGTGCAAAGCTATCCGTTTTAGAGGCAAGTAAAAGATTTTTTTTATCTTTTAAGTTCATCTCGAGTGATTCTTGATGGTATATTAAAATAAGAAAGTTTTCTAAATCATTTGTGTAGAATGCTTGTAATGATATGTGAATTATATGTGAATTGTTTAGGTAGCACGGCAGATAAGGAAATTGGGCATCAGCGGGATCTCAACTAAATAGGCTAAGGTGAGTTCAAGTAGTCTTAAAACTGGGTGCACGTCAAATGTATGTATTTTACATAACTGATTCATTCCGCTTATGATTGAATAGTAGTTGAAAAATGCATGATTCAAATGCGTATTATGAAATGTGGTTATTGTATTATTTCCTTTTACATACAAAGTAAAATTTAGGTGAAAACTAGCATGCTAAATTATTACCAGAAACTATGTAGAATATGGTTTGATGTTTTGAAACTTGTTTATGAAGCATGCTATTGATTAATTTTTGGGGAAATAAACTTTATATAAAAGAGGTATTGTGAGCTACTTGTTTGCTTACCGACGTGGTGTATTTAGATTCGGATCTGGCGATTTAGGTTCACCCCCTTTGTTGCGTTTGTATTGGGGTCGCTTCCTTTACAATTAGATGGCTTGCTCCCATTTGGTGTTTATGGAGTACCATGCACCCTTCGTACCAGATACTCGGCTAATAGGTATAGTGTCTACAAGACATATCGTGCACATGGTGATTATGCCGAAATTAGCCTAACGGATAAGTGGACTGCTGAGTGGTTCTTCTTCAATGATTCCGGTATTTATTGTGGGTCTCCCTCACTTGGTGTGATGTTTATAACCTCATTATAAAAAATAATAACCACACTTTTATATGTTTTTTTAGTGAAAAATAATATATTAACTTCTATATTACAAGTATTTACCAATTATGCATTGTTTGAATTTACGAACGGGTCATGCCGAATTTTTGCCATAAATTTTAGTCTAAAAGTTAGGGTGTTTCAATTTGGTATTAGAGCAATAGTTTAAGGGAATTAGGTTAATAGAACCTAATCTTAAACCTATGGTTGGTATAGTTATGAACTATATGATTAGTATTAGAAGTTTATATGATCGAATTTGGAGTTTATATTGACCATTTGTTATGATTATGTAACAGCTCGGTATGGATCCAAATGAAAATCATCCTTTAGATCGAAGGGATGGCGAGGAGATTAATAGTTCAACTCCAATTCAAAATCCAGACATTCCAGAGATGGATCTTAGGACTTCAATCATGTCAGATATGATGAAATTGATGGAAACTGCTATGAGTAAACAACAAGAAGCATTCTTAAAGATGATACAGAACCGAGATTCTGCTAACAACAAACAAAAAAACGACAAGAAAGAATGTAGAAACAACATACACAAATAAGAGAAAACAAGTGGTGAATGAAAATCAACCGAAGAAGACTGTCTCGTTTAAAGGGTTTTTGGGTTGTAAACCTCCAGAATACATGGGTGGTGTTGATCTAGTGAAGTGCATGAAGTGGTTACAAGAAATAGAACAAGCAATTGAATCTAGTAAATGTGATGAGCAACAAGAAGTCAGATTTGCTTCACATATGCTACGTGGAGAAGCTGTGAGTTGGTGGACAGTGACTAGACAAGCTCTTGGTCCAACCATTGTGTCAGAAATGGCTTGGTCAGTGTTTAAAAGTAAGATACTGGAAAGGTATTGTAATGAAAGAGCTTGAGACCATATTGCAAAAGAGTTCCGGAATTTGAAGAAAGACAATTTGTCATTGGCCGAGTATACAAGAAGATTTATGGAAAAGTTGGGATTATTAGAACAAGTGTCTCTGGATGAAAAGAGTAAGATAGAGTTTTATTTAGCTGGCCTACCATCACTAATGAGATCTTTTATACGACCTGCATGTATAGAGACGTTGCAAGAAGCCATGGAGGAAGCTCAACTGATTGATGATGACGTAACTGAAATGAAGGAAGAGATAGCGGTAAAAGGGGAAAAGAGAAAATGGGAAGGAAAGACAAACAAACAAAGTAAGCTTAGACATGTTACTACTCCAATTGAAAGAAAGTTTAACTTAAAAATGGAACCAAAGACATGTCCGAGTTGTTACAAAAAGCATGCGGGAAAGTGTTCTGATTATCCAGTATCATGTTACAAGTGTGGGAAGCCGGGACACATTAGCAGAGATTGTGACAGTAACAAGCCTCGATGCTATGGTTGTGGAGCTGAAGAACATATCCGTCGTGACTGCCTAAAGTTCAAAGAGTCTGTGAAGGGAACACCAAGTAGGAATCAACCAAAGAGGGATTTGAGAGCCCCTGGTAGAGCATTTCAGATGACAGCGGAAGAAGCTCGTGATGCAGCTGATGTAGTCATGGATATGTTTCTAGTCAACTATATACCCGCTCGTGTTTTATTTGTTCAGGAGCCAACCGTTCTTTTGATTCCAAGGCATTTTGTAAGCAATTTGACATGCCAATTAGCAAGTTAATAGAAGCATTACTGGTAGAGACAGCTAATGGGGCCAAGTGTCACTGTGAGGTTTATAATGGATGCTCAAATGAAATTGAGGGTATCTCATTTTCAGTTAGCTTGTTATCCATGACAATAGGAGGATTTGATGTTGTGGTAGGTATGGATTGGTTGTCTAAACATGGAGTAGATATTTTATGTTCAAAGAAGATGCTTTCTATTTCTAGACCAAATGGAGAGACACTATTGGTTTATGGGGATAAGAGAAAGAGTGACATAGGGATCATCTCGGTGGCGAAAGCACGAAAATTTCTTATTAAAGGTTGTTTTTCATTTTTTGCATATGTTGTGGATGCGAAAGTGGAAATGAAGAAAATTGAAGAGGTGCGGGTAGCGTGCGATTACCCTGATGTCTTTCCTGATGACCTGCCCGGTGTACCACCAGACCGTCAGGTAGAGTTTCGTATAGACCTCATTTCTGGTGCAACACCGATCGCTCGTTCACCATATCGTTTAGCTCCTTCAGAAATGAAGGAAATGATGACTCAATTGCAAGAATTGCTCAACAAAGGGTTCATCCGACCTAGTTCCTCGCGTGGGGTGCTACAGTATTCTTTGTAAAGAAGAAAGATGGTACGTTGAGAATGTGTATCGATTACCGCAAACTGAATAAAGTGACGGTAAAGAACAAGTATCCCCTTCCTCGTATTGATAATTTGTTTGATCAAATCCAGGGAGCTAGTTATTTTTTTTTTCAAGATTGATCTTCGGTCGGGTTATCATCAGTTAAAGGTGCGAGAGGAAGATGTTGCCAAAACTGCTTTTAGAACCAGGTATGGCCATTACGAGTTTTTGGTTATGCCTTTTGGATTGACAAATGTCCAGCTGCATTTATGGATATGATGAATCGAGTTTGTCGCCCTTTCTTAGACAGATCAATTATAGTGTTCATTGATGACATCCTCATTTACTCCAAGAATGAGGAAGAACATGAAAGACACTTGCAAGAGGTTCTGGAGTTACTAAGACGAGAGAAACTCTATGCAAAGTTCTCTAAATGTGACTTTTGGCTATCCGAAGTACAATTTCTTGGTCACGTGGTTTGCAGTAAAGGTGTGAAAGAAGACCCGTCCAAGATAGAAGCAGTAATGAGTTGGGAGGCTCCAAAGAATCCTACAGAGATAAGAAGTTTTCTGGGACTACGGGATATTGTCGTAAATTCATACAAGATTTCTCGAAGATTGCTTCACCATTGACTTCTTTGACTCGAAAGAATGTGAAATTCGTATGGACCAAAAAACATACAGATGCTTTCAAGACGTTGAAGAAGAAATTGTGTGAAGCACCTGTGTTGTCTTTGCCAGAGGGATCCGATGACTTTATGGTATACAGTGATGCATCTGGGTCTGGATTAGGTTGTGTTTTAATGCAACGAGACAAAGTAATTGCTTATGCTTCTAGACAACTCAAGGAGCATGAGAAGAATTACCCGATACACGATTTGCAGCTAGCTGCAGTTTTATTTGCATTGAAGTTATGGCGACATTACCTCTATGGTACATTATGTACTATTTTTACTGACCATAAAAGTTTGAAATATGTTTTTGATCAGAAGGAGCTAAACATGAGATAAAGGCGATGGTTGGAGTTAATCAGAGACTATGATTGTGAAATCAAATATCATCCTGGGAAAGCTAATGAAGTTGCAGATGCTCTAAGTTGTAAAGAACGAGGTGGTGATGTGATGGTTAGATTTAACATAATCAAAGTCATGTCAAGTATGATTGAAAGAATTAAAGAGGCTCAAAAGGAGGCTTTATTAGAGGAACACCTAAAAGATGAAGTCATGGTGAAACAACAGTTTTTACTTGAAGAAGACAGTCGAGGTTTGAAGCTATTTCGAGGTAGAATTTGGGTACCAAAGATCGGGGGTAACCGTGAATTGTTACTAGAGGAGGCACATAAGTCAAAATATTCTATTCATCCAGGAAGCACTAAAATGTACCCAGATTTGAAGTTGCACTACTGGTGACCTATCATGAAACTCGATATAACAAGGTATGTTGAAAAGTGTGTGACATGCTTACAAGTGAAAGCTGAACATCAACGACCATACGGGAGTCTGCAACCATTGGATATACCAGAATGGAAATGGGACCATGTTACTATGGATTTCCTGATTGGATTGCATAAAGACATTGAAGGGTCATGATGCGATATGGGTTGTTGTAGACAGACTGACGAAAAGTGAACAGCTTCTTACCGATGAAGGAAACTTGGTCAATGGAAAGATTGGCTAAATTGTATATTGACGAGATTAACTCGAGACATGGAGTACGATTATCCATTGTTCAGATAGAGACAGTCGATTCACCTCTAAATATTGGGAGGGACTTCAGCGAGAATTAGAGACAAGAGTGAATCTGAGTACTGCCTACCATCCTCAGACTGATGGACAAAGTGAGAAAACAATCCATAATCTCGAAGATATGCTTCGTTGTTGTGTATTCGATTTTGGCGGGAATTGGGATGCGTACTTGCCTTTGGTTGAATTTGCATGTAACAACAACTATCATTCTAGCATCGACATGGCACCCTTTGAAGCACTGTATGGGCGGAAATGTAGGACACCCGTTTGTTGGTTAGAAGTTGGGGAGAAATAGTTTGTGGGTCCAGAGATTGTACAAGAGACTGCAGACAAAGTCAAAGTGATCCGAGAACGCCTTAAAGCCGCACAAGATCGACAAAAGAGCTACACAGATCAGAAGAGACGACCCAAAGAGTTTCAAGTGGGAGAATGATTTATGTTAAAAGTATCACCATGGAAAGGAGTAATCAGATTCGGGAAGCATGGGAAACTTGGTCTATGTTTCCTTGGACCTTTCACAATATTGGAAAGGATCGAATCTCAAGCCTACCGTCTATACTTACCACCAAAGTTGCAAGGAATTCATAACACTTTTCATGTGTGTTACCTACGGAAGTGTTTGGCAGAGGAAGAAAATATAATTCCGTTATCCGAATATCAAATAGACAACAAAATGCGGTACGTTGAAGAGCCAGGAGCGAAAGACAAAGAAATTACGGCGAAAGGAGATTGGGTTGGTCAAAGTTCAATGGAAGCATCGTGAAGGTGCTAATGTCACTTGGGAACTGGAAGATGAAATGAGAAGGCGCTACCCACAATTGTTTCTCAAGACTTTGATTTCGAGGACGAAATCTCCTTTTAGAGGGGGGGAATTGTAACATCCTATTTTTTTAGAGATTAGATTAAATATTTGGATGTTTGAAAGTTTGGGGTAAAATGATGTTAAAGTAAAATCCAAGGGGGTCGATTGTGCCAACCTCTTGATCTTGAAATAATATAAATAGGAGTTTAAAAGAAAAAAAAAGAATTTTGAAGAATTTTGAAGAGAGAAGATGGGAGAAGAAGAGGATGGCGATGGAATGCATCTAGGGCTTCAAAATACGATTTCTTGCCATCTAATCATCAAATTAAGGTAACTTCTTCATATCTAGGTTTGATTTCTTGTTATATTTGATGTTTAGGTTACTATTGGGTTTGATTTTTGGGTTTTTAGGGCTCACATCGAGTTTTAGCTTCTGCCATGAGAGGACAACCGTGTATATGTGTAATTTATGAGATAAACTCATGTTTTTATGATGTATATTTAGCCCCAATTGAGTCCCAATGTGTTATATCTTCATATTGATGCATAGAACCTAAAATTCTTCATGTTGTTTGTAGAAGTAATTTGTTTCATGTTTAGTATAGTATTAAGCTCATGTAAGATGTTCCATTTTGAGTTGAAGTTGAAAGTTGTAATTTTTGACAATCTTTGAAGATGATGCTCCAGATGAATTTGCATTCTTTTGAACACTTTGAATTGTGTTTTGTCCCAAAACTCCAACAATTAGTGGTGATGACATCATATCGCCTTGTTCATCAAACTTTAGATTGAGACTCTTAATCAGTACTTGAGTTGTTTTGTTATACACTCTGTATGTAGGTTTGTCTTTTGCATATCCCATAAATACAACTTCATCGGCTTTGGGATTTAGTTTTTCCTTTATATTCATGATCATTTAAGACCTAACACCTACATCCAAAAACTTGAAGAAATTCGATGTTAGGTGTTCGTCTATTTATCAGTTCATAAGGATTTTTACCAAACCCTTTTGTTACCAATGACCGGTTTTGGGTAAAACAGGCAGTATCCACAGCATCTGCCTAAAAACTTAATGGAAGACCAGAAAAAGAAAGCATTGTCCGTGCCGCTTCAACTAGAATTATGTTTCTTCGTTCCGCAACACCATTTTGTTGGGGTGTACGAGCTACGGAAAACGTAAGTGTGATGCCGACTAACTCTAAAAACGAATCAAACACTTTATTCTTAAATTCAGTCCCACTATCTGTTCTGATTGTTTGCACTGGCAGTTGCAGTTGAACTTGAACCACTTTCAGAAACGAGATAATAACGGCTGGT
Organism: Silybum marianum; assembly: GCA_036898165.1. NCBI lineage: Eukaryota > Viridiplantae > Streptophyta > Magnoliopsida > Asterales > Asteraceae > Silybum > Silybum marianum. The sequence continues at coordinate 10,401,064 of CM072540.1, read as the reverse complement.
GCTTCATCCTTTGTTCGTAGAAATTTTACCGAAGTAAATTGAGAAAAATCGTTGACAATCACTAAAATATATTTCCTGCCACCCTTACTTTGAACCCTCATCGGACCACAGAGATCCATGTGAAGAAGAGAAAGTGGACGTTTAGTAGCAAACTCTGTTTTGCTCTTGTGAGATGCTCGTTTCATCTTGCGTAATTCACATGCAGTACAGATGTGATCTTTTTCAAATTTCATATCTGGTATGCCTGATGCTAATTTACCGGATACAATTTGTTCAAATACTTTAAGTTGAGATGAGATAGACGACGATGACACAACAAATTCTGCTTTTCTGAAGCTTTAGTCATCAAACACACTTTAGTTGACGGATCAATCATGTATAGATTTGACTTTCTTTAACCAGCAAGTAACTCTTTGCCTTTATCTATCATGATACTGCATTTGGTCTTTTCAAATGTAACTTTTAAATCCTTATCACAGAACCATCCTATGCTAAACAAATTGTGACTAAGTCCCTCCACATAAGAAACCTGCTTAATTGTCAGATTCTCATGAATGATATCACCTTGACCAAGAATTGGAGCGGACTCAGCATTCCCAAAATGAACACTTCTAGAATATTTTTGTTTAAAATTACTCAACAACTTTCTTGAGCCCGTCATATGTCGTGAACACCCTGAATCTACTATCAATTTATGACAACTCATCTGCAATAAACATGTTACTTCCTTTTAGGTAACCATTTTGCAATGGGTCCTTTTTGGTTTGCACGCATATTAAACACATGATAAGATCCATAGCAAGAACTATCATGTTTGCTTATTCTAGTAGATATAAAATCATTGCTACGACATGTAATACAACACAAATTATCACATGCCAAATCAATCAATTGTCGAAAGGAGTAAACTTTTACTGGTAAAGAAACATTCAAAGTAAAATTGTTTACATCATTTTTGAACTTGGCAGTAATATTGTTTTCTGAGCAGTCGTATTACATGACATAAATGACTTTATTGAATCTAAAGAAGAAGAACTAGTTGATCTTTTAACTCTCCAAACATTCCTAACAACCTTTTCATCTAAATCACGATCTGAAACACCAGAATAATACTGATTAGTATGAGTGGATGTAAATTGGGAACCAGTTGGTTTAAAATTAATTCCATATTGCTTTTTCTTTGGCACATACTTCTTCATATGTGATTTTGGGTAATAAGTACGTGTTGAATCTTTTGAATTTGAACTCTGTCCATTAAAGACTTTGAAAGGTTCCTCAACGTTGGTTTTTCCTTTATCAATAAAATCATGAAGACTTGGAAGTTTAGCTTTGAAATCAAACTTAACAACTTTTCATCCTCACTCTTCGAAGTATTCATGAGTTTAAAAAATAATTGTGCAGATATTTTTGGTTTAGAAATTTTATTCGTATCTGTACAATTAGGTTCACCTAACTCTAAGTTCGAGTCTGAATCAGTTAAGCAGTTAGTAACATTGACTGATTCAGAAGAATTAGGCACAAAAGAATCATCAACTTTACTTTGACTATCAGACAAAAAATCACTGTTTGATTCTTTCTTTAAACAGTAAAAATATTCTCGGGAAACAAATGACTCAATGAAATTTTGAGAGGAGATGACGGCAGGCGACGACGACGATTAGGGTTTCGGACGGTGACGGTGTTTCTGATCGGCAGCAGGTAAGGTGCTCTTGATCGGCGGTCTTTGTCGTGGTAGGTTAAGGTTTTCTCCTTTTCGATCTTTCCCGGTATCGTGTTTCTTTGATCCGTGGGGTTACAATAGGTGGCTAAACTAGGGTTTCAGATTCTCTTTGAGAACTTTGTTGCCCACCCTAACGTTTTTTTGAGATTCTTGATCATCTAGAGTTACTTCGTGCATCATTGCTTCGATAATCGGTTTGTTCGATTAAGGTTTGGAGTTTTTTGTTCGTTAGGGTTTGTTAAATCCATAATGGTGGATCTGGTCTTCGCCGAGATGAGTGGGTCTACAAGACCATCGTCGACGGTGAAGAGTGATGTGTTCTCTGATCAGGACGTGCATGGAATAGCAAAGTCGAAAGCTGACGGTATTAGGGTTGACGTCAGCGTCAGCGTTGGGGCGATCAGGGCTGACGTCACCTTAGCAAGTGATGGTTCAGCTTCTAGGGTTGACGACAGTGGAGCGATTGGTTCGAAGCCGGAGGTGGTTCAACATGGAAGAGGTTCGGTGTGGGAGAGGCTTACACCTACGATGAATAGGGACGAATTGAAGAAGAATACTTTTGCTATGGTGGTGGGTGGTGTCCCAAAGCCGTAGTTGGAATTCTTCCCTTTGGAAAAGGATGCTAACTCTAGAGTGCGTATTGCGATGCCGATGACTAAAGGTATGACTAAATCTTTTCGTACAGTTCTGTTGGGGTATTTTTTAGGACCGCGTATCCCATTCCCAATTGTGCTTAGGGTGGTTTAGAATGCTTGGGGAAATTTGGGTTTATGGATGCAATGGTTAATGATCATGGTTTCTTCTTCTTTCGGTTTAATAATGAGGGAGGTTGCATGCAAGTTGTTGAATCCTCTCCCTTAATGATTAAAGGTGTCCCTCTCTTTGTCTCTCCATGGGATCCTTCAAAAAGGATCCGTAAACCGTTCATACCACATTCCCTTTATGGATCAAATTTACAGTATCCCCCTGGTAGCGTTCAATAGAGAGGGTATTAGTCGGATTGATAGTGCAGTTGGTGTTCTGTTGAGATTGGATGCGTGTACGGCTAGCACTTGTGACAAGTTGTGGGGAAGGACTAGCTTTGCTAAGGTTATGGTTAATGTTTGGGTCACGGGTGAGCTAAAAAGAGTAGTGGAGGTTGTAATTCCACATCAATCTTTCGATGGAGAGGATGTGGTGAAGGTGGTTTTGGAATATGAGTGGGAACCGTTACATGCTCGGTGTGCAAATTTTTTGGACATAAGGATGCCTCTTGTGTGCAAGGGGTGATCAACAGGGAAAAGGAGATGCTGAAGATGAATTCTGATGTGGATGGTTTCCAATTTCCTCGTTGAAAGCAATGGAGACCGAAAGCTGCTAAAATATTGAATAACAAGCCTACGGGTAAGTTGTCCAAGGAGAATAAAGATGACGAGGCTAATAAAAATGATACTTTGAGTGGCGTGGGAAGTATAATGAAGGTAAATATGTGAAGTAAAGTAGGAGTATCACCTCCCAAAGTGGGGGATCCTACTAACCCTACTGTCGAGGTAATGGGCGAATCTCTTGGTGGACCGAAGGTTGGTGAAAAACCTAGTATGGAAGGGGAGAGTAGAGTTAATGGCAAATCTCTTGGTGGATCGAAGGTTAGTGAAAAACCTAGTATGGGAGGGGAGACTAGAGTTAATGGTAAAACTTCCCCGAAAGGGGAATTTGGTACCTTGAATGCGGGGAGAACACCGTGTGCAAAGGATGGTTCAGAAATTGGGAAGGCTAAAATGAAAAATGACACGAATTTGGTGCAATCGGTGGTTCAATCGTTCAAAATTTTAACGAATCCTAAACGTGGTCAGTTTGTTTCCTATAATAGTTTCTCACCATTAAATGGTAATGAAACAAGTAATGATGATGACATGGAAATTATTGGGGAGGATTCATCTCGGCATACAGAAGGAGATGGTACAGTTTTTCAGTACCACAATGAAGGGAAGTGTAGATCTTGGAAGTATGGAGCCGGGGGCTGTTAATTACTCACATTCTCAATGATGAAAGTTGCAACTTGGAATATTAGAGGCCTAAATGCCCTAATAAAGCAGCGGGAGGTAAGTGATTTCATTCGTTCTAATGGTATTTCTATATGTTGTGTTATAGAATCTAGAATACAACATAATAATATGGTGGAAGTTTATAAAAAATCGTTTGGCCGATGGTCGTGGGTATCAAATGCTTCAGTTTATGAGCAAGGCACAAGATTTATTTGTGCATGGGATCCGAATGCTCTCTCAATTATGGTTATTGAAACTAATTCGCAATTCATCAATTGTGAAGTTCAGATAGTAGGGGAGGATGGACCGGTTTTTTCTCTTTTGTGTATGGTCAAAACAAAGGAGTGGAAAAGAGAGAATTATGGAGTGGCTTGAGAAAGTTTAAAGTTTTCATTCACAATAGAGCATGGATTGTACTTGGGGATTTCAACTCTATGCTCTTTCCTCATGATGGTCTGGGGGGTCCTCAAGAAGAAATTGTGACATGGAGGATTTTTATGCGTGTTTGGAAGATGTAGAATTGTTTGATATTAATTATCAGGGGTGTCAATTTACATGGGTTCAAAAGCCATCTGGCGAAGATGGTATTATGTGTAAATTGGACTGTATTCTAGGAAACTCAGCCTTTGTTGATCGATAGAGTGAGGCGGGTGTCCATTTTCATTCGAGGGGAATTTCTGATCATTCCCCGGGTGTTCTCTCTTTCAAAGCTGGTAACTGAAAAAAGCCTAGGGGTTTTAAATTTGATAACTTCCTGGTTAATCATGAAAGTTTTCTTAAGATCGTGGAACGCCTAAGGACTAAGCCAAAGCAAGGGTCGTATATGAAAAAAGTGTTGCTGAAGTTAAAAGACCTCAAACCGGCTCTTCATACTCTTAGAAGCTCATACGGGGATTTGGAAAAAAGAGCAAAAGTTCTTAAAACTGAACTGGAGGTGGCCCAGTTAGCATGTGATTTGGATCCCTTCAGTGAATCTTTAAGAGAGGATATAGCTCATATTATGCTAGCTTATCAATAAGCTAGGATTGATCAGCAAGAGAGGGCAAAGCAGAAAGCGAAGATAAAATGGCTAAACGAAAGAGATGGACATTCAAAGTTTTTCTTTCATGCAATTCGGGAGAAGAGGAATCAGAACCGTATAGCTTCCATTATTGATTGCTTTGGTGCTCTTTTTGAGAAAAATGAGGTTCCAAATGCTTTTATTGATTACTTCAAATCTATCTTGGGAACAGTTGATTCGTTGGTTAATCCCTCTATGGAGGAGTATACCTTTGAACGGTCTCTTACTTTACCCGAAGCGTTATATTTGATTAGGCCAATTACTGATAATGAAATAAAGGAGGCTATTTTTGGTATTGGCAATGATAAAGCCCCAGGTTCTGATGGGTACTCATCCAAGTTCTTTAAACCAGCATGGTAAGTTATTGGTAGGGATGTTCAAATTGCCATTCACAACAACTTTTTATTCAGGCAGCTTGGAATATGAGTTGAATCATACTAACTTATGTATAATCCCGAAAACTCCAAATGCTTCAAAAGTTACAAATTTTCTTCCAATCTCATGTTGTAATGTCTTACTTAAATGTATCAGTAAGATCATTGCTGACCGGATGAAAGGATCTCTGGATTTTCTGATTGGGAGAGCCCAATCGGCTTTTATCCCGGGAAGACAGATTACTGATAATATATTGATGGCGCACGAATTGGTCGCTGGGTATCAACGAGATAATGGAATACCAAGTTGTGCTTTCAAGATTGATATCAGGAAAGCATACGATACGGTGAATTGGGAATACCTTCTTGGGATGCTACAAGGTATGGGTTTTCACCCGGTTATGGTGAAATGGATGCGCTCGTTAATATCGACCTCCTCCTTTTCGGTTTGTATAAATGGAAGCACGAAGGGTTTTTTTAAGGGTAAACGAGGACTAAGGCAAGGTGATCCTTTATGACCTTATCTATTCACGGTGGTAATGGAAGGTCTATCCATGATTCTCAAGAAGTGCATAGAAGAGGAAGTGCATTTTGCTTACCACCGGGGATGTGAAGAGATAAAACTAACTCATTTGTGCTTTGCTGATGATTTGTTTATCTTTTCTACAGGTAATGTGCAATTGCTGGAGGTAATAAAGATGGCGCTTCAAAAGTTTAAAGACAAATCGGGTTTGTCTCCTAGTCTTGAGAAAAGCGAGGTTTTCTTTGGAAACGTAGAAGCGGATACCAAGAATGCTATTATTAATTGCTTACCTTTCAGACCGGGGGTATTCCCAATTAGATTCTTGGGAGTTCCGTTGTCGCCTGTTAGACTCAAAGTAAGTGATTTTAACCCCCCTTGTGGTTAAAATTAAGCAAAGGCTGATGAATTGGAAGAACAAGTTCTTATCTTATGGTGGAAGAAGGCAACTTATCATTTTGGTGCTCCAATCCATGCAAACATATTGGTTGTCTGTTCTTCTTCCTTCTTCCACTATTCACGAGATAGAACAGATATGTAGGAGCTTTCTACGGGCAAAGACTGAAGATGAAATGGGCAAGTGTAGGATGGCATGGGATATGATATGTTCTCCTTTGAAATGTGGAGGTTCGGTTCTAAACGGCTTGCGCTTTGGAATCGGTGTTTCCTATTCAAACACATATGGGATATTCTAACGAAAAGGAACTCGCTTTGGGTCAATTGGATCCATACCAATTGTATCTGAGGGAGGAATGTTTGGATTATTAAAAAGCGGAATGGGTGGTCTTGGTTGATTCAGAATCTTTTGGAAATAAGATCACAATGTAGGCGTCATTTCATCTCAATTGTAGGTAATGGTATTATGACTCATGCTTGGGAAGATACGTGGGATGTCTATGGCCATTTCTCAAGTATGATCACCTATCGCTTCATCAATGGGCATGATTTTCATAATAATTCCACGGTCTATGACTTACGGCAAAAGTTTGGGAATGTTTGGCCGAATGAATGGATTATTAGATTTCCACAATTGCAAAGCATTGTCATACCAAGCCCTAATGTTGTGGAAGATCGTATTATGTGGTTGGGGCCTAACCAATCGAAGCAATATTTTTCGGTCAATCTGGCTTGGAGATCGATGGAAGAGGTGGCGGTTAATCTGGCTTGGAGATCGATGGAAGAGGTGGGTCCGCTTTTACATTGGCATAAAATTGTTTGGAATAAGGCTTTTATTCCTAAACATGCACTTTGTATTTGGATGGCTTGTCACAAGAGTCTCCCAACGCAAGATAGGTTATGCAAATGGAAGAATGTTCCACCAGACTTGAAGTGTGTGTTCTTTAAAGAAACGATTGAAACGCACAATCATCTGTTTGTTGAATCCAGGTACTCGAAAAGAATCTGGGAGGCAATAAAGCAAGAGATGGAAATTCCAACATGTCAGGAAAAATGGGAAGACATTATTACTTGCAATGGTCTACTTTGCAAAGGTTGGCTATTTCAGCCACAGTCTATCATATTTGGATGGAAAGGAATAGGAAGTTTTTCGATGATCACAACCATTGCGAATCCCAGGTGGTGGCCTACAAGAAGAAGCATTTGAATGAACATAACTATTCTCAAAAATGATATTTTCAGATTCAGATATAACTTCTTTTTGTTTGACAAATTGAGATTCAATTTCTGAAATTTGTTTTTTAAACAAAAGTCATTATGTTTCAAATGACATTCTTTCTTCTTTCATACGTTGTTCCAACTGAACATATGCTTTCTCAAAGCAATATGGAGGAATATAAGGTTTTGGTTCAGTAGAAACAGAAGAAAGTTCTTCATCTGTGTAAGCAGAATCAATATGTTTTGATAAACGAGGTTTGTCAGAAATATATGTCTCATTTAAGTCTGAATAGTCAAAATAAACTTGCATTTTATCTAAATTGGCCCTTTGGCATCTTCTGAAGCAATCACTTCATCAACTTTCTCAGGTTCAGTAAACCAAATTTTGTATTCTGGACCAAGATCCAAAAATTCAAAACCATACAAAGAAGGTACTTCAGATAGTGCTCGTTTTAACACACATTAGGACTATCTGTAAAACCTAACCCTGTTCATTGAATAACTCAGAATCTTTCGGCTGATTTAGATGAATTGTCTGTTCAATTTGACCAATTTTATACAAAATTGTTTCCAATTTTGTAATTTTATCAACCAAAAATTTATTTGAAGCAACCACAGAATTATTTATCACTAATTGATTTAGAACTTCAGATTCGAGTTCAGAAATTTTGAAAGACTTCTCCAAAAACTGAATTTCTAAATGTTTATTCTGTTCAGAAATGGCTGCCTTTTCTTTCAACCGATTTTGAGCTCATTCTAGGTTTAAAGCATTTTCATCACTAATTTTGCATAAATGTTGCCTTTCAATCCCTATAATGCGTTCAAGATTTGAAGAAATTTATTTTTCAGTTTTAAGCTGATTTTGAAAGTTTGAAAGTTATCTACATCATCTTTTGTAATTTTTCAAAGTAGAAAAAGTTAGATATCTCAGTCTCATCAGAATTCTGATCTTCACCAGTAGTATCTACTTCAGCCATTAAGACTATGATTATCAACAAACCAAACCAAACCAATATTTAATAAAAAATCAATTTCTCTCTCTTCCACTTACCCAATCTTTAACTTCAATCCAATCTAACTTTTTTAATACTTTATTCATAATCCAAACAAATCTTAAAAATTATATTATAAAAATGATACATTTAATATTTTAGAAAAAAATACATCTTTTAACTTTAAAATAAAAAATAAATATAAATAATTTCATATTTTAAATCATAATTATAATTATAAAAAACTTACAATTAAGAATAAAAAAAAGAAAATCAGAAGTACCAAAAATCAAGATCTTTGAAAATTTCAAGACGATGAGAGTATTGAAATGAAGAAAAAGATTGGTGGGTTAAAAATATATCAATATTCGTCTCTGTTTGTAGGGAATTTAAAAATATGAATTTTGGTATATTCTTTAATTTTTTATTTTTTTTTATTAAAGTTATCTTCTTAACCAAATAAGTTTTACTCTAATAAAATTTACACCAACCAATAAGAAATTAACACATATTTTATTTATTCTAAAAATATTTAAAATAATAATATTATGTTTCACAATCTAAGTTTGCACCACCGATCTATTTCCAAGAAAAGTTTGCAATAAATTTCTTTTTTCTTTTCTTTTTATATAAAGCCTTTTGTCTTATTCCCAAACTAATTGGATTGGTTTGTTGATGGGGTGGTCTAAGCATTGAGGAACTTCACCGGTATCTTCACTATCTGAAAAATTTAGCTACCATTCATCTTGAGCCATGAGTTCATACCAAACTTGTTTCTTCTTAGACATATTGTATTTTGATTTATAGTAATCTCCATTCTTCCTAGTTGGCTTCCAGCACTCTTTAGCGAAATGACCTTTATTCCCACAGTTGAAATAGGTCATGTTGGGATTACTATTGAACACCTTTGTCTTTAATTTTTCATCTGTCTGTACCTCATGCTTTTTCTTCTCTCCAAATTTGTCTTGAAAAATTTGGATCCTGACTAGAATCGTTGGCTGTTGTTTGATAGTTTCTTAAAAAATTTCTTCTGCATGGCATTTGTCAGAAATACCATGGCCTCTTTTAAGCTCCTGCATTTCAGGATCCGAATCTATTTTAGCATCTTCTTCCTCTACCTCTTCTCTCTCCTTGGAATGACGTCTAGATGAATCAAATCTAATAGACTTTTCTCTCGATTTACCTTTCTTCTCTCCTAACAAATCAAGCGGATCAACTTCACGCTTCTCCTTTTTCAGACCTTTAATTTCCATAGCTTCTTCTTCATTCTGCTTTAAGTTCTCGTAGACTTCATGCAGATCAATTTCATCAAGAAATTTATTGTACTTTATGGGATTAGCAAATGACTTCCATTCTAGTTGAAGATTGTTTAGAAACATCACATTGTTTTCAATGCTAGTCTTTGTACTTTATGGGATTAGCAAATGACTTCCATTCTAGTTGAAGATTGTTTAGAAACATCACATTGTTTTCAATGCTAGTCTTTGTGATGTTATTCTTCACCATCTCATTCAGCAGTCGTGCAAACCTCTAATATGCATCTTCTAAAGTTTTATCCTCTTTCATTTTGAAATGCTCATAGTTCGTAATGCAATTTGTCATCTTCATTTGGTTTCCACTTTTAAACCCATCATTAATTTCTCAATATGATCCCACATTGATTTTCTAGATTGCTTGTAACTGTCAATGCTTGTATAGATGTCATTAGGAATCCCTTGAAGAATATACGATTTGTAAAACAGATCTCCTCACGCAATAGCTTTCTCTTCAGCAGTATACCTACCCTTTTCTTTAACAACATCCATGGCAGGTTTTACTATCTCTCCAATTGCTGATGTAACTGCTGGAATGGTAGTCATAATAACTGTTGGTCCTTCTATAAGAGACTTCATTATATTATCAGCCGGTTCATGCCTCGATATAAAATATGAGAATCTGTCCTCCATTGCATATGATCCCCACGGAATAGAACCAAATGTTTTGTATCAGATCCAATATATATTGCGTCTCTGTTTGCCATTCTCTCTTTTTATACAAAATAGATTGATCAGGATCTTTCAGTTCAAAAACTAATATTGAAGTTCCAAACTTTCAGTGCGGAATACTGAAAGTTTTCTGCATACGGATTGGACTAAATCACTTAGACGAATACGGATACAACTTCAAGTCCGGAAGACACTAATCCGGATAGATTGTCCAATACAGATGATACAAGGCCGAAATCCCTTGAATACAGATTAATCAAGTCCGGAAACACTTGCGTACGGATTAATCAAGTTCGGAAACACTTGAGTACGGATGAGTCGAATCCAGATATAATTGAGTAAAGATCACAAAAATCAACTTAGTTGAATACGGATAGCTAGAATCCGGATGACTTGGATACGGACCAAGTGAATACAAATCAATGAGTACGGATCCCTTTAATACGGATACATATACAAGTATAAAAATATTCAACAAAATTTACAAGTCATTGAATAAAATGAAAACGGATACATTCAAACTCTAACATCCGTACACAACTTTGAACTCGGAAACAACAATCTTTATTATCCGAAGAGTAAAGTAAGTCCAGATCAAGCGAAATTCATCATCCGGGAACAAGGATGAACAAGCATCAAGCAAAATTCATCATCCGGAGACTTGTATGAGCCCAGATCATGAACATTTAGCTGATTTTTACCAAAAACCAACTAAATCTGCAAATTTTGACCTTGAATTAGCACATATACCTTCGAAATCAACTTCTAAACACATCCTAAACACAAAACTAATCTAAATAATGTCTAGAAATGGATCAAATTGACCATTTAATCGATATTCTCGTTTTTCAATCCCGAACACAAATATATCATCAAAACATCCTAATTCAATCCAGAAAAAAGATTTTAAATTTAAAAAATTGGACAGCCGCGTGAATAAATTTCAAAACTGCAAAAAGTTTCAAAAAAATTGGATCAAAAGCTATAAATCCGTTGAATTCAGTCCAAATCATATCGAAAATCAGTATTAGAATGCTAAATTCTGCTCTGATACCAATTGTAATTCCCAAATATGATCAATCTCTAAGCGAATCACTAGAACAAGATGAGAGAAAAAGTCAAACAATGCAAGTCAAAAGTCAACTATTTTGATTTATCAATGAATGTTACCAAACAAGTTTACAAAGGAATGAATATTTATACCCTTACATCAACAAGTACAATACAAGGAATAATGCTTGAACATAATATAAAATAGAACCTAATAATTATCACTATAATCAAAATAAATTCAACTGAGTGGCCTATTTTCAGTGTTAGCATCGAGGTAGCATTGATATGACTTCCAGTCATCACTGATGTAAAGTTATAGAACTAATTTCTCAGACTGTTATGGCATAAACACAAAGATACGCATTTTGAATCACGAAGACTCGTGAATGTGGAGAAAGATTTAAGCACTGTATGTTATTTCAGGCTCAAAATGGAAGACATGCCCTGGGTTTTCATGCTCATGACTCTGTTAGTGAGCTCATTCAGAAGATTGGCAATGCCTGGCCAAATGAATTTATCAACAGGATCCCGCTTCTGGCTAATATTCCTGTTCCTGTCGTCTCGGATGGAGATGATAATATGATGTGGAGTGACCGGAATAATAAGCTTCTGGAGTTCTCTATTCATAATGCTTGGGCCTCTATGGTTCCAGAATATGATACTCTATTGTGGCCAAAGATGGTATGGAATAAAGCCTACATCCCCAAACATGCTTTATTTTAAACTGGAAGCAAAACCCCCCGGACATGAAATGTCTCTTGTGTCACCAGTGCCTGGAAACTCATTATCACTTATTTTTCCAGTGTGACTTTTCAAAAGGGGTGTGGAACTTGATGAAAAGGGAAGTCTCTCTGCAGCATATTCCTGAATCATGGGCTGATATTATGGACCGTATCAACAATGGTCAATATACTGCTTGGTCGACTGTGCAAAAAGTTGCTTTCTAGGCAACTGTCTATTATATTTGGCAGGAACGGAATAAGAGGCTTTTTGAAAACTGCAACAGGAGTATTGAGAAGCTGTTCAATGAAGTTAGAGGAGTTATTATCCAGAGAATGGCTTGGAAGAGGAAGTGCAGGAGCAGAATTGCAAATGGAGATACAAGTTAAAGAGGTTGCAGAGGTTTCCTTTTGGGCTTGCAATGGTTCCCTTGCTTGTTCCTTGGTCTTTACTATTAGTCTGTGTTTGTTCTGGTTACTTGTGGCTTGGTTTATCCTTTCCAGGTCGGGTCTTTCTTATTTTTTCTTGATGTAACTAGTTCTGTTCTGTTCCTTTTTTATAGTTTTTAATGGATGTGCCTGGGTTTCCCGCTCAAAAAAAAAATCCACAAACTCAATATGCATGATTGAGGTTCGAAGGTGGGGAAAACGTTCTTCTTTTTCAATATACAAGTTTTTCGAATGAAAACTAGATAGTTTATGTGTTGCTTCCCTATGAATTTTTTTTGAAAAGTATATTTGTTAAGAACGAAATGAGTAGCAGGTGGGGTTAAATCAAGAGTTGGCATGGGCTAACTGCCTCTTTCAATGTTGGTCATCAAAGAATTATGAACCAATTAGTAGATATGGTTGCGCATCTTAGAAGTAGTAGGTGAAGAGTGTTATTTTTCTTTTAACTTATTTCTCATACTCTCTAATTTTTAAGAAAATCTTTACTTCTAATCAAACTCTCATTTCTATATTACCACTCAGCACAATGAGGTTACTCAACCACATGAGTCATCTCCCTCACTTGATGATGTAATACCCCTCACCCCTCAATCACTCGGGGACTACTTCTTGGGTAGGGCTACTAAATCTAGTAGTACATGGAAGTTCATATGATCTCACACACTGTTCCTGTGAAAATATTTCCTATCATGCTTCAAAGATATAATACTTTGAAGCGTAGAAAAATGTCAGAAATCAAATATCTGAAGTACGAGTCCTGAACTGATATGTTCAAAAGTCAAAAAGTTTCCACGAGTTCTAAACTAATTGGTTTAGAACTCATAATTCTTAAAAGAATTTAAAAAAGACTAACTTCTAGCAAAACAAGAAACGACTCAGTAAGAACGGTGTATATTGAAAGAATTATTCAATTAATCGACAAATTAATTGTGAAGAACAAGTCACAATTATTATTTCAGATAAGAATTTAATCATTGAAATGAACTGAACGCAAAAATGATAGCAATCAAAGAATTTCAAGACGAGTGTATTTCCACCGAAAAATTCAACAAAATATGAGACGTGGAAATAGCTAATCCAATAAAATATAACACATGGTAATGCAAGAATAGATATTCAATCGGATGGAAATAGACGCAAGTTACTTTCTTAGATTGAATTACCACAGTTTTATGAAATCGGTTTTCAATATATGGTATGAAAGACCTACCCCTCAAATATAGAAAGTACATTGTTGGAACCCAGAACCCCATTTATATTCAAATGATGTTGATTATGTGTAAAACAAACAGTAAGCGGAAGTAATATAATCAACAATCAAACTAGAATTCAAACAGTAATGGAAGAAAATAACGATATGGATTAAATGATAAGTTGTATTTCACTCAAGGCGCCAAGGATTACAATACAAGAAATACAGATTATGCTTTCAAGTTCTCTCCAAGACGATCGACTCTCAATACAGTGAGGGTTCTCTCTATTTATACTATTACAAATAAAAAGTCAATAAGCTAGCCTATCAAGTATTGACACATAAGCAAGTCCTCTAACGGATTTAGTTAAGCATGGAAGGCATGACTTGCCACATCATTTAGGCACACGCGTAGTTCCTTACGTAATATCCAGAAGATTCTCAATCTTCTGGATCGTCATTGTGGCTTCTGAACTACACTTCAGAAGTGCTGTCTTCTGGAGAGACTTGCTTCTTGAGAGTTTACTTTGTTCTTCAAGATAAGTTCTGAACCATACTTTTACATACAAAATTAAGTCTAACAATCTGCCCCTAAGTATGAATTCAGAACAATGACAGTCATAATAGAAAGAACAAAGTTGAAATTTGCATTACATTACAAAAAGGATTACAGAAGAAAAATTACAATACAAGAATAGAATGGAGCTTCTGGATGCCCACTTATAACTCTATAAAATTGTCTAGTAATTTCTCTCAGTTTGAATACTCCTTCCAATAACATCTCCATATCAAAAGCTGCTCTTTTGATGACTATATTCACATCTTCCTTCTTTGCAGCAATTAGACCTCTGATAAGATTCAACATATCTTCTGAGTACTTGAACGCTTTTGTAAGTCTAAAGAACCTTTTGCCCAAAGGTCTTCTGAATACAACACCTCTTTCATTTTCAGGTTCAAGTATTAAATCACCAACCTTCTTCACTTCGATTCTGTCCAAACCTTCATTTGGCATAGTTATAGATAAGCGTTCCATGTGCCTTTCAAATCCGATTTGAAAATTAACCTTGGCTCTGTAGTCCACGAAGGCTTCCATATAACTCAGAATTCTCAGATAGGCAATGTTATCATCTGAGCTGTTATTTCTTCTTCTCTTCATGTATCTCCGCAGAGGCAATAGATTAGAAGGATTAAGGGACAACAAATCATTGTCACAGAAGGTGTAAGTTTGTCCATTTGTTCTTTCCACCTTGTATGCTGTGTACATGATGTCAGAATTTTCAAAGTAGTTTGTCCTTAGCCCAACTATTCTTCTTATACGGGATGAGGCAAATATATTTCTTCTGGGCTATTTAAAACGTGCAAATCTTGCTCTAGGCTGCTCATCTGCACTTACAACGAAGTCAGGTGTCACCAGAATAGCTCTCTCTTCTCTTTCTGCATAAAGATAGTTGAAATGTATTTCTCTGCTTCCAGATATTTGAGTGCTGGCCACTCGTTCACGTTGTTCTGGCTCCATTACATTCCATACCATATCTATTCTTCTGTTGTTGGCTTGTTCAACAATGGTTTGATTTTCAGATTGATCAGCCATTGGAGCCTTCATCCTTTGATCAGTAACGGGTTGGCTTGTTGCTCCTTCTGTGTTGTCAGCTTGTTGAACTTGTTGTTTTTCAGGAATTTGGACTTCAGAAGGAGGAACTTCTGGTATGCTTGCTTCTGGAATAGAAGTAGTTTCTGGAATTACAGAAGAGGTTGGGACTTCTGGAGTTTGTACCTCTAGAACATTAGAGGTAGTTACATTTGGGGTAGAAGAGGATGTCTGACCATGAGCTCTTGGTCGTGTATTTGTATTTCTTGGGTGTCTTGGAATAAGAGGAATTGGTAGTCTTCTGGTTCGTTCAAGACCCAAAATAAAGTTTGTAACTTCTGGATCTGCGGGTAATGGGCGCATTGCAAGTGGAGTTGCAACGATTGGAGCTTGAGTTGAGGTTGGATTTTCTCGAGCAGAAGGATTTTCTTGTTGTTTCTCTTGCTCTGTAGGTTGTGGTGGTTGAGATGATGAAGGTTGAGCTTGAGCCTGTTTAGAAGAGGATCCCACCTTCTGTCATTTCTCCCCCTTCTGAGGATCAGAGGCATCCGGATCCTGATCCTTAAATCTTTTTCGTTTAAGCTCAGCTTTCTTGCCAGCTCTTTCTTCCTTTGTTTTCTTCCTTAAAGATTGATGGTCAGAAATAGATTGAACGGTTGTCTTGATAGCATTACAGAAGTGTCTAAGGCAGAGACCTTCTGGTTAAGCTTAAATGCTGGTGCAGTGTTGATCTTTGAAACAAACTTGGCATTTACATCATTAAATTTATCCAACAGAGCTTTCTGAAAATTTGCCAAGTCCGCTTTAGAGACTAAATCAAATGAGGAAGATCCTTCTTGAGGAACAACAACATCTAACATCCTCTTTATATATGCAGCAAAGTTTTTGAATTCCTCTGAAGTAATGGTATTTGTTGGAGTAGGAATTTCAGAAGGGATATTGGAGATGGCTTCTGTATTGGCTTTAAGATTACTCTCCAATTTCTGAAATTGTTCGGTCGCCAAGTCTCTTTGAGCATCATGTGCAAAGATGATGAATTTCTGAAATTGATCAAGCTTGTTGGTATGTTCTTTCTATGTGGCTCGTATTTCACAAAGAGAAAAGTTCACTGCTATAAGTTATGCATTTAGATCTGCCTCTATTTGCTGAATTGTAAGTTTAAGATCATTCAAGGATCCCTTCATTTGATCAACGAATGCTTGAAATGCAACATTCGTGACAAATTCAGGTGGAGGGTAACTGCTGTATCGACAACACATGTGGCCGCTTGTCTCTCGCATTCAGAGAGGCCCTCATTCGTACCTGTGTTTGCTTTGAGTACGGAGGGACTTCCATCCTGACATTGAGGGCTCTGTTGAGCTACCTCTTCAGATGTTCTGATCTTGTTGACTTGTTCTCCAACGTCAGAGGTTGGAGAATCAATATAGATATGGGTACCTCGATGCATATCAAGTACAGAGGTCCTATGTGCGTCCTGTTGCCATAACCCCTCTGACGGGATTTCGTTGGCATTTGGATAAAGAGGTGCCATGGACGTGGCAACCTCCATCCAATCTATATCATCAGTCAAAGAGACATATATGTTGTGTTGGTAAGGAGACGAGTTCTGGGGCAATGGAACTCTTATATTTGCATATTCATCCTGTTGAGAGGAACAAGACGAGCTAGTTTCCCCTGAAGTGCTTGATTCAGAAGCATTTGAGATAGCTTCTGATTGGTTGGTTTCTGGGTTAGGGTTCGGACTGAGCGTATGTCCTTTTTCAATATATCCTGGTGCTTGAATACCAGTTCTAGTAGGTGTGGGTGCTCAGGGAGCACTCGGCTGGAATCTCACATTCATTTCCATTTGGACATCTTCTGTACTTTCTCTTAACAATCTCTCGGCATGGTTAGAAGCACTCTGGTTGTCACTTTCATTGTTTTCATCCTCATCCTCGCTCGACTCCTCACTGACTAATATGGTTTCTAAAAACTCTAGGGTAGATGACCTCTAGTCTGAGATCACCAGAGAGTCCCTATGTTTTGGAGAGTGGAAGAGGTGGGAGGGATAAGGTCAAGCATGTACTTGGGTACCTGGAGAGTTCTCGAGATGTTCTGTATCCATCCTTGTGGATCGTTGGTCGATGGGTTTTCATGACATGGATTTTACTGAAAGGTTGAACACAAGGGATGTTCCATCTAGAGATTGCTCCTTGAATAAATAGGGCCAGAAATCGTGGGAACATCAACGCTGGGAGCGTTTGGCCCTTTTGCTGGAAAAGAACCTTGGTATGAACGGCATTGTAGATTTCTCGAAACAAGAGATCATCAAAATCAAGAGGTCTGTTGAAGAACATTCCATACATCATTGTGATAATATTGGTGTTGGCTTGATCCAACGAGCCGAGTTTGCAAGTAAGGCTCTTGTTCAGGGTGGAAACAAGAACATTCCACATAGGGGGTAAACATAGTCTCTTAAATTCAGAGACCCTGTTATGTCTTGGTTATACCCTAGAAATTTCGGAAAATTAACTAGAACATCGGATGTTGGGTTTGGCTCAAGTGAACTGATGAGCAAGGTTTGTGGGTCAAGAAGCTGAAAGATTTTTGCAATCTTTTTATGTGTTATTTGCACTTCTACAGCATGTTCTTCGTCGTTTGGAAGATTGAAACTGCCAGAGAGGATAAAGTCCTTCTTGATGTAAAGGGATTGTCAGATCCCAAACAATCAAGATATAGAAAGATAACAAGAAATAGATCACTGAATATTGTATATTGCATTGATTAGATGAACTGTATTACAAAATGTGTCATTACAAGCTTATGAAAACGTTAGTTCTACCTATCTAACAAACAATCTATTTATACAAGAAATAGAAATGCTAAAGTTACAGTACAAAAATGACAAGCATGTTCAGAACTACTTCTGAATTTCTTCAGAACTTCTTCAGAAGTGTCTTCAGAACCTTCTTCAGAACTTCTTCAGAAGTATCTTCAGAATCTTCAGAACTTCTGATGTTGCCACTTCAGAAGTTATGCCTTAGGCTTTTATCTGCTTGTCTTCTGAGTTCTGAGTCTTTCTTTCTTTAGATCTTTCTTACTCTTCAGAACCCAGTACCTTTTGAAGCTATCTTAGTATCTCTATCAATCTCCCCCTTAGTTTCAAAAGTTCAAATCATAATTCCAAAAATTCAAGATTTGTCTAACATCCTTCAAAATTAGATTTCTCTATTCCAACAAAGATTCTGCAATTCTGATCATCTCTTTTGCAAGCTTCTTGTACTTTTCCCATTCTTCATCATTCAGATTCTTTGGTCTTCTGTTTTGTCTTTTAACCAAACAATCTCTGATAGCCATTAAAGTTCCATTGCAGCATTTGTGGAGTTCTTCAAATCTCACAAAGAGTAATTCTTGAAAGCACTTGCATACAAAACCTGGGGGTTGAATTACTAGAGTACTTTTCTTCAGATTTTGAATATCTGGTGGACTTAAGTTTGGTTTACTCAGATGAACTTGTTTCTTATTCAGCACATATGCAACTTGAAAATCAGTCTTTGCAGCCCAGATGAATTCTGTATACAAACCATCTCTGAGAACTGGAAATGATTTTCTGAACTTTGTAATAGAATCATGAAACAGATAAAGACTCCTGTAAACTCTGAGCATATCTCTTAAGTAGACATTCTGAAAGTCAGCTTCTGAAAAAGTAGATATCTCACCATTTCTTCTTTCCACAGTAAAAAATGCAGAACTATAATTTTTTCTTGTCTTTAATTCTGCATTAATCACTTTGATGACAGGACTTTCTTTTCTTTCTTCATTAACAGGAATCCTTAGCTTTCTTATGATATCAGAATACCATTGTTTCCATCCAAAGGATTTGTTGATCCAGCAATCAAGATAATTAAACTTCTGTTCATGTTCCATGAACATTTCTGGATGAAAATATTCAAGAAACATATTAAATGCACTCTCTTCAATCCTTTGTTCTTGTAGTTGCTCCTCTTCAGAAATTTGCTTTATAGGAACCAACTCTTCAGAAATATTTTCAGAAATTTTCTCCTTTTCTTTTTCCTTTTCATTTGGACTTACTTCTAAACTTTCAAGATTCAGAGTGAACTTCTGAATTTCTTCCATGTCTTTCTTCTTTATATGGATCTTGAAATCATAAGCATCACTTAGCAAATAGTCAGCTCCTCTGATTTTGTTTACTTTCTTGTGACCAGCCAGATAACTCTTTCTTACAAATTCTCTGAAATGTATTCTTTCTTTGATTAAATAGACTATTTCTTCTTTGATATCAGATTCTTCAATAAAATCTGCCATATAGTTTAGAAACCAATTGAGAGTAGATGTAGAATACTTTGGAATGTCAGATGCAATGAATGTCTTAGTGACTCCTTCCACAAAATATATAAAGCCAATATCTGGACTAGTGAATAATCTTTTCAGCAATGACCTTTCAATAAAAACAGGCTCTAACAAGTTTACTTTGTTTAGTCTGTATTCTAAAGCCAACTGAAAGTCATGCTTAATGAGATTCCTTAAATAAATTCCCAAGATTCTTCTAATCTCTGAGACTAGTTCAGATTCACCTTTGTTAACACAAAAAGATAAAGTTGCCAGCTTATCTTGCAATCTTAGCTTGTACATATCGAACTGAGTAAACTCACATAAAGTACCATCCCTTCTTTCTGCTCCAAATTTGCTTATGAACAAATCATCTTGTATTGACTTTGATAAACATCTGATCTTCTTTATTAAAGTTGAATCATGGAAGTTCTGAACACCATGATTCTGAATATAGTTTTTCACTTGAGCAATATGATCTTTAGTCCATTCATCATTTAGAAAGTCTTCCAATGTTGCAAATTTCATGCTTCTTCTGTATATAAAGCAGTAAATGTCTTCAGGAAACATCAAGCTACTTTCTCCAGGAATAAACACATTTTCCTTTTCAAAAACTTGATCCAAAACAGGTTCTTCAAGTGCTGGAAGATCTATTTCAGGAATAACAATGCAAGGTTTGAACCTAACTTCAAGCTTTTCTGAGAAGACAATCAGAATTTTATCTACAATTTCAACTCCTTCCATGTGATTCAGATCAAATTCTATTTCAAATCTTTCATCTTGTTGGTTCAGAAAGTCTTCAAAAATTGACAATCTAATCTACACTCCAGATTTCTTGGATTGTTCAGAAATACACGAACCCAACAAAATTTTCTTAATAAACCCCATAATTCTTCAGAAATTTCACTATAAACCTCATTCAGATTTTGTTGTGGCTTCCAAATTACCAGATCTCTGACTTCATTCACTTCTGAGGTTTCTTCCATGTTGACATCAGATTCTTCTTCAAACATGATCACATCTGAGAGATCACTTGGTTCACCAATTACATCTTCAAATGCAAGATATTCTCTTAACATTTCTTCATTGGAATCTGGAACTACATCTGTTTTATCTGAACTCAAGTTTCCTTCAGAATCAAAAGACAGTTTTTCTGTTTCATAACCTTCATCAATAAATTCTTCAGAATGGACAGCATCAACCTCTTGATCATCATGTTCTGCAAGAATATCTTCTATGGCTTCTGAAACTCTATTTGAACCTTCTATATTCTGAGCTTCTTCAGAATCTTTTTCAGAAGATTGACCTTGAGAATTTTCAACATTTGCAGGTTCAGATACTTTCTGTCTTTTCTCCCTCTCTTGATTATCAGGACCTTGATCATCAAGATTCCTTTTGGAAGTATCTGCCTGAAGTCTACACTCCAAAGCAGATAATCTGTTATTTAATGCTGTCTGAGAAGTCTGAATAGCAGATAATTGATTCAAAATTTGATTAATGTCATCTTTAGTAGCAAATTCAGAAGTATGAGATTGAGAGCTTGAAGAAGAAGGCTGAGATGCTTTTAGAGAAGATACAGAAGAAATCACTTCAGAGAAAGCATTCAGAAGTGCATCTTCAAATGTGTTGAGATCATTTGAAGAAGAAACATGAAAATCATTCAATTTGTTCACCATTGTCACCTCCTGTTTTTCTAACCTATCCTCCATCACCTTGTTTGATTTGTTCGTCAATTCCTCTAAGAAGTAAAAAAATCCTTGAATTCTAAAAATTCAGAAGATGTGGGTAAATTGCCAAGACCAACAGATGGTCTTGTTTGCAGTCCTTCAGAAGAAGGCTGGCCTGTAGATGCCACAACATCATGAATCATAAATGACTCTGTGAATGGAGCTTTAGTAATGTTCACTCCACCAGGGCTTCCAACTAATCTTTGATACCCAATATTAGGAATATCTATAGTTGTTGAGGCAATGTGACACACACTTTGCTTAATTACATCTGAAAGATGTGTGCTGGTGTGAAGGAATTCCACATTTAGTGGTTCTGTAGGCTTAAGATTGAGTGGACTCTCAGACTCTATGTGCTCGAAACAGTGAAGGGGGGGACATATGTCCTTCTTTTTCAACAAAAGGATCCTCCAAATGGGGTCCTAATGGTATATGAGCTGCTTGCCCCAATTGTGTTGATGAAACACCCTTCTGTTGAGAGATGGATGAGTGGCTGGGGGGGTTAACAAGTGTTTCCATGGGCTCACTGGCCTTCTCAATATTACCCACCAAAAAATGTGGAGTAATAGATGATGTGGGTGCCCGACTAGTAACATTTGGTCCACAAGTTTCTTTATTTTGTACTTGTGTTCTCCCCTCATCAATTTTTTTTCTCACCCTTCTACCCAATCTCTCATTTACATTTTTTCTCTTCAGACTTCGAGGTTGTTCTCCCCCTTGAACAACCTCCCACTCTTCCTAGATAATCTAGACTCCTTATCATGCTCACCACTCTTGTGAGAATTAGGGGAAGAGACTACTGGTTTTGGTAGTCCCATTGATTCATAATACTCACTTACAATCCTATTTTCTGAACTTACAAGTTCAAGTAGGTAAGCAGGTAATGGAATGGCATTAGGAAATTTTAATTTTGCACTTGGTGGTCGAAGATTATCCATGGTAAAAATAGGAACATGTACCTCATGGGAAGATCAGGAATAACAGGAACAACCTTCATTGCACCTTTGATAAATGTTTGAAAGAATCGTTGGAAGGGAATGTAGTTGTATGTGGATTTCTTCAGAACAACAGTCTTCAGATCTTCAAATATTAGTGAAGCATAGTCATAGTGTTTGTTGAAAAACACTCCATGAAATATAATCCTTCCATTTGTAGATGCTTGGTCTAAGCTAGAACTTTTTCCAGAGAGGCAAGTGTTTAAAATGGAGAATAGGCAATACCAAATTGGGGATAGACACTTCCTTCTGAATGAACTTAAGACATTTAGTTGTTCAAAATATCCCAAGCGCATAAAATCTGAAATCATCTCAGAAGATGATGGAATTTGATCATATGAAGTTTTCCCAAGAACTTCATCTGCCTTTGGAAGATAATGTATACTTCTGACATCTTCCACAGAAACACAAACCCTGTAGCCATGAATATATGAGGAAATATCATCTGCAGCATCATCGACCTCAGCATAATACCACCATTGTTGTAAGTAAGAAGCAAGAACTGAAAATTTCGTCGAGAGCAAGACACGAAGTGGATGTTTCTTCAGAATTTCTATCAAAACCAGTTGATCATCAGCAAAATCTATCGATTTGAAGTTCAGAGCACAGTTATTCCTTTTGATTTCGAGCAATTTTTCCTCAGGAACATACAACTTGGACAAATCAGGGCTATCACTGCTCTCAGCACGAGATTGAGACTCACTTTCACCAGCATTTGATTCAGATACCACCTCAATGGGTTTGAGTTGAGTTTCCCCAATTGTTGCAGAACTAGGGTTAGGGTTAGGTTTGGAAATTGAATTTGAAGGACCGGCTTCATCAATATCAGTTTTGGCAGTGTCTTGTACTACTTGATCATCATTCAAAGGGATCTCCATGGATCCAATCACTATTTTGTTAGGAACAATTTTGAATGATGCTTCACTAGATGAGTCATTGTTGTTGCTGAAACTCGAAGAAGCAGAAACCATCACATTCGAAGTTGACATCACTGGAAGTGAACAAGGATACACACTTGATTGAAAATGAATAAGCACAGAGAGATTTTGGAGGGAAAAAGCACTAGAAAATGAAGAAGAAGGTGATTACATCTGTGTTATATGACCAAATAAGCATAGATGGACACGTGGCCAAAAATTAAATGAGATTAAAAGAGTAATCATCATTTATTTGGATTAATGAACCATTTAATCGACGTGGGTTAAGGATTTCCAATGAAATTAAAACACGTGGCACACGCTTAAATGGAATAACGGGAAGTAAAGTTCTGAGAACAAGTTCAAAAACTTCAGAAGAAATTCAGAACTTCTGAGAAGAAATTCAGAAGTCGAAATGAAAACTTTCATAAATACTTCAGAACTTGCAACAAAAGTTCAGAACCAAACTTATATTCCTCCAAAATGACAAAAATCATTTAAAAATACATACTTCTGAAACATATAAATCGTTTTAACTGTTCAGAAGTAGGTTTGAACAATAACAAAAAAAATTATCTATACTAGCTTGTCCATACTACTTAGGTTTGAAATTCAAGACTTTTAACAGCATCTCAGATCTGGTTGATAGAAAGGAATATTTAAGATTTAGAATTTCTAGCAACACTCCCCCTTGAATCATAAACAGGTATGATTCTCCCCTTTTAACAATGCTATTTATCAGAGAAAAAAAATTGTTAGAGAAATGAGAAAAAAATGAAAGTATTTGAGAAATAATCATCTTTGAAGAAGAAATTATAACTTCTGAAATTTAGAAAGACGGAATTTCTGAAAACAGAACTTTAGAAAATCTAAAGTTCAAAATATTCAGAATTTGGAAAAATTAATCTCAGAATATAATTTCTAAATACTTACATAGACATATTCATCATGCCTAATTTACTTACCAGAAAATTAAATCGTTTCTCATCAAGTGCTTTGGTAAATAAATCAGCCAATTGACAATCTGTCTGAACAAAAAACATTTCAATATTACCTTTTTCCACATGATCTTTGATAAAATGATATCTTACATCAATATGCTTTGTTTTTGAATGTTGAACAGGATTAGCTGTGATAGCTATGGCACTCTTTGAGTCACAATATAAAGGAATCTTTTTGAAAGAGTAACCATAGTCCTTGAGTTGTGTTTGCATCCAGATCACTTGTGAACAACAGATTGCAGCTGTAACATACTCAGCTTCTGTAGTAGAAGTGGAAACATAATTTTGTTTCTTTGAAGACCAACTTACAAGTCTGCCACCTAAAAATTGACATGATCCAGATGTGCTTTTCTTTTCCAATTTGCAACCACCATGGTCTGCGTCTGTGAAAGCTGTTAGTTCAAAACCAGAATCCTTAGGATAGCAAAGTCCCAATGAAGGAGAACCTTTGAGATATCTAAGGATTCTTTTAGCAGAAAGAAGATGAGATTCCTTAGGATTAGCTTGATATATAGCACAAATACATGTAGCAAACATTATATCTGGTCTACTAGTTGTTAAGTGAAGCAAAGATCCAATGATACCCCTATATTTCTTTTGATCAACAGATATGCCATTTAGATCAGGAGATAATTTTGTTGCAGTGGCCATTGGAGTTTGAATACTAGAACAGTCAGACATGTCAAACTTCTTAAGTAAGTCAAAGACATACTTAGATTGATTAATGAATATGCCAGTGGGAAGTTGTTTAACTTGAAGACCAAGAAAAAATGTTAACTCTCCCATCATACTCATTTCAAATTCAGTTTGCATAATTTTCTCAAAATTTCTACAAAATTTTGGATTAGTAGAAGCAAATATAATATCATCTACATATATTTGTATTAATATCATATCATCACCTTCCTTTTTCAGAAATAAAGTGGTATCAACAGTACCTCTTTTGAATTTGGAGTTTAGAAGAAAAGTTGTGAGAGTGTCATACCATGCTCTTGGTGCTTGTTTAAGTCCATATAAGGCTTTATCCAAAATATAGACATGTTCTGGGAATTCTTTGCTAACAAATCCATCTGGTTGTTCAACATACACTTCTTCATGTAAAATACCATTCAGAAATGCACACTTGACATCCATTTGAAATACCTTCATATTTTTATGAGTTGCATATGCCAGAAACATTCTGATAGCTTCAAGTCTTGCAACAGGGGCAAACGTTTCATCATAATCAATTCCTTCTTGTTGACAATACCCCTTAGCAACAAGCCTTGCTTTGTTTCTCATAACAATTCCATTTTCATCCTTTTTATTTTTGAATACCCATTTTGTGCCAATTATTGATTTACCTTTTGGTTTAGGAATTAATCTCCAGACTTTGTTCCTTTCAAATTGATTTAGCCCATCTTGCATAGCTAAAATCCAATCTGGATCTTGAAGAGCTTCAACTGGCTTCTTGGGTTCCATGCTGCTTAAGAATTTCACATACAACACTCATTAGCTGTTGTTGATCTTGTTTGAACACATTTTGATGCATCACCAATGATTTGATGAATAGGATGATTAGATGTCCATTTGTTCACATTTGGTAATGGTTGAACAGATGATATATTGTTGAAAGAGTCATAATCATCAATAATTGCTTGTGTTTCAGTATCATGGTTGATAACTGAATGTAGATCTGAATTCTCCTCCTCAAATGGTGTATTCTGTACTGGTTCAGAAGTTATAGGAACGATTTCAGAAACATGAATATTCTGTACTGTTTCAGAAACAATAGTATGCTGAACTGATTCAGAAGGCATGTGTACAGATTCAGAAATAGGAATTTCTGAATTTGAGGTTGAGACCGGTGGTGCTGTGATGTTTGATATTTGAATTTCTGAAATTTCTTGATCTGTTATGTTTCAGAGGAGAGAGGGATTCTGATAATCTGCAGAGACATCAACAGAAATATCAAATAAATCTTGACATAAGATATCTAAGTTTGATTTAAGTAAAGTTTGAGATTCAGAAGATTGATTTGTCTTGCTATGTTCTGAATCCAAGCTTTCAGAAAGAGGGTTAAGTTTGAGTTCTGAACTGTCATGTTCAGAAGTCAATGTTGGCTCATGAAAACGAATATTTGTAGTCTCAATGATCCTTTGGGTTCCTTTGATCAATACTCTGTATGTCTTGGACCCTTGAGAGTAGCCAACAAAGATACCAGCTACACCTTTTGGTGCAAATTTATCCAAATGCTATGTATCATTTCTGAGAAAACACCTGCAACCAAATTTTTTAAAGTAATCAATAGAGGGTTTTCTTTGTTTAATAATCTCATAAGGAGTTTTAAGTAGTTTTCTGTTTAGAATTGTCCTGTTCTGAGTGAAACATGCAGTAGGTATAGCTTCTGCCCAAAGAGACAAAGGAAGTTCAGAATAAGCAAGCATGGTCCTTGCAGCTTCTTCCAAAGTTTATTCTTTCTCTCAACTACTCCATTCTGTTGAGAAATTCTTGTAGCGGAAAAGTTATGTGAGATACCAACAGATTCCAAAAAGTTCTGAAGTGTAGAATTTGTAAATTCTGTGTCATTATCACTTCTGATCTTTTGGATTGGTAGTTGAAGAAGAACTTGAATTTTCTTCAGAAAAGGAATGACACAAGTATATCTTGAATATTCATCTACAATGACAAGAATATACTTCTTTCCACCCATACTTTGAGTCTTCATTGGTCCACACAAATCCATGTGAAGCATTTCAAGTGGAGCTTTGCATGATGATAGAGGATGGGAGCTTCTATTGATCTTTCCTAGTTCACAAGCAGAACATAAGGAATTCTTATCAAAGTTGATCTTTGGTAGTCCTCTGACAGAGTGATGTTTTTCCAGTTCAGAAATAGCTTTGAAGTTCAAATGTGACATTCTTCTGTGCAAAAGCCAACTATCATTCCTCATTGTGTTGGAAATGTAACACACTCCTTTTAATTGACCAGTTGCTGTACAGGTAGAAGTGTAGATGTCTCCATCTCTATAGGCAGTTAATTCCTTCTTGTTTTCTGAACTCAGAACATGACAGTAGTCTATATCAAAATTGACTTTCCAATATTTGTCACAGAATTGACTGATACTGAAGAGATTATGTTTAAGACCTTCAACATAGAAAACTTTCATTATTGTAACTTCTCCTTTGATAAAAGTACCATAACCTCTTACATAACCTTTTGCATTATTTCCAAAGCTAACTGTTTCTCCATATCTTTAATGATAATCAGTTAGTAGTTCTTTGAATGGTGTCATGTGTCTTGAACAACCAGAATCTAAGACCCACACATGACATATCTGCAAAAATGATTATTGAGATTTAGGTACCCATTTGAGAATGGGTCCTTTGAGATTAGTAATTAATTTTTCAGTTCAGAAGTTTGTTCAAAACTTTGAGATTTGTCAGTCTTAGATGTATTCTTATTTTTCTTTTTATTTTGATTTTTACTTGCCAATTTAGCTGAGTAGTTCTAAATAGATTTCTTTAGATTATTCTTCTTTGATTTGGAGTTTATTTGAAAATCATGATTACCACAATTAGTACAGTGAATATGATTCTTCAGAATATTTAATAAAGCAATAGAAGAACAAGAATCAACACTATTGAATTTATCAACCAGATTTCTTTTATTCACTTTATTAATTTTGGGTACATCATGTTTCTTTGAAACGGAAAAACTATCTAATTTGGCAATCTTTGATAGTCTTTCACCTTTCTTTCTCCAAACTAAAAAGGACAGCTCTTTAAACGATAAGAAATGAGGATTAATATAAGTAGTTTTTTTTATCACTTTTAGATTCTGTGGATTTATATGAACTTCAGAAGTTGAATTTGAAGACTGTCCTTTTTCAAAAAATTTGACTCTATTTATAAAGTCAGATGATGATATTGAAGATTTTTCAGGAGTTAAAGATGTTTTTGAAGAAATAGAAGTATGATTAGATAATGTGGAAGAAATATCAGTTTTCAGAAACTCTTGTTTCAGAAAAACAGTGTTAAACATTTCTGAAGACAACTTTGGTGCTTCAGATTTTAAGATGTCCCTATTAACCATAGATGATTGTAATTTGTACACCAAATAACCATCTTTATCTATAACCTGAACCATATGATCATCATCATCATTTGAATCTGATGCATTCATTAAATCTGAGAACTTATCTTGAGTCATGCTAGAAGCAAAGAATTTTTGATTTACAATATTTTCAGACTCATCATCAGAATTATCAAAAATAATTTCTGAATTCTCATTATTATTTTGTAAAGATTCAATATCTGAGAATTCGTCATATTTTTCTTCATGTTCTGATTTAAGATCAACATTATCTTCTGATTCAACAGTTTGTTCAAAAGATAATTCAGAAATTTGTTCAGTAGTTTTCTCAGATTTAACAGATGATTCCGATTTTTCTTCAGAAATAATTTTAGATTCAGAAGTAATTTCAAAAGGTTTTAAAACATTATTACTTATTACTTCTGATTCAGAAATTATCTCAGTTTTATCAGAATCAAACGATTTTTCTTCAGAAAACAGAGTTTCTGATTTGACAAAGGGAATTCTTTCAGGCAAAGAGTAGTTAACAGGTTTGGATATAATACCTGTGTTGGTTTCCTTAAAAATTTTCATTTTAGAATAGTCATAAAGATTTGCAGGTGCCTTTTTTAGTATTTGACTATCATTATATCCCAAACCTGCTTTAATATTGTAAAATTTTGAATTCTGAGCCTGATTTGTCAAAATGTTCAGAGTGTGTTCAGTTTGACCTCTTTTAAAGTTCAGATATTCTAATTCCTTAATCTTTTTATAAAGATCAAGTCTTTCTTGGTTCAGAAAGTTCATTTTTACATTTAAAACTTGTTTTTCAGATTTCTCATTAATAATATCTTTCTTTAAACTGTCCAGTTTTTCTTTTAATTGAAGTTTTTCTTCAGAAATTTTTTCAAGAATTTTTTCAGCTTCTTGGCATTTTTGTTTATAAATTTGACTTTCAGCTCTAAATTGATTTACCAAAATTCTTTCACCTTTGATTCCGTTTATGAGAGTTTCAAATTCAGAAAACATATTCTGAAATTGACTTTGCACTTCATAATTTTCAGAAATTTGTTCAAAATTTGGTTCAAAATTTGGTTCAGAAAAAGAATTTAATTCAGAAGATGTAGAAGATACCTAAGAATCATGTGCATGTTTTTCTTCTGGGTCCATTTGGCACATGTAGCATTTTGAAGCATAATGAGCTATCTCTTCATCATCATCTCCATCACTCCAGTTTAACCAGTCTTCCTCATACTTGGTTACTAGAGCTGGATTTTGTTCCTTTTTCTTTGCAAGAAGATGCTTCTTCTCATAGTAGCCTGAGTTCTTGACTTTAGGCATTTTACACTGTCTTGCATAATAACCAGGCTTACCACAATTGAAACACCTTGCTGGTTCAAGTCTACAGTTTCATTTGCTTAACAAGGCTACAGTTTCATTTGCTTAACAAGGTTACATTTAGTAGAGATGGTCAAGGAGTTGTTGTACTTTTTGCTTAACAAGGCTACAGTTTCATTTGCCTTTTTCTGCTCATTCTGTCTAGTTTTGATCTTGTCCTCTTGTTGGAACAAGATGCCATATACATCATGAATAGTCTTCCTAGACAGATTCCTTGTAACCATGTTATCAGAAAAGCTTGACCATTCATTTCCCAAATTGTTCAGAATTTATTGTTTATCTCTGAGTTTGATTTCTGAACACCATTTCTTCTTAGATCATTCAGAATATTGTTGAATCTATGATATGTATAAGTAATTGATTCATTTTCTTTATATTTGAAATTCTCATAAGTACCCACACAGATATTTAAGCGCTGTGCTTGGGCTTTTGTACTACTTTGCATCTGGGCTTCTACTTCATTTCACATAGCTTTGGCAGATGTTAGACTATCTACCCTATTAAATATTTCATTTGGAATAGCCATAGTAAGAAGAGTTAATGCCCTTTTGTCAATTTTTGCTTGAGCTTTCTGAGCAGTACTGTACATACCTGGGATTTTCTTGATTCTTGATGCAGGTATTTCAGGAGTGGATTCAGTTCTTGGAACTGCAGGGATTTCCACATAGACCTCCAGAGGGCCATTTATGATTGATTGCATTAAAACTTCATCGATATTGTCCAAGAATTGAACCATCCTGATTCGCCATTAATGATAATCTCCTAAAAACAAAGTTGGTGATTTGGTTTCTGATCCAATGGAGACGATTTCTTTCGACATCCTTGATTTGAAAAAGATCGAGAATTCACCTGAATTTGAATCTTGAATTTTTCGATCAAGAACACAACAAGAACTGTTAGATCTGACAAGTTCTTCTCTAACCTTCAGGAACAGATGAATTGGCTCTGATACCAATTGTTAGATCCCAAACAATCAAGATATAGAAAGATAACAAGAAATAGATCACTGAATATTGTATATTGTATTGATCAGATGAACTGTATTACAAAATGTGTCTTTACAAGCTTATGAAAACGTTAGTTCTAACTATCTAACAAACTATCTATTTATACAAGAAATAGAAATGCTAAAGTTACAGTACAAAAATGACAAGCATGTTCAGAACTACTTCTGAACTTCTTTAGAAGTGTCTTCAGAACCTTCTTCAGAACTTCTTCAGAAGTATCTTCAGAATCTTCAGAACTTCTGAAGTTGCCACTTCAGAAGTTATGCCTTAGGCTTTTATCTACTTGTCTTCTGAGTTCTGAGTCTTTCTTTCTTCAGATCTTTCTTACTCTTCAGAACTCAGTACCTTTTGAAGCTATCTTAGTATCTCTATCAGGGATTTCCAAACTTCTTGTACAAATTGCTCAGGAACATTTGGGTTTGAAATAGTTAGGGCTTCGTTCAGAATGTGGTTTTGGAGAAACTCTATCATGATTCGATAGTCTTCACCAATCACCGTTTCAATTTTTGCTCTTCAATTTTTTTAAATGACAGACTATAATTTCTTGAAAAAAGGAGTTGGCGTCTTTTAGCGTTCTTCGGTATTCCATCATCAAAACTCAGGTGCCTTTGTTAATTTTTTTATTGAGTTTGTTGAATTGTTGTGGTTATTAAATATTTATCATGTTGCCTAAAAAATACATGTATTTGTCTTGAAGTGAGAAAAGGAAAAAAAAAGTTAGTCGAACAAATTAAACAATCACAAAAAGAAGCTATGGATAAGTTCGTTAAGACCATCGGTTCTTCTATCATGAAAATTATTAGTGATGCAAAATATTTTTCTGTAATTCTCGACTGTACACCAGATGTAAGCCATCAAAAGCAAATGAGTTTAATCATACGATGTGTGACTATGTCTGGTGAGAAAATAAAAATAGAAGAGTGTTTTATAGAATTTTTAAAGGTTGATGATACATCTGGTTTGCGATTGTTCAATGAATTATTAGATGTACTTATCTCTCGACCTTAATGTTGATGATGTGAGAGGTCAAGGTTATGATAATGGTTCTAATATGAAGGGAAAACACCAAGGGGTACAAATAATAGATGAAAAAGGACCTATTAGAGAAATTGGGATAATCTTGATACTAAATCAAGCGACATCCTAGTTGAAAAAGGACAAGTCTATGATGATAGTATTTTACAGAAATTGGGATAATCTTGATAATAAATCAAGACACATCCTAGTTGAAAAATGACCTATTAGAGAATTGGGCATTGTGTTTCCTTTAGACAACATGTCTCGACATTTTTCATATGCTTATTATGAAAGAAAGTTAAGTAATGTAGAAACTAGTGATCGAAAATGGCTAGTTTATTCAAAATACGAGGATAAAGTATATTGTTTTTGTTGTAAGTTGTTCAAGTCTAAGAACTATAGAAATGGAATGGCTAACGAAGGATTTAAAGATTGGAAACCTATTGGTGAGGGACTGAAAGAACATGAGAATAGTATTGAACATATGAATAACATGTTAGTTTGGAACAAATTAAGAGTAAGATTGAACAAAACCAAACAACTGATAAAGACTTGCAACAAGAGATTTAAAAGAAAAAGAAGGTTGGAGGCAAGTTTTAGTTATAATAATTGCCGTTGTCAAATGTCTTGCTAAGAAGTTTTTGCCTTTTTGAGGATCAAATGAGAAGTTGTATCAACATAGCAATGGTAATTTTTTGGGGTTAGTTGGAATGATTGGAGAATTTAATGTGGTAATTGAAGATCGTATTAGACGCATTCAAAATCATGATATTCATTAGCATTATCTTGGTCCTAGAATTCAATACGAGTTAAATTCTCTTTTGGCCCATAATGTTAAAAGTTCTATCATGAAAATTATTAGTGATGCAAAATATTTTTCTGTAATTCTCGACTGTACCCCAGATGTAAGCCATCAAAAGCAAATGAGTTTAATCATACGATGTGTGACTATGTCTGGTGAGAAAATAAAAATAGAAGAGTGTTTTATAGAATTTTTAAAGGTTGATGATACATCTGGTTTGGGATTGTTCAATGAATTATTAGATGTACTTATCTCTCGACCTTAATGTTGATGATGTGAGAGGTCAAGGTTATGATAATGGTTCTAATATGAAGAGAAAACACCAAGGGGTACAAATAATAGATGAATAAGGACCTATTAGAGAAATTGGGATAATCTTGATACTAAATCAAGCGACATCCTAGTTGAAAAAGGATAACGCTATGATGATAGTGTTTTACAGAAATTGGGATAATCTTGATAATAAATCAAGACACATCCTAGTTGAAAAATGACCTATTAGAGAATTGGGTATTGTGTTTCCTTTAGACAACATGTCTCGACATTTTTCATATGCTTATTATGAAAGAAAGTTAAGTAATGTAGAAACTAGTGATCGAAAATGGCTAGTTTATTCAAAATACGAGGATAAAGTATATTGTTTTTGTTGTAAGTTGTTCAAGTCTAAGAACTATAGAAATGCAATGGCTAATGAAGGATTTAAAGATTGGAAACCTCTTGGTGAGGGACTGAAAGAACATGAGAATAGTATTGAACATATGAATAACATGTTAGCTTGGAACGAACTAAGAGTAAGATTGAACACAAACCAAACAACTGATAAAGACTTGCAACAAGAGATTTAAAAGAGAAAGAAGGTTGGAGGCAAGTTTTAGTTAGAATAATTGCCGTTGTGAAATGTCTTGCTAATTATTTTTTGCCTTTTAGAGGAACACATGAGAAGTTGTATCAACATGGCAATGGTAATTTTTTGGGGTTAGTTGGAATGATTGGAGAATTTAATGTGGTAATTCAAGATCGTATTAGACACATTCAAAATCATGATATTCATTAGCATTATCTTGGTCCTAGAATTCAATATGAGTTAAATTCTTTTTTGGCCCATAATGTTAAAAGTTCTATCATGAAAATTATTAGTGATGCAAAATATTTTTCTGTAATTCTCGACTGTACCCCAGATGTAAGCCATCAAAAGCAAATGAGTTTAATCATACGATGTGTGACTATGTCTGGTGAGAAAATAAAAATAGAAGAGTGTTTTATAGAATTTTTAAAGGTTGATGATACATCTGGTTTGCGATTGTTCACTGAATTATTAGATGTACTTATCTCTCGACCTTAATGTTGATGATGTGAGAGGTCAAGGTTATGATAATGGTTCTAATATGAAGGGAAAACACCAAGGGGTACAAATAATAGATGAAAAAGGACCTATTAGAGAAATTGGGATAATCTTGATACTAAATCAAGCGACATCCTAGTTGAAAAAGGACAAGTCTATGATGATAGTATTTTACAGAAATTGGGATAATCTTGATAATAAATCAAGACACATCCTAGTTGAAAAATGACCTATTAGAGAATTGGGCATTGTGTTTCCTTTAGACAACATGTCTCGACATTTTTCATATGCTTATTATGAAAGAAAGTTAAGTAATGTAGAAACTAGTGATCGAAAATGGCTAGTTTATTCAAAATACGAGGATAAAGTATATTGTTTTTGTTGTAAGTTGTTCAAGTCTAAGAACTATAGAAATGGAATGGCTAACGAAGGATTTAAAGATTGGAAACCTATTGGTGAGGGACTGAAAGAACATGAGAATAGTATTGAACATATGAATAACATGTTAGTTTGGAACAAATTAAGAGTAAGATTGAACACAAACCAAACAACTGATAAAGACTTGCAACAAGAGATTTAAAAGAAAAAGAAGGTTGGAGGCAAGTTTTAGTTATAATAATTGCCGTTGTCAAATGTCTTGCTAAGAAGTTTTTGCCTTTTTGAGGATCAAATGAGAAGTTGTATCAACATAGCAATGGTAATTTTTTGGGGTTAGTTGGAATGATTGGAGAATTTAATGTGGTAATTGAAGATCGTATTAGACGCATTCAAAATCATGATATTCATTAGCATTATCTTGGTCCTAGAATTCAATACGAGTTAAATTCTCTTTTGGCCCATAATGTTAAAAGTTCTATCATGAAAATTATTAGTGATGCAAAATATTTTTCTGTAATTCTCGACTGTACCCCAGATGTAAGCCATCAAAAGCAAATGAGTTTAATCATACGATGTGTGACTATGTCTAGTGAGAAAATAAAAATAGAAGAGTGTTTTATAGAATTTTTAAAGGTTGATGATACATCTGGTTTGGGATTGTTCAATGAATTATTAGATGTACTTATCTCTCGACCTTAATGTTGATGATGTGAGAGGTCAAGGTTATGATAATGGTTCTAATATGAAGAGAAAACACCAAGGGGTACAAATAATAGATGAATAAGGACCTATTAGAGAAATTGGGATAATCTTGATACTAAATCAAGCGACATCCTAGTTGAAAAAGGATAACGCTATGATGATAGTGTTTTACAGAAATTGGGATAATCTTGATAATAAATCAAGACACATCCTAGTTGAAAAATGACCTATTAGAGAATTGGGGGTATTGTGTTTCCTTTAGACAACATGTCTCGACATTTTTCATATGCTTATTATGAAAGAAAGTTAAGTAATGTAGAAACTAGTGATCGAAAATGGCTAGTTTATTCAAAATACGAGGATAAAGTATATTGTTTTTGTTGTAAGTTGTTCAAGTCTAAGAACTATAGAAATGCAATGGCTAATGAAGGATTTAAAGATTGGAAACCTCTTGGTGAGGGACTGAAAGAACATGAGAATAGTATTGAACATATGAATAACATGTTAGCTTGGAACGAACTAAGAGTAAGATTGAACACAAACCAAACAACTGATAAAGACTTGCAACAAGAGATTTAAAAGAGAAAGAAGGTTGGAGGCAAGTTTTAGTTAGAATAATTGCCGTTGTGAAATGTCTTGCTAATTATTTTTTGCCTTTTAGAGGAACAAATGAGAAGTTGTATCAACATGGCAATGGATATTTTTTGGGGTTAGTTGGAATGATTGGAGAATTTAATGTGGTAATTCAAGATCGTATTAGACGCATTCAAAATCATGATATTCATTAGCATTATCTTGGTCCTAGAATTCAATATGAGTTAAATTCTTTTTTGGCCCATAATGTTAAAAGTTCTATCATGAAAATTATTAGTGATGCAAAATATTTTTCTGTAATTCTCGACTGTACACCAGATGTAAGCCATCAAAAGCAAATGAGTTTAATCATACGATGTGTGACTATGTCTGGTGAGAAAATAAAAATAGAAGAGTGTTTTATAGAATTTTTAAAGGTTGATGATACATCTGGTTTGCGATTGTTCAATGAATTATTAGATGTACTTATCTCTCGACCTTAATGTTGATGATGTGAGAGGTCAAGGTTATGATAATGGTTCTAATATGAAGGGAAAACACCAAGGGGTACAAATAATAGATGAAAAAGGACCTATTAGAGAAATTGGGATAATCTTGATACTAAATCAAGCGACATCCTAGTTGAAAAAGGACAAGTCTATGATGATAGTATTTTACAGAAATTGGGATAATCTTGATAATAAATCAAGACACATCCTAGTTGAAAAATGACCTATTAGAGAATTGGGCATTGTGTTTCCTTTAGACAACATGTCTCGACATTTTTCATATGCTTATTATGAAAGAAAGTTAAGTAATGTAGAAACTAGTGATCGAAAAGGCTAGTTTATTCAAAATACGAGGATAAAGTATATTGTTTTTGTTGTAAGTTGTTCAAGTCTAAGAACTATAGAAATGGAATGGCTAACGAAGGATTTAAAGATTGGAAACCTATTGGTGAGGGACTGAAAGAACATGAGAATAGTATTGAACATATGAATAACATGTTAGTTTGGAACAAATTAAGAGTAAGATGGAACACAAACCAAACAACTGATAAAGACTTGCAACAAGAGATTTAAAAGAAAAAGAAGGTTGGAGGCAAGTTTTAGTTAGAATAATTGCCGTTGTCAAATGTCTTGCTAAGTAGTTTTTGCCTTTTTGAGGATCAAATGAGAAGTTGTATCAACATAGCAATGGTAATTTTTTGGGGTTAGTTGGAATGATTGGAGAATTTAATGTGGTAATTGAAGATCGTATTAGACGCATTCAAAATCATGATATTCATTAGCATTATCTTGGTCCTAGAATTCAATACGAGTTAAATTCTCTTTTGGCCCATAATGTTAAAAGTTCTATCATGAAAATTATTAGTGATGCAAAATATTTTTCTGTAATTCTCGACTGTACCCCAGATGTAAGCCATCAAAAGCAAATGAGTTTAATCATACGATGTGTGACTATGTCTGGTGAGAAAATAAAAATAGAAGAGTGTTTTATAGAATTTTTAAAGGTTGATGATACATCTAGTTTGGGATTGTTCAATGAATTATTAGATGTACTTATCTCTCGACCTTAATGTTGATGATGTGAGAGGTCAAGGTTATGATAATGGTTCTAATATGAAGGGAAAACACCAAGGGGTACAAATAATAGATGAATAAGGACCTATTAGAGAAATTGGGATAATCTTGATACTAAATCAAGCGACATCCTAGTTGAAAAAGGATAACGCTATGATGATAGTGTTTTACAGAAATTGGGATAATCTTGATAATAAATCAAGACACATCCTAGTTGAAAAATGACCTATTAGAGAATTGGGTATTGTGTTTCCTTTAGACAACATGTCTCGACATTTTTCATATGCTTATTATGAAAGAAAGTTAAGTAATGTAGAAACTAGTGATCGAAAATGGCTAGTTTATTCAAAATACGAGGATAAAGTATATTGTTTTTGTTGTAAGTTGTTCAAGTCTAAGAACTATAGAAATGCAATGGCTAATGAAGGATTTAAAGATTGGAAACCTCTTGGTGAGGGATTGAAAGAACATGAGAATAATATTGAACATATGATTAACATGTTAGCTTGGAACGAACTAAGAGTAAGATTGAACACAAACCAAACAACTGATAAAGACTTGCAACAAGAGATTTAAAAGAGAAAGAAGGTTGGAGGCAAGTTTTAGTTAGAATAATTGTCGTTCTGAAATGTCTTGCTAAGTATTCTTTGCCTTTTAGAGGATCAAATGAGAAGTTGTATCAACATAGCAATGGTAATTTTTTGGGATTAGTTGGAATGATTGGAGAATTTAATGTGGTAATTCAAGATCGTTTTTAGACGCATTCAAAATCATGATATTCATTAGCATTATCTTGGTCCTAGAATTCAATATGAGTTAATTTCTCTTTTGGCCCATAATGTTAAAAGTTCTATCATGAAAATTATTATTGATGCAAAATATTTTTCTGTAATTCTCGACTGTACACCAGATGTAAGCCATCAAGAACAAATGAGTTTAATCATACGATGTGTGAGTATGTCTGGTAAGAAAATAAAAATAGAAGAGTGTTTTATAGAATTTTTAAAGGTTGATGATACATCTAGTTTGGGATTGTTCAATGAATTATTAGATGTACTTAAATCTCTCGACCTTAATGTTGATGATGTGAGAGGTCAAGGTTATGATAATGGTTCTAATATGAAGGGAAAACACCAAGTGGTACAAATAATAGTTGAAAAAGGACATAATAGAGAAATTGGGATAATCTTGATCCTAAATCAAGCAACATCCTAGTTAAAAAAGGACAAGGTTATGATGATAGTATTTTACAGAAATTGGGATTATCTTGATAATAAATCAAGACACATCCTAGTTGAAAAATGACCTATTAGAGAATTGGTATTGTGTTTCCTTTAGACAACATGTCTCGACATTTTTCATATGCTTATTATGATAGAAAGTTAAGTAATGTTGAAACTAGTGATCAAAAATGGCTATTTATTCAAAATACGAGGATAAAGTATATTGTTTTTGTTGTAAGTTGCTCAAGTCTAAGAATTATAGAAATGCAATGGCTAACGAAGGATTTAACGATTGGAAACCTCTTGGTGAGGGACTTAAAGAACATGAGAATAGTATTGACATATGAATAACATGTTAGCTTGGAACGAACTAAGAGTAAGATTGAACACACACCAAACAACTCATAAAGACTTGCAACAAGAGATTTAAAAGAGAAAGAAGGTTGGAGGCAAGTTTTAGTTAGAATAATTGCCGTTGTGAAATGTCTTGCTAAGTATTCTTTGCCTTTTAGGGGATCAAATGAGAAGTTGTATCAACATA
This sequence comes from Silybum marianum, assembly GCA_036898165.1. NCBI lineage: Eukaryota > Viridiplantae > Streptophyta > Magnoliopsida > Asterales > Asteraceae > Silybum > Silybum marianum. The sequence continues at coordinate 10,362,185 of CM072540.1, read as the reverse complement.
GCAATGGTAATTTTTGGGGTTAATTGGAATGATTGGAGAATTTGATGTGGTAATTCATGATCATATTAGACACATTCAAAATCATGATATTCATTAGCATTATCTTGGTCCTAGAATTCAATATGAGTTAAATTCTCTTTTGGCCCATAATGTTAAAAGTTCTATCCTGAAAATTATTAGTGATGCAAAATATTTTTCTGTAATTCTCGACTGTACACCAGATGTAAGCCATCAAAAGCAAATGAGTTTAATCATACGATGTGTGACTATGTCTGGTGAGAAAATAAAAATAGAAGAGTGTTTTGTAGAATTTTTAAAGGTTGATGATACATCTGTTTGGGATTGTTCAATGAATTATTAGATGTACTTATCTCTCAACCTTAATGTTGATGATGTGAGAGGTCAAGGTTATGATAATGGTTCTAATATGAAGGGAAAACACCAAGGGGTACAAAATCTATTACTTGATGTTAATCCAAAAGCGTTATATATGCCATGTGTTTGTCGTAGCCTTAATCTTGCTCTTAGTGATATGGCTCATTCTTGTGTTAAAGCTGTTTCATTTTTTGGAATGTTCAACGCATATACAAGTTGTTTTCTAGTTCTACAAAAAGATGGATGGTGTTACTTGATAATGTGTCAAACATAACTGTAAAATCATTGTGTAATACACGTTGGGAAAGTAGAATAAAAAAGTTTCAAGGCAATTAGATTTCAAGCTCCTCAAATAAGATCGACTTTACTTGATTCATACAAATCATGTGATGATGCCAACATGAAAAGTGAAGCGGAAAGTTTGGTAGGTGCAATTGAAAATTTTGAGTTTTTACTTGGTATGATTATTTGGTATGATGTTCTATTTGCAATAAACATGGTTAGTAAAAGATTGCAATTTAAATCTACATCTATTAATGCTGCCATGGAACAATTTTAAGGTGTAGTAAAGTTTTTTGAAAAGTATAGGAATGAAGGGTTTGCATCAAGTATGAGTATTGCGAAAAACATAACATGTGAAATGAATATAGATCCTACATTTGATAGTGAAGAAACAATTAATTCGGAAAAAACAATTTGATGAAAATAATAGTGAAGAAGAAATGCAAGCATCGGAAGAGGAGGCTTTTAGAATTAATTATTTTCTAACCATTATGGATATGACAATTTCTTCATTGAATAATAGATTTGAGCAATTAAAGAAATTTGAAAGTATTTTTGGTGATACATTTTATCATAATAATGTGGCGGATGTGGATGTAAATGCTCTTTATTCTGAATTAAAAGTGTTGCAGGTAACCTTGCCAAATAAATCAATGACGATAGTTGAAATTCTTGAGTTTGTCAAAGTTGCAGATTGTTACCCTAGTGTTTTGGTTGCTTATCGGATTTTGTTGACAGTACCTGTGACCGTAGCATCTGTCGAAAGAAGTTTCTCAAAATCGAAGTTACTAAAGACGTACTTGAGGTCATCAATGTCGCAAGAAAGGTTGAACGGATTGGCAATACTATGCATTGAAAAAAGATATGCTTGATAATATTGATTTAGATGCTATTATTGATGATTTTGCATCAAAAAATGCTCGAAGAAGTTATTTTGTGTAAATTAGATGTTGGTATTGATGGTTTTGCATCCGAAAAAAATGCTTGAAGAAGTAGTTTTATATAAATTAGATGCTATTATTGATGATTTTGCGTCCGAAAATGTTCGAAAACTTTGTTTTGTATGAATTATTGGTATTTATCATATGAAAGATTGTTTTTAATGATAAAAAAATGTTAATTTAAGATTTTTTTGTACATATTGAGGGCCCAAAATTTACAAATAGCCCAGGGCCCAAAAAATGTCAGAAACGGGTGTGCAACCTGGAATGCCATGTATAGTGTTGGATCATTGACTAAACCTTTTACTCTCCTAAGGGATGAATATCTCCAATGGAATATTCAAATGATTAACTTCTATGAAGGTTTAGATATTGATCTATATACTTCTGTGATAAATGGACCATATGTACCCATGATTGTTATTCTTCGAGTTCTTACTACTGGCAACACTAAGGAAATTCCCAGACAACAAATTCCAAATGAAAGGAAGGACTGGGATGATGAAGATAAGAAGAAGGTGGAAATTGACCTCAAAGACAAAAGGCTACTCATCATCGCAGTCCCGAACAATATATTCCAATCCTTAGATTCCAGTGACACTGCCGAGGAATTATGGGATAAACATGCCAACCAGTTAAAACGAGGTGCTATGAAAAAGAAGAACAAAAGAGCTCAAACTCTTAATGAGTACAACAATTTTCATGCATAGTTATAATTGTAACACCCTCAAATTTGGAAAGAGCGCGAATTTAAAATTTCCAGTATTACATCAATTAAGGATAAATCACTTCCTATAATTCAATACTTGAAGTTCCTCAAATAACAATTCCATATTAACATGTACAAAAGATAGGTCAAGCCTTATACTAGACATAATTGATAATTACGATCGGATGTTACTAAACCTAAAAGAGCCGCTATCTCCAAATGCGGAAAACGTCACCGAAAGCTAGATCTTTAACGTGCTACCTCCTAGCACTAAAGTCTACACGTGTCGCTAGTACCAACCCCAACGAAAATCTGATGCACATGTCGACAAAGAAAAGGGTTAGGCTTAATGCCTAGTGAGCTCAAGAGTTTATAACAAAATTTATAATTGATAGAAATCGAAAGGTTTCTTGGTTGGATACTAATTTCCCGAATAAAAAACTCCATTATAATAGCCACATCTTTCCCAAAATTCACCGTTTTCATAATAAAAGATTTACACCAAAATATCATCAGTACGAAAGCTTAAAATAGAAATACCCATGCAAAACGAATTACTACACCCGATACTGACCCAATAAGTGAATAAATTCGATTACTCTTATTTCTGAAGTATGGACGAAGTTCCATTTTTTTAATACCCAAATATGGTCGAGTTTCAAAGATCCACTAATACAAAACGTGGATAATACTCCATACTCCAAAATACGTCACCGAAAACAACGGATAAAACTTAATACCCAAAACAACAACCTTTAGTGACGGGGGAGACCCGTATTCGTCGACAATGGTGAGGCACAAAGTAATCCATGTTCAACGTTATCGAACTTCTATCAAAGTATATTGGTCATCGAGATCAACCACCCACGATCTATAGTTCGAGTCCTCCAATACCTAAGACCTGTTCTCTAGTTAGAAGCAACATACCACGGACACACGGTCATCGAGAGCAACCACCCACGGTCTATTGTTCGAGTCCTCCGGTGTTATAATTTCCGGGCATAACATATCACGGGACACACGGTCATCGAGATCGACCACCCACAGTCTATAGTTCGAGTCCTCCGGTGACACACGGTCATCAAGATCAACCACCCACGGTCTATAGTTCGAGTCCTCCGGTGTTATAATCTCCATGTGTAACCACAATGTGGAAATAACAATTCCCAACCACCATCTCTAAAAATGGACTAATATGCCAATGGATCCGATGCAATGCAATCTAATTTACATGACTCCAAAATGAATGACCAACGCACTCAAAACATGTATACTAATATATTATTATGCCACAATTTCTTATAAACCCAAAGGCTCATTTAATAATGTATGACAATTTAATTTGGACAAAAATCCCCAAGACTCATTTAAATCAAAACTGGGTTAATGCACAATAACCCAACACTTAAGTGTTTATACAAAATAAACGTCGTTGGTTGAGACAAACCATTTTCCAAGTAAAATCATACTCACACATTTTCCAAATGCCCCATAGTGCAATAGCGTGAACTTTCCGAAGGTTTATAAATCAAATACTTCCAAAATGCATATGACACCAAATAATATACATTTATAAAAATAAAACAACAAAACCAACCACATTTTTTATTTATTTATGAAGATGCCTAATAACCCAAATAATAACATTTTATATGATTTATAAACCTCTTTATATCAAATATGCAAATTTCACCCAAATACCTACACATTTGATAAATAGCAAGTAAAACATGTTAACATATCAAAATAGACATTTTTGGCATGTACACTATTTTCAAAAAGCAACTTGAACTCACCTTGCTAGATTTAGGCTAAATCTAGGTTTACCCCAAAAGCTCCCCTTGAAGAAAATCTAGATCTGAAAATATCCACCATGAGAAACTTCATCTAATTCATAAACAACCTAAAACACACCAAGGATAGCTCCCAACAATCATATTCATAAAACCCTAGTAAAAAATCTCAAATCTTCCAATATAGTCAAAACTCTAAACTACCGAAGATGCTTCAAGAATAAAGTTCTATAGAACCAAAAAGAAAGGTTTTTACACGAAATAACATCTAAAAGAGTTGGAATAACTTATAAATGCAATTTAGAGAAAAACCCCAAGATTGGTCAACAATGGTGGAAGAAGAGTTGGGGAAGATGAAGTGGTAGCTTCGATCTTAAGCCTTGATGATGATCGAAGGCCTTCGGATGGTTGGGGAAGATAAGTATTACTCCAAAAATCGGACTTTGGGGAGAAATATTGAGAGAAAACGAGTTGGAAATGAGAGGGTATGAGAAATGGGGTAAAATCTCGATTTTTAAGGGTTCCAGGTGCAATAAGCCTCTAAAGCGGGTTAAGTCGCTTTGTCACCCGCCCGCTTTTGATCTTCGCCCAAACAGCCGATTGGGCAGGTGACAGTGCGGATTTGACCGCTCTAATACCCGCATGGGCGGAAAAGTTACCCGAAATCTACTTCGACATCGATTTCGCCCTAGATGAAGCTCGATTTAGAAAAAAACTCAAAACAAGAAGGTTAAAGGTATGCCTCTTTTCTTTGCATAACATCTTTAATCATCTGAATCGGAGATCCAATGAGTGAGACATGGTCCAAATGGTACAACCTTGCAAATCTGCCAAATATTCCTTTTTGGCTATTTTCGCTCCAAAGAGATCCGAACCAAAAATCCGGGTGTCATACTGATGAAACTCTAGAGAAAACATATCACAGATTCAACACTTTAATCAACAAGTGTAGAAGATGTGATGTGATCAGATCTCAAGAAGACAACAATGTACTTTTTCTCAAAAGGTCGAATGAAAAATGGCCAAATCTTTCCATGTCTCTGCAAGCAAATCAAGACATTGAACAATGGACTCTGCATGATGTATTCGGTACTATGAAAGCCTATGCGAAAGAGGTACAAAAGAAGAAAGTTGTTGTAGGTGGTCCTCTGGCCCTAATCTCTGAAACAAAGGAAACCGTCTCTACACGGTCAAGTAGAAAGAACAAGGCTCTTGTCACCGAAAGTGATATAAAGACCAAACTTTCTAGCACAAATGTTGATGATATTAGTGCCTTCGCAAAATCTCTGGCTCTAATTACTAAAGAGTTTACAAGAAAATTTGGTAAAAGGTCTTTCCAGAACAGAGGAAGACAACACAGAGGTGAAAGGTCATAGAAGCCGAAATATGAGCCAAGACAAACACCACCTCAACTTGTCAAGAAGGAAGAAGAGAAGAATGAGAAGCCAAAGCAGAATAGTGATAAATGCTACAGATGTGGCAAACTTGGTTATTTTGCTGTTGACTGCAACGACCCTCTGGTCAAAAATATCACGTACTCTAAGAACAAATACAAGTACAATCGAACGGAGAGGGTATACATGGCAGGCGAAGAGAATTGGGTCTCTGACTCAACAAGTGACGAAGAAGCCTTGTTTTATGCCATGGCAATTACCAACAGTGATGTAGAGGAGAACTATGTTGACTCTTGGGTATAATCTGTCTCTGGAAGAGCACAAAAAGAACTTGAGGAAACAGTTTTTAATCTTGCTCAAGACTTTGAAAGACTCAAACAAAAGCTCCTAAAAGAAAATGAAAAACAAAAACTTATTGAAAAAGAAAAGAATATCTATAAACGTGAAACAGAGCTTCTGACTAAGGAAAAACAAGATCTTTTTCGTGGAAAATTAGAAGCTTGCAAAACTTAAATCCTCCACAGAAGCAAATTATCAAAAGGAGTGTGAAGAACTAAAAAGGATTTTGTCTGATAAACATAAAAACATTAAGGCAAAAGAGAGTGAGAGATTAAACTCTGTAGCTCTAAAGAATTATTTACTAAAGGAAAGAGAATTTTGCACATAAGCCTTCAAAAGAAGGAGCTCTTGATCAAAAAAAAAATATCAAAATGCTCAAAAAGTGCATGAGAAAATCAATTTTCAGATGGATAAATTTGTTCTATGTTTTGATGATCTAGATCCATTCACCTGGAAGAAATGGGCAACTCTGGATTCTGTGTTCTTTTTGGGAAAAGAACAAAAATATGATTTTTCGATCATATGTGAGCAATATGTTTTTATATGAGAATGGATACAGAGCAAGAAAACTTGAATACAAGAATATTTCATACTCCTCTGCAAGGAATTCAAGTAAGATCAAATAACTTGATTTGAAAACCATGTAGAAGAAGGATGAAGATTTTATCTTTGGAACATTCAATTATTTTTCCTTAAATCCAAAAGAAGAAGAGTTCATTCCTGAACACACAGTGGAAAGCATAAGAATATCTTTTGAAAAAGATTTAAGTGAACCTCTGGATCAAGTCATGCTTGCAGAACATACAGAGCAAGTCAGAAAAATTTGCTTGAAGTATTGAGATAGAGCTCTGTATAAATTTAAAATCATTTATAGATAACTCCTTGTACCTTCAATAATTTATAGAAAAGGATGATGATGGCTTTGAAGACTTCTTTGATTTTTCAAAACCATTATGACCAAGAGTATGAAGACTTCTTTGATTTTCCTAAGATATTTCTTACGTGATTTGAAAATAGATTGTTTCCTATCTATGTGCCCATCAAGAATGTCCATCCTATACAGAATGGGTTCCTCACTTTATGTGAATCAAAAGATGATTTGAGTATAGAGGTGGCTGATACATAGATAAGGCATCCAGACCAGAAGTCAAAAGGCTTCCATATGGGATACCATTGAAGTCTATTTCTTTTAAGATACATAAATCCTCTATTCCTATATTCTTGACTTCATGGATATGTGTCTTAAAGCCAAGTCATGTCTTGAACTAGAAAGAAGAGAAGGCTAAGAGAACAACTCAATCTCAATTTCCAAATTATCAAAACCCTGTCTATCAAAATACTATTAAATTCACAACAAAACAAAAAAAATGGACGGTTAATGAAAATCTAAATTCCTCTATTTCAGTGAAAACTCCTATGGTCAAAAGCGAGTGGGTTGTCAAGAACAAAGATCAAGAGAAGACAATGAGTTTCAAAAAGAATAACTCTTCACTAGATAAGAAGTTCAATAGAACAACTAATACTTGGACAATGATAAATAAGAAATTTTGTTATTCTCATTCAAAAGATGAAATTTCAATGAAATCTTTATGTTTTCAAAAATGTGATTATCTCTCTTTATTGCTCAAGATGGAAAAAAAAGCAGTTCTATGGCCCACACTACATTCTCTCCAGGTTAATGAAGAAGAAAAATCCTAAGATCCAGAGGAAACAGAAACCTAAGACCAAGCCTGACAAACCAGCCATGAATGAAAACCAGAAGTCGTGAGCAAAGATAAACACAAAAAGAAAAATTTCCCTAAACCAATCATAAAAGGACCCATTATGAGATGGGTACCTAAATCTCTCTAATCTATCTTGCAGAAGCAGTGTGTGCGCATTTGGTATCTGGACTCCGGATGCTCAAGGCACATATCTGGCACAAAAAGTTTGCTTACTTCGTTCAAAGATAAATTAGGAGGAAGTGTAACTTTTGGCGATGAACGGCTTAATAGATGTGGACTTCTTTCGAGGTCCCTCAGCGGGAGGATTCTAGCTCTTTTGAGAGGGAATGGGGTGGGTAACCAATATAGTCAATGATAGGCTTCTTTGTAAATTAGTTACTTGAGCGACAACAGTAGCAGTAGTAGTGGTGGTAGTGGAGGAGACCCGCTTAAAGATTTGCGTGATCTCAGGGGAGAGAGGAACATCACCCTCCTTGACCCTGTGGTCCAAGATACGAGCACCGAGTTATGAAACTTGAGGTCTTCTTCCTAAGCGTAGTCAGGGAAATCGTATGCAAAGACCATTGTTAGTCCCGTTCTGGGTAATGGCAAGCAAGTAAGTAATTGTAGAGGAGGGGTTGAATACAATTACACAGAAAAAAATCAACTTTGTAAATTCCTATTGATATGAATATAAAGAATTACACTTAGAAAACTAATTGTTGTGGAAAAGAACAGATAAAATCTATTCTAACAATTTAACTCTAAGTAAACAAAAGCATAACTTAAATCACAAAGAAAGTTATGATGCTATTAAGAGAATGCCGAATCAAGTTGATCACTTAGAAGATATCTTTTGCTGAAATCGTAGTTTGCATGAGAGCTCCTCTTCTCTTTTTATAGTGGCTCATGCATTAAATGTATGGGAACACTTGTCACAATATCATTTGATAGCTGAGTTACCCTTGGACAAAGATGGGGTGTGTTCCTTTATCGTATAAATGAAAGGACAGGGCACTGTTAATCTTTCCTTCAAGTCCTTTATTGTCACATCAAGTTTTAGATAAGCACAAACAAACTTTTCCAATGTTTTATATAGAATGTTTGCATTCAAAACTTAGGTAACACATTCTTGCAGATATTGATGACATGGAGTATCTTCATAAATATCCATCGATGGAGTTTAGAGCTTCATCGGCGGATACAACAACTATAAAGATCGGCATCTTATAAGTCTACTAGATGATCGGAGGTCATATCTTCATTTCCACATATGTTGATATGTTCCTTTCGTATCAGCAAGTCTTCGATTCGCTGAACTTGTTGAGTGTAACCAAACTTTTACAAAGAACCCAAAGTACAAAATATTTTGACTAAGGAAAGAGTGACGAGTCATCAACAAACTATCAGTGACCCATCAATCTCCCCTATTTGATGATGAGGCCAATATTTTGTCTTGAAAGCTGAAAAGCACTTTTACGTACTTTTGACCCTTTCTTACTCTTTTTGGGTTCTTTTCACATAGATCATTTTTTTAGGATTTGTTATTGTATCCGATATTTATAGCATGAAAAAATTATGTGCAACATATGTATAAGTAAAATAATTGGAAGATTACTTTTATTTACTAAAGAAAGTAAAAGTACATAATTGAAAGAGATTTACATAACAAGACTAATCTTCAGCAAAAGGAATTTTTCCAGCTTTGAAGTTCCGATCGTTAAGTTCATTTTGCAAAAGATTGTAAATTATTCTTCCATCATCAGTATTTGGAACCACTGCAATGATGGTTGAAAGAAAAATTATATCGTCCCTTGGAATATCGGTGGTTCTGAAGAACCGAATAGTTCCAAAAGAGTCTTCAAAGAACATTCCAAGTTCAGGAGTCGATATTATAGTTGCTTTAGGTTGAGCTACAGGAACGGTAATGGAGAGACCAATTCCTGAGTGAATAGGAGCTTTACCTTCATCGGCGAGTGTTTGGAAGAATGATTTATCATCTCCAATTGTCTGGCTTCTTCGACAAGGACCGTTATGTTGTAGGTCTTTTGAATCTCAATCAATCTTGAAATTAAATAGTTGAGATAATTAAGTACCTCATCCCGATATTTACTTTTACTCTTTGTAATTGACCTACCGAGTTCAAGCCATTCAGAGACACTAAAACCCTGTAGCCACTCACACTTCTCCATCCAAATAGTCCCATTTTTGCGTCCAACTTGGATAAGAATGGTTTTGGATTTTGGTTTCGGCGCATAGATGGTTGCAAAAGAGATTTCAGAATTATTATAATGAGTGGAGATGCCCTTTTTGAACCACTTTATATCACTCTCTTTTTTGGATTCCGACTTTTTGACTCTTTCCCATTCCTCCCTCTGGGCTTGAAGAGAATCAGCTGCTTCCACTTGGGCAGCTTCCTGTCCAGCAAGAGCTATCAGCAACTCTTGCTCCTTTTCATGGTCTTGTTGAGCCTTTAGAGCCGCTTCTCTATCACCTTCAGAGAGTCCAAGATTGGAGGGAATTTTGGGGGAAGTTGAGTTTGAGAGTCTCGGCATTAGTGTCTCGTTTCCTTTGGATCCCTTCTGCCTTTTGTTTTTGCATAAGTGCTAACTCTTTCGCATAAGACATTTTCTTCTTGACTTTGTCTTTAAACCTCTCCCCCTCAGAGTTAGCACCTATGTTGGCATCTTATTCGAGTTAGTCACTAGACTTCTCCCCTTGAATATCGGAGCCTATGTTTCAAATAGCCTCACCAGCTGATGTTTCACTGATAGCCTCAACATGTAGTTCATCGGCGGCTGCAATAGTGCGATGAGTATCGGAGTGAGCCTCTATAATATTATCATCGTTCATATTTGTATTTTCTCCCCCTTAGTGGCTGAATGGGGAAGAGCTTCGCCAGCATCTAACTCGTTCAACGGAGGAGAGACCGGGATCCGATAAATCTTGGAATGTAGAGATTTGAGAGATTCCAAGATTACCTTCAAACACTTAGCCTGCAAAGAGACTTCCTTTGTCAATGTCTCCAGATCGGCGCCTTGTTTCACTGATATCTATTTTAGATCGGTGAATGAGGTCTTCAAAGCATCATGCAATAAAGACATGGCATAAATTGTTGATTTTATAGAGGCCATCTTCTTTCCGACATCATTACCAAACAATGTAAAATCATGATGGAGGAGATCCAAACATGGAGTTGGTGAAGGATAATTCAGCAGCTTCTTCCTTCAAGAGAGAAAAGAGTTCGTCAGTAAGTGTGACAAGAGCATTCATCCTCTCTTGAAGGTGCTCTTGTCTTGTAGCATTCTCTTCTAATGATTGCACCCGATGCCCCACATTGTCCGCAAAAGAACAAAAAACATCAACCAGTTGGTCGACGGCTGAATCAACTCGTTCCGTCATCGGGGGCGGTTTGGGAAAATCATTCTTTGGAGGAGAAGGACACGGAGAGGAAGAGGAGTAATCTACCAAAGGTGTTTTTGGGGTCCATATGTTTTGCCGGGAACTTCGGGGACACCGAAGTGTATGGAGTGGAAACATGAGTAGAGTCATCTCGAGCCTGGTGGGAGGCTTAGACTTCGGAGAGTCTCCAACCAGAGGTTTGACATGTTGATCTTGAGATGATGCTTTAAAGGCATCCATCAAAGATGAAGTGTCAAAGTATTAGAAATCGGTGAAGTGAGAAGGTCTTTCCGATCCGACTGGGTTTGTCGTACCTTCATAAGGGCGTGCAAAAACATCGAGATCAAAGATCTCAGGTGACAGGTTGGCGGTGGAAAAGAAGGTCCTTGGATGTGGGAGGTTTCCAAGTCATCCTCATCAAGTAATGAATAAGTTTATAAGGGTTCACTGTGGGTTCCCAATAATACAGATGTGTCCTCATGAGAGGGCACATAGGAGGTCGTTGGGGTTGGAGAAGATTCCCTTGGTCTTGTAGGGACAATGTTAACATCCACCAATTTTTGAGAATCAGTGGATGGTTTTTTGTGATTTGACCCTCTTGGCATCCCTAGGACTCTTAGATGTGTCCTTAGGATGGCTCTTTGAGCTCCTACGCTTCTTAGAAGGGTTAGAGGCCTGGGTACATACCGAAGGGTCTTTCGGTATCCGGCCCTGAGAAACAATTGCGGAGGTTGATGTGGAAGACGGTTTTGAAGACTTCATTTGTTCTTGTTCTTTACCACATCGGTGGCTCTAGGGGAGGGAATAGGAGCCTCCGATGTTACTGGAGGCCTCCGAATTGTTTCCTCTGCCGCACCCTACTCAATAGTCGATTCATTGGCAAGCAAAATCATTCTAGGCCTTAGATGATTATCGGTGGCCGATTGTACCTTCTGCAAAACCTCCTTTCCGATCTGATGGATTGGAAGATCAAAGGAGATATTCTCAGAAGATTTTATCTTATCTCTGAGTTTATCCATGATAATCAATGAGAAAAATCGTTGATAAGGTACCTGAGGAAGCAAGACAGACACCACTTCTTTGAACAAATACTAAGCATAGTCAATCTTTCTTTGGAAAATCAAGGCATGAGCAAGGTCCGTCTTCTTACTTAAGAAGTGAATGATGTGGGTAAATAAGAAACACCATAAGCCACCCATGTTTTGTCTTGAAAATAGTCCCGGGGCCCTTAGATTTGGATTTGGTACTGGGAAGATACTTGAAAATTTTAATGATTTCCTCATGTTCATTTCCCAATGAAAAATCATCATATGGTGTAGAGAGAATAACATATGGATCTTTAGTAGAGAGAATAGAAGCAAATACCTGTTTTGTTTAGTCATCGTTTGCACAGGACATCAAGAATTTTCCTAGAAGAAATTTGCTCATCTTTGGTTGAGTAGTGAATGCGTATTATAGAGGTGTTCGTTGAAGAAACCATGAGACTTCATTGAACTCCGGATGTGCCAAATCGAATCCAAAAGGGGAATATGATTGCATGAAGGAAATGTGATGGATGCTCTAGTGAAAGAAAGAATGTTCTTCATCTTTGAAGACTTAGAAGGAGTATTTGATGATGCCATCGATGTTGGGAAGAAGAAAGTTGCAGGTTTTACGTTTAGGGTTTCGCAGAGAAAAACGAGGAACACGATGATATATGGAAACGGTAAAAAGAAAAAGGGGGAACGGTTATGGTATATATGTGAGTTTGAAAAAATAGTAAAAAATATTAAAAGACTATTGATGAATTTGGGAGACTGAAAGATCAGAATTTAAACAGTCATCAGAGTGAAACCGACGGGTGACCTGAGTCTTTCTCATGGTAGGACATCAGGGCCTCTCCAAGAATGGGACATCAGGGCTTCTTCAAGAGTGGGACATTGGGGTTTCTCTGATAGTAGGACATCGGGGCTTCTCCGATGGTTTTTATATATGTCGGGACATAGAATGTTGGGGTCTGTCCGATAGTAAAACAAGGAGATCGGTGTTTCAGATTCGGAGGTTATTAGGTCCTATCGGATAGTAAAGGTTATCCGATATCTTGGTTATCCGAAAGACAATTTTAATTTTTTTACGTATCTAGACATAACATACCACGTTCTCCGATGAGAAAATTGAATCGGCTTCATCCAATGGCTTTGTGAACAGATCGTCCTGTTGAAAGTCAATATGAATGAAATGAAGCTCAAAATCACCTTTATAGATATGATCTCAAATGAAATGATATCGGATGTCAATATGCTTGGATCTTGAGTTGAGAACAGGATTATTTGCAATAGCAATTGCACCTGAGTTGTCACACAGTATGGGAATTTAGGAGTAGATCTGATCATAATCACGAAGTTGATTCTTCATCCATAGTATTTGAGCACAACAACTTCCAGCAGCAACATATTCGGCTTCAGCAGTAGAGGGGGAAACAAAGTGTTGCTTTTTTACTTGACCAGTTGATAAGTTTTCCTTCAAGAAGTTGACAACTCTTAGTAGTGCTCTTCTGAGCTATCTTGGAAACTGTAAAATCCAAATACGAATACCCTATCAGATCAAAACCTGAGTCTTTGGGATACCAAAGACCCAAATTCAAGGTACCTTTAAGATACCTAAAAATTCTTTTAACCGCAGTCAAGTGAGATTCCTTGGGATTGCCTTGATAACAAGCACAGAGACAAGTAGCAAACATGATGTCTGGTCTAGTTGCATTGACTGATATACCATCTAGATCTGAATGAAGTTTAAGAGGAGGAGCCATCAAAGTCTTCATTGGTGTACATGAATCATAGTTAAATTTCTTTTGAAGGTCTTTAATGTATTTACTTTGATTGTTGAAAATGCTTTTAGGAAGTTGTTTAACTTGTACACTGGGAGGTTGTTTCACATAGACTTCTTCAGCAATTTCACCGTTTAGAAAATCACTTTTAACATCAATTTGAAATAACCGAAAATTCTTGTAAGCAACATGAGCAAGAAAAATTCGGATGGCTTCCAAATGGGCAACAGGGGCAAAGGTTTCATCATAATCAATTCCAATTCCTTCTTCTTGACGATAGCTTTAAGCAACCAGTCTTTCCTTGTTGTTAATAACACTACATTCTTCATCCATCTTGTTCCTCAATACCCATTTTGTTCCAATTATGGTTTTGCGAGAAGGACGAGGAACCAATCTCCAGACTTTATTTCTCTCAAATTGTGAAAGCTCCTCTTGCATGGCTGATATCCAGCTTGGATCAACTAAAGCCTCACCAATTTGTTTAGGTTCAATGATGGAGAAGAAATTCACAAAGAGACAAAGATTTCCAACTCCTCTCCGAGTTTGAACACCAGCTCGTTGATCACCAATTATTTGATCAATTGGGTGATCTTTTATCCATTTCAAGGAAGGAGGAATTTGAGTAGGAAGTGTGAGATTTGAGGTGGAGGGTATATTGGCTGGTATGGGAATGGTGTTTAAAGGTTCAGGTTCTTCCTCTAAAGGAATAATTTAAGAAGAATAAGGGCTTTTGTGACAGGGTTAGAAGATAGGGTATTGTTTGGAGAGAATGGAGGAATATTGGTAGACGGCGCATCACCATTCTTAGAAGGAGGGTAACGTTCAAAAGGTGAGGAGGAGGATATAGAGCGAGGCATAATTCCAATACAGGAAGCGATCCGTCGATTTAGTTCTTCTTCATTTCTAGCAAGAGAAGAAGATTGAAGATGCTTTGAAATGTTTTGTAAAGTCATTATTCAGAGTTCAGACTTCACAGTTCAGAAGTTTAAAGATAAAGTTCTGAAGAGAAAGTTCTGAAGACAAAGTTCAGATATTCTAAAGAAATTCTGAGGTTCTGAAGAACTTCTTAATAGAGTTTTTGTTGACGTGTCTCAATGTCATAAGGCTGGGATGTAAATGCATGTAACAGTCGCTTTACCTTTGTAGTATAAATAAAAAGTTAGTTAGTTAGTTTGTGAGTTGAACTTCATATATGAGAGTCGATTAATGTGTACTGTGTGTTTCCTTGTAAGGTTTCCTACCGTTCTTAATAAAATAAGGATTCCTTGAGCAATCTTAATCAAATCTGTTTTAATTAGGGACTTTCAGAAGATCATCAAATTTGACGTGTATTGATTCATCAATACATTGTCTTCGGAGATTGAAAAATCTGTATACCTTGGATACTAAGGAATATCCCATGAAGACTCCTTCATCGGCTTTGGGATCAAATTTCCCAAGATTTTTTTGTCATTTAAAATATAACAGAGACAGCCAAATACATGAAGAAAACCAATGTTTGGTTTTCGGCCATGAAATGCTTCATAGGCTGTTTTTTGTGTCTCTTGACAATGATGGACCTATTTTAAGTGAAACAAGTTGTGTTGATAGCTCCAGCCCAAAAGTAGCTGGAAGATTTGATTCACCTAGCATGGAACAAGCAACTTCACATAGAGTACCCTTTTTCCGTTCAACAACTCCATTTTATTGAGGGGTTCAGACAGTAGAGAACTTTTGAGATATTCCATTGTCATTGAAGAAATTTTCTAGGACACTGTTTCAAAATTCAGTACCATTATCATTCTGAATAGATCGGACCAGTTGACCATTAAGGTCTCTAACATTTGGATAAAACAGATGATTTCTTCAATAGAATCACTCTTATACTTGATAAACAACACCCAAGTGTATCGAGAAAACTCATCTACTATGACTAGAATGTATCTTTTGCCCCCAAGACTTGGAGTTCTGACTGGTCCATACAGATCCATGTGAAACATTTTGAAGAGGTTGAGAGATGGATGAGCATTGCTTGGTTTTGAAGGAAGATTTGGTCAATTTTCCCTTTTCACAAGCACCACACAGCTTTTTTTTAACAAAGGACCTTTTTGCCAAGCCAACAACAAGGTCCTTTTTATAGAGGTTGTTCAAGGTTTTGAAGTTGAGGTGAGAAAGACGTTTGTGCCATAGCCAATTTTGTCTGGCTATTTCTTCAGATAGGAAACACATAGCTTCACCAGTAACATTCTTCTCCATGTTTATAATATTAACATTGTTCCTTCGAGTACCAGCATGAACCACCTGATTTTGCTTGTCAAGAACAAGACAAACACATGGTTTGAAAGTTACTATGTATCCCATATCACATATTGACTGATGCTCAGAAGATTGTACATCAGTCCTTCAACATAGGCAACTTTGCTAAAAGTTATAGTCCCATTGGTGAGAATTCCATAACCTCTTGTGTTTTTTTGGCCTTTCCCACCAAAAGTCACAACTGGCCCTTTTCCCTTTATATAGTTCAAGAGAAGAGATTTGTTCCAGATCATATGTCTTGAGCAGCCGCTGTCCGTATACCAGATATGATCTCTATTTGGGTCGTGAATCATGAACAAATTAGTTTCTTGGTACCCATTTTGAGATGGGTCCTTTTGGGTTAGATAGGTTATCCTTTTTGTCCTTTCTATAATTCCCAAAATATGATAAATCTCTATGAATTTACTAAGAAGCAAGAGGAGATAAAAAGTCAAACTATGTGAGCCAAAAGTCACATGTATTGATTTCACAATGAAGGTTACAAAACAAGTTTACAAAGAAATGGTTATTTATACCCTTACATCAGCATGAACAAAACAAAGGAAATAATGCTTGAATTCAATACAAAATAGAACCCAACAATCTCCATTTTGGATTCAAGCATTGAAATATGAAAACCTTTTGGCTAGTCTAATTCTCAAACCCATATTCTCTTCAAAATTCCTTGCAATCACTCTTAAAGTTAAACGATCATTCACTGCATCAAGACCATGAATAAATTGCCGTTTGAGATTAGGATTCAACTTTTCACCTTGTGGAGCTCTATCATCTCTCTTCTTCATATTCTCCAATTGAACTCTAAACAGCTTCAAGATTCCATTAGAGAATTTTACCACTTCAGAAAAATACATGAATCTTTCTTCTTTCTTTTCTCTGTAAGTAAATCCAGTCACTTAATTATCAAAAGCAAACAATGCATTCCTTGGTCATATTGCAAAATTCTTGAAGTACTCGCATAGAAACAAAATATCTTCAATATTCAGATCAGGAAAGTCAGCTTCAGAGAACTCATACACAAACATATTTTGCCTTCTTACTTTAAAAGTTGCAAAATCAAGACCCATAATCCTGCAAGATGATATCTCCGTAATACCTTGAATCCCACTCTCAGAATCAACGTATTAACTTTCCTAGTGCCTTCAACTACATTTTACTGTACATAAATTTTACTCTGCTCAATTCTCTTCTTATCCCCACATCTTAAGTTGATCTATCTTTCTTTCGTAGTTCATATATCTGTTAACAAAATGATTTTCAAGATAAGCCAGTATCAACTGATTTCTTACATATTGAGCTACCTGTCACTTTTGAGCAAATGTCAAATCTGGTTCCTTTCGAGTACCAGAACCTTCACCAGCTTCAGGTTGTGTTTAGGGTTGAGATGATCCAGTTTGAACTGGTTGAATTGGGATAGGAATGAACGAAGGTTGAGGTTGAGTTGAAGATGCACCAAATTCATCTTCAAGTTCTTGAATAGAAGAAGGTTTTCTTCAAATGAAATTTCTTTGTGAAGCTCGGCCAGGTAATCATAAGATACATACTCGTCTGTATTTCCCACAAGTTCAATACAAGCAATATCCATGAAGTTAGCAACCTTTTGTTGACCAGCAATATCTTCTTCACTGTCAACTTCCTCCACAATCAAAGTTTCATTTGCAAATTCCATTTCTTCCATATTAACCATCACCTCAACTTCAACTGTCTGAACTACCATCACTGTCTCCACTACATTTGGATTTTCAACCATTGGTTCATAGAGAGCTAATTGCATGACATTCTGTTCTACTTGCCTTTCTACATTTTCCTCACCAACACTTTACTCCACATTCTGCTCAATATTAGTTGCAGTTACTGGGAAATCATCCAGATCATAAGTCTCAACCACTCTTTCTGTCTTCTTCTCCCCCTCATGGTGATCAGGATCGTCCTGATCATCATGTCTCCTTTTACGGTTAGTGGCTTAAGCTTTGCAAGTAGACTCCAAAACACTAATGCGCTTGTTTATTCCATCTAGAGATTCCTAAAGAGATTTGCAGAGTCGGTATGGCGTAAAGTGAAGATTGGGGAGTAGAGAAAAATTCCCTTCTAGGGTATTCCGAAGGTGTAACCTAGGCAACAAAAAAGGGGCCTGATACCTTCGAAAGGTATTGGTCCTACGGACTGTGAACGGATTCGCCTCTGGCCTCTAGGCACGTCGAAACCGCATGAGTATACCGGAGTGGAGCACGGTCCGCCAAAATCAGCATATTGATGGAACATGGTAAACCTCTCTTTCTCTATATGAACGTGCCAATTCTATCATCCACCTTAGTAAAACCACCGGTCGTTTTACCACGTAATTCAACAACGTCCGAATTCAGTGAATCTATCTCCATCATAATCGGCTCAAGCAAAACCACATTCCTATGAGTTATTTCTAAAATAACCTTCAAAGTTGTCTGATTAGTGTTCAAAGATGATTTTAACAACAACTTTGCCAATAATAGGTCTTGTAGTTCATCTATCCAAGGATCATAAGTTGTTGATGAGGCTGGAATTGCATCAGAAGCAACAAATGATGTGGGAACATGTGGAATTGTGTATTTTCCTTTAAACAGTTTGAAAGCAGTTTGAACAACCTTTAGGGCGTCGTCCAAGTATTCCCTTGACACAAAGTCGGGTAATATAACACCTGGGCCACATTGGCTTCCAATTGACATCGCTGTCGAATAGACAGGATGACCTACGATTAGTGTTGGCGTGATGTTAGCACTAGCAGGATTTCCGTCCAATCCTCGGGTAAGATCAACTTGTGATCCACCTATAGAACTTCCGGCAACGTCACGAAGTACTGTGCAAGTAGGAGTTATATACGTTCCCAAGTCTTGTGTTCCTAACAAAGTAGATGTTTGAATAAAATGATCAAGACTCAATTGTGCACTTAAAAAAGTCGTGACCGGAGCATGCAGTTCACTTGTTCTAATATTTGTAATCTCCGATTGAGAAAAAAATAGAGTATGTGTTAAATCCCCGTGCAAAATTGAAACAACTTCTTGTTGAGAAGAAGTTGGGTGGTGGGGAGAGGGTGTGCAATTGAATCCCTGGGTTCAGGACGACTTCTTCATGCCTGAGGTAAACACATTACCTCCGATTGTAGATGTTTCTAACCCGGCAATGATAAACGGTGTCGAGATAACCTCTTTGTTCTTATTGTTCTGTAACATACCCCTTACCATGTTCTTTCAACGCCCCATCACACAACCTCTCAGTATTTTCAAATAAAACTCGCTCAAAACTTTTTATATCATCCAAATGAAGTGATGAGTCTAGATGACCATCATTCAAGTAAGTAATATTTCCATAAATTTCTTTATTGTTGTCAGGTGTAGATTGTACTTGAACATTAAGACCAATATGTTTCAGAATCCTTTCAGCAATTGGAATGCTGGGAGATTCTTCAAAGGTAACACCAACATCATCAAACAGTGCATTAATTACTTCCACTTTATCAGTAGCAATCTTAACATTATCACCATCATTATTATCATCATCATCATCCTCATCATCATTATCTTTCGGAATCTCATCCTCATTACCATCATTATCAGTAGTTTCATCTTAGATTCTGCATTATCAGCAGTAGGTGTAGAAGAGCCAGAGTGTCAACTTCAGCTGGAACTAGGATTTTCATGATCCGATTCACCAACTCCTAGTCCCCTCTTATTTACATTTTCCATCTACACTCCCTATGCAAGAACTCCCTGGTCGTGAATTTGCTCATCTAGACCTATACCTTCACTGACATTAGCTAAATTTCCTTGGGCAGGTCCCACCGATTCTAGAATGACCAAAAAAATATGAAGTTCCCTATACTCTATTACACACTATGCATTCGGATCAGCAAGATTTAAAAGTTCCCTTGGAATTGCCATTATGTTTTTTGGATTATCAACTTCTCAATGTGCTCTGATTGGATACATAACATGTTATGGACCCGTGGCATCGTTATTTCTCCTTGGAATTTGAAGATTAGATTGAATGATTGATCTAATAATTAGTTGTAGAAATTGTTGTAGCAGAATAAACCTCCTCGCTATCTTATTAGACTTTGACCGTACAAAATCTTCTAACTCATTTCAAATGATGACTGCATAGTAATATGTCTGTGAAAAGCTATTCTATGAAAGAATCGGAGAAACGAACTACTACAAGTATCCAATCCTTGAGTCTTAGAAGTTAGACACCTGTTGAGTATGGCAAAAAGCAATTGTCAAATTGAAGGTAAAAACTTTCTTTTGAAAGTTGAGATTGATTCTAACGGTTGAGAATATCACAATCTTCGTATATCAGCAAACATTTCTTCCTCAGATACAAACGGGTCAAATGCAGTCTTTGGTGGATAATGATCCCCTTCTGGAAGATCAAGGACTCAATGCAGTCTTTTCAAGTCCCATCGTGAAACAAAACGATCAACATATCCTTCAAAAATAATGATCATTTCCATTGACCACATAGCTAAGTGTGTGCCAATACTACTTCAGATAAATCAATGGTACAGGAATTGACCCAGTTAAGACATGTCAGATTGGATGACCTTTGAGAATTTCCATAATGACCGGAAATTCTGTATCCATATCAAGACTTAGAAAATGATTGTTTGCCGTCAATTAATAGTCAACATCTGGTATCAGTGGTGCATCTGATACCGGGGCATTTGATCTGACTAAAGGAATGGATGTTCATTGTCAGATTGTGTCATTGTGTTCATTCGCCATGTTAATCCTATAAAAGGTTGAGCGATTAATATCAAAAATTCAAAATACAAAGATATGTAATTGAAGTACATTGTTACATCCAGAAATGTAATACACTGAAATTGATTCACTTCACATAGAAATGACAACCAATAATGAATGATTATGTTAAAATCCATTATCATGAAGTCCCCTAAAAAAGTTAAAAAAAATGAGGAACAAAATATACACACAAAACAATCAAAAACAAAACAAAATTAGAAAAAAAATTATTTCACTAATCCGGATTGAACTGAGTCCGGAATGAATTGAAAAGAAAAATTACAAACCAATCTGGATACGGATTGCATTATCCGTATTTGAGAAAAAACTTAACAACAAAATTTGAATAAGCAACGTATGTTGAATACGGATTGAATATATTCGGAGATGACATAACATGGATAAGTCTATCTGTGGTAAAGTCAAATACGGAATATATAATCCGCAAAAAACACTTGTTATTTTCTCAAATCCGGAAAGATAGATCCGGTGATTCTCACAAAACATAAACACTTTACAATATTAACCAAAATGGATGAAAATCTCAGGTTTTGAAAGAATTCAACCGATTCTTGAAAAAACTCAAAATTTTCCCTCCAAGATGATCAATAACAAAACATAAAACTCAAACAAATCCAAACACAAATCCTAAACTATTACAGTTACATTATCTAAAATTCAACCCTATTGAATGAATAACAAAAATACAAAATTAGAAAATAAAAATTCAAAGGAAAACATCTTGGATCTTCAAGAACCCCAAAAAATTCAAAAAAATCTACTTGAAATGGCAACATGTGAAATCCATGAAACGTAAAAATCATAATAAATGGGATTAAAGATAAAAACCCCACCTTTGATTTCAATCAAAATCGACCAAAAGCTACTATTAAGCAAGAAATCTTCAAGAACTTATGAAAAACTCGAACCCAGAGAAAATGATGAAGAAGACGAAGTTGAAAGTGTAAAAAAACCAGCGAAAATTTGTATTTATATCAAAAAGTTAAAAGTGTCATGTGTCATCTCCTGATTGGACCAAAAAGCGATTAGCAGACTGTTAAAATTCGAATCCGGAAACACATTGATTTCCTGATCAGCCTTTTCGTAGTTGGATTGATGAGCAATACGGATAAGGCGCGTCCGGTTTTAGTTTGAATACTGTTAGGTCCGATTCAACAAGATCAAAAGAGGAATGATATGCAAATCATTGAGTCGAATGTTTTATTATTGAAAGCTTTAAAGAACTACAGACGTGAATGTACTTTAGACGACTCTCATTAACGAATCCTCTACCCTAGACTCCTTTATATAGTAGTTGTCTATTACATGGTAAGCCCCAAACCTATAAGCTCAAAACATTATACGGAAAGTTACAATAAATCGTTTCCTTCTTTATAAAACTTTCCTAACTTAGGACTTATGGTCCTATAAAATACAAATCCAACTATCCATATTTAAATTTAGTACGGATTAAGCTATTGTGTTTGAAATTATTTGCAACGAGTACGGATGGGGCTATCTGTGTTTGAAAAGATTTGCTATAAGTACGGATTGGCCTATCCGGGCTACATTTTGAATACGGGTTGGCCTTTCCGTGATTGAGTAGAAGATTTAAGGAATACGGATTCACATATTCAGATGGATAACATGCTCGGATCGCGCTATCCGTGAATCATATCATACTTAGAGAAAATTTCAAACTTTTATCCAAAAACTCACACTTTACAGATACCTGCAAAAATGTATTAGAGAAAAAATATATTAGTATCTGTATTTCCCCTCAAATCAAGAAGCTCTCTTGAAAACAACTCAAACATCAGTTAAAATCAGATAAAAGTTATATGTCCTTCCCTCTTGAATCATGAATGAACTTATCCTTCTTCCCCTACAAAATATCAGTATTCCCAGCACAACAGCAGTTAGATCAGAAAATCAGATATGAAAATTATTGAACAAATATTTAAAATTAAACAAAACTTTGTACTAGACATAAAGCATGAAAAATAAAAATTATGTCACACCCCGCTAAAGCGGAAACACGAGGCGTGATAGCTCAAGATTTCATAACAATAGGATTAAAACAACACCAACCATCCATTCATGTACATAATAGTTTAAATTCAAAATTTACATCGTATCAACTCAAAAGTTCTAACAAAATAAAGTAAACCAAGTGTTTCAACTAAGCAGTTTTCAAATAAACAAGATGGTTGATGTTGACGCGCCCACATAACAAACGTTTCGGTTAATCTTTTCTTACTCCTGAAAAGCATGATAAAAACAAGGTCAACTACAAGAGTTGGTGAGTTCACAGGTTTTCATATGCACAAAACAGTTTTTATGCAGTTTTCAATTCTTGTGGAACGAACGTTCACATCATGTATAAATAGTGAAATTTATGAGCATTTAATTAATCCTTGTATTGAGAAACCTGTCAAGGCATAATGTACTCTAGTTCATAGCAAGTATCGAGCCACCACTAAACCTTTCGACCACACAATTTTTTTTTTTTATAATTCTACCTTAGCGGTGGGACTAAAACCCCACATATGTAGAACCTTCGTTTTTATAGGTATAGTGCACCCCTACCTGTAGTTTCTAGGTGGGATTGCTATCCACACCCCTACTTTGTCGGTTTTTAGGTGGGATTGTCCGTCCAAATAGCGCTATCCACAAATACCCTCGGCTCCTCACTTGAGTTAATAGTAGTGTACAAACTTTTATGTTACATTTTACTCAAATACAAACTACTAGTGTACATGCCTTAGTGCTCATATCAACAATTTCACATTCTTTTACGTAAATAAATCAAGATTCAACATTAAACATGCTTTTCACCCCAAAAAATATAAAACATTAAAAGAGGGGCTGTGAATACTCACCTTATAGCAACGCTCCGCAACGCAAAACAATACAATCCGAATCTCCGCACAACGACCTAACGCTTCCCTATCAAAGAGTAATACTCAAAACCGTCACTTATAGGTCTAATACTACTTAGAGGTGAATAAATCTTAAGCCCATAAGTGTCTATATATGTCCAATTATACAAAATTCCCATATGCTCATTAATATCGTAATTTATACCGAAAGTGATCTTATTATCCATCACATGATCAATATTTATAAAAATCAATTAAGTCCAGAATTTCTCTTCTGGACAGAAACTAATTGTCCTAAAAATGATCAGTTTTCAAGGGCTTCCAAAATGATCTAGTTTCCTATATTTTTATATAAGATAAAGTACTGAGTTATGGTCTTTGTGACCAAATTTCATGCCTTTTGGACATGTACAAGCTGTTCAAATAATTCATGCAAAACATTATGTCACAACCGGTAAAACATATTACACCATGTTAGTAAATCACTCACTTGAGGAGTTATACTCAGTGTTTTCTATAAGTTCCAGTTGGATTAGAATCATAACTCATAAAGGAAACTTTTGAGATAAGAATCACGGATTTTGAAGAAGTTATGAAGGAGGTATGACACTACAAAGTTGCATGCACAATTCTGTCATTAGCTGACAGATTGCACACTTAACTTTAATAAATTGATTAGTGCCTCAAAACATCATATTTTTGCATGAAACTGGATCCATATGAATACTAACTCATAAAATGAAGTTCTAGAAGAAGAATCATGCATTAAAGACAAATAACAAAGGAGATACTAACACACAAAGTAGAGTTTAGCTGCTGGTGGTTTCACAGATTGCACACCTAAAGTATTTTAGGTGTTTGGAGGGTCAAAACTCCATATTTTTATATGAGTCTACTTGCAAACTGAATATAACTCATACATATAACTCTCAAAAGAAGAATCAACCTTTTTCATTGAGTTTTGAAAGAGATATGGCCATTTGAACATGCATGCACAATTCTGTCATTGTTTGACAGTTTGCACACTCATTTTGTTTTAATCATTTGAAACCTCAAATCACCATATTTTTGAATGAAATCAGATGCATATGAAAGGTAACTCATTAAGCTAACTTCCAGAAGAAAAATCAAATGATTTGGAAAAATATTCAAAGAGTTATGGTCGTTCAAAGTAGGGTTTACCTACTGTTGAACTTCCAGATGCACATGTATCTTGTTATGAGCATTTGGGGGGTCAAAACTCAATGTTTTTGAGTGAGACCACTTGGATTAGAACCCCAACTCACTAAATAAACTTGTAGAAAGAAGATTCATGATATTTGAACATAAAAATTGTAAGAAATTAACGATTTACACACATGCATGAATCTGCCAGAACCAAAATAACCATTTTTGTTCAAGAACACATAAAATCATGATTTTTCCCCTATTCTCTTGAGTTTTATTTGTGTAGGTCATAGATTATCACCATTTTATAAACATTTTACATGTTTTGGTGTAAAATCTCTCCACAAACTCATAATTTTTGGATATTAGAAGAAGTAGCTAAAAAAATGTAAGAAAAGTGGGGTTTTCACCCAAAAATGGTAAGAAAATGAGGGTAAAGTTGTTACCTTGTTTGGATGATGATTAGAGCTTCTAAATCCTTGTATGAACTTGATCTTGATGATGATTTGAAATGAGAAATGGCTGGAGTTTTTGTTTTAGAGAGGGAGAAAATGTCTCTTCACTTCTAGAGAGAGAGAGGTGAGAGCAAATTTTGAATTTTGAACATGCAAAATGAGGAGAAAATGAAAAAAAAAATGTATTTATATGGGGGTTTAGAGAGGAGGCCGGCCATGGGGGCCCACTCCTCTCAAAATCATATATTTGTTTTATAAATAAAATAAAACTCAAGCCCAATTAAGAATACAATGTCATTTTCTCAATTTTTGGCCCTTTTTCCTCAAAATGTAAGCCCAAAAGCGATAAAATTCTATAAAAATAGAAGTTTTATATTTGAAACATTAAAACTATTTATTTTATATACATTGGGTATAAATTAGAGCATTTGGCACTGTATTGGAAGTTTCGGACAGTTACGGGTCGGAACCGGACATTTTAAGCGACTACCGGAAATGCTAGGGGTTTTTCGGCCATTCTAAACCAACTATTTCTTAATCTTAAAATTTAAACTATATAAACACTAATAAACTTAATAGAAGCTAACCTGAAAGCTCGAATTTTGACAGTTGTCACAGTCTTCCCCCGTTAAAGAAATTTCGTCTCGAAATTTAAGAAGTGGCTTTCTCCGGGGTGTTTGTGAATAAGCTGGGATATTTTTGCTTCATCAAATCTTCAAGTTCCCAGGTATATTCTGGACCATGTTTCGCATTCCAACGGACCTTAATAATAGGGATTTTACTGCGCCTTAACCGTTTAACTTCTCGGTCCAAAACCTCAACTGGTTCTTCAACAAAGTTTAACCGATCGTTAACCTGAACGTCGTCTATGGGTAACATCAACGTTTCATCTGTTAGGCATTTCTTTAGATTCAACACATGAAATGTGTCGTGGATTGCGCTTAGATTTTGCGGTAACTTCAACTTGTACGCCACTGGTCCGATTCTTTCGAGTATTTCGAATGGACCAATGTATCTGGGACCCAGCTTGCCTCTCTTCCCCGAAGCGTACCACCCCTTCCATGGGGACACTTTTAATAGCACTTTATCTCCCACTTGAAACTCCAACGACTTTCTCCGATTATCCGCATAACTTTTCTGACGGTCTCTTGCTGTCTTGAGTCTTTCTTTGATGATTGAGATCTTATCAGTGGTTTCCTGGATAATATCAGGCGTTGTCAGCTGTCTATCTCCGACTTCTACCCAGCTAAGCGGCGATCTGCACTTACGTCCGTATAGAGCTTCGTACGGTGCACATTGTATGCTGGTATGATAGCTGTTGTTATAGGAGAATTCAACAAGTGGCAGGTGGGTATCCCAACTTCCACCGAAATCTATTGCGCAAGCCCGTAACATATCCTCTAGCGTTTGAATAGTTCTTTCCGATTGTCCATCCGTTTGAGGATGATAGGCGGTGCTATAATCCAAACGTGTACCCAATGCCTTTTGGAGTGATTGCCAAAAACGCGATGTAAATCGTGTATCTCTGTCCGAAATAATGGAAATAGGCACACCATGACGTGTAACTATTTCATTAATATAGATTTACGCACGCCTTTCCATACTGAAATCTTCGCGAATGGGGATAAAATGAGCCGATTTGGTAAGTCGGTCTACAATAACCCATATTGTGTCGTGCCCCTTTCCAGTTCTGGGTAATTTAGTTACGAAATCCATTGTTATTTGCTCCCACTTCCACTGTGGTATTTTAGGTTGTTGGAGTAAACCAGATGGTTTCTGATGTTCGGCCTTTATCTTAGCACAAGTCAGGCACTTGCTTACGAATACAGCAATATCTTTCTTCATTCCCGGCCACCAATAATACTCCTTCAAATCCTTATACATTTTATCTGCTCCTGGGTGAATCGAATATCTGGATCGATGGGCTTCATCCAAAATGGTTGACCGTAGATCACCAACCTTCGGTACCCATGCTTTATTCTTGAAGTAATACACACCATCCTCTTGCATTTCAATTTCTTTCTCTAAATGTTGCAAGGTTTCATTCTTCCTATTTTCTTCTTTTAAAACTTCTCTTTGTGCTTCAATAATTTGAGTTTTTAAACTCGTCTGGACCATTACTCCCATAGCACATACTCTTGTTGGTTTTACTCTTTCCTTTCGGCTTAACGCGTCGGCTACCACATTAGCTTTTCCCGGATGGTACTTTATTTCACAGTCGTAGTCACTAAGTAGTTCCACCCATCTTCTCTGCCTCATATTGAGCATTTTCTGGTCAAGGATGTGCTGGAGCCTTTTATGATCAGTGAAAATGGTGCACTTGGTGCCGTATAGGTAGTGTCTCTAGATTTTGAGTGCGAACACCACCGCCCCTAATTCCAAATCATGAGTGGTGTAATTCTTCTCGTGAATCTTTAGTTGTCTCGAAGCGTATGCAATAACTTTGTATTTTTGCATTAACACGCAGCCCATTCCCTGATGTGAAGCATCACAGTAGACTACGAAGTTTTCGACTCCTTCAGGTAGAGCCAGAATTGGTGCGTTGATAACTTGTGTTTGAGCGTCTGGAAGGCTTCTTCTTGTTTCTCTCCCCAAATAACTTCTTATCCTTTTGGGTTAGCGTTGTTGATGGTTGTGCGATTCTGGAGAAACTTTCGATGAATCGCCGATAGTAACCTGCCAATCCCAGAAATTGACGGATCTCAGTTGGTGTCTTCGGGGTTTCCCATTTCTTAATGGCCTCGATCTTAGCCGGATCAACAGGAATTCCCTTTCCATTTACTACGTGACCAAGGAAATGAACTTCGCGCATCCAGAATTCGCATTTGGAGAATTTGGCATTCAACTTTTCGCTTCTTAGCAATTCTAGAATCAACCTCAAATGTTGTTCATGCTCTTTCCTATTGCGAGAATAAACGAGTATATCGTCTATAAACACGATCACGAACTTGTCTAGGTATGGTCGCCATACCCTATTCATCAATTCCATGAACACTGTTGGTGCGTTTGTTAGCCCGAAAAGCATAACTAGGAACTCGTAGCGACCGTAACAAGTTCTAAACGCTGTCTTAGGAATATCTTCTTCCTGAACTCTCATCTAGTGATATCCCGATCGAAGATCGATATTTGAGAAGTACGTAGCACCTTGTAGTTGATCGAATAGGTCATCTATTCGAGGAAGGGGGTACTGGTTCTTGATAGTCAACTTATTGAGTTTCCTATAATCGATACACATTCGGAAGGATCCATCCTTCGTTTTAACAAACAAGATTGGAGCTCCCCAAGGTGAAGAGCTGGGTCAGATGAATTCGTTATTGAGTAACTCCTGAAGTTGTTACGCGGTTCTTGCATTTCCGACAGTGCTAACCGGTATTGTGATTTTGCTACAGGCGCGACTCCTGGAACTAACTTTATGCCAAACTCAACTTGTCTTTGCGGGGGTAATCCAGACAACTTATCTGGGAATACCTCAGAATAATCCCATATTATCGGAAGATCTTGAACGCTATTTTCCCTGTTCTTCTTATCCTTAACATGAGACAAAAATGCAATGCAATCCTTCCTCAAGTAATTTCGCATCTTCATACTCCTCACCATTTTAATACTCCTCCTGGTTTCTCTCTCTGTACTTCACGTATTCCTCCGTCGGGTAGTGGAACATAAATGATCTTCTTAGTACAACAAATTACAGCTCGGTATTTAGACAACCAATTCATACCCACAATTATATCAAAGTTTCTTAACTTGATTGGGATTATGTCTATGCTAAAGTTCCTTCATCTTTCTCTTACTTTAAGCTTTGTCTCTTGCGAATATTCCCGGATGATTAACATTGTTGGTGAGCCTGGTTGCCAAATTCACCGCATCTTGAAGGGTTTTTGGGTTTGTCGACATAACGTCCCCACGTATTTCAAGAGATAAACCTCGGACATACCTGTCGAGTTGATTTTAATCAGGCGTCACCAAATGTGGTACCATCTTGCCAGTTCATGGAAACATGCAGTATAAGAGTCTATATCATTTCTCTTCATTTCATGATTCCATAGCTTCGCTTCCAACTTCTGGATTTCGCTACTCGGCAGTATTCCTCTTAGAGCATCTTTTGGAATTCCTCCCAAGTACGACTGTTGGCTGCTTCTCGGCCTCGGGTTTGCACTTGGGTATTCCACCAGGTCAATGCTCGTCCTTGTAGCAGACAGGTGGTAAACTGCACTTTATTTCCTTCAGTGCACTTGCTGATGTGGAGAATGGACTCCATATTCTCAATCCATGTCGGTAATCTAACACCTCCTTCAGTTCCATGGAATTTCTTCGGGTTGTAGGTCCTAAAAGCTTTGTATGTGCATTCTCTATCTCCACTTGCTCCAGATCCTTAGTTGTTTCCCGAATTAGCATTTAGACCCGCTGCCACTTGACTAACGATGTTCGGAAGTGCCGCAATGGGTTGCTCAGACATAAGTCGCGCGATCTCGATGTTTTCTCTCCTCGAAGACATTGTCTTTAGGCATATGCATCGGTTCATGTTGAGGTTGGGTCATTACTATTACTACTTATGTCGAGTCTACTTAACTAAATTATGCATATAAATCACTCGCTTCCTAAAATCATAGGTTTAAGATCACATAACTTCAATATCCAACAAAAATAATTCTCAAAAGACAACAAATATCTTAGAGTTCTAATAGTGAGCTACATGCCACCAAAATAAGTTCCCAAGTTTAACCAACAAAGTAGTCAAAAAGTTCTCTCCTATATTAACTAGTTACATAGCCTAAAAATTCAGCAGAGTACTTTGTAGATGAGTGAGACATATCGAACTGCGGTAATAACAAATTTAATTACTAAATGTACTTTAGTAAATAACCATTCATAAAATGCTTATGCAAACTCACACTTATGACCATGCTTTTCATTTGGGCAAGAAGTTCCTAATATAATTGTTCCATGTCTCCCTTATACATATTAATTTAGACATAGGTGATCAGGCTTTGCCTAATACCAATATGCTAAGTTGACACTTATTCCAATTATACCAGTAGTAAACTTCTAAAACTAAAGTTAGTTTAGAAATATAGTTTTCGAAAACTTTTGGTTATAGAATTTGGTTTTTATAGAAAAACCGGTGTTCTCTATAACCTATGGCTCTGATACCAAGTCTGTCACACCCCGCTAAAGCGGAAACACGAGGCGTGATAGCTCAAGATTTCATAACAATAGGATTAAAACAACACCAACCATCCATTCATGTACATAATAGTTTAAATTCAAAATTTACATCGTATCAACTCAAAAGTTCTAACAAAATAAAGTAAACCAAGTGTTTCAACTAAACAGTTTTCAAATAAACAAGATGGTTGATGTTGACGCGCCCACATAACAAACGTTTCGGTTAATCTTTTCTTACTCCTGAAAAGCATGATAAAAACAAGGTCAACTACAAGAGTTGGTGAGTTCACAGGTTTTCATATGCACAAAACAGTTTTTATGCAGTTTTCAATTCTTGTGGAACGAACGTTCACATCATGTATAAATAGTGAAATTTATGAGCATTTAATTAATCCTTGTATTGAGAAACCTGTCAAGGCATAATGTACTCTAGTTCATAGCAAGTATCGAGCCACCACTAAACCTTTCGACCACACAATTTTTTTTTTTTTTATAATTCTACCTTAGCGGTGGGACTAAAACCCCACATATGTAGAACCTTCGTTTTTATAGGTATAGTGCACCCCTACCTGTAGTTTCTAGGTGGGATTGCTATCCACACCCCTACTTTGTCGGTTTTTAGGTGGGATTGTCCGTCCAAATAGCGCTATCCACAAATACCCTCGGCTCCTCACTTGAGTTAATAGTAGTGTACAAACTTTTATGTTACATTTTACTCAAATACAAACTACTAGTGTACATGCCTTAGTGCTCATATCAACAATTTCACATTCTTTTACGTAAATAAATCAAGATTCAACATTAAACATGCTTTTCACCCCAAAAAATATAAAACATTAAAAGAGGGGCTGTGAATACTCACCTTATAGCAACGCTCCGCAACGCAAAACAATACAATCCGAATCTCCGCACAACGACCTAACGCTTCCCTATCAAAGAGTAATACTCAAAACCGTCACTTATAGGTCTAATACTACTTAGAGGTGAATAAATCTTAAGCCCATAAGTGTCTATATATGTCCAATTATACAAAATGCCCATATGCTCATTAATATCGTAATTTATACCGAAAGTGATCTTATTATCCATCACATGATCAATATTTATAAAAATCAATTAAGTCCAGAATTTCTCTTCTGGACAGAAACTAATTGTCCTAAAAATGATCAGTTTTCAAGGGCTTCCAAAATGATCTAGTTTCCTATATTTTTATATAAGATAAAGTACTGAGTTATGGTCTTTGTGACCAAATTTCATGCTTTTTGGACATGTACAAGTTGTTCAAATAATTCATGCAAAACATTATGTCACAACCGGTAAAACATATTACACCATGTTAGTAAATCACTCACTTGAGGAGTTATACTCAGTGTTTTCTAGAAGTTCCAGTTGGATTAGAATCATAACTCATAAAGGAAACTTTTGAGATAAGAATCACGGATTTTGAAGAAGTTATGAAGGAGGTATGACACTACAAAGTTGCATGCACAATTCTGTCATTAGCTGACAGATTGCACACTTAACTTTAATAAATTGATTAGTGCCTCAAAACATCATATGTTTGCATGAAACTGGATCCATATGAATACTAACTCATAAAGTGAAGTTCTAGAAGAAGAATCATGCATTAAAGACAAATAACAAAGGAGATACTAACACACAAAGTAGAGTTTAGCTGCTGGTGGTTTCACAGATTGCACATGCATGCACAATTCTGTCATTGTTTGACAGTTTGCACACTCATTTTGTTTTAATCATTTAAAACCTCAAATCACCATATTTTTGAATGAAATCAGATGCATATGAAAGGTAACTCATTAAGCTAACTTCCAGAAGAAAAATCAAGTGATTTGGAATAATATTCAAAGAGTTATGGTCGTTCAAAGTAGGGTTTACCTACTGTTGAACTTCCAGATGCACATGCATCTTGTTATGAGCATTTGGGGGGTCAAAACTCAATGTTTTTGAGTGAGACCACTTGGAATAGAACCCCAACTCACTAAATAAACTTGTAGAAAGAAGATTCATGATATTTGAACATAAAAATTGTAAGAAATTAACGATTTACACACATGCATGAATCTGCCAGAACCAAAATAACCATTTTTGTTCAAGAACACATAAAATCATGATTTTTCCCCTATTCTCTTGAGTTTTATTTGTGTAGGTCATAGATTATCACCATTTTATAAACATTTTATATGTTTTGGTGTAAAATCTCTCCACAAACTCATAATTTTTGGATATTAGAAGAAGTAGCTAAAAAAATGTAAGAAAAGCGGGGTTTTCACCCAAAAATGGTAAGAAAATGAGGGTAAAGTTGTTACCTTATTTGGATGATGATTAGAGCTTCTAAATCCTTGTATGAACTTGATCTTGATGATGATTTGAAATGAGAAATGGCTGGAGTTTTTGTTTTAGAGAGGGAGAAAATGTCTCTTCACTTCTAGAGAGAGAGAGGTGAGAGCAAATTTTGAATTTTGAACATGCAAAATGAGGAGAAAATGAAAAAAAATGTATTTATATGGGGGTTTAGAGAGGAGGCCGGCCATGGGGGCCCACTCCTCTCAAAATCATATATTTGTTTTATAAATAAAATAAAACTCAAGCCCAATTAAGAATACAATGTCATTTTCTCAATTTTTGGCCCTTTTTCCTCAAAATGTAAGCCCAAAAGTGATAAAATTCTATAAAAATAGAAGTTTTATATTTGAAACATTAAAACTATATATTTTATATACATTGGGTATAAATTAGAGCATTTGGCACTGTATTGGAAGTTTCGGACAGTTACGGGTTGGAACCGGACATTTTAAGCGACTACCGGAAATGCTAGGGGTTTTTCGGCCATTCTAAACCAACTATTTCTTAATCTTAAAATTTAAACTATATAAACACTAATAAACTTAATAGAAGCTAACCTGAAAGCTCGAATTTTGACAGTTGTCACAAATTATCAGTTAAAGAAATCTCAGTAAGTATAAAATCAGAATATAACTGACACAAATTAAATTGTGACTGATATATTAGTTTTCAGACTTACAAAAATAATCTCTAAATGATTTTTTTTCTAAGTTTTCATATTCAGCATTCATCTAGTGTCTTGGTAAATAAGTCAGCAATTTGATATTCTGTACTAACATAGTAATGTTCAATTATACGTCGTTCAACATGGTCTTTGATAAAATGATATCTGATATCGATGTGTTTTGTTTTTGGTATGCTGAACTGGATTGCATGAAATTGCAATGACACTCATAGAATCGCAGTAGATCGGGATCTTGTTGAATAAGAATCCATAGTTCTTTAGCTGTGTACGCATCCAACTGACTTGTGAGTAGCAGGTTGCAGCAGCCACATACTTAGCTTTAGTAGTTGAGGTAGAAACACAGTTATTTTTCTTCAATGCCCAGCTGACGAGCTTGTCTCCCAAACACTGTACATGTCCTGACGTACTTTTCCTATCCAACATACATCCTAGGAGATCTGCATCTGAATATGCTGGTAGATCAAAACTAGTATCCTTTGGATACCAGAGTCCTAGATCCATAGAGCCCTTAAGATAACGAAAAATACTAATATATGGCACAAAGAAATGTAGAGAACATTATATCAGGTCTATTTGAAGTCAGATACATTAATGATCCAATCATTCTGCGATATGTCTTTTGATCAACTACTTTTCCTTTCGGATCAACATTGAGCTTATGAGTTGTAGCCATGGGTGTATTTATAGATGAATAGTTTTCCATATTAAACTTTTTCTAAATATCTGTGACATATTTTGACTGGTTAATAAAAATACCAATAGAAAACTGTTTGACTTGTAGACCAAGAAAGAAGTTCATCTCACCCATCATACTTATATTAAATACAGACACCATCAAGTCAGAAAAATTGGAGCAGCATTGTGGATTTGTAGCCTCAAATATAATGTCATCGACATATATTTGTATCTGAATTATATCCTTACCTTCACGTTTGAGAAAAAGAGTAGTATCTACAGTACCGTTTGAGACGCCTGACTCCATAAGAAATAGAGTTAGTCTGTCATATCAGGCTCTCGGTTCTTGTTTAAGTCCGTATAAAGCTCAATCAAGAATGTAGACATGACTTGGCTTTGCAGGGTTGACAAATCCATCCAGTTGTGAAACATACACCTGTTCATTGAGTTTACCATATAAGAAAGTAGTCTTTAGGTCCATCTGAAATACGATAAAGTTCTTGTGTGCCATATATGCCAGAAGCAGTCTTATTGTTGAGTATAGCCCTTAGCTACTAATCTTGCTTTATTCCATACAACGATACCATCTTCATCCCTTTTGTTTTTGAACACCCATTTCGTACCTATTATTGTGTTGTTATTAGGACAAGAAACTACTCTCCACATTTTTAAGCTCTCAAACTGATTCAACTCTTCTTGCATTGTAGTGATCCAGTCTGAATAAGCCATAACTTCGGATACTTTTGTTGATTCAATCTTACTCAAGAATGAGGCAAATAAGCACTCATTTGCAGATGCAGACCTTGTTTGAACTGATGTTGTAGGATCACCAATCCTCTGATAAATTGGATGATCTCTCGTCCATCGATTATTATGAGGAAGTGGAATATACGTTAAATCACTGTAATCAGGAACCACAAACTCTCCAAAAGGTTGATCTAGTAATGATTCTAACGTTTGAACCGTTCCGGGAGTTCCGATTGGAGTACTCTATACAGATATTGTTTCAGGTATAACCATTGTGGGTATTTGCTTAGAAACCGAATCTGGTGTATTCTAGGATACTTGTTCAAGTACTGTCACCGAGGTCTGCATTGAGCTAGCAACACTTGATATTTGAGTAATTGGTGATGATTCTGCAGAAGATTCTATTGGTACTACTTCAGAAGATACAACTGTCGGTCAAGAAGCAGATGTAGGTATCACCAAAGGTTCTTCAACAATCCTGTCAGAAACATTCGTGTTAGTATTGTAAGTACCAAAATATTCATCATAAATTTTTTAAATAGTAGGTTCAAATCTAAAAATTGATCTTTTGAAGATGATGCTCCAGATGAATTTGCATTCTTCGAAACATTATGAATTATGTTTTGTCCCAAAACTCTAGTAATCAGCGGGGATGACATCATATCTCCTAATTTATCAAACTTCACATTGAGACTCTCAATCAGTATTTGAGTTCCTTTGTTGTACGCTCTGTATGCTATTTTGTCTTTTGCATATCCAAAAAATACACAGCTTCATTTGCTTTGGGATTTAGTTTTCCTCTAATTTCACGATCATTTAAAACATAACACCTACATCCAAAAATTCTAAGAAATTCGATTTCAGGTTTTCGTAAATTATTAGTTCATAAGGAGTTACCAAACCTTTTTCTTACCAATGATCAGTTCTGGGTAAAACAGGCAGTATCTACATCATCTGCCTAAAAACTTAATGGAAGAACAGAAAAAACCAACACCGTTCGTGCCACTTCAACTACAGTTATGTTTCTTCGTTCTACAACGCCATTCTGTTAGGGTGTACGAGCTGCAGAAAACGTATGTGTGATGCCGACTGACTCCAAAAAAAAGGAATCAAATACTTTATTCTTAAATTCAGTCCCAATAGCTGTTCTGATTGTTTGCACTGGCAGTTGCAATTGAACTTGAACCACTTTCAGAAATGAGATAATAACCGCTAGTGCTTCATCCTTTGTTCGAAGAAATTTTACCCAAGTAAATCTAGAAAAGTCGTCGAGAATCACAAAAATATATTTCTTTCCACCTTTACTTTGAACGCTCATTGGATAGCAGAGATCCATGTGAAGAAGAGAAAGTGGAGTTCGGTAGCAAACTTTATTTAACTCTTGTGAGATGCACGTTTCATCTTACCTAGTTCACAAGTAGTACAGACGTGATCTTTTTCAAATATCATATCTGGTATGCCTGATGCTAATTTACCGTATGCAATCTTGTTCAAGTATTTAAAATTGAGATGGATAGAAGGTGATGCCATAATAAATTTTGCTCTTCTGAAGCTTTAGTCATCAAACACATTTTAGTTGCAAGCTTCAAGCTCAAAAAATCAATCGTATATAGATTTGACTTTCTTGACACACCAAGTAAATCTTTGCCTTTATCCGTCATGAAACTGCATTTTATGTTTTCAAAGGTAACTTTTAAGTCCTTGTCACATAATTTTCCTATCCTAAACAAGGTGTGACTAAGTCCCTCCACATATGACACCTCCTTAATCGTCAGATTCTCATGTATAATATCACCTTGACCAAGAATTGGAGCGCACTTAGTGTTTCCAAAACGAACACTTCTGGAATATTTATGTTTAAAATTACTCAACAATTTTCTTGATCCCGTCATATGTCTTCAACACCCTGAATCTATGATCCATTACTGAGGACTCACTTGCAATAAACATTTTACTTCTTTTTACGTACCCATTTTCCAATAGGTCCTTTCCCGTTAGCACGCACATTAAACACATTATAAGATCCATACCAGGAAGTGTCATGTTTGCTTATTCTAGAAGATATAAAATCATTGCTACGACATGTAATACAACATAAATTATCACATGCCAAATCAATCAATTGTCGAAAAGAGTAAACTTTTATTGATAATGAAATAATCAAAGTAAAATTGATTACATCATGTTTGAAATTGGCAGTAAAATTGTTTTACTAAAGAAGAAGAACTAGTTGATATTTTAACTCTCCAAACATTCCTAACAGCCTTTTAATCTAAATCACGATTTGAAACATCAGAATAATACAGATTAGTATGAGTAGATGTAAATTGTGAACCAGTTGGTTTAAAAATAATTCCAGATTGCTTTTTCTTTGGCACATACTTCTTAACATGTGATTTTGGGTATTAAGTATGTGTCGAATCTTTTGATTTTGAACTTTGTCCTTTAAAGACTTTGACAGGTTCCTCAATTTTGGTTTTTCCTTTATCAGCGTACGACTTCTGTCTATCCTAAGTGGCTTTCATCCTTTCCCGAATAACTTGAATCTTATCATGCGTAATTTCAATCATTTCGGATGCAGCAAGCACTTTCTCACCCGTCTCACGCCGACACAAGGGAGAACAATATTTACGACCATATAAAGTCTCAAAAGGCGCCATACCGATAGTCGAGTGGTAGCTGTTGTTGTATGAAAATTCAACCAATGGTAGATGCATATCCCAACTACCACCAAACTCAAGTATACACGCACGCAACATATCTTCTAACGTTTGCATCGTGCATTGGGATTGACCATCAGTTTGAGGATGATATGATGTGCTCAATGCTATCTGCGTCTCTAGTTCTCATTGTAAACAGGTCCAAAATTTCGATGTAAATCGAGAATCTCAATCAGAAATTACATTCAAAGGAACACCATGTCGTGCAATAATCTCGTCGATATATATATATATATACATATATATACTTGTGCCCATTTATCCATAGAATATGATTCCTGAATAGGCAGAAAGTGAGCACTTTTCGTTAAGCGATCCTCGATAACCCAGATACTGTCATGCTGACGAGCCATCTTTGGTAGCTTTGTTACCAAATCCATTGTAAATTCCTCCCATTTCCATACCGGTATATCGAGAGGTTGAAGGCTACCATACAGTTTCTTGTGTTCAGCTTTAACTTGTGAACACATAACACATTGATCCACATATCGGCTGATATCACGCTTCATTCCAGGCCACCAATATTAAGGTCTCAAAACGTAATACATCTTTGTACCGCCCGGATGCACAAACATCTGCGACTAGTGTGCTTCAGATAATACTAGTTCCCGAATACCACCGAGTTTTCGAAATCCAAACACGGTACTTGAAGAGTTTAAGTCCTCGATTATCCTTTGTCAGATACTTAATATAACCAACCATATGTTCTTGTTTCCTACGATCAGGCTTCAAAGCTTCTACTTTCCATTTTCGTATGTCGTCAACTAGTGTCGATGTCAGAGACGTATGTATAATAGCATAAAACATGGAGTTTGCATAGGTCTTCCGACTTAATGCATCCGCAACAACATTAGCATCGCCTGGATGATAAAAAAACATCACAATCATAGTCTTTAATCAGTTCCATGGCTCGTTGTTGCCTCATGCTCAACGTCTGTTGAGCGAAAATGTATTTCAACCTCTTATGATCCTTGAATAGTTGACATTTGGTACCGTATATGAAGTAACACCATAATTTCAGTGCAAAACCACCGCTGCCAACTCAAGATCATGAGTTGGGTAGTTCTTTTCATAATATTTCAACTGTCTCGACGCGTATGCAATTACTTTGCCTCGTTGCCTAAGAATACAACTGAGACCCATTTTACAAGCATCCTCGTAAACTACCAAGTCATCACTGCCCTTTGGTAAAGCTAAAACAGGAGCGTATGTCAAACAACGTTTAACTCCTGAAAAGCATAATCTTTAGCTTCACTCCATTCGAAGTTGACATATTTCCGGGTGAACGAAGTTCAAGGCACGACGATTTTAAAGAAACCTTCTATGAATCGTCTATTGTACCCTGCGAGTCCAAGAAAACTACGGACTCAAATGCATTCTTGGGTTGCTCCCAATTCTGTATAGCTTCAACTTTGGACGGGTCAACCGACACACAATCACAAGATATTACGTGACCTAAGAATTGCACCTGGTGTAGCCCGAATTCACATTTCGAGAATTTAACATATAGACGTTCCTGTCGAAGCTTTTCAAGCATCTCACGTAAATGCTTCATGTAATCCGCTTCAGATTTGGAATATACAAGAATATCATCTATAAACACGATCACAGATTTGTCTAACATTGGCCGGCACACGCGGTTCATCATATCATGAATGTTGCAGGTGCATTATTTAAACCGAATGGCATAACTAAAAATTCATAGTGGCCATAACGTGTACGGAAAGCCGTTTTCGATACATCTTCTTTACGCACACTCAATTGATGATAACCCGACCGTAAATCGGTTTTAGAGAAGTAGCTCGTACCTTGCGATTGGTCGAACAAATCATCGACACGCGGAAGTGGGTATTTGTTCTTGATCATTACTTTGTTTAACTCCCGGTAATCGATGCATATACGCATTGAACCGTCTTTTATCTAGACAAATAGTACTGCAGCACCCCAAGGAGAAGTGCTCAGTTAGATGAAACCTTTATCGAGAAGTTCTTGTAGCTGATTCATCATTTCTTTCATTTCAGTCGGAGCCAAATGATACGACATTCTAGCAATCGACGCTGCACTAGGATCTAAGTCAATTCGAATTTCAACTTGTCTATCAGGAGGTAAATTAGGTAAGTCCTCGGGAAATACATCCGGGAATTCACACAGAACCGGTACGTCACTAACCATTTTCTTCACCTCTTATGACGCATCAAGATTATAGGCTAATTAGGAAGACCAGCCTTTAGATAGGTGTCTCCGAGCTTTAATGTAGAAATCAACTTTACGTCCCATTTATGCTTTTCATCGGAAATGTACAAATAGTCGTCGTCATTCGGTATACAGATTATCCGTTGAGAACACAAAATATCAGTCCGATTCTGAGCCAACTAATCCATACCAATAACTATATCAAAGCCACGGATATCCATCGGTACAAGATCTATAGGAAACTCGTGCTCGTCTAATTGCAGCACACAATCTTTGTAAACTTTATCAGCTAGCATAGATGTACCATCAGCAGTGTCAACCTAAACAGGTTTTGCAAGAACATATTGCACAAAGTTTAAACATCGAGCAAACGTATAGGAAACAAATGAACAAGTAGCACCGGAATCGAATAAGATACAAGCGGAATGAGAATTAACAAGAAAAATACCCGTAACCACATCCGGCTTATCTCGAGCTTCCTCATCAGTGGTTTGAAAATCTCTGGCATGGGTGTGCGGTACCTCCTCCTTTTGACATGGAGCACCATTAGTAGAAGGTCGGCGAACAAAAGCCTTACTTCCATTACGATCCGGGCGGTTAAAATAATATTTGCGCCGTCACGCGGACTCCACTGCTTTCTCAAATTCCAAAATGTCACAATTGACGACTACATCTCGAATCTCTGGTCACAATCCGTCTATAAAGTGATCTATACGTTCTTGTTCCATAGTCAAGAAACGTGTGGCAAACTGTGCTTTATGATTGAACTCGGTCTCGTAGTCCACCACTGATGTCTTTCCTTCTTTGACATCAAAAAACTCCTTCTCCAATCGTTTTAGTAAATCAGTTGGACAATATTGCTTGTTGAACAGAGTCTTGAAAGATTCCCAAGATATACCTTCTTTCTCGATTTCAACTAAAGCTGCAAAAGTACATTCCACCATGACAAGGGCCTACCTTTGAACATGGTCGTGGCATAGTTCACTTTATCATCATCTAGCACTCGGGTGATGCGAAACACCATTTCAGTATTCAATATCCATTCAAGTGCCTCCATTGGATCAACCATCCCAACGAACTCAGTAACACTGCTACTACGAAAGTTTTTGAAAGTGACTCGGTCAATTTTGGGTTTCGAGGTGTCACCCGTTTCTTTCTCCTTGATTTTGCGTATATCATCTCCGGACTTTATATCGTCATGCCATTGTTGGGCTAACATTTTCTATATCAATAAATTCTTACGTTGTATCAAACATTAGCTTCGAGGAGACATCGTTAATCTCTAGGTATGGAGTATTTTCTCCCACATTGTCGTTAGATGGGGTGTGTATAGCTTCGCCACCGTCGGTCATCTTTCTAAAAGTTACAACGTATACATAACATTAAATAGAGTCCTTTAACCAATTCCCGCTCCCCACCTAGGTCTCTCCTAAGTCCATATCCCTTTTAAATCAAAACTTACTTACTACACGATACCGACACAAGGTTTAAGTCCATATACCGTTGTTGGTATTGAGTTCACTTAAACGTAGGCTCTGATACCAAATTGAGAGGCCCCAATTACATAAATAATACCAGGTTTGTGTTACCGCATTTCCATAAATGGTCTATAAGAAGATGACGGTTCTCAAAATCTGTTTAGATACCAAATGTGTAACACCGCACGATACTGGTAAACAAACCACCAAAAGTTCCCTTTTTAGACATTGGGAGACAAACAAAATATCATATTTACGAGTTTCATGTTCGAAATGTCCGCTTGGTTTACTGGATGTTTCCGTAAGCATCTGTTTTCCAAAATATTCCAAAACGGACAAAACAAAAGTAATAACATTGCGGAAACGTAAACTACATACAAGAGAAGGACATTAGCTACCCGTTAACTAGACACTTGTAGTTACAATCAAAAGACGACTAATAATTTACAATCCACGGTTGTATTCGACTAACTGTTGATCCAAACTTCTTTCAGTGATTTGAATATGATTCCTCCATTATATTTATTGAAAATCAAAGTTTATGTTACTGTTCAGATTAAGCGATAACATACACTGATTGCACTCAGTGGTCACTGAAATATAGGAACACTATCTGAACTTAGAAAATCTGAAGAACAACACTCACACCACAGACCTTTCAGAGATAATTGAAGACCTATATGAAGAAAAAGATGAATAGCTCGTGATCTAAAGCCTTTCAGTGATAGCAACATTCATCTAACAGAAGTATGAGATCTTGCGTATGCCTAAGTGATACCTGAAGACTTCGTCCATGAAGTCTCAGTATCAACGATCAATATGAAGCCTACTTAGCAAGATCAAAGTTGATCTTATCCTCGATGCACAAATGTCAAACCCCCACACCTTGTCAGAAAGTACGTACGTAGTTACTTTACTGTCACTCCATGTGCTTACCAACTCTGATTAGGCTAGTGTTCATATTCAGATAAAAGCTTAGTTGCTTAGTTACTTGACACGTGGGATGTACCTTCTGAGCTGCATTAAATTCAACGGGTATAAATAGATGAAGACCTCCATCTTCATCTTCATGCATGCTTATCTCTCCTTCAAACCTCTGATCTTATTCCCATCTTTCCTTATGCATCAAAATACTTAGTGATTTCTAAAGTTGTAATAGAATAGATTTAATCTTGTTCTTATTCCGCTAACAAATTGTAAATTTGTTTATTGATATAAACTCATTTAAAAACCCTAAAAGTTGTGTTTGTATTCATTCCCCCCCCCCCCCTTCTATAAATTGTTTCTATACTTATACATTCTTGTAGACTCCCTTGGGGCCAACACTAACTACTTAATATCAAAAGAGTTGTACTACCGGAAGCATTAAAAGTAAATATCTCAATCTACTCGAGCTTTTTCTTCACCATATCCACGCGGTCTGTAAAAAAATGTGAACAACTAAAGGGGTAAGCACAAAATGCTCAGTGAGTAAACGGGAACTACTAGTTACTAAAGCTTCACCAATGTAATCCGTGGAAGTCAACGATCACGAAGGATATAAATCATGTAACGGGTAATCATATTTCAGGAATTAAACATCTGAATATCAAAATATGCAAAAAATATATCATATGGAAGTCAA
Organism: Silybum marianum; assembly: GCA_036898165.1. Taxonomy (NCBI): domain Eukaryota; kingdom Viridiplantae; phylum Streptophyta; class Magnoliopsida; order Asterales; family Asteraceae; genus Silybum; species Silybum marianum. The sequence continues at coordinate 10,319,215 of CM072540.1, read as the reverse complement.
TAATAGATATGTACGGCCAACGAGCTATCCCGGACGTGGCAATCACAATAATATATCATAGATATCATACCAACCGAGCTATCCCGACCGGTGGAATGATCTTCCCACCCGATATATCCCAGATGACGGGTTTTTTTGGACAAACAATATTTCTTTTTTTTTCGACCTTTGTATTGTAAAAAACAGATAAAAAAATGATATGATTCAACTTCTGTATTTTTTTCGAGATTCAAGGCCTAACCACGAAATCACAAATAAAAAAGAGTGCATAGATTCACAGGTTCGATAACTTGTAATAGAACTAATGCGTGAGAGAAAAATTAGATTACATAGAGTCGACGAATGAGATGGGTTCATTAACAATTCACTGATGAAAAAATGGCGAAAAAGAAAGCATTCACTCCTATTTTATATCTTGCATCTATAGTATTTTTGCCTTGGTGGATTTCTCTGTCATTTCAAAAAATTCGTACGCTTGGGGAGTCCCTGATAATTAAATAAACGAAAACGACCGAACTCTAACACGGTCAAATAAGCACCATACCCGAGTAATCTCAACCGGTATGGGCTTAAGTGTGCACTCCCCGGGTGAAACACAAATTATCCACCGGGTAGCACGTATGGAAGGACGGAGTACAATAGCTAATAATCATTTGAAATCGATAAGGAGACATAACATGGATGAGCATGGAAGCAAGTAGCAAATAGATAACATATATCTAGCAAATAGCAAGCTAAGTAGACCTATAAACTCACAGTGCTTTTCGATATTCAAAATCAAGCCAAATGAGGCTCCAAGTCCATATAAGCCAAAACATCGTCCAACGGTCACTCCGAGAGGACCAAGTGAGCTTATTTAACACTTGTAATATGTATCCAAAGTTTCATAAAGATCCGACAACAATAACTTAACCAAACTTAGTTTAAACTCGCTTTAGTTACTTTAATTCCCAGCTCAAAATCCACTTTTTATCAATTTTGAGAGGAAATTATAACCAACGTACAAGCCTTATTTCTGAAAAGTGTCTAAAGGTTAGATTTAGAGCTGCATATAAGCTTTCCGAAATGTCCAGAATTATAGCAATCCTAGCGATGTGGAAAAAGTTATCGCACTTTCAAAATAGACTCTCGGATAAATTTGGTGCTGTGAAACTCACTATTTTTTTTATTAACAACGACAATTTTATTAAAATTAGCAAGGTGCTAGGAGAAATTTACCATCTAATTAAATAGTCTAAAATCCATATTTTGGATTTAATCTCTATTTCAACAATCAAAATACCATCTAACCCTGTTTACATTATTGTTTACAAGATCGATCCCAAGAATTTCACCAAAATATCCATTAAAGAGGAAACTCAAAGTTCATCTTATGTTCTTCATTTTCAAAAACTCTAAATCAACAATCAAGCATCATAACAACTTAGTTAGGCTATAATCAAAACTCAGTATTACAACATAATACAAATATAATTCAGATTAGGGTTCATAAACCCAAAACTCGGTATTACTGATTTCAACTCTAACGAGCTTCAAATCATGAAATTAACCAACAAAGTAGTTATACCTTAATTTGTGGATGATTTTGGTGTAATAATCAAGCAAAAACTTCTTGTATCTAGCTTGATGCACCCCTAAGAAGCCAAAATCGCCCCTGGAAGTGAGTGTCTGAGTTTGAGATGATTTTTGGTGAAAAATGATAAAAAAATCGTGTATTTACGAGTTTTGCGAGATGGGGCCGAGTTGACTCGGCTGAAAACTCGGTTTGAACACTAATCACTAAAAACTGTATAAACCTTTCGCTCCGACCTCCGTTTTTTACGCAGTATTCGCTCACGCGTGCGTAACGAGATAATCTACAACTTACAATAAAAATATTCCGGAAAATATCTTCCAAAAAATTAGATTTAGACCACGAGCTTTCATTTTATAACCTTTCAGTCCTTGACTAACACTTATTCAACTTTAACTCTTCAAACACATATTCTATCACGTTTTAGTCACATTAACACATATAAAAGAGATAATTGCAACGTATATGCGAAAATGAATGTTACAGTTTCCTCCTCGTTTTGAGGATTCCGACCTCGGAATCTTCATTTCTCGAATAGTTCGGGATATTTGGCAAGCATTTGTTCTTTTCTCTCCCACGTCCAATTCGGACCGCGGGGATGCTTCCATTTCACCAATACCAAATCGATTGTTTTATTTTGAAGTTTTGCCGTTCTATCATTTAGAATTTTTTCGGGTTCCTCGATATATCTCACTCGTTCATCAATATTCACCTCATCTAAGGGAACTTTTTCATCGTACTTACCCAAACACTTCTCAAAGATAACCAACGTGGAATACATCGTGAATACCAGAAAACTCTTCTGGAAGTTCAAGTCGATATGGTTGTTTGCCAATACGTTCAATGATTTTGAATGGTCCAACGAAACGTTGACGAAGCTTACCTTGCTTACCAAATCGTAGAATACCCTTCCAAGGAGAAACTTTCAACATAACCATATCGCCCACGGTGAAATTCAATCGACCATCGATGCTTACCGGTGTACGACTTCTGTCTATCATGAGCGGCTTTAATCCTTTCCCGAAAAACTTGAATCTTATCATGCATAATTTGAATCATTTCGGGTCTACCAAGCACTTTCTCACCCGTCTCACGCCAACCCAAGGGAGTACGACATTTACGACCATATAAAGCCTCAAAAGGCGCCATACCGATAGCCTAGTGGTAGTTGTTGTTGTCAGAAAATTCAACCAATGTTAGATGCATATCCCAACTACCACCAAACTCAAGTATACATGCACCCAACTTATTTTCTAACGTCTATATCGTGCGTTCGAACTGACCATCAGTTTGAGGATGATATGTCGTGCTCAACGCTATGTGCGTCCCTAGTTCTCGTGGTAAACCGGTCCAAAATTTTGATGTAAATCGAGAATCTCGATCAGAAATTACGTTCAGAGGAACACCATGTAGTGCAATGATATCGTCGATATAAATATGCGCCCATTTATCCATAGAATATGATTCATGAACAGGCAAAAAATGAGCACTTTTCGTTAAGCGATCCATGATAACCCAGATACTGTCGTGCTGGTGAGCCGTCTTCGATAGCTTTATTACCAAATCCATTGTAAGTTCCTCCCATTTCCATATCGGTATATCGAGAGGTTGAAGGCTACTGTAAGGTTTCTGGTGTTCAACTTTAACTTGTGAACATGTAACACACACATATCGACCGATATCACGCTTCATTACCGTCCACCAATATTCAGATTTCAAATCGTAATACATCTTTGTACTGCCCGAATGCACAGACATCTGTGACTTGTGTGCTTTAGAAAATACTAGTTCCTGAATAACACCGAGTTTTGGAATCCAAACACGGTCCTTAACTTTAAGTCCTCGATTATCCACTATCAGATACAGAACATAACCAACCATACGTTCTGGTTTCCCACGATTAGGCTTCAAAGCTTCTACTTGCCATTTTCGTATGTCGTCAACTAGTGTGGATCTCACCGACGTATGTATAATAGCATAACACATGGAGTTTGCATACGTCTTCCAGCTTAAAACATCCGCAACAACATTAGCTTTGACTGGATGATACAAAACTTCACAATCATAGTCAATGGCTTGTTGTTGCAACATCAGTTCAAAGGGTTGTTGTTGCCTCACGTTCAAAGTTGGTTGAGTGAAAATGTACTTCAAACTCTTATGATCCGTGAATAGTTGACATTTGGTACCGTATAAGTAGTGACGCCATAATTTCAGTGCAAAACGACCGCTGCCAACTCAAGATCATGAGTTGGGTAGTTCTTTTCATAATCTTTAAACTGTCTCCGCGCATATGCAATTACTTTGCCTCGTCGCATCAGAATACAACCGAGACCCATTTTAGAAGCCTCGCTGTAAAGTACCAAGTCATCACTGCCCTCTGGTAAAGCTTAAACGGGAGCATCTATCAAACAATGCTTTAACTCCTGAAAGGCATTCTCTTGAGCTTTACACAATTTGAACATGACATCTTTCCGGGTCAACGAAGTTAAAGGCATGACGATTTTAGAGAAATATCGTATGAATCATCTATAGTACCCGGTGAGTCCAAGAAAACTACAGACCTCGGATGCATTCTTGGGTGGCTCCCAATTCTGTACAGTTTCAACTTTGGACGGGTTAATCGACAAACCACACAAGAAATCATGTGACCTAAGAGTTGCACCTAGCGTAGCTAGAATTCACATTTCAAGAATTTAGCATATAGATGTTCCTGTCGAAGCGTTTCAAGAATCTCACGTAAATGCTTCATTGGATCCATTTTGAATTTAGAATAAACAAGAATATCATCTATAAACACAATCATAGATTTGTCTAACATTGGCCGACACACGCGGTTCCTCATTTCTCGTGCTCATTTATCCATAAAATATGATGTACGAACAGACAGAAAGTGAGCACTTTTTGTTAAGCGATCCACGATAACCCAGATACTGTCGTGCTGACGAGCCGTGTTCGGTAGCTTTGTTACCAAATCCGTTGTAAGTTCCTCCTATTTCCATATCGGCCTATCGAGAGGTTGAAGGCTACCATAAGGTTTCTGGTGTTCAGCTTTAGCTTGTGAACATGTAACACATTGTTCCACATATTAGCCGATATCACGCTTAATTCCCGACCACCAATATTTAGATCTCAAATCGTAATACATCTTTGTATTGCACGGATGCACAGACATCCACGACTAGTGTGCTTCATATAATACACCGAGTTTTGGAATCCAAACATGGTCCTTGAAGACTTTAAGTCCTCTATTATCCCCTGTTAGATACTAAACATAACCGACCATACATTTTGGTATCCCACGATCAGGCATCAAAGCTTCTACTTGCCATTTTCGTATGTCGTCAACTAGTGTGGATGTCACCGACGTATCTATAATAGCATAACACATGAAGCAAATACTTCATCAGCCTTCTCAGGTTCTATAAACCAAAACCATACAACTAAGGTATTTCAGATAGTGCTCGTTTTAACACATTAAGACTATCTATAAACCTTACCCTGTACGTTTGAATAACTCAGAATCCTTCGGTTGATTTAGATGAATTATCTGTTCAATTTTACCAATTTTGTAAAAAAGTGTTTCCAATTCTGTATTTTTATCTACCAAAAACTTATTTGAAGCAACCAAAGAATTATTTTTCACCAATTGATCTACAACTTCATATTTGAGTTCAAAGATTTTGTCAGACATTTCAATGAACTAAATTTCCAAATGTCTAATCTGTTCAGAAATGTCTGCCTTTAATTTCAACAGATTTTGAGCCCATTCAAGATTTAAATCATTTTCATCACTTATTTTGCATAAATATTGCCTTTCTAGTCCTAGAATGCGTTCAAGATTTGAAGAAATTTCTTTTTCAGTTTTAAGATGATTTTGGAAGTTTGAAAGCGTAGACATCATATTTTGTAGTTTTTCAAAGTAGAAAGAGTTAGATACCTCAGTCTCATCATAATTATGATCATCACCATCTGTATCCGTATCAGCCATATAGCACTAGGCACCTTCACCAGTTTCCTCACTATCTGAAAAATTAAGCCACCAATCATCCTGAGGCATCAGTGTAAGTCCAACATGTTTCTTCTTAGATAGATTGTACTTGGACTTATAGTAATCCCCATTCTTTTCGGTTGGCTTCCAACTCTCTTTAGCATAATGACCTTTCTTCCCATAATTAAAGCAGGTCATGTTAGGATCACTATTAAACTTCTCATCAGTCTTCACCTCATGCTTCTTCTTCTCTACAAATTTATCTTGAAATTCAAACTTATATCCTAATGAGAATCGTAGGCTGTTGTTTCATGGTTTCTTAAAAAAATTCTTCTGAATGGCATTTTTCAGAAATACCAATGTGTCTTTAAGCTCCTACATTTCTGGATCAGAATCTATTTCAGCATCTTCTTCCTCTACCTCTTCTCTCTCCTCAGAATGAGGTATAGATAACTCAGATATACTAGACTTCTCTCTCGATTTACCTTTCTTCTCTTCTATAAATGCAAGCGGATCAACATCACGCTTCTCCTTTTTAAGACCTTTAATCTCTAAAATATAAAGCTTGTTCTTCATTCTACTTTAAATTTTCATACACTTCATGTAGATCAATTTCATCATGAAATTTATTACACTTTATGTGATTGGAAATTGATTAACATTCTGGTTGCAGGTTACCATTCTGGTTGCAGGTTATTCAAAAACTTCACATTGTTTTCAATGCTTGTCTTGTGATATCATTCTTCACCATCTCATTCAGCAATCTTGCAAACCTCTGATATGCACTTCTAAAGTCTCATCTTCTTTCATCCTGAAATCCTCATAGTTCGTAATGCAATTTGTCATCTTCATTTGGTTTCCTACTTTTGAACCCATCATTAATTTCTCAATTTGATCCCATATGGATTTTCCAAATTGCTTGTAATTGTCAATGCTTGTCTAGGTGTCATTAGGAATCCCTTGAAGAATGTACGATTTGCATAACAGATCTCCTCGAGCAATAGCTTTCTCTTCAGCAGTATACCTACCCCTTTCTTTAACAACATTCATGGCAGGCTTTACTATCTCGGCAGTTGCGGATGTAACTGCTGGAATGGTAGTCATTATAACTATTGGTCCTTTTGAAAGAGACTTCATTATATTATTAACAGTTCATGCCTCGATTTAAACTCTAAGAATCTGTCCCACCATTGCATATAATCCCCACGGAATAGAATGAGAGTTTTTGTGTCAGATCCAATAGACATTACGTCTCTGTTTGCCATTCTCTCTTTTTATAAAAAAAATAGATTGATCAGGATCTTTTACTTCAAGAACTAATACTGAATTTCCAACCTTTTAGTGCGGCATACTAAAAGTTTTTCTGAATATGGATAGGACTAAATCACTTACATCAATACGGATACACCTTCAAATCCGGAAGACACTAATCCGGATACACTGTTGAATACGAATGATACAAGTCTGGAATCACTTGAGTACGGAAGAGTCGAGTCCCGAAACAATTAGTACGGATGAGTTGAGTCTGGAAAAGATTGAGTACGGATGAGTTGAGTCCAGAAACACTTGAGTACGGATCACAGAAATCAACTTAGTTGAATACGGGTAGCTTGAACCTGGATCACATAGATATGGATCAAGTGAATACGAATCAATGAGTAACGATCCCTTTAATACGGATATGGATACAAGTACAGAAAATTTCAACAAAAGTTACAAGTCATTGAATAAAATGAACACGAATACAAGCAATGTTTAAATTATTTTGAACTCGGAAACAACAATCTTCATCATCCGCAGAGAAAAATGAGTCCAGATCAAGAGAAATTCATTATCCAGAGACTTGAATGAGCCCGGATCATGAATGTTTTCGAGGACACTTAGCTGCCAAAAACTATCTAAATTAGCAAATTTTGATCTCAAATTAGCACATAATTTTGAAATCATCTTCTAAACACTTCCTAAACTCAAAATTAATCCTAATAATGGCTAGAAATGGGTCAAATTGATCATTTCTATTTAAACTTATCCAAAACTCCGAAAATCAATAAATCCTCAAATAGATTGTCCAAATCAGTGTTTCTAATTACAAATTTGTAATCAATCTTCTTGTTTTTCAATCCTGAACACAAATTTGCCATCAAATCATGCTAATTCAATCCAGAAAAAAGATTTGAAATTGAAAAATGGACAGTCGCGTGAATGAAACTCAAAACTTCAAAAAAATTCCAAAAAAATAGGATCAAACAGCTCCAAATCCGTTGAATGCAATCCAAATCATGTCGAAAATCAGTAATAGAATGCTGAAATCTGCTCTGATGCCAATTGTAGTTCCCAAAATATGATCAATCTCTATGAATTTACCAAGAACAAATATGAGAGAAAAAGTCAAACTATGAGAGCCAAAAGCCAAATGTATTAATTTCACAATGAAGGTTACAAAACAAGTTTACAAAGAAATGGGTATTTATACCTTTACATCAGCATGAACAAAACAAAGGAATAATGCTTGAATATAATAAAAAATAGAACCCAACACTTTCGAACAATGTCATATTTTGCACAGTCCTTGGATGATTGGAAGGTATCAACATAGTTATAACATTTTCTATAGACAAAGACTTTCTTTGGAACTAGAGTACGTCAGAGAATCAGAGGATCCGATGCCTGGTCTTGGGCCAAGAATGCATTTTTCAGAAGAAGGCACAAAAGAGATGGAAGGAGTCTTGGTCTTGATTTTCTTTATATTGACAACCCTTGAATAAAATCAGTGGACTGGTTTTGAGATTTTGGCTGTTTTGAAAGAGAAGTCTTTCTCTTAGAAGGAAGATCAAGAGAAACATGAAACCTTCCTTTTTCAGCATATGAAAACTTCCTAGTGGAACTTTGGGAGTTCCTTTTGAGGATTTTGGAAGGTTTGGGACAGAAGGAGTTGGTATCTTCAAGACTTAAGGAGTTGAGCATGTCATGAATGGGTTTAACAACATCATTGGAGTCTTGTGCTTCACATGTTTCTGTGGACATTGCATTCTTTGCCTTCACAAATGTACCAAACTTAAGAATTTTAGAATGTTCAGATGCCTTTATAGAAATGGAGTCATCAGAGTCAATATCGGAGAGATCTGAAGAAGAAGAGGAAAAGACTTGGGAAGGAGAAGCGCAAGGAACGGAAGGTTCAATATCCATTTTTCCAAAACCTAAGTCGGATTTGCTATCACAAGACATCTGGTCCTGAAGGATCTTTTCAAGGTTTTTAGAGGAGCTGTTCCATTTAAACAAGGCTTCTTGTTCTTTCTTTAGCTTGTTGAAAATCTTTAGAAAGAATATGATTTATGTATTTAAGATTTTCAAGGTCAGCTTTGATCTTATCAAAGTATTTTAACGTAGAAAAACACATCTTGAGTTGATCATGTAAAGATTTTATTTGAAAGCCAACCTTTATATTTGATTCTTTCATATTATAAAAGTCAACAGTTAAAGAGTCATATACGTTAATCCTTTGATCATCAGAGAGAGAAAGAAACGGGTGTACTTGAGGTTGTGTTCGAGAGGATGAATCTTCACTTAAGACTAAAGTCGTGGAGTAGGCTAGTCTCTCAAGTTCTTCTATCTCACTAATTTTGGCCATCAAACATTTTTGTGACGTACTCATTATCATTTTCCGATGCTGGCTCATCCACCCAGTCTTGTGATTCAGCTACAAGACCTTTTCCCTTTTGAGTATACTTTCATTTCTCTCCCTTTCTCTCTTATATTTGGCCTTGTATTTTTCATGGCCTTGCGAGGATATCGGCTCATCCTATTGGCGGTCTTTTGACTTGCCGATTTAGAGGATTCACGACCGAAATTGGTGACAAACTTGAACTTTGAAGGAGCTCTAGATCTACACTCAGAAGCAAAATGTCCTTTCTTGCCACAATTAAAGCACTCATCATTTGCTTTGTTGAAAGAAGAGGATTTTTGCACATAGGAGGATTTTCTTCCAAATCTGGGACGATTTGAAGAGAAACGTCTATTTTTTAGATTTCCAGCCATCATAGCCATCAGAGAGTATGTCTATGACTAACTCTCCACCTTCATCGTCAGCGTCACTAATGCATGCCTCCAATAATTGAGATAAGTCTTCCTTGGTCTCATTGTTATCAGATTCAGAAGTTGGATAGGTGATTCTTGGAACACATGTAGATTTCTTAGAATCACCTATCAAAGCTACATAGGACCTTTTAATGTAAAGTACCGTACAAAGCAGTCAAAGGCATATGATCAAGGTTCTTGGTGGTTTTAATATAGGTACAAATATTCTCTCAAAAGTCCGGGAGGCAGTCCATAAATTTTCACAAAACCTCCTCGTTGTCATTTATCTTTCCCAACAGCTTAAGATCATTTAAGAGACTGTTAAAATGGTTGTAATAGTAAGAAAGAGGTTCTCCCTTCTCATGAGTAAAAACATCATAGTTTCTTAATAAAGCAATTTTCTTGCTTTTCTTAACCTCAACAGTTCCTTCATATCAAACACACATAGTGTGTCCCACATTTCTTTGGCAGTAGAGAGATTTACCAGAGAAAGGAATACTTCATCAGGAAGAGAGACAACAATAACATATTTGACTTTGTTGTCCAAGAATACAAGACTTTTATTATCTTTACTATATTGTTTGGGACTTTTAGTCAAACATCTGGCATTAGCTTCAGATTTCTCCTCATCTGAGGATTCAAGAGTTTCACCATCAACAATTTTCTTGTTACCATAACGAACCCAGATTCTTGGAACTATGGGTCCTTCAGTCAAAATGGTAGGGTACCGACCGTCAACCCCTTCCAAGAACAGTATCATACGACTTTTCCACATAGCAAAGTTATTAGGGTTGAACTTTGGTGGTTTGGCTGCAGAGCCAGTATCATACGAACCAGCGAAGGGATTTTGCATAGTAGAACTTTGGTTTAAGGAAGAAGAGGTTGCCATTACCGATCAAGTTTATTATATTAAACTAATCTGGTCTGATACCACTTGTTAGTCCCGTTTAGAGTAATGGCAAGCAAGTAAGAAATTGTAGAAGGGAGGGTTGAATACAATTACACAAAAAAATCAACTTTTTAAATTCTTATTGATATGAATATCAAGAATTGCACTTAGAAAACTGACTGTTACAAAAAAGAACAGATAAAATCTATTCTAACAATCTAACACTTAGTAAACAAGAACACAACTTAAATCACAATGAAATTTATGATGTTGTTAAGAGAATGCCGAATCAAGCTGATCACTTAGAAGATATCTTTTGCTGAAAGCGTAGTTTGCATGAGAGCTCCTCTTCTCCTCTTATGTTGCCTCATGCATTAAATGCATGGAGACACTTGTTACAATATCATTTGATAGATGAGTTACCTTTGGACAAAGATAGGTGTCTTCCTTTATCGTACAGATGAAAGGGTAGAGCAATGTTCATCTTTTCTTCAAGTCCTTTGTTGTCACATCAAGTTTTAGATAAGGAGAGACAAACCTTTCTGATATTTAAGGAGAATGTTTGTATTTAAAACTTGGGTGGCACGTTCTTGCAGATATTGATGACAAGGAGTATCTACATAAATATCCACCGATGGAGTTGAGAGCTTCATCGGCGGATACAACAACTATAAAGATATGCGACTTATAAGTCTGGTAGATGATCGTAGGTCATATTTTTATTTCCACAAATGTTGATATGTTCATTTGGTAACAGCTAGTCTTCGATTCGCTGAACTTGTTGAGTATAACCAAACTTTTACAAAGAACCCGAAGTACAAAATATTTTGACTACGGATAGATTGAGGAATCATCAACAAATTATCATTCATAAAACGAGGGTAAGGGATACCCTTTTTCCTGCTGACGATTGTCTAACCGTTTCTTCAGATCTTCAAATATGATCTTGGCGTTGTTAATGTTTTTCTTATATACCAGGGAGTACGCCATATTGAGGAACATCTGGCTTGCCTGCTCCTAGAGGTCGTTCTTAGTGCCTAAGCACTGAATGACGTGGGAGAAGATATATTGACACACCGCAGACATGTGTCTCTTCTCAATCTTAGTCACAGCTTTGCTAACTACCTTCGTCTTTTTGTCCTCTAGCCAATTATAGTGGATCTTGTAGAAAAACTCCACTATCTGTTCAGTAGTAGGTTCAGCGTCTTGTACGGTCAGGGAACTTCAGCGTCGTCCTTATGAGTCCTATGGATATGGCAACAATGCCCAAACATATTGAGAATTTGATTGCCGGGACTTGGCTTTTTTTTCAGTGGTCTTGACGGTGTTGTAGGTAGTGGACCATAATTGTTGATGGCATTCCCTTACTCCAACAAGTTCATGGATGAGAGCATAACTCAAAGGTGAGTTTTTCAGGAAGATGGAAGCTTCACTGAAGTGGGGTTAACTTGTTGATTTTGGGGGTTTCTTCAAATATGTTCTCTCTATATTGAGCCATTTATGTTAAAAGGATTGGAGATCCAAATATAAGAAACATGGTTTAAAACACAAAATGTACAAACCAAAATTTTGGTACAAAGAATATTTGTTATAAGCCGATTTTAAGAAAAACGTTTAGAAAGGGTTTTAAGAAAAAATTGTTTTGAAAGGGTTTTAGATAAAAGAGCTACAAATGTGTTTATAGGTAGAAAAAGTGTACCGTAAACAAATTTAGAAATGATATGATGTATTATTTTGGATCAAAAGTCAAAAATAGTCTTCTGTTCTAAGTATGAATCTTATAACGGGTTTTAGGGTTTTGGTTTAAACAACATCAAATAAAATATGTGATTAACATTTTAAACAAGTGTTAAATTGTTTGGGTAGACGTCGTAAACACCTTAGAACATGTTTATAAGAATTTAAGGTTGTTAGACTTAATTTTGTATGTAAAAGAATGGTTCAGAACTTATCTTGAAGAACAAAGTAAATCTCCAGAAGCAAGTTTCTCCATAAGACAGCCACTTCAGAAGTGTAGTTCAGAAGTCACAATGACGATCTAGAAGATTGAGCATCTTCTATATATTACTTAAGAAACTATGCGCATGCCTAAATGACGTGGCAAGTCATGCCTTTCGTGCGTAACTGAATCTGTTAGAGGACTTGCAGATGTGTCAATACGTGATAGGCTAGCTGATTGACTTTCCATTTATAATAGTATAAATAGAGAGAGCCATCACTGTATTGAGAATCGATCGTCTTGGAGAGAACTTGAGAGCTTAATTTGTATTTCATGTATTGTAATATTTGGCACCTTGAGTGAAATACAGTTTATCGTTTAATTCATATCGTTATTCTCTTCCGTTACTGTTTGCATTCTAGTTTGATTGTTGATTACATTTGCTTCCACTTACAGTTTGTTTTACATATAATCAACATCATCTGAGTATAAATGGGGATCTGGGTTCCAACAATTGATATCAGAGCTAGATAATCAATCTACTGATTATTTGATCTAATCCAGTACGGAGAAATCCGCACTTAAATAGAATTTTCGTGTTTTAAAATATTGTTATATATTCTACCCTGTTCTACTAGTTTTATTGTTTTCATACAATTTTTCTCAATTCAGTGGTATTTCTAGTTTAAATCTAAGTTTTTTCATTCATCGGTCAACTGCTTCCAGTTCAGTGAGCTAAATCACATTTCATTTCAAATTTCTTCTCGAAATATTCATACTTTGTTTTTATTCAAAATGGCAAATCCAAATATAAATGCCATGTATAGTTCAGGTTCACTGACTAAACCTCCCATCTTCTCACGGATGAATATCCCTAGTGGAAAATTCGTATGACCAACTTCTATGAAGGTCTAGATCTCGATTTATACTCTTCTGTGATAAGTGGTCCTTATATTCTAGTTACTACTATTCCTCGTATACCTGCTACTGTCACTACTGAAGAAATCGCAGCAAGGCAAATTCCAAAGGATAGAAAGGACTGGAATGAAGAAGACAAAAAGAAAAATAAAGTCGATCAAAAGGCAAAAAGAACATCATGGCACTTCCCAAGATATTTTTCCAATCTCTGGATCAATGTGATTCTGCTAAATATCTATGGGATCAGTTAGCTAATCAACTTGAAGGTGTAACCAAGATGAAGAAAAATAGAAGAGCTCAAGCATTAAATGAGTTCAATAATTTCCAGGCCTTTCCAGAAGAAACGCTTGAGCAGACTTATCACAGATTCAATACATTGATAAATCAATGTCAGAGATGTGACATCATCAGATCAAAGGAAGATAACAATGTTCTATTCCTTAAACGTCTGAATCCTGAATGGTCGTATCTGTCAATGTCACTACAAGCAAATCAAGATCTGGAGCAGTGGTCCCTACATGATGTGTTTGGAACTCTTCAAACCCATGAAAACGAGGTGCTAATGAAGAAAGTGAACATGGGTAGTCCCTTGGCACTTATTTCTGATACTAGAAGGTCAGGGAGAACGAATAGAGGAGCAGAGAAGAAACGGGAGAGCAAGGCTCTAGTAACATAAGCAAATACAGAAGCTGGACTTTCTGGATCCGAAGATGACGAAATTAATGCTTTTGCTGAGTCTCTGATTCACAAGAAAGTTTGGTAATCGGTCATTTCAGAACAGAGGAAAGTATGCCAACAGAAGTGAACTCCAAACTCAATCTTATATGCCCAGACAAGAAGGTCCAAGGGTAGAAAAGACAGAAGCAGAGAAGAGAGAAGAAGAGAAGAAGAAGAAGAAGAATGATGTCTGCTACAGATGTGGCAAACCGGACCATTATTCTAAAGACTACAAGGGATCCCTAATCAAAGATGACTTGTATTACAAAAACAAGTAAAAGTATAACAAAGATGAAAGTTGCTGAAATAGAGAACTGGTGTTCTGAACAATCGAGTGATGCAGAAGCAATGTTCTATGGAATGGCCACAACTAGCGATGCAAAAGATCAGATGTCTGAAACACCGATTTGCACTACTTCTGAACCTTCTAAACTTGAGCAAACAATTTTAAACCTGACTTTCGATTTTGAAAATCTAAAATAGAAGCTTCTAAATGAAAGGAAAGGCAGAAAACATCTTGAAAAGTCCTTCACTCTTATTGAAAAGGAAAGAAATATTTTTAAAAGAGAGATGGAGATTCTTACTGAAGAAAACCAAGAATTCTCTCTGGAAAATCAAAATATTTTCAAACTTAATAAATCCACATAAAGTTTTTTAAAAGAAGAAATAAATGAACTTAATAAACATCTGTTGACTAAGGACAAAGAGCTTGAAGCAAAACAGACTCACAGATTAAATTCTGTAACACTCAAAAATTATTTTCAAAAGGAAAGGGAGTTTCTGCACATTGATCTTCAGAAGAAGGAACTCTTGATTAAAAATTATCAAGATGCTCAGAAGGTGCATGAACAAATAAACACACAAGTTGGAAAGACAGGTCTCGGATTTGATGATTTGGATCCGTATACTTGTAAAAAGAGATCTACCTTAGATTATGTCTTCTATATGAGAAAAGAACAAAAACCTATTTTTTCAGTTTTATATGAACAATCTATTTTCAAAAGATCTAAATTTGAGAATGGACATCAAGTTAGAAAACTCAAATATAAAAACATAAAATATTCTTCTAGTAGGAAGATTAGTAAACCAAATCAAGTTGATTTGAAACAAATCTAGAAGAAAAACAATCTTTTGAACTCTGGTTCATTCACTCTTATTACTTTGAATCCAGAAGCAGTTGAGTTCATACCCACAAATACAGAAGAAGATTTAAGATTCAAGTTTCAAACAGATCTTCTTAAGGCTCTGGATGAGTGTACTACTCAAAATAATACAGAACTTCAAACTTTATCTCTTCAAGAGGAAAAACAAGAAAAATCAACATCTTTTGAAAACCATCCAGAGATTACTCCTTGTTCATTTATAGATCTAAATCTTTCTCAAGAAAAAGATAATGATGTGTTTGATGTTTATCCCTGGGAAAGGGAAGTTCAAAATGATGATGATTTCTTTGACATGTCAGATAAAATACTCACTAAGTTTGAAAATCTTATGCCTTCTACTTATGTTCCAGTCAAAACTTGTATAAAGAACAACTCTGTTGCTTTTCTATATACAAATGAGACACCGGAAGTAAGGGCTGCTGGGACAGAAGTTGAAAAACTTCTTAATGGTATACCTCTTAACTTTGTCCTTCCAAAGGAACAGAGAAAAGCGTTTCTCATTCATTCAGATTTCTTAGATATGCGAATACAAGCTAAGTCTTGTCTTGATCTAGAAAAGGAGTCAGAACTCAAGCAAAAAAAGAAAAATGTGCAAAAGCCTCAGAAGCCACAGCCTCAGAAGCCACAGCCTCAGAAGAACAGAATGTTCACGCGTGAACAGAAAGAAAAATGGGAATTTAATGCTCGACCTTCTGTTTCAGTGAGATATCCAAAAGATCAAAAGAAGCGGATAGCCAAGAAGAAGCCAACAGAGAAGAATTCACACGTTCAAGAGAATAAGTCTAGCCTAGATAAGAAGTTCATTCGAACAACTGATGCTAGAATAGACAAAAATAAAAATTCTTGTAACTATCATTCCAGAAATGAGAATTCAATTAAATCTTTTAAATCTCAGAACTCTGAATGCTTTTCTCTGTTACTAAAATTAAAACAGTTCTTCTTAAGTCCACACTGCTTTCCTTCTGACTTCCAGAAACATAAAAGTTAGAAGAAACATAAGTCTCAAACCAAGACAGGCAAACTAGAAGCCTCTGGAAAAACCTGCAAATTCACAAAAACAAAAAGAAAAACCAACTAACAAATCCAAACCTAACTATAAAGGACCCATTATGAAATGGGTACTTAAATCTATCTAATTCTGTATTACAGAAACAGCGTGTGCACATCTCGTATCTTGACTTTGGATGCTCGAGGCACATGACTGGAACCAGTAACTTACTCTCCATGTTCAAATATAAAACTGGTGGAGCAGTAATGTTTGAAGAAAATGGAAAGGGTCAAATAAAAGGTAATGGTACTTTACAAGAAGGAAACGTAACTTGATTAAAGGTTGCTTACGTTTCTGGACTAAAACATAATCTTCTGAGTGTAAGTCAACTCTGTGATGCTAAGATGAAAGTTCTCTTTGATGAAAAGCATTGTTAATTACTATCTTAGGCAGGAAAAGAACTATGGAGAGCCAACAGAAAAACTAACCTGTATATGATGAACTTCACTTCTAAAGATGGAGCAGAGACTCTCTGTCTTATCTCCAAGAAGAGTGAAGTAGCTTGGCTCTGGCATCATAAGCTTTCTCATCTTAACTTTCAAACTCTTAAGTTGCTTGTGAAGCATAACATGGTTGAGGGCCTCCCAGAGATTCACTTCCAAAATGATCATCTTTGTCCAGCATGTGAAATGGGTAAATTCAAAAGAGCTACCCATAAGACAAAGAGTGATCATTCTTGTCCAAGACCTCTGCATATGTTACATGTTGACCTCTGTGGTCCCATTGTAGTGTAGTGTCTCTCTGGTAAAAAGTATATACTTGTGCTTATTGATGAATTTTCTCATTATACTTGGCTTACTTTTGTAAGACAGAAGTCAGAAGTCCCAATTGTATTGATTAACATGATGAAGATGATTCAAGTGCTTCTGCAATGTCAAATTCAAAAGCTGAGAAGTGATAATGGTACAGAATCAAGAATGCTAAACTTGATGAGTATCTGAACCACCAAGGAATATCACAAATTTTCTCAGTTGCACGAACTCCTCAACAAAATGGTGTGCTGGAAAGACGAAATCGTACATTAGTTGAAGTTGCCAGAACAATGCTTGCAGCTTCTGGACTACCCACACACTTATGGGCTGAGGCTGTCTCTACTGCCTGTTTTACATAGAACATATCTATAATTGTCAAGAGACGTCTCAAAACTTCTTATGAGCTTAACAATAATAGAAAACCTAATGTCAAATTCCTACACATCTTTGGCTACAGGTGCTTTATACTAAATGATCGAGAAAAACTTGGAAAATTCGACAAGAAATCTGATGAAGCCAAATTCTTGGGATATTCTCTATCTTCAAAGGCTTTCAGAGTCTACAATCTCAGAACCAAGACGGTCATGGAAAGCATCAATGTGGACTTTGATGATCAGACACAATTGACTTCTAATTATTCAGATTCAGGACTCAAGCTTAACAATGTTACCTCTAATTATCTCTCCAGGTTCAGGTTTAGAGAATCTGAAATCAATGATATATTTGAAGATTTTCTTGGAGAATAAATTCCCTCTACAGAAGCAAAAAGAAGTACACGATTCACTCCATCAGAAGTACTTCAAGCTTCTAGAATTATCATTTCTGGTCCCTCTGTCATAAACACGATTTCTGATGAGGAGCCTTCATCAAGTTCAAATGCAAGACTAGAGGAATCTCTGCCCCTTCCTGATGCAGAAAACTCAACTCACACTCACCTTTCCTCTGTACCTTCATTTGAGGGGGGAGAAATTAGGCTTCTCCCCTAGTCAGAATATTGAACCAGAAGCTGAACGCATCATTCCAGAAGAAACAATACTAGAACTAGCCACAGAAATTGTATCTCCTCCTCCTGTTTCCCAAACTCGAATGAAAAGATGAACAAAAGACCATTCTTCTGACCAAATCATTGGTGATCCTTCTGATGGTGTAAAAACCAGATCTACCACGGTGAATGAAGCCTTCTTTGTCAATTTTCTGAGCATTGTCGAACCAAAGAAAGTTCACGAAACCCTGCAAGATCCTAGTTAGATTGAAGCAATGCAGGAAGAACTTCTTCAGTTTGACAGAAATAAGGTATGGAAGCTGGTACCTTTACCAAAAGACAAGACACCAATTGGTACAAAGTGGGTCTTCAGAAACAAGAAGGATGAAGATGGAATTGTTGTCAGATATAAAACCAGACTTGTTGCAAAAGGATATTGTGAATAAGAAGGGATTGATTATGATGAAACATTTGCTCAGTAGCAAGGCTTGAAGCAATTCGATTGTTTCTAGTTTTCTCTGTATATAAAGATTTCAAAGTCTATCAAATGGATGTCAAATGTGTCTTTCTGAATGGAAAACTAAAAGAAGAAATCTATGTCCAGCAACCCCCTGGTTTTGAATGTGCAAGTCATCCAGACTATGTCTATCTATTGAACAAAGCTCTATATGGACTAAAACAAGCTCAATGAGCCTAGTATGAGCGTCTATCCAGATTTTTGGTCGACAATCAGTACCACTCTGTTCATCAAGCGTTGCAAAGGTGAGTTAACCATGGTTCAAATCTATGTGGATGACATTATATTTGGTTCTACAAATCAAGTACAAATTGAGTCGTTTTCAAAATTAATGGAAAGTGAATTTGAAATGAGCATGATGGGAGAACTAACATTCTTCCTAGGGCTCCAAGTCAAAGATACAACCACAGACATCTTTATAAATCAAGCCAAGTATGTCTTTGACATTTTAAAGAAATACAAACTTCACAATTCCACTACTATGAAAACACCAATCTCACCTAATTCTAAACCTGACTCTAATCCCTCTGGAAACAAGTAGATGTCAAAAATTACAGAGGTATGATTGGATCTCTTTTGTACTTAACTGCAACCAGACCAGATATGATGTTTGCCACATATCTATGTGCTAGATATCAAGCCAATCCCAAAGAATCCCATTTGGCTGCTGTGAAAAGAATCTTTTGATACCTTAAAGGAACACCCTCTTTGGGTCTCTGGTATCCAAAGCATTCTAGCTTTGATTTAATTGCTTATACTGACTCAGATCATGCAGGATGTAAATGAGACAGGAAAAGCACCTCTGGAAGCTGTTAACTTCTGGGAAACAGGCTAATCAGTTGGATGTCTAAAAAACAAAACTTTGTGTCAACTTCGACAGCAGAAGCAAAATATGTTGCTACTGCTAGTTGTTGTTCACAAGTAATCTGGATGAAGACCCAACTCAAAGATTATGGCCTTGTGTATGACAAAATTCCCATCCTGTGTGATTCAGATAGTGCAATAGCCATCACAGAAAATCTAGTGTAACATTCAAAGACCAAGCACATTGATGTCAAATATCATTTCATAAAGGATCACATAGAAAAAGGTACAATAGAAATGTACTTTGTTTCTACTGATTACCAACTTACTGATATCTTCACAAAAGCTCTAGATGAAAACAGATTCAATTTTCTAATCAGCAAGTTGGGCATGCTTAATATGTGATAAAAGACCATAATCTATTGTTAAATACTTTTTCTTTATCATTTTTATTAAACATGTCTTTACTTAAAACTCTGTATATTTCATCTTTTGAACTCATTTTTACATCGCAAGCATACCAAAAGCTTATGTCTGCACTAGAAAAGCCTCTGCACCTTAAACTCTGTCTATTGCTCTTACGAATTTTTGATCCAAGAACAGTTTAAGGGGGAGCATAAAATAATTACACAAGTCAAGGGGGAGCAAACATTAATGCATACTTCAAGGTGGAGAAATTTCTGTTTTTATACAAAGAATTTCTCGAAAAGATAAACATCCAGAACCTCTGGCCTAACTCTTGCTGTCAAGTTATCCAGAAGTCTCTGGTATGTCTATCAATCTTTCTGGGTTACAAATTTTGCAAGTCTAATTGCCATTCAGAACTTCTGTACTACCTATTGCACTCTAGATTATACAGAAGCCTCTGGATTGTCATGGAAACCTACTAAATGAATCTTTCTCTGAAAATTATACATGGCACTCTCTTCTGTACTAGCTCTTGTCGTCAAAGTTATACAGAAGCTTCTAACATGTCTATAATTTTCTTGGTAAAGTCATTTAAACTTGTTCAAACTACCTATTGGTCCCAAAACGTCTTCATTCGACCAATTGATTGATTTTAAGATTTTTTCTTGGGATCCACAAACTTCTGGAAACTGAAGAAATTCTTCAGAGGTATCATAGTCATTTAGAACTTCTGAACTAACTCTTGCCTCAAAGGTTATACAGAAGCCTCTGGCATGTCTATGATATTTTCTACAAAGACATACTTCCTAAGATCATAAATAGTTATAACCTCTGAATAACTCTTGCCGCCAAGGTTATACAGGAGATTCTTTCTTACTTATTTTTCTTCTGAAATATGTTCTTCACAAAACCTCTTTCTGGTCTCAAAACGATTTTCATAAGACTAGAAAATCGATTTTCAAATAATTTATGGGATACTCCTACAAACGTTTCAAGGGTGAAAACTCGACGATAACAACTGACATGCACGCCTAGAGCTCGAAACGGTTACTTTTTCTGACACATAGCCACGTGTCCAAGTCTCAAACAATCCAAATATGAACCGTCAGACACGCGTCCACACCCTATGGCTCGCATGCTTAATCATTTTATAGCCCACGTCATCTTTGTCGATTCGTTCCAAAAATCACTCGACTACAACTATCACTCTAATTATTTAAACTCGATTTACCATGCATTTTTCACTTTTCTCCATCCCTGTTCTCTAAAATCTCTTGCATTCCAAGAACCCCCATTACTGCAAACCTGCAATTCTTGAAACCCTATCTCTCATAAATGGCTGATCAACATGCACACATGGGAAACGATAACTAAGATGTGAATGTACATCTATCTCAAACGGCGGAAAGTGAGGTAATCGTATTTCTTTCCAACAAACCCAACAACTATCAAGTCATTCTTGATCCAAGCAAATATGACTCTGATTATCGAGTCCTGATTGAGTTTCTTCAAACTCATTTTCTGAATCGAGCCCTAACTGCAACAGACCCATCTGTTCCTGATGAACTTGTTCAAGAATTTTGGCACTCTTTGAATGTGTATGACGATGGAAAGTCATTGAAAGGAGATTTCGACATGCCAGATTCTAAGTATGCGTGTGAAGTAAAGATCACTAGAGGAAAGATGGAAAGAGTCTTTCAACTACCAACTATGGCGGTACTACAAATAGCCGACTTCGAACCATATCCAACAACTGATGTTCTTGTGGATTTTTTGAAGCATCCAGGGTATAATACTGACATCAGCAAAGTTTCAGAATTCAAACGACGATATTTACCTCCAATCTGGAATGTTCTGGTATCAATCTTGAATAAAAGTCTTACTTGCAAATTAGGATCAATAGATCAAGCAAGCACCAATATTCTCATCTTGATGTATGGAATCTACTTCAACCCCCCAATTGACTATGCGAAACTTCTTTTTCGTGAAATCAAAGCGGCTGTCATTACCAAGGTTGCATCTCAAACCAAAGCCAAGAAACTTCCTTCCTTGATGTTTGCACAATTCATTCCTATGCTACTTCAAAGTGCGATCACCTATAAGCAGCTTCAATACTCACCTCCTTTCTGCAAAATCAACATCATGAAAACTCATCGTCCAACCATTCTTGATGCTGGATATCCAAAGGCCAAACCTCTATCCAGGTATATGCTAGCACTCTTAACTAACCCAACTCCTTCTCTTCAACTCTATAGAAGCTCTGAGGTGTTCTTAGCACAAAGATCACCAACCCTAGAGTACTTAGTGTCCAGAATAGAGAGTGAGTCTGAGAATGAAAACAATCAGAGTGACCTCCAGAGTGCTTCTAACCATGTCGAGAGATTGCTAAGAGAAAGTACAGAAATGTCTAAATGCACACAATTGAGAGAATCCAGCCGAGTCCTCCCCGAGCACCCACACCTACTAGAACTGGTGTTCAAGCACCATGATCTATTGAAAAAGGACGTACGCTCAGTCCGAACCCTAACCCATAAACCAACAGATCAGAAGCTATCTCAAATGCTTCTGAATCAAGCACTTCTGGGGAAACCAGCTCATCTTCTTCCTCTCAACAGGATGAAGATGCAAACATAAGAGTTCCATTGCACCAGAACTCGCCTACTTCCCAACACAACATCAATGTCTCTGTACCGATGATATAGATTGGATGGAGGTTGTCACGTCCATGGTACCTCTTGATCCAAATTCCAATGAAATCCCGTCAGAGGGTTTATGGCACCAGGGCGCACATAGGATATCTGTACTTGATATGCATCCAGGTACCCACATCTATATTGACTCTCAACCTCTGACGTTGAAGAACAAGTCAATAAGATCAGAACATCCGAAGAGGTAGCTCAACAGAGCCCTCAATGTCAGGATGGAAGTCCCTCTACACTCAAAACCAAAACAGGTGTAACTGAGGGCCTCTGTGAACGCGAGAGACAAGCGGCCACATGTGTTGTGGATACAACGGTAACCCCCCCCCCCTCCTGAATTTGTCACGAATGCTGCGTTTCAAGCATTCACTGATCAAATGAAGGGATCCTTGAATGATCTTAAACTTACAATTCAGCAACAGAGGTAGATTTAAATGTAGAGCTCACAATAGTGAACTTTTCTCTTTGTGATATAAGAGCCACATAAAAAGAACATACCAACAAGCTTGATCAATTTCAAAAATTCCTCATCTCTGCACATGATGCTCAAAGAGACTTGGCGATCAAACAATTCCAGAAGTTGGAGAGTAATCTTAAAGCCAATACAGAAGGCATCTCCAAGATCCCTTCTGAAATTCCTTCTCCAACAAATACCATTACTTCAGAGGAATTCAAAGTCTTTGTTGTAGATATGAAAAGGTTGTTAGATGTTGTTGTTCCTCAAGAAGGGTCTTCCTCATCTGGTTTAGTCTCTAAAGCTGACTTGGCAAATTTTTAGAAAGCTCTGCTGGATAAATTTAATGATGTAAATGCCAAGTTTGTTTCAAATATCAACACTGCACCAGGATCTGAGCTTACCCAGAAGGTCTCTGCCTTAGACACCTCTGTAAATGCCATCAGGACCACTATTCAATCCATATATGAGTATCAGACTTCAAGACAAAAGGCAAAGGAAGTTAGAGCTTGCAAGAAAACTGGGCTTAAAAGAAAAAAGTCTCAGGACCAGGATCCAGATGCTTCTGATCCTAAGAAGGGGGAGAAAAGGCAGAAAGTAGGCTCTACTTCTGAACAACCTTCAGAGCAACAACCTTTAGAACAACAACAGAATCCCCCTGCTCAAGAGAATCCTTTTGTGCCAACCTCAACTCAAGCTCCAATCGCTGCAACTCCACTTGCAATGCGCCAATTACCTACCAATCCAGAAGCTGCAAACTTTATTTTAGGTCTTGAACGAACCAGAAGACTACCAATTCCTCCTATTCCTAGACGCCCAGGAAACACAAATATACAACCAAGAGCTCATGGTTAGGCATCCACTTCTACTCCAAATGTACAAACAACTCCAACTCCAGAAGTGAATACTTCAGAAGTCCCAACCTCCACAATTCCTACCATACCAGAAGTTCCCATTGCTGATGTTCATACCTCTACAAACCAAGAAGCTCAAATTGCCTCATCTAGTCAGAAAGCTCAAAGTACTACTGACCAAAGGATGAAAGCTCCAATGGTTGATCAATCTGAAGATTAGACCTGAAAGTTCTCGTAGTTCAAGATGTAACAAGAATATCAAACTAAGAACAAGATTGGAGCAACGTAGTCGGATGTATTATTGATATGAACAAGTATTACAAACTGTATGTGTCATGAAAGTAAAAAGTACGAATACATATGTATAACAGATTAACAGACTCTTTATATATACAAGAGAGAGATACTAAACTAACAGATGGTTACATGACAGACCTATAGTATCTATACACTTGTAAGTCTTCACTTCATAACTGCTTCTGAACTGTATTCAGAAGTTCCTTAGAACATCTTCAGAATCTTCAGAACTTTTGAAGTTGCCACTTCAGAAGTTATGCCTTAGACTTTACTTCAAAGCTTTACTTTTGAAAACACTTCCTCAGACTTCTGACCTTGGACTTCTGAGCTTTACTTAATCATTTGTCTGTCTAGTACTAGTTCATAAGATCTAAACTGTTGAGCTTCAGAACCTAGTCTCTTTTGAAGCTATCTTGCTATTCTTAAAAAGACCATCGTTGAACAAACCAACAAGAGAAGGGTTGATCTGCAATGGAGTTCTATGGAGCCAGAACAACGTGCAAGAGTTACCAGTACTAAACAGATTTCTGCAACCAGAGAAATACATTTTGGACATTTATATGCGGAAAGAGAAGAAAGG
This sequence comes from Silybum marianum, assembly GCA_036898165.1. Lineage (NCBI taxonomy): Eukaryota > Viridiplantae > Streptophyta > Magnoliopsida > Asterales > Asteraceae > Silybum > Silybum marianum. Next base: position 10,294,559 of record CM072540.1, on the reverse strand, counting down.
GTGACTTTGGTAATGCCTTATTTCGCTGATAATTCTGATGCAGATGCTCAAACAAAGGCCAGATTTGCAAGGTTTAGACAAGAAAGAAGGACAGTCTTTGCCTCTTCACCAATCAGAAGAATAACTTGAATCAAAACAAAATACTTTGAGGATACTGACATTATGTACATAGTATATCAGGTGGTGAGAGCTAATGGACAAACATGTCATTTCTGTGATAATGATTTGTTATCCTTAAATCCTTTAGATCTGATACCTCTTGGAAGGTATATGAAGCAAAGAAAAGAATTAAGTGCAGATGACATAATAGCCTATTTTAGGATCCTGAGCTGCATGGAGGCATTTGTCAACTACAGAGCAAAAGTTGATTTTCAAATCGGGTTTGAAAGAGGTGTGGATAGATTAAGTATCACAGCTCCGAATGAAGAATTAAAAGATGTGGAATCTAAGAGAGTTGGTGATATTATTCTTGAACCAAAACAAGGAGTTATTTTCAGAAGGCCTCTGAGAAAACGATATTTTAGATTAAAGGAAGCGTTCAAGTACTCAGAGGGGATGTTAGATGTCATCAGAGGTTTGATAGTGTTGATCATAACTCCTCTCGATGATTTGAATATGATTCCTTTTGTATACTTAGTGAAATTCCACTGTATAAGCTTCTGTCAATATTCAGCGATAGCATACGCTGATTACTATCAACGATCGCTGAAGATCAAGGAACAAAGCTTATCTCTGAAGATCTGAAGATCAGCTATCACACCAGAAGACCATTCAGCAAAAGTTGAAGACCCTAACTGAAGAAAGAGATAATCAGCTAAGTGACCTGAAGCGGTTCAGCGATAGCAGCGATTATCTAATCAAAGTGTGAAGTCTTATGAAGCCTCAGCGATACTGAAGATTCCTCCTTGAAGATTCAGAATCAGCTATCAAATGAAGCCTCCCTCACAAGATTAAAGATTGATCTTATCCTCGATGCACAAAAGTCAAACCTAATACCTTGTCAGAAAAGGAAGTACGGATTGTCTCTTATGTCCCCATCATATCTGATACGGTACTGTTCATATTCGGCCAAAAGCATAGCTGTCTTATTTGCAAGGACAAGCTTCCTATCCAAGCTTGACACATGGCGTGTACCTTTTGTCTTGCATTAAATGCAAACGTGTATAAATAAGATGAAGATATCTTCTTCATCTTAATGCATGCTTCCTTCTAGCCTAAACCCTCTTGATTTCTTTCTTCCTTATTATTGTGCATCAAACTTAGTGTTTCTTAGTTACAATAGAATAGGTTTTAAACTTGTTCTTATTCCGTTTGTTACTGTAAATTTCTTTATGATATATAAACTCATTTAAAAACCAAAATCTGTGTGTTTGTATTCAACCCCCCCCCCCCTTCTACAGACTGTTTACTATTCATTGAACTCTTGTAGACCCTTATTGGGACCAACAAGTGGTATCAGAGCAGTGTTTGCTTCTTTAATCATTTAAAAAAAATTATAAACTATTTTAAAATGTCAAACCCTAATAAAAACTACAATGATAATGGATCTTTAGCTAAACCTCCAAGATTTAGCCATGATAATTTTCCATTATGGAAGGAAAGAATGTCTCTATTTCTAGAAGGATTTGACCCAAAGATCCCCTACTATCTAGAAAATGGACCATTTGTTCCTACAACTATTGTAGCTGGTGTTCCTGCCACCACTACTACTCCAGCCATCCTTGAAAGGAATTTTGTTAAAACTCCTAACCGATGGACTGAGGAAGAGAAGAAAGAAATTGCTATTGACTCTAAAGCTAGATCTATAATAGCAATGTCTTTACCTGATGAAGTCTATCATTCTGTTATGAAAATGAGGACTTCTAAAGCCATGTGGGATACTCTATGTATCCAATATGAAGGAACTTCTGAAGTACAAGTCACTAGGTGCATAAACCTTGTAAGACAATACGAGACTTTTATGCATCATAAAGGTGAATCTCTTACTCAAATTCACCAGCGGTTCAACTGTTTGCTAATTGATCTCAAATCAGTGAACACAGTGTACTCAAACGCTAATATTCTGATCAAATTCATGGAGGCACTACCCGATCAATGGGCAGTGTACACTACATGTCTGAAGCTGTCAAAGAATCTTGAAACCTTGTCTTTAAGTGCTTTATATGGAATGCTCTTAAATGAGGAACAATCTCAACTTCTGAGGAAGAACCTCATAAATGAACTCAAAGGTGCCAAAAGTACTTCTTTGGCACTTGTGACTTCAGAGGCAACTCCTCCTAAAAATGTCTCTTCTTCCACTATCATCTCCATCACTGAATTAGGTCAAACTGATTCAGAAGATCAACTCACTGATGCTGACATCTCTGAGTTTGATAACTCTCTAGCTCTCTTAACTAATAATTTTAAAAGATTCGCTAGAAAGAGCAACTTTTGAAAACCTTCTAACCTCTCTGACTCTGAAAAGCAAAAAACATTGCCCGCTGAGAAAGCCTCAGTGATATGCTTCAACTGTCAGCGAAAGGGTCACTTTGCTAGTGAATGTTGGTCAATGAAAGTTGCAGCTCCCACCTCCTCCCAGACCTCTGATAAAAAGGAGTAGTATTTGAAATTGAAAAACAAATACAAGGATTTGAAGAAACACCAGCAAAAAGGCAAAGGCCTCATCGCTGAAGAAGTTGACTGGGACGCTGAAGATGACTGGGCCAAGACCTCTGAAGATTCTGGTTCTGATGAAGAAGGTCTTGCCTTTCTCTATCTAATGGCAAGAATAGAGGACGCTGAAGAAGCAACTGAAACTTCTTCCTCTGAGTCCCCTTCTACTCTAGTAACAACTTCTTCTATCACTTTACCTTCTGAAAGTGACAACTTGTCAGCTCTCGATGCTATGACTGTTGATTTTTATAATGCTTTAAATGGAGAGATTAAGGCCGAGAAAATTAACACTGGTCTTTCTGAGCAATTAAAAATTGCCACATAAGAATCAAAGAACTTTCTAAAATAGAGGAAACTCTTAAGGACCAAGTCTTTGCAAATCAAACCATAAGCATTGAGAAGCAGCAAGCTATCGCTGATCTCAAGTCTGAAAAGGCAACTATCGAAGGATGGTGTAAGGCTTCTGATAAAGTCAATGAGATCATCAATGCCCAAATACATTGAAAACAAGAAGTGGGTTAGGCTATAACCCTGAAAAGGAAGAATCAGAGAATGATCGTTCCATGCTGAAATTTGAAATGTTTGTCTCTTCTATCCCTGATCCTTCTTCTTCAACTACTTCCTCTTCTTCTAAAGAAAAGTTGCCTGTGATAATTTCTAAGAAGATGATCAAGAACGAGTTTCTTGACCAAGTTCCTAAGAATAAGATCATTCAGAATAGGAACAAGAAATCCTCAGAGAAAAATTCTAAATCTGGGAAGAAGGTCTTTGACTTTTCTCAGAGACCAACCCCAGAATTAAGGTCGATCTCACTCCTACCCCTGAAAAGGTTGTCATACCTCCAAGGACTATGGATAAAGGAATTCTTGGTCCTGTCCCTGAAAAGGTTCCTATTTTCTCTGAATTCCAAATCCTTTAATTATAAGAAGTGCTATCACTATGGTGAAACTACCCACATTGCAAGCAAATGTCCTAACGCTACTAGAGCTGATAAACTAGCTCATGGAAAGAAAGTAGCTCAAGCTGACAAGTCAGCGAGAGTGAAACCCACCAAGGTTGCAAAACCACCAAAAGTGAAGATATCCACTAAAGAGAGTTCTTCAGCTAGTAGCTCCTCCGCCAATCCTCTATCTAACCAAGCAGGATCCATAGTAGTATGAGTACCTTTAAACAATTAATCTTTTGTTGTATGCAGAGTGCTAAAGGTATCTGGTATCTTGATAGCGAATGCTCAAGGCATATGACTGGCAGAAAATCTCTGTTCTCTGATTACAAAGAAGAAGCTGGTCCATCAGTGACCATTGGTGGAAATGGCAAAGGATACACTAAAGGTTATGGAATTCTATTCAACGGAGCCACATCGTTTTCTCGTGTTTCCTACGTTGAGGGACTAAAGCACAATCTCTTGAGCGTTAGTCAGCTATGTGACAAAGACTTTAAAGTTCTATTCTTAAAGAATAGATGTGCTGTCACTGACGGAAATGATAAGCTTGCCTTAACAGGCAAAAGAGTGGAAAATGTGTATGTCATAAATATGAATAGTTCTCACTCTAAGAACATGTGCTTTATCTCTAAAGCATCCACTGACATAAACTGGTTATGGCATAAAAGACTCTCTCATCTCAACTTTAAGACAATAAATGAATTGTCTCAAAAAGATCTAGTCAGAGACCTCGCAAATCATACATTTACAAAGGACTCTCTTTGTTCAGCATGTGAAAAGGGAAAGATGACAAAAGCCTCCTTCAGGTCGAAGCAAATTTCTTCAATGACCGCTCCTCTTTAGCTACTCCATATGGATCTATTTGGACCTGTCAATGTCAATCTATTTCAGGAAATAAATATACTTTAATGATTGTTGATGAATATTCCAGATACATATGGCTGTTCTTCCTTCAATCCAAAAATGATACCCCTGAAATGATAATTTCTTTTATCAAAAGGATGGAAGTTTTGAACAATCTAATTGTTCGATCCATAAGAAGTGATCATGGTACTGAATTCAAAAACAGTACTCTGTTAAACTTCTTTGAAGAAAAAGGCATTTCTCACAACTTTTCCTCAGTGAGAACTCCTCAGCAAAACGGTGTTGCTGAAAGAAGAAATCAAACTATCATTGAAGCGGCTCGCTCAATGCTCAGCGAATCGCATCTACCGACTCAGTTCTGGGCTGAAGCAGTCAACACAGCATGTTTCACTCAAAATCGATCCCTGATAGTTAAGCGATTTAAGAAGACCCCCTATGAACTGTTTCATGGAAGAAGACCTACTCTGAAATATTTCCATATTTTTGGATGTAGATGTTACATTCTGAATGACAGAGATCATTTGGGTAAATTTGATCCAAAAGCTGACGATGGTATATTTCTTGGATACTCTTCTTTATCTAAGTCCTTCAGAGTCTTCAACAAAAGAAGACAACATGTTGAAAAATCCATGCACGTTAACTTTGATGAATCTCGTCCCATTCATACTTCTCATACTCATGATGATGATGATGATGATGATGAATTGAATGCCTGGATGAGATCTCATTATGGGGAACCTGAAACATATTTCAGCAATCAACCTCCTGCCGAAGCATATGATGACGAAATCCCTATAAATCCTTCAAGTGACAATCATCCATCTTCAGGGATGTATGTTACTCCTCTAAATCAGATTCCTGTTGCTAAGTCCTCTCTTGGAAATTCCTCAGTGAACAACCAAACTGTTAGGACCCAAACAATCAAGATATCAATATATGGAAAGATTTTAACAGGAATGTGATAGCCAAATGTAATATGTATTGATTGAATGTACAGTATTACAGAATATGTCTTTACAAGGCTAATGGAAAGGTTAGTTCTAACTAACTAACTATCTATCTATTTATACAAGAAATAGAAAGAGTAAAGTAATAGTACATTCATAACAGACAAGTTCAGAACAGGTTCTGAACTTCTTCAAAAGTGTCTTCAGAAGTGTCTTCAGAACTTCTTCAGAAACTCTTCAGAAAATCTTCATAACTTCTGAAGTTGGCACTTCAGAAGTTTATGCCTTAGGATTTTCTTTGTCTTTTCTTCAGATCTTTATATCTTCAGAACCCAGTCCCTTTTGAAGCTATTATGATATCTCTATCAATCTCCCCCTTAGCTTCAAAAGTTCAAATCATACTTCCAGAAATTCAGAATTTCTCTAACATCTTTCAGAATTAAGTTCATGTATTCTAGCAAGGATTCAGCAATTCTAATCATCTCTTTTGCAAGCTTCTTGTGCTTCTCCCAATCTTCATTGCTCAGATTCTTTGGTCTTTTATTCTGTCTTTTCACCAAACGATCTCTGATAGCCATGAGGGTTCCATTGCAACATTTGTGGAGTTCTTCAAATCTCACAAATAATAGTTCCTGAAAGCATTTGCAAACGAAACCTGGAGGTTGAATTACTAAAGTACTCTTCTTCAGATTCTGAATATCTGGTAAGCTCATATTTGGTTTGCTCAAGTGTACTTGTTTCTTGTTCAGAACATAAGCAACCTGAAAATCAGTCTTTGCAGCCCATATAAATTCTCTGTACAAACCATATCTGAGGATTGGAAATGATTTTCTAAACTTGGTGATTGAATCATGAAAAGGATAAAGACTTCTGTAAACTCTGAGAAGATCTCTGAGATTCACATTCTGGAAATCAGCTTTAGAAAAGGTAGAAATCTCACCATTTTGTCTTTCAACTGTAAAGAATGCATACTTGTAATTTTGTCTTGTCTTCAAGTCAGCATTAATTACCTTGACCACTGGACTTTCCTTTCTTGCTTCATTAATTGGGATCCTTATCTTTCTAATGATATCTGAGTACCATTGTTTCCAACCAAAGGACTTTTGAATCTAGGAATCAATATAGTTGAACTTTTGTTCATATTCCATGAACATTTCTGGATGGAAATATTCAAGAAACATGGTGAAAGCATTTTCTTCTATTCTTTGAACTTGTAGTTGTTCCCCTTCAGATACTTGCTCTACAGGAACCAACTGTTTAGAAATTACTTCTTTCCCTTTCTCTGTATCCTTCTGACTTGGTTCAGAACTTTCAATGTTTAGAGAAAACTTCAGAATTTCCTCCAAGTCTTGTTTCTTTGAGTGAATTTGGAAATCATAAGTATCACTAAGTATATAATCAGCTCCTCTAATCTTGTTTTCTCTTTTGTGACCAGCTGGATAACCTTTCCTTACAATTTCTCTGAAATGAACTCTTTCTTTGATCAGATATATGATTTCTTCTTTGACATCTGAATCTTCAATATAATCCTTGGCATAAGTAAGAAACCAATTCAGAGTTGAGTTAGAGTATTTTGGAATATCTGAAATCAAAAAAGTTTTATTTCCATCTGATGTATATCTGAACCCAAGATCTGGACTAGTGAACACTCTAGTTATTGTATTTTCAAGGTTTACAGGTTCCAACAGATTCACTTTAGATAACCCAAATTCCAGAGCTAATTGAAAGTCATGCTTTATTAAGTTCCTTATGTAGATTCGCAGAATTCTTCTAACTTCAAAAACAAGCTCAACTTCACTTCTAGCAACACAATAATGAAGAACTGTCAGTTTGTCTTGCAATCTTAATTTATACAGATCATACTGAGTAAATTCACACAAATATCCATTTCTTCTTTCTGCTCCAAATCTTTATATTACTAGATCATCTTCAACGGTCTTTGAAAGACATCTAATCTTCTTTATAAGAGTGGAGTCATTCAGATTTTGAACTCCATGCTTCTGAACAAAGTTTCTAACTTGAGAAATTTGATCTTCAGACCACTCATCACTTACAAAATCCTTTAGAGTTGCAAACCTCAGACTGGTTTTGTATATATGAAATTAAATTGCTTCAGGAAACTCCAAGCTTGTTTCTCCAGAAAGAAATATATCTTCTTTTTCATAGACTTGATCTAGAATAGGTTCTTCAAGTAGAGGAATATCAACTTTGGGAATAGTAATGCAGGATCTGACTCTTACTTCATATTTTCCAGAATAGACCATCAAAATTTCATCTACAATTTCAGTTCCTCCCATATGACTTAGATCAAATTCTAGTTCAACTTTTTCATCTGGTTGATCAAGAAATTCTCTGAAGACAGAAAATCTGTTATCCAAAAGTCTACACTCCAGACTTCTTGATTTATTCAGAAATAGATGTACCCAACAAATTGATTTAGAAAATTCCACAATCCTTCAGAAGCTCTTCTGAATTCTTCACTCAGAAGTTGTTGAGGCTTCCAAATTACTAAGTCTTTTATTTCTTCTGAGCTTTCTCCCATATTTGCTCCAGACCTGTCTTCTTCAAAAATAATAACATCAGAAAGGTCACTTGGCTCTCCAATAACATCTTCAAATGCAAGGTATTCCCTTAGCATTTCTTCATTTGAGTCTGGAATTATGTCTGTATTATTTGAGCTTAAGCTACCTTCAGAATCAAAGGATAACTTCTCTGTTTCATACCCTTCTTCTATCATTTCTTCAGAAGTATGATCATTTACCTCTTGTCCCTCATGTTCTGCTGATAATATATCTTCTATAGCTTCTGAAACTCTATTGGATGCTTCACCAACATTCTGAGCATCTTCAGAAGTTTTCTCAGAACTTTGAACTTGAACATTTTCATCATTTACTGGTTCAGATACTTTCTGTCTTTTCTCCCCCTCTTGATTATCAGGATCCTGATTATCAAGAACTCTTTTAGAAGTATCTGATTGAACCCTGCACTCTAGAGCAGACAATCTTGTGCTTAAATCTGTCTGAGAACTTTGAATAGAAGAAAGCTGATTTAGAATCTGAGAAATAAAATCCTTTGTTGCAAAAGCTGGTTTAACAGATGAAGAAGAAGGCTGAGAAGATTTTAGAGAAGAAACAGATGAAGCCACTTTAGAAAAAGCAGTCAGAAGTGCTTGTTTAAAAGAATTCAGATCATTTGATGATTGCAGTTGAAAACCATTCAACTTATTTACCATACTCTCCCCATGTTTATCCAACCTATCCTCCATCACCTTTTTGGTTGTATCCGTCAATCCCTTGATGTCCTTCTGAATCTTTGCAAATTCAGAAGTACAGAAATCTTTGAATTTTGTGAATTCAGAAGATGTGGGTAAGGTTCCAAGACCAACAGATGGTCTTGTTTGCAGACCTTCAGAAGAAGGTTGGCCTGTATGTGCCACAGAGACATCATGAACCACAGTTGATTCTGTGAGTGGAGCTTTTGTGATGTTCACCCCACCAGGTCTTCCAACTAATCCTTGATATCCAGAAATAGGAATATCTATAGTTGTTGATGCAATGTGACAAACACTTTGCTTAGTGACATCTAGAGGATGTGTGCTAGTGTGAATGGATTCCACATTAAATGGTTATGTAGGCTCAATGTTGAGTGGACTCTCAGACTCAATGTGCTCAAAATGATGAAGGGGGACATATATCCTTCATTTTCAACAAAAGGATCCTCCAATTGGGGTCCTAATGGATTATAAGCTGCTTTCCCCATATGTGTTGATGAAACACCCTTCTGTCGAGAGATGGGTGAGTGGCTGGAGGGGTTAATCAAATTTGCCATGGGCTCAGTGGCCATTTCAATATCATCCACCAAAGACTGTGGAATGATAGAAGATGTGGGTGCCCGGCTGGTAACAGGTGGTTCACAGGTTTGTTTTTCTTTTACCTGTGTTCTCCCCTCATCAATTCTTTTTCTTACTCTTCTACCCATTCTCTCATTTTTCATTTTTCCTCTTTACTCTTTGAGGTTGTTCTCCCCCTTGAACAGCCTCCCCTCTCTTTCTATTAATTCTAGACTTCCTTGCATTATCACCACTCTGGTTTGAATCAGGGGAAGGGACTACTGGTTGAGGTAATCCCATAGATTCTAAATGCTCACTCACAATCCTATTTGGTGGACTTACAAGATCAATTAAATGAGAAGGAAGTGGAACTGCATTTGGAAATGTAAGTTTTGCATTTGGAGGCCTTAAACTGCCCATAGTAAAGATAGGAACATGTACCTCATGTGCTAGAACAGGGATTTTTGATACAACTTTCATTGCTCCTTTGATGAGAGTTTGAAAAAATTTCTGAATTGGTATGTAGTTGAATGTGGACTTCTTCAAGATTGCAGATTTGAGTTCATCAAAAATAAGACTAGCATAATCATAGTGCTTGTTGAAGGCAACTCCATGAAAGATAATCCTCCCATTTGCTGAAGCTTGATCCAAGCTTGAACTTTTCCCAGATAAACAAGTATTCAGAATTGAGAATAAACATTACCATATTGGAGGTAAACACTTTCTTCTAAAGGAACTTAAAGCATTTAGATTTTCAGAATATCCCAAACTCATGAAATCTGAGATCATTTCTGTTGAGGAAGGAATTTGATCATAAGAAGTTTTCCCAAGAACCTCATCTGACTTTGGCAAGAAGTGAAGGCATCTAATATCATCCACAGAGATACACATCTTGTAAGCATGAACATAGGAGACAATTTCATCTTCAGATTCATCAACCTCAGCATAGTGCCAGAATTGTTGAAGGTAAGAAGCAGGAACAGAGAATTTCCTAGAAAGTAGAGAACGAAGTGGATGTTTCTTCAGAATGTCAATCAAAATTATTTGATCATCAGTAAAGTCTTTCGATTTAAAGTTCAAAGCACAGTTATTTTTCTTGATTTCTAGCAGTTTCTCAGCAGGAACATACAGTTTTGACATATCACTACTTTCAGCACGAGTCTGAGATTCACTATCACCAGCATTTGATTCAGAAACAACTTCAATAGGTTCGATTTGTGTTTCCCCAATTTTATCAGTTCTCGGGTTAGGGTTAGGGTTAGGTTTTGAAGGTCCGGCTTGATTAATAGAAGTTGTGGCTGTGTCTTAAACCATTTGATCTTCAGGAAGTGGAACTTCCATTGTTCCAACAACCAGTTTCTGAGGTACGATCTTGAATGAACCATGACTCGATGATCCATTGCTGTCATTGTGACTCGAGGAAGTAGAAACCATAGCTTTGGAAGTAGACATGATATTTGAAGAACAAGGATTCGAAATAGAATAAAGATCAATGAAAACAGATAGGTTTCGCAGAGTAAAATCGCTAAAAAAATGAAGATGATGAAGAATCCATTGATTTATAAGACTGGATAAGCATTGATGGACACGTGGCCAAAAAGTAAAATGTGATTAGAGTAGTAATCATCATTTATTTGGATAAATGAACCGTTTAAACGACGTGATTAAGAAATATCCAATGAAATTAAAACATGTGGCACACGCTTAAGTGATACTTAAGAAAATATCAACAGGAAGTTAAGTTCTGAGAACAAGTTCAAAAACTTCAGAACTTCTGAGAAAAAGTTCAGAAGTCTGAAAGAAGGAATTCAGAAGTACCACAGAATTTTTAAGTGTAGTTCAGAACTAAACTTGGATCACTTTAGAAGACCTGCTTTTCATCGTAAGATGATGAGGGGTCGCTCCTGGAGTTGCTAGTGAGTTCTGTTTCTCATTGCGGGGGTGGGTGCTTGGTTTCGATCTTCTTTTTTTTATTTGATTCCGAGCGCTTTCACTTTATTTCCTGACTTTCTCTCCGTCCCGTACTAGCCTCCCCGTCCCATGCTATCAAACCAGGTGCAAGGTCAATGATTTCGCTCAAGGCTCAAGGCATAAAGGCTCTTATTCCTTCTGGTCTCGGAGGGCCCTCGCTCACCCTCCTTCCCCAGGTCGAACAAATCGGAGTCCGGTGTACTCGGATCTTCCTGCTGCTGCCCTTCCCCATCCAATTCTTTAAAGAGGTCTTCTTGGGAAGGGGGGGGGAGTTTCAAGACTACGAGACTAAGAGTTGGGACTAGCCACATGTCATCTTTCTCAGAGTCTGAGCCTGACACCTCTTTAAAAATACAAACTTCTGAAAAATATAAAACATTTTGAGAATTCAGAAGTAGGTTTGAACAAACAGAAAACTTATTTTATCTAAGGAAGCTTGTTCATACTTCTTAGATATGAAGATCAAGACTTGATTTCAGCAATTCAGATTTGTTTTGTAGGAAAGAGTAGTGCAGAATTTTGAAATTAATACCACTCCCCCTTGAATCATTAGCAACTATGATTCTCCCCCTTAATCAGTGCAACTTTATTAAAGAAACAAGAAAATATTAGAGAAATGAGAAAGAGGAAAAAAATTGAAAAGTATTAAAAGACAATCAACCTAGATAAAGAAGAATTATATTTCTGAGATTGAAAAGAAGCAAAGATCTGAATGTTAAACTTTAGAATATTCAGAATATTTCTGAAAAGCAAACTATTCAGAATTTGAGATAAAAAACTTCAGAATATAATTTCTAGAGTATGGTTGATGTGTAATACTTACATAGACATATTCATCATGCCCAATTTACTTACCAAGAAGTTAAATCGTTTTTCATCAAGTGCTTTGGTAAATAAATCAGCTAACTGATAATCTATCTGAACAAAAAACATTTCAATATTACTTTTTTCCACATGATCTTTGATAAAATGATATCTTACATCAATGTGCTTGGTCTTTGAATGCTGAACAGGATTGGCAGTGATGGCTATGGCACTCTTTGGATCACAATACAGAGGAATCTTTTTGAAAGTATAACCATAGTCTTTAAGTTGAACTTGCATCCAAATCACTTGTGAGCAACATATTGCAGCTGCCACATATGTAGAAGTAGAAACACAATTTTGTTTCTTTGAAGACCAGCTTACCAGTCTATCACCAAGAAACTGACATGATCCAGAAGTGCTTTTCCTATCTAATTTGCATCTACCATGATCTGCATCTGTAAAGGTTGTTAGTTCAAAACTAGAATCCTTAGAATACCAAAGTCCCAATAAAGGAGAATATTTTAGGTATCTAAGTATTCTTTTTGCAGCTAGAAGGTGTGATTCCTTAGGATTAGCTGTATATCTGGGACAAATACATGTAGCAAACATTATATCTGGTCTACTAGCAGTTAAGTAAAGCAAAGATCCAATTATGCCTCTGTACTTTTTCTGATCAACAGATTTTCCATTCAGATCAGGTTCTAACTTAGTTGTAGTGGCCGTTGGAGTTTGAATACTTGAACAATCAGTCATGTCAAACTTCTTAAGTAAATCTGAGACATACTTAGATTGATTAATGAATATGCCAGTGGGAAGTTGTTTAACTTGAAGACCAAGGAAAAATGTCAACTCTCCCATCATACTCATTTCAAATTCTGTTTGCATGATTTTCTCAAAATTTCTACAAAATTTTGGACTAGTAGAGGCAAATATAATATCATCTACATAGATTTGTATCAAAATCATATCATCACCCTCCTTTTTCAGAAATAAAGTTGTATCAACAGTACCTCTTTTGAATTTAGAATTCAGAAGAAAAGTTGTAAGAGTATCATATCATGCTCTTGGTGCTTGTTTAAGTCCATATAAGGCTTTGTCTAAAATGTAGACATGATCTGGAAATTCTTTGTTTGCAAAGCCTTCTGGTTGTTTTTTCTGAAGTGGCTTCTTTTGATCTTCCCTAGTTCACATGCAGAACAAAGAGAGTTCTTTTCAAATCTGATCTTTGGTAGTCCTCTTACAGATTGATGTTTGCCTAGTTCAGAAATGGCTTTGACGTTCAGATGTGACATTCTTCTGTGCCAAAGCCAACTATCATTTCTCATTGTTATAGACATATAACATAAACCTTGTAATTGACCTGTTGCAGTGAATGTTGCTGTGTAGATATTTCCACCTCTATAAGCAGTTAATTCATTTTTGTTCGCTGTACTCGGAACATGACAATGATCTATGTCAAAATTAACCTTCCAGTATTTGTCACAGAATTGACTAATACTGAAAAGATTATGTCTTAGTCCCTCAACATAGAAAACTTTCATTACTGTTACATCTCCTTTGATGAAAGTGCCATATCCTCTTACATATCCCTTTGCATTTTTTCCAAAGCTAACTGTTTCTCCATATCTTTCATGATAATTAGTTAGTAGTTTTGAAAGGTGTCATGTGTCTTGAACATCCAGAATCTAAGACCCACACATGACATCTCTGCAAAAGAGATTATTGAGTTTTAGGTACCCATTTCAGAATGGGTCCTTTGAGATTAGTAATAAAATTTGAAGTTCTGAACTTTGTCTTCAGATTTTTTTAATTCAGAATAGATTTCATCAAAAAAAATTTGTTTGTTTTGGAGTTAAGATGAAAATTATGATGACCACAATTAATACAGTGAATATGATTTTTTAAAGTATTTACAATAGCAGTAGACATATAAGAATCAATAACATTTGATTTTTCAACAAAGATTCTTTTATTCACTATCTTTGATTTAGGTACATCACTTTTATTTAAAGTTGAAAAACTATCTAATTTGTCATTCTTTGACAGTCTTTCATCTTTCTTTCTCCATACTAAAGTGGATAGCTCTATAAAAGATAAGAAATGAGGATTAGTATAAGAAATTCTTTTGTTTACTTTAGGTTTAACATCAGAATTTGAGTTAATTGTCTGAACTTCAGAGAGAGAATTTGAGTATTGTCCTTTTTCAAAGTTTTTAACTCTGGTGTTGAAGTGAGAAGATGTTACTGAATATGGTGATGAAGTCAATGAAGTGTTTGTTGTAGTAGAAGAAAAATTTGAGGAAGTAAAATTTCCAGATATCTGAAATTCTGGTTTTAAAAACACAGAACCAAACATTTCTGAAGGTCTATTTGAAGCTTCTGTTTTTAGTATTTCTCCTTCAGTCATACAAGATTTTGATTTGTAAACCAAATAGCCATTTTTATCAATGACTTGCACCATATGATCATCATCATCTTCTGAATCAGAAGCATTTATTAGTTCTGAAAGTTTATTTTGAGTCATACTTTTTGCAAAAATTATTTGAATTTGTTGTTGTTGTAGACTCATCATCAGAATTATCAAAAAATATATTGGGATTCTCATCATCTTCTTCTAAATATTCAATTTATGAGAATTCATCATATTTTTCTTCATGTTCTGATTTATTATCAGAAGTATCTTCTGAAATGACTTCAGAATTGTATTCAGAAGTTATCTTAGAAGTAACTTCATAAATTATTTCAGATTTAACAATTACTTCAGATTTTTCTTCAAAAATAATATTTGATTCAGAATATTCACAAATGTTTGAACTTGTATTTATTTCTTCTGTTTCAGAAATTATTTCTGGTTCACCAGATTTAAGATGTGTTTCTTCTGAAAAAAAGTCTCTGATTTTACAAATGGTATTCTTTCAGGAAAAGAATAGTTCACAGGTTTAGAAATGACATCTGTATTTGATTCATTGAAAATTTTCATTTTAGAATAATCATACAGATTTGCAGGTGCCTTTTTCAGTATTTGACTGTCATTATATCCTAAACATGCTTTTATGTTGTAAAAATTTGAATTTTGAGCCTGACTAGTTAAAATGTTCAGAGTTTGTTCAGTTTGTCCTCTTTTAAAATTTAAATCTTCTAATTCTTTAATCTTTTTATAAAGATCAAGTCTCTCCTGATTCAGAATATTCATTTTAACATTCAGAATTTCTTTTTCAGACTTCTCATTTATAACTTCCTTTTGTAAGCTGTCCATTTTTTCTTTTAAAACAAGTTTTTCTTCAGAAACCTTTTTAAGAATCTGTTCAGCTTCTTGACAATTTTCTTTATATATTTGACTTTCAGCTCTGAATTGATTGACCAAAATTCTTTCACCTTTGATTCTGTTTCTGAGAGTTTCAAATTCAGAAAACATGTTTTGAAATTGATTTTTCATTTCAAAATCTTCAATGTTATGTTTAGATTTTTGTTCAGACTTTTGTTCAGAAGAGTAGTTTATTTTAGAATTTAATTCAGAAGATGAAGAAGATACCTCAGTGCCATGTTTGTCTTTTTCTGGATCCATTTGACACATATAGCAATTTGTTGCATAGTGAGCAACTTCTTCATCATCATCTCCATCACTCCAGTTTAACCAGTCCTCTTCATACTTGGTTACTAAAGCAGGATTAAGTTCCTCTTTCTTGGCTAACAGTACTCTGTTAAACTTCTTTGAAGAAAAAGGCATTTCTCACAACTTTTCCTCAGTGAGAACTTCTCAGCAAAACGGTATTGCTGAAAGAAGAAATCGAACTATCATTGAAGCGGCTCGCTCAATGCTCAGCGAATCGCATCTACCGACTCAGTTCTGGGCTGAAGCAGTCAACACAGCATGCTTCACTCAAAATCGATCCCTGATAGTTAAGAGATTTAAGAAGACCCCCTATGAATTGTTTCATGGAAGAAGACCTACTCTGAAATATTTCCATATTTTTGGATGTAGATGTTACATTCTGAATGACAGAGATCATTTGGGTAAATTTGATCCAAAATCTGACGATGGTATATTTCTTGGATACTCTTCTTTATCTAAGTCCTTCAGAGTCTTCAACAAAAGAAGACAACATGTTGAAGAATCCATGCACGTTAACTTTGATGAATCTCGTCCCATTCATACTTCTCATACTCATGATGATGATGATGATGATGAAGAAGAAGAATTGAATGCCTGGATGAGATCTCATTATGGGGAACCTGAAACATATTTCAGCAATCAACCTCCTGCCGAAGCATATGATGACGAAATCCCGGTAAATCCTTCAAGTGACAATCATCCATCTTCAGGGATGTATGTTCCTCCTCTAAATCAGATTCCTGTTGCTAAGTCCTCTCTTGGAAATTCCTCAGTGAACAACCAAACTGTTAGGACCCAAACAATCAAGATATCAATATATGGAAAGATTTTAATAGGAATGTGATAGCCAAATGTAATATGTATTGATTGAATGTACAGTATTACAGAATATGTCTTTACAAGGCTAATGGAAACGTTAGTTCTAACTAACTAACTATCTATCTATTTATACAAGAAACAGAAAGAGTAAAGTAACAGTACATTCATAACAGACAAGTTCAGAACAGGTTCTGAACTTCTTCAAAAGTGTCTTCAGAAGTGTCTTCAGAACTTCTTCAGACACTCTTCAGAAAATCTTCATAACTTCTGAAGTTGGCACTTCAGAAGTTTATGCCTTAGGATTTTCTTTGTCTTTTCTTCAGATCTTTATATCTTCAGAACCCAGTCCCTTTTGAAGCTATTATGATATCTCTATCAATCTCCCCCTTAGCTTCAAAAGTTCAAATCATACTTCCAGAAATTCAGAATTTCTCTAACATCTTTCAGAATTAAGTTCATGTATTCTAGCAAGGATTCAGCAATTCTAATCATCTCTTTTGCAAGCTTCTTGTGCTTCTCCCAATCTTCATTGCTTAGATTCTTTGGTCTTTTATTCTGTCTTTTCACCAAACGATCTCTGATAGCCATGAGGGTTCCATTGCAACATTTGTGGAGTTCTTCAAATCTCACAAATAATAGTTCCTGAAAGCATTGCAAACGAAACCTGGAGGTTGAATTACTAAAGTACTCTTCTTCAGATTCTGAATATCTGGTAAGCTCAGATTTGGTTTGCTCAAGTGTACTTGTTTCTTGTTCAGAACATAAGCAACCTGAACTTGGAAATGATTTTCTAAACTTGGTGATTGAATCATGAAAAGGATAAAGACTTCTGTAAACTCTGAGAAGATCTCTGAGATTCACATTCTGGAAATCAGCTTCAGAAAAGGTAGAAATCTCACCATTTTGTCTTTCAACTATAAACAATGCATACTTGTAATTTTGTCTTGTCTTCAAGTCAGCATTAATTACCTTGACCACTGGACTTTCCTTTCTTGCTTCATTAATTGGGATCCTTATCTTTCTAATGATATCTGAGTACCATTGTTTCCAACCAAAGGACTTTTGAATCTAGGAATCAATATAGTTGAACTTTTGTTCATATTCCATGAACATTTCTGGATGGAAATATTCAAGAAACATGGTGAAAGCATTTTCTTCTATTCTTTGAACTTGTAGTTGTTCCTCTTCAGATACTTGCTCTACAGGAACCAACTGTTCAGAAATTACTTCTTTCCCTTTCTCTTTATCCTTCTGACTTGGTTCAGAACTTTCAATGTTTAGAGAAAACTTCAGAATTTCCTCCAAGTCTTGTTTCTTTGAGTGAATTTGGAAATCATAAGTATCACTAAGTATATAATCAGCTCCTCTAATCTTGTTTTCTCTTTTGTGACCAGCTGGATAACCTTTCCTTACAATTTCTCTGAAAAGAACTCTTTCTTTGATCAGATATATGATTTCTTCTTTGACATCTGAATCTTCAATATAATCCTTGGCATAAGTAAGAAACCAATTCAGAGTTGAGTTAGAGTATTTTGGAATATCTGAAATCAAAAAAGTTTTATTTCCATCTGATGTATATCTGAACCCAAGATCTGGACTAGTGAACACTCTAGTTATTGTATTTTCAAGGTTTACAGGTTCCAACAGATTCACTTTAGATAACCCAAATTCCAGAGCTAATTGAAAGTCATGCTTTATTAAGTTCCTTATGTAGATTCGCAGAATTCTTCTAACTTCAAAAACAAGCTCAACTTCACTTCTAGCAACACAATAATGAAGAACTGTCAGTTTGTCTTGCAATCTTAATTTATACAGATCATACTGAGTAAATTCACACAAATATCCATTTCTTCTTTCTGCTCCAAATCTTTATATTACTAGATCATCTTCAACGGTCTTTGAAAGACATCTAATCTTCTTTATAAGAGTGGAGTCATTCAGATTTTGAACTCCATGCTTCTGAACAAAGTTTCTAACTTGAGAAATTTGATCTTCAGACCACTCATCACTTACAAAATCCTCTAGAGTTGCAAACCTCAGACTGGTTTTGTATATATGAAAGTAAATTGCTTCAGGAAACTCCAAGCTTGTTTCTCCAGAAAGAAATATATCTTCTTTTTCATAGACTTGATCTAGAATAGGTTCTTCAAGTAGAGGAATATCAACTTTGGGAATAGTAATGCAGGATCTGACTCTTACTTCAAATTTTCCAGAATAGACCATCAAAATTTCATCTGCAATTTCAGTTCCTCCCATATGACTTAGATCAAATTCTAGTTCAACTTTTTCATCTGTTGTCTCTGGGATCTCACACACCTTCTTGGCAGAAATAGTCAGAGAATTATTATACTTCTTGCTTAACAAGGCTACAGTTTCATTTTCCTTCTTTTGTTCATTTAGTCTAGTTTTGATTTTGTCTTCTTGTTGAAACAGAATACCATAGACATCATGAATGGATTTTTTCATGATAAATTTCTAGTAACCATGTTATCAGAGAAGCTTGACCATTCATTACCCAAGTTGTTTAGAAATTTGTTGTTTATCTCAGAATTTGATTTCTAAACACCATTTCTAAATATGCAAGACAATGGATTCATTCTAAACACCATTTCAGGTAATGGATTCATTCTATTCTGATCATTCAGAATTTGTTGTATAAACAGAATACCAGAAGTTCTCATAAGTACCCACACAGATATTCAGTCTTTGTGCTTGGGCTTTTGTACTACCCTGCATTTGAGCTTCAACTTCATCCCACATGGCCTTAGCAGATGTTAAGCTATATACTCTATTGAATATCTCATTAGGAATAGCCATTGTAAGAAGAGTTAATGGTCTTTTGTCAACTTTAGATTGAGCTTTCTCAATGGTGCTGTACATACCTGGGCTTTTCTTAATTCTTGACGCCGGTATTTCAGGAGTAGATTCAGTTCTAGGCACTGCTGGAATTTCAATAAAGACCTCTAGTGGGCCATTTGTGATTGATTGCATTAAAGCTTCATCTATGTTGTCCAGAAATTGAATCATCCTGATTCTCCATTGATGGTATTCTCCCAAGAAAAGAGTTGGTGGTTTCGTTTCAGATCCGATTGAGACAATTTCTTTAGACATCTTTGATTGTTAGAAGATCGAGAATTCACCTGATTTGAATTTGAAATTTATCGATCAAGAACACCAAGAATTGTCAGATCTAACAATTCTTTCACAAATCTTCAAGAACAGATGAATTGGCTTTGATACCAATTGTTAGGACCCAAACAATCAAGATATCAATATATGGAAAGATTTTAACAAGAATGTGCTAGCCAAATGTAATATGTATTGATTGAATGTACAGTATTACAGAATATGTCTTTACAAGGCTAATGGAAACGTTAGTTCTAACTAACTAACTAACTATCTATTTATACAAGAAATAGAAAGACTAAAGTAACAGTACATTCATAACAGACAAGCTCAGAACAGGTTCTGAACTTCTTCAGAAGTGTCTTCAGAAGTGTCTTCAGAAGTGTCTTCAGAACTTCTTCAGAAACTCTTCAGAAAATCTTCATAACTTCTGAAGTTGGAACTTCAGAAGTTTATGCCTTAGGCTTTTCTTTGTCTTTTCTTCAGATATTTATATCTTCAGAACCCAGTCCCTTTTGAAGCTATTATGATATCTCTATCACAAACTATATCTGAAAATCAATCCCCTAAATTGATTCTAAATGAAGTACCTGTTGCTGAAACAACAAGTCCTATTCCATAAACTGAAGAACAAGTCGCTGAATCTGCTGTTGATCTTGATCTAGATCTCTCTCCTCAACCTCCAGCTCAGCGATAGACTGCAAATCACCCAATAAATCAAATTATTGGTGATCCCAATGCAGGTATCAAAACACGTAGAGGAACAAGTAATATCTGTCTTTATGTTAACTTCATTTCTCTCTCTGAACCTAAGAAGATAGATCAAGCTATCTCTGATCCTAGCTGGGTTTCAGCTGTGCAAGAAGAACTAACTGAATTTCGTAGAAATAAAGTTTGGAATCTTGTTCCTAGGCCCTCTGATAAAATTGTCATAGGAACCAAATGGGTTTTCAGAAATAAGCTAGATGAAAATGGGACTATAATTCGCAATAAGGCTAGACTTGTTGCTCAAGGTTATAGACAGGAAGAAGGGATTGACTATGATGAAAC
This sequence comes from Silybum marianum, assembly GCA_036898165.1. Lineage (NCBI taxonomy): Eukaryota > Viridiplantae > Streptophyta > Magnoliopsida > Asterales > Asteraceae > Silybum > Silybum marianum. The sequence continues at coordinate 10,273,939 of CM072540.1, read as the reverse complement.
CTTTGCACCTGTTGCTCGTTTAGAAGCCATAAGACTCTTTTTAGCATATGCTGCCCATAAAGACTTCAAAGTTTTTCAAATGGATGTTAAAAGTGCTCTTCTGAATGGAAAACTCAGCGAGGAAGTTTATGTTGAACAACCCCCTGGTTTCTCAGACCCTAACCATCCTGGTTATGTTTTTAAACTTGAAAAAGCTATTTACGGGTTAAAACAAGCTCCTAGCGCTTGGTATGATACCCTTTCTAAATTTCTTCTTAAAGAAAAATTTGTTCGTGGAAAAATTGACCAAACCATGTTTTTAAGAAAATATAAAGGTCATACTATACTTTCTCAGATATATGTTGATGACATTATCTTTGGTTCCACAAGACCCAAACTATGTACTCGTTTCGCTGCAAGAATGCAAAAACAATATAAAATGAGTATGATGGGTGAACTAACATATTTTCTAGGTTTGCAGATTAAGCAATCTGACAAAGGAATCTTTATTTGTCAAAGCAAATATGTTAAAGACATGCTGAATAAATTCGACATGAATCAATGCTCAGCGATGAAGACTCCTATGGCGCCTCCTCTGACTTTGAACAAGGATCCCAATGGGAAACCAGTCAATGTCACTGCCTATTGAGGGATGATTGGATCTCTGTTGTATCTTATAATGAGTAGACCAGACATCATGTATTCTACATGCCTCTGGGCTCGGTATCAAGCTGAATCGAAGGAATCCCATGTAATCGCTGTAAAGCGAATCTTCAGATATCTGAAAGGAACTCCAAATCTAGGTCTTTGGTATCCCAAAGGCTCTGGATTAGATCTAATTGGTTATTCTGACAGTGATTTTGCAGGTTGTAAGATAGATAGAAAGAGCACCACTAGTGGGTGTCAGCTGCTAGGTGGAAAATTAATTAGTCGGACAAGTAAAAAGCAAAACTCAGTGTCCACCTCCACCGCTGAAGCTGAATATGTAGCCGCTGGTAGTTGTTGTGCTCAAATCCTTTGGATGAGAAATCAACTCAGAGACTATGATCTCAAGCTCTCTAAAATTCCTATCTATTGTGATAGTACTAGTGCTATTGCCATTGCTAACAACCCTGTACTTCACTCCAAAACCAAGCACATTGAGATCCGATACCACTTTATCAGAGATCATGTGATGAATGGTGAAGTTGAGCTTCATTTTGTACCCACTGAATATCAGCTCGCTGATCTTTTCACCAAGCCTCTTGATGAAACTAGATTCAATCTACTTATCAGCGAACTTGGTATGTTGAACGCTGAATAATTTCTTATTCAGTAACTAACAACAAGGGGATACAAATAAAGCCTTCAAACTCTCCATTCACTGAACTCTGATTCAGCGAAATCTGTGTCATCTCCTCAGGTATTATCTTCAAATCTTTATCACTCTTTGATATCTTTTCTCATCAAAGAATGAATCTCTGAAAACTAAAACCCTTCACTGACAATCCTTTATTATCAGTGATGAAGATTTTTTTTTAATTAGTAATGATTAACCTTCCTGATGGATAATTATCATTATAATCTTTTAAAAATAAGAAAAGGACACGTCAGACCTTTTTCTAACACATGACGGACCGCGACGTTTCCATTCCAACTCCTTTCTTGGAACGTGCGCCAGGTCATCATTTCTTATTCAAAAAGCTAAAACCGTCGTTTAGCACTCCTTCTTTCTCTCTCCTCTTGCTATTTAAGCAATTCATTTGCCTTACTTGATTCCTTCCGCTTTCATATCTCTCCAAAAAGGCAAAAGTACCTTCGAATCTTCAAGTATTCTCAAGAACACCAAGAACACGCATTTGTGTGTTTTTTCCTTCTCGAAATCAACTAAGGTTTGATCTAAACCTTTACTTAAAGACTGGAAACATCTTGTTTCACATCTTCTTCTCCTTAAATCTTCTAAAATGATATAAAAACATGTTTTAGAAAGAAAATAAAACTAATCTGGATCAAACTTAAAAAGTTTTCTATTATCAAAACCCTGTTCTAAGTCTTTCCTTAGAACAGAAGACTTTATTCTTAAAGTTTTATCCATTTTTTTTATTTATCTTCTCATCTTTTATAATCTTCTATTTTATTGTTTTTATAATAAGCATTTTGATCTTGTTCATCAAAATACTTGTTTCCTTGAATCTTACATTTGGTACTCTTTATACCAAACTCTGGTTTATACATTCATGTATAAAACCATGATTTATCTCTTTGGTGTTCCTATTTTTCCTACAGAAATGGCCTCTGCAAGTAAGACCGCTGCAACCTCTGCTGCTGAAGACAACACTCTGGTCGCTGCACCAACCTGCCACTTCCCCTTGGAGAAAGCTGTTTTCAAGTCTTGCAATTACATTTCATTGGTAGACATTCCAGCTCATCGTCCTCAATTCGCTGAAGGAGCTACCTTCATCAAAGCGTGCCCGCTGATGTACGCTTTCGTCCACAACCCAGTGGGCATCTCCTCTCATCTCCAAGCTCTCTGGTACACAGCTCACTGTACCACGCTCACAACGGATAAGGGTAACGTGCTCTCTGCTATAGGCTTCAAGATCCCAGATCTCGGCTATTTCTACTTCACTACTGGGTTCGTGAGAAAAGCCCTTCGTCTCCCTGTCCGCGGCAAGAATGAACAAGCTGCAGATAGACACCTTCTTGGACTCAATTGGTTACGCCTGGGAGAATCCATCCCTGAAGACAGTGGGTTCCAAGGTTGAAAAGAAGAGACTGCCTGCTCGCTGGCAATATATCTTTACCCAGGTAATCCAATGCCTTGGTTCAAAGATTGGCTCACATGATCAGGCAAGCAAGCACTTTCAGGATCTTGCCTACTCTCTATGCACTGACCACAAACTCAACTATGCTGACTATATCTTCAGCGATATGGTTAGTCGCATCAACACTGCCACCAGACACCCTGTCATCCCCTACCCTCGTTTCATCGCAACAATCTTGGAAGTTGCCTTCCGGGAGGAATACCCGAAGGTAGGCGATCACTCCTTCTCCGTATTGGGGAAGAAGTCCCTGGACATTGAGGAACGTCCAAGTGATGCTCCTTTCACGCCCTACATGCTGAAAGTGATTGGAGCCCCTCTCTCAGTGTATACCTCGCTGCCCAACCCAATAGTGAGCATCCCGGACACTGCTACCGCTGCTGCTGCTGCCAAGAGGAAACAACCTTCTGATGGTCATAAAAAGACCATCGCATCCAAGAAGCCAAAGAAGTTGGTCTCTCAAAAGACCACCCTCTCTGATTTCGGTGTACTACCAACACCAACTTCAACCACAACCACCTCAATGGTCTTTACATCCGTAGTTGCTTCATCAGCACTACCTCCATCTTCAGGGACTCCGGTCACTGAGGATGTTATAGCCAGCTCTGCTGAAGCTGGATCAGGTACTACTTTCACAGCCTTCTTATCTTCTTCTATCTTCTCTTCTTTGGTCCTCACCTCAGCACATGACTTAGCGATAGTTGTCCCTATCCCTGACAATGTTGAAATGCACGCAGTCCAAACCTCAATATTATTTAGGCAATCTGAGTTTTGGAAGGCCAATTTAAAAGGACCTCAGAGTGTCTCTCTCAGATACTCTAAGACACTTGTCAGTGATCCTCAATACACTACCTCTGCAAACGTAGTCCTTGAGAGTAATCCTCATGATACTCTCAAGGAGAAAAATAAATTTTTTCATCCATCATCTAATCCAGATGTGTTTTTGGCTACTTTGTCTATGTCATCATCAGGTGTCGCTCCTCTCTTTTCCTCAGCGACAGCGACAACCACCACCACCAGTGCTCCTCCCATCAGCAAGGACATGGGAAAGTCTCCTCAGGGCCATCCCAGTGCTGCAAAGCTCAGAGAGGTCAAGACAGAGATGGCGGCTCCCAAGCTTCCAACTCCCATCACTGATCTTCCTCCAATTGTCCTTCCCAACCCCACATTCCCTGCAGTTGACTATTTGGTCAGGGAATGTGCTCTCACTAGGGCTAGGGTGGACAACCTTCAGACGTCCGCTGAACTCATCTTCAAACGCATCGTTGGGAGTCCAGCGATCAAGACCAACGTCAGCAACCTCATCACTAACGTTTTCTCTCTAAAGGAAGACAACAGGGCCCTTCATCAAATCCTGTCCAGCTTAGAGCAGAAGGTTACTGCTCAAGCGAACGTCCTTGAGTCTATTCAAAAGACTCAATCCGACATGATGCAGATGCTCACCAAGCTCTCTAAGCCTAGTTCCTCCTTCACTGCTACTGATCGGACTACGCTTCAGGAAAATGAAACGGTGCTCAAGGACGTTCAGAACAATGTTCGCACTCTGATGGTGCATTGTCTACCTCCTGATAACATCGAGGGGGTGAGATGTGCCAAAGAGTTTGCAGATGAACTCATCTCGGAGCACAACCAGAGGTTCCTTGGAGAGAAGATTTCTCCCTACATCCAGCAGAAGGGATCATCCCTCCCTGAAGGGATGACTGCTGAAGATGAAGAAGAAGAAGAAGAAGAAGAAGAAGAAGAAGAAGAAGAAGAAGAAGAAGAAGAAGAAGAAGAAGAAGAAGAAGAAGAAGAAGAAGAAGAAGAAGAAGAAGAAGAAGAAGAAGAAGAACAACAACAACAACAACAACAACAACAACAACAACAACAACAAGAAGGAAGAAGAAGAAGAAAAAGAAGAAGAAGAAGAAGAAGAAGAAGAAGATCATATCCCTCACTATGGGGGAATGGACGATGATGAAGACGACGATGACATTGGGAGTGCCTTAGAGCACTTCAGAATGTCTAGGCCTGGAGTCGCTCATCAAGAGCCCTTGGGGGACGGACAACATCCCTCTCAGGGACAATCTGGTTCCTTAGGCAAAGGAAAAGAAGTGGTAGATCTGGATGCCACTATCCCAATATCTGAGGGGGAGACCATTCATGAGGTATCTCTTCCTTTTATCCCTTATATAACACCTCTCTCTAAAACCCCCACACCTCCTTCACCTACAAAAATTCTCTCTGACAATTCTTTTTCCTCCTCTACTTCCCTCAGTGATCCCCGTCCCCCAAAGGACTCTACTTCATGGAAGGAACCTTCCTCTGAAGAGCAGTTTATGTACATAATAGAAACTAACTCTGAAGAAGAAGAGGGCCTTATTCCCAGGCGTCGCGTTCAAAAGCCAATCATAAGCGAGCCTGAAGAAGAAGAAAGGCGAATAAAATTCCTTAGGGAATTCGAAGCAAGAAGAATAAGGGTGCCTCAAGCTGAGCCCATTGACGCTGTACCAATAAGGATGGTAGATGAATTCTACTTTCTGTCAAGAGAAGAGAGAGAACAAGCATTGGAAGCACAACGAATCAGGGATGAGGAAATAAAGCAAACTGAGAATGATCTTGCTTTAGCAAGGAAATTGCTCAGGGAAGACTCTACGAAAGACAAGGCGGCCAAGGAACTACTGAAAAAGAGTGAAAGGGTCGCTGAAGCTCTTGTACAGAGAGAACTTGCACAAGAAAATTTGAATGTAGATCCAATCCTTGCTCAACAAAAGATTCTAAGTGCACTGTCCGCTGAAGCCACAATGCAGAAAGACAAGGAGCTTGACTGGTGTACTAACAGACTGAAATTTCGAAGATCTGAAGCCAAAATCATTCATGCAACTATCTAAGGCGACACTCCAACAGAGGTGGTCCTAAGGTATATGTAAGAATGACAAGGACGAACAGAACAGAGAGAGAAGAAGCCAAGTTCTTAAGGATTTATGGATACACTGAATGGTTAGAAATCAGAGACGCCATTCAGGGTTCCAAATCCAAATTCAAAGATGTGGTGGAAAGAGTACTGGATCAGTTGCTGCAAAGGATGTCACAACATGTGCAAGTTCCCCCTCTCCCTGAATCATCTAAGAAGAAAAGATCAACTGCTGAAGGTAGTTCAAGTTCTAAGAATGAGCATGAAACTAAATTTGATTATCAAAGCATTCTTGGTCATCTTGAGCTCCCTGATATATCAATGCTTTGTACCTCTCTCCCTCAAGACCGAAGATATGAAGAAGATGAAATCATCTCACTGCCTGAACCTGGTATGGTATTCTTGGATAATGAAGGGTTCTTAGTACTCTTCAGAAACCAAGAGATTCGCAAGGCCCCATCCTCTCTCATAAAGATTATGCTTTGGCGTTGCTGGTCATATACCCCTCTGATGAATCGACAGAAGACGCTTTATGAGAATGGGTTACAAAGACGAAACGAGAATATCTCTGATTAGTTATAGATTTCTATTTCCTTTGTAATATTCCTTCAGTGTACAAGTACTTTACTTTATCATTGTAATTTCATTTTCCTGTAATTCCTTCAGATTATAATTAATGAAATTCAATTAAAGTACTTTACTCCATCCTAGTACTGAAAAGATCCCTGAAAACAGTAAAAGAGACAATGAACATAAGAGTTCTAATTTCTTTAAACTATCTGTACTCACTGATTCTTCACTTTGAAGAATTCATCAGTGAATGTACTTTAAGCTTATTTACTTGTAAAAATTGTTCTTTCATATCCTTATAAATGAAACTTAATTCAGATAGTAGACTAGCTGAAAAAGACCTACAAATTAGTACTTAGAAATTTTACTTTAAATGTTTCCTAAGTCTTTACTGGTCTCTTAAAGCAATTTTCCTATGTTGCTTAATCATAATCAAATAGGGGGAGATTGTTGATCATAACTCCTCTCGATGATTTGAATATGATTCCTTTTGTATACTTAGTGAAATTCCACTGTATAAGCTTTTGTCAATATTCAGCGATAGCATACGCTGATTACTATCAGCGATCGCTGAAGATCAAGGAACAAAGCTTATCTCTGAAGATCTGAAGATCAGCTATCACACCAGAAGACCATTCAGCGAAAGTCGAAGACCCTAGCTGAAGAAAGAGATAATCAGCTTGGTGAACTGAAGTGATTCAGCGATAGCAGCGATTATCTAATCAAAGTGTGAAGTCTTGTGAAGCCTCAGCGCTACTGAAGATTCCTCCTTGAAGATTCAGAATCAGCGATCAAATGAAGCCTCCCTTACAAGATTAAAGATTGATCTTATCCTCGATGCACAAAAGTCAAACCAAATACCTTGTTAGAAAAGTACATACGAATTGTCTCTTATGTCCCCATCATATCTGATATGGTATTGTTCATATTCGGCCAAAAGCATGGTTGTCTTATTTGCAAGGACAAGCTTCCTATCTAAGCTTGACACGTGGCATGTACCTTTTGTCTTGCATTAAATGCAAACGGGTATAAATAAGATGAATATATCTTCTTCATCTTAATGCATGCTTCCTTCTAGCCTAAACCCTCTTGATTTCTTTCTTCCTTCTTCTTGTGCATCAAACTTAGTGTTTCTTAGTTACATTAGAATAGGTTTTAAACTTGTTCTTATTCCGCTTGTAACTGTAAATTTGTTTATGATATATAAACTCATTTAAAAACCAAAATCTGTGTGTTTGTATTCAACCCCCCCCCCCTTCTACAAACTGTTTACTATTCATTGAACTCTTGTAGACCCTTATTGGGACCAACAGATAGCTACAAAGAAGGAAGATGTTAACATAGGAATCAAAAAGGCGGCGCTTGACATAGAGAAACATATAGAAGGAGTTATCAAGTTTAGAGAGATTGCTGATAAGTTCTATAAAGTTATCAGTAGGCATCTAGAATCCCCATTCTAGTAATTTCATGTACTTTTCCGTCTGTAATTCTTTTTGTAATGTAATGTAAATTTCAACTTTGTTCTTTCTATTATGACTGTCATTTTTTTGAATTCATACTTACAGGAAGATTGTTAGACTTAATTTTGTATGTAAAAGTAAACTCTCTAGAAGCAAGTCTCTCTAGAAGACAGCCACTTCAGAAGTGTAGTTCAGAAGTCACAATGACGATCCAGAAGATTGAGCATTTTCTGGATATTACTTAAGGAACTACACGCGTGCCTAAATGACATGGCAAGTCATGCCTTCCGTGCGTAATTGAATCTGTTAGAGGACTTGCTTATATGTCAATACGTGATAGGCTAGCTGCTTGACTTTCCATTTGAAATAGTATAAATAGAGAGAGCCATCACTGTATTGAGAATCGATCGTCTTGGAGAGAACTTGAGAGCTTAATATGTATTTCCTGTATTGTAATCTTTGGCACCTTGAGTGAAATACATTTTATCATTTTATTCATATCGTTATTCTCTTCCATTACTGTTTGCATTCTAGTTTGATTGTTGATTATATTTCCTTCCGCTTACAGTTTGTTTTACACATAATCAACATCATTTGAGTATAAATGGTGATCTGGGTTCCAACAAAAGTGTGTTCTTGAATTTCTTGAATGCATAAAGAGAGAGTTCTTGCCTTTTGAGAATTAGAGAGCATAAAAGAATAATCACAGAAGAAAATATCTTATATAGATAGATGAGAGAGAAGGGAAAGCTAAACGACAGTTTACTTTTTGAAAAAGTAATTATGACCTTTGCACGTCCCTAAGGATTGAGTGGATATGGATCGTTATGGCAAACGTGTGTCAGAAAAGTTTTGGAGTAAACTACGATTTTCGTCCAAGTGGTTTGCAGTTTATAACGATATTCGTCCCTGTGGTTTAAAAACTGCTATTTTCGTCCCTGTCGTTTTCATTTATTCTATTTTCGTCCTTACATCTAACTCAGTTAAAAAGAGATGTTAAAAACTTTTAAAAAAATATATATTTAGTCCTTGTGTTATAAAAAATTTAAATAATTAATCCTAAATTTCATTTATTATATTAGTAATATATATATATATATATTCTATATTATATTTTAATACTATATGTTTTTTATATATGTTTTAATACTTTTCATTTTTAATATAATTATAATAATTTTGAAACCAAACGACATAATTAATAAAAATAATTTTTTTGATATTTTAATTAATAATTTTTTTAATTATTTAATCGATGTTTTATTTATCTAAAATCGGTTGATATCTTTATTAAAAATAAAATTAAAACGGATTGGTTTAAAATGGAAAAAATTGCAAATTATATAAATTATTGATAAATAAGGGATATCTTCTTTTTTTCAAAATTTTTTTATATTTATTTTAAATTATCGTCTGAAAACTTTAATAGAATTCGAGAAAAAAATAGTTTTATTTATACTCAACCGGTTATGTTTATTAAATGCACTTTACTCTCATTATTTTTTATAAAGTAGTTAAATGAAAATTGGAATAGTGAGAGTAAATTGCATTTAATAAAAACGACCGGTTGGATATAAATAAAATTATTTTTCTCTCGAATTCTATTAAACCTTTTCAAATTAAATTTAAAATAAATATAAACTTTAAAAAAAACAAGATATCATTTATTTATCAATAATTTTAATGATTAACAAATTTTTCCCATTTTAAACCAATCTGTTTTTAAAAAAATTAATAAAAATACCAACCGGTTTTAAATAAATAAATAAAACTTTGATTAAATAATTATAAAAGTTATTAATCAAAATATCAAAAAAAATAATTATTTTTATTAGTTATATCGTATGCTTTCAAAATTATTATAACTATAGAAAGAAAAAAAACATACATATATATAGTATTAAAATATAATAAAGGAAAAAAACAAAAATAATGTGTGTATATATACATATAAGTGCCAGATTAATATTTCACTAATATAATAAATGAAATTTAGGATTAAATATTTAAACTTTAATAACAAAAGGACTAAATATGTAATTTTTCAAAAGTTTTTAACAACACTTTTTAACTAGGTTAGATGTAAGGATGAAAATAGAAGTAAATGAAAACCACTGGGACGAAAATAGCAGTTTTTAAACCACAGGGACGAAAATTGTTATAAACTACAAACCATAGGGACAAAAATCGTAGTTTACTTAAAGTTTTGACTTGTCTTTTCAAAAACCAAAATGACATCATTTAAATAATCAAATGTTAATCATTATCCATTAAATCCTTAAATCGTTGAAAATAAAAGCATTTTCAGTGATAATGTTTTATTTGAAAGAACATTCACTGAATAGGAAGACAATCAGTGAGTGTTAGAGAAATACATACCATAGCAAGATTTTCATATATTCTATAAGAGTTCATGATCTTATGGGGTCGACTGTCGACAAAAATGCACTAATTACGAACTATGACTTTGGTAATAAGAATTCTTATAGTAGCTAATGCAATTTTAGTATATTTTTATGTGAGGATGCTTATCTTACCATCGTTGCGATTATTGATGAATGTATAGAACATTTCCATATGTTTGTTTGGTATACTTACTTCTAACCTCCATTCTCGTATGTGTGACAGACTAATATGGTAACTACCTGGAGTAGGCGCGGAATACCACCGGATGGTCGTGTGGCGACCAAATCCACAACGGATCAATGTCGAAGGATCACACTTGCGGTTCCTCCTAGAGAGAACTTGTTGGGTGGAGAGTTGAACACATAACTGCGAACCAATGTCACTACCTCTAACCCCATTATGGAGGAAGTAACCCGAAAAACGCGCATGATGGATAATATGATGAGGGATATGAACTCGGCTATGGCCCAACAACAAGAGTTCTTCATGAAGTTTTTTTTGGAAAGGGTATCCTAGGCATTTGCCTAGACTAATCCCTGGTAAATTTAAGACTACTAAAGCATGCAACCCTGAGATAATTCCCAGTGGCCACAAGTTGTTTGCGCCTGGATTTGAACCTGGGGTAGATGGGTTATCTAGCCTCATCCCCCACAAGCCTTAACCAGTACGCCACAAACCTTGTGGTTAAACTAATCCCTAGCAATTTTAAGACTTCTAAAGCATGCAGCCCTGAGATAATTCCCCAGTGGCCACAAGTTGTTGCGCCTGGATTCGAACCTGGGTATATGAGTTATCTAGCTTCATCCCCCAAAAGTCTTAACCAGTACGCCACAAGCATTTTGGTTAGTTCTTCATGAAGTTGTTGGAGGATAAAGACGCTACCAACCGTATACATGAGACGACTGCTAAAAATGTAATCATTGTGGGGTTTAGGTCGAAATGAAATCCCAACCGACGAGATTGTGATAGTTTACGTAAGGTAGGGGTAGAGTTTGTTCTTACAAGACGTTTTTTTGTTGCAAACCTCCGGAATTTGCCGATTCGGATGATCCTGTAGCATGTATGTATTGGCTTAGAGAGATTGAGCAAGCCTTCAAAACTTGTGACTGCAAAGAAGGCCAGAAGTTTGCTTCACAAATGCTAAGAGGTTCGGCTCTATTAAACATAGTGGAATGTTGTCACCTCGACTCTAGATGTGACGGTATACACCAAGATGAGTTGGGCTACCTTCAAGAAGAAGGTATTGGAAGAGTACTACACCGAGCAAGAGATGGAACAGATTGAAGAAGAGTTCCAATCAATCGAAAAGGGGAACTCGACTATAAGAGAGTACACTCGGGTCTTCATGGAAAAGATGAACTTAGTGGGGCATGTGGCCCCAACAGAGAAGGAGAAAATGAAAGGTTATCTCAAGAGATTACCTTCCGACATGATGACTATGGTCAAAATTCTAAAGCCTCTACCCTACAGGAGGCAATCAAGGAAAGAAAAACTCATGGAGACAGTCTATGCAAGAGGAAAAGAATAGATATTGGTAGTCGGAGAGAAGAGAAAGTGGGAGGGAAATTTTGCGCCTTCTAAGAGGCCAGGTCAATTCAACAACAACAACAACTGTGGGGCCTATTCTAGGAAAGAAGCTCTATGGTGCCATAGGTGCCATAGCAAATATCATGAGCCATGCACCACCAACACTATCCCCCACCACTTGTTTTAAGTACGAGAAATCGGGCCACTCAAGAAAGAAGTACCTGAGCAAAGGACCCATTTGTTAAGAATGTAAGGAGTCGAGTCATATCAAGAGTGATTGTCCAAAACTGAAATCGGAAGGAGGTCAAGGAAGGAAAGAGAGTGATCCAAAAGCAACAGGGAGAGCCTTCCAATTGACAGTGGAGGTGGCGAAGGTATCAACGGACATGGTGTCGGGAACGTTCCTTGTTAGGTGTAAAATATGTTGTATCCGAGATCACCGAGAATGAAGACGAGATTAAAGAATGAATTGGTCAAAGCTTCATTAGTCAAAGTCAACATAGTCAACATATTGTGTGAAGTTAACATATCAAGTTAAGAAAGTCAAAGTGTAGAGTTTAAATGGTAGATTACTTTGTAGTATAACCTTATTTTAGTCAAGAGGATAAATACTCTTTGTAGTGTTAGTTTGTAATTAGAAGAAGAATAGGAGACTAGAGAGAGCTTAATTCTAAACATTCTAGAAAGAGAAAGTTCAATATATGAGAATTTGGATTTAATTGTTGTTCTTATTTGTTTAGATTACTTGTTACTTGATCTTAGTGGGATTATCATTCCTTGTTAACTTCGTACCAGCGCATGTACTTTTTTATTTCGGTCCTTTATGTTCTTTTGTGTCAATTGCATTCCATCAACGTTTGCATGTATCTGTTAGTAGTTTAGAGGATGCCTTTATAGTTGATGGTAGTCAGATCATGGTACGGGACATTCTTAGAAGTTGTGCCATCGAGATTGAGGGAAAGAAGTATTAGTGAACCTTATGCCCATGGCAATTGAGGGTTTTGATGTTGTGATTGGAATGGATTGGTTGGTAGAAAACCAAGTTGAGATTCTATGTTCCAAAAAGTTAATTCGGATTCCTTTGGCGGATGGTAGTGTGGTCCTAGTCTACGGGGAGCGAAGAAAAGAAGACACCGTGTTTCTAGCTATGGTAAACGCACACAAGTGTCTAGCTAAAGAGTGTCCCTCATATATCGCTTATGTGATGGATGCCAAGTTAGAAAATAAGAAACCTGAGGACATACGGGTTGTGAGTGAATTTCTCGACGTGTTTTTCGACGAATTGCTCAGTTTGCCACCCGATCGACAAGTAGAATTCCGAATAGATCTTGTTTCGGGGGCCACTCCAATTTCTAGATGGCCTTACTGTTTGGAACCATCCTAAATGCAAGAGATACTGTCACAACTACAAGATCTTTTAGAGAAAGGATTTTTTTAGAGCAAGCTCGTCACCTAGGAAGCTCCGGTCTTGTTCGTAAAGAAGAAGGATGGCGCACATTGAGAATGTGCATCGATTACTAAGATCTTAATAAAGCTACCGTGAAGAACAAATACCCTCTTCCTAGCATTGACGTCTCTTTGATCAACTTCAAGGAGCGGGTTATTTCTCGAAAATCAACCTTCGATAAGGTTATCATCAGGTGAAGGTAAAGGAAGAAAACATAGTAAAGACGACGTTTAGGACGCGTTATGATGATTACAAATTTCTATAGATGTCATTTGTTTTAACAAACGTACCGGCGATACTCATGAATTTGATGAATCGAGTGTGCCAACCTTTCCTTGACAAGTCATTAATCGTGTTCATTGACGACATAGTTGTTTACTCCAAAGACGAGATGGACCATGATCAACATCTCCGGGAAGTCCTAGAAGTGTTGATAAAGAAGAAGTTGTATGCAAAGTTCTCTAAGTGTGACTTTTTGCTAAGGAATGTTCAATTCTTGGGTCATGTGGTAACTCGAGACGGAGTGAAAAATGCCCCATCTAAGATAGAAGCAATGATGAATTGGGAGCCACCTAAGAGTTCATCTGAAATCCAAAGCTTCTTGGGTTTAGAGGGCTATTATAGTAGATTTGTTTTCACTGAGAAGCAATGTGAAATTTGACTAGGAAGAATGTGAAATTTGTTTTCACTGAGAAGCAAAAAGAGGCTTTTCCGACCCTTCAAAAGAAGTTGTGTGAAGCTCCGATACTCTAATTGTTGGAACAATCTGAAGACTTTATAGTGTATAGTGACGCATTCAAAGATGGGTTTAGGTTGTGTCTTAATGCAAAGAGGCAAGATGATTGCATATGCATTGATATAACTCTAGGAGCACGAGAAGAATTATCCTACCCATGATTTGGATTTGGCGGCGGTGGTATTCGCTTTAAAATTGTGGCGACACTATCTCTACGGTACTAAGTGTACGCTTTTTACAGACCACGAGAGTCTAAAGTATGTCTTTGATCAAAAAAGTTGAATATGAGGCAACAACGTTGGCTTGAGTTGCTCAAGGACTACGACTGTGAACTGCTCTACCACCGGGATAAAGCAAACGTGGTAGCAGATACTTTAAGTCGAAAGGAGTACGGTAGTGGAACACAGGGCGTACTTACTAGAATAAACATAGTGTCTAGCTTGATCAACCGAATCAAGGTATCTCATACGGAGGTGCTTATGGAGGAGAATCTTAAGAGTGAAGTGATGGTGAAGCAACACTTGCTCTTGACTGAAGATGACCGCGGTTTAAAGCTGCTTCGAGGCCGTATTTGGGTGCCCAAGATCAAGGGTAGCCGCAAGTTGTTATTATTAGACACAGACAAGTCTAAATATTCCATTCATTCGGGTAGCACCAAGATGTATCGAGACTTAAAGTTGCCGTTTTGGTGGCCCATTATGAAGTTGGACGTGGCAAATTATGTGGAAAAGTGTGTGACGTGCTTGCAACTGAAAGTGGAACACCAACGACCATGCAGGAGCCTTCAATCCTTAGAAATCATGGAATGGAAGTGGGAACACATCACCATGGATTTCGTGACCTAGTTGCCAAAAACTCAAAAGGGTCACGAGACGAAATGGGTAGTGGTGGATCATTTGACGAAGAGTGCCCACTTCTTGCGATGCGGGAAATTTTGCGAATGGATAATCTTTCCATGTTGTATATCGACAACGACATCTCGAGGCATGGAGTGACGCAATTCATCATGTCAGATCAGGATAGTCAGTTCAATTCTCACTTGTGGGATGGCTTGCAAAAAGAGTTGGGTACGAGTGTTAAGTTGAGTACGACTTACCACCTCAAACTGATGGTCAAAAGAAAGGACCATTCAAGCTCTCAAGGACATGCTTAGATCGTGTGTCATAGATTTTAGCGGGAATTGCGACTCGCATCTACCACTCATGGATTTTGCCTACAATAATAGTTAGCATTCTAGTATTATGATGGGACAGTTTGAAGCGTTGTATGGATAGGTAGGTAGGACTCCGGTGTGTTGGCTTGAAGAGGATGAGAAACAATTCGCCGAACCTGAGATCGTGCAAGAAACGGCGGATAAAATTCGGGAATTTTTGAAGGCGGCTCAAGATCATCAAAAGAGTTACACCGACAAGAAGAGAAGGCCCATAGAGTTCCAAGTGACTGACCGCGTGATGCTAAAGGTGTCCCCTTGGAAAGGAATCATCTGGTTCAGGAAGCTTGGGAAGCTTAGTCCTCGTTTCCTTGGATTATTCAAAATTTTGGCTAGAGTTGGGCTTCAAGCTTATAGATTGGAGTTACCACCCGAGATGGCCGAAATTCACAATTCCTTCGATGTGTGTTACTTACGGAAATGTTTGGCGGAATAAGAGAGTGTGATTCCTCTTTCTGAGATCTGTATGGACAAGAACAACCGGTGCGTAGAAGAATTGGAAACAATCTTGGAAAATAAGTCACAGCTATTGCTAAATAAAGAAATCGTAACGGTTAAAATTGGAATTTTGGTGTTCAACTCGAAAGCTAATTTTTTTTGGATTTCACATGTTCAATATTTACTTCAAAAAAGAAGAAATATCAAAATCATTAAAAACGATACAATGAACTCAAAATCTAAAAAGAATAACTTACTTGGACAACAAGATCAGAAATTATTACGAACTCTTGAGCCAAACTACTATCATCATTTTTACAACTTTGGAACATCCATTAAGAGCTAATTATATGGTAATTTTGTTTCCTTCCACGTTAATAAATCGAAACATCAAAAAGGTAAAAGTGACCTTTAGCTAAAGTAAAACCCTACTTAATGAATTCACAAGAGTTAAATTGTTTTCGTTTCGATGGGTAATACACAGGTTCAATGTGACGGTGGTGAGTGATGAATTGTTGATTTGTGTTGTAGAGACATAAATTAGCGGAGGAGATTTTATTGCCTTTGACTTCGATTTCTATTGATGTTCATTAGGATTTTGAAGAGAGGAAGCAGTGAAGCACGTAAGTTGTGATGGAGCAAATCAATATAGAGAGGGAATGCATAAGAATGAGAGATTTAGCATATTTGAATCACTGTCATGTAGATTTCAAAATTTTGAATTTGAATTTGAATTTGAATTTGAATTTGCATACAATCTAGGAAACCTTTAGAGGGTAAACTGCTTCGGGAAGACAATCATACAAACCTTTACCCTTTTAGACAAATATTAAGAACTGGAAAAATTGAATGGATCTTAGCTTGTACAATGTGTTTTAAAAATTGTAATTCATACTTTTTAAGTATTATGCATAGTACATCGTGCATTGTGGATAATTAAGAGTTTTTTACTTAAATGCATTATAAGGTAGTATGTATATACATATATATATATATATACTAGCAATGTGTCAGTGCAATGCACCGGGTGAGCATATGTATGAAATTTTGTTGTAAATGGAAAATGAACAATAAGCTCTTGGGCATGTAGCTCAATCAACAACAGGGTAGCGACTTTGCTCAATTATAATAGGTCAAGCTTGAATTCTGAAATCCCAACCTTGCATCCATAATATTCACATTTCTGAAAAAAAGATGGGTTTTAATTATAAATCCCATTAAACCAATTAAACATGCACATTATAAATTTTGCAATATGGTACACTCTCATTGGAAAATACTTCATCCAAATTAACAGCCCCCTAGTCCAAAGCCATCCATCCTCAATCAGTTGTTGAGAATAAAACCAAAAAATAATACTATCAAAATTGGTAATAATGAACATAGATTTAACTCTTGGCAAGTTTTGATTCAAAAAATTGAAATTTTAATCCTAAACAACAGTTATCTAATATAAAAATTAACATGTTACCCTTTATAATGATGCTGAATTTTACGAGTAAGCGTTTACCGGGAAAATGTTTGGAATATTGTCCCCTTAGTACAAATAGCTTATAAGCCTCCAAAGTTTGTCAGTGTATTCTTCTTATTTCTTATCATATTAAGGAAATAGACCTATGATCATATCATTTAAATGAAATCCATGAAATAAACCCCGAGATTGTGAAAGACGATCATCTCTTGGACACCAAAGAAACCGAATTCCAAAATTTTGAAACAATCCATCTTCATTATTCTCTCCAGTAATCTTCTTGTATCCATTGAAATAACCACCATGATTCTAAGAAACCCAAATCAAAAGTCCATTTTTACACATAGATTAAATATACAAAAATAAGATACATAAAATGGCATTTGCTCTAAAACCAATGTAATGACAAGATGGATTCAACGCATGAAAATTCATAAAAGTGGATGAATAAAAAGAGGCAAAAATGGCTATATAAACAAGGACGAAAAAGAGATTTTAAGTAGGGTTTTTGAGGAAATCAAACGAAATAAAGAGTAATTACTAGGTGAGTTCTTTGATACCAAGAGAATTCAATCGATCAATCAATTGTCTGTGCTTTGCACCTTCACTCAATCACGTGTTTGGCACATAAACACCTGGCAAAACAAATGAAACAGTCAAATTACAAAGGGAAATAAAAACTCATAAATCTATGTGTATATATAGGAGAGAGCGAGACACTTGGTTTGAATTCAAACAACGTGAGAAAACTGAATTGAGAGGAGAGTCCAATAGACCAGAAGGATACTCCAAATCATTTGAATTTGGGGGATATAAAATTTGAAATTTTAAGATTTTGTTTATTTGAATTCAAATGGGTGTTCACCAATGAACGAGCATGGTGTTCACCAGTGAATGATGGGTTAACACGGTTAACACAAATAATTGAGTTAACACTTGAAGGAGCCTCTATAAACTACTAAACAAATGGCCAGTTCCGACAGACAGTTTCCAACGGATTTGGCCGTCGGAAAATTTCCAACGGATTTCCAACAGATTCGATAAAAGTCAACAAAAGTCAACAATCGCAAAAGTTCGTCAGAAGTCCGTCGGAACCCTGAGTTAATAAAAATAAATAAATAAAATTGTAATAAGTTTCCGACGTATTTCCGACGGTTTATTATTTCGCCGGAAATCCGTCGGAACGGTATTGATTAAACCAATTAACTCATCTAATTTGTAATTAATTACACTAATTATTAATTTATTAAACATTTTTAAGAATTTTTAAAAAAATTTAAAAATATAATTAAAATCCGTCGGAAATTTCCGATGGACTTCCGACGGAAAGTATTTATATTTTAAAATAAATAAAAAATCGATATAATTATAATCCGTCAAAGTTTTGCGACGAATTTCCGACGGAAATTATTTATATTTTAAAATAAATAGAAAATCGATATAATTAAAATCCGTCGGAAATCCGTCGGAAAATCCCGACGGATTTCTGACGGAAAGTATTTACATTTTAAAATAAATAGAAAATCGATATAATTAAAATCCGTCGGAAATTTCCGACAGATTTCCGACGGATTTCCGATGGAATTTATTTTTATTTTTAATTTTTTCAATAAAATTGTTTAATTAATAAATATTTTGACATTTATTCAGAATTTTAACTTTAATAAAAATGTGTTAACGTATACTATTGTGTCTTAGTTGGTTCAATTATGTTTTAACGTATACTATTGGACGTTAACGGTTCTTAATGATTTTTAATGAATGAATTAGGCCTTAGAGTTAATTTGGCGTTAACGATTCTTAATTATTTTTAATGAATCAATTAGGCCGAGTTAATGAGTTAACGGTTTTAATGGACTTTAATGAATCTATTAGATCATAATAAGTTCAATTAAAGTTCAAATGATATTATTGGGCTTTTAACGATTTTTAGCGGATTTTAATGAATCTATTGGTCCTTAACTGGTTCAATCGGGCTTTAACGTGTACTGTTGGGCCTTAATTGGTTCAACCGGGCTTTAACGGATATTATTGGATTTTAATTGGTTCAATTGGGCTTTAACGAATATTATTGGGCCTTAATTGGTTCAATTGGGCTTTAACGTATACTATTGGACCTTAATTAGTTCAATTGTGCTTCGACGTATACTATTGGGCCTTAATTAGGCTATAGTGGTTTGTAGTTGGTCATATTGACTTGTATTGGGCCTTAACAGTTCAGTTGGGCTTTAACGGTTCTTAATGAACTTTAATGAATACATTAGGTCTTAATGAGTTCAATTAAAGTTCAAATGATATTATTGGCTTGTAACGATTTTTAGTGGATTTTAATGAATCTATTGGTCCTTAACTGCTTCAATCGGGCTTTAACGTATACTGTTGGGCCTTAATTGGTTCAACCAGACTTTAACGGATATTATTGGGTTTTAATTGGTTCAATTGGGCTTTAACGAATATTATTGGGCCTTATTTGGTTCAATTGGGCTTTAACGTCTACTATTGGGCCTTAATTAGTTCAATTGTGCTTCGACGTATACTATTGGTCCTTAATTGGTCAATAGTGGTTTGTAGTTGGTCATATTGACTTGTATTGGGCCTTAACGGTTCAGTTGGGCTTTAACAGTTCTTAATGGACTTTAATGAATCTATTAGGTCTAATGAGTTCAATTAAACTTCAAATGATATTATTGGACTTTTAACGATTTTTAGTGGATTTTAATGAATCTATTGGTCCTTAACTGGTTCA
Source organism: Silybum marianum (assembly GCA_036898165.1). Classification (NCBI taxonomy): domain Eukaryota; kingdom Viridiplantae; phylum Streptophyta; class Magnoliopsida; order Asterales; family Asteraceae; genus Silybum; species Silybum marianum. Next base: position 10,254,255 of record CM072540.1, on the reverse strand, counting down.
ATCGGGCTTTAACGTATACTGTTGGGCCTTAATTGGTTTAACCGAGCTTTAACGGATATTATTGGGTTTTAATTGGTTCAATTGGGCTTTAACGAATATTATTGAGCCTTAATTGGTTCAATCAGGCTTTAACGTATACTGTTGGGCCTTAATTGGTTTAACCGGGCTTTAACAGATATTATTGGGTTTTAATTGGTTCAATTGGGCTTTAATGAATATTATTGGGCCTTAATTGGTTCAATTGGGCTTTAACGTATACTATTGGGCCTTAATTAGTTCAATTGTGCTTCGACGTATACTATTGGGCCTTAATTGGGCTATAGTGGTTTGTAGTTGGTCATATTGACTTGTATTGGGCCTTAACGGTTCTTAATGGACTTTAATGAATCTATTAGTTCTTAATGAGTTCAATTAAAGTTCAAATGATATTATTGGGGTTTTAACGATTTTTAGTGGATTTTAATGAATATATTGGTCCTTAACTGGTTCAATCGGGCTTTAACGTATACTGTTGGGCCTTAATTGGTTCAACCAGGCTTTAACGTATACTGTTGGGCCTTAATTGGGCTATAGTGGTTTGTAGTTGGTCTTATTGACTTGTATTGGGCTTTAATGAATCTATTGGACCTTAATTGGTTTAATTGAGAGTTAACGGATAGTATTGGGCTTTAACGGTTCTTAATAGGTTTTAATGAATCTATAAGTCTTAACGAGTTCAAGTGGACATTAATTGATTGATTAGGCTTTAATGGGTTTAATTGGGCTTTAATGGTTTTTAGTGGACCTTAATGAGTTAAATTGGGATTTAACGGTTCTTAGTGGGCTTTACTGAATCTATGAGGCTTTTATTGAATCTATGAGATCTTAATTGGTTCAATTGAGATAATTTTTTCAATAAAATAAAAAGGGTACTCAAGCGTTTCGGATTCAAATCATTCAAAATTTATTTTTTGATATTGAAATCTAAAAAAATATCTTGAAAAAAATTGCGTCCAATAGGAGGTAGCCGTACTGGAAGGTGCGGCTGGATCACCTCCTTTTCAGGGAGAGCTAATGCTGGGTTTAGGGATAATCAGGCTCGAACTGATGACTGATTCTTGGATTTTAACGGTTCTTATTGAGCTTTAACGAAACTATCGAGTCTTATTCGGTTCAACTGGGATCTAACGGATATTTTTAGGCTTTGTTCATTTCTTATTAAGATGATGTTCATTAACAATTAATGAGTAAGATACGACCCACTAAGATACGACCCACCGAAGCTCGATGATTCGTTGAATGTTTTTGTACAGTTTGTAAAAATTGACTAGTTTGTAACGGAAATCAAACCTATATATAAGTTTTCATTTGAATTTCTTCTACATATCGAAAAATAATATATGAACTTCATCTTTGTTTTCGTATTGGAAATAAAAAATAAGTTTTTACTTGAATTTATTCTATATATTTTAAACTATTATTATTATTATAAAAAAAACTAAAAAATAAATCTCAAAAATTTGCCAAGGGTACCCCCCTCCCGCCCTCCCTCCCGTTCCCCCCCTTTTTTTCATCATCCTTTAGCTAGGTTATAAAATGTGAAGGCCTTTTTTTCGTCTCCTTTTGGCTAGGTTAAAAAATGTGAAGGGTTGGCGGCTCTCCTCTCCTCTCTTTCTTCTCTCAATCTGTTTTTTAATCTACAAACCACAGGTGTATTTTTGACTTTATCTCGATCTCTACATCTCCGATGTACCGACCGCCACACCACCACCACCACCACCACCACCGACCGCTATTGCACCACCACCAAACACCACACCTCCACCACAAACTACTCGTAATTCTACTGATTTTGATGAGGCTAGATTTTGATTGTTTCTTTTGAGATTAAGGGACAATTATGAATAATGTAATAAAGATGCAAAATTTTGTTTGAATGTTGGATTTATTTAGTTTTATTATTATTTGAAATATTACATCATAACCATCGCGAACCACCACCGGCGGCCACCACCCAGCACCACAAATACAAACCTTATACAGCATAAACATCAATAAAATGCAATCTAACCTTCCACCAACAAAATTGTACAAATCGTTTCATGAAAATTCAAAATTCGAAGCATATAAAAAACCCTAAATCGACATTTATGGACAAGTAAGTTCTTGTTCTTAGTTTCTTGTTCCTACACAACTTTAAGAGTTACGGTTTTTGAACCAAACAAATTTCGATTTTGACTAAAACAGGATGAATTTTCTTCCTTGTTTCAACAGGCTTCAATTTCTTGCTAGTTCCTACACAACTTTAGATTACAGTTTTGACTCAACAGGTTTGGTTTTGCTTCAACAGGTACGATTTCTTCCAAGTTCCAATTAGTTTTGCTTCAACTGGTACGATTTCTATTGATTGCATGAACAATTGTAATTTGCTAGTAGGATATCATAATCGGTGTATAAGTTTCAATTAGTTTTATCCAATTGCCCAATTCTATTTCATGTTCTAACTTTATTCCATTAGTATTATATGTTATTCAACTTTTTTTCTTCATCTATTTGAATTAAAAATCCCTCGCTACTTGTAAATTAATATAGAAGTAATGGAGTTTATAAACCTCTCATCTACAACATCTGAAACAATCAAGGTGTAAACTGTGATTAAAATTAAAGTTATAAATGGTATTCAAATAGTAAAAATTGGCGTAGTTTTAGCTTTTTACTGCCACAATGAGCTTAAAATCGTCATCCTAGATTGGTCTATACAATGTATGATTAAGGCTATGTTTGGCAAAAATAGCTAATAAGGTACCTTATGACTTATAAGGTAGCTTATCAAAACCTTACTTTTATTAACTTATCAATAAGGTACCTTATAAGTTAACTTATGGTCATCCAAACAACTACACTAAAAATAAGGAATCTTATAAGGTGACTTATAAGTCACCTTATTTTTGCCAAACAATGCCTAAATGATTCTTAAGATAACTTCTTGATCTATGTTTTCTTACCTCTATAATTAGTTACTGACTTATTCTACCATGTTATGTTTTTCGTGGAACAAGAAAATGATATCAGTAGAACAAGAAAATGATGCTGTCTTGGATTAATTAACAGCCATTAATGGCATGTTTCATTGATGCTGTTTTGGTGTATTTTCATTTAATTAAGTTCTAAATTTATATATATTTTATCCTTGAGATGGGTGAAGTTGTCTCCACTATTCCAAGTTGGTACTCTTTTTTTATTGTTTGTTTTCGATAGAAATAGCTTGAAATTAATGTTTTAATGAACTCCAAATACCGGAGTATGATGTTGGAGATAGATGTTGTATGCTCATACACGAAAGAAAGATGTTGGAGACTTTGCAAAAACAAGCTTCTGAAGAAAAAGATCAAGAAGAAAGAGGTTGCAAAAACTCAGGTTTGTGTGTTCATGTGTACATGTAAAAACAACTGTATGTGTCAACTCAAGCTAGTTCAAGTTTTTAATTTTAATTGGAGAGTTCAATACTTTCCAATTTGATTTATGGTTCTACTTTTAACCTAGAGAGCTGATGCATTTAATCACTTGTGTAAGTGTTGTTTGTTTAAGCAACTGCCTTAATTAATAATGAGCTGAAGCATTAGTTCCAAATTGTTTGTTTAAGCAATTGGCTTAATTAATCACAAATATATATTTGTTCAAGTTTATCATGCCGAACATTCTAAAGCTGTACTAGATGCAAATCCGAAACTTTCATGAATGGGATATCCGAAATTTTTTATTGTTGACGTGTTTACTGTATAAATACGTTTGTACACAGACCAAGGTGTATATTATGGTATCAATCAAGCGTGTGAAGTTATATTTTTAGCTATGAGTTGTTTGATTAAACAAGAGTTGATGTCACTGATTGATTCAGGTTTATATAATTGGAGGTGATGGAACTCAAAAGGGAGCAACGGTTAGTTATGAATGAGCAGCAGGTTTATATCATTCAAGTTTGCATTCTTTCTCAACTTCTTTATTTGTTTTTGTTTATTCAAAATACTATAAATATGAAAAATAATGTTAAGTGGTCTTGAAGCAGCCAATGATCGAAACAGTTGGGGCAAGTATAGGCATTTAGTGGCTACTTTCGATGAGTTCCCATTTCGAGCAACAGCTGCTGAGAAAGTTAATCTAGCGGTGTCGGTCGAAGACACGGGAATCGGGATACCATTACATGCTCAAGAATATTTAACGTTAGGCTTCTTTAGATTTGAAATAACATTTACCTTTGAGTTTTTCTTTAACTGTAATCGTCGTTTTGTTTGAGGTTTGGTTTCGAGTATGTTTAGAATCTGTTTAAAGTTATATCTTACCCGGCCAACATACGAGTATAGTTCTAGTTGTTGATGGGGCTTTAATGAATGAATAATATTTTTATTTCCTGTATTTACGGTAATTTTTTAGCGATTTTAAATCAATTTTATTTTTTTTCAAAAATATTCGGCTCATTTCCGACGGATTTCCGACAGATGTTCCGTCAGAAATATCTTCCCAAAATAAAAGAAAAAGAAATTAATAATACTAATCCGTCGGAAATTTCCGATAGATTTCCGACGGAATTTTGAATTAAAAAACAATTTTAATTATTATCCGTCGGAAATTCGTCGGAAAGTTCCGACGGAATTCCGACGGATTTTTTAATTAATAAACATATCTTTTTATGATTAATTATCTGATTAATTTGGTAAAAGTGGGAATATCGTTTCTGACGGTCAAATCCGCCGGAATCCGTCGTAAATGTGATTTTCCGGTGAGGGTTATTCCGACGTCCAAATCCGTCGGAAATAGCCATTAGTAGTGATATATTATGCATATTACATCATGCATTGTGGATGGTAATTAAAAGTTTTTACTTAAACGCGTTATAAGATAGGATACATACACACATATATATATACACACATACACAGAGAGAGAGTGAGAGAGAGAAATAGTCGAGTTCATACAAGAAGAATACTCATTTAAGAAAATAAGAACATGAATATTCACCATCAATTTTATTAAATAATTAACCCTAAAAATAAATTAGTAAGGGCATAAAAGTAATTTAGTTATACAAAAGTTATTGAAGGTATATATTTAATATTCTATTTTTGTCATATATACGATTTAATTTTTCATTTAATACACTTGAAATCAATGTATTTAATCTTCTTAAAAATTTATTTTCTTATTTAAAGAAAAATTTAAAATAAATACAACTTTCATAAAAACACATGTGATTCACAATTATTTATTTATTTATTTATTTCAAAATGTTTTCCTAATCATTTGTGATTTAAAGTTTGAAAAAGAAAAACAATTAAACAAACTCACATGTAATTTGTAGCAAAGCATAATTAAAATGCATAAGATCACATATATTTTAAAATGTAAATCATAATTTACACATATCACATGTAATATTATAGATAACTTATATTTTTTTCCACTAAAATCAATGCCATATATGATACATTGACAAAAATTAGCGATTATTTAAAGTGTTGTAAAAAATAAAAAATAAATAAATGAAAAATTGATAATGCTTAAATCACGAAAACTATAAAAACTTATGAATAAATACTTTAATTAAACATAAAATACAAATAATTGAATTTCTATATATATAATGCGCGTACAACAAATGATACATATGCTTTTTTGGGAGACTTTTTAAAAAGTCTTGGTTAAGACGTTGTTCAAATAAATGATTGGTCCAAAATTATTCTCTTATTTTCTTAAATACACATCATTCTTGTATGAATCCCTCTATTTCTCTCTCTCTCTCTCTCTCTCTCTCTCTCTCTCTCTATATATATATATATATATATATATATAAACACACCTAGAGAGAAGGGAAAGTTCAATTGCAAACTTTTTTTCCGTTATGAATCGGAGAACAAAGGAGAGCGCGACATGTGTCCTCCATTGCCTACATTCATCATGAATAATGAACGTAAATATTCGTGATGAATGTTTATATTATTTTTTGGAAAGGGTATCATAGGCATTTGCCTAAACTAATCCCTGACAATTCTAAGACTGCTAAAGCATGCAGCCCTGAGATAATTCCTAGTGGTCACAAGTTGTTTGCGCCTGGATTCGAACCTTGGTAGGTAGGTTATCTAGCCTCATCCCCCACAAGTTTTAACCAGTACGCCACAAGCCTTGTGGTTAAACGTTTATATTATTCATGACAAATGATACGCCATTCATATTAAATAACGTGTGAAAGTCTATGACACGAGGTACGCTATCCTTTATCACTCGGTTGACAAAGAAACTTAAGTTTTCAATTGAACCTATGTCTATACATACATCCAGAAGCATTTACAAATCAAATAATTCTTACAAATTCACAAACTAGTTTACACATGTTGTTTCATGTATAAAATAAAACATATAAATTGCAATCTATATACAGTGTTGTTTCATTTTATGGGACGTTTAGGATTGGTTTTTTTTCTGCACTTAAAACAGTCTCGAACGTTAAACATATGAAACAACACTATATAATCTCCCTATTTTCACAATGTTGTTTTATATGTAAAAAACACATAAAAACATATTTGTAAGTTTGTACGATTTATTAGATTGTAAATAATTATATATATATATATTGTGGAAGGTTTTAAACAAGAAAAAGTAAAGTTGAAAATGCGCCAATCTAGTGTTCTATGTGAGGCAGTAGTAATTTATAAAAAGAACCCATTTGAAGATGCATTATTTGCTTCTTTTTTTACAATTATTCACATACGCGATATATAATTTCAATTTTTTTTATCACATCACAATGAAATATTTTTTTTTATTTTTTAATTAAAAAATAAAAAAAAGGATTTTCTTCTGTCAATAATTCACATATTTCATATTTATACATTTTCAACTTTACGTTTCTAATTTTAACGTCTCCCTCTATGTGTTTGTGTGTGTGTGTCCGTACGTACACACGCACGCTTGTAAAACAATATCTTAAATTATAGTTTTTGATGTAAGTACATTATGTAGAAGAAATCATATCGGTTCTCACATGTTTGTAACTCCTTTATGCTTCTCGGTTGATTAGCATATAGAACGATAATCAAATGAAAAACACATAAATGTTACAAATATATAAAAACAGATATAATTTTTTTTTATATAACTTGTTTTCATCAAAAACTATTATTTAAGATAGCTTGATTCACTTATTGGGCCCTCCTATTTAACCCATGAACATGATCTAATTCATTTTTTAATAGAGTTTTAAACAATTATGAACACTATCGAATTCACTCATGAACAGTAGATGATTTAAATATAATTAATATTTACATGGCATAAAAATAGGAATTAATTTTTTGTAAGCGTCTAAGAAATAAATAATTAGAAAGCGAAAATTATAAACATTTTATATTTATATATAAAAGGCCAGAACATGAAATGTTTAGGTGTTTTTGATTACGAGTATAGCTGTTAATACTAATAAAATGTTTACAAGCGAATGGATGAAGGAAGCAATATGATAAGATTTGGTCCATTTGGAGGATAAGCCAGGTATTTAGTAGGTAACAACTATATAAGTGTTGAATTGGCGTATACATATATGTGGCGTCTATGGTATGCCGACACAAACACAAAGACCCCACTATCCCTCCCTCCAAAACAAAAGCTTCCAACGTAAATGCTGCTTAATAATTTCCCACCAAATTTAATATTTGTCTGTCAACCCCTTTAATTGTTATCTTGTAGGGTTCAACCGTACACCCTATATATATATAGAGAGAGAGAGAGAGAGAGAGACAGAGAGAGATAAAGGAACGGGTTTATACGAAAACGGTAATAATTTACGAGAATGCGAAAACAATCCTCAGCTAATCATTTTGTACATGAATATTTTTCATGTACAAAATCATATGTGATTTTATACTAGCATAAAAAATGGCACGCGCGACTTTTGGTACGGAAAAAGTCGGTTAATCATATATGATTTTGTATGTAAATCATATGTGATTTTGTACATGAAAAATGTCATGTACAAAATAATTGATTGAGAATTGTCCTCACATTCTTGTAAATTGTTACCGTCCTTGCATTAACCTCTCTCTCTCTCTCTCTCTCTCTCTCTCTCTCTATATATATATATATATATATATATAGGGTTGGGTTCACGTGAGACCAGTCTGTTTTCGTGAGACCCGTAAGACCACATTTTTACAATTGAAACTTCACAGCAAATTATTGTGAAGGTAAAAAAAAATTGAACCTTCATATGAATGTTACCTTCACAGTGTTTTGCTGTAAAGTTTCAAGTGTAAAACAGTGGTCTCACGAAAACATCGATTTATTTTTACCTTCACAATGCTGTGAAGTTTCAAATGTAAAAATGTGGTCTCACGGGTCTCACGTGATCCCATATATATATATATATATATATATAGGGTGATAATTAAATAAAACCACAAAAAGGTTACAAACTCGTGAAAACTGATATGAATTTTTTTTTAAAATTACATGATTTTTTTTTATCAAATGCTAAGATTTAAAATATTATTTCACATATACGTCTTTCATAACATGAAACTTTCACATTATTTGTTTCACCATATAAATATTTTATACGTGTATTTTTGGTTTTACTAGGTGTCTACAAAAAAAATTCACATATAACTATTTCATAAGGTGAACCCAAACATACGTAAAACATTGTCTTAAATTATAGGTTTTGATGAAAAAAAATCATGTAAAAAATTATTTTTACATCGGTTTTCACGACTTTCTAACTTTTTTGTGGTTTTTATTTGATTATTGCCCTACATATATATATATATATATAGAAAGAGGTTCATGCGAGGACGGTAACAATTTACGAGAATGCGAGAACAATTCTCAGCCAATCATTTTGTACATGAAACTTTTCACGTACAAAATCACATATGATTCATGTAAAAAATCACATATGATTCACGTACAAAATCATATATGATTAGCTGCGACTTGCCCACGCAAAAAGTCGCGCGTGTTTTTTTTATGCTTACAAAATCACATGTGATTTTGTACATGAAATCATATATGATTTTGTACATGAAAAATTTCATGTACAAAATGATTGGCCGAGAATTGTCCTCGTATTCTCGTAAATTGGTACCGTCCTCGTATAAACCCGCCTCTCTCTCTCTATATATATATATTTATAGAGAGAGAGAGAGAGAGAGAGGCAGCTTCAAGGGAAACAGTAAAAGAAACTGAAGAACACACTGATAGCCCGCCATCCTGACGGTATACACTAATGCATACAAGCGCTTTTTGTTCCTATGCACTAATGCTTCTACCATTACATATGCATTGATGCATATTCACAAATGCATGTTACAAATTACCGGTATGCATTAATGCATAACATCCAGATGGAAGGCTCCCAGAGTTTTCTTCAGTTTTGTCTTTTTTTTATGTTTTACCCTGAACCTGACCTTATATATGTAGACACGGGATTATGTGAGATCAAACTGTTTTCGTAAGACTCGTGAGACCACTTTTTTACACTTGAAACTTTACAGCAAAAAACTGTGATGACAAAATTCACATTGTTTTTGTTGTGAATGTAACCATCACAATGTTTTTGCTGTGAAGATTCGGTTTTTTATTACCTTCACAATGTTTTGCTGTAAAGTTTCAAGTGTAAAAGTGTAGTCTTACGGGTCTCATGAAAACAGTCAGGTTTCACGTGAACCTAATCATATATATATATATATATATATATATACACACACACATACATATATAGAGGCGGGTTTATGCAAAGATGGTAACAATATACGAGAATGCACGAACAATCCTCAGCCAATTATTTTGTACATGAACATTTTTTCATGTACAAAATCATATGTGATATTGTACTAGTATATAAAATGACATGTGCGCCTTTTGCCAACGGAAAAGTCCCAGCTAATCATATATGATTCTGTATGTGAATCATATGTGATTTTGCACATGAATCATATGTGATTTTGTACATGAAAAATTTTATGTACAAAATGATTGGTTGAGGATTGTCCTTGCATTCTCGTAAATTGTTACCGTCCTCGCATTAACCTCTTTCTTTCTATATATATATATATATGATTGGGTTTCGGTGAGAACAAGAGTTAAGATGAAAAACATAAGAAACGTTTTCCACAGTTGTATTCAAATTAGGATGAGATGCATCGATATAAGGTGCACCGAGATATACCAGATCAACTCCCTTCTAAAGCGTAATTCATGGATGGGTATGAGATTAAAAGTGATCAAGGGTTGAAAACTCTACTTACGCTTCTCACTTTAATTTTTCGTCTCACATGATCCTAAGACTATATAAGGGGAGGTTCAAGAGAAAACACTAAAAAAAAAGAAAACTGAAGAACACCCTGGGAGCCCTCAATCCGGACGTTATGCACTAATGCATACAAGGTTTTTTTTTTCTATGCACAAATGCATGTTACAAATTACCAACATGCATCAGTGCATACATTCCAGATGGAGGGCTCCTAGGTGTTTTTCAATTTTCTCTTTTTTGAGCATTTTCCATTGAACCTAACCCTATATATATATATATATGTATATAGAGAGAGAGGGAGGTTCATGGGAGGACAATAACAATTTACGAAAATGCAAGCACAATCCTCAGCTAATCATTTTTGTACATGAAAATTTTCTTGTACAAAATCACATATGATTGATGTACAAAATCATAAATGATGCAGACGACTTTCCATGCGACTTAAGTTGCCCCAAAAGTTGTCCGCTACAGTTAGTGCAAAATCACATGTGATCTTGTACATAAAAAAAAACTTCTCGCATTCTCATAAATTGTTACCGTCCTCGTATGAACCCCCTTATATATACATATATATACATACATACATACATACATACATACATATATAGAGGGGCAGGTTCAAATGAGAACTTAAATTTGGTTGTGAACGTGAGGACAAATGAGAGCATGACACGTATCATATTCAAACTGAATAATCAAAGAAATATTTAGTCTGAATAAATATTATTCAGTCTGAATTTTTCTTTGATTATTCAGTCCGAAAAATCTACATTCAGACAAACACGTCTTGCACTTTCATTTGTCCTCACGTTCACAACCAAATTTGAGTTAGCATTTGAACTTTCCTATATATATATAGAGAGAGAGAGAGAGAGAGAGAGAGAGAGAAAGAGAGAGAGAGAGAGAGAGAGAGAGAGAGAGAGAGAGAAAGATAGAGGAAAGTTCAAATGACAACTGAAATTTGGTTGTGAACGTGAGGACAAATGAGAGTGCGACACGTGTCTGAATATACATTATTCAGACTGAATATATAAAGAAATATTCAGACTGAATAAAAACTATATTCAGTCTGAATATTTCTTTGTATATTCAGACTGAATAAATACTATACTCAATCTGAATATTTCTTTGAATGAGACACGTGTCGCACTCTCATTTGTCCTCACGTTCACAACCAAATTTGAGTTCTCATTTGAACCCGCCCTATATATATATATATATATATATATATATAAGAGGGCGGTTGGGGTTGCTTATTTAAAACAACTTATGTTTTTTTAATTGTTTATCACTTATATGTTATTGGCGTTTTATAAAAAAATATTTGGATTAGTTTATGGCGCTATCAAAACGTAATAAACTAGTAAATAAAGGTGTTTGGATTAACTTATATGTCTAAAAACTTCTTATTACCGGTACCACACATGGATAAGTTAATAAGTTAGGAAAAAGTAACTTATCAAAAACTCTTAATTTATTACCGGTGTCAAACCGTTAGACATAAAAATATATTTTTGGCTGATAACCATTCTCAAAAAAATTAACACACTAAAATAAATTAATAAACATTTTAAATAAGCAAACAAACACCATGGAAATCAAATTAAATTAAATTAAATTAAACGAAAATAAAATGTTATTAAGAAAACTGTTTTAAAATCTAACAATCAAGGAAATTGAACAACGGAAGTAATTACCATTTTTGTTTTTGATGGGAAATATATTTAATTAAATATTAATTATTCTGTGAATATGCTACAAGTTTGGTCCATGGGATTTGTCAGGCATAATACTTTCGCCCCTAACAATTTTAAAATTTTAAAATGACTATTATCGTTTGTAAAGATATCCAGATTTAGTTCCCTATCTAACAACTATTGAAAATTACGTCAAATGAACGGAATTTTTGTTCTTTTACCATTTTCTTTTAATTAATCATGTAAAAATGCAATTGAATTACATAATATAGATATATAGTATATATGTTTATACATACATAATAACAAGGCACGAGAGAAGATGTGCCAACAAAGGACCGAGTCTTTTTTGGTTTTAATTCACCATGTTGATCCAAACTCCTTCAGTGATTTGAATATGATTCCTCTATATACTTAGTGAAAATCCAAGTTTAAGTTATTGTTCAGATTCGGTGATAGCAAACACTGATTACACTCAGTGATCACTGAAAGTCAGGAACACTCAATGAACTTAGAAGATCTGAAGAACAACATTCACATCAAAGGATCCTTCAGTGATAGTCGAAGACCTAACTGAAGACAGAGATGGATAGCTCGTGATCTGAAGCGGTTTAGTGATAGCAATGTCCATTTAGAAGAAGTGTGAGATCTTGCGTATGCCTCAGTGATACCTGAAGGATTCTTCCTTGAAGCCTCAATATTAGTGATCAAATGAAGCCTACTCAACAAGATCAAAGTTGATCTTATCCTCGATGCACAAATGTCAAACCCCCATGCCTTATCATAAAAGTACGTACGGAGTTACTTAATTGTCTCCCACGTGCTTACCAACTCTGATTAGGTCACTGTTCATATTCGGCTAAAAGCTTAGTTTCTTTATGAACAAAGGACAAGTTTCCTATAGAAACTTGACACGTGGCATGTACCCTCTGACTTGCATTAAATGCATTAGATATAAATAAATGAAAACCCTCATCTTCATCCTCATGCATGTTTATCTCTCCTTTAAACCTCTGATCTTATTTCTCTCTTATCTTGTGCATCAAACACACTTAGTGATTCTAAGGTTGTAATTGAATAGGTTTAATACTTGTAAATTTGTTTATCTCAATAAACTGATTTAAAAACCCTAAAAAGTTATGTTTATATTCATCCCCCCCTTCTACAAACTGTTTCTATACTTATATACTCTTGTAGACTCCTTTGGGACCAACTCACCATCCACAATTCGTTGGCAAAAGCACAAGCATGTTGCAACTTGCCTCCAGCCACCACAACCTATATCCCCTTTGTTTCCCTTTTGCATTGGTGACCAAATTGGAGCAACACTAGAAATGCTACCCCTTTTTCTTGTTGAAGACAGGAGACAATCATCACAGTCGAGATCCATAAACAATGATATATAGTGATGACCATCAACAAACCTTTGATTGATCCCCTCAACCATGTAAACCCCCCCCCCCCCATTAGTCTCTACAAATCATAACCCCTTTTCTTCTTCTTTTTTAAGATTATTAGGTTGTTTAATTTTTATAGTTAAGAGCAGGTAAGTATGATCTTGGGATATGGTATTGATTTTGATTATGTGTTTGGAGTTTGAACTTAATCTAGATTTCCCTTGGTGCATATCTGTATCGAAACCCCCATCCCCTCTTTTTGTTTTTTGATTATGGGACTTGAGGTGTACGTATTGTAAAGACTCAAAATATCAATAGACAATAATATGCATAAATAACAAGGATCCCAAGTATTGAGTTTAAAATATCTATTACATCTCAAAGTGTGAAGAGAGTAAATACATCTACAAGTAAGAATTATCTAAACTAAAGTAGTAATACTATCTCTTCAATCCAAATTCTCGCTACCAGCAAAAATCTTCCATTTTACCTTGGAAGAACTCTCAACATAAGATAGTTTAAGTTTTGAAAATCGAGGGTGAGACCACATGCTCTAGTGAAATCCCAAAAGGGTCAAAAATATGAATTTAACAAAAATACATATGAGTTTACCATGAAGAAGTTTTAAAAGTAAGACAGAACAACAAAACAATGGACTACGAACAGTATTCGGAGAGAAACTGTCACTCCACTGTGACATATCAAGATGGACCAAGAAGATGCCCATCCATTATACACATGAAACAAATTCAAGGTACATGGAAGTATAAATTCCAAAAAGATTTACACTATCTTGAGGTACACTACTACTACTGTGCATATCCAGTAATCAAAGTAATCATGATATAATCCAATGATTCAATTAAGTATGATATAAAACATTAGAATATGAAATGTAGAATGCCTTTAAGATCAAAGTACTATAATCAATGTAATTTAGAAATTCCAATGTGAAACATATAATTTTGATGTCAAGGGAACTCACTTGAAGTCAGATACACCACCACACGTCTTATAAGTCACTTAGGATAAAATCGAACACCTGAATTAGACGATATAGAAATGATGTTAACCCACCTTAAATATCCTAAAAACCAACCCTTATGATCTCTAACACAAACCCCTAAACAATGCCTCGTATCTAGCCCCAAATGAGAAACGGAACAAACACCGAAAATCCCAAAACTATGGGAAGAGTGACGCAAATGCGACCCCAGGTCGCATGGGACCCGCTTTCCCATCTGTTTGTGTTACACGAGTTCAGTACCAAAAATCCTAAAAGCTAAACCCATCCAAACCTCTTATATATTGATTTTAAGGTCTAAAATCCCTGGAATTGATGAAATCAACTATCTAAACCATATCTAACATCAGTTCCTCACAAAATGAACTAATCTACCACAATACATGCCAAGAGAACCAAGATAAAAAAAATTATAACTTGAAACCATTGAATAACAAATGAAAACATTAACAATGGCAGACTTCTAGAAAGGAATCATTGATTGAAACTATTAAGAACATTTCATAACCAAAACCCAACCATGGATTTCATAGCATTCTCTTGAAGAAAGAAACCCCAAAATTAAATCCAATACTCCATTGATGGAGACTACAAGCTTTGGAGAAGTAGGTAATACATGAATCCTGATGAAACCTCTTTCAAAACTCCTTTGATTTCTTCAAATCCTCAAGAGTATCCTCCACACCTTCAAACCAATTTCCTCTCTTCTTTTCTCAAGAAACTTCCATATGGAAATGGGGAGGAAATAAGGGTTTTACTCCCTTTATTTCCATATTTACAAGATAGTCCCTGTTGGGTAAAGGGATTTACATCCAAGTCTTTAAACTTATAGATCTCACTATTTTAAATAAGTGAGGGTTATAATAATATCTCCCCCTTAAATGAATTCCATCTCCGAAATTCCATCTGTGAAAAAATACGGATATTTGGATATCATCTCTGACTCTAACTCTCAAGTGGCCTTCCATCCCTTGTGAAAGCGCCAATGAATCTTTACGAGACCAATTTCCTTGTTTTACAACTTCGTGACTTTACTATCGGTTCTTCAACAAAGTTAAACTTTTCATCAATGTGAATTTCCTCTATGGGATCTATGGCGGCTAAACACTTCCTCAAATTCGAATCATCGATAGTGTTACGAATGCCCTTTTAATCTTTCGAGTAAATCTATCTTGTATGACACTTCTCCAACATGTTTGATAATTGCCAACGACCCAATGTAACACAGGCTCATGTTCCCTTTCTTCCTGAATCGTACTATGTCTTTCCATGGTGATAGTTTTAACATTACCATGTTTCCGGTTTGAAATTCAATGTATTTTCGTTTCTTGTCTGCATAACTCTTCTGCCTATCTTAGGCGATTTTTAACCTCACTCGGATTTGAACAATCTTATCCGTAGTTAATTGAACGATCTCATGTCTGGTCAACTATTTCTCTCCTAACTCATTCTAACACAATGACATTCTACACTTTCTACCGTATAACACTATGTATGGGGCATCTTGAATACTTGTGTGATAACTATTATTATTTGCAAACTCAGTTAATGGCAACTAACTCTCCTACAATCCATTGAAATCGATAGCATAAGCTTTCAACATATCTTCTAATATTTTAATGGTTCGTTCATTTTGATCATCAGTTTGTGGGTGATAAGCAGTAATCAATTTGATTTGCGAACCCATTTCGTTTGAAATCTCCTTCAAAATGAAGATGTGTATCGACTATCTCGATCTGACACGGTGGATAATGGTACATCACGCCTAGTCACCGCTCCGTTAATGTAAGTTTTGCTAATCTCTCCATTGAGTAAGTCTCCTTGATTTGCAAGAAATGCGCCGACTTCGTCACACGATCCACAATCACCTAAATTGCATTAAAGCCCTTTGGAGTCCTAGATAGTTTTTTCACAAAATCCATGGTAATATGATCCCACTTACATACTGGAATGTCAAGGGATTGAATTTTTTCATACGGTTGTTGGTGTTCAGCTTTTACCTGTAAACAGGTCAAACCCCGGTCGACATTAAAGGCAACATCTTTCTTCATACCAGGCCACCAGTAAAACCGACGAAGATCTCTAAAAGAACATAAAAGATAGCTTCAAAACACTTAGCATAAAGACAAAAGACTTCTAAAGTATGTACTTCAGAAGTTCTAAAGGTTTAATTGAAGTTCTGAAGAAGTTTTGAAGATGCTCTGAAAAACTTCTGAAGACAGTTCAGAACCATTTCTGAACTGTGTCTGTTATCTTGTTGCTGTTACTTTAGTCTTTCTAGTTTGTGTATAAATAGAAGTTAGTTAGATCTTTAAAATGAGAAGTTCTAGATTTGTTCTTGTACTGTATATGACATATTTGTAATCTTTGAATATCAATACTACATCCGACTTCAGTGTTCTTTACTGAATTTATTATTCATCTTTGATATCTGGGATCTAACAATTGTGTTATGTAGGAACCCAAATCTCATATTGAATCAATGATCTAATGAAAATATGTAAAGCGGAAGCAATTTAGATCAAACAGTTTATAAATGGAAGAACGATTAATCAAAATGAAGAACAATATTAAGATAGAAGCGTAGTCATATGATTAATCGTGATCATATATCTTACATGATTGGAATGAGGGTATTTGGAGATGGAGAGTTTCAAAGAAACAATCTCACATTCACAATTACAAATGGGGAAGGGAATCCCTATTTATAGCCTAAAATAAGGAAAGTCAAATGACTAGTCTATTACAATAAGACACGTCACAAGGAATCACTAACAAATCTTGTTATACGGTTATCATGTCATTTAACACGTGAAAGAATGTGTTACTGTTAAAGCATCCTCCAATATAAAGGCTCCACGTGTAAATGATGAAATCGTTCCTTGCTAAGTTATCGGGCTATGATGAGAAGAGCAACCAGACAGAAGTTCTGTCTATTCATACAGAAGCTTCTGTGGTCTTCTGACCTTCAGACTTCTAAAGTCTTCACTCCAGACTTCTGAAGTCTCTTCTTCTGAACGATCTCTGATCTTCCATACTTGAATCATAGGTTTTCCTTTTTAAACTTTCAACACTAAAATTAGGGCTAACAATCTCCCCCTAAGTGTTAAAAGGAAAACAATAAAAGGAAAAACCATTGAAAGTCATTGGTCGTCTTCCCATCGAGCTTTGAAAGCTTGGAGATCACCTTAGATAAACATGTAGCTCCCCCTTGATGTAGTAACCCCATTCCAAATATATGCACACGATTTTATTCAAGTCCAAGATATTCTCTGTATGTAGATCAAAAGAAGCTCGACCATAAGAAGCTTATCCGGAAGCTGCGGGTGTGCAACCGTAAGCTTCCGGATGAAAAAGATTGCTTCTTCTGATCTTCAAGGCATGGAATCTTCAGAGGCCCGTATGGACTTAAAAGGTATTTCAAGCTCCCCCTCAACATGATGCTCTTTTTCTTCATTCTCAACTTTAAAAATCAGCATTCAATGTGCCATAAACACCACCGATTGCACCAAAACAACTTTAACTCCGTAGAAACTCAACACACCTTTTAGCCTCGTAATCTCACCAACCCCATAGCATATCGATTCATCCAAACGTGGATAGATAGAGTGTGAGTTGCGTGACAATGTTGTGCATAATCGGTCTAATAACAAAGAATGTGTTCGTGAACCATGAGCTGAGTGGACATTCAGCACAAGAACTTGTTCAGATAATCTTCACCTTGATGCTCTGGTGAAGAAATCATCCATAGATTGAGGAGCTCGAAATAATATCAACCAGAAATATCTGTTCCAAAAATAGAACTCGAAACCACCAAGATTAATTCTGAGAGCCCCGATGTGAGATCAAAGGATGAAAATTATGCTCGGTAGTTCTTGATCATTGACAGGATTTCAACGACCTCTATCTCTCGGTTGAAAGAAGAAATCTCTCGATGAAGTGCGGTTCGAATCGTACTTCTTGGTTCTTTGATGTTCAGAAGCAATACTTGTTAAGAGCGGGTCCAGAGCTGAGATGAACTGAAGCCGTGGCTAATTTAAACTTCAACGAAAAGAATTCTGAAGTTTGACGTGATATAGAACAAGCCACAATACCACTCATCAACCTATAAGATATAAAATCAGCAAAGAAAGTTTCTGTCCAGCACCATTACACTGACTTCTACGCTGCTTCTGGACGTGAAATATTTGGAGTTTGGGAAAACTCAAAACATAAACATTGTAGCTCAGTGTGTTAGCTTTCCACAGAAATTGGATTCACCTTCTTTGGAGCTCGGACGAATGAGATATGATCGTTTCCGTACAGTCGCGCAGATCTGTCCAGCAGCTTCTAGTTTAACATGTAACTTCTGATTATGTGAGTCTTCTCTGGGGTAAGGCATGTAATAATCCAGAAGCTCTGGTTCGTAATTCCAGAAGTCTCTGGATGCCTCTAGTCCAAAACCTCTGGTCCTTAGTCCAGAAGCTCGGGTCGTTCTTACAAGAAGCAGATCTAACTCGATGCGTAACAACTTTGCTTCAGCACACTACCGTCAACTTCGACGATTTAATGGGCCTTCTACAGATCGAATCACTGAAAACTCAAAACATGAAACTTGTAGATCCTTCTGTTTTCTATCCAGAGGCTTTTGAATCGCATGAATTGGTGATGGTATGAGAGAGATATGACCGATATGGCACAGCATCGCAAATCTGTCAGCATCCTGATTTTTATTCAATGCCACAAAAATTGAATATGGGTTTGCATAACCAAATCACAACCAAAGCGTTGATTTCCAAACATTGGTTCTTGACATCGAAAATAACTCTTCATGACGTTATTTTAAGAGACCAAGTCTCTCATAAACATTTTATCAAACACCTTGTGTGCATAATCAATTTTTACCCAATTGGCAATGAATTTTCTTCCCAATAACCATCCGCATTTCGCATCTAATGAGAATAAATTTGTAGAATCGAATATAAATGAAATCAAAACTGAATTTGAATATAAATAAATTCAAACACAGATTTGAATGATATCTTCGAGAACAATTCGAAAACAAAGTATAAAAAGATGAATGTTATAGATCTAAAAATAAGATGAAATAAACTAGATTCAATGAGATAAAATCAACAGATTGGATCGTTTGATTTAAGCAAATCAATAGGCTCTGATACCAATTGTAGGAACCCAAATCTCATATTGAATCAATGATCTAATGAAAATATGTAAAGCGGAAGCAATTTAGATCAAACAGTTTATAAATGGAAGAACGATTAATCAAAATGAAGAACAATATTAAGATAGAAGCGTAGTCATATGATTAATCGTGATCATATATCTTACATGATTGGAATGAGGGTATTTGGAGATGGAGAGTTTCAAAGAAACAATCTCACATTCACAATTACAAATGGGGAAGGGAATCCCTATTTATAGCCTAAAATAAGGAAAGTCAAATGACTAGTCTATTACAATAAGACACGTCACAAGGAATCACTAACAAATCTTGTTATACGGTTATCATGTCATTTAACACGTGAAAGAATGTGTTACTGTTAAAGCATCCTCCAATATAAAGGCTCCACGTGTAAATGATGAAATCGTTCCTTGCTAAGTTATCGGGCTATGATGAGAAGAGCAACCGTACGAAGTTCGTCTATTCATACGTGCTTCTGTGGTCTTCTGACCTTCAGACTTCCAAAGTCTTCACTCCAGACTTCTGAAGTCTCTTCTTCTGAACGATCTCTGATCTTCCATACTTGAATCATAGGTTTTCCTTTTTACACTTTCAACACTAAAATTAGGGCTAACATGTTAGGTCTGAAAATATTGTATCCGAGATGTAGTTGAAGACATGTAGGACCAAAAGTGTAAAGTCAACAAAGTCATAAATATGGAAATGTTTAAACAATTGGAGTTAGGATTGAATTAGAATTGTGTTAAATAAGGAAAGGATAAGTATATTGTAATTATGGCAATTATATAATGCCTCAAACTCCTATAATTTCCTTATCTCATTATAACTTTTAGCAATATAAATAGAGGGTTAGGGCTAGCATTAGAAGCAGATCAGTAATTCATATAATTAGAGAGAGAGCTTATTGAGAGATTACTTTATAATCGATATATTATACAAGTGAGATATACAACGTCAATTATTCATATTAATCGTGTTTTTCATATATTAGTGTGTTAATTACATCGTTACCTGATATACTGGGATCAACAAGTGGTATCAGAGCCGAACGATCAGAGTTTTGATTGATTTCTAATCGATTTCTTGAAGAAAAAGGTACACGGTTTCTTTTGCGATTTTAGAGATTTATGATTTTTTTATGTGATTGTTTATATTTGATTTTGATCTTGATTTATATGTGTGTGATTTTTTTGTGATTAAATCGATTTCGTCAAAAAGTTTTGATTTTTTAAGGATTTTTTCCCGAAAATGGTTACTTTTTCATTCCGCATCGCATCGATTTTGATCTATTTTGCCTAAACTCCAAGCTTTAAAGTTGTTGGTATTTGTCTTGCGAAAAACATACTAAAATGTCATTATAGTTGGACATTTTTTGGGAACAAAAAAAATTCGGATGAATAGTGTTTTGTCGGGTGAATAGTAACTTGTCGGGTGAATAGTGTTTGTCGGGTGAATAGTAAATTGTAAGTAGACTTCTTCAAAACTGCAGACTTTAGTTCATCAAAAATAAGAGAAGTATTATCATAATGTTTGTTGAATGCTACTCCATGAAAAATTATTCTCCCATTTGTTGATGCTTGATCCAGACTTAAGCTTTTACTAGAAAGGCAAGTGTTTAGAATTGTAAATAAGCAATACCAGATAGGGGGTAAGCACTTCCTTCTGAATGAGCTTAATGCATTAAGTTGCTCAAAGTATCCTATTTTCATAAAGTTTGAAATCATCTCAGAAGATGATGGAATAGGATCAAATGAAGTTTTCCCAAGAACTTCATCCTCCTTAGGTAGAAAATGGATACTTCTGATGTCTTCAACAGAAATGCATACTCTGTAGCCATGAACATATGAAGAGATATCATCTGCTTCTTCATCAACTTCTGCGTGAAACCACCATTGTTGTAGATAAGAGGCAGGAACCAAAAATTTCCTGGATAGCAAAGCTCGTAGATGATGTTTCTTCAAAATTTCAATTAGGATCATTTGATCTTCATTGAAATCAGTAGACTTTAGATTCAGGGCACAGTTGTTCTTCTTGATTTTAAGTAGCTTCTCTTCAGGGACATAGAGTTTGGACAAATCAGGACCATCACTGCTTTGTGCACGAGATTGAGAGTCAGCAACACCAACATTTGACTCAGAAGCCATTCAATAGGCTCGATTTGAGTTTCCGCAATTTTATCAGTTCGCAGGTTAGGGTTAGGGTTTGATTTGGGATTTGGATTTGAAGGTCCAGCGTCAGAAATCACAGTAGTAGTAGTGTCTTTGAAAATCTGTTCATCATCGAGATTGATCTCCATTGATCCAACCATTGTCTTCTTAGGAACTATTTTGAATGAATCATTTCTTGATGATCCATTACTGTCACTGAAACGAGATTTTGCAGATTGAACATTGGACGACACATAGTTGAAAATGAGGAAAAAACTGGAGTTTGAATGAAAATCAATGAACATGGAAAGATTTCGGAGGGAAAGATTGCTAGAAAGTGAAGACGAAGATGAAGTCATGGATTATAATTGACTGAATAATCGTGGATGGACACGTGGCCAAAAGTAAGAGTGATTAGAGTAGTAGTCATCATTTATTCGGATAAATGAACCGTTTAATCGATGTTCTTAAGGATTAGCCAATGAAATTAAAACACGTGGCACACGATTAGTCTTTATAACGGGAAGAAAAATTCTGAGAACAAGTTCAAAAAAAATTCAGAAGAAGTTCAGAACTTCTGAGAATAAGTTCAAAAGTTTGAAAGAGATGATTCAGAAATACTTCAGAACTTTCGAAATAAGTTCAGAACTTGACTTGGAATCCTTCAAAATCATAAAACTCATTTAAAATTACAAACTTTTGAAAAATGTAAAACATTTGAATAATTCAGAAGTAGGTTTGAACAAGAAGAAAACAGTTTATCTTCAGAATTTTGTCCAGATTCTTCAGATGTATACAACAGAAGATGTTGTCCACCATTTCAGATCTTGAATGTTATAGAGAAGTGGGAAAGACTTGAAATAGAGTTTAACTCCCCCTTGAATTAAGAAACATTATGATTCTCCCCCTTAAACAATGCTAGACATCAAAATTGTTAGAAATAAAAGATAGAGAAATGAAATTTTTTTTGCAAGTATTAGAAGACAATCAGTTTGTTTGAAAAATTATGCCTCTGAGTTACAAAAAATAATGTTCTAAAAACTTAACTATAGAAACTCTGAAGGTAAGATTTCTCAGAAATTTAAGGAAATAAACTCATAACAGAAAATTTTGAAATTTGAATTGATGCTTAATACTTACACAGACATATTCATCATGCCTAATTTACTTACCAAAAAATTAAAACGTTTTTCATGAAGTGCTTTGGTAAATAAATCAGCTAGTTGATAATCAGTTTGAACAAAAAACATTTCAATATTACCTTTTTCAACATGATCTTTGATAAAATGATATCTGACATCAATGTGCTTAGTCTTTGAATGTTGGACTGGATTTGCAGTAATTGCTATGGCACTTTTTGAATCACAATAAAGAGGAATCTTTTTGAATGTGTAGCCATAGTCTTTTA
The DNA here is from genome assembly GCA_036898165.1 of Silybum marianum. Taxonomy (NCBI): domain Eukaryota; kingdom Viridiplantae; phylum Streptophyta; class Magnoliopsida; order Asterales; family Asteraceae; genus Silybum; species Silybum marianum. Next base: position 10,231,115 of record CM072540.1, on the reverse strand, counting down.
ATTGTGTTTGCATCCAAATAACTTGTGAGCAACAAATTGCAGCAGCAACATATTTAGCCTCTGAGTAGAAGTAGAAACACAATTCTGCTTCTTTGAAGACCAACTCACAAGTCTATCACCTAAAAATTGACATGATCCAGATGTACTTTTTCTGTCTAGTTTGCAACCACCATGATCTGCATCTGTAAAAGCTGTTAGCTCAAAACCAAAATTCTTTGGATACCAAAGTCCCAATGAAGGGGAACCTTTGAGATATCTAAGGATTTTTTTAGCAGCAAGAAGATGAGATTCCTTAGGATTAGCTTGATATCTAGCACAAATACATGTAGCAAACATTATATCAGGTCTACTAGCTGTTAAGTAAAGCAAAGATCCAATGATGCCTCTGTACTTCTTCTGATCATCAGATTTTCCATTCAAATCAGGTTTTAATTTTGTTGCAGTGGCCATTGGAGTTTGAATACTAGAACAGTCAGTCATGTCAAACTTCTTAAGTAAATCAGAGATATACTTAGATTGATTAATGAATATGCCAGTGGGTAGTTGTTTTACTTCGAGACCAAGAAAAAATGTTAATTCTCCCATCATACTCATTTCAAATTCAGTTTGCATGATTTTCTCAAAATTTCTGCAAAATTTTGGATTTGTAGAAGCAAATATAATATCATCTACATATATTTGTATTAAGATCATATCATCACCTTTCTTTTTTATAAATAAAGTTGCATCAACAGTACCTCTTTTGAACTTGGAATTCAGAAGAAAAGTTGTGAGAGTGTCATACCATGCTCTTGGTGCTTGTTTAAGTTTCATATAAGGCTTTGTCCAAAATGTAAACATGATCAGGAAATTCTTTGCTTACAAAGCCTTCTGGTTGTTCAACATACACCTCTTCATGAAGAATTCCATTCAGAAATGCACACTTAACATCCATTTGAAAAACTTTCATGTTTTTGTGAGCAACATATGCAAGAAAGATTCTGATAGCTTCTAGTCTTGCAATAGGAGCAAAAGTTTCATCATAATCAATGCCCTCTTGTTGACAATACCCCTTAGCTACAAGTCTTGCTTTATTTCTCACAACAATCCCATGTTCATCCTTTTTATTTCTGAAAACCCATTTGGTGCCAATGATTGATTTACCTTTTGGTTTAGGAATCAATCTCCAGACTTTATTTCTTTTAAATTGATTTAGCTCATCTTGCATGGCTAAAATCCAGTCTGGATCTTGAAGTGCTTCACATGGCTTTTTGGGTTCTATACTGCTTAAAAAATTCACATACAGACATTCATTTGTTGTGGCTGATCTTGTTTGTACACCTTTTGATGCATCACCGATAATCTGATGAATTGGATGACTTGATGTCCATTTGTTCACATTTGGCAATGGTTGAATAGATGAAACATTGTTGAATGAATCATAATCATCAATGATTGCTTGAGTTTCAGTATCATGATTAATAGTTGACCGTAGATCTGAAGTCTCCCCCTCAAATTGAACATTCTGTACTGGTTCAGAAATAATCTGCACATGTTCAGAAACAGGAACAATAGGTTCAGAAGGAACTTGCACTGTTTTTGAAATAATTTGTACAGGTTCAGAAATGGGAAATTCTGAATTTGAGGTTGAGAGTGGTGGTCCAGAAGTATTTGATATTGTAGGTTCTGTAGTTTCTTGTTCTGGAATACTTCTGAGTAGAGAAGGATTTTGATAATCTGCAGAAACATTCACAGAAATATCAAATAAGTCTTGACATAAAGTATCTAAATTTGTTTTAAGAAAAGTTTTAGATTCAGAAATGAGATTTGTCTTGTTGCATTCTGAATCCAAAATTTCAGAAACTTGGATAAGCTTGAGTTCTGAACTGTCTTGTTCAAAAGTCATTGATGGCTCATGAAATCTAATATTTGAAGTCTCACTGATTATTTGTGTTCCTTTGATAAGTACTCTATATGCTTTTGATCTTTGAGAATAGCCAACAAATATACCAACTGTACCCTTAGTTGCAAATTTATCTAGATGATGTGTATCATTCAGAAGAAAACACCTGCAACCAAATTTTTTAAAATAATCAATAGAGGGTTTCTTTGCTTAATAATTTCATAAGGAGTTTTAAGTAGTTTTCTATTCAGAATTGTCCCGTTCTGAGTAAAACATGCAGTTGCAATTGCTTCTGCCCAGATAGATAAAGGAAGTTCGGAATATGCTAGCATGGTCCTTGCAGCTTCTACTAAAGTTCTGTTTTTCCTTTCAACAACACCATTCTGTTGGGGAGTTCTGGCAGCAGAAAAATTATGTGAAAAACCAACAGATTCCAAAAAATTCTGAAGTGTAGAATTTGTAAATTCTGTGCCATTATCAGTTCTGATCTTTTGAACTGGTAGTTGAAGAAGAACCTAAATTTTCTTCGGAAAAGGAATAAGTCTTTCAGAAGTATCAGATTTGAGTCTTAAGAATTCAACCCAAGTATATCTTGAATATTCATCTACAATCACAAGAATATATTTCTTTCCACCCATGCTTTGAGTCTTCATTGGTCTACACAAATCCATATGTAGCATTTCAAGTGGATGGGAATTCTTTTCAAATCTGATCTTCCCTAGTTCACATGCAGAGCATATAGAATTCTTTTCAAACCTAATCTTTGGTAGTCCTCTTACAGAGTTGTGTCTTTCCAGTTCAGAAATGGCTTTGAAGTTCAGATGTGATATTCTTCTATGCCAAAGCCAACTATCATTTCTCATAGTTGTGGAAATGTAACACACTCCTTGTAATTGACCATTTGTAGTGAACGTTGCAGTGTAGATATCTCCATCTCCATAAGCAGTTAACTCATTTTTGTTTGATGAACTCATAACATGACAATAATCTATATCAAAATTTACCTTCCAATACTTGTCACAGAATTGACTTATACTGAAGAGATTATGTTTAAGACCTTCCACATAGAAAACTTTCATCACTTTAACATCTCCTTTGGAAAAAGTTCCATATCCTCTTACATAACCTTTTGCATTATTTCCAAAGCTAATTGTTCCTCCATATTTTTCATGATAATTAGTTAAAAGTTCTTTGAAAGGTGTCATGTGTCTTGAACATCCAGAATCTAAGACCCACACATGACATATCTGCAAAAATGATTATTGAGATTTAGGTACCCATTTAAGAATGGGTCCTTTGAGATTAGTCAAAAACTTTGAATTTCTGAATTTTGACTTAATCTTTTGAATGTCAGAAGTTTGTTCAGAATTTTTTAATTTGTCATTTTTAGTATTATTTTGAAGTTTTTTTTTTGTATTTGTTTGCCAATGTAGCTGAAAATTTCTGAATTGATTTCTCAAGATGTGTTTTATTTGATTTGGAGTTCAGATGAAAATTATGATGACCACAGTTAATGCAGTGAATATGATTCTTCAAAATATTTAATAAAGCAATAGAGGAACAAGAATCAACATTGTTTGATTTGTCAACATAAGTTCTTTTATTCACTTTATTAATTCTTGGTACATCAATTTTCTTTGAATTTGAAAAACTATCTAATTTGTCATTCTTTGATAGTCTTTCTCTTTTCTTTCTCCAAACTAAAGTGGATAGCTCTGTAAAAGATAAGAAATGAGGATTAGTATAAGAAATTATTTTACTAACTTTAGTTGTAACTTCAGATTTAGGATTTGAATTCTGAACTTTAGAAGTTGAATTTGAAGATTGTCCTTTTTCAAACTTTTTAATTCTGGTTGCAAAATCAAATGATGATATTGAATATACAGGTGTTTTTGTGGATATAGGAGTATCATTTGATGAAGTAGAAGAAGATGAAGTTTTCAGAAATTCAGGTTTCAGAAAAACAGTATTAAACTTGTCAGAACGAACTTTTGGTTCTTCTGATTTTATAATTTCTCCTTTAGTCATATTTGATTGTAATTTATAAACCAAATATCCATCTTTATCAATAACTTGAACCATATGATCATCATCATCTTCTGAATCTGAAGCATTCATTAAATCTGAGAACTTATGTTGAGTCATGCTAGATGCAAAAGATTTTTGATTTAAAATATTTTGAGACTCATTATCAGAATTATCAAAAATAATTTCTGAATTCTCATTATTATCTTGTGAAGATTCAACATCTGAGAATTCATCATATTTTTCTTCATGTTCTGATTTATTATCAGAATTATCTTCTTTTAGAACTTTAGATAAACTTTCAGAAGTAGATTCAGAAGATAATTCAGAAATTTTCTCAGTTTTAATAGATGATTCAGATTTTTCATTTATGATATCTTTTTGTAAACTTTCCATATTTCTTTTAACAATAATTTTTCTTCAGAAAATTTTTCAAGCGATTGTTCAGCTTGTTGGCAATTTTGTTTATAGATTTGACTTTCAACTCTGAATTGATTTACCAATATTCTTTCACCTTTAATTCTGTTTCTGAGATTTTCAAATTTAGAATACATATTTTGAACTTGATTTTGCATTTCAGAATTTTCAGAAAGTTGTTCAGAATTTGATTCAGAATTTGGTTCAGAAGAGTAATTTATTTCAGTATTTGGTTTAGAAGATGAAGGGGAAGGGCCGACCTTGGTTTTAGCTACTGATGACGGGGCAGCATCGGGGACCGGAACAGGGACACGAAGCTGCTCCGTGATATTCCAGATGAGTTGAAAGACTATGATCCCCCCCCCTTGACATCCACTCGCCCTAATGAATAAGCAGTACACGTCATGGGCATCCTGCTTTTCTATGTTCTAGAGACTTGTATGTAACTATTGAGAGTGAAGATATTATACACAATGTGTATATTCCGCCGACACAGAGGGCATGGGGACGTAAAAAGGGGGATCCTATCAACTTGTTCCGAATACCTCAGAATCATGTGCATGTTTATCTTCTCGATCCATTTGGCACATATAGCAGTTTGATGCATAATGAGCTACTTCTTCATCATATTCACCATCACTCCAGTTTAGCCAATCCTCTTCATATTTGGTAACCAAAGCTGGATTAAGCTCCTTCTTTTTAGCAAGAAGATGCTTTTTCTCATAGTAGCCTGAGTTTTTTATTTTTGGCATTTTGCACTGTCTTGCATAATGACCAGGCTTACCACAATTAAAGCATCTTGCTGGTTCGTATGTCTCGGTTGACCAAAGATCTTGACTTTTCTTGAGACCAACTTTAGATTTTGGTTTGTTCTGATATTTTTGATTATATCTTTGAGTAAATTGCCTTGTCATAAAAGCAATATTATCAGAAATTCTCTTAAGTTCTTCCTCTGATTCATCCCCATCACACAAATGTGTTTCTGGGATCTCACAGATTTTGCTCTTAGAAGAAATGGTCATAGAATTATTATAATTTTTGCTCAGCAAGGCTACTGTTTCATTTGCCTTCTTTTGCGCATTTTGTCTAGTCTTGATTTTGTCTTCTTGTTGAAACAGAATGCCATAGACATCATGAATAGATTTTCTAGAAAGATTTCTAGTAACCATGTTGTCAGAAAAACTTGACCATTCATTCCCTAAATTGTTCAGAAATTTATTGTTTATCTTAGAGTTTGATTTCTAAACACCATTTCTTCTCAGATCATTCAGGATATTGTTGAATCTATGATAAGTCTCTGTAATAGATTCATTTTATTTATACTTGAAGTTTTCATAAGTACCCACACAAATATTCAATCTTTGTGCTTGGGCCTTTGTACTACCCTGCATTTGTGCTTCAACCTCATCCCACATGGCTTTAGCAGATGTTAAACTATCTACCCTATTGAATATTTCATTTGGAATGGCCATTGTAAGAAGAGTTAATGCCCTTTTTATCAATTTCAGCTTGAGCTTTCTCAGCAGTACTGTACATGCCTGGGCTTTTCTTGATTCTTGAAGCTGGTATCTCAGGAGTTGACTCAGTTCTTGGTACTGATGGTATTTCCACATAGACCTCCAGAGGGCCATTTATGATCGATTGCATTAACGCTTCATCAATATTATCCAAGAATTGAATCATCCTGATTGCCATTGATGATATTCACCCAAAAACAGAGTTGGTGGTTTAGTTTCTGATCCGATGGAGACGATTTCTTTCGACATCTTTGATTTGAAATAGATCGTGAATTCACCTGAAATTGAATCTTGAATTTATCAATCAAGAAAATCAAGAACTGTCAGATCTGACAAGTTCTTCTCTAAATGTCAAGAATAGATGAATTGGCTCTGATACCAATTGTTAGATCCCAAACAATCAAGAATGTGGAAAGATTAAAAAAACAAGAACAAGAATTAGATCACTGAAGTTGTATGTAGTATTGATCACTAAACTGTATTACAATATGTGTATCTTTTCAAGCTCTATCTATCAACGTTAGTTATAACAAACTATCAAACTATCTATTTATATACAAACTAGAAAAGCTAAAGTTACAGTACAAAAATAACATACATGTTCAGAACTACTTCTGAACATCTTCAGAACTTCTTCAGAAGTGTCTTCAGAATCCTCTTCAGAACTTCTTCAGAATCTTTAGAATTCTGAAGTAGCCACTTCAGAAGTTATGCCTTAGGTTTTACTTCATTTGTCTTCAGACTTCTGAATCTTTCTTAACAGAACCTAGTCTTCTTTTGAAGCTATTTATAATATCTATTATGTACAATAATGCTGAAAAGGAACAAGCAAAGATAGATAAGAGAGCTCTTACCCTTCTGATTATGGCTATACCAAATGAAATATTCAACAGGGTTGATAGTTTAACTTCTACAAAGGCAATGTGGGATGAAGTTGAGGCTCAGATGCAGGGGAATACAAAAGCTCAAGCACAGAGATTAAACATATGTATTGGTACATATGAAAATTTCAGATACAAGGAGGGAGAGGCTATTACTGATACTTATCACAGGTTTAACAACATTCTGAATGATCTAAGGAGAAATGGAGTTCTGAAATCAAATTCTGAAATTAATAACAAATTTCTAAACAATCTTGGAAGTGAATGGTCAAGTTTTTCTGATAACATGGTCACAAAAAATCTGTCCAAGAAATCCATTCATGATGTTTATGGTATTTTGTTCCAACAAGAGGACAAAATAAAGATCAGACAGAATGAGATAAATTAGACAAATGAAAATACTGTAGCATTAATCAGTAAGAAAATTAACAGTTCATTGAAAATCTGTGATATTCTTGAAACCAGTATCTGTGATGGAAATGAGTCAGATGAAGAACTGAAGAGAATTTCTGAAGGTATAGCCTTCATGACATAGCAGTTTCATCAGAGATATAACCAGAAGTATAAGAACAAACCTATATTTGATGAAGGACCAAAGAAAGTATTTGGTCAAGAAAATGTTCCAAAAAATACTTCTGAACCAGCCAAGTGTTTTAACTGTGGAAAACTAGGGCACTTTGCTAGACAGTGCAAAATGCCTAAAGTCAAGAATACTGGTTATCATGAAAAGAAACATCTGTTCTCTAAGAAGATGGATGCCAATCCTGCTCTTGTAACCAAGTATGAAGAAGACTGGCTGAATTGGACTGATGATGAGGCTGATGAAGAGGTTGCTCACTATGCAACAAATTGCTTTATGTGTCAGATGACTCTAGAAGACACACATACTCATGATACTGAGGTAACCACTTCTTCTGAACTTACTTCTGAAACTATCTCAAATTCTGAAACTGCTGAAACTTCTCAAATAAACTTACAAGATCAAACTCTGAATATGAATTCAGAATTTGAAACTTTAAGAAACAGAATAAAAGGAGAAAGGTTATTAGTTAACCAATTCAGAATAGAAAGTCAGGTATATAAATTAAATTGTCAAAATGCTGAAGAAACTCTTGAGAAGATTTCTAAAGAAAAATCTGAATTGAAAGAAAAAATGGATAATATGCAAAAGGAAATTGTGAATGCTAAATCTGAAACAGAGGTTCTGAATGTCAAAATCCATTTTCTGAATCAAGAGAGACTTGAGTTATACAGAAAGGTTAAGGAATTAGAAGATCTGAATTTCAAAATGGGTCGAACTGAGCAAACTTTGAATATTTTGACTAGTCAGGCTAAGAATTCAAAATTTTATAATATAAAAACAGGTTTAGGATATACTGAAAGTCCAGTTCTGAAAAAAGCACCATCAAATTTATATGACATTTGAAACATAAAATTTTTTAATGAAAAAAGTAAAGGACTATCAAGTAAATCTGTAGATCATTCTTTGCCTGAGAGAATCCCATTTGTAAAAACAGAAGTTTTGTTTGCTGATGAATCTGAAACACATTTCGAAGAAATTAAGTCTACTTCTGAACATATTTCTGAAACCATTTCTGAACAAAAGTTTGAGATTATTTCTAAACTTGTTTCTGAATCTATTTCTGAAGAAAAAATTGAAAATTCAAACCTTTCTGAAGTCACCTCTAAAAATACTTCTGAACAACTTACTTTAGAAATTTATCAGAATTCTTCAGACTTAAAGAAAGAAGACATTTCGGAAGAAACTTATTAAGAATTTTCAGATATTGAATCTTCACATGATAAGGATGAATCTTCAAAGATCTTCTTTGATGATTCTGAAGAAAAGTTTAAACCATCATCAAATTCAGAAAGCAAAAATAAAATTTCAAAACTAAATAGTTCAGAAATGACTCGGAACATATTTTCAGATTTAAGGAATGCTTCAGATTCTGAAAATAATGATTCTTCAAATGATATCAGTTTTCCTTCTGAATATTTCAAATTTTCAAATTCTGAAACTCATTCAATTTCAGATTCAAATACCATTAAAACTGAATTCAAAGATCGGAATTCTTCTTTAACAGGAAAATCATCTATGTCAACTTCAGATTTCATCACTAGAGTCAAATCTTTTGAACAAGGACAAACTTCAATTCCTACATCTAAATCTCTTAACTCAGAAGTTAAGCAAAACAGAAACAAAAGATTTTATCCTAATATTCATTCTTTATCTGTTTTAGAGTTATCATCTCTAGTATGGAAGAAAAAGGGAGACAACTTATCAGATAAAGACAAACTAGATAGGTTTCCTATTTTCCATAAAAATGTTGTAACAAAAAACAAGATGATAAATAAGAGAAAGCATTCAGTTTCAAATCTCAAATTTGTTCATTCTTATTTTGATTCTGCACAAAATGGTTATACCTCTGAACCAAATGTGACACATCAAAAACAGAATAAGACCAAACAAGCAAATATAAATTCTGAACAGGTTTCAATCTTCTTATCTAAAATGCCAAAAGACAAACTTTTTTCACTTTTAGCTAATATGAAAGGACCCATTTTCAAATGAGTACCTAAAACTAAATAACTTCTTTTGCAGTTATGTCATGTGTGAGTTTTAGATTCTAGATGTTCAAGACACATGACACCATATAAATCATTACTAACTGACTATCATAAAAGATATGGAGGAACAGTTAGTTTTGGAAATAATGCAAGAGGTTATGTAAGAGGCTATGGAACTTTTGTCAAAGGAGATGTTCAAGTTCAGAAAGTTTTCTATGTGGAAGGGTTAAGACATAATTTGTTTAGTACAAGCCAGTTCTGTGACAAATACTGGACTGTACATTTCAATATTAATGTTTGTCAAGTTCTGGGTGCTACAAAAGAGAAACAACTAACTGCCTATAGAGATGGTGACATCTATACTGCCAATTTCACAGAAGATGGTCAACTCACAGGGGTCTGTTATATGTCTACTCAAATGAAGGAAGTAATGTGGTTATGGCACAAAAGAATGTCTCATATGAATTTCAGATCTATTTCTGAATTAGATAGACATAAGTCAGTCAGAGGTTTACCCAAGATCAAGTTTGATATGTCTTCTCAATGTTCAGCATGTGAAGTTGGGAAAATTAAGAGAAGCTCTCATCCTCTGAAGATGCTCTCTTCATGCCATGCTCCACTTGAAATGCTTCATATGGATTTACGTGGTCCAATGAAGACTCAAAGCTTGGGAGGAAAGAAGTATATCCTTGTTATTGTTGATGAGTATTCTAGATATACTTGGGTTGAATTTCTTAGACTTAAATCTGATACTTCTGAAATACTAATTCCATTTCTGAAAAGAATACAGGTTTTTCTTCAACTTCCTATTCAAAAGATTAGAAGTGACAATGGTACAAAATTTACCAATTCTACACTTTAGAACTTCTTGGATTCTGTTGGAATATCCCATAATTTTTCCGCTGCTAGAACTCCTCAACAGAATGGTGTTGTTGAAAGGAAGAATAGAACTCTAGTTGAAGCTGCCAAGACTATGCTTGCTTATTCTGAACTTCCTCTATCTCTTTGGGCAGAAGCCGTTGCTACTGCATGTTTTACTCAAAACAAAACTATTTTAAATATATTTTTTTTGAAAACTCCATATAAAATAATTAAAAAGAGAAAACCATCAATTGATTTTTTCAAAATTTTTGGAAGCAGATGTTTTCTTCTAAATGATGTTCAATACCTTGACAAATTTGCTCTTAAAGGATTAGCTGGTTTATTTGTTGGATACTCACAAAGATCAAAGGCATACAGAGTATTGATAAATATTTCAAAGAGAATCATTGAAACTTCGAACATCAGATTTCATGAACCTACAATGACTTCTGAACAAGACAGTTCAGAACTCAATCTTAATTCAATTGTTGTACAATTATACACCGACTCCACTATTACTGAAAAATCTTCTGAGTCTAATTCATTACAAAAAGCAAATTTAGATTTAATTTGTCAAGATTTATTTGATATTTCTGTTAATGTCTATGCAGATTATCAAAATCCATCACTTCTAAGAACAACTCCAGAGTTAGTCCAACCTGCCATATCAGTGTCAAATCTTTGTGAACCCCCAATCTCAACCTCAACAACAGATCAAGTTACTTCTGAACCTGTTCAACCAACTTCTGAACTTCAACAAGTAACTTCTGAACCAGTAGTTCCTTCTTCTGCACAAATTCAGAATTGTTAGTTCCCAAACTAGCAACAATTGAGAAAACTCCATATACTGTAGAGAGAAGAGATAGAGAATTAAAGAACATTAATCATCAAATCTTCAAATCATATTCATGTATTCAACAATATGGAGGGGAATTGTGAAGAACACCACATATTAGAATGAACCGACTCTCATAAGTCTGTATGTGTGCAAAGTGTGTTCTCTCCCAAAACTTACTTACAGATGAAGCTAAGACACCATATTTATAGGTGCCCAATACATGTGTTAAGTCCAAGCCCATAAAACACTAAAAAGCCCAAAATACAATTCTTTATAAAACTTTCTATCTAATTGAGGCTAATTAGATCTAACAATCTCCCCCTAAAGTTTTATAAAGAAAGCATCATCAAATATTCTCCCCCTTGCTTTCTTTAGAAGCTCTTATGTGCCATTCTTCAAGTCTTCAAGGCGTTACAAGCTCCCCCTCAAATGTAGGCTCATATTCTTGAAAAACTGAGACATTTTACACGTACCATCCAGCTTTCATGACTCAACTTTATCACTGTTTTTGACCATTGAGGAGACTTATTAAGAGAAAACATAAAACATGCACATTGAACTTCAGCCTCTTAGCTTATCAACAAGCTTTGATTCAGCCAATTTGGATGAAAATTGAGTGAGTTGTGCAAGTTTTCCTTCGCCGCGCAAAACAGTCATCAAAACAAAGAATTTGACGCTTTAGACCTCGTTGAGTTGAGTTCAGCTCCGAGCCTTAGATTGAAAAACAGAGGATATTGTGACAATAATATGTCACACACGTAACTTGAATCCATGAAGAACGGATATGCGAACATCCATCTGAAATCGGAAGGAGTACGAGTGAAAATCATTGCTTTCGTTCCAGCATTAGACAACAGACTTTGAGAGTGAATAAGACATGTCAGCTCACTGAATTTGAGAAAATTCAAAACTTCAAAGTCGTGCATATGTGTGTTATCGTTCCAACGCAACTGGATTCATGTATATTGGAGCTTCGAGTGAAACGTTGTGCACGTGCTTCTGAAACAGCGCAATGCTTTCAGAAAACCGAAAAATAATTGGGTTACGGGCTTTGGTTTGATGTGAGTGCTGGACCAACATACTTTGAATTTGATGCTCTGGACTACCTCTAATCCGTCTTTGGTCCATCGTGGATTTTGGTCTCCGGGAGGTCTGGTTTGTGAGTTATGATCGCACCGAATGCCATAAAAAGCACCATTAAGAGATTCTTCAGAAACTTCTGGATAATAAGCTTCTGAACCATGCTTCTGAATAAAATCTCTGTTTGCATCTTCTGATCTGAAAAATATTTTTGAATTTCTCATTAAGCTCTTATTAAGCTGTCTCATTAAGCTCTGATTGAGCTTCTGAATCATTTAACTTCTGGACAACTGCTAATCGGAACTTCTGGACGGCCTTCAGAAAGAAGAAGAAAAAAAAAGAGAACAGCCTGGAACGTTGTATCTTCTGATCAGTTTAGCTTAAAAGAACTTTTGGACAGCAAGCTCTGGACATTATTTTCAGACCGACAGAAGCACTCAGAGGCTTCTGGACAAAAATCTCAGACATACAGAAGCTCTGGACAGCATTTTCAGTTCATCTTTTTCAGAAGTTTTGTACGTCTTCTGATTGAGGTTTCTGCACTTCTTGGACTTCTGCACGTGCATGGAGGTTGTACATTCTGTGCATAACAGCTTAAGAGTAACAACAACCTCTGATTAAGCTCTGTGATTAAGCTCTATGCAGCTTTTAGATCAGCAACCTTAACCCATCCAGAGCTGTTGCATCTGAAACATGCATCTGACGGTAAGTTCTGAAACATGCTTCTGATGAAATACCTTCTAATCTGATCATGAATTTCTCAATATTTAGACACTCAGAAGCGTATGAATGACTTATGGTGAGTTTTCAGAAGCACTATATGACTTCTGAAAATTTTCTTAACTTCTGATTAAACTTCTTTCGCTTGAACAAAACTTTTGAAGCTCTGGACTCTGCAACTTCCACAATAGGTTGCTCAGATAGTCGAGCTTGAGTTTTATAACATTGTTGAAGCTCTGATTCAAGAGTTTCTGCTTTTCAGAAACTCTGAGGACGATAAACAGTGTAACAGAGTCTCTGGACGTCATCTGATGTGTTTCTTCTGAACATTTGAACCTCTGAACGTGCATAGAAATTCAGCGCATATCTTTGCATAACAGGTTAACACGTCCAGCCTCTGGATGCTTTCTGAATCAGCTACATGTTAGCATACAGAGCTCTCTGGTTCACATTCAGAGCTTTCTGATTAACTTATTATCAGCTTCTAAATTGAAAATGAAACTTCTGATCCAGCTTCTGATGTTCATTTCCTGATCTAGACAATCTTTTCAACAACTTTTGAACGCAACTTCTGATTTATCATAATCTCTGGATTAAGCTCTGAATGATTTCTGGACAGCAGCCTTTGAATAAAATGATCAAAGTTCTAATCATGTAACATTTTGGTTTCAATTAAACCAGAGCTCTAATCAGTTGCTAACAACTTTTGAACGCAACTTCTGATTTATCATAATCTCTGGATTAAGCTCTGAATGATTTCTGGACAGCAGCCTTTGAATAAAATGATCAAAGTTCTAATCATGTAACATTTTGGTTTCAATTAAACCAGAGCTCTAATCAGTTGCCTTCTGCTGATTATCTCTTCAACATCTTCTCTTTCTCATTCAAATCAATATGCTCATACTTCTGATCACCATATGTTGCAGCCTGCACTATCATCATCAACAACACAAACCACACATGTGTTGAGAGCAGTAGTCGTCTCTCTCACTCCTTTGTGACATTTTCTGTTCAAAAGCAAACCATGACAGCAGCAAAAGAAACAGACAAACATCAATTTCTGTTGCATTTGGAGTTGAAATCAGCTTTGAATCTCAATCAAAGTTGCATTTGATCAGTATATTTGGTACTTCTACGTTTGCTCTTGCCCGAACGACGCATATGAGCTTCAATACCAGCTGCCTCAACTCATACATATCTGATGCATATTTCTTTCTCGATATGTAATTTGAATGTGTGATCTGAACCAGAACGCAGAATCTTTAGACGGGCAATAATGGAAATCTGGAATTTTAGTACACCAACTTGATAGGACAGATTCTTGTAGTTCCACAATTTTTACAAATGTAAGATCCCGAGGTGCCTATTTCGAGAATAGAACCTTCAGAATGAAAAATCCAATATGAACATCTCCCTTATCCCTCCAATTTTAAACCAATAGCAACAAAAACTTCCTGTTTTGGAATTTGAACCACAAAAACTGAACGATCGGACAACCATTAACCACAATGAGTTCATATGAAGGTTCTGAAAACATGTTGCTCTACGAAATCAACCATGGGCAGCGGAAAACTTTAAACCAAATCTAGATTATTGATTCTATATTAGTCAAACCCAAAAGAAAGAGAAAAGAGAGAGTCCAATCTCGGATTAATATAAGGCCAGATCAAAGATCAACAGCCCTAGTACCGAGATCCTTAGAAGCGATGAACTCAAGCACACAACAAGATGAGATCAAAGATCAATCACCTACTTAGTGCTTAAAATATCAGACCAATGAAGGAGGAAGATCAAAATTAATCAAAACACATACACACATGTACTAAAACTGATCAGATCTAATAAACTGTAATTAAATCTTCACAGGCACATTTCATCAAACATGTGGTGTGCAGAATCAAATTGGGTTTAGAATCAATAAAATCTTCCATGAATGATCATCAAAATCTCATCTAGATGAAATATTGGATCTCAAATAAGCTTAAAACAGAAAATTAGATCATAGAAAGGATATTTGGGTTTTGGCTCATGTGATTGAAACAATCTAAGCACCAAAACACCAAAATCAATAACCAATTCAACAATTGTTGCCATAGATGACCGAATTGAAGAAAAGTTTCTTCAATTGGCTCTGATACCAATTGTTAGTTCCCAAACTAGCAACAATTGAGAAAACTCCATATACTGTAGAGAGAAGAGATAGAGAATTAAAGAACATTAATCATCAAATCTTCAAATCATATTCATGTATTCAACAATATGGAGGGGAATTGTGAAGAACACCACATATTAGAATGAACCGACTCTCATAAGTCTGTATGTGTGCAAAGTGTGTTCTCTCCCAAAACTTACTTACAGATGAAGCTAAGACACCATATTTATAGGTGCCCAATACATGTGTTAAGTCCAAGCCCATAAAACACTAAAAAGCCCAAAATACAATTCTTTATAAAACTTTCTATCTAATTGAGGCTAATTAGATCTAACAAGAATGATACTGTTGAGGGAGAATCTTCAGAATTACCCTCAACTTTCAATCCAAATTCTGAAGCTGCAATTACTGATGATTATGAACCACTTAACAATGTTACATCTGTCAATACAATGCCAAGTGTTACAAAATGGACTTCATGTCATCCAATACATCAGGTCATAGGTGATGTCTCAAAAGGTGTACAAACAAGATCAACTACTGCAAATGAATGTTTGTATGTAAATTTCTTAAGCACAATAGAACCCAAAAAGCCTAATGAAGCTCTTCAGGATCCAGACTGGGTTTTAGCAATGCAAGATGAACTCAATCAATTTGAGAGAAACAAAGTCTGGAGATTAATTCCAACACCACAGGGCAAATCAATTATTGGCACCAAAGGGGTTTTTAGAAATAAGAAAGATGAATATGGGATAGTTATGAGGAACAAGGCTAGATTAGTAGCTAAAGGCTACTGTCAACAGGAGGGCATAGATTATGATGAAACATTTGCTCCAGTTGTCAGACTAGAAGCTATCAGAATCTTCCTAGCCTTTGCTACTCAAAAAAACATGATGGTTTTTTAGATGGATGTGAAATGTGCATTTCTGAATGGAGTTCTCCATGAAGAAGTATATGTTGAACAACCAGAAGGTTTTGTGAGCAAAGAATTTTCAAATCATGTTTACATTTTGGATAAAGCATTGTATGGACTTAAACAAGCAACAAGAGCATGGTATGATACACTCACAACTTTTCTTCTGAATTCCATGTTCAAAAGAGGTACAATAGATACTACCTTATTTCTGAAAAAGGAAGGTGAGGATATGATTCTTATTCAAATATATGTAGATGATATTATATTTGCTTCTACAAATCCAAAATTTTGTAAATTTTTTGAAAAGATCATACAAACTAAATTTGAAATGAGTATGATGGGAGAGTTAACATTTTTTCTTGGTCTTCAAGCAAAACAACTTCCCACTGGCATATTCATAAATCAATCTAAGTATGTCTCTGACCTACTTAAGAAGTTTGAGATGTCTACTGTTCTAGTATTCAAACTCCAATGGCAACTGCCACTAAACTTGAACCAGATTTATCTGGTAAACCAGTTGATCAAAAGAAATATAGAGGTATCATTGGATCTTTGCTTTACTTAACAAATAGTAGACCTGATATAATGTTTGCTACATGCATTTGTGCTAGATATCAAGCTAATCCTAAAGAATCTCATCTTCTAGCTGCTAAACGGATCCTTAGATATCTCAAAGGTTCTCCTTCATTGGGACTTTGGTATCCAAAGGATTCTAGATTTGAGCTAACAGCTTTTACAGATGCAGATCATGGTGGTTGTAAATTGGATAGAAAGAGTACATCAGGTTCATGTCAATTTCTAGGTGACAGGCTTGTGAGTTGGTCTTCAAAGAAGCAAAAATGTGTCTCAACTTCTACTGCAGAAGCTGAATATGTAGCTGCTGCAACATGTTGCTCACAAGTATGCAAATTCAGCTTAAAGATTATGGCTACACTTTCAAGAAGATTCCTCTGTATTGTGACTCTAAAAGTGCCATAGCAATAACAACCAATCCTGTTCAACACTCAAAGACTAAACACATTGATGTGAGGTATCATTTTATAAAGGATCATGTTGAAAAAGGCAACATAGAAATGTTTTTTGTTCAAACAGATTACCAGTTAGCTGATTTATTTACCAAACCTGTTGATGAGAAAAGATTTACATTTTTGGTAAGCAAACTTGATATGATGAACTTAAGTTCATAAGTATATTACTCACACCTAAGTAATAAGAATTCACTTCTGAACTCATTTTCTTACACTTCTGAACTTCTTACTTTAGAATTTCTGAAGTCATTTTTTTTCTTCTTTTCAGAAGTTTCTATCTTTCTATTCAGAAGTATAGATTTCTTATTACCAAAATTGTTTGTAATACCTTTTCAATCACATTTCTATCTAGATTTTTCAAGGGGGAGCTTAAGTATTTATTTTTTCTTCATTCTTGTTTCAAGGGGGAGTTTTTGATAAATACTTTTCACTTTGATTATACTGACAATCTTGATTTATCCTTGTTTCAAGGGGGAGTTCTAACAGGTGATTTCTTTCTTTAGAATGCAATCTTGAAAGCATGGACAAACTTCTCTAAAATTTTCAATCATTTTTGAATTGCTCAAACTACTTATGAAATACTTCAAATAATTTTTTTTCTTTCAGAAGTATGCATTTTAATTGAATTTTTTTTTCTGAAAGAAATGTTTCATTTTTGAAATACTTCTGAAGGAATAATCATTACAAGTATGGACAAACTTTTCTTGATACTTACTTTCAGTTGTTCAAACTATTTCTGAATCTTCAAATTGTTTCAGAGTTCAGAAATATGTAGTTTTAAATGGGTTTCATTCATATTCTAAAGATATTTCATCGGTTCTTGTTTCTCAGAACTTCTGAATTCTTTCTCAGAAATTCTGAACTCTCATTTCAGAAGATTACTACTATTCGCGCGTGGCCTACGTGTTATTTTCTTATTGGCTATTCTCTAAACGGTTCATTAATCCAGATTACACGTTTAATCGTCATTATTTTTAGCCTACTTTTCTGCCACGTGTCCTACATCTATCTGCCAAGACATAATCACACGATTATAATTCATGACTTCATCATCTTCATCATTTTACACAGATTTTTCCCTCCGAAACCTATCCTCTGCAATTTTTGAAAATCCACAACTCTCAGAAGCTGCAAATTTGTCAATCATGTCTCAATCAAATGTTGATCAACCGATTGTTTTTGTTAAATCCAGTTTTAGCAACACTGATGATTCATTGAGCACACGATCAGTCAAAATTGTTCAAAACACTATGATGGTTGGTTCGATTGAAGTTCCTTTAAACACGGATTTATTGATCAAAGACACTGCAACAAATGTTATGAATGCCGTTGATCCTTCAAACCCAAACCCTAACCTTAATGCTGAAATTGGGGGAAACCAAATGGAGCCGATTGAATTTAATTCTGAATCTTCTTCTCGAGCTGAAAGTCAGAATGTTGTTGCTGTTGCTTCTGATTCTGCTGTTTATGGTCCTGATCTTTCCAAACAAAAAATCCCAGTTGGTGCTCGCAAAGCAATTCAGAAAAATAATGCTGCTCTGAACTTAAGGTCTGAAGAGTTCACTAATGATCAGCAAATTCTCATTGAGTTGTTTAAAAAGCATCCATTCAGAACAACTATGACTAAGCATTTTCAAGTTCCTGAAGAATATTTACAGCAATGGTGGTATTATGTTGCAGTTGATAAAGAAACAAACATTATTTCTTCTTTTGTTCATGGTTATCGTTTCAATATAGTAGCTGAAGATCTCAGGAGTATCTTAAATCTTCCACAACCAATTGTGGTTAATGGTCAAGAAACATTTGATGAAATTCCTGCAAATTCTGAGTTGTGTGCTGATATCTTGAAGCTGTGAAATTTACAAAATCTAACTGCCTTAAGTTGTTTCAGAAGAAAGTCTTTACCTCCAATCTGGTATGCTTTATTCACATTTCTCAACACCTGTGTAGCTGGGAAACATTCAAGTCTGGATCAAGCATCTGCTAATATAAGGATCATATTTCATGGTATTGCTTTCAACAAGAGGTATGACTATGCAAGTCTAATTTTTGAATATATTTAGACTGCCATTTCCAAAAAGAGCAAGTATCCTTATATTCCATATCAGAGGTTCTTTCAGATTTTCATCAAAGGAGCTATGAGGCCAGTTAAATCAATTCCCAGGCTTGATGATGATCTATTTGTTACATTGTTTACTATGGATAGCTTGAGGCCATCTCTTGCTAAAGAACCCTTTCCAAATGATGTACCTCTGTTCCCTGAGTTATTAGCATACATCCATCCTAGGAACAAATGGTTAAGTGAGTATTGTGAACCAATGGGATTACCTGAACTTTTAATCTCTTCCTCTGATTCAAATCCCAGAAGTGTGCAAAGTAAGGGATCTAGATTAGTTAGTGAGAGAGGGGAGGAAGTTCAAGGTGGGGAACAACCTCAGAGTGAAGAGAGGCAAAATGTAAATGAGTGCCTGGTTAGCTATGTGAGCAATAGAAATAAAGAGAGGAGAACACAGGTAAAAGAAAAGAAAACCTGTGCACCACCTGTTACTAGCCGGGCAGCCACACAATCTACTGCTTCACACTCTTTGGTGGGTAGTATTGAAAAAGCCAGTGAGCCCATGGCAAATTTTGATACCCCCCCCCCCCCCCCAGCCATTCACCCATCTCTCAACAGAAGGGTATTTCAATAACACATATGGGGGAAGCGGCTTATCTACCATTTGATTCTCCTATGGAGGATGCAAATGTTGAAACAGAAGGATATATGTCCCCCTTCACAGAAATGTTCACATTGAGTCTGAGAGTCCACTCAATGTTGAGCCTAATGAACCACCAAATGTGGAATTCTTTCACACTAGCACACATCTTTCAGATGTACATAATCAAAGTGTATGTCACATTGCAACAACAACTATAGATACTCCTATTTTAGGATATCAAGGATTAGTTGGAAGTCCTGGTGGGGTGAACATCTAAAAAGCCCCATTCAATGAATCACTTGTGATTCACGATGTGGTGACATCTACAGGCCAGCCTACTTCTGTAGGACTGCAAACAGGACCATCTGTTGGTCCTGGTAATGTTACCTGGTCTTCTGAGTTTTCAGACTTTAAGCACTTGTGTACTTCTGAATTTGAAAAGATTCATAAGCACATAAAGGACTTATCTGAATTTTCCAATAAGGGGATGGAGGATAAGATGGAAAAGAAGTTAGAGGAGAAATTGGATGCTCTCAAGCAAACTACTTCTAATGATTTCAGAAATTTTCAGGATGTAATTAAGAAATCCTTTTCAGAAGTAATTTCCTCTATCTCTACCATTAGCAAATCCATGGTGTCTCCACAACCAGATCTTTCTAACCTAGCAACTGAAGATGATATTCAGCAACTTTTGCAGAAGATAACAGATGTTCAGAATACTCAATCTCACTTGGATCAAAGAATTTTTGCTTTGGAATGTAGACTACAGGCAGATACTTTGAAGAGGAAGCATGATGATCAGGATTCTGATAATCATGAGGGGGAGAAAAGAAGGAAAGTATCTGAGTCAAACAATGAAAAAATGTTGTTGTTAAAAGATTGTACTTTTGAACCTCAAGTGACCATGGATAAAACTTCTGAAGATGCTCAGAAAGATGATAATTCTGAAGATATTAAAGATATTCCTGAAGATGTTGGTATTATTTATGAAAGTATGGACATTTCTGAAGAGGAAGGTAATGAGACAGAAAAGCTATCTCTGAATTCTGAAGATAATACTGGTACAGATAGTACAGATGTACTACCAGACTCCAATGAAGTCAGATACAGAAAGTGCATTGATATTCCTACAATTAGTCTTCCAGCTCTTGAAGAACCAATTATTGATCAAGTGTATGAAGGAGATACGTTATTTGATTGTTCTGGAGAAAGTCAGATTATCTTTCCAGAAGATTCTTACAGAGATATTTACAGAAAAAGTCTAAAATATGCAACTTTAGAAGATTTTGTGAATGATGAATGGTCTGCAGATTATACTTCAAAGGTAAGATCATTTCTGCAAGAACATGGAATCCATAAAATTCATGATCCTCATTGATAAAGAAGATCAGATCTATGTCTAAATCAGTTGAAAACGATATACAAGTTGTAAAATTTGGTGCTGAAAGAAGAAATGGTACATTGACTGAATTTACTCAGTTTGACTTCTACAAGTTAAGATTACATGATAAACTTATACTTTTGAGTTATTGTGTCAAGAAAAAAGACTCATAACTTGTATCAGAAGTCAGAAGAGTACTGGGTATTTACATCAGAAATCTTATCAAACATGATTTCCAACTTGCTTTAGAGTATAGACTGACTAAAGTAAATTTGTTGGAGCCAGTGAGCATTGAAAGATATGGGCTTACAAAAGTTTTTACAAATCCAGAGATTGGTTTCATTTATGAAGCAGAAGGAATAAACACAAGAACATTCATTGTTTTTTATATACCAAAGTACTCAACTTCTACTCTGAATTGGTTAATGAAGTATGGTGAATGGTTTATTGTTTCTTCTGAAATAAAAGAAGAAGTAATGTATTTGATCAAAGAAAGAATAACTTTCAGATACTGCATTAGAAAAAGTTATCTGGCCGGACATACAAGAGTGAATACCACCAGAGAAGCTGATTATATTCTAAGTAATTTGTATGATTTTCATGTTCATATTAAGAAGCAAGATATTGAGGAAGTCTTAAAACTTACTCAAGAAGATAAAAAGCTCAGAAGCTAGTATAACCGTGATAGGACCAAAAGTCCTAAGTTAGGAAAGTTTTATAAAGAAGGAAACGTTTTATTGTAAATTTCCATATAATGTTTTAGATCTTCTGGGCTTGGGCTTACTATGTAAAAGACACCTACTATATAAAGGAGTCTAGGGTAGATGATTCGTTAATGAGAGTCGTCTAATTTACATTCGCGTTTGTAGTTTCTTAAAGCTTTCATCAATAAAACATTCGATTCGATGATTTCCGTATTATTCCTCTATTGATCTTGTTGAATCTGACCTAACAAACTGAAACAGAAAAAGAATAGGAAAAAAGGAAAAGAGAAAGTTTCTGAAGATGATCTAGAAGAAATTGTTCCTGTTGGTTAAGTCTCTGAATCTAAACAATTGCAAGACCAGAGAATTGAGGAAAGTGCTTTTACTTTGTTCCTTGAATATTTTCATCCAGAAATATTCATGGAATATGAACAAAGATTCATTTACATTGACTGTTGGAACAAGAAATCTCATGGATGGAAGCAATGATATACAGACATCATCAGAAAAATAAGAATTCCTGTGAATGAAGCAAGAAGAGAAAGTCCTATTGTGAAAGTTATTACAGCTGATATAAAGTCAAGGAATAATTACAGATATGCTTACTTCACTGTAGAAAGGAAGAATTGTGAGGTTTCTACATTCTCATAAGCTGATTTTCAAAATGTCTATCTTAGAGACTTACTCAGAGTTTATAATAGTCTCTATCCTTTTCATGATTCAATTGCCAAATTCAGAAAGTCATTTCCAATTCTCATAGATGGACTATACAGAGAATTCATATGGGCTGCTAAAACAAAGTTTCAAGTTGCATATGTTCTTG
Source organism: Silybum marianum (assembly GCA_036898165.1). Classification (NCBI taxonomy): domain Eukaryota; kingdom Viridiplantae; phylum Streptophyta; class Magnoliopsida; order Asterales; family Asteraceae; genus Silybum; species Silybum marianum. Next base: position 10,208,620 of record CM072540.1, on the reverse strand, counting down.
ATAAAGGAAAGGTGCCTTTTAGTAGTCCTAATTCAGTTTACCAAACATTGAAAATATTAAACAAAGCACTCTTGTAGTTCAGCCTCCAGGTTTTGTATGCAAGTGCTTTGAACAGTTATTGTTTATCAGATTTGAAGAAATGCACAAGTGTTGTAATGGAACTCTAATGGCAATAAGAGATAGATTCGTAAGAAGAAAGAACAAAAGGCAAAGAAGTCTAAGTGATGATGAATGGGAAACGTACAGAAAAGTTGCAAAAGAAACGCTCAGAAGAATTGAACCATTGTTGTAATACAGAAGTCTTATTCTAAAGGATGTCAGAAAGATCTTAAACTTTTGGAGTTATGATTTGAACTTTTGAAGCTAAGGGGGAGATTGAAAGAACATAAAAGATAGCTTCAAAATACTTAGCATAAAGACAGAAGACTTCTGAAGTATGTACTTCAGAAGTTATGAAGGTTTAATTGAAGTTTTGAAGAAGTTCTGAAGATGCTCTGAAGAACTTCTGAAGACTGTTCAGAACCATTTCTGAACTGTGTCTGTTATCTTGATGCTGTTACTTTAGTCTTTCTAGTTTGTGTATATATAGAAGTTAGTTAGATCTTTAAAATGAGAAGTTCTAGATTTGTTCTTGTACTGTATATGACATATCTGTAATCTTTGAATATCAATACTACATCCGACTTCAGTGATCTAAATTCCGTGTTCTTTACTGAATTTATTGTTCATCTTTGATATCTGAGATCTAACAATCTCGATACATCTTGTTCTAACCTAGATGTATAGAATAACGCGATTTATGTGCTTCACTTGTAACACTCTAAAATTTATGATTTATAAAAATAAATGATTATTGAGGGTTAGAAATATAAGGAGTAAACGACGTAAGGCGATATAGTGTCGATACTCGGAAAATGTGATTTTATTGCAATAAATATAATCAATAAAAGGGAAAATGATATATTTTGAATTTAATTGATTTGGGAAGAGAACGCAAAAAGAAAAACTAAAGGGATTAGTTCTGCCAAAAGTAGAAAACTAAATTGGAAATGATTTAGATTTGGTAAATGATTTCCCAAATCACGTTTTTCCTTTTCTAGGGCCGATTTGACGACCTAAATGTTAGAGTTTCCGGCTGAAATTTTGTGGAGTCGTTCTGAAGCATGTAAGGGAATAAACCCAGTTGGAATTTTCTGGTTTCATCAAGAATTGAGAGAGACATCGATTTCGGAGCGGCATAGGGTCATTCTGCACAAAAACGACGACTGTGGTAAAATACTCAACCAAAATCGAAGTATAATATATGGATGGCTTTGTTTTTCAATTACATTTTTATGGTGTAAGTTTTGTGGGATATAGTGACCTGTACGTCAAGCAGATTGGTACGACGGCTGCTCGACGAGATTCGGGTACAAAAAATTCAAAATACGAGTTTAGTAATGAACCATAGGGGCTGTAAATTTGTATATGAGTTGGGATGTATGTTGTTTATAAACTTTTGTAAGACGTTTGGTGAAAAAAGGTCGAGAAATGACCCCAAACGGGGGCCGTTCATGACAACCACACCAAAGATGCGGTCAGGTCGGGCGTCAAGATGGGCCGCGGGTTTGCGTTGGGCTGATTTTTGGGTCGGGATCGATTGAACTCGAGTTTTTTTGATTAAGTCGATGTATATATTAAAATATTTGAATCCCAATTACTTACATGGATTAATCGAAATAAACCGGGAGGTTTCGATTAAGTTTTGTCATGATTTTTGGACATCAATTATAAAGGGTTTTAACTAATTGGATTATCGCATTTTGGGATTTGTTATTTAGAGTTTTAGTATTAATTAGATTATGAATAATTAATATTTTAATCTCTGACTTTTTATTTATTTAAGGGTGAAAGGATTATTAAAGTATAATTAATAATTTATTAACTTGTTTAGTCGTGATTGAGTAACTGTGGATTTGGAAGTTTTAAAATGAGAGACTTATAGGTTGGGTTAATACGTCGTGATTTATTTTGGAAGTGAAGTAGTTCATTGGGGAGGGGTACATGGCGATGAGGTATGCTTATGGTGGACCGGTCGACCATGAGTTGAATCGTTTTACTTTTGGGTTGACTTTTTGTAAAAAGTCAAGACTCTAATTATGGAAATGTAATTATGTGTTATAGGGTAATACACAAGGACGAGGTTTAGCTAAGCGGAGCTATTCAACTGAGTCTTTCACGAGATTTCACTAGGATGTATATATATGTATGAAATGTATTTTTACATATATGGTTTGGGTGTTTACATGTTTGATTGATGAGGTGTTATTGCATGTTTTATTAATTGGTGATTTACATGCATATGGTTTAGATTTTAGTGTAGCATGCTACTTATGTTATAATTTTTATATACATTGCATGCAAAGGGTTTGGGTTGTGGGTTAACATGCCTAAATGATGTATAACCCGGGGTATGGGATATCAGATTGATTTGTCACACTTTGGGGAGGCACGACCCGAAATGGGCGGTAGTTCTTTGTGGACTCACACGCCCAGGGAATACCTGTGACATGGCAGGTCCCTAGATAATGGAGAGGAGTTAAGAGATCTCAATGAGGGGGCATATAATTGGTGAAATTTCATATCATATTTATTTGATGATTACATTATATTGAATGTGTGTCGAATTGTCGCACGTAAACCGTGAACTCACTGAGATATTTAGCTGACTATAGTATACATCTCAGGATCGGGAGATTCAGAAATCAACAAGGGCAAAGGACACACTTAAGGAGTTTAGTTCCTTTTATTTTATTTAGCGTACAATTTTATGTATTTCGGAGTTTGTCTTGGTTCGAATTATAGTAACCCGATATGGGACGAGTTATCTTTTAATATTTATTTTGATTTGATGTTTAGACTTCCACTATAAACGTTTTAGTTTATTAATTGGAGTATTTAATGAGGTGTTTTGATGACGTGACATTTAATTTATTTTGAAAAAAATGGGTTGTTACAATCCAATACTTTCTTCCTCACGTCTCCCAGTTTAGGAACCCAAACTCGACCGTTGAAACATTTCATTCCACGACTCTTCTCCGTGAGAGAGTGTACAAGTCCCGCCATTCTCCCCTTTTTAAGATTTTCATCTAATGAAGCTTCTTCTTGATATTGTTGATTTCATCTAACAAATTGAACACCGCATCGGCTCTTAAAGCCACAATCTTTGATGATTCTTCTTTCTTTTCGACTCAACACATCGACCACTATATTGGCTTTTTCCCGGATGATATAAAATTTCATGGTCATAATCTGCGAGTAGTTCCATCCATCTTCTTTGTCACATATTCAACTCTTTTTTATCAAATAGGAGATGGAGACTTTTATGATCCGTGAAAACTTGACATTTAGTCCCATATGAAGATGACCGCCGCCAACTCTAAGTCATGAGTGGGGTATCGTCTCTCGTGATCTTTCAACTGTCAAGATTCATAAGCAACAATCAGCCTAGCTTGGATGCATCACTATATACAACAAGATCTTCTTTATCATCTAGTAAAGTCAAAATCGGAGCACTACTCAACATTTCGTTCAATGTTTGGAACACATTTTCCTGATATTTCGTCCAATCAAATTTAACATTATTCTTCATCAAAGAAGTCAATGGTTTAGCTATTCGAGAAATATATTAAGGAACTTACGGTCATAGCCCGCCAATCCAAGGAAGCTTCTCACCTCTGAAGGGGTTCTAGGAGGTTCCAACTCTTTATAGCTTATATTTTTGTCGGAGCCACTTTTATCACAACTTGTGACACCACATGACCCAAAAACTGAACTTCTCAAAGCCAAAACTCGCATTTAGAGATTTTTGCATAAAGCTTCTCGTATTTCAACAATTGCAACAACAAACGAAGATGATTCTTATGTTCTTCATCCGACCGCAAATATATCAAAATATAGTCTATAAAAACGATTACGAACTTGTCCAAATACAGTTGAGACACCCTATTCATCAGATCCATAAATGCCACCAAAGCATTGATCAAGCCAAACAGCGTCACTAAAAACTTGTAATATCCAAACCGAGTTCGAAAGTTGTAATATCCGGAAGTTTTATTAGGTTAATAAGTAAATCTTTTGGTTCAAGTTTAGAAAGTTTGCAATACTAGAAGGATTAGATATGTCAATAAGCAAAACTTTGATGAAATTGAGTTAACCTCATATACAATGTGTACGATGGTGGCGGCTGTAGATCCTATCAAATTAGGATTCTAACTTATTTATTTATTTATTTTTACCAATAAGTCGTTAGAGAATTTTCCAGAGAATATAAAAATTTAGAAAACACGTTTAGTTTTCAAAAAAGTTCCAAAAAAATGAAAATTTTCATTTTCTAAAATTAAATTAAATTTAGAAAATAATTTTTACCACTTTTCCAATTTTTTGTTTTCTGAAAACTTTTCCACATTCACACTTTCACACACACACACACACACACACACACACTCACTTTCACACACACACACACTTTCTAACACACACACACTTTCACACACACATACTTTCACACTCACACACACACACACTTTCATACACACACACACACGTTCACACACACTTTCATTTTCACACACACACACATACACTTTCACACACACACACACACACTATCACACAGACACACACATACTTTCAAACACACACACACACACACATACTTTCAAACATACACACACACACTTTCATTTTCACACACACACACACACACTTTCACACAGACACACACACATTCACACACTTTCACACATATACACACACGCATTCACATACACACACACACACACACACACTTTCTAACTTGAAAAAAATGGAAAATGAAAAGTGGTAGAAAATGCACAATCAAACGCGTTTTCTAATTTTCTAAAAATGAAAAACGAAAACTCCACCATTTCAACTAAACGCGTTTTCTAAAATTTTCATAGAAAACTAAAAATAAAAATTCAACTTCATTTTCTGAAAACGTTTTTTTGGAAAATGAAAATAGTTTTCGTTAACTAAACGCGCCCTTGGAGTTCCTCGCAATAATTCTTAGGTTTGAGGTGGGGTTCGTGTTGGAGGTTTGATTGTGATTCTAAAGATTTGTTGAAGAATTTGATGAAGTTTTAGTAGCGATTCTCAAATATTAATTAACGGTACGGATTTTTTATTTTCCCGTTTGTGTTTATTCGATCCGTTCTATACGTGTTAATTTCGTTTACGTCTATTTGATTTGTTACGTTGTATACGATTTCCTTACTATTCTTTCAATTCCTTTCATCCGATTCCACCAAGTTGATTGTGTTTCCGTTCAATTAGTTGTTCATTTGATCATGTCTACTCTTGAGTGATTTTTATTTTGGTTTTAATTATCAAAAATCGAGATTTGTATAGGTTAGAAGCCTTAAATTTAACTTTTAAATATATGCTGAATTTTATTCTAAAAACGTGTTATTTGTAAAAATCATAACAAATCGCTCGCTTACCGGATTAAGGCATACGATAAGTTTTTGAAAACTTGGAGAAGTCTACTACAAACTCTCGTCACACGACAAAGCTGTGATTTCCGATCTAAGTTGGCTAAAATATATGTTTTCCGAAACTGGCCTCGTTTTAGACGAGAATAGCGCAACTGTTTTCAAATTTTTGTCGAAAATCTATTTTAAATCTGATTGAGTTCATTCTTGGTTCTTTGGAATCAAAAAAACATTTATCTAAAACTTCAGTTTTTGCATAGTTTTCTAAAACCTTCTTGAAGTATGAGAAAATATTGGATTTTTAAACGTGAAAAATTCTGAAAACGGTATAAAAAAAAGGTGAAAATTCTGAAAACTCTATAAAAAATTCTGAAAACACTATAAAAAATTCTGAAAAGTTGTAAGTGCGAGATTCTTAATCTATGTCGGATTTTATTCGCTATATGTTTTTATACTAAATCTTTTATAAGATTTCTTACACGGGTTATGTCAATAGTTTACCAAATTTGTGTCATTTCCACTTCCTTTCGATTCGTAAGTCGTTCGATAAAGCGTGTCCGAAATTATGAAGCTTTTTAGGGGATTGGTCAATATTTTTATAGTCAAATACCTTTTTGATTCGTTTTGTGATTAGTATGATTTATTATTCAACTCTGTGTGATTATATGATTCGTGACATACTTTCGTAATTTACGCGTTAGAGTATATCGAGCTACTAACCACCTATAGGGGTAACCATAGGTACGTCATTGTGGAACCGATGGCGTGACACTACCCGTGGCGGTATGATTAGTCCACGTCGTCTCCTTTCGATTTATTTGTGTGGTCTAGTGAGAGCTGGCCATGGTGTGATGGTCATTTCATTAAGGAGGCGTATGGGTCGACCCTAAAATATATGATTTGTTTGTAGGGTGGATGGCGGCATAGTGCCCAACACCGCACCTTAAATTATATAGTATAGTTGGATGTGTATGTCCAATGTACGTGCCTATGTGGTTATGTCTGACACTTGTTGTATCTGTCTATGTATAACATGAAACTCAAGCGTATGCGATTATTTGTTTGAGCTCGGTAACAATCCCTTTGTATAATTTTGATTAAGTGTTCTCTGATCCATTTGGGTATGTAATGATAAGTTTTGACCTACTTTGACAGTTTTGATCCTTGATAAGATTATAGATTGATCGAGTATGTTAAAATTAATTTGTTCGGTCTAACTCACTTTAGTTACATTTTCTTTGTTTTTGGGTGTTTTAATAAGTTATTGTTGAAGTTGGATATGGTATGTGTGGTACCCAATCTACCTTTCGTGAAATTCCAGTCTCGTGTCTAAATTCAGTTTTTTTATAGTCTTCGGATTTGGGTTCTCGATTATTTGTTTATTATCTATTGTATCTGCGCATTGAGCGTTTGGCTAAGCCACTTTTCTTTCTTCGCAGCAGGTATGCAAGGGAAACTAAGGAATAAGGAATCCAAAGTGTCTTCCTATCTAAGGAGTATGAGATTCAGACAATCATCTTATATAAGAGGTTCGTTGTTGGCAGTTGTAGACTTATTATTAGTGTAAAACAAGCTATTGGAGAGAAAAAAATGTAGGCAATCTATATTTGATGGTGTTTTATTTTTTTTATTTGTAAGGATCAATAGTGCTCTGTATGCTTTTGGTTGATAGTTTGTCTTATGTCTGAAAGTAACCTCCTTTTCCTTCTCGGGAAAGGGGTGTTACAGAAGTCATCTTCGTCCTCCTCCTTTACCATTAGTTGATGATAACCTGATTGCAAATCAATCTTCGAGAAGTAATTTTCCCCTTGCAATTGATAAAACAAGTCATATATCCTTGGCAACGGGTTTGTTCTTGATCGTGACTTTTTGAGTTCACGATAATCAATACACATACACATGGTTTCGTCCTTCTTTTCGATAAAAAGAACCTATGCCCCCTACGGCGAACTACTAGGTCAAACAAACCCTTTATCTAAATGCTCTTGAAGTTGTGGCATCATCTTTTTCATTTCCGAAGGCGCCAATCGGTATGGTGCATGAGCTATCGGAGCAGCTCCGGGCATCAAATCAATTCGGAGTTCGATTTGACAGTCCGGTGATAGACTCGTCAAATAATCTGGAAACACTTCAGGATATGCTCTCACAACTGCTACATCTTCTACCTTTCGTTTCTCCATCAATTACATAGGCTAAGTAAATCAGGCATCCCTTTCTCACACAATGGTTAGTCTTAATCATTGAAATAAGGCTAGTATTCTTATCACGTCGGTGCCCATAAATTACCATGGTTCCTTTATCAGGCCGTTGAATATTCATTAACCTCTTTTTATACACAATATGAACGTTGTTTCTTGCTAACCGGCCTGTCCCAAAAATGATATCAAACTCTCCCATTGGCATGGGATAAAGCTATAAAGGTACCAAACTACCCTCTATCTCTATGGTTCAATCATCAAACACTTCTCTAACATGCACATGAATATCATCCCTTGTTTCTACTTCAAACACATGGGTCAATCACTTGGGCCTTATTTGCAATAATTTCAAGAAATTAAGTGATATAAAGCAGCGGTTAGCTTAAAATCAAATAACACATTGGCACAAATAGAGTTTACCAAGAATGTACCTGTCACGATGTTTGGAATGTCCTCAGCTTTTGCAGTAGAAATATGAAATGCACGTCCTTTCGGCGCGCCGACTCGTACTTCTTCTCTTCCCCTTTCCCTCCTTGTCAGTTTCCATAATGCGTTGACCTTCCTTTATTCAGTTGTAGGCAGTGTGGCTTTGTGTGATCTGGCGAACCACATTGAAATCAAAATTTTCCCGACAAGCAATCTCTGGACAAATGTCTGAGTAACCACACCGGTAACAAGATCTCGAATCCAATCCACATTGGCCACAATGATGACATTTCCTACACGATCTACTATTGAACCCTTGGTTCCCACGCGGCTCGGGTTGGAAAGACTTAGCTTTCCTTGAATAATTTCTTGGTCCTTCCCACTTTTTCTTGTCTCCATCCTCTTAGATATTTGCCTGATCTTCTCTTTCTCAGTTATCTCCGTTGCATCAACCGTCACTTGGAATGTCGTGACTAATTCTCACACACCACCTTTCAACCCCCAAATATATCTCTCAACACGAAGTTCCTCATTTGGAATGTATAACTCGGAAAATCGGGCATTCTCAATGAATTTATAGGTTTACTCTTGTATCGTCATTCCCTCTTGCTCTAGCCTCAAAAAATCTTCCTCCAATTTCTAAATCGTCACTAACGGGAAAAAATGTGTTTTATACTTCTTCGTGAAAGACTCTCAAGTCGTCTTCCTAGCCATTCCCGAACCTTCCTTAACCGATTCGATGTCCCACCAATATATAGCATCACCTTTCAACATTGAGATCATATACCTGACTTTGTCATCTTCCGCACATTTACTTGTATCAAAGACCATCTCCATCTCTTGAATCCAGTTTATTGCCAACACTGGATCATGCTCTCCCTTGTAAGTGGGAGGTTTGCATGATGTGGATACTTTGTAACTACACCCTTTCACTGGAGTCATTTGGAAATGACCGCTGACAGATGTCGAGTCCACCAAATAATATTTATCTAACTAGTCCTTTGTTGATAATTAAAATTGCAAGAATGGTAAGTCGGGTCGAATCCACATGGACTCGGTTGAACAATCAATGCTGGTCATATCAAGTACAAATATGATAATTAAAATTAAATTGGAAGTAGAAGGTGGGGGTTGGATGGATTAAGAACTAAACATGTAATTCAAAATGATTATAAAAGTGCAAGAAATTAAAAATCTAACAATAGTATACTTTGGTAAAGATATAAACACATATCATCGATATGAAATATGTAACAATTGGACAAGTCTAAATTGGTTAAAATTGCCAACAAGCTCTAACAATCTAAGTTTTTTCTTAACTAAACGTTGATTAAAATAAGTTATTTAACCAAATCTTAATCACAAATAAGAGTTTAAACAATCTCTTATGTGGCGTTTGTTTTTTAAGAGGTGTTGAAGTCTGAAATCTGATTTCACTTCTGAAATCTGAATCTGTAAGACTGTTTGTTTTTATAAACTGGCAAACGTCTGACATTTAAATCAATTCATTTTAATTAAAATAAATTAAAAACCTATGGATAGTCGTCAATTTTAATTAAACCACAATAACAAAGCCATTTCAAAGAAAATCCATCAACTTCAACCAGGCATCTGTGTATGAATCCACAACCACCAAGGTGAAGCTTTGTTAGTCCCTTATTACAACAGATCTGGTAAGAATTGCTCAATTGATCCTTTTTATTGATATACTGAATATAAGAACACTCACAAAACACATAGTTACACTTTAATAGACTCTCATAGAATGACTCTCATTTATGAAGTTCAACTTCTAACTGTGAAATAGACTCTCATATACTATAAAGGAAATGCTACAATTACAACCACTTTTATCACAACCCAATTACAATACAACATGACATCAAAAACTCTTTTCAGAAGTTCTTCAGAACTTCTGAATGTCTTCTAAACTTTCTCTTCAGAACTTATCTTCTGAAGTCAACTTCTGAACTGCGATTCTTTAGAAGTTCTTTAGATTTCTGAAGTTACCTTCTGAAGATTACTTTATTTATCTTTTCAGTACTAGTTCAGAACTTCTAAACTATTCATCTTCAGATTCTGAAATACTTTCGTTTACAAAACACTTAAAACATAGGATCCAAATTCATATGATTCTTAGGATCCTAACAAACTTCACATCTCAAATCCCAATTTGTTGTTCATCTTTAGAACCCTTTTTAGCCACCAAAGAAATTTCTTTGGAGCTGGTGAAACTCTTTTGGATACAACTCCCTCTTAGGGTTTTAATCATACTATGCTTACCTCCAATTTACTTCTTTTCTTTAAACCATTATAGATCTTTAAACCATTATAGATCTGAGTACTTATATATACTCTTTGTAATAGCCTTTTTGTGGTGTCCTTTTCTCTTCCTTTCATCTCAACAATCTAATATTCTAAATCATATAAAGCTTCTTCAAAGACACACCCACCATTTATAAATTTGCAGAGAAGGATCGTCGGAGCAACAAAGATTGATTTATACAGGTTAATAAAGACGGAAAATGGGAAAGGGAAAGGTTGGCCCAAGGATCGTCGAAGCAAGGAAGCTCGATTTACAGAAAGAGAAAGAAATCGAGGGCATCATTCATCGGGGATCAGGAGTTGGGGATTCATCACTGTTCATTAGGGAAGGTTTCATTGCTAGTTTCATTGATGGGGGATAGGTAGGTTGTTCACCGGGAAAATGGGTGTCGATGGAGGTTTCACATCTGGTTGTGGGTTTTTTAATAGAAGCAACATAGAGAGAGAGAGAGAGAGAGAGGAGAGACATTAAAGATTAAGTGGTTATAAGAGTTTCGTCTAACACTTATATTTTCAGATGTGGGTTAGAGCTTTGAAGCTCTTATTTTAAAGAAAAAACAAACACTCTGAAAACCCAAATATCTGATTAAATCAGACTTCAAAGGTATTTCAGAGCTAATTTCTAAAAACCAAACATGCCCGTCCAACGGGCCTAATATAATAAATCCATACCCGTCGTATAAGCGGGTCGGGCTTGCCAACAGGCTAACGAGCCTATAAAGTTACATTTAAAAACTTATATAAAATGTTAAGTTGTGTAAAAGTATTATAATAACCGGACTTTTATAACGAACTTTAAGTAAAAAAATTAACGTTTGGAGTTAGTCCTTGCTTTGTATGCTTGTACATAAATCATAAAGACTTGAACCCAAACTAAATTTGTCAAACATAACCATGTGAGGGGTTAAACCTTGACAAATGAAACTGGAATTAAACTTAGATGCAAAAGAGTTCACTAATCATGGTGAGGATACAATTTCTGAAACTTGAGGGACTAAATGTGAAAAACTGAAAAATATAAAAACCATTCTGAAATTAATAAAACTTCATTAATCTGATTTCTCCTCTCTTCTTCCTCATTGCATGACCTAAAACCCTAGAACCAAAATTCACCATGCATTTGGGCTATAATGTTGATAAAATGAAGAAACATTGAAGAATTGAAGGTAAATCTTGAAGGTAAACCATTGGGTAACTTGAATCTATGTTATTTGGTTGTAATACATATGCTAAGTGTGTGAATATGTGTTGATTAGGTGCTGAAAATTTGAAGGGATTGAAGGAATCAATGTCTTCATGATATTATAATCATCCCTAAGGTAAGAACTTTGAAATCCTTGAATTAGGTGCTTAGGATTCTAATATTCGTGTGGGTTTTGGTTTAATTTATGTAGGGGCTGTTAAACCATAACCAAATTCTCCAATTTTGTCAATTTAATGGTTTAGAATGATTACCAAATCAAGTGGTAGAGATGATATCTTCGAATAGTGATAAATTGATGTTGATGGTAGCAAACATTAGCAGTTGTTGGTTTTAAAAATTTGTATAAAATCAACCATTGATCCAACTAAGGTGTATAATATGTCTTTGGAAAGCTTAGAACGTCTACTACAACTGTCATGAAGAGTTCGAGAGCTAATTCGGAGTTTAAGTGGGTCAAAAAGTGAATTATAGTAGCTGCTCACAGTGTACTCGGGATTTACACACTGTTGGCAAAAACTTCGTATTGAATTGGTCATAACTTCAAATGACATGAATCTTGTTGGGCTGAATTCATAACACACATATCTACATTTTTTATTCAGAGGGTATCACTTAGGCCTTGTTTGTTTTTTCATTTTAATCTCTTAATCATCACTTATGTCTGATTCGTTTAGACGTTTCATAACCATTTCAAAACTAAAATCAGACTTCAGACTTCAGCACCTCTTAAAAAACAAACACCACCTTAATTTGGCTCCTAAGCGTGAGGTTAATGTCCACAAAAGTGATGGACAGAAGCTGAAATGAGCAGGGGATGAATTTCCTTTATAATGTCATGTTTAATTATTGATACCTATCATCCAATCACCAACATTAACAATGAATTATATGTTATTAGGGTTTATGTAAGGCTTAATTAAGTCATAAGGAAGGGTACACATAAAATTAGGATGGTTAAACAAACGTAGGTTATTGGTACAATTCTAAGTATACATTATTTGTGATAGGATATTCGACTAGCAAAGATTGGAACAATTGGCATAAGAGCATATTGCTTTGGTAACATGAAACACGGAATTGGGTGATTATGTGAACCCACTTGTTATATCTTTCTGATTTCAATTGATTTCTATCATTTCATCATTTATCCATCATTGATTATTATTCGTATTGAATATTGTTTATTATTCATATTGTTGATCTGTTCACCGAGTTATTGCTCAGCCACGTTTGTTATTCCGTGGCAGGTTCTAAAGACTGACTAGGGGTGTATCCGGGTTGAGAGTCCAGGAGTGGATTTTGGAGGCTAACTTGATAGACGACCACACTTTTGTATAGTTACTTTTTGGTTGTAAATATTATGTAACTTAACTTTTGGTGGTCTATAACCATGAATAGTTTGTTATGCAAATTACCTTAGTCGCTCTATGTACTTTTAACCCGGTTCAATATATATATGGGATGTTACAAATATCCATTCCAACTAAAAAAATATAAAATATACTAATATATACAACATAGGAAAAAAGTAATTTTCATAAAATATGGAGTTGAACTTTTCCTTTCCAAGAATTATCGCCCATTGAAATTTGGATTTTTCAACAATAAATATTTAACCATCCAATATTTCAAGATCGAGATTCGAGGTGTATTATATGACATATTACATATAGTATATATACCAAAGGGCCTCTGGCCTAGCGGTATCAGAGTTTTTACATCATCCTCAAGGTCCCGGGTTCGAGCCTTGGGAGTGGTGGTTTTCCTAAAAATGGTGGAGGAGTGGGGGTTTATCCCCTAAGGTGAAGGTTCGGGTCCTGCATACTGCCCATATGGATGTCACTGTGGGTCTGAATCACTAACTACTAACTACTAACTTGTTGTTCAAAAAAAACATATAGTATATATTTTAGAGGTGGTTGATACCCAATAAAGGGAGTACAATCCAAAACCACATCTAAACTTTTTTTTAATAAAATATTGATTATATAAGAAATTTAACTTATTATAATTATATACCGGGCCGGGTGGGCCTGTCCGTATTTCTTTTTTCATTGCCCAAGTCGGTCCATATTTTTTAAAATGGTAGTCCAAGCCCGCTTTTTTTAACGTGTCGGACGGGCCGGTCTAACGGGCCATACCGCCCATGAACAGCTCTACCCCATGGGCACAGTTCAATAATCCTCAATCTCAGTTCAGTAGCCATTAATTTTGATTCGATAATCCCCAATCACAGAATGCTAACCCACAACTTCATGACAATCACCCTGGACTGTGGGCTCAGCATAACAACCATTACTGAAACCCCAATAACCTGAACTCTGGTATACCCTATATTGTGGGAGTTCCCACAATGCCTCTCTTGACCGGGATGACCTTCGCTCAGACTTACACCTCGATGCCACAGCCATCCGTCTACGTACAAAATCCTTCTGCCGACAACACGACAGATCAAGGGCATAACACGTTTAGCATACTCGTCGTGGAGCCCATCGCGCGACGTATAATAAAACTCCTGGAGGAACAAAGCGAAAAAGTGTTGGCTTTATTGTCCAAGTTACCCGGAGCAGCAGTACCTGTAGACATCGAGCCACCCACTGGATTCCAAACATCACCTTTCTCCGACGCAATCGCTTTGATCGACGTTCTTAAGAAGTAAAATATACCTGTGTTCGGTCCAAAATACTCAGGACTGACAGATCCGAACAAGCATGTCACCCAGTACAAGAAACTCATGTGGAAAGTGTCGATACCCTTGCCATATCAAGAAGTTTGCATGTGCAAAAGGTTTGGAGCGACGCTCACCGGGGCCACTTTGAAATGGCTGGTAAACTTGAAGCCGAAATCAATAAATTCCTTCGCATATCTCGCTAACCAATTCTTCCAACAATTCGCGAGCAGTCGCAAAAGGGAAAACAAACGGGAGATCATTATTATATTATTCAAAAGTCTGGAGAATTCATTCGTAATTATTTTAACCATTTTAATTCTAAAATGATAGGTATACGTAATTGCGACATAAGGACGGTGATCGAAGCATAAAAAAGAGGTCTAGACAGTACGTCTGACCTATATTTGGGTTTAACCAAATATCCTGCGGAAACATTCGAAGACGTATGAGCACGAACGCTAGCTTACATGAGGGTGTAAGACGATGCTTCTTTTCGACGAAAACACACCGCGACAAGCGTCCACTCGCCGTTAAAAAATCGGACTTCAAGGCCCGTTCAACATCCAAACCGGATCCTCCGAAACAAATATCGAACGTTCGGTTTGATAAAAAGAAAGGGATGTCATCCTCTCGATATCCACAGCATCATAAGATTTCATCTTACGGATTTAAAGGAACATCCGGTGACTTAATTAAGGCCTTGAAAGAAGTTCCAACAATCGTACGATGGCAAAAAAAAAACCGATCGACCAGACGAGAAAAAGGACACGACGAAATGGTGCGATTTCCACGACGATCATGGCCATAAGACTGATGATTGTATGAACCTAAGAAAAGAAGTCGCATGGGTCATGTCGAAAGGACATCTTCAAGATATGTTGTCTAACGACAATCCATGTAGTATCCCTAAACCCAATCTCCGAACACCACTAAGACTGTAAATTGTGTAACAGGTGGATCGGACATCTGTGGACTCACCTATTCTGCTGCAAAGAGACATGCTATCCAACGATCAGACGATCCCGCGATCCCTCGAACACACAGACAAAAATCAGATGTTGACTTGGAGAATATGCCAATCACGTTCGACGATCGTGACCGGGAAGATTTACATTAGAAACATCACGACCTTCTGATCGTTCAACTGACTATCAGAAATTCGTCCACGAAAAGAGTACTCATCGAAGGCGGCAGTTCAGCCAATATAATTTTCCTTGGTACGCTTAAAGCAATGGGAATAAACGAAACTGAGATCGTACGACGTTCAACGATTCTAGTAGGCTTCAATGGAGATGCTACTCATACCGTCGGAGAGATGTTCCTCCCTATTTACGCAAAAGGAATCAATAAATCAACTCGGTTCAACGTTATGGACTGTTCATCTGCATATAATGTGATCCTGGGGAGACCATGGATTCAAGACATTAAAGCTGTCCCCACAATGTATCACCAAGTAATCAAGTTCCCAACTCCATTGGGGATCCAAGAAATAAAAAGTGAACAAAAGACGGCTAGAGAATGCTATAAGACGACAATGAAACCTCAGAAAGAGTACATCTAGCAATTACAGAGCCAGGAAGATTCGGTCGATGGCCTACAATTGCAAGAAGTTGTACTCGACCCAAATCATCCTGATCAAAAAGTTTACGTGGGGGCGTCGCTCGACTCAGTTGTCAAGCAAGAATTGATCGAGTTTCTTCGACGAAATGTCGATTATTTCGCCTGGTCGCACGAAGATATGTTTGGCATTGATCCAAAAGTCATATCGCATCAACTAAACATCGATCCAACATTCAAACCTGTGAAATCAACGAAATAAAGTAATCAACGACGAAGTTGAAAACTGGAAATATTTGGGAGGTAAAATACCCAGACTGGTTAGAAAATGTCGTAGTCGTTAAAAAGAAAAATAGAAAATGGCGATTCTACATAGACTTCACCGTTCTCGATAAAGCTTGCCCGAAAGATCCATTTCCTCTTCCACATATCGACGTCATGGTTGATGCAACGACAGGACATGAGCTATTGACCTTCATGGATGCATATTCGGGATACAACCAGATTCTCATGCATCCGAACGATCAAGAGAAGATAGCTTTCATGACCGATAAAGGTATTTATTGTTATAAGGTAATGCCTTTTGGTCTTAAAAATGCAGGTTCAACGTACCAACGACTCGTTAACCAGATGTTCAAACAATATCTGGGAGACACAATGGAAGTATATATCGACGACATCTAGTCAAATCCAACCTGCAACAGATCATGTGCGACACATACAACAATCGATCGACATACTCCGGGAATACCAAATGAAGCTAAATCCGACTAAATGTTCCTTTGGAGTACGCGCGGGAAGATTCCTGGGACGCATGGTGACTCAACGAGGAATTGAAGCTAGTCCCGACCAAATAAATGCAATTAACAAAATAAAATCATCTCGAAACTTCAAGGAAGTCCAACAACTTACTGGATCGGACATCTGTGGACTCACCTATTCTGCTGCAAAGAGACATGCTATCCAACGATCAGACGATCCCGCGATCCCTCGAACACACAGACAAAAATCAGATGTTGACTTGGAGAATATGCCAATCACGTTCGACGATCGTGACCGGGAAGATTTACATTAGAAACATCACGACCTTCTGATCGTTCAACTGACTATCAGAAATTCGTCCACGAAAAGAGTACTCATCGAAGGCGGCAGTTCAGCCAATATAATTTTCCTTGGTACGCTTAAAGCAATGGGAATAAACGAAACTGAGATCGTACGACGTTTAACGATTCTAGTAGGCTTCAATGGAGATGCTACTCATACCGTCGGAGAGATGTTCCTCCCTATTTACGCAAAAGGTATCAATAAATCAACTCGGTTCAACGTTATGGACTGTTCATCTGCATATAATGTGATCCTGGGGAGACCATGGATTCAAGACATTAAAGCTGTCCCCACAATGTATCACCAAGTAATCAAGTTCCCAACTCCATTGGGGATCCAAGAAATAAAAAGTGAACAAAAGACGGCTAGAGAATGCTATAAGACGGCAATGAAACCTCAGAAAGAGTACATCTAGCAATTATAGAGCTAGGAAGATTCGGTCGATGGCCTACAATTGCAAGAAGTTGTACTCGACCCAAATCATCCTGATCAAAAAGTTTACGTGGGGGCGTCGCTCGACTCAGTTGTCAAGCAAGAATTGATCGAGTTTCTTCGACGAAATGTCGATTATTTCGCCTGGTCGCACGAAGATATGTTTGGCATTGATCCAAAAGTCATATCGCATCAACTAAACATCGATCCAACATTCAAACCTATGAAATCAACGAAATAAAGTAATCAACGACGAAGTTGAAAACTTGCTGAAAACTGGAAATATTTGGGAGGTAAAATACCCAGACTGGTTAGAAAATGTCGTAGTCGTTAAAAAGAAAAATAGAAAATGGCGATTCTACATAGACTTCACCGTTCTCGATAAAGCTTGCCCGAAAGATCCATTTCCTCTTCCACATATCGATGTCATGGTTGATGCAACGACAGGACATGAGCTATTGACCTTCATGGATGCATATTCGGGATACAACCAGATTCTCATGCATCCGAACGATCAAGAGAAGATAGCTTTCATGACCGATAAAGGTATTTATTGTTATAAGGTAATGCCTTTTGGTCTTAAAAATGCAGGTTCAACGTACCAACGACTCGTTAACCAGATGTTCAAACAATATCTGGGAGACACAATGGAAGTATATATCGACGACATCTAGTCAAATCCAACCTGCAACAGATCATGTGCGACACATACAACAATCGATCGACATACTCCGGGAATACCAAATGAAGCTAAATCCGACTAAATATTCCTTTGGAGTACGCGCGGGAAGATTCCTGGGACACATGGTGACTCAACGAGGAATTGAAGCTAGTCCCGACCAAATAAATGCAATTAACAAAATAAAATCATCTCGAAACTTCAAGGAAGTCCAACAACTTACTGGATCGGACATCTGTGGACTCACCTATTCTGCTGCAAAGAGACATGCTATCCAACGATCAGACGATCCCGCGATCCCTCGAACACACAGACAAAAATCAGATGTTGACTTGGAGAATATGCCAATCACGTTCGACGATCGTGACCGGGAAGATTTACATTAGAAACATCACGACCTTCTGATCGTTCAACTGACTATCAGAAATTCGTCCACGAAAAGAGTACTCATCGAAGGCGGCAGTTCAGCCAATATAATTTTCCTTGGTACGCTTAAAGCAATGGGAATAAACGAAACTGAGATCGTACGACGTTCAACGATTCTAGTAGGCTTCAATGGAGATGCTACTCATACCGTCGGAGAGATGTTCCTCCCTATTTACGCAAAAGGAATCAATAAATCAACTCGGTTCAACGTTATGGACTGTTCATCTGCATATAATGTGATCCTGGGGAGACCATGGATTCAAGACATTAAAGCTGTCCCCACAATGTATCACCAAGTAATCAAGTTCCCAACTCCATTGGGGATCCAAGAAATAAAAAGTGAACAAAAGACGGCTAGAGAATGCTATAAGACGACAATGAAACCTCAGAAAGAGTACATCTAGCAATTACAGAGCCAGGAAGATTCGGTCGATGGCCTACAATTGCAAGAAGTTGTACTCGACCCAAATCATCCTGATCAAAAAGTTTACGTGGGGGCGTCGCTCGACTCAGTTGTCAAGCAAGAATTGATCGAGTTTCTTCGACGAAATGTCGATTATTTCGCCTGGTCGCACGAAGATATGTTTGGCATTGATCCAAAAGTCATATCGCATCAACTAAACATCGATCCAACATTCAAACCTGTGAAATCAACGAAATAAAGTAATCAACGACGAAGTTGAAAACTTGCTGAAAACTGGAAATATTTGGGAGGTAAAATACCCAGACTGGTTAGAAAATGTCATAGTCGTTAAAAAGAAAAATAGAAAATGGCGATTCTACATAGACTTCACCGTTCTCGATAAAGCTTGCCCGAAAGATCCATTTCCTCTTCCACATATCGACGTCATGGTTGATGCAACGACAGGACATGAGCTATTGACCTTCATGGATGCATATTCGGGATACAACCAGATTCTCATGCATCCGAACGATCAAGAGAAGATAGCTTTCATGACCGATAAAGGTATTTATTGTTATAAGGTAATGCCTTTTGGTCTTAAAAATGCAGGTTCAACGTACCAACGACTCGTTAACCAGATGTTCAAACAATATCTGGGAGACACAATGGAAGTATATATCGACGACATCTAGTCAAATCCAACTCCGCAATGCATCATGTGCGACACATACAACAATCGATCGACATACTCCGGAATACCAAATGAAGCTAAATCCGACTAAATGTTCCTTTGGAGTACGCGCGGGAAGATTCCTGGGACACATGGTGACTCAACGAGGAATTGAAGCTAGTCCCGACCAAATAAATGCAATTAACAAAATAAAATCATCTCGAAACTTCAAGGAAGTCCAACAACTTACTGGATCGGACATCTGTGGACTCACCTATTCTGCTGCAAAGAGACATGCTATCCAACGATCAGACGATCCCGCGATCCCTCGAACACACAGACAAAAATCAGATGTTGACTTGGAGAATATGCCAATCACGTTCGACGATCGTGACCGGGAAGATTTACATTAGAAACATCACGACCTTCTGATCGTTCAATCGACTATCAGAAATTCGTCCACGAAAAGAGTACTCATCGAAGGCGGCAGTTCAGCCAATATAATTTTCCTTGGTACGCTTAAAGCAATGGGAATAAACGAAACTGAGATCGTACGACGTTCAACGATTCTAGTAGGCTTCAATGGAGATGCTACTCATACCGTCGGAGAGATGTTCCTCCCTATTTACGCAAAAGGAATCAATAAATCAACTCGGTTCAACGTTATGGACTGTTCATCTGCATATAATGTGATCCTGGGGAGACCATGGATTCAAGACATTAAAGCTGTCCCCACAATGTATCACCAAGTAATCAAGTTCCCAACTCCATTGGGGATCCAAGAAATAAAAAGTGAACAAAAGACGGCTAGAGAATGCTATAAGACGACAATGAAACCTCAGAAAGAGTACATCTAGCAATTACAGAGCCAGGAAGATTCGGTCGATGGCCTACAATTGCAAGAAGTTGTACTCGACCCAAATCATCCTGATCAAAAAGTTTACGTGGGGGCGTCGCTCGACTCAGTTGTCAAGCAAGAATTGATCGAGTTTCTTCGACGAAATGTCGATTATTTCGCCTGGTCGCACGAAGATATGTTTGGCATTGATCCAAAAGTCATATCGCATCAACTAAACATCGATCCAACATTCAAACCTGTGAAATCAACGAAATAAAGTAATCAACGACGAAGTTGAAAACTTGCTGAAAACTGGAAATATTTGGGAGGTAAAATACCCAGACTGGTTAGAAAATGTCATAGTCGTTAAAAAGAAAAATAGAAAATGGCGATTCTACATAGACTTCACCGTTCTCGATAAAGCTTGCCCGAAAGATCCATTTCCTCTTCCACATATCGACGTCATGGTTGATGCAACGACAGGACATGAGCTATTGACCTTCATGGATGCATATTCGGGATACAACCAGATTCTCATGCATCCGAACGATCAAGAGAAGATAGCTTTCATGACCGATAAAGGTATTTATTGTTATAAGGTAATGCCTTTTGGTCTTAAAAATGCAGGTTCAACGTACCAACGACTCGTTAACCAGATGTTCAAACAATATCTGGGAGACACAATGGAAGTATATATCGACGACATCTAGTCAAATCCAACCTGCAACAGATCATGTGCGACACATACAACAATCGATCGACATACTCCGGGAATACCAAATGAAGCTAAATCCGACTAAATGTTCCTTTGGAGTACGCGCGGGAAGATTCCTGGGACACATGGTGACTCAACGAGGAATTGAAGCTAGTCCCGACCAAATAAATGCAATTAACAAAATAAAATCATCTCGAAACTTCAAGGAAGTCCAACAACTTACTGGATCGGACATCTGTGGACTCACCTATTCTGCTGCAAAGAGACATGCTATCCAACGATCAGACGATCCCGCGATCCCTCGAACACACAGACAAAAATCAGATGTTGACTTGGAGAATATGCCAATCACGTTCGACGATCGTGACCGGGAAGATTTACATTAGAAACATCACGACCTTCTGATCGTTCAACTGACTATCAGAAATTCGTCCACGAAAAGAGTACTCATCGAAGGCGGCAGTTCAGCCAATATAATTTTCCTTGGTACGCTTAAAGCAATGGGAATAAACGAAACTGAGATCGTACGACGTTCAACGATTCTAGTAGGCTTCAATGGAGATGCTACTCATACCGTCGGAGAGATGTTCCTCCCTATTTACGCAAAAGGAATCAATAAATCAACTCGGTTCAACGTTATGGACTGTTCATCTGCATATAATGTGATCCTGGGGAGACCATGGATTCAAGACATTAAAGCTGTC
This sequence comes from Silybum marianum, assembly GCA_036898165.1. Taxonomy (NCBI): domain Eukaryota; kingdom Viridiplantae; phylum Streptophyta; class Magnoliopsida; order Asterales; family Asteraceae; genus Silybum; species Silybum marianum. The sequence continues at coordinate 10,186,776 of CM072540.1, read as the reverse complement.
CCCACAATGTATCACCAAGTAATCAAGTTCCCAACTCCATTGGGGATCCAAGAAATAAAAAGTGAACAAAAGACGGCTAGAGAATGCTATAAGACGGCAATGAAACCCCAGAAAGAGTACATCTAGCAATTATAGAGCTAGGAAGATTCGGTCGATGGCCTACAATTGCAAGAAGTTGTACTCGACCCAAATCGATGGAGAAATTGCTTTTATCACTAGTTACAGCCGCTAAAAAACTTCGGCACTACTTTGAGTCGCACGTTATCAATGTTATTACTAACTTTCCATTAAAGTCTGTGTTAAGAAAACCCGAGTTGACAGGTCGATCGACGAAATGGAGTATTTACCTCAGCAGCTACGATATAAACGTTAAACCTTGAACTACAGTCAAATCGCAAGTTCTTGCTGACTTTATCGCAGATTCTAGTCCCGAACTGGAAAAGTTGGCGATCGAAGAAACGCTTGCTGTGGTGACTCAATACGAGCGGCCATGGATATTACATGATGACGGATCCTCTAATATACGAGGATCGGGATTAGGCGTTGTCTTGAAATCGCCACAAAGGGGCATAACAGTCTATTTCGTATCATGCAACTTCAAAGCTACCAACAATGAAACGGAATATGAAGCCTTAATTGTAGGCATGGATCTGGCATACAATCTGGGGGCAAATAATTTACACGTCAGGAGTGACTCCCTACTCATCGTTAACCAGATGAACGGAGAATTCGCAACAAAAATGACAGCATATTGGTAGATCGCTAAAGATCGGGTGAAGAAGTTCAAATCTTTTGACATCCAGCAAATCCCCAGGGATCAAAATGCTCAAGCAGACGCACTTGTGAACTTGAGATCCGCCTTAGCAAAGTCATCCTTCTACGTCATACCAATGATTCACTTGATGAAATCTTCGACGGAAGATTATAAACGCGATCCTAGACGGGTTAAACGATTCGACGAATGAAATTCGAGAATATCTCACAAATGATCAACTCCTGGAAGATAAAATGAAAGCTTGGAAAATTAGATTCAAAGCCTCTAGATACGTCATGATCGCAGGAAAACTTTATCGACGTTCGTCCACTAGGTTAAACCTACGATGCATCATTCCAAGTGAAACCAAAAAAATCCTCCAGGAAATGCACGATGGAGAGTGTGGAAACCAGTTAGGAGGATGAAGTCTGGCAAACAGAATTTCACGACAAGGCTATTATTGTCCTACCTTGCGACAGGACGCCATAACGTACGTACAAAAATGTGACGCATGTCAGTGAGACTCAGGTATGACTCATCAACCTTCTGAGTTTTTGCATTCATTACTAGTCCCATGGCCTTTCATGCGATGGGGCATGGATATTGTCGGTAAATTACCGCCTGCACCTGGACAAAAGGTATATCTATTAGTCCTTACAGGTTATTTCTCAAAATGGATAGAAGACGTTGCCTTTTCTCAAATACGAGATAAGTAGGTGATATCTTTTATCCAAACTAACGTTATCTGCAGATTTGGTATCCCTTCCGAGATCGTGTGCGACAACGGATCGCAATTTATAAGCGACAGAACCAGGCGATTCTATGAAGAACGAAAGATAAAACTTACGACGTCTACTCCGTGTTATCCCCAGTCTAACGGGCTTGCAGAATCGAGTAACAAGACGATTGTTAATTCAATCAAGAAAACACTTAAGGCTGCAAAAGGACGATGGGTCGAAGAATTATCTTCTATTTTATGGGCTAATCGCATACCTCCTCGTACTTCGACTTGACAAACGCCCTTCTCATTGGTATATGGATGCGAAGCAGTTCTACTAATCAAAACCCATCTATCAATCGCTCGACACACCTCTGTCGATCATAATTCCATAGACCTCAACTACGATATAGACACACTCGAGGAACTTAGAGATACTGCCTATCTCCAAATGGCGTCACAACAACAATCTGTCGCACGATATTTCAATAAGAATGTCAAAATGAAAGTCTTTAAGATAAAGGATTACGTCTTACGACGTATCTTTCAGAACACCCAAGATTCAAACGCAGGTAAGCTGTCTATTAAATGGGAAAGACCTTACCTGTGGATCCCAGATAATGATCAAGTACGTATGATTTAAGCAATAACGCGAAGAACACAAGAATATAATGAAGATCCGAAGTCGGATATCTTACTTGAATATAATGTCGATTACAATATGAAACACAAGATATCGTCTCTCTCTGATTTCCTCTCAAATATCGACTAGCACTACTAATGAATGACACTAAAACCCTATTTATATTGCTAGGACAAATCTATACAAGGAAGGTAAGAGTTTAAGGAATTATAAACTTTTCCTTTTACAATTAAGCATATCCTTACCTTATTTTGGCACAACTAATTAAAGTCCTAACAATCTCCCCTTTTGAGGAAAAATAAGCATTTCATCTTTTAACCTCGAACATGCCTTCAAATCTCCGTAGGGTCTGACGGTAGATCAGGCATTTGTCAATAAGTTCTATGGCGTTCAAAAGTCTTTCTCTTTCATCACACTTGAATTGCTTCTTCTTCTCTTTCTTCATGTCATCACTTATCTCAGCAGATAATCTGTTTCAAATCCGCCATAAAGTTCCATCTGAATAAGCAGCTATCTCATTGAATCGTAAAAACCTCTTCTCTCCAGACATCTTCATGTAAACGACACCGTGTGCTAGTTTGGTCAGAACTATAGTAACTTTCAACTTATCCAGATCAGGAACACTTTGATCAGGTTTGGGCAGACAAAAATTCTTTTGTTCGCTCTCGATCCCTCTTTGAAGATCATGAAGGTAACTGTACCTTAGCTCTTTTTGAATGTGCCTTATGGCCGCTCTAAGTGCTCTTTGTTCATCAATTGATCTTCTTTTTTTGTCCTTTAGCTCTGTATACAGTGTCTCCATATCCATTACATCGATGTTAGCAAAGTCTGCGTCAGAGAAGCAGTAAACCTTTCCATCATATCTCCTTACGTTGAATGTTGGAAACATCACTTGAAAATATTTATCATATCCAATCTCCATGATAGTGACGATCATGTGTCTTGAAATAACTTCATTAGGTTCCTTTGATTTCATTTTCAATATGCTCACGTATTCAGTTACTTGTAACGAATTCATTTCCATGATCAAATGAAGACGAGACATATCATCTAGTTTCTTCTTATCTACGAATATCTTTTGCATAGTTTCTTCTAGATAAAGGAGTCCTGACCTATGGATTTTCTCATTTGCTATCTGAGAGAATTCTTTCCCAACGAATTTGGTGAGGTAGTAAAGGTGTTTCATTTGAATTCCCCGGAACATATTTCCTTTCTGCATGCCTTAAGTTCACATAGTCTTCTTCTCTCAGAACAGGTTCATAAGGATCTCTAAACCAATTTTTGATTGAATCTCTCAAGTTCTGAACATTGATCACTTCTTCATTGAATGATTCTGGTTCAACAGCTTGCTATCCACTCCCAATGTCAAACTATGTCGTAGGCTTTTCAGCCATTCGCTGTTAACTTGTTGTTGCGTGGGAGGTGGATTTTGACGAGATAGCGGTGCTGTAGTCGATGGACCGGAAGTTGTTTTAGTAGATGGTCGAGTCTGAGCTTGAGCTCTTGTAACCTGGCGGCATGTCTCCTCGTCAGGGCGATTAAGAACGGAGTCTGGATCGTCCTGATCAGGTCGACGGCGTTGAACAGACAAGATTGTTGTATTTTTGTGTAGAGAGCAGTAATCACACCAAGAATATCATCAGCAGATTGCTTTTCTTGATTTGCCATATCTTCAAGCTTCATTTCCATATCAGCTTTGAAAAGATCGAACTCATGGCGAGTGACAGTGGGGATCACAAGATTACGTCGTAGAAGACTGTTGACCATAACTTCTCTCAGTGATTTGAATATCATTCCTCTGTATACTTAGTGAAAATTCCATTCGTAAGCTTATGCTTAAATCAGCGATAGCATACGCTGAGTGTTATCAGCTATTGCTGAAATTTAGAAGCATCAAGTCTACCCCTGAAGATCTGAAGATCAACCATCACACCAAAAGAACATTCAGCGAAAGTCAAACTGAAGAAAGAGATGGTCAGCTAGTGATCTGAAGCGGTTCAGTGATAGCAATGAATATATAAATCAGAGTGTGAAGTATTGTTAAGCCTCAACGATACTATGAAAGTTCATCCTTGAAGTTTCAAGTTCAGCAATCAAGTGAAGCTTCTCAAACAAGATTAAGATTGATCTTATCCTCGACGCACAAAAGTCAAACCTTATACTATGTCAGAGAAGGACGTACGGATCTATTTGAGAAGATCTATTTGTTGACGGATCGCTGCTTGAAGTAGGAAGATCAGAGATTCCATCATTATTTGTTTCAGCATCACAAGAGTATACTTCTTTAGGAAATTCTTCACTAAATAACCAAGCTTCATCTTCTACTGATCAATCCACTGAATCTCCTCCAGAATTGATCTTAAATGAAGTTCCTGTCGTTGAAACGATCAACGACATCCCTGAAAGAGAGCAAATCGCTGAATCTATTATTGATCAGTCTCCTCAACCTCCAGCTCAGCGATGGACTGCAAATCATCCAATAAATCAAATCATTGGTGATCCAAATGCAGGTATCAAGACTCGTAGAGGTACAGGTAATATCTGCCTCTATGTTAATTTTATTTCTCTGCCTGAACCTAAGAAAATAGATTAAGCTATCTCTGATCCTAGCTGGGTCTTTGCCATGCAAGAAGAACTAACTGAGTTTCGTAGAAACAAAGTTTGGAATCTTATTCCTCGTCCCTCTGATAAAACTGTAATAGGAACCAAATGGGTTTTTCGAAATAAGCTGGATGAAAGTGGCACTGTTATTCGCAATAAGGCTAGACTTGTTTCTTAGGGATACAGACAGGTAGAAGGTATTGACTATGATGAGACCTTTTCTCCTGTTGCTAGACTAGAAGCCATAAGACTCTTTTTAGCTTATGCTGCCCATAAAGACTTTAAAGTTTTTCAAATGGATATTAAAAGTGTTTTTCTTAATGGTAAACTCAGCGAGGAAGTTTATGTTGAACAACCTCCTGGTTTCGCTGACCCAAACCATCCTGGTTATGTTTTCAAACTCCAAAAAGCTCTTTACGGGTTAAAACAAGCTCCTAGAGCTTGGTATGATACTATCTCAAAATTCCTTCTTAAAGAAAAATTTGTTCGTGGAAAGATTGACCAAACTCTGTTTTTAAGAAAATATAAAGGTCATACTATTCTTGCTCAAATACATGTTGATGACATTATTTTTGGCTCCATAAGACTCAAATTATGCACTCATTTTGCAAACAGAATGAAAAAAGAATACAAAATGAGTATGATGGGTGAACTAACATATTTTCTAGGTTTGCAGATTAAGCAATCTGACAAAGGAATTTTCATTTGTCAAAGTAAATATGTTAAGGACATGTTGAACAAGTTTGATATGAATCATTGCTCAGCGATGAAGACGCCAATGGCACCTCCTCTGACATTGAATAAAGACCCAAATGGGAAACCTGTCAATATCACTGCCTATCGTGGGATGATTGGGTCTCTGCTATATCTTACAGCGAGTAGACCTAATATCATGTATTCTGCATGTCTCTGTGCTCGGCATCAAGCTGAACCAAAGGAATCTCATCTCATCGCTGTAAAGCGAATCGTCAGATATCTGAAGGGAACTCCTAATTTGGGTCTTTGGTATCCCAAAGGCTCAAGGTTCGATCTAATCGGTTACTTTGATAGTGATTTTGCAGGATGCAAGATTGATAGAAAGAGTACCACTGGTGGTAAGTTGATAAGCTGGACAAGTAAGAAGCAGAACTCTGTGTCCATCTCTACCGCTGAAGCTGAATACGTAGCCGCTGGTAGTTGTTGTGCTCAAATCCTTTGGATGAGAAATCAGCTAAGAGATTATGATATCAAACTTTCTAAAATCCCTATTTATTGTGATAGCACTAGTGCTATTGCAATTGCAAATAATTCTGTTCTTCACTCAAAAACCAAGCACATTGAGATTTGATATCATTTTTATCAGAGATCATGTGATGAATGGAGAAGTGGAACTTCATTTTGTTCCAACTGAATATCAGCTCGCTGATCTTTTCACCAAACCTCTTGATGAAGCTAGATTCAATCTACTCATTAGCGAACTTGGTATGTTAAACGCTGAATAATTCTCCATTCTCTGAACTCTGATTCAGCGATACTTGATCATTCTCACTCAGGTATGAACTTCTAAATCTTTACACTCAGGTGTTCCAATGAGAATACAAACCGAAGTGGATGGTGTCGTAGTATCTTAATGATTATGGGGTGTTCCAGCCGCATATCCATGTTAAAACGGTGGTTGTTAGGCTTGAACATCCGTTTGTCACTCGGGGGCATTAGGATGTCATCTCTGTTTGCCACGTTGATGCTGGGTGCAGTAGATCTTTCAGAAGGCATTGGGTTCTCGTCATCAGAGACGTTTGGATCATGAATAGACCCCATTGAAATTGAAATCATAATTGTAGTAAACCAAAGAGAAGAAATCAGTTCAATGAGAGACAAAAAAAATGCTAAGTCTAGATGTCGAGTTGTGAAGGATGGACATAAAGAGATGTCGAGTCTAGAAAGATCGATATAATAACTTGTGTCTGCAAAGAAAAATACAAGTGACGATGTCTAGCCTTATGGGATCGACATCCATGGATGTCGAGTATACAAGGGGTGATATAGACACTCAGAGTTTTCTAAGACATACAAGGAAGGATATCGAGTTCTTATGTATCGACAACAATTTATGTCGATTGAAGCTTTCTCGACGAAAAGACTTAGGAAAACATGTTTAGATCAAACCTGAATGGGTCGAAAGAAGCTTGTCGAGTGAAACATGCTTGAGATAATTACTTTGAAAAAAATTTGTCAAGGCATGCTTGGTTATCGACATAGAGGGAGTGGACAAGATATCTTGTCGGGACACTTTGAGTCGAGAAGAATACTTAGCAAAATTTAGCATTAAAGAGGCAAGCATGTCGAGTGTTTTAGCACTCGACAATATTCTTCTCGGGCAATCAAGACTCGATAAAAACACTTTAGAATGATAAAGGCAAACTTGTCAGGTCACTAGGACTCGATGAAAAGTTTTATGAAGGCGGACGTGTCGATCCTTTGTTACTCGACAAGAAATCTTGTCGGGTCTTAAGGACTCAATAAGTCTTTCAAGATTTTGTAAAAAAATATTAAGTGTTCATCCAGTCCGACAAGTTTATCTAAATTGGACCCAGAGCCAAAAAGTTCAAATAAAAGCATTTAAAGCGTAGATCTAGGGTCGATGAGGGTCGCCTAACACATTTAAAACTAACCCTAAGGTCTAATAAGCCTAGAAACATGCAAAATTCACAAAAATCGGTAATCCAAGGGTTTTTGAAAAACGAACAGTCTAGCATCAAATAACCTAACATGCAATGGATGAAATCAAAAAGTGCAAGAATTAAAGTTGTTCCATAAGTGATTCCGAACCTTATGATGTAATCGGATTTGAAAAACTCGAAGATTTGAGAAAACATCCGTGCAACAGGTTGATCTCGGGTGAGTTTGAGAGAGGAAAAAAAAGGAAAATACTTTGAAATCGTGAATAGTGCAAGTGGAGCCTCTGTTTAAATAGTGGGTTCATCGAGGGATGACACGTGGCAAAATCTTATCGGGCATCTTACATCATCAAGGAGATGTCGTGAGAGAGGATGTCAGGCTTTTGGCGCGCGACAAAAATTCTTGTCAGGTCTTAAAGGGCCGACAAGTCTGAACTGATCTTGAAATTTTTTAAGTTTGAACGTAAACTTTCTAAGTGCTCCCCCTTGATTCGTGCCTAAGGTAAGAAAAACTTAGTTCCCCCTCAAGTTCTATGAGATAAGAAAACTTACCTGGTTGCTCCCCCTTGAACGTAGCTGAGAAATAAAGTTAAAAACAGACATCGAAAAAGACAGAACAAAAACGAAAGATGTACTAAACTAAAATATTTTGAAAATACAGAACCCCAGACAATTTCAAAAATTACAAAACGAGAATTCAAGAATAAGGCAGATTCATATATGAAATAAGAATGTGCATTTAGACGTGAATGGACTTTTTGGAATTTTTGAAGTCACTGATAAAGAATCAGGTTTTGAGGTTTAGCATGCCCAACTTGGACATTAGGAATTGGAAGCGTTTCTCATCCAATGCCTTTGTGAACAAGTCGGCAAGCTGAAGTTTTGTGGTCACAAAATAGAGTTCGAATATACCTCTTTCGACATGATCTTCAATAAAATGATACCGGACATCGATGTGTTTTGTCTTGGTATGCTGAACAGAATTACTGGAGATGGCTATGGCGCTCTTTGAATCGCAATAGATGGGAGTTTTGTCAAATCAGAAGCAAGAGTCTTTAAGTTGCTTGCGCATCCAAATGACTTGTGAGCAGCAGCTAGCGGTAGCGATGTATTCGGCTTCCGCAGTGGAAGCAGATACGCACGTTTTCTTCTTCGAGGACCATCTAACTAATTTGTCTCCCAGGAACTTAATATGGCTCGTCGTGCTTTTTCGATCAAGCATGCATCCGGCGTGATTAGCATCTAAAAAAGCAGTTAACTCGAAACCCGTATCCTTTGGATACCATAGACCAAGATCAGTAGTACCTTTTATGTAACGAAATATACGCTTAATGGCACTAAGATGAGATTCTATGGGAGATGCTTGATATCTAGCGCAAAGGCAGGTAGCAAACATTATGTCCGGACGACTAGCCGTTAAATACATTAAAGAACCGACCATTCCCCGATAGCTTTTGGAATCGACCGCTTTACCCAAACGATCAGCGTGTAGTTTTGAACCTGAAGACATGGGCGTTCCAATCGGTGTACAGGTCGTCATGTTATATTTATGTAACATATCCGAGATGTATTTCGATTGGTTGATGAATATTCCTGCTGAAAATTGTTTTACTTGAAGTCCTAGGAAAAACTTCATCGCTCCCATCATACTCATATTGAACTCGGCAATCATGAGTTCGGAGAAGTTCTTATAGTGCTGTGGGTTAGTCGAACCGAAAATAATGTCATCTACGTAGATTTGAATAAGCATGATATCACCCTCTTCTTTCTTAATGAACAATGTAGGATCGATCTTACCTTTGGAGTACCCGTTTTTGACCAAGTATTCAAATAGACTATCATACCATGCAGGTGGGGCTTGTTTGAGGCCGTAGAGAGCTTTGTCGAGAATGTAAACATGATTCGGCTTTGAAGGATCGACAAACCCGTCAGGCTGAGAAACATATACTTCTTCTCGAAGAACACCATTCAGAAAGGCAGTCTTGACGTGCATTTGGAAAACAACGAAGTTCTTGTGAGCCGAATAAGCCAAGAACATGCGAATGGCTTCAATTCTTGCTACCGGGACGAATGTTTCCTCGTAGTCAATACCTTCTTGCTGACGGTAGCCTTTTGCGACAAGTCGTGCTTTGTTGCGTATGACAATTCCATCTTCATCTTCTTTATTCTTGAAGATCCATTTGGTGGCAATGATGGTTTTGTTGCGCGGTCGTGGAACGAGACGCCAAACTTTCAGACTTTCAAACTGGTTGAGCTCTTCTTGCATGGCGATAATCCAGTCAGGATCAGACAGCGCTTCGTCAACGATTTTAGGTTCGATTCGGTTTAGGAAAGACGAGAAGAGACAATCGTTGGCAGAAGCAGATCTCGTTATGACCGGTTTAGATGGTGTGACAACTGTCAAATTTGAGCTTCCAGGTTTGTTTTTATTAAGTTTATTAGTGTTATTAGAGTTAAATTATAAGAATAAGAGTTAGTTAGAATAGATCAACCGAAAAATTTCTAGAGTTTCCAGTAGCTGCTTAGAAAGTCCGGTTCCGACCCGTAACTGGCCGAAACGTCCTATATAGTGTCAAATGCTCTAATTTATACACAATTTCTATAAAATATATATTTTTAGTATTTAAAATATAAAACTTCTATTTTTATAGAATTTAATCACTTGGGACTTACATTTTGAGGAAAAAGGCCAAAATTGAGAAAAATGACATTTTAATTTCATTTTTGCGCTTGAGTTTAATTTTTATTTGAATAATTGGGTTTGAGTGGGACCCATGACATGGCTGGCCCCCCATAATCCCCCATATAAATATATTTTTTATTCATTTCCTCCTCATTTGCATGATTAAAATTTTGAATTTCTCTCTTCTCTCTCTCTAAAACTCAAGGGTTTTCTTCAAAAAATCTCCTTTCTCCTTTAAGTTCCAGCCAACATTCACCAATAAATCCAACATTTTAACAAGATTTTGAAGATTTTGAGTCTCCTTCATCATCCAAATAAGTAATAACATCATCTTCTTCATTTTCTTACCATTTTTGGGTGAAAACCCCACTTGTTCTTGCATTGTAAGTCTTCTTCTTCTAACCTCTGAAATTTTCTGAGTTTATGGAGAGATTATACACCAAAAACATGTAAAAATGTTCATATAGTGGTGGTAATCTATGACCCAAACAATAAAACTCAAGAAAATAGGTAAAAATCATGATTTTATGTGTTTTTGAACAACAAATGTGATTTTTGGTGTTGACAGATTTATTCCATGTGCATAAATCGTCCTTTTCTTGCAAATTATATGTTCAAACATCATGAATCTTCTTTCTAAAAGTTTTTTTGGTGAGTTGGGGTTCTAATCCAATAGGTCTCACTCAAAAACATTGAGTTTTGACCCTCCCAAATGCTCATAAGAAATTTGATGTGCATCTGGAAGTTCAACAGTAGGTAAACCCTACTTTGAACGACCATAACTCTTTGAATATTCATCCATATTACTTGATTTTTCTTCTGGAATTTATTTTAAAGAGTTACCTTTCAAATGCCACTGGTTTCACTCAAATATGTGGTGATTTGGGGTTTCAATTTATCAAAACAAAATAAGTGTGCAATCTGTCCAAAGCTGACAGATTTGTGCATGCATGTTCAAATGGCCATATCTCTTTCAAAACTCAATGAAAAAGAATTATTTTTCTTTTGAGAGTTAATTTTAGGAGTTATCTTCTGTTTTCAAGTGGAATCACATGAAAATATGGAGTTTTGACCCTCCAAACACCTAAAATATTTTAGGTGTGCAAACTGTGAAACCACCAGTAGGTAAACCCTACTTTGCATGTTAATATCTCATTGAATATTTATCCATAATGCATAATTCTTCTTCTGGAGTTTTCTTGTATGAGTTAGGGTTCATATGAATCCGGTTTCATTCAAAACTATGAAGTTTTGAGGCATTAACCAATTTATTAAAGTTAAATGTGCAATCTGTCAACTAATGACAGATGTGTGCATGAAACTTTCTGGTGCCATATCTTCCTCATAACTCATTCAAAAGTTTCCTTTATGTGTTTTGTTTATAATCCAACTGGAATTTCAGAAAAACATTTAGTAGAACTTCTCAAATGGTTGTTTTACCAACAGGGTGTAATCTGCCCTTCTTGCTGTGATACATTGTTTTGTATAAATTATTTGAACCATTATTACATGTCCAAATTGCATGAAATTTGTTCACAATGACCTTAACTCAGTAATGTATCACATATAAAAAGATGAGAAACTATTTCATTTTGGATGTCACTGTAATTTGATCATCTTTAGCACCATTAGTTTCTGTCCAAAAGTGAACATTCTGGAATTGTTGATTTCATGAACTTTGATCACTTGAAGGATTATAACATTACTTTTCAGAATAATTTATATCATATTAAAGAGCATATGTGCATTATGTATAACGGGACAATAGTAGACCAAGTTGGACATATAAGGACTTATAAGCACTTTCATAGTAATCGTTAGGTATATAAGTGATCTTTTTGGGTACTTTGCGTTGATAGGAAAGCGGTAGGCCATCAAGCGGATGTATCGTGAATTTATTTGGAAGCTTTGCTGTAAGGTGAGTACTCACGGCCCCTCTTTTTAAATGTTTATATGCTTTGCGGTGTAAAGCATGTCGTTTTAAAGGAAATTGAATTAATTTATATTGATTAATGAAAAGCATATAAATCATTATGATGAGCAAATTTATGTTACACAAAATGATATGTTGAATTATGTAAAGTCCCCGTGGTACACTACTATTTAACTCTAAATGAGCCGATGATATTTGTGGATAGCGCTATTTGGCTGACATACCCACCTAACTGGCAAGTAGGGGTGCACTTTATCAATTAAGAATGCTCTACCCATGTGGACTTTAGGTCCACCGTTGAGGTAGTTCGTGGGGCGTAGAATGTCGAGTAGGCTTAGTAGTGGCTCAATATTTATATATCATGTGTAATGATAATTTGTATATTTGCTTATAAAGGTTAAAATGATAAAGTTGATGCGATCATCCGATTCGCTATTTTTATACCTTGCATATAAAAAGTTTTGTGCATTTGAAAACCTGTGAACTCACCAACTCTTTGTAGTTGACCCTCCGGTTTTAACATGCTTTACAGGAAGATAAGAAGGTAACCGATCAGGCTTGGCTTACTTTTGCGGAAACACCAATCAAGACTTGATATATATCTATTTTGATGTAATTCGTTTGTTAAAGTCAAAGTAGTCGGATTGTAAACTTTTAAACTTTAAACTTTGACGTTTTAATTATATATTTATGGTTGGTGTTTATATACCTGTTGTTGTGAAACTTTGAACTGTCGTACCTCGTGTTTCCGCTTTAGCGGGGTGTGACAGATGGTCTCCAATAATCAGATCGGGTGGGTGAGATCGGACCCATTTCTTGGTATTTGGAAGGGTCTGAATCGCGGTTAGGTCAGGATTTTCATCTACATAAGTGCCAAGAGGAAGATCTTGAACTAATTCTAAGGCTGGAGCCACTTCAGAAGAGCAAGTGGAACTTGAGACATCCTTGGGAGTTATGATCGCTGATGGGAGAGAGGATGCCGGTTCCGGACATGGTTGGTTTCCAGGAAGTGGGTCCGATGTGTTTGAAATGATGGGGATAACTTGGTTTGCGGGTTCTGAATGTGATTGATTTGGAGGAGAGACTAAGGCAGCAGTTAAAGATGAGCTTGGAGTTGCAGCAGTTGAGACAGTTTCCATAGTTACTGGTGGCCCAGAAAGATTTATGGTCTCGGCAACCTCCAAGCTAGGAGGGGTGATGCTCATAGGAATTTCAGAGTAGGGGCCAAAATAATCCGAGTAATAGTGCTCGAATAAATCATCCAGATCTGATGTAGCGGTTTTGAAAGTGGACGCTTGATTTGAATGAGCGGGGTTTGGAGCAGGTTCCGAACTGAGTTGTTCGGAAGCTAATACACCGGTGAGTGCGGTCCAGAACTATCTTGTTCAGGAGCCATTTCGGCCGTTGTATCAAATTGGACACTGATACTTTCCGTGACACAACGGGCATTCTTCATGTAGATCCGATAAGTTGCAGCGTATGGAGAACAGCCAAGAAAGTATACTTCGTTGGCTTTTGGCTTGAGTTTCCCACGCACTTCCTTTTCATTAAGAATAAAGCAGCGATCACCAAGGGTGTGAAGGTGATGGATAGATGGGATGCGGTTGTAGACCAACTGATAAGGCGTTTTGTTGAAGCGCTTGTTGATGATGGAACAGTTTTTAGTGTAGCAAGCTGTATTGATTGCTTTGGCCCAAAGGTGGTGTGGCAGTTTGGAATAGGCGAGCATAGACGGGCAACTTCGACTATCGTACGATTACGTCATTCGCCCACACCATTTTGTTGAGCAGTTCGAGCCGCAGAGAATGTATGCGTGATGCCAACAGATTTGAGAAAGCTGTCAAGAGTCCGGTTCTTGAACTCGGTTCCATTATCAGTGCGGATGGTTTGGGCGGTGAGCTCCAATTTAACTTGAATGGCCTTCAAGAAATTGATGATTGTTTTGGGAGTTTCGTCCTTTGTGCGAAGGAATTTAACCCAAGTAATCGTGAGAAGTCATCGACCATAACGAGGACGTACTTCTTTCCATGTATGCTTTGAGTCCGCATTGGGTCGCACAAATCCATATGAATGAGTTGTAGAGGTCTTGCGATGCTGTGTTCCACCTTGGGTTTGTGCGAAACTTTCTTCATCCTTCCCATCTCGCATGCATCACATAAGTGGGGCTGTCAAACTTGATCTTTGGTAAACCAATGACTAATCCTCCAACAAAGAGTCGACTGATATTCTTGAAGTTTAGATGAGATAATCGTCGATGCCAAAGCCAGTTCTTGGCATTAGTCACTTTCGAGAGTAGACACACATTCGTGGGAGGTTGAACTTGGGAAAGATCGATGGTGTATAGATTTGACTTGCGAGTGCCGGCTAATAACTCCTTTCCTTCGTAAGTTCCCTTCAGTCCGGAAATTGACTTCCAGTTCTTTGTCAAAGAATTTGCCAATGCTTAGTAAATTGTGGCTTAGGCGTTGAACATATGAGATGTCAGAAATTGTGATGTTATCTTGAATAATGTCTCCTTGACCTTTGATAGGTGCTAAGAGACCATTGTCAAATCGTACATATCCGCCCTTTTTCTCCTTATAGTTGGCAAGCAGCTCCTTTTGTCCAGTCATGTGTTTGGAGCTTCTAGAATCCAAGTACCACACATGACCGGTCTGCATAAAATCAGGCAGATTTAGGTACCCATTTGTAAATGGGTCCTTCGGGTACCCACTTGAAGTGGGACTTAGGTGCGGTAGTCACGGTCTTTTTAGGAACCCATTTATAAACAGGATAGTTTTGAAAAGGATTGACTTGATGATAATTGACAGATTAATGCATGTCCGGATAATAATCATAACCACAATCAAAAGAATTCAAGCGCATAAAGTCATTCACACCGCAATTTGAGCAACAAATTTGATTACGAGAAAATTGAATTAAATGTTGAAACGAATGAATAGTATATGGAAATAGAAAATGATGATTGGTTCTTTTGACATTTGTAGAATTTGAAAAAGTAAATTTGTTTTTACTGCGCGATGACGACTTGGGAGTGCTTTTGCCTTTTTCAACCCAAACTTGTTTTGACTTTAAAGAATGAAGTGCTGAAACATCAACAGGACCACGGTTAGCACCTCTTGAGAAAAAAAAATTAGTTTGATTCGTTTGGTTAGAATGAGTGATTTAGTTTTACTAATGGAACATTCATTCTTAACCTCCGGAATCGAAGCTGTTTCCATTGGTTTCTTGCCTTTGTCTAAAAATTCCTTATGGCTTGGAAGTTTAGGATTGAAGTCAAAGTTAGCAATCGACTCATGTAAACATTCGTCGGATTTAAGTTGAGAAGGATTAGAATTTTCATCCGAAAAAATCATTTTCTCAAGGTCATCCAATTCTGCATTAATTTGGTCGGGTGTAAGGGAAGTTTGGTATTTAGGAGGACAAATATTTGGATCAAATTTGAACATCTCTTCACAATCATCTAAATAAGCGCCAACGAAAGATTTACACGAAGAAATTTTAGAAGTTGTATCAGCTTCAGGGTTTTTGTTGGAGTGTAAAACTTCGTTTTCAAGTTTTTGAATTTTAGAGATTGAAGCCTCCTTTTTCCTTTTCCGGCGAAAAAGATTCAGATTCTAACACCTATTCAAGTTGAAAAATTTTCTTTTCTAAAAATAAGGTGGGAATATATGGTTTAAATTCTGGAGTTTGATTTTGAAGTTCTTCGTCGGTGTATGATGGAAAATAGTTGTTTGGAAGAGTTTCGTTTGAAGATTCCTTTTCCACTTGCGTAGGATAGCAGAATGGAATTTGGTGATATTTCCTGTTCTTCCTATTCCAATCATCCCTACTCTTGACTTTGTGATGTGACTTCATAAATTGAGTTTTATATTCCGGACCAAGGCCTAGATATTCAAATTTATAAAGAGTCGGTGTATTGTAAATGGCCTTTTCTAAGCGTTTTGGATTATCAAAACCTAATCCCGCTCTTGAACTTAAATCCTTTGGAGCGTTCAAATGAATCGTTTGTTCAGTTTGACCAATCTTGTAAATCTTGAGTTCCAGATTCTTGAGTTTTTCTAAAAGATCTTGTCTTTGTATAGTGACGAACTCATATTTTGATGAAAATTCTTCCGTCTCACGTTTAGATTTGGTAAGTTGATTTGTGAGAGAGATTTGTTGTTTTAAATCCAAATTTTCATTTTGAAAGGTGATTTTCTATTTTTGAAAGTTTTGGGCTATACTTTGAGAAGTAGCAAGTTCGGATGTGACAATTAGAAGTTGGTTGTGATTATTTTCTAGACGTGCTTCTGATTTGGAAACCAAAGGTTTCTCGGTTTTCAATTTAGATTGTAATTCTTGCAATTGGCTCATTAAGTCATGCATTTGAGAAACAAAACTATCATAGTCAGAATGGCTTACTTCGGGTGTGTAGACGGAAGAGTTGGAAGTGGAATCATCGGAAGGGTCGGAATAAGCCATTAAACTGAAGTGTGCTTGGATCTCGTTTTCCATATCACCATCTTCGTTACCATGATTGAGCCAATGTTTATCTTCCGCCATAAACACTTTTCCGTCTCTTTTTGTTTAACCAATATCAACTTGTAAGAAAAATAGTTGGAGTCTTTGACTATTGGCTTTTTGCTTTCACGAGCATAGTGGCCGGATTTTCCGCAGTTGTAGCACAAACTCATTTCGCCTTTGAATTTGTCTTCCGGTTTGGTTGGCGGACGTTGTTCTTCTCTCCTTGGTTTTGGCTCGAACATTGCTTTACGTTCATGATTCTTTGGTCCCGAAGCATAATGTTGTTGATTGGGATTTGAGCGACGAGAGAACTTTTGTTGAAATGCATTTGAAAGTAGAAGCAATTGCTGTTGAAATTGGGCAATCTCTAGATCATAGTCAAACTCTTCGTCCTCTAATTCAGGGACGACTTCTTGTGGTGCGTTTTGGGATGAAGTCGAGCTTTCTTATGTCACTAGAGCTATTGGATCGGAAGGCTTTTTGATCTTGTTGTTTGCCTCCATAGCTTCTAGTACTTCCTCTTCGTCTTGTTGTAGGGTTTCGTACACTTTGTCAAAATTGAGTTCAGCGAGAAATTTGCTGTGTTTGATTTGGTTGGCAAAGCGACGCCATTCGGTTGAAGATTACTTACAAACTTCACGTTTTTCTCGATCTTTCTCTTTCGAATATCGTTTTTACTTAGCTCGTTTACTAATTGAACAAAACAAGTGTAAGTATTCGTAAGACTTTCACCCTCTTTTGCCTTTAATTCTTCATACTGTGAGGTACAATTGGTGATCTTTAGTTGAGTCCCAATCTTTGTGCCGAGCATGAATTTTTTCATTTCTTCCCACATCTCTTTGGCTGTTCTTTTGTGGCTATCTATGCTCATGTAGATCTCATTTGGGATGCTCATAAGGAGGTATGATCGTGCAAGTTGATCACCTTTTGTAATTCTCTTCTCATTATCATCATACGTAGACTTGGGCTTGATCCCTTTTCGTGCTGGAACAAGAGGATCAGCATTTGGCCTGGCAGGAAGGTCTTGATAGAAGACGAGTGGAGGGCCTTTAGTAATGGAGTGCATGATTTCATCCGCGTAATCATGGCGTTCAACAAAGTCTAGAAATCTATCCTTCCACTGTGAGTATTCACCTTGGAAAAGAATTGGGGGTTTTGTGTCTGAACCGATGGCCATAGCTTCGCGTGTGGTCATTGTATTTGACAGAGTGTTCTCGATCAAAGAGTTTTGAAAAAATTCTAAGAGTTCTTAAAAACAGAGTAAACTATCTCGATTGACAAAGAATCTAAAAGTATGTCGATTGGAAAGGGTGCGATAAAAATTTATGTCGGGTTAAGGTATCTTGACAAGAATTCTTATCGCCTTTAGTTGGATCGACAAGTTTTTATATCGGGTTTGAATGGCGCGACAAGTTTTAATACCGGGTGATAATGGCTCGATAAAACAAAATATATCGAGTTAAAAGGACTCGATAAAAAATTATATCGAGTTATATGGACTCGATAAAAAATTATATCGAGCTATACGGACGCGATAAAATTATCTACCCAAGAAGAATCGAGAAGTTCGAATGATCAGTGTTTATGGAAATCTGTTTTGTTTTTAATTTGATAAATCGAAGAGCAAGAACGAAGACTTCTCGACAAAAAAGATCAAGTCTTTTTATGGAAGAGAAGAGGTAAGTTCTCGAGTTTCCAATTTGTTCAAATAAAAAAGATAAAGTTACTAAGGTTTATGGTGTGTACTTGAGAACTCTTAAACCAGAAAAGCTGCCGGAGACAACAGTTCCTGAGTTTTCTTTTGTGAAAGAGAAGCAAAACTACCTCAGAATAAACGAAAGTAATAAAAAAAATAGGGCTCGATAATACTAACAATAAAAACTTGTCGGTTAGAAGATATTGAATGCTTGTCGATATACACTGAATCGATAAGATTTTTGGGTTATGAGACTTGTCGATCCAGACTATTGAAGCTTGGATCGATAAGAATGAGAAAAAAAAATCGAGATTTACCTTGCTTTTTCGAACTCAACCAGAATTAGATCAAAACTCATATCGTGAGGCTCTGATACCAATTGTGGATCCCAGATAATGATCAAATACGTATGATTTAAGCAATAACGCGAGCAACACAATAATATAATGAAGATCCGAAGTCGGATATCTTACTTGAATATAATGTCGATTACAATATGGAACACAAGATATCGTCTCTCTCTGATTTACTCTCAAATAACGACTAGCACTACTAATGAATGACCCTAAAACCCTATTTACATTGCTAGGACTAATCTATATAAGGAAGGTTTTAAGGAATTGTAAACTTTTCCTTTTACAATTAAGCATATCTTTACCTTATTTTGGCACAATTAATTAAGGTCCTAACATTACCGAATATCCGCGGTCAATGGGAAAGGAGCCTATCGTTTACAAACGTTAGACGATCGAGATATTTCACGAAGCTGGAATGCGGTACATTTGAAAAGATATTTCTTTTAAGTCATTTTACTTGTACTTTTTCCCCTCAGAACATTACTAACTTGAGTGTCGAAGGGTCGTTGGTCAAACCAACGACCACCCCTAACGTTCTTTTTATCCCAGGAACGCACAATTTTTGCAAGAACGCACAATTTGCTTTATCCAAAATAAAAACCGAAGTCGTCAGAAACTTTATATTTTATTTCCTAATTCTCAGTCGATTATGATTAAATTCATTTTAGTCATACACCCATTTTATTTTACTTGTCCTTAGATTATTTTCATTTCAAAAATAATAAGGCAACGTATGATCAGGATAAAACATTCGATGAAAGCAGTTGAAAAATAAAAAGTTCCATTGACTAAAGGGGGCATTACAAAAAGAGGCACGATTGTGAAAAGTCGCCCTTAAAAGCCCTAAAAACTAAAAAAGAAAAAGAGACTAAGGCGCAGGAGGGTCGATGGTACGAATGTCGTCCTTCTCGTCGTAAGAGTCCAAACCTGCGTCGCTACCACCAACGACAAAAAAGAACTGATCGACAATCAGTTGAGCATCCTTCAAAGAATCTTGTCCTCTCACTTGGCGACGAGCAATCGCCGCCTTGACCTTTGCGTGCCCGAAGGAATCGAGCGCCTCCAGCTAATCGTTAAGATCAACGATCTTCCCTTGGGCCTCGGTCAACTGGGACCTCGGGTCCTCGACCTCCTTGGCGGAAGCCTCCCTGGACGCCGCCGCCTCAGCATCCAAAGCCGGCATCCGATATAGAGCCTCCTTCAGGAGACCCCTGAGCTTGATGCTCACACTCTTCTCATGCTCGAGATCATCACGAGCATCCTCCAGAAGGACACCGAATTTATCGGCCTTCACCGTCGCCGCCTCCTCCTTGGCTAGTGCGGCGGGCTCGCGCTCAAGCACCTTCTTCTTGGCTGCCATATCCATTTTCACGACCTGGGACGCCTTTTCAATCTTAGATTGCATGCTAAGAGACTCCTGAAAGGCCTGAAACAGAAACAAACGAACCTCAGTTTGACTAAAGGCATAAAATCGCATGGTCGCATGATCGTACGCAAACGCATGACGCACGACGCTAGAAATTAAAAACACAAGTCGCACGACCACACGTAAAACACATGATGCACGACTATAAAACATAAAAATTACCTGGTAGAGGTGCTCCGTGAGCGTGGTGTGGGAATCGGCCAGATTCACCCCCTCATTACCTGGTAGAGGTTCCCTCAGGAGAGGCCCCTGGACCTCTTGCTCCCCGATTGGGCAGCTGCCTTCATTTTTCTTAACTCCGTGCCTCGCCGAGCAAGGAGTGTCTGACGATCTACCCTAGAAGCAAGTAGATCGACCTTCTTCTTCGACGACGAGGTACACCTCGTCTCTCCAGCAGACGTCACCCTGCTAGAGGAGACCGACGACGCTACACCCTTCGATGGTGTAGCTGCTAATAGGACATCCCTTGAGTGGGATGCTCCAACTCTAGCTCCAGAATGGCCAGCCGTTTCTCCTGTATGACAGAAAACAAAAACGACTGTTAGTAAAGAAAGAGTGAACACGAAGCATTCAAATCATACGACAAGGATACTAACCAGTCATCTCTTCTTGCTCGTCGCCTTCTTTTCCCTCCCCTTGGCTGTAGGAGGCCTCTGAGGTTCCTAAGTAGATAATATCCTCGTGTTCCTCGTCGACGTACGGACGAGCTTGAACCCTGAATGTGCGATCAGGGATTAGCAGGAACCATTGGATCTTCGCCTCCGAATCAAGAAGAGAATGAACAACGTCAAAATCAACAGCTGCAAAAGGAAAAATGAACGATTAGTAAACGAAAGATACAAAAACTAAAAGAAGCGTACAACCTAAAACAAAACAAAGCTTACCCCGAGTGGGCCAGCCAAGATTAAGCCATTGGCCACTTTCGGTAGAAGATAGCGAACGTCCAAAGACGTAGCGTTCCTTCCAGCCGCGGTCATTCACCGCCGTCCCCTGGACCAATACTCACCCCATACAGAAGCGACTAAAGGGATTGTAGTGGTTGTTCACCTCCGCCTTCACCATGTAAGCCATCAAGAGCTCGTGGATGGTAAAAGGAGATTCCCAGTCGGATTCATCCGCTCGATCGTAGCCACAATCCTCCAGAATTGGGGCATCATCTGCCCCGACAACAAGTCAAATCGCTCCAAAAATTCCCTCACCAAACGGGAATAGGGCCATTCAAACCCTATCTTAAAGGGGTATTCGTATAAAATGAAATACCTCACAGGGCATTCTGCCGGCCTCAACTCGCCTGGACTCTCCAAATGGATTTCGGCCGGTAAACCAGCCAATTTGTTGAGCGCCCGCAGGTCGTCCATGCTAGTTATGCTTCTCTTAGGGTCCATCATCTCTCTGCAGTCGCTAATCGAACTAAGGGCCTCAGAAAACGACAACTCTTCCCAACCCTTAACCGATTTCCTAGCTATGGACTTTTGACGCATAAAGTTAAAGAAAAGGTACCTTAAATGGAGCTCTAAAACCTTCAAATCGGTAAGTATGGAGTTGCAGGTTTGAGAGAATTCTCTTGCCTAAAGAAGTTCAAAGAAATCGGGAAAAATAAATAGGAAAGCAATCATTTCCTTTTATACTCGCGAATCTACACCGAATTGTCGACCCGTCTCCCTATGGCGACATCTGTCCACGCCTTTTCACTTACCATCGTCGGATGGACGACATCTATCCATGACAGCTAGTCATACGCGCCTGTACGCAGGCATGACGTCACGACAACTTGTCACCTTCCAACGGATTAGCCACGACACGTCATCATGACTCGGCAAACCTTATCGTTTTCTAACTGACTCCGTTTCAAATGAAACAATTCAGTTACTTAATGGTTGGATTCACCGGACAAGCGACACGTGTCCTTCGAAAATTTAAAATTCAAAACTGCCACTTGAAATTTGAATTTGGGGGCAAACTGTTTGGGACAAAATCTCCTAAACTCACGACCGTTGACCAAAACGTGCAACCAAAGATATTTTATGGTTTATGAATATTGGCTATAACTTCGGAGTCAATGGTCGAACAAAACTCACGACGGACATTCATGACGTACGACGAATGAACAATACCCGTTGGACACCTGATTTCGACATAAAATACGTTATTTATATTATGTTAACGAACTAATCGTTGGTCAAGCGTTATGTTTTGCACAAGACCGTTGAACAGTTACGGCTAGCGTCATTAAAGACATTCATGAAGGCAATCAATGTTAGGCGACCGTTACAAATGACTCCAACTATAAAAACAACAATCAAATCAACGAAGAAAGCCCTGATTGAATATCACTACACACTCAAGTTAAGAAACATACAAAAGCTCTCTGGATTTCATGCGATATTACTGTTCTACGCTATATTTCTTTTGTAACCGTACGACTATCGTTCTAAATGAAGACATCCCTGTTTGACGTCATGTATTTCATAATACAACGACGACATATCCTATCGTCCGTGGTTTTTTCCCTTGTCTAAGGGTTATTCCGCGTCACCTAATCTTTTGTCTTTAGTTTTTTATCGTTTTAATTGTGGTTGTCGTGAGAATCCAGCCTTTGACCGATCAGCTCCACAAACTCCTTAAGTTGAAATTTGTTAAGTTAATTTTTGGCATCAACAATAAGTTCGTAAGCTCGACTTAAAATTTTCATGAACCCTTTTCGAAAACCTTATTGAAATCAAGTAGGTTCAATTGTTACTTTATCAAAATCTCTAAAAAATTATGTATCTAGATATTCGACTAATAAACATTCACATGAACATCAAGAAATTGGCCAAATCAATCGACATTCAAGTAAACCATGCTCCACCTTCCAGTCATATGAAAACTATGTTCAACAGTGAGTTGGGCGACTTTTCACGCAACCTAAGTCACCAAATAGGTCGCAGGAACTTCTTTTTGGCCCAATTTTTTCAATTTCAATCCCTTTTCACTCTAATTCAACAATAGATATAATAAGGGACTCAAGTAAACATATTTTAGGGACAAACGACATAAAATTGGGGATTTTAAGCCTATTAATATATATTAAAACTTGAAAATTCATAGCTATTAATCGCCTACTTCAGTTGTGGATATGTTAGATACTTATGTGCCCACTTTAGATTCATTCTTCTCACGACTATTCGGAACTAAGTTCTTTGTGAGTCAACAAAGTTTGCAAAGTAATTTGTAGTTTTCCCATTTCAGTTGCAAAAGTTTCTAGGGTCACATAGGCTTGGTCCGGGGTTCGTCCTCAGCCTCTACCACGTCCCTGATCGCTTCCACTAGCAGAATTCTCTTGCATTGACACTTTTGAATGTTTTGGTGTTCCCACACTTCTTCTTCTTTCATGGTTACGCCCTCTTCCACGACCCCTTTTTCCCAAATTTGACGGGATCGGTACTTGGCGACCTTGTTATCCCAAACTCCTTCTATGTCCTCTTGCTCCACTTCTTCCTTGAACTTAGGTGCTTATCGCATGCCTTAGTCCAACTAGCCCAACTTCCACTGGCTTAGAAGAGTCTGTTCCCACAATTGGTATAGATCTACTCCTTAGAGAACAAGATTTCATATCCTTTTTGTGAATAATATAACAATTACAACTTAAACAACAATTCTACCATAATAAGGCAAAACAAATACACACATGCAGCTGTAAATTCACAATTACATTGACCGGTGTAATTCCAAATTCACCTTACATGAGAGTCTTCACTACCCTATTATCACTATCCCTGTTGAAGTCTTTCCTAACGGTCCCCTAATTTTCATTTGTGTTTCTTAACTCACGGTCTAAGTCTAGGCACCACTCAGTTTCCTAATTCACTTAAACTATGGCCCTGATACCATTTTTAAAGACCCAAAATATCAAAAGACGAAAGTATGCATAAATAACCAAGATCCAAAGTATTTAGACTAAAATATCTATTACATCTCAAGGTTTGCAGCGGGTAAATACATCTAGAACTGAGAATTACCTAAACTAAAGCAGTAATACTATATCTTCAATCCAAATTCTCCCTACCAGCTCAAATCTTCCCTTTGCCCTTAGAAGAACTCTCAACATAATTCTTTCCCAAAAAGGGTTTGACCATAAGGTGTAGTGAATTCCCAAAAAGGTCAAAAATATGAATTTAACCAAAATGCATATGAGTTTACCATAAAAAAAAGTTTTAAAAAGAAAGATCGATAAGCAACTCAATGGACTAAGCACAATATTTAGAGAGAAATTGTCACTCCATTGGGACGTATCAAGATGGCCCAAAAAGATGCCCATCCATTGTACACATTAAACAGATTCAAGGTACACAGAAATATAAACTCCCAAGAGATTTGCACTATCTTGAGGTACACTACTACTAATGTTCATATCCAATAATCTAAGTAATCATGATATAATCCAATAATCCAACCAAGTTCATATAAGATATTTGAATATGAAATGTAGCATGCTTTCAAGATCAAAGTACCATAATAAGTGTTATTTAGAAATTTCTATGCCAAACATATAATACTCGCCTGAGGTTCGATACACCACCGCACGTCTTAAGGGTCACTTATGAGAGAACCGAACACCTGAATTAGACGGCATAGAAATGGTTTTAAACCACCTTAAACATCCTAAAAACCAATCCTTATGTGCCCTAAGATAAACCCGTAAATCATGCCTCATATCTAGTCTCAAACGAGAAAGGGAACAAACACCAAAAATACAAAAACAGTGGAAAAAGCAACCTAGGTTGCATGGGACCCGCTTTCCCGTCTGTTTATGTTGCACGAATTCAATACAAAAAATCCTCAAAGCTAAACCCATCCTAACCTCTTATATACTGATTTAAGGTCTAAAAACCCTATAATTGGTTAAATCAACTATCTAAACCATGTCTAACATCAATTCCCCAAAACAAATGGATTAATCTACCACAATCTATACCAAGAAAACCAAGATAAAAAACTATAACTTGAAACCCATGAAAATGAAAACACTAACAATGGTGGGCTTCTAGATAGGAATCATTGATTGAATCTATCAAAAGCATTTTATAACCAAACCCAACCATAGATTTAGCATTTTCTTGAAGAAATCAAAATCCCAAGATTAAACCCAAAACTCTGTTGATGAAGACTATAACTTTTGGAGAAGAAGGTAATACCAAAATCTTGATGAAACGTTCTTCAAAACTCCTTTGATTTCTGCAAATTCTCAAGAGTATCCTCCACACCTTCAAACCATTTTCCTCTCTTCTTTTCTCAAGAAACCGTCATATAGAAATGGGGAGGAAATAAGGGTTGTACTCCCTTTCTTTCCATACTTACAAGATAGTCCCTGCAGGGTAAAGGGACATCCAAGTCCCCAAACTTTTAAATCTCAGTAATTTAAATAGGTGAGGGTAATAGAAGTCGACCAAACTAGGACGTTTTTGCATACCACTATAACTATCTTATAATTCCAAAACTTTGAAGACTAAAAGTGTTAATTTTGACAAGCCACATGGACCAAATTTGTAGTTTAGTTTAAAGATAATTTTGACAAAGTAGCTTTAATTAAATATACAGTTGATTTTGAAGATGTTTTTTGAAATAATACTACTTTTAAAAAAATATTGCTTAATGTGGACAAAGTAGCTTTAATTAAATATAGAGGAGCCAAAAAGAAAACATAAAAAATAGACCTAGCAAATTTCGATTATGAATTTTATTTTGGAAAGTTAAAAAAAAAAATTAATTTGTTGTTTACTATGATAAAATTTTAGGGTCAGGTTCAACAGAAAACGTTAAAAAACTGAAGAACATCTTGGGAGCCTTCTATTTGGACGTTATGCAAAAATGCATATCGGTAATTTGTAACATGCATTTGTGCATATGCATTAATGCATATGTAATTATAGAAGCATTGGTGCATAGAAAAAAAAACAGCTTCAATCGCGTGTATACATTTGTGTATACCGTCCGAATGGAGGGATCCCAGAATATTCTTCAGTTTTATTTTTTTTAGTGTTTTCCCTTAAAACTCCCTCTACAATTTTATTTATATAAGTTTTTAAGAACGATATTTTGTTAACAACTAATAATAATTCTTTTTCTAAATTACAAAGTAATATACTAGATTACTAGTCTGGTGTTATATTAATTATATCTAATAAATAATAAGTTTTGATAAATAGTACTGATAGAAATATCATAATAGCTTCAAAAGGAACTGGGTTCTTAAAAGAGAAAAATATCTGAAGAAAGTTCTGAAGATACTTCTGAAGAGGTTCTGAAGAAGTTCTGAAGACACTTCTGAAGAAGTTCTGAAGGAGTTCAGAACCAATTCTGAACTTGTCTGTTATGACTGTTGTGTCACTTTAGTTTTTCTATTGTATGTATAAATAGATAGTTAGTTAGATTGTTAGAAAAAATGTTTTCATATACCTTTTAAAGATATATTCTGTATACAGTACATTCAATCAATACAAATTACATTTGGCTACTATCACTCCTGTTATAATCTTTTCATATATTGATATCTTGATTGTTTGGGTCCTAATAATTGGTATCAGAGCCAATTCATATGTTCTTGAAGAAAATTTGTGAAAGAACTTGTCAGATCTGACAGTTCTTGGTGTTCTTGATCTACAAAATTCAAATTCAATACAGGTGAATTCTCGATCTTCTAACAATCAAAGATGTCTAAAGAAATAGTCTCAATCGGATCTGAAACGAAACCACCAACTCTCTTCTTAGGGGAATATCATCAATGGAGAATTAGAATGATTCAATTCTTGGATAACATAGATGAAGCCTTAATGCAATCTATTACAAATGGCCCACTAGAGGTATTTGTTGAGATTCCAACAGTTCCCATAACTGAATCCACCCCTGAAATCCCTGCATTAAGAATCAAGAAGAGTCCTGGAATGTATAATCCAGCTGAAAAGGCTCAAATGAAAGTTGATAGAAGAGTATTAACTTTACTCACCATGGCAATTCCTAATGAGATATTCAATAGGGTTGATAGTTTAACTTCAGCAAAAGCCATGTGGGATGAGGTAGAAGCTCAGATGCAAGGAAATACAAAGGCTCAAGCACAGAGATTAAATATCTGTGTTGGAACATATGAAAATTTCAGGTACAAAGAAAATGAATCTATCACTGATACATATCATAGATTCAATAACATTCTGAATGATCTAAGAAGAAATGGTGTTCAGAAATCAAATTCTGAGATAAACAACAAATTTCTGAACAATCTGGGAAATGAATGGTCAAGTTTTTCAGATAATATGGTAACTAGGAACTTGTCTAGAAAGACAATTCATGATGTCTATGGTATCTTGTTCCAACAAGAGGACAAGATCAAAGTTAGACAAAATGAACAAAAGAAGACACAAGAAACAGTTGCCCTTCTAAGCAAGAACTACAATAATTCTTTGACTATTGCTACCAAGAAAGTTTGTGAGATCCCAGAGATGACAGTGTGTGATGGGGATGAATCAGATGAAGAGCTTAAAAGGATTTCTGATAATATTGCTTTCATGACAAGGCAATTCAAACAAAGATACAATCAAAAATATCAGAATAAACCTAGATCTGAAATTGGACCTAAGAAGGGTCAAGAGGCTGGTCAATCTGAAACATCTGAACCAGCAAGATGCTTCAACTGTGGAAAGCCTGGACATTATGCTAGACAATGCAAGATGCCAAAAGTCAAAAATTCAGGTTATTATGAGAAGAAGCATCTATTAGCAAAGAAAAAAGAGCTTAATCCTGCTCTAGTAACCAAGTATGAAGAAGACTGGTTAAACTGGAGTGATGGAGATGATGATGAAGAAGTTGCTCACTATGCAACTAATTGCTACATGTGTCAAATGGATCCAGAAAAGGATAAACAAGACACTGAGGTATCTTCTTCATCTTCTGAACAAAATTCTGAAATTAATACTAAAGATTCAGAAATGACAAATCAATTTCAAAATATGTTTTCCGAATTTGAAACACTCAGAAACAGAATTAAAGGTGAAAGAATTTTGGTCAATCAATTCAGAGCTGAAAGTCAAATATATAAAGAAAATTGTCAAGCAGCTGAACAGATTCTTGAAAAAATTTCTGAAGAAAAACTTGTTTTAAAAGAAAAAATGGATAGTTTACAAAAAGAAATAATAAATGAAAAATCTGAAAAGGAAATTATAAATGTTAAGATGAATTTTCTGAATCAAGAGAGACTTGATCTTTATAAAAAGATTAAGGAATTGGAAGATTTAAATTTTAAAAGAGGACAAACTGAACAAACTCTGAATATTTTAACTAGTCAGGCTCAGAACTCAAAATTTTACAATATAAAAGCAGGTTTAGGATATAATGACAGTCAAATTCTAAAAAAGGCTCCTGCAAACTTATATGATTATTCTAAAATGAAAATTTTCAATGAATCAAATACTCGCATCATTTCCAAACCTGTAAACCATTCTTTGCCTGAAAGAATTCCTTTTATAAAATCAGAGACTTTGTTTTCAGAAGAAACACCTCTTAAACCGGTGAACCGTAAAGTATCTCTGAAACAGAAGAAATGAATAAAATTTCAAAAATTTGTAAATCTTCTGAATCAAATATTATTTCTGAAGAAAAATCAGAAGTAATTGTTAAATCTGAAATTGTTTCTGAAGTTACTTCTGAATCCAATTGTGAAAACTTTTCAGAAGATACTTTTGACAATAAATCAGAACATGAAGAAAAATATGATGAATTCTCAGATATTGAATCCTCAGAAGATATTGATGAGAATTCCAATATATTTTTTGATAAATCTGATAATGAGTCTACAACAACAAAAAATTCAAATATTTTTGCAACAAGTATGACTCATAATAAGTTTTCAGATCTAATAAATGCTTCTGATTCAGAAGATGATGATGATCAAATGGTGCAAGTCATTGACAAAAATGGCTATTTGGTTTATAAATCTCAATCATGTATGACTGAAGGAGAAAAATTAAAATATGAAGTTTCAAAGATACCTTCAGAATTGTTTGGTTCTGTGTTTTTAAAACCAGAATATCAGAATTCAGATTTTTCTCCTACTAATACAAACATATCATCAAATTCAACACCATGTTCAGTAACATCTTCTGACTTTAACACCAGAGTTAAAATTTTTGAACAAGGCCAATCCTCAAACTCTCTCTCTGAAGTTCAGAAAATTAACACAAAATCTGAAGCTAAACCTGAAGTGAACAAAAGAGTTTCCTATACTAATCCTCATTTCTTATCTTTTACAGAGCTATCCACTTTAGTATGGAGAAAGAAAGATGAAAGACTGTCAAAGATTGACAAATTAGAGAGTTTTTCATTTTTACAGAAGAATGATGTACCTAAAACAAAGAAAGTGAATAAAAGAATTTTTGTTGAAAAATCATATTTTATTGATTCTTATATGTCTAATACTGTTGTAAATACATTAAAGAATCATATTCACTGCATTAATTGTGGTCATCATAATTTTCTTCTTAACTCCAAAACAAACAAAAGAAATTTGATGAAATCTTTTCAGAAATATTTGGCTACATTGACAAATTCAAATAAACAAAGACATAAAAATAAAGATAAATCTCAAAGTTCTGAACAAACTTCTGAGTTGAAACATTTGAAGAAAAAGTTCAGAACTTCAAATTTTAATACTAATCACAAAGGACCCATTCTGAAATGGGTACCTAAAACTCAATAATCTCTTTTGCAGATATGTCATGTATGGGTCTTAGATTCTGGATGTTCAAGACACATGACACCTTTCAAAGAACTACTAACTGATTATCATGAAAGATATGGAGGAACAGTTAGTTTTGGAAACAATGCAAAGGGATATGTAAGAGGATATGGCACTTTCATTAAAGGAGATGTGAAAGTAATGAAAGTTTTCTATGTTGAGGGACTAAAACATAATCTTTTCAGTATTAGTCAATTCTGTGACAAATACTGGAAGGTTAATTTTGACATAGATTATTGTCATGTTCCGAGTACAACAAACAACAATGAATTAACTGCTTATAGAGATGGAGATATCTACACAACAACATTCACTGCAACTGGTCAACTACAAGGTGTATGTTATATGTCTACATCAATGAAAAATGATAGTTGGATTTGGCACAGAAGAATGTCACATCTGAACTTCAAAGCCATTTCTGAACTAGGCAAACATCAATGCAGCAAGAGGACTACCAAAGATCAGATTTGAAAAGAACTCTCTTTGTTCTGCTTGTGAACTAGGGAAGATCAAAAGAAGTTCTCATCCTCTGAAAATGCTATCTTCATGCAAGGCTCCACTTGAAATGCTACATATGGATTTTTGTGGCCCAATGAAAACTCAAAGCATGGGGGGAAAGAAATACATTCTTGTTATAGTAGATGAATATACACGATATACATGGATTGAATTTCTGAGACTGAAATCTGATACTTCTGAAAGACTGATACCCTTTCTGAAGAAAATTCAAGTTCTTCTTCAACTCCCAATTCAAAAGATCAGAAGTGACAATGGAACAGAATTTACTAAATCTACACTTCAGAATTTTTTGGAATCTGTTGGTATTTCTCATAATTTTTCCGCTGCAAGAACTCCTCAACAAAATGGGGTAGTTGAAAGAAAGAATAGAACTTTGGTAGAGGCTGCAAGAACCATGCTTGCATATTCAGAACTTCCTCTGTCTCTTTGGGCAGAAGCAATTGCTACTGCATGTTTTACTCAGAACAGAACCATTCTTAACAGAAAATTTCTTAAAACTCCTTATGAATTGTTAAAACAAAGAAAACCCTCTATTGATTATTTTAAAATCTTTGGTTGCAGGTGTTTTCTAAAGAATGATACTCCACATCTTGACAAATTTGCACCAAAAGGTGTAGCTGGTATCTTTGTTGGCTACTCTCAAAGATCCAAAGCTTATAGAGTACTCATTAAAGGAACTCAAAGAATCATTGAGACGACAAATGTCAGATTTCATGAGCCAACAATGACTTCTGAACAAAATAGTTCAGAACTCGCACATAAACCATCTTCTGAAAGTTTGGACTCAGAACATAATCATACAAACTCTACTTCTGCATCTCAAACTTTACTTAAATCCAATTTAGATACTTTATGTCAAGACTTATTTGATATGTCTGTAAATGTCTCTGCAGATTACCAAAATCCTTCTCTACTCAGAAATTCAAATGATCAAGACATTGCAGAAATACAGATTTCAAATACATCAGCACCACAACTCTCTACCTCAAATTCAGAACTTCCAATTTCTGAAAATGAAATTTCTGAACCAATTCAAGTTGTTTCTGAACCGGTTCAAACTATTTCTGACCATGAACCTCATAGTTCTGAACCAATTCAGATTTTTCCATTTGAGAGGGAGTCTTCAGATTTACATTCAGCCATCAATCATGATACTGAAACTCAAGCAATTACTGATGATTATGATTCTCTGAATAATGTTTCATCTGTTCAACCATTGCCAAATGTGAACAAATGGACATCTAGTCATCCAGTTCATCAAATAATTGGAGATGCATCAAAAGGTGTTCAAACAAGATCTGCAACAGCAAATGAATGTCTGTATGTTAATTTTTTAAGCAGTATGGAACCCAAAAAGCCATATGAGGCATTTCAAGATCCAAACTGGATTTTAGCCATGCAGGATGAGTTAAATCAATTTGAAAGAAACAAAGTCTGGAGATTGATACCAAAGCCAAAAGGTAAATCTGTCATTGGCACAAAATGGTTGTTCAGAAATAAAAAGGATGAAAATGGAATTGTTCTAAGAAACAAGGCAAGACTTGTAGCTAAGGGGTATTGTCAACAAAAAGGAATTGATTATGATGAAACCTTTGCTCCAGTTGCCAGATTAGAGGCCATACGAATCTTTCTTGCCTATGCTGCTCATAAAAACATGAAGGTGTTTCAAATGGATGTAAAATGTGCATTTCTGAATGGTATTTTACATGAAGAAGTGTATGTTGAACAACCAGAAGGCTTTGTAAGTAAAGAATTCCCAGATCATGTTTACATATTAGACAAAGCCTTATATGGACTTAAACAAGCACCAAGAGCATGGTATGATACTCTTACAACTTTTTCTTCTGAATTCCAAATTCAAAAGAGGTACTGTTGATACAACTTTATTTCTGAAAAAGGAGGGTGATGATATGATTTTGATACAAATCTATGTAGATGATATTATATTTGCTTCTACTAATCCAAAATTTTGTAGAAATTTTGAGAAAATCATGCAAACAGAATTTGAAATGAGTATGATGGGAGAGTTGACATTTTTCCTTGGTCTTCAAGTCAAACAACTTCCCACTGGCATATTCATTAATCAATCTAAGTATGTCTCTGACTTACTTAAGAAGTTTGACATGACTGATTGTTCAAGTATTCAAACTCCAATGGCCACTGCAACTAAGCTAGAACCTGATTTAAATGGCAAATCTGTTGATCAGAAAAAGTACAGAGGCATAATTGGATCTTTGCTTTACTTAACTGCTAGTAGACCAGATATAATGTTTGCTACATGTATTTGTGCCGTATATCAAGCTAATCCTAAGGAATCCCACCTTCTACCGCAAAAAGAATACTTAGATACCTAAAAGGTTCTCCTTCATTGGGACTTTGGTATTCTAAGGATTCTAGTTTTGAACTAAAAGCATTTACAGATGCAGATCATGGTGGCTGCAAATTAGACAGGAAAAGCACTTCTGGATCATGTCGGTTCGGGTGATAGAGTAGTTAGCTGGTCTTCAAAGAAACAAAATTGTGTTTCTACCTCTACAGCAGAAGCTGAATATGTAGCAGCTGCAATATGTTGCTCACAAGTGATCTGGATGCAAATTCAACTAAAAGACTATGGTTACACTTTCAAAAAGATTCTTTTGTATTGTGATTCAAAGAGTGCCATAGCCATCACTGCCAATCCTGTTCAGCATTCAAAAACCAAGCAGATTGATGTAAGATATCATTTTATCAAAGATCATGTGGAAAAAGGTAATATTGAAATGTTTTTTGTTCGAATGATTATCGCTTAGTCGATTTATTTACCAAAGCACTTGATGAAAAACGATTTAACTTCTTGGTAAGTAAATTGGGCATGATGAACATGTCTATGTAAGTGTTATACATCACCTATACTCTAGAAGTTACATTCTGAAGTTTTTTTTTATCAAATTCTGAATACTTTGCTCTTCAGAATTACTTTGTATATTCTGAAGTTTATCATTCAGATTTTTGCTACTTTTCAAACTCAGAAGTATATCTCTTCAGTAACTAGGTTGATTGTATTTTAATACTTTTCATTTATTTTTCATTTCACTAATATTTGATTGATTCTTTGATAAAGTTGCAATAATCAAGGGGGAGAATCATAATTGCTAGTGATTCAAGGGGGAGTGTTATTAATTTCAATTATTTCTAACTACCCTTTCCTACATAACAACTCTGCATTGATGAAATAAAGTCTTGCACTTTATATCTAAGAAGTATGAACAAGCTTCCTTAGATTAAAACAGTTTTATATTTGTTCAAATCTACTTCTGAATTCTCAAAATGTTTTATATTTTTCAGAAGTTTATATTTTTAAATGATTTTTTGTCTTCTAAGATGAATCAAGTTTAGTTCTGAACTTTACTTACAAATTCTGTGGTTCTTCTGAATTCTTTCTTTCAGACTTCTGAACTTTTTCTCAGAAGTTCTGAACAACTTCTGAAGTTTTTGAACTTGTTCTCAGAACTAAAACTTCCCGTTGATTTTTTCATTTAAGCGTGTGCCACGTGTTTTAATTTCATTGGATTTTTCTTAACCACGACCATTAAACGGCTCATTTCTCTTAATAAATGATGATTACTACTCTAATCACATTTACTTTTTGGCCACGTGTCCTTCAACGTTTATCCGATCGTATAAATCAATGGATTCTTCATCATCTTCATTCTTTTAGCAATTTTACTCTGGGAACCTTTCTGTGTTTATTCATCATCTTTCAGTTATCAATATGTGTTCTTTCTACATCATGTCTACTTCAAAAACCATGATTTCTACTTCCTCGAGTTCTAATGATAACACTGGATCATCCAGTGATGCTTCGTTCAAGATTGTGCCTCAAAAATTAATGGTTGGATCAATGGAAATCCCACTAAGTGATGATCAAATGCTTCATGACACAGCCACTACTGCAACTCATCAAGCCGGACCTTCAAACCCTATCATTAACCCTAACCCTAACCCGACAACTGCTAAAATTGGGGAAACACAGAATACACACATAGATGTCGTTTCTGAATCAAATGTTGCTGAAAGTGAATCCCAGACTGCTGCTGAAAGTGGTGACCTGTTCAAACTCTATGTACCTGCTGAGAAATTACTTGACATCAAAAGAAACAACTGTGCACTAAACTTCAAATCCAAAGACTTCATTGATGATCAAGTAATGTTGATTAAAATTCTGAAGAAACATCCCCTGCGCACTCTCCTTTCAAGAAAATTCTCTGTTCCTGCTTCATATCTTCAACAATTCTGGCATTATGCTGAGGTGGATGAAAATGATGATGAAATTGTATCTTATGTTCATGCCTACAAAGTTTGTATATCTGTAGATGACATTAGAAGCCTTCACTATTTGCCAAAACCAGATGAGGTTCTTTGGAAAACCTGTTATGACTCAATTCCATCCTCATCAGGGATGATCTCAGACTTTATGAGCTTGGGTTACTCTGAAAACCTTAGTGCTCTGAGCTCTTTTAGAAGAAAATGTTTACCTCCAATTTGGTATTGCCTGTTTTCCATTCTCAATACCTGTCTATCTGGGAAGAGCTAAAGTTTAGACCAAGCTTCAGCTAATGGGAGGATTATATTTCATGGTGTTGCCTTCAACAAACACTATGATTATGCTAGTCTCATCTTTGATGATCTCAAATCTGCAATTTTGAAGAAGTCTACATTCAACTATATCCCATTTCAGAGATTTCTTCAAACACTTATCAAAGGAGGATTGAAGGCTGTCTCAAACATCCCTGTTCTAGCTCATGAGGTACATGTTCCTATTTTCACTATGGATAGCTTAAGGCCTCCAAATGCAAAACTTGTTTTTCCAAATGCAGTTCCACTTCCTTCTCATTTACTTGAACTTGTAAGTACACAACCTAGGATTGGGAGTGAGAATTTAGAATCTATGGGATTACCTCAACCAGTAGTCCCTTCCCCTGATTCAAACCAGAGTGGTGATCATGCAAGGGAGTCTAGACTTACTAGAAAGAGGGGGGAGGCTGTTCAAGGGGGAGAACAACCTCAAAGAGTCAAGAGGAAAAATGTGAATGAGAGACAGGGTAGAAGGGTCAGAAAAAGAATTGATGAGGAGAGACCACAGGTAAAAGAACAACAAACCTGTGAACCACCTGTTACAAGCCGGGCACCCACATCTACTATTATTCCACACTCTTTGGTGGATAATATTGAAACAGCCAGTGAGCCAATGGCAACCTTGGTTAACCCCCCCAGCCACTCACCCATCTCTCAACAGAAGGGTGTTTCAACAACACATATGGGGCAAGCAGCTTATAATCCATTAGGACTCCAATTGGAGGTTCCTTTTGTTGAAAATGAAGGATATATGCCCCCCCCCCTTCACAGTTTTGAGCACATTGAGTCTGAGTGTCCACTCAACTTTGAGCCTTCTGAACCACTTAATGTGGCATCCATTCACACAAGCACACATCTTTCAGATGTTCCTAAGCAAAGTGTTTGTCACATTGCATCAACAACTATAGATATCCTATTTTTGGATATCAAGGATTAGTTGGAAGTCCTGGTGGAGTGAACATCACAAAAGCTCCATTCACATAATCAAATGTGGTTCATGATGCCTTTGTGGCTCATACAGGCCAACCTTCTTCTGAGGGTCTGAAAACAAGTTCATCTGTTGATCTTGGCAAATTACCCACATCTTCTGAATTCACAGAATTCAAAGATCTCTCTACTTCTGAATTTGCAAAGATTCAGAAGGACATCAAGGATTTGACGGATTCTACTAAAAAGGTGTTGGAGGTTAGGTTGGATCAACATGGGGAAAATATGATTAAAAAGCTGAATGATTTTCATCTCAAATCTTCTAATGATCTTCATTTGTTTACAGAAGCTCTTTTGTCAGCTTTTTCTGAAGTGGCTTCCTCTATTTCTTCTTTGAAAGCTTCTCAGCCTTCTTCTTCTTCTGCTTCACAAGCTTATGCCACTAAAGATGATATTTCTCAAATTCTCAATCAACTTTCATCCATTCAGAGTTCTCAATCAGACTTAAGCACAAGATTATCTGCTCTGGAATGCAGATCTCAATCAGATACTCTTAAAAGGAGTCTTGATGATCAGGATCCTGATAATCAAGAGGGGGAGAAAAGACATAGAGTATCTGAACCAGAAACTAATCAAGTTCAAAGTTCTGAGAAGACTTCTGAATATACTCATAATGTTGGTGAAGAATCAAATAAAGTCTTAGAAGCCATAGAAGATATTTTATCTGCAGAACATGAGGTACAAGAGATAAATGATCATTCTTCTGAAGATATGATAGAAGAAGGGTATGAAACAGAAATGTTATCTTTTGATTCTGAAGGTAACTTGGGCTCAGATAACACAGATATAATTCCAGATTCTAATGAAGAAATGCTAAGGGAATATCTTGCTTTTGAAGATGTTATTGGAGAACCAAGTGATCTTTCTGATGTGATCATGTTTGAAGAAGATATGATTGATGTAAATATGGGAGAAAGCTCAAATGAAATAAAGGATTTAGTAATTTGGAAGCCTCAACAACTTCTGAGTGAAGAGTCCAGAAGTGCTTCTGAAAGATTATGGGATATTCTGAATCAATTTTGTTGGGTGCATGTTTTTCTGACTTATCCAAGAAGTCTGGAGTGTAGACTTTTGGACAACAGATTTTCTATCTTCAGAAATTTTCTTGAACAACCAGATGAAAAAGTTGAATTAGAATTTGACTTAACTCATTTAGAAGGAGTTGAAATTATTGATGAAATCTTAATTGCTTTCTCAGGAAGATTTGAAGTTAGAACCAGACCTTGCATTATCATTCCTAAGATACATCTTTCAATACTTGAAGAACCTGTATTGGATCAAGTGTTTGAAAAAGAAAATATACTTATTTCTGGAGAAAGTAGTCTGATATTTCCTGAAGACACTTATTGCTTCATGTACAAGAGAAGTATGAAGTTTGCAAAGTTGGAAGACTTTTTGAATGATGAATGGTCGGATGATTATATTGCTCAA
Organism: Silybum marianum; assembly: GCA_036898165.1. NCBI lineage: Eukaryota > Viridiplantae > Streptophyta > Magnoliopsida > Asterales > Asteraceae > Silybum > Silybum marianum. The sequence goes on along the minus strand of CM072540.1, from coordinate 10,149,486 downwards.
GTGAAAAACTTTATTCAGAATCATGGTGTTCAGAACTTTCATGATTCAACTTTAATAAAGAAGGTTAGATGCATATCTAAATCAGTTCAGAATGATTTGACTATATTCAGATTTGGAGCATAAAGAAGAGATGGTACTCTGTGTGAATTTACTCAGTTTGATGTTTACAAGCTTAGACTACAAGATAAGTTGGCAATCTTATCTTTTTGTGTTAATTCTGGTGAATCTGTGTTAGTCTCAGAGATTAGAAGAATCTTGGGAATATACATAAGAAATCTCATAAAGCATGATTTTCAGTTGGCTTTGAAATACAGACTTAACACAGTAAATCTATTAGAACCTATATATATTGAAAGATTTGGGTTGAAGAGATTGTTTACTAATCCAGATATTGGGTTCATGTATGTTGTTGAAGAAGTCTCTAAGACATTTGTTGTTTCTGATATTCCAAAGTATTCTATATCCTCACTCCAATGGCTTCTGAACTACATGACAGATTTCTTTGAAGAATCAGACATCAAAGAAGAAATTGTCTATCTAATCAAAGAAATAATACATTTTAAAGAATTTGTGAGAAAGAGTTATCTTGCTGGTCACAAGAGAGTAAACAAGATAAAAGGAGCAGATTATTTACTAAGTGATGCATATGACTTCAAGATCCACACAAAGAGACAAGATATGGAAGAAATTCAGAAGTACATTCTGAATGTTAAATGTTCAGAAGAAAGACAAAAGGAAAAAGAAAAGGAAAAGGAAGAAGTTATTGAAAATATTTCTGAAGAGTTGGTTCCTGAAAAGCAAATATCTGAAGAGGAACAACTACAAGTACAAAGAATTGAAGAAAGTGCTTATACTATGTTCCTTGAATATTTTCATCCAGAAATGTTCATGGAATATGAGCAAAAATTCAACTACATAGATTGCTGGATTCAAAAGTCTTTTGGTTGGAAACAATGGTACTCAGACATCATCAGAAAGATAAGGATTCCAATCAATGAAGCAAGAAAAGAAAGTCATGTGATCAAAGTGATTAATGCTGATTTGAAGACAAGACAGAATTACAAATATGCATTCTTTACTGTTGAGCGACAAAATGGTGAGATCTCTACTTTTTCTGAAGCTGACTTTCAGAATGTTCATCTCAGAGATCTTCTCAGAGTATATAGAAGTCTTTATCCTTTCCATGACTCAATTACCAAGTTCAGAAAATCTTTTTCAGTGCTTAGAGATGGATTATATAGAGAATTTATATGGGCTGCAAAGACTGATTTCCAGGTTGCTTATGTTCTGAACAAGAAGCAAGTACACTTAAGCAAACCAAATTTAACTCTACCAGATATTCAGAATTTGAAGAAGAGCACTTTAGTACTTCATCCTCCTGGCTTCGTTTGTAAATGCTTTCATGAACTATTATTTGTGAGATTTGAAAAACTCCACAAATGTTGCAATGGAACTCTCATGGCAATCAGAGATCGTTTGGTAAAAAGACAGAATAGAAGACAAAAGAATCTGAGCAATGAAGATTGGGAGAAGCAAAAGATACTTGCAAAAGAAATGATTAGAGTTGCTGAAACCTTACTAGAATATAGAAGACTAATTCTGAAGGATGTAAGAGAAATTCTGAATTTCTGGAAGTATGATTTGAACTTTGGAAGCTAAGGGGAAGATTGATAGAAATATCATAATAGCTTCAAAAGGAACTGGGTTCTTAAAAGAGAAAAAGATCTGAAGAAGTTCTGAAGATACTTCTGAAGAGGTTCTGAAGAAGTTCTGAAGACACTTCTGAAGAAGTTCTGAAGGAGTTCAGAACCAATTCTGAACTTGTCTGTTATGACTGTTGTGTCACTTTAGTTTTTCTATTGTATGTATAAATAGATAGTTAGTTAGATTGTTAGAAAAAATGTTTTCATATACCTTGTAAAGATATATTCTGTATACAGTACATTCAATCAATACAAATTACATTTGGCTACTATCACTCCTGTTATAATCTTTTCATATATTGATATCTTGATTGTTTGGGTCCTAACAAGTACTTTTTATTGCTTCACATATATATATATATAGGGGGTGAGTTTAAATGAAAACTTATTTTTTATTGAGGACAAAGGAAAACGCGACAAGTGTCCCATGCATTCAAGGGCTATTCATCCTGAATAGATAATTAATAGTTATGTGTTATTCATATTGAATTTGTATCATTTATTATGAATAGTGTATGAACTTCATCTTCGTTATTCATACTGAGTGGGGCACGTGTCGCTCTCTTCTTTGTCCTCACGTTCGCAATGAAAAATGACTTTTCGTTTCAACTTTCCTCTATATTATGTATTATATGTGTAGAGGAAAGTTCAAATGCGAACTCAAATTTGGTTGTGAATGTGAGAACAAATCAGAGCGCGACACGTGTCTGAATGTAGATTATTCAGACTGAATAATCAAAGAAATATTCAGTCTGAATAAGGCTACATTCAGACTGAATGTAGTTTTATTCAGTAATATTCAGGCTAAATATAGTATTTATTCGGTCTGAATAATGCTACATTCAGACTGAATGTAGTATTATTCAGTCTGAATAATACTGCATTCAGTCTGAATGTAGCATTATTAAGACCGAATAAATATTATATTTCTTAATATGACACGTGTCGCGCTCTCATTTGTTCTCATATTCACAACTAAATTTGAGGTCTCATTTTAACCCGTCTCTATATATATATATGTATATATATATGTACATGGTTAGGTTCAAATAGAATTTAAAATTTAATTATAAATTAAGGAACAAATTTTGACCATTGATCAAAATAAAAATAAAAAAGTAATCAATGGCAAAGTAAGAATTGATTAGGGGCAAAAATGGAATTGACTTCAAACTTAAATCACACGCTTATCTTATTTGATTTTTTGTTTTCTTTTTAAATTTAAAAAAAATTTATCTCTTAATTTTTAAACTAAATTATCTTAATAACAACTAATATTTAATCAAATAAATTACATCAAAAAACGAACATTTCATTCTCTTTAACTTGACATCCATCTCGATACAATTTTTTAACCGTGTTTTACTTAAAATGATATATTGTGTAATATTCGTCATTAATATATATATATATATATATATGTATGTATATAGGGGCCTATTCATGGAAGGTCTAGTTAATCCATAATAAATATGAGATCCTATTTCATTCATAGGATTAAATGATCCATGGTCCTAATTAAAAGCCATTAAAAATTAATATATTATCTAAAATAATGTGTTCTAAATTAATTAAATAAAAGGAAAACGGTAGCATAATCATTTGACCATATTTTTCATGTTGATCTAAAACAGGCGGGTTCCTATAATTTTGTGTATGTTAACAAAAACAAAACCAGGTCTTAAAAAAACATAACATAATCATATCAAGTCAAAATTGTGAATCTCTGCGAATCATAAACCTTTGTTCTTCATATTTCATACGAAACGACTTTGGAGTTGGATAGACCCTAGAAAACTCAACCCGACGATGAGGATGAACATGAATCGGCCCTTGATAAAACATGGACAAATGATTAACATCTTCAATATGTACCATAAATTACCATAGAAATATGTACCATAGAGCATCATAAAAATATGTACCACATATCACCTAAAAAAATATGAACATGTGTGTTAAAACATGGAGAAATGATTAACAGCTTCAATATGTACCCTAAACTACCATGGAAATATGTAACATAGATAATCATAAAAATAAGTACCACATATCACTATAAAAATATGAACATGTGTGTTAAAACATGGACAAATGATTAACAGCTTCAATATGTACCATAAACTACCATAGAAATATGTAACATAGATAATCATAAAATTATGTACCACATATCACTATAAAAATATAAACATGTGTATTAAAACATGGACAAATGATTAACAGCTTCAATATGTACCATAAACTATCATAGTTCTTCCTTAAATGTGATTTGATGATAATTCATTGTATCATACCCAATGAAGAATACCCAATCCAAGGGAGTATAATCCCTCTTACATTATTCAAAATGTGATTTATAAACACCTTAAAACTAAATATAAGAAGGGTCGTTTCCTCTGCCATTTGCCACCGTAGCACCACCATAGAAGAACAAAACAAACAATTAGTCAATGGAGGACAAACAAATAAAAAGCATATCCTTTCCTCCGCCCAAAGGTTTTACAACTTATGAAATAAGAAACACTAAGCAACAACAATGAATAGAACCACTTCCTTTCCACCACCACGTCTATCTTCTTCGCTTATACAAGAGAAAAAAAATGCGTTTTTCTTATTGTAACTCTAGGGCTATCAAATTGTTGCAGGCAATGAGGGAAAGGGATTGAGATCAAATATTAATTTTGTTAGAGAAAATAAAGGAAACTGAATCAGTGATTGATAACCGTTAAAAATAAAAAATAATGTTTAAATTAATTAATCAAATTACTAGTATACCCTTTACCTATTAATTAAATAAATTGAATTAATATAGTAAATTGATTGGCTCATATTGGATCTCACCGTTATCATAAACTACCGAGTTCTCATTTGATTAAGCCCTATATATATGTATATATATATACGTATAGAGGAAGGTTCAAATGAGAACTTTGTAAATTTAAAGGAACAAATGAACACCTTGTAGACCACATATGATGTGGGTCCCACACATTAAAAAATCATATATGATTCAATGGTGGGCCCATTGAATCAAATATGATTTTTTTAATGTATGGGACCCACATCATATGTGGTCCACAAAGGTTCTTTTGTTCCTTTAAAGATGGGATGTTGTTGTATGATCCCTCTCCTGTATGTATATATGTTAGGACCCAAAAAATCAAGATATCAATATATGAAAGATTGTATACAGGAATGTGATAGCCAAATGTAATATGTATTGATAGGATGAACAGTATTACAGAATATGTCTTTACAGTGCTAATAGAAAACGTTTTTTTTTTCTAATTATCTAACAACCTATCTATTTATACATGAAATAGAAAGACTAAAGTAACAGTACAATATGTGACAGACAAGTTCAGAACAGGTTCTGAACTCCTTCAGATCTTCTTCAGAACTTCTTCAGAACCCAGTCTCTTTTGAAGCTATCTTTATATCTCTATCAATCTCCCCTTAGCTTCAAAAATTTAAGTCATACTTCCAAAAATTCAGAATTTCTCTAACATCTTTCAGAATCAAATTTCTATATTCAGGCAAGTATTCAGCAATTCTGATCATCTCTTTAGCAAGTTTCTTGTGCTTCTCACAACATTCATTGCTTAGATTCTTTGGTCTTTTATTTTGCCTTTTTACCAAACGATCTCTGATAGCCATGAGAGTTCCATTGCAACACTTATAAAATTCTTCAAATCTCACAAATAAAAGTTCTTGGAAGCATTTGCAAACAAAGCTTGGAGGTTGAATTACTAAAGTACTTTTCTTCAGATTCTGAATGTCTGGCAGGCTTAGATTTGGTTTGCTCAAGTGTACTTGTTTCTTGTTCAGAACATATGCAACCTGAAAATCATTCTTTGCAGCCCATATAAACTCTCTGTACAAGCCATCTCTGAGAATTAGAAATGATTTTCTGAACTTGGTGATTGAATCATGAAAGGGATAAAGGCTTCTGTAAACTCTGAGAAGATCTCTGAGATAAACATTCTGAAAATCAGCTTCAGAAAAGGTAGAAATCTCACCATTTTGTCGTTCAACAGTAAAGAATGCATATTTGTAATTCTGTCTTGTCTTTAAATCAGCATTAATCACTTTGATCACAGGACTATCTTTTCTTGATTCATTGATTGGAATCCTTATCTTTCTGATGATATCTGAGTACCAATGTTTCCAACCAAAAGGCTTTTGAATCCAACAATCTATATAGTTGAATTTTTGTTCATATTCCATGAACATTTCTGGATGGAAATATTCAAGGAACATGGTAAAATCATTTTCTTCTATTCTTTGCACTTGTAGTTGTTCCTCTTCAGATATTTGCTCTTCAGGAACCAACTTATCAGAAATATTTTCAAAAACTTCTTCCTTTTCTTTTTCCTTTTCTTTTTCCTTTTCTTTTTGACTTACTTCTGAACTTTCAAGATTCAGAGTGTACTTCTGAATTTCTTCCATGTCTTGCCTCTTTGTATGGATCTTGAAGTCATAAGCATCACTTAGTAAATAATTTGCTCCTCTTATCTTGTTTACTTTCTTGTGACCAGCTAGATAACTCTTTCTCACAAACTCTCTAAAATTTATTCTTTCTTTGATCAGATAGATAATTTTTCTTTGATGTCAGATTCTTCAATAAAATCTGTCATGTAGTTCAGAAGCCATTTGAGGGAAGATGTAGAATACTTTGGAATATCAGATACAACAAATGCCTTAGAGATTCCTTCAACAAGATACATGAACCCAATATCTGGATTAGTGAACACTCTTTTCAGCCCAAACCTTTCAATATATATACAGGTTCCAACAGATTTACTGTGTTAAGTCTGTATTCCTAAGACAATTGAAAATCATGCTTTATGAGATTCCTTATATATATTCCCAAGATTCTTCTAATCTCTGAGACTAACTCAGATTCACCGGAGTTAACACAAAAAGACAAGATTGCCAACTTATCTTATAGTCTTAGCTTGTAAACATCAAACTGAGTGAATTCACACAAAGTACCATCTCTTCTTTTTGCTCCAAATCTGAATATAGTCAAATCATTCTGAATTGATTTGTATATGCATCTGATCTTCTTTATTAAAGTTGAATCATGAAAATTCTGAACACCATGATTCTGAATAAAGTTCTTCACTTGAACAATATGATCTTTAGACCATTCATCGTTCAGAAAGTCTTCCAACTTTGCAAACTCCATACTTCTTTTGTACATGAAGCAATAAGTGTCTTCAGGAAATACCAGGCTGCTTTCTCCAAGAATAAACACATTTTCCTTTTCAAACACTTGATCCATTATAGGTTCTTCAAGTACTGGAAGATCTATTTTAGGAATGATAATACAAGGTCTGATTCTAACTTCAAATTTTCCTGAGAAAACAATTAGAATTTCATTAACAATTTCAACTCCTTCCATATGAGCTAAATCAAATTCCAATTCAACTCTTTCATCTGGTTGTTCAAGAAAATTTCTGAAGATAGAAAATCTGTTATCCAAAAGTCTACACTCCAGACTTCTTGGATAGTTCAGAAAGACATGCACCCAACAGAATTGACTTAATATTTTCCACAGCTCTTCAGAAGCTTTTCTGTATTCATCACTTAGAGATTGTTGGGGCTTCCAAATCACTAAAGCTTTTACTTCTTCTTAACTTTCTCCCATATTTACACCAATCATATCCTCTTCAAGCATGATCACATCAGAAAGATCACTTGGTTCTCCAATGACATCTTCAAAAGCAAGATATTCCCTTAGCATTTCTTCATTTGAATCAGAAATAATATCTGAATTATCTGAGCTTAGGTTTCATTCAGAATCAAAGTATATCTTCTCTGTTTCATACCCTTCCTCTACTGTATCTTCAGAAGAATGAACAATTGCCTCTTGACCTTCATGTTCTGCAAATAAAATGTCTTCTATTGCTTCAGAAACTCTATTAGATGCGTCACCAATCTTCTGAGCATCTTCAGAAGTTTTCTCAGAGCTTTGTTTCTGAACATTTTCAACATTCTTTGTTTCAGATACTCTCTGTCTTTTCTCCCCCTCTTGATTATCAGGAACCTGATCATCAAGACTTCTTTTAAAAGTATCTGATTGAGATCTGCATTCTAGAGCAGCTAATCTTGTGTTTAACTCTGTTTGAGAACTCTAAATGGATGATAGTTGATTGAGAATCTGAAAAATATCATCTTTTGTTGCGTAAACTGGTTGAGCAGAAGAAGAAGAAGGTTGAGAAGCTTTCAGAGAAGAAACTGATGAAGCCACTTCAGAAAAAGCTGACAGACGTGCTTGTTTAAAAACATTCAGATCATTAGAAGATTGGAGTTGAAAATCATTCAGCCTATTCACCATACTTTCCCCATGTTGATCCAACCTATCCTCCAACACCTTTTTGGTAGTATCCGTCAATTCCTTGATATCCTTCTGAATTTTTGCAAATTCAGAAGTACATAAATCTTTGAATTCTGTGAATTCAGAAGATGTGGGTAAGTTGCCAAGATCAACAGATGAACTTGTTTTCAGACCTTCAGAAGAAGGCTTGCCTGTATGAGCCACAAAGGCATCATGAACCACATGTGATTCTGTGAATGGAGCTTTTGTGATGTTCACTCCACCAGGTCTTCCAACTAATCCTTGATATCCAGAGATAGGAATATCTATAGTTGTTGATGTAATGTGACAAACACTTTGCTTAGGAACATCTGAAAGATGTGTGCTAGTGTGAATGGATGCCACATTAAGTGGTTCAGAAGGCTCAAAGTTGAGTGGACACTCAGACTCAATGTGCTCAAAACTATGAAGGGGTGACATATATCCTTCATTTTCAACAAAAGGAACCTCCAATTGGGGTCCTAATGGATTATAAGCTGCTTGCCCCATTTGTGTTGATGAAACACCCTTCTGTTGAGAGATGGGTGAGTGGCTGGGGGGGTTAACCAAGATTTCCATGGGCTCACTGGCTGTTTCAATATTATCCACCAAAGAATGTGGAATAATAGTAGATGTGGGTGCCCGGCTGGTAACAGGTGGTTCACAGGTTTGTTTTTCTTTTACTTGTGTTCTCTCCTCATCAATTCTTTGTTTTACCCTTCTACCCAGTCTCTCAGTTTCATTTTTCCTCTTCACTTGTTGAGGTTGTTCTCCCCCATGAACAGCCTCCCCTCTCTTTCTAGTAATTCTAGACTTTCTTGCATGATCACCACTCTGGTTTGAATCAGGGGAAGGGACTACTGGTTGAGGTAATCCCATAGATTCTAAATGCTCACTCCCAATCCTAGTTGATGTACTTACAAGATCAATTAAATGAGAAGGAAGTGGAAGTGCATTTGGAAATTGAAGTTTTGCATTTGGTGGTCTTAAACTGTCCATAGTGAAGATAGGAACATGTACCTCATGAGCTAGAACAGGAATTTTTGAGACAGCCTTCATTGCTCCTTTGATGAGTGTTTGAAAAAATCTCTGAAATGGTATGTAGTTGAATGTGGACTTCTTCAAAATTGCAGATTTAAGTTCATCAAAAATGAGACTAGCATAATCATAGTGTTTGTTGAAGGCAACTCCATGAAAGATAATCCTCCCATTTGCTGAAGCTTGATCCAAACTTGAGCTTTTTCCAGATAAGCAGGTATTCAGAATGGAAAATAAGCAATACCAAATTGGAGGTAAACATTTTCTTCTAAAAGAGCTCAAAGCACTAAGATTTTCAGAGTATCCCAAACTCATGAAATCTGATATCATTTCTGATGAAGATGGAATTGAATCATAGCAGGTTTTCCCAAGAACCTCATCTAGTTTTGTCAAATAGTGAAGGCTCCTAATATCATCTACAGAGATGCATACCTTGTAAGCATGGACATAGGAGACAATTTCATCTTCAGATTCATCAACCTCAGCATAATACCAGAATTGTTGAAGATAAGAAGCAGGAACAGAGAATTTCCTAGAAAGTAGAGTGCGCAGGGGATGTTTCTTCAGAATATTAATCAACATTACTTGATCATCAATGAAGTCTTTTGATTTGAAGTTCAGAGCACAGTTATTTATTTTGATTTCTAGTAATTTCTCAGCAGGAACATAGAGTTTGGACATATCACTACTTTCATCATGAGTCTGGGATTCACTTTCAACAACATTTGATCCAGAAAAAACATCAATTGTTCTGAGTAAAAAGACAGAGAGTATCTGAAACAGAGAATGTTGAAAATGTTCAGAAACAAAGCTTTGAGAAAACTTCTGAAGATGCTCAGAATATTGGTGAAGCATCTAATAGAGTTTCTGAAGCAATATAAGACATTTTATTTGCAGAACATGAAGGTCAAGAGGCAACTGTTCATTCTTCTGAAAATACAGTAGAGGAAGGGTATGAATCAGAGAAGATATACTTTGATTGTTAGAAGATCGAGAATTCACCTTAGTTGAATTTGAATTTTGTAGATCAAGAACACCAAGAACTATCAGATCTGACAAGTTCTTTTACAAATCTTCAAGAACAGATGAATTGGCTCTGATACCAATTGTTAGGACCCAAACAATCAAGATATCAATATATGAAAGATTGTATACAGGAATGTGATAGCCAAATGTAATATGTATTAATAGGATGAACGGTATTACAGAATATGTCTTTACAGTGCTAATAGAAAACGTTTTTTTCTAACTATCTAACAACCTATCTATTTATACATGAAATAGAAAGACTAAAGTAACAGTACAATATGTGACAGACTAGTTCAGAAAGATCTTCTTCAGAACTTCTTCAGAACCCAGTCTCTTTTGAAGCTATCTTTATATCTCTATCAATATATATATGCACATTCACATCATACAACAACTCTTTAATATTAATATATTAATATGATATTCATCATTAGTATAAAGCTCACTATAACATCCTTCATGAATAGTTATGTATTCTATCGTGTATTCAACAAATCATCACTATTCATAATTACTATAACATTCATCCCTAATATACATTTTCACTATAACATTCATCATGAATATTCATGTAGGTTCACGTATATAAAATAACTCTACAATATGATATTCATCATTAATTTATATATATATATATATATATATATATGTTCACGTGCGTACAACTACTCTTCGGTATTCATGCATGATACATCAATATGTGATTCATCATTAATATACATTTTTACTATAACATTAATCATGAATGTATACACTATTCATCATGAATTTTTATATATGCTTACGTGTATACAAATATTGTTACATATTCATACATCAGTATATTATTCATCAAGCATATATACATTTTCACTATAAATTGATCATGAGTATACGTATTTATGTATGATTATGTATATACAACAGTTCTCTAGTATTCATATTAGTATGACGTTTTTTATAAATATTAATCTTCACCGTAATATTCATCATGAATATACTATAATTTCAACTCTACATGCTCTAGTTTTCTTTTTCTTTTTTTGGGTTTCTTATTTAATCTTGGTGAGTTCCAAATTCGTCTCGATAGGTTCCCGATTCATCTCGATAAAAATTGACAGTGATAAGTTACGGTTTTACACAAACAAAGACATAATAAATCAATCGATAGGTTCTCAATCGATCACGATAAAAAATGAAGGTGGTAGGTTATGATTTTACGCACACAACCACACGCCAAAACAATGAATGGGTTCTTGACTAGTCTCTATTGGTTCCTGATTAGTATCGATTGGTTTCTTGATATGTATCGATGGGTTTCCTATCTATCTCGATAAAATTTGAAAGTGGTAGACAATAGTGTTAGACACATAAACAGATAATAAATCAGTTGATAGGTTCTTAATGAAAAACGAACACTAAGTCCCTAAATGGATTCTCGACTGGTCTCGACAGGTTCTCGATCGGTATTGATGGTTTCTTGATAGGTTCTCGCTCAGTCTCGATGGATTCTCGATCAGTCTAGATGAGTGTTGGGTTAGAGTGATGAATAACGTAGTATCAAGTTACGTACTTACGAAGTTGAGTTACAGTGTCAAGTTGTTATACACACCCCAACATATTTGAATATTAATAATGAATATTACATATATATATATATAGCATTACAAAAAAAATGTTAAACCGAAAAAATAAAAACTAAGTTGAGATGCATGTCATATCGAAGAGAATACAATTCTCATTTTATGATATAATTTGTTTGATTAAAATATTAATAATTTTTAAGATAATTTAGTTTAAAAATTAAGGGATAAAAGTTTTTGTTTAAATAAATAAAAGAAAAGTTGATATAAGTAAATGTGACCATGATTGAAATGAACCTTTTTTTTTATCCTTAGTCACCTTATTTAATACTTTAATTAAAAAATATATTTAATGTGAGCTTTTGGATCAAATAGGGATGAAGAGTCAAGATTTGTCCCTTGGTCTATAATGGAAAATTGGTTTTTATTTTAAACCCCCCCCCCCCTCCCTCTCTCTCTCTCTCTATATATATATACATATATAGAGGGAGGTTCATGCGAGAACGGTAACAATTTACGAGAATGCGAGGACAATCCTCAACCAATCATTTTGTACATGAAATTTTTCATGTATAAAATCACATATGATTCATGTACAAAATTATATATGATTCACGTATAAAATCATATATGATTAGCCGCGACTTGTCCACGGAAAAAGTCGCCCGTGTCCTTTTTGATGATTACAAAATCACATATGATTTTGTACATGAAATCATATGTGATTTTGTACATGAAAAATTTCATGTACAAAATGATTGGTCGGGGATTGTCCTCGCATTCTCGTAAATTTGTACCGTCCTCGTGTGAACCCGCCACTACATATATATATATATATATATACAGAGAAAGAGAGAGAGAGAGAGAGAGAGAGAGAGAGAGAGTCCCCTTCATTTGTTAACCATGTAAATGATGTTAACTTTGTTAACCCATCCTAGCCATTGAAAAAGTATATCTAAGGTTCAGATTAAATAGTGGCAGATTAGCAAATAAATTAAAAAGGGAGCGCATGTTCAGTCATGAAACAATGATGAATGATTGTGAACAGAGGTAACTATGTAAATTACATAACCATGACTAATTAGGGAAAATCCATGATTCCCTAAAACCACTCCATCGACGATCGTTTATGTCCTGATTTTGGTGCCACTACCAGAGTAAATCGTAATCGTCGACATCAAATTGAAAATCATGGACGATTTCGGAAATAATCGTGGTGAGAACAACCAGGAAAAGGTAACCACAACATGCAATTTTCATTCTATGTGATGAATAAGGGTTTTTATTTAGTTAATGCAGAAGACGCAGACGATGAATTGCCAAGTCGATTTAGAGGCAAACGATGGTTACCCATTTGATTTAGATGCAAATGATGAACAATTGCCATCAAACGAGTTGGATAGAATGCAGAAAGTGTAGAAATTTAATTGTTCACTAGTGAACGTGTGATAGAATGCAGTAGTCTTATTGGGCCTATTTACATATGTGTTTGTAATTTAATTGTTCACAAGTGAATAGGTAGCAGTTTTGAGTCTGTAGTTTATTTGTTCACTATGGAACATATTGATACTACATCACTGGACATTTGGTCTGTCTGGGCCAATTTACATATGCTTCTGTAATTTAATTGTTCACTAGTGAATAAGTAATACTGTTGAATCTGTAGTTTATTTATTCACTACTGAACATATTGCTAGTTCATCACTGAACTATTATTCTAATTGGAACCATTAACATATGCATCTGTAAACATCGAGATATATCACTAGAGAAGACAACCAAATCGACAAATCTATTTACCAAAAAATCAAAATTCTGTTGATTTTCATCACCATCGTAATTAATCGGAGACAGTGGTATCTTGAACTAACTGTCTCAACGAAGGGACGATGATGGATATCGTTGACAACTTCTGAAATGGAAATCTCATTTGAAAATTGAAACATGTTAAGCACTTCATAATGGGACAATACCTCTATCGCTGGTAAAAATGGTGAAGAAACTTAACCAATCTAATAAACAAATTAAAATATAACTTTCCTACTTAAGTTTCCTATATACATGGAATGTTTCATTCACGAATACATATTTTCACAAATAAAAATAAAATTATTTATAAAATACAATATTTCCCTTGATTGTATTTAATTCAACATAATATTTCAATAATAAAAGGATAAATCCTACTGGTTAAAATCGGTTAATAAAGTTAACATTTTTTTTAGGTTAACAAATGATGCTCTCTCTCTCTCTCTCTCTGTGTGTGTGTGTGTGTGTTTCATAGACATGGAAGTGAATCATTTTTCCTAAGAATATTAATGAAGCAGAAATATCATATTAATGGCACATTTTGATGAAATATGCTTCTTTATTAACACTATATTATTTGGAACCATTGAAATCCAGGCATCCTGGTTCATAGAAGGTAGGCTTGAATACATATAAATAAAGTTTGGATGTGTAGTTGATGAATCAGTTTCGATGAAAGACACCAATTAATCTGGTTTTTGTATAATCATATGATGCTAATGAAACATATGTAATAAAAGTACTAATGAAACACATACGATATTTACCTACTTTATGTTAAGAGTAATCAAAATTCTAGCTGCTTAATTGTTGACCATAAATGAAAATTTTGATGATTAAAATATGGTTGGATTAGTTGTAATAAACCATCCTTATATATAAAGAGAGCACTTTTGACTAAAATAAAGTTTTAAATTATGTTTTACAAATATAATAAAAGTAAAGTATATTACATTTTATACAGTATATCCAATGTTCTAAAAAACTCGCCGCGACAGCCACCATGGCGCGCCGTGGCTTAACGTTTGTGTCTGACGCCACGTTATGCATATGACACGTCATGGCCTAATTCGCGATTTTTGTAATACCATATTTGATTTTTCTTATCGTTATAGTGTCTTATTTTTTGTTTTTACTATATAACCTAACTTAAAATGTTTAATATCATTAACATATTTATTAATGGTAGAAAATGAAGGCTTATATATGTATACTATTATATATGATATATAAATTTATCGTCATAAGACACGCCTTGAAAAACGTCATGGCTCGCCATGGCTTCTAAGGCTTAAGGCTTTACCTTACCGCCACCATACTCCTCACGTTATTTAGAACCTTGAGTATATCCAAAGCAAATATCATACAAATATTTTCTAATTAGAATTTAAAATGTATAGTTTTAAATTACAAAAAATATTCTGATATCAATCAACAATATAGGGCTTAAAACAAATATAAATTTAGAGAATTATTGATGACATTTTATGGAATGATTGTCTATGGTTTATAATATTTAATTTAATGTCGTAATTCCTAATTTTAGAAACATCTACAATTGTTTTGGAATTTTGAAATATTATTTTATATAACTTTGTAGAATCAATTTAAACAAGGACAAGAAAACGATCTAATAACATTTGAATATACACTAAAATCACATATAAAATTACATGTGATTCATGCGACTTTGTTCGTAACATGAGGTCGCGTACATGCAAAGTCACCCGTTGGCTCGTTGTATTGACTGTTTATTATAATCACAACGATTTCATTGCATAATCACTTCTGATTTGATTATGATGTTTAATTTTGTCTCTATTCCATTTTTGTCCTACCTCTAATTTTGTATTTGACTAAATTGGTAAGAATAAATATAATACCGAAGTTGTACTACAAACTAGAAAATTGACTTTCATATAATATGATACATGATTCTATAAAGAAAAGTAATTAACCCGGTAAAAGTTTAATAAACAACTAGACTTTTTTTCCACAACAACCAAATTATATATACTCTAACTGATAAAAATCTTACACTAAGCAACAACCTAACTATACCTTCGGTTATTCATCACTAAAAATGTTATGTTTTAAAAAATAAAATATGATGGGACTATGTTGTATCGACATGTTTTTGTTGGATTACCAATGAACATTCATCTATGAATTGTCGACGTATCTTTTTAGTGATGATTGACAGTTCTCATAAAATTCATGAATATTGGAATTAATTCATATATAAATTAATTACAATTTTGTTTATCGTAATTAGTTACATTTTCTTTCATTTCATAATACAAGTAAATTACATATTTCATCATGTGATTAAAGAAAATTTTGGATTGGACCCCTCAAACGAAATACTTACGGTCATAATCATTGTGGTTTCATTTTTATTTTGGATTGGGTCCCTTCGCTTAATTTTTGATATTTCCCGTATTAAAGAATGTCAATCAAACAATTAAGAATACAAGATTTAGGGCAAGGAAGTCGGCTGTGAATTAGATTCAAGAACAATATTACAGAGTATACAAGTATGGAAAGTACAACCACGTTCAACTATAAACTGTCTAACCCACTATCTATATATACAAGTATAGAGATGTTAAACTAACATGTATGTACATCACAGACAAATAGCCTCTATACACGTGTCTGACAGTCTCCAGAACTTTCCTTCAGAGTTCCTTCAAAACTCTGAAGTCTTTCCTTCAGACTTCTGAAGTTTCCTCTTCAGAACTTTACACCTTAGGCGTTTCTTCCATCTTCTGACTTCTGAAGTCTCATACTCAGACTTCTTCTGAAGATGACTTCACTTAACATTTATGCACTAGTTCAAAACTTCTGAACTCTTCATCTTTAGATCTCTGGATTCATTTGAAGCAACTTCTTCATAATCTAACAATCTCCTCCTTTGCTTCAAAAGGCCAGATCACATTTCCATTTTAACATCATTGGAATGAAGCTTCCAATCACTGTCTGTCTGTAGGAAAGAGCTTTATCAGCAAATTAAACACGTTCTGAGCAACCTCTTTATATTTTGGTCATTCTTTAGGTGTAACTTTCATAGGTATTTTCCTCATCTTTTTGTGCAGTCTTTCTTTTAAAATTCTCAGAGTTCCAGAGGAGAATTTAAACACTTCTTCCATTCTGATAAAGTGTTTCACCTTATTTACTTTACACACATAGCCAGAAGGATCAACCACAATTGTTCTTGTGTGATAGTTTTCTATTCCTTCCAACTTTGTATTTGGAATAGTCTTGTGAATTTTATTTCTTCCCAACACATAGGCTACTTGAAAATCTGTTAATCCAGCCCAGACTGTTTTTCTGTATATTTCGTCTTTGACACATGAGAATCCCTGTCTAAACTTTTGTGCAGTATCAGCAAAATTATACAATCTTCTATACACTGTGACAAGATCCTTTAAGTTTACATTCTGAAAATCTGCCTCATAGAAAGTACAAACTTCTCTATTTTCTCTCTGTACTGTATATATTGAGTAAGTATAACCTCTCCATTTTCTTTGAGTAACATCAACCATCTTTCTTATAGGACTTTCAGAAAACACGGCTATTTTTCATTTTCCAAAACTTCTGACAAAATCTATATAAGTTCTTTTGAATTTGTAGTCTTTTCCAATCCAGCTATCAACAAAGTGAGTCACTTGATATTCTTCATCAGACATATGAACATATCAAGATGATTTAGCTCTAAAAATAAGCTATCAACATGTTCTTCCACACATCCTTTTGGAATATCTTCCATAAAAGCATCTTTTCTTTTCTCATGGATTTCAACCTCTTTTCAGAAGTTTCAATTTCTTTCTCTTTAATCTTCTTAGACACTTCAACTTCTTTTAAAGTTTCATCATGAGCAGCTTCTTCCGTCTCTTCATCTACTTGTTTTAACTTTCTTAGATGAACAGATAAACTATATGGATAATTCAGAAGTTTATCAGCTCCCATCTGAGAGTTCTTTTCATTCAGCCCCAATAGAAAACTTAATCTGATTAAATCTCTAAGCTTAGTTCTTTCATCTATCTGAAAAATGATTTCTTTTTTTATCCTTGTATTTCCCATATATCCATAACTTTCAATCTTTTCAGCAAACCAAATAAGAGTGGAGGTGGAATACTTTGGGATGTTTGAAAACCAAGAACATTTACATATTGAGGTTATCTGGCTTGTTAAAATAAAACCCCAACTCAGGTACAGAAAAGGATTCTTCTTTATATCCAGCTGCAATGTTTGTACTCTTCGTAGGTTCCAAAAGATTTACATGCTCTAACCTTCTTTCAAGAGCAATTTGGAAATCATACAGAGCTAAATTCCTTAAAAAAATTATGATGATCATTCTTAATTCAACATCAAAAGTAGCATCATCCACCTTACCACTGTATTCTTGCATAAAAAGTTTATCTTGTAACCTAAAACTGTGTTGGTCCCTTAGGAGTCTACAAGAGTTCTTGGATATGGAAACAGTTTGTAGAAAGAGGGGTTGAATACAAACACACAGATTTTTGGTTTTTAAATTAGTTTATATTACATAAACAAATTTACAGTTACAAGCGGAAATTAGAACAAGTTTAAACCTATTCTATTGTAACTAAAGAAATCACTAAGATTGATGCACAAGAAAGAAGTAAGAAGGAATACAGAAGGTTTAAGACAGAAGGTTGCATGCACAAAGATGAAGAAGATATCTTCATCTTATTTATACCCGTTTGCATTTAATGCAAGACAAAAGGTATGTGCAACGTGGCAAGCATCCATAGGACACTTGTCCTTTGCTCAGAATACAGCCATGTTTTTGGCCGCATATGAACAGTACCATATCAGATATGATGGGGACATAAGAGACAATCCGTACGTCCTTCTCTGACACAGTATAGGGTTTGTCTTTTGTGCATCGAGGATAAGGTCAACGTTAATCTTGTATGAGAAGCTTCACTTGATCGCTGAGACTGAATCTTCAAGGATGAACTTTCAGTATTGTTGAGGCTTCACAAGACTTCACACTTTGGATAGATGATCTTTGCTATCGCTGAACCGCTTCAGGTCACGTAGCTGATTATCTCTTTCTTCAGCTTGGTCTTTGACTTTTGCAGAATGGTTATTTGGTGTGATCGCTGATCTTCAGATCTTCAGAGATAAGCTTAAGGTTTCTTGATCTTCAGTGATCGATGATGGCAGTCAGCGTATGCTTATTGCTGAATTTGAACTTAAGCTTAAACAAGGAATTTCACTAACTATAAGGAGGAATCATATTCAAATCACTGAGAGGAGTTATGATCAACAATCTCCCCCTATTTGATTATGATTAAGTAATATGAGAAAGTTACTTGAAGGGATTAGTAAGGACTTTAGAAATAATTAAGAGAAAATTTCTAAGTACTAATCTGTAAGATCTTTTTTAGCTAATCTATTTCATCTATTGAGTTTCATTTATAAGGATATGAAAACACAATTTTTACAAGTAGATGCCTTAAGTTCATTTACTAATTTAAATTTCAGAGAGAAATATCAGTGAGTAGAGAGATGAGTAAAGAAGTTAGAACTCTTATGTTCATTGTCCCATTTACTATTTTCAGGGATCTTTTCGGTACACAGTTGGAGTAGTGTACTTCATTTGAAATTTCATTAATAATCTGAAGATATTACATGAAAAATGAAATTACAAATTTGAAATTAAAGCGAAGTACAATACACTGAAGAGAAATACAAAGGAAGAAAAAATTAGTCAGAGAGCTTTTCGTGTCTTCTTCGCATTTCATTTCCATAGGGTCTCTTCTGTCTGTTCATCAGCGGTTCATCTGACCAGCAGTAGTGATGCATGATTTTAATGAAGCCTGATGGAGCTTTGCTGATCTCGCTATTTCTGAAGAGCCCTAGGAAACCATCATTATCCAAGAAGACCATGTCTGGTTCAGGGAAGGTGATGATTTCATTTTCTTCATATTTTATGTCTTGAGGGAGAGAGACTCTGAGCATTGAGATGTTAGGGATTTTTAGATGACCGAGAATGCTTTCGTAGTTGAATTTGGTTTCATGATCACTTTTGGATGATGAACCTCCTTCAGCATTTGATCTTTTCTTTCGCGTAGGCTCAGGGAGGGTGGAACTTGTATATGTTGTGACATCCTCTGAAGAAGTTGATCCAGTGCTCTTTCCATTACATCTTTAAACTTAGATTTGGAACCCTAAATGGCATCTCTATTTCTAGCCATTCAGAGTATCCATAGAACTTTAAAAACTTGGCTTCTTCTTTTTCAACTCTTGTATGTCTGTACATACGAACAAACACCTTCAGTCCATACCTTTTGGAGGGACGTCCTTCGATCGTTGCTCGAATGATTTTTGAATCAGACCTTCAAAAGTTGAATCTTTCAGTGCACCAGCGTAGTTCTTTTTCTCTAAGGCTTGGTTCTTCATTTGTCTTGGTCAGAGCATTCAGGATCTTTTCTTGAGCGAGGATGGGATTCACTTGGATATTTTCTTTAGCTAGTTCCTTTTGTGCCAAAGCTTCAGCGACTCTTTGGCTTTTATCGATCATTGCTTTCTTTGCTTTGTCTTTCGCAGCATTCTCTCTGAGAAGCCTTCTTGCAAGCTCTAGATAATTCTCGGTTTGTTTCATCTTTTCATCCCTTATTCTTTGTGCTTCAAGTGCTTGAGCTCTCTCCTCCTTCGATAGGAAATAGAAGTCATCTACCATGCTGATTGGAGTTGGACACTCTATTTCAGCAGAGGGCAGTTTTATTTTCCTAGCTTCGAGTTCATTTAAGAAGTTTATTCGCCTTTCTTCCTCTTCAGGCTCGCTTATTAGTGGTCTTTGAGCGCGACGTCTGGGAATGAGGCCTTCTTCATCTTCAAAGTCAGAGTCAGATATGTACATAAACTGCTCTTCAGACAAAGGTTCCTTCCAAAAAGTGGAGTCCTTTGGGGGACTAGGCTCACTGAGAGAAGGATAGGTAGAGGGAGTTTTATCAGAGCCAAAACTTGGTGGAGAAAAAGAGGATATGTGGGAGGTTCAGAGATTGGAGCAGAGAAGAGAATGAGAGGAAGAGATACCTCGACAGTGGTCTCCCCCTCGGTTAAAGAGATGGTGGCATCAACTTCTGCCACATTATTTCCTTTGCCTATGGGACCAGACTGTCCCTAAGAGGGATGTAGTCCGTCCCCCAAAGGCTCCTGATGAGAGACTTCTGGCCTTGACATATTGAAGTGCTCCAAAGCACTTCCTATGTCATCGTCTTCATCATCATCATTGCCTCCCCCATAGTGAGGGATGGCTTCTTCATACTCCTCCTCCTCATCATCATCATCATCATCATCATCATCATCATCTTCTTCTTGTTTTTCTTCCACTACACCTTCAGTGAGGGAAGGTCCTACCTGCCTGATGTAGGGAGAGATGACTTCATCAGGGAAGGTCGCATTGTGATCCGCGATGATGTCGTCAGCGAATTCTTTGGCGCATCTCTCCCCCTCGATGTTGTCAGCAGGGAGACAGTGCACCATCAGCAGACGTACATTCCCCTGAACGTCCTTCAACTTCTCTTCATGACGCTCTTGGTGCGCAAGGACTGAATTCAGGGATGTTCGATCAGTAGTGCAGAAAGAGGAGCTGCTCTTAGAGAGCTTTGTCAGCAACTGCATCATATCAGATTGAGTCTTCTGAATAGACTCAAGCACCAGATCTTGGTCATCCATCTTCTTCTCCAGACGGGCAATGGACTGACCATGTGCCCGATTGTCTTCCTTCAGGGACTGGATGTCGTTGAGAATGTTGTTGACAGTGGTCTTGATCCCTGGAGTTCTAACCACTGTCCGGAAGATGAACTTAGTAGACTTCTGTAGGTGCTCAACCTTTGCCTGGTGTGAGCACATTCCTTGACTAAAAAGTCAATTGCAGGGAATGTTGGGCTAGGAAGAACAATTGGTGGAAGTTCAGCTGGGAAGGGAGGAAGCTTAGGAGCAGCCTTTTCAGTCTTGACCTCCATGAGCTTGGCAGAAGACCATGGTTGCTGAGGGGATTTCCCTTTGTCCTTTCTGAGAGGAGCAGTAGCAGCCTTGGTGG
Source organism: Silybum marianum (assembly GCA_036898165.1). NCBI lineage: Eukaryota > Viridiplantae > Streptophyta > Magnoliopsida > Asterales > Asteraceae > Silybum > Silybum marianum. The sequence goes on along the minus strand of CM072540.1, from coordinate 10,127,898 downwards.
TGGTGGTTGTCGTCGCTAAGGTGAAGAGAGGAGGGGCACCTGTTGATAACATAGACAGAGCAGCCAAGAAGAGTTCTGGGTTAGATGACGAATGAGTATGCATGTTATAACCCTTGAGAGCATCATGAGGATTACTCTCAGGGACCATTGGTGCAGAGGTAGTGTCATGAGGATTGCTAGCCAGTGTCTTAGAATGCCTGTGAGAGACATTCTGAGGTCCTGTGAGACTGGCTTTCCAAAACTCAGAGTGCCTAAACAACACTGAGGTTTGGACTGCATGAGTTTCAACATCATCAGAGATAGGGACAACTATCTTTGAATCATATGTTGAGGTAAGGACCAAAGAAGAGGGGATAGAAGAAGAGTAGAAAATTGTGAATGTATTACCTGAGACAGCTTCAACGGAGCTGACTAATATGCTTACAGTGACCGTGGTCGCTGAATGCGGTGGTAGTGCTGAAAAAGCAACAACGGAGGAGAAAACCGTTGAAGTAGCTGGGGCAGTTGATGGTGTTGGTGGTACACCAGAATGAGAGTGAGTGGTCTAGTGAGAGATCACCACCCTTGGCTTCTTTAGCTTGGTGGCGATGGTCTTTTTGTGACCATCAGATGGGAGTTTCCTTTTGGGGGCTGAAGTGTCAGGGATACTCACTGATGGGCTTTTCCAATGATTGTCAGCATGTAAGGTGTAAAGGGAGCATCACCTGGACGTTCCTCAATGTCCAGGGATTTCTTTCCCACCATAGAGAAGGAGTGATTGGCTGTCTTGGGGTACTCATCCCCAGAAGCATGTTCCATGATTGTTGCGAAGAATCTGGGGTAGGGGATTACAGAATGCCTATTTGCAGCTTTCACCCGGTTGTACATATCACTGAATATGTAATCAGCGAAGTTCAGCTTCTAACCTGTGCAGAGAGCGAATGCCATATCTTGAAAATGCTTACTGGCTTGATCATGAGAGCTAGTCTTGGAACCCAGGCACTGAATGACCTGGGTGAAGATATACTGCCAGCGAGCGGGCAACCTCTTCTTTTCCAGCTTGGATCCAACGGTCTTCAGAGAGGCGTTTTCCCAAGCGTAGCCAATAGAGTCGAGGAAGGAGTCGATCTGCTGTTTTGTTGGTTCAGCGGCCCATCTCTCATTTTTGCCACGAGCAGGGAGGCGAAGAGCTTGCCTCAAGAAGCCAGAGGTGAAGGAAAAGTGGCCCAGAGTGGGAATGGTGAAACCAATGGCAGGGAGTTCTTTGCCCTTGTCAGTTGTGCAGGTGGTACAGTGAGCCGTGTACCATAGGGCCTGAAGATGAGAGGAGATACCAATGGGGTTGTGAACGAAGGCAAACATCACGGGGCAAGCCTTGATGAAGTAGCACCTTTAGTGAATTGTGGACGTTCAGCAGGGATGTCCACGAGTGCAAGGTAGTTGCAGGGCTTGAAGGTTGCTTGTTCCAGGGGGAAGTGACAAACCGCAGCAGCAACCAATGTGTCAGACACGAGAGAGGTTTCAGCAACCTTGCTTGAAGAGGCCATTGCTGTAGCATAGATAGGAACACCAAATAGAAAAATCATGGTTTAATACAAAATGTTTAAACCATATTTTGGTATAAAGAATATCAAATATAAGGAAAAGACACAAGTGTTTTGATGAACAAGATCAAACAACTTGTGATAGCAAAACAAGAATAAAAAAAATACCAAAAGTATTTTTTAAATTAAAAAAATAGGTATAGAATAAAAGATGGATTAAAGAAAATCTTCTGTTCTTAAGTAAAAGACTTAGAACAGCGTTTTGAAAGGTTTTTAAAGTTTAATCCAGATTTTTATTTTATTTACCCTAGATTTTTGTTTTGATAAAGAAAAGAAAGAGAGTAGAAACAAGATGTTTCCTGTTTAAAGTGTAAGGTTTAGATCAAACCTTAGCTGAGTTCGAGAAGAAAAACGCACAAGTGCGTGTTCTTGGTGTTCTTGAGAAACCTTGAAGACGCTTAAAGAATTCTTGACTTTTTGAAACGTTGAGAGCGTAAAGAGAGAAATAAGGCAAGGATTTGCTTAAATAGCATGAGGAGAGAGAAACGGATAGCTAAACGACGGTTTTAGCTTTTTGAAAAAGAAATGATGACATGGCACACGCCCCTAGAAAGGAATTGGAAGAGAAACGTCGTGGTCCATCTTGTGTTAGAAAAAGATCTGACGTGTCCTTTTCTTATTTAAAAAAAATATAATGATAATTATCCATTTGGCAATATTAATCATTATCTTTGAAAATATTCATCAAAGACATTAAAAGATTGTCAGTGATGAGTTTTATGTTTTCAGATTCATTCCCTGATTAAGGAAACATCAGGGAGTGGAAAGCTAGAAGTTAATACCTGAGTGAGATAGGGCAGATATTGCTGAATTAGAGTTCAGTGAAGGGTAATAGAGGACTTTTATTTGTAACACTATTTGTTGTTCGCCGAGTAAGAACTATTCAGCGTTCTACATACCAAGTTCGCTGATGAGTAGATTGAATCTAGTTTCATCAAGAGGCTTGGTGAAAAGATCAGCGAGCTGGTATTCAGTGGGTATAAAATGAAGTTCAATTTCACCATTCATAACATGATCTCTGATAAAGTGATCGAATCTCAATATGCTTGGTTTTCGAGTGAAGAACAGGGTTGTTGGCAATTGCAATAGCACTTATACTATCACAATAAATAGGGATCTTGGAGAGCATGAGATCATAGTCTCTTATTTGATTTCTCAGCCAAAGGATTTGAGCACAACAACTTCCAGCGGCTACATATTCAGCTTCAGCGGTGGAGGTGGACACAGAATTTTGCTTTTTACTTGTCTAACTAATTAGTTTACCACCTAGTAGCTGACACCCACCAGTGGTGCTCTTCCGATCTATCTTGCAGCCTGCAAAATCACTATCAGAGTAACCAATTAGATCGAACCCTGAGCCTTTGGGATACCAAAGACCCAGATTAGGAGTTCCTTTCAGGTATCTAAAGATACGCTTTACAGTGATAAGATGAGATTCCTTCGGTTCAGCTTGATACCGAGCACAGAGACATGTAGAATACATGATGTCAGGTCTACTCACTGTAAGATATAGCAGAGACCCAATCATCCCTCGATAGGCAGTGACATTTACAGGTTTCCAATTTGGGTCCTTATTCAGAGTCAGAGGAGGGGCCATAGGAGTCTTCATCACTGAGCATTGATTCATATCAAATTTGTTCAGCATGTCTTTAACGTATTTACTTTGACAAATAAAGATTCCTTTGTCAGTTGTTTTATCTACAAACCTAGAAAATACGTTAGTTCACCCATCATACTCATTTTATATTTCTTTTTCATTCTTGCAGCGAAACGAGTACACAATTTGGGTCTTGTGGAACCAAAGATAATGTCATCGACATATATCTGAGCAAGTATGGTATGACCTTTATTTTCTTAAAAAGAGAGTTTGGTCAACTTTTCCACGAATAATTTTTTCTTTAAGAAGAAATTTAGAAAGAGTATCATACCAAGCTCTAGGAGCTTGTTTTAACCCGTAAAGAGCTTTTTCAAATTTGAAAACATAACCAGGATGATTAGGGACTGAGAACCCAGGGGGTAACTTCCTCGCTGAGTTTCCCATTTAGAAAAACACTTTTATCATCCATTTGAAAAACTTTGAAGTCTTAATGGGCAGCATAAGCTAAGAAAAGTCTTATAGCTTCTAAACGAGCTACAGGTACAAAGGTTTCTTCGTAATCAATACCTTCTTCCTGTCTGTATCCTTGAGCGATAAGTCTAGCCTTATTGCGAATAACACTCCCGTTGTCATCTAGCTTATTTCTAAATACCCATTTGGTTCCAATCACTGTTTTACCAGAGGGTCTAGGAACAAGATTCCAAACTTTGTTTCTACGAAACTCAGTTAGTTCTTCTTGCATAGCTAAAATCCAGCTAGGATCAGAGATAGCTTGATCTATCTTTTTAGGTTCAGAGAGAGAGATGAAATTAACATAGAGACATATATTACCTGTACCTCTACGCGTTTTGATACCTGCATTGGGATCACCAATAATCTGATTTATTGGATGATTTGCAGTCCATCGCTGAGCTGGAGATTGAGGAGAGAGATCAACTTCAGATTCAGCGACTAGTTCTTCTCTTTCAGGGGTGCTGTTTGTTGTTCCAGCAACGGGTACATCATCATTTAAAATCAATTGAGGAGACTCAGATGTTTGATTTTCAGAGGATGAAAAGCTTGAATATTTATTGAGGAATTTCCAGAAGATGCATCAGAAGGAGGAATCTGATTGAGAGGAGTAGCATTGATCCCTAAAGATGGATCACTATTAGTAGGTATTATAGGGACTTCATCATCACTTAATTTAGCTTGAGGTTGAATGTTGAAATAAGTTTCAGGTTCCCCATAGTGAGACTTCATCTAAGCATTCAATTATTCATCTTCTTCAGAGATAGTGAGACTTCATGGATTCTTCAGCACGTTGTCTTCGTTTGTTGAAGATTCTGAAGGACTTAGATATAGAGGAGTACCCAAGAAAGATTCCTTCATTAGCTTTTGGATCGAATTTTCCCAAATGATCCCTGTCATTCAGAATGTAGCATTTGCATCCAAAGATGTGAAGATACCTCAGAGTAGGTCTTCTTCCATGAAATAATTCATAAGGGGTTTTCTTGAATCGCTTCACAATCAGGGATCGATTCTGAGTAAAGCATGTTGTATTGATCGCTTCGGCCCAGAATTGAGTTGGAAGGCGAGATTCGCTTAGCATTGAGCGAGCTGCTTCAATGATAGTTTAGTTTCTTCTTTCAGCAACATGGGTTTACTAAGGATTCTCACTTAAGAGAAGTTGTGAGAGATACCTTTTTCATCAAAGAAATTTATCAGGGTACTGTTCTTGAATTCAGTACCATGATCACTTCTCATGGAACGAACAGTCGGATTGTTCAGAACTTCCATCCTTTTGATAAATGAGATTATCATATCAGGGGTGTCACTTTTGGATCGAAGAAAGAATACCCATGTGTATCTGGAATATTCATCGACAATCACCAGAGTGTATTTCTTTCCAGATATAGATTGGACATTGACAGGTCCAAAGAGATCCATATGGAGTAGTTGAAGAGGAGAGGTTACTGAAGAGACTTGTTTAGATCTGAAAGATGCTTTTGTCAGCTTTCCCTTTTCACACGCTGAGCAAAGAGATTCCTTTGTAAAGCTATGATTTGGAAGATCTCTGACGAGTTCCTTTTGAGATAATTCATTAATTGTCTTAAAGTTGAGATGAGAGAGTCTTTTATGCCATAACCAATTTACATCATAGGATGCTTTAGAGATAAAGCACATGTTCTCAGAGTGAGAACTATTCATATTGATTACGTATACATTTTCAACTCTTTTGCCTGTTAAGGAAAGCTTGTCATTGCAGTCAGTGACAGCACATCTATTCCATAGGAATAGAACATTGAAATCTTTGTCACATAGCTGACTAACGCTTAAGAGATTGTGCTTTAGTCCTTCAACGTAGTCAACTCGACTAAACGAGGTGGCTCCGTTGGATAAGATTTCATAGCCTTTAGTGTATCCTTTGCCATTTTTCACCAAAGGTCACTGATGGACCAGCTTCTTCTTTATAGTCAGAGAGCAGAGATTTTCTGCCAGTCATGTGCCTTGAACCAGATACCTTTAGCACTCTGCATTCAACAAAGAGATTAAATTTTTGAAGGTACCCATATTACTATGGGTCCTGCTTTGTTAGTAGAAGGAGTGGCGGAGGACCTACTTGCTGAAGAACTTTCTTCAGTGGATATCTTCACCTTTGATGGTTTTGCAACCTTGGTGGATTTCACTCTTTCTGATTTATCAGCTTGAGCTACTTTCTTTCTATGAGCTAGTTTATCAGCTTTAGTAGCGTGAGGACACTTACTTGCAATGTGGGTAGTTTCACCACAGTGATAGCACTTCCTATATTTTTAAGGTTTGGAATTTAAAGATTTCAGAGAGATGGGAGGGATTTTGTCAGGAAAGGGGCCAAGAATTCCTTTATCCATTGTTCTTGGAGGTATAACAACCTTTTCAAGAACAAGAGTGAGATCACTCTTAATTCTGGGGGTTGATCTCTGAGAAAATTCAGAGATCTTTCTCACAGGTTTAGGATTGCTCTCTGAAGGGGTCGAGAATCTTGTTTTTGACCACTTTCTTATAGTTTAAAGGTTTTAACACAGGAGTGTTCTCATTAGATTGAGGTCTCTGAGACAAAGAGAGGGATCAGGGATAGAGGAGACAAACATTACAAATTTAAGCATGGAACGGTCTTTCTCTGATTCTTCCTTTTCGAGGTTAAAACCTAACCCACTTCTTACTTTCATAGGGATCTGGGCATTGATGATCTCATTACCTTGTCAGAGGCTTTGCACCATCCTTCGATGGTAGCCTTTTCAGATTTGAGATTAGCGATGGCCTTTTCTCTTACAGCGATAGCCTGCTGCTTCTCGATGCTAATTGTTTGATTTACAAAGGTTTGGTCCTTTAAGGTTTCCTCAATCTTTGAGAGTTCTTTTATTTTTAGATGACAATTTTTTAATTGTTTAGATAAATCAGTATTAATTTTCTCTGCTTTGATTTTTCCATTTAAGGCATTGTAAAAATCAACAGTCATAGCATCAAGCGCATATAAGTTATCATTTTCAGATATTAAGGAGATAGAAGGGATGGATACCTGAGTAGAAGGAGACTCAGAGGAAGAAGTTTCAGATATTTCTTTAACGTCTTCTATTCTTGCCATCAGACATAAGAAGGCAAGATCTTCTTCATCTGTGCCTGACTCATCAGAGGTTTTAGCCCAGTCACCTTCATTATCCCAATCAACTTCTTTAGTTACAAGACCTTTGCCTTTTGGCTGGTTTTTCTTCAGATCTTTGTACTTGTTTTTTAATATCAAATACTTCTCTTTCTTATCAGAGTTCAGCGAGGTAGTGGGGGCTGCAACTTTCTTGGATCTACATTCACTAGCGAAGTGACCCTTTCGCTGACAATTGTAGCATATGCCTGAGGCTTTCTCAGCGGGCATAGTCTTCAATTTGTAAGAGTCAGCGAGAGTCGGTGTTCTTCTAAAGTTGCTTTTTCTGGCGAATCTTTTGAAGTTATTAGTTAACAAAGCTAGAGAGTTATCAAACTCAGAAATGTCAGCATCAGTGAGTTGATCTTCTGAATCAGGTTGACCTAATTTAGTGATAGAAGTAATAGTAGAGGAGGAAGCATTTTTTAATGGATTTGCCTCTGAAGACACGAGTGCCAAAGAAGTACTTTTGACACCCTTGAGTTCATTGATGAGGTTTTTCCTCAAAACTTGGGATTGCTCTTCATTTAAGAGCATTCCATACAAAGCACTTAAAGAAAGAGTTTCAAGATTCTTTGATAATTTCAGACATGTAGTTTACACTGCCCATTGTTCAGGTAGTGCCTCCATGAACTTTGTCAGAATTTCAGCGTTGGAATAGTGTCTGTTGACTGTTAAAGCGCTGGTGAAGTTGAGAGAGAGTTTCACCTTTATGATGCATTAAGATTTCATACCGTCTAACTAGATTAATACTTCTAGTTATTTGCACCTCAGATGTTCCTTCATATTGAATACATAGTGTATCCCACATGGATTTAGAAGTTCTCATTTTCATTACTGAATGATAGACTGCATTAGGGAGAGACATTGCTATTATGGATCTAGCTTTTGAGTCAATAGCAATTTCTTTCTTATCTTCTTCAGTCCATCAATTAGGAGTTTTAATGATACTCCTTTTAGGGATAGCTGGAGTGGTAGTGGTGGCAGGAACACCAGCTACAATAGTTGTAGGAACAAATGGTCCGTTTTCTAGATAGTAAGGGATCTTTGGGTCTGATCGTTCTAGAAACAGAGACATTCTTTCCTTCCACAATGGGAAATTATCATGGCTAAATCTTGGAGGTTTAGCTAAAGATCCATTGTCATTATAGTTTGTATTAGGATTTGACATATTTTTAAAATAGTTTTAGAGAGAAAATATTTTAAAGATAAAGAACACACTGCTTTGATACCACTTGTTGGTCCCTTAGGAGTCTACAAGAGTTCTTGGATATAGAAATAGTTTGTAGAAGTGGGGGTTGAATACAAACACATAGATTTTTGGTTTTAAAATTAGTTTATATTGCATAAACAAATTTACAGTTACAAGCGGAAATTAGAACAAGTTTAAACCTATTCTATTGTAATTTAAGAAATCACTAAGATTGATGCACAATAAAGAAGTAAGAAGGAATACAGAAGGTTTAAGACAGAAGGTTGCATGCATAAAGATGAAGAAGATATCTTCATCTTATTTATACCCGTTTGCATTTAATGCAAGACAAAAGGTATGTGCAACGTGGCAAGCATCCACAGGAGACTTGTCCTTTGCTCAGAATACAGCCATGTTTCTGGCCGCATATGAACAGTACCATATCAGATATGATGAGGACATAAGAGACAATTCGTACGTCCTTCTCTGACACAGTATAGGGTTTGTCTTTTGTGCATCGAGGATAAGGTCAACGCTAATCTTGTATGAGAAGCTTCACTTGATCGCTGAGACTGAATCTTCAAGGATGAACTTTCAGTATCGCTGAGGCTTCACAAGACTTTACACTTTGGATAGATGATCTTTGCTATCGCTGAACCGCTTCAGGTCACGTAGCTGAATCTCTTTCTTCAGCTTGGTCTTTGACTTTCGCTGAATGGTTATTTGGTGTGATCGCTGATCTTCAGATCTTCAGAGATAAGCTTAAGGTTCCTTGATCTTCAGTGATCACTGGTGGCAGTCAGCGTATGCTTATAGCTGAATTTGAACTTAAGCTTGAACAAGGAATTTCACTAAGTGTAAAAAGGAATCATATTCAAATCACTGAGAGGAGTTATGATCAACAGACTGTATAAATCAGCAGTAGTGATTGCCATCCTTGTTCCATATTCTCTTTCTACACCAAATTCAATAAAATTCATATAACCCACAGTCTTTCTTCTGAAATAATGAACTTTGTTGATCACTGTATCATCATGCGTATTCTTTAGCCTGTACTTCCGATGAAATTCTCTGAAGATTACCATATATCGCTTTGGCCAGCTACCATCAAAGATATGTTCCATATAACAATAATCAAGCCTTCTCCTAAACATATACCAATATGTGTCTTCAGGAAATACAACTTTATCATCCATCTCTTAATTGAAGAAAACTTCTTTAGCATCCAAACACATTCAGAACTTCTCCTCCAACTCTTCTATCAATTACCATTTCTGGTCTCCATAGCACTATGTCTCTAATCTCATTCACTTCTTCTCTTCATCTTCAAACTGATTCTGTCACTGAGATCACCAGGTTCACCAAACTCTTCTTCATTTGCTAGGTACTCAGCAACCATCTCTTCATTAGAGTCTCTGAGTACCTCAATATCATTTTTCATCTTAGAATCATCTGAATCATTCAGATCTAATTTAAGTGTTTGTTCTGTTTGTCCTCTCTTAAAATTTAGGTCTTCTAATTCTTTTACCCTTTTGTATAATTCAAGTCTTTCTTTATTCAAGAAATCCAATTTAATGGATAAGACTTTGTTTTCAGCTTTTTCTTCATTTATATCCTTTTTCAAAGTATCTATCTTTCCATGTAAAACAGATTTTTCTTCAGATACTTTATCAAGTTGCTCTTTTGCATTTATGCAGTTCATCTTGAAAATTTGACGTCCCTCTCTGAATTTGTTGACTAAGGTTCTTTCTCCTTTGATTCTCTTTAGTTCCTCAAATTCAGAGTTCATTTCTAAAATCTGTTTGTAATTCATTTTCAGAAGAAGGGTTTACCTCATAATCATGGTCAGATTCAGCATGGGAGGTTTCATGATGATCTCTGCACATGTAACATTTGGCAGCATAATGAGCAATTTCTTAATCATCCTCGTCATCAGTCCAGAATAACCAGTTCTCCTCCTCTTTAGTGAAAAGGACTACAACACCCTAAAATTTAGAGTAAATTTGAACCGAATAATAAATGCGGAATAAAGTTCAAATATAAGGATCACCCAGAAAGTAGGGACAGTAACGGAGTTTACATCAATAAACGAATACTAAGCAACAACCTATTAATCTATACAAAACTAGAATATAGATTATGTTCGGGTGTCACTAATATCCTCAAAAGAAAAGTTCTAATATCTCCCATAATTACACTTGAAGGTGTAATTCCAAAAAGGTGCCTCTACCGACACAACGCTCCACTCCACTCTAAGGAGCCCCGCTAACACGATCACCTGCTAAACATGGCATTTAAGAAAAAGTGTTAGACTTACGCCTAGTGAGAACAAACAGTATAAATATGGAAAGCCATTAAACCTTTGAAAACGATAAATAAATTTTGGTCATAAAACATTATTGTTTACTCTTGTCTTTTACTCACGCTTGTTCTTGAGAGAACACAATTTGATGGAATTACGGGGGAAACCCTCTATTGCACTTACATCAACCCGATTAGATCTATAGTCAGTGTGTAGGTAAGCTCAACTAGATTAGATCTATTGCCTACAGTAACGAGTTCAACCCAATTAGATCTATTAATCGATACCTAAAATCCAAACAAGTTCAACCCAATTAGATCTACTACTTGTTCCATCCCCAAATAAAATTGACTCTTGTGCCTATTGATCCATTACACTAGTCTTATAGATTAATATATCAATTAGGACATATTAATAGATTTCTCAACACAAAACTTTGTGTGGTTATCACCACCCATCATTCAAAACAATTTTCTTAAAATTTAGGTCAAATAATTTTAGTTCTAAAATCAAAGATTTCTTCCTCTTGATACTTTTCCAAGTAAGATATAACCATTTAAAATACTCATTTTATATTCAAGATCAAAATCCCCAAATTCTTCATTTTGACCTAAATCCTCCAAGCTTAACCAAATGCTTAGATAATGGAATTATAAACTTTAAAAGATGTAAATATAATATTTATAACATGTAATAAGTTTATAAAAGATTAGAGTTGAACTCACAATCTAGGGTTTGGAGAAAACCCTAGAAATCCCTAAAATGATAAAGATGAAGAAACTTGGTGAAGAAGGATGAAGAACCCAACTACTTGAAACTCACACCCTTGATTTAGACTTGAATCCTCAACTTAAATGGAGAGTAAAAGAGTTGGAATGGGTAGATTTAAGGAGTAAATGCTCCAAAAATCACTTTCAATGGAGAGGTAGGGAAGAAAATAAGTTTGGGATGAGAAATGAGGAACTTAGCTGAAATTGACTTAAAATGCACTTCTGGACACTCTGGGCGACCTTGCCAGGTGATTGTGACATGGCAAAGTCTCGTGTCACAATTGCCGAGTATGTACCGCGAGTTATGCTGAGTTTGGCCAAATTGGTTGACCTTGGCGACTATGCCATGCGATTGTGACATGGAACAGTAGCCTGTCACAATCGCCTAAATGACACAGAGGGTATTTGCGTTTCCGTTTTTCGTTCCTTTCTTACAATTCATAATGACCCAATATAAAATCACTTGGAACACTCAAGATAACAAATCATGATTATATTGAGATGCGAGATGTATTAACTTGCATACAAAATTTTCGAGTGTTAGAAAGACATGGTTTTCATCTTTCTTCTTAGAAAGTGCGCAGCTTTTTGCTCATAATAAGCAGTTTTTTTCACTTTCTTCATTTTGCACTCTCTAACAAAGTGCCCTGGCTTGCCACAATTAAAGCACCTGGACTGTTCTCCTTGTTCCTTCTTAACTTCCTTCTGTTTATAAGATTTCTCTATCCCTTTTGCTTCAGGCATGACATTTCCACCAGTATACTTTTTGTTATACCTTTGATTAAAAGCCTTGGTGAGAAATGCAAGACCTTCAGCCATCATTTTCATTTCTTCATCAGATTCATGTCCAGAAAAGTCTTCAAGTTCTGGATTTTAGTGGCCTTTGGAGTAGAAGTAGTCCTTTGGGTGTTTACTTTGTTGGTCAAGAGAGCAATTGATTCATTGACCCTTTTCCTCTCACTCTGACTAGATTTAATTTTGTCTTCTTGTTCATGTAGCATTTCATACACATCATGTATGGTCTTCTTGGACAAATTTCTAGTGACCATATTATCTGTAAAAGTATCCCACTCCGGACCAAAATTCTTCAAGTATTTGTTATTAATCTCATAATTCAGCTTTTGCACTCCATTCCTCCTTAGGTCATTCAGAATATCATTGAATTTGTTATAAGTATCAGACATAGATTCATTTTCCCTAGCTTTAAAGCCTTCATACGTACCTATACAAATATTCAACTTGTTTTCCTGAGCTTTGGAACTCCCCTGCATTTGGGCTTCTACCTCATCCCACATAGCTTTGGCCGACTTCAGACTGTCAACCCTGTTGAAAATCTCATTGGGTAGAGCCATGGTTAGTAGTGTTAGGGCATGTCGATCTATCTTCAGTTGTGCTTTTTCAGCAGCATTATACATTGAGGTGTTCTTTTTAATTCTGGTTGCAGGGATCTCAGGGGTGTTTTCAGTAGCTGGAGCAGCATCGATCTCAACATAAACCTCCAGTGGTCCATTTATTACGGATTTCATTAGCTCTTCATCAATGTTGTCTGGAAACTGAATCATCTGAATCCACCATTGATGATACTCTCCTATGAACAAGGCAGGGGGTTTTGTTTCAGATCCAATAGACACATTTTTTTCGACATTCTGTAAGTTTGATCGTAAATTCAACAGTAAATGATTTGAAGTGCAAGATCTGTTCACTCGAACAAAGAATTTATCAAGACTGATAGATCAAGAACAATTTGATCGATATCAAGAAGCGAATTGAAATCAAGAAAAGTTGAACGACTCTAATACCAATTAATATTTCCCGAATTAAAGAATGTCAATCAAATAATTAACAACACAAGATTTAGGGCAAGGAAGTCGACTGTATATTAGATTCAAGAACAATATTACAGAGTATACAAGTTTGGAAAGTACAATCACATTCAACTATAAACTGTCTAACTGACTATCTATATATATACAGTTATAGAGATGCTAAAATAACATGTATGTACATCACAGACCAATAGCCTCTATACATGTGTCTGACAGTCTTTAGAAACTTTATTTAGAACTTTCCTTCAGAGTTCCTTCAAAACTCTAAAGTCTTCCCTTCAGACTTCTGAAGTTGCCTCTTCAGAACATTATGCCTTAGGCGTTTCTTCCATCTTCTAACTTCTGAAGTCTCATACTCAGCCTTTTGAGACTTCTTCTGAAGATGAATTCACTTAACATTTCAGCATTAGTTCAAAACTTATGAACTCTTCATCTTCAGATCTCTGGATTCTTTTGAAGCAACTTCTTCATAATCTAACAATTATGTTAACCTGAACTCCGTTAAGTTAGGGTCATTATGGTCCTTTGACTAATTTTCTTTTCAAGAATAAATTACAAGTTAAGATATGTAATATATACACACAGAGAGACACACCCTTGCAAAACTCAGCAGCTTCCCCCCAAACCACATCCTTGTCGGCGCCCTCTCTCTTCTCTAGTGTTTCCTTCCTCCCTCATCTTCGACGTCTCCCTCCTCCTTCATCTAAGCCCACTCACCACCACACCCCATCGTTCACCACCACACTCAACTATTAATCGTCTGCAACAAAGGTCATTAGCGACTCATCGTCTCTGTCATTTCCCATGGTCATTCATCATCTGCAACAAGCTCACACAGTCACACAATAGATCATAAGGCATACATATAGAAATGAGATCTACAAAATAATTAATAAAAGGTAGATGGTTTTCGAAATTTACAGCAAAGGGGTTTTGAAAATTATATCCTCTAAATTCTTCGAAACTGCAAAATTTTAAGAATGAAACATAAATCATGGATGAAAAGTATGATTAAATAAATTTTAGATCTAGGGAAACATACGGATGAAAGGCATGAAAGAAAAAAAAAAGCAGGAGGGTGGAATATCCATGAAGGAGATGGTTGACAGGAGCATATAGAACAGTGAGGAAAGCGACATCAGTGGTGAAGACCATTTGGCCATCTGGGCGGCGAGAATTTCATAAACCTTACGAATGATTGGTCGACGAGAGTTTGGTAAACCATATGGATGATGCCCGAACGAAGTTGGATCTTGCTTCGTGCTTATCCTTGTGATTTCGAACATTTTTGCGATCGCAATTACCTCTTTCTCTCTAAGTTACCGCTTGCTTCTGTGTCTCTCTGCCTTGTTAAATGGGTGAAAAAATATGAAATGAGAGAGAATTAAGGCCAGCGGAGTTTGAGTCAATGAGTCGTGGCAAAAGGAACCAGGTGTCGACCAAGATTTACACCAACCCACCAGTTAATACGTATTTTTTAGCGTAAAGATTTAGCATTCATCGTCTCTAGTTGTTGTGGGTAACATAGATGAGGGATGCAACAACTGTAACCGGATAAGAGTATGTGACCGGAAATGGGGAAGGTGGTGATCATTGAAGGATAGTGAAATAATGGATTTGGTTTCGTTTCATTTTCCAAACTTACTGAAATCTGAATTTGGATCTGTTGCCTAGACCTGGTTTTGCGATCTAGAGATGGTGGTACACCGTGGTGCTTTTCACTACTTTTATGCCTCAATCTTTGGGTTGGTGGAATGACATAGGGAGAGAGCTCGGAGAAGAAAGGAACGGTGATGTGGTGGGAGATCGGAGAAGATGGTCAGAGCAACCGAGGGAATAAGGTTTTGTAAAGGTGTTCGGTAACCAATATGTATATGATAATATATTAGATAAGTTTTTATTTTGTAATTTTAAAAGGAAAAAGTAAAATGACTAAAAAGCCCATGACTTGATAGAGTTAAGTGGCAGGGAACCAATCCGTAACTAAGTTGAAACCATGATAACCATGCTTGTAACTATTTTATTTGAGGGACCCAATCTAAAATTTGATATAACCACAAGGCTAAAATCTTTAATTTACTCTAAATAAACAGATGATTTTGAAGTATTTTCTGAAATAATCTTATTTTTAATAGAATATTGCTTAATGTGGAAAAAAGTTACGTTATATTGGATTAAATATAGAGCAACCAAAAAGAAAAATATAAATAGACCACACAAATTTAGATTATGATATTATTTTGGGAAATTTATTTAAATTTTTTTATTTTGAGTATGTAAAGACCTAAAATTCAGCATAAAGATTTTGGATAACAAGCATGCTAAATTAAAACATCCAATATTCAAATACAACTATATCCCAAATGTTTGCAGTGAAAAGTACTAAGGGTGCATTTGGTACATGGGACACGACAGGACGGGACGACATAACTCATTGTCCCACGTTTAGCGCGACCACCATCATCCATTTCCACTACCACCACCACCATTGGCCACCTCCACCTTATCCTCTAGAACAACAACCTCCCCCACTAACTTTATAACACCATCGGCTACCAACCATCATCGTTCATCGCCACCACCACCACCGTGGCCACCTCACCTCCACCATAACCACTACCACTGCTGACCACCACCGTCACTGCTATCTACCATCTTCATCTCCTTCGCAACTGCCATACATCACCACCAATACTACCATCGTTGGACACCTCCACCTCCTCTACTACACCAACCTCCTCTTCCACCTCCACAACCATCGTTGGCCACCAACCGCCACCGTCCATCTCCACCACCACCACTGTGGACCACCTCACCTCCACCATAACCACCAACACCAATGCTGACCACCACCACTACTACCATCTTAAGTCTTAACGTCATATATAATCAAGGTCGGCCACTAATCACCACCGCTCATCGCCGCCACCAATAGTACCATCAACCACTACCACCTCCTCCACCATTGTCGACCACCACCACTATCCACTATCTTCACCTTCTCCACAACCATCCACCATCCACCAATCACCAATGCCTCTGCTTCCACAACCATTGTTTTTGCAACAAACTTCATGGTGCCTCCACCAAACCGAATAAAGCATAATTTCTCATTTATGTAAATCGGGTTTTTTCAAACTATCATCAATTATAATAAAATTCTCATTCAAATTTTATACTATTATATATGTATATGTATGTATATATATATATATATATATATATGAAAGTTGAGTAAAAATGTTTGTAAATTAAGTTATTTAATTTTATGTTTTTTTTGGTGTAATTATAACTATTATATAATATATAAAATCGTCAAATGACTTATGTGGCAACTTGTCTAGTTTTGTCCTGTCCAGTCCTAGTTGTACCGAACACCAAACATACACTTGTTCTGTCAAGTCCAGTCCCACCCTCTTGTCCTGTCCAGTTTTGTCCTGTCCTGTCCAATACTGTATGCGTACCAAATGCTACCTAAGTGACAACATCTAAGAATTATTACACACAATGCAGGACCTAAACTAATCATCCTCGCGATCCCTAGCTCCCACCTTAGCCCTCCCCGTGGATCCATTCTTCACATAGTACCTGCATGAAATTGGTTTTAAGTTTGAAAATCAAGGGTTACCATGAGGTTTACTGAATTCCCAGATTAGATAAGGGTTAAACCATGAGGTCTAATAAGTTCCCAGATTAGATAAATACTTTTAACAAAGCCTTCATGCAACATGTATAAATAAATAACCTTTTCCCTTCGGGTATAAAACACCAATGGACGTGTAAGGGCCAATAGTTAATTATATTAAAAATCTTGTAAATACCGAAAGGTATAAATGCATTTTTATGTTTTGTGTTTAACCTAGAGAGTTTAATTTAGCCGTATCAGATGTTTATATACCCTAATTGTAATCACATTCTCTTTGAAGAATTAATCAAGTCGACGACTGTGTTTCATTCAATTGATTATTGTTCATGATTGATTATTGATCGTATGCACTTGTATTGGACTCTTAATTGGTATCAGAGCAAAGAGGCAGAGTATTGATCCATCAGGCAATCGACTCTTTCTTGTTCTGGTTATTTTTCATATGGTGCTTTTTGATTGGATTCTTTGATTATGTTGAAATTCTCATTAGTTGCATATTCGAATTTGCTTGCTCAAGTATTTAACCGTGTTAAACAGAGTTTTCAATCTGAAGATCACTGCTTTTTATTCAAAATTCGAAAATCGTGTTCCCCATTAAAGTCAACTGTTTTTCAAGGAAAATCACTGTGTTTTCCAAAATTAACCATTTTTTAGGTATAATCTCAATTGGGTTTGTGTGATTGATTCTTTATACACTATTATCGATACCAAGAAACCTTTATATTAAATTTTATTGATTTTAGATTTGGATTTAACGATACCCAGATACTCAGCAGTACCTGGTGTTCATCAAATCTGGGTAACCATTACCCAGATACCTCTATTATCTGAACATTGCAAAACCCGAGCTTAAGTTTCACCTGGATATCCCTCAAAATCCGGATCTCTAGTATCTGGAAAAGCCATTATCCGGATCTCAAGTCATTCGGATAACACCCTCAATAGGATTTTGTCCATTCGGATTTCATGCCCTTATCCGGATCCCATATTATTTGGATTCCATCCCAATCCAGATTTCTTTCTTATTTAGATTCTATCCTATCCGAATTTCATCCTTATCTGGTTCTCATCTTATCCGGATCTCCTCTTACCCGGATTTCATACCCATCCAGATTTCATCCCGTTCACTTCCTTTTGTGTTTGTCTTTCAAGTCTGTTGTTATTCTTTACCAATCTTGGATCAATACTGAACTGTCTCACGATCACACAAGTAAAACATGAATTCTCGTGATGCATTGTCCATTGGCACCGACACAAAACCACCACTTCTGTATCGAGGGGAGTATCCAGATGGAGAGATCGATTTCTTGATTTTATCGAGAGGAACACACACTGCGAAGCAATACTTCAGTCATTGAGGGAAGGACCAGTTGACTTCTAGCAAGAGGTTCCTACCAGACCAAATACCGACCCACCAATTCCAACCACTATGAAGAAGAAGGACAAAGATAAGTACACTAAGGAGGAACTGTTTAGATGTAAAGGCGATCAACTGGTCAAATCTTACCTACTTCAGAGTATACCGAACATACAAAGCAACTGCCATAGGCATGTGCGATCAGATAGAGAAGATGATGATGGGCACCAAGGTCGACAATCAGCTTAAGGAGACAAAATGCATCAACAACTAAGAGGGCTTCAAAGCTAAAGCCGAAGAAACTCTTAACGAGACCTATGATCGGTTTTGCTTCTTCTCAATGAATTAAGCAACAATATGATCACCAAGACTCAAATTGAGAACAACGTCATTCTCAATAACTTGCTGTTTGGAAATTCGATTATCAGATCCTGAAGGACAAGCAGCTGAACGAGGTAGTTCTACATGAGGTCTTTAAGATGCTAAAGCAAGATGAAGATAAAGTGCTCGAGATCATAGAGGAAAAGAAGAAAAACTAGAAGCCAGTTCCAGACCCTTTGCCCTTGGTAAGTGACAAGTGAAAATGATCCTCTCACTACAACTCCATAAGATAACGAGAGAAAAACGAGTCGAAATGTGAACCATAGAACGATAGTGGGTTAGACTTCGAGCTTCACGACATCAAGAAGGCCTTAGCTCTTCTCACATCAGTCGTGTAAAATAAATACAACAAGAAGTCGTCCTTCAACAGCCGCCGATACTCGTATGGGAAGCCACATTACGAAAACAAAGACAAGTTCGAAAGTGAGAAGAAGTTCGAGAATAAGAAGTCTGAGGGAAATTCGGAAGGAGATAAGGACGGTGACGAACCGATCAAATGCTACACCTGGTTTAAGCTTACACATTGATCCCATAAAAAATGTATCCGAAATAAAAAGTATTTTGATTTGAAATTCGGAAATCAATATTTGTAGTACGAATCTTGAACTGCTATGTTTAGAAGTCAAATAAATGAAGTACAGGTTTATAGTTGATATACTATGGAGCTAAAACATGATATCTGAGTTCCAGACGGATTTATCTAAAAGTCTATCAAATGAAAATCAGGTCCTGAACTGAGATGTTCAGAAACTAATTCATGAAAGTACTTGTTTAAGATCGTCAAAGAACAAATACGAACGATGTTAGGTCCGATTCAACAAGATCAAAGAGGAATTATATGCAAATCATTGAGTCAAATGTTTTATTGAAAGCTTTCTAACGAACTACAAACGCGAAGCTAAATTAATCGACTCTCATTAACGAATCCTCTAACCCTAGACTCCTTTATATAGTAGGTGTCTATTATAATAAAAGCTCAAGCCCATAAGATCTTTAACACAATATAGAATATTACAATAAATCGTTTCCTTCTTTATAAAACTTTCTAAACTTAGGACTTATGGTCCTAACAAACGCTAAACATAATAAGTCAGTACACTCAGTATTTACAACAAATACTTAATGATTAGAACGTTTAATTGTGAAGAACAAGTCACAATTATTATTTCTGATAAGAATTGAATCACTAAAATGAAATGAAGCACGTTGGAAAACAAAGAGATTTCAAACGAGTATTTCCCTCGAAAAAGTTCAACAAATATATGAGACATGGAAATAACGAATTCAAGAAAATATAACACACAGTAATTCAAGAATTGATTTGTAATCAGAAAAGAAACGAACACAAGTAAGTTTCTTGGATTGAAATGCGATGGTTCATTTGAAAATCAAAATGCAGTTATTTACAAAAAAAAATGGTCCCCCTCCTCTTTATTAAAAAGTAGCATAACTTTTTGAATGTTCAGTTATGTGATGTGAATATTCTGATAAAAACGCACGTGACCCTACAAAATAGATTAGAAATATTTTAGTACTCAAGCTCTATTGGGTCCTTGGAGTTTAGCTTTAGCTTTGAAGCTAGAAATCAGGGAATCGAGTACACTATATGTACCGTATCATTTATTAACATATCACAAATCATGTTCCACAAGTAGAACAACAAATCTTTTCGGCACTCAAACAACTTAGTTGTAAGAATAAACAAAACAAGGTAAATCAGTAATGGAAATAAATGATTTTGTATCAGCTACAAGAGATGCATGTAGCTTGTTTCCAACACAATCATCTGCAGTTGATTTTTTCATCCAAACCATTTTCACATTTTTGAAATGATTACCTGAATTAGCATCATAATCTTTATGAAGCAGATTAGAATTATTAGTTTATTTTTTGAAAAACCATTTGATTTGGAGTATCTGTTAAGAATAACTATTTTATTTGACACTCGAATAGACGTTTACTGGTGTAAAAGGATCAATTTTATGAATAATGTTAGGTTTAAGTTTGTATTCAAGTCCAGGGGTTTAAAGTGTAAATACCCTCAAGCATATAAATAACTTTGTTTGACTTTGCATTATAAAGTTATTGTTCATATTCTCTAATTCTTGTATCCATAGTGTATCTTTAATATTTCAATACAAGATGACTTAATGGCTATATGATTCTTACAATTTTACATTCATACACTAGACTTGGGATTAATATTTGGTATCAGAACAGGAATTCACAATCAATTTGTGATCCAAACAACCTAGAATGAAGAATTTTTGAAGTTTTTTCAAGAAAAAGTTTTGGACCATATTTCTCATTTGATTTCTTCCAATTAGTGTGTTTTTTTATCTTGATTTTGGTATCAACCTGCTTAGTTTTGATCATATAATCATCCTTGATTGATCCTATTCTGCAATTCGAAAATTAAAGGTTTATTTTTGAATATTTTGGATTCGGTTTTTGAATTGTTCGAACTTATTGTCTTTTTTTTGGATTAATTAATCAATCTAGAGTTAGAATTGGTAATTTTGCCTTTGTTAATGTTGATTAGAATGTAAAATTGAGCCTATAACAAGTGATTTTGTTTCAAATCTGTAATTTTTACGTTTCTGGACTTGTAATTTGTAAAATAAACTTGAAATGTCGCATGTTCTTAGTTTGAAGGCTGCAATATCGCATGTTAATGAAGTTTTAAAGCTCGCGATATCGCATGAAGAGTGATTTTGGACTATAAATATCGCTAGTTCTTAAGAAGTTTTGAATATCGTGTGTTGGAAATATCACATTGTGTGTTGCGATATTGCATTGTATTAGGTTTGTGAACAGTGATCACGCATCCTAAGTTCGCGATATCTCATTTTTCAGATTGAGTGTAGTGCAATATATCATCTCTCCGTGGGGTGCGACAATGTGTTTCTCAGTGTGGTGCGATATTTGACCAGAATTGACTTTTAAGAAACTTGACTTTCTGCAGCTTGACTTTTCTAAGGGTTTGACTTTTTTGTGTTTGGATTCTAATTGATTCATTTTTCGATCTTTACAAGTGTATGAATATCTCTTCACGAGAAACTATGGCTATAGGTTTTGATGCTAGACCATATATTTTTTACTCTCAATATTTCAATACAAGATGACTTGATGACTTATGATTCTTACAATTTTACATTCATACATTAGAATTTGAAGCAGTTTGATATGAAAATACATAATTAGTTGTATCATATCATTTAGGGAAAGGTATTAGGACTAGTTTGTTCATATAATTCAACCTTTTCTAAATTC
This sequence comes from Silybum marianum, assembly GCA_036898165.1. Classification (NCBI taxonomy): domain Eukaryota; kingdom Viridiplantae; phylum Streptophyta; class Magnoliopsida; order Asterales; family Asteraceae; genus Silybum; species Silybum marianum. Next base: position 10,106,313 of record CM072540.1, on the reverse strand, counting down.
TCTTTAGGTTTGCTAAAACCATATTTCTTTCTTCAAAACACTTGCGTTTTTTATACTTCAAGTTCTAACTCAAGTTCAAAAAAGTTCTTTTGCAAATAAACGTTTTCAGAAGAAACCAAAACTTGGTTAGCAATAGATTTTTAAGAAACTTCAAGCTCTATAATCTTACTGGCAAATTGATCTCTTTCTACAATAAACAAATCACATTTTGTTTATAATTCAGATTTCATATTCTGATCAATCACAAAATCAATTTGCAATACAGATAGTTTCTTTGAAAGCTTTGAAATTTCTTTCTCAAAAACTTTCCTTTCATTCTAAAATCTATTTCCAAACTTTTCTTCTTTTCGGATAATTCTTTAAAAACACTAGTACCTTTTTTCATAAAACCTTTCTTTTCATTTTTAAAACTTTTCTTTACATTCTCCAAAATATTCTAAAGATCAAAATTCTTTTTTATGAACTCCAAACTTTTCTTCTCAAAAACTTTTCTTTCATTCTCAAATTTACTTCTTTCTAAAACTACAACATGTTAACTTGTTTTGAAAGTTTGACAATTGTTGTCTAACAAGATTTAATCTCGCTTTCAAAAAAATTTGTTTTAGAATCAAATCTGTATCCAAATCAGTATAACTTTTTCTTTCTTTCTCAACCTCTTTTCTCTCATTATCTAGAAGCTTTCATTCTCAAAAACAAATTTATTTTGAAACTCAGATAATTGATTCTTCAAAATCTTATTTTCTTCGATAAGCTCTATAGTTGCATCCATCAATTGTAAATAGTATAGACCTATAGAAGTAGTTGAATCAACTATAGCACGATCTTTAGACATCTTGAAATACTCATTTGAAAAATCAAATAAACTAAATCAGTTCTTGACTATATAAAAAATATAAACACCTGTTACCTAATCAAAATGATCGTTAATCAAAGTGGTTATCAGAAAATAAGATTTGAAACTTTTGACAAAAAAGTCAACTTTAAAAAATCAATTATTCGAAAATCAACTTAAAAGTCAAACGCCTAGAAATAACAATCCAATTCTTGAAAGTTATTTTTAGTAATAGAATCTGAAATCCAATATAAAATTTCCAAAATTTTAAAATTCTACGCAAATGTCGCTTAAAGTATTCAAATATCATTGAACACTCAAATATTACTAAGACAAATCTCGCTTCTCAAAGAGGCGATATTCCAAAAAGTCGTTGGACACTACAACGATATCCAATTCATGATATATGAAATGTCGCTAGAAGCTTAGGGATAACTACAAAAATGTCGAATGTCGCTAGGTATTGTTCATGACCTAATATCGCTAACCACACTGGCGATGTCCTTCACACACCAAATATCGCTAACAACACTCTATGGTATCCACCAAATGTCTTGACATACCCAACGATATCTACCAAATATCGCTATATACTTCAAAAAGTTGATCTTCACCCAATGAGATTCCTTCAAGCAACAATATATGCAAATTTGATAGAAACTTGATGAATTTTGAAAACAATTCACAAAAACTCCAAATTTGATGTTGGAAATTACACACATATGCTCGGAAATGTATACTAAGCACTTTTAATGAAGTTGAAATAACCAAAACCACATCAAAATTGATCAATTTGATAAAAAAATTATCAAGAAACTTTCAAGAACAATCCTATGAACTCAAAATCTTCAAATCTTCAAATTGACCTATCAAATTTCAAATTGGTTGCTAGTTCAAAGGATTGATCAAAAATGTGTTTTTAACAAGTCTGTAACAACAAATCAATCAAAAATTATCAAAATCAAATGTGAAATGGTCAACTATTTTTTAACAACAAATCAATAAAAAATTATCAAAATCAAATGTGAAACAGTAGAGTTTTTCAAGGAACCCAAAAAGTTCAAATCTTTATCAAATCAAATGATTTCTGCTCTAATACCTATTGATAATCTTATGTTGATCCAAACTCCTTTCAGTGATTTGAATATGATTCCCCTATATACTCAGTGAAAATCCAAGTTTAAGTTACTGTTCAGATTCAGCGATAACAACACTTATTGAACTCAGTGATCGCTAAGTCAGGAATACTATCTGAACTTAGAAGATCTGAAGAACAACACTCACACTAAAGACCATTCAGAGATAGTCGAAGACCTATCTGAAGAAAGAGATGAATAGTTCGTGATCTGAAGCAGTTCAGTGATAGCAACATTCATCTAACAAAAGTGTGAGATCTTGCGTATGCCTCAGTGATACCTGAAGAGTTCATCCTTGAAGTCTCAATATCAACGATAAATATGAAGCCTACTCAGCAAGATTAAAGTTGATCGTATCCTCGATGCATAAATGTCAAACCCCCATACCTTGTCAGAAAGTACGTACGGAGTTGCTTTACTGTCACTACACGTGCGTACCAACTCTGATTAGGTTATTGTTCATATTCGGCTAGAAGCTTAGTTGCTTTATAAACAAAGGACAAGTCTCCTATAGAAACTTGACACGTGGCATGTACCTTCTGACCTGCATTAAATGTAACGGGTATAAATAGATGGAGACCTCCATCTTCATCTTCATGCATACATGCTTATCTCTCCTTCAAACCTCTGATCTCTTATTTCCCTCATTCCTTGTGCAACAAATACTTAGTGATTTCTAAAGATGTAATAGAATAGGTTTAATACTTGTTCTAATTCCGTTTACAATTGTAAATTTTTTTATTGATATAAACTCATTTAAAAACCCTAAAAGTTGTGTTTGTATTCATCCCCCCTCCTTCTACAAACTGTTTATATACTTATACACTCTTGTAGACTCCCTTGAGACCAACATCTTATAATGATCAAGTAACAATGATTTTGACAATAAAGAACAACAATCATAGATGAAATCATCATCTATATTAATGTTTCTCTCTTGACATTAATGTTTCTTTCTCTAACTTCTCTCTCTAAAATTTTACCAATGAAAGACTTAAGTTCTAATCTAACAAGAACAAGGTATTTATACCATTGACTTTCACAAGTCAAACTACAATTAAACTCTACAAATAAACTCCATGTTGATTATAGGTTTGACCACTTCACTCTTCAATCTTGTCTTCATACTCGGTGATCTCGGATACAATAATATGTGGTAGATTTCATATAAACCTTCAAAATACTTCTTCTGGTCAACTTGTTCTTCATCCGACCTTGAATGGAGAAGCAAGGTAATAAGTCAATGGGACCTTAAACACACACACAACAACAAATATATCATCCAAACAAAACAAACTTTGCAAATAAAGTTACAAATGGTGACAAAAAATCAAAGTGTTCAACATAAGGAACAACATTTTTAGATCAAGGATGATTCACGATTTTCCAATAACCATCATGTTCTTTATTCATTGACAGAACTGAAATGTGGATTACAATACTTCAGAAACGCAAACCATTAACTAAACAGAAATGCAGAGCTAAGAATCGAGAAATGCTGCCCTGAGAAAAGTAGGAGACGAAGATTGGGGTATATATGCGTGTATAGAGGTAACATACATTTACGTAGTTGTGTTCAGTTATATTGTTGACATGGACATGAATGGATGCACTTGTTCCTATTCCATGCTTATCCATTAGAGAGATCAACTCACTCTCAAACTAGGTAATCTGGAGGTGCAATTTTACCCTGTAAAGTTTGCACAGACAGTTAAAAAGTGGCATAAACCGACAACCAAATGTTATAAATCTGCTTTTTATAAAAATGTACTCGAAAACAGAGAATCTGTCAGACATGAATTGCATAAATTTGCAAGGAGAGTTGCACAGTTCACTACAAATACCAGTTCCGGTGCCAACAGAGTAATAGCTACACTAGCATGATGCACAACAGACTTGAACATAGGTTTAAGTCATAACTTAAAATGGTACAAAAACATCTCATTTGAAACTTTGGATTAGTAAGATTTCCATACATGATAATTTCTAATCTATGTTAAATTCAAGATATTTGAACTCACAAATAAGGTTTTCAATAGTACTGCAAATTACACACAAATGGCAAAACCTATGATGATAGTGTCTTAACCCAACCTCAATTTATGTCAACTAAAAGTGGTTCAACCCAACCTCCTAGGGACTTCTATTTTCCTTTTAGCGAAAGAATCCTAAGGCTTGGAACTATTAATACCAACATCTAATGAATTTTCACAACATAAAGCAAAAAAAAACTTCAAACTTAAAAACGAAATCAAATTCAATTTATGTCAACTAAGATTGATCAAACCATCTTTCTTAGAAAACGTAAGGGACATATCATTCTTGCTCAGATATATGTAGATGACATTATCTTTGGTTCCACGAATCCTAAACTTTGCACTCGTTTTGCCAAACATATGAAAAAGGAATATAAAATGAGTATGACGGGTGAACTAACATATTTTCTTGGTCTTCAAGTAAAGCAATATGAAAAAGGCATCTTTATATGTCAAAGTAAATATGTTAAAAATATACTAAAGAAATTGATTTAACTCAAAGCTCTTCAATGAAAACTCTTATGGCACCTCCTCTGACATTAAATAAGGACCCTGATGGTAAACCTGTTAATGTCATTGCTTATAGAGGAATGATAGGATCCTTACTTTATCTAACTGCTAGTAGGCCTGATATTATGTATGCCACCTGTTTATGTACTAGATGTCAATTCAAACCCAAACAATTCCATCTCATCGCTGTAAAGCGAATCTTCAGGTATCTGAAAGGGACTCCTAATCTTGGTCTCTAGTATCCCAGAGACTCAGGATTCGATCTAATGGGTTATTCAGATAGTGATTTTGCAGGATGCAAAATTGATAAGAAAAGCACCACTGGTGGGTGTCAGCTCATTGGTGGAAAGTTGATCAATTGGACAAGTAAAAAGCAAAACTCAGTGTCCACATCAACTGCTGAAGCTGAATATGTCGCAGCAGAGAGTTGTTGTGCCCAAATTCTTTGGGTGAGAAATCAGCTCGCTGATTATGATATTCAGCTATCAAAAATTCCTATATATTGTGACAACACTAGTGCTATCGCAATTGCAAACAATCTTGTACTTCACTCTAAGACCAAACACATAGAGATCAGATATCATTTTATCAGAGATCACATTATGAATGGTGAAATTGAACTTCATTTTATCCCCACTGATTTTCAGCTCGCTGATCTTTTTACAAAACCTCTTGAGGAATCAAGATTTAATATGTTAATCAGCGAACTAGGAATTAAACATGGAAGAATAACTTCTTCAGTGATTTACACCTTCAGTGATTATAAAAATGAACTTCAAATTCTTCAGTCATTCGCTGAACTCTAAAAAGATATCACTCAGGTATGACTTCGAATCTCTTATACTCTCTGAATGTCTTTCTATTCAAGGAATGAATTCTAAAAAGAAAACCCATCAATGAGAATACTTTTGTTCTTAATGATATGAAGAATTTAAGGATAATGATTAACATTATTTTAATGATAATCGTTTTGTTTTTCGAAAAGGACACGTCAGAACTTTTTTCTGACAAATGACAGCCTCAACGTCTCCTATCCAATCAAACCCTAGGAACATGTCGCAGGTCATTATTACCTTTTATCAAAAAGCTAAAACCATCGATTTGTCTTTTTCTACTTCGTATCGTCTCCTCCTATATAAAGTGAAATATATTTCATTTCACTCTTTACGCGCTTTAAACTTTCAAAAGCAAGAACTCTCTCGAATACTTGAGCCGTTTGTTCTTAACGTCGTGTTCTCGAATTTGGAGAAAAAAAAAGAAATGGATTGAAAAAAAGAAAAGATAACAAAGGAAAGGAAAATAAATATTTTATTTGTGTTCTCGAAATTGAAGTGAAAAGAAGGAAATGAAATAAAACAATTTTCATGTTTTCGAAGAGGAGAGAAAGAAAAAGAAAAAGCCATTTTTATTAACATCTCATCAAAAATAATATTATTTATGATAAAAAAATCGAATGGTTTTATAATTTTATTAGTTTTCTAAATAAGTTTAATTTATTTCCTTTCATTTCTTTCATTTTCTCCCACACAAAGTTTTAGAAGGAAAATAAGAATTATTTTTCTTTCCTTTATCTTTCCTTTCTTTTATAAAAAAATTTACGACTTGTTTTTACTTTCCTTAGCTTTTCGACATTCTCGTTTCCTTTTGTTCGTAAAATGATCCTCGAGAACACTGACTAAATAGTTTCATACAAATTACATATCACAAAAAGCCAAAAAGATTCGGATAAATAAGACCTCAGATCTGGACTGATGCCAAACAGACCACCACACACCACCGTCCCCTTTTTCACTGATTCTTTGACAAAATCTGCAGTGGGTACATGTTAGGTGTGTTTTCTCCTCTGCCATTTGCCCTTCTTCATACCCTACCTCCATTCATCTCTCACCACCTTACCCTTGTTTAAACCCCCCTTTTTTTTCTCTTTTGTGCACATCACTCCATTAAATCAACTTCTCTCTCTCACAGTTGGTGGAGCACCTACAATCAAGCACAATAAACTCAAATGTACACTCAACTGTAGTTTTCTTGGAATTTCAATTGGCCTTTTCTTGTTTCCTTTTGAGTATAATCTTGAAAAAACCGATCTGGGTGTGCTAAAATACTTGGTTTTGCATCTGGGTTTCCGAAGATCCAATCAAAACCCTAAATTGGGTTATTTGGGTGAATCGAACTCGCATTGATTTCACCAAGATCAAACTCTTATTTCAATTCTAAATCTGGGTATTTATGGTTAAATCAATGATGGGGGGCAATAGTTTGGTTTATCCAATACTTGGATTTGCATCTTGTATCGTTTTTCTTTACTTATCTTTTGGGGATTTCTTGTCTGTAAATTACAAAAATGATCCGAAATTGAGTTTTGTTGAGAGGAATGGGTCTAATTTCATTGTGGATGGTAAACTGTTTTACATCAATGGATGGAATTCATATTGGTTTATGGACCATGCGGTACATGATTATAGCCGCCCAAGAATCAAAGAAATGCTTCAAGCTGCAGCTAAGATGGGTTTGACTGTCTGTAGAACATGGGCTTTCAATGATGGTGACTATAACGCCCTTCAGATTGCCCCTGGACAATTTGATGAGAGAGTATTCAAGGTAACAAAAAAAAAACATCTCTATATCTTTTTTGACACTTTTTGTTGGGAATTTTGTTAATTTTCATTCATTTGTTCCATTTTCCCTTCAGTTTCGTCCATTTTTGGGTTTCTCACTTCCAATTGGCTGATCTTACAATTCTTTGAGGAGAACACAGCCTTATAAAGGCTAAAAGCTTATTGTTAGTTGAGCTAACCCAAAATGATTTTTGTTGCAAACTAACATGGTTCGTGCATAAATGGGAAGAATAAGCAAAATTTGATAACTGGTGGAAATTTCTTGAAATTTTTGTCCAAAGTTGCTTATTTGAATTTTGAAGTATAGTGTTTTTTTTTTGTTTTGCAAGGACAATGGGTTGTTTGCAATTAACAGTTTCGAGAGTCTTATTGCTTTATTAAACTTTAGTGCTTTGTTTCATCGCGGTTCACCTGTTGTTTGGTTGCAAATACTTCGATGTTACTTACCACACTTGGGTTGGATACCCTCCCCAACCCGATATACTTGGGCCCGTTTGTTAACAGCTTAATGAGTTTAATAGGACTCATAGCTTAGTCGGTGAGCTATACATAACTGTTTGGTAGTGGTTTAATGATATAGAAAGTGGCTTATTCAGTAAGCTTCTATGTGGGAGATTTATGCAGAAAGCTAAGTTTTTCCAAACTTGCCCCTCCCAATTAATAATCACGCTCCTTCCATCTATGAAGAACCCTCCCGGAACAAAAACCCTTCCAATTCATACAAACACATTAATCCACAGAGTGAACTTTATCCATAGAGGACTTGATGGGAAACCAACCAAACCGCCCCTTATGAAAAAAATCCTCATGAACAAAAACCCTCCCAATCCATACAGACAGATTAATCCACAGATTGAGCTTTATCCTAACAGGACTTTGGAAAACCAACCAAATCACCTCTTATGAAAAAACCCTCCCAATCCATACATGGCAGATTAATCCATATAGGCAGCTTTATACATACAAGAGTTAATGGAAAACCAACCAAACACCTCCTTGGTTAGTTTGTTTTGGTATTAAAAAATTGAAAAATTGTCTTATGTTGGCAACTTACGAAGCTAAAATCACCTATTGGCTTATTGTTATTTTTACAAAATCTTACGATATTGATTTGGGTTCAAAATACGATCAAAGAGTATTTCACAATCGACTAATCCCTACACATTCTCCTTAAAAACCGTTTGCTGGTTAAAAGTTGTAAGTTTCATAAGAATGAGTACTTGATTAAGGCATCCCCTAATAAGAACTTTACTTTAGTTCAATAATTGCAGATTGCCCTTCTATGAATCTGAAACCAGCAAGTGCTTAGCTTTACATGTTATCTCACTGTTGTTTATTTTTGCACACTTTTCACAAGCTGTGGTTTTCACAGAAAACAACCGCATTTCCATATATTTTCCATTTTAGACATTTCAATAAATTCATTGGATAAAATGGGGACCATTGCAGGCGTTGGATTATGTCATTGCAGAAGCCAGACAAGTTGGAATACGGCTCTTGTTCAGTTTAGTTAATAACCTTCAAGCTTACGGTGGCAAGACTCAATACGTCAAGTGGGCATGGGATGAAGGTGTTGGATTGAGCGCCTCTAACGATTCCTTCTTCTTCGATCCATCCATTCGCCTTTATTTTAAGAATTATGTCAAGGTACTAATACTCGCTTTTGCAAGTTTAGCAGTCTTTTACTCACTTTTCTTTCCAATAAGATGTAAAGTGCGATGATTAAAAAAGTTGGCAGTTCTTTGATAAAATCTTGAAGAAATTTTTTAGATTAGCATGGTGGTATGGGTTTCCCCCCGTGAACCGAAAGGTAGTTTAGTGACACTACCAGTTTTAAAACGGGCAAAATGCAACAAAATTGTCTTAGTGGTCGTTTACCAAACGCTTACCGGGTCAGGTCAGTTACCTTATTTGGTGAGTATGGTAAGGACCGGAAATCTTACCCGGTAAGAGCCATGACAACAACCGAGGTTCTTACCCGGTAAGTGAAGGACAAGACATTTACCTGGTTAGCGCTTACAGGTTAAGAGACGTTTACAATAAATCCGTTATGATGGACGAGAATGTTACCCGACAAGGTAAATAACGGTGAGGACTCTTGCTGGTAAGCACTTACCCGGTAAGCATCGGTAAACAGCCCCTTAGGGGCCGTTTACCAAACTCTTACTCGGGTAAGCGGTTACCAAGTCATATTACCTTACCGGATGAGTATGGCAAGGACCAAGAATCTTACCGGGTAAGAGCAAAGCAAGGACCGAGAGTCTTACTCGGTAAGTGAGGCCGACGACTCTAACCACGGTTAGCTCTTACCGGGTAAGTTGTTGCGTTGCGTACTATGCCGTTTTTGTTGAATAAAATCTTAACTGGTAAGTAAGTGATAGTGTTAAATTTGACCGGTAAGTGTTTGGTAAATGGCCCCTTAGTTTCTTCTTAGTGTAATAAAGAATTCTTTTTTTGTCGATCAATGTAACAAAGTTTCAAGTTTTCCTGTTTATAATGTAACAAAGTTTCGAAGTTTTTCATTTTGACCGGTAACCTGCTAATCTTGTAACATTTAATAACAAATAACATGGATGTCAAGTTTATCGCCCACTTTTCCGTAACCCTGTCATTAACCTTTTGTAAACAGGTATCTAGTATCTACGTCATTAAATCTTACCCGAGTAGCAGGTTATCGATCAAAATGAGTACAAAATAGGAAGTTTTGAAACTTTATAATTGATTGAGAAAACAATTATTGGTTAATTATAGATCAGCGGGTTATTAATGTTGTTATCACTCCTTTGGATTCTAATCTTCCGATTCTTGATTCATGACCCTAAGTTTTTCAATATTGCAGACGATCTTAACGAGAAAGAACACAATCACAGGAGTCATATACAGGGACGATCCCACCATTTTTGGGTGGGAGTTAATTAATGAGCCACGGTGCATCACCGATGCTTCTGGTGACACTCTACAAGTAAGTCACTCTTTCGGTTTTGTGTTTTAACTTTTCAAGTATAAATTAAAATATTCTAATTATGTGTATGAAGTAACCATATGGGCCTGTGGTTGCAGGACTGGATAGAAGAAATGTCGTCGTTTATAAAATCAATCGACAAGAAACATATGTTGACAATTGGTCTTGAAGGATTTTACGGTCCTAAAAGTTCTAAGAAGACGACGGTTAATCCAGAATTCTGGGCCGCTGATCTTGGAGCTGATTTTATTCGTAATTCTGCACCCTCAACCATCGACTTTGCATCTGTTCATATATATCCCGATCATTGGTAAGCTTTAGCATCATTACTATTAGGATCATTTATCACACACAATTGTTGTAGGAAACGAAAAATCAAACCTAATTGAGGAGAACCACCAGATCAAATTCCCTTCTAAAGCGCAATTCACAGTTGTTTTGGTATTAAAAGTGATTAAGGCTATGTTTGGCAAAAATAAGCTAGCTTATAAGCTACCTTATTTTCAGTGTACACGTTTGGCAAACCATAAGCTAGCTTATTGAAATGCTACTTGGAGTATCGTTTTGGGAGCTTATTGTCATTTTTTCCAATTATAACCCTCATTAATATTAATTATTAATTTTTTTTAATTTTTCAATATGCCCTTTTGGTCATTTTACATTTTTATACGCTAGTTTTGCCAAACATGATTTTTTCACCAGCTAGCTTATCAGCTAGTTTGCCAAACATAGGGTCCAAATCCCTTCTTACACTTCTCACCCTTAACTCCTGATCTCAATAAATCTCTTCCATTACATGAAACTAGCGGTGATAACACATCTTTTTATCTAAAATTAGTCAGGATACCCTAAACACGAAAAACTCGTTAACTTTTATTTTTGCAGGTTTAAAAAGAAGAGTCTTGAAGGGAAACTAAAATTTGTGGCCAAATGGATGCGTTCTCACATCGAAGACGGTGAAAAAGTGCTGAAGAAACCCGTCATGTTTACTGAATTTGGATTATCAGATCAAAACAAAGGATTTGACCCTGCACAACGAGACCAGTTCTACAAAACCGTTTTTGACGTTATCTATGAATCTGCAAAGAAGAAGGGGGCTGGGGGAGGATCGTTCGCATGGCAGTTCTTTGTGGAGGGAATGGAGGATTATAATGATGATTTCGGGATTGTGCCATGGAAGAGAGCTTCAACGTATCAAATTATAACCGAACATACTTGCAGGTTAGCAAAAGCTCATGGGGCGATTGTTTCCCAAAAGGAAAACTTCAAACAAATTTGTAGATGAAAAAAGCTTTTGATCAGAAGAATTCAAATTTGGTTTATGGGTTTTGGTTTGATTTGGGGATGAAGATGGTGTTTGGTTTTTATGTAAGCCATGTTGTTCCCGTGATATATATATATATAGTTATTGTTATATGAAATAGAAATGATTATGTGCTTTAGTGTGGATGGCCGAAACCTGAAAATTTTAAGGCATTGGGATTTATATGTTAGGCAACAGAAAATGTTGTTTTATTTGATTTTTTTAAGTATAAAATATTTATGTACACACTCTTCGGTTTCGGTTTGAAGATTTGACTTTTAGAAGTTATCGAATATTAATATGTTGAACGCTTCAAAATGTACGGGTATTACCCAATCTGTTGTTTAGGGTTCAAATGGCATAATTTTAAAAGGTCACTGATATTTGTAAAAACAATTGAAATATGGTTTGCCAGGTTATTCTAAATGATATCTTAGATGATCCATATACGTGTGACACCATCGACCAACAAAACCCAAAAAAGAAAAAAGAAAAACTAAATAACAATGTAAAAGAATCAAGAGTAAACTACATACTTGGTCCCTAGGGTTTATTGGTTTTAACAGTCTGGGTCCCTAAAATGAAATATCTATGGCTTCCATCCTCGTGGTTTCCATTTCATAACGTATTAGGTCCCTAAAACTAACTTTGTTAGACTTTTCCTGTTAAGTAGGTTAAGTAAGAGGGGCATTTTGGTCATTTTAAGTATAGGGACCAAACACGTAATAAGAATCGCGAGCACCAAATGTAATAAGAACGGGGGACCAAAACATGTAATTTACTCTCTCATAACATATATATTGTGGGTGTGTGTATATATATATATATATATATATATATATATTATATATTTTATCAAATACTTTCACATTTTTCTTATTATAACATTTTCTTCGTTTTTTCTTATTAAAATAATATATTTTTAAATTGTATTTTTGTTATGCATTATAGTTACATTTTTTTATCATAGTAATATACTATCATTTCTTTTTTTACACATTGTATTTTTAATTTTTCTTATTAAATTGTATGAAAATTAAATATTTTAATGTAACATATTTTTTAAACAGACACATTTTTTTTTCCTTCAAAAAACACATACTTTTTAACATTTTTTAAACGTTAGCAATGGAAAATGTGTTTTACAAATTTTCTAAATATTGTTATATTAATGAATAATTTTGTTTTATTTTTGAATAACTTCATCGTTTTCTCTCCCGATTATTCATATACCACCTATATTATGTTTTTCATCTATTTTTAAGAATTCCTTTAAAATGTATGAATAATCGGAAGGTAAAGTGAGGAAACTATCTAAAAATTTGATGTTCCACTTTATCTATGCCACGTAATTTATTTAAAAAAAATATGTTTTTTAAGGAAAAAACATTCATATATGTTACATTAAAATATATAATTTTCATATAATTTAATAAAAAGTTTAAAAGTACAATGCCTAAATACAAAACAATTTGAAAGTATATTGTTATAATAAAGAAAAATATGTAAATATAATGACATAATAAAAAAATAGTTTGAATATATATTGCTATAATTAAAAAAAATGTAACTATAATACCATAATAAAAAAATAATTTAAAAATATGTTTCTATAATAAATAAAAATGTAACTATAATGCCATAATAAAAAAATAATTTAAATATATATTGCTATAATAAAGAAAAATTTAACTATCATGCCATAATAAAAATATATTGTTGTAATAAAAAAAACAATGTTATAAAAAATTGTGAAAATTATGGTGATAAATTATATACAATATATATATTATTAATTATTAATTATTAAGTATATATAAAATATATAGAGAGTAAGTTACATGTTTGGTCGCATGGTTTTATAACATGTTTGGTCCCTAAACTTAAAATGACCAAAATGACCCTCTTACTTAACCTACTTAACAGAAAAAGTCTAACAAAGTTAGTTTTAGGGACCCAATACGTTATAAAATGGAAACCACGAGGATGCAAGTCATAGATATTTCATTTTAGGGACCCAAACTGTTAAAACCAATAAACCCTAGGGACCAAGTATGTAGTTTACTCAAGAATCAATTAAGATATTTATGAACCATCTAAACTAATCAATTAAGTTATTTATGAAAATAATGAAGGTTCATTTATTATTATTTGAATATTTAAGAAATATGAATAAAGTTTATTAATTATGATTAACATTTTTGAAAAACAATTGATATATTTAGGAACTCAGATATTTTTTAAACAAGATGGTCGATTGAGTTTAGTTTACATGGTTAACAAGATAAGATTGGTTTATGAAATAAGACACCTATGTATATATATATAGAAGAAGATTCAAATGAGAACTTTGCATTTTTAAAGGAACAAATGGACAATTGTGGATCAGATATGACGTGAGTTTCATATAATATTAAATTATTTATGATTTAATATTAAATCAGAAATGATTTAATATTATGTGAGACCCACATCATATATGGTCCATAAATTATTCCTTTGTTCCTTTAAAAATGCAAAGTTCTCATTTTATCCCTATTCTATATATATCTATACTATATTATAAAGCATTTGGCTTAAAGTTCTTAAAAACAACTTTTTATGCTTGTAGTACTACTTATTAATGCTTAATTACTTAAAATTTATGTTTACAACTAAATAATACCATAAGTACAACTGTTAAAACTTTAACGGATAACTCTCAAATCTCAACCATATACCTAAAATTAAGGTAACAAGATGCAAATCAAAATTCAAATCTCTCCTAAAATCTCTCAAACCCTAATCCATTCATAAGAGTCCTGTCGAGGTGTGTTTTTGAAGAAGTAAATTCTTATCAATTCTATATCATCATTATTTTTCTTAAGCTTATGTTTATTTATTGTTCTTCATTTTAGAGTGTGCTTTATCAATTCTATATCATTTTTCTTACGTTTATGTTGCTTTATTTTTCTTTATTTTAGAGGTCACAATCAAAACGTTGGTGAATGTGAAGGGAGGCACTCTAATTTTATACAAGGGAAAAGAAAACGTGCAGGTATGTATAGTTAACTTTGGTATGTTTTTGTTTACGGAGATGTAATTTGCAGTTATATTTGCAAGACATTTAAAGACACTGGAGGCTATTCTACAAGAGTGTAAGTTTTTGTTTTCCATATGATGTTATCAGTTGATTTTCTTTTAGCGAACGTTTGCTTTATATTCTCTGTTTACAAGAATTTTTTACATCCCGCCGCATTGCGCGGGCACCCATCTAGTATATATATATATATATATATATATATAGAGAGAGAGAGAGAGAGAGAGGGGAAGGTTCAAGAGAAAACGCTAAAAAAAGAGAAAACTAAATAACACCCTGGGAGGCCGCCATCTGGTAACATGCATTTGTGCATATGCACTAATGCATATTTATGCATTGATGCATAGAAAAAAATCTCGTCCAGATGGCGGTAAAACGTTACAAACTCGTACAAACCAAATGATATGATTTAAAGATATTATTACACATATGTTTGTTTCACCTCGTGAAAAAATTACATGTAAAACTTTTACATTATAAAACAAATATATGTCAAACTCTCAACTTATGAAAACAAATACATGTGAAACTTTTACATTATGAAACAAACATATGTGAAATAACAATCATAGCATCTGATGAAAAAAAATCATCAAAAAAATTATTTTTATATTGGTTTGTACGAGTTTGTAACCTTTTACTGGTTTGTATTTTAAGATGTCTCTACGCGCGCGCACACACACACACACACATATATATATACACACACACACACACACATATATATATACATATACATATATAGAGGAAAGTTCAAACACGAACTCAAAATTGATTACGAACATGAGGACAAAGAAGAGCGCGACACGTGTCCCATTCAGTCTGAATAATTAAGGGCATTCGGTAAGAATAAAGAAGGTGAAGTTCATTCATTATTCAGTATGAATAACACACATTTAGAGTAAATAACACAACATTCAGAGTGTATAACACAACATTCGGTATGCGCTCTCCTTTGTCCTCACTTCACAACCAAATTTGAGTTCACATTTAAACCCGCCCCCTACACACACACACACACACACACATATATATATATATAGGGTTGGGTTAATGTAAGTATGCAATACACTTATCTTAAGTCGCCTGTGGAATTATGCGATAAGTGGCGTATTTCTACTAACATTGTGTGTGATCCATTGTAGGTTTACTTGGCTTTGATTAAATGAACTTCTTACTATGAACTCTTATATTCTTGGTTCAAGTTTTATAACTGTTATTTATTTTGGGAATTCACTAGACCTTATGGTCTAACCCTCGTTTTTCGAAAACTAAAACCATTTTCAGGTAAGGGCTATGTAGAGAGTTCTTCCAAAGGCAAGGGTAAAATTTGAGCTGCATATTAGAGAGGTTTTGACAGAAGGCTAGTTTTATAGCATTTAGATAATTCAAAACTGTGAATGTGTTTACCAGCTGCTAAACATTGAGATATAATAGAATATAGACTACATACTTGTTTGTTGGTTTGTTTATGAGTATTACTGTTTTTGGTGATTTTGGGTTTTTACAATAATTATCTTTATCAACTATTACTTTGTATAAATTACCTTAAAATATATGCATTATTAAAGCCTACTCTAATATTTTATTTTTAAACCTTCAAAATATCGTCGGCTCAAATGTCGCTAAGAACCAAATGTAGCTGAGGACAATGTCACTAAAATCTTAGCGATAATCAAAGATGTCGCTGAGAGCTTAGCGATATTTTTAATGTTGCTAGAAACGGTAAATGTCGCTGGTGCCTATATATGGCGATATTGGTATATATAATTTAATCAAGTCTAAAGCATTATATTCAACTATATACTGTGTTAGATATTAAAATCTTTTATGACCAAGTGATTATAATTTTACAAATATAATTAGATACCATTATTTTTCATATGAAAATATTATTGTTAATAAATAAAAAATGAAAGTGGTCTTTTATTTATAAATTGACATTGGAATCTTACCAAAAATAAACATACGTAGTTACTATCACATGGTTACTGACTCATGGTTAACTTTTTCATAAAAATATTAAAATTTAACAGCTTACTAAATATTTTTTGTTCTTTCCTTTAATTTTGTATGTTACTTGAATGAAGGCTTAATCACCTATTCATACTATGTTAACAGTTAACAGGTGTTAAAATATAGAGACTCACTTTTACATTTTTAATGAAATATTATCTATGTTATGATTATATGTATATATACATAATACGTGTCCAATATTTTCTTAATCAATAAGTTGTTATATATTTATTTAATATATAATATTTTATTAATATAATTATACTTTGTATATATAACCTTAAACCTTAAAATGTATGCATATTTAAAACCTACTCTATAATTTTTTTTAAACCTTCAAAATATTGTTGGCTCAAATTTTGCTAAGAACCAAATGTTGCTGAGGACAATGTCACTGAGAGCTTAGCGATAATCAAGGATGTCGCTGAGAGCTTAGCGATGTCTTCAATGTCGCTAGGAACGGTAAATGTCGCTGGTGCCTATGGCAATATTGTTACATATAATTTAATCAAGTCTAAAACATTATATTAAACTATATATTGTGTTAGACTTTAAATTTTTTTTATGACCAAGTGATTATAATTTAAAAAAATAATTAGATACCATTATTTTTCATATGAAAATATCATTGTTCATTTATTTTTTATTCATAAATTGACGTTGGAATCTTACCAAAAATAAACATACACAAACATTTACTGTCCCATGGTTACTAATATATGGTTAACTTTTTCATAAAAATAATATATATATGTTTTTCCATTTGATTTTGTATGTTACTTGAATGAAAGCTTGATCACCAATTCATACTATGTTAACAGACGTTAAAATATAGATTGTCAAATTTACATTTTTATGAATATGTAATAACCCAAATATAAAATTGTCATGATATTGGAAGTATAGATATATTTTGGTGTTAACTTTATGTATTTCAAAAAACGATGAATCTAAAATAACAATATTAAGAATCAATCAATGGATCATCAAATGTCAAATATATTGATATATTCTCTTTCTACAATCTCTCTCTACAAACTATGGAAATGACAAATCTACTTCCAAAGTACACAAGACATGGGTATTTATACCTCTACTCAATTACCAAGAGTAAACTACAATTTACCTCATGTTGACTTTGTTGAGTTCAAACTTTGACTTTCTCGTTTTCAATATTGTAATCTCAAATACAAAATATTTATACCTAACAATCTCCCCCTTTGTATACGAGATAACAATTTGGCAAAACAACTCTAATAATCTCCTTCTTTCATTAAAGACGATCAAACTTTGTCAACAAACAATCTTCAACTGAGAAACAATCTTCCTCTACGTATTCAAGCATATTGCATGTGAAGAAAAACAAGCTCCCCTTTATACAAATCAGAATCTTCAGATCAAAATCCTTTAGCTTGAACAAATCTTTGGAATCTTTTGGAAAACTTTTCATCAAAAACTTTTAATAGTCAACAATTAATCTTTAAACTGTAAGGCTTGAAGCTTTGACACTATGTGTGCTAAGCTTGTCACTTATATATCAGAAATAATCAATCTTCAAACATCTTCAAGTAGTTTTTGCTTGAAACTTTTATTGTTTTGCTCAACAACAAATCTACAATCTTTGAATCTAACGGCTTTTTCAACCTTAGAATCAACAAATTTAGATTAAAACTTTTTAAACGTATGAATATTTCGTTAATCACCTCTGATTGCTCCCACTCAACATCAACATTAAGTCTTTGAATATCTTTTCGCAAATGACTTCATGATCAGTTCTATCCATGTGACTTTGTGTTTGCATGTGTCTTTGATATATAATTTCTCCCACCCATGATGATTAGGAGAATTCTGAGCATCATAAACGATCAAAGACAAACCACGTCATTTTTACCAAACACGTCAGTTAGCTCCCCCTTAGAAAGATATCACTATTAGAACAACTTGCTCCCCCTTAAGAATAGATCTCTGTTGAACAAGCCACTTCGATAAAACAAACGGGTAAGCAGCTAACATAGAAGCACATTTAGCAACTATTATCACTACAATTGAAATTAAATTCAATCGAGTGGCCTATTTTCAGAGTTGGCAATGATGAATCTCTGATAGGACTTCTAGTTATCATTAAAGTAAAGTTATAAAACTAACTTCTCAAACTGTTCCAGCAATACCACAAAGATATGCTTTGGAATCACGAAGACTTGTGCAATGTGTAAAAGGAATCAAGCATTATATGCTATTTTTAAGGCTCAAAATGTGAAAATACATTTCACAGGCTCAATGTGCATTGAATATGAAGTTCGAAGACCGGAGGTGTGTCTTCCTTTTTTTGATATCTTAATCTTCTGAGTGAAGAAATGATAGCAGATATGCTCATTCTCCGTGATATATGAAACACATATCTTTTGTGAGATACTTGAGTAGCTAGGTGGGGTGACACGAGTAGTCGACACTGGGTCTATGTCTTTTTCAATATTCATCTCTAAAGAATGAGAATAAATATATTGTGTGGTAACCCGGTTTACTGACTCGGTTTGGTGAGGATCTTTTTATGCTTTTGATCCTGTCTCACACTCACCATATTCTTTTAGCTCACTAGCACTCACCTGGCAAAAAAATTCAACTAAAACTCCCTCATTTTAGTCTCATATTTAATCACATTTGATAATGATTGTAAATCTAGAAATAATCTTTTCATCTTGAGACTCTACCCCTTCAAATTCCTTCTCATTTTCATTTTATCTCAACACACCCCTTTTCAAGATCATCCCAATGATCGATAAACTCAACTAGTATTTAGACCCCTTACTGATGTCTAGCCTTGGGTATGTTTCTTGAGTAGGTCCTTCCAGTTCTGGATTGACCATAGAAACTCTAAAATTCTATCACATGAAAAAATATCCTATGCTGAAATATTGATGTTGTAAGGAGCATAACATTTAACTCTGAGTTCTAAATTAAATTGTTTAGAAGTCAAACATATGAAGTACATGTTCTGATAGGTATTCAAAAGCTAATTGAAACATAGGTTCTGAACTTATGTGTTCAGAAATTATACATGAATGTTTCTGTTTAGGATTGTCACTAAAACAAATACAAACGCTAAACAGATTGACTCAATGAGCACAATGTTTCAAAAAACAATGATTATAATGTAAGTGTGACGAGCAATTCACAATTATTATTTCGAATAAGAATCGAATCATTTATTTGGCATTTTCAAAAAATGGTGATGAATTTCAAAGGAGTGTATTTCCACCGAAGATATGAGACGTGGAAATTACTAAGTCAATAAAATATGACACGTGGTAATCCAAGAATGGATTTTAAATCAGAAAGAAACGAACACAAATAAGTTTCTCGGATTGAATTACCACGGATTTTTGAAATAAAACATTTAAAACAAGATAATATGGTATATAAGATTTCACCCTCAAAGATAGAAGTACTTACTCCCCCTCAAACCATTAAGAAGTCCGATCATGTGTTTGAATAATTCGGAATTCAGCACAACACATAATAACCCGCAAAACAGATTAAGCAGATTTTAGTACCCATACTTTCATGGGTTCTTGCATGTTAGCTTTGGTTTGAGGTATATTGTAAGATCCGAACCATTTATTTTGACTATATGTTCTAACAGTAGATCCTGTCACTAGAGATTCTGGAATAGAATACGTACCATACCATCTATTCACATACCTCTGATTTACAAAGTCATCTATCCCACAAGTTGAACAACATATTTTGTTTTGGCTCAGACTGATCAACTCATTGATTGATCTGACATGGTATGGAAGATCAATCCTGGAATCAAATGACTTTGCATCAACTGCAGGAGATTGATATGACTTGTTTCTAGTATGCTCATCTGCAGTTGATTTCTTTCTCCAAGCCATGTTAAACTGCTTGGAATTGATAGTATTTGAACCAGAAACAAAATAATTATAGAAAATATTAGAAGTATGAATATGATCTTGTGAAAAATCATTTGATTTGCAAGACTTGTTAAAGAAATCTTCTTGTGAATAAAACTTGAAGCTGTCTTGTACGAGCACTCAGAATTACCAGAATCATCATAGGGGGACTGAGCAATTGTGTCGGCATTAGCTCTGTCAGATAATTCGACCTTGAAGTTAATCTCTTCAAGCTCATTCGCTTTTGTAGACTAAACATTTCGTTCCTCAAAAGCAAATCAAACTTCTTCTGTATTTCATACTTCGCATTATGCTCATCCATAATATTTGTCCGAAGTTCAAACAATTGACTTGAAAGCTCAGCAATTTTCTTCTGAAATTCTTCTTTTTCTTTCTTAAACTGCTTTTCTATCTCAGACTCTTTTTCTTTTTCAGCAAACTTTTCAATTCCAAAGTCATTAACCTTTTCCGATGCCGCTTTGTCATCTTCTAACTTCTTTTCTAGTTCAGAAATCTTCTTTGAGAAAATAGCAACCTATGATTGAAGAATTTTTTGTTCAGATTCAAAGTTGCTCTTCTCATTCTCTAAGTCATTTTCTAACTACTTTCTCTTCTCGCAAGAGTTTTTGATTAAAGTCGCATTCTTCTTCTCAATCATCTTTCTTTCACTTGCAAAATCTTTCTATTGTTTTTCTAATATTTGCTGAAGATTAGAAATCTGCTTGGTAAACTCTAGACTTTTCTTCTCATTCTCATTTATTTCTTCTTCAAACTTACTTCTTTCCATTACAACAACTTGTTCAAAATCGGATATTTGCTTTGAAAGTTTAGCAATTGTCAACTCACAAGACTTGAGCTTGCTTTCAAATTATTTTTCTCAGTCTCTAATTTGAATTTCTCAACTGTAAACATATGTCTTTCTATCTCAAACTGTTCTTTTAAATTATATTCAATTTTTTTTACCTTTTCAGTCAAGACATTCGTTTCTTTGAGAATAGAATTGTAAAGACGTGATAGCCGACTCCTCTCAATCTCTAGCAATTCAAGTTTCACAAATGAATCGTATAATTTAGATGTCAATTCAAATATTAATTTTTTTTTTCAGTTTCAAACTTTTCCTTTTCTTTCCTCACAGAAGCCATCAGCTATGTTGCCATACATTCGACTTTGAGATTATAAATCTCTTTCTTTTGGCTTGCAACCTGTACTTGCAATGTTGATACCTGAGAAATGAGATCAGAAGTGGACATCGTTATCAGATTTAATGATCGTTAATCAAATCGATATGTAAAAGATTTGAATAACTTTGACTATCAAACAAATGCAGAAAAATCAAGTTAAAAAGCCAACATCAACTCTTGGAAAAAAGTCAAACCCCGAGAAAAAATTTCAAAATCTGAAATATATTTTTGAATATAAAATTTGAAATATAATCCAAAAAATCAAAATTTCAAAGGGTAAGTTTGGATATGTTGTTCGCATTACTACCATAAACACTTTTAATTGTTGCACTTATATCAAAAACAAACTAGAATTCCATCTTTCGATCCAAAACAATAACTTTTTAACAAAACCCAAAAACTATGATTTTGATCCTAAAACCCGATCTATTTGTTTCAATTCCAAAATTGATTATCACAAATTCAATCTCCTATCAAAAACGAATCTAACACACCTAAAATTTGCATCAATCCACCCATAAAATCTCCTACAATTCCCCCTAAACTACAATTTTCCTAATGTTGACTTTGTTGACTTCAAGTTTTGATACAATATATTTATACCTAACATTTGGTATATGTTATAATTCTTGGAGGACCAAGGATATAAATTAGGCTTAAAAAAGGTAAAAAACAAGTTTTCTCTCCACTAGAATCGCCCATTTCACTTTTTTATGTGTGTGGCTTTTCTTGGAGAAGAAGTCCCTTTTTATGAAGATTATTGGATGAAGAAATTGAAGAAGAAGTCCCTGTAGCCGTTTTAGCATTTAGAGCAGTGTGTTGCATTGCATGTGAGTTCCCTTGACTTTAAACAACACTTTTTGTCAATGGATTTATAAACTACACTTATCATGGTATTTCTGTTATGCTAAATATTTCAAATCCCAAATGGTTTATATGAATGTTGGATAATTGCATTCGCCTATTTATATATATATATATATATCATGATATGCTTGTTTACTTGGACATGCACAATACTAAGTAGTGTACCTTGAAGAAGTTTGTTAGGGGGAGATTGTTAGTTAATTTGTGTAAAAGTATGAAGAAGATCTTTCTAAAGACTAAATATTATATTCCAGAAGTACATCTGAAGCACCCTAGAAGACAATCCAGAGACAGAGCCATCTCTGGATATAAATGAAGTATTACTGCACGTGGTGGATGATGTGGCATAACCGTCTAACAAACTCTGTTAAAGATTCCTCCTACGTGTCATCCTATAATAGGCTAGTCCCTTGACTTTTGTACTTGGTTGAGTATAAATAGTGGAATATACTTGTTAAAAGTAAGTTTTCGAGGGTTGAGAGAAATTAAGCGATAAATCCTTGTATTGTTTATATTGTAATAAGCCGTTCTTCGAGTGATATACATATGACTTTTGTGCTGTTAATATGATCAATTCATTCAACTAATCTATTCTAATTTATTTGATGATTACATAATTGCTTCCGCTTTCTACTCTCTATATTTACCGTGATCATCATTTATTGAGTGTATAAAGGGATCTGGGTTCTAACAGTTGGTATCAGAGCCTTGTAATCAAGCTATTGATTAGTAGATCTAATCTATTGGATAAATCCCCACCCAACTAGAATTTCCCAAAGTTTTAACTGTTGTTTTTAATATATACCATGTTTTACGAGTTTGTGTTGTTTACCAAATTCTTTACATCCAATGTTATTTTACTATTAAATCTGAGAATCGTGTATTTCTCTCAATAGTTTTGAGTTTTGATTGTTCAAATTCAGTTCTATACCTTCAATTTCTCTCAATTTTTCATCTAGAACTTCAAATACTTGTTTTCTGTGAAAATGGCAAACCCAAACTGGAATGCTTGTATAGTTTAGAATCATTGACAAAACCTCCTACTCTTCTAAGGGATGAATATCCCCGATGGAAGATTTGTATGATTAATTTCTACGAAGGTTTGGATCTGGATCTTTATTCTTCCGTGCTAAACGGGCCATATGTTCCAACTACTAAATTTCCAGAATTTCAGCCACTGTTGACACCGAGGAAATTCCTGCTCAAATAATTCCCTATGAGAGGAAAGATTGGGATGATGAGGACAAAAAGAAGGTTGAGATCGATCTTAAAGCCAAAGACTCCTCATCATGGCTATCCAAAATGACATTTTCCAGTAACTGGACTCTTATGAAACTGCCAAGGAACTATGGGATCAATTGGCAAATCAACTAGAAGGTGGAGCAAAGATGAGGAAGAACGGAAGATCACAGGCCCTGAATGCTTACAACAGCTTCCAAGCTCTACCTAAAGAAACTCTGGAACAGACATACCATAGGTTTAACACTCTGATCAATTTATGCAAAAGGTGTGACATAGTTAGGTCACAAGAAGACAATAATGTCTTGTTTCCTAAACGTCTAAATGAGGAGTGTTCAAATCTGTCTATGTCTTTACAAGCTAATCAAAATCTGGAGCAATGGTCTCTAAATGATGTCTTTGGAACATTACAAGACCATGAGAAGGAAGTGGAGAAGAAGAAGACAAGCATTAGTGGTCCTCTGGCCTTAATCTCTGCATCCCAAAGTACAAGCAAAAGAAGCAGAGATGAGTCAAGAGAAGACAAGAGAGGAAAAAGCAAGGCACTCATGTCCCAAGGAGATACAGAATCATGACTCTCCGAGTCAGAAGATGATGATATTGGTGCCTTCGCTAAATCTTTGTCTGATCACCAAACAATTTACAAGAAAGTTTGGGAACCGATCTTTCCAAAACAGAGGACGTTCAGACAGAGGTGAGAGCTCTAATCAACAAACTTACATACCAAGACAAAAGGCACCTCTGGTAGAGAAGAAGGATGAAGAGAAGAAAGAGATAAAGAAGAATAATGATAGATGCTTTCGATGTGACAAGCCTGGACATTTCTCTATAGATTGCAAAGGCCCTCTGGTCAAGGATGGAACGTACTACAAGAACAAATATGATGGGAGAGTTGACTTTCTTTCTTGGTCTTCAAGTAAAACAACTTCCCACTGGTATATTCATCAATCAATCAAAATATGTAAATGATTTAGTCAAAAAGTATGATATGTTTGACTATTCTAGCATTAAGACTCCAATGGCCACTAGTACTAAACTTGAACCAAATTTAAGTTGAAAATATGTTGATCAAAAGAAATACAGAGGCATTATTTGATCTTTGCTTTATCTTAGAACTAGTAGACTTTATATTATGTTTGCCACATGTATTTGTGCAAGATATCAAGCTAATCCTAGGAATCTTACCTCCTAGCTGCTAAAAGGATTCTTAGATATCTTAAAAGTTCACCTTCATTGGGCCTTTGGTATCTAAAGAATTCTTGTTTTGAACTAACAGCCTTCACAGATGCAGATCATGGTGGTTGTAAATTAGACAGGAAAAACACTTTTGGATCATGTCAATTTCTGGGAGATAGGCTTGTAAGCTGGTCTTCTAAAAAGCAAAACTGTGTGGCAACTTCAACTGCAGAAGCTGAATATATAGCAGCTGCAATTTGTTGTTTACAAGTGATCTGGATACAAATTCAACTTAAGGACTATGGCTATACATTCAAGAAGATACGACTTTATTGTGATTCCAAGAGTGCCATAGCAATTACAGCTAATCCTATTCAACACTCCAACACCAAACACATTGATGTAAGGTATCATTTCATTAAGGATCATGTTGAAAAAGGTGTTATAGAAATGTTTTTTGTTCAGAAAAATTATTAATTGGCTGATTTATTCACTAAGGCTCTTGATGAAAAAAGATTTAACTTTCTAGTGAGTAAATTGGGCATGATGAATCTTTCTGAATAAGTCCATTACTTAGAAAAAGAGTTAAGTATTAACTTCTAAACATGTTTACTTCAGAACTCTGAATAACCAAATTCATAAGTTCTGTATTTTGTTTCTCAGAAGTGTGAATCTTACATTTCAGAACTTAATATTAAATATAAGAAATTATCATTCAGTTTTAATCTCTTAATTCTGAAGTTATAATTCTTAATATTCTTATCTCTGAAGTATTGGTTCTGGTTTTTCATTTCTAAACAACATTTTTCAAGGGGGAGTTTTTAATATTTTTTTATCCTATGCATGATTGAAGGGGGAGTATTTTGTGTTCCATTTTGATATAATTCATCAATGTTGCTAATCTTTTCAATCGATTGTTATTTCTGATAAAGACCTGAACAGGTGATGATCCATTCTGAGCTTAATCACTTAGAAGTACGGACAAACTTCTAATGTGAAACTAATTTTCAATTGTTCAAACTACTTCTGAATGATAAAAATCATATTATAGAATTCAGAAGTTAGCCAAAGTTCAAACTAATTTTCAATTGTTCAAACTAATTTTAAATGTTCTTCAAAGTTCAGAAATTTTCTTCAGAATTCTGAACTGGAAGTCTCATAACTTCTGAACTTGCTTTCTCAGAACTTCTGAACTTGTTTTTTCAGAATTTCTGAACTCTTTTTCAGAAGATGATTAAGTCTTTCACTCCGCGTCTCGTGCCACTTGTTATATTTCTATTCGACCATCATTAACCACGTCTTAAAAACGTTTCAGTAGCAAATTTAACCGTTGTTAATCCATGATTACCTACTAAGCGTAATTACTTGTTGGTTCTTTTTCTGCCACGTGTCCCATGTAGACCACTCCGTTCAATCCGACACAATAAATATGATTTCTTGATTTTTCTTCAAGCTCTTCTGCAAAAAAAAATTCCATCCGAAAGAAATTTCTGAACTCATTGAACTCAAACCATTTTCTGTTAACCAAATCTCTTCGATAATGTCTACTTCTCAAATCAACCAACCCATTCAAACTGCCAAATCTTGTTTCAATAGCGGTGGAAGTGAATCATTGTTAGATCCCAAGATTCAAGATATAGAAAGATCGAATGAATTAAGAACAAGATTGGAGCAACGTAATCAGATGTGTTATTGAAACTGATCAAGATTACAATACATAATATGTAATGAAAGTACAAGTAAGATCTATTAACGTTAGTTTTAACAAACTAACTAACCTACTATTTATATACAAGAAATGATTCTAAAATAACAGATAGTTACATGACGGACAAATAGAATCAATACAAGTGTACATCATAAAGTTCAGAACCACTTCTGAACTTCTTCAGAACTATCTTCAGAAGTTCTCCAGAACTTCTTCAGAACATCTTCAGACTCTTCAGAAGTTCTGATGTAGACACTTCAGAAGTTATGCCTTAGGCTTTCCTTGACTTCTTTACTTGACATCTGACTATAAACTTCTAAGCTTTCTTTCTTTGTCTATTAAGAACTAGTTCAAAAGATCTGAACTATGTAGCTTTAGAACCCAGTCTCCTTTGAAGCTATTTCATGATCTCTATCAATCTCCCCCTTAGCTACAAAAATTTAAGTTATACCCCCAATAGATCAAAATTTCTCTGACTTCACCCAAAATTAATTTTCTATACTCAAACAACTGTTCTATTCTTTTGTGCATATCTTTAGCAAGCTTTTTATATTCATTCCATTCATCATCATTTAGCTTCTTTGTCCTGTGCTTCTGTCTCTTGACAAGTCTTTCACTAATTGCCAATAATGTATCATTACTGCACTTATGAATTTCTTCATATCTGACAAAAGGCTTCTTTGAATTGAACTTGCACACAAAACCAGGAGGATGAACTATCAAAGTACCTTTGTTAATTGAATCAATTCCTTGAAGTTCAAAATTTGGCCTACTCAGATTCACCTTTTCTTTTCCAAGCACAAAAGCAACTTGAAAATCTTTCTTGGCTGCCCATATGAATTCTCTGTAAATTCCCCCTTTTATAACAGGAAATACTTTTCTGAATCTGGCAATGTTATCATGAAATGGATTAAGTCTTTTGTAGACCTTGACTAAATCTCTTAAATGAATATTTTGAAAATCTGCCTTAGAAAATGTGCACACTTCTCCACTTTCTCTTTCCACAATGAAGTAAGAATATTTATAATTCAGCTTTGTCTTTTGATCATCATTTATTGCTTTCACAATGGGACTCTGTTTTCTAGTTTCAGAATCAGATAATTTCAACTTCTGGATTATTTTACTATACCATTGTTTCCATCCAAATGATTTATCCAGCCAACAATCTATGTAGTTGAACCTCTGCTCATGTTCCATGAATATTTCAGGATGAACATATTCAAGAAATAAAGTATAAGCATGTTCAACAATTCTATTTAGTTGCAGTTGTTCAACTTCTGATACTTGAATAGTTTGCATTTGTTCCTCAACAACTTCCACACTCTTATCTTTATTTTTCTCAGAACTTGTACCAACACGTTCAGAAACAGGAACTTCTGAAGTTGAATTTCTTCTAAAATTTCAAATTCAATCACTTGTTCTTTGGCATGGATATGAATGTCATAAACATTACTTAATAGATAATCTGCATCTCTTCTTGAGTTTATTTGTTGATGCCCAGCAAACATACTTCTTCTCACCAGTTCTCTAAAGTTTATTCTTTCTTTGATCAGATACAGAATTTCATCCTTCAATTCTTTAGGACCAACAATCCAATCCATACCTTCACAAACCATTTCAAAGTTGCAGAAGAGTACTGTGGAATGTCAGAAACAATAAAGATTCTCTTGTTTATTCCTTCTGCTTCATAATGAAAACCAAGTTCTGGTTTGGTGAAAACAGTAAAGATCCCTTCAAGTCTAACTGTAGTTGGTTCCAATAAGTTCACTTTCTTTAATCCATGTTCCAATGCAAGTTGGAAATCATGCTTCACAAAGTTCCTGAGATAGACACCAATTATTCTTCTTAATTCTTGTACCATATCTGAGTCCTCTCTTTTCACACAAAAATTCAGAAGAGAGAGTTTATCTTGCAACCATAGATTATAAAAATCAAACTAAGTGAACTCTACTAAAGTACCATCTCTTCTTTCAGCACCAATCATGACAATATTCAAATTTTTTTCTATTGATCTTTTAATTACTTCTGGAAGTGTCTGATTGGAACAGAATCATGCATGTCTTGAATACCATGTCTCTGATGAAAAGATTGAACTTCAGAAGCAAATTCTTTATCCCATTGATCACTTATAAAAATTTCAAGAGTTGCAAACTTCAAACTCTTCTTGTACAAGAAAACATATGTATCTTCAGGAAAAACAGTGATAACATGTTCAAGTTCATCAAAGATTGTGTCTTTTGTGAAAACTTGATCAATGATGGGTTCTTCAAGAAGTGGTAAGTTGAATATGGGAATCTGAATGCTTTCTTTTACTTGACTTCAATTTCACCAACATAGGCCATTAACACTTCTTCAGAGAATCCAACATCACTCATATGACATAGATCAACTACCACATATGCATAATTACTTTGTTGATTGTAAAAGTATCTGAATATAAACAGTCTTTCGTCCAAGAATCTACACTCCAGATTCCTTGGTGAATTCAGAAATACATACTTCATAAGTATTTGATTTACAAACCACCACGTAATATTCAGAAGTTCTTCATCTTCTCTGCCTCCACCTGGCCACCATTATTCCATTTAATGAACCGAATACACAAATTAAAATTTCTTGACATATTTCATTCCAATTTTTGTTAACTAAATGCATGGTCAAACATGATTAAATTTCATTCCAATTTATTTGACAGATTACAGTTCTGATGGATATAACTATGTGAACCAAATGACACCTTAATGTATTGTGTTAGTGTAATCAAATAATTCTTGCATCAATGATTTTTTAGTCATGATTAATATACTAATTATTTATCAAAATTAGAATACAAGGACAAAAAAGTGTGTTCTAACCCAACCTAAGGTAAAGTTACCCATCTTTACTTCATGTGCAATTAGTCACATAAGTAAGTAGACCAATGTATAAATGGGAAAATTTCATATATATTTTTAAAAATTTCTTATATTACGTATATATCCTTGCAAAGGTTGATTTTACGTATGCATCCTTCTAAACCTTTAAAACTTACATGTATATCCTTCTCCCTAATTTAAATATTATCAAAACATTTAAAAAATACAAATTTACTTAACTACCCTTATGAACTACCGACCGAATTTAAAAAAAAAAAAATAATCCGTCGGAAATTACCGACGGAATTCAAATCCGTCGCTAATTTCCGACGAATATTTATATTTTTTCATTTTTTTTAATTGCGTCGGTCGAAAATTCGTCGGAAATTACCGACGGAATGGATCCGTCGGAAATATCCGACGGAAATTCCCTTTTTGTGATAGCGACAAGTAAAAGAATTTCTATTTCACTCTCTTTTATTTTCCTTTTTTTTTCCGTTTTTCGAAAAACTCTGAGAAAACAACCTTAGGCATATTAAGCTTAATTTTGAATTAAATCTATAAATACTTTTTATTTATTTTTAGTGCATAAGCTTTCACTTGAACATGTCATATTTAAGGAAGTTATATCAGTTCTAACAAATGGAGAATTGTTATTGTTCAACGATTTTTAGGTTTCAAACTTAAGATGCAATACAAAAGTCAACAGATGAAACATTTAAAACTTGGGGTTGGTTACTGAACGCTTACTGGGTAAGCATTCATCAGATCATTTATTTTATCGGATAAACATAACAAAGATCGAAAACCGTACCTACTAACAGTAACAATAAGTATAAAAAGTCTTACCTGATAAGCGAGGTGTCGTCTTTTACCCGGTAAGTGTAATATTTCACACTGGTTGGAGATGAGAACAAATGTTTTCTTATAAGGGACTTGATACCTCATTTATCTTTCGGTGATACCTCCACCCGCTGCAGAGGGTCCATCTCGAGGGCTTAGGATAAGGAGGACCGCTCGAAAGAGCGTTCCCCCTCCTAGGAGGGTGACTTTCTCGGTCTCCTTCGGACCTTTGAATGAGCCGTCTCAGTCGCGATCCCGGTCGCGAAGCATGACACCTCCTCCCCAGCGATTGGAGTCCCCATGCAGCATTCTCGGGGCATGACCGCTGTCGAGAGCCGATGGGTCTTGGAGATGGCAATGGATCTGCATTCCCACTGAGAGAGACTAGATCATCACTACCAGACCATCGATGGACTGGAAACCGTCCTGAACACTCATAGTGAGTTCATGGATAGAACCATGGACATCATCACTTCGACAAGGAGGACGATTAGGAGGTTGCACTTATATTTGGCTATGGTGATAGGAGTTCTAGTTGTGATGCTAGGACTACTCATCTGGATGATGATGCACTAGAGGACCTCTCTTTCTATGAAGCTTTTGGGATGACGACACTTTATTTTGAGGCTTGTAGCCTACTTGTTTAAAGTTATAAACAATTTGATGTCTTTTGGGGATTGTACTTTGAAACATATGTTTGGAATGCTTGGTTTTTATTTATGGAAGTTATGCATGCTATTAGATTATCGTATATTGCTTTGGATATATGTTTAGATGATTAGTACTAGATGTACGTTATATCATACGCATAACTTAGTAAGTAGACTCAGTACGGAAATAGTAATAGAAATGTGACCATAACCCAATTTGAAATTGTGTTTTAGAACAATGCCTCCAAGGAGAGAAAATCCCGAAGTCGCACGACTTGTATCCGAACAACTGATGGCAGCACTTCCAAATATTGTTAGTAAAGTAGCAGCAGGCCTAAACACTAATCAAAGTAACAACCGAGGATCTGGAGATAGAGAATGTGCATATATATCCTTTGGAATTTGTAATCCTAAGGAATTTTAGGGAACTGAAGGAGCCGTTGGATTATTGACCTGGATAGAAAGCATGGAGTCTGTTCTCCACATTAGCAAATGTGCCGAGGGAAAGAAAGTGGAGTTTGCTGCCTGTCTACTATAAGAACGAGCACTAACCTGGTGGAACACTCAAGTACCAACGCGAGGTCGGGAAGCGGCCAACAGACTTGCATGGAAAGAGTTCAAGAAGATGCTGAAAGAAGAATACTGTCCAAGGAGCGAGATTCAAAAGCTGGAAGCAGAACTATGGAAGCATGAGATGAAAGGGAACGACATAGATTCTTATACTACTCGTTTTAACGAATTAGCCAAGATGGTACCACATCTGGTAACACCTGAAGAAAACCGAGATGATAGATATGTTTGGGGTTTATCTCCTGAAATACACGGAGATGTTACTTCGACAAACCTGAAAACCCTTCAAGAAGCAGTGAATTCGGCAACCAGACTCACCAATAAAGCTAATCGTTCGGGAATGTTTGCAAAAGACAAAGCTCAAGGTAAGAGAAAGATGAAGGAACCCACAAGAAGGCAATCTGGAGGAAGAATGGGTAAAAATTTGAAGATGACAGGGAACTATGGGATTCAGACTCAACCAGCAGAGAAAGAGAAAAGAGCATAACCTAAGTGCGATAAGTGCAACAAACAGCATATTGGAAGATGTATTATTTGTCAGAAATGCAATAGAGGAGGTCATTTCGCCAAGGATTGTAAAAATGTAGGAAGACGGACATGTTTTGAGTGTGGAAGTCCAGATCACTTCTGGAACGCATGTCCAAGATGGAATCAAAGACCGAACACTAATCAAGTACGACCAGCCAATCAAGGAAATCAAGGAAGTTAGGCAAGAGGTCGAGTGTTCAAGATTGGAGCTGAAGAAGCAAGGCAAAAACCGAATGTAGTTATATGCATCTGTACTATTTGATTCTAGAGCAGACAGGAGTTATGTTCGATAGATTTTAGGCCAAAGATAAATCTAAGACCTCAAAAATTGAAAGAAGTATATGTCATTGAATATGCCAATGGACAGGAAAGTAGGGCTGTTAGATCCCAAAATATCAAGAATGTAGAAAGATTAAAGAACAAGAACAAGAATTATGTCACTGAAGTTGTATATTGTATTGATTAATGAACAGTATTACAAAGTATGTATCTTTACCAGCTCTATGAACGTTAGTTCTAACTACCTAACAAACTATCTATTTATATACAAATATAAATGCTAAAGTTACAGTACAAAAATGACAAGCATGTTCAGAACCACTTCTGAACTTCTTTAGAACTTCTTCAGAAGTATCTTCAGAACCATCTTCAGAACTTCTTCAGAACTTCTTCAGAATCTTCACAACTTCTGAAGTAGCCACTTCAGAAGTTATGCCTTAGGCTTTGCTTTGCTTGTCTTCTGAGTTCTGAACGTTTCTTTCTTCAGATAGAACTCAGTCTTCTTTTGAAGCTATCTTCTTATATCTATCAATCTCCCCTTAGCTTCAAAAGTTCAAATCATAACTCCAGAAGTTTAAGATATGTCTGACATCTTTAAGGATAAGACTTCTGTATTCCAACAAAGATTCAATGATTCTAAGCATCTCTTTGGCAAGCTTTTTGTACTTTTCCCATTCTTCATCACTTAGATTCTTTTGTCTTTTGTTCTGTCTACTCTCCAATCTATCTCTTATAGCCATCAGAGTTCCATTGCAACATTTATGTAATTCTTTAAATCTTATGAACAGCAACTCTTCAAAGCATTTACATACAAATCCTGGAGGCTGAATAACAAGAGTGCTTATTTTAAGATTCTCAATGTTTGGCAGGCTGAAGTTTGGACTACTCAAATGAACCTTTTCTTTGTTCAGAACATAGGCAACTTGAAAATCTGTTTTAGCAGCCCAAATGAATTCTCTGTAAAGACCATCTTTGAGAATTCGAAAAGATTTTCTGAACTTGGAAATATAATCATGAAAAGGATAGATACTCCTGTAGACTTTGAGTAAATCTCTAAGATGAACATTCTGAAAATCTGCTTCTGAGAATGTAGAGATCTCACCATTCTTTCTTTACATAGTGAAGTAAGCATACTTATAATTGTTTCTTGACTTTATATCTGCAGTAATAACTTTCACTATTGGACTTTCTTTTCTTGCTTCACTTACAGGGATTCTGATCTTTCTGATTATATCTGAATACCACTACTTCCATCCAAAAGACTTTTTGATCCAACAATCAATGTAATTGAACTTTTGTTCATATTCCATGAACATTTCTGGATGAAAATATTCAAGAAACATTGTGAGAGCATTTTCTTCAATTCTTTGCTCTAGCATATGTTCAGATTCAGAAACTTGAGTGACATGAGCATTTTCTTCTGGATTGATTTCAGAGATCTTTTCCTTCCTGATAGAGATATCGAAATAGCTTCAAAAGGGACTGGGTTCTGAAGATATAAAGATCTAAAGAAAAGCCTAAGGCATAACTTCTGAAGTGCCAACTTCAGAAGTTCTGAAGACATTCTGAAGAGGTTTTGAAGAAGTTGTGAAGACACTTCTGAAGAAGATCTGAAGGAGTTCAGAACCTGTTCTGAACTTGTCTGTTATGAATGTACTGTTACTTTAGTCTTTCTATTTCATGTATAAATAGATAGTTAGAAATAATGTTTTCCATTAGCACTGTAAAGACATATTCTGTAATACTGTACATTCAATCAATACATATTACATTTGGCTATCACATTCCTGTCTAAAATCTTTCCATATATTGATATCTTGATTGTTTGGGTCCTATCAATTGGTATCAGAGCCAATTCATCTGTTCTTGAAGATTTGTGAAAGAATTGTCAGATCTGACAGTCCTTGGTGTTCTTGATCGATAAATCTCAAATTCAAATCAGGTGAATTCTCGATCTTCTAACAATCAAAGATGTCTAAAGAAATTGTCTCAATCGGATCTGAAACGAAACCACGAACTCTTTTCTTGGGAGAATATCATCAATGGAGAATCAGAATGATTCAATTCCTGGACAACATAGATGAAGCGTTAATGCAGTCAATAACAAATGGTCCACTAGAGGTCATTATTGAAATTCCAGCAGTTCCTAGAACTGAATCAACTCCTGAAATACTCAGCATCTTGACAAATTTGCACCAAAAGGTGTAGCTGGTATCTTTGTTGGCTATTCTCCAAGATCCAAAGCTTATAGAGTACTCATTAAAGGAACTCAAAGAATCAATGAAACTACAAACGTAAGATTTCATAAGCCAACATTGACTTCTGAACAAGACAGTTCAGAACTCGCACATAACCCAATATCTAAATGTTTAGACTCAGAACATAATCAGACAAACTCTTCTTCTGAATCTCAAACTTTACTTAAAACAAATTTAGACACTCTATGTCAAGACTTATTTGATATTTCTGTAAATGTTTCTGCAGATTATCAAAATCCTTCTCTCACCAGAAGCTTAAAAAATCAAGACATTTCAGAAATACAAATTTCAAGTACATCAGCACCACAAATCTCAACCTCAAATTCAGAACTTCCAACTTCTACATATGTACATCCAATTTCTGTACCAGTTCAAACTATTTCTGAACCAGTTCAAGTTGTTTCTGAACCAGTTCCAGATACTTCTGAGCATGTACATCAAAGTTCTGAACAAATTCAAAATGTTTCATTTGAGGGGGATACTTCAGATTTACATTCAGTTATCAATCATGATACTGAAACTCAAGCAATTGTTGATGATTATGATTCTCTAAACAATGTTTCATCTGTTCAACCATTGCCAAATGTGAACAAATGGACATCCAGTCATCCTGTGCATCAAATAATTGGAGATGCATCAAAAGGTGTTCAAACAAGGTCTGCAACAACAAATGAATGTCTGTATGTAAATTTCTTAAGTAGCATGGAACCCAAAAAGCCATATGAAGCTCTTCAAGATCCAGACTGGATTTTAGCCATGCAGGATGAGTTAAATCAGTTTGAAAGAAACAAGGTATGGAGATTGTTACCAAAACCAAAAGGTTAATCCATCATTAGCACAAAATGGGTATTCAGAAATAAAAAGGATGAAAATGGTATTGTTGTAAGAAACAAGGCAAGGCTTGTATCTAAGGGTTATTGTCAACAAGAAGGGATTGATTATGATGAAACATTTTCTCTTGTTGCTAGATTAGAGGCCATTAGAATCTTTCTTGCATATGTTGCTCATAAAAACATGAAGGTATTTCAAATGGATGTGAAATGTGCATTTCTGAATGGTATTTTACATGAAGAAGTGTATGTTGAACAACCAGAAGGATTTGTAAGCAAAGAGTTCCCAGATCATGTCTACATTTTAGACAAAGCCTTATATGGACTTAAACAAGCACCAAGAGCATGGTATGATACTCTTACAACTTTTCTTCTGAATTCTAAATTCAAAGAGGTACTGTTGATACAACTTTATTTCTGAAAAAGGAGGGTGATGATATGATTTTGATACAAATCTATGTGGATGATATTATATTTGCTTCTACTAATCCAAAATTTTGTAGAAATTTTGAGAAAATCATGCAAACAGAATTTGAAATGAGTATGATGGGAGAGTTGACATTTTACCTTGGTTTTCAAGTTAAACAACTTCCCACTGGCATATTCGTTAATCAATCTAAGTATGTCTCAGATTTAGTTAAGAAGTTTGACATGACTGATTGTTCAAGTATTCAAACTCCAATGGCCACTGCAACCAAGTTAGAACCTGATCTGAATGGTAAATCTGTTGATCAGAAAAAGTACAGAGGCATAATTGGATCTTTGCTTTACTTAACTGCTAGTAGACCAGATATAATGTTTGCTACATGTATTTGTGCCAGATATCAAGATAATCCTAAGGAATCACACATTCTAGCTGCAAAAAGAATACTTAGATACCTCAAAGGTTCTCCTTCATTGGGCCATTCTTACAACTTTTCTTCTAAATTCTAAATTCAAAGAGGTACTGTTGATACAACTTTATTTCTGAAAAAGGAGGGTGATGATATGATTTTGATACAAATCTATGTGGATGATATTATATTTGCTTCTACTAATCCAAAATTTTGTAGAAATTTTGAGAAAATCATGCAAACAGAATTTGGAATGAGTATGATGGGAGAGTTGACATTTTTCCTTGGTTTTCAAGTTAAACAACTTCCCACTGGCATATTCATTAATCAATCTAAGTATGTCTCAGATTTAGTTAAGAAGTTTGACATGACTGATTGTTCAAGTATTCAAACTCCAATGGCCACTGCAACCAAGTTAGAACTTGATCTGAATGGTAAATCTGTTGATCAGAAAAAGTACAGAGGCATAATTGGATCTTTGCTTTACTTAACTGCTAGTAGACCAGATATAATGTTTGCTACATGTATTTGTGCCAGATATCAAGATAATCCTAAGGAATCACACATTTTAGCTGCAAAAAGAATACTTAGATACCTCAAAGGTTCTCCTTCATTGGCCCTTTGGTATTCTAAGGATTCTAGTTTTGACCTAACAGCAATTACAGATGCAGATCATGGTGGATGCAAATTAGAAAGAAAAAGCACTTCTGGATCATGTCAATTTCTGGGTGATAGACTGGTAAGTTGGTCTTCAAAGAAACAAAATTGTGTTTCTACTTCTACAGCAGAGGCTGAGTATGTGGCAGCTGCAATATGTTGCTCACAAGTGATCTGGATGCAAGTTCAACTTAAAGGCTATGGTTATACTTTTAAAGTGATTCCTCTGTATTGTGATTCAAAGAGTGCCATAGCCATCACTGCCAATCCTGTTCAGCATTCAAAGACCAAGCACATTGATGTAAGATATCATTTTATCAAAGATCATGTGGAAAAAGGTAATATTGAAATGTTTTTTGTTCAGACAGATTATTAGTTAGCTGATTTATTTACCAAAGCACTTGATGAAAAACGATTTAACTTCTTGGTAAGTAAATTAGGCATGATGGATATGTCTATGTAAGTATTACACATCAACTATACTCTAGAAGTTATATTATGAGGTTTTTATCTCAAATTCTGAATAGTTTGCTCTTCAGAATTATTCTGCATATTCTGAAGTTCAACATTCAGATCTTTGCTTTTTTTCAAACTCAGAAGTATATTCCTTCTGTATCTAGGTTGATTGTATTTTAATACTTTTCATTTTTTTTATCTTCTCATTTCACTAATATTTTCTTGTTTCTTTGATAACATTGCAATGATTAAGGGGGAGAATCATAAGTGCTAATGATTCAAGGGGGAGTGGTATTAATTTCAAAATTCTACACTACTCTTTCCTACAAAACAAGTCTGCATTGCTGGAATAAAGTCTTGCACTTTATATCTAAGAAGTATGAACAAGCTTCCTTAGATAAAATCAGTTTTCTGTTTGTTCAAACCTACTTCTGAATTATCAAAATGTTTTATATTTTTCAGAAGTTTGTATTTTTAAATGATTTTTGGTCTTCTAAGATGATCCAAGTTTAGTTCTGAACTACACTTCCACATTCTACGATTCTTCTGAATTCCTTCTTTCAGACTTCTGAACTTATTCTCAGAAGTTCTGAACAATTTCTGAAGTTTTTGAACTTGTTCTTAGAACTTAACTTCTCGTTGATATTTTCACTTAAGCATGTGCCACGTGTTTTAATTTCATTGGATATTTCTTAATCACGTCTTTTAACTGGTTCATTTATCCAAATAAATGATGATTACTACTCTAATCACATTTACTTTTTGGCCACGTGTCCACCAACGCTTATCCAGTCTTATAAATCAATGGATTCTTCATCATCTTTATTTTTTTAGCGATTTTCTTCTGCAAAATCTATCTGTCTTCATTGATCTTCATTCTGTTTTGAATCCTTGTTTTTTCAATTGTCATGTCTACTTCAAAAGCTATGGTTTCTACTTCTTCGAGTCAAAATGACAGCAATGGATCATCGAGTGATGGTTCATTCAAGATTGTACCTCAGAAACTAGTTGTGGGAACATTGGAAGTTCCACTTCCTGAAGATCAAATGCTTCAAGACACATCCACAACTGCTATTCATCAAGCTGGACCTTCCAAACCTAACCCTAACCCTAGCCCGAGAACTGATAAAATTGGGGAAACACAAATCGAACCTATTGAAGTTATTTCTAAATCAAATGCTGGTGATAGTGAATCTCAAACTCGTGTTGAAAGCAGTGATATGTCGAAACTCTATGTCCCTGCTGAAAAACTGTCACACCCCGCTAAAGCGGAAACACGAGGCGTGATAGCGCAAGATTTCATAACGATAGGATAAAAACAACACCAACCATCCATTCAAATACACAACAGTTTAAGTTTAAAAAAAAAATTACATCGCATCAAATACAAGTTCTAACAAAACAAGGTAAACCAAGTGTTTAAACTAAACAGTTTCAAAATAAACAAGATGGTTGATGTCGATGCGCCCACATAAAAGAAAATCCAGTTAATCTTTTCTTACCCCTGAAAAGCATGATAAAAACAAGGTCAACTACAAAGAGTTGGTGAGTTCACAGGTTTTCAATATTTCAAAAATAATCAATTGTGTGAGTGAATATGAGCAAAATAAATTTTTGGCACTTATTGATATCTTAAAACGTTAAGGCATTATGTACTCTAATTTTTGTATATAAAGAGCCACCACTAAACCTTTCGACCACAAAACAATATTTTTAATTCTACCTTAGCGGTGGGACTAATACCCCACATATGTAGAACCTTCGTTTTTAAGTATCGTGCACCCCTACCTGTAGTTTCTAGGTGGGATTGCTATCCACACCCCTACTTATCGGTTTTTAGGTGGGATGGTCCGTCCAAATAGCGCTATCCACAAATACCCTCGGCTCCTCACTTGAGTTAATAGTAGTGTACAAACTTTTATGTTACATTTTACTCAATATAACTATTAGTGTACATGCCTTAGTGCCCACAACATCAAATTTAACAAGATTTCATAATCATAATTACAATGGCTCATAAAACACATTCAATCATGCTTTTCACCCCAAAACGTATAAAACACTTTGAAAGAGGGACTGTGAATACTCACCTTATAGCAACGCTCCGCAACGCAAAACAATACAATCCGAATCTCCGCACAACGACCTAACGCTTCCCTATCAAAGAGTAATACCCAAAACCGTCACTTATAGGTCTAATACTACTTAGAGGTGAATAAATCTTAAGCCCATAAGTGTCTATATATGTCCAATTATACAAAATGCCCATATGCTCATTAATATCGTAATTTATACCGAAAGTGATCTTATTATCCATCACATGATCAATATTTATAAAAATCAATTAAGTCCAGAATTTCTCTTCTACACAGAAACTAATTGTCCTAAAAATGATCAGTTTTCAAGGGCTTACAAAATGATCTAGTTTCCTATATTTTTATATAAGATAAAGTACTACGTTATGGTCTTTGTGACCAAATTTCATGCCTTTTGAACATGTACAAGTTGTCCAAATAATTCATGCAAAACATTATGTCACAACCGGTAAAACAGATTACACCATGTTAGTAAATCACTCATTTGAGGAGTTATACTCAGTGTTTTCTAGAATTTCCAGTTGGATTAGAATCATAACTCATAAAGGAAACTTTTGAGATAAGAATCACTGATTTTGAAGAAGTTATGAAGGAGGTATGACACTACAAAGTTGCATGCACAATTCTGTCATTAGCTGACAGATTGCACACTTAACTTTAATAAATTGATTAGTGCCTCAAAACATCATATTTTTGCATGAAACTGGATCCATATGAATACTAACTCATAAAATGAAGTTCTAGAAGAAGAATCATGCATTAAAGACAAATAACAAAGGAGATAGTAACACACAAAGTAGAGTTTAGCTGCTGGTGGTTTCACAGATTGCACACCTAAAGTATTTTAGGTGTTTGGAGGGTCAAAACTCCATATTTTTAAGTGATTCTACTTGCAAAACTGAAGATAACTCATAAATATAACTCTCAAAAGAAGAATCAACCTTTTTCATTGAGTTTTGAAAGAGATATGGCCATTTGAACATGCATGCACAATTCTGTCATTGTTTGACAGTTTGCACACTCATTTTGTTTTAATCATTTGAAACCTCAAATCACCATATTTTTGAATGAAAACAGATGCATATGAAAGGTAACTCATTAAGCTAACTTCCAGAAGAAAAATCAAGTGATTTGGAAAAATATTCAAAGAGTTATGGTTGTTCAAAGTAGGGTTTACCTACTGTTGAACTTCCAGATGCACATGCATCTTTTTATGAGCATTTGGGGGGTCAAAACTCAATGTTTTTGAGTGAGACCACTTGGATTAGAACCCCAACTCACTAAATAAACTTTTAGAAGGAAGAGTTTTAATATTTTAACATGTTTATTATAAGAAATGGACGATGTTTGCACATGCAATGAATCTGTCAGCAACAAAAATCTCCATTGTTGTTCAAAAACACATAAAATCATGATTTTTACCCATTTTCTTGAGTTTTATTTGTGTAGGTCATAGATTATCACCATTTTATAAATATTTTACATGTTTTGGTGTAAAATCTCTCCACAAACTCAGAAAATTCAAAGGTTTAGAAGAAGAATGCTTAAAATACAAGAAAGTGG
The DNA here is from genome assembly GCA_036898165.1 of Silybum marianum. Classification (NCBI taxonomy): domain Eukaryota; kingdom Viridiplantae; phylum Streptophyta; class Magnoliopsida; order Asterales; family Asteraceae; genus Silybum; species Silybum marianum. Next base: position 10,065,315 of record CM072540.1, on the reverse strand, counting down.
GTTTTTCACCCAAAAATGCTAAGGAAAGAATAAGATGGTGTTTATACTTACTTGTGTGATGAAATGTGTACCAAAATCTTCAATATTCTTGCTATTTGATGGATTAGAACATGAGAAATTGGCTGGAACTTGATGGAGAGGAAGAGGAAGAGGGAAAAACAAAAGAGTCTCTTCACTTTTAGAGAGAGAGAGGTGTTTGATTTTTGAGTTTGAAATGAGTGAAATGAATTTTTTTTTGGTATTTATATGTGGATTTTGAGGGGGGGGGGGGGCGGCCATGGAGTGGGCCCTACCCAAGCCAATTTATTTTTAAAAAAAAAAACTCATTTTAAGCCCAAAATGACACAATTAAAAGACCATTTCTCAATTTTTGGCCTTTTTCCCAAAATTGGTAGCCCATTTTGGTTAGAATCTTAATAAAATAAAAGTTTTATAATTAAAATACTAAAACTATATATTTTATATAAATTGGGTATAAACTAGAGCATTTGGCACTGTATTGGAAGTTTCGGACAGTTACGGGTCGGAACCGGACATTTTTAAGCGACTACCGGAAATGCTAGGGGTTTTTCGGCCATTCTAAACCAACTATTTCTTAATCTTAAAATTTAAACTATATAAACACTAATAAACTTAATAGAAGCTAACCTGAAAGCTCGAATTTTGACAAGCTGTCACAGTCTTCCCCCGTTAAAGAAATTTCGTCCCGAAATTTAAGAAGTGGCTTTCTCCGGGGTGTTCGTGAATAAGCTGGGATATTTTTGCTTCATCAAATCTTCACGTTCCCAGGTATATTCTGGACCATGTTTCGCATTCCAACGGACCTTAATAATAGGGATTTTACTGCGCCTTAACCGTTTAACTTCTCGGTCCAAAACCTCAACTGGTTCTTCAACGAAGTTTAACCGATCGTTAATCTGAACGTCGTCTATGGGTAACATCAACGTTTCATCTGCTAGGCATTTCTTTAGATTCGACACATGAAATGTGTCGTGGATTGCGCTTAGATTTTGCGGTAACTTCAACTTGTACGCCACTGGTCCGATTCTTTCGAGTATTTCGAATGGACCAATGTATCTGGGACCCAGCTTGCCTCTCTTCCTGAAGCGTACCAGTCCCTTCCATGGGGACACTTTTAATAGCACTTTATCTCCCACTTGAAACTCCAACGACTTTCTCCGATTATCCGCATAACTTTTCTGACGGTCTCTTGCTGTCTTGAGTCTTTCTTTGATGATTGAGATCTTATCAGTGGTTTCCTGGATAATATCAGGCGTTGTCAGCTGTCTATCTCCGACTTCTACCCAGCTAAGCGGCGATCTGCACTTACGTCTGTATAGAGCTTCGTACGGTGCACATTGTATGCTTTGGTATGATAGCTGTTGTTATAGGAGAATTCAACAAGTGGCAGGTGGGTATCCCAACTTCCACCGAAATCTATTGCGCAAGCCCGTAACATATCCTCTAGCGTTTGAATAGTTCTTTCCGATTGTCCATCCGTTTAAGGATGATAGGCGGTGCTATAATCCAAACGTGTACCCAATGCCTTTTGGAGTGATTGCCAAAAATGCGATGTAAATCGTGTATCTCTGTCCGAAATAATGGAAATAGGCACACCATGACGTGTAACTATTTCATTAATATAGATTTGCGCACGCCTTTCCATACTGAAATCTTCGCGAATGGGGATGAAAATGAGCCGATTTGGTAAGTCGGTCTACTATAACCCATATTGTGTCGTGCCCCTTTCCAGTTCTGGGTAATTTAGTTACGAAATCCATTGTTATTTGCTCCCACTTCCACTGTGGTATTTCAGGTTGTTGGAGTAAACCAGATGGTTTCTGATGTTCGGCCTTTATCTTAGCACAAGTCAGGCACTTGCTTACGAATACAAAGAATATCTTTCTTCATTCCCGGCCACCAATAATACTCCTTCAAATCCTTATACATTTTATCTCGCTCCCCGGGTGAATCGAATATCTGGATCGATGGGCTTCATCCAAAATGGTTGACCGTAGATCACCAACCTTCGGTACCCATGCTTTATTCTTGAAGTAATACACACCATCCTCTTGCATTTCAATTTCTTTCTCTAAATGTTGCAAGGTTTCATTCTTCCTATTTTCTTCTTTTAAAACTTCTCTTTGTGCTTCAATAATTTGAGTTTTTAAACTCGTCTGGACCATTACTCCCATAGCACATACTCTTGTTGGTTTTACTCTTTCCTTTCGGCTTAACGCGTCGGCTACCACATTAGCTTTTCCCGGATGGTACTTTATTTCACAGTCGTAGTCACTAAGTAGTTCCACCCATCTTCTCTGCCTCATATTGAGCATTTTACGGTCAAGGATGTGTTGGAGGCTTTTATGATCGTTGAAAATGGTGCACTTGGTGCCGTATAGGTAGTGTCTCCGCATTTTGAGTGCGAACACCACCGCCCCTAATTCCAAATCATGAGTGGTGTAATTCTTCTCGTGAATCTTTAGTTGTCTCGAAGCGTATGCAATAACTTTGTCTTTTTGCATTAACACGCAGCCCATTCCCTGATGTGAAGCATCACAGTAGACTACGAAGTTTTCGACTCCTTCGGTAGAGCGTAATTGGTGCGTTGCATAACTTGTGTTTGAGCGTCTGGAAGGCTTCTTCTTGTTTCTCTCCCCAAATAAACTTTTTATCTTTTTGTGTTAGAGTTGTTAGTGGTTGCGCGATCTTAGAGAAATTCTCGATAAATCGCCGGTAATAACCTGCCAATCCCAGAAATTGTCGGATTTCGGTCGGTGTCTTTGGGGCTTCCCATTTCTTAATGGCCTCAATCTTAGCTGGATCAACTTGGATCCCCTTTTCATTCACCACATGGCCAAGAAAGTGTACCTCACGAATCCAGAATTCACATTTAGAGAATTTCGCGTACAACCTCTCGTCTCTGAGCAATTCCAATATCAACTTCAAGTGTTGCTCATGCTCCTTTTTCTCTCGAGAATAAATGAGTATATCATCTATAAATACGATCACGAATTTGTCTAGGTATGGTCGACATACTCTATTCATCAAATCCATGAAGACTGCCGGTGCGTTTGTTAGACCAAATGGCATGACTAGGAACTCGTAGTGACCGTATCGAGTCCTAAAGGCCGTCTTGGGGATATCTTCTTCTCGCACTCTCATTTGATGATATCCAGACCTAAGATCGATCTTCAAGAAGTACGTTGCACCTTGAAGTTGGTCAAACAAATCATCAATCCGGGGAAGGGGGCATCAGTTCTTAATTGTCAACTTGTTGAGTTCCCTATAACCGATACACATTCGAAAAGATCCATCTTTCTTTTTAACAAATAAGATTGGAGCTCCCCAAGGTGAAGAGCTGGGTCTGATGAATCCCTTATCGAGTAACTCCTGTAGTTGTTCGACGGTTCTCGCATCTCGGATGGCGCTAACCGGTATGGTGATTTCGCCACGGGCGCAGCCTCCGTGAATTAAATCGATGTGAAATTCAACTTGTCTTGGCGGGGGTATTCCAGGCAAGTCGTCTGGGAATACTTCGGGAAAGTCCCGAACTATAGGAATATCTTGAACGCGTTTTTCTTCAGCTTTCTTATTCTTAACGAGAGCTAGAAAGACAATACCGTTCTTTCTCAAATGCTTTCGCATTTTCATACACGTTACTATTTTAACACTCCTTCTAGTTTTCTCGCCGTGTACTTCGAGTTTTCCCCCTTCGGGTAACGGAACTCGAATGATCTTTTTGGAACAACAAATTTCAGCTCGGTTTTTGGACAACCAATCCATACCCACGATTATGTCGAAACTTCCCAATTTAATCGGTATTAGATCTATACTAAAATCTCTATTGGCCAAACTTAAGGTGCAGTTCATTAATATGTCTTTAGCCCTACATTCTTGTCCGTTGGCATATTCAATGACATATATTTCTTTCAATTTTTGAGGTTTTAAATTTATCTTTGATCTAAATTCTGTCGCCACAAAACTCCTATCTGCTCCAGAATCAAATAGTACAGACGCATAATGATTATTCAGAAGAAACGTACCTGTAACGACATCTGGGTTTTGCCTTGCTTCCTCTGCTCCAATCTCAAACACTTGACCTCTTGCCGGACCTCCTTGATTTCCTCGGTTGGCCGGTCTTGCTTGATGAGTGTTCGGCCTCTGATTCCATCATGGACATGTATTCCGAAAGTGATCCGGGCTTCGACACTCAAAACATGCCCGCCTTCCTGTGCTCCTGCAATCCTTGGCATAATGACCTCCTTTGTTGCATTTTTGACAGATAATACATTGTCCGGTATGCTGTCTATTGCATTTGTCACATTTGGGATAAGGTCCTTTCCCTTTCTCTGCAGGTTGAGTTTGAATTCCGTAGTTACCTGTAGTTCTTTGTTCCTTGCTTGTCCTTTTTCCAAGCTGCTTTCTCATTGGTTCATCCAGTTTTCTCTTCCCTTGTGCCTTATCCCTTACAAACAATCCCGAGCGAGTAGCATTGTTTGTGAGTCTGGTTGCCGAACTTACTGCCTCTTGTAGAGTTTTTGGGTTTGCTGAGGTAACATCCCCGCGTATCTCCGGAGATAATCCCCAAATATACCTATCAACGCGGTTCTCTTCAGGCGTTACCAGATGCGGTACCATTTTTGCCAATTCATGAAATCGGGCTGTGTAGGAGTCGATATCATTCCCTCTCATTTCATGATTCCACAATTCCGCTTCCAAATTTTCCGAATTTCGCTTCTTGGGCGGTATTCTTCTTTCAACATTTTCTTGAAATCCTCCCACGTAAGACTGTTAGCAGCTTCTCGACCACGGGTTTGTACTTGTATATTCCACTATGTTAACGCTCGTCCTTGTAATAAGCATGTAGCAAACTCTACCTTCTTACCTTCGGTACATTTGCTAATATGGAGCACAGACTCCATGCTCTCTATCCAAGTTAATAATCCCACGGCTCCCTCAGTTCCATGAAATTCTTTAGGGTTACAGCTCCTAAAGGATTTATATGTACATTATCTGTTTCCTGCACCCTTGATCGTTGTTTTGATTATTGTTCAGCCACCGCCACTTGACTAACAATGTTCGGAAGTGCAGCCATGAGTTGTTTGGACACAAGTCTCGCAACTTCGGAATTCTCTCTTCTTGGAGGCATTGTTCTAAACACGATTTTAAATTGAGTTTTAGTCAATTTTGTGTTACAATGGCCATTATAAATCTACTTACTAAATCATACACATCTTATAACATACATCCAATACTACTCACGAACACATACATTTCAAACCAACATGAGATAAATAGATAACTTACATAATTATCAAAAATAAACCAAAGTAATTCAAACATAAGTTTTAAAGTACAACCCAAATAACATAAAATTGTTTAATCTTAAACATCTAGGCTACAAGCCTCAAAAGCAAATATGGTCCTCCAAAAGATTCTTAATAACAGAAGTTCCCTAATGGATCATTACCCAAATCAATACTCCTATCATCACCATCAGTGCTCCTAATGCCCAAGACAGATACGTGTACAGCCTCCGAGTAGCCCTCCCGGCCTCATGTGCGATCACCCTGATCCCCGTAGTGATCTCGTCTTGAGTGTGCAAGACTGTAAGAATGCTTTCTAAGGCCTTCTTAAACTCTTCTAGTCTATCTCGCTGTCCCTGTATCTGAACCTCCAATCCTGTGACCCAGAGGTTCTCGGTTGCCGTCATCCCTTGAGGCTGCGGCTCTGGAACTCTCACGGCCGGAGACGGAGGCGTCACGCTTCGCGATCGAGATCGCGATCCAGCTGGTTCGCCCGACGGGTCGGACGGAACCGTGATACCACCCTTCGGCCCGGGAGGACACGCTTTCGGGCTGTCCGAATAGTCCTAGGTCCGCGTGACGGTCTAGCCACATCGACCGGAGGTGGCGCAGGTACAGAAGTCTCCACAAAAGTCTCTCGGGTGGCGGCGTCACTTTCCTCAGACGGATCACTCTCTTCAAGCATGGGCTGGTTCCTCCTAGGGAGGCTAGTAAAGTACCCGGATTCGTCGGGGGAGTGATCGGGAGTGGAAGAAGAGCTAGACATTTTAAACTCGCGGCAAGAATAAATTCAATTACTAAATGCACTTTAGTAAAAAAAAAATTAAAATACTTATGCAAACTCACACTTATGACCATGGTTTCCATTTGGGCAAGAAGTTCCCAATATAATTGTTCCATGTCTCCCCTATACATATTGAATTAGACATAGGTGATCAGGCTTTGCCTAATATCAATATGCTAAGTCGACACTTATTCCAATTATACTAGTACTAAGCTTTTAATTTTTTTTTTATATAGAAAAACCGGTGTTCTCTATAACCTATGGCTCTGATACCAAGTCTGTCACACCCCGCTAAAGCGGAAACACGAGGCGTGATAGCGCAAGATTTCATAACGATAGGATAAAAACAACACCAACCATCCATTCAAATACACAACAGTTTAAGTTTAAAAAAAATTTTACATCGCATCAAATACAAGTTCTAACAAAACAAGGTAAACCAAGTGTTTAAACTAAACAGTTTCAAAATAAACAAGATGGTTGATGTCGATGCGCCCACATAAAAGAAAATCCAGTTAATCTTTTCTTACCCCTGAAAAGCATGATAAAAACAAGGTCAACTACAAGAGTTTGGTGAGTTCACAGGTTTTCAATATTTCAAAAATAATCAATTGTGTGAGTGAATATGAGCAAAATAAATTTTTGGCACTTATTGATATCTTAAAACGTTAAGGCATTATGTACTCTAATTTTTGTATATAAAGAGCCACCACTAAACCTTTCGACCACAAAACAATATTTTTAATTCTACCTTAGCGGTGGGACTAATACCCCACATATGTAGAACCTTCGTTTTTAAGTATCGTGCACCCCTACCTGTAGTTTCTAGGTGGGATTGCTATCCACACCCCTACTTATCGGTTTTTAGGTGGGATTGTCCGTCCAAATAGCGCTATCCACAAATACCCTCGGCTCCTCACTTGAGTTAATAGTAGTGTACAAACTTTTATGTTACATTTTACTCAATATAACTATTAGTGTACATGCCTTAGTGCCCACCACATCAAATTTAACAAGATTTCATAATCATAATTACAATGGCTCATAAAACACATTCAATCATGCTTTTCACCCCAAAACGTATAAAACACTTTGAAAGAGGGACTGTGAATACTCACCTTATAGCAACGCTCCGCAACGCAAAACAATACAATCCGAATCTCCGCACAACGACCTAACGCTTCCCTATCAAAGAGTAATACTCAAAACCGTCACTTATAGGTCTAATACTACTTAGAGGTGAATAAATCTTAAGCCCATAAGTGTCTATATATGTCCAATTATACAAAATGCCCATATGCTCATTAATATCGTAATTTATACCGAAAGTGATCTTATTATCCATCACATGATCAATATTTATAAAAATCAATTAAGTCCAGAATTTCTCTTCTGGACAGAAACTAATTGTCCTAATAATGATCAGTTTTCAAGGGCTTCCAAAATGATCTAGTTTCCTATATTTTTATATAAGATAAAGTACTGCGTTATGGTCTTTGTGACCAAATTTCATGCCTTTTGGACATGTACAAGTTGTCCAAATAATTCATGCAAAACATTATGTCACAACCGGTAAAACAGATTACACCATGTTAGTAAATCACTCATTTGAGGAGTTATACTCAGTGTTTTCTAAAATTTCCAGTTGGATTAGAATCATAACTCATAAAGGAAACTTTGGAGATAAGAATCACTGATTTTGAATAAGTTATGAAGGAGGTATGACACTACAAAGTTGCATGCACAATTCTGTCGTTAGCTGACAGATTGCACACTTAACTTTAATAAATTGATTAGTGCCTCAAAACATCATATTTTTGCATGAAACTGGATTCATATGAATACTAACTCATAAAATGAAGTTCTAGAAGAAGAATCATGCATTAAAGACAAATAACAAAGGAGATACTAACACACAAAGTAGAGTTTAGCTGCTGGTGGTTTCACAGATTGCACACCTAAAATATTTTAGGTGTTTGGAGGGTCAAAACTCCATATTTTTAAGTGATTCCACTTGCAAACTGAAGATAACTCATAAATATAACTCTCAAAAGAAGAATAAACCCTTTTCATTGAGGTTTGAAAGAGATATGACCATTTGAACATGCATGCACAATTCTGTTATTGTTTGACAGTTTGCACACTCATTTTGTTTTAATCATTTGAAACCTCAAATCACCATATTTTTGAATGAAATCAGATGCATATGAAAGGTAACTCATTAAGCTAACTTCCAGAAGAAAAATCAAGTGATTTGGAAAAATATTCAAAGAGTTATGGTTGTTTAAAGTAGGGTTTACCTACTGTTGAACTTCCAGATGCACATGCATCTTTTTTAGAAGGAAGATTTTTAACATTTTAACATGTTTATTATAAGAAATGGACGATGTTTGCACATGCAATGAATCTGTCAGCAACAAAAATCTCCATTGTTGTTCAAAAACACATAAAATCATGATTTTTACCCATTTTCTTGAGTTTTATTTGTGTAGGTCATAGATTATCACCATTTTATAAACATTTTACATGTTTTGGTGTAAAATCTCTCCACAAACTCAAAAAATTCAAAGGTTTAGAAGAAGAATGCTTAAAATACAAGAAAGTGGGTTTTTCACCCAAAAATGCTAAGGAAAGAATAAGATGGTGTTTATACTTACTTGTGTGATGAAATGTGTACCAAAATCTTCAATATTCTTGCTATTTGATGGATTAGAACATGAGAAATTGGCTGGAACTTGATGGAGAGGAAGAGGAAGAGGGAAAAACAAAAGAGTCTCTTCACTTTTAGAGAGAGAGAGAGGTGTTTGATTTTTGAGTTTGAAATGAGTGAAATGAATTTTTTTTTGGTATTTATATGTGGATTTTGAGGGGGGGGGGGTGGCCATGGAGTGGGCCCTACCCAAGCCAATTTATTTTTAAAGAAAAAAAAACTCATTTTAAGCCCAAAATGACACAATTAAAAGACCATTTCTCAATTTTTGGCCTTTTTCCCAAAATTGGTAGCCCATTTTGGTTAGAATCTTAATAAAATAAAAGTTTTATAATTAAAATACTAAAACTATGTATTTTATATAAATTGGGTATAAACTAGAGCATTTGGCACTGTATTGGAAGTTTCGGACAGTTACGGGTCGGAACCGGACATTTTTAAGCGACTACCGGAAATGATAGGGGTTTTTCGGCCATTCTAAACCAACTATTTCTTAATCTTAAAATTTAAACTATATAAACATTAATAAACTTAATAGAAGCTAACCTGAAAGCTCGAATTTTGACAGTTGTCACAAAAACTCCTTGACATCAAGAAAAATAATTGTGCTCTGAACTTTAAATCAAAGGAATTCATTGATGATCAAATAATTTTGATTGGCATTCTGAAGAAACATCCACTCCGTACTCTACTTTCTAGGAAATTTTTTGTTCCTGCTTCTTATCTACAACAATTCTGGTACTATGCTGAGGTTGATGAATCTGAAGATGAAATTGTCTCCTATGTTCTTGCTTACAAGGTGTGTATCTCTGTGGATGATATTAGATGTCTTCACTTCTTGCCAAAGTCAGATGAGGTTTTTGGGAAAACCTCTTATGATCCAATTCCTTCATCCACAGAAATGATCTCAGATTTCATGAGTTTGGGATACTCTGAAAATTTAAATGCTTTAAGTTCCTTTAGAAGGAAGTGTTTACCTCCAATATGGTACTGTTTATTCTCAATTCTGAACACTTGTTTATCTGGGAAAAGTTCAAGTTTGGATCAAGCTTCAGCAAATGGGAGGATTATTTTTTATGGAGTTGCCTTCAACAAACACTATGATTATGCTAGTCTAATTTTTGATGAACTCAAATCTGCAAATTTGAAGAAGTCCACATTCAACTACATACCATTTCAGAGATTCTTTCAAACACTCATCAAAGGAGCAATGAAAGCAGTATCTGCAATCCCTATTCTAGCCCATGAGGTACATGTTCCTATCTTTACTATGGATAGTTTAAGATCATCAAATGCAAAACTTACATTTCCAAATGCAGTTCCACTTCCTTCTCATTTACTTAATCTTGTAAGTACACCAAATAGGATGGGGAGTGAGCATTAAGAATCTATGGGATTACCTCAACCAGTAGTCCCTTACCCTGATTCAAACCAGAGTGGTGCTAATGCAAGGGAGTCTAGAATTAATAGACAGAGTGGGGAGGATGTTCAAGGGGGAGAACAACCTCAAAGATTAAAGAGGAAAAATGAAAATGAGATACAGGGTGGAAGGGTAAGAAAAATAATTGATGAGGGGAGAACACAGGTAAAAGAAAAACAAACCTGTGAGCCACCTGTTACCAGCCGGGCACCTACATCTTCTATCATTCCACCCTCTTTGGTGGTTGATATTGAAAAGGCCAGTGAGCCCATGGCAAACTTGGTTAACCCCTCCAGCCACTCACCCATCTCTCAACAGAAGGGTGTTTCATCAACATTTATGGGGCAAGCAGCTTATAATCCATTAGGACCCCACTTGGAGGTACCTTTTGTTGAAAATGAAGGACATATGTCCCCCCTTCATCATTTTGAGCACATTGTGTCTGAGGGTCCACTCAATATTTAGCCTATTGAACCATTTAATATGGAATCCATTCACACTAGCACACATTTTTTTGATGTCACTAAGCAAAGTGTTTGTCACATTGCATCAACAACTATAGATATTCCTATTGCTGGTTATCAAGGATTAGTTGGAAGACCTGGTGGGGTGAACATCACAAAAGCCCCATTAACAGAATCAAATGTGGTTCATGATGTCTCTGTGGCACATACAGGCCAGCCTTCTTCTGAAGGATTGCAAACAAGATCATCTGTTGGTCTTGGAACCTTACCCACATCTTCTGAATTCACAGAATTCAAAGATTTCTGTACTTCTGAATTTGCAAAGATCCAGAAGGACATCAAGGAATTGACGGATACAACAAAAAAAGGTGATGGAGGATAGGTTGGACCAACAAGGTGTAAGTATGGTGAATAAGTTGAATGATTTTCAACTCCAATCTTCTACTGATCTGAATTCTTTTAAACAAGCACTTCTGACTGCTTTTTCTAAAGTGGACACATCAGTTTCTTCTCTGAAGGCTTCTCAGACTTCTTCTTCATCTGCTCAACCAGATTCTTCTATCTCTGCAACAAAGGATGATATTTCTCATATTTTAAGTCACCTTTCTTCTATTCAGAGTTCTCAGACAGATTTAAGCACAAGGTTATCTGTTCTGGAGTGCAGGCCTCAATCAGATACTTTTAAAAGGAGTCTTGATGATCAGGATCCTGATAATCAAGAGGGGGAGAAAAGACAAAGAGTATCTGAAACAGAGAATGTTGAGAATGTTCAAAAACAAAGCTATGAGAAAACTTCTGAAGATGCTCAGAATATTGGTGAAGCATCTAATAGAGTCTCTGAAGCAATAGAAGATATTTTATTTGCAGAACATGAAGGGCAAGAGGCAACTGTTCATTCTTCTGAAGATACAATAGAGGAAAGTATGAAACAAAGAAGATAACCTTTGATTCTGAAGGTAACTTAAGCTCAGATAATACATACATTATTCCTGATGCAAATGAAGAAATGCTAAGGGAATATCTTGCATTTGAAGATGTTATTGGTGAGCCTAGTGATCTTTCTGATGTCATTATGTTTGAAGAAGATATATTTGGAGTTAATATGGGAGAAAGTTCTGAGGTAAATGAAATAAAGGATTTGGTGATTTGGAAGCCTTAACAATCCCTGAGTGATGAATACAGAAGAGCTTCTGAAGAGCTAGGGAAAATATTAAGCCAATTCTGTTGGGTGCATGTCTTTCTGAACTATCCAAGAAGTCTGGAGTGTAGACTTTTGGACAACAGGTTTTCTGTCTTCAGAAATTTTCTTGATCAACCAGATGAAAGAGTTGAACTGGAATTTGATCTAAGTCATATGGAAGGAGTTGAAATTGTAGATGTAATTCTAATTGTTTTCTCAAGAAAATTTGAAGTTAGGTTCAGACCTTGTATTATCATTCCTGAAATAGATCTTCCAGTACTTGAAGAACCTGTAATGGATCAAGTTTTTGAAAAAGAAAATGTGTTTATTCCTGGAGAAAGCAGCTTGATATTTCCTGAAGACATTTATTGCTTCATGTACAAAAGAAGCATGAAGTTTGCAAAGTTGGAAGATTTTCTGAATGATGAATGGTCTGAAGATCATATTGTTCAAGTGAGAAACTTTATTCAGAATCATGGTGTTCAGAACTTTCATGATTCAACTTTAATAAAGAAGATCAGATGCATATCACAATCAATTCAAAATGATTTAACTATATTCAGATTTGGAGCAGAAAGAAGAGATGGTACCTTATGTGAGTTCACTCAGTTTGATGTTTACAAGCTAAGACTACAAGATAAGTTGGCAATTTTGTCTTTTTGTGTTAACACAGGTGAATCGGAGTTAGTCTTAGAGATTAGAAGAATCTTGGGAATATATATAAGGAATCTCATTAAGCATGATTTTCAATTGGCTTTGGAATACAAACTTAACACAGTAAATCTGTTGGAACCTGTATATATTGAAAGGTTTGGGCTGAAAAGATTATTCACTAATCCAGATATTGGTTTCATGTATCTTGTGGAAGGAATCAGTAAGACATTTGTTGCATCTGATATTCCAAAGTATTCTACATCCTCTCTTAAATGGATTCTGAACTACATGACAGATTTTATTGAAGAATTTGACATCAAAGAAGAAATTATCTATCTGATCAAAGAAAGAATAAATTTTAGAGAATTTGTGAGAAAGAGTTATCTAGCTGGTCACAAGAAAGTAAACAAGATAAGAGGAGCATATTATTTACTAAGTGATGCTTATGACTTCAAGATCCATACAAAGAGGCAAGACATGGAAGAAATTCAGAAGTACACTCTGAATCTTGAAAGTTCAGAAGTAAGTCAAAAAGAAAAGGAAAAAGAAAAGGAGGAAGTTTTTGAAAATATTTTTGAAAAGTTGGTTCCTGAAGAGCAAATATCTGAAGAGGAACAACTACAAGTGCAAAGAATAGAAGAAAGTGCTTTCACCATGTTTCTTGAATATTTCCATCCAGAAATGTTCATGGAATATGAACAAAAGTTCAACTATATTGATTGCTGGATTCAAAAGTCCTTTGGTTGGAAACAATGGTACTCAGATATCATTAGAAAGATAAGGATTCCAATCAATGAAGCAAGGAAGGATAGTCATGTGGTCAAAGTAATTAATGCTGACTTGAAGACAAGACAAAATTACAAATATGCATTCTTTACTGTTGAAAGGCAAAATGGTGAAATTTCTATCTTTTCTGAAGCTGATTTTCAGAATATTTATCTCAGAGATCTACTCAGGCTTTGTTTGCAAATGCTTTCAAGAACTTTTATTTGTGAGATTTGAAGAATTTCATAAGTGTTGCAATGGAACTCTCATGGCTATCAGAGATCGTTTGGTAAAAAGACAGAATAAAAGACCAAAGACTCTGAGCAATGAAGATTGGGAGAAGCACAAGAAACTTGCTAAAGAGATGATCAGAATTGCTGAATACTTGCTAGAATACAGAAGTTTGAAGCAAAGGGGGTGATTGATAGAGATATTGTATTAACTTCAAAAGGGACTGGGTTCTGAAGATATAAAGATCTAAAGAAAAGCCTAAGGCATAACTTCTGAAGTGCCAACTTCAGAAGTTCTGAAGACATTCTGAAGAGGTTCTGAAGAAGTTCTGAAGACACTTCTGAAGGAGATCTGAAGGAGTTCAGAACCTGTTCTGAACTTTTCTGTAATGAATGTAATGTTACTTTGGTCTTTCTATTTCATGTATAAATAGATAGTTTGTTAGATAGTTAGAGATAATGTTTTCCATTAGCAATGTAAAGACATATTCTGTAATACTGTACATTCAATCAATACATATTACATTTGGCTATCACATTCCTGTCTAAAATCTTTCCATATATTGATATCTTGATTGTTTGGGTCCTATCACTTCCCTTTTTCTATTTCTTTTAAACTTGCTTCTGAACTTTCTATCTTCTGAGAAAGCTTCAGAATTTCTTCAATATCTTGTTTCTTAGTATGAATCTGAAAATCATACATATTGCTCGGAATATAATCAGCTCCTATGAGTTTGTTTATTCTTGTATGTCCAGAAAGATAGCTCTTTCTAATGCAATCTCTGAAATTGATCCTTTCCTTGATCAAATAGATTATCTCTTCTTTTACATCAGATGTAGCAATGAACCATTCAGCATAATTCAAAAACCATTTCAGTGTGGAAGTTGAATACTTTGGTATGTCAGACACAATGAAAGTCTTATTAATAACACCCTCTGTTTCATACATAAAACCAATATTTGGATTTGTAAACACTTTGGTTAGCCCATGTCTTTCAATATATAATGGCTCTAAAAGGTTTACTTTAGATAATCTGAATTCCAAAGCTAGCTGAAAATCATGCTTGATAAGATTTCTGATATAGATTCCTAAGATCCTTCTTACTTTAGAAACAAGTTCAGATTCTTCTTTCTTTACACAAAATGCTAGAATAGCAAGTTTCTCCTGTAGCCTCAGCTTGTACATATCAAATTGAGAGAACTCTATTAGAGTACCCTCTCTTCTTTCAGCTCCAAATTTCACAATGAATAGATCATGTTCAATGGTTTTAGTTAAGCACCTGATCTTCTTAATCAGAATAGAATCATGTAATTCCTGAATTCCATGCTTTTGTACATACATTCTCACTTTTGAAATTTGATCTTCAGACCATTCATCATTTAGAAAATCTTCAAGAGTTGCATACTTTAGATTCCTTCTGTACATGTAACTATAAGTATCTTCTGGAAGGATAAGCTGACTATCTCTAGAATTATCAAACAGTGTCTCTTTTTCATAAACTTGATCAATAATAGGTTCTTCAAGAATAGGAAGATTGATCGAAGAAATAGTAATACATGCTCTGAATCTGACTTCTAATTTTTTTTGAAAAGACCATCAGAATTTCATCTGAAACTTCAACATCATGCATATGACATAAGTCCATCTCTGTGGCCAATCTTTCATCCAAGAATCTACACTCCAGATTCCTTGGATTATTTAGAATTATGTATACCCAGCAGAATTGGCTTATTAACCTCCATAAGTTTTCAGATATTTCATCATTATCCACTCTATTTAGAACTTGTGGTCTCCAAATCACCACTTCTCTATGTTCATTTTCTTCTACTTCATCATTCTCTTCCATCTCCACATCATCATCAAATACTATAACATCTGAGAGATCACCAGGTTCTCCAAGTACTTCTTCAAAGGCCAAATATTCATTCAGCATTTCTTCATTAGAATCTAGAATAATATCTGTATCTTCTTCAGAAGTAACATTTTCAGCCTCTTGTCCTTCTGTTTCAGCATATAAAATATCATTTATAGCTTCAGAAACTTTGTTAGTATCTTCACCAACAACATTCTGAACTTCTTCAGAAGATTTTTCAGAAGTGTGAACAACATCTTCAGATACTTTCTGTCTCTTCTCCCCCTCTTGATCATCAGGACCCTGATCATCAAGATTTCTTTTCAAAGTATCTGCTTAGGGCCTGCACTCTAAGACAAAGAGTCTTTCGTTTAAAGATGACTGAGAATTCTGAATTGCAGACAATTGAGTCAGAATCTGAGACATATCGTCCTTTGTAGCAAATTTGGAAGAATCTGGTTGAGTAGAAGAAGAAGAAGGCATTGAAGTCTTCAGAGATGCAACAGTAGAAACCACTTCAAAAAAAGCATTCAGAATTGCCTGCTTAAAAGTTTGTAGATCATTGGAAGTTGACAACTGATGATAGAAATATCATAATAGCTTCAAAAGGAACTGGGTTCTTAAAAGAGAAAAAGATCTGAAGAAGTTCTGAAGACACTTCTGAAGAGGTTCTGAAGAAGTTTTGAAGACACTTCTGAAGAAGTTCTGAAGGAGTTCAGAACCAATTCTGAACTTGTCTGTTATGAATGTTGTGTCACTTTAGTCTTTCTATTGTATGTATAAATAGATAGTTAATTAGATTGTTAGAACTAATGTTTTCAAATACCTTGTAAAGATATATTCTGTATACAATACATTGAATCAATAAAAATTACATTTGGCTACTATCATTCCTGTTATAATCTTTTCATATATTGATATCTTGATTGTTTCGGTCCTAACAATTGGTATCAGAGCCAATTCATCTGTTCTTGAAGAAGATTTGTGAAAGAACTTGTCAGATCTGACAGTTCTTGGTGTTCTTGATCTACAAAATTCAAATTCAATACAGGTGAATTCTCGATCTTCTAACAATCAAAGATGTCTAAAGAAGTAGTCTCAATCGGATCTGAAACGAAACCACCAACTCTCTTCTTAGGGGAATATCATCAATGGAGAATTAGAATGATTCAATTCTTGGAAAACATAGATGAAGCCTTAATGCAATCTATCACAAATGGCCCACTAGAGGTATTTGTTGAGATTCCAGCAGTTCCAAGAACTGAATCCACCCCTGAAATCCCTGCATCAAGAATCAAGAGGAGTCCTGGAATGTATAATCCAGCTGAAAAGGCTCAAATGAAAGTTGATAGAAGAGCATTAACTTTACTTACCATGGCAATTCCCAATAAGATATTCAATAGGGTTGATAGTTTAACTTCAGCAAAAGCCATGTGGGATGAAGTAGAAGCTCAGATGCAAGGAAGTACAAAGGCTCAAGCACAGAGATTAAATATCTGTGTAGGAACATATGAAAATTTCAGGTACAAAGAAAATGAATCTATCACTGATACATATCATAGATTCAATGACATTCTGAATGATCTAAGAAGAAATGGTGTTCAGAAATCAAATTCTGAAATAAACAACAAATTTCTGAACAATCTGGGAAATGAATGGTCAAGTTTTTCAGATAATATGGTAACTAGGAACTTATCTAGAAAGACAATTCATGATGTCTATGGCATCTTGTTCCAACAAGAGGATAAGATCAAAGTTAGACAATATGAACAAAAGAAGACACAAGAAACAGTTGCCCTTCTGAGCAAGAACTACAATAATTCTTTGACCATTGCTACCAAGAAAGTTTGTGAGATCCCAGAGATGACAAGGTGTGTGATGGGGATGAATCAGATGAAGAGCTTAAAAGGATTTCTGATAATATTGCTTTCATGACAAGGCAATTCAAACAAAAATACAATAAAAAATATCAGAATAAACCTAGATCTGAAATTGGACCTAAGAAGGGTCAAGAGGCTGGTCAATCTGAAACATCTGAACCAAAGAAGATGCTTCAACCGTGGAAAGCCCGGACATTATGCTAGACAATGCAAGATGCCAAAAGTCAAGAATTCAGGTTATTATGAGAAGAAGCATCTATTAGCAAAGAAAAAAGAGCTTAATCCTGCTCTAGTAACCAAGTATGAAGAAGACTGGTTAAACTGGAGTGATGGAGATGATGATGAAGAAGTTGCTCACTATGCAACCAATTGCTACATGTGTCAAATGGATCCAGAAAAGGACAAACAAGACACTGAGGTATCTTCTTCATCTTCTGAACAAAATTCTGAACATAATTCTGAAATTAATACTAAAGATTCAGAAATGACAAATCAATTTCAAAATATGTTTTCTGAATTTGAAACACTCAGAAACAGAATTAAAGGTGAAAGAATTTTGGTCAATCAATTCAGAGCTGAAAGTCAAATATATAAAGAAAATTGTCAAGCAGCTGAACAGATTCTTGAAAAAATTTCTGAAGAAAAACTTGTTTAAAAAAAATGGTTAGTTTACAAAAAGAAGTAATAAATGAAAAATGCGAAAAGGAAATTCTAAATGTTAAGATGAATTTTCTGAATCAAAAGAGACTTGATCTTTATAAAAAGATTAAGGAATTGGAAGATTTAAATTTTAAAAGAGGACAAACTGAACAAACTCTGAATATTTTAACTAGTCAGGCTCAGAACTCAAAATTTTACAATATAAAAGCAGGCTTAGGATATAATGACAGTCAAATTCTAAAAAAGGCACCTGCAAACTTGTATGATTATTCTAAAATGAAAATTTTCAATGAATCAAATACTGGCATCATTTCCAAACCTGTAAACCATTCTTTGCCTGAAAGAATTCCTTTTATAAAATCAGAGACTTTGTTTTCAGAAGAAACACCTCTTAAAGTTGGTGAACCAGAAAGTATCTCTGAAACAGAAGAAATGAATATAAATCCAAATATTTGTAAATCTTCTGAATCAAATATTATTTCTGAAGAAAAATCAGAAGTAATTGTTAAGTCTGAAATTATTTCTGAAGTTACTTCTGAATCCAATTGTGAAAACATTTCAGAAGATACTTCTGATAATAAATCAGAACATAAAGAAAAATATGATGAATTCTCAGATATTGAATCCTCAGAAGATATTGATGAGAATTCCAATATATTTTTTGATAATTCTGATAATGAGTATACAACAACAAAAAATTCAAATATTTTTGCAACAAGTATGACTCATAATAAGTTTTCAGATCTAATAAATGCTTCTGATTTAGAAGATGATGATGATCAAATGGTGCAAGTCATTGACAAAAATGGCTATTTGGTTTATAAATCTCAATCATGTATGACTGAAGGAGAAAAATTAAAATATGAAGTTTTAAAGATACCTTCAGAATTGTTTGGTTCTGTGTTTTTAAAACCGAATATCGTAATTCGCATTTTTCTCCTACTAATACAAACATATCATCAAATTCAACACCATGTTCAGTAACATCTTCTGACTTTAACACCAGAGTTAAAATTTTTGAACAAGGCCAATCCTCAAACTCTCTCTCTGAAGTTCTGAAAATTAACACAAAATCTGAAGAAAAACCTAAAGTGAACAAAAGAATTTCTTATACTAATCCTCATTTCTTATCTTTTACAGAGCTATCCACTTTAGTATGGAGAAAGAAAGATGAAAGACTGTCAAAGATTGACAAATTAGAGAGTTTTTCATTTTTACAGAAGAATGATGTACCTAAAACAAAGAAAGTGAATAAAAGAATTTTTGTTGAAAAATCAAATGTTATTGATTCTTATATGTCTAATACTGTTGTAAATACATTAAAGAATCATATTCACTGTATTAATTGTGGTCATCATAATTTTCTTCTTAACTCCAAAACATATAAAAGAAATTTGATGAAATCTTTTCAGAAATGTTTGGCTACATTGACAAGTTCAATTAAACAAAGAAATAGAAATAAAGATAAATCTCAAAGTTCTGAACAAACTTCTGAGTTGAAACATTTGAAGAAAAAGTTCAGAACTTCAAATTTTATTACTAATCACAAAGGACCCATTCTGAAATGGGTACCTAAAACTCAATAATCTCTTTTGCAGATATGTCATGTGTGGGTCTTAGATTCTTGATGTTCATGACACATGACACCTTTCAAAGAACTACTAACTGATTATCATGAAAGATATGGAGGAACAGTTAGTTTTGGAAACAATGCAAAGGGATATGTAAGAGGATATGACACTTTCATTAAAGGAGATGTGAAAGTAATGAAAGTTTTCTATGTTGAGGGACTAAGACATAATCTTTTCAGTATTAGTCATTTCTGTGACAAATACTGGAAGGTTAATTTTGACATAGATTATTGTCATGTTCTTATTACAACAAAGAAAAATGAATTAACTGCTTATAGAGATGGAGATATCTACACAGCAACATTCACTGCAACTGGTCAACTACAAGGTGTATGTTATATGTCTACATCAATGAAAAATGATAGTTGGCTTTGGCACAGAAGAATGTCACATCTGAACTTCAAAGCCATTTCTGAACTAGGCAAACATCAATCTGTAAGAGGACTACCAAAGATCAGATTTGAAAAGAACTCTCTTTGTTCTGCATGTGAACTAGGAAAGATCAAAAGAAGTTCTCATCCTCTGAAAATGCTATCTTCATGCAAAGCTCCACTTGAAATGCTACATATGGATTTGTGTCGCCCAATGAAAACTCAAAGAATGGGGGGAAAGAAATACATTCTTGTTATAGTAGATGAATATACAGTTCAGAACTCGCACATAAACCAACTTCTGAAAGTTTGAACTCAGAACATAATCACACAAACTCTACTTTTGCATCTCAAACTTTACTTAAATCCAATTTAGATACTTTATGTCAAGACTTATTTGATATTTCTGTAAATGTCTCTGCAGATTACCAAAATCCTTCTCTACTCAGAAATTCAAATGATCAAGACATTTCAGAAATACAGATTTCAAATACATCAGCACCACAACTCTCTACTTCAAATTCAGAACTTCCAACTTCTGAAAATGCAACTTCTGAACCAATTCCAGTTGTTTCTGAACCAATTCAAGTTGTTTCTGAATCAAATGTTGCTGAAAGTGAATCCCAGACTCCTGCTGAAAGTGGTGACCTGTCCAAACTCTATGTACCTGCTGAGAAATTACTTGACATCAAAAGAAATAACTGTGCACTGAACTTCAAATCCAAAGACTTCATTGATGATCAAGTAATGTTGATTAAAATTCTGAAGAAACATCCCCTGCGTACTCTCCTTTCAAGGAAATTCTCTGTTCCTGCTTCTTATCTTCAACAATTCTGGCATTATGCTGAAGTAGATGAAACTGATGATGAAATTGTCTCTTATGTTCATGCCTACAAAGTTTGTATCTCTGTAAATGACATTAGAAGCCTTCACTATTTGCCAAAACCAGATGAGGTTCTTGGGAAAACCTGTTATGACTCAATTCCATCCTCATCAGAGATGATCTCAGATTTTATGAGCTTGGGTTACTCTGAAAACCTTAGTGCTCTGAGCTCTTTTAGAAGAAAATGTTTACCTCCAATTTGGTATTGCTTGTTTTCCATTCTGAATACCTGCCTATCTGGGAAGAGCTCAAGTTTAGACCAAGCTTCAGCAAATGGGAGGATTATATTTCATGGTGTTGCCTTCAACAAACAGTATGATTATGCTAGTCTCATCTTTGATGAACTCAAATCTGCAATTTTGAAGAAATCTACATTCAACTATATACCATTTCAGAGATTTCTTCAAACACTTATCAAAGGAGCAATGAAGGCTGTCTCAAAAATTCCTGTTCTAGCTCATGAGGTACATGTTCCTGTTTTAACTATGGATAGCTTAAGACCTCCAAATGCAAAACTTACTTTTCCAAATGCAGTTCCACTTCCTTCTCATTTACTTGATCTTGTAAGTACACAAACTAGGATTGGGAGTGAGCATTTAGAATCTATGGGATTACCTCAACCAGTAGTCCCTTCCCTTGATTCAACCCAGAGTGGTGATCATGCAAGGGAGTCTAGAATTATTAGAGAGAGGGGGGAGGCTGTTCAAGGGGGAGAACAACCTCAAAGAGTGAAGAGGAAAAATGTAAATGAGAGACAGGGTAGAAGGGTCAGAAAAAGAATTGATGAGGGGAGAACACAGGTACAAGAAAAACAAACCTGTGAACCACCTGTCACAAGCCGGGCACTCACATCTACTATTATTCCACATTCTTTGGTGGATAATATTGAAACAGCCAGTGAGCCCATGGCAACCTTGGTTAACCCCCCCAGCCACTCACCCATCTCTCAACAGAAGGGTGTTTCAACAACACAAATGGGGCAAGCAGCTTATAATCCATTAGGACCCCAATTGGAGGTTCCTTTTGTTGAAAATGAAGGATATATGTCCCCCCTTCACAGTTTTGAGCACATTGAGTCTGAGTGTCCACTCAACTTTGAGCCTTCTGAACCACTTAATGTGGTATCCATTCACACAAGCACACATCTTTCAGATGTTCCTAAGCAAAGTATTTGTCACATTGCATCAACAACTATAGATATTCCAAGTTTTGGATATCAAGGATTAGTTGGAAGTCCTGGTGGGGTGAACATCACAAAAGCTCCATTCACAGAATCAAATGTGGTTCATGATGCCTTTGTGGCTCATACAGGCCAACCTTCTTCTGAAGGTCTGAAAATAAGTTCATCTGTTGATCTTGGCAACTTACCCACATCTTCTGAATTCACAGAATTCAAAGATCTCTGTACTTCTGAATTTGCAAAGATTCAGAAGGACATCAAGGATTTGACGGATTCTACCAAAAAGGTGTTGGAGGTTAGGTTGGATCAACATGGGGAAAATTTGGTTAACAAGCTGAATGACTTTCATCTCAAATCTTCTAATGATCTTCATTTGTTTAAACAAGCACTTTTGTCAGCTTTTTCTGAAGTGGCTTCCTCTGTTTCTTCTTTGAAAGCTTCTCAACCTTCTTCTTCTTCTGCTCCACAAGCTTATGCCACTAAAGATGATATTTCTCAAATTCTCAATCAACTTTCATCCATTCAGAGTTCTCAATCAGAATTAAGCACAAGATTATCTGCTCTGGAATGCAGATCTCAATCAGATACTTTTAAAAGGAGTCTTGATGATCAGGATCCTGATAATCAAGAGGGGGAGAAAAGACAGAGAGTATCTGAACCAGAAACTAATCAAGTTCAAAGTTCTGAGAAGACCTCTGAAGATACTCAGAATGTTGGTGAAGAATCAAATAAAGTCTCAGAAGCCATAGAAGATATTTTATCTGCAGAACATGAGGTACAAGAGATAAATGATCATTCTTCTGAAGAAATGATAGAAGAAGGGTATGAAACAGAAAAGTTGTCTCTTGATTCTGAAGGTAACTTGGGCTCAGATAACACAGATATAATTCCAGATTCTAATGAAGAAATGCTAAGGGAATACCTTGCTTTTGAAGATGTTATTGGAGAACCAAGTGATCTTTCTGATGTGATCATGTTTGAAGAAGATATGATTGATGTAAATATGGGAGAAAGCTCAAATGAAATAAAAGATTTAGTAATTTGGAAGCCTCAACAACTTCTGAGTGAAGAGTTCAGAAGTGCTTCTGAAAGATTATGGGATATTCTGAATCAATTCTGTTGGGTGCATGTCTTTCTGAATTATCCAAGAAGTCTGGAGTGTAGACTTTTGGACAACAGATTTTCTATCTTCAGAAATTTTCTTGAACAACCAGATGAAAGAGTTGAATTGGAATTTGATTTAGCTCATTTAGAAGGAGTTGAAATTATTGATGAAATCTTAATTGCTTTCTCAGGAAAATTTGAAGTTAGAACCAGACCTTGCATTATCATTCCTAAGATACATCTTCCAATACTTGAAGAACCTGTATTGGATCAAGTGTTTGAAAAGGAAAATATACTTATTTCTGGAGAAAGCAGTCTGATATTTCCTGAAGACACTTATTGCTTCATGTACAAAAGAAGTATGAAGTTTGCAAAGTTGGAAGACTTTCTGAATGATGAATGGTCTGATGATCATATTGCTCAAGTGAAGAACTTTATTCAGAATCATGGTGTTCAGAATTTTCATGATTCAACTTTAATAAAGAAGATCAGATGCATATCAAAATCAGTTTAGAATGATTTGACTATATTCAGATTTGGAGCAGAAAGAAGAGATGGTACTCTGTGTGAATTTACTCAGTTTGATGTTTACAAGCTAAGACTACAAGATAAATTGGCAATCTTATCTTTTTGTGTTAATTCTGGTGAATCTGTGTTAGTCTCAGAGATTAGAAGAATCTTGGGAATATACATAAGGAATCTCATAAAGCATGATTTTCAGTTGTCTTTGGAATACAGACTTAACACAGTAAATCTGTTGGAACCTATATATATTGAAAGGTTTCAGTTGAAGAGATTGTTTACTAATCCAGATATTGGGTTCATGTATCTTGTTGAAGAAGTCTCTAAGACATTTGTTGTATCTGATATTCCAAAGTATTCTACATCCTCACTCCAATGGTTTCTGAACTACATGACAGATTTTATTGAAGAATCTGACATCAAAGAAGAAATTGTTTATCTAATCAAAGAAAGAATACATTTTAGAGAATTTGTGAGAAAGAGTTATCTTGCTGGTCACAAGAAAGTAAACAAGATAAAAGGAGCAGATTATCTACTAAGTGATGCATATGAATTCAAGATTCATACAAAGAGACAAGATATGGAAGAAATTCAGAAGTACATTCTGAATGTTGAAAGTTCAGAAGAAAGACAAAAGGAAAAAGAAAAAGAAAAGGAAGAAGTTCTTGAAAATATTTCTGAAGAGTTGGTTCCTGAAAAGCAAATATCTGAAGAGGAACAACTACAAGTACAAAAAATTGAAGAAAGTGCTTATACTATGTTCCTTGAATATTTTCATCCAGAAATGTTCATGGAATATGAGCAAAAATTCAACTA
Source organism: Silybum marianum (assembly GCA_036898165.1). Lineage (NCBI taxonomy): Eukaryota > Viridiplantae > Streptophyta > Magnoliopsida > Asterales > Asteraceae > Silybum > Silybum marianum. Next base: position 10,040,899 of record CM072540.1, on the reverse strand, counting down.
TATAGATTGCTGGATTCAAAAGTCTTTTGGTTGGAAACAATGGTACTCAGACATCATTAGAAAGATAAGGATTCCAATCAATGAAGCAAGAAAATAAAGTCCTGTGATCAAAGTGATTAATGTTGATTTGAAGACTAGACAAAATTACAAATATGCATTCTTTACTGTTGAGCGACAAAATGGTGAGATTTCTACCTTTTCTGAAGCTGACTTTCAGAATGTTCATCTCAGAGATCTTCTCAGAGTATACAGAAGTCTTTATCCCTTCCATGACTCAATTACCAAGTTCAGAAAATCTTTTCCAGTGCTTAGAGATGGATTATACAGAGAATTTATATGGCCGCAAAGATCGATTTCCAAAGTTGCTTATGTTCTAGACAAGAAGCAAGTACACTTAAGCAAACCAAATCTAAGTCTACCAGATATTCAGAATTTGAAGAAGAGCACTTTAGTACTTCATCCTCCTGGCTTCGTTTCTAAATGCTTTCATGAACTATTATTTGTGAGATTCGAAGAACTCCACAAATGTTGCAATGGAACTCTCATGGCAATCAGAGTTCGTTTGGTAAAAAGACAGAATAGAAGACCAAAGAATCTGAGCAATGAAGATTGGGAGAAGCAAAAGATACTTGCAAAAGATATGATTAGAGTTGCTGAATCCTTACTAGAATACAGAAGACTAATTCTGAAGGATGTAAAAGAAATTCTGAATTTCTGGAAGTATGATCTGAACTTTTGAAGCTAAGGGGGAGATTGATAGAAATATCATAATAGCTTCAAAAGAAACTGGGTTCTTAAAAGAGAAAAAGATCTGAAGAAGTTCTGAAGACACTTCTGAAGAGGTTCTGAAGAAGTTCTGAAGACACTTCTGAAGAAGTTCTGAAGGAGTTCAGAACCAATTCTGAACTTGTCTGTTATGAATGTTATGTCACTTTAGTCTTTCTATTGTATGTATAAATAGATAGTTAGTTAGATTGTTAGAACTAATGTTTTCAAATACCTTGTAAAGATATATTCTGTATACAGTACATTCAATCAATACAAATTACATTTGGCTACTATCATTCCTGTTATAATCTTTTCATATATTGATATCTTGATTGTTTGGGTCCTAACAACTGAAAATCATTCAACTTATTTACCACTTTTATCTCCTGCTTATCCAACCTATCCTCCATCACTTTGTAAGAATTATCCGTCAAATCCTTAATGTCCTTCTGAATCTTTGCAAATTCAGAAGTACATAAATCTTTGATTTCTGAGAATTCAGAAGATGAGGGAAAGGTTCCAAGACCAACAGATGGTCTTGTTTGCAGTCCTTTAGAAGAAGGCTGGCATGTAGATGCCACAACATCATGAACCACAAAAGATTCTGTAAATAGGGCTTCAGAGATGTTCACCCCACCAGGACTTCCAACCAATCCTTGATATCCTGTACTAGGAATATTTATAGTTGTTGTGGCAATGTGACAAACACTTTGCATTGGGACATCTGAAAGATGTGTGCTTGTGTGAAAGAAATCCACATTTAGTGGTTCATTAGGTTCAAGATTGAGTGGACTATCAGACTCAATGTGCTCAAAGCTGTGAAGGGGGACATATGTCCTTCTTTTTCAACAATAGGCTCCACCAAATATGGACCTATTGGTAAATGAGCTGCTTGCCCCGTAAGTGTTTCTGAAACACCCTTCTGTTGAGAGATGGGTGAGTGGCTGGGGGGGTTAACAACAGTTGCCATGGGCTCACTGGCTAGTTCAATATTACCCACCAAAGAGTGTGGAGTAATAGATGATGTGGCTGCCCGTCTTGTAACATTTGGTTCACAAGTTTGTTTTTCTTTTACTTGTGTTCTCCCCTCTTCAATTCTTTTTCTCACCCTTCCACCCAAGCTCTGATTTACATTTTCCCTCTTCACACCATGAGGTTGTTCTCCCCCATGAACAACCTCCCCACTCTTCCTAGGAATTCTAGACTGCTCACAATGCTCACCACTCTGGTTAGAATCAGGGGAAGAGACTACTGGTTTTGGTAGTCCCATTGATTCATAATACACATTCAGAATCCTATTTTTGGGATTTACAAGTGCAAGTAAATGATCAGGTAATGGTAATGCATTGGGAAATTGCAATTTTACACTTGTTGGCCTTAGATTATCCATAGAGAAGAGTGGAACATGTACCTCATGAGTTAAAACTGGAATAGTTGAAACAATTTTCATGGAACCTTTGATGAAAGTCTGAAAAAATCTCTGAAAAGGTATGTATGTAGTTTGATAGATATCAGAAGTAGCTTCAAAAGAAGACTGGGTTCTGAAGAGAAAGGTTCAGAACTTAGAAGATAAGTGAAGTAAAGCCTAAGGCATAACTTCTGAACTGGCTACTTCAGAAGTTCTGAAGATTCTGAAGAAGTTCTGTAGAAACTTCTGAAGAAGTTCTGAAGAAGTTCAGAAGTAGTTCTGAACTTGTTTGTCATATTTTGTACTGTATCTTTATCATTTCCATTTGTATATAAATAGATAGTTTGTTAGACTGTTAGAACTAACATTGATAGATAAAGCTTGTAAAGATACACATTTTGTAATATTGTTTTCATAATCAATAAGACATATAACTTCAGTGATACATATCTTGTTCTTATTCTTTAAACTTTCTACATTCTTTATATTTGGGATCTAACAATTGGTATCAGAGCCAATTCATCTGTTCTTGACATTTAGAGAAGAACTTATCAGATCTGACAGTTCTTGGTGTTCTTGATCGATAAATTCAAAACTCAATTTCAGGTGAATTCTCGATATACTTCATATCAAAGATGTCGAAGAAATCGTCTCCATCGGATCAAAAACTAAACCACCAACTTTGTTTTTAGGTGAATATCATCAATGGCGAATCAGAATGATTCAATTCTTGGACAATATCGATGAAGCTCTAATGCAATCGATTGTAAATGGCCCTCTGGAGGTCTAAGTGGAAATTCTAGCGGTCCCAAGAACTGTATCTTCTCCTGAGATTCCTGCATCGTGAATCAAGAAAAGCCCAGGTATGTAGAGTATAGTTGAAAAACTTCAAGCTAAGGTTGACAAAAGGGCATTAACTCTACTCACAATGGCCATTCCCAATGAAATATTCAATAGGGTAGATAGTTTAACATCTGCCAAAGCTATGTGGGATGAGGTGAAGCCCAGATGCAAGATAGCACAAAAGCCCAAGCACAAAGATTGAATATCTGTGTGGGTACTTATGAAAATTTCAGATATAAAGAAAATGAATCAATCACTGATACTTATCATAGATTCAACAATATACTGAATGATCTGAGAAGAAATGGTGTTCAGAAATCAAACTTTGAGATAAACAACAAATTTCTGAACAACTTGGGTAATGAATGGTCAAGTTTTTCTGATAATATGGTTACTAGAAACTTGTCTAGGAAATCTATTCATGATGTCTATGGCATTATGTTCCATCAAGAGGACAAGATCAAGACTAGACAGTATGAACAGAAAAAGGCAAATGAAACAGTAGCCTTATTAAGTAAGAAGTATAACAACTCAATGATCATTTCTACTAAAAACCAAGTTTGTGAAATCCCAGAGACAACTCTGTGTGATGGGGATGAATCAGATGAAGAACTTAAGAGAATTTCTGATAATATTGTATTTATGACAAGGCAATTCACTCAAAGATATAATCAAAAATATCAGAATAAACGAAAATCTGAAGTTGGACTTAAGAAAAGTCAAGATGCTGGTCAAACTGAGACATCTGAACCAGCAAGATGCTTTAATTGTGGTAAGCCTGGTCATTATGCAAGACAATGCAAAATTCCCAAAGTTAAAAACTCAGGCTACTATGAGAAGAAGCATCTTCTTGCTAAGAAGAAGGAACTTGATCCAGCTCTGGTGACCAAGTATGAAGAGGATTGGTTAAACTGGAGTGATGGTGAATATGATGAAGAAGTAGCTCATTTTGCTTCAAATTGTTATATGTGCCAAATGGATCCAGAAGAAAAACATGGCATGATTCTGAGGTAACTTTTTCATCTCCTGAACTAAATTCTGAATTAAATTCCTCTTCTGAATCAAATTCTGAACTAAATTCTGAACAAATTCTGGAGATTCTGAAATGCAAAATCAATTTCAGAATATGTTTTCTGAATTTGAGAATCTCAGAAACAGAATCAAAGGTGAAAGAATTTTGGTGAATCAATTCAGAGCTGAAAGCGAAATCAATAAACAAAACTGCCAAGCAGCTGAACAAATTCTTGAAAAAGTTTTTGAAGAAAAATTATCATTAAAAGAAAAGATGGATAGCTTACAAAAAGATATCATATATGAAAAATCTGAAAAAGAAGTTCTAAATGTTAAAATGAACTTTCTGAATCAAGAAAGACTTGATCTTTACAAAAAGATTAAGGAATTAGAAGATTTGAACTTTAAAAGAGGTCAAACTGAACAGACTCTGAATATTTTGACAAACCAGGCTAAGAATTCTAAATTTTATAATATAAAGGCAGGTTTGGGATATAATGAAAGTCAAATTCTGAAAAAGGCACCTGCAAATTTTTATGATTATTCAAAAATGAAAAGTTTTAATGAAACTAACACAGGTGTCATATCCAAACTTGTTAAATGCTCTTTACCTGAAAGAATTCCTTTTGTAAAATCAGAGACTTTATTTTCTGAAGAAAAACCTCTTATTTATGGTAAAACAGAGATAGTTTCTGAAACAGAAGTAATAAATAAAAATGTTACAAACATTTCTGAAAATATTTCTGAACTTACTTCTGGATCAAAAACTGTTTCTGAAGAAAAATCTGAACCATCTATTAAAACTGAGATAACTTCTGAATTATCTTCTAAACTCACTTCTGAATTATTTTCTGAAGTTCTACCAGTAGATAATTCTGATAATACATCAGAACATGAACAAAAATATGATGAATTCTCAGATATTGAATATTTACAAGATAATGATGAAAACATTTCTAATAAATTTTTTTTTGCATCTAGCATGGCTCAGGATAAGTTCTCAGATTTGATTAATGCTTCAGATTCAGAAGATGATAATGATCATATGGTTCAAGTCATTGATAAAGATGGATATTTGATACATAAATTACAATCTTGTATGACTAAAGGAGAAATTTTAAAATCTGAAGCACCAAAATTATCTTCAGAAAAGTTTAATACTGTTTTTTCTGAAAACTGAATATCTGAAAACTGAAACTTCTTCTACTTCATCAAATGATACTCCTACTTCTACAAGAACATCATTGACTTCAGTTAAATCTTCAATATCATCATCTGACTTTGAAACCAGAGTTAAAGTGTTTGAAAAATGACAATCTTCAAGTTCCACTTCTAAAGTTCATAATTCAAAACCTAAATCTGAAGTTAAATCTAAAGTTGGTAAAAGAATTTCTTATACTACTCATTTCTTATCTTTTACAGAGCTATCCTCTTTAGTTTGGAGAAAAAAAGGTGAAAGACTATCAAAGACTGACAAATTAGATAGTTTTTCAATTTCAAAGAAAATTATGTACCAAAGATTAATAAAGTGAATAAAAGAACTTCTGTTGACAAATCAAATAGTGTTGATCCTTGCTCATCTACTGCTTTCTTAAATATTCTGAAGAATCATATTCACTATATTAATTGTGGTCATCATAATTTTCATCTGAACTTCAAAACAAATAAGAAAAATCTTGAGAAATCATATCAGAATTTCTCAGCAACATTGGTAAATAAATATAAAAAGAAAAAGAAAAAGAAAAATAATACTAAAACTGATAAATTCAAAAGTTCTGAACAAACTTCTGTCTTTCAAAAGATTAACTCAAAGTTCAAAACCTCAAAGTTTTTGACTAATCTCACAGGACCAATTTTTAAATGGGTACCTAAATCTCAATAATCAATTTTGCAGATATGTCATGTGTAGGTCTTAGATTCTGGATGTTCAAGACACATGACACCTTTCAAAGAACTTCTAACTGATTATCATGAAAGATATGGAGGAACAGTTAGCTTTGGAAATAATGCAAAAGGTTATGTGAGAGGATATGGAACTTTTTCAATATGAGATGTCAAAGTGATGAAGGTTTTCTATGTGGAAGGTCTAAAACATAACCTCTTCAGTATAACTCAATTTTGTGACAAGTATTGGAAGGTCAACTTTGATATAGACTACTGTCATGTTTTAAGTTCAACAAACAAAAATGAGTTAACTGCTTATAGAGATGGAGATATCTACACTGCTACTGTCAAAATTCGAGCTTTCAGGTTAGCTTCTATTAAGTTTATCAGTGTTAGTATAGATTAATTTTAAGAATAAGAGTTAGTTGGTTTAGAATGGCCGAAAAATCCCTAGCATTTCCGGTAGTCGCTTAAAATGTCCGTTTTTTTTTTTTGAGTGGGAAACCCAGGCACTTCCATTAAAAACAATAAAAAAAAGGTATAAAACAGAACTGGTTAACAGCCCGACCTGGAAAGGATAAACCAAGCCACAAGTAACCAGAACAAACACAGACTAATAGTAAAGACCAAGCAACAAGCAAGGGAATCATTGAAATGTCCGGTTCCGACCCGTAACTGTCCAAAACGTCCAATACAGTGCCAAATGCTCTAATTTATACCCAATTTATATAAAATATATAGTTTTAGTATTTTAATTATAAACCTTTTATTTTTGGATTAGAAATTAAGCATTTTAGGGCCTACAAATTGAGAAAAAGGCCAAAAATTGAGAAAATGGACTTCCAATTTAGCATTTTGGGCTTAAAATAAAGTTTTAAAGAAAAAAATTTAGGTTTTGGGTGGGGCCCATCACCATGGTCGCCCCCCCTCTAATCCACATATAAAAATGACTTTTTTTCATTATCCCTCATTTCTCAAGTTTCCTTTCAAATTTCAAAAACTCTCTCTCTCTCTCTAGAGCCCAAGAGCCATTTTAAGAACACTTTCATCATCTTCATCAAACTCCAGCCAAAATCCATCCATTTCTTCATCAAAAATCAAGTTCATACAAAGATTTGGAAGCTATAAACATCATCCAAAACAAGGTAGCAACTCTACTCATCTTTTCTTGCAAATTTTGGGTGAAAACCCCACTTTTCTTACATTGTTTAGCTACTTTCTTCTATAATCTGAAATTTCTGAGTTTGTGGAGAGATTAAACACCAAAACATGTAAACATGTTCATACAATGGTGGTAATCTATGATCCACACAATAAAACTCAAGAAAATAGGTTAAAAACATGATTTTATGTGATTATGAACAACAATGGTGATTTTTGGTGCTGACAGATTTCATGCATGTGCATAAATCGTCCATTTATTGCAAATAATATGTTCAAATGTCATAATGTTTCTTCCAAAGGTTTATTTAGTGAGTTGGGGTTCCATTCCAAGTGGTTTCACTAAAAAACAATGAGTTTTGCCCCCCCAAATGCTCATAGCAAGATGAATGTGCATCTTGAAGTTCAACAGTAAGTAAACCTTACTTTGAACGACCATAACTCTTTGAATATTCATCCAAATGACTTGATTTTTCTTCTGGAATTTAATTTAATGAGTTAGCTTTCAAATGCCACTGGTTTCATTAAAAAATATGGTGATTTGAGGTTTCAATTAATCAAAACAAAATGAAGGTGCATTCTGTCCAAAGCTGACAGATTTGTGCATGCATGTTCAAATGGCCATATCTCTTTCAAAACTCAATGAAAAAGAATGATTTTTTCTTTCGATAGTTAGTTTTATTAGTTATCTTCTGTTTGCAAGTGGAATCACATGAAAATATGGAGTTTTGACCCTCCAAACACCTAAAACAATTTAGGTGTGCAAACTGTGAAACCACTAGTAGGTAAAACCCTACTTTGCATGTTAATACCTATTTGAATATTTGTCCATAATGCATAATTGTTCTTCTGGAGTTTTCTTTTATGAGTTAGGGTTCATATGAATCCAGTTTCATTCAAAAATATAAAGTTTTGAGGCATCAACCAATTTATTAAAGTTAAGTGTGCAATCTGTCAACTAATGACAGAATTGTGCATGCAACTTTGTGGTGCCATATCTCCTTCATAACTCATCCAAAATGAGTGATTCTTATTTCAAAAGTTTCCTTTATGTGTTATGCTTATAATCCAAATGGAATTTCTGAAAAACATTAAGTACAACTCTTCAAATGAATGTTTTACTAACAGTGTGCAATCTGCCATGGTTGCTATGACACACTGTTTGATATAAATTATTTGAACCCTTTTTATATGTCTAATGTTAATCCCCATATTACAACAGATCTGATATAGAATGCTCAATGAATCCTCATTTTATTAGAACTGTAGAAAGCTTTACAGAGAAAAACACACTTACACCTTTAGATGACTCTCATATGTGGTGTACCATTAATGTTCCAGTTACTAACTGTCTAACAGACTATCTATATATACTACAAAAGTAAAGCTACAGTTACATGTATTTAAATCACAGCCCAATTACATTAAGACACGTCATCAAAAACTCTATTCAGAAGTTCTTCAGAACTTCTGAACTATCTTCAGAATTCTGAACTTTGCTCTTCAGAACCACTTCTGAATTGTCTTCAGAACTTCTGAATTTTCACTTCAGAAGTTCTTCAGAACTTCTGAATATATCTTCTGAACTTCTGAAGATGACTTTATTTATCTTTCTAGAACTAGTTCAGAACTTCTGAAATATTCATCTTCAGATTCTGAAGTTCTTTCCTTTACAAAACATTTCAAACATAGGATCCAAATTCATAGGATTCTTTGGATCCTAACATCTAAAATGCATGAAATTTGGTCACACTGACCTTAACTCAGTAACGCATCACATATAAAAAGATGGGAAATTTTGTTGTTTTGGATGTTACATTAAATTGATCATTTTTGGGACTTATAGTTTCTGTCAGGAAATGAAATTCTGAAACTATTTGAATTCATAAAATAGGATCACCTAAAAGAATATACATTATATTTTCGGTATAAATTATTTCCTTAAAGAGCATATGTGCATTATGTATAACGGGATAATAGTAGACCAAGTTGGACATATAAGGACTTATAAGCGCACTCATAGTAATCATTAGACATATAAGTGACCATGTTGGGTATTTCTCTTTGATAGGGAAACGTTAGGCCGACGGGTAGGTGCGGATCGTGCTTTGTTGATTGGAACTTTTTGCTATAAGGTGAGTATTCACAGCCCCACTTTTAAAGTATTTTAAACGTTTTGGGGTGGAAAGCATGATTAAATGAAATGTTTGAGCTATTTGCATTACCGAATGTGAAACAATATGAAATTGTTGTTTTTGGGCACTAAGGCATGTACACTAATAGATTGTATTGAGTAAAATGTTCCATAAAAGTTTGTACACTACTATTAACTCAAGTGAGGAGCCGAGGGTATTTGTGGATAGCGCTATTGGACGGACAATCCCACCTAAAGGCCAAAAAGTAGGGGTGTGGATAGCAATCCCACCGGGAAACTACAGGTAGGGGTGCACTATACTTAAAAGGAAGGTTCTACACATGTGAACTTTAGGTCCACCGTTGAGTTAGAACTAAAAATATTTTTGTGGTCGAAGGTTTAGTGGCGGCTCATTACTTACTAATAATTAAGGTCCAAAAATGCCTTGAAAGTTTTATGATGTAAAGATTTATTAAGTGCCATAAAAGTATTTTGCTCAATATTCATTTATGCAAAAGATGTTATAATATTTAAAACCTGTGAACTCACCAACTCTTTGTAGTTGACCTTGTTTTATCATGCTTTTCAGGAGTAAGGGAGGTAAACCGAAATGTTTAGTTATTTGGATGCATAAACATCAATCAAGTTTTTATTTGAAACTGTTTCGTTTAAACACTGTGTTTACTTTATTTTGTTAAAATTTTGGGATTGTAAGATGTAATTCCAAATTTAATATTTTATGTATTTGAATGGATGATTGGTGTTGTTTATGTCCTATTGCTATGAAATCATGAGCTATCATGTTTCGTGTTTCCGCTTTAGCGGGGTGTGACAACAGCAGATGGTTAATTACAAGGAGTTTGTTATATTTTCTCATCTATGAAGACTGATAGTTGGCTTTGGCACAGAAGAATGTTACATCTGAACTTCAAAGCCATTTCTGAACTAGAAAGACATAACTCTGTAAGAGGATTACCAAAGATCAGATTTGAAAAAAATTCCTTGTGTTCTGCTTGTGAACTAGGGAAGATCAAAAGAAGCTCCCATCCTCTGAAAATGCTATCTTCATGCAAAGCTCCACTTGAAATGCTACATATGGATTTGTGTGGACCAATGCAGACTCAAAGCATGGGTGGAAAAAAGTATATTCTTGTTATTGTAGATGAATATTCAAGATATACTTGGATTGAATTTTTAAGACTCAAATCTGATACTTCTGAAAGACTTATTCCTTTTCTGAAGAAAATACAAGTTCTTCTTCAACTACCAGTTCAAATGATCAGAGGTGATAATGGCACAAAATTTACAAATTCTACACTTCAGAATTTGTTGGTATAACACATAATTTTTCCGCTGCCAGAACTCCCCAACAGAATGGTGTTGTTGAAAGGAAAAATAGAACTTTGGTAGAACCTGCAAGGACCATGCTGGCATATTCTGAACTACCTTTATCTCTGTGGGCAGAAGCAATTGCAACTGCATGTTTTACTCAGAACAGGACAATTCTGGTTAGAAAACTACTTAAAACTCCTTATGAAATTATTAAACAAAGAAAACCCTCTATTGATTATTTTAAAATTTTTGGTTGCAGGTGTTTTCTTCTGAATAATACACAGCATCTAGATAAATTTGCACCTAAGGGTACAACTGGTATCTTTGTTGGCTATTCTCAAAGATCCAAAGCATACAGAGTACTCATCAAAGGAACTCAAAGGATCAATTAGACTTCAAATATCAGATTTCATGAGCCAACACTGACTTCTGAACAAGAAAGTTCAGAACTCAAGCTTAACCCAGTTTCTGAAATTTTGGATTCAGAAAACAGCAAGACAAATCACACTTCTGAATCTAAAACTTTACTTAAATCCAATTTATACACATTATGCCAAGACTTATTTGATATTTCTGTGAATGTTTCTGTAGATTATCAAAATCCTTCTCTTCTCAGAAGCATACCAGAACAAGAATCTACAGAACCTACAATATCAAATATTTCTGGACCACCTATCTCAACCTCAAATTCAGAACTTCCTACTTCTGAACCTGTACAAGTTATTTCAGAAACAGTTCAAGACATTTCTGAACCTATTGTCCCTGTTTCTGAAATTATGCATACTATTTCTGAACCAGTACAGAATATTCAATTTGAGGGGGAGACTTCAGATCTTCATTCAGCTATCAATCATGATACTAAAACTTAATCAATCATTGATGATTATGACTCTTTCAACAATGTTTCATTTGTTCAACCATTGCCAAATGTGAAGAAATGGACATCAAGTCATCCAATTCACCGGATTATTGGTGATGCATCAAAAGGTGTACAAACAAGATCAGCCACAGCAAATGAATGTCTGTATGTGAATTTTTTAAGCAGTATGGAACCCAAAAAGCCATATGAAGCCCTTCTAGATCCAGATTGGGTTTTAGCTACGCAAGATGAGCTAAATCAACTTGAAAGAAATAAAGTCTGGAGGTTGATTCCAAAACCAAAAGGTAACTCAATCATTGACACCAAATGTGTTTTCAGTAATAAAAAGGATGAACATGGGATTGTTGTGAGAAATAAAGCAAGATTTGTAGCTAAGGGGTATTGTCAACAAGAGGGAATTGATTATGATGAAACTTTTGCTTCTGTTGCAAGACTAGAAGCTATCAGAATTTTTCTTGCATATGCTGCTCACAAAAAATGAAAGTGTTTCAAATGGATGTTAAGTGTGCATTTCTGAATGGAATTCTTCATGAAGAAGTGTATGTTGAACAACCAGAAGGCTTTGTAAGCAAAGAATTTCCAGATCATGTTTACATCTTAGAAAAAGCCTTATATGGATTTAAACAAGCACCAAGAGCATGGTATGACACTCTCCCAACTTTTCTTCTGAATTCCAAGTTCAAAAGAGGTACTGTTGATACAACTTTATTTCTGATAAAGGAAGGTGATGATATGATCTTAATACAAATATATGTTGATGACATTATATTTGATTCTACTAATTCCAAATTTTGCAGAAATTTTGAGAAAATCATGCAAACTGAATTTGAAATGAGTATGATGGGAGAGTTAACATTTTTTCTTGGTCTTCAAGTTAAACAACTTCCCACTGGCATATTCATTAATCAATCAAAGTATGTTTTGACTTACTTAAAAAGTTTGACATGTCTGACTGTTCTAGTATTCAAACTCCAATGGTCACTGCAACAAAATTAGAACCTGATTTAAATGGAAAATCTGTTGATTTATTTACCAAAGCACTTGATGAAAAATGTTTTAATTTTTTGATAAGTAAATTGGGCATGATGAATATGTCTGTGTAAGTATTAAGCATCAATTCAAAATTAAAAAATTATGTTATGAATCTATTTCATCAAATTTCTGAGAAATCTTAACATCATAATTTATGTAGTTATGTTTTCAGAACCTTATATTTCATGATTCAGAGGCATAGTTCCTTCTTAATTTTCAAAAATTGATTTTCTTCCAATACTTGCAATTTTTTTTCTTTCATTTCTCTACCTTTTATCTCTAACAAATTTGATGTCTAGCATTGTTTAAAGGGGAGAATCATAATTTTTCTTGATTCAAGGGGGAGTCATACTCAAATCCCAGTCTTTAGAACTCTCCTATAACACTCAAGATCTGAAATGGTGAGTAACACATCAAAACTTACAAATATGAGGAATATGGACAAACTTCTGACGATAATTTTTTTTATTGTTCAAACCTACTTCTGAATTATTCAAATGTTTTATCTTTTTCAGAATGTTTGTAGATTTAAATTAATTTCGTAGTTTTGAAGTATTAAAAGTCAAGTTCTGAACATGTTCCGAAGGTACTGAAGTGTTTCTGAATTATTTCATTAAACCTTCTGAACTTATTCTCAGAAGTTCTGAACTTCTTCTCAGAATTTTTTATCCCCTTGTAAAGACTAATCGTGCGCCACGTGTTTTAATTTCATTGGTCAATCCTTCAACACGTCGATTAAACGGTTCATTTATCATAATAAATGATGATTACTACTCTAATTACCATTACTGCCGGCCACGTGTCCATCCACGATTATCCAGACATTTATAATCCATGGATTCACCTTCGTCTTCATTTTTTAGTGATCTTTCCCCCCAGAATCTCTCTGTGTTCATTGATCTTCAAACTCAAATTTTTCCTCATTTTCAACTATGTCGACTTTGAATGTTCACTCTGCAAAGTCCTGTTTCAGTGATAGTAATGGATCTTCAAGTGACGATTCATTCAAAATCGTACCTAAGATGATAATGGTTGGATCAATGGAAATCAATCTAGAAGACGAACAAATCCTGAAAGACACTGCTACTACTGTGATTTCTGAAGCTGGTCCTTCGAACCCTAACCCTAACCCGCGCACTGATAAAATTTGGTAAACTCAAATTGAGCCTATTGAAGTGGCTTCTGAGTCGAATGTTGGTGTTGCTGATTCTTCATCTCATGCACAAAGCAGTGATGGCCCTGATTTGTCCAAACTATATGTTCCTGAAGAAAAATTACTTGACATCAAGAAGAAAAATTGTGCCCTGAACCTTAGGTCTACTGATTTCAATGAAGATCAAATGATCTTAATTGAAATTTTGAAGAAACATCCCCTTCGAGCTTTGCTATCCAGAAAAGTCTTGGTTCCTGCTTCATATCTGCAACAATGGTGGTTTCATGCTGAAATCGATGAAGAGGCGGATGATATTTTCTCATATGTACACGGCTACAAAGTCTGTATCTCTGTTGAAGATGTTAGAAGTGTTCATTTTCTTCCAAAGGAGGATGAAGTTGTTGGGAAAACTTCATTTGGTCCTATTCCATCCTCTTCTGAGATGATCTCAGATTTTATGAAGTTAGGATATTCTTAACAATTGAATGCTTTAAGCTCATTCAGAAGAAAGTGTTTACCCCCAATCTGGTACTGTCTATTCACAATTCTGAACACTTGTCTGTCTGGGACTACCTAAACCAGTAGTCTCTTCCCCTGATTCTAACAAGAGTGGTGAGCATCGTGAGGTGTCTAGAATTCCTAGGCAAAGTGGGGAGGCTGTTCATGGGGGAGAACAATCTCATGGTGTGAGGAGGAAAAATGAAAATGAGAGGTTGGGTAGAAGAGTAAGAAAAAGAACTGAAGAGGGTAGAACACAAGTAAAAGATAAAGAAACTTGTGAACCAACTGTTCTAAGTTGGGCACCCACATCATCTATTACTCCACATTCTTTGGTGGGCAATATTGAAAAAGCCAGTGAGCCCATGGAAAAACTTGTTAACCCCTCCAGCCACTCACCCATCTCTCAACAGAAGGGTGTTTCACTAACACATATGGGGCAAGCAGCTAATTTACCAATAGGTTCCCATTTGGAAGAACCTATTGTTGAAAAAAAAGGATATTTGTCCCCCCTTCACAGTTTTGAGCTCATTGAGTCTGAGAGTCCACTCAACATTGGGCCTTCTAAACCACTAAATGTGGATTTTCTTCACACTAGCACACATCTTTCAGATGTAAACAAGCAAAGTGTTAGTCATATTGCCAAAACAACCATAGATATACCTATTACAGGTTATCAAGGATTGGTTGGAAGTCCTGGTGGAGTGAACACCACTAAAGCTCCATTTACATAATCACATGTGGATCATGATGCTGTGGCATCTACAGGCCAACCTTCTTCTGAAGGGACTGCAAACAAGACCATTTGTTGGTCTTGGACCTTTACCCACATCTTCTGAATTCTCAGAATTCAAGGATTTCTGTACTTCTGAATTTGCAAAGATTCCGAAGGACATAAAGGATTTGCCAGATAAAACTTCTAAGGTGTTGGAGGATAGGTTGGATAAGCAGGAGGTAACAGTGGTAAATAAGTTGAATGATTTTCAGCTATCAACTTCAAATGATCTACAATCTATCAAGAAGGCAATTCTGAATGCTTTTTCTGAGGTTATTTCTACAGTGGCTTCTCTGAAAATTTCTATGCCTTCTACTTTTTCTACTCAGCCAGACTCATCCCAGTTTGCTACAAAGGAAGATATCTCTCAGATTCTGAATCAACTGTCTTCAATTCAGAATTCTCAATCAACTTTGAATAATAGACTCTATGTCTTAGAGTGTAGACCTCAAGCAGATACTTCCAAAAGGAGTCTTGATGATCAGGACCCTGATAATCAAGAGGGGGAGAAGAGACAGAAAGTATCTGAAGATGTTGAGATACCACAAAATCAATCTTCTAAACAATCTTCTGAACAATCTTCTGAAGAAACTCATTATGTTGTTGGTGAAGATGTTAACAGAATTTCTTAAGCTATTGATGACATTTTACATGCTGAAACAAAAGGTCAAGAGGCTAAACATATTACTTCTGAAGAACTTGTTGAAGAAGGGTATGAGACTGAAAAAGTGTCTCATGAATCTGAAAAGAATGTAAGTTCAGAAGACATGGACCTTATTCCAGATTCTAATGAAGAGATGCTGAATGAATATTTAGCATTGAAGAAACACTTGGAGAACCTGGTGATCTTTCAGATGTGATAATGTTTGAAGATAATGAAGAGATGGAGGAGAATGTTGATGAAGAAATAAATATACATAGAGAAATGGTAATTTGGAAACCACAAATTCTGAACAGATTGGATAGTGATGAAGTTTTTGAAAACCTTTGGAGGTTAATATGCCAATTCTGCTGGGTATATCTAATTCTGAACAATCCAAGGAATCTGGAGTGTAGATTATTGGATGACAAGTAGGCTGTTTTCAAAGAATTCATAAATCAACCATCTGAGTATTTTGACATAGAAATAGACTTATGTCATATGCGTGATGTCGAAGTTTCAGATGAGATCTTGATGGCATTTTCTAAGAAGTTGGAAGTAAGATTCAGACCCTGCATTAGTATACCTTTGATCAACTTGCCTTTACTTGAAGAACTTGTTATTGATCAAGTGTATGAAAAGGAAAATCTGTATGATTTTTCTGAAGCCAACCAACTCATCTTTCTAGAAGATTCTTATAGCAATCTGTACAGAAGAAGTTTGAAGCATGCAACTCTTGAAGATTTTTTTAATGATGAATTGTCTGAAGATTACATTTCAAAAGTGAAAGAGTTTGTTCAAAAGTATGGAATTCAAGACCTACATGATTCTACTTTGATTAAGAAGATCAGAAGCCTTTCAAAAACTTTTATAGATGATATTTATATTGTGAAGTTTGGAGCTGAAAGAAGAGATGACACTCTAACTGAGTTCTCTCTATTTGACTTTTATAAGTTTAGATTACAAGACAAACTTGCAGTTCTAGCTTTCTGTGTTAAAAGAAAAGATTTTGAACTTATTTCAGAAATTAGAAGAATCTTGGGAATTTATATCAGAAATCTGATCAAGCATGATTTTCAGTTAGCCTTGGAATTCAGATTACATAAAGTAAATGTTTTAGAGACAATTAGTATTGAAAGAACTGGACTGACTAAAATATTTACAGAACCATATATAGGTTTCAGGTTTGAAGTAGAAGGAACCTATAGAACTTTTATTGTATCTGATATCCCAAACTACTCTACTTCTACTCTGAATTGGCTTCTGAAATATGCTGAATGGTTTGTTCCTGCATCTGATATAAAAGAAGAGATTTTCTATCTGATCAAGGAAAGAATAAATTTCAGAGAATTTATCAGAAAAAGTTATCTTGCTGGGCACATAAAAATAAATCAAATTAAAGGAGTTGACTATATTTTTTGAGCAATGCATATGATTTTCAGATTCACACCAAGAAACAAGATATAGAAGAAATCTTGAAGATTTAGAAGATTGTAAGTTCAGAAGAAATCCTTAAAGAGAAAGAGAAAGGAAAAGAAAAGGTTTCTGAACATATATCTAAAGAAATAGCCCCTGTTACACAAGTTTCTGAATCTGAACATATCCAAGAACAACGAATTGAAGAAAGTGCTTTCACAATGTTTCTTGAGTACTTTCATCCAGAAATGTTCATGGAGTATGAACAGAAATTCAATTATATTGAATATTGGGTCAAGAAATCTTTTGGATGGAAGCAATGGTACTCAGATATTATAAGGAAGATCAAAATTCCTGTAAATGAAGCTAGAAAAGAAAGTCCAATTGTGAAAGTGATTACAGCAGATTTAAAAACAAAAACAAATTACAAGTATGCCTTCTTCACTGTGGAAAGAAAGAATGGTGAGATTTCCACATTCTCAGAAGCTGATTTTCAGAATGTTCACCTTAGAGACTTACTCAGAGTATACAGAAGTCTCTATCCTTTTCAAGACTACATTGCTAAATTCAGAAAAATCTTTCCTAGTTCTCAGCGATGGCCTCTACAGAGAATTTATTTGGGTTGCAAAGACTGATTTTCAAGTTACGTATGTTCTAAATCAAGAGAAAGTTCATCTAAGCAGGCCAAACTTCAAGTTGCCAAATATAGATAATCTCAAAAGAAGCACACTGGTTATTCAGCCTCCAGGATTTGTTTGCAAATGTTTTGAAGAGTTGTTGTTTATCAGATTTGAAGAACTTCACAAATGCTGTAATGGAACTTTAATGGCTATAAGAGATAGATTGATAAAAAGGCAAAATAAAAGACAAAAGAATCTAAGTGATGAAAAATGGGAAAAATACAGAAAACTTGCTCAGGAGATGCTCAGAATCATTGAATCCTTGCTTGAATACAGAAGTCTTATTCTGAAGGATGTTAGACAAATCTTAATCTGGAGTTATGATTTGAACTTTTGAAGCTAAGGGAGAGATTGATAGATATTAGAAGTAGCTTCAAAAGAAGACTGGGTTCTGAAGAGAAAGGTTCAGAACTCAGAAGATAAGTGAAGTAAAGCCTAAGGCATAACTTCTGAAGTGGCTACTTTAGAAGTTCTGAAGATTTTGAAGAAGTTCTGAAGATGGTTCTGAAGACATTTCTAAAGAAGTTCTGAAGAAGTTCAGAAGCAGTTCTGAACTTGTCTGTCATATTTTGTACTGTATCTTTAGCATTTCCATTTGTATATAAATAGATAGTTTGTTAGACTGTTAGAACTAACGTTGATAGATAAAGCTTGTAAAGATACACATTTTGTAATACTATTTTCATAATCAATACGACATACAACTTCAGTGATACATATCTTGTTCCTATTCTTTAAACTTTCTATCTTCTTGATATTTGGGATCTAACATAGTTGTAGGTAGATTTCTTCAGAACAGCAGACTTGAGTTCTTCAAAGATAAGGGAAGCATAATCATAATTTTTATTATATGCAACACCATGAAAAATGATCCTCCCATTTGTAGAAGCTTGCTCCAGGCTTGAACTTTTCCCAGAAAGACAAGTGTTCAGAATGGTGAATAGACAATACCAGATTGGGAGTAAACACTTCCTTCTGAAGGAACTTAAGGCATTTAAATGTTCAGAATAGCCCAACCTCATAAAATCAGAAATCATTTATGAGGATGATGGAATAGGGTCTAATGAAGTCTTCCCAACAACTTCATCTTCTTTAGGAAGAAAATGAATGCTGCGAACATCTTCAACAGAAACACATACCCTGTATCCATGAATATATGAAGAGATGTCATTTGCTTCTTCATCAACTTCAGCATGAAACCACCACTGTTGTAGGTATGAGGCAGGAACCAGAAATTTCCTTGATAAGAGAGCACGATGGGGATGTTTCTTCAAAATTTCAATCAAGATCATTTGATCATCATTGAAATCAGCCGATTTGAAATTTAAAGCACATTTGTTCTTTTTGATATCCAATTGCTTATCTTTAGGAACATACAATTTTTACGAATCAGGACCATCACTGCTTTCAGCACGAGAATGAGAATCACCTACTCCAACATTTGATTCAAAAGCCACATCAATAAACTCAATTTGTGTTTCCCCAATTTTGTCAGTACGCGGGTTAGGGTTAGGGTTAGGGTTAGTATTTGAAGGTCGATTACCAGTTGTAGCAGTATCCTTTAACATCTGATCATCTTCCAGAGTTATCTCTGTTAGACCTAAGAAGTATGAACCATAAGATGGAAGTATGATATGACGTGGCACACTCTTACCTCATGCGTCTCCGTTTACAACTTAATTCTGTTATATGCTCCTACCTACTGATGTGTCAGTTTGTAACTGGTTAGATTGTTGACTTTATATTCATTGTAATGGTATAAATAGATTAGTTCTTTGAATGTAAAGATGTCTATTGAAAGCATACTTTTGGAGATCATATTGTGCGTCTAATTCCCGTATTTGTAATCAAACTTCAAGGTTATCAATACAAACTCAGTCTGTTCTTCATCATTTCTTACTTACTGTTTCTTTGATAATTACTGTGGTTAATTGATTTGAATTGCTTCCGGTTATACTTTGATTCACAAATCTCTCGAATAACTATTTAGAAAGGGATCTGGGTTCCAACAATTGGTATCAGAGCCATCTAATCAATCTATTGATTATTTGATCTCTTCCATTTGGAGAAATCCCTCTTCTACAGTACAATATCTTTCAGTTTTATACTAGTGTTCATAACTCTACCCTGTTCTACGAGAATTTGTTAATCTCATAACAATTTTCTCCAAAATAGTGGTAATTGTGGTTAATTTTGAAGGATATCGACATATTTTTCAATTCAATTGGAATTTAGTTGTTCTAAATTTCATATAATCGTCAATTTTTGTTCTCCCTCTCGTTTTCTCTGTTCTCTGTTAAAAATGGCAAATTCAAATTTGAATGTTGTTTACACCTCCGGTTCACTGACCAAACCTCCTACTCTCATTTGTGGTGAATATCCACAATGGAAAATTCGAATGATAAATTTCTATGAAGGACTGGATACAGAACTCTATCCTATTGTCCAAAATGGTCCCGTCGTACCAATGACTACAATTCATCGAATTCCTGCCACTACCAATACTGATGAAGTCCCATCTCAAAAAGTTCCAAAGCTGAGGGGAAATTGGTCTTATGAGGAAAAGGCCAAAGTCGAACTAGCCAAAAAGGCAAAAACTCTTCTTATCATGGCTATTCCAAATGAGATTTTTCAATCTCTGGATTCTTGTGATACTGCCAAAGAATTATGGGATCAATTAGAAAACCTTCTGGAAGGTGGTGCTAAAATGAAGAAAAACAGAAGAGCTCAAGCTCTGAACGAATATAACAGCTTCCAAGCCAATCCTAAAGAGACTCTGGAACAGACATATCATAGATTTAATTCTTTAATAAATCTATGTAAAAGATGTGATATTGTTCGATCACGAGAAGACAACAACATTCTATTTCTTAAACGATTGGATTTAGAGTGGTCAAATCTTTCTATGTCCCTTCAAGCAAATCAAGATCTTGAGCAATGGACTTTGCATGATGTTTTTGGTACTTTGCAAGCCCATGAGCAAGAGGTTGTTCAGAAGAAAACAACTATAGGTGGACCTCTGGCTTTGATCTCTGAATCTAAGAGAACGACCAGAAGAAGAAGTGAAGAAAGGAGAGGAAAAAGCAAGGTCTTCATATCAGAGGCTATTCCAGAGAATGATTCTGACTCTGATGATGAAATCAAAGCATTTGCTGATTCTTTGGCTCTTATAACCAAACAATTCACTAATAGGTTTGGGAATAGATCATTCCAGGGAAACAGAAGATCTGATCGATCTACTAATTCTCCCAAACAAGAGATTCAGAGAACTGAGAAATCTGACGCAGAGAAGAAAATCGATGAGATGAAGAAGAAGGATGTATGCTACAGATGTGGCAAGCCAGGACATTACTCTAAGGATTGCAGAGGAACTCTGGATAAAGACAAGACGTACTACAAAAACAAATACAAATACAATGTCACTGAAAGAGCCCACTATGCTGAGAAAGAAAACTGGCTAGGAGATGAGTCTAGCGGTGACGAGGCCATGTTTTGTGGGATGGCAAAGACAAATGAGTCAGAAGATCAACTTTCTGAATCACCGGTTAGTACTTTCTCTGAATCATCTTAACTTGAAAACACAATTGTGCTTTTATCAAATAACTTTGAAGAATTAAAAACAAAAGCTCACAATTGAAAAGGAATTACGAAAGAGCATTGAAAAAGATCTTTCTACAACACAAAGGGAAAGAGATATTTATAAAAGGGAGATGGATATTTTAACAGAAGAAAAACTGGAACTAAGCACTAAAAAAGAAAAGATTTCCACGACTCTAAAAATTACTGAAGTTAAGATTAGAAAGGAGAACTTAAATTTTAAGAAACTTTTGGAAGAAAAAGATAAGGAGATTCAAGCTAAAGAAAGTGACAGATTAAATTTTGTAGCACTTAAAAACTATTTTCAAAAGGAGAGAGAATTTTTACATGTTGAACTTCAGAATAAAAGGCTGCAAATCAAAACATATTTGGATGCCCAAAAAGTTCACGACAAAATTAATACACAAGTAGGGAAATCTGGACTTGGTTTTGAGGATTTAGATCCCTACATGAAATCTGGATAAATGTTTCAAACTTGAACATGAAAATGTTTTGCAAATTTCTTCAAAGAAAAATCCAGAGATATTTCCTTGTTCTTTAATAGACTTACATCTTTCTGAATCTCAAGATAATTTGGAAGTAACCACATATCCTTGGGAGACTGATGATCAAGGTGAAGATTTCTTTGATAATTATGAAAAATATTTTTCTAATTTAGAAAATCAGTCTCCATCTATTTACAGTAAGTCTCCAGAGGTCATCAAAAATAAAGATGCCCCTTTCTTATATACTAATAAATCTCTGGAAATCAGAGCCTCTGATAAAAATGTTGAAAAACATTTCAGTGGCATATCGATACTCTCTGATTCTTCAAAAGAACAAAGAAAATCTGTATCTATTCATCGAGACTTCATAAGGATGTGTATTAAAGCCAAATCTTGTCTTGAACTTGAGAAAGAAGAAAATCTCAAAAAAAGTTTGAAAGATAAACAGTCTCCAAAACCCAATCTTCCAAAATTTACTTATGTTCAAAAGGGAAAATGGAAATCTAATATCTTTGCTCCTGTTTCAGTAACTTCGAAAGCTCCTAAGAAGGTAAATCAGAGGAAGCCTCCGCTGAAGAACATTTCAATGTCTAGTCTAGATAGGAAGTTCTATAAAACTACTGATACTTGAACAGACAGTATTAAGAAAAATTGTAGTTCTCATTATCTTAATGAAAATTCAATGAAATCCTTTCTGTCTCAGAATTCTGAATGTTTTTCTATGTTCTTAAAATTAAAACAATTTTTCTTGAGGACCTCTGATCAGTCAAATGCAAACTTCTCGTACTTCAAAAATAAACCAAAGAAAAACAATAAGATAAAAACTACAAAGAATAATCTTCAACCTCCTGCTAAATCAAATCAAGCGCAAGTTAAAAAGTTTGACAAAACTAACATTAAAGGACCCACAATGAGATGGGTACCTTAAAAACTCTGATTGTGATTGCAGAAGGAGCTTGTGCATATCTGGTATCTTGACTCTGGATGCTCGAGGTACATGACTGGAACGAAAAACTTACTTTCCCAATTTAAAGAAAAATGTGGTGGAGCTGTAACGTTTGGAGATAATGGTAAGGGTCGAATAAAAGGCTACGATACTCTACAAGAAGGTAACATTACCTTATCAAAAGTAGCTCATGTTTCTGGACTAAAACATAATTTATTAAGTGTAAGTCAACTTTGTGATTCTAAAATACTTGTTGTATTTGATGAAAAACATTGTTACTTATTCTCTAAGGCAGGAGAAGAACTCTGGAGAGCAGACAGAAAAGGTAATTTGTATATGATAAATTTCACATCCAAGGATGGTAAGGAAACTCTCTATCTCATTTCAAAAAAGAGTGAAGTTGCATGGTTATGACATCATAAAATGTCTCACTTAAACTTTAACTCTCTTGAAATGACAAAAGTTAGTAACTGGTCTTCCAGAAGTTCATTTTCAAAAAGATCATCTCTGTCCTGCATGTGAAATCGGCAAAATTAAACGAGCTTCTCATAAAACAAAGAGTGATCATTCTTGTACTCGACCTCTGCAATTGCTACATGTTGATCTCTGTGGTCCCATTGCAATTGTTAGATATTAAAGTATGAGTCAAAGAAGAGATGTCTACAAATGTCAACACACACTTTTTGTTATAACTAATTGTTGTTAGACGCTCCCTTTATGACACATGGCACTTTGTAATTGGCTAGCATTTTGACTTTCTGTCTTTGTATTTGTATAAATAGCATTGTATTGTGTTTGTAAAAATGGTCGATTAATACATTTACATTTTGAAGAATACTGTGCGTAAGTCATTTCATAATCTTTGTTCTTCATTCTGTTTACTGTTCTATTGATTTAAATTGTTAATTGATCTGCTTCCGCTATTCACTCAGATTCAATACTCTCAATTAACAATCGGTTTAAAGGAATCTGGAACCAACAATTGGTATCAGAGCCTTCTAATCAATCTATTGATTATTAGATCTCTTCCATTGAAAGAATTCCTTTCAATCGAACAGTATTTTCTCAGATTCAAAATTTGTTTATCAATCCACTCTGTTTTACGAAATTCTGTTGAAACGTTAACAATCTTCTCTTAAATTGAGTCATTCATTTTGTAATCTGAAGAAACAGTGATATTATCGACCTGTTCTTCTTGAGATTTAATTGTTCTAAATTTCTTTCAAATCTTCAAATTTTCTCTTCTATCATACTCAAATGACAAATTCGAGCTTGAATGCCGTTTATACGTACGGGTCCCCGACTAAACCTCCAACTCTTGTACGTGATGAATACCCACAATGGAAGATTCGAATGGTTAACTTCTATGAGGGATTGGATGCTTTGAGTTATATCCAATTATTCAAAACGGTCCGTTTGTTCCCACCACTACTATTCCCGAATTCCACCACCGCAAATTCGGATGAGGTACCAAGAAGATCGGTTCGAAGTCAAGGAATAATCGGACCGATGAAGAAAAAGCTAAGGTGGAATTAGCTAAGAAAGCTAAGTCTGCCGTTGATAATGGCCATTCCAAATGAGATTTTTCAATCTCTCGGACTCATGTGACACAGCAAAAGATTTATGGGATCAACTGGAGAATCTCTTAGAAGGTGGTGCGAAAATGAAAAAGAACAGAAGAGCCCAAGCTCTAAATGAATATAATAGTTTTCAAGCACTGACTGATGAATCTCTGGAACAAACATTTCATCGATTCAACAATCTGATTAATCTCTGCAAGAGATGTGACATTGTTAGATCAAAGGAAGACAACAATGTTCTATTTCTCAAAAGGTTAAACCCTGAATGGTCAAATCTATCCATGTCACTACAAGCCAATCAGGATCTTGAACAATGGTCGCTGCATGATGTATTCGGTACACTGCAAGCTCATGAAAAAGAAGTTGTTCAGAAAAGAACAAACATCGGAGGTCCTCTGGCTTTGATCTCGGAAACAAAAGGAATCAGAAGACGAAGTGATGACAGGAAGAAATCGAAGGCCTTCATATCAGAGACTGCTCCAGAAGATGACTCTGAATCAGATGATGAAATTAAAGCGTTTGCTGACTCTCTGGCTTTAATAACCAAACAATTTACTAATCGTTTTGGAAATAGGTCTTTGAAAGGAAATAAACGATTTGATCGTCCCTATGTTCCTAAACAAGAAGTACACAGAAGAAGAAAAGAAAGAAGAAGAATTAAAAAGAAAGAAAGATGTCTGCTACAGATGTGGCAAACCCGGACATTACTCGAGAGATTGCAGAGGAGCTCTGGAAAAGGATAAAACTTATTACAAAAACAAATATAAGTACAATGTCACTGAAAGAGCACACTTTGCAGAAAAAGAAAACTGGGTGCAAGATGAATCCAGCGGTGATGAAGCCATGTTCTGTGGAATGGCAAACACAAACGAATCAGAGGATCAACCCTTCCGAGTCACCGGTTAGTAATTTCTTCCGGATCATCCGAGCTTGAACAAACGATTGTGATGTTATCAAACAATTTTGAGGAACTAAAGCGAAACTCACAATCGAAAAGAAATTACGAAAAAGTACCGAGAAAACTCTTTCTACAATCAAAAGGGAAAGAGATATTTTCAAAAGAGAAATGGATTTACTTACGAAGAAAAACTCGAATTAAATATCGCAAAGGAAACAATTTCCATGAGTTTAAAACTTTACGAAGAAAAACTTAAAAAGGAAATTTTGAATCTCAATAAACTTACGGAAGAAAAAAGGAAAGAAATCGTAGAGACAAAGAGAGTGATAGACTCAACTCGTAGCACTTAAAAACTATTTTCGTAAAGAGAGAGAATTTTTACACATTGAACTTCAACGGAAAAAGCTACGATTATAACATATCCGGATGCACAGAAGGTTCATGACAAAATTAACACACAAGTAGGAAGATCTCGGACTTGGTTTCGAGGACCTAGATCCCTACACGTGTAAGAAAAGGTCGTATCCGAAATCGTTTTTTTGTGTTGGACAAATACAGAAGCCAAAGTTTCCAATTTTGTATGAAAAATCTATTTTTAAAAAATCTAGATATGAAAATCATCATAAAACAAGCAAACTTCAATTCGAAAATATTGAATATTGTTGTAAAACAAATGTTGATCTAAATAAAGTTCAGAAGAAAGATGATATTTTCAATTTTGGTTCAAATAAACATACAATTTTGAATCCAGGTCGATATTTTTGTTCCAAGTCGGGCAAGAAGATCTACGACTTATGTTTGAAAACGATATTCTCTCTACTCTGGATAAGTGTTTTAGAAATGAAACTCTTTGTGAGAATCATCCAGAGATCACTCCCTGTTCATTTGAAGATTTACATCTTTCTGAAACACAAGAAAGCTTTGCTGAGATTACGTATCCATGGGAAAATGATAATAATAATGAAGAATTTTTTGATAACTCTGAAAATTACCTTTCTAATTTAGAAATTAATTCTTTTAAATCATCAAAAGTTATCACAAATAATTCAGAAATTATTGATAAAAAGGATGATTATTTGTATACTGATAAATCTCAAGAAATCAGAGCTTCTGATAGAGATTGTGCTAAACTTTCAAGTGGTATACCTATTCTTCCTGTTTCTGTTCAAGAACCGAGAAAATCAGTATCTATACATCCAGACTTCTTCGATATGTGTCTCAAAGCCAAAACATGTCTTGAACTTGAGAAAGAGGCAGAACTCAAAACCAAAGTGCAAAATCAAAAGATTTTAAACTCTACTCTTCCGAAGTTTACTAATATTCAAAAAGGCAAATGGAAATCCTCTAATACTTATGTTCCTTTTTCAGTAAATAACAGAGCTTCTGCAAAAGTAGATCAGAGGAAGAACACAGAGAAGAAAAAGCCAGAACTAAAACAAAAGTCTAGTCTAGATAGGTTCTCTAGAACAACTGATACTAGAAAAGACTTTAGAAAGAATAATTGTAATTACCATTCTCGCAATGACAATTCAATTCAATATTCTATGTTTCAGTCTTCTGAATGTTTTTCACTGTTCTTAAAGTTAAAACAATTTTTCTCGCAAACCTCGATCATTCCAATTCACAAGATGTTTATCACAAAAAGAATAAAACTCAAAAACACCAAAAACCAAAAATAAAGTCTTTACCTTCGTTAAATCAAAAACGAGCATACTCCAAAAGCTAACATAACAGGACCCATTATGCGATGGGTACCTAAGAAATTCTGATTTTTGATTGCAGAAACAGCGTGTGCATATCTGGTATCTTGACTCTGGATGCTCGAGGCACATGACTGGATCCCAAAATCTACTATCCCAATTCAAGGACAAATCAGGTGGAATAGTAACTTTTGGTGATAATGGTAAGGGTCAAATAAAAGGCTACGGTACTCTACAAGAAGGTAATATCACCTTATCAAAGGTAGCTCATGTTTCTGGCTTGAAACATAACCTCCTCGGTGTAAGTCAACTTTGTGATTCTAAAATACTAGTAGTATTTGATGAAAAACATTGTTATTTATTCTCTAAGGCAGTGAAGAACTTTGGAGAGCAGAACGGAAAGGTAACTTGTATATGATGAATTTTACCTCTAAGGATGGTAAGGAAACTTTATGTCTCATCTCCAAAAAGAGTGAAGTTGCGTGGCTACGGCATCATAAAATGTCTCACTTAAATTTTAATAATCTTGAGATGCTTGTTAAAAACAAACTAGTATCTGGACTTCCTGATATTCATTTTCAAAAAGATCACCTCTGCCCTGCATGTGAAATGGGCAAAATTAAACGAGCATCTCATAAATCAAAAAGTGATCATTCTTGTACTAGACCTCTGCAATTATTACATGTGGATCTCTGTGGTCCAATTGCAATTCAGAGTCTATCTGGTAAAAAGTATATTCTGGTACTAATTGATGAATTTTCCAGATATACTTGGCTTGCTTTTGTTCGTCAAAAGTCAGAAGTCCCAGTGGTACTACAGAATATGATGACCAGAATTCAGGTTCTTCTACATCAGAAGATTCAGCAACTTCGAAGTGATAATGGTACAGAATTCAAGAACGCCAAGCTTGAATCGTATCTTGTTGAACAAGGAATTACTCAAAACTTCTCTCGCGTTCGCACTCCACAACAAAACGGTGTAGTTGAACGTCGCAACGGAACCTTGGTTGAAGCGGCGAACGATGCTCGCGGCTTCGGTCTCCCAATTCACTTACGGGCCGAAGGCGTTGCTCTGCTTGTTTCACTCAAAACCGTTCAATTATTGTCAAGAGGCATCTCAAAACCTCTTATGAGCTGATTAATAAAAGAAAACCATTTGTAAAATTTTTTCATATCTTTGGTTGCAGATGTTTTATCTTAAACGACAGAGATAATCTTGGCAAATTTGATCCGAAGTCCGATGAAGCTAAATTTTTAGGCTACTCGTTAAATTCAAGAGCTTTCCGAGTTTTTAATTTACGAACAAAAACTGTTATGGAAAGCATCAACATTGACTTCGATGATAACACTCAACTAACTTCTGAACACTCTACTTCAGAACTCAAGCTTAATACTGTTACTTCTGACTATCTTTCAGGTTCCAGAGAATCCGAGATTGATGCTATTTTTCATGATTTTCTGGGCGATGAAGTTGTGTCAGAAGCTATGTCCCCTCCACATTTGCAGATACCAGATATTCTCCAAGCCTCAGGCATTACTCTCTCTGGTCCTGCTTCTTCTGTTTCCTCTGACACGTCTATTTTTCCAGAAGTTCCCACTACTACATCTGCCAGTCAAGACACTACTTCTGTTCCATCATCTGAGGGGGAGACACAAGGACAGGTGACAAAACAGATACCAGAAGGACATACAGAAGAAAATAAAGAAGATTTTGTGTTTCCAGATGAAATCATTTCGTCAGATGAAACAACCCATTCAATTTCTCTACCCAGAATGAGGAAATGGACTAAATCTCACACACCAGATCTTATAATTGGTAGTCCTTCTGAGGGGGTCAGAACACGATCTGCTACTGCAAATGAAGCATTCTTTGTTAATTTTCTTAGTATGATCGAACCTAAACGTGTACATGAAGCCTTAGTTGAACCAAGCTGGGTGGATGCTATGCAGGAAGAACTTCTTCAATTCGAAAGAAATAAAGTTTGGCGTCTTGTTCCTTTACCAAAAGGCAAAATTGCCATTGGCACAAAATGGGTATTTAGGAACAAAAAGGATGAAGATGGAATTGTTGTCAGAAATAAAGCTCGTTTGGTGGCTAAAGGCTACTGTCAAGAAGAAGGTATCGATTATGATGAAACCTTTGCTCCTGTTGCAAGACTAGAAGCAATAAGATTATTCTTGGCTTTCTCTGCATACAAAAACTTCAAAGTCTACCAAATGGATGTTAAATGTGCATTTCTTAATGGATGTCTAAAAGAAGAAGTGTATGTCGAACAACCTGATGGTTTCAAAGATGCAAAATATCCAGAATATGTTTATCTTCTTGACAAAGCTTTGTATGGTCTAAAGCAAGCCCCAAGAGCCTGGTATGAACGACTATCGAAGTTTCTGATCAGCAAAGGATATGAAAAAGGTAAAATCGATACAACTCTGTTCATCAAAAGAGGCAAAGGTATGTTAACTATAGTTCAAATTTACGTGGATGACATAATATTTGGCTCTACTCATCAAACAGAAGTTGATTTGTTTTCTAAGTTGATGGAAACTGAATTTGAAATGAGTATGATGGGAGAATTAACTTTCTTCCTAGGACTTCAAGTTAAACAAAGTACCTACGGTATCTTTATAAATCGTGCAAAATATGTTTCGACATGCTTAAAAAGTTTCATCTTCAAAACTCATCATCCATGAAAACACCCATCTCTCCCGGTATGAAATTAGGACTCGACTCCTCCGGTAAATGCGTTGATATTACCGGCTACGGAGGAATGATTGGTTCTCTTTTATATTTAACAGACAAGTAGACTCGATATTATGTTTGCCACTTGTCTTTGTGCTCGTTATCAAGCCAATCCTAAAGAGTCTCATTTCGTCGTTGTAAAAGAATTTTTAGGTACTTAAAAGGTTCACCATCGTTGGGCCTTTGGTATCCTAAAAATTCGGATTTGATTTAATGGCGTATACGATTCGATCATGCGGGTTGTAAGCTTGACGGAAAAAGTACATCGTGTAGCCGTCAACTTCGGGAAATCGACTTATAAGTTGGACATCCAAGAAACAAAGCTGCGTATCCACATCTACGCAGGTTTGAATATGTTCTTCGCTAGTTGTTGTTCACAAGTTATTTGGATGAAGACCCAACTCGAGATTATGGTACGATATACGATAAGATTCCCATCCTATGTGATTCTAAAAGTGCTATCGCCATCACGAGAAAATCCGGATTCAGCATTCCAAAACAAAGCATATCGATGTCGTGTATCATTTCATCAAGGATCATGTCGAAAAGGGTACAATCGAAATGTATTTTGTTTCTACTGATTATCAACTTGCTGATATTTTCACAAAAGCTCTTGATGAGAGTCGTTTTAACTTCTTAATTAGCAAGTTGGGAATGCTTAATATGTAACAATGATTTCTTCGTAAGCATCCGAAGCCTACGAACTATTCGACGATACTTCGAAGTCATCGAAGTCTGCGATGTGTACGAACTCTTCAGAACACTTCAGAAGCCTCTGAATACCTCTGATTTTCTGTTTCATAATAATATTCTTCTTTCAAGAAATATCATAAAGTACAGATTGAGAAACGAGGTAAAGAAGCTACTACGGGGGAGTTCATCATTCAAGGGGAGTTTACCATTCAAGGGGAGTTTACCATTCACGGGGGAGTTTCACAATGAAGAAGATATTAGTCTAAGTCTAACTCTGGTTAGCTGTCTTCTGATTTACTATTTTACTTAAATTTTATTTGAATCTATCTGCTCTGAGTTTCTCTTGCCGCCAAGGTCTCTTAGACTTTTGATTCATTTCAAATTTTTTTTAAAAATATAAATCAAGTCGACATGTTTTTCAACTAAATTTTCTATAAATTGATAATTCTTATAATTTCCATTAAATATATAAATTCAATCAACTCTTGCCTCCAAGGTTGTTTAAATCTATATGTTTAATGCAAATTCTTCTTTATTATTCTTTTATAGAAACTAAACTCTCATGTGATTTTTGTTCTCACTTGATCGATTTTTAAACTTAAATAAATAAAATTAAGATTAAATTTCGTGTTTATTCAATTAATTCAAAATTAATTGATTAATTAAACGATTTTTTTTTACTTTTGTTTATTTCTCGCTTTTAAGAAAAATCGCATCGCTACTAACTCATCATCATACATGTGTCTCGTCGTACACGTGTCTCCAATCGAAACCCCCGCATGTGTATACCCGCGTGCTTACCTCACTCAAATGAACCGTTTTTTGTTTCTCCCCAAACCGAATAACCCCTTCCCATTCTACGGTTCTCTCTCACATAAAACCCCCAATTTCAACCTTCATCTTCTTCCTCGCAAATATTCCCTAAATCGGTGTTTATTCTCATTGCAAAGACAAAGTGTTCTACCGTCAAGCATTCAAAAGTTCAAAATGGCTTCCAACCGTGCCCATCCTACCAACAATGATGAAGACAGGAATCATCGATTCCACCGCCGATAGTACTCCCATTGTAAACCGCCATTGAAGGCGAACAATGTGCAGTGCGCTCAACCCTAACACTTATCAACCGGAATTTCGCATCATGATCGAGTTTCTACAACGGCACCGATTGAATCGCGCCCTAACCCTAACCAACCCAAACATCCCCGAAATCTATGTCCAAGAACTGTGGCAAACAATGATCATCAAAAATGATGAAACACTCGCCGGTTCGTCACCCATCCCGAACAAGTGGAAATTGTCGTTCAAATCCCAATCACCAAAAGAAAACTCGCCAAATATTTTCATCTTCCCCTATCGGTGATCGAAGTCGACGGGCAAACCATTCCCAATCCTCGCCCTAGAAGAAAACCCTTCCACGAAGCCCTCCTAGCCTTCATCAATCTTCTCGGGTTACAATGAACCTCTTACCAGTGTCCGAATTCGAAGGAAGAAGTTGCCCCCAATGTGGAATCTACTCGTCTCCATACTCAACAAGAGCCTCACCCGCAAAATAGGTTCTTTGGATCAAGCTAGCCGAAACATTCGACGATTATGTATGGGATGTTCTACAATCGACCCTTGGACTATGCAAGTCTCATCTTCCAAGAGATCAAAGCGTGTGCATACTAAGGTGCTCCATCAAAGTCGTGGAAGCCACTACCAAGACTCATGTTCCCACGATTTCTATCCCTCATCACTCATCCCCGCAATTGGGGCAATCGAAGCTCCCGATTCGGCCATTCTCGCAAAATTGCATCAATGAGCTCCCATCGATCAACCATTGACAAGATCGGCTACTTCCGCACCCGAGAGAACTATCCCGGTACATGCTAAACCTAATCCCATCTAGCTCTTCTAATATCCAAATCTATAGAAGCTCTATGGTTTTCTCAGAACAGAGAATTCCTACCCCAGAGCACTTAGAGCCAGGTGTAGGTGGTCAGGGGTCTGGTGAGCATGAGATTGAAAAAACTAGGAGTGAACATCCGAGTGCTTCTACCCATGCCGACCTTCTATTAAATGAAGGTACAGAAGATGTCCACAGAGACACATATGAGTGTTCCTCTCCAATTCCCCAAAGGGCAACCACAACTTCTGAGGTTGACGTCACCACGTCTCCACTCATTGACTTAGAACAGCCCAGTTCAAACCACCCAGAAACCAGCCGTTCAGAGGATACTTCTTCTTCTTCTGAATCAAATTCAACTGGGGAAAGCACCTCCACTTCATCATCCTCCCAACAGGATGATGATGATAATATAAGAGTTCATTCGCCCCAGAACTCGCCACTTCCTTCACCACATGTTCATGTCTCCGTGACTGACATACCAATAGGCACAGAGGATGCGTCCACATCCTCTCCTAGGATAGATGCTGATGAATTCCCATCAGAGGGGTTACAGCCTAGGAATGCACCCCTTACCGGAGTGTTTACACTTCATCAAGGTAAGCATACTGTCTTCAGCACCTCATCCTCTGATGATGAGGATACTGTTGAAACAGTCAGAACAACCGAAGAGGAGCCTGTGCATAACACCTCAAGGACAGGTTGGAAGTCCTTCTACACTCAACGTCAAAACAGGTGTAGAAGGCCCCTCTGAACGCGAGGGTAAAGGGGCTCCATGTGTTGGAGATGCACCGGTTACATCTTCTGATTTTGTCACAAATGCAGCGTTCTTGGCATTTGCTGATCAAATTCAGAGATCTGTGGAAGATCTAAAATTATCCGTCACAACTAATCATTCTATTCTTCTGAGCCTTCAATTTCAAATTGAAAGGCAAAACTCTCTTTTAGCAGATCTTCAGCGCCAAATGAGTACCTCTCAAGAAGATCAGAAGGCCTATCTTGCTGAACAACTTCTGCTCTTGAATAATGGTCTTCAAGCAAATACAGAGGCAATATCTCAACTTCCAGAATCTTTACGTGCCTCTGTAGACTACAGCTCTCTGGTGGCCGATATACAGAAGATTGTCCAGACCATCATCACTTCTGATGATCCCTCTGTGTCTATGCTTGTCAAGAAATCTGACCTCGCCTCTTTCCAGAAGATTATTCTTGAGCGAATGTCGACCATCGCTTCAAAGTACTCTTCCAAGCCCTCCACATCATCAACCGACCAGAAACTTGCTGCTCTCGAAACTACTATCTCTCAACTTGTGCCTCTGGTTTCTTCTCTTGCTGAGGCGTTTACTTCCAAGAAGAAAGCCAAGGAAGAAAGGGCTTGCGTAAAGGCGTTAACCGAAAAGAAAACGTTCTGAGGATCAGGATCCTGAGTCTCAGAAGGGGGAGAAAGGTTCTGAGCCTAAGTAAGCCAAACAAACACCACCAGAAACAAACACGACCCCTGCTGACTCTTCAACGCCAACACCATCACAGCAACCCTCTTCTTCAAAACAAGTGCCACTCACTCCAACACCTCTGGCTACGCATTCTGGTCCTCTACCCGGAGATCCGCAGCTAGCTAAGTTTATTACGGATCTTATGGGAAAAAGCGAGAATCCCGAGCTCTCCGGTGAAAGGGTGAAGTAGTCGCAGCTCACGAAGAACGAGAACGAGCTAAAGCCGCAAAGGAAAGAGCTAAAAGGGCCGAGAGGAGGATGAGGAAGTGTTCGTAGCCGAAAAGAGAGAGCGAGAAGAGATAATACGCCGAGAGGCTAATAGTTGAAGAACAAATAGAGATAGAGAGGGTGAAAAAGAGAACCGGAAAGAGAAAAGGCTAGACTTAAAGAAGAACTACAGAGACAAAATTTTGAAGCAGAAGAAAGAGCAAGAGTCAGAGCAGAGGCCGCTCAGAAGCAGAAGGAGATCAGAAGAGAAGAATTTGAAGAAAAATTAAATAAAGTTGGAAACATTGTTGGAAACATTGACCTTCCAACAATTGAAGTTGAGAAAAGGCACATGTATGCTCCAACGGATCGAAGATTTATCTCATGATGCCTAACTTCGCCAACCAATACAATGTCGGCGGTGAAGTTAAAGATAACTTCATGGCTCATAAACAAGACAGAAGACAGCTTTTCACTATCGTTCCAATTACAAAGATAACGTACCATGAAACATAAGCGGTTTCAAGATACACCCATTTGGTACACAATCTACGAGATAGTCGATCAAACAACAAAAGTTATTACATATGTGATAATGATCCGTTGTCCATCCATCCAAATTGATCTCATTTTTACGGAAGAATTTATGAAGACTCGGCTTTACGAACGCAAAGATCCACAAGACCGGGTTGCCTACACTAGAATTATTCGTGTATGAAATCATACATTAGATACAAAAGGCAGTCGACTTCCAGTTGGATTAAATTTCAAAATGGATAATCCGGCTATCTCTCGCACCAAATGAGGAACTTGAAGGGATAAGCAAATTCGAGTGGGTAGACTTCTTCGAACCGTAAGAGGGAATCATCTTCAAAAGACCAAATGGAAAGAGCTTCTTTCGCATCAAAGAAGCTCACAAATACTCTTCTGAGGTAGTCTACATCATCAAGTGCTTTGCTGGCTTAGACACGACAAATCCAGAAGTTGCAAAGAAAATAGAGAAAAGACTTGATGGACTTCAGAAGAACAGAGAGCTTATCAATAATATTTCAAGTATCGTCGCTGCTGTTGATCCTCTCTGAAGAAAATTTTTTTTTGACTTCATACTTAGGGGGAGAATGTTAGATATTAAAGTATGAGTCAAAGAAGAGATGTCTACAAATGTCAACACACACTTTTTGTTATAACTAATTGTTGTTAGACGCTCCCTTTATGACACATGGCACTTTGTAATTGGCTAGCATTTTGACTTTCTGTCTTTGTATTTGTATAAATAGCATTGTATTGTGTTTGTAAAAATGGTCGATTAATACATTTACATTTTGAAGAATACTGTGCGTAAGTCATTTCATAATCTTTGTTCTTCATTCTGTTTACTGTTCTATTGATTTAAATTGTTAATTGATCTGCTTCCGCTATTCACTCAGATTCAATACTCTCAATTAACAATCGGTTTAAAGGAATCTGGAACCAACAGCAATTCAGAGTTTCTCTGGTAAAAAGTATATTCTGGTACTTATTGATGAATTTTCCAGGTATACTTGGCTCGCATTTGTAAACCAAAAGTCAGAGGTGCCTATCATTTTACAGAATATGATGACCAAAATCCAAGTTCTTCTACATCAGAAGATTCAACAGTTCAGAAGCGACAACGGTACTGAATTTAAGAATGCCAAGCTTGAGGCATACTTTGTTGAACATGGAATCACACAAAATTTCTCTACATCTATGTTGTACGTACCACAAACAAGGATGACAAGATGGACTAAATCACACACTCAAGATCTTATCATTGGTAGTCCATCTGAGGGTATTAAAACAAGATCAACTACTGCTAATGAAGCATTCTATGTCAACTTTCTTAGTATGATCGAATCAAAGCATGTTCATGAAGCCTTGATAGAACCAAGTTGGGTGGAAGCTATGCAAGAAGAATTGCTTCAATTTGAACGTAACAAGGTGTGGAACTTAGTACCTTTACCAAAAGGAAAAATTGCTATTGGTACTAAGTGGGTCTTCAGAAATAAAAAGGATGAAGACGGGATAGTGATCTGAAATAAGGCTCGTCTGGTGGCTAAGGGATATTGTCAAGAAGAAGGTATTGACTATGATGAAACTTTTGCCCCTGTTGCAAGACTTGAAGCAATAAGACTATTTCTAGCTTTCTCTGCATACAAAAACTTTAAAGTATATCAAATGGATGTTAAATGTGCATTTCTGAATGGTTATCTCAAAGAAGAGGTGTACGTTGAACAACCTGATGGTTTTAAAGATGCAAGATATCTAGAACACGTCTATCTTCTCGACAAAGCTTTATATGGTTTAAAGCAAGCACCTAGAGCCTGGTATGAACGCTTATCCAAATTTCTGATCAACAAAGGTTATGAGAAAGGTAAGATAGATACCACACTATTCATCAAAAGAGGCAAAGGTATGTTAACTATTGTTCAAATTTATGTGGATGAAATAATATTTGGCTCTACTCATCAAACTGAAGTAGATTTGTTTTCTGCTTTGATGGAAAAGGAATTTGAAATGAGTATGATGGGAGAACTAACATTCTTTCTCGGACTCCAGGTCAAACAAAATACCGATGGTATCTTTATTAACCAAGCAAAGTATGTTTCTGACATGCTAAAGAAATTTCATTTTCACAATTCATCACCTATGAAAACACCTATCTCTCCTAGTATGAAGCTAGGTCTTGATTCTTCTAGGAAACCAGTAGATGTTACGGGCTACAGAGGTATGATAGATTCTCTTCTGTATTTAACTGCTAGTAGGCCTGATATTATGTTTGCCACCTGTCTCTGTGCTCGATATCAAGCAAATCCAAAAGAATCTCATTTGGTCGCTGTTAAAAGAATTTTTAGATACTTAAAGGGAACTCCTTCATTGGGTCTCTGGTATCCTAAAAACTTTGGGTTTGATTTAATGGCATACACAGATTCTGATCATGCAGGATGTAAGCTGGACAGAAAGAGTACCTCTGGTAGCTGTCAACTTTTGGGAAATAGACTTATCAGCTGGACATCCAAGAAACAAAATTGTGTCTCAACATCTACTACAGAGGATGAATATGTTGCTGCTGCTAGTTGTTGTTCACAAGTTATTTGGATGAAGACTCAACTCAAAGACTATGGTCTGATATATGATAAGATTCCCATCCTACGTGAT
The DNA here is from genome assembly GCA_036898165.1 of Silybum marianum. NCBI lineage: Eukaryota > Viridiplantae > Streptophyta > Magnoliopsida > Asterales > Asteraceae > Silybum > Silybum marianum. The sequence goes on along the minus strand of CM072540.1, from coordinate 10,003,884 downwards.
TCAGAGAGTGCCATCGCCATCACTGAAAACCTAGTTCAGCACTCCAAAACAAAGCACATTGATGTCAGGTATCATTTTATCAAATTTCACGTAGAGAAGGGCACAATAGAAATGTATTTTGTCTCTACTGATTATCAACTTGCTAATATTTTTACCAAAGTTCTGGATGAGAAGCGTTTTAATTTTTTAATCAGCAAGTTGGGGATGATAAATATGTAAATTTCTTATTTTTCATTATCTTAGAGCAGTTTAGAAACCTCTGATCACTTCTGATGATTTTATCCAGAAGCATTCAGAAGTCTCTGACCATCTCTGTTTCTTGAGCTTTTTATTCCTTTATATCCAAGTGACAACTGAAAGGAAGCATTACTTGAAAAGCAAAGGGGGAGAATGCTACAACTTCTGAGGGGGAGCTCCGAGTTTGTTTCAAGGGGAAGAAAAACTAAGTCTAACTTCTGTTAGCTGTTTTCTGAACCTTTTCTTTCTTTAAAAGTTTGTTTTACATATGCTTCTTCTGATTAACTCTTGCCGTCAAGGTTATTCAGAAATTTTCAGATTTAATTTAATCTTTTCTTGAAAAATTGTTCTTTTGACATTTTTGGGTCAATTTTTTTTGACCTATTATTTGTTGACTTATTTTTCTTCTGAAATTTTAACATCAATAAGTCTATTTTAATTAACTCTTGCCTTCAAGGTTACTTTAAAATTTTCTTATTATTTTTTAATTTCTTAGAAAACATCTGTCAATAAATATTAAACTTTCATTTGGTTCAAAACTGCTTTATTTCACCAAATGTCTGATTTTAAATTCATTAAAAAGATTTAATCTCAAAAATTGGTTTAATCAATTAAAATGTTATTTTTCTTGATTAAATACTAATTTTTCTTATTAATTCCTTTTTAATCTTTTTGTTTTCGGGGATAATCAAACGGTTTAACGTAGATAAACCTTTCAGTGACTCATCAAATCTTGTGCTAAGGCATCAATTGCGCGATTCTATGCTTTACACGTGTCCTTCATCGTGTGACTGCATGGCTACACGCCTGCGTGCTTACATCAGCATAACTGAATCGTTTTTCCTTTTCCCAAAATTCCAAACCCTTCTCATTCTACATTACATTCAAACTTCCTCTCATATATAAACCCTAAATACAATACTTCATCCTCTTCCTTGCGATTTCTACAGTAATTGCTTCCCTACTTTCAAATCTTCTCAAGCTTTCCTAATCATCCATCAATGGCTTCCAGACTTGGTCTTACAAATCTCAATGATGACGAAGGTCGTCTTGTTGACTCCACGGCGGATAGTGCTCCAATTGTCAAACTGCCTTTGAAAGCAAACAATGTGCAGGTTCTTCTCGATCCCAACACATATCTGGCCGAATTCAGAATCCTCGATCCTAACGCTCTATGGTATTCTCAGAACAGAGAATACCTACCCCAGAGCATTTAGAGCCAAATGTAGGATGTGAGGGGTCACGTGAGGCTGAGCTTGAAAAGAATAAGAGTGCACAACCGAGTGTTTCTACCCGTGCTGACTTCTTAATGCAAAAGGGTACTGAAGATGTCCATAGAGACACATTTGAGCGCATCTCTCCTTCTTTCCAAAGGGTTACCACATTTACTGAGGTAGATGCCAACACATCTACTCTCATTGACCAAGGACCACCAGTCCAAACCACCCAGAAACCATCCGATCAGAGGATTATTCTCAATCTTCTGCATCAAGCACTACCGGGGAAACCATATCCTCCTCATCATTCTCTCAAAAGAATGATGATAATATAAGAGTTCATTCGCCCCAGAACTCGCCACAATCCACACCAAATGTTGTTGTCTTCGTGACCGACAATGTCATAGGAACCTCAAAAGATAAATCCATATCTTCTAATAGTTTAGAAGCGGAGGAAATCCCATCAGAGGGGGTACAACAACAGGACGCACCACTTACCGGAGTGTTTACACTTCATCAAGGTAAGCACATTGTCTTCAGCACGTCATCCTCTGATGATGAGGACTCTGTTGAGACAATCAGAATAACCGAAGAGGTGCCTATTAATAACAGCCCTTGAAGACAGGTTGGAAGTCCCTCCACACTCAACGTTAACACAGGTGTGAAAGAGGGCCTCTCTAAACGCGAGAGTAAAGGTGCACCATGTGTTGGAGATGCACCGGTTAAACATTCTGAGTTCGTCACCAATGCAGCGTTTCAGGCATTTGGTGGTAAGCTACAGAGATCTGTGGAAGATCTGAAACTATCCCTGGATTCTCACAATGCCATTCTTCTTGCCATCCAAAATGAACAAACTCAGCATACTCAAACTCTGGAGGCGCTTAGAGAGCTCATCTCTACAAATGCAGAAGCTCAATGATCCCAAGCTTCTGATCATTTTAATTCTCTAAACAAAGGCATTAAGGCCAACTCTTACGCCATCTTCTTTATTCCTGATGAAATTCCAACTCCAGAGATCACCATCTCTGTTGACGAATATGGGTCCTTAGTGGCAGATCTTCAGAAAATCATTAAGGCTGTGCAACCCTCTGAAGACACTTCTGGATCATCCCTGGTGAAAAAGTCCGACATGGCTATCTTTCAGAAAGCCATGCTCGACATAATCAATGCCCTAACTTCAAAATATGTCTCAAAAACTACTGCCAGCACATCAAATGTGGATCAGAAGCTCACCTCTCTCGAGTCCTCTATTTCTTAATTATCATCTATGGTAAGCTCTCTCTCTGCTACATTCGTCGCCAAACAGAAGGCTAAGGAAGAAAGGGCATGCAAAAAGTATGAACTCAAAAGAAAAAAAATCTGAGGATCAGGATCCTGATTCTCAGAAGGGGGAGAAAATGCTAGAAACCAAGAAGGCTAAGACTGCTATGGGTACTGATACTTCTTCTCAAAATAAAGGAAAAGCTTCTGCCTCATCACCGTCTGCACCACCATCTTCAAAACAAACACCTCTGACTCCAAGACCTTTGACCACACATTCCGGCACTCTTCCTAAGGATCCAAAAATGGCTCAATTTCTTTTGGATGTCATTGGCAATAACAGAAGTGTTCCCTATCCTCCAGATGTTGAAGCAGAAATTCTCAGAGCTAAAGTTGCCAAGGCTAAAGCTGAAGCCTCAAAAGCTAAAGTTGAAGCCTTAAATAAAAGAAGAGAAGAAGAAAGAATAGAAGCTGAACTCCATGCAAGAGCTGAAGCAGAAAGAGCCTTTGCAGAAAAGGCAAGAGCACAAGCAGAAATGGAAAAGGAAAAAGCTGAAAAAGAAACTGCTGAAGAATCATCTAGTCGAATAGCTGAAAATAGAGAAAAACTGCAGAGACTTGGAAAACTTGATCTTCCAACTGGAAGTAACAAAAAGATACATGTATGCTCCTACAGATCAAAAGATCTATCTTATGCTGCCTAATTTCTCAAATGGCTACAATGTTAGTGATGCTGAGAAGGATGAATTCATGAGTCATAGGCAAGCCAGAAAGGATGTCTACACTACAGTGCCAATCAAGAGAATTTCTGCCATCAAGCATACTCCATTTGAACAGACAGAGATTTGGTATACCATATATGAAGTAATTAGAGAAGACAATAAGACTTATTACTTCTCTGATAATGATTTACCGTCCATCTTTCCTTCTGATCTCATCTTTCTGGAGAATTTCATGAAGATTCAGATGACCAAAAGAAGTGATAACCAAGATCAAGTTGCCTACTCTCGGATCATTCAATGCATGAAGTCCCTCATCAGATACAAGAGACAGGTAGATTTTCAAATTGGGATCAATTACAATGTTGATAATCTAGCAATCTCTGCTACTAATGAAGACTTAGAAGGTATCAATTCTCTAAGAATCAACAGAGTATTGATTAAACCAGAAGAAGGGGTCATCTTCAAAAGGACAAATAGAAGGAGTTTCTTCAGGATCAAAGAAGCACATAAATATTCATGAGAAGTTGTATACATTGCAAAATGTTACATCTCTGTTGATATTAACAAATATGATCCTGAAGTAACTGAGAGGATGGTAAAAAGACTCGATGGTCTCTTGCAACTCAGAGGAATTATCGACCGCATCTCAAAGATCATTTCAACAGTTGATCCACTCTAAGATAGACAAAACAAGGATCATATTCCAAAACTTTGGTTTCATACTTAGGGGGAGATTGTTAGACCTAAGAAGTATGAACCATAAGATGGAAGTATGATATGACGTGGCACACTCTTACCTCATGCGTCTCCATTTACAACTGAATTCTGTTATACGCTCCTACCTGCTGATGTGTCAGTTTGTAATTGGTTAGATTGTTGACTTTATATTCATTGTAATAGTATAAATAGATTAGTTCTTTGAATGTAAAGATTTCGATTGAAAGCATACTTTTGAAGATCATATTTGCTTCTAATTCCCGTATTTGTAATCGATCTTCAAGGTTATCAATACAAACTCAGTCTGTTCTTCATCATTTCTTACTTACTGTTTGTTTGATAATTACTGTGGTTAATTGATTTGAATTGCTTCCGCTTATACTTTTGATTCACAAATCTCTCGATTAACTATTTAGAAAGGGATCTGGGTTCCAACAATCTCCATTGATCCAACCATTATTTTCTTAGGAACAATCTTGAATGAATCATCACTTGATGATCCATTACTGTCACTGAAGCAGGATTTGGCAGATTGAACAGGTAAATCTAAACTTGAAGTCGACATAAGGATTTGAGTTTGAATGAAGACCAATTATCACAGAGAGATTTGGGAGGGAAAAATTGCTAAAAAAATGAAGACGACAATGAAGCCATGGATTATATATGACTGGATGATCGTGGATGGACACGTGGCCAAAAAGTAATTGTGATTAGAGTAGTAATCATCATTTATCTAGATAAATGAACCATTTAAGCGATGTGTTTAGGAGTTGACAAATGAAATTAAAACACGTGGCACACGTTTAAATGAAGTACAACGGGAAGTAAGTTTCTGAGAATAAGTTCAAAACTTCAGAATAAGTTCAGAACTTCTGAGAATAAGTTCAGAAGTTTGAATGAAAAGATTCAGAAATACTTCAGAACTTTAGAATTTAGTTCAGAACTTAACTTTTATTACCTCATATCCACGAAAATCATTTAAAACTACAAACTTCTGAAAAATAGAAAACATTTTAATATTTCAGAAATAGATTTGAACAATATGGAAAATATTTTATCTTCAGAAGTTTGTCCATACTTCTTAGATTTGTAAGGTTTGTACTTTGGTCCACCATTTCAGATCTTGATGACATAAGAAGTACCAAAGAGTTAGATTTTAGTATCACTCCCCCTTGAATCATGAACAATTATGATTCTCCCCCTTAATTAGTGCGAATCATCAAATTTGTTAGAAAAAAGAGAAATAGAGAAATGAATTTTTTTTTGAAGGCAATGAGAGACAAACAACTTGGGAAATAAAAATTAATACTTCTGAGTAAAGAAATATAAACTTCTGAAAAGTGAACTTCAGAAATACTGAAGTGAAAATTTCTTAGAATTTTGATAGAATGTATCTCATAACATAACTTTTAATTCTTAGTTAATGTCTAATACTTACATAGACATATTCATCATGCCCAATTTACTTACCAAAAAGGTAAAACGTTTTTCATCAAGTGCTTTGGTAAATATTTTCAATCAGCCAATTGATAATCAGTCTTAACAAAAAACATTTCAATATTTCCTTTTTCAACATGATCTTTGATAAAATGATATCTTACATCAATGTGCTTTGTCTTTGAGTGTTGAACAGGATTTGCAGTGATTGCTATGGCACTTTTTGAGTCACAATACAGGGGTATCTTTCTGAATGTGTAACCATAGTCTTTTAGCTGTGTTTGCATCCAGATCACTTGTGAGCAACATATGGCAGCAGCAACATATTCAGCTTCTGCAGTAGAAGTTGAAACACAATTTTGTTTCTTTGAAGACCAACTCACACGTCTGTCACCTAAAAATGGACTTGATCCAGATGTGCTTTTCTTGTCCAGTTTACAACCACCGTGATCTGCATCTATGAAAGCTATTAGCTCAAACCAGAATCCTTTGGATACCAAAGTCCCAATGAAGGAGAACATTTGAGATATCTATGGATTCTTTTAGCAGCAAGAAGATGAGATTCCTTAGTTAGATTGATATCTAGCACAAATACATGTAGCAAACATTATATCAGGTCTACTAGCTGTTAAGTAAAGCAAAGATCCAACAATGCCCCTATACTTTTTCTAATCAACAGATTTTCCATGCAAATCATGTTCTAATTTAGTTGCAGTGGCCATTGGAGTTTGAATACTAGAACAGTCAGACATGTCAAACTTCTTAAGTAAGTCAGAAAAATACTTAGATTGATTAATGAATATGCCAGTAGGAAGTTGTTTTACTTGAAGACCAAGAAAAAATGTTAACTCTCCCATCATACTCATTTCATATTCATTTTGCATGATTTTCTCAAAATTTGTACAAAGTTTTGGATTAGTAGAAGCAAATATAATATCATCTACATATATTTGTATCGATATCATATCATCACCTTCCTTTTTCAGAAATAATTTGGTATCTACTGTACCTCTTTTGAATTTGGAATTTAGAAGAAAAGTTGTGAAAGTGTCATACCATGCTCTTGGTGCTTGTTTAAGTCCATATAAGGCTTTGTCTAAGATATAGACATGATCTGCAAATTCTTTACTTACAAAGCCTTCTGGTTGCTCAACATACACTTCTTCATGAAGAGTTCCATTCAGAAATGCACATTTAACATCCATTTGAAACACCTTCATGTTTTTGTGAGCAGCATATGCAAGAAAAATTCTAATAGCTTCTAGTCTTGCAACAGGAGCAAAGGTTTAGTCATAATCAATTCCATCTTGTTGACAATACCCCTTAGCTACAAGTCTTGCTTTGTTTCTCACAACAATCCCATGTTCATCTCTTTTATTTCTGAAAACCCACTTGGTGCCAATGATTAATTTACCTTTTGGTTTTGGAATCAATCTCTAGACTTTGTTTCTTTCAAATTGATTTAGCTCATCTTGCATAGCTAGAATCCAGTCTGGATCTTGAAGAGCCTCACTTTGCTTTTTGGGTTCCATGCTACTTAAAAAGTTCACATACAGACACTCATTTGCTGTGGCTGACCTTGTTTGTACACCTAAAGATGTATCAACAATAATCTGATGAATTGGATGACTTGAGGTCCATTTGTTCACATTTGGTAATGGTTGAACAGATGAGACATTATTGAAGGAGTCATAATCATCAATGATTGCTTGAGTTTCAGTATCAAGATTGATAACTGAATGTAGATCTGAAGTCTCCCCCTGAAATTGAAGATTTTGTACTGGTTCAGAAATAATAGTCATCGGTTCGGAAATAGGAAAATATGAATTTGAGGTTGAGATAGGTGGTCCAGAAAGATTTGATATTGTAGGTTCTGTAGATTCTTGTTCTGGTATGCTTCTGAGAAGAGAAGGATTTTGATAATCTACAGAAACATTCACAGAAATATTAAATAAGTCTTGGCATAATGTGTCTAAATTGGATTTAAGTAAAGTTTTAGATTCAGAAGTCTGATTTGTCTTGCTGTTTTCTGAATCCAAAATTTCAGAAACTGGGTTAAGCTTGAGTTCTGAACTGTTTTGTTCTGAAGTCACTGTTGGCTCATGAAATATGAAATTTGAAGTCTCAATGATGCTTTGAGTTCCTTTGATGAGTACTCTATACGCCTTGGATCTTTGAGAATAACCAACAAAGATACCAATTGTACCTTTAGGTGCAAATTAATCTTGATGTTGTGTATCATTCAGAAGAAAACACCTGCAACCAAAGATTTTAAAATAATCAATAGAGGATTTTCTTTGCTTAATAATTTCATAAGGAGTTTTAAGTAGTTTTCCGTTAAGAATAGTTCTGTTTTGAGTAAAACATGCAGTTGCTATTGCTTCTGCCCAAAGAGATAAAGTGAGTTCAGAATATGCTTGCATGGTCCTTACAACTTCTACCAAAGTTCAATATTTTCTTTCAACAACACCATTCTGTTGAGGAGTTCTGGCAGCGGTAAAATTGTGTGATATACCAACAGATTCCAAAAAGTTCTAAAGTGTAGAATTTGTAAATTTTGTGCGATTATCACTTCTGATCTTTTGGATTGGTAGTTGAAGAAGAACTTGAATTTTCTTCAGAAAAGGGATGAGCCTTTCAGAAGTATCAGATTTGAGTCTTAGAAATTCAAACCCTAGTATATCTTGAATATTCATCTACAATGACAAGAATATACTTCTTTCCACCCATGCTTTGAGTCTTCATTGGTCCACACAAATCCATATGTAGCATTTCAAGTGGAGCTTTGCATGAAGATAGCATTTTCAGAGGATGTGAGCTTCTTTTGATCTTCCCTAGTTCACATGCAGAACATAAGGAATTCTTTTCAAATCTGATCTTTGGTAGTCCTCTAATAGAGTTGTATCTTTCCAGTTCAGAAATTGATTTGAAGTTTAGATGTGACATTTTTCTGTGCCAAAGCCAACTGTCATTCTTCATGGAAGAGGAAATATAACAAACTCCTTGTAATTGACCATCCGCAGTGAAAGTTGCAGTGTAGATATCTCCATCTCTATAAGCAGTTAATTGATTTTCATTTGAACTCAGAACATGACAGTAGTCTATGTCAAAATTTACTTTCCAATACTTGTCACAAAACTGACTTATACTAAAAAGGTTATGTTTTGGACCTTCAACATAGAAAACCTTCATCACTTTGACATCTCCTTTGGAAAAAGTTCCATAACCTCTCACATAATCTTTTGCATTATTTCCAAAGCTAACTATTCCTCTATTTCTTTCATGGTAATCAGTTAGAAGCTCTTTGAAAGGTGTCAAGTGTCTTGAACATCCTGAATCTAAGACCCACACATGACATATATGCAAAAATGATTATTGAGATTTAGGTACCTATTTAAGAATGGGTCCTGTGAGATTAGTTAAAAAATTAAATTTTGAACTTTGACTTCACATTTTGAGATTCAGAAGTTTTTTCAGAACTTTTGAATTTGTCTTTCTTAGTATTGTTTTTATTTTTATTTTTATGCTTATTTGCCAATTTTGCTGAAAAATTCTGAATTGATTTCTCAAGATTTTTCTTGTTGGTTTTGTAGTTGAGATGAAAAATATGATGACCATAATTCATACAATGAATATGATTCATTCAGAATATTTAATATGTTAGTATATGAACAAGAATCAACAGTATTTGATTTTCCAACAGAGGCCTTTCTTTTATTCACTTTATTAATATGTGTTACATCAGTTTTCTTAGAAATTGAAAAACTATCTAATTTGACAGTCTTTGATAATCTTTCACCTTTCTTTCTCCAAACTAAAGTGGATAGCTCTGTAAAAGATAAGAAATGAGGATTAGTATAATAAGTTCTTTTACCAACTTTAGATTTAAGTTGTGAATTTTGAACTTCAGATTTTGAATTAGAAGACTGTCCTTTTTCAAACAATTTAACTCTGGTTACAAAGTCAGATGATGATATTGAAGATTTTTCTGATGTCAAAGATGTAGTTTTAGATATAGGAGTTTTGAATTTGTCAATGTTCAGAAATTCTTCTTTCAGAAATACAGGATTAAACATTTCTGAAGGTAATTTTGGATCTTCGGGTTTTAAAATTTCTCCTTCAGTCATACAAGATTTTGATTTGTATACAAGATAACCATCTTTATCAATGACTTTAACTTTAGAATCATCACCATCTTTTGAATCTGAAGCATTCATTAAATCTGAGAACTTGTTCTAAGTCATGCTTGATGCAAAAAAATTTAGATTTGAAATTTTCTCAGACTCATCATCAGAATTATCAAAAAATATTTCTGAATTCTCATCATTATCTTTTAAAAATTCAATATCTGAGAATTCATCATATTTTTCTTCATGTTCTGATTTATTATCATAATAATCTTCTAGAAAAACTTCAGAAGATAACTCAGAAGTATGTTCAGAAGATAATTCAGAAGTATGTTGAAAAGTAATCTCAGTTTTAATAATTGGTTCAGATTTTTCTTCAGAAATAATTTTTGATTCAGAAGTATGTTCAGAAATATTTTCTGAAATATTTGAAACATCTTTATTTGTTACTTCTGTTTTAGAAATTTTCTCTTTTTCACCAGAACTAAGAGGTTTTATTTTAGAACATAAAGTCTCTGATTTTACAAATGGAATTTTTTCAGGCAAAGTGTAATTAACAGGTTTGGATATGACACCTATGTTAGTTTCATTGAAAATTTTCATTTTTGAATAATCATAAAGATTTGCAGTTGCCTTTTTCAAAATTTGGCTTTCATTATATCCCAAACCTGCTTTTATATTGTTAAACTTTGAATTCTGAGCCTGATTTGTTAAAATATTCAGAGTTTGTTCAGTTTGACCTCTTTTAAAGTTCAAATCTTCTAATTCCTTGATCTTTTTGTAAAGATCAAGTCTTTCTTGATTCAGAAAGTTCATTTTAACATTCAAAACTTCCTTTTCAGATTTTTCATTTAAGATATCTTTTTGTAAACTATCCATCTGTTCTTTTAATAAAAAAATTTCTTCAGAAACTTTTTCAAGAATTTGTTCAGCTTCTTGACAATTTTGTTTATAAATTTGGCTTTCAGCTCTGAATTGATTTACCAAAATTCTTTCCCCTTTGATTCTATTTCTGAGACTTTCAAATTCAGAATACATGTTCTGAATTTGATTTTGGATTTTAGGTTCTCCAGAATTTGGTTCAGAATTTTGTTTAGAAGAGGAACTTGATTCAGAATTTAATTTAGAAAATGAAGAAAGTACCTCAGAATCATGTGCATGTTTATCTTTAGGATCCAGCTGGCACATGTAACAATGTGAGGCATAGTGAGCCACTTCTTCATCATACTCTCCATCACTCCAGTTTAACCAGTCCTCTTCGTACTTGGTCACCAGAGCTGGATTAAGTTCCTTCTTCTTAGCAAGAAGATGCTTCTTCTCATAGTAGCCAGAATTTTTCACTTTGGGCATTTTGGACTGTCTTGTCCAGGCTTACCACAGTTGAAGCATCTTGTTGGTTCTAGTGTCTCATTTTGACCAGCATCTTGACCTTTCTTAGGTCCATCTTCAGATTTAGACTTGTTCTTATATTTCTGATTATATCTTTGAGTGAATTGCCTTGTCATGAAAGCAATATTATCAGAAATTCTTTTAAGCTCTTCATCTGATTCATCTCCATCACACAGAGTTGTCTCTGGGATTTCACAAACCTTGCTCTTAGTAGAACTGGTCATGGAATTATTATACTTCTTGCTCAATAAGGCTACTGTTTCATTTGCCTTCTTATGCTCATTCTGTCTAGTCTTGATTTTATCCTCTTGTTGAAACAAGATGCCATAAACATCATGAATTGATTTTCTAGACAGATTTCTAGTAACCATATTGGCAGAAAAGCTTGACCACTCATTACCCAGATTGTTCAGAAATTTAATATTTATTTCTGAGTTGGATTTCTGAACACCATTTCTTCTCAGATCATTCAGGATATTGTTGAATATGTGATAAGTCTCTGTGATAGATTCATTTTCTTTATACCTGAAATTTTCATAAGTGCCAACACAGATGTTCAACCTTTGGGCTTGGGCTTTTGTGCTTCCCTGCATTTGAGCTTGAACCTCATCCCACATGGCCTTAGCAGAGGTTAAACTATCTACCCTATTGAATATTTCATTGGGAATGGCCATTGTAAGAAGAGTCAGTGCCCTTTTGTCAATCTTGGCTTGGTTTTTCTCAGCAGCACTATACATACTTGGGCTTTTCTTGATTCGCGATGCAGGAATCTCAGGAGCAGATTCAGTTTTTGTACCTGCAGGAATTTCCACATAGACCTCCAGAGGGCCATTTACGATCGATTGCATTAAAGCTTCATCGATATTGTCCAAGAATTGAATCATTCTGATTCGCCATTGATGATACTCGCCCAGAAACAAGGTTGGTGGTTTTGTTTCAGATCCAATGGAAACGATTTCTTTAGACATCTTGATTTAGAATAGATCGAGAATTCACCTGAATTTGAATCTTGAATTTTATTAATCAAGAATTTTTCAAGAACTATCAAATTTGACAAGTTCTTCTCTAAATTTATCAATCAGATGAATTGGCTCTGATACCAATTGTTAGATCCCAAAATATCAAGAATGTAAAAAGATTAAAGAACAAGAACAAGAATTATGTCACTGAAGTTGTATATTGTATTGATTACTGAACATTATTACAAAGTATGTAACTTTACCAGCTCTATGAACGTTAGTTCTAACTACCTAACAAACTATCTATTTATATACAAACAGAAATGCTAAACTTACAGTACAAAAATGACAAACATGTTCAGAACCACTTCTGAACTTCTTCAGAACTTCTTTAGAACTTCTTCAGAAGTATCTTCAGAACCATCTTCAGAACTTCTTCAGAATCTTAAAAACTTCTGAAGTAGCCACTTCAGAAGTTATGCCTTAGGCTTTGCTTTGCTTGTCTTCTGAGTTCTAAACCTAGTCTTCTTTTGAAGCTATCTTCTGATATCTATCAAGGGCCAAAGACGTAATAATAAACTGCACCTTAAACTTAGCCAGTAGGGATTTTAGTATAGATCTAATTCCGATTAAGTTAGGAAGTTTCAACATAATTGTGGGCATGGATTGGTTGTCCAAGAATCAAGCTGAAATATGTTGTTCTGAGAAGATCGTTGTAGTTCCACTACCCGAGGGAGGAATACTCGAAGTACACGGAGAAAACCTAGAAGGAATATTAAAATGGTGACGTCTATGAAGATGCGAAAATATTTGAGAAAGGACTGCATTGCATTTTTAGCTCCCATTATGAATAGGGAGACCGAAGAGAAACGCATTCAGGATATCCCTATAGTTCGGGATTTTCCCGAGGTATTTCCAGATGAACTACTTGGACTGCCACCACCAAGACAAGTTGAATTCCACATTGATTTAATTCTGGGAGCCGCGCCTGTAGCAAAATCACCTTATCGTCTGGCACCGTCGGAAGTGTAGGAATTATCGGAACAACTTCAAGAGCTGCTCGATAAAGGATTCATTAGGCCTAGCTCTTCACCTTGGGAAGCTCCAATCCTTTTTGTTAAAAAGAAGGATGGATCCTTTCGAATGTGCATTGATTACAGAGAACTTAACAAGCTGACCATCAAGAACCGATACCCCCTCCCTCGAATAGATTATTTGTTCGACCAACTCCAAGGTGCTAATTACTTCTCAAAGGTCGATCTTAGATCTGGATATCATCAAATGAGAGTCCGAGAAGAGGATATTCCCAAAACGGCGTTAGGACTCGCTACGACCATTATGAGTTCCTAGTTATGCCTTTCGGGCTAACAAATGCACCAACAGTATTCATGGATCTAATGAAGAGAGTCTGTAGACTGTATTTGGATAAACTCGTGATTGTAATCATAGATGATATACTTATTTATTCACAAGGCAAGGAGGATCATGAACGACATCTAAAGTTGATACTAGAACTACTCAAAGAACAGATTTTGTACGCAAAGTTCTCTAAATGTGAATTCTGGATTCGCGAAGTACATTTTCTTGGCCACGTAGTCAATGAGAAAGGAATTCACGTGGATCCGAAAAAAATTGAGGCCATCAAAAAGTGGGAAGCACCGAAAACACCAACGGAAATTCGTCAATTCCTTGGTTTGGCAGGCTATTATCGGCGATTCATAGTGAATTTTTCAAAAATTGCTTAGCTGCTAACGACACTAACCCAAAAGGATATGAAGTTCATTTGGGGAGAGAAACAAGAAGAAGCATTTCAGACACTAAAGCACAAGCTATGTAATGCACCGATTTTAGCATTGCCCGAAGGCACAGAAAATTTCATGGTCTACTGCGATGCATCACACCAAGGTTTGGGGTGCGTGTTGATGTAAATTGATAAAGTCATTGCATATGCTTCAAGGCAACTTAAAGTCCATGAGAAGAACCATACAACCCATGATTTGGAACTAGGAGCCGTGGTATTCGCACTCAAAATTTGGAGACACTATCTGTACGGCACTAAATGCATTGTCTTCACTGATCATAATAGTCTTCAACACATCCTTGACCAGAAAATGCTCAATATGAGGCAAAGAAGATGGGTTGAGTTGCTTAGTGACTATGATTGTGAAATAAAGTACCATCCGGGCAAGGCTAACGTTGTAGCCGACGCATTAAGCAGAAAGGAAAGAGTGAAGCCATCAAGGGTACGAGCTATGGGAATGTTGGTTCAGAGGAGTTTAAAAACTCAAATTCTTGAAGCTTAAGTTGAAGTGTTGAAGATGGAGAATCTAAGGAACGAGACCCTACATCACTTGGAAAATAAATTTCAGACAAAGTCGGATGGGGTACGTACCTTGAAGATAGAGTTTTTGGGTACCAAAGGTTGGTAATCTACGATCAACCATTTTAGATGAAGCCCATCGATCAAGATATTCGGTTCACCCAGGAGCGGATAAGATGTACAAGGATCTAAAGGAATACTATTGGTGGCCAGGAATGAAGAAAGATATTGCTTTGTACGTAAGTAAGTGCTTAACTTGTGCTAAAGTTTAGGCCGAATATCAGAAACCATCCGGTCTACTTCAACAACCCGAGATTCCCCAATGGAAATGGGAACAAATAACCATGGATTTTGTAACCAAGCTACCCAGAACTGGGAATGGACACGATTCTATATGGGTTATAGTAGGTCGACTTACAAAATCAGCGCATTCCATTCCTATTCAAGAAGATTGCAGTATGGAAAAGCGTGAACAAATTTACATCAAAGAAATAGTTACACGTCATGGGGTGCCAATTTCCATTATCTCAGATAGAGATACTCGTTTTATGTCACGATTTTGGCCATCACTCCAAAAAGCATTGGGTACGCGGTTGGACTATAGTACTGCCTATCATCCTCAAACGGATAGACAATCGGAAAGAATTATTCAAACGCTAGAGGATGTGTTATGTGCGTATGTGATAGATTTTGGTGGGAGTCGGGATACCCACCTGCCACTTGTTGAATTCTCCTATAACAACAACTACCACACCTGCATTCAATGTGCGCCGTACGAAGCCTTATACGGATGTAAATGTAGATTACCACTTAGCTGGTTGGAAATTGGAGACAGGCAACTGACCAAGCCCGACATCATCCAGGAAACCACTTAAAAGATCTCAATCATCAAGGAAAGGCTCAAGACAGCAAGAGATCGTCAGAAGAGTTACGCGGATAATCGGAGAAAACCATTAGAATGTCAAGTGGGTGATAAAGTGCTTCTAAAGGTATCGCCATGGAAAGGACTAATATGCTTCAGGAAAAGAGGCAAGTTGGGTCCTAGATATATTGGTCCATTAGAAATACTCGAAAGAATTGGACGGGTGGCGTACAAACTAAAGTTACTACAGGAATTAAGCACCATCCACGACACGTTCCATGTGTCAAATTTGAAGAAATGTTTAACGGATGAAACTGCCCCTGGAAGACGTTCAGATTAACGATCGGTTACACTTCGTTGAAGAACCAATCGAAATACTTGACCGAGAAATCAACGGCTGAGGCGCAGTAAAATTCCTATCATAAAAGTTCGTTGGAATTCGAAGCATGGCCTAGAGTATCCTCACCTTTTCGCGAACGCCCCTGAGAAAGCCAGTTCTTAAATTTCGGGACGAAATTCTTCTAACAAGGGGACACTATGACAACTGTCAAATCGGAAACTGCCAGGTTAGCATCTATTAAGCTTTTATTAGAGATAAAAAATTAGAAAAGATATTTGAATAGGAGCTTTTTAGTATAGATTGGCCAAAATTCATTAGAATTTCCGATAATGCTTAGAAAGCCCGGTTCCGACCCATAACTATATGAAACGTCTTATAAAATGGCAAACGCGTCCACTAACACTAATTTTTTATAAAATATAATACTTTCATTTTCTAAACATAATTTTTACTTCAAAAGTTTATTAACCAAAGAATAAGGAGGTTATTTGGGGTTTCTATCTCAAACATGTTGCAAAATTATGAAATGTGGACTTTTATTTTCACAATGGGATCTTAATAAAAAACAATTTGGGGCTTGGGATGGGCCCATGGCCGGCCACCCACCCCCTTCTCTCCCCCTTTTATACATTTTTTTTTCTTTCAAAAACCTCATTTCAAACTCAACTCTCAAATTTTCACCTCTCTCTCTCTAGAACTTAAGGGACACTTCCCTTCTCTCATTTCCCTCTTTTTTTCACTCTAAAATTCCAGCCAAGTTCCTATCAAAATCCATCCTTTTCATCAAGGTATTGAAGATATTGAAGTTCCTTTCATCATCTAAGTAAGGTAATGGCTTTATCTTCATCTTTTCTTACAAATTTTGAGGAAAACCCCTTTTTTTTCTTGCAACTTTGAATATTTTTCATCTCCTCTGCCATATTCTTAGTTCCATAGGTAGATTACACACCAAAGACATGTAAAATGTCTATATAATGGTGGTAATCCATGACCATTACAAATGGAACTCAAGAAATGTAGCAAAAATCACCATGCATGTGGGTTTTATTCATTAAAAAGGCTATTTTGGTGCTGACATAATACTACCTAGTACTTCCGTAGCCCATATCTTGCAAAATACTTGTCCAAATGTCATGATTTGTTTTCTGAAATGTTATTCTCTGAGTTAGGGTTCTAACCCAAGTGTAATCACTCAAAAATATGGAGTTGTGACATTCCAAACACCAAAATCATTTTTGGTTTGCAAACAGTGAGTCCACGAGTAGGTAAACTCTACTTTGGATGACTATATCTCTTTGGTTATTTATCCAAAATGCATGATTCTTCTTCTGTAGTGTTCTTTTATGAGTTAGGGTTCATATGAATCTGGTCTCACTCAAAATATGGTGTCATGAGGTGTTAACCAATTTAATTAAATTAAGTGTGCAATCTGTCAACTAATGACAAATGTGTGCATGCAACTTTAAGGTACCATAACTTCCTCATAACTCATCCAAAATGAGTGATTCTTCTATTGAAAGCTCCCTTTATATGTTAGGTTTCTACTACAATTTGAACTTCTAAAAAACACTGAGTAGAACTCCACAAATGACTGTTTTACTAAGAGTGTATAATTTGCTTGACAAGCTGTGACACTTTGTTTTGTAAAAATTGTTTGAACACTTTTTTCATCTCCAAAAAGCATGAAAATTGGTCAAACTAACCTTAACTCAGTGGTGTATCGCATATAGAAAGATGCGAAAATTTGTCATTTTGGAAAGTACTTTAATTTGATCATTTTATGAACATAAAGTTTCTGCCAGAAAGTGAGAATCTGAAATCTTTGATTTCATGAACTCTAATCACTTAAAGGCCTATAATGGTACATATATATACATTTTTTGTATGATTTATAACATTAATCTAATAATTAAAAGCATAAGTGCATTATATATGATGGGACTAATAGTTAATCAAGTTTGGACATATATGGACATTCAAGGTCTTATAATACATTCATCCTCATGAGTAACCCTAAGATAAGTAAGTGACCAATTGAGTGTTTTCCTTTGATAGGAAGACTTTAGGCCGACAAGTGAACATTTTCGTGCATCCAAGCGGAGTTTGCTGCTATCCAGTGAGTATTCACAGCCCCTCTTTTAAAATGTTTTATACGTTTTGGGGTGAAAGGCATGATTAAATGGGGTGAAAGGCACTAAGGCATGTACACTAATAAATTTGTATTTGAGTAAAATGTCCTGAAAATTTTGTACACTACTATTAACTCAAGTGAGGAGCCATGAGTAATTGGGGATAGCGCTATTTGGACTGACAATCCCACCTAAAAACTAACTAGTAGGGGGTGCGGATAGCAATCCCTCCTAAAAACTTACTAGGGGTGCACATTACTTATAATAAAGGTTCTACGTATGTGGGGTTTTAGACTCACCGCTAAGGTAGAACTATAAAGAGTATTGTGGTTGAAAGGTTTAATGGTGGCTCAAAACTTACTATCAATTAGGGTACAATATGCCTTATGATGTTTCGTATTTAAAAGATTTATTAAGTGCCATAAAAGTTATCTCGATCGAAAAATTCATTTATGCAAAAGATGTTTATCGTATTGAAAACCTGTGAACTCACCAACTCTTTGTAGTTGACCTTGTTTTATCATGCTTTTCAGGAGTAAGGGAAGTAAACCGAAATGTTTAGTTATGTGGACGCGTCAACATCAATCAAGTTTTTATTTGAAACCGTTTCGTTTGAACACTATGTTTACTTTATTTTGTTAAAACTTTGGGATTGTAAGATGTAATTTAAATTTAATATTTTATGTATTTGAATGGATGATTGGTGTTCTTTATGTCCTATTGCTATGAAATCGTGAGCTATCACACCTTGTGTTTCCGCTTTAGCGGGGTGTGACAAAATGGATGTTAAGTCAGTCTTTTTGAATGGCAATCTCAAAGAAGAAGTTTACGTGCAACAACCACTTGGCTTTGAGAGCTCTGCTCATCCAGACTATGTCTATTTCTTAGACAAAGCTCTGTATGACCTGAAACAAGCTCCACGTGCATGGTATGATCGCCTCTCAAAGTTTTTGATCAAACACAAGTATGAGAAAGGTAAAATTGATACTACATTTATTCATCAAAAGGTGTAAAGGTGAGTTAACTCTGGTCCAGATCTATGTTGATGACATAATTTTTGGCTCTACAAATCAAGCAGAGTGTGACACATTTTCTGAGTTGATGAAGAGTGAGTTTGAGATAAGCATGATGGGAAAATTAACATTATTTCTCGGGCTCCATGTCAAACAAAATACTAGCCTTTTGTATAAATCAAGCCAAGTATGTCTCTGACATTCTCAAGAAATAAAAACTTCACAATTCTACAAAAATGAAAACACCAATCTTTCCTAGCCACAAACTTGACTCTGATCTTTCTCGAAAATCAGTTGATGTCAAAAATTATAGAGGGATGATTGGGTCACTTCTATATCTGACAACAAGTAGACGAGACATTATGTTTGCCACATGTCTTAGTGCCAGATACCAAACAAATCCGAAGGAATCACATCTGGCTGCAGTTAAAAGGATCTTTAGGTACCTAAAGGGAACTCAGTTTCTGGGTCTCTGGTATCCAAAGTACTCTAGCTTTGATTTAATTGCATATACTAACTCTGATCATGCAGGATGCAAATTAGACAAAAAGAGTAACTCTGGTAGTTGTCAACTACTCTGGTAGTTGGACATCCAAGAAAACCCAGAGTATGTCGCTCCGGCTAGTTGTTGTTCACATGTAATCTTGATGAAAACCCAACTCAGAGACTATGGTCTTCTGTATGACAAAATCCTCATTCTGTGTAATTCAGAGAGTGCCATCGCCATCACTGCAAACCCATTCTAACATTCTAAAACCAAGCACATCGATGTCAGGTATCATTTTATAAAGGATCATGTAAAGAAAGGTACAATAGAAATGTACTTTATCTCTATTGATTTCCAACTTGCTGATCTATTCACCAAAGCTCTAGACGAGAAGAGATTCTCTTTCTTAATCAGCAAGTTGCGCATGCTTAATATCCAACTTGCTGATCTGTTCACATAAGCATGAACTTCCTTACCTCTGGTCCTAACACCTCTTCTGTATGATAGCTTTTCCACATCTTTTCTTCAACATAAGGGATCCAGAGTCTTTATATGCACTATACAGAGCCTCTATCTCAAACTCTGCATACAAAATTTACCTTTATCTGATCCAAGCACAGTTTGAGGGGGAGCAAGAGACACTATGCATAATTCGGGGGGGGGGGGGGGGGGGGAAAATTCTTACTATCATGGGGGGAGAAATGGTGATTATATAATCAAGAGGGAGCAATCGCGAAAAAATCAGACAGTTCACTACTTCTGTATACTGTCTTTTCTTAAAGACAATACAGACCCTCTAGTATGTCTATCATAAACCTTTGTATTCCATCTAGAAAAAGTAAGATAGTTCATCCACTATTTATGTATACTATTTTTTCTCAAAGACAATACAGAGCCTTTAGTATGTCTATCAGAAACCTCTGTAATCCGGGAAGTTTTGTGCTAATATTTCTAAAAATGTTAAAACTCTCTTCTGGTCCTAACATGTTTTTCTATGACTAGAATGATTGATTTTTAATTTTTTTTTACCCTCTGAACTTCGAGTTTCAGAACCGCTATATGCACTTCCAGAGATTTCATTTGTATAGAATCTCTTCTGAATAGGTTTACACTTGGGTGTTTTCCTTCGTGAGTATATGCGGGTGATACAATCTAGGTGACCTTCATGTCTCCATATCTATTCCTTTGGTGACAGTTTTTCTTCCTGACACACTTTCCACGTGTCCCCACCCCATGGCTCCAAACACTGAACCATCTTCAAGACACGTCATTTGGAGGCTTTGCATTATCCAAAGCACTCGATTACTGTGGATACCAAATCAATCAGGTAACGAATTAATAAACAAGAACAATATGATTAACCTCACTATGTCATATATGTCACTTGTAAGTCGTGGTTACAATGATGTAGAATGAAACGTATTAACTCACGATACTAGTATTTTCTCTCTTAAGCTCTCTAGAATAATATGAATGATCTCTAAGCTCTCTAATTTTCTAATGCATACCCTAAGCTTGTATTTATATGTTAGACATTATTGCAATAAGGAAACTAGGAAAGAAGGCATTATACATCTGCCTTAATTACAAATAGAACCTTTAGTTTGATAATAAATCATTTCCTAATAATTAATCCTTCCTAATTAATGACTTTGTTGAATTTACCATTTGGCCCTTCATGTCTTCAATATTTATGATCTCGGATACAACATTTTCAGACCTAATAATCTCCCCCTTTGTATTCGAGATTAAAATCCAGCAAATCAGCACCATAACAATCTTCTTCTTTTTAGACGATGAAACTTTGTCAACAAATTTTTATCTTGAATCTTTTGCTCCCCCTACAAATATGATCACAAGATAAGCTTCGTAGCTCCCCTGTAACATTAGCATGTACTTCAGGAACAAAATGTTGAAGGAACTGTGATGTCGCAGGGTAAAATTGTTGTGACAACTGTCGAAATTCGAACTTTCAGGTTAGCTTATGTTAAGTTTATTAGATTTATTTTAGATAATTTGAAGAATAAGAGGTAGATAGATTAGAGTAGCCGAAAAATCCCTAACATTTCCGGTAGTCGCTTAAAATGTCCGGTTCCGACCCGTAACTGTCTAAAACGTCCAATTAAGTGCCAAATGCTCTAATTTATACTCAATTTATATAAAATATATAGTTTTAGTATTTTAATTATAAAACTTTTATTTTTATTAGAAATTAACCAAAATGGGCTAACAATGTTGAGAAAAAGGCCAAAATCTTTGGGTGGGGCCAATCCCATGCCCCCCCCCCTTGTTTTCACATATAAATGTTGTTTTTTTATTTTTCTCTCATTTGCAACATTCAAATTTCAAAAACTCTTCTCTCTCTCTCTAGAAACTAAGGGACATAAACCCTTCACTCTTCTCCCTCTCTTTTCTCTCCAAAAACTCCAGCCCTTTTCTTCATCAAAAACTCATCATAATGCAAGATTACTGAAAATACTCAACACATTTCATCATCCAAGTAAGTGCAAACTTCATCTTCTTCATTTTTCTTAACATTTTTAGGGAAAAACCCACTTTTACATGCATTTTAAGTGTTTTTCTTCTAACCTTTGTAAATTTTGAGTTTTATGGAAAGATTATACACCCAAAAACATACAAAAAATGTTTACATAATGGTGATAATCAATGACCCAAACAATAAAACTCAAGAAATAGGTGAAAAATCATGATTTTATGTGTTTTTGAGTAAAAATGGTGATTTTTGGTGCTGACAGATTTATTGCATGTGCATAAATCGTCCATTTCTTGCAAATAATATGTTCAAATATCATGAATCTTCACTCAAAAACATTGAGTTTTGACCCCCCCCCCCCCCCCCAAATGCTCATAACAAACCATGTGTGCAACTGGAAGTTCAACAGTAGGAAAACCCTACTTTGAACGACCATAACTATTTGAATATTCTTGTAAATCACTTGATTTTTCTTCTGGAAGTTAATTTAATGAGTTACCTTTCAAATGCCACTGATTTCATTAAAAAATATGGTGATTTGAGGTTCCAACTAATTGAAACAAAATGAGTGTGCAAACTGTCAACCAATGACAGATTTGTGGATGCATGTTCTAATGGTCATATCTCTTTCAAAACTCAATGAAAAAGGATGATTTTTCTTTTGAGAGTTAGTTTCATGAGTTATATTCAGTTTGCGAGTGGAATCACTTAAAAATATAGAGTTTTGACCCTCCAAACACTTAAAATATTTTAGGTGTGCAATCTGTAAAACCACCAGTAGGTAAACCCTACTTTGCATGCTAATATCTCCTTGAATATTTGTCCATAATGCATAATTTTTCTTCTGGAGTTTTCTTTTATGAGTTAGGATTCATATGAATCCAGTTTCATTCGAAAATATGAAGTTTTGAAGCACTAACCAATTTATTAAAGTTAAGTGTGCAATCTATCAACTAATTACATAATTGTGCATGCAATTTTGTAGTGTCATATCTCCTTCATAACTCATCCAAAATGAGTGATTCTTATTTCAAAAATTTCCTTTATGAGTTATGATTCCAATCCAACAGTAAATTCTAGAAAACACTAAGTAGAACTCCTCAACTGAGTGATTTACTAACATGGTGTAATCTGCCATACCAGTTATGACCCTTTACATTGCATAAATTATTTGAATCATTTTTACATGTCCAAAATGCATGAAATTTGATCACAATGACCTTAACTCAGTAATGCATCATATATAAAAGAATGGAAAATTTTATCATTTTGGAAATCTCTACATTTTGATCATTTTGAGTACTACAAGTTTCTGTCCAGAAGTGAAATTCTGGAATTTCTTGATTTTAACAATTATTGATCTTTTGATGGTTTATAACACAACTTATGGTATAAATTACTATATTAACGAGCATACGTGCATTATGTATAATTGGACTATAGACAATCAAGTTGGATGTATGTGAACATTTATAAGCTTAAGACTTATTCACCTCCATAAGTAGTTTTAGACCCATAAGTGATGGTTTTGAGCATTTCTCTTTGTTAGGGAATCGTTAGGCCTTTGGGTGGGGATCGGATCGTGCTTTTGAGTAGCGGAGCTTGTAAAAGTGAGTATTCACGACCCCTCTTTTTAAATTTTTATATGTTTGGGGTGTAAAGCTTGTTGTTTTAATGGAAATTGAATTGATTTATATTGATGTAACGAAAAGTATATAAATCATTGTGATGAGCAACTTTATATTACACAATATGATATGTTGAGTTATGTAAAGTCCCCATGGTACACTACAATTTAACTCTAAATGAGCCGATGATATTTGTGGATAGCGCTATTTGGTTGACATACCCACCTAACTGGCAAGTAGGGGTGCACTTTATCAATTAAGAATGCTCTACACATGTGGACTTTATGTTCACCGCTGAGGTAGTTCGTGGGGCGTAGAATGTCGAGTAGGCTTAGTAGTTGCTCAATATTTATATATCATGTGTAATAGTAAATTGGTATTTTTGCTCATGAAATTTTAAAACATTAAAGTTGATGCGAACTTCTGCTTCGCTATTTCTATACCTTGCATATAAAATGTTTTGTGCATATGAAAAACCTGTGAACTCACCAACTCTTTGTAGTTGACACTTTGTTTTAACATGCTTTACAGGAAGTTAAGAAGGTAACCGATCAAGATTAGTTTATTTTTGTGGAACACCGATCAAGACAGTTTATGTATCCATATTGATGTAATTCGTTGTAAAGTGCAAGTAGTCGGGTTGTAAACCTTTTAACTTTAAACTTCTACGTTTTAATTATATATGTGTGGTTGGCGTTTATATTCCTATTCTTGTGAAACCTAGAACTGTCGTACCTCGTGTTTCCGCTTTAGCGGGGTGTGACAGACTTGGTATCAGAGCCTTAGGTTGTAGAGAACATCGGTTTTCTAATAAAAACCATGCACTAGTATAACTACAATAAGCATCGTTCTAGCATATTATAATTAGGCAAAGTCTGATCACCTATGTCTAAATATGCTTGTCTGGATTACCCTCGCCAAAGACAAGTTAAGTTTCGCATTGAGTTAGTTCTAGGAGCCGCACTTGTAGCAAAATCACCATACCGCTTAGCACCGTCGGAAATGCAAGAACTGTCAGAACAACTTCAAGAGCTACTCGATAAGGGATTCATCAAACCCAGTTCTTCACCTTGGGGAGCTCCAGTTTTGTTTGTTAAAAAGAAGGATGGATCCTTCCGAATGTGTATCGATTGTAGGGAACTCAATAAGTTGACTATCAAGAACTGATACCCTCTCCCTCGAATTCATGACTTATTTGATCAACTTCAAGGTGCTACGTATTTCTCAAAGATCGATCTTCGATCGGGATATCATCAAATGAGAGTTCGTGAAGAAGACATTCCCAAGACATCATTTAGAACTCGTTACGATCATTATGAGTTTCTAGTTATGCCTTTTAGGCTAACAAACGCACCAAAAGTCTTCATGGATTTAATGAATAGAGTATGTCGACCGTACCTAGACAAGTTCGTGATCGTGTTTATAGATGATATACTCATTTATTCTCGAGACAAGAGGGAGCATGAGCAGCATTTATAGTTGATACTAGAATTGCTCAGAAACAAAAAGTTGTATGCCAAATTCTCCAAATGCGAATTCTGGATTCGCGAAGTGCACTTTCTTGACCATGTTGTAAATGAAAAGGGAATTCATGTTGATCCAACTAAGATTGAGTCCATTAAGAAATGGGAAGCCCCGAAGACACCAACCGAGATCTGTCAATTTCTTGGGTTGACAGGCTATTACGGTGAATTATCGTGAATTTCTCCAAGATCGCGCAACCACTGACGACTCTAACTCAAAAGGAAAAAAGTTTATTCGAGGAGAGAAACAAGAGGAAGCATTTTAGACACTCAAACACAAGTTATGCAATGCACCGATTCTGGCTCTAACATAGGGAGTGGATAACTTTGTAGTTTATTGTGATGCTTCGCATCAAGGATTGGGATGCGTACTGATGCAAAAAACCAAAGTTATCGCATATGCATCAAGGCAACTTAAGGTTCACGAGAAGAATTTCACCACCCATGATTTGGAGTTAGGAGCGGTGGTGTTCGTACTCAAAATCTGGAGACACTATTTTTACGACACTAAGTGCACCATTTTCACCGACCACAAAAGCCTTCAACACATTCTTGATCAGAAAATGCTGAATATGAGGCAAAGAAGATGGGTTGAGTTGCTTAGTGATTATGATTGTGAAATAAAGTACCACCTAGGGAAGGCTAATGTAGTAGAAGATGCATTAAGCAGGACAGAAAAGGTAAACCCTGACGAGAGCACGAGCTATGGGAATGATGGTTTAAACAAGTTTAAAGACTCAAATTCTTGAAGCACAAAAAGAAGCTTTAAAAGAAGAGAATTTGAAGCAAGAGACCCTGCATCGCTTAGAGAAAGAATTTGAGTTACGATCAGACGGAGTGCATTACTTTAAGAACAGAGCTTGGGTACCAAAGGCTGGTAATCTACGATCAACCATCTTGGGTCAAGCCCATCGATCAAGGTATTCGATTCACCCAGGGGAAGATAAGATGTGCAAGGATCTGAAGAAACTCTATTGGTGGCTCATTACTTACTATTAATTAGGGGACAAAAATGCCTTGAACGTTTTATGATGTAAAGATATACTAAGTGCCATAAAAGTATTTTGCTCAATATTCATTTATGCAAAAGATGTTTATAGCATTGAAAACCTGTGAACTCACCAACTCTTTATAGTTGACCTTGTTTTATTCATGCTTTTCAGGGTAAGAAAGGGTAACTAAAAATGCTTGTGTTTGGGGCGCATCAACATCAACCAAGTTTAAATTTGAAAACGTTTTGTTGAACACCTTGTTTCTTATATTTTGTTAAAACTTGAACTTGTATGATGTAATGTTCAGATTTATTTTGTTATATATTTGAATGGACAATTGGTGTTGTTTTCGCTCTATCGCTATGAAATCTTGAACTATCACTCCCCGTGTTTCCGCTTTAGCGGGGTGTGAAATAATCAAACCATATTCTGTTTGAAATTCAGATCTCATATTCTGTTCATTCACAAGCTTTGTATCTAAAACGGATAATTTATTTGAACGTTTACCAATTTTATCCTCAAAAACTTTTCTCTCGTTTTCAAAATCTTTTTCCAAATTTTTGCTCTTAACAACGATCAAAGTACTTTTCTTTATTATATTCGTCTTATCAGTCTCAAACACTTTTCGTTCATCTTTTAAAAGTTCCTGCAGTTCAGAAATTTGTTATAAAAGCTCTAAACCTTTCGTTTAAGAAGATTTTCTTTCTAAAATCACAATTTGCTCAAAATCGGATACTTGTTTTGAAAGTTTTCAAATGGTCAACTCACAAGTTTTAATTTTGCTTTCAAAAACTTTTTGTTCATTCTCAAACTTGTGTTTCTCATTAGAAATTAATTTCCTTTCTTTCTCAAGTTCAGTTTCTAAATCGGATATTTTATTTTTAAAATCACATTTCTCACCTGACTTAGAAATCGTTTCTTTCAACTCTCTATTTTCTTTTTCTAAACTTGCATATTTCCCTTCTAAATCATCGAGTTGAATAGATGTTTTTCTCCGACCTATTTAGTATTGATATCCAATGGATTTTGGATCGAGTACTAATGGGTGAGTAGACATCTTGATTTAAGCCTTCAAACTCAAACGCACAAAATTATTTCTTAAAAAAATGTAAGTACAGATTACCTGATGAAGTGATCGTAGATCAGCGATTAGAATTAATTCACACAATTGTTCTTGGGTTAAAAGGATGTGAGAAGCTAGTTTCACGGGTTACGAAGATGCGAGGAGCGAGTTTCTCGGGTTTCAAGGGTGCGAGGAACAAGTTGCTGGGGTCACACGGATTCGAGGACTGAAGATAAATGGATGCGAGAAACAAGTTGCTCGGATCAATGACATTGGAGGACCAGGGTTCTTGGATTAAACATATGCGAGAACAAGTTTTTAACGAATGAAGCAGACCGAGGAAAGGTTTTATCGAGTCCTTTAAATGCGATAACTTAATTATACAACTTTCTTTTAATGAGAATTGTAACTAATATTCTAAAGGAAATGATAACAAAGTTTTCTTGACTAAAAAGAGTTGCGAGTAACAGAGTTTACGAGTCTTTTTATGGATAAGAATGACTAGATTATCAACTACCCAAAAATACCAGAAAATTAATTTTAAACCAAAGTTTTGAGAAAAAATAATTCAAAGACTTACGTTTAAAGAAAAAGATAACAAAATTTTCTTGACTAAAAAGAGTTGCGAGGAACAGAGTTCTCGAGTCTTTTATGGACAAGAATGGCTAAGTTTTCAATTTTCCAAAACACGAAGAATGAATTTCCTGAAGTTCAAATAAAGATTTATCAAAATTCAACCCAATTGCTAAAGTTTCTTGACTAGAAAAAGGTGCAAGGAACAAAGTTCTTGAGTTTTTCTACGGACAAGAAGGTCTAAGCAATCAAGAGTGAATATGACAAAGTTATACCAAGATTTGTAATAATTACTAACAGTTTCTTGACTAGAAAAAGCTGCAAGGAACATAGTTCTTGAGTTTTTCTATGGACAAAAAGGTCTTAAATAATCAAGATTGTAACTTATTATATGCCCACGACACGTGTCACACAGGGATACTGCTGAGGAGTACGTAAACCTATAGGGTCGCACACAAAGAATACGTTTGCTTCCATTTGAAAGTAACCCAAAAGTCATGTTTGACAGTTAAATAGTTAATCTTGCAGAATAATTATAAAGTATGTGTTAAAATGTAATTATGATAATTACGGGATTTTATCTGTAAATAATTATGATTATTTAATGTTTTAGATAGTCATGTATTTATTTAATGTTTTATATAAACAATATAATTATTTAATGCTTTAGATAATTATATATTTATTTATAGATAAACATTAAACCTATTTTTGAGTTATGAGCTGACTATTTTACCAGTCCATATAAATAGGTTGATAGGCCAAATGAATTTTGTGACAACTGTCAAAATTCGAGCTTTCAGGTTAGCTTCTATTAAGTTTATTAGTGTTTATATAGTTTAAATTTTAAGATTAAGAAATAGTTGGTTTAGAATGGCCGAAAAACCCCTAGCATTTCCGGTAGTCGCTTAAAATGTCCGGTTCCGACCCGTAACTGTCCGAAACTTCCAATACAGTGCCAAATGCTCTAATTTATACCCAATGTATATAAAATATATAGTTTTAATGTTTCAAATATAAAACTTCTAATTTTATAGAATTTTATCACTTTTGGGCTTACATTTTGAGGAAAAAGGGCCAAAAATTGAGAAAATGACATTGTATTCTTAATTGGGCTTGAGTTTTATTTTATTTATAAAACAAATATACGATTTTGAGAGGAGTGGGCCCCCATGGTCGGCCTCTTCTCTAAACCCCCATATAAATACATTTTTTTTTTCATTTTCTCCTCATTTTGCATGTTCAAAATTCAAAATTTGCTCTCACCTCTCTCTCTCTAGAAGTGAAGAGACATTTTCTCCCTCTCTAAAACAAAAACTCCAGCCATTTCTCATTTCAAATCATCATCAAGATCAAGTTCATACAAGGATTTAGATGCTCTAATCATCATCCAAACAAGGTAACAACTTTACCCTCATTTTCTTACCATTTTTGGGTGAAAACCCCACTTTTCTTACATTTTTTAGCTACTTCTTCTAATATCCAAAAATTATGAGTTTGTGGAGAGATTTTACACCAAAACATGTAAAATGTTTATAAAATGGTGATAATCTATGACCTACACAAATAAAACTCAAGAGAATAGGGGAAAAATCATGATTTTATGTGTTCTTGAACAAAAATGGTTATTTTGGTTCTGGCAGATTCATGCATGTGTGTAAATCGTTAATTTCTTACAATTTTTATGTTCAAATATCATTAATCTTCTTTCTACAAGTTTATTTAGTGAGTTGGGGTTCTAATCCAAGTGGTCTCACTCAAAAACATTGAGTTTTGACCCCCCAAATGCTCATAACAAGATGCATGTGCATCTGGAAGTTCAACAGTAGGTAAACCCTACTTTGAACGACCATAACTCTTTGAATATTTTTCCAAATCACTTGATTTTTCTTCTGGAATTTAGTTTAATGAGTTACCTTTCATATGCATCTGATGTCATTCAAAAATATGGTGATTTGAGGTTTCAAATGATTAAAACAAAATGAGTGTGCAAACTGTCAAACAATGACAGAATTGTGCATGCATGTTCAAATGGCCATATCTCTTTCAAAACTCAATGAAAAAGGTTGATTCTTCTTTTGAGAGTTATATGTATGAGTTATCTTCAGTTTGCAAGTGAAATCACTTAAAAATATGGAGTTTTGACCCTCCAAACACCTAAAATACTTTAGGTGTGCAATCTGTGAAACCACCAGCAGCTAAACTCTACTTTGTGTGTTAGTATCTCCTTTGTTATTTGTCTTTAATGCATGATTCTTCTTCTAGAACTTCATTTTATGAGTTAGTATTCATATGGATCCAGTTTCATGCAAAAATATGATGTTTTGAGGCACTAATCAATTTATTAAAGTTAAGTGTGCAATCTGTCAGCTAATGACCGAATTGTGCATGCAACTTTGTAGTGTCATACCTCCTTCATAACTTCTTCAAAATCCGTGATTCTTATCTTAAAAGTTTCCTTTATGAGTTATGAAATCAGGGTATTCAGGAAGAACAGGTTGTTCCAGCACGATATCGTCAAGAATTCCTGACTATTGCATGGGAACAGGTTCATCTTCGAAGTATTTTTTCCTTCCAATATTTTTCTATTGGAGCTTCCCATTCTAATCCAACTGGAAATTCTAGAAAACACTGAGTATAACTCCTCAAGTGAGTGATTTACTAACATGGTGTAATATGTTTTACCGGTTGTGACATAATGTTTTGTATGAATTATTTGAACAACTTGTACATGTCCAAAAGGCATTAAATTTGATCACAAAGATCATAACGCAGTACTTTATCTTATATAAAAATATAGGAAATTAGATCATTTTGGAAGCCCTTGAAAACTGATCATTTTTAGGACAATTAGTTTCTGTCCAGAAGAGAAATTCTGGACTTAATTGATTCTTATAAATATTGATCATGTGATGGATAATAAGATCACTTTCGGTATAAATTACGATATTAATGAGCATATGGGCATTTTGTATAATTGGACATATATAGACACTTATGGGCTTAAGATTTATTCACCTCTAAGTAGTATTAGACCTATAAGTGACGGTTTTGAGTATTACTCTTTGATAGGGAAGCGTTAGGTCGTTGTGCGGAGATTCGGATTGTATTGTTTTGCGTTGTGGAGCGTTGCTATAAGGTGAGTATTCACAGCCCCTCTTTTAATGTTTTATATGTTTTGGGGTGAAAAGCATGTTTAATGTTGAATCTTGATTTATTTACGTAAAAGAATGTGAAATTGTTGATATGAGCACTAAGGCATGTACACTAGTAGTTTGTATTTGAGTAAAATGTAACATAAAAGTTTGTACACTACTATTAACTCAAGTGAGGAGCCGAGGGTATTTGTGGATAGCGCTATTTGGACGGACAATCCCACCTAAAAACCGACAAAGTAGGGGTGTGGATAGCAATCCCACCTAGAAACTACAGGTAGGGGTGCACTATACCTATAAAAACGAAGGTTCTACATATGTGGGGTTTTAGTCCCACCGCTAAGGTAGAATTATAAAAAAAAAAAAAATTGTGTGGTCGAAAGGTTTAGTGGTGGCTCGATACTTGCTATGAACTAGAGTACATTATGCCTTGACAGGTTTCTCAATACAAGGATTAATTAAATGCTCATAAATTTCACTATTTATACATGATGTGAACGTTCGTTCCACAAGAATTGAAAACTGCATAAAAACTGTTTTGTGCATATGAAAACCTGTGAACTCACCAACTCTTGTAGTTGACCTTGTTTTTATCATGCTTTTCAGGAGTAAGAAAAGATTAACCGAAACGTTTGTTATGTGGGCGCGTCAACATCAACCATCTTGTTTATTTGAAAAGCTTGTTTAGTTGAAACACTTGGTTTACTTTATTTTGTTAGAACTTTTGAGTTGATACGATGTAAATTTTGAATTTAAACTATTATGTACATGAATGGATGGTTGGTGTTGTTTTAATCCTATTGTTATGAAATCTTGAGCTATCACGCCTCGTGTTTCCGCTTTAGCGGGGTAACAGAACTTGGTATCAGAGCCATAGGTTATAGAGAACACCGGTTTTTCTATAAAAACCAAATTCTATAACCAAAAGTTTTCGAAAACTATATTTCTAAACTAACTTTAGTTTTAGAAGTTTACTACTGGTATAATTGGAATAAGTGTTAACTTAGCATATTGGTATTAGGCAAAGCCTGATCACCTATGTCTAAATTAATATGTATAAGGGAGACATGGAACAATTATATTAGGAACTTCTTGCCCAAATGAAAAGCATGGTCATAAGTGTGAGTTTGCATAAGCATTTTATGAATGGTTATTTACTAAAGTACATTTAGTAATTAAATTTGTTATTACCGCAGTTCGATATGTCTCACTCATCTACAAAGTACTCTGCTGAATTTTTAGGCTATGTAACTAGTCAATATAGGAGAGAACTTTTTGACTACTTTGTTGGTTAAACTTGGGAACTTATTTTGGTGGCATGTAGCTCACTATTAGAACTCTAAGATATTTGTTGTCTTTTGAGAATTATTTTTGTTGGATATTGAAGTTATGTGATCTTAAACCTATGATTTTAGGAAGCGAGTGATTTTAGTAATGACCCAACCTCAACATGAACCGATGCATATGCCTAAAGACAATGTCTTCGAGGAGAGAAAACATCGAGATCGCGCGACTTATGTCTGAGCAACCCATCGCGGCACTTCCGAACATCGTTAGTCAAGTGGCAGCGGGTCTAAATGCTAATTCGGGAAACAACTAAGGATCTGGAGCAAGTGGAAATAGAGAATGCACATACAAAGCTTTTAGGACCTACAACCCGAAGAAATTCCATGGAACTGAAGGAGGTGTTAGATTACCGACATGGATTGAGAATATGGAGTCCATTCTCCACATCAGCAAGTGCACTGAAGGAAATAAAGTGCAGTTTACCACCTGTCTGCTCAAGGACGAGCATTGACCTGGTGGAATACCCAAGTGCAAACCCGAGGCCGAGAAGCAGCCAACAGTCGTACTTGGGAGAAATTCCAAAAGATGCTCTAAGAGGAATACTGCCGAGTAGCGAAATCCAGAAGTTGGAAGCGAAGCTATGGAATCATGAAATGAAGAGAAATGATATAGACTCTTATACTGCATGTTTCCATGAACTGGCAAGATGGTACCACATTTGGTGACGCCTGATAAAAATCAACTCGACAGGTATGTCTGAGGTTTATCCCTTGAAATACGTGGGGACATTATGTCGACAAACCCAAAAACCCTTCAAGATGCGGTGAATTTGGCAACCAGGCTCACCAACAATGTTAATCATCCGGGAATATTCGCAAGAGACAAAGCTTAAAGTAAGAGAAAGATGAAGGAACTTTAGCATAGACATAATCCCAATCAAGTTAAGAAACTTTGATATAATTGTGGGTATGAATTGGTTGTCTAAATACCGAGCTGTAATTTGTTGTTCTAATAAGATCATTTATGTTCCACTACCCGACGGAGGAATACGTGAAGTACACAGAGAGAAACCAGGAGGAGTATTAAAATGGTGAGGAGTATGAAGATGCGAAATTACTTGAGGAAGGATTGCATTGCATTTTTGTCTCATGTTAAGGATAAGAAGAACAGGGAAAATAGCGTTCAAGATCTTCCGATAATATGGGATTATTCTGAGGTATTCCTAGATAAGTTGTCTGGATTACCCCCGCAAAGACAAGTTGAGTTTGGCATAAAGTTAGTTCCAGGAGTCGCGCCTGTAGCAAAATCACAATACCGGTTAGCACTGTCGGAAATGCAAGAACTGCCAGAACAACTTCAGGAGTTACTCAATAACGAATTCATCTGACCCAGCTCTTCACCTTGGGGGAGCTCCAATCTTGTTTGTTAAAACGAAGGATGGATCCTTCCGAATGTGTATCGATTATAGGAAACTCAATAAGTTGACTATCAAGAACCAATACCCCCTTCCTCGAATAGATGACCTATTCGATCAACTACAAGGTGCTACGTACTTCTCAAATATCGATCTTCGATCGGGATATCACTAGATGAGAGTTCAGGAAGAAGATATTCCTAAGACAGCGTTTAGAACTTGTTACGGTCGCTACGAGTTCCTAGTTATGCTTTTCGGGCTAACAAACGCACCAACAAAGTTGTTCATGGAATTGATGAATAGGGTATGGCGACCATACCTAGACAAGTTCGTGATCGTGTTTATAGACGATATACTCGTTTATTCTCGCAATAGGAAAGAGCATGAACAACATTTGAGGTTGATTCTAGAATTGCTAAGAAGCGAAAAGTTGAATGCCAAATTCTCCAAATGCGAATTCTGGATGCGCGAAGTACATTTCCTTGGTCACGTAGTAAATGGAAAGGGAATTCCTGTTGATCCGGCTAAGATCGAGGCCATTAAGAAATAGGAAGCCCCGAAGACACCAACTGAGATCCGTCAATTTCTGGGATTGGCAGGTTACTATCGGCGATTCATCGAAATTTTCTCCAGAATCCCACAACCACCAACAACGCTAACCCAAAAGGATAAGAAGTTATTTGGGGAGAGAAACAAGAAGAAGCCTTCCAGACGCTCAAACACAAGTTATGCAACGCACCAATTCTGGCTCTACCTGAAGGAGTCGAAAACTTCGTAGTCTACTGTGATGCTTCACATCAGGGAATGGGCTTCGTGTTAATGCAAAAAGACAAAGTTATTGCATACGCTTCGAGACAACTAAAGATTCACGAGAAGAATTACACCACTCATGATTTGGAATTAGGGGCGGTGGTGTTCGCACTCAAAATCTGGAGACACTACCTATACGGCACCAAGTGCACCATTTTCACTGATCATAAAAGCCTCCAACACATCCTTGACCGAGAAAATGCTCAATATGAGGCGAGAGAAGATGGGTGGAACTACTTAGTGACTACGGCCGTGAAATAAAGTACCATCCGGGAAAAGCTAATGTGGTAGCCGACGCGTTAAGCCGAAAGGAAAGAGTAAAACCAACAAGAGTATGTGCTATGGGAGTAATGGTCCAGACGAGTTTAAAAACTCAAATTATTGAAGCACAAAGAGAAGTTTTAAAAGAAAAAAAATAGGAAGAATGAAACCTTGCAACATTTAGAGAAAGAAATTGAAATGCAAGAGGATGGTGTGTATTACTTCAAGAATAAAGCATGGGTACCGAAGGTTGGTGATCTATGGTCAACCATTTTGGATGAAGCCCATCGATCCGGATATTCGATTCACCCGGGAGCGAGATAAAATGTATAAGGATTTGAAGGAGTATTATTGGTGGCCGGGAATGAAGAAAGATATTGCCGTATTCGTAAGCAAGTGCACGACTTGTGCTAAGATAAAGGCCGAACATCGAAACCATCCGGTTTACTCCAACAACTGAAATACCACGGTGGAAGTGGGAGCAAATAACAATGGATTTCGTAACTAAATTACCCGTAACCGGAAAGGGGCACGACACAATATGGGTTATAGTAGACCGACTTACCAAATCGGCTCATTTCATCCCCATTCGCGAAGATTTCAGTATGGAAAGGCGTGCGCAAATCTATATTAATGAAATAGTTACACGTCATGGTGTGCCTATTTCCATTATTTCGGACAGAGATACACGATTTACATCGCGTTTTTGGCAATCACTCCAAAAGGCATTGGGTACACGTTTGGATTATAGCACCGCCTATCATCCTCAAACGGATGGACAATCGGAAAGAACTATTCAAACGCTAGAGGATATGTTACGGGCTTGCGCAATAGATTTCGGTGGAAGTTGGGATACCCACCTGCCACTTGTTGAATTCTCCTATAACAACAACTATCATACCAGCATACAATGTGCACCGTACGAAGCTCTATACGGACGTAAGTGCAGATCGCCGCTTAGCTGGGTAGAAGTCGGAGATAGACAGCTGACAACGCCTGATATTATCCAGGAAACCACTGATAAGATCTCAATCATCAAAGAAAGACTCAAGACAGCAAGAGACCGTCAGAAAAGTTATGCGGATAATCGGAGAAAGTCGTTGGAGTTTCAAGTGGGAGATAAAGTGCTATTAAAAGTGTCCCCATGGAAGGGACTGGTACGCTTCAGGAAGAGAGGCAAGCTGGGTCCCAGATACATTGGTCCATTCGAAATAGTCGAAAGAATCGGACCAGTGGCGTACAAGTTGAAGTTACCGCAAAATCTAAGCGCAATCCACGACACATTTCATGTGTCGAATCTAAAGAAATGCCTAGCAGATGAAACGTTGATGTTACCCATAGACGACGTTCAGCTTAACGATCGGTTAAACTTTGTTGAAGAACCAGTTGAGGTTTTGGACCGAGAAGTTAAACGGTTAAGGCGCAGTAAAATCCCTATTATTAAGGTCCGTTGGAATGCGAAACATGGTCCAGAATATACCTGGGAACGTGAAGATTTGATGAAGCAAAAATATCCCGACTTATTCACAAACACCCGGAGAAAGCCACTTCTTAAATTTCGGGACGAAATTTCTTTAACGGGGAAGACTGTGACAACTGTCAAAATTCGAGCTTTCAGGTTAGCTTCTATTAAGTTTATTAGTGTTTATATAGTTTAAATTTTAAGATTAAGAAATAGTTGGTTTAGAATGGCCGAAAAACCCCTAGCATTTCCGGTAGTCGCTTAAAATGTCCGGTTCCGACCCGTAACTGTCCGAAACTTCCAATACAGTGCCAAATGCTCTAATTTATACCCAATGTATATAAAATATATAGTTTTAATGTTTCAAATATAAAACTTCTATTTTTATAGAATTTTATCACTTTTGGGCTTACATTTTGAGGAAAAAGGGCCAAAAATTGAGAAAATGACATTGTATTCTTAATTGGGCTTGAGTTTTATTTTATTTATAAAACAAATATATGATTTTGAGAGGAGTGGGCCCCCATGGCCGGCCTCCTCTCTAAACCCCCATATAAATACATTTTTTTTCATTTTCTCCTCATTTTGCATGTTCAAAATTCAAAATTTGCTCTCACCTCTCTCTCTCTCTAGAAGTGAAGAGACATTTTCTCCCTCTCTAAAACAAAAACTCCAGCCATTTCTCATTTCAAATCATCATCAAGATCAAGTTCATACAAGGATTTAGAAGCTCTAATCATCATCCAAACAAGGTAACAACTTTACCCTCATTTTCTTACCATTTTTGGGTGAAAACCCCACTTTTCTTACATTTTTTAGCTACTTCTTCTAGTATCAAAAAATTATGAGTTTGTGGAGAGATTGTACACCACAACATGTAAAATGTTTATAAAATGGTGATAATCTATGACCTACACAAATAAAACTCAAGAGAATAGGGGAAAAATCATGATTTTATGTGTTCTTGAACAAAAATGGTTATTTTGGTTCTGGCAGATTCATGCATGTGTGTAAATCGTTAATTTCTTACAATTTTTATGTTCAAACATCATGAATCTTCTTTCTACAAGTTTATTTAGTGAGTTGGGGTTCTAATCCAAGTGGTCTCACTCAAAAACATTGAGTTTTGACCCCCCAAATGCTCATAACAAGATGCATGTGCATCTGGAAGTTCAACAGTAGGTAAACCCTACTTTGAACGACCATAACTCTTTGAATATTTTTCAAATCACTTGATTTTTCTTCTGGAAATTAGCTTAATGAGTTACCTTTCATATGCATCTGATTTCATGCAAAAATATGGTGATTTGAGGTTTCAAATGATTAAAACAAAATGAGTGTGCAAACTGTCAAACAATGACAGAATTGTGCATGCATGTTCAAATGGCCATATCTCTTTCAAAACTCAATGCAAAAGGTTGATTCTTCTTTTGAGAGTTATATGTATGAGTTATCTTCAGTTTGCAAGTGAAATCACTTAAAAATATGGAGTTTTGACCCTCCAAATACCTAAAATACTTTAGGTGTGCAATCTGTGAAACCACCAGCAGCTAAACTCTATTTTGTGTGTTAGTATCTCCTTTGTTATTTGTCTTTAATGCATGATTCTTCTTCTAGAACTTCATTTTATGAGTTAGTATTCATATGGATCCAGGTTCATGCAAAAATATGATGTTTTGAGGCACTAATCAATTTATTAAAGTTAAGTGTGCAATCTGTCAGCTAATGACAGAATTGTGTATGCAACTTTGTAGTGTCATACCTCCTTCATAACTTCTTCAAAATCCATGATTCTTATCCCAAAAGTTTCCTTTATGAGTGATGATTCTAATCCAACTGGAAATTCTAGAAAACACTGAGTATAACTCCTCAAGTGAGTGATTTACTAACATGGTGTAATATGTTTTACCGGTTGTGACATAATGTTTTGCATGAATTATTTGAACAACTTGTACATGTCCAAAAGGCATGAAATTTGGTCACAAAGACCATAACTCAGTACTTTATCTTATATAAAAATATAGGAAACTAGATCATTTTGGAAGCCCTTGAAAACTGATCATTTTTAGGACAATTAGTTTCTGTCCAGAAGAGAAATTCTGAACTTAATTGATTTTTATAAATATTGATCATGTGATGGATAATAAGATCACTTTCGGTATAAATTACGATATTAATGAGCATATGGGCATTTTGTATAATTGGACATATATAGACACTTATGGGCTTAAGATTTATTCACCTCTAAGTAGTATTAGACCTATAAGTGACGGTTTTGAGTATTACTCTTTGATAGGGAAGCGTTAGGTCGTTGTGCGGAGATTCGGATTGTATTGTTTTGCGTTGCGGAGCGTTGCTATAAGGTGAGTATTCACAGCCCCTCTTTTAATGTTTTATATGTTTTGGGGTGAAAAGCATGTTTAATGTTGAATCTTGATTTATTTACGTAAAAGAATGTGAAATTGTTGATATGAGCACTAAGGCATGTACACTAGTAGTTTGTATTTGAGTAAAATGTAACATAAAAGTTTGTACACTACTATTAACTCAAGTGAGGAGCCGAGGGTATTTGTGGATAGCGCTATTTGGACGGACAATCCCACCTAAAAACCGACAACGTAGGGGTGTGGATAGCAATCCCACCTAGAAACTACAGGTAGGGGTGCACTATACCTATAAAAACGAAGGTTCTACATATGTGGGGTTTTAGTCCCACCGCTAAGGTAGAATTATAAAAAAAAAAAAAATTGTGTGGTCGAAAGGTTTAGTGGTGGCTCGATACTTGCTATGAACTAGAGTACATTATGCCTTGACAGGTTTCTCAATACAAGGATTAATTAAATGCTCATAAATTTCACTATTTATACATGATGTGAACGTTCGTTCCACAAGAATTGAAAACTGCATAAAAACTGTTTTGTGCATATGAAAACCTGTGAACTCACCAACTCTTGTAGTTGACCTTGTTTTTATCATGCTTTTCAGGAGTAAGAAAAGATTAACCGAAACGTTTGTTATGTGGGCGCGTCAACATCAACCATCTTGTTTATTTGAAAACTGTTTAGTTGAAACACTTGGTTTACTTTATTTTGTTAGAACTTTTGAGTTGATACGATGTAAATTTTGAATTTAAACTATTATGTACATGAATGGATGGTTGGTGTTGTTTTAATCCTATTGTTATGAAATCTTGAGCTATCACGCCTGGTGTTTCCGCTTTAGCGGGGTGTGACAAATTTCGATTCATTCATCCCTTAGATTTGGCTATCAGTTAAACACATAAAATAAACCTTTTCTTTTCTGTGATACACATATAGATCTAGGGTTCTTGGGCTAGCATCCGGTGGGAGATCTAAGCGTGTTCATGTGTGGATACTGATAGAGAAATCCTGCTTTGGATTCTTGGTGCTCCGTCAAATCTCCGTCCGATCTACAAAGGTACTTTTCAAAACACCCTATGGTGTGTGGTTTTAATTAAATGTCTCATTGGATCCGGCTATGGGTTTTAGTTTTAAAAAGTTTTCTACGATTGTAACCAAAATATTATTTTTTCCGTAGTCGGATCATCTTGAACCACGACCACGGTCGTCGGTTGCTCTATGTTTTTTTTTGAAATTTTTGATGATGTGACTGTCGGTCTCGGCTGCTGCCGAATGACCATTCTTACCTGGTTTCGCCATTGGATTTCTCCTCGGAAATGTTGTTTTCACTTCATTTCGTCGTTTGCTTCCTCGGTAACCTCAACAATTTATATTAACCGGTCACCGCCGGCTTCGAGCCATGCGGTATGGGCTATTACCCAAGTCGATTCGGGCCAAAAGGCTGAAAATAATGTTTTGTTTTTGGGTCATAGCCTATAGGTCGGTGTTCCATTGGTTTCGTTATGGGTTGATTTAATTTTGTATTTGCCATATAATAATTTGTTCTATTTATTTTGGTAGTTTTATTTATGTTAACTATTTTTGCCAACATATTCTATTTTATGTTAAAATAGTTGTATAATATATGGTTTCCCCCGAAAGACCCGTGGTTTGGATGTAATTTTAATTATAAGTTTTCTAGATAGGATTAATTTGTAAAATAGATTAGGATATGTTACGTTTTCTATTTTAAAACTTGTAATCATTCGAAGACGGCGTTACGAGAAGTTAAGACGGAGTCCCTGGAGTTCACCAAGATGGCGAGGCCAGTGGGAGCTTGAAGACGTCCTTAGATTGACCGTGGTTGTTGTGTTGGCTCACAACACCACATTAGGGACAAATCCGTATGTTATTTTGTGGTATTTATTTTGTGTTCGCATTTTTGATTGCTTTTGTTATTGTTATAATGATTGCAAACATTTTTAAAATGAAACGCAAAGTAAAGTTTTAAATCGGTAATAATATATGATATTCTAAAATTGATATGTTTATTAAAATAAAACCGATTTTTGAATAATCTATTAAAAACATTTTTAAGATAAAAGTAAAAGTTTTTAGAAGGATAGAATGTTTTCTAAACTACAAACCTTTTACAAATGTAAACTAAATGCCACCCATTTAAGGTACTTGTTGAAGCTTACTGAATCCGGTATGTTCAACGCAAAACCTATCATGTCGGATGATGATAGTGTGAGACAAGACCCCAAACAACGAGATTTAAGTGAACAGAGAATTGACCAATCACTTAAATAGTCGTAGTTTTGGATGACTGATCCCAATAAAACCTAAGTCAAGGATTTAGGTGGGATCACGATACTTTAGTATGGTTAGTTTACTTGAAAATTTCATAGACAGCGAATTGACCATTTATGAATATTTTCAAGGCGTTGAAGTGGCATTAAACGTGCCTATTTTGATATATGATATATTGAATAGAATCCCACGATCACCTAAGAGTTACGTTGAATGTAATTGGATGATGCCTACCTAAATAACCTATTTCCATAAACAGCGCATTAACCATTTGTGGAGATTGGTGAAATATGGATCTTAGCTCAAATTAAAGTATTTTGAAAGGTTAATTATTTAATTTGAGATTTCAAGGTTACTAAAATTCAATTTAATCTTGTAGATGACTGCTAATTTTTCCAACTTATCCCAATTTACGATGAGATCGATCTTTAATATAGAAAAATTGAATGGGACGAACTTTATCGAATGGTTTCGTTTCCTAAGGCTCAATCTTAGGCATGAAAAGAAGTTCTACGTTCTAGAGAAACCCCCTCCAAACACTCCTGCTAAAACTGCTTCAGTTGAAGTTTGGGATGCTTATGATAAGTATATCAATGACTGACTAGAAGTTGGTTGTTTCATGTTAGTGTCTATGACTCGGGAGTTATCGCAGGATCATGGACACATGATTGCATGGGATATGATATCTTCACTAAAGTCAAAGTTTAAGTTACAGATTAGGCAGGAAAGGTGTGATATATTTAGGGAAATGCTTGCCTGTAAAATGACTGAGGGCTTATCTGTCAGCACCCACATTTTGAAAATGAAAGGGTATATTGACCGACTAGCATGTATTGGCTTCCCAATGAAAAGAGAATTCGCAACCGATTTGGTTTTCAATTCTTTACCTAAATCATATGGTAAGTTCTTTATGAACTACAATACGAAAGGTTTGGATAAAAGTCTCACCGAGCTTTACGGCTTACTTAAAATTGTTGAGAAGAACATAAAATCCAAGTTGGATTTAACCAAACCAAAATAGGTTCTGATGATCAAACCTAAAAGTGGCATAGTCAAGATTAGGAGGGTTGTTGCCAAAGGAAAGGAAAAGGTTGGAAGTTCCAACAAAGATAAGGGCAAAGGAAATATTCCTAAGAATCTAGTTTGGTACAGTTGTTTTCACGATGGACACCGAGAGAAAACTTGTCCAACCCGATTGGCAGAGATTAAGAAGCAGAAGGCTGACAGAGCCGGAGCTTCAGGTATGTTTACCATTGATTTGTTCACTTTTGATCCTGTTTAATGAGTATGTGATGTTGGGTACGATACTCATCTTTATACTATTTTTCAGGAAGTAAGAAGTGAGGAGAAGATGAAACCAGACCAAATGGAGCTAAGTTAGCAGTTGTTGCTCGAGAGACATATGATATGGAACTTCCAAATGGTCTTACAATAACGCTTAGCAAGTGTTTTTATATACCTAGAATTGCTAAGAATATTGTTTCGTTTTCTCAATTACAACAAACTGAACTTATGATTATTTCAGTATTAATAAGATCTCAGTTTACCTTAACAATGTTTTGTATTTTGTGGCCAAAACCACTTAATGGTATTTATGAAATTAGTAGTTGTAATTACAAATCAAATGAATTAAGCTTGTCTTAAGTCAAACTTACTTGTGACATAAACAAGATATGCATAGCCAAACTCCAGGCGGACGGAGTATTGGAATCATGTGATGATTCATATGATATATGTAAGTCTTGTTTAAAAGAGGACAAAAGAATTTTTAAAAAACAAACTCAAAATAACTAAGAACTGTTAGGAGTAAGTCATACAGATGTATGTAGGCCTTTCAGTTTAGTCACAAGAAATGGTCATCACTACTTCATTACATTTATTGATGACTTCAGTAAATATGGGTATGTTTACCTAATAAGAAAATAGGTTTGAAAGCTTTGAGACATTTAAAGAATTTCAGAATGAAGTAGAGAATAAACTTGGTAAAAGCACTTCGGTTGAATCGAGGTTACAAGCCAATAGTTTATTGATCATCTTAGAGCTCATGGGATAGTATCCCAACTAAAACTCCTCCAAGAACACCACAATGGTGTGTCTAAAAATGAGAAACAAAACCTTGTTGCACATGGTTCGCTCTATGATGAATCATACAACTCTTCCTAAGAGTTTCCACGGTTATGACCTAGAAGCAACTGCCTAAATACTGAATAATGCACCAACCTAGAGACCTGTCAAACTCCATATGTGAAATTATAGATTGGGAAGATCCCAAAATTATCATATAAGGGATTGGGACACTTATGTTAAGCAGAAAGCTTTTGAGAAGCAAGGTCCAAGGTCTCAAAAGTGCATCTTTGTGGAATATCCAAAAGAGATAATTGGATATTATTTCTACGGACCCGACGAGAATAAAGTATTTGTTGCACGACATACTGGATTTTTAAGACAGATTGCCCATCTTTTTATTTTATTTCGGGGAAAATAAAATGATTTTCTAAACAAAAACCACTATGGGGACAAAGTAGAACTATAAACCACAAAATGAGACTACGCTTGAACTGACCATCAACAAGATGTTGAATAACGAGATACAAACAATCCGAAGATGAGGTAGGAACCATCAGGATTCTTCTGGATGCTAAAACCACATTCCTAAAAAGGAACTTTAGGCGAGGACGTGTACATGGTTTTAAGTATCCAAAATATTCTGATAAAGGTATGCAAGTTGCATAAATCCATTTATAGACTAATGAAAATATCTCGTAGTTGAAATCTTGTGTACGCAAGAAGGTTAGTGGGAGCATAATAGTATTCTTGTTAAAAGACGATATATATATCCTTGGCATAAAGATCTATCGAGATAGATCTAACCGCTTAATTGGATTAAGTCAAAATACATACATTGGCAAGATCTTGAAACACTTCAAGATGAAGGGTTCCAAGGGAGGACACGTATTGTATGAAGGGTGTTCCCTATGCTTCGGTCATCGTGTAAGCCATGTTATGTATTAAACCGAACGTCTCGTATGCCACAAGCATGACGAGCAGACCCAAGTGATGCTCACTGGGTAGTAGTAAAGAATATCCTAAAATATCTTAAAAGACCTAAGGATATGTTCTTACTACTAAAGGGCGGCCAAAAAAGAGATCCGTGTATCCGAGGATATGCAGATGCTAGTTTCCAAACCGATTGTAATGACTTTAATCGCAGTATGGGATACGCATTTTAAAACCATAAAACTGTGAGCTATAAGAACTACAAACACAATAGCATCATTCACTACAAAATTGATAGATCATCTTTTAAAACCCATGAGTCAGAACAAGCATGTTGCTTACTCTGGTCATCTCTTATAATCTTGAAGTTTTTGTAAAAACATTGATATGATCTATTATTTTAGTAAACTTCGTTTGAACAATAAAATAGTTATGTTTTTATATGTTTTGGCATATTGGATATGAGTATTTACATTAAAAATCTATGTGTTCAATATTAACATGTTTAATAAGTATCCTTAAATAAATGTGATGATCACATTATTTAAAATTGCCCTTGATCGCTTATTACCAAGGGACTGGTAATATATAAAGATCATTGTGAAGTCTGGTCATAGTCCAAGTTGGAAGTGCACTGGGTGCAACCAGAGTCCCGTGCACTTGTCCCGGGGACAGGTGTTGGACAAGACCCACAATCAGGATCACCTCATAGATCGGCGTCATACGGTGAGTCTTGAAATGGTGGACACTCCTATCCTCGGACCTGAGATGTGCATTCATACCTAATGCTGAAGGAGTGTTATATTTTGATGTAATCTAACGTTATCCTTAACCGGGCAATCATAAGGGCTATGTTGGGTATGACACAAATTATGTATAAAGTCGTGTACATGCAATATGGGATTTGCTCCTCTCAAGTTGAGAGATATATCTATGGGGTCCTCGATGACATAGTTTGATTCACATGGCCATAGCCAAGTGGATTAGTTGAACTAATATCACATGTCTGAATCAAATATGTTGGGATCGAGAAACATAACCTTTGAACCATGAAGGGTGAAAT
The DNA here is from genome assembly GCA_036898165.1 of Silybum marianum. Lineage (NCBI taxonomy): Eukaryota > Viridiplantae > Streptophyta > Magnoliopsida > Asterales > Asteraceae > Silybum > Silybum marianum. Next base: position 9,959,273 of record CM072540.1, on the reverse strand, counting down.
AGATCTATGCCTATTAAATGGACCTTTCGTACCAATGACTATCATTCCTAGACTACCCCCTACTGCCACCATTGATGAAATTCCTACTCGTCATGTTCCCAAGGAAGGGGAAAAATGGACTGATGATGAAAAGGCCAAAGTAGAAATTGCCAAAAAGGCAAAAAAGTCTACTTATAATGGCAATTCCCAATGAGATTTTTCGATCTCTTGATTCTTGTGAGACAACAAAAGAACTATGGGATCAACTTGCTTCTAAATTGGAGGGAGGTGCTAAGATGAAAAAGAACAGAAGAGCTCAAACTCTATATGAATACAACAGTTTTCAAGCATTCCTAAAAGAAACTCTAGAACAGACTTACCACAGATTTAACACTCTGATAAATCTGTGTAAGAAATGTGATATTATCAGATCAAAGGAAGACAACAATGTTCTGTTTCTAAAATGCTTGAATCCAGAATGGTCAAATTGTTTATGTATCTTCAAGCTAATCAAGATCTAGAGATGTGGTCACTACATGATGTATTTGGAACTCTCCAAGCACATGACAAAGAAGTTATACAGAAGAAGACAAGTGTAGGTGGACCTCTGGCCCTCATTTCTGAATCCAGAGGGTCAGGCAGAAGAAGTAGAGAGACAGAAAAGAAAGGGAAGAGTAAAGCACTCATTTCGGAGACTAATCCAGAAGATTCTGATTCTGAAGATGATGAGAGCAATTCATTTGCCGAATCTTTAGCTCTAATTACCAAACAGTTCACAAACAAGTTTGGTAATCGTTCATTTCAAAGCAGAAGGTTTCATAACATAAATGAACGCCCTACTCCGACTTATGTTCAAAGGCAAGAAGTACAGAAAGTGGAAAAGTCAGAAGCTGAGAAGAAAGAGAAGGAGTTAAAGAAAAAGAAAGATGTCTGTTATAGGTGTGGAAAGCCAGGCCATTATTCAAAAGACTGCAGAGGTGATCTTCTAAAAGACAAATCATATTACAAAAACAAATATAAGTATAATGTAGATGAAAGAGAAAACATATTACGAAAACTGGCTTGATGATCAATCAAGTGAAGATGAAGCCATGTTCTGTGGAATGGCGATGGCAAATGAGCCAGAAGATCAACCTTCTGAAACTCTGGTATGTACTAACTCTAATTCTTCTGAACTCGAGCAAACTATCTTAAGTCTAACTTTTGACTTTGAAAATCTAAAACATAAGCTTTTTGTTGAAAAGAAATTAAGGAAAAATATTGAACTATCTGTTTCTACAATCCAAAAGGAAAGAGATATCTTCAAAAGAGAAATGGAGATTTTAACTGATGAGAAACTTGAACAATTTATTGAGAATGAGAAGATCTCAAAACGTTTAAAATCAACAGAAGTCAAACTAAGAGAAGAGAATCAAAACTTTTGTAAACGTTTGGAATCTAAGGATAAGGAAATAAGTGCTAAAGAAAGTGACAAATTGAACTCCTTAGCACTTAAAAATAATTTTCAAAATGAAAGAGAATTTCTGCACATTGAGCTTCAAAACAAAGAGCTATAGATCAAAAAATATCTAGATGCTCAGAAGGTGCATGAAAAGATAAATACACAAATAGGGAAAACAGGCATTGGTTTCGAGGATTTGGATCCTTATACGTGTAAAAAGAGATCTACCCTTGATTATGTGTTCTGTATGGGCAAAGAACAGAAACCTAGTTTTCCCATTTTATATGAACAATCTGTTTTTAAAAAATAAAAATATGAGAATGGACATCAAATTAGAAAATTAAAGTACAAAAATATTAAATATTCTTCAGAAAAAGCAAGTCATTTTGATCTTAAGCTTATCCAGAAGAAGAAAAGTGTTTTTAACTTTGGTTCATTCACTCATATAACTTTAAATCCAGAGGCTGATGAGTTCATACCCATTGTTCAATGAACAATATTATAAAATATGTATCTTTACAAGCTATATGAACGTTAGTTATAACTTTTTAACAAACTATCTATTTATATACAAACAGGAATGCTAAAGTTATAGTACAAAAATGACAGTCATGTTCAGAACTACTTCTGAACATCTTCAGAAACATTCTTCAAAACCTCTTCAGAAGTATCTTCAGAACCATCTTCAGAACTTCCTTAGAACTTCTTCAGAATCTTCAAAACTTCTGAAGTAGCCACTTCAGAAGTTATGCCTTAGGCTTTGTTCTGTTTGTCTTCTGAGTTCTGAATCTTTCTCTCTTCAGAACTAGTTTAGAATATCTAAACTATGTTGTCTTCAGAACCCAGTCTTCTTTTGAAGTTATCTTCTGATATCTATCAACTCCTATTTCCCAAACAAATTCTTCTTCAAAAATTGATTCAAACTCTACAACTCGAAAATCCAAATTTTCATCATCAGATTTTAGTACAAGAGTCAAAATTTTTGAAAAAAGTCAATCTTCAATTCCAACATCTGACAAACAAATCAATCCAAATAAGGAAAATACATCTATTAACATTTCTTATCATTCTAATCCTCATTTCTTATCTTTTTCAGAGCTGTCCACTTTAGTTTGGAAGAGAAATGATGAAAGATTATCAAAGAAAGACAAATTAGATAATTTTTAGTCTATTAAATCACATGATGTATACAATCTTACTACTTTCAATTAAAGCAAGAAGTTTATTGCCAAATCTCATGTTGTTAATTCTTGTCTCTGTGTTGATTTATTGAAAGTTCTCAAAAATCATATTCATTGTGTAAATTGTGGACATCATGACTTCTAACTAAATTCTAAAAACAAAAGGACATCATATCAACTATTCTTCACAAAAATTTCATCAGAACTAAAAAAACTCAAAAAAAAGGATACATCTGAGTTTAAAAGCAAACAAACTAAAAGTTCTAAATCAAATTCTGAACATTCAAATTCAAAGAAAAACTTCAGAATTCCCTCTTTTATTACTAATCTGAAAGAACCCATTTTTAAATGGGTACCTAAATCTATGTAATTGTTTCTGGAGATCCGTCATGTATGGGTCTTAGATTCTGGATGTTCAGACACATGACACCTTATAAGGATCTTCTGACTGATTATGTTAGTTTTGGAAACAATGCTAGAGGATATGTAAGAGGGTATGATACTTTCAAAAAGGGAGATGATCAATAATGAAGGTTTTCTATGTGGAAGGACTTAAACATAATGTAAAAGTATCAGTCAGTTTTGTGACAAATATTGGACTGTTCAATTTGACATTGATTTCTGCCATGTTCTAAACTTTGAGTAGCATAACAAGTTAACAGCTTATAGGGATGGTGACATTTACACATCTACCTTTATAGTAGATGGTCAACTTAAAGGCATTTATTATATTTTCACATCAATGATAGAAACTAGTTGGCTATGGCATAGGAGAATGTTACATTTGAACTTCAGATCTATTTTTGAACTTGACAAGCAACATCATGTTAGAGGATTACCTAAGATAAAGTTTCAAAAGAACTCTTTGTGTTCTGCATGTGAACTAGGTAAGATAAAAAGAAGTTCTCATTCTTTGTTCAGAAGTCATTGATGGCTCATTAAATCTGACATTTGTGCTTTCAACTATTTTTCTTGTTTTTTGCATGAGAATTCTGTAATTGATGAGCTCATTAGATTTACTATGTCAAGATCTGCATGTGAATTTAGCCACCAAAAATGTGAAATTTTTTGACAGAGGGTTTTCTATTATTAATGAGCTTATAAGAGGTTTTGAGATGCCTCTTCATTATGATAGATCTATTTTGAGTGAAACATGCTGTAGCTACAGCTTCTGCCCAAATATGAATAGGAAGTCCAGAAGCTGCAAGCATTGTTCTGGCTGCTTCCACTAGTGTTCTGTTTCGTCGTTCAACTACGCCGTTTTGTTGAGGAGTACGTACAGCAGAGAAGTTTTGTGTAATTTCATTTGTCACGAAGTATTCTTCAAGCTTGGCATTCTTGAATTTAGTTCCATTATCACTTCTCAATTGCTGTATTTTCTGATGTAGAAGAACTTATATTTTGGTCATCATATTCTGTAAAACAATTGGCACTTCTGATTTGAGAGCACAAAAGCAAGCCAAGTATACCTGGAAAATTCATCAATTAGTACCAAGATATACTTTTTGCCAGGCAGACTCTAAGTTGGAATGGGATCACAGAGGTCAACATGTAACAATTGCAGAGGTCTAGAACATGAATGGTCACTTTTGGTTTTGTGAGAAGCTCGTTTAATTTTTCCCATTTCACATGCAGGACAGAGATGATCGTTCTGGAAGTGTACCACTGGGAGGCCAGTGACCAGATTATGTTTTACTAACAGCTCAAGATTATCAAAATTTAAGTGAGACATTTTATGGTGCCATAACCAAGCAATTTCACTCTTTTTGGAGATGAGACAGAGAGTTTTCTTACCATCTTTGGACGTAAAATTCATCATATACAAATAACCCTTTCTGTCAGCTCTTCATAGTTCTTCACCTGCCTTAAAGAATAAGTAACAATGCTTCTCATCAAATACAACAAGTATTTTAGAATCGCATAATTGACTTACACTTAACAGGTTATGTTTTAAACCAGAGACATGAGCTACTTTGGATAAGGTGATATTATCTTCTTGTAGAGTTCCATAGCCTTTTATTTGACCCTTACCATTATCACCCAATGTTACTGCTCCTCCACTTTTATCTTTGAATTTGGAGAGTAAGTTTTTCGTGCCAGTCATGTGCCTCGAGCATCCAGAGTCAAAATAGCAGATATGCACACGCTGTTTCTGCAATCAGAATCAAGAATATTTAGGTACCCATTTCATAATGGGTCCTTTAATGTTAGGTTTAAGAGACTGATTCTTTTTGACATTATCTTGAGTGGCTTTGTCAGAATTTATCGGTGATCTCTTTTTATTTTCATTGTTCCTTTTGGTTTGATTTCTGAAATTTGGACACTTATGATATTTAGAAGATTGATCAGAGGACCTCGAGAAAAATTGCTTAAGTTTTAAGAACAAGGAAAACATTCAGAGTTCTGAAACATAAAAGATTGCTTGAAATTTTCATTACTCGAATGATAATTACAATTTTTCTTATGTCTGCCTATTCAAGCATCAGTGGTTCTATCGAACTTCTTATCTTCGCTAGACTTATGCTTAGAAGTAAATTTATTCTTCTGTTGAGGCATCCTCTGATGAAACTTCTCAGGAACCTTGGACTTTACTGAAACAGAAGTGAAAGAGTTAGATTTCCATTTTCCTTTTTGTTTATAAGTAAACTTCTGAGGTTCTGATTTCAGAGATTGTTGTTGAGTTTTGACTTTCTTTTTGAGACGTTCCTCCTTTTCGAGTTTAAGACAAGTTTTAGCTTTTAGACACATCCCAAGAAAGTCTCGATGAATGTTCACCGCCTTTCTCTGTCTTTTTGGAGGAACTGAGAGTATTGGTATCACACTCGGATGTTTTTCAACATTGAAGCCAGAAGCTCTGATTTCTAGAGGTTCATTAGTATATAAGAAATGAGCATCCTCATTTTTTATTACTTCTGGAGCCTTTGTGCTTTCTTCTGGCAAAAGATTCTCAAATGTTGAAATATATTTCTCTGAGTTGTCAAGAAAATCATCATCATTTTGATTATCAGATTCCCGGGGATAAGTAATGAACTCAACATCGTCTTCAACTTCGGAAAGATTTAGGTCAACAAAAAAACAAGGAAAAATCTCTAGATGATTTTCAATATTTTTAACAATCATCTGTTCATTTTTAAAGCACTCATCCAGAGTTTAGAGAATATCGTTTTGAAAACTAAGTCTTATCTCTTCTTCTACTTGTACGGATATGAATTCATCAGCTTCTGGATTTAAAGTTATATGAGTAATCGATCCAAACTTGAAAACATCACCTTTCTTTTGGACTAATTTTAAATCAACATGAGTTGGTTTTTTAGAAGAGTACTTAATATTTTTATACTTGAGTTTTCTCATTTGATGACCATTTTTAATTCTTGATCTTTTGAAAATAGACTGCTTATATAAGATCGGAAACACAGGCTTTTGTTCCTTTCCCTAAACAGAATACAGATTCCAGAGTAGACAGCTTTTTACACGTATAGGGATCCAAATCTTCAAAACCAAGTCCCGTTCTCCCTACTTGTGTATTTATTTTATCATGCACTTTCTAAGCATCCGGATATTTTTTTATCTGTAGCTCTTTGTTTTGAAGTTCAATATGCAAGAATTCTCTTTCCTTTAAAAAATAATTTTTGAGTGCTACAGAATTCAATCTGTCACTCTCTTTAGCTTTAATCTCTTTGTCTTTACCTTCAAGAAGTTTAATGAAATCATGTTTCTCTTCTTTGAGTTTAGCTTCAGTATATTTTAAAAGTTTGGATATCTTTTCACTTTCAACAGAAATTTCCATCTTTTCTTCAGTTAAAATATCCATCTCTTTTGAAAATATCTCTCTCTCTTTGAACTTTAGCAAAAGTTTGTTCAATAGTTTTTCTCAGCTTCTTTTCTAAAATAAGCTACTACTTAAGATTTTCAAAATCATTTGTTAAAATCATGATGGTGTTCTCAAGGTCAGAGGATTCAGATAAAGAACAAACCGGAGTTTCAGAAGGCTGATCTTCTAATTCATCTGCCTTAGCCATTCCACAGAACAAGGCTTCATCTCCACTTGTCTCATCATCCAGCCAGTTCTCCTTTTCTGCGTAGTGAGCTCTTTCAACAACATTATACTTGTATTTATTTTTGTAGTATGGCTTGTCTTTTTCTAGAGCACCTCTGCAGTCTTTGGAGTAATGACCCGACTTTCCGCACCTGTAGCACACATCCTTTTTCCTTTTCATATCTTCCTCTTTCTTATCAGCTTCTGACTTCTCAGCTTTCCGGATATCTTGCCTTGGGGCATAAGATGGAGTAGAACGATCAAATCTCTTGTTTCCTTGAAATGATCTATTACCAAACTTTTTAGTAAACTATTTGGTAATGAGTGCTAGTGACTCAGCAAAAGATTTGATGTCATCATCAGAATCAGAAGCATCTTCTTGACTTGCTTCTGAGATGAATGCCTTACTTTTTCCTTTCCTCTTAGAAGGGGTAAGGAAATTAGAGCCAGAGGTCCACCAATTGACGTTTTCTTCTGTACAACATCCTTCTCGTGAGCTTGAAGTGTGCCAAAGACATCATGCAGATACCACATTTCTAGATCTTGGTTAGCTTAAAGAGACATAGAAAGATTAGACCATTCTGGATTTAATCGTTAAAGAAATAAAACGTTATTGTCCTCCTTGGATCTTACTATATCACATCTTTTACACAGATTAATCAAGGAATTAAATCTGTGAAAGGTCTATTCCAAAATTTCTTATGGGATAGCTTGAAAACTGTTGTCTTCATTTAGAGCTTGAGCTCTTCTGTTTTTCTTCATTTTTGCTCCTCCTTCGAGAAGATTTTCAAGTTGATCCCACAGTTCTTTAGCAGTTTCACATGTGTCTAGAGATTGAAAAATCTCATTTGAAATAGCCATGATTAAAAGACTCTTTGCCTTTTTAGCTATTTCCACTTTTTCCTTTTCTTCATCAGACCAATTACCTCTTAGCTTTGGAATAGATCGAGCAGGAATTTCATCAGTGGTAGCAGTAGCAGGAATCCTTGGGATCATGGTCATTGGTATGTATGGACCATTCACAACTGTGGGATAGAGTTCAACATCCAATCCTTCATTGAAATTGATCATTCAGATCTTCCATTGAGGATATTCATCTCGGATTAGAGTTGGAGGTTTGGTCAAGGATCCGGAGGTGTATATGGCGCTCATATTTTGATTTGCCATTTTTCAGAAAACAGAGATTGAGAGAATAGGAATGAAATTTAGACCAATTAAATTTCAAATGAGTTGAAACGAGACGATATTCTTACTGAAATTCAAAATTAAACCAAAATCACCGCTGATTTGGGGATAATTGTATGAAGTTAACAAAATCCCGAAAAACATGGTAGAATCAAAGAACAGTAGTTTAAAATTGAAATTAACTGCGAATAGAACAGGGATTTCTCCAAACTGGAAGAGATATAATAATCAATAGATTGATCATCTAGCTCTGATACCAATTGTTGGAACCCAGATCCCTTTCTAACAATTAAACAATAAATCGTATAACACAATATGAGCGGAGGAAATATTGACAATAATGTTAAATAGTACGTATGAATGAACAGCGTGATTTTTCTCTTCAAAAATCGTCAACTATTACAGTGAAGAATGAATCTATTTATACTGTTACAAAATGAAAGTCAACGACCTAGACTATCAGGAACAGACACGTCATCTATACTAGATAACAGAATTGGTTACAACTAGAGATGCACGGAAAGTGTGATTGCCACATCATCATAAGCGCGTGAGACACAGTTTAAGTCCAGAGGTTCTTCAAGTCTCTAGACGTCTCTGAGATGACTTAAGTCAGAGAGTGATCTTCTGTCTTGACTTCTGATCTTGGATGCTTGTGACATTCTGGTTCATACTTTCTTCTGAATGAAGTCTAACAAAAAAAAACTTCTGAAGTAACATTTGAAGAAATTTCTGAAATGTCTTCAGAAGAAATTTATGAAGTTACTTCTGATACAATTTTTGATCATATTTCTTCAAAACATCCAGAAGCAACTCTTAATTCAAAACCAAATACTTCAAATGATAATTCTGAACAATCCTTTGTAGAATTTTCAGAAGATGAATCTGAAAAAGAATTATCTATTAATTCTGGAATATGTTTTGATGAATCTGAAGATGAATCTAAAGATGTTATGATTACTCAAGATTTAACAGAAAATGCAAGTAAAGTTAATTATAAAAAAATTCCAAATTAAATGATTTTGTTACAAATATGTCGGAAACTACATTTTCAGATTTAATGAATGCTACTTATACCGATGATGAAAATGATAATGATGATACTCCAATGGTTGCTGTTATAAACAAAGAAGGGTATCTTGTATATAAATCCAAAAATACCTTCAGAAATGTTTGGTTCTGTTTTCTTAAATAAAGATAATACAAACAAATCAGATTATGGAGGAAACAAAGACATTTCAGATTTTGAAACAGATAACCCTACTTCTGAATCAGAAATTAATTATTCTATAGAAATTTCTAAACTATCATCATCATCATTCAACTCCAGAACAAAACACTTTGAACAAGGACAATGTTCTAAATCTACACCAAATGTATAACTCAAAAAGAAAGTTTTTCAGAAATCTACCAACTCCAAATCGGTAAAATCTAAGATTTCTGATCCTCGTTTTTTTATCTTTTTCAGAGCAGTCCTCTTTAATATGGAGGAAGAAAGGATCAAGCCTATCACAAAAAGACAAAATAGATAGGATTTATTCTTGTAATAATGTACCAGATTCCAAATCAATGAATAAAAAAAATCTTTTGATACACATTCTCAGACTATTCATTCATGTCTCCATAAAAATTGTTAAAATTACTTGAGAACTAACTTCTCAGAAGTTAAAGAAAATTCTTAACCCAAAGTTCAGACTTTCCTCTTTTATTACTAATCTAAAAGGACTCATTCTCAAATGGGTACCTAAATCTAAGTAATTGTTTCTACAGATCTGTCATGTGTGGGTCTTAGATTCTGGATGTTCAAGACACATGACACCTTTCAAGGATCTTCTGACTGATTATACAGAAAGAAATGGTGGTACAGTCAGTTTTGGAAACAATGATAAAGGGTATATAAGAGGATATGGCACATTCATCAAAGGAGATGTAACTGTGATGAAAGTATTTTATGTTGAGGGCGACATAACTTGTTTAGTATAAGTCAATTCTGTGATAAGCTTTGCACTGTTCATTTTGACATGGAACTTTGTCACGTTCTAAACTCTGAAAAACAAGAATCATTAACAGCTTACAAAGATGGAGATATCTACACGGCTACTTTCACAAAAGATGGTCAGCTAAAAGGAGTGTGCTACATGACTAAACCAGTTCTTGAAGAAGGATGGCTTTGGCACAGAAGAATGTCACATTTGAACTTCAAATCAATTGATGATTTGCTAAAGAAAAATGCTGTTATTGGTCTCCCAAGATTAGGTTTCAGAAGAACTCCTTATGCTCTACATGTGAAATTGGCAGAATGAAAAGAAGTTCTCATAAGTTGAAAATGAATACTTCCTGTCATTCACCTTTAGAAATGCTTCATATGGATCTTTGTGGTCCTATGAGAACTCAAAGTTTAGGAGGAAAGAAATATATCTTGGTCATTGTAGAGGAATACTCAAGATATACATGGGTTGATTTCCTCCAAATTTTATGCTCCAAAAGTTATAATTACATTTCTGAAGAGAATTCAAGTTCTGCTACAACTACTAGTTCAAAAACTCAGAAGTGATAATGGCACAGAGTTCAGAAATGCTACAATTGAAACATCTTTAGATTCTGTTGGTATTTCACACAATTTTTCTGCTGCCAGAACTCCACAACAGAATGGGGTAGTTAAAAGAAAGAACAGAACTTTGGTTGAAGCAGCAAGAACAATGCTGGCATACTCAGATTTACCTATGTTTCTATGGGCAGAAGCAATCGCAACTACTTGTTTTACACATAACAGAACTTTACTTAATAGACGATTCTTTAAAACTTCTTATTGAACTCATTCGAAAAAGAAAGCCTACAATTAAATATTTTCATATATTTGGATGCAGGTGTTTTCTGTTAAATGATAAAGACAATCTGGGCAAATTTGACAAGAAAGCTTATAATTTGTTGGATATTCATCCAAATCAAAAGCTTTCAGAATATACAATCCACTTACAAGAACAATAATAGAAAGCATGCATGTCAAATTTGATGAACCACATACGGCTTCTGAACAAGACAGTTCAGAACTCAGACCTATTCAGATTTCTGAACAACCTAGCTCAGAAAAGGGGTTAAATGACACATCTGACTCAAACTCTATTAACAAGTCATTAATAGAAAAACTAGATTTGTTATGTCAAGATATATTTGATGTTTCACTTGATATCTCTGCAGATTTTCAGAATCCATCACTTATCAAAGATAATCCAGATCAAATAACAGAAGAACTAGTTACAAAAAATATATCTGGACCAGAAGACTCAACCTCAACTTCAGATATTCCAACTTCTGAACTTCCACATGTTCCTTCTGAACAAATATCTTCAGAAGTTATTCCAACAGTTGAGGGGGAGCAACTAGATCTGAACACAGATATTCATTTAGAAGCTGAGGCTCAAGCATTTGTTGATGATTATGATTCTCAGAATAATGTTTCATCTGTTCAACCACTTCCAAATGTGAATAAATGGAAAAGAGATCATCATGTTCATCAAACTATAGACGATTCCTCAAAAGGAGTACAAACCAGATCTACAACATCAAATGAGTGTCTATATGTCGATTTCTTAATCAGCATAGAGCCTAAAAAGCCTAGTGAAGCACTTCAGGATTCAGACTGGGTTTTAGCCATGCAAGATGAATTAAATCAATTGGAAAGAAACAAAGTCTGGAGACTAGTTCCAAGACCCAAGGGCAAATCTATCGTAGGAACCAAGTGGGTCTTCAGAAATAAAAAGGATGAACATGGAATTGTTGTAAGAAATAAAGCTAGACTTGTAGCCAAGGGCTATTGTCAACAAGAAAGCATAGATTATGTGAAACCTTTGCACCAATAGCAAGACTAGAAGCAATTAGAATCTTTTTAGCCTATGCAGCTCACAAAAACATGAAAGTCTTTCAAATGGATGTTAAATGTGCATTTCTGAATGGAATTCTTCATGAAGAAGTGTATGTTGATCAACCAGAAGGCTTTGAAAGCAAGGAGTTTCCTGATCATGTCTATATTCTGGACAAAGCATTATATGGTCTTAAACAAGCTCCAAGGGCATGGTATGACACTCTTACAACATTTCTCATGAATTCCAAGTTCAAAAGAGGTACTATTGATACAACTTTATTTCTGAAAAAGGAAGGTGATGGTTTAATCTAAATACAAATTTATGTAGATGATATAACATTTGCTTCTACTAATCCTAAATTCTGTAAAAACTTTGAGACTATTATGCAAAATGAATTTGAAATGAGTATGATGGGTGAGTTGACTGCCTTTCTTGGTCTTCAAGTGAAACAACTTCCCACAGGAATATTCATTAATCAAACTAAGTATGTCAATGACTTACTTAAGAAGTATAATATGTTTGATTGTACAAGTATTAAGACACCAATGGCTACTGCAACTAAACTTGATCCAGATTTAAGTCGTAAATCTATTGATCAGAAAAATTACAGAGGCATTATTGGGTCTTTACTTTATCTTACAGCTAGTAGAACAGATATTATGTTTGCTACATGCATCTGTGCTAGATATCAATCCAATCCTAAGGAATCCCATTTACTTGTTGTTAAAAGGATTCTCAGATATCTAAAATGATCTCCTTCATTGGGCCTTTGGTATCCAAAGAATTCTGGTTTTGTGCTAACAGCCTTTACAAATGCAGATCATGGTGGTTGTAAGTTAGACACAGGAAAAGCACATCTGGATCATGTCAATTTATGGGAGATAGACTAGTTAGCTGGTCTTCTAAAAAGTAAAATTGTGTTTCAACATCAATTATAGAAGCAGAGTATGTTGCTGCAGCTATATGTTGTTCACAAGTGATCCTATTACTATTGTTTCTTAATCGATGTTGCAAATGATTCATAAGGAGATGTTGGTGATAATCCCAATCAACAACAAACTCAGATGGCTGACGTTTCCCGAGCATCTGGTCCTACTCAAAGCAAAATAACTGTTCCTGAAGCTGATTTGGCAGAAATCAAAAAGAATAACTGTGCACTAAATCTTAAATCCAAGGAGTTTAAGGTTGAACAATTAATCCTCATTGAAATTCTAAAAAAGCATCCACTGAAGAAGATGTTCGTCAAGTGTTTACAAGTTCCTAAAGTATACTAACAACAAAGGTCGTATTTTGTTGAGTAAGAAACTGATCTAGAAGGCATCACTTCATTTGTAGGAGGATATCATTTCTGTTTGAAGGTAGATCAACTACGAAGGATCCTAGAACCACCACAGAGTACATATGTGGTTGGCAAATCTGATTTTGATCAAGCTCTAAAAGCTTCAGAGATGATTGTTGATTTTATGTCCTTGGGTTACTCTGAAAACTTAACCACATTAAGCTCATTCAGAAGGAAATGCTTACCTCCAATCTGGTACACTTTATTCTCAACTATCAATACTTGTCTCTCAGGAAAAATATCTAGCTTAGATCAAGCCTCTACAAATGTAAGAACTATTTTTCATGGTATAGCGTTCAACATGAATTATGATTATGCATCTCTTATATTTGAAGACATGAAGAGTTCTGTCACTTCACCCAAGAAGCCTAAATATATACCTTTTCAAAGGTTTTTCTAATTATGTATCAAAGGTGCAATGTTTATAGAAGACAGAATCTTACCACTTGAAGATGCATCATAAGGTCCAAAATTTACTATGGATAATCTGAGGCCACCAACATCCACACTTTCCCAATTTCCTAATGCTATACCTCTACCTGCAGAACTGTTGGCTTATGTCAGACATAAAAATAAGATATTGATTGAGTATTGTGAATCCATGGGACTACAAGCACCTGTACCCCCTACCCAGGATTCTACCCAGAGAGGTGTGCAAGGTGAGGTGTCTAGAGATCCACCTAGGGAGAGTGGGGAGGCTGTTCATGGGGGTGAACAACCTCAGAGAGCAAAGAGGAAAAATGGAAATGGAGACAGGGTAGAAGGGTGAGACAAAGAACTGATGAGGGGAGAACACAGATAGAAGAACAAGAAAGTTGTGACCTAACTGTTACAGTCGGGCAGCCACATTATCTGTTTCCACATTCTTTGGTGGATAACATTGAAACAACTTTTTCACCATCGCACCTCTTGTTACCCCCCCCCCCCCCCCCAAATCCACTCATCTATCTCTCAACAGATGGATGTTTCATTAATACATTTGGGGCAACCAGCTCATCAACCATTAAGTCCCCATTTAGAGGAGATTAATGTTGAAAAAGAAGGATATATGCCCCCCCCCCCCCCTCATAATATTGAGCACATTGAGTCTGGAGGTCCATCCAATCTTGAGCCTAAAAGAACACAAGATGTTCCTTCAATTCACACTAGAACAAGTCCTATGGACTTCACTAAGCAATGTGTTAGTCATATTGCAACAACATCAATAGACATTATAAATGTGGATGCTCGAGGATTTGATGGAAGACCTGGTGAGGTTAACATCCTAAAAGCCTAATTCAATGAATCCTTCCTGGAGAGCTATTGTTTTGTGCACACTGTTGTCAATCATTCAAACGCAAATTCAATACCAATTACGATTGTTATTCATATTTGTTCTTACTAATCTTACTGTTAATCTTAGATCTACTTGCTTCCGCTCATATTTACATATTTGATCTATTGATTACGTGATAGAAAGGGATCTGGGTTACAACAATTGGTACCAGAGCCTGATAATCTATCTATTGATTATTAGATCTCTTCCATTTGGAGAAATCCCTTTTCTATTGACAGTATTTTCAAATTTTAAGCCCCTGTTCTTCACTCTGCCCTGTTTTACGAGATTTTATCAAATTCATTACAATTTTCTCTAAATCTGTGGTAATTTCGGCTTAAATTTGAGATTAGTAAGAATTCACTCTCATTTCGATCATTTTGAAATTAATTTGATTCAAATTTCAACAAATCTTCAATAATTTTCGAAATCTCTGTTTCTGGTAATATGGCTAATTCATTCTGAAGAACTTCTGAATAGAGTTTTTGATGACCTGTCTTAATGTCATTGGACTGTGATTAAAATACATGTAATTGTAGCTTTACCTTTGTTGTATATATATAGTCTTTTAGACAGTTAGGAAGTTGAACATTAATAAAACACCATATATGAGAGTCATCTAAAGGTGTAAGTGTGTGTTTCTCTATATATAAGCTTTCTACAGTTCTTAATAAAATGATGATTCATTGAGCAATCTATCAGATCTGTTGTAATATGGGACTAACATTGATCTCTGTGGTCCTATGTGACAACTGTCAAATTTCGAGCTTTCAGGTTAGCTTCTATTAAGCTTATTAGTGTTTATATAGTTTAATTATAAGAATAGGAGTTAGTTAGTTTAGAATGGCCGAAAAATCCCTAGCATTTCCGGTAGTCGCTTAAAATGTCCGGTTCCGACCCGTAACTGTCTGAAATGTCCAATACAGTGCCAAATGCTCTAATTTATACCCAATTTATATAAAATATATAGTTTTAGTATTTTTATTATACAACTTTTTTTTTTATTAGAAACTAACCAAAATGGGTTAACAAAGTTGAGAAAAAGGCCAAAATTGAGAAATTGGACTTCAAATCTCACATTTTTGGGCTTAAAATAGAGTTTTAAAGAAAAAAATTTGGGTTTTGGGTGGGGCCCATCACCATGGCCGTCCCCCCCCCCCCTCTAATCCACATATAAAACTTATTTTTTTTGTATTTCCCCTCATTTGCATCATTCAAAATTCAAATCTCTCTCTCTCTAGAACTAAAGAGCCATAAACACTTCTCTCTTCTTCCTCTCTTTCTCTCCAAAAACTCCAGCCATTTCTTTCATCAAAAACTCATCTTAGTGCTAGAACATTGAAGATATTCAACACACAATCATCCAAGTAAGAACAAAACTTCATGTTCTTCATTTTCTTGCAAATTTTGGGTGAAAAACCCACTTTTCTTGCATTTCTAAGTTACTTTCTTCTAATATCCAAAATTTCTGAGTTTGTAGAGAGATTTTACACCAAAACATGTAAAATGTTTATAAAATGGTGATAATCTATGATCTACACAAATAAAACTCAAGAAAATAGAGGAAAAATCATGATTTTAGGTGTTCTTGAACAAAAATGGTGATTTTGGTTCTGGCAGATTCATGCATGTGTGTAAATCGTCAATTTCTTACAATTGTTATGTTCAAATATCATGAATATTCTTTCTACAAGTTTATTTAGTGATTTGGGGTTCTAATCCAAGTGGTCTCACCCAAAAACATTGAGTTTTGACCCCCCCAAATGCTCATAACAAGATGCATGTGCATCTGGAAGTTCAACAGTAGGTAAACCCTACTTTGAACGACCATAACTCTTTAAATATTTTTCCAAATCACTTGATTTATCTTCTGGAAGTTAATTTAATGTGTTACCTTTCATATGCCACTGATTTCATTCAAAATATGGTGATTTGAGGTTCCAACTAATTGAAATAAAATGAGTGTGCAAACGGTCAACCAATGACATATTTGTGCATGCATGTTCAAATGACCATATTACTTTCAAAACTCAATGAAAAAGGATGATTTTTCTTCTGAGAGTTAGTTTTATGAGTTATATTCAGTTTGCAAGTGGAATCACTTAAAAATATGGAGTTTTGACCCTCCAAACACCTAAAATACTTAGGTGTGCAATCTGTGAAACCACCAACAGCTAAACTCTACTTTTTGTGTTAGTATCTCCTTTGTTATTTGTCTTTAATGCATTATTCTTCTTCTAAAACTTTATTTTATGAGTTAGGATTCATATAAATCCAGTTTCATACAAAAATATGAAGTTTTGAGGCACTAACCAATTTATTAAAGTTAAGTGTGCAATCTGTCAGCTAATGACAGAATTGTGCATGCAACTTCGTAGTGTCATATCTCCTTCATAACTTCATCAAAATCAGTGACTCTTATCTCAAAAGTTTCCTTTATGAGTTATGATTCCAATCCAACTGGAAATTCTAGACAAAACTAAGTATAACTCCTGAAGTGAGTGATTTACTACCATGGTGTAATCTGTTTTACCGGTTGTGACATAATGTTTTACATGAATTATTTGAACCACTTGTACATGTCCAAAAGGCATGAAATTTGGTCACAAAGACCATAACTCAGTACTTTATCTTATATAAAAAGATAGGAAACTAGGTCATTTTGGAAGCCCTTGAAAACTGATCATTTTTAGGACAATTAGTTTCTGTCCAGGAGAGAAATTATGGACATAATTGATTTTTATAAATGTTGATCATGTGATGGATAATAAGATTACTTTCGGTATAAATTACGATATTAACGAGCATATGGGCATTTTGTATAATTGGACATATATAGACACATATGGGCTTAAGATTTATTCACCTTTATAATTAGTATTAGACCTATAAGTGACGGTTTTGAGTATTACTCTTTGATAGGGAAGCGTTAGGTCGTCGTGTGGGGATCGGATTGTGTTGTCTTGTGTCGCGGAGCTTTGCTATAAGGTGAGTATTCACAGCCCCTCTTTCAAAGTATTTTCTACGATTTGGGGTGAAAAGCATGATTGAATATGTTATATGAGCTATTTTCATTATGATTATGAAATTTTGTTAAATATGACGTTGTGGGCACTAAGGCATGTACACTAATAGTTATGTTGAGTAAAATGTAACATAAAAGTTTGTACACTACTATTAACTCAAGTGAGGAGCCGAGGGTATTTGTGGATAGCGCTATTTGGACGGACAATCCCACCTAAAAACTACAAGTAGGTGTGCACTGTACTTAAAAAAGGGAGAAACGAAGGTTCTACATATGTGGGATATTAGTCCCACCGCTAAGGTAGAATTAACAATAAATTTTATTTTGTGGTCGAAAGGTTTAGTGGTGGCTCTTTATATACTAAAAATTAGAGTACGTAATGCCTTGACGTTTTAAGATATTAATAAGTGCCAAAGATTTATTTTGCTCATATTCACTTACACAAATGGATGTTTGAAATATTGAAAACCAGTGAACTCACCAACTCTTTGTAGTTGACATTGTTTTTATCATGCTTTTCAGGGGTAAGAAAAGATTAACCGAATCTTTCCATTATGTGGGCGCATCGACATCAATCATCTTGTTTATTTGAAACTGTTTAGCTGAAACACTTGGTTTACTTTATTTTGTTAGAACTTTTAGTTGATGCGATGTAAAATTTAAAACTTAAACTGTTATGTATTTGAATGGATGGTTGGTGTTGTTTTTATCCTATTGTTATGAAATCTTGCGCTATAACGCCTCGTGTTTCCGCTTTAGCGGGGTGTGACAGACTTGGTATCAGAGCCATAGGTTATAGAGAACACCGGTTTTCTATTGAAACCAAATACTATAACCAATTTTTTTTTTAAAAACTATTTTCGTAGATAAATTTAAAAAACTCACTACTAGTATAATTAGAATAAGCAACGATCTAACATATCATAATTAGGCAAAGCCTGATCACCTATGTCTAAATATGGTATGAATAAGAAAGGACTTGCATTAAATTATTCTAAAAATAGGAATCGATCGGGAAATCTTTCACTTCAAAATGAGAAATATGATTTTATGTGAGTTCACATGATTATTGTAAAATGTTTCTGATATTTATAAATTATTTTTTTTATTTACCTCAGCACTATGTCCACATCCGACCAGTCCCCGGATGAATCCGGTTATGTTACCAGCAGGGTTAGGAGAGCCGACACAAACTATGATGACTATGACCCATCCGAGCATAGTCATGAAGAGGATTCTGCCGACTCTTCTGCTCGATCTTCTGTTCCCATGCCCGTACCCATACCTACCGGTGAGGGGACATCTCGCGGGCCAAGGACGATTAGGACTGCCCGCAAGCGCGTCCTCCCTCCTAAGAGAGTGACTTTCACGATTCCTTCCGTGCCATCGGGAGAACCATCTCAGTCGCGATCTAGGTTGCGAAGTGTGACTCCTCCTCCACCCGCAGTTGGAGTACCGGTGCCTCGGCCACAAGGAATGACCGCAACAGAAAACTACTGGGTCACGGGTATGGCCAACGAGGTACATACTCATCGGCTGATGTTGGACCATTATCGGCAATCCTTAGACGACATCATAACAATCTTGCACACACATGACGAGTTTACGAATAGAGTCATGGAGGTTGCCCTTGAGGCTAGGTTGGCGGTTCGGAGGATGCACACTTACCTAGAGTGGGTGATAGGAGCTCTGGTGATCCTATTAGGAATATTGTTTTGGTTGGTGATGCATTAGTCAACCTGTTTAGGCAAAGCTTTTGGATTAAAAACACTTTTATTTCGGTCTTGTTTATTTTAAGTTGTAAACAATTTGCTATCTTTTGGGATTTGTATTTTGAAACTTGTGATGAATGTTATGTGTTATGCTTATGAAAGATATCCATGTTTCATTGTATATTTCTTGATTTTATGTCTAGTTGATTGATATTAGACGTACATTACATTATAATCTTGAGCTTAGTAAGTAGAATTAGATCAGAATTAGTAATAGAAATTCGATCGAAACTCAATTTAAAATTGTCTTTTTTTAGAACAATGCCTCCGAGAAGAGTAAATTTCGATGTTGCACGACTAGTATCCGAACAGCTCGTGGCAGCACTACCAGGTATTGTGAGCCAAGTAGCAGCTGGTTTAAACGCTAATCAAAATAACAATCAGGGTTCTGGAGATAGGGAATGTACGTATAAATCCTTTAGGAGTTGTAATCCTAAAGAATTTTTCGGAACTGAAGGAGCCGTCAGTTTATTGACCTGGTTGGAAAGCATGGAGTCTGTCCTCCACATTAGCAAGTGTGCTCAGGGAAAGAAGGTGGAGTTTGCTGCCTGTCTATTACAAGGGCGAGCATTAACTTGGTGGAACACCCAAGTACAAACCCGAGTTCGGGAAGCCGCCAACAGTCTTACATGGGAAGATTTCAAAAGAATGTTGAAGGAAGAATACTGCCCTAGGAGCGAGATTCAGAAGCTGGAAGCAGAGTTGTGGAATCACGAGATGAAAGGGAATGATATCGACTCCTACACAGCCCGATTTCATGAATTGGCAAAAATGGTACCGCATCTGGTAACGCCTGAAGAGAACCGCGTTGATAGGTATGTTTGGGGATTATCTCTGGAGATACGCAGGGATGTTACCTCAGCAAACCCAAAAACTCTACAAGAGGCAGTAAGTTCGGCAACCAGACTCACAAGCAATGCTACTCGCTCGGGATTGTTTGTAAGGGATAAGGCACAAGGGAAGAGAAAGATGGATGAACCAATAAGAAAGCAGTTTGGAAAAAGGACAAGTAAGGAACAAAGAACTTCAGGTAACTACGGAATTCAAACTCAACCTGCGGAGAAAGAGAAAAGACCTCATCCCAAATGTGACAAGTGCAATAGACAGCATACCGGATGATGTATTATTTGTCAAAAATGCAACAAAGGAGGTCACTATGCCAAAGATTGCAGGAGCACAGGAAGGCGGGCATGTTTTGAGTGTGGAAGCCCGGATCACTTTCGGAATACATGTCCACGATGGAATCAAAGACCGAACACTAATCAAGCACGACCGGCCAACCAAGGAAATCAAGGAGGTCCGGCAAGAGGCCGAGTGTTTGAAATTGGAGCTGAGGAAGCAAGACAAAATCCAGATGTCGTTACAGGTACGTTTCTCCTGAATAATCACGATGCATCTATACTATTTGATTCTGGAGCAGATAGGAGTTTTGTGTCATTAGATTTTACACCAAAGATAAATCTAAGGCCTCAAAAGTTGAGAGAATCATACGTAATTGAATATGCCAATGGTCAAGAGTGTAGGGTCAATGATGTAATAATTAACTGCACTATAAATTTGGCTAGTAGGGATTTCTGTATAGATTTAATCCCGATTAAACTAGGAAGTTTTGACGTGGTTGTGGGCATGGACTGGTTATCCAAAAACCGAGCCGAAATCTGTTGCTCCGAAAAGATCGTACGAATTCCGTTACCCGAAGGGGGAAAACTCGAAGTACACGGAGAGAAACCCAGGAGGGGTATTAAAGTAGTGACATGTATGAAGATGCGAAAGTATTTGAGAAAGGATTGCATTGCTTTTCTAGCTCACATCAAGGATAAGAAGGCTGAAGAAAAACGTATTCAAGATATTCCTATAGTTCGGAATTTTCCTGAGGTATTTCCGGACGAATTGCCTGGAGTACCCCCACCAAGACAAGTGGAGTTTCACATAAAATTAATTCCTGGAGCCGCGCCAATCGCGAAAGCACCATATCGATTAGCACCATCAGAGATGCAAGAGCTGTCGGAACAACTTCAGGAATTACTCGACAAAGGATTTACCAGACCTAGCTCTTCACCTTGGGGAGCCCCAATTTTATTTGTTAAGAAGAAAGATGGATCTTTTCAAATGTGTATCGATTATAGGGAACTCAACAAGTTGACAATTAAGAACCGATACCCCCTTCCCCGGATTGATGATCTGTTTGACCAACTTCAAGGTGCAACATACTTCTCGAAGATCGATCTTAGATCTGGATATCATCAAATGAGAGTGCGAGAAGAAGATATCCCCAAGACGGCCTTTAGGACTCGATACGGTCACTACGAGTTCCTAGTCATGCCATTTGGTCTAACAAACGCACCAGCAGTTTTCATGGATTTGATGAATAGAGTATGTCGACCGTATCTCGACAAGTTTGTGATTGTGTTTATAGATGATATACTCATTTATTCTCGAGACAAAAAGGAGCATGAGCAACATTTGAAGTTGATATTGGAATTGCTCAGAAACGAAAGGTTGTACGCGAAATTCTCTAAATGTGAATTCTGGATTCGTGAGGTACACTTTCTTGGCCACGTGGTGAATGAAAAAGGAATCCAAGTTGATCCAGCTAAGATTCAAGCCATTAAGAAATGGGAAGCCGCAAAGACACCAACGGAGATCCGCCAATTTCTGGGATTGGCAGGTTATTACCGGAGATTTATCGAGAATTTCTCTAAGATCGCGCAACCACTAACAACTCTAACACAAAAAGATAAAAAGTTTATTTGGGGAGAGAAACAAGAAGAAGCCTTCCAGACACTCAAACACAAGTTATGCAACGCACCGTTTCTAGCTCTACCCGAAGGAGTAGATAACTTCGTAGTCTACTGTGATGCTTCACATCAGGGAATGGGCTGCGTGTTAATGCAAAAAGACAAGGTTATTGCATACGCATCAAGACAACTGAAGATTCATGAGAAGAATTATACTACTCATGATTTGGAGCTAGGAGCGGTGGTGTTCGCACTCAAGATCTGGAGACAGTATCTCTATGGTACTAAGTGTACTATATTCACAGATCACAAGAGCCTTCAACATATTCTTGACCAGAAAATGTTAAACATGAGGCAAAGAAGATGGGTTGAACTACTTAGTGACTACGACTGTGAAATAAAGTACCATCCAGGCAAAGCTAATGTGGTAGCCGACGCGTTAAGCCGAAAGGAAAGAGTAAAACCAACAAGAGCGCGTGCTATGGGAATGATGGTCCAGACGAGTTTAAAAACTCAAATACTGGAAGCACAAGGAGAAGCTTTGAAAGAAGAGAATTTGAAGAATGAAACCTTGCAGCACCTAGAGAAGGAATTTGAAATGCAGACAGATGGGGTACATTACTTTAAGAATAAGGTATGGGTACCGAAAGTTGGTGATCTACGATCAATCATTTTGGACGAATCCCATCGATCCAGATATTCGATTCACCCAGGGGCAGATAAAATGTATAAGGATTTGAAGGAGTATTATTGGTGGCCAGGAATGAAGAAAGATATAGCTTTGTTCGTAAGCAAGTGCCTGACTTGTGCTAAGGTAAAGGCTGAATATCAGAAACAATCTGGTTTACTCCAACAACCTGAAATACCACAGTGGAAATGGGAGCAAATAACAATGGATTTCGTAACTAAATTACCCAGAACTGGAAAGGGGCACGATACTATATGGGTTATAGTAGACCGACTTACCAAATCGGCTCATTTCATCCCCATTCGCGAAGATTTCAGTATGGAAAGGCGTGCTCAAATCTATATTAATGAAATAGTTACACGTCATGGTGTGCCTATTTCCATTATTTCGGACAGAGATACACGATTTACATCGCGTTTTTGGCAATCACTTCAAAAGGCATTGGGTACACGTTTGGATTATAGCACTGTCTATCATCCTCAAACGGATGAACAATCGGAAAAAACTATTCAAACGCTAGAGGATATGTTACGGGCTTGCGCAATAGATTTCGGTGGAAGTTGGGATACCCACCTGCCACTTGTGGAATTCTCCTATAACAACAACTATCACACCAGCATACAATGTGCACCATACGAAGCTCTATACGGACGTAAGTGCAGATCACCGCTTAGCTGGGTAGAAATCGGAGATAGACAGTTGACAACGCCCGATATTATTCAGGAAACCACTGATAAGATCTCGACAATCAAAGAAAGACTCAAGACAGCAAGAGATCGTCAAAAGTGTTATGCGGATAATCGGAGAACGCCGTTGGAGTTTCAAGTGGGAGATAAAGTGCTACTAAAAGTGTCCCCATGGAAGGGACTGGTACGCTTCAGGAAGAGAGGCAAGTTGGGTCCAAGATACATTGGTCCATTCGAAATACTTGAAAGAATCGGAACAGTGGCGTACAAGTTGAAGTTACCACCGAATCTCAGCACCATCCACGACACATTTCATGTGTCGAATCTAAAGAAATGCCTAGCAGAGGAAACGTTGATGTTACCCATGGACGACGTTCAGATTAACGATCGGTTAAACTTCGTTGAAGAACCAGTTGAGGTTTTGGACCGAGAGGTTAAACGGTTAAGGCGCAGTAAAATCGCTATTATTAAAGTCCATTGGAATGCGAAACATGGTCCAGAGTATACCTGGGAACGTGAAGATTTGATGAAGCAAAAGTATCCCAGCTTATTCACGAACACCCCGGAGAAAGCCACTTCTTAAATTTCGGGACGAAATTTCTTTAACGGGGGAAGGCTGTGACAACTGTCAAAATTCGAGCTTTCAGGTTAGCTTGTATTAAGTTTATTAGTGTTTATATAGTTTAATTATAATAATAGGAGTTAGTTGGTTTAGAATGGCCGAAAAATCCCTAGCATTTCCGGTAGTCGCTTAAAATGTCCGGTTCCGACCCGTAACTGTCTGAAATGTCCAATACAGTGCCAAATGCTCTAATTTATACCCAATTTATATAAAATATATAGTTTTAGTATTTTTATTATAATTTTTTTTATTAGAAACTAACCAAAATGGGCTAACAAAGTTGAGAAAAAGGCCAAAATTGAGAAATTGGACTTCAAATCTCACATTTTTGGGCTTAAAATAGAGTTTTAAAGGAAAAATTTTGGGTTTTGGGTGGGGCCCATCACCATGGCCGCCCCCCCCCCCCTTTAATCCACATATAAAACTTATTTTTTTTGTATTTCCCCTTATTTGCATCATTCAAAATTCAAATCTCTCTCTCTCTAGAACTAAAGAGCCATAAACACTTCTCTCTTCTTCCTCTCTTTCTCTCCAAAAACTCCAGCCATTTCTTTCATCAAAAACTCATCTTAGTGCTAGAACATTGAAGATATTCAACACACAGTCATCCAAGTAAGTACAAAACTTCATGTTCTTCATTTTCTTGCAAATTTTGTGTGAAAACCCCACTTTTCTTGCATTTCTAAGTTACTTTCTTCTAATATCCAAAATTTCTGAGTTTGTGGAGAGATTTTACACCAAAACATGTAAAATGTTTATAAAATGGTGATAATCTATGATCTACACAAATAAATCTCAAGAAAATAGAGGAAAACTCATGATTTTAGGTGTTGTTGAACAAAAATGGTGATTTTGGTTCTGGCAGATTCATTCATGTGTGTAAATCGTCAATTTCTTACAATTTTTATGTTCAAATATCATAAATATTCTTTCTACAAGTTTATTTAGTGAGTTGGGGTTCTAATCCAAGTGGTCTCACTCAAAAACATTGAGTTTTGACCCCCCAAATGCTCATAACAAGAATGTGCATCTGGAAGTTCAACAGTAGGTAAACCCTACTTTGAACGACCATAACTCTATGAATCTTCTTCCAAATCACTTGATTCTTCTTCTGGAAGTTAATTTAATGTGTTACCTTTCATATGCCACTGATTTCATTCAAAAATATGGTGATTTGAGGTTCCAACTAATTGAAACAAAATGAGTGTGCAAACTATCAACCAATGACATATTTGTGCATGCATGTTCAAATGACCATATTACTTTAAAAACTCAATGAAAAAGGATGATTTTTCTTTTGAGAGTTAGTTTTATGAGTTATATTCAGTTTGCAAGTGAAATCACTTAAAACTATGGAGTTTTGACCCTCCAAACACCTAAAATACTTTAGGTGTGCAATATGTGAAACCACCAACAGCTAAACTCTACTTTTTGTGTTAGTATCTCCTTTGTTATTTGTCTTTAATGCATTATTCTTCTTCTAAAACTTTATTTTATGAGTTAGGATTCATATGAATCCAGTTTCATACAAAAATATGAAGTTTTGAGGCACTAACCAATTTATTAAAGTTAAGTGTGCAATCTGTCAGCTAATGACAGAATTGTGCATGCAACTTCGTAGTGTCATATCTCCTTCATAACTTCATCAAAATCAGTGATTCTTATCTCAAAAGTTTCCTTTATGAGTTACGATTCCAATCCAACTGGAAATTCTTGAAAAAACTAAGTATAACTCCTCAAGTGAGTGATTTACTACCATGGTGTAATCTGTTTTACCGGTTGTGACATAATGTTTTGCATGAATTATTTGAACCACTTGTACATGTCCAAAAGGCATGAAATTTGGTCACAAAGACCATAACTCAGTACTTTATCTTATATGAAAAGATAGAAAACTAGGTCATTTTGGAAGCCCTTGAAAACTGATCATTTTTAGGACAATTAGTTTCTGTCCAGGAGAGAAATTATGGACTTAATTGATTTTGATAAATGTTGATCATGTGATGGATAATAAGATTACTTTCGGTATAAATTACGATATTAACAAGCATATGGGCATTTTGTATAATTGGACATATATAGACACATATGGGCTTAAGATTTATTCACCTTTATAATTAGTATTAGACCTATAAGTGACGGTTTTGAGTATTACTCTTTGATAGGGAAGCGTTAGGTCGTCGTGTGGGGATCGGATTGTGTTGTCTTGTGTCGCGTAGCTTTGCTATAAGGTGAGTATTCACAGCCCCTCTTTCAAAGTATTTTCTACGATTTGGGGTGAAAAGCATGATTGAATATGTTATATGAGCTATTTTCATTATGATTATGAAATTTTGTTAAATTTGACGTTGTGGGCACTAAGGCATGTACACTAATAGTTATATTGAGTAAAATGTAACATAAAAGTTTGTACACTACTATTAACTCAAGTGAGGAGCCGAGGGTATTTGTGGATAGCGCTATTTGGACGGACAATCCCACCTAAAAACTACAAGTAGGGGTGCACTGTACTTAAAAAAGGGAGAAACGAAGGTTCTACATATGTGGGATATTAGTACCACCGCTAAGGTAGAATTAACAATAAATTTTATTTTATGGTCGAAAGGTTTAGTGGTGGCTCTTTATATACTAAAAATTAGAGTACGTAATGCCTTGACGTTTTAAGATATTAATAAGTGCCAAAGATTTATTTTGCTCATATTCACTTACATAAATGGATGTTTGAAATATTGAAAACCTGTGAACTCACCAACTCTTTGTAGTTGACCTTGTTTTTATCATGCTTTTCAGGGGTAAGAAAAGATTAACCGAATCTTTCCATTATGTGGGCGCATCGATATCAATCATCTTGTTTAGTTCAAACACTTAGTTTACTTTATTTTGTTAGAACTTTTAGTTGATGCGATGTAAAATTTTAAACTTAAACTGTTATGTATTTGAATGGATGGTTGGTGTTGTTTTTATCCTATTGTTATGAAATCTTGCGCTATCACGCCTCGTGTTTCCGCTTTAGCGGGGTGTGACATCCTATTGCAACAGAAAGTTTATCTGGCAAAAACTATATACTGGTACTCATTGATTTTTCCAGGTATACATGGCTTGCATTTGTAAGACAGAAATCTGAGGTACCCATCGTATTGCAAAATATGATGACCAGAATCCAAGTTCTCTTACATCAAAAGATTCAACAGCTAAGGAGTGACAACGGTACTGAATTCAAGAATGCCAAGCTTGAAGCATACCTTGTTGAAAATGGAATTACACAGAACTTCTCTACTGTACGAACTCGTCAGCAAAATGGGGTTGTAGAGCGGCGCAACAGAACCTTGGTTGAAGCTGCTAAAACAATGCTTGTTGCTTCTGGACTACCCATCCACTTCTGGGCTGAAGCTGTAGCCACTGCATGTTTCACCCAGAATCGTTCGATAATTGTCAAAAGGCATCTCAAAACCTCTTATGATTTAATTAACAATCGAAAACCATGTGTTAAATTCTTTCACATTTTTGGATGCAGGTGTTTCATTTTAAATGACAGAGAAAAACTTGGCAAGTTTGACAAGAAATCGGATGAAGCTAAATTCTTAGGATATTCGTTAAATTCAAGAGCTTTTCGAGTTTTTAACTTACGTACTAAGACTGTTATGGAGAGCATTAACATCGATTTTGATGATCAAACTCAATTAACTTCTGAGTATTTTACTTCTGAACTTAAACTTAACACGGTAACTTCTAAATACCTTTCAGGAACCAGAGAATCTGAAATAGATGCTATTTTTAAAGATTTTATGGGAGAAGAGATACTTCCAGAACCAAGTTAAATCCCTCAATCTCCGAGTATTCCTGATGTTCTTCAAGCTTCTGGAATTACTCTTTCTGGTCATGAATCGCCTGCTGAGAGCACTACAGAGCCTTATGTCATCCCTGATTTATCAAGTGAAAGTCCAAAAGTTCCCCATCTGCCTTCTGTATCTGAATCTCTTCCAGAAGTACTTCCCTACTCTGAAATAGAAGTACATGCTCAACCAGTAACACAACCTCGGATGACAAAATGGACCAAGTCTCACACTCCAGACCTCATAATTGGAAATCCCTCTGAAGGTGTTAAGAAAAGATCTGCTACTGCAAATGAAGCATTCTTTATAAATTTTCTTAGTATGATCGAACCAAAACATGTTCATGAAGCTTTACAAGAACCTAGTTGGGTATCAGCTAGGCAAGAAGAATTGCTTCAGTTTGAAAGAAACAAAGTCTGGAACCTCGTTCCTCTGCCAAAAAACAAAGTAGCCATTGGAACTAAGTGGGTTTTCAGAAACAAGAAAGATGAAGATGGTATCATGATCAGAAATAAAGCTCGATTGGTTGCTAAGGGGTATTGCCAAGAAGAAGGAATGGATTACGATGAAACCTTTGCTCTTGTAGCTAGACTTGAAGCGATACGACTATTTCTGGCTTTCTCTGCTTACAAGAACTTTAAAGTCTATCAAATGGATGTTAAATGTGCATTTCTGAATGAATATCTCAAAGAAGAAGTGTATGTTGAACAACCTGCTAGATTTAAAGATGCTAAACATCCAGAATATGTCTATCTACTTGCCAAAGCTTTATATGGTCTAAAGCAAGCACCTAGAGCATAGTACAAACGTCTATCTACGTTTCTGATCAGTAAAGGCTAGGAGAAAGGTAAAATCGATACTACTCTGTTCATCAAAAGAGGCAAAGGTATGCTAACTGTTGTTCAAATTTATGTGGATGACATAATCTTTGGTTCTACTCAACAATCAGAAGTTGATCTGTTTTCTAAGTTAATGGAACAAGAATTTGAAATGAGTATGATGGGAGAACTAACGTTCTTTCTAAGACTCCAAGTTAAACAAAATGCCTCTAGCATTTTCAGAAATCAAGCAAACTATGTTTCAGATATGCTTAAGAAATTTCATCTTCAAAATTCCTCTCCAATGAAAACACCTATCTCTACTAGCACGAAACTAGGCCCTGATCCTTCTAGGAACTCAGTAGATGTTACGGGTTATCGAGGTATGATCGGATCACTTCTGTATTTGACTGCTAGTAGACCAGATATTATGTTTGCCACTTGTCTCTGTGCTCGCTATCAAGCGAATCCCAAAGAATCTCATCTGGCTGTTGTTAAACGAATTTTTCGATATCTCAAGGGATCTCCATCACTTGGTCTTTGGTATCCAAAATATTCTGAATTTGATTTAATGGCATATAGAGATTCTGATCATGCAGGTTGCAAATTGGATCGCAAAAGTACCTCTGGAAGCTGTCAACTTCTGGGTAACAGACTTGTAAGTTGGACTTCTAAGAAGCACAACTGTGTGTCAACATCCACAGCAGAAGCTGAGTATGTTGCTGCTGCCAGTTGCTATTCACAAGTTATCTGGATGAAAACTCAGCTCCGAGACTATGGCTTAATATACGACAAATTTCCAATCCTGTGTGACTCAGAGAGTGCCATTGCCATTACTGAAAATCCAGTTCAGCATTCCAAAACAAAGCACATCAGCTTGCTTATATCTTCACGAAAGCTCTGGATGAAACTCGTTTTAATTTCCTAGTTAGCAAGTTGGGCATGTTAAATATGTAATTTTACTCAATTCTTTGATTCTCTTTGAATTTTGTCAAATTATTTATTTATGTCTCAATTTTTGTCGACACTTTAGCTTCGACACATCTCAGAAAAGGCCAGAAGTCTCTGGTTGCTTCTGCAGATCTCTCAGAAGCACATAGAAGCCTCTAGACACCTCTGTACCACTTATTACATTGTTTGATCCAAGTGTTCATAGAATAGGTGCAACTCTTACACTTGCGAGGGGGAGCAGAATGCAATCTTCAAGGGGGGGGGGGCATTTTTTTAAAAAAGAATTTTTTTAAAAAAAGGGGCAGAACAGAATGCAATTTTTGAGGGGGAGCACACCTTACATGCTCGAGGGGGAGTGTACAAAGACTAACTTCTGCTAGATGTCTTCTGAACCTCTCTTTACTTAACAATATTCTTTGAATTTATTTCTTCTGATTAAATCTTTCCGTCAAGGTTACAAAGATGTTTCAGATTCAACTTAAATTCTTTTGAAAAGAAGTTTTGACATTTTTTTTTGAAACTTGTGTTAGATGTCATCTGAACCTCTCTTTACTTAACCATTTTCTTTGAATTTGTTTCTTCTAATTAACACTTGCCGTCAAGGTTACAAAGATGTTTCAGATTCAACTTAAATTCTTTTAAAAAGAAGTTTCTTGACATTTTTTTGTGGTCAAAATTACTTTCTATGACCAGATATTCTTTACCTGTGTATTTCTTTCTAAATTTTCTTTAATAAGCCTATTTTATTTAACTCTTGTTTTCAAGGTTA
This sequence comes from Silybum marianum, assembly GCA_036898165.1. Lineage (NCBI taxonomy): Eukaryota > Viridiplantae > Streptophyta > Magnoliopsida > Asterales > Asteraceae > Silybum > Silybum marianum. The sequence goes on along the minus strand of CM072540.1, from coordinate 9,929,032 downwards.
TTTAAAAGTTTCTTATTATTTTTAATTTTTTTTATAAATACCTGGTTTCGAATTCAAAAACTTTCATTTTGAACAAAAAGCTTTCTATCCAAATGTCTGATTTTAATAATTTTAAAAGGAATTAACTACTCTAAAATCATTTTTTAATCAACAGTTTATCTGTTTTTTTTATATAATGATTTTCTTTTAATTAATGTCCTTTTAATATTCTTTTTAAGGAGGGAACACTCAATCGTTTTTAAGCGCCAAATCCTTTCACTTGTCAGTTGTCCTTTACACGTGTCCTTCATCGTGCCCTTGCATGTTGACACGTCTGCGCGCACTCCTCTCACCCGAACCGTTTTTGTTAGTCCCCAAATTAAAACCCTTCCCATTCAAAAATCACTCAAGTACTCTCTCTCTCTCATATATAAACCTCGATTTAGAACTTTAAGAGTACTGTGCTTCATCCTCTTCCTCAAAAATCCTCAAATTTCCTAATCGGCGTCTGCTTCTCATCAAGCTTTCTTCATCAATGGCGTCTCCAGTTGCAAACCCTAATCCCCAACTTGATGATGGCAACTTGGTCACCTCCACAGCTGATAGTGCTCCTGTTATGAAGCTACCATTGAAATCGAACAATGTTCAGGTTCTTCTTGATCCCAATACTTATCTCTCTGATTTCAGGATCATGATTGAATTCCTGCAAAACCATTCCTTGAACCGAGCCCTAACCCTGACAAACTCGAACGTTCCTGAAATTTATGTACAAGAAGTCTGGCAAACTATGTTTATCAAGGATGAAAATACCCTAATTGGAGTCTTTGGTCACCCCACCGAATTTGAATCTGCAGTCCAAATTCCAATCACTCGCAGCAAAATAGCCAAGTATTTCCAATTTCCTCAACCATTCATTGAAGCTGAAGGTTAAACAATTCCCAACCCTGACCTAGAACCTAATCCCACTCCAGAAGCTCTGTTGTCCTTTATTCGATTCTTGGGTTACAATGAACATATCCATAGGCTTTCTGAGTTCAAACGCAAGAAGCTACCTCCAATGTGGAACGTCCTTGTCTCAACCCTTAATAAAAGCCTTACCTGCAAAATCGGGTCTCTCGATTAAGCCAGTAAGAACATTCTAACAATCACGTATGGGATGTTCTTTAATAGACCTCTAGACTACACAAGCCTAATCTTCCAGGAAATGAAGGCTGCGGTTCAGACCAAAAATTCTCTCCAGAGCCAAGGGAAACCATTACCTGCATTGATGTTCCCGCGATTTTTATCACTCTTCACCTTCCCAGCAATTGGTGCACTGAAAGCTCCTCTGCTACAGCCTTTCTGCAAAATAGCCTCGATGAGCTCTCACAAGCCAACCATCGACATCAACGGTTATCCTGCTGCCAGAGAACTTTCCAGGTACATGCTTGACCTTATCCCTTCAACCTCTCTTACTCTTAGTTCTTATAGACGCTCTATGGTATTCTCAGAACAGAGAGTATCTACCCCAGAGCAGTTAGAGCCCAGATTAGAAAGTGAGGGGTCCAGTGAGACTGAGTCTGAAAAGAATTCGAGTGCAGACAAGAGAGTTTCTACCCATCCCGACCTCTTAATACAAGAGGGTACAGAAGATGTCCATAGAGACACATTTGAGCGATTCTCTCCAAGATCCGCAAGGGTATCCACATCTCCTGAGGTAGATGTCAACACATCTACACTCATTGAAAAAGGACAACCAAGTCCAAACCACCAACAGCCAAACCAATCAGAGGGAATTCTTTGTTCCTCTGCATCACACACATCCGAGGAATCCACATCATCATCATCATCCTCTCAAAAGGATGATGATGAAACTATAAGAGTTCAGTCGCTCCAGAACTCGTCACCTCCTACACAAAACGTTGATGTCTTCGTGACCAACAATGTCATAGGACAACCAGAAGGTAAGTCCATTGTCATAGGACAACGCTCCAGAACTCGTCACCTCCCATCAGAGGGTTTACAGCCACAGGATGCACCCTTCCCAAAGGTAAGCACATTGTGTTTAGCTCCCCATCCTCTGATGATCGGGATAACGCTGAACCTTTCCGAACAACCGAAGAGGTGTCTGTGAATAACAGCCCTCGACGACAGGTTGGAAGTCCCTCCACACTCAATGTCAAAATAGGTGTGAATGAGGGCCTCTCTGAACGCGAGAGACAAGGGGCTCCATTCGTTGGAGATGCACCGGTTACCTCTTCTGAATTTGTCACCACAGCAGCGTTCAAGGCTTTTGGTGATCAAATTCAGAGATCTATGGAAGATCTAAAAACATCCCTTGTTTCCCAACAACAAACTCTGTCAGCCATACAAGCTCATCAAGTCTCTCAAAATCAGACTTTGGAAGACATCAGAAAGCTTCTTTCTGATAATGCAGAAGCTCAACAGAACTCTGCAAAAGCTCACTTCCAGGCTCTGGACGCTGGTATTAAATCAAATGCAGAGGCTATCTTCAATCTACCTTCCGAAATACCCACTCCAAAGGTCACCATATCTGCTGATGAATATGGGTCATTTGTTGCTGACATCCACAAGCTTATCACTACTGTCTTTCCTTCAGAGGATGCATCTGCCTCTGCCTCCTCACTGGTGAAAAAATCAGACATGGCACAATTTCATAAAGCCATGATTGACCATACCAACTCTCTGACCTCCAAATATGCCTCTAAAACTAACTCAAGCAACTCTCACATGGATCAGAAGCTCATAACTTTGGAAAACACCATATCCCAGCTCTCTTCTCTTGTAAGCGCCTTATCCTCCTCATTTGAAGAAAGAAAGAAAGCTAAAGCAGCCCGAGCATGCAAGAAGGCTGAACTCAAGCGTAAAAGATCTGAGGATCAGGATCCTGATTCTCAGAAGGGAGAGAACATGGAAAATATCAAGAAGATGAAAACAGAAATGGGTCAGAAGTTAAATCAAGAGAAAGGTAACGCATCATCCTCCTTCCCTTCTGAACATCCTCCTTCTAAGCGAACTCCATTAACGCCTACTCCTCTGGCCACTCATCGAGGTCCCTTTCCTAAAGATCCAGAGATTGCTAAATTCATACTAGAGGTAATAGGGAATACCAAAACGCAATCTTCTCAACAAACCAGAGCAGAGGCAGCTAAAGCAGAAGCTGCTAGAGCAAAAGCAACTGAAGCAGAAATTGTCAGGGCTGAAGCTAAGAAAGCAGAAGAAGCCAGAGCTAAAGCTGCCAAAGCAGAAGAAGAAGCCAGAGCTAAAGCAGCCAGAGCCAAAGAAGCAAGACCAGAAGAAGAGAATACACTAAGGTCTGAAGCTAAAAAAACTAAGGAAGAAGCTCTGAAAGCTAAATCAGAAGCTGAGAAAGCCATGGCTCAGGCAGAAAAAGAGAGAAAAGAAGCTGAACTTGCCAAAGAAGCTGTTGAAAGGGCTCGGGAAAATTTTGAAGAAGCTAAAAGGAGAGAATCTGCAAAATTCAAAGCTGCAAATGAAGAAAAAATACAGAAGTTGGGAAGACTTGAGCTACCCAACTTAGAAATCAAGAATAAGCATATGTATGCTCCTGTGGATCAGAAAATATATCTGATGATGCCAAATTTCTCAAATGATTATCAAGTCAGTGATGAAATCAAAGACAAGTTTATTACACACAGGCAATCAAGAAAGGAGACTTATTCCATAATTCCAATCAAGACTATTTCTGTCAGGCATATTCAATTCGAACAAACTCCAATCCGGTACACAATTTATAAGGTTGTCAGAGAAGATAACAAGTCATCATATTTCTGTGACAACGACCTATTGTCAATAAATCCCTCTGATCTGCTTACTCTAGAGAAATTTATGAAGACTCAGATAAACAAAGAGAGTGAATGTAACACCCCCTTCCCAAAGGAAGGGAGGTTACTATCAAACTTAATCAAACGGATAGATAACGACTCAAAATGATAAAGTACTCATGTTATAGTCTCCAATAACATATAATATCCAAACAAATAACTTCAAATGTCTTCCATAAACAAATAAAAACCCAATTTAAGACTTTAAATTTTTTCCCAAAAACGAATAAATCCAATTATAAACCTTGGAAAGACGCTAGTCTAATAATAAATAAAGAATTGGACTAGATCTAAAAACGAACTAAAATAACGGTAAACCTTTCGAGTCTTCTTACAAACGGAATAGAGATCCTTATCAACTCTCTTTCACACGTCCTATCAATCCCCTTGATTACTTGCCGTGAGAAAGAAAAGAAAAATACACGGCTGAGCCAAACGCTCAGTGAACGGATGAACAAATATATCAAAGAAGGTAATACAATAATCTGCAAAATTGATCTCAAGATGACGAATAATAAAATTATCAAATTTTTAGCGAGTCCAACAAAATAACATAATCAAACGAAAACATACGGAGGGACATATCGAGCTCAAATAACGCATACACTTGAATATCTACAGATAGAACAAGTGTCAGACATATGACCACCATGGCCTGTACATTGGACCTGCAGATCCGCACGTACTATTGTGAGATGCGGCGTTGGGCACTACATCGACATCCACCATACAAACAAATCACATACATATACTAGGGTTGACCCATACGCCTCCTAAATCAAATACCCATCACACCAAAATAGCTCACCCACGAGCACAAAAGAGGAGATGTCGTGAACTGATCACACCGTCACGGTTGGTGTCACGCCCTCGGTGCCATAATGACGTGCCCACGGTACCCCCGTAGGTGGTTAGTAGCTCTAAATACCCGGGATGAAAATATCATAACTCATGTGATATAACGAAATTTATAGTACTTTACGAATGTGTCAAAGTTAAATAAAAGATTTTCCAAAATCATTAGTAGTGGTCTCATAAGACTAAAACATAATATTTCAAAGTCAAAATCAAGTCAACGAACACATATTAACCGACAACAAAACTTAATAAAAACCACCTTTATTTAACGGTGATATCGATTACCAACCATGAATCAATTGAGGTTGAACCTCCAAAATGTCGAGAAATCAACGAATATGACTCGAAGGACGCTATGGAGTGTCATATGTGTATACACAATGAAGGCAAAGCAAATGATTCCAACGTTCGTATATATTTATGAATAACTATATATATATATATATATTTATATATATAAAGAAGGTAAGAATCCGTACCTTAAACCTTTACCAACGCTTACCAATCACCGAATCCACCTCTTTAATCCCGATCTAAAAATAAATACCCAAATGTTACTAGAAATCCTTACCGTTAACCTTGATCCCAAAAGGTAACCAACTAAACTAATCAACGATATCATAAAAACATAAAATCTAACTAAAGTCTACAAATTTAAAGGCTAACTATTGAACAAGGATAACCAAGATGGCAAGGTTTTGCAGCAGATAAGAAACAACAGCCATGGTTCAAGAAAGGAGTTGAACTATATATATATACACGCATGTATATAACTTGCAGCTGGTCACAACCAAATCAAACACCTAAAAATGCTAATTTTAAGCCATTAAGACCAGCCATTAAGACAGCCCTTAAGATCAGCCCCTTAGCCCATTTCAAACACCCAAAGTTCTAATTTTAGGTCATTAAGACCAGCCATTAAGACAGCCATTAGGATCAGCCCCCTAGGTTAATTCAAACAGACAAACTAGTAACCATGGCTGGAAAAATAACTTAATCATTAAGCCATGGGACAGCAGCAAACTCGATTGAAAATCGTGTCATTTTAACCCGTTTTTCCGGCGATTCTCATGTCTCTCTTGACGGTAAAATAACCACAATTTACTACTCACGATATGTAATTTATACGACTAAAATAGAGAGGAAAAGTGCAGAATTTTGGGGTTCTATTATCAATTTAATAACCCATTTTTGCTGCTGCCGGTAAAATGACTGAAACGATGACTTTCGGCCATCGAAATGATTCTGATTATACCTAATACAAACCCAAATTCATAACCCATCTATCAATCGAACAAAACTCAAGACTAGGGCAAAAGTTACCTTAAACGACGAGAAATTACGAGTCTAATTGAAGTCACTGCCCTTAATTCCCTTGCCTTTCGATCGATAACCTTTTGGGACTTCTCTGCGATCGGAATAGGGTTTTAGTTAGGGTTTAAGACGTGGTAAAAAAATTCAGATCGTGCACTGCAGATTAGAGGAGGTTCAAATCCATCTAAACCCAAACTTACATATGGGTTTTGCAAGGTTGGTCCCTCAAACTTAAACTATTTACAAAATTAATCTCTTAAAATGAAAACCAACAAAACCCACGTCACCTATGCAACCAAAAAGACTTTTTCTTTTTCTTTTTAATACTTTGCAATCCCATATATTTATATACATCTACATATATAAATATAATTATATATATATAAAATTGACGGGTATTACAATTCTTCCCCCAAAAGAAAAGATTTTGTCCTCGAAATCAACTAAAAGATGAATACTTAATGAAGACACTTACAAATTTTCAAAAAGATGCGGATATTCTGGACTTATAGATTCTTCCATCTCCCAAGTGGCCTCACGTTCCGGGTGGTTTCTCCATAATACCTTAACGAACGGTATTGATTTCTTCCTCATGACTCGCTCTTGCTTGTCTAAAATTGCTTCCGGTTCTTCTTTGCACGAAAGGTCTTCACGAATCTTATCAAGTGGATATTGCACTACATGCAATGGATGATAGTTGTAGCCTTGAAGCGCCGAAACATGAAACACATTGTGCACATGAGAAAGTTGAGGTGGAAGAGCTAGACGATAAGCAACTTCACCGACCCTTTCTAAAACCTCGAATGGACCGATGTACCTTGGACTTAGTTTCCCTTTTAGGCCAAACCGTCGTATACCTCGAAAAGGAGAAACCTTAAGAAACACATGATCTCCTGTTTGAAATTCTAGGCTCTCCGATGTTTATCCGCATAACATTTCTGACGAGATTGAGCTTCTTCCAACCTTTCCTTAGCCATTGCCACCTTTTCATTAGTGATCCTTACCAGTTCTGGCCCTTCAATAAATGCCTCACCAACCTCATTCCAACATACAGGTGCCCGACATCTCCGACCATAAAGAGCCTCAAATGGAGCCATACCAATGATTGTCTGCCAACTATTATTATAGGCAAACTCGATTAAACACAAGTAGTCGTCCCAACTTCCGGACCATTCCAAAGCACATGATCATAACATTTCTGACGAGATTGAGCTTCTTTCAACCTTTCCTTAGCCATTGCCACCTTTTCATTAGTGATCCTTACCAGTTCTGGCCCTTCAATAAATGCCTCACCAACCTCATTCCAACATACAGGTGCCCGACATCTCCGACCATAAAGAGCCTCGAATGGAGCCATACCAATGATTGTCTGCCAACTATTATTATAGGCAAACTCGACTAAACACAAGTAGTCGTCCCAACTTCCGGACCATTCCAAAGCACATGATCTCAACATATCCTCCAAAGTTTGAATTGTATGCTCAGACTGTCCATCCGTTTGAGGATGAAATGTTGTGCTGAATTTAAGCGTAGTGCCCCATGCACTTTGAAAACCCTTCCAAAATCGTGAAGTGAACCGAGTGTCTCTGTCAGACACTATAGATACTGGTGTGCCGTGAAGCCTAATAATCTCTCACTGAAAGAGTTCTGATAACTTACTGACTAAACATCCTTCATAAATAGGAAGAAAGTGAGCTGACTTAGTCAAGCGGTCAACTACAACCCAAATGGCATTATTCTTCTTAAGTGTCTTCGGTAAACCAGTTACAAAGTCCATTGAGATATTCTCCCACTTCCACACTGGAATTTCTAGTGGTTGCAGAAATCCACTTGCTCGTTGATGCTTGATTTTGACTGTCTGGCAAGTTAGACACCTTGCTACAAAGTTGGCCACATCCTGCTTCATTCCGTTCCACCAAAAGTGTTGCCTCAGATCTCTGTACATCTTGGTGGATCCGGGATGAATAGAAAATGGCGAATTGAGAGCCTCATTCAATAGTGCCTCACGAATATCTGGGTCATCAAGTACACACAATCTATTTCCAAACCATATCACATCGTCTGCATCAACCCGAAAATCCACTTGTTTACCATCTTCAATCATTTGCAAAATGGCCCATAACTCTCCATCGTGCCTTTGGGCTTGCTTCTTTGATTCGAGCAATCAAAGTAGGCTCAACTAAGAGACTTGCTAGGCACCCATCTGAATGATTTGCATAAACTTCCAAACCCAGACGTTCCATATCCAAGATAATATGAGGCTGAGTAGTAAGACATGACAAGCTCCCTAAACTCTTTCGACTGAGGGCATCTGCTACTAGATTGGCTTTTCCTGGATGGTACTGAATTCTTGCATCATAATCTTTAAGAAGCTCTAGCCAACGTCTTTGCCTCATATTAAGTTCTTTCTGGGTGGATATGTATTTGAGACTCTTGTGATCTATGAAAATATCACAAGTTTCTCCATAAAGATAGTGCCTCCAGATTTTTAAAGCAAAGATCACTACCGCCAACTCTAGGTCATGAGTGGGGTAGTTCAATTCGTATGGCTTAAGTTGCCTAGACGCATAAGCAATAACTCTTCCATTTTGCATTAATACATAGCCAAGACCATTTTTGGAAGCACCACTATAGACTTGGTATCCTCCCGTTCCCGAGGGCAAAGTGAGTACGGGTGCAGAAACCAATCTCTTTTTCAACTCTTCAAAGCTCTTCTCTTGCTCGTCTTTCCACATAAATTTCACACCCTTCCTCAACAACCGTGTCAAAGGTAGTGCTATAGAGGAAAACCCTTCAACAAACCGCCGATAATCGCCTGCAAGTCACAAAAAGCTTCGAACTTCATTTGCTATAGTGGGTCTTGGCCAGTTAGTGACGGCCTCAACCTTTGAAGGATCCATGGTAATACCTTTAGCTGACACTACATGACCCAAGAATGCTACTTGCTCGAGCCAAAACTCGCACTTAGAAAATTTGGCATACAATTGCTTGTCTCGTAGTGTTCTCAAGACAATGCGTAAGTGGTCTTCATGCTCCTCTTTTGACTTAGATAATACGATAATGCCATCAATAAATACGATAACAAACTTGTCTAAGTATGCACTGAATATCCTGTTCATCAGGTCCATGAAAACAGCTAGAGCATTAGTCAGACCAAAAGGCATCACCAAAAACTCATAATGCCCATATCTAGTGCGGAATGCAGTCTTTGAAATATCTTGGTCTTTTACCCTCAACTGATGGTAGCCTGACCTTAGGTCTATCTTCGAGAAGTGTTTGGCTCCTTGAAGTTGGTCGAACAAGTCATCAATACGTGGCAACGGATACCTGTTTCTGATGGTGACCCGATTCAATTCTCTGTAATTGATACAAAGCCTCATAGAGCCATCTTTCTTTTTCACAAACAACACTGGAGCACCCCATGGAGACACACTTGGCCTGATAAACCCACGTTCCAAAAGCTCTTGCAATTGCTCTTTAAGCTCTTGTAACTCCAACGGTGCCATTCGATAAGGTGCCTTAGAGATAGGTTCGGCACCCGGAATCAACTCTATCGTGAACTCTACCTCACGAATTGGTGGTACTCCGGGAAGTTCATCCGGAAACACATCAGAAAATTCTCTAACAACTGGCTGACTTTCAATGGAAAGCTCTTGTCACACCACGCTAAAGCGGAAACACGGGGTAAACAGTTCAAGTTCACAGCAGTAGGAATATGAACACCAACCATACATTCATAAATAAATCATCAACGTTTACAGTTTAAAAGTTTATAATTCGACACCTTTGTCTTAACAAACAAATTACATCGAAATAAAAAGATACTTATAAAATCTTGATCGGTGTTCCACAAAATAAGTTACTCTTGATCGGTTACCTCTATTTTCCTATAAAGCATGATAAAACGGAAGGGTCAACTACAAAGAGTTGGTGAGTTCACGGGTTTTCGAATGCACAAAATATTTTTATATGCAAGGTATAAACATAACGAAACGGATGTTCGCATCAATATTAAACATTTCAATTTTTATGAGCAAATACGCAAATTACTTTTACACATGATATTTAATTATTGAGCCACTACTAAGCCTAAACGACATTCTACGCCCCACGAACTACCTCAGTGGTGGACCTAAAGTCCACATGTGTAGAGCATTCTTAATTGATAAAGTGCACCCCTACTTGCCAGTTAGGTGGGTATGTCAACCAAATAGCGCTATCCACAAATATCATCGGCTCAAATAAGCAGAGTTAAATAGTAGTGTAACACGGGGACTTCACATAACTCAACATATCATTTGTAAATTATCAATTTGCTCATCATAACAATTTATATAATTTTCATTCAATCATATAAATCAATTCACTTTCTTTTAAATCAACATGCTTTACACCCCAAAACGCAATAAACATTTAAAAGAGGGGCCGTGAATACTCACCTTTGTGCAAAGCTCCGCTACTCCGAAGCACGATATGATCCCCACCCCAAAGGCCTACCGATTCCCTAACAAAGAGAAATGCCCAAAAACCATCACTTATGGATCTAAAACTACTTATGGAGGTGAATAAGTCTTAAGCTTATAAATGTCCACATACATCCAACTTATTTGTCTATAGTCCAATTATATATAATGCATATATGCTCGTTAATATAGTAATTTATACCGTAAGTTGTGTTATAAACCATCAAATGATCAATAATTGTTAAAATCAAGAAATTCCAGAATTTCACTTCTGGACAGAAACTTTTAGTACTCAAGATGATCAAAATTGTAGAGACTTCCAAAATGACATAGCTTCCCATATTTTTATATGTGATGTAGTACAGGGTTATGGTGATTGTGACCAAATTTGATGCATTTTGGACGTGTAAAAATGATTCAAATAATTTATGCAATGCAAAGGGTCACAACTGGCATGGCAGATTACACCATGTTAGTAAGTCACTCATTTGAGGAGTTCTACTCAGTGTTTTCTATAATTTCCAGTTGGATTGGAATCATAACTCATAAAGGAAACTTTTGAGATAAGAATCACTGATTTTGAAGAAGTTATGAAGGAGACATGGCACTACAAAGTTGCATTCACAATTCAGTCATTAGCTGACAGATTACACACTTAACTTTAATAAATTGGTTAATGCCTCAAAACTTCATATTTTTGAATGAAACTGGATTCATATGAATCCTAACTCATAAAATAAAGTTTTAGAATAAGAATCATGTATTTAAGACAAATAACAATGGAGATACTAACACACAAAGTAGAGTTTAGCTGCTGGTGGTTTCACAGATTGCATACCTAAACTATTTTAGGTGTTTGGAGGGTCAAAACTCCATATTTTTAAATGATTCCACCTGAAAACTGAATATAACTCATAAAACTAATTCTCAAAAGAAAAATCATCCTTCTTCATTGAGTTTTGAAAGAGATATGGCTATTTGAACATGCATGTACTAATCTGTCAGTTTTGGACAGATTGCATACTCCTTTTGTTTTGATTAATTGAAACCTCAAATCACCATATTGTTGAATGAAACCAGTGGCATTTGAAAGATAACTCATTAAATTAAATTCTAGAAGAAAAATCAAGTGTTTTGGATGAATATTCACAGAGTTATGGTTGTTCGAAGTAGGGTTTACCTACTGCTGAACTTCCAGATGCACATACATCTTGTTATGAGCAATTGGGGGGTCAAAACTCAATGTTTTTGAGTGAAACCACTTGGATTAAAACCCCAACTCATTAAATAAACTTGTAAAAAGAATATTCATGACTTTTGAACATATTATTTGCAAGAAATGGACGATTTTTGCACATGCAATGAATCTATCAGCACCAAAAATCACCATTTTTACTCAAAAACACATAAAATCATGTTTTTCACCTAGTTTCTTGAGTTTTATTGTGTGGATCATAGATTATCACCATTGTATAAACATTTTTACATGTTTTGGTGTATAATCTCTCCACAAACTCAGAAATTTAGGATAATAGAAGAAATAGCTAAGAAAAATGTAAGAAAAGTGGGTTTTTCACCCAAAATTGCTAGAAAAAGATGAGGATAGTGTTGTTACCTTGTTTTGATTGTGTTTTGATCCTTGATTTCCTTCACAAATATTGATTTTTGATGAAAAATGGATGGATTTTGGCTGGAGTTTAAAGAGAAAGAGGAGGAGAAGAGAGAGATGAAAGTGTCTCTTTGTTTTTATAGAGAGAGGAGGTTTCGTTTTTAAATGAAACTTGAGAAATGAGGGAAAATGAAAAAAAAAATCCATTTTTTATATGTGGATTAGATGGGGGGCGGCCATGGTGATGGGCCCCACCCAAAACCTAAAATTTTTCTTTAAAACTTTATTTTAAGCCCAAAATGTGAGATTTGAAGTCCAATTTTTCAATTTTGGCCTTTTTCTTAAATTTGTTAGCCCATTTTGATTAGTTTCTAATAAAATTAAAAGTTTTATAATTAAAATACTAAAACTATATATTTTATATAAATTGGGTATAAATTAGAGCATTTGGCACTGTATTGGACGTTTCAGACAGTTACGGGTCGGAACCGGACATTTTAAGCGACTACCGGAAATGCTAGGGATTTTTCGACCATTCTAAACCAACTAACTCCTATTCTTAAAATTAAACTATATAAACACTAATAAACTTAATAGAAGCTAACCTGAAAGCTCGAATTTGACAAATGTCACAGTCTTCCCCCTTTAGAGAAATTTCGTCCCAAAATTTCAGAAGTGGCTTTCTCCGGGGTGTTCGTGAATAAGTTGGGATACTTTTGCTTCATCAAATCTTCACGTTCCCAGGTATATTCTGGACCATGTTTCGCATTCCAACGGACTTTAATAAATGGGATTTTACTGCGCCTTAACCGTTTAACTTCTCGGTCTAAAACCTCAACTGGTTCTTCAACGAAGTTTAACCGATCGTTAATCTGAACGTCGTCCATGGGTAACATCAACGTTTCATCTGCTAGGCATTTCTTTAGATTCGACACATGAAATGTGTCGTGGATGGCGCTTAGATTCGGTGGTAACTTCAACTTGTACGCCACTGGTCCGATTCTTTCAAGTATTTCGAATGGACCAATGTATCTTGGACCCAGCTTGCCTCTCTTCCTGAAGCGTACCAGTCCCTTCCATGGAGACACTTTTAATAGCACTTTAATTCCCTTGCCTTTCGATTGATTTTCGCTCACAACCTTTTGGGACTTCTCTGCGATTGGAATAGGGTTTTAGTTAGGGTTTAAAACGTGGTAAAAAAATTCAGATCGTGCACTGCAGATTAGAGGAGGTTCAAATCCATCTAAACCCAAACTTACATATGGGTTTTGCAAGGTTGGTCCCTCAAACTTAAACTATTTACAAAATTAATCTCTTAAAATGAAAACCAACAAAACCCACGTCACCTATACAACCAAAAAGACTTTTTCTTTTTCTTTTTAATACTTTGCAATCCCATATATTTATATACATCTACATATATAAATATAATTATATATATATAATTGACGGGTATTACAGTGAAGATCAAAACAGAGTTGCTTACTTCCGTATCATTGAATGTATGAAGTCTTTCATTCGATACAGAAGGCAAGTAGACTTCCAAACAGGTTTGAACTACAAAGTTGATAACTTGTGTATCGCTGCAACAAATGAAGATTTGGAGGGTATTAATGCTCAAAGGATTGGAAAAGTAATAACCAAACCAGAAGTTGGGGTTGTGTTCAGAAGGCCTAGCAGAAAAAGCTTCTTCAGAAACAAAGATGCTCACATATACTCTACAAAAGTTGTCTACATTATAAAATGTTTTTCTTCTGTAGCAGTTGACAATCAAGATGCAGAAGTCAAAGACAAAATCGAAAAGAGACTTGACAAACTTATGAAGCGCAGAGAAGTTACAGATGCTATCTACAAAGTCATTTCTCAAACAGCTCCCTTCGATACAATCACAATCAACTATTATGCTTTAGCAGAACAGCGAAACTACACGTACAGCATTCTGTTTTTCAGACTTAGGGGGAGATTGTTAGACCTCAATTTTGATGATGTATGAAACAGAATTAAGTAACTACTGTGCATCAGATGACGTGGCAACCACACCCTCCGTGTGTATCTTAGTTTGTTACTTCCTTGCTTACGTGTCTCATTGTAATAGGCCAAGTAGTTGACTTTCAATGTTGTATTCATATAAATAGCTCTTTCACAGATTGTAATAGTATCGATTGAAAATACGAAATAGAGAGCTATTGTTTTGTGCACACTGTTGTCAATCATTCAAACGCAAATTCAATATCAATTACGATTGTTCTTCATATTTGTTCTTACTAATCTTACTGTTAATCTTAGATCTACTTGCTTCCGCTCATATTTACATATTTGATCTATTGATTACTTGATAGAAAGGGATCTGGGTTACAACAGAAATTGTTAAATGTGATGGGTAGAAGTTCTTAACAGCATTCAAGTTGTTGTTTAAGCAAAAGAAAATAAAAAACCAACCTTCGAAGTTAAGAAAAAGAGAAAAACGAACAAGTTGATGTTCTTGGTGTTCGTGCATGTTGCTAAGAGAATTCAAATTGCTTTCTTGCTTAGAAAGTAATTAGCGCGTAAAGAATGAATTGAAATCTAATTTACCTTTTATAGGTAGATGAGAGAGAAAGAGGAGAGAGAAGGAGACTAAATGACGGTTTAGCTTTTTAAAAAGCTAATAATAACCTATGCACGTCCCTAGCGTTTGATGGGATAGGGAACGTTGAGATTCGTAGTGTGTCAGAAAATAGTCTGACGTGTCCATTTTATAAAATAATAAGATTATCATTTATATTAATAAATGTTAATCATTATCCATTTAAAATCTTCATTATTTGAAATAATTGTATTTCCAGTGATGAGTTTTCTCTTTTTGAGAAACATTCTCTGAATAGGAAGATTTTTAGAGAGAATAAGGAAAGAAGTTACATACCTTAGCAAGATATTCATCACTGAATTTGAGTTCAGGGAATGACTGATGAATTTAAAAAAAAAACATTTTGGTACTCACTGAATGATGTTGATCACTGAGAATTTTCATTCTTCAGTGTTTAACATACCAAGTTCACTGATTAATAGATTGAATCTAGTCTCATCAAGAGGCTTAGTGAAAAGGCCAGCGAGTTGATATTCAGTAGGCACAAAGTGAAGTTCAATTTCACCATTCATAACGTGATCTCTGATAAAGTGATATCTGATCTCAATATGCTTGGTTTTTGAATGAAGTATAGGATTATTTGCCATTGCAATAGCACTTGTGCTATCACAATAAATAGGAATCTTTGAAAGCTTAACATCATAGTCACTGAGTTGGTTTCTCATCCAAAGGATTTGGGCACAGCAACTTCTAGCAGCTACATATTCAGCTTCAGTGGTTGATGTGGACACTGAGTTTTGCTTTTTACTTGTCCAACTCACCAACTTTCCACCTAGAATTTGACAACCTCCAGTGGTGCTTTTCCTATCTATCTTACATCCTGCAAAATCACTATCAGAGTAACCGGTTAGATCGAACCCTGAGCCTTTAGGCTACCAAAGACCAAGATTAGGAGTTCCCTTTAGATATCTGAAAATTTGCTTTACAGCGATCAAATGGGATTCCTTAGGTTCGGCTTGATATCTAGCACAGAGACAAGTAGAGTACATAACATCAGGTCGACTCGCTGTAATATACAGCAGTGAGCCTGTCATTCCTCTATAGGCAGTGACATTAAATGGTTTCCTATCAGGGTCCTTGTTCAGTGTTAGAGGAGGTGTCATGGGAGTTTTCATTGGAGAACTTTGAGTCAAATCAAATTTCTTCAGCATATCTTTAACATACTTACTCTGACATATGAATATGCCTTTCTCAGATTGCTTTATCTGAAGACTAAGAAAATATGTTAGTTCACCCATCATACTCATCTTATATTCCTTTTCCATACGTCTAGCAAAGCGAGTACATAATTTGAATCTTGTGGAACCCAAGATAATGTCATCGCCATATACCTGAGCAAGGATAGTATAACCTTTATATGTTTTAAGAAAGACGGTTTGGTCAATTTTTCCACGTGCAAATTTTTCTTTTAAGAGATATTTAGAAAGGGTATCATACCAAGCTCGGGGAGCTTGTTTTAACCCGTAATAAGCTTTTCCATGTTTGAAAACATAACCAGGGTGTTTAGGATCAGAAAACCAGGGGTTGTTCAACATAAACTTCCTCATTTAGTATACCATTTAGAAAAGCACTTTTAACATCCATTTAAAAAAACTCTAAAGTCTATATGGGCAGCATAGGCTAGGCAAAGTCTAATGGCTTCTAGTCTAGCAACAAGAGAAAAAGTTTCATCATAATCGATACCTTCTTCCTGTCTATATCCCTGAGCAACAAGTCGAGCCTTGTTACGAGTTACAGTGCCATTTTCATCTAGTTTGTTACAAAACACCCATTTGGTTCCTATAACAGTCTTACCAGATGGATGAGGAACAAGATTCCAAACTTTGTTTCTCTGAAACTCAGTTAGTTCTTCTTGCATAGCATTGACCCAACTTGGATTAGTGATAGCTTCATCGATCTTTTTAGGTTCGGTTAAAGAAATAAAGTTTACAAAGAGATAGATATTACCCATACCCTGACGGTTTGGATCACCGATAATCTGATCGATTGGCTGATTTCGCTGAGCAGGTTGTTGAGGAGATTGGTCAACAGAGGCGTCAGTGACTTGTTCAGGAAGAACGGAAGATGCTTCAACAATAGGTTCTTCAGCATTTCTTATCATCTCTGGAGGGGATCCAGATGGATTTGCATTCTCTTGAGTAGAGAGAAGAACTTGATTATTCATTGATGAATCACCGATGGAAGAATCAGATGGAGGAATCTGATTTAGAGGAGTAACATCTATCCTTGAAGAGGAAGGTTGTTACTATTATTAGAATGAGAATGAGGTTAGGGCCATCATCATCATTATTTTTAGTGACAGGTGGTGTATTGAAATAAGATTCAGGTTCCTCATACTAAGACTTCATCCAACTATTCAGTTCCTCGTGTCTTCAGGGGCAGGAATAGAATTTGTTGAGCAAGATTTATCAAAGTTGACATGCATGGTTTCTTCTACATGTTGTCTTCTTTTGTTGAAGACCCTGAATGCCTTGGACACTGAGGAGTACCCACGAAAGATACCATCATTCGCCTTTGGATCGAATTTTCCTAAATAATCTCTGTCATTCAGGATGTAGCATTTACATCTGAAGATATGTAAGTAACTCAGTGAGGGCTTTCTTCCATGAAAGAGTTCATAGGATGGCTTCTTAAATCTCTTGACTATCAAGGATCGATTTTGAGTGAAACATGCAATGTTAATTGCTTCAGCCCAAAACTGAGTTGGTATGAGATTCGTTGAGCATTGAGCGAGTGGTTTCAATGATCGTTCGATTTCTTCTTTCAGCAACACCATTTTGATGAGGATTCCTCACTGATTAGAAATTATGAGAGATTCCTTTTTCTTCAAAGAAGTTAACCAGGGTACTGTTTGTGAATTCAGTGCCATGGTCACTTCTCATGGAGCGAACAGATAGATTGTTCAGGACTACCATTTTCTTGATAAAGGATATAATTCATCAGGGGTGTCAGTCTTGGAACGGAGGAAGAATACCAAAGTGTAACTGGAGTATTCATCAACAATAACAAGAGTGTATTTCTTTCCAGAAATGGATTGGACGTTGACTAATCCAAAGAGATCCATATGAAGTAGGTGAAGAGAAGTGGTCACTGAGGAGAATTGCTTAGATCTGAAAGTCCCTCTTGTTAATTTTCCTTTTTCACACGCAGAGCAAAGAGATTGCTTTGCAAAAGAGTGTTTAGGGAGACCATTGACAAGTTCTTTTCAAGATAGATCATTGATCATCTTGAAATTCAGCTGAGAAGGTCTTTTATGCCAAAGCCAGTTGAAATCAGAGGAGGCCTTGGATAGAAAGCACACATTCTCTGAATGAGTACTATCCATATTAATGACATATATGTTCTCTGATCTTTTGCCTTTTAAAACAAGTTTGCCATTCTTATTAGTGACAGCACATCTTGTCTTTGTGAACAAAACTTTGAAGTCTTTGTCACATAGTTGACTAATGCATAAGAGAATATGCTTTAGCCCTTCAACATAAGCAACACGGTTGAAAGAAGTTGCTAGGTTGGTTAGAACACCATACCTTTGGTGTATCCTTTGTCATTTCCACCAAAGGTGACTAAAGAGAGCTATTTCTTCCTTATATTCAGAGAGCAGAGATTTTATCTCAGTCATGTGCCTAGAGCATACACTATCGAGATATCGGATACCTTTAGCACTCTACATAAGATAAGAAAATTAATTTTTCATAGGCGCCCATAGAACTATGGGTCCTGCAATATTAGTGGAAATAACAGGATTATTGGCATTCTTGTTTACTGAAGAATTATCTTCAGTGGTCTTCTTCACCTTAGTTGTTTTACCAACTTTGGTGGTTTTAGCTTTCATTGATTTCTCAGCTTGAGCTACTTTCTTACCATGAGATAGTTTTTCTTTAGTAGCATTTGGAGATTTACAAGCAATGTGGGTAGTCTCACAACAGTGATAGCAATCCTATATTTGAAAACAGGTTTTGAGCAAGAAGCATGCAGCGAGGAGGTCAAAACAGTTTCAGGACCAGGGCCAAGAATTCCTTTCTCCATAGACCTAGGAGGAACCACGGGTTTCTCAGGTTTAGAGGGAGTGAGATATATCTTGATCTAAGGAGTTGATCTCTGAAAGTTTCCAAGGATCTTCTTCTCAGATTTCAGAGGATGACTCGATGAAGGAACTGAGGATTCTTCTTCAGTTTTTGGAAGTTCTTGATTGTAGATACACATTAAGGAACTTGTCTTTAATCACCTTCCCTGAATCCTTGGTAGGAGATTTAGAAGGTCTTGACACAAATGTAGAGGAGCACTGAGTAGAGGGGTCAGGGATAGAAGAAACATTCTGAATTTAAGCATGGAACGATCATTGTTAGTTTCTTCCTGGTCAGAGGAATATCCTAGACCGCTCTTGACCTTTTTGGGTATCTGAGCATTTATGATCTCACTGACTTTGTCAGAGGCTTTGCATCATCCTTCAATGGTGGCTTTCTCAGCCTTGAGATCGGTAATGGACTTTTTTGGGCTCAGTGATAGGTTGTTGTCTCCCAATGCAAATGGTCTGATTTACAAATATTTGGTCTTTAAACTCTTCTTCCATTTTAGTAAGTTCTTTGATTTTAATGAGGCAACTTTTAAGATGTTCAGTTAGATCTGAGTTTATTTGTTAGCCTTAGATTTTCTATTCAGAGCATTGTAGAGGTCAACAGTCATAGTGTCGAGAGCAGATAAGCTACCAAGTTCAGGTATAGAGGAGTTTTTAAGAATAGGTACCTGAGTTGATGGAGATTCTGAAGATGAGGTGTCAGAGGCCTCATCTGCTTCTTCAATTCTAGCCATAAGACATATGAAGGATATGTCTTCTTCATCTAACCCGGATTCGTCAATTGTTTGAGACTAGTCAACTTCTTGATCCCAGTCGATTTCTTCAGCGACAAGGCCCTTGCCTTTTCGCTGGGTTTTCTTCAGATTCTAATACTTTTCGTTTAACTTAGAATATTTTTCATGTTTAGGTTTATCATGGATCTGAGAGGTGGTTGGAACAGCGACCTTCTTGGATCTGCATTCACTAGCAAAGTGAGTTTTTACGTTGATAGTTAAAGCAAATCGCTGATGCTTTATCAGCAGGAGGTATCTTTGACTTGTCAGAGTCAGTGATGGCAGGAGGTCTTCTGAAATTGCACTTTCTGGAAAATCTTCTGAAATTATTAGTAAGAAGAGCCAAAGAATTGTTAAAGTCAGAAATATCAGCATCAGTGATATCTTTTGAGTTATTTTGATCTAACTCAGTGATAGATGTAATAGAAGAAGATACAGTTTTAGAAGGTTCCATCTCTGAAGTCACTAAAGCCAGGGAAGTACTTTTGGCTGATTTAGTGTCTTTCAAAAGGTTTCTTTTAAGGTTTGAGATTGTTCATGATTGAGCAATATTCCATACAAAGCACTTAAAGATAAAGTTTCCAGGTAGTAAATGTGTCACATTGTTCAGGAAGAGATTCCATGAACTTTTCCAATACTTCAGAGTTAGAGTACTCTCCACCAACTATTTTTAGATCAATGATTAAATAGTTGAATCTCTGGTGGATCTGAGAAAGTGTCTCATTTTTCAGAAACATGAAGCTTTCATGTTGTCTCACCAAGTGGATTCGACGAGTAATCTGAACCTCACTGGTTCCTTCATATTGAACACAAAGAGCGTCTCACATGGACTTAGAGGTCCTTATTTTCATGACAGAATTGTATACATCATCTGGCAGAGACATAGCAATAATATATCTAGCTTTTGAATCATCAGCTAGCTCTTGCTTGTCTTCCTCACTCCATTGATTTGGAGTTTTGGGATTACGTCTCTCAGGAATAGCAGGAGTAGTAGTTGTTGCAGAAACTGCAGGGACTAGAAGTGTTGGAACGAATGGTCCATTCTCTACATAGTAGGGGATATTTGGCTCTGACCCTTCTAGGAATAGAGTCATTCTTTCCTTCCAGACTAGGAAATTATCTTTGCTAAATCTAGGAGGTTTAACTAAAGATCCATTGTCCATAT
The DNA here is from genome assembly GCA_036898165.1 of Silybum marianum. NCBI lineage: Eukaryota > Viridiplantae > Streptophyta > Magnoliopsida > Asterales > Asteraceae > Silybum > Silybum marianum. The sequence goes on along the minus strand of CM072540.1, from coordinate 9,908,325 downwards.
AGCTATATTTGTAATAGCCATTTTAAAATAACAAGAAATAAGTTCTTTTAAAGATTTAAAGCAATGAACACTGCTTTGTTACCACTTGTTGGTCCTAAAGGATTCTACAAGAGTTTATAAGTATAGAAACAGATTGTAGAAGGGGGGGAGGGGAGGTTGAATACAAACACAACTTTTTTCAGTTTTTAAATGAGTTTATATCAATAAACAAGTTTATAGTTGTATGTGGAATAAGAACAAGCAATTAAACCTATTCTAATACAACTTGAGAAATCTCTAAGTTTGATGCACAAAGGTTCACAGAAGAGATATAAGCATGCATGAAGATGAAGATGAAATCTTCATCTATTTATACTCGTTGCATTTAATGCAACTCAGAAGGTACATGCCACGTGTCAAATTTGGATTTGAGACTTCTCCTTTGTTCATAAAGAAACCATTCTTTTGGCCGAATATGAGCAGTAAGTAGCCTAATCAGACTTGGTAAGGACATAGGGGACAATTCGTACGTCCTTTCTGACAAGGCATGGAGGTTTGAAATTTATGCATCGAGGATAAGATCAACTTTGATCTTGCTGAGTAGGCCCCACTTGATCACTGATACAAAATCTTCAAGGATGAAATCTTCGGGTATCACCGAGGCTTTATGCAATATCTCACACGTCTGTTAGATGGACGTTGCTATCACTGAACCCTTCAGACCACGAGCAGTTTATCTCTTTCTTCAGCTAGGTCTTCGACTATCGTTGAATGGTCTTTGGTGTGAGTGTTGTTCTTCAGATCTTCAGAGATTATGCAGTGTTCCTGATCTTCAGCGATCACTGAGTACAATCAGTGTGTACTATCGCTGAATATAAACAATAACATAATCTTGGAATTTTCACTTAGTTCTTAAAGGAATCATATTCAAATCACTAAAATGAGTTTGGATCAACAGAATTCCATGAAAGTTTAATTCGTCCATCTACAATGTGTATGAGATGTTTTCCATGAGAAAGAACATGTAAAAAAGGTCGTTCACAAGCCGCAAATTGTCGGACCACGCATTGGTCGAGTCGAAAGAATGCACATCGTGTAGCTCATCCAAACCCACTCAAATCGCGTCGAATCGCCACAAAACTTAAGAATGTGTTCTCATCGTTAAAATCTTCAATTTGACTGGTCATGAGCCTTAAACGGATCCCCCTAGCAAATGTTATGCACGTTTAAGCGTTAGGACCCATTTTTTGCCGACGAGCAAATGGATACCCTTGTTGTTTTCGGGTCCGGATCGACCGGACCAGAATGTCATGAAATTTTACTTGGTCCATCTACAATTCCTATGAGATATTTTCCATGATAAAGAACCTATAAAAAAGACCGGTCACCTGATGCAAATTGTCGAAGCCACGCATTGGTCGAGTCAAACGACGCACATCGTGTAGCTCGTCAAAACCTACTCGAATCCCGTCGTATCGCCACAAACCTTCTAGAGAATGTGTGTTTCTCGTTCAAAGCTTCGATTTGACTGGCCATAGGCCTTAAACGGATCCCCACAGCAAAAGTTACGCACATTGTAGCGTTAGGACCCCTTTTTTTGCCGACGAGCAAAGGGGGTACCCTTGCTGTTTACGGGTCCGGACCAATCGGACCGGAATGCCACTAAAGTGTACGTCATCCATCTATAATACATATGGGATGTTTTCCATGAAAAATAACTTGTAAAAAAGGTCGTTCTCCTGCCGCAAATTGTCAGAGGCATGCATTGGTCGAGTGGAACGAATGCACATCGTGCAGCTCGTTCAAACCCACTCAAATCGCGTCATATCACCACAAACCTTGCACAAAATGTGCGCTCCTCGTTCAAAGCTTCAATTTGACTGGTCATGCGCCTTAAACGGATCCTCGTAGCGAAAGTCATGCACGTTTAAGCGTTAGGATCCATTTTTTGCCTACAAGCAAAGGGGTACTGTAAGTGTCAAATGTAGCTAATTCAATCCAAGATGCAATTCTCACAAAGAAATCTAACACAAAATAATCCAAATGTCATATGTATTTCCAATGTCAAATGTTGTACACACACACACAGAGAGAGAGAGAGAGAAACATAAGTCTAGTGTTTGACAAAATGGAATCTATGAAATCTATCACTTAAACAAAGTCAAACAATACTATTTATAGTAAGAAAAAAGTTACATTGAAGCCCCTCTATTTTCAACTATTTATAATCCTAACATTCTCCCCCTTTGGTGAAAGTAGACCGGTTTCTGGTAAAGCGCGAACACCTCGGTTAGAACTTTGACACTACGTGTACTAAGTCCATCACCTAAGTGCCTCTTGTAAACTTTGGCCTGAGTCAAAGAAGGACTTCCAACTTTCTGATTGAGTTCCGATAAGCAAGCCTCTTATTGATCACCTCCAGTGCTTGAACCATCAAATCCATGTCTCTCTTTGACATCTTTGTTAGATCCCAAATATCAAGAATGTAGAAAGTTTTAAGAATAAAAACTAGATATGTATCACTGAAGTTGTATGTTGTATTGATTATGAAAACAGTATTACAAAATGTGTATCTTTACAAGCTCAATCTATCAACGTTATTTCTAACAGTCTAACAAACTATCTATTTATATACACAATGGAAATGCTAAAGATACAAAACAAAATATGACAGACAAGTTTAGAACTGCTTCTGAACTTCTTCAGAACTTCTTCAGAAGTGTCTTCAGAACCATCTTCAGAACTTCTGAAGTAGCCACTTCAGAAGTTATGCCTTAGGCTTTACTTCATTTGTCTTCTGAGTTTTGAACCTTTCTCTTCAGAACCCAGTCTTCTTTTGAAGCTACTTCTGATATCTATCAATCTCCCCCTTAGCTTCAAAAGTTCAAATCATAACTCCAGAAGTTTAAGATTTGTCTGACGTCCTTCAGAATAAGACTTCTGTATTCAAGCAAGGATTCAATAATTCTGATCATCTCCTGAGCAAGCTTTCTGTATTTCTTCCATTCTTCATCACTTAATTTCTTCTGTCTTTTGTGTTGTTTCTTTACCAACCTATCTCTTATGGCCATTAGAGTTCCATTACAACACTTATGAAGTTCTTCAAACCTTATAAACAGCAACTCTTCAAAACATTTGCAAACAAATCCTGGAGGCTGAATAACCAGTGTACTTCTTCTAAGATCATCTATGTTTGGCAACTTGAAATTTGGCCTGCTTAGATGAACTTTTTTATGATTTAGAACATAAGCAACTTGGAAATCAGTCTTTGCTGCCCAAATAAATTCTCCGTATAGGCCATCTCTGAGAACGGGGAAAGATTTTCTGAATTTAGCAATGGAATCATGAAAAGGATAGAGACTTTTGTATACTCTGAGTAAGTCTCTAAGGTGAACATTCTGAAAATCAGCTTTTGAGAATGTGGAGATTTCACCATTCTTTCTTTCCACAGTGAAGAAAGCATATTTGTAATTTGTTCTAGTCTTTAAATCTGCTGTAATTACTTTTACAATTGGACTTTCTTTTCTGGCTTCATTTACAGGAATTCTAATCTTCCTTATAATATCTGAGTACCATTGTTTCCATCCAAATGATTTCTTAACCCAGCAATCAATATAATTGAATTTCTGTTCATACTCCATGAACATTTCTGGATGAAAGTATTGAAGAAACATTGTGAAAGAACTTTCTTCAATTCTTTGTTCTTGCATTTGTTCAGATTCCGAAACTTGTGGAACAGGGGCTATTTCTTCAGATATATGTTCAGAAACCTTTTCTTTTCCTTTCTCTGTCTCTTTAAGGCTCTGTTCTGAACTTACAATCTTCTGAATCTTCAAGATTTCTTCTATATCTTGTTTCTTGGTGTGAATCTGAAAATCATATACATTGCTCAAGATATAGTCAACTCCCTTAATTTGATTTACTTTTCTGTGCCCAACAAGATAACTTTTTTTGATAAATTTTCTGAAATTTATTTTTTCCTTGATCAGATAGAAAATTTCTTCTTTTATATCAGATGCAGGAACAAACCATTCAGCATATTTCATAAGCCAATTTAGAGTAGAAGTAGAGTACTATGTTATATCAGATACAATAAAAGTTCTATAGGTTCCTTCTACTTCAAACCTGAAACCTATATCTGGTTCTATAAATATTTTAGTCAGCCCAGTTCTATCAATATTAACTGGCTCTAAAAGATTCACTTTATGTAATCTGAATTCCAAAGCTAACTGAAAATCATGCTTGATCAGATTTCTAATATAAATTCCCAAGATTCTTCTAATTTCTGAAACAAGTTCAGAATCTTCTCTTTTAACACAGAAAGCAAGAACTGCAAGTTTGTCTTGTAATCTCAACTTATAAAAGTCAAATAGAGAGAACTCAATTAGAGTACCATCTCTTCTTTCAGCTCCAAACTTCACAATATAAAGATCATCTATGAAAGTCTTTGAAAGGCTTCTGACTTTCTTAAATCAAAGTAGAATCATGTAGATCTTGAATTCCATACTTTTGAACAAAATCTTTCACTTTTGTAATGTAATCTTCAGACCATTCATCATTAAGAAAATCTTCAAGAGTTGCATGCTTCAAACTTCTTCTGTACAGATTGCTATAAAAATATGCTGGAAAGATGAGTTAGTTGGCTTCAGAAAACTCATACAGATTTTCCTTTTCATACACTTGATCAATAACAGGTTCTTTAAGTAAAGGCAATTTGATCAAAGGTATATTAATGCAAGGTCTGAATCTTACTTCCAACTTTTCAGAAAATGCCATCAAGATCTCATCTGAAACTTCCACATCATGCATATGACACAAGTCTACTTCTATGTCAAAATACTCATATGGTTGATTTATGAATTCTTTGAAAACAGCCAACTTGTCATCCAAGAATCTACACTCCAGATTCCTTGGATTATTCAAAATTAGATATACCCAGCAGAATTGACATATTAGCCTCCAAAGGTTTTCAGAAACTTCATCACTATACAATCTGTTCAGAATTTGTGGTTTCCAAATTACCATTTCTCTATGTACATTTATTTCTTCATCAACATTCTCCTCCATCTCTTCATTATCTTCAAACATTATCACATTTAAAAGATCACCAGGTTCTCCAAGTGTTTCTTCAAAGGCTAACTATTCATTTAGCATCTCTTCATTTTAATCTAGAATAATGCTTGTGTCTTCTGAGCTTATATTCTTTTCAGATTCATGAGACACTTTTTCAGTCTCATACCCTTCTTCAAAAAATTCTTCAGAAGTAATATGTTCAGTCTCTTGACCTTCTGTTTCAGCATGTAAAATGTCATCAATAGCTTCAGAACCTCTGTTAAAATCTTCACCAACAACATTCTGAGTTTCTTCGGAAGATTTTTCAGAAGATTGATTTTGAGGTATCTCAACATCTTCAGATACTTTCTGTCTCTTCTCCCCCTCTTGATTATCATGATCCTGATCATCAAGACTCCTTTTGGAAGTATCTGCTTGAGGCCTACATTCTAAGACAGAGAGTCTATTATTCAAAGATGATTTAGAATTCTGAATTGAAGACAATTGATTCAGAATCTGAGAGATATCTGCCTTTGTAGCAAATTGGGAAGAGTCTGGCTGAGTAGAAGAAGTAGAAGGCATAGAAGTTTTCAGAGAAGCCACTGTAGAAACAACTTCAGGAAAAGCATTCAGAATTGCTTGCTTGAAAGATTGTAGATCATTTGAAGTTAATAGCTGAAAATCATTCAACTTATTTACCACTCTTACCTCCTGCTTTTCCAACCTATCCTCCAACACCTTAGAAGTTTTATCCGTCAAATCCTTTATGTCCTTCTGAATCTTTGCAAATTCAGAAGTACATAAATCCTTGAATTCTGAGAACTCAGAAGATGTGGGTAAAGGTCCAAGACCAACAAATGGTCTTGTTTGTAGTCCTTTAGAAGAAGGCTGGCCTGTAGATGCCACAGCATCATGAACCACATGTGATTCTGTAAATGGAGCTTTAGTGATGTTCACTCCACCAGGAGTTCCAACCAATACTTGATAACCTGTAATAGGAATATCTATGGTTGTTTTGGCAATGTGACTAACACTTCGCATATTTACATCTAAAAGATGTGTGCTAGTGTGAATAAAATCCACATTTAGTGGTTCAGAAGGCCCAATGTTGATTGGACTCTCAGACTCAATGTGCTCAAAACTGTGAAGGGGGGACATATATCCTTCTTTTTCAACAATAGGTTCTTTCAAATGGGAACCTATTGGTAAATTAGCTGCTTGCCCCATATGTGTTAGTGAAACACCCTTCTGTTGAGAGATAGGTAAGTGGCTAGAGGGGTTAACAAGTTTTGCCATGGGCTCACTGGCTTTTCAATATTACCCACCAAAGAATGTGGAGTAATAGATGATGTGGGTGCCCGACTTAGAACAGTTGGTTCACAAGTTTCTTGATCTTTTACTTGTGTTCTCCCCTCTTCAGTTCTTTTTCTTACTCTTCTACCCAACCTCTCATTTTCATTTTTCCTCTTCACACCATGAGGTTGTGTTAGATCTGAAAAGATTGTATCCGAGATCACAAATATTGAAGACACGAAGGGTCAAAGTGCAAAGTCATCAAAGACATTAATTAGGAAATGTTTAATGTTTAAATATAAGGAAACATTCTATTTTGTAAACAAGGCAAGTGTATAATGCCTTAATCTCCTAGTTTCCTTATACCGTATTTCCTATACATATAAATAGAGGGTTAGGGCTAGCAATTAAATAGAACGTTAATTCATATCATTCTAGAGAAAGCATATTAGATAATATCATTGTAACCGATATTCAATACAAGTGAGATATCCGACATCGGATCTTCATAAATATTAGAAGTGTTCTTCGTGTTCATGCATACATTCATACGATTACCTGATTATCTGGGATCCACAATTGGTATCAGAGCAGACGATCTGAGTTTTTTGCGTTTTTCTGAAGTTATCCACGAAACAGAAGGTAATTTTTCGATTTCTGCGTTTTTTTTTTGTTTTTATCGATTCATACTGTCTTAGCTTTACCCGATAAAAACTCATAATTTTTAAGATTTTTTTCTCGATTTGTTCTTCATTCTTTTGATTGGTTCTCGATTACGCTTTAGCCGATAAAAATTCATATTTTTTTTAAAGATCTGTTTTTCTGAATTCATACTTCTTGCGCTTAATTTTTTGTCGATCCATATTGAGTTATTCTTGATTTTAGTCAAAATTATTTAATCTGTTTTAATTAAAGTTTTTCTAGTTTATTTTAATTACTTTTGATATTCTTTACATAAGAAAACTCAGGAACTAGTGACTCTTGCAGCTTTTCTTACTAAAGAATTTTCTAGTAAAAATCATAAACTCTAGTAATTTTAATTTTTTTTTCTTGTCTGAACAAATAAAAAACTCGAGAACTTAGACATTCTTGTCCATAAAAAGACTTGTTCTTTTTAGTCAAGAACCCTTTGTTCTTGGTTTCTGGTTTATCGGTTAAAGAAAACTAAGATTAAGTATTTTTGATCTTTTATCGAATCCTTTTAAATCGACAAATTTTATTGATCGAGTCAACAGGAATCGATATAATTTTTTTATCGATTCATTGTTTTATTGAGTCGAATTTTTTTTGTCGAATCTTAATCTATCGAGAAACTCTTAGTTATCGAGTCCTTTGTGATCGATAACTTCCTTTTATTGATTCAAAGTTTGTTTTGGAAGTTTTATCGAGTCCCTTATACCCGACAATAATTGTTGCCGAGTCCTAAACACCCGACAAAAGTTCATATCATTCAGACCCAATTCGATAAATTATTGTCGATTCCTTGTCAATCGATAAAACCCTCTGTTTTACGAGGCAACTCAGAAAAGTTCAAAAACTCGCTGATCGACGATCACTTCATCAGGTAACTAGTACTTAATTTTTTTTCTCTCAAGATGAGTTCTCAAAATCAAATTTCAGATCTCAATACTGAAATTGAAAGACTTGAAGCAAGACACACAAATAACATGAAAGTTCTTAATGAACTTTTAACTGAACACGTTTGTCTCAAATCTGGATTTAATAACTCAGAAGAATCAAGAAAAGTTTTGCAAAATCAAAATGAATTTTTGGAGGAACAACTCACCGAGCATACTAGGAATACATATCATGTATTTTATGAAGAAGTTTGCAAAAAGAAAAATCTTGAGTTGATAAAAATAAATTTTGATCTAAAAACCAAAATTTCTGAGTTAGAAAAATCTATAGATCTTGAGACGTATAGTGTGGTTCTTAAAAGAAAATTAATTGAATTTCTGGAATGTGAGAAAGAAAGGATTTTAACTTCTGATGTGAAACACAAATTTGAGTTTGAACGAAAAGATTTTGAAAGCAAAATTAACACTTGTGAACCATTCAAAAACTTTCTAAACAAGTGTCAGATTTTGAACAAGTTGTGATTTTAGAAAGAAAATCATCTGAAACGAAATGTGTAAAACTATTAAAGCAACTTTCTGAACTTCAAAATCTTGTAAAAGCTGAAAGAAAAGTGTTTGAAACTGATAAGACCGATTTAATCAAGAAAACTGTTTTGGTCGTTGCTAAAAGCAAAAATTCGGAAAAAGTTTTTGAAAACGAAAGAAAAACTTTTGAAGAGACAATCAGTAAACTTTCAAACAAATTATCTGTTTTAGAAACAACTCTTGTGAATGAACGGAAAATGATCCGAATCTCAAACAAAATTTAAAGTGATTTTGGAATAAAGAGATCATCTATTGTGCAAAATTAGAAAACTTGAAAGTTCTACAACTTCTTCAAGTTCAACTTTTCAGTTGAATTCTCTTTCTACAATAAATGTCTGTAAGAATAATTCGTCTTCAAGTGTCAAATCAAACAGTTATTCTAACAGCTCCAAGTCATATAATTCTCCAACTTCCCGGACTCATAATTCTACTTTATCTCACAATGATTTTGTTGCTAATTCCAGTAATTCCAAGAAGTTTACAATGGTTTGGAAGAAGAAATCAACTACAGATGATAGTGTTGGAAACATGTCACATACATCTCTTGTAGTTGATACAAGATCATTTGTTTCCAAGACTAATTTGCCTTATTTTGTTAAATCAATCAATCAGCTAATTAGTCTAAGTGCCACAAAGATTTGTTGTTCTACATGTGGAACAAATGATTTTGTCAATCAAAATTTCACTCATAAATGGTATGGTACTTACAGTATCCCCACTTCCCCATTTATTGCATCTAAAGCTAACCTTCGAGGACCCAACAAAACTTGGGTACCAAAATCTTTTTAATCTGTTTTGTAGGTATGTCATGTGTGGTCCAAATTCAGAATATTCACATCACATGAAAATCTTTCCAAAGGTTATGCTACAATCTGAAGGGAAGTACCACATTTTTACAAGTTTTTATTTATTGTTTAGCTTCATACTATCTCAACTATGAACCTGCTCTTAACATTATGACTTCTAAATACATCAGTTCAGAACTTGGACTTCAATATTTCAAAACTCTTTGTGCGTTAGATTAGACGTTTCAATGGTCAAACCAAATCCGGAAGGACCTACCCATGAAACACATCCCTAGGTTAGATATCCTGAAAGGGAATGATTAAAATAAAATTGAGTGTTTGTGAGATAAAAGAAAAATGTGAGGGTGTGACGAGACTTTTAAAGAAAATATCTGGTCTTCACCAAACCTAAACAGTTATCCGGGTAGCCACATAATCTATTCATTCTCGATTCTTTGGAGATGAATATTGAACTAGACATGGACCCGATGTCGATAACTCGTGTCACCCCACCCAACTACTCAAGTATCTCACAAAAGATATTTGTTTCATATATCACGGAGAATGATCATATCTGCTATCTTTTCTTCAATCGGAAGATTAAGATATTGAAAAAGGAAGACACACCTCCGGTCTCCGAACTTCACATTCAATGCACATTGAGTCTGTGAAATGTATTTTCACATTTTGAGTCTTAAGATTAGCATTTAATGCATAAATTCTTTCTACACATTGCACGAGTCCTTGTGATTCCTCAAGCATATCTTCGTGTTTATGCCGGAACAGTTTGAGAAGTTAGTTTTATAACTTACTTCTATGACAACTGGAAGTCCTATCAGTGCTAACCCGCTGCCAACACCGAATATAGGCCACTTAATTAAATTTACTTTGATTAAGTGATAACAGTTGCTTCACGTGCTTCTGTATGTTAGTTTTACACGCTTCATCAGTTAACTATTTTTTTTTGTTTTTTGTCTTTGGTTATTCATAATGATTCGGATTCTCCTTATCATTCTGAGGGGGAGAGATTGTATATCAAAGACACGACATGAGAAAAGGAAGATGACAAATGCTGATTTGTTTGAATAATGATTTTGTCGAGTTTCCTTGTGCTTAAGACCCGACATAAATTTTCATCGACTCATCTTGGTCCGACATCAATTCTTGTCGAATCTACTTGGCCCGAGATTTTTTTTATCGACATCACCTAACCCGACATGCTTTTTGACCCGACAAGTTTTATACCCTACGACATCGCGGCTCCTTCGATTTTCTTTTCATGCTAATGTTAAGGGGGAGCTACGGAACTTATCAAGTGATCATATTCGTAGAGGGAGCAAAAGAATTCAAGATAGTGATTTGTTGACAAAATTTCATCGTCTTCAAAAGTGCTGATTTACTGAAGTGTAATCTCGAATACAAAGGGGGAGATTGTTAGGTCTGAAAAGATTGTATCCGATATCACAAATATTGAAGACACGAAGGGTCAAAGTGCAAAGTCATCAAAGTCATTAATTAGGAAATGTTTAATGTTTAAATATAAGGAAACATTCTATTTTGTAAATAAGGCAAGTGTATAATGCCTTAATCTCCTAGTTTCCTTATACCGTATTTCCTATACATATAAATAGAGGGTTAGGGCTAGCAATTAAATATAACGTTAATTCATATCATTCTAGAGAAAGCATGTTAGATAATATCATTGTAACTGTTGATCCCATTATAACAAGCACAATGACAATAAACAGTTAATGTTAAATTAATATGACACGAACAATGATTTAAAGAACTTACGTAGTCATATATCTCTTTGAAAGTGTATATGTCGATTACAATACGATTCACGGTTTCAGCTCTCTCTCTAAAATAATATCTGAATCGACTAACTGAAAGTAAAACCCTAAGCCTGTATTTATATTGCTAGGTCTAGTCTAATTAAGGAAACAAGAGTTTAAGGAATTATAAACTTCCTTTTACAATAAAGCATATCCTTTCCTTATTTTGTCACAATTAAAATAATAATAGACCTAACAATCTCCCCCTTTGTGGCAAAATGAGTTTTCATCTTCTAAGCTCGAACATGCCTTCAAATCTTCGTAGGGTTTGTCGATAAATAATTCTGTCGTCGATTATCTTGATCGCTTCTAAGAGAGAGTTTCTTTTGTCATTGCTCATCCGTGTTGCGCTCTTTCTATCTGTAGCAAGTTCTGACGCAAGCCTATTCCGAATTCCCCATAATGTACCGTCAGAATATGCAGCCACTTCATGAAATCTGAGAAACCGCTTTTCTCTAGAAGGATGCATCCAAACAACACCATGTACAGGACGAGTGATGACAGTGGCGACCAAAGTACTGTCAGGTACAGGCAAAGATTGATTAGGCTTAGTAATGTGTATCTTCTTTTGCTCGCTTTCGATTCCTCGCTGAAGATCATGAAGATAACTGTACCTAAGCTCTTTCTGAACATGTCTAACCACTGCCCTTAAAGCCCTTTGCTCGTGTATGTTTCGGTTGCCCTTATCTCTCAGATCATTGTAGATGATCTCCAAGTCCATAATATCGAGATTAGCAAAATCGGCTTCAGAGAAGGAATACGTTTTACCGTCTTCTCTTTGAACAGTGAAAATTGGATATTCGACTTGGAAAATCCTTGCAGTGTCTATCTTCAAAATCCCGACAACCCTGTTCCTAGAGACCACTTCAGCTTGAGGTAAAGCTCTCATCCTCAGGATATGGAGACACTCTCTAACTTGAGCAGGATCCATTTCCATCACTAGATGAATGTGTGCCAGATCATCAGGTTTTGCTTCTTTGCGGAAGATCTTCTCCATGGTTTCCTCAAGATATGGCACACGGATCTGCTGAGTCACCCATTTGGACTTACTGTCCATTAACATTCGTTGCCACCGAATTTGATGAGGTAGGAGTCTTGGTTCGTTTTGTTCCCTTAAGGCATAGTTTCTTGCTGTGTGCCTCAAGTTCACATAGTCTTGTTCTTGAAGTAGTGGTTCATATGGATCTCGGAACCAGTTTCAAAGTGAGTTGCGCAGACGTTGAACATCGACTCGTTCTTCATTTTGTTCTGGTTCGGCAGGTTCGGCAGGTTCGGCTGGTTCAGCAGGTTCGGCTGGTTCGGCTGCTGTACTCTCGAATTCGATATCCGCAGGCTTTTCAACCGTTGGTGTATCGTCCTCTTGAGTTGTTGAAGTGCGTTGCCGTTGTTGGGTGGATTGAGCATGTGGTCTTGAAGCTGAGGCAGCAGATGCTCTAGATCGTGATCTTGCCGTTTGGCGTGTCTCCCCCTCAGGACGAGTTGGAGCGGAGCCCGGGTCGTCCTGATGAGGTCTGGAAGTAGAAGTACGAATTGCCGGACGGCAAGACTCTTGGATTTCCGTTCGAAGAGCAGTAATAGCACCCAGGATGTCTTCCGTTTGGCGCTGTTGGGCATTTTTCATGTCGGCGAGCTCTTGGTCTATGTGTGCGCGGAATACATCGAACTCGTGACGAGTTACGGTGGGGATTTGGAGATTGCAGCGAAGAAGACCTTCAAGTGAATCCTCCGGTTGGCCGGTGGCATTGGATTCAGCGAGCAGATTAGCATACAACATCGACATGAGTTCATCGGTGTTATACTCATATAGATGCGAGGAATGTGGTCGATCTTCGAGGGGTGATGGTGGTGGTGGGGAGTGGCTGGTGCTTGGACGCCTGGAGCTTGCATGAGCAGATTCGGTGTGAACAGGAGTCGGCTCTTTAAGACGCGCAGCTTCACGAATCTGGCGCACAAAGGCTTCTCTTTCGGCTGTCATAAGGACCAGATGTTCAACAAGGGTGTCTCGTGCCCTTTGTAAGTGAGCCGCAATGAGTGCTTCGCCTTCCGGGGGAATAGAGAAGGACGAAGAGGTGGTAGCTGTGGGGGTAACTCCGGGATCACTTAGATTGCCCGTTGACATAACAGTTGATTCAACTGTGTGACCTACGTTCAGCATTGGCGAAGTTGTAGCGCTGGTAGGATTTTTCCTCCCAATCCTCGTGGAATGTCCGGAATGGACATCACTATGGGAATTCCAACTGGGCCATGGAGGCTCGCAGTGTGTAAAGACTCGTGTCCCCTAGCAGGCTCTAGACTCGTTGTGCACACAACCGAAGTCGAAGCAGGTGAGCTATTGCCTCTTGTTTCAATAGTTATACCTCCCGAGTGGAGGGGAGCTAGATAAGGTGCTAGACTCACAAGTATTGTTGAAACTGTTGGCTGTTGTGAGCCTTCAGAGTGGCTGGGGGGGCGTGCAATTGCGCTGCTAGGTCCACAGCGACTTGTCCACTAGTCACACCCAACGAATGAGTAGGGCTAGTGGACGCGGTTACCTGGTCGGGGGATATTGGACTCTCACTCTCTATCGTTTTTGTCTCCCCTTCGCTCATCCTCACTGATTCTTTTTCAACTTGTACTCCCTCCGTTCTCCTTATCTCTCCAATAGAGGTTTCAGGGAATATGTCTGACATAGATGGGGAGGACGGATTTGCTTCAAAGTCGAAGTTGAATTGAGGTTCCTCATCAGACGGTAGGGTAGGAGCGGATGTGGGTGAACGGATGATTGGATCAGGATTCGGTTCAGTTGATGACGCATCATTTTCAGAGCTGGATTCGGTTATAGAGGGTTGAGGGCCGATGCGGTTGACGGCGTGCACCTCTATTTCTGCAGTGCGTTGGCGACGACGGAGCGGTTGGTTATCGGATGAATCCTCATTTTATTAAGAACTTTAGAAAGCTTATACAGAGAAACACACACTTACACCTTTAGATGACTCTCATATGTGGTGTTCTATTAATGTTCAACTTCCTAACTGTCTAACAGACTCTCTATATATACTACAAAGGTAAAGCTACAATTACATGTATTTAAATCACTGCCCAATGACATTAAGACACGTCATCAAAAACTCTATTCAGAACTTCTGAATATCTTCAGAACTTCTTCAGAATTTGTCTTTCAGAACTTTTCTGTCTTTAGAAATTCTGAACTTCAGAATATCTGAATAATAACTTTACAAAACATTCCAAACATAGGATCCAAATTCATAGGATTCTGTGGATCCTAACAGCGGATACATTGTCGGTTGACTAAAGTTTTGAATCGGGGGGTGGGGATAATGGGTCGAGTGCGGGGGTGGTTGGTAGTAGGTTGGTTGGGGGGGCTGATCAGATGCACCTCCCTCGTCATGTCCCCTCACAGTGCGCTCATCTCCCTGGTCGGGATCCCCTTGATCCTGACCCTGCTCTTCTATTCTAGGACCCTCACCTCCCTCAATATTTTCCTCTTGGATAGGCTCTTGGGCAGGCGCAACCGGAGGTGGTTGGGCCATTAAGCCATGTCGCTCCCTATAGGCTATTACACTAGGTGCATTCTGATCAGCATAAGCGAGGAGCGCTTCAGGATAGGCATGGTATTGTGGAAGACCCGATCATTTAGGCGTAGAAATTTAAGAGCACAAGTCGGGCCTAAGGATGTTCCGGCTCTTCTAGGAATGGCAGGTCGAGAAGTCATCATTGCATGGATGATAGTTGAAGAAACCTCTGAAACGGAACGAATGCACGATCGTGAAAGTTGGATTTGTCTTCCACTAGTTCTACAAAGTCCGTCCAGATGAGCATCGCGTAGTCGTAGTGGCGGTTGAATGCGATGCCGTGAAAGATCCGAAGGACCGCCGTACTGGCCTTGTCCATGCCAGTATGTTTGCTGGTCAGACATCGATTAACGATGGTGAATAGCGTGAACCAAATCTGAGGCAAGTACATCCTCTTGAACTGGCCGGGACTTGTGAGTGGTTCAGGGGATTCGTACCCGAGAGCTAGTATGTCGGCAACCAGTTGTTGGTCGGTTGCAAAAGCTTCGTGTTGATCATAACTCCTCTCAGTGATTTGAATATGATTCCTTTATTATACTTAGTGAAATTCCTTAGATAAGCTTCTGTTCAAATTCAGCAATAGCATACGCTGATTGCCATCAGCGATCGCTGAAGATCAAGGATCAACAAGCTTGTCTCTGAAGACCTGAAAATCAGCTATCACACCAGAAGACCATTCAGCAAAAGTCGAAGATCAAAGCTGAAGAAAGAGATAATCAGCTAAGTGACCTGAAGCGGTTCAGCGATAGCAGCGATTATCTACTCAAAGTGTGAAGTCTTGTGAAGCCTCAGCAACACTGAAGTTCATCCTTGAACATTCAGTGTCAGCGATCAAATGAAGCTTCCTCTGCAAGATTAAAGTTTGATCTTATCCTCGATGCACAAAAGTCAAACCTAGAACCATGTCAGAAAAGGACGTACGGCTTGTCTCTTATGTCCCCATCATATCTGATACGGTACTGTTCATATTCGGCCAAAAGCATGGCTGTCTTATTTACAAGGACAAGATTCCTATCCAAGCTTGACACGTGGCATGTACCTTTTGTCTTGCATTAAATGCAAGCGGGTATAAATAGATGAAGATCTTCTTCATCTTCATGCATGCTTCCTTCTAGCCTCTACCTTCTGCATTTCTTTCTTTCATCTTCTTGTGCATCAAACTATGTGTTTCCTTAGTTACAATAGAATAGGTTCTTAACTTGTTCTAATTCCGCTTGTAACTGTAAATTTGTTTATTTCAAATAAACTCATTTAAAAACCAAAATTTGTGTGTTTGTATTCAACCCCCCCCCCCCCTTCTACAAACTGTTTATTTAGTATTTAACTCTTGTAGATCCTTTTTGGGACCAACAAGTGGTATCAGAGCAGTGTTGTTTTCTTTTTCTTTAAAATATTTTTCTTAATATAATATTTTTAAAATGACAAACCCTAATACAAACTACAACGATAATGGATCTTTAGCTAAACCTCCAAGGTTCATCCATGATAACTTTCCATTATGGAAGGAAAGAATGTCTCTATTTCTAGAGAGATCTGATCCAAAGATTCCCTACTATCTGGAAAATGGACCATTCGTTCCAACAATTATAGTAGCTAGTGTTCCTGCCACCACTACTACTGCAGCCATCCCTGAAAGGAGTATTGTTAAAACTCCTAACAGATGGACTGAAGAAGACAAGAAAGAAATTGCTATTGACTCTAAAGCTAGATCTATAATAGCAATGGCTTTACCTGATGAAGTCTATCATTCCGTCATGAAAATGAGGACTTCAAAAGCCATGTGGGATACTTTATGTATCCAATATGAAGGAACTTCTGAGGTTAAAGTTACTAGATGTCACACCCCGCTAAAGCGGAAACACGAGATGTGATAGCGCAAGATTTCATAACAATAGGATAAAAACAACACCAACCATCCATTCAAATAAACAACAGTTTAAGTTTAAAATTTTACATTTTGCATCAAGTACAAGTTCAAACAAAACAAAATAAACCAAGTGTTTCAACTAAACAGTTTTCAAATAAACAAGACGGTTGATGTCGATGCGCCCACATAAAAGAAAGATTCGGTTAATCTTTTCTTACCCCTGAAAAGCATGATAAAAACAAGGTCAACTACAAAGAGTTGGTGAGTTCACAGGTTTTCAATATTTCAAAAAAATAATCAATTGTATGAGTGAATATGAGCAAAAATAAATTTTTGGCACTTACTGATATCTTAAAACGTTAAGGCATTATGTACTCTAATTTTTGTATATAAAGAGCCACCACTAAACCTTTCGACCACAAAACAATATTTTTTTTTTAATTCTACCTTAGCGGTGGGACTAATACCCCACATATGTAGAACCTTCGTTTTTTTTTAAGTATCGTGCACCCCTACCTGTAGTTTCTAGGTGGGATTGCTATCCACACCTCTACTTATCGGTTTTTAGGTGGGATTGTCCGTCCAAATAGCGCTATCCACAAATACCCTCGGCTCCTCACTTGAGTTAATAGTAGTGTACAAACTTTTATGTTACATTTTACTCAATATAACTATACGTTCCGGGTGGCCGCGTCACTTTCCTCAGACGGATCACTCTCTTCAAGCATGGGCTGGTTCCTCCTAGGGAGGCTAGTAAAGTACCCGGATTCGTCGGGGGAGTGATCGGGAGTGGAAGAAGAGCTAGACATTTTAAACTGCGGCAGTAACAAATTTAATTACTAAATGCACTTTAAAAAAAATTAAAATACTTATGCAAACTCACACTTATGACCATGCTTTCCATTTGGGCAAGAAGTTCCCAATATAATTGTTCCATGTCTCCCCTATACATATTGAATTAGACATAGGTGATCAGGCTTTGCCTAATATCAATATGCTAAGTCGACACTTATTCCAATTATACTAGTACTAAGCTTTTTTTTTTTTTTTATAAAAACAGTTTTCGAAAACTTTTGGTTATAGTATTTGTTTAGAAAAACCGGTGTTCTCTATAACCTATGGCTCTGATACCAAGTCTGTCACACCCCGCTAAAGCGGAAACACGAGATGTGATAGCGCAAGATTTCATAACAATAGGATAAAAACAACACCAACCATCCATTCAAATAAACAACAGTTTAAGTTTAAAATTTTACATTTTGTATCAAGTACAAGTTCAAACAAAACAAAATAAACCAAGTGTTTCAACTAAACAGTTTTCAAATAAACAAGACGGTTGATGTCGATGCGCCCACATAAAAGAAAGATTCGGTTAATCTTTTCTTACCCCTGAAAAGCATGATAAAAACAAGGTCAACTACAAAGAGTTGGTGAGTTCACAGGTTTTCAATATTTCAAAAAAATAATCAATTGTATGAGTGAATATGAGCAAAAATAAATTTTTGGCACTTACTGATATCTTAAAACGTTAAGGCATTATGTACTCTAATTTTTGTATATAAAGAGCCACCACTAAATCTTTCGACCACAAAACATTATTTTTTTTTAATTCTACCTTAGCGGTAGGACTAATACCCCACATATGTAGAACCTTCGTTTTTTTTTTAAGTATCGTGCACCCCTACCTGTAGTTTCTAGGTGGGATTGCTATCCACACCTCTACTTATCGGTTTTTAGGTGGGATTGTCCGTCCAAATAGCGCTATCCACAAATACCCTCGGCTCCTCACTTGAGTTAATAGTAGTGTACAAACTTTTATGTTACATTTTACTCAATATAACTATTAGTGTACATGCCTTAGTGCCCACAACATCAAATTTAACAAGATTTCATAATCATAATGACAATGGCTCATAAAACACATTCAATCATGCTTTTCACCCCAAAACGTATAAAACACTTTGAAAGAGGGGCTGTGAATACTCACCTTATAGCAACGCTCCGGAACGCAAAACAATACAATCCGAATCTCCGCACAACGACCTAACGCTTCCCTATCAAAGAGTAATACCCAAAACTGTCACTTATAGGTCTAATACTACTTAGAGGTGAATAAATCTTAAGCCCATAAGTGTCTATATATGTCCAATTATACAAAATGCCCATATGCTCATTAATATCGTAATTTATACCGAAAATGATCTTATTATCTATCACATGATCAAAATTTATAAAAATCAATTAAGTCCAGAATTTCTCTTCTGGACAGAAACTAATTGTCCTAAAAATGATCAGTTTTCAAGGGCTTCAAAATAATCTAGTTTCCTATACTTTTATACAAGATAAATTACTGAGTTATGGTCTTTGTGACCAAATTTCATGCCTTTTGGACATGAACAAGTGGTTCAAATAATTCATGCAAAATATTATATCACAACCGGTAAAACAGATTACACCATGTTAGTGAATCACTCACTTAAGGAGTTATACTCAGTGTTTTCTAGAATTTCCAGTTGGATTGGAATCATAACTCATAAAGGAAACTTTTGAGATAAGATTCACTGATTTTCAAGAAGTTATGAAGGAGGTATGACACTACAAAGTTGCATGCACAATTCTGCCATTAGCTGACAGATTGCACACTTAACTTAAATAAATTGTTTAGTGCCTCAAAACTTCATATTTTTGCATGAAACTGGATCCATATGAATCCTAACTCATAAAATGAAGTTCTAGAAAAAAAATCATGCATTAAAGACAAATAACAAAGGAGATACTAACACACAAAGTAGAGTTTAGCTGCTGGTGGTTTCACAGATTGCACACCTAAAGTATTTTAGGTGTTTGGAGGGTCAAAACTCCATATTTTTAAGTGATTCCACTTGCAAACTGAAGATAACTCATAAATATAACTCTCAAAAGAAGAATCAACCTTTTTCATTGAGTTTTGAAAGAGATATGGCCATTTGAACATGCATGCACAATTCTGTCATTGTTTGACAGTTTGCACACTCATTTTGTTTTAATCATTTGAAACCTCAAATCACCATATTTTTGAATGAAATCAGATGCATATGAAAGGTAACTCAATAAGCTAACTTCCAGAAGAAAAATCAAGTGATTTGGAAGAGTATTCAAAGAGTTATGGTCGTTCAAAGTAGGGTCTACCTATTGTTGAACTTCCAGATGCACATGCATCTTGTTATGAGCATTTGGGGGGTCAAAACTCAATGTTTTTGAGTGAGACCACTTGGATTAGAACCCTAACTCACTAAATAAACTTGTATAAAGAAGATTCATGATATTTGAACATAAAAATTGTAAGAAATTGACGATTTACACACATGCATGAATCTGCCAGAACCAAAATAACCATTTTTGTTCAAGAACACATAAAATCATGATTTTTCCCCTATTCTCTTGAGTTTTATTTGTGTAGGTCATAGATTATCACCATTTTATAAACATTTTACATGTTTTGGTGTAAAATCTCTCCACAAACTCAGAATTTTTGGATATTAGAAGAAGTAGCTAAAAAAATGTAAGAAAAGTGGGGTTTTCACCCAAAAATGGTAAGAAAATGAGGGTAAAGTTGTTACCTTGTTTGGATGATGATTAGAGCTTCTAAATCCTTGTATGAACTTGATCTTGATGATGATTTGAAATGAGAAATGGCTGGAGTTTTTGTTTTAGAGAGGGAGAAAATGTCTCTTCACTTCTAGAGAGAGAGAGGTGAGAGCAAATTTTGAATTTTGAACATGCAAAATGAGGAGAAAAATGAAAAAAAAATGTATTTATATGGGGGTTTAGAGAGGAGGCCGGCCATGGGGGCCCACTCCTCTCAAAATCATATATTTGTTTTATAAATAAAATAAAACTCAAGCCCAATTAAGAATACAATGTCATTTTCTCAATTTTTGGCCCTTTTTCCTCAAAATGTAAGCCCAAAAGTGATAAAATTCTATGAAAATAGAAGTTTTATATTTGAAACATTAAAACTATATATTTTATATACATTGGGTATAAATTAGAGCATTTGGCACTGTATTGGAAGTTTCGGACAGTTACGGGTCGGAACCGGACATTTTTAAGCGACTACCGGAAATGCTAGGGGTTTTTCGGCCATTCTAAACCAACTAACTCTTAATCCTAAAATTTAAACTATATAAACACTAATAAACTTAATAGAAGCTAACCTGAAAGCTTGAATTTTGACAGTTGTCACACTAGATGCATAAACCTCGTAAGAAAATACGAAAGCTTTATGTATCAAAAGGGTGAATCTCTTTCTCAAATTCACCAGCGGTTCAACTGTCTATTGATCGATCTCAAATCAGTTGACAGAGTGTATTCAAACGCTGAAATTCTGACAAAGTTCATGGAGGCACTCCCTGATCAATGGGCAGTGTACACTACATGTATAAAACTGTCAAAGAATCTTGAAACCTTGTCCTTAAGTGCATTCATTATATGGGATGCTCTTAAATGAGGAACAATCCCAACTTTTAAGAAAGAACCTTATTAATGAACTCAAAGGTGCTAAAAGTACTTCTTTGGAACCTGTGACTTCTGAGGGAACTTCTTCTAAAAACGGTTCTTCTTCCACTATAACCTCCATTACTGAATTAGGTCAAACTGATTCAGATGATCAACTCACTGATGCTGACATCTCTGAGTTTGATAACTCTTTAGCCCTTTTAACCAACAACTTTAAAAGATTTGCTAGAAAGAGCAATTTTCGAAAATCTTCTAACCTCTCTGACTCTGAAAAACAGAAAACGTTGCCTGCTGAAAAAGCCTCAGCGATCTGTTTCAATTGTCAGAGAAAAGGCCATTTTGCAAATGAATGCAGGTCGAAGAAAGTTGCTGCTCCCACTACCTCCCATACCTCTGATAAACAGGAGAAGTATTTGAAAATAAAAAACAAATACAGAGATATGAAGAAAAACCAGCAAAAAGGCAAAGGCCTTGTCGCTGAAGAAGTTGATCCGGGATGCGAAGATGGTGGGCAAGACCTCTAAAGAGTCTGGTTCAGATGAAGAAGATCTTGCCTTTCTCTGTCTAATGGAAAGAATAGAGGATGCTGAAGAAGTCTCTGAAACTTCTTCCTCTGAGTCTCCGTCTACTCAGGTAAACATTCCCTCTGACCCCTTACTCTCTGAAAAAGATAACTTGTCGGCTCTCGATGCAATGACTGTTGACTTCTACAATGCTTTGAATGGAAAGATAAAACCTGAGAAAATTAACACTGACTTATCTGAACAATTAAAAAATTGCCACTTAAGAATCAAAGAACTTTCCAAACTTGAGGATTCTCTCAAAGACCAAGTTTTTGCAAATCAAACAATAAGCATTGAGAAACAACAAGCTATCGCTGATAGGGAAAAGGCTATTGCTGATCTCAAGTCTGAAAAAGCAACCATCGAAGGATGGTGTAAGGCTTCTGATAAAGTCAATGAGATTATCAATGCCCAAATACCTATGAAAGTGAGAAGTGGGTTAGGCTATAACCCTGAAAAGGAAGAATCAGAGAATGATCGTTCCATGCTCAAATTTGGAATGTTTATCTCTTCTATCCGTAATCCTTCCTCTTCAACCTCTTCTTCCACTTCCTCTAAAGAAAAGCTTCATGAGGATCATTCTAAGAAGATGATCAAGAACAAGGTTCTTGACCATGTTCCTAAGAATAAGAAATCTCTAGATAAGAACAAGAAGTCCTCAGAGAAGATTTCTAAATCTGGGAAGAAGGTCCCTGATTATTCTCAAAGACCAACTCCCAAGATTAAAATCGATCTCACTCCTACCCCTGAAAAGGTTGTAATACCTCCAAGGACCATGGATAAAGGAATTCTTGGACCTATCCCTGAGAAACTTCCTGTTCCCTCTCTTATCTCCAAACCTTTTAAGTATAGGAAATGCTTTCACTGTGGTGAAACAACCCACATTGCAAGCAAGTGTACTAATGCTACTAGACTGATAAACTAGCTCATGGAAAGAAAGTAGCTCAAGCTGATAAATCAGCAAGAGTGAAATCCACCAAAGTTGCTAAACCAACTAAGGGGAAGTATCCACTGAAGAGAGTTCTTCAGCTAGTAGTACTTCCGCCAATCCTGTATCTAACCAAGCAGGACCCATAGTAATATGGGTACCTTTAAACAATTAATCTTTTGTTGTATGCAGAGTGCCAAAGGTATCTGGTATCTTGATAGCGGATGCTCGAGGCATATGACTGGCAGAAAATCTATGCTCTCTGACTACAAAGAAGAAGTTGGTCCATCAGTGACCTTTGGTGGAAATGGCAAAGGATACACTAAAGGTTATGGAATTCTGTCCAACGGAGCCACATCTTTCTCTCGTGTTGCTTACGTTGAGGGACTAAAGCACAATCTCTTGAGCGTTACTCAGTTGTGTGACAAAGACTTCAAGGTTCTAAATCTTTGAAGTTTTTCATATTGACAAAACTAGCCCCTCTAGTTTTATAAGAACTCCAAACTTGGAACAATACAATTCCTAAATACTTTCATAAAATTATGGGGTATTACACTACAAGTTTTAGTGTCCATACAAGCACTGATTTTGAATGCAAACCCATTCTTCAATGAGCCTGGCTATGATAATATGTATCCTGGACCTGAAGGGGAGAAAAAATCCAAGGCCTATAATGAAGACATCTTCATTTTATCCTTGAAAACAATGATGTATACACTTAGGAGACCTCCAAAGGTATGACTTCATATCCTCTCTCTCTCTCTCTCTTTCCCCCCTCCACTTCATATTCATCGCCATTTCATTTATTAAGATGCATAGTGTAAATGCTATAATCCCAAATACTTGTATTTCTATTTTTAGTTGGAATTATTTTTCTCTGTATTTAATTTGGTTCGTCACTTGGTAAATGTAAATCATCTAGTTCCCATCCCATGTTAACCTGGATGTAAAAGGGAAAATGATTTGGGCATGTCAAAAGGATAAAACTGTGGATCAGAATATATGGTTATTGATTATATAGTTTTCAAGAGCTTTATGATATGTGGGCACTGATAAGTTTCTTTGTTAAATTGACTCCGGGTCATATACGCTTTTGCCCTGCAATTAAGCTACAACTTATGTTGAATTTTCTAGTTTTTTTAGCTACAACTTTTGTTTTTAATGGATATGAATTTATATTAGAAGGCCATTTAACTTTTAGATTTATCTAAGAGGAGTGTCTGTATCTAACCCATCATGTTTGTTATGGTACCCAGGCCTAGATATTTATACTAAAAAGGTAAAAGAGTGGATTGGTGGTCACGACCCATTGATTTGGATGAGTTAGATGATTGATCATATCTTAAATGGATATTTAATCCATTGCCTAATGATTCATCTTGTGGTCCAGTTAATTGAATCTAGGTTAAGATTAGATTATTAGGTCATTAGGTGACCTGGAGGAAGTTTCATTATGAACCCAAAATTGATCAGGAACCCGGGAACCCGCCATAGCGCACTATGTGTCCCTCTTCATTCATCATAAATAATACATTCATGATGAGTACGGAAGTGTTATTCGTCATGAAGTGAATCACACATTCATGATGCATAATATGTACTTATTCATGATGAATATGCCACATGTCATGCTGTGGGTGGTTCTTGGGTTTCTAATCAATTTTAGGTTCCGCCCTAGGTGACCCTGCGCTTCTATAATACCACTTGGGCCATGTAACCTTATTTTTTTAATATATTGAAAATTTTCTGTATGGTAAGCCGTGAGCCGTTTATAAGCTCTTTTTGAAAAACCACTTTAGATAGCATTTTAGTAAGCTCCAAGGGCCTTTTTTTTCCTCACTTTTTCCCAATTATGCCTCTTATATTTTACATAAATGACGAAAAAAATATGTTCTTCTAGGTCATTTTATATTATCATCTAGTATTTACCAAACATACATGACTAACTACTAGTTTATTAGGCAAGTAGTTTTTCAGCTAGCAGTAGTTTAGCCATGGTTCTATAACAGAAAGAAAGAAAATCTTAGCTGGATTGATAATGTGTATTGCAGCACTTTGAGGACCTCGTTGGTGGTCATTTCCGTAGCCGTGCACATTCTATCCTGTTGGCATGCAAAGCTTATATGGAGGGTGTTCCGGTAGGTTCTATAACTGATGCAAAAATCCCAAATGAAAAAAGTGGATCGAAGGCATTCAAAGCAGCAGTGGCTAAATTGATGAATGGGCTCATTTCAAACTTCAGTAGATATGGGGTAACCGATTGCGACCAGTATTGTGTTTGAAGCTAAATAACGGAAAACGACTATGGTCTTTAAAGTTTCTCGTTTTTTTTAACTGTTGACCAAACTGGTGCAAACAACTTATATCTCGACTTCTCTAAATGTAGATTGCAGTAAATATTTGATAGATGGTTAGTGCAGCCGATAACCAACTGCTGCTAACATCGTATTCACATCCTTCTTTGCAATGACGGAGATTTGTACATTTAGGTGTTTGATTGCGTGTTTAGAAGGGGTCCGGTGGTTGAATTACCTTTTGTTAAATATTTTTTTTGTGAAGGGTATTCCAGGCTATGCCTGGACTAATCCCGGCAAATTATGACTGTAATACATCAGCCCTGATAAACTCAGTGGCCATAATTGTTGTGTACGCCTGGATTCGAACCCTGGGCAGATAGGATATTCCACCACATCCCCTAGGGCCTTAACCAGTACGTCACAACCCTTGTGGTTTTGTTAAATATATGCTAGAACTTCTAACAGTTTTGAGAATGCCACAAATTCTTTAAGAAAAAAAAAAGATAAGTGGTGGTTACATAACTAGTTGAAATAAATCATAAATTGAATGTTTTTTTGGTTATTCCAACCAGACAAATGCAACAAGTGAAGTGATGTCTGATTGATCGCTTGAAACATACAAATTTATAATATTTTTAACCTTGATCTAAAATAGATTTTAAATCAAGGCCAAAAGCAGCATTACAGAAAGAAGAAAAAAACATGTTTCAAAATGCTATGAATTTGATTGAATAATTCAATCTTAACTAAATTATAACCAAAGTTTTAAATATCATGAGGTATGGGGTGGCGTGAGATCAAACCTATAGCCTCATCAGTTACAGCAAGGCCACGATGTCTTTTAAGGCGTCCCTTAAAGCGACTGTATGCATACACCCACCCATCCACCCTTGTATGTTAGTGTTTTTTTCGAACAAATTAAATTCATATAAAGTGATAAAATTAAAAAGAAAGAAGAACAATTGAAACCAAATATATAAAACTTATAGAAAATGATACAAAGCATGCAATATTAGGATTAATTTTCTTGAATTTTTATTCACTACTTTTTTCAATTTTCAAAAAAAAATGTGTTCGACTTTTCGTGTATGGGTATGTAAGTAAATATTCATACATTTAAGATTTTAGTTTTTAAGTTATTTGAATGCTTATTTAAGTCATAGGTCTCGTACATAATTATCATTTACAACTCATATTATATATTAAAGTAGCCTAACACCTTATAAAATAAGGCGTCGTAACGTGCCATAACACATTACAGTGCAAGTCAAACCTTAGAGTGGAGCCATAGGATTTAACGTGGCAGCTTAACACCATAGCACGCCATAACAAGACCATAACAAGTTATTTAAAATCATGATTATAATTGAATCTTTTGTACTTCATGATGAGCATAACCAATGAAGCCTCTGAGTTCGTTGTCTTTCTCTTCTCCGCTACCTATTTCAACAACAACTTTTGTATCCTCCTCAACCGATCAATTTTTAATACACTATTATTTTATATAATACCTATATATTTATTTAATTTATATTTATCCTTTTTATCTTCAATAAAATAATAATGTAACTAAAGTTCATCGTTGAATGTAAAAAAAGATGTAAAATTAGAGAACATATTATTTTGATTTCTTTGTTTCTCACATATTTCTTTTTCCAAATAATAATTAAGATCTCGCTAAAAAGATCTTCAGTTTTAAAACTTGAGGATATGATATTTGATTTTAGTTTTAATTCATTTTTTAAATATTTTCTATACATTTAGTTAGTGAGATTTTATTACTATTTGTTTTTTGTTATTAAGATATAATTTTAATGTATTTTTTACTTTTTCATATTGTTATAAATCTTACTCTATTAAATTTTAAAATTCTAAACTACACTGTAAATGTTTCTTCAAATATAACCTTTTTTCAATTATTAACTATTTTTCTAATTTGCATTTTGTATTAAATTTTTATCCATTGATTATTTTTTATTAAGTTATTTAAGTTTACATATTTACTTGTTATTTAAAAGCAAATGCTGTTTACTTTTATAGTAATTTCGCATCTATTGTTCTATTAAACTTTAGTGTTACAAAAATCAAGATACAATAAAACAACCAATAGTGAATTCAATATTTGTTTCCAGTGATATCACAAAATAGTTATTGTAATAAATTAATAAAACTTAATTATTGTTATGTATATAACGATAAGAGTAATCGAGAGAGAGAAAAATGAGAGTCAAAACTTATTTATTATTCAATTACGCAATGCATATATCTATGCTACTTAATAAAGCAAATTTACATTTCTCTTTAAAAGCTACTTTTTAAACACAGGTGTATAACTATATTATGTATATCTCTTAAATTTCTTAAAATCTCTTAAAAGTCTCTTACACACCCATAAGACCGGACTAAAAAATGACTATTTAGTAATCCATTCAGCAATCGTATTCTCTCTTCACGCTTTCATCTCCCCACAGGCTATCATCGATTCCCTCTCCTAAAGTGACGATCCGACCTCTATGATGCTTCAAATACTCACTCTGGATTTGAATACGGCTAGGGTTCCAACCGAGGTAATTTTTTGTTTTGTTTTCAATCTTCATTTTGGTTGGTTAGGGTTCGAATTAATTTGTTCTTGTGTGTTGATTCCTTTTGCAATCTTCATATGCTCTTACCAGAAACAAAGATTTCCTCTCGATTTCTCGATTCATGCTCTCTATTTCTAGATTTCCCTATTCATGCTTGATTCAAGCTCGATTCATGTTCTCTCTAGATTCATAGTCTAATGGGAAGAACTGAAGGAAGAAAGAATCGAGAAATTAAAGCAAACAGGAAGAACTCAATTCAGGTACTTTCAATTTCATGGTTTCGAGATTTCTCGATTCGTACTCTCGATTTCAATGATTTTTCGATTTCTAGATTTGTTCCTATTCAACGAAGCAAACAGGAAGAACCCGAAGGAAGTTGTTCAAAAAAAAAAGCCCGAAGGAAACATGAAAAACTGAGGAAAACAGAAGGTAAGTTGGATACTCTAAATTTTCCAATTTCCTTTTAATTAATGGAATTTCATGACTTGATTTTTTAACAAACTTGAATCTTCAGAACTTGACGACTTGATCTTATAACAATCTGGAATTTCATGGTCAATATTTCCATGCTCTAAATGATTGATTTCTCCATCCTCTAAATGTTTGATTTTGCAACATTTTGGATTTATTTGTTTAATTTTGTAGTGTTTGGGATTTTTATTCCATTTTGCGGTGTCTTTTTCAAGTGCCGGAGTTCTTTTTGCGATTCCCTGCTACCGTTGGTACACATCAGGACAACTAAAGCTCTGGGGTTTTCTACAAAGTTGACGCAAAGGTAACAATATCTTCAGTCCTAAGAACCTTTTCGTTGATTTTATTGTTTGATATAGGGTGATAACCTTTTGAATTAGTTTCGTGTTTTGAATTACCTACAGGTACCATTCTTTTTTGTTGCATGTTTTGTAGGAGAGAAATATTATCAGATACACTTATTCTTTTTTGTTGACTTCATCAATATTATCGATAATTATTAAGCTTAAGCTTAAGCTCGAGATAAACGGGCTCGAGCTCGAGTGGCTCGTTAAAAACTTGAGTCATTCATACCCTTATACAAGTTTGAGATAAACGGATAAGATTATCAATGATTATTATGTTCATCCGATAAGGTAAATGACCCGATAAACACTTATAGGATAAGTATTTAGTAAATGGTCTCTTAGAACGGACAACATATATGAGTTGACTTAATTAGGGTAGGGTGTTTGAATTAAAATTGATCTAAACATTTTATTTATTTATGTTTTAAAATTTAATAAATAATTAATATATTTATAACTAATTAAAAATAGGTATGGAATAATATAAAAGTAAATAAAATAAACAAAGATGGTGAATGCAAAAGATGAATCAAGGATGCATGACAGAATTAAGATTAGAAGCAATTTATGAAATCCGATGAGATTGGGATTTCAAATATCAACCCATGACTAAGGATCTTCAAATCCATCAATCATGGGATTTTAAATAAGTCCTACGATTTCAAATTCGAACAATCCCGCAAACCAAACACCTGATTGGAATGAATTTGAAATTCAAATCCTCCCAAATCCATTCTTTTCCCACAAACCAAACAGACTCTTAGAGCGTGTTTGACTCATGGATTTTGATAGAACTAGAAGGAATTGGAATGAATAATTTCAAATCTATGTTTGGTTCAAATAATAATGGAATACTTTGAATTTATTAAATTAAAGATTTCAATATTCTATTGAATATTCCAAAAAAATTAATTTCATACAACCAAACACAGTGTCAAGTTCTATTCCAGTTATTTCAAAATCAAATTTGTTTTGTAGATTACAACTCCAATCGAATCCCATACGGCACACCAAAACACTCCCTTATTTTTTTAATACACCCGGTGTGCTTAGACCTATGGTAATTTTCTTGTACATTTATCCCAATTGGAATTTCTTTTAGGTATTTGGGAGCTGAGACATCGACACGTGTTATTTCTTACGGTAAGCGAGCATACACATTAGAGATGCTCAAAATACCAACCAACCAGCCAGGCCAACCCAACCCAACCCAAAAAAATTCAACCTGAGGTAACCCGACACATAATCGATACAAAAATAGGTCAAACCGCTTCTATTGGGTTGGAATCGGGTTGGAATAATTTGAACGCAATCCGATTAACCCGATGCCTTGATATATATGGATTTATCACGATTGTTAAGCCTTTGATTAATATATGTACATTAAACCAACTCTAATTAGGTATATTTGAAATTATATAACAACTTCAACAGTAATTTTACTTATTTTCATGAATTTTTAACCTTTTTAGAGTTTGTTAGATTTTTTTTTTATATTCTCATTTTAATTTTATTTTATTTAAACAATACGTTTTAAACCGATCGACTCGACCAACCTGGACGGTTTGGATTGGATTGAGTTGGGTTGTAATTTTTCTTAGATTACGTTAAGTTGGGTTAAGATTTTTTCAACCGCAAACATTAAATAAGGTTATTTAAATGCTTTCAACCCAACCCATAAGCAGCATTGATAACACATTATCAATCATTCGCTATCGTTCACTTCCCGCGTACGTTAGTGGGTCTTGCTCCAAGGCCGCGCGAATAGAAGAACCATCGCCTACAGCCGAGCACACACTTCACTTCTGCTTTCTCTCTATAACTGCAATTCTTTTGTCTTGTTCCTTTTTCTCTCTAGAAATTGGACGTGTTTATATGATCGAATTGAATCTGGCATAATATTGGCCTTGTTTCGTCTCGTTTTTTATTTGTTTACTGTTCTAGGGTTTTGATTCGATTCGATCACTGAGTGCGGGAATGGAAGTTGGAATTGAGGGTTTGAATTCTGATGTTTCTATTCTGAAGAAAGTCAAACATGATGAGGTATTGTTTCCGGTTAATAAATTTCAGTTTTTATTACATATTTTTTTCAATTCATGCACCATTTGTTTGTTTTTGAAGTTTTTGGCTTTGATCATCAATTTTTATCCGTCTGATTCTCTGTTTTGATTCATCTTGCTAACTATCGCATAGACATGTGTTCTTTTGTCTGGTGTGTATTATGAAGAACAGAGGACAGTCAAGTTTCTTGAAAATTGTATTATATGTTCATCTGGGCACATAATGGATTGCCAATTTACTGCAACCAGTCAATAGCCTGTAACATGGGCCTATGAAAAATGTTAATCTGTCGGTCAGAAATTAAGATTTCGGTCTATATGGATTTGTTTTTGGTTCCTTAATTCCGCTTTTCTTGATTGAATTGTTTATAATGAAAACACAAGGAAATTTTTGGGTGTAATTTCAAATAATTCTCTGATCCCTTTATAAAGATTAGTCCCAAGGAAAAGCATTCAGGTCGTTCTTTGGCATGTAGTTTTCAAGTGCTGTTGTTGCATTATGTAAATGCACCGAGCTGGTGGTTATGTTCTGCAGTACCATTACCAAGCTAATATACAGTAATAAGTTGGGAAGTCAATAGGTAATACATTACTGTTTGTTCAGTGTACATGTCAGTTCATGTGCAGTGTACATTTTTGAGTAAATTGCAGTTTGATCAAATGGATTTGATACTTGTAATGTTCTTTGCGATCACGTCTTTTTGTTCAAACGAAGTTTAAATTGTCATTGAACTTTAAGGGTTTCTAAAGAAGATCACAGTTTTGACAGTGAGATGTCAGGTTAGATAATTTGACAGTGCAATTTAGATTCCTTCATTTCCTAAGTATACATCTTTTGGTTTTTTCCTCCATTGGTAATTTTTGTTGTGTTGACTATAGACTGATATTTTTGGCTTCCACTTTATACATTCAACGCCTCTTTATTTTCGTGCTTTACTCATTAAACATGAAATTCATCAATGTATATCCATAATAGTTGTTTTTGGGCTTAATTTTGTTCTGGAAGGTTTTAGACAAAACTTTGTTATCCTTTCTCAGGAAATTTTGAATCCTACTAGTGAAGCTGGATCATCTGTATCACTAAGCTCAGGAAATATCAATTCAGATACATCGTACCATGATGATGACAATAATGATGATGACGATGATGATGGTGTTGACATGGTTGATGAGGAAGATGATGCCTTTGATTATGATGATGATGATGGTGATTACATGTTTGAGAACATAGAAGAAGATGATGAGGAAGCTCATTATTTGAGCATGCAAGCGCAATTTGATAATGTCGATTTGCCTCCTGGTGTTGAAGCATCTTTTTCCTGGTTGAAGGATCCTGTCCCCAGCACAAGTGCTACGGCTAGCCTGAACAATTTAGCTCCCATGGTTCCTCAAGTCCTCTCCACAGGAGCTGAAATACCAGAAAATCCAGGTCTACCCATGAGCAAAGGTAAGGATGTTGCTAGTAGCAGTTCGGCAGTCCATCAAAATCCAGTTTCAGGTTCTGCGAAAAATAAGGAAGAGGTCGCTGAAAAAGAATTGGAGAAAAAGTTTAAAGAATTTAAATTGTTTGACACTGTTGATGATGTTTCTGATCATCACTTCAACTGTGCAGGCTTTCAGGGACAACAGGTAATCTGTGTACAGTGAAGTGTTGTTATACCTATTATTGTGCACTTCCCTTTCATCGTATTATGCTATGCATTTTCATCTTTAGTTTTCTTCACTTTCTTTGGGGTTGGAGGGGGGGTTGAGTAGTAGGGGGTAGTGTTTTGTGGTAGGGTGATTATGAGTACACATATTGTTTCTCACACCAAATAATTATTCCTTAAATGTTTTTGGGTGTAGCCTTCCAGGAGTTGGACAAAGAAAGTTCAAGATGAATGGAAAATACTAGAGAAAGACTTACCGGGTGAGTTCGATTTTATGCTTAGTCTTGCTACGTTCTCTAATTTCCACCGACTTCTCATGCCATGAGATGAGTAAACATCTTCCTGTTAAGCTTCTTTTGAGATTGTCTTTGATCCTGTTGCATATTCTCCATATTTTTGTTTTCGTATTTGGAGTTACAATTCTCCACTCACTCACATGCATGTGGCCACACCTTCTGATTGGCGTATAATTAAAATTAAGCAACTTCATCTTCAATCAACTTTTAGCAGTAGTGGTTATAGATGTTTACTTGTTGCTGTTGCTGTTGCAGTTGCTCAACTTTACTCTTGTGTACCCTACATGTACACTGGTAATGATATATTCATATATGTGCATTACAATTCACAAGAAAGGGGCTGCGTACTAACCTCTTTTTCATCTCTTATTGGTAAGAGACTCTTACCCTAGTAAGAGACGAGTTGTTTACCAAAACCAAATACAACTTTATTGCTGACCCCGCTCCACTGACTGGAGACAGAGATAACACGGAGTCTTACCATGGTCATAGATGTGCTGTTAATTATTATTTATCCCTCTAATTTTTTCATACCTGACAAGAGCCGCCTTCATTCTTTAACAGTTTGTCGCATGTGTTTTCCTTTTACCTCTAGGGGTTTGCTTACAAGAGTGACCCTCTGGAAAAGGAATCTATATAATAACGATGAATATAATAATATTATAATAAACACAAAAAATGGGCATCAAAGTACGTGAATATAATAAATTAATCAAGAAATACTATATCATAATTATTTAATATAATAATATTATAACCATATAAATATAATATAATATAATTACAAACGACAAATTCAATGCTAATAATATAAATATATTATATTAAACATTTGATGACAATAATTTACATTCAGTAATTATAATAAATAAAAAGATATAATTGTCATTTTTACATAGTAAGCACTTAATATAAAATGTGTAGGTAAACTATATTTTCTAGTCAGTGCTTATTAGAGTCAGGCATCTTAACTCAGTAAGACCTCTTATGACAATCAGCACTTTTTCAAAAAAAATTGGTAAACGACCCCAAAGTATCTAATCATTTGACTGTAGAAGCAGATCCGAAATATCTGCATGTTCTTCTCTCCCCCCCCCCCCTTCCTTTTCTTTTCATATGTCCATATACAACAGCAATTTGTATTTACTATTTAGCAATCTTGTTCTGTAACGCTGACAAAGCACTTAATTGACACTTCTTCGAACAAAGATGCACACGATGTATTTCCTGGCATAAGCAAATGTGTATGTTAACGGTCCAGAAAGTTCTTTTTCTCTTGATATCTTAAAGATCACGAGTGATGATGTGTCTTTCTGTACCACATTTCATATCACGATTTAGTTTGTGTGACTTGCTTTCATATACACTTGGGTTTGTTCCTTTAAATTTACAAAGTTCTCATTTGAACCTTCCTCTATATATATATATATATCTCACTAATTAGTTAAGTTTGGTGCAATTTAAAAACTGCTAACTTTGTTTTACTTGGGCAGATACTATATTTGTCAGGGCATATGAGACAAGAATGGATCTTCTGAGGGCTGTGATCATAGGACCAGCAGGCACTCCTTACCATGATGGGCTCTTTGTCTTTGATGTTCATTTTCCTCCCAACTATCCAGACATACCTCCGGTATATAACGATTGATAATTCCTTGTTTTGGTTTATGGCTTTTTTCACATATTAAAATATGAAATTAATTCTTTTTTTTATAGATGGTTTATTACTATTCTGGTGGGCTTCGGCTGAACCCAAACTTGTATGATTGTGGAAAAGTCTGCCTTAGCCTTCTGAACACCTGGACTGGCAAAGGGAACGAGAAGTGGATGCCAAATAAATCAACCATGCTACAAGTTTTAGTGTCCATACAAGCACTGATTTTGAATGCAAACCCATTCTTCAATGAGCCTGGCTATGATAATATGTATCCTGGACCTGAAGGGGAGAAAAAATCCAAGGCCTATAATGAAGACATCTTCATTTTATCCTTGAAAACAATGATGTATACACTTAGGAGACCTCCAAAGGTATGACTTCATATCCTCTCTCTCTCTCTCTCTCTCTCTCTCTCTTTCCCCCCTCCACTTCATATTCATGGCCATTTCATTTATTAAGATGCATAGTGTAAATGCTATAATCCCAAATACTTGTATTTCTATTTTTAGTTGGAATTATTTTTCTCTGTATTTAATTTGGTTCGTCACTTGGTAAATGTAAATCATCTAGTTCCCATCCCATGTTAACCTGGATGTAAAGTTGTACTATAGGGAAAATGATTTGGGCATGTCAAAAGGATAAAACTGTGGATCAGAATATATGGTTATTGATTATATAGTTTTCAAGAGCTTTATGATATGTGGGCACTGATAAGTTTGCTGTTAAATTGAGCTGGGTCATATCTGCTTTTGCCCTGCAATTAAGCTACAACTTATGTTGAATTTTCTAGTTTTTTTAGCTACAACTTTTGTTTTTAATGGATATGAATTTATATTAGAAGGCCATTTAACTTTTAGATTTATCTAAGAGGAGTGTCTGTATCTAACCCATCATGTTTGTTATGGTACCCGGGCCTAGATATTTATACTAAAAAGGTAAAAGAGTGGATTGGTGGTCACGACCCATTGATTTGGATGAGTTAGATGATTGATCATATCTTGGATGGATATATAATCCATTGCCAACTGATTCATCTTGTGGTCCACTTTAGATTATTAGGTGACCCGGAGGAAGTTTCATCAGGAACCTGGGAACCGCCATAGCACACTATGTATCCCTCTTCATTCATCATAAATAATACATCATGATGAGTACAGAAGTGTTATTCATCATGAATTGAATCACACATTCATAATGAATAATATGTACTTATTCATGATGAATATGCCACATGTCGTGCGGTGGGTGGTTCCTGGGTTTCTAATTAATTTTAGTTTTCATGCTAGGTGACCCTGCCCTTCTATAGTACCACTTGGGCCATGTAACCTTATTTTTTTTAGTATATTGAAAATTTTCTGTTTGGTAAGCCGTGAGCCGTTTATAAGCAATCTTTTTGAAAAACCACTTTAGACAGCGTTTCAATAAGCTCCCAGGGCCTTTTTTTCCTCACTTTTTCCCAATTATGCCTCTTATATTTTACATAAATGACGAAAAAAATATGTTCTTCTAGGTCATTTTATATTATCAACTAGTGTTTACCAAACATACATGACTAACTTACAGGCTAACTACTAGTTTATTAGCCAAGTAGTTTTTCAGCTAGCAGTAGTTTAGCCATGGTTCTATAACAGAAAGAAATAAAATCTTAGCTGGATTGATAATGTGTATTGCAGCACTATGAGGACCTCGTTGGTGGTCATTTCCGTAGCCGTGCACATTCTATCCTGTTGGCATGCAAAGCTTATATGGAGGGTGTTCCGGTAGGTTCTATAACTGATGCAAAAATCCCGAATGAAAAAAGTGGATCGAAGGCATTCAAAGCAGCAGTGGCTAAATTGATGAATGGGCTCATTTCAAACTTCAGTAGATATGGGGTAACCGATTGCGACCAGTATCGTGTTTGAAGCTAAATAACGGAAAACGACTATGGTCTTTAAAGTTTCTCGTTTTTTTAACTGTTGACCAAACTAGTGCAAACAACTTATATCTCGACTTCTCTAAATGTAGATTGCAGTAAATATTTGATAGATGGTTAGTGCAGCCGATAATCAACTGCTGCTAACATCGTATTCACATCCTTCTTTGCAATGACGGAGATTTGTACATTTAGGTGTTTGATTGCGTGTTTAGAAGGGGTCCGGTGGTTGAATTACCTTTTGTTAAATATTTTTTTTGTGAAGGGTATTCCAGGCTATGCCTGGACTAATTCCGGCAAATTATGACTGTAATACATCAGCCCTGATAAACTCAGTGGCCACTGGATTCGAACCCTGGGTAGATGGGATATTCCACCACATCCCCTACCAGTACGCCACAACCCTTGTGGTTTTGTTAAATATATGCTAGAACTTCTAACAGGTTTGAGAATGCCACAAATTCTTTACGAAAAAAAAAAGATAAGTGGTGGTTACACAACTAGTTCAAATAAGTCATAAATTGAATGTTTTTTTGGTTATTCCAACCAGACAAATGCAACAAGTGAAGTGATGTCTGATTGATCGCTTGAAACATACAAATTTATAATATTTTTAACCTTGATCTAAAATAGATTTTAAATCAACGAAGTCGGCCAAAAGCAGCGTTGCAAAAAAAACATGTTTCAAAATGCTATGAATTTGATTGAATAATTGAATCTACCAAGATTCTAAATATCGTGAGATCAAACCTAAAGCCTCATCAGTTACAGCAAGGCCACGATGTCTTTTAAGGCGTCCCTTAAAGCGACTGTATGCATACACCACCCATCCACCCTTGTATGTTAGTGTTTTTTCGAACAAATTAAATTCATATAAAGTGATAAAATTAAAAAGAAAGAAGAACAATTGAAACCAAATATATAAAACTTATAGAAAATGATACAAAGCATGCAATATTAGGATTAATTTTCTAGAATTTTTATTCACTACTTTTCTCAATTTTCAAAAAAAACTGTGTTCGACTTTTCGTGTATGGGTATGTAAGTAAATATTCATAGATTTAAGATTTTAGTTTTTAAGTCATTTGAATGCTTATTTAAGTCAGAGGTCTCATACGTAATTATCATTTACCGCTCATATTATATATTAAAGTAGCCTAACATCTTACAAAATAAGGCGTCGTAACATGCCATAACGCATTACAGTGCAAGTCAAACCTGAGAGTGGAGCCATAGGGTTTAACGTGGCAGCTTAACACCATAACGCGCCATAACCAGACCATAACAAGTTATTTAGAACCATAATTATAATTGAATCTTTTGTACTTCATGAGCATAACCGATGAAGCCTCTGAGTTCGTTGTCTTTCTCTTCTCCGCTACCTATTTCAACAACTTTTGTATCCTCTTCAACCGATCAATTTTTAATACACTATTATTTTATATAATACCTATATATTTATTTAATTTATATTCATCTTTTTTTCCTTCAATAAAATAATAATGTAACTAAAGTTGATCGTTGAATGTGAAAAAAGATGTAAAATTAGAGAATATATTATTTTGATTTCTTTGTTTCTCACGTATTTCTTTTTCCAAATAATAATTAGAGTAAATTACATGATTGGTCCCTGTGGTTTACACTAAATAACACTGTGCGTCCCTGTTTCAAAGTAATTACGGATTTGGTCCCTGTGGTTTACACTTTCTCACGTCTTTGGTCCTTGAACTTTAACGATGTTAAATAATTCCGTTAAATTACCTAGAGGGACTAAAAATGTAATGTTTTAAAACTTTGGTTTCACCTTTTTCAATTTTGAATTTTTTTCCTTTACACACAAACATTAATTTATATTGATTATTAATTTTAATTTATTAGTTAATTTTAAATTATTAAATAATATTATTTTCAAATTATTAACTAATTAATATTAATTACTGATTATTTAAAATTAAATTTTATCAATTATGTTTATATTATTATTATTCAGTGTTAGTTCCCAAGGAGAGATGGCTAACTAAAAGAGGGTTTTGTAGAAGGGGGGGTTGAATATAAAACACACAGAATATACTCTTTTTAAATTTTTTAATATAAATATTAAAAATTTACACACAGATAGTTTGATGCGGAAAAGAACAGGCAGACTATTCTATCAAACTAAACACACAGATAACAGTAATTAACTTATACACTAAGAAAGTTAAAACAATACTGTTATAGCACACAGCTTTGCCACAGTCACACAAATAATCACTCTGAAGATTTGTTGAAAGCGTGAGATTTCTGGGAAGGACTTCATCTCCTTTTATAGTGCCCATGCATGGGATGCAAGTGGACGGTATCAAGGTTTCATTAGCTGGAAGATTATCTGCTGGACAAAGGAAGAGACCACTTCCTTTGTACTAGAATAATGGATGAACCATTCCTTGTAGCACGTAATGTCAGATAACTTTATCTTCTTTTCTTCATGCTCTGTGAAGTCCCATCAAACCTTTTAGCTAAAAGACAAATATTCCTTTTATAAGAATAAAAGAGAATGTCTTTATTTAAGGCTTGGTGCCCAAGTTCTTGCTGGCTCACGTGTCTTGCAATTGATGTGAGTCAAGAACTTATCTCTTTGAAATTGCTAAGTGATACATCACACTATGTATCACATCGGTGGATACCTTGTAAGGCTGGAATTGATAAGTGTACACTTTGCTTGATAGACTTCATCTTTCACTAAATGCCAAAAGTGTACACCCTTGAACTTGTGACTTGATATCACAGCCTTAGAAAATATACCTGCAATTTCGGTGACCAAGATTATAGTGTCGGTGACCATGACATCAAACTTGATGACCTAATCTTATTTGATGTCCTTAGTACTTTTGATGACTTTTGAGTGTACCATCGGTGACCCACTATATTGGTGACCCAATCTTGACTTGGCAAAATGATCTGAATATTGAAGTTGGTTGATACATCCAAAATTCCACTTTTTGATGTACAACCCTTGATTGAATAGCCTTTGACTCTTCAATACTTGAAGCATATTTCAGACCTTCAAAAGAACCTATAAAAGTTCATTCATACAAAGGAAGGTGGTTCATCACCAAATCATCGGTGACCCAACATTCAGTATATTTAAATGATATATTAGTTATCTTTCATAATTAATAAAACTTTGATAAATATTTAAAAAAAAGATTTAACTTTTTTTTTTAAAAATTACTAATTAACTAAGATGTGAAATAACATCTCCAACAACTTCTTTAAAATGAAGAAAATAGAGAAAAATATGAATTTTGAGCCAAAATGTGCTCCAACAGCTTTATCAAAATCATAAAATGAAAAAAGTAAAAGAGAAAACACATTTTTCTACAAATATTGAGAACACTCAAAAAATGATTACAAAGTTGATCATCAATAGGAAAATTTAAAAACAAAATATTTCTAAATAGATAATATTTTAATATTATACAATGTTGGTTTCTCCAAAATAAGAAATTGTTGGAGATGAATGCAAATATTTTTAATATTTTAACTTTTGGTTCTTCATTTTAAATATTTTAATATTATAATTTACTATTTATTTGAATATTTGAATATTATAATTTACTTTTCAAAATGGAGAACCAAATGTTAAAATCTCTAAAAATATTTGCAGTAATCTCCAACAGATTTCTCATTTTGTAGAAGCCAACATTGATTATAATTTTAAAATATTCTCTTTATCATCAAATATTAT
Source organism: Silybum marianum (assembly GCA_036898165.1). Taxonomy (NCBI): domain Eukaryota; kingdom Viridiplantae; phylum Streptophyta; class Magnoliopsida; order Asterales; family Asteraceae; genus Silybum; species Silybum marianum. The sequence continues at coordinate 9,868,788 of CM072540.1, read as the reverse complement.
TACTTTTTCCAAATATTTTGTTTTCAAATTTTTCTATTGATGGTCCAGTTTTATCTTGTAATCATTTTAGGGTGTTCTTCATATTTGGAGAAAAAAATGTGTTATTTTTTCAACTTTATCCATTTTATGGTTTTGGTGAAGATGTTGGAGCTCATTGTTCCAACTTTAACCATTGTAGATGTGCATTGAGTTAACAAATTTTATTTTTATTTTTGAGGGAGTTAATAACATTTTGTAGGAAAATGTGTTTTATCTTCTACTTTTTTCATTTTATGATTTTAATGAAGCCGTTGGAGCACATTTTGGCTCAAAATTCATATTTTTCTCTATTTTCTCCATTTTAAATAAGTTGTTGGAGATGTTATTTCTCATCTTAGTTAATTAGTAATTTCTCAAAAAAAAAGTTAATTTTTTTTAAATATTTATCAAAGTTTTATTATTTATGAAAGATAACTAATACATTATTTTAAATATACTGAATAATAATAATATAAACATAATTGATAAAATTTAATTTTAAATAATCAATAATTAATATTAATTAGTTAATAAATTGAAAATAATATTATTTAATAATTTAAAATTAACTAATAAATTGAAATTAATAATCAATATAAATCCATGTTTGTGTGTAAAGTAGAAAGATTCAAAATTGAAAAAGGTGGAACCAAAGTTTAAAAACATTATCATTTTTAGTCCTTTTAGGTAATTTAACGGAATTATTTAACATCGTTAAAGTTCAAGGACCAAGGACGTGAGAAAGTGTAAACCCCTGGGACCAAATCCGTAATTACTTTGAAACAGGGACGCACAGCGTTATTTAGTGTAAACCACAGGGACCAATCATGTAATTTACTCTAATAATTAAGATCTCGCTAAAAAAATCTTCAGTTTTAAAACTTGAGGATATGATATTTGATTTTAGTTTTAACTCATTTTTTAAATATTTTCTATACATTTAGTTAGTGAGATTTTATTACTATTTGTTTTTTGTAATTAAGATATAATTTTAATGTATTTTTACTTTTTCATATTGTTATAAATCTTACTCTATTAAATTTTAAAATTCTAAACTACACTGTAAATGTTTCTTCAAATATAACCTTTTTTTCAATTATTAACTATTTTTCTAATTTGCATTTTGTATTAAATTTTTATCCATTGATTATTTTTATTAAGTTATTTAAGTTTACATATTTACTTGTTATTTAAAAGCAAATGCTGTTTACTTTTATAGCAATTTCGCATCTATTGTTCTGTTAAACTTTAGTGTTACAAGAATCAAGATACAATAAAACAACCAATAGTGAATTTAATATTTGTTTCCAGTGATATCACAAAATAGTTATTGTAATAAATTAATAAAACTTAATTATTGTTATGTATACAACAATAAGAGTAATCGAGAGAGAGAAAGATGAGAGTCAAAACTTGTTTATTATTCAATATGCAATGCATATATATATCTATGCTACTTAATAAAGCAAATTTACATTTGTCTTAAAAACAACTTCTTAAACACAATGTACAACTATATTATGCATATCTCTTAAATTTCTTAAAATCTCTTAAAAGTCTCTTGATTTTCCCAATACATACCCATAGGACCGGACTCAAAAATGACTATCCAGTAATCCATTCAGCAATCATATTCTCTCTTCACGCTTTCATCTCCCCAAAGGCTATCATCGATTCCCTCTCCTAAAGTGACGATCCAACCTCTGTATGATGCTTCAAATACTCACTCTGGATTTGAATACGGCTAGGGTTCCAACCAAGGTAATTTTTTATTTTGTTTTCAATCTTCATTTTGGTTGGTTAGGGTTCAAATTAATTTGTTTTTGTGTGTTGATTCCTTTTGCAATCTTCATATGCTCTTACCAGAAACAAAGATTTCCTCTCGATTTCTCGATTCATGCTCTCTATTTCTAGATTTCTCTATCCATGCTTGATTCAAGCTCGATTCATGTTCTCTCTAGATTCATAGTCTAATGGGAAGAACTGAAGGAAGAAAGAATCGAGAAAATAAAGCAAACAGGAAGAACTCAATTCAGGTACTTTCAATTTCATGGTTTCGAGATTTCTCGATTCGTACTCTCGATTTCAATGATTTTTCGATTTCTATATTTGTTCCTATTCAACGAAGCAAACAAAAAGAACCCGAAGGAAGTTGTTCAAAAAAAAAAAACCCGAAGGAAACACGAAAAACTGAGGAAAACAGAAGGTAAATTAGATACTCTAAATTTTCCAATTTTCTTTTAATAGTAAACTACGATTTTGGTCCTTGTGGTTTACCATTTATAACGATTTTGGTCCCTGTGGTTTAAAAACTGCTTTTTTGGTCCCTGTGGTTTCATTTTGCTTCCATTTTGGTCCTTATATCTAACAGAGTTAACGGAGCTGTTAAAAAAGTTTTGAAAATTTACATCTTTAGTCCTTGTGTTATATAAACTTTAAATATTTAATCCTAAATTTCATTTATTATATTACTAACTAAAATTTGGCACCTATATATATTATCATTTTTGTTTTTCCTCTTTAATATATTTTAATACTATATATATGTTATTTTTTATATATATTTTGATACTTTTTTTTATTTACTTATAATCACTAAAATAAATAACTTTTTTAATATTTTAATTAATAACTATTTTTATTATTTAATCCAAGTTTTATTATTTATTTAAAAACGGTTGATTTTTTTTATTAATTTAAAAAAACCGGATTGGTTTAAAATGAGAAAAAAATTATTAAAATTATTGATAAATAAATGATGTTTTTTTTCTAAGTTTTATATTTATTTTAAATTATCATTTGAATTAATAACTCTTTTTATTATTTAATCGAAGTTTTATTTATTTATTTAAAACCAGTTGGTATTATTATTAAACTTCTTTTATAAACAGATTAGTTTAAAATGAGAAAAAAATTACGAATCATTAAAATTATTGATAAATAAGTGATGAGTTTTTTTTAAAAGTTTTATATTTATATTAATTTATCATCTGAAAAAATGCATCTAATAAAAACAACCGATTGGGCATAAATAAAATATTTTTTTTCTCGAATTCTATTTAAAACTTTTTCAAATGACAATTTAAAATATATATAAAACGTTGAAAAAATATATCACTTATTTATCAATAATTTTAATGATTCGCAATTTTTTCCTCATTTTAAACCAATCAGTTTTAAAAAAAATTAATAAAAAAATCAACCTCTTTTAAATAAATATCAAAAATTTGATTAAATAATAAAAAGAGTTATTAATTAAAATATTAAAAAAAAGTAATTTATTTTAGTAATTATAAGAATATAAAAAAGTATCAAAAGATTAAAAAATAACATATTTATAGTATTAAAATATATTAAAGAAGGAAAAACATAAATGATAATATATATATATATATATATATAATATATAAGAATATAAAAAGTGCCAAATTATAGTTAGTAATACAATAAATGAAACTTAGGATTAAATATTTAAAATTTTTATAACACAAGGATTAAATATGTAATTTTTCAAAACTTTTTTAACGGCTCCGTTAACTCTGTTAGATGTAAGGACCAAAATAGTAGCAAAATGAAACCACAGGGACCAAAAAAGCAGTTTTTAAACCACAAGGACCAAAATCGTTATAAATGGTAAACCACAGGGACCAAAATCGTAGTTTACTCTTCTTTTTAATTAATGGAATTTCATGACTTGATTTTTTAACAAACTTGAATCTTCAGAGCTTGACGACTTGATCTTATAACAATCTGGAATTTCATGGTCAATATTTCCATGCTCTAAATGATTGATTTCTCCATCCTCTAAATGTTTGATTTTGCAACATTTTGGGTTTATTTGTTTAGTTTTGTAGTGTTTGGGATTTTTATTCCATTTTGCGGTGTCTTTTTCAAGTGCCGGAGTTCTTTTTGCTATTCCCTGCTACCGTTGGTACACATCAGGACAACTAAAGCTCTGGGGTTTTCTACAAAGTTGACGCAAAGATAACAATGTCTTCAGTCCTAAGAACCTTTTCGTTGATTTTATTGTTTGATATAGGGTGATAACCTTTTGAATTAGTTTCGTGTTTTGAATTACCTACAGGTACCATTCTTTTTTGTTGCATGTTTTGTAGGAGAGAAATATTATCAGATACACTTAGGTGGCGTTTGTTTTTTAAGAGGTGCTAACTCTTAAGTCTGATTTCAGTTATGAAATGGTTATGAAATGTTTAAACGAATCAGACATAAGTGGTGATTAAGAGCTTAAAATGAAAAAACAAACAAGGCCTTATTCTTTTTTGTTGACTTCATCAATTTGTTTGAATGTATTTTATATGTTCTATAAAGATGAAATAGTATGAAGATTGCAATACCCTTATTGATATTTTTTTAGTTCTTCATTTATTATTCTCATGGGACTTGTGGGGGACTGGTAGTTGATTGTTTTGTAGAGCTTCAGTTGGTTTAGTTTCATTACCATTATTTCATTGTTATGCTCTTATTGTTGGTCACATTGATCATGATTTGGTTGTCTTTATAATTTATTTTATGGGTATTTACTTCATTTATATGCTTTTAAGATCGCCTGAAACTTTTTCCTGTATATACAACAACAACAGACACAAACCTGAGATCATAAATGACATATTGACACTGCATGCAAACGTGTTCATCTACATTGTCGTTTAACCTCAACAATATAGCCTGTAAGCTGAAGCTGAAGGATGATAACAAGGCTAAGACGCTTTGCACCAAGGTCAGTCATTGCATGTATAGGAGATGTAGTGCTAGAACATGACAAGATTGAAAATCTTACCCGGTAAAAGTGCATATTGTTCATTGATGCAATTCCCTAATAATCCTCATCATGCCTATTATCAGGGTATATTGTCTATTCCAAGTGCTTTTTTGAAAACAAATTTTGCCAGATCCATCAAGTAAAGTTGTAAAAACAGGTTTTATTAATAGCTATTTTATTACTTGTGGTTAGTTCAACAGATTTTATAATGATAAGCAAGCCAACTTTTCTTCTTTGTTGAGGTTCAAATGGATTGCATGGAAATTTTGTATTGTATCAGTTTACTTTCTTGTAATGAGTTGGTTTGTTTGTCTTTAGTATCAATTGGTTTGTTTTTTTCAATTTTGGTTTGTTTGCCTTTAGTATCAATTGGTTTCTCTGTATCAATTTTGGTTTGTTTGCCTTTAGTATCAGTCGGTTTCTTTGTATATATTTTGGTTTGTTTGTGTTTAGTATCCATTGATTTCTTGAACCAAATTACATATGCTTTTTTGAAAAAATTTATCCATTCATTTCTTACTGCAACAAGCTTTTGCTACTTTTGAACCAACATGCATTTCCTGCTAAATGGGAATCAAATGCTTATGTTATTTTTATTTTATGTTATCTGATTAGTTGTCTGACTAGAAACAGGTTATATCAGCTTCTAAGACGGTAGAAACAGACTCAACTGAGTTTTATGTCTTCTTTAAAATACATTTCGGGTTCATTAACATACGTTTAGGGGCCGTTTACTAAATGCTTACCTGGTTAGTGCATATCGGGTCGCTTTACTCTATACATGGCAAGATTGAAAACCTTTCCCGGTAAAAGAGCTATGACAAGTACCAAGAGTCTTAACTTGGTAATTCTTAGTGATTTCTCTTACCTGGTTAACTTTTACCGAATGAAAATATTGTATATCATGCCATTTTAATCGAACAAAATCTTATCCGTTAAGTTAAGTCAAAGTGTTACTCTTAATGGTAAGGACTTATCGGGTAGGAATTAGGTAAACGACTCCTTTTACCAATTCTTACCTAGATAAATGCTTACCGGCAAAATTGAACACTACATGTTACTTACCAAAACGGCATCGTTTGCAACAAGTTTCCCAGTAAGCACTTACCATGGTCAGAGTCGTCGCCATTACTTACCGGTTAAGACTCTTGGTCTTTGTTTTCCTTGTCTTCACTCTTACCGGGAACCGGGTAAGATTTTTGGTTCTTATCATAGTCCTTTGGTAAGGTGGTAAACGCTTTAGCCCTCTATCGAGAGGGAATAGGGAAGCAGGGCGACAACTAGTTGCTTTATGGTGAGTTGCTATCGCTCCTCTCCTTTCAGTTGATTCGGTTCGTGTTCAGTGTGCCCTTCGCCCTCAGCTAGTTGCCTTCTTATATGCATCAGGATCCCGATTCATGGATCTCCCCATACATGGTCTTATAACTTTGCGGAGACTCGTGTTTTTGGTAAACAGTCGCCTGGGCCTGGTCACTGCGACCCCCTTTGTGAGGAGGCACCCCTTCCCCGGAACCCCTTCCCTAGTAAAGAGATACTGACCATCGGTTCTATCGAAGGCTAAGAATTCTCTACTAGAGGGATTGAAAAGATCGAGGGTAATTTCTGAGTCTTGGTAAACGGCCCCTTAGTCTTAATTATTTGAACAACTCCTGGACTTCTATGTTGAATGCCTTTGGCATTAGGATCAATGACCCAAGCAAATGCACTATCTCAAAGTATGGATACAGTGTGTATTATTTTTGCATTGTATTGTTGTGTGATAATGCAAGTTTATCAGCCTTAAGCTGCTGTATTTGTTTTAGTTTCTTGGAATTGTACTTTTAGATTTGAAATGAATTGGATGCTTGTTTGTCTTTCTATGGGAATTTCCAACATGGTCTTATATTCTATGAATTGTTAATTGTTTTTTCTTTTATTTTATTAGATGTAAGAGGTTTTCTTTTATTTTATTGAATGTAATACATTTATAATCTAAGGTGTTGGATTATTTTTCCATTTCGTATATTTTCTCATACTTGATGTTTGACTTTCACCTAAAATATGAATAATGAACATATGTTTGACTTTCACCTAAAATATGAATAATGAACATATAGAAATTATCTTTTTTTATTTGTTGGAACCATAAAATCTTAGAAGTTTTGGGATTCTTGAGGGTGCCACTCATTAGGGTGAGCTAACATTTAAACAATGAATCATATTGAATGTAGAAACTAAATGTCATAAAATTCATTAGAAATTAAAAGATCAAAAAAACTATTTGTGAATCAAAAATCAAAAAAATGAGTTTGAATTTAATATTTAATGCAATTTTCATTCTCCATAGCTTTTACTTAAACAATCAAAAGAATTAAGCTCATGAACCTATAAATCAAATAATCAAATTGCTGGTGCCTGGTAGTTATCTTTCGTAAAGAATTAAGCTCATGAACTGGTAACAAGTGAAGCACCAAGCAATCCCTTGACAATAGTGGGTTGTGGCTAGCTCAATATGTTGTCGATTGTGCTTTTATGTGCGATATCTGATACCCCTTCATTTCAAAAAGGCTTGATATTTAAAAATTTGAGTTTACATTGATAGAACATTTGCATCCCGCTACATTGCACGGGCACATAACTAGTATAGTCATAGATAGATTAGTCTCTAATAGATACAATACATATCAAATACATATACTTACCAATAATAAAGGGATTGACATCCATTCCATATATATCTATTTCCATAACACCCCCCCTTGGATGTCGATTAAGAGCACTATGCCTCGTTAAAACCTTACTAAATAAACCTAGTGGGAAAAAACTTAGTGAAGGGAAAAAGAGTACATAGTCACTCCAAATACGCTTGGGGTTGTTACCTCATTAAAAACCTTGTCAGGAAAACCCAGTTGGGACAAAACCATGATCAAGGGAAAAAGAGTGCAACGTGTATTTTCTCCCCCTGATAATCACATCACTTGAGTTCTTCAAGTCGTCGCATCCCAATATCATGAACCAGTCTTCGAAACGTTGAATTCGGAAGGGACTTAGTGAATAGATTAGCTAGGTCCTCACATGAACGAACTTGTTGAACACTGATGTCGCCGCTTTTCTACAAATCACGTGTGAAGAAGAACTTTGGAAGTATATGCTTGGTCATGTCTCCTTTAATGTACCTTCTTTGAATTGAGCAATACATGCCGCATTATCTTCATATAAAATTCTTTATCCGAAATAATACCGCAAGATCCTCGAACATTTTGTACTACATTTCTCAACCAAACACATTCCCTACTAGCTTCGTGGATAGCTAAGATCTCGGCATGATTCGGTGAAGTGGCTGTTATAGTTTGTTTCATTGAGCGCTATGAAATTGTTGTTCCACCAATAGTGAATACATATCCGGTTTGTGATCGACCGGTATGGGGATCTGACAGGTATCCAGCATCTGCGAAACCAATTAAACTTGTCTTTGATTGATTAGTGAAGTATATACCCATATCTTTGGTACCTTGGAGATATCGAAAGATTTGCTTTACTCCATTCCAGTGCCTCCTTGATGGACATGAGCTATATCTCGCTAATAGATTCAAAGAAAATGATATGTCCGGTCTCGAATGACCGGCGAGAAACATTAGTGCCCCAATCGCACTTAGATATGGTACTTCAGGACCAAGGATACTTTCATTATTTGTTGGAGGTCGAAAAATGGTCTTTTTCAACATCAAGAGACCTCACAACCATAGGTGTGCTAATTGGATGTGATTTATCCATTAAAAACCTTTTCAACACCTTTTCTGGAACCATCATGTCTAGTGTCTCATCAAGAGACTCTTCTGGCATTTCTCTTACCTCATTTTGACCATCTTGGTTATTAGCTCCTTTTTTCTTTCGAGGATTTTTATCTTTGGAACCAATTGGTCTACCACGCTTCTCGTGTGCTCTAGACTCATTACTCAAGTGCTTACCCCATTTGGGATATTAATTTTAACTGGAGCGTTAGCAGCTGGTATATGTGACTTTGTCACTCTATTTAGGTCAGTACATGTGTCTGGTAATTGATTTGCAAGTCCTTGCAAGTGAATTATCTTTTGAACTTCTAGTTCACATTGTTTAGTTCGAGGATCAAGATTAGATAATGATAATTCACTCCAACTTATTTTATTTAGATTTTCCAGTTGTTTAGTCCCTCCCCCTAATGCTGGGAATTCTGATTCATTAAAATGACAATCATCAAATCGAGCCGTAAATAAATCCCCCGTTAATGGCTCTAAATATTTGATTATAGATGCTGATTCGTATGTTCCCAATCTTCTTTGAGGTCCCATCTTTGTGCGTTGTGGTGGAGCAATTGGGACATAAACTGCACACCCATAAACCCTTAGATGGTAAGTATTAGGTTCCTGACCAAAAACCATTTTTAAAGGGGAGGATGCATTATAACTTGTTGGCCTGATGCGAATTAGTGTTGCTGCGTGCAAGATAGCGTGGCCCCAGGCAAAAACTGGTAGTTTAGCTTTCATAATCATTGGCCTGGCTAACATTTGTAGTCGCTTGATAAGCGATTTAGCAAGCCCATTTTGTGTATGAACGTAAGCTACATGATGCTCAACTTTTATCCCAATAGACATGCAATAATCATTAAATATTTGGGAAGTGAATTCACCAGCATTGTCTAAACAAATTGTATCTGGAAAATGTGCTATCAATCGTATTAATTTGGGCAAGTAATCGTGTAAACGCCAAATTGCGACTTGATAATAAGCACGTATGTGACCATTTGGTTGATGCATCAATTAAAAAACATAAAATATCCAAATGGTTCATAAGAGGGGTGTATTGGCCCACATATATCCCCTTGTATCATTTCCAGAAATTGAGGGATTCAAACCCTATTTGGCTGGTGATAGGCGAGTGATTAGTTTTTTTGTAAACAAGCAACACAAGTAATATCATTAGCTTGAAGAATCTTCTAGTTCTTCAAAGTATGCCCATATGATTGTTATATCATTTTCGCATCATTACTGATCCGGGTTGGCCCAATCGGTCATGCCAAAGGATAAAAAATTTCTTGGTCCATAAACTTCTGGTTTATGACCACATTTAATTCAATTGCACTTATTTTAGTGTAGTATAACCCGAAAGAAAACGTAGGCAAATTTTTTTTCAATACTTGTTTCTTTCCTGTACATCATACTTGTAATGTGAATGTATGCAGAATGTCCTTTACTTGTAGTCTCAGTATGGTATCCATTCTTACAGATATCCTTAAAATTCAGTAAATTTCTTTGAGACTTGGGGGAATAAAGTGCATATTCAATTTTCAAATTAGTTTCGCCTGGTAATAGTACATGTGCTTTTCCTAAACTTTCAATTATCTTTACACTTCCAGATATTATGTTGATATTTGCCTTTTGTGTATTTAATGAGAAAAATAACTCATTTTCTTGGATTTTTGTATGTTTGATTTTGTTGATAGTATTTCACCAATATTTCAATTTGTGAAAACAAATCATTCAATCTATTGGACTTCCAGGTAGTAGGGGAATCACATGGATTTCTTAAGTCCCTATAAACCTTAGGGCTATTTACACCCGTTTGACAAAATCCAATTGATATCTTGCAATTATTTAATTTGAAAATAACATTGCTGATTATAGAACTTTTAGCATGATACCAAAAAGAATAGGAGTTTGACACATGTAATATCTGTCAAATCTAAGCTTCCAGGTTAGCATTTATTAAGTTTATATTAGTGATATTTTAGATAAAATATTAGAATAAGAGCTATTTAGTCTAGATTGGCCGATAGATTTCTAAAAATCCTGATGGTTACTTAGAAAGTCCGTTTCCGACTTATAACTATCTGAAACATCTTATATAATGCCAAGTGCTATAATTTATATCCAAATTATTTAAGATATAGAATTCTAATGTTTCAAATATAAAACTTTTATTTTTGTTAGAATTTAACCAAAATGGGCTTGTATTTTATAGAAAAAAATGTCACAAATTGAGAAGATAACATTTTAAACATTTTGGGCTTTTTTTTTTTTAGTATTTTGGATTGGGAAGGGTCCAAGGCCAGCGCCCCCACCCCCCCCCCCTCCCCTCTCTTCTCTCCATATGTAATTTTTTTTTCAAACATATCACATTTTCAAATCCAAATTTAAAACTCTCTCATCTCTCTCTCTAAAAATCAAGAGTCACCTCTAGAACTCTCTCTTCTTCTCTCTAAATTTCCAGCCATTTTTTTTATCAAAAATCCATCATATTAGCAAGATTATTTGAAGATATTGAACCTCTATCATCACACAAGTAAGTAACAACACCATCTTCATCATTTTCTTATCAATTTTGGGTGAAAAACTCAATTTTTCTTGCATTTTAAGCAACTTTCTTCTAACCTCCGAAATTTCTGAGTTTTATGGAGAGATTATACACCAAAAACATGTAAAAATGATCATATAATGGTGGTAATCTATGACCCAAGCAATAAAACTCAAGAAAGTAGGTAAAGATCATGTTGCATGATGATTTTGATCATTGAAAGGAATATTTTGGTGCTGACAGATTATATACTAGTGATTATTTTTTTTTGAGCGGAAATTCGAGGCACATCCATTAAAAACGAAAACCAAAACAAAGATAAGTTACATCATCAAAATAAAGAAGACAAACAAGAACCACAAGGCGTGTAACCAAAATAAACCAATGGAAACAAAACCCACCAAAATCGAAACAAGACCAAAACATCTCCAAAACACAAACCGCAACCAACTAAGTAGGAGCCACATTAGAAATACTCCTTTGCCTGCAATTCCGCTTCCAAGCCATTCTTTGAAGGATGACTCCTCTAGCTTCTTTAAAGAGGGTATCCACAGTCCGCCTATTGTTCTCAAACAATCTTCGGTTCCGCTCTTGCCAAATGTAGTAAACCGTTGCCGCAAAGGTGATGCAATGAAGAGAGGACCAATTATTGAAACTACCACCGTCTATAGCAGCCAAGATGTCATCCCATGTATCCGGGGTGCTTCCAATACTGACTTCCATTTTCAAACAATCCCAAAGTGCTTTCGAGTATACACATTGGAAGAACAAATGATTATGAGTTTCCAGACATTGGTGACATAGAAGGCACTTCATATCTGGAGGGTGTTGCTTCCGGCTCATAATTCGAACTTGTGTAGGCAATCGTCTATGACAAGCATTCCATACACAAACTGCATGTTTTGGAATATGCGCCTTATTCCAAACCACTTTCGTCCACGTCTTTACCTCCATCCCAGGGGTCATCGATTTCCAAGCAAGGCTGATAGAGAAATCCACCATATCATTCCCTCTACCAATCCACCGAATATGATCTGGATCTTGCGTCAAGTGTGTGATTGGAATATCATGCAATTGAGGTGAATGACTGATAAACTCATTTGGCCAAGATTCACCAATCACATCAATGAACTGTTGAACCGTCGTATCAATAGTAAAACCCATGGCACAAAAACGACGATAAGTAATAAACGAATTCAAGGGACCAGTCAATAACCACTTATCTTCCCAAGCATTAGTGCTTGTACCATTACCAACATGTGATATAAAATGATGCCGAACTAGAGGTCGAATCTTCAAGATATACCTGAAAATCCAAGACCACCAATCTTTCTTCCGGACAGTCCAGAAGGTAGCATCTTGGATATAATGCCGCCATATCCATTTGACCCAAAGTGAATTACGTTTGGTAACAATGTCCCATACATGCTTCGTGACCAAGCATCTATTCCATAAGCCAAGCTTTTTAAAGCCTAGCCCACCATTGCACTCCGGCTTGCAAACATCATCCCAGGCTATACGACACTTGCCTTTGGAGCTGTCACCATGAGCCCATAAAAAGTCACGAAATAGGGCTTCCAAATCATAAATAATACCCGCAGGCAATACAAACACTGACATCCAGTATATCTGTAATGATTGGAGTACCGATTTGATAAGTTGCCGTCGACCACCATACGAAAGAAACTTGTTCTTCCAATTATTAATGCGGTTTTTCACTTTGCCCACAATTCCATTGAAACTATCAGTATGCAATCTTACCGGAGAAAGAGGGACACCCAAATACCGGATTGGGAAAGACCCCATACGGAATGGAAGGGAAGAACGAATGGCCTGCTTCACACTATCCGGAACATTACCAAAAAAGATATCACTCTTTTCCAAATTAGGAGCAAAACCAGATTTTAGTTGGAAAAGATCCAAAGCCTTCTTGACCACTTCAATAGACGCCAGGTCACCATTGGTAAATACAAAAAGATCATCCGCAAAGCAAAGATGTGTGATCATGAAATCGTCGCATCCCTTATGGAATTTAAAGTCAGCTGCTTCCTCAATGCAATGCTTCAAAATAAGCGAAAACCCTTCCATTATAATCGTGAATAAGTATGGTGATATGGGATCACCCTGCCTGATACCACGTTTACCCACAAAAAACCTATGGGTTTCACCATTTATAGCAATAGAATAAGAAGAAGTGGTGATCATAACCTTCACCCATTTTACCAAAACTGGATGAAATCCAAGTTCAGTAAGCATGTGAATCGCAAAATCCCAATTGACCATGTCATAGGCTTTCCGAAGGTCAATTTTTAGCGCACACCTGGGGGGTCCCGAATCCAAGTGATAACCTGCCACCAATTCATGCGCCATTAAAATATTATCAGATATTCGTCTACCTGGTATAAAGGCAGATTGAGCAGGGTTGATAAGCGTATCCAAGCAAGTCTTCATACGATCAGCAATAACCTTGCTAATACATTTGTAGATAACAGAACAGCAGGCTATAGGCCGAAAATAAGAAACACAAGTGGCATTCGGCACTTTAGGAATCAAGCATAATAAAGTGTGATTTAACTCACGGTCCAGCCTTCCCGAGTAGAAAAAATTGTGGATAGCCCGCATTACCTCCTTTCCAACAATTGACCAAGCAGCCTTATAAAATTTTGCCGAATACCCATCAGATCCAGGAGCTTTATCATTTCCAATTTGTGATAAGGCATCAACAATATCCTTATCTCCAATTGGCCGAATCATATGTAAAGCCTCCGAAAGGGGAAGCCGTCGCTCAAACCAGTCAGGATCTAAGCAAGAGTACATTTCGTGACCACTTTGTCCAATAATGGATTTAAAATAGTCAACAAAAACCTGTGGAACATCGTCATCGTACAAACACGCCCCTTGGCCATCAACCACCACAGAAATTCGAGAAAGAGACCGCTTCTCCTTAACCGCTTGATGAAAGAATTTGGAATTGTAGTCACCCTCATTAAGCCACTTTATTTTGGCCCTCTGACGTAGCATCATGCTCTCTTGCAAGAAAGCCTGCTGATATGCCAGATGAAAGTGGGCCAAATCCTCCTGTAAATCCTGGTTCCAAGGGTCCCGATCACATTCTTTCTGAATACCATCCAATTCCTCCTTCAAAGCAATAACCTTCTTTTCAAGATCACCCATCATCGTCCGTAACTTACGAAGATGAGGTTTTAATTTTTTCAATTTACTCAACACTTGGAACATAAAAGACCCTTGAGAAGGTTGATTACATATTCCTGCAACAGTCTGAAGAAAGAGAGGATGAGTAGAGACGGCATTATCAAATTTAAATCCCATTACCTTCTTCGTTTTGCCACCCTGAAACGAAACCATGGCCGGGGAGTGATCTGAGATACCCCTCGGCAGAAAACAAGCAGAGCAATCCCCAAACTGAGTTGTAAACGACGTATTTAGCATTGCCCTATCCAGTTTTCGCATTAAACCCTCTCCCCCTTTCGGTTTTTGCCACCAAGTGAATTGACACCCCGTGTAAGAAAGATCAAAAATATCAATGTCAGACATACAACTATGGAAATCATTCATCTCCCTGTCCCGAGTAGACGTGCCTCCAAGACCATCATGCGGGAATAACATAGCATTAAAATCCCCCATAATTAACCAAGGTTTATCACCCAGGAGAACCTTGAATTTCCTAAGACCCGACCACAGTTCTCTCTTCTTCGTGCCATTATTAGAACCGTAAACAATAGTAAGAAAAATAGGATCAACTTCTCCTAAGATATGAACTTCACAATGCATGAACTAGTTATGAGTTTCAAGCACCATTACATTCATGACCTTAGGATCCCACGCCAAAACAATCCGAGTTACATTATCACACGAACCAAAATTAGAACACCAATTCCATCTCGGGAACACATTAGTACAAACATCAATCAAGTTTCTACGAATTAAATGAGTTTCAAGAATGGAACAAAACGACAAACCTTGCAAACGCACCAAAGACTTCACCTCCCTTTGTTTAATCGAGGAAGAGAGACCCCGAATATTCCAACATACGAGCTTAATCATTGGGGTGACAAAATCGGGCCTTTACCTACCACCTTCTTTTGAACCACTTTGGACGACCCACTACTCTTTGACGACTCTACAGTAGTCTCCTCAACAGGATCCCCAGATCCCGCCTCACGTCCATTCAAAGCTGAGAAACGATTTGAAGTAGTTGGGTTCTTAAGAATCCCCTTTATAGGCTTTGGTTGCATCTTATTCACAACCGAGTGAATCATCGTGTCTTTTGGCATCTGTTTTGACCCCATGCCATCAGATTTATTCAACCTCCCCACAACCGGATCCACACCAGATTCCTTAGGGACAGGAATATTAGAACTCTTCTGAGGCAAACCAGAACCACCCACCTCATTCGGCAATACTACACTTAGCTGACCATTATTCACGGCATTAACAGGTATCAGATTCGGTTGAACCACCTTTGCTATTGGATCCGTTTTCAACATATCTGGCACAGGAATACTATCAATTACCGCCTCATCCTCTTTTGAGTTTGAGCATTGGCCCACATCTTTACCATCCCCCTTAGAAGTCACTACCTTTGGCCGCCACTGCTTTCTCTCAACCACCGTGAACCCATCTGCATCCACCTTCTTTTTATCCTTGGAGACTAGTTTCTTATCCAACGCCGCCTTCACACACGAAGAGATCTTGTGTCCAAAGATTTTACATAGTTCACATTGAACTGGCTCCCAAATATATTCTACTTGAACTTTGACACTTTCATTCTTTCCACCAGTAAGGTTGGGAATAATAACCTCAATCTCCCGCTTCAATCGACCTATAGCCCATACATCAATAAGGACTTTAGCAAAACTAGGACGACCCCATGACCGCTCACACATATCCGCCGTGCAAGCATCCATTCGTTTCGGCACCCCCAAAACACTAGCAATGCGGCTTACCCCCTCCTTATTGAAAGCAACAAGAGGAATATTGTGAAGCTTAACCCATAATGGACAAGTGGAATGTTCGGGTTTAACAAGACCCTTTGTGGGGTCCCACCGCTGAACAAACAATGGAACACCACGAATCATCAAAGGACCCTCGTCAATGACACTTAAGCAACCCCCTTCATCATTGAAACGAAAAAAGAAATACCCACTTGCATGAAACATGGCCTCCTTAAAACCATACTTTCCCCAAGCATGCGCCACACTACGTTGCACGATCGGGAAATGTACCCGTGGGCCCAGAAAATAACCATACAGAGTAGAATTAAAAGATTTTACCATGGTTTCAGTTAACTTAACCGGAAGAAGAAGGCTCTCAGCTTCACGATCGTCTAAAGGAAAAAACTCAAGCTCCGGCTTCGAACCCTCACCAAGAACCGATCTGAAGGATTTCTTTACTTCTACAGCTTTCGGGTCTAAATCCTTGTTCAAATCACCTCCATTACTCGCTACCGGAATGCTTGCGTCAGCCCTAGGGGTGACGTCACCTCCCAAGTCGCCTGATGAAACGCCTGCGTCAGCCCTAGGGCTGACGTCATCGATGACGCTGGTTACGCCACCTACGCCACCGTCCGATCCAGCCATGCCTGCCATGCCAACGATTCACGACGATCACTAACCACGAACGAAGCCTTAGACAAGCCAAGGAAACACGATCGTGGCTACGAGTAATCCCAAATCGATGGGGATTGAAGCCTTAGATCAGATCCAAGGAAACACAAGCCCCACCAATCACTAAATCGATCAAAAGAAAGCGATCCTAGTCGACAACCACGAACACGGCAACACTAAAACCCACAAAACCGAAACCCTAGGTCTCAAAAAAGACAGCCACCACGAACCAAACAGAAAAACGAATCACAAGAAGAGAGAACGACGAGAAAGCAGCACGAAAACCAAGAACAAACGAATCAAAACGCAAAAATCCGGCCAAAAAACGCATGAAACCCTAGCAAACCCTATTCGCCCTCTCCCATCTCTCTCGTTACAATGTTCCTTACGTATAATGGTCCTTACAAAAATTGTCTATATACTATACTATACTAGTGATTATGTCGCCCATTTCTTTCAAATTACTTTCAAATCCAAGTGGTCTAACTCAAAAACATTGAGTTTTGACCCCCCAAATACTCATATCAATTTGGATGTGCATCTGAGAGTTCAACAATAGGTAAACTCTACTTTGAACAACCATAACTCTCTAGATATTCAACCAAATTGCTTGCTCTTTCTTATGGAATTTATTTTATCAAGTTAGCTTTCAAATGCATTTGGTCTCACTAAAAAATACGAGGATTTGACCATTTGAAACCTTGAAACAAATTTGATATGCAAAGAGTGAAATCTGGACAGATTGTTATATGTATATTAAAAATACAATAACTCCTTCAAAACTCAATGAAAAAGGATGATTTTTCTTTTAAAAGTTAATTTATGAGTTATCTTCTGTTTGCAAGTGGAATCACATGAAAATATGAAGTTTTGACCCTCCAAACACCCAAAACATTTTAGGTGTACAAACAGTGAATCCACCAGTAGGTAAACCCTACTTTGTGTGATAATATCTCTTTGATTATTTATCCATAATGCATAATTCTTCTTCTAGAGTCTTCTTTTATGAGTTAGGGTTCATATGAATCTGGTTTCACTAAAAAATATGAAGTTTTGAGGCATTAACCAATTTATTTAAGTTAAGTGTGCAATTTGTTAACTAATGACAGATGTGTGCATGCAACTTTAAGGTGCCATATCTTCCTCATAACTCATCCAAAATGAGTGATTGTTTTTTTTTTAAAGTTTCCTTTATGTGTTACGTTTCTAATCCAATTGGAATTTCTAAAAAATATTTAGTAGAACTCCTCAAATGGTTGTTTTACTAACAAGGTGTAATCTGCTTTACCAGTAGTGACCCATTACTTTGTAAAAATTATTTGAACCCTTTTCACATCTCCAAAAAGCATGAAAATTGGTCGAAGTAACCTTAACTCAGTAATGTATCACATATAAAAAATGGAGAATTTTGTAATTTTGGATATTACTCTAATTTGATCATTTTTAGGACTTAAAGTTTCTGCCAGAAAGTGAAATTCTTAAATTCTTGATTTCATGAACTTTGATCAATTGAAGGCCTATAATGGTACATTTCGGTATAATTTATCACGTTAAAGGGCATATGTGCATTATATACGACGGGACTAATAGTTAACCAAGTTGGACATATATGGACATTTAAGGACTTATAATATAAGCATCCTCATAAGCAACCCTAAGACAAATAAGTGACCATTTGGGTGTTTTACTTTGATAGGAAAACGTTAGGCCGACAAGTGAACTTATCGTGTTTTTAAGCGGAGCTTTTTGCTATCAGGTGAGTATTCACAGCCCCTCTTTTAAAGTGTTTTATACGTTTTGGGGTGAAAAGCATGATTAAGTGAAATATTTGAGCTATTTGCATTATCGAATGTGAAATATTATGAAATTTATGTTATTGGCACTAAGGCATGTACACTAATAGTTTGTATTGAGTAAAATGTCCTATAAAAGTTTGTACACTACTATTAACTCAAGTGAGGAGCCGAGAGTATATGTGGATAGCGCTATTTGGACTGACAATCCCACCTAAAAACCGACAAGTAGGGGTGCGGATAGCAATCCCACCTAAAACTCACAGGTAGGGATGCACTTTATTTATAATAGAGGTTCTATATATGTGGGGTCTTAGTCCCACCGCTAAGGTTGAATTAAAAAGATTTTTTGTGGTCGAAAGGTTTAGTGGTGACTCATAACTTACTTTAAATTAGGGTACAATATGCCTTGAATGTTTTGAAATATTAAAGAATTACTAAGTGCCATAAAAGTTATTTTTTGCTCAAAAATTCATTTATGCAAAGATGTTTATATTATTGAAAACTTGTGAACTCACCAACTCTTTGTAGTTGACCTTGTTTTTATCATGTTTTTCAGGGGTAAGAAAGATTAACTGAAATGCTTGTTATATGGGCACGTCGACATCAATCACGTTTTAAATTTGAAATCGTTTTGTTTGGACACTTTGTTTCCTTTATTTTGTTAAAACTTTGAACTTGTATGATGTAATTTCGGGTTTAATTTGTTATGTATTTGAATGGATGATTGGTGTTGTTTTTGCCCTATTGCTATGAAATTTTGAACTATCACGCCTCGTGTTTTTCGCTTTAGCGGGGTGTGACACTTTGTTTTCTGCTCTATCTTAATTTTTATCATGAATAATGTTGAATAGGCCTTGTGCGACCGCACCTTCGGCACACCCCTAAGCCGCCCGTGTACGAAGTTGCAATAAGACGGATTATTCAGTAACCTTTACAAGAAAGAATAGAGGTAGAATAGAGAATTTTTTGAAGACAAAAAAAACTAATACATAGGACGGTTAAAATTGTCAAAGTGAAAGTTGGTGACTTTTCAAACAATCAACCATGTGACAATTGATCCAAACTGTCACCAAAAACTGATTTTTACGGGGCTCCTTTCTCTTTGTGACATCTATCCAAACAGTCACTTACTTTACCAAAGATTGTGGTATTTATCATGCATTTTTAGGACCTGACGCTTGAAGAATATTTTCCATTTTTTGGTTATGTATGGAAAGATAGAAATAAAATGACCACAATTTTAGGTGCTTTTCTTCTAGTATTCAAGGCTCTTTATTTTGGGGGACCCCATAATAATAACAAAGAATGTGCTAAACTATTAACAAGAGTAGAAATTGTGGCAGTTAAGAAATTGCAGCCTTCCAAATAAGAACTGGCCAGTCCATGGGTCCATCTTTGTTTAGCTGACTCGCTCGGGATATCCTAGCATCATTCCGGCATTTCAGCGCAAGAGGATCTTTAAAGGTGATTCCTAAAGTGATTTGCTATTGTATTTTTCTTTAACGACGTTTGTCCAAAATGTCATTGACTTTTCGAAGGACGACCTTTTTCCTTTGCGACATCTGCTCAAACTATCACCGACTTTTCGTCCCTTTTCCTTTGCGACATCTGTCCAAACCGTCAACAAAAGTAGCTTTTCGAAAGGCAATCTTTTTTCCTTTTGACAACATCTATCTAAACTGTGAACAAAAGTAATTTTTCCAATAGTCGTCTTTTCATTTTGCGACACAAGTCAAAACAATCACTTATATACCCACAAAACTTACCTACTTTAGGTTTCATCTTGGTCCCATGTGGAACAAAGTAAAACCACTAAAACTCAAGTTTCTTTTTTCCTAAGACTCGGCCAAAAAACACTTAAATTATAAACATTAATTTGCAAAAGGCTAAAGAGACATTTCAATTCATGCCGACACACGGTCAAACAAGATTAAATTTCATTCAAATTTTCTTTATATACCGGTTCCTTAACAGACTCCATTCTTTAAACCAAACACCACCTTAGAGTTGCTTCTGTGTTGAAAACAAACATGGTCTTCTTTTTATCCACTTAAAGAACAAAAACTAATGCTAATTGTCCAAAACCAGCAGAACCGCAATAGCTTTCAAACCTATATTTTCTCTATCTGCTAATATTCATAACCGATGTACAAAAATATAATATTTTAGGTGGGTTTGTCCAAATACAACACAGGTCCAGGCCTCCGGCTAGCCTCATCCTTGAGTGAGTCAAAATATCCTCTCAGGCTCTCACATTTGGTGTCCTTGGAGGTGGGTTAGGTGTGGGCCGGTTGGAATTGCCGGTAATCAACTTTTTACCCAAATTATAGGTGGGTTAAGAATAGCGTAGCATAAAAGGAAACAAAATCATGGGTTCGAAAGAGGAGACATGCACCAAACTTATTAGATAGAAACATGAAGAATGATATTAACAAGTTGGAGTAAAAACTAACACATATACCACTAGCATTATTAAATCACTTCAACAAACAAGAAAACCAGAAGGTCCAATGGCTACTGTTGATCAATTGGATGAGTTTATATTATAAACACTAGAAAAATAGGAGTGACAACCTGTAAATGCAATAAAACCAAATGTATGTTAGTTGTAGCCATACTTGAAATGTTATTTGCAACTTTAGATGCAGTATTGTTAGTTAAACCATCATTTTTATGCTCCTCACACACTCACTTCTCAATTCTAGAAAATGTAAGAACGTATTATCGAGAACAATAACATGATGCAGCAGGTGAAGTCCTTGATTTCCTAAATATAGAGTGAGGTTCAAGGGAAAACCCCAAAAAAATGAAAAACTGAAGAACATCCTAATAACCATTCATCCATATGGTATGCAAATGTATTCATCCGTGTGTTATGCAAATGTGAATACAAGATGTTTTCTGATTTCTATGCATGTAATGTACATGCACATACCGGACAAACTAGTAACATGCACACATGCACATAAACCAGGAAATATCTTCAACTACCTGTACGTACATATACATACCGTACAGATGAATAGTTATTAGGGTGTTCCTCAAATTTTCATTTTTTCGGTTTTATCTGAATCTGACCCTGTATGTATGTGTGTGTGTATATATATATATATACCCAGACAAGTTAAATTTAAGTTTGAACTTAGAAGGTGCTTGCTTATATGGAACTCGTGACAAAAGGGAGAAACGAGTACACTACCTGGGAGATACCGGTACTATATATATATATATATTTATGGAGAGGAAGGTGGTGATTGATGCAGCTCTGCGCTGAGCATGTGGTGAAGTAGCATCTCAACCCTCTGACTGCGTGTCTTTGTGCTGAGAAATTCATCAGAAATGAAGGTAAGCAAATATTGAGTATATATGCATCACAACTAAATTTAACCTTCCTGAGACTTACCCCAAGTTACGGCGTCCCCTTCCTCCCTTTCCCTGGATTAGAAAGAAGACATTAGCTCATAAATTGATACCAAAATCTCATGTCTATACACACCTTCAAGTGCTTGATGATCTAAAATAACAAATCATATATAATTAACATTTACATTGCTGTGGTCATCTTCTGATGATAGTAAGATGAATATGAAATTTCATTAATAAAAAAAACAAATTTAATTTATTATTTATTTCAAGTTAATAATATAGCAGATTCTATACAGTCCTAATAGGCAATGCTAATAGTCAATAATATTCTTAGGGTAAAGTTTAAATGACCACCCAGTCACCTCATAGAGTCAAAATGATACAGGGAGAATTCGAGAGTTAACGAGACTTCTAGTCGATCTTTGGAAAAGAAGAAAACGGGCTCGAAAAAAGTTCGTAAACCTGCATCGGAAACTGAAAAATAGTTTCTTGCGCAAATTGGGTCGTGTGTCGGGTCGCGGACGCATCCTAACGAGTCCCGAAAGGATTGCGTTTATTTGTTTGTTTAATTATTTTATCTCTTAATTAGTTTAGGATATTTATTTAGCTTTAATTATTATTTATTTGTTTTTTAATTAGATTAGGATTATTATTAATAGTTTCCTTTTCTTAGTTTCCTAGTTTATTTAAGTTTTCTTTTCTTAGTTTCCTAGTTTATTTAGGTTATGTTTTTTCATCCTTATTTAAGGACTCTTTGGCTTCATTGTTATTCATTCAATTTATCAATAAACTTTTTCTTGAGTGTTTTATCTATATTCTTGAGTTCTTTCGTTGTGAAGACTCGTTTTCCTAGGGTTTGACGTCTGTCGACCTAACCGCACTTTTCCGCTGCATCAGTTGGTATCAGAGCAGGATTCACCTGCCCTCCACTAACTATGGCAGACCACCAACCCGCTACCAAAGCAGATCTAGCTCAGTTGTCTACGGATCTTACCGCGACACTAACTGATCTGACAGCGGCTATCACTCTACTCAGAACCGACCTCAACAACAACTACCGTCGAAGAAGGGACAGGCACGAGGAACCGATCAAAGTTCCGCGCGGCCACATTTACAACAGTATAGATTCGGTTTCTCTCCTGGGCAAACGATCCGTTTTTAAGAGGCCGCGTAAAAAAGATAAAGTCCATCCGGTCAAGGTTTCGCACGACGATTTCTACAACCGTGTTATGGGTCCAATTTTGCTCCTAAACAAACGACTTTCGATCTGAGAGAGTACACCGGAAAAAGTCGTATTCTTGCCCGATAAAGTTGAAGATAAATTCCATCACGTCGTCGTACAACCACACGAAAAAATCCAAACCGATCCCAAAGAGTCAACAATAGATTTTGGTTTCGTGATCAAGGAAACCAAAGATGAGTTAGCAGAAGATATTTTTGATCTTGTGAAAGAAGCATCCGAGGGTGAATTGGTTGCGGACATTCCTGAGCCAACGAGACCGTTGACACAAGAAATCACGAAGGAAGAACCTAAAGACGATGCTTCCATTATTCCAACAACCAAGACTCCGGATCAAACTGAGGCAATTCTTGCAACTTTTTACCCTTTCGAGTTTGATAGAATTTCGCTCGTATGGAAGCGATTACGACACCAAACTGTGAAACTTGAAGATCAGTCAACCTTTACAAATTTTGAAGCCAAAGTAATCGACCCGAATGTATTAAAGATCATATGATTCTGTATTGCGTCAAGAATTATATTGCTTTGTTTTTCAAGTGAACTCGAGGTCGAGTTCTTTTCAAGTGAGGGTGACTGATACAGGGAGAATTCGAGAGTTAATGAGACTTTTAATCGATCATTGGAAAAGAAGAAAACGGGCTCGAAAGAAGTTCGTAAACTGAAAAATAGTTTCTTGCGCAAATTGGGTCGTGTGACGGGTCGCGGACGCATCCTAACGAGTCCCGAAAGGATTGCATTTATTTGTTTGCTTAATTGTTTTATTTCTTAATTAGTTTAGGATATTTATTTAGCTTTAATTATTATTTATTTGTTTTTTAATTAGATTAGGATTGTTATTAATAGTTTCCTTTTCTTAGTTTCCTAGTTTATTTAAGTTTTCTTTTCTTAGTTTCCTAGTTTATTTAGGTTATGTTTTTTCATCCTTATTTAAGGACCCTTTGGCTTCATTGTTATTCATTCAATTTTTATCAATAAACTTTTTCTTGAGTGTTTTATCTATATTCTTGAGTTCTTTCGTTGTGAAGACTCGTTTTCCTAGGGTTTGACGTCTGTCGACCTAACCGCACTTTTCCGCTGCATCACAAAACATATGAGAATGGATGGATTAACAATTTGTCTATAAACCCAGAAAAAGAAGAGTTTCTTAATTTGACCAGAGAGAAAATAGCATTAATCTTAGGGTAAAAATAGCATCTCCATTCCTGGAGTTCCTTGACCAACAAAAAATTTCACTGTGAGAAGGAATCTTATTTACCATTAATCCATGATAACATTTTAACACGAGAAATTCTTCAATAAGTTGTTGATCCCTAAAAATGAAGTTTCACATTGAAATTGATGCACTTAATATAGTTATTTGCTTTGTTTCTTTTCACATGCCTCTCAATGCATAAGCTTCAAAACATTATATATTTGCCATTTTAACAGGTGACAAGTGATGTGATGAAGCCTTGAAAGTGGAATTTGGAAAGAAAAAAGAAACCATGCAATATGATAAGATTGAACTTTACTAACCTTTGTATCTTCATCTTCGTCAGGACACTCAATTTCTAACTCAGCAAAGAATGCCTCCAACACAAATGCGACAATCTGAAAATATATAAAGATTTTTTTTATGATATTGTAATAAAAATATTTAAAATATAATATCACCCTACCCTCTTTTGGTGGTTCAAATAGAATTAGCTTCTAGTAAATATATAGGAAGCAGAAGGTACCATAAACATGAGAAGAGAAAAAGAATCTCTAAAATAACAGCATTTCAATGGTTGATATGCTATATGTTTGGCATGTAACTGATATTATGAGGGCTTTGAAAACCAATCTCACCAAATTGAGGAGGAGCAGAACTGTTATTAGATAGAAGCTAATGAAATACGCATAACTCCAAGCTGTTCCTGTCAATGTCGCATAACCCTGAAATAGTTGAATAAACATTTCAAGTGATGAAGCCACTAATGAAATGGGTCTAACAGCATGATTTTTAATGATCAAATGAACAAGTAGAGTACTGTGCTATGGTATGGTATGGTATATCTTCCAAAATTACCAATGACTTGTTGAACTATTAAATAGGATGTCCAATTAGGTATGATAGTTTCAAATTTCAATGCAAGAATCTAGTAGTCAAATGTTTCCACCTTTTACTTCTTTAAAACACACCCAAAGTGGAATTGTTACTCTATTTTGGAAAGATCTAAAGACATCCCAAAATGTTCTCATCGCATTCATTTCGTATTGTTTTTGTTAACATAATTAAAGATCTGCAGTTTATCTTTTTTTAAAGGACGGATTTTTGTATCTTACATTGTAATTTCCTCTGATCTTCAGTATCTTGTATCGGCCAAAATCTATGTGTGTCTTTAGGATTCTTGTCATATAAGGTATCAAATACAAATTATATCAATCAATAATGGATAGATATGCAAACTTTGTATTTCTTTCTAACATGGACAAAATTATCTTTTGATGTGGATATTGGAAATGACTATTCTCACGACTCATGCTATCCAATCATTGAATGACTCTAGATAGAGTTATGGTTACCTAAAAGGATGATAACAATGAAGAAAAAACACCAAATTTGTCTTCCAGATCAGATAAAGAGATTCATCACCAAGTCAATTACAGCCTATAGAATCACCCATATTTGTAGTGTTTGGAATAACAAGTTTATAGTAGACAAAAGCTATTTAAACAAGTGAAGTGAACAAAGCAACAGATAGCATACAATGTACTATTGGAATAGTGAACAGTTAGTATGCATATAACTTGCACATTAATGAAAAACAGGTAGTACCATGAATGGATCATACCTGCATCCAAATTTGCCAGTTTCCCATCACAAGCAAATTGAAGAGTGTCACCATACCATTCGGGTAGTCGTTAAAATTAAATAACAAGTAACTGATCATCAAGTCAAGGAAAATTTACTCACAAATTGATGTATATGTGAAAACATGAGCAGTTTAAAATAACTGTTTGGCATAAAAGCGCTACTATAGGAAAATGCTGATATATAATTCTTAATCTAATCTAAAATATTGTATCTGTATATGTTTCATATGTATAATAAGGTATTAGATGAAAGCACTTTGTAATAGTCAATACATAAAGCATTGTAGCAAATAATGTAGGATACTCGCTATCAGCAAGATCTGTACTTGGTAAATCTGGGTTTCCCGCATTGACTATCCCACCAAAGATCTAGCACATTAAGAAAAAAATAAGTTATAGATATATCTTTGAAGCTCCAGACATATCTTTAAAAATAAATAAAAGAAAAGTGGTTTTCGTTGCACATTATACACATCAGATAGATATATTCTGTAGACGAGCTCCTGAAAAGATGTGTAATATATGATACAAAAGTAGAGAAAAAGAATATTTATCCACGTAATTTTGATTATACCTTGCAGTATACAAAGAACAAGCACACAATTTGGAGGAACTAAAATGAAAGACTTGAAGGAAAATGCCAAGCATAAAAACTGAAAGTACCTGTATGCCCATTGAACAGTAAATGCACATGACACAAAAGATGGTACCCAGGTACGGCATCAAACTTGGTATCAGCGTTAAAAATGTAGCAATAAAGGCTCGGTATCTTTGAACATGCATCAAGATCCTAATCAATCTTAACATCCTTGCGATAAGAAGATAACGAATCCTGAAAGTAGAATTGTGGAAATCTATTACGTTCAAAATATAAGCCGGTGCCAATATACAAGTTGTTGGTTTAAAAGAATTGGGGTTGATTATCAAAGTCAACCTTAGTATATCGTATGAAATAGAAAATACCTTTAGGAGAAACTGTAGAACTTTTTTATAGAATTAGGCTACATTACATAGTCATATAGATGATGAAATAGTTGGTTCCTCGGTTCTCAAAATATTTGTGGTTCTCATTTGAACCGACCCCTATATGTATTTGCACATTAAAAATAAGCGATGATACATATTATATGATATATATTTACATATTATATATTGTGGAAAATCTGTTTCGTTATCATCTCTAATATAAGTTTAGACTCGGTAATGTCTTCTATGGTGTGCGAATTTCAGGATTTGGACTCGGGGAGGATGATTGGCGGTGCTAAAGTGCGTGGAAACCTCTTCCTATTTGAAGACAGTCTACGGTAAAACCACCAAGAAACCCAACTAGTGCATGTTTTCAATTTAACCAACAGAGGGAGCATGTTCGTCTCATGTTCATCTATGGCATCTTAGTTTAGGGAGCCTAATTTCATGTACTTAAATGGCTATTTCCTGATTTGATTACTAAAAACTTATCCATTTCAATGTGAATCTTGTAAACTTTCAAAACACACTCAAAATTCATACCCAATTCAACTATACAAAGCATCCCATCATTCTACTCAATTCATAGTGATGTATGGATACCATCTTGAATAAAGAACCTTTCTTCTCTAGATGGTTTGTTTCCTTACTCGATGACCACACTCGTGTCATCCGAATCTTTCTTATGAAAGATAAATCTAAAGTGAGACATGTCTTTCAAGTGTTTCATAAAACTCGAGTTAGAATTTTTTCTCTATTATGCCCTCACATAGAACATTTTCATTTCAACAGCAATTGTTTATTACCATCAGCAGTCCCACTTCGGCATCATGCAAGGAATCTCGGACTAAACATACATAACATCTCATAAACTGAAAATTTGTAACAGCCTTACCACTCCCCATTTGAAATAAATGGTAGCCCTTTTGGAGCTACGAATGTTGTTGTTTCTCCAATAACTGCAAACATCATTGAAAAGGGGAAAAATATAATTAACCGCATATCCAATATTACACTTATCCAAATAATAGTTGTTAGAGGGAGAAAAATATTGTAGGTTGGAAAGACAATGATGAACACTAAAAAATCCTTGATTTAGAAATCAGAGTATTTTTCACTTTACCCTGATTGCTTGGCAAATGTTTTTAGTATGAATCAACTACTGCTATGTTATCAATGCTGCTAAGAATACACACCTCTTGAACCTGCTAAATACGAGATGAGTAGTACACTGTTTTCGTTACCCTTTAATATACACAAACTTTGAAGACATACAAGTAGCATTCTCCTTGGACAGTGAAATTACATTCGTTTTACACTCTGATATCCAAACTTATCTATGTTTGTCTCAGCTAATTAGAAACATACGTAGTAGGACTTCTATTAAACAGCCACAACATCAAATCAAATTTGAAATCCATCATTTTATTTGCTCATTTTAACTACCTGCTCTGTCCCAAATTACTTGCCGCGGTTTGCCTTTTTAGATATGCTATATTTTGTTTTAATTCTTTCATTAAAACACTTTCATCAAGAGACAAGACAAATTGGTCCTTCAAAATAGTTTGATGCAAACCCACTTTTGGCTGGTTTGTTCGAATTGAAATTAAGATATAAAGAGTTAGTTTAGGGAGCCCATAGAATTTTGTAATAAGCATGTATGGTCATGTTCCCTAATCAATGTATGACAGAGAGAATACACATTTGGCCTTTCAGTGAGACTGCATCATGAATGAGCTGTAAATCCATTTTTACGGGAACATCTCCAAGCACAAGATGATATACGTGGAATAAATTAGTTTTTTTACCATCAAGGCTAGAGAAAAGCAATGAGCTCATAAGAGTTTTAAAAGGGGTACAGACTAATATGACTATAAGTCTATAACTATGAATGTGCAAAAAATATAACAAAGTGATTGATAATTGATAGTAATTATGTAAATGATGTATTCAGGATGTGTTGATATGATGCATGTAACCGATTATATAGAGGAATACAATGGGATGAGGTAAGGATTCCAATCCTTTTCATGGTATAGGAGCCTTATGCTCTCAAAGATTTTGGGCATCGCTCTCCTCTGCTCCCCGACTAAACCCCCATTGCGTCGTTCTTCCCTGGACCTCTATCTGCTTCGCTCTTTCGCATAGGACCCCTCTTGTGCCCCCTGATTTATACGGGCCTGTTCTAAGTGTTGCCAATCTGAATCAACCATGTTCATCATTCTTGATGATCGATTCATGTTTCTATCTGATAGAAACAGTGCCGCACAAAATCCTGTGTTGTGTGCGTGTGTTTATAATACAAAAGAGAGAGAACAAAGTATAGATAAAGATAATAGATATCAGATTAAGTTGAAATAGAGATATACAGCCCCTATATATAATTAATGAATCGGTGCCATTGAACAGACACAACGATTCAAAAGGAACTGCTTTGACAGTTACATAACTGTCTTTATTTTATTTACACAACAGTCCTCTTACTTTAATAATTTATATACAAGTCACTTAACTAAACTAACGATACTAATGTTAATAATACTTAACAGCCTCTCATGTTTTATCATTAATTCCAACACTCCCCCTTAATGATAAAACATAGTCTTCACTTCTTCAGTCATCAGAGCCCCGTATCCATCTTATCACCGTCATTTTCTTCGATTCCCTCGAATGAAACAATCAGTGTTTCACCATCGTCAAACTCTATTTTCCCTAGTTCCATACGCCTTGCATCCAATCCAATGCAGTCTCGTATCTCTTCTTTCTTCATGGGTTCCTTTATGCCGGTATCTTCACTTCCTCCAGGTAAGTCTTCTCCTTTTGGTAGTCCTACAGCCTCACTCTTTCCTGCACCTGCATCCACTTCTGCATCTGGTGCTGCTGCACCCTTGCTTTCTCCCGCAATTTGTGCTAACTCATCCTTCGAGTGTCTCTTGGCTATCTCGTAGTATGCCTCCAAAAGTCCAAGGTGTGTCACATACACCTTCTTGATACCATCTGCAAAATCATTTGGAAAACCCAACACTTTTGCTACATCTTCCCACTTGTTTTTCGTGGTCACATACACATGACCTCCAAATCCTTGTACGGTTAAATAGATGTTCAACAAACACATCTCAACTCCATTTATTTTGACTGGAATTATTCTTTCTGCATATTCCAAGTAGTCTTCATAGAACCACTTCAACAATCCTTCAAAATGTCCTTTCACAAGGCTTTCACAACCTTCTTTGATCTCGTCCTCACTAAGCATCTTCATGAAGCCCATTAAACCTTCAAATTC
Source organism: Silybum marianum (assembly GCA_036898165.1). Taxonomy (NCBI): domain Eukaryota; kingdom Viridiplantae; phylum Streptophyta; class Magnoliopsida; order Asterales; family Asteraceae; genus Silybum; species Silybum marianum. Next base: position 9,838,565 of record CM072540.1, on the reverse strand, counting down.
ACTTTTGGTTGGCACCTTTCCAACCCTTTTATCATCTAAAATTTCTTCTCTTGACAATTCGTCACATGAGTTGTAATACTTGAATACTTCATTGATTGCCTTTTCTTGTATGCAATCTAATTTATACGAATCTTCGTTCTTGCACATGCCATCCATATCATTGACTTCCTCTTCCTCTTTATCATATTCTTCTTCAAAGGCTCTTTCAAGAATGGCTTTTGTGTTTTGGAGTCTCACCCTAAATCCTTGCACAATTAACTGTTGAAGGCTCAACACATTTAGTGCACAATTTGGTACTAGATAAACCCCTGATATTAGGTAGTTTCTTGCTTTGGTTGACACCACAACTTCACCAAATCCTTCAACGTTAATTCCCATATTACCTGTGCCAATAGATCCTTTCTTGAAATGCTTAAACAAATCTATGTTTGCTGTCATATGGCGTGGATGCTCATCTGATATATACCAGATTTCGTTCCACCCATGTTCATCTGACCCGACTACGGTCCAATTCGGTGTGGGTATGATTAAATTATCAGAAAAAGTCCTTGTATTTTGTTATCTTTTTCTTTAAACCACCCCCTAATTCCTGTAAGTTTCTTTCCCTGAAGAAAACTCTTTTATTCATGTTTGGACAACCCCAATACATATGTCCACGAGAAAAACAAAGATAGCACCGTGCTTTCTTCATTTTTCTACTTAAAAATAAAGATGGTTTCGGTTTACTTACCGAGAGATTGGTTTCACGAAGGTTCAAGTGATCTAGTCTCTTTAAGACTTCTTTCCTTCGTAGATGCCACAGTTTTCTCTTGAATTGATCGTTGTCCCTAACATCGCGATCACGATTCCCTTCAATGATTGAGTCTTCGGATGTCTCATACATATCCCATGCTTCGAAATCATCAGGACTTCCCAAAGATCTGCCCAACCTTGGGCTCTGATACCACTGTTGCCAATCTGAATCAACCATGTTCATCATTCTTGATGATCGATTCATGTTTCTATCTGATAGAAACAGTGCCGCACAAAAGCCTGTGTTGTGTGCGTGTGTTTATAATACAGAAGCGAGAGAACAAAGTATAGATAAAGATAATAGATATCAGATTAAGTTGAAATAGAGATATACAACCCCTATATATAATTAATGAATCGGTGCCATTGAACAGACACAACGATTCAAAAGGAACTTTGTGATTACATAACTGTCTTTATTTTATTTACACAACAGTCCTCTTACTTTAATAATTTATATACAAGTCACTTAACTACACTAACGATACTAATGTTAATAATACTTGACAGCCTTTCATGTTTTATCATTAATTAATTCAATGGCACCGATTCAATAATACCCCCATTGCGTCGTTCTTCCCTGGACCTCTATCTGCTTCGCTCTTTCGCATAGGACCCCTCTTGTGCCCCTGATTTATACGGGCCTGTTCTAAGCACCAATTATGCCTGGTGTAATTGTTATTGTACTTGGTGCATTAGCTGTTGTACCTTGGTTTGTTCCACCAGACTAGCATTAGTCCTCTTCAACAATGACTAACCAATAACAAAAAGAGAACATGGCCTCACTATCCTCTTCTGTTCACCTCCTCAGACCGTCAACAACATTTGGAACCAGAATCCTCTGACGCTGGATCCCAGGTTCAATATCATTCTTGGGCGGAACACTTCTAGGTTGCAGGAATGTTACCTACGTCATGAACCATATTGATGGCACCACTCCCCATGATTGGCTGTTCCCACTTTCACCAAAACTGAGTGGGATCAAATTGATTCCATTGTTTTATCTTGGATTTACGGCACTATTACCCAAGATCTGCTCCTTACAATCCTCATGCCCGGTTCTACTGCGTGACATGTTGGCTATGCATCACGAACCACTTTCAAGACAACATAAGCACTCATGCAGCAGATTCGGAACGCTAATTCAATCACATGTACCTGCATGATTTCACTTCAGTTGCTCCATATTACCAACGACTTAAGATGTTCTCCGACCAACTTTTAGATGTTGATCACATAGTAAGTGATCAAAGCTTAGTTCTTCAAGTAATCAATGGCCTGACCCCAAGGCTGGATACTGTAAGGAACATCATTAGCAACACCTCGCCGCTGCCATCTTTCGACACAACACGAAGTATGCTCCTTTGCCAGGATTCTTGCTGTGCCCATGCTAAGACTACAAACATAGTAGCCTTCGTAGCTACTATACCCTCTCCTGCCCCACTCCGACAACGATAGCAATCGTGGCAATAACAATTGCAACCGTTGTAACGACACTCATGATGCTCCCTCTGAGCAATTCCAGACTTACCACAGGCTTTCAGCAGCATGAATCTCCAAGTCCAGGCACCTAATCCCACTTGGTACATGGACTCCCAGACCACTTCTCGCGACTTCTGAGCACATGTACTATCCATACCATTTCTTATTCAAGTATTGTTGACTGCTTGTGTTGGCAAATGGCAATGGTAACAGTATTCTTGTTATGGGAACAACCAATGCCTACCTTTACGCCAACCTCCCTCTTCTTAATGTCCTTCACACATCTCACATCATTAAAAACCTTATTTTTGTTTGCTAATTTGACAAATACAACAATGTTTTTGTCCAATTTGATCCTTATGGTTTTTTTGTGAAGGATTTCGAATGGGATAGCTCAAGCAACCTTTATCCAACCTCCACTCTCCCTCGGCCTCCATCTTCGCCACCGGTGTCTCTTGTCAGATTGCTAGAAATATTTATAGTGACGAGCTCCGCTCCAATGGTTATTTCAAAATGTCTTCGGCAATACTGTTTGTCTATTTCCCATCTCCTCTATACAACACACATAATATTCAATGTTTTCGTTCTGGGATGTTTCCATTCATCTTTCTAAAGACAATGTGGTTTCTCATTACCTATCTTGAGTTTGAAGTGGGGGTGTTACCTTATGTGAACCAACCAAACCGACCCAGTAGATCCCACTCCAAAGTAGAGTCTAGTAGGTGGGAAACATGATGCCTACCCCAAAAATTAGATTGGTTGTTACCATGAAGACCCCCCCCCCCCCCGACTATGCAAGAGTGCCCGCACCAAGTTGAAGGAACAAAGACTTGGTGTTAGCTTATGTGTATGTGTTTGTGTGTGTGTATATATATAGAGAGAGAGGGAGGTTAATACGAGAATGGTGCCAATTTAAGAATACAAGAAAATGGTCAAATTATCTACAAAATCACATGTGATTTCACATTAACGGCCACAAAATGTGTGTGCGACCCTATGGCCGTGTGGCAAGGTCGCATGAATCACATGTGATTTTGTACGTGATGTTAGTGTAAAATCACATGTGATTCGGCCCATTTTCTTATTTTCTTAAATAGGTACCATTCTCGTATGAACCCGACTCTATATATATACATTTATATATTCTTGACTTCCATACAAGCAGAAACAAAGTACCCCCAATTTAGTAGCAATTATTATCATTTGCTTATTTTGTATGTCTGCCCATTGAAAGAGGAACAATCACATATATTGGTGTTGGAATACTCGAATGTACCTATGACCCATGTGACAATGAAATCAAATTTGTTTTGACTATCCTTCCAATAGTTTTCAAATCCATATGTATAAACTTTCAGAGCCATCTCGAGTACATATATCCAACCTGCATGCAAAAATAAAAATCATCAATTTTGCTATATGAACTAGCATATTACTTCAAAGCACAAAAATCATCATTTTTTAATGTTCCGAAATCAGACCTCTTTAACCACCTCACATACTAAAATATTATACTACAACTCATATCATCTTGGACTAGAAAGGATTAAACAAAGCATTCAATGTTGAAGTTAAATTGAAAAAAATCACTCAAAATGGTTTAGACTATGAAACTGTGGCATGCAGAATATTAATTTCTAAGTTATCAGTAGAAGTAAGGGAAGATTAAAGTAAGCATGAACAGTAATTACTAGGGTAACAGTATAGCTAGAGAAGAAGATCAAGTTGCAAGAACAATTATGACTCAACTCCAAGAAGCTAAGCCAAGTTTACTTGAAATTTCCTTGCTTTTTGATCATGAGAGATTTGAATAGAACCATCTCGCTTTCTAATGTTAAATTGGTGAATTTTACTAAGCAACATGAATTTATGTTTGGTAATGGGAGGTAGTTCCTCAAATCTTTTGATGATGTATTATGATAATAATAGTCATACTAATATCCAGTAAACTTTTTCATGACCGCAATTAGGTAGATTTTCATTATGTTTGAACGTGGTTGGTACTTATGGAGAGGCTCAAAAAATTTAGCAATATATTTGACATATGTGCTAAATCTTGAAGAATGTTACATATAGGATATCTAAATATTTTCTTCGTTTATCTTTCAGGCTATCAACCCTTAACTTTTCAATATCCCTTTTCCACTTTTAGATACGGGTTTATATCATTGCGCATGAAATTCTTTGCTAAATTTGTTTCTCCAACCATGGTTAGAAACATTTGGTTCATTAGCATCGTCCATGAAAGTCTCTGCTCACTTAATCAAAGTAACTACAATGCTTAATTATTCTTCTGATAGGTGGTATATATGAAGTAGTACAAAATTTTGACTACAGCTCGCCAGCTGGGTTCTCTAAAAATACGCTATTATTTGTATGCAGTTCACTACAACTAATATGAATATTGTTTCGTAGTTTGGGAGTGGTTTCTGTATAAATGCTACCCATACGCTCTTTATTAGCGTAATTATTTAGAACTCGAAATTCTTTCTCATCCTCAATAGAAATCTACAAGGTGGGCTCTGAATAAATAAAGTTTCCTTATTGTTAAGAGAACTCTCCTAGAATTAGGATAAAGAAAAAGCTAATAAAAATATTAGGCTAATCTCCAACTCTATCTCCTACATACTACCTTCAGGTTGGGCATAAATATTTACGGAACTTGTTGATATTCTATAAAAACTTGCTTTAAGCAATCCTTTTTTAAGGATATCAGCCACTTGCTACACGGTTTAGCTGATGAACCTAGTTTAAAACCTGGAAATGGTGAAAAGTACTCCATCAACAACAACACTGCAGAAATATTTGCCATCAAAACCACATTCCATGAATGAAAGTTCCTCAAAGATCAAGCTAGAATTCAGAAACAGATAGCGATGGAAAGATAGACCGATGTCCTGGCACCGGTGCGACCACCCTGTATTCCCTAATTCTGTGTTCTTCGTGTTTGGATTTTGTCTCTAGTTTCCAAATCCACAACCGTGGATGCTATAAAACTCCCTCTTTGTTTTGTTTCCTGTTGTCTGATTTTCGGAAAATAAAAAATGAACGACCATTGAGAATGGCCAAACCTTTTATACACCCACGAAAACCATCATTGTGAGGGAACCAACTCGAACCTTTTTACATGCATAAGTTCAACTATGTCACCTACAGACAAAACTCAAGAATCGGCCTCACATGACTTCTCCATTTCGGGTATAATCAAATTTTCTATTGGGTTAAAGATTCCAGTTAAACTTAACTCTACAAATTGTGCTCAATGGAGCATGTTTGTCCAAACTGGTGTCACAGGTTTGGACAAAGATGATTATTTAAGAAAGGATCCTCCGAATCCTAAAACTTGGGGATGGTAAGTCAACGATAGTGATATCCGAATAGCCTTATGGAATGCAATTGAAGCACAAGTCCTAAGCACAGCCCAGAACTACCTTACCACAAAGAAGATGTAGATCCACTTGGAGTCTTCCTTCCTGGCCAAAGAATCTGTTTGTTTGGATCCTATTTTAAATGTGAGCAAGGTAACTCCGATTTCACCGAGTACTATACGAGACTATCTAAGCTATCAGAAGAGTTCCTACTTTTATAGTCACTCCTGATGTTAAAGTTCAGGAGGAGAGGTTAGAAAAAATGGATGTGATGACGTTCATATCGTGTTTGTCGGCCAAATATTCCGATGTTGGCCCTTTACTGTTGAGTCATTCAGCATCTCGGTCTATGTTGATGACATAGTCCTGAACAACAATGATCTTTGAGGAACTTTGTTTCTGTTTCTGAATTCTAGCTTGATCTTTGAGGAACTTTCATTGTTGTTCAGGACGTCGGTCATCAACATAGACCGAGATGTTGAGTGACTCAACAATAAAGGGCCAACATCGGGATATTTGGCCGACAAACCCGATATGAACGTCATCACATCCATTTTTTCTAACCGCTCCTCCTGAACTTTAGCATCAGGAGTAACTATAAAAGTAGGAACTCTTCTGATAGCTTAGATAGTCTCGTATAGTACTCGGTGAAATCGGAGTTACCTTGCTCACATTTAAAATAGGATCAAACAAACAGATTCTATGGCCAGGAAGGAAGACTCCAAGTGGATCTACATCTTCTTTATGGTAAGGTAGTTCTGGGCTATGCTTAGGACTTGTGCTTCGATCACATTCCATAAGGCTATTCAGATATCACTATCGTTGACTTACCATCCCCGAGTTTTAGGATTCGGAGGATCCTTGCTTAAATAATCATCTTTGTCCAAACCTCTGAGACTAGTTTGGACAAACATGCTCCATTGAGCACAATTTGTAGAGTTAAGTTTAACTGGAATCTTTAACCCAATAGAAAACTTGATTATATCCGAAATGGAAAAGTCATGTGAGGTCGATTCTTGAGTTTTGTCTGTAGGTGACATAGTTGAACTTATGCATATAAAAAGGCTCGAGTTGGTTCCCTCACAATGATGGTTTTCGTGGGTGGATAAAAGGTTTGGCCATTCTCAATGGTCGTTCATTTTTTAGTTTCTGAAAATCAGACCACGGGAAACAAAACAAAGAGTTTTATAGTATCCACGGTTGTGGATTTGGAAACCAAAGACAAAAGCCAAACACGAAGAACACGAAATCAGGGAATCCAGGGTGGTGGCACCGGTGCCAATGACAGCGGCAGAGGCTAGCAATGTGGACACCGACGATGAAGAATCTGGACGTGGTTGGCAGCCGATGGCGACGAATCTGCGCCAACTAGGGTTCCATTAGCTCTCTGATACCATGTAAATACTCAATAAGGTGATACTTCTCTTATTTCTTTTAAAAGAGATCAAATAATATACACACCATCAAGAAGCCTAAATAAGGAAATACTAACACTCCTACTAAGAAGGGTGAACCCTACTTTACGATATCTAATAGTTGTTAACCTAGATTGGTCACTGCACCAACTACAAGTAAAGACACTTTCCTCAATGGTGAGTTTGAAGAAGATTTTACGGACATCCCACCAGGTTTCAACACATAGAAAACTCAAGAAAAAGTATGCAACTCAAAAAGCCTTTCTACCGCCTTAAACAACCGCACCCCCGGTGCATGGTCTTCATAAGTTTTCTAGAGTTCTCATGGTCTATGTTGATGACATAGTCCTGAACAACAATGATCACATAGAAGTTGATCATATCAAAAAGCCTATTGGCAAGGGAATCTGAGACTAAAGGTCTTGGGAATTTGAAGTACTTTTTAGAATGGAAGTCAGCCGATCAAACAAAAGATTCTTCATCTCTCAAAGGAAGTATGTCCTAAACCTCCTAAAAGAGATAGGAATATGATAGGGTGTAACCTAACTAACCCACTAATGGATCCATACAACAAAGTAGGATCGAAACAAGACATTGCTAGGGTAGACAAAGGTATCAAAGATGAGTGGGAAACCTAATCTACCTTTCACACACGACCCGATATAGGGTTCTTAATAAGTGTTGTAGCCAATTTATGAGCAATCCCATAATGGAACACATGGAGGCAACATATCAAATCCTAAGGTATCTCAAAGGTACAGCGGACAAAGGAATAGTATTTACCAAAAGTTTAAATAGAGAAATAAAAGTGTCCAATGGAGATCGGCTGAATTTCTCTTTAGTAGGAGGTACCATACATATGTATGGAGCCATCTCATCACATGGAGTAGTAAGAAACAATTTGTGGTTGCAAGAAGTAGTGAAAAAGCCGAATATCAAGCAACAAGGCATAAGATATATGTGAAGGGATGTGGCTTAAAGACTACTCAGTGAACTTAAAGTTGAGACTTCAGAGTCGATCACACTTTTGTGCAACAACCAAGCAGTTATATGTATTGCAAAGAATCTCGTTCACCATGTTTGAACAAAAAAACATTGAGATTGATCGACATTTCATAGGGAATAAGATTGAAGCGAAAATCAATAACCTTGGAGACGTGCCATCCAAACAACAAAATGCAAACATCCTAACTAAAGCTTTTTCACAGACCTACCAACCAAACACGTTGTCAGATTCCATTCCAATTCCTTCAAAGTCAAATTCCTTTGATGGATTCCAATTCCACCAAATTCCATCCTGCAAACCAAATGCTCCCTATTGCCCATGTGCCTTTCTCTTTCAGGATAAGAAAAATAAATAATTCCATAATATCTCAGACAGTTCTACTAATGTTGATGATGTGAATTGCAGGTCAGGTAGAAAAGACTATTAACAACGTAATGGTACTTTTATTTGGAATTTGATGATAGGAATAACCATTTCCTTGTTTCTCTCACAAACACTAATGTTGTTTCACTCCAATTGTTATTTTCCTTCCCAGACTAAATATGCCATACCTGGTGTAGGATAGAATTTAAAGAAAGGAATTAAGGATAAAAATAATCAAGTTTCCTAAAGTGTCACACACAAGATACCTATAACCTCATGGGTTCTTCACATCAATCGGAGGGTAAAATGGGTGATCAAAATTAAGGTTCTAGTAGTGATACTACAACATAACATAACTTGCTTATCATATATGATAAAGCTATATAAAGGAAAAATGTGAAGGCAATGTGAAACATGTGATTACAGTTCTAGCTGCAGGGATAATATAGGCGTTTTAGTTATACAACAAAGATAGATAGTAAGAGAAGTATTCCCGAATGCTTGTAAATTTTTAAATAGGAGAATATAAGTCAAGGAGAATATAAGTCTCATATTTTTCAATGATTTCAATAGATAAATAGCTTTTAGAAATGACATGGCAAGTTAAAAAATCTAATGTTACTTGGGCAACATGAAAAAGTCTAATCAACACGAGTACTCTTAGTAAGTAATCAAACACCTAAGGAGCCTAAGCTAATACAAATCAGCATATTATTTATAAGAGAATCATTAGCAAAATATTGTTTACTAGCTGAACACAACCTCAAATCCATATCGAATTTACTAAGCTCATACTTGTCATGGAAAGGCATTCCCCATCAGGGCTACATCATATGGCAATAAGATTCCTTTTCCATTTAGATGGTATAAGAAGACAAAATGTTCAAGCTCCAATACTTAAAAGTGCCATGCAAATTAACTCGGGATGAGATGATGATATGTTACACAAACCATATAAAGTAATAGTTAACAAAATGGTGTGTTAAAGAAGAGTCGAAAGGAATCCTTTACCAAAAACAAACTCCAGCTTCTGCCAGTATTTCTGACCAGAGTTGTTTTGTATATCCAGCTGCCAGAGAGTTTTAAGTTACGAGATCAATTAAGTAACTGATTCAAAAATTGCATTGAAAATAGCAGCAAGCTAATATTGCCATTTAGCAAGCACTGGTGTTGTTAATTATATTTGATAAACCCAAGTATGTTGATCAAAGTAAATTTATAGTAAGTATCTGTTCCCCAAGGATTTAGGCCGTACCGTTGTTTCAATAACAACAGCAACCAGATTCAAGAGGAGAATAACAGCGATTCCATTTCCAAACTTGGGGCTACGTACAAGACCTTTCAGAGTTTCAGATAAGGAAGAATTGTAGAAGGGGAATTTTTTTAGCCAAGGTTCCTGCAAAATGAAAGCAATGTGAAAGAAAGCTGTGTTAGATACAACATTTTGTTATTCCATGTGAAATTAAAAAAGAGGCCTCTCATGAATATCAACTTGCCGTATCCTCCTTTTGAAATTTTAAGGCAATTGCATTGCAAAGATCATTGAATTCTTCTGCGTTAATCTACATGTAAAAAATCAGAATAAGCTAAGACAATCAACCATCAGTATCAATTAAAAAATAGAAAAAATAGATGCATTGCAAGCTATAGCAACTCTATGTGGTATGCCAAGGCAACTTTAAATGCAATGCACACCAAGCAAGAAACACAAATGAAATACAACATACAGGGCAAGAAAGAACTTTCATGGTAAAAAGATGCAACATTGTGTCAAAGAAGCACATATATATGATGAGAGTCAGATAAATGCTTGAGGTCCAAACACAACTCAAGTTAGCAAAAGTAATACTTCCTCCATCCCAAAATAAATGTCCACGATGAAAAAGGCACAATGTTTTAGAGAAGTGTAATTATTACAGTTTTAATCAACAAAACAGTAGCTTTACCCTTAATAATAGAAAGAGTAATTTATTTCTCCATTTCATAATTAAGGGTAGAATGGAAAGTAGGCACTTATATAATAAAAGTGGACACTTATTTTGGGACAAACTAAAATACAAATGTGGGCACTTATTCAAAGGGAATAGAATCTTATTTCCCCTCACTTAAAAGAAAATGACAGAAAATTAAATACAAAATGGCCCACACTTAACAGAAAATTAAATACAGAATACAAATTCATACTAGTTTGTTTTTTTCTTTTTAAAAAGAAAATGACTACAAATGGAAGAAAACAAAATGCCCCACACTTAACAGCCTTTCTTTAACTGCCTTTGGGCCATGGAGGAAAACCGAAACGAACTGCAAACCACAGTGACAAGATCCTTAATTAATGAAGACCACGAACGAAAACCAAGACTTTCATTAAACCACAAGGACAAAAAACATAATTTACTTAGTTTGGGGATAAACAACCAAATCTTATATTAAACTGACATATAAACAAAACATACTATTTGTATGTCGACAGAACAAATTTGATATGCTTGTTGGGTGCATACAATAGCTAGAAAGAATTAAGGGATGAGAACCTATGCACAACAGTGGAAAAGGATGACATCAACAACCCTTTCCATCAAGAGGTATAAAAAATATATACCTTAAAATCGCGGCTGTCATCCAGTGCATCAAATATCAACTCAAAATCATCTTGTGATATTTTTGGCAGTGTCCTGAATAAAAGGTGCTTTTAGTGCCCAAAATAGGAAAGCTACAACATGGGTGGCACAACTACAATAATATAATTGTATGAAAAAGAATATTACCAACCAAATGAAAAATAAGACCGTATATAAACATCTTTACTCATATATAAACCTCCTTCATCAACTGTAAAGATCAACTTGTTGAAATCTTTACTAAATCTCTACGATGTCGTAACATATATATGTGACAAGATGGATGCATATGATATATACGTTCCACCTTGAGGGGGAGTGTTGAGATTATGTAAACCCCTAGACTCAAGTTGAATATCCCATGGATCAGTGGGATCAAATTACTTGAAACAATGGGATGATTGTTTCCTAAAATAGAGGCACTGAATGTCTAAGTGTTTGAACTTTGAAGGTCTTGTACATGATGAAATCAAGTGAAATATTTTTAGTTTATAATATGTAGTTTGTAAGAAATCGAAGACTTGAATCTCAAGTGCCTTTTGTTGAAATAAAAGGATCTGCACACTCAAGTTAGCACAATCACTTCCACACGAGAAGAAAAAAAAAAGAACTCACATGGGGCTAAATGCTTTGCCTTTTTAATTTCGGATGAAAGAAAACTTACATTGCAAAGAAAAAGAAATAGCATATTTATATCCTACTGTTGGCTAAGGAATAGGTCTCGTGCCAAATTATTTGCCTAAAAAACTGGCCACTACTTCCATTATCTCACCCCTAAAGACTTGGTCACCAACTTGACTAAGTCAGAATTACATCCAACAATCACCCCCCCTAATTTCGAGCATGCGAGATCTTCAACACCTAAGAGTTCTTGCATCTCTGTGAACTTCACCCTTGCAAGGGCCTTGGTCAAAATATCTGCACGTTGCTCTTCACTGCTCACATGTTCCACCAACACCTGCCCCTTTTCAATGCAGTCACGGATGAAATGGAACCGAGTATCGATGTGCTTACTTCTCCCGTGGAACACCGGGTTCTTCATGAGTGCTATTGCAGAATTGTTGTCTACGCATAACACAACTTCTTTTGGCGCCCAACCTGTTAAGTCACCAAGTAAGCCTCTCAACCACAAGGCTTGACATGCTGCCGAAGTGGCTGCCATAAATTCTGCTTCACATGATGATAGCGCCACAGTACATTGCTTTTGAGAACACGATGTAACAGGAGCTCCAGAAAAATAGAACACCATCCCGCTGGTGTTTCTTCGATCATCTGGATCACCGGCATGGTTGCTATCACTATACCCGATCAAATCTTTGTCGCCACCCTTACGGTATTTAAGCCCATAATGAATCGTCCCCTTGACATACCTTAAGATATGTTTTACAACTTGCAAATGACTTTGCTTTGGCGATTCCATGTGCCTGCTGACACTGCAAAGTTGATTTCTGGTCGAGTATGGGTTACATACCTCAAGCTTCCGATCAGACTTCGATACTCCATTGCATTCACTGGTGTCCCTTCTGCATCTTTGGATAGCTGGAGCTTCGGTTCCATTGGATACTTGGATGGATTGCACTCCACCATTCCAGCCTGTTGCAATATTTTCCTTGCATAACCAATCTGTTTCAAGGTAATGCCGCTGCAATCTTGTTGTACTTCAATACCAAGATAATATGAGAGTATGCCAAGGTCGCTCATTTCGAATTCACCCTCCATTTGTTTTTTGAATGTATGGATTTCTGCTTCACTAGTTCCTGTTATAAACAAGTCATCAACATAAACACCAATAATGAGCAACGAATCACGGGTACATCGCTTGTACACCGCTTGTTCATGGGGGCACTTTTGAAATCCAAGCTTCTTCAACGTGTTATCAAGTCGGGTATTCCAAGCTCTAGGGGCCTGACATAACCCATATAGAGCTTTGGATAATTTGTACACCATGTGCTCTTTTCCGGCTTTAGTAAACCCTTCTGGTTGACATACATACACCTCTTCCTGTAAGTCGTCATGAAGAAAGGCCAACTTAACATCGAGATGGTGAACTTGCCAATCCTCCCGGGCAGACAATGCCAATAACAAACGTACCGTCTCCAACCGTGTTACAGGAACAAATACTTCATCAAAGTCTACTCCCTTTTGTTGCACATACCCTTTGGCCACCAACCTTGCCTTGTGCTTTGTCACTTCTCCAGCACCATTTCTCTTCAACTTGAAGACCCACTTGAGACCAATCGGTTTGTGCCCTGATGACAGCTCCGTCAGCTTCCAGGTTTGGTTCCTTTCGATTGATTTAATTTCATTTTGCATTGCTTTTCCCAATTCTTGTTACCAACAGCCGTGTGGTAATTAGTCGGCTCGTCATAAGCCAATAAAAAGTCCTCGGGGTCGACTTCAGCCGGTTGTGCCCTCGCATAGACGTCTGCAAGGGATCTATAACCACGAATAGGTGTATCATCATAAGTGGAAGAATCAGGTGTACTTACAGGTGTCGGTGATGACGGTCCAGACACAGGTGAGTGCGGTGCTGGAGACGTCGGCATTTCTAGTGACGTGTCTGGTACAATGACTCCGATATCAATACCTCCAAGTTCACCTTAGTGTTTTCCGAGGACGATTCAGATTGTTCACCTACAATGAATTCTACCCACTCTGAACCTTGGTAGTTTATCTTGCGATGATGTTCTGTCCAATTCCACTTCCTGTTCTCTTCAAATGCTACATCCCGACTCCCACATATTCTTCCTTGTTGTGGGTCATAAAGTCGATGTGCCTTGCTCCCTGGTTCGACACCTAGGTAGACCATGGGCCTGCTTCTATCATCAAGTTTAGTCATGCGAGCGGAGGGTACCTTCACATGTGCGGTGCACCCGAAAACCTTAAGGTGTTCGAGATTGGGTTTCCTTCCCTTCCATGCTTCATATGGAGTTATGTCTTTCACTCCTTTGGTTGGAATTCGATTCAATAGATACACGGCATGTCGAACGCCTTCACCCCACATGGTTAGAGGAATGATCATGGCTTTCACTAAGCTCCTTGTAGTCCCGAGCACCGAACGATTGCGACGTTCCACTACCCCGTTCGGTTGTGGGCTGTAAGGAGCAGTGAGTTGTCGTTGTATCCCTTCTGCTTCACAGAATTCTGAAAAACATTGAGAGACAAATTCTCCACCCCGGTCCATTCTCAACATCTTTACTTTGAATGAAGTCTCGTTTTCTACCTGCATTTTAAACTTCTTGAAAGCAGCTAAAGCTTCATCTTTTGTTTAAATAACATGTACCCACATGAAACGGCTAAAATCATCAACTAACAGGAAGATATAACTATTACCAGCTGATGTATGGGGTGTAATTGGACCGCACAAATCTGCATGGACCAACTCTAGTGATTTGTTTGCACGATAATGTGCTTGTACTGGAAACGACAACCTGCATTGCTTTCCGACAAGACATGCTTCACACAACTATGTAGGATGTGTGATATTTGGTACTCCCCATACCATATCCTTGGCAACCATCTGTTTCATCGCGTGGAAATTCAGATGCCCCAACCGGGCATGCCATAACCATGCCACCTCATCCAAACTGACGGTTAAACAAACTGGTGCAGTCGTGTATAGGAGAATTTTGTTTAGCCGATTGCTAGATCGATGTACTTTCATAAGAAGCTTGCCATCCCTGTCGTACATCCATAGGAATTCTCCGAATATTAACACCTTGTACCCGCCTTCGGTGACCTGCCCAAGACTTAAGATGTTACTACACAAATCTGGGACGTAGTATACCTCACAGATTAGGCGTTGCTCGCCATTTGTGCATTCCAGCAGGACCGATCCTCTTCCCTTGATCTCGACCGAGGAGCCATCTCCGAATCTGACCCGCCCAACGATCTTTTCATCGAGCTCAGCAAAGGGAGGTCGTTTTCCCGTCATATGATTGTTGGCACCATTGTCCAAGTACCAGATATCGTTGCGTTTCTTAGAGTCAGAAGCATACCTTTTCGGTAAGACTTTGTCTTCTTTCAAAAGCACTATCTCTGGTTTTCCTGTGTACATACGGCCATCATTAATGCTGGTTCATCCTCCTGGGTTCGAGTCAGGTTGACCTCGTCGTCTTTTCGTCTCGGGTTGTGACACTCTAACGTATAGTGCCCGTACGTGTCAGAGTTAAAGCACTTGATGTGGCTTTTATCTCTGTTGCTCGAAGTGGCATCCCTATGAGGCACAAAGAAGGCACCTCGACCTCCTCTCCCACGATTGCTCCTTCTTCCGCGTCCTCTGCCCCGACCACGTCCACGTGCGTCTGCACCGAATAAACCAGGCGAGCCACGCCCCCTTCCACTTACCGACGACTCTGCGTTACCGCCCTTGTTCTTTCCTTGCCAATCTGTTTGAGTGAGTTGCCCGTTGTTATTTGCGTTGGTACTTCGGGTGCGAATGCGTTCTTCGTATGCCTTCAATCTTCCAATCGCCTCCTCAAAAGGCATCGTATCGAGGTCCGAGTACTGTTCGATCGATGCAACTAGCTGGAAGAATTTGTCTGGCACCGAGTCAAGTAGCTTCTTTACTAGTGTGGCATCTTCAATCGTAGAACCTAAACTATTGAACTTGGTGACCAGACCACTTAATTTACCGGCAAACTCATCAATCGTTTCGCCTTCTCTCATACGGAGAACTTCAAACTCACTTTTCATGGTTTGTAGACGTGCCTTCTGTACCCGATCAGCACCAAGATATCGTATCTTCAGGGAGTCCCAAACCTCCTGGGCCTTCTTCTTCTTTGCGATTTGTAGAAGAATGTCCTCCGGAACTGCTTGAAAAATGAATGCACGTGCTGTCTTGTTCTTCTTTTCGTCCACAGCCGCTTCGTCTGCTGGTTCGACTGCTTCCCAAACCCCTGGGCATCCATAATTTCCTCCATCTTTTATCGCCCACGTTGTGTAACTGGATGGTGTCAACATCGGACACTGGAACGGCACACCGCCAGTATCTCTCGGAGCAACTTGAGTGGAGATCGACATAGTTTCGAACCTAGGATACTTGGGCATGAACAACTTGGCTCTGATACCAACATTGTGTTCTCGAAACTCATTTAACGAAGGAAAGGAAAGGAAAGCGAGGGAGAGCGGAGGAAAGTGAAAAAAACTCTTGTTCTCGAAACTTTTTTAGGAGAGAAAGGAAAGGAAAGGGAGCGAAAATAAAGCTTACTTTCCTTCCAAACCTTTCCTCCCAAATGTGGGAGGAAAGGGAAGGAAAGGAAAGGAAATAAATTAAAATCATTTAAAAAATTAATAAAATTACAAAATTACCCAATCTTTCATCCTAAATTATATTATTTTAAAGGGCATATTAGTAAAAATGACATTTTTCCTTTCCTTTCTCTCCTCTTCAAGAACATGAAAATTATTTTCTTTCCTTTCTTTTCCTTCCTTTTACTTCACTTTCGAGAACGCAAATATTTGTTTTATTTTCCTCTCCTTTCTTTTCCTTCCCTTTCTTTCCATCCCCTTTTTTCCCTTTCTTTTCTCTCCAAATTCGAGAACACACAAGTGTTGAAAAAAAGGATCTGCACACTCAAGTTAGCACAATCACTTCCACACGAGAAGAAGAAAAAAGAACTCACATGGGGCTAAATGCTTTGCCTTTTTAATTTCTAATGAAAGAAAACTTACATTGCAAAGAAAAAGAAATAGCATATTTATATCCTACTGTTGGCTAAGGAATAGGTCCCGTGCCAAATTATTTGCCTAAAAAATTGGATTTCACTACTTTCATTATGTCACCCCTAAAGACTTGGTCACCAACTTGACTAAGTCAGAATTACATCCAACATGAATGGAGATAAGTCGATGTAGGAAGGGAATCATGGTGCTCCAAAAGAAGTATGTGTTATACTTGTTGAAGATATTGGCTATAAACCAAATTCAACTCCTACGTATCCAAATTCAAAAATAGGAAGAAAATAAGATGATAGTCTAGTCAACAAGTTAAGACTTCAAAGGTTGCTGCCTCCTGGGAAAACTAATATATTTCTATCACACAAAGCCTGCTTCTAGTTTTACATTGAGCAGGTGAACCAATTCATGAACAACCCAACCAAAGAACTTATGCTAGAAGATGTAGAGTGCTAAGTTACTTGAAGATGACTCCTGACAAGGTCTACTTTTAGGAACATACCGAATAGTGAGATGGAAGTCTACCTAGATACAAACTTCGTTGGCTCGGAATCATTTATGCAATTAACTAGTGGGTATTGTTTTCACGTCACTCCGTCTTCCAAAACAATAGCATGTTCTTTACCTCTCCGGAGGTATTCCCTTTAGCAAAACGAACACCACTACACTCTCCTTCAGCACCATTTTTAATTCCTCTGTTTCACCATCTCCTTCATGCTCCAAATCAGAAATGAACCCAAACTCCACCAACACTGCATTTTCGTCTTGTCTCATGGTTCTCCCCGTTGCTTTCAAAGGTACCAAGGTTTTTCCATCAACAATCAAACCTCATCTTGTCTTCCCAGTTACACGAAAGTTTGGATCACTCAAAGCGGTTGATTTCGATCCATTGCCTACTTTGAATGTTCCTCGGTCCTCGATCAATCGATAACGAGAAACAAAGTGGTGAGAGAAGAGAATCGTGAACAAAAACGTACAACTGAGTTGGTACTTTGAGTCCGCTGGCCTATTGCTTCCCTGAACTCAGTCTGTCGCATGGGAGAGATGGGGTCTGTTTCCCATTTACATATCTAAACGGATTTGAAGAACCGTTCCAACTAGCAACAATCATTCGTTCCAAATCCATCTCAAAACAAAGTACCCGTTCATCAAAAAACGAAGCAATTACGATATTGACGACCATGACGATGACCTTATACGATGTTCTATTACCATGAACTTGATTGTTTTGTTGTTTTTTTACGATGGCATTTGTTATGTTATGATGATTACGTATATAGACTTCTTAAATACCACAACACCCACCCACAATAACATGAAATAACCAAATAATCTGGACAAATTACTTGTATGCTTCCTGTTTCCTCAATTTATATATTAGTATAAAGGTTTTCTGACCTATCTATAAGTATTAGAAAGCAAGCCTATAAAGAAAATACAAACCACACGTTCTAGTTCTACAGCTACACTTAAATAACAAATATCACAAGATTCCTCAAAAGACTATTATTACCTGTATTTGTTAAGTTCTTCAAACAATTGGATACATTGTTTCTTATCAAGAGCGCCAACGGCCTGTTTGTTGATTTGAAAAAGAAAAAAAAAATCCATTAGCCTTAGATTTAGATTTAGATTGCCTTGGAGGAAACTAGTCAATACTCACTCACATTGTCATCAATGAGATTAAAGGCTCTCCCCAATATCCTTGTCCTCATTCGGTCCTTCTCTGCAATTTGTTTAACTAGCTGCAAACAACAGATGCAAGCTTTTCAGTTATAGTTAGGTAAAAAAGATGATGTTATAAACATTCATGCATCCAACAAATCTTGAATCTCACACAAGTCTATATCTAGGTTTCCAACCTCAACATAAGTTGAAACTAATAGAGACATAATAAAGAAATATGTACCTGAGATTTGAAGCTATCATATACAACAGCAAGAACTAGGTTTGTCACAAAGTAAACACCCAGAAGCACATAAAATACGAAAAAAAGAGAAGACCATCTTGATGATCTGGAAACAAGAGAGTAACTATGAGTATTTTCTTTTAAGACTACATAAAAGACTTGTTACATAAGTATATATACTATGGATGGTAATAATAAAAGAAGGTAAAAAGAAGAATCATATAGTCCATATTGAGTAACTCACTTGTAGGCAGGAATCCAAACGTCTGGATTGTTGGAGGTGGTGAACAAAACAAACATTTGATACAATGTAGCAGGGTAAGAGAAAAAGATTGTAGTTCCTTGTTGGGTATCTTCAAAGATGACATAAGCTAACCAACTGGAAAAGAGAAGAAACAGAAGCCACAGAGCCTGCAATTCATTAAACATTTTATCAGCAATTATAAACGAAGATCCAAGTAAAGACTACCAGAGTCAGCATCAAGGCAAGTAGAAAAGCAGAAATAAATTCACGATAAGATAATGGAATACAGACCAACACATTGAGATATGTGCCAACCATTCCACCCAAGACGACGAGGCTGTCTCGTAAGTCCCTAAGTCATAATAACAAAAAATAAATTAGCCTCATCAACATGTTTAGCCACCCAAATTGTAACACCCGGAAATTTAGATAAAATGATTTTGATACAAAAAAAAATGTATTTTAATCGGGTTTTAGTTTGGTTGATGAAAAAGATCGAAGCTATGCGTCGGAAATCAAGTTTGGGAGTTTCGGGGTGACTTAAATGGCTCGAGCTAGTTACCGGTGCCAGTTACGAAAGCTAACCCACGCCACTAAGTGGCATTAGCCTCTGTTTGGCTGGAGCCAGTTACCGGCGCCAGTTACGAAAGCTAACCCACGCCACTAAGTGGCATTAGCCTCTGTTTGGCTGGGGCCACTTACCGGCGCCAGTTACAAAACCTAACCCACGCCACAAGTGGCGTTAGCCTCTGTTTTGGTCCGGGCCAGTTAGTACGCCAGTTATAACTGGCGGGACAACTGGTGTCCAGCTCCTGATCTACATTAAAACCTCCTTTTTTCTTGACTTTCACACTCATTTCTCACCCAAACTTATTTTCTCTTCTTCTTCTCTCTCAAGACCATTTTGGAGGGTCTTAACTCCTTAAACCTACTCATTCCAAATCATTTATTGCACCTCAAGCTTGAAGATTTAAGGCTAGAGTTTCAAGGATTCGTGTCCTTCACCGAACTTCATCACCATCTTCATCCTCTTAGGGAGATTTCTAGGGTTTTCCTAACCCTAGCTTAGTAAGTTCAAATCCAACCTTTTACAACCATAATACTTGTCTTAAATGTTCTTATTTACTCTTTCTAGGTTATAAACTCAAGTATTTATGTGTTTGGTTAAGTTTGGAGGTTTTAGGTCAAAATGAGAAATTTGGGGATTTTGATCTTGGATTTAAAATGAGCATTTTAGATGGTATCATATTACTTGTAAATGTCTCTTGATAAGAAAATATCTTATTTTGGAACTAAAATAGTTTGACCTAATTTTTGGTAAAACTTGCTTTTCAAGGAAATCATTTATATAAAGGTTTTCAGTGTTTGGAACACTATCAATACGTCTCGTTTGTAGTTGATTATTAGACTAGTATGATATGGATCCATAGGCATAAGAGTCGGTATTTTTTAACGTTGTGAAGGATAGGATGAACCCACTTTTAAATTGGAAATAGGCATTGCGATAAATTGTGTAATTTCCAATCTATCCTTTCACACTCTCGGAATGTGCATTGTGGTTAGCGTGCAATTCTTGAGGCTCGAGCTCATGTGTACAAATGACTAAAGACTGTATTGTGGTTGATGTCAATGGCTACCAGACCTTTATGTGCCGCTCCATAACATTGGTTCGTGGCCTACCTTGTGTTCCATCACGACTAATGGTAATATCGGATCTCCTCCGATTGTTTATAAAAGATCCTTACTTATTAAGAGTGAGTTATTTCAAGTGAAGTTAAATGGGATAAAATGCACCGTATCTTTGTTGTAAATGTTTTAACTATTTTATCCATTTAACTGTTTGTCTCACTAGGCGTAAGCCTAACACTTGATTTTTTTTTAAATGTGGTTTAGCAGGTAAGCAGCTTGATGGGGCTCTTTAGAGAAGGGCGGGTTGATGTGTCGAGAGAGAGGACACCTTTTTGGAGATATGCTCATAGAGTATATACATAGTTGGAGTATAGTATATTATTTTGAGGATATTAGTAACACCCATTGTAATCTATATTCCGAATAGTATAGATTAATAGGTTGTTATTTTAATGTCCATGCTTTGATGTAAACTCCCATACTCATACCCCACTTGTTTGGTGATTTTAATTAATTCCGCATTTACTTTCGGTTTAAATTTGTTCTAATTTTTAGGGCGTTACACAAATAGAAGTGGATGCACATGTGCACCATTGTAAAAGGAAAATAGGATCCAAACAGTTCTACCAGCTGATTATCACATTCTGTATTAGTGATTCACTTTGGGAAAGTTCCTTGAGTTTACGTACAACACAACAAAATCAAATGTTGTCCCAGCTACCTAATTCTAGTCTTCTGGATACACAGACTAGATTTATCCTTCTGCTCTGGTGGATTACAGGAATCATCCTTTTAATTTTCTTATCAGCATCTCATAATTTGATTCTAGTGTCACTTCACTTGAGATACAACTAATATTTGTTCCAACAGTTTCCGTTGATTGACACACTTCATGGTCTACATTTTCTCTCTGATAAGTCACATTTACCTGAATTCATTTTCCTAACTACAAAAAGTAAACAGTAAGAACTGTTATCGTTCCTTCTCTTAGTGGATTCATCTTTATACCTGAATAGGTCACTCCTAACTGGCCAAATATAATATTCCAGAATAATTTTGAAACAATTAGTGTAGGATCCCACATGTTTGACGAACAAATAAGCAAGTTCTATTGTCTTATGAGAACCCATAATCATATAAAAAGCATGTATGTCCATAACTGTTGGATCTTTTTTCCATAAACCACCCTTAATACTTATTTTAATATTGTAATGCTCCTGGCTTAGTTTTTGTCATTCTATTCGTGTTTACTAATTAATTGGGTTTACCATCTACAGATGCAATTTAAATGCCGTCTAAATTGGTAGAAGCTGTATGGCTGATGTGAAGGACTAATTAGGGTCCGTTTAGTTTGTAGGATTGTTTTTGAGGGATTTGGATTTCGTGGAAGGATTTGAAATCTTTGATGTGTTTGGTTTGATGGATTTGGAATGGAATGGAACTCCATATTTTACAAATAATTTATAAAAACAAATTATAAATATAATTAAATTACCTTTTTATTAATGAATTATTAGAAAATAAATGTTTTTAACATAATTAAAAACATTATTATATACAAATCCTGTGAAATCCCATGAAATCCCATTCACCCCTGTGGGATTTCAAAATCCTATGTTTGAGGGATTTCAACAGAATCCTAGGATTAGGATTTCAAATCCAGACAAACCTGCATACCAAACGCCGGATTGGAGTGGATCTGAAATCCGAATCCCCCCAATTCCATTTCATTCCTGCAAACCAAACGGAGATATTTGTACAGAATCACGCCATACCTGATATTCAAGATGAAGAAGAGTACCCTAAGATAAGGTGCAATTCTCAATGGAAGAGAATAGATGGCTACCGGAGAGAGATAGAGAATATCGACTACGAAATCAGCAACCAGAATTATTAGTGCAATGATCTGAGAAGATAACACAAAACATAAGCGTTAGGTTGGTTATAACCAAAGATGGAATCAAATAACATAGACTACATCTTTACCAGAAATAAAGCATGTAATACAAGTATACACAAAATGTCATACAATGGATCAAGACTATAAGTAGTAGCAGGTTGATTGATGTTTCCTTCATTCTCTTATTTCCTATTCTTGTTCATGAAAAGGTCACATCAACCAAGAAATACAACCCTTTTGTTGGGGATGATAGCACTTATAGCCCTTTTGAGTTGAAGATTACCCCACATATACGCACTTTAATGGCTTTGGATCTAATTTTCCCTGGTTTTGACTATTGTACAAAAGGTATTTGAATATGAACAAAGGTCACATCACTACAAGGAAACTATATTTAGGAACCTATGTAGAAAGTTAAGAAGAAAGATAAACCCTAATTATCAACTTTTAGCCATCAACTATGAATATGAACAAAGGCTACACATCCAAATATGTGAGGAACAAAATTATTGTGACATGAAGATTTGGATAGAATGTGGCAAGAACACTCATTGGTCAGGAACCGACCAATTGGCCACCGCTTTTATCTCGGAAAGGTCTACCGCCACCCTCCCTCGAAATCATGTGACTCAAATACTTGATTTGTTGCCTAGCAAAAGTGACTTCTTTTGATTACCTAATAACTCATGTCTATCTAATACCTCCAATATCGTTGTTGCCACATGCTCCATCCATTGTTGCATTCTACACAAGGATATAATAAAAAAAACACCGGCACAAAGAGACAAGTCAAAGGATCGGATTGAACGCCTCGTTCGTCAAAGAGTGGAATGTGGTTGGCGCATTGATAAGGCCGAAAAGCATGGATCTCGTAGTGGCCCTCATGATTTCGGAAAGCGCTCTTGTGTACATCCTCCCTTGTTACTCGAGACCCATGCTCGATAGTTGGTAAGTGCTTTATGTTCTTCAATGTTTTCAATTCGCCTTCCACCGTGCATCTGTTCTAGTGTTGGGGCTGGCTCTGATACCATATGATAGACTCTTTGGTATCGGATAGTATCATTAGACAAAGAAAAGAAATTGAAGGATAATAAAATTGCATTAGGAACAGTGGGCGTGAACGGTACCCATGAATAATGCGTGTGAACAGTACACACAAATGATTTGATCAATTGGCGACGGACGCCAGGGTAGATTGAGGTTTTGAGTAGCGTTGAGTTTATAGTAGTCGGCGGCGAAGGAGGTGGGTCAGTGTGTTTTACTGCTCTAATACCATGGGAGTTTTTAGAGAGGGAAAAAATTTATCTTGTTAACGAATATCATAATTACGGATGTTATTTAAGAAGGAAGTAACAACTATTTCCTTTATTTTAGGATCCTAACATTAATCAAACTCTACTTAATCTAGTACTTGTCCAATACTACAAAAGATTCAATAAAGAATTCTACTTGTTTATAATTTAACAAAAATCTTTTATTATAAAAAACGCAAATATTGCAGAAAAAAACATTCTAAGAATGAACAATTCAGATGTGTCACTAGAACTAAAGACTAGAAACTTTTTAGCCTCAAATATATATTTATATTACAAAGTTCAATCCCTTATATTCAAGATATAATCCTTGTTGTCCAGTTTGGCCTTGCTGAATGTGATTGTGAATATGAAAGTAAGCAAACACAATAATAGATCAAACTGCTTTTCACAAAGATAATCATGTTTACTAAAACACATTCAATTGAAAATAATAAGAACTTCATATAGAAATGTTATGTGTTATATTTTGCAACCATGTACCTTCAGCTTATTAATATGGTTTCTCCAGTAGAGATGAATCCCTTCATATGAAATAGGAAAAAAAGTATGCACCATAAGAATTAAGAGGGTCACACCCTGCATAAAAAAATAGGTCAATAATCAGATTTCCAACATGTACAACTTTATCCTTTTCATTTTCGAGTGTGATGGTAGCATGTGAAATTTGGGGTTTTTATGGACAAGATAATTATAAAAGTATGGGGTCATTTTGCAATTGTACACCCAGGCAAATACCAGGAATACATGAGAGCTTTCGGTCACAGTCTTGTGATCCAACTAAAATCTTCTGAAACTGATCTTCATTTTATTATCGATATTAATATTACTTCGCACAGTAAAAAGTACCAAGATCAACTTAGAATTGACAAATATAAGGCCCTCATGTATGGATAAGATGGCTTGGTCAAGTCCTAGCATAGGAGTGTGCAGACAGAATATATCATGTTCGTCAGCATTAGGGCTACAGTGGTAATTGATTTTTATCTTTCTTGTGATTGCGTTCAGGTTAGTACTTGAGAACGGCATAGTTCAAGTCAAGAGATAAAAAGATTGTAATCTAAAAGGGTTTTTAAACCCGAGAGTGATTATTGTTATACATAACCGAACTGGACTGAGTTCCCTATACTTTTTCATTGTCATTGTGATCACTCACTTATACTTGCAACACAAATCAAATATTACAAACACAGCTCCTAGAAGACCATCCCACTTGTGTTACACTAGGATTAAGTTGGTACTTCTGATTTGCATGTTTCTTGGCATGCATCAAGTTGTAAATTAATAATCAGATCATAAATATCCCCGTCCATAGGTCATCAATTAGATCTACACAATCCATGTTTATTTGGCCTGATCAACAAAGCAAAACACCAAAATATAGATGCAACTATAGTATACACAACCAAAATGTGCACAATGCATGTTTATTTGTCCAGACCCTTTGCTTTCAGATACGTCCATTAAGCTAGACAGAACAACTACAAATAAGGTTTTAAATCATCCACTAATTCAGTTTGCATACTAATTTATGTCATAGAAAAGGGATAAATACAAGAGTCAAACCTCAAATGCCAGAGATTCTGCATTAGTCAAGTATGGAAGCTCCCCAAGAAAATAGTAGTCCCTATTACTGCAAGAAATCTCTAAAGCATTCATACACCATAATGGTGTCTGTTGCACATTTTGAAGTAACAAGGATAAGTAATAATCATGTTAGAACAAACTATAATAGTAACTTAAGATAATCAGAAAGTGTAGTTTATAATTCAAGCAAAGAAAAAAGGCATCAAGAAAGCCTTGTGGCACTAACCTCAAAGAAGTTCAAAGCTATAAGTGCAAAATAATTAAGGGTCCATATGATATCAAAGCGGATGAATATGAAGTAGAACTTTGCAGCAGTTTCAATGTTTGGTAAGTCAAGGATTTCCTCCGGTAAACCACTTCCATCTTCGGCCTGGAAATAGCAAATTGCATTTATTACCTTAACGAATAATAGATTTAATCAACGTATGGCAAAAGTTTTTACAAAAATGATGCCTCAAGCATACTTGTACGTGTTTGTGAGTGCATCTCAAAAGTGTATCTGTGTACGTGTTAGCTTTGCTGAAGAAGGTAAAAGTGTGCTACCATGAAATTTTGTTAAGTAGTCTCAGCAGTTTCAAACCAATAAGACTTTACCCGATAAGATCATACAAGTTACAGGACTCGACACCAATGAAATGCATATGCAAACATCAAGATCAACCAACTGCATTTGATAGTATAGCCCCAGGAACTTAGGTGTTGAGATGCAAGGATTTTAAATACTTGATTTTGACGGTTCTTCGGAATTTGACATGAAAATGCAGGCAATTGAATTAGGATGTCACAGATCATGTTGTGTCTGGTCAAGTATGTGGATGTAGCAGTCGGCTATGATCCAAAATTTAACCAATGGATACGGCAATAAGAAAGGCTAGAACAATAATAAGCAAAAGATAATAGATAATAGAAGAAACACATACCTTAAGGTACAACACCTATGAATTATGTTATAATATCCCCCATTATTCTAATATTACATCTGAAAGATTCATGATGTGAAGCAAGGTGTTATTATCTTGACCATGATCGGTTCTTAAGTGTCTAATTTCGGAACTGCAAGCCATCATGATTCAGTCCCCAGAACTAGAAGCATCCTTCTTTTCAACTAGTTAAACTTAGTGGCAGGAAGTAGTACAAGGTTCTACTGATGTGCAGTATGTGTAGTATTTGTGCAATATGAGTGGCTGTTTTTTCGAAATATCAGCATCTTCCTTTGCAGTCTTGCTTTGATTAACTGGGGCATCCTTAAGCTCTTAAGTTGAGCTGTCATGGGACGTAAGTTACAATATTACTTCAGCTTCATTTCTTTTAATTACATGCAACCAAAACCAAAAGATGACCACAAGTACGCTAACAGAAAAATATGGTTCTTGTTAATGTGCTTATCCTATTAAACAAAGATGAGAATAAAAAGTGTATGAAGACGTTGTTTCATTCAAAACTTGATGAAAATTTTGGGACAAAGTAAAGAGTCAACATCAAAGCCTCTATCATTCAAAACTTCGCTTACTGGAATCCCTCCTTTACATAACCTCCACACGAAGACGTTGACTTTCTTTGGAACTAAAAAACACCACCGGGTATTTCTAGCCCCATTGTGCTTAGCTAGCAACCTATTATCCAACAGCCCCCTCAATTTTCTTACGGTGAAAATCCCCTTCTCATCCAAATTCCAAACCCAATTGTCAGACTTGGACGGATTTAGCGAGATATGTTGCAGCACCTGCTGAAGATCCTCAAATTCTCGACCGGCTCTACTCCCAAGGCATCTATCCCAACTCCAAGGCCAATCTCCAGCTTCGCGGCCAATTTTATCTCATACCTTTACCTCTTTTACCCTTTCTAGAGCCCACAAACAAGGAAATCTATCTTTTAATCTACCACCCTCCAACCAGCGATCCGTCCAAAAGTCGATATATGTCCCATCACCAATACTTCTACCAAACAAATCCGAGAATGATAAACCTAAATCCTCAATTTCTCTTATCTCTTTAATCATCCCTCCCCAAGCAAGCCCCTACTTTCTCAACCACTCACCATCTCCACCGAAAATGCTCGAGATAGTTCTATGCCACAACACTCCTTTCTCTGATTTGAATCTCCAAAGCCATTTCCCCAGCAAAGCCAAATTAAAAGCTCAAATACTCCCCACCGCTAACCCCCCCCCCCCATTTGAGTGAAAGCATCTATCCTTTTAAGAAGTGAAAGCATCTATAACATCTCTTATCATGTCTCCTTATTCATGGACAACCAGATAATACCTCTCTTAAGTTGTTTGACCATGTAGCAATAGTTTAACACTTGAACAATTCTTTGAAGGACGTCAATTCAACCATTACAATGTGGGTGGCAGCAAATATTGCAACTGGTAGCAAATCATAAATTGGGCATCAAATCATACCATTAAAACCCATAGGTCTTCGGGTAATTTTCTTGATCTCAAAATCTGATCCCAGAGAGAGAGAAAAATAACATTCTTTTGTCCTATTAAAGGTTACTGAGACTACAGAATCTTCGAAATCAGAACATATTCAGTGGAAAGTTGATATGATATATACACAGTTTAGAAATCCATTATTAACCAACGCATTTGTAGAGACAATGCAACCTATTGTTTACAAAGGGAAACCTAATTCCAAACTCTACACATTGAAAATAAAAGCACGCACATAGATTGATTCAAGATTCAAAAATAGCAAATAAAACACTGTCAAATATCCAGCCACAAAACAGAAGCGAATCTACAGTATAAAGAGGGTTGACCTGGGACAACTCATAAAAAAGAATGTGATTAATTTGGCTACCACATCTTCGGTGAACTGAAAGTTCACTAATATCCTTGATCACAACCTCCCTCACTCAACAATTATAAACCATAACCATAAGAGCATAGCTCGGTGGCAATCTCCTTGGTCAATAAAAAGGGTAGTTCCTATTACTCCACTTCGATTTCCATTGCGTTTAAAAACCCTTTATGGTCACGCCAACCTCCCGTAGGGAGGGCTTTGCCGACCTCTTGGACTGTGTGATTAGTGGCGCCTAGATATCCCTTTCAACAACTATAAACCCTCGCAAAGTTTTAAAGTAGCATTGTTGAGTAAATATATCAAAACCCTCAGGTTACATAGTTGAAACATGAAATGTCGATCTAGTGAGAACGTTAATAACATGCCTATCCTATGAAAACTCAAGATAAGCTTAAAGGAACATACTGTTATTTCCATAGGCTTTCGAAGTCATTTTGAGGACAGAACTTGGACCCAGTCTGGGATTCAAATCCTAGATCTTGCCACTACGGTTTACATAACAGGGCATAATACATATCATACTACCACCAAAATAACCATGATTTTTGGGAAGTAAATATATAAGGTTAAAACACATTCTTACTTTCTTAATAGTTAATACACTCCCTTCCTTTGTAAAGACAAAAATGGTGATGGTCATAGCTACCTCTTCTCTTACTGATATGCAACAAAAAGGTACAAGGCATAAATTGAATTGCCAGAACGTAGAGCAAGTGCCAGAGCCGAATTTAGGTGTGAAAAAAATAAGCAAAAACTTACAAGATCAACAAGAGCAGCCGCCTTCTGATAAGGCGACCCGTAAGCGATAGCATCGGATCGCCGATTATAAACTCTCCGCCCTCCTGCAACACCCCATCGACTACTACTTTCTCCGCCGAGCAAAGACGTATCCATCACCTTTTTTGTCTAGATGGAAGATCTGAAACCTCTGGCAAACTGAACATAATAATAATAATAAGAGACATATAGATACAAGAGGTTTGTATGTATATGTAGAAAGAGAAAAAGACAGGGGAGTCAAACGGCTCCAGCGCGTAGTAATGGAGATAGCTGACAGGTATTATTATGAATTGGTTGGAGAAATATTCAAAAAAGTGCCCACTATCACCTTTTTAACGAACACCCCCGATCAGTCACACTCTTCTATTACGACTTTGCTAAAATTGTGTCTGTCTTATACTCTTATCCTTACACGAACGAATTTTTATTTAGAGTTAAATTATGGATTTGGTCCTTGTGGTTTTAAAAATTTTATTGGATTTAGTTCCTGGAATTTGTTTATTCCAAATTAAGCCCTAGAGTTTGCATTTTTTTAACATTTTGGTCCCTGTCACTAACAGCTATTAACTCCCAACTGTTAAGTGAGGGTCATTTTGGTCATTCTCACCTTTTTCATTTTCTCATTTTAATAAATACAAATTATACTATAAAACATGAAATAAATATCCCTTATCCCCACCTCGGTCACTCTATCATCCCAACCCTAACCCCTATACATTCCCCATCGATCTAAGTACACACTGTCACCGGCAATTCAAGCACCAAGGCCTAATTCACCAAACCAATGCAAAGATTCAATCCAAGCACCGATTCATTGTACCAAGGCACTAAGTCCACCTCGCTAATTCAAGCACCAAGGCATCGATTCAACCCCAACCTCTTTGGCCTGCAACTTTGGCCACCTTCCCGCCTACAACTTCGGCTACCTCATCACCAGACCAAGCACAACGAGAACCACTGCTCTAGCAATGGCTTCTCTCTCTCTCTCTCTCTCTCTCTCTCTCTCTCTCTCAATCGACCAGATCTGGTACACATGGGTTGCGTCTCTTTCTAAATCGTGCAGATCCAATACACATTGGCTATGTTTCTCTCTAAATTTACCCCTATCATTGTCGCTCCAAGACAAAACAATTTATCATCCGTTGTTTTTCTTTTGAACAACGATGGTTTACGTCTTCAAGATCTGTGATTTTTGAGGTGGGATTAAATTAGGTTTTTTATTTTAGTGTTTAGTTTAGGGTTTTATACTTGGATTGAAGGATTTTTTTTATTTAGTTTAGAGTATTAGAAAAAAAAACTCATTGTATAACTTGTTTATTTTGAAATCAAAATTTGTTTGTGTATTTTGTTCATCTTCGATTTGTGTTCATTGTGCTTGACCATCTTTTTCATCTTCGAATGATGTTTTTGTGTTTGTGGAGGGGTTCGATAGTGGTGGTGGTTTAGTTGGTGATGGTTTTAAAACCCTACATCTTATACATGTATGATGCAAGAATGAATAACAGACTGAATGAGACATGTGTCACGCTCTTCTTTATCCTCACGTTCACAACCAAATTTGAGTTCGCATTTGAACCTGCCCCTATATATATATATATAGGGAGAGAGAGAAAGGAAAATTCAAATGCGAACTCAAAAATTGGTTGTGAACGTGAGGACAAATGAGAGCGCGACACGTGTCATATTCAGACTGACTAATGAAGGAAAATATTCAGACCGAATGTAGTATTCCGAATAATACTACATTCAGTCTGAATAATAATACATTCGGTCTGAATATTTTCTTTCATTAGTCAGTCTGAATATGACACGTGTCGCGTTCGCATCTGTCCTCGCGTTCACAACCAAATTTGAGTTCTCGTTTGAACCCGCCTCTCTCTCTCTCTCTATATATATATATATATATATATATATATAGACACATCTTCAAATGCAAACTCTTCTAAGGTTACAAACCAATAAATTTTCCTTAAATTTTTCCACCAAATATTATGATTTAAGATATTAGTACACATATGTTTGTTTCACCTTATGAAAAAATTACATGTGAATTTTTTACATTATGAAACAAATATATGTGAAACTTTCACCTAATGAAAACAAATACATGTGAAACTCTTACATTTTGAAACAGACATATGTAAAATAACATTTTAAATCATAATATTTGATGAAAACATCATTAAAATTTGTTTTTATTTGTTTGTACGAGTTTGTAACCTTGGAGGAGTTTGTATTTGAAGGAGCCTCTCTCTCTCTCTCCCTCTCTCTCTCTCTCTCACACACACACATATATATAGAGGCATGGGATCACGTGAGAAGTGAAGTTAAAGTGAGAAGCGTAAAAAATAATATTGGCCCTTGATCACTTTTAATCTCAAACCCACCCATGAATCGCGCTTAACACAAGGTTTGATCTGGTACATCTCGGTGTATCTCATCCTAATGTGCATCCAAGGGTGGAGATCCCTTCTTACCCTTCTCACCGGAACCCAACCCTATATATGGGCAGGTTCATACGAGAATGATACATATTTAAGGAAATAAGAGAACAATACAAAATCATATATGCTTTTGCACTAACGGGTAGCGGACGACTTTTGGGACCACTTAAGTGGCATGGAAAAGTCGCCCGGAATCATGGGTGATTTGGTATAAAATCAAATATGATTTTATACATGAAAGACCATTCTCGTATTCTCGTGAATAGGTTCCATTCTCGTTTGAACCTCCCTCTCTCTCTCTCTCTATATATATATACATATATATATGGTAAGGTTCAGGGAAAACGCAAAAAAATAAACTAAAGAACACTCTAGGATTAGGGCTGTAAACGAACCGAACGTTCACCGAACCGTTCGTGAACCGTTCAACGGAAAGTTCGTTTATGTTCGTTTATTTAATAAACGAACGAACATGAACACATTTTGTTCGTTTAGTTAAATGAAAGAACATGAACAATGGTCTCGTTCGTTCATTTACGTTCGTTTATGTTCGTTTACGTTTGTTTATATATAAAAATATATTTATATATTATGACATTAATATGTGAAATCAATAACTAAATTAAATTTTTAGAATTTCTTTTTTATGGCTCCTAAGTTTACCCGTTTTTTTATTTTGTTATGTTACTTTTTAGGAACAAAATAATAAGTAATGGATGTTTTATTCTATATTTGTGTTTGTTCGTTTATGTTCATCTATGTTCGTTTACGTTCGTTTATCTTCATTCACGTTCATTTATGTTTGTTTGTTTACGTTCGTTTAACAGCTTAACAAACAAATATGAACAAACAATTTTTCTTAATGAATTCAGAAAATTCGTTCGTTTATTCGGTTAGGTTAAACAAACGAACACGAACACAAAAATTTAGTTCGTTTATCGTTCGAGTTCGTTCGGTTGTTCGGTTAAGTTAAATGAACGCACATGAACAAGCCTCCATTCGTGTTCGTTCGGTTCGTTTACAGCCCTATCTGGGATCCCTCCATCTGGATGTATACACAAATACATACCGGTAATTTGTAACATGCATTTGTGCATAGAAAAAAAACCCAGCTTAGATCATTTGTATGCATTTGTACATACCGTCTGGATGGACGACTTTCTGGGTGTTATTCAGTTTTTTTAATGTTTTTTTCTTAAACTCGTCCCCCTATATATATGTATATATTATTTAAAAAATCTACGTTCATATTACAATAAGAAAAACATATATGTTAGCATTATATAATTATTCAAAATAAAACTTAATAGAGTTCTACAACTTCATTTAACTAACGTGTCTATAACTAAAAAGTTGAATAACATATATTCCATTTTCATATAATTTATCATTTGTATTATTCTTATAATTTTAGATGCTTTTAAATGAATAACTGATTTTTGTTTCTGATGGTATTTCACAAAGTGTAACCATATGAAAAGCCTTCTATAATCCATAAAATTATTATAATATTTTACATTCTCTCGTTCTGAAAATAAATATTCATAAAATCATATTAAAGTGTAAGTTATTATTGTGGTCCTAACATGTGTCACATAAAGATACTCTTGATGAATATGTAAACTTATAGAATCACATACAAATATTATATTTGCTTTTATTTATAGAAATCCGGATTAAATCAAGTTGATTATAGAAATAATTATTTTTGAAGAATAATCATGAGAATATATGTCAAAATGTAATTGATAATTATAGAGTATTGTATGTAAATATGTATATTTATATTAATGTTTTAAGATAATTATATAATTATTACGGATAATAACTAAACCTTATTTGACTTATCGACCAACTAAAAGAACAATCCATATAAATAAGGTGTTAAGGTAAATCAATTCCAACTAACTGAATAGTTTAGAATTAGCCTTTCAGAAATTATATAGAAAAGAAACATTTTTCTTTTATGTAGTACACATATATATCTAGGGTTCTTGGGCTAACACCCGATGAGAGATCAACGTGTGTTCATGTGTGGATCAACTATATCGGAAACCGTTGTTAGTTTCTTAGAGCCGTGTCATATATATATCTAGCCATATCTATAAAAGTACAATTTTAAATATCCTATAATATGTTATTTTAATTAAATGTCTTATTGAATCCGGTTGAGTTTTAATTTATTAGAAAAGTTCTCTAAATTGTAACGAAAAGGTCTATTTCTCAGTGTATTTAAGGTTACAAAATCACATTAACATCCAACAAAAATATATTTTTTTAAAGATATATAATACATTTCTAACTAACTCAATAATAATTTCCTGTTTAATAACTATTCGTTTTTATTACAATTGTTTTCCCATTTTATCAAGTTTAAATAATTGTATATTATAATTAAAAATTCTAATAAATTAATTTATAAGGTAGCTTGCATTTAACTATAATTGTTATGGAACATTTATTTTAAATCGACAAAAAATTCAATTTTGGACCACCTGATCATTGAGTGGCATCAACGTGGGAAGGTGTAGTTGACTGCCACTGGAGTTGGATTTATTTACGAAAATGTACAAGTGATATCCACTGTTGTCGGCAACAATTGGAGTTGGTCTGCAATTAAATATTTGTGTTATATTTTTCTTGAAAAGACATTCTAAATATCTTGTTATTTTATATCTAAAAGTAAAAGTAGATTACATGTTTCATCCCTATGGTTTGCAAAAATTACTTATTAGGTCCTTAATCTTAAACTATAATATGAAATTTAGTTCTATGGTTTGCATTTTAATTCCATTTAAAAAAACGTTAACTCACAACACTTTGATCTCTTTACCTTTTTATTTCATAATTTTAGTTGTGTATTCATGTGATCGTAACAAAATATAAGATTTTTTTTGTAAATGAAAAATTAAGGAGGTGTCTGGAATTGCTTATTAAAACAATTTATGGTGTGACACCGATAACAAACACTTTTGAGTGTTTGACAAAACAACTTATATCAGTGTCAAACCAGTGATAAGAAGTTTTTTAAAAAGTTAAAAGCTTTTAACTTATTAAGAGTTGATAAACACTTTTGTGGAAAAGCAATACGTTGTTTTAAATAAGCAATCCTAAACACCCCTAATACAACTTCTCATTAAAAAAAATTGAAAATGTTTGGACAAAATATAATTTAGAGTAAATTATGTATTTGGTCCTTGGGGTTTCCAATTTTTTTCAGATTTGGTTCTTAAAGTTTGTTTATTTGAACATAACTCCTAGAGTTTGTATTTTCATAATAGATTGGTCCATATTACTAACGACTGTTAACTTACATCCGCTAGATGAGGCATGTTTAGTATTTTTCTTATTCCTGCCATTTTCTTATTTAAATAAATACAATTTTTTTTATAATTTAAGTAATTATTAATATTATCGAAAAAAACCATTTAAATTATTCCACCCATAACCCTAGCCCTCCCATGTCTCCCTCTTCTCTTGCACAACCACCGCCTCTAGTTGAGTTTTTATGCAATTTATAACCGTTAAACGCAATAAGTAAACAAATTTTGGTTACAACGTTAAGTCAGAAAAACTTTTCTATCTAAAACCCAATGGGATCCAATGAGTCATTTAACCAAAATCAGACACCACAGGGTGTTTAGAAATGTACCATTTACAGATATGGTGTAGATTTGATGCAACACATAGAATCCAAAATAAGATTCGTCTATCAGTGATCCACACACGAACACGTTCAGATCTCCCACCCGGGTGCTAGCCCAAGAACCTTAGACCTATATGTTTATTATAGAAAAAATGTTTATTTTCTGTATAATTTCCGGAAGACTAAATATAAAAGATATAACCATGTAAGTGACTGTTTAAGTGACGGTTTGTGAGAATGGGTAGACACTCTTGAGATAAGAGAGCTTTAGAGTCGACGGAAATACGCTAATCATGAAATGTGACTTTGGTAATGGGAATTCTTGTGTATATGATATATCCAAGATATCACGTAGCTAATGCTATTTTGGGTGCATTGTATTCTGAGTATGCTTATTTTACTATTGTTACAATGATTGGTGAACGTGTTAAACGTATTTATGTTAGTTTTGTCTTACTCTCGTGTATCATCTTGACAGACTAAGATGGTGAACACGCGAACCCGATCGCGTAATGAAGTTGATGGAGCAACCAACAGTGTCACGAATCAGGAAGTGGCAGGGGGAACTACTCAACCACCGTTAATTCCTACTGTGGTTAGGAGGTCACCACCCCGAATAAACCAATTACCGGTCGTAAACCTTAATCCCGGAATCGGACCTCTTATGGTACAAGCGGGCTCACAAGATGAGCTTAGGCTCAGTATGATCCAAGCAATGAATTCTGTTTTTGCTCAACAGCATGAAACTATGCTGAAAATGTTTGAAGAAAGGGAGGCCAGTCAGCGAAGGCACGAAGTGACTGCGGAGAATATTGTAGGAGGTTCAGGCGGAATGGGGCCGTACTGGTTACGGAGGAGACGCCTGTAACTGAAGTGAGGCGCGCAGGAAGGAGTTGCTCATACAAGGACTTTATGTGTACCAAACCGCCCGAGTTTTCTGGTTCGGATGACCCGGTAAAGTGCATCCGGTGGTTACGAGAAATCGAGCAAGCGTTTAGCTCGAGTGATTGTGAGGAGAGGCAAAAGGTAAAGTTTGCTTCGCAAATGCTACGGGGCGAGGCCCTAATATGGTGGGACGTTACCACGGCTACCCTTGGGTCCGTGATCGTCTCTATGCTCACATGGGAGATGTTTAAAGCGAAGGTCATGGAAGAGTATTGTAATGAAAGGGCTATCGACCGGATTGCTGATGAGTTTCGGGCTCTCAAGAAAGGAAACAAAACTGTGAAAGAGTACACCCGGTTGTTCGTTGAGAAGCTGAGTCTAGTTGGGCATGTGGCCCCGGATGAGAAAGAAAAGATAAAGGCTTACATTAAAGGGTTACCGGCGGACATGATGGATAAGGTACGGGCTTCAAAGCCCTCTACTCTTCGTGAAGCAATTGAGGAAGCCCAACATAAGGAAGATGCTATTAACTTGGGTGTTGAAGAAAGGATGGGAGTTGGAGAAAAGAGGAAGTGGGAAGGGCACGCGGTGCCTTCCAAGAAGTCAAACTACAACACCTCAAGCAACAACAACAACAATCGAAGAACCGATTCTAGGCGGGAAGCTAACTGGTGCCCCAAATGCCGGAGCAAGCATTTTGGAGCTTGTAGCCCGGTCCCGGGTAACTGTTTTAGATGTGGGAAGAGTGGGCATCAGATTCGTGATTGCCCGGTCAAGTCAATGACATGTTTCGAATGCAAAGAACCGGGCCATTACAGGAACGATTGCCCGAAGCTGAAGTCAGGGAACTCTCAAGTGAAGGTTGGTGGGGGTCAGAAGGCGGTGGGGAGGGCCTTCAAGATGACGGCAGAAGAAGCAAAGGCATCGGCAGACGTGGTGTTGGGTACGTTCCTTGTTAACTCCATACCCGCTCATGTTCTTTTTGATTCTGGTGCTACCTTTTCTTTTGTATCCACTTTTTTCTACCCAAATCTGCATGTACCTGTTAGTACTTTGGAAGATGCTTTTATTGTTGAAATAGCTGATGGTAAACAAGTTCTTGTCCATGATGTCCTTAAGGATTGTGTGGTGGAAATTGAAGGAAGTAAGTTTGGGATAAACCTTATGCCTATGGCAATAGGAGGATTTGATGTGGTAATTGGAATGGATTGGTTGGCCAAGAATCAAGCCGAGATTTTGTGTTCCAAGAAGTTGATTCGGATTCCGTTATCGGATGGTAGTATGGTGATAGTCTACGGGGAAAGAAGGAAGGGTGAAGTTGCATTGTTAACCTTGGCAAAGGCACGCAAGTGTTTAGCCAAGGGATGCCTATCATATTTAGCCTATGTTTTAGATGCGAAGTTAGAAAAGAGGAAATTATATGATGTACGAGTTGTCAATGAATTTCCAGATGTGTTCCTCGAAGATCTACCCGGCTTGCCACCCGATAGACAAGTGGAGTTTCGAATAGATCTAGTACCGGGGGCCGCTCCGATTGCTAGAGCACCCTACCGGTTGGCACCATCCGAGATGCAGGAAATGATGACGCAATTAGAAGATCTTCTTGAGAAGGGTTTCGTAAGACCAAGCTCGTCACCGTGGGGAGCTCTGGTTTTATTTGTGAAAAAGAAGGATGGCACTATGAGAATGTGCATTGACTATCGTGAACTAAACAAGGTAACCATGAAGAACAAGTATCCACTCCCGAGAATCGACGACCTTTTTGATCAACTACAAGGAGCGGGATGCTTCTCAAAGATCGACTTACGTTCGGGTTACCACCAAGTGAAAGTGAAAGAGGATGACGTAGCAAAGACGACATTTAGGACACGCTATGGACATTACGAATTCTTGGTGATGCCGTTTGGGTTAACGAACGCGCCGACGATGTTTATGGATTTGATGAATCGGGTGTGTCGACCGTTTCTGGACCGATCAGTAATAGTGTTTATTGATGATATCCTTGTCTACTCTAAGGATGAATTAGACCACGGGCAACACCTTCGAGAGGTTCTCGAAGTGTTAAGGAAGGAGAAGCAACAGGTTTGGTGGACTTATTACTCACTGAGAGAGTCTCTTCAGTGGTTATCTTCACCTTGGATGATTTATCATCCTTAGTGGATTTCGCTTTTACTGATTTCTCAGCTTTAG
This sequence comes from Silybum marianum, assembly GCA_036898165.1. NCBI lineage: Eukaryota > Viridiplantae > Streptophyta > Magnoliopsida > Asterales > Asteraceae > Silybum > Silybum marianum. The sequence continues at coordinate 9,800,511 of CM072540.1, read as the reverse complement.
CTACTTTCTTACCATGAGCTAATATTTCAGCTTTAGTAACATTAGGGCATTTACTAGAATGTGGGTAGTCTCACCACAGTTATAGCACTTCCTATATTTAAGAAAAGGTTCTGAGCTTGAAGCATTCAGAGAGGAGGTCAAAACAATTTCAGTACCAGGACCAAGAATTCCTTTCTCCATCGTCCTAGGAGGAACTACAAGTTTCTCATGCTTAGATGGAGTGAGATCAATCATAATTGTAGGAGTTGATCTCTGAACTAAACCAGGGATCTCTTTTCCAGACTTAGGATGATTTACTGAAGGAACTGAAGGATTCTTCTTTTGTTTTTGGAAATTCTTGATAGAAGGAACATGGTCAAGGAACTTGTCCTTGATCACTGATAGCTTGTTTATGTATCCTTAGATATGTGACAAATAAGACTAAAAGCAAGTATACTTTTAACCAGTGTTGTAAAACTCGGCCTAGGCGGCCGAGTACCCCCCGAGTAGTCGGTCCTCGGCACTCAGCCGAGGGGAGTTAGGGCAAATCGGCCAGCTCGGCGGTCAAACTCGGTCAAAGGGTCAAGTATGCACAAATTTAACACATAGAGGACCAAAACTGTTATTTTTTGATTTAAAAACCAAAAGGTGAAAATTTTAGCAAAACCGATCTGTGCGAGCCCGAGAATTTGGAACTGCATTCATGTCCGCAGATGCGCACACACATGAGTTCGGTCGATTTAGCCTATAAAATCGACAAACCGCACCCCCCTGCGCGCGTGTAGGTGTTGGAGGAAAAACCTATCAAAGAGCTTGTAAGCCCTTTGAAGGTTTTTACTTATAAACTACTCCAAGTTTACTCCTCCCTCCTATGTGGGACACTTTCCAAGTCATCAAGATTTGCTAACATTTCTAACCGAATGCTCTACTTTGAGCATCGATATCTCATTCACACAATCTTCATTTTGGACACATAATAAATGGTTTCGAAGCTCTCATATAGGAGAACACAAACCCATAAAAATATTATTATATATAACACATATACATATAATTAATTGTGTCCAAAGTTAGTTAAAAACCACATTTTTAACTAAAATTTCCAACAATTTATAATTTATGAACATGCTATATATGATAAATTTTGGGTACTATCTATGATAAATTATCTTTATATTTGGTTTTTTATAACTCATGAACATGCTATATATATATATATAAATATATATAATTTTAAAATTTATATAATCCGAGTACTCCCCGAGTACTCCCCGCCTAGGCCGAGTACTCGCTACAAGGGGGTCGGCCGCCTAGGTACCGCCTAGCGAGTTTTACAACCTTGCTTTTAACCCTACTATCGCCTTTCAAGTAATAAAATGGTACAAAGTACCGAGTATCGTCCACTGGGATTGTAGTAAAGTTTAGTTAAAAGTCTGACGAAAGAAGTGAGTTCAGATGACAAATTTGAAGACTATAATTGGTGATTTGATTTTGGTGTTTTAACAGTTAATAAAGGAGCCAGGGTGTAAGAATTCTGGTGAGATTAAAAACACAAACATAAGTAAATTAGGGTTGTCAAACTAACCAATGCTGGTAAAATGATACAACATCCATTTTAGCAACAACTATCTTTACCACCTATTTTGAATGTATTCCTCTGGGACTTCACTAATGTATTGATATTATAGCTTTCTACCCATATCTCTATTAGGTATCCGAACCAGTGATCGTACAAATAGTGTCTTCAAAATATATGGATAAACAAAAAAGAATCTTTTGTTAAAACTCACCCTCTCGAGTGGATTCCCATATCATTCAAGTTGATGTAAGCTAAATGGCTTATCTCTAAGTCCATTCCACTTTAACACCTTAGGGTGATCAACTCGTCGAGAATTAACCAAGTTGAAAACTACAAATAACAAATCTCTTTGTCGGCAACTTTCTCAAGTCTACCTCCCGTATCATTCAAGTTGACGTGTAATCAATGTTTCCGCTGGGAGTGCATGGCCCTTTAATACTTTTAAAGTAATAAACCCGTCAAGAGGTGTTATTGAGTTTATAAAACTTTGAAAAGAAATGATAAAAAATTGTTGTTGCGCAAAGAATTTACTTATGTTTGGTTGGCAAAACTCACCATTTCCGTCTTACACCCGAGCTAACGGATTTAGCTACTCATGACGGAAATAAATAAATTAAAGATATATTACATAAATTAAAGACATTGTAAGTAAATGACAAAAATATAAATTGCAATAAAGGAAAATGCAAGAAATGAAGAACAAGAAAGTAAGTACAATAAAGTAAATTGCAAGTAAATCAAATGACAATAATGTAAATAACAAGAACTAAATGCAAAAATGTAAAAGACAAGAATTAAATGCAAGAATGTAAAAGACAAGAATTAAATGCAAAAAATAAAGATGAGCAAGAAATAAAGATGAGCAAGAGCAAGTAAGAACAAGAAGTAAAGATGAACAAGACAATGACTTTAAAAAGCTTCAATACTTCATTACTTTAGAGAAATGGATTGAGTAAAGAGTAAGAGGATGCCTTCAAAAGGAGCAACCTCACCTTCTATTTATACTACAAGGAAGGTGAGGGCAAAAAGGTCTTTTACCACTATATGGTATAAAGATCACATCCATATTACAATAAAGTCAAAGTGACCAAAAGATTTTAAATAAAGTGCAATAATTATATCTAAAAAGTGCATAGTCTTCTACTATTCAAAATACACTTCATCCATCCCTATTACAGCTGGGACACACACAACTGATCAAGTTAAACAGTCAACCAGTCAAAACTGCTGGTCAAACAGTCAACTCCAAAAGGTCTTCTTAGCCCAGAATTTTTCCATCTTGATGCCGCAACATTCTTTCAGCATCAAAAAATCAGCATCTATACAATTTTTATAACAATCTGCGAAAAACCATACAGATTAGCCTATAAAGTAATAAAACATGTAAAATCATTTACTCTAGCTCCAATAACAAAGAAATGTTAAATAAGATAAGAAAATGACTCAAATTTGGGATGAAATGTAAAATAAACTATCAAAGAGAAGATAAAAGAGTGTAAGAAGCACTAAATTCTTAGTGCTTATCACACCCCCAAACTAAAATTGTTGTTTGTCCCCAAGCAACCAAATGACAAAAGTAAAACAAATTGGACTCAAAACCTAAAAACTTGCAACAATGATGGCATTAAGTGCCTACATATGCAAATCCTATCTATCATGCAACACTATAGCCTTTGTAAATCCAAAGTGAACCTATTCACATCCAATTCTTAGTATGAACCATAAGCTAACAAATCATGCTTTTTGTTATGTTCAATATGCCTTGTCCTTGAGATAATTAGGGCTTAGGGTTATTTTGATTTGAATCTCTCATTTGTGGCATATCTTTTCTCACTTTGCCTTTTCTCACCCCAATCTGTCAACAACTGATTTTTTTTGAATTTTAGGCACAAATTGTGCTCTTTTCTATTGACAGTTTGCACCTGCCCCTATGGGGTATTTTGTGCATATTGATCCATGCATTTGTACTTAACAATGTAGCTTTGATTTATGATTGTATCACATGATCATGTATTTCTACCCTTCCCCCTAAACTTAGAATGGACAATGTCCTCATTGCATATGGACTGGGCTAAAGATTTGGCATCTTGATGTAAAGGAAGAATAGAAGCAAATGCCTAAATCTTTTCTCAATTCTAAGGCATAGATCAAAATGTGTCCCAAGCGTATCAAAGTTAGTTTTAGTCAAGACTACACAAGTGGATGATAAGGGACACTATAGGAGTTACTATGGCTATAAATGCATGTAGATAGACACTAACATATGTACCAAGTGCAATAAAATAACCTAAAAGTATAAAAACATATTCCCAGACACAAAATAAAATAAAATTTGGAGCTAAAGAGAAATGATAGAACCTGTCCTACTCCATATGAGTCGGTGGTGGATCATGAGATGTGTTTGCAGGGGAGTTTATGAGTTTCCTGCACTCCTCCTTCAGTTTAGCATTCTCCTCAAACAACTTGATATTCTTAGCCTTCACTTCCTTTATCTTTTTCTTGATTCTCCTCTGTCCTTTATCCACTAACTCAGCTTTCATCATCTCACCTTCTTCTTTGCTCAATAGATCTTCACTGTATTGGTTCACCTTCCTTTGACCTGCTATGAGACAAAACAATAGAAGCATCATTTCTATATATATGGAACTATCATGAGTTGTGAGTGATACATAGTGCTTAACAAAGTTTTTACAAACATTAGTATCAAAGGAAAAACTGGCAGCCTTAAAGGTTTAAAGATGAAATCAATGTAAGGTAAGCATCCCGAGAAAATACATAGTATCAGCCAAACATGACTCGGATGCATTGTGTAAAAGTGTATCACCTTCATAATGTATGTGAGGTGAGAAACCTACCAACCTATTTATGGCTCTTTCAAAAATTAACACATTTCTTTGTGGCTTTGTGGATGTGAAGTTCTTATCTTCTAGGGGACTTTTGATCTGATGAATAGAGAGACTAATCCCCTTAAGTTCATCATTGGTCCATCCTAAGGCTTTTATGTGCTAATTCAACATGTCCACCAACTTCTTTTCTTGATGAAAATTTAGGGTAGGTGGTATGATGACAGACAGTTTGCCTTCCTTTTCTAGATAAACGTACTTCAAATGAGATGGGAGTTGCTTTAACTCCAGGTTAGGTGGAGATACTATTGATTGGGTGAAACTTTTTTGTTCAGTACTTTCCAACAACTCAAATGCTGCACAATCTATTGGGAAAGTATCATTCTCACTTATTTCTAATTCCTCAACAATCTCTCTATCTATTTCATCATCCTCTTCCTCCAACTTACAAGCCTTTCTCACTCCCTTCTCATAACAAGATGACTCAATTTCATCTATCATTGACCATTCTTTCAAATAATCAAGGTATTTTAAAGAATTGAAAACATTGAAAGTGACTTTTTGGTCGTGTAGTCTCATGGTCAACTCTCCTTTCTGAACATCAATCAAAGTTCTTCCGGTGGCTAAAAATGGTCTTTCTAAAATGATAGGAATGTCTTTATCAGCATCAAAGTCTAAAATGATAAAGTCTGCCGAAAATATGAACTTATCAACCTGTACTAATACATCCTCAATTTTTCCCTTAGGATTGACAATGGTCTTATCGGCCAATATGAGTGTAACAGTAGTAGGTATTGGCTCTCCTAGTCCTAAGGTGTTGTAAACTGATAAAAAGACATGAGGTTTATACTGGAACCTAAGTCACACAGAGCTTTCCCATCTTCCTTTCCCCTAATAGAACAGGGAATAGTAAAACTCCCTGGATCTTTTAGCTTTGGGGGTATTTTGTTGGTAAAAAGTGCACTACATCCTTCAGTAAGATTGACGGTCTCATATTCAGTCAACTTCTTCTTCTTACTAAGGATGTCTTTTAAGAACTTGGCATAACTAGGCATCTGCTCAATTGCTTCAACAAGGGGTATGTTAATATGCAATTGTTTGAACACATCCAGGAACTTCTTAAACTCTTGTTCGTCCTTTTGATTCCTTAACCTTTGGGGGTAAGGTACATAGGGAGGAAAAAGTTTTATCCCAGTTTTGCTTGGAGGTGTTAAGCAAGATGGGTCTAGTATGCCTTGGGTTTTGGTGCTCTTTTTATGAGATGGGGTCACAACAGTTTTTTGAATAGGATCCACTAGAGATGTTAGGGTAGTGTCAGGCTTTGATGAGATAGAAGTGATGACCTTAGAAGTTTTGTCATATATAGGCTTTTCAGTCTTAACAAGTTCCAAAACTTCAGTATTGCTTTTAGGCACATTATCTTTTTGGACTGGTCCTATTAAGTCTTTTCCACTTCTTAATGTGATGACCTTAACATGTTCTTTTCCTAAGTCTCTAGGGACTTCCATGTTACTTGGTAAGGTTCCACTGGCTCTGTTGTTCCGACTTAAGGCAATCTGATTGACTTGGGTTTCTAGGTTTCTGATTGTTGCATGAGTCTGAGCGATTGATGACTGAGTCTGAGCTATTGTGGCATTCTGTTTGGCCATTGCTGATTGAGTGTGGGTTATGAACATTTCAATGTATCTTCCAATGATGAAGGGTTATGTGGAGGTGGAGATGGTGTGGCTTGATATGGCTGTTGATTTTGAAAATTCTGTGGTTGCTGAGAATTCGAGCTGCTTGAATGGTTTTGAAAATTTCCTTGCTGTTTAGGTGCAGGTGGATTTAGACATGGACCGCTCCAAGAAAAGTTTGGGTGCTGTTTCCAGCTTGCATTGTAATTGTTGGAGTAGGGAACAAACTTATTATGAACATAATTTACAGATTCTGAATTTTTAGGACAATGTTCATAAGAATGTTACCCTCCACAACAAACACATAGCACTGATAAGACTGGACTAGGTGTAGTGACAGTCGGTTGTGCTCCTTGGCCAGAAGTAATGTTTTTACGAATATTAGCCATGGAAGCAAAATGAGCTGTAATAGCAGTATATGCATCTACATCATGAATTCCAGCAGCCTTCTTTGCAGCCCGTGGATCGGCACAATGTCCATTGTTTTCATAAAAATTTTCAAGCATTGCAAATCCTTCATTGTAGGTCTTGGATGTGAAGGCTCCTGCTGCAGTCGCATCGGGCATTTGTCTTGCACTGACGTTTAAACCATTGTAAAACGTCTCGAGTGGAATACAATAGGGAATGCCATGGTGAGGACATTTCCTTAACAACTCTTTAAACCTTTCCCATGCGTCAGGAATTGCTTCATCCTCCCCTTGTTTAAAAAGACAGATTTCGTTTCTGGACTTAGCATTCTTGGTAGAAGGAAGATATTTTTGCAAATTTTTTTCAGCCATATCATTCCATGATGTCACCGAACGGGGGCTAACGAATTGAACCAATCCCTTGCTCGATCCCGTAATGAAAATGGAAATAAAGTGTGTCTCAGAGCGTCATTAGGCACTCCCGGGATCTTAAAGGAATTACTAACTTCCAAAAAGGATTTCAGATGTGAGTGTGGGTCCTCTGTAGCTAATCCGACAAATTGTCCATTTCTTTGTAACATTTCAAACATGATTGGTTTTGGTTCAAAATGGGTGGCCGGAAAATGGGGTCTAGCTATCCCAGAATTTAATTGATCAAAATTGGGGATAGTGTACCATTATTCGTCCATCTTTAGAATTTGCCAGATGTACAATATTAGGAGGTGGGACCCTTGGTTCATTATTATTCCCTGGTAGGTGGTTATTTTGAGATTCATCATCATCCACATATTCTTCCCCATAACGTAATGATGGTATATGGTGAAAAGGAATCTTACGAGGATTCCCAATCAACAGAGGTTGTTGAGGTCCAAAAGGTGGTTGATGATGGGGCTGCTGTTGAGGTTGTGGTCCATATGGTTGTAGCTGTAGGCCAACACCATATGGTGGTGGTTGAGGTGGAGGTTGTTGTGGTGCTTCTAGAAGTCCTTGGGTTCTTGTTGTGGTTGTGCCATTTCAGGAGGGGGTACAACAAATAATGCTCTTTGTGCCCTCCTTCGTTCACGAAATGTTCTTTCTATGTCAGGATCATCAAGAAATTCCCATCTGTATATCCTTGGCATACACTACTCCCTACAATTCAACTGGTGTTAGAAAATTCAAATCTTTTATCTTACTAAAAACAAAACTTTAGCTTGCCAATCCCCGGCAGCGGCGCCAAAAACTTGATAGGTTGTTTATGTATTCTTAGATATGTGACAAATAAGACTAAAAGCAAAGATACTTTTAACCCTACTATCGCCTTTCAAGTAATAAAATGGTACAAAGTAGCGAGTATCGTCCATAAGGATTGTAGTAAAGTTTAGTTAAAAGTCTGATGAAAAATATGAATTCAGATGACAAATTTGAAGATTATAATTGGTGATTTGATTTTGGTGTTTTAACAATTAATAAAGGAGCCAGGGTGTAAGACTTCTAGTGAGATTACAAACACAAATATAAGTAAATTAGGGTTGTAAAACTAACCAATGCTGGTAGAATGCTACAACATCCATTCTAGCAACAACTATCTTTACCACCTATTTTAAAGGTATTCCTCTCGGATTTCTCTAATGTACTGATATTATAGCTTTCTACCCATATCTCTATTAGGTATCCGAACCAGTGATCGTACAAATAGTATCTTCAAAATATATGGATAAACAAAAAAGGATCTTTTGTTAAAACTCACCCTCTCGAGTGGATTCCCATATCATTCAAGTTGATGTAAGCTAAATGGCTTATCTCTAAGTCCATTCCACTTTAACACCTTAGGGTGATCAACTCGTCGAGAATTAACCAAGTTGAAAAACACGGATAACAAATCTCTTTGTCAGCAACTTTCTCAGGTCTATTTCCCATATCATTCAAGTTGACGTGCAATCAATGTCTCCGCTTGGAGTCCATGGCACTTTAATACTTTTAAAGTAATAAATCCGTCAAGAGGTGTTATTGAGTTTATAAAACTTTGAAAAGAAATGATAAAAAGTTGTTGTTGCGTAAAAGAATTTACTTATGTTTGGTTGGCAAAACTCACCCGTTCCATCTTACACCCGAGCTAACGGATTTAGCTACTCATAACGGAAAGTAAATAACATGAAAGATATATTACATAAATTAAAGACATTGCAAGTGAATGACAATAATAAAAATTGCAATAAAGGAAAATGCAAGAAATGAAGAACAAGAAAGTAAGTACAATAAAGTAAAATGCAAGTAAATTAAATGACAATAATGTAAATAACCAGAATTAAATGCAAAAATGTAAAAGACAAGAATTTAATGCTAGAAATAAAGATCAGCAAGAAATAAAGATGAGCAAGAGCAAGTAAGAATAAGAAGTAAAGATGAACAAGACAATGACTTTAAAAAGCTTCAATACTTCATTACTTTAGAGAAATGGATTGAGTAAAGAGTAAGAGGATGCCTTCAAAAGGAGCAACCTCACCTCCTATTTATACTACAAGGAAGGTGAGGGCAAAAAGGTCTTTTACCACTATATGGTATAAGGATCACATCCATATTACAATAAGTCAAAGTGACCAAAAGATTTAAATAAAGTGCAATAATTATATCTAAAAAGTGCATAGTCTTCTACTATTCAAAATACACTTCAACCATCCCTATTATAGCTGGGACACACAACTAATCAAGTCAAACGGTCAACCAGTCAAAACTGCTGATCAAACAGTCAACTCCGAAAGGTCTTCTTAGCCCAGAATTTCGTCCATCCTGATGCCGCAACATTCCTTCAGCATCCAAAAATCAGCATCTACACAATTTTTATAACAATCTGCGAAAAACCATACAGATTAGCCTATAAAGTAATAAAACATGTAAAATCATTTACTCTAGCTCCAATAACAAAGAAATGTTAAATAAGATAAGAAAATGACTCAAATTTGGAATGAAATGTAAAATAAACTATCAAAGAGAAGATAAAAAAGTGTAACAAGCACTAAATTCTTGGTGCTGATCAATCACCTTCCCTGAATCCTTGGTAAAGGGTTTAGAAGGTCTTTTCTCAGAAGTAGAGACACTTTGAGAAGAGGGATTAGGGGTAGAAGAAACAAACATTCCAAATTTTAACATGGAACGGTCTATGTTTATATCTTCTTGGTTAGAGGAATATCCTAGACCACTCTTGACCTTTTTAGGGATCTGAGCATTAATGATCTCACTAACTTTGTCAGAAGTCTTATTGATAGATCTAATTAGCCCCAATTAGATAGAAAGTTTTATAAAGTTAGCATAATTAATTGTAGTCCATTTAATTGTAATTGTAATTGGACTTGGGCTTAGGCTTTGAATGTAATGGGCCATATATAAGGAGTCTTAGGGTTGAGAGGAAAAGTTATGAGAGTCGACTCCTAATTTCGTGTGTGTGTTTTCCACGGTGTTCTTGGTGTAATTGTAATTCTCCAATCAATAATATGAGTTTGGCTTGATTCATCTTTTCCTCTACCTAAATCTGTATGTGTATTGCAATTCTGGAAGTAACAAAAAGATACATGTATGCTCCTACAGATCAAAAGATCTATCTTATGCTGCCTAATTTCTCAAATGGCTACAATGTTAGTGATGCTGAAAAGGATAAATTCATGAGTCATAGGCAAGCCAGAAAGGATGTCTACACTACTGTGCCAATCAAGAGAATTTCTGCCATCAAGCATACTCCATTTGAACAGACAGAGATTTGGTATACCATATATGAAGTAATCAGAGAAGACAATAAGACTTATTACTTCTGTGATAATGATTTACTGTCCATCTTTCCTTCTGATCTCATCTTTCTGGAGAATTTCATTAAGATTTAGATGACCAAAAGAAGTGATAACCAAGATCAAGTTGCCTACTCTCGGATCATTCAATGCATAAAGTCCCTCATCAGATACAAGAAACAAGTAGATTTTCAAATTGGGATCAATTACAATGTTGATAATCTAGCAATCTCTGCTCCTAATGATGATTTAGAAGGTATCAATTCTCTAAGAATCGGCAGAGTATTGATTAAACCAGAAGAAGGGGTCATCTTCAAAAGGCCAGATAGAAGGAGCTTCTTCAGAATCAAAGAAGCACATAAATATTCATCAGAAGTTGTATACATTGCAAAATGTTACATCTCTGTTGATATCAACAACTATGATCCTGAAGTAACTGAGAGGATGGTAAAAAGACTCGATGGTCTCTTGAAGCTCAGAGGGATTTTTGATAGTATCTCAAAGATCATTTCAAAAGTTGATCCACTCTAAGATAGACAAAACAAGGATCATATTCCAAAACTCTAGTTTCATACTTAGTGGGAGATTGTTAGACCTATAAAGTATGAACCATAAGATGGAAGTATGATATGACGTGACACACTCTTACTTCATGCGTCTCCGTTTACAACTGAATTTTTGTTATACGCTCCTACCTGCTGATGTGTCAGTTTGTAACTGGTTAGATTGTTGACTTTATATCCATTGTAATAGTATAAATAGATCAGTTCTTTGAATGTAAAGTTGTCGATTGAAAGCATAGTTTTGGAGATCATATTTTACGTCTAATTCCAGTATTTGTAATCGATCTTCAAGGTTATCAATACAAACTCAGTCTGTTCTTCATCATTTCTTACTTACTGTTTGTTTGATAATTACTGTGGTTAATTGATTTGAATTGCTTCCGCTTATACTTTGATTCACAAATCTGTCAATTAACTATTTAGAAAGGGATCTGGGTTCCAACACTTACACCATCCTTCAATGGTAGCTTTTTCAGCTTTGAGATCAGCGATGACTTTTTCGCGCTCAGTGATAGCTTGTTGTCTTTCAATACTAATAGCCTGATTTACAAAGACTTGGTCCTTAAAATCTTCTCCGATTTTAGTAAATTATTTGATTTTAAGATGGCAGTTTTTAAGCTTTTCAGTTAAGTCTACATTAATTTGTTCAGCTTTGATTTTACCATTTAGAGCATTGTAAAAATCAACAGTCATAGAGTCGAGAGATGACAAGCTATCAGGTTTAGGTTGAGAGAAATTTTTAAGAATAGGTACCTGAGTTGATAGAGACTCTGAGGAAGAGGTGTCAGAGGCCTCTTCAACTTCTACTATTCTAGCCATAAGACATATAAAGGCTATGTCTTTTTCATCTAATCCAGATTCATCAGTGGTTTGAGCCCAATCGTCTTCTTGATCCTAGTCGATTTCTTCAGCGACAAGGCCTTTGCCTTTTCGCTGGTTCTTCTTAAGACTATGATATTTTTCTTTCAACTTAGCTCCAACTGAGAAGTGGTTGGAGCTGCGACTTTCTTGGATCTTCACTCACTTGCAAAGTGGCCTTTGCGTTGACATTTGAAGCATATCGCTAAAGCTTTGTCAGCTGGATAAGTGTTTGACTTATCAGATTCAGTGATGGCAGAGGTCTTTCTGAAGTTGCTCTTTCTAGCAAATCTCCTGAAATTGTTAGTAAGAAAAGCTAGAGAGTTATCGAATTCAGAGATATCTACATCAGTGATATCCTCTGGGTTAGATTGATCTAACTCAGTGATAGAGGTAATAGAAGAAGACACAAGTTTAGGAAGTTCCATCTCTGAAGTCACTAGAGCCAAAGAGGTACTTTTTGCAGGTTTAGTGTCTTTCATGCGGTTTTTTTTAAGACTAGAGATTGCAAATGATTAAGCAATATTCCATATAAGGTACTTAAAGAAAGAGTTTCAATGTTTTTTGACAACTTATGACACGTAGTAAACGTTTCCCATTGTTCTGGAAGAGCTTCAATGAACTTAGTCAGGATTTCAGAGTTTGTGTACTCACGATCAACTGTTTTCATGTCTATTAAAAGACAATAAAATCTCTGGTGGATTTGTGAGAGTGTTTCATTTTTTAGAAACATGAAACTTTCATACTGTCTCACCAGGTTGATAAGGCGAGTAATCTGAACCTCATCGGTTCCTTCATATTGCATATAGAGAGTATCCCACATGGACTTAGAAGTCCTCATTTTCATTACAGAGTGATATACATCATCTGGAAGAGACATGGCAATAATAGATCTAGCTTTTGAGTCAACAACTAGCTCTTCCTTTTCTTCCTCACTTCATTGATTTGGAGTTTTGAGAATTCGTCTCTTAGGAATAGCAGGAGAGGTAGCAATTGCAGGAACTGAAGGGACTAAGAGTGTAGGATCGAATGGTCCATTCTCTACATAGTAGGGGATCTTAGGATCTGACCCTTCTAGAAATAGAGTCATTATTTCCTTCCAGACCAGGAAATTATCACGACTAAATCTGGGAGGTTTAGCTAAGGTTCCATTGTCAATGTAGTTCGTGTTTGTGTTAGCCATTTTAAAATAACAAGGAATTAGTTGTTTTAAAGTTTAAAAAGCAAAAACACTGCTCTGATACCACTTGTTGGTCCCTAAGGAGTTTACAAGAGTTCAATGGATATAGAAACGGTTTGTAGACGGGGGGGGGGGGGGGTTGAATACAAACAGAACGTTTCGGGTTTTTAAATAAGTTTATATTGAATAAACAAATCTACAGTTGCAAGCGGAATAAGAACAAGTAATTAAACGTATTCTATTACAACTAAAGAAATCACTTAGATTTGATGCACAAGAACAAGAAGAAATAGAAGAAGAGGTTTGAGGAGAGAAAATATCATACATAAAAGAAGAAGATATCTTCATCTATTTATACCCGTTGCATTTAATGCAAAGCAAAAGGTACATGCCACGTGTCAAGTGTCTATTGAGACTTGTCCTTTGTCCAAAAGACAACCATGCTTTTGACCGAATATGAATAGTAACCAAATCAGATTTGATGGGGACATAAGAGACAATCCGTACGTTCTTTTTCTTACATGGTATGGGGTTTTGACTTTTGTGCATCGAGGATAAGATCAACATTGATCTTGCTATGTAGGCCCTACTTGATCATTGATCCAGAATCTTCAAGGATGAAGTCTTTGGGTATCACTGAGGCTTTGCAAAATCTCACACTTTGGATAGATGAACCGCTTCAGATCACGAGCTATCCATCTCTTTCTTCAGCTATGCTTCGACAGTCGCTGAATGACTTTGTGGTGTGAGTGTTGTTCTTCAGATCTTCAGGGATAGGATGTTGTTTATGATCATCAGCGATTACTCAACAAAATTAGTGTGTGCTATCACTGATTTTGAACACTATCCTATGATTGGAATTTTCACTAAGTATAAGAGGAATCATATTCACATCACTGAAAGGAGTTTGAATCAACATGTATAAATAGATGAAGACCTCCATCTTCATTTTCATGCATACATACTTATCTCTCCTACAAACTTCTATTCTTATTTCCCTCTTTCCTTGTGCATCAAAATACTTAGTGATTTCTAAACTTGTAATAGGTTTAATACTTGTTCTACTTCCACTTACAACATGTAAATTTGTTTATTGATATAAACTCATTTAAAAACCCTAAAAGTTGTGTTTGTATTCATCCCCCCCTCTACAAAATGTTTCTATACCTATACACTGTTGTAGACTCTCTTGGGACCAACAAGTGGTATTAGAGCAGTGTTTATTGCTTATTATCTTTAAAACTAATATCTTGTTGTTTTAAAATGGCTAATACTAATACAAACTATATCGACAACGGATCTCTTGCTAAACCTCCAAGGTTTAGTAAAGATAACTTTACTGTCTGGAAGGAAAGAATGACTCTACTTCTAGAAGGGTCAGATCCTAAGATCTCATACTATGTAGAATTTGGACCATACATTCCTACACTTCTAGTCCCTGCAGTCCCTGCAACTGCTACTACTCTTGTTATTCATGAAACACGTATTCCCAAATCTCCACATCAATGGAGTGAGGAGGACAAGAAAAAACTACCTATTGATGCAAAAGCTAGATCTATTATTGCTTTGTCTTTTCCAGATGATGTTTACCATTCTGTCATGAAAATGAGAACTTCTAAAACCATGTGGGATACTCTTTGTATCCAACATGAGGGAACTAGTGTGGTTCAAATAACTCGAAAAATCAATCTGGTGAGACAGTATGAAAGTTTCATTTGCTCTAAAAAAGAAACACTTTCTCAAATTCACCAAAGATTCAACTGTTTTGTCATAAATTTAGAAACATGTGGTCGAGAATATTCTAACTTAGAAGTACTGACAAAGTTCATGGAATCTCTTCCGGAACACCGGGACATATTTACTATTTATCTTAAATTGTCAAAGAACATTGAAACTCTTTCTTTAAGTGCTTTGTACAGAATATTGCTCAATCATGAGCAATCTCAAACCTTAAAACGAAACCTTTTAAAAGACACTAAATCAGCCAAAAGTTCTTCCTTGGCTTTAGTGACATCAGAAACTGTTCCCTCCCAAACAGTTTCTTCTTCTATTACCTCTATTACTGAGTTAGATCAATCTAACTTTGAAGATATCACTGATGCTGATATCTCTGAATTTGATAATTCTCTGGCTCTACTAACAAATAATTTTAGACGTTTTGCTAAAAAGAGCAACTTTAGAAGAACTCCTGCCAGCACTTAGAAATCATGAATTACCCCCTTGGTTGCAACCCCTCTTAAAAACTAAAAAAAGGCCTTCGAACTTGGAACGAGCATGAAGAAATTAACGATACTTCTTTATCTTTTGAATTGTTCTACCGGATCGGTCACTCAAGATCTTTGGTCTCTACCTAAGTCAAAGATATCTTCTGTTGATAAAGCGCTACCCTCTGCTATAATTGGCAACGCAAAGGTCACTTTGCCAGTAAATGCAGATCTAAGAAGATTGCTGTACCATCATCCTCTCAGATACCTAATAAAACAAAAAATGAAAAATATTCTCACTTAAGAGAAAAGTATCAGAATCTGAAGAAAATCCAGCGAAAAGGCAAAGGTTTTGTCATCGAAGAAGTTGACTGGGCACAAACCACTGACGAATCAAGGTCAGATGAAGAAGACATATCTTTCTTATGTATTATGGCTAGAATCGAAGAAGCTGAAGAGGTCGCTGAAACCTCATCACCTGACATTCCATCTTCTTAGATATTGATTCTAGAAAACTCCTCTATCCCTGAAACTGATACCTTGTCGGCTATCGACACCTTGACTGTTGATCTTTACAATGCTTTAAATGGCAAAACTAAAGCTGAACAACTCAACTCCGACTTATCTGAACAGCTTAAGAATTGCCACCTCAAAATCAAATAACTTACTAAAATCGAAGAAGATTTTAAAGACCAATTCTTTTTAAAGCAAACAATAAGCATTGAGAAACAACAAGCTATCACTTAACGCGAAAAGGCCATCGCTAATCTCAAAGCTGAAAAAGCCACCATTGAAGGATGGTGCAAAGCCTCGGTTAAGGCTAGTGAGATCATAAATGCTCAGATTCCCAAATCGGTCAAAAGTGGTCTGGGATATTCCTCTGACCAAGAAGATACTTTCAAAGATCGTTGCATGCTTAAATTCAGAACGTTTGTTTCTTCTATCCCTGATCCATCCACTCAATGTGCATCTACATCTTATTCAAAGCCCTCTAAACCTATTTCCAAGGACTCAGGGAAGGTGATTAAAGATAAGTTCCTTAATCTTATTCCTAAGGTCTAGAACTTTCCTAAACTGAAGAAGAATACTTATGTTCCTTCAGTGAGTCATCCTCAAACTTCTGGGAAGAAGATCCCAGGATATACTCAAAGATCAACTCCTCGAATCAAGGTTGATCTCACTCCATCTAAACCTGAGAAACTAATTGTTCCTCCTAGGTCGATGGAGAAAGGAATTCTTGGTCCCGGTCCTGAAAATGTTTAGCCCTCCTTGCTGCATGCTTCTACTTCTAAACCGCCTTTCAAATATAGGAAGTGCTATCACTGTGGTGAGACTACCCACATCGCTAGCAAATGCCCTAATGCCACTAAGGGTGAAAGATCTCTCACAGAAAGAAAGTAGCTCAATCTGAGAAATTAGTAAAAGCGAAATCCCCTAAAGCTGGTAAAACAACCAAAGTGAAGAAGTCCATTGAAGATTTTACAACTTTGAAGTGTGAATCAGAACTTATTAAGAAGGAACAAGTTAAACTCTCTAGAAGCAAGCACTTCAGAAGATCAACTCTTCATAGATGATAGTCCAAAAGCCACATTGTCAATCCAGAAGATTGGGCATCTTCTGGATTCTACTTTATGGACTAGCATGTGCTTAAATGACGTGGCATTTCATGCTTCCTATGCGTAACTGAATCTGTTACTTGTACAACTGACGTGTCAGCTTACAATATGCTTGCTTGTTGACTTTCTCTATGTAATAGTATATATAGAGCTAGCATTCTCTGTTGTAAGTGTCGATTGAATTGGAGAAACACAGAGAGAGAAATTTATGTATTGTAATCATCGACATATCGAGTAAAATACAAATTACTATTTGTTATTCATGTTGTTCTTCATCTATTGCTTACTGTTCTAGTTTTATAGTAGATTAAATTGCTTCCGCATATCAATTTTTACTCTTTGTTTAATCTACTGTATTGAGAAATAAAGGGGTCTGGGTTCCAACAGAAGAAAAATCTTCAGAGAATGTGAAATCCGCCACCTCTGATATTTCCACTAACACCCATGGACCCATAGTTCTATGGGTACCTATGAAAAATTAATTCCCTAATCTTATGAAGAGTGCTAAAGGTATCTGGTATCTTGATAGCGGATGCTCTAGGCATATGACTGGTAGAAAATCTCTGCTCGCTGAATATAAGGAAGAAAAAGGTCCTTCAGTGACCTTTGGTGGAAATGGCAAAGGATACACCAAAGATTATAGTGTTTTAACCAACGGAGCAACTTCTTTCAAACGTGTTGCTTATTTTGAAGGGATGAAGCACAATTTCTTGAGCATTAGTAAACTTTGTGACAAAGACATCAAAGTTCTATTCACAAAGACGAGATGCGCTGTCACTAACAAAAATGACAAACTTGTTTTGAAAGGCAAAAGATCTGAAAATGTTTATGTAATAAACATGGATAGCACTCGTTCAGATTATGTTTACTTTCTATCCAAGGACTCTCCTGATGTTAACTAGCTTTGGCATAAGATACTCTCTCATCTTAACTTCAAGATGATCAATGACATTACTTATCTCGAAAAGAATTTATCAATGGACTCCCTAAACATTATTTGCAAATGAATCTCTTTGCTCAACATGTGAAATAGGAAAATTGACAAGAGCAAGTTTCATATCTAAGCAAGTCTCCTTCGTGACCACACCCCTTCACTTACTCCATATGGATCTTTTAGACCTATTAATGTCCAATCCATATCTGGAAAGAAATACACTCTAGTCATAGTTGATGAATATTCCAGGTACACTTGGGTATTCTTTCTATAAAGAAGTCACTAAGTTTGATGCACAAGAACAAGAAGAGAAAGCAACAGAGGTTTAAGGAGAGAATATGTATGCATGAAGATGAAGAAGGTTTCTTCATCTATTTATACCCGTTGCATTTAATGCAAAGCAAAAGGTATAAGCCACGTGTCAAGTTTCTATTTGAGACTTGTCTTTTATCCAAAAGACAACCATTAGCCGAATATGAACAGTAACCAAATCAGATTTGATGGGGACATAAGAGACAATCCGTACGTCCTTTTCTGACAAGGTATGGGGTTTTGAATTTTCTGCATCAAGGATAAGATCAACATTGATCTTGCTGAGTAGGCCCCACTTGATCACTGAACCAGAACCTTCAAGGACGAAGTCTTCGGGTATCACTGAGGCTTTGCAAGACCTCACACTTTTATGTAGTTGACTATTGCTATCGCTGAACCGCTTTCAGGTCACTTAGCTAATTAACTCTTTCTTCAGCTTAAGCCTTTGACTATTGCTGAATGGTCTTGTGGTGTGGGTATTGTTCTTCAGATCTTCAGAGATAGGATGGTTATTCCTGATCTTTAGGGATCACTGAGCGCAATCACTATGTGCTACCGCTGAAAGGAGTTTGGATCAACAATCTCCCCTATTTGATTATGATTAAGCAACATAGGAAAATTGCTTGTAATGATTAGTAAGGACTTGGTGTTTTTAAAGTAAAAAATCTAAGTACTAATATGTGAGATCTTTTTCAGCTAATAAACAATTTAAATTGAGTTTCATTTATAAGGATATGAAATCACAATTCTTACAAGATGGAGTAGAGTACTTCATTGAATTTCATTAATCACAATAATTTGAAGAATTACACAATGAAAATGAAATTACAATTGTAAAGTAAAGAACACTACACTGTAGAAAGTTAGAAAGTAAATTTATTAGAAGTTGATCAGAGAGTAGTTTGAGCTTCTCTTTTCTTATTCGTAACTCATTCTCATAGATCTTCTTTTATAGAAGAACGGAGTCATTGGTTGACCAGCAGTTGTAGTACATGATCTTGAGAAGTTTTGATGGAGCCTTTTGAATCTCTTTATTTCTGAGAAACTTTATTAGCCCTATTTCCTAAAAATGCCATACCTGCCTCAGGCTGACTGATAATTTCATGTTCTTCAAATCTTCTTGCTTCAGGCAGGGATGTATTGAGTATTGAAATATCAGGGATAACGAGGTGGGAAAAAATACTATCTAAGTCAAATTTAGTCTCATGTTCATTTCTGAACGATGGGCCTTCTTCAGTTTCAGACTTAGATCTTCTCTTTTTGGATTTTTCGGGCGAGGAGGAACGGTGACATATTGGGATATCCTTTACAATGGTTGATCAAGATATCTTTCTACAACATCCTTGAATTGAGATTTTGATTTATGAATGGCATCTCTGATTTCCAGCCAATCGGAGAAACCATAGAATTTCAGGAATTGGGGTTCTTCTTCTTCTTCACGTCTACTACCTCTGAACATGGTCACTCTTATCTTCAGACCTTTTATTGAGTTTCGTCATTCGATAGTTACATGGGTGATTGTTCCAGGAGAGAAGCGATAGTTTACCTTCTTAGTACACCATTCCATTTCATCATTCTTGGGTTCCTGATTTTCTCTATTCAGGGGTTGTAGAATCTTCTCTTGAGCTACTATTGGATTTACCTTTAGTTTGTCTCTGGCCAGTTCATTATCTGCTAGTTTTTCAGCGGCTAGCTTGCTTTGTTGTTCTGCGTGTCTCTGGCGCTTGGCTCTTATTGTATTTTCTCTGACCATTCGTTGAGCAAACCTGAGGCTCTCTTGAGCTTGCTTTATTTCTTGATCTCTCAGTCGCTAAGGTTCTAAGGCATCTGCTCGTTCTTCAGGGGATAGGAAAAAAAAATTCGTCGTAGACGCATATTGGTACATGCTCTTTAGGCTCAGAGGTACGAAGATGAATTTTTACTCTGGCCATTTCTAGTTCTCTTATGAAGTTCTCCCTTCTTTCTTCTTCTTGTGGTTCAGGAATAGGTCATCTATTTACACACCTTTGGATAAGGCTTTCTTCAGCTTCAGATTCAGATTTAGATATGTACAAGAACTAATCTTCAGTGGAAGGTTCTTTCAGGAATGGAGATTCCTTTGGGGAACAGGGAACACTGAGACGTGGAGAGGAAGAAAAGGGCTCATCAGTAACGAGAGCAAGAGAGGGTGATGTAGGTAGTTGAGTTTCAGAAGGAGGGATGTAATGAATTAGCGGAAGGCATACCTCAACGAAGTACCCCTCCCCTGAATTCATCGAAGTGGGATCTTCAGATTCCATCACTTGTTTATTTTTTGCTGGGGGATCAGACTGCTCTTGATTAGGAGGTTGCATGTCCCCCCGAAGGCTGTCTGAAAACCACTCTAGAAGGTGTGTTGGTGGGAAAATCATCATCGTCATCATCATTATTTCCCAATGATGGATGAGGAATTCTTCTTCTTCTTCTTCTTCTTCTTCTTCTTAAACTATTAAACGAGGACTAGAATCCTACTTTGCAGATCTCCATGATTTCCCATCCAATCAACATAGACTTCGGCGACGTAAGACTTCTTCTTCTTCTTCTTCTTCTTCTTCTTCTTCTTCTTCTTCTTCTTCTTCTTCTTCTTCTTCTTCTTCTTCTTTTGTTGGGGTTCCTAAGGGAGGACCTTATTGACATCTGTGATCAACTCTTCCTCTAGCTCTTTGGCGATTCTCTCCCCCTCTTTGTTGGCAACAGGAAGAGCGTGTACCAGAAGGGTACGCACATTAGTGCTGAGAATAGAGAGATTTGTAGCTTGTGCCTTCTGAGTTTGAGTGATCAAACTCAGGTTCCCTCTGTCCACTTCAGTGAATGAAGGGACGATGCCAGACAAGCCTTGAACAATGCGTAGGATTTCAGCTTGAGACTTCTGAATATCAACAAGGGTCTTCTCCTGCGCATCGACCTTTTCAGCCAGTCGGGTGATGGCACGCTCATTTTCCGCATTATCGTCACATGTTGGAGAGAGTGGCCTTCATGCCAGGTACACCAGCGACTTGGTTGAAGATTTTCTCTGAACGAAGTTATAGAGTGTCGACCCGGTGCTTGATCAGGGAGCATTCATTCACCAGATGGTCCATGGCAGGGAATGAGATAGGAGGCAGGGAAATCTTGGGAATGTCAGCTGTAGAGGAGGTAGCTTGGATGCTAGCTTCTCTTTCTTTACCTTCCTGAGTTCATCAACATTCTTGAACTTTAGGGACTTGGAAGAAGTAGGCTTGCTGAGAGGAGCAGCAGTGGTGGTTGTAGTACTGGTTGTTGATGAGAAGATAGGAGCGCCCATATTTGATGATAACAAAGATAAACGAGCTAAAAAGAGCTCGGGGTTAGAAGAAAGATGTTGGGAGGAAGTAAGTGTTTGCAAGGGTTCCTTAAGAGTATATGAAGGATTACTCTCAGGGTTGTTGCTTGCTATGGCTGTGTCCTGAGGATCACAAACCTGTCTCTAAGAATGTTTAAGAGAAACATTCTCAGGTCCTGTTCACGTGGCTTTCCAGGAATCAGATTGTTGAAACAAAACTGATGTCTGAATAACACGTTCCCCAATCTCTTCAGAGATGGAGACAACCATATATGATTCATTGATTGATGTGTTGACCAAAGAAAAAGTAGTAGAAGTAGATGATAAGGCTGTGTAAGTGTTACCTGATCCAGCTTCAGCGGAGCTGATTATTACAACTTTAGGGACCGAGGTCTCTTAAGAAGGGGGTAGTGCTGATGAAGCGGCAACGGAGATAGAAGCCATTGTCGTGGCTGAGGAGAGAGGAGGCGTTGCTAGTACGCCGAAGTCAGAGAGAGCCGTCTGTTGAGAGACGCTCTTCTTTTGTTACTTTGTTGCTGTCTTATGAGCGATGGTCTTCTTATAACCTTCGTTGGCTGGTTGTTTTCTTTTGAGAGGGGAGGAAGAAGGGTCCAGGTTGATCACTGATAGGCTGGTTAGTGATCTAGACACTGTCTCTACCTGAGTGGGAGCGCACGTACCCGCAGGGTCAGCTTCCCTTATGCGGTTCAACATATAAGGGAGGTAGGGGGCATCTCCCGGCCTTTCGTCAATCTCCAAGGATTTATTCCCAATCTGAGAGAATTTCTGATTTCTCTTAGAGGGGTATCCCTCATAAACAAATTCCAAGATTGTAGCCACAAACCTTGGATAAGGGATAGTCTTTTCCCTCTTCTATGCTTGCACCCTGTTGTACAATTCACTGAAAATGTACTCAGCATAGTTTAGCTTGCGACCATTGCAGAGAGAAAAGGCCATCTTCAAGAATTGCTTGCTGGCTTGATCTTAGGAGTCAGTCTTAGTGCCTAAGCACTGATTCACGTGAGTGAAAATGTATTACCACCTTGCTGGCAATCTCTTCTTCTCCACCTTCGTTATCACCTTGTTGATTTCAGAGGTGTCTTCAGCAATTGGCCAGTTGTAACCTATGAGGTCAAGAAAGCTGATAATTTCTTCCCTTGAGGGTGCAGAGACCCATTGATGATTCTTTCCTCTTGTTCAAACCTATACCTAATTTTATTCCCAAGCTGATGGGGAATTCAATGGCAGGGAGCTCGTTGCCTTTGTCAGAGAGGACTATAGTACAATAGGCAGTGTACCAGATTTGTTGGAGATGAGAAGTAATTCAAACAGGTACATGAGTAAAGGCGTACTTCAGAGGGCATTTGCGGAGAAAACGAGCACCATCTCTGAAATGAGGTCTATCAGCAGGGATGTCCAACAAAACCACGTAGTTGCTTGGCTTCACTTGGGCTTGTTCAGGAGTGAAGGTGGATTCAGGAGCAGCAACGAACTTGGTGACTGGGAGGACTTCACCTTCAGCGTAGGTGTTGACGTTCTTGCTGGAGGAAGCCATTTCTGTTTCAAAGATAGGAACACCAAATAGAAAAATCATGGCTTAAGACAAAAATGTATAAACCAGAGATTTTGGTACAAAGAATACCAAAGAAATGAGAAAAACAAGTGTTTTGATGAACAAAGTCAAAATACTTGTTATTTGGCATATTTTAGAAAAAACGTTTGAAAAAAGTTCTTATAAAAAGATACCAAAGTGTTTATTTTTGGTACAAAAATGTATCATAAACAGATTTTAGAAAAGATTTGGATAAGATTTTGGATTAAACAGACCAAAATGTCTTCTGTTCTAAGAAGGAAACTTAGAACAAGTTTTTTTTTGTGTGGAAAATTTGGGGTTTTAATCCAGTTTTCAAGCTTAAGTCCTTATAACAAGGTGTTATAGAATATGAGTAGAAGACATAAACAACATTTAAGTTGTTGTTCTAACACAGTAAATAAAAATAATTAAGATCAAACCTTTGAAAAAAGTGAAGAGAAAGAAAAACGCACAAGTGCGTGTTCTTGGTGAATGAGGAGAGAATTCAAATGCTTTCTTGCTTTAGAGAGTTGTGAGCGCGTAAAGAACGAAAAGGAAACAAGTTTTCCTTATATAGTTGGATGAGAGAGAAAGAGGAGAGAGAAGGAAAACTAAACGATGGTTTTCGCTTTTTGAAAAGGTAATGATGACCTATAGCACGTTGACGTCCGTCGTGTATCAGAAAAATGTCTGACGTGTCTTTTTTAGAAAAATGATTAGATTATCATTTAAATAATAAATGTTAATCATTATCCATTTAAAATCCTCATCATATGCAATAAAAGTATTGTCAGTGATGGGTTTTCTCTTTTGAGAACCATTCTCTGAATTAGAAGACATTCAGAGAGTGCATGGAGAGAAAGTACATACCTTGGCGAGATTTATATCGCTGAGTCAAAGTTTAGAGTATGACTAATAAAATTTCAATTTCAATTTGATAACTACTGAATAACGTAGATCACTAAAAAATATTCATTCTTCAGCGTTCAACATACCTAGTTCGCTGATTAATAGATTGAATCTAGTCTCATCAAGCATTCAGTGGGTACAAAATGATTGAATCAGCGTTTAACATACTTAGTGAAAAGGTTAGCGCACTGATATTCAATGGGTGCAAAATGAAGTTCAATTTCACCATTCATAACATGATCTTTGATAAAGTGATATCTAATCTCAATATGTTTGGTTTTTGAGTAAAGTACAGGATTATTTTCTATACAAAAGCACTTGTGCTATCCGAGTAAATAGGGATTTTAGATAGCTTTATATCATAGTCTCTGAGTTGGTTCCTCATCCAAAGGATTTGGGCATACCAACTTCCAGCGGCTACGTATTCAACTTCAGCAGTTGATATGGACACTGAGTTTTGCTTTTTACTAGTCGAACATACCAACTTACCACCTAGTAGCTGACAACCACCAGTGGTACTCTCCCTATCAATCTTACATCCTGCAAAATCACTATCAGAGAAACCAGTTAGGTCAAACCCTGAGCCTTTGGGGTACCAAAGGCCAAGATTAGGAGTTCCCTTCAAGTATTTGAATATTCGTTTTACAACAATCAGATGGGATTCCTTGGGTTCAGCTTAATATCGTGTACAAAGACAAGTATAGTACATGATATCGGGTCGGCTAGCTGTTAGATACAACAGTGAGCCAATAATTCTTCTATAGGCAGTGACATTGACAGGTTTCCCATCAGGGTCCTTGTTTAAGGTCAGAGGAGGTGCCATAGGAGTCTTCATTGCTAAACTTTGAGTCATTTCAAAAATTTTCAACATGTATTTAACATATTTACTTTGACATAAAAATGCCTTTTTCAGATTGTTTTATCTGCAAACCAAGAAAATATGTTAGTTCACCCATCATACTCATCTTATATTCTTTCTTCATACGTTTAGCAAAACGAGTACATAGTTTGAGTCTTGTGGAACCAAAGATGATGTCATCAACATATATATGAGCAAGTATAGTATGACCTTTGTATTTCTAAGAAAAAGGGTTTGGTCAATCTTTCTATGAACAAACTTTTCTTTAAGAAGATATTTAGAAAGGCTATCATACCAAGCTCTAGGAGCTTGTTTTAACCCGTAAAGAGCTTTTTGAAGTTTGAAAACAAAACTAGGATGCTTAGGATCAGAGAAACCAGGAGGTTGGTCGACATAAACTTCCTCTTTCAGTGTACCATTTAGAAAAGCACTTTTAACATCCATTTGAAAAACTTTAGAGTCTTTATGGGCAGCATAAGCTAAGAAAAGTCTTATGGCCTCTTGATAACCCTTTAGGAATATATGTTTTAAGTACTTATTTTACTCCTTTACGATAGCTTTTTTTTTACTTTTATATCCCTAAATAGAGTCTTTTATTTTCTTATTTTATATTTGTTGAGTCATGAAGCTAAAAGTTGTGATTTATCTGTTTTAGTACCATTTGTAGGCTTATTTTGGTGTTTTGAACATGGCAGTGTTGTGCAACATTCATACAACATTGCTGGCTGTTGGTTTTTGGCTTTTTGACGGGCTTAAAGGATTCAGCTGTGGAAGCAAGGGCTTAACTTGACTTTTTGTAATCTGAAGAGGAAAGCTTTAGAATACCTTTGAAGATCTTAATGTCGAGTTATTATAATACTTGCTAGTTAAGTTAGGTATTGTGTTTTTGTTGACCTTAGGAAACTTGGTCGTCAAGTATTTTGTATTTACATATTGGGCCCTCTATTGGTAGTATAAATAGAGGTTGGTTTAGTTGTTTGTAATCAACTTGGGTGAGAGCCAATAAAAGCTCTAAAACATTTGGTACTTGAACATCTCAAGTACCTTGGTTGATGTATATATTTCAAGTATTTAAGTGATCTTCATTTGTTACTTCTTTGCACCTTCACTTTCCTTTATTTTATTGTCTTTAATTTATGCAATTTAAATCCTGTTATTTATTTTCTGCAATTTACTTTAAGTCATTTATTTTTTGTCATTTAAATTCAGTTATTTATTTTATATCCTTTAATTTTATGCAATTAATTTCCGCACTTAAATTAATGCAATTACTATCAGTTATTTACATTTCCTTGCACTTACTTTCCAGTATGAGTAGGTAAATTTTCTAAGTGTGGGTGTGAGGCAAATGGTGAGATTATAATCCAAAGGATGGTAGACATTTTTTCTCAATAACAATGTTCCATCGTTTCATTTCAAGTTTTATAAAATCAATGACACTTCTTGACAAGTTGATCACTTTGAAAAGTGTTAAAGTGTCATGGACGCTGAAAGGAGCCATTGAGTGCACGTCAATTTGAATGACACGAGAAGTAGACTTGAGAGAGTTGCGGACAACGAGAGTTGTCATCTATTTTATTTAAATTGATTAATTCTCGACGGGTTGGTCGCTTGTCAAAGTGTTAAAGTGTAGTCGGACCCTGAGAGGAGCCACTTGGAACACACCAACTTGAATGATATGGGAATCTGCTCGAGAGAGTGATTTTTAACAGCGAAAGTTGTTATCCATATATTTTGAGGACTCTACTTTGCACACTGCCACTAGTACTGATACTACATAGAAATATGGGATGAATCTAAACTTCAGTGCATGTATTGAAGTCTAAAAGGAATACCCTCAAAATAGACGGTGGAACTTATTATTTTGAAACTACAATACTGAAAGGTATTGGTCCACTTGAATTTGTGTTTATGTCTCACCAGAAGTCTTACACCCATGCTACTTTCTTTATTTTGTTAAATCAATCACCGTGAATCAAAATCAATTATAATCTTCATATTCGCCATCTAAAGTTAGTCTTTCAACTCAAGATCTTGCAACTTAAGATACCTATCCCTGTGGAATATGATACTTGGTTCTTACCATTTTATTACTTGAAAGACGACATTAGGGTTAGAAGTATACTTGTTTTGATCCTGATTGCCCTTTCTATAGGTGTGTTAAAACCCCTATCAAGTTTTTGGCACCGCTGTCGGGGATAGGCGTAAATCTATAGTTGTTTAGAAATTGAGTCATGTTAAACTAATTTTTCTATCATCTTTGTTGCTTATCATATGTCTCCATGTGTGTACAAGTAACAAATTTTTAAGTGTATCTTTCTATGAATATGGTTTCAATGGGGCAATCGTTTAGGCCGTATGAATTGGTTTTCTGTGACCGATGTGGCGAAACTCATTTCCCATATACTTATCCTTCGAATCTCATTATTTCATTGGAGATAGTAATTAGGATACAACGTACTTCAATGTTTACACTCAATCATGGGAGGAGCATCCTAATTTGTTTTTAAATAGCAAGATCGTGGCACATTTACACCACCACCTCCCTACCAATATTGGAGTAACATTTCTCTAAATACTTGTGACCAATCTTGGGAAGAACTAGCTGAAAACTTCAAATCTCTTGAAGCTACAATGAAAGAAAACATGCAAAATATGTAGATCATACATAATGATATGCAAATCATGCGTAGTGATACAATGACATCTCTTAACAACATCACATCGTGTGTTAAAGAGATGCTTAGACAAAGCCAAATTCCTCTACCAAGAGATATCGAAACATCTAACTGTGTTGGTAAGGATGAGGGTGAGGTCAATACTTTGGAAACTAGTCAAGAGATAGAGAGTTTTAAGGAAGAACCTGAGCATTTGAGCAACCCTCTTCACTTCAAAATAGTGAAGAGGTGCAACAAAATGTCAAGATTGTCATTACCCCATGCTTTGAATTTGTGCAGGAAGAACAAACTATTCTAGATACTGCAGAATTCGTACACCAAAGCTGTGCATAAAATATTCAAGTTGTTTTTAAGAGGGGACGTGACGATCAATCTAAGGACTTGGGAGGCTTCATAAAATCATGTTCCGTTGTTGGTGAGGTGATGTGGAAATCTCTTTATGGGGTGAAATATTCTCCTATTTGTGCCATTGAAATCTGGTGCCATGATCAAGGAGTGAAGCATAAGTGGAAAGAGAAGCATCAAAAAGAGTTGGTGAGGATAGTCTGGCATGAGGAGCATACTGATGTGCTCCAGAAAATTCCACCTTTCCTCAAGAAGTCTTCGCACAAACATACAACAACATCATAACCTACTCATGGGAGTAGGACAGGTTCTAAATCACCTCATTTAGCTTCATTTTTAATTTATTTGAGTCTGGATAATAGTTTTTTTTTCTTCTTTTCTGTTTCTAGGTTTATTTTTATATGCGAGATTACATGTGTTTAGTATTATCATCATTTGTGTACATAGCCGAAATAAATTTTCGTGACTTGCTCATTCACCAAGTTGTGTGTTCTTGCTAGAACTAGCTACTTTGTTCTTGGGACATAATTTAGTACACACTAAGTCCACATCTAGGAAGGGATATAGGCCATCTTTTGTTATTTAGCCGCGTGTTTGCCTTTCATAAACTATTCCCAAATACAATGAGGTCATTGCATATCTTAAGTTTGGGGTTGGGAAATATTCAACAAGAAAAAATCAAACAGGAATGCAGACATAGACAAAACTGTCTTGGGTGAATCTGGTATAAAAAGCACACAAATGTTCCATAGGAACAAGTGATAAGCCTCAAAAGAAAGAGCACAAAAGTGCCACAAAAATTTGATTTTTTTTATTCTGTGAAGCAATGAGAGGAAAAAGGCAGACGTGAGGATAAAAAAAAGCCAAAAAGAGTAAACCCAATTCAAGTCCTATTGATACTATATTGACTTAGTGTTTGAGCCAAACAAAAAGAACATTGGTTCTAGCTTATGGTCCACACACACTTTTTGATTAGATTTATAAAAGGCTATGGATAACATTTTTGGTATGCTTCTCATCATATGTGTACTTATTGCAATCTTTCGACATAAATTTTTAATTTATGATTTATCTGTTTTGGTACCATTTGTAGGCTTATTTTGGTGTTTTGAACAGGGCAGTGTTGTGCAGCATTCATACAACATCGCTGGTTGTTGGTTTTTAGCTTTTGACGGGCTTAAAGGATTCAGCTGTGGAAGTAAGGGCTTAACCTGACTTTTTGTAATCTAAAGAGGAAAGCTTTAGAAGACTTTTGAAAACCTTAATGTCTACTTATTATTATACTTTCTAGTTAAGTTAGGTATTGGACTTTTGTTGACTATTGGGAAACTTGGTCATCAAGTATTTTGTATTTACATATTGGCCCTCTATTGGTAGTATAAATAGAGGTTGGTTTAGTTGTTTGTAATCAACTTGGGTGAGAGCCAAGAAAAACTCTAAAACATTTGGTACTTGAACATCTCAAGTACCTTGGTTGATTTATATATTTCAAGTATTTAAGTGATCTTCATTTGTTACTTCTTTGCACCTTTACTTTCCTTTATTTTATTGTCTTTAATTTATGCACTTTAAATTCTGTTATTTATTTTCTGCAATTTACCTTTAGTCATTTATTTTCTGCAATTTAGTATTTGTCATTTAAATTCAGTTATTTATTTTATATCCTTTAATTTTATGCAATTAATTACCACACTTAAATTCATGCAATTACTTTCAGTTATTTACATTTCATTGCACTTACTTTCCAGTATGAGTAGCTAAATTTCCTAAGTGTGGGTGTGAGGCAAATAGTGAGATTATAATCCAAAGGATGTTGGACATTGTTTCTCAATAACAATGTTTCATCGTTTCATTTCAAGTTTTATAAAACCAATGACACTTCTTGACAAGTTGATCACTTTGAAAAGTGTTAAAATGTCATGGACTCTTATAGGAGCCATTGAATGCACGTCAATTTGAATGACACGGAAAGTAGACTTGAGAGAGTTGCTGACAACGAGAGTTGTCATCTATTTTATTTAAATTGATTAATTCTCGACGGGTTGGTCGCTTGTCAAAGTGTTAAAGTGTAGTCGGACTCTAAGAGGAGCCACTTGGAACACACCAACTTGAATGATATGGGAATCTGCTCGAGAGAGTGATTTTTAACAGCGAAAGTTGTTATCCATATATTTTGAGGACTCTACTATGTACTGCCACTAGTACTGATACTACATAGAAATATGGGATGAATCTAAACTTCAGTGCATGTATTGAAGTCTAAAAGGAATACCCTCAAAATAGACGGTGGAACTTATTATTTTGAAACTACAATACTGAAAGGTATTGCACTTGAATTTGTGTTTATGTCTCACCAGAAGTCTTACACCCATGCTACTTTCTTTATTTTGTTAAATCAATCACCGTGAATCAAAATCAATTATAATCTTCATATTTTCCATCTAAAGTTAGTCTTTCAACTCAAGATCTTGCAACTTAAGATACCTATCCCTGTGGAATACGGTACTTGGTTCTTACCAATTTATTACTTGAAAGACGGCATTAGGGTTAGAAGTATACTTGCTTTTGATCCTGATTGCCCTGTCTATAGGTGTGTTAAAACCCCTATCAAGTTTTTGGCACCGCTGCCGGGGATAGGCGTAAATCTATAGTTGTTTAGAAATTGAGTGTTGTTAAACTAATTTTTCTATCATCTTTGTTGCTTATCATACGTCTCCATGTGTGTACAAGTAACAAATTTTTGAGTGTATCTTTCTATGAATATGGATTCATTGGGGCAATCGTTTGGGCCGTATGAATTGGTTTTCTGTGATCGATGTGGCGAAAATCATTTCCCATATACTTATCCTTCGAACCCCGAATCTCATTATTTCATTGGAGATAGAAATTGGGATACCTCATACGTCAATGTTTACACTTAATCATGGGAGTAGCATCCTAATTTGTTTTTTAATAGTCAAGATCATGGCACATTCACACCACCACCATCTCCCTACCAAGATTGGAGTAACACTTCTCTAAATACTTGTGACAAATCTTGGGAAGAACTAGCTGAAAACTTCAAATCTCTTGAAGCTACAATGAAATAAAACATGCAAAATATGCAAATCATACATAATGATATGCAAATCATGCATAGTGATACAATGACATCTCTTAACAGCATCACATCTTGTGTTAAAGAGATGCTTAGACAAAGCCAAATTCCTCTACCAAGTGATATTGAAACATCTAACTGTGTTGGTAAGGATGACGGTGAGGTCAATACTTTAGAAACTAGTCAAGAGATAGAGAGTTTTAAGGAAGAACCTGAGCATTTGAGCAACCCTCTTCACTTCAAAATAGTGAAGAGGTGCAACAAAATGTCAAGATTGTCATTACCCCATGCTTTGAATTTGTGCAGGAAGAACAAACTATTCTAGATACTGCAGAATTCGTACACCAAAGCTGTGCATAAAATATTCAAGTTGTTTTTAAGAGGGGACGTGACGATCAATCTAAGGACTTGGGAGGCTTCATAAAATCATGTTCCGTTGTTGGTGAGGTGATGTGGAAATCTCTTTATGGGGTGAAATATTCTCCTATTTGTGCCATTGAAATCTGGTGCCATGATCAAGGAGTGAAGCATAAGTGGAAAGAGAAGTATCAAAAAGAGTTGGTGAGGATAGTCTGGCATGAGGAGCATACTGATGTGCTCCAGAAAATTCCACCTTTCCTCAAGAAGTCTTCGCACAAACATACAACAACATCATAACCTACTCATGGGAGTAGGACAGGTTCTAAATCACCTCATTTAGCTTCATTTTTAATTTATTTGAGTCTGGATAATAGTTTTTTTCTTCTTTTCTGTTTCTAGGTTTATTTTTATATGCGAGATTACATGTGTTTAGTATTATCATCATTTGTGTACATAGCCGAAATAAATTTTCGTGACTTGCTCATTCACCAAGTTGTGTGTTCTTGCTAGAACTAGCTACTTTGTTCTTGGGACATAATTTAGTACACACTAAGTCCACATCTAGGAAGGGATATAGGCCATCTTTTGTTATTTAGCCGCGTGTTCGCCTTTCATAAACTATTCCCATCTAGGAAGGATATAGGCCACTATTTCTCATATAGCCTATTGTTTGCTATTCATACACTATTCTCAAATACAAAGAGGTCATTGCATATCTTAAATTTGGGGTGGGAAATATTCAACAAGAAAAAATCAAACAGAAAATGCATACATAGACAAAACTGTCTTGGGTGAATCTGATTTAAAAAACACACAAATGTTCCATAGGAACAAGTGATAAGCTTCAAAAGAAATAGCATAAAAGTGCCACAAAAATTTGATTTTATTTATTCTGTGAAGCAAAGAGAGGAAAAAGGCAGACGTGAGGATAAAAAAGCCAAAAAGGGTAAACCCACCTTTAGGAATATATGTTTTAAGTACTTATTTTACACCTTTAGATAGCTTATTTTACTTTTATATCCCTAAATTGAGTCTTTTATTTCCTTATTTTATAATTGTTGAGTCATGAAGCTAAAAGTTGTGATTTATCTGTTTTAGTACCATTTGTAGGCTTATTTTGGTGTTTTGAACATGGCAGTGTTGTGCAGCATTCATACAGCATTGCGGGCTGTTAGTTTTTGGCTTTTTGACGAGCTTAAAGGATTCAGCTGTGGAAGCAAGGGCTTAACCTGACTTTTTGTAATTTGAAGAGGAAAGCTTTAGAATACCTTTGAAGACCTTAATGTCTAGTTATTATAATACTTGCTAGTTAAGTTAGGTATTGTGTTTTTGTTGACCTTAGGAAACTTGGTCATCAAGTATTTTGTATTTACATATTGGGCCCTCTATTGGTAGTATAAATAGAGGTTGGTTTAGTTTTTGTAATCAACTTGCGTGAGAGCCAAGAAAAGCTCTAAAACATTTGGTACTTGAACATCTCAAGTACCTTGGTTGATGTATATATTTCAAGTATTTAAGTGATCTTCATTTGTTACTTCTTTGCACCTTCACTTTCCTTTATTTTATTGTCTTTAATTTATGCACTTTAAATCATGTTATTTATTTTCTTGAATTTACTTTAAGTCATTTATTTTCTGCAATTTGTTTTTTGTCATTTAAATTTAGTTATTTATTTTATATCCTTTAATTTTATGCAATTAATTTCCGCATTTAAATTCATGCAATTACTATCAGTTATTTACATTTCCTTGCAATTACTTTCCAGTATGAGTAGCTAAATTTCCTAAGTGTGGGTGTGAGGCAAATGGTGAGATTATAATCCAAAGGATGGTGGACATTGTTTCTCAATAACAATGTTTCATGGTTTCATTTCGAGTTTTATAAAACCAATGACAATTCTTGACAAGTTGATCATTTTGAAAAGTGTTAAAGTGTCATGGACTCTGAGAGGAGCCATTAAATTCACGTCAGTTTGAATGACATGGGAAGTAGAGTTGAGAGAGTTGCTGACAACGAGAGTTGTCATCTATTTATTTAAATTGATTAATTCTCGACGGGTTGGTCGCTTGTCAAAGTGTTAAAGTGTAGTCGGACTCTGAGAGGAGCCACTTGGAACACACCAACTTGGATGATATGGGAATCTGGTCGAGAGAGTGATTTTTAACAGCGAAAATTGTTATCCATATATTTTGAGGACTCTACTTTGTACTGCCACTAGTACTGATACTGCATAGAAATATGGGTTGAATCTAAACATCAGTGCAGGTATTAAAGTCTGAAAGGGATACCCTCAAAATAGATGGTGGAACTTATTATTTTGAACTATAATACTGAAAGGTATTGGTCCACTTGAATTTGATTTTATGTCTCACTAGAAGTCTTACACCCATGCTACTTTCTATATTTTGTTAAATGAATCACCGTGAATCAAAATAAGTTATAATCTTCATATTCGCCATCTGAAGTTAGTCTTTCAACTCAAGATCTTGCAACTTAAGATACCTATCCTTGTGGAATACGATACTTGGTTCTTACCATTTTATTACTTGAAAGACGACATTAGGGTTAGAAGTATACTTGCTTTTGATCCTGATTGCCCTGCCTATAGATGTGTTAAAACCCCTATCACCTCTAGTCTAGCAACGGTAGAAAAAGTTTCATCATAATCGATTCCTTCTTCCTGTCTGTATCCCTAAGCTACAATTCGAGCCTTGTTACGGATAACAGTGCCATTTTCATCTAACTTGTTACGAATTACCCATTTAGTACCTATAACAGTCTTATTAGATGGATGTGGAACAAGTTTCCAAACTTTGTTTATTCGAAACTCAGTGAGCTCTTTTTTCATAGCAGAGATTCAGCTTGGGTCAGTGATAACTTCATTGATCTTCTTAGGTTGGGCTTAGAGGTGATCAAAACTCGACAAGCCCGAAAACCACAAAACCCGAACCCGACCCGAATAAGCACCAAATATGAAAACCCGATACCCGAAACCTGAAAACCCGAAAACCCGAACCCGAACCCGAACCCGAGATGTTAATCGGCTATACTAGGATCGGGTTGGGTTTGTTCTACGCCACCCGAACCGAACCGAATAACCCGATTAAGAATTTAAATATATATATATATATATATATATATTTATAATAATATATATAAAGCATAATTTTTAACCTAAAACTTTATATATATATATATATATATATATAAATTTAAAACCCAAAACCCGAACTCGAAAACTCGAAACCGAGAATAACCCGAATATCATCGGATGGTTTCGGGGCCTATTTTCTCGACCCGAAACTCGAAAACCCGAAACCCGAAAACCCGAAACCCCGAAATCCCGCCCGATGCTCACCCCTAGTTGGGCTAAAGAAATAAAGTTTACACAGAGACATATATTATCTGTACCCTTACGGGTTTTAATACCTGCATTTGGATCACCTATGATTTGATCGATGGGTGATTTTGAGTCCATCGCTGAGCTGGTAGTTGAGGAGTTTGATCAACATTTGATTTAGCGACTTGTTCAGGGAAAACGGAAGATGCTTCAGCAATAGATTCTTCAGCATTTTTTATCATCCTTGGTGGAGATCCAAAGGGATTTACGTTCTCTTGAGTTGAGAGAGTAACTTGATTGTTCACTGATGAACCACCGTCGGAGGAATCAGAGGGAGGAATCTGATTTAGAGGAGTAACATATATCCCTGAAGAAGATGGAATGTTACTTGTTATAGGAATGAAGTTAGGACCTTCATCATCGTTATTTTGAGTGACAGGTGGTGCCCTAAAATAAGATTCAGGTTCCCCATAATGAGATTTCATCCAATTATTCAATTCTTCGTCGTCTTCAGAGATAGAAACGGAATTGGATGAGCGAGATTCATCAAAGTTCACATGCACGGTTTCTTCTACATGCTGTCTTCTTTTGTTGAAGACTCCGAATGCCTTGGAAATTGAGGAATATTCAAGAAAGATACCATCATCTGCCTTTGGATCGAACTTTCCTAAATGATCTTTGTCATTCAGGATGTAGTACCTACATCCGAAGATGTGTAGATAGCTCAGAGAGGGTTTCCTTCCATGAAATAATTCATAGGAGGTCTTCTTGAATCTTTTGACTATCAGGGATCGATTCTGAGTAAAACATGGAGTGTTAACTGCTTGAACCCATAATTGAGTTGGTAGACGAGATTCGCTGAGCATCGAGCAAGCAACTTCTATGATCGTTCGATTTCTTCTTTCAGCAACACCATTTTGCTGAGAAGTCCTTACTAATGAGAAATTATGAGAAATTCCTTTTTCTTCAAATAAGGTAACTAGAGTACTATTTTTGAATTCAGTACCATGATCACTTCTCATAGAGCGAACAGTGAGATTGTTCAGGACTTCCATTCTTCTGATAAAGGAGATTATTTCATCAAGTGTATCACTCTTAGAACGAAGAAAGAATACCCATGTGTATCTGGAATATTCATCAACGATCACCAGAGTGTATTTCTTTCAAAATATGGATTGGACATTGACAGGTCCAAAGAGATCCATATGAAGTAAATGAAGAGGTGAGGTCACTGAAGAGACTTGCTTTGATTTAAATGTTGCTTTTGTCAACTTTCCTTTCTCACACGCTGAACAAAGAGCTTCCTTTGTAAAAGAGTGTTTATGAAGATCTTTAAGGCTTTGACAAGTTCTTGCAGAGATAGATCATTTATCATTTTAAAGTTTAAATGAGAGAGTCTCTTATGCCAGAGCCAATTTACATCAGAGGAGACCCTTGATAGAAAACAAAATTTTTAGAGTGAGTACTATCCATATTTATGATATATACATTCTCCGATCTTTTGCCTTTTAAAGCAAGTTTGTCGTTTTTATCAATAACAGCACATCTTGCATTTGTAAACAATACTTTGAAGTCTTTGTCACAGAGTTGACTAATGCTTAAGAGATTATGCTTTAGTCCTTCAACGTAAGCAACACGGCTAAAAGAGGTTGCTCCATTGGATAGGACGCCATAACCCTTGGTGTATCCTTTGCCATTTCCACCAAAGGTCACAGAGGGACCAAATTCTTCCTTGTATTCAGAGAGCAGGGAGTTTCTGCCAGTTATGTGCCTTGAGCATCCGCTATCTAGATACCAGATACCTTTAGCACTTTGCATAAGACAAAGGGATTAATTTTTTATAGGTACCCATACAACTATGGGTCCTGCATTGTTAGTGGAAATAACAGGTATGGCGGATATGTTACTTGCTGAAGTAGATCTCTGAATAGATCCAGGGATCTTCTTTCCAGTTTTAGGATGACTTACTGAGAGAAGTGAAAGATTCTTCTTCAGTTTTTGGAAGTTCTTGATCATGGGAACATGGTCAAAGAACTTGTTCTTGATCACCTTTCCTAAATCCTTGGTAAAATATTTAGAAGATCTTTTCTCAGAGGTAGAAACATTCTGAGAAGAGGGATCAGGGATAGAAAAAACAACAATTCCAAATTTTAGCATGGAAGGGTTAATGTTTATTTCTTCTTGGTTAGAGGAATATCCAAGACCGCTCTTGACCTTTTTAGGGATCTGAGCATTTATGATCTTGATGACTTTGTCAGAGGCCTTGCACCATCCTTCAATCGTGGCTTTTTCCGCTTTAAGATCAGCGATGGATTTTTCATGCTTAGAGATAGCTTGTTCTCTTTCAATTCTTATGGCCTGATTTACAAGGATTTGGTCTTTAAATCTTTTTCGATTTTAGTAAGTTCTTTGTTTTTCAGATGACAATTTTTAAGTTGTTCAGTTAGATCTATATATATTTGTTCATCTTTTACTTTACCATTAATAGCATTATAAAAATCAAAAGTCATAGAATCGAGAGCTGACACGCTATCATTTTCAGGTAGAGAGGATTTAGTTAGAATAGGTACCTGAGTTGATGGAGTTTCAGTAGAAGAGGAGTCAGAGGCCGCTTCAGCTTCTTCTATTCTAACCATAAGACATATAAAGGCTATGTCTTCTTCATCTGATCCAGATTCATCAGTGTTTTGAGCCCAGTCGTCTTCTTGATCCCAGTCGACTTCTTCAGCGACAAGGACCTTGCCTTTTCGCTGGTTTTTCTTCAGACTCTGATATTTTTCTTTTAACTTAGACTATTTTTCGTTCTTAGTTTTATCAGTGGTCTGAGAAGTGGTTGGAGCTGCAACCTTCTTGGATCTGCATTCGCTTGCAAAGTGGCCTTTGCGCTGACAGTTATAGCAGATCAGCTGGGACAGTCTTTGACTTATTAGAGTCAATGATGGCAGGGGTTTTTCTGAAATTTCTTTTTCTGGCAAATCTCCTGAAATTGTTAGTAAGGAGAGCCAGAGAATTATCAAATTCAGAGATATCCGCATCAGTGATATCCTCCGAGTTAGTTTGATCTTACTCAGTGATAGAGGTAACATAAGAAGATGCAAGTTTAGGAGTTTCCATCTCTGAGGTCACTAAAGCCAAAGAAGTACTTTTGGTAGATTTAGTGTCCTTTATGAGGTTTCCTTTTAACGCTAGAATTGCTCATGATTAAGCAATATCCCATACAGGGCACTTAAAGAAAGAGTTTATGTGTTCTTTGACAACTTAAGACATATGGTAAACGTATCCCATTGTTCAGGAAGAGCTTCCATGAACTTTGTAAGAATTTCTAAGTTAGAATACTCACGATCTACTGTTTTCATGTCTATTAAAAGATAGTTAAATCTCTGGTAGATTTGTGAAAGTGTTTCATTTTTCAGAAACATGAAGCTTTTATATTATCTTACTGAAAGGAGGAAAACCCCCAGGCAGTTTTATAAAGACAAATAAATGAAAAACGGGCAAAGCCCTTACAAACCAAATCCAAATAACAAAACAAATAAACTTGGTAACAACTCCATACCAAGCTACAATCAGCCAAAAGGTGCACAAAGACGTAGTCAAAAATAAACTATAGAAATAAATGTCCAAAGTTCTCCTCCAGAAAATCCTCCAATAGCCGGTCTTCCTCAGCATGTCTCGAATCTTATACCAATTATCCTTGTTTACCATTGATATTAGGAGGTTTTGGGTGTTTCAAAATACCTTTTAGTGGCTTGGAAACCGAGTTTGTATTTGATTCGTGGCTCTTTTCTCCATCTGTACCCATCAAAGGAGAATCCCCTTTTAATTCTCTCTTATTATTTTCATTGTTTTTACTTCCTTCCTTGACACTTTGATGATACGCCCATCTAGCCTCCTCTACCTGTAAATCATTTGTAGTCTTCTTTTGCAGTTCCTCTACCCATGTTGTGTCTTCCTCAACCATATTAGGTTGGACACTTCCTTCAGACGATTTTCCATAATTCCCATTATTTATATCTTCATGGGTCTTCATAACAACACCTGAATTGGATTTTTGACCCATTTCCATAGCTTTTGAAACATTCATGCGTTCCTTTACCACCCCTTTGGTTTCCATTGCTTTCTGCCCACTGTTATCCAACCCCCATCATCCATGTTTTCCTTTTCCTTTTGATTAGAATTTGGAATTTCCTTCTTTTGCACTATCTCCGCTTTTGGACATGACGAAACCTTATGACCAAAGAATTTGCATATCGAGCATTGAGTTGGTTCCCAATCATAATCCAGCTCCACCTTCACGACATCCTCTCCCTTTCCTGACAGATGTGGTATTACAACCTCCACCTCCCTTGTTAGGTCAC
The DNA here is from genome assembly GCA_036898165.1 of Silybum marianum. Taxonomy (NCBI): domain Eukaryota; kingdom Viridiplantae; phylum Streptophyta; class Magnoliopsida; order Asterales; family Asteraceae; genus Silybum; species Silybum marianum. The sequence goes on along the minus strand of CM072540.1, from coordinate 9,761,764 downwards.
CAGAAGCCCAGACATTTACCAAAACTTTTGCAAAGCTTGTTCTTCCCCACATGTTATCACTTGTGTTTGTCGTGCAAGCATCCATTCTCAAAGGAATCCCAACCACACTTGCAATCCGGCTAATGCCCTCCCTGTTGAAAGCCACAAGGGGAATATTATAGAATTTAATCCACAATGGGCATGTTGTATGTTCCGGTTTATGGAGTCCTTTGGACGGATCCCAAGGAGAAACAAAAAGGGGAACACCTTTTATCATCAACGGTGATGATTCTACAACCTGTGAACATCCTCCCTCATCATTAAACCGAAAAAAGAAGAAGCCATGACTATTTACCGTGGCATCTCTAAATCCAAATTTTCCCCATGCATTGTGAACAGATCTAAGGACAATAGGGAATGGAATACGTGGACCCAAAAAATAACCATAAAGTACCGTTCGAAAGGTGTTCGCCACACCTTTTGTCAACGCCAGTGGGATGTGAACCCTCCGCTTTGCATCCTCTTCCAATAGAAAAACTGCATCTCCGATTTAGGACTTTTCCCAACCACATTGGTATAATTCTTTTGAGGCTCATCATCCTGCTTTATCGAGGAATTTAGTCTATCCCAAACCGAAACCCTTTCGTTAAGCTTCAGAATAGGGTCAACAGGAATACATTTAACAGGTTTGGTTGCTTTTCCACCCGACAATTCATTGAAATCCAATCCCACACCATCATAATCAGGAAGATATGACCTTACCATCATGCAAAAATTAGCAACACAGCCGTGGAATTAAAAATCCTTAGCTGCTAAATCCAAACACGTTGAACCAAAGAAACAAAAGATCCACCGACCACTATAATGGAATTGAAAAACAAAAAGGAGTCGTAATGTTTGACCGTGAGAAACAGAAACCCTAGCCGCCGTTTTTGTGTAATCGAAAACCACCAACCACTATAATGGAATTAAAAAACAAAAGGAGCCGCAAGGTTTGACCTAGAAACCCTAGCCGTCGATTCGAAGACAACACCACAAAAATCAAAAACAATTTTGAATCCAAAATAAATTGGACCCACAAGATTTGACTAAATGTGGTGCTTTTATATTATCTTACCAGGTTGATACGGCGAGTAATCTGAACCTCATTGGTTCCTGCATATCGGATACATAAAGTATCCTACATGGACTTACACGTCTTCATTTTCATCACAAAATGATAAGCATCATCTGGAAGAGACATGGCATAATAGATCTAGCTTTTGAGTCAATAGCTAGCTCTTTCTTGTCTTCCTCACTCCATTGGTTTGGAGTTTTGGGAATACGTCTCTCAAGAATAGCAGGAGAGGTATCATTTGCAGGAACTGAAGGGACTAAGAGTGTTGGAATGAATGGTCCATTCACTACATATTAGGGGATATTAGGATCTGACCCTTCTAGGAATAAAGTCATTCTTTCCTTCCATACTAGGAAATTATCACGACTAAATCTAGGAGGTTTAGCTAAAGATCCATTGTCAATGTAGTTTATGTTTGTTTTAGCCATTTTAAAATAACAGGAAATTAGTTGTTTTAAAGATTAAAAAGCAATAAACACTGCTTTGATACCACTTGTTGGTCCCAAAGGAGGCTACAAGAGTTAAAGGATATATAAATAGTTTGTAGAAGGGAGGGGGTTGAATACAAACACAAAATTTTTAGGTTTTTTAAATGAGTTTATATTGAATAAACAAATTTACAAATGTAAGCGGGAAAAGAACAAGTATCTAAACCTATTCTATTACAACTAAATAAGTCACTAAGTTTGATGCACAAGAACAAGAAGAGAAAGCAGCAGAGGTTTAAGGAGAGAATATGTATGCATGAAGATGAAGAAGGTTTCTTCATCTATATTTATACCTGTTGCATTTAATGCAAAGCAAAAGGTATATGCCAGGTGTCAAGTTTCTATTTGAGACTTGTCCTTTGTCCAAAAGACAACCATGCTTTTGGTCGAATATGAAAAGTAACCAAATCAGATTTGATGGGGACATAAGAGAAAATCTGTACATCCTTTTTTGACAAGTTTTGGGGTTTTGACTTTTGTGCATCGAGGATAAGATCATGTTGGTCCCAAAGGAGTCTACAAGAGTTAAATGGATATAGAAACAGTTTGTAGAAGGGGGGGGGGTTGAATACAAACACACAGATTTTTTATTTTTAAATGAGTTTATATTAAATAAACAAATTTATAGTTACAAGCTGAATTAGAATAAGTATTAAACATATTCTATTGTAACTAAGAAATCACACAGTTTGATGCACAAGGAAATAAAAAAGAAACGAAGCATAGGTTTGAGGAAATAGAAAGTAGAATGCATAAAGATGAAGAAAGAGATCTTCATCTTTTTATACCCGTCACAATTAAGGCAAGATGGAAGGTATATGCCACGTGTCAAGATTTTATTGGAAGCTTGTCCTTTGTTCAAAAGTAACCATGCTTTTGGCCGCGTGTGAACACTACCATATCAAATTTGATGTGGACATAAGAGACGTGCCGTATATCTGTTTCTGACATAGTATAAGGTTTTGACTTTTGTGCATCGAGGATAAGATCAACATAAAACTTGTTGAAAGGCTTCACTTGATCGTTGAACTTTGAAACTTCAAGGATGAACTTTCGTGGTATCGCTGAGGCCTAACAAGACTTCACACTTCAGTTTAGATAATCATTGCTATCACTGAACCGCTTTAGATCACTAGTTGATTATCTCTATCTTCAGCTTGGTCTTCGACTTTCGTTGAATGTTCTTCTGGTGTGATTGTTGTTCTTCAGATCTTCAGAGATAAGGTCTAAGTCCCTGATATTCAGTGATCGCGGATTGAAGTCAGCGTATGCTATCGCTGATTTTGAACTATACCTTATGCATGAAATTTTCACTAAGTATACAGAGGAATCATATTCAAATCACTGAGAGGAGTTATGATCAACAGTCTCCCCCTATTTGATTATGATTAAGAAATATAGGAAAAATTGCTTTTGAGGGTTTAGTAAGGACTTAAAAAAAATAAAGTAAAATTTCTAAGTACTATGCCGAGAAATCTTTTTCAGCTATTCTATTTGTTGGAATTGAGTTTCATTTATAAGATTATGAAAACACAATTTTACAATTACGAAAGCTAAAGTTCATTCACTGATTTAATTTCAGAAGGAAATATCAGTGAGTAAAGGTTTTTATAGAAAAATAGAACTCTTATGTTCGTTGTCCCTTTTACTATTTTTAGGGATCTTTTCAGTACACAAATGGAATAGAGTACTTCATTGAAATTTCATTAACGATAATCTGATGAATTACAAAGATAAATGAAATTACAGTATGAGTTAAAGTACACTAACACTGAAGAAAGTTACAAAGGAAAAGTAATAAGATTAAGAAGAGAGTCTTTCTTGTCTTCTTCGTAACCCATTTTCATAGATCCTTTTTTGTCTTAACATTGGTTCTGTGTTTGACCAGTAGTGATAGAACATAACTCTGACAAATTTTGAGGGAGCTTTGGTGATCTATGAGTTTCTGAAGAGTCCAAGAAAGCCTTCATTATCCAAGAACACCATACCAGCTTTAGGCGTTGAGATGATATCACCTTCTTCAAGTTGTAAGCCCTGAGGAAGAGAGATGTTGAGCATAGAGATGTCAGGGATATCAAGATGCCCAAAGAGACTCTCATAGTTGAACTTGGTCTCAAACTCATTTTTAGAGGATGAGCCTCCTTCAGCGTTTGATCTTTTTCTTCTTGCTTGCTCAGGGAGAGGAGGAACTTGTACGTATTGTGACATCCTTTGCAATAACTGATCCAAGACACTTTCAACCACATCTTTGAATTTGAATTTGGAACCCTGAATGGCATCTCTGATTTCCAACCACTCAGAGTATCCATAGAACTTCAAGAACTTGGCTTCTTCTTTTTTGCATGACGAGTGCATGTACATTCGTACATGTACTTTTAGACCACTTTTCTTAGAAGTGCGTCCTTCAATAGTAGCACGAATGATTTTTGAGTCAGACACTCGATAGTTGAAACGTTCTGTGCACCAGCGTAGTTCATTTTCCTTGTGGCTTTTGGTTTCATTGGTCAGCGCATGTAGAATCTTCTTTTGAGCTTCAATAGGATTCACATCCAGATTTTTTCGAGCCAGTTCCTTTTGTGCCAGAGCCTCAACGATCTTTTCACTTTTCTCGTTCCGCTTCTTGATCGCTTTATCTCTTAAGGCATCCTCTCTGAGAACTTTTCTAGCCATCTCTAGATCACTTTGAGTTTGCTTGATCCCTTTATCCCTTTGTCGTTGTGCTTCTAGAACCAGTTCTCTCTCTTCCTTGGATAAAAAATCGAATTCATCCACCACGCTGATTGGTATAGGTTCTTCTGGTTCAGCGGTGTTGGGCACCTTTATTCTTTTGGCTTCTAATTCCCTTAGGAAGTTTATTCGCCTTTCCTCTTCTTCTGGTTTGCTTATTGGTTGCCTATTTACGCGTTGCCTTGGGACAAGGCCTTCTTCGTCTTCAGAGTCAGTATCCAATATGTACATAAACTGATCTTCAAACAAAGGTTCCTTCAAAAAAGTGGAGTCCTTTAGGGGACTAGACTCACTAAGAACGGGGGAAGGAGAGAGAGGAGCATCAGTCCCAAAATTTGGAGGAAGAAAAGATGGATAGGTTGGGGGTTTAGAGGTTGCAGTAAAAGGTACTAGAGGAAGGGTCACCTCAATAACAGTCTTCTCCTCAAAGTTTGCGGGGATGGAATCGAGATCCACCACTTGCTTTCCTTTCCCTGAGGGATCGGACTGTCCTTGAGAAGGAGGTGGTCCGTCACCCAAAAGAATCCTGTAGACGATCTCAGGCATGAAGTTGCCTGGTCTACTTTGTACGAAGAACTGGCTTGCGCCAGGAGGGACATCGTCGTCATCATCATCATCATCATTTCCCCATAGTGAGGGATTTCCTTATCCTAATCTTCTTCTTCGTTTTCCTCTTCTTCATCTTCATCTTCAACGACGAAGGTAGTCTCTTGCTGACCAGGCTCTTGCTGAATTTAAGGAGATATCGGAGTACCAGGGGTCGTTTCATTTACCTTTCCAATGATCTCATCAGCTAGCTCTTTGGCACATCTCTCCCCCTCAATGTTGTCAGCGGGAAGAACGTGCACCACCAGCGTACGCACATTCGATCCAATATCTTTGAGAGATTCGGTGTGCACAGACTGGTTTTAGAGAACCTGACTCAGCGAGGTTCGATCTGCAGCAGTGAAGGAGGGGCCTGCATCAGCGATCGTCTTTAAAAGTTGCATCATATCAGATTGAGTCTTTTGAATAGACTCAAGAACTTTGACTTGTGCTTCCACCGCCTTCTCCAGCCTAGCAATGGCTTGTCCATTAGCCAAGTTCTCCTACTTTATCGACTATATGTCAGTGTAGACGTTGTTGACAGTGGACTTCATTCCGGGAGAACCAGCGACCGTCCGAAAAATGTATTCCTGTGTCATCTGAAGATTGTCAACCCTGGCCCTAGTGAGAGCACATTCATTGACTAAGAAGTCAATCGCTGGGAATGTGGGGTTGGGAAGAAGAATCTTGGGTATATCAACAGGGAAGGAAGGAAGCTTTGTAGCGAACTTCTCCTGTTTGATCTTGCGTAACTCTTCAGCTTTTCGTGGCTGAGGAGGTTGAAGGGATTTTCCTTTGCTACCGCTGGAAGAAGTAGCAACAGCCTTGATGGTGGTAGTAGTCGCTGAGGTGGAGAGAGGAGGCGCTATACCTGATGACAACATAGACAGAGCAGCCAAAAAGAGCTCTGGATTAGATGAAAGGTGACAAGAGGACATGTTATTAACCATGAGAGTATCGTGAGGATTACTCTCAGGGATTCCACATACGACGACAGTGTCCTGTGGATCACTAGCTTGTGTCTTAGAATGTTTGAAGGAAACATTCCGAGGTCCAGTTATACTGGCTTTCCAAAATTCAGATTGTCGAAACAAAACTGAAGCTTGGACTGCGTGCATTTCAACATCATCAGAGATAGGGACAACGATCTCTGAATCACATGTTGATGTGAGGACCAAAGAAGATATGGAAGACGTAAAAGAGAGGGATGTGAATGTAGTACCTGATCCAGCTTCAGCGGAGCTGGCTATAACATATTCAGGGACCGGAGTCGTTGAAAATGGTGGTAGAGCTGAAGAAGCGCCAACGGGTGCAGAGACCGTTGTCGAGGCAGGGGTTGAGTGTGGCGTTGGTGTTACGCCTTTTTCAGAGAGGGAAGTCTTTTGTTTCTTGGAGCTGGCTTGTAAGCGACGGTGTTTTTATGACCGTCAGTCGGCTGTTTAAGTTTGGGTTGAGAGGTGGTGCCAAGGATACTCACTGATGGGTTTGTCAGTGGGATGCACATAGGTGTTGTTTCGCTGATTAGTTACAACATGTAGGGTGTGTAAGGAGCGTCCCCTGGATGTTCTTCGATATCCAGCGACTTTCTTCCAACCATTGAGGAGCTTTGGTTGGCCACCTTAGTGTAGTCGTCCTTGAAGGCAGCTTCTAGGATAGTGGCGAAGAACCTGGGGGTAAGGAATGAACTTCTCCCTCTTAGCAGCATTCACTCGGTTGTACATATCGCTGAAAATGTAATCAGCGTAGTTGAGGTTATAGTTGGTGCAGAGTGCGAAGGCCAGGTCTTGGTAGTGCTTGCTGGCCTGGTCATGAGAACCCATCTTGGAACCCAAGCACTGAATTACTTGGGTGAAGATGTACTGCCACCTTGCAACGAGCCTTTTCTTCTCCATCTTGGAGCCTACACTCTTCTTAGCGGGGTCTTCCCAAGCATAGTTGATGGCATCCAAGAATTCAGCGATTTGTTCCTTGGTAGGCTCAGGGGCCCATTCCTGATTCTTAACTCTAGAGGGGAGGCGAAGAGCTTGCCTTAGGAATCCAGCATTAAAGGAAAAAGTTCCTTTTTCAATGGGGATAGTGAATTCAATGGCAAGGAGTTTGTTTCCCTTTGGAGTACTGAGAGTGGTGCAGCGAGAGGTGTACCAAAGTGCCTGTAGGTGAGAAGTAATTCCCACAGGGTTGTGAACGAAGACGTACATCAGCGGGCACGCCTTGATGTAAGTAGCACCCTCCTTGAATTGAGGTCGATCAGCAGGGATGTCCACCAACGCCAGGTAGTTGCAGGATTTGAAAGTGGCTTGCTCAGGAGTGAAAGTGCAAGCAGCAGCACCCTCAAGGGTAACATAGGCATAGGTTTCAGTGATCTTGCTGGATGATGCCATTGCTGTTTCATAAATTGGAACACCAAAGAGAAAAATCATGGTTTAATACAAAAATGTATAAACAACTGTTTTGATGAATAAGATCAAAATACTTATGGTTATAAGAGAAAGTACCAAAGAGATTTTGGTGATTTTTGGTAGTTTCAAGTTACCAATAAAATAGTTTTTAGAAGAGAAAATTTGGATTAAACTTACCAAAATGGTCTTCTGTTCTAAGGAGAAACTTAGAACAGGTTTTGAAAAAGAAAATTCAATCCAGATTTAGTGAAAAATCGTTTTAGAAGAAAACTTGTTTTAACAGAGTTTTAGAAGAAGAAACAACATTGTAGTTGTTTTTAGGAGGAATTATAGGGTTAGATCAAACCTTAAAAGTGAGTTCGAAGAAAAACGCACAAGTGCGTGTTCTTGGTGTTCTTGAAGAAAGCTTGAAGATTCGAAGGAGATTCTTGCTTTTGGAATACAATGAGCGTGTAAAGAATTTAATGAAAACGAAAGTTGCTTAAATAGCAAGAAGAGAGAGAAAGAAAGCTAAACGACGGCTTTAGCTTTTAAAAAAGTAATGATGACCTAGCGTACGTTTCCAGAAAAAGATCAGAAAGGAAACGTCGTGGTCCGTCGTGTGTAAAATAAAGACCTGACGTGTGCTTTTCTCATTTGAAAATATGAATAAGATTATCATTTAAATTTTTCATCAATAGACAATAAAGGATTGTCAGTGATGGGTTTATCTTTTGAGATTCATTCTTTGAATATGAAGATAGTCAGAGAGTGTAAGGATTTAGAAGTACATACCTGGGCGAGATAAATCTAGTATCGCTAAGTCAGAGTTCAGAGAATGGAATATTTGTTAATTCCTGATTAGGATTTAATCAGCGTTTAACATACCAAGTTCACTGATAAGTAGATTGAATCTAGTCTCATCAATAGGCTTGGTGAAAAGATCAGTGAGCTGATATTTATTTGGTACAAAACAAAGTTCAACTTCACCATTCATCACATGATCTCTGATAAAAGTGATATCGAATCTCAATGTGCTTGGTTTTGGAATGAAGTACAGGGTTATTTGCAATAGCAATAGCACTGGTGCTATCACAATAGATAAGGATTTTAGAAAGTTTGAGATTGTAGTCTTTTAGTTATTTCTCATCCAAAGGATTTGAGCACAACAATTACCAGCGGCTACGTACTCAGCTTCAGCGGTAGATGTGGACACAAAATTCTGCTTTTTGCTTGTCCAACTTATCAACTTACCACCTAATAGCTGACATCTACCAGTGGTGGTCTTCCTATCTATCTTGCAACCTGCAAAATCACTATCAGAGTAACCAATTAGATCGAACCCTGAGCCTTTGGGATACCAAAGACCCAAATTAGGAGTTCCTTTCAGATATCTGAAAATTCGCTTTACAGCGATTTGGTGAGATTCCTTTGGTTCAGCTTGATATCGGGCACAGAGACAGGTGGAATACAGGATATCAGGTATACTAGCTGTAAGATATAGAAGAGATCCGATCGTCCCTTGATAGGTAGTGATATTGAAAGGTTTCCCATTTGGATCCCTATTCAAAGTCAGAGGGGGTGCCATAGGGGTCTTCATCGTTGAGCATTGATTCATATCAAACTTATTCAGCATGTCCATAACATATTTACTTTGAGAAATAAAAATTCCTTCGTCAGATTGCTTATTCTGCAAACGTAGAAAATATGTTAGTTCACCCATCATACTCATTTTGTATTCTTTCTTCATTATGTTTGCAAAACGAGTGCATAATTTGAGTCTTGTGGAGCCAAATATAATATCATCGACATATATTTTAGCGAGATTAGTATGACCTTTATACTTTCTTAAAAAAAAGTTTGGTCAATTTTTTCATGAATAAATTTTTCTTTAAGAAGAAATTTAGAAAGAGTATCATACCAAGCTCTAGGAGCCTGTTTTAACCCGTAAAGATCTTTTTGAAGTTTGAAAACATAACCAGGATGTTTAGGGTCAGTGAAACCAGGAGGTTGTTCAAGATAAACTTCCTCGCTGAGTTTGCCATTTAAAAAAGCACTTTTTACATCCATTTGAAAAACTTTGAAGTGTTTATGGGTAGCATAAGCTAAGAAAAGTCTTATGGCTTCTAATCTAGAAACCGGAGCGAAGGTTTCATCATAGTCAATTCCTTCTTCCTGTCTATATCATTGAGCAACAAGTCGAGCCTTGTTACGAATTAAAGTGCCATTTTCATCTGGTTTATTTCGAAAAACCCATTTTTTTCCAATAACAGTCTTACCAGATGGACAAGGAACAAGATTCCACACTTTGTTTCTACGAAATTCAGTTAGTTCTTCTTGCATGGCAGAGACCCAACTTGGATCAGAGATAGCTTGATCTATCTTTTTAGGTTCAGAGAGAATTTTTTTTTTGACATACTGACAGATATTACCCGTACCTCTACGTGTTTTGATACCTGCATTCGGATCACCAATAATTTGATTTATTGGATGATTTGCAGTCCATCGCTGAGCAGGTGGTTGAGGGAAGTGATCAGCTTGTGATTCAGCGACTTGTTCTTGTTCAAGGAGAACGTTCGTTATTTCAGCAATAGGTACTTCAGCATCCATTATCATCTCTGGAGTTGACTCAGAGGTTTGTTTAGTGGAAACTGGAACTTGATTATTTATTGAAGAATCACCGAATGAAGTATCAGAGGGAGGAATCTGATTGAGAGGAGTAATATTAACCCCTGATGATGATGGATCGTTGTTAGATGTAGGAAAGAGATCAGGGACTCCATCATCATTATTTTCAGCATTAGGTTGATTGCTGAAATAAGTTTCAGGTTCCCCATAGTGAGATTTCATCCATTCATTAAATTCCTCATCTTATTCAGGGAGAGGAATAGAGTTAGTGGGACGCGATTCATCAAAGTTGACGTGCATGGATTCTTCAACGTGTTGTCTTCTCTTGTTGAAGATTCTGAAGGACTTGGACACTGAATAGTATCCGAGAAATATCCCATCGTCAGCTTTTGGATCAAATTTACCCAAATGATCTATGTCGTTCAGAATGTAGCATCTACATCCAAAAATGTTGAAGTATTTCAGAGTAGGTGGTCTTCCATTAAATAACTCATAAGAAGTCTTTTTGAATCGCTTTACTATCAGAGATCAATTCTGATTAAAGCATGTCGTGTTTACTGCTTCAGCCCAGAATTGAGTAGTTAGAAGCGATTCGTTGAGCATTGAGCGAGCTGCTTCAATGATTGTTCGATTTCTTCTTTCAGCAACACCGTTTTGCTGAGGAGTTCTTACTGATGAGAAATTAGGAGTGATTCCCTTTTCATCAAAGAAGTTAATCCGGGTACTTTTTTGAATTCAGTGACATGATCACTTCTCATGGAGCGAACAGTGAGATTATTCAGGACTTCCATTCTTTTAATAAAAGAGATAATTATGTCAGGTGAGTCGCTCTTGGATTGGAGAAAGAATACCCATGTATATATGGAGTATTCATCAACTATCACAAGAGTGTACTTCTTTCCAGACAGATATTGGACATTTACAGGTCCAAATAGATCCATATGAAGTAGTTGAAGAGGAGAAGTCACTGAGGAGACTTGTTTGGATCTGAAAGAGGCTTTTTTTTCAGTTTTCCCTTTTCACACGCTAAACAAAGAGATTCCTTTGTAAAGGTATGTTTTGGGAGATCCCTGACAAGTTCTTTTTGAGATAATTCATTGATCATCTTAAAGTTCAGATGAGAGAGTCTCTTATGCCATAACCAGTTGACATCAGATGAAGCTTTGGAAATGAAACACATATTCTCAGAGTGAGAATTATTCATATTGATGACATATACATTTTCTAACCTTTTGCCTGTTAAGGCAAGTTTGTCATTAATATCAGTGGCAACACATCTGTTTTTCAAAAACAAGACTTTGAAGTCTTTGTCACACAGCTGATTAACGCTCAATAAATTGTGCTTTATTCCTTCAACATAAGCAACTCGACTGAATGAAGTTGCTCCATTGGATAAAATTCCATAACCTTTTGTGTATCCTTTGCCATTTCCACTGAAGGTCACCGAGGGACCAATTTCTTCTTTGTATTCAGAGAGCAGAGATTTTCTGCCAGTCATATGCCTTGAGCATCCACTATCGAGATACCAGATGCCTTTAGCACTCTACATACAACAAAAAGATTAATTTTTCATAGGTACCCATATTACTGTGGGTCCGGCTGAGTTAGTGGAAGGAGTGGCGGAGGAGCTACTAGCTGAAGGATTTTCTCCAGTGGTTATCTTCACCTTGGAAGTTTTAACAACCTTCGTGGATTTCGTTCTCGCTAATTTATCAGCTTGAGCAACTTTCTTACCATGAGCTAATTTTTCAGCCTTAGTAGTATTAGGACATTTGCTTGCAATGTGGGTAGTCTCACCATAGTGATAGCATTTCCTATATTTGAAAACGGGTATGGAATTGAAGTAATTCAGAGAGCAGGTGGAAGCATTTTCAGCAACAGAACCAAGAATTCCTTTGTCTAGTGTCCTTGGAGAAATAACAAATTTCTCAAGGACGGGAGTGAGGTCAATCTTAATTCTGGGAGTAGATCTCTGAATAAGTCCAGGGATCTTCTTTCCAGTTTTAGGATGACTCACTGAAGGAATTGAGGAGTTCTTCGTTTGTTTCTGAAAATTCTTGATTGTAGGAAAATGGTCAAGAAACTTGTCCTTGATCATCTTCTTAGAATCATTAGATTTTGAGATAGGTTTCTTCTCATTTATATGAGGTTTCTGAGAAGAAGGATCAGGGACTGAAGAAACAAACATTCTGAAATTTAACATGGAACGATCATTCTCTAATTCTTCTTTGTCAGGGTTATATCCTAAACCACTTTTGACCTTCATTGGCATCTGGGCATTGATGATCTCACTGACTTTATCAGAAGCCTTACACCATCCTTCGATGGTTGCTTTTTCAGCCTTGAGATCAGCGATAGCCTTTTCCCTATAAGTGATAGCTTATTGTCTCTCAATTCTTATTGTTTGATTTACAAAGACTTGGTCTTTAAGAGTTTTTTTCAATCTTTGTAAGTTCTTTGATTTTTAACTGGCAATTTTCAGTTGTTCTGATAGATCAATATTGATTTGTTCAGCTTCGATATTTCCATTTAAAGAATTGTAAAAATCAACAGTCATAGAATCGAGAGCAGACAAGTTATCACTTTCTGATACATAAAGTTTGGTAGAGATATTTACCTGAGTCGAAGGAGACTCTGAGGATGGTGTTTCAGAAACTTCTTCAGCTTCCTCGATTCTTGCCATTAGACAGAGGAAGGCAAGATCTTCTTCATCAAAACCTGATTCATCAGAGGTTTTGGCCCAATCATCTTCTTGATCCCGATCAACTTCTTCAGCAACTAGACCTCTGCCTTTTTGCTGGTTCTTTTTCAGATCTATGTATTTATTCTTTAATTTAAAATATATTTCCTTTTTATCATAGTTCTGAGAGGTACTAGGTGCAACTACTTTCTTAGATCTGCACTCACTTGCAAAGTGACCTTTTCGCTGACAGTTATAGCACATAGCAGATGCTTTTTCAGCGGGCAGAGTCTTTGACTTGTCAGAGTCAGCGATAGCAGGAGTTTTTCGGAAGTTACTCTTCCTAGCAAATATTCTAAAATTGTTTGTGAGAAGAGCTAGAGAATTATCAAACTCTGAGATGTCAGCATCAGTGTGTTCTGAATCAGTTTGATTTAATTTAGTGATAGAGTAATAGAGGAAGAAACTTGTTTTGAAGGATCTACCTCTGAAGTCATTAGTGCCAAAGAAGTACTTTTGGCATTCTTGATATCATTAATGAGGTTTTTCCTTAAAGCTTGAGATTGCTCTTCATTTAGGAGCATTCCATATAAAGCACTTAGAGAGAGAGAGAGTTTCAAGATTTTTTGTCATTTTTAGACATGTAGTGTACACTCCCCATTGTTCAGGTAGTGCCTCCATGAATTTTGTCAGTATTTCAACATTAGAATATTCTCTGTTGACAGTTTTCATGTCAATCAAGAGATAGTTAAATCTTTGATGAATTTGAGAGAGGGTTTCACCTTTTAAATGCATAAAACTCTCATATTGTCTTACCAGATTTATACATCTAGTGATTTTAACTTCATCATTTCCTTCATATTGAATACATAGAGTATCCCACATGGCTTTAGAAGTTCTCATCTTCATCACAGAGTGATAGACTTCATCTGGTAGAGACATAGCTATTATGGATCTAGCCTTAGCATCTATAGCTACTTTCTTTTTGTCATCTTCACTCCAGCGATCTAGAGTTTTGACGATTATTCTCTTAGAAATAGCTAGAGTGGTTATAGTGGCGGGAACTGCAGGGACCAGGGCTGTAGGAATGAATGGTCCATTCTCTAAATAAAAGGGGATCTTAGGATCTGACCCTTCTAGGAATAGAGTAATTCTTTCCTTCCATAACGGAAAGTTATCACGACTAAATCTAGGAGGTTTAGCTAAAGATCCATTATCAATGTAGTTTGTATTTGTATTAGTCATTATAAAATATCTTAAGAAACAAGTATTTTAAAGATTAGCAAGCAACAAACACTGCTCAGATACCACTTGTTGGTCCCAAAGGAGTCTACAAGAGTTCAATGGATATAGAAACAGTTTGTAGAAGGGGGGGGGGGGGGGGGTTAATACAAACACACATATTTTTAATGTTTAAATGAGTTTATATTAAATAAAAAAATTTACAGTTACAAGCGGAATTAGAATAAGTATTAAACTTATTCTTAGCATCCTCTAATAGTAGTTCTCGGTTGCCCCCAATCTTGGGCACCCAAACACGTCCTCGGAATACCTTCAATCCGCGACTATCCTCCGTTAGTAACAGATGTTGTTTCACCATGACTTCATCCTTTAAATTTTTCTCAAGAAACGGCTCCGCTTGAGAAGTCTTGATTCGGTCGATCAAACTTGACACTATGTCGATTCTCGTGAGCACGGCCCGCGTCCCGCTACCATACTTCTTACTACATATAGCGTCCGGTACCACATTTGTTTTACCCGGGTGGTATAGCAACTCACAATCATAATCCTTAAGTAACTCAAGCTAACGTCGTTGATCATGTTTAACTCATTTTGATCGAAAACATACATCAAACTTTTATGGTCGATGTAAAGTGTGTACTTAGTTCGGTAAAGATAATGCCGCAATAACTTTAATGCGAAAACCACAGCTGCTAGTTCCAAATCATAGGTTGGGTAGTTCTTCTCATGCTCCTTAAGTTGTCTTGATGCATACGCAATCACCTTACGTCTTTGCATTAACGCACAACCTAAACCCATTTTCGATGCGTCACTATAAACCACAAAATCCTTGGATCCTTCCGGTAAAGAGAGAATCGGAGCCTCACACAACTTCTTTTGAAGAGTCCGAAAAGCCTGTTCTTGATTGTCGGTCCAAATGAACTTCACATTCTTTCTTGTTAACACCGTCAAGGAAGATGCAATCTTTGAGAAATCTTGAATAAATCTTCTGTAATAACCCGCCAGTCGTAAGAAACTTCGGATCTCGGACGGACTCCTAGGTGGTTCCCAATTTATCATTGCTTCTATGTTGGATGGGTCCACCTTCACCCCGTCTTGAGTAACAACATGTCCCAAAAATTGGACTTCCTTTAGCCAAAAGTCACACTTAGAGAATTTGGCATAAAGCTTCTCCTTCCTTAACACTTCGAGAACTTCTCGAAGGTGTTGCTCATGGTCTAAATCGTTCTTAGAGTAGACAAGGATATCGTCAACTATTACCGATTGGTCTAGAAAAGGTCGACACACGCGATTCATCAAATCCATAAACACCGCCGGCGCGTTCGTCAACCCAAACGGCATCACTAAGAACTCGTAATGCCCATAACGTGTCTAAACGCCGCCTTTACCACATCATCCTCCTTTACCTTAACTTGATGGTACCCCGAGCGTAAGTCGATCTTTGAGAAACAGCCCGCTCCTTGTAGTTGATCAAAGAGGTCATCAATTCTCGGGAGTGGGTACTTGTTCTTCATGGTTGCCTTATTCAACTCCCTATAGTCGATACACATTCTCATCGTGCCATCTTTCTTTTTCACAAAAAGGACCGGAGCTCCCCATGGTGACGAACTTGGTCTCACGAAACCCTTCTCAAGAAGGTCTTGTAATTGCGTCATCATTTCTTCCATTTCGGATAGTGCCAACCGGTAGGATGCTCTAGCAATCGTGGCAGCCCCCGGCACGAGGCCTATTCGAAACTCTACTTGTCTGTCAGGTGGAAGTCCGGGCAAGTCCTCCAGGAACACATCGGGAAACTCACTAACGACCCGAACGTCTTCAATCTTCTTCTTTTCCAACTTTGCATCTAAAACGTAAGCTAAAAACAAAGGGCATCCTTTGGTTAGGAATTTGCGTTTCTTTGCTAACGTCAACAATGCTACCTCGCCTTTTCTTCTCTCTCCGTAGACTACTACCATACCTCCATTCAATAAAGGAATCCGAATCAATTTCTTGGAGCAATTAATCTCGGCTTAGTTCTCGGCCAACCAATCCATTCCAATCACCACATCGAATCCTCCTATTTCTATAGGAATGAGATTTACCCCAAACTTATTCCCTTCGATCTCTAAAACACAATCCTTAAGAACGTCTCAAACTAGAACTTGCTCACCGTCGGCTATATCTATAACATAGGCATCCTCCAAGGTACTAATAGGTGCATGTAGATTTGGGTAGAAAGAAGTAGACAAAAAAGAAAAAGTAGCACCAGAATCAAAAAGAACAAGAGGGGGTACGAAGTTAACAAGGAATGTACCCGACACCACGTCCGCCGATGCTTTCGCTTCATCCGCTGTCATCTTGAAAACTCTTCCCACTGCCTTCGGAGCACTAGAAGCTTTTTCTTGAGAACCCGCGATTTTTAACTTCGGTCACTCATTCCTGTAGTGGCCCGATTCCTTGCACTCATAGCATATGGGTGCTTTGGTTGGGCAATCACGACTAAGATGCCCAGCTTTTCCACACCTACGACAGCCGTCGGAGGGTGAGTTGCATGCTCCAAAATGTTTGCTCCTGCATTTAGAGCAGCAGCTAGCTTCCCTCCTAGAATCGGTTCTCCGATTGTTGTTGGTGTTGTTGTTGTTGTTGTAGTTGTAGTCCGACTTTCTGGAAGGTGCCGCACGCCCTTCCCATTTCTTCTTTTCTCCGACTTCCATTCTCTCTTCTATGCCCAAGTTTTGAGCATCCTTGTTATGTTGGGATTCTTCGATTGCCTCTCTGAGAGTAGAGGGCTTCAAAACTCGAACCATCTCCATCATGGCTGATGGCAACCCCTTGATGTACGCTTTCACCTTCTTCTTTTTCAGTTGGGGCCGCGTGCCCCACCAGACTTAGTTTCTTCACAAACATACGGGTGTATTCCCTCACAGTCTTGCTCCCCTTCTTGAGAACCCGAAACTCATCATCAATTCGGTCAATTGCTCTTTCATTGCAATACTCCTCCATGATCTTTGCCTTAAACATTTCCCATGTAAGCATAGAGACAACAGTGGGTCCGAGGGAGACCATAGTGACGTTCCACCATACTAAGGCCTCACCCCGAAGCATTTGGGAAGCAAACTTAACTTTTTTCCCCTCTTCACAGTCACTTGAGCGAAAGGCTTGCTCGATCTCTCGTAGCCACTTCATGCACATCACTAGGTTATCTGAGCCTGAGAACTCTGGGGGTTTCGTACACATAAAGGTCTTGTATGAACAACCCCTTTCCACCCTCCTTGCTTCCACCACGGGTGTCTATTCAGTGATGGGACCATCCCATTTCCTCCAGAACCTCCCACTTGGTTCTCAACGGTCACTTCATGCCTTCGATAACTGGCATCCCTTTCCTCAAACATCTTGAGGACTGTCTCATGCTGTTGTGCCATAACAGAGTTCACTGCCTGCAACAAACGAACTTGAAGTTCATCTTGTGAATCCGCCTCCACCATCAAAGGACCTCCTGCATTAAGGTTAACTGGAAGAATAAAATTTAATCTGGGTGCGCCTCTATTGGTAAGAGGAGGAATAACCGGAGGTGGTTGAGTGACCTCCGTTGTCGTTAACGGATCTTGATTTGAAATACTGTTATTCGTGCCCTCTGCTTCGTTTCGCAATCTGGTACGCGTGTTCACCATCTTAGTCTGTCAAGATGGTAGAGTAGGAGTAAGACAAGGCTAACATAAATACGTATAACACATCACCAATCATCGCAACAATAGTAAAATAAGCATACTCATAATACAATGTACCCAAAATAGCATTAGCTATGTGATATCTTGGATATATCATACACATAAGAATTCCCATTATCAAAGTCACATTTCATGATTAGCGCAATTACATCGACTCTAAAGCTCTCCTATCTCAAGAGTGTCTACCCATACTCACAGCTTAATACTTAAAGTCTCAGCTTAAGTCCAGGCATCTTAAGTTCATACCTAGTTCGCTTAAACTAGAGCTTTGATACCAACTTGTAAAACCCCTAAAAATGGGAGTTAACTTAAACCAAATAAAATGCAGAATATGACTTAATAAATAGACATCACACATAAAGAAGGGGAGGAGTCAGAGAGTTTACAACAATAATTTGGATTAAGATGACAACCTATTAGTCCATACAGTTATAAAATACAGATTCAGTTCGGGTGTCTCTAAATCCTCAAAATATATATTCTTCTATGCATCTCCAACCGTACATATGAAGATGTACTCCAAAAAGGATACCCCTACCGGCATCTATTTCCGCTCAATCCCTCGGAGCCCCACTAGCACGATCACCTGATATACACGTCATTTTAAGAAAAAGTGTTAGGCTTAGATCCAAGTGAGAACAAACAGTTCAAATATGGAAGGCCAGTAAATTTGTGAAACGGTAAATAAACATTTAACCCAAAAGCCTTTCCATTTATCCTTTTTCTTTTGCGCGCGATTTACACCTAAAAGATACGCAATTGAGGGAAACATACGGGAGCGGCCCGCTAATCGTACTGATAGAAATTAGTAATTAAGTAACCTCGACCGGATAGAAATCTTCGACTTACGGATAAAGAATTCAACCCCGAACGTAGATTTATTAATCAATACCCAACTGAACAAGTTCAACCCCAACAAGGATTTATTTCTTGCCCCATCCCCGATAAAACCGACTATAGTGCCTATGGATCCATTTACACTAGTCTAGACATTTTAATACACCCATTTCTGATGTATTAACCTTTCTTCACAATACCTTTGTATGATAAGTTACTATGTTCTAAAACCTTCTTTCAGAATTAGGTCAAAATAGTATCTAGTTCCCAAATAACATTTTTCTTGAAGTTATACACATACATGTGTTTTAAAACCGTTCCTTATACTCATTTCAACACTTCAAAGAGAAACCCTAGATGACACATTTTGACCTAGTTCACCAAAATCCCCCAAGTATAGAAATACTTGTTTTAACATCATATAGGAGGTAAAATACATCATTTTGACATGTATAAAGTTTTGGAAAGGTAAGAATGAACTCACAAGCTAGGGTTTGGCAAAACCCTAGAAAAGCCTTTAAAGATGAAGAAGATGATGGAGCTTGGTGAGAGTGATGAAAAACCCAACTTTTGAAGCTTGAACTCTTGAACTAAGCTTGAATCTCCAATTAATTGAAGCAATAAATGTGTTGAGATGAGGTAGGTGGAAGAAGTTAAGAGCCCTAAAATCGCCTTCAATGCAGAGCTCTGGAAAAACCAGTTTGATATCTGAGAAGTGAGGAGAATGAGCTGAAAATCGCACTTAAATCTGCATTCTGACCCTTCCGAGTGATCTTGCCCTGACGATCTTGCACTGGCATGATCGCCTGAGGTGTACTGCGAGCTTTAGCTGAAGATGACCATCTGGTGATTACGAGCGATCTTGCCCTTGCGATCATGACATGGCATGATCGCCTGTCATGATAGCCCGAAGTGTACCGTGAGTTATTAGCTGAAAATGACCATCTAGTGATCCTGGCGATCTTGCCTGCGATCATGACATGGCAAGATAGCCTGTCATGATCTCCAAGATGGTACTGAGACCGGTTTTGTTTTCGGTTTTCGCTTCTTCCTTCCAATTCATTGCAACCCAACATTAAACCCTTTAAACACTTCATATAGTTACAAAAATATCATAATATTAGGATGTGAAAAACATTATCTTGAATATAAAATTCCGGGTGTTACGTTATAAAACTTAAAAGCTTCAATACTAACATGTTCCTCTAGATCCCATTCACTATCACGGGCTAGCAGAACGCCCCACCATCGTCTATCGATGGGAGTTTGATTAAAGAATGGAAGTACGAATGTGGGTATCATGTCTTCGTTGTATAGAGCGATTATGGATGAGCCTGAAATGTGTGATAAATCAGATGGCCTAGTGGAAAGTATGGTCGTAGATGAAGAAGGCATGTTCTTCCTAGGGTCCTTTGTCTTTATCTTTTCCTTTGCCTTTATTTTTTTGGCAGGGGGAGCCGTGGTGGATTGTTTTTCACGCCAGGGAGATTCCAAGAAATGCGAAAGTAACCTAATCCTGGACGGTTGTTCCACCTCCGGCTCATCATTTCCCTCGTCCTCCGCCAGAGACATACTTTCCGGGATACTAAAATGTTCTTCATCGCATTCAACATCCAACTGACTCGAAATAGTAGACTGTGGTATATCGTCATCGACGAAGCTGGAGGCTGTGTCGAACAACTCGTGGAACATCGTGCACTTTGTTCCAAAGTGCTCGCCTATAATTGTACCAACGAGCCGTCTAACGAGCCTTGCGTGTGGGTTGGTGGTGTGACGAACGACGACGTTGTTTGGGGTATGTAGCCTGCTGTCCCCGACGTCCCAAGTTGTTTGCCATTTATCTTTTTTTAGTACAAATGAATCATTTACGCGGTTAAAGCATGACTGAAAAATAACTTACATCTTGGGTATAGGGTGGCAGTGTGACGTATGATGAACTGTGACCCTGTATCGCGGTCGTGATCTAGGGTCCCGACCTCTCAGACGTCACATAATGTTTGCATTTTAACAAATATTAGTACAAAAGGATCATTGTCGTAGTAAAAGAAAAACTACTAAAAAAACTTACATCGTCCATGTAGGTTTGCCGTATGACGCACGACGACCAAGGTATCTCATACACCGACCTCGGCGTACGATGACCTCGGCATCCCAGTCGAGCCAAATTGTTTGAGGATTGATATTATAAGATTTTTAAATAAAACAATTGTAATCAGTTGACCAGTATGCGTTGAGACTTGACTTACACATTGAAGGAAAAACGTCGGGGAAGTAGAGTAAGTAGGTGGGACAAACCGCGTTTAGTCGTACCCAACCGAGGTTTGGGGCGGATGGCCATCAAATATTTGATGAAAGTATGTAGCTTACCATAAATACATAAAGTAAAACACCGTGGACGATAAAGGAAGTTAAACACTTACATTACAACTATTAAATTGGGACTTAATTATTGCAATTTCGGTGGTATTTCTTTTCACCTTGTCCCACCTATGTTGATACTGGTCGGGAGATGGAATATCGTGATGGCCGGAGCTGGTGGCCCCCCTATGTACCACGTTCTCAACTCGCTCTTCCTCTTGTCGGTCGTCGGGCTGGGACCCTGTGGGGGAAGTGGAGTCATTTGGGGATCGCGTCGGTCGTAATCACAATTTTGGTCGAGGGGTTATACCCTGTTGATGCCAAAAATTAACTTAACAAAGTCAACTTAAGGTGCTTGTGGACCTGATCGATCAAAGGAAGGATTCTTCCAACGAACGTAAGTAAAACGAAAAGTAAACAAGAGACAAGAGATTTGGTGACGCGGAAAAACCCTTGGGCAAGGGAAAAATCGTGGACGATGGGTTAGTATCATCGATGCACTATGGAAAAGTGACGCCAAATAGGGGCGTCGTCCTTTAGAGCTGTGGTCGTACGATTACAAGTTAAAAGACGAATATAAAGGCTAAGCTAGCATATAAATTTCGTAGGGCTATTGAGTGTTCTTTGACCACGAGAGCGTGAGTGTAATTCTTTCTGTTCGGGGGAGATTCTTCGTGTCCCTTTGATAAGTTGAACCTTTGCTTTTATATGCGCGGTTACTTGTAACGGTTAATCGTCATTGATTGCCTCCATAAATGCTTTTGATGGTGTTTAAGCGTAACCGCCCAACGATTCTGTGGGGAAGATAACGGCCGATCGATGAAAGTAACAGATCTCGATAATAATGGTTCCAGGCCGAGCATTTGTCGGGCGTCAGAGGTTTCATCTGGGACTTCCATTCGACTGTTGCTTCACAATTCGTAAAGTTTCTTTGATCGCATGTTCTATCCCGTAGTCGAGAGTTTACGCTCGACCTCTGTTTTCCTCTATTGTGGAGGATCATTGGTCAAACGTTTTTCGTCTGTCGTCGAGCCTTTTATTCAACCATCGTCTTTGGGGCTTTGGTTGATATCCGGGGGTCATCAAAAGTCTTTGGTCGGGCGTTTTAGTCAATGGTCGAGGGTTTGAGATTTTTGCCCAAACAGTTTGCCCCCAAATTCAAATTTTAAGCGCAGCTTTATTTTTGAATTTCATCGAGACGTGTGTTGCCGGTTCGCTGAATGCGTTCGGATGGAATGGAGCCATTTGATTTCGGGCGGGAATAGTTAGAATCTAACTTATCCGAATAGACCAGGCTGACGAGGATGAGGGTATCCGTTTGGGTGATGATGGCTTTTGATGATGTCATGCGTATGTGTGGGCAGCTGTCACGGCAGGTGTCACGGAGGTGAGCAAGACAGGTGTCGTCCCAGGGAGACGAAACGATGACTTGAGCGGGATTTCGTGGGTATAAAAGGAGCCGATCGCTTTTTCCATTTCTTCTTTTCAAAAGACATTCCCTCCGAAAACCTACAACTTCTTTTTTTCTGGAAGAAATGTCGAACCCCTCCGATTACAATCCAGTCGGCAGGTGACCTTTCAAGGATGTCGAGGTGGTTAGTCCTGGAGAATTAACGGTGGACGAATGTCTGGCGAAGTCCTTCGTCCTTTACGAGTACCCCTTCACGAATGGCCTGAAGTGGTCGTTTCCTCGGTTGGCTTGGGATTTCCTGAGCCGCTTTAGCATTCCCCCAAGGCATGATGCCTCAGTTCTGGAGAGTGGTAATGATGATCGACCGTTTGTCCTGTGATTGGGACCCTCCTTTCACCGTTCGCGAGCTCTTGATGTCTTACGTGGTGAAGGCAGATGCCCAGTTTCGGTACAGCCCTTACGTCCGGGGCGGCAGGGAACAGGCTCTGATTTCTGGGACTAGGGTGAACGACTGATGTTGGAGAGAGAGGTACGTGTTTTGTTACCCATGGTCTCCTTCCGAGGGTGAGCAATGGATAGTTCGCGGCTGGCCCAAACAAGGTAAGGATCCAAAACTTATGCTTTCAACTTCGGGTGGATTCCTGATGTTTGGTTGTTCCTTATGCAGCGGTGACGTGTGAGCTCCTCCCTTCTCTTGATTCTGCAGCGATAGTCGAGCGTTTCCGGAGAATCCCGAATCGCGCATTTTGAACGTCGAAGGACAAGGGAGACGATGATTCTGGTGAGGAGGGCGAAGATGTTGTCCTTATCGGAACCTCCGGGTCTTCCCTTCATCCAGAAGAGGAGAGGGTAGGTAATCATCTTTGTTTGCTTTTAATCCTCGTTTTCTTTCCTCTGACTTGTTCGTTCTTGGTTTTCTTGGTTTCAGAAGAAACTCGAGGCCCTTCGATTGGCCGTGGGATCCTCTCCGCTCGGAGGGGTTTGAATAGGAGGGGGTCACCGGGGTCCGTCCCGAGGGAATCGTCTCCTAGAGCCGAGGGCTCTGGGGGGACGAAGACATCGAAGGCGGCTATGCCTTCGCACGTGTCTATTTTTCCTCCGTCGCAATAAGAACAGTGGTTGGGACTTCCGTCGGCAACCCATTCCAGGTATTATTATCCAACGTTTTGTTCGATGGGGTCATGACTCCCATTTCGTGCGTCGTGCGACATGCGTTCGAGCGATCGTGCGTTCTTGTGATATTGACGCTAAGTGGTCTTTTGTTTTTAGGCTAAACAGGCGTTGCTTGGCCAGGCGGTTGCCATGGCCTCTAATGCGGAGGAGGTCGTACGAGAGCACGAGTCTGCTTTACAAGTAAGGGGGAGAGAGGCGACGGTTGATGCCGACGAGCTTCGTCGTCTCCTTGAGGAGGCTCGAGATGAGCTTGCACGGGAGCAGGGTTCCAGTTCCACCCTAGAGGATCGTCAGGCGGGGGCTCTGGAGAGAATAAGGGCGATGGAAGCCGAGCTGAAGGTGACAAGGAAGGCCCTTTTGGAGAAGACGAATGAGGCCGATGATCTGAAGATTTAGATGAGGCGAGCCCAAGGGTCTGCTGGACCGTCTTTTCATCTGGTCCCCTCTGGCTTTCCGCCGCTTTAGCCCTGTTGTCCCTATCATCCCGCATGTGCACGCATGTAGAAATCATTATTACGAGGATGGCAAGCTTTGTTATCAATCACCATTCCAGTTTGTACGTTATATGGGGATCCTGGCTGGGAGAACTTTAGAAATGGTGATGTGTGGGCCTTCTTTTTCCTTTAGGGTGACCGGTTTCGGTCGCGCCTATTTTTGTACTATTTTCTTTGATTAATAAAGTTTTTCTCTTTTTCTCCTGTCAAAAGTGTAGTTCGAATGATAATGAAAGTGAATTTTTCCTTAAGTTGATTTCTGGTGATCGATCGCTGTTTCTTTCTTTGGGGGGGGGGGGGCTTTTATTCGTGCTTCTTTTGAATGTTTTTGTCAACGCTATTTCTTTCTTTTGTTGTTTTTCTGTCGGATGCAAAGCAGGTTCAATCGCATGTTCGGGTAGGGTTCGATTGTGGGGTCGTTTCTGTTATTGTTCGGGTAGAGCCCGTAACTTAGTAAAAAGACGAAGAAATTTTTAAAGGGAACGAATAGTAAACAAAATCGGAGGGACTCCCGATATTTAGACGGGAGGTTTCTGGCGATTGAGCCTATAGTAGTGCAACTTGTAAAAACATAATCCAAATGAATTTAAACATTTAGATGGAATACTTCTAGCGATTGAGCCCACATTAGTTCAACTAGTAAAAACGTAACTAAAAAGAAAATTCATTCGCTCAGACCAACAATTTCTGGTGATTGAGCCTGTTAGAGGGGGGGGGGGGTGCCTCGATCGGCACTCGAGGGGTCGGGCGCTCTTGGTTTTTCAGACGACTGGGCCTTCAATCTTCGCGCGTTTCAGAAGCGCCGCGTGCTTTTGGGTTGCGCGCCCCTGGCTTGTATACAGCTTGTCGTGTCCCAGCTCCCCGTGATATTCAGACGGTTCGTGACCGGCGTATGTTTTTGTTGATGATTCGATCGAGCTTTCGCTTCCCACTCCGTCGCTCCCTCCGTCTTTTGGTGCATTTTCGGACGTCGCGCGATTTTACGCTTGGAGGACCTTACGCCCTCAAACTCGCGTCGGCGAGCTCGATTTGGTCGGTACGGTCGGCTCTTTTTTCCATGCGTTGACTCCAGGACGACATTCGACCCTTGAAAGAGGCCCAATCTTTGCAGTTGGTTGCCTCGTTTCGACCAGGTCGCAACATCGTAGCGTCTTCTATCGGGACCTGATCGAGGGGTCGAGTTGCAGGAGTTCTTCAACGGAAAGAACTCTTGCATCAGCGACGACCCATATGAAGCTGTTGCATATGTCGCGGCGGTTAGGGAAGCACGTTCACGGTAACATCCATAACTGCCCTATTCCGAGGCAACCTATTCCAACAGGTGCAGTACGATCTTCACGCCGGTGACGCGTATTCGTACGAAACGATCGTGGTTCTGCTGAGGGCTTTCGGCCAAACCTTTTCCGTCGGTCGGTCAAGACGATGCCCCCAGGAAAATTCGAGAGTAAATCTTGCCTTTTTGAAAGATTTGGGCACGTAAAGTATTAAATGAGTTCGAATGTTGCTTATATAGCAGCAGAGAGAAATTTGGAGAGAGAATGTTAAACGACGGTTTTAGCTTTTTGAAAGGTAATGATGACCATGCGCACGTCCCTATGGTTTGATAGGAAAGGATACGTCGTCGTCCGTCGTGTGTCAGATAAAGGTCTGACGTGTCCTTTTCTTATTTGAAAACTGTGAATAAGATTATCATTAAAAAAATGTTAATCATTATCCTTAAAATTCCTTCATCATTTAACAATAAAGGATTGTCAGTGATGAGTTTTAAGTTTGATTCATTCCCTGAATAGGAAGACATTCAGAGAGTGTAAGAGTTTAGAAGTCATACCTGAATAACATCCTTTTAGAGTTCAGCGAATGACTAGAGAGTTTGAAGTTCATTTTTATAATCACTGAAGGTGTAAACAATGTAAGAGATTATTCTTCCATGTTTAACATTCCTAGTTCACTGATTAACATGTTAAATCTTGATTCATCAAGAGGTTTTTAAAAAGATCAGCGAGCTGAAAATCAGTAGGAATAAAATGAAGTTCAATTTCACCATTCATAATGTGATCTCTGATAAAGTGATATTTGATCTCAATGTGTTTGGTCTTAGAATGAAGTACATGATTATTTGCTATTGCAATAGCACTAGTGCTGTCACAATATATAGGAATTTTTGATAGCTGAATATTATAATCAGCGAGCTGATTTCTCATCCAAAGAATTTGGGTACAGTAGCTCCCTCCTGCAACATATTCAGCTTCAGAAGTTGATGTGAACACTGAATTTTGCTTTTTACTAGTCCAACTGATCAACTTTCCACCAATAAGCTGACACCCACCAGTGGTGCTTTTCCTATCGATTTTACATCCTGTAAAATCACTATCTGAATAACCCATTAGATCGAACCCTGAGTCTCTGGGATACCAGAGACCAAGATTAGGAGTCCCTTTCAGATATCTTAAGATTCGCTTTACAGCGATAAGATGGGATTCTTTGGGTTCAGATTGATATCTAGCACATAAGCAAGTAGCATACATAATATTAGGCCTACAAGCAGTTAGATAAAATAAGGATCCTATCATTCCTCTATATGTAGTGACATTAACGGATTTACCATCAGGGTCCTTGTTTAAAGTAAGAGGAGGAGCCATAGGAGTTTTCATTGAAGAACTTTGAGTTCAATCAAAAAATTTCAGCATATCTTTAACATATTTACTTTGACAAATAAAAATATCTTTTTCAGATTGTTTTACTTGAAGACCAAAAAAATATGTTAGTTCACCCATCATACTCATTTTATATTCCTTTTTCATACGTTTAGCAAATCGAGTGCAAAGTTTGGGATTTGTGGAACCAAAGATAATGTCATCTACATATATCTGAGCAAGAATGATATGTCCCTTACTTTTTCTAAAAAAAAGAGAGTTTGATCAATCTTACCACGAACAAACTTTCCAGCGAGAAGGTATTTAGTAAGAGTGTCATACCATGCACGGGGAGCTTGTTTCAACCCGTAGAGTGCCTTATGTAATTTATAGACGTATTTTGGATTTCTTGCATCAGGCGAAGCCAGGAGGTTGTTCAACATAAACTTCTTCCTTCAACTTGCCATTCAGGAAGGGACTTTTGACATCCATCTGATAGACTTTGAAATTTTTGTGAGCGGCGAAGGCAAGGAACAATCTAATTGCTTCCAGTCTTGCTACAAAAGCAAAAGTTTCATCATAGTCTATTCCTTCCTCTTGTCTATATCCCTGAGCAACAAGTCGATCATTGTTGTGGGTTACTATGCCATTTTCGTCTAACTTATTACGAAAACCCATTTGGTGCCTATAACAGTCTTATCAGAGGGTCTTGGAACAAGCTTCCAAACATTATTTCTTTTCAATTCAGAGAGTTCTTCCTTCATGGCGATGATCCAATGTAGATCAAGGATAGCTTCATCGATCTTTTTGGATTCTAGAACAGAGATAAAGTTAACATACATACATATGTTAGCCATACTTCTTCTAGTTTGAACACCTGTGCAGGGATCACCAATTATTTAATCGATGGGATGATCTTGAGTCCATCTATAAGCTGGTAGCTGAAGATTTGGATCAACTGAGTATTCAGCAACCGACTCAGGGGTTGATGAAGATAGTTCATCTTAACGTTCTTCATTTTCTCTAATCGTCACATGAGGACCTGAGGGAGTTTCATTTTCAGAAAGGAGGAAGATACTTGGTTGTTTACTGAAGAGTTGCCGAGAGAGGGACTGGATGGAGGAATCTGATTTAACGGAGTAACATTCATATCTGGGGATGAATTTTTACTATTCAAAGAAGTGGGAATCAGAATAGGACCATCATCATCATTATTTTCAGTGACATGGGGTGTATTTATAAGGATTCTCTTTTCTTCTTCATAATTCTTTCTCATAGATCTTCTTCTGGAGTAGAAGAGGTTCATTGTAAACCCAACATAAGATCTTGAGAAGTACAGAGGGTTCCTTCTTGATTTCTTTGTTTCGTAGAAATCTTAGTTGTCTGTCATTTCCTCTGAAAGACATTCCTGCTTCAGGGAGAGTAATAATTTCATCTGTTTCCAAGCTTCTTCCTTCAGGCAGGGATGTGTTGATCATCGATAGGTCAGGGAGGAGAATGGTGGTGTTGAAAAGACTATCAAAATTGAATTTAGTCTCATGTTCATTTCTGAATGATGGACCTTCTTCAACATATTTCTTTGAAGCTTTCTTCTTGATCTTTTCAGGGAGAGGAATGTCACACCCCGCTAAAGCGGAAACACGGGGTAAGACAGTTCAAGTTCACAGAAGTAGGAATATAAACACCAACCATACATTCATAAATAAAACATCAACGTTTATAGTTTTAAAGTTTATAATTCGACAACTTTGTCTTAACAAACAAATTACATCGAAATAAAATGATACATATAAAATCTTGATTGGTGTTCCACAAAATAAGTTACTCTTGATCGGTTACCTCTATTTTCCTGTAAAGCATGATAAAACGGAAGGGTCAACTACAAAGAGTTGGTGAGTTCACGGGTTTTCGAATGCACAAAAAATATTTTTATATGCAAGGTATAAACATAGCGAAACGGATGTTCGCATCAATATTAAACATTTCAATTTTTATGAGCAAATATGAAAATTACTTTTACACATGATATTTAATTATTGAGCCACTACTAAGCCTAAACGACATTCTACGCCCCACGAACTACCTCAGTGGTGGACCTAAAGTCCACACGTGTAGAGCATTTTTAATTGATAAAGTGCACCCCTACTTGTCAGTTAGGTGGGTATGTGCTATCCACAATTATCATCGGCTCAAATAAACAGAGTTAAATAGTAGTGTAACACGTGGACTTCACATAACTCAACATATCATTTGTAAATTATCAATTTGCTCATCATAACAATTTATATAATTTTCATTCAATCATATAAATCAATTCACTTTCTTTTAAATCAACATGCTTTACACCCCAAAACGTAATAAACATTTAAAAGAGGGGCCGTGAATACTCACCTTTGTGCAAAGCTCCGCTACTCCGAAGCACGATATGATCCCCCACTCAAAGGCCTACCGATTCCCTAACAAAGAGAAATGCCCAAAACCATCACTTCTGGATCTAAAACTACTTATGGAGGTGAATAAGTCTTAAGCTTATAAATGTCCACATGCATCCAACTTGATTGTCTATAGTCCAATTATACATAATGCACCTATGCTCGTTAATATAGTAATTGTTAGGACCCAAACAATCAAGATATCAATATATGAAAAGATTTTGACAGGAATGATGATAGCCAAATGTAATATGTATTGATTGAATGTACAGTATTACAAAATGTGTCTTTACAAGGCTTATGTAAAACGTTAGTTCTAACAATCTAACTAACTATTTTTTATACATACAATAGAAAGACTAAAGTAACATAGCATTCATAACAGACAAGTTCAGAACAGGTTCTGAACTCCTTCAGATCTTCTTTAGAAGTGTCTTCAGAACTTCTTCAAAACCTCTTCAGAAGATTCTTCAGAACTTCTTCAGATCTTTATCTCTTCAGAATCCAGTGCCTTTTGAAGCTATTATGATATCTCTATCAATCTCCCCCTTAGCTTCAAAAGTTCAGATCATACTTCCAGAAATTCAGAATTTCTCTTACATCCTTCAGAATTAGTCTTCTGTATTCAAGTAAGGATTCAGCAACTCTAACCATTTCTTTTGCAAGTTTCTTGTGCTTCTCCCAATCTTCTTTGCTCAGATTCTTTGGTCTTCTATTCTGTCTTTTTACCAAACGATCTCTGATTGCCATGAGAGTTCCATTGCAACATTTGTGGAGTTCTTCAAATCTCACAAATAATAGTTCCTGAAAGCATTTGCAAACGAAGCCAGGAGGATGAATTACTAAAGTGCTTTTCTTCAAATTCTGAATATTTGGTAGACTCAGATTTGGTTTGCTCAAGTGTACTTGTTTCTTGTTTAGAACATAAGCAACTTGGAAATCAGTCTTTGCAGCCCATATAAATTCTTTGTATAATCCATCTCTAAGCACTGGGAATGATTTTCTGAACTTGGTGATTGAGTCATGGAAGGGATAAAGACTTCTGTAAACTCTAATTAGATCTCTGAGATATATATTCTGAAAATCAGCTTCAGAGAAGGTAGAAACTTCACCATTTTGTCTTTCAACAGTAAAGAATGCATACTTGTAATTTTGCCTTGTTTTCAAGTCAGCATTAATTACTTTGATCATTGGGCTCTCCTTTCTGGCTTCATTGATTGGAATCCTTAACTTTCTGATGATATCTGAGTACCATTGTTTCCAGCCAAAATATTTATGAATCCAGTCAATATAATTGAATTTTTGTTCATACTCCATGAATATTTGTGGATGAAAATATTCAAGGAACATGGTTAAGGCATTTTCTTCAATCATTTATTCTTGAAGATGTTCCTCTTCAGATACTTGTTTTGCAGGAACCAACTCTTCAGATATAGCTTCAGAAATAATTTCTTTACCTTTCTCTTTTTTCTTTTTGACTGAGTTCAGAAGATTCCACTGATAACTCTATATTTTAGAGTTACTACATGCCTTTTATTTGCATTTTATTTAAGCAATTTCGGCAATTTTGTTTCCTAAATCCCCATTTCTGGTCTAAAACATTCTCTTGAGCCATTTGTGAGTATTTTCACATCTTAGAACCATTTAAGGCGTTTTTATGCCTAAAAGACGAGTTTTCATCAAACTGGTATCCGGAGTGCCCACTCTAGGTGACGAGCAGCTGATTCATTAAGCCAAACGACTGGTGGCCAAGATGGTGCTGACTGGGGAACACAAAAGCAGAATTAGGAAGCTCCTTTGCATGCTTTCTGCTGTTGGTTGAAAAGAAAAAGTAAAAGAATGGCTATAAATGTTATTTTATTCCTTAGCCCCATTTTAGGGAAAAGCTTCATTATCCAAGGGAACTTTGTGCTTTCTCCATGGTCTTTACCCTCAAGGTGGTGTGTTTCTCCTTGGTCCTTACCTTCCAGACGCAGTGCTCCCTCCTGGACCTTGCCTTGAAGACATTACATGGAAGACCCTTGGCCTTCTATATAAAGGCCAAGGCATTCATTTCATTAAACAATCAAGTAGAACAACCAAGTAGAGATAGAAAGTAGTGATAGAATTTCTTAGAGAGCATAATTTAGTTCTTAGCATTTATTTTCATGTTCTTAGTTAGAAGCATTTAATTTTCATTAGTTAGCATTTAATTTTCTGCAGTAGTTAATTTTTACTTTCGGTATTGTACTTCGGTGAACACGACAGTGGGCACTGTTCTTGCAGTAAGTAAATCTTTCGGTATGTTTTCTTGCAAACTTTTAATTTCCGTTTTCTACTCCTTCT
Organism: Silybum marianum; assembly: GCA_036898165.1. Lineage (NCBI taxonomy): Eukaryota > Viridiplantae > Streptophyta > Magnoliopsida > Asterales > Asteraceae > Silybum > Silybum marianum. The sequence continues at coordinate 9,730,570 of CM072540.1, read as the reverse complement.
TAGCTATGAACTAAACTCTTTTTGAGATGTAGAAAATGAGAAGTACCCGGACTTTACGTAAAATCCTTGAGTAGTTTTTATATATACCTTTTTACCCTTTTTTGATTTGGTCATTCATTGTTCGATAATGCCAATGATGCGGACAAGCTAATAACTTGAAAGTGTTTACTATCTAGTTCGAGACCCAGACCTGGGCGGAACGTAGTGACACGAGCTTGGATGATGCTAGTAATTTGAAAGAATTCTTAACATAGTAAGTTTTCACTATATGGAGTAGGAGCAACCATTTGGGCATTAAAAATACTTATGGCTTTTTGCTTACTGCGTAGACACCATCGAAACTCGACCGAGTTCAGAAAACTTACTAACAAATCAAAGAAGGTTAAATATATATATATATATATATATATATATATATATATATATAAAGCTTTAGTTAGAAAAGATGCGAGTGCTAGATGAGCCGGCATTCTGGACAGAGAGTGGCCACTGCTCCAGTACCATGACCATTTTTATAAATCAAGTATTTAATGTAAAATCCGGGGAAAATCACAACTACATCTCTCCTTTTAATTATTAGAACTTTGTTAAATTACTTTCAACAAACCAACTCAAAATCTTGCTTCCTCTCTAATCGAAACTTGTAAAAGGAAGTTCATGAAATAATAGTGTCTTGATTTAAGTTCCAGTCCTTGAGGATACGATATTTGGTTCTTACCACTTTATTACTTGGTAAACGATCATAGTGACCAGTGTATACTTGCGCTGTCCACTATGGACTGAGTTGCTAACCTCACTACGATTACATATTTCGATATCACGTTTCGCACGTACCAAGTTTTTGGCGCCGCTGCCGGGGACTGGCGTTATTTTCATTTCAAGACATTAGTTTTCATTCGAGCCCGAGTAACTTGTTTTTCTAATCTTTTTGTTTGCATGTTGTATGCCAAGGCTACAACACGGACCACTCTTTACACCCGATCCCGAAATTGAACAAACTTTTAGGAGAAGGCGTAGAGGTGTTAACGTTAATCGGACAACTCAATTACCTCAAACTCCGATCGAGAACATGGCGGATGCAAATCCTCCTCCACCTCCGGAGAACACGGTACATGTTGCCGATGACAAAAATCGTAAAATACGGGATTATGCAACTCCGGGACTTAATCAATTACTTTCCGGAATTACTCCTCCCAACATTACCGCAACACATTTTGAACTTAAACCGGTGATGTTCCAAATGATCCAAACCATTGGTCAATTTGGAGGGCTACCGTCCGAAGATCCACATTCTCACTTAAATTCATTTTTGGAGATTGCGGATGCTTTTTCATTTAATGGTGTACCCGAAGAAGCCTTAAGGCTAAAACTCTTCCCTTTTTCATTAAGGGATAGAGCCAAAGCTTGGCTAAATTCACAAGCACCCAACTCAATCACTACTTGGAAAGATCTTGCGGAAAGGTTTTTACAAAAATACTTTCCTCCCACAAGAAATGTTAAATTGCGAAATGATATTTTGTTGTTTAGACAAGAGACGGATGAGGCAGTCTCGGATGCGTGGGAACGTTTTCAGGAACTTCTGCGGAAGTGCTCACATCACGGTATCCCACATTGTATTCAATTGGAAACCTTTTACAATGGTATCTCCAATGCTGCCAAAATCATCCTAGATGCAACAGCGGGTGGAGCCTTTACGGCTGAGACTTATAATGAAGCTCACCAAATTTTGGAAAAGGTCACTAATAACAACACCGAATGGTCAGATCCAAGAGAACTTCCAGCTAAGAGCTCTCCTGTCGATTCAGATGCACTTAAAGCTATGAATGCACAATTAGTTGCTTTAACTAAACTGGTTTTAAATGGAAACAAAAATCAGGTGAATTCTGTAGTGGCCACTCCACAACTCCCAGAAAATTGTTCTTTCTGCGGAGAAGAGCACAGTTATGACTTTTGTCCTGGTAACCCCAAAGATTTCAATGCCATAGGAACTCAGTCTAGAAACAGCCCATTTTCGCAGACTTACAATTCCAATTGGAGAAATCACCCGAATTTCTCTTGGACTGCAAATCAAGGACTCCAACCCCCTGGGGTGAGTCAAGGACCTACACGTGCACAAAATCCTCCTGGATTTAATCAAACCCAGTTTCAAAATAGTCAGTCTAATTTTCAAAGTGGACACTCCCCACAGAACTTCCATGGTGGGCAGTCTTCACAAAGTTTTCAAAGTGGACACCCTCCACAGAACTTTCACACGAGTCAACCTCCACGGAATTATCAACCTAGGCAACAACAAATGCCTGATGTACCACCTTCACTTGAGTCTATGCTCAAAGGTTTCATGAACCAAACCCAAGCCGCGATGAGGAATTTTGAGACCCAATTAGGACAATTAGCCGCTGAGGTTAAGAATCGACCACAAGGTAGTTTACCTAGTGATACCGAGCATCCTAAGGGGGTACCAAAAGAGCAGGTTAAGGCCATATCTCTTAGGAGTGGTAGAGATACTACGATCCAGTCTGACCCCAAGTTAGATAGTCCGGAGACCGTAGCAACAACTTTGTCTACAACCATAGTGCCCATTCCAGTAAGCAGTAATGCGACTACTCCTCCTAGGGAAGTAAGCACCCCTATTCCACCTACTTCTGAGGTTCCAAAAGACTCATCCAGCAAAGTCAAGACCACAAATACTCCACATCCCAAGGGTACACCACCAATCGATCCAAGACATCTTCCATTTCCGGAAAGATTGAAAAACAAAAATGTTGATAATCAATTTAAAAAGTTTTTGGACATTTTCAAACAACTCCATATCAACATTCCATTGGTAGAGGCTTCAGAGCAAATGCCAAGTTATGTGAACTTTTTGAAAGATATTTTGAACAAAAAACGGAGATTGGAAGAATATGAGACTGTGGCGTTAACCAAGGAATGTAGTGCTATTCTTACCAACAATATTCCACCTAAGATGAAAGATCCGGGTAGTTTTACTATCCCTTGCATTATTGGAGGTCAAGAAGTTGGTCATGCTCTTTGCGACTTAGGGGCGAGTATTAATTTGATGCCTTTGTCCATGTTTAATAAGCTTGGAATCGGAGAGGCTAGACCCACAACCGTAACTTTACAACTAGCGGACCGATCCATAGCTTATCCAAAAGGTAGGATAGAAGATGTGCTTGTTCAAGTGGACAAACTAGTTTTCCCCGCTGATTTTATAATTTTGGATTATGAAGCGGATAAAAAAGTGCCACTCATTTTAGGACGTCCATTCCTTGCGACCGGACGAACTTTAATTGATGTGCAAAAAGGGGAACTTACTATGAGAGTCCATGACCAAGAAGTCACCTTCAATGTCTTCAAATCCCTTAAGTATATCGAAACAGAAGAGTGTTCGTCCATTAGTTGTTTAAGTAGTGATTGTGTGAAGGAGATAGTGAGTATTGAGAGTGACCATTCTGACACTGAGGATGAGGATATTTTTGAGGATGAGTGTAGCCCTGTTCTGGCAGCTTTTGAGCAGCTAGACTTCACCGATAGGAATGTCTAGAAACCATCTATAGAACAACCTCCTGATTTAGAGCTAAAACCTTTGCCTTCCCACTTAAAATATGCCTATCTCGCTAAAAATGACAAACTTCCCGTCATTATTTCGTCTAAGTTGAGTGAGGAACAAGAGAAACAATTGGTAGATCTTCTATCAAGACATAAAAAGGCATTAGGTTGGACTATAGCTGATATCAAGGGAATTAGTCCCTCTTTGTGCCAACATAAGATTAATCTTGAGAGTGACCACTCTGGAAAGGTACAGCCTCAAAGAAGGTTGAACCAAATCATGAAGGAGGTGGTTAAGAAAGAGATCTTGAAGTGGTTAGACGCAGGAATCATATACCCTATTGCAAGTAGTAGTTGGGTGAGTCCCGTTCAATGCGTCCCTAAAAAGGGAGGCACAACCGTTGTCACAAACGAGAAGAATGAGCTCATTCCAACTAGGACTGTGACCGGGTGGCGTATTTGCATGGATTATAGACAACTTAACCTAGCCACCAAAAAGGACCATCTCCCCTTGCCTTTTATCGATCAAATGCTTGATAGACTAGCCGGAAATGAATTCTATTACTTTTTGGATGGATATTCCGGTTATAACCAAATCCATATAGCCCCCGAGGACCAAGAGAAGACCACCTTCACTTGTCCTTATGGCACCTTTGCTTTCCGAAGGATGCCTTTTGGGTTGTGCAATGCCCCCGCAACATTCCAACGTTGCATGACGGCAATCTTTTTTGATATGATAGAGGACACTATAGAGGTGTTTATGGATGATTTTTCGGTGATAGGACCTTCATTTGAGGAATGCCTTAAGAACTTGGAGAAAAGCCTAAAGAGATGTGAGATGCATGACCTGATCCTAAATTGGGAGAAGTGTCATTTCATGGTCCAAGAAGGTATAGTCCTAGGTCATCTTGTGTCCAAGAGAGGATTAGAGGTAGATCGAGCCAAGCTAGAAGTGATTGAACAACTCCCCGAGCCCACTACCGTTAAGGGTATTCGTAGCTTTTTGGGACATGTCGGGTTCTATAAGAGGTTCATTAAGGATTTTTCCAAAATAACCAAACCTCTGTGCACCCTTTTACAACATGACCAGAAGTTTGAATTTACCCAAGACTGTAGGAAGGAATTTGAAACCATAAAGAAAGCTCTCATTACTGCACCCATAGTGACCACTCCAGACTGGACTCTTCCATTTGAAATTATGTGCGATGCCAGTGAGTGGGCTGTTGGGGCTGTTTTAGGACAGCGAAAAGATAAAGTATTTCATCCCATATACTATGCAAGCAAGACTCTAATTGAAGCCCAAATTAATTATACTGTCACAGAAAAAGAGTTGCTTGCGGTGGTGTTTGCTTTTGATCGCTTTAGATCCTATTTGATAGGCACGAAAGTCATAGTGCACACTGACCATGCAGCAATAAAGTATCTTATAAGCAAGGCTGATTCTAAGCCTAGACTAATTCGTTGGGTACTTTTGTTGCAGGAATTCGACCTTGAAATTGTTGATAGAAAAGGGATCAACAATCAAATCGCAGATCATTTATCCCGACTTGAGAAGATAGTGACCACTCAGGAACCAACTCCGGTTCAAGAAAGATTTCCCGATGAACAATTGCTAGCTATTCATCATCATGACCCAAGTGCTCCTTGGTATGCCGATATAGCTAATTTTTTGGCATGTGACCTAAAACCTCATGGCATGTGTGGTCAACCTTTTAAGAAATTTTAAAAGATTGTAGACAATATGTTTGGGACGACCCATACTTATATAGAGTGGGGACTGACCAAATATTGAGAAGGTGTGTTCACGGAAACGAGATACACCAAATTCTACAAGGTTGCCACACAGCCCAGTACGGTGGCCACTTCGGTGGACAGCGTACCGGTGCTAAAGTATTGCAATGTTGATTTTATTGGCCCACAATTTTCAAAGATTCTAATGAATTTGTAAAACATTGTGAACAATGCCAAAGAACCAGAAATATCTCTCAAAAGAACGAAATGCCACTTAATAACATCTTAGAAGTGGAACTTTTTGATGTGTGGGGAATAGACTTTATAGGTACTTTCCCAAACTCCAACAACAACCAATACATATTAGTCGCGGTAGATTATGTTTCGAAATGGGTCGAAGCCATTGCATGCTCTTCTAACGATGCAAATACCGTGGTGAAATTTTTGCACAAAAATATTTTCACTCGTTTTGGAACACCACGGGCTTTGATAAGTGACGAAGGAACCCATTTCGTAAATAAGCTAATGAGCTCGGTACTCGCAAAGTATGATATACATCACAGAGTGGCCACTGCTTATCATCCACAGACCAATGGGTTGGCCGAACTCTCAAATCGAGAGATTAAAGGCATTTTGGAGAAAGTTGTTAAACCTCACCGTAAGGATTGGTCAACAAAGCTCGATGACGCTCTTTGGGCCTATAGAACGGCCTATAAAACTCCTTTGGGCATGTCTCCTTTTAAATTGGTTTTTGGCAAAGCTTGCCATTTGCCAATCAAATTGGAACAAAAAGCCTTTTGGGCCCTAAAGGAGCTTAACATGAGCGAAGATGCGGCGGGAACCAAAAGGTTTTTGCAATTGCACGAGTTAGATGAGCTTCGTTACCATTCTTACGAAAACGCAAAGCTCTACAAGGAAAAGACTAAGATGTGGCATGATCGGAGAATAAATCACAGAAAGTTTGAGGAAGGACAACAAGTGCTCTTATTTAATTCCCGACTCAAACTCTTCCCGGGTAAGCTAAAATCTCGTTGGACGGGGCCATTCACTGTGGTCAAGGTAAGCCCTTTTGGAACCATCGATCTCATGGCACCGGATGATGGACAAAATTTTAAAGTTAATGGACATCGGGTAAAACACTTTTTAAGTAAGAGTGCCCACTCTACCCTATTCAGCCCAACTGAGAAAAATCCATGAAAATGTGTAGGTAAATATTTTATTTCATTTATTTTTCACCCCTTTGTTGTTATTTTTGGTATTTTTTTTCAGCTCTTGTAGGAAAGCTAAAGTATGCTCCAAAAAGAATTTTGAGTTCTGAATGTTCATAGTGTCCACTCTGGTTGTTTGACAGCTGGCCTGGTTGATTTGATGGATGTCGCCCAAGGGACCCCATAAGTCAACCCCTATTCTTTATAGCTTCACCCAAGCTTTCAACTTTTAGTCACCTTTTCTGCCAAAAAGCATGCACTCAAGTGCTTATTTTTCCAAGACTAAAAACCTTTGGTTAACTTTTTCCCTCCCATTTCTTAAAACCGATTTTTGACATAACCCTTTGGATTTTCTTGTTTTTGAATTTTAAAATTAAAGGAAAACTTTTTTGTCCCCTTTTGAAAATTATTAACCAGTTATTTATATAACCCGGTTGTTGTTTTTATTTTTGAGGATTAAAAAAAATTATTTTTCTTTTCTTTTCAAAATTAAAGGAATTAGTTTTCTTTTTCAAATTTTCAAAATCTTATCCTAATCTCCTCTATAACCGTTCCCACCAAAACCCTTTTACCTTCCAAACAAAACCTTTAACCACCATACTTCTTCTTCTTCATTTCTCCTTAGGACAAAACCCTTTTTCTCTAAAAGATACCTTTTCATCTTCATCCATGGCTAGATCAAAACGACCAGCCCAAACACCATTTCCTCCCACCCGTTTCTCTCGACGGCGACTTACTGCCACCGACACAACGTCCGTCACGTCGCCGGAACCGATGGAAACCACCCATGCAGAACGGCAAGCCGCTCGCATTCTCAGCGACGACCTCAACAAACTTCCGACGAACACAGAAATCACCGGCGAGGATGTTCTGGACGCCGGTGAAGAAACCATGAACGCCGGCGAAGGTCCTTCAAGCCCTCAAACTATGATGAGTACTGAAGCTACTTCCTCCGAAATCGATGCTCTTGAGCGAGAGAGACTCGATACTGAGGAGGAATTAGCCCGCATGAATGAAAGACTCAAAGAAAGGATAAGGGTGATCGAAGAAAGGCAACAACTTGCAATCAAGAAACAGCAAGAAGATGAGGAACGGTTGAGAAAGGAGGCCGAGGAAAGGGCAAGAAGGGAAGAAGAAGAAAGATTGAGAAGGGAAGAAGAAGAAAGGTTGAAGAAAGAGGAAGAAGAGCGGTTGAGAAAGATTCAAGAAGAAAAACTCCAAAAGGAGTTGGAAGAAAAGAAAAAGGCTGTGGAAAAGGTTAGGCAAATAGAAGAAAAGAGGAAGAAGATGGAAGAAAACAGAAAAAAAGGAGAAGGATCGGCAAAGAAGAAAGAAAGTTCGAAAAAATATGGAGAAAGGGAACATACTCAAGAAGAAATAACCATGGAAGAAGAGTCAAGTTTGAAAGCTGATGAAGAAAGAATGAGGATAGGTAAAGGAAAGAAGAAGCCAAAAATCAAGAAGGAGTTGGTTGATGAAGGAAAGGCAAGAAAGAGGGGAAGAACTGCTGGTGCTTCTGGAGTGTCCACTCCACAATCGGCTACAACCACTGGTTCCCGAATGAAAGGTACGAGTCCCTCTTATGACTCTGATGATGTCTCTCTCCAACCCCTGGATGCTTCTGAGGAGAGTGGAAGTAGCTCTGCTACTCCTCCTCTTGGGGATTTGGTGGTTGGTAAGCCACGGCAGTTTACTACGGAGGCCGCGGCTCGCCAATATACCATTTTTAGTCCTCAAAAACTTCATATGGAGAGAGGGTTCGACAAGAAATTTCTGAAGGCGCACGTTTTTATTCAAAAGCAAATAGAGGAGCGTGGCTGGTCAAAACCTGCAGTCCCGGTCCGAAAAGCGAATGCTTCGGTGGTCCGAGAGTTCTATGCCGAGGTTGCAGGTTCATCAAGGACTAAGGTACGTGTTCGTGGTTTGGTGATTAACTATGATGCTACTACTATCACAAGAATTCTCGGTCTTAAACAACCGGACTCTTGTGCATTTACCACTTGCATGCAAGGAATAGACTCCGATGAAGATAGGACAGAGATTTGTGCCCCTCTTGTCATAGAGGGTAAGAATTGGGAACAAAAAGGTGATCGAAAATTCTTGCCAGCACCTTATCTTACTATTGAGGCTGCAGTTTGGTTCCATTTCTTACGTCACAATCTCTGGCCCACCACTCATGACAGTACCTTATCCATGGACAAATGTTACTTACTCCATTGCATCATCAAGAATCTGCCCATAGACCTCGGTTATCTCATGAGCATGGCTATCTTTCAAGCCCGGAAGAAGAACAAGGTAAATCTCCCACTCCCCTGCCTTATCACGGCACTAACCCAAGACGTAGGTATGCCACATGATGAAGGTTATATTTGGATGAGCACAGTCACGTCCATTAGTGCACTCACTGTGAAAAAGATGAAGCGTGCAGAGCCCACTCCCCTTGGAGAATCCTCTTCTGCTGGCCAACCTGATTTGTTAGCTAAAATCCTTAGCGAAGTCAAGAAGGGGAATGATGAGGTGAAGGAGATCAAAGACAGGATGAGGCAATTGGAGAAGTCCATAGAGTCTTTTTGGAGTTATGAATGTGAGCGTGACCTTACGCTCAAAACCTACTTGGCGACTAAGGATCCGGATATTGCAAACCTCCTGCCCGTGTTCCCCGTTGGTATCTGCACTACATATGGAGAAGACTCATTTGCTGATGATGACCTCCTGGATGATCCCAATGATGAAAATAACTCTGGTTCGTAGTTTATGATTGTGCCCACTATGGCTCTTAAAACAATTTTATTTTCTATGTTGGTTTGATGTTTTAACTCTTTTAAGGTCGTTTGACATTGCTTATCTTTTGTTTTAATATTTGAATGCATGGCTTGCCATACTAACTGTTTAGTATGCGCTTTTGGTACTAACTCTTTTGTTGTTTGGATATTGGTTGATGTCACTAACAATTTTGATGCCCACAGTTTTGAATTGCATAGCCAAAGGACCCATTTTTTTCAAAAGTTTCCAAAAAGTCTAATTTTGTCACTTTGAAATGATGTAGGCCCTTTTTGCTATACACATAGCCTAAACACTTACCTTTTGCACCCATAGCCCACTTGTTGTGTTTACTATCACAACGAGGACTTTCTGAAGTTTAAGTTTGGGGAGGTGACTTGATCATGGCCTTTCTGTTAAGAAAATCTAGAGTGTCCACTCCAGTACTATCCGAGTAACACTCCAAAAAAAATGAAAAATCACAGAAAACCCTGAGTGTCCACTTCAGAGTGCCCACTCCAAAAAAAAAAATTTATCCAAAAGAAAACCCAGAAGTACACGATTGTAACTTTTGTACCTATTCAAAAGCCAAAAGTGACAAACTTCTCAAAAAAAATAATAAGAGAAAATTTTCATTCTCTTAAATAAAATGGCATGATCTAAGTTCAAAACAAGTTTGGGGGAAAAACATTGCATAGCAATGAAAAGGGACTTCAAAAACCCATCAAAAGCCCTATTGATCAAATTTTGGCAAATAAGTGATGATTTTGGAATATTGGAAAAAGTGGCCATTTCGCTCATGAATTCAAAAGTGCATCTTTGGTGATATCAAGGTTCATTCTGTCACAACATTTTGGTAAGTCCTTTCAAGCCTTATGCATTTTTCTTTTCAACCTTGAGTCTTTTCTATTTGTCATTTTTATTACTTGGGGACAAGTAATGATTTAAGTTTGGGGGTGTGATAACTCTATATTTTAGAGTTATTACACGCCTTTTATTTGCATTTTATTTAAGCAATTTCGGCCATTTTGTTTCCTAAATCCCCATTTTTGGTCTAAAACATTCTCTTGAGCCATTTGTGAGTATTTTCATATCTTAGAACCATTTAAGGCGTTTTTATGCCTAAAAGACGAGTTTTCATCAAACTGGTATCCGGAGTGCCCACTCTAGGTGACGAGCAGTTGATTCATTAAGCCAAACGGTTGGTGGCCAAGATGGTGCTGACTGGGGAACACAAAAGCAGAATTAGGAAGCTCCTTTGCATGCTTTCTGCTGGTGGTTGAAAAGCAAAAGTAAAAGAATGGCTATAAATGTTATTTTATTCCTTAACCCCATTTTAGGGAAAAGCTTCATTATCCAAGGGATCTTTGTGCTTTCTCCATGGTCTTTACCCTCAAGGTGGTGTGTTTCTCCTTGGTCCTTACCTTCCAGACGCAGAGCTCCCTCCTGGACCTTGCATTGAAGACATTACATGGAAGACCCTTGGCCTTCTATATAAAGGCCAAGGCATTCATTTCATTAAACAATCAAGTAGAACAACCAAGTAGAGATAGAAAGTAGAGATAGAATTTCTTAGAGAGCATAATTTAGTTCTTAGCATTTATTTTCATGTTCTTAGTTAGAAGCATTTAATTTTCATTAGTTAGCATTTAATTTTCTGCAGTAGTTAATTTTTACTTTCGGTATTGTACTTCGGTGAACACGACAGTGGGCACTGTTCTTGCAGTAAGTAAATCTTTCGGTATGTTTTCTTGCAAACTTTTAATTTCCGTTTTCTACTCCTTCTTAGCTATGAACTAAACTCTTTTTGAGATGTAGAAAATGAGAAGTACCCGAACTTTACGTAAAATCCTTGAGTAGTTTTTATATATACCTTTTTACCCCTTTTTGATTTGGTCATTCATTGTTCGATAATGCCAATGATGCGGACAAGCTAATAACTTGAAAGTGTTTACTGTCTAGTTCGAGACCCAGACCTGGGCGGAACATAGTGACACGAGCTTGGATGATGCTAGGAATTTGAAAGAATTCTTTACATAGTAAGTTTTCACTATATGGAGTAGGAGCAACCATTTGGGCATTAAAAATACTTATGGCTTTTTGCTTACTGCGTAGACACCATCGAAACTCGACCGAGTTCAGAAAACTTATGAACTGAGTTGCTAACCTCACTGCGATTACATATTTCGATATCACGTTTCGCACATACCATCCATATTCAGAGAAAACTTCAGAATTTCCTCCATGTCTTACTTCTTTGAGTGAATTTGAAAATCATAAGCATCACTTAGTAGATAATCAGCTCCTCTGATCTTGTTTTCTCTTTTATGACCAGCAAGATAACTTCTTTTTACATTCTCTCTGAAGTGAATTCTTTCTTTTATCAGATAAGCAATTTCTTCTTTAATATATGATTCTCCAACATAATCATTTGAATATTCAAGAAACCAATTCAGAGTTGAATTGGAGTATTTTGGAATATCTGAGGCCAGAAAGGTTTTATTTCCATTCACTGTATATCTGAATCCAATGTCTGGACAAGTGAACACTCTAGCTATTGCTGAATTTTCAAGGTTTACAGGTTCTAACAAATTCACTTTTGATAAACCAAATTCCAGAGCTAGTTGAAAATCATGCTTTATAATATTTCTTATATAGATTCCCAGAACTCTTCTGACTTCATAAACAAGTTCTGCTTCATTCTTTGCAACACAGAAAGAAAGAACTATCAATTTGTCTTGCAGTCTTAACTTGTATATGTCATATTGAGTAAACTCACATAAGGATCCATTTCTCCTTTCAGCTCCAAATCTATATATTAACAAATCATCTACAACAGATTTAGAAAAACATCTGATCTTCTTTATGAGAGTTGAATCATTTAGATTCTGAACTCCATACTTCTGAATAATTTTTGACTTGAAGTATTTTATCATCAGACCATTCATCATTAACAAAGTCTTCCAGAGTTGCAAACTTCATACCTTTTCTATACATGTAGAGATAAGTTTCTTCAGGAAATTCCAAACTTGTTTCTCCAAAACCGAATATATTTTCTTTTTCATATACTTGATCTAAGATGGGCTCATCAAGAAGAGGAATATCAATCTTTGGAATCAAAATGCAAGGTCTGACTCTTACTTCAAATCTTCCAGAGTAGATCATTAAAATTTCATCTGCAAGCTCAGTTCCTTCCATATGTTCTAGATCAACTTCAAGTTCAACAACTTCATCTGGTTGATCAAGAAAATCTCTGAATATACAAAATCTATTATCCAAAAGTCTACACTCCAGACTTCTTGGTTTATTAAAAAATATATGTACCCAACAGAACTGATTCAGAATATTCCATAATCTTTTAGAAGCATTTCTGAACTCTTCATTCAGAAGTTGTTGAGGCTTCCAAATTACTAAAGCTTTTGTTTCTTCTGAGCTTTCTCCAATATTTACATCAATAATATCCTCTTCAAACATGATCACATCAGAAAGATCACTTGGTTCTCCAATGACATCTTCAAAAGTATGGTATTCCCTTAGCATTTCTTCATTAGAGTCTAGAATTATATCTGTGTTATCTGAGCTCAGGTTTCCTTCGGAATCAAAATATATCTTTTATGTTTCATAGCCTTCCTCTACTGTATCTTCAGAAGAATGAACAATTGCCTCTTGACCTTCATGTTCTGCAAACAAAATATCTTCTATTGCTTCAGAAACTCTATTAGATGCTTAACCAATATTCTGAGCATCTTAAGAAGTTTTCTCCGAGCTTTGTTTCTGAACATTTTCAACATCCTCTGTTTCAGATACTCTCTGTCTTTTCTCCCCCTCTTGATCATCAGGATCCTGATCATCAAGACTTCTTTTAAAAGTACCTGATTGAGATCTGCATTCTAGAGCAGCTAATCTTGTGTTGAACTATGTCTGAGAACTTTGAATGGATGAAAGTTGATTGAGAATCTGAGAAATATCATCTTTAGTTACATAAACTGGTGGAGCAGAAGAAGAAGAAGGCTAAGAAGCTTTTAGAGAAGAAACTGATGAAGCCACTTCAGAAAAGGCTGACAGAAGTGCTTGTTTAAACATATTCAGATCATTGGAAGATTGGAGATGAAAATCATTTAGCCTGTTCACCATACTTTCCCCATATTGATCCAACCTATCCTTCAACACCTTTTTGGTAGAGTCCGTCAATTCCTTGATATCCTTCTGAATCTTTGCAAATTCAGAAGTACATATATCTTTGAATTCTGTGAATTCAGAAGATGTGGTTAAGTTGCCAAGATCAACAGATGAACTTGTTTTCAGACCTTCAGAAGAAGGTTGGCCTGTATGAGCCACAAAGGCATCATGAACCACATGTGATTCTGTGAATGGAGCTTTTGTGATGTTCACCCCACCAGGACTTCCAACTAATCCTTGATATCCAGAGATAGGAATATCTATAGTTGTTGATGCAATGTGACAAACACTTTGCTTAGGAACATCTGAAAGATGTGTGCTTGTGTGAATGGATGCCACATTAAGTGGTTCAGAAGGCTCAAAGTTGAGTGGACACTCAGACTCAATGTGCTCAAAACTATGAAGGGGGGACATATATCCTTCAGTTTCAACAAAAGGAACCTCTAATTGGGGTCCTAATGGATTATAAGCTGCTTGCCCCATTTGTGTTGTTGAAACACCCTTTTGTTGAGAGATGGGTGAGTGGCTGGGGGGGTTAACCAAGGTTGTCATGGGCTCACTGGCTGTTTCAATATTATCCACCAAAGAATGCGGAATAATAGTAGATGTGGGTGCCCGGCTTGTAACAGGTGGTTCACAGGTTTGTTTTTCTTTTACCTGTGTTCTCCCCTAATCAATTTTTTGGCTTACCCTTCTACCCAGTCTCTCAGTTTCATTTTTCCTCTTCACTTGTTAAGGTTGTTCTCCCCCATGAACAGCCTCCCCTATCTTTCTAGTAAATCTAGACTTTCTTGCATGATCACCACTCTGGTTTGAATCAGGGGAAGGGATTACTGGTTGAGGTAATCCCATAGATTCTAAATGCTCATTCCCAATCCTAGATGATGTACTTACAAGATTAATTAAATGAGAAGGTAGTGGAAGTGCATTTGGAAATTGAAGTTTTGCATTTGGTGGTCTTAAACTGTCCATAGTGAAGATAGGAACATGTACCTCATGAGCTAAAACAGGAATTTTTGAGACAGCCTTCATTGCTCCTTTGATGAGTGTTTGAAAAAATCTCTGAAATGGTATGTAGTTGAATGTGGACTTCTTAAAGATTGCAGATTTGAGTTCATCAAAAATGAGACTTGCATAATCATAGTGTTTGTTGAAGGCAACTCCATGAAAGATAATCCTCCCATTTGCTGAAGCTTGATCCAAACTTGAGCTTTTCCCAAATAAGCAGGTATTCAAAATGGAAAATAAGCAATACCAGATTGGAGTAAACATTTTCTTTTAAAATAGCTCAAAGCACTAAGATTTTCAGAGTATCCTAAGCTCATAAAATCTGAGATCATTTCTGATGAAGATGGAATTGAATCATAACAGGTTTTCCCAAGAACCTCATCTGGTTTTGGCAAATAGTGAAGGCTCCTAATATCATCTACAGCTATGCATACCTTGTAGGCATGAACATAGGAGACAATTTCATCATCAGTTTCATCTACCTCAGCATAATACCAGAATTGTTGAAGATAAGAAGCAGGAACAGAGAATTTCCTAGAAAGTAGAGTGCGCAGGGGATGTTTCTTCAGAATTTTAATCAACATTACTTGATCATCAATGAAGTCTTTGGATTTGAAGTTCAGAGCACAGTTATTTCTTTTGATATCAAGTAATTTCTCAGCAGGTACATAGAGTTTGGACAAGTCACCACTTTCATCATGAGTCTAGGATTCACTTTCAGCAACATTTGATTCAGAAACAACATCAATGGGTGTACCTTGTGTTTCCCCAATTTCAGCAGTTGTCGGGTTAGGGTTAGGGTTAATGATAGGGTTTGAAGGTCCGTCTTGATGAGTTGCAATTGTGGCTGTGTCTTGAAGCATTTGATCATTATTTAGTGGGATTTCCAGTGATCCAACCATTAATTTTTGAGGCACAATCTTGAATGAACCATCACTTGATGATCCATTGTTATCATTGAAACTCGAGGAAGTAGAAATCATGGCATTGGAAGTAGACATGATGTTGGAAGAACACGGATTGGTAATAGAAAGAGGATCAATAAACACAGAAAGATTTCTCAGAGAAAAGTTGCTAAAAAATGAAGATGATGAGGAATCCATTGATTTATATGACTGGATAATCGCTGAAGAACACATGGCCAAAAAGTAATTGTGATTAGAGTAGTAATCATCATTTATTAGGAGAAATGAACCGGTTAATGGTCGTGTTTAAGAGAGATCCAATGAAATTAAAACACGTGGCACACGCTGAAGTGAAAAATCAACGGGAAGTTAAGTTCTGAGAACAAGTTCAAAAACTTCAGAATTTGTTCAGAACTTCTGAGAATAAGTTCAGAAGTCTGAAAGAAAGAATTCAGAAGAACCGCAGAATTTTTAAGTGTAGTTCAGAACTATACTTGAATCATCTTAGAAGACCAAAAATCATTTAAAAATATAAACTCTGAAAAATATAAAACATTTTGAGAATTCAGAAGTAGATTTGAACAACTAGAAAACTAATTTTATCTAAGGAAGCTTGTTCATACTGCTTAGATATAAAGTGCAAGACTTTATTTTACCAATGCAGATTTGTTTTGTAGAAAAGAGTAGTGTAGAATTTTGAAATTAATACCACTCCCCCTTGAATCATTAGCAATTATGATTCTCCCCCTTAATCATTGCAACTTTATCAAAGAAACAAGCAAATATTAGAGAAATGAGAAAAAAAAAATGAAAAGTATTAAAATACAATCAACCTAGATACAGAAGAAATATACTTCTGAGTTTGAAAAGAAGCAAAGATCTGAATGTTGAACTTCAGAATATGCAGAATAATTCTGAAGAGCAAAGTATTCAGAATTTGATATAAAAACCTCAGAATGTAACTTCTAGGGTATAGGTGATGTGTAATACTTACATAGACATGTTCATCATGCCCAATTTACTTACCAAGAAGTTAAATCGTTTTTCATCAAGTGCTTTGGTAAATAAATCGACTTAACCGATAATCCGCCGAACAAAAAACATTTCAATATTACCTTTTTCCACATGATCTTTGATAAAATGATATCTTACATCAATGTGCTTGGTTTTTGAATGCTCGAACGATTGGCAGTGATGGCTATGGCACTCTTTGAATCACAATACAAAGGAATCTTTTTGAAAGTGTAACCATAGTCTTTTAGTTGAATTTGCATCCAGATCACTTGTGAGCAACATATTGCAGCTGCTACATACTCAGCTTCTGTTGTGGAGGTAGAAACACAATTTTGTTTCTTTGAAGACCAGCTAACCAGACTATCACCCAGAAGCTGACATGATCCAAAAGTGCTTTTCCTGTCTAATTTGCAACCACCATGATCTGCATCTGTAAATGCTGTTAGTTCAAAAGTAGAATCCTTAGAATACCAAAGTCCCAATGAAGGAGAACCTTTTAGGTATCTAAGTATTCTTTTTGCAGCTTGAAGGTGTGATTCCTTAGGATTAGCTTGATATCTGGCACAAATACATGTAGCAAACATTATATCTGGTCTACTAGCAGTTAAGTAAAGCAAACATCCAGTTATGCCTCTGTACTTTTTCTGATCAACAGATTTTCCATTTAGATCAGGTTCTAACTTTGTTGCAGTGGCCATTGGAGTTTGAATACTTGAACAAACAGTCATGTCAAACTTCTTAAGTAAGTCTGAGACATACTTAGATTGATTAATGAATATGCCAGTGGGAAGTTGTTTAACTTGAAGACCAAGGAAAAATGTCAACTCTCCCATCATACTCATTTCAAATTCTGTTTGCATGATTTTCTCAAAATTTCTACAAAATTTTGGATTAGTAGAACCAAATATTATATCATCTACATAGATTTGTATCAAAATCATATCATCACCCTCCTTTTTCAGAAATAAAGTTGTATCAACAGTACCTCTTTTGAATTTCGAATTCAGAAGAAAAGTGGTAAGAGTATCATACCATGCTCTTGGCGCTTGTTTAAGTCCATATAAGGCTTTGTCTTAAATGTAGACATGATCTGGGAATTCTTTGCTTACTAAGCCTTCTGGTTGTTCAACATACACTTCTTCATGTAAAATACCATTCAGAAATGCACATTTCACATCCATCTGAAATACCTTCATGTTTTTATGAGCAACATATGCAAGAAAGATTCTAATGGCCTCTAATCTAGCAACAGGGGCAAAGGTTTCATCATAATCAATTCCTTCTTGTTGACGATACCCCTTAGCTACAAGTCTTGCCTTGTTTCTTACAACAATTCCATTTTCATCCTTTTTATTTCTGAACACCCATTTTGTGCCAATGACAGATTTACCTTTTGGCTTTGGTATCAATCTCCAGACCTTGTTTCTTTCAAATTGATTTAACTCATCCTGCATGGCTAAAATCCAGTCTGGATCTTTAAGTGCTTCATATGGCTTTTTGGGTTCCATGCTACTTAAGAAATTTACATACAGACATTCATTTGATGTTGCAGATCTTGTTTGAACACCTTTTAATGCATCTCCAATTATTTGATGTACTGGATGACTAGATGTCCATTTGTTCACATTTGGAAATGGTTGAACAGATGAAACATTATTCAGAGAATCATAATCATCAATAATTGCTTGAGTTTCAGTATCATGATTGATAGCTGAATGTAAATATGAAGACTCCCCCTCAAATGGAGAAATCTAAATTGGTTCAGAACTTTGAGGTTCATGGTCAAAAATATTTTGAACCGGTTCAGAAACAACTTGAATTGGTTCAGAAGTTGCATTTTCAGAAGTTGGAAGTTCTGAATTTGAGGTAGAGAGTTGTGGTGCTGATGTATTTGAAATTTGTATTTCTGAAATGTCTTGATCATTTGTGTTTCTGAGAAGAGAAGGATTTTGATAATCTGCAAAAACATTTACAGAAATATCAAATAAGTCTTGACATAAATTGTCTATATTAGATTTAAGTAAAGTTTGAGATGCAGAAGTAGAGTTTGTCTGATTATGTTCTGAGTCCAAACTTTCAGAAATTGGTTTATGTGCGAGTTCTGAACTGATTTGTACAGAAGTCATAGTTGGCTCATGAAATCTAACATTTGTAGTCTCAATGATTCTTTGAGTTCCTTTAATGAGTACTCTATAAGCTTTGGATCTTTGAGAATAGCCAACAAAGATACCAGCTACACCTTTTGGTGCAAATTTGTCAAGATGTGGAGTATCATTCTTTAGAAAACACCTGCAACCAAAGATTTTAAAATAATCAATAGAGGGTTTTCTTTGTTTTAACATTTCATAAGGAGTTTTAAGAAATTTTGTTTAGAATGGTTCTGTTCTGAGTAAAACATGCAGTAGCAATAGCTTCTGCCCAAAGAGAGAGAGGAAGTTCTGAATATGCAAGCATGGTTCTTGCAGCCTCTACCAAAGTTCTATTCTTTCTTTCAACTACCCCATTTTGTTGAGGAGTCCTTGCAGCGGAAAAATTATGTGAAATACCAACAGATTCCAAAAAAATTTGAAGTGTAGAATTGGTATTTCTGTTCCATTGTCACTTCTGATCTTTTGAATTGGGAGTTGAAGAAGAACTTGAATTTTCTTCAGAAAGGGTATCAGTCTTTCAGAAGTATCAGACTTGAGTCTCAGAAATTCAATCCATGTATATCGTGTATATTCATCTACTATGACAAGAATGTATTTCTTTCCCCCCATGCTTTGAGTTTTCATTGGGCCACATAAATCCATATGTAGCATTTCAAGTGGAGCTTTGCATGAAGAAAGCATTTTCAGAGGATGAGAACTTCTTTTGATCTTCCCTAGTTCACATGCAGAACAAAGAGAGTTCTTTTCAAATATGATCTTTGGTAGTCCTTTTACAGATTGATGTTTGCCTAGTTCAGAAATGGCTTTGAAGTTCAGATGTGACATTCTTCTGTACCAAAGCCAACTATCATTTTTCATTGATGTAGACATATAACATACACCTTGTAGTTGACCAGTTGCAGTGAATGTTGCTGTGTAGATATCTCCATCTCTATAAGCAGTTAATTCATTTTTGTTTTCTGTACTCAGAACATGACAGTAATCTATGTCAAAATTAACCTTCCAGTATTTGTCACAGAATTGACTGATACTGAAAAGATTGTGTCTTAGTCCCTCAACGTAGAAAACTTTCATTACTTTCATATCTCCTTGAATGAAAGTGCCATATCCTCTTACATATCCCTTTGCATTGTTTCCAAAGCTAACTGTTCCTCCATATCTTTCATGATAATCAGTTAGTAGTTCTTTGAAAGGTGTCATGTGTCTTGAACATCCAGAATCTAAGACCCACACATGACATATCTGCAAAAGAGATTATTGAGTTTTAGGTACCTATTTCAGAATAGGTCCTTTGTGATTAGTAATAAAATTTGAAGTTCTGAACTTTTTCTTCAGATGTTTCAATACATAAGTTTGTTCAGAACTTTGAGATTTATCTTTCTTAGTTTTATTTTTATTTCTATTTTTTCGTTTAATTGAATTTGTCAATATAGCTGAACATTTCTGAATAGATTTCATCAAATTTCTCTTGTTTGTTTTGGAGTTAAGATGAAAATTATGATGACCACAATTAATACAGTGAATATGATTCTTTAATGTATTTACAACAGTATTAGACATATAAGAATCAATAACATTTGATTTTTCAACAAAAATTCTTTTATTCACTTTCTTTGATTTAGGTACATCATTCTTCTTTAAAACTGAAAAACTCTCTAATTTGTCATTCTTTGACAGTTTTTCATCTTTGTTTCTCCATACTAAAGTGGATAGCTCTGTAAAAGATAAGAAATGAGGATTAGTATAAGAAGTTCTTTTGTTCACTTTAGGTTTATCTTCAGATTTTGAGTTAATTTTTTGAACTTCAGAGAGAGAATTTGAAGATTGTCCTTGTTCAAAATTTTTAACTCTGGTGTTGAAGTCAGAAGATGTTACTAAACATGTTGTTGAATTTGATGAAATGTTTGTATTAGTAGGAGAAAAATCTGAATTCTGATATTCTGGTTTTAAAAACACATGATCAAACAATTCTGAAGGTATCTTTGAAACTTCAGATTTTAATTTTTCTCCTTCAGTCATACATGATTGAGATTTATAAACCAAATAGCCATTTTTATCAATGACTTGCACCATATGATCATCATCATCTTCTGAATCAGAAGCATTTATTAGATCTGAGAATTTATTTTGAGTCATACTTGTTGCAAAAATGTTTGAATTTTTTGTTGTTCTAGACTCATTATCAGAATTATCAAAAAATATATTGGGATTCTCATCAATATCTTCTAAAGATTCAATATCTGAGAATTCATCATATTTTTCTTCATGTTCTGATTTATTATCAGAAGTATCTTTTGAAATGATTTCAGAATTGGATTCAGAAGTTATTACAGAAGTAACTTCAGAAACAATTTCAGACTTAACAATTACTTCAGATTTTTCTTTAGAAATAATATTTGATTCAGAAGATGTACAAATATTTGAAATTATATTCATTTCTTCTGTTCCAGAGATTATTTCTGGTTCACCAGTTTTAAGAGGTGTTTCTTCTGAAAACAAAGTCTCTGATTTTACAAAAGGAATTCTTTCAGACAAAGAATAGTTTACAGGTTTGGAAATGACACCTGTATTTGATTCATTGAAAATTTTCATTTTAGAATAATCATACAAGTTTGCAGGTGCCTTTTTTAAAATTTGACTGTCATTATATCCTAAACCTGCTTTTATATTGTACAATTTTGAGTTCTGAGCCTGACTAGTTAAAATATTCAGAGTTTGTTCAATTTGCCCTCTTTTAAAATTTAAATCTTCCAATTCCTTAATCTTTTTATAAAGATCAAGTCTCTCTTAATTCAGAAAATTCATCTTAACATTTAGAATTTCCTTTTCAGATTTTTCATTTATAACTTCTTTTTGTAAACTATCCATTTTTTCTTTTAAAACAAGTTTTTCTTCAGAAACTTTTTCAAGAATCTGTTCAGCTGCATGACAATTTTCTTTATATATTTGGCTTTCAGCTCTGAATTGATTGACCAAAATTCTTTCACCTTTAATTCTGTTTCTGAGTGTTTCAAATTCAGAAAACATATTTTGAAATTGATTTGTAATTTCTGAATCTTTAGTATTAATTTCAGAATTATGTTTAGAATTTTGTTCAGAAGATGAAGAAGATACCTCAGTGTCTTGTTTGTCCTTTTCTGGATCCATTTGACACATGTAGCAATTTGTTGCATAGTGAGCAACTTCTTCATCATCATCTCCATCACTCCAGTTTAACCAGTCTTCTTCATACTTGGTCACTAGAGCAGGATTAAACTCCTTTTTCTTTGCTAATAGATGCTTCTTCTCATAATAGTCTGAATTCTTGACTTTTGGCATCTTGCATTGTCTTGCATAATGTCCAGGCTTTCCACAGTTGAAGCATCTTGCTGGTTCAGATGTTTCAGATTGACCAGCCTCTTGACCTTTCTTAGGTCCAATTTCAGATTTAGGTTTATTCTGATATTTTTGATTGCATCTTTGTTTGAATTGCCTTGTCATGAAAGCAATATTATCAGAAATTCTTTTAAGCTCTTCATCTGATTCATCCCCATCACAAACTGTTGTCTCTGGAATCTCACAAACTTTCTTGGCAGCAATGGTCAAAGAATTATTGTAGTTCTTGCTCAAGGGCAACTGTTTCTTGTATCTTCTTTTGTTCATATTGTCTAACTTTGATCTTGTCCTCTTGTTGGAACAAGATGCCATAGACATCATGAATTGTCTTTTTAGACAAGTTCCTAGTTACCATATTATCTGAAAAACTTGACCATTCATTTCCCAGATTGTTCAGAAATTTGTTATTTATCTCAGAATTTGATTTCTGAACACCATTTCTTCTTAGACATTCAGAATGTTATTGAATCTATAATATGTATCAGTGATAGATTCATTTTCTTTGTATCTGAAATTTTCATATGTTCCTACACAGATATTTAATCTCTGTGCTTGAGCCTTTGTACTTCCTTGCATCTGAGCTTCTACTTCATCCCACATGGCTTTTGCTAAAGTTAAACTATCAACCCTATTGAATATCTCATTAGGAATTTCCATGGTGAGTAAAGTTAATGCTCTTCTATCAACTTTCATTTGAGCCTTTTCAGCTGGATTGTACATTCTAGGACTCTTCTTGATTCTTGATGCAGCGATTTTAGGGGTGGATTCAGTTCTGGGAACTGCTGGAATCTCAACAAATACCTCGAGTGGGCCATTTGTGATAGATTGCATTAAGGCTTCATCTATATTATCCAAGAATTGAATCATTCTGATTCTCCATTGATGATATTCTCCCAAGAAGAGAGTTGGTGGTTTCGTTTCAGATCCGATTGAGACTATTTCTTTAGACATCTTTGATTGTTAGAAGATCGAGAATTCACCTGAGTTGAATTTGAATTTTGTAGATCAAGAACGCCAACAACTGTCAGATCTGACAAGTTCTTTCACAAATCTTCAAAAACAGATGAATTGGCTCTGATACCAATTGTTAGGACCCAAACAATCAAGATATCAATATATGAAAAGATTTTGACAGGAATGATGATAGCCAAATGTAATATGTATTGATTGAATGTACAGTATTACAAAATGTGTCTTTACAAGGCTTATGTAAAACGTTAGTTCTAACAATCTAACTAACTATCTATTTATACATACAATAGAAAGACTAAAGTAACATAGCATTCATAACAGAAAAGTTCAGAACAGGTTCTGAACTCCTTCAGATCTTCTTCAGAAGTGTCTTCAGAACTTCTTCAGAACCTCTTCAGAAGATTCTTCAGAACTTCTTCAGAACTTCTTCAGATCTTTATCTCTTCAGAATCTAGTGCCTTTTGAAGCTATTATGATATCTCTATCAGTAATTTATACCGTAAGTTGTGTTATAAACCATCAAATGATCAATAATTGTTAAAATCAAGAAATTCCAGAATTTCACTTCTGGACAGAAACTTGTAGTACTCAAAATGATCAAAATGTAGAGACTTCCAAAATGACATAGCTTCCCGTATTTTTATATGTGATATGGTACTGGGTTATGGTGATTGTGACCAAATTTGATGCATTTTGGACATCTAAAAATGATTCAAATAATTTATTCAATGCAAAGGGTCACAACTAGCATGGCAGATTACACTATGCTAGTAAATCACTCATTTGAGGAGTTCTACTCAGTATTTTCTAGAATTTCTAGTTGGAATGGAATCATAACTCATAAAGGAAACTTTTGAGATAAGAATCACTGATTTTGAAGAAGTTATGAAGGAGATATGACACTACAAAGTTGCATGCACAATTCTGTCATTAGCTGACAGATTGCACACTTAACTTTAATAAATTGGTTAATGCCTCAAAACTTCATATTTTTTAATGAAACTAGATTCATATGAATCCTAACTCATAAAAAAAAGTTTTAGAAGAAGAATCATGCATTAAAGACAAATAACAAAGGAGATACTAACACACAAAGTAGAGTTTAGCTGCTGGTGGATTCACAGATTGCACACCTAAAGTATTTTAGGTGTTTGGAGGGTCAAAACTCCATATTTTTAAGTGATTTCACTTGAAAACTGAATATAACTCATAAAAATAACTCTCAAAATAAAAATCATCCTTTTTCATTGAGTTTTGAAAGAGATATGGCCATTTGAACATGCATGCACAAATCTGTCATTGGTTGACAGTTTGCACACTCATTTTGTTTCAATTGGTTGGAACCTCAAATCACCATAATTTTTAATGAAATCAGTGGCATTTGAAAGGTAACTCATTAAATTAACTTCCAGAAGAAAAATCAAGTAATTTGGATGAGTATTCAAGGAGTTATGGTCGTTCAAAGTAGGATTTGCCTACTGTTGAACTTCCAGATGCACATGCATCTTGATATGAGCATTTGGGGGGTCAAAACTCAATGTTTTTTAGTGAGACCACTTGGATTAGAACCCCAACTCACTAAATAAACTTGTAGAAAGAAGATTCATGATTTCTGAGCATAAAACAAAAAAATAAGTTTTATATGTGGATTAGAGGGGGGGGCGGCTATGGGGGCCCACTCCTCCCAAAATTTATATATTTTTTTTAAAAAACAAAACAAACTCAAGCCCAATTAAGAATAAAATGTCATTTTTCTCAATTTTTGGCCTTTTTCTCAACTTTGTTTGCCCATTTTGGTTAGTTTCTAATAAAAATAAAAGTTTTATAATAAAAATACTAAAACTATATGTTTTATATAAATTGGGTATAAATTAGAGCATTTGGCACTGTATTGGACGTTTCAGACAGTTACGGGTCGGAACCGGACATTTTAAGCGACTACCGCAAATGCTAGGATTTTTCGGCCATTCTAAACCAACTAACTCCTATTATTAAAATTAAACTATATAAACACTAATAAACTTAATAGAAGCTAACCTGAAAGCTCGAATTTTGACAGTTGTCACAGTCTTCCCCCGTTAAAGAAATTTCGTCCCGAAATTTAAGAAGTGGCTTTCTCCGGGGTGTTCGTGAATAAGTTAGGATACTTTTGCTTCATCAAATCTTCACGTTCCCAGGTATATTCTGGACCATGTTTTGCATTCCAATGAACTTTAATAATAGGAATTTTACTGCGCCTTAACTGTTTAACTTCTCGGTCCAATACCTCAACTGGTTCTTCAACGAAGTTTAACCGATCGTTAATCTGAACGTCGTCTAGGGGTAACATCAACGTTTCATCTGCTAGGCATTTCTTTAGATTCGACACATGAAATGTGTCTTATGTCGCTTAGATTCGGTGGTAACTTCAACTTGTACGCCACTGGTCCGATTATTTCAAGTATTTCGAATGGACCAATGTATCTTGGACCCAGCTTGCCTGTCTTCCTGAAGCGTACCAGTCCCTTCCATGGGGACACTTTTAATAGCACTTTATCTCCCACTTGAAACTCCAACGGCTTTCTCCGATTATCCGCATAACTCTTTTAACGATCTCTTGCTGTCTTGAGTCTTTCTTTGATGGTCGAGATCTTATCAGTTGTTTCCTGAATAATATCGGGCGTTGTCAACTGTCTATCTCCGATTTCTACCCAGCTAAGCGGTGATCTGCACTTACGTCCGTATAGAGCTTCGTATGGTGCACATTGTATGATGGTGTGATAACTATTGTTATAAGAGAATTTAACTAGTGGTAGGTGGGTATCCCAACTCCCACCAAAATCTATTGCACATGCACGCAGCATATCCTCTAACGTTTGAATAGTTCTTTCCGATTGGCCATCTGTTTGAGGATGATAGGCAGTGCTATAATCTAAACGCGTACCCAAATCCTTTTGAAGAGATTGCCAAAATCGCGATGTAAATCGTGTATCTCTGTCCGAAATAATGGAAATAGGCACAGCATGACGTGTAACTATTTCATTAATGTAGATTTGTGCACGCCTTTCCATGCTGAAATCTTCGCGAATGGGAATGAAATGAGCCGATTTGGTAAGTCAATCTACTATAACCCATCTAGCATCGTGCCCCTTTCCAGTTCTAGGTAGCTTAGTCACGAAATCCATTGTTATTTGCTCCCATTTCCATTGTGGTATTTCGGGTTGTTGAAGTAAACCAGATGGTTTCTGATGTTCGGCCTTTACCTTAGCACAAGTCAGACACTTGCTTACGAACACGGCAATATCTTTCTTCATTCCCGGCCACCAATAATACTCCTTCAAATCCTTAAACATTTTATCTGCCCCTGGGTGAATCGAATATCTGGATCGATAGGCTTCGTCCACAATGATTGATCATAGATCACCAACTTTCGGTACCCATACCTTATTCTTAAAGTAATGTACCCCATCTGTCTGCATTTCAAATTCCTTCTCTAGGTGCTGCAAGGTTTCATTCTTCAAATTCTCTTCTTTCAAAGCTTCTTCTTGTGCTTCCGGTATTTGAGTCTTTAAACTCGTCAGAACCATCATTCCCATAGCAGGTGCTCTTATTGGTTTTATTCTTTCCTTTCGGCTTAACGCGTCGGCTACCACATTAGCATTGCCTGGATGGTACTTTATTTCACAGTCGTAGTCACTAAGTAGTTCAACCCATCTTCTTTGCCTCATGTTTAACATTTTCTGGTCAAGAATATGTTGAAGGCTCTTGTGATCTATGAATATAGTACACTTAGTACCGTAGAGATAATGTCTCCAGATCTTGAGTGCGAATACCACCGCTCCTAGCTCCAAATCATGAGTAGTGTAATTCTTCTCGTGAATCTTCAGTTGTCTTGATGTGTATGCAATAACCTTGTCTTTTTGCATTAACACGCAGCCCATTCCCTGATGTGAAGCATCATAGTAGACTACGAAGTTATCTACTCCTTCGGGTAGAGCCAGAATCGGTGCGTTGCATAACTTATGTTTGAGTGTCTGGAAGGCTTCTTCTTGTTTTTCTCCCCAAATAAACTTTTTATCTTTTTGGGTTAGAGTTGTTAGTGGTTGCGCAATTTTAGAGAAATTCTCGATGAATCGCCTGTAATAACCTGCCAATCCCAGAAATTGGCGGATCTTCGTTGGTGTCTTTGGGGCTTCCCATTTCTTAATGGCTTCAATCTTAGCTGGATCAACTTGGATTCCTTTTTCATTCACCACGTGGCCAAGAAAGTGCACTTCACGAATCCGAAATTCGCATTTGGAGAACTTGGCGTGCAACTTTTCGTTTCTGAGCAATTCCAGTATCAGCTTCAAATGTTATTCATGCTCCTTTTTGTCTCGAGAATAAATAAGTATATCGTCTATAAATACAAGCACGAACTTGTCGAGATACGGTCGACATACTCTATTCCTCAAATCCATGAAAACTGCTGGTGCGTTTGTTAGACCAAATGGCATGACTAGAAACTCGTAGTGGCCGTATCGAGACCTAAAGGCCGTCTTGGGGATATGTTCTTCTCGCACTCTCATTTGATGATATCCAGACCTAAGATCGATCTTCGAGAAGTACGTTGCACCTTGAAGTTGGTCAAACAAATCATCAATCCGGGTAAGGGGGTATCGGTTCTTAATAGTCAACTTGTTGAGTTCCCTGAAATCAATGCACATTCGAAAAGATCCATCCTTCTTTTTGACAAATAAAACTGGAGCTCCCCAAGGTGAAGAACTTGGTCTGATGAATCCCCTATCGAGTAGCTCTTGAAGTTGTTCCTATAATTCCTGCATTTCTGACGGCGCTAACCGGTAAGGTGATTTTGCTACAGGTGCGGCTCCTGGAACTAACTCTATGTGAAACTCAACTTGTCTTTGCGGGGGTAATCCGGGCAACTCTCTGGGAATACTTCAGGAAAATCTCGTACTATCGGAAGATTTTGAATGCTCTTCTCTTTGTTCTTTTTATCTACCACATGAGCCAAAAATGCAATGCCGTCCTTTCTCAAATATTTACGCATCTTCATACATGTCACTATTTTAATACCCCTCCTAGGTTTCTCTCCGTGTACTTCGAGTTTTCCCCCTTCGGGTAACGGAATTCGTACGATCTTTTCGGAACAACAAATTTCGGCTCGGTTTTTGGATAACCAATCCATGCCCACAACCACGTCAAAACTTCCTATTTTAATCGGGATTAAATCTATATGGAAATCCCTACTAGCCAAATTTATAGTGCAGTTCATTATTACATCATTGACCCTACACTCTTGACCGTTGGCATATTCAATTACATATGATTCTTTCAACTTTGGAGGCCTAAGATTTATTTTTGGTCTAAAATCTAATGACACAAAACTCCTATCTGCTCCAGAATCAAATAGTATAGATGCATCATGATTATTCAGGAGAAACGTACTTGTAACGACATCTGGATTATGCCTTGCTTCTTCAGCTCCAATCTCGAACACTCGACCTCTGGCCGGTCCTCCTTGATTTCCTTGGTTTGTTGGTTGCGCTTGCCTGGTATCTGGCCTCCAATTCCTTTTTGGACATTTATTCCTGAAGTGGTCCGGGCTTCCACATTCATAACACACCCGCTTATCACCCATTCGACAATCCTTGGCAACAAAGCCTTTCCTATTACACCTGAGACAAGTAATGCATCTTCCGTGATAATGATTATTACATTTATCACATTTCGGGTACGACCCTTTTCCTTTCTCCATTGTCAATGCCTGAATACCATAATTTTCTGATGTTCTTTGATCCTTACCCGACCTCTTCCCAAACTGTCTTCTTGCAGGTTCATTCACCTTTCTCTTTCCCAATGCCTTGTTGGTTGTAAACGTCCTTGTACGGTTCGCATTGTTGGTGAGTCGTGTTGCTACGTTTACTGCTGCTTGAAGTGTCTTTGGATCAGCTGAAGTAACGTCCCCTCTAATTTCCGGAGACAAACCCCATACGTATGGTCAACTCTATTCTCCTCAGGTGTTACCAAATGTGGGACTAGCTTGGCCAATTCATGGAAACGGGCAGTGTAAGTATCAATGTCGTTTCCTTTCATTTCATGGTTCCATAATTCTGCTTCTAATTTCTGAATTTCACTTCTCGGACAATATTCTTCCTTCAGCATTCTTTTAAAGTCTTCCCATGTAAGATTGTTTGTCGCTTCCTCCCTCGTGTCTGTACTTGAGTGTTCCACCAAGTTAATGCTCGCCCTTGTAAAAGACAAGCAGCATACTCTACCTTCCTTGCTTCTGTACACTTGCTAATGTGGAGAACAGACTCCATGCTCTCTAACCAGGTCAGTAAACCGACGGCTCCTTCAGTTCTGTGGAATTCTTTAGGGTTACAACCCCTGAAAGATTTATACGTACATTCCCTATCTCCCGATCCACGATTGTTATTTTGATTAGAATTTAGGCCAGCTGCTACCTGGCTAACAATGTTGGGAAGTGCAGCCATAAGTTGTTCGGATACCAGTCGTGCAACTTCTGGGTTCTCTCTCCTTGGAGGCATTGTTCTAAAACACCATTTCAAATGGAGTCTTGGTCAGATTCTAATACTAGGGTCACATATAGTCTGCATACTAAGTTATGCGTATCTTATAACATTCACTCAACAATAATCAAATAAACTCATACACGAACAATCATGCGGTAAATAATTATCATGCATAACTCCAAAAATAACTATAACAATTTAACATAAACAAAAAAAATTCAAAATACAATACCAACAAAACAATAAAGTGTTTAAACTTAACATCTAGGCTACAAGCCTCAAAATTAAATAACCATTGTTATCCAAAAGATTCATAAAGACAGAAGTCTCCTAATGCATCAAAACCCAAATCAAGACTCCTAGCATCACCATCAACGCTCCTAATGCCCAAGCCAAATAAGTGTACAGCCTCCTAATCGCCCTCCTAGACTCAGAGGTGATCTCCATGATCCTATCTGTAATCTCATCTTGTGAGTACAGGGCTGTAAAAATGCCGTCTATGGACTGCTGGAAATGGTCCAACCTCAGCCAATGAGTATGTACTTCGTTGGCCATACCCGAGACCCAGTAGTTCTCCGTTGCGGTCATTCCTCGACACTGGGGCACGGGTACTCCAACTGCGTGTGAAGGAGGATTCACACTTCGCGATGGAGTTCGCGATCTGGATGGCTCGCTCGGAGGTTCAGAGGGAACTGCAATAGTCACCCTTCTAGGAGGGAGAACACGCTTTTGAGCGGTTCTCATTGTCCTAGGTCCTCGCGACGGACCAGCCACATCGACTGGAGGTGGCGCAGGTACAGAAGTTTCCACAGAAGTCTCTCGGATTGCCGTGTCACTTTCTTCAGACGGATCGCTCTCATTATGGATGGGTTGGTTCCTCCTAGGGAGGCTAGTAAAATACCCGGATTCGTCGGGGGAGTGCTCGGGAAGTGAGGATGAGTGAGACATTTTTAAACTGCGACAGTAACAAATTTAATTACTAAATGTACTTTAGTAAATAATAATTTATAAAATGCTTATGCAAACTCACGCCATTTTTCGATTTGAAATAAGAAGTTTTCCCGATCTATGTTAATTTTTAGTATAACTAGTCCAAGTCCCTTCTTACTCATACCATATTTAGACATAGGTGATCAGGCTTTGCCTAATTATAATATGCTAGAACGATGCTTATTGTAGTTATACTAGTAGTAGGTTTTTAAATTTTTAACTTCATCTAAGAAAATAAAATTTTGGTTATAGTACATGGTTTTTATTAGAAAACCGGTGTTCTCTATAACCTAAGGCTCTGATACCAAGTCTGTCACACCCCGCTAAAGTGGAAACACGGGGTAAGACAGTTCAAGTTCACAGCAGTAGGAATATAAACACCAACCATACATTCATAAATAAAACATCAACGTTTATAGTTTTAAAGTTTATAATTCGACAACTTTGTCTTAACAAACAAATTACATCGAAATAAATGATGCATATAAAATCTTGATTGGTGTTCCATAAAATAAGTTACTCTTGATCGGTTACCTCTATTTTCCTGTAAAGCATGATAAAACGGAAGGGTCAACTACAAAGAGTTGGTGAGTTCACGGGTTTACGAATGCACAAAAATATTTTTATATGCAAGGTATAAACATAGGGAAACGGATGTTCGCATCAATATTAAACATTTCAATTTTTATGAGCAAATATACAAATTACTTTTACACATGATATTGAGCCACTACTAAGCCTAAACGACATTCTATGCCCCACGAACTACCTCAGCGGTGGACCTAAAGTCCACACGTGTAGAGCATTCTTAATTGATAAAGTGCACCCCTACTTGCCAGTTAGGTGGGTATGTCAACCAAATAGCGCTATCCACAATTATCATCGACTCAAATAAACAGAGTTAAATAGTAGTGTAACACGGGGACTTCACATAACTCAACATATCATTTGTAAATTATCAATTTGCTCATCATAACAATTTATAATTTTCATTCAATTCACTTTCTTTTAAATCAACATGCTTTACACCCCAAAACGTAATAAACATTAAAAGAGGGGCCGTGAATACTCACCTTTGTGCAAAGCTCCGCTACTCCGAAGCACGATATGATCCCCCACTCAAAGGCCTACCGATTCCCTAACAAAGAGAAATGCCCAAAACCATCACTTCTGGATCTAAAACTACTTATGAAGGTGAATAAGTCTTAAGCTTATAAATGTCCACATGCATCCAACTTGATTGTCTATAGTCCAATTATACATAATGCACCTATGCTCGTTAATATAGTAATTTATACCGTAAGTTGTGTTATAAACCATCAAATGATTAATAATTGTCAAAATCAAGAAATTCCAGAATTTCACTTCTGGACAGAAACTTGTAGTACTCAAAATGATCAAAATGTAGAGACTTCCAAAATAACATAGCTTCCCACATTTGTATATGTGATATGGTACTGGTTATGGTGATTGTGACCAAATTTGATGCATTTTGGACATGTAAAAATGATTCAAATAATTTATTCAATGCAAAGGGTCACAACTGGCATGGCAGATTACACTATGTTAGTAAATCACTAATTTGAAGAGTTCTACTCAGTATTTTCTAGAATTTCCAGTTGGATTGGAATCATAACTCATAAAGGAAACTTTTGAGATAAAAATCACTGATTTTGAAGAAGTTATGAAAGAGATATGGCACTACAAAGTTGCATGCACAATTCTGTCATTAGCTGACAGATTGCACACTTAACTTTAATAAATTGGTTAATGCCTCAAAACTTCATATTTTTGAATGAAACTGGATTCATATGAATCTTAACTCATAAAAGAAAGTATTAGAAGAAGAATCATGCATTAAAGACAAATAACAAAGGAGATACTAACACACAAAGTAGAGTTTAGGTGTTTGGAGGGTCAAAAACTCCATATTTTTAAGTGATTCCACTTGAAAACTGAATATAACTCATAAAACTAACTCTCAAAAGAAAAATCATCCTTTTTCATTGAGTTTTGAAAGAGATATGACCATTTGAACATGCATGCACAAATCTGTCATTGGTTGACAGTTTGCACACTCATTTTGTTTCAATTAGTTGGAACCTCAAATCACCATATTTTTTAATGAAATCAGTGGCATTTGAAAGGTAACTCATTAAATTAACTTCCAGAAGAAAAATCAAGTAATTTGGATGAGTATTCAAGGAGTTATGGTCGTTCAGAGTAGGATTTGCCTACTATTGAACTTCCAGATGCACATGCATCTTGATATGAACATTTGGGGGGTCAAAACTCAATGTTTTTTAGTGAGACCACTTGGATTAGAACCCCAACTCACTAAATAAACTTGTAGAAAGATCATTCATGATTTTTGAGCATATTATTTGCAAGAAATGGACGATTTATGCACATGCATAGAATCTGTCAGCACCAAAACTCTCCATTGTTGTTCAAAAACACATAAAATCATGATTTTTACCCATTTTCTTGAGTTTTATTGTTTGGGTCATAGATTACCACCATTATATGAACATTTTTACATGTTTTTGGTGTGTAATCTCTCCATAAACTCAAAAAATTCAAAGGTTTAGAAGAAGAATGCTTATAATGCAAGAAAAGTGGGTTTTTCACCCAAAATTGCAAGAAAAAGATGAGGATAGTGTTGTTACCTTGTTTTGATTGTGTTTTGATCCTTGATTTCCTTCACAAATCTTGATTTTTGATGAAGAATGGATGGATTTTGGCTGGAGTTTAAAGAGAAAGAGGAGGAGAAGAGAGAGATGAAAGTGTCTCTTTGTTTTTAGAGAGAGAGGGGAGGTTTTGAATTTTGAATGTTGCAAATGAGGGGAAATACAAAAAAAATAAGTTTTATATGTGGATTAGAGGAGGGGGCGGCCATGGGGGCCCACTCCTCCCAAAAAAAAATTAAAAACAAAACAAACTCAAGCCCAATTAAGACTAAAATGTCATTTTTCTCAATTTTTGGCCTTTTTCTCAACTTTGTTAGCCCATTTTGGTTAGTTTTTAATAAAAATAAAAGTTTATAATAAAAATACTAAAACTATATATTATATATATATTGGGTATAAATTAGAGCATTTGGCACTGTATTGGACGTTTCAGACAGTTACGGGTCGGAACCGGACATTTTAAGCGACTACCGGAAATGCTAGGGATTTTTCGGCCATTCTAAACCAACTAACTCATATTCTTAAAATTAAACTATATAAACACTAATAAACACTAATAAACTTAATAGAAGCTAACCTGAAAGCTCGAATTTTGACAGTTGTCACAAGGAGGAACTTCTACATGTTGCGACATCCTTTGCAGCAGTTGATCAAGATATCTTTCAACGATGCTCCTGAATTTTGATTTTGATTTTTGAATGGCGTCTCTGATCTCTAACCATTCAAAATAACCATAGAATTTCAGAAACTGGGGTTGTTCTCGCTCACTCCTTGCATGTCTGTACATTGTTACGTAAATCTTCAGACCCTTCCTTTTGGAAGTGTGTCCTCCGATAGTAGCACGAGTGATGGTTGCATCAGAGATCCGATGTTTGAATATTTTGGTACACCATTCCAGTTCTTCATTCCATGATCTCTGATTTTCTCGAGTCAGAGCATCCAGAATCTTTTCTTGAGCAACAACAGGATGCGCCTTCAGATTTTCTCTTGAGAGTTCATTTTGTGCTAGAGCCTCAGCAACCTTTATACTTTGTTCATCTTGCTTCTTGACCGCTTCTTCTCTTAGCTTATCCTCCTTGAATATCTGACGTGCAATCTTCAGGTCTTCTTCTGTTTGCTTTATCTTTTCATCCCTTATTCTTTGAGCTTCAAGGGCTTGTGCTCTTTCTTCCTTGGACAGAAAATAGAATTCATCTACCACCCTGAGAGGCATAGGTTCTTCTGGTTCAGAGATGCGATGCACTCTTATTCGGGTTGCTTCCAGTTCCTTTAGGAAATTTATTCTTCTCTCTTCTTCTTCAGGTTCCCTTGTTGCTTCTTTATTTACACGCCTTGTAATAAGGCCTTCTTCTTCTTCAGACTTAGTGTCAGAAATGTATAGGAACTAGCCTTCAGAGGAAGGTTCTCTAAAAAATGGAGAGTCCTTTGGGGGAATGGACTCACTGAGAATGGGGGAAGGAGAGAGAGGTTCATCAGATCCAAAATTTGGAAGAGGAAATGAGGGATAGGTTTGAGGTTTAGAGATGGGAGTGTAAAGGATTAAAGGAAGGCTTACCTCGATTGCGGTCTCCCCCTCAGAGTTTGTGGGAGTGGAATCGAGATTCATCACTTGTTTCCCTTTCCCTGAGGGGTCGGACTGTCCTTGAGGAGGAGGAGGTCCGTCCCCTAAAGGATCTGTGAATATCACTCCAAGCAGAGAGGCGCCTAGACGATTTTTGATAAAGAACCTTGTGAAGCTTGGAGGAATGTCATCATCATCATCATCATTGTTTCCTCCATGATGAGGGATTTCATCGTCTTCTTCATCATCATCATCATCTTCTTCTTCTTCTTCTTCTTCTTCTTCATCATTTTCTTCAGCAACAGAAGGTTCTTGTGGTTGCTGAAGTTGTTGTTCTTGATAGTAAAGAGTGATTGGGGTTCCAGGGATTGCTTCGTTTACCTACCCAATAATCTCATTAGCGAGCTCTTTTGCACATCTCTCCCCCTCTGTGTCATTAGGAGGTAGACAGTGCACCATCCGCGTACACACATTAGAGCTGATATCCTTAAGGCTCTCAGTGTGCGCAGACTGGTTCTAGGTGACTTGACCTAGAGTAGTCCGGTCTTCATTTGAGAAGGAAGGGCCCTTCTCAGCTATGTCCTTTAGAAGCAGCAGCATATCAGCTTGGGCCTTTTGAATGGCCTCAAGTGTCTTTCCCTGAGCATCCACCTCCTTCTCCAGCTTTTCGATGGCCCTCCTATTAGCCGAGTTGTCATCTTTCACGGATTGAATATCAGTGTACATGTTATTGACAATGGCCTTCATGCCGGCACCAACGAGTTGAAAGATGATCTCTGAAGCCGTCTGCAGAGTGTCCACTCTTTTCCTAGTGAAGGCAACTTCAATTACCAGGAAGTCTACTACTGGAAATGATGGAGCAGGGAGAACAATCTTGGGGACCTCAACGTTGATGGCAGGAAACTTAGGAGCTAATTACTCCCTCTTTATTTTTCTGATCTCTGCAGGTTTTAGAGAGGCGTTGGTTCCACAGATAGGTATATCAGGGATTGTTATGGTGGTAGTTGCTAAGGAGAAGCGGGGTGCTTCAATACCTGATGATAACACAGATAAAAAAGCCAGAGAGAGATCTGGATTAGATGACAGATGAGGTGTAGGAATATTTTTAACCTTGAGAGTATCATGAGGATTACTCTCAGGGATACCACAAACGACGGTAGTGTCTTGTGGATCACTAAATTGTGTCTTAGAATGTTTGTGAGAAACATTCTGAGGTCCTGTGTTAGTTGCTTTCCAAGAGTCAGATTGTCGAAACAAAACTGATTCTTGGACAACGTGCATTTCAACCTCATCAAAGATAGGGACAACTATCGTTGAATCATGAGTTGATATGAGGACAAAAGAAGTGATGGTAGAAGAAGAAGAGAAGGTTGTGAAAGTATTACCTGATCCAGCTTCAGCGGAGCTGGCTATTACACCTTCAGTGACCGGAGTCGCTGAAGATGGAGGTAGTGCTGATGAAGCGGCAACGGGTGTAGAGACAGTTGTTGTGGATGGGGCAGAGTGTGGCGTTGGTGATACGCCTTTATCAGAGAGGGAAGTCTGTGGAGAGACTCCCTTCTTTTGTTTCTTGGAGATGGGTTTTTGAGCGATGGTATTTTTATGACCATCGGTCGGTTCCTTGCGTTTTAAGGGAGAAGTGGTGTCTTGGATAATCACTGAGGGGTTGTTCAGTGATTTGGACACTGGAGTTGCAGCTTTGATCCTCTGCAGCATGTAGGGGTTGTAGAGAGCATCGCCTTGCTATTCATCGATCTCCAGCGATTTCTTTCCAACCAGTGAGAAGCTTTGATTTGCCACCTTGGGGTACTCCTCTTTGAAAGCGACTTCCATGACAGTGGCAAAGAACCTACGATAAGGGATAACCTTCTCCGGTTTCTGAGAATTTACACGGCTACACATGTCGCTGAAGATGTAGTCAGCATAGTTCAGCTTGTAACCGGTGCAGAGAGCGTAGCCAAGATCCATGAAGTGCTTGATAGCTTGATCTTGGGAACCAGTCTTTGACCCGAGGAACTGGATTACCTGGGTGAAGATGTATTGCCAGCGAGCAGGCAGTCTTCTCTTTTCCATCTTTGTGAAGAAGCGGTTAGAGTGGTTCTCCCATTTGTACCTGATGGAGTCTAGAAAACCCACGACCTCTTCCTCGGTTGGCTCAGGTGCCCATTGCTGATTTTTGCCTCTTGAGGGAAGGCGAAGGGCATTCCTTAGGAAACCAGCAGTGAAGGCGAAGGTGCCAATAGGGATAGTGAACTCAATTGCAGGGAGTTTATTCCCCTTTGTCGGTGGTGAGGAGGGTGCAGTGAGCGGTGTACCAGAGTGCTTGTAAGTGAGAGGTGATTCCAATGGGAGAAATCCAAAGAATTTAGATACAGCAGCTCCCTGCTGCAACATATTCAGCTTCAGCAGTTGATGTGAACACTTAATTTTGCTTTTTACTAGTCCAGCTGATCAACTTTCCACCAATAAGCTGACACCCACCAGTGGTGCTTTTCCTATCGATTTTACATCCTGCAAAATCACTATCTGAATAACCCATTATATCGATCCCTGAGTCTCTGGGATACCAGAGACCAAGATTAGGAGTCCCTTTCAGATATCCGAAGATTCGCTTTACAGCGATAAGATGGGATTCTTTGGATTCAGATTGATATCTAGCACATAAGCAAGTAGCATACATAATATCAGGCCTACAAGTAGTTACATAAAATAAGGATCCTATCATTCCTCTATATGCAGTGATATTAACGGATTTACCATCAGGGTCTTTGTTTAAAGTAAGAGGAGGAGCCATAGGAGTTTTCATTGAAGAACTTTGAGTTAAATCAAAAAAATTCAGCATATATTTAACATATTTACTTTGACAAATAAAAATATCTTTTTCAAATTGTTTTACTTGAACACCCAGAAAATATGTTAGTTCACCCATCATACTCATTTTATATTCCTTTTTCATACGTTTGGCAAAAATCGAGTGCAAAGTTTGGGATTTGTGGAACCAAAGATAATGTCATCTACATATATCTGAGCAAGAATGATATGTCCCTTACCTTTTCTAAGAAAGAGAGTTTGATCAATCTTACCACGAACAAACTTTTCAGCGAGAAGGTATTTAGAAAGAGTGTCATATCATGCACGGGGAACTTGTTCAAACCCATAGAGTGCCTTATCTAATTTATAGACGTATTTTGGATTTCTTGAATCAGCGAAGCCAGGAGGTTGTTCAACATAAACTTCTTCCTTCAACTTGCCATTCAGGAAGGCACTTTTGACATCCATCTGATAGACTTTGAAATTTTTGTGAGCGGCGAAGGCAAGAAACAATCTTATTGCTTCCAATCTTGCTACAGCAGCAAAAGTTTCATCATAGTTTATTCCTTCCTCTTGTCTATATCCCTGAGCAACAAGTCGAGCCTTGTTGTGGGTTACTATGCCATTTTCGTCTAACTTACTACGAAACACCCATTTGGTGCCTATAACAGTCTTGTCAGAGGGTCTTGGAACAAGCTTCCATACTTAATTTCTTTTCAATTCAGAGAGTTCTTCCTGCATGGCGATGATCCAATGTTGATCAAGGATAGCTTCATCGATCTTTTTAGGTTCTAGAACAGAGATAAAGTTAACATACATACATATGTTAGCCATACTTCTTCTAGTTTGAACACCTGTGCAGGGATCACCAATTATTTGATCGATGGGATGATCTTGAGTCCGTCTCTGAGCTGGTAGCTGAAGATTTGGATCAACTGAGTATTCAGCGACTGGTTCAGGTGTTGATGAAGATAGCTCAGCTTAACGTTCTTCATTTTCTCTAATCGTCACAGGAGGACCTGAGGGAGTTTCATTTTCAGAGAGGAGGAAGATACTTGGTTGTTTACTGAAGAGTTGCCGAGAGAGGGACTGGATGGAGGAATCTAATTTAACAGAGTAACATTCATATCTGAGGATGAATTGTTACTATTCAAAGAAGTGGGAATCAGAATAGGACCATCATTATTATTTTCAGTGACAAGGGGGTGTACTGAAATAAGATTCAGGTTCCCCATAATGAGATTTCATCCAGTTGAATAGTTCTTCATCTTCTTTAGGGATAGGAAATTTGAACGACGAGATTCATCAAAGTTGACGTTGAAGGTTTCTTCTACATGTTGTCTTCGTTTATTGAAGACCCTGAATGCCTTAGATACAGAGGAGTATCCAAGAAATATGCCATCATCAGCTTTGGGATCGAACTTTCCCAAATGATCTCTGTCATTCAGAATGTAACAGTTACATCCGAAGATATGTAAATGTTCTATTGAGGGAGTTTTCTCATGAAATATGTCATAACCAGTCTTCTTGAATCTCTTTACAATCGGGGATCGATTCTGAGTGTACAAAGCAGTGTTAACTGCTTCAGCCCAGAATTGAGTTGGAAGATGAGATTCGCTGAGCATTGAGCGAGCAGCTTCGATAATAGTTCGATTTCTTCTTTCAGCAACACCATTTTGCTGAGGAGTCCTTACTAAAAAAAAGTTATGAGTGATGCCTTTTTCTTCAAAGAAGTTTACCAGGGTACTATTTTTAAACTCAGTGCCATGATCACTTCTTATGGAACGAACAGGGACATTATTCAGCAACTCAATCTTCTTGATGAAAGAAATTATTTCATCAGGGGTATCACCCTTAGATCGTAGAAAGAACACCCAAGTATATCTGGAATATTCATCTACAATCACAAGAGTATACATCTTTCTTGATATGGATTGGACATTGACAGGTCCAAAGAGATCCATATGGAGTAAGTGAAGAGGAGTGGTTATAGAGGATACTTGCTTAGATCTGAAAGTAGCTCTTTGTTATTCCCATATTACAACAGATCTTGTAAGAATCACTCAAGGAATCCTCATTTTATTAAGAATTGTAGAAAGCTTTACAGAGAAACACACACTTCACCTTTAGATGACTCTCATTTGTGGTGTTCTACATCTAACTGTCTAACAGACTCTCTATATATACTACAATAGAATAGCTAAAGCTACGTGTATTTAAATCACAACCCAATTACATTAAGACACGTCATCACAGACTCTATTCAGAAGTTATTCAGAACTTCTGAACTGTCTTCAACTATCGTCAGAACTTTTACTTCAGAACTTCTCTTTCTTCAGAAGTTCTTCAGAATCACTTCAGAACTTCTCTTCTGAACTTCAGAACTTCTCTTCTGAAGATGACTTTATTTACCTTTTCACCACCAGTTCAGAACTTCTAGTTCTGAACTATTCATCTTCAGATTCTTTACTTTCCTTTACAAAACATTCAAAACATAGTTCAAACTTTTGTTCTAACAATCTTGTCAGTTTGCCTTTTTCACACACTAAACAAAGAGATCCCTTTGCAAAGCCATGTTTAGGTAGGCCTCTAACAAGTTCCTTTCTTGATAGGTCATTTATCGCATTGAAGTTAAGATGAGAGAGTCTCTTATGCCAAATCCAGTTGACATCAGAGAACGTTCTTGATAGAAAGCACACATTGTCAGAGTGAGTGCTATCCATGTTGATGACGTATACTTTCTCTGATCTGTTGCCTTTTAAAGCAAGCATATTGTTTTTGTCAGTGACCATACATCTAGTCTTTGTGAATAAAACTTTAAAGTCTTTATCACAGAGTTGACTAACGCTTAATAAATTGTGCTTTAGTCCCTCAACGTATGCAACTCGAGAGAAGGAAGTTGCTCCGTTGGATAGAATGCCATAACCTCTGGTGTATCCTTTGTCATTTCCACCAAAGGTCATTGAAGGACCGGTTTCCTCCTTATAATCAGAGAGCAGAGATTTTCTGCCTGTCATGTGCCTTGAGCATCCGCTATCTAAATACCAGATACCTTTGGCACTCTGCAAAAATAAGAGCATCACTTGTTTATAGGTACCCATATTACTATGGGTCCTGCATTGTTAGTGGAAATAACAGGGGAACTAGGAGAGGTATTCGCTGAAACTTTATCCTTCATGGTCTTTCCTGACTTGGTTGTTTTATTAACTTTGACAGTTTTACCCTTTGCTGATTTCGCAGCTAGGGCAGTTTTCTTTCCATGGGATAATTTTTCAGCTTTGGTGGCATTTGGAAATTTGCTAGCAATGTGGGTAGTCTCGCCACAGTGATAACATTTCCTATACTTAAAAATGGGTTTAGAACTAAAAGCATGTTGAATAGGAGTCATGTTTTCAGGACAGGGTCCAAGAATTCCTTTTTCCATAGACCTGGGAGGAACCACTGGTTTCTCAGGCTTAGGAGGAGTCAAATCAATCTTAATCTTAGGAGTTGGTCTCTGAGAGAAGTCAAGGACCTTCTTCTTGTATTTAGAGGGTTGACTTACTGAAGAAAAAGAAGTCATGAACTTGTCTTTAGTCACTTTCCCTTAATCCTTAGAGATAGATTCAGAAGGTCTTGTCTCTGAGATAGGAGTACTTTGAGACGAGGGGTCAGGGATAGAAGAAACAAACATTCCAAATTTCAGCATGGAACGGTCAGTGTCAGTGTCTTCTAGGTCATAAGAATAACCAAGACCACTCTTGACCTTAGCAGGAATCTGAGCTTTTATGATCTCACTTATCTTATTAGAAGATTTACACCATCCTTCAATGGTGTCTTTTCAGCTTTAAGATCAGCGATGGCCTTTTCGCGCTCAGTGATAGCTTGTTGTCTTTCAATGCTTATGGCCTGATTTACTAAGATTTGGTCCTTAAGATCTTCTTCGATCTTAGAAAGTTCTTTGATTTTCAGATGCCAATTCTTTAGTTGTTTAGATAGATCAAGGTTAATTTGTTCATCTTTGATCTTTCCATTTAAAGCATTGTAAAATTCAACAGTCATAGAGTCGAGAGCCGACAAGCTATCATTTTCAGGTATAGAGGTATTAGAAGAGCTAGGTACCTGAGTTGATGAAGATTCTGAAGAAGATGTGTCAGATGCCTCTTCAGCTTCTTCAATTCTAGCCATAAGACATATAAGGGTTGTGTCTTCTTCATCTAATTCAGATTCATCAGTGGTATTTGCCCAATCGTCTTCCTGATCCCAATCTGCCTCCTCAGCGACAAGTCCTTTTCCTATTTGCTGGTTATTTCTTAGATTCTGGTATTTATCTTTTAACTTAGAGTATTTTTCTTTCTTGGATTTATCAGGGATCTAGGAATATGTTGGTGCAGCGACTTTCTTGGATCTACACTCACTTGCGAGCTGTCCCTTGTGCTGACAATTATAGCAGATTGTTGACGACTTATCAGTAGGAAGAGTCTTTAACTTATCAGATTTAGTGAGAGCCGGTGTTTTTCTGAACTTACTCTTTCTAGCAAATCTTCTGAAATTGTTAGTAAGAAGAGCTAGAGAGTCATCAAATTTAGAGATGTCGGCATCAGTGAATTCTTCTGAGTCAGTTTGATCTAACTCGGTGATAGCAGTGATAGAAGAAGAGACACGCTTAGAAGGTTCAACCTCTGAGGACACAAGTGCCAAAGAAGTACTTTTGGAACTTTTGATGTCCTTTATGAGGTTTCTTTTTAATGCCTAAGATTGCTCATGATTTAGCAGCATCCCATATAAAGCACTTAGAGACAAGGTCTCAATATTCTTTGACAGTTTTAGACATGTAGTGTACACTTCCCATTGCTCAGATAGTGCCTCCATGAATTTTGTCAAAATTTCAACATTAGAATATTCTCGATTAGTAGTTGTCATGTCAATCAGGAGAGTTAAATCTTTGGTGAATTTGAGAGAGAGTTTCATTTTTCAAAAACATGAAACTTTCATATTGTCTTATCAAATTTATACTACGAGTAATTTGAACTTCATCAGTTCCTTCATATTGAATACAGAGAGTATTCCACATGAATTTTGAAGTTCTCATTTTCCTTACAGAATGATAAACTTCATCAGGAAGAGACATGGCAATTATGGATCTAACTTTTGCATCAATAGCTATTTCCTTTTAGTCTTCATCACTCCATTGATTTGGAGTTTTGACAATTTTTCTCTCAAGTATGGCTGCAGTGGTAGTGGTGGTAGGTACTGCAGGAGCCACACCTGTAGGAACTGTTGGTCTATTCTCTAGATAAAAGGGGATCTTAGGATCTGACCCTTCTAGGAATAGATTCATTCTTTCCTTCCATAGAGGGAAATTATCACGGCTAAATCTTGGAGATTTAGCTAAAGATCCATTGTCTATGTACTTAGTGTTTGTGTTAGCCATTTTAAAATAACTTGTTTTGAAAAGTTGTTATAAAGATTTGAAGAGAAAAACACTGCTTTGATACCACTTGTAGGTCCCAAAGGGGTTTACAAGAGTTCAAATGCGTAGAACAGTTTGTAGAAGGGGGTGTTCAATACAAACACAAGTAGATTTTCGTTTTTAAATTAGTTTTTATCAATAAAAAATTTACAGTTACAAGTGGAACAAGAATAAGTATAAACCTATTCTATTGCAACTAAAGAAAACACTAAGATAATGCACAAGAAAGATAGCAGTAGAGGGTTTTAGAGAGAAATAGCATGCATGAAGATGAAAAGAAATTTCCCATTTATTTATACCCATTTGCATTTAATGCAAAGCAAAAGGTACATGCCACGTGTCAAACATGTGGAGGATGTTTGTCCTTTGGTTAATAGGATGGCCATGCTTTTAGCCACCTATGAACAGTACCAAATCAGATATGATGGGGACATAAGAGACAATCCGTACGTCCTTTTCTGAAAAGGTATAGAGGTTTTGACTTTTGTGCATCGAGTATAAGATCAACCTTAATTTTGTCGAGAGTTTCACTTGATCGCTGATCCGGAGACTTCAAGGATGAAGTCACTGAGGTATCCCTGAGGCTTTGCAAGATTTCACACTTCTGTTTCGATAAACTTTGCTATCACTTGAACCGCTTCAAATCACTTAGTTGTTCATCTCTATCTTCAGCTTAGTCTTCGA
Source organism: Silybum marianum (assembly GCA_036898165.1). Classification (NCBI taxonomy): domain Eukaryota; kingdom Viridiplantae; phylum Streptophyta; class Magnoliopsida; order Asterales; family Asteraceae; genus Silybum; species Silybum marianum. The sequence continues at coordinate 9,687,016 of CM072540.1, read as the reverse complement.
CTTTCTCTGAATGGACTTGTGGTGTGACTGTTGTTCTTCAGATCTTCATAGATAAGTTTGGAGTTCCTGTTGTTCGACGATCGTTGAGTGCCGTCAGCATATGCTATCGCTGAATTTAACTATAACTTATATATGGAGTTTTCACGAAGTATAGAGAGGAATCATATTCAAATCACTGAAAGGAGTTTTGGATCAACAAATATAAAGGCTAAGCTAGCATATAAATTTCGTAGGACTATTGAGTGTTCTTTGACCTCGAGAGCGCGAGTGTAATTCTTTTTGTTCGGGGGAGATTCTTCTTGTCCCTTTGATAACTCGAACCTTTGCTTTTATATATGTGGTTACTTGTGATGGTTAATCGTCATTGATTGCCTCCATAAATGCTTTTGATGGTGTTTAAGCGTAACCGCCCAACGATTCTGTGGAGAAGATAACGGCCGATCGACGAAAGTAACAGATCTCGGTAATAATGGTTCCAGGCCGAGCTTTTGTCGGGCGTCAGAGGTTTCATCTGGGACTTCATTCAACTGTTGCTTCACAATTCGTAAAGTATCTTTGGTCGCATGTTCTATCCCGTAGTCGAGAGTTTACACTCGACCTCTGTTTTCTTATGCTGTGGAGGATCATTGGTCAAACGTTTTTCATTTGTCGTCGAGCCTTTTATTCGACCATCGCTCCTCGAGGCATTAGTTGATATCCGGGGGTCATAGGAAGTCTTTGGTCGGGCGTTTTAGTCAACGGTCGAGGGTTTGAGACTTTTGCCCAAACATACCCCGACTATAAGTATTGAGAATGTGGTTACATTTAAAATGCATGCGACACTTACTGTTGATCATAACTCCTCTCAGTGATTTGAATATGATTCCTTTGTATACTTAGTGAAATTCCATTTGTAAACTTATGCTTAAATTCAGCGATAGCATACGCTGATTGTTATCAGCGATCGCTGAGAATCAGAAGCCTAAAGTCTACCTTTGAAGCTCTGAAGATCAACCATCACACCAAAAGAACATTCAGTGAAAGTCGAAGACCAAGCTGAAGAAAGAGATAATCAGCTAATGATCTGAAGCGGTTCAGTGATAGCAACGGTTATCTAAATCAAAGTGTGAAGTCTTGTCAAGCGTCAGCAATACTGTGAAAGTTCATCCTTGAAGTTTCAAGTTCAGCGATCAACTGAAGCTTCTCAAACAAGATAAGTGTTGATCTTATCCTCGATGGACAAAAGTCAAACCTTATACTATGTCAGAGAAGGACGTACGGATTGTCTCTTATGTCCCCATCATATCTGATATGGTACAGTTCACACGCGGCCAAAAGCATGGTTGCTTTTGAACAAATGACAAGCTTCCTACGAAAGCTTGACACATGGCATATACCTTTTGTCTTGCATTAAATGCAAACAGGTATAAATAAGATGAAGATATCTTCTTCATCTTCATGCCTGCTACTTTCCTAAAACCTCTGTCTCTTTCTTTCTTATTTCCTTGTCCATCAATCTGTGTGATTTCTTAAGTTACAATAGAATAGATTTACTTGTTTTAATTCTGCTTGTAACTGTAAATTTGTTTATTCAATATAAACTCATTTAAAAACGAAAATCTAACTGTTTGTATTCAACCCCCCCCCCCCCTTCTACAAACTGTTTCTATATCCTTGAACTATTGTAGACTCTTTTGGGACCAACAAGTGGTATCAGAGCAGTGTTTCTTGCTTATCTTTAAAATATCTTTGAACAAATTTATTTTAATATGACTAATACTAATACAAACTATATCGATAATGGATCCTTAGCTAAACCTCCAAGATTTAGCCGTGATAACTTCCCATTATGGAAGAAAAGAATGTCTCTATTCCTAGAAGGGTTCGATCCTAAGATCCCCTACAATCTAGAAAATGGGTCATTTGTTCCTACAACTCTAGTAGCTAGTGTCCCTACCACTACTACCACTCCAGCCATCGCTGAAAAGAGTATCATCAAAACTCCTAATCGATGGACTGAAGAAGAGAAAAAGGAAGTAGTTATAGATGCTAAAGCTAGATCCATAATTGCTATGTCTTTACCAGATGAAGTCTATCATTCTGTTATGAAGATGAGAACATCTAAGGCCATGTGGGATACCTTGTGTATTCAATATGAAGGGACTGATGACGTCCAAATCACTAGGTGTATTAATCTGGTAAGACAGTATGAAAGCTTTATGCACACAAAGGGTGAAACTCTCTTTCAGATTCACCAAAGATTTAACTGTCTCTTGATTGACATGAAAACTGTCAACGGAGAATACTCTAACGCTGAAATACTGACAAAATTCATGGAGGCACTACCTGAACAATGGGGAGTGTACACTACATGTTTAAAACTGTCAAAGAATCTTGAAACTCTCTCTCTCTCTCTGAGTGCCTTATATGGAATGCTCTTAAATGAAGAGCAATCTCAGGTTTTAAGAAAAAACCTCATAAATGAAATCAAGGGTGCCAAAAGTACTTCTTTGGCACTAGTGACTTCAGAGGTAGAACCATCAAAACTTGTTTCTTCTTCCATCACCTTTATCACTGAATTAAATCAAAATAATTCAGAAGAACTCATTGATGCTGACATCTCTGAGTTTGGTAACTCTCTGGCACTTCTAACGAACAACTTTAAAAGATTCGCTAGAAAGAGCAACTTTCGAAAAACTCCCCTTATCACTGACTCTGATATGTCAAAAACTCTGCCCGCTGAAAAGGCATCTGCTATATGCTACAACTGTCAGCGAAAGGGTCACTTTGCTAGCGAATGTAGATCTAAGAAAGTAGCTGCTCCCACCACCTTTCAAAACTCTGATAAAAAGGAAAAGTACTTTAAATTAAAAAATAAGTACAGAGATCTGAAAAAGAACCAGCAAAAGGGCAAAGGTCTAATTGCTGAAGAAGTTGACTGGAATCAAGAAGAAGATTGGGCCAAAACATCTGATGAATCAGGCTCCGATGAAGAAGATTTTGCCTTTCTCTATCTAATGGCAAGAATTGAAGAGGCTGAAGAAGTCTCTGGAACTTCCAGCTCAGAGTCTCCTTCAACTCAGGTAAACATTCCTATAAACTCCTCTCTACCTGAAAGTGATAACTTGTCCGCTCTAGATACTATGACCGTTGATTTTTACAATGCTCTAAATGGAAAGATTAAAGCTGAACAAATTAATATTGATCTTTCTGAACAATTGAAAAATTGTCATTTAAAAATTAAAGAACTAAAAAAGATTGAAGATTCCCTAAAAGATCAAGTCTTTGTAAATCAGACAATTAGTATTGAGAGACAACAAGCTATCACTGAAAAGGAAAAGGCCATCGCTGATCTTAAGGCTGAAAAGGCTACCATCGAAGGATGGTGCAAGGCCTCTGATAAAGTCAACGAGATCATCAATGCTCAAATTCCGCTGAAAGTCAAAAATGGGTTAGGTTATAACCCTGATAAAGAAGAATCAGAGAATGATCGTTCCATGTTGAAATTTGGAATGTTCGTCTCTTCTATCCCTGATCCTTCTTCATCTGAAAATTTGACTATTCTTAAATCTAATGATTCTATGAAAATGATCAAGAACAAAGTTCATGACCACGTTCCTAAAATCAAAAACTTTCAGAAACAGAAAAAGAACTCCTTGGTTCCTTCTGTAAGTCATCCTAAAGTTGGGAAGAAAATCCTTGGATATATTCAGCGATCAACTCCCAGAATTAAGATTGATCTTACGCCTGTCCCTGAAAATATTGTTATACCCCCAAGGACATCGGACAAAGGAATTCTACGCTCTGCTCCTGAAAATATTTCTTCTCGCACTCTGAATTCTTTCAATTCTAAACCTAATCACAAATATAGGAAATGCTATCACTATGGTGAAAATACCCACATTGCCAGCAAATGTCTAATGCTACTAAAGCTAAAAAATTAGCTCATGGAAAGAAAGTAGCTCAAACTGATAAATCAGCGAAAGTGAAATCCACCAAGCGAAAATATCCACTGAAGAGAATTCTTCACCTCTTCCGCCACTCCTTCCACTAACTCAGCAGGACCCATAGTAATATGGGTACCTATAAAAAATTAATTCTTTTGTTGTATGCAGAGTGCCAAAGGTATCTGGTATCCTGATAGCGGATGCTCAAGGCACATGACTGGCAAAAAATATCTGCTCTCTGAATACAAGGAAGAAGTTGGTCCCTCAGTGACCTTTGGTGGAAATGGCAAAGGATACACTAAAGGTTATGGAATTCTATCCAATGGAGCCACCTCATTTTCTCGAGTCGCTTATGTTGAAGGACTAAAGAACAATCTGTTAAGCGTTAGTCAGGTATGTCACAAAGACTTCAAAGTTCTATTTCTAAAGAATAGATGTGTTGTCACTGATTCAAATGACAAACTCGTCTTAACAGGCAAAAGAGTTGAAAATGTGTATGTCATTAATATGAATAGCTCTCACTCTAAAAACATGTGTTTCATTTCAGAGCTTCCTCAGATATAAACTGGTTATGGCACAAAAGACTCTCTCATCTGAACTTTAAGACAATCAATGAATTATCACAAAAAGAACTTGTCAGGGATCTCCCCAATCATACCTTTGCAAAGGAATCTCTTTGCTCAGCGTGTGAAAAGGGAAAATTGACAAAAGCCTCGTTCAGATCTAAACAAGTTTCTTCAGTAACCTCACCTCTTCAACTTCTCCATATGGATCTATTTGGACCTGTTAATGTCCAATCTCTCTCTGGAAAGAAGTACACTCTTGTGATAGTTGATGAATATTCCAGATATACATGGGTATTCTTTCTTCGATCCAAGAGTGATACACTTGATGTTATTATAGCATTTATCAAGAGAATGGAGGTCCTCAATAATCTTATCGTTCGTTCCATGAGAAGTGATCATGGTACTGAGTTCAAACACAGTACCTTGATTAACTTCTTTGAAGAAAAGGGAATCACTCACAACTTCTCTTCAGTAAGAACTCCTCAGCAAAATGGTGTTGCTGAAAGAAGAAATCGAACTATTATTGAAGCAGCTCGCTCAATGCGAATCGCATCTTCTTACTCAATTCTGGGCGGAAGCAGTCAACACAGCATGCTTTACTCAGAATCAATCCATAATAGTAAAGCGATTCAAGAAGACCTCCTATGAACTATTTCATGGAAGAAGACCCTCTCTGAAATATCTACACATCTTTGGATGTAGATGTTATATTCTGAATGACAGAGATCATTTGGGTAAGTTTGATCCAAAAGCTGATGATGGAATATTCCTTGGATACTCCTCTGTATCCAAGTCTTTCAGAATCTTCAACAAGAGAAGACAGCACGTTGAAGAATCTATGCACGTCAACTTCGATGAATCTCGCCTAACAAATTCCACTCCTATCCCTGAAGAAGATGAGGAGCTGAATGAATGGATGAAATCTCATTATGAGGAACCGGAAACTTATTTCAAAACTTATTTCAAAACCCAACCCAATGCTGAAACAAATGATGATGGGATCCCTGATCTTCCTACATCAAGCAGCGATCCGTCAACATCAGGGATCAACGTCACTCCTCTCAATCAGATTCCTCAATCTGATACTTCTTTAGGAAATTCTTCAGTGAATAACCAAGCTTCATCTTCTACTGATCAACCCTCTGAATCTCATCCAGAATTGATCTTAAATGAAGTTCCTGTCGCTGAAACGATCATCGACATCCCTGAAGGAGAGCAAATCGTTGAATCTATTATTGATCAGTCACCTCAACCTCCAGCTCAGCGATGGACTGCAAATCATCCAATAAATCAAATAATTGGTGATCCAAATGCAGGTATCAAGACTCGCAGAGGTACAGGTTATATCTATGTCTATTTTCATTTTATTTCTCTCGCTGAACCTAAGAAAATAATAGATAAAGCTATCTCTGATCCTAGTTGGGTCTCTGCCATGCAAGAAGAACTAACTGAGTTTGGTAGAAACAAAGTTTGGAATCTTGTTCCTCGTCCCTCTGATAAAACTGTAATAGGTACCAAATGGGTTTTTCGAAATAAGTTGCATGAAAATGGCACTGTAATTCGCAAAAGGCTAGACTTGTTGCTCAGGGATAAAGACAAGAAGAAGGTATTGACTATGATGAGACTTTTGCTTCTGTTGCTAGATTAGAAGCCATAAGACTCTTTTTAGCTTATGTTGCCCACAAAGACTTTAAAGTTTTTCAAATGGATGTTAAAAGTGCTTTTCTAAATGGTAAACTCAGCGACGAAGTTTATGTTGAACAACCTCCTGGTTTCGTTGACCCAAATCATCCTGGTTATGTTTTCAAACTCCAAAAAACTCTTTACGGGTTAAAACAAGCTCCCAGAGCTTGGTATGATATTCTCTCTAAATTCCTTCTTAAAGAAAAATTTGTTCGTGGAAAAATTGACCAAACTCTATTTTTAAGAAAATATAAAGGTCATACTATTCTTGCTCAAATATATGTTGATGACATTATTTTTGGCTCCACAAGACTCAAATTATACACTCGTTTTGCAAACAGAATGAAAAAATAATACAAAATGAGTATGATGGGTGAACCAACATATTTTCTAGGTTTGTAGATTAAGCAATCTGACAAACGAATTTTTATCTGTCAAAGTAAATATGTTAAAGACATGTTGAACAAGTTTGATATGAATCAATGCTCAGTGATGAAGACCCCGATCGCACCTCCTCTAACGTTGAATAAGGACCCAAAAGGGAAACTTGTCAATGTCACTGCCTATCGTGGGATGATTGGGTCTCTACTATATCTTACAGCGAGTAGACCTGATATCATGTACCCTACATGTCTCTGTGCTCGGTATCAAGCTGAACCAAAGGAATCTCATATCATCGCTGTAAAGCGAATCTTCAGATATCTGAAAGGAACTCCTAATTTGGGTCTTTGGTATCCTAAAGGCTCAGGGTTCGATCTAATCGGTTACTCTAATAGTGATTTTGCAGGATGCAAGATTGATAGAAAGATCACCACTGGCGGATGTCAGCTGTTAGGTGGTAAGTTGATAAGTTGGACAAGTAAGAAGCAGAACTCTATGTCCACATCTACCGCTGAAGCTGAATACGTAGCCGCTGGTAGCTGTTGTGCTCAAATCCTATGGATGAGAAATCAACTAAGAGATTATGATCTCAAACTTTCTAAAATCCCTATTTATTGTGATAGCACTAGTGCTATTGCAATTGCAAATAACCATGTTCTTCACTCAAAAACCAAGCACATTGAGATTCGATATCACTTTATCAGAGATCATGTGATGAATGGAGAAGTGGAACTTCATTTTGTACCAACTGAATATCAGCTCGCTGATCTTTTCACCAAACCTCTAGATAAAGCTAGATTCAATCTACTCATCAGCGAACTTGGTATGTTAAACGCTGAATAATTCTCCATTCTCTAAACTCTGATTCAGCGATACTTGTTCATTCTCACTCAGGTATGAACTTTTAAATCTTTACACTCTCTAAATATTTTCTTTCAAGGAATGTCTTCAAACTAAAAACCCATCACTGACAATCCTTTATTGTCTATTGATGAAGATTTTAAGGATAATGATTAACATTTTTTAATGATAATCATTTTCAATTTTTTTCAAATAAGAAAAGGGCACGTCAGACCTTTATCTGACACATGACGGACCACGACGTTTCTTTTCCAACTCCTTTCTAGGAACGTGCGTTAGGTCATCATTACTTTTTCAAAAAGCTAAAACCGTCGTTTAGCTATCCCTTCTCTCTCCTCATGCTATTTAAGCAATTCATTTCTTCATTTGATTCTTTACGCGCTCTTTACTCTCAAAAGCAAGAATCCTCTTTGAATCTTCAAGCCTTCCTCAAGAACACCAAGAACACGCAATTGTGCGTTTTTCTTTGTTTTTAACGTTTAAGGTTTGATCTAACCCTATTCTTTACTTAAAACTCAAATGTCGTTTATCACATCATTAACTTTATAACTTCTTATAAAATCAAATCCATTTTTAAGTCAAACTTAAGGTGATAAAAAAAATTTCTTACCAAAAACATGTTCTGGATAAATCAAATCCAGTTTTAGGTATTTTTATTACCAAATCTTTCTCTCTTTTCTAAAAATTGTGGTACTAACAAGTATTTTGATCTTTGTTCATCAAAACACTTGTTTTTCTTCTACACTTTTTGGTAATCTTTGTACCAAACCTGTTTTGGTTTATTACCCTTGTATTAAACCATGATTTTCCTATTTGGTGTTCCCATCTTTGAAACAGAGATGGCAACTTCGAGCAAGAACACTCATGCCGCTGCACAAGCACCAATTGTCTTCACCAAAGCCCCTGCAAGCGCCTTTGATTCGGAACAAGCTACTTTCAAGGCCTGCAACTACCTCGCCCTGATGGATATCCCTGCTAAAAAATCTTACTTCAACGATGGTGCTACCTTCATCAAAGCTTGTCATCTAATGTATGCCTTTGTGCACAATCCCGTGGGAATCACTACGCATCTTCAGGCTCTCTCGTACACGACTCACTGCACAACCCACACCACTAACAAGGGCAAGAAGCTTCCTGCTATCCGCTTCACTATCCCTGCTCTCGGCGATTTTGCCTTCACCTCAGGCTTTCTTAGGAATCCCCTCCGCCTTCCTTCCAGAGGAAAGAATGAGTCCTGGGCCCCTGAGCCCACCAAGGAACAGATAGAGGCCTTCTTGGACTCTATTGGCTATGTTTGGGAAAACCCTGAAGTCAAGACTGTGGGATCAAAGATGGAGAAGAAGCGTCTTCCAGGTTGCTGGCAATACATCTTCACCTAAGTGATTCAATGCTTGGGCTCCAAGATTGGCTCTCATGATCAAGCCAGTAAGCACTTTCAGGACCTTGGCTTTGCTCTCTGCACAAACTACAAGCTGAACTAGCGGACTACATATTCAGCGATATGTACAACAGGGTAAAAGCTGGTAAGAGGAACCAATTCATTCCTTACCCTAGGTTCTTTGCAACTATCTTGGAGGTTGCCTTCAGGGATGAATATCCAAAGTTCGCCAACCAAAGCTTTTCAATGGTCGGAAAGAAGTCTCTGGACATTGATGTCCATCCAAATGATGCTCCTTTTACTCCCTACATGCTGCAACTTATTAATGCAGCAAAACATGTGTCCATCTCACTGAACAACCCATCAGTGAGTAACCCAGACACTTCCACTCCCTCTAAGAGAAAGGAACCAACCGATGGTCATAGAAAGACCATCGCTCATAAGCCAGCAGCAAAGAAACAAAAGAAGGGAGTCTCTCAAAAGACTTCCCTTCCTGATTCAGGCGTAATACCAATGTCCTCTACAGCCACAGCCAGGACAACGGTCTCTGCATCCGTTGTCATTTCTTCAGCACTACCACCACCTTCAGCGACTCCGGTCACTGAACGTGTTATAGCCAGCTCCACTGAAGCTGGATCAGGTAATACATTCACAACCTTCTCTTCTACTTCTACCATCTCTTCTTTGGTCCTCACACAAACACATGATTCAGAGATAGTTGTCCCTATCTCCGATGATGTTGAATCGCACGATGTCCAAACTTTAGTGTTGTTTCGACAATCTGAACTTTGGAAAGCCAGTACAATAGGACCTCAGCATGCCTCTCAAAGACATACTAAGACACAGGCTAGTGATCCTCATGACACTACCATTGTACACGTTGTCCGTGAGAGTAATCCTCATGATACTCTCAAGGTAAATAACATGACTTATCATCCTTCTTCTAACCCAGAGCTCTTCTTGGCTGCTCTGTCTATGTTGTCATCAGGTATTGCACTCCCTCTTTCTACATCAGCAACCACCGTCACTTCCTCCAAGGCTGCTGCTGCTACTGCTCCCTCCAATCTGAGTAAGGTAAAATCTCCTCAGCCACCAAAGACAGATGTTGAACTGCGTAAAGTAAAGTAGGAGAAGTTTTTCTCAAAGCTTCCTCCTTTTGCTATGGAGATTCCCAAAATTGTTCTTCCTAGCCCCACATTCCCTGCAATTGACTTCTTGGTCAATGAATGTGCTCTCACAAGGGCTAGGGTAGACAATCTCCAGACATCCGCTAAGTACATCTTCCAAACTGTCGCTGGTACTCCAGGGATGAAGGCCACGATCAACAATGTCTATATTGACATTCAGGCACTCAAGACCGATAACCTGGCTCATGAGCAAGCTCTTGCCAAGCTTGAGAAGAAGGTGGAAGCCCAAAACTAGGTGCTTGGTGAATAAGACTCAGTACGACATGATGCAGATGCTGACCAAGATGCAAGAAGCCAGTTCTTCCTTCACTGCTACTGATCGGACTTCGCTGAACCAAGTCGTTCAGAACCAGACCTCGCACACCAATTCTCTAAAGGACATTAGGTCCAATGTGTGTACTCTGGTGGTGCATGTTCTCCCCGCTGACAACATCGAGGGGAGAGATGCGCCAAAGAAATCACTGATGAGATTATCAGAGAGTCCAATGAAAGATTCCCTGAAACTCAGATATCTCCTTACATTAAGCAAAATCCTACTTCCTCTGTTGCTGAAAAAGAAGACGAGGAGGAAGATGATGAGGAGGAAGAAGACGATGAAGAAGACAATGATGACATCCCTCACTATGGGGGAAATGATGATGATGATGACGATGAAATCCCTCCTGGTGCTCTCGAGCACTTCAAGAAGAGTAGACCAGGCAACTTCATGCCTGAAATAGTCTACACGGAGCCCTTGGGGGACGGACCTCTTCCTTCTCAGGATCCGTCCAGCCAATCAGGAAAAGGAAAGGAGGTGGTTGATCTTGATGCCACCATTCCAATATCTGAGGGGGAGACCGCTGCAGAGGTAACTCTTCCCCTTATCCCTTTTACTCCCATCTCTGAGCCTCCAACCTATCCTTCTTTCTCCCCTCCAAATTTTGGCTCTGACCAACCTCTCTCTCCTTCTCCCATTCGCAGTGAGTCTAGTCCCCAAAGGACTCCACTTTTTGGAAGGAACCTTCATCAGAGGAGCAGTTTATGTACATATCTGACTCTAACTCTGAAGATGAAGAAGGCCTCATTCCCAGACGCCGCGCACAAAGACCCCTAATAAGCGAGCCTGAAGAGGAAGAAAGGCGAATAAACTTTTTAAAAGAACTTGAAGCCAAAAGAATAAAGATTCCCTCTGCTGAACCAGAAAATCCCATTCCTATCAGCGTGGTGGATGACTTCTATTTTCTATCAAAGGAGGAGAGAGCACAAGCACATGAAGCTCAGAGAATAAGGGATGAAAAGATGAAACAAACAGAGAGTGACCCAGAGCTTGCAAGGAGAATACTCAGGGAGGATGTTGCTAGAGATAAGGCGACTAAAGAGCTGATCGAGAAAAGTCAAAGAGCCGCTGAAGCTCTGGCACAAAGAGAACTGAATGAAGAAAATATAAAGGTGAATGCCATCCTCGCTCAAGAGAAGATTCTAAATGCCCTAACTAATGAAGAACCAAGCCACAGGAAAAACGAACTACGCTGGTGCACTGAAAGATTCAATTTTCGGAGGTCTGATTCAAAAATCATTCGAGCAACGATCGAAGGACGTCCTTCCAAAAGGTATGGACTGAAGGTATTTGTTCAAATGTACAGGCATACGAATGTTGAAAAAGAAGAAGCCAAGTTCTTGAAGTTCTATGGATACTCTGAATGGCTAGAAATCAGAGACGTCATTCAGGTTTCAAATCAAAGTTTAAAGATGTGGTGGAAAGAGCATTGGATCCGCTTTTTCAGAGGATGTCACAACATGTGCAAGTTCCGCCTCTCCCTGAGCCTACAAGAAAGAGAAGATCGAATGTTGAAGGAGGTTCATCTTCTAAAAATGAACATGAAACCAAATTCAACTACGAAAGCATTCTCGGCCACCTGGAAATCCCTAACATCTCCATGCTGAACTCCTCTCTCCCTCAAGATAGAAAATATGAAGAAAATGAAATCATCACCTTCCCTGAACCTGGTATGGTTTTCTTGGATAACGATGGATTCTTAGGGCTCTTCAGAAACAAAGAAGTCAGCAAGGCTCCATCAGCTTTCATAAAGATCATGCATCACTACTGCTGGCCAGATGATCCGTTGATGAATCGACAGAAGAGGCTCTATGAAAATGAAATACGAAGAACACACGAAAAACTCTCAAATTAAAATATTGTTATTTTTTCCTTTGTATTACTCTTCGGTGTATTGTACTTTTCTCCACTTACAAATTTGTGATTTAATTGTTCATGTAATTTCTTCAGATTATTAACGAAATTTCAAATGAAGTACTCTACTCCAACTGTGTACTGAAAAGATCCCTGAAAACAGTAAATGGGACACTAAACATAAGAGTTCTAAATTCGTTACATACCTCCTTACTCACTGATATTTCCTTCTGAAATTTAAATCAGTGAATTACTTAAGGCCTCTACTTATAAAAATTGTGCTTTCATATCCTTATAAATGAAACTCAATAGCTATAATAGATTAGCTGAAAAATATCTCACAGATTAGTACTTAGAAATTTTTATTTAAATATTTCTTAAGTCCTTACTAATTCCTTCAAATAATTTTCCCATGTTACTTAATCATAATCAAATAGGGGGAGATTGTTGATCATAACTCCTCTCAGTGATTTGAATATGATTCCTTTGTATACTTAGTGAAATTCCATTTGTAAACTTATGCTTAAATTCAGCGATAGCATACGCTGATTGTTATCAGCGATCGTTGAGAATCAGAAGCCTAAAGTCTACCTCTAAAGCTCTGAAGATCAACCATCACACCAAAAGAACATTCAGCGGAAGTCGAAGACCAAGCTGAAGAAAGAGATAATCAGCTAATGATCTGAAGCGGTTCAGTGATAGCAACGGTTATCTAAATCAAAGTGTGAAGTCTTGTCTAGCCTCAGCGATACTCTGAAAGTTCATCCTTGAAGTTTCAAGTTCAGCGATCAAATGAAGCTTCTCAAACAAGATAAGTGTTGATCTTATCCTCGATGCACAAAAGTCAAACCTTATACTATGTTAGAGAAGGACGTACGGATTGTCTCTTATGTCCCATCATATCTGATATGGTACTGTTCACACGCGGCCAAAAGCATGGTTGCTTTTGAACAAAGGACAAGCTTCCTATGAAAGCTTGACACGTGGCATATACCTTTTGTCTTACATTAAATGCAAACGGGTATAAATAAGATGAAGATATCTTCTTCATCTTCATGCATGCTACTTTCCTAAAACCTCTGTCTCTTTCTTTCTTATTTCCTTGTGCATCAATCTGTGTGATTTCTTAAGTTACAATAGAATAGGTTTACTTGTTCTAATACCGCTTGTAACTGTAAATTTGTTTATTCAATATAAACTCATTTAAAAACGAAAATCTAACTGTTTCTATTCAACCCCCCCCCCCTCTACAAACTGTTTCTATATCCTTGAACTCTTGTAGACTCCTTTGGGACCAACACTTACTGCATATTGTTTAAAAAACTGTAACTTTAAAGGCAGTAAAACCACTTACTTTGCCAATTGAAGATAAGATACTAAGACATTCAACCTTAGTCAGGTACTGCGTCCGTCCCCGACGGAATAACCTGGGAGACCTATCCTCGTGCCAGCTGAATAACCTTCAGGCGATAGGAAAAAGCTCCAAGATCCATTTATGCAATTAATAAATAAAACAAATACACGGAGTTAAAAATGGAAACCAAACGAAAAAGGGGTATATAAATGGTTTAATTTTTAGGCCCTTTTATCTAACCTTGAAGGGGTATATGAAGCGCACATCGTCAACGCCTTGAACTCATTATCGTTTCGTCGAATGTAGGCACGATGCATTTTCTTAAATGTGTGTGCCCGTAAGTAAGAACCCCATGGATAATTGTTGAAGTCGTCTAAGTCCTCAACGGCCCTAAGAACCGTGGAACATACATACGACGTAAGCTCATGGCCCATACAGACCAACTCCTACATCACAACTAAACACACCCGAACGACATTCTCGTGTCCTAACTCGCACTTGCGGTTTAGTTTCATTTTCTCAACCACGACTTTAAGTTGCAGCCTGTCCCGGGATTGTCCGGGAAAAATCCTACCGACAAAGGTTTGCTCAATTGGAAGGGTTGGAATGGAGGGTTTCTATCCGAAACAGAGTCATGTTATCAGGCAGAACTCCTGTCGGACGAAACAGAATACTTTCTCGTAGGGTTTAAAATATAGCTCCTCGGAAGCTGCGTTTTCCACTATTACCTCTGTCTGAAAGAACATAGTGACTAGCATTCGGTCGCCTCTAATTTTGCCAATGTCCAACCAAGGACCGAAAGGCGAAGTGGCTTTAAAAATCGACATTAGCTAGGCGTATGACCGTCTTCATTAGAAGTACCTCCGACAGATTCTCTTGGCTCTCAGCTTCCCCAACCGATGGGTCAATATGATTATGCTCACACTTGAATCAGTTTAAGTATTTTGTGTCTGTCAACAATGATCTGATTGGCCCCATCACTCCTCTCCGCAGTCTCCGTCAAGGAGACCCAATATCTCCGTACCTTTTCATATTATGCATGGAAGGTCTCTCGTCTTTCCTAAATCATGAAGAAAAGGTAGGAAGATTTCACGGTTGCCAAGATGCCAAAGGTGCTCCTTCAATTTCTCACCTCTTCTTCGAGGACGACACCTTCTTTTTATGCAGGGCTTCGATCATGAGATTCGCCATGTCAAATATATGTTGTCGATGTACGAACATGCTTCGGTCAAGGGATCAACTATGCTAATTCTAGCATTATGGGAAGCAATAACTTAGCTACTGACCTCGTTCACGACTTCTCGTGTATTCTCGGCATTGACAAGCCCATTAACACGGGTCGTTATTTGGGTCTACCATCACTTGTCCGGAGATCTAAAAAAAGCATCTTTCGATTTATTCGGTATAGATTATAGCAAAAGTCGCAGAACTAGGGGAAACGTCCCATCTCCATGGCGGGAAGGCTACCCTCATAATAGTGGTGGCCCAAGTAGTACCGGTTTACTACATGAATGTATTTATTTTTCCGTCTTCTGTTGTCAAAGAGCTTGAAAAGATGATAAATTCCTTCTGGTGGGGTGGAAATCTGATGGCCAAAGATCATTTAATTGGATTTTTTGGGATAAACTGTGTCGCCCTTTGATTCATGGAGATTTAGACTTTTGAGACCTCACCGCCTTTAACGTGCCCATACTTGGAAAACAAGGATGGAGAATTTCTACAAGTCCTTCTTCTCTCGTCAGCAAAATCTGAAAAGCTAAAGACTACCCGAATGGGGTGTTTATGGAGGCCCGTATGGGAAGCTCCCCAAGTTATATATGGAGAAGTATTTGGCATTCTCAACTTGTTCTACAACAAGGGCTCCGATGGAAGGTGGGAGACGGTAGATCCATCAAGGTTTGGCACAACCTTGGCTTAGGGAGGATGGTAACTTCATAATTGAAATGCCGGCTGACAATAACCGTCCTAACCTTTGTATAAGGGACTTACTCGACCCCCATACTCTTTCTTGGAATTTAGATCTAATTAATCAAATTTTCACTTAGAGGGACCGTGATGGTATCCTCCCCCCCCCCCCCCGCCCCTTAGATTCGGGTCGGGATAGTCTCACTTGGCATTGGTCACCTAATGGGGTATACTCCATTAAATCTAGCTACAAAATCATTTTGGATCGCCTGGTACCTGATGCTCAACCGGTGATTAATGGTGACTGGCAGCGGATTTGGAAAGCCAATATTCCCCACAAGGTCAAATGTTTTGCTTGGCGTACACTTCGGGAGTTATTTCCACACGGGATGTGCTCCAAAAAAGAGGATTACAAATTACTCCCCTTTGCCCTCTGTGTAATCGCAATCCAGAAAATGCCTGGCACACGCTCTTTGGCTGTCATACTGTGAGATCAGTCTGGAGTGACGCGACTCTTTGGGACATAGTGGAACAACACATGGACAATACCGACTCGCTCCTTGACTTAGTCTTCAGTATCCTTAAGGCGTTACCTAAGGCCGAAGGAGACCAGGCTATAATGATTTTATGGAGTATCTGGCATTGACAGAACGATATCCTTTGGAATGACGGGCCTCATGAGTCGGGTTCGGTCATTAGGCGAGCTAACAACATCCTTTTGGATTGGCTTACCACTAGGGGACTCATTCTCTCGGACCAACCTGAGAATATTCCTCCCTGTAGTTCTAAATGGCACCCCCTTAGAAGGGGATTCGTTAAATGCAATATAGATTCCGCCACCTCTGAAAACTTCTTATTGGTGGGTTTCGGGCTATCATCCGAGACTGTCATGGAGCCTTAATCGTTTCCAAAGCTACTCCTATGCCTTCCCCCCCCCCCTCCGGTCCGTGAATGTGAGGCGCATGCTCTTAAAGATGTTATCTTATGGGTTTGCGATCGAGGCCTTACCAATGTCTTGTTTGAAATGATGACAAAACTATCTCGGGCGCCATCTATGACATGAGCCAAGACATCTCGGAATTTGGAGACATCATCCTAGATATTCGTCGGATCCTTGAGAACCATGAAAACTTCTCGATCCATGCAATTGGGAGACAAGCTAAGGAAGCGACTCATTTAACTGCGAGACACTCTCGTTTTTTTATCTTGTCCAAAAGTTTTTGATGTAACCCCGTACTTCCTTTCGCACTGTATTAACGACTTCTGTAACGATCACCAGTTTAATGACAGGTAGAGGTGTTCACGGTTCGGTTCGGTTCAGTTAGTAGGGAAAACGTGAACCGAACCGCATGAAGCGGATACCTGGCTACCCGAACCGAAACCGAACCGCGGGTTACACAAAACCGAACTGAACCGAACCAAAATAAGGCGGTTACCCGTAGTTCGGTTCACGGTTACCCGGATTAATATAAAAAAATATCATTTAAGCTATAAAAATGGTAACATTTAAAACAATTAGACAAACAAATAAATAAAACTAATAAAACCGCTACAAATTTAATTTAATTTAATTGTTTAAAATCCATTTTTCCGTTAATGTCGACTATTTTACGATTTCATACAAGCAAATTTAATCATCCAGCGTAATTTTTGACACCAAAACGTAAAAGACTTCACTTATTTAACTTTGGACTAATAAATATATAAATAATAATATGAATACTTATTATATAAATATTATATATGTATCATATCCGGTTCGGTTCGGTTACTCGCGGTTACCTAAAATTCAAAACCGAAACCGCCCCGTGAATGCCCGGTTTTTCGGTTTTCGGTTTTTCTAATTTCGAATTTTTCGGTTATCGGTTTTTTCGGTTTCGGATCAAACGGTTCGGATCGGTTTTCCAGTTTTTTTGAACACCCCTAATGACAGGATTGATTCTCGATCTGGTGATGGCAATGTCGTAGCTTGATCGCAACTCAATCATTGTTCTTCAAAAACAAGTTGAGAGTTAGAAAAGATTCAATTTTACTAATTTCCAATTAACATATTACGTTTTTCTTAACTTTATTACATATTGCATAAAAAACCATATTTCATCACCGTGAACGCACTGTGAAATATAGTACTTATAAATATAATCAAATCTAAGCCTTATTAGAACCAATAGGTATGAAAGAAGGCGATAACAACAATATATAAAGATTAAATTAGAATAACCAAATATATAAAATTAGAAAGAATACCTTACTACAATTCTTAATATCTAAATTATTTCGGTTTCATTTTTAATTTAAATTGGTATCAAACTATATATATATATATATATAGTAGAATCAATATAATATCTTTCATTTTACATAAAATGATTAAAAGCTATTTTTTTCAAAAAAAATTATCGAGAAGCCAAACTATGAAGAAACAGTCTCAAGCACATCGAAAAAACTTGAACAGATGAAATGAAATTTAACAATTCAATCAGATTTGGCTAGAGTCGAAGTGGTGACAATACTAACGACTATTGTTACTCTTCGTGCAATCAAAGGTTTGGGGAGAAATGGTTTCGATGAGGGTTTTTGGCCAAAAAGTTACAAATGAGTACATTACAACAAATTTAATGAAATTATCAAAATGTCTTGCAATTATGCGACAACACCAAGTTTGCATGGTAAATCAAATATTTTATATATATCTAGAGTATAAATCGATATATTATGAGTTTTGACAAAATAATTCTCATTACTCCTCATGATTGTAATTATTAGTCTCACACATTTCTTTTATCATTTTGAGTCAATTATAAAGTATGATCATGTAGAATCTATTATATATATATATAGAGAGAGATATAAACAATTGAGGATGATAAAATAGTTTCATATCACGTGTAACATCCATTCATATTAGTTTAATATCCGATATGTAATTATCGCCCATTTAACTTCAATATTTTTAAAAAATTATTGTCACCATGCAACACGCGGTATCTCATACTAGTTATGATAATTACGGGATATTATCTGTAAATAATTATGATTATTTAATGTTTTAGATAATTATATGATTATTTACAAATAAACATTAAACCTTATTTGAGTTATGGGCTGACTATGATACCAGTCCATATAACTAGGTTGATAGGCCAAATCAATTTCAGTTGGTTCGTTCATTTAGATTTTGGCTATTAGTTAAACGCAAAAAAAAACCTTTTTTTTCCTGTAATACATATATAGATCTACGGTTCTTGGGCTAACACCCGGTGGGAGATCAATGCGTGTTCATGTGTGGATCAACTATAGAGGAAACCTCTGTTGGTTTCTTAGTGCTCAGTCACATACATCGTCAGATCTATAAATGTACGAATTCCAAACACCCTATGGTGTGTTAATGTAATAACCCTAACCAATAATCTGATTTTTGGGCCTTAAACATAAACCTTGGGCTGAATCATTCTAAATCCTAAGCCCAAGGTATTTAAAGGGGATAATAGAAGAAAATTTCCAACATTCCTTCATAATTCAGATTTCTTAAGTGTGTGTGAAGTGTGTGATACGTGAACAAGAAGCAAGCAGAAGAAGGACCAAGCTAACACTCAAATTTGAGAAGGAATCGATTGGAGAAATAAATTTCAGGTACAAGCCTCTCTTCTCTTGCATTATCTTCTTCACTAGTGTCTAGAACCAAGATTAGTCAAGGTTTTTAAACCCTAGAGTTATTTGGTGGAAGGAATTAAGAAATGGATGATTAAAATGGTCATTTTTGAGTATTTCATAGTTTGGGGATTCATTCTATTGAACTCTTTTAGGGTTTTCATCTTATGGGAGGAGTTGAGTTTGAAACTCCATTGTTGTTGAATCTCCAAGCTTCACTTGGTTTTATTAGATTGGTTAATCTAGTCATTGGTTGGGCGAGTGATGTTAGAATTGGTTTATATTATTAATTTCCTCATTTCTTAGACTTTTGGACCTTAAAATCAGTGTATGAAAATTTTGGATGGGTTTGACTTTGAGGAATTTGGGTGTAAAGTTCGTGCAGTGAAACAACCGAGAAAGTGGGTTGTATGCGAGTTGCAACCCGCAGGAAACCCGCTTTTCCCTCTGTTTGGGAAATTTCAGTTTTTTCTTCGTTCGTTGTTAGGGGATAGATGTGAGGCATAGCTTGGGGGTTTGTCTTAGGGATCATAAGGTTAGTTTTTAGGATGTTTAAGATGGTTTTAACACCATTTCTATGACATCCAATTCAGGTGTTCGGTTTGGATTAAGTAGTCGTTTTAGCGTAAAAAGGTGGTTTCGAATCTCAGGTGAGTTCCCTTGACTTAAACTACACTTTTCATCAAAGGTTTATTCTATAAACTGATTATTGTGATATAAATTGGAAGCATGTTAATAATTTATACTCGTTTTGATTTATATAAATGTTGGTTGATGAATTGGCCTAAATATCGCGATATGCCTAACTAGATTAGACATGTACATAGGAGAGTGTGTGTACCTCGAGATGGTGCAAATCTCTTGGGAGTTATATCCCGTACATCTCGAATCCGTTTTGGATGTATGTTGGATAGGTACCCTTCTTGGGACTAATTATTGTTTCCGCATGTGGAATTGTGCGAAACACCTCTATTAAGTGACATGTGGAATTGTGTGATTAGCTTCGACTTTTCTACGATCCTTGTACATGGTCCCGTATTTGAATTACTTGCTTCCTTATTTTCATAACTAAATACTTCGGATTTAAATGCATTATTTAACTGCGGTTTATTTGGGAATTCACTACCTTGTGGTCTAACCCTCACTTTTCAAAACTAAAACCATTTTCAGGTAGAGGCTTGGTTGAGAGCTCTTCGAAGGGTAAGGGTAAATTTTGAGCCGGTCATAGAGTTGGATCGGAAGCCGTAGAGACTCCTTTATATTAATAATTCTTAGCTGTGGATAGGTATTTTTATTTTTCCGCTGCAAGACTTGGAGATGTATTAGATTCTTGGTTACTCTTGGCTTTTCGATTATTTATTTATGTTGGATTTTGTTTATGGATTTTGGGTTGTTACAAGTGGTATCAGAGCCCTAGTTTAAGTGAATTAAGCAATCTAGGAGAGCCTAGTCTTAGACTTTAAGCTAGGAAAGACGAATGAGAATTAGGGGACCATATGATAAAGACCTTGACAGGGATATTGTTAATAGGGTGGTAAGGACTAACATGTAAGGTAAATTTAGAATTACACTTGGCCAATGTAATTGTAAATTTACAGGTACATGTGCGTACTTGTTTACCTTATTACGTTTGAATTGTTATTTAAGTTATGTTTGTTATGTTATCGCAGAATTGAGCAATGACAACTCGTTCGGCAAGGAGTGGAGATACTCCCATCGTGGGTCGGGATTCCTCCGAGTCGGAAGAGAACGGACCCCTAGAGACTCAGGGTGCGGTGAACACCCATGTTCGCGGAAGAGGCCGAGTTAGGGGTCGGGGAAGAAGCGCGAGCCAAGTGGTGCGCAAACCACCAATTCCATCCGAATTGGGAGCCAGAGGCCGTGGTCATGGAAGTGGAAGAAGTGCGGGAATACCGGAATGTCAAGAGATGTCCGTGGAAGAAAGTTCAATTGGGGAAAGGGGACGAGGTCGTGGTAGGGTCAAAGGGGGGTTGCGGATCAAGCCTTTGTGACTCAAGAAACATTTGGTAATGAAATGGGGAAAGTGCAAACCTCCCTTTAAACTTTGTTGACTCACCACCAAAACTCCAATCCCTCAACTCGTGAGGTTAGTGAAGGAATGGAAGGATTGAGTTTGCTCAAGACCGAAGTGGGAGGTCATTCCCAATTGACTCCGGTAGTGATAACCGACACTAAGCAAATTGAAGGATGTAGTTTCAAGACGTTTGCCTCATGCAAGCCTCCTACTCACAAAGGGAGCGCGATCCGGTTTTGGCATTAAAGTGGTTAAGGGAGATGGAGATGGTATTTGATACTAGTAATTGCGCGGATAAGGACAAAGTGAAGTGTGCCCTTTCAATACTAAAGAGGGATGCTCTTTATTGGTGGGATATCGAGTCCGCCAAAGAAGGAGAGGGTGCAGCAAGAAAGATGTCATGGGAGTCGTTTGCTAGTAGGTTTAAATCCCAATTTTTCTCTTTGGCGGCGGTCAAGAAGTTGGAAGAAGAATTTCTTAAGTTGGAACAAGGGAATATGATGGTTCAAGAGTACATTTTCAAGTTTATTGAGAAGTCACGATTTGCATTAAAGTATGTTCCAACGGAAGAGTATCGTGTGGAGAGGTATACTTGGGGTTTGAGGAGTGACATCCGTGAGTTGGTTACGACAAGGAATCCTACCACCTTTCAAGCGGCGGTAGATGCAGCGGAGATGACTAAAAAAGAGAAGAATCGGCAAATAACCGAGAGGGGTGGAGACAAGAAAAAGTGGAAAAGAACGGGAGGTGAGGCGAAGAAGGCAAGGTTCTCTCGACCCGAATCACGAGGGAACCAAAAGTTTGTTGCTAGGCCATGCGGGAAGTGCCACTGAGTTCGTAGAGGCGAGTGCGGGTCGGATTCGAGATCATGCTACCGGTGTGGTTCGCCTGATCACTTAAGGCCAGATTGTCCCCAGTTGAAGAAAGGAGGAGTATCTATGCAAGGAAGTCGATCGAGTGGTAGGAGTGAAGAGAAAAGGTCGGAGCCGGCACGCCCGAAAGAACGTGTATTTCAGAGGACTACTGTCGAGGCTGAGGAGATACCAGACGTGGTGATATGTACATTCATGGTAAACTCTTTATGTGCCAAGGTGTTATTTAATTCAGGAACTAATCGTTCCTTTGTATTGCCTGATTTTGTGAAATTATTGCGTTTGAGACCTAAGAGATTGGCCCATATGTTTGAAGTTGAAACGGCCGAGGATAACATTGTTTCTATTAGAGAGGTGTTTGATGATTGTTCAATAGATCTAGAAGGTAGTTTACTACCTCTTCAATTGCACCCTATGCTGATGTGTGAGTTCAACGTTATTTTGTGGATGGATTGGTTAGCTAAGAATAATGCTAACATCGTCTGTAACAAGAAGATGATCCATGTTCATGTACCAGAAAAGGAAGTTGTGGTAATTTATGGGAATAGGCGCGATAGGAATACTAGCCTTATTTCGATGATAAAGGCTAACCGGTGTGTGAGGAAGGGATGTGTGAGTTACTTGGCATACATTGTGGATGCTAAGAAAGAGAAACGAAAGTTGGAAGAGGTTGAGGTTGTGAAAGACTATCCCGAAGTATTTCCGGATGACTTGACAAGTCTACCACCGGATCGTCAGATTGAGTTTAGTATCAATTTGGTACCCGACGCTACCCCAATAGCACGTGCACCATACCGTTTGGCACCTTCGAAAATGAAAGAAATGATGGCACAACTTCAAGAACTGTTGGAGAAAGGGTTCATTCGATCGAGTACGTCACCTTGGGGAACCCCTGTTTTGTTCGTTAGGAAGAAGGATGGGACCATGCGTATGTGTATTAATTATCGCGAACCGAACAATGTAACCATCAAGAATAAGTACCCATTACCAAGAATAGATGACTTTATTTGATCAATTGCAAGGAGCAAATTTCTTTTCGAAGATTGACTTACGGTCGGGATAACCAATTGAAAGTAAAGGAGACGGATGTACTTAAGACGGCATTCAGAACCCGGTATGGGCACTACGAGTTTTTAGTGATGCCGTTTAGTTTGACCAATGCCCCAGCGACAATTATGGATTTAATGAATCGAGTGTGCCAACCGTACTTGGACAAGTTTGTAATTGTTTTCATAGATGATATCTTGATTTATTCGAGGTTGGAAGAAGAACACAAGAAGCGTCTTCACCAAGTGTTACAATTATTGAAGCACGAGAAGCTTTATGCAAAATTCTCCAAATGCGAATTTTGGCTCCGGGAAGTTCAGTTTTTGGGACATATTGTGTCGCAAGAAGGTATAAAAGTAGACCCGACAAAGATTGAAGCTATTAAGAATTGGGAGCCTCCTAAGACGCCTTCAGAAGTAAGAAGTTTTCTTGGATTGGCTGGTTACTACCGTAAATTTATTAAAGACTTTTCTCGTATGGCAACACCTTTGACGTCCTTGACAAAGAAAAACATCAAGTTTGTTTGGACGGAAGAATAAGAAAAGACATTTAAAACTTTGAAGGAGATGTTGTGTGGTGCTCCAATTTTGGCATTGCCGGAGGGTATGGAAGATTTCGTAGTGTATAGTGATGCATCTGAACTTGGGTTGGGATGTGTCTTAATTCAAATAGGGAAAGTAATAGCTTACGCGTCGCGACAGTTGAAAGACCATGAAAGACGATACCCCAAGCATGACTTGGAATTGGCGGCCATGGTCTTTGCATTGAAGATTTGGAGACACTACCTGTATGGACTAAGTGTCAGATTTTCATGGATCATAAGAGCCTTCGTCACTTATTCGATCAAAAAGAGTTGAATATGCGTCAAAGAAGATGGATGGAACTATTGACCGATTATGATTGTGAGATCGAGTATCATCCGGGAAAGGCTAACGTAGTAGCCGATGCGTTAAGTCGCAAGGAAAGAGGAGAGTCGTCGAAAACCCTGGCGTCCGAGTCGAAGCAAAGTATGACTTGGCCGAAGAAATCAAGAAGTGTCAAGAAGAGGCATCTTTAGAAGAAAATCACAAGAAGGGAAGAATAGTGGGACTGGTGTCATCTTTTACGGAAGATGATCGAGGAATGAAGTGTTTCAACGGACAAGTGAATTGTTAGATAATATTATTATAATCATAAAATTATAATCAATTAAAATCACAATTATTACTAAACATACACCAACTACTAAAACCATACCATACAAACTCTATATATCCCGCTCCATAGAAAAGTGTATACTCCAAATGAACCATACTATATAAACTCTATATATCCTGCTCCATAGAAATGTCTATACTCCAAATGAACCATACTATGCAAACTCTATATATCCCGCTCGGTCTATACTCCAAATGGTAGAGAGCCTAATTTTTGAAGACCTCCAACTCAATACCTTTATTGCTCCATGGGTAGATGGGGCTGTAGTATCATTAGAAGTGAAGTATAAGTACGTAAAATGTAAATATGAATTCTTTTTCTTGTGGCCACTTTTCATCCCTTCAAAACGTTAAATTCCTTTTCCAATCCCTCCGTCCTTTTCGAGCCCTTCTTAAACAGAGTTTTACTCGAATCGACCAAACAAGAGCCAAACTAGAAAAACCCTTTTACCGTTCTGGGGGTTTTTAACAATGGTTTAAGGAAACCCGCTTAATTTGAACGTTCGAATCGAAAATTCAGTGAATTTCAAAGAAACTTGGGAGTTTTCAAGGCATAGAGCAGAATGGATCGGATCGACACAGTGAAAGAGTTGCCTTTCCGGGTCGGGTTCACCGGCCACAGCGGCCATATTCGAATCGAGCCACTACCTCCTGTTCAACAGTCCAGCTCCATTAACTCGCTACCGGAGTTTATACTCGTTAGTTCTTTATCTTGCTGAGATGCTGTTCATGTTTTCTTTCTAAATTTTAAATTTTTCTGTGGTTTTTGTTAATTTTCCAGAACGGGAGTTGACCACCCTTTCTATAATGCCATATTGTGTCAATATGCTAAGTGGAAATCTTGTTTGGTTTCTGAAATTCATTGTTTTTCTTCATAAAATAGACCGTTACTGTGGAAAAGAGAGAAGTAATCACCTCATGGTTTGGCTTTGGCCCAATGGAATTAGCTTATCTCTACCATCCAACTACAATGATTTATTGGTAAATTTATGGTTGGATGCCAAAAGAATCATCTTCTGAAGTCGAAAGATTTTTCTTATGGTATTAGAATGAATAGAGTAGTAATAGAGGCTTCATCACAATTTATACTTTTATTTGGCTGTTTTGAAATTTAGTTCAGAATCTAATGCAGTGAGGGAAGATATTCCTGAAACTACCATATTTTTTCAAACAATCTTAGTTGGGACCTGGAACAACAATCTATTTAATGACATCATTGATTGTCCATTCCGATTCAGTTGTGTTCTGTAAAGTGTGGGTAAATTTACTAGTATTATGGTTTTTCTTTTCTCTAATATAGCAACTTTACTGGTTGATATAAGTCTTGTAACACTGACATCATCAGTGTTTACTGAAAATTATACATGGCCAAAAGAATTTGGCAAATTGCAACTGAAAGAAATAGATGATGTTACCAAATTTGAATTTAATCTAAACAAAGCTTACAATAAGAACTAAAAAAGGCAAAATAGCTATAGAGAAAACAAAGTATGATATGTTTTGTGTGCACATGTTATATTATAGATATACATCAACGCAAATCTAATATTGTCTTGATAGCATTGATCGTAAAAGATATAGAAAAATACATGTTTGGTTACAAAACAATATTTTTTTTGGTTAAAACTAAAATTGAAGGGAAGGGTTGGTTTTTAATCGTCTTGGTTGGTTTTGTCCACTTGTTTTTTTTTTGGTTGGTTTTGGGTTTTAACTTACACACACGCAGTTTGAACATAAACTTTGGCTTTGTTTTTTGAGTTGTGTCATATTTTGTTCATGTATCTTGATATGCCATTAGCATTCCCTATTACTGTTTGAGGTGATGAAGAAGTCGTTTTGTCAAAGACTAACATTACTGTGTTGCCAAATACTCGACCTGTATTACATGTCGGCATGCCATTATCTCTTTTGTCATTAAATCTTTCATTGTGGTGGTTAATGATTTTTGAAGATCTCAAGCCTTTTAATTTAACCATTGTTTTGAATGTTTGATCTGAATTTGGTTGTTTTCTTATATGTTGATCCTCATAGTCATATCCAACTTCTATTGATTAGAGAAATTTAAAGCGTTGAAAATTTTGTTTATCAATTGAATGTTTTGCTTGTCTATGTTGTAGTTTCCTTTGAGCGACTCTCGGACTTAAGTTTCATATTTGAAAAAATGTGGCCTGCGAGTATATGCATATATTGTTTTGAATCATAAAGAATAGTTTATGACCGTTGATAGGTGATTCAGAGTGTCAAAACACTAACACCTAATAATTTTTGTTCTGTAACACCTATGCTTTATGTTTCCAGCCACCTGCATTTGCTAGGGAAACACCAGAATCAATCAAAATGTTTGTTGAGGATAAATATCTCCTCCCAAGATTGGATCCTGATGATTTTTCTGCCGAAAAATCTGGAAGGCAGTGGGAGTTTGACTGGTTTGATCAAGCAAAAATTCACTTAGAGCCAACATTGCCACGCTCTGTTGTAGTACCTGCATGGGAATTACCATTTAGACGTCCAAAGCATGCATCAGAGCTTCAGAAATGGGAACCTGCATCTGTGCAGGTAATGCTGATGTCTATACTATGCACTGTTTTTAGATTTGTAAAAAGCTACTGCATGCAATGTACTCTAATTCTACACATTTGGTTGGATGATGTTTATTAACTCTGCTTATTCCAGTAACCACCTTGAAATGTAGAAAGTTGCATCATGCATGAATGTCATTGACTTAAAAAATGATTTTGCTTGGTAAAGGCATCCGAATATCCTTCTTTGAAATGTTTTTTCTTTTGGAGGGACATCCCTGGATCTTTACTTTTAAGTGATGGAGAAAAGGAAAAGGGAGATCATAATCAATTCGAGTAAGAATTTTTCTAAAGATGGTTGCTATTATTTGGGGATTTCTAGAGAAAGGAACTGAAGCAATCGCATTTGGATGGATGAAGTAGTACCTATTTGAGATTGAGGGGCATAATGAACATGAAATTGGTCCCTTACATTACATTTCATGGAGTTGACTTATTATGATCACTTTTAGGTTGATGTGTCAGAACTCATGGTAGAAGCGGAGAATTCTATTGGTGTGCGCATTAGTGGACCTCCAAAGGATTTTGTGAAGGGAAGCATTAACAACCGTCCTTTTCGTCCAGGTGGTTTGGACGATTCTCAATCCATGGGAAGGACTTTTCCTGAGGGTGCTTCGAATGGTGAATGGGTACGGGAAGTGCTGAATGGTGCTCCTGCCCAAATCATCCCTCCTAGTTTTAAAGAAGGAATGGATCTCGGAGAGCTCAAGGTTTGTTGTATAAGATATGATATCATTAGTTACTTTATGTATACATGTTCTTATTCATGTTGTTTTAACTTTTATAGGGATATCCGTGTTCTTGGATTATTCATGAAGATCAGAGTGTTCCCAAGACAACATCTGAGGTAAAGCTAGTCAGATATTCATTGCGGTCATGAATCCTGTTTTCAGTGGTGGAATAGTCACATTGTTTTACCAAAAAAATGGCCACGCTTGAATATTGAGTGTGTAACGAGTTACTTTTAACTTACCATTACTTCGTTGTGCCTGTAGATTAAGAAATCATCACGACATTAAAACGACAATAAAGTAATATCACCATTTGAAACTTGAAACAAGAAAATGCTTCCTTCGATTTTGGAAGTTTGAGAATCAGAAGGTTTAAGTCCCAAAATCAAAATTGAATTTCTTCTTTTTTGGATGGATGGAGTGATATTTATGTTCTCGTTCTTTCACGTTAATCTTTTGTTACCTCTGCAGAGTACTTTATCTGTCCAGTTTGATGACTTATTTAAAAGAGCTTGGGAAGAGGATGTTATGGAACTAGCCATTGATGGTATGTCCAATTCAACTCTCTTGCGATTATTCTTCCCTTCCTTTTCCTAGGGGAGTACTTTAGTTTTTCGAATGGCTATTCTTTGGTTGACTTCTAATGAAACTTTGGTTGATTTAAAAAAATTATTTTTATTTAAGCACTCCTAAGTTAACATGCCCACAAGCAAACATAAAACACATTACAACCATCCATGGAGACAAAACTTATTTTAATATAAATGCTCCTATGCTAGCACGCCAACAAGCAACATAAAACACACTATAATAATCCGTGGAGGCGAAAAGGCTCAGATCCGAGCCTGGAATAGTATTCTCCTTTG
Organism: Silybum marianum; assembly: GCA_036898165.1. NCBI lineage: Eukaryota > Viridiplantae > Streptophyta > Magnoliopsida > Asterales > Asteraceae > Silybum > Silybum marianum. The sequence continues at coordinate 9,658,628 of CM072540.1, read as the reverse complement.
GGTTTGATTAAATTGGCAATGTACAGTAATGGAAGTGGAGACATAAGCTATACATACAGGCTTATCATGGCTTCTGAAGCCAATTCCATTGTCAGCGACCTATTTAACTCATGTCATTGCTTTGCTTTCCAGTTCTGGATTGCCAAATCACTGATATATTTGCTTATTCTTGCACTGAAATATGGTAGTGGTGGAAAATTTCTCATGATTGACATAGATAGGTTTGGGCATCACATTCCAGATTCAGACATAGATATACATGTTGCTTTTCCCAAATCAATTTCATTCAAGTTTCTTCAGCCACAAAAGCCATTAGACCAAAGTAGTGTTTCTATTTACGCCAATATCAATAATTTTCTTTTTTACGTGTGGGGGGGGGGGGGGAGTTCCTACTTATGTTACTTTGAAACTCTGAATTTCAAATAAGGTGTGACTGATTGTTTGCTGGTTCAATTGGTGATTAGAATAGAAAAATGAGAGTTGAACAAGGAGAATTATTTTTTTTTTGTACTTGAAACAATAGGTTACATGCAACTTAAATAGGCTGAAGCTATTCTAGGAGACTCACTAATACAAGGAAAACACTAATCACATAATATTGACAAGACATAAATTGAAGATGAGAATAGCATAGAATTACAAAAGCCCTGCCAAACCCCTGTACGACTTCGTCTATTCCTGGATAAAGAGAAATATGACCAAGAGTGGTTCGAATATATATATATATATATATATATATCGACCTGCCTACTCGGGTCTTGTATGGATATGCAGGAAGGGGTGCTCCTAGGTGTGTGTAGGGGTTGTGTTTGTTCGCGAGGACGTCATGCTTAGGATTCTCTTTCAGCTGCTTTTTCTTAACTTAGGGCGTTAGCTGGCAATAGCCATCGGAAAAGCTATATTCCATTGGTTCATCAATAGTAGATTTGATTGTTGATCGAGGTCTGATAATCATATCATCTGAAATTAACAGTATGGTTCATGTATATAATTTCCTTTTTTATACTTCTTACTATTAGATAGTGTCCATAAATCTCATAATATGTCCCCAAAGATTCATAGTGAATTTCGATGGAGCTCCTCTTGCAACAATAACGCGTTGATCTAGTCGCCGCCGGAACCACAAACCCCCTCAAGTTGGATCATAGATATTGATTGTGTCCAACTTTCTAATCAATAATTCGAATTTGTTGCCGAACAATTCTTTGGTGAAGATATCTGCCGCTTCATGGAATATAGACAACGCAAACTCTTCCAGAATTAATCTTTTCCTTGATAAAGTGTCTATCAATCTCTACATAGTCTTGTTCATTCGTGATGGACAGGGTTGTGCTATGCTTATAACTGCTTTGTTATCACAATACAATAGGTAGAGAGATATCCATCTTGAGTTCTTTTAGAAGTCTGAAAGTCCATAGAAGTTTACATATACCCTGTGCTATAACACGAAATTCAGCTTTTACGGTTCAGCTTTTACGGAACTTCTTGAAACAAAAAGTTGTTTTTTACTCTTCTAAGTCACTAGGTTTCCATACACGAAAGTGGTATACCCAGTGGTTGACCTTCCATCTTTCGACCCCCCTCCCTCCCCAACCTGAGTCCGTGAAGATCTCTATTGGCTCACACGACTTACTGTGAAGGCAATGTCAGGGCTTGACTGGGAAAGATAAATCAATCTCTCAACAAGACATTGATATATCCCTTTATCCACAAGTTCTCCGTCGTGATCATTTAGCTCGACATAAGGGTCGATTGGAGTTGCAATGGGTTTAATTCCTATCATACCCGTTTCTTTATATTTTTGTTGGGTGATAGAAATACCTTTTTGGAATGAGCAACTTCCAAGCCAAGGAAGTATTTAAGAAGACTAAGGTCTTTGATCTCAAATGTTTAAGCCAATGCCTTTTTCGCTTTCTCAATCTCAACCAAGTTGCTACATGTGACAATTATATCAACATATATGATTAAGATTGTGAACTCCCCCTTATTTGAATGCTTGTACTAGAATAGTGCATGATCAACTTGTCCTTGAATAAATTCAAGCTTCTACTTCATCTCTCCAAACTTTTTAAACCAAGCTCAAGATGATTGTTTAAGTCCATATAGAGACCTCTTGAGGGAACCCACTATCCATGTACACTCCTTCCTCTAGGGTGCCGTTGAGGAATGCGGAATGCATTTTTGACAACTGAGTTGATATAGAGGCCACTCAAGGCACATGAGGATCCTCGCAATATTGATTTTGGCTACATGAGCAAAAGTCTCCGAGTAGTCAAGTCCATTTGTTTTGGTAAATCCACGAGCAACTAACCTTGCTTTGTATCGATTGATGCTTACATATGTATTAAGCTTGATATTAAACAACCATCGACAACTTACAGTCCTTGTCCTTTGGTAATTTCATCACGGACCAAGTCTCATTCTTCTATAGGGCTGTCCTTTGCCTCACAGGAACAGAGAGAGGATCAAAGCGAGGAACATAGAGACGGACTGCGACCATTGCAAAAGGTTTATTCCATTCACTTTGTGAAGGGTTATTTGCAATGATGAATCCAATGAGGCTGCTGGTAAAGGAGGGGTTGACTTGTGGAGAGGGTCATCATTCGATTTCTCCATATCAGGACAAGTTATTGGCTGATTGAAGAAGGAACGATTAGACAAATTGTAGGGGCTCTAATACCATGAGTTGAATAAGGAGCATTCTTATTCCTTTTGTACCTTGACTTAATTAGGCTATTCTAGGAGACTCACTAGTACAAAGAAAGCACTAATCACAGGATATTGACAAGACATAAATAGAAGATTGAGAATCAATCTATCTACAAGAAAATATTTACCAAATAATTTTTAGATTATATGCCAACAAAAAATCAATAAGCTACAGATATCTTTGCCACTTGAATGAATAGCCAATACTTATTGAACCGCTGTGAATATAGTTCATGAGAGGTATATGACTTGCTTCTACGTCCATCTAATGTTCAGTGATTATGCTGAAATTTCCTTGGTATTGATCTGTATGGATAACATGTCAAAGCTAAATAATGTTGATAATTAAAATTGTAGAAGATGGAAGAATCTTATACTGTAGATTTATGTATGTAAAACCAAAAACAAGCTCTAGATTTGGTAGGTTGCTCTCATCTTCCTTATATCTGTATTAGTAGCGTCTATGTTTGGGAGGTTAATAACATTCCTGGCCATGTAGGAGAAACGTCAGAGTTAGAAATTGAAGTAATCGAGGCCGGATCTGCCAAGTCCATTTCACCAGAAGCTGAAAACAAGTCAGATTTTCCTGTTGGTGCACTTGACTCTGAATCATCTGTTATAGATCAGATTTTGTCAATTGGATCTCAAGGATTGGCTAAAGGATTAGATGATTCTGGTCGAAAACAACCAAATGAGGCAAAGGATGATTCTGGTGATGGTGATCGACATCAACTGGAGGAGGCAAAAGTATCTTTCCCATAAGAATTCCAATGTGCACCATCCTTACGTGTTCTTGTTGATGCTTTTTCTTAGTGGGTGCTTTTGTTTTGCAGGTTTGGGCCGTTACTGGAGGTAGCGATGGGATTGCGGACCGTTTTGATGAACTTGTTCCTGACATGGCGTTGGATTTCCCTTTTGAACTAGATGCATTTCAAAAGGAGGTAACAGTAATTTGTTATTACTTTTTTATACCATACTACATCATTGTAGTCTGACTGTAATTTCTAGTGATTTCAAGATAAGTAATAACCACCATGATAGTCTTGATAATATGGCTAATTCAGTATATTACACCACTTTGATGAATGGTCATAAAATTAGTTGGAATGACCGTTATTGCTTTTTTGTGAACTTTTTTTATGCATAATGTTTCCACAGTTGTGAAGCATTTGTTTTTTTTTTCTTCACGGGAATCTTAAGTTTCTTTGGTCTTGAACTTCCCTTCGGTTTGGTGAAAGAAAATGTACATTTTCAATCCTACAATGCTGATCTAGTAATGGAAACCATTTCATTCATATCAGCTATCTTCAGTTGGTGGTTACATCCCAACTTTATAGGGGTAAATTGACGGCAAAGTCTCTCTAGTTGTAAATGGCGATTTATGGTTCGATTGCTAATTACATAATGCATTTACACACATGCTTACTCTACTTATTGGGTTTTTATTTATGAACACAAATGTGCATGGATTAAACGTGGCTTCCATGTGCTTCTATTTAACATTTTTGTTTCACATGAACTTTTCAAATAGAAATTCTAATCATTGACCTTGTCTAAGAGACTACATTGGATCAAAATCAGTTTTACTAACGCTATGCGAGATGCATACAGAAGAGCATCTCAAGAGGATAAATATTCTTAAAATTGCAACTTGCAAGTGATCCGAAGTGGATGATAGTTTTCCATTAAGCATCACTAGCTATACCAAGTTAGGCCTTCTCCAAAGTTGCCTCAGAAACTCTAAATTTGGAGTTTTGAATAAAATTCTGTCTCCAATCAACATGCTAAATTTGGAGGGATGATTAGTAACACTATGAATTTGGAGTAACATGATTCAATATTCATGGCTCTGAAAGTTAATTTTTATTTTAACCCTTTTGGTTCTTGAACTTCTATTTTATACCCTTATCATATTTTGCTAAATTCACATAGTTTGTTATACTTTAAAAGTAAACATTATTTTACAGAAAATCTATCACCTCGTATACTCTGGGCAGTGCTGGTCACAAAATCTATCAACATAGCTGGGCTATGGTCATTGAGAGACATTCGGTTAGTTGTAATAACTAAAAAGCGTAGCTGTGGGCTGGGGGTAGGTGTCACTCGGTTAGTCAAAGTTGTTGGGCTGGGGTAGGTGTAAGTCGGTTAGTCAAAGTTGTTGGGCTGGGGTGGTATAAAAGCAGGTGGGAGAAATAGTGGTGGGGAACAATTTTGATAATTGGAGTTAAGCGAGTGCTGTGGAGAGATCTCAACCTCTCGAAAGCTGAAAAATAGTGGAGGGCATCAGTTATGATATTGTTCGATTCTCTCAATTCTAATAGAAACTACATACCTGATCATTAAAGTGTTCATCAATTTGTATCAGAGCAGCACGATCTACGAGATGACCTATGCTGTTACAGCGGTCAGAATCTGAAATAGCGTTCAAGATCATGATTTGATGTATCTGTTATCGCGATCGTATAGCGTCCACAAATAGCGGTTCATGTAATAGTTACAATTATATATAAATATATGTGTATATACATAACATATTATATATTGAAGATGAAAACATATTATATATATTGCCGATGGCAGAAGATAACGTGAATAGAAGAGATGACAAGCAAACGATGTTGGAAGATGATGTTGTTAAGAGAAGATGCAGAAGAGTAGAAGATGATTCACAATGCATGAATACAAGAGATGTGAGAGGAATAGCGAGTTCACACACCGATATTGCAACGTGATACACTGGTTCCAATGGGAGAACCAGCACCGGCCATCTACGAGGTGGAACAAAAAGGCTATGCTGTTATGATAGTTTAGGATGACGGTCGCTGGAAGTTTTGGTGAGCCATTTTTGGGCCTGAGACGGGAACGTACCAAGAATGAAGATATAAAGAAATTTGTGGCTTTAACTAAAATTAAACGTTGCATCATCAACATTCTCTGTCACGCTGCAGGACCCCCACTATTTCTCTTCTGCTGCCAACAACTGCAAGGCGTAAAAGTTAAAAGTAAATTAAACTATAACATTGATTAAACAAGATGTATTACAACCTTGAAGTACAACAAAGCTAAAGAAAGTACAATGAAACGAAAGGACACAATATTACAACTTGATTAGAATCAAATTAAAAGGATTTATGACCAAATCAGAAGGACCTCAAACATTTGAGGATTTTAATTTAATATTAGCAATTAAATGTGTGTATATGTAAATTTATTTTGTCTAAAAAAGTTCGGAGTAGATTTTCAAATTCAGAGTGGGAATGTTCTCTTTTTACTCCAAATTTGGAGTTGAAGGTTGGAGTACATTGGAGAAGAGTTGGATCCCAGTGAAAAGTTGGTTGGTTTGGATAAACCATTACCTGTTATGTTATGAATGAGATGCCTATTTTATATATTTATTTACCTTCTTAAAACAATGGACATTTTTTTGCTGTGTGATTACAGGCTATATATTATCTTGAGAAGGGGGAATCGGTTTTTGTTGCAGCTCATACATCTGCAGGAAAGACTGTTGTTGCAGAGTATGCCTTTGCACTAGCATCAAAGGTATGACATATCTCCGTATTCAAGCCATTAATTAATGTTTTTATGTCATTGCAGTCCTTTATTATTATTATTGTTAATTGTTCTTCTTACTTCTTTTCTCCACTCTCCTAAATTCTTCTTTATTTTATTCCGTTTCTCTTTCCTTCCTGGAACAATTTTTTTTCCTTCATATAATAATTTTTTCAAAATCTTCTATTTCATTTGTCTTGTGGTCGATCTTCACGGAAACAACCTCTCTACCCCTAGGGGTGGTGGCACTTTGTGTGGGATTTTTTGGGTATCGTTTGGTTTGGATTAGTTTTTATGTGAACCAGAATTCCAGAAGTAATTAAATTCTATTGTAGATGGGTCTTGTATTAATTAATATGTACTCATTTATGAAATCTCCTGAATAAAGATGCTTTAATTTTCCTAGGCTTTAATTTGCTTAAATTAACTGATGCTTGTCTTATGCAGCACTGCACAAGAGCAGTATATACTGCTCCCATCAAAACAATCAGCAACCAAAAGTACAGGGATTTTTCTGGAAAGTTTGACGTTGGTCTTCTCACTGGGGATGTTAGCTTGAGGCCAGAGGCTTCCTGCCTCATTATGACAACTGAGATATTAAGATCAATGCTTTACAGGGGCGCTGATATCATACGTGACATTGAATGGGTAAACTGAGTCATATTATGTTGTAATTTGTTTCATTGATCAATTTTTTTTTCAATAATTCATATGCAACTTAATTTGTATTGGCTGGACTTGTATTCCTGGTGTGTAGGTTATATTTGATGAAGTGCATTATGTAAATGATGTTGAAAGAGGGGTTGTTTGGGAAGAGGTTATCATCATGCTTCCAAGGCATATCAATTTTGTTCTCCTCTCTGCCACGGTAATTCTGTTTACATAAAGCCACATAAATTTAAGAGTTCCTATACAAAATATTGTTTGTTATCTAGTTTCATATCGATTTTATTTCAACAAGAAACATATAACCGAAAATTTGGAGTTCAGGGATACAGAATGTTTTTTTGTTGGTAAAATGAATAAATAAGTTTGTTAACCTTTGACGTAGAAATCTTTGTTTGATGTTGAATTTGAGTGAGGGTTACTATGTTCTTTTGTATTTGCAGGTACCTAATACAATTGAATTTGCCGATTGGATAGGCAGGACAAAACAAAAGCAAATCCGTGTAACTGGGTAAATTTATTACCATCAGAAATGGCACACTTATTACAAAGCTTTATGCGTTCCGTCATATTTTCAACTTTTGCTGCTTTAATTATCTTTGTAAAATGTATGCACAACAGCATCCCACTATAAAAAAAGTGACTGGAGGACAGGAAGGGTAACGATGCCAATTTTAAGAAATTGTTATCAGGTTTTTATATACTGACCCACAATTTGGGGGCACCGGCTGTTTACCAAATGCTTACCCGGGTAAGCGCTTACCAAGTCACATTACCTTACCTGATGAATATGGTAAGAACCAATAATCTTACCCGGTAAGAGCGAGGCAAGGACCAAGAGTCTTACCCGGTAAGTGAGGGCGACGACTCTTACCATGGTTAGCGCTTACCGAGTAAATTGTTGCATAAGATGCCGTTTTGGTGGACTAAAATCTTACCCGATAAATATATGATAGTGTTGAATATAAGCACTTACCGGGCAAGTGTTTGGTAAACAGCCGCTAAGAAAACTCTATCCTAGTACTTCCATACTTGATTTTGACAATATTTTTATTGTAATTCGATAGCCTAGAGAAATTATCGACTTTTTCCTCTACAAGGAAATCATTTTTTATTAATTTTGAATCTAAAAGCAATTCATTTGACACTCGAGGCCATTAGACTAGCTATATTGTATGGGTCAGAATGTTGGGCAACAAGGAAAGAACATGAAAGGAAGTTGGAGGTTGCAGAAATGAGGATGCTTAGGTGGACCATGTATGATAGGATTCCAAACGAGGTCTACTGGGTGGTGCTGCGATTTGCGCCCACACAGGATAGTTGAGGTAGGGAAGATTGTGGTGGTTTTGCCACGTACATAGGAGACAGAGGAGGGTAGAAAATGTGATGGTCGAGGGAGTGAGGATTAGGGGCACCGGGGACTTGAGAGGGGTAGGTGAGGTTAGACATGAGGACTTGTTTGATTCAGTTGGTTAGGAAATGATTTAACAACAAAAGATTTTGGGCCACTAGCTCTTTAGGCAGACAATCTGGTATTAGTACGTATTGTTGATTGGTAGATTAACTAGGAGTGGATCTTAATCTAGTTGTTATTACATGCTAAGCAGTTAACACGGACGATTGCAGAAATCCCCGTCGGATTTGCAATTGCGGTTATCGCGTTGAGATAGCGGTAAAAAAATAAGTTCATAAATTAAATATGAAGATGTGTATATATCTATATAACTTAATATATTGTATGCCTAATACATATCAATCCAAACAATTCAAAATAAGTTCCAAGCCACACAAGCAACATAGTAATAGAGTTTATTGGCTTGAGTTGAGCAACAGTAGTCTAATATAGTAGTCGATTAGATCAGAACAATAGAGCACCGCAGTGTCGACCACAACAGCAAGCACAGGTCGGTCAACCACAGTTTGTTTAATGAAAATGAGAAAGGAGGGTCGATGGACTTAATCTAGGTCAACCTAAAGTCTATGTCCCAAGTTATTAAAGTAAAATCCCGTAATCTATTAAAAATGAAAGTCAACATGTCCTAAAACTCAAAGATACATGGAATAAATTATAGAGGTATAGTGGACCACAATTGCAAAGCAAAATCTTGGTGCAATAGTGGTGAAGCACCGCTACAAACCACTGCTATTTGGGAACCACTATTCTTCTCAGGCCCGCAATCCGCTATTGCACCGCAATTAACTGCATAGATTACATTATTCCTATTCACCTCTGAGTATGTTAGTGGTAGCTATTGTTTAGGAAAGATCATGTATTTGATATTTTACCAGGTCTAGAGTCTTGTAAAAATTAAAATAATCCCCATTATTCAGTAGAGTTATTAATTGATATAGTTTCTGAGCTTTGCTCGTGGCTATTTTGTTGTGAGGTATAGTCAATATATCTCATCTTTTCTTGTTCTTGTCCATTCTCTGTCTCTTATTATTGTCTTGATAAAAAGGAGCATCGAGTTCTTATTATTTCTCCTGGTTCTTTGCCTAATTTTGTTATAAAAAATGTTTGGGGACATTTATAATCTTTTATAACCTCATTTATGCAGTGGGAAACGCATAAAACCCGGTGACCCAACTGTATGTTAGCAATTCTACAGGCTGCACCATAAACTTACTTATCTATCTGTTCTTTAAAATTTTCTTACAGGACTACCAAGAGGCCAGTCCCGTTAGAGCACTGCCTTTTTTATTCTGGAGAAGTCTACAAAATCTGTGAACTCGAGAAGTTTATACCACAGGGACTGAAAGCTGCTAAAGATGTCTATAAGAAAAAAAATGCGGGCGTTGGTTCTGGAACATATCCATCACTTCCAGCAGCTCATGATAGTGTCCACTCTCAAAAACCCAACAGTTTTATGAGGGGAAAACAAAACAAACAAACTGGTCCCCAGAACTTTGTTGGTGCTGGTCGGGGCAACCAAAACTACAGTGGTGGAAACAACAATTGGGGATCAAGGATATCAGAAAAATCTCTGTGGTTGTCACTCATTAATAAGCTTTCAAAGACGTCCCTTTTACCTGTATGTAAGAATGCTTCAATGTTCATATCGAAATCTGTGTAGATGAACTCATCATTTATCATTATTCATTTTGCTTCATGGATCGAAATGGGTTGTTTAATAAGTGGCCCTACTAGCATGATTGTTCAGGCAGTTCCCTTTTTTTATATCTATTACTGAATGGTTATCTGACTTGCAAAGATCTTGATGTGTTGTTATAGGTGGTGATATTTTGCTTCTCTAAGAATCGCTGTGACAAATCAGCTGATAATCTGCGTGAGACTGACCTCACAAGTCGTTCCGAGAAAAGTGAAATTCGCATTTTCTGTGACAAAGCGTTTTCTCGGCTAAAGGGATCTGACAGGAACCTACCACAGGTTTCGTACATGCACTTATTTGTATTTATATATATATATACACACACTTACATACAAGTTATTTGAATCAATTTTAAACCCAGGCCTACTAGAATTAAACATGCTGTTCTTTTTGCACCATAGATTGTCAGAGTCCAAGGTCTTCTTCACAGAGGGATTGGTGTACATCATGCCGGTCTGCTCCCAATAGTCAAGGAAGTAGTTGAAATGCTTTTCTGTCGTGGTGTTATTAAGGCAAGTTATTTTATTATTTATAGTGGCTGCTGGCCAAAAGTTAGATGTGCATTTTAAGATTCCCAACTGTAGATGTGTAATCATTTACTTAGATTTCATTTCTCATACTTTCTTATTTGGTAGAAACATTCATATGTTTCTACTAATAATTGAAGATGCAGTGTTGGTTTGGTAAATAGTTGAAGTTTCCTCGTGTTCCATTAGCATTCATTTATTCACCGGCTGTTTTATTGATGTTCTTTTCATGAACCTATTTCTTTTTCTGTTCTGTAGATTTTATTTTCGACCGAGACATTTGCAATGGGGGTTAATGCGCCAGCTAGAACGGTAAGTCATCATTGATGGCACTTCTATCGTGCCACTGACTGTTTTTCAGCTTAACTTTTTTTTGTCGGGATTTTCTGTACTGAATTTGTTGGTCTTTGATAAGATTCAAGATCCCCATCCCTCAATTCTTAAGTGAATTTTATTTGTAATAATTATCTCCTCTGAATAACATCTATGCTAGTATACTAGAGATGGTAGACTATTTCTGTAACCTTTTGCCTATTCCTTAAGATAATAATTACTCTAGAAGCTAAAAGAAAATTCCAGATCTTACGAACTATTTTGTGATGATATCAAGTTTCCTCCATTACATTCCTGCATTCTTTTTTGTATGCCATGTCAAAGCAAGTATACTGTTCTGGTGGTCAAGGATTATATTGAGACCCACTTAGCTTTGTCACTGCTTTCTCTGCATATGTTCCTTGCTTTTGCATGCAATATATTTTATTTTTGAAGTTTGACCTCAGGCTTTTCAGGATTGATAAGACATTTTTTAGTTCTCAATGCATTATTGTTCTTTTTAATAGTTTTAATGTAGTTCTCTTTTTTGAACTTTATCAGTATGGTCTCCCTTTTAGGAGGGTGAAGTATTTATTAGTAGTTGTCTTGTTCTTCTTGTGAGCAGTAGAATGAATCCCTAATTCTTTATGTGGATAAAATTCACAACGAGAATGCTTTTGTTACTGTATTATGTGTTGCAGTTCTTTACTTGTATGAGTATGTCTCTAAAAAGTCTTTCTTCAGCCTTATCACCAACTTGAAAATGAATTCTGGCAGGTTGTTTTTGATACTGTAAGGAAGTTTGATGGAAAGGAATTTAGACAGATACTACCTGGAGAATACACACAGATGGCTGGGCGTGCTGGTAGAAGAGGGCTTGATAAGATCGGTACTGTTCTTGTGATGTGTCGTGATGAAATCCCAGAAGAGAGTGATTTGAAGCATGTCATAACTGGCAGTGCAACCAGGCTTGAATCTCAGTTTCGGTTGACATATATCATGATATTGCATCTCCTTCGTGTTGAAGAATTGAAGGTATTGCTTTCTTTTAGATTTAATTTATAGATATGCTCACCTTATCATAGTATAATATGATTAGTGTCAACAACAAGCGTGTTAAATAGGTCATCTAATAATCAATCAGGCCTAGTAAAGTGGGGTCAATCGCATATATATATATGTGTGATTTTAGAATACCCTTTGATAGAAATTGAAACACAGAGTATCAATAATGCAAATACGAATCAAGGGAAATAAGCTATTGATCAGAATCCATACGAGATTATATGAACCAAAAATCAAAAGGATAACTAAGAATTGGTGAACCCTTCGGCCCGATTCTTTCAACATAAAGTATTTTCTCCCATGCCTCACAACAAAACCCCACCATTCTTATTTATAGTTCTCTCTCACTACTAGAGCATGCATAGCCAACTTGATTCATCACAGCCCTATACATATCCTTACTCGTGCGATAATAAACCTTCAAAGGATTGGGCTGATTGGGATGTCGATTAATGTTATCCCATTGGACTGATCCATGACTCTGTTGCTATCAATGCCACCGTCTTGAAGAGCAGGTTTGTCCTCACACCTGGAACTTGGGAACTGGTTCTGAATGGTCTAGGCATCCTCCCAAACATCCAAGTTTCAAACAAATAAAAAGTCCAAACTCCAAACACAATCAAATTCAAACAAATAAAAAGTCCAAACACAACCAAATTCAAACAAATCCATTTTGACTATTTGAGACTTTTAAGTAAAATGCAAAAAAAGATTAAAAAAATTATTTTTTGGCGGGTTGGCGGGTTAACCCGCAGCCCGTTTGGGGCAACCCGAACACGACCCGTTTATTTGACAGGTTGGCGGGTCAGAAACTTCAACCCTAACCCATTTATTTTCGTGTCGCGTCGAGAATTGCCACCCCTAGAGCGGTGGGCTGATCTCGTTGGTTATATTTCCGTGTGTGGCTGTGGGTAGTGCTTCCCACTCCACTGTTGAAAGATGTTTTTTCCTCTAGTATTAGTTTTATCCCCATGAATGGTAGTGGCGATTGCTACATGATGTGCCAGATCCATCTTTGGTCACATGTACGAGGGTGGAGTGCCTTGACCCAATCTTTTATGTTATTTTGAAGTCCTCGAGGGAAATTTTCCACCGCTTGGTCCAATCGGTCTGGAATGAGGGCAGAGAGAGCTTCAAAACTCTCGATATATTCATCAATGTCACCTTCCTAATATATAGAGACCCCATGCTTCATGTGCGTTATGGAATTTAGCTCCCCCGTAGCGCACCATCAACTTTTCCCGAAATTGTTCTCAAGTGGTTTGGAGTTGTTTGATTGATAGAGTTGTGAACCAATTTAGGGCAGATCCATCCATATAGATTTGAGTTAATTTTAGTTTCTGAGAGAGGGGGGGTGATGAACCTGAAAATATTGTTTGGCTTTAGTGATTCAACCTCTGAGATTGACGCCCTCAAACATGGGGGTTTCAAAGTGATTGTTCATGAAGAAGAATCTAGGCCATGATCAAGATTCTTCTCACTGGAACCGTGATCTCCGGTCACTGTTGGTTCCTCAAATGGAGAGTTGGAGACCCCTCAGCCGTCTCATCAGAATAGGGCCGTTTGTCCTTGTACCCATCATCGCTGAATTTCCTTCATCCAATTTATTGTGGTTGAGTGATCTTTCACCTGACCTGGGAGGATTCGATCTTGGGTGCTCACCTGAGGGACTCACAGGTATCAGCATCGTTTCCCTGCGATGAAACCAAATTGATAGGAGTTGAAACAGGGAAAATCCATATGATTATATAAACCAAAAACCAAGGATTGGTAAACCTTCCTGCCCAAGCTACTGGTAGCCTTATCTCTCAACAGAAAGTGCCAAACCACTACATCAATAAGAGCTCTTGGGAGCCCGTTTTCTCCCATCCCTCACACAAAATCCCACCATTCTTATTTATGATACTAGAGCATATATATAACAAACTTGATTTATCACAGCCTTACAACTGTCCCTTATTCCTCCTGTGATAATAAACGTTTGGGCTGATTGGGCTGATCGATTAATGTTAGCCCATTGGACTGATCAATGACTCTTTTGCTATCACCCTTAAAGGTGGAAACACGTTTAAATGAATTATCTGGTCAACCTATTTTTCTGATGTCAAATGGTAAAAAAGCATTCATTTGGCCTTTACACTTTTGATGTGAAATTGATATTTATAATCGGACTACCATACTCCCAATATTCTAGAATGTAGTACCGTCACCTTACACCTAACAAGACAAAGCTGCAAACCACCTTCCTAACAATTATAGTAATATCTGTTGGTGTAATAATTTAGAGAACATAAAGATTGTTTTCTAGAATATAGAGAAACTTTTATGCTTTTTAATTTTGGTAAGCAGGCAGTTATTTAACATTTACCGAACAATTTAGGTGGAGGACATGCTGAAAAGAAGTTTTGCTGAATTTCATGCTCAGAAAAAACTGCCAGAGCAACAGCAATTGTTGATGCGAAAGCTTTCTCAGCCTACAAAAGCTATCGAGTAAACACTTTTGTCATCCCGATCAATTTTAATAAAATTTTACTTTTCAAAGATGTAGTAAAAGATTGTGTTTCTTATAAGCAGTAATTTTTTTATGTAGGTGCATAAAGGGTGAACCAGCAATTGAGGAGTACTACGAATGGTACTTGGAGGCTGAGATATATAGCAACCAAATAACTGAGACAATTATGCAGTCCCCAGTTTGTCAGCCTTTTCTTATGCCAGGAAGAGTGGTGGTTGTAAAATCACAATCTGTGAGTTCTTTCTCATCTCAATTCTCTCGCATCTTATTTGAAAATTGTTTTTGGAGACTAGTTTCTTTTTCTTTCTATCAAAGGCATAACATATGTAGTCCATGTTTGCAACCATAAGCTAGGTTATAAACTAGCTTATTGTTATTTGAGCTTATTGAAAACACATCATTTGGTAAGACATAAAAGCTAGCTTTTTGAAAAGCTACTTCAGATAGCTTCTCAATCAGCTACAGGATTTCTTTTTCAAATTTTTTGAGTAAATTACGTTTTTCGTCCCTGTGGTTTGTTAAAAATTGCGGATTTCATCCTTGTGGTTTAGATATTGCGATTTTCATCCCTATAGTTTGTAAATTATTGTTATTTTCATCCCTATAGTTTGTAAATTATTGTTATTTTCGTCCCTGTGATTTATAATTCTTTACTATTTTTGTCCCTTGTACTTACAAAGGTAAGAATTGGTTCAGGGATGAAAATAGCAATAAATTACAAACCACAGGGACGAAAACTGCAATTTTTAACAAACCATAGGGATGAAAATGTAATTTACTATATTTTTTTTTTTCTTCCAGTTATGTTTTATATTTTAGAACCGAGTAATTTTCCAACTTGTCTTTTTAGGTCATTTTACATTTTTGTAATTGACAGAGACAGGACCACTTACTAGGAGTTATCTTAAAGGCACCTTCCTCCAATAATAAACAATACATCGTTATGATGCTTACACCATCATTACCAACTACATTGCAAAGTTCCTCAAGTAGTGATGGTTCAGAAAAGAAAACAAGTGGTGGTCTCCAGATATTAATGCCAAAATCAAAACGTGGTATTGATGACGATTATTATTCTTCTGCCACCGCACGCAAGGGAACAGGTGTTGTCAACATTAAAATGCCCCACCGTGGTAATGCTGCTGGGGCTAATTATGAGGTCAGAGAAATTGATACTAAAGAATTCTTGTCTATATGCAATGCCAAGATAAAGATCGATCTAGTTGGGCTTTTGGAAAATGATAGCAGTGCAGCTTACTCTAAAACGGTACAAAATCTTTTAGATAAGAAATCTGATGGAAACAAGTACCCTCCAGCCCTTGATCCACTTAAAGGTATTATGTTTCACATCTTTCTTTTTTCATTTTACGTTAAATGATATTTTTCCTTCAAATTATTGATATTTTTCCCTACATGAACTTAAAATCTCAGATTTGAAGCTGAAAGACGTGAATCTAGTGGAAGCTTACTACCGATGGAATAACCTATTGCAAAAGATGTCACAAAACAAGTGCCACAATTGTGTTAAGTTGGGGGATCACATAAAAATAGCTAGAGAGATAAGAAAGTATAAAGAGGAAGTTAATGCACTAAAATATCAAATGTCGGATGAAGCACTTAAGCAGATGCCCGATTTTCAGGGTCGTGTACGTACAATATCACCTTTTCTTTTTTACCATTTATCATTATTACCCGTTGGCATACTTTGTTACATTGTGGGGTGGGATTTTTGCAGATTGATGTCCTCAAGGAGATTGGGTGTATAGATGCTGATCTTGTGGTTCAGATCAAAGGCCGAGTTGCCTGTGAGATGAATTCGGGAGAGGAATTGATATGCACAGAGTGCTTATTTGAGAACCAATTGGATGATTTGGAACCAGAAGAAGCTGTGGCATTGATGTCGGCTTTTGTATTTCAGCAGAGGAATGCTTCTGAACCTTCTCTTACTCCGAGAATGTCACAAGCTAAAGAAAGGTCTCTCCCTCTCAGACGTTAACTTTCTGCTCTTGATGCACATATGAATAAGATTTAGCTGGTCTAAGTTTAAGCTTAGCATCGCTCGTTTGTCCTTGAAACTTCCTGATATGGGTTGGATGCATATATTCGTTAAGTATAGGAGATCCAGAGAAAACAATTCAAAAACATAAACTCTGGTCGCAAAGTCCAGAAATGATTGAATTTCTAACTTCCATGTCTAAAGAAGTTACAAAGTCCATAAAAATTGAAAAACTTGCAAACAACAACTAACTTCATATGAAAACAATAAACCAACCCAAACCAAATGAACCAAGTATATCCCACACAGAGGTAGTGTCTAGGGGGGTAAGATGTACCTAGACCTTGCCTCTATCCAAGAGAGGAGAGAGGCTAGAGGCTGTTTTCATAAAGACCCCCGACTTGCAAAACAAAAGTTTACATGAAAACATTATCTCTTCAAGAGGAAATGTTGCGACTTGCGACTTCGGTTGGATTTATCCTATCAAATTATGCACATGGAATCCATAAGTGTTAAATGACCTAAAACAAATTGGAACTCAAATACAATCCAACTCTTTTCATCATATTTTTGTCATCTTATTTGATCATAATTTTCAACGTGATGTAGGTTGTACAATACAGCTATCAAACTTGGCGAGCTTCAAGCACATTTCAAAATACAGATCGACCCTCATGAATATGCTCGAGAGAATCTCAAGTTTGGACTTGTTGAAGTCGTTTATGAATGGGCAAAGGTTCTCTCTCTCTCTCTCACACACACACACATACACACATACACACACATTTGCACACACAAACACAAACGAGGAGCATGCATATTGCATGCACATACGTACATCTTCCTTTTGTTAATCGTGGGTGTCTAGGCCAACTTGCACACGCACCTTGACTAATCACATGGGACCCTGAAGATGAAAAGAACTTGAAAATCCCCAATGGAGGAGACTTGAACTAGCAACCTATAGGGATCCCCATGCCATAAGTACATCTTGGTTGCATGTTTATATGGAATGAATGTGTGTTTGTTGTGATGCAGGGTACTCCATTTGCGGATATATGTGAACTAACTGATGTCCCTGAAGGGCTTATAGTAAGAACCATTGTGCGTCTGGATGAAACATGTCGTGAATTCAAAAACGCTGCAGCTATCATGGGTAACTCTGCGTTATGCAAGAAAATGGAAGCTGCTTCAAATGCCATAAAACGTGATATTGTTTTTGCTGCTAGCTTGTACATTACTGGCTTGTAGGAATTTTGGGTCGTTTTATTTCATTTAGGAACCTTGTGTGTATCATTAGATTGAACAAAAGTGATGTACATTGACAATGTCAAGTTAGTAACCAAAATAGTGTAACTTATATGTTTTTTTAACTCGAATTCGTTAAATTAGAATTTTTGAAAGTTGGTTTCTGTTTGTTGCATTTTGCTTTAAATCATATGTAAAGAGATGCATTTTCTAAAAAAAACATTGAACAATCATAATTGTACATTGGTTTTCTGAATTATCTTGGAAAAATCTCAATCTCTTTCCTACCCATTTTGTGAGTTGAATCTAGTAAAAGCTTGTCTTATTTTAAAGACTGTTTAAGAATCGGTTTGGTTTTATTTTTTATTTTTTATTTTTTTAGTTTCCTTTTAGTTCATTAACTTCTTGTTTTGCTCCCATTTCCTAAATTTCTAGTGGATCAAACCAAAAAGCCTAGAGAATAGACCACATTTTTTGGACCTAGAGATCAAGATTTGATTTCTCTTAGATCAGACGGAACCCACCAGATTTTGGGACTATGTTGATCTGGCCGGAATGGTACTTGATTTCACAATCATAATCCCTTAATAATTGCATCCAATGCTTGTCTCATATTCAATTCCATTTGATTGAATAAATAATTTAAGTTCTTATGGTCCAGATCATGAGATACAAGTAATATCTGAAGATAGTTGAGTGAAAGCCACTTGACCTAGCTCCAAATCATGCATTAGATAACAATGTTTCGTGCTCTTTTAGTTGTCTTGATGCATCATCTCTTTTCACCGGTACATCCTAAGCATTCCTATAGTATTATAAACTTTTTTTGATGCTCAAAGGGCTTCTTCCCAAGAAGTTCCACGTTCAAATTTACTAGCCTTCTTTAATAGTGTAGTAACAAAGTTACTAATCCAAGAAAACTTCTAATTTCACTTGCTAAGTATAGGTTTCGCACTTTGTTATGCATTCAATCTTACCTTTAATCAGAACAACGAGAGAGTGACTAAGCCGAAAAGGGGGAGCGAGAACTGCCGGCTCAGTGAATCGATTACCTCAAAACCAGTGGCAACCCTGATCCAAAACTCAACTTCAATAATTTTGATAAAAGATTCTCATGTTTCAATAGTTCTAACGTGATTCTCAAGCGTTCATGATCTTATTGACTTGTAGAGTAACTGAGAATGTTATGATCTTATTAGCTTCTAAAGTAACTAAGAATGTCAGTGATGAATTTATCCATGTACGACTGACATACTTAGTTCAAGAGATCCATGAACGTCATTGGTGCATTAATTAAACCAAAAGGCATGACTAGAAACTTGTAATGTCCATATTTTGTTTCCACATGGGGTCTTTGAGATGTCTTCCTTTTGTACCATCAACTAATGTATCCTAATCATTTATTCTTTGCAAGGGATATGACTTCATATTTGATGCAAATTTAAGAACCTCTTGAACCATAGCATATGAAGATCAATGCAAGTATACACATCAAATCATTGTCGTCCTTCTCAAGTAATTATGGTAAGACACAAGTATCGATTTCCAAATAGACGAGAAGTTTCAAATCTTTGGAAAGTCAAACTTCAAAAGTCAAATTCGAATGACGAATTTGAAGAAATGTTTTTGGAGTTAGTTATGACTACGAAGTGATGTGCTAGTCTGCTAGATATTGTATCTCTACAACACTAAGTGGTAACTCCTGCAAGTATATATGTGTCTACACTATTGCATTTTCAAGTAATAAAATGGTAACAACCATGTATCATCGCTCTTCCATTATAATTATAAATAAGATTTATAATTATTGCCAATGTGATAAAGTCCCAATGGATCACACGCATTAAAATATATATCCGAATAAGGAGAATAAATAATTAAAGTAATTAGTTATTATCTGATTTTGTGATATTTAATCTGATTTAATATAATCAGATAATAGCAAACTTGTTTGACAAATGTGGAGTATGAATGACAAGTTGTGACTTGTCATATATTATATATGTGGAGAAGCATGCCTTTAGAGCCTCCGCCTCCCCATTGATGTTTTCTTGTTGTTGTGTGGTTCTTCTGTTTTTGTTTGTTCCACTGTTGTTTTCGTGACTTTTGTTTCTCGTGGGACTGTTTCTTGCTGTCCCCCGTGTTTTTGTATTCCTATGTTTCTTCGTGATATTGCATGCTACCTTTCTATATATATATATATATATATATATATATATATATATATGGAGAAGCATGCCATATGAGATCTAAAAGTATGAATCACTCTTTATGGCAGTGGTGCTTATGATACTTGTTTATTTACATACCATTACACTTATATCAATAGAGAGCATTTGTGAGACAAAAGATGTGTGTCTAAGGGGTTGTTTGGTTGGTTTTTCATTAAGTCATGAATGGACAAAGTTCTTTGTATAGATTGATTAAGTTTTTGTTTGGGAGAGTTTTTCCATAGATGGAAGATACGTGTTTTTTAATTCCGGGAGGGGATGACTTGGAAAAAACTTAGCTTTCCACTAAAGCTCCCCCAAGAAAAAGGCTTACTTAATAAGTCATTTTTTGTTTCATTAAGACACCATCAAACAAATAATATATAGCTGACCGAATAAGCTATAAAACCCATTAAGCTCATTAAGCAACTAAGAAACACCCCCTAGGTTGCAAGAATTGTTCATCCGATCAATTCTCTATGTATATTTCACAAGCAACTCTTTTTTCCCTCCAAAGAGTTGGAGATCACATCTAGTGTTCGAAAGAAGAGGATCTCCTCTCTTGGCGTTGGACATTCTTTGGATTCAATGCATTTGCGTGGATACCATGGAGGCCACGAGTTGATTTTGTTGGCTTAGATTCAAATACGACATCGAAGGATTGCTCCTCGTTCCGGTAAAATTTGGAAACACTCATCATCCTATGGATTCTTATTTCTTAGAGGAATACAATTATTTTCCATTGAGTTTATGACTCCCATATTTCAATAAAAACGATCTCCATTTGTTTCCATAGATTTTCCTTCATAAGCTTTGTTTATTACCATAATACTGCCATTTGCAGTTTCTACTTCAATCCTCTCTCTCGAACTCTCAAAATCCGTATATCATCCAGGAACTCA
Organism: Silybum marianum; assembly: GCA_036898165.1. Lineage (NCBI taxonomy): Eukaryota > Viridiplantae > Streptophyta > Magnoliopsida > Asterales > Asteraceae > Silybum > Silybum marianum. The sequence continues at coordinate 9,637,819 of CM072540.1, read as the reverse complement.
CTGTTGAAATTCCGGCAACTTGTTCATATCGAAACTCTCATCGATAAATAAGGATTACACTAGTTAAAAATAAGAAAAAAGTGAGGATGGTGGAAATTTTTGGGCGGCTGCCTATCAGGGTATTTTCGAGGGGTGAAAGGTGCATGTGGGGTTTTCGTACGCGGCTTATATGAGATTCCCTAGTCCAGGTCTTAACCATATCCTCATGAGAGGAAAGGTGGATCATCGAAGGAAAGGGTTCTATAAGAGAAAGAGTGCCTCGAGAATAGGCTTTTGGGATTTTTACTGAAAGCAGAGGAAGCATTCGATGCATCTCCATCTTTCTTCTATATTCTTGCAATCTAATCTTTGTATACTTAAATTTTAATTTCTCATAAGTTCTATAATGCGTGGTAAGTTTTATTATATGATAATGATTCTTGCAATTTTCCTAAATACTGGAATTATCCCCACTATAAACAATTGCATCAGACCAAACTACTAGCAGCGTTGATTCTTCTTCAACCTCATCAACCACTTAAGAAATTACAAAGTTATTAGCAACCGTAACTGTAAATCGACCGTTTAGGAAACTTTCAATCATCATGGTTGATGGGAAACAAAAAGCCAATGAAAAAGATGTCGGCTTTTTTACTTTGAAACGATACATGGAAAAATCTTGTACTAGCACCAATGCAAATTGATCAATAAAAGCAATTGGGTTTACCATGAAGATATATGCCAAAGTTGGACGCTGGAGATGATTAAACAAGAAGGGTTATCCGTTCTGAAATTTGGACAGCCAACGCATGATGGTTGAAGATTGAATATGAAACGAACAATTTTAATTTTTAAGATTGCATTTTATATATTCAAAGTTTAATCATTGTTATTCAATCAAATAAATTAATGGACTTGAAAAGGAAAATAATATATTATGCTTTCTAGCCTGGACCAGCAAAAGCCTTCCAAAGAAGGTTTAAAACGTTTTATGCCAATCTCTAGCCATGGCCTGTGAAACTTGATGGATGGATGCCCACAGAAAATTTGCCAAAAATTGAACTGAGAGCAAAACAATATCCAACCAAAGGGCCATTGGCCTGGTGAGGAACGGTTGTTGAAAGGGGTGTAAACTATTTGAGCTCTATAACACCAATGTTCTCATTCGAAAGCTCAATAAAACTTTTTGATCCGAGTCGAGTAGAGCCATTCGAGCATACAATATTTCTAGTTAAGCATATTCAGGTGTTCATAAATCAAACAATAAAATATAAAAATTATCAAGCTTGAGCTCCAGCCAATAAACAAGTTAACAGATCTCAAGTTCGAGCCCATAACCGTTGAATTTTAGGTATAATGTATGCTTGCTAACACCCCTAAATCTTAAAATAGATAGCGTGCCCTTGGAATTATTGTAATAGATATGCCAGAAATGATAATGTTGGTTTTTAAACGTTATCCGTTCTCACCTGTAGCAGTAGTACACATCCGCGATATTTTCACCCATGCAAAACCCTCAAATATTTTTAATAAAATTTGGTAAATGATATCTCAGAAAGGTTCTTTCTGTCATTCTTTTCCAAAAAAGGGAAGAGATTACGACTGCCTCCAGTCATCACCAACATAAGACGCTTGATCGCCAAGCTCTTCTTCGATTCTGACCAACTGCATAACACTAGCAGTCAATATACGCTCAAAACCGGTACATGAATGGACTTTCAGTTATGGCTGTTTGAAATTAGGAATACAACCTTCTGACATATGACAGAAAACTTAAGGAATGAATGACTCTTCGTAACACAAAAATGCAACAAGGGTATTCTGCTAAATAACCCTTCGTTTTGCTAAGCTTGAAAAATACAAGACATGGAAAACAGAGCAATGACAATTAACACACTGTAAGCAATTATGGCATGATATTTGTGAAATTGATTCTAGTCCTTTTTTCTCAATTTTGTGCTATTCAGAGGGGTATATTAGGTATTTGATTTTAATTAAACACTTACATTAAACTATGTGTCAAGTTAAATGTTACATTTGGAAGTATTAGTTTGAATCTCCAAAACTAATATATCAGTCATCTACTAACAAATTGATTGGATTCTAACTTCAATATATACTCCTTTTGTTCCAAAATATATGCAATATTTGAGTAAGACCGTATACGATGAATCAAAATCAATGTTATCAAATATTTTGCAATGAGTGTTGATGGCAAAAAGGGAAATATTGCAACAAATTTTGGGACGGAAGGAGTATGAGCGAAATTGTTTAGTTCTCCATTTCCTGATATGAATTAAATGAAGATGAAGATGAAGATGGGATAAATACAAGAAAATGAACTTTCCTCAACACAGATTTTAAGAAATAAAACATACCTGATTATACTTGGCTAACCGTTCTCCTCGGCAAGGCGCACCTGCTTTTATCTGACCAGTGGCAAGACCAACCGACAGATCAGCTATGAAAGAATCATCAGTTTCCCCACTTCTTTGTGATATTACGACCCCCCATTGAGCATCCTTTGCCATCTTCACTACTTCAATGGCTTCTGTCACAGTCCCAATTTGGTTCACCTACACATCACAACACCAAGGATGATGATACAAAACCTTATCCTAGCTTCGTGAGATTTTTCATTTCTAAACGTCTCCAAAAGGATGATACAGAACCTTACTCTAACTTCCCTACATATATTCTACATAATTTAAGGTCTTGCAAACTTGTGATCGATTAATGTACACAAACTTAATATTTGCTGATAGAAGGATAAAATTTCACACATCCACTTGTGTTCATCTCCTTTACAACATCCATTCGCTAAATAATGTCTGTTCATGGTTACACATCAATGTCTTTGTCCCAATCACAAATGCATCCCATGCCTTGCTTGAAAAGTCATGGTAGTAGAGGCAGACCATGGATTTTTGCTCGACGGGTGCACAAAAAAAATACCATGACATAATTTTTTTTATAAAAAGTATGATTACATTAAAAATGGCAAACAAGTATTTATGTAACAAAAAAAATAAGTGGGTGCACTATTAGACCATGCGGTGAAAATTATAGAGAATTTCCATAAAATGGTAAGAGTAGTTTGTTTTTTGCTCTCCTTTGTTAGAGAAGGTTGTGGGTTCGACCCTTTTTCCTGATGCTTTCCTTCATTTTTTTCATAAAACATATTAGAAACCGAAATTTAAAACATGAAAATTTAGATTTTTGCTAGAAACGGGAATCGAACCCACAACCTCTCGAAGGGTAAGTGTTTCGTATAGGGGGTTATATGCAAATATGTTATAATTGCAGGTCCTTTCTTGTTTTCTTCCCTTAGTTAGGTTTCCTTTGTGTATTTAAACTACATGGCGATGGAGATCTACTTCAGGACACTGCTCATTTGTATGGGGCAACCTTGTCACATGGAGGAGCAAGAAGCAATCTGTTGCAAGAAGCAGTGCTAAAGCAGAATATAGAGCAATGTCACAAGGTACTTGTGAAGGAATGTGGCTTAGGAGACTTCTAAAAGAATTAAAGGTGGGGAACTTGGGACCAATCTCACTACTCTACGATAAAGTTGCGATCAGTATTGCAAAGAATCCAGTCCAGCTTGACAAATGAAGCATGCGGAAATTGACAAACACTTTATAAGTGAGAAGGGTGAATCAAAAATCATCTGCGTGGATCATACTCCTCCTCAGATGCTAACAGCTAACATATTAACCAAAGCTCTTCATCAGCCTGTCTTTGAAAACTTATGCTCCAAGTTGGGAATGATGAACATATACTTCCCAGCGTTTTTTTCTTTGGTTGGGGGGGGGGGGGGGGGAAGCATAAGGGGTTATTATGTAAATATACTACAGTTGCAGGGCCTTTCTTGTTTTCTTCCCTTAGTTAGGTTTCCTTATTTTATCAGGTTTCCTTTGTATACGGTGTAATCTTTTTAAGGAAATAAGCATTAAACCGGCCATATATCACCCAATTGGGATTTCTGCTATGCATGGTTTTAAGATATTTAAAGGCACCCCTCAAAATTAAGTGGGTGCACCTTCAAGACCCCTAAATTTTGTTGCATTGCCCTGCATGAGTGCATGGTTGTATCATTTTCATGGTAAGCCTAAGAGAATTCTTATAGATGTAAGTGTGGGAAAAAACAGAATGGACGTGTTTCCAGCAAAACAAGAGGCATGTTGTATTTATACAATCTCCCAGATTCAGGAACTAACAAGAATGAACCGGGAAGTTAAAAACTCAAAATTGGTGATCTAAGACAAGGTAACAAAAGAAGCTATTATCAAGAACAACATTGAAAAGCCACTAACAGAAGATGACGTGTTGATTGAAGGCAAGGTTGTAAAACTCGCTAGGCGGTACCTAGGCGGCCGACCCCCTTGTAGCGAGTACTCGGCCTAGGCGGGGAGTACTCGGATTATATAAAATATAAAATTATATATATATATATTATATATATAGCATGTTCATAAATTATAAATAACCAAATATAAAAATAATTTATCATAGATAGTACCCAAAATATATGTTTTAAAACACCAACAATTGTTTGAAAATGCAAATACTTCAAATAAAAAGTTCATATTTAGATTGATGGTCCGTCGTCGTCTTGTCCATATTGTTCAATGATTTGAACACCATCCGACTCGTATTCAACTTCAATTTCCTCATTTGCTTCTTCTTCACTCTCCGACAAGAACTCTTCGTCCAAAAGTTCTCTCGATCTAGCACTTCTTCGAGGTCTTAAAACATCATCCGCACCCATGGCTTTAGAAACCGTCTCCCAAGGTAGTCCCGGCTCAACTTCATCAACATCAACAATCCAATCTTGAGCCTCACAAGATATAAAAAATAACAGTTTTGGTCCTCTATTTGTTAAATTTAAGCTTTTTTAACCCTTTGACCGACTTTGACCGCCTTGGACCGCCTAGCCTAATAGGGCCGATTTGGAGGAACTCCCCTCGGTGAAGTGCCGAGGACCGAGTACTCCCCGAGTACTCGGCCGCCTAGGCCGACTTTTACAACACTGATTGAAGGTGAGATGCAGTCAAGCAAATGAAGGGATAATTTGAAGCTTTGGTGAAACCGTGGAAGTCAAAGATGAGATAGTAATCCTCAAGAATTATTAGTATAGATATCTATCTTTATTGTTAATCTTATTACACATAAAGAGATGTATTCTCGAGAATTACTATGTATAAAAAAATTGTTTTTTCTTTGATCGTGAAACAATCACCGTTAGGTGAGATGCATTTGATTATTATCTCGGGTGCGAAGCTCTAATGATCCTAGTGCTTCTTTAGGTGAATCCCTAGAAACTTGGATCCTTTATTCTATTCCTTAATCTTCTTCCTTTTCCTAACTATGTCCTGCGTCACACATGTTAACAAGTAGGCATGCATCTACTAACAATTCATCCTTAAAACAATTGCCATACAAATACAATGAACATTATAGAGAAAAGCTTAAAGAGCGTTTATAAATCAACATGTACCTTGAGAAGAAGAGCATTACAAGCATGTTCGTGGATGGCTCTCTCAATACGTTTTGAATTTGACATCAACAAACCATCTCCCACAACCTGCATATAAAATGGACATTTATGAATTTAGGCAGATGGGTAGAAAAATATAATGAGAGAAAAAAATGGAGAAGATAAGAAAAAAGGTAACTATACAAGGGGATCAAGACCTTAATTAACATAACCACTCAGATGGGAAGAATTGGGTTACTAACTTCTGTTCATATACCGCCCTTTTGGGTTGCACATGGTCAGTCTCTTAGCTACCATTTCTCAAGTTCACCCATGCAGAGGCATCTACATGGCTCTAGCATGCACTTAACCTTTACTATTAATTAATTAATTCATTCCATCCTTGTCTCCCTGACGGGCTGACCCACTAAAAACTTGGCTATATTCCCCTCCCTTTTGAGTATTAGATTTCAACTACTGCAGTACAGATACTTTATCCCCACGACTGTGTCGAAAAGACTTCAGATCCGAGATGGTATATACATCATGCAAGAAGAATCATATCAACTTTGAAAGAATGGAAAATGCGGGCATAGCTTCTAGAGTCATTTTGGCTGGAGAGTCATGTTTGCGGTAAAACTTCATCCATCTTGTTCTCTTCATCATTTGGCAAAGAGTCATTTCAAGTCCATGGAAACGATCATGATTTATTGTACTTGCTCCCCTTTGGGTAAACTTGCATTTCTCTAGAAATGTACTGCCATTGCCACATACCCATATCCAGTTTATCGCTACTATCCATTTCTAGTTGTTCCATTAGTTGGATATCAAGTAGTTTTTTAATGACTTTATTTGAGGAAGTCGTTTATATGAATTAACTTCATGGACTCATTGTTTATGGAGGCATCAAACCAATTTGTTAACTTTGCTGGTTTTATACGGTCTCATGTGCTCACTTAGGGCATGAAGTGGATCATTCACACAGACTTTGAATCAGTTTATCATGTTTCAGAATGACTATGGCTTACTCTCTTCGACACAGAATGCCTCGAGCAATCTCCTAGGGCCTCACCATGGTTGGGTGGTGACAAGAAGAATTATTCCAACAGTTCCAATAAATGATGCAGAACTGAAACGAATTCACACTATAGATATTGGCATACTAGAACATTTATTGGGAAATGGTCGTTTCAAAGTCTTGAGTGATGACCTTTATCCATCAAAGGAAATATGTTCTGTATCTTTTACTTGGGGGTGACTGAGGTGCAATTTGCAAACCAATGATACACTTATGATCCAGATTAACAAATTATTTCCTAAAGATGGGGGCGTGAAGTGCCTCTCAATTATTTAGAGAAGTACAGGAGACTAGTTGGAAGTTCAAGTAGTTATCTATCCATGCTAACATTCTTACTTGTGTAGTTAATTGTGTATGCTCCTCACACTTGGTTGGATATCTTTCATATCCTCCAATACCTCAAGGATGCTCCAAGGAGAGACATTTATATACCATATCAAGAGCATTCCAGAGCATGAAGGCTTGTCACAGAGAACAGACCTGGTATTATAAGAGGATTCTCTATCTGTCACCAGGGTTGGATGCCCAACTATACAGAGTTGTACCTCGGTTAATGTGTGATCAGAGGTAGTAACCTCATCACATGGAGGAGCAAGAAAAAGAAGATACAGGTTGGCTGCCATTTGAGACTTATCATGTTATGGGTACTGCTATAAAGCTTCCCTCTATTTAGTCCATATATATATATATATAGATAGATAGGTTTAATGACAGTGACATACAATCATTAAGGAAGGCTCAAATTGGATTTTGTATAAAGGTCATGGTGCCAAGACTTGGGATGATCTCGATTGGGAATAAGTAATATCAGTAAGAACAGAGAATTTTCAATGTATTTCACTGTTTCTAAGCAAATGTGAACATATATGGAATGGAGCCAGAGGAATGATGAAAGAAATTTAAAGTAGAATGGAAAATTCCTAAGCAATTCGAGAGGCTAGTCTCTCCCATTGATTGTTTTCACAATATTTTTTGGATACCTTCTCTACTATATCTTCACCAATTTATTCCCGGTCCTAACACATAAGTTTCCGTCTTTTACCCCTACTAACAACTTAACCCCCCAGATGTGTATTCCCCCAACTTGTCCTTCCTTCCTCTTCTAGAACATGTAAAACAAACCGGTGGCTGATGTGTAGCACATGGCCCATATGATGTACCATGTACTTGTTCTCTCCTCAATAACCAATTAATACAAGAAGGAAGAGCCTGATTTGATCACGAATAGTAAGCACTACTGCAGAAGCTCCAACATTTTGGGTCTCTATAGGGTCAAATGCGGGTGGCCTTTCTCCTCAAGCAAAGTGTGACTGTATACAGAAATACATGGATTTCCTGTTAAAAATGTTTCCCAATTATTTAAATCTAACTCTTATTGTCTTACACAAGGCAGAATTGCTTACTTCTAACTCGATTTTCTTGTTTCAAGGTCCTTTACAAACCTTCTCCTCCTATTTTCTCACTTTCTTGGGCAAACTTCTCTTTATTTATCACACTTAACACAAGAAGGGGGTTTACAGAAACAGCCACTCTACTCGTCGAGGTAGAGGTCAAGGCTACTTACATCCCACCCCCCAGACCCCACCCTCCAGGTGGGATATACTAGGCTCGTTTGGTTTGGTTTGGCTTGGTTTGGTTTTGTTCTTAAATAAGGCAGAGGCAAGCATGATTGGCACAGACCAACAACAAAGAACCAACGTAACAAGGATTAGAGAACAAACCTGGCAAATTCCAAGCCCTGAAAAATGCTTGACTTGTTCCCAGTCCTCCATGTCAAATGGATCTTCGATAGACACAATAGGATAGTCTAATATGCAGCAAGTTCAGCAACAATTGGAAAGAAGGAAGCATTGTTGTTTAAATATATATGTTTGCATGAAGTATTCAAATGAAGTAACAAACCTATCTTGCAAACATAGTCATATACCTCTACATAGTTCTTTGTACATCTCAACCATATCTTCTCCTGACTTGAAGTTTTGTCCTGACCTATTAGGAGATTTGTAATCTAAATCATACTTTGTACCTAATACAAAAAATATAGATGTCAAGTTTTTGCAAGCAACAATGATCATGCATGAACAGCAAGTAACTGAAAAGTTCTAGTTAGATTGCATGTCAGTCACCTAACATAGAAAATAAGCAGATTGCAGGGAAGGAATAAATCCAATCTCCACTACAAATAAGTATTTAGACAAGCATAATATTTGATGTGGCCTATTATAAAAAATATTCTATACAAGGCACTAAACCGCTACCCATGTTGAGAGTATTCACAGAAATGGAACTTACCTATGCAGAAATCGGTAGCAGCAACATCAATTGCAATCTTAATTTTATCATTATAACCTGTTCTGCCAACTGCCTCCTTTACAAGATCTAGTCCTTCTCTAAAGCTGCAAAAACAGAGAACAAACATCACAATGGAACTTCTAGAAGATCACGCCACATTGACAAAAGACATGCCTGGAGATGTTAGGAGCAAAACCGCCATCTTCACCGACATTACATCCATGTGCACCATATTTCTCCGTAATAACAGCCTGCATACGAAAAGAGCGTATAAAATGAATAGCAAGTGGACACTACAGGCTTAACCCATTAGAGAATTATGATAAGTTTATGCATTTAGTATCTCTATCGCTCGAAGTTTACTTATTGCTAACCAAAAGGTTAATTTCGTCCTAACCCTGCCTATCATGCCTGAGACTGAGAGCTCTTCTTCTGTTTGAGTTAATTCCCCCACCAGGCACCAGGCACCTAAAGGCCATCATTGCACATGACAAGGCCTTGTCGACTGATGTTACCTCATCTATCTAAACCGTGAACTTCTCTTCCTGATGTGTATATATCTTTTATCTAAACATCAGGTGAACATGCATCCACTTTACATCTGCAAAAACATCTACATTAATCATGTGCACAGTGTTGCTTCTTGATGGCATCACATTCTGACCTATAATAGTTGCACATCCTGAATATCCTTCTATAGAATGTACACTTCAACTTCAATCCGTTTTTGCATTCTCAGAACACCCCAGTGCATATCCGACCCAACAGAAATAAGGCTCAATAACAAGTTGACAGGTACTATGTTTGCATGTCAGCTTCTAGTGCTTACACTTAAATTAGAATTTCCTGCTACATGCTCCCAATATCTTCACTAAAATTGCCACTAAAACAACTTCATGCAAGAAGTAGATAGCAAGCAATCAGCGCTTAGGTTTGATAAAATTAGTTAGGAGCCGTTTACCAAAACTTACCCGGGTAACTACTTACCGGCAAATTGCAACACGATAACTTACTTACCGGGTAAGATTTTAGTCCACCAAAAAGGCATCGTATGCAACAATTCACCCGGCAAGCGCTTACCGTGGTAAGAGTCGTCGCCAGAACTTACCGGGTAAGACTCTCGGTCGTTGCATTTGCTCTTACCGCTCTTACCGGGTAAGATTCTTGGTCATTGCGATATTCATCCAGTAAAGTAATATGACTTGGTAAGCGCTTACCCGGGTAAGCGTTTGGTAAATGGTCCCTTAGTTGCACAATGTCAGAATATAACCTTACATACTGATCACTCAAGCGCCGGGAATTGAGTATGCTTGAGTTAATAGAGCCTTGCCATTGGCCACACACATCCAAATGATATACATCCAACTAAATCAGAGGGATGAAGTTGGTAAGAGAAAATCACCTTCAAGTGATGATACGTCTCAGAGCCCATTTGCATTGCCTCTTCAAATCTTCTTGCTCCAATTGGAAGAATCATTATGTCCTAATATTATTTGATTACATTTTTAAAATAAATCAACACAAGAAATAACTTTTTGAACTTAATAGAAAATTTTAGGTTGTTAGACCCATAGAAATTGATGTCAAGTGTGGGACTAGGAAATTTATACTATAAAGGGATAAGAATAACAGAAACAGGATGATAACGATTTTACAAGTTAGAAATGATGAAATAGCTCCAAAGAAACAGAATTCACTGATTAGATTGATTATGTGGAACTAAACACCAGCTTACTCTTATAGCTAAATTGTTCCCGGCATGTTTTCCACCACTTATTAGTGTGAAGGCAGGAACAGGAAGAACATGGTTTCCTCTGCCAGAAAGATCAGCAATATGTTTGTAAAGTGGAACCTGCAAGAACATTTTGCACATAACTTCAATCTTATTTTTAAGAAAGAAAAGAGAGATATTGCTTAGCTTGGTATAGAAGTTATTCCATTCTATATTGAACATTATTTTGGTTGAGTGCATGCCTCCTTCTCAGCAGCTCCAGCTTTGCAAGCAGCAATTGACACAGCTAATATTGCATTGCCTCCAAGTTCACCCTGGATAATCATATGAAATAAAGATAATGCCAACAAAAAAATGTAATAATTGCAAAAGGCAGAAACAAAGTTGTATAACCAATACAACACAGATGTCATAACCAAATAGGCCATCACTTCACAAAAGATTCATATACCATTCTAAAAAAAGACATGACAGTGACTGGATAGAAGAACCTGCCAATTAATCATCACAGCTGGTTTAATTAGACTTTTTTGTACTTTTATATTACTATAGAGATTGCACGTAGAACTTCCATGCAATTCCATACTTTTTGCCCCAAGAATAATGCAACAAAGCTTCTAGCAACCAAGAGAAAACAGATTTTTCTAAATAGGGTAATGTAAACATAGTGGAGTTACAGAAAGCAGCATTTTCATTCCAGGAAGAGCAAGTTCTATATATTTTTACTTATAGAACATCAAACCTTAAAAATAGCTGCATGCATAATACGAAAGATGCTTAACCATTACACTCTGTCACCATCACTATGCTTGTGGTTTCACCCCCTGAATGCTGCATTTATGAATGTGCGCTATCATATATTCTATTTCTATCAAGTGAAATACAAAACAGTTGCAGACTATCATCAATTGTCATGAATAATAAGAAACTCTGGCTGGCACTAGTGACTCCGCAGACACATTAAACATGAAATATTGTGCAAACCATCTAATTAAAACAATGAAGGTATCACATCGATCACCACCTAGCTAAATCAACATGAAGAGAAAACTACCTTTTTTTCAGTCTTGTCCAAGTCTATCATTGCCTGATCAATTTGGTTCTGAAGGGTTGGATCCATGCCAACTATAGCTTCAGATATCTTCTCATTGATATTTCTAACTGCTCTGCTGACACCATTGCCAAGATATGTGCCCTTGTCTCCATCACGTAACTCAATAGCCTCATAGCTGTGACATGTTAGAATGACAAAAGGTCATGTTTTCTTACATAACCAGCAAAAAAGGGGTCTACCCAGAAAAGTAAAGAAAAAATTGTAACTATTCCTATTGGAAACAAAGAACATAACCTTAAGAAAAATAAGACAGGCACCATCAACCCACATCTTGATATAGAAGATTCACAAGCAAATTCCTAATATGTATCAGAACATCATCATGTAGAGCCACGTAAATTTTCTTCCAGTGATTATGGTCTAAATGAAACTCAATGCTGCCCCCTAGCACCCAAATCCATTATGCAATAAAAATAATTTAAAAAGCTTGTTAAGCAAAAACAACTCTGAAGCTTGCATGAAGTCAGCTTGTTTGCAAATACTACTTAGAAGGGAGAGATTTCAGCCAACCACTTAGAGACTTCAAATTCAAAAAATAAAGCATCAATAGTAAAGATATATTTTACAAGAATCTTGTATAAGTCCTTGAGAATCTGTTCCTTCTTGGCTACATTTCCTTATAAACAGACTATTACCTATCACACACATGACACAAGCAAACATACTCCTCTGTGAAGGCACACAAGTGCAACAAGTATCAAGGTTTAATTTAGGAAAGAAAACATTGCAGACAAATTTCTGCTAGTAAAATGTTTGCTTCCCTTTAGAAAAATATTAAATGAGATGTAGTATACCAACAAGTGATATACAACCTTAATATTCGTGTAGGACAAAAACAAATTACACAAAAACCAACATAAAAGAAACACAAATGGACACAAAAAATCCTATCCAGAGCCGAAGGTAGGGTCCACTAGGGGTGGCAATTCTCGACACGACACGAACCCGACACGAAAATAAACGGGTTAGGGTTGAAGTTTCTGACCCGCCAAATAAACGGGTCGTGTTCGGGTTGACCCAAACGGGTTGCGGGTTGACCCGTCAACCCGTCAATTTTTTTAAATATTTTATATTTTACTTAAAAGTCTCAAATAGTCAAAATTAGTTGTGTTTGGACTTTTTATTTGTTTGAAACTTGGATGTTTGAATTTGGTTGTATTATTAGGTGAATGTGCTTGTGTTTGGACTTTTTATTTGTTTGAAACTTGTGTTTGGACTTTTTGTTTAAATTTGGTTGTATTAGGTGACCCGCCAACCCATCTATGACCCGCCAATCCATCTACAACCCGCCGACGAGCGTGTGTGGGTTAGGGTTGCATATCTCGACACGATTAGTTAAATGGGTCGTGTCCGCGTTAACCATCCATGACCCGTCAACCCGAACGCGACCCGATTGCCACCCCAAGGGTCCACCGCGCAAGGGGTGGGTGTTAAAGATGTCCACAAGCCTTACCATGAAGACCTACGCCTTATGAAACAAATAAAGAACAAACGAGCAAGCTACAGGAGAGACCACACGAACAAACAATGTATCAGGGGCATAAGTAAGGGAAATAGGTTACACAAACAAAGGGACAAGAAAAACAAACAGAACAAAAGCATACATGTAAGGTTGAAAAAAGTAAGCCAACCATCTATGAGTCGTAAGACCCTAGTAACCTAACGACAACAATGCTAGGCCTCTCCCTGTCACGCCATCCAACTACTCCAATCTCCCTCCCCCATCCATGCTACAGATCCCAACCCATAGTTAGCTACCATTGTCATGCATCTCCAAGAGCTCCAATCTAAAGTCGTGTCCTAAAAATGTCAATGTCTGCCATGTCATCCCTCCTCCTCGGCCTGCCCTCCTCCTTACCCACTCAACCGTCATACTCTCTACCCTTATTGATATTGTAATTTGCCTCCTGCGTAAATACCCAAGCCACCTTAACCTTCCCTCTCTTAGTTTATCCATGATGGGCACAACTCCCAACTCAGCCTGGAAGGTCTTGTTCGGTATCCAGTCTGACATGGTTCCACCACATGTCTACCTGAACATCCTCGTTTATGCAACTTCTAACTTCCTGCGCCTTCGTCATGCTTAAAACTCCGACCCATCCAACATAGCCAAGATGGGTGCCCAATAGAATTTTCCTTTTAGTATTAATAGGACTTCCTTAACATTTTTTTAAAGGGGATTTTCTTGTCACACCAACACTTCCATTGCAACTCTCCACTTTAACCACCCGATGTTTATGCAATGTGTCACGTCATCTTCGACTTCTCCCTCTTTCTGAATCATAAAACCTAGATACTTAAAGGTTAAACCTATCCTTTGATTCCCAAAGTTGACTTTTATCCCCCATCTTTTCTTAATATCCTCGTCCTTTACTAATACCCACACATTCTCTTCCTTAATATACTGTATGGTTCCCCATGTGCCAGTGCCAACTTCTCCACTCTCTAGCTTTTGTTGGCTTGTTATTTCCAATATCCCCCTCTCGTATTTGACCTTTTGTACATCTCCCCATATGCATATTTCAATGCCATTGCCACCGCCTTTTTTCCCTCATGTCTTATTTCCTTGTACAAATCCCTAAAACCTGCTCCTTTCCTCATTCTCTCGACACGTCCTCAGCTCCTTAAACATGTTCTTTTTACTTTAATCTTCGTTTGTATGTCTTTGTTCCACCACCAAGGTTCCTTGTGGTCCCTAGCTCTCCTAAATAAAACTCAAGGTGTCTCCTTAGTCATAACTCTAACGGTACTAACACTCTACTCTACATATGTTCAACGTCCTCCCTCTGCCAGTTTCCTAACTCCAGATTGACCCTCTCTATAACGCCCCAAATCCTACTCCGGGTGCCGCTACGTTTTTTACACTAAAATTTAACTCTATTTCTTTCATAGCGTACTATTACATCAGAGTTTAAAACATACGCTGAAAGCTTCAGAAGGGGAAAATCCGTAAAATACTATCTCAACGGCTTATCATACATCAGGATTTCCGCTAAGAATAGTAACTACTTCTTGAGGTCCCTAGTTCTTCTCTCCTGAGATACATACATGGAATATGTAAGCTTTAACCGTAGTGAGCGGTTATGGTTTCATGAACAAATCATCTTTTCTAAAACATATCATTTTAGTGCATCAATAATAATTCATTATGCTTCTCATAAACATTCATAACAACATTTATGATTTTGATTTGGCACCATTAAACCAGGAAGCCAAAAGATGGTGAAGAGAGGAGCTTTATAAAAGTAATCCACATTGAGACTGGGAGAGAAATGAGACCCTGTTATCTATCCTAGGAATATCACTTTAAAAGAGGTGATCCATTCTTTCTATGCAAGGAGAGGAATTGGAGTATTAAAAAACATGATCTTCTTTAGTGTGCAAGATTTCATATAAAACCATTTCATATGTGAAAGTATGCCAAACTTCTCAACCAGATCCTATATCCTTGGGGTTCCGTGCAGGATCTTCCCCCTAAGGTCCGTTTGCATGACGGCCTCGCTTCTGATACCCCATTGTGTATTTAACATGGCCATACTTTCACATGCACAAAACTTTTCATACTCCTCGTGTAAAACATGTGTCCTTCTCATAAATACATTATAAACACAACTTTATCTCATGTAAAGTAAACTTCTGAAAACATCATTATATCTTGGCTATATAAATGTATCATCATTTCATGTAACGCAAATTTGCAAAATCATCTTATCAAACTTAATGCATGAAATACATTTATGTAGCATATACGTATCCTAGTAAATCTCATGAAGTACTCACCTTGATTATGCCTAAGCTTGCTTTCGATCTCTTACTTCAAGTGTTGTAGTGTATTAAGAGAGACAGAGTGTGTGTGTGATTTTGGTATTAATAATTGCCTCACTTCTTCCACTATTTATAGATAACCTCAAGGCATTAACTACTTCTTCTTCTTGCTTTCAAGATTGCACTTTTATAGGATTTTAACACCTCGTGCTTTAGGATAAGAGAATTTTAACACTTCGTGCTTCTAGCTTTAATTTGACGTGCTTCTTAGCCTTGGTTTGTGGTGTTTCTTAGCCTTGGTTTGTGGTGCTTCTTAGCTTTGATTTTCCGTGCTTCTAATTTTGCCTTGTCGTGCTTCTAGTTTTCTACTTGTAAGCTACTTGCCTTATAAATATCATGACCTAGTAAACGGTACGGCCGTTGGCCCCTTTTTAGATTACTTAACTTGATCATAATATTTGTAATTAAGGCTTAACACATTGAGATCTGTCAATTATAGGAACTAGGGTTTACACTCTTTCGAAAAGTCTCCGATGTCGCCCCGTCCCAGGTTTTTCCCAAGCTCCTTGGTCTAAGCCGCCCTTGCTCGTTTCGCTTACATCATGCTTATAAAAAGCACTCCAATCCCTTCTTTATTGATTATCATACTTTGATTGTGAATGTCAATCTCACATAACGGTTTCTCGAAGAACTTGGAGGTGAATGAAATAAATTTGGTCCTTCCAGAAAATGATTGTTCGGCTTGATGAAAGAAAACACATTAGTGTTGAATCGACTAGATCTTTGCGCTTCATTTTCCTAATTTCCAGAGAATGGTCCTATTAGATTCCGCCATTCTGGTATACCACTTCCATTTCTTCTTAACTTAGGGTTATACCTGAACAAACTAACAACACTCATCAATGCTCTATAGAATTTGGTATGCCAATGCTCGGTATTGTAGAATCTGGCATGTCAATGCTCTGTACTCATCTTGAGCAATACTATATAATATTCCTTTTCCACGTGTCTATGGACATGGTGTCCTTAGACATTTTCAAGCAAATGACCTTTATTAAGAGTTCTTGGATGAACAAGGGTAGCTGACTAGATGTAGGGACATGTAGTTAACATGGACAGAAGAAACAAAGATGGGAAGGTTGAGGGTTAGAGAGTTGACACATAGGTCTAAAGAGTCTTACGTTGGGAAAAGGGTTGTGTTGTTTTCCTTACCCATCCCATGTTTCATTATACCTAGTTACCTACTTCTATTTCTTTATGCCGCGTACTATTTACTAATGTAGGTTCTTTTCAAAATCGTTGTTTTTTAAACCTTTTCACCAACACTTTTTCATAATGTCGGGGGTCTAAGTTCTTTTAAAAATCGTCGTTTGTGTCTAAACCTATTCAGTTACACTTTTTCACAAGCCAAGGTCTTCACGGAAACAACGGCTCTAGTCTTTGGGATAGGGGAACACTTTTTTGTCTAAACCTATTCGCTTACACTTACCACCCCCGACCCTACTTGCTAGTGTGATATACTAAGTTAGTTTGGTTTGGTTTGTAACCACTAACCAAATTTTCAACAACATGGACATCTAATTTTTTTTTAGAAAAAATCAAAAACTACATCAAAAAGTGTAATCACTAGTGTACTACGTAAAAGAAGCGGTAGTGAAAAAAATAATAGCAATGGTAAAGTGGGAAAATTGAGTCAGAGAATGAAAACTAGCATACAGCGGTGGAGTATAGAATAAAAACAATGCAGGTTGAGAACTAATGTAATTATTATTTTTAGTCCATGACTACTTGTATACTTTTATTATTTTAGCAACACAGGGTCTCATTATGTAGAATAAAAACAATGCAGGTTGAGAACTAATGTAATTATTTTTTTTAGTCCATGACTACTTGTATACTTTTATTATTTTAGCAACACAGGGTCTCATTATGTTGATCATATCGTAAGACAGCATAATAAGTCAACGAAACCACTCAGAACTAAACATCAATAACAAATTTCATCAAACAGTTTATATTACCTTAACTCTCCAACAAACAAAAAGGTGGAAAGATAAAACTTACAGTCCAGAGGGAGCACCGCTTGGAGCAGAAGCTCGAAACATTCCTTTATTGGTGTATAAGTCAACTTCAACGGTGGGAATTCCTCTGCTATCAAGGATTTGCCTAGCTCTAACCTTTGTTATAACCGAAGGAACCGCCTTTCGCATATGATTAGACTACCAATAAACAAGCAAATACATATTGGTTACTACTAAGACTTGCTCTCATTCTCATAACTTCCTCGTTTGAAATCGTAATTTAACCTATGATTTAAGGTAAAAAAATCAATTCTTATGATCACCGGCAACGTCATTATGAAGTACATACATCCAATTAAAAAATCGCATTACACGCACAAAAAATGAACAAAAAAGGGGAAACCCCAACTCACGATGAAGAGAACAGGATCGGGAGTTTTGGCCCTAACTGCCGCATTGACAGCGTCTTCGATTTTCCGGGAGAGCATGTGCTTGTCCAGATACTCTTGCACCGACATTTTAACCTTATTCTGCAAGTACTCTGGCTACTGCTACTCCACCTCGATTTATATCCCTCTCTGTTCGATGAAACGTGGACTAATCAATCAGATGTGGCGAAATTCGAAGAGATCGGAGTGAATGAGAAAGCCGACGATGAAGAAATTTTCCGGCAGGTTGAAACCTAAAAGCGTTGCAGAAATTTGGAATCGTTCAGAGTGGAGTTTTGGTGGAATGTACTTAGAGTTGGCAAGTGAGAGGATGCTTGTTTGGGAAGCACCCAACAACCCTTGGTTTTAAAAATATTTACCCAAAACCAAAATGCAACCCAACCCGCTTCAATTAATACGGTTGAATTGATACTTAACTATATCAAAATATTCTTGTAACATATTGTTTTCTCTAATCTAGTCGTACTTTTTTTTCATCATCAACTTGTTAAGACAACTTATCTATACTTCTTAAATATTAAGTATATCATATTTAATTAATTTTCTTAAATTACATATTATATATATAGATAGATTCTTTTGTTAACCAATTCGTTAGCATTAACTATGTTAACCTAATTGACCAATTTGTTTGGTATGGGTTTTATTAAGGTATTCATTATTGAAGGGAGGACAAAAAGGTAATTTGTATAACGGTGTAAGTTACCAATTAGAATACCAAAATAATGTGAACAGTGTCATGTTCGCCTATGAACAAGGTGAATATCATGTATGAACAAGGTGAACATTCTTACCAATACGAATACCAAAATAATATGAACAATGTCAAAATCTAAGGAATGAAGACTTTAGACATTAAATCATTGATGATGTCGGTTACTTTGATGGAGTAATTATCGGATGTTAATTAATGAGGAGAGCTTTTCTTTTGTTTTTTTTCCAATAATATCCTTGTTCATATACGTTCATCTACCGATCTAATGCTTGAAATTTCATTATTGAATTTATTTGTGAGCTATTCCCTCTTGTGCAGTTTTAGTGTTGAAAGAATATATCAAACTTGTGACCAAAGTTTGTAGAGTTCTTTATATTCTTCTCGGTTCTTGGTTCTTCTATAACTAAGGGTCAAGAATTCATACCAAGGTTCTTAAGCTTATTGCTTAAGGGTCGAGACCACTCGTTTAAATATCATCACATATTTCCATTATTTCTGCGTTGTTCGAATGAAACATCATCTTGCCCCTAAGGGTCGGTTCTTTTGTGAACCCAATATATGTTGTTAACTTTATGAACCCAATAAATGTTGTTAACTTTTGTGAACCCAATAAATCTATAATTCACATTCATTATGGCATGTTTGTAATAAATTAGAATAAGATGCCTTGTAGACATAAATTAACACTTATGAACATGGGTATGTTTGGGGAAAAGATCATAAAGATTTTTGTAACGTCCATGTTTTACGTTAGTAAACACATGCACTATGTACTCTGGTTCACATATGAAATAAATGTGGAATGGTATTGGTTCACCTATGAACAAACATCAAGTTATTTCGTATGAACATGGTCAACCCAGTGAATCCTAAACAAGTATCTAACAATGTATGAATGAATCAACAATAGTAGAAATCGTAGAAAGCATAAGTCATCATGTATAATACATTGAGAGAATTGGTGGTTACAAGCAAACAATGGTATGCGATAATGAACTCTCTAACCCTAACTAGGGTTAAGCAAAAACTATTTATATCCCTAAGGATATTTACACATTAAGCCTACAACTTTGATGCAATTCTAATATACCCCAACAACTCCTCCTTTGTAACAAAGTAAAATCTTCGGATAAATCTTCTTTTGGGTATGAATCCAAGCAGTTTTTTAAAACGCCTCATGCCGAGTCTGAATTGCAGACGATTTTCAATCATGTCAAGGGATCTTACGATCAGCTCTTTGTCTCTAACATCCATCTTTTCTTTCTCCTTCTTGTCAATGTTCAGCTTGCCTTGCAGCTTCAGCCTGCTAATTTTCAGTGTACCATGTGAATAGGCAACTATTTCGTTGAATTTGAGGAACCGTCTTTTACCAGTATCGTTCTGATAAACCCCAAATTCAGGAACTTCAAGCACCATTGCTAATGGAAGGCTTTCGATATCAAGAAGACTTTGGTCTGGCTTGAGTAGATTCACTTTCATTTGATTACTCACCACGCCCATTTGTAAGTCAGATACGTATGCAAGTTTAACTTTCATTTGCATAAACTAGATGTTAGCATTTAAGCCAATCATTACGTCTTCAGGTATGATCTTCCAATCAGGGATTCCATGGTACATGAATTCGAAATCATCCGTTTATAGGTTGCAGAAATCGACTCCAGAGAATTCCCATACTTTATCGTCTTGTCGAGTGATAGTAAAAACTGGATATCTGACTTGAGCAAGCCGTTTAGTAGAGATATTCCTGATCGGACATATTTCATGTTCTGCTTCACTTCACTTTCTCTCTTGCCTTGATTCCTCATCACATGCATGTACTCTATGCAATGTTTTAAAACCTGGTTTTTTAGTTGACCCAGTGTGGTGGTCGGGTCACAGGTCAACCGGTTCAACCACTGGGTCAACTTGGTTTCAATAATTTCGTTGTATTTTTTGATTTTCCTGCATACAAATATAAGATTTGTATCGGTTACAAACTGGTCATTTTAAGCAAACTATATAAACTCATATGGACCATCAAAATTTTCAATCTACAGCTGTCATGAATCAATGGCATAACTAGTAATTAATTAGCATTTTCAGATTATAAATAGTTAATATTAGACGCGTCGAGGGTATAACCGGGAAATTGAAAAATATAGAAATCGATTTGAATATTTTCGCGAAAGGGAAGTTATACGAATCCCCTTTTTTTCTCTGTTTGATTGCAGACGGTTTAGAAAAAAAAAGGGGAAAGTGTTTTTGTATAAGCATATCAAATCAAGTCTTCGATCATAATGCTCCATCCGAATGAATCTTTATATTTTTTATCATACATACTAATGATTTTACTGAATTCAGTGATAAGACCAAGTGAAAGAATAATGAAAAAAAATACGTTTTCTAAGTTCAAGAACACATTTGACAACCCAGTGTTGTTACATGAGGAAGAAGACCTAGAAAATCCTATTTTTATGATCAACATTGCAAACATTGGTAGTAATAACGAAGAAAATGAAGAAATGAAAGACCAAATTATTGCTCACGATGAAGGTACAACATATATCATGAACACTGCAATTTACTATTCTACTTCTTCATGATATCGAATCCATTTGTATTCATCACATGCAACAAATCTTTTATTCATATTCCTAATGGAGGGGGACCTTAAAATTTTCCGTAATTAATTTTTTGTATCATCAAATAAATAGTTTAATGCAACCCAATTTTGTTTATCAATAAAATTTGGATTTCATCCTTTTATCAGTTGAACCAATTGTCATTAAAATAGATGATATTAGGATATGTGGAACCTCTAGATAAATCTGCAAAAGAACCCTTGAGGAGAAAAGGGAGGTTCCAACATATATAGAGGAGAAATGATACAAGTCTAGCCGATGTGGGACTCTAACACGCCCCTCCAACGAGACTAGATGGACATTGAATTGTCCAGAGGGGGTTATCCAAAAGTGTCAAGTCCCTAGAGTGGTAGACCTTGGACAATTTAGTGTCTATCTAGCCTCGTTGGAGGGGACGTGTTAGAGTCCCACATCGGCTAGACTTGGACCATTTCTCCTCTATATATGTTGGAACCTTCCCTTTCTCCTCAATGGCTCTTTTGGAGATTAATCTAGGGGTTCCACATATCCTAATATGGTATCAGAGCCAAGGTCTACCACTCTATGGACTTGACACTTCAGGATAACCCCCTCTGGACAATCAGTATCCATCTAGCCTCGTTGGAGGGGGCGTGTTAGAGTCCCACATCGGCTAGACTTGGATCATTTCTCCTCTATATATGTTGGAACCTCCCCTTTCTCCTCTAAGGCTCTTTTGGAGATTCATCTAGGGGTTCCACATATCCTAATATTAGAAATCAAGAACCACCGATGAATGTATGAGACGAGGGATGTGTTGAAATCTTTTCGTCTATATTGATATTGAGAGTAAACTTACAAAATAGTGAGAAAGTAAAATGAGTTGCTTAACCTAAACTAGAGAATTACAAGAGATTAAATACAATCTATAAAAGGTAACTATACAATAGAGCCCATGGGCCTTCGGGCCTGTTATATGCGCTAACACCTCCCCCCCCCCTCAAACTTAATCGGGGGAAGAATGGGCCAGATTGAGTTTGGAAACAAAATCTTGAAAACGTCCAGGGAGATGATCTTTAGTGAAGATATCAGCCCGCGGATCGACGGTGGAGATAGGAAGAAGTTGTATAGTGTGACGAACCACATGTTGACGAACAAAGTGATAGTCAATCTTTATGTGTTTCGTACGCTCATGGAAAACGTCATATGAGCAATCTGAATAGCACTATTGTTATCACACCACAGCGAGGTTGGAGAGGTTTGAGGAGCTCCCATGTCAGATAATAACCACCGTAGCCAGACAAGTTCTTGTGATGTGTCAGCTAATGCTCGATACTCAGCTTCACTACTGGATCTAGATGTGAGTGACTATTTATTGTTGCGCCAATAAATGAGCGAGTCCCCTAGAAAGAAGCAATAGCCGATAGTAGATCGACAATCAATTATGTCACTATCCCAATCAGTATCAGATAATCCGCGCAGGGTTAAGGACGATGTGGATGCAAAATGAAGCCCATGAAACATTGTACCTTTGAGATACCGAAGATGTGAAGGATTGCAGCATAATTATAACACCCCATTCCCAAGATGGAAAAGGAGGTTACGCTCAAACTTAAAACAAACTATCAACCAAAACATACAGAGCACTAATAAACCTTATATAAACCAAAATCACACACCATTAAATACAACAATAGCCAACAATGATACCTCAATCTTTTTATATAATAACTTCAATAGATTAACAAAACCTACAGATGCCAACAACGAACCTCTTATATAAGATGATAGTCTGAATTCATTTGTAACACCACCTTCCCGAGATGGAAAAGGAGGTTACGCTCAAACTTAAAACAAACTATCAACCAAAACATACAGTGCACTAATAAACCTTATATAAACCAAAAGCACACATCATTAAATACAACAATAGCCAACAATGATACCTCAATCTTTTTCTATAATAACTTCAATAGATTAACAAAGCCTACAGATGCCAACAACGAACCTCTTATATAAGATGATAGTCTGAATTCATTTGTAACACCCCCTTCCCGAGATGGAAAAGGAGGTATTGGGTCACCGATGATTTGGTGATGAACATTCTCTATTATTTGTTTGATCTTTTACAAGGTCTTTTGAAGGTATGAAATACACTTCAAGTATTGAAAAGTCAAAGACTATTCAATCAAGGGTTGTACATCAAAATGTGGAATTTTTGATGTGACAACTAACTTTAATATTCAGACCACTTGCCGAATCAAGAGGAAGATGAGGTCACCGATTGTATACATGAGGTCACCGATGACTCACATGTGGTCACCGATGACTCACATGTGGTCACCGATGTTTCACATGTGGTCACCAATGATTTGCATGGTAACCACCTATGATGAGGTCACCGATGTTGTATACATAGTAACCAAAATTGCAGGTGCCTTCTCTTAAGGTTGAGATAACAAGTCACAAATACAAGGATGTACACTTGCCAACACTTAGTGAAAAATGAAGATCATCAAGCAATGTGTACACTTATCAACTCCAACCTTTCAAGGCATCCACCGATGTGATACATGGTTCCATGTATCACTTAGCAATTTTCAAAGATAAGTTCTTGACTCACATCAAATGCAAGACACGTGAGCAGCAAGAACTTGGGAACCAAACCTTAAATTCAAACATTCTCCTTTATTCTTATAAAAGGGATGTTTGTCTTTTAGCTAAAAGGTTTGATGGGACTTCTCAGAGCATGAAGAAAAGTAGATAAAGTTATCTGACATTACGTGCTACAAAGAATGGTTTATCCATTAAACTAGTACAAAAGGAGTGGCCTCTTCCTTTGTCCATCAGATATACTTCCAGCTAATGAATCCTTGACAGCTGTCCACATGCATCCCATGCATGGGCACTATAAAAGGAGATGAAGTCCTTCCCATAAATCTCACGCTTTCAACAAATCCTCTGTGTGATCATTTGTTTGATTCCGGCAAAGCTGTGTGCTCTAACAGTTTTATTTTAACTTCCTTAGTGTATAAGTTAATTACTGTTATCTGTGTGTTTAAGTTTGTTAGAATAGTGTGTCTATTCTTTTCCGCAACAAACTTCTGTGTGTAAATTTTTAATATTTATACTAAAAAATTTAAAAGAGTTAAAATTTTGTGTGTTTGTATTCAACCCCGGCCCCCATTCTACAAACCCTTACTGCATAGCCATCTCTATTCAGGGACTAACAAATGGTATCAGAGCAGTTGGTTTAATCTAATAAACCAGATCTGTGATGGCTGCTACTTCTTCTAATGATGGTACCTTGCAAACCTCTTCTAGTAGCACATACGACTTAGGCTCCTTGGCCAAACCTCCAAGGTTCAACCCAAGTAACTTTGGGTTATGGAAAAATCGTATGCTACTCTTCTTAGAAGGGATTGATTGCAGGTATCCCATCATTCTAAGTGAGGGACCTATAATTCCTAAAGTCTGGGCTCGCTACGGTCCACAAAAAGATGCGAGGAAAAGATATAGAGTCTGATGAAGATAGGAGTGACAAAACAGGCAAATATATCATCAAAGCTTTAAATAAATATAATGAAGATGATAAACGCCTGGTTGCTCTTGATACTAAAGTTAAATCAGCTCTAGCCTTATCTCTTCCTGATGAAGTATATCATTCTCTTGTAAATCTTTCTACTGCAAAAGAGATGTGGGATACTCTAAGTGTCTTATATGAAGGCACTAAAGAAGTGAAGAAATCTAACAAGATTTGTCTTGTTAGAAAGTATGAACTTTTCTCTCATAAAAAAGGAGAATCCCTCTTTGTCTACTTTAATCGCTTTAACTGTCTTCTCAATGATCTTAAAGTTCCTGGAAGAGTTTATGATAATGAAGAAGTTCTCTGCAAGTTTATGGATTGCCTCCCAGACTTCTGGGAAACCATATGTACTTGCATTAAGCAAACCAAGGATCTTGAAGTGATGCTGTTAGTCCCCAAAGAGAGATGGCTAACTAAGAGAGGGTTTTGTAGAAGGGGGGGTTGAATATAAAACACACAGAATATACTCTTTTTAAATTTTTTAATATAAATATTAAAAATTTACACACAGATAGTTTGATGCGGAAAAGAACAGGCAGACTATTCTATCAAACTAAACACACAGATAACAGTAATTAACTATTACACTAAGCAAGTTAAAACAATACTGTTATAGCACACAGCTTTGCCACAGTCAAACAAATAATCACTCTGAAGATTTGTTGAAAGCGTGAGATTTCTGGGAAGGACTTCATCTCCTTTTATAGTGTCCATGCATGGGATGCAAGTGGACAGCTGTCAAGGTTTCATTAGCTGGAAGATTATCTGATGGACAAAGGAAGAGACCACTTCCTTTGTACTAGAATAATGGATGAACCATTCCTTGTAGCACGTAATGTCAGATAACTTTATCTTCTTTTCTTCATGCTCTGTGAAGTCCCATCAAGCCTTTTAGCTAAAAGACAAATATTCCTTTTATAAGAATAAAAGAGAATGTCTTTAATTAAGGCTTGGTGCCCAAGTTCTTGCTGGCTCACGTGTCTTGCAATTGATGTGAGTCAAGAACTTATCTCTTTGAAATTGCTAAGTGATACATCTCACTATGTATCACATCGGTGGATACCTTATAAAGCTGGAGTTGATAAGTGTACACTTTGCTTGATAACTTCTTCTTTCACTAAGTGACAAAAGTGTATACCCTTGTGAGTTGATATCACAGCCTTAGAAAATATACCTGCAATTTCGGTGACCAAGATCATAGTGTCGGTGACCATGACATCAAACTTGATGACCTCATCTTATTTGATGTCCTTAGTACTTTTGATGACTCTTGAGTGTACCATCGGTGACCCACTATATTGGTGACCCAATCTTGACTTGGCAAAATGGTCTGAATATTGAAGTTGGTTGATACATCCAAAATTTCACTTTTTGATGTACAACCCCTTGATTGAATAGTCTTTGACTCTTCAATACTTGAAGCATATTTCAGACCTTCAAAAGAACCTGTAAAAATTCATTCATATAAAGGAAGGTGGTTCATCACCAAATCATCGGTGACCCAACAATCTCCCCCTATTTGATGATGATACCTGTAGGTTAGAAAAAAATTCTTTTTTTGACCCTTTCTATTTTTCTTTTGGGTTCTTTTGACTCAGATTTTTTTTTTTTTTTTGTTTTTTTTTTTGATTTTTTTTTTTGATTTTTTTTTTAATTTTTTTTTAACTGAGTATGTACAGTATAAGAGTATAAAATAAATGAAAGAATAAGTATAAGTTTAAATATGTGCAAAGCTTGTAAAAATATTAACAAGAGATGGGATGGAAGAAAAGTATGAACTTTTATTAATCAACACATAGGATTGATCAGAGTACATGATTAATAAAGTTCATACTGTACTATACGTCCGAGGATCAAGGATGCCGAGGAGGGTTCTCTTCTTTTAAGTTCATCCAGGATCATTCTTGTGATGCCATGGTCTTCAATAGGAGGCACTCCAAGAATAGCAGACGAGGAAGGAGCCGCGAGCCACTTGGGATGTCGTATGCTGCGAAGAAACCGATGTTTCCAAAGATGTCTTCAAAGAAAACCCCAAGCTGCGGAGTAGTCGGCATGGTTTGCTCCGGGTAAGCAATAGAAGTAGGAATGGAAAGATCTATACCCGAAGCATTTATCTGGATGCCCCTTTCATGAAGCATAACAAAATGTCCCTTCTTCTTGTTTTTAGGAGCAGTGATGACCTCTCCTTTAAGACCCTGTTGAATGAAGTACATTTGTTGTGCTTCAAGGTATGTCACAAGAATATCATTTTCCTTTTGGATGTTGAGCATCTTGATGAAGAGTTTTCTGAGAATATTAAGTACCAGCTCCTTGTACTTGCTTTTGCTCTTGGAGATGCATTTACCAACTTCCATCCACTCAGTCATCCCAAGAACTTCCAACCATTCATCTTCATATACTTTTGATAAAGTATCAGCTCTCTTAAGGGTGATAAGTAACTTGGGAGAATTCTTGGTTGGAGGTTGGATGGTAGCATTGATAATCTTGGAATCATCCTTCCTGTTCTTCAATCTTCTTTTAAACCACTCTACTTCCTTTGCTTTCTTGGCCTCATCAACCAATTTTGCAGCTTCAGATTTCTTCTTTATATTTTCAAGCTCATCTTTTTGAGCTTGAATTGCATCGGTGACTTTGGCATGAACAGCTTCATCATGAGCTAGCTTGAGTACATTAGTCTGATCATACTCAAGCTGAGCCCTTATAGCTTCTTCTCTTTCAGCCTCAGAGAGAATTACCCCAAGTGGATCGGTGAGTGCTGGGGCAGGCTGAAGTCTGAGAGTGTCTGCTTGAGGATCTCTCATCCTTTTCTTTCTCTTTCTTTCTTCTTGCTGTTCTTCAAAAGAGAGAGAGGCTTCTTTCCTTTGGCTTTTTCTTTTCTTTTCTTCTCTTCTTCAGTTTCAAGGGGTTGAGCACTGATACTCTCCCCCTCAACAGCTGCTTCGGGTACCAAGGGAACAGGGACCACCTCTGTGACCATACCACCATCGGTGGCTGTAAGAGCCACTTTGGTGGTTGCCACGTCGGTGGCTGGATGATTTTGAGAGGCCACATCGGTGGCTGGCTGGCTGGCGTCGGCGGCTGTTTTGGCAGTGTCGGCGTCGGCGGCTTTGGTAGCTGGTTGAATGGTCTTCTCATTTTTCTCCCCCTCGGTGGTTGAACCCTTGAAACCCACTGAAGAGAGAAACTCTTTCACCCGTTCCATATCAGAGCAGAGAGCACCAATTTTCTTCTCAACTCTTTGAAGGACAAATCTATCAGTGTCCTTGAAGTATGAATCACCCATATCTAGTTCAACCGTTGGAGCAGAGGTTGGGACTTTATCAACTTTGGTGTGAAGACTGATAAGAGAGTCCATAATTGCCTGTTGAGTGGCAATGAGAGAAGAAATATCGGTGGCTTGCTTAGAAGAGGTGCTTCGAAGATCTTGAATGGATGAAAGCACAGAAGCTTGGCTTGAAGAGAATCCTTGCTGAAGATCAAGGATATCCAAATGTAGAAGATCTAAACATGTCATTAGAGTTGGGTGACTCACCGACAACTCCTCTATGTTAGATCTGAGAGATGAGGAAAGGGAATCCATTCTTTCCTTTTCCTTAGTTGCATGTTCTTCTAAAACCTCCACCCTTCTGATAGTATCACTTGTAAAGGTGGTGAAAGCCTGCAGAAGGTCATTCCCTTGCTTTGAAGACATGGGAGCAGAAGGATGAGGCTTTGGTGGTTGATCAGTATCATCATCATCACTGGAAGAATAATCCACCAAACACGTAGATTTTCTTGGGGGGATTTAGGAGATGAGGGGAGACACTCTTAGGAGAGTGTCTTTGAGGGGATTCCTCAGTAATGGGTTCCTCCACACCCTTGTCATGTACGGGAGACGTACCTGTCAAGGGGTAGTGTCGGACATCAGAAAATCAGTAAAGTGGGTTGCTCCATCAAATGCACCTGGTTGTGATGCACTTTCACGTGGAGTGTGGAAAAGGAGCTGTGAGAGCTCAGGGGGTGGAGAAGAGGTACCTTGGATGGGATATTCCAAGTCATCTTCATCAACTAGTGAGAAAGTTGATGAAGGAATAGTAAGGGTGTCCCTTTTTACAACCAAGTCCTTTTGAGAGGGCCTGGAGAAGCTAGGTATGGATGAGTGTTCCTTGGGTTTTGTGAGGATCTTTTCAACATCTACTGGCTTTTGGGAGCCAGTAGATGGATCATGCGTTTTAACCCTTTGGGTTCCCTTAGACTTCTTTGAGGAAGTCTTTGGGGGGCTTTTAGAGTTTCTCCGCTTATGGGATTTGGATGCTTGGGTGGAAGCCAAAGGCTCTTTTGGCTTCGTAGCATCGGTGGGTGCGGAGGTAGATGTGCCCGACGCTTTGGATCTCTTAAGAGATTTGGGCACACCAGTGACTCTAGGTACAGAGGGGGTAGAAGACATACCTGAAGTTCTCTGAAGACGCGGTTCATTCTCTCCCCAAGCAAGAGTTGCATTCCTTGCAAACTCAACCATAGAAGGTCTGAGAGGGTTGTCTGATGCTAAGACAACCTTTTTCATGATCTGGTTACCCACTTGGTGGAGAGGGAGATCATATACGATATCATCTCTTTTCTCTAATTTCATTGCCAACTTTGCATGAATAATAAGAGAGAAAAGTCGCTGAAATGGTACCTGAGGACGTCGGAGGGTAGAGAACGAGGAGATCATTTCATTAAAGAAATAGCTGGCATAATCTATTTTTCTCTGAAAAATAAGAGCATGTGCCACTCGATTCTACTGAGAAGGTGACTGATCCGGACCACCTGTCTTCTTGCTCAGGCACAGAATCAGATGAGCAAAGAAGAAGTTCCAAATACTTCCCATGTTTTTGCACAATAAAGTACCCGGACCCTTTGACTTTGAGCCCTTCTTCTCTTCCAAATAGTTCAACACATCAACCACCATTTGATGTTCATTACCAAGAGGGAAAGGTTCATAGGAATCATAGACAGGAAGCTGGAGAATGCTTCTAACATCTTCCACATTGAAGATCACATCATGTTCATCATTACTTAGAACAGATGCAAGAATTTGATCCGATGAGGCATCAAATGTGCAAGTTAACCAAAAGTTTCCAAGAAGAAACTTACTCATTTTGGGTTTTGCTGTCAGTGCATATTGAAGAGGGCATCTCTGAAGAAACCAGCAAACGTCATTGTACTCTGGATGACCATTGTCAACTCCTATTCTTCCAAAGTAATTGCATGCAGGGAAGGAGAGAGATCCAAAAGTGATTGTTTGTTCTTCACCAATTCTTGAAGGAGAAGCCATTGAAGAAGAAAATGAAGTTGCAGGTTGCAGGTTTTTGCTTTTGAAGGTGAGGAGAAGATGGGTGCGAGAAAGGTGGTGAAGTAGTGGGATGGGTGGTTATATATGAGAGGGAAATTTCAACTTTCAAAAATAATGATTATTTTTGGTGATTGAAAGGTCAGAATTCTAAGGGTTTTAGAGTTGAATTCGGCGCATGGTCTGACATTGATGATGTCATTAGGGATAAGAACAAATAATCTTGCTTATCAAGAGTGGTAAGTCAAGAGTTATCTTTTAAGGGTTAAGAAGGTGAAAGGTTTGAAACGGTTACCTTGGTGAGTGGACAATCGTCGGTGGCTTGTATGAGAGAGAGACGTCGGTGGCTAGTGAGGGAGAGACGTCGGTGGCTAGTGAGAGAGAGACGTCGGTGGCTAGTGAGAGAGAGAGAGACGTCGGTGGCTAGAAATAGGGTAAACGTCGGTGAGTTGAGGAAGGGTGCGACGTCGGTGAGTGGCTTCGAGGTACGATGTCGGAAAGCTGACGTCAAGTGATGACGTCGGGGAGTGGTGGTGTCGGAAAGGGCTGGTGGTCGCCGTCGGTGGGTGGGTTGCCAAAGGTGGCACACGGTGGTTCGATGGTGGATGTTTTTGGTGAGTGTGGTTTTTAGGGTTAGGGTTTGGAGAGAGAGAAAAATAGAAAGAGAGAGAGAGAGAGGTTTCGTCGGTGACTTAGTCACCGACACTATATATATATATTATTTTTATTTTATTTTTATTTTTATTTTTATATAAATATATTAATATAATATAATATATAATATAATATATATAATATATCTATAGAGTATACATATAATATATATATAAAACATACAACATATATAAGTTATAAATATATAAATGTATATAATATATATATATATGGAATATATATATATATAAAACATACATTATATATAAATATAAAATATATTAGTCTATGTTTACCATACCTAACTCACCGATGAGAAACTTGAACCTTGCTTCATCAAGAGGCTTTGTGAACAGATCGGCTAGTTGATAGTCGGTGGGAATGAAATGTAACTCCACATCACCTTTAGAGACATGATCCCTTATAAAGTGATACCTAATATCAATGTGCTTGGATCTTGAATGAAGCACAGGGTTGTTGGCAATGGCTATTGCACTTGAGTTGTCACACATTATTGGGATCTTTGAGAAAATCTGATTGTAATCACACAAATGATTTTTCATCCACAATATTTGTGCACAACAACTTCCAGCAGCCACGTATTCTGCTTCAGCAGTAGATGTAGACACCGAATGTTGTTTCTTACTTGACCAAATTTCACAAGCTTTCCACCAAGTAATGACTACTTCCGGTTGTACTTTTTCTCGTCTATTTTTGAACACTGCAAAATCGAATCGAGTACCCGATGAGATCGAAACACGAGTCTTTGGGATACCAAAGACCCGCATTTATGGTACCTTTCGTATACCGAAAAATCCTTTTCACAACGACGGATGTGATTCTTTAGGATTTGCTTGGTATCGGGCACACAGACAAGTAGCAAACATAATGTCAGGTCTACTTGCAGTCAGATAAAAAAGGGATCCTATCATGGCTCTATAATTTGTAATATTTACAGAAATGCCATCAGGATCAGAAGAGAGTTTAAGAGGAGGAGCCATAGGAGTTTTCATGGTAGAGCAAGTATCAAATTGAAACTTTTCGAAGGTCTTTAATGTATTTACTTTGATTTATGAAAATACCTTCGGAGATCGTTTTACTTGCAAACCAAGAAAGAAAGTTAACTCCCCATCATGCTCATTTCATATTCTTTTTGCATGAGGGAGCTAAACTCATCACACAAGGATTCATCGGTGGCTCCAAAAATAATATCATCTACATAGATTTGAACAAGAATGATATTACCTTGTGATTTCTTGAAGAAGAGAGTGTTGTCAACCTTGCCTCGTATGTACTTATTTCTAAGTAGATATTCTGAGAGAGTGTCATACCAGGCACGTGGAGCTTGCTTCAGTCCATATAGAGCTTTATCCAGCCTATATACATGATATGGATGGACTGGATCTTCAAACCCAGGAGGTTGCTTCACATACACTTCTTCAGCTAATTCACCATTCAGGAAGGCACTTTTGACATCCATTTGGAATACCCGAAAATTCTTGTAAGCTGCATGGGCAAGAAATATTCGGATAGCTTCCAATGCGGCAACAGGAGCAAAGGTTTCATCATAATCAATTCCTTCCTCTTGCCGATATCCTTGAGCAACCAACCTTGCCTTGTTCCTTATGACAGTTCCTTCTTCGTCCATCTTGTTTCGAAACACCCATTTTGTTCCAATAATTGTTTTGTTGGATGGACGAGGAACTAACTTCCAGACTTTGTTTCTCTCAAATTGTGAGAGCTCTTCTTGCATGGCAATTACCCAGCTTGGATCAGCTAGGGCTTCATTTATCAGCTTAGGCTCAATAAGGGAAACAAAGTTGACATATAAGCACAGATTGCTTATGCCTCTTCTGGTTTTTACACCAACTTGTGGATCACCTATGATTTGATCTATTGGATGATCCATGGTCCACTTTAGTGCAGGAGGTAGGGAGGGAGGTAGAGAAAAGGATGAGGTAGGAATTTGAGATGGTGAAGAAGGGTTTAAGGGAGATATGGTGTTTTGGTGGGTAAGGTCTTCTGAAGAGTTAGTTTCAGGAGGTGGAAAAGAAAGAGAAGGTTCTGAAGGTAAGATGGTGTTTATGGGAGGCTGAGAAGAGTTGCTATCTGGAGGATTGGTTTGAGAGGAGGATGGAATTTCACCAACACATGAATTTATCCATAGGTTTAATTCTTCTTCATCACAAGATAATGAAGAAGTTTCAAACTCATCAAACTTCACATGCATGGATTCATCTATGCATTGTCTTCTTAGATTGAAGATTCTAAAGGCTCTTGAGGAGAGAGAATAGCCCATGAAAATTCCATCATCAGACTTTGGATCAAACTTTCCAAGTTGTTCCCCGTCATTTAGCATGTGACAAGCACACCAAACACATGGAAGAAGTCAACCGGGTTTTCTACCATGGAAAACTTCATATGGGGTCTTGTCATGCCTTTTGACTATGATAGACCTATTTTGAGTAAAGCATGCGGTGTTAATCGCCGCCCAAAAATAGGTTGGCAACTTGGATTCACTCAAAGATAGACCTTGCGGCTTCACATAGTGTTCTATTCTTTCTCTCAACAACACCATTTTGCTGAGGAGTGCGTACGGGAGAGAAGTTCTGAGAGATTCCTTTTAGGTCAAAGAAATCTTCCAGAGCAGCATTCTTGAATTCAGTGCCATTATCACTTCTGAAAGACTTCACCAGTTTACCATTCAAATGTTCAATCTTTCTTGTAAACTTGATGATTTCTTCAGCAACATCACTCTTGTGTTTCAGAAAGAACACCCAAGTATATCTAGAGAATTCATCGACGATTACTAGCATATACTTTTTACCACCCAGACTGGGTGTACTGACTGGACCGCATAGATCCATGTGAAGCATTTGAAGAGGTTGAGAGATAGAAGAGCATTGTTTTGTTTTAAAGGAAGTTCTGGTGAGTTTTCCTTTTTCACATGCCCCACACAGCTTTTCTTTTTCAAAAGCTATTTTTGGCATTCCAACAACCAGCTCCTTGTTGGAGAGTTTGTTCAAGGTTTTAAAGTTTAGATGAGAGAACCTTTTATGCCACAACCAACTTTGTTTGGCTAGTTCTTGAGAGAGGAGACACACAGCTTCTCCTATTGCACTTTCCTTCATGTTGATTATGTACACGTCATTCAGTCGGGTTCCTGCTAGTACAATCTTGTTCTGTACATCAAAGACCAAGCACACACACAGCTGGAACATGACCTTATAGCCCAAATCACATATTTGGCTGATGCTTAGAAGATTGTACATTAGCCCTTCAACATGAGCTACTCTGGAGAAAGTGATGGTTCCATTTGAAATGGTACCATATCCTTTGGTGACCCCTTTTCCATTTCCTCCAAAGGAAACAGTGGGTCCCTTTTCTTTTGAGAAGTTAGAGAGAAGAAGTTTGTTTCCGGTCATGTGTCTTAAACATCCACTATCCATGTACCATATATGATCTTTATTTGGTACCTGCACCCAGAAACAAATTTAGACTTTTGGTACCCATTTTGAGGTGGGTCCTTTGGGATTAGAAGGCATTTTAGATTTGCAAGGAGCCAAGTCTATTGGGCAATTTTTAGCAAGATGAAGAGTGTTGCCACAGTTATAGCACTTCTTTAAAGGAAAGACCTTTTTAAAATCCCTATCATCTAAACTTTGGACAGAGGTTGAGGAATGAGAAGAAGAGGGGTGTCAACACCTGGTCTTGGTCCAAGAATACCTTTACCAGGATTTCTTGATTTC
Source organism: Silybum marianum (assembly GCA_036898165.1). Lineage (NCBI taxonomy): Eukaryota > Viridiplantae > Streptophyta > Magnoliopsida > Asterales > Asteraceae > Silybum > Silybum marianum. The sequence continues at coordinate 9,603,316 of CM072540.1, read as the reverse complement.
TTCAAGTTTACTGACCGAGGAATAAAGTCAGTAGCTATTTGAGATTTCCTTTTAGATGAAAAATTTGATTTAGAAAATTTTTTCTTTTGAGGAGAAAATCTTTTTGAAGAAGGATACTCAGCAACTTCGAGTCGCTCACGGGAGTACCTTGACTCATGCAGACTTAAGGAATTTAAAAGTCTTTGGATAGGTTTGGGAGAAGAAGAAGAGCTTGGAAGAGTTGAAACCATTGAAGACTCAGAAGAGATTTCTTTAGCTTTAACAAAGACTCCAAACTTTTTAGAACCAGATTCTACTTTGAGCATGTCAAGTAGATCTATAGAGTGAACGGAGGTAGAATCCTCAGATGAGTAACCGAAGAGATCATCATCGTCATCGGAAAGGAAACCAGCAGGAAAACCTTGACACTCAGAAGAATGGAGTGGAAGATCAAAAGGTTGAGGAACATCTTTTCCATAACCAAGGCCAGACTTATCCTTGCTGGTTATTTGATCTTGAAGGATCCTTTCAAGATTCTTAGAGGATTTAGTCCATTTAGACAGAACCTCTTGTTCCTTTTCAAGAGTGGAAGAAATCTTTGATTTTTCCTCAGAAAGACTGTCGTTTAAGTACCGAAGGTTTTCCAGATCAGCTTTCATTTTGTCAAAATCTTTTAGTTTTGAAAAGCAAGAGAGGAGTTGATCATTTAGACATTTTATGTGCATATCAGCCTTTTTCTTTTGAATCTTTAAGTCACAGAAGTCAACAGTTAAAGAATCAAAGGCATCAGCCTTTTGATCATCAGAGAGAAAGGTAAAAGGATGTACCTGAGGTTTTGTCCCTGAAGTGGATCCCTCAGCAGATACAAGAGTGGTGTAGAGTGATTTCTCCATGTCTTCTATCTCATCGATTTTGGCCATGAGACACTTAGTGACATACTCACTTTCACTCTCAGAGGTTTGCTCATCTTCCCAGCAATGAGCCTCAGCAACCAAGGTTTTATTTTTACCTTGGTTTCTCTCCTTTTCTCTCTTGTATTTGGCTTTGTATTTCTTGTACCTGGAGGTTTCTTTTGATTCAGAATTTTCTTTAGAGGATTGGCTATTTCTCTCTTCATGCTTCCTAGAAGCTGATTTTGAGAAGTCATGGCCATAAGAAGAAGAAGGTTTAGAGGAAGAAGCTTTTGATCTGCTTTCAGAAGCAAAATGACCTTTCTTTCCACAATTGAAGCATTCTTCATTTGCTTTATCAGAAGAGGATTTTTGAGAAAATCTTTTATTCTTAAGGTTTCCAGCAAGCATTGCCATACTATCAGAAAGTATGTCAATGGCTGATTCTTCTCCTTCATCATCAGCAGCACTATAGTATGCATCTGATAGATAAGAAGAGTCTTCCTTAATATCTTTTTCAGAATTAGAAGAAGGATAGGTGATTCTAGGAATACAAGAAGAAGGTTTTGAATCACCTATCAAAGCAATAGAGGAGGATTTGATATCCTTTATAAGAGACTTTCTCTGGTTCTTAGTTTGTTCATAGTGAAGAAGAGTTCCATAGAGAGCAGTTAAAGGCATTATTTCTAAGTCCTTGGTTTGCTTGATGCAAGTACAGATAGTTTCCCGTAACTGGAAGACAATCCATGAACTTGCAGAGAACTTCTTCATTATCATAAACTCGGCCAAGAACTTTGAGATCGTTGAGAAGACAGTTAAAACGATTAAAGTAGGTAGAAAGAGATTCTCCCTTTTCATGGGAGAAGAGTTCATACTTTCTAACAAGACAGATCCTGTTAGATTTCTTTACTTCTTTGGTGCCTTCATATAAGACACTTCAAAGTATCCCACATCTCTTTAGCAGTGGGAAGGTTAAGAAGAGAATGATACACATCATCAGGAAGGGAAACAACAAGAGCAGATTTGACTTTAGTATCTAAAGCGACTAGGCGTTTATCATCTTCACTAAATTTGTTAGAAGGTTTGATGATATATCTACCAGTTTTCTCACTTCTTTCGTCATCTGACTCTATGTCCTTTCCTTCGCCGTCCTTTTGAGGGCCAAAGCGAGCCCATATTTTAGGAATAATAGGTCCTCACCGAGAATGTTGGGATACCTGCAATCGATCCCTTCCAAGAATAATAACATGCGATTTTTCCGTAAACCAAAGTTGTTTGGGTTGAATCTTGGGGGTTTAGCCAAAGATCCTAAATCATATGTATTACTGGAAGAGGTCTGCAAGGTACCATCAACATTTGAGGTAGTAGCCATCACAGATCTGGTTTATGAGATTAAACCAACTCGCTCGATACCAATTGTTAGTCCCCAAAGAGAGATGGCTAACTAAGAGAGGGTTTTGTAGAAGGGGGGTTGAATATAAAACACACAGAATATACTTTTTTTAAATTTTTTAATATAAATATTAAAAATTTACACACGTATAGTTTGATGCGGAAAAGAACGGGCGGACTATTCTATCAAACTAAACACACGTATAACAGTAATTAACTATTACACTAAGCAAGTTAAAACAATACTGTTATAGCACACAGCTTTGCCACAGTCAAACAAATAATCACTCTGAAGATTTGTTGAAAGCGTGAGATTTCTGGGAAGGACTTCATCTCCTTTTATAGTGTCCATGCATGGGATGCAAGTGGACAGCTGTCAAGGTTTCATTAGCTGGAAGATTATCTGATGGACAAAGGGAGAGACCACTTCCTTTGTACTAGAATAATGGATGAACCATTCCTTGTAGCACGTAATGTCAGATAACTTTATCTTCTTTTCTTCATGCTCTGTGAAGTCCCATCAAGCCTTTTAGCTAAAAGACAAATATTCCTTTTATAAGAATAAAAGAGAATGTCTTTAATTAAGGCTTGGTGCCCAAGTTCTTGCTGGCTCACGTGTCTTGCAATTGATGTGAGTCAAGAACTTATCTCTTTGAAATTGCTAAGTGATACATCTCACTATGTATCACATCGGTGGATACCTTATAAGGCTGGAGTTGATAAGTGTACACTTTGCTTGATAACTTCTTCTTTCACTAAGTGACAAAAGTGTATACCCTTGTGAGTTGATATCACAGCCTTAGAAAATATACCTGCAATTTCGGTGACCAAGATCATAGTGTCGGTGACCATGACATCAAACTTGATGACCTCATCTTATTTGATGTCCTTAGTACTTTTGATGACTTTTGAGTGTACCATCGGTGACCCACTATATTGGTGACCCAATCTTGACTTGGCAAAATGGTCTGAATATTGAAGTTGGTTGATACATCCAAAATTCCACTTTTTGATGTACAACCCCTTGATTGAATAGTCTTTGACTCTTCAATACTTGAAGCATATTTCAGACCTTCAAAAGAACCTGTAAAAATTCATTCATATAAAGGAAGGTGGTTCATCACCAAATCATCGGTGACCCAACAGATGCCTTTAACTGCTCTCTATGGGACTCTTCTTCATTATGAACAAACCAAGAACCAAAGAAAAACTCTCATAAAAGATATTAAGTCTTCTTCTTTTGCTCTAATAAGTAATTCTAAATCTTCTTCTTGTGTACCTAGAATTACTTATCCTTCTTCTTCTGAATCTGAAAGTAACATTATGGAAGAATCATCTCATTTATCAGATGCTTACTACAGTGCAGCTGATGATGAAGGTGAGGAATCTGCCATTGACATACTTTCTGATAGTATGGCAATGATTGCGGGCAACCTTAAAAACAAAAGATTTTCTTCTAACCGTTCTAGATTTCAAAGAAAACCTTTCTCTCAAAAACCCTCTTCTGACAAATCTAATGAAGAATGTTTCAGTTGTGGGAAGAAGGGTCATCTTGCTTCTGAATGCAGATCTAAATCTTTTTCTAAATTTAAGTTCTCTTTTCCTTCTTCTGGTCATGACTTCTCCAAATCAGCTTCTAGGAAGTCTGAAGAGAGAAATAGCCATCTTTCCAAGGAAAGTCCTGAATCCTCTAAAGAAATCTCTGGGTACAAGAAGTACAAAGCAAAGTACAGAAGAGAAAAGGAAAAGAACCAAAACAAAGAAAAAACCGTGGTTGCTGAAACACATTGCTGGGAAGATGAGCAAACCTCTGAGAGTGACAGTGAGTATGTCACAAAGTGTCTTATGGCCAAAATTGATGAATTAGAAGACATGGAAAAGACACTTTGCACTGCTCTCGTATCTACTGAGGAATCAACTTCAGGAACAAAGCCTCAGGTACATCCCTTTACCTTTCTTTCTGATGATCAAAAAGCTGATGTTTTTGACTCTTTAACTGTCGACTTCTATGACTTAAAGGAAAAAGAAAAAGGCCGACATGCACATAAAATGTTTAAATGATCAACTTCTAGCTTGTTTCTCTAAACTCAAAGATTTTGATAAAATGAAAACTGATCTAGAAAACCTAAGGTATTTAAACGTTAGTCTTTCTGAAGAAAAATCAAATATCTCTAACACTCTTGAAAAGGAACAAGAGGTTCTCTCTAAATGGACCAAATCTTCTAAAGATCTTGAAAGGATTCTTCAAGATCAAATCTCTAGCAAGGACAAGTCTGGACTTGGATATGGAAAAGATGATTTTAAATCTTCTGACCCTATTCCTCCATCATCTGAATGCCAAGGCTTTCCTGCTGGTTTCTTTTCTGATGATGATGATGATCTCTTTGGTTACTCATCTGAGGATTCTACCTTTGTTCATTCTATAGATCTTCTGGACATGCTAAAAGTAGAATCTAATACCAAAAAGTTTGGAGTTTTTGTAAAAGCAAAAGAAGTTTCTCCTAAACCCATTCAAAAACTTTTAAACTCTCTGAGTCTTCATGAGTCAAGGGACCTTCATAAGTCACCGACTACTCCTGTATGTCATGCCTCAAAAAAAAAATTCAAAAGAAAAAGTTTTCATCCAAAAGAAAATCTCAAGTGATTACTGATTTCATCCCTCGCTCTCTCAACTTAAAGAAATCACCAAATCCTGATAAAGGTATTCTTGGACCAAGACCAGGTGTTGGTCACCCCTCTATTTCTCATTCTTCAACTGATGCTCAAAGTTTTGACAACATGGACTTTAATAGGGCCTTTTCTTTAAAGAAATGTTATAACTATGGCAATACCCTCCATCCTGCAAAACATTGCCCTAAGGATTCTGATATTTGTAAGAATAAAATGCCTTCTAATCCAAAAGGACCCACTTCAAAATGGGTACCAATAGTCTAAATTTGTTTATGAGTGCAGGTACCAAACAAAGATCACATATGGTATATGGACAGCGGATGTTCAAGGCACATGACCGGAAAAAAATCTCTCTCTGTAATTTCTTAAAAGAAAAAGGACCTACTGTTTCCTTTGGAGGAAATGGGAAAGGTGTCACCAGAGGCTATTGTACCATATCAAATGGAACCATCAACTTTTCTAAAGTAGCTCATGTTGAAGGGCTAATGTACAACTTACTGAGCATCACCAAATATGTGACTTGGGATATAAGGTCACCTTTCAACTATGTGTTTGCTTGGTCCTTGATATGCAGAATAAAGTTGTACTAGCAGATACCCGAATGAATGACGTCCACATCATCAACATGAAAGAAAATGCTATTGGAGAAGTTGTGTGTCTCCTTTCTTAAGAATTAGCCAAACAAAGTTGGCTATGGCATAAAAGATATACTTGGGTGTTCTTTCTAAAACACAAGAGTGATGCTGTTGAAGAAATCATCAGGTTTACCAGAAAGATTGAAAATATGAATGGTAAACTGGTAAAGTCGTTCAGAAGTGATAATGGCACGGAATTCAAAAATGCTGCTCTGGAAGATTTGTTTGACCTAAAAGGAATTTCTCAGAAATTTTCTGCCGTACGCACTCCTCAGCAAAATGGTGTTGTTGAAAGAAAGAATAGAACACTGTGTGAAGCTTCAAGGTCAATGCTGAGTGAATCCAAGTTGCCAACCTATTTTTGGGCTGAAGCAGTTAACACCGCATGCTTTACTCATAATAGGTCAATCATAGTCAAAAGGCATGACAAGACTCCCTATGAAGTTTTCCATGATAGGAAACCTGCAGTTGACTTCTTCCATGTATTTGGTTGAGCTTGTCACATGCTAAATGACAGGGAACAACTTGAAAAATTTGATCCAAAGTCTGATGATGGAATTTTCATGGGCTACTCTCTCTCCTCAAGAGCCTTCAGAATCTACAACCTGAGAAGACACTGCATAGATGAATCTATGCATGTGAAGTTTGATGAGTTTGAAACATCTTCATTATCTTGTAATGAAGAAGAACTAAATCTATGGATAAATTCTTGTGTTGGTGAAATTCCTTCTTCTTCTTCACCTAACCCTTCAAATCCTCAAGATAGCAACTCTTCTCAGCCTCCCATCAACACCACCTCATCTACAGAACCCACTTCTTCTTCTCCACCTCCTAAAACTATTTCTTCAGGAGAACATAACCATCTAAACACCATATCTCCCACTAACCTATCCTCACCATCTCAAATGCCTACTTCATCTTCTTCTATACCTCCTCCCTTGCCTCCTGCACTAAAATGGACCATGGATCATCCAATAGATCAAATCATTGGTGATCCTCAAGTTGGTGTAAAAACAAGAAGAGGCATCAACAACCTGTGCTTGCTCAAAAATAGACAGAAAAAGTACAAATGGAAGCTGTCAGTTACTTGGTGGAAAGCTTGTGAGCTGGTCAAGTAAGAAACAACATTCAGTGTCTACTTCTACAACTGAAGCAGAATATGTGGCTGCTGGAAGTTGTTGTGCACAAATATTATGGATGAAAAATCAGATGTGTGATTACAATAAGATTTTCTCAAAGATCCCAATACTATGTGACAACTCAAGTGCAATAGCCATTACCAACAATCCGGTGCTTCATTCAAGATCTAAGCACATTGATATCAGGTATCACTTTATAAAAGATCATGTCTCTAAAGGTGATGTGGAACTTCACTTTATTCCCACTGAGTATCAATTAGCTGATCTATTCACAAAGCCCTTTGATGAAGCAAGGTTCAAGTTCTTCATCGGTGAATTAGGTATGATAAATATAGACTAATATATATATATATATATATTATATAATATGTATGTTTATATTATATGTATATATATTATATACATTTATGTATATTATATATATTATATAATATTAATATATGTGTTTATAAATATATAAAAAAATAATAATAAATATATATATATATACTGTCGGTGAGTGGACTCACCGACGTGGCACCCTTCTCTCTCCTTCCCAAACACCTCTTTCACCTCTCTCATAAAACCCTAACTCTAAAACCATACAACCACAAGCCACAATCACCTATCCACCGACGTCCCCACCTTTGAGCCACCGACATCTCACCGTCGATCCTCCTACCGACGGTCACCGTCACCATCCGCCGACAACAACCACCGTCACCATCCACCGACGTCACTCTTCCTAGCCACCGACGTCATCATCCACCAACGGTTACCCTCTCTCTCAAGCCACCGACATTTCTCTCTCTCATAACCTCTCATCCACCGAAGTTCCTCTCTCTCCTAATCCTAGCCACCGACGTCGACCTCATCATCCACCAACGGTGTATTTTGTTAGCCATTATACCCACCGACGTCATACCCTAGCCATCGACGTCACCGCCGTGATTCACTCTTCCTAGGCACTGACGTCATCATATCACTCACCGAGGTACCATTCCAACGTCTTTTCTCCCTAATTATTAATGCAAAACTTGGTAAGAAACTTGAGAAAAGGGATGATATTTTATATGATCTCCCTCTTCATCAAGTTGGCAATAAAATAATGAAAAAGGGAGCATTGGCAACAGACAATCCTCTTAGACCATCTATGGTTGAGTTTGCAAGGAATGCAACTCTCACTTGAGGTGAAAATGAACTCCGACTCCAGAGACCCTCAGGTATGATTTCTACTCCTACTCCTTCTGCACCCCGAATAACTGATGTGCCCAAATCTCAAAAGAGATCCAAGGCGTCGGGCACATCTACCTCCGCACCCACCGATGCTACGAAGCCAAAAGAACCTTTGGCTTCTACCCAAGCACCGAAATCCCAAAAGCGGAGACACTCAAAAAGCCCGCCAAAGACTTCCTCAAAGAAGTCTAAGGGTACCCAAAGGGTTAAAACACATAAGCCATCTACTGACTCCCAAAAGTCAGTAGGTGTTGAAAATATCCTCACTAAACCCAAGGAACACTTAGCCACTCCCAGCTCCTCCATGCCCTCTCAAAAGAACATGGTTGTACAAAGGATATCCCTATTATACCTTCATCAAATTTTTCCTTAGTTGATGAAGATGACTTGGAGTCTCCCATCCAAGGTGTCTCTTCACCACCCCTTGAGCTCTCACAGCTCCTTTTCCACACTCCACATGAGAGTGCATCACACCCAGGTTTGGTGGATTATTCCTCTAGTGATGATGAAGATAATCAACCACCAAAGCCTCAACCATCTGCTCACATGTCTTCTCAACAGGGAGATGATCTTATCAAGGCTTTCACCAGTTTCACTCATGATACTATCCGCCGGGTGGAAGTGCTGGAAGATCATGCAACTAAGGAAATGGAAAGAATGGCCTTTCTTTCTACTACTCTTAGATCTAGCATTGAAGAGTTGTCGGTGAGTCACCCAACTCTCATGACATGCTTAGATCTCCTGCACTTAGATGTCTTTGGTCTTCAGCAAGGGCTTCTCTCAAGCCAAGATTCTGTGCTTTCTTCTATCAGAGAACTTCAAAGTGCCTCTACTCAGCAAGCCACCGGTATTGCTTCTATCCTTGTCAATCAGAAAGCAATTTTGGAATCTCTTGCAACTTTTCATACAAAGGTTGACAAGATACCAACTTCTTCTCCAACGGTTGAACTTGATGTTGGTGATTCCTTCTTTCAGGATAAGGATAGATTTGTTCTTTAAAGGGTTGAACGGAAGGTTGATGCTGTGGGTTCTGATGTTGAAAGGATCAAGATCTTTCTCTCTTCAGTGGGTTTCAAGAGTTCAACCACTGAGGGGGAGAAAAACAAGAAAGCTGCTGCTTCTCCATCTCCAGCCACCTATGTGACTCCATCCACCGATGTGACTCCAGCCACCTATGTGACTCCATCCACCGATGTGACTCCATTGCTCATCCATCCACCGATGCTGCAACTACAGCCACCGATGCTGCAGCCACCGATGCTGTAGCTACAGCCACCGATGCTGCAGCCACCGATCCAGCAGCTACAGCCACCGATGCTGCAGCCACAGCCACCGATGTTGTAGCCAACGATGCTGCATCCACAGCCACCGATGATGTAACCGAACCCAGGTCACCGAGATAATTAAAGCAGGGGGAGGGAGTTAGTGCCCGAACCCTTGAGTTTGACCGAAGAATCTGAAGAAGAAAAGATGAAAAAGGCTAAAGCTGAAAGGGAAGAAGCAGTAAAAGCTCAACTTGAGTTTGACCAAAGAAATATGCTCAAAATAGCTCAATAAGAGGCTACTAAATTCACAGGCGCCGATACTCAGGGGGAGAAGTCTGGTGTCCGACTGGATGAAGATGTCAACATTGATGTTAGGTCTGAGGTGGAGAAACAAAAAGACAAAGGCAAGAAAAAGTCTATGTGAAACAATATAATGGTTAGAAGACCCCACTCATTCTGACTCATTCTGACTATGTCTATCGGCTAGACAAAGTTTTGTATGGACTGGCAGGCTCCTCGCGTCTGGTTCCAAGATAGATCCAAAGAGCACCATTGGAAGTTGTCAGCTTCTTCGTGGAAAATAATTTGTTGAGTTTCATTTCATGTCTACTGACTTTCAACTTACCCATCTATGCACAAAATCATTGGATGAAGTCAATCAAATTTCTAATCGGAAAACTAGGTATGTCATTCCTTCAATCTCTAAATTTAAAAAAAAAAATTCATTATATGTATATATAATAATAAGTTCGGATAGTGAGTTCTCCAATCTCCACTCTTCGAATAAAAGTTTATTTTTTTAAAATATGTATATTTCTTTTTATTTAAAAAAAAAATTTAGAAAAATTTAAAAAAAAAAGTAAAAAAAAAAATTGAAAAAAAAAAAAATTTAAAAATAAAATGCTGACGTCAGCCACCGACGTTGCTATGTCACCGAACAAAAAAAAATTAAATTTTAAAAAAAAATGCTGACGTCAGCCACCGACGTTGCTGTTGTCACCGACAAAAAAAATTAAAAAATTAAAAAATTAAAAAATTAATTTTTTTAAAAAAAAAAGTGCTGACGTCAGCCACCGACAATTTAAAAAAAAAAAAATTTCTTTCAAAATTTTCTCATACTCTCTGAAACTTTCAATGTTTCTTTCTTGAAACTTCAATCACAAAAATTTTGGTACTCCAAAATTTTCGGTAACCCCCAAAATTCATACTCTGAATTTTGACTCCCCGATTTTAGACAACTAACATCCCTCCAAAATTTCATATCTTAAAATTTTATTTATATATCTCTTTCAGATTTTGGACAGCTAAAATCCCTAAAATATTCTATTTCTTGAAATTTTTCCTCAGATATACTATTCCCTATATATCTTTGTCAAAATATCTCTCCGAATTTTCTTGCTGTTAAAATTTTCTCTAATTTCTGTCATGATAAAATTCCCTCCAATAATTTTGTCAAACTACTCTTCGAATTCTGTCTGTCAAAATACCCACCTATCTTTGACTGTCAAAACAGCCCCTGATTGTTGACTGTCAAAATGTCCAGCTATTGACCGTCAAAATTCTTCAATCCTTTCTCTTTCAAAAATCTCCAAAGTCTCCGATGTTTCTCTCTCTAATTTCGGATACTTAATATCCTTCACTCTTTATTCTCTCTGATCTCATGAGCATAAAATTCCACAAATTTTGCTCACAAACTTTTCTCTCCGACATGTGGACATGGTTAAGAAGAAAAAGAAATCTAAGGTTTATAAATCTTCTACCATTTCCACCTCCGCGCCTGCTTCTACGACTACGATACCGAAAAAGCCTTCGGTATCTACCCAAGCCAATATCCTTTTTAAGAAGTGGAGGAGTTCCAAAAGCCCCCCCAAGTTCTCCTCAAAGAGACTTAAGGAACCTCAAGGGGTCAAATACTCACAAGCCACTCACTGATTCCCAAAAATTGGTGAGTGTTGAAATTCTCCCTACTAGACCCAAGGAATCCTTTAAAAACTCACCTAGCTCCTTCATGCCCTCTTAAAAGGACCTGATTGTATTTTCGGGGACCCTCACTAAACCCTCCTCAACATTCTCTTTGGTTGATAAGGATGACTTGGAACTTTCCCAATCCAACGACTATTTTTGTCACATCACAATCTTGCATCCAAGATCTATGATCTTAATGACCTTGCACATCTCTATGAAGATTCGGAGAAACTGGTCGAATTGGAGAGACTCCCATTTTTTCTTGTTCACCAATATCTCCTTCTGGCAGAAATGTTTCCACCTAGTGAACTCTCCGATATATGAGTTTGAGAAATAAAAATAAAAATAATTTTTTATTTTTATTTATGATAGCTTATTTATCCCTCTGGTGGGCTCCCCGAATTTGTTCCACCTTCTCACCTCATTTACTCATCTTCTCCCTTCAGCCGCTGAGGGGGAGAAAATTCAAAGTTCCTGATAAGGCTAAATCAACAGCAGCTGAGAGGAGAAAACAAGAAATCAAAAGTATTGTAAGCTGAGGAGGTGAAGAAGAAATTCTCCAAGAAGAAATTCTCCTTATGCAGCTGAGAGGAGAAAAGAAATCTTCTCAAGAAATCAACTAATGCTAAAGTATTATAAGCTGAGGAGGAGAATGAGAAATCAACAAAGAAGAATAAATTTTCTCAAAAAGAGATTTCAGTTGAAAGGGAAGAAATCTTCTAAGTGATAAGACATCAACTAAGGGGGAGCATCTAAGTGATTCTAAGAAGAATGAGTCGAAAGCAATTGTTGAGGGGGAGAAAATCAAAGACAGACAAAAAGTTAACCCCGATGCAGACTGAATTCTTCTCTCTCCATTCCACAAGGAAGCATTCATGATATCTCAAATTTTTGATCTATCAAATCCAACCTTGCTAGTTCAATTAGCAACAACCATCATCACTGCTCCAGAATATGATATGTTCTCTAAAGATGATCTTAGGAACAAATGTTTCTTCTAAGGCTACCAATATTCCCTTGCCGATAACAGCTTCCTTCAAGAAATTCTAAGTGTGGTCCTCTATAGCAAAGATGAAGGAATTCTCTACAATTTAATTTTCAATGAACTCAAGAGTAGAGATGCTGCAATAATTCCCTTCAAGTACTCGGATGCTTGGTATATATGTAAATTTTTTTTTTTTTTCATATGTTGGACATATTTTTTTCATACATACTGTACATACTCAGTTAAAAAAAACAAAAAAAAATCTGAGTCAAAAGAACCCAAAAGAAAAATAGAAAGGGTCAAAAGTATTTCTTTCTAACTTACAGGTATCATCATCAAATAGGGGGAGATTGTTGGGTCACCGATGATATGATGATGAACCTTCTCTATTATTTGTTTGATCTTTTACAGGGTCTTTTGAAGGTCTGAAATATACTTCAAGTATTGAAAAGTCAAAGACTATTCAATCAAGGGTTGTACATCAAAATGTGGAATTTTTGATGTGACAACTAACTTTAATATTCAGACCACTTGCCGAATCAAGAGGAGGATGAGGTCACCGATGACTCACATGTGGTCACCGATGACTCACATGTGGTCACCGATGACTCACATGTGGTCACCAATGATTTGTATGGTAACCACCTATGATGAGGTCACCGATGTTGTATACATAGTAACCAAAATTGCAGGTGCCTTCTCTTAAGGTTGAGATAACAAGTCACAAATACAAGGATGTACACTTGCCAACACTTAGTGAAAAATGAAGATCATCAAGCAATGTGTACACTTATCAACTCCAACCTTTCAAGGCATCCACCGATGTGATACATGGTTCCATGTATCACTTAGCAATTTTCAAAGATAAGTTCTTGACTCACATCAAATGCAAGACACGTGAGCAGCAAGAACTTGGGAACCAAACCTTAAATTCAAACATTCTCCTTTATTCTTATAAAAGGGATGTTTGTCTTTTAGCTAAAAGGTTTGATGGGACTTCTCAGAGCATGAAGAAAAGTAGATAAAGTTATCTGACATTACGTGCTACAAAGAATGGTTTATCCATTAAACTAGTACAAAGGGAGTGGCCTCTTCCTTTGTCCATCAGATATACTTCCAGCTAATGAATCCTTGACAGCTGTCCACATGCATCCCATGCATGGGCACTATAAAAGGAGATGAAGTCCTTCCCATAAATCTCACGCTTTCAACAAATCCTCTGTGTGATCATTTGTTTGATTCCGGCAAAGCTGTGTGCTCTAAGAGTTTTATTTTAACTTCCTTAGTGTATAAGTTAATTACTGTTATCTGTGTGTTTAATTTTGTTAGAATAGTGTGTCTATTCTTTTCCGCAACAAACTTCTGTGTGTAAATTTTTAATATTTATACTAAAAAATTTAAAAGAGTAAAAATTCTGTGTGTTTGTATTCAACCCCCCCCCCCTTCTACAAACCCTCACTGCATAGCCATCGCTATTCAGGGACTAACAGGAGGTTACGCTCATACTTAAAACAAACTATCAACCAAAACATACAGTGCACTAATAAACCTTATATAAACCAAAAACACACACCATTAAATACAACAATAGCCAACAATGATACCTCAATCTTTTTATATAATAACTTCAATAGATTAACAAAGCCTACAGATGCCAACAACGAACCTCTTATATAAAATGATAGTCTGAATTCCCTTACTCCTTAGTTTCCTTGAATACCTGCCGCAAAGAAAAAAATGCGGCTGAGCCAAAAGCTCAGTGGGCGGATACAAAGATAACAAGACAAATAATCGAAACAACGTGAATGCAACAACAGTCTAAATTTGGACAAGGAATATACTTTTAAAATGAAGCTCGAATTTCTAACACATATCGCAACCAACATATTGAGGACTCACAAACTAACTTACAAGAAATTAGTCCCAAAAGCAAAATTTTAAATTGATTAATCAAACCATAACCAAAGTGAAAATATCCAAAACTCATGACATTAAAATAAGAATTATTGTCGAAGGTCATAACTTTTGAATCAAAACAAATATTGCCAACGAAATCTCAAACGAACATGAGAAACTTAACGAAAGTCATATCATAGGATTGCATACCGAACGAATTTGAGAAAACTTAATCAAAATTATAAAATGGGGGTGTATACCGAGCTCAAACAAATAATCGCATACACTTGAGTTTCATGTCATACGTAGACAGATACAACAAGTGTCAGACATAGCCACATGGGCAAAAACATTGGACATGTACATCCAACTGTACTACATAATGTGAGACGCGGTGTTGGACACTACAACGTCATCCAACCTACAAACAGATCATATATCCTAGGGTCGACCCATACGCCTTCTAAATCAAATCCTTTCACACCAAAATAGCTCTCTCACGAGCACAAAAGAGAAGACGCCATGGATAGATCACACCGCCACGGTGGTGTCACATCATCGGTGCCACGATGACATGCCTATGGTACCCCATAGGTGGTTATAGTAGCTCGGTATTCCAAAATGTATAAACTACGAAAGTATGTCATAAAACATGTAATTATACTTACATGAATAACAAATCATACTTATTACAAAACGAATCAAAACGACAATTGACTATAAAAATATTGACCAACCCCTAAAAACTTCATAATTCCGAACACACTTTATCAAACGACTTGCGAATCGAAAGGGAGTTTAGATAACACGAATTTAGTAAACCGTTGACATAACTTCATGTAATAGAGTCACTGCCAGATTTGATCATGTCATCCACATATAAGAGAAGTAGAATTATTCCTGCATCGGTGACTCGAGTAAACAGACCAGAATCATAGTTGCTTGATAAAAAACCCAATGAGATTATTGTCGTGTTGAATTTCTCAAACCATGCTCGATGAGCTTGTTTGAGTCCGTATAGATCTTTCCGAAGACGACAAACATGCCATTTGGGAAGTTGAACACCAGGAGGAGGTGTCATGTATACTTCTTCTAATAAATCACCGTTTAGAAAGGCGTTCTTAACATCCATCTGGAAGAGAGGCAACTGTTTTGTGGCAGCTATGGCAAGAAGACTGCGAACGAAAGTTATGCGAGCAACATGAACGAATGTCTCCTCATAATCAATGCCATATTCCTGATTGAAGCCTTTTGCCACAAGCCGTAGCGATCAATAGAACCATCGGACTTGGTCTTTATTTTGAAGACCCATTTAGAGCCAATGGGTGACTTTCCTGGTGGAAGAGGAACAGATTTCCATGTATTTGCTTTATCAAGAGCCAATTTTCTGCATTGATTTCTACCAATTTGGATTAGAGGAAGCTTCCTTATAGGAAGTTTGCTCATGGTTTGATAGCAGAGTTGCATAACAGTGATAATCACGGAGATGAGAAGGACGTGTCTTACACGGTCTGAGTGTCGTATATTATGTGATTGAGATGGTCCAGGATCCATAGATTCAGCAGATGGTTCTGATGTAGGCCCTGGAGGTGGTACAGATGATTGAGTCCGAGGAGGAGGTATGGGTAAGGATGAATCAGGAATTTCTGAAGATTGAGTAGAAACAGGGGATGATATGGAATTTGGTTGGGGTGAGTTCAAGGAAACAGAGGGGTTTGTGAAAAAGGGAACGGTGGAGTTAGGAGACTCTTGAAACTTAGACATGGTGGAGAAAGGAACATGTTCCAAGAAGGTTACATGGCGGGAGATGCGTAAACGTTTAGAAATGGGATCCCAACAGCGATAACCTCTGTGTTCAATTCCATATCCAAGGAAACAACATAACCTAGAGCGAGGTTCGAGTTTGGTATGTTCATGAGGTTGCAATTGAACGAAACAAGCACAACTCCATACTTTGAGGAGTTCGTATGCGGGAGAGACCCCATAAAGTGCTTCATAGGGAGATTTCAAGACTAGAGTGGGATGTCGATTTATAGTATAGACAACTTGTAAATGCTGCCTCACTCCAAAACCGTTATATACAGTTGGTAGAGATAAGAAGTGTACGAACAGTATCAAGAATGTGACGATGTTTGCGTTCAGCACGACCGTTTTTGGGTGATGTACCTGGACAAGAGTACTGAGAGAGAGTACCTTGAGACTGAAGGAAAGCATGAAGAGAAGACTCTTTGTATTCCATGGCATTATTTGCACGAAGAACCTTTATAGGTTTGGAGAATTGAGTTTGAATCATACAGGCCAAACGTGATGTAGATTTGGGGTAATTCAGAACGATGTTTCATGAGGTATATTCATGTAAAATGTGTATGATCATCAATAAAGATAATAAAGTACCGAGCACCACCCATGGATGGGTGTGGTGTTGGTCCCTAGATATCAGAATGAATAAGATCAAACGAAGAAGTAGATTGAAATTCATTTATTTCAAAAGGTAAAACAATGATGTTTCCCAAGTTTACATGATAAACAAGAAACATTTTCAGAAGAAGTGTTTCATAACAATCCTAATCCGATGTGGACTCTAACACGCCCCCTCCAACGATGCTAGATGGACACTGGCTCTGATACCATATTAGGATATGTGGAACACCTAGATAAATCTCCAAAAGAGCCTTTGAGGAGAAAGGGGAGGTTCCAACATATATAGAGGAGAAATGGTCCAAGTCTAGCCGATGTGAGACTATAACAAATAAGGTGGAAGAAAAAAGGCTTGGTAGCTTTAATTGAAAAAGGAAAAGGATGTCCGGTATGTATTGTATTCTTTTATGTATTTGTTGTTTGTAATGAAGGCTATATATAACTTAAAGAATGTTGACATACAAAGAAGGGAGAGTCATCAAGAGGGGAAACTATATCAGGTAGCACTTTTTTCATATTTCTATTGACCATAATTAAATTGTGATATGTTCATTGACAAGCTTTTAATAATCTAAAGGGGTGGAAAACATGATGCAAGAACTGAGTTTGAAGGATAGGATAAATCTACTAAGGGTAAATATTAGAATATAAGTTGATTTATATACATATTAACTTACTGATCCCTAATTGTTGTTTTTGATATAGTAGGGGAAAGGATGATGAAGAAGCACAAGAATTGCATCAGTGAAAAACCAAAAAGGAAAGAAAAACTCCCATCAACCGAGTCAAGGGGCGAAACATCTTCTAATGACGTAAGGAAGCCAGTAGCAAAAGTTCTGAGGACAAGAACATCCCCACGGACATTGCATGAAATAGTTGTCGCTCGAAATACAAGTCAAAGGAATGCAATTGATAAAATGGGTTTGGGTTCTTTATTGATAATGTCAATTGATGGAATTCCATCAAAACATGGTTACGTCGTGGTGAACCGCTTGGACACGGATCATATGTTACTTCGCTACGGAAATACTTCAATCCCAATTACGATATCCTCGATTCATGAACTACTAGGTTTGCCAATAGGAGAGATTGATTTGATCTCTGAAGATGAACTGGAAAGTGGAGTAAACATAAAAAAAATACATGGAAGCAAAAGTTTGAAAAGGCAAAAATGAGGCCTAAAGATGTGATACGTCTCATCTTAAAATATGGTGATTCTGGATTCATGTTCAAGCTAAATTTCCTTGTTTTATTTGTAAACTTGCTGGCAGAATGCAAAAGCATGGGAAGCTGTGATTATACATTCCTATCAAAGATACACAGTGAGGACATGATTGGCAAAATCAACTGGTGCAGTTTTATAATGCAAAAGATCAGTACGAGCAAAGATAAATGGAGCAATGAGAGTGATATCTGCTACTACACAGGACCACTGACATACCTAATAGTAAGTTAAAATAATTATGAAATGTTTAATTTTGTTATTAATAACATAAACAAATTCTTCTTCCAACTTTTCGATCTTCCCATTTTATTCCCGGACCAGGCTACCATGAGACAAAAGATCTTCTTTCTAAAGAGATTCGATTCGGAACTATTATATATGTCCAAGGTTCAATATTGAAAAAAATTCGGGACGGAGTGGAAGAAGGAAGAGGATTCTCGAACGCGGAAAAGGATCCAAGTCTTTGTCTAAAGAAATGCGTTGAGAAAGGGCAGACATTCATGCATTTACAATTCATGTGACGATATTGATACTTCTGAAAGGTGCAGATCCAGTGGAGACGGAGTGGGGCCTGTAGCTCAGAGGATTAGAGCATGATTCTATAATTAGCAATCAGATAATTATATGTATTCTTGGTAGCTGTTGTACGTTGATTCCACTATAAGCAATAGGTAGAGGTCCCAGTTAACAAGAGAGCGATATCAAGTTGGAATATAGGGTTGCTGTAAAAAGATGGACAAGCGAGTTGGAGATTGGTGGTTTAGGTCTACTACCATTGACAACGAATGTTACAGATAGGAAGGTCGACGATGCACGCGTCGAGATAGAAGCTAACGTGGTGAAGGAGGAAAAACAAGAAAAAGAATGCGGTCTAAGTGTACGTACATTAAACATCTATAATACATTGCTATTACTTTATCATGATTGCGAATTTATTTGGCATTTTACTAAGTGTATTAAAAATTCAGTAGTATTAGGTGAGCATGATTCAAAGTTTAATCATTATATGGCTAGGGACAGATTAACATGGATAAATAGTAGTGAATCAAATAGAAGAGTTCATGAACTTTATTGTGTCATGAATACAAATATTTAATGAATATTTTTATTTGATTCATGAAAAGGGTGTTCCATGATTCATAGTAACAAGAATTATGGGAAGTTAGTGAATCATGATAAGGCTAACAAGACATTAAGCAATTAAGGAGTAGTTTCACGCAACATATCAAAGAATGATATCGTGAATGCAAATTCTATATTTCTTAACTAATTGTCTGATAAACTAATGTTCATGAAGCATACATGAATCACTTTCCAATTTATGAATCCATTCATTCTAAGGAAATAACAAACATGAATACTCAATTGATGTAGACAACAACTATTTACTTCATGATATATCCTACTAATTTAAAGAAGTAATATCTAGATTATGTAAAATAAATGAATTTGTTTGATGCAACATTTAAAAGACATGATACATTCAAAGATATACGTAATAAAGCATATCAAGGAAGAGACAGAAAGGCTTACGAAACAGTCGCTGGAGAAATATGCCGATGACAAAGAATCTAAGATGTTGAAGATTGCGTGTTCTTAGATCCAAATCAAAGTGAACCAAAGACACCGAATATGACACCTGCTAACGGATCAAGTACACCATGCACAACGTTGGTACTAAGTGAAACAAATGATTTTGTAGAACCCATATATGAGATATAGGGCAGTCCAGGATTCGAGAAGGCAATAGTCTGTTCAGCGGAGGCTGTTGAGGCAGATTCGAGGATTAAGAAACACTTGGATATGATTAAGCCTCCAGATTTTGACATAGGCATCAGTCCAGTTAAAGCTGCAGAACCGGTACAGATGGTGAAACCTGAAGAGATAGACGAAGCACGTAAGAATACAAAGGGTAAGGCAAAATGCATTGATGCTTCGATTATGCAGAAGAGAGGTCAATCAGGAGGGCTTTGAAAACACCGGAAGCAATATGTGCAAAGCTAAGCAGAAGAACAGTAAAGCTTGGAGACCATTTGAAATCTTCGTACGTTGTTAAAGCTGTTGACTTCAACGTTAAGACTGAAGAGAAACGAATTCACGAGCTGGCATTGTCCGGACTAGGATCCAAATAGTAAGAACCTGTGATATACATAAAATTATATTGAATAATGTTAATTATTTATTTACCGATTTTGTTTGTTCAACAACAGTGACTCAGTCTTTAGCGCAAGGGAAGGACCAAATGTACTACACATTGGACTAGAGAGCTTGGCGGCAGCAGATAGGATACGCACTATCGCAAATGTGATAAACGGCTGGACAACAATCCTAAACCACGATGAACGTTATAGGAGCATGGAATCAATCAGGCAATATTTCTTCACCCTAGAAGTTATGGTAATGAATTAAATAGAACATAAGCAATGTACATTATTTCTTTTTATATTACCTTGTTGTATAACATAATCAATTTTGAGTCACATTATTTCAGTCCGATCCAATGTTGCAAATGCGGTACATAGACAAGAAAACATAGTACAAAGCATTCATGCACTGCTTATTGTCGGCTGCATGTCATAAATGGGACATAGTTGCCATGGAGAACATTGACTTGGAAAATTAAAAAATCACCTTATCTAATACTATTATGTATTACAAAACAAAATACTTATGTGATTTAAATAATCTTTCTTCCCTACCACATCAGTCTTCTGTGGTAACTCCAAAATTCTTCTTAGTTCATCTATCTTTAGACAAAATTGATAACCTCCCACAAATGAGGTAATAGCAACATCGTGTGGTTCATAGTCAATGAAGTACCACCATTGTTGTAAATACTCTTCAGAAACTTGAACATACTTTGTAAACATCTTTCTAAGAGGATGTTTCTTCAAGAATTCAGTCAGAATCATTTGATCCTCTTTGAATTCAGTAGATCTTAGATTCAAAGCGGAATTATTCTCTTAATCTCCACTATTTCACTTGCAGGAACCACTAATCAGCAGTTTGATTTTGTTGTTGAGATTGTTCATCTCCAATATCTCCTTGATATTCATTAAGATCAACATTTGATTCAGATACAACATGAATTGGAGTATTCTGATTTCCCCTAATTTCAGCATCAACATTAGGGTAGGATTAGGATTAGGGTTAGGGTTTGAGGCGATAAGTTGAGTTTGAGTGTTGGCAGTATCTTCCAGGATGAGATCATTTGGTAATGGAACTTCAATGTTACTGTTGGGTCACCGATGATTTGGTGATGAACCACCTTCCTTTATATGAATGAATTTTTACAGGTTCTTTTGAAGGTCTGAAGTATGCTTCAAGTATTGAAAAGTCAAAGACTATTCAATCAAGGGTTGTACATCAAAAAGTGGAATTTTGGATGTATCAACTAACTTCAATATTCAGATCATTTTGCCAAAGTCAAGATTGGGTCACCAATATAGTGGGTCACGATGGTACACTCAAAAGTCATCAAAAGTAATAAGGACATCAAACAAGATGAGGTCATCAAGTTTGATGTCATGGTCACCGACACTATAATCTTGGTCACCGAAATTGCAGGTATATTTTCTAAGGCTGTGATATCAAGTCACAAGTTCAAGGGTGTACACTTTCAACATTTAGTGAAAGATGAAGTTTATCAAGCAAAGTGTACACTTATCAATTCCAGCCTTACAAGGTATCCACCGATGTGATACATAATTTGATGTATCACTTAGCAATTTCAAAGAGATAAGTTCTTGACTCACATCAATTGCAAGACACGTGAGCCAGCAAGAACTTGGGCATCAAGCCTTAAATAAAGACATTCTCTTTTATTCTTATAAAAGGAATATTTGTCTTTTAGCTAAAAGGTTTGATGGGACTTCACAGAGCATGAAGAAAAGAAGATAAAGTTATCTGACATTACGTGCTACAAGGAATGGTTCATCCATTATTCTAGTACAAAGGAAGTGGTCTCTTCCTTTGTCCAGCAGATAAACTTCCAGCTAATGAAACCTTGACAGCTGTCCACATGCATCCCATGCATGGGCACTATAAAAGGAGATGAAGTCCTTCCAGAAATCTCACGCTTTCAACAAATCTTCAAAGTGATTATTTGTGTGACTGTGGCAAAGCTGTGTGCTATAACAGTATTGTTTTAACTTCCTTGGTGTATAAGTTAATTATCGTTATCCGTGTGTTTAGTTTGATAGAATAGTGTGCCCGTTCTTTTCCGCATCAAACTACCTGTGTGTAAATTTTTAATATTTATATTAAAAAATTTAAAAAGAGTATATTCTGTGTGTTTTATATTCAACCCCCCCTTCTACAAAACCCTCTCTTAGTTAGCCATCTCTCCTTGGGGACTAACAAGTGGTATCAGAGCAGTTGGTTTAATTCAATAAACCAGATATGTGATGGCTACTACCTCAAATGTTGATGGTACCTTGCAGACCTCTTCCAGTAATACATATGATTTAGGATCCTTGGCCAAACCTCCAAGGTTCAACCCAAGTAACTTTGGGTTATGGAAAAATCGCATGTTATTATTCTTGGAAGGGATCGATTGCAGGTATCCCAACATTCTCAGTAAGGGACCTATTGTTTCTAAAATATGGGCTCGCTTTGGCCCTCAAAAGGACGCTGAAGGAAAGGACATAGAGTCAGATGATGAAAGAAGTGAGAAAACTGGTAGATATATCATCAAACCTTCAAACAAATTTAGTGAAGATGCTAAACGCCTAGTTGCTTTAGACACTAAAGTCAAATCTGCTCTTGCTGTATCCCTTCCTGATGAAGTGTATCACTCTTTTCTTAACCTTCCCACTGCTAAAGAAATGTGGGGTACTTTGAGTGTCTTATATGAAGGCACCAAAGAAGTCAAGAAATCTAACAGGATCTGTCTTGTTAGAAAGTATGAACTCTTCTCCCATGAAAAAGGAGAATCTCTTTCTACCTACTTTAATCGTTTTAACTGTCTTCTCAATGATCTCAGAGTTCTTGGACGAGTTTATGATAATGAAGAAGTTCTCTGCAAGTTCATGGATTGTCTCCCAGACTTCTGGGAAACTATCCGTACTTGCATCAAGCAAACCAAGGACTTAGAAATAATGCCTTTAACTGCTCTCTATGGAACTCTTCTTCACTATGAACAAACTAAGAACCAGAGAAAATCTCTTATAAAGGATATCAAATCCTCTTCTGTTGCTTTGATAGGTGATTCAAAATCTTCTTCTTGTATTCCTAGAATCACCTATCCTTCTTCTGATTCTGAAAAAGATATTAAGGAAGACTCTTCTCATCTATCAGATGCATACTATAGTGCTGCTGATGAAGGAGAAGAATCAGCCATTGACATACTTTCTGATAGTATGGCAATGCTTGCTGGAAACCTTAAGAATAAAAGATTTTCTTCAAACCGCTCTAAATTTAATAGAAAACCTTTTTCTCAAAAATCCTCTTCTGATAAAGCAAATGAAGAATGCTTCAATTATGGAAAGAAAGGTCATTTTGCTTCTGAGTGCAGATCAAAAGCTTCCTCTTCTCTCAAACCTTCTTCTTCTTATGGCCATGACTTCTCAAAATCAGCTTCTAGGAAGCATGAAGAGAGAAATAGCCAATCCTCTAAAGAAAATTCTGAATCAAAAGAAACCTCCAGGTATAAAATAAAACTTTGGTTGCTGAGGCTCATTGCTGGGAGGATGAACAAACCTCTGAGAGTGAGAGTGAGTATGTCACTAAATGCCTCATGGCCAAAATCGATGAGCTGGAAGACATGGAAAAATCACTCTACACTACCCTTGTATCTGCTGAGGGATCCACTTCAGGAACTAAGCTTCAGGAACAAAGCCTTAGGTACATCCTTTTACCTTTCTCTCTGATGATCAAAAGGCTGATGCCTTTGATTATTTAACTGTTGACTTCTGTGACTTAAAGATTCAAAAGAAAAAGGCTGATATGCATATAAAATGTCTAAATGATCAACTCCTCTCTTGCTTTTCCAAACTAAAAGATTTTGATAAAATGAAAGCTGATCTGGAAAACCTAAGGTATTTAAACGACAGCCTTTCTGAGGAAAAATCAAAAATCTCTTCCACTCTTGAAAAGAAACAAGAGGTTCTGTCTAAATGGACTAAATCCTCTAAGAATCTTGAAAGGATTCTTCAAGATCAAATCACTAGCAAGGATAAGTCTGGCCTTGGTTATGGAAAAGATGTTCCTCAACCTTTTGACCTTCCACTTCCTTCTTCTGAGTGTCAAGGTTTTCCTGCTGGTTTCCTTTCCGATGACGATGATGATCTCTTCGGTTACTCATCTGAGGACTCTACCTCCGTTCACTCTATAGATCTACTTGACATGCTCAAAGTAGAATCTAGTTCTAAGAAGTTTGGAGTCTTTGTTAAAGCTAAAGAAATCTCTTCTGAGTCTTCAAAAGCTTCATCTCTTCCAAGCTCTTCTTCTTCTCCCAAACCTATCCAAAGACTTTTAAACTCCTTAAGTCTGCATGAGTCAAGGTACTCCCAGGAGCAGCCATCTGGTGTTGCTGAGTATCCCTCTCCAAAAAGATTTTCTCCTCAAAAGAAATTTTTTTCTAAATCAAAATTTTCATCTAAAAGGAAATCTCAAATAGTTACTGATTTTATTCCTCGGTCAGTGAACTTGAAGAAATCAAGAAATCCTGGTAAAGGTATCTTTGGAACAAGACCAGGTGTCGGTCACCCCTCTTCTTCTCAGTCGTCAACCTCTGTCCAAAGTTTTGATGATAGGGATTTTAAAAAGGCATTTTCTTTAAAGAAGTGCTATAATTGTGGCAACACTCTTCATCTTGCTAAAAATTGCCCAAAAGATTTGGATCTTTGCAAAAATAAAATGCCTTCTAATCCCAAAGGACCCACTTCAAAATGGGTACCAAAAGTCTAAATTTGTTTCTGGGTGCAGGTACCAAACAAAGATCACATATGGTACATGGACAGTGGGTGTTCAAGACACATGACTGGAAACAAACTTCTTCTCTCTAACTTCTCAAAAGAAAAGTGACCCACTGTTTCCTTTGGAGGAAATGGAAAAGGGGTCACCAAAGGATATGGTACCATTTCAAATGGAACCATCACTTTCTCTAGAGTAGCCCATGTTGAAGGGCTAATGTACAATCTTCTAAGCATCAGCCAAATATGTGATTTGGGCTATAAGGTCATGTTCCAGCTATGTGTGTGCTTGGTCTTTGATGTACAGAATAAGATTGTACTAGCAGGAACCCGACTGAATGATGTATACATAATCAACATGAAGGAAAGTGCAATAGGAGAAGTTGTGTGTCTCCTCTCTCAAGAACTAGCCAAACAAAGTTGGCTGTGGCATAAAAGGTTCTCTCATCTAAACTTTAAAACCTTGAACAAACTCTCCAACAAGGAGCTGGTTGTTAGAATGCCAAAAATAGTTTTTGAAAAAGAAAAGCTGTGTGGAGCATGTGAAAAAGGAAAACTCACTAGAACTTCCTTTAAAACAAAACAATGCTCATCTATCTCTAAACCTCTTCAAATGCTTCACATGGATCTGCGCGGTCCAGTAAGCACACCCAGTCTGGGTGGTAAAAAGTATATGCTAGTAATCGCGATGAATTCTCTAGATATACTTGGGTGTTCTTTCTGAAACACAAGAGTAATGCTGCTGAAGAAATCATCAGGTTTACAAGAAAGATTGAAAATTTGAATGGTAAACTGGTGAAGTCCTTCAGAAGTGATAATGACACAGAATTCAAGAATGCTGCTCTGGAAGATTTCTTTGACCTAAAAGGAATTTCTCAGAACTTTTATGCCATACGCACTCCTCAGCAAAATGGTATTGTTGAAAGAAAGAATAGAACACTGTGTGAAGCTGCAAGGTCAATGCTGAGTGAATCCAAGTTGCCAACCTACTTTTGGGCAGAAGCAGTTAACACTGCATGCTTTACTCAAAATAGGTCTATCATAGTCAAAAGGCATGACAAGACTCCTTATGAAGTTTTCCATGGTAGAAAACCTGCAGTTGACTTCTTCCATGTATTTGGCTGTGCTTGTCACATGCTAAATGACAGGGAACAACTTGAAAAATTTGATCCGAAGTCTGATGATGGATTTTCATGGGCTATTCTCTCTCCTCAAGAGCCTTTAGAATCTTCAACCTAAGAAGACAATGCATAGATGAATCCATGCATGTAAAGTTTGATGAGTTTGAAACTTCTTCATTATCTTGTGATGAAGAAGAATTAAACCTATGGATAAATTCATGTGTTGGTGAAATTCCATCTTTCTCTCAACCTAATCCTCCAGACAGCAATCCTTCTCAGCCTCCCATAAACACCACCTTATCTTCAGAACCCTCTCTTTCTTCTCCACCTCCTGAAACTAACTCTACAGAAGACCTTACCCACCAAAACACCATATCTCCCACTAACCTACCTTCATCATCTCAAATTTCTACCTCATCCTCTTCTCTACCTCCTACCTTACCTCCTGCACTAAAGTGGACCATGGATCATCCAATAGATCAAATCATAGGTGATCCACAAGTTGGAGCAAAAACTAGAAGAGGCATAAGCAATCTGTGCTTATATGTCAACTTTGTTTCCATTGTTGAGCCTAAGCTGATAAATGAAGCCCTAGCTGATCCTAGCTGGGTAATTGCCATGCAAGAAGAACTCTCACAATTTGAGAGAAACAAAGTCTGGAAGTTAGTTCCTCGTCCATCCAACAAAACTATTATTGGAACAAAATGGGTGTTTCGAAACAAGATGGACGAAGAAGGAACTGTCATAAGGAACAAAGCAAGGCTGGTTGCTCAAGGATATCGGCAAGAGGAAGGAATTGATTATGATGAAACTTTTGCTCCTGTTGCCAGATTGGAAGCTATCCGAATATTTCTTGCCCATGCAGCTTACAAGAATTTTCGGGTATTCCAAATGGATGTCAAAAGTGCCTTCCTGAATGGTGAATTAGCTGAAGAAGTGTATGTGAAGCAACCTCCTGGGTTTGAAGATCCAGTCCATCCATATCATGTGTATAGGCTGGATAAAGCTTTGTATGGACTGAAGCAAGCTCCTCGTGCCTGGTATGACACTCTCTCAGAATATCTACTTAGAAATAAGTATATACGAGGCAAGGTTGACAACACCCTCTTCTTCAAGAAATCACAAGGTAATATCATTCTTGTTCAAATCTATGTTGATGATATTATTTTTGGAGCCACGGATGAATCCTTGTGTGATGAGTTTAGCTCCTTCATGCAAAAAGAGTATGAAATGAGCATGATGGGGGAGTTAACTTTCTTTCTTGGTTTGCAAGTAAAACAGTCTCCAGAAGGTATTTTCATATTTTCATAAATCAAAGTAAATACATTAAAGATCTTCTGAAAAAGTTAAAATTTGATACTTGCTCTACCATGAAAACTCTTATGGCTCCTCCTCTTAGACTCTTTTCTGATCCTGATGGCATTTCTGTTAATATTACAAATTATAGAGCCATGATAGGATCCCTTCTTTATCTAACTGCAAGTAGACCTGACATTATGTTTGCTATTTGTTTATGTGCCCGATACCAAGCAAATCCTAAAGAATCACATCTGGCTGCTGTGAAAAGGATTTTTAGGTATCTGAAAGGTACCATAAATCTGGGTCTTTGGTATCCCAAAGACTCAGGTTTCGATCTCATCGGGTACTCTGATTCTGATTTTGCAGGCTCAAAAATAGACAGAAAAAGTACAGCCGGAAGTTGCCAGTTACTTGGTGGAAAGCTTGTGAGCTGGTCAAGTAAGAAACAACATTCGGTGTCTACATCTACTGCTGAAGCAGAGTACGTGGCTGCTGGAAGTTGTTGTGCACAAATATTGTGGATGAAAAATCAGTTGTGTGATTATAATCAAATTTTCTCAAAAATCCCAATATTATGTGACAACTCAAGTGGAATAGCCATTGCCAACAATCCTGTGCTTCATTCAAGATCTAAGCACATTGATATCAGGTATCACTTTATAAGAGATCATGTCTCTAAAGGTGATGTGGAACTTCATTTCATTCCCACCGATTATCAATTAGCTGATATGTTCACAAAGCCCCTTGATGAAGCAAGGTTCAAATTCCTCATTGGTGAATTAGGTATGATAAACATAGACTAATATATATATTTTATATTTTATATAAATATATATTTTATATATATATTCTATATATATATGTATATTATATACATTTATATATTTTATAACTTATATATATTATATATGTTATATATATATAAATAAATAAATAAATAAACAAAAAAAAAATAATATATATATACCTAATGTCGGTGACTAAGTCACCGACTGTATCTCTCTCTCTCTCTCTCCTCTCTATAAGTCTCAAAACCCTAACCCTAAAAACCATACACATCACCATCTTCCACCATAGCCACCGATAACATCACCACCAAGCCATCGACAAACCGCCGCCGCTAACCATCATACACCAGCCACTGACGTCGAGCCACTGAGAACCACCACCACTCTCAGTCGCCGACGATCCCATCCACCGACGCCGACATCTAGCCACCGACGGTCGCCGCCGCCAACCACTTAGAATGGTTACCAAATCAAGTGGTAGGGATGATATCTTCGAATAGTGATAAATTGATGTTGATGGTAGCAAACATTAGCAGCTGTTGGTTTTAAAAATTTGTATAAAATCAACCAATGATTCAATTAAGGTGTATAATATGTCTTTGGAAAGCTTAGAACGTCTATTACAACTGTCATGAAGAGTCCGAGAGCTTATTCGGAGTTTAAGTGGGTCAAAACACTGAATTACAGTAGCTGGTCACAGTATACTCAGGATTTACACACTGTTGGCAAAAACTTCGTATTGAATTGGTCCTAGCTTCAAATGACATGAATCTTGTTGGGCTGAATTCATAACACACATATCTACAACTTTTATTTAGAGGGTATCACTTAATTTGGCTCCTAAGCATGAAGTAAATGCCCACAAAAGTGATGGACAGAAGCTGAAATGTGCAGGGGATGAATTTCCTATATAATGTCATGTTTAATTATTGATACCTATCATCCAATCACCAACATTAACAATGAATTATATGTTATTAGAGTTTACGTAAGGCTTAATTAAGTCATAAGGAAGGGTACACATAAGATTAGGATGGTTAAACAAACGTAGGTAATTGATACAATTCTAAGTATACATTATTTGTGATAGGATATCCGACTAGCAAAGATTGGAACGGTTGACATAAGAGCATATTGCTTTGATTCTCGGCTATATAAATTACGGATCTCTTATTACTTTGACATGGGAGTGACCTATTGTTAAAGGTCATTCCATTCGAAATTGATTTACCTAATGGTAAACTTGATGTACGAAAGACTTCAATAATCATATATTCTTGGATTTTCATTGTTATTATTCCTTGTTTGATTTCCATTTGGTGTTCCATTAGTTGAGCACAACTTAGGAATGTTCCAAGGTTGATTGCTCCTAATAGGGACCATTGGCCCGGTTCTTGAGTTTTACTCCGGATGCTGAGGCGCGAATGGATTGTTGCTATAGAAGATTATTGATCAATTCTTGTGATTCCGTTACATTGCATTTGTTGTTATTATTTACCCAGACACTTGGTCGGGGGCACCGACCGTGTGATGTTTCCATGGTGGCTATAATCACTGTGGCGTCCTCGTATATGCGCAGTGAGTGCGCTGGCCTTGATCCGGCCATGGGGGCGGATGGATATCCTAGGAACCGAACAGAATTAGGACTACTTTAATAGTAGTCGAGGGCTAGTGGGTGTTGTGCCCACACTGCTAGTTCTCACCTATGCCTATAGGACCGTACAACCTTTTTGGGAACAACGTGTTAGTGTATTCGGGTGATTATGTGAACTTGATAACACGAAATACGGAATTGGGTGATTATGTGAACCCGCTTGTTATATCTTTCTGATTTCAATTGATTTCTATTATTTCATCATTTATCCAACGTTGATTATTATTCGTATTGAACATTGCTTATTATTCATATTGTTAATCTGTTCACTGAGTTATTGCTCAGCCACGTTTGTTATTCCGTGGCAGGTTCTGAAGACTGACTAGGGATGTATCCGGGTTGAGAGACCCGGAGTGGGTTTTGGAGGCTAACTTGATAGACGACCACACTTTTGTATAGTTACTTTTTGGTAGTAAATATTATGTAACTTAACTTTTGGTGGTCTATAAACATGAATAGTTTGTTATGCAAATTACCTTAGTTGCTCTATGTACTTTTAACCCGGTTTAGTATAAATATATAGGATGTTACAATCTACTTAAGTTACTTTAATTTATGTTGGAGCCTTGGAGGCGGACGAAGAGAAGAGAGAGAGAGTTGAGAGGGAGACTTATAGGCGGTTAATATTACTTTAATAGGGTTTCACACTTGACAAAACTGAAAGGGTTTCAAATTTTCAATGTTTCATAGATAATATAGATATTACAATTAAAAATAAAAACAAAAATATATAATATTTTAAATGAGTTGAAAACAGATCGAAAATTTCAACCCAACCCAACCCATTTATTTAAGTGGGTTAGCAGGTTGACCCATTTAACTTAAATGGGTCGAAAATCTCAACTCAACCTGCTAATTTTGGGTTGGGTCTAGAGGTACAAAAATATATCATCACACGATTACCCAAATTCATTGAAATGGCCGCATCATACTAGAGGACCATGGTGACCTCTCATGCTGTAGTTGTCAACACATGCTTGTCATTATCTATTAGCTAGATGACCAAGGTATCCCATCATATTGAAATAACTTTCAAGAACACATGTCACAGCTTAAGATGGTGTTCAATATACTAGTCAAATGAGCTTACAATCATCGCTCCATGTAAAGTCGTTTCAGCTGCCAACTTTGAGCACCAATACCTGTAATGAATTAAAGGATAAATGTCAGAAAACATAATGAAATCAACAAATGAACT
Organism: Silybum marianum; assembly: GCA_036898165.1. Lineage (NCBI taxonomy): Eukaryota > Viridiplantae > Streptophyta > Magnoliopsida > Asterales > Asteraceae > Silybum > Silybum marianum. The sequence continues at coordinate 9,572,668 of CM072540.1, read as the reverse complement.
TATAACCATCACTCCATGTAAAGCAATTCATAGGTGTTTCAAATGGAATAAGCCTTCCTTTACCAAATAGTAGCGTACCAAGAACAAAATATGCACTGAATTCTTCGAATCATCCCATATATCCATGTAAAAAACCTTAATGTCACGGACGGACAACAGAAAATGTAAAAGCTTCACCAAGAAACACGTATATTAGTTAAAATCAAGTATATTCAAGGCACAAAACAATTACAAAGGAACCATCGAAATTGTTTTTCGTTCCTGTATGTATAAAAGCTAAATCGCTCTATTCCTTACAGTGTGGTGTGTAGAGCCCAACTCCTTTGCCTGACTTCTCTCAAGAACTCCAATTTGCTAACTTCTCTCAAGAACTCCAATTTGGGCTTCCTACTATCAAATTATGATATTCTGTCGAATCCTTGTTTGTTGCTTCACACAAATAGGGTAATTTTGATCATTGTGAGTCCTGTTTTGGTTCTAATATTGATATATCAGCTAGATGATTCTAATACATTGACCAACAAGAATACGGTATTTTGGTTTCTAGAACCTTACCGATACAGGGGAAATAACTGGATTTTAGATGAACCTTACAAAAATATCAAGAAAGACAAAAAAAACATAAGTGAGAATCAAGTATAGTCCAGGCAGGCACAGAACAATAACAAGAAAGTAAAAACCATTGACAAAAGCTATATCACTCTATTCCCTATCTTGTAGTATGTAGCCTTATGTGAAGCCTTCCAAATTCTCTCAACAACTCCAATTTAGGTTTGGTGCTTGGATTCGATCATGTCCTGTTTTGGTTCAAATAAATTGATAAATAAGATGTTAGAATTAATGGTTTAATCAACATCAACACCTACCACTAATAATCATCAAGACCAAAAGTTGCCACATGAATGGAAATTTCTTGAAACTTCAGCGGTTTCTGCGAATGTTTTCACCGGTTCTCGCACATCACAGAAGCAGATAGTGAGATTAACTTTATAAAACCAAAATGGAGATCGAGAATTGGGTGAGAAGAGGAGATAAGAGTTGGAGAGAGCAGCCAAGGGAGTTGAAGAATCCATCATCCTAACACTAAACTTCAATCCGGATCTAAAGAAACCACAATCAATGGAAGCGTCAACCCTAAATAACCACAAGAACCAGTGAAACCCCGTTGTGGAAAGAATTCAGTCTGAAGAGAAGTAATTGTTGTTGGTAGGTATCAGAATGAATGAGATGACACCCTCTCTCTCTCTCTCTCTACTCTCAAGGTATTTATAGGTTAGGTTTGGTGGATGCAACCTATTGCATTTAATTTTTTAACGGGCAAAATCTCTATTGCGTACCTTCAAAATACTTTTAAAAACATATACTTATTTTTACAATAAAACCGTTAAATTATTTCTAAATCATCCTCATTTTCACGTATTTTTTAACAACATAAAACCAACTTTTATTACTGTGAACACACAACCCAAACTTACAAACCAACCAATAGTAGTTGAGGAGCCCTAAGCAACAGAATGAAAAAACCACAACCATAACAATACATCAACATATACAAACAGACCATGATTAAATGAAGCAACAGAGAAGGAAAAATCGAAGTCTCCATCCAGCAGCAGCTACGATCATAATTTTGATCCTATTTCTTCAAAAAGCGCCAACAATTTACGAGAGGTAAACTCATCGCCCTTCGTCATTCCTCCACGCATGCAGATCTTACCATGCTTCTATCTGTTTGTGAGTGACTCCTCTTACTTTGTCTCGAAACGAACCGCTGATCACCGATCTCATTACACCCCGTACGGGTCTATAAGCCATGTTGCCCGGTCCACTCTTAAATTATCATCTCTATGCGTTACCCACTCGAAAGTTTTGAGCTGGAAATTTAGGAAGGATTCCGCTATCGACCCGCTTATTTTCTAGAAGATGCATCTGTTCCTATTTGCCCATATGAGATATAACATTCCCCATACCATCGTCTCCCACCTTCATAGTCCTCTATCACTGTTTCCTCGTAGCTTGCCAGCCTCCACTATGTCAGATATCGAGTTCACCGCTGTCAAGTCCACCCTCCACGACCCCCTACTATATCCACAGTTTCTTTACCTTTTCACAATTGAATAATGCATTCAGCCTCTAACCCACATCTCGGACAAAGGATCGAATCTAAGTCCATCCCCATCCGATCTAACATCAAGCTTGATGGCAATCTTCCTAGATTCATTCTCCATATAAATAAGCATACCTTTTTCGGAATTGATTTTATCCACTTCGTAGCCGAATTGCTTCCTCCTAACAGGTTTCGTTTTTATTCTATCAATCCTCTCAAAGCCTTTACCGTATACCCACCTTGTAAATCTAGACTCCATACCACCTTATCCCCCCCCCCCCCGCGGATGGCTTGTTTTCCCTAACCACCCTCTCAAACCCCCTCCAATTCACCGACCTCGCTTCCCCTCGGCTCCCTTCTCCAACCCCAATTCCATACCAATTCCTCACCTATAAAATCTTCTCTCTCCGCTACCATACCTCCTTATTGACTTCTAATTGATACAGCCGGTTAAAACACTCCTTAAGTCTCTCTACCGAGGCCCACCTATCCTCCCCTAGCTTTGTATTCGACCCATCACCTAGTTGTTACCCGATAACCATCTTGTCAATATCAAAACTTGTTCTAATGATATTAGCCCACACCATCTTCCTTCCCCACCTCCTTAGCTTCTTCACCCTCCACCAACCCTCCTTCCTGTCCATATATGCTTGAAACAACCGACTTCCACAAACTCTTTCTTTCACCATGAAATCTCCACCACCATTTACCAATTAAGCCCCAATTTAAGTCTTTAAGCCCCCCTACGTGAAGCCCTCCCTTTTCAAAGGGTCCCAAAACCTTTTCCCACTTTACCCACGCCCTACCTCTTCTTACTAACTCTTTACCCCCCCCCCCCAATCCTAAAAAAAGTTACAACGAATTCTCTCTAACTCAGGAGTCACACTCACCGGGCCCGAAATGAAGAGAAGTAGTATAGGGAAATACTACCAAGTACCGAACATATCAAGGTTCATCTTCCTCCAAAAGATATCATTTTTGCTTTCCATAGGGATAGTTTGTTCCTCATCTTTTCAAGCATCGGTTTCCAAAACGATGTTCTATTCATATTCGCACCTACCGGTACGCCTAGGTAGATAAATGGTAAATCACCACTTCCACATTTCAAATATCTTGCCCACGAGTTAATTTCCTCTTTCGATACCCTTATACCATAAATTTTACTTTTTCCCAAATTTACCTTTAAGCCCGACACCTCTTAGAAGCAATGAAGCACGTTTATAACGTTTTTTATTTTTTTGGTCTCCCACTCCCCAAAGAACATGACATCATCCGAGTATTGTAGGTGTGACACCATTACCTCGTCCATTCCCACTTTATTCCCTTTGAATAGCCCTTTTGTTACCGCTTCCTCTACCATAATATGTAAACAATCGACCACGACAAAGAGTAGAAATGGGGCAAGGGGTCACCTTGCTGAAGCCCCCTCTCCATTTGGAATTCTTTTGTTAATGAACCATTTACTAGTACCGAAATTCTTGACGAGTTAAGGCATGATTCTATCCATTTCCTTCATTTCACCCCAAACCCCATATTGTCAAAACCACTTAGAAGGAATGTCCAATCCACTATATCTTTTGCCTTTTCGAAATCTACTTTGAAAACCAAGCTTTTTTTCTTTGACCTCTTTACAAACTCCACCACCTCGTTTGTTACAAGGACCCCATCTAATATAGATCTTCCTCTTAGGAATCCACTTTGCTCTTTGCTTATGAGTTTTTCCATTACCAACTTCATTCTCTCCACAAGCACTTTCGGATTACCTTATAAATACTCCCAATTAGACTTATTGGTCTATATTCATTAAGTCCCATTGGGCTAGAGTTCTTTGGGATAAAAGTCAAAAATGAGGCATTACAACCTTCACTAAACTCTACCTTATCCCAAAACCAATCCATCAAAGCTGTTAGATCTTCTTTGACAATATCCTAAAATCTTTTTAAGAACTCTATCGTAAACCCATCCGGTCCTGGAGATTTGTGCCTTCCACATTCTTTCAACGCGTCCCAAACCTCATATTTCGATATGCTCTTTCAAGAATTGAAGCTTCTTCCGTCAAAATTTTCTTCAACCGGCTCATGTCCAATTTTGGATTATACTCTCATTGTCTTGCAAATTTGTCTTTGAAAATCTTGAATACATTTTCTTTAATTGTAGTCGGGTCCTCCCTCCACCCGGAGTCTATCACAAGGTCGTGGATTGTGTTTTTCCTCTCCTGAATCTTTTTTTTGAACGGATAAACCAAGCAATATTATAAAAAGAAAAGAAGGCTAAAAGCCATTACATCAACAAGTCCAACGCTTAAGCAAACAAACCAAGCAATAAGCAACCAAAACCTACCAAAACCCAAAGAACAATACAGCAAAAAGAACACACTAATTGACAAACACCAAACCAAAAACAATCAAAGATAGGGTCGAACAAAAGTAAAAGGCCACCTATCCATCAGTCTTCCGCACAAATTTTAAACTTGTTCTTCCAAGCCATGCTCTTGAGGATTGTTTACCGGATTTCCTAGCAACATCCAGTGCGTTCGTCTTCTATCATCGAAAAGCCTTCTATTCCTCTCTTGCCAAATAAAGCAAACAGTCGCAGAAAGGGTCATTTTGTGAATCAACCGCTTCGGATTGGTGTTTAAGTCCAACCCAACATAAATAGCATTCCACAAATTGGGAAAAGTAGTGACACCAACATCGATTTAGACTGTATTCAACACCGCAGTTACAAACTGACATTGAAAGAAAAGGTGATCGTGAGAATCAACTCTAGTCTTACAAAGGGCGCATTTAGATCACGCAGATCATGTTTCCATAACTCTGTTCTATCTTGAGTTGGCAACCTTTCCATACACGCCAGTCATATGCAAAACGCATGTTTTGGAATAAAACCACGAAACCAAATGGCTTTATGGCGTAATGAAATACTATCATGCATATCCAAAGTTCTCCACGCCTCTATGATAGAGAACACCTATAGCTCATTATCTTGCCCCCTCCACCAAACCTTATGATCCTCTTGATCATTTGGAATTGGAATTGGAATGTTGCTGAGAGTTAGGCACTTTTGAATCTATTCGGTAGGCCACTCACCATTTAAACTATCAATCACCTCCCTTGCCGAGTTAGTGACCAAAAAGCCACTTGCATGAATGATACGGTATGTGATAGTTCCTGATAAAGGACCATACGGCAATCATTTCTTCTCCCATGCGTTCGTTTCCCTTCCATTGCCAATAGACACAAAAAAATATTGCCTTACCTGGTCTCTTAGGTCAAGAATCTTACGAGTGACCCATGACCAGTTAGGCCTTTTGTGAATTGTCCAAAGATAATGATATTTGATATAGAATTGGTATATCCACTTCACTCAAAGAGAGTTTCTCTTTTGAACATTTTGAACAATGTCCCACAAGTGTTTTACTAGCAGCGTTCTATTCCATACACATAGCTTCTTAATACCCAGGCCACCACAAGACATAGGTTTGCACACATCTTTCCATGCAATTCGACATTTTCCACGAGATTTTTGACCCTGTGCCCATAGAAAGTCCCGAAAGATGGCTTCCAGTTCATGAATAGTGCAAGATGGGAAAGAAAATACTGACATCCAATAAAGTTGCATAAATTGAAGCATAGAGATAATAAGTTGTCTTCTCCCACCAAACGATAGAAACTTTGTCTTCCAATTGTGGATCTTTTGCTTCACTTTAAGAACAAGAGGGTTAAAGTCAGCTGGCTTCAGAAAAAGAGGGGATAGCGGAACCCTGAGATATCGAATAGGAAAAACTCATGTACTGAAAGGAAGGGACCCCAGAATAACAGCTTTAGAATCGTCCGATACATTTCCAAAGAACACTTCGCTCTTCTCTAAACTCGGAGACAACCTCGATTTAGCTTTAAAGATGTCAAGGGCTTTCTTCAATATGTTCACCGATTCCACATCCCCTCTCGTAAAGACAAAAAATCATCTGCAAAACATGGGTGGGTTAGTTCTAAATCTTGGCAACCATGATGGTAACCAAAATTTGTTGCTTCTTGAATGCACTGTCTAAGAATCACCGTGAACCCTTCCATCACTATAGTGAACAGATAAGGAGAAACCGGGTCACCCTGACGAATTCCCCTTTTCCTCATAAAAAAAACCCACTAGTCTGTCCATTAATCACAACTTAGAAAGAAGAAGTATCAAGCATTTCATGAATCCATTTGAGAAAAACCCAAAGAAAACCGAGGCCCTGAAGCATATTAATTAGATACTCCTAATCAAGGTATCATATGCCTTCCTTATATCAATCTTGAATGCGCACCTAGGAGGGCCAACACCCCTTTGGTACCCAACTACAAGTTCATGGGCCATTAGAATGTTATCAGAAATGCGCCTCTCCGGAATAAAAGTCGATTGGTTGGGGCTCACCAGACGATCAAGCTCATGTTTCATCCTATCAGCAGTGATCTTACTAATACACTTATAGAGAACCGAGCAACACGAAATTGGCCGAAAGTCACTCACTCTCGTCGCATTAGGAACTTTCAGTATGAAGCAAATAAGAGTATGGTTGATCTCTTTTAGTAATCAGCCAGAATAAAAGAAATTATAAACCGATACCATAACATCTTGGCCCACCACATTCAAAGATTTTTTGGAAAAACGTGAAGAGAAACCATGTGACCCTGGGCTCTGTCATTACCAATATTAAACATAGCAGTTTTAATCTCTTCATTAGTTATAGGTCGGATCATATGAAGCGTCTCCCCAATCGAAAGCGACGTGCCAAACCATTCTGTAGGGATAGTCGGCACCACATGATCATCCTTTTGCCCCATAAAATCACGAAAATGATCAATCAACACACCTGCCAGGTCATCACCATAAGCATAGATCCCTTGCATATCACAAACCGAACTTAAATGGTTATTACTCCTCCTTTCTTTGACTGAATGATAAAAGAATTTAGTATTTTTTTTCCCCTTCATTTAGCCATTTAACTTTAGCTCTTTGACGAAGGTATGCCTCTTCATCCAACTTGCTCTGCTGAAAAGCTAATAATAAATGAGCTAGGTCATCCCTCAAATCAGAATTCAATGGATCATTGTCGAGAGCTGTTTGAACAAAATTTAGTTGTAATCATGGAGATTCCAGTCTCTTTGAGATATTTCCATAGGAGAACGTAACTTACGAAAAGGTCTTTCCAGATCTATAAGTCTCTGTGTCAACTGATACATGAAACTACCATGAAAGGGTTTGGCCCATGAATCTTGTACTATCTGCAAGAAGGCCGGATGGTCAGCTATAAAATTATCAAATAGAAAGCCACGTACCTTCGGCTTAGTGCCTCCTTTAAAGGATAAAATCCCCAAGGAATGGTCAGAAAACCCTCGAGGTAGAAAACATGTTGAGATGTCTTGGAACCTAGATGAAATCTCCGTATTCCCTAGAATCCTGTCAAGCTTTCTGTTAATCCCAGTTACCCCTTTTGGTTTCTGACACCAAATGTAATGAATACACGTATATCGAATATCATAAACTTCAATGTCTTCAATGCACTTGAAAAAGTCTTCCATATCAACATTTCTATGAGAGGACCCACCAAAACCATCATGCGAAAACAACATTGAATTGAAATCCCCCATAATGCACCAAGGAGCCTGTCCCATTAAAACTTTAGCCTTTCTCAACCCGACCAAAGGTCATGCCGGCTTACTGTGGTATTGGCACCATATACCATAGTAATAAAAATAGGATCGGCTTCACCTCTTATACGAACAAGGCAATGCATATAATGAAAATGAAAGTCAATTATCATAACATCCATGCGTTTTTTGTCCCGAGCAATAATTATATGGGTGCCCTTTGGTGAGACACTAGCATTTGAAGTCCAATCCCATCTCCCAAAGATATTATTGCACACATCTTCTACCAACTCACCATACAAATGAGACCCCAAAATTGCACAAAAAGAAATATCATTACAATGAAAAATATTCTTTACTTCCCCTTGCTTCATTCGGGAACTCAAGCCCCAAACATTCCAACCTACAAACTTTAACATTTTAAATTTGGAGGGGTGGTACTTACTTCCAAAACCGATCCTTCCTTCAATTGTTTGTCCATAGTAATCTCCTCCGCATCTTGTAGTTCCTCATCAGATTCCTCATCCGACAAAGTATAGAACCGATTCTTTGAAAGGACTAAAGGAGCACCTCTAATAGGTTTATGGAAAGATTTCACCACAGCTTGTACAAATGGAGTGTTTATTTTCTTGACCGAAATCGGCTCTTTCCCCTTCACATTCCCCTTTTCCTTCCCCTTATCCAACTCCGCTTGCTTCTCCCCATTGCTCACCACTTCCATTTACTCACCGGTTGGTCCCATATGGGGTTGAACTGACGACAACTGAACATCCTTTTCCACCGGAATGGTAGTAGGGATGGTAGGCATGGTCACAACCGGATTGGTAATGGTAATGGTCGGCATGCTCTCAACCAATGCAATTGGATCCTTTTTACTCCCCTTTTGCTGCTCAATAGCCTTTGTACCTGAAACATTTGTATCGTCCTTACTCCCCTTTTGCTGTTCAATAATTTGTGTACCACTTGTGCTTGGTCGATCCGCCTCCTTCTTCCTCCATTTCTTTCTTTCCACCCGAGTGTAACCATCACCATCAACTTCCTTCCGTTTATCTTTCTCCTTCGACTGTCTCTGGATTTCCGCTTTAACACACGAGTTAGAACGATTCCTAAACACACAACAGTGTGCATTGGGACGATTCCCATCCATACTCCACCCGAATCGTAAATTTCTCCTCTTTACTTCCATTGATGTTAGGTATGATCACTGATAGAAGATTTTCCAACCCTCTAAATCTACCGCAAGTGTACGGTGTCAATCAAGTAATAAAGTACGAAGTACGAGAATCGATCCAAGGAACTATGAGACTAAGTACCACAAGGTTACTACAACTAGTAACTGAACTGCTGAAAAGATGATTTGTTTGTAATTAATAATCTATTAATCTAGAGACAAAAGAAGCAAGCCCACACAACAAAGGTTCACAGAAGAGTTTAACTAACACGAAGATTTACTTTGAAAGATTAAACCAGGCTAGGGGTTGGATTTCATTTGGATTCCACTAACAACAACAAGATATACATCTACTAGTCATTAAACAAGATAGACAATGTTTATTTCTCAAGTAGTCACTACTCTTTCTCAAGCAATATCAAGAATATATCATGAAATGTACATTATATCTCTCGACTAACAACATAAGCAATCAACTCATTAAGCATAGAAATAACATAAAACAACACTATGATTTACTTGGTATATCTTTATCCAATATCTCACCATAGGTTCAAATATCTTCAATCTAGTTATAAAACCAATTTCTCAAGAGGAAATACAACCATAACATAGCAAGATGGTCTATCTAGCAACACATGTAAAAATAAGATATAAGAACTTATCCAACAAGAGAAATAACTCAATAAATGCAAATAGCATATAACTAATAGTAAGAATCCAAAATCTATCTCCACCAACCTTTAAATTGTTTAGCTCATATTACTAGTAGAAAATAACATAGAGAAATGAAGATAATAACACCCCAACATATTGTTTCTCAACCAAAAGATACAACGGAATGAAAACTTTTTCAATAAATGATACCAACTACCAATCTTGAGCTTCACTTGTTATTGAGCTTCACTTGTTACTTCCACCTTCAAAATCAATGCAAAGTCTTCTTTCCATCTTGAAAACTCTAAAATTGCCTTTAGAATAGGTCTAGCCTCCACCAATCCCAAGATAACCTTAGCTGGTAGGTTTTAGGGCCTTTTTATACTGTCAGCCCTCAGAGGCGATTATCACAGGCCATTATGCCATGTCATAATCGCGGGGCATAATCGCCCATGTCACCCACCAACATCAGATTCATGTCATAATCGCAGGGCATAACAGCAAGAGGTCCAAACTTGGTTTTAGTCGCTCGTTAACTCGGTTCATAAGGAGTTACAACTCCTTATGCATCCGGGATGTCAAAAATGGGGTACAAGTAGACACTTTTCTTCCCTTTTGCCATCTTGTATGTCTACACGTCACTTATAACAATATTAGTCCAACAAGTCAATTCTTACTTCAAGACAAGCCGTAAAACTCCTTGTTTGGGGCTGAATAACCCGTCAAATAACGAAGTTATCAATCACCTCAAGCTTTCTTTTCAATTCTCCAATCACCCAGAATTCCACTAGGACTTTAGCAAAACTAGGTCTTCCCCACAACGTGTCACACATGGCAGCCATACAAGCATCCATTTGTTTCGGGATCCCCAATGCACTGGCAATCCCACTCCCTCTTTGTTGAACGCCACAAGAGGGATATTGTGTAATTTCACCCAAAGAGGACAAGATATATGAGCCGGTTTATGTAACCCCTTAGCAGGGTCCCACGGAAGGACAAAGAGCGGGACACCTTTTATCATTAGTGTTCCTTGTTTGATCACCTGCAAATTGCCCCCTCCGTCATTAAACTTGAAGAAAAATGTGCCATTATCATTCATCATACCATCTATGAAGACATATTTTCCCCATGCTACTTTCACAGCCCGTAAAACCAACGGGAAATGTATCTGAGGACCAAGAAAGTAGCCAACGATAGTAGTATTATACGATTTGCAAATTTCTGTTGCAAGCTCTATCGGAATGGGTATTGTTCGATCCTTCTTATCTTTTAACGGATAGAAACCCAACATAATTGATACCGGAGTACCCAAGACCCCCTTGAAATCCGAAACCTTTGTCGGACTTCCCCCGTTGACTCTCGCATCACCATTGACTTTCGCATCATTATTACCATTACCGGAAAGAGTCGTTGCTTCAGCGATGACGTCAGCCCTAGGATTGCTTACGACAGCCCAATCGCCATGCAAACCCTTATTTGCCTCATGCAACGGATTTGAAACCCCCGATGGTTGTGGCATTACACCACACGAACCATCTGGGTCCGCCTCACCTATCATCAAAAAAGCCCACCACCCACAACCCTAGGAACCCTAAGGTTGAGTCACGAATTTTTTGCAGAGCAAAATGCTGAAACTCGATTAGGTTTAATGAAAACGTACCTCGAAACCAAAGAAACACACAGCCACACCTCTGAGGGATGTGGCAAACCAGCTAATAATAAAGAACCCTACTTATGCCGTAGATCAGACTAACCAAACAGCAACCCTTAGTCGCCTTTTCCAGACAAGCCGAAGCTTTGATGCTGCAAGATTTCCACGTATCTGGTGAATCCCTAAAACCCAAGGGTGGGCAACGAAGTTCTTGGAAACCCAAGAAGCTGAAACCGTAGCCGATACGGTAGATATCCCACAAAAATCAAAGAAACACGACAATCTTTCGAGGCAATCAACAACCAACGCGTGAAACCACCCAGAAAGAGAAAACAACAACCGTTGATCACCAGAAACAAGAAGAAAACGAAACACCAACACCATCCACGAAGAATTCATGCAAGAATCAAAACCCTAACCATGAAAACCCTAGGCGCACGTCTGAGAGAGAAAGTCAAATAGTAAACAACCCCCAAGTAACTCCCTAGGCGATCCAGTCGATTTGTAGTTACTTCCATATCACATACTTTATTTTTACCACTTCTTCAATGCTATCGTCAGTCAACCACACATCATATACTTTAAACGGTCTTGCCCGAAATTCGAAATTTTCATCACTTAGTACGATTGGATTGTGATCCGACCACTTTAGATCCAAGGTTTTTGAGTTTATCTTTCTCCATTGAATTCCAAAGAACTTTGAAACCAAGAATCTATCCAACTTGCTGAATTTTTGTCTCGTCATCACTTATTCGTGTGAACTTACTTCCTCCCATCTTAACATCTTCAAGTTTATTCTGCCGAATGAAGTCGTTGAACTCATCTGCTCCTTTAATTCTTGTTACCGTATTCAATCTCTCATGCACACCTCTCACTTCATTGAAATCGCATATAGCACTAACTTCACTTCTTTCGTAACACATAACAAGTCCAATTTCTTCCAAATCTCTATCCTCTCCTTTTGGTCGCACGGGCCATAGACGTTAATGCACCCTACTAAGCCTTCTACCCTTTTCCATTTGCCAATAATTGCCACAAAGTTGTCTTCTTTGACCACAATATCACATTCCTTGTTCCATATTAACATACCTCCTGATCTCCCATTTGGCCCCACATAATCAAACTCTGCGTCAGCTATCCCCCCCCCCCCATAGGTTCAATACAAAGTGATCTGAAATCTCTTTGAATTTCGTTTTCTATATTCCAAACATACACGGTCTTTCTTTTTTACATAACTCCTTCACCCAAACTTTTTTATCTATCGCACCTAACCCTCTTATATTAATTAATAGTATCTTCATATTTATTTCAAGTAAACGATCACTAACCTTGAACTATTAATCAGACGGTGTTCTTTCTCTTGCTTGAATCCCCATTTCTCACTTCCCAGGATACACCAAGTTTTTCTCCAAAGCTCCTTAAATCTGTCGACGTATCCGTATCCTTGAGATGATTTGTAACTACAAGTTGGTTAGTATCTGATGAATCTCCTCTCTACACTTTCGATGAGGTAGCTTTTTCGGAATCTCCTACCTTTGTTGACCTCTTCTGCACGTTCCTTGCCCTTTGTTTAATTTAGTGAAAGCTTACCCTCCCTCTACCAAGCATACAATTCTCCTGTTTTCGTACTTTGTTTTTCGATCCTACATTCTAGATGCCCTTTCCTCTGTTCTCTATTGTTTAAGTTGTGGTATCGTCTCTTTTCCTGGACCACCTAAGGGCTTTTTTTTCTTATTAAGTTCATCGCTCTTCTCAAACACTTGTGCAACCGGCCCATCTGCGTAATTTACATCAGGCCCATCTTCTATATTTAACATCGGCCCAGGCTTTGACTCAGGTTTATTTCTTAAACCCTCATTAATTTCCTCCTTAATACCTTCTTGATTACCTTCCTTTTCTTGCTCCTTGGAAATTTCAAATTCCTCTTTTTTCGATGGAAATTATACCTTCTATCTTGGACTTTGATTCCTTCCTATTAAATCCCATAGTTTCAATCCCTTCACCTCCCGATTCCCACTGACAATCTTTTTGATTACCAGTTGCCGCATTTGTTACCGAATTATTTTCCGAGTAGAGGTCCTTCATCGATCCCCGTTGGTCTTTCACCTCTCCATTGACGTCACATACTTTGTTACTTGCCACCATCCCCTCCCCTACTTCAAAGACGCTTTCCTCCACCATCCAATCTTCTTCGCTCCGCTCTTCCCCCTCCAACCAACCCGATGAGTTCGATTGGTCCTCCCTCTCTTCCTTGGGGACCCCCTAACAACCGTTACTTTCCTCCCCCACCTTAACGCATTTGATCGATTCCTTCAACCAAACTTGAACTAATTAGAACCTTTCCCCACATTAGATTCGAGCTCTCCTCTAGATTACAATTCCGCATGATTAAAACTTTCCCCCAATTAACCGCAATTTCCTTAAAGACTTATTCTTTCCGTAAATGGAGTAGAACACCTTCTATTCTCAAATAAACTAGCATATCCGACGCCCTAAACCCCAAGGTCCATTTTCTTAAGTTTTTTATCCAATAGTGCATCCCATGTATCTTATTATTCACCACCTTTTCCATAGCTTCCGTCGACTCGAATTTGATAAAAACATTATTTCCCCCAATTAAATTCATTTCCCTTTCCTTCACCAAGGTTGCCGTGATTAAAGATTGGACTGCTTCCACATATTCTAACATCTCAACATTACCCACTGCACACTTTTGAAGATACTCCAACCCATTTTTTTCACTATCCAACTTCCCGATCACCGACTGTTGCATGTTGTCCCGATTAACTTCGCTTGGAGTTGTTCTTTTTAACACTTCCGCGTACGAGCATTTCTCCGACCTTGCCCTACCTATGTATCCGAAGTACCTCTTATCTTCAATGACGTGATTTCTCCCTTCTACTTTTCCTCTTTTTTTATTAGCTAAATGCACTCTCAACTTATAAGATCCTATCCAAATGCCTTTAAGCTTTTCCTCCATCTCCAATATGTTTGAACCATACAAATCCGAACTTTTCCCCATTTCTCAACCTTTTGTTTGCCATGTAAATATCTAAAACTACTCCATAAAATTTAAAGGTTTTCCATAGCTCGACCACTTCCCAATTCCTTGGAAAATCATAGAAGAAAAACGACGATTCTTTTGAATGAAGACCGCCATGATTCCATTGGATTGGCCGTCTCTCTCACAACCTTTCATCTCTCTTACAGGAATCATCCCTTGGAACGTATTATTTTATTGAGTAAATTACAAATTTCGTCCCTTTGGTTATATGAAAATTTGGATTAGGTCCCTCAAATGAAATAATTACATGTATGGTCATTATAGTTTCATTTTTGTTTGGGTCCCTTACCTTAACATTTTTATGCTATGGATTGGGTCCCTTACCCTAACTTTGTTAATCTTAGTTTCATTAAGTCAGGGGTCTTTTTGTCATTTTACACTTTTTCTTATATTTAAAAAAACATCATTTTTATTGGATTACTTATTTCATATCATTTTATTTATTATATATACATAATATATCCCCGTGGTGATGGTGATCCTCTTCTCCTAAAATCTCCCGACGACGACTCTCCTCTAACCCCCTCTTTCACCCATTCACTGTTGGAACAGGTAGGCAAACAAGGGTAAGTCGATCACTGGATTATAATGACAATCGTGTGAAACACTTTCCGAATTGATATTTCGACCCTATGCCTGGGTTTCACGAAATTCAATCTAGGATAAGACTCAAAACACTTTCGTTTTTAGGCACAAAAACGAGAGCAAATTTTCTGGAGAGTATTGTAGGATTGTTCAAAAACCGTGTCTAAAACCGTAACAAACTCATGAGTATAAATTCTTATTTATACTCATAATAACGTAACTGAAATTATAATCATGGCTGAAATTTAGGAGTAATGGTCAGTTACACAAATCCTTGTAACTGCTTAATAACTGCACATTTAATACACAGTAACCGTTCAGAAGTTCTGAAGTTCAGGGACCTTTCAGAAGTTCAAGGACCCTTCAGAAGTTCAGGGACCCTTCAGAAGTTCAGGGACCCTTCAGAAGTTCAGGGACCCTTCAGAAGTTCAGGGACCCTTCAGAAGTTCAGGGACCCATCAGAAGTTCAGGGACCCTTCAGAAAGTTCAGGGACACTTCTGTTGATCATAACTCCTCTCAGTGATTTGAATATGATTCCTCTGTATACTTAGAGAAAATTCTGTTTATAAGCTTAAGTTCAAATTCAGCGATAACAGACGCTGATTGCACTCAGCGATCGCTGAAACTCAGGAACCTTAATCTTATCTCTGAAGATCTGAAGAACAACATTCACACTACAAGAACATTCAGCAAAAGTCGAAGACCAGCTGAAGATAGAGATAATCAGCTACTGATCTAAAGTGGTTCAGTGATAGCAAGGATTGTCTAAATAGAAAAGTGAAGTCTTGCTAGGCCTCAGCGATACTCTGAAAGTTCATCCTTGAAGTTTCAAGTTTCAGCGATCAAGTAAAGTCTATAAAGCAAGATCAATGTTGATCTTATCCTCGATGCACAAAAGTCAAAACCTTATACTATGTCAGAGAAGGACGTACGGATAGTCTCTTATGTCCCCATCAAATCTGATTTAGCACTGTTCACATGCGGCCAAAAGCATGGTTGCTTTTAAACAAAGGACAAGCGTCCAATGAGAGCTTGACACGTGGCTTATACCTTTGTCTTGCATTAATTGCAAACGGGTATAAATAGATGAAGATCCCTTCTTCATATTTATGCATGCTACTTTCTACTTCTTAAACCTCTGCCTCTTTTCTTTCTCATTTCCTTATGCATCAAACTGTGTGATTTCCTAGTTACAATAGAATAGGTTTAATCACTTGTTCTAATTCCGCTTGTAACTGTAAATTTGTTTATTCAATATAAACTTATTTTAAAAACTAAAAATATGTGTGTTTGTATTCAACTCCCCCTTCTACAAACATTTTCTATATCCTTGAACTCTTGTAGACTCCTTTGGAAGCAACAAGTGGTATCAGACCAGTGTTTCTTGCCTACTAATCTTTAAAATACTTGTTTATTAAGCTATTTTAAAATGACTAATACTAATACAAACTACATTGATAATGGATCTTAAGCTAAACCTCCTAGGTTTAGCCGTGATAACTTTCCATTATGGAAGGAAAGAATGACTCTATTCCTAGAAGGATCAGATCCTAAGATCCCCTACTATATAGAGAATGGACCATTCATTCCTACAACCCTAGTCCCTGGTGTTCCCGCCACTACAACCACTCCATCCATCGCTGAAAGGAGAATTGTTAAAACTCCAGATCGATGGACTGAAGATGAGAAAAAGGAAGTAGCTATAGATTATAAAGCTAGATCCATAATAGCAATGTCTTTACCAGATGAAGTCTATCATTCTGTAATGAAGATGAGAACATCTAAAGCCATGTGGGATACTCTATGTATTCAATATGAAGGAACTGATGAAGTCCAAATCACCAGATGTATATATTTGGTAAGACAATATGAAAGCTTTATGCATTTAAAAGGTGAAACCCTTTCTCAAATTCACCAAAGATTTAACTGTCTCTTGATTGATATGAAAACTGTCAACATAGAATATTCTATTGCTGAAATACTGACAAAGTTCATGGACACTACCTGAACAATGGGGAGTGTACACTACATGTCTAAAATTGTCAAAGAATCTTGAAACTCTCTCTCTTAGTGCTTTATATGGAATGCTCTTAAATGAAGAGCAATCTCAAGCTTTAAGGAAAAACCTCATAAATGATATCAAGGGTGCCAAAAGTACTTCTTTGGCACTAGTGAGTTCAGAGGTAGACCCTTCAAAACAAGTTTCTTCCTCTATTACCTCTATCACTGAATTAAATCAAACTGATTCAGAAGAACTCACTAATACTGACATCTCTGAGTTTGATAACTCTCTAGCTCTTCTAACTAACAATTTTAGAAGATTTGATAGAAAGAGTGACTTCCAAAAATCTCCTGCTATCGCTGACTCTGACAAGTCAAAGACTCTGCCTGCTGAAAAACCATCTGCTATATGCTATAACTGTTAGCGAAAGGGTCACTTTGCGAGTGAGTGCAGATCTAAGAAAGTAGCTGCACCCACTACCTCTCAGAACTCTAATAAAAAGGAAAAATATTCTAAGTTAAAGAATAAATACAGAGATCTGAAAAAGAACAAACAAAAAGGCAAAGGTCTAGTTGCTGAAGAAGTTGATTGGGATCAAGAAGATGATTGGGCCAAAACATCCAATGAATCAGATTCTGATGAAGAAGATCTTGCCTTCCTCTGTCTAATGGCAAGAATCGAGGAAGCTGAAGAAGTTTCTAAAACATCATCCTCAGAGTCTCCTTCGACTCAGGTAAACATCTCTAGAAACCCTTCTATACATGAAAGTGATAACTTGTCTACTCTCGATTCTATGACTGTTGATTTCTACAATGCTTTATATGGAAAGATCAAAGCTGAAAAAATCAATATTGATCTTTCAGAACAACTGAAAATTTGTCATTTAAAAATCAAAGAATTTACAATGATTGAAGAAACTCTTAAAGACCAAGTCTTTGTAAATCAAACAATAAGCATTGAGAGACAACAAGCTATCACTGACCGGGAAAAGGCTATCACTGATCTCAAGGCTGAAAAGGCTACCATCGAAGGATGGTGTAAGGCTTCTAATAAAGTCAGCGAGATCATCAATACACAGATCCCTATGAAGGTCAAAACTGGTTTAGGATATAACCCTGACAAAGAAGAATCAGAGAATGATCGTTCCATGTTAAAATTCGGAATGTTTGTCTCTTCAATCCCTGATCCTTCTTCTTCTCAAAATGAGAAGCGGCCTATCTCTAAAACTAACTATTCTAAGAAGATGATCCAGGACAAATTTCTTGACCATGTTCCTACAATCAAGAATTTTCAGAAACAAAAGAAGAACTCCTCTTTTCCTTCAGTGAGTCATCCTAAAACTGGAAAGAAGATCCCTGGATTTATTTAGAGATCTACTCCCAGAATTAAGATTGATCTCATTCCTGTCCCAGAAAAAATTGTTATTCCCCCAAGGACACTAGACAAAGGAATTCTTGGTTCTGCTCCTGAAAACGCTTCTACTTGCTCTCTGAACTCTTTTAATTCCAAACCTATTTTAAAATATAAGAAATGCTATCATTGTAGTGAGACTACCCACATTGCAAGCAAATGTCCCAATGCTACTAAAGCTGAAAAATTAGCTCATGGTAAGAAAGTAGCTCAAGCTGATAAATCAGCGAGAACGAAATCCACCAAGGTTGGTAAAACTTCCAAAGTGAAGAAAACCACTGCAGAAAATACTTCAGCTAGTAGCTCATCCGCCACTCCTTCCACTAACACAGTAGGACCCATAGTAATATGGGTACCTATAAAAAATTAATCTTTTTGTTGTATGCAGAGTGCTAAAGGTATCTGGTATCTCGATGGCGGATACTCAAGGCACATGACTGGTAGAAAATCTCTGCTCTCTGAATACAAGGAAGAAACTGGTCCCTCAGTGACCTTCGGTGGAAATGGCAAATGATACACTAAAGGTTATGGAATTCTATCCAATGGAGCAACTTCATTCAGTCGAGTCGCTTATGTTGAAGGACTAAAGCACAATTTATTGAGCGTTAGTCAGCTATGTGACAAAGATTTCAAAGTTCTATTCCTAAAGAACATATGTGCTGTCACTGATGTACGTTCATCAAGACTTGCCCTTTGATGTACGCATTTGTTCACAACCCCATAGGCATCACTGCTCACCTGCAGGCTCTATGGTACACTGCTCACTGCACAACTCTCACAATGGATAAGGGAAACAAACTTCCTGCCATTGGATTTCAGATTCCCACTCATGGTTTCTTTGCCTTCACCGCTGGTTTCTTGAGAAACGCTCCCCGCCTCCCTGCTAGAGGCAAGAATCACAAATGGGCCCCTGAGCCCACCAAGGAACAAATCGCTGACTTCTTGGATTCCATTGATTACGCTTGGGAAAATCCAGCTGATAAGAATGTCGGTTCAAAGATGAAGAAGAAAAGACTGCCTGCAAGATGGCAATACATCTTCACCCAGGTGATCCAGTGCCTGGGTTCTAAGATGGGCTCTCAAGACCAAGCGAGCAAGCACTATCAGGATATAGGCTTCGCTCTCTACACCAACTACCAGCTGAATTACGCTAACTATATCTTAAGCGGCATGTACAACAAGGCGGGCGCTGCAAAGAGGGAGAAGTTTATTCCCTATCCAAGGTTCTTCGCTACCAATTTAGAGGTGGCCTTCAGAGATGAGTACCCAACAGTTCCCAACCAAAGCTTCTCGATACTAGGAAAGAAATCGCTTGATGTCGCTGAACATCCAGGAGATGCTCCTTACACCTCCTATATGTTGAAGCTCATCAGCGAGGCCGTTCCTGTGCCCATCTCACTGACAAAGCCACAAGTGAGTATCCAAGGCACCTCCTCCCCTCTAAAACGCAAGGAGCCGAGTGAGGGTCACAAGAAGACCATCGCTCAAAAGCCCCCTACCAAGAAACAAAAGAAGAGAGTCTCTCAAAAGACTTCCCTCTCTGACAAAGGCGTATTACCAACGCCATCCTCAGCCCCTGCCACGACAACGGTCTCTACATCTGTTGTCGCGTCATCAGCTCTACCACCATTGTCAGCGACTACGGTCTCTAAGAATGTAATAGCCAGCTACGCTGAAGCTGGATCAGGTAATACATTCACAGCCCTCTCTTCTTCTTCCACCATCTCTTCTTTGGTCCTCACATCAACTCGTGATTCAGAGATAGTTGCCCCTATCTCTGATGAGGTTGAAATGCACGCTGTCCACACTTCAGTGTTGTTTCGACAATCTGAATTATGGAAGGACATTAACAAAGGACCTCAGAATGTTTCTCACAAACATTCTAAGAAACAGGCTAGTGATCCTCTAGACACTACCCTCGACTGTGGTATCCCTGAGAGTAATCTTCACGATACTCACAAGGTTCATAATATTTCACTTCATCCTTCTTCTAATCCAGAGCTCTTTCTGGATTCTTTGTCTATGTTATCATCAGGTATTCCGCCTCCTTGCACTACGTCAGCGACCACCACCACCACCCAACCCACTGCCACCTCTGTTAGTGGAAGCAAAGGACAGTCGCTGAAATCTCTTGGGCAGCTAAGGAAAATCAAACAGGAGAAGCTCCCTGCTCAGTTTCCACCTTTCCTGTGGATATTCCTAAGATTGTCCTTCCAAACCCCTCTTTCCCAGCGATTGATTTTCTGGTACAAGAGAGTACCATTACAAGGGCCAGGGTGGACACTCTTCAACTCTCTTCTGAGTACATCTTCCGGACGGTTGCTGGTGTCCCTCAGATGAAGGCCACAGTGAACAACACCTACACTGACGCTCAGACATTAAAGGATGACACTTTGGCCAACGGAAGGGACATCGACAGGCTAGAAAAGGTCGTCCAAGCTCATGGCGAGGCTATTGAGTCTATTCAGAAGACTCAAGCTGCAATGATGCTGCTATTACAGAGCATCGCTGACAGGGGCCCCTCCTTTACTGCTGCAGACAGAAGCACGCTGAATCAAGTTACCCAGAACCAGTTTGCGCACACTACGAGTCTTAATGATATAGGCTCTAATGTGCGTATTGTCACGGTGCACGTCTTACCTGCTGACAGCATTGAGGGGGAGAGATGCGCCAAAGAGCTCGTTGACGAGATTATAGGAAGAGTAAATGAAGCAAACCTTGGAAGTCCTATTTCTTCTTACGGTCAGCAACAGCCCTAGTAGCAACCCCATCAGCCAGAACCTGTCGATGTCGCTGATGATGATGATGAGGATGAAGATGAAGATGATGAAGATGATGAAGATGATGAGGATATTCCTCATCAGAGAAAAAATGATGATGATGACGATGACGACGAAATTCCCCCAGATGTCAATCAATTTTGGAATCAAAGTCGTCCAGGCAACTTCATGCCTGAAATCATCTACAGAGATCCTTTGGGGGATGGACCACCTCCTTCTGAAGGACCGTCCGATCCCTCAGGGAAAGGCAAGATTGTGGCGGATCTTGACTCCACCCCAACAATCTCTGAGGGGGAGACCAACGCAGAGGTAACTCTTCCTCTTATTCCCTATACTCCAATCTCTGAATCCCCAACCTATCCATCTTTTCCTCCTCCAAACTTTGCATCTTATGAACCTCTTTCTCCATCCCCCATTCTCAGTGAGTCTAGTCCCCCAAAGGACTCTACATTTTTTAGGGAACCTTCATCAGAGGAGCAGTTCCTGTATATATCTGAATCTCACTGTAAAGATGAAGAAGGCCTTATTCCAAGACGGCGCGTACAAAGACAACCAATAAGCGAGCCTAAAGAAGAGCAAAGGCGAATAAACTTCCTCAGGGAACTCGAAGTAAATAGAATAAAGGAAACCCGCACCGCTGAACTAGAAGAACCAATACCTATCCAGCGTAGTGGATGAATTTGACTTCTTGTCAAAGGAAGAGATAGCACAAGCCCTTGAAGCTCAACGAATCAGGGATGAGAAGATCAAGCAAACTGAGAATGATCTAGAAATGGCCAGAAGACAACTCAGGGAGGATGCCTTAAGAGAAGAAATGAACAGAAAGCAAAACGACAAAAGTGAAAAGATCGCTGAAGCTCTGGCGCAAAAGGAACTAGCTCAAGAAAATCTGAACGTGAATCCTATCAGTGCTCAAGAAAAGATCTTACAAGCGCTGACCACCCAAAAACAAAGCCACAGGGAAAATGAACTACGCTGGTGCACTTAAAGATTCAAATATCGAGTGTTTGACTTAACAATCACTCGTGCTACTATCGAAGGATGCACTTCCAAGAAAAGTGGTATGACGGTATATGTAAGAATGTACAGACACTCGAGTTGCGAAAAAGAAGAAGCGAGGTTCTTAAAGTTCTATGGATACTCTGAATGGCTAGAAATCAGAGATGCCATTCAGGGTTCCAAGTCCAAATTCAAATATGTGGTGGAAAGAGTTTTCGATCAGCTACTGCAAAGGATGTCACAGTATGTTCAAGTTCCTCCTCTCCCTAAGCCAACAAGAAAAAGAAGATCAAACGCTGAAGAAGGCTCATCCTCCAAAAATGAGTTTGAGACTAAGTTCAACTATGAAGGTCTCTTTGGGCATCTCGATATCCTTGATATCTTTTCGCTCAATGTTTCTCTCCCTTAAGGTCTATAGTTAGCTGAAGGCGACATCATCATTTTCCCTGAAGCAGGTATGGTATTTCTAGACAATGATGGCTTTCTTGGATTCTTCAGAAACTCAGATATCACTAGACTCCTTCAACTATTGTCAAAGTCATGTACTATCACTGCTGGTCAAATACAGGGCCAATGCTGAGACAAAAGAAGTTGTACTTAAATGAACTACGAAGAAGACAAGATAGACTCTCTGACTAGTCTTAGAATTTTTCTTTCCTTTATAGTATTCTTCAGTGTTTTGTACTTTACTTAATATTGTAATTTCATTTTCAATGTAATTCTTCAGATTATCTCTAATGAAATTTCAATGAAGTACTCTACTCTATCTGTGTACTGAAAAGATCCCTGAAAATAGTAAATGGAACAATGAGCATAAGAGTTCTATTTTCTTTATTAACCACTTTTACTCACTGACATTTCATTCTGAAAATTTATCAGTGAATGTACTTAAAGCTTTTATACTTGTAAATATTGTGTTTTCATATCCTTATAAATGAAACTCAATTATAATAGTAGACTAGCTGAAAAAGATCTCACAATTAGTACTTAGAAATTTAACTTTAATATTTTTAAGTCCCTACTAATCCTTTCAAGCAAATTTCCTATGTTGCTTAATCATAATCAAATAGAGGGAGATTGTTGATCATAACTCCTCTTAGTGATTTGAATATGATTCCTCTGTATACTTAGTGAAAATTCCGTTTATAAGCTTAAGTTCAAATTCAGCGATAACACACGCTGATTGCACTCAGCGATCGCTGAAACTCAGGAACCTTAATCTTATCTCTGAAGATCTGAAGAACAACATTCACACTACAAGAACATTCAGCGAAAGTCCAAGACCAAGCTGAAAATAGAGATAATCAGCTAATCATCTGAAGCGGTTTAGTGATAGCAAGGATTGTCTAAATAGAAGTGTGAAGTCTTGTTAGGCCTCAGCGATACTCTGAAAGTTCATCCTTAAAGTTTCAAGTTTCAGCGATCAAGTGAAGTCTATAAAGCAAGATCAATGTTGATCTTATCCTCGATGCACAAAAGTCAAAACCTTATACTATGTCAGAGAAGGACGTACGAATAGTCTCTTATGTCCCCATCAAATCTGATTTAGTATTGTTCACACGTGGCCAAAAGCATGGTTGCTTTTGAACAAAGGACAAGCTTCCAATGAGAGCTTGACACGTGGCTTATACCTTTGTCTTGCATTAATTGCAAACGGGTATAAGTAGATGAAGATCCCTTCTTCATCTTTATGCATGCTACTTTCTACTTCTTAAACCTCTGTCTCTTTTTTTTCTCATTTCCTTGTGCATCAAACTGTGTGATTTCTTAGTTACAACAGAATAGATTTAATCACTTGTTCTAATTCCTCTTGTAACTGTAAATTTGTTTATTCAATATAAACTTATTTTAAAAACTAAAAATCTGTGTGTCTGTATTCAACGCCCCTTCTACAAGTATAGAAATACTCATTTTAAACATCATATTAAGGTAAAATACTTCATTTTGACATGTATAAAGTTTTAAAGGTAAGAATGAACTCACAAGCTAGAGTTTGACAAAACCCTAGAAAATCTCTAAGATGAAGATGGAGGTGATCAAGAAATCTGAACAGATGAGGGGCACCACCACTTGAAGCTTTTTAACCCCAAAGCTCTACTTGATCTCTCCTCTTTAATGGAGAAATAAATGCTTGGAAGGAGGTTGGTGAAGAAAGTGGAACCCTAAAAATCGCTTCTGCCCTTTGCTCCCAACACTGATAATTCGTAACTAATAAAATGAGAAAAGGAAGCTGAAAATCGCACCTCAATGCACTCTGGAACACACGGGCGACTATGCCCTTGGCGACTATGACATGTCATAGTCGCGACATTTGTACCGAAAGTCTGATAAATTTTGGCTGGTTTTCCCTTCTCCGCGACAATGCCTTGCGACAATGACATGGGCATTGTAGCCTGTCATTGTCGCCGAAAGTGTACCGAAAGTCAAAATTCACCCGGCTTCCGCTCCTTTCCCCCAATCCATTACAACCCAAAATTATACACTTGAAACCTTCCATTTGCCCATAAATAAAATATTACAATGCTAAATTACATAACCTTTCGCTAAATTTCCGGGTGTTACAATCCTCCCACCCTTGAAATTAATTTCATTCTCGAAATTTACAGATTAACCAAACAAACTCGGATATCTCCTCTTCTGCTTCCCACGTCACGTTTGAACCACGATGGTGCTTCCATTGCACCTTAACCATGACGTAACTTCTTAGACTTGCTTTCTAAGATCTCCTCCGGTTCTTCCACACAACGACTATTGTCGACGCGAATCTCTGAGAGAGGTATCACACTCTCTTCTTCCGCTCAACACTTCGTCAAATAACATATGTGGAATGTAGGGTGTATGTCGTCCAATTCGGGTGGCAATTCCAATTTATACGCTTGCCGTTCCACTCTTTCCAAGATTTTAAACGGCCCGAGGAAACGAGGACTAAGCTTCCCACGCTTCCAAACTTTATAACACCCTTCCAAGGGGACACTTTGAGCATAACTCGTTCCCCCACTTGGAATTCCATGGGTCTTCTCTTTTTATCGGCATAGCTCTTTTGACGGTCTTGGGCCGCCTTAAGCCGTTCTCGGATAATCTTTACCTTGTCAGCCGTCTCTTGCACAATTTCGGGTCCGGAGAATTGCTTCTCGCCCGCTTCCAACCAACATACCGGTGTCCTACATTTCCGTCCACAAAGTGCCTCGAAAGGTGCCATTCCAATGCTAGAATGGTAACTATTATTGTAGGCAAATTCTACCAGCGGTAGATGCGAATCCCAATTTCCACCAAAATCAATAACACATGACCTAAGCATGTGTTCAAGAGTTTGAATAGTCCTTTCACTTTGACCATCTGTTTGGGGGTGAAATGTCGTACTTAAGTTTATCCTGGTGCCTAACCCCTCTTGCAATCCATTCCAAAAGTGAGAAGTGAATCGACTATCACGATCTGACACGATAGTCAAAGGCACACCATGCCTTGCAACTATCTCGTCCACATACAACTTAGCCAGTTTGTCAACTGGGCTGGCTTCTCGCATTGCTAAGAAGTGAGCACTCTTCGTCAATCTATCCACCACTACCCATATGGTGTCATGACCTCTCAAGGTCTTTGGTAGTTTCGTCACAAAGTCCATAGTGAGGTGTTCCCATTTCCATTCCAGAATTTCCAACGATTGAAGACTTCCATATGGCCATTGATGCTCCGCTTTGACCTGCAAACAAGTCACACATCTCTCTACATAACTAGCAACATCCAACTTCATGACGGGCCACCAATAAGTTAATTTTAGGTCTCTATACATCTTGGTATTACCCGGATGTATGGAGTACTTAGACTTATGAGCATCCTCTAGTAGTAGTTCTCGGTTGCCCCCAATCTTAGGCACCCAAACACGTCCTCGGAATAGCTTCAGACCACGACTATCTTCGGTTAACATCAAGTGTTGCTTCACCATCACTTCATCCTTTAAGTTTTCCTCACGTAATGCCTCCACTTGAGAAGTCTTGATTCGGTCGATCAGACTTGACACTATGTCAATTCTTGTGAGTACGGCCCGCGTCCCGCTACCATACTCCTTCCTACTTAAAGCATCCGCCACTACATTTGCTTTACCCGGATGGTATAGCAGCTCGCAGTCATAGTCCTTAAGCAACTCTAGCCAACGCCGTTGCCTCATGTTTAGCTCCTTTTGATCGAAAATATGTTTCAAGCTCTTGTGATCTGTGTAGAGTGTAAACTTAGTTCCGTAAAGATAATGTCGCCATAATTTCAATGAAAATACCACCGCCGCCAATTCCAAGTCATGAGTTGGGTAATTCTTTTCATGTTCCTTGAGTTGCCTTGATGCATAAGCAATTACCTTGCCCCTTTGCATTAACACACATCCCAATCCCATCTTTGAAGCATCGCTGTAAACCACAAAGTCTTCAGATCCTTCTGGCAAGGATAGAATCGGTGCTTCACACAATTTCTTTTGAAGAGTCCGGAAAGCATCTTCTTGCTTGTTGGTCCAAATGAACTTCACGTTCTTCCTTGTCAATGCTGTCAGAGAAGATGCAATCTTTGAGAAATCTTGAATAAAC
This sequence comes from Silybum marianum, assembly GCA_036898165.1. NCBI lineage: Eukaryota > Viridiplantae > Streptophyta > Magnoliopsida > Asterales > Asteraceae > Silybum > Silybum marianum. The sequence goes on along the minus strand of CM072540.1, from coordinate 9,546,043 downwards.
CTTCGATAATACCCCGCCAATCCTAAGAAGTTTCGAATCTCGGACGGGCTCTTAGGCGGTTCCCAATTCGTCATTGCTTCTATCTTTGATGGATCCACCTTCACTCCATCTTTTGTGACGACATGCCCCAAAAACTGAACTTCTTTTAACCAAAAGTCGCATTTCGAGAATTTGGCGTAAAGCTTTTCCTTCCTTAACACTTCGAGAACCTCTCGAAGGTGTTGTTCATGGTCTAACTCGTCCTTAGAGTAGACAAGGATATCATCAATAAATACTATTACCGATTGGTCTAGAAATGGTCGACACACCCGATTCATCAAATCCATAAACACTGCCGGTGCGTTCGTCAACCCAAACGGCATTACTAGGAATTCATAATGTCTGTACCGCGTTCTAAACGTTGTCTTTGATACATCATCCTCCTTCACTTTCACTTGGTGGTAACCCGAACGTAAGTCGATCTTTGAGAAGCATCCCGCTCCTTGTAGTTGATCAAAGAGGTCGTCAATTCTTGGGAGTGGATACTTGTTCTTCACGGTTACCTTGTTTAGTTCACGATAATCAATGCACATTCTCATAGTGCCATCCTTCTTCTTCACGAATAAGACTGGAGCTCCCTACGGTGACGAGCTTGGCCTTACAAAACCCTTCTAAAGGAGATCTTGTAATTATGTCATCATTTCTTGCATCTCGGATGGTGCCAACCGGTAGGGTGCTCTAGCAATCGGAGCGGCCCCCGGTACTAGATCTATTCGAAATTCCAATTGTCTATCGGGTGGCAAGCCGGGTAGATCTTCGGGGAACACATCTGGAAATTCATTAACAACTCGTACATCATCTAATTTCCTCTTCTCTAACTTCGCATCTAAAACATAGGCATCCCTTGGCTAAACACTTGTGTGCCTTTGCCAAGGTTAACAATGCAACTTCACCCTTCCTTCTTTCCCCGTAGACTATCACCATACTACCATCCGATAACGGAATCCGAATCAACTTCTTGGAACACAAAATCTCGGCTTGATTCTTGGCCAACCAATCCATTCCAATTACCACATCAAATCCTCCTATTGCCATAGGTATAAGGTTTATCCCAAACTTACTTCCTTCAATTTCCACCACGCAATCCTTAAGGACATCACGGACAAGAACTTGTTTACCATCGGCTATTTCAACAATAAAAGCATCTTCCAAAGTACTAACAGGTACATGCAGATTTGGGTAGAAAGAAGTGGATACAAAAGAAAAAGTAGCACCAGAATCAAAAAGAACATGAGCGGGTACGGAGTTAACAAGGAACGTACCCGACACCACGTCCGCCGATGCCTTCGCTTCATCCGCGGTCATTTTGAAAGCTCTTCCCACCGCCTTCTGACCTCCACCAACTTTCACTTGAGCATTCCCTGTCTTCAACTTTGGGCAATCGCTCCTGTAATGGCCCGGTTCTTTGCATTCGAAACATGTCATTGACTTGACCGGGCAATCACGAATCTGATGCCCACTCTTCCCACATCTAAAACAGTTACCGGGGACCAGGCTACAAGCTCCAAAATGCTTGCTCCGGCATTTGGGGCACCAGCTAGCTTCCCGCCTAGAATCGGTTCTTCGATTGTTGTTGTTGTTGCTTGTGGTGTTGTAGTTTGACTTCTTGGAAGGCGCCGCATGCCCTTCCCACTTCCTCTTTTCTCCAACTCCCAACCTTTCTTCAACACCCAAGTTAATAGCATCTTCCTTATGTTGGGCTTCTTCAATTGCTTCACGAAGAGTAGAGGGCTTTGAAGCCCGTACCCTATCCATCATATCCGTCGGTAACCCTTTAATGTAAGCCTTTATCTTTTCTTTCTCATCCGGGGCCACATGCCCAACCAAACTCAGCTTCTCAACGAACAACCGGGTGTACTCTCTCACGGTTTTGTTCCCTTTCTTGAGAGCCCGAAACTCATCAGCAATCCGGTCGATAGCCCTTTCATTACAATATTCTTCCATGACCTTCGCTTTAAACATCTCCCATGTGAGCATAGAGACGATCACGGACCCAAGAGTAGCCGTGGTAACGTCCCACCATATTAGGGCCTCGCCCCGTAGCATTTACGAAGCAAACTTTACCTTTTGCCTCTCCTCACAATCACTCGAGCTAAACGCTTGCTCGATTTCTCGCAACCATCGGATGCACTTTACAGGGTCATCCGAACCAGAAAACTCGGGCGGTTTTGTACACATAAAGTCCTTGTAAGAGCAACTTCTTCCTGCACGCCTCCCTTCAGTTGCAGGCGTCTCTTCAGTGACCAGCAAAGCCCCATTCCCGCCTGAACCTCCTACTACATTTTCCGCAGTCGCTTTGTGCCTTCGCTGACTGGCCTCTCTTTCTTCAAACATCTTCAGCATCGTTTCATGCTGTTGAGCAAAAGCAGAATTCATTGCTTGGATCATACTGAGCCTAAGCTCATCTTGTGAGCCCGCTTGCACCATAAGAGGCCCGACTCCGGGATTAAGGTTTACGGCCGGTAATTGGTCTATTCGGGGTGGTGACCTCCTAGCAACAATAGGAATTAACGGTGGTTGAGTAGTTCCCCCTGCCACTTCCTGATTCGTGACCCTGTTGGTTGCTCCATCAATTTCATTACGCGATCGAGTTCGCGTGTTCACCATCTTAGTCTGTCAAGATGATACACGAGAGTAAGACAAAACTAACATAAATACGTTTAACACGTTCACCAATCATTGTAACAATAGTAAAATAAGCATACTCAGAATACAATGCACCCAAAATAGCATTAGCTACGTGATATCTTGGATATATCATATACACAAGAATTCCCATTACCAAAATCACATTTCATGATTAGCGTATTTCCGTCGACTCTAAAGCTCTCTTATCTCAAGAGTGTCTACCCATTCTCACAAAACGTCACTTAAAGTCTCAGCTTAAGTCTAGACATCTTAGGTTCATACCTAGTTCACTTAAACTAGAGCTCTGATACCAACTTGTAACACCCCTAAAATGGGAGTTAATTTAAACCAAATAAAATGAACAACTTCTACTTCATAAAATATCACCCATAAAGATGGGGAGAAAGTTAGAGTGAGTTTACAACATCTATAGGAAAGTTAAATGACAACCTAGTAATCTATATAATTCAAAATACAGATTAAGTTCGGGTGTCACTAAAATCCTCAAAATAATCTTCTATGTAACTCCATCTATACACACGAGGTGCACTTCAAAAGAATGCCACTACCGGCACCTAGCTTCTCTCATCCCATCAAGCCCCATCCGCTTGATCACCTGATATACATATCATTTTAAGAAAAAGTGTTAGGCTTAAAGCCTAGTGAGAACAAACAGTTCAAAATATAGAAAAGTCATTTAAACTTCGAAAACGGTAAATAAACATATAACCGAAAGCTTTTCTCAAAACATCTCTTTTTCTTTACTTCTGCGATTTACACCTGAAAGATACGCTTTACTTCTCTTGGGGGGAACTTCTACGGGAATGACCCGTCATCTGGTCAATTACTCGACCACACAAGCTCAACTCCAAACCGGGATCTCTTGCAAGTGCCTTCCCCAAGTACTTCTGACTATATGTGCCTGTGGATCCATTACACTAGTCTAACATCTTAATACAATTGTTTCCAATGTATTAGCTTCTCTTCACAAACCTTTATGAAGTATAACATCGTGCTTCCAAGAACCTTCCTTCCAAAATTAGGTCAAATTATCATTTAGGTTTATACATCATTTTTCTTGCATTTAAAACTCATAAGAGTATTCCAAAACCGTTCTTGACATCCAATTCATCATTTCAAAGAAAACCATAAATGACACATTTTGACCTAGTTTTACCAAAATCTTCCAAGTATAGAAATACTCATTTTAAACATCATATTAAGGTAAAATACTTCATTTTGACATGTATAAAGTTTTAAAGGTAAGAATGAACTCACAAGCTAGAGTTTGACAAAACCCTAGAAAATCTCTAAGATGAAGATGGAGGTGATCAAGAAATCTGAACAGATGAGGGGCACCACCACTTGAAGCTTTTTAACCCCAAAGCTCTACTTGATCTCTCCTCTTTAATGGAGAAATAAATGCTTGGAAGGAGGTTGGTGAAGAAAGTGGAACCCTAAAAATCGCCTCTGCCCTTTGCTCCCAACACTGATAATTCGTAACTGATAAAATGAGAAAAGGAAGCTGAAAATCGCACCTCATTGCACTCTGGAACACACGGGCGACTATGCCCTTGGCGACTATGACATGTCATAGTCGCGAGTCATAGTCGCGAGATTTGTACCGAAAGTCTGATAAATTTTGGCTGGTTTTCCCTTCTCCGCGACAATGCCTTGCGACAATGACATGGGCATTGTAGCTTGTCATTGTCGCCGACAGTGTACCGAAAGTCAAATTTCACCCGGCTTCCGTTCCTTTCCCCCAATCCATTACAACCCAAAATTATACACTTGAAACCTTCCATTTGCCCATAAATAAAATATTACAATGCTAAATTACATAACCTTTCGCTAAATTTCCGGGTGTTACAATACTCGTCTTATAACAAGAGTGCACTTTGCACCACCTAACTTGAATTAGATCACAGTATATAACCAATATAGACATCATGTTATTTTCAATCACATAAATGGACCGGTGACACTAAAATCACCAACATTCACTTCCTCCATCTCCGACCAAGAACGCCGCAAAAACACTTTCCCCTTCCTATCTCTCGCCGCAAACAACACCAATAATCATTCCCCCATCTCCAAACCCAACCAATCGGTCGCTGCCCTTATCTTTCTCAAGATCTTCAGAATCGATGACCAACTTTATCTTCTTCCTGAAGAGTTCACCACCATGGCTAACTGAGATCAACTTGAAACCGTTGTAAACCCTTCGTTGAATTCACCAAATCACAAAATAAAATAAAAATTCAATAGCTTTAAATCCAACATATGAGCTGATTGTAATAGAGAAGTTGAGGAAAAACTAAACAAAGTTGAAGAAAACACCGTAACAGATATGGAACACAATTTTTTATTTCTTTTTCTTGTTCAACTTTGGTTTATAGAGAAATCTGCAACTTTGGTTTTCCAAATTAGAAACAATAATCGAAAAATAAATCCAAACCAAAACCTATCCATGAACTCGAATTCTCTAATTTTGATTGGAGATTTCTCCCGTTTCGATCGAAAACAACAACCCGTGAACTTGATTGGAGATTTCTATGTTTTCTTAGGTTTCGATTTTTCTGTTTTTTTCACGGTTGTGTTGAAGTTAGGTGGTGTTAAAGGTTTAAGATGGGGTGGGATAGAGAGGTGATGGTGGTTGTTTCTATTGGTGGGGGGAGAGTGATTGAGGCAGGGGGTGGAAGGGTCATTCGACAGGTACATGTTCTAATTAAAATATAATTTAATATATATCTTTTTTAAAGGAATATAAGAAAACGAGTAAAATGATCAAAATATATTCTTGACTTAACAATTTAAAATAAACAGAGTTAGGTTAAGCCCAATATGCAATAACATTGAAACCATAATGATAATAATATCCGTAATTAACTTGTTTGGGGACCCAGTCCATAATTTTGATGTAACCACAAGACCAAATCTGTAATTTACTTTATTTTATTTGTTGATATTTACATGTAAAATGACTTAATATGTTAAAGTGGTATTTATATAATAATGTTTTTTTATTAAATCTAATTTGACACGTAAATGTAATGATTATTTTGGTCGATGTGTAAATCAATAAATTTTTTAGGTGATAATTTAATCCACTTATCAGCTAAATTATTTTAGTCGATGTATAAATAAATTATCTTTTACATGTAAATGTAATGATGATCAGCCAATTTATCAACTATCAATTAATTTATAGTTATTGAAACTAGGTTATCAACTAGTTTGTCAAACATAGTCTTATTCTAATAAAAATGGCAGATTTAAAAATATGTAAAAGATAATAATAATTCTTTAATTTTTCTTTGACCCCATCTCAACTAGCGCAAGAAGCCTGACATTTAGTCAAAGTCTACCATTGAATCCAAATATATATGCTTCCAATTCTTTTGTGCTCAGTTGCCTTCGATTTCTACTCTGCACAAATAAAAGCAAATAAATTATTTTGTTTCAACAATAATAATAATAATTTTTTCCAACAAATAATAATTTTTTTTTCAGTAATTGATTATTTTAACATATTTTAAAACTAATGCAACAAAATTCCATGAAATACTACTCACTGAGATTTGAAAATCTTACGCTTGTTATATTTCAAATCCAACAACTTTGCAAACCAAACATTAATTATTTCAACCCGTGCGACGTTCCAGAAACACAAACACAATCGTTAATCCAGAAAATATACACTTGTTTTTGAAGGGTTTCATCCATCGTAGTGTTAAATCCAGAAAATATAACAATGCATCATAGTGTTCCTCTGGTTTTCGAGGATTTTCGTAGCTGACCGTATATAATTGACCAGAAAATTTTGAACCTGTGTGAATTTGAATGGAAAACGAGGTGTACAAGTTGGGTGAATCTTTGTGGAAAATGAGTTCCTCATCACCTGCAACTGTGTTTTTAGATATAACAATGAATTGTTAGAAAGTTCAAAAATGGGGATTCAAGCTTTAGATCTATTTCTCCTTTTGGATTTGCATATATTCAAGTGGGTAGATATGGTGGTGCTTGGAGAGAGGGGAGGAGGGCGGAGAGATGGAAGGGAGATGAGGCATATGGGGAATGGTGTTCTCTTTTCATCATCGAATTATAAACTTGTATTGGTCTATAAGATTGTACAACAAAAAAGTGTATAAAAATGACTAAATTGACCATTTTACCCCTGACTTAACGGAGGTAAGGTTAACTCCATTAGAGTCGGGGACTCAAGTCGAAAATGCAAACCACGAGGACGTTGGCCGTAGTTATTTTCAAAGAGGGACCATATCCAAATTTTAAGCAAACCATGGGGACCAACGGTGTAATTTACTCAAAAAATAAAAGCACCGGGTAGGTAGTTATGAAATGGTGGGCTTCTTGTCAAGGCTCATGAAGAAATGATTATTTTATTAAATCTTACCAATAAAACCGAATTATTATTATTTTATATAAAGTTTTTTTTAAATGTATTGGATGACAAATTAGAGAATACTATAATAATATAAATTATGTCAAAATCTTTAAAATAAAAAAAATTGTCGGAGTTAAATGCAATATTCTTTTTAAACATTTTAAATTTTTTGTTCTTTATTTTAGATAAATTATAGAGAATCTTTTGAATATATTTGTAGCTACATATCCTCAAATAAAATAAAGATTTGGAAAATCTTTTAGGATACTTTCTTGTTTCAACAATTTTTTGAAAACTTTCTAAAATAGAGAAATTAGAGATAGAAAGCAATGCACAAAATAAAATGAAGAAATTAGAGATAGAAAGTAATGCACAAAATAAAGTCATTTATATGATTGGTGTGAATATTGATAAATATTTTTGTTGAGTGTATATTTGGTATGACTTTTACCTCTTGATGTACACGTATTTGCACTTGGCTGTTTAGCTACCAATATTTTTGTTGATTGTATATTTGCTATAATTTTCACTTGTTTGGCTACCAATAATTTCATATGGTACGAATTGGTAAGAGTAAGAGATCTCCAACACAGCTATGCTATAAATTTTTTATAATAAAATAAAAGGAGTCAAAATCTCTATAAAATTTTACATTTAACTTTAACAGCTATTTTATTTTAGCATATCTATCATTAACTATATTAATAAAATATTCAATGTATCTAATAAAATTACTTCTTTCTCTTAGATATTTTATCTCAACACTTTAATTGGTTGGATATAATTAGAATATTATTTTCTCTCTTCTAATGAGTTTTAGATGTTTCTCTAAATTTAGAGATTTTAAGACCATCTCCAACAGCTATGCTATTATTTTTCTATAATAGAGTATGAAAATTCAAAATCTCTTAAAAATTTTGTATCCAACTCTAACAGCTATTCTATTTTAGCAATTCTAACTAAATTATATTATTAAAATATTATTTCTCTCTCCTAAATTTGTCATTTCAATAGTTTTAATTGGTTGGATTTAATTAAATTATTATTTCTCTCTCTTCTATATGACTTTAGAGGTTTCTCTAAATTTAGAGATTTTTTTCATATCTCTCCTTATTTCTCTATTTTAACCTATGGAATAGCATAGCTGTCGGAGCAACAAATATACTAAAATCACTATTTTTTCTATTATAGCATAGCTGTTGGAGATGCTCTAACAATTTTTTTTTTCTATTTTAGCATAAAAGATAGCATAGCTATTGGAGTAACAAAAATGCTAAAACCTTACTTTTTTTCTTTTTTAACATAGTCATTGGAAGATGCTCTAAGATACTATAATCACAATCATGCGAAAACACGATGGATGTTTAATAGTTCAAAGTTTCAATTAACTTTAGCTAATTAGAGTTGTATTATATCCTACAAGTTAGAATAAAGTTCCACATAGATAGTGGGGGTGATATTATTAGCGTTCGTGAGTGACTAAGTGATTTACAAGTCAACATAAATTCGAAATGCCATATGCTCGAGTCCTCTTATATTTAGCAAGAAGGGTTTAAATTTCTTCTTGGTAGTCAATGGATTTTTAGGGCACTTAATTTTTTTGCCGTCATATAAACCTAACTTTGTCGTATTGATAGCTTTTCTTAATTGTCTGAATAATTAGTATTTTTTTAATCGTAATTTATAATTTATATTTTGTTGTTATTGTAATTGTAATTTTTTGTAGTTTGACTACATATTAATAATCTCATGTTAATCGAATTTAATTTTCTATATCTTTTGCTCGCATATTTCGATTCCCAACTCAAAATATATGTGAATTTATCTCGATTTCTTTTATTCTTCTAAACATAAAATTTTTAACGCTATTTTTTGAGAATTTTATAGTTTTTAAAATCAATATAATAAATTTTATTTGATATGTACTTTATTTAATATGTTTGATTTGTAATTAGATATATAAAACGCTTTTTTAATAAAAACTTTAAAAAAACGTCAATTACATTATATTTTATAGTAGATTGTGTTTTTGGTCCTTATAGTTTGTTCAAAAACCAATGAGTCATTCATAAAGGTTTTTAACTAACATTTTTAAGTAGATGGACTATAGATGCTATAAAAATAAAAAGTTAGAAATCACTGATGTAGATAGTTTGTTTTATAAATCAAATCCAAAATTTAAAAAAATAACCTACGATGTAATTTTTATTTAAGTAAACTTTAATTTTGATCCCCATGGTATAGTAAAATCTTTGAAATGGGACCTAAACTTTGATAAGTTTAAAAACGTCTTTGTGATTTTCGTTTTGCTTTAAAAGTGGTCCTTGATCACTAACTCTGTTAAATGTTGTCCGTTAAGTGAGGGTCAATTTAGTCATTTTACCTATTTTCTTAACTTTTCTTTTTAAAAAATAAAATAACATTATATTAATGCATCTCCTTCCCCATCCCCGGTACGTTCCCCTTCCCAGGTCGTTCTCGCTCCGACAGCCTGCAACATATCAGGCCACCACTATGACCAGATTCCAGAGCACATTGAACCCATCTGCACCCTTCTTAACCGTTTGGCACCCTTTTATAATGTGAGATCGGACTCACTTCTATGGTTTTAGTGTGCCTCCTGCCTTCTACAACAATTATGAACAACAAACTATCTAAAAGCATGATCCAAAGTATGTAAATCAGATCAAAATGCAAGGCTGAAATTACCGGTCAAATAAGAAATGATATAAGGTCTTAGCCAAATGGAGACAGAAAAAACACATTGATAGTCTTCTGAAGATGAAATTTGGATTTATCATCCTTCACGATTAACAAATCATTCTGTCCCCTTTAGAAAATTCAGATTATCGAGATGGAGAATTGAAGCCACAAATTACATCCTGGAAAATAGGTATTGTTATTGAAAGCTTATTATACAATAAAACAAAATAACAAACAATTTAGTTTGAAGATTTACAACCCTCCGTTTGGCTACCTTTGTCGTTCGTCCTCATCTTCCGTTTGGGAAGGTGCAACAAAAGGCATGGTGTGAAAGATTTGAAAAGGGCAAGTTCTCGAAGTTTCAATTAGGAATTACGAGAAAACTTTGGAAGCAAGCTCTCCACCGCCACCACTTGAAAACTGGAAGCAAGGTCCACTGCCACTGCTTGAAAACTGGAAGCACAAAGTGGTGGAGGCTAGATTTATAGGGAGCCAAAGTTAAGAGCATCTCCAATGCAACAAAATAAAGACTTGAAGAAAGACTTGAAAACAACTTGATCAAAGACTTTACCATTGGAGCATGGACTTGAGCAATAGCTTGACATCAAAGACTTGAGATTCCTCAAGTCTTTGAAGAATATGATGTGTGAGGAAATAAAAAGAAAAAATAATTTATAATGGAATATGTACTTTTTATATATATTTTATTTCTTCAAGCTTTTGTCTTAAATTTTAGCATTGGAGATGCTCTAAAAGGTTAACCTAATATTAAAATAATGTTATTTTATTTTTTTAAAGAAAAGTTTAAAAAAAATGACTAAATTGACCTCTCTTAAGAGATAACATTTAACAAAGTTAGTTATCAGGGACCACTTTTAAAGTAAAATGAAAACCATAACGGACTATTTGTAGATTATTAAAGTTCAGGTCCCATTTTCAAATATTTCATTATATCAGGGGCCGTTTACCAAACGCTTATCCAGGTAAGTGCTTACCAAGCTATATTACCTTACTGAAGTACAAAAAATCTTACCCGGTAAGAGCAAAGAAAAGGAAAACAATGTCCAAGAGTCTTACCCGGGTAAGCGATTGCGATGAATCTTACCACGGTAAGCGCTTACCGGAAAAATCGTTGCATACAATGTCGTTTTTGTGGATTAAAATCTTACCCAGTATGCAAGTGACAATGTTGAATCACTTACCCGAGTAAGATTTGGTAAACGGCCTTTAGTGGTGGTAGGATATGTTTTTTTTGTTAGAAATGCAAAAAAGAGTCAAATGTAGCTATTAAAATCAAACAAAATAAGAGGGTGTTTGGGATTGCTTATAAAAACAACTTATTGACTTATTCCGGTGCGGCACCGGTGATAAGCACTTTTGAGTGTTTGGCAAAACAGCTTATACCGGTGTCAAACGTGATAAGGAGTTTTTTAAGAAATAAGGAGCTCCTAACTTATTAGAAGTTGATAAACACTTTTAAGTAAAAGCTATAAGGGCCCGTTTGGTTGGAGGGATTTGAAGGGATTTGGAGGGATTGAGATTTCAAATAAGTCATTCCCAGTGCGAACTCTGGTGATTTTCTTGAAATTATACTGTACTATATCTTAATATTTATGTCAAACGCTGCAGTCAAATAAGTCGTCATGTCAGTAATCTGAGAACTATCCCCAATACAATGTATTGGATTGAAATCCCAATCCCTCCAAATCCCTTCAAATCCCTCCAACCAAACGGGCCCTAAGTTGTTTTAAATAAGCAATCCCAAACACCCCCTAAATAAACTTTTTTATAATTATTTTGCTTTGTCTTCAAAATTTTAAACGTTAAATAGCATTTTTTTGAAAAGAACAAATCATATTTAACAGAACACACAGTCCCCTTCATCATCTCCGGTGACCGCCTTTCTCACCGTTTTCCGGTGATCCATCGCCAGCAAATTTCCCATCTCCTTGAGTCATCCCCTTCTCCAACCTCAACCCTCCGATTTCCCCGTTGCCAGAATCTCCCAAACCAGTTTTTTCGGTGCCTGAAAACCCTAAACTAATTATTCCGACAATCCCCTCCCTACCCCGTTTTTCCGGCGAGCCCCCACACCTGCAACCTCTTTTTTCCCCTCTTCCTTTCTTTCCGTCTTCGATTTCAAACTAATATGGAATGGAGCCTAACAAATCTGGAAGCCCTAGACTAATCTGGAATGAAGCCATTACTCATATTTTTTGAGTATAACGATTCCGAAGTGATGAACATTTCAGATCTAGTCAAGGTTTGTTGTTTTCCTCGGTTCTTGAATGAGTTCATTGTTTTGGTTGGTTTTTGATCAAGTCTGGGTTTGATGCAGACCAGAAGAATGGTCACTGGACTACAAATATATGTATTACATTTACATATAACTTGTAGACAATCCAGATCATAGGGCCACTCATCGGTTTCATTCTGAGTTTGAAGGCACAGGGCCAGTCAGTGGTTTAATTTCAGTCTAATTTTGGGTTGAGTTTGATGATTAAAATTTGCATTTTAGTTGATTAGGTGGGTGGGTGGGTGGGTGCGTTATGGTACATGTGGATTTGGTGGTCGGAGAAGATGACCGGAGAAAAGGGAGCTCCGGAGAAGACGACTAGAATAGAGCCGCCGTTGAAGTTGACGGAGGGGAAAATTTGGGGGTGGGGGACAGGTGGTATAATTTCATTGGATGGGAGTAATTTTCGTTTTTTATCCCCGTGGTTTGTTAAAAAAGTTCGATTTTCTTCCCTATGGTTTAGAAATTGTGTTTTTGTTCCTATGATTTGTAATTTATTGTTGTTTCGGTCCTATTTACAGTTCTTTGGTCCTTTGTACCGTACAAAAAGTAGGAATTAATTCAAGAATAAAAATAACAATAAATTGCAAACCATAGGGACGAAAATCGTAATTTTAAAACCACAAAAACGAAGATCAAAATTAAACCACAGTCTAATTTTGGGTTGAGTTTGATGATTAAAATTTGCATTTTAGTTGATTAGGTGGGTGGGTGGGTGGGTGCGTTATGGTACATGTGGATTTGGTGGTCGGAGAAGATGACCGGAGAAAAGGGAGCTCCGGAGAAGACGACTAGAATAGAGCCGCCGTTGAAGTTGACGGAGGGGAAAATTTGGGGGTGGGGGACAGGTGGTATAATTTCATTGGATGGGAGTAATTTTCGTTTTTCATCCCCGTGGTTTGTTAAAAAAGTTCGATTTTCTTCCCTATGGTTTAGAAATTGTGTTTTTGTTCCTATGATTTGTAATTTATTGTTGTTTCGGTCCTATTTACAGTTCTTTGGTCCTTTGTACCGTACAAAAAGTAGGAATTAATTCAAGAATAAAAATAACAATAAATTGCAAACCATAGGGACGAAAATCGTAATTTTAAAACCACAAAAACGAAGATCAAAATTAAACCACAGTCTAATTTTGGGTTGAGTTTGATGATTAAAATTTGCATTTTAGTTGATTAGGTGGGTGGGTGGGTGGGTGCGTTATGGTACATGTGGATTTGGTGGTCGGAGAAGATGACCGGAGAAAAGGGAGCTCCGGAGAAGACGACTAGAATAGAGCCGCCGTTGAAGTTGACGGAGGGGAAAATTTGGGGGTGGGGGACAGGTGGTATAATTTCATTGGATGGGAGTAATTTTCGTTTTTCATCCCCGTGGTTTGTTAAAAAAGTTCGATTTTCTTCCCTATGGTTTAGAAATTGTGTTTTTGTTCCTATGATTTGTAATTTATTGTTGTTTCGGTCCTATTTACAGTTCTTTGGTCCTTTGTACCGTACAAAAAGTAGGAATTAATTCAAGAATAAAAATAACAATAAATTGCAAACCATAGGGACGAAAATCGTAATTTTAAAACCACAAAAACGAAGATCAAAATTATTAACAAACCACGTGTGGAAGTCGTGATTTACTCATTGGATAGTTTAATATGTTTTTTAAATAATGAAGAGAAAGTCCAAAATAGTTTAATGTGTTTTTTAAATAATGAAGAGAAAGTCCAAAATAGCCCCTTGCTTAGGTTTTTAAGATCATCTCCAACAACATCTCTATAATGAAGAAAAAGAGGAAAATAGAGATTTTGGATGGAAATTATGCTCCAACAGCATCTCCATGAGTTTCTCCAAAATGGAGAAAATATGAAAAAATGTGTTTTTTTCTCTACATTTGGAGATTACCCAAAAATGATTACCAAGGAAAAAAAATTAATATTTTATTCATGATATCACTTTTCCACCCAAAAAATAGTTAAAAGTTACCACTCTATAGAAAATTTATTGAAAATTATCATTTTATAAAAAATTGTTAAAAATCACAATTTTATATAAAGACTTGTGAACCTTATTATTTTATGAAAAAATCGTTGAAAATTATTATTTATAAAAATTATGTTTAAAAATTGTCATTTTATAAAAATTTTGTTGAAAATAATATAAATATGTTTAAAAGTTATCATTTTATAAAAAGTTTGTTGAAAATAATATTAATATGTTTAAAAGTTACATAATATATTGAATATTTAAATAATATAATTAATGTTAATTTCTTCAAAATGGAGATGCTGTTGGAGATGAGTGCATATTTTTTTAGAGATTTTGACTTTTTAAGTCTCTATTTTAGAAAAACTTTAGAGATGCTCTTACAGTCACCGGCTCTGTAATAAAAGTGAAACCATGACGACCCTACTCCTATTCGTAACGAGTCTGAAACGTATGGACGGATCAAGGATCCTGTTAAGTGAGGAAATTTGTTATACATGTTTCATTCAGTAAATTAGTTGTTAATTGAAGAGGTAGGTGATTCTTAACTCCTTAATTTACTAATTTCAATGTTGATAATCTCAAATGTTTTTTTCTATTTTCTCTAGAGTGACTTTTTATTGTGAATACTATTTTAAAATATAATTTTATTAGATCGAATTGTCAACTATGTTCTAGCATTTAAAAGGCTCAACAAACATGAAATCATGTGTCACTCTTCAAGATATCTGGTTGGAATAGGTAACAATTTTTTTGTTGTTATTTCTTGATATGTTATGTGAAATCATGAACTCAATCCACTGTCACATGTTACAGTACCAATGCTGATGATGATGTTATGTTTTTCTCATCTACTACAAGTTTGTAATACTTTTATTTATATTTTTTCCCATCTTGTATGACACTTTCGAACTGCCCTCCGGTTTCTCAAAATTAAATCGATCTACATTTTTAGAACTTGGTACATAAGAGGAGGGATTTTGAATAAAGCAAGAGATGTACATGTCGGAGAACCGGATAAATTTTTGAGATTAACTGGACTTGTATTTCAAAACGTTTCAAATTAAAGTTTTCCCTTATTTGGAGATATACCCATAAGTTTTGTAAGTGTCAAGTGTCTCTTTCTTCTAGTGTCTACAAAGTATATTTGGAATCTGTTACATTTGGTAATGTTTTATGTTTAGTGTTCCATATTTTACTTGTGCTTGCAAAGGCTTCTCATATTTTTAATTTTGATGGTAAATCAGGCGTTGAACCCTTCGATTTGACAAAATCAACCGGAGGCAATAGGAATTTGCTATTGAAGTCTTGCATATGTTTCAATGACGAGACAGAGAATGAAGTAACTTTTTTGGAAAACCGTACACAAGGTATAATATGTTCAATCTGATCAATGTTTGTGAGTATTTGGCAAAGTCACTTGTTTATGTGTTATGAGCACTTAATATTTCTTTGTCAAACACGCATTTGTTTATGTGTTATGAGCACGCATTGGTTGGTATTTTAGCATTATTATCGACACGCTTTTGGGGACTTTTTTTATCCCTCCCCTGGATTCGAACTTGTGACCTCCAGGTACTTTCGACCTTTGGAGCACAAGGTTAAACCATTGAGGCACCACCCTTGTGGTTAAAGAGGTGTCTGTTTTTGTATGTGAGTAGGGGGGGGAAATGGGTTGCCAATTTGTTATAGTAACATTAACTACGGACCTCAAAATCCAAGATTGAATTTTCGTTTTAGGATTATCATAGTAACTTCAGAAAAATGCATGTGACCATAAAGGTTGCCAATTTGTTTTCAAATCATGGCTTCGTTTGGTTTCAAAATTGCTGGAGTGAGATATTTCATTTCTCCAATGTCACTTTGGCTGGCAATCCATAAAATATTTCTGGAGCATTCTTAACCTTTTTAGTTGTTAAATTTTGAATGAACACACATCCTTGATTGAGTCGATTAATGTGCATATTTGACCCTAATTGAATCTTACTCAATTCACTGACCTGCCCTGAGACTACCTCGGCCCTTGGACCTTCATCCACTGAATCTACAACAAGACCAGGTAATTCATCCATGGCTTGAATTAGGTATATAAAGCAAAGGTGAACCACTAATTTTGTTGAATCTTGATAAACTTCTATCAAATTTCTAAACACCCAAATCAAAAACATTGAGGTACCATTTTGCCTTTGAAGTGTTAGGAAAGCAAAGTGGGTTGGGTGATCTTATTAGCTTAAGTGACATTTCAGTTGCCGCATAAATGGTTCATGAAATATATAAAGTATGATTAGGTTTACATTTGATATCATACTATTTTTGACATAATTATTTTTTAGTTGGCTATCTCTTTCATACAACGAGTCTGAAATGTATGGAAGGATCAAGGATCCCCTCAAGTGAGGAGACCTACTAAATATGTCACACATGTTTCATTCAGTAATTAGTTGTTAATTGAAGAGGTAGGCAATTATCAAGGTTTATAATCTCACACCCTATTATTTGAAACTTTTTTCTCTTTACTCTAGAGTGACTTTTTTTTATTGTGAATGCTATTTTAAAATTTAAAATTTTTATTAGCATTGTCAAGTCAACTATGTTCTAGCATTTAAAAAGCTCAATAAACATGGAATGAGCTTTAAAAAAATCATGTGTCATTGTTCAAGATATCTGGTTGAAACAGATAACATTTTCTGTGTTATTTCTTGATATGTTATGTGAATTAAACCCACTGTTATGTGTTACAGCCAATGTTGTGGTGGACTGGTGTGTTGTGAATTAGAAGACTTCGAGTTGTTGAACTGATGCCTTAGTGGCGTTCCGGTCTTCCTGACCATTCCCTCCGGTTAATCTACCGTCTGAGTTATTAAAGTATCTTTAGTGTTAAAAAAAATTGAAATAAATAATAATTATTTTACTAAAGTAATTTTAGTTTTAAAATTATTTTTAATAAAAAGGGTATTTTAGTCATTTGCCGGAATTTCATTCCAATTCCAAGGCTACATTCTGTGAACCAAACAGACAGATTCCAATTCCTTCCTTCAACAGATTCAATTCCAATTCTGCCAACCAAACAGGTGGTCAAACCTGACAACATTCCAATTCCAATTCCTTTAAAGTCAAATTCTTTTGACAGATTCCATTCCAGCCAATTCCATTCTGCGAACCAAACGCCCCCTTAGGGTTACCGGAGTCTGGACACTGGTTAGGCGGCGATTACGAATTTATAAGGATTTACTGATTTAGGTTACATTTTGAGATATATCATATTATTTTTAAGTAAATTAATAAATATATTTAAAAAAAATGTTTGGCGGGTTGGCGGGTCAACCCGCGACACGTCTGGGTCAACCCGAACACGACCCGTTTATTTGGCGGGTTGGCGGGTCAAAAATCTCAACCCTAACCCGTTTATTTTCGTGTCGGGTTCGTGTCATGTCGAGAATTGCCAACCCTAATTATAACGTAATTGTAAGTATTTAGAAAATATGTTTATTATAAAGGCGTGATTTATAGGTATGGAACGAGTTGGTTTAGTTACCAAACATAGTAGCAAACTCCGACGACATCGATCATTTCTTCCCAGGTAATCACCGTCTTAATCTCCTGAGCTTTTGCATATATTATTGAACTCGTTTTTACTTTGTAATCTGTCAATTTCAGGGTTTTGGATTTGTTGAATTTTTCTAAATGAATCGTCGATGATTGACGCCAGACTAGATTAACATATTTTGAAGGTATTTAAAAAAGATCCCTTCTTAATTTTTGTGGTAGTTGTTAGAATCTTGTTCTTTTTTACTCTTCACTAGAATAATTTCTTTTGTTTTAATAGAGAGTTATATATTTATGTATAACTGTCGTTATTATATCTGTTTTTGATGTAGGTTGATCAATATCTGGTTCGAAAGTTCTACTTTGGCCAAGTTTGTCATGAAATTTTATGGAGATAGAAGTCTATTGGACATGGGAGGGTAACACCCGCGAGGTAAGAAACTCTATTATTAAGTCCATCAGAAAATGAAATGGAACTTTTGCACCTTTTGCGTTTTTCATTAAATGATGTTAAGGTACAAATCTTCAATGCTTCTACTTAACAAAAACAAAGAGAAAGCCTGGCCTGCCTCCTCCATCAGCGGTGACCCACGATCTTATGTCCGTAAACCTTGACCTCTTCACTAACGACCCTATGGTTACCCATTCATCGAGATGCACATAAACAAATATCACGTATCCGAAATTCAATCCCACAATTTCGATCATAAAGTAATTATCGGACACAAATCTAATATCTATCTAAAGAACATATACTGCAAATTTTCATGCATAAAATTTGTGACGAAAAAACTTAAAACCCATAAATCAAATATTGAATAATCCAAAGTATTAAAACCTAAATAAATCTATTTATACTCAATGTTATAGAACCTTGAATCTAAACCTTGAAAATAAGCTTTAAATACATGTACCTTAGCTTTAAAAAATGACCAAAGTGCCCCAGAAATTGAAGGATATTGCATTATAGGGATGAACCATCCATTTATTTCACTTTTTACTTTAGTCTATCAATTTCCATCGTAATGTTTATACTAATTTTGATTCTTGTTTACCTGATGTTGTGGTTTTGCGAGGATTGACATCGTTAAAGTTGTAACTTAATAAAGATTATCACAAAAGGGACGTCGGAGAAGAGTTCAATGAGCACTGCCCTAGTTGGCAACGTACTTAACGGAAAGATGAGGTAAGTTACTCTACTAAATCAGTAGTTATTTGGTTAATCATCAACTTAATTTCCTTAATTGTGTCTGTGTGTTCAAATAATATCGTTTTTACGTTGGAATATGTCAAATATCAGGGATATTACCATAGATTCTTCAGGTAGCGTTTGGTACGCAGACTGGATGGGACGAGACAGGATGGGACAGGACTGGACAGGACACAATTGGACTAATAGTTTGTGCTACGTTTGGTACAACTAGAACAAGACTGGACTAAAACAGTAAAATGACTAAAATACCCATAGTATTGTTTACAGTTTTTTATAATAGTCATACAAAAACTAAGGATGGTTTGATTTTTTATCTATTCCTTTCATTTAAAAAATAAAATAAAAAATATAGTATTATAATTCTAAATAATCAATAATTTACATTTGATTAATTACTAAATCAAATTTAAAATGAATTAATAATTAACATGATTTAATAATTAAAATTAAGTAATAAGTAAAATTAAAATTAATTATGATATGATATCAATTAATAATTAAAATTATAAATAAAAACTAATTAATAATTAAAATTATAAATTAAAACTAGTTACTAATTAAAATTATAAATTAAAACTAAGTAATAAACAAATAAATTAAATATAATATTTATTAATAATTAATAATTTATATTAATTAATAATTTATAATCGTATAGTGAAAAAGGTTGGGATTATGGGGGTGACATAGTCATTTTATATTTTGTCCCATGTTGTTCCACCCTTTTTGGTGGAACAAAAATATGCAAGAATAGTCCCATGAAAACCCATTTTTGTCCCTTGTTGTCCAACCTTGTTTTTGTCCCATGGCATACCAAACATGGGGCTATTGTTTTTTGTCCCCTCCTGTATGATCCAGTCTGCATACCAAACGCACCCTCAAAGACGATAATGGAAGGGTTTTGGGTTTGTTTAGTTTCGTAACCAATTACATATTAGTAATATGTATTTAGTATTATAATGTTATTGTAAGTATTTAGAAAATATGTTTATTATAATGACATGATTTATAGGTATGGAACGAGTTAGTTTAGTTACCAAACATAGGTAGCAAACTTCGACGACTTCGATCAATTTCATCCGTGTTCTAGGTAATCATCGGCTTAATTTCCTGAGCTTTTGTATATTTTATTGAACTCGTTTTTACTTTGTAATCTGTCAATTTCAGGGTTTTGGATTTTTTGGATTTTTCTAAATAAATCGTCGATGATTGACGCCATACTAGATTAACATATTTTGAAGGTATTTAAAAAAGATCCCTTCTTAATTTTTGTGGTAGTTCTTAGAATCTTGTTCTTTTTTACTCTTTACTAAAATAATTTCTTTTGTTTTCATAAAGAGTTATATATTGATGTATAACTGTCGTTATTGTATGTGTTTTTGATGTAGATTTATCAATATCTGGTTCGAAGGTTCTACTTTGGCCAAGTTTGCCATGAAATTTTATGGATCCAGATTCTCTTGAGATAGAAGTCTATTGAACATGGGAGGGTGACACCTGCGAGGTAAGAAACTTTATAATTAAGTCCATCAGAAAATGAAATGGTACTTTTGCACCTTTTGCGTTTTTCATTAAATGACGTTAAGGTACAACTCTTCGATGCTTCTACTTAGCAAAAACAAAGAGAAACCCTGGCCTGCCTCCTCCATCAGCGGTGACCCGCGATCTTTTGTCCGTAAACCTTGACCTCTTCACCAACGACCCTATGGTTACACATTCATCGAGATAAACATAAACAAAGATCACGTATCCGAAATCCAATCCCACAATTTCGATCATAAAGTAATTATCGAACACAAATCTAATATCTATCTAAAGAACATATACTACAAATTTTCATGCATGAAATTTGTGACGAAAAAAACTTAAAACCCATAAATCAAATATTGAATAATCCAAAGTATTAACACCTAAACAAATCTATTTATATTCAATGTTATCGAACCTTGAATCTAAACCTTGAAAAGAAGGTTTAAAGACATGTACCTTAGCGTTAAAAAATGACCAAAATGCCCCAGAAATTGAAGGATATGGCGTTATGGGGATGAACCGTTCGTTGATTTCTCTTTTTACTTTAGTCTATCAATTTCCGTCGTAATGTTTATACTAATCTTGGTTCTTGTTTACCCTGATGTTGTGAGTTTGCGAGGATTGACATCGTTAAAGTTGTAACTTGCTACAAATTATCACAAAAGGGATGCCGGAGAAGAGTTCAGTGAGCATAAATTTCCGTCGTAAATTTAGTCTATCAAAATGCCCCAGAAATTGAGGGATATGGCGTTATGGGCCGTTGATTTTTTTTACTTTAGTCTATCAATTTCCGTCGTAACGTTTATACTAATCTTGATTCTTGTTTACCTGATGTTGTGGTTTTGTGAAGATTGACATCGTTAAAGTTGTAACTTGCTAAAGATTATCACAAAAGGGACGTCGGAGAAGTGTTCAATAAGCAATGCCCTAGTTGGCAACGTACTTAACGGAAAGATGAGGTAAGTTAGTCTACTAAATGTGTAGTTATTTGGTTAATCATCAACTTAATTTCTTTAATTGTGTGTGTGTTCAAATAATATCGTTTTTACGTTGGAATATGTCAATTTCAGGGATATCAACCATAATTCTTCAAAGACGATAATGGAAGGGTTCTGGGTTTGTTTAGTTTTGTAACCAATTACTTATTAATAATATGTATTTACTATTATAACATTATTGTAAGTATTTAGAAAATATGTTTATTATAAAGGCGTGATTTATAGGTATGGAACGAGCTAGTTTAGTTACCAAACATAGGTAGCAAACTCCGACCACATCAATCAATTTCTTCCCAGCTAATCACCGGCTTAATTTCCTGAGCTTTTGTATATTTTATTGAACTCGTTTTTACTTTGTAATCTGTCAATTTCAGGGTTTTGGATTTGTTAATTTTTCTAAATGAATCGTCGATGATTGACGACAGACTAGATTAACATATTTTGAAGGTATTTAAAAAAAATCCCTTCTTATATTTTGGTGTAGTTGTTTGAATCTTGTTCTTTTTTACTCTTTACTATAATAATTTTCTTTTGTTTTAATAAAGAGTTATATATTGATGTATAACTGTCGTTATTTTATTGTATGTGTTTTTGATGTAGATTGATCAATATCTGGTTCGAAGGTTCTACTTTGGCCAAGTTTGCCATGAAAGTTTGTGGAGATAGAAGTCTATTGGACATGGGAGGGTGACACTCGCGAGGTAAGAAACTCTATTATTAAGTCCATCAGAAAATGAAATGGAACTTTTGCACTTTTTGCTTTTTTCATTAAATGATGTTAAGGTACAACTCTTCGATGCTTCTACTTAACAAAAACAAAGAGAAAGCCTGGCCTGCCTCCTCCATCAGCGGTGACCCACGATCTTATGTCCGTAAACTTTGACCTCTTCACCAACAACCCTGTGGTTACCCATTCATCGAGATGCACATAAACAAATATCACGTATTCGAAATTCAATCCCACAATTTCGATCATAAAGTAATTATCGAACACAAATCTAATATCTAGGGGTGAGCATTTGACCCGTAAGAACCGGCCCGGACCGAGACCGAACCGGGACCGGCACTGGCACCGGTATAGTCCAACCGGTCCGGTTTTCGGTTCTTCACCATTTTCAGTTCCGGTTCCAAACCGGATTCGGTGCCAATTTTTCGGGTAATTAACCGGGACCGGCCCGGAATTTTAGGTGACAATTTAATCAATTTATTATGTTTTCTAATATATATAATGACCTTTCAAAATTTAACAAGTATATATTTCGTAACAAAAAAAGCCGATAATAGATGACATTGACGACATTTGAAAGGACGATGATATAGCTTTGGATATTTTTTTTCTTCAATTATTGTTCTATTTTGACACGAGTATTACTTTTTATTAAATACTAACAATCTTTTCGGTTTTGTGTTTATATAAAGATTGCAAAAGCTTTAAACAAAGTAGATGACAATGGAAAGTTAAAGTATAATTTTTGTTGGTTGATTTGGTTTTGAATATTTTGTGATTACTTTACACTTGATTTGGTATTAAACTTTGAATATTTTGAGATTGTTATAAATAATAAACTATGAATATTTTGAAAAAATAGAGTATGATTTTTGTCGGTTGATTTGGTATTAAAACAAAATGGATTAATAATCGGTTCCATCCGGGTTTTTGACCGGAAAACCGGGACCGGGACCGGCACCGGCACGGGTATTGCCTATTCGGTCCAGTTATCGGTCCTAAGAATCTTGCTTTTTCGGTTCCGGTTCTAAACCGGTTCAGTGCTGGTTCGGGCCGGTTCGGGTCAAATGCTCACCCCTACTAATATCTATCTAAAGAACATATACTACAAATTTTCATGCATGAAATTTGTGACGAAAAAAACTTAAAACCCATAAATCAAATATTGAATAATTCAAAGTATTAAAACCTAAACAAATCTATTTATACTCAATGTTATCGAACCTTGAATCTAAACCTTGAAAAGAAGCTTTAAAGACATGTATCTTAGCTTTAAAAAGTGACCAAAATGCCCCAGAAATTGAGGGATATGGCGTTATGGGGATGAACCGTCCGTTGATTTCTCTTTTTACTTTCGTCTATCAATTTCCGTCGTAATGTTTACCTGATGTTGTGTTTTTGTGAGGATTGACATCATTAAAGTTGTAACTTGCTAAAGATTATCACAAAATGGACGCTGGAGAAGAGTTCAATGAGCACTGCTCTAGTTGGCAAAGTACTTAACGGTAATATGAGGTAAGTTACTCTACTACATCTGTATTTATTTGATTAATCATCAACATAATTTCCGTAAATGTGTCTGTGTGTTCAAATAATATCGTTTTTATGTTGGAATATGTCAATTTCAAGGATATTAGCCATAGATTCTTCAAAGACGATAATGGTAGGGTTTTTGGTTTGTTTAATTTCGTAACCAATTACATGTCAATAATATGTATTTACTATTATCATGTTAATGTAAGTATTTAGAAAATATGTTTTTTATAATGGCGTGATTTATAGGTATGGAATGTGCTAGTTTAGTTACCAAACATAGGTAGCAAACTCCGACGACATCGATTAATTTCATCCTTGTTCTAGGTAATCATCGGCTTAATTTCCTGAGCTTTTGTATACTTGATTGAACTCGTTTTTACTTTGTAATCTGTCAATTTTAGGGTTTTGGATTTGTTGAATATTTCTAAATGAATCGTCGATGATTGACGCCTGACTAGATTAACATATTTTGAAGGTATTTTAAAAAAGATCCGTTCTTAATTTTTATGGTAGTTGTTAGAATCTTGCTCTTTTTTACTCTTTACTAAAATAATTTCTCTTGTTTTTATAAAGAGTTTTATATTGATGTATAACTGTCCTTATTATATGTGTTGTTGATGTAGATTGATAAATATCTCGTTCGAAGGCTCTACTTTGCCAAGTTTGCCAAATAAATTTATGGATCCAGATTCTGTTGAGAATGAAGTCTATTGGACATAGGAGGGTGACACCCGCGAGGTAAGAAACTCTACTATTAAGTCCATTAGAAACTGAAATGGAACTTTTGCACCTTTTGCGTTTTTCATTAAATGAAGTTAAGGTACAAGTCTTCGATGCTTCGACTTAACAAAAACAAAGAAAAAGCCTGGCCTGCCTCCTTCATCAGCAGTGACCCAATGACCTCCTCTCCAACGACCCAATGATTACCATTTATCGATATGCACACAAAAAAATATCACGTATCCAAAATTCAATCCTACAATTTCGATCATAAAGTAATAATCGAACAGAAATCTAATATCTATCTAAAGAACATATACTACAAATTTTCATGCATGAAATTTGTGACGAAAAAAACTTAAAACCCATAAATGAAATAGTGAATAATCCAAAATATTAAAACCTAAACAAATCTATATATAGTCAATGTTATCGAACCTTGAATCTAAACCTTGAAAAGAAGGTTTAAAGACATGTACCTTAGCGTTAAAAAATGACCAAAATGCCCCAGAAATTGAAGGATATGGCGTTATGGGGATGAACCGTTCGTTGATTTCTCTTTTTACTTTAGTCTATCAATTTCCGTCGTAATGTTTATACTAATCTTGGTTCTTGTTTACCCTGATGTTGTGAGTTTGCGAGGATTGACATCGTTAAAGTTGTAACTTGCTACAAATTATCACAAAAGGGATGCCGGAGAAGAGTTCAGTAAGCACTGCCCTAGTTGGCAACGTACCTAACGGAAAGATGAGGTAAGTTACTCTACTAAATCTATTGTAATTTGTTTAATCGTCAACTTAATTTCCTTAATTGTGTGTGTGTGTTCAAATAATATCGTTTTTACGTTGGAATATGTCAATTTCAGGGATATTCGCCATTAGTTATTCAACGACGATAATGGAAAGGTTTTGGATTTGTTTATTTTCGTAACCAATTACATGTTAATAATATATATTTACTATTATAATGTTAATGTAAGTATTCAGAAAATATGTTTATTATAATAGCGTGATTTATAGGTATGGAACAAGCTAGTTTAGTTACCAAACATAAGTAGCAAACTCCGATGATATCGATTAATTTCATCCCTGTTTTAGGTATTCATCGACTTAATTTCCTGAGCTTTTGTATATTTGATTTAACTTGTTTTTACTTTGTAATGTGTCAATTTCAGGGTTTTGGATTTGTTGGATATTTTTTAATGAATCGTCAATCATTGACGCCTGACTAGATTAACATATTTTGAACGTATTTAAAAAAGACCCCTTCTTAATTTTTGTGGTAGTTGTTAGCATATTGTTCTTTTTAACTCTTACTAAAACAATTTCTCTTGTTTTTTATAAAGAGTTATATATTGATGTATAATTGTCGTTATTGTTTGTGTTCTTGATGTAGAGGATGATGATGAAGATGATGTGGTTTCCTAGCAGTGCTTGAGTCAGAGGCAAAAAGACCCTCTGCTTGGTTAGTTTCAGGGTGGTTTGGACTGAGCTGTTTCAATGAGTGTAGATGTGTTGGCATCTAACTAGCAAATGTGGTTGTTCTGGTTGGACTTGGCGAGGAACTCACAAATGTGTCTCTATGGACATCTTCTTGGCTTTCTCTTAACAAACGCTCGGCATGGTTAGAAGCGCTCGGTTGTTCACTCGTATTATTTTCAGTCTCAAGCTCATTCGACCCCTCACCATCTACTCTAGGCTCTAAGTGCTCTGGGGTAGGTACCCTCTGAGTGTATCATAGAGCTTCTATAAGAAGTAAGATAAGGAGCGGTTCGAGGAATAAGATTAAGCATGTACCTGGATAGTTCACGTTTGACAGTGTTGCCGGCGAGGTCGATGGTTGGTTTGTGGGAGTTCATGGTTGAAATTTTGCACAGTGGTTGAATGATTGGGGCATTAAGTACAGCGATGGCTCGATGAGAGAATAGGGCAAGAAACCTAGGAAACATGAGTGCTGGAAGAGTCTTACCATTTGTTTGATTCAGAACCTTTAAGTGAACTGCTGCACTTATTTCTTGGAATATGAGACTTGCAAAATCCAAGGGTCGGTTGAAGTACATACCATACATGATGGTGAGAATATTTCTGCTTGCCTGATCCAGAGACCCTATTTTGCAAGTGAGGCTTTTGTTGAGTATTTAAACTAGGACATTCCACAGTGGAGGTAACTTTTTCCTCTTGAATTCAGAAAGCTTGGTGAGATGCTCGTTGTAGCCCAGAAAATTAATAAATGTAAACAACGCTTTTGTGGATGGTTTTTGTTCAAGATCAGGATTGGGTACCATCTGGCCTTCGACTTCAATGAGAGGTTGAGGCAAAATGAAAATATATGGCAATCATCTTCTTGGTTATGGGTATTTCAACAACATTCTCAGTGTTTTCAGGATGGCTAAAACTGCCAGATAAAGTTTCATCGTTCTTCATATACAAAGTCTGCCATACTTGTTGAACATATACCTCTGAAACATTTGGATTTGTAAGCGTTAGAGCTCGGTTCAACTGATGGTGTTGCAAAAAACTCTATCATCACTCGATATTCTGACAGATACGTGTTGGGATCCAAAAGAACTTGAGCGTTGTTGGGTTTGATGGGCAATCGAATGACTGAAGCACTATCTGCGGTTGAATCGATGAGTCTGTCTTCTTCGTCATGAACATTCATGTTTGCACTTGGGTTTGCCATTTGGGAGATTGGGGAAGTTTGAGAATCAGAATTTGCAGGTTTGTTGAATATTTCTAAATGAATCGTGACTCTTGACTAGATTAACATATTTTGAACGTATTTAAAAAAGATGCCTTCTTAATTTTTGTGGTAGTTGCTATAATCTTATTCTTTTTTACTCTTTACTAAACTAATTTATCTTGTATTTATAAAGAGTTGTATATTGATGTATAACTGTCGTTATTGTTTGTGTTGTTGATGTCGATTGATCAATATCTGGTTCGAAGGTTCTACTTTGGCCAAGTTTGGCAAGAAATTTAATGGATCCAGATTCTCTTGAGAAGGAAGCTATTGGACATGGGAGGGTGACACCCGCGAGGTAAGAAACTCTATTCTTAAGTCCTTTAGAAAATGAAATGGAACTTTTGCATCTTTTGCGTTTTTTATTAAATGAAGTTAAGGTACAAGTCTTCAATGCTTCTACTTTACAAAAACAAAGAGAGAGCCTGACCTGCCTCCTCCATCAGTGGTGACCAAGGATCTTATGTCCATAAACCTTGACCTCTTCTCCAACGACCATATGATGATTACCCATTCATCGAGATGCACATAAACAAATATCACGTATCCGAAATGCAATCCCACAATTTCGATCATAAAGTAATTATCGAACACAAATCTAATATCTATCTAAAGAACATACACTACAAATTTTCATGCATGAAATTTGTGACAAGAAAAAAACTCTAAACCCATAAATCAAATATTTAATAATCCAAAATATTAAAACCTAAACAAATCTATATATAGTCAGTGTTATCGAACCTTGAATCTAAACCTTGAAAAGAAGATTTAAAGACATGTGCCTTAGCTTTTAAAAATGACCAAAATTCCCCTGAAATCGAAGGATATGGCGTTATGGGGATGAACCGTCCGTTGATTTCTCTTTTTACTTTAGTCTATCAATTTTCGTCGTAATGTTTATACTAATCTTGATTCTTGTTTACCTGATGTTGTGGCTTTGTGAGAATTGACATCGTTAAAGTTGTAACTTGCTAAAGATTATCACAAAAGGGATGCCAGAGAAGAGTTCAACGAGCACTGCCCTAGTTGGCAACGTACTTAACGGCAAGATGAGGTAAGTTACTCTACTAAATATGTAGTGAATTGGTTAATCGTCAACTTAATTTCCTTAATTGTGTGTGTGTGTGTTCAATTAATATCGTTTTACGTTGGAATATGTTAATTTCAGGGATATTAGCCATAGATTCTTCAAAGATGATAATGGAAGGGTTTTAGGTTTGTTTAGTTTCGTAACCAATTACATCTATACTACTTTAATATTGGTTTGGATCAAAAGTCCTAAGTACAACCTTTAAAGCATGAATTACTGCTATTTAATGCATGTTTTCCTAAAATCTCTTAATTACAATATTATATGCATAATGTACAACTTATACCAGTTTGTTTCTATTTTCATGAACAGGACCAAGAGTCTTTATGTGGACAGAAGCAATTCAGGGAGGGGAGGCCATATATGATTTCGAGGTATTCCAAAATTCATCTCTATACGCCTTCATCCTTGAGTTCCCGCCCAGCCTTCTCCTGGAATCTTTCCTTATAGGTTATTCAAATTCAAGAAGGAAGAATTCTTTGTTGTAAATTCGATTTTCCTATTCATATTCCCGCTCATTCTTATTGTAAAAGGGGATGAAATTTGTTTTCAAATTCAAAAGGGGTTGAAATATGCTTTCCGGTTCCCACGATTCAAAAACCAAAAACACGTAAACCCTAATCGCTGCAGCTGGTTTCATTTTTCTTTGGTCTTCTCCAAATCCTGTGCTCATTGTTATATCTCGTTTTTTCATTCAAGTATTTCGATTCCTCTTTTTTATTATGATGCCTCCCTCTTCTTCTTTATTTACAGATTCTGAAAGTAAATCCAATTCCAACAGAAGTAGCAAAATACTTCTTTGCTCTTCAAGATTGAATTAGAGATCTCCAACGCTAGTAAACACTTGTTGGTACGTATTTTACATGACCCTGTTTGTTTCTTGGATATGTCTGTTTTGTTTCATCAATTTCTCGTATGCTGTGTTTGTTCTTCCAATTTTTTTTGATG
Organism: Silybum marianum; assembly: GCA_036898165.1. Taxonomy (NCBI): domain Eukaryota; kingdom Viridiplantae; phylum Streptophyta; class Magnoliopsida; order Asterales; family Asteraceae; genus Silybum; species Silybum marianum. The sequence goes on along the minus strand of CM072540.1, from coordinate 9,516,952 downwards.
TATCTGTTTGATTTTCTCTGGAACATAGTTGGGTTTGCATTTGTTTTTTCACCATGAATGTGTTCCCAACACTGACGGTGAGTCCATTTTGTTTAAATATTTGCAAATCAACCTTGAACTATTGTTTTATGTTGTTTTGGGAGGGAGAGTGGATAAGATATACAAGTGTATTACCTTTGGTTTTTTTATTATACACCAACCGTTCGATAAAATTCCCCAACGATAAAATACATAATCGTTTACAGATGTGTTAGAGGTTTTAGTTCACATCTCATTTTGGTTTGTTCTCTCAATTCTCTGAACAACCATTGCAAGGGTTGAAGAGTTGGAAGCCTAAAGGTTTTTCTGAGTTCTATTTATGTTTAAATGTTACAATACAGGTGGGTATGATCAGTTGGATCCCAATGGAAATATCACCATCGAATGTTTGAGCAATTTTATTTGCATCCTCAATCTTTGAGCAAGTTGATTTCCTTACAGGAGACCTTCATAAAGTTCAGACAAGTGATTCAGGCGTTGCTGGACGGCGAGAGGTTCGGTCCTCACGATGCTCAACTCGCTCTCACCCAAGGCACTCCCAGCCCAGCTGTGCATCTCGTCTCTTTCTCGGCATTCTATGGTTTCTTTATTGATTCACATATTGCATTCTTTCTACTAATTAATTTGGTTTTGAGCATTTGCTTGTACATATCAAAGTTTTTGGACAACAACTTTAATGAAAGTTAAATTGCATTGGTAGCTATGTTTGCTTAAATTGCATTTGCTCTCTCTGATGTGTTTGATATTTGAAGCCACATTTGTTATCCATGACGGCGATTTCTTCAGTTCAAGTGGTTTGATGATTGATTTTTATACTTTGAAGTGTTAATAGCAAGTTTCTTTTAGCTCAATAGCTTTGAATATTTCATTCTTGGTTTATTATTTATGGGTTACTGAACTACTGGTCCATGAAGACGATGATGAAGGCATAATGGGTTCACTCGATATATTTTAGCTATCTCTTTTTTAAATTGCTATTGTGATTGTTGAATGTGAGTTAAATTCCCGTATAATTTTCAAGGGATAATGAATAGTATAATTGCATATTCTTGCATTTGAAACAAATTTACAATCAGGAGCGTAGTACGAGTATGAGGTGCTTATATATTGTCCAAACTATGGTTGATAGAATTTTTTGGCCATCAAAGTTGAATGTCACATTCATCTTACAATGGTAATGGTTGCAGATTTTTATGTACAACCTCTTGAATTTGACCAAGAAGATCCACAAACAGATTCTCTGTAATTGTAATCTCCTTTACCATGTTTTTATCATCATACAACATTACAACTCCATTTTCCATAACCAAGAAAGCTGTATGTTGATGTCATCCAACTTATCAAGTGAACCTTCATAAAACAACAAATTTACCCCATCATTTGTAAATGATCCTAATTATACAAGAAAATATGAATTTTATAATCTTTAAGTTGATAACATTTACCATAAAAACTTTACACCATGCTCACCCGGTGCATTGCACGGGTACATTGCTAGTGTTAATAATATGTATTTACTATTATAATGTTAATGTAAGTATTTAGAAAACATGTTTATTAAAATGGTGTGATTTATAGGTATGGAACGAGCTAGTTTAGTTACCAAACATAGGTAGCAAACTCCGACGACATCAATTAATTTCATCCCTGTTTTAGGTAATCATCGACTTAGTATCCTGAGCTTTTGTATATTTGATTGAACTTGTTTTTACTTTGTAATATGTCAATTTCAGGGTTTTGGATTTGTTGAATATTTCTAAATGAATCGTCGATGTTTAACGCCTGACTAGATTAACATATTTTGAAAGTATTTAAAAAAGTCCCCTTCTTAATTTTTATGGTAGTTGTTAGAATCTTGTTCTTTTTTACTCTTTGCTAAAATAATTTCTCTTGTTTTTATAAAGAGTTATATATTGATATATAATTGTTGTTATTGTTTGTGTTGTTGATGTAGATTGATCAATATCTGGTTCGAAGGTTCTACTTCGGCCAAGTTTGCCAAGAATTTTTATGGATCCAGATTCTATTGAGAATGAAGCCCATTGGACATGGGAGGGTGACACCCGCGAGGTAAGAAACTCTATTATTAAGTCCATTAGAAAATAAAATGGAACTTTTGCACCTTTTGCATTTTTCATTAAACGAAGTTAAGGTACAAGTCTTCGATGCTTCTACTTAAAAAAAACTGTTAGATCTGAGAATATTGTATCCGAGAATACAATTATTGAAGACATGAAGGGTCAAAGTGCAAAAGTCATAAAAGATAATTAGAAAACGATTTTAATGTAATTTAGGCAAGTGAATAATGCCTAATTCTCTAGTTTCCATATTGTGATAATTTCTAGAGGGTTAGGGTTATTCTTAAGAAAAAAGAACACGTTAATTCATATCAATAAGAGAGAGCTTATTAGATAATATCATTGTAACCGATATTCAATACAAGTGAGATATCCGACATCGGATCTTCATCAATATTAGAAGTGTTCTTCGTGTTCTTGCATACATACATACGTTACCCGATCAAACTGGGATCCACAATTGGTATCAGAGCATACGATCTGAGTTTTGGCTGTTTTCTGAAGTGATCATCGCAAACAGAAGGTAAAATCTCGATTTCTTATTCGTTGAAGTTTTCTCGATTCAAACTGTTTTAGCTTAACCCGATAAAAATTCTTAAAATTCCAGATTTGTTTGTTTGTTTATTCTTTCTACCCGACAAAACCTAATCTGTTCTTTAGCTTAAATTTTTGTCGATTCAAATTACAATAAACTTGATTTTTATTCGAATTATTTAATCTGTTTTTGATTAAAATTATTCTAGTTTATTTTGATTACTTTTAAAACTCTTTACATAAGAAAACTCAGGAACTAGTGACGCTTGCAGCTTTTCTTACTAAAGAATTCTTAAGTAAAAATCATAAACTCTAGTAATTTTAATTTTTATTCTTGACTGATCAAATAAGAAACTCGAGAACTTAGCTCTTGTCCATAAAAAGACTTGTTCTTTTTAGTCAAGAACCCTTTGTTCTTGATTTCTGGTTTATCAGTTAAAGAAAATTCAGATCAGATATTCTTGAATTTTTATTGAGTCCTTCTCAATCGACAAATTTTTTTTATCGAGTCAACAGTAATCGATATAATTTTTTATTGAGTCCAAATTTTTTTCCAAAAAAAAAAAGAATTTTTTTGTCAATCGAGAAACTGTAGTTATCGAGTCTTTTCTGATCGATAAACTTCTGCTTATCGACTCAAGTTATTCTTAGAAAGTTTTATCGAGTCCCCTTCACCCGACAAATCTTCTTATAAAGCCCTTACCACTCGACAATTTTTTTTTCGATCCTTCGTCACCCGAGAAAAATTCTTCTCGGCCCTTCATCACTCGAGAAAACCTTCTATTTTTCGAAAGAACACCCAGAAAATTTTCAAAACTCACCGATCGAGATCACTTTATCAGGTAACCCGTGCTTTCATGATGAGTTCTCAAAATCAACTTTCTGAGCTAAATGCACAAATTTCTCAACTTGAAACCAGACACACAAACAACATGCAAGTGTTGAATGAACTTTTAAGAGAACATGTCACTCTCAAATCTAAATTTAATAACTCAGAAGAATCAAGAGAAGTTTTGCAAAATCAAAATGAATTTTTGGAGAAACAACTCACTGAATATTCTAGGAATGGATATCATACATATGAAGAGTTTTGCAAAAAGACAAATCTGATAAAAATAAATTTTGATCTAAAAACCAAAATTTCTAAGTTAGAAAAGTTTATAGATCATGAGACTTATAGTGTGGTTCTTAAAAGAAAATTAACTGAATTTTTGGAAAGTGAGAAAGAAAGGATATTAACTTCTGATGAGAAACACAAGTTTGAGAATGAGAGAAAAGCCTTTGAAAGCAAATTTAACACTTGTGAATTGACCATTCAAAAACTTTCTAAACAAGTGTAAGATTTTGAACAAGTTGTGATTTTGGAAAGAAAATCATCTGAAACGAAATGTCTAAAACTATCAAAGCAACTTTCTGAACTTCAAAATCTTTTAAAAGATGAAAGAAAAGTGTTTGAAACTGATAAGACGAATTTAATCAAGAAAAGTGTTTTGATCGTTGCTGAAAGCCAAAATTTGGAAAAAGTTTTTGAAGAGAAAATTAGTAAACTTTCAAACAAATTATCTGTTTTAGAAACAACTCTTGTAACTGAAAAGAATTTGAGATCTGAATTTAAAAATAAGTATGATTTGGTCACAAAGGAAATAGATGATTTATCCTGCAAGATCAAAGAACTTGAAAACGAGCTTTCAAAACAAAAAGAAATGAATTCAGAATCAGTCAAACAACTTACTCCCGAACATTTAAATGCGGAGTTCGATGATCTTGAAAAATTGATTTTTCCTCATGATTCTGATTCTACTTCAAGTTCAAAGCAAACTCCTCTTTCTCCTATCTGTAAGGATAACTGTTCTTCAAGTGTTAAATCAAATAGTTATTATAACAGCTCCAAATCATATGGTTCTTCAAATTCTCAGACTCATAATTCTAATCGGTTTTACAATGATTTTGTCGCTAATTCCGGTAATTTTAAGAAGTTTAAAATGGTTTGGAGGAAAAAATCAACTACAGATGATAGTGTTGGAAACATGTCACATACATCTCCTGTAGTTGATACAAGATCATTTGTTTCCAAGACTAATTTGCCTTATTTTGTCAAATCAATCAATCAGCTAATTAGTCTAAGTGCCACAAAGATTTGTTGTTCCACATTTGGAACAAATGATTTTGTCAATCAAAATTTCATTCAAAAATGGTATGGTACTTATAGTATCCCCACTTCCCCATTTATTGCACCTAAAGCTAACATCCGAGGACCCAACAAAGCTTGGGTACCAAAATCTTTTAATCTGTTTTGTAGGTATGTCATGTGTGTTCCAAATTCAGAATATTCACATCACATGACATAATCATTCAAAAGGTTATGTAGTTTTTTAGGGGGAGTACCATATTTCTAATTTTTATTGATTAGCTTCATAGTATCTCAGCTATGGACCTGCTCTTAACCCGTTTTACATTGCATAATGACTTCTGAATACAACAGTTCAGAACTCGGTCTTTAATGTTTTAACTCTTTGTGTGTTAGGAATTAGAAGTTTCAATGGTCAATCCAGAGCCGGAAGGACCTACCCATGAAACAAAGCCCTAGGTTAGAAATTTTGAAAAGATATATTGAGTGCTTGTGAGATAAAAGAAAACTGAGGGTGTGACAGGACTTAAAAGAAATTATTTGGTCCTTACCAAACCTAAACAGTTATCCGGGTAGCCACATAATCTATTCATTCTCGATTCTTTGGAGATGAATATTGAACTAGACATGTACCCAATGTCGATAACTTGTGTCACCCCACCCAACTACTCAAGTATCTCACGAAAGATATTTGTTTCATATATCACGAAGAATGAGCATATCTGCTATATTTTCTTCACTCAGAAGATTAAGATATTGAAAAAGGAAGACCCACCTCCAGTCTCCGCACTTCATATTCTATGCACAATCGAGTCTATTTTTGAGCCATTGCACGAATCTTTGTGATTCAACAAGCATAACTTCGTGTTAATGCCGAAACAGTTTGAGAAGTTAGTTTTCTAAACTTACTTCAATGATAACTGAAAGTCCTATCAGAGATTCATCATTGCCAACTCTGAAAATAGGTCACTTCAATTGAATTTATTTTGATTAAGTGATAATAATTGTTTCACGTGCTTTTTTATGTTAGTTTTACACGCTTCATTAGTTAACTATTTTTTTGTCTTTGGTTATTCATAATGATTCAGATTCTCCTTATCATTCTGAGGGGGAGAGATTGTATATCAAAGACACGGCATGCTTACATGCTTATTTGGGAGAAAAGGAAGATGACAAATGTTGATTTGTTGAAGACTCATTTTGTATATAAGCATGTAAGCACAATTGATTTTTGAAGAAAAATGATTTTGTCAACTGCTGAAGATAAAGTTGAAGACTTATCGAGTGCTTAAGACCCGACATAAATTTTCATCGACTCATCTTGGCCCGACATCAATTCTTGTCGAATCAACTTGGCCCGAGATTTTTTTTCATCACCATCACCTAAACCGACATGCTTTTTGACCCGACAAGTTTTATACCCTACGACATCGCGGCTTATTCGATTTTCTTTTCATGCTAATGTTAAGGGGGAGCTACGGAGCTTACAAGAGAGCATTTTCGTAGGGGGAGCAAAAGAATCAAGAAGAAAGACTTGTTGACAAAAGTTTCATGATCTTCAAAAGAAGAGTGCTGATTTGCTGAATTGTAATCTCGAATACAAAGGGGGAGATTGTTAGGTCTGAGAATATTGTATCCGAGAATACAATTATTGAAGACATGAAGGGTCAAAGTGCAAAAGTCATAAAAGATAATTAGGAAACGATTTTAATGTAATTTAGGCAAGTGAATAATGCCTAATTCTCTAGTTTCCATATTGTGATAATTTTCTACATATAAATAGAGGGTTAGGGCTATTCTTAAGAAAAAAGAACACGTTAATTCATATCAATAAGAGAGAGCTTACTAGATAATATCATTGTAACCGATATTCAATACAAGTGAGATATCCGACATCGTATCTTCATCAATATTAGAAGTGTTCTTCGTGTTCTTGCATACATACATACGTTACCTGATCAAACTGGGATCTACAAAAACAAAGAGAAAGCCTGCCTGCCTCTTCCATCAGCGGTGACCCACGATCTTATGTCCGTAAACCTTGGTCTCTTCTCCAACGACCCCTTTGATTACCGTTCATCGAGATGAACACAAACAAATATCATGTATCTGAAATTCAGTTCCACAATTTCGATCATGAAGTAAGTATCGAACAAAAATCTAATATCTATCTAAAGAACATATACTAAAAAATTTCATGCATGGATCATAAAGTAACTATTTGAATAATCTAAAATATTAAAACCTAAACAAATCTATATATAGCCAATGTTATCGAACCTTGAATCTAAACCTTGAAAAGAAGTTGACATGTACCTTAGCTTTAAAAAATGACCAAAATACCCCAGAAATTGAAGGATATGGCGTTAATTTCTGTGGCAATGTTTTTACTAATCTTGATTCTTGTTTACCTGATGTTTGTGGTTTTGCGAGGATTGACGTCGTTAAAGTTGTAACTTGCAAAAGATTATCACAAAAGGGACGCCGGATAAGAGTTCAATGAGCACTGCCTAGTTGGCAACATACTTAACGAAAGATAAGGTAAGCTATATAATTAAATCTGTAGTTATTTGGTTAATCATTAACTTAATTTCCTTAATTGTGTGTGTGTGTTCAAATAATTTCGTTTTAACGTTGGAATATGTCAATTTTAGGGATATTAGCCATAGATTCTTCAAAGACGGTAATGAAAGGGTTTTTCGTCATGTAATGGCAGATCCATTGATTTCATAGGTATTTTAGTTATTATATTTTTTAAAGTTAAGGTACAAGTCTTTAAAGCTCCTTTCAAGGCTTGGAATGAAAGTTTGATATCATTAAGGACCGAAGAATTTTAAGATTTTGGATGATTCAAGATCTAATTTAGGAGTTTTGAGTTTTTGTGAGTTTCCATTATTGTGTATCTTCTTATGTTCTTAAGATATTACAATTGTGTTTAATTAGTATTTTATGATAGAAATTGTGGAATTTAGTTTCTGATTGTGGGATTTGTTTATGTGCACAACAACAAAATGGGTTGTCAGAGGGTCGCCGGAGAAGAGCTCAAGGTACACACATTAGAGTGTGGGTCTTGACAGAGGAAGGAGGGGGGTTAGGCTTTCTCTTTGTTATTGTTAAGAAGAAGCATTAAAAATTATACCTTAACTTTATTTAATAAATAATGCAAATAGTACAAATAGCCAATTAAATTATATATACGATGGACTTAATCAAGTTTCTTACCTTGCAGATGACCCCCTAGTGTTCCATGCACATTCTCTCAAGCGAACGTGCATCCATAGATTTTCTAAGAAACCTTGCCACAAATCCAAAGTAGAACCTCCAAACGAGATAAGGATCAACATATTTTCTGAATGTGTATTATAAATCAATATAACAGTAAATATAGACTAGCGTTATAATAAGATTGGAGAGTACACAAACCTAAAACCCTTCCATGATTATCTTTGAAAAATTGTGCCATATCTCCCTGAAATTGACAGACTGCAAAAGTAAAAACGAGATCAATTAAACACACAAAATAAGGAATTTAAGTTTGATGATTAATACAATAAATAAATATTTAGTAGAGAAACAAACCTAATCTTTCCATCAAGTACATTGTCAACTAGGACAGTGCTCATTGACCTCTTCTCCGGCGATCCTATAACGATCAATCTTAGCAAGTTTAAAAGAATTAACGGTATCAATTCGTGCAAAACCACAACATCACATAACCAAGATAAAGATTAGTATGAAAATGACAACATAAACCGAAAGGTTACAGTAAAATAAAAATCGACGCACAGTCCAACCTCATAACCGGAGATCCATAATAATTACAGCGGCATTAAGGTAATTGTGGCAAATCTCCCACCTCCAATTTATTTTCTATTACATTTATGGGAGATTTCAAAAGTAAAAAAAAACGAGATCAAATAAACGCACATGAAATTTATGAAAATTAAAATTGATGATCAATGCAATACCTAAATAACTAGTAGAGAAACATACCTCTGATTTCCGTCAAGTAACTTCTCAACTATGACAGTGCTCGTTAGCCTCTTCTCCGGGGACCTTATTATGATCATCTTTAGCAAATTTTGAAGATCTTACGGTGTCGATCCTCTCAAAACCACAACATCACATGGCCAAGAAGCTATATAAGTACGAAAAGGACGACAGAAATTCAAAGATTACAATAAAAAAGAAATCAATATACAGTTCATACCCATAATGGCAGATCCATTGATTTCATAGGTATTTAAGTTATTATCTTTTTTAAAGTTAAGTTACAAGTCTTTAAAGCTTCTTTCAAGGCTTGGAATGAAAGTTTGATATTATTAAGGACCTGTAGATTTATGAAGGATTTTAAGATTTTGGATAATTCAAGATCTAATTTAGGAGTTTTTAGTTTTTGTGAGTTTCCATTATTGTGTATGTTCTTAGAATATTACATTTTTGTTTAACTGTTACTTTATGATCGAAATTGTGGGATGTAGTTTCTGATTTGTGGGATCTGTTTATGTGCACAACGACGAAATGGGTTGTGATAGGGTCGCCGGAGAAGAGCTCAAGGTTGACAGACATTAGAGTGTGGGTCTTGACAAACGAAGGAGGGGGGTTAGGCTTTCTCTTAGTTATTGTTAAGAAGACTCATTAAAAATTGTACCTTAAGTTTATTTAATAAATAATGCAAAATGTACAAATAGCCCATTAAGTTTATATATAGGATGGACTTTACCAAATTTCTAACCTTGTAGATTACCCCCTAGTGTTCCATGCACATTCTCTCAAGTGAACGTGCATCCATAGATTTTCTAAGAAACCTTGCCACAAATCCAAAGTAGAACCTCCAAACGAGATAATGATCAACATATTATTTTCAGAATGTTTATTATACATCCATATAACAGTAAATATAGGTTAGCACTATAATAAGATTGGAGAGTATACAAACCTAATACTTTTCCATGATCATCGTTGAAAACTTGTGCCAAATCTCCCTGAAATTGACAGACTGCAAAAGTAAAAACGAGATCAATTAAACACACAAAATAAGGAATTTAAGTTTGATGATTAATACAATAAATAAATATTTAGTAGAGAAACTAACCTCATCTTTCCATCTAGTACATTGTCATCTAGGACAGTGCTTATTGACCTCTTCTCCGGCGATCCTTTAACGATCAGTGATAGCAAGTTCAAAAGAATTAACGGTATCAATCTTTGCAAAACCACAACATCACATAACCAAGAATAAAGATTAGTTTGAAAATGACAACATAAAATGAAAGGTTACAGTAAAATAAAAATCAATGGACAGTCCAACCTTATAACCGGAGATCCGTAATAATTACAGCGGCATTAAGGTCATTGTGGCAAATCTCCCACATCTAAATTTTTATTTCTATTACATTTACCAAAGATTCAAAACTAAAAAAAGATCAAATAAACGCACACAAAATTTATAAAAATTAAATTTGATGATCAATGCAATAACTAAATAATTAGTAGTGAAATATACCTCAGCTTTCCGTCAAGTAACTTCCCAACTATGACAGTGCTTGTTGACCTCTTCTCCGAGGACCTTATTATGATCATCTTTAGCAAATTTTGAAGAACTTACGGTGTCGATCCTCGCAAAACCACTGCATCACATAGCCAAGAATCTATATAAGTACGAAAAGGACGACTTAAATTGAAAGATTACAATAAAAAAGAAATCAATATAAAGTTCATCCCCATAATGGCAGATCCATTGATTTCATAGGTATTTTAGTTATTATATTTTTTTAAAGTTAAGGTACAAGTCTTTAAAGCTCCTTTCAAGGCTTGGAATAAAAGTTTGATATTATTAAGGACCTATAGATTTATGAAGGATTTTAAGATTTTGGATAATTCAAGATCTAATTTAGGAGTTTTTAGTTTTTATGAGTTTCCATTATTGTGTATTTTTTAAGATATGACTTGTGTTTAGTTATTACTTTATGATCGAAATTGTGGGATTTACTTTCTGATTTGTGGGATTTATAAATGTGCACAACGACGAAATGGGTTGTCAGAGGGTCACCGGAGAAGAGCTCAAGGTTGACAGAGATTAGAGTGTGGGAGTTGACAGACGAAGGAGGGGGGGGGGAGGTTAGGCTTTCTCTTAGTTATTGTTAAGAAGAAGCATTAAAATTGTACCTTAACTTTATTTATTAAATAATGCAAACATTACAAATAGCCCATTAAGTTATATATAGGATGGACTTATAACCAAGTTTCTTAGCTTGCAGATTACCCACTAGTGTTCAATGCACATTCTCTCAAGCAAACGTGCATCCATAGATTTTCTAAGAAACTTTCCCACAAATCCAAAGTAAAACCTCCAAACGAAATAATGATCAACATATTTTCTGAATGTGTATTATATATCAATAAAACAGTAAATATAGATTAGCGTTATAATAATATTGGAGAGTATACAAACCTAAAACCTTTCCATGATCATCGTTGAAAAATTGTGCCATATCTCCCTGAAATTGATAGACTGCAAAAGTAAAAACGAGATCAAAAATTAAGCACACAAAATAAGGAATTTAAGTTTGATGATTGATACAATAAATAAATATTTAGTAGTGAATCAAACCTCATCTTTCCACAAGTACATTGTCAACTAGGACTGTGCTCATTGACCTCTTCTCCGGCGATCCTTTAACGATCAGTGTTAGCAAGTTCAAAAGAATTAACGGTATCAATCCTTGCAAAACGACAACATCACATAACCAAGAATAAATATTAGCATGAAAATGACAACATAAATCGAAATGTTGGTCCCAAAGGGGTCTACAAGAGTTCAAAGATGTAGAACAATTTGTAGAAGGGAGGGGGGGGGGGGGGTTGATTACAAACACAAGTAGATTTTGGTTTTTAAATTAGTTTATATAAATAAACAAGTTTACAGTTATAAGCGGAATAAAAACAAGTATAAAACCTATTCTATTGTAACTAAAGAAATCACTAAGTTGATGCACAAAGAAAGAAAGAAATAGCACTAGAGGTTTTGAGAGAGAATAGCATGCATGAAGATGGAAAAGGATTTCCCATCAATTTATACCCGTTTGCATTTAATGCGAAACGAAAGGTACATGCCATGTGTCAAACATTTGGAGGATGTTTGTCCTTTGGTTAATAGGATGACCATGCTTTTAGCCACCTATGAATAGTACCAAATCAGATTTAATGGGGACATAAGAGACAATCCGTACGTCCTTTTCTTAGAGAATTTTAAAGTAAAGACTTAGAGAATTTTGAAGTAAAGAATTCTAAGTACTAATCTGTGAGATCTTTTTCAGCTAATCTACTTCCTGAATTGAGTTTCATTTATAGGGATAGGAAATTTCAATTTTACAAGTTTAAAAGCTATAAAGTTCATTCTCTGAATTAATTACAGAGTGTAATATCAGTGAATGAGGTTGTTTTAACAAAGATAGAACTCTTATGTTCATTGTCCCATTTACTATTTTTAGGGATCTTTTCAATACACCGATGGAGTAGAGTACTTCATTGAATTTCATTGATAATTAATCTGAAGAATTACAAACAGAATGAAATTACATAGTTTGGTAAAGTACAATACACTGAAAAATGTTACAAAGGAAAAGAAACTAATGACTAATCAAAGAGTTTCTTTTTTCTTCTTCGTAGCTCATTCTCATAGATCTTCTTCTGTAGTAGAACCGGGTCATTGGTAGACCAGAAACTGTAGTACATGATCTTGATGAGTTTTGATGGAACTTTCCTTATCTCTTTGTTTCTGAGAAACCTTAATAACCCTTGGTTATCAAGAAAGACCATTCCAGCTTCAGGGATTGTGATGATTTCACGCTTAGTGAATCTTCTGGCTTCAGGAAGAGAAGTGTTGATCATAGAGATGTCAGGGATTTCAAGATGACCAAGAACACTTTCATAGCTGAGTTTGGTTTAATGGTCACTTCTTGATGAGGGGCCTCCTTCAGCATCATCTGTTCTTTTCTTTCTTCTTTTCGTATGATCACGGAGAGGAGAAACTTGGACGTGTTGCGACATCCTTTGCAATAGCTGATCAAGAATTTTTTCTACAACATCTCTGAATTTGGACTTTGATTGCTGAATGGCATCTCTGATTTCCAGCCATTTAGAGTATCCGTAAAACTTCAGAAACTTGGTTTCTTCACGTTCACTCTTTGAATGTCTGTACATTCGTACAAATACCTTCACACCCTTCTTTTTGGAAGTGTATCCTTCGATAGTAGCACGAGTAATTGTTGAATCAGACATACAGTGTTTGAACCTTTCAGTACACCATCTAAGTTCATCATTCCATTGTTCTTAAGTTTCTTTATTCAGAGCATGTAGAATTCTTTCTTGAGCTATGATTGGATTCACTTTCAGGTTATTCCTTGTGATTTCCTTCTTTGCTAGGGCTTCAACGACCTTTAAACTTTCTTCATTTTGCCTCTTGGCCGCTTCTTCTCTTAGGTTTTTCTCTCTGATCATCTGTCGTGCAATCTTTAAGTCTTTTTCAGTTTGCTTCATCTCTTCATCCCTTCGTCTCTGAGCTTCAAGTGCCTCTGCTCTTTCCTCTTTTGAGAGAAAAGAAAATTCATCAAACACCCTGATTGGTACAGGGGCTTCTGGCTCAGATGTATGAGGAGGAATTTTAACTCTGGTTGCTTCCATGGCTCTGATGAAGTTTATTCTTCTTTCTTCTTCTTTAGGCTCCCTTATTATTTGTTTATATACATGCCTTTGAACAAGGTCTTCTTCTTCTTCAGATTCAGTATCGGATATATATACAGGAACTGATCTTCAGAAAAAGGTTCATTCATGAATGAAGACCCTTTGGGGAACAGGGATCACTGAGAGGAGAAGAGGAGAAGGTTCATTAGCAACAGAAGTTTGGGGAGGAGATTGTGCTTCAGAAGGAGGGATATAAGTGACGAGAGGAAGGCATACCTCAATAATGAGCTCCCCCTCTGAATTTACAGGAGTAGAATCAAGTTCTACAACTTCTTTATTCTTCTCTAAGGGTCCAGGTTGATCCTTTTTAGGATTTTCCCTGTCTCCCAAAGGGCTTCTGAAAACAACTCCCCCTGATGGTGTTGTTTCTGGTCTATTTTTAGTTTAGAAGGCATCATCGTCATCATCATCATCATTATTATCCTTGAGCGAATAATAAGGGATGTCTTCAGGTTCATTGTTGTCTTCATCTTCATCATCTTCATCACCTGCTTCAGGAATAGGTGGTTGTTGATGAGGTTGCTGAGGTTATGGAGGAGGTTGGTTCATGAGCTGTTCAGCGAGCTCTTGCGCGAACTTCTCCCCCTATTTGTTATTGACAGGTAACGCGTGCACAAAGAGTGTATGCACATTTGAGTCGAGAGAAGAGAGGGTTGTGGCTTGAGAAGTTTGAGTTTGAGCGATCAAACCCAACTAAGACCTGTCTACTTCAGAGAATGAAGGAGCTTTCTCTGACATGCCTTTAAGAAGGCACAAAATTTCTGCTTGATTTTGCTGAATTTCAGCAATTGCCTTGGCCCATCTCTCAGCTTGTTTGGAGAGAGCTTTAACCTCTCTCTTAATAGAGCATTGGTCGTCTCTTACTGTATGCGGATCAGTGGAAAAGTGGAAAAATTGCTGATATCCACCTTCATGGCAGGGACCCTAACCACCTACTTGTAGATCCTTTCTGAGGCGTACCACAGAGTGTCAACTCGTTGCCTTGTGGTTGCACACTCTTTCACCAGAAAGTCAATCGCTGGGAATGAGGGAGGATCTAGGGTAATCTAGGGTATGTCTACAGGGATAGAAGGAAATGTGGGAAGGCCCTTCTCCTTCTTCACGTCTCATTTCTGACCTGTTCCTGAGAATGCTTAAGATAAGCATTTTCAGGTCCTGTGCACGTTGATTTCCAGAGATCAGATTATCGAAACAAAACTGATGTCTGAATAGCACGTTGCTCAATCTCATCAGGGATGGGAACAACCATACCTGAATCACGGATTGATGTGAGGACCAAAAAAGATGAGATAGAAGAAGATGAGAGGATAATGCATGTGATACCTGATACAGCCTCAGTGTGGCTGACTATTACAATTTCAGCGACCTAGGTCACTGAAAAAGGAGGTAGTGCTGAAGAAGCGGCAACAGAAGCAAAAGTTGTTGTCGTAGTTGTGGGGAGGTTTGAGGAGAAGGTGGGATAAATCCCGAAAATCAGAGAGAGTGCTTGATTGAGGGACACTCTTCTTGAATTTCTTGGACACTTGCTTTTAGGCGATGGACTTTTTGTGTCCATCGGTTGGTTGTTTTTACTTGGCAGCGATAGGAGAGATGCCTTCGTTAGTCACTGAGGGGATTGGCAGTGACGTAGACATGGTTGCTACCTGAAAGGTAGAGATGGTTGATTCAGCAGCAGTAGCAGCATCAACCTGGATTACCTGCATCATGTATGGAGTGTAGGGAGCATCTCCATCCTTTTCATCCACCTCGAGGGCCTTCTTCCCAATCTGAGAGAATTTTGGTTTCCCTCAGTGGGGTATCCCTCATAGATTGCTGCGAAGAGCATAGCAACGAACCTAGGGAAAGCAATAGCTTTGTCCCTCTTACTAGTATTTTACCCGGTTTTATAGTTCGCTGAATATGTATTCAGCGAAGTTCAGCTTCCTACCTGTGTAGAGAGCGACCGCCATCTCTTGGGAGGGCTTGCTAGCCTGATCCTGTGTTTAGTTATTACTTTATGATCGAAATTGTTGGATTTAGTTTCTGATTTGTGGAATTTGTTTATGTGCACAACGACGAAATAGGTTGTCAGAGGGTCGCCGGAGAAGAGCTCAAGGTTGATAAACATTAGAGTGTGGGTCTTGATAGACGAAGGAGGGGGGTTAGGCTTTCTCTTAGTTATTGTTAAGAAGAAGCATTACAAATTGTACCTTAACTTTATTTTGTAAATAATGCAAAATTTACAAATAGCCCATTAAGTTATATATAGGATGGACTTAACCAAGTTTCTTAGCTTGCAGATTACCCACTAGTGTTCCATAACACATTCTCTCAAGCAAACGTGCATCCATAGATTTTCTAAGAAACTTTGCGACATATCCAAAGTAGAACTTCCAAGTGAGATAATAGTCTACATATTTTCTGAATGTGTATTATATATCAATATAACAGTAAATATAGATTAACGTTCTAATAAGATTGGAGAGTATACAAACCTAAAACCTTTCCATGATCATCGTTGAAAAATTGTGCCCAATCTCCCTGAAATTGACAGACTGCAAAAGTAAAAACGAGATCAATTAAACATACAAAATAAGGAATTTAAGTTTGATATTTAATACAATAAGTAAATATTTAGTAGAGAAAGAAACCTCATCTTTCCATCAAGTACATTGTCAACTAGGACAATGCTCATTGACCTCTTCTCCGGCGATCCTTTAACGATCAGTCATAGCAAGTTTAAAAGAATCAACGGTATCAATCTTTGCAAAACCACAACATCACATAACCAACAATAAAGATTAGTAAGAAAATGACAACATAAACCGAAATGTTATAGTTAAATAAAAATCAATGGAGAGTCCAACCTAATAACAGGAGATCCGTAATAATTAGAGCGGCATTAAGGTCATTATGGAAAATCTCTCACCTCCAATTTTATTTTGTATTACATTTACCGGAGATTCAAAAGTCAAAAAAACGAGCTCAAATAAACGCACACAAAATTTATGAAAATTAAATTTGATGATCAATGCAATAACTAAATAATTAGTAGAGAAACCTACCTCAACTTTCCTTCAAGTAACTTCCCAACTATGAAAGTGCTCGTTGACCTGTTCCCCGGGGACCTTATTATGATCATCTTTAGCAAATTTTGAAGAACTTACGGTGTCGATCCTCGCAAAACCACAACATCACATAGCCAAGAATCTATATAAGTACGAAAAGCACGACATAAATTGAAAGATTACAATAAAAAGGAAATCAATATAAAGTTCATCCCCATAATGGCAGATCCATTGATTTCAAAGGTATTTTAGTTATTATATTTTTTAAAGTTAAGGTACAAGTCTTTAAAGCTCCTTTCAAGGCTTGGAATAAACGTTTGATATTATTAAGGACCTATTGATTTATAAAGGATTTTAAGATTTTGGATAATTCAAGATCTTATTTAGGAGTTTTTAGTTTTTGTGAGTTTCCATTATTGTGTATTTTCTTAAGATATTACATTTGTGTTTAGTTATTACATTATGATCGAAATTGTGGGATTAGCTTTATGATTTGTGGGATTTGTAAATGTGCACAACAACGAAATGGGTTGTCAGAGGGTCGTCGGAGAAGAGCTCAAGGTTGACACACATTAGAGTGTGGGTCTTGACAGACGAAAGAGGGGGGTTAGGCTTTCTCTTAGTTATTGTTAAGAAGAAGCATTAAAAATTGTACCTTAACTTTATTCAATAAATAAAGCAAATAGTACAAATAACCCATTAAGTTATATATAGGATGGACTTATAACCAAGTTTCTTGGCTTGCAGATTACCCACTAGTGTTCCATGTACATTCTCTCAAGCGAACGTCCATCCATAGATTTTATAAGAAACTTTGCCACAAATCCAAAGTAGAACCTCCAAGCGAGATAATGGTCTACATATTTTCTGAATGTGTATTATATATCAATATAACATTAAATATAGATTAACGTTGTAATAAGATTGGAGAGTATACAAACCTAAAACCGTTCCATGATCATCGTCGAAAAATTGTGTCAAATCTCCCTGAAATTGACAGACTTCAAAAGTAAAAACGAAATCAATTAAACACACAAAATAAGGAATTTAAGTTTGATGATTAATACAATAAATAAACATTTATTAGAGAAACAAACCTCATCTTTCCGTCAAGTACATTGTCAACTAGGAGTGTGCTTATTGACCTCTTCTCCGGCGATCCTTTAACCATCAGTCATAGCAAGTTCAAGAGAATTAACGGTATCAATCATTGCAAAACTACAACATGACATAACCAAGAATAAAGATTAGTTTGAAAATGACAACATAAACCGAAAGGTTAGAGTAAAATAAATATCAATGGACAATCCAACCTTATAACCGGAGATCCGTAATAATTACAGCGACATTAAGGTCATTGTGGCAAATCTCCCACCTCCAAATTTATTTTCTATTACATTTAACGGAGATTCAAAAGTAAAAAAAACGAGATCAAATAAACGCACACAAAATTTATGAAAATTAAATTTGATGATCATTGCAATGACTAAATAATTAGTAGAGAAACATACCTGAGCTTTCCTGATTAAATTTGATGATCATTCCCAACTATGACAGTGCTCGTTGACCTCTTCCCGGGGGACCTTATTATGATCATCTTTAGCAAATTTTGAAGAACTTACGGTGTCGATCCTCGCAAAACCACAACAACACATAGCCAAGAATCTATTTAAGTACGAAAAGGATGACATAGATTGAAAGATTACAATAAAAAAGAAATCAATATAAAGTTCATCCCTGTTGGGCTTTGATACACTTCGTAACCGTAAACGCAACGGAATAATAAAAAGTATTGGTTACAAATTAAAACCCATAGTCGGATCCAATTATACATTTAATTAAATTAACAACACACCGTAGGGTGTTTAGAATTGTACCTTTCGTGATTTGACATGGTTGATCGGAGCACTTAGAAACCAACAGAGGTTTCCTCTAGCGGTATCGACACACGAACACGCGTAGTTCCACGGTGCTAGCCCAAAAGTACCCTAATTCTAATATGTGAATATGAGATAATCGAATACCTAAATTGGTTTGGCCTATCACCCTATTTATACTGACAGGTATCTCAGATAGACCACAACTCAATAAAGTATTAATGTTTATCTACAAATATTTATATAATTATCTAAAACATTAACAATTATACATATTTATAGATAACCTCATGTAATTATCATAATTACACTTTAACACATATTTTATAATTATTTTACAAGAATAACTATTTAACTGTCAATCATGACTTTCAGGTTACTTTCAAATGGAAGCAAACATATTCTTTGCGTGCGACCCTATAGGTTTACATATTCTTCAGCAGTATCCCTGTGTGACATGTGTCATGGGCATATAATAATTTACATTCTCCCACTTGCACACGATACACAGTAACACAGACTGTGGTAAGCGTCTAGCAACACATCACCCCCCAAGGCTATGTAAATGTGCTTTTCCTTCGAGCATTGTGATTGATCCAATCAATCATATGGTAGTATCATTCCTTATCCTTTTGCTTCACAATATTTTGTTTTGAACTTAACCCATAGATCTATCTCACCCTTCATAGTTCAAAGATTATGTTTCTCGATCCCAACATATTTGATTCAGACATGTGCTATTAAGTAATCCACTTGTCTATGGCCATGTGAATCAAACTATGTCATCGAAGGGCCCAAAAATATCTCTCTCAACTTGAGAGGAGCAAATCCCATGTTGCATGTACATGACTTATACACAATTCGTGTCATACCCAACATAACCCTTATGATTACCCGGTTAAGGGTAACGTTAGACTGTATCAAAGTATAACACTCCTTGTGCATTAGGTACCAATGCACATCTCAGGTCCGAGGATAAGAGTGTCCACCATTTCTACACTCACCTTATGACGCCGATCTATGAGGTGATCATGATTGTGGGTCTTGTCCAACACATGTCCCCCAAACAAGTGCATATGATTCTGGTTGCACCCTTGGACTATAACCAGACTTCACAATGATCTTTATTTATTACCAGGCCCCTGGTAGTAATCGATCAAGGACAATTTTAAATAATATGATGATCATATTTATTTAAGGATACTTAAACATGCTAATATTGAACACAGAAATGTTTAATATATTACTCATATCGAATGTGCTAAAACAGATAGAAACATAACTGTTTTGTGTTCAAATAAAGTTTATTAAAATAACAGATCATATCAATGTTTTACAAAAACTTCAAACTTATAGCGTCAGAGTAAGCAACATGCTTGTTCTTACTCATGGGTTTTAAAAGATGATCTGTCAATTTTGTAGTAATTAAGCTATCCTACAGTTTTATGGTTTAAGAAATGTGTCTCCCTTACTGCGATTAAAGTCATTATAGTCGGTTTGGAAACTAGCATCTGCATACCCTAGGATACATAGATATGTTTCCTTACCGCCTTATAGTAGTAAGAACATATCTTTAGTTCTTCTTAAATACTTTAGAGTGTTCTTCAATACTATCTAGTGAGCATCACTTGGGTCTACTCGTCATGCTTGTGGCATACGAGACGTCCGATCTAGTATATAACATGGCTTACATGATGGCCGAAGTGTAGGGAACACCCTTCATACGGTTCATGTCCTCTCTTGGAACCGTTCATCTTGAAGTGTTTCAAGATCTTGCAAATGTATGTACTTTGGCTTAATACAATTAAGTGTTTAGATCTCGATAGATTTTTATGCCAAGGATATATATTATCTTTTATCAATAATACTATTATGCTCCCACTGACTTTCTTTTTTTTTGAGCGGGAATCCCAGGCACTTCCATTAAAAAAACAAAAAAAGGTACAGAACAGAACTGGTTACATCAAGGAAAAATAAGAAAACAGCCCGACCTGGAAAGGATAAACCAAGCCACAAGTAACCAGAACAAACACAGACTAATAGTAAAGACCAAGCAACAAACAAGGAAACCGATGCCACCCCAAAAGGAAACCTCCGCAATCTCTTTAACTTGTATCTCCATTAGCAATTCTGCTCCTCCGCTTCCTCTTCCAAGCCATTCTCTGGATAATAACTCCTCTTGCTTCATTGAACAGCTTCTCAATACTCCTATTACAGTTTTCGAACAGCCTCTTATTCCGTTCCTGCCAAATATAATAGACAGTTGCAGAGAAAGCAACTTTTTGCACGGTCGACCAACCAATATATTGACCATTGTTGATACGGTCCATAATATCAGCCCATGTTTCTGGAATATGCTGCAGAGAAACTTCCCTTTTCATCAAGTTCCACAACCCTTTTGAAAAGTCACACTGGAAGAATAAGTGATTATGAGTTTCCAGGCACTGGTGACACAAGAGACATTTCATGTCCGGGGGGTTTTGCTTCCAGTTTAGAATATGATCCTGTGTTGGAAGCCGCATCCTACAAGCCAACCAAGTACATAAAGCATGTTTGGGAATGTAGGCTTTATTCCATACCATCTTTGGCCACATTAGAGTAACATAACCTGGAACCATAGAGGCCCAAGCGTTATGAATAGAGAACTCCAGAAGCACATTATTCCGGTCAGTCCACATCATTTTATCATCCCCATCCGAGAGGACAGGAATAGGAGTATTTTCCAGAAGCGGGATCCTGCTGATGAATTCATTTGGCCAGGCATTGCCAATCTTCTGAATGAGCTCACTTACAGAGTCATGTGCATGAAAACCCAGGGCATGGATTTGCCGATAGGAAAGAAGCGAGCTCAAATGGCCCACAGGAAGCCATTTATCCTCCCATGCATTAGTGGACAACCCATCACCAATTTGAACGATGAAGAAACGCCTTATGTGGTCCCGGAACCTTAGCATGCTGCGGAATATCCACGACCACCAGTCCTTTTTCTTCAGGTTCCAGAAATTAATTTCCTGGATGTAATGGGTACTTACCCATCTTACCCAAAGAGAATTCCTCTTCCTCAGTATGTCCCAGACATGCTTCGTGACCAAACACCGATTCCATAATTTAAGATTTTTGGTCCCGATGCCTCCATTCCTTTCCAATTTGCAGATCTCCTCCCAAGAAACTTTGCATTTTCTACGAGAGCTGTCGCCTTGGGCCCATAAGAAATCCCTAAAGAGGGATTCAAGAGCATAAATGATTCCAGCAGGGAGCACAAAGACCGACATCCAATAAACCTGAAGCGACTGAAGAACAGATAGAATAAGTTGCCTTCTTCCACCATATGACAGGAATTTGTTCTTCCAGTTATTCAACCGGCCTTTAACCCGTTCCACAAGACCATTAAAATCAGCCGTAGGCAGCCGAACAGGAGATAGAGGCACTCCGAGGTACCGGATAGGAAACACCCCTTGCCGAAACGGCAAGGTATTACGAATCGTCACCTTAACATCTTCCGGAACATTATCAAAAAAGATATCGCTCTTTTCGAGATTGGGTGCCAGGCCAGACTTCAACTGGAATAAGTGAAGAGCCCTCTTAATGACTTCAACAGACAGAAGATCTCCATTTGTGAAGACAAAAAGGTCATCAGCAAAGCATAAATGAGTAATTTGGAAGTCCGCACATCCCGTATGATACCGAAAATCAGCAGCCTCTTCTATGCAACGCTTAAGAATAAGAGAGAAACCTTCCATAATGATCGTGAAGCGGCATGGAGAAATAGGATCCCCTTGTCTTATTCCTCGCTTTCCTGAAAAAAAACCACGTGTCTCTCCTTGAAAAGCAACAGAGTAAGAGGGAGTAGCAATCATTACCTGAATCCATTTAACCAACGCCGGATGGAACCCAAGACCTTTCAGCATGCAAATAAAAAACTCCCAATTCACCATGTCATAGGCTTTCTGGATGTCTATTTTAAAAGCACATCTTGGCTCACCCGAGTTCAGATGGTATCCAGCCACAAGCTCATGAGCCATTAGAATATTATCTGAAATCCTTCTCCTAGGGATGAAGGCCGACTGTGCAGGATTTATCAAGAAGTCCAGTTTCGATTTCATAAGATCAGATATAATCTTACTGATGCACTTGTACAAAACCGAGCAGCAAGCAATCGACCGAAATTCCGAAACCCTACTGGCATTTGGTGTCTTTGGAATAAGACATAGAAGCGTATGGTTTAGTTCCCTATCAAGACGACCAGAGTAGAAAAAGTTATGGATTGCCCTCATAACCTCATTGCCAATCACAGGCCAAGCCTCTTTATAGAACTTGGACGAAAACCCATCAGATCCAGGAGCTTTATCATTCCCAATCTGTTTAAACGCATCCAGAATATCCCCATCTTCAATAGGCCGAATCATAAATAAGGATTCAGATAAAGTAAGCTTACGCTCAAAGAACTCCTCCTCTAAATGTGGCTGCAGGCCGGTGTCCTCTTCCCCAAGGATCGAGGCAAAGTAATCAATGAATGTCTTTGGCACCTCATCATCAAAAGTACTAATCCCTTGAGCATTAATTACCATGGAAACTCTAGACGAAGACTTCATTTCCCGGACTGCATGATGAAAAAATTTAGTATTACCATCCCCTTTATTCAACCATTTTACCTTGGCTCGCTGCCTCAGAAGTTCTTCCTCCAACTGGAGGGCTTTTTGATAAGCCAGATGAATATGAGCTAGGTCCTCGTGAAGATCGGAATTTGAAGGATCCGATTCACAAGCCACTTGTAGTAAGTCTAATTCATCCTTCAGAGCCTTCGAATGCTTTCCTAGGTCACCCATCGTAGAACGTAGCTTTCTGAGAATCGGTTTTAACTTTTTCTGCTTTGACAAGACCTGATACATAAAAGAACCCTGGACCGGAGGATGCCAAGAGTCAGCCACCACCTGGAGGAAAGAGGGATGGCTGGCAACAACATTGTCAAACTTGAACCCCTTTGATTGCCTCCGCCTACCCCCTTTGAAACTTATAACACCTGGGGAGTGATCAGAAAGTCCTCTAGGAAGAAAGATAGCAGAAGAATCCTGGAATCCGTTTGTAATACGGTCCAGTTTACGCATAATGCCACCCTCACCCTTTGGTTTTTGATGCCAAGTATATTGGCATCCCGTATAAGGCAGGTCATACAGATCAACATCCTCAATGCAAGAATTAAAATCATCCATTGTGCCGTTCCGTTTAGAAGCCCCTCCATACCCATCATACGGGAATAACATAGAGTTGAAATCCCCCATTAATATCCAAGGCTTGTCTCCCATAAGGACCTTGAACTTACGGATACCCGACCAAAGCTCTTTCCTTCCAGACCCACTAGTGGCCCCATAAGCAATAGTGAGAAAAATTGGGGCACTTTCGCCCCGAATAAGCATCTCACAATGCATAAACTGGAAGTGAGATTCAATAACCATAACATTCATAATATTAGGGTTCGAAGCACAAACAATTCTTGTGACATTGTCACAATTGTTAGTGTTAGACACCCAATCCCAGCGCCCAAAGACTTTAGAACAAACGTCGGAAACGTTTTTCCGAATTAGATGAGTTTCAAGAAGCGAGCAAAAACTTAAACCGTTAGTATGTACCAGAGATTTTACCTTCCGTTGTTTTCCCGAGGCATTAAGGCCCCAGATATTCCAACAAGCCATCTTAATCATGGGAAACAGAAAAGCACACCCCCTGCGGGCTTCGTACCTCCTATCTTTGGACCTGAAACAGACACTATATGACTCTTATTACCAACAGGGCCTTCCTCTCCACCTGTCTTTTCGCTAGTCAGCGCAGAGAATCTGTTAGAATTTGGGTTCTTTAGAATTCCCTTTATAGGCTTAGTAGGGATGGTGGACTTCATAGACGAGTTTTGGACTGTATTTTTGCCATGATCCGAACCCCCTGTATTATTCTTTATAGCTTGTACCACGGGGTCAATTAATCCTACTTGGGGTGACCTTTGACTCTCTCCCTTGTCAGGCTGGTTCTCCACCACCTTAGGATCTTCCACGGTTTCAGCAGCAGTCGGTCCAGTTCCCTGATCGTGAACCATCTCAGGCTCCGCAGTCCGAACTTCAACTACCTCTTCAGCATGATTCTCCTTTTCAACCACCTGTTCTGGACTTTGGGTTTGGACTTGTTGCGAGTTTTGCCCCACGTCTTTGTTGTTTGTGTTGCTTGGATATCCCTTACCCTGCCCTTTTGGCTTCCATTGTTTCCTCTCCACCCTTATCCAACCCCCTTGATCCACCTTTTTCTTCTCCTTTTAAATAGTATTTCTTTCCATTGCAGCCTTGGCACAAGAGGAGAGTTTGTGGCCAAAAAATTTTCATTTTTCACACTGAGTTGGCTCCCATAAGTATTCTATCTGAACCTTTACAGCTTCAGCCTTACCCCCCGTCAGACTCGGAATTCTAACTTCAATCTCCCTTTTCAGCTTACCTACCACCCAGACATCCACAAGCACCTTAGCACAGTTGGGTCTGCCCCAAGCTTTTTCGCACATGTCAGCAGTGCAAGCATCCATCCGTTTTGAAACCCCCAAGACACTGGCAATCCTGCTAACACCTTCTTTATTAAATGCCACAAGAGGGATGTTGTGGATTTTAACCCATAGGGGGCATGTGGTATGTTCCGGTTTATGGAAACCCTTGGTAGGGTCCCACTGTTTCACGAACATCGGAACCCCTCTCACCATCAGAAGTCCCGCTTCCACAACATTAGAACACCCTCCTTCATCATTAAACCAGAAAAAATAAAGCCCACTGTTGTGCACCATAGCATCCTTAAAGCCAAATTTCCCCCAGGCTTGGGAAACAGTACGCTGTACAATCGGAAAGTGCACCCGAGGGCCTAAGAAATACCCACACAACGTGGTCTTATAAGTTTGCACCATTGGTTCAGTAACAGATAAAGGCAGATCTATTTCCATTATCTCCTTGTTTTCCAAAGGGAAAAAATCCAACTCCGGAATGTTTGCCTTACCAACTACTGCGTCCCAATTTTTCTTGCCCGGTTCAACCACCTGTGATTGCAGAGAATTTTCCTTTGTCACGTCAGCCAGCATTGCCTCATCTGCATGAGGGCTGACGTCAGCCCCTGGGACAATGACGTCAGCAGATACTCCCTCCCCATGCACATGCATGGTTAAGTGCCACCCGACAAAAACACGAGATGCCCGAGAAAAAAGGATCCGACAAAAACACCCGATAAAAAGGATCAAGGGTCACCCGAAAAAAAGTACCCGAGAACCACCCAAGGATGACCCGAGAAAACCACCCTCTAGGCGGGCCCGACAACACCTTGGCCCGAGAACAAAGCCCCGATAACCCAACACTCACTAACCCGATCAAAACCAGCAAGACCACCCGATAACCCAACACTCACTAACCCGATCAAAACCAGCAAGACCACCCGATAAAAAAGGAATCGAGAACACCCACGATGGGACCCGAGAACAAAGACCCGAGGAAAACCACGCGTGGGGGAGACCCGATAACCCACCCTCAGCCACCCGAGAAAACCGACGGGGAGGACCCGATAAAACACCAAAAAACCCTAGGAGCCGACACAGATTCAAAAAAACCCTAGAACCACGATCACAAGGCAACGAAGCTTCGGATCTGCATTACAAATCGTTTCCAAGAGTCCCTACAAACCGTAGGGTTGACAACGAAGTTCTTGCGAACAAGAAGCTGAAGCCACGTAGGGAACGATCTGCCTTACAAGTCCGAAGAAACACGAAGCCCTAATGATCACGGAAAGGAAAAAAAACGAAAGAGAGAAGGGAAAAAACCTGAGAACGACGATCGCAACACCCACAAGCAACTATCACAAAAACCGAAATCGATTCCAATCATCCACGACGATCAAAATCAACCCCTAGATCGAAACACCAAAAAACGCCACAATCGCCCAAACCTAGAGAGAAAACGCTCTCCCGTCCCACTGACTTTCTTATGTACACAAGATTTCAAGTACAAGATATTTTCACTAGTCTAAAAATGGATTCATGCAATTTGCAAACGTTTATCAAAATATTTTGGATACTTAAAACCATATACACGTCCTCGCTTTAAGTTCCGTTAAGGAACGTGGTTTTAAAATCCATCTGTCGTTTCGTTTGTATCTCGTTATTTTCATCAAGTTGATGGTCAGTTCAACCGTTGTCTCATCTTATGGTTTATAGAATTCTTTCTACTTTGTCCCCATAGTGGTTTTTTTGTTTATAAAATCATTTTATTTTCCCCGAGATAAAATAAAAGAAGGGAAAATGTATTAAGAATCCACCACGTTGTGCAACAAATACTTTGTTTACGTTGGGTCGGTAGAAATAATATCCAATTATCTCTTTTGGATATTCCACGAAGATGTACTTTTGAAACCTTGAATAATAGCTTGTCAAAAGCTTTCTGCTTAACATAAGCGTCAGAACCCCTTGTAAGATAATTTTGGGATCTTCCCAATTTATAATTTCATATGGAGTTACACATGTCTCTAGGTTGGTGTATTATTCAATATTTAGGCAATTGTTTCTAGGTCATAACCCTAGAAACTCTTTAGGCAGATTTATATGATTCATCATAGAGCGAACCATGTGCAACAAGGTTTTCTTTCTCCTTTCAGGCACACCATTGTGGTATTATTGGAGGAGTTTTTAGTTGGGATGCTATCCCATGAGCTCTAAGATGATCAATAAACTCTTGGCTTGCGACCTCGGTTCAACCGAAGTGCTTTAGCCAAGTTGATTCTTTACTTCATTCTGAAACTCTTTGAGTATTACAAAGCTTTTATTTCTTATTTAAGTAAAGATGCCCATATTTACTGAAGTCATCAGTAAAGATAATGAAGTAGTGATGACCATTCCTTGTGACTGAACTGAAAGGCTTACATATATCAATATGACTTACTGTTAGGTCTGATTCAACAAGATCAAAGAGGAATCATATGCAAATCATTGAGTCGAATGTTTTAATGAAAGCTTTCTTATGAAACTACAAACGCGAAACTACTTTAGACGACTCTCATTAACGAAACCTCTAGCCCTAGACTCCTTTATATAATAGGTGTCTATTATATGGTAAGCCCAAACCCATAAGATCAAAACATAATATATAAGATTACAATAAATCTTTTCTTTTCTTTATAAAACTTTCCTAACTTAAGATATTTGATCCTAACATTCTCCCCCTAAATTTTTATAAAGGAAACATCTTCAAATCTTCTCCCCCTTGCTTTCTTTGGAAAAGCTTTAGTGTTGTCGGTTTTCCAAGCTCCCCCTTGAAATAAGCTCTTAGTCTTCGGTTTCAACTGAAAATACCAGATTCAATGTGCTATAACCGCCACTGATTGCACAAAATACCGCTTCAATCTATAGACTACTCGGCACAACTGTTAGCCGCAAAAATCAAAGATACATGTGCGAGTTTGCTTCAACGCTCAGTGGATAATCAACAAGAAATACAAAGAATCTGTCTTTAGCTGCAAGTTGAATAAGAAAGATGTGTGAAGAGCTTTAATCTGATAAGCTCAAAGAACTTGGATCACCGAGGCAATATTTATCATGGCAGGCTGGGAGATGATATTTCTCTATGAGCATTGCTTCTTTGACATATAATTGTTCAAACTATAACCGATTTCCAGAATACTTCCAAAACAGAAAGCAACCAAACTCAGATCCAGTCTTCTTAATCAGATGAATGAATATCGTCACTCAACATTCTAGATCACAAACAAACCTCTAGACAGTAAATGGTTAGGAGTTATAAGCACATAACAATAGCGTATACTTATTGAAACTGGCATCTAAGGAAAACTCCAGAATGATGACTGCAGAGAGTCAGACTTCTGATTAATCCAACAAGATACAGAATATAATCACTCTTGTTTTGAAAACTTTTGAAATCCGGCTTTGCATGAAATCCATGAACAGTGTTCCCCCTCCCGAGACTCAACGAATGGGGTCAAGGGGGACCGCCCTTGCAGGGTCTAGGGGCATCACCCCGAGATAAAATTTCTCTATATATAAAAAAATGATGCAGGGCTCTTGAATATTTTTCTTTTGACACCATAAGGAATCTTGGGTTGAAACTCAACCGTGGTCGTCGAAATAAGCTTTGGTCGGAATCTGCACGAAGTTCTCGGGTCTAGGAATGCGACATTCATGGATGTCGGGTCTTCAAGATGCGGCAAGTGGGAATGTCGAGTCACATTGATTCGATAAACATAGGTCCGATAAGAATTTATATCGGATCAATGTGGTCCGATAAGAATTTATGTCGGGTCTTATAGGTTCAATAAGAATTTATGTCGGATCAATGTGGTCCGATAAAAATTTTTGTCCGATCAATGTGGTCTGATAAGAATACAAGCAGTTGGGTCCGAGATCTTTGAAGGTTTGATGTAAAATATGATGAACACACAGAAACCTTAATCTCTAAGAAATCGATTAAACAAATAGATATTCAATTCGATCACGTTAATAAAACTTCCAGATCCAAAACACCCACCATTAACTCAGAAAAACGATTCTGCAGTCCCGAACTTCAAAAAGACGCATAGTGAGAAGAAGAAAAAAAATTCTCGATAGTACCTTGATCTTGCTGAACTTGATGATCGTATCAAATCAGATGGATTCGATTTCGGCTCTGATACCACTTGTTAGGTTTGATTCAACAAGATCATAGAGGAATCATATGCAAATCATTGAGCCGAATGTTTTATTGAAAGCTTTCTTATGAAACTACAAACGCGAAACTACTTTAGATGAATCTCATTAACGAAACCTCTAACCCTAGACTGCTTTATATAGTAGGTTTCTATTATATGGTAAGCCCAAACCTATAAGATCAAAACATAATATAAAAGATTACAATAAATCTTATCCTTTCTTTATAAAACTTTCCTAACTTAGGATATTTGATCCTAACACTTACTCCTGATAGCTCTTTAGTTCTTTCAAGTTCATTCTCCTTTTTTTTTTATAAACTTTTGTCATTTTTAAACAAGACTTACATATATCATATGAATCATCACATGATTCCAACACTCCGTCCGCCTAGAGTTTGGCTATGAATTTCTTGTTTATGTGTCACAAGTATGTCTGATTTAAGCCTAGTTTAATTCATTTGATTTGTAATTACAACTATTAATTTCATAAATACCGTTGTGTGGCCTAGCCACAAAATACAAAACATTGTTAAGGTAAACAGAAATTGTACTATCACTGAAAGTAAACATAAATCCAGTTTGATGTAATTGAGAAAGTGAAACTATATTCCTAGTAATGCTAGGTACATATAAACACTTGCTAAGTGGTAGAGTAAGGCCATTTGGTAGTTCCATATCATATGTCCCTTGAGCAACTGCAACTACCTTAGCTCCATTGCCCATTCTTAATTCCATTTGGCCTGGTTTCATTCTCTTTTCACTCCTTAGTCCCTGCAAAGTAGTACAAATATGAGTACCACATTTGCTATCCAATACATAGGAATTTGTATTAGAAGTGAACAAATCAATGTAAACATACCTGAAGTTCCGGCTGCAGTAGCCTTCTGCTTCTTCTTCTTTGCCAGTAAGGCCGGGCAGTTTCTTTTCCAATGCCCCATTTGGTCGCAGTTGAAGCAAACTGCATCTTCAGGAATCTTTCCCTTGCCCTTATCCTTGTTGGAACTTCCAACATTTGTTTTTCCCTTGGCAACCACCCTCTTCTTTTTGGCTATCCCACTTTTAGGTTTGATCATCAAAACCTGTTTTGGTTCGGGTACTTCCAACTTGGCAGTTACACTTCTCTCAGTAGTTTTAAGCATGCCGTGAAGCTCTGTGAGAGACTTATCCAAACCATTCATATTGTAGTTCATGACGAAATGGTCATATGATTTAGATAAAGAACGGAGAACAATATCGACTACTATTTCTTTATCTAGTGGGAAGCCTAGACGTGTTAATCGATCAACGTACCCTTTCATTTTCAAAACATGGGCACCGACCGATGATCCCTAAGTCATCATACATGAAAGCAATTCTTTGACTGTGTCAAACCTATCCTGCCTAGCCTGTAACTCAAACATAGATTTCAGAGACGAAATTATGTCCCAGGCTGTCATATCTTCATGATCCCTCAGTAACTTGGGAGTCATAGAGGCGAGCATGACACATCCAACCTCCTGTGAGTCATTTTGATACTTATCATAAGCAGCTCTGACTTCAGCTGAAGGTTTCAGGCAGGGGGGTTTTCAAGAACGTAGAACTTCTTTTCATGCCTAAGGATAACCCTTAGGAAGCGAAACCATTCGAGGAAGTTCGTCCCGTTCAATTTTTCATTATCAAGGATAGACCGCAGTGTGTATTGGGATAGGTTGTTAGCGTTTGTGTTTGAGTTTGGAACGGTTGTAGCTATCTACAAAATTTAAATTCAATTTTAGTAACTTTGAAATCTCAAATTAAATAATTAACCTTTCAAAATAATTTCATTTGAGCTAAGATCCATATTTCACCAATCTCCACAAATGGTTAATGCGCTATCTATGGAAATAGGTATTTAGGTAGGCATCATCCAATTACGTTCAACATAACTCTTAGGTGATCGTAGGATTCTATTCAATATATCATATATCAAAATAGGCATGTTTAATCCCACTTCAGCGCCTTGAAAATATTCATAAAATTTCCAAGTAAACTAACCATACTAAAGTATCGTGATCCCACCTAAATTCTTGACTTAGGTTTTATTGGGATCTGCCGTCCAAAACTACGACTATTTAAGTGATTGGTCAATTCTCTATTCACTTAATTCTCGTTATTCTGGCGCCTTGTCTCACACTATCATCATCCGGAATGATAGGTAATGCGCTGAACATACCGGACTCCGTAAGCTTCAACAAGTACTTTAAATGGACGGCGTTTAGTTTACGTGTGTAAAGGTTTGATTTTAGAAAACATTTCTATCTTTTAAAACGCGTAATTTTAATCTTAAAAATTTGTTTTAAAAGATTATCCAAAAATTGGTTTAATTTTGATAACATATCA
Source organism: Silybum marianum (assembly GCA_036898165.1). Classification (NCBI taxonomy): domain Eukaryota; kingdom Viridiplantae; phylum Streptophyta; class Magnoliopsida; order Asterales; family Asteraceae; genus Silybum; species Silybum marianum. Next base: position 9,485,445 of record CM072540.1, on the reverse strand, counting down.
ATTTTAAAATATCATATTTTATTACCAATTTAGAACTTATTTTGCGTTTTGACTTTATTTTAAAACCGTTTGCAAATTTAACAATAAATGAAAGCAGTAAATGAAATAAAACATAAATGCAAAGTAAACAAACACAACACAATAATATATGGTTTTGCCCCTAATGTGGTGTTGTGAGCCAACACAACAACCACGATCAATTCTAAGGACGTCTTCATGCTCCCACTGGCCTCGCCATCTTGGTGAACTCCAATGACTCCGTCTTGACTTCTTGAAATGCAATCTTCAGATGATTACAAAATAGATAGATAACATATCCTAATCTGTTTTACAATTGATCCTATCCAGAAAACTTAAAAGTAAAATTACAATCAATTTGCATTTATACATTTTAATTTTCCAGAAAAATAAATCATCCAAACAAACCATGGGTCTTTCGGGGCAAACCATATATTCTACATAATTATTTTAACATAAAATAAAACACTTGGCCAAAACAATTAACATAATTAAAAGGCCAAAGTTGAACAAATTATTATATGGCAAATCTTAAATCGACATTGACCCAAAATCGAATGTGTGGGTTACTAGCCCGTGATCGCTAAACCAATATGGGCTAAAAACGGTCCATAAACTAGTTTTGAAAAGAAATTCCAAAACCTCTAGTCGTGCCTCACCATGGTGTGGGGACGACGGTACCAAAAAGACACCAAGTTGTAAACAAAAGAACTAGAGGGGCAGCAGCCTCGCCATGGCAACCAACCGACGACACGAAGGGAAAACAAACCGGTGGCAAGAATTGCAAGTGGTCGGAGATGGCCAACGTGGCGCGGACGTAAACAAACCAGCATCACCATCCTTAAAGGGCGACTATCTAGACGACCAACCATAACCGCTGGTGACCATGGTTCAATGGTGGTCCTAGACTCAATGCAGACGACTCTAACTGAACTTGACCTTTTCGATAGAAACGAAGAGAAGTCGTGGTTTTCACGGTGTGCCAGAAAACAACTGGCGATTGCATTTGGCGAGCCAAAACCCAGCCACAGAAGGTCTCCGCTCAACCACAATCGAGGTTGCGATCGAGACCAACATCAGCCGAGGAGAAGAAAAAGGCAGCAACCGAAGAGGGAAATAGGCCGCGGCAACAGCCGTATTCGCCGGCTACAGAAGACAACCAGCGGTCGCCGGTCGGTTACGAGATCAACGGCGACAGCAGACGCCGGCCTAAGACGGCCGACTATGGTCAAGAGAAGTGGCAACAGCCACAGGAGGGTCCGGCGAGGACCAGCGACGACCGACGGTTGCAAAAGAAACAGCAAACGAGGGCTGTAACGATCGGAGGCCGACAGTGATTGGCCGAAGATGGGTCGACAGCGATTAGTCGACAACGAGAGGAGACCGGAGGTGCAAAAATCAGCCATGCAGCTGTGGTTTATGTGAAAGAGAGAGAGCAGGCGACATGTAGGGTTAACAAAACCCTTTTACACACTTTTATGGTCAACAATAAAAATTATGGTCAACCATAAAACATGGACCAATTGGATTTCAAATTCAATTAGATTTTAGGGTACAACCTTTCAAATCTGGATTCAATTTAATTGACTTTGCCATAAAATAATTGTTCCTTTATTTAATTAAATGTTCAAAGTGGCTCTGATACCACTGTTGGGTTTTGATACACTTCGTAACCGTAAACGCAGCGGAATAATAAAAAGTATTGGTTACAAATTAAAACCCATAGCCGGATCCAATTATACATTTAATTAAATTAACAACACACCATAGGGTGTTTAGAATTGTACCTTTCGTGATTTGACGTGGTTGATCGAAGCACTTAGAAACCAACAGAGGTTTCCTCTAGCGGTATCCACACACGAACACGCGTAGTTCAACCGGGTGCTAGCCCGAAAGTTCCCTAATTCTAATATGTGAATATGAGAGAATCGAATACCTAAACTGGTTTGGCCTATCACCCTATTTATACTGACGGGTATCTCAGATAGACCACAACTCAATAAAGTATTAATGTTTATGTACATAAATTTATATAATTATCTAAACATTAACAATTATACATATTTATAGATAACCTCCTGTAATTATCATAATTACACTTTAACACATATTTTATAATTATTCTACAAGAATAACTATTTAACTGTCAATCATGACTTTCAGGTTTCTTTCAAATGGAAGCAAACGTATTATTTGCGTGCGACCCTAGGTTTACATACTCCTCAGCAGTATCCCTGTGTGACACGTGTCGTGGGCATATAATAACTTACAATCCCCATAATGGCAGATCCATTGATTTTATAGGTATTTTAGTTATTATATTTTTTAAAGTTAAAGTACAAGTCTTTAAAACTCCTTTCAAGGCTTGGAATAAAAGTTTGATATTATTAAGGACCTATAGATTTTGAAGGATTTTAAAATTTTGGATAATTCAAGATCTAATTTAGGAGTTTTTAGTTTTTGTGAGTTTCCATTATTGTGTATTTTCTTAAGATATTACATTTGTGTTTAATTATTACTTTATGATCGAAATTGTGGGATCTACTTTCTCATTTGTGGGCTTTGTAAATGTGCACAACGACGAAATGGGTTGTCAGAGGCTCGTCGGAGAAAAGCTCTAGGTTGACAGACATTAGAGTGTGGGTCTTGACAAACGAAGGAGGGGGTTAGGCTTTCTCTTAGTTATTGTTAAGAAGAAGAATTAAAAATTGTACCTTAACTTTATTTAATAAATAATGCAAACAGTACAAATAGCGCGTTAAGTTATATATAGGATGGACTTATAACCAAGTTTCTTAGCTTGCAGATTACCCACTAGTGTTCCATGCAAATTCTCTCAAGCGAACGTGCATCCATAAATTTTCAAAGAAACTTTGCCACAAATCCAAAGTAGAACCTCCAAGCGAGATAATGGTCTACATATTTTCTGAATGTGTATTGTATATGAATATAACATTAAATATAGATTAACCTTGCAAAAGTACAAACGAGATCAATTAAACACACAAAATAATGAATTTAAGTTTGATGATTAATACAATAAATAAATATTTAGAAGAGAAACAAACCTAATCTTTCCATCAAGTACATTGTCAACTAGGACTGTGCTTATTGACCTCTTCTCCGGCGATCCTTTAACGATCAATCATAACAAGTTCAAAAGAATTAACGGTATCAATCTTTGCAAAGCCACAACATCACGTAACCAAGAATAAAGTTTAGTTTGAAAATGACAACATAAACCGAAAGGTTACAGTAAAATAAAAATCAATGGACAGTCCAACCTTATAACCGGAGATCCGTAATAATTACAGTGACATTAAGGTCATTGTGGCAAATCTCCCACCTCTAATTTTATTTATATTACATTTACCGGAGATTCAAAAGTAAAAAAAACGAGATCAAATAAACGCACACAAAATTTATGAAAATTAAATTTGATGATCAATGCAATAACTAAATAATTAGTAGAGAAACATACCTCAGCTTTCCGTCAAGTAACTTCCCAGCTATGACAGTGCTCGTTGACCTCTTCCCCGAGGACCTTATTATGATCATCTTTAGCAAATTTTGAAAGAACTTACGGTGTCGATCCTCGCAAAACCACAACATCACATAGCCAAGAATCTATTTAAGTACGAAAAGGACGACATAAATTGAAAGATTGCAATAAAAAAATCAATATAAAGTTCATCCCTATAATGGCAAATCCATTGATTTCATAGGCATTTTAGTTATTATATTTTTTAAAGTTAAGGTAAAAGTCTTTAAAGCTTTGATATTATTAAGGACCTATAGATTTCTGAAGGATTTTAAGATTTTGGATAATTCAAGATCTAATTTAAGAGTTTTTAGTTTTTGTGAGTTTGAATTATTGTGTATTTTCTTAAGATATTACATTTGTGTTTAGTTATTACTTTATGATCGAAATTGTGGGATTAACTTTCTGATTTGTGGGATTTGTAAATGTGCACAACGACGAAATGAGGGGGGTTAGGCTTTCTCTTAGCTATTGTTAAGAAGAAGCATTAAAATTGTACCTTAACTTATAACCAAGCTTTCTTAGCTTGCAGATTACCCCCTAGTGTTCCATGCACATTCTCCCAAGCGAACGTGCATCCATAGATTTTCTAAGAAACTTTGCCACAAATCCAAAGTAAAACCTCCAAACGAGATAATGATTAACATATTTTCTGAATGTGTATATATCAATAAAACAGTATATATAGATTAGCGTTATAATAATATTGGAGAGTATACAAACCTAAACATTTCCATGATCATCGTTGAAAAATTGTGTCAAATCTCCCTGAAATTGACAGACTGCAAAAGTAAAAACGAGATCAATTAAAACACAAAATATGGAATTTAAGTTTGATGATTAATACAATAAATAAATATTTAGTAGACAAACAAACCTCATCTTTCCATCAAGTACATTGTCAACTAGGACAGTGCTCATTGACCTCTTTTCCGGCGATCCTTTAATGATTAGTGTTAGCAAGTTCAAAATAATTAACGGTATCAATCCTTGCAAAACCACAACATCACATAACCAAGAATAAATATTAGTATGAAAATGACAACATAAATCGAAATGTTGGTCCCAAAGGGGTCTACCAGAGTTCAAAGATGTAGAAAAGTTTGTAGAACGGAGGGGGGGTTGAATACATACACAAGTAGATTTTGGTTTTTAGATTAGTTTATATAAATAAACAAATTTACATTTACAAGCGGAATATGAACAAGTATAAAACCTATTATGTTGTTACTAAAGAAATCACTAAGTTGATGCACAAGGAAAGAAAGAAATAGCAATAGAGGTTTTGAGAGAGAATAGCATGCATGAAGATGGAAAATGATTTCCCATCTATTTATACCCGTTTGCATTTAATGCAAAGCAAAAGGTACATGTCATGTGTCAAACATGTGGAGGATGTTTGTCCTTTGGTTAATAGGATGGCCATGCTTTTAGCCACCTATGAATAGTACCAAATCAGATTTGATGGGGACATAAGAGACAATTTGTACGTCCTTTTCTGACAAGGTGTTGAGGTTTTGACTTTTGTGCATCGAGGAAAAGATCAACAATAATCTTGTTGAAAGCTTCATTTTATCACTGACCTGGAGACAACAAGGATGAAGTCACTGAGGTATTGCTGAGGCTTTACAAGATTTCACACTTCTGATTAGATGAGCTTTGCTATCACTGAACCGCTTCAGATCATTACTTGTTCGTCTCTATCTTCAGCTTGGTCTTCGACTGTCGCTGAATGGACATGTGGTGTGATTGTTGTTCTTCAGATCTTTAGAGAAAAGGTTAGGTTTCCTGAAGCGATCGCTGAGTGCAATCAGCGTGTGCTATCGCTGAACCTGAATTATAACTTTATACATGGAATTTTCACTAAGTATTGAGAGGAATCATATTCAAATCACTGAAAGGATTTTTGTATCAACAATCTCCCCCTATTTGACTACGATTAAGAAATATAGGAAAATTGCTTGAACTGATTAATAAAGACTTAGAGAATTTTAGAGTAAAGAATTCTAAGTACTAATCTGTGAGATCTTTTTCAGCTAATCTATTTTCTGAAGTGAGTTTCATTTATAGGGATAGGAAATTTCAATTTTACAAGTTTAAAAGCTGTAAAGTTCATTCTCTAAATAAATTACAGAGTGTAATATCAGTGAGTGAGGTTGTTTTAACGAAGATAGAACTCTTATGTTCATTGTCCCATTTACTATTTTCAAGGATCTTTTCAGTACACAGATGGAGTAGAGTACTTCATTGAATTTCATTGAGGATTAATCTGAAGAATTACATACATAATGAAATTACAATAATTTGGTAAAGTACATTACACTTAAAAATGTTACAAAGGAAAAGAAACTAATGACTAATCAGAGAGTTTCTCTTTTCTTCTTCGTAGCTCATTCTCATAGATCTTCTTCTGTAGTAGAACCGGGTCATTGGTAGATCAGCAACTGTAGTACATGATCTTGATGAGTTTTGATGGAGCTTTCCTGATCTCTTTGTTTCTAAGAAACTTTAATAACCCTTGGTTATCAAGAATGACCATTCCAGCTTTAGGGGGTGATGATTTCATGCTTAGTGAATCTTCTGGCTTCAGGAAGAAAAGTGTTGAGCATAGAGATGTCAGGGATTTCAAGATGACCAAGAACACTTTCATAGCTGAATTTGGTTTCATGGTCACTTCCTGATGAGGGGCCTCCTTCAGCATCATCTGATCTTGTCTTTCTTCTTTTCGTATGTTCACGGAGAGGAGGAACTTGGACGTGTTGCGACATCCTTTGCAATAGCTAATCAAGAATTCTTTCTACAACATCTCTGAATTTGGACTTTGATTGCTGAATGGCATCTCTGATTTCCAGCCATTCAGAGTATCCGTAAAACTTCAGAAACTTGGCTTCTTCACGTTCACTCCTTGAATGTCTGTACATTCGTACAAATACCTTCAGACCCTTCTTTTTGGAAGTGTATCCTTCGATAGTAGCACGAGTGATTGTTGAATCAGACATACAGTGTTTGAACCTTTCAGTACATCATCTAAGTTCGTTGTTCCATTGTTCTTCAGTTTCTTTATTCAGAGCATGTAGAATTCTTTCTTGAGCTATGATTGGATTCACTTTTAGGTTGTCCCTTGTGATTTCCTTCTGTGCTAGGGCTTCAGCGACCTTTAAACTTTCTTCATTTTGCCTCTTGGCCGCTTCTTCTCTTAGATTTTCCTCTCTGATCATCTGTCGTGCAATCTTTAAGTCTTTTTCAGTTTGCTTCATCTCTTCATGCATTCGTCTCTGAGCTTCAAGTGCCTCTACTCTTTCCTCTTTTGAGAGAAAAGAAAATTCATCAAACACCCTGATTGGTAAAGGGGCTTCTGGCTCAGATGTATGAGGAGGAATTTTAACTCTGGTTGCTTCCATGGCTCTGATGAAGTTTATTCTTTTTTCTTCTTCTTCAGGCTCCCTTATTATTTGTTTATATACATGCCTTTGAACAAGGTCTTCTTCTTCTTCAGATTCAGTATCGGATATATACAGGAACTGATCTTCAGAAAAAGGTTCATTCATGAATGAAGGCCCTTTGGGGAACAGGGATCACTGAAAGGAGAGGAGGAGAGAGGTTCATTAGCAACAGAAGTTTGGGGAGGATATTGAGCTTCAGAAGGTGGGATATAAGTGACGAGAGGAAGGCATACCTCAATAATGAGCTCCCCCTCTGAAATTATAGGAATAGAATCAAGTTCTACAACTTCTTTATTCTTCTCTGAGGGTCCAGGTTGATCCCTTTTAGGATTTTTCCTGTCCCCCAAAGGGCTTCTGAAAACAACTCCCCTGATGGTGTTGTTTCTGGTCTATTTTTAGTCCAGAAGGAATCATCGTCATCATCATCATCATCATTATTATCCTTGAGGGAATAATAAGGGATGTCTTCAGGTTCATTGTTGCCTTCATCTTCATCTTACTCTTCTTCATCATCTTCATCACCTGCTTCAGGAATAGGTGGTTGTTGATAAGGTTGCTGAGGTTGTGGAGGAGGTTGATTCATGAGCTGTTCAGCGAGTTATTGCGCGAACTTCTCCCCCTATTTGTTATTGACAGGTAGCGTGTGCACAAAGAGTGTATGCACATTTGAGTCGAGAGATGAGAGGGTTGTGGCTTGAGAATTTGAGTTTGAGCGATCAAACCCAACTGAGACCTGTCTGCTTCAGAGAATGAAGGAGCTTTCTCTGACATGCCTTTAAGAAGGCGCAAAACTTCTGCTAGATTTTGCTGAATTTCAGTAATTGCCTTGGCTTGATTCTCAGCTTGTTTGGAGAGAGCTTTAACCTCTCTCTCAATATAACATTGGTCGTCTCTCACTGTATGCGGATCAGTGGAGAAATTGTTGATAGCCACCTTCATGGCAGGGACCCTAACCACCTGCTTGTAGATCCTTTATGAGGCGTACCACAGAGTGTCAACTCGTTGCCTTGTGGTTGCACACTCTTACACCAAAAAGTCAATCGCTGGGAATGAGGGAGGAGCCAGAGTAATCTGGGGTATGTCTACAGGGATAGAAGGAAATGTGGGAAGACCCTTCTCCTTCTTCACGTCTCGTAGAATTCGTTAGAGAATGTTATAACTTGACTAACGAGGTACTAACCGCGCGACCTAACATCGTTAATGATATATCCGTTATACCGTTATCTCTGTATTTATATCATTTTCAGTTACAAGTCAAAGGCTTTATGAAGACATTATGGCGACATTGAAGACAAATAATGAAAACTCGTCCATTATGACCGTTTGGCTGTTACCAAGACCATCGTCCGGGTTCAAGTATAAAAAGAGAGCTAAAATCAACAAGAAACACACGTTGAAACACAACGAAATACTGAGAAAAGCTCCGAGTACACTTTGACGAACTCACAACACCATAGTCCAAACTCACGACAACAACGCCGCAAGTCACGACAACAGTCGTAGATTCACAACCGATCATTCATACTGTTTTTGTAACCTTGTTTATTGTTCTTAAGGTCGGCGTCCCTGTTTGACGTCCTTTTTCCTTAGTGCATCGACGATCCCCTTACGGTCGTCCGCTGTTTTTCTCTCGGAAGGGAGTTTTCCGCGTCAACAATTCTTTATGTCATTTACATTATGTTTGTTTGTTTTTCGAATTGGTTTTCTTTCTTTAGTTGATAAAGGTCTGAATCGTTAGTCTACCGTTAAGTCATTTTTTGGCATTAACAGTTTGACGCCATCCGTGGGACCCAACTAGAGAAAACATCTCTTCGAAAAACTTCCCTTACTACTAATTTGTTTAAGAACTTTCTTTGAAACAGGAATGGTGAGGATAGAAGATAATCAAAGCGGAAAATGCACGAAATCAAACGGCAAACGAATTGGAAGCCTTGCGATAACAGTAATATTCAGCGACGAGGATCTAGGCGACACCAGACGCAGACATCATGATGGCCTTGTCGTCCAACTCACCATCGGGAATTGTCTGACCAAAAGAATTCTCGTCGACGGAGGAAGCTCAGCCAACATCATCTTTCTCAATACCCTCAAAGCTATGGGGATAAGTGAGGAAGAAGTCGTACGACGATCAACGGTCTTAGTCGGCTTTAATGGCGACGCATCCACGACATTGGGCGAATCTTTGTGAAAGGAGTCAATAAATCGACTCGCTTTAACGTGGTCGAGTGTTCCTCAGCTTACAACGTTATCCTTGGAAGACCCTGGATACACGATATGAAGGCGGTCCTCTCGACGTACCATCAGACGATAAAATTTCCTACTCCCTGGGGGGTACAGAAAATAAAAAGTGAACGAAAAGACGCAAGAGAATGCTACAAAGTCGCAATGAGACCTCGAAAGCAGAGCATCTAGCAATTACAGAGCCAGGCGGACGACAAGTCCCCTGACGACTACGGACTCCAGGAAATCGCCTTGGATCCAGCCAGACCTGAACGCACAGTATTCCTGGGGGCTTCCTTAGACGAAGAAATAAAGAATGATCTCATACGATTCCTAAGGGACCACTTTGATTGTTTCGCTTGGACGCACGAAGATATGGTCGGCATAGACCCGAGTATTATATCACGCAAGTTGGACGTGGACGCAAGCTTCCCCCGATCAAGGAAAAGCGAAGGAAGTTTGCACCTGAAATGAACAAGATTATCAATGAAGAGGTCGATTCTTGGGACACATGATGATGCGTCGAGGCATTGAAGCTAGTCCAAATCAGATCAAACCAATCCTCGACTTACGATCACCAAGGAACCTGAAAGAAGTACAATGCTTGACTGGGAGAGTCCCAGCTTTAAATCGTTTTATTTCAAAATTGTCGGACAAATGTCATTTATTCTACAACGTCCTCAAAAAAAATAAAGGTTTCGACTGGACTGATAATCACGAAAGAGCGTTGGGTGAGATTAATGAATACATGATGTCTCCACCTCTTTTGTCGAAACCAAAAGATCACGAAATCCTATACCTATACTTATCGGTAAGAAACACTTCCGTAAGTTCGATACTGGTTCGAGAAGACGAAAACCAGCAAAGATCGATATATTACGTGAGCAAATCCGTCGTCGATGCAGAAGCAAGATATTCGTCGATGGAAAAGTTACTCCTGTCATTAGTAACTTCAGTAAAGAAGTTACTACATTACTTCGAAAGTCATCCAGTTGCTGTCGTCACCAACTACCCGCTCAAGTCTGTCTTGAGGAAGCCAGAATTAACTGGCAGACTCGCGAAGTGGAGTATTTATCTAAGTGGTTACGACATCTCCTTTATTCCACGAACAACAATAAAGTCGCAAGCAATTGCTGACTTTATCGTAGATTTTACACCCGACCTAGAGAAGGAAGCCATTACAGAGATTTCATCTATGGTGAATTTAGACGACAACCAATGGAAAATCTACGTTGACGGATCGTCCAACATACGTGGAACCGGCTTGGGACTCGTCTTAAAATCACTATAGGGGGCATAATGGTATATTCGATATCTTGCGACTTCAAAGCAACGAACAACGAAGCAGAATATGAATCATTGATCGCAGGACTAGAAATGGCCCACAAGGTGGGGGTAAAACATCTCTTGGTTAAAAGCGATTCCCTGCTGATCGTCAATCAGCTGAATGGGGAATTTGCGACTAAAGACGCACGAATAACAAACTATTTTTGAGGTCGCAAAAGAAAAAATGAAAAACTTCGAATCTTGTACTATACAGCAAGTACCAAGAGATCAAAACATGCAGGCAGACGCTTTAGCTAACTTGGGGTCCGCCCTCAGTAAATCCAAATTTGACAATATACCGATAATTCATTTGGAATCTCCATTGATCGAGAAACATGATGTCGCAGTCATAACCAGTAACGACGAGGACGAATGGTTCAGAGAAGTAAAAGACTACCTCAAAGATGGTCGATTACCAGAAGACAAGCTGAAAGCCGGGCAAATACGATTTAAATCTTCCAAGTATGTTATAATGCACAATCGTCTTTACAGAAGATCTTCTACCGGGCTAAACCTACGATGTGTAAATAAAGGTCAAGTAGAAGAAATCCTCCGAGAAATGCACGAAGGCGAGTGTAGGAATCATTCTGGAGGTCGAAGTCTGGCGAATCGAATCTCACGACAAGAATATTACTGGCCGACGTTGCGGCAGGACGCGTTCAAGTACGTATAAAATTGTGATTCATGTCAAAGACACGCAAGCACGACTCATAAGCCTTCGGAAAATTTACACTCGATGCTGACTCCGTGACCGTTCATGCGTTGGGAAATGGATATAGTCGGGAAATTACCACCAGCCCCCGGACAAAAAGTGTTTCTCCCGGTGCTTACAGACTATTTTTCTAAATGGATTGAAGCCGATGCTTTTTCCCAAGTACGGGATAAAGAAGTTATTGCCTTTATCCAGAATAATATAATCTGTAGATTTGGGATACCGTCAGAAATCGTATGCGACAACGGATCTCAGTTCATAAGTGAGAAAACAAGAAAGTTCTGTGAAGATCGCCACATTAAACTCATAACCTCGACGCCTAGATACCCACAGTCGAATGGGCTAGCTGAGTCAAGCAACAAGACTATTATCAACACTATCAAGTGACGCCTTAGTTCTGCGAAAGGAAAATGGGTAGAGCAACTCCCGACGGTTCTATGGGCTAATCGAACAACACCCAAATCCGCCACTGGACAGACACCTTTCTCTCTAGTCTATGGGTGCGAAGCAGTGCTACCTATCAAAATCAGATTACCTATTACTAGACACACAACAGTCGAACAAAATTTCAACGACCTCAGTTACGACGTTGATGGGTTGGAAGAACTAAGGGAAGCTGCACTCATTTGAATGGCTATCCAACAGCAGACTGTCGCCAGACATTTTAACAAGAATGTAAGGGTCAAAACATTCCAAGAGGGGGATTATGTTTTACGACGTGTCTTCCAAAATACCCAAGAGCTTAACACAGGAAAATTAGCACCCAAATGAGAAGGACCTTATAGAATTACCCAAATCGTGGCAAAAGGGGCTTATCACTTGCAAAATATAACTGGTTGGGATATCCCACGGAGCTGGAACGCCACTCATCTCAGGAAGTATTTCTTTTAAAATTCGCAAGTTTTCATCGCATGTTTATTCCCCTTTTTTTCTATATACAATTACTAACTTGAGCGTCGGAGGGTCGTTGGTCAAACCAACGACCACCTCTAACATTTTCTTTCGATCGCAGGTACGTCGGAAGTCGCAAGAACCCACGAAGCGATATAAAAATACATATATAAACAAAAACCTAAGTCATGGAAAAAGGTAAATATATTAAAATTCCTTACAAAAAATGGCCCGACCCAAAAATGTCGTCCATAGCAAAAGTACAAAAAGAAAAGGAAAATCAAGGGGCAGGAGGGGTGAACTTTGCCAGTTGACCATTAAGGTCGTCGAGCTATGCTTGGGCCTCGTTCAGTTGAGGTCGCCACTGACCTCAGTAACCTTCCTGATAAGGGTCGACTCCAACTCGGCCTCCAAAACCCCTATTCTCTCCAGGGCGACCTCCAAGCGTCGTCGGAGATCAGAAAACTAACGCTCTGTTCTCGAGCAAGGTCTTCTTAAACCTCCTCGAAACGAGAAGAAATCTCTCGGCTTTAGCCGATGCATCCTCTTCCATCGCTTGCAAAGCTTCCTCCCGATCACGGACTCTTGTCTCCAGGTTGGAAGCCATGGTCACAACCTGACCAATCGACGCCTGAAGGGCCTGAAAAACACACCGATTGAAACCATCAGGGATGCATAACGCACGAACGCGGACACACACGACGCATGAAGCATGATTATTAAAAACATACGACGCATAAAAATCATAAGCTACCTGAAAAGAAGGGACGGGGTACTCGGCGTCATCGCCAAAAATGGACGGGCTTCCCTCCATAGGTTTCCTCCCTTTGTCCCTCGATGGGGCAGAAGAACCAGTTACGTGCGATGGCCTAACGACCATCAACGTCTTCGCCTTCTTGGAACTAGAAGTCCCAAAAGACGGTTCTCTCAGGATCGACCCAAAAGCGCCTGGTCGACCCGCGCCCCTACGGGCAGGCAAAATCCTTCGACCATGGGAAACTCCACCATTTTTCCTAAATCAATGAGGAAAAAGAATGAGGAAACGAAAACTTCATTAGGACAAAAAGAAAGATAGTTCAATACCTATTTCTTCTCCCTCCGGTTCAGAAGTCGGATGAGACGCCTTGATGAAGGTAACACCCTCATCCTCCTCATCCACGATATCCTCATCCTCATCCCTCTCATCCATAGGAACTACGCCCTCTTTGGGATCGTAGACCTGAAACTCCCGGTGAGAAATCTGCCGAAAGAGCGCGAGCTTGGCCGACGAATCGGGCAAGGGTGCAAGTTTGCACGTCATGCCTGAAAACCAAGATAGGAAAAGAGTTAAATAGGAATCTTATTCCAACCAAAAAATAAAGAAAACGTCGTTTACCTTGCGTAGGCCACTCGTAGACGATCCAGTTCTCGACAGGGGCATAAGACGCCAAACTACAGAAACATAGCGACTCTTCCAGCCGCGATCATTCACTGCAATACCAGGTATCAGCTTCTGGTCCCGTCGATCCTTGGAATAAGGACTGAATCGATGATTAGCGTCAGCTTTGACCGTGTAGGCCAAAAGTAGCTCATGGACGGTGAAAGGGGAAACCCAATCAGCCGTCAATCGCTCTATAGTCAGAACGATCCTCCAGAACTGGGGCATTAACTGCCCCGGGGATATCTCGAATCGACTGAAAAAATCCCTCACCAGAGAAGAGAATCCCCATGTAAACCCAATCTTGAATGGGTATTCGTAAAGGACGAAACGATCAGCGGGACATTCCTCCGCTCCGAGATTACCAGGACTCTCTAACTGAACATAGTCAGGGAGCCATGCTAAGTCCTTGAAAGCGAGAAGGTCGTCTGGCGACGATATCGTACTCAATAAACTCGACATTCTTGGCGAAAGAAGAAGTTTGCTCTGATATGAAGAATTGCAGGTTCTTTAAAAAAGCAAAGAAGAGGGCCTGGATTTAGGAAGCCAAATCGTTTCCTTTTATGCGAAAATAAAAGGTGATTTGTTTTCTCCCCAGATCGACAGCTGTTGATCAAAAGTCTCGCATGCAACCGCCAGATCCTCGACACCTGTCCCTCGCCTATGTCATCCGTGTATCATGCGGATGACATCATCATCGTTATCCCAAATCAAACCGGGATTAAACCGATTACTATTCAAAACTGAATCGATTGCCGCATTGATCGATATAGTTGCCAAAAAATTGGTCGCATGACAGAATAAATTCTTGAAATAATTTCCCGCAAAAAATTTCAAAAATTTATGGGCAAACTGTTATACCCAAAATTAACGCAGTTAACTCCGTTAAGTTTCGTTAGAATTCTGCCGTTAACTCCGTTAGAGAATGTTATAACTTGACTAACGAAGTACTAACCGTGCGACCTAACGTCGTTAATGATATATCCGTTATACCGTTATCTCTGTATTTATATCATTTTCAGTTACAAGTCAAAGGCTTTATGAAGACATTATGGCGACATTGAAGACAAATCATGAAGACTCGTCCGTTATGACCGTTTGGCCGTTACCAAGACCATCGTCCGGGTTCAAGTATAAAAAGAGAGCTCAAATCAATAAGAAACACACGTTGAAACACAGCGAAATACTGAGAAAAGCTTCGAGTACACTTTGACTTACTCACGACACCATAGTGCAAACTCACGACAACAGCGTCGCAAGTCACGACAACAGTCGTAGACTCACAATTGATCATTCATACTATTTTTGTAACCTTGTTTATTATTCTTAAGGCCGAAGTCCCTGTTTTACGTCCTTTTTCCTTAGTGCATCGACGATCCCCTTACGGTCGTCCGTGGTTTTTCTCTCGAAAGGGAGTTTTCTGCGTCAACAATTCTTTGTGTCATTTACATTGTGTTTGTTTGTTTTTCGAATTGGTTTTCTTTCTTTAGTTGATAAAGGTCCGAATCGTTAGTCTACCATTAAGTCATTTTTTGGCATTAACAAGAACATAGCAGCGAACCTAGGGAAAGCAATAGCTTTGTCCCTCTTCTGGTATATTACCTGGTTGTATAGTTCGCTGAATATGTATTCATCGAAGTTCAGCTTCCTACCTGTGCAGAGAGCGACCGCCATCTCTTGGGAGGGCTTGCTTGCCTGATCATGTGAGCCAAATTTGGAGCTTAAGCATTGAATGACGTGCGTCCAGATATATTTCCATCTCGCTGGCATGCGCTTCTTTTCCACCTTACTGATGGACTTGACGATCTGCTTCGTCTCTTTGTCAACTGGCCAAGCATAGCCAATGGCATCAAGGAAATCCTGAATTTCCTCAGTGGTAGGAGCAGCAACCCATTTTTCATTGTCCTCCTTAGTTGGAAGACGGAAAGCATTCCTTATCACTCCAGAGGTGATAACAATGGTGCCAAGGGCAGTAGTGAACAGAATGGTGGGAGCTTTCTTCCTTGGAGTTGCCATTTCTGTTTCAAAAATGGGAACACCAAATAGAAAAATCATGGATTAATACAAAAGTATGTATAAACCAGAGTATTTTTGGTACAAAGGTTAACACAGAGAAGATAATAAGAAAACAAATGTTTGTGAGCAGCGAAGGCTAGTTTTAAAAAGAATTTGTTATTTGGCTGAGTTTTAAAAAGAATTTTAAAAAATCAAACAAATGTTAGTGATTTTGGTAAAAAAAATATACCAAAAACAAGTATTAGAGGGTTTTTGAAAATAAATATGGATTAAACTTTCCAACAGTTCTTCTGTTCTAAAAATAACTTAGAACAGGTTTAAGAATTTTTTATTTTAGAGAAGAAAACAACATTCTTGTTTTTTTAGAGAAGAAAGGGTTAGTCAAACCTTGAGAGTTAGGACCGGAGAAAAAACGCACAAGTGCTTGTTCTTGGTGTTCTTGAGTGAGCTTTGAAGATTCAAGAGAGTTCTTGCTTTTGAAAGTTTTGAGCGCGTAAAGAGTGAAATGAAATATATTTCACTTTATATAGGAGGAGACGATACGAAGTAGAAAAAGACGAATCGAAGGTTTTAGCTTTTTGATAAAAAGGTAATAATGACCTACGACACGTTCCTAGGGTTTGATTGGATAGGAGACGTTGAGGCCGTCATGTGTCTATAAAAGTTCTGACGTGTCCTTTTCGAAAAATAAAACAATTATCATTAAAAAAATGTTAATCATTATCCTTAAATTTCTCCAATCATTAAGATCAAAAGTATTCTCATTGATGGGTTTTCTTTTTAGAATTCATTTCCTAAATAGAAAGACATTCAGAGAGTATAAGAGACTCGAAGTCATACCTGAGTGATATCTTTTTAGAGTTCAACGAATGACTGAAGAATTTGAAATTCATTTTTATAATCACTAAAATTGTAAATCATTGAAGAAGTTATTCTTCCATGTTTAACATTCCTAGTTCGCTGATTAACATATTAAATCTTGATTCTTTAAGAGATTTTGTAAAAAGATCAGCGAGCTGAAAATCAGTGGGAATAAAATGAAGTTCAATTTCACCATTCATAATATGATCTTTGATAAAATGATATCTAATCTCGATGTGTTTGGTCTTAGAGTGAAGTACAGGGTTGTTTGCAATTTCGATAGCACTAGTGCTGTCACAATATATAGGAACTTTTGATAGCTGAATATCATAATCAGCGAGCTGATTTCTCATCCAAAGTATTTGGGCACAACAACTCCTGCTGCGACATATTCAGCTTCAGCAATTGATGTGGACACTGAATTTTGCTTTTTACTTGTCCAACTTATCAACTTTCCCCCAATGAGCTGACACCCACCAGTGGTGCTTTTCCTATCAATTTTGCATCCTGCAAAATCACTATCTGAATAACCCATTGGATCGAACCCTGAGTCTCTGTGATACAAGAGACCAAGATTAGGAGTCCCTTTCAGATACATGAAGATTCTCTTTACAGCGGTAAGATGGGATTTATTGGGTTCAAATTGATATCTAGCACATAAACAGGTGGCATACATAATATCAGGCCTACTAGCAGTTAGATAAAGTAAGGATCCTATCATTCCTCTATCCGCAGTGACATTAACAGGTTTACCATCAGGGTCCTTATTTAAAGTCAGAGGAGGTGCCATAGGAGTTTTCATTGAAGAGCTTTGAGTTAAATCAAATTTATTCAACATATCTTTAACATATTTACTTTGACAAATAAATATGCCTTTTTCAGATTGCTTTACTTGAAGACCAAGAAAATATGTTAGTTCACTCATCATACTCATTTTATATTCCTTTTTCATACGTTTGGCAAAACAAGTGCAAAGTTTAGGATTCGTGGAACCAAAGATAATGTCATCTACATATATTTGAGCAAGAATGATATATCCCTTACGTTTTCTAAGAAAGAGGGTTTGATCAATCTTACCACGAACAAATTTTTTAGCGAGAAGGTATTTCAAGAGAGTGTCATACCATGCACAGGGAGGTTGTTTCAACCCGTAGAGTGCCTTGTCTAGCTTGTAGCCGTATCTTGGATGCCTTGCATCAGCGAAGCCGGGAGGTTGTTCGACATAGACTTCTCCATTCAGCTTGCCATTTAGGAAGGCACTTTTGACGTCCATTTGATAGACTTTGAAATTTTTGTGAGCAGCGAAGGCTGGAAACAACCTGATTGCTTCTAACCTTCCTAGTGGAACAAAAGGTTCATCATAGTCTATCCCTTCCTCTTGTTTGTATCCCTGAGCAACAAGTCGAGCCTTGTTGCGGGTTACAGTGCCGTTTTCATCTAACTTGTTACGAAACACTCATTTAGTGCCTATAACGATTTTGTCAGGGGGTATGGGAACAAGCTTCCAAACTTTGTTCCTTTCAAACTCAGAGAGTTATTGCATGGCAATAATCCAATCCTGATCAAGGATAGCTTCATCGATCTTCTTAGGTTCTAAAACAGAAATAAAGTTTACATAGAGACATATGTTAGCCATACTTCTTCTTGTCTGAACGCCTATACAGTGATCACCAATTATTTGATCGATGGGATGATTTTGAGTCCATCTCTAAGCTGGTAGCTTAGGATTTAGATCAAGTGATGATTCAGCGGCCTGTTCAGGAGTTGAAGAAGATAGATCAGCGCGACGTTCTTCATTTTCTCTAATCGTATCAGGTGGAGGTCCTGAGGGAATTTCATTTCCTGGAGAAGAGGAAGATGCTCGATTATTCACTGAAGAATTACCGATAGAGAGACTGGATGGAGGAATCTGATTTAAGGAGTAACATTCATCCCTGATGTTGAATTGCTGTTATTCAGCGATGTGGGGATTAGAATAGGAACTTCATCATCATTATTTTCAGTGACAGGAGGTGTACTGAAATAATAATCAGGTTCCCATAGTGAGATTTCATCCAGCTATTTAGTTCTTCATCTTCTTCAGGGATGGGAGCAGAACTTGAAGGACGAGATTCATCAAAGTTGACCTTGAAGGTTTCTTCGACGTGTTGTCTTCGTTTATTGAAGACTCTAAATGCCTTGGATACAGAGGAGTACCAAAGAAATATACCGTCATCAGCTTTAGGATCAAACTTTCCCAAATGATCTCTGTCATTCAGGATGTAACAATTACATCCAAAGATATGTAAGTCTTCTATTGAAGGTGTTTTCTCATGAAATAATTCATAAGCAGTTTTTTTGAATCTCTTTACAATCAGGGATCGATTCTGAGTGTAACAGGCAGTATTGACTGCTTCAGCCCAGAATTGAGTTGGAAGATGAGATTCGCTGAGCATTGCACGAGCAGCTTTGATAATAGTTCGATTTTTTCTTTCAGCAAAACCATTTTGCTGAGGAGTCCTTACTAAAGATAAATTATGAGTAATACCTTTTTCTTCAAAGAAACTTACCAGGGTACTGTTTTTGAATTCAGTACCATGATCACTTATTATGGAACGAACAGGAACATTGTTCAGCAACTCAATCTTCTTGATGAAAGAAATTATTTCATCAGGGGTATCACTCTTAGATCATAGACAGAATACCCAGGTATATCTGGAATGTTCATCTACTATTACAAGAGTATATTTTTTCCTTGATATCGATTGGACATTGACAGGTCCAAAGAGATCCATATGGAGTAAGTGAAGAGGAGTAGTTATTGAGGATACTTGCTTAGATCTGAACGTGGCCCTTGTCAGCTTGCCTTTTTCACATGCTTGGCAAAGAGATTCCTTTGCAAAGCCATGTTTAGGTAGGCCTTTGAGAAGTTCCTTTCTTGTTAGATCATTTATCATTTTGAAGCTAAGATGAGAGAGTCTCTTATGCCAAAGCCAGTTGACATCAGAGGTGGCTTTTGAAAGAAAGCAAACATTGTCAGAGTGAGTGTTGTCCATATTGATGACGTATACGCTTTCTGATATTTTTAAGCAAGCATATCATTTTTGTCAGTGACCGCACATCTAGTCTTTGTGAACAAAACTTTAAAGTCTTTATCACAGAATTGACTAATGCTCAATAAATTGTGCTTTAGTCCGTCAACATATGCAACTCGAGAGAAGGAAGTTGCTCCGTTGGATAGAATGCCATAACCTCTGGTGTATCCTTTGCCATTTCCACCAAAGGTCACTGAAGGACCATTTTCCTCCTTATATTCACTGAGCAGAGATTTTATGCCTGTCATGTGCCTTGAGCATCCGCTATCTAGATACCAGATACCTTAGCACTTTGCAAAAATAAGAGGATCAATTTTTCATAGGTACCCATACTACTATTGGTCCTGCATTGTTAGTGGAAGTAACTGGCGAACTAGAGGAGGTACTAGCTGAAACTTTATCTTTCATGGTTTGTCCTGACTTAGTTGTTTTATCAACTTTGACAGTTTTACCCTTTGCTGATTTCGCAGCTTGGGCTATTTTCTTTCCATGGGATAATTTTTCAGCATTAGTGGCATTTGAACATTTGCTAGCAATGTGGGTAGTCTCACCACAGTGATAGCACGTCTTATATATGAAAATAGGTTTTGAACTAAAAGCATGCTAAGAGGAGGTCATGTTTTCAGGACAGGATCCAAGAATTCCTTTTTCCATACACCTAGGAGGAACCACTGGTTTCTCAAGATTAGATGGAGTCAAGTCAATTTTAATCCTAGGAGTTGGTCTCTGAGAGAAATCAAGGACCTTCTTCTTGGATTTAGAAGGTTGACTTTCTAAATCCAAGAAGATTACAGTTCAAAAGAATTAACGGTATCAATCTTTGAAAAACCACAACATCATATAACCAATAATAAAGATTAGTATGAAAATGACAACATAAACCGAAAGGTTACAGTAAATAAAAATCAATGGACAGTCCATACAACTGGAGATCCGTAATAATTACAGCGGCATTAAGTTCATTGTACCAAATCTCCCACCTAATTTTTTTTTTTTTACAATACCGAAAATTCAAAAGTAAAAAAACCGAGATCAAATAAACGCACACAAAACTTATGAAAATTAAATTTGATGACCAATGCAATAACTAAATAATTAGTGGAGAAACACACCTCAGCTTTCCGTCAAGTAACTTCCCAACTATGACAGTGCTCGTTGACATCTTCTCCGGGGACCTTATTATGATCATCTTTAGCAAATTTTGAAGAACGTACGGTGTCGATCCTTGCAAAACCACAACATCACATAGCCAAGAATATAGATAAGTACGAGAATGACGACATAAACTGAAATATTACAATAAAAAAGAAATCTATATAAAGTTCATCGCCATAATGGCAGATCCATTGATTTCATAGGTATTTTAGTTATTATGTTTTTTAACGTTAAGGTACAAGTCCTTGAAGCTCCTTTCAAGACTTGGAATGAAAGATTGATATTATTAAGGACGTGTAGATTTCTGAAGGATTTTAAGATTTTGGATAATTCAAGAACTAATTTAAGAGTTTTGAGTTTTTGTGAGTTTCCATTATTGTGTATGTTCTTAAGATATTACATTTGTTTTTAGTTATTAGTTTATGATCGAAATTGTGGGATTTAGTTTCTGATTTTTGGGATTTGTTTATGTGCACAACGACGAAATGGGTTGTCAAAGAGTCGCCGGAGAAGAGCTCAAAGTTGACAGACATTAGAGCGTGGGTCTTGACAGACGAAGGGGTGGGGTTAGGCTTTCTCTTAGTTAGTTATTAACAGACGAAGAAGCATTTAAAATTGTACCTTAACTTTATTTAATAAATAATGCAAACAGTACAAATAGCCATTAAGTTATATATGGGATGGACTTAATCAAGTTTTTTACCTTGCAGATTACCCCCTAGTGTTCCATGCACATTCTCTCAAGCGAACGTGCATCCATAGATTTTCTATGAAACTTTGCCACAAATCCAAAGTAGAACCTCCTAACGAGATAATGATCTACATATTTTTTGAATGTGTATTATATATCAATAAAACACTAAATATAGATTAACGTTATAATAAGATTGGAGAGTATACAAACCTAAAACCGTTCCATGATCATCGTTGAAAAATTGTGCCAAATCTCCCTGAAATTGACTGACTGCAAAAGTAAAAAACGAGATCAATTAAACACACAAAATAAGGAATTTAAATTTGATGATTAATACAATAAATATACATTTAGTAGAGAAACAAACCTCATCTTTCCATCAAATACATCGTCAACTTGGACAGTGCTAATTGACCTTTTATCCGGCAATCCTTTAACGATCAGTCTTAGCAAGTTCAAAAGAATTAACGGTATCAATCCTTGCAAAACCACAAAATCACATAACTAAGAATAAAGATTAGTATGAAAGTGACAACATAAACCAAAAGGTTACAGTAAAATAAAAATCAATGGACAGTCCAGCCTCATAACCGGAGATCCGTAATAATTACAGCGGCATTAAGGTCATTGTGGCAAATCTCCCACCTCCAATTTTATTTTCTATTACATTTACTAGAGATTGCAAAAGTTAAAAAAACGAGATCAAATAAACGCACACAAAATTTATGAAAATTAAATTTGATGATCAATGCAATAACTAAATAATTAGTAGAGAAACACACCTCAGCTTTCCGTCAAGTAAATTCCCAACTATGACAGTGCTCGTTGACATCTTCTCCGGGGACTTTATTATGATCATCTTTAGCAAATTTTGAAGAACTTACGGTGTCGATTCTCGCAAAACCACAACATCACATAGCCAAGAATATAGATAAGTACGAAAATGACGACATGAATTGAAAGATTACGATAAAAAAAGAAATCAATATACAGTTCGTCCCCATAATAGCAGATCCATTGATTTCATAGGTATTTTAGTTATTATGTTTTTTAAAGTCAAGGTACAAGTCCTTAAAGCTCCTTTCAAGGTTTGGAATGAAAGTTTGATATTATTAAGGACCTATAGATTTCTGAAGGATTTTAAGATTTTGGATAATTCAAGATCTAATTTAGGAGTTTTAAGTTTTTGTGAGTTTCCATTACTGTGTATCTTCTTAAGATATTATATTTTTTGTTTAGTAATTACTTTATGATCTAAATTGTGGGATTTAGTTTCTGATTTGTGGGATTCGTTTATGTGCACAACGACGAAATGGGTTGTCAGTGGCTCGTCGAAGAAGTGCTCAAGGTTGATAGACAATAGAGTGTGGGTTTTGACAGACGAATGAGGGGGTAACGCTTTCTCTTAGTTATTGTTAAGAAGAAACATTAAAAATTGTACCTTAACTTTATTTAATAAATAATGCAAACAGTAAAAATAGCCCATTAAGTTATATATAGGATAGGCATAACCAAGTTTCTTACCTTGCAGATTACCCCCTAGTGTACCATGCACATTCTCTCAAGCGAACGTGCATCCATAGATTTTCTATGAAACTTTGCCACAAATCCAAAGTAGAACCTCCTAACGAGATAATGATCTACATATTTTCTGAATGTGTATTATATATCAATATAACAGTAAATATATATTAACGTTATAATAAGATTGGAGATTATAACGTTATAAAACCGTTCCATGATTATCGGTGAAAAAGTGCGCCAAATCTCCTTGAAATTACAGACTGCAAAAGTACAAACGGCATCAATTAAACACACAAAATAAGGAATTTATTTTTGATGATTAATACAGTAGGACAGTGCTCATTGACCTCTTCCCCGAAGATCCTTTAGCGATCAGTCTTAGGAAGTTCAAAAGATATAATGGTATCAATCCTTGCAAAACCACAACATGATATAATCAAGAATGAAGATTAGTAAGAAAATGACGACATAAACTGAAAGGTTACAGTAAAATAAAAATCAATGGATAGTGCAACCTCATAACCGGAGATCCGTAATAATTACAGTGGCATTAAGGTCATTGTCACAAATCTCCCACCTCCAATTTTATTTTCTATTACATTTACCGGAGATTGTAAAAGTAAAAAAAAGATATCAAATAAACGCTCACAAAATATATGAAAATAAAATTTGATGATCAATGCAATAACTAAATAATTAGTGGAGAAACATACCTCAGTTTTCCGTCAAGTAACTTCCCAACTATGACAGTTCTCGTTGACCTCTTCTCCGAGGACCTTATTATGATCATCTTTAGCAAATTTTGAAGAACTTACGGTGTCGATCCTCGCAAAACCACAACATCATATAGCATAGAATCTATAGAAGTACGAAAAGGACGACATAAATTGAAAGATTACAATAAAAAAAATCACTATACAGTTCATCCACATAATGGAAGATCCATTGATTTTATAGGTATTTTAGTTATTATGTTTTTAAAGTTAAGGTACAAGTCTTTAAAGCTCCTTTCAAGGCTTGGAATGAAAGTTTGATATTATTAAGGACGTATAGATTTCTGAAGGATTTTAAGGTTTTTGATAATTCAAGATCTAACTTAGGAGAGTTTTTGTGAGTTTCCATTATTGTGTATGTTCTTAAGATATTACATTTGTGTTTAGTTATTACTTTATGATCGAAATTGTGGGATTTAGTTTATTATTTGTGTGATTTGTTTATGTGCACAACGACGAAATGGGTTGTCAGAGGGTCGCCGGAGAATAGCTCAAGGTTGACAGACAATAGAGTGTGGGTCTTGACAGACGAAGGAGGGGGGTTAGGATTTCTTTTAGTTTTTGTTAAGAAGAAGCATTAAAAATTGTACCTTAACTTTATTTAATAAATAATACAAACAGTATGTTGGTTCCAGATTCCTTTAAACCGATTGTTAATTGAGAGTATTGAATCAAAGTGAAATGCGGAAGCAGATCAATTAACAATTTAAATCAATAGAACAGTAAACAGAATGAAGAACAAAGATTATGAAATGAATTACGCACAGTATTCTTCAAAATGTAAATGTATTTATCGACACTTTTTACTAACACAATACAATGCTATTTATACAGATACAAAGACAGAAAGTCAAAATGCTAGCCAATTACAAAGTGCCATGTATCATAAAGGGAGCGTCTAACAACAATTAGTTATAACAAGAAGTGTGTGTTGACATTTGTAGACATCTCTTCTTTGACTCATACTTTAATATCTAACATTCTCCCCCTAAGTATGAAGTCAAAAAAAAAAATTCTTCAGAGAGGATCAACAGCAGCGATGATACTTGAAATATTATTGATAAGCTCTCTGTTCTTCTGAAGTCCATCAAGTCTTTTCTCTATTTTCTTTGCAACTTCGGATTTGTCGTGTCTAAGCCAAAGAAAGCACTTGATGATGTAGACTACCTCAGAAGAGTATTTGTGAGCTTCTTTGATGCGAAAGAAGCTCTTTCCATTTGGTCTTTTGAAGATGATTCCCTCTTCTGGTTCAGTAAGAAGTCTACCCACTCTGAATTTGCTTATCCCTTCAAGTTCCTCATTTGGTGCGAGATAGCCGCATTATCCATTTTGAAATTTAATCCAATCTGGAAGTCGACCTGCCTTTTGTATCTAATGTATGATTTCATACACAGAATAATTCTAGTGTAGGCAACATGGTCTTGTGGATCTTTGCGTTCAGAAAGCTGAGTCTTCATAAATTCTTCCAGAAAAATGAGATCAGCTGGATGGATGGACAACAGATCATTATCACATATGTAATAACTTTTGTTGTTTGATCTGACTATCTCGTAGATTGTGTACCAAATGGGTGTATCTTGAAACTGCTTATGTTTCATGGCTGTTATCTTTGTAATTGGAACAGTAGTGAAAACCGTCTTTCTGTCTTGTTTATGAGCCATGAAGTTATCTTTAACTTCACTGCTGACATTGTATTGGTTGGCGAAGTTAGGCATCATGAGATAAATCTTCTGATCTGTTGGAGCATACATGTGCCTTTTCTCAACTTCAAGTGTTGGAAGTTCAATGTTTCCAACAATGTTTCCAACTTTATTTAATTTTTCTTCAAATTCTTCTCTTCTGATCTCCTTCTGCTTCTGAGCGGCCTCTCGCTTCCGACTCTTGCTCTTTCTTCCTTCAAAATTTTGTCTCGTAGTTCTTCTTTAAGTCTAGCCTTTTCTCTTTCCGGATTCTCTTTTTCGACCTCTCTATCTCTATTTGTTCTTCAACTATTAGCCTCTGGCGTATTATCTCTTCTTCTCTCTCTTTTTCAGCTCTGAACACTTCCTCATCCTCCTCTCTGGCCCTTTTAGCTCTTTCCTTTGCAGCTTTAGCTCGTTCTCGTTCTTCGTGAGCTCGACTACTTGACCCTTTCGGCCGGAGAGCTCGGGATTCTCGCTTTTTCCCATAAGATCCGGAATAAACTTAGCTAGTTACGGATCTGCGGGTAGAGGACCGAATGCGTAGCCGCAGGTGTTGGAGTGAGTGGCACTTGTTTTGAAGAAGAGGGTTGCCGTGATGGTGTTGGCGTTGAAGAGTCGGCGGTGGTCGTGTTTGTTTCGGTGGTGTTTGTTTGGCTTGCTTAGGCTCGAACCTTTCTCCCCCTTCGAGAATCGGGATCCCGATACTCGAACGTTTTCTTTCGCCCGCCTTTCTCGCAAGCCCTTTCTTCCTTGGCTTTCTTCTTGGAAGTAAACGCCTCGGCAAGAGAAGAAACCGGAGGCACAAGTTGAGAGATAGTAGTGTCGAGAGCGACAAGTTTACGGTCGGTTGAAGATGTGGAGGGCTTGGAAGAGTACTTTGAAGCGATGGTCGACATTCGCTCAAGAATAATCTTTCGGAAAGAGGCGAGGTCGGATTTCTTGACAAGCGTAGACACGGAGGGATCATCGAAGTTATGATGGTCTTGACAATCTTCTCGTATATCGGCCACCGAGAGCCGTAGTCTACGAGAGGCACGTAGAGATTACGGAAGTTGAGATATTGCCTTCCGTATTTGCTTGAAGACCATTATTCAAGAGCAAAAGCCGTTCGACAAGATAGGCCTTCGATCTTCTTGAGAGGTACTCATTTGGCGCCGAAGATCCGCTAAAAGGGAGTTCGCCTTTCAATTTGAAATTGAAGGCTCGAAGAAGAGAATGATTAGTTGTGACGGATAATTTTAGATCTTCCACGGATCTACGAATTTGATCGGCAAATGCCAAGAACGCCGCATTAGTGACAAAATCGTAAGATGTAACCGGTGCATCTCCAACACATGGAGCCCCTTTACCCTCGCGTTCGAGAGGGGCCTTCTACACACTGTTTTGACGTTGAGTGTAGAAGGACTTCCAACCTGTCCTTGAGGGCTGTTATGCACAGGCTCCTCTTCGGTTGTTCTGACTGTTTCAACAGTATCCTCATCATCAGAGGATGAGGTGCTGAAGACAGTATGCTTACCTTGATGAAGTGTAAACACTCCGGTAAGGGGTGCATTCCTAGGCTGGAACCCCTCTGATGGGAATTCATCAGCATCTATCCTAGGAGAGGATGTGGACGCATCCTCTGTGCTTATTGGTATGTCAGTCACGGAGACATGAACATGTGGTGAAGGAAGTGGCGAGTTCTGGGGCGAATGAACTCTTATATTATCATCATCATCCTTTTGGGAGGATGATGAAGTGGAGGTGCTTTCCCCAGATGAATTTGATTCAGAAGAAGAAGAAGTATCCTCTGAACGGCTGGTTTCTGGGTGGTTTGAACTGGGCTGTTCTAAGTCAATGAGTGGAGACGTGGTGACGTCAACCTCAGAAGTTGTGGTTGCCCTTTGGGGAATGGGAGAGGAACACTCATATGTGTCTCTGAGGACATCTTCTGTACCTTCATTTAATAGAAGGTCGGCATGGGTAGAAGCACTCGAATGTTCACTCCTAGTTTTTTCAAGCTCATGCTCACCAGACCCCTGACCACCTATACCTGGCTCTAAGTGCTCTGGGGTAGGAATTCTCTGTGCTGAGAAAACCATAGAGCTTCTATAGATTTGGAGATTAGAAGAGCTAGATGGGATTAGGTTTAGCATGTACCTGGATAGTTCTCTGGGTGCAGAGTAGCCGATGCTGTCAATGGTTGATCGATGGGAGCTCATTGATGCAATTTTGCAGAATGGCTGAATCAGGGGAGCTTCGATTGCCCCAATTGCAGGATGAGTGATGAGAGATAGAAATCGTGGGAACATGAGTGCTGGTAGTGGCTTCCCCTGACTTTGATGGAGCACCTTAGTATGCACAGCTGCTTTGATCTCTTGGAAGATGAGACTTGCATAGTCCAAGGGTCGATTGTAGAACATCCCATACATAATCGTCAGAATGTTTCGGCTAGCTTGATCCAGAGAACCTATTTTGCAGGTTAGGCTCTTGTTGAGTATGGAGACGAGTAGATTCCACATTGGGGGTAACTTCTTCCTTTTGAATTCGGACAGCCTGGTAAGAGGTTCATTGTAACCCAGAAGATTGATGAAGGCTAGGAGGGCTTCTGTGGAAGGGTTTTCTTCTAGGGCAGGATTGGGAATGGTTTGCCCGTCGACTTCGATCACTGATAGGGGAAGATGAAAATATTTGGCAAGTTTTCTTTTGGTGATTGGGATTTGAACAGCAATTTCCACTTGTTCAGGATGGGTGACAGAACCGGCGAGTGTTTCATCATTTTTGATGATCATTGTTTGCCACAGTTCTTGGACATAGATTTCAGGGATGTTTGGGTTGGTTAGGGTTAGGGCTCGATTCAACTGGTGCTGTTGTAGAAACTCGATCATGATGCGAAATTCCGGTTGATAAGTGTTAGGGTTGAGCAGTACCTGCACATTGTTCGCCTTCAATGGCAGTTTTACAATAGGAGTACTATCAGCAGTGGAATCGATGATTCTGTCTTCATCATTGTTGGTAGGATGGGCACAGTTGGAAGCCATTTTGAAATTTTGAATGCTTGACAGTAGAACACTTTGTCTTTGCAATGAGAATAAACACTGATTTAGGGAATTTTTGCGAAGATGAAGATGAAGGTTGAAATTGGGGGTTTTATGTGAGAGAGAAACTGTAGAATGGGAAGGGGTTATTCAGTTTGGGGAGAAACAAAAAAACGGTTCATTTGAGCTGAGGTAAGCACGCGGGTATACACATGCAGGGTTTCGATTGGAGACACGTGTACGACGAGACACATGTATGATGATGATTTAGTAGCAGATGCGATTTTTCTTAAAAGCAGAAATAAACAAAAGTAAAAAAAATCTGTTTAATTAATCAATTAATTTTGAATGAATTGAATAAACACAGAATTTAATCTTAATTTTATTTATTTAAGTTTAAAAATCAGTCAAGTGAGAACAAAAATCACATGAGAGTTTAGTTTCTATAAAAGAATAATAAAGAAGAATTTGCATTAAACATATAGATTTAAACAACCTTGGAGGCAAGAGTTGATTGAATTTATATATTTAATGGAAATTATAAGAATTATCAATTTATAGAAAATTTAGTTGAAAAACATGTCGACTTGATTTATATTTAAAAAAAAAATTTGAAATGAATCAAAAGTCTAAGAGACCTTGGCGGCAAGAGAAACTCAGAGCAGATAGATTCAAATAAAATTTAAGTAAAATAGTAAATCAGAAGACAGCTAACCAGAGTTAGACTTAGACGAATATCTTCTTCATTGTGAAACTCCCCCGTGAATGGTAAACTCCCCCTTGAATGGTAAACTCCCCCTTGAATGGTGAATTCCCCCTGTAGTAGCTTCTTTACCTCGTTTCTCAATCTGTACTTTATGATATATCTTGAAAGAAAAATATTATTATGAAACAGAAAATCAGAGTAATTCAGAGGCTTCTGAAGTGTTCTGAAGAGTTCAGACAGCATCAGAGACTTCTGATGACTTCTGAGGTATCGTCAGAATAGTTCAGAGGCTTCTGGATGCTTCTGAAGAAATCATTGTTACATATTAAGCATTCCCATCTTGCTAATTAAGAAGTTAAAACGACTCTCATCAAGAGCTTTTGTGAAAATATCAGCAAGTTGATAATCAGTAGAAACAAAATACATTTCGATTGTACCCTTTTCGACATGATCCTTGATGAAATGATACCTGACATCGATATGCTTTGTTTTGGAATGTCGAATCGGATTTTCCGTAATGGCGATAGCACTTTTAGAATCACATAGGATGGGAATCTTATCGTATATCGTACCATAATCTCCGAGTTGGGTCTTCATCCAAATAACTTGTGAACAACAACTAGCGGCGAACATATTCAAATTTTCCGCCGTAGATGTGGATACGCAGCTTTGTTTCTTGGATGTCCAACTTATAAGTCGATTTCCCGAAGTTGACGGCTACACGATGTACTTTTTCTCGTCAAGCTTACAACCCGCATGATCGAATCGTATACGCCATTAAATCAAATCCAGAATTTTTAGGATACCAAAGGCCCAACGATGGTGAACCTTTTAAGTACCTAAAAATTCTTTTTACAGCAGCCAAATGAGACTCTTTAGGATTGGCTTGATAACGAGCACAAAGACAAGTGGCAAACATAATATCAGGTCTACTTGCTGTTAAATATAAAAGAGAACCAATCATTCCTCTGTAGCTGGTAATATCAACCGATTTACCAGTAGGAGTCGATCCTAATTTCATACCGGGAGAGATGGGTGTTTTCATGGATGATGAGGTTTGAAGATGAAACTTTTTAAGCATGTCAGAAACATATTTTGCTCGATTTATAAAGATACCGTAGGTACTTTGTTTAACTTGAAGTCCTAGGAAGAAAGTTAATTCTCCCATCATACTCATTTCAAATTCAGTTTCCATCAACTTAGAAAACAAATCAACTTCTGTTTGATGAGTAGAACCAAATATTATGTCATCCACGTAAATTTGAACTATAGTTAACATACCTTTGCCTCTTTTGATGAACAGAGTTGTATCGATTTTACCTTTTTCATATCCTTTGCTGATCAGAAATTTCGATAGTCGTTCATACCAGGCTCTTGGGGCTTGCTTTAGACCATACAAAGCTTTGTCAAGAAGATAAACATATTACGGATATCTTGCATCTTTGAAACCATCAGGTTGTTCGACATACACTTCTTCTTTTAGACATCCATTAAGAAATGCACATTTAACATCCATTTGGTAGACTTTGAAGTTTTTGTATGCTGAGAAAGCCAAGAATAATCTTATTGCTTCTAGTCTTGCAACAGGAGCAAAGGTTTCATCATAATCGATACCTTCCTCTTGACAGTAGCCTTTAGCCACCAAACGAGCTTTATTTCTGACAACAATTCCATCTTCATCCTTTTTGTTCCTAAATACCCATTTTGTGCCAATAGCAACTTTGCCTTTTGGTAAAGGAACAAGACGCCAAACTTTATTTCTTTCGAATTGAAGTAGTTCTTCCTGCATAGCATCCACCCAGCTTGGTTCAACTAAGGCTTCATGTACACGTTTAGGTTCGATCATACTAAGAAAATTAACAAAGAATGCTTCATTTGCAGTAGCAGATCATGTTCTGACCCCCTCAGAAGGACTACCAATTATAAGATCTGGTGTGTGAGATTTAGTCCATTTCGTCATTCTGGGTTGAGAAATTGAATGGGTTGTTTCATTTGACGAAATGATTTCATCTGGAAACACAAAATCTTCTTTATTTTCTTCTGTATGTCCTTCTGGTATCTGTTTTGTCACCTGTCCTTGTGTCTCCCGCTCAGATGATGAAACAGAAGTAGCGTCTTGACTGGCAGATGTAGTAGTGGGAACTTCTGGAAAAATAGACGTGTCAGAGGAAACAGAAGAAGCAGGACCAGAGAGAGTAATGCCTGAGGCTTGGAGAATATCTGGTATCTGCAAATGTGGAGGTGATATAGCTTCCGACACAACTTCATCGCCCAGAAAATCATGAAAAATAGCATCAATCTCGGATTCTCTGGAACCTGAAAGATAGTCAGAAGTAACAGTATTAAGCTTGAGTTCTGAAGTAGAGTGTTCAGAAGTCAGTTGAGTGTGATCATCGAAGTCAATGTTGATGCTTTCCATAACAGTTTTTGTTCGTAAGTTAAAAACTCGGAAAGCTCTTGAATTTAACGAGTAGCCTAAAAATTTAGCTTCATCGGACTTTGGATCAAATTTGCCAAGATTATCTCTGTCGTTTAAGATAAAACATCTGCAACCAAAGATATGAAAAATTTTTACAGATGGTTTTCTTTTATTAATTAGCTCATAAGAGGTTTTGAGATGCCTCTTGACAATAATTGAACGGTTTTGAGTGAAACAAGCAGTGGCGACAGCTTCGGCCCAGAAGTGGATTGGGAGACCAGAAGCTGCGAGCATCGTTCTGGCTGCTTCAACCAAGGTTCTGTTGCGACGTTCAACTACACCGTTTTGTTGTGGAGTGCGAACAGCAGAGAAGTTTTGAGTAATTCCTTGTTCAACAAGATACGATTCAAGCTTGGCGTTCTTGAATTTTGTACCATTATCACTTCGAAGCTGCTGAATCTTCTGATGTAGAAGAACTTGAATTCTGGTCATCATATTCTGTAGTACCACTGGGACTTCTGACTTTTGACGAACGAAAGCAAGCCAAGTATATCTGGAAAATTCATCAATTAGTACCAGAATATACTTTTTACCAGATAGACTCTGAATTGCAATTGGACCACAGAGATCCACATGTAATAATTGCAGAGGTCTAGTACAAGAATGATCACTTTTTGTTTTATGAGATGCTCGTTTAATTTTGCCCATTTCACATGCAGGGCAGAGGTGATCTTTTTGAAAATGAATATCTGGAAGTCCAGATACCAGTTTGTTTTTAACAAGCATCTCAAGATTATTAAAATTTAAGTGAGACATTTTATGATGCCAGAGCCACGCAACCTCACTCTTTTTGGAGATGAGACATAAAGTTTCCTTACCATCCTTAGAGGTAAAATTCATCATATACAAGTTACCTTTCTGTCTCGCTCTCCAAAGTTCTTCACCTCGCCTTAGAGAATAAATAACAATGTTTTTCATCAAATACTACTAGTATTTTAGAATCACAAAGTTGACTTACACTAAGGAGATTATGTTTCAAGCCAGAAACATGAGCTACCTTTGATAAGGTGATATTACCTTCTTGTAGAGTTCCGTAGCCTTTTATTTGACCCTTACCATTATCACCAAAAGTTACTACTCCACCTGATTTGTCCTTGAATTGGGATAGTAAATTTTGGGATCCAGTCATGTGCCTCGAGCATCCAGAGTCAAGATACCAGATATGCACACGCTGTTTCTGCAATAAAAAAAATCAGAATTTCTTAGGTACCCATCGCATAATGGGTCCTTTTATGTTAGCTTTTTGAGTATGCTCGTTTTTTGATTTAACAGAAGGTAAAGACTTTATTTTTGGTTTTTGGTTTTTTTGAGTTTTATTCTTTTTGTGACAACCATATTTTGAATTGGAATGATCAGAGATTTGCGAGAAAAATTGTTTTAACTTTAAGAACAAGTGAAAAACATTCGGAAAGACTCGAAACATAGAAGATTGAATTGAATTTTCATTGC
The DNA here is from genome assembly GCA_036898165.1 of Silybum marianum. Classification (NCBI taxonomy): domain Eukaryota; kingdom Viridiplantae; phylum Streptophyta; class Magnoliopsida; order Asterales; family Asteraceae; genus Silybum; species Silybum marianum. The sequence goes on along the minus strand of CM072540.1, from coordinate 9,452,447 downwards.
GAGAATGGTAATTACAATTATTCTTTCTAAAGTCTTTTCTAGTATTAGTTGTTCTAGAGAACCTATCTAGACTAGACTTTTGTTTTAGTTCTGGCGTTTTCTTCTCTGTGTTCTTCCTCTGATCTACTTTTGCAGAAGCTCTGTTATTTACTGAAAAAGGAACATAAGAATTAGAGGATTTCCATTTGCCTTTTTGAATATTAGTAAACTTCGGAAGAGTAGAGTTTAAAATCTTTTGATTTTGCACTTTGTTTTTGAGTTCTGCCTCTTTCTCAAGTTCAAGACATGTTTTGGCTTTGAGACACATATCGAAGAAGTCTGGATGTATAGATACTAATTTTCTCGGTTCTGGAACAGAAACAGGAAGAATAGGTATACCACTTGAAAGTTTAGCACAATCTCTATCAGAAGCTCTGATTTCTTGAGATTTATCAGTATACAAATAATCATCCTTTTTATCATTAATTTCTGAATTATTTGTGATAACTTTTGATGATTTAAAAGAATTTATTTCTAAATTTGAAATGTAATTTTCAGAGTTATCAAAAAATTCTTCATCATTATTGTCATTCTCCCATGGATACGTAATCTCAGCCAAACTTTCTTGAGTTTCAGAAAGATGTAAATCTTCAAATGAACAGGGAGAGATCTCTGGATGATTCTCACAAAGAGTTTCATTTCTAAAACACTTGTCCAGAGTAGAGAGAATATCGTTTTCAAACATAAGTCGTAGATCTTCCTCTGCTTGACTTGGAACAAAAATATCTGCCTCTGGATTCAAAATTGTATGTTTATTTGAACCAAAATTGAAAATATCATCTTTCTTCTGAACTTTATTTAGATCAACATTTGTTTTACAACAATATTCAATATTTTCGAATTGAAGTTTGCTTGTTTTATGATGATTTTCATATCTAGATTTTTTAAAAATAGATTTTTCATACAAAATTGGAAACTTTGGCTTCTGTATTTGTCCAACACAAAAAACAGATTTCAGATCTGACCTTTTCTTACACGTGTAGGGATCTAGGTCCTCGAAACCAAGTCCAGATCTTCCTACTTGTGTGTTAATTTTGTCATGAACCTTCTGTGCATCCAGATATGTTATAATCTGTAGCTTTTTCTGTTGAAGTTCAATGTGTAAAAATTCTCTCTCTTTCTGAAAATAATTTTTAAGTGCTACAGAGTTGAGTCTATCACTCTCTTTGTCTCTGATTTCTTTCTTTTTTTCTTCCAGAAGTTTATTGAGATTCAAAATTTCCTTTTTAAGTTTTTCTTCAGAAAGTTTTAAACTCATGGAAATTGTTTCCTTTGCGTATTTAATTCGAGTTTTTCTTCTCGTAAGTAAATCCATTTCTCTTTTGAAAATATCTCTTTCCCTTTTGATTGTAGAAAGAGTTTTCTCGGTACTTTTTCGTAATTTCTTTTCGATTGCGAGTTTCGGTTTTAGTTCCTCAAAATTGTTTGATAACATCACAATCGTTTGTTCAAGCTCGGATAATCCAGAAATTACTAACCGGTGACTCGGAAGGGTTGATCCTCTCGATTCGTTTGTGTTTGCCATTCCACGTAACATGGCTTCATCACCGCCGGATTCATCTTGCACCCGCTTTTCTTTTTCTCGCAAAGTCTGCTCTTTCAGTGACATTGTACTTATATTTGTTTTTGTAATAAGTTTTATCTTTTTCCAGAGCTCCTCTGCAATCTCTCGAGTAATGTCCGGGTTTGCCACATCTGTAGCAGACATCTTTCTTCCTTTTTAATTCTTCTTCTTTCTTTTCTTCTTCTCGTTTTCTCTACTCTCGTACTTCTTGTTTAGGAACATAGGGACGATCAAATCGTTTATTTCCTTTCAAAGACCTATTTCCAAAACGATTAGTAAATTGCTTGGTTATTAAAGCCAGAGAGTCAGCAAACGCTTTAATTTCATCATCTGATTCAGAGTCATCTTCTCGGGAGTCTCTGATATGAAGGCCTTCGATTTCTTCCTGTCATCACTTCGTCTTCTGATTCCTTTTGTTTCTGAGATCAAAGCCAGAGGACCTCCGATGTTTGTTCTTTTCTGAACAACTTCTTTTTCATGAGCTTGCAGTGTACCGAATACATCATGCAGCGACCATTGTTCAAGATCCTGATTGGCTTGTAGTGACATGGATAGATTTGACCATTCAGGGTTTAACCTTTTGAGAAATAGAACATTGTTGTCTTCCTTTGATCTAACAATGTCACATCTCTTGCAGAGATTAATCAGATTGTTGAATCGATGAAATGTTTGTTCCAGAGATTCATCAGTCAGTGCTTGAAAACTATTATATTCATTTAGAGCTTGGGCTCTTCTGTTCTTTTTCATTTTCGCACCACCTTCTAAGAGATTCTCCAGTTGATCCCATAAATCTTTTCTTTGTGTCACATGAGTCCAGAGATTGAAAAATCTCATTTGGAATGGCCATTATCAACAGAGACTTAGCTTTCTTAGCTTATTCCACCTTAGCTTTTTCTTCATCAGTCCAGTTATTCCTTGACTTCGAACCGATCTTTTGGTACCTCATCCGAATTTGCGGTGGCCGGAATTCGGGAATAGTAGTGGTGGGAACAAACGGACCGTTTTGAATAATTGGATATAACTCGGCATCCAATCCCTCATAGAAGTTAACCATTCGAATCTTCCATTGTGGGTATTCATCACGTACAAGAGTTGGAGGTTTAGTCAGGGACCCGGACGTATAAACAGCATTCAAGCTCGAATTTGTCATTTGAGTATGATAGAAGAGAAAATTTGAAGATTTGAAAGAAATTTAGAACAATTAAATCTCAAGAAGAACAGGTCGATAATATCACTGTTTCTTCAGATTACAAAATGAATGACTCAATTTAAGAGAAGATTGTTAACGATTCTTCAAAATTTCGTAAAACAGAGTGGATTGATAAACAAATTTTGAATCTGAGAAAATACTGTTCGATTGAAAGGAATTTCTTCAATGGAAGAGATCTAATAATCAATAGATTGATTAGAAGGCTCTGATACCAATTGTTGGTTCCAGATTCCTTTAAATCGATTGTTAATTGAGAGTATTGAATCAAAGTGAAATGCGGAAGCAGATCAATTAACAATTTAAATCAATAGAACAGTAAACAGAATGAAGAACAAAGATTATGAAATGAATTACGCACAGTATTCTTCAAAATGTAAATGTATTTATCGACACTTTTTACTAACACAATACAATGCTATTTATACAGATACAAAGACAGAAAGTCAAAATGCTAGCCAATTACAAAGTGCCATGTATCATAAAGGGAGCGTCTAACAACAATTAGTTATAACAAGAAGTGTGTGTTGACATTTGTAGACATCTCTTCTTTGACTCATACTTTAATATCTAACACAGTAAAAATAGCCCATTTAGTTATATATAGGATGGACATAACCAAGTTTTTTACCTTCCAGATTACACCCTAGTGTTCCATGCACTTTCTCTCACGCGAACGTGCATCCATAGATTTTCTAAGAAACTTTGCCACAAATCCAAAGTAGAACCTCCAAACGAGATAATGATCTTCAAATTTTCTGAATGTGCATTATATATCATTATAACAATAAATATAGATTAACGTTATAATAAGATTGGAGAATATACAAACCTAAAACCGTTCCATGATCATCGGTGAAAAATTGCGCCAAATCTCCCTGAAATTTACAGATTGCAAAAGTACAAACGAGATCAATTAAACACACAAAATAAGGAATTTATGTTTGATGATTAATACAATAAATATACATTTAGTAGAGAAACAAACCTCATCTTTCCATCAAGTACATTGTCAACTAGGACAGTGCTTATTGACCTCTTTCCCGAAGATCCTTTAACGATCAGTCGTCGTAGGAAGTTTAAAAGAATTAATGGCATCAATCCTTGCAAAACCGACATCATATAACCAAGAATAAAGATTAGTATGAAAATGACAACATAAACTGAAAGGTTACAGTAAAATAAAAATCAATGGACAGTCCAACCTCATAACCGGAGATCCGTAATAATTACAGTGGCATTAAGGTCATTGTCGCAAATCTCCCACCTTCAATGTACCACTAGCCCAACATGTGTCATATTGATCCATTCTTAGCAACGGTTTTGACATTATGAATGATGTAATTCCTAACCCTAGTGTTACAAACGATCGCATTTTATGGTTGGGGCCACATCAGATCCGGCAAGAATTCTTCGTTCAACTAGCATGGAAGTCTTTGGAGGAGTCGGGATCAATTGTACATTGGTATAAAGTGGTATGGAATAAGGCATTTATTCCGAAACATGCTTTATGTATGTGGATGGCTTGCCTTAAACGGTTACCAACCCAATATCACATTCACTAGTGGAAGAATGAGTTTTCCATATTTGAAATGTGTTTTCTGTAAGGTGACAATCGAGGCCCACAATCATCTATTTTTTTAGTGTAGCTTTTCAAAGGCTATATGGGACATCATCAAAAATGAAGTGGAGATTAATACTTGCCCGAATAATTGGGATTTTGCTCCTAACCTATTGTATGGCTGGTAATTGGAGAGTGTGGTCGACCATACAAAAGGTGGCTATTTCGGCTACGGTTTACCACTTTTAGATCGAAAGAAACAGGCGATACTTTGACAACCATAATCAAAGTGAAGAGCACCTTGTATCGAAAATCAAAAAAGAAGTAATGTTGAGAATTGTTTGGTTTATTTTGCCCAAGCTTGGGTGTTGTCCGTCTTATGACGTTGGTTGTAAGTAACTTTGCTTTTATTTGCTTTATAAATTTGCCTGGAGGTTATCCTCCTTTCAGTAGATTCTCATTTATTTATTTTTTCTAGAATTTTTTATTTTTTTAAATCTGCAATATTGTAAAGACTTATCTACCCTTAATTATAAATGTTTGTTTCATTACATAAGGTCTTTTCATGTATCTTACATATTTCCAATTTTGACAAATGATCACTAACTTCTTCTCCTCTAAGGCATTTCACTTCGTCTTCACTTCCTCTCCATCTCCCTAATTATTAACAAGTTTTTTCACATGTAATTTTTTTTTTCATATAGACACAAACATATGAGAAACAATATCTTAAATTATAACTTTTGATGGAAAAAAATCATGAAAAAAATTATTTTTATATTGGTTTGCACGAGTTTGTATCATCAGGGGAATATGTATTTGAACATGCCTCTACATATATAGGGGTGGGTTCAAATAAAAACCCATTTTTCATTGTGAACACGAGAACAAATCTTGGTTATTGATTAAAATTTATATAACTAATCAACGATTAAAACATAATATGCTTAATTAAGAAATGATTAGAGGCAAAAATGAAAGTTTGATCATATGTCTACCGTCACTTTTTATTTTACTTTTTAATTTAATTTTTTTTACCTTTTTAATTTTTAAACTAAATTATCTTAATAATAATTATTTTAATCATATAAAATACATCAAAAAATCGAGCATTTCATTCTCTTCAATTTGACATCCATCTCGATATAATTTTTTTTAACTTTTTTCACGTCTATAGTATATATTTGTAATATTCGTTATGAATATTTATGCACGTTTATATGTTTATAACATTCTTTAATATTTATTCATTAGTATGATATTCATCATGAATATACAGCTTACTGTATCATGAATAGTTATGTATTTTCACATGTATTTAACAAATGTTTAGTATTCATACATCACTATGACATTCATCATTAATATTCATTTCCATTATAACATTCATCGTGAATATATATATATATATATGAGTTCAATTGAAAACCAAGTTTTGGTTGTGAACGTGGGGACAAAGAAGAGTGCGACACATATCCCCTGTGCCCAAGGGTTATTCACCGGTGAATAGATCATGATCGTGTGTTATTCATATTGAATGTTGTGTTATTCATACCGAATGTTGTATCATTCGTTATGAATAGTTTATGAATTTCTCTTTCGTTATTCATATTGAATGTCCTTCGTTATTAATATTGAATGCCCTTTGTTATTCATACTGAATGAGATACGTGTTGCGCTCTCTTTCGTCCTCACGTTTGCAATGAAAAACGAGTTCGCATTTGAACTTTCCTCTATGTATGTGTTTACGTGTATACAATAACTCTTCAGTATTCATACATCAATATGATACATACTAACATCATGAATATTTATATGGAATTCACATGTATGCAACACTTTTCAACATTCATACATCAATATAATATTCGTCATGAATATACATTTTTACTGTAACGTTAATCATGAATATACATACTATTCATCATGAATATGCATACTATTCATCATGAATATGCATACTATTCATCATGAATATGTATTATTCATCATGAATATACATATTATTCATTATGAATGTACATATTATTCATCATGAATATTTATGTATGATCACTTGTATACAATAACTCTCTAGTATTTTATATTAGTAAGATATTTATCATAAATATTAATTGTCACCATAATATTCATCAGGCATATGTATATATATATATTATTCATCATGCATATGTATATATATTATTCATCATGAATATATTAGAATTTCAACTCTACATACTTTACTTTTTCTTTATTTGATTCTCGATTGATCTGGATGAGTTCCCGATTCGTCTCGATAGATTTCTTGATCCATCTCAATAAAAGTTAAAAGTGGTAGGTTACGGTTTTACACAAACAAACATACAATAAATTAATCAACCGTTACGGTTTTACCGTACTTGGTTCTAGCGGTTTGTTCAATATGCCACCAGGGCCGGTTTTCACCACAGTCGTTCAGACTCCTCTTTGTTCATCTCAGGAAGTATTTCTTTTAAAATTCGCAAGTTTTCATCGCATGTTTATTCCCCTTTATTTTTTTTCTATATACGATTACTAACTTAAGCGTCGGAGGGTCGTTGGTCAAACCAACGACCACCTCTAACATTTTCTTTCGATCGCAGGTACGCCGGAAGTCGCAAGAACCCACGAAGCGATATAAAAATACATATATAAACAAAAACCTAAGTCATGGAAAAAGGTAAATCTATTAAAATTCCTTACAAAAAATGGCGCGACCCAAAAATGTCGTCCATAGCAAAAGTACAAAAAGAAAAGGAAAATCAAGGGGCAGGAGGGGTGAACTTCGCCAGTTGACCATTAAGGTCGTCGAGCTATGCTTGGGCCTCGTTCAGTTGAGGTCGCCACTGACCTCAGTAACCTTCCTGATAAGGGTCGTCTCCAACTCGGCCTCCAAAACCCCTATTCTCTCCAGGGCGACCTCCAAGCGTCGTCGGAGATCAGAAAACTAACGCTCTGTTCTCGAGCAAGGTCTTCTTAAACCTCCTCAAAACGAGAAGAAATCTCTCGGCTTTAGCCGATGCATCCTCTTCCATCGCTTGCAAAGCTTCCTCCCGATCACGGACTCTTGTCTCCAGGTTGCAAAGCTTCCTCCCGATCAATGCAACAACTAAAATAAACGCACACAAAATTTACAAAAATTAAAATTGTTGATCAATGCAATAACTAAATAATTAATAGAGAAACATACCTCGGCTTTCCGTCAAGTAACTTACCAACTATGACAGTGCTCGGTAACCTCTTCTCCGAGAACCTTATTATGATCATTTTTTGCAAATTTTGAAGAACCTACGGTGTCGATTCTCGCAAAACCACAACATCACATAGCCAAGAAGCTATATAAGAAACTTTGCCACAAATCCAAAGTAGAACCTCCAAATGAGATAATGATCAACATATTATTTTCTGAATGTGTATTATATATACATCAATATAAGTAAATATAGATTAGCGTTATAATAAGATTGGAAAGTATACAAACCTAAAACCTTTCCATGATCATCGTTGAAAAACTTTGCCAAATCTCCCTGAAATTGACAGACTTCAAAAGTAAAAACAAGATCAATTAAACACAGAAAATAAGGAATTTAAGTTTGTTGACTAATACAATAAATAAATATTTATTAGAGAAACAAACCTCATCTTTTCATCAAGTACATTGTCAACTAGGACAGTGCTAATTGACAAATTCTCCGGCGATCCTTTAACGATCAGTCTTAGCAAGTTCAATAGAATTAACGGTATCAATTCTTGCAAAACCGAAACATTACATAACCAAGAATAAAGATTAGTATGAAAATGACAACATAAACCGAAAGGTTATAGTAAAATAAAAATCAATGGACAGTCCAACCTCATAACCGGAGATCCGTAATAATTACAGCGACATTAAGGTCATTATGGCAAATCTCCCACCTCCAATTTTATTTTCTATTACATTTACCGGACATTGCAAAACTAAAAAAACGAGTTCAATTAAACGCAGACAAAATTTACTAAAATTAAAATTGATGATCAATGCAATAACTAAATAATTAGTGGAGAAACATACCTCAGCTTTTCGTCAAGTAACTTCCCAACTATGACAGTGGTAATTGACCTCTTCTCTGGGGACCTTGTTATGATCATCTTTAGCAAATTTTGAAGAATTTACGGTGTCGATCCTCGCAAAACCACAACATCACATAGCCAACAAGCCATATAAGTACGAAAAGAATGACATAAATTGAAAGATTACAATAAAAAAGATATCAATATACATTTCATCCCCATAATGGAAGATCCGTTGATTTCATAGGTATTTTAGTTATTATGTTTTTTAAAGTTAAGGTACAAGTCTTTAAAGCTCCTTTCAAGGCATGGAATGAAAGTTTGATATTTTTATGGACCTATAGATTTCTGAAGGATTTTAAGATTTTGAATAATTCAAGATCTAATTTAGGAGTTTTGAGTTTTTGTGAGATTCCATTATTGTGTATATTGCTAAGATATTACATTTGTGTTTAATTATTACTTTATGATCGAAATTGTCGGATTTAGTTTCTGATTTGTGGGATTTGTTTATGTGCACAACGACAAAATGGGTTGTCAGAGGGTCGTCGAAAAAGAGCTCAAGGTTGACAGTGTGGGTCTTGACAGACGAAGGAGGGGGGGTTAGGCATTCTCTTAGTTATTGTTAAGAAGAAGCATTAAAAATTGTACATTAACTTTATATAATAAATAATGCAAAATGTACAAATAGCCCATTAAGTTATATATAGGATGGACTTTACCATGTTTCTTACCCCCTGGTGTTCCATGCACGTTCTCTCAAGCAAATATGCATCCATAGATTTTCTAAGAAACTTTGACACAATCCAAAGTAGAACCTCCAAACGAGATAATGATCAACATATTATTTTCTGAATGTGTATTATACATCAATATAACAGTAAATTTAGATTAGCGTTATAATAAGATTGGAGAGTATACAAACCTAAAACCTTTCCATGATCATCGTTGAAAAATTGTGCCAATCTCCCTGAAATTCACATGCTGCAAAAGTAAAAACGAGATCAATTAAACACACAAAAATAAAGAATTTAAGTTTGATGATTAATACAATAATTAAATATTTATTAGAGAAACAAACCTCATCTTTCCATCAAGTACATTGTCAAATAGAACAGTGCTAATTGACCTATTCTCCGGCGATCCTTTAACAATCAGGCTTAGCAAGTTCAAAAGAATTAATGATATCAATCCTTGCAAAACCACAACATCACATAACCAAGAATAAATATTAGTATGAAAATGACAACATAAAGCGAAAAGTTATAGTAAAATAAAAATCAATGCCCAGTCCAACCTAATAACCGGAGATCCGTAATAATTACAGCGACATTAAGGTCATTGTGGCAAATCTCCCACCTCCAATTTTATTTTCTATTACATTACCGGAGATTGCAAAAGTAAAAAAAACGAGATCAAATAAACGCACCCAAAATTTAAGAAAATTAAAATTGTTGATCAATACAATAACTAAATAATTAGTAGAGAAACATACCTCAGCTTTCCGTCAAGTAATTTACCAACTTTGACAGTGCTCGGTAACCTCTTCTCCGAGAACCTTATTATGATCATATTTAGCAACTTTTGAAGAACCTACGGTGTCGATCCTCGCAAAACCACAACATCACATAGCCAAGAAGCTATATAAGTACGAAAAGGACGACAGAAATTGAAAGATTACCATAAAAAAGAAATCAATATACAGTTCTTCCCCATAATGGCAGATCCATTGATTTCATATGTATTTTAGTTACTATGTTTTTTAAAGTTAAGGTACAAGTCTCTAAAGCTCCTTTCAAGGCTTGGAATGGAAGTTTGATAATATTATGGACCTATAGATTTCTGAAGGATTTTAAGATTTTGGATAATCCAAGATCTAATTTAGGAGTTTTGAGTTTTTGTGAGATTCCATTATTGTGTGTTTTGTTAAATATTACATTTGTGTTTAATTATTACTTTATGATCGAAATTGTCGGATTTAGTTTCTGATTTTTGGAATTTGTTTATGTGCATAACGACGAAATGGGTTGTCAGAGGGTCGCCGGAGAAGAGCTCAAGATTGACAGACATTAGAGTGTGGGTCTTGACCGACGAAGGAGGAGGGATTAGGCTTTCTCTTGGTTATTGTTAAGAAGAAGCATTAAAAATTGTACCTTAACTCTATTTAATAAATAATACAAAATGTACAAATAGCCCATTAAGTTATATATAGGATGGACTTTACCATGTTTCTTACCTTGCAGATTACCCCTGGTGTTCCATGCACGTTCTCTCAAGCAAATGTGCATCCATAGATTTTCTTAGAAACTTTGACATAATCATAAGTAGAACCTCCAAACGAGATAATGATCAACATATTATTTTCTGAATGTGTATTATACATGAATATAACAGTAAATTTAGATTAGCATTATAATAAGATTGGAGAGTATACAAACCTAAAACCTTTCCATGATCATCAATGCACAGTCCAACAACATAAAGCGAAAGGTTATAGTAAAATAAAAATCAATGGACGGTCCAACCTCATAACCGGAGACCCGTAATAATTACAGCGACATTAAGGTCATTGTAGAAAATCTCCCACCTCCAATTTTATTTTCAATTAAATTACCGGAGATTGCAAAAGTAAAAAAAAACGAGATCAAATAAACGCACGCAAAATTTATGAAAATTAAAACTGTTGATCAATGCAATAACTAAATAATTAGTAGAGAAACATACCTCAGCTTTTCGTCAAGTAACTTCCCAACTATGACAGTGCTCGTTGACCTCTTCTCCGGGAACCTTATTATGATCATCTTTAGCAAATTTTGAAGAATTTACGGTGTCGATCCTCGCAAAACCACAACATCACATAGCCAACAAGCCATATAAGTACGAAAAGGACGACAAAAATTGAAAGATTACAATAAAAAAGAAATCAATATACAGTTCATCCCCATAATGGCAGATCCATTGATTTTATATGTATTTTAGTTATTATGTTTTTTAAAGTTAAGTTACAAGTCTCTAAAGCTCATTTCAAGGGTTGGAATGAAAGTTTGAGATTATTAAGGACCTATAGATTTTTGAAGGATTTTAAGATTTTGGATAATTCAAAATCTAATTTAGGAGTATCGAGTTTTTTTGAGATTCCATTATTGTGTATGTTCTTAAGATATTACATTTGTGTTTAATTATTACTTCATGATCAAAATTGTGGGATTTAGTTTCTGATTTGTGGAATTTGTTTATGTGCACAACGATGAAATGGGTTGTCAGAGAGTGTGGCTCTTGACAGACCAAGGAGGGGGGGTTAGGCTTTCTCTTAGTTATTGTTAAGAATAAGCATTAAAAAATGTACCTTAACTTTATTTAATAAATAATACAAAATGTACAAATAGCCCATTAAGTTATATATAGGATGAACTTTACCAAGTTTCTTACCTTGCAGATTACCCCCTCGTGTTCCATGCACATACTCTCAAGCGAACATGCATCCATAGATTTTCTAAGAAACTTTGACACAAATCAAAAGTAGAACCTCCAAACGAGATAATGATCAACATATTATTTTTTGAATGTGTATTATACATCAATATAACGGTAAATTTAGATTAGCGTTGTAATAAGATTGGAGAGTATACAAACCTAAAACCTTTCCATGATCATCGTTGAAAAAGTGTGCCAAATCTCCCTGAAATTGACATGCTGCAAAAGTAAAAACGAGATCAATTAAACACACAAAAATAAGGAATTTAAGTTTGATGATTAATACAATAAATAAATATTTATTAGAGAAACAAACCTCATCTTTCCATCAAGTACATTGTCAACTAGGACCGTGCTATCTGACCTCTTCTCCGGCGATCCTTTGACGATCAGTTTTAGCAACATAAAGCGAAAGGTTATAGTAAAATAAAAATCAATGCACGGTCAAACCTCATAACCGGAGATTCGTAATAATACAGCGACATCAAGGTCATTGTGGCAAATCTCCCACCACATAGCCAAGAAGCTATATAAGTACGAAAAGAACGAGAGAAATTGAAAGATTACAATAAAAAAAATCAATATACAGTTCATCCCTATAATGGTAGATCCATTGATTTCATATGTATTTTAGTTATTATGTTTTTTAAAGTTAAGGTACAAGTCTCTAAAGCTCCTTTTAAGGCTTGCAATGAAAGTTTGATATTATTAAGGACCTATAGATTTCTGAAGGATTTTAAGATTTTGGATAATTCAAGATCTAATTTAGGAGTATCGAGTTTTTTTGAGATTCCATTATTGTGTATGTTCTTAAGATATTACATTTGTGTTTAATTATTACTTCATGATCAAAATTGTGGGATTTAGTTTCTGATTTGTGGAATTTGTTTATGTGCACAACGATGAAATGGGTTGTCAGAGAGTGTGGCTCTTGACAGACCAAGGAGGGGGGGTTAGGCTTTCTCTTAGTTATTGTTAAGAATAAGCATTAAAAAATGTACCTTAACTTTATTTAATAAATAATACAAAATGTACAAATAGCCTATTAAGTTATATATAGGATGAACTTTACCAAGTTTCTTACCTTGCAGATTACCCCCTCGTGTTCCATGCACATACTCTCAAGCGAACATGCATCCATAGATTTTCTAAGAAACTTTGACACAAATCAAAAGTAGAACCTCCAAACGAGATAATGATCAACATATTATTTTCTGAATGTGTATTATACATCAATATAACGGTAAATTTAGATTAGCGTTGTAATAAGATTGGAGACTATACAAACCTAAAACCTTTCCATGATCATCGTTGAAAAAGTGTGCCAAATCTCCCTGAAATTGACATGCTGCAAAAGTAAAAACGAGATCAATTAAACACACAAAAATAAGGAATTTAAGTTTGATGATTAATACAATAAATAAATATTTATTAGAGAAACAAACCTCATCTTTCCATCAAGTACATTGTCAACTAGGACCGTGCTATACCGACCTCTTCTCCGGCGATCCTTTGACGATCAGTTTTAGCAACATAAAGCGAAAGGTTATAGTAAAATAAAAATCAATGCACGGTCAAACCTCATAACCGGAGATTCGTAATAATACAGCGACATCAAGGTCATTGTGGCAAATCTCCCACCACATAGCCAAGAAGCTATATAAGTACGAAAAGAACGAGAGAAATTGAAAGATTACAATAAAAAAAATCAATATACAGTTCATCCCTATAATGGTAGATCCATTGATTTCATATGTATTTTAGTTATTATGTTTTTTAAAGTTAAGGTACAAGTCTCTAAAGCTCCTTTTAAGGCTTGCAATGAAAGTTTGATATTATTAAGGACCTATAGATTTCTGAAGGATTTTAAGATTTTGGATAATTCAAGATCTAATTTAGGAGTATCGAGTTTTTTTGAGATTCCATTATTGTGTATGTTCTTAAGATATTACATTTGTGTTTAATTATTACTTCATGATCAAAATTGTGGGATTTAGTTTCTGATTTGTGGAATTTGTTTATGTGCACAACGATGAAATGGGTTGTCAGAGAGTGTGGCTCTTGACAGACCAAGGAGGGGGGGTTAGGCTTTCTCTTAGTTATTGTTAAGAATAAGCATTAAAAAATGTACCTTAACTTTATTTAATAAATAATACAAAATGTACAAATAGCCCATTAAGTTATATATAGGATGAACTTTACCAAGTTTCTTACCTTGCAGATTACCCCCTCGTGTTCCATGCACATACTCTCAAGCGAACATGCATCCATAGATTTTCTAAGAAACTTTGACACAAATCAAAAGTAGAACCTCCAAACGAGATAATGATCAACATATTATTTTTTGAATGTGTATTATACATCAATATAACGGTAAATTTAGATTAGCGTTGTAATAAGATTGGAGAGTATACAAACCTAAAACCTTTCCATGATCATCGTTGAAAAAGTGTGCCAAATCTCCCTGAAATTGACATGCCGCAAAAGTAAAAACGAGATCAATTAAACACACAAAAATAAGGAATTTAAGTTTGATGATTAATACAATAAATAAATATTTATTAGAGAAACAAACCTCATCTTTCCATCAAGTACATTGTCAACTAGGACCGTGCTATCCGACCTCTTCTCCGGCGATCCTTTGACGATCAGTTTTAGCAACATAAAGCGAAAGGTTATAGTAAAATAAAAATCAATGCACGGTCAAACCTCATAACCGGAGATTCGTAATAATACAGCGACATCAAGGTCATTGTGGCAAATCTCCCACCACATAGCCAAGAAGCTATATAAGTACGAAAAGAACGAGAGAAATTGAAAGATTACAATCAAAAAAATCAATATACAGCTTCATCCCTATAATGGTAGATCCATTGATTTCATATGTATTTTAGTTATTATGTTTTTTAAAGTTAAGGTACAAGTCTCTAAAGCTCCTTTTAAGGCTTGCAATGAAAGTTTGATATTATTAAGGACCTATAGATTTACGAAGGATTTTAAGATTTTGGATAATTCAAGATCTAATTTAGGAGTATCGAGTTTTTTTGAGATTCCATTATTGTGTATGTTCTTAAAATATTACATTTGTGTTTAATTATTACTTCATGATCAAAATTGTGGGATTTAGTTTCGATTTGTGGAATTTGTTTATGTGCACAACGATGAAATGGGTTGTCAGAGAGTGTGGCTCTTGACAGACCAAGGAGGGGGGGTTAGGCTTTCTCTTAGTTATTGTTAAGAATAAGCATTAAAAAATGTACCTTAACTTTATTTAATAAATAATACAAAATGTACAAATAGCCTATTAAGTTATATATAGGATGAACTTTACCAAGTTTCTTACCTTGCAGATTACCCCCTCGTGTTCCATGCACATACTCTCAAGCGAACATGCATCCATAGATTTTCTAAGAAACTTTGACACAAATCAAAAGTAGAACCTCCAAACGAGATAATGATCAACATATTATTTTCTGAATGTGTATTATACATCAATATAACGGTAAATTTAGATTAGCGTTGTAATAAGATTGGAGACTATACAAACCTAAAACCTTTCCATGATCATCGTTGAAAAAGTGTGCCAAATCTCCCTGAAATTGACATGCTGCAAAAGTAAAAACGAGATCAATTAAACACACAAAAATAAGGAATTTAAGTTTGATGATTAATACAATAAATAAATATTTATTAGAGAAACAAACCTCATCTTTCCATCAAGTACATTGTCAACTAGGACCGTGCTATCTGACCTCTTCTCCGGCGATCCTTTGACGATCAGTTTTAGCAACATAAAGCGAAAGGTTATAGTAAAATAAAAATCAATGCACGGTCAAACCTCATAACCGGAGATTCGTAATAATACAGCGACATCAAGGTCATTGTGGCAAATCTCCCACCACATAGCCAAGAAGCTATATAAGTACGAAAAGAACGAGAGAAATTGAAAGATTACAATAAAAAAAATCAATATACAGTTCATCCCTATAATGGTAGATCCATTGATTTCATATGTATTTTAGTTATTATGTTTTTTAAAGTTAAGGTACAAGTCTCTAAAGCTCCTTTTAAGGCTTGCAATGAAAGTTTGATATTATTAAGGACCTATAGATTTACGAAGGATTTTAAGATTTTGGATAATTCAAGATCTAATTTAGGAGTATCGAGTTTTTTTGAGATTCCATTATTGTGTATGTTCTTAAGATATTACATTTGTGTTTAATTATTACTTCATGATCAAAATTGTGGGATTTAGTTTCTGATTTGTGGAATTTGTTTATGTGCACAACGATGAAATGGGTTGTCAGAGAGTGTGGCTCTTGACAGACCAAGGAGGGGGGGTTAGGCTTTCTCTTAGTTATTGTTAAGAATAAGCATTAAAAAATGTACCTTAACTTTATTTAATAAATAATACAAAATGTACAAATAGCCCATTAAGTTACATATAGGATGAACTTTACCAAGTTTCTTACCTTGCAGATTACCCCCTCGTGTTCCATGCACATACTCTCAAGCGAACATGCATCCATAGATTTTCTAAGAAACTTTGACACAAATCAAAAGTAGAACCTCCAAACGAGATAATGATCAACATATTATTTTCTGAATGTGTATTATACATCAATATAACGGTAAATTTAGATTAGCGTTGTAATAAGATTGGAGACTATACAAACCTAAAACCTTTCCATGATCATCGTTGAAAAAGTGTGCCAAATCTCCCTGAAATTGACATGCTGCAAAAGTAAAAACGAGATCAATTAAACACACAAAAATAAGGAATTTAAGTTTGATGATTAATACAATAAATAAATATTTATTAGAGAAACAAACCTCATCTTTCCATCAAGTACATTGTCAACTAGGACCGTGCTATCTGACCTCTTCTCCGGCGATCCTTTGACGATCAGTTTTAGCAACATAAAGCGAAAGGTTATAGTAAAATAAAAATCAATGCACGGTCAAACCTCATAACCGGAGATTCGTAATAATACAGCGACATCAAGGTCATTGTGGCAAATCTCCCACCACATAGCCAAGAAGCTATATAAGTACGAAAAGAACGAGAGAAATTGAAAGATTACAATAAAAAAAATCAATATACAGTTCATCCCTATAATGGTAGATCCATTGATTTCATATGTATTTTAGTTATTATGTTTTTTAAAGTTAAGGTACAAGTCTCTAAAGCTCCTTTTAAGGCTTGCAATGAAAGTTTGATATTATTAAGGACCTATAGATTTCTGAAGGATTTTAAGATTTTGGATAATTCAAGATCTAATTTAGGAGTATCGAGTTTTTTGAGATTCCATTATTGTGTATGTTCTTAAGATATTACATTTGTGTTTAATTATTACTTCATGATCAAAATTGTGGGATTTAGTTTCTGATTTGTGGAATTTGTTTATGTGCACAACGATGAAATGGGTTGTCAGAGAGTGTGGCTCTTGACAGACCAAGGAGGGGGGGTTAGGCTTTCTCTTAGTTATTGTTAAGAATAAGCATTAAAAAATGTACCTTAACTTTATTTAATAAATAATACAAAATGTACAAATAGCCCATTAAGTTACATATAGGATGAACTTTACCAAGTTTCTTACCTTGCAGATTACCCCCTCGTGTTCCATGCACATACTCTCAAGCGAACATGCATCCATAGATTTTCTAAGAAACTTTGACACAAATCAAAAGTAGAACCTCCAAACGAGATAATGATCAACATATTATTTTTTGAATGTGTATTATACATCAATATAACGGTAAATTTAGATTAGCGTCGTAATAAGATTGGAGAGTATACAAACCTAAAACCTTTCCATGATCATCGTTGAAAAAGTGTGCCAAATCTCCCTGAAATTGACATGCTGCAAAAGTAAAAACGAGATCAATTAAACACACAAAAATAAGGAATTTAAGTTTGATGATTAATACAATAAATAAATATTTATTAGAGAAACAAACCTCATCTTTCCATCAAGTACATTGTCAACTAGGACCGTGCTATCTGACCTCTTCTCCGGCGATCCTTTGACGATCAGTTTTAGCAAGTTCAAAAGAATTAACGGTATCAATCCTTGCAAAACCACAACATCACATAACCAAGAATAAAGATTAGTATGAAAATGACAACATAAAGCGAAAGGTTATAGTAAAATAAAAATCAATGCACGGTCCAACCTCATAACCGGAGATCCGTAATAATACAGCGACATTAAGGTCATTGTGGCAAATCTCCCTCCTCCAATTTTATTTTCTATTAAATTACCGGAGATTGCAAAAGTAAAAAAAAACGAGATCAAATAAACGCACACAAAATTTATGAAAATTAAAACTGTTGATCAATGCAATAACTAAATAATTAGTAGAGAAACATACCTCAGCTTTTCGTCAAGTAACTTCCCAACTATGACAGTGCTCGTTGACCTCTTCTCCGGAAACCTTATTATGATCATCTTTAGCAAATTTTGAAGAGCTTACGGTGTCGATCCTCGCAAAACCACAACATCACATAGCCAAAAAGCTATATAAGTACGAAAAGAACGAGAGAAATCGAAAGATTACAATAAAAATGAAATCAATATACAGTTCATCCCCATAATGGCAGATCCATTGATTTCATATGTATTTTAGTTATTATGTTTTTTAAAGTTAAGGTACAAGTCTCTAAAGCTCCTTTCAAGGCTTGGAATGAAAGTTTGATATTATTAAGGACCTATCGATTTCTGAAGGATTTTAAGATTTTGGATAATTCAAGATCTAATTTAGGAGTATGAGTTTTTTTAAGATTCCATTATTGTGTATGTTCTTAAGATATTACATTTTTGTTTAATTATTACTTTATGATCGAAATTGTGGGATTTAGTTTTTGATTTGTGGAATTTGTTTCTGTGCACAACGACGAAATGGGTTGTCAGAGGGTCGCCAGAGGGTCGTCGGAGAAGAGGTCAAGGTTGACAAACATTAGAGTGTGGGTCTTGACAGACGAAGGAGGGGGGTTAGGCTTTCTCTTAGTTATTGTTAAGAAGAAGCAATTAAAAATTGTACCTTAACTTTATTTAATAAATAATGCAAAATGTACAAATAGCCCATTAAGTTATATATAGGATGGACTTTACAAAATTTCTTACCATGCAGATTACCCTCTGTTGTTCCATGCACATTCTTTCAAGCGAACGTGCATCCATAGATTTTCTAAAAAACTTTGCCACAAATCCAAAGTAGAGTCTCCAAACGAGATAATGATCAACATATTATTTTCTGAATGTGTATTATATATCAATATAAGTAAATTTAGATTAGCGTTATAATAAGATTGGAAAGTAACAAACCTAAAATCTTTCCATGATCATAGTTGAAAAACTTTGCCAAATCTCCCTGAAATTGACAGACTTCAAAAGTAAAAACAAGATCAATTAAACACACAAAATAAGGAATTTAAGTTTGTTGATTAATACAATAAATAAATATTTATTAGAGCAACAAACCTCATCTTTTCATCAAGTACATTGTCAACTTGGACAGTGCTAATTGACAAATTCTCCGGCGATCCTTTAACGATCAGTCTTAGCAAGTTCAATAGAATTAACGGTATCAATTCTTGCAAAACCGAAACATTACATAACCAAGAATAAAGATTAGTATGAAAATGACAACATAAACCGAAAGGTTATAGTAAAATAAAAATCAATGGACAGTCCAACCTCATAACCGGAGATCCGTAATAATTACAGCGACATTAAGGTCATTATGGCAAATCTCCCACCTCCAATTTTATTTTCTATTACATTTACCGGACATTGCAAAAGTAAAAAAAAAAGGAGTTAAATTAAACGCAAACAAAATTTACTAAAATTAAAATTGATGATCAATGCAATAACTAAATAATTAGTGGAGAAACATACCTCAGCTTTTCGTCGAGTAACTTCCCAACTATGACAGTGGTCATTGACCTCTTCTCCAGAGACCTTATTATGATCATCTTTAGCAAATTTTGAAGAATTTACGGTGTCGGTCCTCGCAAAACCACAACATCACATAGCCAACAAGCCATATAAGTACGAAAAGAAAAAACAACGAGATCAAATAAATGCATACAAAATTTATGAAAATTAAAATTGTTGATCAATGCAATAACTAAATAATTAGTAGAGAAACATACCTCAACTTTTCGTCAAGTAACTTCCCAACTATGACAGTGCTCGTTGACCTCTTCTCCGGGAACCTTATTATGGTCATCTTCGGCAAATTTTGAAGAACTTACGGTGTCTATCCTCGCAAAACCACAACATCACATAGCCAAGAAGCTATATAAGTACGAAAAGGACGACAGAAATTGAAAGATTACAATAAAAAAGAAATCAATATACAGTTCATCCCCATAATGGCAGATCCAATGATTTCATATCTATTTTAGTTATTATGTTTTTTAAAGTTAAGTTACAAGTCTCTAAAGCTCATTTTAAGGGTTGGAATGAAAGTTTGATATTATTAAGGACCTAGAGATTTTTGAAGGATTTTAAGATTTTGGATAATTCAAAATCTAATTTAGGAGTATCGAGTTTTTTTGAGATTCTGTTATTGTGTATGTTCTTAAGATATTACATTTGTGTTTAATTATTACTTTATGATCGAAATTGTGGGTTTTAGTTTCTGATTTGTGGAATTTGTTTATGTGCACAACGACAGAAATGGGTTGTCAGAGGGTCGCCGGAGAAGAGGTCAAGGTTGACAGACATTAGAGTGTGGGTCTTGACAGACGAAGGAGGGGGGGTTAGGCCTTCTCATGGTTATTGTTAAGAAGAAGCATTAAAAATTATACCTTAACTTTATTTAATAAATAATACAAAATGTACAAATAGCCCATTAAGTTACATATAGGATGAACTTTACCAAGTTTCTTACCTTGCAGATTACCCCCTCGTGTTCCATGCACATTCTCTCAAGCGAACGTGCATCCATAGATTTTCTAACAAACTTTGACACAAATCAAAAGTAGAACCTCGAAACGAGATAATGATCAACATATTATTTTCTGAATGTGTATTATACATCAATATAACGGTAAATTTAGATTAGCGTTATAATAAGATTGGAGAGTATACAAACCTAAAACCTTTCCATGATCATCGTTGAAAAAGTGTGCCAAATCTCCCTGAAATTGACATGCTGCAAAAGTAAAAACGAGATCAATTAAACACACAAAAATAAAGAATTTAAGTTTGACGATTAATACAATAACTAAATATTTATTAGAGAAACAAACCCCATCTTTCCATCAAGTACATTGTCAACTAGAACAGTGCTAATTGACCTCTTCTCCGGAGATCCTTTAACGATCAGTTTTAGCAAGTTCAAAAGAATAAAAGGTATCAACCCTTGCAAAACCACAACATCACATAACCAAGAATAAAGATTAGTATGAAAATGACAGCATAAAGCAAATAAAAATCAATGCACGGTCCAGCCTCATAACCGGAGATTCGTAATAATTACAGCGACATTAAGGTCATTGTGGCAAATCTCCCACCTCCAATTTTATTTTCTATTCCATTACCGGAGATTGCAAAAGTAAAAAAAAACGAGATCAAATAAACGCACACAAAATTTATGAAAATTAAAACTGTTGACATTGCAATAACTAAATAATTAGTAGAGAAACATACCTCAGCTTTTCGTCAAGTAACTTCCCAACTATGACAGTGCTCGTTGACCTCTTCTCCGGAAACCTTATTATGATCATCTTTAGCAAATTTTGAAGAGCTTACGGTGTCGATCCTCGCAAAACCACAACATCACATAGCCAAGAAGCTATATAAATACGAAAAGAACGAGAGAAATTGAAAGATTACAATAAAAAAGAAATCAATATACAGTTCATCCCCATAATGGCAGATCCATTGATTTCATATGTATTTTAGTTATTATGTTTTTTAAAGTTAAGGTACAAGTTTCTAATGCTCCTTTCAAGGCATGGAATGAAAGTTTGATATTTTTATGGACCTAGAGATTTCTGAAGGATTTTAAGATTTTGAATAATTCAAGATCTAATTTAGGAGTTTTGAGTTTTTGTGAGATTCCATTATTGTGTATGTTGTTAAGATATTACATTTGTGTTTAATTATTACTTTATGATCGAAATTGTCGGATTTAGTTTCTGATTTGTGGGATTTGTTTATGTGCAGAACGACAAAATGGGTTGTTAGAGGGTTGACAGACATTAGAGTGTGGGTCTTGACAGACGAAGGAGGGGGGTTAGGCTTTCTCTTAGTTATTGTTAAAAATAAGCATTAAAAATTGTACCTTAACTTTATATAATAAATAATGCAAAATGTACAAATAGCCCATTAAGTTATATATAGGATGGACTTTACCATGTTTCTTACCTTGCAGATTACCCCCTGGTGTTCCATGCACATTCTCTCAAGCGAATGTGCATCCATAGATTTTCTAAGAAACTTTGCCACAAATCCAAAGTAGAACCTCCAAACGAGATAATAATCAACCTATTATTTTCGGAATGTGTATTATACATCAATATAACAGTAAATTTAGATTAGCGTTATAATAAGATTGGAGAGTATACAAACCTAAAACCTTTCCATGATCATCGTTGAAAAATTGTGCCGATCTTCCTTAAATTGACATGCTGCAAAAGTAAAAACGAGATCAATTAAACACACAAAATAAGGAATTTAAGTTTGATGATTAATACAATCAATAAATATTTATTAGAGAAACAAACCTCATCTTTCCATCAAGTACATTGTCAACTAGGACAGTGCTAATTGACCTCTTCTCCGGCGATCATTTAACGATCAGGCTTAGCAAGTTCAAAAGAATTAACGATATCAATCATTGCAAAACCACAACATCATATAACCAAGAACAAATATTAGTATGAGAACATAAAGCGAAAGGTTATAGTAAAATAAAAATCAAGAACTTACGGTGTCGATCCTGGCAAAACCACAACATCACATAGCCAAGAAGCTATATAAGTACGAAAAGGAAGACATAAATTGAAAGATTACAATAAAAAATATATCAATATATAGTTCATCTCCATAATGGCAGATCCATTGATTTCATAGGTATTTTA
The DNA here is from genome assembly GCA_036898165.1 of Silybum marianum. Classification (NCBI taxonomy): domain Eukaryota; kingdom Viridiplantae; phylum Streptophyta; class Magnoliopsida; order Asterales; family Asteraceae; genus Silybum; species Silybum marianum. The sequence goes on along the minus strand of CM072540.1, from coordinate 9,429,454 downwards.
GTTATTATGTTTTTTAAAGTTAAGGTACAAGTCTTTAAAGTTCCTTTCAAGGCTTGGAATGAAAGTTTGATATTTTTATCCACCTATAGATTTCCGAAGGATTTTAAGATTTTGGATAATTCAAGATCTAATTTAGGAGTTTTGAGTTTTTGTGAGTTTCCATTATTGTGTATGTTCTTAAGATATTACATTTGTGTTTAATTATTACTTTATGATCGAAATTGTGGGATTTAGTTTCTGATTTTTGGGATTTGTTTATGTGCACAACCATGGTTTAAAAAAACGGTTGAGGCGTACGCCTCGAGGCATTAAAAAATTGTATCTGAGGCGCCGCCTCACACCCCTAGAACGACAAGTACGCATTTTAGAAGAGGCGTTTCTGTGAGGCGCCGAGGCGGTTGTGAGGCGTATGCCTCATTTAAAACAATGTTTTTTTTTCCGGAAACTGATTCCTTTTTATTTTTATCCTTGATTGTTTGACTTCTTTATGTCCTTTATTAATATTTAAACCTACAAGCTTTCACCTATTTAAACCTACAAGCCTTCACCAATTTAAACCTATGTATCCTTATCAATAAAAAATGTGTACTTTGACATGCTAAAAAAAGCAAACAAAGACTTTTGACTCTTCACTCTGCCTCTATATTCGGTTCCTAGATCAAGAAAGAGGAAAAGTATTGTAGTTAATTTAGATGATGAAGAAGTTGAAGAAAATGATGATAATAGACTTGATTATGGAAGTTTCAGGATGGATAATATTTCATGAACTTATGATTAGAACTTTTAAGTTGATGCTTTAAGACTTAGAGTTAGTACTCGGTAGTATTATTGAATTATGGATTCTATGCTTTGTTATTTTGGTATGGAAATATAAAATTAAGTTTTTTCTTAATGGTTGTGAATTTATGAATTTTTTTGTTTTATTGTTTTGGGGCTTACGCCTCGACCGCCTCGAGGCTTACGCCTCACGTACCAGTTAAAAAAATGCCTCAAGGCTTTTTCCGTTTTTTAAACCTTGTGCACAACGACAAAATGGGTTGTCAAAGGGTAGCCGAAGAAGAGCTCAAGGTTGACAGACCAAGGAGGGGGGTTAGGCTTTCCCTAAGTTTTTGTTAAGAAAAAGCATTAAAAACTGTACCTTAAATTTATTTAAAAAATAATGCAAAATGTACAAATAGCCCATTAAGTTATATATAGGATGGACTTTACCAAGTTTCTTACCTTGCAGATTACCCCCGATGTTCTATGCACATTCTCTCAAGCGAAGGTGCATCCATAGATTTTCTAAGAAACTTTGCCACAAATCCAAAGTAGAACCTTCAAACGAGATAAGGATCAACATATTATTTTCTGAATGTGTATTATACATCAATATAACAGTAAATATAGATTAGCGTTATAATAAGATTGGAGAATATACAAACCAATAACCTTTCCATGATCATCATTAAAAAATTGTGCCAAATCTCCTGAAATTGACAGACTACAAAAGTAAAAACGAGATCAATTAAACACACAAAATAAGGAATTTAAGTTTGATGATTAATACAATAAATAAATATTTATTATAGAAACAAACCTCATCTTTCCATCAAGTACATTGTCAACTAGGACAGTGCTAATTGACCTCTTCTCTCAAGCGAAGGTGCATCCATAGATATTCTAAGAAACTTTGCCACAAATCCAAAGTAGAACCTTCAAACCAATAATGACCAACATATTATTTTCTGAATGTGTATTATACATCAATATAACAGTAAGTATATATTAGCGTTATAGTAAGATTGGAGAGTATACAAGCCTAAAACCTTTCCATGATCATCGTTAAAAAATTGTTCCAAATCTCCTGAAATTGACAGACTGCAAAAGTAAAAACGAGATCAATTAAACACACAAAATATGAAATTTAAGTTTGATGATTAACACAATAAATAAATATTTATTAGAGAAACAAACCTCATCTTTGCATCAAGTACATTGTCAACTAGGACAGTGCTAATTGACCTCTTCTTCGGCGATCCTTTAACAATGAAGGTGCATCCATAGATATTCTAAGAAACTTTGCCATAAATCCAAAGTAGAACCTTCAAACGAGATAATGATCAACATATTATTTTCTGAATGTGTATTATACATCAATATAACAGTAAGTATATATTAGCGGTATAGTAAGATTGGAGAGTATACAAACCTAAAACCTTTCCATGATCATCGTTAAAAAATTGTTCCAAATCTCCTGTCTCCTGAAATTGACAGACTGCAAAAGTAAAAACGAGATCAATTAAACACACAAAATATGAAATTTAAGTTTGATGATTAACACAATAAATAAATATTTATTAGAGAAACAAACCTCATCTTTGCATCAAGTACATTGTCAACTAGGACAGTGCTAATTGACCTCTTCTTCGGCGATCCTTTAACAATCAGTCTTAGCAAGTTCAAAAGAATTAACGGTATCAATCCTTACAAAACCACAACATCACATAACCAAGAATAAAGATTAGTATGAAAATGACGACATAAACCGACTGGTTATAGTAAAATATAAATAAATGCAAAGTCCAACCTCATAACCGGATATCCGTAATAATTACAGCGACATTAAAGTCATTGTGGAAAACTCCCACCTCCAATTTTATTTTCTATTACATTTACCGGAACTTCAAAAGTAAAAAAAACGAGATCAAATAAACGCACACAAAAATTATGAAAATTAAAATTAATGATCAATGTAATAACAAAATAATTAGCAGACAAACATACCTCAGCTTTCCGTCAAGTAACTTCCCAACTATGACAGTGCACGTAGACCTCTTCTCCGGGGACCTTATAATGATCATCTTTAGCAAATTATGAAGAACTTACGTTGTCGATTCTCGGAAAACCACACTACTACATAGCCAAGAAGCTACATAAGTACGAAAAGGACGACAGAAATTGAAAGATTACAATAAAAAAGAAATCAATAAACAGTTCATCTCCATAATGGCAGATCTATGATTTCATAGGTATTTTAGTTATTATGTTTTTTAAAGTTAAGGTATAAGTCTTTAAAGCTCCTTACAAGGCTTGGAATGAAAGTTAGATATTTTTATAGACCTATAGATTTCTGAAGGATTTTAAGATTTTGGATAATTCAAGCTGTAATTTAGGAGTTTTGAGTTTTTGTGAGTTTCCATTATTTTGTTTGTTCTTAATATATTACATTTGTGTTTAATTATTACTTTATGATCGAAATTGTGGGATTTAGTTTCTGATTTGTGGGATTTGTTAATGTGCACAACGACAAAATGGGTTGTCAGAGGGTCGCCGAAGAAGAGCTCAAGGTTGACAGACGTTAGAGTGTGGGTCTTGACAGACCAAGAGGGGGGTTAGGCTTTCTCTTAGTTATTGTTAAGAAGAAGCATTAAAAATTGTACCTTAACTTTATTTAATAAATAATGCAAAATGTACAAATAGCCCATTAAGTTATATATAGGATGGACTTTACCAAGTTTCTTACCTTGCAGATTACCCCCCCCCCCCCGGTATTGCATGCACATTCTATCAAGCGAAAGTGCATCCATAGATTTTCAAAGAAACTTTGCCACAAATCCAAAGTAGAACCTTCAAACGAGATAATGATCAACATATTATTTTCTGAATGTGTATTATACATCGATATACCAGTAAGTATAGATTAGCGTTATAATAAGATCGGAGAGTATACAAACCTAATACCTTTCCATGATCATCGTTAAAAAATTGTGTCAAATCTCCTGAAATTGACAGACTGCAAAAGTAAAAACGAGATCTATTAAACACACAAAATATGAAATTTAAGTTTGATGATTAATACAATAAATAAATATTTATTAGAGAAACAAACCTCATCTTTCCATCAAGTACATTGTCAACTAGGACAATGCTAATTGACCTATTCTCCGGCGATCCTTTAACGATCAGTCTTAGCAAGTTCAAAAGAATTAACGGTATCAATCATTGCAAAACCACAACATCACATAACCAAGAATAAAGATTAGTATGAAAACGACGACATAAACCGAATGGTTATAGTAAAATATAAATCAATGCACAGTCCAACCTCATAACCGGAAATCCGTAATAATTACAGCGACATTAAGGTCATTCTGGCAAACTCCTACCTCCAATTTTATTTTCTATTACATTTAGCCAAACTTCAAAGGTAAAAACAGCGAGATCAAAAAACACACACAAAAATTATGAAAATTAAAATTAATGATCAATGCAATTACAAAATAATTAGCAGACAAACATACCTCAGCTTTCCGTCAAGTAACTTCCCAACTATGCAGTGCTCGTAGACCTCTTCTCCGAGGACCTTATTATGATCATCTTCAACAAATTTTGAAGAACTTACGTTGTCGATCCTCGCAAAACCACAACATCAAATAGCCAAGAAGCTACATAAGTACAAAAAGGACGACAGAAATTGAAAGATTACAATAAAAAAGAAATCAGTATACAATTCATCTCCATAATGGCAGATCCACTGATTTCATAGGTATTTTAGTATGAAAATGAAAACATTAAGCGAAATGTTATAGTAAAATAAAAATCAATGCACAGTCCAACCTCATAACCGGAGATCCGTAATAATTACAGCGGCATTAATGTCATTGTGGGAAATCTCCCACCTCCAATTTAATTTTCTATTACATTTACCGGAGATTGCAAAAGTAAAAAAAACGAGATCAAATAAACGCACACAAAATTTATGAAAATTAAATTTGATGATCAATGCAATAACTAAATAATTAGTGGAGAAACATACCTGAGCTTTCCGTCAAATAACTTTCCAACTATGACAGTGCGCGTCGACCTCTTCTCCGGGGACCTTATTATGATCATCTTTAGCAAATTTTAATTTTGAAGAACTTACGGTGTTGATCCTTGCAAAACCAAAACATCATATAGCAGAGAATCTATAGAAGTTCGAAAAGGACGACATAAATCGAAAGCTTACAATAAAAAAGAAATCAAAATATTCAGTTCATCCCCATAATGGCAGATCCATTGATTTCATAGGTATTTTAGTTATTATGTTTTTTAAAGTTAAGGTACAAGTCTTTAAAGCTCCTTTCAAGGTTTGGAATGAAAGTTTGATATCATTAAAGACCTCTAAATTTCTGAAGGATTTTAAGATGTCTTCCAATATTCAAATTTATCCTTAAAAGACATTCTACCAATTTCTATATCCTCGAATAACCCATAATTAAATCGACAATACCAAAATGTTAAAAACATACAAAACTACAACTCTCCTTAAAGATAAACAAGTCAAAAATTACCACTACATCATTCATTCAGAGATTCTAAAATATAAGCACTTAAGACTTTTGGACCACCAACCAATCTATTTTTAAAATATATTCCTTGCAATAAAATGCCTACCATAGCAAAGAAACAATCACATATTTTATCCTTAAGCACCGCACACAGAGACTTAAATAGCATACCACCGATAACGTCTAAGAAAATCACCAACCTAACCATAACTCATTAATCCTTGTGCAAACTAAGATGTCATTTATGATAACAAAAATAATTCGACCACCACGCTTCCGCTACTCTATTAAGATATCCTCTCCTAACTATCAATAAACTATCCATACTCACAGGTCAAACCTATTTGGTTTTCTACAAAATATAACCTGGCTTTCTCTTGGTTATTGTTAAGAAGAAGCATTAAAAATTGTACCTTAACTTTATTTAATAAATAATGCAAACAGTAAAAATAGCCCATTAAGTTATATATAGGATGGACATAACCAAGTTTCCGTCAAATAACTTCCCAACTATGACAGTGCTCGTTGACCTCTTCTCCGGGGACCTTATTATTATCATCTTTAGCAAATTTTGAAAAACTTACGGTGTCGATCCTCACAAAACTACAACGTCATATAGCAAAGAATCTATAGAAGTACGAAAAGGACAACATAAATTGAAAGATTACAATAAAAAAGAAATCAATACATAGTTCATCCCCCATAATGGCAGATCCATTGATTTCATAGGTATTTTAGTTATTATGTTTTTTAAAGTTAAGGTACAAGTCCTTAAAGCTCCTTTCAAGGATTGGAATGAAAGTTTGATATTATTAAGGACCTATAGATTTCTGAAGGATTTTAAGATTTTGGATAATTCAAGATCTAATTTAGGAGTTTTGCGTTTTTGTGAGTTTCCATTATTGTGTTTGTTATTAAGATATTACATTTTTGTTTAGTTATTACATTATGATCGAAACTGTGGGATTTAGTTTCTGATTTGTGGGATTTGTTTATGTGCACAACGACGAAATGGGTTGTCAGAGGGTCGTCGGAAAGAAGCGCTCAAGGTTGACAGACAATAGAGTGTGGCTCTTGATAGACCAAGGAGGGGGGTTACGCTTTCTCTTAGTTATTGTTAAGAAGAAGCATTAAAAAATGTACCTTAACTTTATTTAATAAATAATGCAAACAGTAAAAATAGTCCATTAAGTTATATATAGGATGGACATAACCAAGTTTCTTACCTTGCAGATTACCCCCTATTGTTTCATGCACATTCTCTCAAGCGAATGTGCATCCATAGATTTTCTAAGAAACTTTGCCATAAATCCAAAATAGAACCTCCAGACGAGATAATGGTCTACATATTTTCTAAATGTGTATTATATATCAATATAACAGTAAATACAGATTAGTGTTGTAATAAGATTGGAGAGTATACAAACCAAAAACCGTTCCATTATCATCTTGTGCCAAATATCCCTGTCAATTACTGCAAAACTACAAACGAGATCAATTAAACACACAAAATATGAAATTTAAGTTTGATGATTAATACTAAAAATATACATTTAGTAGAGAAACAAACCTCATCTTTCCATCAAGTACATTGTCAACTAGGACAGTGCTCATTGACCTCTTCTCCGGCGATCCTTTAACGATCAGTCTTAGCAAGTTCAAAAGAATTATCGGTATCAATCCTTGCAAAACCACAACATCATATAACCAAGAATAAAGATTAGTATGAAAATGACAACATAAACCGAAAGGTTACACTAAAATAAAAATCAATGGACAGTCCAACCTCATAACCGGAGATCCGTAATAATTACAGCGGCATTAAGGTCATTGTGGCAAATCTCCCACCTCTAATTTAATTTTCTATTACATTTACCGGAGATTGCAAAAGTAAAAAAAACGAGATCAAATAAACGCACACAAAATTTATGAAAATTAAATTTGATGATCAATGCAATAACTAAATAATTAGTGTAGAAACATACCTGAGCTTTCCGTCAAATAACTTTCCAACTATGACAGTGCTCGTCGACCTCTTCTCCAGGGACATTATTATGATCATCTTTAGCAAATTTTGAAGAACTTACGGTGTTGATCCTCGCAGAACCAAAACATCATATAGCAAAGAATCTATAGAAGTTCGAAAAGGACGACATAAATTGAAAGATTACAATAAAAAAGAAATCAATATACAGTTCATCCCCATAATGGCAGATCCATTGATTTCATAGGTATTTTAGTTATTATGTTTTTTAAAGTTAAGGTACAAGTCTTTAAAGCTCCTTTCAAGGTTTGGAATGAAAGTTTGATATCATTAAAGACCTCTAAATTTCTGAAGGATTTTAAGATATGTCTTCCAATATTCAAATTTATCCTTAAAAGACATTCTACCAATTTCTATATCCTCGAATAACCCATAATTAAATCGAAAATACCAAAACGTTCGAAATATACCAAACTCCAACTCTCCTTAAAGATAAACAAGGTCAAACATTAAAATTGTTATTGACAGACGAAGGAGGGGAGTTAGGCTTTCTCTTAGTTATTGTTAAGAAGAAGCATTAAAATTGTACCTTAACTGTATTTAATAATAATGCTAACAATACAAATAGCCCATTAAGTTACATATAGGATGGACTTATAACAAGTTTCTTAGCTTGCAGATTACCCCCTAGTGTTCCATGCACATTCTCTCAAGCGAACGTGCGTCCATAGATTTTCTAAAGAAACTTGCCACAAATCCAAAGTAGAACCTCCAAACGAGATAATGGTCTACAAATAAAATATAACTGTTTGGCTAGTGATCCCATATAATATCATCACATTCACAAAAAATGACTTGCAAAAAAAAAACGATTATCTATCACTTGAATAATCATTCGTGTAAGAATTAAAACTGCTCTCATCAAGGGAAAACATACAAAACTCATCCAAAACATTGTATGTGTGAACCTTACGCAAATATGTTTGACGGTGATAAAATCATTCTGTGATCAATTAAAACCCTAGAAAATTAGGAACACATATCATATTACACTAATTAATCACCACATAAGATTAAAAACAAATTGGGAAGAAAAGCAAAAACTTGTGAAATAAATTGAAATCATCCCGTCACATCTATTAAAGGTATCAATCAAAGAAAAGAAATAGAAACAGGGGAACACGCACCTTTATCAAATACAAACCTTTACCTTAGCAGCTTGTATCTAGAACAGATAAATTGCAAACTGCTCTTGAACTCGGATGACATGAAATGTGTCAATCAATTGCCTAAAACTGGTGAAATGAATTATAGAATCGGTAAGTAATCCTTTTTTCAGGATAACAAAGGTAATACATGTGTAACTACCATAAAAATGTATATGTGTGGATGTTAGCCGAAAGAATATGGTTCCAGAGCCAACATTACACTTTAATACGAGAGGTCCGAAGAGGAAGCTAACATATATAGGAATCAATCTATCATTCACAAAAGTCATGTGCGATTCAAGTACCACCCCCAAGTTTATTTGACTGGGAATTAATTCAAACTTTTCATCGTAACTTTTCCCAAATATAAGTAGAGACTATTCTATGTAGTTATTTCCTTTCTCCATCCATATTTCCAAATATAAGCATCAGTTGTGAAACGTATAGAGATGATCTCTCTTTCATCTTTGACATGACCACCAGAAGCCATTTACATAAAAGAATTAAGTCAATGCGAGTTGAGGAGTACACTATCATATTCCACGCTACATTATGATGCAAATCAAAAGGTTCCTAGTATCTTATATAAGGAATTAGAATGTAATTGACTTCAGGAAAGTCGTAATATCATATAAAGATGTGTTGATTGATTATAGTATTGAAACTACATGGAATTAACATGTGATTCATCTTTTGCTTGCTAACTATTGGTTTGAATTTGGTGTGATCTTAATTTTGATTTTGGTGTTTAGATTAGGATTTAGTTTTAGCCTGTTTCTTTTCTTCCAGTGCTTTAGCCTGTGCACATCATGTAATCACATAATGTTTCACTTTGGAGTTTGGACTATACCTTTCATATACGAAAATGAATCAGGAAAACATACCGCACGGTCTCGAGTGCGTTGGTGTCTTTCCAGCCTAGCTCTTCGTCTTTCCTCTGTTTCCCCTTCAACATCTTGGAACCCTCCAGCAGCAGCAGATGAAGGGGCAGCTTTTAAATGGAAACAAAATAATTAGTAAGTAGTGAATATTAAAGAATAAATCAAATATTATATTATCAAATCTAAAGTAAACTAAATAAAAGCATATACCTCCAAATACTGAGCTAAGATCATCAATAATATTGGTGGTGGAAGATGCTTTTCTCATATTGGAGGTAGTCCTCTGAGCCCCTTCCTGACCTCGCCTATTCTGGGATAGTGGATCAGTTGCAGAGTCCTGCATTGTAGATAAACCATAGCCCGGAATGTTTAACACTAGGAACTTTAAAAACACTTGTAAATAATTATTTACTACTTACAGAAGCAGTCCTCGGTCTTGGAACCCATGTTGAAGAAGGATTCAAGGTCATTATCATTCTTTTGTTGGTTCCTAGAGTGTTATGGTTTTTAAAAATAAAAACCAACAAAAAAAGTGCAAAAAAAAGAGAGGCAAATATGGTTCATGGTTGGATGATTTTACCCCTAACACTAACAGACATATTTAACAGTGTTAGTCCCATTTTCAAAGCAAAATTCAAACATGAGGGACAACTTGTTGACTTATTGATTTTAGATCCCAGTTTCAAAGAAATTACTAAACCTTAAGGACCAAAAGTGAAGTTTACTCTTTTGATTAAAAGAGAAAGGTGACTACGATCGGAGATGCAAGGGATTTCATTATTAAGCAATTTTAAAACATTAGACAAATAGGGATTTGGGTTCCTCGTCATTATTAAGCAATTTTAAAACATTATACAAATAGGGATTTGGGTTATCGTCATTGTTAAGCAATTTGAAAACATTAGACAAATACAGAAAGTGTGATTGGCTTCTTTTCTCCAGGAAGCACGTTCTATACCCTCCCAACATCCAATCAAAGACAATACATGGTCAAATTCAAAACAATCAAAATACAGAACATGAAACCCTAGAAACCTAAATAGCATCGCAAAAAGACCAACCATCTTCTTTCAACTTCAACATTTTGTTCATCCTGGTAGACAGAGACATGAATTACAACTGGTTTCTTCAATCATAAAATAAAAGTAAAACAAGTGAAGAAAAAAAAAACCCTGATGATTTTGCAGTTTGAATATAGCATAGTTGGTAACTCTCTTGGTTGATTCACATATCACTTATCGCTCACCCCCATCTTCTTCAACTGATTCAGAGCTCTTTCTTGAAGAAAGAACCTGGGGTTTCATGACCCCACCCCCGATTTGCACCTCCGACGACCTGATTCAGAGCTTTTTATTGAAGAAAGAACTTGGGGTTTCACGATTTGCCAACACCTCCTACCCCCCCAAAATCATAACCTAGTTTCTTTGTATCTCTCTCAATGAACCTGCATTCCCTCCTCATAAGATCATCTCTCTCACCATCTGGTGTTTTTACAAACGGATGGCTTCATCAGGAACCAAGGGTTTCAAGAAAAGGACCATCCTCTGTGTTTTACTGACCTTCTAAAATCCAACGTCTATCTATGATATTTATTAATCTACATCTGGTTTTAGTTGATGATTTCAGTTTGCATTTGGGTTTTAGTTTGGGTTTTTAGTTTGGTTTGGATCTTTTCTAGGTTTTTAGTTTGGTTTGGATTTTTTTGGTTTGATTTTGAAGACTGGTTTTAATAGAAAAAGGTACAGGAAATAGGAGATGATGTCGGAACCGGAAGTTCACTCAAAAATATAAACTTATAAATTAATAAAATATATAATAATTATATTTTATCTAGAAAATTAAAATAAAACACTAAAATGTCGATTTTTACACTTAAAATTTAATTTTTAATGTATTTTTAAGTGTATCTTTAAATGTATTTTCAAATGTACTTGATTGAAGACCAAAATGACATTTAATGGCACATATGTTGTAACATTAATTTAATGACCAATCATTTTAACATACATCATCCAATTATTTTTTTAACCGATAATTAATGGAATTATTATATATTTTATAATGATCGATGAAACAGAGCTGGGACATGAAAAAAAGGAATGGTGATTTTTTTTGTTCTTATACATAGACCGTGTTTGGTAACTTAGTTGTTAAACAAGCTGATTAAGAAATCATGTTTGACAAAAACTATATAAATAAAAGTAAAATTAGTCAACCTTCCATGTTCTAATCAATTAAATTTTCAAAAAGATGCATTTAATGATTAAAGCCACCATTCTTCGGTGATGAGCTCTAGCGAACAAATCTTATGTCTTTTTCCCAGATAAAAATTCTTTCTACTAGAACAAGTCCGTCATAGCCGAGCGAAAAAAATGAAAATTGATTTTAACCATTTTATTATCTAAAAAAATAAGTGTAATTTTAATTTTTATGTAACTTAAGTAAACATTTGTAGAATTGTTATATTTGATTTGGACAACTAAATATATTAAATAATAATTAAAAAATAATAATATAAAATTAATTTATATAATCAATCATAATTCTAAATAAATAATAATTATTATTGAGGTATATTTTAAAACTAGTTAATACTTTTTATTTAGTATTAGGGGCCGTTACATTACTAAATTTTACCCTGGTAAGTGATTACCAAGTAGGGATGAGCATACGGACCGAAATCCCGAAACCGAACCGGTACCGAATATCATTACCGGTTCAGTGTTCGGTACCAAGATTTTCCATATTCGGGATTCGGTACTTCCGGTACCGGCACCGGTACTAGTCCCGGTAAATCCCAAACCGAACCGAATAATTTAAAAAGTTATTTTTTTATTTGAATTGGTAACAAATTCTTTCTTTTTTTTTTTATAGAAAATCCTCCTAAATATATTACAATTTTCGGTTCTTGTATTTTCCACTCAAATACCCATTTTTTCTTGCAATTCTTCATATTTCGGTTATTGCAATTCTCCAAAATCGGTTCCGTAATTTATCCAAAACCCGGTTCTTGCACAATCGGCTCCTCCAATCCGGTTTCCGCTTAAGTGATTTTGATTTTTGTTATTGTGTTTAATGGTCAACGGTGAAAAACGGTTGTCTTCCCAAAAAATGGTACCAAACGGTTCTAGTCCCGAAAACCCCGGTACCGAATCGGTACCGAATTTCTCTTATCGGTTCGGTATTCGGTATTGATTTTTTTCACTCTCGGTTTCGGTAATACCCGATTTCGGTACCGGTCCGATACCGAGCTCATCCCTATTACCAAGTTACATTACCTTATCGAATGAATATGGGAAGAACCAGGAATCCTACCCGATAAGATCGAGGCAAGGAATAAGAGTCTTACCCGGTAAGTGAGTGCGATGACTCTTATCCGGTTTGTAAGAGATTTTCAACGGAAATTCGTTGAAAATTCGTAAAAAATTTATGTTCTGTCAATAATCCCTCTAAAATTCGTAGAAAATTTTCAACAACATTTTCCATTGAAAATTTTCGTTGAAAATACTCAAAATTCTGTGACGATCTTCTATGTTAATATGATGAGTGTAAAAAAAAATTAAGGATATAATTTAAATCAAATACTAATTATAAGAGTATAAAGTGTAATTTATAAATTAAAATAGTTTAATTTATAACCATGGAAGATCTTGGGAGTTAGTGTTCGAGGTTGTGCTGTCATACAACCTTGTATATTTAGCATATAAAGTATACCTATTAAATAGTGGGTTGGATCATACATAACTGTAAACTACACAATTTAAACGACTAAGATTTAATGTTAAATTTGATTAAAACGACTTAGATTTAGTATTAAGTTTGATTTAAACGACTAAGATTTAAATGACAATTTTTTGACTCACCATGGTCAATCTTATATATAATTTGGTTAGAAATATTAAGCAGTAATAAATAGGAAGGGATTAAGTTCTTAAACTATTTTTTTAATGAAAAAACCATTAACCTTTCTCATTTTGATTGATTAAGTTCATGAACTATTTTTTTTGAATGAAAAAACCATTAAACTTTCTTATTTTGAATGATTAAGTCTCTGAAAAAAAATCAAGAAATTAAACTATCGAATTTTTAAAAATTGGTTACTTACATCTTTTTAATCTAAATAAATTACCTTTAATTGGTTATCTTTTGATTCTTCCTCTTATGATGGATAAAAAAATAGATCAAAAAGAGGGAGATCGATGACAGGGCCAACAATGTGTTAGGCGAAATGGAGAATGGACAACGTTGGAGTAATGGGGAGTGACGAGGGGGAGCGATACCGTTATTTGCTAGTGGTTTTAATTGCGTAAGGTTTTTGGAACGATAAAACGATTTAAGTTTATTTTTAATTTAAAACCTTTTTAGTGAGTTACATGTAGTTTATTTAAAAAGAAGATGTATGTAACCAATTTTTAAAACATCGACGGTTTATTTATTGAAAAATTGTAGTTTATTCATATAAGAAATATTATTAACTTTCATTTTAACTAGTGTCATACCCGTCTGTTGGTCGGGTACTTGACATGACTTTAAACATATTCTAAATGTTTCCAAAACATACCTCAAACAAAGCGGCGATTTTTCAACCTGAAAAAAATCGATAATATGATGAATGCAAGCATAAATTTACGTGACAAAGGTTTTATCCTAACTCGACTGGCTCCCCAAGTAATACCCCTACTATCTCACATTGTACCCCTATCGAATTCCTCTACACAGAGACGCTGATCAAAATCAATGTATAAACGATTTCTAAACATTTCTGAAGCAGACCTCAAACAACCCCGAAAATGCTCTGAAACGGCGAAACAGGCGTCCATCAACCCCTATGGACCTACACTCGATAACAACACTATATAGTTGTTGTTTTGGAGACAAACACTTGATAAACAACCCCCATAATTGTTTTTTAGATTAGTAACACTATTAAAAAAGATCCCCACACAGATGTCATTGCATCTTACCTGATAAGAGTGAGGCAAAGACCAAGAGTCTTACCTGGTAAATGAGACATATTGGCGATACAAATTTCATAGTTTGTTTATAAATTAATGTCGTTATAATTAATTTTCTTGTTGTTAGACATATTGGCGATACAAATTTCAACCATGGCGTCCGAGTCCGCGTTTGCACTAGTAGTAGAGTTTTAAATGATTATCGGACTAGTTTGTCAACGTTGATAGTTGAAGCTTTTTTGTGCACCCAAGATTGGGTTAGAAACTCTAGAAAGCCGATAATAGACGACATCAACGACATCTTGAAGGACGATGATATAGCTTTGGGTATTTTTTCAATTTTTGTTCTATTTTGAAACGAGTATTATATTTTATTAAATACGATTATACGAACAATCTTTTCAGTTTTGTGTTTATATAGAGATTGCACAAACTTTAAACAAAGTAGATGACGAAGCATTGGGAAAAGGGCAATGGAAAATTAGATTATGATTTTTATAGAAAATGGATTAACAATCGGTTCCAACCGGTTTTTTGACCGGAAAACTGGGACCGGGACCGGCACCGGCACCGGTATTGCCTAAACGGTCGTTCCAAGAATCTCTTATTTCCGGTTCCGGTTCGGTGCCGGTTCGTTCCTGTTCGGGGCTAATGCTCACCCCTAAATTTATCCAACTCAACGTAAACTTACCAAAAACGCAGTTCAGATATCCATTCTCGTGGATCTATTCACCATCCACAGCTCTCAAAAAAAGGCTGTCAAGATGTCGTTTTAGGGTTTCTTGATACTTTCTTGAAATTTGGGATTGAAGTCCAATGAAAAGAAAAAGATTCTTACTTTTCAACTGTACATCTTGCAACTCCAACGATGGCGTTTTTCGGTTTAACTCATCTTATATATAATATGGTTAGAAATATTAAGCAGTAATAAATAGGAACGAAAAAGTTCAAAAAAACCCAACAAACTATTCCTATTTTGAATGGTTAAGTTTTTAAACTATTTTTTTAATAAAAAAACTATTAAACTTTCTCATTTTGATTGATTAAGTTCCAGAACTATTTTTTTGAACAAAAAAAACCATTAAACTTTCTTATTTTGAATGATTAAGTCCCTGATTTTTTTTTCCAAGAAATTAAACTATCCAATTTTTAAAAATTGGTTACTTACATCTTTTTAACCTAAATAAACTACCTTTAATTGGTTATCTTTTGATTCTTCCTCTTATGATGGATAAAAAAATAGATCGAAAAGAGGGAGATCGATGATAGGGCCAACAATGTGTTAGGCGAAATGGAGAACATACAATGTTGGAGTAATGGGGAGTGACGAGGAGGAGCGATACCATTATTTGCTAGTGGTTTTAATTGCGTAGGGTTTTTGGAACGATAAAACCGATTTAAGTTTATTTTTACTTTAAAACTTTTTTAGTGAGTTACATGTAGCTTATTTAAAAAGAATATGTGTTTAACCAATTTTTAAAACATCGATGGTTTATTTATTGAAAAAAATGTTTAGGGGCTTAATCATTCAAACTGAGAAAGTTTAAAGATTTTTTCATTCAAATCAATAGCTTAGGACTTAATCACTCAAAATGAGAAAGTTTAATGGTTTTTTTTATTCAAAAAAATAGTTTAGAACTTAACCATTCAAAATTGGATAATTTGTTGGGTTTTTTTGAACTTTTCCCTAAATAAGAACTAAAAAGACTCTTTAATTTTATATCATGGGCTAATTCTAAAATTAGTTATTAAAATATTCAACATGTTTTATAAAATACTATATTTATCTTCTAAACATTTAATTTCACTACCTCTTAATCTCTTATCACTAGGAAAGTTTAAAATATTGTTTTTCTCTTCGATTCAATACCTAATATGTTTTCTAAATATGTAACACGTATTAAAAAGGATTTATATAATATAATTATATTTAATGAAACATATTAAAATAGTATTTAAATTAGATAGCAGGCCATCAAAAAATTGTCGTGTCAATTTGACACTGCAAATATACAGGCCAAAATTTGTCGCCGACAATTTCTCTTTCAATTTAGCAAACTTTGGAAAGGTATTTGGCCGGTAGAATGTTTAAATACTTTGAAGTTTTTCTTCTTCATTTCCATTCCAACATCATCACCTTCCTCTTTCTGTTCATCGATTTTTGCTATCTTTCATTCGTCGTCGACAAGAACACTTACCCAGTTTCAGATTACTCATCGGTGGTCCATCGGGGAAGGAGACCGAGATCGGTGGTCCATCAGAGAAGGAGATGGTTATCGGTGGTCGTAGAGGGAGATCGGTGGTCGCGATCCATCGGAGAGGGAGAGGGATCCCACGGGAACACAGGTCGGGATATCATCTCACATTGCAAATATGAGTTAGTACAAATATTAGAAAAGCTTTTTCTAAGGTTCAGTCTTTTGGATAAAGCAGAAAAAATAATTTATTTAAGCATTTTATGATTTTTTTCCCCTTTATTATTTGAGCCTTCTTGTTAACATGTTTAATATAGAATACATTTATTTTAAAAAATAAAAATCGGTTGAAAATCGGCAACAACTTTTTTTTCCAACAAAAATTTATGGGATTGATTGAATAAGAGGACGTGTCAATCAAATAACGCACAATTTACTTGTAATCTTGAAAATTAAGTAATTAACATTAAATAGCATTAACTAAAACTTAAAAAGTTGTTTTTAAGAGTTTTTTGTCAAATGCTTTATAATATAGTATAGATAAATAACTATATTAATTATGTCTAGATTCATGAATTAAAGGTATGCATTTAGTTCCTTGAGTTTATGGTGATTGAAAATTTAAATCTAAGTATAATTAGGGTCTTTTGAGTTGTAATTTGAAGACATATAAATAGGTTACTTTTGTAATTCACAATGGAGGTTTTTCATAACGTTCTTCGTGAGGTTTTGCAACAGCCTTCAATGTGGGACAGAGGTTTTTGTCTACTCATAAGTTCTTATTGGAACCCATGTGCCTGAACAAGAACCTAGGTTCTTACGTACATTTCCTTTTTTGTAAATTTTTTTAATCATTTTTTAATCATTTTTTAAACATTTTATTTTCTTTTGATTAATCTATAAAAACATATAAGTTAAAATCGATACAAAAAAATATAAATTAATAGTTATAGTTTTTTTTAAATTGGTTTCTTTTGTTTTTGTAAATTTTTATACAATTTTTTTAATTATCGCATTTATTATTATATTTAAATTATTTTTATATCTTATATATAATTAGATTATTAACCGTAAAATTGTAAATATTTTTTCTATTTTGAATAAATATACCAAATTGTCATGTATATATAGATGTCACCATATGAGAAATTAAATTCTTTACATCTTTCATTTACAGAAAATGGAAAAATACATTCAGAATCACGATTGTGGTATAAGGAAGCGTTAAGGGATATCATGCATACATGCAACATAATATGATTGTTGAAGATGAAGGTGACATGTTGATCAATTGGATCGATGAAGAGGTTGATAATTCAACACAAATATTTCAAGATTCTACCAATGGATTTCAAGAATATCTTCAACGAAATTCTGAGATACGATCAAATAAAGTTCATCATCAACTCTGCTCCGAGTTGGTTGAATATATTTGGTCGAATCAAGATTAGAAGTGATAATTACTATTTATTATTTATTATCACTCTTTATAAATATTAATATCTTTTGTAAATTTTCATTTTTTCAATTGTAGTATAAATATTTTAACAAATTATAAATATTTTAATTATTTTTAATTATTTTTCAAATTATAAATATAAGTATAAATATTTTAATTATTTTTCAAATATGTTAACGAAATATCGAATTAACAAATTAAAATTAATATAGAAAAGTGAAAATTAATGACTTATATTTGATTTTTTTTATAAATACAAATATATTAAATTTATATGATAATCTATGAATAAAACATTTTATAAATTAAAAATAAAGAAAATGAGGTTTTTTGTAGGAACCTCCATTATAGAGTTTTATAGAGGTTCTTACTTTGTTGAAGTAGTAATAACGTGGGAATAAAAAAATATGACAATTGAGTTTATTGGAGGTTCCACCACTGTGGATGCTCTAAATCCAAAAAGAAGAAATATATACGTTGCTTAGAGTTTGTTAACTTCTTTTCAAATTTAGAACTTATCAAGTTATTTTGTAGCTTGTGGCGTCCAACACTTATCAATTAACTTGGTGGGTTAATTGCAATGTTTTAAAACTCGGGTTTAAAGTTGACCTGGGGTGGTGACCGGGTGCCGGGTTAACCGGTTTCAATAATTCACTTAATCCCTTGTATTTTTTCATTTTCTGCGTACATATATATGTATATATATATAAAGTAATAATTTGATGTCCACAAATTCCAACATTAAAAATACACAAACAACAAGTTTTACATCAATCAAAACATTAAAAAAAACACATAACACACATCTTTTTTTTTTAATTTTAAATTTTAATATAAAAACGGGTTAACTGGGTTTGACAAACGGGTTTACCACCGGTTTAACCGGGTTTTTGAGAAACCCGGTCAGGTTGAAACGGACCGGTCATATGCATTAACCTGACATTAGTTAACTCGGTCACTACCCCGGGTCCCGGTCCAACCGCTTCGACCGACTGGGTTAACCCGGGTTTTAAAACATTGGTTAATTGTGACGTGTTTATACCAAGGTTCTTGTCTCATTTATATGGAGTGGGTCATAGTTTCCACCTCAATTATCTTATCAAACATTAGAAGTAACGTCTCTGCAAACCACACTTGTTGGGCGAGATCACATCAACATGTTTTTAACGTATCTTGAAGATTATTATACAAATAAATCCTATGAAATATCATAAAATACCAACTACCCCATGATATTTCTAAATCCAATGTTTGTGGACTTTCATTGAAATACTGGAATTTCAATTCGTAACTTTCATTAAAGCTAGATGCGTGATTGAAATGAAACCCAATTCCAAAGCTAACCAACAAACCAAACGAACCTAACTATTTTACATTGCATTTCATTAGCTGAAACTGAACGAATTACCTTTCATTTTAATTTTGTTACAAAACAAACAATTTGACTTAATTGTAGCTTCCAGTCTTCCCACCCACGTGTTCCTACGAGAACCCATATTTCTGCTTGAATTTGTTATCATAATACTAGTAACATTTTAAACCTATAAAAGAGAAGATGGTCTGATGACTTGTTATATCAAACACATTATATATGGACAATAAAATGAATTTTATTTTGGAAAAGATGTATAATTCAAGAAGCTAGAGTTGCAAGTCTATCCAATAAAATGTATAATTTCTTTGATCTCAAAAGTTTTAACATTTATTATAACAATAAAATAAAATGAAAAGTTAATTTATAATAAAATTATAAAAAAAATAGTAGTTTAAATAATTGCTCCATGATCCTAAATTAAAGTTTAGAGTAAATTATCGTTTTAGTCCCTGTGGTTCGTTAAAAATTTGTATTTTCGTCATTATGATTTTAAAATTACGTTTATCGTATTTACATTGTATTTCTTTTCTGATCCTTGGGTTAACAACAGTCAACAGAAGTCGTTAAATATGTATCCCTCCCTTCACACACACACACACAATCACCCCACCCCTATTCAACCAAATTGTACCTTTTCACATTTTTCTAAAATAACGACATTTATTTTTATTTTAAAAAAATATTAATCAATCGGTTAAACTTAACAAAAAGAATTAATAAACTATATATTTATAACCCTTAATTTTATCACGTAACATTATTATTATTATCATTATAGAATATTTGTTTTAATATTGTTTGATTATTATTATTGTTCTCTAATTACTCTTGTACAAAATTAATGAAATTAGTTTTTTTGCAAAGAAAATTTGATGAGCATTTGTTAATTTTTAGTAATGCCAACATTATTTGAGATTATTTTCCTTGAAATAATATATTATTTGAGATTGTTTAAATAATCACGATATTTTTTTAAAAACATTAATCAATCGTATTCGTAATTTATATATGTTTTTATAAACTTGTTTCTACTAGGTACATACCAAATTTATTAAGTCCCATTTGGTTTGCGGGATTGATTGGAGTTAAAGGAATTTGAAATTGAATTTCATTCATCTTTTAAATTTATAATATCTTATTTCAATGATAAAAAAAATAAACTCAAACAATGTTCGCATTTTTAACAAACAAGATACAATGTAATTAAATGAATAAAATGTAAAAGTTTAATTAGAGAAAAAAATAATCATCATCAATATAATATTAAAATTAATATAAAGTCCTTAGAAATGTAATTATCTATTAAAAAAATTAAGTTTGAATTAACTGATTAATACTTTTTAATAAAATAAAAATAAATGTCATTATTTAAAAAGGACCTTATAAAATAAAAATACAATTGTAACTAGGGTCTAGGGGTACAAGCGTGTAGGATTTTCTTTTTGGGTGGGTGGGTTGTCTAATGGGGATTTTTGTTAATGCCGTTAACCCAAGGATCAAAAAGGAAATATAATATAAATCAACCTGATAAACGTGATTTTAAAATCACAGGAACGAAAACAAATTTTTTTAACAAATCACAGGGACGAAATTCGTAATTTACTCTAAATTTCAAAAAGGTTGTCTATGGGCCAATGAACACGTTCCACCTCAGCACATCGTTACTTAACGTTAAAAATCTGGGCAACGATTGTTTACATTTTCCTTCTAAACTAAACCCCCTCTGGTCTATTCATTATGTGTTTAACAATCTCTCTCCCCCAAACTCTCTCGTTCTCTGTTATTGTTTTTTGACGATGGATCAACGGATGTTGGTAGTGCTCTGTAAGATCCATGAGCGTCGAAGAGATTAGCATCGCTGGCCGTTATAATGGCTTGATCGCCATTGGTAAAATACTGATATGTGATTCTCATTACTTTTCATTATTTAGGGTTTTTCTAAACTTGTGTTCTTGAAATTTATTTATACAACAGTTTTCTTAGAATTCTTTAACCCTTGTTAAGAAGCGTTTTTGCTATTATATTGGCTTGTCTCTTCACAAGGAAATTGTGTTGTAGGATCAACATAAAGAAAATGACGTCAAAGATGCCTTTCCAATTGAAGGGGGGAGTATTGAGGATAAACCACTGTATGACAATCTCTGGTTTTGATATTTTCTTTATGTTTCTTAACATATATGCTTTTTACGTGAAGTATTAGCCTAAAGCTCATGATATAAACCAAAATTTTACAACTATACCATGTTCCCCTCTTGTTGTTTTCGTAATTCACTATTAGGTTGCCCTTTTATTCAAATATTTGAGGGGTTTGCCTTGGTTGTTGTTTTTCTGTTTTTGTATATATATCTGAATTCATGACCGTTAGGATATTCTAGGGATATGTTCTAATAGTTAATGAAGCCTTATCCTTTAAGTGGAAGTATTCAGATTCCCATTTATTCTTGATTTATGGATCTATATGGTATGATTGTGTCAAATTCTTTCTTATATCCTCCTTTACAACTTTTTTTCTGCAGAAGATATGCTTTCGACCAGACGTATGAAACACTAAGAATCATATATTAAAATCAAACTCACTCAATGTATACAAGCTGACATCTATCCATAAATGTTGCATCTGATTTGCATACTAAGTGTGGATGTGCACTTTCAAGAGTTCCTGTTTTAAATAGTTAAATGCATATTGTATTAGGGGTCTAATCTCCCGAAATGGAAGAGTACAAGAGAAAGACGGGGATATTACGGGCGAGAAGGAAGAGGTCACGAGGACAAAGGTGAGGCCTTGTCTCCGAGGTTAAATTTTGCTTATCCCTTTCTTTTTATGTGTTTCCTTTTTTCTCTTTACTCTTGGTCTTTCATGTTCTTTAATGCTCTCCTCTTGTTCATGTTGTCTATTATTCTTGTTCACATTTTCCTTTCTCTCATATGATTATTCTGCTGAAGGGACTGCCAACATTTCTTTCATAAGCTTTTCGATTTCGTCCTTTTGATAGTGAGGGTACCTATACGGACGAACATTCACCGGCGCACTTCCCTTTTGTAACACAATATGTTGTACCTTCCCTCTGTCTGGTGAAATCCTACGTGCATATGGAACAACCCGTTATATTTTCCATCACTTCTTCCAACTCCAATGGGCAATTGTTTTCTATTTGTTCCTTAGACATGAGTATGACACTAATTTATTAATGTGTATTTTTTGTTGGATCTTCTATTAGCCATTTATCTTTTGGTAGAACAAAACCGTTTGTATGGTTTTTTTGTTTTATTATTGTGCTGGCAAAAGAATGAAAAGAAGAGTGTAGTTGATTCTTTTATATAAATAGAAGATCTATGTCGAACTGAACTCACATATCTTTTAACCTTTTCGTATTTGAACTCTTTTACGGGAGAACAACTCTGTCTAATTGAACTTTTTTCACTTACCACGTCGATTGATGCATGATCCATATCGTATTGATTCTCAAGTGATTCACGATTATGTTAAAAGTCGTCTCTTTCATTGCCATGTGAGTTTGCCTTTGTCATTACATGTTTACATTGTAAACACTAATCAGAATTATTGGATGGTTTTATCCTCGCATTTTTTTGGCTTTTTTCGAGAAAATGAGCTGTTATTGGATGCAAATTTTTCGTTTCTTTAGTTCTACAAATTTACAGATATCTCAATTGCTGAGTAGTTGTTCGAGTTGTTACATTGCCCTTTCTCATCGGATGAATTTTATGTTACAAATCAACATCAAATTTTTATTGAATTTCTCGACAACATCACAAGGCTGCATCATGTTGTTTTAGGATTTTACATCGAAATTCTTTATGTATTTATGTTTTGTTTCTTCCATCTCTCAGATTTTGTTGTTCACATTTTCTTTTTGCAGATTTCTATTTCTTTTTGTGGACATGTTGATTGAGTAAGTTTCAACAATCTGAATCAAGAATGCAATCATCAAAGCTAACTACGTTTTCATTCTTTTTTTTCGTTACACATTCAATTTTAATCCTTGTTTTTTCATGATCATTAGGTTGCTCTCATAGATGGTGTGATGGCAAAGCAAAGAAGTCGATGAATTTTGAAATAGGCGATGTACTTTAACTTTTCCATGTCGCTTATCCTACCAGTAATGAGGTTAGTCAGATTGTTCGTCGATTACAAAATTATGGAATAAAATCAATATGGTTTTTGTTTGGCTTGTATATACACACAACATTTTTTGTTTTCTACTAATTTTTGTTTAGATTGAGTGCTCCAGTTTGATTTTTGTGTTTATATTGCTGATTGATTTATATAAACTTAACCCAAGAGATCATATGTGCACTTGTTTTTTTGATACAGATGCATTTCTTTTTTTAGCATGTTCTTGCATCATCTTGTGTCGTTCTCTTGGTGTTTTTAGTTTAAATACTTTTTTGCTTATGTTTCTACATTTTGCTTGATTAAATGCCACACATTTGATTGCTTTATGTGAATGAATGATAAAACCTTAAATTCACAACTTTTAGACAATTATTACCATCTGATTACAATTCCCCAAAAGGAGTGCAATTACGTTTTTTCTATTTTCGTATATTTAATTAATTTTTTTGCCACCTAATTATTTTATTTAATTCCTTGATTTCTTATTTGGGTTCGCATGTTTTTTGTTTTATGTAGCTTCCATTTCTTATTCATCACTGGATATTGCTTTGAACTAGGGGTGAGCATAACCGGATACCCGGCCATTTTCCCTGGAACCGGAACCACCAACACCGGTTCCTTATACTTAGGAACCAGAACCGGGTATCCGGTTTCAATTTTTTTTTTAAAATTTTTTACATTGTATACGATAAAAATATAATTATAAATTACAAAATGCCGACTTAAAGTAATAAATACAACAAATGGTCAAAACTAATCTGATAAAGACTAATTATTACATAAATAAACTAGAAAGTTTGAGTTTTTGTTTATTATTTATAAATATATAAAATAACTTTTATTTAAAAGTGGCGGGTAGCGGGTACCCAACGGGTAACGGTTCCAAAAAAATGAGAACCGAAACCGGTCCTGATCGGTTCCGTATTTTAGGAACCGGAACCAATTTCCGAAGCGGTTACGGTTCCAAAGGCGGGTACCCGGTTCCGATGCTCACCCCTACTTTGAACTCTTTGTAGAAATTTAGATGCGTTGTCTTATATCTGATGTTCGTTCTTTTTGTGAACTAAAGTCGTGATTGAGAAAAAATCAGGAGATTCAACAATCGGCTTCTAGAATGCGATCATCGATAATAACTTTTTCGAATACTTTTGTGGCCGACAAATTATGCAAGGTGTTTCCTTTCCTATCCCTTATTACACATTCACTTCTATTCATATTTTAATTCTTATCCTGAATTGTCTTATTCATTTTGTATTTATGATTAATCATTATCGGTTTGAAGGTTCTACTTTGGATTTGTGGCCAAACTTCTCAAGAAATTTTAGGGATGCAAATTCTCTAGAGAGAAAAGTCCATGGAACATTTGAAGGTCATCCACAAGGTAAGAAACTCAATTAACTCCATGAGATAATTTAATACGCTATTTTAAAAAATTTCATTTTTTTATTAAATAAAGATAAGATACAAGTCTGTAATGCTTGTGTGCAAGTTGTAAAACTACTTAACCAAAATAAAGAGAAATCCTAACACCCCTCCTCCATCGGCGGCGACCCATACTCTCATGTCCGCCAACCTAGATCCACTTCTCTAGCGACCATCTGACAACCCATTTCGTCGTTGTGCACATAAACATATCACACAAATCCGAAATTTATTTCATAAAGTAATTATTAACATAGATCTAATATCTCAAAAACATAATTAATAAATTACCATTCATGAAATTTATGATGTATAATAACTCAAAAATCTTAAATCAATTCTTGAATAATCCAAAATATTTAAACTATAAACAAATCTATAGATCCTATATATTACCGAACCTTGAATCCAAGGATTGAAAAGAAGCTTTAAAGACTTTTACATTTATTTTTTTTAAATTCGGAATGATCGTTCGAAATGCCTTTGAAGTTAACGGATATGTCGTTAGGTGATAGGATTTACATTGATTTCTCTTTTTCTGTAATATTTCAATTTTTATTGCCATTTTCATACTAATCTTGATTCTTGATTATGCGATGTTGTTGTTTTGAGAGTATTGGCATCGCTAATTCTTGAAAATCTGCTAAAAATGATCATAAAAGGGGTAACGAGCACTGTCTTAGTTGGCAATGTACTTGATGTAAAAATAAGGTAAATTTCTCTACCAAAAATTTAGTTTCTGCGTTAATCATCAAACTTAACTCTCTTAATTTTTTATGCGTTTACTTGATCTCGTTTTTTTATGTTGTAATATGTCAATTTTAGGTAGATTTGCCAGAACTTCTTCAAAGATTAGTTGCAAGGGTTTTCGGGTGTTTTAGTTGCCTAACTAATTATAATGTTAATGATACGTATTAGAAAATATGTTGATTATAATAGTGTGATTTGTAGGTATGGATTTTTAGGATGGGGCACAAGATGGTTTAGTTGCCAAACGTAGGTAACAAAGTCCGATGACATCCATAAATCTCATCCTTGCTCTTGGTTTTTATTGGACATAATTTCTTTAGTTTTTTATTATGTGTGATGGGTCTCGATTTTATTGTATATTATTGCACGAGATAATTTCAGGGTTTTGGGTTTGTTCGATTATGCAGGTATTCGTTTTTTATAAACTATGTTCTTAGTTTTTATGCTAATTGTTAGCATCATATTCTTTTTTTCTCTTTACTAATTGAATTTCTCTAATTTCAACGAAGAGTTCTTTATGGATCTCACGGACATTGATAACAAATTTCCATTCATGAAGTGCACAACGACGAAATCGGATTCCAGAGGGTCGTCGGAGAAGAGCTCAAGGTTGACAGACATTAGAGCGTGGGTCTTGACAGACGAAGGAGGGGTTAGGCTTTCTCTTTAGTTATTGTTAAGAAGAAGCATTAAAAACTGTACCTTAACTTTATTTAATGAATAATGCAAACAATACAAATAGCCCATTAAGTTATGTATAGGATGGACTTAACCAAGTTTCTTAGCTTGCAGATTACCCACTAGTATTCCATGCACATTCTCTAAAGCGAACGTGCATCCATATATTTTCTAAGAAACTTTGCCACAAATCCAAAGTAGAACCTCCAAACGAGATAATGGTCTACATTTTTCTAAATGTGTATTATATATCAATATAACAGTAAATACAGATTAGTGTTGTAATAAGATTGGAGAGTATACAAACCTAAAATCGTTCCATGATCATCGTTGAAAACTTGTGCCAAATCTCCCTGAAATTGACAGGCTGCAAAAGTAAAAACGAGATCAATTAAACACACAAAATAAGGAATTTAAGTTTGATGATTAATACAACAAATAAATATTTAGTAGAGAAACAAACCTCATCTTTCCATCAAGTACATTGTCAACTAGGATAGTGCTCACTGGCCTCTTCTTCGGCGATCCTTTAACGATCAATCATAGCAAGTTCAAAAGAATTAATTGTATCAATCTTTGCAAAACCACAACATCACATAACCAAGAATAAAGATTAGTATAAAAATGACAACATAAATCGAAAGGTTACAGTAAAATAAAAATCAATGGACTTTCCAACGTTATAACGGGAGATCCGCAAATCTACCACCTCCAATTTTATTTTCTATTACATTTACCAGAGATTCAAAGGTAAAAAAACGAGATCAAATAAATGCACATAAAATTTATGAAAATTAAATTTGATGATCAATGCAATAACTAAATAACTAGTAGAGAAACATACCTCAGCTTTCCATCAAGTAACTTCCCAACTATGACAGTGATCGTTGACCTCTTCCCCGGGGACCTTATTATGATCATCTTTAGCAAATTTTGAAGAACTTACGGTGTCGATCCTCGCAAAACCACAACATCACATAGCCAAGAATCTATATAAGTATGAAAAGGACGACGTAAATTGAAAGATTACAATAAAAAAAATCAAGTAAAGTTCATCTCCATAATGGCAGATCGATTGATTTCATAGGTATTTTAGTTATTATATTTTTTAAAATTAAGATGCAAGTCTTTAAAGCTCCTATCAAGGTTTGGAATAAAAGTTTGATATTATTAAGGACCTATAGATTTCTGAAGGATTTTAAGATTTTGGATAATCCAAGATCTAATTTGGGAGTTTTTAGTTTTTGTGAGTTTCCATTATTGTGTATTTTCTTAAAATATTACATTTGTGTTTAGTTATTACGTTATGATCGAAATTGTGGGATTTAGTTTCTGATTTGTGGGATTTGTAAATGTGCACAACGACGAAATGGGTTGTCAGAGGGTCGCCGAAGAAGAGCTCAAGGTTGACAGACATTAGAGTGTGGGTCTTGACAGACGAAGGAGGGGGGTTAGGCTTTCTCTTAGTTATTGTTAAGAAGAAGCATTAAAATTATACCTTACTTTATTTAATAAATAATGCAAAATTTACAAATGGCCCATTAAGTTTTATATAGGATGGATTTAACCAAGTTTCTTAGCTTGCAGATTATCCACTAGTGTTCCATGCACATTCTCTCAAAGGAACATGTATCCATAGATTTTCTAAGAAACTTTGCCACAAATCCAAAGTAAAATCTCCAAACGAGATAATGGTCTACGTATTTTCTTCTGAATGTGTATTATATATCAATATAACAGTAAATATTGATTAACGTTGTAATAAGAATGGAGAGTATACAAACCTAAAACCGTTCCATGATGATCGTTGAAAAATTGTGCCAAACCTCCCTGAAATTGACAGACTGCAAAAGTAAAAACGAGATCAATTAAACACCCAAAATAAGGAATTTAAGTTTGATGATTAATACAATAAATAAATATTTAGTAGAGAAACAAACCTCATCTTTCCATCAAGTACATTGTCAGCTAGGACATTGCTCATTGACCTCTTCTCCGGCGATCCCTTATGTAACACCCCTTTCCCGACATGGAAAAGGAGGTTACTTTCAACAAACAACATGCTAACAGAAACATATAGAGCACTATTAAACCTTCGCAAAGAAACAACATGAAAAAAAAATTGCCTTCGCAAAGAAACAACATCAAAGCTTGCTCTACAACAATAATGAGCTACCGGCGCCAACAACGAACCTCTAATTTAAGATGATAGTCTGAATCACATACTTCTTAGTTTCCTTGAATACCTGCCGCGAAGAAAAAAATGGGGCTGAGCCAAACGCGCAGTGTGCGGATACGAAGATAACAAAACAAATAATCGAGCCAAACGTGAATGGAACAAAAGTCTAAATTTGGACAAGGAATGTACTTTAATATGAAGCTCGAATTTCTAACACATATCATAACCAACATATTGAGGACTCAGAGACCAACTTACAAAAAATTTGTCCCAAAATTAAGTTTTTAAATTGTTTAATCAAACCATAACCAAAATGAAAATGAAAATATCCAAAACTCATGACATCAAAAATAAGAGTTATTGTCAAAGATCAAAACTTTCAAATCGAAAAAAATATTGCCAACTAAATCTCAAACGAACGTGAGAAGCTTAACGAAAATCATATCATAGGATTGCATACCGAGCTCAAACAAATAATCGCATACGCTTGTGTTTCATGTCATGCATTGACAGATACAACAAGGTCAGACATAGCCTCATAGGCACATACATTGGACATGCACATCCAACTGTACTACATAATGTGAGATGTGGTGTTAGACACTACACTGTCATCCACCCTACAAACAAATCAAATATGCTAGGGCCGACCCATACGCCTCCTGAATCAAATCACCCATCACCCCATAATCAGCTCTCACCGGAGCACAAACATAATCGAAAGAAGACGTTGTGGACTGATCACACCGCCACGGTGGTGTCACGTCATCGGTGCCACAATGACGTGCCTAAGGTACCCCCATAGGTGGTTAGTAGCTCGGTATAGTCTAATGCATAAAGTACGAAAGTATGTCACCAAATATATAATTATACTTAAAATAATTGCAAATTACACTTATTACAAAATGAATCAAACGACAATTGACTATAAAAATATTAACCAATCCTCAAAAAAGCTTCATAATTTCGAAAACGCTTTATCGAACGACTTACAAATAAAAAGGGAGTTTAAATGACACGAGTTTAGTAAACCATTGACATAACTTAGTGTAAGAACTCTAACAAAGATTTAGTTTTTTTTTAAAACCAAAAACATATGGCAAATAAATACCAATTATCGACTAAGAATCTCCCACTTACAACTTTTCTAAATCAAGGCATACGGTTTTCAGAATTTTCACGTTTAAAAATCCAATATTTTCTCATACTTCAAGAAGGTTTTAGGAAAATATGTCAAAACAGAAGTTTTAGACGAATGTCTTGTGGTTCCAAAGAATCAAGAATGAACTAAATCGGATTTAAAATGGATTTTATATGAATTTTCGAAAACAGTGTCGTTGTTCTAGTCTAAAACGAGACCAGTTCTCAAAAAATCACGATTTTAGCCAACTTCGATCGAAAATTACAGTTTTATCATGTGACGACAGTTTGTAGAAGACTTTTCAAGGTTTTCAAAAACATATCGTATGCCTTAATCCGATAAACAAGCGAGTCTTTATGATTTTTACAAATAACATGAAATTTTCAGAATTAAATTCAACAGATTTAAAAGTGGAATTCGATGTTTCTAACATATACAAATCTCGATTTATTATATGTAAAACTAAAACAAAAATACCCAAGCACATACATGATCAAACGAACGACTAATCGAATAGAACACAATTCACTTGACGAAAGAAGGAACACCGTATACACCGAATCGAACGAATAGATGTGAAAGAAATAACGAAAATCGTATACATATCTGATGAATCAAATAAACGTAAACGAATTTATCACATATAAAAACTGATCAAAT
Source organism: Silybum marianum (assembly GCA_036898165.1). Taxonomy (NCBI): domain Eukaryota; kingdom Viridiplantae; phylum Streptophyta; class Magnoliopsida; order Asterales; family Asteraceae; genus Silybum; species Silybum marianum. The sequence goes on along the minus strand of CM072540.1, from coordinate 9,399,120 downwards.
TAATACAAGAGAGGGAGTAAGGAATCCGTACCTTAAGGGATGTCTAATATTGCTAAAAAAAACCCATCAGATTTCTTCAATAAATATTCAGAATCACAATAAAAACTTCAACCTCAAATCCAACCTCGAATTTAATATCTGAGCACTAAATCCTCACGACTTAGACTAAGGGTTTATGGAAACATTTGTATAAATAAAGTGAAATCTATGATAGGTACCCAATTGAATCATCATGAGAAAAAAATTGGGTAGCCCTAGCCACGATGACATTTCCTAGAACAAGTCAAACACAACTTTCATTTTTTTTTCCTTTTTTTTGAATTCCTCCACTGTTTAAATGGCTCAAACCATAGGATGGTTATAAAAACTTAAAATCCAAATTTAATAGGAAGATTGCCGATCACAATGAAAATTATCCAAAATTTTCAAAGTTTTTCTTATTGGTCAAACTAGCCCTTCTAGTTTTATAATCAACTCAATAAATACATACCTATTATCTTATAAATAATACCCTATAAATTTCGGGATATTACAATCACCCCCCCCCCCCCTAAAGAAATTCCGGCCTCAGAATTTAAGTAACCATATTGTCAATCAAATATCAATCTTCTAAATCCTGAGTACAAATGGTTTTACACTACCGTACCTTGAGGATTACCAAAATTGAATCAAAATATCGATTACTAAATACTTGATCAAGATAGCTTAATCTAAAAACTATCGAAACGGTAAGCTATTACAATCCACGCCGCTTAAAAGAGTTTCATCCTCCAAATTCATCACCCAAAGTGTCAACAAATCAATACTCTAGTCACAATTCAATCTTGGTGCACGAGATGAAACCCCAAAAATCATTTCAATGGAATAGCTTATATCTCAACATAAATGTCACTCTATCAAGTCTAAAGCACTATAAAAATAACCACCAAAGATCACCACTTTCAAAATACCGTATATCAAGATCCTTGATACAAACTTGGACAACTAATACCGCTTTTGAAATCAAAATCAAACTCGAACCATTAGACTTGTCATCTTATTTATACAATCGATACCGAAAATTGTTAACCATTCAGTCAAAGTTTACCCAATATATATATATATATATATATATAACACGGCTAAGTATATGTCCTCCAATATTCAAATTTATCCATAAAAGACATTCTACCAATTTCTATATCCTCGAATAACCCATAATTAAATCGACAATACCAAAACGTTCAAAACATAGCAAACTACAACTCTCCTTAAAGATAAACAAGGTCAAAAATTACAGCTACATTATTCATTCAGAGATTCTAAAATATAAGCACTTAAGACTCTTGGACCACCAACCAATCTATTTTTAAAATATATTCCTTGCAATAAAATGCTTACCATAGCAAAGAAACAATCAAATATTTTATCTTTAGCACCGCACATAGAGACTTAAATAGCATACCACCAATAACAATAACTTCTAAGAAAATCACCAACCTAACCATAACTCATTAATCCTTGTGCCAACTAAGAAGCCATTTATGACAACAAAAATAATTCGACCACCATGCTTCCGCTACTCAATTAAGATATCCTCTCCTAACTAACAATAAACTATCCATACTCACAGATCAAACCTATTTGGTTTTCTACAAAATAGAACCTGGCTTTCTCTTAGTTATTGTTAACAAGAAGCATTAAAAATTGTACCTTAACTTTAATTAATAAATAATGCAATCAGTAAAAATAGCCCATTAAGTTATATATAAGATGAACATAACCAAGTTTCCATCAAGTAACTTCCCAACTATGACAGTGCTCGTTGACCTCTTCTCCGGGGACCTTATTATGATCATCTTTAGCAAATTTTGAAGAACTTACGGTGTCGATCCTCGCAAATCTACAACATCATATAGCAAAGAATCTATAGAAGTACGAAAAGAACGACATAAATTGAAAGATTACAATAAAGAAGAAACCAATATACAGTTCGTCCCCATAATGGCAGATCCATTGATTTCATAGGTATCTTATTTAATATGTTTTTTAAAGTTAAGGTACAAGTCTTTAAAGCACCTTTCAAGGTTTGTAATGAAAGTTTGATATTATTATGGACCTATAGATTTCTGAAGGATTTTAAGATTTTGGATAATTCAAGATCTAATTTAGGAGTTTTGAGTTTTTGTGAGCTTCCATTATTGTGTATGTTCTTAAGATATTACATTTGTGTTTAGTTATTACTTTATGATCGAAATTTGGGATTTAGTTTCTGATTTGTGGGATTTGTTTATGTGCACAACGACGAAATGGGTTGTCAGAGGGTCGCCGGAGAAGAGCTCAAGGTTGACAGACAATAGAGTGTGGGTCTTGACAGACCAAGGAGAAGGGTTAGGCTTTCTCTTAGTTATTGTTAAGAAGAAGCATTAATAATAGTAGCTTAACTTTATTTAATAAATAATGCAAACAGTAAAAATAGCCCATTAAGTTATATATATGATGGACATAACCAAGTTTTTTACCTTGCAGATTACCCGCTAGTGTTCCATGCACATTCTCTCAAGTGAACGTGCATCCATAGATTTTCTAAGAAACTTTGCCACAAATCCAAAGTAGAACCTCCAAACGAGATAATGATCTACATATTTTCTGAATGTGTATTATATATCAACATAAGAGTAAATATAGATTAACCTTATAATAAGGTTGGAGAGTATACAAACCTAAAACTGTTCCATGATCATCTTGTGCCAAATCTCCCTGAAATTAAAAGTACAAACGAGATCAATTAAACACACAAAATAAGGAATTTAAGTTTGATGATTAATACAATAAATATACATTTAGTAGAGAAACAAATCTCATCTTTCCATCAGCTACATTATCAACTAGGACAGTGCTCATTGACCTCTTCTCTGACGATCCTTTAACGATCAGTCTTAGCAAGTTCAAAAGAATTAACTGTTGCAAGCCTTGATTAAGAAAAGGATTTATTATTTATTTAGTTTCCTTTCCTGTACCTTCTGTTTATAGGCTGTATCTTTTCTAGTTGTCCTTGATTCCCTGTATCTTTTCTTATTTCCTTTCCTTTTCTTATTACTCTTTGTATCCCTATCTATAAATGTTGTACCTTTTCTCATTCTTGGTATAAGAAATAAATATATAACTCTATATTTCTGAGATGGTATTAGAGCAGGAACCCTAATTCCTGCGGCCGTTCATCCTTCTCTTCCCAGCCCTAATTTCTATAGTCAAACCTGTGAGCCGTATTCTACCCTTCACCTACCAAATCCATGACAGGTGGGTCAACCATAAGCTCTCCTACTGCCGAAAAGAGTGTGTCTTCCGCTGCCACTCACAACCCTACCTCGGAATCCCACTCCATTCAAATCACTACCATTAAGTTAAATGGAGAGAACTTCTTGCTCTGGTCTCAATCTGTGCGCATGTATGTTCGTGGTAGGGGAAAGATGGGTTACCTGACTGGAGAAAAGAAGGAGCCTGCTCTTGACAGTTCCAGCCATGCTCTATGGGATGCTGAAAACTCTATGGTGATGACATGGTTGGTAAATTCCATGGAAGAGGACATAAGCTCTAACTACATGTGCTATCCTACATCCAAAGAGCTTTGGGAAAACGTCAATCAGATGTACTCAGATCTGGGAAATCAGTCTCAGGTATATGAACTCACCTTAAAACTAGAAAGAATTTGCCAAGGTGAGTATTCTGTCACCAAGTATTTTAACTCCTTAAAAAGACTTTGGCAAGACTTAGACCTTTTCAATGATTATGAATGGAATTGTACTAATGATTGCAACTATTATAAAAAAATGGTGGAGGGTAATCGCATTTATAAGTTTCTTATTGGTCTTAATATGGAGTTTGATGAAGTTAGAGGCAGAATTATTGGCAGACAACCACTCCCCTCTATGGGAGAAGTATTTTCTGAAGTGCGACGTGAGGAAAGCCGCCGCCTTGTGATGCTTAACAAGAAACCATCGAGTAACGATGTTGAAAATTCTGCTCTTCTTGCTGGAGTAAAAAACATGCAAGATACTAACAAAAAAAATTCTTTTTCTGGTTAGAAAACTCGTATGTGGTGTGACCATTGTAACAAGCCACGACATACACGAGAGACCTGTTGGAAACTCAATGGAAAACCAGAAAATTGGAAGGGAACACATGAAGGACGGTTTCATAGGACACCTACAGCACACATCACAGATTCGACATTCCTCAACAAAGAGCAAGTTGATCAACTCCTAAAACTGTTGAAAACCAACTCAGGTTCATCTAGTACCTAATGCTTCTGTCGCACAAACAGGTGACTGTAAAGCCTTCTCTTCTACTCCTAATTGTCACTCTTCTACTCACTCCACTCCCTGGATAGTCGATTCAGGAGCCTCTGACCATATGACAAGCATGTCTAACCTATATAATTTGTATTCTCCTTGTTCTAGCCATGAGAAAATCCGTACAGCAGACGGATCTTATTCTCCTATTGCTGGAAAAGGCCTTATAAACCTGTCAAAAGATATTCCTCTTAAGGACGTCTTACATGTTCCAAAACTGACTTATAATCTGTTATCTGTTAGCAAACTATGCAAAGATTCTAATTGCAGAATTACCTTCTTTGAATCACATTCTATCTTTCAGGATTTGAACTCGGGGAAGACGATTGGCAGTGCTAAACAAGCCGATGGACTCTACTTTTTTGATGATCAAGGCTCTAAAAATAAAGGAGCAAAAGTTTTCAGCAGTGTTCATTCTATTCCCATCAAGGATCAAATTATGCTTTGGCATTATAGGCTAGGACATCCTAGTTTTTCGTATCTTAGCAAGTTATTTCCTAGTTTATTTAAAGGTTTGAATAATTCACAATTAATTTGTGAAGATTGCATTTTGTCAAAAAGTCAAAGAACTATTTATCGCCCTAAAAGTTACCAAGCTTCAAAACCGTTTTATAAAATCCATAGTGATATTTGGGGACCTTCAAGAATTAATACACCATCTGGCAAGAGGTGGTTTGTAACATTTATTGATGACCATACTCGTCTTTGTTGGGTATACCTAATGTCTGAAAAATCTGAGGTTGAAAATTTGTTTAAAATGTTTTACTCAATGATTGAAAACATTTTTGAAACAAAAATCAAAAATTCACACACCGACAATGGTTCTGAATATCTTAAAGGATCACTCGGAAAATATTTCATTGAAAAAGGGATTCACCATCAAACTACTTGTGTTGACACACCTCAGCAAAATGGAATTGTCGAGCGAAAAAATAAACATCTTCTTGAGGTTTCTCGTGCCATTATGTTTTCAATGAATGTCCCTAAATATTTGTGGGGGGAGGCGGTTCTAACCGCTTCCTATCTTATTAATAGAATGCCTACTCGTGTTCTAAACTACATTACTCCTGTGGATTGCTTAAAAAAACATTTTTCTACAACAAATCTTCCTCCAAGTATTCCCCTGAAAGTTTTTGGGTGCACAACATATGTGCACATCAGTAATAAGTAATAAATGGAGATCTAAGCTTGATCCAAGGGCTGAAAAATGTATTTTTATCGGCTATGCTCCAAATAAAAGAGGGTACAAGTGTTTTAATCCAAATACAAATAAGACAATTGTCTCTATGGACGTTACCTTTCTTGAAAAACAACCCTACTTTCAAAAAAATCATCTTCAGGGGGAGAACTTAGAAGAAGAGTTTTTTTGGGACAATATTCCTTTACCTAAAACTATTGACTCTTTGGACCCTACTGCTACACCAACTAATACACCAACTAGTCCTACAAACGAACCTTTAAATGAAGAAGGAACCGCTAGTTCGGAAAACATAAGCGACTCTGAACCAATTCTGCCAAACATTCAGGAATCCTTGGCAGGAGGAGACATACCTTTGACAGGGGGAGACATTCCACCTGATGTTTCAATTGAACAAGATAAAGAGCTCCTCACACACTCAAGAAAGAAGGGTCATCAAAAGGGTAAGAAAAACACGACACCATTAGCATCTGTCGAATCGTCTACTCCAAGATCAGAATCTGAAACTACTCAAGGTACTCATAAAACCCAATCTCTTCGTACTTCAAATTATGTCCCTCCTCCAGTACCTAATACTGAAGCTAGTGACTTGAATATTCCAATAGCCATCAGAAAGGCAGAGCGTTCTTGTACTTCTCATCCTATATCCAAGTATCTTTCTTATAATAATCTTTCTAAGAAACACAGTGCTTTTGTTACAAAGTTGTCTAACCAGTTTGTTCCAAGAAACATTCAAGAAGCACTAGATGACCCTAATTGGAAATCAGCAGTAATGGAGGAGATGAATGCTCTAAAAGAAAAATGGCACATGGGAAGTTACTGATCTACCAAAAAATCATAAAATAGTTGGGTGTAAATGGGTGTTTAATGTGAAATGCAAGGCAGATGGGAGCATTGAAAGATACAAGGCAAGATTAGTTGCTAAAGGTTTCACCCAAACATACGGTATTGACTATCAAGAAACTTTCGCTCCAGTTGCAAAACTCAATACCATAAGGGTGTTGATATCTCTAGCAGCATCTTGTGATTGGCCCCTACACCAATTAGATATCAAGAATGCATTCTTGAATGGAGATTTGCAAGAAGAAGTGTTTATGAGCCTACCCCCGGGATTCGAAAAGCTGTTAGGACAGGGTAAAGTTTGTAGCCTAAAAAAATCCCTATATGGCCTTAAACAGTCACCAAGGGCTTGGTTTGAAAGATTTGAAAAGGCAGTGAAAAGTTATGGCTATCATCAAAGCCAAGCTGATCACACAATGTTTTATAAGCGATCGGGAAAAGGTAAGACCTCTATCTTAATCATCTATGTAGATGATATAATATTGACCGGTGACGATTACGAAGGGTTAACCAATTTAAAAAAGAGGTTAGCCCAAGATTTTGAAGTAAAAGATTTAGGGTCACTAAAATACTTATTGGGTATGGAATTTGCCAGGTCCAAGAAGGGCATCTTTGTTAACCAACGGAAGTATATCCTTGATCTTCTTAGTGAGACCGGTCTCCTAGGTTGTAAACCTGTCGATACTCCCGTAGATCCAGAACTCAGATCTCTAGCTCATGGAATCTGTGAGGCAATCTGGTTGAAAAGGTTATTTGAAAACTTGAAGATTCCCGTAATTTAGCCTATAAAAGTGTATTGTGATAACAAGGCAAGCATTTTAATAGCTCACAACCCAGTTCTACATGACAGAACTAAACATGTTGAGATTGACAAGCACTTTATCAAAGAGAAAATTGAAAGTGGTCTGATGTGTATATCCTTTGTGCCAACTACACATCAGGCAGCAAATATTCTCACAAAAGGACTACCCAAGAGGCAATTTGAATATTTGATAAGCAAGCTTGGCATGAGTGACATCTTCGAGCCAGCTTGATGGGGAGTGTTGCAAGCCTTGATTAAGAAAAGGATTTATTATTTATTTAGTTTCCTTTCCTGTACCTTCTGTTTATAGGCTGTATCTTTTCTAGCTGTCCTTGATTCCCTGTATCTTTTCTTATTTCCTTTCCTTTTCTTATTACTCTTTGTATCCCTATAAATGTTGTACCTTTTCTCATTCTTGATATGAGAAATAAATATATAACTCTATATTTCTGAGATTAACGGTGTCAATCCTTGCAAAACCACAACATCATATAACCAAGAATAAAGATTAGTATGAAAATGACAACATAAGCCGAAAGGTTACAGTAAAATAAAAATCAATGGACAGTCCAACCTCATAACCGGAGATCCGTAATAATTACAGTGGCATTAAGGTCATTGTGGCAAATCTCCCACCTCCAATTTAATTTTCTATTACATTTACCGGAGATTGCAAAAGTAAAAAAAACGAGATCAAATAAACGCACACAAAATCTATGAAAATTAAATTTGATGATCAATGCAATAACTAAATAATTAGTGGAGAAACATACATGAGCTTTCCGTCAAGTAACTTCCCAACTATGACAGTGCTCGTCGACCTCTTCTCCGGGAACCTTATTATTATGATCATCTTTAGCAAATTTTGAAGAACTTACGGCGTCGATCCTCGCAAAACCACAACATCATATAACATAGAATCTATAGAAGTACGAAAAGAACGACATAAATTGAAAGATTACAATAAAAAAGAAATCAATATACAGTTCATCCCCATAATGGCAAATCCATTGATTTCATAGGTATTTTAGTTATTATGTTTTTTAAAGTTAAGGTACAAGTCTTTAAAGCTCCTTTCAAGGTTTGGAATGAAACTTTGATATTATTAAGGACCTATAAATTTCTGAAGGATTTTAAGATATGTCCTCCAATATTCAAATTAATCTTTAAAAGACACTCTACCAATTTCTATATCCTCGAATAACCCATAATTAAATCGACAATACCAAAACGTTCAAAACATACCAAACTACAACTCTCCGTAAAGATAAACAAGGTCAAAAATTACGACTACATCATTGATTCAGAGACTCTATAATATAAGCACTTAAGACTCTTGGACCACCAACCAATCTATTTTTAAAATACATTCCTTGCAATAAAATGCCTACCATAACTAAGAAAGAATCACATATTTTATCCTTAAGCACCGCACACAGAGACTTAAATAGCATACCACCAATAACAATAACATCTAAGAAAATCACCAACTTAATCACATAACCCAAAACCATAACTCATTAACCCTTGTACCAACTAAGAAGCCATTTATGATAACAAAAATAATTCGACCACCACGCTTCCGCTACTCAATTAAGATATCATCTCCTAACTATCAATAAACTATCCATACTCATAGGTCAAACCTATTTGGTTGTCAACAAAATAGAACCTGGCTTTCTCTTAGTTGTTAAGAAGAAGCATTAAAAATTGTACCTTAACTTTATTTAACAAATAATGCAAACAGTAAAAATAGCCCATTAAGTTATATATAGGATGGACATAACCAAGTTTCCGTCAAGCAACTTTCCAACTATGACAGTGCTCGTTGACCTCTTTTCCGGGGACCTTATTATGATCATCTTTAGCACATTTTGAAGAACTTACGGTGTCGATCCTCGCAAAACTACAACATCATATAGCAAAGAATCTATAGAAGTACGAAAAGGACGACATAAATTGAAAGATTACAATAAAAAAAGAAATCAATATACCGTTCATCCCCATAATGGCAGATCCATTGATTTCATAGGTATTTTAGTTATTATGTTTTTTAAAGTTAAGGTACAAGTCTTTAAAACTCCTTTCAAGGCTTGGAATGAATGTTTGATATTATTAAGGACCTATAGATTTCCGAAGGATTTTAAGATTTTGGATAATTCAAGATCTAATTTAGGAGTTTTGAGTTTTTGTGAGTTTCCATTATTGTGTATGTTCTTAAAATATTACATTTGTGTTTAACAATTACTTTATGATCAAAATTGTGGGATTTAGTTTCTGATTTGTGGGATTTGTGGGATTTGTTTATGTGCATAACGACGAAATGGGTTGTCAGAGGGTCGCCAAAGAAGAGCTCAAGGTCGACAGACATTAGAGTGTGGGTCTTGACAGACGAAAGAGGGGGTTAAGCTTTCTCTTAGTTATTGTTAAGAAGAAACATTAAAAATTGTACCTTAACTTTATTTAATAAATAATGCAAACAGTACAAATAGCCCATTTAGTTATATATAGGATGGACTTAACCAAGTTTCTTACCTTGCAGATTACCCCCTAGTGTTCCATGCACATTCTTTCAAGCGAACGTGCATCCATAGATTTTCTAAGAAACTTTGCCACAAATCTAAAGTAGAACCTCCAAAACGAAATAATGATGAACATATTTTCTGAATGTGTATTAATTATCAATATAACAGTAAATACAGATTAACGTTATAATATGGCAAGAGAGTATACAAACCTAAACCGTTACATGACCATCGTTGAAAAATTGTGCCAAATCTCCCTGAAATTGACAGCTTGTAAAAGTAAAAACGAGGTCAATTAAACACACAAAATTGCCAAATTTACAACTTGTAAAAGTAGATATTTATTGACAGCTTGTAAAAGTAGATATTTATTGATGAATATACTCATTTACGGAGTATATATTTTGATAGTGTATAAGCATCCATGAATATGCAAGTTCTCACTGGTCTCAAATATTTTGAGGTTCTCACGTGAACCTGAGCCTATATATATGTAATAATAAGAAAAATCCAAAGGAAAAGACATACATACCAAGATAATTTTATATTTTTTTAGCTGACATTCACAGAAAGTAGGGACAACCAACAAGAAAAAGGGAAAAAGGTGAAATAAGACTCCCATTTAGTGCCAATTGCCAAATGCCGTATGTACTTGAGTTTGACGGTCATTTAACACTAAGATCTCTTTTGGCAACATGTTAGTCCCGACAGTTTGTTTAGAATTATGATATACAATCTTGTACTTTCGAAATTACGGTTTTCATCCCCAAAGTTTGCAACTTATTGTTGTTTTCGTCTTTGAGACAACACATCACAATCAAGTGTGGGGGACAAAAATAGCAACAAATTGTAAATCATACGGACGAAGAAAGGAATAAAATGAAAACCATAAGAGAAAAAAGCAATTAATTAAATCAAAGGGACGAAAACACCAGTTCAAAAGTACTAAAATATAGCAATTTTCATCAAACCATAGATAATCTCAAATCCGTGTACCTTTTAAACTAGTTAGAATCATAACTAATCCTATATATAATGTGAGAATAACTCCACATTAATTAAAAATGATTGCTGGAAATAACTCCATTAGTATGTATGTATATATATAGAGAGAGAGGGAGGTTCAAACGAGTATGAAACCTATTCGCGAGAATACGAGAATGGTCGTTCATGTACAAAATCATATATGGTTTTGTACTAAATCACCCACATTTCCGGGTGACTTTTCCATGCCACTTAAGTGGCCCCAAAAGTCACCCGCTACCCAATAGTGCAAAATCTTATATGATTTTGTACTGTTCACCATTCTCGTATGAACCCACCCGATACATACATATATATATATATATATATTCTATTTTTAATAAACCATTAACAAAAACATATGTTTATGGATATGTCCATAAATTTAAACATCCAACTCCCCCCAAAAAAACCCATTTAATTATTTCAATCAGGTGTCTATAAAACCCAAACTTAATTTTCTTACTATAATTAAAGTAGATACAAGATTCGTGTACCTACAAGAGTGGAGTGTAGCCATGTACATCATATCTTTGAGTTGAGGAGTACAATATTGTATTCCACGTACATTATGATGCAAATCTGCAATTTCCTAGTATCTATAAGGAATCAAAATGTAATTGACTTTAGGGAAGCTCTAAAAACATATTGGTTAAAAGGAAAATTAGTGGCTTAGTAAAATCAATGAAGAAAGAGAAGATCTAACATACCTTTCATCTTTGTATTAAAAGATCTAACATCTTTGTAAAATCAATGAAGAAAGAGAAATTAGTGGCTTAGTAAAATCAATGAAGAATCTATAGAAGTTCGAAAAGGACGACATAAATTGAAAGATTACAATAAAAAAGAAATCAATATGCAGTTCATCCCCATAATGGTAGATCCATTGATTTCATAGGTATTTTAGTTGTTATGTTTTTTAAAGTTAAGGTACAAGTCTTTAAAGCTTCTTTCAAGGTTTGGAATGAAAGTTTGATATTATTAAGGACCTATAAATTTCTGACGGACTTTAAGATTTGTCCTCCAATATCAAAACGTTCAAAATACCAAACTACAACTCTCCTTAAAGATAAACAAGGTCAAAAATTACAACTAAGAGAAAAATTGGTTTGTCAGAGGGTCGCCGGAGAAGAGCTCAAGGTTGACAAACATTCGAGTGTGGGTCTTGACAGACGAAGGAGGGGAGTTAGGCTTTCTCTTGGTTATTGTTAAGAAGAAGCATTAAAATTGTACCTTAACTGTATTTAATAAATAATGCTAACAATACAAATAGCCCATTAAGTTATATATAGGATGGACTTATAACCAAGTTTCTTAGCTTGCAGATTACCCCCTAGTGTTCCATGCACATTCTCTCAAGGGAACGTGCATCCATAGATTTTCTAAAGAAACTTTGCCACAAATCCAAAGTAGAACCTCCAAACGAGATAATGGTCTACAAATTTTCTTATGTGTATTATATATCAATATAACAGTAAATATGTTGTAATAAGATTGGAGAGTATACAAACCGGCCATTAGCTGATAACCCATCAATGGGAAACCATCAGATAGTATTAGTGCGTATCTCACCGATGCAACATTTATTAGTGTTAAATACCTACCGACAATCCTCCAATTGTATAAATAAACCAATGATTTAACTAAAATCATCAAACATGTTGTGTTCCAAACAAATATGATTGGATTAGTACTTAAACAGTTCAAAAAACTTTACTATTTCTAATTAAATGAGATTAGATGCAATTAGCGGTTCCGTTTGATTAATAATATGTCTAACTAATCAATACCTTATAAGTATGTAACATGTTGCAATAAATTCTTCTAAACATGGTATAAATTAAACCATTAAAATCCATTTGTTACTCCATTGGTATGTATGTATATATAGAGAGAGGGAGGTTCAAACGAAAATGAAACCTATTCGCGACGAGAATACGAGAATGGTCGTTCATGTACAAAATCATATATGATTTTGTACTAAATCACCCACGTCCAACTCCAACCACCACCCCCCCCCTCCCCCAAATAACCCATTTAACTAGACATTTCAATCAGGTGTTTATAAAAACTTAACTTAATTTTCTTACTATGATTAAAATTTACTCATAAGAAAGATGCAATTTACCAATTCATTACAATCTTAAGCAAAAAAGCTTGACTTTAAGCATTTATTAAAGTTTTGAAGAAAAGAGAAACCTTAGCATCGCTTTGTTTCATGATCTATACTTGTACGTCATATGCAAACACGAACAATGATCTATACTTGTACGTCATCTCTGAGTTGAGGAGTACAATATTGTATTCCACGTACATTATGATGCAAATCTGCAATTTCCTAGTATCTATAAGGAATCAAAATGTAATTGACTTTAGGGAAGCTCTAAAACCGTATTGGTTAAAAGAGAAATTAGTGGCTTAGTAAAATCAATGAAGAAAGAGAAGATCTAACATACCTTTCATCTTTGTATTGAAGTTGGAGTATGTGAATCAGTGATGCGCTGGTGTGAAGAAGTGTTATTTTGGATAACAAAAAACCACAACCCATTCCCTAAAGCATATACGCAAATCCTAATTAAGTAATTATAGAGGAAGTGTCCTTGTACCTGATTGGTTTCTTTTATCCAGGAAGCATGCACTCACTTCTTGTGTACCCTTGCAGCATCCAATCAATGAGAATACATAGTCAAATGCAGAACCATCGAAATGCATAAACATGTAACCCAACCAAATAAAACCAACATAAATAAAAAAGAATAGGATCGTAACTATCTTCAATCTTCTTCCTACTTCAACATTGCCACTACATCAAAACCAAGTGATTCTGTGGTCCCATTTAAAGCAGAAGCATCATCCAAGACAGCAAGCAGATTATATCATCACAATTCTTATTTCTTAATTTACTTAACGCAAGTCTCATGTAAGGCACAATTAACAGCACTCGTGACATTCATATAGTAGGTTGGTGGTTTTTGTAATGAGAATTCATGCAGGATGTTACCTCAGCAGCCAATTCAAATATATGAGCCAATGGCAAGTATGTCAAGTAGACAGCATTGGTCCAATTCTTGGGATTATAGTCATAACCGAGCTGTAGTTGCTACTAGAATAAAAGTAAAAGTAAAACAAGTGAAGAAAAAAAAACCCTGATGATTTTGCAGTTTGAATATAGCATAGTTGGTAACTCTCTTGGTTGATTCACATATCACTTATCGCTCACCCCCATCTTCTTCACCTGATTCAGAGCTCTTTATTGAAGAAAGAACCTGGGGTTTCATGACCCCCACCCCCGATTTGCACCTCCGACGACCTGATTCATAGCTTTTTATTGAAGAAAGAACTTGGGGTTTCACGATTTGCCAACACCTCCTACCCCCCCAAAATCATAACCTAGTTTCTTTGTATCTCTCTCAACGAACCTGCATTCCCTCCTCATAAGATCATCTCTCTCACCATCTGGTGTTTTTAGGGCTTCATCAGGAACCAAGGGTTTCAAGAAAAGGACCAACCTCTGTGTTTTACTGTCCTTCTAAAATCCAACGTGTATCTATGATATTTATTAATCTACATCTGGTTTTAGTTGATTATTTCAGTTTCCATTTGGGTTTTTAGTTTGGTTTGGATTTTATTTTTTTTGTTTGGTTTGGATTTTTTTTTGTTTGATTTTGAATCCTGATAAAGATAAGTGAAATAGGAGATGGTGCCGGAACCCGGAAGTTCACTCAAATCTAAACGTATAAATTGAAAAAATATATAATAATTATATTTTATCTAGAAAATTAAAATAAAAAACTAAAATGTCCATCACTTACCCCGTTTTTTACACTTAAAATTTAATTTTTAATGTATTTTTAAGTGTATTTTTAAATGTACTTGATTAAAGATCAAAATGACATTTAATGGCACCTGTGTTGTAACATCAATTTAATGACCAATCATTTTAAGATACATCATCCAATTATTCTTTTAACTCATAATTAGTGGAATTATTATATATTTTATAATGGTCGGTGAAACAGAGCTAGTACATGAAAAAAAGGAGTGATGATTTTTTTGTTCTTATACATAGACCAATGTTTGGTAACTTAGTTGTTAAGCAAGTTGATTAAGAAATCATGTTGTAACATAAATTAGTGGAATTTAATGACCAATCATTTTAATGTATTTTTAAGTGTATCTTTAAATGTATTTTCAAATGTACTTGATTGAAGACCAAAATGACATTTAATGGCACCTGTGTTGTAACATTAATTTAATGACCAATCATTTAATGGCACCTGTGTTGGAACGATAAAACGATTTAAGTTTATTTTTATTTTAAAACTTCGTTAGTGTGTTACATGTAGCTTATTTAAAAAGAAGATGTATGTAACCAATTTTTAAAACATCGATCGTTTATTTATTGAAAAAAATGTTTAGGGACTTTAATAATTCAAAATGAGAAAGTTTAATGGGTTTTTCATTCAAATCAATTGTTTAGGACTTAATCACTCAAAATGAGAAAGTTTAATGGTTTTTTCATTCAAAAAAATAGTTTATGACTTAACCATTCAAAATTGGATAGTTTGTTGGGTTTTTTTGAACTTTTCCCTAAATAAGAACTAAAAAGACTCTTTAACTGTATATCATGGGCTAATTCTAATATTAGTTATTAAAATATTCAACATGTTTTATAAAATACTATATTTATCTTCTAAACATTTAATTTCAGTACCTCTTAATCTCTTATCAGTAGGAAAGTTTAAAATAATGTTTCTCTCTTCGATTCAATACCTAATATCTTTTCTAAATATATAACATGTATTATAAAATGATTTATATAATATAATTATATTTAATGAAACATATTTAAATAGTATTTAAATTAGATAGCGGGCCATCAAAACATTGTCGTGTCAATTTGACACTGCAAATATACAGGCCAAAATTTGTCGCGGGCAATTTCTCTTTCAATTTAGCAAACTTTGGAAAGGTATTTGGCCCGTAAAATGTTTAAATACTTTGAAGTTTTTCTTCTTCATTTCCATTCCAACATCATCACCTTCCTCTTTATGTTCATTAGTTTTTGCTCTCTTTCATTCGTCGTCGACAAGAACACTTACCCAGTTTCAGATTACCCATCGGTGGTCCATCAGGGAAAGAGACCGAGATCGGTGGTCCAACAGAGAAGGAGATGGTTATCGGTGGTTGGAGAGGAAGATCGGTGGCCGCGATCCATCGGAGAGGGAGAGGGATCCCACGGGAACACAGGTCGGTGATAGATATGGTATGTAGTAGTCGTACGACGTCGCATGCTTACTGTCTATGACTCTATGGTTATTCTTTCCCGAAAATGGCCGACAAAATGTGAGAGACCTATGACGTCATTTCCTTACCGATAACTAAACCTAATATAGGCATTGGGATATCATCTGACATTGCAAATATCAGTGAGTACAAAAATCGGAAAACCTTTTTCTAGAAAAAAAAAAAACTTATTTAACTAAACCTAACCTAATATAGGCATTGGGATACATCTCACATTGCAAATATCGGTTAGTACAAATATCAGAAAAGCTTTTTCTAAGGTTCAGTCTTTTAAAGCAGAAAAAATAATTTATTTAAGCATTTTCTGATTTTTTTCCCCTTTATTATTTGAACCTTCTTTTTAACATATTTAATATAGAATACATTTATTTTAAAAAATAAAAATCAGTTGAAAGTCGGCAACAATTTTTTTTCCAACAAAAATTTATGGGATTGATTGGATAAGAGGACGTGTCAATCAAATAAGTCATATTGAATTGCTAATATAAATTGTGTCTAGATACATGATTAAGTAGGAAAGTACTAAAACCGACTCAATAGAGAGCGATACATGTCCCTTTTGTTACTTATTTGTTGGAAGTAATAGATATATAGACAAGTCAAAAACTATAAGGAAAGGTACATGCGTTAGGAGGTGCTTACTTTTGATTTAACGGGCTTATTCGCACAGACATTTTGAGTTGTTTACTTGCAGCTTAATGGAAAAAATACCCATCTTATTCACACAGCCCATAATGTGCACTTGGCCAAATTCAGCCAACAAAATTACCTCTCTTACCCTTTAACTAAAAACAGGACATCATCTCTTCATCTAGCCTCTCTTCTTTTCTTGCCTAATCGCTCCAATACACAACCGGCGACATCGAAGCTGGCTTTTCTACTTCTCTTCTCCAATGACATCGCATATGTTTCTCTTCTCGACTCTGAAGCCCTTTCATCCCCTTCCTATCACTCCCTAATTTCTCGTCCAAACTATATACGAGAAGAGGAACAAACCTTGATGTTGGCTGAAATTAGTAAAATAGTAAACCCTAATTTTAACTTTAAAACCTTGATCCTAGTGTAAATTATTAAAATGGTGAACAGTTTCGTATTCGATTTCTTCCTCTCTCTTTTCAATCTAGGGTATGATTATCCAATCTTGATTTGGGTTCTTTAATTCCAGATCTTTGCTTTTTTAGGGTTTCTTTTTAGGAACCAATATGTTTATGGCACTGTTGGTAATTCAATCAAACCTCAAAGACAAAATTTCAATGTAAGGGGTAAAATGGTCAATTTTGCCATTCAAATCGTTGATTTAGAAGAAAAAATAAACAACACCGTATTTTTATCTAGACAGACAAATTTATCCATACAGGACTTAATAGAATTTTTGGTAAACAGCCCTTAATAAAGTTGGTATTTATCTAACAAATATTCTTTTGCTTTTGGGGAGAAACCTTCTTCACCTTCCGTCTTCCTAGCTAAGATGTTTTTTTTTCATTTTCTCTTCTTTTTGTAATACATGCTTTGTTGCTTATACGAAGTCTCATATGAAGATTCGCGTATGTTTTGGATGTTGTTATATAGTTATGTAGTGGTGAACTGGTGATAATTATTGCTCGTGGCAGTTTAGAATAATATGTTGGTAGACACAAAAGGTGATTAGCAAACTCTAAATGAGAAGAATATAAAGTTGTAAGTGCTCATTTTAGTTTATATATCATAGGTGGCACGGAGAAACTGATGGAAGCAAATCAATGAGCCAAACTGAAAGTAAGCAAAAGGAGTTGGGTGAAAAAGATGGTACGAGTGATTTTAAAGGAGGTAACGCAGTTACTCCAGGTCCGGTAAACCCTCGGTTTATGAAGTTTGTAGTGAATTCGTTCAAGCTATTTGAAAAATGATAGCGTGGAGGAAGCTTTTTAAGAAAACAAAGAGGAGCAAGAAGTAGACGAAAATGCTACATTGGAAGAGGTGGAAATGCCATTATCATCCCAATGATAAAGATAGCATTGTAGAATGTCAGAGGATTGAATGCTCGGATCAAGCAAAGAGAGGTACGTGATTTATTCATTGTAATGGTGTGTCACCTTATTATTGAATCTAGAGTGCAAAAAGTGGTATTACTGAAGTGTGTTCCAGTGTCTTTGGTCGTTAGGATTGGGTTTCGAATGCTTCCATTTGTAATCAGGGAACTCGTATAATTTGTGCTTGGGACCCCAATATCTTTTCTTTAATGATTCTGGAATCGCATGCTCAGTTTATTAACTGTGAAGTTCGTATAAGGGGGGATACATATCCTCTTTATCTGACATTGGTGTATGGTGTTAATACGGGGGTGGGGAGAAGAGAGTTGTGGTCCGGTTTGAGGAGGTTTAAAGTTTTGATTGATCGTAAAGCATGAGATGTGCTTGGTGACTTTAATTTTATGCTTTTCCCACATGACGGATTGGGTGGATCGTTTAGGCGAAATGGTGACATGGAGGAGTTTCATAATCTAGTGGAAGATGTAGAATTATTTGATGTAAATTACCAAGGCTGTCAATTCACATGGGTTCAAAAACCATCGGGTGAAGGTGGTATTACGCGAAAGCTCGATAGAATTATGGGAAATACAGCGTTCATAGACCGGTTTCATGAAGCTGCGGTGAATTTTCTTCCTAGGGGAATTTCATATCATTCTTCGGGTATTCTACCGTTTAAAGGCGGATCTCGAAAAAAGGTTTGGGGATTCAAATTCGATAATATATTGGCTAATCACAATAGTTTCTTGAAGACCGTGGAACGGAATGGAACAAACAGAAGAATGGCTCATTCATGAAAAGGGTCTTATTAAAGCTGAAAGTGTTAAAACCTTCCTTAAGACAACTTCAACGGTCAATGGGTGATTTAGATAAGAAAGTTAAGGCAATTAAAGTTGAGTTGGACGTGGCACAATTGTCTTGTGATATGGATCTGTGTAATGCAACCCTAAGGGAAGATGTAGCTAATTTGTTGTTAGCCTATCAAAAAGCAAAAAGTGATCAAGAAGCCTTGGTGAATCAAAAAACGAAAGTAACGTGGTAGAATGAAGGAGATAGGAAAACAAAATTCTTTTTCCATGCTATTTTGGAAAAAAGAAACTGCAATCTCATTGTTTCGGTCAGAGATGAAACGGGTAATTTCTATGATAATGATGATGTTCCTAGTGCATTCATTTAGTATTTCTCTTCTATTCTTGGGTTTGTTGACTCGATGGTAACTCCATCCATGGAAGATTATATGTTTGAACGAAGACTGACTTTATCTGAAGCACTCCACCTAATTCGGCCCATTACTGATGATGAAATTAAAGACGCTTTATTTAGTATTGGTGATGACAAGGCCCCAAGATCAAATGGTTTCTCGTCTAAGTTTTATAAAGCGGCTTGGAATATTGTTGGGAAGGATACTAGGATTGCAATTCATAATTTTTTGTATTCTGGAAAATTTGAAAATCAATTGAACCATCCTACGTTGTGTCTAATACCGAAAGTGCCGAATGCTAACAAGGTTATGGATTTCCGCCCTATTGTGTGTTGTGATGTGTTGTACAAATGCATAAGCAAGGGAATTGTGGATCGGTTGAAGGGTTCGTTGGATTTTCTTATTGGTCGGGCACAATCGGCATTTATTCCAGGAAGGCGCATCTCGTACAATATTATGATGGCACATGAGCTGGTGGCGAGGTATCAGATGAATGAAGGAGAACCAAGATATGCCTTCAAAATTGATATAAGAAAAGCATATGATATAGTAAATTGGCAATATCTTATTTGTATGTTTGAAGGTATGGGTTTTCACCCAGTTATGGTTAATTGACTCCGAATTAAGATCTCCACTCCTTCGTATTATGTTTGGTTTATTTTGCCCAAGCTTGGGTGTTGTCCGCCTTATGACGTTGGTTGTAAGTAACTTTGCTTTTATTTACTTTTTAAATTTGCCTGGAGGGAACCTCCTTTCAGTAGATTCTCATTTATTTATTTTTTTCTAGAATTTTTAATTTTTTTTAAATCTGCAATATTGTAAAGACTTTTCTACCCTTAATTATAAATGTTTGTTTCATTACATAAGGTCTTTTCATGTATCTTACATATTTCCAATTTTGACAAGTGACATCTAACTTCTTCTCCTATAAGGCATTTCACTTCCTCTTCACTTCCTCTCCATCTCCCTAATAATTAAAAAGTTTTTTCACATGTAATTTTTTTTTCATATAAACACAAACATATGCGAAACAATATCTTAAATTATAGCTTTTGATGGAAAAAATCATGAAAAAAATATTTTTATATTGGTTTGCACGAGTTTGTATTTGAACATGCCTCTACATATATAGGTGTGGGTTCAAATAAAAACCCATTTTTCATTGTGAACACGAGAACAAATCTTGGTTATTGATTAAAATTTATATAACTAATCAACGATTAAAACATAATATGCTTAATTAAGAAATGATTAGAGGCAAAAATGAAAGTTTGATCATATGTCTACCATCACTTTTTATTTTATTTTTAATTAAATATTTACCTTTTTAATTTTTAAACTAAATTATCTGAAAAATAATTATTTTAATCATACAAAATACATCAAAAATCGAGCATTTCATTCTCTTCAATTTGACATCCATCTCGATATAGTTTTTTTTTTTTAACTTTTTTCACGTCAAATAGTATATATTTGTAATATTCATTATGAATATTTATGCACGTTCATATGTTTCTAACATTCTTTAATATTCATTCATTAGTATGATATTCATCATGAAGAATATACAGCTTACTATATCATGAATAGAGTTATGTATTTTCACATGTATTTAACAAATCTTTAGTATTCATACATCACTTTGACATTCATCATTAATATACATTTCCATTATAACATTCATCGTGAATATATATATATATATATGAGTTTAATTGAAAATCAAGTTTTGATTGTGAACGTGGGGATAAAGAAGAGCGCGACACATGTCCCCTGTGCCCAAGGGTTATTCATCGGTGAATGGATCATGATCCTGTGTTATTCATATTGAATGTTGTGTTATTCATAACGAATGTTGTATCATTCATTATGAATAGTTTATGAATTTCTCTTTCGTTATTCATATTGAATGTCCTTCGTTATTAATACTAAATGCCCTTTGTTATTCATACTGAATGAAACACATGTTGCGCTCTCTTTCATCCTCACGTTTGCAATGAAAAACGAGTTCGCATTTGAACTTTCCTGTATATATATGTGTTTACGTGCATACAATAACTCTTCAGTATTCATACATCAATATGATACATACTAACATCATGAATATTTATATGGAATTCACGTGTATGCAACACTTTTCAACATTCATACATCAATATAATATTCGTCATGAATATACATTTTCACTGTAACGTTCATCATGAATATGTATTATTCATCATGAATATGTATTATTCATCAGCAGATTATTGTAAATTCTTAGGATCTGCTTCAGCAGATTATTGGATGCCCAGGGGTTATTGGAATTCATTGAGCCACCGACAGGTTTGGCGGTGAACGAGAAGAACAAGTTGGCGAGGGCCTTCATCTTTCAAGAATTGCCTGAGGACATCCTTTTACAAGTAGCCAAGAAGAAGACGACACAGGAGGTTTGGGAGTCTTTGAAGACCTAGTATCTCAAGCCCAGAAGGCTCGGTTACATACACTGAAATAAGAGTTTGAGGCTCTACGGATGAAGAACATGGAGACTATCGATGATTTCACCGGAAAGTTGAATGGGATGGTTTCCAAAATATAATAGTCTCAGGACAACGCTTGAGGATAATGTTTTGGTGAAAAAGTTGCTCGACTCGGTCCCCGACAAGTACCTACAATTGGTAGCTTCGATTGAGCAACATTTAGACGTTGACTTTATTTCGTTTGATGAGGCTATTGGTAGACTGAAGGCCTATGAAGACAAACTACGATTCCGCATTGGCAGTGGAAGTGTTGAAACCAGTCCATCAAGGTCAGAAGAAGGCTGCAAGAGGAAGCTTTTTGTTAGGAAGACGAGGACATGGATCGAGCGACAAAGGAGGTAGTGGAGGCCTTGGGAGAGGCCGGGGAAGAAGGGGTCGATTCCGCCAAACAGATGCCACTAGCTAAAGTCAACTCTTTCCAATTCAGCTCCCCGTCACCCATGCATTTAAAACAAGAGTTGATGTCCAAATGTTTCCAACAAATTTTGCAAGATGAACCGCCATTTCTGGATCCCAATTTCATCATATGTGACGAGCTATCTTTCGAAGTTCCGCTTGTGTTGTCATTTCTAGAGAAATCGATGTTTTATGCCAGGAGTAAGCATGGCAACAACTATAAGGCCTAATTTTGCCACGGGAAGAATGTGTTTTGAGGGTCCAAGGAAAATTCAACATAGTCTCCAAAATTCATGATAAATGCTGGAGAGCCAAGTTTTAGATTAACCTCATCACCCACTACAAAAAATAATCCTACACTCGCAATTCCAACATCAATTAGGAGTAGAAAATTCAAAGTCGAGAACTGATTTCTTGCTTGCTTCCACTTAAATAACTATCGGAACTAAAAACCCATGGCCTGCATTGACCCCAGCATATATGATTTTCAAGAGGTCATGATTTGGTTTGATCAGTAATACCAATGACAAATGCACTATAATTGTGGCTTTATGAAAACTGTGATCTAGGGTATGAACATTTATTTTCTCCAAGCTTTACGACATCTGTACAACAAACAAATCCACTACTGAAAATCTCTTCTTCAACATTGAAGGGCCCACACAGTTAGGGGTGTAAATGATGCGATTCGAGCTCGAGTATCATTATACTCGACGCGAACTCGAAACTCAATTCCCAAGTTCGAACTCGTTTCAAAACTCGTTTCAAGCACGAACTCGAGCTCGTTTCAAGCTCGAACTCAAACTCAAACCCGCACAATAAATAAATTTCAATAGAATTTTTTTAAGGACCCAAATGGTGCTCCCATTTAATTTTATGCGGTACTCCAAAATATTTGAAACTACAAGGATATTAATGAACATTTATTAGTTCAAGTACCCAACTTAGCAAGGTTGGTCCAATACAAACCATCCTTACAATAGCTATTTATATAGGTGGTCATGAGGACTAATGGGGTTGACTCTTCTTGGTCGATCCTATAACCCGTTGGCTCATTTTTTAAATTTTGGCCGGCCTCTTTTTACAAACAAAAAAAATCTGTAGTAAAAGTTAACTAAATAAATTAATTATATCAAAAAATGTCAATCATTAATATAACTCATTATGTCCCAAAATAACTATAACACCCCCTTCCCCAGATGGAAAAGGAGGTTACTTTCAAACTTAAACCAACTACTAACAAAAGCATACAGAGCACTAACAAACCTTATACCATTAAATATAACAATTGCCTCGAATAATACTTCTTCTTTCTCTTTCCAAAGCTTGCTCTACAACGGTAATGCTTACAACGCCAACAATGGACCTCCTATATAAGATGATAGTCTGAAACCAGTACTCCTTACTTTCCTTGAATACCTGCTGCGAAGAAAGAAGTGCGGCTGAGCCATACGCTCAGTGTGCGGATATGAAGATAACAAAACAAATATCGAACCAAACGTGAATGAAACAAAAGTCAAATTTGGACAAGGAACGGACTTTTAAAAATGAAGCTCGAATTTCTAATACATATCACAACCAACATATTGAGGACTCACAGGCCAACTTGCAAGAAATTAGTCCCAAAAGCAAAAATTTAATTTGATTAATCAAACCATAACCAAAATGAAAATATCCAAAACTCATGACATCAAAATAAGAATTATTGTAAAAGATCATAACTTTCAAATCAAAACAAATATTGCCAACGAAATCTTAAACGAACGTGAGAGCTTAACGAAAGTCATATCATAGGATTGCATACCCAAACGAATTAGAGGAAAACGTAATCAAATCATACAATGGGATGTATATCGAGCTCAAACAAATACGCATACGCTTGAGTTTCATGTCATACATAGACAGATACAACAAGCGTCAGACATAGCCATATAGGCACGTACATTGGACATGCACGTCCAATTGTACTACATAATGTGAGATGCTGTGTTGGACACTACACCGTCATGCACCCTACAAACAAATCATATATCCTAGTGTCGACCCATACGCCTCCTAAATCAAATAAGCACAAAATTTTCACAAATGACTTGTATAAACGATCTGTAAACGATCAACATCAATGATTTGGGTATGTATGACATGAGTTTCATGTCACACATAAGGCTCATGTCATACATACCCAAAAGATACGATCAACTTTTTATGTATGACATGAGGCTCAAAGGGTCGACCCATACGCCTCAACATCAATTTGGGTATGTATGACATGAGGCTCAGATCTATAAACGATCAACATCAATGATTTCATGATAGACAATATGACTAATATAGTGAATAAATAAGCACAAAATTTTCACAAAATTTCCCAAAAAAACATACTTTAGCATATAGACGAATCAATACAAGCACCTGTAAAACTAATGAAAAGAAAAATGAGCTAACATGGAGATATGGCTGGTAGGAAGGATATGGCTGCTGTCGTGCAACACCTTGAGAAATTATGGAGTCACTGATTGACTTATTTTACACATTTGGTATCTGTAGCTACTTGTAAATGAGAATTGCTGCTTTGGGTTGTGATTGGTATCCGTTTCATCTCTTTAAACACCTATAACGTTTGAGTCTTGTATGACATCTCTCATCACAACTCAAAACTATTATTCTGTTGGAGTGGTTTTATTCAACTTTAATAGGATCTTCATTTATTCGATGGCCATTGACTTATCATTTTGACCGGTGGAATCGAACCAAATTAATTACCATCATTATACATTTTAGACTTTATGCTCACATGTGTAACATGTATATGAATCTTTAAGGCTTAAGCTCATGCAGAATTGTCAAATAGTGTATATGCTGAACAGAAATCCCTGTTTGACGAGCCTGTGTAGCATCAAGTAGTTTGTCAGTCAAAGGCTTACCAAACATATATGGTCTTTTTGGATTTATTAGACCAGAATTGTTCCAGTGTCTTAGCTTCTATGTAAAGATTGACATCTGCTCTACAAGAAATGGCGGTTATAGAGACGACTTTTGTCGTCGCTACATGTCAAAATGTCGTCGCTAAAAATATATAGCGACTACGTTAGTTGCTAAAAGTCTGGTAACTGGAAGTTGGTAGCTGAAAAAACCTATAGCAACCACAAGCGACAACAATAGCGACGACAAAGTTTAAGCGACGACTTGGAGTTTTATTGCGACGTAAATTCGTCGCTACAAGTGATTTTAATTAAATTACTTAATTAAGTTATAGAGATTGTATTTCGTTGCTACAAACAAAATAATTAATTATTTAAAAATTACTACTAGCAACCATATGTCGTCGCTATAAGTAAATTAATTAAAATAATTAAATTTATATTATCAACGACATGTCGTCGGTATAAGTATTTTAGTTAATTTCTTGGATAGTACTATTAGCAACCACATGTCGTCGCATAAATGCCGTCGCAATAACGGTCATTTTTTGGTATTTTCCGGCTATTTTTTGCACATTTTTAAATAAACATGATTGTAATATTAAGAAAAATCAATAATGGAACATAGAAACACCAATAATAAACACAATTTTGTAAGGCAATTAAACACAGTCTGATTAGTACTAAAAATGAACATTAAAACATAGAAGTACCAATAATAAACACGAAAAAAATCTAATCGTATAAAACAAGACCTACAAATATAAATTTGAATAAAAAATATCTAATTGTTCCCCAAATCTTCAGCGTTGTCATCGTCGGTATTTTGTTGCGATTGAGATGAGATGATGTGTGTCAAGTTACTATGCGTAACGGATGCACTAAAGTTTGAGACTATATCTTGTACCAGATCATCAATTAAAGATCGTTGACGTGACATGGCATATTCAAACTCGTCAAACATAAAGGTTGACGAATCACCCTTTAATTAACATGCTTCCTCACCCTGTTTTGTGATCGCGATGTTCTCCTATCAATTAAAGATCGTTGACGTGACATGGCATATTCAAACTCGTCAAACATAAAGGTTGACGAATCACCCTTTAATTAACATGCTTCCTCACCCTGTTTTGTGATCGCGATGTTCTCCTAGTACTCTGGATAGTTACTGTGATTCTTTCACCAATGTCGAAGAGTCAGACCCATGTTGCGTTAGTGATTCGTTTTCTGCAATAATCCTCTCTTATGTACTTTATGTAGTCAAAATAATGAATAATATTAATGTTAAGGGCTACTAGTATTAATTACAATTAAGCAATTACTTACATGACATGACTGAGCAGCGTCATTTACCCATTCCCCCGACCGAGTATACATTTTACGCCAATTATCGTTCCAGCTCGACAATTCCTGTGTGGCCGGATTTTCCCTGAAAAATAAATATATAGGATTATTTTAGTAGACTTATGAACCATTAAATATATATTAAAATATTTCAAAGGTAAAAATCGATTTACTTGCTTATATTGTGTAGAAACATACGATGATGAGCCGTGAAAACTTAGGAATTTTGCTTTAGCCTGTTTTCTGCATTTTTTTGGCACTAATTTTATACTTGGGATGGAGAAAGTGATCCATTGTCTTCTCCCAAATTAGTAAATTGCATGACAAAGTTCAATTAGTAAGACAAATTATCAAAAATTATATTACCCTATTCGCATGTTGTGGGTATCCTCCTTGGGCCGGGAGGAGGATCGTCCCAGCATCTCCGCCATGGCCTCTCGCAACTGCTGCCATATGACCTGCTTAGCAAAATACATGGCACAAACGCCAACTAAAAGAAGTAAATTACCTACGTTGTATAATGTCAATTAAGAAACAAATATTAATCACCTTTGATTATATTAATGTGTAAGTACACAATAAAAAACAAATACAAATATTTGTTAATATAATTGTCGTAATGGATATTCCTACAAGACTGCATCAAAATATAAATGTCAACAAAGCAAATGAAGTTTTGTCCACGAACAAATAATAAGAGAGGGCAAATGAGGGAGAAGAGAATATCCAGAATTGCACTTACCTCAAGATCTGTGATACTGAGGTTGTGGTCCACCAGAAAGAAAGGGGCGTGAAATTCAGGAATAATAACCTACTAATTACCGAAAACAATAACAAATTTTACATAAAACCATTAGAGAAACAGCACTAGAATTAAGTACCATAAAAGAATATCAAAACGATTCATAATAAGATCAAAGGAATGGTAAAGTAACTCAAATCTATCTATATCTATCTAAGGGCCGTTTACCGAGTGTTTACCGGATCACATACCTTACGGTGTGAACTGATAGTGCAACTCTGCCTAGAGACATCAAACACAATAAATTGAAAACACAATCGTCAAATATGAAACACAAACATCAAAAATCATATTTTTAAAACCCGTAAACTTAATAAAATACGGTTGATTTTTTGAGGTGATAATTTATTGGGATTAGTCTGGAAATAATCTGGGACACCCTTTAAAAAAACTATGAAAAAAACATTTGCAAAATTTCTACATGAAAACAAAATGATTAAATGAAAATACGAGGATATGAGAATAACCTAGAAAAAAAGAAAACAATTACAAAACTTAAACTTAATGTTTAATTAAAAAAAATTGAGAATCGTTTAAAATCCTAAATATATCAGTAATACATATTAAAAAAAATTCAAGCTATTTGCAGCCCTATGAATCAGCCATTTAGGTTTTAATGGGACTAAAAATATATTTTCATACCTCTTGGCTGTGAAGAGTCAAGATTGCCGTCAAGGAAGATTGTTGTCCTCTAAGTTTTGCTGCCCATGGCCAGCGCCATCATTGCCATGGGCAAGGGGTCGGGGCTGCCGGAGGATGAGACCGTGCCAGCACAGTGCAAAGAACATGAAGATCAGAGTTGGAGACGAGAGCCACCAGCAGAGAAGACGAGAGCCACCAGCAGAGAAGACGAGAGCCACCAGAGAAGATCAGAAGACGAGAGCGGAGAAGACGAGATGACGAAGACAACCGGAAAAGACGAGATGAACAAGAGGAGATGGAGAGGAGAGTAACCAAATAAGACGACCGGAGAAGACGAGTCAGTAGAAATCGTCAAAATCTCCTTTTGCTAATATCATTGAGGAAGATAACCGTGATGGAGGGAAGACCTATTCAACAAAAAAAATTGGCCAAATATATTTCCCGCCTAAGATTCATATCATTATTAAACAATAAAAATAAGTTATAAAAACCGTGAAAATCACGTTGTGACTGAACGTTAATACAATCATTTTTTGATTTTCAAAATCAATTTTTATTTTCTATTTTTGCAAAAACAAATTATTATCGAAAACAATAATAATAATATATTAAACAATAAAAAGATACATAACAACCTGTAAATATATGATCAGGTTTTATAAAATATTACGTTTGTATATATCTTTACAAACAAGCGAACAAAATAATAATAATAATAATAATAATATCTTATATTGATCAATCGATTATAAGGGTTGGGTAACGGTGAAAAGTATAGTTATGTTGAGAAGCGTAAGAAGAGATCTTCATCATTTGATGCACATTAGGATGAGATGCACCAAGATAATATATATGCACCGCGATACACCAGATCAACTCCCTTTTAAGACGCAATTCATGGATGTGTATCAGATTAATAAATGATCAATGGTTCAGATCTTTTCCTACGTTTCTCCCCTTAACTCCCCTTCTCACACGATCGTAAGCTTCGATCATAATTGGATATTCATTGAATCATTGTAATTAAATCAGATCAGATTCAAAATTTGAACATTTAAACTGGATGGATTGGTTCTTGGCTAGTAATCCAAAATTCAATAAACCGAAACCGATATAATCCAATTACCATCCAAAAATATTACTCGCTGTATCTCAAAATAAGTGTCTACCGAGTAATTGTTGCTTACCATATTGTTTTTCGATTAACTATAATCTTACATGGTAAAGTAAGTTAGTGTTAACTCTAATCGGTAAACGGCCCTTTAGTTTTGAAAGTGGACACTTATATTGGGACAAACAAAAATAGAAATCTGGACACTTAGGGGGTGTTTGGATTAGCTTGTTTAAAACAACTTACTTATGCTTTTTACCAAAATTGTTTATCAACTTATGTGGTACCACACCGGAATTTTAAAAAAGTTTTTGGATTAGCTTATGACGGTTCCACACCGGAATAAGCCAATAAGTTATTTTTTAGTATTTGACAAAAAAGTGCTTATACATGCAAAATGATCAAAAAAATGCTCATAAGTCATAAGTTGTTTTTGATAAGGCACAACCTTTTAACTTATCAAAAACTCCTTTTCACCGGTGGGAAACCGATATAAGCACTTTTTATTTTCTCCCATCCAAACACTCAAATTTACTTTTCACCGGTTCCACACCAGTATAAGTTAATAAGTTTGTTTGATAAGCTAAAACAAACACCCCCTTAATTTGAGGGATGGAGTAATTTATATTTGTACATAGTGTTTTTAGGAAATTCTGGACATATATGAATAATTTGTTCAAATGATCCGTTGAAAATTGGATAAAAACATTGGATGGATCAATTAGATCCAAACTAATCATTCATTGAATTGAATTGAAGTAGATCAGATAACAAAATACAACATCTGATGATTATTAAATTTGATCAATTCTACCTAAATCCTTTTAAATTTTAACCCATGACACCCTTAATCTTTAATTTGATTAAATTTGATTGGATTGGAGGACAAATATAATATTCAATGGATAATTGGATTGATTGGATCTATCTAAATCCCTTGGATTTCGACTGAGAACACCCCTATTACTTAATTTAATAGTCATATCGATTTTTTTCTCCATTTTTGGTTGAATCTTCAAATTAGCAAAATATTTTTAACCAATTTTTAAAGAAATACCAAAATGACCAAATTTTTTGCACGTTCAAAGCACACAAACCCAAAATTTTACAAGCTTTATTATGAAGACAATTGTAACACCCCCGTCCCGTGTGGCCGGAGGACGGTGTGCCACAATGGAAACAAACAACAAAATTAACATAAACGGGAAACCAGAGCTACTATAATTAACCAGCAAAATAAAAGTATGGGGTAGACTAAAGTTAAGACGACATAGTTATAATTACAATATATACATAACCAAAAACTATTATAATATTCAAGGTCGTCTTCAAAGTAGTCATACTCCTTCGCTCTCGGTCCCGTCATAAGCCCACCTACGATCCTGTGCCTGCCGAGGAGAAAACAAACCTCGGCTGAGCCAAATGCTCAGTGAGCGGATAATAAAAAAAAAATAACAAAGATCGCGAGTGTATAATTGAATTAGTTAACGATGATAATCATATGAAATCTGAATATCGGAATACGAAATGAACAATTGATAATTAACGTAAAAATATTCTTAATAAATGAATCAAAATAATATCATCAAGTCAAGAACAAAGAATATATAAATAAAATCAAATGGTTTCGAGGGTTGTACGGACCACTCGAACAATGGAAAATGAGTATAGGGCAATACACTCAATTCCTTCCGATAAACGGCTCCCGAAAACGGCTCCCGATAACGGTTCCTAGGATCGATCCATTCGCCCTCAAATTGGCCGGTACCGGGCCATACCCACTTATTGACATTGGGGTTCGAATAACGAGGACGCCATGAAAATTATAGCCGACATGGAGGCGTCACGACATCGTTGTCCCCGATGTCGTGCCTTAAATCACAAAACATCCAAATTACGTAAAAATATGTCAATTCATATATAAATAGTAATCTTATAAATATATGACTTTTAGTTATCATATATCAAAGTAGAATTCCGAAAACGGTTCAAATCCGATAATGGTTCAACAATAAAAAGGATCAAATCCAAAAGGGATTTATTTCAAATTCAATTAACCAATAATTAATACAACAAAGACCAAAACTATGTTAATAGCTTCAAATAAGAATCATCATAGACAAACGGATATCGATTAGTAAAGGAGATATCAAACTCGCAATATCCATTATGATCTCATGAATTGAAAATAAAAGATCTTAATAGAGGCTTAGATGATGACCAAGAAGGATATTACCTGTATAGAAGTCTAGTGACTAAAGAGAGTCACAAGACCGGATATCCGTACCTTGGATGGTAATCGATGTGCTAATCATGTAGTTCCTATCCCGTTGTTAATGCCACCTTTTCACTCCAACATTGACCCTAAACAAGTTTACAATAGATTGAGAATGATTGGAACAAGATTTGCGGATGGTACAACTCCCTAAAACTCAAAGTACAAACAAATAATGCTACAATTCCCCTGCACCGGACAGCTTTGAACCACTGTGTTCATGACCCTTTTTAACAAGCTTAGAGGTCAATATAGGTCTTAAGGTCTAAACAAAACTTGTAGAACTGTTTCTTATTGTTCCAATAGCTTTAGATTCAAGTCATTTGGAGCAAATACCAATTTTATATGATTTTTATAAAAACAGTGTGCAATTCTCGTTTTTGCACAGTAACAGCTACTAAAACTCACTGTTTTGAGCCGTGTAAACTTGGAATCAGCTCTGGACTTAAACTACAAAGTTGTAGTATACGCAGATACCTTTCCAACGATATATCGTACACCTCAATCGGATAAACTAGTGATTTTCTACGAATTTCTGAACAAACAGCAACTATTAAAAACTTTTACACAGCTTCAAATAATCCCTTTTTGATAAATTTGCTACTATTCACAGCACCAAAACAGTCCCTTTTTCTATAAATTTTGGTACTAAACCATGGTGAAACAATATAAAACTCTTCCAAACCATAAATCAATGATTGAAACTTATTTCCTCACTTATTTAATCAATATAAACAAGAAACTAACATCAATTTACAAGGATTTAGCATATTAATCAAAACCTTATAAATCTTTAACATACTCCATACCTAACTATGATTTTAAATCATCAAATTAGAGAGAATACCTTAAATTGACTTCCACAACTAGCAATTCTTCAAATTCTAAGCTTCAATCTTTCAAACTTCAACTTGTTTTTTGATGCATGAGAGGATAAATGGAAAATTAGGGTTCTTGATGAAGATGTCGTTCAAATTTAGAGAGAGAGAGAACAAAGTGTAAATGAGGATGGAAATGAATTTAGGGCTGAAATAAGGGTTTATATACTTAGTATAAGAATCATCACTTGACAAAAATTACCCCTCATGAATCACCTAAATTCACTATTGATCCCTACTTGAACTTTCCTTAACATTTTTAGTCCAAAATACAACTATTTTAAGTAAAGGTACCAATAAATAAAGCTTCTAAATTTTTATGTAAATAAGTTTACCAAAATTACTTGGTAACGAAATTTAGGTTGTTATAATCCCCCCCTCTAAAAAAAAGATTTCGTCCCCGAAATCAAGTTAAGGTCTAGAAATTATGCACCTTGAAATAGATGAGGGTATTCTTTACGAATTGAATCTTCGGTTTCCCACGTAGCTTCTCGTTCTGAATGATTTTTCCATAACACTTTGACAAACGGAATTACTCTTCGTCGCATCACTCTCTCTTCACGTTCAATAATTGCTTCCGGTTCTTCAATGTATGAAAGATCACTTTCAATTTTATCACACGGATAATCAATCACGTGAAGGGGGTGGTATTTGTACCCGCGAAGCGACGATACATGAAAAACATTATATATATGCGATAGTTGTGGCGGTAAAGCTAGACGATAAGCTACTTCTCCGACACGTTCTAAAACTTCGAATGGACCTATATATCGAGGGCTAAGCTTGCCTTTGATTCCAAATCTCCGGACACCTTTGAACGGTGAGACTTTCAAAAATACATGTTCACCTGGATGAAGTTCAAGAGGCCTACGGTGTTTGTCAGCATAACTTTTCTGGCGTGATTGAGCCTCTTTCATTTTCTGGCGGGCAATATTGACTTTTTCGGTAGTTATATGAACCAAGTCGGGTCCTTCGATGACTTTTTCTCCGACTTCATTCCAACATGTTGGCGCACGACATTTTCGTCCGTATAAAGCCTCGTACGGAGCCATCCCGATACTAGACTGCCAACTGTTATTATACGAGAATTCCACTAGATAGAGAAATTCGTCCCAACTACCAGACCACTCCAAAACACACGCCCGTAACATATCTTCGAGT
Organism: Silybum marianum; assembly: GCA_036898165.1. Taxonomy (NCBI): domain Eukaryota; kingdom Viridiplantae; phylum Streptophyta; class Magnoliopsida; order Asterales; family Asteraceae; genus Silybum; species Silybum marianum. The sequence continues at coordinate 9,365,838 of CM072540.1, read as the reverse complement.
GTCTGAATTGTTCGCTCGGTCTGCCCATCAGTTTGAGGATGAAAGGCAGAACTCATAGTCAATCTCGAACCCCAAGCTTTATTCAGTCCGGTCCAAAATCGTGAAGTGAACCGTGGGTCTCTATCAGAGGTAATAGAAACCGGTGTACCGTGTAATCTCACGATTTCTCGTTGGAAGATTTCAGCAAGTTTATCGACTGAATACGTTTCCCTAAACGGAAGAAAGTGAGCAGATTTTGTCAGACGGTCCACTACAACCCAAATCGCGTCATGTCTCCTTGGCGTTTTTGGTAGCCCGGTTAAGAAATCCATGGAAATGTGTTCCCACTTCCATACAGGGATCTCTAATGGCTGTAATAAACCACTGGCCCGCTGATGTTCAATTTTGACTTGTTGACAGGTTAAACAACTTGCCACATATTTGGCGATATCTCGTTTCATTCCGTTCCACCAAAAGTATTGTTTCAGGTCTTTATACATCTTGGTAGAGCCGGGATGAATTGAGAAAGGCGAGTTGTGAGCCTCATTCATGACTGTGTTTTTAAGATCATCAACATCAGGTACACAAAGTCGATCTCGGAACCAGATAACACCATCATTGTCAACCCGAAATTCAGATTTTGGATCGTCTTCTAACTTTTGCACAACTGCCCATAGTTCACCATCTTCATCTTGTGATTCTTTAATTCGAGAAATCAAAGTCGGTTCAACCGTACAAGCAGATAACAAACCAACATCTCCCTGAAGATAGAGTTCAATGCCCGACCTTTCTAAATCCGCAGAAATTTCAGATGGAACCATTATACAAGACATATTACCGACATTTTTACGACTTAAGGCATCGAACAACATTTGCTTTGCCTGGATGGTACTGAATTCGAACATCATAGTCTTTGAGAAGTTCGAGCCATCGTCGTTGCCGCATGTTCAACTCTTTCTGGGTGAATATGTACTTTAAGCTCTTGTGATCTGTAAAGATGTCACAAGTCTCTCCATACAAATAATGGCGCCATATTTTCAAGGCAAAGATCACGGCTGCCAACTCCAGATCGTGTGTCGGGTAGTTTGCCTCATAAGGTTTCAATTGACGAGAGGCATATGCAATAACCTTTCCGTGCTGCATCAAAACACATCCAAGGCCATTTCGCGAAGCATCACTGTAGACTTGAAAACCTCCTGACCCGGATGGTAAGGCTAAAACAGGAGCTGACACCAATCTATGCTTGAGTTGTTCAAAACTGCATTCTTGATCATTACCCCATTCAAATTTAACCCCTTTTCGAAGGAGTCGAGTCAATGGAAGGGCAATTTTCGAGAAGCCTTCAACAAATCGTCTGTAATATCCTGCTAGACCCAGAAAACCACGAACTTCCGAAACATTGGTTGGTCGTGGCCAATTGGTGACGGCCTCTACCTTAGCAGGATCGACTTGAACACCTTCTGCTGATATGATATGCCCCAAGAAAACAACTTTGTCGAGCCAAAACTCGCATTTAGAGAACTTTGCGTATAAGCTTTTGTCTCGAAGAATTCTCAAAGCTATCCGCAAATGATTTTCGTGATCTTCCTTTGTTTTAGAATATACCAGGATGTCGTCAATAAAAACGATAATGAACTCATCAAGGTAATCCTTGAAGATACGATTCATCAGATCCATGAAGACTGCAGGTGCGTTTGTTAACCCGAATGGCATGACCACGAATTCAAAATGTCCATAACGGGTACGGAAAGCAGTCTTTGGAATATCCTGTTCTCGAATTCGTAGCTGATGATATCCCGACCTTAGATCGATCTTAGAGAAATATCGAGCACCTTGTAACTGATCGAATAAGTCATCAATACGAGGTAAGGGATATTTATTTCGAATGGTAACGCGGTTCAGCTCTCTATAATCAATACAGAGTCTCATGGAACCGTCTTTCTTTTTAACAAAGAGAACAGGTGCACCCCACGGAGATACACTGGGGCGGATAAAACCTTTGCTCAAGAGGTCTTCAATTTGCTTTTTAAGCTCTTTCATTTCCGAAGGGGCCATACGATAAGGAGCTTTCGAAATTGGGGAAGCTTCCGGAACTAAATCAATAGAAAATTGGACTTCGCGTTCCGGAGCAATGCCGGGGAGTTCATCTGGGAAAACATCTAGAAATTCATTAACAATATGAATATTTTCAGGTTTATGTTGTACCTCACCCGGATCTTGAAGTGCAGCTAAGAAGCCTTCACCACTTTGCCAGATCAAAATTTTAGCTTCGACAACTGATATAACGCGGGTTCCCGGCTTAGGCGTGACTCCCTGGAATACACATTCTGGATTGACTTTATCTCCAAATATCACTTGCTTTGAATCGCAATCGATCACAACCCGATGCTCAGATAGCCAATCCATACCCACAATTATATCAAAATGGTTCATTTTCATCGGAAACAAAGTGATCTTCCGAATTTGATCTCCAATAAATAAGGGACAATCTTTATATTGTGCAACAATACAAACAGAACTTCCCATAGGAGTAGAGATAAGCAAAGGGAACTCTAGTGACTGTTTATATTGCTTAAGATTATGTTCAAGATGTTCTGCAACTATGGAATGAGTCGCCCCTGTATCGAATAAAACATATATGCTCATATCATGAATAAGAAGATAACCAGAAACCATACCAGTAGTGGGTTTGTCTTCTGATAATGCAAATACTCGACCTCCAGCAGTTGATTGCTTTCCTTTTTCTTTAGTCTGACTCGTCCCTGAAGCTTTAGCTGCTAGGTCTACTTTACAATCTTTAGCTATATGACCCCGTTGACCACATCTAAAACATGAACCGGTCCTCCAATAGCACGGACCCGGTCGGTGTGGCAGATTACATTCTTTACAAACAGTTAGGGGAGTCACGACTGAAGGATTTGAACTTGCAATACTCTGAGATGATCCTGAAAATCTGCTACCACTGAATCTTCTTTTATCTGAATTGCCTGACTTGAACTTGTTGAAACTGCTTGATGACCCGTCCTGCTTTCGCTTTTTATCTTTATCAACCTTGAACTGAATGCTTTCAAGTCGTTCCCTTTCTATATTTCGTGCAGCATCAGCAACCTCGGCAACTGTAGTAAATTTCTGATTGATCAGCTTTGACCTGTACTTCCCATTGAGTGACCATTTAAATTTCAAAGTCTGTTCTGATGCAGTACCCGCATGGTTACCCGCATAATTGGCCAAACGTAGAAATCTGGCCATATAGTCGGGGATAGACTCATCATCTCGCTGACGAATAGAATGATATTCCCGACTGTACGCCTCTTTATCAGAATCAGAAAAATATTGTTGATAAAAGAGCGCCTTGAATTCTTCCCAAGTTAGAGACCCGATATCAACCACCCCAATATGAGCCTGTTTCCATGCATGCCACCAACGATATGCGTCACCTTCCAATTTGTAGACTGCCAATTCAACGCATATATGACTCGGGCAACCCAAAACTCGAAATATCTTTTCCATATGTATGACCCAGTCTTCGGCATCGACTGGAGCAGCTGCAGAAATAAACACTCGAGGTTTCTGTTTGTGAAATCGTTCAAGCCATAGATGAATCTCTTGAGAATTACCCCCAGTGGCGGTTCCTTGACCGTGAGTCTCTAACGGTTGATTCACAAGATTTGGGTTAGGAACCTCATTAGAGTGACAGAGTGCTTCCACCGTTTGTGCAACCAAACCTGGTAGCATCTCAGACATAATTTGATGGATTGTTGCCGTAATATTTGGGTCAACTGGTTGGGTTGGCGGAGCATTAGATACATTTTCTGGCTCATTTTGATTTCTCCTGGGCCTTCCCCGACCCCGTCTAGGTCCTTCCAATCTTGGTGGCATCTTGAGTTACTACATTTGCCACATAATTTTCATTAGAGCCAACATTGGATATAAAGACAGTATTTGAATTATAGGAATAATAAAGGATACAATTAAACAATTAAGGAGGGAAACCTAAGTTACCCGATCCTAAAACTACCCATTCCTCACATATCAAACTTAGTTGTACTACAAGATCATAACCTATAGCTCTGATACCATAACTTGTAACACCCCCGTCCCGTGTGGCCGGAGGACGGTGTGCCACAATGGAAACAAACAACAAAATTAACATAAACGGGAAACCAGAGCTACTATAATTAACCAGCAAAATAAAAGTATGGGGTAGACTAAAGTTAAGACGACATAGTTATAATTACAATATATACATAACCAAAAACTATTATAATATTCAAGGTCGTCTTCAAAGTAGTCATACTCCTTCGCTCTCGGTCCCGTCATAAGCCCACCTACGATCCTGTGCCTGCCGAGGAGAAAACAAACCTCGGCTGAGCCAAATGCTCAGTGAGCGGATAATAAAAAAAAAATAACAAAGATCGCGAGTGTATAATTGAATTAGTTAACGATGATAATCATATGAAATCTGAATATCGGAATACGAAATGAACAATTGATAATTAACGTAAAAATATTCTTAATAAATGAATCAAAATAATATCATCAAGTCAAGAACAAAGAATATATAAATAAAATCAAATGGTTTCGAGGGTTGTACGGACCACTCGAACAATGGAAAATGAGTATAGGGCAATACACTCAATTCCTTCCGATAAACGGCTCCCGAAAACGGCTCCCGATAACGGTTCCTAGGATCGATCCATTCGCCCTCAAATTGGCCGGTACCGGGCCATACCCACTTATTGACATTGGGGTTCGAATAACGAGGACGCCATGAAAATTATAGCCGACATGGAGGCGTCACGACATCGTTGTCCCCGATGTCGTGCCTTAAATCACAAAACATCCAAATTACGTAAAAATATGTCAATTCATATATAAATAGTAATCTTATAAATATATGACTTTTAGTTATCATATATCAAAGTAGAATTCCGAAAACGGTTCAAATCCGATAATGGTTCAACAATAAAAAGGATCAAATCCAAAAGGGATTTATTTCAAATTCAATTAACCAATAATTAATACAACAAAGACCAAAACTATGTTAATAGCTTCAAATAAGAATCATCATAGACAAACGGATATCGATTAGTAAAGGAGATATCAAACTCGCAATATCCATTATGATCTCATGAATTGAAAATAAAAGATCTTAATAGAGGCTTAGATGATGACCAAGAAGGATATTACCTGTATAGAAGTCTAGTGACTAAAGAGAGTCACAAGACCGGATATCCGTACCTTGGATGGTAATCGATGTGCTAATCATGTAGTTCCTATCCCGTTGTTAATGCCACCTTTTCACTCCAACATTGACCCTAAACAAGTTTACAATAGATTGAGAATGATTGGAACAAGATTTGCGGATGGTACAACTCCCTAAAACTCAAAGTACAAACAAATAATGCTACAATTCCCCTGCACCGGACAGCTTTGAACCACTGTGTTCATGACCCTTTTTAACAAGCTTAGAGGTCAATATAGGTCTTAAGGTCTAAACAAAACTTGTAGAACTGTTTCTTATTGTTCCAATAGCTTTAGATTCAAGTCATTTGGAGCAAATACCAATTTTATATGATTTTTATAAAAACAGTGTGCAATTCTCGTTTTTGCACAGTAACAGCTACTAAAACTCACTGTTTTGAGCCGTGTAAACTTGGAATCAGCTCTGGACTTAAACTACAAAGTTGTAGTATACGCAGATACCTTTCCAACGATATATCGTACACCTCAATCGGATAAACTAGTGATTTTCTACGAATTTCTGAACAAACAGCAACTATTAAAAACTTTTACACAGCTTCAAATAATCCCTTTTTGATAAATTTGCTACTATTCACAGCACCAAAACAGTCCCTTTTTCTATAAATTTTGGTACTAAACCATGGTGAAACAATATAAAACTCTTCCAAACCATAAATCAATGATTGAAACTTATTTCCTCACTTATTTAATCAATATAAACAAGAAACTAACATCAATTTACAAGGATTTAGCATATTAATCAAAACCTTATAAATCTTTAACATACTCCATACCTAACTATGATTTTAAATCATCAAATTAGAGAGAATACCTTAAATTGACTTCCACAACTAGCAATTCTTCAAATTCTAAGCTTCAATCTTTCAAACTTCAACTTGTTTTTTGATGCATGAGAGGATAAATGGAAAATTAGGGTTCTTGATGAAGATGTCGTTCAAATTTAGAGAGAGAGAGAACAAAGTGTAAATGAGGATGGAAATGAATTTAGGGCTGAAATAAGGGTTTATATACTTAGTATAAGAATCATCACTTGACAAAAATTACCCCTCATGAATCACCTAAATTCACTATTGATCCCTACTTGAACTTTCCTTAACATTTTTAGTCCAAAATACAACTATTTTAAGTAAAGGTACCAATAAATAAAGCTTCTAAATTTTTATGTAAATAAGTTTACCAAGATTACTTGGTAACGAAATTTAGGTTGTTATAACAATAAAAACAAATGTTGAGAGTTCCTTATTTTACAAGTTACAAAAATAAAGACAAATGCTTTTTTTTGTAAATTAATATGTCATCTAATACAAAAATAAACCAATATATGGAAACATATATGCATTTACCATAAAAAAATTAACAAGTCAAATCATAACCCTCATATTTTACAGATGAAATGATAATATTACCAAAATACGACATATAAACAACAAAATACCTTAAATAATAATAGACATTACGCTTTTTTCTAACTAAGAGAATTTTAGGTCATTATGATTTATTTTAATTATAAAATGGTAAAAATTAAGTAGATAGCTCTATAACTAGACTATAACCTTTATATCCCTTGAAGGTTTTGAACTACTTTAACATTATTGATTTATAAATAAATTAAATGGTTTATTGAATTTTCTTAATCCATTTAAAAAATGGTTCTTTTTTAATTTTTAAGAATAATTAACACACTGTCGATTATCATTTTCTATAAAAGTACATTTTTTTACTTTGAAAAAAAGATTAAATGTTTAGAATGACGTGGTTTGTGGGATACAAGTTTATTGATTATATTTTTAATTAAAAAAAATCATATTTTAAGTTTATTTAAAACAACTTTTTAAATATCTATAACGATAATGTCTCGTTTTTTATAAATCATTAGTTTGTTGTTTTGAAAAATTAAATATTCTTTATTCTTTAAAATTTTAATTAAAATGATAGTCGTCTCAATATACAAATTTTATTAAATTTTTAATATTTTGTTTTTTTTAGTTTCTAACAAATTTATTAAATTTCTATAGAGACAATATGTCATCACTAGAGATTTTAAAATTTCTTGCCAAAATTTTTATCGAAATTTTGATCCACATAGACGACATGTTGTCGCTAGAATTAATAGTTCATAAATTATTTTTATTAATAAATTATTTTTTCATTTTCGGAAATTAATTTATTAAATATCTACAGCAACGACATGTCGTCTTTATAAGGTACTGAATTTTACAGAGAAAAAATTCAAATTTTTTTAGTTTTCACAAATACTTATTAAATACCTATAGCGACAACATATCGTCGCTATAACTATTCAAAAATTCCATGAACCCGTCATTTTTTTCCCACCAATATTTTAATAAAAAAATTCATCTACAACAACGACATTGTCGCTAGAATTAATAGTTCATAAATTATTTTTATGAATAAATTATTTTTTCATTTTCGGAAATTAATTTATTAAATATCTACAGCAACGACATGTCGTCTTTATAAGGTACTGAATTTTACAGAGAAAAAATTCAAATTTTTTTAGTTTTCACAAATACTTATTAAATACCTATAGCGACAACATATCGTCGCTACAACTATTCAAAAATTCCATGAACCCGTCATTTTTTTCCCACCAATATTTTAATAAAAAAATTCATCTACAACAACGACATTGTCGTCTCAAAAGATCCAATAAATATCCTATATTTGTTTCACCCTTCAGTGACAAAAACTCGTCGCATAGATATTTCCAACGACAAAGCAAAAGTCGTTGCTACAGATGTCGTCGCTATAGCCATCATTTCTTGTATCTTTTTATGACGTGGTAAGGGAGTTAATAATCAAATATCAAGTTCCATAATCAAATAAACATCAATTACTCTACTATTTGGGATAATGGTCAAGTCTCAGTACATCCTACGCCTTAGGATTGGAATATACTGGGATAGTTTTAGAGGATGTTTCATTGGTTTTCCATTAAGTTATGTATGGATATAGTTGTCTGTGTGGATTAATATGCCTGTATAGATTGCGAATGTTTTTGTTGGAGGGTTTTTTCATAAATAGAAGGACCCCATTTTTAAAAGGGAGGGGCAGTTTTGGAAAGATTTGGCTTCCATGCATCATAAAGCTTACTGCATAAGCATCTTCTATATCATTAAGACACTACGAAACAGACATGTATAGCTGACCAAATTGGTTGCAAGTCTCGTTATGCTCATTAAGCTGCTAACAAACATACCCTTAGTTTTAGTATTGGTTCTGGAACTTACCAAGCTCCATCTTGAACATCCCAAACATTCTTACAGAAGGTTAAGAGTCTGAAATAAACGATCTATTCGGTTCTCCAGATTTTCTTTGCTAGCGTCGGTTAATTAAGTCCCAATAAACATAACAAACCACAACATAAATATTTAACAGTGGCAAAAGATTCAAACTTTTGATGCTAATAGAAAAGATAAAAGTACTTGAAGCCAATGGAACGATGATACCACCATCAATATCAATAACTTACTTCATAAATGTTACATAAAACCTCACTCCATTTTGTCCACTAATTCAAATATAGTAGTATTTATGTTAATATTCCAAGAACATGATATATACACACATGGTTAGGGTTAAAAACAAAAATGATACAGAAACCATTTGGGTCGAAACTCATTGATAGGGTTAAAGTTGAATCTTCTATTAGCCATTTATCTCTTGGTAGAACAAAACGGTTTGTATGGTTTTTTTGTTTTATTATTGTGCTGACAAAAGAATGAAAAGAAGAGTGTAGTTGATTCTTTTATATAAATAGATCTATGTCGAACTGAACTCACATATCTTTTAACCTTTTCGTATGTGAACTCTTTTACGGGAGAACAACTCTGTCTAATTGAACTTTTTTCACTTACCACGTCGATTGATGCATGATCCATATCGTATTGATTCTCAAGTGATTCACGATTATGTTAGAAGAAGTCTCTTTCATTGTCATGTGAGTTTTCCTTTGTCATTTACATGTTTACATTGTTAACACTAATAAGAATTATTGGATGGTTTTATCCTCGCATTTTTTGGCTTTTTTCAGGAAAATGAGTTGTTTGATGTGTAGGTCTTGGTAGATTTCGTGACGGTTTAAATTGTATTAGGAAATCTGATTGGTTCCTACTTTAATTTCATATAGTAGAATTTGAGTAGTGGTCCGAGTTGTTAGGTTACTCATTCTCACCGTTGGATGGGGTAAGTATACATTATTATTGCTTTTCTTTTGGGCTCAATAGCATGCAAACTTTTTGTTTCTTTAATTCTACAAATTTACAGATATCTCAATTGCTGAGTAGTTGTTCGAGTTGTTACATTGCGCTTTCTCATCGGATGAATTTTATGTTACAAATCAACATCAAACTTTTATTGAATTTCTCGACAACATCACAAGGCTGCCATGTTGTTGTTTTAGGATTTTACATCGAAATTCTTTATGTATTTATGTTTTGTTTCTTCCATCTCTCAGATTTTGTTGAATACAACGAGAAGTGACCTTTTACCTCAACATTTCATGGTTCTTGTTCACATTTTCTTTTTGCAGATTTCTATTTCTTTTTGTGGACATGTTGATCGAGTAAGTTTCAACAATCTGAATCAAGAATGCAATCATCAAAGCTAACTACTTTTTCATTCTTTTTTTTCGTTACACATTCAATTTTAATCCTTGTTTTTTCATGATCGTTAGGTGGCTCTCATAGATGGTGTGATGCCGAAGCAAAGAAGTCGATGAATTTTGAAATAGGCGATGTCCTTTAACTTTTCCACATCGCTTATCCAACCAATAATGAGGTTAGTCAGATTGTTCGTTGATTACAAAATTATGGAATCAAATCAATATGGTTTTTGTTTGGCTTGTATATAAACACAACATTTTTTGTTTTCTACTAATTTTTGTTTAGATTGAGTCTCCAGTTTGATTTTTGTGTTTATATTGTTGATTGATTTATATAAACTTAACCCAAGAGATCATATGTGCACTTGTTTTTTTGTTACAGATGCATTTCTTTTTTTAGCATGTTCTTGCATCATCTTGTGCCGTTCTCTTGGTGTTTTTAGTTTAAATACTTTTTTGCTTATGTTTCTACATTTTGCTTGATTAAATGCCCACAAATTTGATTGCTTTATGTGAATGAATGATAAAACCTTGAATTCACAACTTTTAGACAATTATTACCATCTGATTACAATTCCCCAAAAGGAGTGCAATTACGTTTTTTCTATTTTCGTATATTTAATTAATTTTTTTGCCACCTAATTATTTTATTCAATTCCTTGATTTCTTATTTGGGTTCGGATGTTTTTTGTTTTATGTAGCTTCCATTTCTCATTCACCACTGGATATTTCTTTGAACTAGGGGTGAGCATAACCGGGTATCCGGCCATTTTTCCTGGAACCAGAACCGGGACCGCCAACACCGGTTCCTTATATTTTGGAACCGGAACCGGAACCGGGTACCCGGTTTCAATTTTTTTTTTAAATTTTTTACATTGCATACGATAAAAATATAATTACAAATTACAAAATACGGACTTAAAGTAATAAATACAACAAATGGTCAAAACTAATCTGATAAAAACTAATTATTATATAAATAAACTAGAAAGTTTGAGTTTTTATTTATTATTTATAAATATATAAAATATTTTTTTATTTAAAAGTGGCGGGTACCCAACGGGTAACGGTTTCAAAAAAATGAGAACCGAAACTGGTCCTGATCAGTTCCGTATTTTAGGAACCGGAAGCGGAACCAATTTCGAAGCGGTTCCGGTTCCAAGGCCGGGTACCAGGTTCCGATGCTCACCCCTACTTTGAACTCTTTGTAGAAATTTAGATGCGTTGTCTTATATATGATGTGTCTTTTTGTGAACTAAGTCGTGATTGAGTAAAATTCAGGAGATTCAACAATCGGCTTCTAGAATGCGATCATCGATAATAACTTTTTCGAATACTTTTGTGGCCGACAAATTATGCAAAGGTGTTTCCTTTCCTATCCCCTTTCCTTATTACACATTCAGTTTTATTCATATTTTAATTCTTATCCTGAATTGTTTTATTCATTTTGTATTTATTATGATTTATCAATATCTGGTTTGAAGGTTCTACTTTGGATTTGTGGCCAAACTTTTCAAGAAATTTTAGGGATGCAAATTCTATTGAGAGAAAAGTTCATGGAACATTTGAAGGTTATCCACAAGGTAATAAACTCAATTAACTCCATGAGATAATTTAATACGCTATTTTAAAAAAAAATCATTTTTTTATTAAATAAAGATAAGATACAAGTCTATAATGCTTCTGTGCAAGTTGTAAAACAACTTAACCAAAATAAAGAGAAATCCTAACACCCCTCCTCCATTGGCGGCGACCCATACTCTCATGTCTGCCAACCTAGACCCACTTCTCTAGCGACCATCTGACAACCCATTTCATCGTTGTGCACATAAACATATCACACAAATCCGAAATTTAATCCGAAAATTTATTTCATAAAGCAATTATTAAACATAGATCTAATATCTCAAAAACATAATTAATAAATTACCATTCATGAAATTTATGATGTATAATAACTCAAAAATCTTAAATCAATTCTTGAATAATCCAAAATCTTTAAACTATAAACAAATTTATAGATCCTTTATATTATCGAACCTTGAATCCAAGGATTGAAAAGAAGCTTTAAAGACTTGTCCATTTATTTTTTTTAAATCCGGAATGATCGAAAACTCGAAATGCCTTTGAAGTTAACGGATATGTCGTTAGCTGATAGGATTTACATTGATTTCTCTTTTTCTGTAATAGTTCAATTTTTATTGTCATTTTCATACTAATCTTGATTCTTGATTATGCGATGTTGTTGTTTTGAGAGTATTGGCATCGCTAATTCTTGAAAATTTGCTAAAAATGATCATAAAGGGGGTAACGAGCACTGTCCTAGTTGGCAATGTACTTGATGTAAAAATAAGGTAAATTTCTCTACTAAATATTTAGTTTCTGCGTTAATCATCAAACATAATTCTCTTAATTTTTTATGCGTTTACTTGATCTCCTTTTTTTATGTTGTAATATGTCAATTTCAGGTAGATTTGCCGGAATTTCTTCAAAGATTAGTTGCAAGGGGTTTGGGGTGTTTTAGTTTCCTAACTAATTATAATGTTAATGATACGTATGAGAAAATATGTTGATTATAATAGTGTGATTTGTAGGTATGGATTTTTAGGATGGGGCACGAGATAGTTTAGTTGCCAAACATAGGTAACAAAGTCCGTTGACATCCATAAATCTCATCCTTGCTCTTGGTTTTTATTGGACTTAATTTCTTTATTTTTTTTATATGTGAATGATCTCGATTTTATTGTATATTATTGCACGAGATAATTTCAGGGTTTTGGATTTGTTCGATTATGCAAGTATTTTTTTTATAAATTATGTTCTTAGTTTTTGTGCTAATTGTTAGGATCATATTATTTTTTTCTCTTTATTAATTGAATTTCTCTAATTTCAATGAAGAGTTCTTTATGGATCTCACGAAATATCAAATTTCCATTCATGAAGTTTATGAGGTATAAAAACTCAAAATTCTTAAACCAAATCTCGAATAATTAAAAATATTAGAATCCTAAACAAATTTATAGATCCTCAATATTATCAAACCAGGAATCCAAGTCTTGAAAAGAAGCTTAAAAGACAGTTACATTAACCTTTATAAAAAAAATGACCAAAATGCCCCTGAAATTAACAAATGTGACGTTAGTTGATAGACTGTCCATTGATTTCTCTCACTATAATGTTAATGATATGTATTAGAATGTATGTTGATCATAATTGTGCGATTTGTAGCTATAGATTTTCTGGATGGGGCACGAGATAGTTTAGTTGCTAGGTACCGTAACCTGATGACATCAATTAATCTCATCATTGCTTTTGGTAATCATTAGACTTAATGTCCTTATTTTTTTGTATATATGATGGATCTCATTTTTAATTTTTAATATGTTAATTTCATGGTTTTGGGTTTGTTCGATTTCTTTTAAATGAATTGTTGATGCTTGGAAGTTTACTCGACGGAAAAATTTGCAAGTATTTTTTAAGTTATGTTTTTAGTTTTTCTGCTGATGTTAGAATCATGTGTTTTTTCTTTTCTGCTAAAAGAATTTCTACAATTTCAATAAAGAATTTTATGTGGATCTACTCACTATTGTTAATTGTATGTGGTTCTTGGTGTAGATTGATCATCATATGGTTTAAAGGTTCTACTTTGGTTTTGTTGCCAAGCTTCTTAAGAAATATTAGGCATGCACATTCTCTTGAGAGGAAAGCCTATAAAAAATTGGTTGGTGACACTGACAAGGTATGTAACTCATAATTTAATGAGATTTTTTTAACATTTTGGGTTTTTTATTAAATGAAGTTAAGACACAAGTCTTTAGTGCATCAATGCAAGTTGTAAAACAACCTAACAAAAACGAAGAGAAGCCTTGACCTTATGTCCGACAACCCATTTGTTGCAACTCGCTATCTCATGTCTGTCAACCTTGACCTTATGTCCGACAACCCATTTCCTCGTTGTGAACATGAGCAAATGCCACAAATTCGAAATCAAAATCCCACGATTTCGATTATAAAGTAATTATAAAACACAAATCTAATATCACAAGAACGTAGATAACAAATTTCCATTCATGAAGTTTATGAGGTATAAAAACTCATAACTCTAAAACTAAATCTCGAATAATCTAAAATATTAGAAACATAAAAAATCTATAGATCCGAAATGTTATCGATCCTTGAATCCAAGTCTTCCATTAACTTTAAAGACTTGTACATTAACCTTTTTGAAAAAAAAAATGACAAAATTTCCCTTGAAATTAACGGATCTGCCGTTAAGGGATGAATTGTCCATTGATTTATCTTTTATTGTAATCTTTCAAATTCTGTTGTCATTTCAATTTAGTCTTGAGTCTTCACATATTGTGGTTTTGCGAGGATTGGCACCGTTAATTCTTGAAAATTTGCTAAAAAGGGTCATCGGAGAATAGGTCACTACGAATTGCACATGGAAAGATAAAGTAAGTTTCTTTACTAAATATTTAGTTATTGTGTTAATCATCAAACTTAATTTTCTTAATTTTGTGTGTGTAATTGATTTTGTTTCTTTTGTTCCAGTTTGTCAATTTTAGGGAGATTTGCTACAATCTCTTCAAAGATGATCATGAAAGTGTTTTAGGTTTGTTTAGTTTCCTAACCTATTGTAACGTTAATAATATATATTTACTACTATAATGTTAATGATACGTATTTCGAAAATATGTTGATTATAATGGCGTGACTTATAGGTACAAATTTTGTAGATGGGGAAAGGGAAAGTTTGTTTGCCAAACGTATGTAAGAAAGTCCGATGACATCGATTAATTTTTCCCGCTCTTGGTAATCATCAGACTTAATTTCCTTATTTTTGTATGTTTGATGGATCTCGTTTTTATTTTATACTTTGTCCATTTTAGGGATGAGCATACGGACCGAAATCCCGAAACCGAACCGGTCCTGGTACCGGTTTCCGAATATCATTACCGGTTCGGTATTCGGTACCAATATTTTCCATATTCGGGATTCGGTACTTTCGGTACCGGAACCGGTACTAGTCCCGGTAAATCCCGAACCGAACCGGGGAATTTAAAAAGTCATTTTTTTTATTTGAATTGGTAACAAACTCTTTCCTTATTTTACAGAAAATCCTCCTAAATATATTACAATTCTTTGTATTTTCCACTCAAATACCGATTTTTTCTTGCAATTCTTCATATTTCGGTTATTGCAATTCTCCAAAATCGGTTCCGTAATTTATCCAAAACCCGGTTCTTGCACAATCGGCTCCTCCAATCCGGTTTCCGCTCAAGTGATTTTGGTTTTTCTTATTGTGTTTAATGGTCAACGCTGAAAAACGGTTGTCGTCCCAAAAAATGGTACCAAACGGTTCTAGTCCCGAAAATCCCGGTACCGAACCGGTGCCGGTGCCGGTACCGAATTTCTCTTATCGGTTCGGTATTCGGTATTGACTTTTTTCACTCTCGGTTTCGGTACTACCCGGTTTCGGTACCGGTCCGGTACCGAGCTCATCCCTAGTCCATTTTAGGGTTTTGGGTTTGTTCGATTTTATTTTTAAATGAATAGTCGATGCTTGCAACTTTACTTGATGGAACGATTCTGTAGGTATTTAAAAAAATATTTTCGTACTTTTTGTGTTAATTGTTAAAATCATGTTCTTTATTTCTTTTTCCTAAAAGAATTTCTCCAATTTCAATAAAGAGTTCAATATGGATCAACTCACTGTTGTTATTGTACGTGGTTCTTGTTGTAGATTGATCAATGTATAGTTTGAAGATTCTACTTTGGATTTGTAGCAAAGCTTACGAAGAAACTCAATTTAGTTCATCTGATAATTTAATGAGTTATTTTCACATTTTACGCGTTTATTGAATAAAGATACGATAAAAGTCTTTAATGCTTATGTGAAGTTGTAAAACAACTTACCAAAACATAGAGAAATTCTAACACCCCTTCTCCTCCTACGACAACCCACACTCTCATATCTGTCAACGTATACCACTTCTCCGGACTCCGGTCTGACTACCCATATCGTCTACGTGGACATAAACAAATCCCGTAGATCAGAAAGTATATCCCAAAATTTCATTTATGAAGTAAATATTAAACACAAATCTAATAAATATGTCAAGAACATACATAATGAAACTCTTGAATCAAAACTCTAAAATGTCAAGAACGTACATGAGATTTGTGACGTAAAAAAACTCAAAACTCTTAAACCAAATCTTGAATAATCAAAAATATTAAAACCCTAAAAAAATCTATAGATCCTCCAAATTATCGAACCTTGAATCCAGGCCGTGGAAAGAGGCTTTAAAGACTTATAACAATAACTTTTTTGAAAAACAAAATGACCAAAATTCCCTTGAAATTAAAGGATTTGCCATTAGGGAATGGACTGTCCATTGACTTCTCTTTTACTGTACTCTTTCTGTTTCTCTTGTCATTTTCATACTAATCTTGATTTTTGGTTATATGATGTGGGTTTGCGAGGATTAACACCGTTAATTCTTGATAATGTTGCTAAAAACGATCATAAACGGTCTCGGAGAAACGGTCAATGAGCACTGCGCTAGTTGGCAATGTATTATTTGTTGGAAAGATGAGGCCAGTTTCTGTACTAAATATTTAGTTATTGTGTTATTCATCAATCTTAATTTCCTAAACTTTTTTTTTGTGTTCAATTTATCTCGTTTTTTATCTTGTAATTTGTCAATTCTATTTCTAGGGAAACTTGCCGCTTCTTCAAAGATGATCATGGAAGGGTTTTGGTTGGTTTAGTTTTTGTTACATATAGTAAATTAGACTTCTCTTTCTTAGTATCTTAGAGTCATTTCCTTAAATAGGTTACTATCTTGAATATATAGAAGTGTAAGTTTTATTCTAGCAAAATGAGAAATACATCACCTTTTTGATTGATTACATGGTAAAAGAGCCATGCCTGAAAATCTCGCTGGAAACCTAGCCGACTTCGTCGGAACCCTACCGGAAACCTAGCTGACTTCGCCGCAAACCTACCGGAACTCCTTCTGCCACTGCCGGAACCCTACCAGAACTCTTCCAGCCGTCGCCGGACCTCCAGTCCCAGTCGCCGGACCTCCAGTCGTCGCCAGAACTCCAGCCGCCGTCGCCGGAATTCCCCAAAACCTGCCGGAATTCTCCTGAACTTGACCGGAACCATCCAGAACCTGGCCCGGAACCCTCCAGCACCTGTCGGAACCCTCCAGAACCTGCCGGAATCCTCCAGCACCTGCCAGAACCATCCAGAACCTGACCGGAACCCTCCAGCACCTGACCGGAACCCTCCAGAACCTGCCGGAACCTGTCGGAACACCATCTGAACCTGCTGGAACAGTCTGAACTTGCTGGAATATTTCGTAACCTGCCCGAAACACTGTCGAACCTGCTGGAACAGTCTGAACTTGTTGGAATCTTCCGTAACCTGCCCGGAACACCATCTGGACCTGCTGAAACAATTCGGCACCTATTTGTATGTCCTGAACATGTCGAAATTTGTTGGTATAAACGGATATCTGCCTAAAACTTAGCCATTGTTGCTCGCTGGACCACCACCTTCGAGATCCAACCTTCCAAATTTACAACTTAAGTACTTAACAATGGGAGACAACGTTAAAGTGCAACAACCGTCGTCCAATGAATTTAGAGTTCCGGGTCATCCTGAATGTCAAGTTCCATCTACTTTTTGTGCAATACCAGCACAATCGGGTATCTCTACATGTTTTTCTGCAAACTCACCATCTTGGATTATTGATTCTGGAGCCACAAATCACACGACCGGGAACAAAGAGCTTTTATCCAATCTTGAGACTAATATACCCCATAATCCAGTTCGACTTGCTAATGGATCTTCGTGTCAGATTTTGGGCATTGGATCCACTAGTAACATGTCAAACCTAAACTTATCATCCGTCCTTTACGTTCCTATCTTCCCTGAAAGTCTAATATTTGTTAGCCAAATTACTAGAAAACTTAATTGTTCTGTAACCTTTTCCCCACACATTGTGTGTTTCAGGAATTGGGAACAAACCAGTTGATTGGCATAGGTTTTGAATCTCAAGGTCTTTATCGCTTGTCTATGTTGCAATCTCTAGTTACACATCTTTGTGATTCCAGTATCAGGGAGGTGCACTGTCTGTTAGGTCACGCTTCTTTGACAGTTCTGAAACAACTAAGACATGATCTTTCATCTATTCATGAGTTAACATGTGAGTCATGTCAGTTGGGTAAACACAATCGTTGTTCCTATCTCCCTAGCAAGTCTAGTCAAGTCAATACTTTATTTGAACTTGTTCACTCTGATGTATGGGGATCGTGTCCAATTACTTCTACCTATGGTTTTAAATATTTCATTACGTTTGTCAATGAATTTTCTTGTGCAACGTGGGTTTATCTTCTTAAATCTCGTACTGAAATATTTTCTATCTTTTGTGAATTTTATGCCTATGTTCGAACCAGTTTGATGTTTCCATTAAAACATTGCGGTCTGATAATGCAAAAGAATATTTCTCTCATGATTTTACAAGTTACTTGTCTGAGCGTGGCATTATACATGAATCTTCATGTGCATATACACCCCCAGCAACATGGCATTGCTGAACGAAAGAACTGCCATCTGCTGGATGTGGCTCACACTATGACGATTCACTATAATGCACCACAAAGTTTTTGGGCTGATGCGGTTCTTACGGCTAATTATCTGATTAACCATATTCCATCTTCTGTTCTTAAAGGGAAGACACCTTTCTCCCCCTTTTCCCAAAGGCACTCCTTTTCCTTTGACTCCTAAAATATTTGGATGTATATCTTATGTTCATGATCATCGTCCAGGAGATAATAAACTTGCAACACGTGCTATCAAGTGTATGTTCCTTGGGTATTCGCGTGTCCAAAAAGGTTGCCGTTATTATAGTCCAACCCTTCGTAGATATTTCACATGTGCGGATGTCACTTTCAATGAGTCGAGTCCATTCTTTCTCAAATCCACAAGCAGTGCTCCAGAGTTGGCAAATCCTGTTTGGTATTTTTAATTTTTGTTAGTTGTTAGATAATTAAACTCCTTGATTCATGGTTTGCTTATAGCTAGGCATGGATAAATTTAGTATACTTTGTTAAGGCCGATCTTGGTTATTGGAGTTGTTGTTCGAGATTTATTTACAACCAACCTGTTCGGAGGAGGCATTTACAGTCTAGGTTCTTTGCTTTGTTTTAGTTCATAAACATATAATGTTTCAAATATCTTTAATTGATGTGTGTAGAGACGGAAATTTTACCCGTTGGGACGGTACCCGACCCTAACGGGGCAGGGATTCCCCAATTTAACGGGTTACTGGGCGGGGATGGGGATATATTTTCATACCCGAAGCGGGGTCGGGGATGACATTACAGCCCGTATATCAAATTGCTTGTTTCTAATACTGATATAATGTGGTCATGTGTCAAATAATGCACACTGAGAATTGCTCTAGTTCACCTGGAATCGCTTCAAAGTGTCTGACATTGAAAGGTGATCACTTCCACACTTGAAATATGAACCACGGTTAAAATAATTCACCTGGAATTGCTCTAGTTAAAATATGAACCACGGTTCATCCATACGTGGCATGGTCTGAGTCGACGACATAGACCTAGTCACGAGTGGGCGACAGTGCTAAAGGTACGAATATCTGCATGATCTGAGTCGACGACATAGACCTAGTCTCGAGTGGGCGACAGTGCTAAAGGTACGAATATATGTTTAGATCAAATATGTCTTTTAATTAACTTGCACTTCTTAAGGAACGAATCTGACATGTTCATATTGTATGTACTTTTTGGGTTTGTTTGATATGTGGGACTGAACAGTTCAAAAACAGTTCGTTTGGTATGTTCTGCTATATCACTAGTTGACGTAAAATCATGTGAATGAGATCTCCTGAATAAATATATGTTACATTTCTTTGGAAGATATTTACTAAGAGACCAAGTGTAGTAGGGAGCAGTTCAATGAACACGTGGACCTTATAGGATATGAGCGATATTTCTAAATGTTTATACTCAAGTCTAGAGATTTTTAACGTAAGCGACTTTTCCAATAGTTCAAATCAACCAAAAAAAGAGAAGTTTGAAAACAATATAGGATATCTTCTATATTTTTATCTTCTGAAATCCCTTTAATTGTTCATATTCATATTTTTATTCCCTCTCAATTTAAACGGACCTTTTTCTGTTTGCAACTTACAAAGGAAAAAAGCTCGCTTTTTGTTCTTATCCATTTTTTGATTGGCAAACTGGTGCCTTGTATTTTGGGTGTGAATTAAACCGATGTATTTTCCTAGAATTACTATAACAGGTTTGTAATGTATACGCAACAGTTGCCTTGTATTTTGGGTGTCAATTTAACTGATGTATATTTCCTAGAATTACTGTAATAGGTTTCAAATGAAATAACAAACATGAATTCTCAATTGATATAGACAACTATTTACTTCATGATATATCCTAGTAAGCGAAATAAATGATTGTGTAGAACCCATATATGAGATGGGACAGTCCACGATTCGAAACGTCAATAGTCTGTTTAACGGAGGCTGCCGAGGCAAATTCAAGGATTAAGAAACACTTGGATGTGATTGAGCCTCCAGATTTTGACATGGGCATCAGTCCAATTAAAGCTGCACAACCGGTACACTGGTGAAGCCTGAAGAGATAGACGAAGGACGTAGGAACACAAAGGGTAACGCAAAATGCATTGATGATTCACTAATCGAAGAAAAAACCGATTAGGCAGAAGAGAGGTCAATCGGGAGGGCTTTGGAAACACTGAAAGCAATATGTGCAAACCTAAGCCGAAGAACAGTAAAGCTTGGAGACCATTTGAAATCTTCGTACGTTGTTAGAGCTATTGACTTCAACGTTAAGACCGAAAAAAAAACGAATTCACGAGTGGGCATTGTCCGGACTAGGATCCAAATAGTAAGAACCCCTCGTATACATTAAATTATATTGAATAATGTTAATTATTTGTTTATCGATTTTGTTTGTTCAACAACAGTGACCCAATCTTCAGCGCAAGGGAAGGACCAAATGTACTACGCATTGGACTAGTGAGCTTGGCGGCATATAAGATACACACTATCGCAAATGTGATAAACGACTGGACAATGATCCTAAACCACGATGAACGTTATGGGAGCAGGGAATCAATCAGGCGAAATTTCGTCACCCTTGAAGTTATGGTAATGAATTAAATAGATCATAAGCAATGTACATTACTTCTTTTTATATTACCTTGTTGTATACCATAATCAATTTTGAGTCGCATTATTTCAGTCTGATCCAATGTTGCAAATGCGGTACATAGACAAGAAAACACAATACAAAGCATTCATGCACTGCTTATCTTCGGCTGCATGTCATAAACGGGACATACTTGCCATGAAGAACATTGACTTGTTAAATTAAAAAACCAACTTATCATTACTATTATGTATTACAAAACAAAATACTTATGTGATTTTAATTATGTGATTAGCAGGTTTTTTTCCCGTTGCTTTATGGAGGTGAATTTTTTGTGGTCGTCTTCAATTTAAAAAACCCCTCAGTGCGAATTTTGGACAACCGTTATTGGGGAACAATTAACGATGATGATCTGCTTAAACAATACATATATGCAACAGTATTCTTGTTCGTACAACATCATCACATTTGAACTTTAATTATTATGATTTTGTTTTAACTGTTTTATAACAAGTTATTTTTTGATACACAACATTGAATGATGATAGAACACCTGGAATCAGTTGGAAATGTTGTAGCTTACTATCTGGATGGAGAGGGACAGGAAAGACCGGAAAAGGAGTGGCAAACAAAACATAACATGTACGATAATGGTCTTTTCCTAATGCGTCACCTGGAGACTTATATGGAGGACATGGTGACATGGAAAACCGAATTATGTGTTGAGGAGACTCGTTAGGACATTCAACTTGAAGACTTGAAGAAAAAGTATGTGGGAAAGATCATTTTGCACAATCAAAATGTGAACAAGGCAAAAATTATTAAAGAAGTGGATAAATATCATCGGATAGAAGAGGAGGTCGAGGTCCAATTGACATGTCAGGCAGCTGAAACGAGATGGAATCGTATCCACAACTAAGAATAAGGCGTTTGATTATCGGGAAATATGACAACTTATCCTACTCTTTGCGTAAGGGGTTCATGATATGAATAAAAAACACTAACTTTCTGCCATCACCAGAAAATTACGAACCTTTATTATGGATATTTTAGTGCTTCTTGCATCTATGGAATTTTTTCCGAACAATTGATATCCACTTTATATGTTACTATTTTTTTGGCTATTAACTTACTACAAAACCTGATAAAACAGGTACTTTAAACAATATTATATCCTTAGATTCATTGACTTGAACATCCATTTACGTTAACTCTTTGTAACATATCGAAGATTGATAACACATGTTAGTTACAACGTAACTTTGCCATAACCACAGGTTAAGATCATATTCATTCACAAAAAAACAAATTAATAAATGAAGTCTGTTTGGCATTATATATAAAACATTCAAACATATGCGACAAAATAAAATGTCATAGACACATGGTGGATTTATTATTATCATCCCTGGTGGAGATTCAGAAGGATTATCATTCTCTGGAATTGAGTTTGATACCTGATCCAATCAGAGGCATAATTGGAACAATAGTATCAAATTTCTTAATAGCATTATCGATTAGAAACGCATTTTCTAGCATTTGATTGCGGACCATTAAATGCTTTAGCCGCACACTTGAACGATAACCCAGAAAGTCAAGGGAATGATTTACTGATGAATCGTTGTTTGAGGTTTCAAATGGGGGTATATGATTAATGGGAGTAACGATGATTTCTGAAGACGATACGTTGTTACTATTAATCACACTTGGGATGATATGAGGTTCATCTTCGTCATTGTTTTCAGCATTTGGAGGAGGAACGAGAAACGATTCGGGTTCCCCATAGTGAAACTTTATCCAGTTGTTCAACTCTTCATCATCTTCAAGGATGGGAATGGAGTTCACTGAATGGGATTCGTCAAAGGTGACGTTTATGGTTTCTTCAACAAGCTGTCTCCTTTTGTTGAATACTCTGAAGACCTTAGATACTGGAGAGTATCCAAAAAATAAACCTCACCTGCCTTGGGATCGAACTTTCCAAGATGATCTATAGATCAATTTGTTTAGGCTGCTTGTTCTTGAAGTATAAAACGTAATTGATAAGATCAAATAAGTCTGACAGTATGAACCTTCGATTCAAACATTGAAATTCTTGGGCCAAGAGCACCCCCTCGAGTAAAAGCTTCTACAGCCGGTTGACCAAAATGAGGATCCCAAATTGTCATTCAGGATATAACATTTACATCCAAAAATGTGTAGAAAGCTTTGAGATGGAATTCTTCCATGGAAGAGTTCGTAGGCAGTCTTCTTGAATCTTTTGACTATCGACGATTGATTATGAGTAAAACATGCAGTGTTAACTGCTTCAACCCAGAATTGAGTTGGTAGATTTCTTGTTTCAGTGAGCATTGAACGAGCAACTTCAATGATTGTTTGATTTCTTCTTTCAGCAACACCATTTTGCTGCGGAGTCCTGACTGCCGAGAACTTGTGCAAAATTCCTTTGTCCTCAAAGAAACTAATCAGAGTATTATTTTCGAATTCAGTGCCATGATCACTACTTCTTAGAGAGCAAACAGTTAGATTGTTCAGGACTTCCATCTTCTCGATGAAGGAAATTAATGATTTCTTCAGAAGTTTCACTCTTGCATCCAAGGAAGAATACCCAAGTATACCTGGAATACTCATCAACTATGACAAGTGTATACTTCTTTCTAGATATAGATCAGACATTGACAGGTCCAAAGAGATCCATATGGAGTAAGTGAAGAGGAGTAGTCACTGAAGACACTTGTTTAGATCTAAAACCTGCTCTTGTCAATTTTCCTTTTTCACACACTGAACAAAGAGATTCCTTTTCTAAGGAGTGTTTAGGAAGGCCATTGACAAGTTCTTTTCTTGATAAGTCATTTATCATTTTGATGTTCAGACGAGAAAGCCCTTTGTGCCAAAGCCAATTGACATTTAGGAGGCTTTGGAAAGAAAATAAATGTTCTCTGAATGGGATTCATCCATGTTGATCACATAGACATTTTCAGAGCGTTTGCTGGTTAGAGCAAGTTTGTCATGCTTATCAGTGGCAACACACTTTGTATTTGTGAATAAGACTTTGAAGTCTTTATCATAGAGTTGACTTATGCTCAACAAGTTGTATTTCAGTCCTTCAACATAAGCAACACTATTGAAATAGGTTGCTCCATTGTTCAGAACACTGTATCTTTTGGTGCATCATTTGCCATTTCCACCAAAGGTCACTGAGGAACCTTTTTCTTCCTTAAAGTCAGATGGTAGGGTCTATGTTCCAGTCATATGTCTTGAGCATCCATTATCAAGATACCAAGATACCTTTGACATCTGCATTAGATAAGGGAATTAATTTTTCATACGTACCCATACTACTATATGTCCTGCAGTCTCAGTGGAGATGTTAGAAGTAACATCTTTCGCGATCTCTGAAGGTTTTACGTAAGAGAATTTCATCAGCTTAGTTGTTTTACCAATTTTGGTGGATTTCACATTAATTGATTTCCGGTCTTGGCTACTTTCTTTCCATGATAGATCTTCTCAGCCTTGGTGGCATTAGGGCACTTGCTTACAATGTGTGTTGATCAATGCAATAACTAAAATAAACGCACACAAAATTTATAAAAATTAAAATTGTTGATCAATGCAATAACTAAATAATTAATAGAGAAACATACCTCAGCTTTCCGTCAAGTAACTTACCAACTATGACAGTGCTCGGTAACCTCTTCTCCGAGAAACTTATTATGATCATTTTTAGCAAATTTTGAAGAACCTACGGTGTCGATCCTCTCAAAACCACAACATCACATAGCCAAGACGCTATATAAGAAACTTTGCCACAAATCCAAAGTAGAACCACCAAACGAGATAATGATCAACATATTATTTTCTGAATGTGTATTATACATCGATATAAGTAAATATAGATTAGCGTTATAATAAGATTGGAAAGTATACAAACCTAAAACCTTTCCATGATCATCGTTGAAAAACTTTGCCAAATCTCCCTGAAATTGACAGACTTCAAAAGTAAAAACAAGATCAATTAAACACACAAAATAAGGAATTTAAGTTTGTTGATTAATACAATAAATAAATAATTATTAGAGAAACAAACCTCATCTTTTCATCAAGTACATTGTCAACTAGGACAGTGCTAATTGACAAATTCTCCGGCGATCCTTTAACGATAGTCTTAGCAAGTTCAATAGAATTAACGGTATCAATTCTTGCAAAACCGTAACATTACATAACCAAGAATAAAGATTAGTATGAAAATGACAACATAAACCGAAAGGTTATAGTAAAATAAAAATCAATGGACAGTCCAACCTCATAACCGGAGATCCGTAATAATTACAGCGACATTAAGGTCATTGTGGCAAATCTCCCACCTCCAATTTTATTTTCAATTAAATTACCGGAGATTGCAAAAGTAAAAAAACACGAGTTCAATTAAACGCAAACAAAACTTACTAAAATTAAAATTGATGATCAATGCAATAACTAAATAATTAGTGGAGAAACATACCTCAGCTTTTCGTCAAGTAACTTCCCAACTACGACAGTGGTCATTGACCTCTTCTCCGGGGACCTTATTATGATCATCTTTAGCAAATTTTGAAGAATTTACGGTGTCGATCCTCGCAAAACCACAACATCACATAGCCAACAAGCTATATAAGTACGAAAAGAATGACATAAGTTGAAAGATTACAATAAAAAAGATATTAATATACGTTTCATCCCCATAATGGGAGATCCATTGATTTCATAGGTATTTTAGTTATTATGTTTTTTAAAGTTAAGGTACAAGTATTTAAAGCTCCTTTCAAGGCATGGAATGAAAGTTTGATATTTTTATGGACCTATAGATTTTTGAAGGATTTTAAGATTTTGAATAATTCAAGATCTAATTTAGGAGTTTTGAGTTTTGGTGAGATTCCATTATTGTGTATGTTGTTAAGATATTACATTTGTGTTTAATTATTACTTTATGATCGAAATTGTCGGATTTAGTTTCTGATTTGTGGGATTTGTTTATGTGCACAACGACAAAATGGGTCGTCGAAGAAGAGCTCAAGGTTGACAGACATTAGAGTGTGGGTCTTGACAGACGAAGGAAGGAAGGGGGTTAGGCTTTTTTTTAGTTATTGTTAAGAAGAAGCATTAAAAATTGTACATTAACTTTATATAATAAATAATACAAAATGTACAAATAGCCTATTAAGTTATATATAGGATGGACTTTACCATGTTTCTTACCTTGCAGATTAGCCCCTGGTGTTCCATGCACGTTCTCTCAAGCAAATGTGCATCCATAGATTTTCTAAGAAACTTTGACACAATCCAAAGTAGAACCTCCAAACGAGATAATGATCAACATATTATTTTCTGAATGTGTATTATACATGAATATAACAGTAAATTTAGATTAGCGTTATAATAAGATTGGAGAGTATACAAACCTAAAACCTTTCCATGATCATCGTTGAAAAATTGTGCCAATCTCCCTGAAATTGACATGCTACAAAAGTAAAAACGAGATCAATTAAACACACAAAAATAAAGAATTTAAGTTTGATGATTAATACAATAATTAAATATTTATTAGAGAAACAAACCTCATCTTTCCATCAACTACATTGTCAAATAGGACAGTGCTAATTGACCTCTTCTCCGGCGATCCTTTAACGATCAGGCTTAGACAGTTCAAAAGAATTAACGGTATCAATCCTTGCAAAACCACAACATCACATAACCAAGAATAAATATTAGTATGAAAATGACAACATAAAGCGAAAGGTTATAGTAAAATAAAAATCAATTCACAGTCCAACCTAATAACCGGAGATCCGTAATAATTACAGCGACATTAAGGTCATTGTGGCAAATCTCCCACCTCCAATTTTATTTTCTATTACATTACCGGAGATTGCAAAAGTAAAAAAAAAAAGCGATCAAATAAACGCACACAAAATTTACGAAAATTAAAATTGTTGATCAATACAATAACTAAATAATTAGTAGAGAAACATACCTCAACTTTCCGTCAAGTAACTTACCAACTATGACAGTGCTCGGTAACCTCTTCTCCGAGAACCTTATTATGATCATTTTTAGCAAATTTTGAAGAACCTACGGTGTCGATCCTCGCAATACCACAACATCACATAGCCAAGAAGCTATATAAGTACGAAAAGGACGACAGAAATTGAAAGATTACCATAAAAAAGAAATCAATATACAGTTCATCCCCATAATGGCAGATCCATTGATTTCATATGTATTTTAGTTACTATGTTTTTTAAAGTTAAGGTACAAGTCTCTAAAGCTCCTTTCAAGGCTTGGAATGGAAGTTTGATATTATTAAGGACCTATAGATTTTTGAGATTCAATTATTGTGAGATTTTTTTGAGATTCCATTATTGTGTATGTTCTTAAGATATTACATTTGTGTTTAATTATTACTTTATTATCGAAATTGTGGGATTTAGTTTCTGATTTGTGGAATTTGTTTATGTGCACAACGACGAAATGGGTTGTCAGAGGGTCGCCGGAGAAGAGCTTAAGGTTGACAGACATTAGAGTGTGGGTCTTGACAGACGAAGGAGGGGGTTAGGCTTTCTCTTGGCTATTGTTAAGAAGAAGCATTAAAAGTTGTACCTTAACTTTCTATAATGAATAATGCAAAATGTACAAATAGCCCATTAAGTTATATATAGGATGGACTTTACCAAATTTCTTACCTTGCAGATTACCCCCTGGTGTTCCATGCACATTCTTTGAACGTGCATCCATAGATTTTCTAAAAAACTTTGCCACAAATCCAAACGAGATAATGATCAACATATTATTTTCTGAATGTGTATTAATAATCAATATAAGTAAATATAGATTAGCGTTATAATAAGATTGGAAAGTATACAAACCTAAAACCTTTCCATGATCATCGTTGAAAAAGTGTGCCAAATCTCCCTGAAATTGACATGCTGCAAAAGTAAAAACGAGATCAATTAAACACACAAAAATAAGGAATTTAAGTTTGATGATTAATACAATAAATAAATATTTATTAGAGAAACAAACCTCATCTTTCCATCAAGTACATTGTCAACTAGGACCGTGCTAATTGACCTCTTCTCCGGCGATCCTTTAACGATCAGTTTTAGCAAGTTCAAAAGAATTAACGGTATCAATCCTTGCAAAACCACAACATCACATAACCAAGAATAAAGATTAGTATGAAAATGACAACATAAAGCGAAAGGTTATAGTAAAATAAAAATCAATGCACGGTCCAACCTCATAACCGGAGATCCGTAATAATACAGCAACATTAAGGTCATTGTGGCAAATCTCCCACCACATAGCCTAGAAGCTATATAAGTACGAAAAGAACGAGAGAAATTGAAAGATTACAATAAAAAAGAAATCAATATACAGTTCATCCCCATAATGGTAGATCCATTGATTTCATATGTATTTTAGTTATTGTGTTTTTTAAAGTTAAGGTACAAGTCTCTAAAGCTCCTTTCAAGGCTTGGAATGAAAACTTGATATTATTAAGGACCTATAGATTTCTGAAGGATTTTAAGATTTTGGATAATTCAAGATCTAATTTAGGAGTATCGAGTTTTTGTGAGATTCCATTATTGTGTATGTTGTTAAGATATTACATTTGTGTTTAATTATTACTTTATGATCGAAATTGTGGGATTTAGTTTCTGATTTGTGGAATTTGTTTATGTGCTCAACGACGAAATGGGTTGTCAGAGGGTCGCCGGAGAAGAGCTCAAGGTTCAAAGACATTAGAGTGTGGGTCTTGACCGACGAAGGAGGGGGGATTAGGCTTTGTCTTGGTTATTGTTAAGAAGAAGCATTAAAAATTGTACCTTAACTCTAATTAATAAATAATACAAAATGTACAAATAGCCCATTAAGTTATATATAGGATGGACTTTACCAAGTTTCTTACCTTGCGAGATTACCCTCGTGTTCCATGCACATTCTCTCAAGCGAAGGTGCATCCATAGATTTTCTAAGAAACTTTGACACAAATCCAAAGTAGAACCTCCAAACGAGATAGTGATCAACATATTATTTTCTGAATGTGTATTATACATCAATATAACGGTAAATTTAGATTAGCGTTATAATAAGATTGGAGAGTATACAAACCTAAAACCTTTCCATGATCATCGTTGAAAAAGTGTGCCAAATCTCCCTGAAATTGACATGCTACAAAGATAAAAACGAGATCCATTAAACACACAAAAATAAAGAATTTAAGTTTGATGATTAATACAATAATTAAATATTTATTAGAGAAACAAACCTCATTTTTCCATCAAGTACATTGTCAACTAGGACAGTGCTAATTGACCTCTTCTCCGGCGATCCTTTAATGATCAGGCTAAGCAAGTTTAAAAGAATTAACGGTATCAATCCTTGCAAAACCACAACATCACATAACCAAGAATAAATATTAGTATGAAAATGACAACATAAAGCGAAAGGTTATAGTAAAATAAAAATCAATGCACAGTCCAACCTCATAACCGGAGATCCGTAATAATTGCAGGGACATTAAGGTCATTGTGGTAAATCTCCCACCTCCAATTTTATTTTCTATTACATTACCGGAGATTGCAAAAGTAAAAAAAAAACGAGATCAAATAAACGCACATAAAATTTATGAAAATTAAAACTGTTGATCAATGCAATAACTAAATAATTAGTAGAGAAACATACCTCAACTTTTCGTCAAGTAACTTCCCAACTATGACAGTGCTCGTTGACCTCTTCTCCGGGAACCTTATTATGATCATCTTTAGCAAATTTTAAAGAACTTACGGTGTCGATCCTCGCAAAACCACAACATCACATAGCCAAGAAGCCATATAAGTACGAAAGGAACGAGAGAAATTGAAAGATTACAATAAAAAAGAAATCTATATACAGTTCATCCCCATAATGGCAGATCCATTGATTTCATATGTATTTTAGTTATTATGTTTTTTAAAGTTAAGGTACAAGTCTCTAAAGCTCCTTTCAAGGCTTGGAATGAAAGTTTGATATTATTAAGGACCTATAGATTTCTGAAGGATTTTAAGATTTTGGATAATTCAAGATCTAATTTAGGAGTTTTGAGTTTTTGTGAGATTCCATTATTGTGTATATTTTAAGATATTACATTTGTGTTTAATTATTACTTTATGATCGAAATTGTGGGATTTAGTTTTTGATTTGTGGAATTTGTTTCTGTGCACAAAGGCGAAATGGGTTGTCAGAGGGTCGCCGGAGAAGAGTTTAAGGTTGACAGACATTAGAGTGTGGGTCTTAACAGACGAAGGAGGGGGGTTAGGCTTTCTCTTAGTTATTGTTAGGAAGAAGCAATTAAAAATTGTACCTTAACTTTATTTAATAAATAATGCAAAATGTACAAATAGCCCATTAAGTTATATATAGGATGGACTTTACCAAATTTCTTACCTTGCAGATTACCCCCTGGTGTTCCATTCACATTCTTTCAAGCGAACGTGCATCCATAGATTTTCTAAAAAACTTTGCCACAAATCCAAAGTAGAACCTCCAAACGAGATAATGATCAACATATTATTTTCTGAATGTGTATTATATATCAATATAAGTAAATATAGATTAGCGTTATAATAAAGATTGGAAAGTATACAAACCTAAAACCTTTCCATGATCATCGTTGAAAAAGTGTGCCAAATCTCCCTGAAATTGACATGCTGCAAAAGTAAAAACGAGATCAATTAAACACACAAAAATAAGGAATTTAAGTTTGATGATTAATACAATAAATAAATATTTATTAGAGAAACACACCTCATCTTTCCGTCAAGTACATTGTCAACTAGGACCATGCTAATTGACCTCTTCTCCGGCGATCCTTTAACGATCAGTTTTAGCAAGTTCAAAAGAATTAACGGTATCAATCCTTGCAAAACCACAACATCACATAACCAAGAATAAAGATTAGTATGAAAATGACAACATAAAGCGAAAGGTTATAGTAAAATAAAAATCAATGGACGGTCCAACCTCATAACCGGAGATCCGTAATAATACAGCGACATTAAGGTCATTGTGGCAAATCTCCCACCACATAGCCAAGAAGCTATATAAGTACGAAAAGAACTAGAGAAATTGAAAGATTACAATAAAAAAGAAATCAATATACAGTTCATCACCATAATGGTAGATCCATTGATTTCATATGTATTTTAGTTATTATGTTTTTTAAAGTTAAGGTACAAGTCTCTAAAGCTCCTATCAAGGCTTGGAATGAAAACTTGATATTATTAAGGACCTATAGATTTCTGAAGGATTTTAAGATTTTGGATAATTCAAGATCTAATTTAGGAGTATCGAGTTTTTGTGAGATTCCATTATTGTGTATGTTGTTAAGATATTACATTTGTGTTTAATTATTACTTTATGATCGAAATTGTGTGATTTAGTTTCTGATTTGTGGAATTTGTTTATGTGCTCAACGACGAAATGGGTTGTCAGAGGGTCGCCGGAGAAGAGCTCAAGGTTCAAAGACATTAGAGTGTGGGTCTTGACCGACGAAGGAGGGGGGATTAGGCTTTGTCTTGGTTATTGTTAAGAAGAAGCATTAAAAATTGTACCTTAACTCTAATTAATAAATAATACAAAATGTACAAATAGCCCATTAAGTTATATATAGGATGGACTTTACCAAGTTTCTTACCTTGCAGATTACCCCCTCGTGTTCCATGCACATTCTCTCAAGCGAAGGTGCATCCATAGATTTTCTAAGAAACTTTGACACAAATCCAAAGTAGAACCTCCAAACGAGATAATGATCAACATATTATTTTCTGAATGTGTATTATACATCAATATAACGGTAAATTTTGATTAGCGTTATAATAAGATTGGAGAGTATACAAACCTAAAACCTTTCCATGATCATCGTTGAAAAAGTGTGCCAAATCTCCCTGAAATTGACATGCTACAAAAGTAAAAACGAGATCCATTAAACACACAAAAATAAAGAATTTAAGTTTGATGATTAATACAATAATTAAATATTTATTAGAGAAACAAACCTCATTTTTCCATCAAGTACATTGTCAACTAGGACAGTGCTAATTGACCTCTTCTCCGGCGATCCTTTAATGATCAGGCTAAGCAAGTTTAAAAGAATTAACGGTATCAATCCTTGCAAAACCACAACATCACATAACCAAGAATAAATATTAGTATGAAAATGACAACATAAAGCGAAAGGTTATAGTAAAATAAAAATCAATGCACAGTCCAACCTCATAACCGGAGATCCGTAATAATTGCAGGGACATTAAGGTCATTGTGGCAAATCTCCCACCTCCAATTTTATTTTCTATTACATTACCGGAGATTGCAAAAGTAAAAAAAAACGAGATCAAATAAACGCACAGAAAATTTATGAAAATTAAAATTGTTGATCAATGCAATAACTAAATAATTAGTAGAGAAACATACCTCAACTTTTCGTCAAGTAACTTCCCAACTATGACAGTGCTCGTTGACCTCTTCTCCGGGAACCTTATTATGATCATCTTTAGCAAATTTTGAAGAACTTACGGTGTCGATCCTCGCAAAACCACAACATCACATAGCCAAGAAGCCATATAAGTACGAAAGGAACGAGAGAAATTGAAAGATTACAATAAAAAAGAAATCAATATACAGTTCATCCCCATAATGGCAGATCCATTGATTTCATATGTATTTTAGTTATTATGTTTTTTAAAGTTAAGGTACAAGTCTCTAAAGCTCCTTTCAAGGCTTGGAATGAAAGTTTGATATTATTAAGGACCTATAGATTTCTGAAGGATTTTAAGATTTTGGATAATTCAACATCTAATTTAGGAGTTTTAAGTTTTTGTGAGATTCCATTATTGTGTATATTCTTAAGATATTATATTTGTGTTTAATTATTATTTTGTGATCGAAATTGTGGGATTTAGTTTTTGATTTGTGGAATTTGTTTCTGTGCACAACGGCGAAATGGGTTGTCAGAGGGTCGCCGGAGAAGAGTTTAAGGTTGACAGACATTAGAGTGTGGGTCTTAACAGACGAAGGAGGGGGTTAGGCTTTCTCTTAGTTATTGTTAGGAAGAAGCAATTAAAAATTGTACCTTAACTTTATTTAATAAATAATGCAAAATGTACAAATAGCCCATTAACTTATATATATAATGGACTTTACCAAATTTCTTACCTTGCAGATTACCCCCTGGTGTTCCATGCACATTCTTTCAAGCGAACGTGCATTCATAGATTTTCTAAAAAACTTTGCCACAAATCCAAAGTAGAACCTACAAACGAGATAATGATCAACATATTATTTTCTGAATGTGTATTATATATCAATATAAGTAAATATAGATTAGCGTTATAATAAGATTGGAAAGTATACAAACCTAAAACCTTTCCATGATCATCGTTGAAAAAGTGTGCCAAATCTCCCTGAAATTGACATGCTGTAAAAGTAAAAACGAGATCAATTAAACACACAAAAATAAGGAATTTAAGTTTGATGATTAATACAATAAATAAATATTTATTAGAGAAACAAACCTCATCTTTCCATCAAGTACATTGTCAACTAGGACCGTGCTAATTGATCTCTTCTCTGGCGATCCTTTAACGATCAGTTTTAGCAAGTTCAAAAGAATTAACGGTATTAATCCTTGCAAAACCACAACATCACATAACCAAGAATAAAGATTAGTATGAAAATGACAACATAAAGCGAAAGGTTATAGTAAAATAAAAATCAATGCACGGTCCAACCTCATAACCGGAGATCCGTAATAATACAGCGACATTAAGGTCATTGTGGCAAATCTCCCACCACATAGTCAAGAAGCTATATAAGTACGAAAAGAACGAGAGAAATTAAAAGATTACAATAAAAAAGAAATCAATATACAGTTCATCCCCATAATGGTAGATCCATTGATTTCATATGTATTTTAGTTATTATGTTTTTTAAAGTTAAGGTACAAGTCTCTAAAGCTCCTTTCAAGGCTTGGAATGAAAACTTGATATTATTAAGGACCTATAGATTTCTGAAGGATTTTAAGATTTTGGATAATTCAAGATCTAATTTAGGAGTATCGAGTTTTTGTGAGATTCCATTATTGTGTATGTTGTTAAGATATTACATTTGTGTTTAATTATTACTTTATGATCGAAATTGTGGGAATTAGTTTCTGATTTGTGGAATTTGTTTATGTGCTCAACGACGAAATGGGTTGTCAGAGGGTCGCCGGAGAAGAGCTCAAGGTTGACAGACATTAGAGTGTGGGTCTTGACCGACGAAGGAGGGGGGATTAGGCTTTGTCTTGGTTATTGTTAAGAAGAAGCATTAAAAATTGTACATAAACTCTAATTAATAAATAATACAAAATGTACAAAAAGCCCATTAAGTTATATATAGGATGGACTTTACCAAGTTTCTTACCTTGCAGATTACCCCCTCGTGTTCCATGCACATTCTCTCAAGCGAAGGTGCATCCATAGATTTTCTAAGAAACTTTGACACAAATCCAAAGTAGAACCTCCAAACGAGATAATGATCAACATATTATTTTCTGAATGTGTATTATACATCAATATAACGGTAAATTTAGATTAGCGTTATAATAAGATTGGAGAGTATACAAACCTAAAACCTTTCCATGATCATCGTTGAAAAAGTGTGCCAAATCTCCCTGAAATTGACATGCTACAAAGATAAAAACGAGATCCATTAAACACACAAAAATAAAGAATTTAAGTTTGATGATTAATACAATAATTAAATATTTATTAGAGAAACAAACCTCATTTTTCCATCAAGTACATTGTCAAATAGGACAGTGCTAATTGACCTCTTCTCCGGCGATCCTTTAATGATCAGGCTAAGCAAGTTAAAAAGAATTAACGGTATCAATCCTTGCAAAACCACAACATCACATAACCAAGAATAAATATTAGTATGAAAATGACAACATAAAGCGAAAGGTTATAGTAAAATAAAAATCAATGCACAGTCCAACCTCATAACCGGAGATCCGTAATAATTGCAGGGACATTAAGGTCATTGTGGTAAATCTCCCACCTCCAATTTTATTTTCTATTACATTACCGGAGATTGCAAAAGTAAAAAAAACGAGATCAAATAAACGCACATAAAATTTATGAAAATTAAAACTGTTGATCAATGCAATAACTAAATAATTAGTAGAGAAACATACCTCAACTTTTCGTCAAGTAACTTCCCAACTATGACAGTGCTCGTTGACCTCTTCTCCGGGAACCTTATTATGATCATCTTTAGCAAATTTTGAAGAACTTACGGTGTCGATCCTCGCAAAACCACAACATCACATAGCCAAGAAGCCATATAAGTACGAAAGGAACGAGAGAAATTGAAAGATTACAATAAAAAAGTAATCAATATACAGTTCATCCCCATAATGGCAGATCCATTGATTTCATATGTATTTTAGTTATTATGTTTTTTAAAGTTAAGGTACAAGTCTCTAAAGCTCCTTTCAAGACTTGGAATGAAAGTTTGATATTATTAAGGACCTATAGATTTCTGAAGGATTTTAAGATTTTGGATAATTCAAGATCTAATTTAGGAGTTTTAAGTTTTTGTGAGATTCCATTATTGTGTATATTCTCAAGATATTATATTTGTGTTTAATTATTACTTTATGATCGAAATTGTGGGATTTAGTTTTTGATTTGTGGAATTTGTTTCTGTGCACAACGGCGAAATGGGTTGTCAGAGGGTCGCCGGAGAAGAGTTTAAGGTTGACAGACATTAGAGTGTGGGTCTTAACAGACGAAGGAGGGGGTTAGGCTTTC
The DNA here is from genome assembly GCA_036898165.1 of Silybum marianum. Lineage (NCBI taxonomy): Eukaryota > Viridiplantae > Streptophyta > Magnoliopsida > Asterales > Asteraceae > Silybum > Silybum marianum. Next base: position 9,329,868 of record CM072540.1, on the reverse strand, counting down.
TCTTAGTTATTGTTAGGAAGAAGCAATTAAAAATTGTACCTTAACTTTATTTAATAAATAATGCAAAATGTACAAATAGCCCATTAACTTATATATATAATGGACTTTACCAAATTTCTTACCTTGCAGATTACCCCCTGGTGTTCCATGCACATTCTTTCAAGCGAACGTGCATTCATAGATTTTCTAAAAAACTTTGCCACAAATCCAAAGTAGAACCTACAAACGAGATAATGATCAACATATTATTTTCTGAATGTGTATTATATATCAATATAAGTAAATATAGATTAGCGTTATAATAAGATTGGAAAGTATACAAACCTAAAACCTTTCCATGATCATCGTTGAAAAAGTGTGCCAAATCTCCCTGAAATTGACATGCTGTAAAAGTAAAAACGAGATCAATTAAACACACAAAAATAAGGAATTTAAGTTTGATGATTAATACAATAAATAAATATTTATTAGAGAAACAAACCTCATCTTTCCATCAAGTACATTGTCAACTAGGACCGTGCTAATTGACCTCTTCTCCGGCGATCCTTTAACGATCAGTTTTAGCAAGTTCAAAAGAATTAACGGTATCAATCCTTGCAAAACCACAACATCACATAACCAAGAATAAAGATTAGTATGAAAATGACAACATAAAGCGAAAGGTTATAGTAAAATAAAAATCAATGCACGGTGCAACCTCATAACCGGAGATCCGTAATAATACAGCGACATTAAGGTCATTGTGGCAAATCTCCCACCACATAGTCAAGAAGCTATATAAGTACGAAAAGAACGAGAGAAATTAAAAGATTACAATAAAAAAGAAATCAATATACAGTTCATCCCCATAATGGTAGATCCATTGATTTCATATGTATTTTAGTTATTATGTTTTTTAAAGTTAAGGTACAAGTCTCTAAAGCTCCTTTCAAGGCTTGGAATGAAAACTTGATATTATTAAGGACCTATAGATTTCTGAAGGATTTTAAGATTTTGGATAATTCAAGATCTAATTTAGGAGTATCGAGTTTTTGTGAGATTCCATTATTGTGTATGTTGTTAAGATATTACATTTGTGTTTAATTATTACTTTATGATCGAAATTGTGGGATTTAGTTTATGATTTGTGGAATTTGTTTATGTGCTCAACGACGAAATGGGTTGTCAGAGGGTCGCCGGAGAAGAGCTCAAGGTTGACAGACATTAGAGTGTGGGTCTTGACCGACGAAGGAGGGGGGATTAGGCTTTGTCTTGGTTATTGTTAAGAAGAAGCATTAAAAATTGTACATAAACTCTAATTAATAAATAATACAAAATGTACAAAAAGCCCATTAAGTTATATATAGGATGGACTTTACCAAGTTTCTTACCTTGCAGATTACCCCCTCGTGTTCCATGCACATTCTCTCAAGCGAAGGTGCATCCATAGATTTGCTAAGAAACTTTGACACAAATCCAAAGTAGAACCTCCAAACGAGATAATGATCAACATATTATTTTCTGAATGTGTATTATACATCAATATAACGGTAAATTTAGATTAGCGTTATAATAAGATTGGAGAGTATACAAACCTAAAACCTTTCCATGATCATCGTTGAAAAAGTGTGCCAAATCTCCCTGAAATTGACATGCTACAAAAGTAAAAACGAGATCCATTAAACACAAAAATAAAGAATTTAAGTTTGATGATTAATACAATAATTAAATATTTATTAGAGAAACAAACCTCATTTTTCCATCAAGTACATTGTCAACTAGGACGGTGCTAATTGACCTCTTCTCCGGCGATCCATTAACAATCAGTCTTAGCAAGTTCAAAAGAATTAACGGTATCAATCCTTGCAAAACCACAACATCACATAACCAAGAATAAATATTAGTATGAAAATGAAAACATAAACCGTAAGGTTACAGTAAAATAAAAATCAATTGACAGTCCAACCTCATAAACGGAGATCCGTAATAATTACGGCAACATTAAGGTCATTGTGGCAAATCTCCCACCTCCAATTTTATTTTCTATTACATTTAACGGAGGTTGCAAAAGTAAAAAAAACGAGTTCAATTAAACACAGACAAAATTTATGAAAATTAAAATTGATGATCAATGCAATAACAAAATAATTAGTGGATATACATACCTCAGCTTTTCGTCAAGTAACTTCCCAACTATGACAGTGGTCATTGACCTCTTCTCCGGGGACCTTATTATGATCATCTTTAGCAAATTTTGAAGAACTTACGGTGTCGTTCCTCGCAAAACCACAACATCACATAGCCAAGAAACTATATAAGTACGAAAAGGACGACATAAATTGAAAGATTACAATAAAAAAGAAATCAATATACAGTTCATCCCCATAATGGCAGATCCATTGATTTCATAGGTGTTGTAGTTATTATGTTTTTTAAAGTTAAGGTACAAGTCTTTAAAGCTCCTTTCAAGGCTTGGAATGAAAGTTTGATATTTTTATGGATCTATAGATTTCTGAAGGATTTTAAGATTTTGCATAATTCAAGATCTGATTTAGGAGTTTTTAGTTTTTGTGAGTTTGCATTATTGTGTATGTTCTTAAGATATTACATTTGTGTTTAATTATTACTTTATGATCGAAATTGTGGGATTTAATTTCCGATTTGTGGGATTTGTTTATGTGCACAACGACAAAATGGGTTATCAGAGGGTCGCCGAAGAAGACCTCAAGGTTGACAAACATTAGAGTGTGGGTCTTGACAGACGAAGGAGAGGGGTTAGGCTTTCTCTTAGTTATTGTTAAGAAGAAGCATTAAAAATTGTATTTTAACTTTATTTAATAAATAATGCAAAATGTACAAATAGCCCATTAAGTTATATATAGGATGGACTTTACCAAGTTTCTTACTTTGCAGATTACCCCCCGGTGTTCCATGCACATTCTCTCAAGCGAACGTGCATCCATAGATTTTCTAAGAAACTTTCCCACAAATCCAAAGTAGAACCTCGAGACGAGATAATGATCAAAATATTATTTTCTGAATGTGTGTTATACATCAATATAACAGTAAATATAGATTAGCGTTATAATAAGATTGGAGAGTATACAAACCTAAAACCTTTCCATGATCATCGTTGAAAATTGTGTCAAAACACCCTGAAATTGACAGACTACAAAAGTAAAAACGAGATCAATTAAACACACAAAATAAGGAATTTAAGTTTCATGATTAATATAATAAATAAATAGGACAGTGTTAATTGACCTCTTCTCCAACGATCCTTTAACGATCAGTCTTAGCAAGTTCAAAAGAATAAACGGTATCAGTCCTTGCAAAACCACAACATCACATAACCAAGGATAAAGATTAGTATGAAAATGAAAACATTAAGCGAAAGGTTATAGTAAAATAAAAATCAATGCACAGTCCAACCTCATAACCGGAGATCCGTAATAATTACAGCGGCATTAATGTCATTGTGGGAAATTTCCCACCTCTAATTTAATTTTCTATTACATTTACCGGAGATTGCAAAAGTTAAAAAAAACGAGATCAAATAAACGCACACAAAATTTATGAAAATTAAATTTGATGATCAATGTAATAACTAAATAATTAGTGGAGAAGCATACCTGAGCTTTCCGTCAAATAACTTTCCAACTATGACAGTGCTCGTCGACCTCTTCTCCGGGGACCTTATTATGATCATCTTTAGCAAATTTTAATTTTGAAGAACTTACGGTGTTGATCCTCGCAAAACCAAAACATCATATAGCAAAGAATCTATAGAAGTTCGAAAAAGACGACATAAATTGAAAGATTACAATAAAAAAGAAATCAATATTCAGTTCATCCCCATAATGGCAGATCCATTGATTTCATAGGTATTTTAGTTATTATGTTTTTTAAAGTTAAGGTACAAGTCTTTAAAGTTCCTTTCAAGGTTTGGAATGAAAGTTTGATATCATTAAAGACCTCTAAATTTCTGAAGGATTTTAAGATATGTCTTCCAATATTCAAATTTATCCTTAAAAGACATTCTACCAATTTCTATATCCTCGAATAACCCATAATTAAATCGACAATACCAAAATGTTCAAAACATACAAAACTACAACTCTCCTTAAAGATAAACAAGTCAAAAATTACCACTACATCATTCATTCAGAGATTCTAAAATATAAGCACTTAAGACTCTTGGACCACCAACCAATCTATTTTTAAAATATATTCCTTGCAATAAAATGCCTACCATAGCAAAGAAACAATCACATATATTATCCTTAAGCACCGCACATAGAGACTTAAATAGCATACCACCAATAACAATAACGTCTAAGAAAATCACCAACCTAACCATAACTCATTAATCCTTGTGCCAACTAAGAATCCATTTATGCTAACAAAAATAATTCGATCACCACGCTTCCGCTACTCAATTAAGATATCCTCTCCAAACTATCCATAAACTATCCTTACTCACAGGTTAAACCTATTTGGTTTTCTACAAAATAGAACCTGGCTTTCTCTTTTGTTATTGTTAAGAAGAAGCATTAAAAATTGTACCTTAACTTTATTTAATAAATAATGCAAACAGTAAAAATAGCCCATTAAGTTATATATAGGATGGACATAACCAAGTTTCCGTCAAATAACTTCCCAACTATGACAGTGCTCGTTGACCTCTTCTCCGGGGACCTTATTATGATCATCTTTAGCAAATTTTGAAAAACTTACGGTGTCGATCCTCACAAAACTACAACATCATATAGCAAAGAATCTATAGAAGTACGAAAAGGACGACATAAATTGAAAGATTACAATAGAAAAGAAATCAATATACAGTTCATCCCCATAATGGCAGATCCATTGATTTCATAGGTATTTTAGTTATTATGTTTTTTAAAGTTAAGGTACAAGTCTTTAAAGCTCCTTTCAAGGTTTGGAATGAAAGTTTGATATTATTAAGGACCTATAAATTTCTGAAGGATTTTAGGATATGTCCTCTAATATTCAAATTCATCCTTAAAAGACATTCTACCAATTTCTATATCCTCGAATAACCCATAATTAAATCGAAAATACCAAAACGTTCAAAATATACCAAACTACAACTCTCCTTAAAGATAAACAAGGTCAAAAATTACAACTACATCATTCATTAAGAGATTCTAAAATATAAGCACTTAAGACTCTTGGACCACCAACCAATCTATTTTTAAAATATATTCCTTGCAATAAAATGCCTACCATAGCAAAAAAACAATCACATATTTTATCCTTAAGCACCGCACATAGAGACTCAAATAGCATACCACCGATAACGTCTAAGAAAATCACCAACCTAACCATAACTCATTAATCCTTGTGCGAACTAAAATGTCATTTATGATAACAAAAATAATTCGACCACCACGCTTCCGCTACTCTATTAAGATATCCTCTCCTAACTATCAATAAACTATCCATACTCACAGGTCAAACCTATTTGGTTTTCTACAAAATATAACCTGGCTTTCTCTTAGTTATTGTTAAGAAGAAGCATTAAAAATCGTACCATAACTTTATTTAATAAATAATGCAAACAGTAAAAATAGCCCATTAAGTTATATATAGGATGGACATAACCAAGTTTCCGTCAAATAACTTCCCAACTATGACAGTGCTCGTTGACCTCTTCTCCAGGGACCTTATTATTATCATCTTTAGCAAATTTTGAAAAACTTACGGTGTCGATCCTCACAAAACTACAACGTCATATAGCAAAGAATCTATAGAAGTACGAAAAGGACGACGTAAATTGAAAGATTACAATAAAAGTAAATATATCAATATAAGAGTAAATATAGTGATCTACATACTTTCTGAATGTGTATTATGTATCAATATAAGAGTAAATATAGATTAACGTTATAATAAGATTGGAGAGTATACAAACCAAAAACCGTTCCATGATCATCTTGTGCCAAATATCCCTGAAATTGACAGACTGCAAAACTACAAACGAGATCAATTAAACACACAAAATAAGGAATTTAAGTTTGATGATTAATACTATAAATATACATTTAGTAGAGAAACAAACCTCATCTTTCCATCAAGTACATTGTCAACTAGGACAGTGCTCATTGACCTCTTCTCCGACGATCCTTTAACGATCAGTCTTAGCAAGTTCAAAAGAATTATCGGTATCAATCCTTGCAAAACCACAACATCATATAACCAAGAATAAAGATTAGTATGAGAATGACAACATAAACCGAAAGGTTACACTAAAATAAAAATCAATGGACAGTCCAACCTCATAACCGGAGATCCGTAATAATTACAGCGGCATTAAGGTCATTGTGGCAAATCTCCCACCTCCAATTTAATTTTCTATTACATTTACCGGAGATTGCAAAAGTAAAAAAACGAGATCAAATAAACGCACACAAAATTTATGAAAATTAAATTTGATGATCAATGCAATAACTAAATAATTAGTGGAGCAACATACCTGAGCTTCCGTCAAATAACTTTCCAACTATGACAGTGCTCGTCGACCTCTTCTCCAGGGACATTATTATGATCATCTTTAGCAAATTTTGAAGAACTTACGGTGTTGATCCTCGCAAAACCAAAACATCATATAGCAAAGAATCTATAGAAGTTCGAAAAGGACGACATAAATTGAAAGATTACAATAAAAAAGAAATCAATATACAGTTCATCCCCATAATGGTAGATCCATTGATTTCATAGGTATTTTAGTTGTTATGTTTTTTAAAGTTAAGGTACAAGTCTTTAAAGCTTCTTTCAAGGTTTGGAATGAAAGTTTGATATTATTAAGGACCTATAAATTTCTGACGGATTTTAAGATTTGTCCTCCAATATCAAAACGTTCAAAATACCAAACTACAACTCTCCTTAAAGATAAACAAGGTCAAAAATTACAACTAAGAGAAAAATGGTTTGTCAGAGGGTCGCCGGAGAAGAGCTCAAGGTTGACAAACATTAGAGTGTGGGTCTTGACAGACGAAGGAGGGGAGTTAGGTTTTCTCTTAGTTATTGTTAAGAAGAAGCATTAAAATTGTACCTTAACTGTATTTAATAAATAATGCTAACAATACAAATAGCCCATTAAGTTATATATAGGATGGACTTGTAACCAAGTTTCTTAGCTTGCAGATTACCCCCTAGTGTTCCATGCACATTCTCTCAAGCGAACGTGCATCCATAGATTTTCTGAAGAAACTTTGCCACAAATCCAAAGTAGAACCTCCAAACGAGATAATGGTCTACAAATTTTCTTATGTGTATTATATATCAATATAACAGTAAATATGTTGTAATAAGATTGGAGAGTATACAAACCGTCCATTAGCTGATAACCCATCAATGGGAAACCATCAGATAGTATTAGTGCGTATCTCACCGATGCAACATTTATTAGTGTTAAATACCTACCGACAATCCTCCAATTGTATAAATAAACCGATGATTTAACTAAAATCATCAAACATGTTGTGTTCCAAACAAATATGATTGGATTAGTACTTAAACAGTTCAAAAAACTTTACTATTTCTAATTAAATGAGATTAGATGCAATTAGCGGTTCCGTTTGATTAATAATATGTCTAACTAATCAATACCTTATAAGTATGTAACATGTTGCAATAATTTCTTCTAAACATGGTATAAATTAAACCATTAAAATCCATTTGTTACTCCATTAGTATGTATGTATATATAGAGAGAGGGAGGTTCAAACGAAAATGAAACCTATTCGCGAGAATACGAGAATGGTCGTTATATGATTTTGTACTAAATCACCCACGTCCAACTCCAACCACCACCCCCCCCCCAAATAGCCCATTTAACTAGACATTTCAATCAGGTGTTTATAAAAACTTAACTTAATTTTCTTACTATGATTAAAATTTACTCATAAGAAAGATGCAATTTACCGATTCATTACAATCTTAAGCAGAAAAGCTTGACTTTAAGCATTTATTAAAGTTTTGAAGAAAAGAGAAACCTTAGCATCGCTTTGTTTCATGATCTATACTTGTACGTCATATGCAAACACGAACAATGATCTATACTTGTACGTCATCTCTGAGTTGAGGAGTACAATATTGTATTCCACGTACATTATGATGCAAATCTGCAATTTCCTAGTATCTATAAGGAATCAAAATGTAATTGACTTTAGGGAAGCTCTAAAACCGTATTGGTTAAAAGAGAAATTAGTGGCTTAGTAAAATCAATGAAGAAAGAGAAGATCTAACATACCTTTCATCTTTGTATTGAAGTTGGAGTATGTGAATCAGTGATGCGCTGGTGTGAAGAAGTGTTATTTTGGATAACAAAAAACCACAACCCATTCCCTAAAGCATATACGCAAATCCTAATTAAGTAATTATAGAGGAAGTGTCCTTGTACCTGATTGGTTTCTTTTATCCAGGAAGCATGCACTCACTTCTTGTGTACCCTTGCAGCATCCAATCAATGAGAATACATAGTCAAATGCAGAACCATCAAAATACATAAACATGCAACCCTACCAAATAAAACCAACATAAATAAAAAAGAATAGGATCGTAACTATCTTCAATCTTCTTCCTACTTCATTGCCACTACATCAAAACCAAGTGATTCTGTGGTCCCATTTAAAGCAGAAGCATCATCCAAGACAGCAAGCAGATTATATCATCACAATTCTTATTTCTTAATTTACTTAACGCAAGTCTCATGTAAGGAACAATTAACAGCACGCGTGACATTCATATTTGGTGGTTTTTGTAATGAGAATTCATGCATGATGTTACCTCAGCAGCCAATTCCAATATATGAGCCAATGGCAAGTATGTCAAGTAGACAGCATTGGTCCATTTCTTGGGATTATAGTCATAACCGAGCTGTAGTTGCTACTAGATTCCCACGTGTCATCATCACCCCCTAGAACATTAACACAGCAATATATTAGCATCAGTTGACTTATAATTATAACCTAGCTAATTGAAACACTACTTCCATGGGATTTCTTCCAATTATGCCCCTTATATTTTTCCAATTAATTTTTCTGTGATCTAGGGATTATAGTCATAACCGAGCTGTAGTTGCTACTACATTCCCACGTGTCATCATCACCCCCTAGAACATTAACACAGCAATATATTAGCATCAGTTGGCTTATAATTATAACCTAGCTAATTGAAACACTACTTCCATGGGATTTCTTCCAATTATGCCCCTTATATTTTTCCAATTAATTTTTCTGTGATCTAGCTTATCAACTAGTTTTTACCAAACGTGACTAGCTTATCAACTAGTTTTTACCTAACGTGACTAGCTTATCATCCAGTTTGCCAAACATAGCCTAACTTGTCAAAAGTCATGGATGGAATCTTGATTGTCTTATATGTGGAGCTCAAGTGGATAACTTGACCCAAATGACCTAGAGGCGATAAGGATTTTGACCTAGCTAAATCATACTTCCTCCGTCCCAAAATAAGTGTCCACGGTGAAAAAGGCACACCGTTTTAGGAACATGTAAGCATTATGCTTCTTAATTAATTAAATGACAATTTTACCCTTAATAATAGAGAGAGAAACTTTCTCCATCTCATAACTAAAGGGTAAAACGGGTAAGGATGCTTTTACTTTTATAAGTCGACACTTATTATGGGACAAAACTAAAATAAAAAATTAGACACTTATTTTGGGATGGAGGGAGTATTCCGGAAGCAACTAAAATAGAAATGTAAACACTTAGAAACCAACAAAAATAGAAATATACACACTTATTTTGGGACGGAGGCAGTAATTTCTATATAAATTTCAAGTAAAACACCAACAGCTAAAAAAGGAAAAAATTGATTTACCTCATCACCATCATCTGATCTGCCTTCCAGAGTGAATTCTTGATCCTTATTACAACATCAGGCAGATGCATAAAAACACATCTAATCAATTCAAGCATTGTGTGTCGAGCTGTTCTCTGCAACAATTCACATTTCGAGCTTGCTTGACGAACTATCTGAAAACAAATGTTTACTATGTTGCATACATGCTGCTTACTCAATTTAACCGAAGCCTTATTTTTCATGCAAGCCGACAGAACTTGAAGTATCTTCATAAATACAACTTCCTCAGATGTAGGATCCATCACCTCAAATCGACAACTTGTTACAGCATCAGCTACATTAACAGATCAAGAACATCTAAAAAGGGTTAAGAATTTGTAAATTGATGAGGAACCAACACCAGTTATTCGTGTACTAGTTTCATCTGACTGAATAACGTCTAAAATGGGCTGCAGATACATAATGGGAATAATGGTGTGCCATGAGAATACTTTTTTCCGTATTTCTTTGAAAGATTTGATAAGAGGGTGCTCCAGTTGATCTTCATCTGCCATGTAATGAACTCCCCATCGTACGTTTCTTCTCATAACGGCCAAGACTGCACCGTTTCTTCTCATGCACTCTAAGAGTAAGGCCAACACCATTACATCTTTCACTCCGGGGCTGTCTGCCATACGCTGAATGATTTGATTCAGAATGATTAAGTGGTTAGAATGATTAAGAGACCCTGTATGATTTAGGGCAGAATCAAAAATGACTGTTTGGTAAGCGTTCTGAATAATAGTCTGAATGATAGAAAAAATTACCATTTTAACCCTCTATATGATTCACAGATTCAGTATCAAATAAAATATAACTGTTTGGCTAGTGATCCCATATAATATCATCACATTCACAAAAAATGACTTCCAAAAAAAACCAAACGTTTATCTATCACTTGAATAATCATTCGTGTAAGAATTAAAACTGCTCTCATCAAGGGAAAACATACAAAACTCATCCAAAACAACAGATTGTATGTGTGAACCTTACGCAAATATGTTTGACGGTGATAAAATCATTCTGTGATCAATTAAAACCCTAGAAAATTAGGAACACATATCATATTACACTAATTAATCACCACATAAGATTAAAAACAAATTGGGAAGAAAAGCAAAAACTTGTGAAATAAATTGAAATCATCCCGTCAAATCTATGAAAGGTATCAATCAAAGAAAAGAAGGAAACAGGGGAACACGCACCTTTATCAAATACAAACCTTTACCTTAGCAGCTTGTATCTAGAACAGATAAATTGCAAACTGCTCTTGAACTCGGATGACATGAAATGTGTCAATCAATTGCCTAAAACTGGTGAAATGAATTATAGAATCGGTAAGTAATCCTTTTTTCAGGATAACAAAGGTAATACATGTGTAACTACCAGAAAAATGTATATGTGTGGATGTTAGCCGAAAGAATATGGTTCCAGAGCCAAAATTACACTTTAATACGAGAGGTCCGGAGAGGAAGCTAACATATATAGGAATCAATCTATCATTCACAAAAGTCGTGTGCGATTCAAGTACCACCCCCAAGTTTATTTGACTGGGAATTAATTCAAACTTTTCATCGTAACTTTTCCCAAATATAAGTAGAGACTATTCTATGTAGTTATTTCCTTTCTTCATCCATATTTCCAAATATAAGCATCAGTTGTGAAACGTATAGAGATGATCTCTCTTTCATCTTTGACATGACCACCAGAAGCCATTTACATAAAAGAATTAAGTCAATGCGAGTTGAGGAGTACACTATCATATTCCACGCTACATTATGATGCAAATCAAAAGGTTCCTAGTATCTTATATAAGGAATTAGAATGTAATTGACTTCAGGAAAGTCGTAATATCATATAAAGATGTGTTGATTGATTATAGTATTGAAACTACATGGAATTAACATGTGATTCATCTTTTGCTTGCTAACTATTGGTTTGAATTTGGTGTGATCTTAATTTTGATTTTGGTGTTTAGATTAGGATTTAGTTTTAGCCTGTTTCTTTTCTTCCAGTGCTTTAGCCTGTGCACATTATGTAATCACATAATGTTTCACTTTGGAGTTTGGACTATATCTTTCATATACGAAAATGAATCAGGAAAACATACCGCACGGTCTCGAGTGCGTTGGTGTCTTTCCAGCCTAGCTCTTCGTCTTTCCTCTGTTTCCCCTTCAACATCTTGGAACCCTCCAGCAGCAGCAGATGAAGGGGCAGCTTTTAAATGGAAACAAAATAATTAGTAAGTAGTGAATATTAAAGAATAAATCAAATATTATATTATCAAATCTAAAGTAAACTAAATAAAAGCATATACCTCCAAATACTGAGCTAAGATCATCAACAATATTGGTGGTGGAAGATGCTTTTCTCATATTGGAGGTAGTCCTCTGAGCCCCTTCCTGACCTCGCCTATTCTGGGATAGTGGATCAGTTGCAGAGTCCTGCATTGTAGATAAACCATAGCCCGGAATGTTTAACACTAGGAACTTTAAAAACACTTGTAAATAATTATTTACTACTTACAGAAGCAGTCCTCGGTCTTGGAACCCATGTTGAAGAAGGATTCAAGGTCATTATCATTCTTTTGTTGGTTCCTAGAGTGTTATGGTTTTTAAAAATAAAAACCAACAAAAAAAAGTGCAAAAAAAAGAGAGGCAAATATGGTTCATGGTTGGATGATTTTACCCCTAACACTAACAGACGTATTTAACAGTGTTAGTCCCATTTTCAAAGCAAAATTCAAACATGAGGGACAACTTGTTGACTTATTGATTTCAGATCCCAGTTTCAAAGAAATTACTAAACCTTAAGGACCAAAAGTGAAGTTTACTCTTGATTAAAAGAGAAAGGTGACTACGATCAGAGATGCAAGGGATTTCATTATTAAGCAATTTTAAAACATTAGACAAATAGGGATTTGGGTTCCTCGTCATTATTAAGCAATTTTAAAACATTATACAAATAGGGATTTGGGTTATCGTCATTGTTAAGCAATTTGAAAACATTAGACAAATACAGAAAGTGTGATTGGCTTCTTTTCTCCAGGAAGCATGTTCTGTACCCTCCCAACATCCAATCAAAGACAATACATGGTGAAATTCAAAACAATCAAAATACAGAACATGAAACCCTAGAAACCTAAATAGCATCGCAAAAAGACCAACCATCTTCTTTCAACTTCAACATTTTGTTCATCCTGGTAGACAGAGACATGAATTACAACTGGTTTCTTCAATCATAAAATAAAAGTAAAACAAGTGAAGAAAAAAAAAACCCTGATGATTTTGCAGTTTGAATATAGCATAGTTGGTAACTCTCTTGGTTGATTCACATATCACTTATCGCTCACCCCCATCTTCTTCACCGGATTCACAGCTCTTTCTTGAAGAAAGAACCTGGGGTTTCATGACTCCACCCCCGATTTGCACCTCCGACGACCTGATTCAGAGCTTTTTATTGAAGAAAGAACTTGGGGTTTCACGATTTGCCAACACCTCCTACCCCCCAAAATCATAACCTAGTTTCTTTGTATCTCTCTCAACGAACCTGCATTCCCTCCTCATAAGATCATCTCTCTCACCATCTGGTGTTTTTACAAACGGATGGCTTCATCAGGAACCAAGGGTTTCAAGAAAAGGACCATCCTCTGTGTTTTACTGTCCTCCTAAAATCCAACGTCTATCTATGATATTTATTAATCTACATCTGGTTTTAGTTGATGATTTCAGTTTGCATTTGGGTTTTAGTTTGGGTTTTTAGTTTGGTTTGGATTTTTTTGGTTTGATTTTGAAGACTGGTTTTAACAGAAAAAGGTACAGGAAATAGGAGATGGTGTCGGAACCGGAAGTTCACTCAAAAATATAAACTTATAAATTAATAAAATATATAATAATTATATTTTATCTAGAAAATTAAAATAAAACACTAAAATGTCGATTTTTACACTTAAAATTTAATTTTTAATGTATTTTTAAGTGTATCTTTAAATGTATTTTCAAATGTACTTGATTGAAGACCAAAATGACATTTAATGGCACATTTGTTGTAACATTAATTTAATGACCAATCATTTTAACATACATCATCGAATTATTCTTTTAACTGATTATTAGTGGAATTATTATATATTTTATAATGATCGGTGAAACAGAGCTGGGACATGAAAAAAAGGAATGGTGATTTTTTTTGTTCTTATACATAGACCGTGTTTGGTAACTTAGTTGTTAAGCAAGCTGATTAAGAAATCATGTTTGACAAAAACTATATAAATAAAAGTAAAATTAGTCAACCTTCCATGTTCTAATCAATTAAATTTTCGAAAAAATGCATTTAATGATTAAAACGACAAAGATTTAGTATGTTAAATTTGAACGACAAAGATTTAATGTTAAATTTGATTAAAACGACTTAGATTTAGTATTAAGTTTGATTTAAACGACTAAGATTTAAATGACAATTTTTTGACTTAGCATGGTCAATCTTATATATAATTTGGTTAGAAATTAATGCAGTAATAAATAGGAAGGGATTAAGTTCTTAAATTATTTTTTTAATGAAAAAACCATTAACCTTTCTCATTTTGATTGATTAAGTTCATGAACTATTTTTTTGAACGAAAAAACCATTAAACTTTCTTATTTTGAATGATTAAGTCTCTGAAAAAAAAAATCAACAAATTAAACTATCGTATTTTTAAAAATTGGTTACTTACATCTTTTTAATCTAAATAAATTATCTTTAATTGGTTATCTTTTGATTCTTCCTCTTATGATGGATAAAAAAATAGATCAAAAAGAGGGAGATCAATGACAGGGCCAACAATGTGTTAGACGAAATGGAGAACGGACAACGTTGGAGTAATGGGGAGTGACGAGGGGGAGCAATACCGTTATTTGCTAGTGGTTTTAATTGCGTAGGGTTTTTGGAACGATAAAACAATTTAAGTTTATTTTTAATTTAAAACTTTTTTAGTGAGTTACATGTAGCTTATTTAAAAAGAAGATGTATGTAACCAATTTTTAAAACATCGACGGTTTATTTATTGAAAAATTGTAGTTTATTCATATAAGAAATATTATTAACTTTCATTTTAACTAGTGTCATACCCGTCTGTTGGTCGGGTATTTGACATGACTTTAAACATATTCTAAATGTTTCCAAAACAGACCTCAAACAAAGCGGCGATTTTTCAACCTGAAAAAAATCGATAATATGATGAATGCAAGCATAAATTTACGTGACAAAAGTTTTATCCTAACTCGACTGGCTCCCCAAGTAATACCCCTACTATCTCACATTGTACCCCTATCGAATTCCTCTACACAGAGACGTAAAAACTGATCAAAATCAATGTGTAAACGATTTCTAAACATCTCTGAAGCAGACCTCAAACAACCCCGAAAATGCTCTGAAACGGCGAAACAGGCGTCCATCAACCCCTATGGACCTACACTCGATAACAACACTATATAGTTGTTGTTTTGGAGACAAACTGTAATACCCGTCAATTATATTTATATATATATATAATATATAATTATATTTATGTATGTATATAAATTGGGGATTTATATATATATATATATAAATTATAGGATTGCAAAGTTATGAAAGGAAAAGAAAAAAAAAGAAATTTTGGATAGCATCATGTGTGTGTTGTACGTGAGTTTTAAAAAGAAAAGAGAAAAAAAAATAGGGAAGTTAATGTTGGGTAGTTTTGGTTATTGACTCAAAGTTGAGGGACCATCCTTGCAAAACCCACATGTAAGTTTGGGTTTTAGAGGGGTTTGAACCTCCCCAATCTGCAGCCCACGATCTGAAATGTCCACTCCTTAAACCTCATCTGAAACCCTATTCCTATCGCAGGGAAGCCTCAGGTGTTTGTGAACAAAAAATTTAACGAAAAGCAAGGGGGGAAAAGGTGCGGCGATTCTGAGTGGACTCGTCATTTTGAGGTAAGTTCTATTCAGTTTTAAATCCACACGATTAACAGTCGAGGTATAAGTCTTGGGTCTGTTTGGGAGTCGCATCGGGATCGTTTCGGTGACTCGAAAGTCACAGATTCTATCAAAATACTGCCCAGCAAAATGGGTTATTATTTGATAATAGAACCCAAAATTCTGCACTTTTCCATCTCGAAATTAGTCGTAAAACATTGGTCTTCGTTGGTAACATTGCTGCCATTTTATTGTTGTAAAGGGAAGTTTTGGTCGCCGTAAAAGAAGAGTCAAAACAACACAATTATCAGTGTCAATTTTGCTGTTGTTTATTGGAACCATTAAGAGTTGATTTTGGTGCTTTTGGGGCTGTTTGACAGCCATATTTTTATCCAGTTTCTGTTACTTGGTTATGAAATTGAGATGTGGAAGCCAAAGTTGGTACCATGGAAATTGTGTATGGCATGGCATAGCATGGCATGGGTATAATAGATTAATAGTATATTATAGACTCATGTACTTAGACTTGTTGCTTTCTCAATTCCTTATGCTGCTAGTGTGGATTCATTTGGTTGATTTTAATTAAAATTTCCTTGGGCTCCAACCTTTCTATTGGTTTCATTTAGTATCTAAGTTTATAAGTTTTAGTTACATTTATTTATTGGTTATTAGTTAATCAATCTAGTTGGTTGCTTTAAGTGATCAAGTTATCGGTAAGGAATTATAATGATGTTTTGGGTGGTTATTTTAGGTGCGGTTTAAAGGACTAGTCTTGAAGAATCGATAAACGGTGATAAGGTTTAAGGTACGGATTCTTACTTTCTTTATGTATATATATATGATTATATATATACAAACTTTTGAATCGTTTGTTTTGTCTTCATTTTATCCAAATATATATATATATACATATATATATATATATATGATTATATATATACAAACTTTGGAATCGTTTGTTTTGTCTTCATTTTATCCAAATATATATATATATATGATTATATATATACAAACTTTGGGATCGTTTGTTTTGTCTTCATTATATCCAAACATATATATATATATATAATTAATTATATATATACGAACCTTGCAATCGTTTGCTTTGTCTTCCTTATATCCAAACATATGAAATCCCATAACGTCTTTCGAGTCATATTCGTTGGTTCCTCGATATTTTGGAGAGTCAAACTCAATTGATTCACGGTCATTAATCGGTATCACCGTTAATTAATATGGGTTTTATTAAGTATTGTTGTCGGTTAATATATGTTCAATTGACTCGATTTTGACTTTGAAATAATTTGTTAGCCTCATGTGACCACCACTAATAATTTTGGAAAATCTTTTATTTGACTTCGGCTTCAATCGTAAAGCACTATACGTTTCTTTATGCTACATGAGTTATGATATTTTGATTCCGGGTATTTCGAGCTACTAACCACCTACGGGGGTACCGTAGGCACGTTATTGTGGCACCGATGGCGTGACACTAACCGTGACGGTGTGATCAGTTCACGGCGTCTCCTCTTTGGTGCTCGTGGATGAGCTATTTTGGTGTGTTGGGTATTTGATTTAGGAGGCGTATGGGTCGACCCTAGTATATGTATGTGATTTGTTTGTATGGTGGATGTCGGTGTAGTGCCAACGCCACATCTCACAATAGTACGTGCGGATCTGCAGGTCCGATGTACAGGCCATTGTGGTCATATGACTGACACTTGTTCTATCTGTAGATATTCAAGTGTATGCGTTATTTGAGCTCGATATATTCCTCCGTATGCTTTCGTTTGATTATATAATTTATTGGACTCACTAAAATTGATAACTATCTGATTCGTCATCTTGAGATCAGTTTCGCAGATTATTGTATTACCTTCTTTGTTATATTTATTCATCCGTTCACTGAGCGTTTGGCTCAGCCGTGTGTTTCTTTCTTTCTCACGGCAGGTAATCAAGGGGGCCGCTAAGACGTGTGAAGGAGAGTAGATAAGGATCTCAAGTTTGATTGCGAGAGTTTTGAGATAATTATTTGACATTTCAGTTAGTATTCAATTTATTTCATTTATTGGTTTTAGACTAGTGTTCGTCAAGGTTAATAATTGGATTTATTCGTTTGATGAGAGTTTTATTTATTTATTTATTATGGAAGATAATTGATGGTAATTGCTTGAAGATTTCATTCTTTATTGGAGATTAAAATAGGGACATTTTATTTCTTTGAGCCGTTTATTAACCGCCTGATTTAGTCTTTGATGGTAACCTCCCTTTCCTTTGGAATGGGGGTGTTACAATTATGGTATCAGAGCTCTAGGTTCGATCTTGTAGAAGACCAAATAAGTTTGATCTGTGAGTATTGGGTAGAATTGGGTTTAGAACTTAATTGATTTAGTTTTGTTTTGTTGGTCATTCTTCATTCGGTATGTTTGATAATTTTTGTTTTGATTTCTTTTAGGATGCCTCCTCGCCGATCTAACCGTAACAGGCGAACTCGTAATCCAGGACAAAACAACCCTAATTCGGGGGGAAATCCGGGTGATGTGGACCCCGCTATTTTGGCAGCGGTGAATCAGGCAGTTGCTAGTTTATTGCCAACTCTTGTGGCCCAAGCAGTAGGGGCAGCTCAGCAGCAAGTCGGTGGAGAAATTCTACAAAATTCAAATCCGAATCAAACAGGAGGTTCTGATGGGGCAACACCTGGTGAAGCAAGTGGGGCTATTCATGTGTGGCTTGAGAGGTTTCAGAAACAGAAACCTCAATCGTTTAGTTCGGCACCAACTCCCGTCGAAGCCGAAAATTGGATCTCTCATATTCAGAAGATTTTTGAGGTTTTGGGGTGCCCGGAAGTGCATAAGGCTAAATTAGCCGCATATAAGCTGGAAGGGGATGCTCAGAGATGGTGGGATGCCATCAAACAAGCTAAAGGAAGTGGTTACATCGATGCTCTTTCTTGGATGGAATTTCGCGAAGCATTCTATCAACAGTACTTCTCACCTGCTGATAAGAATGCGTTTGTGAGAGACTACAATGCAATTCGCCAACGGGATGATGAGCCTGTAACGGAGTTTCTAGCGAGGTTCACGAGACTTGCAGGTTTTGCAGGGTCGCAAGCTGGTACGCCATCAGAGCAAGTTGAGAAATTTAGGTGGTCGCTTCATCCCAAGTATCGTGGCAAACTGATTAACAGTAAATTCACTGATGTTGCACAAGTGGCAGACCATGCCAAGAACATAGAGATGGAACGGAAAGAATTTATAGCATTCAAATCAGATGGTGGTAGGAAAAGAAATCGAGATGAGCAACCGACTCAGCAACAAGGAGGTAATCATGGGAATCAGTGGGGGCATAACAGTAACAAGCGTCAAGGGCAATGGCAAAGTCAGAATCAGGGTCAGAGACAACCTTATCGTCAGCAAGGGCAAGGGCAGAATCAGGCTCGTTTTCAAAGGCCAAGTGACAAGGGGAATCAAGATTCAGTCTCTTTGTGTAAGACTTGTGGAAAACGCCATCCGGGTGTATGTTACAAAGCTACTGGAGCCTGCTTTATATGTGGTCAGGTGGGACATTTTGCGAATGATTGCAAGAATTCTCGTGGTAAAGACAAGGGAAGTGATACTAAGGCAACTAGTGGAGGTCGAGTGTTTGCTCTATCAGCTGATCAGGCAGCAAATTCAGGTATGATTTCGGGAATGCTTTCGATTGGTGCACATGATATTTATGCTTTATTTGATACGGGGGCAACCCATTCTATGGTTTCTTTGATATTTGCTAGTCGTCTTAAAGTGCCTAGTTCACTATTAGAATCGCCTTTAGTCGTTGCTACTCCTTTGGGTAATTCTGTGGTTATATCTAGAGAGTTTAGAGGGTGTCCTTTAAAGGTAGGAGATCAGATTCGTGAGGCCGATTTACTTCCTATTAGTATGACCGACTTTGATGTTATTTTGGGTATGGACTGGTTGTCGAGACATCGAGCAACCATTGAATGCCAAACAAAGCAAGTGATTTTCGGTGACAAAGAAAGGCCTGATTTTGTGTATCAAGGGTCTCAGCCAAAAAGAGGAGTGAAGATCATATCTGCCTTGAAAGCTCAGAAATTAGTTTCTCGTGGATGTCAAGGATTCCTCGCGTCAGTTAAAGATACGTCTGCAAAAGAGATTTCCATTGAAAGTCAGCCAGTTGTTAGAGAGTTTCCTGATGTGTTTCCGAACGAACTTCCCGGAGTACCACCAGTTCGGGAAGTAGAGTTCACAATAGAGTTGATTCGGGGTGCCGAACCCATCTCTAAGGCACGTTATCGAATGGCACCATTGGAATTACAAGAGCTTAAAGAGCAATTACAAGAGCTTTTGGAACGTGGGTTCATCAGGCCAAGTGTGTCTCCGTGGGGTGCTCCAGTGTTGTTTGTGAAAAAGAAAGATGGCTCTATGAGGCTTTGTATCGACTACAGAGAATTGAATCGGGTCACCATCAGAAACAGGTATCCTTTGCCACGTATTGATGACCTATTTGACCAGCTTCAAGGAGCCAAATACTTCTCAAAGATAGACTTAAGGTCAGGCTATCATCAGTTGAGAGTAAAATACCAAGACATTTCAAAGACTGCATTTCGTACTAGATATGGACATTATGAGTTTTTGGTGATGCCTTTTGGTCTCACTAATGCTCCAGCTGTTTTCATGGACCTGATGAACCGGATATTCAGTGCATACTTGGACAAGTTTGTTATCGTATTTATTGATGACATTCTTGTATTTTTTAAGTCAAAAGAGGAGCATGAGGACCACTTGCGCATTGTCTTGAGAACACTACGAGACAAGCAATTGTATGCCAAATTTTCTAAGTGTGAGTTTTGGCTCGAGCAAGTAGCATTCTTGGGTCATGTAGTGTCAGCTAAGGGTATCACCGTGGATCCTTCAAAGGTTGAGGCCGTCACTAATTGGCCAAGACCCACTACAGTGACCGAAATTCGAAGCTTTTTGGGACTTGCAGGTTACTATCGGCGATTTGTGGAAGGGTTCTCCTCTATAGCATTACCTTTGACACGGTTGTTGAGAAAGGGTGTGAAGTTTATTTGGAAAGACGAGCAAGAAAAGAGCTTTGAAGAGTTGAAAAAGAGATTGGTTTCCGCGCCCGTACTCACTTTGCCCTCGGGAACGGGAGGATACCAAGTCTATAGTGATGCTTCCAAGAATGGTCTCGGATGTGTATTAATGCAAAATGGAAGAGTTATTGCTTATGCGTCTAGGCAACTTAAGCCATATGAAGTGAATTACCCCACTCATGACCTAGAGTTGGCAGCGGTTATTTTTGCTTTAAAAATCTGGAGGCACTATCTTTATGGAGAAACTTGTGATATTTTTACAGATCACAAGAGTCTCAAATACATATTCACCCAGAAAGAACTTAATATGAGGCAAAGACGTTGGCTAGAACTTCTTAAAGATTATGATGCAAGAATTCAGTATCATCCAGGAAAAGCCAACCTAGTAGCAGATGCCCTCAGTCGGAAGAGTTCAGGGAGTTTGTCATGTCTTACTATGCAGCCTCATATTGTCTTGGATATGGAACGCCTTGGTTTGGAAGTTTGTGCCAATCATTCAGATGGGTGTCTAGCCAATCTCTCAGTTGAGCCTAATTTGATTTCTCGAATCAAAGAAGCCCAAAGGTACGATGGAGAGTTATGGGCCATTTTGCAATTGATTGAAGATGGTAAGCAAGTTGACTTTCGAGTTGATGTAGACAATGTCATATGGTTTGGAAATAGATTGTGCGTACCTGATGACCTAGATATTCGTGAGGCGCTGTTGAATGAGGCTCACAATTCGCCATTTTCTATTCATCCCGGATCCACAAAAATGTACAGAGATCTGAAGCAACACTTTTGGTGGAACGGAATGAAGCGAGATGTGGCTAACTTTGTAGCAAGGTGTCTCACTTGCCAAAAGGTAAAAATTGAACACCAAAGAGCTAGTGGATTTCTGCAACCGCTAGAAATTCCGGTGTGGAAGTGGGAGAATATTTCAATGGATTTTGTAACTGGTTTACCGAAGACACTTAAAAAGAATAATGCCATTTGGGTTGTAGTCGACCGCTTGACTAAGTCAGCTCACTTTCTGCCTATTTATGAAGGGTGTTTAGTCAGTAAGTTATCAGAACTCTTTCAGCGAGAGATCATCAGACTTTACGGCACGCCAGTATCGATAGTATCTGACAGAGACCCTCGGTTCACTTCACGATTTTGGAAAGGTTTTCAAAGTGCATGGGGGCACTAGGCTTAAATTCAGTACAGCTTTCCACCCTCAAACGGATGGACAATCTGAGCGCACAATCCAAACTTTGGAGGATATGTTGAGATCGTGTGCTTTGGAATGGTCCGGAAGTTGGGACGCCTACTTGTGTTTAGTCGAGTTTGCCTATAATAACAGCTGGCAGGCAAGCATTGGTATGGCTCCATTCGAGGCTCTTTATGGTCGGAGATGTTGGGCACCGATATGTTGGAATGAGGTTGGTGAGGCAATTATTGAAGGGCCAGAACTGGTAAGGATCACTAATGAAAAGGTGGCAGTGGCTAAAGAAAAGTTGAAAGAAGCTCAAGCCCGTCAGAAATGTTATGCAAATAAACACCGGAGAGCTTTAGAATTTCAAACAGGAGACCACGTGTTCCTTAAGGTTTCTCCTTTTCGAGGTGTAAGACGGTTTGGCCTAAAAGGGAAACTAAGTCCAAGGTACATCGGTCCATTCGAAGTCTTGGAAAGGGTTGGTGAGGTTGCTTATCGCTTAGCTCTTCCACCTCAGCTTTCTCATGTGCATAATGTGTTTCACATTTCGGCGCTTCGAGGTTACAATTATCATCCTTTGCATGTGGTGCAATATCCGTTTGATAAGATCCATGAGGATCTTTCATGCAAAGAGGAACCCGAAGCTATATTAGACAAGCAAGAGCGAGTTATGAGAAAGAAATCCATGCAGTTCGTGAAGGTGTTATGGAAAAATCACTCGGAACGTGAAGCCACTTGGGAGATGGAAGAATCTCTACGTTTGGAATATCCGCATCTTTTTGAAAAATTGTAAGTGTCTCCGTTATACTTTTACCTTTTAATTGATTTCGAGGACGAAATCTTTTCTTTTGAGGGGAAGAATTGTAATACCCGTCAATTATATTTATATATATATATAATATATAATTATATTTATGTATGTATATAAATTGGGGATTTATATATATATATATAAATTATAGGATTGCAAAGTTATGAAAGGAAAAGAAAAAAAAAAGAAATTTTGGATAGCATCATGTGTGTGTTGTACGTGAGTTTTAAAAAGAAAAGAGAAAAAAAATAGGGAAGTTAATGTTGGGTAGTTTTGGTTATTGACTCAAAGTTGAGGGACCATCCTTGCAAAACCCACATGTAAGTTTGGGTTTTAGAGGGGTTTGAACCTCCCCAATCTGCAGCCCACGATCTGAAATGTCCACTCCTTAAACCTCATCTGAAACCCTATTCCTATCGCAGGGAAGCCTCAGGTGTTTGTGAACAAAAAATTTAACGAAAAGCAAGGGGAGAAAAGGTGCGGCGATTCTGAGTAGACTCGTCATTTTGAGGTAAATTCTATTCAGTTTTAAATCCACACGATTAACAGTCGAGGTATAAGTCTTGGGTCTGTTTGGGAGTCGCATCAGGATCGTTTCGGTGACTCGAAAGTCACAGATTCTATCAAAATACTGCCCAGCAAAATGGGTTATTATTTGATAATAGAACCCAAAATTCTGCACTTTTCCATCTCGAAATTAGTCGTAAAACATTGGTCTTCGTTGGTAACTATTGCTGCCATTTTTATTGTTGTAAAGGGGAGTTTTGGTCGCCGTAAAAGAAGAGTCAAAACAACACAATTATCAGTGTCAATTTTGCTGTTGTTTATTGGAACCATTAAGAGTTGATTTTGGTGCTTTTGGGGTCGTTTTGACGTACCCATATTTTTATCCAGTTTCTGTTACTTGGTTATAAAATTGAGATGTGGAAGCCAAAGTTGGTACCATGGAAATTGTGTATGGCATGGCATAGCATGGCATGGGTATAATAGATTAATAGTATATTATAGACTCATGTACTTAGACTTGTTGCTTTCTCAATTCCTTATGCTGCTAGTGTGGATTCATTTGGTTGATTTTAATTAAAATTTCCTTGGGCTCCAACCTTTCTATTGGTTTCATTTAGTATCTAAGTTTATAAGTTTTAGTTACATTTATTTATTGGTTATTAGTTAATCAATCTAGTTGGTTGCTTTAAGTGATCAAGTTATCGGTAAGGAATTATAATGATGTTTTGGGTGGTTATTTTAGGTGCGGTTTAAAGGACTAGTCTTGAAGAATCGATAAACGGTGATAAGGTTTAAGGTACGGATTCTTACTTTCTTTATGTATATATATATGATTATATATATACAAACTTTTGAATCGTTTGTTTTGTCTTCATTTTATCCAAATATATATATATATACATATATATATATATATATGATTATATATATACAAACTTTGGAATCGTTTGTTTTGTCTTCATTTTATCCAAATATATATATATATATGATTATATATATACAAACTTTGGGATCGTTTGTTTTGTCTTCATTATATCCAAACATATATATATATAATTAATTATATATATACGAACCTTGCAATCGTTTGCTTTGTCTTCCTTATATCCAAACATATGAAATCCCATAACGTCTTTCGAGTCATATTCGTTGGTTCCTCGATATTTTGGAGAGTCAAACTCAATTGATTCACGGTCATTAATCGGTATCACCGTTAATTAATATGGGTTTTATTAAGTATTGTTGTCGGTTAATATATGTTCAATTGACTCGATTTTGACTTTGAAATAATTTGTTAGCCTCATGTGACCACCACTAATAATTTTGGAAAATCTTTTATTTGACTTCGGCTTCAATCGTAAAGCACTATACGTTTCTTTATGCTACATGAGTTATGATATTTTGATTCCGGGTATTTCGAGCTACTAACCACCTACGGGGGTACCGTAGGCACGTTATTGTGGCACCGATGGCGTGACACTAACCGTGACGGTGTGATCAGTTCACGGCGTCTCCTCTTTGGTGCTCGTGGATGAGCTATTTTGGTGTGTTGGGTATTTGATTTAGGAGGCGTATGGGTCGACCCTAGTATATGTATGTGATTTGTTTGTATGGTGGATGTCGGTGTAGTGCCAACGCCACATCTCAAAATAGTACGTGCGGATCTGCAGGTCCGATGTACAGGCCATTGTGGTCATATGACTGACACTTGTTCTATCTGTAGATATTCAAGTGTATGCGTTATTTGAGCTCGATATATTCCTCCGTATGCTTTCGTTTGATTATATAATTTATTGGACTCACTAAAATTGATAACTGTCTGATTCGTCATCTTGAGATCAGTTTCGCAGATTATTGTATTACCTTCTTTGTTATATTTATTCATCCGTTCACTGAGCGTTTGGCTCAGCCGTGTGTTTCTTTCTTTCTCACGGCAGGTAATCAAGGGGGCCGCTAAGACGTGTGAAGGAGAGTAGATAAGGATCTCAAGTTTGATTGCGAGAGTTTTGAGATAATTATTTGACATTTCAGTTAGTATTCAATTTATTTCATTTATTGGTTTTAGACTAGTGTTCGTCAAGGTTAATAATTGGATTTATTCGTTTGATGAGAGTTTTATTTATTTATTTATTATGGAAGATAATTGATGGTAATTGCTTGAAGATTTCATTCTTTATTGGAGATTAAAATAGGGACATTTTATTTCTTTGAGCCGTTTATTAACCGCCTGATTTAGTCTTTGATGGTAACCTCCCTTTCCTTTGGAATGGAGGTGTTACACAAACACTTGATAAACAACCCCCATAATTGTTTTTTAGATTAGTAACACTATTAAAAAAGATCCCCACACAGATGTCATTGAATCTTACCTGATAAGAGTGAGGCAAAGACCAAGAGTCTTACCTGGTAAATGAGACATATTGGCGATACAAATTTCATAGTTTGTTTATAAATTAATGTCGTTATAATTAATTTTCTTGTTGTTAGACATATTGGCGATACAAATTTCAACCATGGCGTCCGAGTCCGCGTTTAGCACTAGTAGTAGAGTTTTAAATGATTATCGGACTAGTTTGTCAACGTTGATAGTTGAAGCTTTGTTGTGCACCCAAGATTGGGTTAGAAACTCTAGAAAGCCGATAATAGATGACATCAACGACATCTTGAAGGACGATGATATAGCTTTGGGTATTTTTTCAATTTTTGTTCTATTTTGAAACGAGTATTATTTTTTATTAAATACGATTATACGAACAATCTTTTCAGTTTTGTGTTTATATAGAGATTGCACAAACTTTAAACAAAGTAGATGACGAAGCACTGGGAAAAGGGCAATGGAAAATTAGAGTATGATTTTTATAGAAAATGGATTAACAATCGGTTCCAACCGGTTTTTTGACCGGAAAACCGGGACCGGGACCGGCACCGGTATTGCCTAAACGGTCGTTCCAAGAATCTCTTATTTCCGGTTCCGGTTCGGTGCCGGTTCGGTCTTGTTTGGGGCTAATGCTCACCCCTAAATTTATCCAACTCAATGTAAACTTACCAAAAACGCAGTTCAGATATCCATTCTCGTGGATCTATTCACCATCCACAGCTCTCAAAAAAAGGCTGTCAAGATGTCGTTTTAGGGTTTCTTGATACTTTCTTGAAACTTGGGATTGAAGTCCAATGAAAAGAAAAAGATTCTTACTTTTCAACTGTACATCTTGCAACTCCAACGATGGCTTTTGTCGGTTTAACTCATCTTATATATAATATGGTTAGAAATATTAAGCAGTAATAAATAGGAACGAAAAAGTTCAAAAAAACCCAACAAACTATTCCATTTTTGAATGGTTAAGTTTTTAAACTATTTTTTTAATAAAAAAACCATTAAACTTTCTCATTTTGATTGATTAAGTTCCAGAACTATTTTTTTGAACAAAAAAAACCATTAAACTTTCTTATTTTGAATGATTAAGTCCCTGAATTTTTTTTTCAAGAAATTAAACTATCCAATTTTTAAAAATTGGTTAATTACATCTTTTTAACCTAAATAAACTACCTTTAATTGGTTATCTTTTGATTCTTCCTCTTATGATGGATAAAAAAATAGATCGAAAAGAGGGAGATCGATGATAGGGCCAACAATGTGTTAGGCGAAATGGAGAACATACAATGTTGGAGTAATGAGGAGTGACGAGGAGGAGCGATACCATTATTTGCTAGTGGTTTTAATTGCGTAGGGTTTTTGGAACGATAAAACCGATTTAAGTTTATTTTTACTTTAAAATTTTTTTAGTGAGTTACATGTAGCTTATTTAAAAAGAATATGTGTTTAACCAATTTTTAAAACATCGATGGTTTATTTATTGAAAAAAATGTTTAGGGACTTAATCATTCAAACTGAGAAAGTTTAATGATTTTTTCATTCAAATCAATAGCTTAGAACTTAATCACTCAAAATGAGAAAGTTTAATGGTTTTTTTCATTCAAAAAAATAGTTTAGGACTTAACCATTCAAAATTGGATAATTTGTTGGGTTTTTTTGAACTTTTCCCTAAATAAGAACTAAAAAGACTCTTTAATTGTATATCATGGGCTAATTCTAATATTAGTTATTAAAATATTCAACATGTTTTATAAAATACTATATTTATCTTCTAAACATTTAATTTCACTACCTCTTAATCTCTTATCAGTAGGAAAGTTTAAAATATTGTTTTTCTCTTCGATTCAATACCTAATATGTTTTCTAAATATGTAACACGTATTAAAAAGGATTTATATAATATAATTATATTTAATGAAACATATTAAAATAGTATTTAAATTAGATAGCAGGCCATCAAAAAATTGTCGTGTCAATTTGACACTGCAAATATACAGGCCAAAATTTGTCGCCGGCAATTTCTCTTTCAATTTAGCAAACTTTGGAAAGGTATTTGGCCGGTAGAATGTTTAAATACTTTGAAGTTTTTCTTCTTCATTTCCATTCCAACATCATCACCTTCCTCTTTCTGTTCATCGATTTTTGCTATCTTTCATTCGTCGTCGACAAGAACACTTACCCAGTTTCAGATTACTCATCGGTGGTCCATCGGGGAAGGAGACCGAGATCGGTGGTCCATCGGAGAAGGAGATGGTTATCGGTGGTCGTAGAGGGAGATCGGTGGTCGCGATCCATCGGAGAGGGAGAGGGATCCCACGGGAACACAGGTCGGGATATCATCTCACATTGCAAATATGAGTTAGTACAAATATTAGAAAAGCTTTTTCTAAGGTTCAGTCTTTTGGATAAAGCAGAAAAAATAATTTATTTAAGCATTTTATGATTTTTTTTCCTCTTTATTATTTGAGCCTTCTTGTTAACATGTTTAATATAGAATACATTTATTTTAAAAAATAAAAATCGGTTGAAAATCGGCAACAACTTTTTTTTCCAACAAAAATTTATGGGATTGATTGAATAAGAGGACGTGTCAATCAAATAACGCACAATTTACTTGTAATCTTGAAAATTAAGTAATTAACATTAAATAGCAGTAACTAAAGCTTAAAAAGTTGTTTTTAAGAGTTTTTTGTCAAATGCTTTATAATATAGTATAGATAAATAACTATATTAATTATGTCTACATTCATGAATTAAAGGTATGCATTTAGTTCCTTGAGTTTATGGTGATTGAAAATTTAAATCTAGTATAATTAGGGTCTTTTGAGTTGTAATTTGAAGACATATAAATAGGTTACTTTTGTAATTCACAATAGAGGTTTTTCATAACGTTCTTCGTGAGGTTTTACAACAGCCTTCAATGTGGGACAGAGGTTTTTGTCTACTCATAAGTTCTTATTGGAACCCATGTGCCTGAACAAGAACCTAGGTTCTTACGTACATTTCCTTTTTTGTAAATTTTTTTAATCATTTTTTAAACATTTTATTTTATTTTGATTAATCTATAAAAACATATAAGTTAAAATCGATACAAAAAAAATATAAATTAATAGTTATAGTTTTTTTAAATTGGTTTTTTTTGTTTTTGTAAATTTTTATACAATTTTTTTAATTATCGCATTTATTATTATATTTAAATTATTTTTATATCTTATATATAATTAGATTATTAACCGTAAAATTGTAAATATTTTTTCTATTTTGAATAAATATACCAAATTGTCATGTATATATAGATGTCACCATATGAGAAATTAAATTCTTTACATCTTTCATTTACAGAAAATGGAAAAATACATTGAGAATCACGATTGTGGTATAAGGAAGC
The DNA here is from genome assembly GCA_036898165.1 of Silybum marianum. Taxonomy (NCBI): domain Eukaryota; kingdom Viridiplantae; phylum Streptophyta; class Magnoliopsida; order Asterales; family Asteraceae; genus Silybum; species Silybum marianum. Next base: position 9,300,701 of record CM072540.1, on the reverse strand, counting down.
GTTAAGGGATATCATGCATACATGCAACATAATATGATTGTTGAATATGAAGGTGACATGTTGATCAATTGGATCGATGAAGAGGTTGATAATTCAATACAAATATTTCAAGATTCTACCAATGGATTTCAAGAATATCTTCAACGAAATTCTGAGATACGATCAAATGAAGTTCATCATCAACTCTGCTCCGAGTTGGTTGAATATATTTGGTCGAATCAAGATTAGAAGTGATAATTACTATTTATTATTTATTGTCACTCTTTATAAATATTAATATCTTTTGTAAATTTTCATTTTTTCAATTGTAGTATAAATATTTTAACAAATTATAAATATTTTAATTATTTTTAATTATTTTTCAAATTAAAAATATAAATATAAATATAAATATAAATATTTTAATTATTTTTCAAATATGTTAACGAAATATCGAATTAACAAATCAAAATCAATATAGAAAAGTGAAAATTAATGACTTATATTTGATTTTTTTTATAAATACAAATATATTAAATTTATATAATAATCTATGAATAAAATATTTTATAAATTAAAAATAAAGAAAATGAGGTTTTTTGTAGGAACCTCCATTATAGAGTTTTATAGAGGTTATTACTTTGTTGAAGTAGCAATAACGTGGGAATAAAAAATATGACAATTGAGTTTATTGGAGGTTCCACCACTGTGGATGCTCTAAATCCAAAAAGAAGAAATATATACGTTGCTTAGAGTTTATTAACTTCTTTTCAAATTTAGAACTTATCAAGTTATTTTGTAGCTTGTGGCGTCCAACACTTATCAATTAACTTTGTGGGTTAATTGCAATATTTTAAAACCCGGGTTTAAAGTTGACCCGGGGTGGTGACCGGGTGCCGGGTTAACCGGTTTCAATAATTCACTTAATCCCTTGTATTTTTTCATTTTCTGCGTACATATATATGTATATATATATATAAAGTAATAATTTGATGTCCACAAATTCCAACATTAAAAATACACAAACAACAAGTTTTACATCAATCAAAACATTAAAAAAAACACATAACACACATTTTTTTTTTAAAAATTTAAATTTTAATATAAAAACGGGTTAACCGGGTTTGACAAACGGGTTTACCACCGATTTAACCGGGTTTTTGAGAAACCCAGCCAGGTTGAAACGGGCCGGTCATATGCATTAACCTGACGTTAGTTAACTCGGTCACTACCCCGGGTCCCTGTCCAACCGCTTCGACCGACTGGGTTAACCCGGGTTTTAAAACATTGGTTAATTGTGACGTGTTCATACCAAGGTTCTTGCCTCATTTATATGGAGTGGGTCACGGTTTCCACCTCAATTATCTTATCAAACATTAGAAGTAACGCCTGTGCAAACCACACTTGTTGGGCGAGATCACATCAACATGTTTTTAACGTATCTTGAAGATTATTATACAAAGAAATCCTTTGAAATATCATAAAATACCAACTACCCCATGATATTTCTAAATCCAATGTTTGTGGACTTTCATTGAAATACTGAAATTTCAATTCGTAACTTTCATTAAAGCTAGATGCGTGATTGAAATGAAACCCAATTCCAAAGCTAACCAACAAACCAAACGAACCTAACTATTTTACATTGCATTTCATTAGCTGAAACTGAACGAATTACCTTTCATTTTAATTTTGTTACAAAACAAACAATTTGACTTAATTGTAGCTTCCAGTCTTCCCACCCACGTGTTCCTACGAGAACCCATATTTCTGCTTGAATTTGTTATTATAATACTAGTAACATTTTAAACCTATAAAAGAGAAGATGGTCTGATGACTTGTTATATCAAACACATTATATATGGACAATAAAATGAATTTTATTTTGGAAAAGATGTATAGTTTAAGAAGCCAGAGTTGCAAGCCTATCCAATAAAGTGTATAATTTCTTTGATCTCAAAAGTTTTAACATTTATTATAACAATAAAATAAAATGAAAAGTTAATTTATAATAAAATTATAAAAAGATAGTAGTTTAAATAATTGCTCCATGATCCTAAATTAAAGTTTAGAGCAAATTATGGTTTTAGTCCATGTGGTTCGTTAAAAATTTGTATTTTCGTCATTATGATTTTAAAATTACGTTTATTGTATTTACATTGTATTTCTTTTCTGATCCTTGGGTTAACAACAGTCAACAGAAGTTGTTAAATATGTCTCCCCCCCTTCACACACACACACAATCACCCCACCCCTATTCAACCAAATTGTACTTTTTCACATTTTTCTAAAATAACGACATTTATTTTTATTTTAAAAAAATATTAATCAGTCGGTTAAACTTAACAAAAAGAATTAATAAACTATATATTTATAACCCTTAATTTTATCACGTAACATTATTATTATTATCATTATAGAATATTTGTTTTAATATTGTTTGATTATGATTATTGTTCTCTAATTACTCTTGTACAAAATTAATGAAATTAGTTTTTTTGCAAAGAAAATTTGGTGAGCATTTGTTAATTTTTAGTAATGCCAACATTATTTGAGATTATTTTCCTTGAAATAATATATTATTTGAGATTGTTTAAATAATCATGATATTTTTTTAAAAAACATTAATCAATCGTATTCGTAATTTATATATGTTTTTATAAACTTGTTTCTACTAGGTACATACCAAATTTATTAAGTCCCATTTGGTTTGCAGGATTGATTGGAGTTAAAGGAATTTGAAATTGAATTTCATTCATCTTTTAAATTTATAATATCTTATTTCAATGATAAAAAAAATAAACTCAAACAATGTTCGCATTTTTAACAAACAAGATACAATGTAATTAAATGAATAAAATGTAAAAGTTTAATTAGAGAAACAAATAATCATCATCAATATAATATTAAAATTAATATAAAGTCCTTAGAAATGTAATTATCTATTAAAAAAATTAAGTTTGAATTAACTGATTAATACTTTTTAATAAAACAAAAATAAATGTCATTATTTAAAAAGGACCTTATAAAATAAAAATACAATTGTAACTAGGGTCTAGGGGTACAAGCGTGTAGGATTTTCTTTTTGGGTGGGTGGGTTGTCTAATGGGGATTTTTGTTAATGCCGTTAACCCAAGGATCAAAAAGGAAATATAATATAAATCAGCTGATAAACGTGATTTTAAAATCACAGGAACGAAAACAATTTTTTTTAACAAACTACAGGGACGAAATTCGTAATTTACTCTAAATTTCAAAAAGGTTGTCTATGGGCCAATGAACACGTTCCACCTCAGCACATCGTTACTTAACGTTAAAAATCTGGGCAACGATTGTTTACATTTTCCTTCTAAACTAAAACCCCTCTGGTCTATTCATTATGTGTTTAACAATCTCTCCCCCCCCAAACTCTCTCGTTCTCTGTTATTGTTTTTTGACGATGGATCAATGGATGTTGGTAGTGCTCTGTAAGATCCATGAGCGTCGGCCGTTATAATGGCTTGATCGCCATTGGTACAATACTGATATGTGATTCTCATTACTTTTCATTATTTAGGGTTTTTCTAAACTTGTGTTCTTGAAATTTATTTGTACAACAGTTTTCTTAGAATTCTTTAACCCTTGTTAAGAAGCGTTTTTGCTATTATATTGGCTTGTCTCTTCACAAGGAAATTGTGTTGTAGGATCAACATAAAGAAAATGACGTCAAAGATGCCTTTCCAATTGAAGAGGGGAGTATTGAGGATAAACCACTGTATGACAATCTCTGGTTTTGATATTTTCTTTATGTTTCTTAACATATATGCTTTTTACGTGAAGTATTAGCCTAAAGCTCATGATATAACCAAAATTTTACAACTATACCATGTTCCCCTCTTGTTGTTTTCGTAATTCACTATTAGGTTGCCCTTTTATTCAAATATTTGAGGGGTTTGCCTTGGTTGTTGTTTTTCTGTTTTTGTATATATATCTGAATTCATGATCGTTAGGATATTCTAGGGATATGTTCTAATAGTTAATGAAGCCTTATCCTTTAAGTGGAAGTATTCAGATTCCCATTTATTCTTGATTTATGGATCTATATGGTATGATTGTGTCAAATTCTTTCTTATATCCTCCTTTACAACTTTTTTTCTGCAAAAGATATGCTTTCGACCAGACGTATGAAACACTAAGAATCATATCTTAAAATCAAACTCACTCAATGTATACAAGCTGACATCTATCCATAAATGTTGCATCTGATTTGCATGCACTTTCAAGAGTTCCTGTTTTAAATAGTTAAATGCATACTGTATTAGGGGTCTAATCTCCCGAAAAAGAAGAGTACAAGAGAAAGACGGGGATATTAAGGGCGAGAAGGAAGAGGTCACGAGGACAAAGGTGAGGCCTTGTCTCCAAGGTTAAATTTTGCTTATCCCTTTCTTTTTATGTGTTTCCTTTTTTCTCTTTACTCTTGGTCTTTCATGTTCTTTAATGCTCTCCTCTTGTTCATGTTGTCTATTATTCTTGTTCACATTTTCCTTTCTCTCATATGATTATTCTGCTGAATGTTTTATGGGTTGTCAAGTGACTGAATTCGTAACGCCCTTCATGTGTCCTAAAGGCTGTTTTGGGCACATCCTCATCCCGCATACAGATTTGGTGGTAACCTGATTTGAGATCCAGTTTTGAAAACACACCGGCCCCAAACAATTCATCAATAATTGGTATAGGGAACTTATCTGGAATGGTCTACTTGTCCAATGCTCGGTAGTCGACACAAAATCTCTGGACGGGACTCGAGAAGGGACTGCCAACATTTCTTTCATAAGCTTTTCGATTTCGTCCTTTTGATAGTGAGGGTACCTATACGGACGAACATTCACCGGCACACTTTCCTTTTGTAACACAATATGTTGTACCTTCCCTCTGTTTGGTGGAAATCCTACGTGCATATGGAACAACCCGTTATATTTTCCATCACTTCTTCCAACTCCAATGGGCAATTGTTTTCTATTTGTTCCTTAGACATGAGTATGACACTAATTTATTAATGTGTATTTTTTGTTGGATCTTCTATTAGCCATTTATCTTTTGGTAGAACAAAACGGTTTGTATGGTTTTTTTGTTTTATTATTGTGCTGGCAAAAGAATGAAAAGAAGAGTGTAGTTGATTCTTTTATATAAATAGAAGATCTATGTCGAACTGAACTCACATATCTTTTAACCTTTTCGTATTTGAACTCTTTTACGGGAGAACAACTCTGTCTAATTGAACTTTTTTCACTTACCACGTCGATTGATGCATGATCCATATCGTATTGATTCTCAAGTGATTCACGATTATGTTAGAAGTCGTCTCTTTCTTGTCATGTGAGTTTGCCTTTGTCATTTACATGTTTACATTGTTAACACTAATCAGAATTATTGGATGGTTTTATCCTCGCATTTTTTGGCTTTTTTCGAGAAAATGAGCTGTTATTGGATGCAAATTTTTCGTTTCTTTAATTCTACAAATTTACAGATATCTCAATTGCTGAGTAATTGTTCGAGTTATTACATTGCCCTTTCTCATCGGATGAATTTTATGTTACAAATCAACATCAAATTTTTATTGAATTTCTCGACAACATCACAAGGCTGCATCATGTTATTTTAGGATTTTACATCGAAATTCTTTATGTATTTATGTTTTGTTTCTTCCATCTCTCAGATTTTGTTGTTCACATTTTCTTTTTGCAGATTTCTATTTCTTTTTGTGGACATGTTGATCGAGTAAGTTTCAACAATCTGAATCAAGAATGCAATCATCAAAGCTAACTACTTTTTCATTCTTTTTTTTTCATTACACATTCAATTTTAATCCTTGTTTTTTCATGATCATTAGGTTGCTCTCATAGATGGTGTGATGGCGAAGCAAAGAAGTCGATGAATTTTGAAATAGGCGATGTACTTTAACTTTTCCACGTCGCTTATCCTACTAATAATGAGGTAGGTTAGATTGTTCGTCGATTACAAAATTATGGAATAAAATCAATATGGTTTTTGTTTGGCTTGTATATAAACACAACATTTTTTGTTTTCTACGAATTTTTGTTTAGATTGAGTGCTCCAGTTTGATTTTTGTGTTTATATTGCTGATTGATTTATATAAACTTAACCCAAGAAATCATATGTGCATTTGTTTTTTTGTTACAGATCGATGCATTTCTTTTTTTAGCATGTTCTTGCATCATCTTGTGCCGTTCTCTTGGTGTTTTTAGTTTAAATACTTTTTTTGCTTATGTTTCTACATTTTGCTTGATTAAATGCCATACATTTGATTTCTTTATGTGAATGAATGACAAAACCTTGAATTCACAACTTTTAGACAATTATTACCATCTGATTACAATTCCCCAAAAGGAGTGCAATTACGTTTTTTCTATTTTCGTGTATTTAATTAATTTTTTTGCCACCTAATTATTTTATTCAATTCCTTGATTTCTTATTTGGGTTCGCATGTTTTTTGTTTTATGTAGCTTCCATTTCTTATTCACCACTGGATATTGCTTTGAACTAGGGGTGAGCATAACCGGATACCCGGCCATTTTCCCTGGAACCGGAACCACCGACACCGGTTCCTTATACTTAGGAACCGGAACCGGGTATCCGGTTTCAATTTTTTTTTAAATTTTTTTTACATTGCATACGATAAAAATATAATTATAAATTACAAAATGCCGACTTAAAGTAATAAATACAACAAATGGTCAAAACTAATTTGATAAAAACTAATTATTTCATAAATAAACTAAAAAGTTTGAGTTTTTGTTTATTATTTATAAATATATAAAATATCTTTTATTTAAAAGTGGTGGGTAGCGGGTACCCAACGGGTAACGGTTCCAAAAAAATGAGAACCGAAACCGGTCCTGATCGGTTCCGTATTTTAGGAACCGGAACCAATTTCCGAAGCGGTTACGGTTCCAAAGGCGGGTACCCGGTTCCGATGCTCACCCCTACTTTGAACTCTTTGTAGAAATTTAGATGCGTTGTCTTATATCTGATGTGTGTTCTTTTTGTGAACTAAGTCGTGATTGAGAAAAAATCAGGAGATTCAACAATCGGCTTCTAGAATGCGATCATCGATAATAAGTTTTTCGAATACTTTTGTGGCCAACAAATTATGCAAGGTGTTTCCTTTCCTATCCCTTATTACACATTCACTTTTATTCATATTTTAATTCTTATCCTGAATTGTCTTATTCATTTTGTATTTATGATTAATCATTATTGGTTTGAAGGTTCTACTTTGGATTTGTGGCCAAACTTCTCAAGAAATTTTAGGGATGCAAATTCTCTAGAGAGAAAAGCCCATGGAACATTTGAAGGTCATCCACAAGGTAAGAAACTCAATTAACTCCATGAGATAATTTAATACGCTATTTTAAAAAATTTCATTTTTTTATTAAATAAAGATAAGATACAAGTCTGTAATACTTCTGTGCAAGTTGTAAAACAACTTAACCAAAATAAAGAGAAATCCTAACACCCGTCCTCCATCGGCGGCGACCCATACTCTCATGTCCGCCAACCTAGACCAACTTCTCTAGCGACCATCTGACAACCCATTTCGTCGTTGTGCACATAAACATATCACACAAATCCGAAATTTATTTCATAAAGTAATTATTAACACAGATCTAATATCTCAAAAACATAATTAATAAATTAGCATTCATGAAATTTATGATGTATAATAACTCAAAAATCTTAAATCAATTCTTGAATAATCCAAAATATTTAAACTATAAACAAATCTATAGATCCTATATATTACCGAACCTTGAATCCAAGGATTGAAAAGAAGCTTTAAAGACTTTGAAGTTAACGGATATGTCGTTAGGTGATAGGATTTACATTGATTTCTCTTTTTCTGTAATATTTCAATTTTTATTGCCATTTTCATACTAATCTTGATTCTTGATTATGCAATGTTGTTGTTTTGAGAGTATTGGCATCGCTAATTCTTGAAAATTTGCTAAAAATGATCATAAAGGGGGTAACAAGCACTGTCTTAGTTGGCAATGTACTTGATGTAAAAATAAGGTAAATTTCTCTACTAAATATTTAGTTTCTGCGTTAATCATCAAACTTAACTCTCTTAATTTTTTATGCGTTTACTTGATCTCGTTTTTTTATGTTGTAATATGTCAATTTCAGGTAGATTTGCCAGAATTTCTTCAAAGATTAGTTGCAAGGGTTTTCGAGTGTTTTAGTTTCCTAACTAATTATAATGTTAATGATACGTATTAGAAAATATGTTGATTATAATAGTGTGATTTGTAGGTATGGATTTTTAGGATGGGGCACAAGATGGTTTAGTTGCCAAACGTAGGTAACAAAGTCCGATGACATCCATAAATCTCATCCTTGCTCTTGGTTTATACCGGACATAATTTCTTTAATTTTTTATTATGTGTGATGGATCTCGATTTTATTGTATATTATTGCACAAGATAATTTCAGGGTTTTGGGTTTGTTCGATTATGCAGGTATTTGTTTTTTATAAATTATGTTCTTAGTTTTTATGCTAATTGTTAGCATCATATTCTTTTTTTCTCTTTACTAATTGAATTTCTCTAATTTCAACGAAGAGTTCTTTATGGATCTCACGGACATTGATAACAAATTTCCATTCATGAAGTGCACAACGACGAAATCGGATTTCAGAGGGTCGCCGGAGAAGAGCTCAAGGTTGACAGACATTAGAGCGTGGGTCTTGACAGACGAAGGAGGGGGGTTAGGCTTTCTCTTTAGTTATTGTTAAGAAGAAGCATTAAAAACTGTACCTTAACTGTATTTAATGAATAATGCAAACAATACAAATAGCCCATTAAGTTATGTATAGGATGGACTTAACCAAGTTTCTTAGCTTGCAGATTACCCACTAGTATTCCATGCACATTCTCTAAAGCGAACGTGCATCCATATATTTTCTAAGAAACTTTGCCACAAATCCAAAGTAGAACCTCCAAACGAGATAATGGTCTACATATTTTCTAAATGTGTATTATATATCAATATAACAGTAAATATTGATTAACGTTGTAATAAGAATGGAGAGTATACAAATCTAAAACCGTTACATGATCATCGTTGTAAAATTGTGCCAAACCTCCCTGAAATTGACAGACTGCAAAAGTAAAAACGAGATCAATTAAACACACAAAATAAGGAATTTAAGTTTGATGATTAATACAATAAATAAATATTTAGTAGAGAAACAAACCTCATCTTTCCATCAAGTACATTGTCAACTAGGACATTGCTCATTGACCTCTTCTCCGGCGATCCTTTATGTAACACCCCTTTCCCGAGATGGAAAAGGAGGTTACTTTCAACAAACAACATGCTAACAGAAACATATAGATCACTATTAAACCTTCGCAAAGAAACAACATCAAATTTTTTTTTTGCCTTAGCAAAGAAACAACATCAAAGCTTGCTCTACAACAATAATGAGCTACCGGCGCCAACAGCGAACCTCTAATTTAAGATGATAGTCTGAATCACATACTCCTTAGTTTCCTTGAATACCTGCCGCGAAGAAAAAAATGCGGCTGAGCCAAACGCGCAGTATGCGGATACGAAGATAACAAAACAAATAATCGAGCCAAACGTGAATGGAACAAAAGTCTAAATTTGGACAAGGAATGTACTTTTAATATGAAGCTCGAATTTCTAACACATATCATAACCAACATATTGAGGACTCAGAAACCAACTTACAAAAAATTTGTCCCAAAATTAAGTTTTTAAATTGTTTAATCAAACCATAACCAAAATGAAAATGAAAATATCCAAAACTCATGACATCAAAAATAAGAGTTATTGTCAAAGATCAAAACTTTCAAATCAAAACAAATATTGCCAACTAAATCTCAAACGAACGTGAGAAGCTTAACGAAAATCATATCATAGGATTGCATACCGAGCTCAAACAAATAATAGCATACGCTTGTGTTTCATGTCATGCATTGACAGATACAACAAGGTCAGACATAGCCTCATAGGCACATACATTGGACATGCACATCCAACTGTACTACATAATGTGAGATGTGGTGTTAGACACTACACTGTCATCCACCCTACAAACAAATCAAATATACTACGGCCGACCCATACGCCTCCTGAATCAAATCACCCGTCACCCCATAATCAGCTCTCACCGGAGCACAAACATAATCGAAAGAAGACGTTGTGGACTGATCACACCGCCACGGGGGTGTCACGTCATCGGTGCCACAATGACGTGCCTAAGGTACCCCCATAGGTGGTTAGTAGCTCGGTATAGTCTAATGCATAAAGTATGAAAGTATGTCACAAAATATATAATTATACTTAAATGAATTACAAATTACACTTATTACAAAACGAATCAAACGACAATTGACTATAAAAATATTAACCAATCCTCAAAAAAGCTTCATAATTTCGAAAACGCTTTATCGAACGACTTACAAATAAAAAGGGAGTTTAAATGACACGAGTTTAGTAAACCATTGACATAACTTAGTGTAAGAACTCTAACAAAGATTTAGAACCAAAAACATATGGCGAATAAATACCAATTATCGATTAAGAATCTCTCACTTACAACTTTTCTAAATCAAGGCATACGGTTTTCAGAATTTTCACGTTTAAAAATCCAATATTTTCTCATGCTTCAAGAAGGTTTTAGAAAAATATGTCAAAACAGAAGTTTTAGACGAATGTCTTGTGGTTCCAAAGAATCAAGAATGAACTAAATCGGATCTAAAATGAATTTTATATGAATTTTCGAAAACAGTGTCGCTGTTCTAGTCTAAAACGAGACCAGTTCTCAAAAATCACGATTTTAGCCAACTTAGATCGAAAATTACAGTTTTATCGTGTGACGACAGTTTGTAGAAGATTTTTCAAGGTTTTCAAAAACATATCGTATGCCTTAATCCGATAAACAAGCGAGTCTTTATGATTTTTACAAATAAAATGAAATTTTCAGAATTAAATTCAACAGATTTAAAAGTGGAATTCGATGTTTCTAACATATACAAATCTCGATTTATTATGTGTAAAACTAAAACAAAAATACCCAAGCACATACATGATCAAACAAACGACTAATCGAACGGAACATAATTAACTTGACGAAAGAAGGAACACCATATACACCGAATCGAACGAATAGATGTGAAAGAAATAACGAAAATCGTATACATATCAGATGAATCAAATAAACGTAAACGAATTTATCACATATAAAAACTGATCAAATTAATACAAGAGAGGGAGTAAGGAATCCGTACCTTAAGTGATGTCTAATATCGCTAAAAAAACCCATCAGATTTCTTCAATAAATATTCAGAATCACAATAAAAAATTCAACCTCAAATCCAACCTCGAATTTAATATCTGAGCACTAAATCCTCACGACTTAGACTAAGGGTTTATGGAAACATTTGTATAAATAAAGTGAAATCTATGATAGGTACCCAATTGAATCATCATGAGAAAAAAATTGGATAGCCCTAGCCACGATGACATTTCCTAGAACAAGTCAAACACAACTTTCTTTTTTTTTCCTTTTTCTTTGAATTCCTCCACTGTTTAAATGGCTCAAACCATAGGATGGTTATAAAAACTTAAAATCCATATTTAATAGGAAGATTGCCAATCACAATGAAAATTATCCAAAATTTTCAAAGTTTTTCTTATTGGTCAAACTAGCCCTTCTAGTTTTATAATCAACTCAATAAATACATACCTATTATCTTATAAATAATACCCTATAAATTTCGGGATATTACAATCACCCCCCTTAAAGAAATTCCGGCCTCGGAATTTAAGTAACCATAATGTCAATCAAATATTACTCTTCTAAATCCTTAGTACAAATGGTTTTACACTACCGTACCTTGAGGATTACCAAAATTGAATCAAAATATCGATTACTAAATACTTGATCAAGATAGCTTAATCGAAAAACTATCGAAATGGTAAGCTATTACAATCCACTCGCTTAAAAGAGTTTCATCCTCCAAATTCATCACCCAAAGTGTCAACAAATCAATACTCAAGTCACAATTCAATCTTGGTGCACGAGATGAAACCCCAAAAATCATTTCAATGGAATAGCTTATATCTCAACATAAATGTCACTCTACCAAATCTAAAGCACTATAAAAATAACCACCAAAGGTCACCACTTTCAAAATACCGTATATCAAGATCCTTGATACAAACTTGGACAACTAATACCGCTTTTGAAATCAAAATCAAACTCGAACCATTAGACTTGAGCATCCAGATATCTCTAAATAAACGTCTCTATTTTATTTGAATCACAAACCATATTTGTCATCTTATTTATACAATCGATACCGAAAATTGTTAACCATTCAGTCAAAGTTTACCCAATATATATATATAACACGTCTAAGTATATGTCCTCAATATTCAAATTTATCCATAAAAGACATTCTACCAATTTCTATATCCTCGAATAACCCATAATTAAATCGACAATACCAAAACGTTCAAAACATACCAAACTACAACTCTCCTTAAAGATAAACAAGGTCAAATATTACAACTACATCATTCATTGAGAGAGTCTAAAATATAAGCACTTGATACTCTTGGACCACCAACCAATCTATTTTTAAAATATATTCCTTGCAATAAAATGCCTACCATAGCAAAGAAACAATCACATATTTTATCCTTAGTACCGCACAGAGACTTAAATAGCATACCACCAATAACAATAACGTCTAAGAAAATCACCAACCTAACCATAACTCATTAATCCTTGTGCCAACTAAGAAGCCATTTATGATAACAAAAATAATTCGACCACCACACTTCCGCTACTCAATTAAGATATCCTCTCCTAACTATCCATAAACTACCCAAACTCACATGTCAAACCTATTTGGTTTTCTACAAAATAAAACCTGACTTTCTCTTAGTTCTTGTTAAGAAGAAGCATCAAAAATTTGATGCAAAAGCTAGCAATTCAAATGGTCAAAACTACACAGGATAAAAACGAGATCCAAAAGGTCTCAATAAGTTTTTATTTTCAATAATCCATGCCAAAACCTCCTAGAAACAAAAATACTTATAGGAAAAAGAATCCTCCTAGAAACAGGAAAGTAGCTAAAATATTCCTAGGATTTCGATTAGAGATATATCCCATAAAATAGAGATAATCTTCTAATAAAATCTTTATTAAATAAGGAAGAAATAAAAAGTAGCTAAAATATTCCTAGGATTTCGATTAGAGATATATCCCATAAATAGAGATAATCTTCTAATAAAATCTTTATTAAATAAAGAAGAAATAAAGAAGAAATAAACTAAAAGGGAATAAAATCAGCCAATATAAGACTGTGATTGGATGCCCCTGCATCATCCTCCCCTCCTTGGAAAAGACTCGCCTCCGAGTCTGCTATGTCATCCACACCCCCTTCAAATGGCGACAAATCAGCTATATTAAAAGTAGCTGACACATTATAATGACCAGGCAAGTCAATTTTATATGCATTATCATTAATTTTCTTAAGAACCCGAAAAGGACCATCAGCACGGGGCTTTAACTTCCCGAAACGACCAGGTGGAAAACGCTCTTTTCGAAGATGAATCCATACCAGATCACCCTCGTTGTAAACGACTTGCTTCCTATGCTTGTTGACGCGACTCTGGTATCCAGCATTATGTTTAATGATCTGATCTCGTACCTTTTGGTGCAAATTCTTGATTTGTTGGGACTGATTTTCCGCCTCAACACTAACATGCTCAACCAGGGGAATGGGCGTTAAATCAAGCGGAGTGAGCGGATTTCGCCCATAGACTATCATGAATGGACTCAACTCAGTTGTGCGATTGGCTGAACGGTTATATGCAAACTCAGCCTGAGCAAGGATGAGGTCCCACTGTTTGGGGTTGTCCTCGATAAGATTTCGCAACACGTTCCTAAACTCCTGTTTGTCACTTCTGTTTGGCCATCCGTTTGCGGGTGGTGAGAGCTACTAAATTGTAACCTTGAGCCCATGCTTTTCCAAAGTGTGCGCCAGAAATGGCTAACGAACTTCACGTCACGGTCGGAAGTTATAGTCTTTGGGACTCCATGGAGCTTGACAATTTCAAAAAAATATAGCCTTGCAATTTGACTCGCGTCATAGGTTTTGGCACATGGCACGAAATGAGCCATTTTAGAGAACCTGTCGACAACGACCATAACCGAATCTTTCTGCCTTTGTGTTCGAGGTAAACCCAAGACAAAATCCAAACTAACGTCCTCCCAAGGAGCAACGGGGACGGGTAACGGGGTGTACAAACCTGCATTGGTGTGGTGGGTTTTGGCCACATGACACACGCGACAGCGTGCGATCACGCGGGCAACATCTTGCTCCATCTTAGGCCAATAAAAATGGTCATGGATTAAATTTAAGCTTTTGTCCCTTCCAAAGTGACCTGCAAGACCTCCAGCAGGACTCTCCAAAATAATCATCGAGTCTCGTAGGGAACTCACAGGGACGCACAAACGTGTCCCCTTGAAGAGGTAACTGTCATGTTTTGAAAAATCTCGAAGAGGTCCATTTTGACAGTTGGTCCAGATAGTTCGGAAGAAGTCGGGATCATCCGGGTATAATTCTCGAAAAGTGTCAAAACCCCGAACCTAGATTTTCATCTAAAAAATGAGCACGTGTCGTCGACTGAGTGCATCAGCAACGGTATTTGAAGATCCCGCCTTGTGTCGGATGACGAAAGAATAAGCTTGCAAGAACTCGACCCATTTAGCATGGCGGGGGTTGAGTTTTTGTTGTCCCTGGATGTATTTGAGCGCTTCGTGATCAGAATACAGAATGAACTCATTGGCTAACAAGTAATGGCGCCAATATTCCAAACTCTGAACAATGGCATAAAACTCTTTATTGTACGTAGAATATTTGCGACGCGCATCGTTGAATTTTTCGCTAAAAAAAGCGATTGGTTTCTGATTTTGGCTTAGCACTCCACCTATTCCGAGGCCTGAAGCGTCACATTCAACCTGAAATACTTCGTTAAAGTTAGGAAAAGCTAAAACAGGAGCCTGGGTGACTTTTCGTTTTAACTTGTCAAACGCATTCCCAGCCTCTTTCGTCCAAGAGAACTTTCCACCTTTCATACACTCCGTCATGGGGGCAATGATACTGCTAAAATTTCGTACGAACCGCCGATAGAACGAGGCTAACCCATGAAAACTACGAATGTCATGAATCGTAGTGGGCGTAGGCCAGTTTGTGATGGCTTCAACTTTCGATTCGTCCATCCTAATTCCCTCGCCCGAAACTAGATAGCCAAGAAAGATAACGTCGTTAGTAAGAAAATGACACTTCTTCCCGTTAGCATATAGTTTCTGTTCCTGTAAGACCGTAAAAACCTGTCGAAGGTGTGTTACATGTTGTTCCATATTTTTGCTGAAAATCAATATGTCATCGAAATAAATAACAACAAAACGGCCTATAAAGGGTTTAAAAACATGGTTCATCAGGCGCATAAACGTGCTTGGTGCGTTTGATAAGCCGAAGGGCATTACCAACCACTCGTATAATCCGTCACGTGTCTTAAAAGCGGTTTTCCACTCATCACCGGGTCGCATGTGAATCTGGTGATACCCGCTTCATAAGTCAATCTTGGAGAAAACTGTTGAGCCAGGCAATTGATCGATCAAGTCATCGAAACGAGGAATGGGGAATCGATATTTAATAGGTATTTTGTGACTATCAATGCACATGCGAAAAAAGCCCCCTTGTTTCGGAACCAGCAAAGCGGGAACGGCACACGGACTCATACTCTCACGTATGAGCCCCTTGTCAAGTAGTTCGTTGACTTGTCGATGTAATTCTTCAAATTCTTGCGGGTTCATGCGATAGGCAGGTTTGTTTGGGATGATGGATCCCGGTAAGAAGTCAATACAATGTTGTATTTCCCTCATTAGGGGTAATCCGGGTGGGATATCGTCGGGAAAAACATCCTGAAATTCATCGATTAAGGGTTGAAGCAGTTCGGGGACTGCTGGGGCAGGCCTGTTTTCTTCTGTAATCACCATCGCATAAATGAGGGGTTGAGGGGTAACCTTGGTTAACCCCTTGACCTCAGCCTTGGATAGAAACAAACTGTCAACAGGACTATTTCTTGTGTCGAGGGGTGCTAATACGATATTTACTCCATCCTTTTTGAAACTATAAGTATTTAAAAACCCATCGTGCTTGGTTCGTCGATCATATTGCCAAGGCCTTCCCAAAAGGACGTGACACGCATCCATGGGAATTACTTCGCACCAAACCTCATCAAGATATTTTTTCCCAATTGAAAATTGAACCAAACAACGTTTAGTTACTTTGACGGTATTTCCTTTTTTTAGCCATGTCAGTTGATACGGTTCTAGATGGTTTTCCACTTTGAGGTCTAATTTCTCCACCATTGTCGTTGCCACCATGTTATCACAGCTGCCCCCATCAATTATGACGCTACAAATTTTCCCTTTTGCTGTGCATTTGGTGCGAAAAATGTTGTTCCGCAACCACGAGTTATCATCGACTGTTTTTGACACTTCGACGTTTAAAACACGTTGGGTAATTAGGAGGTCACCACGATCAGCATATATCACTTCGGTTTCAGCCCCATCACTCTCCTTTTCATCTTCGGTATCATAAACAGGTACTGATTCTTCTACCAAGGTAACTAGCTGTTTGTTCGGGCAATCCCGGGCAATGTGACCCACACCCTGACACTTGAAGCATCGAAGGATACGGGGGCGGTTGGGTTGATGGTAGTACCGGCTGGGGTGTCGATTTTAGGGTTGGTGGCCTTGTAGGTTGATGTTGGTGGTGATCGGGACGAGGTTATGAACCTGCTGCCTCTGGCCTTGCCTCGATTCTTTAGCTGCTTTTCGACTTTTATCGCTAAGCGACATACATCCGCATACGTCCAATATTGTTGGAGATGAACGACGTCTGCAATTTCAGGTTTAAGGGCACCCAAAAACAAGCAATAACCTATTCTTCTTCTTCCTCGACAGCATAACGCATTCTTAGTCGATCAAATTTTGCGATGAAGTCTTCAATAGAGGAACCCTTCTGGGCAACATTATGGTAATCTAGAAAGGCTTCTTGACGGTGATTGATGGGAAGGAACTTACCTTGTAGTAACTTCTTCATCTTTGACCAAGTCTCGACTTTGGTCTTCCCGTCCTTTTGCCGTCGCTTTTTCTCGTGTTCCCACCAAAGTGAAGCAGATTTCCGAAGTTTTATGGCCACGAGCTTTACTTTAATAGGATCGGGGACATCCTTTAAATCAAAGACCCGCTCCACTGTGTTCACCCAATCTATAAAGTCGTCTGGATGGACCTTACTGTCAAACTCGGGAATCTCTATCTTCATTCCCAAGTTACGCAAAGGATCTTCATTGTTTTGTCTTTGGGTATGCCGTTGATATATATCAAAGGCGTTCCGCCTGTGGGCACCGAAAGGATTCCCTTCTCTGTCCCCATAGTCGCTCTCCGAATCTGTCCCCTCCGTGTATTGCGCCTCCTACTCGCTGTTGCAATCTTTCAATTTCGATATCTCGTGGATCAGGTTGTTCTCCGACGTTGCCTCCATCGGCGTTACTACGAGGGTTACGTCTACCACGTCCGACCATTTGAAAGACAACCTGGTGCTCTGATACCAAATGATGCAAAAGCTAGCAATTCAAATGGTCAAAACTACACAGGGTAAAAACGAGATCCAAAAGGTCTCAATAAGTTTTTATTATCAATAATCAATGCCAAAACCTCCTAGAAACAAAAATACTTATAGGGAAAAGAATCCTCCTAGAAACAGGAAAGTAGCTAAAATATTCCTAGGATTTCGATTAGAGATATATCCCATAAATAGAGATAATCTTCTAATAAAATCTTTATTAAATAAGGAAGAAATAAAAAGTAGCTAAAATATTCCTAGGATTTCGATTAGAGATATATCTCATAAATAGAGATAATCTTCTAATAAAATCTTTATTAAATAAAGAAGAAATAAACTAAAAGGACTTAAAATCAGCCAATATAAGACTGTGATCGGATGCCCCTACATCAAAATTGTACCTTAACTTTATTTAATAAATAATGCAAACAGTAAAAATAGTCCATTAAGTTATATATAGGATGGACATAAGCAAGTTTCCGTCAAGTAACTTCCCAACTATGACAGTGCTCGTTGACCTCTTCTCCGGGGACCTCATTATGATCATCTTTAGCAAATTTTGAAGAGCTTACAGTGTCGATCCTCGCAAAACTACAACATCATATCGCAAAGAATCTATAGAAGTACGAAAAGGACGACATAAATTGAAAGACCACAATAAAAAAAGAAATCAATATACAGTTCATCCCCATAATGGCAGATCCATTGATTTCATAGGTATTTTAGTTATTATATTTTTTAAAGTTAAGGTACAAGTCTTTAAAGCTCCTTTCAAGGTTTGGAATGAAAGTTTGATATTATTAAGGAGTTTGATATTATTAAGGACCTATAGATTTCTTAAGGATTTTAAGATTTTGGATAATTCAAGATCTAATTTAGGAGTTTTGAGTTTTTGTGAGTTTCCATTATTGTGTATGTTATTAAGATATTACATTTGTGTTTAGTTATTACTTTACGATCGAAATTGTGGGATTTAGTTTCTGATTTGTGGGATTTGTTTATGTGCACAACGACGAAATGGGTTGTCAGAGGGTCGCCGAAGAAGAGCTCAAGGTTGACAGACAATAGAGTGTGGGTCTTGACAGACCAAGGAGGAGGGTTGGGCTATCTCTTAGTTATTATTAAGAAGAAGCATTAAAAATTGTACCATAACTTTCTTTTATAAATAATGCAAACAGTAAAAATAGCCCATTAAGTTATATATAGGATGGACATAACCAAGTTTCTTACCTTGCAAATTACTCCCTAGTGTTCCATGCACATGCTCTCAAGCGAACGTGCATCCATAGATTTTCTAAGAAACTTTGCCACAAATCCAAAGTAGAACCTCCAAACGAGATAATGATCTCATATTTATAGAATGTGTATTATATATCAATATAAGAGTAAATATAGATTAACGTTATAATAAGATTGGAGAGTATACAAACCTAAAACCGTTCCATGATCATCTTGTGCCAAATCTCCCTGAAATTAAAAGTACAAACGAGATCAATTAAACACACAAAATAAGGAATTTAAGTTAAATGATTAATACAATAAATATGCATTTAGTAGACAAACAAACCTCATCTTTCCATCAAGTACATTGTCAACTAGGACAGTGCTCATTGCCCTCTTCTCCGACGCTCCTTTAAGGATCAGTCTTAGCAAGTTCAACAGAATTAACGTTGTCAATTTGAAAACATTATACAATTTAAAACATTATACAAATAGGGATTTGGGTTCCTCGTCATTATTAAGCAATTTTAAAACATTATACAAATAGGGATTTGGGTTATCGTCATTGTTAAGCAATTTGAAAACATTAGACAAATACAGAAAGTGTGATTGGCTTCTTTTCTCCAGGAAGCATGTTCTGTACCCTCCCAACATCCAATCAAAGACGATACATGGTAAAATTCAAAACAATCAAAATACAGAACATGAAACCCTAGAAACCTAAATAGCATCGCAAAAAGACGAACCATCTTCTTTTAACTTCAACATTTGCCGTTGGTTGTTCATCCTGGTAGACAGAGACATGAATTACAATTGGTTTCTTCAATCATAAAAAAAAAAAGTAAAACAAGTGAAGAAAAAAAAACCCTGATGATTTTGCAGTTTGAATATAGCATAGTTGGTAACTCTCTTGGTTGATTCACATATCACTTATCGCTCACCCCCATCTTCTTCACCTGATTCAGAGCTCTTTATTGAAGAAAGAACCTGGGCTTTCATGACCCCCACCCCCGATTTGCACCTCCGACGACCTGATTCAGAGCTTTTTTATTGAAGAAAGAACTTGGGGTTTCACGATTTGCCAACACCTCCTACCCCCCCAAAATCATAACCTAGTTTCTTTGTATCTCTCTCAACGAACCTGCATTCCCTCCTCATAAGATCATCTCTCTCACCATCTGGTGTTTTTAGGGCTTCATCAGGAACCAAGGGTTTCAAGAAAAGGACCAACCTCTGTGTTTTACTGTCCTTCTAAAATCCAACGTGTATCTATGATATTTATTAATCTACATCTGGTTTTAGTTGATTATTTCAGTTTCCATTTGGGTTTTTAGTTTGGTTTGGATTTTTTTTTTGGTTTGGTTTGGATTTTTTTTTGTTTGATTTTGAATCCTGATAAAGATAAGTGAAATAGGAGATGGTGCCGGAACCCGGAAGTTCACTCAAATCTAAACGTATAAATTGATAAAATATATAATAATTATATTTTATCTAGAAAATTAAAATAAAAAACTAAAATGTCCATCACTTACCCCGTTTTTTACATTTAAAATTTAATTTTTAATGTATTTTTAAGTGTATTTTTAAATGTACTTGATTAAAGATCAAAATGATATTTAATGGCACCTGTGTTATAACATCAATTTAATGACCAATCATTTTAAGATGCATCATCCAATTATTCTTTTAACTCATAATTAGTGGAATTATTATATATTTTATAATGGTGGGTGAAACAGAGCTAGTACATGAAAAAAAGGAGTGGTGATTTTTTTGTAGAATTGTTATATTTGATTTCGACAACTAAATATATTGAAGATAATTATAAAATAATAATATAAAATTAATTTATATAATCAATAATAATTCTAAATAAATAATTATTATTATTGAGGTATATTTTAAAACTAGTTAATACTTTTTAATTAGTATTAGGGGCCGTTACATTACTAAATTTTACCTGGTAAGCGATTACCAAGTTACATTACCTTATCGGATGAATATGGGAAGAACCAGGAATCGCACCCGGTAAGTGAGTGCGACGACTCTTACCCGGTTTGTGAGAGATTTTCAACGGAAATTCGTAAAAAATTTATGTTCTGTCAATAATCCCTCTAAAATTCGTAGAAAATTTTCAACAACATTTTCCATTGAAAAACTCCGTTGAAAATACTCAAATTTCTAGTAGTGACGATCTTCTATGTTAATATGATGAGTGTAAAAAAAATTAAAGGATATAATTTAAATCAAATACTAATTATAAGAGTATAAAGTGTAATTTATAAATTAGAATAGTTTAATTTATAACCATGGGAGATCTTGGGAGTTAGGGTTAGAGTTGTGCTACTTTACAACCTTGTATATTTAGCATAATAAAGTATACCTATAAAATAGTGGGTTGGATCATACATAACTGTAAAATACACAATTTAAACGACTAAGATTTAGTATTAAATTTGATTTAAATGACTTTGATTTAGTATTAAGTTTGATTTAAACGACTAAGATTTAAATGACAATTTTTTGACTCACCGTGGTCAATCTTATATATAATTTGGTTAGAAATATTAAGCAGTAATAAATAGGAAGAGATTAAGTTCTTGAACTATTTTTTTAATGAAAAACCATTAAACTTTCTCATTTTGATTGATTAAGTTCCTGAACTATGTTTTTGAACGAAAAAACCATTAAACTTTCTTATTTTGAATGATTAAGTCTCTGGAAAAAAAATCAAGAAATTAAACTAGATTCTTTTGATTCTTCCTCTTATGATGGATAAATAAAATAGATCGAAAAGCGGGAGATCGACGACAGGGCCAACAATGTGTTAGGCAAAATGGAGAACGGACAACGTTGGAGTAATGGGGAATGACGAGGGGGAGCGATACCGTTATTTGCTAGTGGTTTTAATTGCGTAGGGTTTTTGGAACGATAAAACGATTTAAGTTTATTTTTACTTTAAAACTTTGTTAGTGAGTTACATGTAGCTTATTTAAAAAGAAGATGTATGTAACCAATTTTTAAAACATCGATCGTTTATTTATTGAAAAAAATGTTTAGGGACTTAATCATTCAAAATGAGAAAGTTTAATGGTTTTTTCATTCAAATCAATTGTTTAGGACTTAATCACTCAAAATGAGAAAGTTTAATGGTTTTTTCATTCAAAAAAATAGCTTAGGACTTAACCGTTCAAAATTGGATAGTTTGTTAGGTTTTTTTGAACTTTTCCCTAAATAAGAACTAAAAAGACTCTTTAATTGTATATCATGGGCTAATTCTAATATTAGTTATTAAAATATTCAACACGTTTTATAAAATACAATATTTATCTTCTAAACATTTAATTTCAGTACCTCTTAATCTCTTATCAGTAGGAAAGTTTAAAATATTGTTTCTCTCTTCGATTCAATACCTAATATGTTTTCTAAATATATAACATGTATTATAAAATGATTTATATAATATAATTATATTTAATGAAACATATTAAAATAGTATTTAAATTAGATAGCGGGCCATCAAAAAATTGTCGTGTCAATTTGACACTGCAAATATACATGCCAAAATTTGTCGCCGGCAATTTCTCTTTCAATTTAGCAAACTTTGGAAAGGTATTTGGCCGGTAAAATATTTAATTACTTTGAAGTTTTTATTCTTCATTTCCATTCCAACATCATCACCTTCCTCTTTATGTTCATTGGTTTTTGCTCTCTTTCATTCGTCGTCGACAAGAACACTTACCCAGTTTCAGATTACTCATCGGTGGTCCATCGGGGAAGGAGACTAAGATCGGTGGTCCATCGGAGAAGGAGATGGTTATCGGTGGTTGGAGAGCGAGATCGGTGGTCGCGATCCATCGGAGAGGGAGAGGGATCCCACGGGAATATACGTCGGCGATAGATATGGTATGTAGTAGTCGTACGGCGTCGCATGCTTACTGTCTATGACTCTATGGTTATCTTTCCCGAAAATGGCCGACAAAATGTGAGAGACCTATGACGTCATTTCCTTACCGATAACTAAACCTAATATAGGCATTGGGATATCATCTGACATTGCAAATATCAGTGAGTACAAAAATCGGAAAACCTTTTTCTAGGAAAAAAATAACTTACTTAACTAAACCTAATATAGGCATTGGGATACATCTCACATTGCATATATCGGTTAGTACAAATATCAGAAAAGCTTTTTCTAAGGTTCAGTCTTTTAAAGCAGAAAAAATAATGTATTTAAGCATTTTCTGATTTTTTTTCCCCTTTATTATTTGAACTTTCTTGTTAACATATTTAATATAGAATACATTTATTTTAAAAAATAAAAATCGGTTGAAAATCGGCAACAACTTTTTTTCCAACAAAAATTTATGTGATTGATTGAATAAGAGGACGTGTCAATCAAATAAGTCATATTGAACTGCTAATATAAATTGTGTTTAGATACATGATTAAGCAGGAAAGTACTAAAACCGACTCAATAGAGAGCGACACATGTCCCTTTTGTTACTTATTTGTTGGAAGTAATAGATATATAGACAAGTCAAAAACTATAAGGAAAGGTACATGCGTTATGAGGTGTTTACTTTTGATTTAACGGGCTTATTCGCACAGACATTTTGAGTTGTTTACTTGCAGCTTAATGGAAAAAATACCCATCTTATTCACACAGCCCATAATGTGCACTTGGCCAAATTCAGCCAACAAAATTACCTCTCCTGCCCTTTAACTAAAAACAGGACACTCTCGTCTCTTCATCTAGCCTCTCTTCTTTTCTTGCCTAATCGCTCCAATACACAACCGGCGACATCGAAACTGACTTTTCTGCTTCTCTTCTCTTCTCTTCTCCGATGACATCGCATCTGTTTCTCTTCTCGACTCTGTAGCCCTTTCATCTCCTTCCTATCACTCCCTAATTTTTCGTCCAAACTATATACGAGAAGAGGAACAAACCTTGATCTTGGCTGAAATTAGTAAAATAGTAAACCCTAATTTTAATTTTAAAACCTTGATCCTAGTGTAAATTATTAAAATGGTGAACAGTTTCTTATTCGATTTCTTCCTCTCTCTTTTCAATTCTAGGGTATGATTATCCAATCTTGATTTGGGTTCTTTAATTCCAAATCTTTGCTTTTTTAGGGTTTCTTTTTAGGAACCAATATGTTTATGGTACTGTTGGTAATTCAATCAAACCTCAAAGACAAAATTTCGATGTAAGGGGTAAAATGGTCCATTTTGCCATTCAAATCGTTGATTTAGAAGAAAAAATAAATAACGCCGTATTTTTATATAGACAGACAAATTTATCCATACAGGACTTAATAGAATTTTCGGTAAACAGCCCCTTAATAAAGTTGGTATTTATCTAACAAATATTCTTTTGCTTTTGGGGAGAAACCTTCTTCACCTTCCCTCTTCCTAGCTAAGATGTTTTTTTTTTCATTTTCTCTTCTTTTTGTAATACATGCTTTGTTGCTTATACGAAGTCTCATATGATGATTCGCGTATGTTTTGGATGTTGTTATATAGTTATGTAGTGGTGAACTGGTGATAATTATTGCTCATGGTAGTTTAGAATAATATGTGGATAGACACAAAAGGTGATTAGCAAACTCTAAATGAGAAGAATATAAAGTTGTAAGTGCTCATTTTAGTTTATATATCATAGGTGGCACGGAGGAACTAATGGAAGCAAATCAATGAGCCAAACTGAAAGTAAGCAAAAGGAGTTGGGTGAAAAAGATGGTACGAGTGATTTTAAAGGAGGTAACGCAGTTACTCCAGGTCCGGTAAACCCTCGGTTTATGAAGTTTGTAGTGAATTCGTTCAAGCTATTTGAAAGGGCCAAGCGTGGAACACCTATAATAAACATGTCGACTTCGAATAGATTTGAATCGTTGTGTAGTAACGAATCGAATGATGATGATAGCGTGGAGGAAGCTTTTTCGGAAAACAAAGAGGAGCAAGAAGTAGGCGAAAATGCTACGTTGGAAGAGGTGGAAATGCCATTATCATCCCAATGATAAAGATAGCATCGTGGAATGTCAGAGGATTGAATGCTCTGATCAAGCAAAGAGAGGTACGTGATTTATTCATTGTAATGGTGTGTCACCTTGTGGTATTATTGAATCTAGAGTGCAAAAAGTGGTATTACTGAAGTGTGTTCCAGTGTCTTTCGCCGTTAGGATTGGGTTTCGAATGCTTCCGTTTGTAATCAGGGAACTCGTATAATTTGTGCTTGGGACCCCCATATCTTTTCTTTAATGATTCTGGAATCGCATGCTCAATTTATTAACTGTGAAGTTCGTATAAGGGGGGAGACCGATCCTATTTATGTGACATTGGTGTATGGTGTTAATACGAGGGTGGGGAGAAGAGAGTTGTGGTCCGGTTTGAGGAGGTTTAAAGTTTTGATTGATCGTAAAGCATGAGATGGGTGCTTGGTGACTTTAATTTTATGCTTTTCCCACATGACGGATTGGGTGGATAGTTTAGGCGAAATGGTGACATGGAGGAGTTTCATAATCTAGTGGAAGACGTAGAATTATTTGATGTAAATTACCAAGGCTGTCAATTCACATGGGTTCAAAAACCATCGGGTGATGGTGGTATTACGCGAAAGCTCAATAGAATTATGGGAAATACGGCGTTCATAGACCGGTTTCATGAAGCTGCGGTGAATTTTCTTCCGAGGGGAATTTCATGTCATTCTTCGGGTATTCTATCGTTTAAAGGCGGATCTCGAAAAAAGGTTTGGGGATTCAAATTCGATAATATATTGGCTAATCACAATAGTTTCTTGAAGACCGTGGAAACTGAATGGAGCAAACAGAAGAATGGCTCATTCATGAAAAGGGTCTTATTAAAGCTGAAAGTGTTAAAACCTTCCTTAAGACAACTTCGATGGTCAATGGGTGATTTAGATAAGAAAGTTAAGGCAATTAAAGTTGAGTTGGATGTGGCACAATTGTCTTGTGATATGGATCTGTGTAATGCAACCCTAAGGGAAGATGTAGCTAATTTGTTGTTAGCCTATCAAAAAGCAAAAAGTGATCAAGAAGCCTTGGTGAATCAAAAAACGAAAGTAACGTGGTAGAATGAAGGAGATGGGAAAACAAAATTCTTTTTCCATGCTATTTGGGAAAAAAGAAACTACAATCGCATTGTTTCGGTCAGAGATGAAACGGGTAATTTCTATGATAATGATGATGTTCCTAGTGCATTCATTCAGTATTTCTCTTCTATTCTTGGGTTTGTTGATTCGATGGTAACTCCATCCATGGAAGATTATATGTTTGAACGAAGACGGCTGGCCCATTACTGATGATGAAATTAAAGATGCTTTATTTAGTATTGGTGATGACAAGGCCCCAGGATCAAATGGTTTCTCGTCTAAGTTTTATAAAGCGGCTTGGAATATTGTTGGGAAGGATACTAGGATCGCAATTCATAATTTTTTGTATTCTAGAAAATTTGAAAATCAATGGAACCATCCTACGTTGTGTCTAATACCGAAAGTGCCGAATGCTAACAAGGTTACAGATTTCCGCCTTATTGTGTGTTGTGATGTGTTGTACAAATGCATAAGCAAGGGAATTGCGGATCGGTTGAAGGGTTCGTTGGATTTTCTTATTGGTCGGGCGCAATCGGCGTTTATTCCAGGAAGGCGCATCTCGTACAATATTATGATGGCACATGAGCTGGTAGCGAGGTATCCGATGAATGAAGGAGAACCAAGATGTGCCTTCAAAATTGATATAAGAAAAGCATATGATATGGTAAATTGGCACAATCTTATTTGTATGTTTGAAGGTATGGGTTTTCACCCAGTTATGGTTAATTGACCCCGAATTATGATCTCTACTCCTTCGTATTCTATTTGTGTGAATGGCATTCTGGAAGATTTCTTTTAGTGCAAAAGGAGTATTCAGCAAGGTGATCCGATTTCTCCCTATCTATTTACTGTGGTTATGGTGGGACTATCGATGATCCTAAAAGAGGTATTGAAGAGGCGAATGAATTCTCATATCATCGTGGATGTGAGGTCAGTCAACTTACACATTTGTGTTTTGCTGACGACTTATTTTTTTTACAAGGGTGATGTTCATTCTGTTGAAGTTATAAAGAAAGCTCTTCAAATTTTCAAAGAGAGATCTAGGCTTTCCCCGAGCTTGGAAAAAAGTGAAGTCTTCTTTGGAAATGTTGAAGAGGACACTAAAAGGGCAATCCTTAATTGCTTACCGTTTCTGCCACGAGTCTTTCCAATCAGATATTTGAGAGTGCCATTATCCCAGTGAGGCTCAAAGTGAACGATTTTAACAACCTAGTTTTTAAAGTTAAGAACCGATTGCATATTGGAAAAATAAATTCCTTTCGTATGGTGGTCGAAGGCAACTGATAATCTCGGTTTTACAATCGATGCAAACATTTTGGATGGCAGTCTTTCTTATTCCTTCTACTACTATTCACGAGATTGAATTACTTTGTCGAAACTTCTTATGGGCGCAATGGGATAAAGCTAATGGTAAATGTTGGATAACTTGGGATATGGTGTGTAAACCGATTAAATGTGGTGGACTTGGAATCCATAGATTGACATTATGGAACCGATGTCTTCTTCTAAAACATGTGTGGGACATATTAACCAAAAGAAGTTCTTTATGGGTTGATTGGATTCATACCAATTACATCCATGATAAGAACTTTTGGGTGATCCAAAAAAGATATAGATGGTCATGGCTTATACGAAATATTATTGATCTAAGCCACAATGTCGCAAGTACTTTATCTCTCATGTGGGAAACAAAATTTGTACAAATGCATGGGAAGACATATGGAGCATGAATGGACCACTACCCCAACATGTGTCATATTGATTCATTCTTAGCAACGGTTTTGACACTAAGTCCACGTATAAGGATGTTATGGACCGATTTGGGAATGAAATGGCCGGATGAATGGAGTCAAAGATATCCGCATCTTATGAATGACGTAATTCCTAACCCTAGTGTTACAAACGATCGCATTTTATGGTTGGGGCCACATCAGATCCGACAAGAATTCTTAGTTCAATTAGCATGGAAGTCTTTGGAGGAGCCGGGACCAATTGTACATTGGTATAAAGTGGTATGGAATAAGGCATTTATTCTGAAACATGCTTTATGTATGTGGATGGCTTGCCTTAAACGTTTACCAACCCAATACCGCATTCAACAGTGAAAGAATGAGCCTCCATATTTGAAATGTGTCTTCCGTAAGGTGACAATCAAGGCCCACAATCATCTATTTTTTTAGTGTAGTTTTTCAAAGGCTATATGGGACGTCATAAAAAATGAAGTGGAGATTAATACTTGCCCAGATAATTGGGATTTGCTCTTAACCCATTGGATGGTTGGTAATTGGAGAGTGTGGTCGACCATACAAAATGTGGCTATTTCGGCTACGGTTTACCACATTTGGATCGAAAGAAACAGGCGATACTTTGACAACCATAATCAAAGTGAAGAGCACCTTGTATCGGAAATCAAAAAAGAAGTAGTGTTGAGAATTGTTTGGTTTATTTTACCCAAGCTTGGGTGTTGTCCGCCTTATGACGTTGGTTGTAAGTAACTTTGCTTTTATTTGCTTTATAAATTTGCCTGGAGGTTATCCTCCTTTCAGTAGATTCTCATTTATTTATTTTTTTCTAGAATTTTTGATTTTTTTAAATCTGCAATATTGTAAAGACTTTTCTACCCTTAATTATAAAGGTTTGTTTCATTACATAAGGTCTTTTCATGTATCTTACATATTTCCAATTTTGACAAGCGACCACTAACTTCTTCTCCTATAAGGCATTTCACTTCCTCTTCACTTCCTCTCCATCTCCCTAATAATTAAAAAGTTTTTTCACATGTAATTTTTTTTTTCATATAAACACAAACATATGCGAAACAATATCTTAAATTATAGCTTTTGATGGAAAAAATCATGAAAAAAATATTTTTATATTGGTTTGCACGAGTTTGTATTTGAACATGCCTCTACATATATATATATATATATATGAGTTCAATTGAAAACCAAGTTTTGGTTGTGAACATGGGGACAAAGAAGAGTGCGACACGTATCCCCTGTGCCCAAGGGTTATTCACCGGTGAATGGATCATGATCGTGTGTTATTCATATTGAATGTTGTGTTATTCATACCGAATGTTGTATCATTCATTATGAATAGTTTATGAATTTCTCTTTCGTTATTCATATTGAATGTCCTTTGTTATTAATACTAAATGCCCTTTGTTATTCATACTAAATGAGACACGTGTTGCGCTCTCTTTCGTCCTCACGTTTGCAATGAAAAACGAGTTCGCATTTGAACTTTCCTCTATATATGTGTTTACGTGCATACAATAACTTTTCAGTATTCATACATCAATATGATACATACTAACATCATGAATATTTATACGGAATTCACGTGTATGCAACACTTTTCAACATTCATACATCAATATAATATTCGTCATGAATATACATTTTCAGTGTAACGTTCATCATGAATATGTATTATTCATCATGAATATGTATTATTCATCATGAATGTACATATTATTCATCATGAATATTTATGTATGATCACTTGTATACAATAACTCTTTAGTATTTTATATTAGTAAGATATTTATCATAAATATTAATTGTCACCATAATATTCATAATGCATATGTATATATATTATTCATCATGAAATATATTACAATTTCAACTCTACATACTTTACTTTTTCTTTATTGGATTCTCGATTGATCTGGATGAGTTCCCGATTCGTCTCGATAGATTTCTCGATCCATATCAATAAAAGTTAAAAGTGGTAGGTTACGGTTTTACACAAACAAACATACAATAAATTAATCAATCGTTATGGTTTTACCGTACTTGGTTCTAGCGGTTTGTTCAATATGCCACCAGGGTCGGTTTTCACCACAATCGTTCCGACTCCTCTTTGTTCATCTATCGACATGAGTCACTAACATATCTTCTCATTTATGTTGATGATATTATCCTGACAGTGTCTTCTTCGGATCTGCTTCAGCAGATTATCGGATGCCCAGGGGTTATTGGAATTCATTGAGCCACCGACAGGTTTGGCGGTGGACGAGAAGAACAAGTTGGCGAGGGCCTTCATCTTTCAAGAATTGCCTGAGGACATCCTTTTACAAGTAGCCAAGAAGAAGACGACACAGGAGGTTTGGGAGTCTTTGAAGACCTAGTATCTCGAGTCCAGAAGGCTCGGTTACATACATTGAAAAGAGAGTTTGAGGCTCTACGGATGAAGAACATGGAGACTATCGATGATTTCACCGGAAAGTTGAATGGGATGGTTTCCAAAATATAACAGTCTCAGGACAACGCTTGAGGATAATGTTTTGGTGAAAAAGTTGCTCGACTCGGTCCCCGACAAGTACCTACAATTGGTAGCTTCGATTGAGCAACATTTAGACGTCGACTTTATTTCGTTTGATGAGGCTATTGGTAGACTGAAGGCCTATGAAGACAAACTACGATTCCCACATTGGCAGTGGAAGTGTTGAAACTAGTCCATCAAGGTCAGAAGAAGGCTGCAGGAGGAAGATTTTTGTTAGGAGGACGAGGACATGGATCGAGCGACAGAGGAGGTAGTGGAGGCCTTGGGAGAGGCCGGGGAAGAAGGGGTCGATTCCGCCAAACAGATGCCACTAGCTAAAGTCAACTCTTTCCAATTCAGCTCCCCGTCACCCATGCTTTTTAAAACAAGAGTTGATGTCCAAATGTTTCCAACAAATTTTGCAAGATGAACCGCCATTTCCGGATCCCAATTTCATCATATGTGACGAGCTATCTTTCGCGATTCCGCTTGTGTTGTCATTTTTGGAGAAATCGATGTTTTATGCCCGGGAGTAAGCATGGCAACAACTATAAGGCCTAATTTTGCCACGGGAAGAATGTGTTTTGAGGGTCCAAGGAAAATTCAACATAGTCTCCAAAATTCATGATAAATGCTGCAGAGCCAAGTTTTAGATTAACCTCATCGCCCACTATAAAAAATAATCCTACACTCGCAATTCCAACATCAATTAGGAGTAGAAAATTCAAAGTCGAGAACTGATTTCTTGCTTGCTTCCACTTAAATAACTATCGGAACTTAAAACCCATGGCCTGCATTCACCCCAACATAGATGATTTTCAAGAGGTCATGATTTGGTTTGATCAGTAATACCGTCGACAAATGCACTATAATTGTGGCTTTATGAAAACTGTGATCTAGGGTGTGAATATTTATTTTCTCCAAGCTTTACGATATATGTACAACAAACAAATCCACTACTGAAAATCTCTTCTTCAACCTTGAAGGGACCACACAGTTAGGGGTGTAAATGATGCGATTCGAGCTCGAGTATCATTATACTCGACTCGAACTCGAAACCCAATTCCCAAGTTCGAACTCGTTTCAAAACTCGTTTCAAGCACGAACTCGAGCTCTTTTCAAGCTCGAACTCAAACTCAACCCCGCACAATAAATAAATTTCAATAGAATTTTTTTAAGAACCTAAATGGTGCTCCCATTTAATTTTATGGGGTACTCCAAAATATTTGAAACTACAAGAATATTAATGAACATTTAATTAGTTCAAGTACCTAACTTAGCAAGGTTGGTCCAATATAAACCATCCTTACAATAGCTATTTATATAGGTGGTCATGAGGACTAATGGGGTTGACTCTTCTTGGTCGATCCTATAATCCATTGACTCATTTTTTAAATTTTGGCCAGCCTCTTTTTACAAACAAAAATATCTATAGTAAAAGTTAACTAAATAAATTAATTATATCAATATATGTCAATCATTAATATAACTTATTATGTTCCAAAATAACTCTAACACCCCCTTCCCGAGATGGAAAAGGAGGTTACTTTCAAACTTAAACCAACTACTAACAAAAGCATACAGAGCACTAACAAACCTTTTACCATTAAATATAACAATTGCCTCGAATAATACTTCTTCTTTCTCTTTCCAAAGCTTGCTCTACAACGGTAATGCTTACAACGCCAACAATGGACCTCCTATATAAGATAAGATGATAGTCTGAAACCAGTACTCCTTACTTTCCTTGAATACCTGCTGCGAAGAAAGAAGTGCGGCTGAGCCCAACGCTCAGTGTGCGGATACGAAGATAACAAAACAAATATCGAACCAAACGTGAATGAAACAAAAGTCAAATTTGGACAAGGAACTGACTTTTAAAAATGAAGCTCGAATTTCTAATACATATCCCAACCAACATATTGAGGACTCACAGGCCAACTTGCAAGAAATTAGTCCTAAAAGCAAAAATTTAATTTGATTAATCAAACCATAACCAAAATGAAAATATCCAAAACTCATGACATCAAAATAAGAATTATTGTAAAGGATCATAACTTTCAAATCAAAACAAATATTGCCAACGAAATCTCAAACGAACGTGAGAACTTAACGAAAGTCATATCATAGGATTGCATTCCCAAATGAATTAGAGGAAAACATAATCAAATCATACAATGGGATGTATACCGAGCTCAAACAAATATGCAGACGCTTGAGTTTCATGTCATACATAGACAGATACAACAAGCGCCAAACATAGCCATATAGACACGTACATTGGACATGCACGTCCAACTGTACTACATAATGTGAGATGCGGTGTTGGACACTACACCGTCATCCACCCTACAAACAAATCATATATCCTAGGGTCGACCCATACGCCTCCTAAATCAAATCTCGTCACACCAAAATAGCTCTCCCACGAGCACAAAAGAGGAGACGCCGTGGACAGATCACACCGCCACGGTGGTGTCA
This sequence comes from Silybum marianum, assembly GCA_036898165.1. Taxonomy (NCBI): domain Eukaryota; kingdom Viridiplantae; phylum Streptophyta; class Magnoliopsida; order Asterales; family Asteraceae; genus Silybum; species Silybum marianum. The sequence goes on along the minus strand of CM072540.1, from coordinate 9,267,899 downwards.
CGTCATTGGTGCCACAATGGCGTGCCTATGGTACCCCCATAGGTGGTTAATAGCTCGGTATTCCAAAATACATAAACTACAAAAATATGTCACAAAATATATAATTATACTTAAATGAATAACAAATCACACTTATTACAAAACGATTCAAACGAGAATTGACTATAAAAATATTAACCAATTCTCTAAAAAGCTTCATAATTTCGAAAACGCTTTATCGAACGACTTACAAATAAAAAGGGAGTTTAAATGACACGAGTTTAGTAAACCATTGACATAACTTAGTACAATAACTCTAACAAAGATTTAGAACCAAAAACATATGGCGAATAAATACCAATTATAGACTAACAATCTTGCACTTACAACTTTTCTAAATCAAGGCATACGGTTTTCAGAATTTTCACGTTTAAAAATCCAATATTTTCTCATACTTCAAGAAGGTTTTAGGAAAACATGTCAAAACAGAAGTTTTAGATGAACGTCTTAATGTTCCAAAGAATCAAGAATGAACTGAATCGGATTTAAAATGGATTTTATATGAATTTTCGAAAACAGTGTCGTTGTTCTCGTCTCAAACTAGACTAGTTCTCAAAAATCACGATTTTAGCCAACTTAGATCGAAAATTACAGTTTTGTCGTGTGACGACAATTTGTAGAAGACTTCTCAAGGTTTTCAAAAAACGTATCGTACGCGTTAAAACGATAAACGAGCAGTTTGTTATGATTTTTACAAATGACATGAATTTTTCAGAATAAAATTCAGCAGATTTAGAAGTGGAATTTGAGGTTTCTAACAAAAAAAAACTCGATTTATCATACGTAAATCCAAAATAAAATCACCCAAGAATAGACATGATCAACGAACCACTAATCGAACGAAACACAATCAACTTGGAAGAGGATCACAATATAAACCAAATCGAACGAAAAGAATCAAAGGAAAGCAAGAAATCGTATATATATTACGAATCAAATAAATGTAACGAGATTACCACATGATCGAATAAATACAAGAGAAGATGAAGAATCCGTACCTTGGGTATCATCTACAAATCGCTAATGAAAACTCCATCAGATTTCTTCAATGAGCCTTTAGACTCACGATCAACTTCAAATACGAATCCAACCTCAAACCATAAAGATTGTTGCTTTAGAACTCAATATTTTTCAAACTAACTTTCGTCTCATTCCATGGGAGATATAATGGTCGATATCAAATAGGATTGACACCAATTCAAAATCCTAAGTAGGATACAACCCTACTGCCATCAAGGCGTCAACTATAGGAGATATCCATATATTTATTTTCTCCATGAATTTAATTTCTTAAATAAGTAGGATAAATACTAAAACTATAATCCTATTGATGTGCAACCACTATGGCCGATCACAAGAAAAAAAAGGTTATCCAAAATCTTCAAACTTTTATATATGGACAAAACTAACCCAAGGCGTCAACTATAAAGTTTCCAAACTTAATACATATACACATGCATATTATTTTCATAAAATTACGGGATGTTACAATCTACCCCACTTAAAAAAATTCCCCCTCGGAATTTAGGTAACATAATCAAATACCAACCTCTAATTCTTAGCACAAATGGTTTTACAATACCTTACCTTAAGGGTTCTTGTAATAGGATCAAAACATGGTCACTGAATACTTACTTAAGATATCTTAATCTTCAAATTATACATACGGTAAGGTTATTACAATCGACCTTATAAACAGAGTTTGATCCTCCAACTTCATCACCCAAAGTCTCAAGGTATCACTACTCACAACTCACAATTCATTCTTATTACAAGAGATAAAAAATCAACACTATTTCTAAATCCTATTTAACATCTCAACTAGAATAACTCTTATCAATAATAAGACGGTATCAAAATATCCCCCAAATGATCACCACTCTATAAATATCATATATCTTAATTCTTGATATAAACTTGAACAACTAATAACGCTTTTGAAATCAAATTCAAACTCGAACCATTAGACTTGAGCATCCAAATATCTCTAAATAAACATCTCTATTTTATTTGAATCACAACCCAATAATTGTCATCCTAAAACATTTATACAATCGATACCGAAACTCGTTAACCATTCGATAAAAGTTTACCCAATAGTATATATATATATATATATAGCACGGCTAAGTATATGTCCTCCAATATTCAAACTTATCCTTAAAAGACATTCTACCAATTTCTATATCCTCGAATAACCCATAATTAATTCGACGATACCAAAACGTTCAAAGCATACCAAACTACAACTCTCCTTAAAGATAATCATGACCACCAATTACAACTACATCATTCATTCAAAGATTCCAAAATATAAGCACTTAAGACTCTTGGACCACCAACCAATCTATCTTTTAAAATAAATTCCTCGCAATAAAAATCCTATCCTTGCAAACAAACGATCACATATATCATCCTTAAGCACCGTGCACAGAGACTTAAATAGCATACCACCTATAACAATAATGTCTAAGAAAATCACCAACCTAACCATAATCCAAAACCATAACTCATTAGTCCTTGTGCCAAATAAGAAGCCATACTTACAGGTCAAACCTATTAGGTTTTCTACAAGATGGAACGTAAAGCTTTGATACCATTTGTAACACCCCCTTCCCGAGATGGAAAAGGAGGTTACTTTCAAACTTAAACCAACTACTAACAAAAGCATACAGAGCACTAACAAACCTTATACCATTAAATATAACAATTGCCTCGAATAATACTTCTTCTTTCTCTTTCGAAAGCTTGTTCTACAACGGTAATGCTTACAATGCCAACAATGGACCTCCTATATGATAGTCTGAAACCCGTACTCCTTACTTTCCTTGAATACCTGCCGCGAAGAAAGAAATACGGTTGAGCCAAACGCTCAGTATGCGGATACGAAGATAACAAAACAAATATCGAACCAAACGTGAATGAAACAAAATTCAAATTTAGACAAGGAACTGACTTTTAAAAATGAAGCTCGAATTTCTAATACATATCACGGGGATTTGATTTAGGAGGCGTATGGGTCGACCCTAGGATATATGATTTGTTTGTAGGGTGGATGACGGTGTAGTGTCCAACACCACATCTCACATTATGTAGTACAGTTGGACGTGCATGTCCAATGTACGTGTCTATATGGCTATGTCTGGCGCTTGTTGTATCTGTCTATGTATGACATGAAACTCAAGCGTCTGCATATTTGTTTGAGCTTGGTATACATCCCATCATATGATTTGATTACGTTTTCCTCTAACTCGTTTGGGTATGCAATCCTATGATATGATTTTTGTTAAGTTCTCACGTTCGTTTGAGATTTCGTTGGCAATATTTGTTTTAATTTGAAAGTTATGATCGTTTACAATAATTCTTATTTTGATGTCATGAGTTTTGGATATTTTCATTTTGGTTATGGTTTGATTAATCAAATTAAATTTTTGCTGTTGGGACTAATTTCTTGCAAGTTGGCCTGTGAGTCCTCAATATGTTGGTTGTGATATGTATTAGAAATTCGAGCTTCATTTTTAAAAGTCAGTTCCTTGTCCAAATTTGACTTTTGTTTCATTCACGTTTGGTTTGATATTTGTTTTGTTATCTTCGTATCCGCACACTGAGCGTTTGGCTCAGCCGCACTTCTTTCTTCGCGACAGGTATTCAAGGAAAGTAAGGAGTACTGATTTCAGACTATCATCTTATATAGGAGGTCCATTGTTGGCGTTGTAAGCATTACCGTTGTAGAGCAAGCTTTGGAAAGAGAAAGAAGAAGTATTATTCAAGGCAATTGTTATATTTAATGGTATAAGGTTTGTTAGTGCTCTGTATGCTTTTGGTTGGTTTAAGTTTGAAAGTAACCTCCTTTTCCATCTCGTGAAGGGGGTGTTACAATAACGGTAACATTTCTATTTTTGTTTTTCATAAAATATGTGTCGTCTTTCATAAGTAAATGACCACTTTCTATTCTATCCTTAACTATGAAGTCTGTTGTTAACAATTAAATTATTATTAAGTTAATTAAAAAGTGTAATAATTACACGTCTCTAGAACTACATGTCTTTTTTACAGTGGACATTTTTTTGCGACGAAAGGAGTAATATACATCAATATTCAATATATCATCAATCATCAATACAATAAAAGAATAATAAAAGGTGAATGTGTGACATTATTAGGTCTGAGTGCTCTCAAATCTTCTATTGGTATTGGATTTGGTTATGGAAATTAACATAAATAGCCATTTTGGCCAAATCATCCCAGCTCTTAGTCATTTCTTTCCCACGGTATCAAAAAATTTACTATCTCCGCAAGTAACACCTCATCACTCCTCAATTTTGCTGAGTGGCAAAAAAATATATTCTTCACAAGATCCGCAAGTGGCACTGTTGCAAATAACTTGACCTGTCAAAGATGCTATGCATATTCCCATTTAACCTCCCACCTACCAAATATTGAATACTGCGATTAATTACGTTAGGTGGGGGTTAAAGTTTTCCACATAAAAACAAGGTTAGGGTATATTCCTCACATCTTCGCAACTAAAAGAACACTCCGGAATCGTGTCCCACAATCATGAAATCACTCCGCAAGTTTCAAGATTTCAAATCTCTTCCTCGTAATGGTCGAAGTGAGTTTCCACGATCACTTTTTAATTACAAATTGTTTATGTAAGTTACAGGTTTCGTTTATGTATTCAGAGTAAGTTACAAATTGTTCCATGTATTTATAGTCACAAATTTGGTCCATGTATTTATAGTTACAAACTTGATCTCTGTATTTAGAGTAATTTACAAACATATTCCTTTTATTTGTACATTTTATGTATTCGAACAAATTTTTTATATTTATAAATTATAGATTTTGTCCACGTATTTAGAGTAAGTTATAGATTTGGTCTCTGTATTTAGAGTAAGTTACAAATTTGGTCCCAATATTTAAATATTTGTGATATTCTATAATCATACTAAGGATGAGCTTTTCATACCGTTTTTTCGAACCGAACTGATACCAAATTCTCGTATTTGGTACGGTATTCGGTCCCAAAAATTATTCCAAATCGGTATTCGGTACCGGGTTTATACCAAAAAATTCGGTACCGATACCGAACCGGGTAACAAGGGACATTTCGATTTCCAATTCCATCACTATCTCCTAAATAATCATCTCTTCCTAAAAGTTTTAAAACTAAACAATATTTATGCCTAATAAATCCATATCTACTTCATTTAAATTCAAAATATTTCCCACTTCAAGAAAATCGATATTGGTGAAGAGACGATAAACAACCAAAACATGAAAAAGGAGAAATAGTGCCGAAAATTGTTGAACTTTTGGAATTGGTTTTAGATACATTGAACATTTACGATTGTTCTTGAACTTTAGTTATTTGGTTTTGATTGTTTTGTTATTAACTTTAAATTTTGCTACCAAGTGGTACTGACACCGAATTTCTCGTCCCGATACCGATCCCGTAACGGTAAATTCGGTTCGGTATACGGTACTCATATTTTGTCCAAAAAAGTTTCGATACCGGTTCGGTATGGTACTGGTATTGATCTCATCCCTAAACCATACTACCGATATCAACCAATGATTTTTATCGATAAATAAAAATTGAAAATTACTACCCATGGTGATTTTTTATAAGATTTAGTTGACTTTGAAGTGTCAAATACGTGTTACTGATATTTTGACGAAATTTGCTAATTTTTCGGAAAGGCTGGCCTTGTTTAGGTCGATCTATTGTGGTCTGTGATGGACTTAGGACGATATATGAAATGAGGATAAGATATATTTGTGCCAACTCATGTATTGGCTTTTTAGACCCAACATCTAAACCAAATATATTAAATGGGCATTTGGTTTGACAAAATGTTTTTAATGGATTTGGACTTCATGAAATAACTCTTAGGATTATTGTGTTGTATTTGGTTTGTAAAATTTTGAATGGAATTGAGTTTCATTCTTTAGATATTTATAAAAATAAAATAAATATTTTTTTTATTGATTGTTATAAAATGAATGTGATATCATCCATCATGGATTGTATTTAAGTACATGGAGTTCATGAAAACTCAAATGGGCTTAAGGCTATGTTTGGCAAACTAGCTGATAAGCTAGCTTATGACTTATAAGTTAACTGGTAGCTGATAAGCTAGCTGATGAACAAGTTATGTTTGGCAAAAACTAGCTTATAAGAATGTAAAATGACTCAAAAGGACATCTTGAAAAAGTAGTCAATTACAAACATTTTATATTATAATTTAAATAATTTTTCAATAATATAATTAAAATAAATTTATGATAATTTAATATATTAATTAATACAAACAAAATAGTAAAAAACTAAATAATATAACATGTTAATGGAAAGAATTTAAAATTGATTATTATATATATATATAATATAAATTTTGAATTAATTAAAACAAATTTTAGAAAAAATACATATTAATCTATGATTTTAAATAAACATTACATATAATATGAATAACAATAAAAGTGTTCAAACTCACATATCATAATTAATTAATATTTATCAAAAATATAATTAATAATTAAATTACATATTTTTTTACAATTATTTAACATATTTTCATTATTTATAAAATAAAATAAATATGACTTTAATATTTATGCATCTTACATAAATATTTTTAAAATTATTATATTTGTTTTTTAATATCTAAATATATTGAATAATAATTAAAAACATAATTTATATGATAATTAATAAAGTTTATAAATAATTACTATTTATTATTAGTATCTATTGTATAATTAAAATTAATTAATAATGTATAATTAAAAATAATAATAATTTATAATTAATTTTAATTTCTATACATTAATGTTTATGAATAATTAATATTTATTTAAAATTAATATTTATCAATAATTAATATTTATTTATAATTAATAATAATAGTAAATAAATATACAATATTAATCATGGGTATAATTGGAAAAAGTGTCAAAAAATTACTCATAAGCTACTCCAAGTAGCTTATCGATAAGCTAGCTTATAAGCTAACATATGTACATCCAAACGATTAGTCTTATAAGCTAGCTTATTTTTGCCAAACAATGCCTAAATGATAAAAAGGAGAACTTGGCCCAATCATACAACATTAAAAAGTTATTTTTGCTTGAAGATTAACATCTTTTGGGCCAATAAAGATGAACGTTTGTGTTTATTTTAATAATATTTGAGCCCAATAAGATTCTTAAAAATGTCAATTTCGATTTTTTGAGCTTATAATTATTAGGTGGTCAAAAGTCATATTAGTTTTAATAAATAAATAACTATATTATGTCTAGATTCATGAATTAAAGGTATGCATTTAGTTCCTTGAGTCTATGGTGATTGAAAATTTAAATCTAGTATAATTAGGGTTTTTTGAGTTGTAATTTGAAGACATATAAATAGGCTACTTTTGTAATTCACAATGGGGGTTTTTCATAACGTTCTTCGTCAGGCTTACAGCAGCCTTCAATGTGGAATAGAGGTTTTTGTCTACTAGAAAGTTTTTATTGGAACCCATATGCCTGAACAAGAACCCAAGTTCTTACGTACATTTCCTTTTTTGTTAACTTTTTTTATCATTTTTTAAACATTTTATTTTCTTTTGATTAATCTATAAAACATATAAGTTAAAATCGATACAAAAAATTATAAATTAATAGTTATAGTTTTTTTAAATTGGTTTTTTTTGTTTTTGTAAATTTTTTATACTATTTTTTTAATTATCTCATTTATTATTATATTTAAATTATTTTTTATATCTTATATATAATTAGATTATTAACCCTAAAATTGTAAATATTTTTTCTATTTTGAATAAATATACCAAATTGGCAGGATATATAGATGTCACCATATGAGAAATTAAATTCTTTACATCTTTCATTTAAAGAAAATGGAAAAATACATTGAGAATCACGATTGTGGTACGAGGAAGCGTTAAGGGATATCATGCATACATGCAACATAATATGATTGTTGAAGATGAAGGTGACATGTTGATCAATTGGATTGATGAATAGGTAGATAATTCAACACAAATATTTCAAGATTCTACCAATGAATTCAAAGAATATCTTCAACGAAATTCTGAGATGCGCTCAAATGAAGTTCATTATCAACTCCGCTCCGAGTTGGTTGAATATATTTGGTCGAATCAAGATTAGGAGTGATAATTACTATTTATTATTTATTGTCACTTTTTATAAATATTAATATCTTTTGTAAATTTTCATTTTTTCAATTGTAGTATAAAATTATATTTATATTTTAATTGTTTTTCAAATATGTTAACGAAATATCGAATTAACAAATTAAAATCAATATAGAAAAGTGAAAATTAATGACATATTTGATTTTTTTGTAAATACAAATATATTAAATTTATATAATAATCTATAAATAAAACATTTTATAAATTAAAAATAAGGAAAATGATGTTTTTTGTAGGAACCTCCATTATAGAGTTTTATGGAGGTTCTTACTTTGTTGAAGTGGCAATGATGTGGCAAGAGAAAATATGACAAGTGAAGTTATTGGAGGTTCCACCACTGTGATGCTCTAAGAATCCAAGAAGAAGAAATATATACGTTGTTTAAAGTTTATTAACTTCTTTTCAAATTTAGAACTTATCAAGTTATTTTGTAGCTTGTGGCGTCCAACACTTATCAATTAACTTGGTGGGTTAATTCATAATTGTGACGTGTTTGTCAAGGTTCTTGCCTCATTTATATAGAATGGGTCACGGTTTCCACTTCAATTATCTTATCAAACATTAGAATTAACGCCTGTGCAAACCACACTTGTTGGGCGAGTTCACATCAACATGTTTTTAACGTATCTTGAAGATTATTATACAAAGAAATCCTATGAAATATCATAAAATACCAACTACCCCATGATATTTCTGAATCCAATGTTTGTGGACTTTCATTGAAATACTGGAATTTCAATTCGTAACTTTCATTAAAGCTAGATGCGTGATTGAAATGAAACCCAATTCCAAAGCTAACCAACAAACCAAATGAACCTAACTATTTTACATTGCATTTCATTAGCTGAAGGTGAACGAATTACTTTTCATTTTAATTTTGTTACAAAACAAACAATCTGACTTAATTGTAGCTTCCAGTCTTCCCACCCACATTGTAATACCCGAAGCTCTAATTTATCGGTTTCGTATAAAGCATAGAAACTTGTATATGTTGCTTCTAGGATTGTACCGGATTATTATGTTATGAATGTGGTACAACGAGGGTTAAACATGTACAAATACATTTTGGGTTAGGACTTAGAATGTGAAGGAATCGTCTAATTGGGTTAGAATTGCAATAAGTGAAACTTAGGGGTCAACTAGGTAAATTGGAAAAATAAAAATGTTGATTTTTAGAGTTTAAATTCGTTTTTTTTCTATTCATCAGATTACTCCTCACGTCTCTTTCACTCTCATCCTATTAATTCATGGTTCAAACTCAATTTCATAAGGAAATCAAGCCAAATCTTGAAGATTTTGAAGGTTTGGGTTCTAATCATTGAGGTATGAATCTAGAAACCTCTAATTTCTCTTTTTGGAAGTTGTTTTATTCTCTTATTATGGCTTAAAATTCTGATTAGGGTTTAGGTGTTTTTTTTTGGGAGAAAAATGATGAGTTTTGGTTTTTGATATTAAATAGGCAAGGTCTTGAGGTATTTCATAGTAGATTATTAAATTTAATTATAATATTTATTCATTTTTGAATCAAGAAATAAACATACAAACAATTATATTACAACCTTCAAGGTTTATTGGATTTTAGAATTTGTTTCCATGAGGTCGCATACGTTGTAGACCTATGACTTTCATTTTTCATTTTGATTGAATACTCGGTCATTGGGGGCACCAAGGCCGAGATGCTTCCACGGTGGCTATACAATCGTGGCGTCCTCACTTAGAATGGACACATAAGGGTTCTAGCCAAGTAATGGCTATCGGGGGCGAATGGATCGATTCTAGTTACACGAGTCGGGTCGTGAATTATTCACGACAGGGGTTAGACGGTGAGTGTGCCCACACTGCTAACTCATGAGACTCACGTGGTTTGATCAACCCGTGAGAATGAAGTGTCTTCGTGACACAATTTGGTTTTAGTGACTCTTGTTACATCTTTATGATGTTCGGTTGATTATACGGTTTTTGATATCTTATGAATGCATTATTTTTATATATATTTTAAGTTGTATGAATCATGTTTATGAACTCGATAAATCTTCATCGTCTACCTACTTATTATACACTTGTTGTATTTATAAGTATCAATGTTCTTTATTTTTGTTTCCGCGTCTACGCGTTAAATATTCGTTTATTTTAATTTTATAATCCGTTCACTGAGCAAAGTTGCCCGGCCGTGTGTTTTGTTGACGCGGCAGGTACATAGGTGATTAGACAAGGGACGGGACTAAGAGAAATGAAGACAACTACGTTTGGACCTCCTTTTGAAGATCTTTGGATAGTCTACTTTTTGGTTCTTATGTGTATAATGCTATGTATATGTGAATATAAACCACAATTATAGTTGTCTTCAAATGATGGTTGGTAATTTCACGTTTATGTTAGTTAGTCAAGCTTTGAACTTCATAAATCTACTCAGTAGATTTATTATTATTTTTATGTCCCTTGAACTGTGACATAACCCTGTTCTTGGCCACGCGGAACAGGGGTGTTACACACATGTTCCTACGAGAACTCATATTTCTGCTTGAATTTGTTATCATAATATTAGTAACATTTTAAACCTATAAAAGAGAAGATGGTCTGATGACTTGTTATATCAAACACATTATATATGGACAATAAAATAAACTTTATTTTGGAAAAGATGTATAATTCAAGAAGCTAAAGTTGCAAGTGTATCCAATAAAATGTATAATTTCTTTGATCACAAAAGCTTTAACATTTATTATAACAATAACATAAAATGAAAAGTTTCTTTTCAAAAAAATAAAAAATAAAATGAAAAGTTAACTTATAATAAAATTATAAAAAAAATAGTAGTTTAAAAGATTTCTCTATAATCCTAAATTAAAGTTTAGAGTAAATTATGGTTTTAGTCCCTATGGTTCATTAAAAATTTGTATTTTCGTCATTGTGATTTTAAAATTACGTTTATCGTCCCTATGATTTACATTGTATTTCTTTTCTGATCCTTGGGTTAACAGCAGTCAACAAAAGTCGTTAAATATGTCCCGTACAATTGGATAACAATCTCATTCCATATGAAATATTAGGGGTGAAAAGGATTAAAAAAATGTAGGAAAAAACCATAACTTAGTGTTGATTCTTACCGGGTAAAGGCTTGGTTAAAGGACCTAGAAATTTCACAAGGCATATAGCATTACTATTACTTGTTTATTGGGTTACAATCTTTACAATTGGTTTCTAAACAACCTGCTTCAAAAATGCCAAAACAGCAACATACCTGGAAAATTAAAGTTATATAGTTACCCCTTCCAGGTCAATAACCAGAAGTACACAAAGGTTAGAATAGTAAAAAAAAACAAACCATGCACCAACAAACATAAGAGAATCCATTATTCTAAAACTTATAAAGAAGACATAGCAAACAACGGAAAAGGTCAAGCCAATGTCAAAATATTTTAGTAAACAAACTATTAGTCAAATAGTATCATTGAAGTAGGCGTCAAGATAAAAAAAAAGCATATAACATTAAACCATACTTGATGGCTAGAATCCCTTGTCTTCCCTTGTCTTGTTAATTGCTACAATGTTATCTTATCTCCTCCTCTATATGTTGGATACTTTGATGTATGACTCTGTTTCCTCTTAATAAATTTCCCCTTTTATTAAAAAACCATTACTTCATACTAAAATAACACATGATTTATTATGGTGCCAATGCATAGCTTATCTCTTCTCTTTATCTAGCAAAATCAAGTGAAACATCGGTTATGAACCAACAAAAATGGACCCTTTTTTGTTCATAGTTCAACAAAACCATAAATTGTTGGTTGAAAGCCAAGTACATTGAGGTTATATTTTTGTTAAATAAGATATGTTTCCAAGTAAATTATCCACAAAAAGAGATAATCACTCACATAAAATATACTCATAACCAGGATTCTTTAATAACAAATGATTCACTTTTGGTCCTCGCAGTTAGGTGTGACCGTGTGAGTGTGCACGTGTATATATACCTGAAAGTAGTCATATTTTCTTTTTAGCATTGGAGTGTCATTGGAGTGTCATATTTTCTTTTTAGCATTGGAGTGTCATCAATTACACTTAAACCATTTTTCTATAAAAATCATGTATGCAAGTTATTTGTTTGGTATGTATAGAAACCATGAAACATCCTCACTTAGGGGCTGTTTGGTTGGTTTTTTATTAAGCCTATATAGATAAAGTTATCTGTATGGATTAGGTCTTCTGTGTAGATTAATTAAATTGTTGTTTATTTGTTGGTCTGAACAAACTGTCTGAGTAAAAAAAATGACCATTTACCCTTTATATTTATTTTTGCGTTTTCAATTTAACTCTTTGTAACCAAAGGCAAGGCATGTGGGAACAACCGATGTCAAATTTAAGAGATAATTTTTGTTTTTTCGATGGAGAGGAGTTTAATAATAAGATGATGATGGTGCATACTTAAGCAATGCTAGTGCTTTATGTATTTTTCTTTCTTTGCTTCAATAACGTCGGATGTTGCGACTGTAATTATCCGACGCAATCATTTTGGTATTGTTGTAGTCGATGGTCGAGAGGCGGTGATGATGAAATTCTTGTTGTCTGAGTAAATCAGTGAAGTATGGAAATCCATTTGATGCAATCTCGATATTTGCAGCAGTTTATATATCCTCTTCTCATCGATCGTTTATAGATCTGAGCCTCATCTAAAAAATTCTCTATAAATAATTTTAAATGAATCTCGTGTAAATGTTCATATCTATTTTCGATTCTATACATATGGTATGTTGATGATAGCATTTACTCTTGTACACTCCATTGGCTAAACAAAACATAGAATTTGAAGTTTCAAATCAAAACAGTAATAAGTTTTGCAATTTGCATAGGAAGGGGTATGAAAGATTGTTAATCTATTGCAGGTATACAGATTATCACAAAACAGAAATGATGATCAAAAGTTAAAACAGTTTTACAAAACATTTCAAAGCTTCTAATAAAAACATGATTCTTAATTATAAGCAAGCTTCTAACAGGTTTATCTTCCTCCTCCCAGGGATTTGCCTTCATTGGTTGAGTCTCTTGTGTTGTAGAGAACACGAACATCGTTTTACGCTACCATGTATAGCTTTTAAACCTGTCTACATAAAATGAACAAAACCAGGTTCAGGGTAGTACCATCAGGTATACAATAAAAATATCAAGTTCCATAATCAAATAAACATCGATCGCTCTACATCCATGTCAACATCAATGATTTCATGATAGACAATATGACTAATATAGTGAATAAAAGCATAAAATTTCCCAAAAAAAAATACTTTAGCAGATAGACGAATCAATACAAGCACCTGTAAAACTAATGAAAAGAAAAATGAGCTAACATGGAGATATGGCTGGTAGGAAGGATATGGCTGCTCTCGTGCAACACCTTGAGAAATTATGGAGTCAATGATTGACTTATTTTACACATTTGGTATCTGTAGCTACTTGTAAATGAGAATTGTTGCTTTGGATTGTGATTGGTATCAGTTTCATCTCTTTAAACACCTATAACGTTTGTATCTTGTATGACATCTCTCATCACAACTCAAAACTATTATTCTGTTGGAGTGGTTTTATTCAACTTTAATAGGATCTTCATTTATTCAATGGCCATTAACTTATCAACTTTAATAGGATCTTCATATATGGTCTTTTTGGATTTATTAGACCATGATTGTTCCAGTGTCTTAGCTTCTATGTAAAGATTGACATATGCTATCTTTTTATGACGTGGTAAGGGAGTTAATAATCAAATATCAAGTTCCATAATCAAATAAACATCAATTACTCTACTATTTGGGATAGTGGTCAAGTCTGAGTACATCCTACGCCTTAGGATTGGAATACACTGGGATAGTTTTAGAGGATGTTTCATTGGTTTTTCATTAAGTTCTGTATGGATATAGTTGTCTGTGTGGATTAATATGCCTGATTGCGAATGTTTTTGTTGGAGGGTTTTTTCATAAATAAAAGGACCCCATTTTTAAAAGGGAGGGGCAGTTTTGGAAAGATTTGGCTTCCATGCATCATAAAGCTTACTGCATAAGCAGCTTCCATATCATTAAGACACTACGAAACAGACATGTATAGCTGACCAAATTGGTTGCAAGTCTCGTTATGCTCATTAAGCTGCTAACAAACATGCCCTTAGTTTTAGTATTGGTTCTGGAACTTACCAAGCTCCATCTTGAACATCCCAAGCATTCTTACAGAAGGTTAAGAGTCTGAAATAAACGATCTATTCGGTTCTCCAGATTTTCTTTGCTAGCTTCGGTTAAGTCCCAATAAACATAACAAACCACAACATAAATATTTAACAGTGGCAAAAGATTCAAACTTTTGATGCTAATAGAAAAGATAAAAGTACTTGAAGCCAATGGAACGATGATACCACCATCAATATCAATAACTTACTTCATAAATGTTACAGAAAACCTCACTCCATTTTGTCCACTAATTCACACATAGTAGTATTTCTGTTAATATTCCAAGAACATGATATATACACACATGGTTAGGGTTAAAACAAAAATGATACAGAAACCATTTGGGTCGAAACTCATTGATAGGGTTAAAGTTGAATCTTCTATTAGCCATTTATCTCTTGGTAGAACAAAACGGTTTGTATGGTTTTTTTGTTTTATTATTGTGCTGACAAAAGAATGAAAAGAAGAGTGTAGTTGATTCTTTTATATAAATAGAAGATCTATGTCGAACTGAACTCACATATCTTTTAACCTTTTCGTATTTGAACTCTTTTACGGGAGAACAACTCTGTCTAATTGAACTTTTTTCACTTACCACGTCGATTGATGCATGATCCATATCGTATTGATTCTCAAGTGATTCACGATTATGTTAGAAGAAGTCTCTTTCATTGTCATGTGAGTTTGCCTTTGTCATTTACATGTTTACATCAGAATTATTGGATGGTTTTATCCTCGCATTTTTTTGGATTTTTTCGGGAAAATGAGGTGTTTGATGTGTAGGTCTTGTTAGATTTCGTGACGGTTTAAATTGTATTAGGAAATCTTATTGGTTCCTACTTTAATTTCATATAACTTTAATTTCATATAGTAGAATTTGAGTAGTGGTCCGAGTTGTTAGGTTACTCATTCTCACCGTTGGATGGGGTAAGTATACATTATTATTGCTTTTCTTTTGGGCTCAATAGCATGCAAATTTTTCGTTTCTTTAATTCTACAAATTTACAGATATCTCAATTGCTGAGTAGTTGTTCGAGTTGTTACATTGCCCTTTCTCATCGGATGAATTTTATGTTACAAATCAACATCAAACTTTTATTGAATTTCTCGACAACATCACAAGGCTGCCATGTTGTTGTTTTAGGATTTTACATCGAAATTGTTTATGTATTTATGTTTTGTTTCTTCCATCTCTCAGATTTTGTTGAATACAACGAGAAGTGACCTTTTACCTCAACATTTCATGGTTCTTGTTCACATTTTCTTTTTGCAGATTTCTATTTCTTTTTGTGGACATGTTGATCGAGTAAGTTTCAACAATCTGAATCAAGAATGCAATCATCAAAGCTAACTACTTTTTCATTCTTTCTTTTTTCGTTACACTTTCAATTTTAATCCTTGTTTTTACATGATCGTTAGGTTGCTCTCATAGATGGCGTGATGCCGAAGCAAAGAAGTCGATGAATTTTGAAATAGGCGATGTCCTTCAACTTTTCCACATTGCTTATCCTACCAATAATGAGGTTAGTCAGATTGTTCGTTGATTACAAAATTATGGAATCAAATCAATATGGTATTTGTTTGGCTTGTATATACACACAACATTTTTTGTTTTCTACTAATTTTTGTTTAGATTGAGTGCTCCAGTTTGATTTTTGTGTTAATATTGCTGATTGATTTATATAAACTTAACCCAAGAGATCATATGTGCACTTGTTTTTTTGTTACAGATGCATTTTTTTTTAGCATGTTCTTGCATCATCTTGTGCCGTTCTCTTGGTGTTTTTAGTTTAAATACTTTTTTGCTTATGTTTCTACATTTTGCTTGATTAAATGTCACACATTTGATTGCTTTACGTGAATGAATGATAAAACCTTGAATTCACAACTTTTAGACAATTATTACCATCTGATTACAATTCCCCAAAAGAAGTGCAATTACGTTTTTTCTATTTTCGTATATTTAATTAATTTTTTTGCCACCAAATTATTTTATTCAATTCCTTGATTTCTTATTTGGGTTCGCATGTTTTTTGTTTTATGTAGCTTCCATTTCTTATTCACCACTGGATATTGCTTTGAACTAGGGGTTAGCATAACCGGATACCCGGCCATTTTCCCTGGAATCGGAACCGGAACCACCAACACCGGTTCCTTATACTTTGGAACCGGAACCGGAACAGGTACCCGGTTTCAATTTTTTTTTTTAAATTTTTTACATTGATACGATAAAAATATAATTCTAAATTACAAAATGCCGACTTAAAGTAATAAATACAACAAATGGTCAAAACTTATCTGATAAAAACTAATTATTACATAAATAAACTAGAAAGTTTGAGTTTTTGTTTATTATTTATAAATTTATAAAATAACTTTTATTTAAAAGTGGCGGGTAGCGGGTACCCAACGGGTAACGGTTCCAAAAAAATGAGAACCGAAAAACCGGTACTGATCGGTTCCGTATTTTAGGAACCGGAACCAATTTCCGAAGCGGTTAGTTCCAAAGGCGGGTACCCGGTTCCGATGCTCACCCCTACTTTGAACTCTTTGTAGAAATTTAGATGCGTTGTCTTATATCTGATGTGCGTTCTTTTTGTGAACTAAGTCGTGATTGAGAAAAAATCAGGAGATTCAACAATCGGCTTCTAGAATGCGAACATCGATAATAACTTTTTCGAATACTTTTGCGGCCGACAAATTATGCAAGGTGTTTCCTTTCCTATCCCTTATTACACATTCACTTTTATTCATATTTTAATTCTTATCCTGAATTGTTTTATTCATTTTGTATTTATGATTAATCATTATCGGTTTGAAGGTTCTACTTTGGATTTGTGGCCAAACTTCTCAAGAAATTTTAGGGATGCAAATTCTCTAGAGAGAAAAGTCCATGGAACATTTGAAGGTCATCCACAAGGTAAGAAACTCAATTAACTCCATGAGATAATTTAATATGCTATTTTAAAAACTTTCATTTTTTATTAAATAAAGATAAGATACAAGTCTGTAATGCTTCTGTGCAAGTTGTAAAACAACTTAACCAAAATAAAGAGAAATCCTAACACCCCTCCTCCATCCGCGGCGACCCATACTTTCATGTCCGCCAACCTAGACCCATTTCTCTAGCGACCATATGACAACCCATTTCGTCGTTATGCACATAAACATATCACACAAATCCGAAATTTATTTCATAAAGTAATTATTAACATAGATCTAATATCTCAAAAACGTAATTAATAAATTACCATTCATGAAATTTATGATTTATAATAACTCAAAAATCTTAAATCAATTCTTGAATAATCCAAAACTATTTAAACTATAAACAAATCTATAGATCCTCTATATTACCGAAACTTGAATCCAAGGATTGAAAAGAAGCTTTAAAGACTTGTACATTTATTTATTTTTAAATTCGGAATGATCGTTCAAAATGCGTTTGAAGTTAACGGATATGTCGTTAGGTGATAGGATTTACATTGATTTCTCTTTTTCTGTAATATTTCAATTTTTAATGCCATTTTCATACTAATCTTGATTTTTGATTATGCGATGTTGTTTTGAGAGTATTGGCATCACTAATTCTTGAAAATTTGCTAAAAATGATCATAAAAGGGGTAACGAGCACTGTCCTAGTTGGCAATGTACTTGATGTAAAAATAAGTTAAATTTCTCTATTAAATATATAGTTTCTGCGTTAATCATCAAACTTAACTCTCTTAAATTTTTTATGCGTTTACTTGATCTCGTTTTTTTATGTTGTAATATGTCAATTTCAGGTAGATTTTGCTAGAATTTCTTCAAAGAGTAGTTGCAAGGGTTTTCGGGTGTTTTAGTTTCCTAACTAATTATAATGTTAATGATACGTATTAGAAAATATGTTGATTATAATAGTGTGATTTGTAGGTATGGATTTTTAGGATGGGGCATAAGATGGTTTAGTTGCCAAACGTAGGTAACAAAGTCCGATGACATCCATAAATCTCATCCTTGCTCTTGGTTTTTATTGGACTTAATTTCTTTAATTTTTTATTATGTGTGATGGATCTCGATTTTATTGTATATTATTGCACGAGATACTTTCAGGGTTTTGGGTTTGTTCGATTATGCAGGTATATTTTTTATAAATTATGTTCTTAGTTTTTGTGCTAATTGTTAGCATCATATTCTTTTTCTCTCTTCACTAATTGATATCTAATTTCAACGAAGAGTACTTTATGATCGAAATTGTGGGATTTAGTTTTTGATTTGTGGGATTTGTAAATGTGCACAACGACGAAATGGGTTGTCAGAGGGTCGCCGGAGAAGAGCTCAAGGTTGACAGACATTAGAGTGTGGGTCTTGATAGACGAAGGAGGAGGTTAGGCTTTCTCTTAGTTATTGTTAAGAAGAAGCATTAAAATTATACCTTACTTTATTTAATAAATAATGCAAAATTTACAAATGGCCCATTAAGTTTTATATAGGATGGACTTAACCAAGTTTCTTAGCTTGCAGATTATCCACTAGTGTTCCAGGCACATTCTCTCAAGGGAACGTGCATCCATAGATTTTCTAAGAAACTTTGCCACAAATCCAAAGTAGAACCTCCAAACGAGATAATGGTCTACATATTTTATAGAATGTGTATTATATATCAATATAACAGTAAATATTGATTAACGTTGTAATATGAATGGAGAGTATACAAACCTAAAACCGTTCCATGAAAATCATTGAAAAATTGTGCCAAACCTCCCTGAAATTGACAGACTGCAAAAGTAAAAACGAGATCAATTAAACATACAAAATAAGGAATTTAAGTTTGATGATTAATACAATAAATAAATATTTAGTAGAGAAACAAACCTCATCTTTCCATCAAGTACATTGTCAACTAGGACAGTGTTCATTGACCTCTTCTTCGACGATCCTTTATGTAACACCCCTTTCCCGAGATGGAAAAAGAGGTTACTTTCAACAAACAACATGCTAACATGCTAACAGAAACATATAGAGCACTATTAAACCTTCGCAAAGAAACAACATCAGAAAAATAATTGCCTCAAATTATACATTTTCCTTTCTCTTATCAACGCTTGCTCTACAACAATAATGAGCTAACCGCGCCAACAACGAACCTCTAATTTAAGATGATAGTCTGAATCACATACTCCTTAGTTTCCTTGAATACCTGCCGCGAAGAAAAAAATGCGGCTGAACCAAACGCGCAGTGTGCGGATACGAAGATAACAAAACAAATAATCGAGCCAAACGTGAATGGAACAAAAGTTAAAATTTGGACAAGGAATGTACTTTTAATATGAAGCTCGAATTTCTAACACATATCATAACCAACATATTGAGGACTTAGAGACCAACTTACAAAAAATTTGTCCCAAAACTCATGACATCAAAAATAAGAGTTATTGTCAAACTTTCAAATCAAAACAACTATTGCCAACTAAATCTCAAACGAACGTGAGAAGCTTAACGAAAATCATATCATAGGATTGCATACCGAGCTCAAACCAATAATCGCATACGCTTGTGTTTCATGTCATGCATTGACAGATACAACAAGGTCAGACATAGCCTCATAGGCACATACATTGGACATGCACATCCAACTGTACTACATAATGTGAGATGCGGTGTAGGACACTACACTGTCATCCACCTACAAACAAATCAAATATGCTAGGCCGACCCATATGCCTCCTGAATCAAATCACCCGTCACCCCATAATCAGCTCTCACCGGAGCACAAACATAATCGAAAGAAGACGCCGTGGACTGATCACACCGCCACGGTGGTGTCACGTCATCGGTGCCACAATGACGTGCCTAAGGTATAGGGGTGAGCATCGGAACCGGGTACCCGTGTTTGGAACCGGAACCGCTTCGGAACTGCTGGTTCCGGTTCCTGAAACGCGGAACCGATCAGGACCGGTTCCGGTTCTCACTTTTTGGGAACCATTACCCACTGGGTACCCGCTACCGTCACTTTTAAATAAAAAATATTTTATATATTTATAAGTAATAAATAAAAACTCAAATTTTCTAGTTTGTTTATGTAATAATTAGTTTTTATCGGATTAGTTTTGACCATTTGTTGTATTTATTACTTTAAGTCGGTATTTTGTAGTTCATAGTTATATTTTTATCGTACGCAATTTAAAAAAAATTTAAAAAAAATTGAAACCGGGTACCCGGTACCGGAACCGGTCCCGTCGGTTCCGGTTCCAAAATATAAGGAACCGGTGTTAGCGGTTCCGGTTCCGGTTCGGGATTTCCAAGAACCGCCGGTTCCGAGTTCGGTTCCGGTTCCATGGAAAATAGCCGGGTACCCGGTTATGCTCACCCCTACTAAGGTACCCCCATAGGTGGTTAGTAGCTCGGTATAGTCTAATGCATAAAGTACGAAAGTATGTGACAAAATATATAATTATACTTAAATGAATCGCAAATTACACTTTTTTTTTATTAACCTGGATATCCAACCCGCTATGCGAGCCGACTAATCCTAGGACGACCACCCGCTTTGCGGGTAGCCCGGAGTCACCGCATTTGAACCTCCGTGGCCACAAGGGGATTTTTTTTACCCCTCCCTGGATTTGAACCTGGGACCTCCTAGTACCTTTGACCTTTGGAATCCAAGCTCAAACCATTGAGGCACCACCCTTGTGGTTCAAATTACACTTATTACAAAACGAATCAAATGACAATTGACTATAAAAATATTAACCAATCCTCAAAAAAGCTTCATAATTTCGAAAACGCTTTATCGAACGACTTACAAATAAAAAGGGAGTTTAAATGACACGAGTTTAGTAAACCATTGACATAACTTAGTGTAAGAACTCTAACAAAGATTTAGAACCAAAAACATATGGCGAATAAATACCAGTTATCGACTAAGAATCTCCCACTTACAACTTTTCTGAATCAAGGCATACGGTTTTCAGAATTTTCACGTTTAAAAATCCAGTATTTTCTCATACTTCAAGAAGGTTTTAGAAAAATATGTCAAAACAGAAGTTTTAGACGAATGTCTTGTGGTTCCAAAGAATCAAGAATGAACTAAATCGGATTTAAAATGGATTTTATATGAATTTTCAAAATCAGTGTCGCTGTTCTAGTCTAAAACGAGACCAGTTCTCAAAAATCACGATTTTAGCCAACATAGATCGAAAATTACAGTTTTGTTGTGTGACGACAGTTTGTAGAAGACTTTTCAAGGTTTTCAAAAACATATCGTATGCCTTAATCCGATAAACAAGCGAGTCTTTATGATTTTTACAAATAACATGAAATTTTTAGAATTAAATTCAACAGATTTAAAAGTGGAATTTGATGTTTCTAACATATACAAATCTCGATTTATTATAAGTAAAACTAAAAGAAAAATACCCAAACACATACATGATTAAACGAACGACTAATCGAACGGAACATAATTAACTTGACGAAAGAAGGAACACCGTATACACCGAATCGAACGAATAGAAGTGAAAGAAATAACGAAAATCGTATACATATCTGATGAATCAAATAAACGTAAACGAATTTATCACATATAAAAACTGATCAAATTAATACAAGAGAGGGAGTAAGGAATCCATACCTTAAGGGATGTCTAATATCGCTAAAAAAACCCATCAGATTTCTTCAATAAATATTCAGAATCACGATAAAAACTTCAACCTCAAATCCAACCTCGAATTTAATATCTGAGCACTAAATCCTCACGACTTAGACTAAGGGTTTATGGAAACATTTGTAAAAATAAAGTGAAATCTATGATAGGTACCCAATTGAATCATCATGAGAAAAAAAATGGGTAGCCCTAGTCACGATGACATTTCCTAGAACAAGTCAAACACAACTTTCTTTTTTTTCCTTTTTCTTTGAATTCCTCCACTGTTTAAATGGCTCAACCATAGGATGGTTATAAAAACTTAAAATCCCAATTTAATAGAAAGATTGCCGATCACAATGAAGATTATCCAAAATTTTCAAAGTTTTTCTTATTGGTCACACTAGCCCTTACTAGTTTTATAATCAACTCAACAAATAAATACCCATTATCTTATAAACAATACCCTATAAATTTCGGGATATTACAATCACCCCCCCTTAAAGAAATTCCGGCCTCGGAATTTAAGTAACCATAATGTCAATCAAATATCAATCTTCTAAATCCTGAGTACAAATGGTTTTACACTACCGTACCTTGAGGATTACCAAAATTGAATCAAAATATCGATTACTAAATACTTGATCAAGATAGCTTAATCTAACAACTATCGAAACGGTAAGCTATTACAATCCACGCCGCTTAAAAGAGTTTCATCCTCCAAATTCATCACCCAAAGTGTCAACAAATCAATACTCAAGTCACAATTCAATCTTGGTGCACGAGATGAAACCCCAAAAATCATTTCAATGGAATAGCTTATATCTCAACATAAATGTCACTCTACCAAGTCTAAAGCACTATAAAAATAACCACCAAAGGTCACCACTTTCAAAATACCGTATATCAAGATCCTTGATACAAACTTGGACAACTAATACCGCTTTTGAAATCAAAATCAAACTCGAACCATCAGACTTGAGCATCCAAATATCTCTAAATAAACGTCTCTATTTTATTTGAATCACAAACCATATTTGTCATCTTATTTATACAATCGATACCGAAAATTGTTAACCATTCAGTCAAGGTTTACCCAATATATATATATATAGGGGTGGATTCAAATGTGAACCTATCTTTGATTGTGAACATGAGGACGAATCACAACCATCCATTTTAAATCAGATCAAAATACAAGGGATAAAATTCGCGGTGGCATTTTTGTAAATAAGTGGAAAACTCAGGTCATGGCTTAAATCATAAATATAACCTGACGATTTAAATAAGAACCAGACATCATCTTCTTCGCCAAATTTCTTCATCATCTTCCTCAAATTTCTTCATCATCTTCACCAAACTTCTTCGTCATCTTTCCTAAATTTCTTCATCATCTTCCCCAAAAGAAATTCAGTTCCACCCCCAAATTTCTTCATCATCTTCCCCAAAATAAATTTTCGCACAAGTTTGTTTTTGCTTTGTGTTCTTCCTTTGAATCACAAGTCTTTTCAGATCCAGATTCTTTTTCTTGATAAAGTGTAAGAAGGTTATTCAAATGTTTTTTTTCCTTTAATATGATTGTTCATCATTTTATCACAGTAAGCTTCTGTGAAACACATTTGCTTGAATTCTTGCTTTTCAAAACCTTTGGTTCCATTGTAGCTTATATTCAGTCTGAATATAACCTACAATTATGGGTTTGTATACTTGTAACTTATATTCTGACTGAATATAAGCTACAATTATGGATTTGTATAATTGTAGCTTATATTCAGTCTGAATATAAGCTAAAATTATGTGTTTGAATAATTGTAGCTTATATTCAGTCTGAATATAAGCTAAAATATGTGTTTGTATAATTGTAGCTTATATTCAGTTTGAATATAAGCATAAAATGTTATGCTTATATTCAGACTGAATATAAGCTACAATTATGGGTTTGTATAATTGTAGCTTATATTCAGACTGAATATAAGCATAACATTGTAGTATCACAATGTCATGTTTATATTCAGTCTGAATATAAGCTACAATTGTAGCTTATATTCAGTCTAAATATAAGCTAAAACTATGTGTTTGAATAATTGTAGCTTATATTGAGTCTGAATATAAGCTAAAATTATGTGTTTGTATAATTATAGTTTATATTCAGTCTGAATATAAGTATATAATGTCATGTTTATATTCAGTCTGAATATAAGCTACAATTATGGATTTGTATAATTTAGATTATATCAGTCTGAATATAAGCTAAAATTATATGTTTGTATAATTGTAGCTTATATTCAGTCTGAATATAAGCTACAATTATAGGTTTGTATAAGTGTAGCTTATATTCAGTAAGCTAAAATTATATGTTTGTATAATTGTAGCTTATATTCAGTCTGAATATAAGCTACAATTATAGGTTTGTATAATTGTAGCTTATATTCAGTCTGAATATAAGCTACACTTATACAAACACATAATTGTAGATTATATTCAGTCTGAATATAAGCTAAAATTATGTGTTTGTATAAGTGTAGCTTATATTCAGTCTGAATATAAGCTAAAATTATGTGTTTGTATAAGTGTAGCTTATATTCAGTCTGAATATAAGCTAAAATTATGTGTTTGTATAACTGTAACTTATATTCAGTCTGAATATAACTATAAAATGTCATGTTTATATTCAGTCTGAATATAAGTTACAATTATGGGTTTGTATAATTGTAGCTTATATTCAGTCTGAATATAAGCATAACATTTTAGTATCACAATGTCATGTTTATATTCAGTCTGAATATAAGCCAAAATTATGTGTTTGCATAATTGTAGCTTATATTCAGTCTGAATATAAGCATAAAATTTTAGTATCACAATGTCATGTTTATATTCAATCTGAATATAAACTACAAGTGGGTTTGTATAATTTTAGCTTATATTCAGTCTGAATATAAGCTAAAATTATATGTTTGTATAATTGTAGCTTATATTCAGTCTGAATATAAGCATAATATTGTAGTATATATTCAGTCTGAAGAGCAAGTCACACAGAGCCAAAATTAGAGCCAAAATTCTCGGTTAAGGAGGGAGCATTCTCTTAGTTATTGTTAAGAAGAAGCATTAAAAATTGTACCTTAACTTTATTTAATAAATAATGCAAACAGTAAAAATAGCCCAGTAAGTTATATATAGGATGCACATAACCAAGTTTCTTACCTTGCAGATTACCCCCTAGTGTTCCATGCACATTCTCTCAAGCGAACGTGCATCCATAGATTTTCTAAGAAACTTTGCCACAAATCCAAAGTAGAACCTCCAAACGAGATAATGATTTACATATTTTCTGAATGTGTATTATATATCAATATAAGAGTAAATATAGATTAACGTTATAATAAGATTGGAGAGTGTACAAACCTAAAACCGTTCCATGAGCATCTTGTGTCGAATCTCCCAGAAATTGACAGACTGCAAAAAGTACAAACGAGATCAATTAAATACACTAAATGAGGAATTTAAGTTTGATGATTAATGCAATAAATATATATTTAGTAGAGAAACAAACCACATCTTTCCATCAAGTACATTGTCAACTAGGACAGTGCTCATTGACCTCTTCTCCGGCGATCCTTTAACGATCAGTCTTAGCAAGTTCAAAAGATTTAACGGTGTCAATCCTTGCAAAACCACAACATCATATAACCAAGAATAAAGATTAGTATAAAAATGACAACATAAACCGAAAGGTTACATTAAAATAAAAATCAATGGACAGTCCAACCTCATAACCGGAGATCCGTAATAATTACAGCGGCATTAAGGTCATTGTGGGAAATCTCCCACCTCCAATTAAATTTCTATTACATTTACCGGAGATTGCAAAAGTAAAAAAAAACGAGATCAAATAAACGCACACAAAATTTATGAAAATTAAATTTGATGATCAATGCAATAACTAAATAATTCATGGAGAAACATACCTGAGCTTTCCGTCAAGTAACTTCCCAACTATGACAATGCTCGTCGACCTCTTCTCCGGGGACCTTATTATGATCATCTTTAGCAAATTTTGAAAAACTTACGGTGTCAATCCTCGCAAAACCACAACATCATATAGCATAGAATCTATAGAAGTACGAAAAGGACGACATAAATTGAAAGATTACAATAAAAAAGAAATTGATATACAGTTCATCCCCATAAGATTTCATAGGCATTTTAGTTATTATGTTTTTTAAAGTTAAGGTACAAGTCTTTAAAGCTCCTTTCAAGGTTTGAATGAAAGTTTGATATTATTAAGGACCTATAAATTTCTGAAGGATTTTAAGATATGTCCTCCAATATTCAAATTTATTCTTAAAAGACATTCTACCAATTTCTATATCCTCGAATAACCCATAATTAAATCGACAATACCAAAACGTTCAAAACGTACCAAACTACAACTCTCCTTAAAGATAAACAAGGTCAAAAATTACAACTACATCATTCATTCAGAGATTCTAAAATATAAGCACTTAAGACTCTTGGACCACCAACCAATCTATTTTTAAAATATATTCTTTGCAATATAATGCCAACCATAGCAAAGAAACAATCACATATTTTATCCTTGAGCACCTCACATAGAGACTTAAATAGCATACAACGAATAACAATAACGTCTAAGAAAATCACCAACCTAACCATAACCCAAAACCATAACTCATTAATCCTTGTGCCAACTAAGAAGCCATTTATGATAACAAAAATAATTCGACCACCACGCTTCCGCTACTCAATTAAGATATCCTCTCCTAACTATCCATAAACTACCCATACTCACAGGTCAAACCTATTTGGTTTTCTACAAAATAGAACCTGGCTTTCTCTTAGTTATTGTTAAGAAGAAGCATTAAAAATTGTACCTTAACTTTATTTAATAAATAATGCAAACAGTAAAAATAGCCCATTAAGTTATATATAGGATGGACATAACCAAGTTTACGTCAAGTAACTTCCCAACTATGATAGTGCTCGTTGACCTCTTCTCCGGGGACCTTATTATGATCATCTTTAGCAAATTTTGAAGAACTTACGGTGTCGATCCTCGCAAAACTACAACATCATATAGCAAAGAATCTATAGAAGTACGAAAAGAACGACATAAATTCAAAGATTACAATAAAAAAGAAATCAATATACAGTTCATCCCATAATGGCAGATCCATTGATTTCATAGGTATTTTAGTTATTATGTTTTTTAAAGTTAAGGTACAAGTCTTCAAAGCTCCTTTCAAGGCTTGAAATGAAAGTTTGATATTATTAAGGACCTATAGATTTCTTAAGTATTTTAAGATTTTGGATAATTCAAGATCTAATTTACGAGTTTTGAGTTTTTGTGAGTTTCCATTATTGTGTATGTTCTTAAGATATTACATTTGTGCTTAGTTATTACTTTATGATCGAAATGGTGGGATTTAGTTTCTGATTTGTGGGATTTCTTTATGTGCACAACGACGAAATGGGTTGTCAGAGGGACGCCGGAGAAGAGCTCAAGGTTGACAGACAATAGAGTGTGGGTCTTGACAGACCAAGGAGGAGGGTTAGGTTATCTCTTAGTTATTGTTAAGAAGAAGCATTAAAAATTGTACCATAACTTTATTTTATAAATAATGCAAACAGTAAAAATAGTACATTAAGTTATATATAGGATGGACATAACCAAGTTTCTTACCTTGCAGATTACTCCCTAGTGTTCCATGCACATGCTCTCAAGCGAACGTGCATCCATAGATTTTCTAAGAAACTTTGCCACAAATCCGAAGTAGAACCTCCAAACGAGATAATGATCTACATATTTTCTGAATGTGTATTATATATCAATATAAGAGTTAATATAGATTAACGTTATAATAAGATTGGAGAGTATACAAACCTAAAACCGTTCCATGATCATCTTGTGCCAAATCTCCCTGAAATTAAAAGTACAAACGAGATCAGTTAATAATAAAAAAATAAGGAATTTAAGTTTGATGATTAATACAATAAATATACATTTAGTAGAGAAACAAACCTCATCTTTCCATCGAGTACATTGTCAACTAGAACAGTGCTCATTGACCTCTTCTCCGGCGCTCCTTTAAGGATCAGTCTTAGCAAGTTCAAAAGAATTAACGGTGTCAATCCTTGCAAAACCACAACATCATATAACCAAGAATAAAGATTAGTATGAAAATGACAACATAAACCGAAAGGTTACAGTAAAATAAAAATCAATGGACAATCAAACCTCATAACCGGAGATCCGTAATAATTACAGCGGCATTAAGGTCATTGTGGCAAATCTCCCACCTCCAATTTAATTTTCTATTACATTTTCGGAGATTGCAAAAGTAAAATAAACGAGATCAAATAAACGCACACAATGAAGATTATCCAAAATTTTCAAAGTTTTTCTTATTGGTCAAACTAAGTCTTCTAGTTTTATAATCAACTCAATAAATACATACCAATTATCTTATAAATAATACCCTATAAATTTCGGGATATTACAATCTACCTCCCTTAAAGAAATTCCGGCCTCGGAATTTAAGTAACCATAATGTCAATCAAATATCAATCTTCTAAATCCTGAGTACAAATGGTTTTACACTACCGTACCTTGAGGATTACCAAAATTGAATCAAAATATCGATTACTAAATACTTGATCAAGATAGCTTAACCTAAAAACTATCGAAACGGTAAGCTATTACAATCCACGCCGCTTAAAAGAGTTTCATCATTCAAATTCATCACCCAGAGTGTCAACAAATCAATACTCAAGTCACAATTCAATCTTGGTGCACGAGATGAAACCCCAAAAATCATTTCAATGGAATAGCTTATATCTCAACATAAATGTCACTCTACCGAGTCTAAAGCACTATAAAAATAACCACCAAAGGTCACCACTTTCAAAATAACCGATTAGCTAAGAGAAGCCCTAGAGTAAGGCTTTAGCCTCAGCCTCCATATTATTGCTTTGACCAAAGTTGCATGAGAATGCTAAAACAATACCGTATATCAAGATCCTTGATACAAACTTGGACAACTAATACCACTTTTGAAATCAAAATCAAACTCGAAAAATTAGACTTGAGCATCCAGATATCTCTAAATAAACGTCTCTATTTTATTTGAATCACAAACCATATTTGTCATCTTATTTATACAATCGATACTGAAAATTGTTAACCATTCAGTCAAAGTTTACCCAATATATATATATAACACGGCTAAGTATATGTCCTCCAATATTCAAATTTATCCATAAAAGACATTCTACCAATTTCTATATCCTCGAATAACCCATAATTAAATCGACAATACCAAAACGTTCAAAACATGCCAAACTACAAATCTCCTTAAAGATAAACAAGGTCAAAAATTACAACTACATCATTCATTCAGAGATTCTAAAATATAAGCACTTAAGACTCTTGGACCACCAACCAATCTATTTTTAAAATATATTCCTTGCAATTAAATGCCTACCTTAGCAAAGAAACAATCACATATTTTATCCTTAGCGCCGCACATAGAGACTTAAATAGCATACCAACAATAACAATAACGTCAAAGAAAATCACCAACCTAACCATAACCCAAAACCATAACTCATTAATCCTTGTGCCAACTAAGAAGCCATTTATGATAACAAAAATAATTCGACCACCACGCTTCCGCTACTCAATTAAGATATCCTCTCCTAACTATCCATAAACTACCCATACTCACAGGTCAAACCTATTTGGTTTTCTACAAAATAGAACCTGGTTTTCTCTTAGTTATTGTTAAGAAGAAGCATTAAAAATTGTACCTTAACTTTATTTAATAAATAATGCAAACAGTAAAAATAGCCCATTAAGTTATATATAGGATGGACATAACCAAGTTTACGTCAAGTAACTTCCCAACTATGATAGTGCTCGTTGACCTCTTCTGCGGGGACCTTATTATGATCATCTTTAGCAATATTTGAAGAACTTACGGTGTCGATCCTCGCAAAACTACAACATCATATAGCAAAGAATCTATAGAAGTACGAAAAGAACGACATAAATTCAAAGATTACAATAAAAAAGAAATCAATATACAGTTCATCCCATAATGGCAGATCCATTGATTTCATACGTATTTTAGTTATTATGTTTTTTAAAGTTAAGGTACAAGTCTTCAAAGCTCCTTTCAAGGCTTGAAATGAAAGTTTGATATTATTAAGGACCTATAGATTTCTTAAGTATTTTAAGATTTTGGATAATTCAAGATCTAATTTAGGAGTTTTGAGTTTTTGTGAGTTTCAATTATTGTGTATGTTCTTAACATATTACATTTGTGCTTAGTTATTACTTAATGATCGAAATGGTGGGATTTAGTTTCTGATTTGTGGGATTTCTTTATGTGCACAACGACGAAATGGGTTGTCAGAGGGACGCCGGAGAAGAGCTCAAGGTTGACAGACAATAGAGTGTGGGTCTTGACAGACCAAGGAGGAGGGTTAGGTTATCTCTTAGTTATTGTTAAGAAGAAGCATTAAAAATTGTACCATAACTTTATTTTATAAATAATGCAAACAGTAAAAATAGTACATTAAGTTATATATAGGATAGACATAACCAAGTTTCTTACCTTGCAGATTACTCCCTAGTGTTCCATTCACATGCTCTCAAGCGAACGTGCATCCATAGATTTTCTAAGAAACTTTGCCACAAATCCAAAGTAAAACCTCCAAACGAGATAATGATCTAAAACCGTTCCATGATCATCCTGTGTCAAATCTATCTGAAATTAAAAGTACAAGCGAGATCAATTAAACATAAAAAATAAGGAATTTAAGTTTGATGATTAATACAATAAATATACATTTAGTAGAGAAACAAACCTCATCTTTCCATCAACTACATTGTCAACTACGATCAGTCTTAGCAAGTTTAAAAGAATTAACGGTGTCAATTCTTGCAAAACCACAACATCATATAACCAAGAATAAAGATTAGTATGAAAATGACAACATAAACCGAAAGGTTACAGTAAAATAAAAATCAATGGACAGTCCAACCTCATAACCGGAGATCCGTAATAATTACAGCGGCATTAAGGTCATTGTGGCAAATCCCCCACCTCCAATTTAATTTTCTATTACATTTACCGGAGATTGCAAAAGTAAAAAAAACGAGATCAAATAAACGCACACAAAATTTTTGAAAATTAAATTTGATGATCAATGCAATAACTAAATAATTAGTGCAGAAACATACCCGAGCTTTCCGTCAAGTAACTTCCCAACTATGACAGTGATCGTCGACCTCTTCTCCGGGGACCTTATTATGATCATCTTTAGCAAATTTTGAAGAACTTACGGTGTCGATCCTCGCAAAACCACAACATCATATAGCAAAGAATCTATAGAAGTACGAAAAGGACGACATAAATTGATAGATTACAATAAAAAAGAAATCAATATACAGTTCATCCCCATAATGGCAGATCCATTGATTTCATAGGTATTTTAGTTATTATGTTTTTTAAACTTAAGGTAAAGTCTTTAAAGCTCCTTTCAAGGTTTGGAATGAAAGTTTGATATTATTAAGGACCTATAAATTTCTGAAGGATTTTAAGATATGTCCTCCAATATTCAAATTTATTCTTAAAAGACATTCTACCAATTTATATATCCTCGAATAACCCATAATTCAATCGACAATACCAAAACGTTCAAAACGTACCAAACTAAAACTCTCCTTAAAGATAAACAAGGTCAAAAATTACAACTACATCATTCATTCAGAGATTCTAAAATATAAGCACTTAAGACTCTCGGACCACCAACCAATCTATTTTTAAAATATATTCCTTGCAATAAAATGCCTACCATAGCAAAGAAACAATCACATATTTTATCCTTAAGCACCTCACATAGAGACTTAAATAGCATACCACCAATAACAATAACGTCTAAGAAAATCACCAACCTAACCATAACCCAAAACCATAACTCATTAATCGTTGTGCCAACTAAGAAGCCATTTATGATAACAAAAATAATTCGACCACCACGCTTCCACTACTAAATTAAGATATCCTCTCCTAACTATCCATAAACTATCCATACTCACATATAAAACCTATTTGGTTTTCTACAAAATAGAACTTGGCTTTCTCTTAGTTATTGTTAAGAAGAAGCATTAAAAATTGTACCTTAACTTTATTTAATAAATAATGCAAACAGTAAAAATAGCCCATTAAGTTATATATAGGATGGACATAACCAAGTTTCTTACCTTGCAGATTACCCCCTAGTGTTCCATGCACATTCTCTCAAGCGAACGTGCATCCATAGATTTTCTAAGAAACTTTGCCACAAATCCAAAGTAGAACCTCCAAACGAGATAATGATCTACATATTTTCTGAATGTGTATTATATATCAATATAAGAGTAAATATAGATTAACGTTATAGTAAGGTTGGAGAGTATACAAACCTAAAACCGTTCCATGATCATCTTGTGCCAAATCTCCTGA
Source organism: Silybum marianum (assembly GCA_036898165.1). NCBI lineage: Eukaryota > Viridiplantae > Streptophyta > Magnoliopsida > Asterales > Asteraceae > Silybum > Silybum marianum. The sequence goes on along the minus strand of CM072540.1, from coordinate 9,235,267 downwards.
AATTAAAAGTATAAACGAGATCAATTAAACACACAAAATAAGGAATTTATGTTTGATGATTAATACAATAAATATACATTTAGTAGAGAAACAAACATCATCTTTCCATCAAGTACATTGTCAACTAGGCAAAGGCTCATTGACCTCTTCTCCGACGATCCTTTAACGATCAATCTTAGCAAGTTCAAAAGAATTAACGGTGTCAATCCTTGCAAAACCACAACATCATATAACAAGGAATTAAGATTAGTATGAAAATGACAACATAAGCCGAATGGTTACAGTAAAATAAAAAATAAAAATCAATGGACAGTCCAACCTCATAACCGGAGATCCGTAATAATTACAGCGGCATTAAGGTCATTGTGGCAAATCCCCCACCTCCAATTTAATTTTCTATTACATTTACCGGAGATTGCAAAAGTAAAAAAAACGAGATCAAATAAACGCACACAAAATTTTTGAAAATTAAATTTGATGATCAATGCAATAACTAAATAATTAGTGCAGAAACATACCCGAGCTTTCCGTCAAGTAACTTCCCAACTATGACAGTGATCGTCGACCTCTTCTCCGGGGACCTTATTATGATCATCTTTAGCAAATTTTGAAGAACTTACGGTGTCGATCCTCGCAAAACCACAACATCATATAGCAAAGAATCTATAGAAGTACGAAAAGGACGACATAAATTGATAGATTACAATAAAAAAGAAATCAATATACAGTTCATCCCCATAATGGCAGATCCATTGATTTCATAGGTATTTTAGTTATTATGTTTTTTAAACTTAAGGTACAAGTCTTTAAAGCTCCTTTCAAGGTTTGGAATGAAACTTTGATATTATTAAGGACCTATAAATTTCTGAAGGATTTTAAGATATGTCCTCCAATATTCAAATTTATTCTTAAAAGACATTCTACCAATTTATATATCCTCGAATAACCAATAATTCAATCGACAATACCAAAACGTTCAAAACGTACCAAACTAAAACTCTCCTTAAAGATAAACAAGGTCAAAAATTACAACTACAGAGATTTTAAAATATAAGCACTTAAGACTCTCGGACCACCAACCAATCTATTTTTAAAATATATTCCTTGCAATAAAATGCCTACCATTGCAAAGAAACAATCACATATTTTATCCTTAAGCACCTCACATAGAGACTTAAATAGCATACCGCCAATAACAATAACGTCTAAGAAAATCACCAACCTAACCATAACCCAAAACCATAACTCATTAATCGTTGTGCCAACTAAGAAGCCATTTATGATAACAAAAATAATTCGACCACCACGCTTCCGCTACTAAATTAAGATATCCTCTCCTAACTATCCATAAACTATCCATACTCACATATCAAACCTATTTGGTTTTCTACAAAATAGAACCTGGCTTTCTCTTAGTTATTGTTAAGAAGAAGCATTAAAAATTGTACCTTAACTTTATTTAATAAATAATGCAAACAGTAAAAATAGCCCATTAAGTTATATATAGGATGGACATAACCAAGTTTCTTACCTTGCAGATTACCCCCTAGTGTTCCATGCACATTCTCTCAAGCGAACGTGCATCCATAGATTTTCTAAGAAACTTTGCCACAAATCCAAAGTAGAACCTCCAAACGAGATAATGATCTACATATTTTCTGAATGTGTATTATATATCAATATAAGAGTAAATATAGATTAACGTTATAGTAAGGTTGGAGAGTATACAAACCTAAAACCGTTCCACGATCATCTTGTGCCAAATCTCCTGAAATTAAAAGTATAAACGAGATCAATTAAACACACAAAATAAGGAATTTATGTTTGATGATTAATACAATAAATATACATTTAGTAGAGAAACAAACATCATCTTTCCATCAAGTACATTGTCAACTAGGCAGTGCTCATTGACCTCTTCTCCGACGATCCTTTAACGATCAATCTTAGCAAGTTCAAAAGAATTAACGGTGTCAATCCTTGCAAAACCACAACATCATATAACAAGGAATTAAGATTAGTATGAAAATGACAACATAAGCCGAATGGTTACAGTAAAATAAAAAATAAAAATCAATGGACAAATTCAACCTCATAACCGGAGATCCGTAATAATTACAGCGGCATTAAGGTCATTGTGGCAAATCCCCCACCTCCAATTTAATTTTCTATTACATTTACCGGAGATTGCAAAAGTAAAAAAAACGAGATCAAATAAACGCACACAAAATTTTTGAAAATTAAATTTGATGATCAATGCAATAACTAAATAATTAGTGCAGAAACATACCCGAGCTTTCCGTCAAGTAACTTCCCAACTATGACAGTGATCGTCGACCTCTTCTCCGGGGACCTTATTATGATCATCTTTAGCAAATTTTGAAGAACTTACGGTGTCGATCCTCGCAAAACCACAACATCATATAGCAAAGAATCTATAGAAGTACGAAAAGGACGACATAAATTGATAGATTACAATAAAAAAGAAATCAATATACAGTTCATCCCCATAATGGCAGATCCATTGATTTCATAGGTATTTTAGTTATTATGTTTTTTAAACTTAAGGTACAAGTCTTTAAAGCTCCTTTCAAGGTTTGGAATGAAACTTTGATATTATTAAGGACCTATAAATTTCTGAAGGATTTTAAGATATGTCCTCCAATATTCAAATTTATTCTTAAAAGACATTCTACCAATTTATATATCCTCGAATAACCAATAATTCAATCGACAATACCAAAACGTTCAAAACGTACCAAACTAAAACTCTCCTTAAAGATAAACAAGGTCAAAAATTACAACTACAGAGATTTTAAAATATAAGCACTTAAGACTCTCGGACCACCAACCAATCTATTTTTAAAATATATTCCTTGCAATAAAATGCCTACCATTGCAAAGAAACAATCACATATTTTATCCTTAAGCACCTCACATAGAGACTTAAATAGCATACCGCCAATAACAATAACGTCTAAGAAAATCACCAACCTAACCATAACCCAAAACCATAACTCATTAATCGTTGTGCCAACTAAGAAGCCATTTATGATAACAAAAATAATTCGACCACCACGCTTCCGCTACTAAATTAAGATATCCTCTCCTAACTATCCATAAACTATCCATACTCACATATCAAACCTATTTGGTTTTCTACAAAATAGAACCCGGCTTTCTCTTAGTTATTGTTAAGAAGAAGCATTAAAAATTGTACCTTAACTTTATTTAATAAATAATGCAAACAAGTAAAAATAGCCCATTAAGTTATATATAGGATGGACATAACCAAGTTTCTTACCTTGCATTACCCCCTAGTGTTCCATGCACATTCTCTCAAGCGAACGTGCATCCATAGATTTTCTAAGAAACTTTGCCACAAATCCAAAGTAGAACCTCCAAACGAGATAATGATCTACATATTTTCTGAATGTGTATTATATATCAATATAAGAGTAAATATAGATTAACGTTATAGTAAGGTTGGAGAGTATACAAACCTAAAACCGTTCCACGATCATCTTGTGCCAAATCTCCTGAAATTAAAAGTATAAACGAGATCAATTAAACACACAAAATAAGGAATTTATGTTTGATGATTAATACAATAAATATACATTTAGTAGAGAAACAAACATCATCTTTCCATCAAGTACATTGTCAACTAGGCAGTGCTCATTGACCTCTTCTCCGACGATCCTTTAACGATCAATCTTAGCAAGTTCAAAAGAATTAACGGTGTCAATCCTTGCAAAACCACAACATCATATAACAAGGAATTAAGATTAGTATGAAAATGACAACATAAGCCGAATGGTTACAGTAAAATAAAAAATAAAAATCAATGGACAGTCCAACCTCATAACCGGAGATCCGTAATAATTACAGCGGCATTAAGGTCATTGTGGCAAATCCCCCACCTCCAATTTAATTTTCTATTACATTTACCGGAGATTGCAAAAGTAAAAAAAACGAGATCAAATAAACGCACACAAAATTTTTGAAAATTAAATTTGATGATCAATGCAATAACTAAATAATTAGTGCAGAAACATACCCGAGCTTTCCGTCAAGTAACTTCCCAACTATGACAGTGATCGTCGACCTCTTCTCCGGGGACCTTATTATGATCATCTTTAGCAAATTTTGAAGAACTTACGGTGTCGATCCTCGCAAAACCACAACATCATATAGCAAAGAATCTATAGAAGTACGAAAAGGACGACATAAATTGATAGATTACAATAAAAAAGAAATCAATATACAGTTCATCCCCATAATGGCAGATCCATTGATTTCATAGGTATTTTAGTTATTATGTTTTTTAAACTTAAGGTACAAGTCTTTAAAGCTCCTTTCAAGGTTTTGAATGAAACTTTGATATTATTAAGGACCTATATAAATTTCTGAAGGATTTTAAGATATGTCCTCCAATATTCAAATTTATTCTTAAAAGACATTCTACCAATTTATATATCCTCGAATAACCAATAATTCAATCGACAATACCAAAACGTTCAAAACGTACCAAACTAAAACTCTCCTTAAAGATAAACAAGGTCAAAAATTACAACTACAGAGATTTTAAAATATAAGCACTTAAGACTCTCGGACCACCAACCAATCTATTTTTAAAATATATTCCTTGCAATAAAATGCCTACCATAGCAAAGAAACAATCACATATTTTATCCTTAAGCACCTCACATAGAGACTTAAATAGCATACCGCCAATAACAATAACGTCTAAGAAAATCACCAACCTAACCATAACCCAAAACCATAACTCATTAATCGTTGTGCCAACTAAGAAGCCATTTATGATAACAAAAATAATTCGACCACCACCCTTCCGGTACTAAATTAAGATATCCTCTCCTAACTATCCATAAACTATCCATACTCACATATCAAACCTATTTGGTTTTCTACAAAATAGAACCTGGCTTTCTCTTAGTTATTGTTAAGAAGAAGCATTAAAAATTGTACCTTAACTTTATTTAATAAATAATGCAAACAGTAAAAATAGCCCATTAAGTTATATATAGGATGGACATAACCAAGTTTCTTACCTTGCAGATTACCCCCTAGTGTTCCATGCACATTCTCTCAAGCGAACGTGCATCCATAGATTTTCTAAGAAACTTTGCCACAAATCCAAAGTAGAACCTCCAAACGAGATAATGATCTACATATTTTCTGAATGTGTATTATATATCAATATAAGAGTAAATATAGATTAACGTTATAGTAAGGTTGGAGAGTATACAAACCTAAAACCGTTCCATGATCATCTTGTGCCAAATCTCCTGAAATTAAAAGTATAAACGAGATCAATTAAACACACAAAATAAGGAATTTATGTTTGATGATTAATACAATAAATATACATTTAGTAGAGAAACAAACATCATCTTTCCATCAAGTACATTGTCAACTAGGCAGTGCTCATTGACCTCTTCTCCGACGATCCTTTAACGATCAATCTTAGCAAGTTCAAAAGAATTAACGGTGTCAATCCTTGCAAAACCACAACATCATATAACAAGGAATTAAGATTAGTATGAAAATGACAACATAAGCCGAATGGTTACAGTAAGATAAAAAATAAAAATCAATGGACAGTCCAACCTCATAACCGGAGATCCGTAATAATTACAGCGGCATTAAGGTCATTGTGGCAAATCCCCCACCTCCAATTTAATTTTCTATTACATTTACCGGAGATTGCAAAAGTAAAAAAAACGAGATCAAATAAACGCACACAAAATTTTTGAAAATTAAATTTGATGATCAATGCAATAACTAAATAATTAGTGCAGAAACATACCCGAGCTTTCCGTCAAGTAACTTCCCAACTATGACAGTGATCGTCGACCTCTTCTCCGGGGACCTTATTATGATCATCTTTAGCAAATTTTGAAGAACTTACGGTGTCGATCCTCGCAAAACCACAACATCATATAGCAAAGAATCTATAGAAGTACGAAAAGGACGACATAAATTGATAGATTACAATAAAAAAGAAATCAATATACAGTTCATCCCCATAATGGCAGATCCATTGATTTCATAGGTATTTTAGTTATTATGTTTTTTAAACTTAAGGTACAAGTCTTTAAAGCTCCTTTCAAGGTTTGGAATGAAACTTTGATATTATTAAGGACCTATAAATTTCTGAAGGATTTTAAGATATGTCCTCCAATATTCAAATTTATTCTTAAAAGACATTCTACCAATTTATATATCCTCGAATAACCAATAATTCAATCGACAATACCAAAACGTTCAAAACGTACCAAACTAAAACTCTCCTTAAAGATAAACAAGGTCAAAAATTACAACTACAGAGATTTTAAAATATAAGCACTTAAGACTCTCGGACCACCAACCAATCTATTTTTAAAATATATTCCTTGCAATAAAATGCCTACCATAGCAAAGAAACAATCACATATTTTATCCTTAAGCACCTCACATAGAGACTTAAATAGCATACCGCCAATAACAATAACGTCTAAGAAAATCACCAACCTAACCATAACCCAAAACCATAACTCATTAATCGTTGTGCCAACTAAGAAGCCATTTATGATAACAAAAATAATTCGACCACCACGCTTCCGCTACTAAATTAAGATATCCTCTCCTAACTATCCATAAACTATCCATACTCACATATCAAACCTATTTGGTTTTCTACAAAATAGAACCTGGCTTTCTCTTAGTTATTGTTAAGAAGAAGCATTAAAAATTGTACCTTAACTTTGGGGCTGTTTGGTAGTTGCTGGATGGTACAGAGGTCTGGATGGTATAGAGGCTCTGTATGATATAGTGCAGAATGAAAAATGGCTGTTTGGTAGCAGATCTGAATGGACAGTCTGAATAAGAACAAATTACCATTTTACCCTTCTATTTGTTTTTTGTTTTGTTATTATCTCCAAACATCCAAACATAAATCCAATAAGAACATGAAACAAATTCTTGAATCAAATCAAAACATGAAATTTTGATTAAATCTCAATCTTAATCACAAATCCAAATATAAAATAAATATCTTTAAGAACATCAAATCCAAAAAATAAAACCAAAATCTGATACTTAAATTAAAAAGTAAAACATTAAAGAGAAGAACAAGAACCTGAAGAACAAAAGGCTGAAACCAAAATCTGATACCAATGTTAAAGATGAACAAGAAGATACTCTAATGTTTAAAGATAAAGAACAAGTGGGTTTTTTTCCACTTCTATAAAACCCAAGAACCAAAGTACAAGAAAAAGAGGGGTACCCACATATTACCACCAACAGCCCCTAACTGGAAACAATCCAAGCACCAGCAGCAGATCCATACAAACCAATTTCAGCAAAAATAAGACGATGAAGCAAAAATAAAACAATCCAAGTACCACCAACAGCCCCTTATATATGAACCATGAACAGCCCCAAACAGAAAAAGTGGAGAACGAGTCGTCGCACAGTGGCCAGAGATGTGGTCGGACTTCGTTGTGGAAGAGAAGTCGTGGGAGAGCTGACTGAAATCACAGATCAGTAGGGAGAGATGTGAGAAATCGCAATTGGGGTTGAGAGAGAGGATGTAGGCGCCTAAAAAAGAAAAGGGGTATTTTGGGAAGAAACAGACATCTGGTTCTGTAAGGGGTTAGGCTAGTTACCATCCAGAGCCTTTTGTCACCATACAGAGCACCTTTTTTTTTGCCAAACACTATACTTCCTCTACACGATTCAGAGGTACCTCTGGATGGTATCATCCAGCGGTAAACAAACAGCCCCTTTATTTAATAAATATTTCAAACAGTAAAAATAACCCATTAAGTTATATATAGGATGGACATAACCAAGTTTCTTACCTTGCAGATTACCCCCTAGTGTTCCATGCACATTCTCTCAAGCGAACGTGCATCCATAGATTTTCTAAGAAACTTTGCCACAAATCCAAAGTAGAACCTCCAAACGAGATAATGATCTACATATTTTCTGAATGTGTATTATATATCAATATAAGAGTAAATATAGATTAACGTTATAATAAGGTTGGAGAGTATACAAACCTAAAACCGTTCCATGATCATCTTGTGCCAAATCTCCCTGAAATTAAAAGTTCAAACGATATCAATTAAACACACAAAATAAGGAATTTAAGTTTGATGATTAATACAATAAATATACATTTAGTAGAGAAACAAATCTCATCTTTCCATCAGGTACATTATCAACTAGGACAGTGCTCATTGACCTCTTCTCCGACGATCCTTTAACGATCAGTCTTAGCAAGTTCAAAAGAATTAACGGTGTCAATCCTTGCAAAACCACATCATATAACCAGGAATAAAGATAAGTATGAAAATGACAACAAAAGCCGAACGGTTACAGTAAAATAAAAATCAATGGACAGTCCAACCTCATAACCAGAGATCCGTAATAATTAAAGTGGCATTAAGGTCATTGTGGCAAATCTCCCACCTCCAATTTAATTTTCTATTACATTTACCGGAGATTGCAAAAGTAAAAAAAAAACGAGATCAAATAAACGCACACAAAATTTATGAAAATTAAATTTGATGATCAATGCAATAACTAAATAATTAGTGGAGAAACATACTCGAGCTTTTCGTCAAGTAACTTCCCAACTATGACAATGCTCGTCGACCTCTTCTCCGGGGACCTTATTATGATCATCTTTAGAAAATTTTAAAGAACTTACGGTGTCGATCCTCGCAAAACCATAACATCATATAGCATAGAATCCATAGAAGTACGAAAAGGACGACATAAATTGAAAGATTACAATAAAAAAGAAATCAATATACAGTTCTTCCCCATAATGGCAGATCCATTGATTTCATAGGTATTTTAGTTATTATGTTTTTTAAAGTTAAGGTACAGGTCTTTAAAGCTCCTTTCAAGGTTTGGAATGAAAGTTTGATATTATTAAGGACCTATAAATTTCTGAAGGATTTTAAGATATGTCCTCCAATATTCAAATTTATCTTTAAAAGACACTCTACCAATTTCTATATGCTCGAATAACCCGTGATTAAATCGACAATACCAAAACGTTCAAAACATACCAAACTACAACTCTCCTTAAAGATAAACAAGGTCAAAAATTACAACTACATCATTCATTCAGAGATTCTATAATATAAGCACTTAAGACTCTTGGACCACCAACAAACCTATTTTTAAAATACATTCCTTGCAATAAAATGCCTACCGTAGCAAAGAAAGAATCACATATTTTATCCTTAAGCACCGCACACAGAGACTTAAATAGCATACCACCAATAACAATAACATCTAAGAAAATCACCAACTTAACCATAACCCAAAACCATAACTCATTAATCCTTGTACCAAATAAGAAGCCATTTATGATAACAAAAATAATTCGACCACCACGTTTCCGCTACTCAATTAAGATATCCTCTCCTAACTATCAATAAACTATCCATACTCACAGGTCAAACCTATTTTGTTGTCTACAAAATAGAACCTGACTTTCTCTTAGTTGTTGTTAAGAAGAAACATTAAAAATTGTACCTTAACTTTATTTAATAAATAATGCAAACAGTAAAAATAGCCCATTAAGTTATATATAGGATGGACATAACCAAGTTTCCGTCAAGCAACTTCCCAACTATCACAGTGCTCGTTGACCTCTTCTCCGGGGACCTTATTATGATCATCTTTAGCACATATATTTAGTAGAGAAACAAACCTCATCTTTCCATCAAGTACATTGTCAACTAGGACAGTGCTCATTGATCTCTTCTCCGGCGATCCTTTAACGATCGGTCTTAGCAAGTTCAAAAGAATTAACGGTATCAATCCTTGCAGAACCACATCATATAACCAAGAATAAAGATTAGTATGAAAATGACAACATAAACCGAAAGGTTACAGTAAAATAAAAATCAATGGACAGTCCAACCTCATAACCGGAGATCCGTAGTAATTTCAGCGGCATTAAGGTCATTGTGGCAAATCTCCCACCTCCAATTTAATTTTCTATTACATTACCGGAGATTGCAAAAGTAAAAAAAAACGAGATCAAATAAACGTACACAAAATTTATGAAAATTAAACTTGATGATCATTGCAATAACTAAATAATTAGTGGAGAAACATACCTGAGCTTTCCGTCAAATAACTTTCCAACTATGACAGTGCTCGTCGACCTCTTCTCCGGGGACCTTATTATGATCATCTTTAGCAAATTTTGAAGAACTTACGGTGTTGATCTATAGAAGTTCGAAAAGGACGACATAAATTGAAAGATTACAATAAAAAAGTTCGAAAAGGACGACATAAACCAACCCATAATGGTAGATCCATTGATTTCATAGGTATTTTAGTTATTATGTTTTTTTAAAGTTAAGGTACAAGTCTTTTAAAGCTCCTTTCAAGGTTTGGAATGAAAGTTTGATATTATTAAGGACCTATAAATTTCTGACGGATTTTAAGATATGTCCTCCAATATTCAAATTTATCCTTAAAAGACATTCTACCAATTTCTATATCCTCAAATAACCCATAATTAAATCTACAATATCAAAACGTTCAAAACATACCAAACTACAACTCTCCTTAAAGATAAACAAGGTCAAAAATTACAACTAAGAGAAAAATGGTTTGTCAGAGGGTCGTCGGAGAAGAGCTCAAGGTTGACAGACATTAGATTGTGGTTCTTGACAGACGAAGGAGGGGGGTTAGGCTTTCTCTTAGTTATTGTTAAGAAGAAGCATTAAAATTAAGAAGTATTTAATAAATAATGCTAACAGTACAAATAGCCCATTAAGTTATATATAGGATGGACTTATAACCAAGTTTCTTAGCTTGAAGATTACCCCTAGTATTCCATGCACATTCTCTCAAGCGAACGTGCATCCACAGATTTTCTAAGAAACTTTGCCACAAATCCAAAGCAGAACCTCCAAACGAGATAATGGTCTACAATTTTTCTTAAAGTGTATTATATATCAATATAACAGTAAATATGTTGTAATAAGATTGGAGAGTATACAAACCGGCCATTAGCTGATAACCCATCAATGGGAAACCATCAGATAGTATCAGTGGGTAGTCTCACCGATGCAACATTTATTAGTGTTAAATACCTACCGACAATCCAATTGTATAGATAAACCGATGATTTAACTAAAATCATCAAACATGTTGTGTTCCTAACAAATATGATTGGATTAGTACTTAAACAGTTCAAAAAACTTTACTATTTCTAATTAAATGAGATTAGATGCAATTAGCGGTTTCGTTTGATTAATAATATGTCTAACTAATCAATACCTTATAAGTATGTAACATGTTGCAATAAATTCTTCTAAACATAGTATAAATTAAACCATTAAAATCCATTTGTTACTCCATTAGTATGTATATATATATAGACAGAGGGAGGTTCAAATGAAAATGAAACCTATTCGCGAGAATACAAGAATGGTCGTTCATGTACAAAATCATATATGATTTTGTACTAAATCACCCACGTCGAACTCTAATGGTTAAAAGAGAAATTAGTTTTTACCCACAAAATCAACGAGTTTAAAAGAGAAATTAGTGGCTTAATAAAATCAATGAAGAAAGAGAAGATCTAACATACCTTTCATCTTTGTATTGAAGTTGGAGTATGCGAATCAGTGATGCGCTGGCGTGAAGAAGTGTTATTTTGGATAACAAAAAGCCACAACCCATTCCCTAAAGCGTATACGCAAATCCTAATTAAGTAATTATAGAGGAAGTGTCCTTGTACCTAATTGGTTTCTTTTATCCAGGAAGCATGCACTCACTTCTTGTGTACCCTTGCAACATCCAATCAATGAGAATACATAGTCAAATGCAGAACCATCGAAATACATAAACCTGTAACCCTATCAAATAAAACCAACATAAATAAAAAAGAATAGGATCGTAACTATCTTCGATCTTCTTCCTACTTCAACATTGCCACTACATCAAAACCAAGTGATTCTGTGGTCCCATTTAAAGCAGAAGCATCATCCAAGACAGCAAGCAGATTATATCATCACAATTCTTATTTCTTAATTTACTTAACGCAAGTCTCATGTAAGGCACAATTAACAGCACGCGTGACGTTCATATAGTAGGTTGGTGGTTTTTGTAATGAGAATTCATGCATGATGTTACCTCAGCAGCCAATTCAAATATATGAGCCAATGGCAAGTATGCCAAGTAGACAGCATTGATCCAATTCTTGGGATTATAGTCAATCATAACCGCAGCTGTAGTTGCTACTACATTCCCACGTGTCATCATCACCCCCTAGAACATTAACACAGCAATATATTAGCATCAGTTGGCTTATAATTATAACCTAGCTAATTGAAACACCACTTCCATGGGATTTCTTCCAATTATGCCCCTTATATTTTTCCAATTAATTTTTCTGTGATCTAGCTTATCAACTAGTTTTTACCAAACGTGACTAGCTTATCAACTAGTTTTTACCTAATGTGACTAGCTTATCAGCCAGTTTGCCAAACATAGCCTAACTTGTCAAAGGACATGGACGGAATCTTGATTGTCTTATATGTGGAGCTCAAGTGGATAACTTGACCCAAATGACCTAGAGGGGATAAGGATTTTGACCTAGCTAAATCATACTTCCTCCGTCCCAAAATAAGTGTCCACGGTGAAAAAGGCACACCGTTTTAGGAACATGTAAGCATTATGCTTCTTAATTAATTAAATGACAATTTTACCCTTAATAATAGAGAGAGAGAGAGAGAAACTTTCTCCATCTCATAATTAAGGGTAAAACGGGTAAGTATGCTTTTACTTTTATAAGTGGACACTTATTATGGGACAAAACTAAAATAAAAAATTAGACACTTATTTTGGGACGGAGGGAGTATTCCGGAAGCAACTAAAATAGAAATGTAAACACTTAGAAACCAACAAAAATAGAAATATACACACTTATTTTGGGACGGAGGCAGTAATTTCTAAATAAATTTCAAGTAAAACACCAACAGCTAAAAAAGGAAAAAATTGATTTACCTCACCACCATCATCTGATCTGCCTTCCAGAGTGAATGCTTGATCCTTATTACAACATCAGGCAGATGCATAAAAACACATCAAATCAATTCAAGCATTGTGTGTCGAGCTGTTCTCTGCAACAATTCACATTTCGAGCTTGCTTGATGAACTATCTGAAAACAAGTGTTTACTATGTTGCATACATGCTGCTTACTCAATTTAACCGAAGCCTTATTTTTCATGCAAGCCAACAGAACTTGAAGTATCTTCATAAATACAACTTCCTCAGATGTAGGATCCATCACCTCAAATCGACAACTTGTTACAGCATCAGCTACATTAACAGATCAAGAACATCTAAAAAGGGTTAAGAATTTGTAAATTGATGATGAACCAACACCAGTTATTGGTGTACTAGTTTCATCTGACTGAATAACGTCTAAAATGGGCTGCAGATACATAATGGGAATAACGGTGTGCCATGAGAATACTTTTTTTCCGTATTTCTTTGAAAGATTTGATAAGAGGGTGCTCCAGTTGATCTTCATCTGCCATGTAATGAACTCCCCATCGTACGTTTCTTCTCATAACGGCCAAGACTGCACCGATTCTGAATTGACCATAAATGCTGAAGAAGCTCTAGGAACAATCCTTGGTGTCTCGAGAAACTGAAACTACTTCAGACTGTTGATTTCTTTTCAAGCTTTTTATAGGCCAGCATTATCAACAAATTTTACATCCAGTTCTTTACGGCAAAGAAAAAATATGATTTTGGCAGATCATAACCACCTTTAAAATGAGATGTAAAGCATCAGAAGAGATGTTGAATGTGAATAACCAAAATAGGTAATAAATAAGCAACAACAATTGCCAATGAGATATAAGCAGACAAGTAGTTGTGCAGTTTACTGTTGCGATAAGAAACAGGGACAAATCAAGCAATTATTACCAAACCCGTTTAACAATACATGAAACTAACGATAGTGCAACTCTGTTTAGGTGTTTTAAGGTCTAGTAATGGGCAAAGCTTACCAGCTTAAAGATTCAAGTAATCTGTATCATTCATGACCTTGTGTAACTGAGCCCATACAAAGCACATAGTTTAGGAATGTGTAATCATTATACTTTTAATTAACTAAATGACAATTTTACCCTTATTAATAAGAGAGTAAAGAATTTCTCATCTCATAATTAAGGATAAAATTGGAAAGTAGACACTTGTTTTGGGACAGAGGGAGTATCATTTATGCTTTCTCTCTCTTTTTATTTTGGGATGGAGGGAGTAAAAAACTTCATTCAGAAACTATTTTATTGACTTTAATTAAAATCTAGAAAAATCCTCCAAACTCTAACACCACTCCCTTCCATGCCACCACCACTACAGAAACCAAACCAGATGGCAGGCTTGTTGATCCACGAGTTGCACAAAATTAATGAGGAAACATTTAAAGCATTTTAACAAGTCTAGACTTGTACTAACTACTGTTTATACAAAAGGAGTTAGGGTAAGAAGTAAGATGGAAATAAATCCAAGCGGAATTATAAGGGGGTAAAACGGAATATAAAACATAATGAGAACCTCCTTAACTCTGGCACATGAATGTCATCCTTCATGCACTCTAAGAGTAAGGCCAACACCATTACATCTTTCACTCCGGGGCTGTCTGCCATACGCTGAATGATTTGATTCAGAATGATTAAGAGACCCTGTATGATTTAGGGCAGAATCAAAAATGACTGTTTGGTAAGCGTTCTGAATAATAGTCTGAATGATAGAAAAAATTACCATTTTAACCCTCTATATGATTCACAGATTCAGTATCAAATAAAATATAACTGTTTGGTAAAAAAAATCAATCAAACAGTTATTCTGCATATATATAACTTTACAAATATTAATTACAAAAAAAATACTATCGGTGCATTAATATATGACTTTATAATTATCTACATGGAGTACAAAGTTTGAAAGATTATTCTCTCAAGAGCCATGCTATTGGCCCTTTTTATTATTGTTCTCTCTAGAGTATATATAAGAATACAAATGAAGAGGCAGCTAGCTGGACAATTTCAATGACTCAAATCAATTCATGGTGTAGAGTAATGTTCACAAGCAACTAATAAATTATTTACAATTTCATGTTTTTAATAATTTCAGTGTCAATTTTACAACCTTGTTTGCTCATAAAGTGTGATCATACTCAATGCCCCAATTGAAAAAAAAAGCATGTAAACCAAAGAGTAACTGTAAACATCTGTTTTGGTATATATATATAACATATGTCTCCCATTGATACTCCCCAAGGTGTAGCTTTTCAAATTTTCTCCCATCACTACCAATGACAAAGTAAGTCTATATGCATTCAATTAATAAAAGTAGCTGCTATAGAAGGCAGATAATCAAATAAATGTACGAAATTTGAAAAAGAAAGTAAATATAATATAAGCATCAAGAATCTATAATCAAAGCAATATGCATCCATTAACAGGAAAAAAAAATTGCTACCGACAAGCGCACAATTAATTAAAATGGACTAAATATCAAAACGTAAATACAATTTAAGCATCAAGAAAACAATTTGGCTAGTGATCCCATATAATATCATCACATTCACAAAAAATGACTTCCAAAAAAAAACATACGTTTATCTATCACTTGAATAATCATTCGTGTAAGAATTAAAGCTACTCTGATCAAGGGAAAACATACAAAACTCATCCAAAACAACAGATTGTATGTGTGAACCTTACGCAAATATGTTTGACGGTGATAAAATCATTCTGTGATCAATTAAAACCCTAGAAAATTAGGAACACATATCATATTACACTAATTAATCACCACATAAGATTAAAAACAAATTGGGAAGAAAAGCAAAAACTTGTGAAATAAATTGAAATCATCCCGTCAAATCTATGAAAGGTATCAATCAAAGAAAAGAAATAGAAACAGGGGAACACGCACCTTTATCAAATACAAACCTTTACCTTAGCAGCTTGTATCTAGAACAGATAAATTGCAAACTGCTCTTGAACTCGGATGACATGAAATATGTCAATCAATTGCCTCAAACTGGTGAAATGAATTATAGAATCAGTAAGTAATCCTCTTTTCAGGATATCAAAGGTAATACATGTGTAACTACCATAAAAATGTATATGTGTGGATGTTAACCGAAAGAATATGGTTCCAGAGCCAACATTACACTTTCAAAAAAATGGAGCCAAAAACTGATTCCGCAATTCTTTTTCGAATCCTATGTCTATACAGATGGGAAATTCATATCCTTTATCCGCATATAATAATTACATCCCACAAAAGGATTTAAAAGATTCAGCATATCCCCTGGAGAGAAGGATAACAAGGAAAAGGTAAATGCTCAAGTAAAAACCAAGGGAGGTTGCAACAAGCCTCTTCTTCTTCTGATATACTATACTTGTATACCTCCCGGTAAAGTTACCAACCACCAAATATTACTCCTTAGATCCCAAAAAAATGCAACTCTTTCAAATTTCATTTGTCCATGCATTCCTTTGTGAATTTACCTATTTGCACATTGGCAATCATTGTAAGATGATGATATTCATTTTAGTCCATAAGTCCTTCAACTCAACTGTCTTGTTAAGGGGTGTTTTAGAC
Source organism: Silybum marianum (assembly GCA_036898165.1). Lineage (NCBI taxonomy): Eukaryota > Viridiplantae > Streptophyta > Magnoliopsida > Asterales > Asteraceae > Silybum > Silybum marianum. The sequence continues at coordinate 9,218,589 of CM072540.1, read as the reverse complement.
ATTTTATTATTAGTCAAAAACTTTAATAAAACTATGTGTCAAGTCAAGCATTGCTTTTGTTATTAAGGGAGTAAATGCATCTTGATTACCAAATACATCCCTTATACACCTCAAGCAGAAGTACATACCTCATTGCACGATAGAGTGGCCTGTACCATAGAACATAGGAAAGGGGTACTCCAAGAAGAGTGTAAATTGTTGCAATCTTGACACCTGTATACAAGAAAAGCATAAAAAGCTCTCAATTGTACAAATTTACCTAATTTAGCACTAGTTCCTCAAAATATTTAACATGAATAATCAGCTTACCACCACCCTTAATCCAACAGACAGTCACCGCTACAACATTAAATGTAAGGCAAAGAACTATGCCTGCACGGTGAAGCAAGGGTCAAAACCGAAATGAACAAAATAAATAAATGATATATCAAAAGACGTTAGATAATAATGGCCAGACAGGCGGACACGATCATCACAATTTAATATTATGTTGCCATAAATAGATTAAATTATTCTATGGAAGAGGCAGGGTTAGCAATGAGGCATCATATTCCTTAAACGTTGAGGGCGAGGCAGGCTGTGATCATGTCTTTTTCACATACCACATGAGATTTTGTACTTGAATATGGATGATTAACCAAATTAACTGTACAAGAACCTGAATGAACAGACCCAAATGCCCTTGTCTAGTTTCCTAGGTTGATTGATTATAGTATTGAAACTACATGGAATTAACATGTGATTCATCTTTTGCTTGCCAACTATCGGTTTGAATTTGGTGTGATCTTAATTTTGATTTTGGTGTTTGGATTAAGATTTGGTGTTGGTGTTTAGGTTAGGATTTGGCCGGAAGATTTTTAACCGGAGAAGATGACCGGCGATTTAGCCGGAGGAGATGGCCGGAAAGGGGTGTAAAACATACAGAGTTGGCTCCTGGAGTGTTATGGTTTTTAAAAATAAAAAATAAAAAATAAAAACCAACAAAAAAAGTGCAAAAGAAGAGAGGCAAATATGGTTTGATTTTACCCCTAACACTAACAGACATATTTAACAGTGTTAGTCCCATTTTCAAAGCAAAATTCAAACATGAGGGACAACTTGTTGACTTATTGATTTCAGATCCCAGTTTCAAAGAAATTACTAAACCTTAAGGACCAAAAGTGAAGTTTACTCTTTTGATTAAAAGAGAAAGGTGACTACGATCAGAGATGCAAGGGATTTCATTATTAAGCAATTTTAAAACATTAGACAAATAGGGATTTGGGTTCCTCGTCATTATTAAGCAATTTTAAAACATTATACAAATAGGGATTTGGGTTATCGTCATTGTTAAGCAATTTGAAAACATTAGACAAATACAGAAAGTGTGATTGGCTTCTTTTCTCCAGGAAGCATGTTCTGTACCCTCCCAACATCCAATCAAAGACAATACATGGTGAAATTCAAAACAATCAAAATACAGAACATGAAACCCTAGAAACCTAAATAGCATCGCAAAAAGACCAACCATCTTCTTTCAACTTCAACATTTTGTTCATTCTGGTAGACAGAGACATGAATTACAACTGGTTTCTTCAATCATAAAATAAAAGTAAAACAAGTGAAGAAAAAAAAAAACCCTGATGATTTTGCAGTTTGAATATAGCATAGTTGGTAACTCTATTGGTTGATTCACATATCACTTATCGCTCACCCCCATCTTCTTCACCGGATTCAGAGCTCTTTCTTGAAGAAAGAACCTGGGGTTTCATGACCCCACCCCCGATTTGCACCTCCGACGACCTGATTCAGAGCTTTTTATTGAAGAAAGAACTTGGGGTTTCACGATTTGCCAACACCTCCTACCCCCCAAAATCATAACCTAGTTTCTTTGTATCTCTCTCAACGAACCTGCATTCCCTCCTCATAAGATCATCTGGTGTTTTTACAAACGGATGGCTTCATCAGGAACCAAGGGTTTCAAGAAAAGGACCATCCTCTGTGTTTTACTGTCCTCCTAAAATCCTACGTCTATCTATGATATTTTTTAATCTACATCTGGTTTTAGTTGATGATTTCAGTTTGCATTTGGGTTTTAGTTTGGGTTTTTAGTTTGGTTTGGATTTTTTCTAGGTTTTTAGTTTGGTTTGGATTTTTTTGGTTTGATTTTGAAGACTGGTTTTAACAGAAAAAAGTACAGGAAATAGGAGATGGTGTCGGAACCGGAAGTTCACTCAAAAATATAAACTTATAAATTAATAAAATATATAATAATTATATTTTATCTAGAAAATTAAAATAAAATACTAAAATGTCGATTTTTACACTTAAAATTTAATTTTTAATGTATTTTTAAGTGTATCTTTAAATGTACTTTTTAAATGTACTTGATTAAAGACCAAAATGACATTTAATGGCACGTGTGTTGTAACATTAATTTAATGACCAATCATTTTAACATACATCATCGAATTATTCTTTTAACTGATAATTAGTGGAATTATTATATATTTTATAATGATCGGTGAAACAGAGCTGGGACATGAAAAAAAGGAATGGTGATTTTTTTTGTTCTAATACATAGACCGTGTTTGGTAACTTAGTTGTTAAGCAAGTTGATTAAGAAATCATGTTTGACAAAAACTATATAAATAAAAGTAAAATTAGTCAACCTTCCATGTTCTAATCAATTAAATTTTCAAAAAGATGCATTTAATGATTAAAGCCACCATTCTTCGGTGATGAGCTCTAGCGAACAAATCTTATGTCTTTTTCCCAGATAAAAATTCTTTCTACTAGAACAAGTCTGCTGCAAGCCGAGCGAAAAAAATGAAAATTGATTTTAACCATTTTATTAACTAAAAAAATAAGTGTAATTTTAATTTTTATGTAACTTAAGTAAACATTTGTAGAATTGTTATATTTGATTTCGACAACTAAATATATTGAATAATAATTAAATAATAATAATATAAAATTTATTTATATAATCAATAATAATTCTAAATAAATAATTATTATTATTGAGGTATATTTTAAAACTAGTTAATACTTTTTAATAAGTATTAGGGGTCGTTACATTACTAAATTTTACCCTTGTAAGCGATTACCAAGTTACATTACCTTATCGGATGAATATGGGAAGAACCAGGAATCGTACCCGATAAGAGCGAGGCAAGGAATAAGAGTATTACCCGGTAAGTGAGTGCGACGACTCTTACCCGGTTTGTGAGAGATTTTCAACGGAAATTCGTTGAAAATTCGTAAAAAATTTATGTTCTGTCAATAATCCCTCTATCGTAGAAAATTTTCAACAACATTTTCCATTGAAAAACTCCGTTGAAAATACTCAAATTTCTAGTAATGACGACGATCTTCTATGTTAATATGATGAGTGTAAAAAAAAATAAAGGATATAATTTAAATCAAATACTAATTATAAGAGTATCAAGTGTAATTTATAAATTAAAATAGTTTAATTTATAACCATGCAAGATCTTGGGAGTTAGGGTTAGAGGTTGTGCTCCTATACAACCTTGTATATTTAGCATAATAAAGTATACCTATAAAATAGTGGGTTGGATCATACATAACTGTAAAATACACAATTTAAACGACTAAGATTTAGCATTAAATTTGATTTAAACGACTTAGATTTAGTATTAAGTTTGATTTAAACGACTAAGATTTAAATGACAATTTTTTGACTCACCGTGGTCAATCTTATATATAATTTGGTTAGAAATATTAAGCAGTAATAAATAGGAAGGGATTAAGTTCTTAAACTATTTTTTTAATGAAAAAACCATTAAACTTTCTCATTTTGATTAATTAAGTTCCTGAACTATGTTTTTGACCGAAAAAACCATTAAACTTTCTTATTTTGAATAATTAAGTCTCTGGAAAAAAAATCAAGAAATTATACTAGATTCTTTTGATTCTTCCTCTTATGATGGATAAAAAAATAGATCGAAAAAAGGGAGATCAATGACGGACAACAGTGGAGTAATGGGGAGTGACGAGGGGGAGCGATACCGTTATTTGCTAGTGGTTTTAATTGCGTAGGGTTTTTGGAACGATAAAACGATTTAAGTTTATTTTTACTTTAAAACTTCGTTAGTGTGTTACATGTAGCTTATTTAAAAAGAAGATGTATGTAACCAATTTTTAAAACATCGATCGTTTATTTATTGAAAAAAATGTTTAGGGACTTTAATCATTCAAAATGAGAAAGTTTAATGGGTTTTTCATTCAAATCAATTGTTTAGGACTTAATCACTCAAAATGAGAAAGTTTAATGGTTTTTTCATTCAAAAAAATAGTTTATGACTTAACCATTCAAAATTGGATAGTTTGTTGGGTTTTTTGAACTTTTCCCTAAATAAGAACTAAAAAGACTCTTTAACTGTATATCATGGGCTAATTCTAATATTAGTTATTAAAATATTCAACACGTTTTATAAAATACTATATTTATCTTCTAAACATTTAATTTCAGTACCTCTTAATCTCTTATCAGTAGGAAAGTTTAAAATATTGTTTCTCTCTTCGATTCAATACCTAATATGTTTTCTAAATATATAACATGTATTATAAAATGATTTATATAATATAATTATATTTAATGAAACATATTAAAATAGTATTTAAATTAGATAGCGGGCCATCAAAACCTTGTCGTGTCAATTTGACACTGCAAATATACAGGCCAAAATTTGTCGCGGGCAATTTCTCTTTCAATTTAGCAAACTTTGGAAAGGTATTTGGCCCGTAAAATGTTTAAATACTTTGAAGTTTTTCTTCTTCAATTCCATTCCAACATCATCACCTTCCTCTTTATGTTCATCAGTTTTTGCTCTCTTTCATTCGTCGTCGACAAGAACCCTTACCCAGTTTCAGATTACCCATCGGTGGTCCATCGGGGAAAGAGACCGAGATCGGTGGTCCATCAGAGAAGGAGATGGTTATCGGTGGTTAGAGAGGGAGATCGGTGGCCGCGATCCATCGGAGAGGGAGAGGGATCCCACGGGAACACAGGTCGGCAATAGATATGGTATGTAGTAGTCGTACGACGTCGCATGCTTACTGTCTATGACTCTATGGTTATTCTTTCCCGAAAATGGCCGACAAAATGTGAGAGACCTATGACGTCATTTCCTTATCGATAACTAAACCTAATATAGGCATTGGGATATCATCTGACATTGCAAATGTCAGTGAGTACAAAAATCGGAAAACCTTTTTCTAGAAAAAAAAATAACTTATTTAACTAAACCTAATATAGGCATTGGGATACATCTCACATTGCAAATATCGGTTAGTACAAATATCAGAAAAGCTTTTTCTAAGGTTCAGTCTTTTAAAGCAGAAAAAATAATTTATTTAAGCATTTTCTGATTTTTTTCCCCTTTATTATTTGAACCTTCTTGTTAACATATTTAATATAGAATACATTTATTTTAAAAAATAAAAATCGGTTGAAAGTCGGCAACAACTTTTTTTCCAACAAAAATTTATGGGATTGATTGAATAAGAGGGCGTGTCAATCAAATAAGTCATATTGAACTGCTAATATAAATTGTGTCTAGATACATGATTAAGCAGGAAAGTACTAAAACCGACTCAATAGAGAGCGATACATGTCCTTTTTGTTACTTATTTGTTGGAAGTAAAAGATATATAGACAAGTCAAAAACTATAAGGAAAGGTACATGCGTTAGGAGGTGTTTACTTTCGATTTAACGGGCTTATTCGCACAGACATTTTGAGTTGTTTACTTGCAGCTTAATGGAAAAAATACCCATCTTATTCACACAGCCCATAATGTGCACTTGGCCAAATTCAGCCAACAAAATTACCTCTCTTACCCTTTAACTAAAAACAGGACACTCTCATCTCTTCATCTAGCCTCTCTTCTTTTCTTGCCTAATCGCTCCAATACACAACCGGCGACATCGAAGCTGGCTTTTCTGCTTCTCTTCTCCAATGACATCGCATCTGTTTCTCTTCTCGACTCTGAAGCCCTTTCATCCCCTTCCTATCACTCCCTAATTTCTCGTCCAAACTATATACGAGAAGAGGAACAAACCTTGATGTTGGCTGAAATTAGTAAAATAGTAAACCCTAATTTTAACTTTAAAACCTTGATCCTAGTGTAAATTATTAAAATGGTGAACAGTTTCGTATTCGATTTCTTCCTCTCTCTTTTCAATTCTAGGGTATGATTATCCAATCTTGATTTGGGTTCTTTAATTCCATATCTTTGCTTTTTTAGGGTTTCTTTTTAGGAACCAATATGTTTATGGTACTGCTGGTAATTCAATCAAACCTCAAAGACAAAATTTCGATGTAAGGGGTAAAATGGTCAATTTTGCCATTCAAATCGTTGATTTAGAAGAAAAAATAAACAACGCCGTATTTTTATCTAGACAGACAAATTTATCCATACAGGACTTAATAGAATTTTTGGTAAACAGCCCTTAATAAAGTTGGTATTTATCTAACAAATATTCTTTTGCTTTTGGGGAGAAACCTTCTTCACCTTCCCTCTTCCTAGCTAAGATGTTTCTTTTTCATTTTCTCTTCTTTTTGTAATACATGCTTTGTTGCTTATACGAAGTCTCATATGAAGATTCGCATATGTTTTGGATGTTGTTATATAGTTATGTAGTGGTGAACTGGTGATAATTATTGCTCATGGCAGTTTAGAATAATATGTTGGTAGACACAAAAGGTGATTAGCAAACTCTAAATGAGAAGAATATAAAGTTGTAAGTGCTCATTTTAGTTTATATATCATAGGTGGCACGGAGGAACTAATGGAAGCAAATCAATGAGCCAAACTGAAAGTAAGCAAAAGGAGTTGGGTGAAAAAGATGGTACGAGTGATTTTAAAGGAGGTAACGTAGTTACTCCAGGCCCGGTAAACCCTCGGTTTATGAAGTTTGTAGTGAATTCGTTCAAGCTATTTGAAAGGGCCAAGCATGGAACACCTATAATAAACATGTCGACTTCGAATAGATTTGAATCGTTGTCTAGTGACGAATCGAATGATGATGATAGCGTGGAGGAAGCTTTTTAAGAAAACAAAGAGGAGCAAGAAGTAGGCGAAAATGCTACATTGGAAGAGGTGGAAAAGCCATTATCATCCCAATGATAAAGATAGCATCGTGGAATGTCAGAGGATTGAATGCTCGGATCAAGCAAAGAGAGGTACGTGATTTATTCATTGTAATGGTGTGTCACCTTATTATTGAATCTAGAGTGCAAAAAGTGGTATTACTGAAGTGTGTTCCAGTGTCTTTGGCCGTTAGGATTGGGTTTCGAATGCTTCCATTTGTAATCAGGGAACTCGTATAATTTGTGCTTGGGACCCTAATATCTTTTCTTTAATGATTCTGGAATCGCATGCTCAATTTATTAACTGTGAAGTTCGTATAAGGGGGGAGACATATCCTCTTTATCTGACATTGGTGTATGGTGTTAATACGGGGGTGGGGAGAAGAGAGTTGTGGTCCGGTTTGAGGAGGTTTAAAGTTTTGATTGATCGTAAAGCATGATATGTGCTTGGTGACTTTAATTTTATGCTTTTCCCACATGACGGATTGGGTGGATCGTTTAGGCGAAATGGTGACATGGAGGAGTTTCATAATCTAGTGGAAGATGTAGAATTATTTGATGTAAATTACCAAGGCTGTCAATTCACATGGGTTCAAAAACCATCGGGTGAAGGTGGTATTACGCGAAAGCTCGATAGAATTATGGGAAATACAGCGTTCATAGACCGGTTTCATGAAGCTGCGGTGAATTTTCTTCCTAGGGGAATTTCATATCATTCTTCGGGTATTCTATCGTTTAAAGGCGGATCTCGAAAAAAGGTTTGGGGATTCAAATTCGATAATATATTGGCTAATCACAATAGTTTCTTGAAGACCGTGGAACGGAATGGAACAAACAGAAGAATGGCTCATTCATGAAAAGGGTCTTATTAAAGCTGAAAGTGTTAAAACCTTCCTTAAGACAACTTCGACGGTCAATGGTGATTTAGATAAGAAAGTTAAGGCAATTAAAGTTGAGTTGGACGTGGCACAATTGTCTTGTGATATGGATCTGTGTAATGCAACCCTAAGGGAAGATGTAGCTAATTTGTTGTTAGCCTATCAAAAAGCAAAAAGTGATCAAGAAGCCTTGGTGAATCAAAAAACGAAAGTAACGTGGTAGAATGAAGGAGATAGGAAAACAAAATTCTTTTTCCATGCTATTTGGGAAAAAAGAAACTACAATCGCATTGTTTCGGTCAGAGATGAAACGGGTAATTTCTATGATAATGATGATGTTCCTAGTGCATTCATTTAGTATTTCTCTTCTATTCTTGGGTTTGTTGATTCGATGGTAACTCCATCCATGGAAGATTATATGTTTGAACGAAGACTGACTTTATCTGAAGCACTCCACCTAATTCGGCCCATTACTGATGATGAAATTAAAGATGCTTTATTTAGTATTGGTGATGACAAGGCCCCAAGATCAAATGGTTTCTCGTCTAAGTTTTATAAAGCGGCTTGGAATATTGTTGGGAAGGATACTAGGATTGCAATTCATAATTTTTTGTATACCGGAAAATTTGAAAATCAATTGAACCATCCTACGTTGTGTCTAATACCGAAAGTGCCGAATGCTAACAAGGTTATGGTTTTCCGCCCTATTGTGTGTTGTGATGTGTTGTACAAATGCATAAGCAAGGGAATTGCAGATCGGTTGAAGGGTTCGTTGGATTTTCTTATTGGTCGGGCACAATCGGCATTTATTCCAGGAAGGCGCATCTCGTACAATATTATGATGGCACATGGGCTGGTGGCGAGGTATCAGATGAATGAAGGAGAACACCAAGATATGCCTTCAAAATTGATATAAGAATAGCATATGATATGGTAAATTGGCAATATCTTATTTGTATGTTTGAAGGTATGGGTTTTCACCCAGTTATGGTTAATTGACTCCGAATTATGATCTCCACTCCTTCGTATTATGTTTGTCTGAATGGCATTTTGGAAGCTTTCTTTTAGGGCAAAAGGGGTATTCAGCAAGGTGATCCGATTTCTCCCTATCTATTTACTGTGGTTATGGAGAGACTATCGATGATCCTAAAAAGATGTATTGAAGAGGCGAATGCATTCTCATATCATCGTGGATGTGAGGTCAGTCAACTTACACATTTGTGTTTTGCTGACGACTTATTTTTTTTACAAGGGTAATGTTCATTTTGTTGAAGTTATAAAGAAAGCTCTTCAAATTTTCAAAGAGAGATCTAGGCTTTCCCCGATCTTGGAAAAAAGTGAAGTCTTCTTTGGAAATGATGAAGAGGACACTAAAAGGGCAATCCTTAATTGCTTATCCTTAATTGCTTACCGTTTCGGCCAGGAGTCTTTCCAATCAGATATTTGGGAGTGCCATTATCCCAGTGAGGCTCAAAGTGAACGATTTTAACAACCTAGTTGTTAAAGTTAAGAACCGATTGCATAATTGGAAAAATAAATTCCTTTCGTATGGTGGTCGAAGGCAACTGATAATCTCGGTTTTACAATCGATGTAAACATTTTGGATGGTAGTCTTTCTTATTCCTTCTACTATTATTCACGAGATTGAATTACTTTGTCGGAACTTCTTATGGGCTCAAGGGGATAAAGCTAATGGTAAATGTTGGATAACTTGGGATATGGTGTGTAAACCAATTAAATGTGGTGGACTTGGAATCCATAGATTGGCATTATGGAACCGATGTCTCCTTCTAAAACATGTGTGGGACATATTAACCAAAAGAAGTTCTTTATGGGTTGATTAGATTCATACCAATTACATCCATGATAAGAACTTTTGGGTGATCCAAAAAAGATATAGATGGTCATGGCTTATACAGAATATTATTGATCTAAGACTACAATGTCGCCGGTACTTTATCTCTCATGTGGGAAACGGAATTTGTACTAGTGCATGGGAAGACATTGGAGCATGAATGGACCACTAGCCCAACATGTGTCATATTGATTCATTCTTAGCAACGGTTTTGACACTAAGTCCACGTATAAGGATGTTATGGACCGATTTGGGAATGAAATGGCCGGATGAATGGAGTCAAAGATATCCGCGTCTTATGAATGATGTAATTCCTAACCCTAGTGTTACAAACGATGGCATTAATTTATGGTTGGGGCCACATCAGATCTGGCAAGAATTCTTAGTTCAACTAGCATGGAAGTCTTTGGAGGAGCCGGGACCAATTGTACATTGGTATAAAGTGGTATGGAATAAGGCATTTACTCCGAAACATGCTTTATGTATGTGGATGGCTTGCCTTAAACTGTTACCAACCCAATATCGCATTCAACAGTGGAAGAATGAGCCTCCATATTTGAAACGTGTCTTCTGTAAGGTGACAATCAAGGCCCACAATCATCTATTTTTTTAGTGTAGTTTTTCAAAGGCTATATGGGACGTCATAAAAAATGAAGTGGAGATTAATACTTGCCCGGATAATTGGGATTTGCTCTTAACCCATTGGATGGCTGGTAATTGGAGAGTGTGGTCGACCATAAAAATGTGGCTATTTCGGCTACGGTTTACCACATTTGGATCGAAAGAAACAGGCGATACTTTGACAACCATAATCAAAGTGAAGAGCACCTTGTATCGGAAATCAAAAAAGAAGTAATGTTGAGAATTGTTTGGTTTATTTTGCCCAAGCTTGGGTGTTGTCCGCCTTATGACGTTGGTTGTAAGTAACTTTGCTTTTATTTACTTAATAAATTTGCCTGGAGGGAACCTCCTTTCAGTAGATTCTCATTTATTTATTTTTTTCTAGAATTTTTAATTTTTTTTAAATCTGCAATATTGTAAAGACTTTTCTACCCTTAATTATAAATGTTTGTTTCATTACATAAGGTCTTTTCATGTATCTTACATATTTCCAATTTTGACAAGTGACATCTAACTTCTTCTCCTATAAGGCATTTCACTTCCTCTTCACTTCCTCTCCATCTCCCTAATAATTAAAAAGTTTTTTTACATGTAATTTTTTTTTCATATAAACACAAACATATGCGAAACAATATCTTAAATTATAGCTTTTGATGGAAAAAATCATGAAAAAAATATTTTTATATTGGTTTGCACAAGTTTGTATTTGAACATGCCTCTACATATATAGGTGTGGGTTCAAATAAAAACCCATTTTTCATTGTGAACACGAGAACAAATCTTGGTTATTGATTAAAATTTATATAACTAATCAACGATTAAAACATAATATGCTTAATTAAGAAATGATTAGAGGCAAAAATGAAAGTTTGATCATATGTCTACCATCACTTTTTATTTTATTTTTAATTAATTTTTTACCTTTTTAATTTTTAAACTAAATTATCTGAAAATTAATTATTTTAATCATACAAAATACATCAAAAATCGAGCATTTCATTCTCTTCAATTTTTGACATCCATCTCGATATAGTTTTTTTTTAACTTTTTTCACGTCAAATAGTATATATTTGTAATATTCGTTATGAATATTTATGCACGTTCATATGTTTCTAACATTCTTTAATATTCATTCATTAGTATGATATTCATCATGAAGAATATACAGCTTACTATATCATGAATAGAGTTATGTATTTTCACATGTATTTAACAAATCTTTAGTATTCATACATCACTTTGACATTCATCATTAATATACATTTCCATTATAACATTCATCGTGAATATATATATATATATATATATATGAGTTTAATTGAAAACCAAGTTTTGATTGTGAACGTGGGGATAAAGAAGAGCGCGACACATGTCCCTTGTGCCCAAGGGTTATTCATCGGTGAATGGATCATGATCGTGTGTTATTCATATTGAATGTTGTGTTATTCATACCGAATGTTGTATCATTCATTATGAATAGTTTATGAATTTCTCTTTCGTTATTCATATTGAATGTCCTTCGTTATTAATACTAAATGCCCTTTGTTATTCATACTGAATGAAACACATGTTGCGCTCTCTTTCATCCTCACGTTTGCAATGAAAAACGAGTTCGCATTTGAACTTTCCTGTATATATATATGTGTTTACGTGCATACAATAACTCTTCAGTATTCATACATCAATATGATACATACTAACATCATGAATATTTATATGGAATTCACGTGTATGCAACACTTTTCAACATTCATACATCAATATAATATTCGTCACGAATATACATTTTCACTGTAACGTTCATCATGAATATGTATTATTCATCATGAATATGTATTATTCATCATGAATATGTATTATTCATCAGCAGATTATTGTAAATTCTTCGGATCTGCTTCAGCAGATTATTGGATGCCCAGGGGTTATTGGAATTCATTGAGCCACCGACAGGTTTGGCGGTGAACGAGAAGAACAAGTTGGCGAGGGCCTTCATCTTTCAAGAATTGCCTGAGGACATCCTTTTACAAGTAGCCAAGAAGAAGACGACACAGGAGGTTTGGGAGTCTTTGAAGACCTAGTATCTCAAGCCCAGAAGGCTCGGTTACATACACTGAAATAAGAGTTTGAGGCTCTACGGATGAAGAACATGGAGACTATCGATGATTTCACCGGAAAGTTGAATGGGATGGTTTCCAAAATATAGCAGTCTCAGGACAACGCTTGAGGATAATGTTTTGGTGAAAAAGTTGCTCGACTCGGTCCCCGACAAGTACCTACAATTGGTAGCTTCGATTGAGCAACATTTAGACGTTGACTTTATTTCGTTTGATGAGGCTATTGGTAGATTGAAGGCCTATGAAGACAAACTACGATTCCGCATTGGCAGTGGAAGTGTTGAAACCAGTCCATCAAGGTTAGAAGAAGGCTGCAAGAGGAAGCTTTTTGTTAGGAAGACGAGGACATGGATCGAGCGACAAAGGAGGTAGTGGAGGCCTTGGGAGAGGCCGGGAAAAAGGGGTCGATTCCGCCAAATAGATGCCACTAGCTAAAGTCAACTCTTTCCAATTCAGCTCCCCGTCACCCATGTATTTTAAAACAAGAGTTGATGTCCAAATGTTTCCAACAAATTTTGCAAGATGAACCGTCATTTCTGGATCCCAATTTCATCATATGTGACGAGCTATCTTTCGAAATTCCGCTTGTGTTGTCATTTCTAGAGAAATCGATGTTTTATGCCCAGGAGTAAGCATGGCAACAACTATAAGGCCTAATTTTGCCACGGGAAGAATGTGTTTTGAGGGTCCAAGGAAAATTCAACATAGTCTCCAAAATTCATGATAAATGCTGGAGAGCCAAGTTTTAGATTAACCTCATCATCCACTACAAAAAATAATCCTACACTCGCAATTCCAACATCAATTAGGAGTAGAAAATTCAAAGTCGAAAACTGATTTCTTGCTTGCTTCCACTTAAATAACTATCGGAACTAAAAACCCATGGCCTGCATTGACCCCAACATATATGATTTTCAAGAGGTCATGATTTGGTTTGATCAGTAATAACAACGACAAATGCACTATAATTGTGGCTTTATGAAAACTGTGATCTAGGGTATGAACATTTATTTTCTCCAAGCTTTACGACATCTGTACAACAAACAAATCCAAACAAATCCACTACTGAAAATCTCTTCTTCAACATTGAAGGGACCACACAGTTAGGGGTGTAAATGATGCGATTCGAGCTCGAGTATCATTATACTCGACGCGAACTCGAAACCCAATTCCCAAGTTCGAACTCGTTTCAAAACTCGTTTCAAGCACGAACTCGAGCTCGTTTCAAGCTCGAACTCAAACTCAAACCCGCACAATAAATAAATTTCAATAGAATTTTTTTAAGGACCCAAATGGTGCTCCCATTTAATTTTATGCGGTACTCCAAAATATTTGAAACTACAAGGATATTAATGAACATTTAATTAGTTCAAGTACCCAACTTAGCAAGGTTGGTCCAATACAAACCATCCTTACAATAGCTATTTATATAGGTGGTCATGAGGACTAATGGGGTTGACTCTTCTTGGTCGATCCTATAACCCGTTGGCTCATTTTTTAAATTTTGGCCAACCTCTTTTTACAAACAAAAAAAATCTATAGTAAAAGTTAACTAAATAAATTAATTATATCAAAAAATGTCAATCATTAATATAACTCATTATGTTCCAAAATAACTATAACACCCCCTTCCCAAGATGGAAAAGGAGGTTACTTTCAAACTTAAACCAACTACTAACAAAAGCATACAGAGCACTAACAAACCTTATACCATTAAATATAACAATTGCCTCGAATAATACTTCTTCTTTCTCTTTCCAAAGCTTGCTCTACAACGGTAATGCTTACAACGCCAACAATGGACCTCCTATATAAGATGATAGTCTGAAACCAGTACTCCTTACTTTCCTTGAATACCTGCTGCGAAGAAAGAAGTGCGGCTGAGCCATACGCTCAGTGTGCGGATATGAAGATAACAAAACAAATATCGAACCAAACGTGAATGAAACAAAAGTCAAATTTGGACAAGGAACGGACTTTTAAAAATGAAGCTCGAATTTCTAATACATATCACAACCAACATATTGAGGACTCACAGGCCAACTTGCAAGAAATTAGTCCCAAAAGCAAAAATTTAATTTGATTAATCAAACCATAACCAAAATGAAAATATCCAAAACTCATGACATCAAAATAAGAATTATTGTAAAAGATCATAACTTTCAAATCAAAACAAATATTGCCAACGAAATCTCAAACGAACGTGAGAGCTTAACGAAAGTCATATCATAGGATTGCATACCCAAATGAATTAGAGGAAAACGTAATCCAATCATACATTGGGATGTATATCGAGCTCAAACAAATACGCATACGCTTGAGTTTCATGTCATACATAGACAGATACAACAAGCGTCAGACATAACCATATAGGCACGTACATTGGACATGCACGTCCAATTATACTACATAATGTGAGATGCTGTGTTGGACACTACACCGTCATGCACCCTACAAACAAATCATATATCCTAGGGTCGACCCATACGCCTCCTAAATCAAATAAGCACAAAATTTTCACAAATGACTTGTATAAACGATCTGTAAATGATCAACATCAATGATTTGGGTATGTATGACATGAATTTCATGTCATACATAAGGCTCATGTCATACATACCCAAAAGATACGATCAACTTTTTATGTATGACATGAGGCTCAAAGGGTCGACCCATACGCCTCAACATCAATTTGGGTATGTATGACATGAGGCTCAGATCTATAAATGATCAACATCAATGATTTCATGATAGACAATATGACTAATATAGTGAATAAATAAGCACAAAATTTTCACAAAATTTCCCAAAAAAACATACTTTAGCATATAGACGAATCAATACAAGCACCTGTAAAACTAATGAAAAGAAAAATGAGCTAACATGGAGATATGGCTGGTAGGAAGGATATGGCTGCTGTCGTGCAACACCTTGAGAAATTATGGAGTCACTGATTGACTTATTTTACACATTTGGTATCTGTAGCTACCTGTAAATGAGAATTGCTGCTTTGGATTGTGATTGGTATCCGTTTCATCTCTTTAAACACCTATAACGTTTGTATCTTGTATGACATCTCTCATCACAACTTAAAACTATTATTCTGTTGGACTGGTTTTATTCAACTTTAATAGGATCTTCATTTATTCGATGGCCATTGACTTATCATTTTGACCGTTGGAATCGAACCAAATTAATTACCATCATTATACATTTTAGACTTTATGCTCGCATGTGTAACATGTATATGAATCTTTAAGGCTTAAGCTCATGCAGAATTGTCAAATAGTGTATATGCTGAACAGAAATCCCTGTTTCACGAGCCTGTGTAGCATCAAGTAGTTTGTCAGTCAAAGGCTTACCAAACATATATGGTCTTTTTGGATTTATTAGACCAGAATTGTTCCAGTGTCTTAGCTTCTATGTAAAGATTGACATCTGCTCTACAAGAAATGGCGGTTATAGAGACGACTTTTGTCGTCGCTACATGTCAAATGTCGTCGCTAAAAATATATAGCGACTACGTTAGTTGCTAAAAGTCTGGTAGCTGGAAGTTGGTAGCTGAAAAAACCTATAGCAACCACAAGCGACAACAATAGCGACGACAATTTATTGCGACGACTTGAAGTTTTATTGCGACGTAAATTCGTCGCTACAAGTGATTTTAATTAAATTACTTAATTAAGTTATAGAGATTGTATGTCGTTGCTACAAATAAAATAATTAATTATTTAAAAATTACTACTAGCAACCATATGTCGTCGCTATAAGTAAATTAATTAAAAAAAATAAATTTATATTATCAACGACATGTCGTCGCTATAAGTATTTTAGTTAATTTCTTGGATAGTACTATTAGCAACCACATGTCGTCGCATAAATGCCGTCGCAATAACGGTCATTTTTTGGTATTTTCCGGCTATTTTTTGCACATTTTTAAATAAACATGATTGTAATATTAAGAAAAATCAACAATGGAACATAGAAACACCAATAATAAACACAATTTTGTGAGGCAATTAAACACAGTCTGATTAGTACTAAAAATGAACATTAAAACATAGAAGTACCAATAATAAACACGAAAAAAATCTAATTGTATAAAACAAGACCTACAAATATAAATTTGAATAAAAAATATCTAATTGTTCCCCAAATCTTCAGCGTTGTCATCGTCGGTATTTTGTTGCGATTGAGATGAGATGATGTGTGTCAAGTTACTATGCGTAACGAATGCACTAAAGTTTGAGACTATATCTCGTACCAGATCATCAATTAAAGATCGTTGACGTGACATGGTATATTCAAACTCGTCAAACATAGAGGTTGACGAATCACCCTTTAATTAACATGCTTCCTCACCCTGTTTTGTGATCGCGATGTTCTCCTAGTACTTTGGATAGTTACTGTGATTCTTTCACCAATGTCGAAGAGTCAGACCCATGTTGCGGTAGTGATTCGTTTTCTGCAATAATCCTCTCTTATGTACTTTATGTAGTAAAAATAATGAATAATATTAATGTTAAGGGCTACTAGTATTAATTACAATTAAGCAATTACTTACATGACATGACTGAGCAGCGTCATTTACCCATTCCCCCGACCGAGTATACATTTTACGCCAATTATCGTTCCAGCTCGACAATTCCTGTGTGGCCGGATTTTCCCTTAAAAATAAATATATAGGATTATTTTAGTAGACTTATGAACCATTAATAATATATCAAATTATTTCAAAGGTAAATCGATTTACTTGCTTATATTGTGTAGAAACATACGATGATGAGCCGTGCAAACTTAGGAATTTTGCTTTAGCCTGTTTTCTGCATTTTTTTGGCACTAATTTTATACTTGGGATCGAGAAAGTGATCCATTGTCTTATCCCAAATTAGTAAATTGCATGACAAAGTTCAATTAGTAAGACAAATTATCAAAAATTATATTACCCTATTCGCATGTTGTGGGTATCCTCCTTGGGCCGGGAGGAGGATCGTCCCAGCATCTCCGCCATGGCCTCTCGCAACTGCTGCCATATGACCTGCTTAGCAAAATACATGGCACAAACGCCAACTAAAAGAAGTAAATTGCCTACGTTGTATAATGTCAATTAAGAAACAAATATTAATCACCTTTGATTATATTAATGTGTAAGTACACAATAAAAAACAAATACAAATATTTGTTAATATAATTGTCGTAATGGATACTCCTACAAGACTGCATCAAAATACAAATGTGAACAAAGCAAATGAAGTTTTGTCCAAGAACAAATAATAAGAGAGGGCAAATGAGGGAGAAGAGAATATCCAGAATTGCACTTACCTCAAGATCTTTGATACTGAGGTTGTGGTCCACCAGAAAGAAAGGGGCGTGAAATTCAGGAATAATAACCTACTAATTACCGAAAACAATAACAAATTTTACATAAAATCATTAGAGAAACAGCACTAGAATTAAGTACCATAAAAGAATATCAAAACGATTCATAATAAGATCAAAGGAATGGTAAAGTAACTCAAATCTATCTATATCTATCTAAGGGGCTGTTTACCGAGTGTTTACCGGATCACATACGTTACGGATGTGAACGTGAACTGATAGTGCAACTCTGCCTAGAAACATCAAACACAATAAATTGAAAACACAATCGTCAAATATGAAACACAAACATCAAAAATCGTATTTTTAAAACCCGTAAACTTAATAAAATACGGTTGATTTCTTGAGGTGATAATTTATTGGGATTAGTCTGGAAATAATCTGGGACACCCTTTAAAAAAAACTATCAAAAAAACATTTGCAAAATTTCTACATGAAAACATAATGATTAAATGAAAATATGAGGATATGAGAATAACCTAGAAAAAAAGAAAACAATTACAAAACTTAAACTTAATGTTTAATTAAAAAAAATTGAGAATCGTTTAAAATCCTAAATATATCAGTAATACATATTAAAAAAAAATTCAAGCTATTTGCAGCCCTATGAATCAGCCATTTAGGTTTTAATGGGACTAAAAATATATTTTCATACCTCTTGCCTGTGAAGAGTCAAGATTGCCGTCAAGGAAGATTGTTGTCCTCTAAGTTTTGCTGCCCATGGCCAGCGCCATCATTGCCATGGGCAAGGGGTCGGGGCTGCCGGAGAGTGAGACCGTGCCAGCACAGTGCAAAGAACATGAAGATCAGAGTTGGAGACGAGAGCCACCAGCAGAGAAGACGAGAGCCACCAGCAGAGAAGACGAGAGCCACCAGAGAAGATCAGAAGACGAGAGCGGAGAAGACGAGATGACGAAGACAACCGGAAAAGACGAGATGAACAAGAGGAGATGGAGAGGAGAGTAACCAAATAAGACGACCGGAGAAGACGAGTCAGTAGAAATCGTCAAAATCTCCTTTTGCTAATATCATTGAGGAAGATAACCGTGATGGAGGGAAGACCTATTCAACAAAAAAAATTGGCCAAATATATTTCCCGCCTAAGATTCATATCATTATTAAACAATAAAAATAAGTTATAAAAACCGTGAAAATCACGTTGTGACTGAACGTTAATACAATCATTTTTTGATTTTCAAAATCAATTTTTATTTTCTATTTTTGCAAAAACAAATTATTATCGAAAACAATAATAAAATATTAAACAATAAAAAAATACATAACAACCTGTAAATATATGATCAGGTTTTATAAAATATTACGTTTGTATATATCTTTACAAACAAGCGAACAAAATAATAATAATAATAATATCTTATATTGATCAATCGATCATAAGGGTTGGGTAACGGTGAAAAGTATAGTTATGTTGAGAAGCGTAAGAAGGGATCTTCATCATTAATGGATGCACATTAGGATGAGATGCACCAAGATAATATATATGCACCACGATACACCAGATCAACTCCCTTTTAAGACGCAATTCATGGATGGGTATCAGATTAATAAATGATCAATGGTTCAGATCTTTTCCTACGTTTCTCCCCTTAACTCCCCTTCTCACACGATCGTAGGCTTCGATCATAATTGGATATTCATTGAATCATTGTAATTAAATCAGATCAGATTCAAAATTTGAACATTTAAACTGGATGGATTGGTTCTTGGCTAGTAATCCAAAATTTAATAAACCGAAACCGATATAATCCAATTACCATCCAAAAATATTGCTCGCTGTATCTCAAAATAAATGTCTACCGAGTAATTGTTGCTTACCATATTGTTTTTCGATTAACTATAATCTTACATGGTAAAGTAAGTTAGTGTTAACTCTAATCGGTAAACGGCCCTTTAGTTTTGAAAGTGGACACTTATATTGGGACAAACAAAAATAGAAATGTGGACACTTAGGGGGTGTTTGGATTAGCTTGTTTAAAACAACTTATGCTTTTTACCAAAATTGTTTATCAACTTATGTGGTAGCACACCGGAATTTTAAAAAAGTTTTTGGATTAGCTTATGACGGTTCCACACCGGAATAAGCCAATAAGTTATTTTTTAGTATTTGACAAAAAAGTGCTTATACATGCAAAATGGCCAAAAAAATGCTCATAAGTCATGAGTTGTTTTTGATAAGGCACAACCTTTTAACTTATCAAAAACTCCTTTTCACCGGTGGGAAACCGATATAAGCACTTTTTATTTTCTCCCATCCAAACACTCAAATTTACTTTTCACCGGTTCCACACCAGTATAAGTTAATAAGTTTGTTTGATAAGCTAAAACAAACACCCACTTAATTTGAGGGATGGAGTAATTTATATTTGTACATAGTGTTTTTAGGAAATTCTGGACATATATGAATAATTTGTTCAAATGATCCGTTGAAAATTGGATAAAAACATTGGATGGATCAATTAGATCCAAACTAATCATTCATTGAATTGAATTGAAGTAGATTAGATAACAAAATACAACATCTGATGATTATTAAATTTGATCAATTCTACCTAAATCCTTTTGAATTTTAACCCAGGACACCCTTAATCTTTAATTTGATTAAATTTGATTGGATTGGAGGACAAATATAATATTCAATGGATAATTGGATTGATTGGATCTATCTAAATCCCTTGGATTTCGACTGAGAACACCCCTATTACTTAATTTAATAGTCATATCGATTTTTTTCTCCATTTTTGATTGAATCTTCAAATTAGCAAAATATTTTTAACCGCTTTTTAAAGAAATACCAAAATGACCAAATTTTTTGCACGTTCAAAGCACACAAACCCAAAATTTTACAAGCTATAAGTATTATGAAGACAATAAAAACAAATGTTGAGAGTTCCTTATTTTACAAGTTACAAAAATAAAGACAAATGCTTTTTTTTGTAAATTAATATGCATCTAATACAAAAATAAACCAATATATGGAAACATATATGCATTTACCATAAAAAAATTAACAAGTCAAATCATAACCCTCATATTTTACAGGTGAAATGATAATATTACCAAAATACGACATATAAACAACAAAATACCTTAAATAATAATAGACATTACGCTTTTTTCTAACTAAGAGAATTTTATGTCATTATAATTTATTTTAATTATAAAATGGTAAAAATTAAGTAGATAGCTCTATAACTAGACTATAACCTTTATATCCCTTGAAGGTTTTGAACTACTTTAACATTATTGATTTATAAATAAATTAAATGGTTTATTGAATTTTCTTAATCCATTTAAAAAATGGTTCTTTTTTAATTTTTAAGAATAATTAACACACTGTCGATTATCATTTTCTATAAAAGTACATTTTTTTACTTTGAAAAAAAATTAAATGTTTAGAATGACGTGGTTTGTGGGATACAAGTTTATTGATTATATTTTTAATAAAAAAAAATCATATTTTAAGTTTATTTAAAACAACTTTTTAAATATCTATAACGATATTGTCTCGTTTTTTATAAATCATTAGTTTGTTGTTTTGAAAAATTAAATATTCTTTATTCTTTAAAATTTTAATTAAAATGATAGTCGTCTCAATATACAAATTTTATTAAATTTTTAATATTTTGTTTTTTTTAGTTTCTAACAAACTTATTAAATTTCTATAGGGACAATATGTCATCACTAGAGATTTTAAAATTTCCTGCCAAAATTTTTATCGAAATTTTGATCCACATAGACGACATGTTGTCGCTAGAATTAATAGTTCATAAATTATTTTTAATAATAAATTATTTTTTCATTTTCGGAAATTAATTTATTAAATATCTATAGCAACGACATGTCGTCTTTATAAGCTACTGAATTTTACAGAGAAAAAATTCAAATTTTTTTAGTTTTCACAAATACTTATTAAATACCTATAGCGACAACATATCGTCGCTATAACTATTCAAAAATTCCATGAACCCGTCATTTTTTTCCCACCAATATTTTAATAAAAAAATTCATTTACAACAACGACATTGTCGTCTCAAAAGATCCAATAAATATCCTATATTTGTTTCACCCTTTAGTGACAAAAACTCGTCGCATAGATATTTCCAACGACGAAGCAAAAGTCGTTGCTACAGATGTCGTCGCTATAGCCATCATTTCTTGTATCTTTTTATGACGTGGTAAGGGAGTTAATAATCAAATATCAAGTTCCATAATCAAATAAACATCAATTACTCTACTATTTGGAATAATGGTCAAGTCTGAGTACATCCTACGCCTTAGGATTGGAATATACTGGGATAGTTTTAGAGGATGTTTCATTGGTTTTCCATTAAGTTCTGTATGGATATAGTTGTCTGTGTGGATTAATATGCCTGTATAGATTGCGAATGTTTTTGTTGGAGGGTTTTTTCATAAATAGAAGGACCCCATTTTTAAAAGGGAGGGGCAGTTTTGGAAAGATTTGGCTTCCATGCATCATAAAGCTTACTGCATAAGCAGCTTCTATATCATTAAGACACTACGAAACAGACATGTATAGCTGACCAAATTGGTTGCAAGTCTCGTTATGCTCATTAAGCTGCTAACAAACATACCCTTAGTTTTAGTATTGGTTCTGGAACTTACCAAGCTCCATCTTGAACATCCCAAACATTCTTACAGAAGGTTAAGAGTCTGAAATAAACGATCTATTCGGTTCTCCAGATTTTCTTTGCTAGCTTCGGTTAATTAAGTCCCAATAAACATAACAAACCACAACATAAATATTTAACAGTGGCAAAAGATTCAAACTTTTGATGCTAATAGAAAAGATAAAAGTACTTGAAGCCAATGGAACGATGATACCACCATCAATATCAATAACTTACTTCATAAATGTTACAGAAAACCTCACTCCATTTTGTCCACTAATTCACACATAGTAGTATTTCTGTTAATATTCCAAGAACATGATATATACACACATGGTTAGGGTTAAAACAAAAATGATACAGAAACCATTTGGGTCGAAACTCATTGATAGGGTTAAAGTTGAATCTTCTATTAGCCATTTATCTCTTGGTAGAACAAAACGGTTTGTATGGTTTTTTTGTTTTATTATTGTGCTGACAAAAGAATGAAAAGAAGAGTGTAGTTGATTCTTTTATATAAATAGAAGATCTATGTCGAACTGAACTCACATATCTTTTAACCTTTTCGTATTTGAACTCTTTTACGGGAGAACAACTCTGTCTAATTGAACTTTTTTCACTTACCACGTCGATTGATGCATGATCCATATCGTATTGATTCTCAAGTGATTCACGATTATGTTAGAAGAAGTCTCTTTCATTGTCATGTGAGTTTGCCTTTGTCATTTACATGTTTACATCAGAATTGTTGGATGGTTTTATCCTCGCATTTTTTTGGCTTTTTTCGGGAAAATGAGCTGTTTGATCTGTAGGTCTTGGTAGATTTCGTGACGGTTTAAATTGTATTAGGAAGTCTTATTGGTTCCTACTTTAATTTCATATAACTTTAATTTCATATAGTAGAATTTGAGTAGTGGTCCGAGTTGTTAGGTTACTCATTCTCACCGTTGGATGGGGTAAGTATACATTATTATTGCTTTTCTTTTGGGCTCAATAGCATGCAAACTTTTTGTTTCTTTAATTCTACAAATTTACAGATATCTCAATTGCTGAGTAGTTGTTCGAGTTGTTACATTGCCCTTTCTCATCGGATGAATTTTATGTTACAAATCAACATCAAACTTTTATTGAATTTCTCGACAACATCACAAGGCTGCCATGTTGTTGTTTTAGGATTTTACATCGAAATTCTTTATGTATTTATGTTTTGTTTCTTCCATCTCTCAGATTTTGTTGAATACAACGAGAAGTGACCTTTTACCTCAACATTTCATGGTTCTTGTTCACATTTTCTTTTTGCAGATTTCTATTTCTTTTTGTGGACATGTTGATCGAGTAAGTTTCAACAATCTGAATCAAGAATGCAATCATCAAAGCTAAC
This sequence comes from Silybum marianum, assembly GCA_036898165.1. NCBI lineage: Eukaryota > Viridiplantae > Streptophyta > Magnoliopsida > Asterales > Asteraceae > Silybum > Silybum marianum. Next base: position 9,194,614 of record CM072540.1, on the reverse strand, counting down.
TACTTTTTCATTCTTTTTTTTCGTTACACATTCAATTTTAATCCTTGTTTTTTCATGATCGTTAGGTGGCTCTCATAGATGGTGTGATGCCAAAGCAAAGAAGTCGATGAATTTTGAAATAGGCGATGTCCTTTAACTTTTCCACGTCGCTTATCCAACCAATAATGAGGTTAGTCAGATTGTTCGTTGATTACAAAATTATGGAATCAAATCAATATGGTTTTTGTTTGGCTTGTATATACACACAACAATTTTTGTTTTCTACTAATTTTTGTTTAGATTGAGTGCTCCAGTTTGATTTTTGTGTTTATATTGTTGATTGATTTATATAAACTTAACCCAAGAGATCATATGTGCACTTGTTTTTTTTGTTACAGATGCATTTCTTTTTTTAGCATGTTCTTGCATCATCTTGTGCCGTTCTCTTGGTGTTTTTAGATTAAATACTTTTTTGCTTATGTTTCTACATTTTGCTTGATTAAATGCCCACAAATTTGATTGCTTTATGTGAATGAATGATAAAACCTTGAATTCACAACTTTTAGACAATTAATACCATCTGATTACCAAATAAGACAATGCAAGCAAAAGTTCCTAGATTCATGGAGATATAGAACAGCATATAAGTTATCATGCTTGCATATCCATCACCCCAAAAGGAGTGCAATTACGTTTTTTCTATTTTCGTATATTTAATTAATTTTTTTGCCACCTAATTATTTTATCAATTCCTTGATTTCTTATTTGGGTTCGGATGTTTTTTGTTTTATGTAGCTTCCATTTCTTATTCACCACTGGATATTTCTTTGAACTAGGGGTGAGCATAACCGGGTATCCGGCCATTTTCCCTGGAACCGGGACCGCCAACACCGGTTCCTTATATTTTGGAACCGGAACCGGGTACCCGGTTTCAATTTTTTTTTAAAATTTTTTACATTGCATACGATAAAAATATAATTACAAATTACAAAATACGGACTTAAAGTAATAAATACAACAAATGGTCAAAACTAATCTGATAAAAACTAATTATTACATAAATAAACTAGAAAGTTTGAGTTTTTATTTATTATTTATAAATATATATAATATTTTTTTATTTAAAAGTGGCGGGTACCCAACGGGTAACGATTTCAAAAAAATGAGAACCGAAACTGGTCCTGATCAGTTCCGTATTTTAGGAACTGGAAGCGGAACCAATTTCGAAGCGGTTCCGGTTCCAAAGACGGGTACCAGGTTCCGATGCTCACCCCTACTTTGAACTCTTTGGAGAAATTTAGATGCGTTGTCTTATATATGATGTGTCTTTTTGTGAACTAAGTCGTGATTGAGTAAAATTCAGGAGATTCAACAATCGGCTTCTAGAATGAGATCATCGATAATAACTTTTTCGAATACTTTTGTGGCCGACAAAATTATGCAAAGGTGTTTCCTTTCCTATCCCCTTTCCTTATTACACATTCAGTTTTATTCATATTTTAATTCTTATCCTGAATTGTTTTATTCATTTTGTATTTATTATGATTTATCAATATCTGGTTTGAAGGTTCTACTTTGGATTTGTGGCCAAACTTTTCAAGAAATTTTAGGGATGCAAATTCTATTGAGAGAAAAGTTCATGGAACATTTGAAGGTCATCCACAAGGTAAGAAACTCAATTAACTCCATGAGATAATTTAATACGCTATTTTAAAAAAAATCATTTTTTATTAAATAAAGATAAGATACAATGTAATGCTTCTGTGCAAGTTGTAAAACAACTTAACCAAAATAAAGAGAAATCCTAACACCCCTCCTCCATTGGCGGCGACCCATACTATCATGTCTGCCAACCTAGACCCACTTCTCTAGCGACCATCTGACAACCCATTTCATCGTTGTGCACATAAACATATCACACAAATCCGAAATTTAATCCGAAATTTTATTTCATAAAGCAATTATTAAACATAGATCTAATATCTCAAAAACATAATTAATAAATTACCATTCATGAAATTTGTGATGTATAATAACTCAAAAATCTTAAATCAATTCTTGAATAATCCAAAATCTTTAAACTATAAACAAATTTATAGATCCTTTATATTATCGAACCTTGAATCCAAGGATTGAAAAGAAGCTTTAAAGACTTGTCCATTTATTTTTTTTAAATTCGGAATGATCGAAAACTCGAAATGCCTTTGAAGTTAACGGATATGTCGTTAGCTGATAGGATTTACATTGATTTCTCTTTTTCTGTAATAGTTCAATTTTTATTGTCATTTTCATACTAATCTTGATTCTTGATTATGCGATGTTGTTGTTTTGGGAGTATTGGCATCGCTAATTCTTGAAAATTTGCTAAAAATGATCATAAAGGGGGTAACGAGCACTGTCCTAGTTGGCAATGTACTTGATGTAAAAATAAGGTAAATTTCTCTACTAAATATTTAGTTTCTGCGTTAATCATCAAACATAATTCTCTTAATTTTTTATGCGTTTACTTGATCTCCTTTTTTTATGTTGTAATATGTCAATTTCAGGTAGATTTGCCAAAATTTCTTCAAAGATTAGTTGCAAGGGGTTTGGGGTGTTTTAGTTTCCTAACTAATTAATGTTAATGATACGTATGAGAAAATATGTTGATTATAATAGTGTGATTTGTAGGTATGGATTTTTAGGATGGGGCACGAGATAGTTTAGTTGCCAAACATAGGTAACAAAGTCCGTTGACATCCATAAATCTCATCCTTGCTCTTGGTTTTTATTGGACTTAATTTCTTTATTTTTTTTATATGTGAATGATCTCGATTTTATTGTATATTATTGCACGAGATAATTTCAGGGTTTTGGATTTGTTCGATTATGCAAGTATTTTTTTTATAAATTATGTTCTTAGTTTTTGTGCTAATTGTTAGGATCATATTCTTTTTTTTCTCTTTATTAATTGAATTTCTCTAATTTCAGTGAAGAGTTCTTTATGGATCTCACGAAATATCAAATTTCCATTCATGAAGTTTATGAGGTATAAAAACTCAAAATTGTTAAACCAAATCTCGAATAATTAAAAATATTAGAACCCTAAACAAATTTATAGATCCTCAATATTATCAAACCAGGAATCCAAGTCTTGAAAAGAAGCTTAAAAGACAGTTACCTTTATAAAAAACAAAATGACCAAAATGCCCCTGAAATTAACAAATGTGACGTTAGTTGATAGACTGTCCATTGATTTCTCTTTCACTATAATGTTAATGATATGTATTAGAATGTATGTTGATCATAATTGTGCGATTTGTAGCTATAGATTTTCTGGATGGGGCACGAGATAGTTTAGTTGCTAGGTACCGTAACCTGATGACATCAATTAATCTCATCATTGCTTTTGGTAATCATCAGACTTAATGTCCTTATTTTTTTGTATATATGATGGATCTCATTTTTAATTTTTAATATGTTAATTTCATGGTTTTGGGTTTGTTCGATTTCTTTTAAATGAATTGTTGATGCTTGGAAGTTTACTCGACGGAAAAATTTGCAAGTATTTTTTAAGTTATGTTTTTAGTTTTTCTGCTGATGTTAGAATCATGTGTTTTTTCTTTTCTGCTAAAAGAATTTCTACAATTTCAATAAAGAATTCTATGTGGATCTACTCACTATTGTTAATTGTATGTGGTTCTTTGTGTAGATTGATCATCATATGGTTTAAAGGTTCTACTTTGGTTTTGTTGCCAAGCTTCTTAAGAAATATTAGGCATGCACATTCTCTTGAGAGGAAAGCCTATAAAAAATTGGTTGGTGACACCGACAAGGTATGTAACTCATAATTTAATGAGATTTTTTTAACATTTTGGGTTTTTTTTATTAAATGAAGTTAAGACACAAGTCTTTAGTGCATCAATGCAAGTTGTAAAACAACCTAACAAAAACGAAGAGAAGCCTTGACCTTATGTCCGACAACCCATTTGTTGCGACTCGCTATCTCATGTCTGTCAACCTTGACCTTATGTCCGACAACCCATTTCCTCGCTGTGAACATGAGCAAATGCCACAAATTCGAAATCAAAATCCCACGATTTCGATTATAAAGTAATTATAAAACACAAATCTAATATCACAAGAACGTAGATAACAAATTTCCATTCAAGAACGTATAAAAACTCATAACTCTTAAACTAAATCTCGAATAATCTAAAATATTAGAAACATAAAAAATCTATAGATCCGAAATGTTATCGATCCTTGAATCCAAGTCTTCCATTAACTTTAAAGACTCGTACATTAACCTTTTTGAAAAAAAAATGACAAAATTTCCCTTGAAATTAACGGATCTGCCGTTAGGGGATGAATTGTCCATTGATTTATCTTTTATTGTAATCTTTCAAATTCCGTTGTCATTTCAATTTAGTCTTGAGTCTTCACATATTGTGGTTTTGCGAGGATTGACACCGTTAATTCTTGAAAATTTGCTAAAAAGGGTCATCGGAGAATAGGTCACTATGAATTGCACATGGAAAGATAAGGTAAGTTTCTTTACTAAATATTTAGTTATTGTGTTAATCATCAAACTTAATTTTCTTAATTTTGTGTGTGTAATCGATTTTGTTTCTTTTGTTCCAATTTGTCAATTTTAGGGAGATTTGCTACAATCTCTTCAAAGATGATCATGAAAGTGTTTTAGGTTTGTTTAGTTTCCTAACCTATTGTAACGTTAATAATATATATTTACTACTATAATGTTAATGATACGTATTTCGAAAATATGTTGATTATAATGGCATGACTTATAGGTACAAATTTTGTAGATGGGGAAAGGGATAGTTTGTTTGCCAAACGTATGTAAGAAAGTCCGATGACATCGATTAATTTTTCCCGCTCTTGGTAATCATCAGACTTAATTTTCTTATTTTTTGTATGTTTGATGGATCTCGTTTTTATTTTATAGTTTGTCCATTTTAGGGATGAGCATACGGACCGAAATCCCGAAACCGAACCGGTCCCGTACCGAACCGGTACCGGTACCGGTACCGAATATCATTACCGGTTCGGTATTCGGTACCAATATTTTCCATATTCGGGATTCGGTACTTTCGGTACCGGTACTGGTACTAGTCCCGGTAAATCCCGAACCGAACCGGGGAATTTAAAAAGTCATTTTTTTATTTGAATTGGTAACAAACTCTTTCCTTATTTTATAGAAAATCCTCCTAAATATATTACAATTTTCGGTTCTTGTATTTTCCATTCAAATACCGATTTTTTCTTGCAATTCTTCATATTTCGGTTATTGCAATTCTCCAAAATCGGTTCCGTAATTTATCCAAAACCCGGTTCTTGCACAATCGGCTCCTCCAATCCGGTTTCCGCTCAAGTGATTTTGGTTTTTCTTATCGTGTTTAATGGTCAACGCTGAAAAACGGTTGTCGTCCCAAAAAATGGTACCAAACGGTTCTAGTCCCGAAAATCCCGGTACCGAACCGGTGCCGGTGCCGGTACCGAATTTCTCTTATCAGTTCGGTATTCGGTATTGACTTTTTTCACTCTCGGTTTCGGTACTACCCGGTTTCGGTACCGGTCCGGTACCAAGCTCATCCCTAGTCCATTTTAGGGTTTTGGGTTTGTTCGATTTTATTTTTAAATGAATAGTCGATGCTTGCAACTTTACTTGATGGAACGATTCTGTAGGTATTTAAAAAAATATTTTCGTACTTTTTGTGTTAATTGTTAAAATCATGTTCTTTATTTCTTTTTCCTAAAAGAATTTCTCCAATTTCAATAAAGAGTTCAATATGGATCAACCTCACTGTTGTTATTGTATGTGGTTCTTGTTGTAGATTGATCAATGTATAGTTTGAAGATTCTACTTTGGATTTGTAGCAAAGCTTACGAAGAAACTCAATTTAGTTCATCTGATAATTTAATGAGTTATTTTCACATTTTACGCTTTTATTGAATAAAGATACGATAAAAGTCTTTAATGCTTATGTGAAGTTGTAAAACAACTTACCAAAACATAGAGAAATTCTAACACCCCTTCTCCTCCTACGACAACCCACACTCTCATATCTGTCAACGTATACCACTTCTCCGGACTCCGGTCTGACTACCCAGATCGTCTACGTGGACATAAACAAATCCCGTAGATCAGAAAGTATATCCCAAAATTTCATTTATGAAGTAAATATTAAACACAAATCTAATAAATATGTCAAGAACATACATAATGAAACTCTTGAATCAAAACTCTAAAATGTCAAGAACGTACATGAGATTTGTGACGTAAAAAAACTCAAAACTCTTAAACCAAATCTTGAATAATCAAAAATATTAAAACCCTAAAAAAATCTATAGATCCTCCAAATTATCGAACCTTGAATCCAGGCCGTGGAAAGAGGCTTTAAAGACTTATAACAATAACTTTTTTGAAAAACAAAATGACCAAAATTCCCTTGAAATTAAAGGATTTGCCATTAGGGAATGGACTGTCCATTAATTTCTCTTTTACTGTACTCTTTCTGTTTCTCTTGTCATTTTCATACTAATCTTGATTTTTGGTTATATGATGTGGGTTTGCGAGGATTAACACCGTTAATTCTTGATAATGTTGCTAAAAACGATCATAAACGGTCTCGGAGAAACGGTCAATGAGCACTACGCTAGTTGGCAATGTATTATTTGTTGGAAAGATGAGGCCAGTTGGAAAGATGAGGCCAATTTTTGTACTAAATATTTAGTTATTGTGTTATTCATCAATCTTAATTTCCTAAACTTTTTTTTTGTGTTCAATTGATCTCGTTTTTTATCTTGTAATTTGTCAATTCTATTTCTAGGGAAACTTGCCGCTTCTTCAAAGATGATCATGGAAGGGTTTTGGTTGGTTTAGTTTTTGTTACATATAGTAAATTAGACTTCTCTTTCTTAGTATCTTAGAGTCATTTCCTTAAATAGGTTACTATCTTGTATATATAGAAGTGTAAGTTTTATTCTAGCAAAATGAGAAATGCATCACCTTTTTGATTGATTACATGGTATAAGAGCCATGCCTGAAAATCTCGCTGGAAACCTAGCCGACTTCGTCGGAACCCTACCGGAAACCTAGCCGACTTTGCCGCAAACCTACCGGAACTCCTTCTGCCGCTGCCGGAACTTTACCGGAACTCTTCCAGCCATCGCCGGACCTCCAGTCCCAGTCGATGGACCTCCAGTCCCAGTCGATGGACCTCCAGTCATCGCCGGAACTCCAGCCGCCGTCTCCGGAATTCCCCAAAACCTGCCGGAATTCTCCTGAACTTGACCGGAACCATCCAGAACCTGACCCGGAACCCTCCAGCACCTGTCGGAACCCTCCAGAACCTGCCGGAATCCTTCGGCACACCGAGAACCATCCGTAACACGGCCGGAACCCTCCAACTCGACCGGAACCCTCCGTAACCGGTAGGAACCTGTCGGAACACCATCTGAACCTGCTGGAACAGTCTGAACTTGCTGGAATCTTTCGTAACCTGCCCGGAACACTGTCTGAACCTGCTGGAACAGTCTGAACTTGTTGGAATCTTCCGTAACCTGCCCGGAACACCGGCTGGACCTGCTGAAACAAGTCGGCACCTATTTGTATCTCCTGAACATGTCGAAATTTGTTGGTATAAACGGATATCTGCCTAAAACTTAGCCATTGTTGCTCGCTGGACCACCACCTTCGAGATCCAACCTTCCAAATTTACAACTTAAGTACTTAACAATGGGAGACAACGTTAAAGTGCAACAACCGTCGTCCAATGAATTTAGAGTTCCGGGTCATCCTGAATGTCAAGTTCCATCTACTTTTTGTGCAATACCAGCACAATCGGGTATCTCTACATGTTTTTCTGCAAACTCACCATCTTGGATTATTGATTCTGGAGCCACAAATCACACGACCAGGAACAAAGAGCTTTTATCCAATCTTGAGACTAATATACCCCATAATCCAGTTCGACTTGCTAATGGATCTTCGTGTCAGATTTAGGGCATTGGATCCACTAGTAACATGTCAAACCTAAACTTATCGTCCTTTACGTTCCTACCTTCCCTGAAAGTCTAATATCTCTTAGCCAAATTACTAGAAAACTTAATTGTTCTGTAACCTTTTCCCCACATATTGTGTGTTTCAGGAATTGGGAACAAACCAGTTGATTGGCATAGGTTTTGAATCTCAAGGTCTTCCAGTTACACGTCTTTGTGATTCCAGTATCAGGGAGGTGCACTGTCTGTTAGGTCACGCTTCTTTGCCAGTTCTGAAACAACTAAGACCTGATCTTTCATCTATTCATGAGTTAACATGTGAGTCATGTCAGTTGGGTAAACACAATCGTTGTTCCTATCTCCCTAGTAAGTCTAGTCAAGTCAATACTTTGTTTGAACTTGTTCACTCTGATGTATGGGGATCGTGTCCAATTACTTCTACCTATGGTTTTAAATATTTCATTACGTTTGTCAATGAATTTTCTTGTGCAACGTGGGTTTATCTTCTTAAATCTCGTAGTGAAATATTTTCTATCTTTTGTGAATTTTATGCCTATGTTCGAACCCAGTTTGATGTTTCCATTAAAACATTGCGGTCTGATAATGCAAAAGAATATTTCTCTCATGATTTTACAAGTTACTTGTCTGAGCGTGGCATTATACATGAATGTTCATGTGCATATACACCCCAACAACATGGCATTGTTGAACGAAAGAACCGCCATCTGCTGGATGTGGCTCACACTATGACGATTCACTATAATGCACCACAAAGTTTTTGGGCTGATGCGGTTCTTACGGCTAATTATCTGATTAACCATATTCCATCTTCTGTTCTTAAAGGGAGGACACCTTTCTCCCCCTTTTCCCAAAGGCACTCTTTTTCCTTTGACTCCTAAAATATTTGGATGTATATCTTATGTTCATGATCATCGTCCAGGACATAATAAACTTGCAACACGTGCTATCAAGTGTATGTTCCTTGGGTATTTGCGTGTCCGAAAAGGTTACCGTTGTTATAGTCCAACCCTTCGTAGATATTTCACATGTGCGGATGTCACTTTCAATGAGTCGAGTCCATTCTTTCTCAAATATACAAGCAGTGCTCTAGAGTTGGCAAATCCTGTTTGGTATTTTTAATTTTTGTTAGTTGTTAGATAATTAAACTCCTTGATTCATGGTTTGCTTATAGCTAGGCATGGATAAATTTAGTATACTTTGTTAAGGCCGATCTTGGTTATTGGAGTTGTTGTTCGAGATTTATTTACAACCAACCTGTTCGGAGGAGGCATTTACAGTCTAGGTTCTTTGCTTTGTTTTAGTTCATAAACATATAGTGTTTCAAATATCTTTAATTGCTGTGTGTAGAGACGGAAAAAACCGAAGAAAAAACCGATTAGGCAGAAGAGAGGTCAATCGGGAGGGCTTTGGAAACACCGAAAGCAATATGTGCAAACCTAAGCCGAAGAACAGTAAAGCTTGGAGACCATTTGAAATCTTCGTACGTTGTTAGAGCTATTGACTTCAACGTTAAGACCGAAAAAAAAACGAATTCACGAGTGGGCATTGTCCGGACTAGGATCCAAATAGTAAGAACCCCTCGTATACATTAAATTATATTGAATAATGTTAATTATTTGTTTATCGATTTTGTTTGTTCAACAACAGTGACCCAATCTTCAGCGCAAGGGAAGGACCAAATGTACTACGCATTGGACTAGTGAGCTTGGCGGCATATAAGATACACACTATCGCAAATGTGATAAACGACTGGACAACGATCCTAAACCACGATGAACGTTATGGGAGCAGGGAACCAATCAGGCGAAATTTCTTCACCCTTGAAGTTATGGTAATGAATTAAATAGATCATAAGCCATGTACATTACTTCTTTTTATATTACCTTGTTGTATACCATAATCAATTTCGAGTCACATTATTTCAGTCTGATCCAATGTTGCAAATGCGGCACATAGGCAAGAAAACACAGTACAAAGCATTAACGCACTGCTTATCTTCGACTGCATGTCATAAACGGGACATACTTGCCATGAAGAACATTGACTTGTTAAATTAAAAAACCAACTTATCATTACTATTATGTATTACAAAACAAAATACTTATGTGATTTTAATTATGTGATTAGCAGGGTTTTTTCCCATTGCTTTATGGAGGTGAATTTTTTGTGGTCGTCTTCAATTTAAAAAACCCCTCGGTGCGAATTTTGGACAACCGTTATTGGGGAACAATTAACGATGATGATCTGCTTAAACAATACATATATGCAACAGTCATTCTTGTTCTTACAACATCATCACATTTGAACTTTAATTATTATGATTTTTGATACACAACGTTGAATGATGATAAAACACCTGGAATCAGTTGGAAATGTTGTAGCTTACTATCTGGATGGAGAGGGACAGGAAAGACCGGAAAAGGAGTGGCAAACAAAACGTAACATGTACGATAATGGTCTTTTCCTAATGCGTCACCTGGAGACTTATATGGAGGACACGATGACATGGAAAACCGAATTATGTGTTGAGGAGACTCGTTAGGACATTCAACTTGAAGACTTGAAGAAAAAGTATGTGGGAAAGATCATTTTGCACAATCAAAATGTGAACAAGGCAAAAATTATTAAAGAAGTGGATAAATATCATCGGATAGAAGAGGAGGTCGAGGTCCAATTGACATGTCAGGCAGCTGAAACGAGATGGAATCGTATCCACAACTAATAATAAGGCGTTTGATTATCGGGAAATATGACAACTTATCCTACTCTTTGCGTAAGGGGTTCATGATATGAATAAAAAACACTAACTTTCTACCATCACTAGAAAGTTACGAACCTTTATTATGGATATTTTAGTGCTTCTTGCATCTATGGAATTTTTTCCGAACAATTGATATCCACTTTATATGTTACTATTTTTTTGGCTATTAACTTACTACAAAACCTGATAAAACATGTACTTTAAACAATATTATATCCTTAGATTCATTGACTTGAACATCCATTTACGTTAACTCTTTGTAACATATCGAAGATTGATAACACATGTTAATTACAACGTAACTTTGCCATAACCACAGGTTAAGATCATATTCATTCACAAAAAAACAAATTAATAAATGAAGTCTGCTTGGCATTATATATAAAACATTCAAACATATTCGACAAAATAAAATGTCATAGACACATGGTGGATTTATTATTATCATCCCTGGTGGAGATTCAGAAGGATTATCATTCTCTGGAGTTGAGTTTGATACCTGATCCAAGAGGCATAATTGGAACAATAGTATCAAATTTCTTAATAGCATTATCGATTAGAAACGCATTTTCTAGCATTTGATTGCGGACCATTAAATGCTTTAGCCGCACACTTGAACGATAACCCAGAAAGTCAAGGGAATGATTTACTGATGAATCGTTGTTTGAGGTTTCAAATGGGGGTATATGATTAATGGGAGTAACGATGATTTCCGAAGACGATACATTGTTACTATTAATCACACTTGGGATGATATGAGGTTCATCTTCGTCATTGTTTTCAGCATTTGGAGGAGGAACGAGAAACGATTCGGGTTCCCCATAGTGAAACTTTATCCAGTTGTTCAACTCTTCATCATCTTCAAGGATGGGAATGGAGTTCACTGAATGGGATTTGTCAAAGGTGACGTTTATGGTTTCTTCAACAAGCTGTCTCCTTTTGTTGAATACTCTGAAGACCTTAGATACTGGAGAGTATCCAAAAAATAAACCTCATCTGCCTTGGGATCGAACTTTCCAAGATGATCTATATCATTCAGGATATAACATTTACATCCAAAAATGTGTAGAAAGCTTTGAGATGGAATTCTTCCATGGAAGAGTTCGTAGGTAGTCTTCTTGAATTTTTTGACTATCGGCGATTGATTATGAGTAAAACATGCAGTGTTAACTGCTTCAACCCAGAATTGAGTTGGTAGATTTCTTGTTTCAGTGAGCATTGAACGAACAACTTCAATGATTGTTTGATTTCTTCTTTCAGCAACACCATTTTGCTGCGGAGTCCTGACTGCCGAGAAGTTGTGCAAAATTCCTTTGTCCTCAAAGAAACTAATCAGAGTATTATTTTCGAATTCAGTGCCATGATCACTTCTTAGAGAGCAAACAGTTAGATTGTTCAGGACTTCCATCTTCTCGATGAAGGAAATTAATGATTTCTTCAGAAGTTTCACTCTTGCATCCAAGGAAGAATACCCAAGTATACCTGGAATACTCATCAACTATGACAAGTGTATACTTCTTTCTAGATATAGATCAGACATTGACAGGTCCAAAGAGATCCATATGGAGTAAGTGAAGAGGAGTAGTCACTGAAGACACTTGTTTAGATCTAAAACCTGCTCTTGTCAATTTTCCTTTTTCATACACTGAACAAAGAGATTCCTTTTCTAAGGAGTGTTTAGGAAGGCCATTGACAAGTTCTTTTCTTGATAAGTCATTTATCATTTTGATGTTCAGACGAGAAAGCCCTTTGTGCCAAAGCCAATTGACATTTAGGAGGCTTTGGAAAGAAAATAAATGTTCTCTGAATGGGATTCATCCATGTTGATCACATAGACATTTTCAGAGCGTTTGCTGGTTAGAGCAAGTTTGTCATGCTTATCAGTGGCAACACACTTTGTATTTGTGAATAAGACTTTGAAGTCTTTATCATAGAGTTGACTTATGCTCAACAAGTTGTACTTCAGTCCTTCAACATAAGCAACACTATTGAAATAGGTTGCTCCATTGTTCAGAACACTGTATCTTTTGGTGCATCATTTGCCATGTCCACCAAAGGTCACTGAGGAACCTTTTTCTTCCTTAAAGTCAGAGAGTAGGGTCTTTGTTCCAGTCATATGTCTTGAGCATCCATTATCAAGATACCAAGATACCTTTGACATCTGCATTAGATAAGGGAATTAATTTTTCATACGTACCCATACTACTATATGTCCTGCAGTCTCAGTGGAGATGTTAGAAGTAACATCTTTCGCGATCTCTGAAGGTTTCACGTAAGAGAATTTCATCAGCTTAGTTGTTTTACCAATTTTGGTGGATTTCACATTAATTGATTTCTGGTCTTGGCTACTTTCTTTCCATGATAGATCTTCTCAGCCTTGGTGGCATTAGGGCACTTGCTTGCAATGTGTGTTGATCAATGCAATAACTAAAATAAACGCACACAAAATTTACAAAAATTAAAATTGTTGATCAATGCAATAACTAAATAATTAATAGAGAAACATACCTCAGCTTTCCGTCAAGTAACTTACCAACTATGACAGTGCTCGGTAACCTCTTCTCCGAGAAACTTATTATGATCATTTTTAGCAAATTTTGAAGAACCTACGGTGTCGATCCTCGCAAAACCACAACATCACATAGCCAAGACGCTATATAAGAAACTTTGCCACAAATCCAAAGTAGAACCACCAAACGAGATAATGATCAACATATTATTTTCTGAATGTGTATTATACATCGATATAAGTAAATATAGATTAGCGTTATAATAAGATTGGAAAGTATACAAACCTAAAACCTTTCCATGATCATCGTTGAAAAACTTTGCCAAATCTCCCTGAAATTGAAAGACTTCAAAAGTAAAAACAAGATCAATTAAACACACAAAATAAGGAATTTAAGTTTGTTGATTAATACAATAAATAAATATTTATTAGAGAAACAAACCTCATCTTTTCATCAAGTACATTGTCAACTAGGACAGTGCTAATTGACAAATTCTCCGGCGATCCTTTAACGATCAGTCTTAGCAAGTTCAATAGAATTAACGGTATCAATTCTTGCAAAACCGAAACATTACATAACCAAGAATAATGATTAGTATGAAAATGACAACATAAACCGAAAGGTTATAGTAAAATAAAAATCAATGGACAGTCCAACCTCATAACCGGAGATCCGTAATAATTACAGCGACATTAAGGTCATTGTGGCAAATCTCCCACCTCCAATTTTATTTTCAATTAAATTACCGGAGATTGCAAAAGTAAAAAACACGAGTTCAATTAAACGCAAACAAAATTTACTAAAATTAAAATTGATGATCAATGCAATAACTATATAATTAGTGGAGAAACATACCTCAGCTTTTCGTCAAGTAACTTCCCAACTATGACAGTGGTCATTGACCTCTTCTCCGGGGACCTTATTATGATCATCTTTAGCAAATTTTGAAGAATTTACGGTGTCGATCCTCGCAAAACCACAACATCACATAGCCAACAAGCTATATAAGTACGAAAAGAATGACATAAATTGAAAGATTACAATAAAAAAGATATTAATATACGTTTCATCCGCATAATGGAAGATCCATTGATTTCATAGGTATTTTAGTTATTATGTTTTTTAAAGTTAAGGTACAAGTCTTTAAAGCTCCTTTCAAGGCATGGAATGAAAGTTTGATATTTTTATGGACCTATAGATTTCTAAAGGATTTTAAGATTTTGAATAATTCAAGATCTAATTTAGGAGTTTTGAGTTTTTGTGAGATTCCATTATTGTGTATGTTGTTAAGATATTACATTTGTGTTTAATTATTACTTTATGATCGAAATTGTCGGATTTAGTTTCTGATTTGTGGGATTTGTTTATGTGCACAACGACAAAATGGGTTGTCAGAGGGTCGCCGAAGAAGAGCTCAAGGTTGACAGACATTAGAGTGTGGGTCTTGACAGACGAAGGAAGGGGGTTAGGCTTTCTTTTAGTTATTGTTAAGAAGAAGCATTAAAAAATGTACATTAACTTTATATAATAAATAATACAAAATGTACAAATAGCCCATTAAGTTATATATAGGATGGACTTTACCATGTTTCTTACCTTGCAGATTACCCCCTGGTGTTCCATGCACGTTCTCTCAAGCAAATGTGCATCCATAGATTTTCTAAGAAACTTTGACACAATCCAAAGTAGAACCTCCAAACGAGATAATGATCAACATATTATTTTCTGAATGTGTATTATACATGAATATAACAGTAAATTTAGATTAGCGTTATAATAAGATTGGAGAGTATACAAACCTAAAACCTTTCCATGATCATCGTTGAAAAATTGTGCCAATCTCCTTGAAATTGACATGCTACAAAAGTAAAAACGAGATCAATTAAACACACAAACATACAGAATTTAAGTTTGATGATTAATACAATAATTAAATATTTATTAGAGAAACAAACCTCATCTTTCCATCAACTACATTGTCAAATAGGACAGTGCTAATTGACCTCTTCTCCGGCGATCCTTTAACGATCAGGCTTAGCAAGTTCAAAAGAATTAACGGTATCAATCCTTGCAAAACCACAACATCACATAACCAAGAATAAATATTAGTATGAAAATGACTACATAAAGCGAAAGGTTATAGTAAAATAAAAATCAATGCACACTCCAACCTAATAACCGGAGATCCGTAATAATTATAGCGACATTAAGGTCATTGTGGCAAATCTCCCACCTCCAATTTTATTTTCTATTACATTACCGGAGATTGCAAAAGTAAAAAAAAACGCGATCAAATAAACGCACACAAAATTTACGAAAATTAAAATTGTTGATCAATACAATAACTAAAGAATTAGTAGAGAAACATACCTCAGCTTTCCATCAAGTAACTTACCAACTATGACAGTGCTCGGTAACCTCTTCTCCGAGAACCTTATTATGATCATTTTTAGCAAATTTTGAAGAACCTACGGTGTCGATCCTCGCAAAACCACAACATCACATAGCCAAGAAGCTATATAAGTACGAAAAGGACGACAGAAATTGAAAGATTACCATAAAAAAGAAATCAATATACAGTTCATCCCCATAATGGCAGATCCATTGATTTCATGTGTATTCTAGTTACTATGTTTTTTAAAGTAAAGGTACAAGTCTCTAAAGCTCCTTTCAAGGCTTGGAATGGAAGTTTGATATTATTATGGACCTATAGATTTATGAAGGATTTTAAGATTTTGGATAATTCAAGATCTAATTTAGGAGTTTTGAGTTTTTGTGAGATTCCATTATTGTGTATGTTGTTAAGATATTACATTTGTGTTTAATTATTACTTTATGATCGAAATTGTGGGATTTAGTTTCTGATTTGTGGAATTTGTTTATGTGCACAACGACGAAATAGGTTGTCAGAGGGTCGCCGGAGAAGAGCTCAAGGTTGACAGACATTAGAGTGTGGGTCTTGACCGACGAGGGATTAGGCTTTCTCTTGGTTATTGTTAAGAAGAAGCATTAAAAATTGTACCCTAACTCTATTTAATAAATAATACAAAATGTACAAATAGCCCATTAAGTTATATATAGGATGGACTTTACCATGTTTCTTACAGATTACCCCCCTAGTGTTCCATGCACGTTCTCTCAAGCAAATGTGCATCCATAGATTTTCTTAGAAACTTTGACACAATCCAAAGTAGAACCACCAAATGAGATAATGATCAACATATTATTTTCTGAATGTGTATTATACATGAATATAACAGTAAATTTAGATTAGCGTTATAATAAGATTAGAGAGTATACAAACCTAAAACCTTTCCATGATCATCAATGCATAGTCCAACAACATAAAGCGAAAGGTTATAGTAAAATAAAAATCAATGAACGGTCCAACCTCATAACCGGAGATCCGTAACAATTACAGCGACATTAAGGTCATTGTAGAAAATCTCCCACCTCCAATTTTATTTTCAATTAAATTACCGGAGATTGCAAAAGTAATAAAAAAAACGAGATCAAAGAAACGCACGCAAAGTTTATGAAAATTAAAACTGTTGATCAATGCAATAACTAAATAATTAGTAGAGAAACATACCTCAGCTTTTCGTCAAGTAACTTCCCAACTATGACAGTGCTCGTTGACCTCTTCTCCGGGAACCTTATTATGATCATCTTTAGCAAATTTTGAAGAATTTAGGGTGTCGATCCTCGCAAAACCACAACATCACATTGCCAACAAGCCATATAAGTACGAAAAGGACGACATAAATTGAAAGATTACAATAAAAAAAATCAATATAAAGTTCATCCCCATAATGGCAGATCCATTGATTTCATATGTATTTTAGTTATTATGTTTCTTAAAGTTAAGTTACAAGTCTCTAAAGCTCATTTCAAGGGTTGGAATGAAAGTTTGATAATATTAAGAACCTATATATTTTTTGAAGGATTTTAAGATTTTGGATAATTCAAAATCTAATTTAGGAGTATCGAGTTTTTTTGAGATTCCATTATTGTGTATGTTCTTAAGATATTACATGTGTGTTTAATTATTACTTTATGATCGAAATTGGGGGATTTAGTTTCTGATTTGTGGAATTTTTTTATGTGCACAACGACGAAATGGGTTGTCAGAGGGTCGCCGGAGAAGAGCTCAAGGTTGACAGACATTAGAGTGTGGTTCTTGACAGACGAAGGAGGGGGGTTAGGCTTTCTCTTGGTTATTGTTAAGAAGAAGCATTAAAAGTTGTACCTTAACTTTCTATAATAAATAATGCAAAATGTACAAATAGCCCATTAAGTTATATATAGGATGGACTTTACCAAATTTCTTACCTTGCAGATTACCCCCTGTTGTTCCATGCACATTCTTTCAAGCGAACGTGCATCCATAGATTTTCTTAAAAACAGTTGTCATTGACCTCCTCTCCGGGGACCTTATTATGATCATATTTAGCAAATTTTGAAGAATTTAGTGTGTCGATCCTCGCAAAACCACAACATCACATAGCCAACAAGCCATATAAGTACGAAAAGAAAAAAAACGAGATCAAATAAAGCACACAAAATTTATGAAAATTAAAATTGTTGATCAATGCAATAACTAAATAATTAGTAGAGAAACATACCTCAACTTTTCGTCAAGTAACTTCCCATCTATGACAGTGCTCACCTCTTCTCCGGGAACCTTATTATGATCATCTTCAGCAAACTTTGAAGAACTTACGGTGTCGATCCTAGCAAAACCACAACATCACATAGCCAAGAAGCTATATAAGTACGAAAAGGACGACAGAAATTGAAAGATTACAATAAAAAAGAAATCAATATACAGTTCATCCCCATAATGGCAGATCCATTGATTTCATATGTATTTTAGTTATTATGTTTTTTAAAGTTAAGTTGCAAGTCTCTAAAGCTCATTTCAAGGGTTGGAATGAAAGTTTGATATTATTAAGGACCTATAGATTTTTGAAGGATTTTAAGATTTTGGATAATTCAAAATCTAATTTAGGAGTATCGAGTTTTTTGAGATTCCGTTATTGTGTATGTTCTAAAGATATTACATTTGTGTTTAATTATTACTTTATGATCGAAATTGTGGGTTTTAGTTTCTGATTTGTGGAATTTGTTTATGTGCACAACGACAGAAATGGGTTGTCAGAGGGTCGCCGGAGAAGAGGTCAAGGTTGACACACATTAGAGTGTGGGTCTTGACAGACGAAGGAGGGGGGGTTAGGCTTTCTCTTGCTTATTGTTAAGAAGAAGCATTAAAAATTGTACCTTAAATTTATTTAATAAATAATACAAAATCTACAAATAGCCTATTAAGTTATATATAGGATGAACTTTACCAAGTTTCTTACCTTGCAGATTACCCCCTTGGTGTTCCATGCATGTTCTCTCAAGCAAATGTGCATCCATAGATTTTCTTAGAAACTTTGACACAATCCAAAGTAGAACCTCCAAACGAAATAATGATCAACATATTATTTTCTGAATGTGTATTATACATGAATATAACAGTAAATTTAGATTAGCGTTATAATAAGATTGGAGAGTATACAAACCTAAAACCTTTCCATATCATCGTTGAAAAACTTTGCCAAATCTCCCTGAAATTGACAGCCTTCAAAAGTAAAAACAAGATCAATTAAACACACAAAATAAGGAATTTAAGTTTGTTGATTAATACAATAAATAAATATTTATTAGAGAAATAAACGTCATCTTTTTATCAAGTACATTGTCAACTAGGACAGTGCTAATTGACCAATTCTCCAGCGATCCTTTAACGCTCAGTCTTAGCAAGTTCAATAGAATTAACGGTGTCAATTCTTGCAAAACCGAAACATTACATAACCAAGAATAAAGATTAGTATGAAAATGACAACATAAATCGAAAGGTTATAGTAAAATAAAAATCAATGGACAGTCCAACCTCATAACCGGAGATCCCTAATAATTACAGCGACATTAAGGTCATTATGGCAAATCTCCCACCTCCAATTTTATTTTCTATTACATTTACCGGACATTGCAAAAGTAAAAAAAACGAGTTCAATTAAACGCAGACAAAATTTACTAAAATTAAAATTGATGATCAATGCAATAACTAAATAATTAGTCGAGAAACATACCTGAGCTTTTCGTCAAGTAACTTGCCAACTATGACAGTTGTCATTGACCTCTTCTCCGGGGACCTTATTATGATCATATTTAGCAAATTTTGAAGAATTTACTGTGTCGATCCTCGCAAACCACAACATCACATAGCCAACAAGCCATATAAGTACGAAAAGAAAAAAAACGAGATCAAATAAACGCACACAAAATTTATGAAAATTAAAATTGTTGATCAATGCAATAACTAAATAATTAGTAGAGAAACATACCTCAACTTTTCGTCAAGTAACTTCCCATCTATGACAGTGCTCACCTCTTCTCCGGGAACCTTATTATGATCATCTTCAGCAAACTTTGAAGAACTTACGGTGTCGATCCTCGCAAAACCACAACATCACATAGCCAAGAAGCTATATAAGTACGAAAAGGACGACAGAAATTGAAAGATTACAATAAAAAAGAAATCAATATACAGTTCATCCCCATAATGGCAGATCCATTGATTTCATATGTATTTTAGTTATTATGTTTTTTAAAGTTAAGTTGCAAGTCTCTAAAGCTCATTTCAAGGGTTGGAATGAAAGTTTGATATTATTAAGGACCTATAGATTTTTGAAGGATTTTAAGATTTTGGATAATTCAAAATCTAATTTAGGAGTATCGAGTTTTTTGAGATTCCGTTATTGTGTATGTTCTAAAGATATTACATTTGTGTTTAATTATTACTTTATGATCGAAATTGTGGGTTTTAGTTTCTGATTTGTGGAATTTGTTTATGTGCACAACGACAGAAATGGGTTGTCAGAGGGTCGCCGGAGAAGAGGTCAAAGTTGACACACATTAGAGTGTGGGTCTTGACAGACGAAGGAGGGGGGGTTAGGCTTTCTCTTGCTTATTGTTAAGAAGAAGCATTAAAAATTGTACCTTAAATTTATTTAATAAATAATACAAAATGTACAAATAGCCTATTAAGTTATATATAGGATGAACTTTACCAAGTTTCTTACCTTGCAGATTACCCCCTTGGTGTTCCATGCACGTTCTCTCAAGCAAATGTGCATCCATAGATTTTCTTAGAAACTTTGACACAATCCAAAGTAGAACCTCCAAACGAGATAATGATCAACATATTATTTTCTGAATGTGTATTATACATGAATATAACAGTAAATTTAGATTAGCGTTATAATAAGATTGGAGAGTATACAAACCTAAAACCTTTCCATGATCATCAATGCATAGTCCAACAACATAAAGCGAAAGGTTATAGTAAAATAAAAATCAATGGACGGTCCAACCTCATAACCGGAGATCCGTAATAATTACAGCGACATTAAGGTCATTGTAGCAAATCTCCCACCTCCAATTTTATTTTCAATTAAATTACCGGCGATTGCAAAAGTAAAAAAAAAACGAGATCAAATAAACGCACGCAAAATTTATGAAAATTAAAATTGTTGATCAATGCAATAACTAAATAATCAGTAGAGAAACATACCTCAGCTTTTCGTCAAGTAACTTCCCAACTATGACAGTGCTCGTTGATCTCTTCTCTGGGAACCTTATTATGATCATCTTTAGCAAATTTTGAATAATTTACGGTGTCGATCCTCGCAAAACCACAACATCACATTGCCAACAAGCCATATAAGTACGAAAAGGACGACATAAATTGAAAGATTACAATAAAAAAGAAATCAATATAAAGTTCATCCCCATAATGGCAGATCCATTGATTTCATATGTATTTTAGTTATTATGTTTTTTAAAGTTAAGTTACAAGTCTCTAAAGCTCATTTCAAGGGTTGGAATGAAAGTTTGATATTATTAAGGACCTATAGATTTTTGAAGGATTTTAAGATTTTGGACAATTCAAAATCTAATTTAGGAGTATCGAGTTTTTTTGAGATTCCATTATAGTGTATGTTCTTAAGATATTACATTTGTGTTTAATTATTACTTTATGATCGAAATTGTGGGATTTAGTTTCTGATTTGTGGAATTTGTTTATGTGCACAACGACGAAATGGGTTGTCAGAGGGTCGCCGGAGAAGAGCTCAAGGTTGACAGACATTAGAGTGTGGGTCTTGACAGAAGAAGGAGGGAGGTTAGGCTTTCTCTTGGTTATTGTTAAGAAGAAGCATTAAAAGTTGTACCTTAACTTTCTATAATAAATAATGCAAAATGTACAAATAGCCCATTACGTTATATATAGGATGGACTTTACCAAATTTCTTACCTTGCAGATTACCCCCTGTTGTTCCATGCACATTCTTTCAAGCGAACGTGCATCCATAGATTTTCTTAAAAACTTTGCCACAAATCCAAAGTAGAACCCCCAAACGAGATAATGATCAACATATTATTTTCTGAATGTGTATTATATATCAATATAAGTAAATATAGACTAGCGTTATAATAAGATTGGAGAGTATATAAACCTAAAACCTTTCCATGATCATCGTTGAAAAAGTGTGCCAAATCTCCCTGAAATTGACATGCTGCAAAAGTAAAAACGAGATCAATTAAACACACAAAAATAAGGAATTTAAGTTTGATGATTAATACAATAAATAAATATTTATTAGAGAAACAAACCTCATCTTTCCATCAAGTACATTGTCAACTAGGACCGTGCTAATTAACCTCTTCTCCGGCGATCCTTTAACGATCAGTTTTAGCAAGTTCAAAAGAATTAACGGTATCAATCCTTGCAAAACCACAACATCACATAACCAAGAATAAAGATTAGTATGAAAATAACAACATAATGCGAATGGTTATAGTAAAATAAAAATCAATGCACGGTCCAACCTCATAACCGGAGATCCGTAATAATACAGCGACATTAAGGTCATTGTGGCAAATCTCCCACCACATAGCCAAGAAGCTATATAAGTACGAAAAGAACGAGAGAAATTGACAGATTACAATAAAAAAGAAATCAATATACAATTCATCCCCATAATGGTAGATCCATTGATTTCATATGTATTTTAGTTATTATGTTTTTTAAAGTTAAGGTACAAGTCTCTAAAGCTCCTTTCAAGGCTTGGAATGAAAATTTGATATTATTAAGGACCTACAGATTTCTAAAGGATTTTAAGATTTTGGATAATTCAAGATCTAATTTAGGAGTTTTGAGTTTTTGTGAGATTCCATTATTGTGTATGTTGTTAAGATATTACATTTGTGTTTAATTATTACTTTATGATCGAAAATTGTGGGATTTAGTTTCTGATTTGTGGAATTTGTTTATGTGCTCAACGACGAAATGGGTTGTCAGAGGGTCGCCGTAGAAGAGCTCAAGGTTGACAGACATTAGAGTGTGGGTCTTGACCGACGAAGGAGGGGGGCTTAGGCTTTGTCTTGGTTATTGTTAAGAAGAAGCATTAAAAATTGTACCTTAACTCTAATTAATAAATAATACAAAATGTACAAATAGCCCATTAAGTTATATATAGGATGGACTTTACCATGTTTCTTACCTTGCAGATTACCCCCTTGGTGTTCCATGCACGTTCTCTCAAGCAAATGTGCATCCATAGATTTTCTAAGAAACTTTGACACAATCCAAAGTAGAACCTCCAAACGAGATAATGATCAACATATTATTTTCTGAATGTGTATTATACATCAATATAACAGTAAATTTAGATTAGCGTTATAATAAGATTGGAGAGCATACAAACCTAAAACCTTTCCATGATCATCGTTGAAAAATTGTGCCAATCTCCCTGAAATTGACATGCTGCAAAAGTAAAAACGAGATCAATTAAACACACAAAAATAAAGAATTTAAGTTTGAGGATTAATACAATAATTAAATATTTATTGGAGAAAAAAACCTCATCTTTCCATCAAGTACATTGTCAAATAGGACAGTGCTAATTGACCTCTTCTCCGGCGATCCTTTAATGATCAGGCTAAGCAAATTTAAAAGAATTAACGGTATCAATCCTTGCAAAACCACAACATCACATAACCAAGAATAAATATTAGTATGAAAATGACAACATAAAGCGAAAGGTTATAGTAAAATAAAAATCAATGCACAGTCCAACCACATAACCGGAGATCCGTAATAATTGTAGGGACATTAAGGTCATTGTGGCAAATCTCCCACCTCCAATTTTATTTTCTATTACATTACCGGAGATTGCAAAAGTAAAAAAAACGAGATCAAATAAACGCACAGAAAATTTATGAAAATTAAAACTGTTGATCAATGCAATAACTAAATAATTAGTAGAGAAACATACCTCAACTTTTCGTCAAGTAACTTCCCAACTATGACGGTGCTCGTTGACCCCTTCTCCGGGAACCTTATTATGATCATCTTTAGCAAATTTTGAAGAACTTACGGTGTCGATCCTCGCCAAACCACAACATCACATAGCCAAGAAGCCATATAAGTACGAAAGGAACGAGAGAAATTGAAAGATTACAATAAAAAAGAAATCAATATACAGTTCATCCCCATAATGGCAGATCCATTGATTTCATATGTATTTTAGTTATTATGTTTTTTAAAGTTAAGGTACAAGTCTCTAAAGCTCCTTTCAAGGCTTGGAATGAAAGTTTGATATTATTAAGGACCTATAGATTTCTGAAGGATTTTAAGATTTTGGATAATTCAAGATCTAATTTAGGAGTTTTGAGTTTTTGTGAGATTCCATTATTGTGTATATTCTTAAGATATTACATTTGTGTTTAATTATTACTTTATGATCGAGATTTTGGGATTTAGTTTTTGATTTGTGGAATTTGTTTATGTGCACAACGGCGAAATGGGTTGTCAGAGGGTCGCCGGAGAAGAGTTTAAGGTTGACAGACATTAGAGTGTGGGTCTTAACAGACGAAGGAGGGGGGTTAGGCTTTCTCTTAGTTATTGTTAAGAAGAAGCAATTAAAAATTGTACCTTAACTTTATTTAATAAATAATGCAAAAGGTACAAATAGTCCATTAAGTTATATATAGGATGGACTTTACCAAATTTCTTACCTTGCAGACTACCCCCTGTGTTCCATGCACATTCTTTCAAGTGAACGTGCATCCATAGATTTTCTAAAAAACTTTGCCACAAATCCAAAGTAGAACCTCCAAACGAGATAATGATCAACATATTATTTTCTGAATGTGTATTATATATCAATATAAGTAAATATAGATTAGCGTTATAATTAGATTGGAAAGTATACAAACCTAAAACCTTTCCATGATCATCGTTGAAAAACTTTGCCAAATCTCCCTGAAATTGACAGACTTCAAAAGTAAAAACAAGATCAATTAAACACACAAAATAAGGAATTTAAGTTTGTTGATTAATACAATAAATAAATATTTATTAGAGAAACAAACCTCATCTTTTCATCAAGTACATTGTCAACTAGGACAGTGCTAATTGACCAATTCTCCAGCGATCCTTTAACGATCAGTCTTAGCAAGTTGAATAGAATTAATGGTGTCAATTCTTGCAAAACCGAAACATTACATAACCAAGAATAAAGATTAGTATGAAAATGACAACATAAATCGAAAGGTTATAGTAAAATAAAAATCAATGGACAGTCCAACCTCATAACTGGAGATCCCTAATAATTACAGCGACATTAAGGTCATTATGGCAAATCTCCCAGCGACATTTACCGGACATTGCAAAAGTAAAAAAAACGAGTTCAATTAAACGCAGACAAAATTTACTAAAATTAAAATTGATGATCAATGCAATAACTAAATAACTAGTGGAGAAACATACCTCAGCTTTTCGTCAAGTAACTTCCCAACTATGACAGTTGTCATTGACCTCTTCTCCGGGGACCTTATTATGATCATATTTAGCAAATTTTGAAGAATTTACTGTGTCGATCCTCGCAAAACCACAACATCACATAGCCAACAAGCCATATAAGTACGAAAAGAAAAAAAACGAGATCAAATAAACGCACACAAAATTTATGAAAATTAAAATTGTTGATCAATGCAATAACTAAATAATTAGTAGAGAAACATACCTCAACTTTTCGTCAAGTAACTTCCCATCTACGACAGTGCTCACCTCTTCTCCGGGAACCTTATTATGATCATGTTTAGCAAACTTTGAAGAACTTACGGTGTCGATCCTCGCAAAACCACAACATCACATAGCCAAGAAGCTATATAAGTACGAAAAGGACGACAGAAATTGAAAGATTACAATAAAAATTAAATCAATATACAGTTCATCCCCATAATGGCAGATCCATTGATTTCATATGTATTTTAGTTATTATGTTTTTTAAAGTTAAGTTACAAGTCTCTAAAGCTCATTTCAAGGGTTGGAATGAAAGTTTGATATTATTAAGGACCTATAGATTTTTGAAGGATTTTAAGATTTTGGATAATTCAAAATCTAATTTAGGAGTATCGAGTTTTTTGAGATTCCGTTATTGTGTATGTTCTAAAGATATTACATTTGTGTTTAATTATTACTTTATGATCGAAATTGTGGGTTTTAGTTTCTGATTTGTGGAATTTGTTTATGTGCACAACGACAGAAATGGGTTGTCAGAGGGTCGTCGGAGAAGAGGTCAAGGTTGACACACATTAGAGTGTGGGTCTTGACAGACGAAGGAGGGGGGGTTAGGCTTTCTCTTGCTTATTGTTAAGAAGAAGCATTAAAAATTGTACCTTAAATTTATTTAATAAATAATACAAAATGTACAAATAGCCTATTAAGTTAAGTTATATATAGGATGAACTTTACCAAGTTTCTTACCTTGCAGATTACCCCCTTGGTGTTCCATGCACGTTCTCTCAAGCAAATGTGCATCCATAGATTTTCTTATAAACTTTGACACAATCCAAAGTAGAACCTCCAAACGAGATAATGATCAACATATTATTTTCTGAATGTGTATTATACATGAATATAACAGCAAATTTAGATTAGCGTTATAATAAGATTGGAGAGTATACAAACCTAAAACCTTTCCATGATCATTAATGCATAGTCCAACAACATAAAGCGAAAGGTTATAGTAAAATAAAAATCAATGGACGGTCCAACCTCATAACCGGAGATCCGTAATAATTACAGCGACATTAAGGTCATTGTAGCAAATCTCCCACCTCCAATTTTATTTTCAATTAAATTACCGGAGATTGCATAAGTAAAAAAAAACGAGATCAAATAAACGCACGCAAAATTTATGAAAATTAAAACTGTTGATCAATGCAATAACTAAATAATTAGTAGAGAAACATACCTTAGTTCTTCTCCGGGAACCTTATTATGATCATCTTTAGCAAATTTTGAATAATTTACGGTGTCGATCCTCGAAAACCACAACATCACATTGCCAACAAGCCATATAAGTACGAAAAGGACGACATAAATTGAAAGATTACAATAAAAAAGAAATCAATATAAAGTTCATCCCCATAATGGCAGATCCATTGATTTCATATGTATTTTAGTTATTATGTTTTTTAAAGTTGAGTTACAAGTCTCTAAAGCTCATTTCAAGGGTTGGAATGAAAGTTTGATATTATTAAGGACCTATATATTTTTGAAGGATTTTAAGATTTTGGACAATTCAAAATCTAATTTAGGAGTATCGAGTTTTTTTGAGATTCCATTATTGTGTATGTTCTTAAGATATTACATTTGTGTTTAATTATTACTTTATGATCGAAATTGTGGGATTTAGTTTCTGATTTGTGGAATTTGTTTATGTGCACAACGACGAAATGGGTTGTCAGAGGGTCGCCGGAGAAGAGCTCAAGGTTGACAGACATTAGAGTGTGGGTCTTGACAGACGAAGGAGGGGGGTTAGGCTTTCTCTTGGTTATTGTTAAGAAGAAGCATTAAAAGTTGTACCTTAACTTTCTATAATAAATAATGCAAAATGTACAAATAGCCCATTAAGTTATATATCGGATGGACTTTACCAAATTTCTTACCTTGCAGATTACCCCCTGGTGTTCCATGCACATTCTTTCAAGCGAACGTGCATTCATAGATTTTCTTAAAAACTTTGCCACAAATCCAAAGTAAAACTTCCAAACGAGATAATGATCAACATATTATTTTCTGAATGTGTATTAATAATCAATATAAGTAAATATAGATTAGCGTTATAATAAGATTGGAAAGTATACAAACCTAAAACCTTTCCATGATCATCGTTGAAAAAGTGTGCCAAATCTCCCTGAAATTGACATGCTGCAAAAGTAAAAACGAGATCAATTAAACACACAAAAATAAGGAATTTAAGTTTGATGATTAATACAATAAATAAATATTTATTAGAGAAACAAACCTCATCTTTCCATCAAGTACATTGTCAACTAGGACCGTGCTAATTGACCTCTTCTCCGGCGATCCTTTAACGATCAGTTTTAGCAAGTTCAAAAGAATTAACGGTATCAATCCTTGCAAAACCACAACATCACATAACCAAGAATAAAGATTAGTATGAAAATGACAACATAAAGCGAAAGGTTATAGTAAAATAAAAATCAATCCACGGTCCAACCTCATAACCGGAGATCCGTAATAATACAGCGACATTAAGGTCATTGTGGCAAATCTCCCACCACATAGCCAAGAAGCTATATAAGTACGAAAAGAACGAGAGAAATTGAAAGATTACCATAAAAAAGAAATCAATATACAGTTCATCCCCATAATGGTAGATCCATTGATTTCATATGTATTTTAGTTATTATGTTTTTTAAAGTTAAGGTACAAGTCTCTAAAGCTCCTTTCAAGGCTTGGAATGAAAATTTGATATTATTAAGTACCTATAGATTTCTGAAGGATTTTAAGATTTTGGATAATTCAAGATCTAATTTAGGAGTATCTAGTTATTGTGAGATTCCATTATTGTGTATGTTGTTAAGATATTACATTTGTGTTTAATTATTACTTTATGATCGAAATTGTGGGATTTAGTTTCTGATTTGTGGAATTTGTTTGTGCGCAACGACGAAATGGGTTGTCAGAGGGTCGCCGGAGAAGAGCTCAAGGTTGACAGACATTAGAGTGTGGGTCTTGACTGACGAAGGAGGGGGGATTAGGTTTTGTCTTGGTTATTGTTAAGAAGAAGCATTAAAAATTGTACCTTAACTTTAATTAATAAATAAATACAAAATGTACAAATAGCCCATTAAGTTATATATAGGATGGACTTTACCAAGTTTCTTACCTTGCAGATTACCCCCTCGTGTTCCATGCACATTCTCTCAAGCGAAGGTGCATCCATAGATTTTCTAAGAAACTTTGACACAAATCCAAAGTAGAACCTCCAAACGAGATAATGATCAACATATTATTTTATGAATGTGTATTATACATCAATATAACGGTAAATTTAGATTAGCGTTATAATAAGATTGGAGAGTATACAAACCTAAAACCTTTCCATGATCATCGTTGAAAAAGTGTGCCAAATTTCCCTGAAATTGACATGCTGCAAAAGTAAAAACGAGATCAATTGAACACACAAAAAATAAGGAATTTAAGTTTGACGATTAACACAATAATTAAATATTTATTAGAGAAACAAACCTCATCTTTCCATCAAGTACATTGTCAACTAGGACAGTGCTAATTGACCTCTTCTCCGGCGATCCTTTAATGATCAGGCTAAGCAAGTTTAAAAGAATTAACGGTATCAATCCTTGCAAAACCACAACATCACATAACCAAGAATAAATATTAGTATGAAAATGACAACATAAAGCGAAAGGTTATAGTCAAATAAAAATCAATGCACAGTCCAAACTCATAACCGGAGATCCGTAATAATTGCAGGGACATTAAGGTCATTGTGGCAAATCTCCCACCTCCAATTTTATTTTCTATTACATTACCGGAGATTGCAAAAGTAAAAAAAAAAACGAGATCAAATAAACGCACATAAGATTTATGAAAATTAAAACTGTTGATCAATGCAATAACTAAATAATTAGTAGAGAAACATACCTCAACTTTTCATCAAGTAACTTCCCAACTATGACAGTGCTCGTTGACCTCTTCTCCGGGAACCTTATTATGATCATCTTTAGCAAATTTTGAAGAACTTACGGTGTCGATCCTCGCAAAACCACAACATCACATAGCCAAGAAGCTATATAAGTACGAAAAGGAAGACAGAAATTGAAAGATTACAATAAAAAATAAATCAATATACAGTTCATCTCCATAATGGCAGATCCATTGATTTCATAGGTATTTTAGTTATTATGTTTTTTAAAGTTAAGGTACAAGTCTTTAATGTTCCTTTCAAGGCTTGGAATGAAAGTTTGATATTTTTATGGACCTATAGATTTCAAAAGGATTTTAAGATTTTGGATAATTCAAGATCTAATTTAAGAGTTTTGAGTTTTTGTGAGTTTCCATTATTGTGTATGTTCTTAAGATATTACATTTGTGTTTAATTATTACTTTATGATCGAAATTGTAGGATTTAGTTTCTGATTATTGGGATTTGTTTATGTGCACAACCATGGTTTAAAAAAACGGTTGAGACATACGCCTCGAGGCATTAAAAAATCGTATCTGAGGCGCCGCCTCACACCCCTAGAACGACACGTACGCATTTTAGAAGAGGCGTTTCTGTGAGGCGCCGAGGCGGTTCTGAGGCGTATGCCTCATTTAAGAAACTTTGCCAGAAATCCAAAGTAGAACCTCCAAACGAGATAATGATCAACATATTATTTTCTGAATGCGTATTATACATCAATATAACAGTAAATTTAGATTAGCGTTATAATAAGATTGGAGAGTGGAGGTCTTGACAGACCAAGAAGGGGGGTTAGGCTTTCTCTTAGTTATTGTTAAGAAGAAGCATTAAAAATTGTACCTTAACTTTATTTAATAAATAATGCAAAATGTACAAATAGCCCATTAAGTTATATATAGGATGGACTTTACCATGTTTCTTACCTTGCAGATTACCCCCTTGTGCTCCATGCACGTTCTCTCAAGCGAATGTGCATCCATAGATTTTCTAAGAAACTTTGCCACAAATCCAAAGTAGAACCTCTAAACGAGATAATGATCAACATATTATTTTCTGAATGTGTATTATACATCAATATAACAGTAAATTTAGATTAGCGTTATAATAAGATTGGAGAGTATACTAACCTAAAACCTTCCCATTATCATCATTGAAAAATTGTGCCGATCTTCCTTAAATTGACATGCTGCAAAAGTAAAAACGAGATCAATTAAACACACAAAAATAAGGAATTTAAGTTTGATGATTAATACAATGAATAAATATTTATTAGAGAAGCAAACCTCATCTTTCCATCAAGTACATTGTCAACTAGGACAGTGCTAATTGACCTCTTCTCCGGCGATCCTTTAACGATCAGGCTTAGCAAGTTCAAAAGAATTAACGATATCAATCATTGCAAAACCACATCACATAACCAAGAACAAATATTAGTATGACAACATAAAGCGAAAGGTTATAGCAAAATAAAAATCAAGAACTTACGGTGTCGATCCTCGCAAAACCACAACATCACATAGCCAAGAAGCTATATAAGTACGAAAAGGAAGACAGAAATTGAAAGATTACAATAAAAAATAAATCAATATACAGTTCATCTCCATAATGGCAGATCCATTGATTTCATAGGTATTTTAGTTATTATGTTTTTTAAAGTTAAGGTACAAGTCTTTAATGTTCCTTTCAAGGCTTGGAATGAAAGTTTGATATTTTTATGGACCTATAGATTTCAAAAGGATTTTCGCATTTTGGATAATTCAAGATCTAATTTAAGAGTTTTGAGTTTTTGTGAGTTTCCATTATTGTGTATGTTCTTAAGATATTACATTTGTGTTTAATTATTACTTTATGATCGAAATTGTAGGATTTAGTTTCTGATTATTGGGATTTGTTTATGTGCACAACCATGGTTTAAAAAAACGGTTGAGACATACGCCTCGAGGCATTAAAAAATCGTATCTGAGGCGCCGCCTCACACCCCTAGAACGACACGTACGCATTTTAGAAGAGGCGTTTCTGTGAGGCGCCGAGGCGGTTCTGAGGCGTATGCCTCATTTAAGAAACTTTGCCACAAATCCAAAGTAGAACCTCCAAACGAGATAATGATCAACATATTATTTTCTGAATGCGTATTATACATCAATATAACAGTAAATTTAGATTAGCGTTATAATAAGATTGGAGAGTGGAGGTCTTGACAGACCAAGAAGGGGGGTTAGGCTTTCTCTTAGTTATTGTTAAGAAGAAGCATTAAAAATTGTACCTTAACTTTATTTAATAAATAATGCAAAATGTACAAATAGCCCATTAAGTTATATATAGGATGGACTTTACCATGTTTCTTACCTTGCAGATTACCCCCTTGTGCTCCATGCACGTTCTCTCAAGCGAATGTGCATCCATAGATTTTCTAAGAAACTTTGCCACAAATCCAAAGTAGAACCTCTAAACGAGATAATGATCAACATATTATTTTCTGAATGTGTATTATACATCAATATAACAGTAAATTTAGATTAGCGTTATAATAAGATTGGAGAGTATACAAACCTAAAACCTTCCCATGATCATCATTGAAAAATTGTGCCGATCTTCCTTAAATTGACATGCTGCAAAAGTAAAAACGAGATCAATTAAACACACAAAAATAAGGAATTTATGTTTGATGATTAATACAATGAATAAATATTTATTAGAGAAGCAAACCTCATCTTTCCATCAAGTACATTGTCAACTAGGACAGTGCTAATTGACCTCTTCTCCGGCGATCCTTTAACGATCAGGCTTAGCAAGTTCAAAAGAATTAACGATATCAATCATTGCAAAACCACATCACATAACCAAGAACAAATATTAGTATGACAACATAAAGCGAAAGGTTATAGCAAAATAAAAATCAAGAACTTACGGTGTCGATCCTCGCAAAACCACAACATCACATAGCCAAGAAGCTATATAAGTACGAAAAGGAAGACAGAAATTGAAAGATTACAATAAAAAATAAATCAATATACAGTTCATCTCCATAATGGCAGATCCATTGATTTCATAGGTATTTTAGTTATTATGTTTTTTAAAGTTAAGGTACAAGTCTTTAATGTTCCTTTCAAGGCTTGGAATGAAAGTTTGATATTTTTATGGACCTATAGATTTCAAAAGGATTTTCAGATTTTGGATAATTCAAGATCTAATTTAAGAGTTTTGAGTTTTTGTGAGTTTCCATTATTGTGTATGTTCTTAAGATATTACATTTGTGTTTAATTATTACTTTATGATCGAAATTGTAGGATTTAGTTTCTGATTATTGGGATTTGTTTATGTGCACAACCATGGTTTAAAAAAACGGTTGAGACATACGCCTCGAGGCATTAAAAAATCGTATCTGAGGCGCCGCCTCACACCCCTAGAACGACACGTACGCATTTTAGAAGAGGCGTTTCTGTGAGGCGCCGAGGCGGTTCTGAGGCGTATGCCTCATTTAAGAAACTTTGCCACAAATCCAAAGTAGAACCTCCAAACGAGATAATGATCAACATATTATTTTCTGAATGCGTATTATACATCAATATAACAGTAAATTTAGATTAGCGTTATAATAAGATTGGAGAGTGGAGGTCTTGACAGACCAAGAAGGGGGGTTAGGCTTTCTCTTAGTTATTGTTAAGAAGAAGCATTAAAAATTGTACCTTAACTTTATTTAATAAAAAATGCAAAATGTACAAATAGCCCATTAAGTTATATATGGGATGGACTTTACCAAGTTTCTTACCTTGCAGATTACCCCCCCCCCCCCCGGTATTGCATGCACATTCTATCAAGCGAAGGTGCATCCATAGATTTTCAAAGAAACTTTGCCACAAATCCAAAGTAGAACCTTCAAACGAGATAATGATCTACATATTATTTTCTGAATGTGTATTATACATCAATATAACAGTAAGTATAGATTAGCGTTATAATAAGATTGGAGAGTATACAAACCTAATACCTTTGCATGATCATCGTTAAAAAATTGTGTCAAATCTCCTGAAATTGACACACTGCAAAAGTAAAAACGAGATCAATTAAACACACAAAGTATGAAATTAAAGTTTGATGATTAATACAATAAATAAATATTTATTAGAGAAACAAACCTCATCTTTCCATCAAGTACATTGTCAACTAGGACAATGCTAATTGAGCTATTCTCCGGCGATCCTTTAACGATCAGTCTTAGCAAGTTCAAAAGAATTAACGGTATCAATCCTTGCAAAACCACAACATCACATAACCAAGAATAAAGATTAGTATGAAAATGACGACATAAACCGAATGGTTATAGTAAAATATAAATCAATGCCCAGTCCAACCTCATAACCGGAGATCCGTAATAATTTCAGCGACATTAAGGTCATTCTGGCAAACTCCCACCTCTAATTTTATTTTCTATTACATTTACCCAAACTTCAAAGGTAAAAACAACGAGATCAAATAAACACACACAAAAATTTTGAAAATTAAAATTAATGATCAATGCAATAACAAAATAATTAGCAGACAAACATACCTCAGCTTTCCGTCAAGTAACTTCCCAACTATGACAGTGCTCGTAGACCTCTTCTCCGAGGACCTTATTATGATCATCTTTAGCAAATTTTGAAGAACTTACGATGTCGATCCTCGCAAAACCACAACATCAAATAGCCAAGAAGCTACATAAATACGAAAAGGACGACAGAAATTGAAAGATTACAATAAAAAAGAAATCAATATACAGTTCATCTCCATAATGGCAGATCCACTGATTTCATAGGTATTTTAGTTATTATGTTTTTTAAAGTTAAGGTACAAGTCTTTAAAGCTCCTTTCAAGGCTTGGAATGAAAGTTTGATATTTTTATAGACCTACAGATTTCTGAAGGATTTTAAGATTTTGGATAATTCAAGATCTAATTTAGGAGTTTTGAGTTTTTGTATTTTAGTTATTATGTTTTTTAAAGTTAAGGTACAAGTCTTTAAAGCTCCTTTCAAGGCTTGGAATGAAAGTTTGATATTTTTATAGACCTATAGATTTCTGAAGGATTTTAAGATTTTGGATAATTCAAGATCTAATTTAGGAGTTTTGAGTTTTTGTGAGTTTCCATTATTGTGTTTGTTCTTAAGAAATTACATTTGTGTTTAATTATTACTTTATGATCGAAATTGTGGGATTTAGTTTCTGATTTGTGGGATTTGTTTATGTGCACAACGATGAAATGGGTTGTCAGAGGGTCGTCGTAGAATAGCTCAAGGTTGACAGATGAAGGAGGGGGGTTAGTCTTTCTCTTAGTTATTGTTAATAAATAATGCAAAATGTACAAATAGCCCATAAAGTTATATATAGGATAGACTTTACCAAGTTTCTTACCTTGCAAATTACCCCCCCAGTGTTCCATGCACATTCTCTCAAGCGAAGGTGCATCCATAGATTTTCTAAAAAACTTTGCCACAAATCCAAAGTAGAACCTTCAAACCAGATAATGATCAACATATTATTTTCTGAATGTGTATTATACATCAATATAACGGTAAATATAGATTAGCGTTATAATAAGATTGGAGAGTATACAAACCTAAAACCTTTCCATGATAACCGTTGAAAAATTGTGCCAAATCTCCCTGAAATTGACACACTACAAAAGCAAAAACGAGATCAATTAAACACACAAAATAAGGAATTTAAGTTTGATTATTAATTCAATAAATAAATATTTATTAGAGAAACAAACCTCATATTTACATCAAGTACATTGTCAACTAGGACAGTGCTAATTGACCTCTTCTCCGGCGATCCATTAACAATCAGTCTTAGCAAGTTCAAAAGAATTAACGGTATCAATCCTTGCAAAACCACAACATCACATAACCAAGAATAAAGATTAGTATGAAAATGAAAACATAAACCTTAAGGTTACAGTAAAATAAAAATCAATTGACAGTCCAACCTCATAAACGGAGATCCGTAATAATTACGGCGACATTAAGGTCATTGTGGCAAATCTCCCACCTCCAATTTTATTTTCTATTACATTTAACGGAGGATGCAAAAGTAAAAAAACGAGTTCAATTAAACACAGACAAAATTTATGAAAATTAAAATTGATGATCAATGCAATAACAAAATAATTAGTGGATATACATACCTCAGCTTTTCGTCAAGTAACTTCCCAACTATGACAGTGGCCATTGACCTCTTCTCCGGGGACCTTATTATGATCATCTTTAGCAAATTTTGAAGACCTTACGGTGTCGTTCCTCGCAAAACCACAACATCACATAGCCAAGAAGCTATATAAGTACGAAAAGGACGACAGAAATTGAAAGATTACAATAAAAAAGAAATCAATATACAGTTCATCCCCATAATGGCAAATCCATTGATTTCATAGGTGTTGTAGTTATTATGTTTTTTAAAGTTAAGGTACAAGTCTTTAAAGCTCCTTTCAAGGCTTGGAATGAAAGTTTGATATTTTTATGGATCTATAGATTTCTGAAGGATTCTAAGATTTTGGATAATTCAAGATCTGATTTAGGAGTTTTTAGTTTTTGTGAGTTTGCATTATTGTGTATGTTTTTAAGATATTACATTTGTGTTTAATTATTACTTTATGATCGAAATTGTGGGATTTAATTTCCGATTTGTGGGATTTGTTTATGTGCACAACGACAAAATGGGTTATCAGAGGGTCGCCGAAGAAGATCTCAAGGTTGACAAACATTAGAGTGTGGGTCTTGACAGACGAAGGAGGGGGGT
The DNA here is from genome assembly GCA_036898165.1 of Silybum marianum. Classification (NCBI taxonomy): domain Eukaryota; kingdom Viridiplantae; phylum Streptophyta; class Magnoliopsida; order Asterales; family Asteraceae; genus Silybum; species Silybum marianum. The sequence continues at coordinate 9,158,432 of CM072540.1, read as the reverse complement.
TAGGCTTTCTCTTAGTTATTGTTAAGAAGAAGCATTAAAAATTGTATATTAACTTTATTTAATAAATAATGCAAAATGTACAAATAGCCCATTAAGTTATATATAGGATGGACTTTACCAAGTTTCTTACCTTGCAGATTACCCCTTGGTGTTCCATGCACATTCTCTCAAGCGAACGTGCATCCATAGATTTTCTAAGAAACTTTGCCACAAATCCAAAGTAGAACCTCAAGACGAGATAATGATCAAAATATTATTTTCTTAATGTGTGTTATACATCAATATAACAGTAAATATAGATTAGCGTTATAATAAGATTGGAGAGTATACAAACCAAAAACCTTTCCATGATCATCGTTGAAAATTGTGTCAAAACACCCTGAAATTGACAGACTGCAAAAGTAAAAACGAGATCAATTAAACACACAAAATAAGGAATTTAAGTTTCATGATTAATATAATAAATAAATAGGACAGTGTTAATTGACCTCTTCTCCAACGATCCGATCAGTCTTAGCAAGTTCAAAAGAATAAACGGTATCAATCCTTGCAAAACCACAACATCACATAACCAAGGATAAAGATTAGTATGAAAATGAAAACATTAAGCGAAAGGTTATAGTAAAATAAAAATCAATGCACAGTCCAACCTCATAACCGGAGATCCGTAATAATTACAGGGGCATTAATGTAACTGTGGGAAATCTCCCACCTCTAATTTAATTTTCTATTACATTTACCGGAGATTGCAAAAGTAAAAAAAAAACAAGATCAAATAAACGCACACAAAATTTATGAAAATTAAATTTGATGATCAATGCAATAACTAAATAATTAGTGGAGAAACATACCTGAGCTTTCCGTCAAATAACTTTCCAACTATGACAGTGCTCGTCGACCTCTTCTCCGGGGACCTTATTATGATCATCTTTAGCAAATTTTAATTTTGAAGAACTTACGGTGTTGATCCTCGCAAAACCAAAACATCATATAGCAAAGAATCTATAGAAGTTCGAAAAGGACGACATAAATTGAAAGATTACAATAAAAAAGAAATCAATATTCAGTTCATCCCCATAATGCCAGATCCATTGATTTCATAGGTATTTTAGTTATTATGTTTTTTAAAGTTAAGGTACAAGTCTTTAAAGTTCCTTTCAAGGTTTGGAATGAAAGTTTGATATCATTAAAGACCTCTAAATTTCTGAAGGATTTTAAGATATGTCTTCCAATATTCAAATTTATCCTTAAAAGACATTCTACCAATTTCTATATCCTCGAATAACCCATAATTAAATCGACAATACCAAAATGTTCAAAACATACAAAACTACAACTCTCCTTAAAGATAAACAAGTCAAAAATTACCACTACATCATTCATTCAGAGATTCTAAAATATAAGCACTTAAGACTCTTGGACCACCAACCAATCTATTTTTAAAATATAATCCTTGCAATAAAATGCCTACCATAGCAAAGAAACAATCACATATATTATCCTAAATCTCCGCACATAGAGACTTAAATAGCATACCACCAATAACAATAACGTCTAAGAAAATCACCAACCTAACCATAACTCATTAATCCTTGTGCCAACTAAGAATCCATTTATGATAACAAAAATAATTCGAACACCACGCTTCCGCTACTCAATTAAGATATCCTCTCCAAACTATCCATAAACTATCCTTACTCACAGGTTAAACCTATTTGGTTTTCTACAAAATAGAACCTGGCTTTCTCTTTTGTTATTGTTAAGAAGAAGCATTAAAAATTGTACCTTAACTTTATTTAATAAATAATGCAAACAGTAAAAATAGCCCATTAAGTTATATATAGGATGGACATAACCAAGTTTCCGTCAAATAACTTCCCAACTATGATAGTGCTCGTTGACCTCTTCTCCGGGGACCTTATTATGATCATCTTTAGCAAATTTTCAAAAACTTACGGTGGATCCTCACAAAACTACAACATCATATAGCAAAGAATCTATAGAAGTACGAAAAGGACGACATAAATTGAAAGATTACAATAGAAAAGAAATCAATATACAGTTCATCCCCATAATGGCAGATCCATTGATTTCATAGGTATTTTAGTTATTATGTTTTTTAAAGTTAAGGTACAAGTCTTTAAAGCTCCTTTCAAGGTTTGGAATGAAAGTTTGATATTATTAAGGACCTATAATTTCTGAAGGATTTTAGGATATGTCCTCTAATATTCAAATTTATCCTTAAAAGACATTCTACCAATTTCTATATCCTCGAATAACCCATAATTAAATCGAAAATACCAAAACGTTCAAAATATACCAAACTACAACTCTCCTTAAAGATAAACAAGGTCAAAAATTACAACTACATCATTCATTCAAAGATTCTAAAATATAAGCAGTTAAGACTCTTGGACCACCAACCAATCTATTTTTAAAATATATTCCTTGCAATAAAATGCCTACCATAGCAAAAAAACAATCACATATTTTATCCTTGAGCACCGCACATAGAGACTCAAATAGCATACCACCGATAACGTCTAAGAAAATCACCAACCTAACCATAACTCATTAATCCTTGTGCGAACTAAAATGTCATTTATGATAACAAAAATAATTCGACCACCACGCTTCCGCTACTCTATTAAGATATCCTCTCCTAACTATCAATAAACTATCCATACTCACAGGTCAAACCTATTTGGTTTTCTACAAAATATAACCTGGCTTTCTCTTAGTTATCGTTAAGAAGAAGCATTAAAAATCGTACCTTAACTTTATTTAATAAATAATGCAAAGTTATATATAGGATGGACATAACCAAGTTTCCGTCAAATAACTTCCCAACTATGACAGTGCTCGTTGACCTCTTCTCCGGGGACCTTATTATTATCATCTTTAGCAAATTTTGAAAAACTTACGGTGTCGATCCTCACAAAACTACAACGTCATATAGCAAAGAATCTATAGAAGTATGAAAAGGACGACATAAATTGAAAGATTACAATAAAAAAGAAATCAATATATAGTTCATCCCCATAATGGCAGATCCATTGATTTCATAGGTATTATAGTTATTATGTTTTTTAAAGTTAAGGTACAAGTCCTTAAAGCTCCTTTCAAGGATTGGAATGAAAGTTTGATATTATTCAGGACCTATAGATTTCTTAAGGATTTTAAGATTTTGGATAATTCAAGATCTAATTTAGGAGTTTTGAGTTTTTGTGAGTTTCCATTATTGTGTATGTTATTAACATATTACATTTGTGTTTAGTTATTACATTATGATCGAAACTGTGGGATTTAGTTTCTGATTTGTGGGATTTGTTTATGTTCACAACGACGAAATGGGTTATCAGAGGGTCGCCGGAGAGAAGCGCTCAAGGTTGACAGACAATAGAGTGTGGCTCTTGACAGACCAAGGAGGGGGGTTAGGCTTTCTCTTAGTTATTGTTAAGAAGAAGCATTAAAAAATGTACCTTAACTTTATTTAATAAATAATGCAAACAGTAAAAATAGTCCATTAAGTTATATATAGGATGGACATAACCAAGTTTCTTACCTTGCAGATTACCCCCTATTGTTTCATGCACATTCTCTCAAGCGAACGTGCATCCATAGATTTTCTAAGAAACTTTGCCCCAAATCCAAAGTAGAACCTCCAAACGATATAGTGATCTACATACTTTCTGAATGTGTATTATGTATCAATATAAGAGTAAATATAGATTAACGTTATAATAAGATTGGAGAGTATACAAACCAAAAACCGTTCCATGATCATCTTGTGCCAAACATCCCTGAAATTGACAGACTGCAAAAACTACAAACGAGATCAATTAAACACAGAAAATAAGGAATTTAAGTTTGATGATTAATACTATAAATATACATTTAGTAGAGAAACAAACCTCATCTTTCCATCAAGTACATTGTCAACTAGGACAGTGCTCATTGACCTCTTCTCCGGCGATCCTTTAACGATCAGTCTTAGCAAGTTCAAAAGAATTATCGGTATCAATCCTTGCAAAACCACAACATCATATAACCAAGAATAAAGATTAGTATGAAAATGACAAACATAAACCGAAAGGTTACACTAAAATAAAAATCAATGGACAGTCCAACCTCATAACCGGAGATCCGTAATAATTACAGTGGCATTAAGGTCATTGTGGCAAATCTCCCACCTCCAATTTAATTTTCTATTTACATTTACCGGAGATTGCAAAAGTAAAAAAAAACGAGATCAAATAAACGCACACAAAATTTATGAAAATTAAATTTGATGATCAATGCAATAACTAAATAATTAGTGGAGCAACATACCTGAGCATCCGTCAAATAACTTTCCAACTATGACAGTGCTCGTCAACCTCTTCTCCAAGGACATTATTATGATCATCTTTAGCAAATTTTGAAGAACTTACGGTGTTGATCCTCGCAAAACCAAAACATCATATAGCAAAGAATCTATAGAAGTTCGAAAAGGACGACATAAATTGAAAGATTACAATAAAAAAGAAATCAATATACAGTTCATCCCCATAATGGTAGATCCATTGATTTCATAGGTATTTTAGTTGTTATGTTTTTTAAAGTTAAGGTACAAGTCTTTAAAGCTTCTTTCAAGGTTTGGAATGAAAGTTTGATATTATTAAGGACCTATAAATTTCTGACATATTTTAAGATTTGTCCTCCAATATCAAAACGTTCAAAATACCAAACTACAACTCTCCTTAAAGATAAACAAGGTCAAAAATTACAACTAAGAGAAAAATGGTTTGTCAGAGGGTCGCCGGAGAAGAGCTCAAGGTTGACAAACATTAGAGTGTGGGTCTTGACAGACGAAGGAGGGGAGTTAGGCTTTCTCTTAGTTATTGTTAAGAAGAAGCATTAAAATTGTACCTTAACTGTATTTAATAAATAATGCTAACAATACAAATAGCCCATTAAGTTATATATAGGATGGACTTATAACCAAGTTTCTTAGCTTGCAGATTACCCCCTAGTGTTCCATGCACATTCTCTCAAGCGAACGAGCATCCATAGATTTTCTAAAGAAACTTTGCCACAAATCCAAAGTAGAACCTCCAAACGAGATAATGGTCTACAAATTTTCTTATGTGTATTATATATCAATATAACAGTAAATATGTTGTAATAAGATTGGAGAGTATACAAACCGGCCATTAGCTGATAACCCATCAATGGGAAACCATCAGATAGTATTAGTGCGTATCTCACCGATGCAACATTTATTAGTGTTAAATACCTACCGACAATCCTCCAATTGTATAAATAAACCGATGATTTAACTAAAATCATCAAACATGTTGTGTTCCAAACAAATATGATTGGATTAGTACTTAAACAGTTCAAAAAACTTTACTATTTCTAATTAAATGAGATTAGATGCAATTAGCGGTTCCATTTGATTAATAATATGTCTAACTAATCAATACCTTATAAGTATGTAACATGTTGCAATAAATTCTTCTAAACATGGTATAAATTAAACCATTAAAATCCATTTGTTACTCCATTAGTATGTATGTATATATAGAGAGAGATAGGTTCAAACGAAAATGAAACCAATCGCGAGAATACGAGAATGGTCGTTCATGTACAAAATCATATATGATTTTGTACTAAATCACCCACGTCTAACTCCAACCACCACCCCCCCTCCCCCAAATAACCCATTTAACTAGACATTTCAATCAGGTGTTTATAAAAACTTAACTTAATTTTCTTACTATGATTAAAATTTACTCATAAGAAAGATGCAATTTACCGATTCATTACAATCTTAAGCAGAAAAGCTTGACTTTAAGCATTTATTAAAGTTTTGAAGAAAAAGAGAAACCTTAGCATCGCTTTGTTTCATGATCTATACTTGTACGTCATATGCAAACACGAACAATGATCTATACTTGTACGTCATCTCTGAGTTGAGGAGTACAATATTGTATTCCACGTACATTATGATGCAAATCTGCAATTTCCTAGTATCTATAAGGAATCAAAATGTAATTGACTTTAGGGAAGCTCTAAAACCGTATTGGTTAAAAGAGAAATTAGTGGCTTAGTAAAATCAATGAAGAAAGAGAAGATCTAACATACCTTTCATCTTTGTATTGAAGTTGGAGTATGTGAATCAGTGATGCGCTGGTGTGAAGAAGTGTTATTTTGGATAACAAAAAACCACAACCCATTCCCTAAAGCATATACGCAAATCCTAATTAAGTAATTATAGAGGAAGTGTCCTTGTACCTGATTGGTTTCTTTTATCCAGGAAGCATGCACTCACTTCTTGTGTACCCTTGCAGCATCCAATCAATGAGAATACATAGTCAAATGCAGAACCATCAAAATAAATAAACATGCAACCCTACCAAATAAAACCAACATAAATAAAAAAGAATAGGATCGTAACTATCTTCAATCTTCTTCCTACTTCATTGCCACTACATCAAAACCAAGTGATTCTGTGGTCCCATTTAAAGCAGAAGCATCATCCAAGACAGCAAGCAGATTATATCATCACAATTCTTATTTCTTAATTTACTTAACGCAAGTCTCATGTAAGGAACAATTAACAGCACGCGTGACATTCATATAGTAGGTTGGTGGTTTTTGTAATGAGAATTCATGCATGATGTTACCTCAGCAGCCAATTCAAATATATGAGCCAATGGCAAGTATGTCAAGTAGACAGCATTGGTCCAATTCTTGGGATTATAGTCATAACCGAGCTGTAGTTGCTACTAGATTCCCACGTGTCATCATCACCCACTAGAACATTAACACAGCAATATATTAGCATCAGTTGGCTTATAATTATAACCTAGCTAATTGAAACACTACTTCCATGGGATTTCTTCCAATTATGCCCCTTATATTTTTCCAATTAATTTTTCTGTGATCTAGGGATTATAGTCATAACCGAGCTGTAGTTGCTACTACATTCCCACGTGTCATCATCACCCCCTAGAACATTAACACAGCAATATATTAGCATCAGTTGGCTTATAATTATAACCTAGCTAATTGAAACACTACTTCCATGGGATTTCTTCCAATTATGCCCCTTATATTTTTCCAATTAATTTTTCTGTGATCTAGCTTATCAACTAGTTTTTACCAAACGTGACTAGCTTATCAACTAGTTTTTACCTAACGTGACTAGCTTATCAGCCAGTTTGCCAAACATAGCCTAACTAGTCAAAGGACATGGATGGAATCTTGATTGTCTTATATGTGGAGCTCAAGTGGATAACTTGACCCAAATGACCTAGAGGCGATAAGGATTTTGACCTAGCTAAATCATACTTCCTCCGTCCCAAAATAAGTGTCCACGGTGAAAAAGGCACACCGTTTTAGGAACATGTAAGCATTATGCTTCTTAATTAATTAAATGACAATTTTACCCTTAATAATAGAGAGAGAAACTTTCTCCATCTCATAATTAAGGGTAAAACGGGTAAGGATGCTTTTACTTTTATAAGTGGACACTTATTATGGGACAAAACTAAAATAAAAAATTAGACACTTATTTTGGGACGGAGGGAGTATTCCGGAAGCAACTAAAATAGAAATGTAAACACTTAGAAACCAACAAAAATAGAAATATACACACTTATTTTGGGACGGAGGCAGTAATTTCTAAATAAATTTCAAGTAAAACACCAACAGCTAAAAAAGGAAAAAATTGATTTACCTCATCACCATCATCTGATCTGCCTTCCAGAGTGAATTCTTGATCCTTATTACAACATCAGGCAGATGCATAAAAACACATCTAATCAATTCAAGCATTGTGTGTCGAGCTGTTCTCTGCAACAATTCACATTTCGAGCTTGCTTGACGAACTATCTGAAAACAAATGTTTACTATGTTGCATACATGCTGCTTACTCAATTTAACCGAAGCCTTATTTTTCATGCAAGCCAACAGCACTTGAAGTATCTTCATAAATACAACTTCCTCAGATGTAGGATCCATCACCTCAAATCGACAACTTGTTACAGCATCAGCTACATTAACAGATCAAGAACATCTAAAAAGGGTTAAGAATTTGTAAATTGATGATGAACCAACACCAGTTATTGGTGTACTAGTTTCATCTGACTGAATAACGTCTAAAATGGGCTGCAGATACATAATGGGAATAATGGTGTGCCATGAGAATACTTTTTTCCGTATTTCTTTGAAAGATTTGATAAGAGGGTGCTCCAGTTGATCTTCATCTGCCATGTAATGAACTCCCCATCGTACGTTTCTTCTCATAACGGCCAAGACTGCACCGTTTCTTCTCATGCACTCTAAGAGTAAGGCCAACACCATTACATCTTTCACTCCGGGGCTGTCTGCCATACGCTGAATGATTTGATTCAGAATGATTAAGTGGTTAGAATGATTAAGAGACCCTGTATGATTTAGGGCAGAATCAAAAATGACTGTTTGGTAAGCGTTCTGAATAATAGTCTGAATGATAGAAAAAATTACCATTTTAACCCTCTATATGATTCACAGATTCAGTATCAAATAAAATATAACTGTTTGGCTAGTGATCCCATATAATATCATCACATTCACAAAAAATGACTTCCAAAAAAAAACAAACGTTTATCTATCACTTGAATAATCATTCGTGTAAGAATTAAAACTGCTCTCATCAAGGGAAAACATACAAAACTCATCCAAAACAACAGATTGTATGTGTGAACCTTACGCAAATATGTTTGACGGTGATAAAATCATTCTGTGATCAATTAAAACCCTAGAAAATTAGGAACACATATCATATTACACTAATTAATCACCACATAAGATTAAAAACAAATTGGGAAGAAAAGCAAAAACTTGTGAAATAAATTGAAAGGTATCAATCAAAGAAAAGAAAAGAAATAGAAACAGGGGAACACACACCTTTATCAAATACAAACCTTTACCTTAGCAGCTTGTATCTAGAACAGATAAATCAAATATCATATTATCAAATCAAACTAAACTAAATAAAAGAATATACCTCCAAATACTGAGCTAAGATCATCAACAATATTGGTGGTGGAAGATGCTTTTCTCATATTGGAGGTAGTCTTCTGAGCCCCTTCCTGACCTCGCCTATTCTGGGATAGTGGATCAGTTGCAGAGTCCTGCATTGTAGATAAACCATAGCCCGGAATGTTTAACACTAGGAACTTTAAAAACACTTCTAAATAATTATTTACTACTTACAGAAGCAGTCCTCGGTCTTGGAACCCATGTTGAAGAAGGATTCAAGGTCATTATCATTCTTTTGTTGGTTCCTAGAGTGTTATGGTTTTTAAAAATAAAAACCAACAAAAAAAAGTGCAAAAAAAAGAGAGGCAAATATGGTTCATGGTTGGATGATTTTACCCCTAACACTAACAGACATATTTAACAGTGTTAGTCCCATTTTCAAAGCAAAATTCAAACATGAGGGACAACTTGTTGACTTATTGATTTTAGATCCCAGTTTCAAAGAAATTACTAAACCTTAAGGACCAAAAGTGAAGTTTACTCTTTTGATTAAAAGAGAAAGGTGACTACGATCAGAGATGCAAGGGATTTCATTATTAAGCAATTTTAAAACATTAGACAAATAGGGATTCCAAAAAAAACCAAACGTTTATCTACCACTTGAATAATCATTCGTGTAAGAATTAAAACTGCTCTCATCAAGGGAAAACATACAAAACTCATCCAAAACAACAGATTGTATGTGTGAACCTTACGCAAATATGTTTGACGGTGATAAAATCATTCTGTGATCAATTAAAACCCTAGAAAATTAGGAACACATATCATATTACACTAATTAATCACCACATAAGATTAAAAACAAATTGGGAAGAAAAGCAAAAACTTGTGAAATAAATTGAAATCATCCCGTCAAATCTATGAAAGGTATCAATCAAAGAAAAGAAGGAAACAGGGGAACACGCACCTTTATCAAATACAAACCTTTACCTTAGCAGCTTGTATCTAGAACAGATAAATTGCAAACTGCTCTTGAACTCGGATGACATGAAATGTGTCAATCAATTGCCTAAAACTGGTGAAATGAATTATAGAATCGGTAAGTAATCCTTTTTTCAGGATAACAAAGGTAATACATGTGTAACTACCAGAAAAATGTATATGTGTGGATGTTAGCCGAAAGAATATGGTTCCAGAGCCAAAATTACACTTTAATACGAGAGGTCCGGAGAGGAAGCTAACATATATAGGAATCAATCTATCATTCACAAAAGTCATGTGCGATTCAAGTACCACCCCCCAAGTTTATTTGACTGGGAATTAATTCAAACTTTTCATCGTAACTTTTCCCAAATATAAGTAGAGACTATTCTATGTAGTTATTTCCTTTCTTCATCCATATTTCCAAATATAAGCATCAGTTGTGAAACGTATAGAGATGATCTCTCTTTCATCTTTGACATGACCACCAGAAGCCATTTACATAAAAGAATTAAGTCAATGCGAGTTGAGGAGTACACTATCATATTCCACGCTACATTATGATGCAAATCAAAAGGTTCCTAGTATCTTATATAAGGAATTAGAATGTAATTGACTTCAGGAAAGTCGTAATATCATATAAAGATGTGTTGATTGATTATAGTATTGAAACTACATGGAATTAACATGTGATTCATCTTTTGCTTGCTAACTATTGGTTTGAATTTGGTGTGATCTTAATTTTGATTTTGGTGTTTAGATTAGGATTTAGTTTTAGCCTGTTTCTTTTCTTCCAGTGCTTTAGCCTGTGCACATTATGTAATCACATAATGTTTCACTTTGGAGTTTGGACTATATCTTTCATATACGAAAATGAATCAGGAAAACATACCGCACGGTCTCGAGTGCGTTGGTGTCTTTCCAGCCTAGCTCTTCGTCTTTCCTCTGTTTCCCCTTCAACATCTTGGAACCCTCCAGCAGCAGCAGATGAAGGGGCAGCTTTTAAATGGAAACAAAATAATTAGTAAGTAGTGAATATTAAAGAATAAATCAAATATTATATTATCAAATCTAAAGTAAACTAAATAAAAGCATATACCTCCAAATACTGAGCTAAGATCATCAACAATATTGGTGGTGGAAGATGCTTTTCTCATATTGGAGGTAGTCCTCTGAGCCCCTTCCTGACCTCGCCTATTCTGGGATAGTGGATCAGTTGCAGAGTCCTGCATTGTAGATAAACCATAGCCCGGAATGTTTAACACTAGGAACTTTAAAAACACTTGTAAATAATTATTTACTACTTACAGAAGCAGTCCTCGGTCTTGGAACCCATGTTGAAGAAGGATTCAAGGTCATTATCATTCTTTTGTTGGTTCCTAGAGTGTTATGGTTTTTAAAAATAAAAACCAACAAAAAAAAGTGCAAAAAAAAGAGAGGCAAATATGGTTCATGGTTGGATGATTTTACCCCTAACACTAACAGACGTATTTAACAGTGTTAGTCCCATTTTCAAAGCAAAATTCAAACATGAGGGACAACTTGTTGACTTATTGATTTCAGATCCCAGTTTCAAAGAAATTACTAAACCTTAAGGACCAAAAGTGAAGTTTACTCTTGATTAAAAGAGAAAGGTGACTACGATCAGAGATGCAAGGGATTTCATTATTAAGCAATTTTAAAACATTAGACAAATAGGGATTTGGGTTCCTCGTCATTATTAAGCAATTTTAAAACATTATACAAATAGGGATTTGGGTTATCGTCATTGTTAAGCAATTTGAAAACATTAGACAAATACAGAAAGTGTGATTGGCTTCTTTTCTCCAGGAAGCATGTTCTGTACCCTCCCAACATCCAATCAAAGACAATACATGGTGAAATTCAAAACAATCAAAATACAGAACATGAAACCCTAGAAACCTAAATAGCATCGCAAAAAGACCAACCATCTTCTTTCAACTTCAACATTTTGTTCATCCTGGTAGACAGAGACATGAATTACAACTGGTTTCTTCAATCATAAAATAAAAGTAAAACAAGTGAAGAAAAAAAAAACCCTGATGATTTTGCAGTTTGAATATAGCATAGTTGGTAACTCTCTTGGTTGATTCACATATCACTTATCGCTCACCCCCATCTTCTTCACCGGATTCACAGCTCTTTCTTGAAGAAAGAACCTGGGGTTTCATGACTCCACCCCCGATTTGCACCTCCGACGACCTGATTCAGAGCTTTTTATTGAAGAAAGAACTTGGGGTTTCACGATTTGCCAACACCTCCTACCCCCCAAAATCATAACCTAGTTTCTTTGTATCTCTCTCAACGAACCTGCATTCCCTCCTCATAAGATCATCTCTCTCACCATCTGGTGTTTTTACAAACGGATGGCTTCATCAGGAACCAAGGGTTTCAAGAAAAGGACCATCCTCTGTGTTTTACTGTCCTTCTAAAATCCAACGTCTATCTATGATATTTATTAATCTACATCTGGTTTTAGTTGATGATTTCAGTTTGCATTTGGGTTTTAGTTTGGGTTTTTAGTTTGGTTTGGATTTTTTCTAGGTTTTTAGTTTGGTTTGGATTTTTTTGGTTTGATTTTGAAGACTGGTTTTAACAGAAAAAGGTACAGGAAATAGGAGATGGTGTCGGAACCGGAAGTTCACTCAAAAATATAAACTTATAAATTAATAAAATATATAATAATTATATTTTATCTAGAAAATTAAAATAAAACACTAAAATGTCGATTTTTACACTTAAAATTTAATTTTTAATGTATTTTTAAGTGTATCTTTAAATGTACTTTTTAAATGTCATTGATTGAAGACCAAAATGACATTTAATGGCACCTGTGTTGTAACATTAATTTAGTGACCAATCATTTTAACATACATCATCGAATTATTCTTTTAACTGATAATTAGTGGAATTATTATATATTTTATAATGATCGGTGAAACAGAGCTGGGACATGAAAAAAAGGAATGGTGATTTTTTTTGTTCTTATACATAGACCGTGTTTGGTAACTTAGTTGTTAAGCAAGTTGATTAAGAAATCATGTTTGACAAAAACTATATAAGTAAAAGTAAAATTAGTCAACCTTCCATGTTCTAATCAATTAAATTTTCAAAAAGATGCATTTAATGATTAAAGCCACCATTCTTCGGTGATGAGCTCTAGCGAACAAATCTTATGTCTTTTTCCCAGATAAAAATTCTTTCTACTAGAACAAGTCTGCTGCAAGCCGAGCGAAAAAAATGAAAATTGATTTTAACCATTTTATTATCTAAAAAAATAAGTGTAATTTTAATTTTTATGTAACTTAAGTAAACATTTGTAGAATTGTTATATTTGATTTCGACAACTAAATATATTGAATAATAATTAAATAATAATAATATAAAATTAATTTATATAATCAATAATAATTCTAAATAAATAATAATTATTATTGAGGTATATTTTAAAACTAGTTAATACTTTTTAATTAGTATTAGGGGCCGTTATATTACTAAATTTTACCCTTGTAAACGATTACCAAGTTACATTACCTTATCGGATGAATATGGGAAGAACCAGGAATCGTACCCGATAAGAGCGAGGCAAGGAATAAGAGTCTTACCCGGTAAGTGAGTGCGATGACTCTTACCCGGTTTGTGAGAGATTTTCAACGGAAATTCGTTGAAAATTCGTAAAAAATTTATGTTCTGTCAATAATCCCTCTAAAATTCGTAGAAAATTTTCAACAACATTTTCCATTGAAAAACTCCGTTGAAAATACTCAAATTTCTAGTAGTGACGACGATCTTCTATGTTAATATGATGAGTGTAAAAAAAAATAAAGGATATAATTTAAATCAAATACTAATTATAAGAGTATCAAGTGGAATTTATAAATTAAGATAGTTTAATTTATAACCATGCAAGATCTTGGGAGTTAGGGTTAGAGGTTGTGCTCCTATACAACCTTGTATATTTAGCATAATAAAGTATACCTATAAAATAGTGGGTTGGATCATACATAACTGTAAAATACACAATTTAAACGACTAAGATTTAGTATTAAATTTGATTTAAACGACTTAGATTTAGTATTAAGTTTGATTTAAACGACTAAGATTTAAATGACAATTTTTTGACTCACCGTGGTCAATCTTATATATAATTTGGTTAGAAATATTAAGCAGTAATAAATAGGAAGGGATTAAGTTCTTAAATTATTTTTTTAATGAAAAAACCATTAATCTTTCTCATTTTGATTGATTAAGTTCCTGAACTATGTTTTTGACCGAAAAAACCATTAAACTTTCTTATTTTGAATAATTAAGTCTCTGGAAAAAAAATCAAGAAATTAAACTAGATTCTTTTGATTCTTCCTCTTATGATGGATAAAAAAATAGATCGAAAAAAGGGAGATCAATGACAGGGCCAACAATGTGTTAGGCAAAATGGAGAACGGACAACAGTGGAGTAATGGGGAGTGACGAGGGGGAGCGATATCGTTATTTGCTAGTGGTTTTAATTGCGTAGGGTTTTTGGAACGATAAAACGATTTAAGTTTCTTTTTACTTTAAAACTTCGTTAGTGTGTTACATGTAGCTTATTTAAAAAGAAGATGTATGTAACCAATTTTTAAAACATCGATCGTTTATTTATTGAAAAAAATGTTTAGGGACTTTAATCATTCAAAATGAGAAAGTTTAATGGGTTTTTCATTCAAATCAATTGTTTAGGACTTAATCACTCAAAATAAGAAAGTTTAATGGTTTTTTCATTCAAAAAAATAGTTTATGACTTAACCATTCAAAATTGGATAGTTTGTTGGGTTTTTTTGAACTTTTCCCTAAATAAGAACTAAAAAGACTCTTTAACTGTATATCATGGGCTAATTCTAATATTAGTTATTAAAATATTCAACATGTTTTATAAAATACTATATTTATCTTCTAAACATTTAATTTCAGTACCTCTTAATCTCTTATCAGTAGGAAAGTTTAAAATATTGTTTCTCTCTTCGATTCAATACCTAATATGTTTTCTAAATATATAACATGTATTATAAAATGATTTATATAATATAATTATATTTAATGAAACATATTTAAATAGTATTTAAATTAGATAGTGGGCCATCAAAACATTGTCGTGTCAATTTGACACTGCAAATATACAGGCCAAAATTTGTCGCGGGCAATTTCTCTTTCAATTTAGCAAACTTTGGAAAGGTATTTGGCCCGTAAAATATTTAAATACTTTGAAGTTTTTCTTCTTCATTTCCATTCCAACATCATCACCTTCCTCTTTATGTTCATCAGTTTTTGCTCTCTTTCATTCGTCGTCGACAAGAACACTTACCCAGTTTCAGATTACCCATCGGTGGTCCATCGGGGAAAGAGACCGAGATCGGTGGTCCATCAGAGAAGGAGATGGTTATCGGTGGTTGGAGAGGGAGATCGGTGGCCGCGATCCATCGGAGAGGGAGAGGGATCCCACGGGAACACAGGTTGGCGATAGATATGGTATGTAGTAGTCGTACGACGTCGCATGCTTACTGTCTATGACTCTATGGTTATTCTTTCCCGAAAATGGCCGACAAAATGTGAGAGACCTATGACGTCATTTCCTTACCGATAACTAAACCTAATATAGGCATTAGGATATCATCTGACATTGCAAATACCAGTGAGTACAAAAATCAAAAAACCTTTTTCTAGAAAAAAAATAACTTATTTAACTAAACCTAATATAGGCATTGGGATACATCTCACATTGCAAATATCGGTTAGTACAAATATCAGAAAAGCTTTTTCTAAGGTTCAGTCTTTTAAAGCAGAAAAAATAATTTATTTAAGCATTTTCTGATTTTTTTTCCCCTTTATTATTTGAACCTTCTTGTTAACATATTTAATATAGAATACATTTATTTTAAAAAATAAAAATCGGTTGAAAGTCGGCAACAACTTTTTTTCCAACAAAAATTTATGGGATTGATTGAATAAGAGGACGTGTCAATCAAATAAGTCATATTGAACTGCTAATATAAATTGTGTCTAGATACATGATTAAGCAGGAAAGTACTAAAACCGACTCAATAGAGAGCGATACATGTCCCTTTTGTTACTTATTTGTTGGAAGTAATAGATATATAGACAAGTCAAAAACTATAAGGAAAGGTACATGCGTTAGGAGGTGTTTACTTTTGATTTAATGGGCTTATTCGCACAGACATTTTGAGTTGTTTACTTGCAGCTTAATGGAAAAAATACCCATCTTATTCACACAGCCCATAATGTGCACTTGGCCAAATTCAGCCAACAAAATTACCTCTCTTACCCTTTAACTAAAAACAGGACACTCTCATCTCTTCATCTAGCCTCTCTTCTTTTCTTGCCTAATCGCTCCAATACACAACCGGCGACATCGAATCTGGCTTTTTTGCTTCTCTTCTCCAATGACATCGCATCTGTTTCTCTTCTCGACTCTGAAGCCCTTTCATCCCCTTCCTATCACTCCCTAATTTCTCGTCCAAACTATATACGAGAAGAGGAACAAACCTTGATGTTGGCTGAAATTAGTAAAATAGTAAACCCTAATTTTAACTTTAAAACCTTGATCCTAGTGTAAATTATTAAAATGGTGAACAGTTTCGTATTCGATTTCTTCCTCTCTCTTTTCAATTCTAGGGTATGATTATCCAATCTTGATTTGGGTTCTTTAATTCCAGATCTTTGCTTTTTTAGGGTTTCTTTTTAGGAACCAATATGTTTATGGTACTGTTGGTAATTCAATCAAACCTCAAAGACAAAATTTCGATGTAAGGGGTAAAATGGTCAATTTTGCCATTCAAATCGTTGATTTAGAAGAAAAAATAAACAACGCCGTATTTTTATCTAGACAGACAAATTTATCCATACAGGACTTAATAGAATTTTTGGTAAACAGCCCTTAATAAAGTTGGTATTTATCTAACAAATATTCTTTTGCTTTTGGGGAGAAACCTTCTTCACCTTCCCTCTTCCTAGCTAAGATGTTTTTTTTTCATTTTCTCTTCTTTTTGTAATACATGCTTTGTTGCTTATACGAAGTCTCATATGAAGATTCGCGTATGTTTTGGATGTTGTTATATAGTTATGTAGTGGTGAACTGGTGATAATTATTGCTCATGGCAGTTTAGAATAATATGTTGGTGGACACAAAAGGTGATTAGCAAACTCTAAATGAGAAGAATATAAAGTTGTAAGTGCTCATTTTAGTTTATATATCATAGGTGGCACGGAGGAACTGATGGAAGCAAATCAATGAGCCAAACTGAAAGTAAGCAAAAGGAGTTGGGTGAAAAAGATGGTACGAGTGATTTTAAAGGAGGTAACGCAGTTACTCCAGGTCCGGTAAACCCTCGGTTTATGAAGTTTGTAGTGAATTCGTTCAAGCTATTTGAAAGGGCCAAGCGTGGAACACCTATAATAAACATGTCGACTTCGAATAGATTTGAATCGTTGTCTAGTGACGAATCGAATGATGATGATAGCGTGGAGGAAGCTTTTTAAGAAAACAAAGTGGAGCAAGAAGTAGGCGAAAATGCTACATTGGAAGAGGTGGAAATGCCATTATCATCCCAATGATAAAGATAGCATCGTGGAATGTCAGAGGATTGAATGCTCGGATCAAGCAAAGAGAGGTACGTGATTTATTCATTGTAATGGTGTGTCACCTTATTATTGAATCTAGAGTGCAAAAAGTGGTATTACTGAAGTGTGTTCCAGTGTCTTTGGCCGTTAGGATTGGGTTTCGAATGCTTCCATTTGTAATTAGGGAACTCGTATAGTTTGTGCTTGGGACCCCAATATCTTTTCTTTAATGATTCTGGAATCGCATGCTCAATTTATTAACTGTGAAGCTCGTATAAGGGGGGAGACGGATCCTCTTTATCTGACATTGGTGTATGGTGTTAATACGGGGGTGGGGAGAAGAGAGTTGTGGTCCGGTTTGAGGAGGTTTAAAGTTTTGATTGATTGTAAAGCATGAGATGTGCTTGGTGACTTTAATTTTATGCTTTTCCCACATGACGGATTGGGTGGATCGTTTAGGCGAAATGGTGACATGGAGGAGTTTCATAATCTAGTGGAAGATGTAGAATTATTTGATGTAAATTACCAAGGCTGTCAATTCACATGGGTTCAAAAACCATCGGGTGAAGGTGGTATTACGTGAAAGCTCGATAGAATTATGGGAAATACAACGTTCATAGACCGGTTTCATGAAGCTGCGGTGAATTTTCTTCCTAGGGGAATTTCATATCATTCTTCGGGTATTCTATCGTTTAAAGGCGGATATCGAAAAAAGGTTTGGGGATTCAAATTCGATAATATATTGGCTAATCACAATAGTTTCTTGAAGACCGTGGAACGGAATGGAACAAACAGAAGAATGGCTCATTCATGAAAAGGGTCTTATTAAAGCTGAAAGTGTTAAAACCTTCCTTAAGACAACTTCGACGGTCAATGGATGATTTAGATAAGAAAGTTAAGGCAATTAAAGTTGAGTTGGACGTGGCACAATTGTCTTGTGATATGGATCTGTGTAATGCAACCCTAAGGGAAGATGTAGCTAATTTGTTGTTAGCCTATCAAAAAGCAAAAAGTGATCAAGAAGCCTTGGTGAATCAAAAAACGAAAGTAACGTGGTAGAATGAAGGAGATAGGAAAACAAAATTCTTTTTCCATGCTATTTGGGAAAAAAGAAACTACAATCGCATTGTTTCGGTCAGAGATGAAACGGGTAATTTCTATGATAATGATGATGTTCCTAGTGCATTCATTTAGTATTTCTCTTCTATTCTTGGGTTTGTTGATTCGATGGTAACTCCATCCATGGAAATTATATGTTTGAACGAAGACTGACTTTATCTGAAGCACTCCACCTAATTCGGCCCATTACTGATGATGAAATTAAAGATGCTTTATTTAGTATTGGTGATGACAAGGCCCCAAGATCAAATGGTTTCTCGTCTAAGTTTTATAAAGCGGCTTGGAATATTGTTGGGAAGGATACTAGGATTGCAATTCATAATTTTTTGTATTCTGGAAAATTTGAAAATCAATTGAACCATCCTACGTTGTGTCTAATACCGAAAGTGCCGAATGCTAACAAGGTTATGGATTTCCGCCCTATTGTGTGTTGTGATGTGTTGTACAAATGCATAAGCAAGAGAATTGTGGATCGGTTGAAGGGTTCGTTGGATTTTCTTATTGGTCGGGCATAATCGGCATTTATTCCAGGAAGGCGCATCTCGTACAATATTATGATGGCATATGAGCTGGTGGCGAGGTATCAGATGAATGAAGGGGAACCAAGATATGCCTTCAAAATTGATATAAGAAAAGCATATGATATGGTAAATTGGCAATATCTTATTTGTATGTTTGAAGGTATGGGTTTTCACCCAGTTATGGTTAATTGACTCCGAATTATGATCTCCACTCCTTCGTATTATGTTTGTCTGAATGGCATTCTGGAAGATTTCTTTTAGGGCAAAAGGGGTATTCAGCAAGCTGATCCGATTTCTCCCTATCTATTTACTGTGGTTATGGAGAGACTATCGATGATCCTAAAAAGATGTATTGAAGAGGCGAATGCATTCTCATATCATCGTGGATGTGAGGTCAGTCAACTTCCACATTTGTGTTTTGCTGACGACTTATTTTTTTTACAAGGGTAATGTTCATTTTGTTGAAGTTATAAAGAAAGCTCTTCAAATTTTCAAAGAGAGATCTAGGCTTTCCCCGATCTTGGAAAAAAGTGAAGTCTTCTTTGGAAATGATGAAGAGGACACTAAAAGGGCAATCCTTAATTGCTTACCGTTTCGGCCAGGAGTCTTTCCCAATCAGATATTTGGGAGTGCCATTATCCTAGTGAGGCTCAAAGTGAACCGATGTCTCCTTCTAAAACATGTTTGGGACATATTAACCAAAAGAAGTTTTTTATGGGTTGATTGGATTCATACCAATTACATCCATGATAAGAACTTTTGGGTGATCCAAAAAAGATATAGATGGTCATGGCTTATACGGAATATTATTGATCTAAGACCACAATGTCGCCGGTACTTTATCTCTCATGTGGGAAACGGAATTTGTACTAATGCATGGGAAGACATATGGAGCATGAATGGACCACTAGCCCAACATGTGTCATATTGATTCATTCTTAGCAACGGTTTTGACACTAAGTCCACGTATAAGGATGTTATGGACCGATTTGGGAATGAAATGGCCGGATGAATGGAGTCAAAGATATCCGCGTCTTATGAATGATGTAATTCCTAACCCTAGTGTTACAAACGATGGCATTTTATGGTTGGGGCCACATCAGATCCGGCAAGAATTCTTAGTTCAACTAGCATGGAAGTCTTTGGAGGAGCCGGGACCAATTGTACATTGGTATAAAGTGGTATGGAATAAGGCATTTACTCCGAAACATGCTTTATGTATGTGGATGGCTTGCCTTAAACGGTTACCAACCCAATATCGCATTCAACAGTGGAAGAATGAGCCTCCATATTTGAAATGTGTCTTCTGTAAGGTGACAATCAAGGCCCACAATCATCTATTTTTTTAGTGTAGTTTTTCAAATGCTATATGGGACGTCATAAAAAATGAAGTGGAGATTAATACTTGCCCGGATAATTGGGATTTGCTCTTAACCCATTGGATGGCTGGTAATTGGAGAGTGTGGTCGACCATAAAAATGTGGCTATTTCGGCTACGGTTTACCACATTTGGATCGAAAGAAACAGGCGATACTTTGACAACCATAATCAAAGTGAAGAGCACCTTGTATCGGAAATCAAAAAAGAAGTAATGTTGAGAATTGTTTGGTTTATTTTGCCCAAGCTTGGGTGTTGTCCGCCTTATGACGTTGGTTGTAAGTAACTTTGCTTTTATTTACTTTATAAATTTGCCTGGAGGGAACCTCCTTTCAGTAGATTCTCATTTATTTATTTATTTTCTAGAATTTTTGATTTTTTTTAAATCTGCAATATTGTAAAGACTTTTCTACCCTTAATTATAAATGTTTGTTTCATTACATAAGGTCTTTTCATGTATCTTACATATTTCCAATTTTGACAAGTGACATCTAACTTCTTCTCCTATAAGGCATTTCACTTCCTCTTCACTTCCTCTCCATCACCCTAATAATTAAAAAGTTTTTTCACATGTAATTTTTTTTTTCATATAAACACAAACATATGCGAAACAATATCTTAAATTATAGTTTTTGATGGAAAAAATCATGAAAAAAATATTTTTATATTGGTTTGCACGAGTTTGTATTTGAACATGCCTCTACATATATAGGTGTGGGTTCAAATAAAAACCCATTTTTCATTGTGAACACGAGAACAAATCTTGGTTATTGATTAAAATTTATATAACTAATCAACGATTAAAACATAATATGCTTAATTAAGAAATGATTAGAGGCAAAAATGAAAGTTTGATCATATGTCTACCATCACTTTTTATTTTATTTTTAATTAATTTTTTACCTTTTTAATTTTTAAACTAAATTATCTTAAAAATAATTATTTTAATCATACAAAATACATCAAAAATCGAGCATTTCATTCTCTTCAATTTGACATCCATCTCGATATAGTTTTTTTTAAACTTTTTTCACGTCAAATAGTATATATTTGTAATATTCGTTATGAATATTTATGCACGTTCATATGTTTCTAACATTCTTTAATATTCATTCATTAGTATGATATTCATCATGAATATACAGCTTACTATATCATGAATAGTTATGTATTTTCACATGTATTTAACAAATCTTTAGTATTCATACATCACTTTGACATTCATCATTAATATACATTTCCATTATAACATTCATCGTGAATATATATATATATATATGAGTTTAATTGAAAACCAAGTTTTGATTGTGAACGTGGGGATAAAGAAGAGCGCGACACATGTCCCCTGTGCCCAAGGGTTATTCATCGGTGAATGGATCATGATCCTGTGTTATTCATATTGAATGTTGTGTTATTCATACCGAATGTTGTATCATTCATTATGAATAGTTTATGAATTTCTCTTTCGTTATTCATATTGAATGTCCTTCGTTATTAATACTAAATGCCCTTTAATGAAACACATGTTGCGCTCTCTTTCATCCTCACGTTTGCAATGAAAAACGAGTTCGCATTTGAACTTTCCTGTATATATATATGTGTTTACGTGCATACAATAACTCTTCAGTATTCATACATCAATATGATACATACTAACATCATGAATATTTATATGGAATTCACGTGTATGCAACACTTTTCAACATTCATACATCAATATAATATTCGTCATGAATATACATTTTCACTGTAACGTTCATCATGAATATGTATTATTCATCAGCAGATTATTGTAAATTCTTCGGATCTGCTTCAGCAGATTATTGGATGCCCAGGGGTTATTGGAATTCATTGAGCCACTGACAGGTTTGGCGGTGAACGAGAAGAACAAGTTGGCGAGGGCCTTCATCTTTCAAGAATTGCCTGAGGACATCCTTTTACAAGTAGCCAAGAAGAAGACGACACAGGAGGTTTGGGAGTCTTTGAAGACCTAGTATCTCAAGCCCAGAAGGCTCGGTTACATACACTGAAATAAGAGTTTGAGGCTCTACGGATGAAGAACATGGAGACTATCGATGATTTTGCCGGAAAGTTGAATGGGATGGTTTCCAAAATATAACAGTCTCAGGAAAACGCTTGAGGATAATGTTTTGGTGAAAAAGTTGCTCGACTCGGTCCCCGACAAGTACCTACAATTGGTAGCTTCGATTGAGCAACATTTAGACGTTGACTTTATTTCGTTTGATGAGGCTATTGGTAGACTGAAGGCCTATGAAGACAAACTACGATTCCGCATTGGCAGTGGAAGTGTTGAAACCAGTCCATCAAGGTCAGAAGAAGGCTGCAGGAGGAAGCTTTTTGTTAGGAAGACGAGGACATGGATCGAGCGACAAAGGAGGTAGTGGAGGCCTTGGGAGAGGCCGGGGAAGAAGGGGTCGATTCCGCCAAACAGATGCCACTAGCTAAAGTCAACTCTTTCCAATTCAGCTCCCCGTCACCCATGCATTTTAAAACAAGAGTTGATGTCCAAATGTTTCCAACAAATTTTGCAAGATGAACCGTCATTTCTGGATCCCAATTTCATCATATGTGACGAGCTATCTTTCGAAATTCCGCTTGTGTTGTCATTTCTATAGAAATCGATGTTTTATGCCCAGGAGTAAGCATGACAACAACTATAAGGCCTAATTTTGCCACGGGAAGAATGTGTTTTGAGGGTCCAAGAAAAATTCAACATAGTCTCCAAAATTCATGATAAATGCTGGAGAGCCAAGTTTTAGATTAACCTCATCACCCACTACAAAAAATAATCCTACACTCGCAATTCCAACATCAATTAGGAGTAGAAAATTCAAAGTCGAGAACTGATTTCTTGCTTGCTTCCACTTAAATAACTATCGGAACTAAAAACCCATGGCCTGCATTGACCCCAGCATATATGATTTTCAAGAGGTCATGATTTGGTTTGATCAGTAATACCAATGACAAATGCACTATAATTGTGGCTTTATGAAAACTGTGATCTAGGGTATGAACATTTATTTTCTCCAAGCTTTACGACATCTGTAGAACAAACAAATCCACTACTGAAAATCTCTTCTTCAACATTGAAGGGACCACACAGTTAGGGGTGTAAATGATGCGATTCGAGCTCGAGTATCATTATACTCGACGCGAACTCGAAACCCAATTCCCAAGTTCGAACTCGTTTCAAAACTCGTTTCAAGCACGAACTCGAGCTCGTTTCAAGCTCGAACTCAAACTCAAACTCAAACCCGCACAATAAATAAATTTCAATAGAATTTTTTAAGGACCCAAATGGTGCTCCCATTTAATTTTATGCGGTACTCCAAAATATTTGAAACTACAAGGATATTAATGAACATTTAATTAGTTCAAGTACCCAACTTAGCAAGGTTGGTCCAATACAAACCATCCTTACAATAGCTATTTATATAGGTGGTCATGAGGACTAATGGGGTTGACTCTTCTTGGTCGATCCTATAACCCGTTGGCTCATTTTTTAAATTTTGGCCAACCTCTTTTTACAAACAAAAAAAATCTATAGTAAAAGTTAACTAAATAAATTAATTATATCAAAAAATGTCAATCATTAATATAACTCACTATGTCCCAAAATAACTATAACACCCCCTTCCCAAGATGGAAAAGGAGGTTACTTTCAAACTTAAACCAACTACTAACAAAAGCATACAGAGCACTAACAAACCTTATACCATTAAATATAACAATTGCCTCGAATAATACTTCTTCTTTCTCTTTCCAAAGCTTGCTCTACAACGGTAATGCTTACAACGCCAACAATGGACCTCCTATATAAGATGATAGTCTGAAACCAGTACTCCTTACTTTCCTTGAATAGCTGTTGTGAAGAAAGAAGTGCGGCTGAGCCATACGCTCAGTGTGCGGATATGAAGATAACAAAACAAATATCGAACCAAACGTGAATGAAACAAAAGTCAAATTTGGACAAGGAACGGACTTTTAAAAATGAAGCTCGAATTTCTAATACATATCACAACCAACATATTGAGGACTCGCAGGCCAACTTGCAAGAAATTAGTCCCAAAAGCAAAAATTTAATTTGATTAATCAAACCATAACCAAAATGAAAATATCCAAAACTCATGACATCAAAATAAGAATTATTGTAAAAGATCATAACTTTCAAATCAAAACAAATATTGCCAACGAAATCTCAAACGAACGTGAGAGCTTAACGAAAGTCATATCATAGGATTGCATACCCAAATGAATTAGAGGAAAACGTAATCAAATCATACATTGGGATGTATATCGAGCTCAAACAAATACGCATACGCTTGAGTTTCATGTCATACATAGACAGATACAACAAGCGTCAGACATAGCCATATAGGCACGTACATTGGACATGCACGTCCAACTGTACTACATAATGTGAGATGTTGTGTTGGACACTACACCGTCATGCACCCTACAAACAAATCATATATCCTAGGGTCGACCCATACGCCTCCTAAATCAAATAAGCACAAAATTTTCACAAATGACTTGTATAAACGATCTGTAAATGATCAACATCAATGATTTGGGTATGTATGACATGAGTTTCATGTCATACATAAGGCTCATGTCATACATACCCAAAAGATACGATCAACTTTTTATGTATGACATGAGGCTCAAAGGGTCGACCCATACGCCTCAACATCAATTTGGGTATGTATGACATGAGGCTCAGATCTATAAACGATCAACATCAATGATTTCATGATAGACAATATGACTAATATAGTGAATAAATAAGCATAAAATTTCCCAAAAAAACATACTTTAGCATATAGACGAATCAATACAAGCACCTGTAAAACTAATGAAAAGAAAAATGAGCTAACATGGAGATATGGCTGGTAGGAAGGATATGGCTGCTGTCGTGCAACACCTTGAGAAATTATGGAGTCACTGATTGACTTATTTTACACATTTGGTATCTGTAGCTACTTGTAAATGAGAATTGCTGCTTTGGATTGTGATTGGTATCCGTTTCATCTCTTTAAACACCTATAACGTTTGTATCTTGTATGACATCTCTCATCACAACTTAAAACTATTATTCTGTTGGAGTGGTTTTATTCAACTTTAATAGGATCTTCATTTATTCGATGGCCATTGACTTATCATTTTGACCGTTGGAATCGAACCAAATTAATTACCATCATTATACATTTTAGACTTTATGCTCGCATGTGTAACATGTATATGAATCTTTAAGGCTTAAGCTCATGCAGAATTGTCAAATAGTGTATATGCTGAACAGAAATCCCTGTTTCACGAGCCTGTGTAGCATCAAGTAGTTTGTCAGTCAAAGGCTTACCAAACATATATGGTCTTTTTGGATTTATTAGACCAGAATTGTTCCAGTGTCTTAGCTTCTATGTAAAGATTGACATATGCTCTACAAGAAATGGCGGTTATAGAGACGACTTTTGTCGTCGCTACATGTCAAAATGTCGTCGCTAAAAATATATAGCGACTACGTTAGTTGCTAAAAGTCTGGTAGCTGGAAGTTGGTAGCTGAAAAAACCTATAGCAACCACAAGCGACAACAATAGCGACGGCAATTTATTGCGACGACTTGAAGTTTTATTGCGACGTAAATTCGTCGCTACAAGTGATTTTAATTAAATTACTTAATTAAGTTATAGAGATTGTATGTCGTTGCTACAAATAAAATAATTAATTATTTAAAAATTACTACTAGCAACCATATGTCGTCGCTATAAGTAAATTAATTAAAAAAAATAAATTTATATTATCAACGACATGTCGTCGCTATAAGTATTTTAGTTAATTTCTTGGATAGTACTATTAGCAACCACATGTCGTCGCATAAATGCCGTCGCAATAACGGTCATTTTTTGGTATTTTCCGGCTATTTTTTGCACATTTTTAAATAAACATGATTGTAATATTAAGAAAAATCAACAATGGAACATAGAAACACCAATAATAAACACAATTTTGTAAGGCAATTAAACACAGTCTGATTAGTACTAAAAATGAACATTAAAACATAGAAGTACCAATAATAAACACGAAAAAAATCTAATTGTATAAAACAAGACCTACAAATATAAATTTGAATAAAAAATATCTAATTGTTCCCCAAATCTTCAGCGTTGTCATCGTCGGTATTTTGTTGCGATTGAGATGAGATGATGTGTGTCAAGTTACTATGCGTAACGAATGCACTAAAGTTTGAGACTATATCTCGTACCAGATCATCAATTAAAGATCGTTGACGTGACATGGTATATTCAAACTCGTCAAACATAGAGGTTGACGAATCACCCTTTAATTAACATGCTTCCTCACCCTGTTTTGTGATCGCGATGTTCTCCTAGTACTTTGGATAGTTACTGTGATTCTTTCACCAATGTCGAAGAGTCAGACCCATGTTGCGTTAGTGATTCGTTTTCTGCAATAATCCTCTCTTATGTACTTTATGTAGTAAAAATAATGAATAATATTAATGTTAAGGGCTACTAGTATTAATTATAATTAAGCAATTACTTACATGACATGACTGAGCAGCGTCATTTACCCATTCCCCCGACCGAGTATACATTTTACGCCAATTATCGTTCCAGCTCGACAATTCCTGTGTGGCCGGATTTTCCCTGAAAATTAAATATATAGGATTATTTTAGTAGACTTATGAACCATTAATAATATATCAAAGGTAAATCGATTTACTTGCTTATATTGTGTAGAAACATACGATGATGAGCCGTGCAAACTTAGGAATTTTGCTTTAGCCTGTTTTCTGCATTTTTTTGACACTAATTTTATACTTGGGATCGAGAAAGTGATCCATTGTCTTATCCCAAATTAGTAAATTGCATGACAAAGTTCAATTAGTAAGACAAATTATCAAAAATTATATTACCCTATTCGCATGTTGTGGGTATCCTCCTTGGCCGGGAGGAGGATCGTCCCAGCATCTCCGCCATGGCCTCTCGCAACTGCTGCCATATGACCTGCTTAGCAAAATACATGGCACAAACGCCAACTAAAAGAAGTAAATTACCTACGTTGTATAATGTCAATTAAGAAACAAATATTAATCACCTTTGATTATATTAATGTGTAAGTACACAATAAAAAACAAATACAAATATTTGTTAATATAATTGTCGTAATGGATACTCTTACAAGACTGCATCAAAATACAAATGTGAACAAAGCAAATGAAGTTTTGTCCACGAACAAATAATAAGAGAGGGCAAATGAGGGAGAAGAGAATATCCAGAATTGCACTTACCTCAAGATCTTTGATACTGAGGTTGTGGTCCACCAGAAAGAAAGGGGCGTGAAATTCAGGAATAATAACCTACTAATTACCGAAAACAATAACAAATTTTACATAAAATCATTAGAGAAACAGCACTAGAATTAAGTACCATAAAAGAATATCAAAACGATTCATAATAAGATCAAAGGAATGGTAAAGTAACTCAAATCTATCTAAGGGGCCGTTTACCGAGTGTTTACCGGATCACATACGTTACGGATGTGAACGTGAACTGATAGTGCAACTATGCCTAGAAACATCAAACACAATAAATTGAAAACACAATCGTCAAATATGAAACACAAACATCAAAAATCGTATTTTTAAAACCCGTAAACTTAATAAAATACGGTTGATTTCTTGAGGTGATAATTTATTGGGATTAGTCTGGAAATAATCTGGGACACCCTTTAAAAAAAACTATCAAAAAAACATTTGCAAAATTTCTACATGAAAACATAATGATTAAATGAAAATATGAGGATATGAGAATAACCTAGAAAAAAAGAAAACAATTACAAAACTTAAACTTAATGTTTAATTAAAAAAAATTGAGAATCGTTTAAAATCCTAAATATATCAGTAATACATATTAAAAAAAAATTCAAGCTATTTGCAGCCCTATGAATCAGCCATTTAGGTTTTAATGGGACTAAAAATATATTTTCATACCTCTTGCCTGTGAAGAGTCAAGATTGCCGTCAAGGAAGATTGTTGTCCTCTAAGTTTTGCTGCCCATGGCCAGCGCCATCATTGCCATGGGCAAGGGGTCGGGGCTGCCGGAGGGTGAGACCGTGCCAGCACAGTGCAAAGAACATGAAGATCAGAGTGACGAGAGCCACCAGCAGAGGAGACGAGAGCCACCAGCAGAGAAGACGAGAGCCACCAGAGAAGATCAGAAGACGAGAGCGGAGAAGACGAGATGACGAAGACAACCGGAAAAGACGAGATGAACAAGAGGAGATGGAGAGGAGAGTAACCAAATAAGACGACCGGAGAAGACGAGTCAGTAGAAATCGTCAAAATCTCCTTTTGCTAATATCATTGAGGAAGATAACCGTGATGGAGGGAAGACCTATTCAACAAAAAAAATTGGCCAAATATATTTCCCGCCTAAGATTCATATCATTATTAAACAATAAAAATAAGTTATAAAAACCGTGAAAATCACGTTGTGACTGAACGTTAATACAATCATTTTTTGATTTTCGAAATAATTTTTATTTTCTATTTTTGCAAAAACAAATTATTATCGAAAACAATAATAATATATTAAACAATAAAAAGATACATAACAACCTGTAAATATATGATCAGGTTTTATAAAATATTACGTTTGTATATATCTTTACAAACAAGCGAACAAAATAATAATAATAATAATATCTTATATTGATCAATCGATCATAAGGGTTGGGTAACGGTGAAAAGTATAGTTATGTTGAGAAGCGTAAGAAGAGATCTTCATCATTGGATGCACATTAGGATGAGATGCACCAAGATAATATATATGCACGGCGATACACCAGATCAACTCCCTTTTAAGACGCAATTCATGGATGTGTATCAGATTAATAAATGATCAATGGTTCAAATCTTTTCCTACGTTTCTCCCCTTAACTCCCCTTCTCACACGATCGTAAGCTTCGATCATAATTGGATATTCATTGAATCATTGTAATTAAATCAGATCAGATTCAAAATTTGAACATTTAAACTGGATGGATTGGTTCTTGGCTAGTAATCCAAAATTCAATAAACCGAAACCGATATAATCCAATTACCATCCAAAAATATTACTCGCTGTATC
Organism: Silybum marianum; assembly: GCA_036898165.1. Lineage (NCBI taxonomy): Eukaryota > Viridiplantae > Streptophyta > Magnoliopsida > Asterales > Asteraceae > Silybum > Silybum marianum. The sequence goes on along the minus strand of CM072540.1, from coordinate 9,128,623 downwards.
TCAAAATAAATGTCTACCGAGTAATTGTTGCTTACCATATTGTTTTTCGATTAACTATAATCTTACATGGTAAAGTAAGTTAGTGTTAACTCTAATCGGTAAACGGCCCTTTAGTTTTGAAAGTGGACACTTATATTGGGACAAACAAAAATAGAAATGTGGATACTTAGGGGGTGTTTGGATTAGCTTGTTTAAAACAACTTATGCTTTTTACCAAAATTGTTTATCAACTTATGTGGTAGCACACCGGAATTTTAAAAAAGTTTTTGGATTAGCTTATGACGGTTCCACACCGGAATAAGCCAATAAGTTATTTTTTAGTATTTGACAAAAAAGTGCTTATACATGCAAAATGGCCAAAAAAATGCTCATAAGTCATGAGTTGTTTTTGATAAGGCACAACCTTTTAACTTATCAAAAACTCCTTTTCACCGGTGGGAAACCGATATAAGCACTTTTTATTTTCTCCCATCCAAACACTCAAATTTACTTTTCACCGGTTCCACACCAGTATAAGTTAATAAGTTTGTTTGATAAGCTAAAACAAACACCCACTTAATTTGAGGGATGGAGTAATTTATATTTGTACATAGTGTTTTTAGGAAATTCTGGACATATATGAATAATTTGTTCAAATGATCCGTTGAAAATTGGATAAAAACATTGGATGGATCAATTAGATCCAAACTAATCATTCATTGAATTGAATTGAAGTAGATCAGATAACAAAATACAACATCTGATGATTATTAAATTTGATCAATTCTACCTAAATCCTTTTGAATTTTAACCCAGGACACCCTTAATCTTTAATTTGATTAAATTTGATTGGATTGGAGGACAAATATAATATTCAATGGATAATTGGATTGATTGGATCTATCTAAATCCCTTGGATTTCGGAGAACACCCCTATTACTTAATTTAATAGTCATATCGATTTTTTTCTCCATTTTTGGTTGAATCTTCAAATTAGCAAAATATTTTTAACCGCTTTCTAAAGAAATACCAAAATGACCAAATTTTTTGCACGTTCAAAGCATACAAACCCAAAATTTTACAAGCTATAAGTATTATGAAGACAATAAAAACAAATGTTGAGAGTTCCTTATTTTACAAGTTACAAAAATAAAGACAAATGCTTTCTTTTTGTAAATTAATATGCATCTAATACAAAAATAAACCAATATATGGAAACATATATGCATTTACCATAAAAAAAATTAACAAGTCAAATCATAACCCTCATATTTTACAGGTGAAATGATAATATTACCAAAATACGACATATAAACAACAAAATACCTTAAATAATAATAGACATTACGCTTTTTTCTAACTAAGAGAATTTTATGTCATTATAATTTATTTTAATTATAAAATGGTAAAAATTAAGTAGATAGCTCTATAACTAGACTATAACCTTTATATCCCTTGAAGGTTTTGAACTACTTTAACATTATTGATATATAAATAAATTAAATGGTTTATTGAATTTTCTTAATCCATTTAAAAAATGGTTCTTTTTTAATTTTTAAGAATAATTAACACACTGTCGATTATCATTTTCTATAAAAGTACATTTTTTTACTTTGAAAAAAAGATTAAATGTTTAGAATGACGTGGTTTGTGGGATACAAGTTTATTGATTATATTTTTAATAAAAAAAATCATATTTTAAGTTTATTTAAAACAACTTTTTAAATATCTATAACGATAATGTCTCGTTTTTTATAAATCATTAGTTTGTTGTTTTGAAAAATTAAATATTCTTTATTCTTTAAAATTTTAATTAAAATGATAGTCGTCTCAATATACAAATTTTATTAAATTTTTAATATTTTGTTTTTTTTTTAGTTTCTAACAAACTTATTAAATTTCTATAGGGACAATATCTCATCACTAGAGATTTTAAAATTTCCTGCCAAAATTTTTATCGAAATTTTGATCCACATAGACGACATGTTGTCGCTAGAATTAATAGTTCATAAATTATTTTTAATAATAAATTATTTTTTCATTTACGGAAATTAATTTATTAAATATCTACAGCAACGACATGTCGTCTTTATAAGGTAATGAATTTTACAGAGAAAAAATTCAAATTTTTTTAGTTTTCACAAATACTTATTAAATACCTATAGCGACAACATATCGTCGCTATAACTATTCAAAAATTCCATGAACTTGTCATTTTTTTCCCACCAATATTTTAATAAAAAAATTCATCTACAACAACGACATTGTCGTCTCAAAAGATCCAATAAATATCCTATATTTGTTTCACCCTTTAGTGACAAAAACTCGTCGCATAGATATTTCCAACGACGAATCAAAAGTCGTTGCTACAGATGTCGTCGCTATAGCCATCATTTCTTGTATCTTTTTATGACGTGGTAAGGGTGTTAATAATCAAATATCAAGTTCCATAATCAAATAAACATCAATTACTCTACTATTTGGAATAATGGTCAAGTCTGAGTACATCCTACGCCTTAGGATTGGAATATATTGGGATAGTTTTAGAGGATGTTTCATTGGTTTTCCATTAAGTTCTGTATGGATATAATTGTCTGTGTGGATTAATATGCCTGTATAGATTGCGAATGTTTTTGTTGGAGGGTTTTTTCATAAATAGAAGGACCCCATTTTTAAAAGGGAGGGGTAGTTTTGGAAAGATTTGGCTTCCATGCATCATAAAGCTTACTGCATAAGCAACTTCTATATCATTAAGACACTACGAAACAGACATGTATAGCTGACCAAATTGGTTGCAAGTCTCGTTATGCTCATTAAGCTGCTAACAAACATACCCTTAGTTTTAGTATTGGTTCTGGAACTTACCAAGCTCCATCTTGAACATCCCAAACATTCTTACAGAAGGTTAAGAGTCTGAAATAAACGATCTATTCGGTTCTCCAGATTTTCTTTGCTAGCTTCGGTTAATTAAGTCCCAATAAACATAACAAACCACAACATAAATATTTAACAGTGGCAAAAGATTCAAACTTTTGATGCTAATAGAAAAGATAAAAGTACTTGAAGCCAATGGAACGATGATACCACCATCAATATCAATAACTTACTTCATAAATGTTACATAAAACCTCACTCCATTTTGTCCACTAATTCAAACATAGTAGTATTTATGTTAATATTCCAAGAATATGATATATACACACATGGTTAGGGTTAAAAACAAAAATGATACAGAAACCATTTGGGTCGAAACTCATTGATAGGGTTAAAGTTGAATCTTCTATTAGCCATTTATCTCTTGGTAGAACAAAACGGTTTGTATGGTTTTTTGTTTTATTATTGTGCTGACAAAAGAATGAAAAGAAGAGTGTAGTTGATTCTTTTATATAAATAGATCTATGTCGAACTGAACTCACATATCTTTTAACCTTTTCATATTTGAACTCTTTTACGGGAGAACAACTCTGTCTAATTGAACTTTTTTCACTTACCACGTCGATTGATGCATGATCCATATCGTATTGATTCTCAAGTGATTCACGATTATGTTAGAAGAAGTCTCTTTCATTGTCATGTGAGTTTGCCTTTGTCATTTACATGTTTACATTGTTAACACTAATAAGAATTATTGGATGGTTTTATCCTCGCATTTTTTGGCTTTTTTCAGGAAAATGAGTTGTTTGATGTGTAGGTCTTGGTAGATTTCGTGACGGTTTAAATTGTATTAGGAAATCTGATTGGTTCCTACTTTAATTTCATATAGTAGAATTTGAGTAGTGGTCCGAGTTGTTAGGTTACTCATTCTCACCGTTGGATGGGGTAAGTATACATTATTATTGCTTTTCTTTTGGGCTCAATAGCATGCAAACTTTTTGTTTCTTTAATTCTACAAATTTACAGATATCTCAATTGCTGAGTAGTTGTTCGAGTTGTTACATTGCCCTTTCTCATCGGATGAATTTTATGTTACAAATCAACATCAAACTTTTATTGAATTTCTCGACAACATCACAAGGCTGCCATGTTGTTGTTTTAGGATTTTACATCGAAATTCTTTATGTATTTATGTTTTGTTTCTTCCATCTCTCAGATTTTGTTGAATACAACGAGAAGTGACCTTTTACCTCAACATTTCATGGTTCTTGTTCACATTTTCTTTTTGCAGATTTCTATTTCTTTTTGTGGACATGTTGATCGAGTAAGTTTCAACAATCTGAATCAAGAATGCAATCATCAAAGCTAACTACTTTTTCATTCTTTTTTTTCGTTACACATTCAATTTTAATCCTTGTTTTTTCATGATCGTTAGGTGGCTCTCATAGATGGTGTGATGCCGAAGCAAAGAAGTCGATGAATTTTGAAATAGGCGATGTCCTTTAACTTTTCCACATCGCTTATCCAACCAATAATGAGGTTAGTCAGATTGTTCGTTGATTACAAAATTAGGGAATCAAATCAATATGGTTTTTGTTTGGCTTGTATATACACACAACATTTTTTGTTTTCTACTAATTTTTGTTTAGATTGAGTGCTCCAGTTTGATTTTTGTGTTTATATTGTTGATTGATTTATATAAACTTAACCCAAGAGATCATATGTGCACTTGTTTTTTTGTTACAGATGCATTTCTTTTTTTAGCATGTTCTTGCATCATCTTGTGCCGTTCTCTTGGTGTTTTTAGTTTAAATACTTTTTTGCTTATGTTTCTACATTTTGCTTGATTAAATGCCCACAAATTTGATTGCTTTATGTGAATGAATGATAAAACCTTGAATTCACAACTTTTAGACAATTATTACCATCTGATTACAATTCCCCAAAAGGAGTGCAATTAGGTTTTTTCTATTTTCGTATATTTAATTAATTTTTTTGCCACCTAATTATTTTATTCAATTCCTTGATTTCTTATTTGGGTTCGGATGTTTTTTGTTTTATGTAGCTTCCATTTCTTATTCACCACTGGATATTTCTTTGAACTAGGGGTGAGCATAACCGGCTATCCGGCCATTTTCCCTGGAACCGAAACCGCCAACACCGGTTCCTTATATTTTGGAACCGGAACCGGAACCGGGTACCCGGTTTCAAATTTTTTTTTAAAATTTTTTATATTGCATACGATAAAAATATAATTACAAATTACAAAATACGGACTTAAAGTAATAGATACAACAAATGGTCAAAACTAATCTGATAAAAACTAATTATTACATAAATAAACTAGAAAGTTTGAGTTTTTATTTATTATTTATAAATATATAAAATATTTTTTTATTTAAAACTGGCGGGTACCCAACGGGTAACGGTTTCAAAAAAATGAGAACCGAAACTGGTCCTGATCAGTTCCGTATTTTAGGAACCGGAAGCGGAACCAATTTCGAAGCGGTTCCGGTTCCAAAGACAGATACCAGGTTCCGATGCTCACCCCTACTTTGAACTCTATGTAGAAATTTAGATGCGTTGTCTTATATAAGATGTGTCTTTTTGTGAACTAAGTCGTGATTGAGTAAAATTCAGGAGATTCAACAATCGGCTTCTAGAATGCGATCATCGATAATAACTTTTTCGAATACTTTTGTGGCCGACAAATTATGCAAAGGTGTTTCCTTTCCTATCCCCTTTCCTTATTACACATTCAGTTTTATTCATATTTTAATTCTTATCCTGAATTGTTTTATTCATTTTGTATTTATTATGATTTATCAATATCTGGTTTGAAGGTTCTACTTTGGATTTGTGGCCAAACTTTTCAAGAAATTTTAGGGATGCAAATTCTATTGAGAGAAAAGTTCATGGAACATTTGAAGGTCATCCACAAGGTAAGAAACTCAATTAACTCCATGAGATAATTTAATACGCTATTTTAAAAAAAATCATTTTTTTATTAAATAAAGATAAGATACAAGTCTATAATGCTTCTGTGCAAGTTGTAAAACAACTTAACCAAAATAAAGAGAAATCCTAACACCCCTCCTCCATTGGCGGCGACACATACTCTCATGTCTGCCAACCTAGACCCACTTCTCTAGCGACCATCTGACAACCCATTTCATCGTTGTGCACATAAACATATCACACAAATCCGAAAATTTATTTCATAAAGCAATTATTAAACATAGATCTAATATCTCAAAAACATAATTAATAAATTACCATTCATGAAATTTATGATGTATAATAACTCAAAAATCTTAAATCAATTCTTGAATAATCCAAAATCTTTAAACTATAAACAAATTTATAGATCAAATATAAAACCTTGAATCCAAGGATTGAAAAGAAGCTTTAAAGACTTGTCCATTTATTTTTTTTAAATCCGGAATGATCGAAAACTCGGAATGCCTTTGAAGTTAACGGATATGTCGTTAGCTGATAGGATTTACATTGATTTCTCTTTTTCTGTAATAGTTCAATTTTTATTGTCATTTTCATACTAATCTTGATTCTTGATTATGCGATGTTGTTGTTTTGAGAGTATTGGCATCGCTAATTCTTGAAAATTTGCTAAAAATGATCATAAAGGGGGTAACGAGCACTGTCCTAGTTGGCAATGTACTTGATGTAAAAATAAGGTAAATTTCTCTACTAAATATTTAGTTTCTGCGTTAATCATCAAACATAATTCTCTTAATTTTTTATGCGTTTACTTGATCTCCTTTTTTTATGTTGTAATATGTCAATTTCAGGTAGATTTGCCAGAATTTCTTCAAAGATTAGTTGCAAGGGGTTTGGGGTGTTTTAGTTTCCTAACTAATTATAATGTTAATGATACGTATGAGAAAATATGTTGATTATAATAGTGTGATTTGTAGGCATGGATTTTTAGGATGGGGCACGAGATAGTTTAGTTGCCAAACATAGGTAACAAAGTCCGTTGACATCCATAAATCTCATCCTTGCTCTTGGTTTTTATTGGACTTAATTTCTTTATTTTTTTATATGTGAATGATCTCGATTTTATTGTATATTATTGCACGAGATAATTTCAGGGTTTTGGATTTGTTCGATTATGCAAGTATTTTTTTTATAAATTATGTTCTTAGTTTTTGTGCTAATTGTTAGGATCATATTCTTTTTTTCTCTTTATTAATTGAATTTCTCTAATTTCAATGAAGAGTTCTTTATGGATCTCACGAAATATCAAATTTCCATTCATGAAGTTTATGAGGTATAAAAACTCAAAATTCTTAAACCAAATCTCGAATAATTAAAAATATTAGAACCCTAAACAAATTTATAGATCCTCAATATTATCAAACCAGGAATCCAAGTCTTGAAAAGAAGCTTAAAAGACAGTTACATTAACCTTTATAAAAAAAATGACCAAAATGCCCCTGAAATTAACAAATGTGACGTTAGTTGATAGACTGTCCATTGATTTCTCTTTCACTATAATGTTAATGATATGTATTAGAATGTATGTTGATCATAATTGTGCGATTTGTAGCTATAGATTTTCTGGATGGGGCACGAGATAGTTTAGTTGCTAGGTACCGTAACCTGATGACATCAATTAATCTCATCATTGCTTTTGGTAATCATCAGACTTAATGTCCTTATTTTTTTGTATATATGATGGATCTCATTTTTAATTTTTAATATGTTAATTTCATGGTTTTGGGTTTGTTCGAATTCTTTTAAATGAATTGTTGATGCTTGGAAGTTTACTCGACGGAAAAATTTGCAAGTATTTTTTAAGTTAAATTTTTAGTTTTTCTGCTGATGTTAGAATCATGTGTTTTTTCTTTTCTGCTAAAAGAATTTCTACAATTTCAATAAAGAATTCTATGTGGATCTACTCACTATTGTTAATTGTATGTGGTTCTTGGTGTAGATTGATCATCATATGGTTTAAAGGTTATACTTTGGTTTTGTTGCCAAGCTTCTTAAGAAATATTAGGCATGCACATTCTCTTGAGAGGAAAGCCTATAAAAAATTGGTTGGTGACACCGACAAGTTATGTAACTCATAATTTAATGAGATTTTTTTAACATTTTGGGTTTTTTATTAAATGAAGTTAAGACACAAGTCTTTAGTGCATCAATGCAAGTTGTAAAACAACCTAACAAAAACGAAGAGAAGCCTTGACCTTATGTCCGACAACCCATTTGTTGCGACTCGCTATCTCATGTCTGTCAACCTTGACCTTATGTCCGACAACCCATTTCCTCGCTGTGAACATGAGCAAATGCCACAAATTCGAAATCAAAATCCCACGATTTCGATTATAAAGTAATTATAAAACACAAATCTAATATCACAAGAACGTAGATAACAAATTTCCATTCATGAAGTTTATGAGGTATAAAAACTCATAACTCTTAAACTAAATCTCGAATAATCTAAAATATTAGAAACATAAAAAATCTATAGATCCGAAATGTTATCGATCCTTGAATCCAAGTCTTCCATTAACTTTAAAGACTCGTACATTAACCTTTTTGAAAAAAAAAAATGACAAAATTTCCCTTGAAATTAACGGATCTGCCGTTAAGGGATGAATTGTCCATTGATTTATCTTTTATTGTAATCTTTCAAATTCCGTTGTCATTTCAATTTAGTCTTGAGTCTTCACATATTGTGGTTTTGCGAGGATTGGCACCGTTAATTCTTGAAAATTTGCTAAAAAGGGTCATCGGAGAATAGGTCACTATGAATTGCACATGGAAAGATAAGGTAAGTTTCTTTACTAAATATTTAGTTATTGTGTTAATCATCAAACTTAATTTTCTTAATTTTGTGTGTGTAATTGATTTTGTTTCTTTTGTTCCAATTTGTCAATTTTAGGGAGATTTGCTACAATCTCTTCAAAGATGATCATGAAAGTGTTTTAGGTTTGTTTAGTTTCCTAACCTATTGTAACGTTAATAATATATATTTACTACTATAATGTTAATGATACGTATTTCGAAAATATGTTGATTATAATGGCGTGACTTATAGGTACAAATTTTGTAGATGGGGAAAGGGATAGTTTGTTTGCCAAACGTATGTAAGAAAGTCCGATGACATCGATTAATTTTTCCCACTCTTGGTAATCATCAGACTTAATTTCCTTATTTTTTGTATGTTTGATGGATCTCGTTTTTATTTTATAGTTTGTCCATTTTAGGGATGAGCATACGGACCGAAATCCCGAAACCGAACCGGTCCCGTACCGAACCGGTACCAGTACCGGTACCGAATATCATTACCGGTTCGGTATTCAGTACCAATATTTTCCATATTCGGGATTCGGTACTTTCGGTACCGGTACCGGTACTAGTCCCGGTAAATCCCGAACCGAACCGGGGAATTTAAAAAGTCATTTTTTTATTTGAATTGGTAACAAACTCTTTCCTTATTTTATAGAAAATCCTCCTAAATATATTACAATTTTCGGTTCTTGTATTTTCCACTCAAATACCGATTTTTTCTTGCAATTCTTCATATTTCGGTTATTGCAATTCTCCAAAATCGGTTCCGTAATTTATCCAAAACCCGGTTCTTGCACAATCGGCTCCTCCAATCCGGTTTCCGCTCAAGTGATTTTGGTTTTTCTTATTGTGTTTAATGGTCAACGCTGAAAAACGGTTGTCGTCCCAAAAAATGGTACCAAACGGTTCTAGTCCCGAAAATCCCGGTACCGAACCGGTGCCGGTGCCGGTACCGAATTTCTCTTATCGGTTCGGTATTCGGTATTGACTTTTTTCACTCTCGGTTTCGGTACTACCCGGTTTCCGTACCGGTCCGGTACCGAGCTCATCCCTAGTCCATTTTAGGGTTTTTGGGTTTGTTCGAATAGTCGATGCTTGCAACTTTACTTGATGGAACGATTCTGTAGGTATTTAAAAAAATATTTTCGTACTTTTTGTGTTAATTGTTAAAATCATGTTCTTTATTTCTTTTTCCTAAAAGAATTTCTCCAATTTCAATAAAGAGTTCAATATGGATCAACTCACTGTTGTTATTGTATGTGGTTCTTGTTGTAGATTGATCAATGTATAGTTTGAAGATTCTACTTTGGATTTGTAGCAAAGCTTACGAAGAAACTCAATTTAGTTCATCTGATAATTTAATGAGTTATTTTCACATTTTACGCTTTTATTGAATAAAGATACGATAAAAGTCTTTAATGCTTATGTGAAGTTGTAAAACAACTTACCAAAACATAGAGAAATTCTAACACCCCTTCTCCTCCTACGACAACCCACACTCTCATATCACTTCTCCGGACTCCGGTCTGACTACCCATATCGTCTACGTGGACATAAACAAATCCCGTAGATCAGAAAGTATATCCCAAAATTTCATTTATGAAGTAAATATTAAACACAAATCTAATAAATATGTCAAGAACATACATAATGAAACTCTTAAATCAAAACTCTAAAATGTCAAGAACGTACATGAGATTTGTGACGTAAAAAAACTCAAAACTCTTAAACCAAATCTTGAATAATCAAAAATATTAAAACCCTAAAAAAATCTATAGATCCTCCAAATTATCGAACCTTGAATCCAGGCCGTGGAAAGAGGCTTTAAAGACTTATAACAATAACTTTTTTGAAAAACAAAATGACCAAAATTCCCTTGAAATTAAAGGATTTGCCATTAGGGGAATGGACTGTCCATTGATTTCTCTTTTACTGTACTCTTTCTGTTTCTCTTGTCATTTTCATACTAATCTTGATTTTTGGTTATATGATGTGGGTTTGCGAGGATTAACACCGTTAATTCTTGATAATGTTGCTAAAAACGATCATAAACGGTCTCGGAGAAACAGTCAATGAGCACTGCGCTAGTTGGCAATGTATTATTTGTTGGAAAGATGAGGCCAGTTTCTGTACTAAATATTTAGTTATTGTGTTATTCATCAATCTTAATTTCCTAAACTTTTTTTTTGTGTTCAATTGATCTCGTTTTTTATCTTGTAATTTGTCAATTCTATTTCTAGGGAAACTTGCTGCTTCTTCAAAGATGATCATGGAAGGGTTTTGGTTGGTTTAGTTTTTGTTACATATAGTAAATTAGACTTCTCTTTCTTAGTATCTTAGAGTCATTTCCTTAAATAGGTTACTATCTTGTATATATAGAAGTGTAAGTTTTATTCTAGCAAAATGAGAAATACATCACCTTTTTGATTGATTACATGGTATAAGAGCCATGCCTGAAAATCTCGCTGGAAACCTAGCCGACTTTGTCGGAACCCTACCGGAAACCTAGCCGACTTCGCCGCAAACCTACCGGAACTCCTTCTGCCACTGCCGGAACCCTACCAGAACTCTTCCAGCCGTCGCCGGACCTCCAGTCGTCGACGGAACTCCAGCCGCCGTCGCCGGAATTCCCCAAAACCTGCCGGAATTCTCCTGAACTTGACCGGAACCATCCAGAACCTGGCCTGGAACCCTCCAGAACCTGCCGGAATCCTCCAGCACCTGCCAGAACCATCCAGAACCTGGCCGGAACCCTCCAGCACCTGACCGGAACCCTCCAGAACCTGCCGGAACCTGTCGGAACACCATCTGAACCTGCTGGAACAGTCTGAACTTGCTGGAATCTTTCGTAACCTGCCCGGAACACTGTCTGAACCTGCTGGAACAGTCTGAACTTGTTGGAATCTTCCGTAACCTGCCCGAAACACCGTCTGGACCTGCTGAAACAAGTCGGCACCTATTTGTATCTTATGAACATGTCGAAATTTGTTGGTATAAACGGATATCTGCCTAAAAGTTAGCCATTGTTGCTCGCTGGACCACCACCTTCGAGATCCAACCTTCCAAATTTACAACTTAAGTACTTAACAATGGGAGACAACGTTAAAGTGCAACAACCGTCGTCCAATGAATTTAGAGTTCCGGGTCATCCTGAATGTCAAGTTCCATCTACTTTTTGTGCAATACCAGCACAATCGGGTATCTCTACATGTTTTTCTGCAAACTCACCATCTTGGATTATTGATTCTGGAGCCACAAATCACACGACCGAGAACAAAGAGCTTTTATCCAATCTTGAGACTAATATACCCCATAATCCAGTTCGACTTGCTAATGGTCTTCGTGTCAGATTTTGGGCATTGGATCCACTAGTAACATGTCAAACCTAAACTTATCATCCGTCCTTTACGTTCCTACCTTCCCTGAAAGTCTAATATCTGTTAGCCAAATTACTAGAAAACTTAATTGTTCTATAACCTTTTCCCCACACATTGTGTGTTTCAGGAATTGGGAACAAACCAGTTGATTGGCATAGGTTTTGAATCTCAAGGTCTTTATCGCTTGTCTATGTTTCAATCTCCAGTTACACATCTTTGTGATTCCAGTATCAGGGAGGTGCACTGTCTGTTAGGTCACGCTTCTTTGCCAGTTCTGAAACAACTAAGACCTGATCTTTCATCTATTCATGAGTTAACATGTGAGTCATGTCAGTTGGGTAAACACAATCGTTGTTCCTATCTCCCTAGTAAGTCTAGTCAAGTCAATACTTTGTTTGAACTTGTTCACTCTGATGTATGGGGATCGTGTCCAATTATTTCTACCTATGGTTTTAAATATTTCATTACGTTTGTCAATGAATTTTCTTGTGCAACATGGGTTTATCTTCTTAAATCTCGTAGTGAGATATTTTCTATCTTTTGTGAATTTTATGCCTATGTTCGAACCCAGTTTGATGTTTCCATTAAAACATTGCGGTCTGATAATGCAAAAGAATATTTCTCTCATGATTTTACAAGTTACTTGTCTGAGCGTGGCATTATACATGAATCTTCATGTGCATATACACCCCAGCAACATGGCATTGCTGAACGAAAGAACCGCCATCTGCTGGATGTGGCTCACACTATGACGATTCACTATAATGCACCACAAAGTTTTTGGGCTGATGCGGTTCTTACGGCTAATTATCTGATTAACCATATTCCATCTTCTGTTCTTAAAGGGAGGACACCTTTCTCCCCCTTTTCCCAAAGGCACTCCTTTTCCTTTGACTCCTAAAATATTTGGATGTATATCTTATGTTCATGATCATCGTCCAGGACATAATAAACTTGCAACACGTGTTATCAAGTGTATGTTCCTTGGGTATTCGCCTGTCCAAAAAGGTTACCGTTGTTATAGTCCAACCCTTCGTAGATATTTCACATGTGCGGATGTCACTTTCAATGAGTCGAGTCCATTCTTTCTCAAATCTACAAGCAGTGCTCCAGAGTTGGCAAATCCTGTTGGTATTTTTAATTTTTGTTAGTTGTTAGATAATTAAACTCCTTGATTCATGGTTTGCTTATAGCTAGGCATGGATAAATTTAGTATACTTTGTTAAGGCCGATCTTGGTTATTGGAGTTGTTGTTCGAGATTTATTTACAACCAACCTGTTCGGAGGAGGCATTTACAGTGTAGGTTCTTTGCTTTGTTTTAGTTCATAAACATATAGTGTTTCAAATATCTTTAATTGCTGTGTGTAGAGACGGAAATTTTACCCAACGACCCTAACGGGGCAGGGATTCCCCAATTTAACGGGGTACTGGGCGGGGATGGGGATATATTTTCATACCCGAAGCGGGGTCGGGGATGGCATTACAGCCTGTATATCAAATTGCTTGTTTCTAATACTGATATAATGTGGTCATGTGTCAAATAATGCACACTGAGAATTGCTCTAGTTTACCTGGAATCGCTTCAAAGTGTCTGACATTGAAAGGTGATCACTTCCACACTTGCAGTTTTTATGTTTAAGAAGTTAAAATATGAACCACGGTTCATCCATACGTGGCATGGTCTGAGTCGACGACATAGACCTAGTCTCGAGTGGGCGACAGTGCTAAAGGTACGAAGATCTGTTTAGATCAAATATGTCTTTTAATTAACTTGCACTTCTTAAGGAACGAATCTGACATGTTCATATTGTATGTACTTTTTGGGTTTGTTTGATATGTGGGACTGAACAGTTCAAAAATAGTTCGTTTGGTATGTTCTGCTATATCACTAGTTGACGTAAAATCATGTGAATGAGATCTCCTGAATAAATATATATTACATTTCTTTGGAAGATATTTACTAAGAGACCAAGTGTAGTAGGGAGCAGTTCAGTGAACACGTGGACCATATAGGATATGAGCGATATTTCTAAATGTTTATACTCAAGTCTAGAGATTTTTAACGTAAGCGACTTTTCCAATAGTTCAAATCAACCAAAAAAAGAGAAGTTTGAAGACAATATAGGATATCTTCTATATTTTTATCTTCTGAAATCCCTTTAATTGTTCATATTCATATTTTTATTCCCTCTCAATTTAAACGGCTGTTTGCAACTTACAAAGCAAAAAAGCTCGCTTTTTGTTCTTATCCATTTTTTGATTGGCAAACTGGTGCCTTGTATTTTGGGTGTGAATTAAACCGATGTATATTTCCTAGAATTACTATAACAGGTTTGTAATGTATACGCAACAGTTGCCTTGTATTTTGGGTGTCAATTTAACTGATGCATATTTCCTAGAATTACTATAATAGGTTTCAAATGAAATAACAAACATGAATTCTCAATTGATATAGACAACTATTTACTTCATGATATATCCTAGTAAGCGAAATAAATGATTGTGTAGAACCCATATATGAGATGGGACAGTCCACGATTCGAAACGGCAATAGTCTGTTTAACGGAGGCTGCCGAGGCAAATTCAAGGATTAAGAAACACTTGGATGTGATTGAGCCTCCAGATTTTGACATGGGCATCAGTCCAATTAAAGCTGCACAACCGGTACACTGGTGAAGCCTGAAGAGATAGACGAAGGACGTAGGAACACAAAGGGTAACGCAAAATGCATTGATGATTAGGGGTGCTCAAAAACCCGATCAACCCGACCAACCCGATCAACCCAACCCAACCCGACGTAAAATAAATCAACCCGAAGCAACCCGATGTCTAATCGAGTAGTAAAAATTTCAAACCGAAGGTATTGGGCTGACATCGGGTTACGTTTATTTGAACCCAACCCAAACCTGATCAACCCGATATCATTTTAATTTTTGAATATTAATATGATTGTTGAGTATTTATTAATATATATTAGACAATTACACCATCACGTACTCTTTTCATATATATATATATATATAGTTAATCTATTTTCCATCTCTATATACTTTCCTTTGCATACATGTCCATTAAATATGAATATATATATATATATAACATTGAGATGAATGTGATATACTTAAGATCTAAGAAATATGAATATGTTGTACCAAATGGCTGACGGTGAAAAATAAATTATGAGAAGACTAGAGAAAACAAAATATTGAAGGTTAGGAGAATATTTTGTTGTACCAAAGTGTTAACCCGACCAACCCGACTAACCCGCACGGGTTGGGTTGGGTTGGGTTGCACTTTGGTTTGGGTTGGGTTGGGTTGGGTTGAGATTTTTCAAACCGAAGACATTGGGTTGGGTTGTTGAAATGCCTTCAACCCGATCAACCCAACCCATGAGCACCCCTATTGATGATTCACTAATCGAAGAAAAAACCGATTAGGCAGAAGAGAGGTCAATCGGGAGGCTTTGGAAACACCGAAAGCAATATGTGCAAACCTAAGCCGAAGAACAGTAAAGCTTGGAGACCATTTGAAATCTTCGTACGTTGTTAGAGCTATTGACTTCAACGTTAAGACCGGAAAAAAAAACGAATTCACGAGTGGGCATTGTCCGGACTAGGATCCAAATAGTAAGAACCCCTCGTATACATTAAATTATATTGAATAATGTTAATTATTTGTTTATCGATTTTGTTTGTTCAACAACAGTGACCCAATCTTTAGCGCAAGGGAAGGACCAAATGTACTACGCATTGGACTAGTGAGCTTGGCGGCATATAAGATACACACTATCGCAAATGTGATAAACGACTGGACAACGATCCTAAACCACGATGAACGTTATGGGAGCAGGGAATCAATCAGGCGAAATTTCTTCACCCTTGAAGTTATGGTAATGAATTAAATAGATCATAAGCAATGTACATTACTTCTTTTTATATTACCTTGTTGTATACCATAATCAATTTTGAGTCACATTATTTCAGTCTGATCCAATGTTGCAAATGCGGTACATAGACAAGAAAACACAGTAGAAAGCATTCACGCACTGCTTATCTTCGGCTGCATGTCATAAACGGGACATACTTGCCATGAAGAACATTGACTTGTTAAATTAAAAAACCAACTTATCATTACTATTATGTATTACAAAACAAAATACTTATGTGATTTTACATATGTGATTTTAATTACAAAAGATATTAATATACGTCTCATCCCCATAATGGAAGATCCATTGATTTCATATGTATTTTAGTTATTATGTTTTTTAAAGTTAAGGTACAAATCTTTAAAGCTCCTTTCAAGGCATGGAATGAAAGTTTGATATTTTTATGGACCTATAGATTTCTGAAGGATTTTAAGATTTTGAATAATTCAAGATATAATTTAGGAGTTTTGAGTTTTTGTGAGATTCCATTATTGTGTATGTTCTTAAGATATTACATTTGTGTTTAATTATTACTTTATGATCGAAATTGTGGGATTTAGTTTCTGATTTGTGGGATTTGTTTATGTGCACAACGACGAAATAGGTTGTCAGAGGGTCGCCGGAGAAGAGCTCAAGGTTGACAGACATTAGAGTGTAGGTCTTGACCGACGAAGGAGGGGGGATTAGGCTTTCTCTTGGTTATTGTTAAGAAGAAGCATTAAAAATTGTACATTAACTCTATTTAACAAATAATACAAAATGTACAAATAGCCCATTAAGTTATATATAGGATGGACTTTACCATGTTTCTTACCTTGCAGATTACCCCCCTGGTGTTCCATGCACGTTCTCTCAAGCAAATGTGCATCCATAGATTTTCTAAGAAACTTTGACACAATCCAAAGTAGAACCTCCAAACGAGATAATGATCAACATATTATTTTCTGAATGTGTATTATACATGAATATAACAGTAAATTTAGATTAGCGTTATAATAAGATTGGAGAGTATACAAACCTAAAACCTTTCCATGATCATCAATGCATAGTCCAACAACATAAAGCGAAAGGTTATAGTAAAATAAAAATCAATGAACGGTCCAACCTCATAACCGGAGATCCGTAATAATTACAGCGACATTAAGGTCATTGTAGCAAATCTCCCACCTCCAATTTTATTTTCAATTAAATTACCGGAGATTGCAAAAGTAAAAAAAAAACGAGATCAAATAAACGCACGCAAAGTTTATGAAAATTAAAACTGTTGATCAATGCAATAACTAAATAATTAGTAGAGAAACATACCTCAGGTTTTCGTCAAGTAACTTCCCAACTATGACAGTGCTCGTTGACCTCTTCTCCGGGAACCTTATTATGATCATCTTTAGCAAATTTTGAAGAATTTACGGTATCGAACCTCGCAAAACCACAACATCACATAGCCAACAAGCCATATAAGTACGAAAAGGACGACATAAATTGAAAGATTACAATAAAAAAGAAATCAATATAAAGTTCATACCCATAATGGCAGATCCATTGATTTCATATGTATTTTAGTTATTATGTTTTTTAAAGTGAAGTTACAAGTCTCTAAAGCTCATTCCAATGGTTGGAATGAAAGTTTAATATTATTAAGGACCTATAGATTTTTGAAGGATTTTAAGATTTTGGATAATTCAAAATCTAATTTAGGAGTATCGAGTTTTTTTGAGATTCCATTATTGTGTATGTTCTTAAGATATTACATTTGTGTTTAATTATTACTTTATGATCGAAATTGTGGGATTTAGTTTCTGATTTGTGGAATTTGTTTATGTGCACAACGACGAAATAGGTTGTCAGAGGGTCGCCAGAGAAGAGCTCAAGGTTGACAGACCTTAGAATGTGGGTCTTGACCGACGAAGGAGGGGGGATTAGGCTTTCTCTTGGTTATTGTTAAGAAGAAGCATTAAAAATTGTACCTTAACTCTATTTAATAAATAATACAAAATGTACAAATAGCCCATTAAGTTATATATAGGATGGACTTTACCATGTTTCTTACCTTGCAGATTACCCCCTTGGTGTTCCATGCACGTTCTCTCAAGCAAATGTGCATCCATAGATTTTCTTAGAAACTTTGACACAATCCAAAGTAGAACCTACAAACGAGATAATGATCAACATATTATTTTCTGAATGTGTATTATACATGAATATAACAGTAAATTTAGATTAGCGTTATAATAAGATTGGAGAGTATACAAACCTAAAACCTTTCCATGATCATCAATGCATAGTCCAACAACATAAAGTGAAAGGTTATAGTAAAATAAAAATCAATGGACGGTCCAACCTCATAACCGGAGATCCGTAATAATTACAGCGACATTAAGGTCATGGTAGCAAATCTCCCACCTCCAATTTTATTTTCAATTAAATTACCGGAGACTGCAAAAGTAAAAAAAAACAAGATCAAATAAACGCACGCAAAATTTATGAAAATTAAAATTGTTGATCAATGCAATAACTAAATAAATAGTAGAGAAACATACCTCAGTTTTTCGTCAAGTAACTTCCCAACTATGACAGTGCTCGTTGACCTCTTCTCCGGGAACCTTATTATGATCATCTTTAGCAAATTTTGAATAATTTACGGTGTCGATCCTCTCAAAACCACAACATCACGTTGCCAACAAGCCATATAAGTACGAAAAGAACGACATAAATTGAAAGATTACAATAAAAAAGAAATCAATATAAAGTTCATCCCCATAATGACAGATCCATTGATTTCATATGTATTTTAGTTATTATGTTTTTTAAAGTTAAGTTACAAGTCTCTAAAGCTCATTTCAAGGGTTGGAATGAAAGTTTGATATTATTAAGGACCTATAGATTTTTGAAGGATTTTAAGATTTTGGATAATTCAAAATCTAATTTAGGAGTTTTGAGTTTTTGTGAGATTCCATTATTGTGTATATTCTTAAGATATTACATTTGTGTTTAATTATTACTTTATGATCGAAATTGTGGGATTTAGTTTCTGATTTGTGGAATTTGTTTAAGTGCACAACGACGAAATGGGTTGTCAAAGGGTCGCCGGAGAAGAGCTCAAGGTTGACAGACATTAGAGTGTGGGTCTTGAGAGACGAAGGAGGGGGGTTAGGCTTTCTCTTGGTTATTGTTAAGAAGAAGCATTAAAAGTTGTACCTTAACTTTCTATAACAAATAATGCAAAATGTACAAATAGCCCATTAAGTTGTATATAGGATGGACTTTACCAAATTTCTTACCTTGCAGATTACCCCCTGGTGTTCCATGCACATTCTTTCAAGCGAACGTGCATCCATAAATTTTCTAAAAAACTTTGCCACAAATCCAAAGTAGAACCTCCAAACGAGATAATGATCAACATATTATTTATTATTTTCCGAATGTGTATTAATAATCAATATAAGTAAATATAGATTAGCGTTATAATAAGATTGGAGAGTATACAAACCTAAAACCTTTCCATGAAATCTCCCTGAAATTGACATGCTACAAAAGTAAAAACGACATCAATTAAACACACAAAAATAAGGAATTTAAGTTTGATGATTAATACAATAAATAAATATTTATTAGAGAAACAAACCTCATCTTTCCATCAAGTACATTGTCAACTAGGACCGTGCTAATTGACCTCTTCTCCGGCGATCCTTTAACGATCAGTTTTAGCAAGTTCAAAAGAATTAACGGTATCAATCTTTGCAAAACCACAACATCACATAACCAAGAATAAAGATTAGTATGAAAATGACAACATAGCCAAGAAGCTATATAAGTACGAAAAGAACGAGAGAAATTGAAAGATTACCATAAAAAAGAAATCAATATAAAGTTCATCCCCATAATGGTAGATCCATTGATTTCATATGTATTTTAGTTATTATGTTTTTTAAAGTTAAGGTACAAGTCTCTAAAGCTCCTTTCAAGGCTTGGAATGAAAATTTGATATTATTAAGGACCTGTAGATTTCTGAAGGATTTTAAGATTTTGGATAATTCAAGATCTAATTTAGGAGTATCGAGTTTTTGTGAGATTCCATTATTGTGTATGTTGTTAAGATATTACATTTGTGTTTAATTATTACTTCATGATCGAAATTGTGGGATTTAGTTTCTGATTTGTGGAATTTGTTTATGTGCTCAACAACGAAATGGGTTGTCAGAGGGTCGCCGGAGAAGAGCTCAAGGTTGACAGACATTAGAGTGTGGGTCTTGACCGACGAAGGAGGGGGGATTAGGCTTTCTCTTGGTTATTGTTAAGAAGAAGCATTAAAAATTGTACCTTAACTCTAATTAATAAATAATACAAAATGTACAAATAGCCCATTAAGTTATATATAGGATGGACTTTTCTTACCTTGCAAATTACCCCCTTGGTGTTCCATGCACGTTCTCTCAAGCAAATGTGCATCCATAGATTTTCTAAGAAACTTTGACACAATCCAAAGTAGAACCTCCAAACGAGATAATGATCAACATATTATTTTCTGAATGTGTATTATACATCAATATAACAGTAAATTTAGATTAGCGTTATAATAAGATTGGAGAGCATACAAACCTAAAACCTTTCCATGATCATCGTTGAAAAATTGTGCCAATCTCCCTGAAATTGACATGCTGCAAAAGTAAAAACGAGATCAATTAAACACACAAAAATAAAAAGAACGAGTTCAATTAAACGCAGACAAAAGAACGAGTAAATCACCCACGTCCAACTCCAACCACCACCCCCCCTCCCCCAAATAACCCATTTAACTAGACATTTCAATCAGGTGTTTATAAAAACTTAACTTAATTTTAGGAAGGCCATTGACAAGTTCTTTTCTTGATAAGTCATTTATCATTTTGAAGTTCAGATGAGAAAGCCTTTTGTGCCAAAGCCAATTGACATTTAGGAGGCTTTAGAAAGAAAATAAATATTCTCTGAATGGGATTCATCCATGTTGATCACATAGTTCATAGCGTTTGCTGGTTAGAGCAAGCTTGTCATGCTTATCAGTGGCAACACACTTTGTATTTGTGAATAAGACTTTGAAGTCTTTATCATAGAGTTAACTTATGCTCAACAAGTTGTACTTCAGTTCTTCAACATAAGCAACACTATTGAAATAAGTTGCTCCATTGTTCAGAACACTGTATCTTTTGGTGCATCCTTTGCCATTTCCACCAAAGGTCACTGAGGAACCTTTTTCTTCCTTAAAGTAAGAGAGTTAGGGTCTTTGTTCCAGTCATATGAGTTGAGCATCCATTATCAAGATACCAGATACCTTTGACATCTGCATTAGATAAGGGAATTAATTTTTCATACGTACCCATACTACTATCTATCCTGCAGTCTCAGTGGAGATGTTAGAAGTAACATCTTTCGCGATCTCTGAAGGTTTTACATCAGAGAATTTCATCAGCTTAGTTGTTTTACCAATTTTGGTGGATTTCACATTAATTGATTTCTCAGTCTTGGCTACTTTCTTTCCATGAGAGATCTTCTCAGCCTTGGTGGCATTAGGGCACTTGCCTGCAATGTGTGTTGTTTCCCCACAATTGTAGAAATTCCTACATCTGAAAGACGTTTCAGGACCACGACAA
This sequence comes from Silybum marianum, assembly GCA_036898165.1. Lineage (NCBI taxonomy): Eukaryota > Viridiplantae > Streptophyta > Magnoliopsida > Asterales > Asteraceae > Silybum > Silybum marianum. Next base: position 9,107,020 of record CM072540.1, on the reverse strand, counting down.
AGAATTCCTTTCTCCATAGACCTTGGAGGAACCACTGGTTTCTCAAGTTTAAAGGGAGTGAGATCAATCTTAATTTGAGGAGTGGATGTCTAAACAAATCCAGGAATCTTCTTCTCAGAAGTTGAGGGTTGACCCAGTGAAGGAGTAGAAAGACTATTATTCATTTTAGGAGTTTTCTTGACCTTAGGAACGTAAATAATGGACTTTCCTTTGATCACATTCTTTAAGTCCTTAGGAAAGGGTACAAAAGGTTTTGACTCAGGTGTTAGGGAACACTGAGTGGAAGTGTCAGGGATAGAAGATACAAAGGTTCCAAACTTAAGCATGGAACGATCTTTTGAGGGTTCTTCTTGATCAGAAGAGTATCCCAAACTACTTTTAACCTTAATGGGGATCTGATCATTAATGATCTCATTTGCCTTACAGAGGTTTGCACCATTCTTTAATGGTGGCTTTTTTAGCTTTGAGATCTGCAATGGCCTTTTCGCGCTCAGTGATAGCTTGTTGTTTCCAAATGCTTATAGTCTGATTTACAAAGACTTGGTCTTTTTGGTCTTCTTCGACCTTAGTTAATTTTTTGATTTTCAGATGACACTTTTTTAAGTTGTTTAGTTAAATCGCAGTTAAGTTGTTCAGCTTTGGTTTTACCATTTAGAACATTGTAAAGATCAACATTTAAAGTGTCGAGCGCCGACAAGCTATCTTTTTTAGGGATAGATGAGCCTTTCAGATTAGATACCTGAGTAGGAGATGAGGGATTTTTGATGAAGTAAATTCAGAGACCTTTTCAACTTCCTGGATCCTTGCCATAAGGCAGACAAGAGCCATGTCTTCTTCATTTGAGCATGACTCGTTAGTGGTGTCTGCCCAGTCATGTTCTTCAATGATCAGACCTTTACATTTTCACTGGGTTTTCTTCATCTTCAGGTATTTGTCCTTTAACTTGAGATATATTGTCATCTTTGGGTTTAAAGGAGGTTTGAGAAGTGGTAGGAGCAGCAACTTTCTTAGATCTGCATTCACTAGCAAAATGATCGTTGCGTTGACAGTTAACACATATTGCAAATGCTTTATCAATAGAAAAAAATATTTGACTTGTCAGAGTCAGAGATAGAAGGATTTCTCCTAAAGTTGCTCTTTCTAGCAAATCTTCTGAAAGTATTAGTCAAAAGATCTAGTGACTCATTAAATTCTGAAAGATCAGCGTCCGTTATGTCCTTAGAGTTAGATTGATCTAACTCAGTTATAGAGGTAATGGAGAAATAGACTGTTCTTGAGGGATCAATCTCTGATGACATAAAGCCAAAAAAGAACTTTTGGAGCTTTTTGTGTCCTTTAGCAGATTTTCTTTAAAACTTGGGATTGCTCATGATTGAGCAAGATTTCCGTATAAAACACTTAAAGAAAGAGAGTTAGTGTTCTTCGACAATTTAAGACATGTAGTAAATGTGTCGCATTGTTCAGGAAGAGATTCCATGAACTTTGTTAGTACTTCAGAGTTAGAATTTGGACCAACTGTTTTCAGATCTATGATAAAATAGTTAAACCTTTGGTGAACTTGAGAAAGGGTTTCATTTTTACCACAACTGAAACTTTCATATTGTCTTACTAAGTTTATTTTTCGAGATTCTTGTTAGTTATTTGAATTGTTGAAAGTAGAAGGGATAAATTGCATCTTTTATTTCCTAGTATAAATAGTTTGTTTGACTTTGTAATTCTGTCTATGTATAACATGTGACAAATCAAATACATATGACTTTTGGATCAAATCTTGTTTGATTTCTTTGTGAGATTTGTGTCTTATATTGTTTTAGCTACACTCTACACTTACAATTGTATCAAAGCAGACAAATTTGAAGAGAAATTCATCAAGTTTTTGGTCAGAATTTTGAGTTTTGTGAGTTCTTGAGAAAATTGGGTTTTTGATCAATTTGGATCGATTTAGTGGTTGAATTGGATTAAGATTAGGCTTGTTAGATTCGATTTTGAGAGGGGGATTAGTGTTTGGAAGGAATTAGGATTTCATATCGATTCAGATAGGTTTTGATTAGAAATTCAAAGTGAGTGGGTTTTTATAAAAAAGTTTATTGTCGTGGAATCAAAAGTGGATTTAGAGGCTGAATTAGGATTAGAAGACTGAAGAAAAGTTGTTTAGAATGCATTCTTGGAAACTGACATTTTCTTAGCCCTCAGATGAAGATACAAGCCTGTGGATCATAGTAACATTCATGACTTTGGAAAGAAAATAAATGTTCTCTGAATAGGATTCATCCATGTTGATCACATAGACATTTTCAGAGCGTTTGCTGATTAGAGCAAGTTTGTCATGCTTATCAGTCGCAACACACTTTGTATTTGTGAACAAGACTTTGAAGTCTTTATCATAGAGTTGACTTATGCTCAACAAGTTGTACTTCAGTCCTTCAACATAAGCAACACTATTGAAATAGGTTGCTCCATTGTGTTTAGAACACTATATCTTTTGGTGCATCCTTTGCCATTTCCACCAAAGGTCGCCGAGGAACCTTTTTCTTCCTTAAAGTCAGAGAGTAGGGTCTTTATTCCAGTCAAATGTCTTGAGCATCCATTATCAAGATACCAGATACCTTTGACATCTGCATTAGATAAGGGAATTAATTTTTCATACGTACCCATACTACTATTTGTCCTGCAGTCTTAATGGAGATGTTAGAAGTAACATTTTTCGCAATCTCTGAAGGTTTTACATAAGAGAATTTCATCAGCTTAGTTGTTTTACCAATTTTGGTGGATTTCACATTAATTGATTTCTCAGTCTTGCCTACTTTCTTTCCATGAGAAATCTTCTCAGCCTTGGTGGCATTAGGGCACTTGCCTGCAATGTGTGTTGATCAATGCAGTAACTAAAATAAACGCACACAAAGTTTATGAAAATTAAAATTGTTGATCAATGCAATAACTAAATAATTAGTTGAGAAACATACCTCAGCTTTCCGTCAAGTAACTTCCCAACTATGACAGTACTCGTTGACCTCTTCTCCGAGAACCTTATTATGATCATCTTTAGCAAATTTTGAAGAACCTACGGTATTGATCCTCGCAAAACCACAACATCACATAGCCAAGAAGCTATATAAGTACGAAAATGACGACAGAAATTGAAAGATTACCATAAAAAAGAAATCAATATACAGTTCATCCCCATAATGGCAGATCCATTGATTTCATATGTATTTTAGTTACTATGTTTTTTAAAGTTAAGGTACAATTCTCTAAAGCTCCTTTCAATGCTTGAAAGTATGATTTTATTAAGGACCTATAGATTTATGAAGAATTTTAAGATTTTGGATAATTCAAGATCTAATTTAGGAGTTTTTGTGAGATTCCATTATTGTGTATCTTCTTAAGATATTACATTTGTGTTTAATTATTACTTTATGATCGAAATTGTGGGATTTAGTTTTTGATTTGTGGAATCTGTTTATGTGCACAACGACGAAATGGGTTGTCAGAGGATCGCCGGAGAAGAGGTCAAGGTTGACAGACATTAGAGTGTGGGTCTTGACAAACGAAGGAGAGGGTTAGGCTTTCTCTTAGTTATTGTTAAGAAGAAGCATTAAAAATTGTACCTTAACTTTATTTAATAAATAACGCAAAATGTACAAATAGCCCATTAAGTTATATATAGGATGGACTTTACCAAATTTCTTACCTTGCAGATTACCCCCTGGTGTTCCATGCACACACTCTCAAGCAAACGTGCATCCATAGATTTTCTACGAAACTTTGCCACAAATCCAAAGTAGAACCTCCAAACAAGAGAATGATAAACATATTATTTTCTAAATGTGTATTATACATCAATATAACAGTAAATATAGATTAGCATTATAATAAGATTGGAAAATATACAAACCAAAAACCTTTCCATGATCATCGTTGAAAAAGTGTGACAAATCTCCCTGAAATTGACAGACTTCAAAAGTAAAAAGCAGATCAATTAAACACACAAAAATAAGGAATTTAAGTTTGATGATTAATACAATAAATAAATATTTATTAGAGAAACTAACCTCATCTTTTCATCAAGTACATTGTCAACTAGGACAGTGCTAATTGACCAATTCTCCGACGATCCTTTAACGATCAGTCTTAGCAAGTTCAAAAGAATTATCGTTATCAATCCATGCAAAACCACAACATTATATAACCAAGAATAATGATTAGTATGAAAATGACAACATAAACCAAAAGGTTACACTAAAATAAAAATCAATGGAAAGTCCAACCTCATAACCGGAGATCCGTAATAATTACAGCGGCATTAATGTCATTGTGGCAAATTACCCACCTCCAATTTAATTTTCTATTACATTACCGGAGATTGCAAAAGTAAAAAAAAATGAGATCAAATAAACGCACAAAAATTTATGATAATTAAAACTGTTGATCAATGCAATAACTAAATAATTAGTAGAGAAACATACATCGGCTTTTCGTCAAGTAACTTCCCAACTATGACAGTGCTCGTTGACCTCTTCTCCGGGAATCTTATTATGATCATCTTTAGCAAATTTTGAAGAACTTACGGTGTCGATCCTCGCAAAACCACAACATCACATAACCAAGAAGCTATATAAGTACGAAAAGGACGACATGAATTGAAAGATTACAATAAAAAAGAAATCAATATACAGTTCATCCCCATAATGGCAGATCCATTGATTTCATATATATTTTAGTTACTATGTTTTTTAAAGTTAAGGTACAAGTCTCTAAAGCTACTTTCAAGCCTTGGAATGAAAGTTTGATATTACTAAGGACCTATTGATTTTTGAAGGATTTTAAGATTTTGGATAATTCAAAATCTAATTCTGAAGTATTTGAGTTTTTGTGAGATTCCATTATTGTGTATGTTCTTAAGATATTACATTTGTGTTTAATTATTACTTTCTGGTCGAAATTGTGGGATTTAGTTTCTGATTTGTGGAATTTGTTTATGTGCATAACGACGAAATGGGTTGTCAAAGGGTCGCCGAAGAAGAGCTCAAGGTTGACAGACATTAGAGTGTGGGTCTTGACATACGAAGGAGGGGGGTTAGGCTTTCACTTAGTTATTGTTAAGAAGAAGCATTAAAAATTGTACCTTAACTTTATTTAATAAATAATGCAAACAGTAAAAATAGCTCATTAAGTTATATATAGGATGGACATAACCAAGCTTCTTACCTTGTAGATTACCCCCTATTGTTCCATGCACATTCTCTCAAGCAAACGTGCATCCATAGATTTTCTAAGAAACTTTGCCCCAAATCCAAAGTAGAACCTCCAAACGAGATTTTCTAACAACAATAATTCGACCACCACGCTTCCTCTACTCAATTAAGATCTCCTCTCCAAACTATCCATACTCACAGGTCAAACCTATTTGGTTTTCTACAAAATAGAACCTGACTTTCTCTTAGTTATTGTTAAGAAGAAGTATTAAAAATTGTACCTTAACTTTATTTAATAAATAATGCAAACAGTAAAAATAGCCCATTAAGTTATATATAGGATGGCCATAACCAAGTTTCCGTCAAATAACTTCCCAACTAAGACAGTGCTCGTTGACCTCTTCTCCGGGGACCCTATTATGATCATCTTTAGCAAATTTTGAAAAACTTACGGTGTCGATCCTCACAAAACTTCAACATCATATAGCAAAGAATCTATAGAAGTACGAAAAGGACGACATAAATTGAAATATTACAATAAAAAAAATCAATATACAGTTCATCCCCATAATGGCAGATCCATTGATTTCATGGGTATTTTAGTTATTATGTTTTTTAAAGTTAAGGTACAAGTCTTTAAAGCTCCTTTCAAGGTTTGGAATGAAAGTTTGATATTATTAAGGACCTATAAATTTCTGAAGGATTTTAAGATATGTCCTCCGATTTTCAAATTTATCATTAAAAGACATTCTACCAATTTCTATTTCCTCGAATAACCCATAATTAAATCGAAAATACCAAAACGTTCAAAATATACCAAACTACAACTCTCCTTAAAGATAAACAAGGTCAATAATTACAACTACATCATTCATTCGGAGATTCTAAAATATAAGCACTTAAGACTCTTGGACCACCAACCAATCTATTTTTAAAATATATTCCTTGCAATAAAATGCCTACCATAGCAAAGAAACAATAACATATTTTATCCTTAAGCACTGCACATAAAGACTTAAATAGCATACCACCAATAACGTCTAAGAAAATCACCAACCTAACCATAACTCATTAATCCTTGTGCCAACTATAGAGCCATTTATGATAACAAAAATAATTCGACCACCACGCTTCCGCTACTCAATTAAGATATCCTCTCCTAACTATCCATAAACTATTTATACTCACGGGTGAAACCTATTTGGTTTTCTACAAAATATAACCTGGCTTTCTCTTAGTTATTGTTAAGAAGAAGCATTAAAAATTGTACTTTAACTTTATTTAATAAATAATGCAAACAGTAAAAATAGTCCATTAAGTTATATATAGGATGGACATAACCCAGTTTCTTACCTTGTAGATTACCCCCTATTGTTCGATGCACATTCTCTCAAGCAAACGTGCATCCATAGATTTTCTAAGAAACTTTGCCCCAAATCCAAAGTAGAACCTCCAAACGATATTTTCTAACAAAAATAATTCGACCACCACGCTTCCGCTACTCAATTAAGATATCCTCTCCAAACTATCCATACTCACAGGTCAAACCTATTTGGTTTTCTACAAAATAGAACCTGACTTTCTCTTAGTTATTGTTAAGAAGAAGTATTAAAAATTGTACCTTAACTTTATTTAATAAATAATGCAAACAGTAAAAATAGCCCATTAAGTTATATATAGGATGGCCATAACCAAGTTTCCGTCAAATAACTTCCCAACTAAGACAGTGCTCGTTGACCTCTTCTAGGGACCCTATTATGATCATCTTTAGCAAATTTTGAAAAACTTACGGTGTCGATCCTCACAAAACTTCAACATCATATAGCAAAGAATCTATAGAAGTACGAAAAGGACGACATAAATTGAAATATTACAATAAAAAAAATCAATATACAGTTCATCCCCATAATGGCAGATCCATTGATTTCATGGGTATTTTAGTTATTATGTTTTTTAAAGTTAAGGTACAAGTCTTTAAAGCTCCTTTCAAGGTTTGGAATGAAAGTTTGATATTATTAAGGACCTATAAATTTCTGAAGGATTTTAAGATATGTCCTCCGATTTTCAAATTTATCATTAAAAGACATTCTACCAATTTCTATTTCCTCGAATAACCCATAATTAAATCGAAAATACCAAAACGTTCAAAATATACCAAACTACAACTCTCCTTAAAGATAAACAAGGTCAATAATTACAACTACATCATTCATTCGGAGATTCTAAAATATAAGCACTTAAGACTCTTGGACCACCAACCAATCTATTTTTAAAATATATTCCTTGCAATAAAATGCCTACCATAGCAAAGAAACAATAACATATTTTATCCTTAAGCACTGCACATAAAGACTTAAATAGCATACCACCAATAACGTCTAAGAAAATCACCAACCTAACCATAACTCATTAATCCTTGTGCCAACTATAGCGCCATTTATGATAACAAAAATAATTCGACCACCACGCTTCCGCTACTCAATTAAGATATCCTCTCCTAACTATCCATAAACTATCTATACTCACGGGTGAAACCTATTTGGTTTTCTACAAAATATAACCTGGCTTTCTCTTAGTTATTGTTAAGAAGAAGCATTAAAAATTGTACTTTAACTTTATTTAATAAATAATGCAAACAGTAAAAATAGTCCATTAAGTTATATATAGGATGGACATAACCCAGTTTCTTACCTTGTAGATTACCCCCTATTGTTCGATGCACATTCTCTCAAGCAAACGTGCATCCATAGATTTTCTAAGAAACTTTGCCCCAAATCCAAAGTAGAACCTCCAAACGATATTTTCTAACAAAAATAATTCGACCACCACGCTTCCGCTACTCAATTAAGATATCCTCTCCAAACTATCCATACTCACAGGTCAAACCTATTTGGTTTTCTACAAAATAGAACCTGACTTTCTCTTAGTTATTGTTAAGAAGAAGTATTAAAAATTGTACCTTAACTTTATTTAATAAATAATGCAAACAGTAAAAATAGCCCATTAAGTTATATATAGGATGGCCATAACCAAGTTTCCGTCAAATAACTTCCCAACTAAGACAGTGCTCGTTGACCTCTTCTCCGGGGACCCTATTATGATCATCTTTAGCAAATTTTGAAAAACTTACGGTGTCGATCCTCACAAAACTTCAACATCATATAGCAAAGAATCTATAGAAGTACGAAAAGGACGACATAAATTGAAATATTACAATAAAAAAATCAATATACAGTTCATCCCCATAATGGCAGATCCATTGATTTCATGGGTATTTTAGTTATTATGTTTTTTAAAGTTAAGGTACAAGTCTTTAAAGCTCCTTTCAAGGTTTGGGATGAAAGTTTGATATTATTAAGGACCTATAAATTTCTGAAGGATTTTAAGATATGTCCTCCGATATTCAAATTTATCATTAAAAGACATTCTACCAATTTCTATTTCCTCGAATAACCCATAATTAAATCGAAAATACCAAAACGTTCAAAATATACCAAACTACAACTCTTCTTAAAGATAAACAAGGTCAATAATTACAACTACATCATTCATTCGGAGATTCTAAAATATAAGCACTTAAGACTCTTGGACCACCAACCAATCTATTTTTAAAATATATTCCATGCAATAAAATGCCTACCATAGCAAAGAAACAATAACATATTTTATCCTTAAGCACAGCACATAAAGACTTAAATAGCATGCCACCAATAACTGCACATAAAGACTTAAATAGCATACCACCAATAACGTCTAAGAAAATCACCAACCTAACCATAACTCATTAATCCTTGTGCCAACTAAGATGTCATTTATGATAACAAAAGTAATTCGACCACAACGCTTCCGCTACTCTATTAAGATATCCTCTCCTAACTATCAATAAACTATCCATACTCACGGGTGAAACCTATTTGGTTTTCTACAAAATAAAACTTGGCCTTCTCGTTATTGTTAAGAAGAAGCATTAAAAATTGCACCTAAAGTTTATTTAATAAATAATGCAAACAGTAAAAATAGTCCATTAAGTTATATATTGGATGGACATAAGCAAGTTTCTTACCTTGCAGATTACCACCTATTGTTCCATCATTGCACATTCTCTCAAGCGAACGTGCATCCATAGATTTTCTAAGAAACTTTGCCCCAAATCCAAAGTAGAACCTCCAAACGAGATTTTCTAACAAAAATAATTCGACCACCACGCTTCCGCTACTCAATTAAGATATCCTCTCCAAACTATCCATACTCACAGGTCAAACCTATTTGGTTTTCTACAAAATAGAACCTGACTTTCTCTTAGTTATTGTTAAGAAGAAGTATTAAAAATTGTACCTTAACTTTATTTAATAAATAATGCAAACAGTAAAAATAGCCCATTAAGTTATATATAGGATGGCCATAACCAAGTTTCCGTCAAATAACTTCCCAACTATGACAGTGCTCGTTGACCTCTTCTCCGGGGACTTTATTATGATCATCTTTAGCAAATTTTGAAAAACTTACGGTGTCGATCCTCACAAAACTTCAACATCATATAGCAAAGAATCTATAGAAGTACGAAAAGGACGACATAAATTGAAATATTACAATAAAAAAAATCAATATACAGTTCATCCCCATAATGGCAGATCCATTGATTTCATGGGTATTTTAGTTATTATGTTTTTTAAAGTTAAAGATACAAGTCTTTAAAGCTCCTTTCAAGGTTTGAAATGAAAGTTTGATATTATTAAGGAACAATAAATTTATGAAGGATTTTAAGATATGTCCTCCGATATTCAAATTTATCATTAAAAGACATTCTACCAATTTCTATTTCCTCGAATAACCCATAATTAAATCGAAAATACCAAAACGTTCAAAATATACCAAACTACAACTCTCCTTAAAGATAAACAAGGTCAAAAATTTACAACTACATCATTCATTCGGAGATTCTAAAATATAAGCACTTAAGACTCTTGGACCACCAACCAATCTATTTTTAAAATATATTCCTTGCAATAAAATGCCTACCATAGCAAAGAAACAATCACATATTTTATCCTTAAGCACTGCACATAAAGACTTAAATAGCATACCACCAATAACGTCTAAGAAAATCACCAACCTAACCATAACTCATTAATCCTTGTGCCAACTATAGAGCCATTTATGAAAACAAAAATAATTCGACCACCACGCTTCCGCTACTCAATTAAGATATCCTCTCCTAACTATCCATAAACTATCCATACTCACGGGTGAAACCTATTCGGTTTTCTACAAAATAGAACCTGGCTTTCTCTTAGTTATTGTTAAGAAGAAGCATTAAAAATTGTACCTTAACTTTATTTAATAAATAATGCAAACACTAAAAATAGCCCATTAAGTTATATATAGGATGGACATATACAAGTTTCTTACCTTGCAGATTACCCCGTATTGTTCCATGCACATTCTCACAAGCGAACGTGCTGCATCCATAGATTTTCTAAGAAACTTTGCCCCAAATCCAAAGTAGAACCTCCAAACGAGATTTTCTAACAAAAATAATTCGACCACCACGCTTCCGCTACTCAATTAAGATATCATCTCCAAACTATCCATAAACTATCCATACTCACATATCAAACCTATTTGGTTTTCTACAAAATAGAACCTGGCTTTCTCTTAGTTATTGTTAAAAAGAAGCATTAAAAATTGTACCTTAACTTTATTTAATAAATAATGCAAACATTAAAAATAGCCCATTAAGTTATATATAGGATGGACATAACCAACTTTCCGTCAAATAACTTCCCAACTATGACAGTGCTTGTTGACCTCTTCTCTGGGGACCTTATTATGATCATCTTTAGCAAATTTTGAAAAACTTAGTGTCGATCCTCACCAAACTACAACTCTCCTTAAAGTTCGAATTTATCTATAGACATTCTACCAATTTCTATATCCTCAAATAACCCATAATTAAATCGACAATATCAAAACGTTCAAAACATACCAAACTACAACTCTCCTTAAAGATAAACAAAGTCAAAAATTACAACTAAGAGAAAAATGATTTGTCAGAGGGTCGTCGGAGAAGAGATCAAGGTTGACAGACATTAGATTATGGGTCTTGACGGACGAAGGAGGGGGTTAGGCTTTCTCTTAGTTATTGTTAAGAAAAAGCATTAAAATTGTACCTTAACTGTATTTAATAAATAATGCTAACAGTACAAATAGCCCATTAAGTTATATATAGGATGGACTTATAACCAAGTTTCTTAGCTTGCAGATTACCCCCTAATGTTCCATGCACATTCTCTCAAGCGAACGTGCATCCACAGATTTTCTAAGAAACTTTGCCACAAATCCAAAGTAGAACCTCCAAACGAGATAATGGTCTACAAATTTTCTTAATATGTATTATATATCAATATAACAGTAAATATGTTGTAATAAGATTGGAGAGTATACAAACCGGCCATTAGCTGATAACCCATCAATGGGAAACCATCAGATAGTATCGGTGGGTAGTCTCACCGATGCAACATTTACAAGTGTTAAATACCTACCGACAATCCAATTGTATAAATAAACCGATGATTTAACTAAAATCATCAAACATGTGTTCCTAACAAATATGATTGGATTAGTACTTAAACAGTTCAAAAAACTTTACTATTTCTAATTAAATGAGATTAGATGCAATTAGCGGTTTCGTTTGATTAATAATATGTCTAACTAATCAATACCTTATAAGTATGTAACATGTTGCAATAAATTCTTCTAAACATGGTATAAATTAAACCATTAAAATCCATTTGTTACTCCATTAGTATGTATGTATATATAGAGAGAGGGAGGTTCAAACGAAAATGAAACCTATTCGGGAGAATACGAGAATGATCGTTCATGTACAAAATCATAGATGATTTTGTACTAAATCACCCACGTCCAACTCCAACCACCCCCAAACGAGATAATGGTCTACAAATTTTCTTAATATGTATTATATATCAATATAACAGTAAATATGTTGTAATAAGATTGGAGAGTATACAAACCGGCCATTAGGCGATAACCCATCAATGGGAAACCATCGAGATAGTATCGGTGGGTAGTCTCACCGATGCAACATTTATAAGTGTTAAATACCTACCGACAATCCAATTGTATAAATAAACCGATGATTTAACTAAAATGATCAAACATGTGTTCCTAACAAATATGATTGGATTAGTACTTAAACGAGTTCAAAAAACTTTACTATTTCTAATTAAATGAGATTAGATGCAATTAGCGGTTTCGTTTGATTAATAATATGTCTAACTAATCAATACCTTATAAGTATGTAACATGTTGCAATAAATTCTTCTAAACCTGGTATAAATTAAACCATTAAAATCCATTTGTTACTCCATTAGTATGTATGTATATATAGAGAGAGGGAGGTTCAAACGAAAATGAAACCTATTCGGGAGAATACGAGAATGATCGTTCATGTACAAAATCATAGATGATTTTGTACTAAATCACCCACGTCCAACTCCAACCACCCCCAAACGAGATAATGGTCTACAAATTTTCTTAATATGTATTATATATCAATATAACAAGAAATATGTTGTAATAAGATTGGAGAGTATACAAACCGGCCATTAGCTGATAACCCATCAATGGGAAACCATCAGATAGTATCGGTGGGTAGTCTCACCGATGCAACATTTATAAGTGTTAAATACCTACCGACAATCCAATTGTATAAATAAACCGATGATTTAACTAAAATGATCAAACATGTGTTCCTAACAAATATGATTGGATTAGTACTTAAACAGTTCAAAAAACTTTACTATTTCTAATTAAATGAGATTAGATGCAATTAGCGGTTTCGTTTGATTAATAATATGTCTAACTAATCAATACCTTATAAGTATGTAACATGTTGCAATAAATTCTTCTAAACCTGGTATAAATTAAACCATTAAAATCCATTTGTTACTCCATTAGTATGTATGTATATATAGAGAGAGGGAGGTTCAAACGAAAATGAAACCTATTCGGGAGAATACGAGAATGATCGTTCATGTACAAAATCATAGATGATTTTGTACTAAATCACCCACGTCCAACTCCAACCACCCCCAAACGAGATAATGGTCTACAAATTTTCTTAATATGTATTATATATCAATATAACAGTAAATATGTTGTAATAAGATTGGAGAGTATACAAACCGGCCATTAGCTGATAACCCATCAATGGGAAACCATCAGATAGTATCGGTGGGTAGTCTCACCGATGCAACATTTATAAGTGTTAAATACCTACCGACAATCCAATTGTATAAATAAACCGATGATTTAACTAAAATCATCAAACATGTGTTCCTAACAAATATGATTGGATTAGTACTTAAACAGTTCAAAAAACTTTACTATTTCTAATTAAATGAGATTAGATGCAATTAGCGGTTTCGTTTGATTAATAATATGTCTAACTAATCAATACCTTATAAGTATGTAACATGTTGCAATAAATTCTTCTAAACCTGGTATAAATTAAACCATTAAAATCCATTTGTTACTCCATTAGTATGTATGTATATATAGAGAGAGGGAGGTTCAAACGAAAATGAAACCTATTCGGGAGAATACGAGAATGATCGTTCATGTACAAAATCATAGATGATTTTGTACTAAATCACCCACGTCCAACTCCAACCCCCCCCCCCCCCCCAAATAACCCATTTAACTAGACATTTCAATCAGGTGTTTATAAAAACTTAACTTAATTTTCTTACTATGATTAAAGTTTACTCATAAGAAAGATGCAATTTACCGATTCATTACAATCTTAAGCAGAAAAGATTGACTTTAAGCATTTATTAAAGTTTTGAAGAAAAGAGAAACCTTAGCATCGCTTTGTTTCATGATCTATACTTGTACGTCATATGCAAACACGAACAATGATCTATACTTGTATGTCATCTCTGAGTTGAGGAGTACAATATTGTATTACACGTACATTATGATGCAAATCTGCAATTTCCTAGTATCTATAAGGAATCAAAATGTAATTGACTTTAGGGAAGCTCTAAAAACGTATTGGTTAAAAGAGAAATTAGTGGCTTAGTAAAATCAATGAAGCAAGAGAAGATCTAACATACCTTTCATCTTTGTATTGAAGTTGGAGTATGTGAATCAGTGATGCGCTGGCGTGAAGAAGTTGTTATTTTGGATAACAAAAAACCACAACCCATTCCCTAAAGCGTATAAGCAAATCCTAATTAAGTAATTATAGAGGAAGTGTCCTTGTACCTGATTGGTTTCTTTTATCGAGGAAGCAAGCACTCATTTCTTGTGTACCCTTGCAGCATCCAATCAATGAGAATACATAGTCATATGCAGAACCATCGAAATACATAAACCTGTAACCCTACCAAATAAAACCAACATAAATAAAAAAGAATAGGATCGTAACTATCTTCAATCTTCTTCCTACTTCAACATTGCCACTACATCAAAACAAAGTGATTTTGTGGTCCCATTTAAAGCAGAAGCATCATCCAAGACAGCAAGCAGATCGATTATATCATCACAATTCTTATTTCTTAATTTACTTAACGCAAGTCTCATGTAAGGCACAATTAACAGCGCGCGTGACATTCATATAGTAGGTTGGTGGTTTTTGTAATGAGAATTCAAGCATGATGTTACCTCAGCAGCCAATTCAAATATATGAGCCAATGGCAAGTATGCCAAGTAGACAGCATTGATCCAATTCTTGGGATTATAGTCAATCATAACCGCAGCTGTAGTTGCTACTACATTCCCACGTGTCATCATCACCCCCTAGAACATTAACACAGCAATATATTAGCATAGTTGGCTTATAATTATAACCTAGGTAATTAAAACACTACTTCCATGGGATTTCTTCCAATTATGCCCCTTATATTTTTCCAATTAATTTTTCTGTGATCTAGCTTATCAACTAGTTTTTACCAAATGTGACTAGCTTATCAACTAGTTTTTACCTAACGTGACTAGCTTATCAGCCATTTTGCCAAACATAGCGTAACTAGTCAAAGGACATGGATGGAATCTTGATTGTCTTATATGTGGAGCTCAAGTGGATAACTTGACCCAAATGACCTAGAGGCGATAAGGATTTTGACCTAGCTAAATCATATTTCCTAAGTCCCAAAACAAGTGTCCACGGTGAAAAAGGCACGCCGTTTTAGGAACATGTAAGCATTATGCTTCTTAATTAATTAAATGACAATTTTACCCTTAATAATAGAGAGAGAGACTTTCTCCATCTCATAATTAAGGGTAAAACAGGTAAGTATGCTTTTACTTTTATAAGTGGACCCTTATTACGGGACAAAACTAAAATAAAAAATTAGACACTTATTTTGGGACGGAGGGAGTATTCCGGAAGCAACTAAAATAGAAATGTAAACACTTAGAAACCAACAAAAATAGAAATATACACACTTATTTTGGGACGGAGGCAGTAATTTCTAAATAAACTTCAAGTTAAACACCAACAGCTAAAAAAGGAAAAAATTGATTTACCTCACCACCATCATCTGATCTGCCTTCCAGAGTGAATTCTTGATCCTTATTACCAACATCAGGCAGATGCATAAAAACACATCTAATCAATTCAAGCATCGTGTGTCGAGCTGTTCTCTGCAACAATTCACATTTCGAGCTTGCTTGATGAACTGTCTGAAAACAAGTGTTTACTATGTTGCATACATGCTGCCTACTCAATTTAACCGAAGCCTTATTTTTCATGCAAGCCAACAGAACTTGAAGTATCTTCATCAATACAACTTCCTCAGATGTAGGATCCATCACCTCAAATCGACAACTTGTTACAGCATCAGCTACATTAACAGATCAAGAACATCTAAAAAGGGTTAAGAATTTGTAAATTGATGATGAACCAACACCAGTTATTGGTGTACTAGTTTCATCTGACTGAATAACGTCTAAAATGGGCTGCAGATACATAATGGGAATAATGGTGTGCCATGAGAATACTTTTTTCCGTATTTCTTTGAAAGATTTCATAAGAGGGTGCTCCAGTTGATCTTCATCTGCCATGTAATGAACTCCCCATCGTACGTTTCTTCTCATAACAGCCAAGGCTGCACCGATTTCTGAATTGACCATAAATGTTGAAGAAGCTCTAGGAACAATCCTTGGTGTCTCGAGAAACTGCAACTACTTCAGACTGTTGATTTCTTTTCAAGCTTTTTATAGGCCAGCGTTATCAACAAATTTTACATCCAATTCTTTACGGCAAAGAAAAAATATGATTTTGGCAGATCATAACCACCTTTAAAATGAGATGTAAAGCATCAGAAGAGATGTTGAATGTGAATAAACCAAAATAGGTAATAAATAAGCAACAACAATTGCCAATGAGATATAAGCAGACAAGCAGTTGTGCAGTTTACTGTTGCGATAAGAAACGGGGACAAATCAAGCAATTATTACAAAACCCGTTTAACAATACATGAAACTAACGATAGTGCAACTCTGTTTAGGTGTTTTAAGGTCTAGTAATGGGCAAAGCTTACCAGCTTAAAGATCCAAGTAATCTGTATCATTCGTGACCTTGTGTAACTGAGCCCATACAAGCACATAGTTTAGGAATGTGTAATCATTATACTTTTAATTAACTAAATGACAATTTTACCCTTATTATTAATAAGAGAGTAAAGAATTTCTCATCTCATAATTAAGGATAAAATTGGAAAGTAGACACTTGTTTTGGGACAGAGGGAGTATCATTTATGCTTTCTCTCTCTTTTTATTTTGGGATGGAGGGAGTAAAAAACTTCATTCAGAAACTATTTTATTGACTTTAATTAAAATCTAGAAAAATCCTCCAAACTCTAACACCACTCCCTTCCATGCCACCACCACTACAGAAACCAAACCAGATGGCAGGCTTGTTGATCCACGAGTTGCACAAAATTAATGAGGAAACATTTAAAGCATTTTAACAAGTCTAGACTTGTACTATGAGCACTAGTGTTTATACAAAAGGAGTTAGGGTAAGAAGTAAGATAGAAATAAGTCCAAGCGGAATTATAAGGGGGTAAAACGGAATATAAAACATAATGACAACCTCCTTAACTCTGGCACATGAATGTCATCCTTCATGCACTCTAAGAGTAAGGCCAACACCATTACATCTTTCACTCCGGGGCTGTCTGGCATACGCTGAATGATTTGATTCAGAATGATGAAGTGGTTAGAATGATTAAGAGACCCTGTATGATTTAGGGCAGAATCAAAAATGACTGTTTGGTAAGTGTTCTGAATAATAGTTTGAATGATAGAAAAAATTACCATTTTAACCCTCTATATGATTCACAGATTCAGTATCAGATAAAATATAACTGTTTGGTAAAAAAAAATCAATCATACAGTTATTCTGCATATATATAACTTCACAAATATTAATTACAAAAAAAATACTATCGGTGCATTAATATATGACTTTATATTTATCTACATGGAGTACAAAGTTTGAAAGATTATTCTCTCAAGAGCCATGCTATTGGCCCTTTTTATTATTGTTCTCTCTAGAGTATATATAAGAATACAAATGAAGAGGCAGCTACCTGGACAATTTCAATGACTCAAATCAATTCATGGTGTAGAGTAATGTTCACAAGCAACCAATAAATCATTTACAATTTCATGTTTTTAATAATTTCAGTGTCAATTTTACAACCTTGTTTGCTCATAAAGTGTGATCATACTCAATGCCCCAATTGAAAAAAAAGCATGTAAACATCTGTTTTGGGTATATATATAACATATGTCTCCCATTGATAATCCCCAAGGTGTAGCTTTTCTCCCATCACTACCAATGACAAAGTAAGTCTATATGCATTCGATTAATAAAAGTAGCTGCTATAGAAGGTAGATAATCAACTAAATGTACGAAATTTGAAAAAGAAAGTAAATATAATATAAGCATCAAGAATCCATAATCAAAGCAATATGCATCCATTAAACAGGAAAAAGCTGCTACCGACAAGCGCACAATCAATTAAAATGGATTAAATATCAAAAAATAAATACAATTTAAGCATCAAGAAAACAATTTGGCTAGTGATCCCATATAATATCATCACATTCACAAAAATTGACTTCTAGAAAACACAAGCGTTTATCTATCACTTGAATAATCATTTGTGTAAGAATCAAAACTACTCTGATCAAGGGAAAACATACAAATTAAACTCATCCAAAACAACAAATTGTATGCATGAACCTTACGCAATATGTTTGACGGTGATAAAATCATTTTGCGATCAATTAAAACCCTAGAAAATTAGGAACAGATATCTCATTAAACTAATTAATCACCACATAAGATTAAAAACAAATTGAGAAGAAAAGCAAAAACTTGTGAAATAAATTGAAATCATCCCGTCAAATCTATGAAAGGTATCAATCAAAGAAAAGAAAAGAAATAGAAACAGGGGGAACACACACCTTTATCAAATACAAACCTTTACCTTAGCAGCTTGTATCTAGAACAGATAAATTGCAAACTGCTCTTGAACTCGGATGACATGAAATGTGTCAATCAATTGCCTAAAACTGGTGAAATGAATTATAGAATCGGTAAGTAATCCTTTTTTCAGGATAACAAAGGTAGTACATGTGTAACTACCATAAAAATGTATATGTGTGGATGTTAATTAACCGAAAGAATATGGTTCCAGAGCCAACATTACACTTTAATACGAGAGGTCCGGAGAGGAAGCTGACATATATAGGAATCAATCTATCATTCACAAAAGTCATGTGCGATTCAAGTACCACCCCCAAGTTTATTTGACTGGGAATTAATTCAAACTTTTCATCGTAACTTTTCCCAAATATAAGTACAGACTATTCTATGTATTTATTTCCTCTTCTAATTCTTCATCCATATTTCCAAATATAAGCATCAGTTGTGAAACGTATAGAGATGGTCTCTCTTTCATCTTTGACATGACCACCAGAAGCCATTTACATAAAAGAATTAAGTCAATGCGAGTTGAGGAGTACACTATTATATTCCACGCTACATTATGATGCAAATCAAAAAGTTCCTAGTATCTTATATAAGGAATCAGAATGTAATTGACTTCAGGAAAGTTGTAATATCATATAAAGATGTGTTGATTGATTATAGACTATAGGGACTCGAGGCGTTTTCCATCCATGCCCTGAGGCGTAAGCCTCGAGGTGGTGTGAGGCGTAAGCCCTGAGGCGGAAACTAAAAATAAAATAAATAGTTATATATATATATATATGTACATATTTAATAATATTAAAATCATCCTTAATAGTCTTAAAATTAGTTTAATATATGTATTTAATATATAAAGATTTTATTATTTATTTTTAGTTAAACAAGTAATTAAAGTGACACTTATCAAGTTATAATTAATTCACACATTTATTAATAGAGAAAATTTAATTTACACATTTGTCTATAGAAAGATAATTAAATTCACACATTTATCTAGAGAAAGAATTAAAGTCGCACATTTATATAGAGAGAGAATTAAAGTCTCACATTTATCAAAAAAAGAGAATTAAAACCACATTAATAAAAATAGATTTTATTAATGCTCGGAATCCTACCGCCTCGTGCTCGGAATCCTACCGCCTCGCCTCGAGGCGTACGCCTCAAACGATTTTTAAAACCATAATTATAGTATTGAAACTACATGGAATTAACACGTGAGTCATCTTTTGCTTGCTAACTATTGGTTTGAATTTGGTGTGATCTTAATTTTGATTTTGGTGTTCAGATTAGGATTTAGTTTTAGCCTGATTCTTTTCTTCCAGTGCTTTAGCCTGTGCACATCATGTAATCACATAATGTTTCACTTTGGAGTTTGGACTATATCTTACATATACGAAAATGAAGCATGAAAACATCACTAAAAATTTACATACCGCACGGTCTCGAGTGCGTTGGTGTCCTTCCAACCTAGCTCTTCGTCTTTCCTCTGTTTCCCCTTTAACATCTTGGAACCCTCCAGCAGTAGCAGATGAAGGGGCAGCTTTTAAATGGAAACAAAATAATTAGTAAGTAGTGAATATTAAAGAATAAATCAAATATTATATTATCAAATCTAAACTAAATAAAAGCATATACCTCCAGGCTCCAAATACTGAGCTAAGATCATCAACAATATTGGTGGTGGAAGATGCTTTTCTCATATTGGAGGTAGTGGTAGTCCTCTGAGCCCCTTCCTGACCTCGTCTATTCTGGGATAGTGGATCAGTTGCAGAGTCCTGCATTGTAGATAAACCATAGCCCGGAATGTTTTAACACTAGGAACTTTAAAAACATATCTAAATAATTATTTACTACTTACAGAAGCAGTCCTCGGTCTTGGAACCCATGTTGAAGAAGGATTCAAGGTCATTATCATTCTTTTGTTGGTTCATCCTGGCAGCAGCAGCAGCAGCCCTGTCTCTAGCATCAATAGCAGCAACACGTTCTGCTCTCGCCTTGCATCTGCTTCTGCCTTTGAATTCAGTGTTTATATACCAAGTAGTTTAATAAGAGTTGAAAGGGGTGTAAAACATACAGAGTTGGTTCCTAGAGTGTTATGGTTTTTAAAAATAAAAAATAAAAACCAACAAAAAGAAGTGCAAAAAGAGAGGCAAATATGGTTTGATTTTACCCCTAACACTAACAGACATATTTAACAGTGTTAGTCCCATTTTCAAAGCAAAATTCAAACATGAGGGACAACTTGTTGACTTATTGATTTCAGATCCCACTTTCAAAGAAATTACTAAACCTTAAGGACCAAAAGTGAAGTTTACTCTTGATTAAAAGAGAAAGGTGACTACGATCAGAGATGCAAGGGATTTGGGTTCTGTCATTATTAAGCAATTTTAAAACATTAGACAAATAGAGAAAGTGCGATTGGCTTCTTTTCTCCAGGAAGCATGCAGGCACTTATTCTGTACCCTCCCAACATCCAATCAAAGACAATACATGGTCAAATTCAAAACAATCAAAATACAGAACATGAAACCCTAGAAACCTAAATAGCATCGCAAAAAGACGAACCATCTTCTTTCAACTTCAACATTTGCCATTCGTTATTCATCCTGGTAGACAGAGACATGAATTACAAGTGGTTTCTTCACAAATAAAAAAAAAGTAAAACAAGTGAATAAAAAAAAACCTGATGATTTTGCAGTTTGAATATAGCATAGTTGGTAACTCTCTTGGTTGATTCACATATCACTTATCGCTCACCCCCATCTTCTTCACCTGATTAGAGCTCTTTATTGAAGAAAGAACCTGGGGTTTCATGACCCCACCCCCGATTTGCACCTCCAACAACCTGATTCAGGGCTTTTTATTGAAGGGCTTTTTATTGAAGAAAGAACTTGGGGTTTCACGATTTGCCAACACCTCCTACCCCCCAAAATCATAACCTAGTTTCTTTGTATCTCTCTCAACGAACCTGCATTCCCTCCTCATAAGATCCTGGTGTTTTTACAAACGGAGGGCTTCATCAGGAACCAAGGGTTTCAAGAAAAGGACCAACCTCTGTGTTTTACTGTCCTTCTAAAATCCAACGTATCTATGATATTTATTAATCTACATCTGGTTTTAGTTGATGATTTCAGTTTGCATTTGGGTTTTAGTTTGGGTTTTTAGTTTGGTTTGGACTTTTTCTAGGTTTTTAGTTTGGTTTGGATTTTTCGATTTTGAAGACTGATTTTGACAGGAGAAGGTACCGGAAATAGGAGATGGTGCCGAAACCCCGGAAGTTCACTCAAATTTAAACGTATAAATTGATAAAATATATAATAATTATATTTTATCTAGAAAATTAAAATAAAAAACTAAAATGTCCATTGCTTAACAAATTCTTTTAATGGTCATTCAAAAAAGACCAAATCTGAACATGTTTAAAACAATATTGTTCATATTGTATTTTCGAAATTATGTTGTAACTAACAAACCAGAAGGACTAAATGTGTAGTTTATTTCTATAAGAAATATTATTAACTTTCATTTTAACTAGTGTCATACCCGTCGATTGGTTCGGTACTTGACATGACTTTTTCCAATTATTTTTGACACTTTTTCCAATTATACCCCCAAGTAATATTATTTATTTACTTTCAACATGCCCTTTTTGATCATTTCACATGCTCATAAGCTAGTTTTTGCCAAACGTAACTTATTCATCAGCTAGCTTATCAGCTACCAGCTAGCTTATAAGTAATCAGCTACCTTATTAGTCATAAGCTAGCTTATCAGCTAGTTTGCCAAACATAGCCTAAAAAAACACAAAAAACATTAAAAACACTAAAAAATGTGGGTCTTTTAAACACTAAAAGAAACTCATCTCCAACCACACACTAAAAAACAATACTAAAAACACTTTTGATAATAAAATAATATTATTTTATTAAAACTTAATAATTATGATATATAATTGATTTTTATAATTAAAATAAAATTATCACTTAAAACTGCAGAAAATCAGTAAAAAAACTACAAAAGCCAGTAAAAAAATTGCAGAAACGAGTAAAAAAATGCAAAAAATCAATATATAATTATCACTTAAAACTGCATAAAACCAGTAAAAAACTGCAGAAAATCAGTAAAAAAAAAAAGCAAAACAGCAGCTGTTTAATCTATTTTCTTACAGAAAAAACTGTTGAAAATCAGTAAAAAAATTGTAGAAAATCAGTAAAAAAACTGCACAAAACTAGTAAAAAATGCATAAATTAATTATTCAAATTAGTAAAGTATTAATATATATATATATATAATTAGAAAAGCCAAATAAAATATTAGTATAATTTTTAGAGGTCTACTTTTTTGGCCTTCAAATATAGAGGCTAATAATTTGTCCCTCTATTTTATTTTTATTTTTGTGTTTTAGTGGTGGGTTGTAGAAAAAAACACCTTATTTTTTGTATTTTTAGTGTTTTTAAAGGTGGGTTGGAGATCGTCTTATACCCTTACCTTGGTTTCCCTTTGGTTTCCCTCACCAACTTAAAGGGCAAAACTTCATCCTCTTGGATGAATTCAAAACTTCATCCTCTTGGATGAGACCTTATTTGCTCCACCAAAATACAAGGGGGTGTTTGGGATTGCTTATTTAAAACAACTTATAGCTTTTATTCAAAAGTGGTTTTCAACTTCTAATAAGTTAGGAGCTCCTTAGTTCTCAAAAAACTCCTTATCATCGGTTTGGCGCCGATATAAGCTATTTTGCCAAACACTCAAAAGAGCTTATCACCGGTGCCGTACCGGAATAAGTCAATAGGTTGTTTTTATAAGCAATCCCAAACACCCCTTAAATATAGTAAAAAATAATAGAATAAATATATAAGAGAGAAAATAGCAGCGATTTATTAAGGATCCGTTTGGTTTGTAGGATTGTTTTTTTAGGGATTTAGATTTCATTGAAGGATTGGATTTAAATGGATTTGAAATCATTGGTATGTTTGGTTTGTAGGATTTAGAATGAAATTGGATTCCATTATTTATAAATATATATCTACATCTATATCTATACTACCTTATAATGCAAATTTAACAATCTCTTAAAAACAACTAATAAAGCACTAAGTACTACCCCTTTAAGCACAATCTCTTAAAATCTCTTAAACACAACATGTAAAGCCATAGGTACAAGCTATCAATGCAATTCTTTATTTAATCAGGGTTCATACTCCCATAAAACTTCAATTCATACCTCTCGATCTTCTCCAGACTCCCACTTTTCTCAAGGTGACGATTGGCTTCGATGACGATTCATAGACCTTTAATTTGAGGGTATCGCTGCAAACCCTAAACCCTCCAACCTCTCGATTTCTCCTCACCCTCAAATTTCCTCATTTGAACCCAGGTAAGTTTTTTGGTTTTGATTGAATTTGGTTTACCAGCTTTTTCTTTGTATATTTTTGTCTTGATTTTGAAATCTGCTATTCTCGATTTCGTATCTGTTCCTATTGATTTTTGGATTCTTTTGAAAAAAAATCGTCGATCTCGATTTCAGATATGTTCCTCTCTATTTTGATATTTGTTTGTCTCGATTCTGATTTTTGTTCCGCTGGATCTGTTGTTAGCCATGGAAGAAACACCTACAAACAAATATCAAGATCGAGAGGAACACCATATTATGCAAGTTCTTGTGTCTCAACTTCTTACAGGTGAAAAGTTCTTTGTTAAGTTATGTTATGTCTAAAATCTGGCAGTTGCTCCCTCTTCGATCTACTCAGCTTCCACAAATGGAATCCACTTTATGGTTTCTGTATTGATCGAATCTTCTTTATGGTTTCTCGATTCTCACATGTGCACAGAAAAGGGGAAATGGATCTTGAGCAAAACTGAGTATCCAGTTACACTTCTGAACTTGAGCAAAACTCAAATTTATATCAAAGTTGTAATTTTTTTTTGGGTATCATAGTTTTATTCTTTGCAGATTCGATTTATCAAAGTAACTGTTGGGAAGACTGGCTTTTATTGGGTGTAATATGACGGTGCACTCACAGATCGTTTGAGGAAAACCATAGAAGAGAAATGCTTTCAGAAGATAAATTTGGTATGTTTCACTTATCTTTCTCTTGACAATAAGCCAATAGGAGATCAAAGAAACTTAAATATTGTGTTTTTAAGTGAAACTATTTTTCGTGACCAATTCCGAAAGCTGGGAGTATTTGATTTCCCAAAAGAAATAGTTGTGTGATTATCTATTTCTGGATTTCATTAGGATATTGGATTGATAATGATTTGTCGTTAGTCCAATCACATCTTTTTCTACAATGATTTTTATGTTGCTTGATGGATCTATTTGGGGAGGATCTATGTTATCTTGTGTTAGCAGGACATAGCAATATATTACTTGTGATCTTTGCTAACCCTGCACAATATATTAAATGATGCTATTTATGATCCTTGAAATCATCTGGACCAATTTTTATTGATGTCGACATAACATCTTTAGAGTAAGCATCTCATTTGAACCGATTTTTTTTTATTGATCTCATCAAACTTCTTGATTTGTAATGTTTGTAACTAACTTCATCTTCTATTTTGTATCATGGACTTTATCTTATAATTCTGTCATCATTTTTTATAAAGAGTTGCTGCCACATTTGTATTTTTGTGCAACCGTATGATAGTACGGTTTTTGAAGATTAGAGTGGAAGATTAAGGGGTTGTCTACTAAAGACTTACCAGGTAAGTGTCTACCGGAAAGAGAAATTACTTTCACTTGCCTTATGTTTTAACATTCTTGCCCATCAAAATGAATTCTTGGTAAGTTTTTTTTAAATCTGGTAAGCGCTTACCGAGTAAGTCTTTATTCTACTATATCTCTTACCGGGTAAGATCCATGATGCCTGGTCCTTGGTTGAGTGTTTAGGTAATCGGTATGTGCTTACTGGGTAAGCCTCAAATTAATCGTAAAGACTACTTATCACTGTTAAGCCTCAAGTCGTCTATTTATATCTCACCATAACATGATTAAGTTGTTAATTTGTAGGTTTTGGAAAGACTACTTATGAGTTATGAATGTTTAGGAACAACATTACCTTATTAATGTGCATATATTTGTGACAAAAGGTGTATCATCATCGATACTTTGCTTCCACGATCTGGTTCGTTATCTGTTAATTGACTAATTAACCATGTGGTAGATTTTAGTTTGCTTCTGCTGATCTATAAGTATAAAAAATTCCAACTTTATAATTATTGAAATTTGCTTCTGTGTAGGTAGGAAGTATTGATTTATTGATGATTGAATTTGTTTTATATTTTGCAATTCTACTTCATAGTGTTTGATGTAGCTGAAATTGGTGTCAAGATCATACTCAAACTTGGTAAATCTCACCTTCGGTGAGTTTCCGTCGCCGTTTTTTACCCGTATGACATGCCAAATGCCACGTACTATGACAGTTGCCGGAATAATTTCCGATTTAGACGATGACCCATCAGAAAGTGTATGCTCTGAACTGATTTATCTTCTTCATCAATCTAACACGGCCGTTTGATCTTAGTTGCTCGCTAACCAGCTTCAGATTAAAGCTCACTAGAAAACCAATGGTTCATTGAGAGGTTAGACTTTCGGTTGGGATGAGAATTCACTTCTTCTAGAGGTTGGACTTTCAGTTGGGATTATTATGGGCGAACGGTTAGTATCAAGATTCTTCCTGTCAGACACTCATATGTGTCACCTTCAATCTGTGTTGAATCTTCCCGAAACAGAATCGAAAGTTTCCGATCTCATCAACCTGTTTTTTCTTCTGTTTATGTTGTATATATCATTTATCTTGACATAAGCTCAAGCATTGCAATATTTGATATATGTAGTTGGTTTGTTTATACAATTCACATTTTCTAATGTAGTTGGTTTGTTTATACAATTCACATTTTCTAATGTAGTTGGTTTGTTTATACAATTCACATTTTCTAATGTAGTTGGTTTGTTTATACAATTCACATTTTCTAATATAGTTGTTAGTACTTGTCCCTTACGGATGAAATTTCCCTTGAAAAACTATGGTTCTAATGTATTAAAATTTGTATGTTCTATAGCATGTACAATACGAATTTTTTTGACTTATAATGCAAATGAATCTTGTTCAAAACTTTAAATCCCGTCGCATTGCGCGGGTACATGACTAGTACTTAATAAAGCAAATCTACTTTTCTCATAAAAACAATCCTTTAAAGCATATTGTACAACCCAAAAATGCATAATTTCTTAATTTCTTAATTTCTTAAAAAACCCTTCATTCTCCTCTTGATTATCCCAATGCTAACACCAGACTAAAAATGACTCTTCATTCTCCCAAGGACCCAATAAACTCACACCAGCATAACACTGTTGATGCCTAAATGCTTTTACGACCTCTCATTATCACCGTACAAGTCAGGTTCAAACCCCCAAGGCATGTGACGATTCCTTTCTTCCAATACACGATTCAGGCGACGATTTAACCGCCAATCCAGGTTTTATTTGTGTTTCGGTCCTCTCATTTCTGTTTGATTTGAGGTACATCATCAATTTTATTGTGGTTTAGATTTTGTGTTAATGAAATGTGCTTTAGATTTGCAGGTTTGATTTTTGGTTCGATCCTTTCTACGTAAGTTGTATTTAAACGTATTCCATCAAATTTTTGGTCGATCCTTATTTTCTGTTTATTTCTCTTTAAATGACTCTAAACCCTCTTCGGGCTTTGATTTTCTATTTATTTCGATCCTTCCTTAAAAAAAGTTCGCTTTGTTTGAATCTTGCCACTTCTTTCTCAAACCCTCATGTTTTTTAGCTATTGTTCAATAGCTAGAATTTTCTTTTGGTTGCTAGAGATGGGAAGTAGCTACATGAGTATTCACCAGTAAAATAGTAAAACAGGTATTCTCAGGTATGCACTTTGTTGCATCATGGATTCATGGTAATTATAGTTTTCCTTTTCCTTGACCAATGTGCAAGTTTCATATTTCTTTGCTTCATTTTCTTCTTCAGTTTTGACAGGAGTAGCCCATTTCCTTTTTCATTTTCTTCTTCAGTTTTGACAGGAGTAGCCCATTTCCTTTTTCATTTTCTTCTTACAGATGTCCTATTACCAGCTGAAAGACTTGCAACCTCCTTCCTTGGATGACACTATAAAAAGGTTACTTGGTAGAGGTAGCTACTTTTCATCTCCCAATGGTATGTGTCTTGGTTTCTTTATTAGATTAGCTCATCATTCTTCGCTCCCGCATACATACGCATCTTCTTCGCTCAACCTAGGTTTTTTTGGTGCTTCTTGCTGTTCATCGCAATTAGGTTCAATAATTTCAACTTTCACTGTGTTCTTAAACACTTAACTGTTTCACTATTGGGTTTGATTGGAAGTCCAAAGGTCCCTGGATTTCAAGGTAAAACCGTTCCAATTTTGAAGTTGTAATCTTTCACGAAGTTTCTCCAAATACCGAAGAATTATGAATATATATCAGTTTGAACTTCGAATTTTGTCTTGATTTTGTCCGGAATCATCGGAGAATGCAACTCAATATCAGTTTGAACTTTGAATTTTGGCAGGAGGAGGATGGAAGCTTCAGCCTTAAGATCATGGGAATAGTCATCAAGGTTTCTAAGGTGGTGTTTGGAAATGACGTAATTGGCTTGATGAAATTAATGGCTTATTCGGTAAGCCATTTATAGGTGTTTATGGAACTCACTTAATGATATAATTATTGTCTTATTAGTTTTTTTTTTAAACGACAAGTTAGTAGTTTCGGACTCACAGTGACATCCATATGGCAGTATGTGGGACCCGAACCTTCACCTTAGGGGATAAACCCCACTCCTCCACCATTTATAGGAAAACCACCACTCCCAAGGCTCGAACCCGAGACCTTGTGGATGATGTAAAAACCCCGGTACCGCTAGGCCAGAGGCCCTTTGGTTATTGTCTTATTAGTGCAACTCTCTCCTCCTAACTTAATTCTCTCAGCCACATCATTCTCTAAAGTGCCCTTCCCCTTCACACTTGACAGAGAAGAAAAAAACCCAGCAATCTCTCTTTACTCTCCCTCCCTCCCTTCATCCATGGTCACCGTTGCCTCCCTATGTCACCACCTTTTCAGAGCATGGAAGTGAGAGAGAATTGAATTACAAGGGGGTTATGCTTGGGTTGCATTTGGGTTTTCGAATCCTCATTCTCTGATTGCATTTGGTTTAATTATGTTATTGGGTTCATATATTTATGTTTGCTATAGTTTTTATTCTAGAAGTTTAACTCCAACAATAACTCCATTTTGTATTGGTGAGGATGCGATTAAAAAGGCAAAAGATCGTGTTAGAAAAGAGAGTTATAAGGTGATAAGCATCAGAATATAATTGATCTGGTGTATCTCGGTGCATTTTATTAATGTTGATATTCAATTAGGATTGATCTAAAGATGAAGAATTTCAAACCTCTTTCACAAACTTTTTTCGTTTGAGAAAACATGTTAAAGAAAAACCTTGTCCTAAATGTTTGGGTTTTTTCTATTTTAGAGAATTTATAGGAGATGATTTAAAAAGATCCAAAAAGGAAATTAGAATGTAAAGTTATTGGGATGAAATTTAATCAACTTTGATCATATGTTTGGTTGGTAGAATTACCATGGAGTATGTCAAAAGAATTTCAATCTATATGTTTGATTCACTAAATATAAGTTTCTAATTGTCGTAAAATAGTCAACTTTAATCAACTTTGATCATAGGTATGCATTATCTACTATTTTTAGCTTCTATATTTTTTTGGTAAAAGATTTGATCTCTTAGGTGGTGTTTGTTTTTTAAGAGGTGCTGAAGTCTAAATTCTGATTTCACTCATTTTAGTTTTGAAATGGTTATGAAACGTCTAAATAAATCAGATATAAGTGGTGATTAAGAGCTTAAAATGAAAAAACAAACAAGGTCTTAGAGACTTCAGAAATTGATGACCATAATTTGAAAGCTTGGTTTTTTAACTTTGAAGATGATGCAAAAGGTGATGAATAGATTATTTTTCAGGTAAAAGTTTATGTAAAGTTTAGTTTTGTGAAAAGTGGTTGTTACGAAGTCTTGGAGCATTATGTTGCTCTATATATACCTTAGGCAGTATTTGGTGGGGGTATATCCTTCCTCATTTTGTGATTAAATCTTTTTGTGGAATAAAATTCACATTTTGCTCTACATATTGTTTCATACAGGGGCATAAAAGTCTTTTAACATAATTAATATTTAAAAAAAGAAAAACAAAAGAAAAAGGAGGAGATGCCACGTGGACTCCCAAATGTTTCTCCTTTATCTATATCTATACTATATATATATAAGGATGCTAAACGGTTGAAGTTGGAATCTTTAAGGGGTATAAGTTTCTATACACAAGGTACAAGTTTGTGAAGCTCCACCGCTCTACAAAACCTCCACGTTCAAACATGATGGGAAAAATCAAATTAGTTTTAATTTTTAAATTACACTTTGCACCCTTATAATAAGTTATTTGATTTACTTTACATCCCTTTCTTTTTTCATTTTCATTTCACACCCTTATCGTATTAACATAGATAATCGTATTTTAACTAAAATGTTTTAAAAAATACGTTTCTTTTTTTTACAAATTATACCATTATAATCGTCTCATCGGCATCTTATAAATGAGTTCAATATTGAATATTTTTTGATCAAATCATATTATTAAATACAATAAAAAGCATAACTACGTAGTGGATCAATTTTAAAAATTACATTTTATACTTTAAGTTATATATTTAAACGGTCGCACCAAAGATTTCAAATCTTTCCACAAAAATCCAAATTATTCTTTTTAAATTATGATTGTACTTGAGTTTTGTAAAAATAATGGATGACGATTTATAAAGGGGTGTTTGGGATTGTTTATAAAAATAACTTATTGACTTATTCCGGTGCAGTGGTAATAAATTATTTTGAGTATTTGGATTGGAAAAAAAAGAAGAAGTTTATACCGATTCCACATCGGTGATAAAAGTTAAACACTTCTAATTTATTAGAATCTCATTATGACTTTTAACCCTTTTCTAACCTTTTACACGTATAAGCAATCCCAAACACCTCCTAAAAACAACTTATTAACTTATTCCAGTGTGACACCGCCATAAGCTAATCCAAACAATTTCAGAAAACTCCGATATGCCACCACATAAGTTGATAAACACTTTTATAGAAAAACATGGATTGTTTTAAATAAGCAATTACAACGCCCGTTAAGTTCATAGCAATAGACAATTTGATATCTTAAAAGAGTTTGAGACTTCTGAAATTAGGGTAGATGAAACATTTAAATCCCGCTGCGTTACAGCGGGTACGCCTGCTAGTATATATATATATAGATTAATCATAAATTTATTCTTTTTGCTTTTCTCTCAATCCTTTTTAATACGATATTTTATATCTTTTCTCTTATAATTAATATTAGTATTATTTAATCAAAATCCTAATTTTATAATGTAAATGAATATTAAAATTTTATTTTAAATTTTAAATTAATTTTATTGGAGCAAAACGTGTATTTTCCGGACATGCAAACCGGCTTACACAGGCTGCCAATTCCCAATGTGAGAGGCATACATGACGTACTCAACGGCAAGGCGATTGCGAGGGGACCTGGGATCAAACCAAGACCGACGGCCTATTGGAGCAAACATCTCCTCGTCCTTAACCAACTGAGCTACACGTCATTGGCTTAAATTAATTCTATTATTTAACTATTTTCAAACACATACATGTTCTATAAATTAATCAATCTAGACATAACCAAAATGATGCAGATTAGAGCATTATGTCCTATCATTATCATCTCAATAAGATAAGAATCTTAAATATCATCTCAATTTAAATTACGTATACATATATATATATATATATAGGCGGAACACCGTGGAGGTCTATGGGGGCCATGGCCTCCCTGGTTTTTTGCTCAAATATAATTAATGACCAATTTGAGTCACATATCTCGGTTGGTTAATGTGTAAGGCCCCTGTCCTCTTAGTCATGGTATCCAATCTCCTTAACACCACTTTTGCATTTTATTTGATATTTTTTCCCATTTACTATGTATGAAATTTAAACTTTTCCATTTCTATTTATTTTTTCTTTCCCATTTACTATGTATTAAATTTAAACTTTTCCATTTCAGTTAATTTTTTCTTTCCATTTACTATGTATTAAATTTAAACTTTTTGATTTCTATTAAATTTTCTTCCCATTTACTGTATGTTAAATTTAACAATATTAAAAAGATAATGTTTAAATTAGCGAATAAGGTTAATTGCTAATCTAAATTATATCATCTTATAAACTTATTACAACGTCTTTAAATATAATGCTTTTATTTTTTGGTCTTATACATTAAGTCTTATAAAGTGGTCTTAACAGTTTAAGATTCTATGTTTAGTCTATATTAACCAATATTTATTTTAAAATTTAATAATAGATCATAGCAAAAAAAGTTGGATGCATATCATTTGAATCTTGATTTTTTTTTAATATTATATTTCGACGCCCTAGACTTGAATGGTCGTGTTCCGCCCCTGTATATATATATACACGTCATTGGCTTAAATTAAATTACGTATATATCTAAGTATATTTAATTTTGTATATAGAGATAGATTCAATAACAAACCACTTAAATGTTACAAACTATACAAATTCGTACAAATCCATATAAAAATATTTTTTTTTGATGGTTTTTCATCAATTCATATTATTTAATATATTATTACACATATGTTTGTTTTACATGTATTTGTTTAATAATGTAAAAATTGCATATGTAATTTTTTCACAAGGTGAAACAAACATATGTGTAATAATATCTTAAATCATAGCATTTGATGAAAAAATCAAGAAATTTTTTATTTTTATATTGATTTGTACGAGTTTGTAAGTTTGTAACATTTAAGTGGTTTGTTATTGAACCAACCTCTTTGTATATAATGCATAAAAGAAATTACATTTATAAA
Source organism: Silybum marianum (assembly GCA_036898165.1). NCBI lineage: Eukaryota > Viridiplantae > Streptophyta > Magnoliopsida > Asterales > Asteraceae > Silybum > Silybum marianum. Next base: position 9,074,299 of record CM072540.1, on the reverse strand, counting down.
TTAAAAATAAATAAAAAATAGGATTGTATGACCTTTTATTGTAGAGTTTTATTGAGACTTTTATTTTATTGGTATAAAAAAACGTGTTAGGATGATCGAATTTAAGCTTATGTATAATGTTTTTAAAAAATGTTTTGTAAATCGTTAAATAAAATAATAAATTTATCTTCATTCACATTATAAAAGTAGGATCGGTCGAAGAATATACTAAAATGATAAAAAATATTGGATTAAAAAATGAATAAGAAAAAAGCAAAAAAAAAAATTACGTGAGGGAACAAATTTAGAGAGAAAAAGAGGGAAGGAGGTAGAAGGGGGGGAAGAGTTAACACAAAAATGTAAACTGCGGCACGGTAGCAACTTTATTTCATTTAATTGATATTAACAAAATTGATGATGTGTTAAAATCTGATTGGAGGAGAGGGTTGGGATAGGAAATCTCTGGACAAATGATTTTTGAATACATTATTTTCAGGTAAAAATTTATGTGAAGTTTAGTTTTGTGAAAAGTGGTTGTTACGAAGTCTTGGAGCATTATGTTGCTATATACCTTAGGCAGTATTTGGTGGGGGTATATCCTTCCTCATTTTGTGATTAAATCTTTTTGTGGAATAAAATTCATCTTGGGTTTCATCTCTTTTTCTTTAAACTTGATTTTTATTATTATTTAGAGTAAACTGCAATTTTGGTCCCTGTGGTTTAGGTCCGCAGAAATTTTTTGTTGCAAAAAAACCACCGTAGTATGTAATTCATTGCGGATTGGGTCCTTGACATTAACTCCTGTTAAGCCCCTCCACGTGCCTTGCACATGAGGGCATTTTGGTCTTTCTATTTATTCTTTTTGTTCACACTAAAAACAACAAACCCAGGGCCAAAATTGTAAATTACTCTTTAATATTAAATAATTTTATTATTTATTATTTATTATTAATATAATATATATATCTATATCTATATATATATATATATTAAAGGAGTAACCGGTAGCTATGACGTGGCTTCTCCTAAACATCACAAGCCTACCTTTCTTTTTTCTAAGTTTTTTGATTTTTTTAAATATTTGATATGTTATTCATGCTTATACTAAAAACAAATAGCTCACACCATCACTTGATTTGTTTTTTTATCCCACAAAATTGTCATTTTTCGACAAAATCGTTTTTCAGGTTTACTTTGAGAATATAATCCAGGTATTATTTCTTATTGAATTTTGTTGAGATTTTAGAGCCATTTTTTTTAACTTTTGTCTTTTATATTATTCTTATGGTTTTATCAATCGAACTGAAAGTTTGTTCTTGACAACGTTTTAGAGTTTTGATGGTGAGAACAGTTAGATAATCGAATCTTGCAAGTACGTATTACAATGTATGAAATAACTCAACAAACTTCAATATGTTCATTTTCAATGGTTTTATTTACTTTTTCAGATTTATTTCGAGAAACTAATTCAAGTATACATTTCTCTTTTACTTTTGGATTGATGATCGAATCTTGCAAATATGTATTATAATCTATGATATAACCTTAACAAACTTCAATATGTTAATGGTTATTTTTATTTTTGCAGGTTTATTTCCAGAAACTAATTCGGCTATACATTTCCTTTTTACTTTTATCTATTTTGTAGCTTATCTTTTAATCATTTTTATTTTGCATTTTTACTTTTTTTTGGGAAAGTAACAATGCGTATAAATCAGAACTTTTATTAAATGGGTCTATTTATTTTTATTTAATTATTTATATTTTGTTAGTAATATGACAATACTTATTGATAATGATTTCACAATTTAATTCAATTTATAAAATTATATATAAAAAGGAATATAAAATAAATAATAAATTTTTGGATCATTATTAATAGTTGATATATACATGTATATTATTAAACTCAAATCAATATAATTATAAAACTTATTTAAAAAATTATAAACTTAATAGAGCTACTCTCATGAGATGTATAAAACGACTATGAAACAATATCTTTAAATTAAAATAACTAAAAAAGTTACTACAATTATATTATTAATATATATATATATGCATACATTTATACACATGTATATTTTTTTTAATTTTCTTTAAAATCAAACTATATAGATGAATCAAATAAATGTGGAATCAGTTATTTCATTTTAAATGAAATGTTAGTTGATGAATGTTACATTATGTATTTATTATCTTTTTGATAATTAAAATCTTTAATCAATTCAAAAAACCTTTCATCTTTTCTAATAATGAATCATCAATATATATAAATGAAAATTTATTACTATAAAAAATCTCTCTCTCTCTCTCTCTCTCTCTATATATATATACAAGATACCATGAGGACATCTTAGGATTGCTTGGTTCATGAGTTTTCTATTAGTCAAATTGCAATTGAATCTCATTTTTTGGAAAATTTGCTAAATAACAATGACAATTTTGAGGTGTATTTTTTTCTACGATTTTCTTAATTTTTATTTATATTCATTTTTTTACCAATATAACACCTCACTGAATTTTATGATCTTCATTATAGGTTAAATCCACTCAAATCATGAATAGGTGTATATGACATAATGTTTTTTACAATTATGTTATATATATATACATTGATGATTAATAATTAGAGAAGATGAAAGATGTCAGGAATTACAACACAAAAAATTATGTTGATATCTTAAAATTGTTTGGTTGATGAGTTTTCCTTTCGTCAAATTGTACATGAACGTTCATTTTGAAATTCATAAAATTGCTAAATAACAATGATAATTATGAGGTATATTACTTATGATTATACCAATCATTTCGGGAGTGGACATGCATTTGGGTGATATATAGTTGTTGTGTCATTTAGTTGTACTTTTGTTTCTTTCTTAATAAAATTGTCAAATGTAATATTTTTTTTCAACAAAAATAAAAAAATTCATGCAATTTCATTAATTACACAAGCAATGCATACATCATCTATGGGTTTATCGTTAATGTTAGTCATTTTTTTCATTTATCTTATATATAACCCATTAGTTAAATTTTAATTTTTCAAATCATATAATTAGTTTGTATGTAGCAACTAATAGTTTTAACCACATTTGTTGAATTATCTCAATCTGACGGTTTGAATGAGTTATTCAATTATTTTATTTTCATAGTTTTCTTTTGAACTTGAACTTGATCTTAATCCTATATATATATATATATATGTATTAAAAAATAACAAAAGGTTTTGAGCGCAACACCATGAGGATTAAGTATAAAATAGGTGGATTGGATGATGTGACATCATAATAATCAAGTGATCTTAAATATTAAAACGTGACATTGGTTTTGCTTATCTCACGTTGGTAAGAAGATGTTAAATTGAAAAAATATGTGAGTATATTGCTAAGAGGAAATGATGCATTGTTGACAAACTTATAGAACTAATAGTAATCCTATTTTTATGTGGTAAAAGTTACTATACAGCTTAGAGCATCTGCAGTGCGAGGTTTATCAAACTTCAACTTTTTAAGGACCGGTTCTTAAATCTGTTTACATTAGGAGTGAAAGGGTTTTTGCCAACTAGGTTGAATCGGTTCCTTAATAATTCATCCTCAAACAATAGTGGGTCAAGTAATAATTAAGTAATAAATTATTATAATTTTAAGATATTTTTTACTTTATCAAACCGATAAAAATTATTTAGTTTAAAATGATAAAATTATCTCTATAATCACAATTCTTTTTAAAATGCATATAAAATTTGAATTTTATATAAATATCAACAATTATTCTTAACAAATGTATTATCTTCATCTAAATTTTTATTTTTATCAAAAATTGATATACCTTTAAAATATTATTGTTATTTTAATTTATTGTAAATTCTTTTTGTAAATTTTAATTTTTTGTAATCTAATTAAATAAATAGTTTTTAATTATTATAATTTTTGTTATTGAATTTTTTTTATATAAATCACTGAACGGTCGATAATCAAGAATGAAAGGTTTATAAAATGTGTAAGAAAAATAAATTTGACGTGGCGGATTCATGAACCTTTCAAGAAGTCCATGATGACTGTGGATGTTCTTAGATGAGGGATGCATTTGTGTAAAATTATAGAGTTGATATTAAACCTATATTCTTATAAAATAATTACTATAATAGCTTGCTATCCTGATTTTTCAATGTGATTAGCCTTGCATGTTGATCAACTAATCTGTATTATATTATTTTCAATAATAGTAATATGATTGTGGGATATATTATTTGAGTTTTAAACAAAATTATTGTTGGTATATCACAAATTTATCGTAATAACAAACGATTAAGAATATATGCAAATTAACGACTTATGAAAATATGTTCATTTTTACATTGTACTTCATTAATTTTTAACTGAAAAAATGCATTTTATTTTAACTCAATTTAATATTCCGATGAAAAAATTATCGGCATATCGCGCAACGCGCGGGTCCAATACTAGTATAATATATATGTATAACATATTTAGACACGGGGGCCCACCCGCTGCCTTCTCTTCCAGGTTCCGTCCGACGACAAACGTTCCTTTCCGGCGAAAAACTCCGATGACAACCACCGTTCCATTTTTTCAAGTCTGATCCAAATTTGCTATGAATGAAATCAAAGTGATTATTGAGAGAGAAAGTCACGAAATCGAAGGGATTCTAGAGAGAGAAAACCTGCGGTTTGTTGTTGTAGAAATGGTTTTTAATCAAGCTATGAGTTCTTCAATCCGATTCGAAAGACTTCAGATAGTTTGGTAATGTAGGTTTTCCTTTTCTTGATTATCTCTTTATTTTGGAGCTTTATATTCATAATTTTATGGGTTTATAAGGATTATTTGAAGTAATTCTTGTTGGGTTTTCAAGATTCAATAATGCGAAACATAGGAATTCTCACACAACTACACACACTTATTCTGTTTCTAGCTTCCTAATTTTTACAAAAATCTTCTTGATTTCCAATGTTTATTTCAAGAAACTTGTTTGCATAGATTAACCCTTGTAGTTCTTCAAACTTCTCACATGAATTCTGGGTTTCAAGAATTATTTCAAAAAATCTTGGTTTCTAATGTTTATTTCAAGAAGTTTATTTAGAGAGGTTTACCTGAAATTAGCCCCCATTAGTTTTTTTATATATTTAATTTTATGAGAGATTTTGCAGAAAATGGAGGACAATCGAATGATTAAAGGGGTAGAAGAATTGGCAACCCCTTCATATTTGGTGGTTGCTTTAGCTGTCAATGGAAGCAGAAAAACCAAATATATTGCTTTAGCTGTCAATAGAAGAATTGTGACCTCCCCACATTTATCTGATTTCCTGGTGACAACTCCGACTGCAGATTCAATCAAAACCCATCTCCAATCGAAAGCCATCTCCATCCATCTCTCTATTTTACTCGTTACGGATTTTGCAGGAGATCTGGGTTCAGATCTGTTACCAAATCTAAACCCATATGCATCCATCCATCCATCATCTTAACCATCATCTCTGTATCAATTATGAAATTGATTTTGATTTTAATGGTGAAATCAGATAAATGTGGGGAGGATTTTCATTAATGAGGGGTTGATCGGAAGAAGGAGGAGGTTCACCGGAGATGGAGGTTCACTGCAGATGGGTTTAAAAGAATCAGATTATATGTGATTATGTGAAGAAGAAGACTTGGGGGTGGGGGGAAGTTCCTGGAGAAGAAGACATGGGGGTGGGAAGGATTTCATTAAAAGGGTTATTAAATAATATTATAATATAATAATAAAATTATTTAATATAAAGAGTAATTTGCATTTTGGCCCCTAGGTTTGTTGTTTTTAGTGTGAACAAAAAGAATAAATAAAAAAGACAAAAATGCCCTCATGTGCAAAGCACATGGAGGGGCTTAACAGCTGAAATAGAGACGGAGTTAGTGTCAGGGACCGAATCCACAACGAGTTGCATACCACGGTGGTTTTTTTGCAATAATTTTTTTTTGAGGACCTAAACCACATAAATCCACAAACCACAGGAACCAAAATTGCAGTTTACTCTATTATCATTTGTGTCTTTGGTTTAGATGCTTTGTGGTTTTGTAGTTTGTGGAGTTGTTGTTCAGTATTTGTTTCCTTATCATTAGTTTTATGAAATCTGTATATGAAAATTGAATAAATCTTGATGAAACTTTTACATTCTGTCGCATTATGCGGATATATAACTAGTAATTTACAAACAAAAGTTACGAAAAAGTTATTAAAAATATATAATTAATCAAATTATATTTTTATTAATCAATTATTGTAAAATAAATGTTTTTAACATTTTCTAAAACCTTATTTCATATAATCTTATGAATTACTATAAAATCCCGAGCATCTAAGGTGACTAAGAAAGAATCTGATAAAATTGAAATTGCAGCCCATGAAAACGGTATCGTAGGCAACAAGTTATCCATTAAGCTCTTACAGAATCGTCACATTGACTCAGTGGGTAAGACTCTTCATCCTTATTATCGTGATTAGTAGATGAGATTCACGACATTTGCCAAGTTCATCCAGTAAAATACATAACATGGGTAAGTGTTTAGTAAACTCCCCTAAATGTAAATCATATCATCGTTAAAAATCTCCTATAGAAAAACTACCAAAGCTTCAAAATTGTTTACATTTACAGCTTCCGCCACATTGCGCGGGTACACAATTAGTCTATACTATATACAAGAGCCTTAAACGGTTGAGAGTTGAAAAATTAAGAGGTACTTCACTTTATGCATCATGTCCAAGTTGTTAAGCTTGTACAACCGGCTCCACACGACCACACCCACTCCCCCTAATTTCTCCTCAAACCCAACCACGTCCCAGAAACTACTACAAAACCCACGACCCCCAAACCCTTACCAGTAGATTCCCGCTATCATTATTCACGTTCTTTCACGCTCCGCTTAATCTTCAAATCCTCATCAAGCAACTGATTATGGAGGCATTCGATTCAAGGAAGACATAATTTTAATTTTCAATTGGGTAAATCCTAGAACTCGGAAAGTCTGATAACTGCAACTGCAACTACTACTGTACTATTAAACAGGGGAAAGGAGAGCTATGGCTTTTTCAGTCTGGTGCGTTTTGTTCCCTTTTCATCTAATTTCTTCTAAGTTATTTGATTTCTTCTTCAAAATTTGTTTTTGTGTTGTTCTTGATCGAGGATTGAAGGTGTATGTAGCCAAAATGGGGGACAGTGGCACTTCTCGCTTCCTCCATCATTGATTTCAACTGAGAGCTTTTCCCTAATTAACTCAGGGGTTGTTGGTAACTTCCATTTTTTTAATTCATTTGCATTGTATGTGTTTTCAAATTTCCTTTAAACACGAAGACGAATCTACAACGTCTAATCCATGTTCTGCTAGGTGACTTCCATTTATTTTTATTTATTGAAGATTTTCTTTATTTTGTCTGTAAATTGGGAAGGAAAATTACAAATAATGTGCTAATGTTGTGTTATAACTCCATGGTGATGTTTTTGTTTCATTTCAATTTTAATTTTGACATGAAGAGCCAAAGTTTATGTATTTTCATGTAACAAACTGTAGTACTTTGTTTTTGCCAAGCCTGCAACCTAATAATTTTTGGATGCAAGCTGATTTATTTGTTCTTAACATGATCTGATTGTTTCTATATAGTCCCGTAACTAGTTTGGTGTATGGAATAATGATTACTTGTATGTTACAGACCTATGCTTTAGTTTATGACGACTTCTCTTATGTCTATGTTCTTGTCAACAAAGACTTGTTTTCAATGATGGCCTTCTGTAGCAAACCAGTGAAGTTGCACGTGAAGATAAGAAAAAATATATATTCCTTTGCCTCTAGATGCGAGAAACTATTTGATTCATGAGGTTTTTTATTATGGCTTTCACTTTCATGATGTTATTGTGTCTTGAGATCTGAGTTAAGTAAATAATTGTGGTGAATAATTTGCTTGCCAAGGATGATGCTCTCGCTTTAAATGGGAGCAAAGTAAATAATATATGGAATGGCAAATGCTGAAGTATATGTTTGTTTTGATCACTGATAGTGTAGGCTATGCCAACAAAGGCTTCTAAAAGAGTATTTTTTGGCTTGTTAAGATTATGAAGTATGGTAGATTTTTCCAGGATAGTTGATACCGCATGTATTTGCTTGGAGTTTGTTGCTTCATGGGACAAGGCACATAGTAGGTAGTGCATGTATTGGCTTGTTAAAATTATTATTCTAGAAATTATGATTCATGTATATGGTGATGGCAGCCGGAGAGGCAAAAATGAAGCAAGTAAACGATTTTTTTGGCTTGTTAAGATTATGAAGTATGGTAGATTTTTCCAGGATAGTTGATACCGCATGTATTTGCTTGGAGTTTGTTGCTTCATGGGACAAGGCACATAGTAGGTAGTGCATGTATTGGCTTGTTAAAATGATTATTCTAGAAATTCTGATTCATGTATATGGTGATGGCAGCCGGAGAGGCAAAAATGAAGCAAGTAAACGATTTAGGAGAAGCTGATGGAGTTGTGAATTTAGTATCTCCACCAAACTCCTTAAACAAACCCTCTTTTGGACACTCGAGAGAATGAAGGAGTTGTGGATTCGGTATCGCCATTAAGTTCCACAAATACACCCTCTTTGGACATTCAAGGGGATGAATATTTAATGATTGCTTAGGAAAAGCACCATGGTAGAAATTTTCTTTTATGTTAAGCCCAGTTTCGCCGTCGGCTTCCGAGTCACGATACGAAATTAGGTGAAGTCATTTCTCTGTTATTTGGTATAAACAACAATGATGATCAAGGAAATTAAGGCATTTTTCTTAATTTTCTGATTGAATCTTTCGCTATATTTTGGTTTTTTATCTTTTAAATATTTACTCGTCCCTTCTGTCGGCGATGCGCTCCTTGCCTTAATTGGCCGGGTCGTGCCTCCGGCGCTGTTACTTTGAATTATAAGTGATGGAAGGAAGTTTTGAGCAATATCGGTTGGATAACATAAGAAAGCACACATTGTTTTTATCTTCATTTTTAAGGTTTGAAATGTCGATTTACATGGTCGTTTTTTGAGTACTTTATTTATATATCTCACATTTAAAGGAGCAATGATGCTTTGAGATTGAAGGCCACCATGGAAAGGGGTGGGTCTTCGGAAGATATTGCTTACCTAAATACTTTTCAGGTATTTTTATTATAAATTAACTTTTCATTTTATTTTATTGTTTTAATAAATAGAGTAAACTACAAATTTGGTCCATGTGGTTTATTGTTTATAACACTTTTGGTTCCTAAAGTTTAAAATTTACACTTTCGCCATCTGATTTGGTCCTTGGCTCTAACGGTTGAAGAACCCTTTAAGTCAAAGGCATTTTAGTCTTTATACATTTTGTATCTTATTTCCTTTATTAAATAAATAAATCTGTAAATTACAGGGACTAAAAATCTAACTTGCTTTATTATAAACATCGAGACATGACGGACTCTCGGGTTTTTCTTTTTTCACCGGTCTCTTCTCCGACGTCAGCCACCTATCCGACAACTTCGCTGTTTACTTCTCTCACCCACGACACCTCTATCTCTGATATCTTTTTGTTTTGATGAAGGCAAACCCAAGTCGGTAAGAATTGGTTGTCTCTGTTGCTCCCTGTTCTCCGACGACCTCCTTCACCGCAGTCGGCTCCTATAATCGTCTCCTCCAGCAACCAGCAACCATTCGATGACCCCAGACTCCAACCTGCAACCGACTTCTTCTGCACCAGTTCTCCCCTGTTTTTTTTAGATCCAGGTTGTTGCATTTCCTCTGGACTATCACCACCACCATCTCACTTACATTACTTTCTCATAGATATCTCCTCACTCTCATTACATAAGGTACTGAATAAATTATTTGGGTTTAATTTGGGTTCATCGATTAGGTTGGGTTTAGGAGTTTTCTTTTAATTTTGGTGTATACAGTTTTGATTTTGGTTTGATTTTGATTTTGTTCTAACTTTGATGCTGGATTTTGGTTTCGATCGATGTTGCCAACATTCCTACAACGACCGGTTTCAAGTTTGAGGGGAGTTGTAGATGTGAGAGATGGGAAGGATCACAGAAAAAAAAGTAGGAGATGCTCGATGGTGACCAGAGATACTCGTCGGAGACCGGATATGCTCGTCGGGAAGAACATGCGGTTAACGGTGGAGTGGAATGTGTTGGCGGGAGGGGGAGGGTTCTAACATAGTGACATTACATATTTATTTATTTATTAAAGGAAAATAAGATATAAAGTGTAAAAAGACTAAAATACCCTTGACTTAACGGGTTCTTCTAACGACCTTTAGAGTCAGAGACCAAATCCGATCGCTTTTGCAAACTCAGATGGCAAAATTGTAGGGACAAAAATTTTATAAAAATAAACCACAGAGACCAAATTTGTAGTTTACTCTAATAGATATTAAACTTTTGTGATCAAAGAAATTATACATTTTATTGGATAGACTTGCAACTCTAGCTTCTTGAATTATACATCTTTTCCAAAATAAAATTCATTTTATTGTGTTTGATGTAACAAGTAATAAGACCATCTTCTCTTCTATCGGTTTAAAATGTAACAAGTATTATGATAATAGATTCTAGCAGAAATATGAGTTCTCATAGGAACACGTGGGTGGGAAGACTGGAAGCTACAATTAAGTCAAGTTGTTTGTTTTATAACAAAATTAAAATGAACGGTAATTCGTTAATTTGTCCATTTTTGACCCAATTATGACCCAATTTGTTTTGACCTACTTAGAATCGTTAAGAAGAATGAACCCCATTAAGGAACACTAAGACCCATTTTACCCTGATTAGATCCATTTACGTCCAATTACACACATTATGACCCACTTACTACCAATTTGACCCACTCAGGGCATGTTTGTTAGCAGCTCAATTACAATTAGCTCAAGGGACTCGACTTTTTGGTCGGTTATACATGACTGTTTGGTAATGACTAAATTATATAGAAAGTGGCTTAGTCAATAAGTTTGTAGAGGAGAGCTCTATGCAAAAAACCATGTTTTTTTCCCCAAACCCACCCCTCCCAATTAAACAACACGCTCCTTCCATCTATGAAAAATCCCTCCCAAACAAAATCTTCCCAATCTATCCGGACAGATTTATCCACACAGGAGAATAAGACCCATGATTCTCACTTATTCCAAAACGACCATTAAGGAACACTAAGACCCATTTTACCTTGATTAGATCCATTTACGTCCAATTTCACATATTATGACCCACTTACTACCAATTTGATCCACTCAGGGCATGTTTGTTAGCAGCTCAATTACAATTAGCTCAAGGGACTCGGCTTTTTGGTCGGTTATACATGACTTTTTGGTAATGACTAAATTATATAGAAAGTGGCTTAGTCAATAAGTTTGTAGAGGGGAGCTTTATGCAAAAAGCCATGTCTTTTACCCAAACCCACCCCTCCCAATTAAACAACACGCTCCTTCCATCTATGAAAAAACCCTCCCAAACAAAATCTTCCCAATCTATCCGGACAGATTTATCCACACAGGACATGATGTAAAATCAACCAAACAACCCGTTAGACTAGTTAAGGAGAATAAGACCCATGATTCTCACTTATACCAAAACGACCATTAAGGACCACTAACACCCTTTGTAACTCAATATGATCCATTCGATTCCAATTAGACATATTATGATCCACTTAGACTCGCTAACAAGAATAAAACCCGATTATACGAAAACGCCCATTAAGCACCACTAAGACCCTTTATAACTCAATTAGATCCATCTAGGTTTAATTAAAACAACCTAGACTTGTTAATAAGAATAGGGGCCGTTTACCAAACACTTACCTGGGTAAAGCGCTTACCAAGTCACATTAGCTTAACAGCCGAGTATTGCATTGACCATGAATCTTACCCGGTAATAGAAATAAGCTCAAGTTAGCACATTCTGTAGCAACAAGTAAAGTCGTAAACTCAAGAAACATGTATACATACATAAGAAAGTTGAATTTAGTTGGCATATACGATCTAGATAGAACCATGAGAAATATATCAAACCTTCTCAAAAATCGAATAATTGATTACGCAAGAGATTGGTAAAAAACGCTAATAATAAGTACCTGTCAAAACGACTTTTAAGGACCACTGTGACCCACTTAGATCCATTTAGGTCTAATACCATTTGTTACCCAAACGACCCATAGGGACCACTATGACCCATTGTACCACACTTAGATCCACCTAGGTCTAATTAAATATATTGTGAACCACTTAGTCTCATTATGACTCACTAAGAGTCGCTAAGGAGAATAAAACCCGTTATTCCGACTTATACCAAAACGACCCATTGAGGACAACTGAGACCCATTATACCACACTTAGATCCATTTAGGTCTAACTAGACGTATTACGACCCACTTAGTACCATTATGACCAACTTAGACTAGTTAAGGAAAATAAGACCCATTATTCTCACTTATTCTAAATCGACCATTGATTAGTCTCACCTAATACAATCAATTAACGCTTGTATAAATGGACTCTACAAACTAAACTCATTTTATGCGGAAACATGGCACTAGTGATTCTTTTTGAAAGAAAATCACCTGTAAAGCGATTGAAATAAGCTAAGAAATATGAAAATATCTCATCCTTAAGTCCCATCATGTAGAGGCCTTTCTTTATTTTCTGCTCCTGAAGATTTAATGTCAAAACCAAGCTCAGGTTAGAAAATTATGAAGCAACAAGCAATTTGGTAAACTCAAGAATCAAGTATACAAACATAGGAAAGTTGAATTTCTTTGGCATATACGATTTATATAGAACCATGAGAATGTATCAACAAGCTCATAAAATACCAGCATAACATATTGACATCCATTTATACCAAAATGAAACGTTAAGGACATCATAATCATACCTTCCCCACAATGAATATTCGGTTTAGATTGGTGATCGACTCCGAATATTACCTATTCGGAGTCGTAATTTGACGAAGAAGCCTTGTGGTATTACGACGTGTGATTAAATAAAAAAAGTATGTTCCATAGAATGATTCCCCGATTTTATTTTTGTTAGGTTTAAGTCTGACGAGAATAATATTCAATAACTAGCCATTCATTTATTTTGCTAAATAGATCGAGCAATAAAAATAAATATCATTGTTAAATATTTAAATTTCAACAATTTAGGGATGCAAATTATTTTTGTAGAACTGTTATACCTAAATTAGACACATTATGACCTATTAAATCCACTTACCCCAAAAAACAACCAATTAAAAAGCCATTAAGGACGACCAAGACCCGTTATACCTCTATTAGATGCATTAAGGTCCAATTAGACAAATTATGACCCAATCTGTCCCTTTTTGAGCTACTTAGACTCATTAAGGAGAAAGAACCTCATTATACCAACTTTTACCAAAATGACCCATTATAGACCACTAAAACCCATTATCCTACTCTTGGGTACATTTAGGACCAACTAGACAAATTATGACCCAATTTGTCCATTTTTGACCTACTTAGAATCGTTAAGAAGAATGAACCCCATTAAGGAACACTAAGACCCATTTTACCTTGATTAGATCCATTTACGTCCAATTTCACATATTATGACCCACTTACTACCAATTTGATCCACTCAGGGCATGTTTGTTAGCAGCTCAATTACAATTAGCTCAAGGGACTCGGCTTTTTGGTCGGTTATACATGACTGTATGGTAATGACTAAATTATATAGAAAGTGGCTTAGTCAATAAGTTTGTAGAGGGGAGCTTTATGCAAAAAGCCATGTCTTTTACCCAAACCCACCCCTCCCAATTAAACAACACGCTCCTTCCATCTATGAAAAAACCCTCCCAAACAAAATCTTCCCAATCTATCCGGACAGATTTATCCACACAGGACATGATGTAAAATCAACCAAACAACCCGTTAGACTAGTTAAGGAGAATAAGACCCATGATTCTCACTTATACCAAAACGACCATTAAGGACCACTAACACCCTTTGTAACTCAATATGATCCATTCGATTCCAATTAGACATATTATGATCCACTTAGACTCGCTAACAAGAATAAAACCCGATTATACGAAAACGCCCATTAAGCACCACTAAGACCCTTTATAACTCAATTAGATCCATCTAGGTTTAATTAAAACAACCTAGACTTGTTAATAAGAATAGGGGCCGTTTACCAAACACTTACCTGGGTAAAGCGCTTACCAAGTCACATTAGCTTAACAGCCGAGTATTGCATTGACCATGAATCTTACCCGGTAATAGAAATAAGCTCAAGTTAGCACATTCTGTAGCAACAAGTAAAGTCGTAAACTCAAGAAACATGTATACATACATAAGAAAGTTGAATTTAGTTGGCATATACGATCTAGATAGAACCATGAGAAATATATCAAACCTTCTCAAAAATCGAATAATTGATTACGCAAGAGATTGGTAAAAAACGCTAATAATAAGTACCTGTCAAAACGACTTTTAAGGACCACTGTGACCCACTTAGATCCATTTAGGTCTAATACCATTTGTTACCCAAACGACCCATAGGGACCACTATGACCCATTGTACCACACTTAGATCCACCTAGGTCTAATTAAATATATTGTGAACCACTTAGTCTCATTATGACTCACTAAGAGTCGCTAAGGAGAATAAAACCCGTTATTCCGACTTATACCAAAACGACCCATTGAGGACAACTGAGACCCATTATACCACACTTAGATCCATTTAGGTCTAACTAGACGTATTACGACCCACTTAGTACCATTATGACCAACTTAGACTAGTTAAGGAAAATAAGACCCATTATTCTCACTTATTCTAAATCGACCATTGATTAGTCTCACCTAATACAATCAATTAACGCTTGTATAAATGGACTCTACAAACTAAACTCATTTTATGCGGAAACATGGCACTATGATTCTTTTTGAAAGAAAATCACCTGTAAAGCGATTGAAATAAGCTAAGAAATATGAAAATATCTCATCCTTAAGTCCCATCATGTAGAGGCCTTTCTTTATTTTCTGCTCCTGAAGATTTAATGTCAAAACCAAGCTCAAAGTTAGAAAATTATGAAGCAACAAGCAATTTGGTAAACTCAAGAATCAAGTATACAAACATAGGAAAGTTGAATTTCTTTGGCATATACGATTTATATAGAACCATGAGAATGTATCAACAAGCTCATAAAATACCAGCATAACATATTGACATCCATTTATACCAAAATGAAACGTTAAGGACATCATAATCATACCTTCCCCACAATGAATATTCGGTTTAGATTGGTGATCGACTCCGAATATTACCTATTCGGAGTCGTAATTTGACGAAGAAGCCTTGTGGTATTACGACGTGTGATTAAATAAAAAAAGTATGTTCCATAGAATGATTCCCCGATTTTATTTTTGTTAGGTTTAAGTCTGACGAGAATAATATTCAATAACTAGCCATTCATTTATTTTGCTAAATAGATCGAGCAATAAAAATAAATATCATTGTTAAATATTTAAATTTCAACAATTTAGGGATGCAAATTATTTTTGTAGAACTGTTATACCTAAATTAGACACATTATGACCTATTAAATCCACTTACCCCAAAAAACAACCAATTAAAAAGCCATTAAGGACGACCAAGACCCGTTATACCTCTATTAGATGCATTAAGGTCCAATTAGACAAATTATGACCCAATCTGTCCCTTTTTGAGCTACTTAGACTCATTAAGGAGAAAGAACCTCATTATACCAACTTTTACCAAAATGACCCATTATAGACCACTAAAACCCATTATCCTACTCTTGGGTACATTTAGGACCAACTAGACAAATTATGACCCAATTTGTCCATTTTTGACCTACTTAGAATCGTTAAGAAGAATGAACCCCATTAAGGAACACTAAGACCCATTTTACCTTGATTAGATCCATTTACGTCCAATTTCACATATTATGACCCACTTACTACCAATTTGATCCACTCAGGGCATGTTTGTTAGCAGCTCAATTACAATTAGCTCAAGGGACTCGGCTTTTTGGTCGGTTATACATGACTGTATGGTAATGACTAAATTATATAGAAAGTGGCTTAGTCAATAAGTTTGTAGAGGGGAGCTTTATGCAAAAAGCCATGTCTTTTACCCAAACCCACCCCTCCCAATTAAACAACACGCTCCTTCCATCTATGAAAAAACCCTCCCAAACAAAATCTTCCCAATCTATCCGGACAGATTTATCCACACAGGACATGATGTAAAATCAACCAAACAACCCGTTAGACTAGTTAAGGAGAATAAGACCCATGATTCTCACTTATACCAAAACGACCATTAAGGACCACTAACACCCTTTGTAACTCAATATGATCCATTCGATTCCAATTAGACATATTATGATCCACTTAGACTCGCTAACAAGAATAAAACCCGATTATACGAAGACGCCCATTAAGCACCACTAAGACCCTTTATAACTCAATTAGATCCATCTAGGTTTAATTAAAACAACCTAGACTTGTTAATAAGAATAAGGGGCCGTTTACCAAACACTTACCTGGGTAAAGCTCTTACCAAGTCACATTAGCTTAACAACCGAGTATTGCATTGACCATGAATCTTACCCGGTAATAGAAATAAGCTCAAGTTAGCACATTCTGTAGCAACAAGTAAAGTCGTAAACTCAAGAAACATGTATACATACATAAGAAAGTTGAATTTAGTTGGCATATACGATCTAGATAGAACCATGAGAAATATATCAAACCTTCTCAAAAATCGAATAATTGATTACGCAAGAGATTGGTAAAAAACGCTAATAATAAGTACCTGTCAAAACGACTTTTAAGGACAACTATGACCCACTTAGATCCATTTAGGTCTAATACCATTTGTTACCCAAACGACCCATAGGGACCACTATGACCCATTGTACCACACTTAGATCCACCTAGGTCTAATTAAATATATTGTGAACCACTTAGTCTCATTATGACTCACTAAGAGTCGCTGAGGAGAATAAAACCCATTATTCCGACTTATACCAAAACGACCCATTGAGGACAACTAAGACCCATTATACCACACTTAGATCCATTTAGGTCTAATAGACGTATTACGACCCACTTAGTACCATTATGACCAACTTAGACTAGTTAAGGAAAATAAGACCCATTATTCTCACTTATTCTAAATCGACCATTGATTAGTCTCACCTAATACAATCAATTAACGCTTGTATAAATGGAGCCTCTACAAACTAAACTCATTTTATGCGGAAACATGGCACTAGTGATTCTTTTTGAAAGAAAATCACCTGTAAAGCGATTGAAATAAGCTAAGAAATATGAAAATATCTCATCCTTAAGTCCCATCATGTAGAGGCCTTTCTTTATTTTCTGCTCCTGAAGTACTAAAGTCAAAACCAAGCTCAGGTTAGAAAATTATGAAGCAACAAGCAACTTGGTAAACTCAAGAACCAAGTATACAAACATAGGAAAGTTGAATTTCTTTGGCATATACGATTGATTTATATAGAACCATGAGAATGTATCAACAAGCTCATAAAATACCGACATAACATATTGACATCCATTTATACCAAAATGAAACGTTAAGGACATCATAATCATACCAAAATGAAACGTTAAGGACATCATAATTTAGGGATGCAAATTATTTTTGTAGAACTGTTATACCTAAATTAGACACATTATGACCTATTAAATCCACTTACCCCAAAAAACAACCAATTAACAAGCCATTAAGGACGACTAAGACCCGTTATACCTCTATTAGATGCATTAAGGTCCAATTAGACAAATTATGACACAATCTGTCCCTTTTTGAGCTACTTAGACTCATTAAGGAGAAAGAACCTCATTATACCAACTTTTACCAAAATGACCCATTATAGACCACTAAAACCCATTATCCTACTCTTGGGTACATTTAGGACCAACTAGACAAATCATGACCCAATTTGTCCATTTTTGACCTACTTAGAATCGTTAAGAAGAATGAACCCCATTAAGGAACACTAAGACCCATTTTACCTTGATTAGATCCATTTACGTCCAATTTCACATTATGACCCACTTACTACCAATTTGATCCACTCAGGGCATGTTTGTTAGCGACTCAATTACAATTAGCTCAAGGGACTCGGCTTTTTGGTCGGTTATACATGACTGTTTGGTAATGACTAAATTATATAGAAAGTGGCTTAGTCAATAAGTTTGTAGAGGGGAGCTTTATGCAAAAAGCCATGTCTTTTACCCAAACCCACCCCTCCCAATTAAACAACACGCTCCTTCCATCTATGAAAAAACCCTCCCAAACAAAATCTTTCCAATCTATCCGGACAGATTTATCCACACAGACATGATGTAAAATCAACCAAACAACCCGTTAGACTAGTTAAGGAGAATAAGACCCATGATTCTCACTTATACCAGAACGACCATTAAGGACCACTAACACCCTTTGTAACTCAATATGATCCATTCGATTCCAATTAGACATATTATGATCCACTTAGACTCGCTAACAAGAATAAAACCCGATTATACGTAAACGCCCATTATACACCACTAAGACCCTTTATAACTCAATTAGATCCATCTAGGTTTAATTAAAACAACCTAGACTTGTTAATAAGAATAAGGGGCCGTTTACCAAACACTTACCTGGGTAAGGGAGAATAAAACCCGATTATACGAAAACGCCCATTAAGCACCACTAAGACGCTTTATAACTCAATTAGATCCATCTAGGTTTAATTAAAACAACCTAGACTTGTTAATAAGAATAAGGGGCCGTTTACCAAACACTTACCTGGGTAAAGCGCTTACCAAGTCACATTAGCTTAACAGCCGAGTATTGCATTGACCATGAATCTTACCCGGTAATAGAAATAAGCTCAAGTTAGCACATTCTGTAGCAACAAGTAAAGTCGTAAACTCAAGAAACATGTATACATACATAAGAAAGTTGAATTTAGTTGGCATATACGATCTAGATAGAACCATGAGAAATATATCAAACCTTCTCAAAAATCGAATAATTGATTACGCAACGCAAGAGATTGGTAAAAAACGCTAATAATAAGTACCTGTCAAAACGACTTTTAAGGACCACTGTGACCCAATTAGATCCATTTAGGTCTAATACCATTTGTTACCCAAACGACCCATAGGGACCACTATGACCCATTGTACCACACTTAGATCCACCTAGGTCTAATTAAATATATTGTGAACCACTTAGTCTCATTATGACTCACTAAGAGTCGCTAAGGAGAATAAAACCCGTTATTCCGACTTATACCAAAAGGACCCATTGAGGACAACTAAGACCCATTATACCACACTTAGATCCATTTAGGTCTAATAGACGTATTACGACCCACTTAGTACCATTATGACCAACTTAGACTAGTTAAGGAAAATAAGACCCATTATTCTCACTTATTCTAAATCGACCATTGATTAGTCTCACCTAATACAATCAATTAACGCTTGTATAAATGGAGCCTCTACAAACTAAACTCATTTTATGCGGAAACATGGCACTAGTGATTCTTTTTGAAAGAAAATCACCTGTAAAGCGATTGAAATAAGCTAAGAAATATGAAAATATCTCATCCTTAAGTCCCATCATGTAGAGGCCTTTCTTTATTTTCTGCTCCTGAAGTACTAAAGTCAAAACCAAGCTCAGGTTAGAAAATTATGAAGCAACAAGCAACTTGGTAAACTCAAGAACCAAGTATACAAACATAGGAAAGTTGAATTTCTTTGGCATATACGATTGATTTATATAGAACCATGAGAATGTATCAACAAGCTCATAAAATACCAGCATAACATATTGACATCCATTTATACCAAAATGAAACGTTAAGGACATCATAATCATACCAAAATGAAACGTTAAGGACATCATAATTTAGGGATGCAAATTATTTTTGTAGAACTGTTATACCTAAATTAGACACATTATGACCTATTAAATCCACTTACCCCAAAAAACAACCAATTAACAAGCCATTAAGGACGACTAAGACCCGTTATACCTCTATTAGATGCATTAAGGTCCAATTAGACAAATTATGACACAATCTGTCCCTTTTTGAGCTACTTAGACTCATTAAGGAGAAAGAACCTCATTATACCAACTTTTACCAAAATGACCCATTATAGACCACTAAAACCCATTATCCTACTCTTGGGTACATTTAGGACCAACTAGACAAATTATGACCCAATTTGTCCATTTTTGACCTACTTAGAATCGTTAAGAAGAATGAACCCCATTAAGGAACACTAAGACCCATTTTACCTTGATTAGATCCATTTACGTCCAATTTCACATTATGACCCACTTACTACCAATTTGATCCACTCAGGGCATGTTTGTTAGCAGCTCAATTACAATTAGCTCAAGGGACTCGGCTTTTTGGTCGGTTATACATGACTGTTTGGTAATGACTAAATTATATAGAAAGTGGCTTAGTCAATAAGTTTGTAGAGGGGAGCTTTATGCAAAAAGCCATGTCTTTTACCCAAACCCACCCCTCCCAATTAAACAACACGCTCCTTCCATCTATGAAAAAACCCTCCCAAACAAAATCTTCCCAATCTATCCGGACAGATTTATCCACATAGGACATGATGTAAAATCAACCAAACAACCCGTTAGACTAGTTAAGGAGAATAAGACCCATGATTCTCACTTATACCAGAACGACCATTAAGGACCACTAACACCCTTTGTAACTCAATATGATCCATTCGATTCCAATTAGACATATTATGATCCACTTAGACTCGCTAACAAGAATAAAACCCGATTATACGAAAACGCCCATTATACACCACTAAGACCCTTTATAACTCAATTAGATCCATCTAGGTTTAATTAAAACAACCTAGACTTGTTAATAAGAATAAGGGGCCGTTTACCAAACACTTACCTGGGTAAGGGAGAATAAAACCCGATTATACGAAAACGCCCATTAAGCACCACTAAGACCCTTTATAACTCAATTAGATCCATCTAGGTTTAATTAAAACAACCTAGACTTGTTAATAAGAATAAGGGGCAGTTTACCAAACACTTACCTGGGTAAAGCGCTTACCAAGTCACATTAGCTTAACAGCCGAGTATTGCATTGACCATGAATCTTACCCGGTAATAGAAATAAGCTCAAGTTAGCACATTCTGTAGCAACAAGTAAAGTCGTAAACTCAAGAAACATGTATACATACATAAGAAAGTTGAATTTAGTTGGCATATACGATCTAGATAGAACCATGAGAAATATATCAAACCTTCTCAAAAATCGAATAATTGATTACGCAACGCAAGAGATTGGTAAAAAACGCTAATAATAAGTTCCTGTCAAAACGACTTTTAAGGACCACTGTGACCCAATTAGATCCATTTAGGTCTAATACCATTTGTTACCCAAACGACCCATAGGGACCACTATGACCCATTGTACCACACTTAGATCCACCTAGGTCTAATTAAATATATTGTGAACCACTTAGTCTCATTATGACTCACTAAGAGTCGCTAAGGAGAATAAAACCCGTCATTCCGACTTATACCAAAACGACCCATTGAGGACAACTAAGACCCATTATACCACACTTAGATCCATTTAGGTCTAATAGACGTATTACGACCCACTTAGTACCATTATGACCAACTTAGACTAGTTAAGGAAAATAAGACCCATTATTCTCACTTATTCTAAATCGACCATTGATTAGTCTCACCTAATACAATCAATTAACGCTTGTATAAATGGAGCCTCTACAAACTAAACTCATTTTATGCGGAAACATGGCACTAGTGATTCTTTTTGAAAGAAAATCACCTGTAAAGCGATTGAAATAAGCTAAGAAATATGAAAATATCTCATCCTTAAGTCCCATCATGTAGAGGCCTTTCTTTATTTTCTGCTCCTGAAGTACTAAAGTCAAAACCAAGCTCAGGTTAGAAAATTATGAAGCAACAAGCAACTTGGTAAACTCAAGAACCAAGTATACAAACATAGGAAAGTTGAATTTCTTTGGCATATACGATTGATTTATATAGAACCATGAGAATGTATCAACAAGCTCATAAAATACCAAGCATAACATATTGACATCCATTTATACCAAAATGAAACGTTAAGGACATCATAATCATACCAAAATGAAACGTTAAGGACATCATAATTTAGGGATGCAAATTATTTTTGTAGAACCGTTATACCTAAATTAGACACATTATGACCTATTAAATCCACTTACCCCAAAAAACAACCAATTAACAAGCCATTAAGGACGACTAAGACCCGTTATACCTCTATTAGATGCATTAAGGTCCAATTAGACAAATTATGACACAATCTGTCCCTTTTTGAGCTACTTAGACTCATTAAGGAGAAAGAACCTCATTATACCAACTTTTACCAAAATGACCCATTATAGACCACTAAAACCCATTATCCTACTCTTGGGTACATTTAGGACCAACTAGACAAATTATGACCCAATTTGTCCATTTTTGACCTACTTAGAATCGTTAAGAAGAATGAACCCCATTAAGGAACACTAAGACCCATTTTACCTTGATTAGATCCATTTACGTCCAATTTCACATTATGACCCACTTACTACCAATTTGATCCACTCGTGGCATGTTTGTTAGCAGCTCAATTACAATTAGCTCAAGGGACTCGGCTTTTTGGTCGGTTATACATGACTGTTTGGTAATGACTAAATTATATAGAAAGTGGCTTAGTCAATAAGTTTGTAGAGGGGAGCTTTATGCAAAAAGCCATGTCTTTTACCCAAACCCACCCCTCCCAATTAAACAACACGCTCCTTCCATCTATGAAAAAACCCTCCCAAACAAAATCTTTCCAATCTATCCGGACGATTTATCCACACAGGACATGATGTAAAATCAACCAAACAACCCGTTAGACTAGTTAAGGAGAATAAGACCCATGATTCTCACTTATACCAGAACGACCATTAAGGACCACTAACACCCTTTGTAACTCAATATGATCCATTCGATTCCAATTAGACATATTATGATCCACTTAGACTCGCTAACAAGAATAAAACCCGATTATACGTAAACGCCCATTATACACCACTAAGACCCTTTATAACTCAATTAGATCCATCTAGGTTTAATTAAAACAACCTAGACTTGTTAATAAGAATAAGGGGCCGTTTACCAAACACTTACCTGGGTAAGGGAGAATAAAACCCGATTATACGATAACGCCCATTAAGCACCACTAAGACGCTTTATAACTCAATTAGATCCATCTAGGTTTAATTAAAACAACCTAGACTTGTTAATAAGAATAAGGGGCCTTTACCAAACACTTACACAGGTAAAGCGCTTACCAAGTCACATTAGCTTAACAGCCGAGTATTGCATTGACCATGAATCTTACCCGGTAATAGAAATAAGCTCAAGTTAGCACATTCTGTAGCAACAAGTAAAGTCGTAAACTCAAGAAACATGTATACATACATAAGAAAGTTGAATTTAGTTGGCATATACGATCTAGATAGAACCATGAGAAATATATCAAACCTTCTCAAAAATCGAATAATTGATTACGCAACGCAAGAGATTGGTAAAAAACGCTAATAATAAGTTCCTGTCAAAACGACTTTTAAGGACCACTGTGACCCAATTAGATCCATTTAGGTCTAATACCATTTGTTACCCAAACGACCCATAGGGACCACTATGACCCATTGTACCACACTTAGATCCACCTAGGTCTAATTAAATATATTGTGAACCACTTAGTCTCATTATGACTCACTAAGAGTCGCTAAGGAGAATAAAACCCGTTATTCCGACTTATACCAAAACGACCCATTGAGGACAACTAAGACCCATTATACCACACTTAGATCCATTTAGGTCTAATAGACGTATTACGACCCACTTAGTACCATTATGACCAACTTAGACTAGTTAAGGAAAATAAGACCTATTATTCTCACTTATTCTAAATCGACCATTGATTAGTCTCACCTAATACAATCAATTAACGCTTGTATAAATGGAGCCTCTACAAACTAAACTCATTTTATGCGGAAACATGGCACTAGTGATTCTTTTTGAAAGAAAATCACCTGTAAAGCGATTGAAATAAGCTAAGAAATATGAAAATATCTCATCCTTAAGTCCCATCATGTAGAGGCCTTTCTTTATTTTCTCGCTCCCGAAGTACTAAAGTCAAAACCAAGCTCAAAGTTAGAAAATTATGAAGCAACAAGCAACTTGGTAAACTCAAGAACCAAGTATACAAACATAGGAAAGTTGAATTTCTTTGGCATATACGATTGATTTATATAGAACCATGAGAATGTATCAACAAGCTCATAAAATACCAGCATAACATATTGACATCCATTTATACCAAAATGAAACGTTAAGGACATCATAATCATACCAAAATGAAACGTTAAGGACATCATAATTTAGGGATGCAAATTATTTTTGTAGAACTGTTATACCTAAATTAGACACATTATGACCTATTAAATCCACTTACCCCAAAAAACAACCAATTAACAAGCCATTAAGGACGACTAAGACCCGTTATACCTCTATTAGATGCATTAAGGTCCAATTAGACAAATTATGACACAATCTGTCCCTTTTTGAGCTACTTAGACTCATTAAGGAGAAAGAACCTCATTATACCAACTTTTACCAAAATGACCCATTATAGACCACTAAAACCCATTATCCTACTCTTGGGTACATTTAGGACCAACTAGACAAATTATGACCCAATTTGTCCATTTTTGACCTACTTAGAATCGTTAAGAAGAATGAACCCCATTAAGGAACACTAAGACCCATTTTACCTTGATTAGATCCATTTACGTCCAATTTCACATTATGACCCACTTACTACCAATTTGATCCACTCAGGGCATGTTTGTTAGCAGCTCAATTACAATTAGCTCAAGGGACTCGGCTTTTTGGTCGGTTATACATGACTGTTTGGTAATGACTAAATTATATAGAAAGTGGCTTAGTCAATAAGTTTGTAGAGGGGAGCTTTATGCAAAAAGCCATGTCTTTTACCCAAACCCACCCCTCCCAATTAAACAACACGCTCCTTCCATCTATGAAAAAACCCTCCCAAACAAAATCTTTCCAATCTATCCGGACAGATTTATCCACACAGGACATGATGTAAAATCAACCAAACAACCCGTTAGACTAGTTAAGGAGAATAAGACCCATGATTCTCACTTATACCAGAACGACCATTAAGGACCACTAACACCCTTTGTAACTCAATATGATCCATTCGATTCCAATTAGACATATTATGATCCACTTAGACTCGCTAACAAGAATAAAACCCGATTATACGTAAACGCCCATTATACACCACTAAGACCCTTTATAACTCAATTAGATCCATCTAGGTTTAATTAAAACAACCTAGACTTGTTAATAAGAATAAGGGGCCGTTTACCAAACACTTACCTGGGTAAGGGAGAATAAAACCCGATTATACGAAAACGCCCATTAAGCACCACTAAGACGCTTTATAACTCAATTAGATCCATCTAGGCTTAATTACAACCACCTAGACTTGTTAATAAGAATAAGGGGCCGTTTACCAAACACTTACAGGGTAAAGCGCTTACCAAGTCACATTAGCTTAACACCGAGTATTGCATTGACCATGAATCTTACCCGTAATAGAAATAAGCTCAAGTTAGCACATTCTGTAGCAACAAGTAAAGTCGTAAACTCAAGAAACATGTATACATACATAAGAAAGTTGAATTTAGTTGGCATATACGATCTAGATAGAACCATGAGAAATATATCAAACCTTCTCAAAAATCGAATAATTGATTACGCAACGCAAGAGATTGGTAAAAAACGCTAATAATAAGTACCTGTCAAAACGACTTTTAAGGACCACTGTGACCCAATTAGATCCATTTAGGTCTAATACCGTTTGTTACCCAAACGACCCATAGGGACCACTATGACCCATTGTACCACACTTAGATCCACCTAGGTCTAATTAAATATATTGTGAACCACTTAGTCTCATTATGACTCACTAAGAGTCGCTAAGGAGAATAAAACCCGTTATTCCGACTTATACCAAAAGGACCCATTGAGGACAACTAAGACCCATTATACCACACTTAGATCCATTTAGGTCTAATAGACGTATTACGACCCACTTAGTACCATTATGACCAACTTAGACTAGTTAAGGAAAATAAGACCCATTATTCTCACTTATTCTAAATCGACCATTGATTAGTCTCACCTAATACAATCAATTAACGCTTGTATAAATGGAGCCTCTACAAACTAAACTCATTTTATGCGGAAACATGGCACTAGTGATTCTTTTTGAAAGAAAATCACCTGTAAAGCGATTGAAATAAGCTAAGAAATATGAAAATATCTCATCCTTAAGTCCCATCATGTAGAGGCCTTTCTTTATTTTCTCGCTCCCGAAGTACTAAAGTCAAAACCAAGCTCAAAGTTAGAAAATTATGAAGCAACAAGCAACTTGGTAAACTCAAGAACCAAGTATACAAACATAGGAAAGTTGAATTTCTTTGGCATATACGATTGAATTATATAGAACCATGAGAATGTATCAACAAGCTCATAAAATACCAAAGATAACATATTGACATCCATTTATACCAAAATGAAACGTTAAGGACATCATAATCATACCAAAATGAAACGTTAAGGACATCATAATTTAGGGATGCAAATTATTTTTGTAGAACTCGTTATACCTAAATTAGACACATTATGACCTATTAAATCCACTTACCCCAAAAAACAACCAATTAACAAGCCATTAAGGACGACTAAGACCCGTTATACCTCTATTAGATGCATTAAGGTCCAATTAGACAAATTATGACACAATCTGTCCCTTTTTGAGCTACTTAGACTCATTAAGGAGAAAGAACCTCATTATACCAACTTTTACCAAAATGACCCATTATAGACCACTAAAACCCATTATCCTACTCTTGGGTACATTTAGGACCAACTAGACAAATTATGACCCAATTTGTCCATTTTTGACCTACTTAGAATCGTTAAGAAGAATGAACCCCATTAAGGAACACTAAGACCCATTTTACCTTGATTAGATCCATTTACGTCCAATTTCACATTATGACCCACTTACTACCAATTTGATCCACTCGTGGCATGTTTGTTAGCAGCTCAATTACAATTAGCTCAAGGGACTCGGCTTTTTGGTCGGTTATACATGACCGTTTGGTAATGACTAAATTATATAGAAAGTGGCTTAGTCAATAAGTTTGTAGAGGGGAGCTTTATGCAAAAAGCCATGTCTTTTACCCAAACCCACCCCTCCCAATTAAACAACACGCTCCTTCCATCTATGAAAAAACCCTCCCAAACAAAATCTTCCCAATCTATCCGGACAGATTTATCCACATAGGACATGATGTAAAATCAACCAAACAACCCGTTAGACTAGTTAAGGAGAATAAGACCCATGATTCTCACTTATACCAGAACGACCATTAAGGACCACTAACACCCTTTGTAACTCAATATGATCCATTCGATTCCAATTAGACATATTATGATCCACTTAGACTCGCTAACAAGAATAAAACCCGATTATACGAAAACGCCCATTATACACCACTAAGACCCTTTATAACTCAATTAGATCCATCTAGGTTTAATTAAAACAACCTAGACTTGTTAATAAGAATAAGGGGCCGTTTACCAAACACTTACCTGGGTAAGGGAGAATAAAACCCGATTATACGAAAACGCCCATTAAGCACCACTAAGACCCTTTATAACTCAATTAGATCCATCTAGGTTTAATTAAAACAACCTAGACTTGTTAATAAGAATAAGGGGCAGTTTACCAAACACTTACCTGGGTAAAGCGCTTACCAAGTCACATTAGCTTAACGTACCGAGTATTGCATTGACCATGAATCTTACCCTAATAGAAATAAGCTCAAGTTAGCACATTCTGTAGCAACAAGTAAAGTCGTAAACTCAAGAAACATGTATACATACATAAGAAAGTTGAATTTAGTTGGCATATACGATCTAGATAGAACCATGAGAAATATATCAAACCTTCTCAAAAATCGAATAATTGATTACGCAACGCAAGAGATTGGTAAAAAACGCTAATAATAAGTTCCTGTCAAAACGACTTTTAAGGACCACTGTGACCCAATTAGATCCATTTAGGTCTAATACCATTTGTTACCCAAACGACCCATAGGGACCACTATGACCCATTGTACCACACTTAGATCCACCTAGGTCTAATTAAATATATTGTGAACCACTTAGTCTCATTATGACTCACTAAGAGTCGCTAAGGAGAATAAAACCCGTTATTCCGACTTATACCAAAACGACCCATTGAGGACAACTAAGACCCATTATACCACACTTAGATCCATTTAGGTCTAATAGACGTATTACGACCCACTTAGTACCATTATGACCAACTTAGACTAGTTAAGGAAAATAAGACCCATTATTCTCACTTATTCTAAATCGACCATTGATTAGTCTCACCTAATACAATCAATTAACGCTTGTATAAATGGAGCCTCTACAAACTAAACTCATTTTATGCGGAAACATGGCACTAGTGATTCTTTTTGAAAGAAAATCACCTGTAAAGCGATTGAAATAAGCTAAGAAATATGAAAATATCTCATCCTTAAGTCCCATCATGTAGAGGCCTTTCTTTATTTTCTCGCTCTGAAGTACTAAAGTCAAAACCAAGCTCAAAGTTAGAAAATTATGAAGCAAAAAGCAACTTGGTAAACTCAAGAACCAAGTATACAAACATAGGAAAGTTGAATTTCTTTGGCATATACGATTGATTTATATAGAACCATGAGAATGTATCAACAAGCTCATAAAATACCAGATAACATATTGACATCCATTTATACCAAAATGAAACGTTAAGGACATCATAATCATACCAAAATGAAACGTTAAGGACATCATAATTTAGGGATGCAAATTATTTTTGTAGAACTGTTATACCTAAATTAGACACATTATGACCTATTAAATCCACTTACCCCAAAAAACAACCAATTAACAAGCCATTAAGGACGACTAAGACCCGTTATACCTCTATTAGATGCATTAAGGTCCAATTAGACAAATTATGACACAATCTGTCCCTTTTTGAGCTACTTAGACTCATTAAGGA
This sequence comes from Silybum marianum, assembly GCA_036898165.1. Taxonomy (NCBI): domain Eukaryota; kingdom Viridiplantae; phylum Streptophyta; class Magnoliopsida; order Asterales; family Asteraceae; genus Silybum; species Silybum marianum. The sequence goes on along the minus strand of CM072540.1, from coordinate 9,044,997 downwards.
GAAAGAACCTCATTATACCAACTTTTACCAAAATGACCCATTATAGACCACTAAAACCCATTATCCTACTCTTGGGTACATTTAGGACCAACTAGACAAATTATGACCCAATTTGTCCATTTTTGACCTACTTAGAATCGTTAAGAAGAATGAACCCCATTAAGGAACACTAAGACCCATTTTACCTTGATTAGATCCATTTACGTCCAATTTCACATTATGACCCACTTACTACCAATTTGATCCACTCGTGGCATGTTTGTTAGCGGCTCAATTACAATTAGCTCAAGGGACTCGGCTTTTTGGTCGGTTATACATGACTGTTTGGTAATGACTAAATTATATAGAAAGTGGCTTAGTCAATAAGTTTGTAGAGGGGAGCTTTATGCAAAAAGCCATGTCTTTTACCCAAACCCACCCCTCCCAATTAAACAACACGCTCTTTCCATCTATGAAAAAACCCTCCCAAACAAAATCTTCCCAATCTATCCGGACAGATTTATCCACACAGGACATGATGTAAAATCAACCAAACAACCCGTTAGACTAGTTAAGGAGAATAAGACCCATGATTCTCATATACCGTAACGACCATTAAGGACCACTAACACCCTTTGTAACTCAATATGATCCATTCGATTCCAATTAGACATATTATGATCCACTTAGACTCGCTAACAAGAATAAAACCCGATTATACGAAAACGCCCATTATACACCACTAAGACCCTTTATAACTCAATTAGATCCATCTAGGTTTAATTAAAACAACCTAGACTTGTTAATAAGAATAAGGGGCCGTTTACCAAACACTTACCTGGGTAAGGGAGAATAAAACCCGATTATACGAAAACGCCCATTAAGCACCACTAAGACCCTTTATAACTCAATTAGATCCATCTAGGTTTAATTAAAACAACCTAGACTTGTTAATAAGAATAAGGGGCAGTTTACCAAACACTTACCTGGGTAAAGCGCTTACCAAGTCACATTAGCTTAACGGTACCGAGTATTGCATTGACCATGAATCTTACCCGGTAATAGAAATAAGCTCAAGTTAGCACATTCTGTAGCAACAAGTAAAGTCGTAAACTCAAGAAACATGTATACATACATAAGAAAGTTGAATTTAGTTGGCATATACGATCTAGATAGAACCATGAGAAATATATCAAACCTTCTCAAAAATCGAATAATTGATTACGCAACGCAAGAGATTGGTAAAAAACGCTAATAATAAGTACCTGTCAAAACGACTTTTAAGGACCACTGTGACCCAATTAGATCCATTTAGGTCTAATACCATTTGTTACCCAAACGACCCATAGGGACCACTATGACCCATTGTACCACACTTAGATCCACCTAGGTCTAATTAAATATATTGTGAACCACTTAGTCTCATTATGACTCACTAAGAGTCGCTAAGGAGAATAAAACCCGTTATTCCGACTTATACCAAAACGACCCATTGAGGACAACTAAGACCCATTATACCACACTTAGATCCATTTAGGTCTAATAGACGTATTACGACCCACTTAGTACCATTATGACCAACTTAGACTAGTTAAGGAAAATAAGACCCATTATTCTCACTTATTCTAAATCGACCATTGATTAGTCTCACCTAATACAATCAATTAACGCTTGTATAAATGGAGCCTCTACAAACTAAACTCATTTTATGCGGAAACATGGCACTAGTGATTCTTTTTGAAAGAAAATCACCTGTAAAGCGATTGAAATAAGCTAAGAAATATGAAAATATCTCATCCTTAAGTCCCATCATGTAGAGGCCTTTCTTTATTTTCTGCTCCTGAAGTACTAAAGTCAAAACCAAGCTCAGGTTAGAAAATTATGAAGCAACAAGCAACTTGGTAAACTCAAGAACCAAGTATACAAACATAGGAAAGTTGAATTTCTTTGGCATATACGATTGATTTATATAGAACCATGAGAATGTATCAACAAGCTCATAAAATACCAGCATAACATATTGACATCCATTTATACCAAAATGAAACGTTAAGGACATCATAATCATACCAAAATGAAACGTTAAGGACATCATAATTTAGGGATGCAAATTATTTTTGTAGAACTGTTATACCTAAATTAGACACATTATGACCTATTAAATCCACTTACCCCAAAAAACAACCAATTAACAAGCCATTAAGGACGACTAAGACCCGTTATACCTCTATTAGATGCATTAAGGTCCAATTAGACAAATTATGACACAATCTGTCCCTTTTTGAGCTACTTAGACTCATTAAGGAGAAAGAACGGATATTAGAGGGATTACCATATATAACACAAAATTTCTCCGCCTATTCTTTCTAGTCGAGCCTCTCGGTCTGTCATTATACCCCGAGAGGTAGAAAGAATTACAACCCCCATCCCACCTAAAATTCTAGGAATTCTTTGATAGTTAGAATAACCTCATTATACCAACTTTTACCAAAATGACCCATTATAGACCACTAAAACCCATTATCCTACTCTTGGGTACATTTAGGACCAACTAGACAAATTATGACCCAATTTGTCCATTTTTAACCTACTTAGAATCGTTAAGAAGAATGAACCCCATTAAGGAACACTAAGACCCATTTTACCTTGATTAGATCCATTTACGTCCAATTTCACATTATGACCCACTTACTACCAATTTGATCCACTCAGGGCATGTTTGTTAGCAGCTCAATTACAATTAGCTCAAGGGACTCGGCTTTTTGGTCGGTTATACATGACTGTTTGGTAATGACTAAATTATATAGAAAGTGGCTTAGTCAATAAGTTTGTAGAGGGGAGCTTTATGCAAAAAGCCATGTCTTTTACCCAAACCCACCCCTCCCAATTAAACAACACGCTCCTTCCATCTATGAAAAAACCCTCCCAAACAAAATCTTCCCAATCTATCCGGACAGATTTATCCACACAGGACATGATGTAAAATCAACCAAACAACCCGTTAGACTAGTTAAGGAGAATAAGACCCATGATTCTCACTTATACCAGAACGACCATTAAGGACCACTAACACCCTTTGTAACTCAATATGATCCATTCGATTCCAATTAGACATATTATGATCCACTTAGACTCGCTAACAAGAATAAAACCCGATTATACGAAAACGCCCATTATACACCACTAAGACCCTTTATAACTCAATTAGATCCATCTAGGTTTAATTAAAACAACCTAGACTTGTTAATAAGAATAAGGGGCCGTTTACCAAACACTTACCTGGGTAAGGGAGAATAAAACCCGATTATACGAAAACGCCCATTAAGCACCACTAAGACGCTTTATAACTCAATTAGATCCATCTAGGTTTAATTAAAACAACCTAGACTTGTTAATAAGAATAAGGGGCCGTTTACCAAACACTTACCTGGGTAAAGCGCTTACCAAGTCACATTAGCTTAACAGCCGAGTATTGCATTGACCATGAATCTTACCCGGTAATAGAAATAAGCTCAAGTTAGCACATTCTGTAGCAACAAGTAAAGTCGTAAACTCAAGAAACATGTATACATACATAAGAAAGTTGAATTTAGTTGGCATATACGATCTAGATAGAACCATGAGAAATATATCAAACCTTCTCAAAAATCGAATAATTGATTACGCAAGAGATTGGTAATAAACGCTAATAATAAGTACCTGTCAAAACGACTTTTAAGGACCACTGTGACCCAATTAGATCCATTTAGGTCTAATACCATTTGTTACCCAAACGACCCATAGGGACCACTATGACCCATTGTACCACACTTAGATCCACCTAGGTCTAATTAAATATATTGTGAACCACTTAGTCTCATTATGACTCACTAAGAGTCGCTAAGGAGAATAAAACCCGTTATTCCGACTTATACCAAAACGACCCATTGAGGACAACTAAGACCCATTATACCACACTTAGATCCATTTAGGTCTAATAGACGTATTACGACCCACTTAGTACCATTATGACCAACTTAGACTAGTTAAGGAAAATAAGACCCATTATTCTCACTTATTCTAAATCGACCATTGATTAGTCTCACCTAATACAATCAATTAACGCTTGTATAAATGGAGCCTCTACAAACTAAACTCATTTTATGCGGAAACATGGCACTAGTGATTCTTTTTGAAAGAAAATCACACGTAAAGCGATTGAAATAAGCTAAGAAATATGAAAATATCTCATCCTTAAGTCCCATCATGTAGAGGCCTTTCTTTATTTTCTCGCTCCCGAAGTACTAAAGTCAAAACCAAGCTCAGGTTAGAAAATTATGAAGCAACAAGCAACTTGGTAAACTCAAGAACCAAGTATACAAACATAGGAAAGTTGAATTTCTTTGGCATATACGATTGATTTATATAGAACCATGAGAATGTATCAACAAGCTCATAAAATACCAGCATAACATATTGACATCCATTTATACCAAAATGAAACGTTAAGGACATCATAATCATACCAAAATGAAACGTTAAGGACATCATAATTTAGGGATGCAAATTATTTTTGTAGAACTGTTATACCTAAATTAGACACATTATGACCTATTAAATCCACTTACCCCAAAAAACAACCAATTAACAAGCCATTAAGGACGACTAAGACCCGTTATACCTCTATTAGATGCATTAAGGTCCAATTAGACAAATTATGACACAATCTGTCCCTTTTTGAGCTACTTAGACTCATTAAGGAGAAAGAACGGATATTAGAGGGATTACCATATATAACACAAAATTTCTCCGCCTATTCTTTCTAGTCGAGCCTCTCGGTCTGTCATTATACCCCGAGAGGTAGAAAGAATTACAACCCCCATCCCACCTAAAATTCTAGGAATTCTTTGATAGTTAGAATAACCTCATTATACCAACTTTTACCAAAATGACCCATTATAGACCACTAAAACCCATTATCCTACTCTTGGGTACATTTAGGACCAACTAGACAAATTATGACCCAATTTGTCCATTTTTAACCTACTTAGAATCGTTAAGAAGAATGAACCCCATTAAGGAACACTAAGACCCATTTTACCTTGATTAGATCCATTTACGTCCAATTTCACATTATGACCCACTTACTACCAATTTGATCCACTCAGGGCATGTTTGTTAGCAGCTCAATTACAATTAGCTCAAGGGACTCGGCTTTTTGGTCGGTTATACATGACTGTTTGGTAATGACTAAATTATATAGAAAGTGGCTTAGTCAATAAGTTTGTAGAGGGGAGCTTTATGCAAAAAGCCATGTCTTTTACCCAAACCCACCCCTCCCAATTAAACAACACGCTCCTTCCATCTATGAAAAAACCCTCCCAAACAAAATCTTCCCAATCTATCCGGACAGATTTATCCACACAGGACATGATGTAAAATCAACCAAACAACCCGTTAGACTAGTTAAGGAGAATAAGACCCATGATTCTCACTTATACCAGAACGACCATTAAGGACCACTAACACCCTTTGTAACTCAATATGATCCATTCGATTCCAATTAGACATATTATGATCCACTTAGACTCGCTAACAAGAATAAAACCCGATTATACGAAAACGCCCATTATACACCACTAAGACCCTTTATAACTCAATTAGATCCATCTAGGTTTAATTAAAACAACCTAGACTTGTTAATAAGAATAAGGGGCCGTTTACCAAACACTTACCTGGGTAAGGGAGAATAAAACCCGATTATACGAAAACGCCCATTAAGCACCACTAAGACGCTTTATAACTCAATTAGATCCATCTAGGTTTAATTAAAACAACCTAGACTTGTTAATAAGAATAAGGGGCCGTTTACCAAACACTTACCTCGGGTAAAGCGCTTACCAAGTCACATTAGCTTAATGTACCGAGTATTGCATTGACCATGAATCTTACCCGGTAATAGAAATAAGCTCAAGTTAGCACATTCTGTAGCAACAAGTAAAGTCGTAAACTCAAGAAACATGTATACATACATAAGAAAGTTGAATTTAGTTGGCATATACGATCTAGATAGAACCATGAGAAATATATCAAACCTTCTCAAAAATCGAATAATTGATTACGCAAGAGATTGGTAATAAACGCTAATAATAAGTACCTGTCAAAACGACTTTTAAGGACCACTGTGACCCAATTAGATCCATTTAGGTCTAATACCATTTGTTACCCAAACGACCCATAGGGACCACTATGACCCATTGTACCACACTTAGATCCACCTAGGTCTAATTAAATATATTGTGAACCACTTAGTCTCATTATGACTCACTAAGAGTCGCTAAGGAGAATAAAACCCGTTATTCCGACTTATACCAAAACGACCCATTGAGGACAACTAAGACCCATTATACCACACTTAGATCCATTTAGGTCTAACTAGACGTATTACGACCCACTTAGTACCATTATGGCCAAATTAGACTAGTTAAGGAAAATAAGACCCATTATTCTCACTTATTCTAAATCGACCATTGATTAGTCTCACCTAATACAATCAATTAACGCTTGTATAAATGGAGCCTCTACAAACTAAACTCATTTTATGCGGAAACATGGCACTAGTGATTCTTTTTGAAAGAAAATCACCTGTAAAGCGATTGAAATAAGCTAAGAAATATGAAAATATCTCATCCTTAAGTCCTATCATGTAGAGGCCTTTCTTTATTTTCTGCTCCTGAAGTACTAAAGTCAAAACCAAGCTCAGGTTAGAAAATTATGAAGCAACAAGCAACTTGGTAAACTCAAGAACCAAGTATACAAACATAGGAAAGTTGAATTTCTTTGGCATATACGATTTATATAGAACCATGAGAATGTATCAACAAGCTCATAAAATACCAGCATAACATATTGACATCCATTTATACCAAAATGAAACGTTAAGGACATCATAATCATACCTTCCCCACAATGAATATTCGGTTTAGATTGGTGATCGACTCCGAATATTACCTATTCGGAGTCGTAATTTGACGAAGAAGCCTTGTGGTATTACGACGTGTGATTAAATAAAAAAAGTATGTTCCATAGAATGATTCCCCGATTTTATTTTTGTTAGGTTTAAGTCTGACGAGAATAATATTCTATAACTAGCCATTCATTTATTTTGCTAAATAGATCGAGCAATAAAAATAAATATCATTGTCAAATATTTAAATTTCAACAATTTAGGGATGCAAATTATTTTTGTAGAACTGTTATACCTAAATTAGACACATTATGACCTATTAAATCCACTTACCCCAAAAAACAACCAATTAAAAAGCCATTAAGGACGACTAAGACCCGTTATACCTCTATTAGATGCATTAAGGTCCAATTAGACAAATTATGACCCAATCTGTCCCTTTTTGAGCTACTTAGACTCATTAAGGAGAAAGAACCTCATTATACCAACTTTTACCAAAATGACCCATTATAGACCACTAAAACCCATTATCCTACTCTTGGGTACATTTAGGAACAACTAGACAAATTATGACCCAATTTGTCCATTTTTGACCTACTTAGAATCGTTAAGAAGAATGAACCCCATTAAGGAACACTAAGACCCATTTTACCTTGATTAGATCCATTTACGTCCAATTTCACATATTATGACCCACTTACTACCAATTTGATCCACTCAGGGCATGTTTGTTAGCAGCTCAATTACAATTAGCTCAAGGGACTCGGCTTTTTGGTCGGTTATACATGACTGTATGGTAATGACTAAATTATATAGAAAGTGGCTTAGTCAATAAGTTTGTAGAGGGGAGCTTTAAACCCACCCCTCCCAATTAAACAACACGCTCCTTCCATCTATGAAAAAACCCTCCCAAACAAAATCTTCCCAATCTATCCGGATAGATTTATCCACACAGGACATGATGTAAAATCAACCAAACAACCCGTTAGACTAGTTAAGGAGAATAAGACCCATGATTCTCACTTATACCAGAACGACCATTAAGGACCACTAACACCCTTTGTAACTCAATATGATCCATTCGATTCCAATTAGACATATTATGATCCACTTAGACTCGCTAACAAGAATAAAACCCGATTATACGAACACGCCCATTATACACCACTAAGACCCTTTATAACTCAATTAGATCCATCTAGGTTTAATTAAAACAACCTAGACTTGTTAATAAGAATAAGGGGCCGTTTACCAAACACTTACGTGGGTAAGGGAGAATAAAACCCGATTATACGAAAACGCCCATTAAGCACCACTAAGACGCTTTATAACTCAATTAGATCCATCTAGGTTTAATTAAAACAACCTAGACTTGTTAATAAGAATAAGGGGCAGTTTACCAAACACTTACCTGGGTAAAGCGCTTACCAAGTCACATTAGCTTAACAGCCGAGTATTGCATTGACCATGAATCTTACCCGGTAATAGAAATAAGCTCAAGTTAGCACATTCTGTAGCAACAAGTAAAGTCGTAAACTCAAGAAACATGTATACATACATAAGAAAGTTGAATTTAGTTGGCATATACGATCTAGATAGAACCATGAGAAATATATCAAACCTTCTCAAAAATCGAATAATTGATTACGCAAGAGATTGGTAAAAAACGCTAATAATAAGTACCTGTCAAAACGAATTTTAAGGACCACTGTGACCCACTTAGATCCATTTAGGTCTAATACCATTTGTTACCCGAACGACCCATAGGGACCACTATGACCCATTGTACCACACTTAGATCCACCTAGGTCTAATTAAATATATTGTGAACCACTTAGTCTCATTATGACTCACTAAGAGTCGCTAAGAAGAATAAAACCCGTTATTCCGACTTATACCAAAACGACCCATTGAGGACAACTAAGACCCCATATACCACACTTAGATCCATTTAGGTCTAACTAGACGTATTACGACCCACTTAGTAACATTATGACCAACTTAGACTAGTTAAGGAAAATAAGACCCATTATTCTCACTTATTCTAAATCGACCATTGATTAGTCTCACCTAATACAATCAATTAACGCTTGTATAAATGGAGCCTCTACAAACTAAACTCATTTTATGCGGAAACATGGCACTAGTGATTCTTTTTGAAAGAAAATCACCTGTAAAGCGATTGAAATAAGCTAAGAAATATGAAAATATCTCATCCTTAAGTCCCATCATGTAGAGGCCTTTCTTTATTTTACTCGCTCCCGAAGTACTAAAGTCAAAACCAAGCTCAGGTTAGAAAATTATGAAGCAACAAGCAACTTGGTAAACTCAAGAATCAAGTATACAAACATAGGAAAGTTGAATTTCTTTGGCATATACGATTTATATAGAACCATGAGAATGTATCAACAAGCTCATAAAATACCATCATAACATATTGACATCCATTTATACCAAAATGAAACGTTAAGGACATCATAATCATACCTTCCCCACAATGAATATTCGGTTTAGGTTGGTGATCGACTCCGAATATTACCTATTCGAAGTCGTAATTTGACGAAGAAGCCTTGTGGTATTACGACGTGTGATTAAATAAAAAAAGTATGTTCCATAGAATGATTCCCCGATTTTATTTTTGTTAGGTTTAAGTCTGACGAGAATAATATTCTATAACTAGCCATTCATTTATTTTGCTAAATAGATCGAGCAATAAAAATAAATATCATTGTTAAATATTTAAATTTCAACAATTTAGGGATGCAAAATATTTTTGTAGAACTGTTATACCTAAATTAGACACATTATGACCTATTAAATCCACTTACCCCAAAAAACAACCAATTAACAAGCCATTAAGGACGACTAAGACCCGTTATACCTCTATTAGATGCATTAAGGTCCAATTAGACAAATTATGACACAATCTTGTCCCTTTTTGAGCTACTTAGACTCATTAAGGAGAAAGAACCTCATTATACCAACTTTTACCAAAATGACCCACTATAGACCACTAAAACCCATTATCCTACTCTTGGGTACATTTAGGACCAACTAGACAAATTATGACCCAATTTGTCCATTTTTGACCTACTTAGAATCGTTAAGAAGAATGAACCCCATTAAGGAACACTAAGACCCATTTTACCTTGATTAGATCCATTTACGTCCAATTTCACATATTATGACCCACTTACTACCAATTTGATCCACTCAGGGCATGTTTGTTAGCAGCTCAATTACAATTAGCTCAAGGGACTCGGCTTTTTGGTCGGTTATACATGACTGTTTGGTAATGACTAAATTATATAGAAAGTGGCTTAGTAAATAAGTTTGTAGAGGGGAGCTTTATGCAAAAAGCCATGTCTTTTACCCAAACCCACCCCTCCCAATTAAACAACACGCTCCTTCCATCTATGAAAAAACCCTCCCAAACAAAATCTTCCCAATCTATCCGGATAGATTTATCCACACAGGACATGATGTAAAATCAACCAAACAACCCGTTAGACTAGTTAAGGAGAATAAGACCCATGATTCTCACTAATACCAGAACGACCATTAAGGACCACTAACACCCTTTGTAACTCAATATGATCCATTCGATTCCAATTAGACATATTATGATCCACTTAGACTCGCTAACAAGAATAAAACCCGATTATACGAACACGCCCATTAAGCACCACTAAGACCCTTTATAACTCAATTAGATCCATCTAGGTTTAATTAAAACAACCTAGACTTGTTAATAAGAATAAGGGGCCGTTTACCAAACACTTACCTGGGTAAGGGAGAATAAAACCCGATTATACGAAAACGCCCATTAAGCACCACTAAGACGCTTTATAACTCAATTAGATCCATCTAGGTTTAATTAAAACAACCTAGACTTGTTAATAAGAATAAGGGGCCGTTTACCAAACACTTACCGGGGTAAAGCGCTTACCAAGTCGCATTAGCTTAATGTACCGAGTATTGCATTGACCATGAATCTTACCCGGTAATAGAAATAAGCTCAAGTTAGCACATTCTGTAGCAACAAGTAAAGTCGTAAACTCAAGAAACATGTATACATACATAAGAAAGTTGAATTTAGTTGGCATATACGATCTAGATAGAACCATGAGAAATATATCAAACCTTCTCAAAAATCGAATAATTGATTACGCAAGAGATTGGTAAAAAACGCTAATAATAAGTACCTGTCAAAACGACTTTTAAGGACCACTGTGACCCACTTAGATCCATTTAGGTCTAATACCATTTGTTACCCGAACGACCCATAGGGACCACTATGACCCATTGTACCACACTTAGATCCACCTAGGTCTAATTAAATATATTGTGAACCACTTAGTCTCATTATGACTCACTAAGAGTCGCTAAGGAGAATAAAACCCGTTATTCCGACTTATACCAAAACGACCCATTGAGGACAACTAAGACCCCATATACCACACTTAGATCCATTTAGGTCTAACTAGACGTATTACGACCCACTTAGTAACATTATGACCAACTTAGACTAGTTAAGGAAAATAAGACCCATTATTCTCACTTATTCTAAATCGACCATTGATTAGTCTCACCTAATACAATCAATTAACGCTTGTATAAATGAAGCCTCTACAAACTAAACTCATTTTATGCGGAAACATGGCACTAGTGATTCTTTTTGAAAGAAAATCACCTGTAAAGCGATTGAAATAAGCTAAGAAATATGAAAATATCTCATCCTTAAGTCCCATCATGTAGAGGCCTTTCTTTATTTTCTCGCTCCCGAAGTACTAAAGTCAAAACCAAGCTCAGGTTAGAAAATTATGAAGCAACAAGCAACTTGGTAAACTCAAGAATCAAGTATACAAACATAGGAAAGTTGAATTTCTTTGGCATATACGATTTATATAGAACCATGAGAATGTATCAACAAGCTCATAAAATACCATCATAACATATTGACATCCATTTATACCAAAATGAAACGTTAAGGACATCATAATCATACCTTCCCCACAATGAATATTCGGTTTAGATTGGTGATCGACTCCGAATATTACCTATTCGGAGTCGTAATTTGACGAAGAAGCCTTGTGGTATTACGACGTGTGATTAAATAAAAAAAGTATGTTCCATAGAATGATTCCCCGATTTTATTTTTGTTAGGTTTAAGTCTGACGAGAATAATATTCTATAACTAGCCATTCATTTATTTTGCTAAATAGATCGAGCAATAAAAATAAATATCATTGTTAAATATTTAAATTTCAACAATTTAGGGATGCAAAATATTTTTGTAGAACTGTTATACCTAAATTAGACACATTATGACCTATTAAATCCACTTACCCCAAAAAACAACCAATTAACAAGCCATTAAGGACGACTAAGACCCGTTATACCTCTATTAGATGCATTAAGGTCCAATTAGACAAATTATGACACAATCTGTCCCTTTTTGAGCTACTTAGACTCATTAAGGAGAAAGAACCTCATTATACCAACTTTTACCAAAATGACCCACTATAGACCACTAAAACCCATTATCCTACTCTTGGGTACATTTAGGACCAACTAGACAAATTATGACCCAATTTGTCCATTTTTGACCTACTTAGAATCGTTAAGAAGAATGAACCCCATTAAGGAACACTAAGACCCATTTTACCTTGATTAGATCCATTTACGTGCAATTTCACATATTATGACCCACTTACTACCAATTTGATCCACTCAGGGCATGTTTGTTAGCAGCTCAATTACAATTAGCTCAAGGGACTCGGCTTTTTGGTCGGTTATACATGACTGTTTGGTAATGACTAAATTATATAGAAAGTGGCTTAGTAAATAAGTTTGTAGAGGGGAGCTTTATGCAAAAAGCCATGTCTTTTACCCAAACCCACCCCTCCCAATTAAACAACACGCTCCTTCCATCTATGAAAAAACCCTCCCAAACAAAATCTTCCCAATCTATCCGGACAGATTTATCCACACAGGACATGATGTAAAATCAACCAAACAACCCGTTAGACTAGTTAAGGAGAATAAGACCCATGATTCTCACTTATACCAGAACGACCATTAAGGACCACTAACACCCTTTGTAACTCAATATGATCCATTCGATTCCAATTAGACATATTATGATCCACTTAGACTCGCTAACAAGAATAAAACCCGATTATACGAAAACGCCCATTAAGCACCACTAAGACCCTTTATAACTCAATTAGATCCATCTAGGTTTAATTAAAACAACCTAGACTTGTTAATAAGAATAAGGGGCCGTTTACCAAACACTTACCTGGGTAAGGGAGAATAAAACCCGATTATACGAAAACGCCCATTAAGCACCACTAAGACGCTTTATAACTCAATTAGATCCATCTAGGTTTAATTAAAACAACCTAGACTTGTTAATAAGAATAAGGGGCCGTTTACCAAACACTTACCTGGGTAAAGCGCTTACCAAGTCACATTAGCTTAACAGCCGAGTATTGCATTGACCATGAATCTTACCCGGTAATAGAAATAAGCTCAAGTTAGCACATTCTGTAGCAACAAGTAAAGTCGTAAACTCAAGAAACATGTATACATACATAAGAAAGTTGAATTTAGTTGGCATATACGATCTAGATAGAACCATGAGAAATATATCAAACCTTCTCAAAAATCGAATAATTGATTACGCAAGAGATTGGTAAAAAACGCTAATAATAAGTACCTGTCAAAACGACTTTTAAGGACCACTGTGACCCACTTAGATCCATTTAGGTCTAATACCATTTGTTACCCGAACGACCCATAGGGACCACTATGACCCATTGTACCACACTTAGATCCACCTAGGTCTAATTAAATATATTGTGAACCACTTAGTCTCATTATGACTCACTAAGAGTCGCTAAGGAGAATAAAACCCGTTATTCCGACTTATACCAAAACGACCCATTGAGGACAACTAAGACCCCATATACCACACTTAGATCCATTTAGGTCTAACTAGACGTATTACGACCCACTTAGTAACATTATGACCAACTTAGACTAGTTAAGGAAAATAAGACCCATTATTCTCACTTATTCTAAATCGACCATTGATTAGTCTCACCTAATACAATCAATTAACGCTTGTATAAATGAAGCCTCTACAAACTAAACTCATTTTATGCGGAAACATGGCACTAGTGATTCTTTTTGAAAGAAAATCACCTGTAAAGCGATTGAAATAAGCTAAGAAATATGAAAATATCTCATCCTTAAGTCCCATCATGTAGAGGCCTTTCTTTATTTTCTGCTCCTGAAGTACTAAAGTCAAAACCAAGCTCAGGTTAGAAAATTATGAAGCAACAAGCAACTTGGTAAACTCAAGAATCAAGTATACAAACATAGGAAAGTTGAATTTCTTTGGCATATACGATTTATATAGAACCATGAGAATGTATCAACAAGCTCATAAAATACCATCATAACATATTGACATCCATTTATACCAAAATGAAACGTTAAGGACATCATAATCATACCTTCCCCACAATGAATATTCGGTTTAGATTGGTGATCGACTCCGAATATTACCTATTCGGAGTCGTAATTTGACGAAGAAGCCTTGTGGTATTACGACGTGTGATTAAATAAAAAAAGTATGTTCCATAGAATGATTCCCCGATTTTATTTTTGTTAGGTTTAAGTCTGACGAGAATAATATTCTATAACTAGCCATTCATTTATTTTGCTAAATAGATCGAGCAATAAAAATAAATATCATTGTTAAATATTTAAATTTCAACAATTTAGGGATGCAAAATATTTTTGTAGAACTGTTATACCTAAATTAGACACATTATGACCTATTAAATCCACTTACCCCAAAAAACAACCAATTAACAAGCCATTAAGGACGACTAAGACCCGTTATACCTCTATTAGATGCATTAAGGTCCAATTAGACAAATTATGACACAATCTGTCCCTTTTTGAGCTACTTAGACTCATTAAGGAGAAAGAACCTCATTATACCAACTTTTACCAAAATGACCCACTATAGACCACTAAAACCCATTATCCTACTCTTGGGTACATTTAGGACCAACTAGACAAATTATGACCCAATTTGTCCATTTTTGACCTACTTAGAATCGTTAAGAAGAATGAACCCCATTAAGGAACACTAAGACCCATTTTACCTTGATTAGATCCATTTACGTCCAATTTCACATATTATGACCCACTTACTACCAATTTGATCCACTCAGGGCATGTTTGTTAGCAGCTCAATTACAATTAGCTCAAGGGACTCGGCTTTTTGGTCGGTTATACATGACTGTTTGGTAATGACTAAATTATATAGAAAGTGGCTTAGTAAATAAGTTTGTAGAGGGGAGCTTTATGCAAAAAGCCATGTCTTTTACCCAAACCCACCCCTCCCAATTAAACAACACGCTCCTTCCATCTATGAAAAAACCCTCCCAAACAAAATCTTCCCAATCTATCCGGACAGATTTATCCACACAGGACATGATGTAAAATCAACCAAACAACCCGTTAGACTAGTTAAGGAGAATAAGACCCATGATTCTCACTTATACCAAAACGACCATTAAGGACCACTAACACCCTTTGTAACTCAATATGATCCATTCGATTCCAATTAGACATATTATGATCCACTTAGACTCGCTAACAAGAATAAAACCCGATTATACGAAAACGCCCATTAAGCACCACTAAGACCCTTTATAACTCAATTAGATCCATCTAGGTTTAATTAAAACAACCTAGACTTGTTAATAAGAATAAGGGGCCGTTTACCAAACACTTACCTGGGTAAGGGAGAATAAAACCCGATTATACGAAAACGCCCATTAAGCACCACTAAGACGCTTTATAACTCAATTAGATCTATCTAGGTTTAATTAAAACAACCTAGACTTGTTAATAAGAATAAGGGGCAGTTTACCAAACACTTACCTGGGTAAAGCGCTTACCAAGTCACATTAGCTTAACGGTAGTATTGCATTGACCATGAATCTTACCCGGTAATAGATATAAGCTCAAGTTAGCACATTCTGTAGCAACAAGTAAAGTCGTAAACTCAAGAAACATGTATACATACATAAGAAAGTTGAATTTAGTTGGCATATACGATCTAGATAGAACCATGAGAAATATATCAAACCTTCTCAAAAATCGAATAATTGATTACGCAAGAGATTGGTAAAAAACGCTAATAATAAGTACCTGTCAAAACGACTTTTAAGGACCACTGTGACCCACTTAGATCCATTTAGGTCTAATACCATTTGTTACCCAAACGACCCATAGGGACCACTATGACCCATTGTACCACACTTAGATCCAACTAGGTCTAATTAAATATATTGTGAACCACTTAGTCTCATTATGACTCACTAAGAGTCGCTAAGGAGAATAAAACCCGTTATTCCGACTTATAGCAAAACGACCCATTGAGGACAACTAAGACCCATTATACCACACTTAGATCCATTTAGGTCTAACTAGACGTATTACGACCCACTTAGTACCATTATGACCAACTTAGACTAGTTAAGGAAAATGAGACCCATTATTCTCACTTATTCTAAATCGACCATTGATTAGTCTCACCTAATACAATCAATTAACGCTTGTATAAATGGAGCCTCTACAAACTAAACTCATTTTATGCGGAAACATGGCACTAGTAATTCTTTTTGAAAGAAAATCACCTGTAAAGCGATTGAAATAAGCTAAGAAATATGAAAATATCTCATCCTTAAGTCCCATCATGTAGAGGCCTTTCTTTATTTTCTGCTCCTGAAGTATTAAAGTCAAAACCAAGCTCAGGTTAGAAAATTAATTATGCAGCAACAAGCAACTTGGTAAACTCAAGAATCAAGTATACAAACATAGGAAAGTTGAATTTCTTTGGCATATACGATTTATATAGAACCATGAGAATGTATCAACAAGCTCATAAAATACCAGCATAACATATTGACATCCATTTATACCAAAATGAAACGTTAAGGACATCATAATCATACCTTCCCCACAATGAATATTCGGTTTAGATTGGTGATCGACTCCGAATATTATCTTTTCGGAGTCGTAATTTGACGAAGAAGCCTTTTGGTATTACGACGTGTGATTAAATAAAAAAAGTATGTTCCATAGAATGATTCCCCGATTTTATTTTTGTTAGGTTTAAGTCTGACGAGAATAATATTCTATAACTAGCCATTCATTTATTTTGCTAAATAAGTCGAGCAATAAAAATAAATATCTTTGTTAAATATTTAAATTTCAACAATTTAGGGATGCAAATTATTTTTGTAGAACTGTTATACCTAAATTAGACACATTATGACCTATTAAATCCTTACCCCAAAAAACAACCAATTAACAAGCCATTAAGGACTAAGACCCATTATACCTCTATTAGATGCATTAAGGTCCAATTAGACAAATTATGACACAATCTGTCCCTTTTTGAGCTACTTAGACTCATTAATGAGAAAGAACCTCATTATACCAACTGTTACCAGAATGACCCATTATAGACCACTAAAACCCATTATCCTACTCTTGGGTACATTTAGGACCAACTAGACAAATTATGACCCAATTTGTCCATTTTTGACCTACTTAGAATCGTTAAGAAGAATGAACCCCATTAAGAAACACTAAGACCCATTTTACCTTGATTAGATCCATTTACGTCCAATTTCACATATTATGACCCACTTACTACCAATTTGATCCACTCAGGGCATGTTTGTTAGCAGCTCAATTACAATTAGCTCAAGGGACTCGGCTTTTTGGTCGGTTATACATGACTGTTTGGTAATGACTAAATTATATAGAAAGTGGCTTAGTCAAAGTTTGTAGAGGGGAGCTTTATGCAAAAAGCCATGTCTTTTACTCAAACCCACCCCTCCCAATTAAACAACATGCTCCTTCCATCTATGAAAAAACCCTCCCAAACAAAATCTTCCCAATCTATCCGGACAGATTTATCCACACAGGACATGATGTAAAATCAACCAAACAACCCGTTAGGCTAGTTAAGGAGAATAAGACCCATGATTCTCACTTATACCAAAACGACCATTAAGGACCACTAACACCCTTTGTAACTCAATATGATCCATTCGATTCCAATTAGACATATTATGATCCACTTAGACTCGCTAACAAGAATAAAACCCGATTATACGAAAACGCCTATTAAGCACCACTAAGACCCTTTATAACTCAATTAGATCCATCTAGGTTTAATAAAAACAACCTAGACTTGTTAATAAGAATAAGGGGCCGTTTACCAAACACTTACCCGGTAATAGAAATAAATAAGCCCAGGTTATCATATTATGAAGCAACAAGCAAAGTCGTAAACTCAATAAACAAGTATACATACATAAGAAAGTTGAATTTAGTTGGCATATACGATCTAGATAGAACCATGAGAAATATATCAAACCTTCTCAAAAATCGAATAACTGATTGGGCAAAAGATTGGGAAAAAAGCTAATAATAAGTACCTGCCAAAACAATTTTTAAGGACCACTTTTGACCAACTTAGATCCATTTAGGTCTAATACCATTTGTTACCCGAACGACCCATAAGGACCACTATGACCCATTGTATCAAACTTCAATCCACCTAGGTCTAATTAAATATAATATAAACCACTTTATGACCTATTAAATCCACTTACACCAAATAACAACCGATTAACGAGCCATTAAGGACCACTAAGGCCCGATATACCCAATTTGATCCATTAAGGTCCTATTAGACAAATTATGACACAATTTCTCCCTTTTTGACCTACTTAGACTCATTAAGGAGAATGAAGCTCATTCTACCAACTTTTACCAAAATAACCCATTATAGACCACTAAAACCCATTATCCCACTCTTGGGTACATTTAGGACAAATTAAATAAATTATGACAAAATTCGTCCATTTTTGACCTACTTAGAATCGTTAAGAAGAATAAACCCCATTAAGGAACACTAAGACCCATTATACCTTGATTAGACCTGTTTACGTCCAATTACACACATTATGGTTCTGTTTGTTTTTTGATATTCAGATCTGAAAACCTCTGAAGTCTGATTCGGTCAGACGTTTTTGGTTTTCAGATTGTTTGTTTTTTTTTTCAAATAAGAGCTTAAAAGCTCCATATTTCCTCTGAAACTTTAAGAGGTAAACCTACCTCTTAATACATCTTATAACTAGTTCACTCTCTCTTACGCAACATTTCTGTCTCTCATCTAGAACACCAATCTTCTCTGTTCTCTCATTCCGTCATCATAGCTGCTACTCATCTTTTCTCGTTATATCATCAATCTCCAAGACAACCGATCTCCATCTCCACCGCCAGTCCGCCACAACCTTCGATCTTCTTCTTCTCCACCGCCACAACCTTCGATCTTCTTCTTCTCCACAGCCACAACCTTCGATCTTCTTCTTCTCAACGCCAAACTTGAATCAGATTACCAGAGTGTTTGAAGAAAACACAGTAAATGAAAAAAATAAAGAAAACCAGTAAAAGGAAAAAATGAAGAATCTGGGTTTGAAATCTGATTGAGATTTGAGAGATGGAAGTTGGATGTCTTTTGATTATGATTTGTTTTCCCCGTTTGATTCCAAGAATAAGCTTGATTCCTGTGTTTTATTTCAAGTTTGTTTGTAGAGACTAGCCATTCCTCTCAATGATGCATCAAGAAATAAAAGAAAATAAGAAAAGAGAGCCATAAGAAGACAAGACATAAAGTAATAAAAAGAAAATCATGCTAATGAAATTCAATATACTCACTGAAATTCAATGCCAAGAAAAGCAACAAAAATATAAAAGCCTAACTTGTAGGTAAGATAGAAATGTAACTTCAAGTTAGACATCAAATAATTAGTTTTAGGGTATTTGAAAATGGTATTTCAAATATACTTATTGATTCAGACTTTAGACGTAAAACAAACAGTCTTACTGATTTAGATTTCAGACTTCAGCACCACCTCTTATAATTCAGAAGTGAAATCAGACTTCAGACTTCAGCACCTCTTAAAAAACAAACGCCACCTATGACCCACTTGCTACCATTTTGACCCACTTAGGGCATGTTTGTTAGCAGCTCAATTACAATTAGCTTAAGGGACTCGGCTTTTCGGTCGGTTATACATTTTCAAATAAGAAAGTGGGTTATATAGAAAGTGGCTTAGTCAATAAGTTAGTAGAGGGGAGCTTTATGCAAAAAGCCATGGTTTTTACCTAAACCCACTCCTCCCAATTAAACAACACGCTCCTTCCATCTATGAAAAAACCCACCCAAACAAAATCTTCCCAATCTATCCAGACAGATTTATCCACACAGGACTTGATGTAAAATCAACCAAACATCCCCTTAGACTCGTTAAGGAGAATAAGACCCATGATTCTCACTAATACCAAAACGACCATTAAGGACCTACACCCTTTATAACTCAATATCATCAATTCGGGTCCAATTAGACATATTATGATCCACATAGACTCGCAAACAAGAATAAAACACAATTACACGAAAATGCCCATTAAGCACCACTAAGACCCTTTATACCTCGAATAGATCCACCCAGGTTCAATTAAAACCCACTTAGACTTGTTAACAAGAATAAGGGGCCGTTTACCAAACACTTGCCCGGGTAAGCGCTTACCAAGTCACATTACCGTAACAGCCGAGTATTGCAATGACCATGAATCTTACCCGGTAATAGAAATAAATAAGCCCAGGTTAGCATATTCTAAAGCAACAAGCAAAGTCGTAAACTCAATAAACAAGTATACATACATAAGAAAGTTGAATTTAGTTGGCATGTACGATCTAGATACAACCATGAGAAATATATCAAACCGTCTCTAAAATCTAATAACTGATTAGGCAAAAGATTGGGAAAAAATCTAATAATAAGTACCTGCCAAAACGACTTTTAAGGACCACTATGACCAACTTAAATCCATTTAGGTCTAATACCATTTGTTACCCAAACGACCCATAAGGACCACTATGACCCATTGTACCAAACTTCGATCCACCTAGATCTAATTAAATATATTATGAACAACTTTGTCCTATAAAATGCACTTACACCAAATAACAACCAATTAACGAGCCATTAAGGACCTACACCCTTTATAACTCAATATCATCAATTCGTGTCCAACTAGACATATTATGATCCACATAGACTCGCAAACAAGAATAAAACCCGATTACACGAAAACGCCCATGAAGCACCACTAAGACCCTTTATACCTCGAATAGATCCACCCAAGTTTAATTAAAACACACTTAGACTTGTTAACAAGAATAACGGGCCGTTTACCAAACACGTGCCCAGGTAAGTGCTTACCAAGTCACATTAACTTAACAGCCGAGTATTGCAATGACCATGAATCTTACCCGGTAATAGAAATAAATAAGCCCATGTTAGCATATTCTGAAGCAACAAGCAAAGTCGTAAACTCAATAAACAAGTATACATACATAATAAAGTTGAATTTAGCTGGCATATACGATCAAGCAATTCATTTGTTTTGCTAAATAGATCGAACAATAAAAGTAAATATCATTATTAAATATTTAAATTTTAATAATTTAGGGATGCAAATTATTTTTGTAGAACTGTTATACCTAAATTAGACACATTATGACCAATTAAATCCACTTACACCAAAAAAAAACCAATTAAATCCACTTCCACGTAGGTTTAATTAAAACAACTTTTAAGGACCACTGTGACCCACTTGGATCCATTTAGGTCTAATACCATTTGTTACCCAAACATCCCATAAGGACCACTATCACCCATTGTACCACACTTAGATCCACCTAGGTCTTATTAAATATATTATGAACCACTTAGTCTCGTTATGACCCACTTAGACTCGGTAAGGAGAATAAAACCCATTATTCCGACTTATACCAAAATGACCCATTGAGGACAACTAACACCCATTATACCAAACTTAGATCTATTTAGGTCTAATTAGACGTATTATGACCCACTTAGTACCATTATGACCTACTTAGACTAGTTAAGGAAAATAAGACCCATTATTCTCACGTGTTCTAAAACGACCATTGATTAGTCTCACCTAATACAATCAATTAAGGCTTGTAGAAATGGAGCCTCTACAAACTAAACTCATGTTATGCAGAAACATGGCACTAGTAATTCTTTTTGAAAGAAAATCACCTGTAAAGCGATTGAAATAAGCTAAGAAATAAGGAAATATGTCATCCTTAAGTCCCATCATGTAGAGGCCTTTCTTTATTTTCTGCTCCTGAAGTATTGAAGTCCAAACCAAGCTGAGGTTAGAAAATTCTGAAGCAACAAGCAACTTGGTAAACTCAAGAATCAAAGTATACAAACATAAGAAAGCTGAATTTATTTGGCATATATGATTTATATAGAACCATGAGAATGTATCAACAAGCTCATACAATACCAACATAACATATTGACATCCATTGATACCAAAATGAACCGTTAAGGACATCATAATCATACCTTCCCCTCAATGAATATTTGGTTTAGATTGGTGATCTAATCCAAATCTTAACTATTCGGAGTCGTAATTTGACGAAAAAACCTTGTGGTATTACGACGTGTGATTAAATAAAAAAAAGGATGTTCTATAGAATGATTCGCCAATTTTACTTTTGTTAGGTTTAAGTCTGACGAGAATAATATTCTACAACTAGCAATTCATTTATTTTGCTAAATAGATCGAACAATAAAAATAAATATCATTGTTAAATATTTAAATTTTAATATTTTAGGGATGCAAATTATTTTTGTAGAACTGCTATACCTAAATTAGACACATTATGACCTATTAAATCCACTTACACCAAAAAACAACCAATTAACGAGTCATTAAGGACCACTAAGACCTGTTATACCTCTATACCCAGTTTGTCCATTTTTGACCTACTTAGAATTGTTAAGAAGAATAAACCCCATTAAGGAACACTAAGACCCATTATACCTTGATTAGGTCCGTTTACGTCTAATTACACACATTATGACCCACTTACTACCATTTTGACCCACGTAGGGCATGTTTGTTAGCAGCTCAATTACGATTAGCTTAAGGGACTCGGCTTTTCGGTCGGTTATACATGACTGTTTGGTAATGACTAAATTGTATAGAAAGTGGCTTAGTCAATAAGTTTGTAGAGGGGAGCTTTATGCAAAAAGCTATGTTTTTCACCCAAACCCACCCCTCCCAATTAAACAACACGCTCCTTCCATCTATGAAAAAACCCTCCCAAACAAAATGACCCATTATAGACCATTATAGACCATTATAGACCACCAAAACCCATTATACCACACTTATGTACATTTAGGACCAATTAGACAAATTATGACCCAATTTGTCCTTTGTTGACCTACTTAGAATCCTTAAGAAGAATAAACCCAATAAAAAGAACCATAAAACAAGATCCGGAACTTCAAAACAAATTCAAAATCAAACAAATGAACCCTAAATCCATGGAAATCGATGGAATCGAAAAACAGCTTGGGTCATGAAACAACAATAATTGAACAGCAGCTTGGAAATCAATACCTTAACGGGTTAGAAGGAAGAGAATAGTGAGGCTGGAACTTCAAATCGAAATCAGGAACTTCAAATCAAAACTGAAATCAAACGAATCAGGAACTTCAGAAAACCCAATACAAAGAACCATAAAACAAGATCTGGAACTTCAAAACGAATTCGAAATCAAACAAAAGAAGCCTAAAATCCATGAAAATCGAAAAACACCTTGGCTCATGAAACAACAATAAATTGAACAGCAGCTAAAACACATATGAAAAATGATCCGGATAAATAATCTAAAAAAAGATAAACACTAAAACACATGAAAATCCTAGTCAGAATCGGTGGCAAACCCTCTACATAAATTTTACATGTACAATAATTCGCAAATAAATACCCCCTATTTTCAATTTATTGTTTTATGTAACTTTGATTCAACAAGAATTCAGAATCGCATCATACATAGAGAGAGAGAGAGAGACGTATAGAAACTTATCATGTTCAATGTCGGTCCAGTTCTGTCTTAGACTTGATGATAGTATACGGCTACCGAATCTTCTTACTATGATCATCCAACAACAAATTAGAAAAATCCACCGTGGCAGTTCTCACCGACGCCTGCCAGCAGACCTAGAGCGAGAGCGTTATAGAGCGAGAGCCAGAGAGCGTCATAGACCGAGAGACAGAGAGCGTCATAGACCGAGAGCAGAGAGCGTCATATTGCGAGAGCGAGAACTGAGAGAGAGAGCGAGAGCAGATCGGTAAAAGAATTAGAAAAATATTAGGGTTCAGACCGAGATCGAGAGCAGATCGGTAAAAGAAATAGAAAAAAAAGAGTAAACTACGATTTTGGTCCCTGTGCTTTGGTGTTTATAATGATTTTCGTCCTTATGGTTTAAAAGCTGTTTTTTTGTCCCTATGGTTTGTAAATCATTGCTTTTTTCGTCCCTCGGACTAACTTTGTTAGAAAAATTCCATTAAATCAAGGGTAACTTAGTCATCTATATTTTTTACTTTTTATTAATGATTTAAAAGTAAGTATATATAACCCATATCTAAAAAAAACCTTAATACGCCAAAAAACCATAGAAGCGCAACTCATGTGGCAGACCTCTCCTTTCCCCCTGGCCCTTCATCTCCGGTAAGAACCACCATTGTCGGTTGATGTCCACCCCTTTATTTTCCGTCGTTTATCTAACGTCCACCGTCAACTGTGGAATTTGCTCTATGTATAAATTATGGAGACTTATACAACAGCAGATGCAGAAGCTTTTGATATGAATGTGAAGAAGCCACAGAGCCTAAAGGAGGTAATAACTAAGAATCAATTTGGAAGGGATGTTAAGGGGGAAAATATTGTCAAGTGGAGGAATATTGTTAAGTTTAGGGACCATGTATGCAATGAAAATGAAAAGTTAGGGACCGCCAGTGTAGATATTTAGTTTGTTTTTTATGAACCAAATCCAAAATTTGAACAAACCAAAGGGACCACCGGTGTAATTCACTCTGCTTAAAATTTAATATTTATATGGAATATAGTATGTTTAAACTTTAACTTTTATAAAAAAAATCTTAATAAAATTTATAATTAATAACTATTTTAATGATTCAAATTATTCAAATATTAATTTTACAAATGCCAATCTAATTTAAACCGTTTTCTTATAATTTAATTTTAAAAACGGTGCTTTAAGTGACAAATAATAAGATTAATTTAAGATAAAAATATATAATCAGATAAGATTATATTTGAAAGAAAACATAAACAAAACAATAAAAATAAAAATAGTAAAGAGATAAAATATAAAGATAGAAAATAAATTTAACAAAGCTTTGCCATTTAAAATTTAATTTAATCGGAGAGAGAGAGGGGTAGAGTTAGGGAGAGAAATAATCTATATATATATATAAAGTAGAAACATTTCGGAGTTCACGTGGCGCTTCCTCCTATTTTCTTGATTTTTTCTTTTTTCTTTGTTTGTTTTTACATTTAATTTGGATTAAAAACCCTTCGATTTTTATCGTTACACTTGATCTTCTCCATCAAATAAATTCTGCAACTCTTCGTTTTCTTTTTGGCTCTTCGATTTTTACCGTTACACTTATTTGATCTTCTCCATCAAATAAATTCTGCAACTATTCGTTTTCTTTTTGGCTTTCGATAATGAAACATTTCGGAGTCCACGTGGCGCCTCCTCCTATTTTCTTGATTTGTTCTTTTTTCTTTGTTAGCTTTTACATTTAATTTGGATTAAAACACTTCGATTTTTACCGTTACACTTATTTGATCTTCTGCATCAAATAAATTCTGCAACTCTTCGTTTTTCTTTTTGGCTTTCGATAAAAACCCTTCGATTTTTACCGTTACACTTATTTGATCTTCTTCATCAAATAAATTCTGCAACTCTTTGTTTTCTTTTTGGCTTTCGATAATGAAATGGCCAAAAAAACCGATCTTCAAAGCAGATTCTTCAGATGAATTTACAGACGACTTTCTCAAGAAATACGTCACCATCGCTTTCATTTTTTTTAGTTTTTACATTTAGTCTAAAGACCCTTCATTTTCTGCTCCATCAAAAAAATTCTGCAACCCTTTGTTTTCTTTTTGGCTTTCAATGATGAAATGGCCAAGAAAGATCCGTATTCAAAGCGGATTCTTCATATCTCTCTTCCAAGCATCATCGACTCCCAGTATCGAAGCTCAAATTATGTATTGTAAGTTTTTTTAAAAGTATTTACATGGTGAAAACGCATTCAAAATGGTTATCTAAAAGGAAAACCCACAAATTATAATGTGATACAATGTAAGAGTAACATTTGTGTAAAAAAAATTCTCATTGTTTTGAGTTTTTTAAATATTAAATAAGTTAAAGGTTATTATACTCCTGAATGAAAAATACCTATTTCACTACAAAACGGCTTCTTTGGTAATTTTACATGCAATTTAATTAGTTTTAACTTCTAAGCTACATAACTTCCTAGAGGCATCTATATCTATATCTATATATATATAAAGCAGAAACATGGATTGTCCATGTGGCACCTCCATATGAATTCCTCTTCTTTTTTTACTAGTGTTGGGACCGTGCGTTGCACGGTGTGACTATAGTTTTTTTTATTGCATTATTAAATCAAGTTAAAAAGAAGAGGAATTTCTTAGTTAACAGTTAATGAAATACAATATGAAAAATGAACATATTTTCATAAGTCGTTAACTGGCATATTATTCTTAATCGTTTGTTGTCTAGCGATTTTAAGAATTCCAAGAGGAAGATTCATGTACAATTTGACAAAAAGAAAAATCATCAACCAAACAATTCTAAGATATTAACATAATTTCTTGTGTCCTATGTATGTATATAAGTATATATATATAGATTCATGGGGGCAGGTTCAAACGAAAACGCTACCTATTTAAGAAAACAAGAAAACTTTTTTCATGTACAAAATCATATATGATTCACATACAAAATCATATATGATTAGCCGCGAGTTTTCCCGCGACTTAACATGCGGCAAAAGTCGCCCATGTCCATTTTTTCATGTTAGTACAAAATCATATGTGATTTTGTACATAAAAAAGGTTTTCTTGTTTTCTTAAATATTTTTAGCGTTTTCATTTGAACCTCCTTCTAGATTCATGACATCTTATATATATATAAATGAATATTAATTACATTTTTGTAAAAAAAACGTTATGTCATATACACCAATACATAATTTGAGTGGATTTAACCTGTAATGAAGATGTCAAAACCCAATAAAATGTTATATTGGTAAAAAATGAATATACATGAAAAATAAAAAAATCATAGAAAGAAAAATAATGAAAAAAATATATTTCACAATTATCATTGTTATTTATCAATTTTATGAATTTTAAAAAATGTGATTCAAGTGCAATTTATTAAAAGAAAACTCATGAATCTAGCAATCCTAAGATATTATCATAGTATCTTGTGTATTATATACATATTGATTAATATTTGATAGGAATAAATTTTCATTTATATATATTAATGATTTATTATTACAAAATATGAAAGGTTTTTTAAATTGATTAGAGACTTTAATTATTAAAGAATAATAAATATATAATGTAACATTTATCAACTAATATTTCATTTAAAATTAAATAATTGATTTCACATTCATTTATTTATATAATTTGATTTTTAATGAAAATTAAAAAAATTAATATACATGCATGTATATATATTAATAATATAATTGTAGTAGCTTTTTTATTTATTTTGATTTAAATATATTGTTTTATAGCCGTTTTGTATATATTATTAGATGAATTCTATTAGATTGATAATTTTTCAAATATTGATTGTTGTAAGTTTTCTAATTATACTTATTGCTTTTAATAATATATATGTATATATCAACTATTAGTAATGATCAAAAAATTTATTAGATTTCTTTTATGAACATTGTTCCTTTATATATGTTGTAAGAGTTTTTTTTATAATTTTATAAAAAATTGAATTAAATTGTAAAATGGTTATCAATTAATTCTAATATTACTATATTTAAGTGTCATGTAAATAGACTTGTACGTATCAATCGTAATTTCACTTATATAATGAGTTTAAAAATATTTTGATTATATATATATATATATATAGTTTATGTAATAAAAAAACAGAGTCATATAAAATAAAATAACTACGAAAAATTGAGTTTAATCAACGACTATGATTAGTCTAATTAATTTAGCTCCCAAAACAAAAACATAAAAAGTACATACTAATGAAATCTTTAGTCGAGTTGCAAAATATTTCTAAAATATATGAATCCATATACAACCTTATTATCGAATCTATGATGAAAACAAATATAAAAAAATTATCCACCTGTTCGGTGTTTTACAAACCAAGAAGCCATTTATCTATATCATTTGTTCTTCAGCTTTACTCTTTATCTTTCCCGAAATCAAACTAGCAGCTATCAAATGCTGGCAAAACTGAAAACCTAAACCCAATACAAATAACATTATTGCATGCTTATCAAATTAAAGAAAATTTTCGTGACGATGTCTTAGGAGATGAAAGGTTTTGCAATTAAATGTAATTTATAAATAATTAATTAATATTCATCAATGAAAAATTAATGGAAATAGGCTTTTATTTAAAAAAATCATAACTTGTGAGAAAATAGGAAAATATGAATTGAGAGTTTTCATCATGCCACCTAAGCAACCCCACATCTTACTTTTATATATATTTTCCATCAATTAATGTTAGCAATTTATAGCAATTTATATACATTTAATAAAAACTCTTCATCTTTTGTAATGTACGCCATTTTTCTTTCCCTTTTGCATCTCTCGATCTTAATCCTTCAGTATCTTCAATTCTTAATGAAGCAAGATGGAAGACAAAGAAACAAGAAAGATGACTAAAAATCTTATATATGCAATAACAACAATACTGAGAAATGGAGCTTTTTTGCAAACCATCAATTTGGTGTTGCTACTTTAACTATGCGTAAGATCATAAATCTTTTTTTTTTCCTATTCGCAATAAGCACACATTTTGGGAATATGGTTTTTATATTTCCTTGATTTTTTAAAAACCTTTTTCCAAATAATTCAATTATTGGTCACAAATTTTTGTTGCATATGAATATTATTAGTTTGTTGTACTACCTATGTTTTGCAATTACAGTTCACCTTCAAAATTAGTACTATGTATTATAAATGAGGGATTATGATTTATATAAAACAAGATCATGCATAGATGGCGTGTCATCTTCTAAGCTCGAGAACCCTTGGTTACTTTTTTCACACTTTTGCTATTTTTAATTGATTTTACGTTCATCTTCACTTATTACCCGTTACGTCTATTCCTCTCCATCTTTATAAAGTTTATTTACATTTGGCTTCTTGATCTTCCAGTCTATGGTATTAATCCCTCCTCTCAATCATTGCCATTTCCTATTGCCAACATACCCTTGCTCATTTCGTTTCAGGATTTCTTTAGCAACAACCAATGTAACCATAGTAGTCAAATTAAGTTTCTTCATTTTAATCACTTTACTAGACATTTGCTTATATATTCATAACCCCACCCTCTTCCTCTTTATACTTCTATTGTGATTTGATATGATCATGTTATTGGTTTTGGATTTTCAATGATTCTGATATAACATTCGATGCCCTACATTTATGTTGAAGATAAGAACTCTTTTGTCTTTCGATTATATTAATTTATCACTGTGATCATATGCTTTTAATGGTGCATATTGA
Source organism: Silybum marianum (assembly GCA_036898165.1). Lineage (NCBI taxonomy): Eukaryota > Viridiplantae > Streptophyta > Magnoliopsida > Asterales > Asteraceae > Silybum > Silybum marianum. Next base: position 9,015,217 of record CM072540.1, on the reverse strand, counting down.
GCCATTTTAGCACATACTGACTCATTAGATTCTAATTGGTATAATGGTCCTATCAACTCAAAAAGAGTCTAATTAGGTCAAAATGACACTAAATGGGTCATATTAAGACATATTGAGTAATTTGGATCCGGTCGGTATAATGGTCATATTTCTCAAAAAAAGAGCCTAATTAGGTCAAAATAACACTAAATGGGTGATATTGAGCCATATTTGCACATACTAAGTCATTTGGGTCTAATTAGTACAATGGTCGTACCTCTCCAAAAAGAATCTAATTAGGTTAAAATGGTCCTATCAACTAAAAAAGAGTCCAATTAGGTCAAAATGACACTAAGTGGGTGATATTGGGCCATATTAGCACATACTAAGTCATTTGGGTCTGATTAGTACAATGGTTGTACCTCTCCAAAAAGAATCTAATTAGGTTAAAATGACACCTAATGGTGCATATTGAGCCATTTTAGCACATATTGGCTCATTTTAGCACATTTAAAGAATTAGGTCAAAATGGCACTAAATGGGTCATATTAAGACATATTGAGTAATTTGGATCCGGTCGGTACAATGGTCATATTTCTCAAAAAAGAGTCTAATTAGGTCAAAATAACACTAAATGGGTGATATTGAGCCATATTTGCACATATTGACTCATTAGAGTCTAATTAGGTCAAAATGGTACTAAATGGGTCATATGAAGACATATTGAGTCATTTGGATCCGATCGGTACAATGGTCATATTTTTCAAAAAAGAGTCTAATTAGGTCAAAATGACACTTAATGGGTGATATTGAGCCATATTAGCACATAGTAAGTCATTTGGGTCTGATTAGTACAATGGTCGTACCTCTCCAAAAAGAATCTAATTAGGTTAAAATGACACCTAATGGTGCATATTGTGCCATTTTAGCACATATTGACTCATTAGATTCTAATTGGTATAATGGTCCTATCAACTCAAAAAGAGTCTAATTAGGTCAAAATGGCACTAAATGGGTCATATTAAGACATATTGAGTGATTAGAGTCTAATTGGTACAATAATCCTACCTGTTCAAAAATAGTCTAATTAGGTCAAAACAGCACTAAATGGGTCATATGAAGACATATTGAGTAATTTGGATCCGAACGGTACAATGGTTATATTTTATCAAATAAGAGTCTAATTAGGTCAAAATGACACTAAATGGGTGATATTGAGCCATATTAGCACATATTAAGTCATTTGGGTCTGATTAGTACCATGGTCGTACCTCTCCAAAAAGAGTCTAATTAGGTTAAAATGACACCAAATGGTGCATATTTAGCCATTTTAGCACATATTGACTAATTAGAGTCTAATTGGAATAATGGTCCTATCAACTCAAAAAGAGTCTAATTAGATCAAAATGGCACTAAATGGGTCATATTAAGACATATTGAGTAATTTCGATTCGATCGGTACAATGGTCATATATTCTCAAAAAAGAGTCTAATCAGGTCAAAATGACACTAAATGGGTGATATTGAGCCATATTAGCACAAACTAAGTCATTTGGGTCTGATTAGTACAATGGTCGTACATCTCCAAAAAGAGTCTAATTAGGTTAAAATGATACCAAATGGTGCATATTGAGCCATTTTAGCACATACTGACTCATTAGATTCTAATTGGTACAATAGTCCTATCTATTCAAAAATAGTCTAATTAGGCCAAAATGGCACTAAATGGGTCATATTAAGACATATTGAGTAATTTGGATCCGGTCGGTATAATGGTCATATTTCTCAAAAAAAGAGCCTAATTAGGTCAAAATAACACTAAATGGGTGATATTGAGCCATATTTGCACATACTAAGTCATTTGGGTCTGATTAGTACAATGGTCGTACCTCTCCAAAAAGAATCTAATTAGGTTAAAATGGTCCTATCAACTAAAAAAGAGTCCAATTAGGTCAAAATGACACTAAGTGGGTGATATTGGGCCATATTAGCACATACTAAGTCATTTGGGTCTGATTAGTACAATGGTTGTACCTCTCCAAAAAGAATCTAATTAGGTTAAAATGACACCTAATGGTGCATATTGAGCCATTTTAGCACATATTGACTCATTTTAGCACATTTAAAGAATTAGGTCAAAATGGCACTAAATGGGTCATATTAAGACATATTGAGTAATTTGGATCCGGTCGGTACAATGGTCATATTTCTCAAAAAAGAGTCTAATTAGGTCAAAATAACACTAAATGGGTGATATTGAGCCATATTTGCACATACTAAGCCATTTGGGTCTGATTAGTACAATGGTCGTATCTCTCCAAAAAGAGTCTAATTAGGTTAAAATGACACCAAATGGGGGCATATTGAGCCATTTTAGCACATATTGACTCATTAGAGTCTAATTTGGTCAAAATGGTACTAAATGGGTCATATGAAGACATATTGAGTCATTTGGATCCGATCGGTACAATGGTCATATTTTTCAAAAAAGAGTCTAATTAGGTCAAAATGACACTTAATGGGTGATATTGAGCCATATTAGCACATAGTAAGTCATTTGGGTCTGATTAGTACAATGGTCGTACCTCTCCAAAAAGAATCTAATTAGGTTAAAATGACACCTAATGGTGCATATTGTGCCATTTTAGCACATATTGACTCATTAGATTCTAATTGGTATAATGGTCCTATCAACTCAAAAAGAGTCTAATTAGGTCAAAATGGCACTAAATGGGTCATATTAAGACATAGTGAGTAATTTGGATCCGGTCGGTACAATGGTCATATTTCTCAAAAAAGAGTCTAATTAGGTCAAAATAACAATAAATGGGTGATATTGAGCCATATTTGCACATACTAAGTCATTTGGGTATGATTAGTACAATGGTCGTACATCTCCAAAAAGAATCTAATTAAGTTAAAATGACACCAAATGGGGGCATATTGAGCCATTTTAGCACATATTGACTCATTAGAGTCTAATTGGTACAATGGTCGTATCAACTCAAAAGAGTGTAATTAGGTCAAAATGGTACTAAATGGGTCATATGAAGACATATTGAGTCATTTGGATCCGATCGGTACAATGGTCATATTTTTCAAAAAAGAGTCTAATTAGGTCAAAATGACACTAAATGGGTGATACTGAGCCATATTAGCACATACTAAGTCATTTGGGTCTGATTAGTACAATGGTCGTACCTCTCCAAAAAGAGTGTAATTAGGTTAAAATGACACCAAATGGTGCATATTGAGCCATTTTAGCACATATGGACTCATTAGAGTCTAATTGGTATAATGGTCCTATCAACTCAAAAAAAGTCTAATTAGGTCAAAATACCACTAAATGGGTCATATCTTAACATATTCAGTCATTTGGATCCGATGGGTACAATGTTCATATTTCTCAAAAAAGAGTCTAATTAGGTCAAAATGACCCTAAACGGGTCATATAAACCCATATTAGCACATACTAAGTCATTTGGGTCTCATTAAACAATGGTCGTAACTCTCCAAAAAGAGTCTAATTAGGTTAAAATGACAACAAATGGGGAATGTTGAGCCTTTTTAGCACATATTGAGTGATTAGAGTCTAATTGGTACAATGGTCATATCAACTCAAAAATAGTCTAATTAGGTCAAAATGGCACTAAATGGGTCATATTAACGCATATTGAGTCATTTGGATCCGATCGGTACAATGAACATATTTCTCAAAAAAGAGTCTAATCAGGTAAAAATGACACTAAATGGGTGATATTGAGCAATATTAGCACATACTAAGTCATTTGGGTCTGATTAGTACAATGGTCGTACCTCTCCAAAAAGAGTCTAATTAGGTTAAAATGACATCAAATGGTGCATATTTAGCCATTTTAGCACATATTGACTCATTAGAGTCTAATTGGTACAATAGTCCTATCTATTCAAAAATAGTCTAATTAGGCCAAAATGGCACTAAATGGGTCATATAAAGACATATTGAGTAATTTGGATCCGATCGGTACAATGGTCATATTTATCAATAAAGAGTCTAATTAGGTCAAAATGACCCTAAATGGGTCATATAGACCCATATTAGCACATACTAAGTCATTTGGGTCTGATTAATACAATGGTCGTAACTCTCCAAAAAGAGTCTAATTAGGTTAAAATGACAACAAATATTGAGCGATTTTAGCACAAATTGAGTGATTAGAGTCTAATTGGTACAATAATCCTACCTGTTCAAAAATAGTCTAATTAGGTCAAAACGGCACTAAATGGGTCATATGAAGACATATTGAGTAATTTGGATCCGAACGGTACAATGGTTATATTTTATCAAATAAGAGTCTAATTAGGTCAAAATGACACTAAATGGGTGATATTGAGCCATATTAGCACATATTAAGTCATTTGGGTCTGATTAGTACCATGGTCGTACCTCTCCAAAAAGAGTCTAATTAGGTTAAAATGACACCAAATGGTGCATATTTAGCCATTTTAGCACATATTGACTAATTAGAGTCTAATTGGAATAATGGTCCTATCAACTCAAAAAGAGTCTAATTAGATCAAAATGGCACTAAATGGGTCATATTAAGACATATTGAGTAATTTCGATTCGATCGGTACAATGGTCATATATTCTCAAAAAAGAGTCTAATCAGGTCAAAATGACACTAAATGGGTGATATTGAGCCATATTAGCACATACTAAGTCATTTGGGTCTGATTAGTACAATGGTCGTACCTCTCCAAAAAGAGTCTAATTAGGTTAAAATGATACCAAATGGTGCATATTTAGCCATTTTAGCACATATCAACTAATTAGAGTTCAATTGGTACAATAGTCCTATCTATTCAAAAATAGTCTAATTAGGCCAAAATGGCACTAAATGGATCATATTAGTCTATATTGAGTAATTTCGATTCGATCGGTACAATGGTCATATATTCTCAAAAAAGAGTCTAATCAGGTCAAAATGACACTAAATGGGTGATATTGAGCCATATTAGCACATACTAAGTCATTTGGGTCTGATTAATACAATGGTCGTAACTCTCCAAAAAGAGTCTAATTAGGTTAAAATGACAACAAATATTGAGCGATTTTAGCACAAATTGAGTGATTAGAGTCTAATTGGTACAATAATCCTACCTGTTCAAAAATAGTCTAATTAGGTCAAAACGGCACTAAATGGGTCATATGAAGACATATTGAGTAATTTGGATCCGAACGGTACAATGGTTATATTTTATCAAATAAGAGTGTAATTAGGTCAAAATGACACTAAACGGGTGATATTGAGCCATATTAGCACATATTAAGTCATTTGGGTCTGATTAGTACCATGGTCGTACCTCTCCAAAAAGAGTCTAATTAGGTTAAAATGACACCAAATGGTGCATATTTAGCCATTTTAGCACATATTGACTAATTAGAGTCTAATTGGAATAATGGTCCTATCAACTCAAAAAGAGTCTAATTAGATCAAAATGGCACTAAATGGGTCATATTAAGACATATTGAGTAATTTCGATTCGATCGGTACAATGGTCATATATTCTCAAAAAAGAGTCTAATCAGGTCAAAATGACACTAAATGGGTGATATTGAGCCATATTAGCACATACTAAGTCATTTGGGTCTGATTAGTACAATGGTCGTACCTCTCCAAAAAGAGTCTAATTAGGTTAAAATGATACCAAATGGTGCATATTTAGCCATTTTAGCACATATCGACTAATTAGAGTTCAATTGGTACAATAGTCCTATCTATTAAAAAATAGTCTAATTAGGCCAAAATGGCACTAAATGGATCATATTAAGACATATTGAGTAATTTCGATTCGATCGGTACAATGGTCATATATTCTCAAAAAAGAGTCTAATCAGGTCAAAATGACGCTAAATGGTTGGTTGATATTGAGCCATATTAGCACATACTAAGTCATTTGGGTCTGATTAGTACAATGGTCGTACCTCTCCAAAAAGAGTCTAATTAGGTTAAAATGATACCAAATGGTGCATATTTAGCCATTTTAGCACATATCGACTAATTAGAGTCCAATTGGTACAATAGTCCTATCTATTCAAAAATTGTCTAATTAGGCCAAAATGTCACTAAATGGGTCATATTAAGACATATTGAGTAATTTCGATTCGATCGGTACAATGGTCATATATTCTCAAAAAAGAGTCTAATCAGGTCAAAATGACACTAATGGGTGATATTGAGCAATATTAGCACATACTAAGTCATTTGGATCTGATTAGTACAATGGTCGTACCTCTCCAAAAAGAGTCTAATTAGGTTAAAATGACATCAAATGGTGCATATTTAGCCATTTTAGCACATATTGACTCATTAGAGTCTAATTGGTACAATAGTCCTATCTATTCAAAAATAGTCTAATTAGGCCAAAATGGCACTAAATGGGTCATATAAAGACATATTGAGTAATTTGGATCCGATCGGTACAATGGTCATATTTATCAATAAAGAGTCTAATTAGGTCAAAATGATCCTAAATGGGTCATATAGACCCATATTAGCACATACTAAGTCATTTGGGTCTGATTAATACAATGGTCGTAACTCTCCAAAAAGAGTCTAATTAGGTTAAAATGACAACAAATATTGAGCGATTTTAGCACAAATTGAGTGATTAGAGTCTAATTGGTACAATAATCCTACCTGTTCAAAAATAGTCTAATTAGGTCAAAACGGCACTAAATGGGTCATATGAAGACATATTGAGTAATTTGGATCCGAACGGTACAATGGTTATATTTTATCAAATAAGAGTCTAATTAGGTCAAAATGACACTAAATGGGTGATATTGAGCCATATTAGCACATATTAAGTCATTTGGGTCTGATTAGTACCATGGTCGTACCTCTCCAAAAAGAGTCTAATTAGGTTAAAATGACACCAAATGGTGCATATTTAGCCATTTTAGCACATATTGACTAATTAGAGTCTAATTGGAATAATGGTCCTATCAATTCAAAAAGAGTCTAATTAGATCAAAATGGCACTAAATGGGTCATATTAAGACATATTGAGTAATTTCGATTCGATCGGTACAATGGTCATATATTCTCAAAAAAGAGTCTAATCAGGTCAAAATGACACTAAATGGGTGATATTGAGCCATATTAGCACATACTAAGTCATTTGGGTCTGATTAGTACAATGGTCGTACCTCTCCAAAAAGAGTCTAATTAGGTTAAAATGATACCAAATGGTGCATATTTAGCCATTTTAGCACATATCGACTAATTAGAGTTCAATTGGTACAATAGTCCTATCTATTAAAAAATAGTCTAATTAGGCCAAAATGGCACTAAATGGATCATATTAAGACATATTGAGTAATTTCGATTCGATCGGTACAATGGTCATATATTCTCAAAAAAGAGTCTAATCAGGTCAAAATGACGCTAAATGGTTGGTTGATATTGAGCCATATTAGCACATACTAAGTCATTTGGGTCTGATTAGTACAATGGTCGTACCTCTCCAAAAAGAGTCTAATTAGGTTAAAATGATACCAAATGGTGCATATTTAGCCATTTTAGCACATATCGACTAATTAGAGTCCAATTGGTACAATAGTCCTATCTATTCAAAAATTGTCTAATTAGGCCAAAATGTCACTAAATGGGTCATATTAAGACATATTGAGTAATTTCGATTCGATCGGTACAATGGTCATATATTCTCAAAAAAGAGTCTAATCAGGTCAAAATGACACTAATGGGTGATATTGAGCAATATTAGCACATACTAAGTCATTTGGGTCTGATTAGTACAATGGTCGTACCTCTCCAAAAAGAGTCTAATTAGGTTAAAATGACATCAAATGGTGCATATTTAGCCATTTTAGCACATATTGACTCATTAGAGTCTAATTGGTACAATAGTCCTATCTATTCAAAAATAGTCTAATTAGGCCAAAATGGCACTAAATGGGTCATATAAAGACATATTGAGTAATTTGGATCCGATCGGTACAATGGTCATATTTATCAATAAAGAGTCTAATTAGGTCAAAATGACCCTAAATGGGTCATATAGACCCATATTAGCACATACTAAGTCATTTGGGTCTGATTAATACAATGGTCGTAACTCTCCAAAAAGAGTCTAATTAGGTTAAAATGACAACAAATATTGAGCGATTTTAGCACAAATTGAGTGATTAGAGTCTAATTGGTACAATAATCCTACCTGTTCAAAAATAGTCTAATTAGGTCAAAACGGCACTAAATGGGTCATATGAAGACATATTGAGTAATTTGGATCCGAACGGTACAATGGTTATATTTTATCAAATAAGAGTCTAATTAGGTCAAAATGACACTAAATGGGTGATATTGAGCCATATTAGCACATATTAAGTCATTTGGGTCTGATTAGTACCATGGTCGTACCTCTCCAAAAAGAGTCTAATTAGGTTAAAATGACACCAAATGGTGCATATTTAGCCATTTTAGCACATATTGACTAATTAGAGTCTAATTGGAATAATGGTCCTATCAACTCAAAAAGAGTCTAATTAGATCAAAATGGCACTAAATGGGTCATATTAAGACATATTGAGTTATTTCGATTCGATCGGTACAATTGTCATATATTCTCAAAAAAGAGTCTAATCAGGTCAAAATGACACTAAATGGGTGATATTGAGCCATATTAGCACATACTAAGTCATTTGGGTCTGATTAGTACAATGGTCGTACCTCTCCAAAAAGAGTCTAATTAGGTTAAAATGATACCAAATGGTGCATATTTAGCCATTTTAGCACATATCGACTAATTAGAGTTCAATTGGTACAATAGTCCTAGCTATTCAAAAATAGTCTAATTAGGCCAAAATGGCACTAAATGGATCATATTAAGACATATTGAGTAATTTCGATTCGATCGGTACAATGGTCATATATTCTCAAAAAAGAGTCTAATCAGGTCAAAATGACACTAAATGGGTGATATTGAGCCATATTAGCACATACTAAGTCATTTGGGTCTGATTAGTACAATGGTCGTACCTCTCCAAAAAGAGTCTAATTAGGTTAAAATGATACCAAATGGTGCATATTTAGCCATTTTAGCACATATGAATTAGAGTTCAATTGATACAATAGTCCTATCTATTCATAAATAGTCTAATTAGGCCAAAATGGCACTAAATGGGTCATATTAAGACATATTGAGTAATTTCGATTCGATTGGTACAATGGTCATATATTCTCAAAAAAGAGTCTAATCAGGTCAAAATGACACTAAATGGGTGATATTGAACAATATTAGCACATACTAAGTCATTTGGGTCTGATTAGTACAATGGTCGTACCTCTCCAAAAAGAGTCTAATTAGGCTAAGATGACACCAAATAGGCCATATTTAGCCATTTTAGCACATATTGACTAATTAGAGTCTAATTGGAATAATGGTCCTATCAACTCAAAAAGAGTCTAATTAGATCAAAATGGCACTAAATGGGTCATATTAAGACATATTGAGTAATTTCGATTCGATCGGTACAATGGTCATATATTCTCAAAAAAGAGTCTAATCAGGTCAAAATGATACTAAATGGGTGATATTGAGCCATATTAGCACATACTAAGTCATTTGGGTCTGATTAGTACAATGGTCGTACCTCTCCAAAAAGAGTCTAATTAGGTTAAAATGATACCAAATGGTGCATATTTAGCCATTTTAGCACATATCGACTAATTAGAGTCCAATTGGTACAATAGTCCTATCTATTCAAAAATTGTCTAATTAGGCCAAAATGGCACTAAATGGGTCATATTAAGACATATTGAGTAATTTCGATTCGATCGGTACAATGGTCATATATTCTCAAAAAAGAGTCTAATCAGGTCAAAATGACACTAATGGGTGATATTGAGCAATATTAGCACATACTAAGTCATTTGGGTCTGATTAGTACAATGGTCGTACCTCGTCAAAAAGAGTCTAATTAGGTTAAAATGACCCCAAATGGTGCATATTTAGTCATTTTAGCACATATTGACTAATTAGAGTCCAATTGGTACAATAGTCCTATCTATTCAAAAATAGTCTAATTAGGCCAAAATGGCACTAAATGGGTCATATTAAGACATATTGAGTAATTTCGATTCGATCGGTACAATGGTCATATATTCTCAAAAAAGAGTCTAATCAGGTCAAAATGACACTAAATGGGTGATATTGAGCAATATTAGCACATACTAAGTAATTTGGGTCTGATTAGTACAATGGTCGTACCTCTCCAAAAAGAGTCTAATTAGGCTAAGATGACACCAAATAAGCCATATTGAGCCATTTTAGCACATATTGACTCATTAGAGGCTAATTGGTACAATGGCCCTATCAACTCAAAAGAGTCCAATCAGGTCAAAATGGCACTAAATGGATCATAATAACACATATTGAGTAATTTATATCCGATCGGAACAATGGTCATATTTCTCAAAAAAGAGTCTTATTAGGTCAAAATGAAACTAAATGGGTGATATTGAGCCATATTAGCACATACTAAGTCATTTGGGTCTGATTAGTACAATGGTCGTACCTCTCCAAAAAGAGTCTAATTAGGTTAAAATGAAAACAAATGGGGCATATTGAGCCATTTTAGCACATATTGAGTGGTTAGAGTCTAATTGGTACAATAGTCCTATCTATTCAAAAATAGTCTAATTAGGTCAAAATGGCACTAAATGGGTCATATTAAGACATATTGAGTAATTTCGATTCGATCGGTACAATGGACATATTTTATCAAATAAGAGTCTAATTAGGTCAAAATGACGCTAAATGGTTGGTTGATATTGAGCCATATTAGCACATACTAAGTCATTTGGGTCTGATTAGTACAATGGTCGTACCTCTCCAAAAAGAGTCTAATTAGGTTAAAATGACACCAAATGGTGCATATTTAGCCATTTTAGCACATATTGACTAATTAGAGTCCAATTGGTACAATAGTCCTATCTATTCAAAAATAGTCTAATTAGGCCAAAATGGCACTAAATGGGTCATATTAAGACATATTGAGTAATTTCGATTCGATCGGTACAATGGTCATATATTCTCAAAAAAGAGTCTAATCAGGTCAAAATGACACTAATGGGTGATATTGAGCAAATTAGCACATACTAAGTCATTTGGGTCTGATTAGTACAATGGTCGTACCTCTCCAAAAAGAGTCTAATTAGGTTAAAATGACATCAAATGGTGCATATTTAGCCATTTTAGCACATATTGACTCATTAGAGTCTAATTGGTACAATAGTCCTATCTATTCAAAAATAGTCTAATTAGGTCAAAATGGCACTAAATGGGTCATATTAAGACATATTGAGTAATTTTGATCCGAACGGTACAATGGACATATTTTATCAAATAAGAGTCTAATTAGGTCAAAATGACGCTAAATGGTTGGTTGATATTGAGCCATATTAGCACATACTAAGTCATTTGGATCTGATTAGTACAATGGTCGTACCTCTCCAAAAAGAGTCTAATTAGGTTAAAATGACACCAAATGGTGCATATTTAGCCATTTTAGCACATATTGACTAATTAGAGTCCAATTGGTACAATAGTCCTATCTATTCAAAAATAGTCTAATTAGGCCAAAATGGCACTAAATGGGTCATATTAAGACATATTGAGTAATTTTGATCCGAACGGTACAATGGTCATATGTTATCAAATAAGAATCTAATTAGGTCAAAATGACGCTAAATGGTTGGTTGATATTGAGCCATATTAGCACATACTAAGTCATTTGGGTCTGATAGTACAATGTTCGTACCTCTCCGAAAAGAGTCTAATTAGGTTAAAATGATATTGAGCCATATTAGCACATATTGACTCATTAGAGTCTAATTGGAATAATGGTCATATCAACTCAAAAATATTCTAATTAGGTCAAAATGGCACTAAACGGGTCATATTGAGCCATATTAGCACATACTAAGTCATTTTGGGTCTGATTAGTACAATGGTCGTACCTCTCCAAAAAGAGTCTAATTAGGTTAAAATTACAACAAATGGGGCATATTGAGCGATTTTAGCACATATTGAGTCAATATGTCCTATCTATTAAAAAATAGTCTAATTAGGCCAAAGTGGCCCTAAATGGGTCATATTAAGACATATTGAGTAATTTGGATCCGATCGGTACAATGGTCATAATTAACAAAAAAGAGTCTAATTAGTTCCAAATGAAACTAAATGGGTGATATTGAGCCATATTAGCACATACTAAGTCATTTGGGTCTGATTAGTACAATGGTCGTACCTCTCCAAAAAGAGTCTAATTAGGTTAAAATGACACCAAATGGTGCATATTGAGCCATTTTAGCACATATGGACTCATTAGAGTCTAATTGGTATAATGGTCCTATCAACTCAAAAAAAGTCTAATTAGGTCAAAATACCACTAAATGGGTCATATCTTAACATATTCAGTCATTTGGATCCGATGGGTACAATGTTCATATTTCTCAAAAAAGAGTCTAATTACGTCAAAATGACCCTAAGCGGGTCATATTGACCCATATTAGCACATACTAAGTCATTTGGGTCTGATTAGCACAATGGTCGTAACTCTCCAAAAAGAGTCTAATTAGGTTAAAATGACAACAAATGGGGCATATAGAGCGATTTTAGCACATATTGAGTGATTAGAGTCTAATTGGTACAATAGTCCTATCAATTCAAAAATAGTCTAATTAGGTCAAAATGGCACTAAATGGGCCATATAAAGACATATTGAGTAATTTGAATCCGATCGGTACAATGGTCATATTTATCAAAAAAGAGTCTAATTAGTTTGAAATGACACTAAATAGGTCGTTTTGAGCCATATTAGCACATACTAACTCATTTGGGTCTGATTAGTTCAATGGTCGCACCTCTCCAAAAAGAGTCTAATTAGGCTAAGATGACACCAAATAGGATATTGAGCCATTTTAGTACATATTGACTCATTAGAGTCTAAATGGTACAATGGCCCTATCAACTCAAAGGAGTCCAATCAGGTCAAAATGGCACTAAATGGGTCATATTAACACATATTGAGTAATTTGGATCCGATCGGAACAATGGTCATATTTCTCAAAAAAGAGTCTTATTAGGTCAAAATGAAACTAAATGGGTGATATTGAGCCATATTAGCACATACTAAGTCATTTGGGTCTGATTAGTACAATGGTCGTACCTCTCCAAAAAGAGTCTAATTAGGTTAAAATGACAACAAATGGGGCATATTGAGCCATTTTAGCACATATTGACTCATTAGAGTCTAATTGGTATAATGGTCATATAAAGTAAAAAATAGTCTAATTAGGTCAAAATTGACACTAAATGGGTCATATTAAGACATATTGAGTAATTTGGATCCGATCGGTACAATGGTCATAATTATCAAAGAAGAGTCTAATTAGGTCAAAATGACACTAAATGGGTCATATTGAGCCATATTAGCACATACAAAGTCATTGGTCTGATTAGTACAATGGTCGTACCTCTCCAAAAAGAGTCTAATTAGGTTAAAATGACACCAAATTGTGCATATTGAGCCATTTTAGCACATATGGACTCATTAGAGTCTAATTGGTATAATGGTCCTATCAACTCAAAAAAATTCTAATTAGGTCAAAATACCACTAAATGGGTCATATCTTAACATATTCAGTCATTTGGATCCGATGGGTACAATGTTCATATTTCTCAAAAAAGAGTCTAATTACGTCAAAATGACCCTAAACGGGTCATATTGACCCATATTAGCACATACTAAGTCATTTGGGTCTGATTAGCACAATGGTCGTAACTCTCCAAAAAGAGTCTAATTAGGTTAAAATGACAACAAATGGGGCATATAGAGCGATTTTAGCACATATTGAGTGATTAGAGTCTAATTGGTACAATAGTCCTATCTATTCAAAAATAGTCTAATTAGGCCAAAATGGCACTAAATGGATCATATTAAGACATATTGAGTAATTTCGATTCGATCGGTACAATGGTCATATATTCTCAAAAAAGAGTCTAATCAGGTCAAAATGACACTAAATGGGTGATATTGAGCCATATTAGCACATACTAAGTCATTTAGGTCTGATTAGTACAATGGTCGTACCTCTCCAAAAAGAGTCTAATTTGGTTAAAATGACACCAAAAGAGTCTAATTGGTATAATGGTCATATCAACTCAAAAATAGTCTAATTAGGTCAAAATGGCACTAAATGGGTCATATTAACGCATATTGAGTCATTTGGATCCGATCGGTACAATGGTCATATTTCTCAAAAAAGAGTCTTATTAGGTCAAAATGACACTAAACGGGTCATATTGAGGCACAAGAGGCCGCCGTTCTTCCAAAGTATTCCAGGCTTCTTTCACAGTAAAGAATTGTCGTACCTGATTGGTACCCAACCATAAGAACTCGTCTTCATAAACCTTGGGCGTTGGGATAGAAATATGCTGCAACTGAGGGTATCTTTGTATCCATTCCACCGGCCACCCATTACCAAATTTCATCATAAGATCATAAACCGTAGACGCATTATGAAACCCATTACCATTTATGAACCTATAAGAAATCATTTGGATTAATGGGCCATACTCACTCCAAGTGTCCTCCCAAGCATGAGTGAAAATACCATTACCAACATTAGAAATGAAGTATCGTCTACAGTGAGGCCGAAGATCCAAGAGAGAACGAACCAACCACGACCATTCATTTCTCCTTTTGATCACATAGAAGTTTCGCCCCTTAATGCAATTGGAATGAATCCAATTAACCCACATGGAATTTCTTTTCGTAAGAATATCCCAAATGTGTTTGAATAGCAAACATCGGTTCCATAAAGCCAGTCTCTTCATACCTAGGCCACCACATTTCCTTGGCGAACACACCATATCCCAAGAAACACGACATTTACCCATTTGTCCTTCAGCCTTATCCCAAAGAAAATTACGACACATCTGTTCGATTTCATGAATCGTAGCCGCCGGAATCAAGAATACAGACATCCAATAGATTTGCATGGAGTGTAATACAGAGATAATAAGCTGCCTTCTACCCCCATAAGATAAGAATTTATTTTTCCAATTCATTAAGCGATTTTTAAGATTAACCACAAGAGGGTTAAAATCGCGAACATGCAGTCTAACCGGGGAAAGGGGAACACCTAAATAACGAATTGGAAACACTCCAGCACGAAACGGCAGGCAATTCCGAATTGCTTCTCTCATATCAACATCTACATTCCCAAAGAACACTTCACTCTTTTCAAGACTTGGTGTCAAACCAGATCTATCCTGAAAGAGTTGTAAAGCCCTTTTGATGATTTCAATCGATTTCATATCACCTTTCGAAAAAATGAACAAGTCATCTGCAAAACATAAATGAGTAAGTTTAATACCTTCACATCCTTGATGGTAAGCAAAATCAACTTCCTCATCAATGCATTTCTTCAGAATCATGGATAACCCCTCCATTACCACCGTAAATAAGTACGGTGAGATTGGATCTCCTTGCCTAAGCCCACGTTTTCCATGAAAAAATCCTTCCGTAGCCCCATTGATGCAAATAGAGAAAGTAGGTGTCGTGACTAATGAGTTTACCCAGTTAATCATAACCGGGTGGAAGCCCATCCCCTTTAACATTCCCATAAGATACTTCCAATCCACAGTATCATAGGCCTTCCGGATATCAATTTTAAAAGCACACTTCGGCTCACCTTCATTCTTTTGATACCCCGCCACCAGTTCGTGAGCCATCATGATGTTATCAGTAATAAGCCTCCCCGGAATAAACGCTGATTGGGCTTTGCTTACTAACCCATCTAGAGAACCTTTCATACGATCTGCCACAATTTTACTGATACATTTAAGAAGAACATTGCAGCAAGAGATCGGCCGAAAGTCAGTCACACAAGACGCATTAGGAACTTTCGGAATGAGACACAATAAGGTATGATTCAACTGATATTCAATATTCCCTGAGTAGAAGAAGTTATGGATTGCAACCTGTACATCTCTCCCAATGATTTTCCAAGCCCCTTTAAAGAACTTGGCCGAATACCCATCTGATCCCGGGGCTTTATCATCACCAATATTAAACATTGCATGTTTGATTTCGGTATCTGAAATAGGGTGAATAAGGCCTAGCGATTCCGAAAGCGTCAACTTTCGGTCAAAAACAATATCTTCCATAGACGGAGACACCATCATATCACACGTGCCCAGGATGCCAGAAAAGTGTTCTACAAAGGCGTTTACAACATCTTCTTGCTCATAAACCAAGCCTGTAGGATCCGAAATAGCAGCTATATGGTTCCTATTCCGATTTTCTCTCATAGAGTAAAAGAAAAATTTTGTGTTACCATCCCCTTCATTTAGCCACTTTATTTTCGCTTTTTGTCTAACCATCTCAAGCTGATCAGATCTGGCCTGTTGATAAGCCAGCAATAAATGAGCTATATCCTCCTTCAGTGCCACATTAAACGGGTCCGCATCACAAGCCCCTTGTGCCAAATCAAGCTCCTCCTTTAAAAACATTACCCTTTTATCCAAATTACCATAGGTGTTTCTCAATTTCCGGAAACCACACTTTAGGTCTATAACTTTCAGCAAAACTTTCTTCATATAAGTGCCATGCTTTTCAGTCTTCCAAATTTCCTCAACCATATGCAAAAAGGACTCATGTGTTGTCAGAAAATTATCAAATTTAAACCCCCGCTTTCTCTTCCGAATGCCTGCCTTAAAAGAAAGCATTCCCGGAGAATGATCAGAGATACCTCGAGGTAGAAAATTGGCACTAGCATCACCAAATCGATCAATGAGAGCAGAGTTACCCAAGATACGGTCTAGTTTCCTCATAATCCCACCATCACCCGACGGTTTCTGTACCCAGGTAAATTGACATCCTTGATAAGTGATATCAAACAGTTCGACATCCTCCAGGCAAGAATGAAAGTCCTCCATATCCGTACTACGCCTTGAAGACCCTCCCAGACCATCATGCGGAAAAAGCATCGAATTAAAGTCGCCAAGCACTATCCAAGGTTTATCATGAATGAAAACATTGAATTTACGCAGGCCACTCCACAAGTCGCACCTTTCCACTCCCTTGTTACGGCCGTAGACAAAAGAAATAAATATAGGATCCACAACCCCAACAAACCGGATCTCACAATTCAGAAATTGTGGATCTGAATCAATAACCATAAGCGACAAAATAGATGGATCCCAAGCACAAATAAGCCTAGTACTCTGATCCGAAGCCATAGCATTCGAGACCCAACTCCATCGTCCAAAAACTCGTCCACAAATATCAACCATACTACTATGTTGTAATTTAGATTCAGTTACACAACATAAAGATAAACCATGCAAATGGATAAACTCACGTACCTCCCGCTGCTTGATTAGGGCATTTAAGCCTCTAATATTCCAAGCTGCTAATTTAATCATTGAGACAAAGAGGTAGGGGCAGCCCCCAAATCAGCGCTTCCACCCTGTATCACATCCTGCTTTAGAACTGGATTACCATCCTTAGCCTCCCCCATCGACAGTGAAGTTTCAATAATCTCCATATCATCCGAATCACTAGATTCCACACTACTCAAAGGTGAGAATCTATTAGTATCAGGGGTAGAAATCACAATACCTCTTCTAGGTTTCAGCTGTTGTTTGAAAGTTTGAACAACAGATTTTATTAGTTCTGGGCCACTAGTCTGGGTCGGTTTCGTATTAACATTAGTCTCCTTACCCTTTGGTGTCCTCCCGGCATTGACTGTACAGTATTCACCCTCCCTAACCACCTCCGCCGTACTCTTACTACCCTCATTTTGAGGACCTCCACCTGTGGTATTAGAGTCGTGATTTGATTCCTGTTGCTTAGCCACGGCCTCCTGCTTAGATTCCATAACGACCTGCTGTATAGTTCCCACACCCACCAAAGTATCTGAATTCATACACCCAACATTATTAAAAAAAGAGTCTAATTAGATCAAAATGACACTAAACAGGTCATATTGAGCCATATTAGCACATACTAAGTCATTTGAGTCTGATTAGTACAATGGTCGTACCTCTCCAAAAAAGAGTCTAATTAGGTTAAAATAACATCAAATGGTGCATATTTAGACATTTTAGCACATATTGACTCATTAGAGTCTAATTGGTACAATGGTCCTATCAACTCAAAAGAGTCCAATCAGGTTAAAATCGCACTAAATGGGTCATATAAAGAAATATTGAGTAATTTGGATCCGATCGGTACAATGGTCATATTTCTCAAAAAAGAGTCTTATTAGGACAAAATGACACTAAATGGGTGATATTGAGCCATATTATTAGCACATACTAAGTCATTTGGGTCTGATTAGTACAAAGGTCGTAACTCTCCAAAAAGAGTCTAATTAGGTTAAAATGACAACAAATGGGGCATATTGAGCCATTTTAGCACATATTGAGTGATTAGAGTCTAATTGGTACAATAGTCCTATCTATTCAAAAATAGTCTAATTAGGTCAAAATGGAACTAAATGGGTCATATTGAGACATATTGAGTAATTTGGATTCGATCGATACAATGGTCATATTTATCAAAAAAGAGTCTAATTAGATCAAAATGACACTAAACAGGTCATATTGAGCCATATTAGCACATACTAAGTCATTTGGGTCTGATTAGTACAATGGTCGTACCTCTCCAAAAAGAGTCTAATTAGGTTAAAATGACACCAAATGCTGCATATTGAGCCATTTTAGCAGATATTGACTCATTAGAGTCTAATTGGTATAATGGTCATATCAACTCAAAAACAGTCTAATTAGGTCAAAATGGCACTAAATGGGTCATATTAACACATATTGAGTCATTTGGATCCGATCGGTACAATAGTCATATTTCTCAAAAAAGAGTCTAATTAGGTCAAAATGTCACTAAATGGGTCATATTGAGCCATATTATTAGCACATACTAAGTCATTTGGGTCTGATTAGGACAATGGTCGTACCTCTTCAAAAAGAGTCTAATTAGGTTAAAAATGACAACAAATGGGGCCTATTGAACCAATTTAGCACATATTGAGTGATTAGAGTCTAATTGGTACTATAGTCCTATCTATTCAAAAATAGTCTAATTAGGTCAAAATGACACTAAATGGGTGATATTCACCCATATTAGCACATACTAAGTCATTTGGGTCTGATTAGTACAATGGTCGTAGCTCTCCAAAAAGAGTCTAATTAGGTTAAAATGACAACAAATGGGGCATATTGAGCCATTTTAGCACATATTGAGTGATTAGAGTCTAATTGGTACAATAGTCCTATCTATTCAAAAATAGTCTAATTAGGTCAAAATGGAACTAAATGGGTCATATTAAGACATATTGAGTAATTTGGATCCAATCGGTTCAATGGTCATATTTATCAAAAAAAGAGTCTAATTAGATCAAAATGACACTAAACAGGTCATATTGAGCCATATTAGCACATACTAAGTCATTTGGGTCTGATTAGTACAATGGTCGTACCTCTCCAAAAAGAGTCTAATTAGGTTAAAATGACACCAAATGGTGCATATTGAGCCATTTTATCAGATATTGACTCATTAGAGTCTAATTGGTATAATGGTCATATCAACTCAAAAATAGTCTAATTAGGTCAAAATGGAACTAAATGGGTCATATTAACACATATTGAGTCATTTGGATCCGATCGGTACAATAGTCATATTTCTCAAAAAAGAGTCTAATTAGGTCAAAATGTCACTAAATGGGTCATATTGAGCCATATTATTAGCACATACTAAGTCATTTGGGTCTGATTAGGACAATGGTCGTACCTCTTCAAAAAGAGTCTAAT
Organism: Silybum marianum; assembly: GCA_036898165.1. NCBI lineage: Eukaryota > Viridiplantae > Streptophyta > Magnoliopsida > Asterales > Asteraceae > Silybum > Silybum marianum. Next base: position 8,995,333 of record CM072540.1, on the reverse strand, counting down.
TAGGTTAAAAATGACAACAAATGGGGCCTATTGAACCAATTTAGCACATATTGAGTGATTAGAGTTTAATTGGTACTATAGTCCTATCTATTCAAAAATAGTCTAATTAGGTCAAAATGACACTAAATGGGTGATATTCACCCATATTAGCACATACTAAGTCATTTGGGTCTGATTAGTACAATGGTCTTAGCTCTCCAAAAAGAGTCTAATTAGGTTAAAATGACAACAAATGGGGCATATTGAGCCATTTTAAGCACATATTGAGTGATTAGAGTCTAATTGGTACAATAGTCCTATCTATTAAAAAATAGTCTAATTAAGTCAAAATTGCCACTAAATGGGTCATATTAAGACATATTGAGTAATTTGGATCCGGTCGGTACAATGGTCATATTTATCAAAAGAGAGTCTAATTAGGTCAAAATGACACTAAACAGGTCATATTGAGCCATATTAGCACATACTAAGTCATTTGGGTCTAATTAGTACAATGGTCGTAACTCTCCAAAAAGAGTCTAATTAGGTTAAAATGACAACAAATGGGGCATATTGAGCCATTTTAGCACATATTGAGTGATTAGAGTCTAATTGGTACAATTGTCCTATCAACTCAAAAAAAGTCTAATTAGGTCAAAATACCACTAAATGGGTCATATCTTAACATATTGAGTAATTTGGATCCGATGGGTATAATGGTCATATTTATCAAAAAAGAGTCTAATTAGTTCAAAACGACACTAAACAGGTCATATTGAGTCATATTAGCACATACTAAGTCATTTGGGTCTGATTAGTACAATGGTCGTACCTCTCCAAAAAGAGTCTAATTAGGTTAAAATGACATCAAATGGTGCATATTTAGCCATTTTAGCACATATTGACTCATTAGAGTCTAATTGGTACAATGGTCCTATCAACTCAAAAGAGTCCAATCAGGTTAAAATCGCACTAAATGGGTCATATAAAGAAATATTGAGTAATTTGGATCCGATCGGTACAATGGTCATATTTCTCAAAAAAGAGTCTTATTAGGTCAAAATGAAACTAAATGGGTGATATTGAGCCATCTTAGCACATACTAAGTCATTTGGGTCTGATTAGTACAATGGTCGTACCTCTCCAAAAAGAGTCTAATTAGGTTAAAATGACATCAAATGGTGCATGTTTAGCCATTTTAGCACATATTGACTCATTAGAGTCTAATTGGTACAATGGTCCTATCAACTCAAAAGAGTCCAATCAGGTCAAAATCGCACTAAATGGGTCATATAAAGAAATATTGAGTAATTTGGATCCGATCGGTACAATGGTCATATTTCTCAAAAAAGAGTCTTATTAGGACAAAATGACACTAAATGGGTGATATTGAGCCATATTATTAGCATATACTAAGTCATTTGGGTCTGATTAGTACAATGGTCGTAACTCGCCAAAAAGAGTCTAATTAGGTTAAAATGACAACAAATGGGGCATATTGAGCCATTTTAGCACATATTGAGTGATTAGAGTCTAATTGGTACAATAGTCCTATCTATTCAAATATAGTCTAATTAGGTCAAAATGGAACTAAATGGGTCATATTAAGACATATTGAGTAATTTGGATCCAATCGGTACAATGGTCATATTTATCAAAAAAGAGTCTAATTAGATCAAAATGACACTAAACAGGTCATATTGAGCCATATTAGCACATACTAAGTCATTTGAGTCTGATTAGTACAATGGTCGTACCTCTCCAAAAAGAGTCTAATTAGGTTAAAATGACAACAAACGGGGCATATTGAGCCATTTTAGCACATATTGAGTGATTAGAGTCTAATTGGTACAATAGTCCTATCTATTCAAAAATAGTCTAATTAGGTCAAAATGGAACTAAATGGGTCATATTAAGACATATTGAGTAATTTGGATCCGATCGGTACAATGGTCATATTTATCAAAAAAGAATCTAATTAGATCAAAATGACACTAAACAGGTCATATTGAGCCATATTAGCACATACTAAGTCATTTGGGTCTGATTAGTACAATGGTCGTACCTCTCCAAAAAGAGTCTAATTAGGTTATAATGACACCAAATGGTGCATATTGAGCCATTTTAGCAGATATTGACTCATTAGAGTCTAATTGGTATAATGGTCATATCAACTCAAAAACAGTCTAATTAGGTCAAAATGGCACTAAATGGGTCATATTAACACATATTGAGTCATTTGGATCCGATCGGTACAATAGTCATATTTCTCAAAAAAGAGTCTAATTAGGTCAAAATGTCACTAAATGGGTCATATTGAGCCATATTATTAGCACATACTAAGTCATTTGGGTCTGATTAGGACAATGGTCGTACCTCTTCAAAAAGAGTCTAATTAGGTTAAAAAGGACAACAAATGGGGCCTATTGAACCAATTTAGCACATATTGAGTGATTAGAGTCTAATTGGTACTATAGTCCTATCTATTCAAAAATAGTCTAATTAGGTCAAAATGACACTAAATGGGTGATATTCACCCATATTAGCACATACTAAGTCATTTGGGTCTGATTAGTACAATGATCGTAGCTCTCCAAAAAGAGTCTAATTAGGTTAAAATGACAACAAATGGGGCATATTGAGCCATTTTAGCACATATTGAGTGATTAGAGTCTAATTGGTACAATAGTCCTATCTATTCAAAAATAGTCTAATTAGGTCAAAATGGAACTAAATGGGTCATATTAAGACATATTGAGTAATTTGGATCCAATCGGTACAATGGTCATATTTATCAAAAAAAGAGTCTAATTAGATCAAAATGACACTAAACAGGTCATATTGAGCCATATTAGCACATACTAAGTCATTTGGGTCTGATTAGTACAATGGTCGTACCTCTCCAAAAAGAGTCTAATTAGGTTAAAATGACACCAAATGGTGCATATTGAGCCATTTTATCAGATATTGACTCATTAGAGTCTAATTGGTATAATGGTCATATCAACTCAAAAATAGTCTAATTAGGTCAAAATGGCACTAAATGGGTCATATTAACACATATTGAGTCATTTGGGTCTGATTAGTACAATGGTCGTACCTCTCCAAAAAGAGTCTAATTATGTTAAAATGACAACAAATGGGGCATATTGAGGCATTTTAGCACATATTGAGTGATTACAGTCTAATTGGTACAATAGTCCTATCTATTCAAAAATAGTCTAATTAGGTCAAAGTGGCACTAAATGGGTCATATTAAAACATATTGAGTAATTTGGATCCGATCGGTACAAAGGTCATATTTATCAAATAAGAGTCTAATTAGGTCAAAATGACACTAAATCAGTCATTGGTATAATGGTCCTATCAACTCAAAAAAAAGTCTAATTAGGTCAAAATACCACTAAATGGGTCATATCTTAACATATTCAGTCATTTGGATCCGATGGGTACAATGGTCATATTTCTCAAAAAAGAGTCTAATTAGGTCAAAATAACCCTAAACGGGTCATATTGACCCATATTAGCACATACTAAGTCATTTGGGTCTGATTAGTACAATGGTCGTAACTCTCCAAAAAGAGTCTAATTAGGTTTAAATGACAACAAATGGGGCATATTGAGCCATTTTAGCACATATTGAGTGATTAGAGTCTAATTGGTACAATAGTCCTATCTATTCAAAAATAGTCTAATTAGGTCAAAATGGAACTAAATGGGTCATATTAAGACATATTGAGTAATTTGGATTCAATCGGTACAATGGTCATATTTATCAAAAAAGAGTCTAATTAGATCAAAATGACACTAAACAGGTCATATTGAGCCATATTAGCACATACTAAGTCATTTGGGTCTGATTAGTACAATGGTCGTACCTCTCCAAAAAGAGTCTAATTATGTTAAAATGACAACAAATGGGGCATATTGAGGCATTTTAGCACATATTGAGTGATTACAGTCTAATTGGTACAATAGTCCTATCTATTCAAAAATAGTCTAATTAGGTCAAAGTGGCACTAAATGGGTCATATTAAAACATATTGAGTAATTTGGATCCGATCGGTACAAAGGTCATATTTATCAAATAAGAGTCTAATTAGGTCAAATGACACTAAATCGGTCATTGGTATAATGGTCCTATCAAATCAAAAAAAGTCTAATTAGGTCAAAATACCACTAAATGGGTCATATCTTAACATATTCAGTCATTTGGATCCGATGGGTACAATGGTCATATTTCTCAAAAAAGAGTCTAATTAGGTCAAAATAACCCTAAACGGGTCATATTGACCCATATTAGCACATACTAAGTCATTTGGGTCTGATTAGTACAATGGTCGTAACTCTCCAAAAAGAGTCTAGTTAGGTTAAAATGACAACAAATGGGGCATATTGAGCCATTTTAGCACATATTGAGTGATTAGAGTCTAATTGGTACAATAGTCCTATCTATTCTAAAATAGTCTAATTAGGTCAAAATGGAACTAAATGGGTCATATTAAGACATATTGAGTAATTTGGATTCGATCGGTACAATGGTCATATTTATCAAAAAAGAGTCTAATTAGATCAAAATGACACTAAACAGGTCATATTGAGCCATATTAGCACATACTAAGTCATTTGGGTCTGATTAGTACAATGGTCGTACCTCTCCAAAAAGAGTCTACGGAAAGGAGATTACTCCAGGCAATATTATAAAGGACAGTAAAAAGAGCAAAACGCCCAAAAGTTAGCACGAGCTACAACGGCAACTTTGGCATACAAACCATGCCATAAGAAGCCAAAACAAACAAAGCGACATACACCAAAAATAAATCAAGGAAAAAATAGAAAGCAAAAAGGTGTAAACCGCCAAAAGCTCCCAAATTAACACCAACCAAAAGACGCCTTGATCACTCCACATTGAACTCTAACTGTCTTTTCTTTGTCTTCCAAGCCATTCTCAAGAGAATCTCCCTCTTTATCTCATCAACAACCTGTTTTGAGCTTTTATTCTGATTATCAAAAAAAGTTCGATTCCTTTCCATCCACACATGGTATACCACGGCCGAAATAGCCAGCTTTTGAACCGTTGACCATCGTCTCCATTGGCCCGTCGACCATAAATCAATAATATCCGTCCAATTGTCCGGACAATACTGAATTCCCGTTTCCTTTTTGACCATATTCCAAATGCACCTCGAATAGGTACATTGGAAAAAAGATGATCATGAGTTTCAACCGTAAGCTTACAGAAAACACACTTTATATCCGGGGGTTCAGACTTCCACTGTATGAGCCTATCTTGAGTAGGCAGCCTTTTCTGACAAGCCATCCACATACAAAGGGCGTGTTTTGGAATGAAAGCTTTGTGCCATACCACTTTGTACCAATGCACAAGAGGCCGCCGTTCTTCCAAAGTATTCCAGGCTTCTTTCACAGTAAAGAATTGTCGTACCTGATTAGTACCCAACCATAAGAACTCGTCTTCATAAACCTTGGGCGTTGGGATAGAAATATGCTGCAACTGAGGGTATCTTTGTATCCATTCCACCGGCCACCCATTACCAAATTTCATCATAAGATCATAAACCGTAGACGCATTATGAAACCCATTACCATTTATGAACCTATAAGAAATCATTTGGATTAATGGGCCATACTCACTCCAAGTGTCCTCCCAAGCATGAGTGAAAATACCATTACCAACATTAGAAATGAAGTATCGTCTACAGTGAGGCCGAAGGTCCAAGAGAGAACGAACCAACCACGACCATTCATTTCTCCTTTTGATCACCCAGAAGTTTCGCCCCTTAATGCAATTGGAATGAATCCAATTAACCCACATGGAATTTCTTTTCGTAAGAATATCCCAAATGTGTTTAAATAGCAAACATCGGTTCCATAAAGCCAGTCTCTTCATACCTAGGCCACCACATTTCCTTGGCGAACACACCATGTCCCAAGAAACACGACATTTCCCCATTTGTCCTTCAGCCTTATCCCAAAGAAAATTACGACACATCTGTTCGATTTCATGAATCGTAGCCGCCGGAATCAAGAATACAGACATCCAATAGATTTGCATGGAGTGTAATACAGAGATAATAAGCTGCCTTCTACCCCCATAAGATAAGAATTTATTTTTCCAATTCATTAAGCGATTTTTTAGATTAACCACAAGAGGGTTAAAATCGCGAACATGCAGTCTAACCGGGGAAAGGGGAACACCTAAATAACGAATTGGAAACACTCCAGCACGAAACGGCAGGCAATTCCGAATTGCTTCTCTCATATCAACATCTACATTCCCAAAGAACACTTCACTCTTTTCAAGACTTGGTGTCAAACCAGATCTATCCTGAAAGAGTTGTAAAGCCCTTTTGATGACTTCAATCGATTTCATATCACCTTTCGAAAAAATGAACAAGTCATCTGCAAAACATAAATGAGTAAGTTTAATACCTTCACAACCTTGATGGTAAGCAAAATCAACTTCCTCATCAATGCATTTCTTCAGAATCATGGATAACCCCTCCATTACCACCGTAAATAAGTACGGTGAGATTGGATCTCCTTGCCTTAGCCCACGTTTTCCATGAAAAAATCCTTCCGTAGCCCCATTGATGCAAATAGAGAAGGTAGGTGTCGTGACTAATGAGTTTACCCAGTTAATCATAACCGGGTGGAAGCCCATCCCCTTTAACATTCCCATAAGATACTTCCAATCAACAGTATCATAGGCCTTCCGGATATCAATTTTAAAAGCACACTTCGGCTCACCTTCATTCTTTTGATACCCCGCCACCAGTTCGTGAGCCATCATGATGTTATCAGTAATAAGCCTCCCCGGAATAAACGCTGATTGGGCTTTGCTTACTAACCCATCTAGAGAACCTTTCATACGATCTGCCACAATTTTACTGATACATTTAAGAAGAACATTGCAGCAAGAGATCGGCCGAAAGTCAGTCACACAAGACGCATTAGGAACTTTCGGAATGAGACACAATAAGGTATGATTCAACTGATATTCAATATTCCCTGAGTAGAAGAAGTTATGGATTGCAACCTGTACATCTCTCCCAATGATTTTCCAAGCCGCTTTAAAGAACTTGGCCGAATACCCATCTGATCCCGGGGCTTTATCATCACCAATATTAAACATTGCATCTTTGATTTCGGTATCTGAAATAGGGCGAATAAGGCCTAGCGATTCCGAAAGCGTCAACTTTCGGTCAAAAACAATATCTTCCATAGACGGAGACACCATCATATCACACGTGCCCAGGATGCCAGAAAAGTGTTCTACAAAGGCGTTTACAACATCTTCTTGCTCATAAACCAAGCCTGTAGGATCCGAAATAGCAGCTATATGGTTCCTATTCCGATTTTCTCTCATAGAGTGAAAGAAAAATTTTGTGTTACCATCCCCTTCATTTAGCCACTTTATTTTCGCTTTTTGTCTAACCATCTCAAGCTGATCAGATCTGGCCTGTTGATAAGCCAGCAATAAATGAGCTATATCCTCCTTCAGTGCCTCATTAAACGGGTCCGCATCACAAGCCCCTTGTGCCAAATCAAGCTCCTCCTTTAAAAACATTACCCTTTTATCCAAATTACCATAGGTGTTTCTCAATTTCCGGAAACCACACTTTAGGTCTATAAGTTTCAGCAAAACTTTCTTCATATAAGTGCCATGCTTTTCAGTCTTCCAAATTTCCTCAACCATATGCAAAAAGGACTCATGTGTTGTCAGAAAATTATCAAATTTAAACCCCCGCTTTCTCTTCCGAATGCCTGCCTTAAAAGAAAGCATTCCCGGAGAATGATCAGAGATACCTCGAGGTAGAAAATTGGCACTAGCATCACCAAATCGATCAATGAGAGCAGAGTTACCCAAGATACGGTCTAGTTTCCTCATAATCCCACCATCACCCGACGGTTTCTGTACCCAGGTAAATTGACATCCTTGATAAGTGATATCAAACAGTTCGACATCCTCCAGGCAAGAATGAAAGTCCTCCATATCCGTACTACGCCTTGAAGACCCTCCCAGACCATCATGCGGAAAAAGCATCGAATTAAAGTCGCCAAGCACTATCCAAGGTTTATCATGAATGAAAACCTTGAATTTACGCAGGCCACTCCACAAGTCGCGCCTTTCCACTCCCTTGTTACGGCCGTAGACAAAAGAAATAAATATAGGATCCACAACCCCAACAAACCGGATCTCACAATTCAGAAATTGTGGATCTGAATCAATAACCATAAGCGACAAAATAGATGGATCCCAAGCACAAATAAGCCTAGTACTCTGATCCGAAGCCATAGCATTCGAGACCCAACTCCATCGTCCAAAAACTCGTCCACAAATATCAACCATACTACTATGTTGTAATTTAGATTCAATTACACAACATAAAGATAAACCATGCAAATGGATAAACTCACGTACCTCCCGCTGCTTGATTAGGGCATTTAAGCCTCTAATATTCCAAGCTGCTAATTTAATCATTGAGACAAAGAGGTAGGGGCAGCCCCCAAATCAGCGCTTCCACCCTGTATCACATCCTGCTTTAGAACTGGATTACCATCCTTAGCCTCCCCCATCGACAGTGAAGTTTCAATAATCTCCATATCATCCGAATCACTAGATTCCACACTACTCAAAGGTGAGAATCTATTAGTATCAGGAGTAGAAATCACAATACCTCTTCTAGGTTTCAGCTGTTGTTTGAAAGTTTGAACAACAGATTTTATTAGTTCTGGGCCACTAGTCTGGGTCTGTTTCGTATTAACATTAGTCTCCTTACCCTTTGGTGTCCTCCCGGCATTGACTGTACAGTATTCACCCTCCCTAACCACCTCCGCCTTACTCTTACTACCCTCATTTTGAGGACCTCCACCTGTGGTATTAGAGTCGTGATTTGATTCCTGTTGCTTAGCCACGGCCTCGCTTTGATTCCATAACGACTGCCGTATAGTTCCCACACCCACCAAAGTATCTGAATTCATACACCCAACATTATTAGTTTTAGAAGTTTCGGCCTTATTGAGATTATAAGGTTTCGGTCGCCATTGCTTTCGTTTAGGTCGTTGAAAACCATCACTATCAACTGTAATCACTGGTTTCTCTTTCTCGTTCCGGATTACCCTTTTACTACAGACCGAATCCCTATGTCCAAAGATTTTGCAAATGGAACATTGGGATGGTTCCCAATCATAATCAACCACGACTTTTACCACATCTTCACCATCACCTGAAAGCCGAGGTATAACTACCTCAATTTCCTTTTTCAGATCACCTGTAGCCCATACATTGACCAAAACCTTAGCAAATGAAGTTCGTCCCCAAAGATTGTCACAAGTACTAGCCGTACACGCATCCATTCTCAACGGAACCCCAATTGCACTAGCAATTCTACTAATACCCTCTTTGTTGAAAGCAACAAGAGGGACATTGTAAAGCTTTACCCATAACGGACACGTGGTGTGTACCGGTTTGAACAGTCCCTTCGATGGATCCCATTGAGTGACAAACAGGGGAACTCCATTAATCATTAATGGAGATGAGTCAGCAACATGCATACAACCACCTTTATCATTAAACCGAAAAAAGAAGTACCCATTGGCATTTACCGAAGCATCACGAAAACCAAATTTACCCCAAGCATTTTTTACAGCTCTAAGAACATTTGGGAAAGGCATACGAGGACCTAAAAAGTAACCCAGCAGAACCGTACTAAATTCATGAGCCATACCTTTTGTCAATGCCATCGGGATACGAACACGTGAATCTTTATCTTTCTCAACCGGAAAAAACTCCAGCTCCGGCTGTGGAACACATCCCACTATAGCAGCAAACGATTTCGTGCCATCACCATTTAGAACTTTCGGATTTAGCCTATCCCACACCGAAACACGCTCCTTAACTGCCCCAATCAACTTACCGTCGACGTTAGGGCTTACGTCAGCCCTAGGGGTACCTGCGTCAGCCTCTTTTCTATCGTCAGCCGCTGATGTCACGTTGACATCAGCCCTATTCTCGCCTACGCCAGCCCTCAAGTCCGTGACGTCAGCCGTAACCGCACCCCCGCCTTCGATTGCGTCAGCCATAAAGAGTCTAATTAGGTTAAAATGACACCAAATGGTGCATATTGAGCCATTTTATCAGATATTGACTCATTAGAGTCTAATTGGTATAATGGTCATATCAACTCAAAAATAGTCTAATTAGGTCAAAATGGCACTAAATGGGTCATATTAACACATATTGAGTCATTTGGATCCGATCGGTACAATAGTCATATTTCTCAAAAAAGAGTCTAATTAGGTCAAAATGTCACTAAATGGGTCATATTGAGCCATTTTAGCACATATTGAGTGATTAGAGTCTAATTGGTACAATAGTCCTATCTATTCAAATATAGTCTAATTAGGTCAAAATGGAACTAAATGGGTCATATTAAGACATATTGAGTAATTTGGATCCAATCGGTACAATGGTCATATTTATCAAAAAAGAGTCTAATTAGATCAAAATGACACTAAACAGGTCATATTGAGCCATATTAGCACATACTAAGTCATTTGAGTCTGATTAGTACAATGGTCGTACCTCTCCAAAAAGAGTCTAATTAGGTTAAAATGACAACAAATGGGGCATATTGAGCCATTTTAGCACATATTGAGTGATTAGAGTCTAATTGGTACAATAGTCCTATCTATTCAAAAATAGTCTAATTAGGTCAAAATGGAACTAAATGGGTCATATTAAGACATTGAGTAATTTGGATCCGATCGGTACAATGGTCATATTTATCAAAAAAGAGTCTAATTAGATCAAAATGACACTAAACAGGTCATATTGAGCCATATTAGCACATACTAAGTCATTTGGGTCTGATTAGTACAATGGTCGTACCTCTCCAAAAAGAGTCTAATTAGGTTAAAATGACACCAAATGCTGCATATTGAGCCATTTTAGCAGATATTGACTCATTAGAGTCTAATTGGTATAATGGTCATATCAACTCAAAAACAGTCTAATTAGGTCAAAATGGCACTAAATGGGTCATATTAACACATATTGAGTCATTTGGATCCGATCGGTACAATAGTCATATTTCTCAAAAAAGAGTCTAATTAGGTCAAAATGTCACTATATGGGTCATATTGAGCCATATTATTAGCACATACTAAGTCATTTGGGTCTGATTAGGACAATGGTCGTACCTCTTCAAAAAGAGGATGCCTATGCGGAGAATGATGCAAATCTCATTGTTGTTCGTAGAGTATTACATTCAGAATGCCCACCTAATGTTGATCAAAGGGAGAGCTTGTTTCATACTCGATGCAAAGTTGGAAACAACACTTGCAACATGATAATTGATAGCGGTTCTTGCACTAATGTTGCATCTGTTGATATGGTGAATAAACTTCAGCTATCTACACGTGATAATGTTAAACCTTACAAGCTGAATTGGCTTGATGATTCAAAAGGTATAAATGTGAAGAAGCAAGCTTTGGTAAATTTCTCGATTGGAAACTACACTGAAGAATTATTGTGCGATGTGATTCCTATGAGTGCATGTCATCTCTTACTTGGGAGACCATGGCAGTTTGATAGGAAGGTGATTCATGAAGGTGACACAAATGTTTATTCTGTTAAGGTTGGTAATAAGCGCATTAAGCTTCAACCATTATCTCCCAACGAGTACTTTGCTAATGATCGTAAATCAAAGAAAACGACTAGTTTGTTTTTGTCAGCTAAGGATTTCGAGAAGGAGATAGAAGAAAGTGGTGGTATGGCTTACGCCTTGGTAGTGAAACAGGTGACTCCAAATCAACCTCAACTTGATCCAATCCTTAACAATTTGTTGGGTGAATTTAGCGACGTGTTTCCGGATGAACTACCTATAGGATTGCCTCCTTTAAGAGGAATTGAGCATGCCATTGATCTTATACCTGGTGCTTCATTACCCAATAAACCTGCTTATAGATGTGATCCCGAGGCTTCAAAAGAACTCCAAAGGCAGATTGAAGATTTGATGGAAAAGGGTTATGTTAGAAGGAGTATAAGCCCTTGTGCGGTTCCAGCTTTATTAGTTCCAAAGAAAGACGGGACATGGAGGATGTGTATCAATTCTAGGGCGGTGAACAATATTACTGTCAAATATCATTTTCCCACGCCTAGATTGGAGGATATGTTTGATGAATTACATGGTGGCACATTTTTTTCCAAAATTGATCTTCGGAGGGGATATCATCAAATGCGGATTCGTGAAGGCGATGAATGGAAAACTGATTTCAAAACTAAACAAGGCTTGTATGAGTTGATGGTAATGCCTTTTGGTCTATCTAACGCCTCTTGCTCGTTTATAAGACTCATGCATGAGGTACTTGAAACATATGAAAATAATGCTTATAAAATAGACTTGCCAAGTGATTTGGGAAGTGTTAGTGCTAAATTCAATATGGGTGATCTATCTCCTCATTTGGATGATGCGAATTTGAGGGCAAATTCTTCTAAAGAGGGGGAGAATGATGTGAATTCAAAAGGATATACATGGGTGTCAAATCTAACTTGGAGAACAAGTATTGAGCAAGGTGAAAAACCTAAGATTAGGTTTCTTGGAGAACAAGCAAGGAAAACCCTAGATCTATATCTAGGTTAGAATTTGATTTCCGATCAATTTCTACTCTATCTATTTATAACTTTAATTTAGTTTTTGCCCCAAGGTTTTGGAATTCACTTGAATTCGTTTTACTTGGTTTGGCTTTAGGATATTTTATTAAGTTTATTTCTTTCCTAGTTTAAATTGTTTCCTTATTTTCGCATTGTTTCCTTATTTACTAGATTTCCTTATTTTCTATTTCCTTATCATCCATCATAAATAGGATCAATCATGTAATATCAATATCCATTCAATGAAGATTTCGTTTTATTAGATATTTCTTGTGCATCAAGCATAAGTTTTATTCTTCTTTTCTTTACTTCAATTACTGGATTGTTTTGAAGTTTAGAGTTGTCAAACACCTTAGTTTCTGGATTGATCTAAGTGTTTGGGATTCAAAGTACACGTTTCTGGATTGATCGTGTAGGGTTGAAATATCGGTTCGTTTTGAAGCTTAAGGTGCAAGAAAACATCAAGATCTTATCTTTATCTCAAAGTTCTTCAATTCTTCTCAAAGTTTTCACTTTAAAGAGGCTGAAATCCACATCATTGAGTAATTTGGATCCGATGGGTATAATGGTCATATTTATCAAAAAAGAGTCTAATTAGTTCCAAACGACACTAAACAGGTCATATTGAGTCATATTAGCACATACTAAGTCATTTGGGTCTGATTAGTACAATGGTCGTACCTCTCCAAAAAGAGTCTAATTAGGTTAAAATGACATCAAATGGTGCATATTTAGCCATTTTAGCACATATTGACTCATTAGAGTCTAATTGGTACAATGGTCCTATCAACTCAAAAGAGTCCAATCAGGTTAAAATCGCACTAAATGGGTCATATAAAGAAATATTGAGTAATTTGGATCCGATCGGTACAATGGTCATATTTCTCAAAAAAGAGTCTTATTAGGTCAAAATGAAAGCACTAAATGGGTCATATAAAGAAATATTGAGTAATTTGGATCCGATCGGTACAATGGTCATATTTCTCAAAAAAGAGTCTTATTAGGTCAAAATGAAACTAAATGGGTGATATTGAGCCATATTAGCACATACTAAGTCATTTGGGTCTGATTAGTACAATGGTCGTACCTCTCCAAAAAGAGTCTAATTAGGTTAAAATGACATCAAATGGTGCATATTTAGCCATTTTAGCACATATTGACTCATTAGAGTCTAATTGGTACAATGGTCCTATCAACTCAAAAGAGTCCAATCAGGTCAAAATCGCACTAAATGGGTCATATAAAGAAATATTGAGTAATTTGGATCCGATCGGTACAATGGTCATATTTCTCAAAAAAGAGTCTTATTAGGACAAAATGACACTAAATGGGTGATATTGAGCCATATTATTAGCATATACTAAGTCATATGGGTCTGATTAGTACAATGGTCGTAACTCTCCAAAAAGAGTCTAATTAGGTTAAAATGACAACAAATGGGGCATATTGAGCCATTTTAGCACATATTGAGTGATTAGAGTCTAATTGGTACAATAGTCCTATCTATTCAAATATAGTCTAATTAGGTCAAAATGGAACTAAATGGGTCATATTAAGACATATTGAGTAATTTGGATCCAATCGGTACAATGGTCATATTTATCAAAAAAGAGTCTAATTAGATCAAAATGACACTAAACAGGTCATATTGAGCCATATTAGCACATACTAAGTCATTTGAGTCTGATTAGTACAATGGTCGTACCTCTCCAAAAAGAGTCTAATTAGGTTAAAATGACAACAAATGGGGCATATTGAGCCATTTTAGCACATATTGAGTGATTAGAGTCTAATTGGTACAATAGTCCTATCTATTCAAAAATAGTCTAATTAGGTCAAAATGGAACTAAATGGGTCATATTAAGACATATTGAGTAATTTGGATCCGATCGGTACAATGGTCATATTTATCAAAAAAGAGTCTAATTAGATCAAAATGACACTAAACAGGTCATATTGAGCCATATTAGCACATACTAAGTCATTTGGGTCTGATTAGTACAATGGTCGTACCTCTCCAAAAAGAGTCTAATTAGGTTAAAATGACACCAAATGGTGCATATTGAGCCATTTTAGCAGATATTGACTCATTAGAGTCTAATTGGTATAATGGTCATATCAACTCAAAAACAGTCTAATTAGGTCAAAATGGCACTAAATGGGTCATATTAACACATATTGAGTCATTTGGATCCGATCGGTACAATAGTCATATTTCTCAAAAAAGAGTCTAATTAGGTCAAAATGTCACTAAATGGGTCATATTGAGCCATATTATTAGCACATACTAAGTCATTTGGGTCTGATTAGGACAATGGTCGTACCTTTTCAAAAAGAGTCTAATTAGGTTAAAAATGACAACAAATGGTGCATATTGAGCCATTTTATCAGATATTGACTCATTAGAGTCTAATTGGTATAATGGTCATATCAACTCAAAAATAGTCTAATTAGGTCAAAATGGCACTAAATGGGTCATATTAACACATATTGAGTCATTTGGATCCGATCGGTACAATAGTCATATTTCTCAAAAAAGAGTCTAATTAGGTCAAAATGTCACTAAATGGGTCATATTGAGCCATTTTAGCACATATTGAGTGATTAGAGTCTAATTGGTACAATAGTCCTATCTATTCAAATATAGTCTAATTAGGTCAAAATGGAACTAAATGGGTCATATTAAGACATATTGAGTAATCTGGATCCAATCGGTACAATGGTCATATTTATCAAAAAAGAGTCTAATTAGATCAAAATGACACTAAACAGGTCATATTGAGCCATATTAGCACATACTAAGTCATTTGGGTCTGATTAGTACAATGGTCGTACCTCTCCAAAAAGAGTCTAATTAGGTTAAAATGACACCAAATGGTGCATATTGAGCCATTTTAGCAGATATTGACTCATTAGAGTCTAATTGGTATAATGGTCATATCAACTCAAAAACAGTCTAATTAGGTCAAAATGGCACTAAATGGGTCATATTAACACATATTGAGTCATTTGGATCCGATCGGTACAATAGTCATATTTCTCAAAAAAGAGTCTAATTAGGTCAAAATGTCACTAAATGGGTCATATTGAGCCATATTATTAGCACATACTAAGTCATTTGGGTCTGATTAGGACAATGGTCGTACCTCTTCAAAAAGAGTCTAATTAGGTTAAAAAGGACAACAAATGGGGCCTATTGAACCAATTTAGCACATATTGAGTGATTAGAGTCTAATTGGTACTATAGTCCTATCTATTCAAAAATAGTCTAATTAGGTCAAAATGACACTAAATGGGTGATATTCACCCATATTAGCACATACTAAGTCATTTGGGTCTGATTAGTACAATGATCGTAGCTCTCCAAAAAGAGTCTAATTAGGTTAAAATGACAACAAATGGGGCATATTGAGCCATTTTAGCACATATTGAGTGATTAGAGTCTAATTGTTACAATAGTCCTATCTATTCAAAAATAGTCTAATTAGGTCAAAATGGAACTAAATGGGTCATATTAAGACATATTGAGTAATTTGGATCCAATCGGTACAATGGTCATATTTATCAAAAAAAGAGTCTAATTAGATCAAAATGACACTAAACAGGTCATATTGAGCCATATTAGCACATACTAAGTCATTTGGGTCTGACTATGACAATGGTCGTACCTCTCCAAAAAGAGTCTAATTAGGTTAAAATGACACCAAATGGTGCATATTGAGCCATTTTATCAGATATTGACTCATTAGAGTCTAATTGGTATAATGGTCATATCAACTAAAAAATAGTCTAATTAGGTCAAAATGGCACTAAATGGGTCATATTAACACATATTGAGTCATTTGGATCCGATCGGTACAATAGTCATATTTCTCAAAAAAGAGTCTAATTAGGTCAAAATGTCACTAAATGGGTCATATTGAGCCATATTATTAGCACATACTAAGTCATTTGGGTCTGATTAGGACAATGGTCGTACCTTTTCAAAAAGAGTCTAATTAGGTTAAAAATGACAACAAATGGGGCCTATTGAACCAATTTAGCACATATTGAGTGATTAGAGTCTAATTGGTACTATAGTCCTATCTATTCAAAAATAGTCTAATTAGGTCAAAATGACACTAAATGGGTGATATTCACCCATATTAGCACATACTAAGTCATTTGGGTCTGATTAGTACAATGATCGTAGCTCTCCAAAAAGAGTCTAATTAGGTTAAAATGACAACAAATGGGGCATATTGAGCCATTTTAGCACATATTGAGTGATTAGAGTCTAATTGGTACAATAGTCCTATCTATTCAAAAATAGTCTAATTAGGTCAAAATGGAACTAAATGGGTCATATTAAGACATATTGAGTAATTTGGATCCAATCGGTACAATGGTCATATTTATCAAAAAAAGAGTCTAATTAGATCAAAATGACACTAAACAGGTCATATTGAGCCATATTAGCACATACTAAGTCATTTGGGTCTGATTAGTACAATGGTCGTACCTCTCCAAAAAGAGTCTAATTAGGTTAAAATGACACCAAATGGTGTGCATATTGAGCCATTTTATCAGATATTGACTCATTAGAGTCTAATTGGTATAATGGTCATATCAACTCAAAAATAGTCTAATTAGGTCAAAATGGCACTAAATGGGTCATATTAACACATATTGAGTCATTTGGATCCGATCGGTACAATAGTCATATTTCTCAAAAAAAGAGTCTAATTAGGTCAAAATGTCACTAAATGGGTCATATTGAGCCATATTATTAGCACATACTAAGTCATTTGGGTCTGATTACGACAATGGTCGTACCTCTTCAAAAAGAGTTTAATTAGGTTAAAAATGACAACAAATGGGGCCTATTGAACCAATTTAGCACATATTGAGTGATTAGAGTTTAATTGGTACTATAGTCCTATCTATTCAAAAATAGTCTAATTAGGTCAAAATGACACTAAATGGGTGATATTCACCCATATTAGCACATACTAAGTCATTTGGGTCTGATTAGTACAATGGTCGTAGCTCTCCAAAAAGAGTCTAATTAGGTTAAAATGACAACAAATGGGGCATATTGAGCCATTTTAGCACATATTGAGTGATTAGAATCTAATTGGTACAATAGTCCTATCTATTCAAAAATAGTCTAATTAAGTCAAAATTGCCACTAAATGGGTCATATTAAGACATATTGAGTAATTTGGATCCGATCGGTACAATGGTCATATTTATCAAAAAAGAGTCTAATTAGGTCAAAATGACACTAAACAGGTCATATTAGCACATACTAAGTCATTTGGGTCTGATTAGTACAATGGTCGTACCTCTCCAAAAAGAGTCTAATTATGTTAAAATGACAACAAATGGGGCATATTGAGGCATTTTAGCACATATTGAGTGATTACAGTCTAATTGGTACAATAGTCCTATCTATTCAAAAATAGTCTAATTAGGTCAAAGTGGCACTAAATGGGTCATATTAAAACATATTGAGTAATTTGGATCCGATCGGTACAAAGGTCATATTTATCAAATAAGAGTCTAATTAGGTCAAAATGACACTAAATCGGTCATTGGTATAATGGTCCTATCAACTCAAAAAAAGTCTAATTAGGTCAAAATACCACTAAATGGGTCATATCTTAACATATTCAGTCATTTGGATCCGATGGGTACAATGGTCATATTTCTCAAAAAAGAGTCTACTTAGGTCAAAATAACCCTAAACGGGTCATATTGACCCATATTAGCACATACTAAGTCATTTGGGTCTGATTAGTATAATGGTCGTAACTCTCCAAAAAGAGTCTAATTAGGTTAAAATGACAACAAATGGGGCATATTGAGGCATTTTAGCACATATTGAGTGATTACAGTCTAATTGGTACAATAGTCCTATCTATTCAAAAATAGTCTAATTAGGTCAAAGTGACACTAAATGGGTCATATTAAAACATATTGAGTAATTTGGATCCGATCGGTACAAAGGTCATATTTATCAAATAAGAGTTTAATTAGGTCAAAATGACACTAAATCGGTCATTGGTATAATGGTCCTATCAACTCAAAAAAAGTCTAATTAGGTCAAAATACCACTAAATGGGTCATATCTTAACATATTCAGTCATTTGGTTCCGATGGGTACAATGGTCATATTTCTCAAAAAAGAGTCTAATTAGGTCAAAATAACCCTAAACGGGTCATATTGACCCATATTAGCACATACTAAGTCATTTGGGTCTGATTAGTACAATGGTCGTAACTCTCCAAAAAGAGTCTAATTAGGTTAAAATGACAACACATGGGGCATATTGAGTCATTTTAGCACATATTGAGTGATTAGAGTCTAATTGGTACAATAGTCCTATCTATTCAAAAATAGTCTAATTAGGTCAAAATGGCACTAAATGGGTCATATGAAGATATGTTGAGTCATTTGGATTCGATCGGTACAATGGTCATATTTCTCAAAAAAAAGTGTAATTAGGTGTGTTTGTGTATGAAAGTGAATGTGTGTGTGTATGTGAAAGTGTGTGTGTGTGTGTATGTGTGAAAGTGAAAGTGCGAGTGTGTGGGTGTGTATGTGTGTGTGTTTGTGTGTGAAAGTGTGTGTGTGTATGTATGTGTGAAATAGTGTGTGTGTGTGTGTGTATGTATGTGTGAAATAGTGTGTGTGTGTGTGTGTGAAAGTGTGTGTGTGTGTATGTGTGAAATAGTGTGTGTGTTTGTGTGTAAATGTGTGCGTGTGTGTGTTTGTGAAAGTGTGTGTGTGTGTGTGTGTGTGTGTGTGTGTGTGTGAATGTTTGTGTGTGTGTGTTTGTGAAAGAGTGTGTGTTTGTGTTTGTATTTGTGTGTGTGTGTGTGAGAATGTGTGTGCGTGTCTGTGAAAGTGTGTGTGTGTGAAAGCGAGTGTGTGTGTGTGTGTGTGAAAGTGTATGTGAAAGTGTGTGTGTATGTGTGAAAGTGAAAGTGAAAGTGAAAGTGTGTGCGTATGTCTGTGTGAAAGTGAAAATGTATGTGTGTGTGTTAATGTAAAAGAAATAGAATGACTAAAATACCCTTAGAATTAACTCTTTAACAGAGATTTTCTAACGGTGTTAATGTAAAAGGACCAAACGAGTGTGAAAATGTAAACCATAGGGATCAAATCTATAATTATTTTAAAAAAGAGACACATAATGTTATTAAATGTAAACCACAGGGACCAATCATGTAATTTATTCAAATATAAAATTACAGCAAACACTTTTTAAAAAGAGTAAACTACTACTTTCGTCCCTGTGGTTTACTAGTAATAACATTTTTCGTCCCTATGGTTTAAAAACTGTTTTTTTGGTCCCTATGGTTTCCGTTTTGTTACCATTTTCGTCCTTACATGTAACAAAGTTAAAAAGTGTTGTTAAAAAGTTTTTAGAAACTACATATTTAGTCCTTGCGTTCCAAAAACTTTAAATATTTAATTCTAAATTTCTTTTGTTATATTAGTAAACTCTTAATTTTGCACTTATATATATTATATATTTTATCACTTTTTGTTTTTCTTCCTATATTATATATTCTAATACTATATATATATATATCATTTTAATACTATTTTCTTTCTTTATATAGTTATAATGATTTTGAAAACATACGATACAATTAATAAAAATAAATAAATTATTTGATATTTTAATTACACATTTTTATTATTTAATCGAATTTTTATTTATATATTTGAAACCTTTATTTTGAAAACAGATCGGTTTAAAGTGAAAACATTTGTGAATTATTAAAATTATTGATAAATAAGTGATATCTTCTTTTTTCAAAAGTTTTATATTTATTTTAAAATACCATATGAAAAAGTTCAATAGAATTCGAGAAAAAAAATAGTTTTATTTATAACCAACCGGTTTTTTTATTAAATGCACTTTATTCTCATTATTTATAAAAAATAGTGGAAAACATGAAAATAACTACTTTTTTAAATAAAATGGTGAGACTAAAATACATTTAATAAAAACAACCGGTTAGGTCTTAATTTTGTTCCAAATCTTGGTTATGGATTTTTGTCGGAGGGGAAGCTAGATGGTCCCGGATATTCTCCTTGCATCTCCAGATCTTGTCGGCAGAAGGGTGGATGATGTTCAGAGAAGATGAAGATGAGGGCATAGAGGGATGATGTATCCGACGACGAGGGTGGTGTCTCCCTTTTGTAATATACATTCTTGATCCTTATGGTTTCAAATCAAATGCTAAGTTTTTACTTGAAGATAAAAAAAGAAATAGAATGACTAAAATACCCTTAGAATTAACTCTTTAATAGAGATTTTCTAACAGTGTTAGTGTAAAGGGACCAAAGGAGTGTGAAAATGTAAACCATAGGGATCAAATCTATAATTATTTTAAAAAAGAGACACACAATGTTATTAAATGTAAACCACAGGGACCAATCATGTAATTTATTCAAATATAAAATTACAACAAACACTTTTTAAAAAGAGTAAACTACTACTTTCGTCCCTGTGGTTTACTAGTAATAACATTTTTCGTCCCTATGGTTTAAAAACTGTTTTTTTGGTCCCCTATGGTTTCCGTTTTGTTACCATTTTCGTCCTTACATGTAACAAAGTTAAAAAGTCTTGTTAAAAAGTTTTTAGAAACTACATATTTAGTCCTTGCGTTCCAAAAACTTTAAATATTTAATTCTAAATTTCTTTTGTTATATTAGTAAACTCTTAATTTTGCACTTATATATATTATATATTTTATCACTTTTTGTTTTTCTTCCTATATTATATATTCTAATACTATATATATATATATCATTTTAATACTATTTTCATTCTTTATATAGTTATAATGATTTTGAAAACATACGATACAATTAATAAAAATAAATAAATTATTTGATATTTTAATTACACATTTTTATTATTTAATCGAATTTTTATTTATATATTTGAAACCTTTATTTTGAAAACAGATCGGTTTAAAGTGAAAACATTTGTGAATTATTAAAATTATTGATAAATAAGTGATATCTTCTTTTTTCAAAAGTTTTATATTTATTTTAAAATACCATATGAAAAAGTTCAATAGAATTCGAGAAAAAAAATAGTTTTATTTATAACCAACCGGTTTTTTTATTAAATGCACTTTATTCTCATTATTTATAAAAAATAGTGGAAAACATGAAAATAACTACTTTTTTAAATAAAATGGTGAGACTAAAATACATTTAATAAAAACAACCGGTTAGGTCTTAATTTTGTTCCAAATCTTGGTTATGGATTTTTGTCGGAGGGGAAGCTAGATGGTCCCGGATATTCTCCTTGCATCTCCAGATCTTGTCGGCAGAAGGGTGGATGATGTTCAGAGAAGATGAAGATGAGGGCATAGAGGGATGATGTATCCGACGACGAGGGTGGTGTCTCCCTTTTGTAATATACATTCTTGATCCTTATGGTTTCAAATCAAATGCTAAGTTTTTACTTGAAGATAAAAAAGAAATAGAATGACTAAAATACCCTTAGAATTAACTCTTTATTAGAGATTTTCTAACAGTGTTAGTGTAAAGGGACCAAAGGAGTGTGAAAATGTAAACCATAGGGATCAAATCTATAATTATTTAAAAAATGAGACACACAATGTTATTAAATGTAAACCACAGGGACCAATCATGTAATTTATTCAAATATAAAATTACAACAAACACTTTCTAAAAAGAGTAAACTACTACGTTCGTCCCTGTGGTTTACTAGTAATAACAATTTTCGTTCCTGTGGTTTAAAAACTGTTTTTTTGGTCCCTATGGTTTCCGTTTTGTTACCATTTTCGTCCTTACATATAACAAAGTTAAAAAGTGTTGTTAAAAAGTTTTTAGAAACTACATATTTAGTCCTTGTGTTCCAAAAACTTTAAATATTTAATCCTAAATTTCTTTTGTTATATTAGTAAACTCTTAATTTTGCACTTATATATATTATATATTTTATCATTTTTTGTTTTTCTTCCTATATTATATATATTCTAATACTATATATATATATATATCATTTTAATACTATTTTCTTTCTTTATATAGTTATAATGATTTTGAAAACATACGATACAATTAATAAAAATAAATAAATTATTTGATATTTTAATTACACATTTTTATTATTTAATCGAATTTTTATTTATATATTTGAAACCTTTATTTTGAAAACAGATCGGTTTAAAGTGAAAACATTTATGAATTATTAAAATTATTGATAAATATGTGATATCTTCTTTTTTTAAAAGTTTTATATTTATTTTAAAATACCATATGAAAAAGTTCAATAGAATTCGAGAAAAAAAAATAGTTTTATTTATAACCAACCGGTTTTTTTATTAAATGCACTTTATTCATTATTTATAAAAAATAGTGGAAAACATGAAAATAACTACTTTTTTAAATAAAATGGTGAGACTAAAATACATTTAATAAAAACAACCGGTTAGGAGATGATGTTCGGAGAAGATGAAGATGAGGACATAGAGGGATGATGTCTCCAACGATATCACTTATTTATCAATAATTTTAATTTTAATTTATCAATAATTTGATGAAAAAAAAATCATGAAAAAAATTATTTTTTATATTGATTTGCCAAAGTTTCTATAGTTTCTACCCTTAATCTAGTTTTTAAATGAACCAACATCTATATATATATATATATATAGATGAACATTCATTTAGAAACTTTATAAAGAGTAGAAACTGTGGAAACAAATATAAAAATAATTTTTTTCATAATTTTTTTTATCAAATATTATTATCTGAGACATTGTTTCACATGTGTTTGTGTTCATATAAAAAAAATATTATATGTGAATAAAAATACAATGTGTTTGTTTCATCGTATGAATTTTTACCGATCTGTGTTTGCTTTATGTTTGTATTTTTCATAATTTTTTGTATCGGTTAAAAAACAATGTGTTTGTACCGATCTGTGTTTGTTTCATCTTTATGTTTGTATCGGTAAAAATACAATGTGTTTGTTTCATCGTATGAATTTTGTTTCATATGTGAAAGTAAACCAACGTTTTTTGTTTACATATAATTTTTTTTCTATGAACACAAACATAAAGCAATATCTTAAATCATAACATTTGATGAAAAAAATTATGAAAAAAATTATTGCATATTGGTTTTTCCTTGGTTTCCAAAGTTTCTACTTTTTGTAGAGTTTCTAAATGAAAGAACCTCTCTCTATCTCTACATATATGTAGTAATAAAATATAATATAGGAAGAAAAACAAAAATGATAAAATATATATAATATATAAGTGCCAAATTAAGAGTTTACCAATATAATAAATGAAATTTAGGATTAAATATTTAAAGTTTTGTAACACAAGGACAACAACACTTTTTAACTTTGCTAGATGGACGAAATTGGTAGCAAAATAAAAATCATTGGAACAAAAAAACAGTTTTTAAACCACAGGGACGAAAATCGTTATAAACAATAAACCATAGGGACGAAAATCGTAGTTTACTCTTTAAAAAATAACTTCCCTTTGAAATATAGGGCATAAAAGCCCAATTCTTATTTCTTTTACCGATCTGCTCTTGATCTCGGTCTGAACCCTAATATTTTTCTAATTCTTTTACCGATCTGCTCTCGCTCTCACTCTCACTCTCACTCTCTAAGACGCTCTCTGCTCTCGATCTATGGCACTCTTTCGCTCTCGCAATATGACGCTCTCTGCTCTAAGTCTATGACGCTCTCTGCTCTTGCTCTTGTTCTTGCTCTATAACGCTCTCGCTCTAGGTCTGCTCTCAGGCGCCGGTGAGAACTGCCACGGTGGATTTTTCGAATTTGTTGTTGGATGACCATAGTTAGAAGATCCGGTAGCCGTATACTATTATCAAGTCTAAGACGGAACTGGACCGACATTGAACATGATAAGTTTCTGTACGTCTCTCTCTCTATGTATGTCTGAATATCTATTTAACATATGCGATTCTGAATTCGTGCTGAATCAAAGTTAGATAAAATGATAAATTGAAAATAGGGGGTGTTAATTATTTATTTGCGAAATATTGTACATGTAAAATTTATTTGAGTGATGTAGAGGGTTTGCCACCGATTCTTTATAGGATTTTTATATGTGTTGCAGTGTCTATCTATTTTTAGATTATTTATCAGTATCATTTTTCATATGTGTTTTAGCTGCTGTTCAATTATTGTTGTTTCATGAACCAAGGTCTTTTTCGATTCCATCAATTTCCATGGATTTTAGGGTTCTTTTGTTTGATTTCGAATTCCTTTTGAACTTCCAGATCTTGCTTTAAGGTTCTATGTATTGGGTTTCCTGAAGTTCCTGATTCGTTTGATTTCAGTTTCGATTTGAAGTTCCAGCCTCACTATTCTCTTCCTTCTAACCCGTTATGGTATTGATTTCCAAGCTGCTGTTGAGTCATTGTTGTTTCATGAGCCAAACTGTTTTTCGATTCCATCGATTTCCATGGATTTTAGGGTTCATTTGTTTGATTTCGAATTCGTTTTTAAGTTCCAGATCCTGTTTTATGGTTCTTTGTATTGGGTTTTCTGGTTTTCATAATACAAATTTAGATGTTAATGTAAATTTGATTAACAATGTTTATGCCTTAATTTTTTATGTTCAGATAATTTTAATGTTTTAGATTTGGCTTAAAAAAATTATTTTGCAATGTATCAAATAAAGCATAATTCATATTCCGGGGTAAATCGGTCATTTTTGTCATTCAGACTGTTGATTCAGATAAAAAAAAGTTAACAACAATACAAATTTATCTAGACATGCAAATTTATCCGGTTAGACAAATTTATCCATTCAGGACTTAATAGAAAACCCGGTAAACAGGCCCTTAGTCTCTTTAACGAGTCTAATTGTGGTATAGACCTAAATATGTCTAATTAGACCTAAATGGATCTAAGTGTGGTATAATGGGCCTTAGTGGTCCTCGATGGGTCATTTGGTAACAATTGCTATTATGACTTTTATTCTCCTTAACGAGTCTAAGTGTGTCAAAATGGGAGTAAGTGGGTCATAATTCATAATGTGTCTAATTGAAGTATAATGGGTTTTAGTGTACTTTAGTGGGTCGTTTTGGTGTAAGTGTGTATAATGGGTTTATTCTCCTTAACGTGTCTTAGTGGGTCATAATATGTATAATGGGTCGTTTGGTAACAATTGCTATTATGACTTTTATTCTTCTTAACAAATCTAAGTGTGTCAAAATGGTAGTAAGTGGGTCGTAATTCATAATGTGTCTAATTGAAGTATAATGGGTTCTAGTGTACCTTAATGGGTCATTTTGGTGTAAGTGTGTATAATGGGTTTATTCTCCTTAACATGTCTTAGTGGGTCATAATATATCTAATTGGATCTAAGTGGATCTAGTTGAGGTATAAAGGGTCTTAGTGGTGCTTGATGGGCCGTTTTCATATAATCGGGTTTAATTCTTGTTGGCGAGTCTAAGTGGATCATAATATTTATTTTATATGTATATTTGTTTCTTGAGTTTACCAAGTTGCTTGTTGCTTCAGAATGTGCTAACCTGAACCTGTTTTGGACTTCAATACTTCTGGAGCAGAAAATAAAGGAAGGCCTCTACATGATGGGACTGAAAGATGATATAGTCCATTTTTCTTAGCTTATTTCAGGAGCAGGTGATTTTCATTCAAAAGGAATTACTACGGCCATGTTTCTGCATAAAATGAGTTAAGTTTGTAGAGGCTCTATTTATACAAGCCTTAATTGATTATATTAGGTGATACTAATTGCTATTTATTTTAGAATAAGTGAGAATAATGGGTCTTATTCTCCTTAACTAGTCTAAGTAGATCGTAATAGTACTAAGTGGGTCATAATATGTCTAATTAGACCTAAATGGATCTAAGTGTGGTATAATGGGTCTTAGTCGTCCTCGATGGGTCGTTTTTGATAAGTCGAATATGTCTAATTGGATCTAATTGAGGTATAAAGGGTCTTAGTGCTGCTTAATGGGCCGTTTTTGTATAATCGGGTTTTATTCTTGTTTGCGAGTCTAAGTGGATCGTAATATTGTCTAATTGGAGCCAAATGGATCATGTTGATTTATAAAGGGTCTTCGTGGTCCTTAATGGTCGTTTTGGAATAAGGGAGAATCATGGGTCTTATTCTCTCTAACGTGTCTAAGGGCTGTTTGGTTGATTTAACATCAAGTCCTTTGTGGATAAATGTGTCTGGATAGATTGCGAAGATTTTGTTTAGGAGGGTTTTTTCATAGTTGGAAGGAGCATATCCTTTAATTGGGAAGGGCGTGTTTTGGAAAAAAAACTTGGCTTTTTGCATAAGTCTCCCTCCTACAAACTTATTGAATAAGCCACGTTCTAGATCATTAAGTCATTACCAAACAACCTTGTATAACTGACCGAACTGCAAACAAACATGCCTTAAGTAGGTCAAAATGGTAGTATATGGGTCATTAATGGGCTGTTTTCGTATAGTCGGGTTTTATTCTTGTTTGCGAGTCTAAGTGGATCTTAATATATCTAATTGGACCCAAATGGATCATGTTGAGTTATAAAGGGTCTTCGTGTTCCTTAATGGTCGTTTTGGAATAAGGGAGAATCATTGGTCTTATTCTCTCTAACGTGTCTAAGGGGCTGTTTAGTTGATTTAACATCAAGTTCTTTGTGGATAAATCTGTCTGGATAGATGGAAGGAGCATGTTCTTTAATTGGGAAGGGTGGGTTTTTGAAAAAAAAGTTGGCTTTTTGCATAAAGCTCCCTCTTACAAACTTACTGAATAAGCCACGGTCTAGATCATTAAGTCATTACCATACAACCATGTATAAATGACGGAATAAGATGAGTCCCATTTAAGCTAATTAAGCTGCAAACAAACATGCCTTAAGTGGGTCAAAATGGTAGTATATGGGTCAAAATGTGTGCAAGCGTATGTAAATGGATCTAATAAAGGTATAATGGGTCTTAGTTTTCCTTTACGTGGTTTATTCTTCTTAACAATACTAAGTAGGTCAAAAAAGGAAAATTGGGTCATAATTTGTCTAATTGGTCCTAAATGTACCCAAGTGTGGTATAATGAGTCTAAGTGGTCTATAATGGGTCATTTTGGTAATAGGCGGTATAATGAGTTTCATTCTCTTTAACGAGTCTAAGTAGGTCAAAAAAGGGACAAATTGGGTCAAAATTTGTCTAGTTGGGCCTTAATGGTTCTAAAAGAGGTTTAAATGGGTCTTAGTGGTCCTTAATGGCTCGTTAATTGGTTGTTTTTGGTGCAAGTGGATTTGATAGGTCATAGTGTGTCTAATTTAGGTATAACAGTTCTTAGTGGTTTATAACGGATCATATTGCTATAAATGGATGTTAATATGTTATGCTGGCATTTCTTATTAATTAGGTTATTTCAATCTCTTTGTAGGTGGTTTTTTTTCAAAAGGAATTACTACTGCCATGTTTCTGCATAAAATGAGTTGAAGTTTTTAGAGGCTCCTTTAATACAAGCCTTAATTGATTCTATTAGGTGAGACTAATCATCTGTTGTTTTAGAATAAGTGAGAATAATGGGTCTTATTCTACTTAACTAGTCTAAGGGGTTGTTCGTTTTTGGCTTAATGGGCTGTATAAGCCTTATAGCTTATACACTCACCTATAAAAGTTTGTTCGGTTGGGCTTATTCAGAAAAATTTGGCCGATTCGCACAACCTATTTACCTCACTTGTGTACACTCAGCCATTCAAAAGACATAACCTACCCTTCCTTATTCACACAATCCATTTATGCTTTCTATGAAATCAATTTTTTCCCAATCTCTCTCTCTCTCTCCCTCTCTCTTTGCTCTGTCAAAAATTTCCCCCAAACTACCGGCTAATCTTCTCTCTAATGGAACAAAATGTTAGAGAAGAAAAGCGGTGGTATGGAAAGTTAGGGAAAGTGATGGTTTTGTTGATATGGTTTCATGACAGTAGATGAAGGAATGGTTTTCAAGAAGGAAAAAGTCCAAAGATGTATTAATAAAATCATATATAATATATATCAAGGTTTAATCATTTATGATATTCAGATTTGAGATCGACATACATATATATATATACATATATCTCAAAGTTATTCAATTCAATATTGTTTTATCAGACTTAAAAATATAGATCGAGGGTAAAATGGTCATTTCTAACATTCAGACTGTTTATTCAGCATAACAAACCGAACTACAACTTATCTGTTATCACACAAACAACTTTATGAATACAGACAACTGTATCCATACAGGTCTAAATGCAAAATGAACCAAACAGCCCGTAAGTAGGTCATAATGGTACCAAATGGGTTATATAATACATCTAATTAAACCTAAATGGATATAAGTGTGGTATAATGAGTCTTAGCTGTCCTCAACGGGTGGTTTTGGTATAAGTCGGAATAATGGGTTTTTATTCTCCTTACTGAGTCTAAGTGGGTCTTAACGGGACTAACTGGTTCATAATATGTTTAATTAGACCTAGGTGGATCTAAGTGTGGTACAATGGGTCATAGTGGTCCTTCAGGGTCGTTTGGGTAACGACTGGTATTAGACCTAAATGGATGTAAGTGGGTCACAGTGGTCCTTATAGGTCGTTTTGGCAGGTACTTATTATCGTTTTTTTCCCATTCTCTTGCCTAATCATCTATTCGGGTTTTGAGAAGGTTTGATCTATTTTTCATGGTTCTATATAAGTCGTATATGCCAACAAAATTCAACTTTCTTATGTCTGTCTACTTGTTTCTTGAGTTTACGAATTTGCATGTTGCTTCAGAATGTTTTAAACCTGAGCTTATTTCTATTACCGGGTAAGATTCATAGTCGTTGCCATACTCGACAATAAGGTATCGTGACTTGGTAAGCGATTACCTAAGCGTTTGGTAAACGACTCCCTATTCTTCCTAAAAAGTCTAAGTGGGTCATAAAAAGTTAAAAACAGATTATACATAATTTCAACCGGCCAAAACATAATGTTTATATAAATAATATTATAAGTTTTCAGACGGGTCATACATAGTTTATAGCATGAACACTGTATAAAGTTTTGTGTTAATAAAACAGTAGACGAGCTTTAGTGTTTCAAATATGCACATAATCGATAATATCATAGTACTTTAGATTCTTATAAACAAACACGGAAGGTTATCTAATCGCATAAATTTTATAGTTTATACATAAAACAAAGTCTTTATGCATAAAAAACAAATTATATGAATATATATATATATATATATAGATTATTCAAATAGGGTTTTACTCTCCTTAATGGGTAGTTTTAATATAAGTGAGAATAATTGGTTTTATTTTCCTTAAAGAGTCTAAGTTAAGTGGGACTAAGCGTGTCATATTTGTTTTGGCTGCTTGTGGCTTGGTTTGTGAGCCATAGCTGCCGTAGTGGCTCGGACTGACTTTGTTTTGGCGCTTTTCTTTGCCTTTTTCTGCTTATAATATTGCCTGGAGTACTATCTCCTTTCAGTAAGTGTGTCATATTATGTCAGATTAGACCTAAATGGATCTAAGTGTCATATTTTATGTCAGATTAGACCTAAATGGATCTAAGTGTCATAATATGTTTGATTAGACCTAAATGGATCTAAATGTGGAATAATGGGCCTTAGTGGTCTTCAATGGGTCGTTTGGTAACAGTTGCTATTATGACTTTTATTCTCCTTAACGAGTCAAAATGGGAGTAATTGGGCCATAATTCATAATGTGTCTAATTGAAGTATAATGGGTTTTAGTGTACTTTAATGGGTCGTTTTGGTGTATACATGGGTTTATTCTCCAAAACATGTCTTAGTGGGTCATGATAGGACCAAGTGGGTCATAATATCTCTAATTGGATCTAACTGAGTTATAAAGGGTCCTAGTGGTGCTTAATGGGCCGTTTTCGTATAATCGGGTTTTATTCTTGTTTGCGAGTCTATGTGGATCATAATATATCTAATTGCTCCCTAATGGATCATGTTTAGATATAAAGGGTCTTCATGGTCCTTAATGGTCGTTTTGGAATAAGGGAGAATCATGGGTCTTATTCTCTCTAACGTGTCTAAGGGGCTGTTTGGTTGACTTAACATCAAGTCCTTTATGGATAAATGTGTCTGGATAGATTGCGAAGATTTTGTTTAGGAGGGTTTTTTCATAGTTGGAAGGAGCATGTTCTTTAACTGGGAAGGGTGTGTTTGGGAAAAAAGAACTTGGCTTTTTGCATAAAGCACCCTCATACAAACATACTGAATAAACCACGTTGTAGATCATTAAGTCATTACCAAACAACCTTGTATAACTGACCGAATAAGCTGAGTCCCATTTAAGCTAATTAAGCTGCAAACAAACATGCCTTAAGTGGATCAAAATGGTATTATATGGGTCATAATGGGTCATTTTGGTGTATACATGGTTTATTCTCCTAATCGTGTCTTAGTGGGTCATAATATGTCTAATTGGATCTAATTGAGGTATAAAGGGTCTTAGTGGTGCTTAATGGGCCGTTTTCGTATAATCGGGTTTTATTCTTGTTTGCGAGTCTAAGTGGATCATAATGTCTAATTGTGGACCCAAATGGATCATGTTGAGTTATAAAGGGTCTTCGTGGTCCTTAATGGTCGTTTTGGAATAAGGGAGAATCATGGGTCTTATTCTCTTTAACGTGTCTAATGGTCTGTTTGGTTGATTTAACATCAAGTACTTTGTGGATAAATCTGTCTGGATAAATTGCGTAGATTTTGTTTAGGAGGGTTTTTTCATAGATGGAAGGAGCATGTTCTTTAATTGGGAAAGGTGGGTTCAGGAAAAAAAAACTTGGTTTTTGCATAAAGCTCCCTCCTACAAACTTACTGAATAAGCCACGTTCTAGATCATTAAGTCATTACCAAACAACCATGTCTAACTGACCGAATATGCTGAGTCCCATTTAAGCTAATTAAGCTGCAAACAAACATGCCTTAAGTGGGTCAAAATGGTAGTATATTGGTCATAATGGGTCGTTTTAGTGTATACATGGGTTTGTTCTCCTTAACGTGTCTTAGTGGGTCATAGTATGTCTAATTGGATCTAATTGAGTTATAAAGGGTCTTAGTGGTGCTTAATGGGCCGTTTTCGTATAAT
Source organism: Silybum marianum (assembly GCA_036898165.1). Lineage (NCBI taxonomy): Eukaryota > Viridiplantae > Streptophyta > Magnoliopsida > Asterales > Asteraceae > Silybum > Silybum marianum. Next base: position 8,963,540 of record CM072540.1, on the reverse strand, counting down.
CGGGTTTTATTCTTGTTTGCGAGTCTAAGTGGATCATAATATATCTAATTGGACCCAAATGGATCATGTTGAGTTATAAAGGGTCTTCGTGGTCCTTAATGATTGTTGTGGAATAAGGGAGAATCATGGGTCTTATTCTCTCTAACGTGTCTAAGGGGCAGTTTGTTTGATTTAACATCAAGTCCTTTGTGGATAAATTTGTCTGGATAGATGGAAGGTGCATGTTCTTTAATTGGGAAGGGTGGGTTTGGGAAAAAAACTTGGCTTTTTGCATCAAGCTCCCTATTACAAACTTACTGAATAAGCCATGGTCTAGTTCATTAAGTCATTACCAAACAACCATGTATAAATGACATAATAAGATGAGTCCTATTTAAGCTAATTAAGCTGCAAACAAACATGCCTTAAGTGGGTCAAAATGGTAGTATATGGGTCATAATGTGTGCAAGTGTATGTAAATGGATCTAATAAAGGTATAATGGGTCTTAGTTTTCCTTTACGTGGTTTATTCTTCTTAACGATACTAAGTAGGTCAAAAAAGGAAAATTGGGTCATAATTTGTCTAATTGGTCCTAAATGTACCCAAGTGTGGTATAATGGGTCTTAGTGGTCTATAATGGGTCATTTTGGTAATAGGTGGTATAATGAGTTTCATTCTCTTTAACGAGTCTAAGTAGGTCAAAAAAGGGACAAATTAGGTCAAAACAAAGTCTTTATGCATAAAACACAAATTATATGAATATATATATATAGATTATTCAAATAGGGTTTTATTCTCCTTAATGGGTAGTTAAATAAGTGAGAATAATTGGTTTTATTCTTCTTAAAGAGTCTAAGTTAAGTGGGACTAAGTGTGTCATATTATGTCAGATTAGACCTAAATGGATCTAAGTGTGTCATAATATGTTTGATTAGACCTAAATGGATCTAAATGTGGAATAATGGGCCTTAGGGTCTTCAATGGGTCGTTTGGTAACAATTGCTATTATGACTTTTATTCTCCTTAACGAGTCAAAATGGGAGTAATTGGGCCATAATTCATAATGTGTCTAATTGAAGTATAATGGGTTTTAGTGTACTTTAATGGGTCATTTTGGTGTATACATGGGTTTATTCTCCTAAACGTGTCTTAGTGGGTCATAATATGTCTAATTGGATCTAATTGAGGTATAAAGGGTCTTAGTGGTGCTTAATGGGCCGTTTTCGTATAATCGGGTTTTATTCTTGTTTGCGAGTCTAAGTGGATCATAATGTCTAATTGTGGACCCAAATGGATCATGTTGAGTTATAAAGGGTCTTCCTTGGTTTAAAAAAGCGGGATGCGACCTGATGCGTTTAGAGTCCGGGAGCCGATGCGTGATGCGCTCGCATCACGACCCGATGCGCCCAATTTTCGTAATAATACTTTAAACCTATATTTATACCTTATAAATACTTATATATCAAAAATACTTCAATTAATACCAAAAGTAGTTTAATAGTAGTTCATAAATGTTGAATAACACCAAAAGAGTCAAATCAAGTAAATTAAGTAATCAACAATAGCACAAGCCACAAACTAAATGTCCCCAAGATCTGCATCATCAAACCCGAGCACGTCTCCAACTCCGTCATCATCATCGTTCACTCCAATGTCTTCCTCCATCTCATCATCTTCATCAACAAGAGCGGGTCTTTTTCCTCTATCATTTCTTGATGAGCCAACCCCATCATCACCTCCTCTTGTTGATCTTCTAGTGAAATAACTTTGCTCATTAGCCCCGGAAGCTCTGCCCACGTCATCCCATGTAAGATCATCATCAATATACACCAAATCTTCATCTTCATCATTTTCCATTCTACCTATCAACCATTCGTTACTTTCATCAATTTCTTCCAAAGCAATAGGAGCATGGGTTTCCTTTCGGTGTTGCAATGCACGATTGAATTTGACATAAACCATGTCATTCAACCTTTCTTGAGCCAACCTATTGCGTTTCTTGGTGTGAAGCTATCAAAAAATAAATTGTATGTTTTAATTAAACTATTAAAGTAAGAAACTTGGAGATACATATATATATATATTTTATTAATTATATACATATAATATTATATATATACACTTACGTGTTGAAAAACGCCCCAATTTCTTTCACAACTAGTGGCACTACAAGTAAGACTAAGAACTCGTATGGCAAACTTTTGCAATTTAGGAGCCGAAGAAGCTCCATATGTTCCCCACCAATCCGCTAAACAAAAATTAAAAACTAAAATTAGTATGCATAAGATAACATATATTTAATTTAATAATTAATACATTATACATCTATGATATATAGAATTATTCTTACCCGGTGCCATTACTTTCCTTTGCCTCACCGCCGAATGTTTACCAAACATCCCTTCGGCATTTTTATACTTGTTCAATTCCATCATGGTTTGGTCTTCCATTTGAGTACTTGGGGACAATTTTTCGATGCAAGATAATAAACCATCCATTATTTCTTCACAACTTTCAATCCGTTGCATATTATCATAGAAAATGGATGGGTTTAAGTAATGGCCCGCGGCATGCAAAGGTCTGTGTAGTTGATGTTCCCACCTATGGTCAATGATCTCGAATGTTTTTTCGTAAAGATCTTCTTGATTTGGGAAGCTTTTAGCAATACTCTCCTTGGCCCTATCCATGGCTTCATAAATGTAACCCATGGCCGGCCTTTTTTCCCCATCAACCAACCTAAGGACACTAACAAGAGGACCCGTCAACTTGAGTGCATATGCAATGTTCCTCCAAAAGGTCTCTTGTAAAAAGTAGGAATGCACCATTTTGCCTTTTGGTTCCTTAGACCACTTGCTATCCGCCCATTCTTGAGAATTAACCATCTTCCTCAAGTTATTTTTTTGCTTGTGAAATTGACATAGAGTGATAAAGGATGTTGCAAATCGAGTAATTGCGGGCCTATGCAAGTTCCTTTGATTTGTGAAGTTCCTCATCAAGTTTACTAGACCAACATAATTGTATATATACCCGTTTGCCAACATCGCCTTTTTCAAACAACTTTTCACCCTTGGAATTTGCTTCCCAATATCTTCTAACATGAGATCTATGCAATGTGCCGCACATGGAGTCCAATAAAGATGTTTTCTAGAAGTTTCTAACAACTTCCCTACAAAGTTTAAAATAAACAATTAGGTGAAAAATTAGCAAATATTGTAACTATATATATCTAATAGACTATAGACTAAATTAGTAAATATTGTATACAACTATACATTACATACTCGCTTTGACATAGGCGGATGCACTATCGGTGATCACTTGCACCACATTCGTTTCACTAACTTCATCAACCATCTTGTCAAGAATATCAAACAACAATTTGGCATCCTTGGAGACCGCCGAAACATCCATCGATTTAACAAATACGGAACCCTTTGGAGAGTTCACCATGAAGTTGATGATGTCCTTTTGAACAACCGAATCTCTCCATCCATTCGATAGAATTGAGCAACCTTTATTAGCCCATTCTTTCTTGTGTTCGACGACTTTCTCTTCCACCTCTTTTACTTCTTTGTTGAGTAATGGAACTCTAAGTTCATACATACTTGGTGGTTTCATTCCCGGACCAAATTGTCCTATAGCTTCAATCATCACATTAAAGCTATCATAATTTGCGGCATGAAAAGGAATGCCCGCATCATAGAACCACCTTGCTATATATTGACAAGCTTTATCCCTCAACTCTTTTTGAACTACGGCATTGATAGTTTGTTGCTTCCCTCCTTTTTTATCTTTTCCTCCTTTGACAACATCTTCGGGATTAGGAGTGAAGTACCTATCTATGGGACCTTTTTGTCTTGGCTTTTTTCTTTTAGAACCACAACCACCCCCTTGCACTTTGACACAATCATCAGATTCATCACTTCCATCAAGATCAAAGGAACTAGACTTGAATCTTCTTAAGTGGATTTTCTTTTCTAAGCTGTCCATTTTCTTTTTTTTTGAATGAAAGACTTCATCTCCTCCTTTACATGATCTGGACACCTTGTGCACTCGGTGACATCCGGTTTGCCACCCATAAAATGCCATTTCATTCGATACACACCACCCATAAAAGGAACTAGACTTGTTCTTTAATTGGGAAGGGTGGGTTTGGGAAAAAAACTTGCTTTTTGCATCAAGCTCCCTCTTACAAACTTACTGAATAAGCCATGGTCTAGATCATTAAGTCATTACCAAACAACCATGTATAAATGACAGAATAAGATGGTAGTATATGGGTCATAATGTGTGCAAGTGTATGTAAATGGATCTAATAAAGGTATAATGGTCTTAGTTTTCCTTTACGTGGTTTATTCTTCTTAACGATACTAAGTAGGTCAAAAAAGGAAAATTGGGTCATAATTTGTCTAATTGGTCCTAAATATGTACCCAAGTGTGGTATAATGGGTCTTAGTGGTCTATAATGGGTCATTTTGGTAATAGGCGGTATATTGAGTTTAATTCTCTTTAATGAGTCTAAGTAGGTCAAAAAAGGGACAAATTGGGTCAAAACAAAGTCTTTATGCATAAAACACAAATTATATGAATATATATATATATATATAGATTATTCAAATAGGGTTTTATTCTCCTTAATGGGTAGTTTTAATATAAGTGAGAATAATTGGTTTTATTCTCCTTAAAGAGTCTAAGTTAAGTGGGACTAAGTGTGTCATATTATGTCAGATTAGACCTAAATGGATCTAAGTGTGTCATAACATGTTTGATTGGACCTAAATGGATCTAAATGTGGAATAATGGGCCTTAGTGGTCTTCAATGGGTCGTTTGGTAACAATTGCTATTATGACTTTTATTCTCCTTAACGAGTCAAAATGGGAGTAATTGGGCCATAATTCAAAATGTGTCTAATTGAAGTATAATGGGTTTTAGTGTACTTTAATGGGTCGTTTTGGTGTATACATGGGTTTATTCTCCTAAACGTGTCTTAGTGGGTCATAATATGTCTAATTGGATCTAATTGAGGTATAAAGGGTCTTAGTGGTGCTTAATGGGCCGTTTTCGTATAATCGGGTTTTTTTCTTGTTTGCGAGTCTAAGTGGATCATAATGTCTAATTGTGGACCTAAATGGGTCATGTTGAGTTATAAAGGGTCTTCGTGGTCCTTAATGGTCGTTTTGGAATAAGGGAGAATCATGGGTCTTATTCTTTTTAACGTGTCTAATGGGCTGTTTGGTTGATTTAACATCAAGTACTTTGTGGATAAATCTGTCTGGATAAATTTGCGTAGATTTTGTTTAGGAGTGTTTTTTCATAGATGGAAGGAGCATGTTCTTTAATTGGGAAGGGTGGGTTCGGGAAAAAAAACTTGGGTTTTTGCATTAAGCTCCCTCCTACAAACTTACTGAATAAGCCACGTTCTAGATAATTAAGTCATTACCAAACAACCATGTCTAACTGACTGAATATGGTGAGTCCCATTTAAGCTAATAAAGCTGCAAACAAACATGCCCTAAGTGGGTCAAAATGGTAGTATATGGGTCATAATGGGTTGTTTTGGTGTATACATGGGTTTATTCTCCTTAACGTGTCTTAGTGGGTCATAGTATGTCTAATTGGATCTAATTGAGGTATAAAGGGTCTTAGTGGTGCTTAATGGGCCATTTTCGTATAATCAGGTTTTATTCTTGTTTGCGAGACTAAGTGGATCATAATATATCTAATTGGAACCAAATGGATCATGTTGAGTTATAAAGGATCTTCGTGGTTCTTAACGGTCGTTTTGGAATAAGGGAGAATTATAGGTCTTATTCTCTCTAACGTGTCTAAGGGGCTGTTTAGTTGATTTAACATCAAGTTCTTTGTGGATAAATGTGTCTGGATAGATTGTGAAGATTTTGTTTATGAGGGTTTTTTCATAGATGGAAGGAGCATGTTCTTTAATTGGGAAGGGTGGGTTTGGGAAATAAAACATGGCTTTTTGCATAAAGCTCCCTATTACAAACTTACGGAATAAGCCACGTTCTGGATCATTAAGTCATTACCAAACAACCATGTATAACTGACCGAACTGCAAACAAACATGCCTTAAGTGGGTTAAAATGGTAGTATATGGATCATAATGGGTCGTTTTGGTGTATACATGGGTCGATTCTCCTAAGCGTGTCTTAGTGGGTTATAATATGTCTAATTGGATCTAATTGTGGTATAAAGGGTCTTAGAGGTGCTTAATGGGCTGTTTTCGTATAATCGGGTTTTATTCTTGTTTGCGAGTCTAAGTGGATCATAATATATCTAATTGGACCCAAATGGATCATGTTGAGTTATAAAGGGTCTTTCGTGGTCCTTAATGATTGTTTTGGAATAAGGGAGAATCATGGGTCTTATTCTTCCTAACGTGTCTAAGGGGCAGTTAGTTTGATTTAACATCAAGTCCTTTTTGGATAAATCTGTCTGGATAGATGGAAGGTGCATGTTCTTTAATTGGGAAGGGTGGGTTTGGGAAAAATGGAACGGAATGTTATTGAAGAAAGCGGTGGTATGAAAGTAAGGGAAAATGAATGTTTTGTAGATATGGTTTCATGACAGTAGGTGAAGGAATGGTTTTCAAGAAGGAAAAAGTCCAAATATGTATTAATAAAATCATATATATATATATATATCAAGGTTTAATCATTTATGATATTCAGATTTGAGATCGACATACATACATATATATATACATATATCTCAAAGTTATTGAATTCAATATTGTTTTATCAGACTTAAAAACATAGACCGAGGGTAAAATGGTCATTTCTGACATTCAGACTGTTTATTCAGCATAACAACCGAAGTACAACTTATCTATTATCACACAAACAACTTTATGAATACAAACAACTGTATCCATACAGGTCTAAATGCAAAATGTACCAAACAGCACGTAAGTTGGTCATAATGGTATCAAGTGGGTTATAATACGTCTAATTAAACCTAAATGGATATAAGTGTGGTATAATGGGTCTTAGTTGTCCTCAACGGGTGGTTTTGGTATAAGTCGGAATAATGGGTTTTTATTCTCCTTGCTAAGTCTAGTCGGTTTTAACGGGACTAACTGGTTCATAATATGTTTAATTAGACCTAGGTGGATCTAAGTGTGGTACAATGGGTCATAGTGGTCCTTAAGGGTAACGAATAAATGGATGTAAGTGGGTCACAGTGGTCCTTTAAGGTCGTTTTGGCAGGAACTTACTATCGTTTTTTTCCCATTCTCTTGCCTAATCAGCTATTCGGTTTTTGAGAAGGTTTGATCTATTTTTCATGGTTCTATATAAGTCGTATATGCCAACTAAATTCAACTTTCTTATGTATGTCTACTTGTTTCTTGAGTTTACGAATTTGCATGTTGCTTCAGAATGTTTTAAACCTGAGCTTATTTCTATTACCAGGTAAGATTCATGGTCGTTGCCATACTCGACAATTAAGGTATCGTGACTTGGTAAGCGATTACCTAAGCGTTTGGTAAACGACTCCTTATTCCTCCTAAAAAGTCTAAGTGGGTCATAAAAAGTTAAATACAGATTATACATAATTTCAACCGGTGAAAACATAATGTTTATATAAATAATATTATAAGTTTTCAGACCGGTCATACATAGTTTATATTCGGAACTCTATAAAGTTTTGTGTTAATAAAACAGTAGACGAGCTTTAGTGTTTCAAATATGCACATAATCGATAATATCATAGTACTTTGAATTCTTATAAACATACACGGAAGGTTATCTAATCGCATAAAATTTATAGTTTATACATAAAACAAAGTCTTTATGCATAAAAAACAAATTATATGAATATATATATATGTATAGATTATTCAAATACGGTTTTATTCTTTTTAATGGGTAGTTTTCATATAAGTGAGAATAATGGGTTTTATTCTCCTTAAAGAGTCTTAAGTGGGTTAGAGTGGGACTAAGTGTGTGATAATACGTCTAATTAAACCTAAATGGATTTAAGTGTGGTATAATGGGCCTTAGTGGTCCTCAATTGGTCGTTTGGTAACAATTGCTTTTATGATTTTTATTCTCCTTAACGTGTCTAAGATGGTCAAAATGGGAGCAAGTGGGTCATAATTCATAATGTGTCTAATTGAAGTATAATGGATTTTAGTGTACTTTAATGGGTCGTTTTGGTGTATACATGGGTTTATTCTCCTAAACGTGTCTTAGTGGGTCATAATAAGACTAAGTGGGTCATAATATCTCTAATTGGATCTAATTGAGGTATAAAGGGTCTTAGTGGTGCTTAATGGGCCGTTTTCTTTTAATCGGGTTTTATTCTTGTTTGCGAGTCTAAGTGGATCATAATATGTCTAATTGGACCCAAATGGATCATGTTGAGTTATAAAGGGTCTTCGTGGTCCTTAATGTTCGTTTTGGAATAAGTGAGAATCATGGGTTTTATCATCTCTAACGTGTCTAAGGGGCTATTTGGTTGATTTAACATCAAGTCCTTTGTTGATAAATCACTCTGGATAGATTGCGAAGATGTTATTTATGAGGGTTTTTTTTTCATAGATGGAAGGAGCATGTTCTTTAATTGGGAAGGGTGGGTTTGGGAAATTTTTTTTGGGTTTTTGCATAAAGCTCCCTCCTACAAACTTACTAAATAAGCCACGTTCTAGATGATTAAGTCATTACCAAACAACCATGTCTAACTGACCAAATATGCTGAGTTCCATTTAAGCTAATTAAGCTGCAAAGAGACATGCCTTAAGTGGCTCAAAATGGTAGTGTATGGGTCATAATGGGTTGTTTTGGTGTATACATGGGTTTATTCTCCTAAACGCGTCTTAGTGGGTCATAGTATATCTAATTGGATCTAATTGAGGTATAAAGGGTCTTAGTGGTGCTTAATGGACCGTTTTCGTATAATCGGGTTTTATTCTTGTTTGCGAGTTTTATTCTTGTTTGCGAGTCTAAGTGGATCATAATATATCTAATTGGACCCAAATGGATCATGTTGAGTTATAAAGGGTCTTCTTGGACCTTGATGATCGTTTTGGAATAAGGGAGAATCATGGGTCTTATTCTCTCTAACGTGTCAAAGGGGCTGTTTGGTTGATTTAACATAGTCCTTTGTGGATAAATGTGTCTGGATAGATTGTGAAAATTTTGTTTATGAGGGTTTTTTCATAGATGGAAGGAGCATGTTCTTTAAGTGGGAAGGGTGGGTTTGGGAAAAAAAACATGACTTTTTGCGAAAAGCTCCCTCCTACAAACTTACTGAATAAGCCACGTTCTAGATCATTATGTCATTACGAAACAACCATGTCTAAGTGGATCATAATATATCTAATTTGACTCAAATGGATCATGTTGAGTTATAAAGGGTCTTCGTGGTTCTTAATGGTCGTTTTAGAATTAAGGAGAATCATGGGTCTTATTCTCTCTAACGTGTCTAAGGGGCTGTTTGGTTGATTTAACATCAAGTCCTTTATGGATAAATCTGTCTGGATAGATTGCGAAGATTTTGTTTAGGAGAGTTTTTTCATAGATGGAAAGTGCATGTTCTTTAATTGGGAAGGGTGGGTTTGGGAAAAAAAACTTGGCTTTTTACATAAAGCTCCTTCTTACAAACTTACTGAAAAAGCCACGGTTTAGATCATTAAGTCATTACCAAACAACCATGTATAACTGACATAATAAGATGAGTCTCATTTAAGCTAATTAAGCTGCAAACAAACATGCCTTAAGTGGGTCAAAATGGTAGTATATGGGTCATAATGTGTGCAAGTGTATGTAAATGGATCTAATAAAGGTATAATGGGTCTTAGTTTTCCTTAACGTGGTTTATTTTTCTTAACGATTCTAAGTAGGTTAAAAAAGGAAAATTGGGTCATAATTTGTCTAATTGGTCCTAAATGTACCCAAGTGTGGTATAACAGGTCTTAGTGGTCTATAATGGTCATTTTGGTAATAGGCGGTATAATGAGTTTCATTCTCCTTAACGAGTCTGAGTGGACAAATTGGGCCATAATTTGTCTAGTTTGACCTTAATGGTTCTAATAGAGGTTAGAATGGGTCTTAGTGGTCCTTAATGGCTCGTTAATTGGTTGTTTTTTGGTGCAAGTGGATTTGAGATCTCGTGGGTGGTGGCGAACAATGTTGCCCAATCCCAAAATTAGTTCTATACGTATGCCCAGCAATGAGTGATCCTCGGGGAAGGAGCACGAACGGGGTGTCCTTGAATTTGAGGGTAAAGAGCTTGCTTGTTCTACGGGATCCGACGCATGCCTCTCATGTGTCTAATTTAGGTATAATAGTTCTTAGCGGTCTATAATGGCTCATATTGCTATAAACGGATGTTAATATTTTCCGGTGGTATTTCATGTTTCTTAGCTTATTTCAATCTCTTTAAAGGTGATTTTTTTTTCAAAAGGAATTACTACTGCCATGTTTCTGCATAAAATGAGTTAAGTTTTTGGAGGCTCCATTTATACAAGCCTTAATTGATTCTATTAGGTGAGACTAATCATCTGTCGTTTTAGAATAAGTGAGAATAATGGGTCTTATTCTACTTAACTAGTCTAAGGGGTCGTTTGATTTTGGCTTAATGGGCTGTATAAGCCTTATAGCTTATACACTCACCCATAAAAGGCTGTTCGGTTGGGGCTTATTCAGAAAAAATTGGCCGATTCGCACAACCAATTTACCTCACTTATATACACTCAGCCATTCAAAAGACATAACCTACCCCTCCTTATTCACACAACCCATTTATGCTTTCTATGAAATCAATTTTTTCTCAATCTCTCTCTCTCTCTCTCTCTCTCTTTGCGCTGTCAAATTTTTCCCCCACACTATCGTCTAATCTTTTTTCTAACCGTCAAAGATGAGTACCTTCGTGAAGCTAGATCCATGGTTGCTGCTATTTTTAGGTTTTTCTTTCTTGTTTTTGGGCTATTCAGACAAATCTCTCTGCTATTCTTCCCCAAGTCTCGTTTTCGGTTTTTTTCTTGACGCTGATTTGAAATCAGGTTTTCTTGGTTGTTCCTGTTTTGGAATTTCTAAGAGGCTTTGGTCTATCGGTGGAATGAAAAGCTAGAGAACAGAATAAATCATATATGAAATGGAAAGTAAGGAAAGAGAGAAATCATAATGGAACGGAATGTTAGAGAAGAAAAGCGGTGGTATGGAAAGTTAGGGAAAATGATGGTTTTGTTGATATGGTTTCATTTCTGACATTCTGTTTATTTAGCATAACAACCTAACTAGAACTTATTTGTTATCACACAAACAACTTTATCAATATAGACAACTGTATCCATACAGGTCTAAATGCAAAATGAACCAAACACCCCTTAAGTAGGTCATAATGGTACCAAGTTAGTCATAATACGTCTAATTAAACCTAAATGGATCTAAGTGTGGTATAATGGGTCTTAGTTATCCTCAACGAGTGGTTTTGGTATAAGTCGGAATAATGGGTTTTTATTCTCCTTGCTGAGTCTAAGTGGGTCTTAACGGGACTAAGTGGTTCATAATATGTTTAATTAGACCTAGGTGGATCTAACTGTGGTACAATAGGTCATAATGGTCCTTAAGAGTCGGTTGGGTAACGACTGGTATTAGACCTAAATGGATGTAAGTGGGTCACGGTGGTCCTTAAAGGTCGTTTTGGCAGGTACTTATTATCGTTTTTTTCCCATTCTCTTGCCTAATCAGCTATTCGGTTTTTGAGAAGGTTTGATCTATTTCTCGTCGTTCTATATAAGTCGTATATGCCAACTAAATTCAACTTTCTTATGTATGTATACTTGTTTCTTGAGTTTACGAATTTGCATGTTGGTTCAGAATGTTTTTAACATGAGCTTATTTCTATTACCGGGTAAGATTCATGGTCGTTGCCATACTCGACATTTAAGGTAATGTGACTTGGTAAGCGCTTACTTAGGTAAGCGTTTGGTAAACGACCCCTTATTCTTCCTAAAAAGTCTAAGTGGTTCATAAAAAGTTAAAAACAGATTATACATAATTTCAACCGGCCAAAACATAATGTTTATATAAATAATATTGTATGTTTTCAGATAGGTCATTCATAGTTTATAGTATGAACTCTGTATAAAGTATTGTGTTAATAAAACACTAAACAAGCTTTAGTGTTTCAAATATGCACATAATCGATGATTTCATGGTACTATAGATTCTTATAAAGTATAAACAAACACGGAAGCTTATCCAATTTTATAAATTTCAGATTTTGTACATAAAACAAAGTCTTTATGCATAAAACACAAATTATATGAATATATATATATATATGTATTATTCAAATAGGGTTTTATTCTCTCTAATGGGTAGTTTTAATATAAGTGAGAATAATTGGTTTTATTCTCCTTAAAGAGTCTTAAGTTAAGTGGGACTAAGTGTGTCATATTATGTCAGATTAGACCTAAATGGATCTAAGTGTGTCATAATATGTTTGATTAGACCTAAATGGATCTAAATGTGGAATAATGGGCCTTAGTGGTCTTCAATGGGTCGTTTGGTAACAATTGCTATTATGACTTTTATTCTCCTTAACGAGTCAAAATGGGAGTAATTGGGCCATAATTCATAATGTGTCTAATTGAAGTATAATGGGTTTTAGTGTACTTTAATGGGTCGTTTTGGTGTATACATGGGTTGATTCTCCTAAACGTGTCTTAGTGGGTCATAATAGGACCAAGTGGCTCATAATATCTCTAATTGGATCTAACTGAGTTATAAAGGATCTTAGTGGTGCTTAATCGGCCGTTTTCGTATAATCGGGTTTTATTCTTGTTTGCGAGTCTAAGTGGATCATAATATATCTAATTGCTCCCTAATGGATCATGTTTAGTTATAAAGGGTCTTCATGGACCTTGATGGTCGTTTTGGAATAAGGGAGAATCATGAGTCTTATTCTCTCTAACGTGTCTAAGGGGCTGTTTGGTTGATTTAACATCAAGTCCTTTGTGGATAAATGTGTCTGGATAGATTGCGAAGATTTTGTTTAGGAGGGTTTTTTCATAGTTGGAAGGAGCATGTTCTTTAATTGGGAAGGGTGTGTTTGGGAAAAAAGAACTTGGCTTTTTGCATAAAGCACCCTCCTACAAACATACTGAATAAGCCACGTTCTAGATCATTAAGTCATTACCAAACAACCATGTATAACTAACCGAATAAGCTGAGTCCCATTTAAGCTAATAAAGCTGCAAACAAACATGCCTTAGGTGGATCAAAATGGTAGTATATGGGTCATAATGGGTCATTTTGGTGTATACATGGGTTTATTCTCCTAATCGTGTCTTATTGGGTCATAATATGTCTAATTGGATCTAATTGAGGTATAAAGGGTCTTACTGGTGCTTAATGGGCCGTTTTCGTGTAATCGGGTTTTATTCTTGTTTGCCGGTCTAAGGGGCCGTTTACCAAATCTTACCCAGATAAGTGCTTACTGACAAAATTCAACACTATCATTTACTTATCGGGTAAGATTTTAGTCTATTAAAACGGCATCGTATACAACAATTTACCCGGTAAGTGCTTACCTTGGTAAGAGTTGGCGCAATCACTTACTGGGGTAAGACTTTTGGTCCTTGTTTTCCTTGTCTTCGCTCTTACCGGGTAAGATTTTTGGTACCTGTCATATTCCTCCGGTAACGTAACATAACTTGGTAAGTCTTACCCGGGTAAGTGTTTGGTAAACGGCTCCTAAGTGGATCATAATGTCTAATTGTGGACCCAAATGGATCATGTTGAGTTATAAAGGGTCTTCGTGGTCCTTAATGGTATTTTTGGAATAAGGGAGAATCATGGGTCTTATTCTCTTTAACGTGTCTAATGGGCTGTTTGGTTGATTGCGAAGATTTTGTTTAAGAGGGTTTTTTCATAGATGGAAGGAGCATGTTCTTTAATTGGGAAGGGTGGGTTCGGGAAAAAAAACTTGGTTTTTGCATAAAGCTCCCTCCTACAAACTTACTGAATAAGCCACGTTCTAGATCATTAAGTCATTACCAAACAACCATGTATAACTGTCCCATTTTGTAGGAAATCTCAGTAATCTTGGGAGAGATTTCAGGGAATCAATTGCAAGAAATCAGTGGGTTAAAATCTGTTCCTAAAATTAAGATATTCTGTTGTATACTTTCCTTGTTTAGTGTTGTAGAAAGTGTATATATAGATATGAAATGATTGTAGAGAAAATATTAGAAAATAAAATCCTTTCAGAAATCTTCATGGTATCAGAGCTTTGAGGCTGAGATTTCTGGAAAAATTAGGGCACCATACAACAGTCCTTTTTTTCTATCTCTGTCACATCGTTTCTGACCTCTTTTTTTCGGTTCAATTTTCTTTTTATTCCAGCCTTAATCGCTGGTCTATTACTTGCTTTCATCTTCAATTCCAGCCTTAATCGCTGGTTCAGTCAATCATGACAAACTCCTCGCCTTCAACAGTTGAGGAACAAACTGCACGGAGCACCACAGAACTTCAGAATATTCAGGCTGCATACAGATTGAATGGAAAAAATTACTTGAAGTGGTCTCAATTGGTTCGGACTTTTCTGAAGGGAAAAGGAAAGCTGGGCCATCTGACCGAGGCAGCACCTGGAAGCGGAACAAAAGGATTTGAAGTGTGGGAAGAAGAAGATTCGATGATCATGTCATGGTTATGGAATTCCATGACCCCTGAAATTAGTGATACATGTATGTTTCTTTCTACAGCAAAGAAAATTTGGGATGCCCTTATATATGATATCAAGACAAAGACAACTGGAGCAAAGCAAGGCATGAAAACGGTGACGGAGTATGCCAATTTTCTACAAAACCAGTGGCAGGAACTGGATTATTACAGGACATTTGATGTGGGACTGTAGCAAATGTTCAGTGGGCATCAAAAAGTTCATAGAAAGAGACCGAGTTTATGATTTTTTGACTGGCCTAAATTCTGAATTTGATCTTGTACGGATCCAAATTTTAGGCAGGCCTGAATTCCCTCCTTTAAACGAAGCAATATCCTTGGTTCGAGCAGAAGAGAGTCGAAGGGAAATCATGTTAGAGGCGCCTTCAACTGAAAATTCTGCTCTCCTAAGCTCTAAAACTCATGGGCTGGTACTGGATAAAGCTGTTGTGCAGAAGACCAACCGGTTTAATGGGCAAAAGGATCGCGAAGAGTTGTGGTGCACCTACTGCAAGAAACCAAGACACACCAAAGAACAATGCTGGAGATTTCATGGGAAGCCATCCACAAGCAGTCGTGAATGGGGGTAGAAAGGGGGCCAACAAAGGCAGGCTCATGTGTCAATTCAAGACCCAACGCACGAGCTTGGAGGATTTAGCCTAGAGGAAATTGAGAAACTTAGAAGCATGTTGGGGGCTGTCGAAAAGCCATCAAACACCAATTCTCAATCAACAAATCAGGGTATGTGTAAATTAACACTTTCAAGTAAGGTTCTTTGCTCTCTTGGATTCAATGCTTTCTATAATGAGCTTAGGAATGCCTGGATCCTTGACTCCGGTGCTACGGATCATATGACTTGTACCTCAAATAAATTCAAAACCTATAACCCATGTCCTAGCAATAGAAAGATTGTTGTTGCTGATGGTTCTACAACCACCGTAGCAGGAATAGGAGATGTCCAAGTTACCCCAAAACTTGTCCTTAAAAATGTTCTCCATGTTCCCCGATTATCTACAAATTTGGTTTCTGTAAAAAAGCTAACCAAAGATCTAACTGGATCTGTTATATTCCATGATTCTTACTGTGAATTTCAGGACCAGAGTTTGGGAATGAGGATTGGACTTGCTAAGGAGCATAATGGACTCTATTATTTGCATACATGTGATCAAACGGAACTCAGTGAATCTGCCTTATCCACATTACTTTCTCCTTCCAATAAGGATGTTATCTGGTTGCATCATAGGCGTCTAGGTCATGTGTCTTTTCTTGCATTAAAAATAATGTTTCCCTCTTTGTTCAAGGGACTCGATGTTAAGGATTTTCATTGTGATATATGTGAGTATGCGAAACACACTCGTATACCATTTCCCATTAGTAATAAAAGATCGTCAGTTCCATTCTTTTTAATTCATAATGACATTTGGGGACCGGCAAATACTCCAAATATTTCAGGATCCAAGTGGTTTGTCACGTTTATTGATGATTGCACAAGAGTCTCTTGGATCTATTTACTAAAAGCCAAATCTGATGTGAGTCGTATTTTTCCCATCTTTCATGTAATGATTCAAACTCAATTTGGCACCAAAATAAAGCACTTTCGTTCGGACAATGCTCGTGATTATTTCAATCAAACGTTGAGTTCGTATTTCCAAAAAGAAGGAATTATACACGAATCATCTTGTGTTGCCACTCCACAGCAAAATGGAGTAGCAGAAAGGAAAAACCGACATCTTCTTGAGTGTACTAGAGCCTTATTGTTTCAGCAAAATGTGCCAAAAACATATTGGGGGGAAGCTCTACTCGCATCATCTTACATCATAAACAGGCTTCCTTCCAAGGTTTTGGGGCTTCAAAGTCCTCTAGAAAGTCTGTCCAAATTCTATTCTGATACTCGATCTTCTTTCAATCTCACTCCTAGGATTTTTGGTTGTACCTCATTTGTTCATATTCATAGTCATAATCGTGGGAAATTAGACCCCGTGCCCTTAAGTGCATTTTCGTGGGTTACTCATCTACACAAAAGGGTTACAAATGTTATCATCCACCTACTAGAAAAACGCATATCTCGGCTGATGTTACATTTGTTGAAAATAAACCCTATTTCACCATTCCTTATCTTCTGGGGGAGTTACATGCACTTGAAGATAAGGAGTCAAACTTCCCACCATCCGAGTTGTCGAAATCTGAACCTCTTGAATCTCAATCATCCAAATTTGAACCTCGAGAATCTCAATCTGAGTCAAACTTCCCATCATCTGAGTCGTCCAAATTTGAATCTGAGTCAAATCTAGAGTCGGCCCTAGAGTCGTCCAAATCTGAATCTAGTTATGAACCCCAGTCTGAGTCAAATAAAAAATCTGATGGATTGGAAGGAGCAAGTAAACCTTCCGATTCTGTCCGTTTTGAGCAAGTGTATGCAAGAAAAAGAGACCCCATGGTGACTACTACGCAAGAGCAATCCTTTATACCAGACTCCGGAAATGAGGTAACAATGAATGAACCAGATCAAAATTCAACATCACAAACAAACCATCCTTCTACCAGCCCTGAACCACTTTCCTCTGAGTCACCTAACCCTAACCAGGACCTTCACCTACCAATTGCTATGAGAAAGCGAACTAGAGAATGCACCAAAAGGCCACTATACCCATTGTCTCATTTTGTGTCCTTTGAAAAGTTTTCCCCAAGCCATCAAAGTTTCCTTTCCACCTTAAACACAGTCCCTATTCCTAGCTCATTATCTGAAGCATTATCAAAGAAAGAATGGAGACTTGCTATAGAAGCAGAAATGGATGCATTAGAAAAAAATAGGACTTGGGAATTGGTTGATTTACCAAAGAATAAGAAGGCAGTGGGCTGTAAATGGGTATATACAGTAAAGTTTAAGGCAGATGGCTCCCTTGAACGCTACAAGGCGCAGTTAGTCGCGAAAGGATACACCCAGACCTATGGAGTAGATTATCAAGAAACATTTGCTCCCGTAGCAAAGATGAATACAGTGAGGATTCTGTTGTCCTTGGCTGTAAATTTTGATTGGGAATTACAACAGTATGATGTGAAGAATGCCTTCCTTCATGGTGAATTAGAAGAGGAGATTTATATGAGTATTCCACCGGGATTTAGTGGGGTTGAGAAGAACAAAGTTTGTCGATTAAAAAAGGCATTATATGGGCTAAAACAATCCTCGCGTGCTTGGTTTGGACGGTTTTCCAAGGTGATGATAGCTAGTGGCTATAAGCAAAGTCGAGGAGATCACACTCTCTTTATCAAGCATTCGGCCTCAGGGGGAGTCACTATTTTTAATCGTGTACGTAGATGATATTATAGTGACCGGAAATGATAAAGTAGAGAAGGAGGCCTTAAAGCAACGTCTAGCCAAGGAATTTGAAATAAAAGATTTAGGAAAATTGAAGTATTTTCTGGGAATTGAGGTGGCTCGATCAAACCAGGGAATTTTTATTTCGCAGCAAAGGTATGTTACAGACTTGCTCAAGGACACAGGCATGATAGCTAGTAAATCTGTTGGAACTCCCATTGAGCAAAATCACAAATTAAGTGAGGCTCTTGGAGATAAGCCAGTAGATAAAGGGATGTATCAAAGACTTGTTGGAAGACTCATCTATCTTGCACATACAAGGCCGGATATAGCTTATTCAGTCAGTGTTATTAGTCAATTTATGCATGATCCTAGAGAAGTTCATCTACAGGCAGTCTATCAGGTGCTTCATTACTTAAAGGCGTGTCCAGGGAAGGGAATTTTATTCCAGAAGGGATCTGAAATTGATGTTGCTGTTTACACAGACGCGGATTGTGCAGGGTCTCTTGTAAACAGAAGGTCCAACTACAGGCTATTGTACTTTTCTTGGAGGAAACTTGATATCGTGGAGAAGCAAGAAACAAAGTGTGGTATCAAAATCAAGCGCCGAAGCAGAGTTCAGAGCCATGGCAACAGGAGTATGCGAATTATTGTGGGTCAAAATTATTCTAGAAGACCTAATGATTCGATGGAACGGGCCGATGAAACTATATTGTGATAACAAATCAGCCATAAGTATAGCCCACAATCCAGTGCAGCATGACAGGACAAAACATATAGAGATAGACAGGCACTTCATCAAAGAGAAGCTGGACAGTGGACTGATTTGTACTCCGTTTGTGCCAACAGGACTTCAACTTGCAGATGTGATGACAAAGGGACTCAGTACTAGCATGTTTCATGAGAATATTTGCAAGCTGGGAATGGAAGATTTGTATTCACCAGCTTGAGGGGGAGTGTAGGAAATCTCAGTAATCTTGGGAGAGATTTCAGGGAATCAATTGCAAGAAATCAGTGGGTAAAGATCTGTTCCTAAAATTAAGATATTCTTTTGTATACTTACCTTGTTTAGTGTTGTAGAAAGTGTATATATAGATATGAAATGATTGTAGAGAAAATATTAGAAAATAAAATCCTTTCAGAAATCTTCACATTTAAGCTAATTAAGTTGCAAACAAACATGCCTTAAGTGGGTCAACATGGTAGTATATGGGTCATAATGTGTGCAAGTGTACGTAAACAGATCTAATAAAGGTATAATGGGTCTTAGTTTTTCTTAACGTGGTTTATTCTTCTAAACGATTCTATTTAGGTGAAAAAAGGAAAATTGGGTCATAATTTGTCTAATTGGTCTTAAATGTACCTAAGTGTGGTATAATGGGTTTTAGTGGTCTATAATGGGTCATTTTGGTAATAGTCGGTATAATGAGTTTCTTTCTCCTTAACGAGTCTAAGTAGTTTCAAAAAAGGGACAAATTGGGTCATAACTTGTCTAGTTGGACCTTAATGGTTCTAATAGAGGTTTAAATGGGTCTTAGTGGTCCTTAATGGCTCGTTAATTAGTTGTTTTTTGTCATAATGTGTCTAATTTAGGTATAACAGTTCTTAGTGGTCTATAACGGCTCAGATTGCTATAAATGGATGTTAACATGAATTACTACTGCCATTTATACAAGCCTAAATTGATTCTATTAGGTGAGACTAATCATCAGTCGTTTTAGAATTAATGATAATAATGGGTCTTATTCTAGTTAATCCAAGGGGTTGTTCGTTTTTGGCTTAATGGGTTGTATAAGCCTCGTAGCTAATTCACTCAACTATAAAAGGCAGTTTGGTTGGGTGATCCCTGCATCATTGGGGCTTATTCAGAAAATTTTGGCCGATTCACACAACCTATTTACCTCATTTGTATACACTCAGCCGTTCAAAAGACATAACCTACCCCTCCTTATTCACACAACCCATTTATGCTTTCTAGGAAATCAATCTTTTCTCAATCTCTCTCTCTCTTTGCTCTGTCAAATTTCTACCCCAAAATACCGGCTAATCTTCTCTCCAACCGTCGAAGATGACTACCTTGGTGAAACTAGATCCATGGTTGCTGCTCTTTTTAGGTTTTGCGACAAATCTCTCTCTGCTAATCTTGTTTTTGGGCTTTTGCGACAAATCTCTCTCTGCTAATCTTCCCCGAGTGTCGTTTTAGGTTTTTTTCTTGACGTTGATTTGAAATCAGGTTTTCTTGGTTGTTCCTGTTTTGGAATTTCTAAGAGGCTTTGGTCTATCGGTGGTATGAAAAGCTAGAGAAGAGAATAAATCATAATGGAATGGAATGTTAGAGAAGAATGCGGTGCTATGGAAAGTTAGGGAAAGTGATGGTTTTGTTGATATGGTTTCATGACAGTAGGTGAAGGAATGGTTTTCAAGAAGGAAAAAAGTCCAAAGATGTATTGATAAAATCATATATAATATACATCAAGGTTTAATCATTTATGATATTCAAATTTGGGATCGACATACATAGTTTATAGTATGAACTCTTTATAGAGTTTTGTGTTAATAAAACAGTAGATGAGCTTTAATGTTTCAAATATGCACATAATCGACAATATCATAGTACTTTAGATTCTTATAAACAAACACGGAAGGTTATCCAATCTTATAAATTTTATAGTTTATACATAAAACAAATTCTTTATGCATAAAAATCAAATTATATGAATATATATATATATATGAATATATATATATATATGAATATATATATATATATGTATAGATTATTCAAATAGGGTTTTATTCTCCTTAATGGGTAGCTTTATTATAAGTGAGAATAATGGGTTCTATTCTCCTTAAAGAGTCTTAAGTGGGTTAGGTGGGACTAGTGAAAGGAGGAAGGCCCCCATGCAAATTTATTAAAACCCAAACAAAAAAAACAAGGTACAAAACAAACTAATCCGTCCAAAGCTTAGCAAAACAAAACCAAGCCACAATAAGCCAAAATAAGCACAAACAAATGAGCCAATTGAAAATACATCTAATATAAAGCATAGCCTGTCGACGCTCCACACACTCCATCACGAACCAGACCCGATCATCATGTATTTTCATTCTTAGTCATTCTCTTTCTATCGGTCTTCTACGCAATACGCATCAACACCTCTCTTTTGATGAGCATCAAAAATACTTACGATTCCTCTCCACCCAAATGTGATAGACCATTGCCGAAATTGCCACCTTTTGTAATGTCGACCACCTTCTTCAATTCCCATTCATCCAATACAATAGAATATCATCCCAGTTTCCCGGGCTCATGGTAAGCTCAATCTCTCGTTTGATCGTGTTCCAAATAGTCTTGGAGTACTACACTCAAAGAAAAGATGGTTATGTGTTTCTATAGTCATGCTACATAAAAGTTCATTTCAGATCTGGGGGATCATTCTTCCAATTAGCAATTCGATTTGGGTTGGCAATCTTTTCAAACATGCCATCCAAATACATAACGCATGTTTCGGAATAAAAGCTTTATTCCAAACAACCTTATGCCAAGGCATAATAGGCCCCGGATCTTCAAGAGTTTTCCACGCAAGATTAATCGAGAAGACTTGTCGTGTCTGATTTGGTCCCAACCGTAACACACGATCCTCTTCATCTATAGGGGTCGGTATAGCAACATTCACCAACTGTGGATATCTCTCTATCCAAGCATCCGACCATTCATCACCAAACTTATCCATTACATCCATAACCGTGGAATTAGTAAGCATACCATTCCCATTGATGAATCGATAAGTCACATAATTGGACAGGGGACCATGTACAATCCAAACCTTTTTCCTCTGTCAAATTTTTGATTAAAATATACCAAGACCTCTTTGCTCTGGCAAAATTTTCCCCCAAAACTACCGCCTAATCTTCTCTCCAACCATCGAAGATGAGTACCTTGGTGAAGATAGATCCATGGTTGCTGCTCTTGTTAGGTTTTCTTTTCTTGTTTTGGGTCTTTTCCGACAAATGTCTCTCTGCTAATCTTCCCCAAGTCTCATTTTAGTTTTTTTTTCTTGACGCTGATTTGAAATCAGGTTTTCTTGGTTGTTTCTGTTTTGTAATTTCTAAGAGGCTTTGGTTTATCGGTGATATGAAAAGCAATAGAAAAGAATAAATCATATATGAAAGTCAGAAAAGAGAAAAATCATAATGGAACGAAATGTTAGAGAAGAAAAGCGGTGGTATGGAAAGTTAGGGAAAGTGATGGTTTTGTTGATATGGTTTCATGACAGTAGGTGAAGGAATGATTTTCAAGAAGGAAAAAGTCCAAAGATGTATTAATAAAATCATATATACAATATATCAAGGTTTAATCATTTATGATATTCA
Organism: Silybum marianum; assembly: GCA_036898165.1. NCBI lineage: Eukaryota > Viridiplantae > Streptophyta > Magnoliopsida > Asterales > Asteraceae > Silybum > Silybum marianum. The sequence continues at coordinate 8,941,182 of CM072540.1, read as the reverse complement.
GATTTGGGATCGACATACATATATATATGCATATATCTCAAAGTTATTCAATTCAATATTGTTTTATCAGACATAAAAATATAGATCGAGGGTAAAATGGTCATTTCTGACATTCAGACTGTTTATTCAGCATAACAACCGAACTACAACTTACACAAACAACTTTATGAATACGTACAATTTGTATCCATACGAGTCTAAATGCAAAATGAACCAAATGTACCCTATAAGTAGGTCATAATGGTACCAAGTAGGTCATAATACGTCTAATTAAACCTAAATGGATATAAGTGTGGTATAATGGGTGTTAGTGTTCCTCAACGGGTGGTTTTGGTATAAGTCGGAATAATGGGTTTTATTCTCCTTGCCGAGTCTAAGTGGGTCTTAACAGGAGTAAGTGGTTCATAATATGTTTAATTAGACCTAGGTGGATCTAAGTGTGGTACAATGGGTCATAGTGGTCCTTCAGGGTCGTTTGGGTAACGACTGGTATTAGACCTAAATGGATGTAAGTGGGTCAAAGTGGTCCTTAAAGATCGTTTTGGCAGGTACTTATTATCGTTTTTTCCCATTCTCTTGCCTAATCAACTACTCGGTTTTTGAGAAGGTTTGATCTATTTCTCATGGTTCTATATAAGTCGTATATGCCAACTAAATTCAACTTTCTTATGTATGTATACTTGTTTCTTGAGTTTACGAATTTGCATGTTGCTTCAGAATGTTTTAAACCTGAGCTTATTTCTATTACTGGGTAAGATTCATGGTTGTTGCCATACTCGACAATTAAGGTAGTGTGACTTGGTAAGCGCTTTCCTAGGTAAGCGTTTGGTAAACGACCCCTTATTCTTCCTAAAAAGTCTAAGTTGTAACATCCTATTTTAAGAGATTAGATAAAAATATGTGGATATATGAAAGTGTGGGGTATAATTATTTTATAGTGAAATCCAAGGGGTTTATTGTGTCATTCTCTTAATCTAGTAATTATATAAATTGAGGTTTTAAGAGAGAAGAAAAAGAAATCAGAAAAGTTTTGAAGAGAGAAGTTGGGAGAAGAAAATGAAGGCGATGGAATGCTTCTAGGGCTTGATATCTTGATTTCTTACCCTCAAATCGACAAATGAAGGTGAGTTCTGAATGTTTTAGTTTGATTTCATGTTATATCGATGTTTAGGTTGCTATTGGGTTCGATTTTTGGGATTCTAGGGCTCAAAATTGGGTTTAAATGGCTGTCCTATGTGAAAGTATGTGATAAACCATCTTTTATGGTGTATTTTTAGCCCTAATTCAGTCCCAATGTGTTATATCTTCATATTGATGCTTAGAACCTAAAATCTTTCAAGTATTGCAACAAAGTTGAGTATGATATATATTGTTAGTAGAAGTTATTTGTTAGATAAGTTTATTTCATGTTTAGTATAGTATTGAACTCGTTTAAAATGTTCCCTTTTGAGTTGAAGAAAAGTGTAATCCTTGACAATCTTTTAAAATCAAAGTTTAGTGATGAACTTTAAGACATTAAAATCATCATGTTTATGTTAAGATGTTTGATATAGTTGTTTCTTGGTATCATTAGGATGATATTAGATGGAATGAAGAAGAAAATTTCCACCCAGGCATGTTTTTTATGGTAGATTAAATGTTATGTTCAAAGCAGTTGACTTTTTCCAAAAAGTCAAACTGTTTTGCATAATCATAAAATTGAGTCGTTTTATGCGAAATTAAGAACTAAATTCGATGGATATAGTTATTAGAAGTATATAAAGGTGTTAGAATGATTATATCAATGTTTCTTATGAGTTTTTGATGTATTTTCAAAGTTAAAGAATGTTTTGGTTCGGTTTGAACTAAAATATGAAAGTCTATGCATTAGTTAGAATTTAAGTGATTAACCAACGTGCGAATTTTCTAATTGTATTTTAATGCATATAGTAATCATGTTTTGAAGGTTGGTATGTAAGCAATGAGCCTCATAAGAAATATGACTATGTGACCGGATTAAAGTTAGTTTGGTGCTGGAAATTGTAAAAATTGTATAAAATACTCGTAACTCGGATTTAGACGGGTAATACCAATCTGGAACCGTTGAAAAGTCTTGTCTAATCCATATGTTTTGAGTATAAAGTAGTTCGGACTATGAATAGGTCATATAAATGGGTTTCTGCAGAGCTGTCCGTTTTAGACGCAAATAAATATTCAAAGTCCATTTTTTTGAGTGGTTCTTTACGTTATATTAAGATAAGAAAGTTCTCTAAATCATTTGTTAAGGATGCTTGTATTAATATGAGAACTATATGTGGATTGTGTAGGTAGCACGGCGGATAAGCAAGTTGGGCACCGGCGGGATCTCAACTAATTAGGCTAAGGTGAGTTTCAAGTAGATTTTAATGGGGTCCACGTCAAAATGTAATTACTTTTATATGACTTATCTTTGTTGGACATGTTTTGGTACTTAAAGTGGTAAATGCATGATTTTAAATGATGTTGTGAGATATATTAATATTTTATACAAAGTAACTTTATACATATTAAACACGTCTTGTTTCTTGATGATAAGTATGTGGAAAATACTTTAGTGGATTGAAAATGTTATATTTTCAACAAGCATACATTGTAACCAAAAGAGGAGAATCCCTACTTTGTATAAATGGGGAAATGTGAGTTATTTATTTACTCTATGTTATGAATATAATTGATATGGATTTGGCGACTTAGGTTCACCCTCTTTGTTGTGTTTGTATCGGGGTTGCTCCCTTTACAGTTAAATGGGTTGCTCCCATCGATGACGTATTAGAGTACCGTGCATGAATATATGTGCCAATTACTCGGCTAATAGGTATAGTGTCAGGTGGACACGGTGTCAGGTGGACACGGTGCGATAGTGATTATACCGAAATTAGCCTAACGGATAAGTTGATTGTTGGGTAGTGCTCCTCCATTGATTCTGGTTGTTATGGGCCACCCCCTACTATGTGATAATCGTAGAACTTTGTAAATATAGTTAATTGCAAACTTACATTGTTTCTGTTGAATTTAATGAGTTTGACATATCACATCAATCAAAGTAAATCGTACATTTTTGTTTAAAAGTATAAAATCTCTTGAAATATTTTTATTATAAAAACTCTTAAACTCACCAGGCATGTAGCCTGATTTGTTTTGTTTGTCGACGTGCATTTCAAGGACTAATTCAAGTGGTCATGCTAGCAAACGTTTTGGTTATTATAAAGCTAGCAGGTAAGTTCGATGGATGATGCGATGCTTGGGACTTTTAGAAGATTAATCTAGTCTTGGTGAATGTATTTTGGTGATTATGAATTTAGCATCATACCTTGTAGTTTGTATATAGTTGTCTTTATGAAGACCAGTTAGTAAATGTGGCTTTTGTATAGAAATTTATTCTACAATTTTTTGTATTTTAGCAAAATATTTACAGGTTATAAAATGGCAAAATATGAATTTACGAATGGGTCATGCCGAATTTTTGCCATAAATTATAACTCAAGATTAGGGTGTTACATAAGTGGGTCATAAAAAGTTAAAACCAGATTATACATAATTTCAACCGGCCAAAACGTAATGTTTATATAAATAATATTATAAGTTTTCAGACCGGTCATACATAGTTTATAGTATGAACTCTGTATAAAGTTTTGTGTTAATAAAACAGTAGACGAGCTTTAGTGTTTCAAATATGCACATAATCGATAATATCATAGTACTCTAGCTTCTTATAAACAAACACGGAAGGTTATCAATCTTATAAAGTTTATAGTTTATACATAAAACAAAGTTTTTGTGCATAAAAAAACAAATTATATAAATATATATATATATATATGTATATTCAAATAGGGTTTTATTCTCCTTAATGGGTAGTTTTAATATAAGTGAGAATAATGGGTTTTATTCTCAAAGAGTCTTAAGTGGGTTAGAGTGGGACTGAGTGTGTCATAATATGTCTGATTAGACCTAAATGTATCTAAGTGTGATATTATGACTTTTATTCAATTTAACGAGTCTAAGTGGGTCAAAATGGGAGTAAGTAGGTCATAATTCATAATGTGTCTAATTGAAGTATAACGGGATTTTAATGGGTCATTTTGGTGTATACATGGGTTTATTCTCCTAAACGTGTCTTAATAGGTCATAATAGGACTAAGTGGGTCATAATATCTCTAATTGGATCTAACTGAGTTATAAAGGGTCTTAGTGGTGCTTAATGGGCCGTTTTCGTTTAATCGGGTTATAAAGGCTCTTCGTGGTTCTTAATGGTTATTTTGGATCGGTTATTGCTCTGGTTACGAATGACCCAATCTATCTATGGCAACCACCCCTACTTTTAGTAGATGGAGATGCGCACCTAGGAAAGCGCGGAATAGACCTACGTGTCGGCCAGTGCCGGGGCAGAGATAGGGACCATGAAAGCATGGGATTCAATCGAACCTTTTCGGACAATTCCTAACGCAGAAGAGGGATGCTAATAAGCTGACAGCTCAGGCATGGATAAGTGAGAATCATGGGACTTATTCTCTCTAACGTGTCTAAGGGGTTGTTTGGTTGATTTAACATCAAGTCCTTTGTGGATAAATCAGTCTGGATAGATTGCGAAGATTGTGTTTATGAGGGTCTTTTCATAGATGGAAGGAGCATTTTCTTTAATTGGAAAGGGTGGTTTGGGAAAAAAAAAACTTGGCTTTTTGCATAAAGCTCCCTCCTACAAACTTACTGAATAAGCCACGTTCTAGATCATTAAGTCATTACCAAACAACGATGTATGACTTGTGTTTTGGGTTATCGAAATGCTAACATAGGTATTATTAGGTTAAATCCAAACTGTTTCCTCTCTCCTGAACTAATATTTTTTAAGTGTCATATATTCTATTCCTCTTTAGTTTCATCTTGTGAGAGACCATTGTTTTATGTGATATTGGCAGTTTCATCAATTAATACCACCTCTAACACCACAGATCCTAAATACAACTGATTTGAACATCAGTTTACATCACTTTGCCTTTGGTTCTGAATCTAGAAATAATTAGCGTTCCTTTCTCAACTTACCACAATCGATGAATTAGCTCTATCCCATTTGACTTTGCACTTGCAGATAAGTCAAAGTTAAAAGTCAGAGTCAAAGTTAGGAATGGATGATTTGGTAGTTAAGCTCTTAAAAGAAGAAGAAGAAGAAGGTTAACCCTTAATTAATCACAATCTTTAGCTTTTGTCATAACTGTAATCAGATCTTTATATATCCTTTTTGCTTCATCTGTACATACTTTAAATTTTATAACTAATATTTTTTACCATTAATTAAAATTGTACTATTAAATTTTAAAACTAAATTATTAAAGTTATAGGATATTAGGATGTGACTCTTGGTTACTCTTGAGAACCCAAAGGACTAATAAGCTGGAATGTTTCATTATTACTTACTGACATGTTCTATAATCATTCTTTTATTTTGTTTTTTTAATTAATTCTAAGTTGTTAACAAAGAGATAGCTAACGTCTACTTCATAGTTCATAGCTTTCCTTTTTTCTTCTTTTGCTCGTTCTCTCTCTCTCAGAGTCTCACTCATCTTCAACACTCAAGATACAAGAACACTTTGAAGATTCATCTATATGATTATACCCTAACTTCTTAAGGTATTTGTTTCTTTTTTAGATGTAGATTATATTATGTTCTTCATTTTTTATCTTTGAAGAAATGATGTTAGTTTTTTTTTTTTGATTTTTTAAACGAGTTGTGGATTACAATATACCGAGGTTTATATTTTTTTTTATTATGTTAACTTTTTTTATATGCAGATTACTATACAATATCCATTTTAGTTTTTGAGTTCAATTTAGGACACCACATTAGGTAAGTTATATATTTTTAAATGTCATTATTGTATGTTGAGTTTATAACTTTACATTACTTTTCTAATATTTCTATTTGTTTTCTTTTGTTGAAGGTTCGACAAGTCTTTTTTACTATGGTGATTCCTTTGTTGGAGAAGAAGATGAGAATGAAAATGAAGTTGATGAGGACTCTTTTAACCTTGAATAATAATTGCTAAGTAAGTTTTATACATGTTTTACTACATTCTTTTTTCATAAGTTTGTAATTTTTTCTACTATAACTATTGATTAAATTATTTCTAATACTTTTTAAGTGGCGAGTGTTTGTATCTTAAAAGAATTATGGAGGTTCTTTATCAAAGCTTGTGATTTGTTGAAATTGGCAGTAGCATGATGGAGCCTCGAAAATGTGAATGTTAATGTTTTTTTATGTAATTAGGAATGCTTTATTGACTTTTATGAAAGTCTGACTTTTGTTTTTCATTTCTTTCTCCACTTGCTGAGAAATTGGAGATCCATGTATCATTTTAGTTGTTTAAAATTTTAATTGCAATGGTGTTTTGATTTATTTTTTGGTTTCACAATTGTTAGTGGTCAATTTTATTGATTTATAAGAGTTACACTTGGTAGGCCCGTTAGCCCGTGGGCAAGCCCGTCCCATGCCCGTCCCATTTATAAGGCGGGAAATGGCATGTTGTCAAGCCCGCAAAAAAGGGCTTGGGTTTACAATATTAGGTCCGTTGGACAAAAAAAACAAGCTAGGTTCGGCCCCGCAAATGATCACCTCTATTGCTAAGTTGGATATTCAGGTTAATATATAAAAACTTTGATTTTTCCTTTACTAATCTCACATGGTTCTGTCGGGGCTGTTCGTGCTCATTTTGATGGTAAACGGGTTAGCTATGGAATGGCTTGGTTCTCACACCCATCTGTCTGTCTGTAAGTTCATTTTGTTGTTTTAACGAGCTTGTTCCATTTGATCCTAAATGATATAAAATGTATTATGAAATGGAGAACATTATGAAATTCACTATATAGTGGGAGGTTTTGATTGGGGTGTATGGGGTGTAACTTTTAACTGGGGTGTAGAAGAACCGCCCTCTATATATAATATATATATATATATATATTGCATAAAGAAATATGAGATGGGGATCGATAACAATGGCCATGGTTATTATTGATCACAAATGTATATCGAACCAACCAACCATCCTACAGTCTTGTCTTTGTTTTTGCTGATTGTATCCATTTAACATTGGGAATGAAATATGCATTCATTCTCTTTCAATTGTTGCTATTTTCCCTGCTCTGTTCCAAACATACATAAGTTTCTCTATTTAGTTGTTCATAATTACTAGAATACTAGATAATGAAAGTTCTTAGAATAACTTACTGTTATTCTGATTCAATCTTAACATCGCATTGAACTTGAGTCACCAAATTTTATTCTATCTTGCATACCAAACGGCATGTGTGGGTTGGTTGAGAAATTTTCAAACCGTACAACACAAATATACAGTTTGGTGTGGGCAGTTTCGGTTAATTTGGGGGGCTCTAAAGCTTTAACTGTGAACTAAAAAATCAAATCCAAATATATAGCTTAAAAAGCGTATAAAAAGTTCATAAGTATTAGCTTAATCTATGGATTAAAAGAAAACTGTAAGCCCAGATCTTTTACATACATGGGTCTAGTCGGTTTAATTTGCGAAAAGAAATGTTCAAATCCCAGACGGTATCTGGTGGCTTAACAATTTTTCAGACTGGCTACAGCCCACAAAAAAACAATCTGATTTGATTCAGCCCCGCAAGTTTTCATGGTCTTGACTCATTTTCGTTTTATATGGATTTAAATTTCACCCAGTTATATTCTACGAACCTAATTATACAGTTTCCTAGTTTAGAGGATTTAGTTTCAGTTTATTAGGGGAGTATTTTGCATTTTTTGCCTGTAATACTATGTAAACAAGGGTTGTGGCGTAGTAGACCTTGTGATTAAGGCCAAGGGGATGTGGTGGAATATACCATCTGGCCGTGTACAATTCCAGACGGACACAACAATTATGACCACGGAGTTACGAGGGTTTAGGGATTATGATTTAGGGTTTATCAGGGTTGTTAATGTCTTATAGTCACACTTTACTGGAATTGGTCCAAACTTGTACAATAACAGGGCCAAATCATTAAGCTTTGAACCTCATTTCCAATATCATGTGGCCTTTGATCCCCTAGAGCCAAAGGCTGATTCGGTTTTGTTTTTAGGGCTTACAAGTGTGACTGTGAGTTGTAAGTCGGGGGAATACTTGAGGGGAGTATTGGAACGATAGGTTTTTTTTTATGTTTGTCTTGTACTTGTATATCTACATGTATGATAATAATAATAATAATAATAATAATAATAATAATAATAATAATAATAATAATAATGCATTTAAATTCAAATGCAAGACATTCGAGTATCATTAACTTAACTTTTGTATTTTCAGAATTAATAATTATACATAAAACATATTACCATCAGTTCAAGATATATATATATATATATATATGTATGTATGTATGTATATAGGGGAGGGATCATACAAGAACACCCCCTCTTTAAATGAACAAATGAACACTTTGTGGACCACATTTGATGTAGGTCCCACACATTAAAAAATCATACCTGATTCAATGGGGCCCACCCTATATACAGAGGAAGGTTCAAATGGGAACTTTGCATTTTTAAAGTACAAATGGACACTTGTGGACCACATATGATGTGGGTCTTACATAATATTAAATCATTTATGATTTAATATGATTTAATATTATGTGGGACCCAGATCATATGTGGTCCATAATTTGTTCATTTGTTCCTTTAAGGAGGGGTGGTTCTTGCTTGATCTCTCCATATATATATATATATATATATATATCTAGAGGCCCACTACATAAATTGCTGAATCAGGTGGCTACCATGCACAACTTTTCTGATTTGTTGAAGGCTGACATTAGGTCCCAATGTACATATTGAACTTAAGTTGCCCACAAGCTCAATATGATTTAAGCTTTGAACCTACCAAGACTTGTGTTGCATACATCTTCTTATAACCTTTGACTTATGATGTACCCTTTGATGCTATGGTGCTTTTACTTCATTGATGTTGTAAACTTCTACTTGGTGAACACTTTGGAATTTTGGTTTCCATTTTGACCATTGAGTTATCTGTATCATTGTTTCAGGACTGGGATCGTATATTTACTTTCATTAAGAATGTCGTTCATGCTTTTGGAATGCCTTATGGTAACGATCTTTTATGACTTATCGTAATTCACAACAATTGAGTTGTTCAGTTACTATTTAAATATTTATTTAAATAATCTGTCAAGGTGCACCTATGTCTGAAGAAGATGCTATATGGAAAGGAACAGATGGTAATATCACTTGTTTTTTTAGAGACGTTTCTGTGTGCTCAATTTCTGACGTTTCTTTGTTGGAAGTTGTTACAAAGGCTTGTAAAGGAACTTGCTTATCGTCTTGAGGATGTCTATGGGGGGCGTTTGGTTTGCAGGAATCCGATGGAATTGGAAGGAATTGGAATGATCAATTCAATTGACCAAATTCCATTCAGTCGTTTGGTTTACCTATGGAATGGAATTGAATTTCACACATTCCACCATCCATGGATTTGGTCATTCCATCACAATTGAGAAGGAATTCAATTCCATTCCATCCCATATTCTCAAAAAGACAAAATTATCCCCATCTTCCCTACTTGATCTGAACCACTACCGGTAACGAACGTCGACCATCGTCGGTCTGAACCACCGTCGACCACTGCCAGTTTGAACCACCGCCGACCACCGTCGACCACCGGCGGTCTGAACCGCCGTCGACCGCCGTCGCGGACCACCGACGGTCTGAACCACCGTCGACCGTCGTCGCCGACCACTGCCGGTCTGAACCACCTTCGACCGCCGCCGCCGGTCTGAACCACCTGACGACCGCCAACCACCGCTGGTCTGAACCACCGTTGACGACCGCCGACCGCCGACCATCGCCCGTCTGAACCACCGTTGACGACCGCCAACCACCGCCGGTTTGAACCACCGTCGGTCTGAACCACCGTTGACGACCGCCGACCACCGCCGATCTGAACCACCGTAGATCGTCGCCGCCGCCGACCACCCTCCATCTAAACCACCGCCAACAACCACCGATCTGAACCACCGTCGATCTGAACCACCACCGACCACCGTCGGTCTAAACCACCGTTGACGACCGTCGACCACCGCCGATCTGAACCACCATTGACGACCGTCGACTACCGCCGCCGCCGACCACCCTCCGGTTAAACCACCACCGGCCACCGTCGACCACCGCCAACAACCACCAATCTGAACCATCGTCAACCACCGTCGATCCGAACCACCACTGACCACCGCCAATCTGAAGCACCACCGACCATCGCTTACCGGAACCACCGCCGATCTAAACCACTATTGACCACTGCCAATCACTACCGACCACCATCAATCTGAACCATAGTTGTTGGATTCCGGTTTCAAAATATTTAGAAAGGGTATTTTGGTCATTTACCAATATTTCATTCCTATTCCAAAGCTACATTATGTGAACCAAACAAACAAATTCCAATTCCTTTAACATATTCCATTCCAATGTCTGCCAACCAAACAGGTGGTCAACCCTGATAACATTCCATTCCAATTCCTTCAAAGTCAAATTCCTTTGACAGATTCCATTCCATCCGAAAACATTCTGCGAACCAAACGCCCCTTGAGTTTTATCCTTGAATTGTTTTTTCTGATTCTAACCTATTTACCAACTTGCTGATACTGATACTGAGAGTATTTACCGATAGTATTTACCGACTTCAATCGATAATACCACCAGCTTTCTTCAGGTACTAAATTTCAAAAGAAATTTACCTTTACATCATCAAGAATTCACCTATATGTCTTTAAGAGCATAATTTCTTATCTACATGAATTAACTTATTTTGACATACAAAACTGACTTCCAGATGTTGTTATAAAAAAGTATTTTGTTTTGGTTCAACCTGTAGTCCCATATAAAAAAACGGATGGTATAAATTTAGGAAAACTTTTCCCGCTGGATCTCTTGCAGGAAAGTGATAAACTACAACTTCAAGTTGTCAATTATATCCTTTATTACGACCCAATTCTTGAAATTTGGGACACAAGTATTCAATTAGTTCTGGAAATTGTAAATTTCACTTTTCATAGTTCTACAAAAATGCTTCACTATTTATAAATGTCTTGGCTGCCCTCCAATAATGAGGAAATGTTGGATTTTTATTAGTATATGTTAGTTGTAATGAAGGCAAATAGGTAAATTCTGGTTTGAAATTTTTCCCAAAAAGAGAACTTTATGCAATTTACATGTAAGCTTTGAGACTTGGAGTATGTATCCCAAAAAGAAGTCCAATTTTGATTTTTGAGATGCAAACCTAGTATCGTAGGCTTATCTTTTACCTTCCAAATGTTTCCATTATATGATGCTTTTTAAATAGTAAAATGTTGTCAATTATGTTATGTCAAATTTTGAGTTAAAACCCCAACAAATAAATGAAAACAAAACCCTTATCGCATATTTTCTTGTTATCTGCAGAAAGATTCTTATAGAAGTCGTTTACTTATGCTTCTTGGGTGGGTGAGGAGAAAGAGTATTGCAGTTGGGTTGGGATTGTTTGTGATAATTCTACCAGTCATGTTCATCAGATTCATCTCCGTAACCGATGTTATTAGAAGGAAATTTAAGTTCATCCCTGTTGCATTTGGTGCAACTCAAGCATCTAGACTTGAGTTGCAATGATTTCGGGAAGACTGTTTTTCCCCTAAACTAAATGCGTGAAAGACTGTTTTTCCCCTCAAAATCTTTTTCTTCAGCTGCAGAAGCATAATCAACAAGGTTCAAGGATGTTGTTCCAACTACAGGAACCTTATTCTTCAGCCCTGGGCTTAGTCCCTAGATTAAAAACAAAAATATCCCATCATCTTTTAGTAAAAACCTACCAAGATACTAAAGTAGGCATCTTATATTATCAAGATAGAAGATTTAAAAAACGGGCAAAAAGCATGATCAATAAATTCAAGAATCAGAATTTACTCTTTATAAGAGAAACGCAAACATAGAAGCCAACAAAAAGAACAGTTTTAATAGATTTTCCATGACTAAGGGGCCGTTTACGAAACGCTTACCCGGATAAGTGCTTACCAAGCCATATTACTTTACCGGACGAATATAACAAGTACCATAAATCTTACCCGGTAAGAGCGAAGACAAGGAAAACAATGACCAAGAGTCTTACCCGGGCAAGTGATTGTGACGGCTCTTACCACGGTAAGCGCTTACCGGATAAATTGTTGCATATGATGTCGTTTTTGTGGACTAAAATCTTACCCGGTAAGTGATAGTGTTGAATTTTTCCGGTAAGCACTTACCCGGGTAAGATTTGGTAAACGGCCCCTATATAGACGAATTTATGATTTTCCCATAACGCGATAACATGATCATGTTGATGCAAACAACATGACAATTTACGATATACCTCTATCCGTTTATATATTATGCATGTAATGAGATAATATATGAAATATATGGTTAGCCTAATATGTTATATTTTGGCAAATGCTCTAACAAAAAAGGATGTATCATACATCTAATATAATATATAGTTAGCGTAACATGTTATACCTTTTATTGCCTTTCCTCTCAAGTATTCCCCCAAAGGAAGAGCCTTGAAATTGCTGTTTATAGATCGTTGTAATGTATACAAGCGTAAAAATGTGAACTTTTCATTGTTTATTATAAACCAGTGTAAAAACTTATATTTTTTAACGGTTGTAAAACTGCTTAAGAAGTCGTATTAATTTTCCAAGTTATATCCTAGAATGATATAAAAAATGTGATGATTTTAAATTTAAATATTTAAAGACCTGAGATTTTTACACCATTGTTGGTTGAAAAATCATGACCTTGCTTGATGTAGGATGTTTCGTTGAACCGGGAGAATAGGTGAACAATGTTTCATTGAAGCCTCCAAAGTTGTCATCTTTATAAATCGTTGTTACATATAGAAGTGTAAAAATTTAAACTTATTCATGGTTTATTATAAAACGGTGTAAAATCTTGTATTTTTTAACGTAGTGTCGAAAACCTGCTTAAATACTAATATGTATTTTCAATGTTGACATTAATGTAGGTTGTTTTGTTAAACCGTAAAAATAGGTGAACCAATGTTTCATTGAAACGTTCAATGTTGTCATCTTTATAGATCGTTGTTACGTATAGAAGCATACAAATGTGAACTTTTTCATAGTTTGTTATAAAACGGAGTAAAGTTTTGTATTTTTTTAACAGTTGTGTCGAAAAACTACTTAAATACTAATATTTATTTTCAATGTTCTTTTTAGATTGATACAACAATGTGATGATTTTAAATGTAAATATTTAAAGACGTGACATATTTACACCGTTGTTTGTTATAGATTTAAAAACGCGTGACCTTGACGTAGGTTGTTTCGTAGAACCGTGAAAATATGTGACCAATGTTTCATTAAAACATCCAAAGTTGTCACATTCATAGATCGTTGTAATGTATACAAACGTAAAAATATGAACTTTTCAATGTTTATTATAAACCGGTGTAAAAACTTATATTTTTAGCAGTTGTGTCGAAAAACTGTCTAAAAATTATATTAATTTTCCATGTTCTATCTTAGAGTGATACAAAAATGTGATAATTTTAAATGTAAATATTTAAAGACGAGAGGTTTTTGCACCGTTGTTGGTTATAACTTAAAAAAATCATGACCTTGACGTAGGTTGTTTTGGTGAACTGTAAAAATAGGTGAACAATGTTTCATTGAAAACTTCCAAAGTTATCACCTTCATAAAAGTTGCTTAAATACTAGTATTTGTTTTCAATGTTCTTTTCTTGAGTGATACAAAAATGTGATGATTTTAAATGTAAATATTTAATGACTTGAGCTTTTTACACCGTTGTTTGTAATAGCTTTGAACAGTGCTGTTCTTTAGGGTGTTTCTTGTGGTTCCATTGCACAGGGCGTCGAGGGCCTCTGATTTTTACTTTTATTTTGTATAAAAAATATAATATAAGAAATATAATCAAGATGAAATAACATGTTAGCGTGTTGCTGAGTTGGTTAGCACTCCCATTCGCCAAGGTCAAACCCCAGGTTCGATTTTCTCACTGCACGATTAAATTTTTCAACTTTTTTTTTGAAAAGAGCTCTCAATTATTTTCTCAATAATTTCTTTACTATATAAAAATTATGCGATTTCTTTAATATTATGTACATCATTTATAAATTCAAAAAAAGGATAAATTAATTATATAATAATTTTTATGATTTTTAAGATTTTTAAGATAATTTAATTGTATAAATTTTATGATTCCTTTACTTTTTTCATTATCTATTTATAAATTTATATTAAAATATAACATTTATTTTATTTTGATTGTCATAGGGTCTTAAATCGTGTCTTTCTTTTTTTGGGTATAACAATTATTATTTGTTTTTCTTATTATTTTTTTAATTACTGGTAACTATCTGTGTTATATGTTGTACATTACATTTATTGTGTTATCATTTTTAGTTTTCTTACTAATTAACTTTTTATTTTTACTAGCAGATTAATCATATAAAATTTATGATCATTAAGCTAATAATATATAGACCAATTTGATTTTTGTTTGAATTTTGTTTATGATTATTTGTACTTACATGCATATTTAAATATAAAAAAAAATATTTTTGAACTTAATAAATAATATAATTAGAAAAAAAGTAAGATCATAGTTAGGTTTTGCACAGGGCCTCTAAAATATCAAGAACGGTCCTGGTTCTGGTCCCTAACGGGTACGGATGATGGAATCTCTTCCCCGTCATTTAATGGGCCTATCCCCAGTTTACCCCGGTTGGAACTTCGTTCCTTCTTGCATAATAAGATTCCTATTTAGTAGATGAACTCTCTTAATTTTTGGTTCATAGTCTCACGCACAAAAACACATAAAACCGCAACTCCTTTTTCGATCCAGGATGGGAAATGTAATACCCAATCTCGACCTCATCCCGATTTGAGCCAAACAGTGATCCCTGACCCGGATATAGTTTGGTAGGAAATCCCAATCCTCGATCTGGACGGATGAACGAGGTTCTTTGACAGGTCAGAATAAATCACCATGCTATCTATAATCATCAAATTGTCATTATTTCATAAATAAATCTCACTTTAAGATTTTAAAAATTATAAATTCTAAACTAAAATTTTTAATTTATATCAGAGGTTTTTGAATTTATAATTAAAATAACAATAACATAACTAAAATTAAAATATTTTAATTTAACATTTCATTAAATAAAACTAAATAGAATTAAAATAGCCTTGTCACTACAATAATCGAAATAAATAATAAAAATACAATCACGGTAACTTGAATAAAATTTTAACACTACTAAAATAAATGATGAACATAACCATTAATTTTAAATATTGTTATTTTTAAAACCGTAACAACCTGATTTTCGTCCATGTTGAAAAAAGTGTTGAATCGAGCGATTCAATAACCGAATGATAATTTCAGAGTTTGAGCAGTGGTGCCATATGGGAGTGACATCTATCACTATAGCACCGATGATACTTAGAGTATGTTCGTCTCGACTATTGTGCCACCGGTGGTACCAAGTGGTTGGTGGACCCAACAATTGTACCATGTTGCAGTGACAATGGCACAATGTTTCAACCAGGTCTTTGGTAAAGTGGAATATCGGGTCCTCTTTGTAATAAGTATTTTGAAGTTAATTATATTGGGTATCATCTACTGTAACACCCGGGAAAGTTGGGTGCATGAGCTAAATAGAGTGTTTAAAGATCTAATGATGGGTTTCAATGAACGGGAAGAAAGGAGCGAAAACCGAAGTCGAAACGAGTCTCGGTACCCACTTGGCAATCATGACAGGCTATCTTGTCATGTCATGATCGCATGGTAAAATCGCCAGGACCATCAGGGAACGTTTTCTTCAGCTAAAACTCGCGGTACACGTCGGGCTATCATGACAGGCGATGATGCCATGTCAAGATCGCGGGGCAAGATCGCCCGGAACTTCGAAGTGGCCAAAATTCAGCAAAAAACTCGCGGTACACGTTGTGCGATCATGCCCTGTCATGATCGCAAGGCAAGATCGCCCGGAAGGGTTAGAGGGTAACTTTAAGTGCGTTTTTCAGCCCAGACTTCTCATTTTTATCAGATATCAAAACGTATTTTGCTCTCTCCTATCGAAGGAGATTTTTAGGGCATTTATACTCTCACCTACCTCATCCCAAACCCTTTATTGCTTTATTAAGTGAAGATTCAAGGCAAGATCAAGTAGTAAAGCTTCAAGTGGTGGCATTCTTGACGTTCTCACAAAACTTCATCATCTTCATCCTCTTAGAGACTTTTCTAGGGTTTTGCCAAACCCTAGTTTGTGACTCAAATACTTGTTATAAATGTCGTATTTACTGATTTTAGGTTACAATTTTATGTATTTATGTATTTTGGATAGGCTTGAAGATTTTAGGTCAAAATGAGAAATTTGAGTATTTTGTTTTAAGATGATGGTTTGAGCATCATAAATGGTTTTAATGTTTGGAAGTGTTCTAAAATGATATACTCTTTGGTTTTTGACACCAAAGTGGTTTGACCTAATTTTAGGTAAAATGCACATTTCAAAGAGAAATGATTATTTAAAGGTTTTCGGTGTTTGGAAATCTATCAATACGTCTTGTGAGATGTATTTGATTTATAGACTAGCCAGTCATGGATCCATAGGCATAAGAGTCTAAATTCATTTATCGTGAATGATAATCTAAATTACCCTTTTAAATTGGAAAGTGACATTGTGGAATTTGCCTGTTATTTCCTGACTATCCTTTCACTCACTCGGAATTTTGCATTGTGGAATTTGCGTGCGATTCTTGAGGAGAGGGCATGTGTACAAACGACTATCGTACTGGAATTTGGTAGAAGTCTTGGGTTGCATTGTGGAATTTGCGTGCAATCCTTTGTGCCGCCCTGTAACATTGGTTTGTAGTCTACCTTCGTGTCCCACCACAAGTAATGGTAATTTTGGGTCTCCCCCGATAGTTTTAAAAAGACCCTTTCTCATGAAGAGTAAGCTTTCAAGTAAAGTTAAATTGAATAAAGTGTGCCACATCCTTATTTAAAACCTTTTACTGCTTTATCCATTTAACTGATTGTTCTCACTAGGCGTAAGCTTAACACTTGATCTTAAATGTTGTTTTAGCAGGTGATCCGGTGGATGGGGCTCCTTAAGATGGAGTTGAGTGTTGAGCCAGTGAAGAAATTTTTGGTTACACATCATAGTGTAATTATTGGAGATACTAGAAAGATTATTTTGAGGAGTATTAGCAACACCCGAGTCTAATCTATGTATTGTACCATGTAGATTATTAGGTTGTTGTTTTAGTATTTCATCCGTACATGTAAACTCCCATACTCATTCCCCATTTGTTGGGTGATTTTATATATTTCCGCATTTATTATTCGGTTCAAATTTTCTCTAAAATTTTGGGTGTTACATCTACAAGGCGAGAAACGAGATCAAAACGGGTGAAAAGTAGGAAAAAATACCTTGGATCGCCTGTCAGAATCGCCCAAAGTGTACCATTAGATGGTGTGGACACGGGCTACTGTGCCCTACGATTGTGACATGGCACAATCGCCTGTCACAGTCGCCGACGGCCTCTAGTGAATAAAAATCAGGATTTCCTTCATTTGGCCATAACTTCTTCATCACAGCTCCGCTTTGAGCGATTTAAGTTGCTATGGTTTTGTATTTCAGAGATCTTTAAGATGGTAACAATGGGGACTAAAGTTTACTTGATGATTTAGGGTTACTAGAAGTTGAAAGGTACGATCACCTCTCCGTAATCTTGAATCTAGGGTTTGAGTTTTTGGCACCAAAAACTCTCATTCTCTATTGGGTTAGTTATTGTGTATGTTTTGGAGGTTATGTAGGTGTTATTGAAAGACTTACACCATGGATCTAGAGATGTAGCTCGAGGATCTAAAGTCTTCACCGAATGAAGCTCGGTATTGGGGTAAAACCTAGATTTAGCCTAAATCTAGCAAGGTGAGTTCAAGATACTTTATGAAAACTTTGTACATGCCAAAAACGTTCATTTTGAAGTATTAACATGTTTTACTTGTTATTTATCAAATTTGTGAGTATTTGTGTAAGTTTGCATATTTGGTATAAAATGATTTATAAATCATGTAGGGTTTTAGACATTTTGACAAATAAAGTATAAGTGTGGGTTGTTTTGGTGCATCATCTGTTAAATGAAAACCATTTGGTTGTATTTGCATCTTTAAAGTATTGGATTTATAAATCGTTGGAAAATACATGTTATTGCATTATGAGTCATTTTGGAAATACATGAATGTGATTTCATTTGGAAAATTGTTCATCTCAACTAATGTTTGGAGTATTTACATAAGTGTTGAGTTATAGAGCATTTGCTCGGTTTTACTAAAATTAGTCTCATGGACATTTGTCCGATTTAAATGATATTTTATATGCTTTGAGTGCGTTGGTCATTCATGTCGGAGTCATGTAAATTAGACTAAGTTGCATTTGGATCCATATGCATTAGTCGGTTTTAAGGCGGGATTGTTGTCCCCTTTTCGGTCACGTTTGAAGTCATCGAGGGCCTTGCATTATGTACTCGTTGGTTGTTGCCAATTGCCATTGACTATTAAGTCATCGAGGACCTTGCATTAATGTATTCATTGGTTGTTGCCAATTGCCATTGACTCTTACGTATGTGCTAAGTAGGATCATCGAGGGCCTTACATTTATTGTATTCATTGGTTGCTGCCAATTGCCATTGACCTTTAACACGAGCTTTGATTGGGATCATCGAGGGCCTTGCATCATGTATTCGTTGGTTGTTGCCAATTGTCATTGACTATTAAGTCATCAAGGGCCTTGCATTTATGTATTCATTGGTTGTTGCCAATTGTCATTGATTCCTTTCACAAGCTTAACATTTCAAAGTGGCTCACTTATGTGTCCGTCACTACAAATGGTAAATCGGGTCTCCCCCGTCACTTTCGGATATTTTTATTCCCTTCAAAGGTACGCGTGAGTTAACGGTTTATAAAACTTGGTTAAAGTTATGTTTCCATCTTTACGCTTATAAACTTATTCATGGTCATGTGAGCAATGGTTTGGGTCGCGTTAAATGAATATTTCTACTTTTAAAGCTTTTGTTTCAATTGTCATTTTGGTCTACATGGCGCGTTTTCTTAAATTATCTCGTTTTGCAGGAAATACCGCCGGCACTCAAGTCCAACAAGCTGAAAATTTTGAATGGACTCTCAACTTGAACTATAAGGATCGTCTCTTGAATTTTCCTTTCAAAACCGTTACTGAAGTGGCCGATGAAGCAAAGAATATTGTCGTCTGGCATTGGTGGGTTTCAAGCTTACAGCGATGCTTCAAAGAAAGGTCTCGGTTGTGTTCTTATGCAAAACGGAAGAGTGATCGCATATGCTTCTCGTCAATTAAAGCCTTATGAGGTCAATTATCCGACTCACGACCTCGAATTGGCTGCGGTCATCTTCGCACTCAAGATTTGGCGTCATTATCTGTACGGCGAGACATGTGAAGTTTTCACCGACCACAAAAGCCTGAAATACATCTTTACTCAAAAGGATCTAAATATGCGTCAACGGAGGTGACTTGAACTTCTAAAAGATTACGATGTTCAGATACAATATCATCCGGGCAAAGCTAATGTAGTCGCTGACCCTTAAGCCGTAAAGCCGTGGAACAAGTTTCTTCTTTAATTGTTTCTAAAGAGTTGGCTTTAGAGATTGAACGGTTCGGACTGGAAATATATCCGAGTTCCCAAGCGGAGATTCTATCTAGTCTAATGGTAGAACCAACTCTAATCTCTCGGATCAAAGATGCCCAACAAGACGATAGTGAATTATGGGCAAACTTTCAGCGGGCACTTGAATATGAATTTACGAACTTTGTTTACTTTATGATTTGAATCGAGAATTACGAACCGTATGGAATTTTTGTGAATTTATATTTTTTGAATTATAAGTCTTCTGCTTTGTTATAGATGTTACAATTGTTATTTTGAATTTATATTATAATCCGTTCACTGAGCCCTGTTGCTCAGCCGTGTTTTTGTTTTCTGACACGATAGGTTCCAAGTGATCGATGGGGCGGGACTTGAGATCGAGAGTGCACTTTTGGAGTTTTCAGACTCATTTTTTGACGTTAATATTATAAGATAATATAAACTTTCGTAGTGTAATCTTTTTGGGTTGTATATATTACCTAGAAAGTTGTAATCTATGTTTGGAGTTATTAGTAGCTCTGAACTTTGTATCTTTAATTTAAGTCCCGTTAGTGACACTCGTCCGGACCACGCGGATGTGGGATGTTACTACAATAATAGAATAACAATAACATAACTAAAATAACAATAACATAACATAACTAAAATTAAAATAATTTAATTTAACATTTCATTAAATAAAACTAAATACAACTAAAATAGCCTTGTCACTACAATAATAGAAATAAAAAACAAAAATACAATCACGGTAACTTGAATAAAATTATAACACTACTAAAATAAATGATGAACATACCATTAATTTTAAATATTATTATCTTTAAAACGTTTTATGAAATTCAAAATACAAATAATTCAATTTATATTTTTATTATTTTTTAAATGGATCGGATCATATCCAAACAAAACAAACCAATGTGTCAAATACCAATTGTCAAAGCAACATAAATCTCATGAAGCAACCCATCTGAGACAGAAATAAAACCTTCTACATCGTAACCTCAATTAAACTTTTCCAAATCCCAAAAAAAAACAATTTCTTCAAAATATTGCAAAATTGAAAAAACTAAAAAAAATTCTTTTGTCTTGCTTCAACAATATTAATTTTTTATTCATATTTTTAAAATGATTTTTTTCAAATTTACGAAATATTCTAGACTTCATTTCGTTATTTCCAATGAGTTTAATTGGAAAAAGAGAGAAAAAAAGACTCATGTTATATTATAATTTTCTAAGTCATACTTTAGAACTGCATGATAAATTGAAAGGAAATTCCCAACTGCAATCAAGTAAAACACAACCTATATGAGATAGACAGCAATTATGACACCACACACCATATCCCAATGTCATGATAAATTATTTTCTCACGTTTTTTGTCCCTTTGTCCTAACATTATTAAAAACATTTATTAAATAGGTTTACTTTGAGGGTATTTTGGTCATTTCATATATTTTCCCATTTCTTTATAAAAAAATGTAAATTATATTAATTTAATTATACAATGATACATTAAATGCATAGAGACCAAACTTCTGACCACACTTCCGAGTTCCGAGTTGGCGGGCAACCCTACACAACCGCCGGCACCTCTTTCTACAAAAAAGATTATCCCGATTTGGTTTCAACTTTGTCTTTGTTGAATGCTTGTTTCCAAGGAAATGGATTTCGAGTTGACGGGCAACCCTAAACGAACAAAGAAGACATGACCTGCAGACCTTCTTTCTTTAAAATATTATTAAAAGACTCGGTCGATTATCTTGTGTGTTCTTTAAAATATTTGTTTCAAAATATTTAAAACAAATTACTAATAATATAATATGTTAACAAGTATAAACAAGCCGATAAAGAAATAAATAATATATTATTTTAATTAATAAAAATTCAATTTGAAATTAATATTTATTAAGTGATAATGTTGAATTTTACCTATAAGCGCTTACCGAATAACTGTCTTCTAAACGTCCCCTTAGTAATAAATAAAAATTAATAGATTCAATTGCAAATGTAATCCTTGTGGTTATATGAAAGGTTGGAATTAGGTCCTTTAAACGAAATAATTACACGTATGGTTTCATTTTTGTTATGGATTAAATCTCTTAGCCTAATATTGTTAATATGGCTCTTTTAAGTAAAGGGTAATATGGTTTTTTCCATTTTTTTGTTTTGCTAATTAAAGAGAAACAACACAGTCTATATATTATTAGATTTGATTATAGGGTTGTATTCCGATGAGAAGCGTAAGATTTGATCTCAACCATTCGATGCACATTAAGAAAAGTTGCACCGAGATAGGATGCACCAAAATGCACCAGATCAATCCCCATATGAAGCGTAATTCATTGGTGATGTTGAGATTAAAGGTGATCAAGGGTTCAGATCGCTTCTTACGCTTCTCACCTTAACTCTTCTTCTCACTAGGTGTACAAAAAACCGTCAACCAGTAAAAACCCCCAACTCAACCCGCTAACAACCCGATTAAACCCAACCTGCCAACCTGCTAATTACGAGGGCTAAATTGGGTTAGCAAAACTCAACCCGACCCAACCCAAACCGCCAACCCGCCATCAATATATATTATTTCAATAAAATTATATATATATATATATGGGTTCAAACGAGAACTCAAATTTAGTTGTGAACGTGAGAACAAATGAGAGCGCGACACGTGTCCCATTCAGTCTGAATATCCAAAAAAATATTCAGACTGAATATGGTATTTATTCAGTACATTCAGACACGTGTGACGCTCCCATTTGTCCTCACGTTCTCAACCAAATTTGAGTTCGCATCTGAACTTTCCTTTCTCTCTCTCTCTCTCTCTCTCTCTCTATATATATATATATATATATATATATACGTCTGAATGAGAACTCAAATTTGGTTGTGAACGTGAGAACAAATGAGAGTACGACACGTGTCATATTCAGACTGAATAATCAAAGAAATTTTCAGACTGAATATAGTGTTTATTCAGTCTCAATAATGCCTATTCAGTCTGAATAAGCATTATTCAGACTGAAACACTAAATATTTCTTTGATTATTCAGTAT
Organism: Silybum marianum; assembly: GCA_036898165.1. Lineage (NCBI taxonomy): Eukaryota > Viridiplantae > Streptophyta > Magnoliopsida > Asterales > Asteraceae > Silybum > Silybum marianum. The sequence goes on along the minus strand of CM072540.1, from coordinate 8,918,355 downwards.
GAATAATCTACATTCAGACACGTATCGCGCTCTCATTTGTCTTCCTCACGTTCACATTAACCAAATTTGAGTTCGCATTGGAACTTTCCTCTCTCTCTCTCTCTCTCTCTATATATATATATATATATAATAGTTACAACATTATAGTTTACAACCCAAATATACGTATATATTTTATTCCAATTTACATCCCCAAAAATAAATACATATATTATTAGTTCAATTTAGAGACGGAAAACCAAAACTTAATCCAAGTAAGTGAGAATATGTTCTTGGATAAATGTTAATTTATGATTGTAGATTAGGGTTTAAAAATTGAGCTGTAAAGTATGGTTGGTTTTTAATACCCTATATTATATATTATTATACTGAAAGGAGAGATTTCTCCAGGCAATTTTATAAAGGCGAAAAACCAACCATTATATATTATTATATATGGGTGAAAAGTAGAATTCATAATCGAGATGACAAAAACTAACATTATAAAATTTGTAGTACAGTGTAATTTTTTAAAACCTTGATTTATATATTTTTAAAGTTTGTATATTGATATCAATATTAAATATAGTTTATTGCAGTTTTTGATGTAATAATGTTTTACTAATTTTTTTTTTGAACGACAAGTTAGTAGTTAGTAGTTAGTGATTCGATCCCACAGTGACATCCATAAGGGCAGTATGCGTGACCTGAACCTTCACCTTAGAGGATAAACTCCCACTCCTCCACCATATTTAGGAAAACCACCACTCCCAAGACTCGAACCCGAGACCTTGAGAACGTTGTAAAACCCCCGGTACCGCTTAAAAGCAATGAAAAGAGTTAAATACGAACATAAATATTAAAAAATTAATAATAAAAATTAATAAATTAAAAAAAAATAAAAAAGTTAAATATAAACATGAATATCAAATATAGTTTATTTCACTTTTTTGATGAATAATGTTTTACTAAATTAAAAGCAATAAAAAAAGTTAAATACGAACATAAATATTAAAAAACTAATAATAAAAATTAATAAATTAAAAAAAAAAGTTAAAATATAAACATGAATATTAAATATAGTTTATTTCAGTTTTTGATGTAATAATGTTTTACTAAAATAAAAGCAATAGAAAGAGTTAAATATAAACATAAATATTAAAAAAAATTACAAATTAACATAAATAAAAAGAGTTAAATATGAACATGAATATTAAAAGTTGCGTGAATATAAGTATTTTTAAACTAAAAGAACTAAATTAATGAAAACTAGAAACAAAAAATTATTGGCAGTTAAACAAATATAATATACCATAAATAAATAAGGTCAATATAAATACCTATACTATATATTATTATATATGGGTGCAAAGTAGAATTCATAACTAGAATGACAAAAATAACATTATAAAATCTGTAGTATAATGTAATTTTTTTTCAAACATTGATTTATATATATTTAAAAATTTTATATTGATATCAATATTAAGTATAGTTTATTTCAGTTTGAGATGTAATAATGTTTTACTAAAATAAAAGCGATAAAAAGAGTTAAATATAAACATAAATATTAAAAAAGTTTACAAATTAACATAAATAAAAAGAGTTAAATATAAACATGAATATTAACGTGAATATAAGTAATTTTTAAATTAAAATAACTAAATTAATGAAAACTAGAAACAAAAAATTATTGACAGTTAAACAAATATAATATACCATAAATAAATAGAGTCAATATGAATGCCTATATTATATATTATTATATATGGGTGCAAAATAGAATTCATAGCTAGAGTGACAAAAAATAACATTATAAAATCCGTAGTACAACCTAGTTTTTGAAACCTTGATTTATATATTTTAAAATTTGTATATTGATATCAATATTAAACATAGTTTGTTTAGTAGATGAACTCTCTTAACTTTTGGTTCATAGTTTGACACACAAAAACGCATAAAACGGCAACTCTTTTTTCAATCTGGAAATGTAATACTCAATCTCGACCTCATCCCCGATTTGAGCCAAACAGGGATCTCCGACCTGGATATAGTTTGGTAGGGGATCCCAATCTTCGATCCGGACAAGTGAACAAGGTTCTTTGATGGGTCAAAATAAATCACCATCCATATCTATAATCATGAAAGTGTCATTATTTCATAAATAGATCTCACATAAGATTTTAAAATTTATAAATTCTAAACTAAAATCTTTAATTTATATCAAAGGTTTTTGAACTTATAATAAAAATAACAATGACATAACTAAAATTAAATAATTTAATTTAACATTTTATTAAATAAAACTAAATACTAAAATAGCCTTGTTACTACAATAATAGAAATAAAAAACAAAAATAGCATCACGGTAACTTGAATAAAATTATAACACTACTAAAATAAACAATGAACATACCATTAATTTTAAATATTATTATCTTTAAAACGTTTTATGAAATTCAAAATACAAATAATTCAATTCATATCTTTATTATTTTTTTAAATGGATTGGCTCATATCCAAACAAAACAAACAACACCAACTGTCAAATCAACATAAATCCCATAGCCCAATGTCACAAAGCAACCCATCTAAGACATATATAAATCTAAGCTTAATTAAACTTTTCCAAGTCCCAACAACAACAATTTCTTCAAAATATTGCAAAATTGAAAAAAAATTGCTTGTCTTGCTTCAACAATTTAAAAAAATTAAGAAACATTCTAGACTACATTTCGTTATTCCCAGTGAGTTTAATGGAAAAAAAGACTCATGTTATATTATAATTTTATAAGTCATACTTTAGAAATGCATGATAAATTAAAAGGAAATTCCCAACTACAATCAAGTAAAACACAACTTATATGAGATAGACAACAATTATAAAACCACATACCATACCACCTCATATTAGGTGATCATCTAAGAAATGACACTAAAATATAGTTGTTTAGATCAATCCTCAGATATGTAATAATCTATAATCTATAATGATGAATTAATGTAAATTAAAACTTTTACAAGAACCAAAAAAAAATTAGAACTTCTGATAAGGCTTAGAGATTGTTTACCAATTTTTTTTAGTAAGTACTGACTATTATAAAATGTCTTACCATTATAATAGGTCTGATTTGGATAACCACTAATTTAAAATCATTGTTTACTAAATATTTTATAGAGTAAATTACATTTTTGGTCCCTGTGATTTTCATCTACTTTCAAGTTTGGTCCCTATTTCAAACTAATTATAATTTTGGTAATTGTGGTTTCCATTCTATTTCAATTTTGGTCTCTCTGACCGACTTTAATTAAAATAGTTAGTTATATTAAAGGTAGTTTAGACAATTTACCTTTTCTTTATATTTTTCATTTTTTATTTTATTAGATTAAAAAGTAAATTCCAATTTTAGTCCCTATTGTTTGTCCTTTTTTTTTTTTTCTATTTTATGTTGTCTATCTTTATTTTTTTTTTCATTCTATACCCTTATTATAATGATTTATTAATGACAGTTTTAATTAGTAATACATTAAAAAACACGTATTTCATTTTATAAATTACATCATGAGAAAAGATTTATCAATAATTTTAAAATAAGTTAAGTATTGAATATTTTTATATTTTATACAATTTATCTGATATATCTGTAAATCCATCTACTCTTATAGAGAAAACTTTTTTGTTGGATTTAAAATATTATCCTTTTTTTTATATATAAATCAAAATTTATCTATGTCTATTTAATAAAAATATATCGTTTTTAGACATTTCATTTAATCCAAATTTTTCTATGTCTGCGTTTCAGATCAAACAAAACAATAAAAGTTTGTTTGGTTTAACATAATGTTTTTTTAAATGTGTATCAAATAAAAAACTTTATAATATAGTTATTATTTAAAAAAATTCAAAATATAAACTTAAATAAATCCCATCAGGTACTTAGCATTTTGTCATTTAATTATTTTTATAATTTCTTCTTATAGTTTATTTATAAAGAATGATATCCATTTCTAATCCAAACTACAAACGAAATAGGCAAATACCCCAAAATTCCAAACATTACCTATTCCAAATCCTTATACAAAAAAATCCAAATATGTCTAGAACATTATGTTAAATCAAACAAGCCCTTATACTGCTTTGTTTTGATTTGAAATGCAGGGATAGAAAATTTTCGATTAAATGAAATATCTAAAATCGATACATTTTTTATTTAATAAATAGATATAAATAAATTTTGATTTTTTTCTTACATATATAAAAGAAAATGATAATTTTTTTAAACCCAACAAAAATGTTTTTTTATCTGTGTAGACGGATTTACAGATAAATTGGTGTAAAGATTTGGAATAAGTAATGTATGGAATTTTCAGGTATTTGGTTTGTAGTTTGGATTAGAAATGAATATTATTCTCTATAAATAAAATATAAAAATAATTAAATCTAAGAAAAAAGCAGACACAATTTTTTTTGGATTAAATGAAATATTTAAAAACGATGATTTTTTTAATAAATAGACATAGATAAATTTTGATTTTTATATAAGAAAACACGATAGCTTTTTTAAATCCAACAGAAAAGCTTTTTCTATAAGTGTAGATGGATTTACAGATATATATCAGATAAATTGCATAAAAATTTAAAAATATTCAATACTTAATTTATTTTAAAAGCATTGATAAATCTTTTCTGATGGTGTAATTCTAAATCGGCACACACGTTTTTTCATTCATTAGTTGTAACCAGCTGAGCTACCTGGACCTCTTTCCTAAGTTATAAAATGAAATAGGCATTTTCATGTATTGTTAGTTAAAATTATCATTAATTAATTAATTAGTTTAACAAAAGTACATAATGAAAAAAAGATAGGAAACACAAAAAAGAAAAAAAAAAGACAAACTATAGGGACTAAAAGTGTAATTTACTTTCTAATCTAATAAGATAAAAAATGAAAAAGATAAAAAAAATAGTAAAAAGTCTAAAATACTCTTAAGTTAACTATTTATTTTAATTAATGTTGGTCGGAGGTACCAAAAATGAAATAGAATGAAAACCACAATGACCAAAATTGTAATAAGTTTGAAATAGGGACCAAACTTGAAAGTGAAGGAAAACCACAGGGACCAAAAATGTAATTTACTCTATTTTATATTAAATGCTAACCTGATAAAAATGATCATTATACCCTTACGTTTTTAATTAAAAATTTCTTAAAATTTAATTAAATATTAAATAGTTTATCAACCTATATCTTTTAGTATTTAATTAATTATTAATGTTAATGCTTTTCCATCTGATTTAGTTTTAAGTAATGGATGTGGTCACGTGATTATTATAACAAAATTACTTTTCTTTAAAAAAGAGTAAATTTACAAGATTGGTCCATGTGGTTTACATAAAATCATAAATCACACTGTGTCCCTAAATCAAAATAATTATGAAAATGGTTCCTATGGTTTACATTTTCTCACGTTTTTGGTTCTTTTGCCTTAACACTGTTAAGAACATTTATTAAATAGGTTTACTTTGAGGGTATTTTGGTCGTTTCATATATTTCCCCATTTCTTTATAAAAAAATGTAAATTATATTAACTTAATTATACAATGATACACATTAAATGCTTAGAGACAAAAAACGTCATCTCTTCTGACCACACTTCCGAGTTGGCGGCAACCCTCCACAACCACTGACACCTCTTTCTACAAAAAAGATTATCCCGATTTGGTTTCAACTTTGTCTTTGTTGAATGCTTGTTTCCAAGGAAATGGATTCCAACAAAGAAGACATGACCTGCAGACCTTCCTTCTTTAAAATATTACTAAAAGACTTGGTCGATTATCTTGTGAGTTCTTTAAAATTTTTGTTTTAAAATATTTAAAACAAATTACCGATAATATAATATGTTAACAATTAATAAAAATTCAAATTTAAATTAATATTTATTAAGACTCATTTACCAAATTATATTATCTTACCAGATGAATATATATTACCTTAACAGATAAATATGGGAATGACCAATAATCTTACCTAGATAAATATGGGAAGGATCGATAATATAATATGTCAAGGACCGTGAGTCTTATTCGGTAAATGAGGGTGACAACTTTATCACGGTTAAACACTTACTAGGTAAAAAGTTGTTATATATTATGTCGTTTTGTGGCCTAAAAATCTTATCTGGTAACTAAGTGATAATATTGAATTTTACCTTTAAGCACTTACCGACTAACTGTACGGTAGACGTCCCTTAGTAATAGTAAATAAAAATTAATAGATTAAATTGCAAATTTCATCCTTGTGGTTATATGAAAAGTTGGAATTAGATCCTTTAAACGAAATAACTACACGTATGGTTTCATTTTTGTTATGGATTGAATCTCTTAGCCTAATATTGTTAACATTGGCTCTTTTAAGTAAAGGGTAATATGGTTTTATCCATTTTTTTGCTAATTAAAGAGAAACAACAGATTCTATATATTATTAGATTTGATTATAGGGTTGTATCCCGGTGAGAAGCGTAAGATTTGATCTCCACCATTCGATGCACATTAAGAAATGTTGCACCAAGATAGGATGAACCAGATCAATCCTCATATGAAGTGTAATTCATTGGTGGTTATGAAATTAAAAGTGATCAAGAGTTCAGATCCGTTCTTACGCTTCTCACCTTAACTATCCTTCTCACTAGGGGTGTACAAAAAATCGTCAACCGGTGCAAACCCCAACCCAACCCGCTAACAACCCGATTAAACCAAAACCGCCAACCCGCTAATTAGGAAGGCTAAATTGGGTTAGCAAAACTCAACCGAACCCAAACCGCCAACTCGCTAATTAGGAGGGCTAAATTGGGTTAGCAGAACTCAACCCAACCCAAACCTCAGGCACGCCGTCAGTATGTATTATTTCAATAAAATTATATATATATATATATATGGGCGGGTTCAAGCGAGGACTCTTATGGCGCTCTCATTCGTCCTCACGTCCACAACCAAATTTGAGTTCGCATTTGAGCTTTCCTCTCTCTATCTCTCTATACATACATATATATATATATATATATATAGAATAGTTACACCATTATAGTTTACAACCCAAATTTCCTCTTTCTCTCTCTCTCTCTCTCTATATATATATATATCTTCTCTCTCTCTCTCTCTATATATATATATATATCTTCTCTCTCTCTCTCTATATATATATATATATATATATAGGAGGATAATCAAATAAAAACCACATAAAGGTTACAAACTCGTAAAACCCGATATAAAAATATTTTTTTTCATAATTTTTTTTATCAAAACCTATAATTTAATATATTGTTTCACATATATGTTTGTTTTCACCTTATGAATATAATTACATGTGGAAAAAAAAATTGATTCACCTAGTGAAACAAAAAATATGCATAAAAAATATTCATACGGTGAAACAAATACATGTGAAAATTTCACCTTATGAAACAAATATGTGAAATAATATCTTAAATCCTAGCATTTGATAAAAAAATCATGAAAAAATTTATTTTTATATCGGTTTTTATGAGTTTGTAACATTTTTGAGATTTTTATTTGATTAAGCCCCTATATATATATATAAAATAATAGTTGCAACATTATAGTTTACAACCGAAAAATATGTATATATTTTATTCCAATTTACATCCCAAAGAATAAATACATATATTATTAGTTCAATTTAGAGACGAAAACCAAAATTTAATCCAAGTAAGTGAAAATATGTTCTTGGATAAATATTAATTTATGATTGTAGATTAGGATTTAACAATTGAGCTTTAAGTAAGGTTGATTTTTAAAAGCCTATATTATATATTATTATATATGGGTGAAGAATAGAATTCATAACCAAGGTGATAAAAAATAACATTATAAAATTTGTAGTACAACGTAATTTTTTAAAACCTTGATTTATATATTTTGAAAATTTGTATATTGATATCACTATTAAATATAGTTCATTTTAGTTTTTGATATAATAATGTTTTACTAAATTAAAAGTAATCAAAAGAGTTAAATATAAACACAAATATCAAAAAAATATTAAAAATAATAATTTTTTTTAATAAACTAGAAAGAAATAAAAAGAGTTAAATATAAACATGAATATTAAAAATTACGTGAGTACAAGTATTTTTAAAATTAAAAGAACTTAATTAATGAAAACTAGAAACAAAAAATTATTGACAGTTAAGCAAATATAATATACCATAAATAAATAAGATCAATATAAATACCTATACTATATATTATTAAGGAGGACAATCTCCAGGCAATTTTATAAAAGCAACAACAGAGAAACAAACAAGTGAAGAAAAACTAAATCATCCAATGCTTGGGAAAACAAAACCAAGCAACCAAAAGCCAAAACAGACAAAGGCTAATGAGCCAAAAGAACAAACAAATAAAACCACAAACACGCAGCAAAACAGCCACGTCAACCCACCCAACAAAGAACACAAAATGACGCTTCATGAAGACGTAATTCTCTTCCTCTTTTCCTTCCAAGCAATCCGCAACAACACTTCCTTCTTGATATCCACAATAAGCCGATCTTCACTCTGATTTCGATTGTCAACAAATCTGTTATTTCATTCGATCCAAATGTGATAAACCGAAGCCAAAATGGTAAGTTTTTGCAACGTCGACCATCTTCTCTAATTGCCTTGAGTCCATTGATTTAATATCGCGTCCCAAATATTGTCCGGGCACATATTAATCTTCACTTCCTATTTCATTGCATTCCAAATAGTCTTGGAAAAGTTGCAAGAATAAGTGATTATGAGTTTCATCCGTGGTTTTACAAAACACACATTATGAATCATAAGACAATTAAAACATAAGTTTCTATTTTTACAAATTATATCATTATAATCATGCCGTTGATATATTTAAAATGAGCCTAATATTGAATATTTTCCGATTTAATCATATTATTATACACATAAATATGTAACGAGTTATTGTTTTAAAGATTTACATTTTATGCCCTATAGTTATTTATTTAGTTTTATTATCTTTTCATCTTACACCTTTATCTATATTATAATTAATTTATAAATTTCATTCATATTCCTTATTATTTTATTTTCCATTTTACACCCCTATCATATCAACTTACATTAAATAAATATGTTTTTTATACAAATTATACGATTATAATCGGTCTTGTTAATATTTTCGAAACGAACCAAGTATTGAATATTTTTTAACTTAACCATATTATCAATAACACAAACACGCAGTGAATTATTTCTCAAACTTACAGTTTATACATTATAGTTATTTAATTAAGTTTTATATATTTTACTTTTTCATTTAATGTCATTTTCATATTACCAGATAATCGTATATTAACTAAAACATATTAAGGAAAAACGTTATTTTTATAAATTATACGGTTATAGTTGTTTCTTCAATACCTTCATAAGAGTCCAATATGAATATTTTTGTATTTAATAATAATATTAAAAATGATAAATACGCTGAGCTGTTTATTGAAACTTAGCATCTTAAATTTTCATTTTTAGTTTTTTCATCTTACACCATTATATATTTATATCTATATTGTACTATAAAAAGTGGTTATTATTTAAGTTTTTAAGACTTACAAATGTTTAAAATGCTTGTTTTGTAAGAATCAATTAATAATTAAATTAAATTTTATTCCAAATCTTACAAACCAAACATACCAAAAACTCCAAATCTTTCCATAAAATCCAAATTATTAAAAAAAATCGTCAAATCAAATAGGTAATAAAGAGACAGACCAGAGATGACAGAGGAAGGTATTCGGTTAAAAAAATATACGGCAGACGAACCGGGAGGGGCAAAGAGGCTTACATGCCTTATTTAAAAAATGGAAACACGTCTTTGTGCTACTTTGTTCCTATTAAATTAGGATTGTATTTGAGTTTTGTAAAAATAATGGATGTCGATTTATAAGTTCATGACAATAGACGATTTGATATTTTCAAAGAATTCGAAACTTTTAAAGTTTATGCTGATGAAATATTTAAATTCCGCTACGTTGTAGCGGGTACGACTTCTAGTCTATATCTATACTATTATATAAAAGCTACTAAACGGTTAGTTTACACATTTTAAGAGGTACAACAAATGGTGCATGAGGTATAACATCTAAAGCACTAAAAACGTTTATAAATCAAATTATTTTTAAAATTTTAGTTACACTTTGCATCCTTATAATTAGTTATTTAATATCTTTTATGTCCCTTGATTTTTCATTTTTTCATTTTATACTTTTATTATATTAACCTAAATAATCGTATATGAATCAAAAGACAATTAAAAAATAAGTTTCTAATTTTATAAATTATATCGTTATAATCGTGTCATCAATATCTTCAAAATGAGTCCAATATTAAATATTCTTCGATTTAATTATATTATTATAAACATGAATACGAAACGAGATATTTTTAAAATTTTTACATTTTATGCCCTATAGTTATTTATTTAATTTTTTTACCCTTTCATTTTACACCCTTGTCTATACTATAATTAGTTTTTAAATTCCGTTCATATTCATTACTATTTTGTTTTTCATCTTACACCCCTATCACATTAACATAAATAATTATATATTAACAAAATTACATTAAAAATATGTTTCTTTTTTTACAAATTATATCATCATAATCGTCTTGTCAATATCTTTGAAATGAGCCAAATATTGAATACTTTTGGACTTAATCATATTATCAAATAACATACAAATATGCAGTGAATTATTTTTAAAACTTACAGTTTATACATTATATTTATCTATACTATTACATAAAACATGCTAAACAGTTAAGTTCACATTTTTAAGAGATACAACAATTCTTGCACTAGATATAACATATAAAGTTTTAGAGTTTTACTCCAACCTCCAACCTATATAAATTTATAAATTCATTTATTTTAAAATTTTAAGTTACACTTGACACCCATATAGTTAGTTATTTAATTTATTTTATGTTCTTCACTTTTTCATTTTTCATTTTATACCTTTATCGGATTAACCTAAATCATTGTATATGAATCATAAGACAATTAAAAAATAAGTTTCTATTTTTATAAATTATATCATTATAATCGTATCGTCAATACCTTCAAAATGAGCTCAATATTGAATATTTTTCGATTTAATCATATTATTATATACATGAATACGTAATGATTTATTTTTAAAAAATTACATTTTATGCTCTATAGTTATTTATTTAATTTCTTTATCTTTTCATTTTACACACTTATCTATACTATATTCAGTTTTTAAATTCCGTTCATATTTTTTACTATTTTATTTTTCATTTTACACTTCTATCATATTAAAATAAATAATCGTATATGAATCAAATTATATTAAAAAAATATGTTTCTTTTTTACAAATTATACCATTAATAAAAACGTAACGCTGCAATGCAATGAAATTTAAATATTTCATCAACATTAACATTAGAAGCTTCAAACTCTTTTCAAATATCAAATTATATATCATTATGAACTTATAAATCGGCATCCATTATTTTTACATTTCGTCAAATCAAATGTGTCATAAATATGCTACTTTGTTTATTTTAAATTAGGATTGTACTTGAGTTTTGTAAAAATAATGGATGACGATTTATAAGTTTACAATTATAGATAATTTGATATTTTAAAAGAGTTCAAGATTTCTAGCATTAATGTTGATCAAATATGTAAATTCCGCTGCATTGCAGCGGATACGTCTCTAGTATATATATATATACATACCCACTTATACAAAGCATTTATGTGTATATATACACACACACACAAATCATATATAAATATCCATATATATATATATATATATATATATATATATATATATATATATTCCTTCTCCGATGAAAACACCACCGTCATCTACAACCACCTCCGGCCACATATCGGTCGAGGGTGGTTTTTGATGATAATTGTTTTGAGTTCTCCTTGTTCGTTTCACGGTCGAGGATTAAGAAGGGAAGGGGTTTATGGTGGAGGGAGGGACTGTGCGTTCGTTGATAGTTGTGGCTGGGAGATACAAAGAGGACGATGATGTGTAAGGTCGACGGAAATTATGGTCGGAAAGGATGAAGACGGTGGGTAGTCATATGGGTTCTCCGTGCATTTTTGGTCCCTATGCATTATTATATAAAATTAATATTATTTGCAAATTTTTTTAATAAAAATTAGGATAGTGTATATAAATTGACTAATATACCCTTACAATTAAACTGCTTAAAATATCTTTTTAACGGTGTTAAACTTCATGGACAAAGGACGTTATAAAATGCATACCACAGGGACGTTTTCCATAATTATTTTGGTTTAGGGACTCACAGTGTTATTTTGTGTAAACCACATGGACCAATCATGTAATTTATTGATTATTATATTAGTAAACTCTTAATTTGGCACTCGTATATATATATATATATATATATATTATTTTATCATTTTTTGTTTTTCTTCCTATATTAGATATTATAATACTATATATATATAGAGAGAGAGAGAGAGGGAGGTTCAGGAGAAAATCCTAAAAAAAGAGAAAATCGAAGAACACCCCGGAGGCCGCCATCTAGTAACATGCATTTGTGCATATGCACTAATGCATAGTTATGCATTGATGCATAGAAAAAATGAGCTTCAATCGCTTATATGCATTTGTGCATATGCAGTAATGCATATTTATATACATATATATATATATATATCATTTTAATACTATTTTCTTTATATATATATTAATACTTTTCTTTTTTTTATATAGTTATAATTATTTTGAAAACATACGATACAATTAATAAAAATAATTTTTTTTGATATTTTAATTAATAACTATTTTTATTATTTAATCAATTTTTATTTATTTATTTGGAACCTTTTGGTATTTCTATTAAATTTATTTTGAAAACAGATTGGTTTAAAATGGGAAAAATTGTGAATCATTAAAATTATTAATAAATAAGTGATATCTTCTTTTTTCTAATGTTTTATATTTATTTTAAAATACCATATGAAAAAGTTCAGTAGAATTCGAGAAAAAAAATAGTTTTATTTATAACCAACGGGTTGTTTTTATTAAATGCACTTTATTCTCATTATTTATAAAAAATAGTGGAAAACATGAAAATAGCTACTTTTTTTTAAATAAAATGGTGAGACTAAAATACATTTAATAAAAACAACCGGTTAGGTCTGAATTTTGTTCCAAATCTTGGTCCTGGGATTTTTATCGGAGGGGAAGCTAGATGGTCCCGGATCTTCTCCTTGCATCTCCAGATATTGTCAGCGAAAGGGGAGATGATGTTCGGAGAAGATGAAGATGAGGACATAGAGGGATGATGTCTCCAACGATATCACTTATTTATCAATAATTTTAATGATTCACAGATTTTCCCATTTTAAACCAATCTTTTTTTTAAAAGAAATGTAATAGAAATACCAACAGGTCTCAAATAAATAAATAAAAGTTCGATTAAATAACAAAAAAATTATTAATTAAAATATGTATAGAGACTGGTTTATTTAGAAACAAACATATGTGCAATAATATCTTAAATGATAGTATTTGATGAAAAAAAATCATGAAAAAAATTATTTTTTATATTGATTTGCCAAAGTTTCTATAGTTTCTACCCTTAGTCTAGTTTCTAAATGAACCAACATATATATATATATATATATATATATATATATAGATGAACATTCATTTAGAAACTTTATAAAGAGTAGAAACTGTGGAAACAAATATAAAAATAATTTTTTTCATAATTTTTTTTATCAAATATTATTATCTGAGACATTGTTTCACATGTGTTTGTGTTCATACAAAAAAATATTATATGTAAATAAAAATACAATGTGTTTGTTTCATCGTATGAATTTTTACCAATCTGTGTTTGCTTTATGTTTGTATTTTTCATAATTTTTTGTATCGGTAAAAAAACAATGTGTTTGTACCGAACTGTGTTTGTTTCATCTTTATGTTTGTATCGGTAAAAATACAATGTGTTTGTTTCATCGTATGAATTTTGTTTCATATGTGAAAGTAAACCAACGTTTTTTGTTTACATATAATTTTTTTTTCTATGAACACAAACATAAAGCAATATCTTAAATCATAACATTTGATGAAAAAAATTATGAAAAAAATTATTGCATATTGGGTTTTTCCTTGGTTTCCAAAGTTTCTACTTTTTGTAGAGTTTCTAAATGAAAGAACCTCTCTCTATCTCTACATATATGTAGTAATAAAATATAATATAGGAAGAAAAACAAAAATGATAAAATATATATAATATATAAGTGCCAAATTAAGAGTTTACCAATATAATAAATGAAATTTAGGATTAAATATTTAAAGTTTTGTAACACAAGGACAACAACACTTTTTAACTTTGCTAGATGGACGAAATTGGTAGCAAAATAAAAATCATTGGAACAAAAAAACAGTTTTTAAACCATAGGGACGAAAATCGTTATAAACAATAAACCATAGGGACGAAAATCGTAGTTTACTCTTTAAAAAAGAACTTCCCTTTGAAATATAGAGCATAAAAGCCCAATTCTTATTTCTTTTACCGATCTGCTCTTGATCTCGGTCTGAACCCTAATATTTTTCTAATTCTTTTACCGATCTGCTCTCGCTCTCACTCTCACTCTCACTCTCTAAGACGCTCTCTGCTCTCGATCTATGGCACTCTTTCGCTCTCGCAATATGACGCTCTCTGCTCTAGGTCTATGACGCTCTCTGCTCTTGCTCTATAACGCTCTCGCTCTAGGTCTGCTCTCAGGCGCCGGTGAGAACTGCCACGGTGGATTTTTCGAATTTGTTGTTGGATGACCATAGTTAGAAGATCCGGTAGCCGTATACTATTATCAAGTCTAAGACGGACCTGGACCGACATTGAACATGATAAGTTTCTGTACGTCTCTCTCTCTATGTATGTCTGAATATCTATTTAACATTTGCGATTCTGAATTCGTGCTGAATCAAAGTTAGATAAAACGATAAATTGAAAATAGGGGGTGTTAATTATTTATTTGCGAAATATTGTACATGTAAAATTATTTGAGTGATGTAGAGGGTTTGCCACCGATTCTTTCTAGGATTTTTATATGTGTTGCAGTGTCTATCTATTTTTAGATTATTTATCAGTATCATTTTTCATATGTGTTTTAGCTGCTGTTCAATTATTGTTGTTTCATGAACCAAGGTCTTTTTCGATTCCATCAATTTCCATGGATTTTAGGGTTCTTTTGTTTGATTTCGAATTCCTTTTGAACTTCCAGATCTTGCTTTAAGGTTCTATGTATTGGGTTTCCTGAAGTTCCTGATTCGTTTGATTTCAGTTTCGATTTGAAGTTCCAGCCTCACTATTCTCTTCCTTCTAACCCGTTATGGTATTGATTTCCAAGCTGCTGTTGAATCATTGTTGTTTCATGAGCCAAACTGTTTTTCGATTCCATCGATTTCCATGGATTTTAGGGTTCATTTGTTTTTTCGAATTCGTTTTTAAGTTCCAGATCCTGTTTTATGGTTCTTTGTATTGGGTTTTCTGGTTTTCATAATACAGATTTAGATGTTAATGTAAATTTGATTAACAATGTTTATGCCTTAATTTTTTATGTTCAGATAATTTTAATGTTTTAGATTTGGCTTAAAAAATTTATTTTGCAATGTATCAAATAACGCATAATTCATATTCCGGGGTAAATCGGTCATTTTTGTCATTCAGACTGTTGATTCAGATAAAAAAAGTTAACAACAATACAAATTTATCTAGACATGCAAATTTATCCGGTTAGACAAATTTATCCATTCAGGACTTAATAGAAAACCCGGTAAACCGGCCCTTAGTCTCTTTAACGAGTCTAATTGTGGTATAGACCTAAATATGTCTAATTAGACCTAAATGGATCTAGTGTGGTATAATGGGCCTTAGTGGTCCTCGATGGGTCATTTGGTAACAATTGCTATTATGACTTTTATTCTCCTTAACGAGTCTAAGTGTGTCAAAATGGGAGTAAGTGGGTCATAATTCATAATGTGTCTAAGGGGCTGTTTGTTTGCATCTGGATGGTGCCATCCAGAGGTACCTCTGAATCGTGTAGAGGCACGATACTGTTTGGCAAAAAAAATACTCCTCTGAAGTGGGACAAAAGCATCTGAACGATTTCTCATAAGGTTGGATGCAGAATGATCCAGATCTGAACCTGTTCCAAAACTACCCTCCAACAGTCTCCATGTTCCCCTCTCTCTTTTTCTCACGCAAGCTCTCTGTTCATGAAGGTAAATCCACCGCTTTTTTTCTTATCATCTCCCACACAAGAACTCCATTACCACTCTCTATCGATCTCTTTAACCAAACTCACATCAAAATTCTCTAATTTTTTCACCTAAAATGTGATTTCAATCCACCAATTTTCCAAAATAAAAAAATTACTCTAATTAGTGTTTCTTCAAACCTTCATCAATGGTGGCCGTTCGGAAGCTCATCGTAGAAGTAGTCGACGCCAGAACTGAACCTCTCCGACGAGGCCTCCGGCGAATCCTCCGACCAAGAAGCTCTATGTCGATTTCTCTTATTTCTCTTTCAATTTCTCTGTCGAATTCGATTTCTCTCTCTCAATTTTGATTTCGATTCTGGTTTACTGGTTTTAGTTTCTGATCTGATTTAGGTGGAATCTGAAATAGCTTGAGTTTTGAGCAAAAGAAATGGTTATGGAGCAAAAGAAATGTTTATGGAGAAATGAAAAAGGTGAAGTTTGCAGAGAAGAAAGGAAGGTTCTGGGTTTCTCCTTTAAGAACAAAATCATTTTATTTAATTTTTTGTTTGGGTTTCTCAATTTAGAACAAATTCATTTTATTTAATTTTTTGTTTGGGTTTCTTATATTATATTTCTTTGTAGCTTGTATTATAAATTAATTATTTTATTTAGAACAAAATCATAAAAAGGGTAAAATGGTAATTTGTTATCATTCAGACCGTTCATTCATAGCATTTACCAAACAACCAATTTTCATTCTGCACTATATCATACAGAGCCTCTATATCATCCAGACCTCTATACCATCCAGCTCTATACCATCCAGCAACTACCAAACAGCCCCTAATTGAAGTATAATGGGTTTTAGTGTACTTTAGTGGGTCGTTTTGGTGTAAGTGTGTATAATGGGTTTATTCTCCTTAACGTGTCTTAGTGGGTCATAACATGTATAATGGGTCGTTTGGTAACAATTGCTATTATGACTTTTATTCTTCTTAACGGATCTAAGTGTGTCAAAATGGTAGTAAGTGGGTCGTAATTCATAATGTGTCTAATTGAAGTATAATGGGTTCTACTGTACCTTAATGGGTCATTTTGGTGTAAGTGTGTATAATGGGTTTATTCTCCTTAACATGTCTTAGTGGGTCATAATATATCTAATTGGATCTAAGTGGATCTAGTTGAGGTATAAAGGGTCTTAGTGGTGCTTGATGGGCCGTTTTCATATAATTGGGTTTAATTCTTGTTGGCGAGTATAAGTGGATCATAATATTTATTTTATATGTATATTTGTTTCTTGAGTTTACCAAGTTGCTTGTTGCTTCAGAATGTGCTAACCTGAACCTGTTTTGGACTTCAATACTTCAGGAGCAGAAAATAAAGGAAGGCCTCTACATGATGGAACTGAAAGATGATATAGTCCATTTTTCTTAGCTTATTTCAGGAGCAGGTGATTTTCATTCAAAAGGAATTACTACGGCCATGTTTCCGCATAAAATGAGTTAAGTTTGTAGAGGCTCTATTTATACAAGCCTTAATTGATTATATTAGGTGATACTAATTGCTATTTATTTTAGAATAAGTGAGAATAATGGGTCTTATTCTTCTTAACTAGTCTAAGTAGACCGTAATGGTACCAAGTGTGTCATATTATGTCAGATTAGACCTAAATGGATCTAAGTGTGTCATATTATGTTTGATTAGACCTAAATGGATCTAAATGTGGAATAATGGGCCTTAGTGGTCTTCAATGGGTCGTTTGGTAACAGTTGCTATTATGACTTTTATTCTCTTTAACGAGTCAAAATGGGAGTAATTGGTCCATAATTCATAATGTGTCTAATTGAAGTATAATGGGTTTTAGTGTACTTTAATGGGTCGTTTTGGTGTATACATGGGTTTATTCTCCAAAACATGTCTTGGTGGGTCATAATAGGACCAAGTGGGTCATAATATCTCTAATTGGATCTAACTGAGTTATAAAGGGTCTCTTAGTGGTGCTTAATGGGCCGTTTTCGTATAATCGGGTTTTATTCTTGTTTGCGAGTCTATGTGGATCATAATATATCTAATTGCTCCCTAATGGATCATGTTTAGTTATAAAGGGTCTTCATGGTCCTTAATGGTCGTTTTGGAATAAGGGAGAATCATGGGTCTTATTCTCTCTAACGTGTCTAAGGGGCTGTTTGGTTGACTTAACATCAAGTCCTTTGTGGATAAATGTGTCTGGATAGATTGCGAAGATTTTGTTTAGGAGGGTTTTTTCATAGTTGGAAGGAGCATGTTCTTTAACTGGGAAGGGTGTGTTTGGGAAAAAAGAACTTGGCTTTTTGCATAAAGCACCCTCATACAAACATACTGAATAAACCATGTTGTAGATCATTAAGTCATTACCAAACAACCATGTATAACTGACCGAATAAGCTGAGTCCCATTTAAGCTAATTAAGCTGCAAACAAACTTGCCTTAAGTGGATCAAAATGGTATTATATGGGTCATAATGGGTCATTTTGGTGTATACATGGGTTTATTCTCCTAATCGTGTCTTAGTGGGTCATAATATGTCTAATTGGATCTAATTGAGGTATAAAGGGTCTTAGTGGTGCTTAATGGGCCGTTTTCGTATAATCGGGTTTTATTCTTGTTTGCGAGTCTAAGTGGATCATAATGTCTAATTGTGGATCCAAATGGATCATGTTGAGTTATAAAGGGTCTTCGTGGTCCTTAATGGTCGTTTTGGAATAAGGGAGAATCATGGGTCTTATTCTCTTTAACGTGTCTAATGGGCTGTTTGGTTGATTTAACATCAAGTACTTTGTGGATAAATCTGTCTGGATAAATTGCGTAGATTTTGTTTGGGAGGGTTTTTTCATAGATGGAAGGAGCATGTTCTTTAATTGGGAAAGGTGGGTTCGGGAAAAAAAAACTTGGTTTTTGCATAAAGCTCCCTCCTACAAACTTACTGAATAAGCCACGATCTAGATCATTAAGTCATTACCAAACAACCATGTCTAACTGACCGAATATGCTGAGTCCCATTTAAGCTAATTAAGCTGCAAACAAACATGCCTTAAGTGGGTCAAAATGGTAGTATATCGGTCATAATGGGTCGTTTTAGTGTATACATGGGTTTGTTCTCCTTAACGTGTCTTAGTGGGTCATAGTATGTCTAATTGGATCTAATTGAGGTATAAAGGGTCTTAGTGGTTCTTAATGGGCCGTTTTCGTATAATCGGGTTTTATTCTTGTTTGCGAGTCTAAGTGGATCATAATATATCTAATTGGACCCAAATGGATCATGTTGAGTTATAAAGGGTCTTCGTGGTCCTTAATGATTGTTGTGGAATAAGGGAGAATCATGGGTCTTATTCTCTCTAACGTGTCTAAGGGGCAGTTTGTTTGATTTAACATCAAGTCCTTTGTGGATAAATCTGTCTGGATAGATGGAAGGTGCATGTTCTTTAATTGGGAAGGGTGGGTTTGGGAAAAAAACTTGGCTTTTTGCATCAAGCTTCCTATTACAAACTTACTGAATAAGCCATGATCTAGTTCATTAAGTCATTACCAAACAACCATGTATAAATGACAGAATAAGATGAGTCCCATTTAAGCTAATTAAAAACAAACATGCCTTAAGTGGGTCAAAATGGTAGTATATGGGTCATAATGTGTGCTAGTGTATGTAAATGGATCTAATAAAGGTATAATGGGTCCTTGTTTTCCTTTACGTGGTTTATTCTTCTTAACGATACTAAGTAGGTCAAAAAAGGAAAATTGGGTCATAATTTGTCTAATTGGTCCTAAATGTACCCAAGTGTGGTATAATGGGTCTTTGTGGTCTATAATGGGTCATTTTGGTAATAGGCGGTATAATGAGTTTCATTCTCTTTAACGAGTCTAAGTAGGTCAAAAAAGGGACAAATTGGGTCAAAACAAAGTCTTTATGCATAAAACACAAATTATATGAATATATATATATATATAGATTATTCAAATAGGGTTTTATTCTCCTTAATGGGTAGTTAAATAAGTTAGAATAATTGGTTTTATTCTCCTTAAAGAGTCTAAGTTAAGTGGGACTAAATGTGTCATATTATGTCAGATTAGACCTAAATGGATCTAAATGTGGAATAATGGGCCTTAGGGTCTTTAATTGGTCGTTTGGTAACAATTGCTATTATGACTTTTATTCTCCTTAACGAGTCAAAATGGGAGTAATTGGGCCATAATTCATAATGTGTCTAATTGAAGTATAATGGGTTTTAGTGTACTTTAATGGGTCGTTTTGGTGTATACACGGGTTTATTCTCCTAAACGTGTCTTAGTGGGTCATAATATGTCTAATTGGATCTAATTGAGGTATAAAGGGTCTTAGTGGTGCTTAATGGGCCGTTTTCGTATAATCGGGTTTTATTCTTGTTTGCGAGTCTAAGTGGATCATAATGTCTAATTGTGGACCCAAATGGATCATGTTGAGTTATAAAGGGTCTTCCTTGGTTTAAAAAAGCGGGATGCGACCTGATGCGTTTAGAGTCCAGGAGCCGATGCGCGCTCGCATCACGACCCGATGCGCCCAATTTTCGTATTAATACTTTAAACCTATATTTATACCTTATAAATACTTATATATCAAAAATACTTCAATTAATACCAAAAGTAGTTTAATAGTAGTTCATAAATGTTGAATAACACCAAAAGAGTCAAATCAAGTAAATTAAGTAATCAACAATAGCACAAGCCACAAACTAAATGTCCCCAAGATCCGCATCATCAAACCCGAGCACGTCTCCAACTCCGTCATCATCATCGTTCACTCCAATGTCTTCCTCCATCTCATCATCTTCATCAACAAGAGCGGGTCTTTTTCCTCTATCATTTCTTGATGAGCCAACCCCATCATCACCTCCTCTTGTTGATCTTCTAGTGAAATAAGAGCTCGTATGGCAAACTTTTGCAAGTTAGGAGCCGAAGCTCCATATGTTCCCCACCAATCCGCTAAACAAAAATTAAAAACTAAAATTAGTATGCATAAGATAACATATATTTAATTTAATAATTAATACATTATACATCTATGATCTATAGAATTATTCTTACCCGGTGCCATTAGTTTCCTTTGCCTCACCGCCGAATGTTTACCAAACATTCCCTCGGCATTTTTATACTTGTTCAATTCTATCATGGTTTGGTCTTCCACTTGAGTACTTGGGGACAATTTTTCGATGCAAGATGATAAACCATCCATTATATCTTCACAACTTTCAATCCGTTGCATATTATCATAGAAAATGAATGGGTTTAAGTAATGGCCCGCGGCATGCAAAGGTCTGTGTAGTTGATGTTCCCACCTATGGTCAATGATCTCAAATGTTTTTTCGTAAAGATCTTGATTTGGGAAGCTTTTAGCAATACTCTCCTTGGCCCTATCCATGGCTTCATAAATGTAACCCATGGCCGGCCTTTTTTCCCCATCAACCAACCTAAGGACACTAACAAGAGGACCCGTCAACTTGAGTGCATATGTAATGTTCCTCCAAAAGGTCTCTTGTAAAAAGTAGGAATGCACCATTTTGCCTTTTGGTTCCTTAGACCACTTGCTATCCGCCCATTCTTGAGAATTAACCATCTTCCTCAAGTTATTTTTTTGCTTGTGAAATTGACATAGAGTGATAAAGGATGTTGCAAATCGAGTAATCGCGGGCCTATACAAGTTCCTTTTATTTGTGAAGTTCCTCATCAAGTTTACTAGACCAACATAATTGTATATATACCCGTTTGCCAACATCGCCTTTTTCAAACAACTTTTCACCCTCGGAATTTGCTTCCCAATATCTTCTAACATGAGATCTATGCAATGTGCCGCACATGGAGTCCAATAAAGATGTTTTCTAGAAGTTTCTAACAACTTCCCTACAAAGTTTAAAATAAACAATTAGGTGAAAAATTAGCAAATATTGTAAACTATATATATCTAATAGACTATAGACTAAATTAGTAAATATTGTATATAACTATACATTACATACTCGCTTTGACATAGGCGGATGCATTATCGGTGATCACTTGCACCACGCTCGTTTCACTAACTTCATCAACCATCTTGTCAAGAATATCAAACAACAATTTGGCATCCTTGGAGACCGCCGAAACATCCATCGATTTAACAAATACGGAACCCTTTGGAGAGTTCACCATGAAGTTGATGATGTCCTTTTGAACAACCGAATCTCTCCATCCATCCGATAGAATTGAGCAACCTTTATTAGCCCATTCTTTCTTGTGTTCGACGACTTTCTCTTCCACCTCTTTTACTTCTTTGTTGAGTAATGGAACTCTAAGTTCATACATACTTGGTGGTTTCATTCCCGGACCAAATTGTCCTATAGCTTCAATCATCACATTAAAGCTATCATAATTTGCGGCATGAAAAGGAATGCCCGCATCATAGAACCACCTTGCTATATATTGACAAGCTTTATCCCTCAACTCTTTTTGAACTATGGCATTGATAGTTTGTTGCTTCCCTCCTTTTTTATCTTTTCCTCCTTTGACAACATCTTCGGGATAGGAGTGAAGTACCTATCTATGGGACCTTTTTGTCTTGGCTTTTTTCTTTTAGAACCACAACCACCCCCTTGCACTTTGACACAATCATCAGATTCATCACTTCCATCAAGATCACAGGAACTAGACTTGAATCTTTTTAAGTGGATTTTCTTTTCTAAGCTGTCCATTTTCTTTTTTTTGAATGAAAGACTTCATCTCCTCCTTTACATGATCTGGACACCTTGTGCACTCGGTGACATCCCGTTTGCCACCCATAAAATGCCATTTCATTCGATACACACCACCCCTCATCGTTTTACCACAGAAATGGCATAGAAAATTGTTTTTACTACCGGTCTCTTGTGTAGAATACTTCCTAGCTAGATCTTTTGATTTGCTAGTGGCTATGCTTGTATTCGAACCCGTTGCAGTATCATTGCGAGTTGGTTGTTGGCTTGATTCCATTCTAAAAGAAACTTGCTAGTTACTAAAATATATAAAACCTTAAACAAATAGAAGCTTAAACAAAGTTTAGAAGCTTAAACAAATTAAGAAACTATTAAAAACTAATAATTTAGAAATTTAGAACTTTAGAGTTTAGAAGCAGAAAATCATCAGAAAATCGAGTGAGAGAGATCAAAAATCAGAAAATCAGAAAATCATCGTGAGAGAGAGATAATCAGAAATTAGAAAATCATCGTGAGAGAGAGATAATCAGAAAATCACAGTCACAGAACCTGTTGTTTGCGTGCCGTGAGAGACATAAATCTTTAGTTCTTCTTCTTCACTTCTTTGGGTCTAAGTTCAAAGGCAGAAGAACCTGTTGTTGGCGCTCTGAGCTCTGTTTGGCGCCTTCTGTTTGTTCTCGATAAAGGAAAGAAAGAAAGGAATAAAGGAAATAAACAAAAGAAGCCGACTCTTTCTTTTATTAGGTCATAAGTCATAAGAAGCCCAAAATCTAAATAATACTTGTATAGTAAAAAAAGGCCCAACAAGCAAGCCAACCCAAAAACAAAAAAAAGGCCCATCAAGCAATAAAAAACGCATTAGCACGCATCAGATCGCATCACGCATCAGTCCGCATCAGGTCCGCATCGAGTATACCGAGCGCATCTACTGTTGTAATGCGTTTGAACGACCGCATCGGTCGCATCACGCATCGGTCGCATCACGCATCAGGCGCGCGTTTTTAAACCAAGGGGTCTTCGTGGTCCTTAATGGTCGTTTTGGAATAAGGGAGAATCGTGGGTCTTATTCTCTTTAACGTGTATAATGGGCTGTTTGGTTGATTTAACATCAAGTACTTTGTGGATAAATCTGTCTGGATAAATTGCGTAGATTTTGTTTAGGAGGGTTTTTTCATAGATGGAAGGAGCATGTTCTTTAATCGGGAAGGGTGGGTTTGGGAAAAAAAAACGTGGTTTTTGCATAAAGCTCCCTCCCACAAACTTACTGAATAAGCCACGTTCTAGATCATTAAGTCATTACCAAACAACCATGTCTAACTGACCGAATATGCTGAGTCCCATTTAAGCTAATTAAGCTGCAAACAAACATGCCTTAAGTGGGTCAACATGGTAGTATATGGGTCATAATGGGTTGTTTTGGTGTATACATGGGTTTATTCTCCTTAACGTGTCTTAGAGGGTCATAGTATGTCTAATTGGATCAAATTGAGGTATAAAGGGTCTTAGTGGTCCTTAATGGGCCATTTTCGTATAATCAGGTTTTATTTATGTTTGGGAGTTTTATTTTTGTTTGCGAGTCTAAGTGGATCATAATATATCTAATTGGACCCAAATGGATCATGTTGAGTTATAAAGGGTCTTCGTGGTTCTTAATGGTCGTTTTGGAATAAGGGAGAATTATGGGTCTTATTCTCTCTAACGTGTCTAAGGGGTTGTTTGGTTGATTTAACATCAAGTTCTTTGTGGATAAATGTGTCTGGATAGATTGTGAAGATTTTGTTTATGAGGGTTTTTTCATAGATGGAAGGAGCATGTTCTTTAATTGGGAAGGGTGGGTTTGGGAAAAAAACATGGCTTTTTGCATAAAGCGCCCTCCCTACAAACTTACTGAATAAGCCACGTTCTACATCATTAAGTCATTACCAAACAACCATGTATAACTGACCGAACTGCAAATAAACATGCCTTAAGTGGGTCAAAATGGTAGTATGGGTCTTAGTGGTCCTTAATGCCTTAAGTCTAGTTTGATCTTAATGGTTCTAATAGAGGTTAGAATGGGTCTTAGTGGTCCTTAATGGCTCGTTAATTGGTTGTTTTTTGGTGCAAGTGGATTTGAGAGGTCATAATGTGTCTAATTTAGGTATAACAGTTCTTAGTGGTCTATAATGGCTCATATTGCTATAAACGGATGTTAATATGTTCCGATGGTATTTCATGTTTCTTAGCTTATTTCAATCTCTTTTAAGGTGATTTTTTTTTCAAAAGGAATTACTACTGCCATGTTTCTGCATAAAATGAGTTAAGTTTTTAGAGGCTCCATTTATACAAGCCTAAATTGATTCTATTAGGTGAGACTAATCATCTGTCGTTTTAGAATAAGTGAGAATAATGGGTCTTATTCTACTTAACTAGTCTAAGGGGTTGTTCGATTTTGGCTTAATGGGCTGTATAAGCCTTATAGCTTATACACTCGCCCATAAAAGGATGTTCGGTTGGGGATTATTCAGAAAAAATTGGCCGATTCGCACAACCTATTTACCTCCCTTGTATACACTCAGCCATGTTTCTGCATAAAATGAGTTAAGTTTTTAGAGGCTCCATTTATACAATCCTAAATTGATTCTATTAGGTGAGACTAATCATCTATCGTTTTAGAATAAGTGAGAATAATGGGTCTTATTCTACTTAACTAGTCTAAGGGGTTGTTCGATTTTGGCTTAATGGGCTGTATAAGCCTTATAGCTTATACACTCACCCATAAAAGGATGTTCGGTTGGGGATTATTCAGAAAAAATTGGCCGATTCGCACAACCTATTTACCTCACTTGTATGCACTCAGCCATTCAAAAGACATAACCTACCCCTCCTTATTCACACAACCCATTTATGCTTTCTATGAAATGATTTTTTTCTCAATCTCTCTCTCTCTCTTTGCGCTGTCAAAAATTTCCCCCACACTATCGGCTAATCTTTTCTCTTAACCGTCGAAGAGGAGTACCTTCGTGAAGCTAGATCCATGGTTGCTACTATTTTTAGGTTTTCTTTTCTTGTTTTTGGGCTATTCCGACAAATCTCTCTGCTATTCTTCCCCAAGTTTCGTTTTAGGTTTTTTTCTTGACGCTGATTTGAAATCAGGTTTTCTTGGTTGTTCCTGTTTTGGAATTTCTAACAGGCTTTGGTCTATCGGTGGAATGAAAAGGTAGAGAACAGAATAAATCATATATGAAATGGAAAGTAGGGAAAGAGAGAAATAATAATGGAACGAAATGTTAGAGAAGAAAAGCGGTGGTATGGGAAGTTAGGGAAAATGATGGTTTTGTTGATATGGTTTCATTTCTGACATTCAGACTGTTTATTTAGCATAACAACCTAACTAGAACCTATTTGTTATCACACAAACAACTTTATCAATATAGACAACTGTATCCATACAGGTCTGAATGCAAAATGAACCAAACACCCCTTAAGTAGGTCATAATGGTACCAAGTGAGTCATAATACGTCTAATTAAACCTAAATGGATCTAAGTGTGGTATAATGGGTCTTAGTTGTCCTCAACGGGTGGTTTTGGTATAAGTCGGAATAATGGGTTCTCCTTGCTGAGTCTAAGTGGGTCTTAACGGGACTAAGTGGTTCATAATATGTTTAATTAGACCTAGGTGGATCTAAGTGTGGTACAATAGGTCATAATGGTCCTTAAGAGTCTTTTGGGTAACGACTGGTATTAGACCTAAATGGATGTAAGTGGGTCACAGTGGTCCGTAAAGGCCGTTTTGGCAGGTACTTATTATCGTTTTTTCCCATTCTCTTGCCTAATCAGCTATTCGGTTTTTGAGAAGGTTTGATCTATTTCTCGTCGTTCTATATAAGTCGTATATGCCAACTGAATTCAACTTTCTTATGTATGTATACTTGTTTCTTGAGTTTACGAATTTGCATGTTGCTTCAGAATGTTTTTAACATGAGCTTATTTCTATTACCAGGTAAGATTCATGGTCGTTGCCATACTCGACATTTAAGGTAATGTGACTTGGTAAGCGCTTACCTAGGTAAGCGTTTGGTAAACGACCCCTTATTCTTCTTAAAAAGTCTAGGTGGTTCATAAAAAATTAAAAACAGATTATACATAATTTCAACCGGCCAAAACATAATGTTTAAATAAATAATATTGTATGTTTTCAGATAGGTCATACATAGTTTATAGTATGAACTCTGTATAAAGTATTGTGTTAATAAAACACTAAACAAGCTTTAGTGTTTCAAATATGCTCATAATCGATGATATCATGGTACTATAGATTCTTATAAACAAACACGGAAGCTTATCCAATTTTATAAATTTTATATTTTTTACAGAAAACAAAGTCTTTATGCATATAACACAAATTATATGAATATATATATATATATATATAGATTATTCAAGTAGGGTTTTATTCTCCTTAATAAGTAGTTTTAATATAAATGAGAATAATTGGTTTTATTCTCTTTAAAGAGTTTAAGTTAAGTGGGACAAAGTGTCATATTATGTCAGATTAGACCTAAATGGATCTAAATGTGTCATAATATGTTTGATTAGACCTAAATGGATCTCAATGTGGAATAATGGGCCTTAGTGGTCTTCAATGGGTCGTTTGGTAACCATTGCTATTATGACTTTTATTCTCCTTAACGAGTCAAAATGGGAGTAATTGGGCCATAATTCATAATGTGTCTAATTGAAGTATAATGGGTTTTAGTGTACTTTAATGAGTCGTTTTGGTGTATACATGGGTTTATTCTCCTAAACGTGTCTTAGTGGGTCATAATAGGACCAAGTGGGTCATAATAGGACCAAGTGGGTCATAATATCTCTAATCGGATCTAACTGAGTTATAAAGGGTCTTAGTGGTGCTTAATGGGCTGTTTTCGTATAATTGGGTTTTATTCTTGTTTGCGAGTCTAAGTGGATCATAATATATCTAATTGCTCCCTAATGGATCATGTTTAGTTATGAAGGGTCTTCATGGTCCTTAATGGTCGTTTTGGAATAAGGAAGAATCATGGGTTTTATTCTCTCTAACGTGTCTAAGGGGCTGTTTGGTTGATTTAACATCAAGTCCTTTGTGGATAAATGTGTGTGGATAGATTGCGAAGATTTTGTTTAGGAGGGTTTTTTCATAGTTGGAAGGAGCATGTTCTTTAATTGGGAAGGGTGGGTTCGGGAAAAAAAACTTGGTTTTTGCATAAAGCTCCCTCCTACAAACTTACTGAATAAGCCACGTTCTAGATCATTAAGTCATTACCAAACAACCATGTCTAACTGACCGAATATGGTGAGTCCCATTTAAGCTAATTAAGCTGCAAACAAACATGCCTTAAGTGGGTCAAAATGGTAGTATATGGGTCATAATGGGTTGTTTTGGTGTATACATGGGTTTATTCTCCTTAACGTGTCTTAGTGGGTCATAATATGTCTAATTGGATCTAATTGAGGCATAAATGGTCTTAGTGGTGCTTAATGGGCCATTTTCGTATAATCATGTTTTATTCTTGTTTGCGAGTTTTATTCTTGTTTGCAAGTCTAAGTGGATCATAATATTTCTAATTGGACCCAAATGGATCATGTTGAGTTATAAAGGGTCTTCGTGGTTCTTAATGGTCGTTTTGGAATAAGGGAGAATTATAGGTCTTATTCTCTCTAACGTGTCTAAGGGGCTGTTTAGTTGATTTAACATCAAGTTCTTTGTGGATAAATGTGTCCGGATAGATTGTGAAGATTTTGTTTACGAGGGGTTTTTCATAGATGGAAGGAGCATGTTCTTTAATTGGGAAGGGTGGGTTTGGAAAAAAACATGGCTTTTTGCATAAAGCTCCCTATTACAAACTTACGGAATAAGCCACGTTCTGGAGCATTAAGTCATTACCAAACAACCATGTATAACTGACCGAACTGCAAACAAACATGCCTTAAGTGGGTTAAAATGGTAGTATATGGGTCATAATGGGTCGTTTTGGTGTATACATGGGTCGATTCTCCTAAACGTGTCTTAGTGGGTTATAATATGTCTAATTGGAACTAATTGTGGTATAAAGGGTCTTAGAGGTGCTTAATACGCTGTTTTCGTATAATCGGGTTTTATTCTTGTTTGCGAGTCTAAGTGGATCATAATATATCTAATTGGACCCAAATGGATCATGTTGAGTTAGAAAGGGTCTTCGTGGTCCTTAATGATTGTTTTGGAATAAGGGAGAATCATGGGTCTTATTCTCCCTAACGTGTCTAAGGGGCAGTTTGTTGGATTTAACATCAAGTCCTTTGTGGATAAATCTGTCTGGATAGATGGAAGGTGCATGTTCTTTAATTGGGAAGGGTGGATTTGGGAAAAAAACTTGGCTTTTTGCGTCAAGCTCCCTCTTACAAACTTTTACTGAATAAGCCACGATCTAGATCATTAAGTCATTACCAAACGACCATGTATAAATGACAGAATAAGATGAGTTCCATTTGTGCTAATTAAGCTGCAAACAAACATGCCTTAATTGGGTCAAAATGGTAGTATATGGGTCATAATTTGTGCAAGTGTATGTAAATGGATCTAATAAAGGTATAATGGGTCTTAGTTTTCCTTTACGTGGTTTATTCTTCTTAACGATACTAAGTAGGTCAAAAAAGGAAAATTGGGTCATAATTTGTCTAATTGGTCCTAAATGTACCCAAGTGTGGTATAATGGGTCTTAGTGGTCTATAATGGGTCATTTTGGTAATAGGCGGTATAATGAGTTTCATTATCTTTAACGAGTCTAAGTAGGTCTAAAAAGGGACAAATTGGGTCAAAATTTGTCTAGTTGGACCTTAATGGTTCTAAAAGAGGTTTAAATGGGTCTTAGTGGTCCTTAATGGATCGTTAATTGGTTGTTTTTTGGTGCAAGTGGATTTGATAGGTCATAATGTGTCTAATTTAGGTATAACAGTTCTTAGTGGTCTATAACGGATCATATTGCTAAAAATGGATGTTAAAATGTTATGCTGGTATTTCTTATTTCGTAGCTTATTTCAATCTTTTTACAGGTGAATTTTTTTCAAAAGGATTACTACTGCCATGTTTCTGCATAAAATGAGTTAAGTTTTTAGAAGCTCCTTTTGTATAAGCCTTAATTGATTCTATTAGGTGAGACTAATCTTCTGTCGTTTTAGAATATCTGAGAATAATGGGTGTTATTCTACTTAACTAGTCTAATGGGTTGTTCGTTTTTGTCTTAATGGGCTGTATAAGCCTTATAGCTTATACACTCACCTATAAAAGGCTGTTCGGTAGGGGCTTATTCAGAAAAATATGGCCGATTCACACAACCTATTTACCTCACTTGTATACACTCAGCCATTCAAAAGACATAACCTACCCCTCTTTATTCACACAACTCATTTATGCTTTCTATGAAATCAACTTTTTCTCAATCTCTCTCTCTCTCTCTCTCTTTGCGCTGTCAATATTTTACCCCACACTACCGGCTAATCTTCTCTCCAACCGTCGAAGATGAGTACCTTCGTGAAGCTAGATCCATGGTTGCTGCTATTTTTAGGTTTTCTTTTCTTGTTTTTGTGATTTTCCAATAAATCTCTCTTTGCTATTCTTCCCGAAGTCTCGTTTTAGGTTTTTTTCTTGACGCTGATTTGAAATCAGGTTTTCTTGGTTGTTCCTGTTTTGGAATTTCTAAGAGGCTTTGGTCTATCGGTGGTATGTAAAGCTAGAGAATAGAATAAATCATATATGAAATGGAAAGTCAGAAAAGAGAGAAATAATAATGGAACGGAATGTTATTGAAGAAAAGCGGTGGTATGAAAGTTAGGGAAAATGATGGTTTTGTAGATATGGTTTCATGACAGTAGGTGAAGGAATGGTTTTCATGAAGGAAAAAGTCCAAATATGTATTAATAAAATCATATATATATATATATATATATCAAGGTTTAATCATTTATGATATTCAGATTTGAGATCGACATACATACATATATATATACACATATATCTCAAAGTTATTGAATTCAATATTGTTTTATCAGACTTAAAAACATAGACCGAGGGTAAAATGGTCATTTCTGACATTCAGACTGTTTATTTATTCAGCATAACAACCGAACTACAACTTATCTGTTATCACACAAACAACTTTATGAATACAAACAACTGTATCCATACAGGTCTAAATGCAAAATGAACCAAACAGCACGTAAGTAGGTCATAATGGTATCAAGTGGGTTATAATACGTCTAATTAAACCAAAATGGATATAAGTGTGGTATAATGGGTCTTAGTTGTCCTCAACGGGTGGTTTTGGTATAAGTCGGAATAATGGGTTTTTATTCTCCTTGCTGAGTCTAGTGGGTCTTAACGGGACTAACTGGTTCATAATATGTTAATTAGACCTAGGTGGATCTAAGTGTGGTACAATGGGTCATAGTGGTCCTTAAGGGTAACGAATAAATGGATGTAAGTGGGTCACAGTGGTCCTTTAAGGTCGTTTTGGCAGGTACTTACTATCGTTTTCTTCCCATTCTCTTGCCTAATCAGCTATTCGGTTTTTGAAAAGGTTTGATCTATTTTTCATGGTTCTATATAAGTCGTATATGCCAACTAAATTCAACTTTCTTATGTATGTCTACTTGTTTCTTGAGTTTACGAATTTGCATGTTGCTTCAGAATGTTTTAAACCTGAGCTTATTTCTATTACCGGGTATGATTCATGGTCGTTGCCATACTCGACAATGAAGGTATCGTGACTTGGTAAGCGATTACCTAAGCGTTTGGTAAACGACTCCTTATTCTTCCTAAAAAGTCTAAGTGGGTCATAAAAAGTTAAAAACAGATTATACATAATTTCAACCGGTGAAAACGTAATGTTTATATAAATAATATTATAAGTTTTCAGACAGGTCATACATAGTTTATAGTATGAACTCTGTATAAAGTTTTGTGTTAATAAAACAGTAGACGAGCTTTAGTGTTTCAAATATGCACATAATCGATAATATCATAGTACTTTGAATTCTTATAAACAAACACGGAAGGTTATCTAATCGCATAAAATTTATAGTTTATACATAAAACAAAGTCTTTATGCATAAAAAACAAATTATATGAATATATATATATATATATGTATATATATATATGTATAGATTATTCAAATACGGTTTTATTCTTTTTAATGGGTAGTTTTCATATAAGTGAGAATAATGGGTTTTATTCTCCTTAAAGAGTCTTAAGTGGGTTAGAGTGGGACTAAGTGTGTCATAATATGTCTAATTAAACCTAAATGGATTTAAGTGTGGTATAATGGGCCTTAGTGGTCCTCAATTGGTCGTTTGGTAACAATTGCTTATATGACTTTTATTCTCCTTAACGTGTCTAAGTGGGTCAAAATGGGAGCAAGTGGGTCATAATTCACAATGTGTCTAATTGAAGTATAATGGGTTTTAGTGTACTTTAATGGGTCGTTTTGGTGTATACATGGGTTTATTCTCCTAAACGTGTCTTAGTGGGTCATAATAAGACTAAGTGGGTCATAATATCTCTAATTGGATCTAACTGAGGTATAAAGGGTCTTAGTGGTGCTTAATGGGCCGTTTTTTTTTAATCGGGTTTTATTCTTGTTTGCGAGTCTAAGTGGATCATTATATGTCTAATTGGACCCAAATGGATCATGTTGACTTATAAAGGGTCTTCGTGGTCCTTAATGTTCGTTTTGGAATAAGTGAGAATCATGGGTTTTATCATCTCTAACGTGTCTAAGGGGCTATTTGGTTGATTTAACATCAAGTCCTTTGTGGATAAATCACTCTGGATAGATTGCGAAGATGTTATTTATGACGGTTTTTTTCATAGATGGAAGGAGCATGTTCTTTAATTGGGAAGGGTGGGTTTGGGAATTTTTTTTTGGGTTTTTGCATAAAGCTCCCTCCTACAAACTTACTAAATAAGCCACGTTCTAGATGATTAAGTCATTACCAAACAACCATGTCTAACTCACCAAATATGCTGAGTTCCATTTAAGCTAATTAAGCTGCAAAGAGACATGCCTTAAGTGGCTCAAAATGGTAGTGTATGGGTCATAATGGGTTGTTTTGGTGTATACATGGGTTTATTCTCCTTAACGCGTCTTAGTGGGTCATAGTATATCTAATTGGATCTAATTGAGGTATAAAGCGTCTTAGCGGTGCTTAATGGGCCGTTTTCGTATAATCGGGTTTTATTCTTGTTTGCGAGTTTTATTCTTGTTTGCGAGTCTAAGTGGATCATAATATATCTAATTGGACCCAAATGGATCATGTTGAGTTATAAAGGGTCTTCTTGGACCTTGATGGTCGTTTTGGAATAAGGGAGAATCATGGGTCTTATTCTCTCTAACGTGTCTAAGGGGCTGTTTGGTTGATTTAACATCAAGTCCTTTGTGGATAAATGTGTCTGGATAGATTGTGAAGATTTTGTTTATGAGGGTTTTTTCATAGATGGAAGGAGCATGTTCTTTAATTGGGAAGGGTGGGTTTGGGAAAAAAAACATGACTTTTTGCAAAAGGCTCCCTCCTACAAACTTACTGAATAAGCCACGTTCTAGATCATTATGTCATTACGAAACAACCATGTCTAAGTGGATCATAATATATCTAATTTGACTCAAATGGATCATGTTGAGTTATAAAGGGTCTTCGTGGTTCTTAATGGTTGTTTTAGAATAAGGGAGAATCATGGGTCTTATTCTCTCTAACGTGTCTAAGGGGCTGTTTGGTTGATTTAACATCAAGTCCTTTATGGATAAATGTGTCTGGATAGATTGCGAAGATTTTGTTTAGGAGAGTTTTTTCATAGATGGAAAGTGCATGTTCTTTAATTGGGAAGGGTGGGTTTGGGAAAAAAAACTTGGCTTTTTGCATAAAGCTCCTTCTTACAAACTTACTGAAAAAGCCACGGTTTAGATCATTAAGTCATTACCAAACAACCATGTATAACTGACATAATAAGATGAGTCTCATTTAAGCTAATTAAGCTGCAAACAAACATGCCTTAAGTGGGTCAAAATGGTAGTATATGGGTCATAATGTGTGCAAGTGTATGTAAATGGATCTATTAAAGGTATAATGGGCCTTAGTTTTCCTTAACGTGGTTTATTCTTCTTAACGATTCTAAGTAGGTCAAAAAAGGAAAATTGGGTCATAATTTGTCTAATTGGTCCTAAATGTACCCAAGTGTGGTATAATGGGTCTTAGTGGTCTATAATGGTCAT
The DNA here is from genome assembly GCA_036898165.1 of Silybum marianum. Lineage (NCBI taxonomy): Eukaryota > Viridiplantae > Streptophyta > Magnoliopsida > Asterales > Asteraceae > Silybum > Silybum marianum. The sequence goes on along the minus strand of CM072540.1, from coordinate 8,884,064 downwards.
TTTGGTAATAGGCGGTATAATGAGTTTCATTTTCCTTAACGAGTCTAAGTAGGTCAAAAAGTGGACAAATTGGGCCATAACTTGTCTAGTTTGAGCTTAATGGTTCTAATAGAGGTTAGAATGGGCCTTAGTGGTCCTTAATGGCTCGTTAATTGGTTGTTTTTTGGTGCAAGTGGATTTGAGATCTCGGGTGGTGGCGAACAATGCTGCCCAATCCTAAAATTTGTTCTATACATATGCCCAGCAATGAGTGATCCTCGGGGGAGGAGCACGAACGGGGTGTCCTTGAATTTGAGGGTAAAGAGCTTGCTTGTTCTACGGGATCCGACGCATGCCTCTCATGTGTCTAATTTAGGTATAACAGTTCTTAACGGTCTATAATGGCTCATATTGCTATAAACGGATGTTAGTATGTTCCGGTGGTATTTCATTTTTCTTAGCTTATTTCAATCTCTTTAAAGGTGATTTTTTTTTCAAAAGGAATTACTACTGCCATGTTTCTGCATAAAATGAGTTAAGTATTTGGAGGCTCCATTTATACAAGCCTTAATTGATTCTATTAGGTGAGACTAATCATCTGTCGTTTTAGAATAAGTGAGAATAATGGGTCTTATTCTACTTAACTAGTCTAAGGGGTTGTTCGATTTTGGCTTAATGGGCTGTATAAGCCTTATAGCTTATACACTCACCCATAAAAGGTTGTTCGGTTGGGGATTATTCAGAAAAAGTTGGCCGATTCGCACAACCTATTTACCTCACTTGTATACACTCAGCCATTCAAAAGACATAACCTACCCCTCCTTATTCACACAACCCATTTATGCTATCTATGAAATGATTTTTTTCTCAATCTCTCTCTCTCTCTCTCTCTTTGCGCTGTCAAAATTTTCCCCCACACTATCGGCTAATCTTTTCTCTAACCTACCTTCGTGAAGCTAGATCAGTGGTTGCTGCTATTTTTAGGTTTTCTTTTCTTGTTTTTGGGTTATTCCGACAAATCTCTCTGCTATTCTTCCCAAGTCTCGTTTTAGGTTTTTTTCTTGACGTTGATTTGAAATCAGGTTTTCTTGGTTGTTCCTGTTTAGGAATTTCTAAGAGGCTTTGGTCTATCGGTGGAATGAAAAGCTAGAGAACAGAATAAATCATATATGAAATGGAAAGTAAGGAAAGAGAGAAATAATAATGGAACGGAATGTTAGAGAAGAAAAGCGGTGGTATGGAAAGTTAGGGAAAATGATGGTTTTGTTGATATGGTTTCATTTCTAACATTCAGACTGTTTATTCAGCATAACAACCCGAACTATAACTTATCTGTTATCACACAAACAACTTTATCAATACAGACAACTGTATCCATACAGGTCTAAATGCAGACACCCCTTAAGTAGGTCATAATGGTACCAAGTGAGTCATAATACGTCTAATTAAACCTAAATGGATCTAAGTGCGGTATAATGGGTCTTAGTTGTCCTCAACGAGTGGTTTTGGTATAAGTCGGAATAATGGGTTTTTATTCTCCTTGCTGAGTCTAAGTGGGTCTTAACGGGACTAAGTGGTTCATAATATGTTTAATTAGACCTAGGTGGATCTAACTGTGGTACAATAGGTCATAATGGTCTTTAAGAGTCGGTTGGGTAACGACTGGTATTAGACCTAAATGGATATAAGTGGGTCACGGTGGTCCTTAAAGGTCGTTTTGGCAAGTACTTATTATCGTTTTTTCCCATTCTCTTGCCTAATCAACTATTCGGTTTTTGAGAAGGTTTGATCTATTTCTCGTCGTTCTATATAAGTCGTATATGCCAACTAAATTCAACTTTCTTATGTATGTATACTTGTTTTTTGAGTTTACGAATTTGCATGTTGCTTCAGAATGTTTTTAACATGAGCTTATTTCTATTACCGGGAAAGATTCATGGTCGTTGCCATACTCGACATTTAAGGTAATGTGACTTGGTAAGCGCTTACTTAGGTAAGCGTTTGGTAAACGACCCCTTATTCTTCCTAAAAAGTCTAGGTGGTTCATAAAAAGTTAAAAACAGATTATACATAATTTCAACCGGCCAAAACATAATGTTTATATAAATAATATTGTATGTTTTCAGATAGGTCATACATAGTTTATAGTATGAACTCTGTATAAAGTATTGTGTTAATAAAACACTAAACAAACTTTAGTGTTTCAAATATGCACATAATCGATGATTTCATGGTACTATAGATTCTTATAAAGTATAAACAAACACGGAAGCTTATCCAATTTTATAAATTTCATATTTTGTACATAAAACAAAGTCTTTATGCATAGAACACAAATTATATGAATATATATATATTATTCAAATAGGGTTTTATTCTCTCTAATGGGTAGTTTTAATATAAGTGAGAATAATTGGTTTTATTCTCCTTAAAGAGTCTAAGTTAAGTCGGAATAAGTGTGTCATATTATGTCAGATTAGACCTAAATGGATCTAAGTGTGTCATAATATGTTTGATTAGACCTAAATGGATCTAAATGTGGAATAATGGGCCTTAGTGGTCTTCAATGGGTCGTTTGGTAACAATTGCTATTATGACTTTTATTCTTCTTAACGAGTCATAATGGGAGTAATTGGGCCATAATTCATAATGTGTCTAATTGAAGTATAATGGGTTTTAGTGTACTTTAATGGGTCGTTTTGGTGTATACATGGGTTGATTCTCCTAAACGTGTCTTAGTGGGTCATAATAGGACCAAGTGGCTCATAATATCTCTAATTGGATCTAACCGAGTTATAAAGGATCTTAGTGGTGCTTAATGGGCCGTTTTCGTATAATCGGGTTTTATTCTTGTTTGCGAGTCTAAGTGGATCATAATATATCTCATTGCTCCCTAAAGGATCATGTTTAGTTATAAAGGGTCTTCATGGACCTTGATGGTCGTTTTGGAATAAGGGAGAATCATGGGTCTTATTCTCTCTAACGTGTCTAAGGGGCTGTTTGGTTGATTTAACATCAAGTCCTTTGTGGATAAATGTGTCTGGATAGATTGCGAAGATTTTGTTTAGGAGGGTTTTTTCATAGTTGGAAGGAGCATGCTCTTTAACTGGGAAGGGTGTGTTTGGGAAAAAAGAACTTGGCTTTTTGCATAAAGCACCCTCCTACAAACATACTGAATAAGCCACGTTCTAGATCATTAAGTCATTACCAAACAACCATGTATAACTAACCGAATAAGCTGAGTCCCATTTAAGCTAATAAAGCTGCAAACAAACATGCCTTAGGTGGATCAAAATGGTAGTATATGGGTCATAATGGGTCATTTTGGTGTATACATGGGTTTATTCTCCTAATCGTGTCTTAATGGGTCATAATATGTCTAATTGGATCTAATTGAGGTATAAAGGGTCTTACTGGTGCTTAATGGGCCGTTTTCGTATAATCGGGTTTTATTCTTGTTTGCGAGTCTAAGTGGATCATAATGTCTAATTGTGGACCCAAATGGATCATGTTGAGTTATAAAGGGTCTTCGTGGTCCTTAATGGTATTTTTGGAATAAGGGAGAATCATGGGTCTTATTCTCTTTAACGTGTCTAATGGGCTGTTTGGTTGATTGCGTAGATTTTGTTTAAGAGGGGTTTTTCATAGATGGAAGGAGCATGTTCTTTAATTGGGAAGGTGGGTTCGGGAAAAAAAACTTGGTTTTTGCATAAAGCTCCCTCCTACAAACTTACTGAATAAGCCACGTTCTAGATCATTAAGTCATTACCAAACAACCATGTATAACTGGCCGAATAAGCTGAGTCCCATTTAAGCTAATTAAGTTGCAAACAAACATGCCTTAAGTGGGTCAACATGGTAGTATATGGGTCATAATGTGTGCAAGTGTACGTAAACGGATCTAATAAAGGTATAATGGGTCTTAGTTTTCCTTAACGTGGTTTGTTCTTCTAAACGATTCTATGTAGGTGAAAAAAGGAAAATTGGGTCATAATTTGTCTAATTGGTCTTAAATGTACCTAAGTGTGGTATAATGGGTTTTAGTGGTCTATAATGGGTCATTTTGGTAATAGGCGGTATAATGAGTTTCTTTCTCCTTAACGATTCTAAGTAGTTTCAAAAAAGGGACAAATTGGGTCATAATTTGTCTAGTTGGACCTTAATGGTTCTAATAGAGGTTTAAATGGGTCTTAGTGGTCCTTAATGGCTCGTTAATTAGTTGTTTTTTGGTGCAAGTGGATTTGAAGGTCATAATGTGTCTAATTTAGATATAACAGTTCTTAGTGGTCTATAACGGCTCAGATTGCTATAAATGGATGTTAACATGTTATGCTGGTTTTTCATCTTTCTTAGCTTATTTCTTACAGGTGATTTTTTTTCAAAAGGAATTACTACTGCCATTTATACAAGCCTAAATTGATTCTATTAGGTGAGATTAATCATCAGTCGTTTTAGAATAAATGAGAATAATGGGTCTTATTCTAGTTAATCCAAGGGGCTGTTCGTTTTTGGCTTAATGGGCTGTATAAGCCTCATAGCTAATTCACTCAGCTATAAAAGGCAGTTTGGTTGGGTGATCCCTGCATCATTGGGGCTTATTCAGAAAATTTTGGCCGATTCACACAACCTATTTACTTCACTTGTATACACTCAGTCGTTCAAAAGACATAACCTACCCCTCCTTATTCACACAACCCATTTATGCTTTCTAGGAAATCAATCTTTTCTCAATCTCTACCCCAAAATACCGGCTAATCTTCTCTCCAACCGTCGAAGATGACTACCTTGGTGAAACTAGATCCATGGTTGCTGCTCTTTTTTGGTTTTCTTTTCTTGTTTTTGGGCTTTTGTGACAAATCTCTCTCTGCTAATCTTCCCCGAGTGTCGTTTTAGGTTTTTTTCTTGACGTTGATTTGAAATCAGGTTTTCTTGGTTGTTCCTGTTTTGGAATTTCTAAGAGGCTTTGGTCTATCGGTGGTATGAAAAGCTAGAGAAGAGAATAAATCATAATGGAGTGGAATGTTATAGAAGAATGCGGTGCTATGGAAAGTTAGGGAAAGTGATGGTTTTGTTGATATGGTTTCATGATAGTAGGTGAAGGAATGGTTTTCAAGAAGGAAAAACGTCCAAAGATGTATTGATAAAATCATATATAATATACATCAAGGTTTAATCATTTATGATATTCAAATTTGGGATCGACATACATAGTTTATAGTATGAACTCTTTATAGAGTTTTGTGTTAATAAAACAGTAGATGAGCTTTAATGTTTCAAATATGCACATAATCGACAATATCATAGTACTTTAGATTCTTATAAACAAACACGGAAGGTTATCCAATCTTATAAATTTTATAGTTTATACATAAAACAAATTCTTTATGCATAAAAATCAAATTATATGAATATATATATATATATGAATATATATATATATGTATAGATTATTCAAATAGGGTTTTATTCTCCTTAATGGGTAGCTTTATTATAAGTGAGAATAATGGGTTTTATTCTCCTTAAAGAGTCTTAAGTGGGTTAGGTGGGACTAGTGAAAGGAGGAAGGCCCCCATGCAAATTTATTAAAACCCAAACAAAAAAAACAAGGTACAAAACAAACTAATCCGTCCAAAGCTTAGCAAAACAAAACCAAGCCACAATAAGCCAAAATAAGCACAAACAAATGAGCCAACTGAAAATACATCTAATATAAAGCATAGCCTGTCGACGCTCCAAACACTCCATCACGAACCAGACCCGATCATCATGTATTTTCATTCTTAGTCATTCTCTTTCTATCGGTCTTCCACGCAATACGCATCAACACCTCTCTTTTGATGAGCATCAAAAATACTTACGATTCCTCTCCACCCAAATGTGATAGACCATTGCCGAAATTGCCACCTTTTGTAATGTCGACCACCTTTTCCAATTCCCATTCATCCAATACAATAGAATATCATCCCAGTTTCCCGGGCTCATGGTATGCTCAATCTCTCGTTTGATCGTGTTCCAAATAGTCTTGGAGTACTACACTCAAAGAAAAGATGGTTATGTGTTTCTATAGTCATGCTACATAAAAGTTCACTTCAGATCTGGGGGATCATTCTTCCAATTAGCAATTCGATTTGGGTTGGCAATCTTTTCAAACATGCCATCCAAATACATAACGCATGTTTCGGAATAAAAGCTTTATTCCAAACAACCTTATGCCAAGGCATAATAGGCCCCGGGTCTTCAAGAGTTTTCCACGCAAGATTAATCGAGAAGACTTGTCGTGTCTGATTTGGTCCCAACCATAACACACGATCCTCTTCATCTATAGGGGTCGGTATAGCAACATTCACCAACTATGGATATCTCTCTATCCAAGCATCCGACCATTCATCACCAAACTTATCCATTACATCCATAACCGTGGAATTAGTAAGCATACCATTCTCATTGATGAATCGATAAGTCACATAATTGGACAGGGGACCATGTACAATCCAAACCTTTTTGCTCTGTCAAATTTTTGATTAAAATATACCAAGACCTCTTTGCTCTGTCAAAATTTTCCCCCAAAACTACCGCCTAATCTTCTCTCCAACCATCGAAGATGAGTACCTTGGTGAAGATAGATCCATGGTTGCTGCTCTTTTTAGGTTTTCTTTTCTTGTTTTGGGTCTTTTCCGACAAATGTCTCTCTGCTAATCTTCCCCAAGTCTCATTTTAGTTTTTTTTTTCTTGATGCTGATTTGAAATCAGGTTTTCTTGGTTGTTTCTGTTTTGTAATTTCTAAGAGGCTTTGGTTTATCGGTTATATGAAAAGCAAGAGAAAAGAATAAATCATATATGAAAGTCAGAAAAGAGAAAAATCATAATGGAACGAAATGTTAGAGAAGAAAAGCGGTGGTATGGAAAGTTAGGGAAAGTGATGGTTTTGTTGATATGGTTTCATGACAGTAGGTGAAGGATTGATTTTCAAGAAGGAAAAAGTCCAAAGATGTATTAATAAAATCATATATACAATATATCAAGGTTTAATCATTTATGATATTCAGATTTGGGATCGACATACATATATATATGCATATATCTCAAAGTTATTCAATTCAATATTGTTTTATCAGACATAAAAATATAGATCAAGGGTAAAATGGTCATTTCTGACATTCAGACTGTTTATTCAGCATAACAACCGAACTACAACTTACACAAACAACTTTATGAATACAGACAACTGTATCCATACAGGTCTAAATGCAAAATGAACCAAACAGCCTGTAAGTAGGTCATAATGGTACCAAGTAGGTCATAATACGTCTAATTAAACCTAAATGGATATAAGTGTGGTATAATGGGTGTTAGTGTTCCTCAACGGGTGGTTTTGGTATAAGTCGGAATAATGGGTTTGATTCTCCTTGCTGAGTCTAAGTGGGTCTTAACGGGAGTAAGTGGTTCATAATATGTTTAATTAGACCTAGGTGGATCTAAGTGTGGTACAATGGGTCATAGTGGTCCTTCAGGGTCGTTTGGGTAACGACTGGTATTAGACCTAATTGGATGTAAGTGGGTCAAAGTGGTCCTTAAAGGTCGTTTTGGCAGGTATTTATTATCGTTTTTTCCCATTCTCTTGCCTAATCAACTATTCGGTTTTTGAGAAGGTTTGATCTATTTCTCATGGTTCTATATAAGTCGTATATGCCAACTAAATTCAACTTTCTTATGTATGTATACTTGTTTCTTGAGTTTACGAATTTGCATGTACCTTCAGAATGTTTTAAACCTGAGCTTATTTCTATTACTGGGTAAGATTCATGGTCGTTGCCATACTCGACAATTAAGGTAGTGTGACTTGGTAAGCGCTTACCTAGGTAAGCGTTTGGTAAACGACCCCTTATTCTTCCTAAAAAGTCTAAGTTGTAACATCCTATTTTAAGAGATTAGATAAAAATATGTGGATATATGAAAGTGTGGGGGTATAATTATTTTATAGTGAAATCCAAGGGGTTTATTGTGTCATTCTCTTAATCTAGTAATTATATAAATTGAGGTTTTAAGAGAAAAGAAAAAGAAATCAGAAAAGTTTTGAAGAGAGAAGTCGGGAGAAGAAAATGAAGGCGATGGAATGCTTCTAGGGCTCGATATCTTGATTTCTTACCCTCAAATCGACAAATGAAGGTGAGTTATGTATGTTTTAGTTTGATTTCATGTTATATCGATGTTTAGGTTGCTATTGGGTTCGATTTTTGGGATTCTAGGGCTCAAAATTGGGTTTAAATGGCTGTCCTATGTGAAAGTATGTGATAAACCATCTTTTATTGTGTATTTTTAGCCCTAATTCAGTCCCAATGTGTTATATCTTCATATTGATGCTTAGAACCTAAAATCTTTCAAGGATTGCAACAAAGTTGAGTATTATATATATTGTTGGTAAAAGTTATTTGTTAGATAAGTTTATTTCATGTTTAGTATAGTATTGAACTCGTTTAAAATGTTCCCTTTTGAGTTGAAGAAAAGCGTAATCCTTGACAATCTTTTAAAATCAAAGTTTAGTGATGAACTTTAAGACATTAAAATCATCATGTTTATGTTAAGATGTTTGATATAGTTGTTTCTTGGTATCATTAGGATGATATTAGATGGAATGAAGAAGAAAATTTCCACCCGGGCATGTTTTTTATGGTAGATTAAAATGCTATGTTCAAAGCAGTTGACTTTTTCCAAAAAGTCAAACTGTTTTGCATAATCATAAAATTGAGTCGTTTTATGCGAAATTAAGAACTAAATTCGATGGATATAGTTATTAGAAGTATATAAAGGTGTTAGAATGATTATATCAATGTTTCTTATGAGTTTTTGATGTATTTTCAAAGTTAAAGAATGTTTTGGTTCGGTTTGAACTAAAATATGAAAGTCTATGCATTAGTTAGAATTTAAGTGATTAACCAACGTGCGAATTTTCTAATCGTATTTTAATGCATATAGTAATCATGTTTTGAAGGTTGGTATGTAAGCAATGAGCCTCATAAGAAATATGACTATGTGACCGGATTAAAGTTAGTTTGGTGCTGGAAATTGTAAAAATTGTATAAAATACTCGTAACTCGGATTTAGACGGGTAATACCAATCTGGAACCGTTGAAAAGTCTTGTCTAATCCATATGTTTTGAGTATAAAGTAGTTCGGACTATGAATAGGTCATATAAATGGGTTTCAGAGCTGTCCGTTTTAGACGCAAATAAAAGATTCAAAGTCCATTTTTTTGAGTGGTTCTTTACGTTATATTAAGATAAGAAAGTTCTCTAAATCATTTGTTAAGGATGCTTGTAATTACTTTTATATGACTTATCTTTGTTGGACATGTTTTGGTTCTTAAAGTGGTAAATGCATGATTTTAAATGATGTTGTGAGATATATTAATATTTTATACAAAGTAACTTTATACATATTAAACACGTCTTCTTGATGATAAGTATGTGGAAAATACTTTAGTGGATTGAAAATGTTATATTTTGAACAAGCATACATTGTAACCAAAAGAGGAAAATCACTACTTTGTATAAATGGGGAAATGTGAGTTATTTATTTACTCTATGTTTTGAATATTATTGATATGGATTTGGCGACTTAGGTTCACCCTCTTTGTTGTGTTTGTATCGGGGTTGCTCCCTTTACAGTTAAATGGGTTGCTCCCATCGATGACGTATTAGAGTACTGTGCATGAATATATGTGCCAATTACTCGGCTAATAGGTATAGTGTCAGTTGGACACGGTGTCAGGTGGACACGGTGTCAGGTGGACACGGTGTCAGGTGGACACGGTGTCAGGTGGACACGGTGCGATAGTGATTCTGGTTAGTGCTGGGTAGTGCTCCTCCATTGATTCTCGTTGTTATGGGCCACCCCCTACTATGTGATAATCGTAGAACTTTGTAAATATAGTTAATTGCAAACTTACATTGTTTCTATGAATTTAATGAGTTTGACATATCACAAATATCAAATGTAAATCGTGCATTTTTGTTTAAAAGTATAAAATCTCTTGAAATATTTTTATTATAAAAACTCTTGAACTCACCAGGCATGTAGCCTGATTTGTTTTGTTTGTCGACGTGCATCTCAGGGACTGATTCAAGTGGTCATGCTAGCAAACGTTTTGGTTATTATAAAGCTAGCAGGTAAGTTCGATGGATGATGCGATGCTTGGGACTTTTAGAAGATTAATCTAGTCTTGGTGAATGTATTTTGGTGATTATGAATTTAGCATCATACCTTGTAGTTTGTATATAGTTGTCTTTATGAAGACCACTTAGTAAATGTGGCTTTTGTATAGCCATTTATTCTACAATTTTTTGTATTTTAGCAAAATATTTACAGGTTATAAAATGGCAAAATATGAATTTACGAATGGGTCATGCCGAATTTTTGCCATAAATTATAACTCAAGATTAGGGTGTTACATAAGTGGGTCATAAAAAGTTAAAACCAGGTTATACATAATTTCAACCGGCCAAAACGTAATGTTTATATAAATAATATTATAAGTTTTCAGACCGGTCATACATAGTTTATAGTATGAACTCTGTATAAGGTTTTGTGTTAATAAAACAGTAGACGAGCTTTAGTGTTTCAAATATGCACATAATTGATAATATCATAGTACTCTAGCTTCTTATAAACAAACACGGAAGGTTATCAATCTTATAAAGTTTGTAGTTTATACATAAAACAAAGTCTTTGTGCATAAAAAAACAAATTATATGAATATATATATATATATATATGTATATTCAAATAGGGTTTTATTCTCCTTAATGGGTAGTTTTAATATAAGTGAGAATAATGGGTTTTATTCTCCTTAAAGAGTCTTAAGTGGGTTGGAGTGGGACTAAGTGTGTCATAATATGTCTGATTAGACCTAAATGTATCTAAGTGTGGTATTATGACTTTTATTCAATTTAACGAGTCTAAGGGTGCGTTTGGTTCGCGGGATTATTTTTGAAGGATTTGGATTTCATGGAGGGATTTGGATTTGGAGGGATTTGGATTGGAATGGATTTGAAAATCATAAGTGTGTTTGGTTTGTAGGATTTGGAATGGAATTGGATTTCCATTATTTATAAATAATTTATATAAAAATATAAAAATAATATAAAAATAACATAAAATAATTAAATTACATTTTTATTAATCAATTATTACAAAACAAATGTTTTTAACATTTTAAAAATATTTTTTTTATAAGAAATCCTACGAAATCCCGTGAAATCCCGAGCATCCGTCAAGGATTTCAAAATCCAATGTTCATGGGATTTTAAATGAATCCATGGATTTAGAATCCTTACCATTAGGCAAATCAAACACCGGAATGGATTGGATTTGAAATCCAAATCCCTCCAAATCCCACCAAATCCCGCGAACCAAACGCGCCCTAAGTGGGTCAAAATGGGAGTAAGTAGGTTATAATTCATAATGTGTCTAATTGAAGTATAACGGGTTTTTAATGGGTCATTTTGGTGTATACATGGGTTTATTCTCCTAAACGTGTCTTAATAGGTCATAATAGGACTAAGTGGGTCATAATATCTCTAATTGGATCTAACTGATTTATAAAGGGTCTTAGTGGTGCTTAATGGGCCGTTTTCGTTTAATCGGGTTATAAAGGGTCTTCGTGGTTCTTAATGGTTATTTTGGAATAAGTGAGAATCATGGGTCTTATTCTCTCTAACGTGTCTAAGGGGTTGTTTGGTTGATTTAACATCAAGTCCTTTGTGGATAAATCTGGATAGATTGCGAAGATTTTGTTTATGAGGGTTTTTTCATAGATGGAAGGAGCATGTTCTTTAATTGGGAAGGGTGGTTTGGGAAAAAAAAACTTGGCTTTTTGCATAAAGCTCCCTCCTACAAACTTACTGAATAAGCCACGTTCTAGATCATTAAGTCATTACCAAACAACGATGTATGACTTGTGTTTTGGGTTATGGAAATGCTAACATAGGTATTATTAGGTTAAATCCAAACTGTTTCCTCTCTCCTGAACTAATATTTTTTAAGAGTCATATATTCTATTCCTCTTTAGTTTCATCTTGTGAGAGACCATTGTTTTATGTGATATTGGCAGTTTCATCAATTAATACCACCTCTAACACCACAGATCCTAAATACAACTGATTTGAACATCAGTTTACATCACTTTGCCTTTGGTTCTGAATCTAGAAATAATTAGCGTTCCTTTCTAAACTTACCACAATCGATGAATTAGCTCTATCCCATTTGACTTTGCACCTGCAGATAAGTCAAAGTTAAAAGTCAGAGTCAAAGTTAGGAATGGATGATTTGGTAGTTAAGCTCTTAAAAGAAGAAGAAGAAGAAGGTTAACCCTTAATTAATCACAATCTTTAGCTTTTGTCATAACTGTAATCAGATCTTTATATATCCTTTTTGCTTCATCTGTACATACTAAGTAAGTCCTAACCTAAGTTGCATCTAGGGCAGAAACTTAAGATAAAGATAAAGATGCATTTGTACACCAGTGTATATGTAAAGGGTGGTTTGGGAATAAGTAAGTACAAAGTGATGTAAACTGATGTTCAAATCAGTTGTATGATTGAATTGATCGAGTGATTACAATCTCCACAGGCTTTCGAGAGGCCTGGTCTCTCCCAAAACGGTTTCCCGCTCTAAATTGACTCAAGCAGAATACCCTTTCCCTCTAATCCCATCACCTATTTATACTATCCCTTCTGTTACTTTACTTATTGACCGACTATACAACTTGACCCCAGGGTATAACACAAAGCAAAGCAGATATGAAGACAAGTCTCCAAGTTTAACAAACAAATCCATTTTTCGGCTTCAAGAGTGTGTTTTCATTTCTTTAATTGCGATATAACAAACTGCATTCATGCATGCATGCATATAACATGATTTTTTTTTTCACATGAAGGATTAACGATATCTGTTGCTCACATGCCAACTATTTTTTATAGCTATGTTTTTTATGTATTGGATATAGGAGTTTGTGGATAGCAGATTCCGAGTAAATACTAGATACCGGTGGTTATACAGCAGTGCTTATTTATTTGAAAGCTTTTTGGAAAGTTATTGACTTATTGCTAAGTAGAGCTGTTCATGGGCAGGACGACCCGCTAGGCCTGCGCTGTCCAGCCCGCTAGAAACGAGGGCTTGGGCGACCATCGTCGAAAAAATTGGCGGGCTCGGACTGACTTGTTGAAATTAATGTGCGGACATGGACAATGTAAAAATAAATACGGACAGGTCCGCCCGGCCCGTTTATATTTTATAACTAATATTTTTTACCATTAATTAAAATTGTACTATTAAATTTTAAAACTAAATTATTAAAGTTATAGGATATTAGGATGTGACTCTTGGTTACTCTTGAGAACCCAAAGGACTAATAAACTGGAATCTTTCATTATTACTTACTGACATGTTCTATAATCATTCTTTTATTTTGTTTTTTTAATTAATTCTAAATTGTTAACAAAGAGATAGCTAACGTCTTTGTCTCTCAAATCTCACTCAGTACTTCATAGTTCTCTCAGAGTCTCACTCATCTTCAACACTCAAGATACAAGAACACTTTGAAGATTCATCTATATGATTATACCCTAACTTCTTAAGGTATTTGCTTCTTTTTTAGATGTAGATTATATTATGTTCTTCATTTTTTATCTTTGAAGAAATGATGTTAGTTTTTTTTTTTGATTTTTTAAACGAGTTGTGGATTACAATATACCGAGGTTTATATTTTTTTTTATTATGTTAACTTTTTTTATATGCAGATTACTATACAATATCCATTTTAGTTTTTGAGTTCAATTTAGGACACCACATTAGGTAAGTTATATATTTTTAAATGTCATTATTGTATGTTGAGTTTATAACTTTACATTACTTTTCTAATATTTCTATTTGTTTTCTTTTGTTGAAGGTTCAACAAGTCTTTTTTACTATGGTGATTCCTTTGTTGGAGAAGAAGATGAGAATGAAAATGAAGTTGATGAGGACTCTTTTAACCTTGAATAATAATTGCTAAGTAAGTTTTATACATGTTTTACTACATTCTTTTTTCATAAGTTTGTAATTTTTTCTACTATAACTATTGATTAAATTATTTCTAATACTTTTTAAGTGGCGAGTGTTTGTATCTTAAAAGAATTATGGAGGTTCTTTATCAAAGCTTGTGATTTGTTGAAATTGGCAGTAGCATGATGGAGCCTCGAAAATGTGAATGTTAATGTTTTTTTATGTAATTAGGAATGCTTTATTGACTTTTATGAAAGTCTGACTTTTGTTTTTCATTTCTTTCTCCACTTGCTGAGAAATTGGAGATCCATGTATCATTTTAGTTGTTTAAAATTTTAATTGCAATGGTGTTTTGATTTATTTTTTGGTTTCACAATTGTTAGTGGTCAATTTTATTGATTTATAAGAGTTACACTTGGTAGGCCCGTTAGCCCGTGGGCAAGCCCGTCCCATGCCCGTCCCATTTATAAGGCGGGAAATGGCATGTTGTCAAGCCCGCAAAAAAGGGCTTGGGTTTACAATATTAGGTCCGTTGGACAAAAAAAACAAGCTAGGTCCGGCCCCGCAAATGATCACCTCTATTGCTAAGTTGGATATTCAGGTTAATATATAAAAACTTTGATTTTTCCTTTACTAATCTCACATGGTTCTGTCGGGGCTGTTCGTGCTCATTTTGATGGTAAACGGGTTAGCTATGGAATGGCTTGGTTCTCACACCCATCTGTCTGTCTGTAAGTTCATTTTGTTGTTTTAACGAGCTTGTTCCATTTGATCCTAAATGATATGAAATGTATTATGAAATGGAGAATATTATGAAATTCACTATATAGTGGGAGGTTTTGATTACGGTGTATGGGGTGTAACTTTTAACTGGGGTGTAGAAGAACCGCATAAAGAAATATGAGATGGGGATCGATAACAATGGCCATGGTTATTATTGATCACAAATGTATATCGAACCAACCAACCATCCTACAGTCTTGTCTTTGTTTTTGCTGATTGTATCCATTTAACATTGGGAATGAAATATGCATTCATTCTCTTTCAATTGTTGCTATTTTCCCTGCTCTGTTCCAAACATACATAAGTTTCTCTATTTAGTTGTTCATAATTACTAGAATACTAGATAATGAAAGTTCTTAGAATAACTTACTGTTATTCTGATTCAATCTTAACATCGCATTGAACTTGAGTCAACAAATTTTATTCTATCCTGCATACCAAACGGCATGTGTGGGTTGGTTGAGAAATTTTCAAACCGTACAACACAAATATACAGTTTGGTGTGGGCAGTTTCGGTTAATTTGGGGGGCTCTAAAGCTTTAACTGTGAACTAAAAAATCAAATCCAAATATATAGCTTAAAAAGCGTATAAAAAGTTCATAAGTATTAGCTTAATCTATGGATTAAAAGAAAACTGTAAGCCCAGATCTTTTACATACATGGGTCTAGTCGGTTTAATTTGCGAAAAGAAATGTTCAAATCCCAGACGGTATCTGGTGGCTTAACAATTTTTCAGACCGGCTACAGCCCACAAAAAAACAATCTGATTTGATTCAGCCCCGCAAGTTTTCATGGTCTTGACTCATTTTCGTTTTATATGGATTTAAATTTCACCCAGTTATATTCTAGAACCTAATTATACAGTTTCCTAGTTTAGAGGATTTAGTTTCAGTTTATTAGGGGAGTATTTTGCATTTTTTGCCTGTAATACTATGTAAACAAGGGTTGTGGCATAGTAGACCTTGTGATTAAGGCCAAGGGGATGTGGTGGAATATACCATCTGGCCGTATACAATTCCAGACGGACACAACAATTATGACCACGGAGTTACGAGGGTTTAGGGATTATGATTTAGGGTTTATCAGGGTTGTTAATGTCTTATAGTCACACTTTACTGGAATTGGTCCAAACTTGTACAATAACAGGGCCAAATCATTAAGCTTTGAACCTCATTTCCAATATCATGTGGCCTTTGATCCCCTAGAGCCAAAGGCTGATTCGGTTTTGTTTTTAGGGCTTACAAGTGTGACTGTGAGTTGTAAGTCGGGGGAATACTTGAGGAGAGTATTGGAACGATAGGTTTTTTTTTATGTTTGTCTTGTACTTGTATATCTACATGTATGATAATAATAATAATAAAAATAATAATAATAATAATAATAATGCATTTAAATTCAAATGCAAGACATTCGAGTATCATTAACTTAACTTTTGTATTTTCAGAATTAATAATTATACATAAAACATATTACCATCAGTTCAAGATATATATATATATATATATATATATATATATATATGTATGTATATAGGGGAGGGATCATACAAAAACACCCCCTCTTTAAAGGAACAAATGAACACTTTGTGGACCACATTTGATGTAGGTCCCACACATTAAAAAATCATACCTGATTCAATGGGCCCACCCTATATATAGAGGAAGGTTCAAATGAGAATTTTGCATTTTTAAAGTACAAATGGACACTTGTGGACCACATATGATGTGGGTCTCACATAATATTAAATCATTTATGATTTAATATTATGTGGGACCCACATCATATGTGGTCCATAATTTGTTCATTTGTTCCTTTAAGGAGGGGTGGTTCTTGCTTGATCTCTCCATATATATATATATATATATATATATATATATATATATCTAGAGGCCCACTACATAAATTGCTGAATCAGGTGGCTACCATGCACAACTTTTCTGATTTGTTGAAGGCTGACATTAGGTCCCAATGTACATATTGAACTTAAGTTGCCCACAAGCTCAATATGATTTAAGCTTTGAACCTACCAAGACTTGTGTTGCATACATCTTCTTATAACCTTTGACTTATGATGTACCCTTTGATGCTATGGTGCTTTTACTTCATTGATGTTGTAAACTTCTACTTGGTGAACACTTTGGAATTTTGGTTTCCATTTTGACCATTGAGTTATCTGTATGGGATCGTATATATACTTTCATTAAGAATGTCGTTCATGCTTTTGGAATGCCTTATGGTAACGATCTTTTATGACTTATCGTAATTCACAACAATTGAGTTGTTCAGTTACTATTTAAATATTTATTTAAATAATCTGTCAAGGTGCACCTATGTCTGAAGAAGAAGATGCTATATGGAAAGGAACAGATGGTAATATCACTTGTTTTTTTAGAGACGTTTCTGTGTGCTCAATTTCTGACGTTTCTTTGTTGGAAGTTGTTACAAAGGCTTGTAAAGGAACTTGCTTATCGTCTTGAGGATGTCTATGGGGGGCGTTTGGTTTGCAGGAATCCGATGGAATTGTAAGGAATTGGAATTATCAATTCAATTGACCAAATTCCATTCAGTCATTTGGTTTACCTATGGAATGGAATTGAATTCCACACATTCCACCATCCATGGATTTGGTCATTCCATCACAATTGAGAAGGAATTCAATTCCATTCCATCCCATATTCTCAAAAAGACAAAATTATCCCCATCTTCCCTACTTGATCTGAACCACTACCGGTAACGAACGTCGACCATCGTCGGTCTGAACCACCGTCGACCACTGCCAGTTTGAACCACCGCCGACCACCGTCGACCACCGGCGGTCTGAACCGCCGTCGACCGTCGTCGCGGACCACCGACGGTCTGAACCACCGTCGACCGCCGTCGCCGACCACTGCCGGTCTGAACCACCTTCGACCGCCGCCGCCGACCACCGCCGGTCTGAACCACCTGACGACCGCCAACCACCGCTGGTCTGAACCACCGTTGACGACCGCCGACCGCCGACCATCGCCCGTCTGAACCACCGTTGACGACCGCCAACCACCGCCGGTTTGAACCACCGTCGGTCTGAACCACCGTTGACGACCGCCGACCACCGCCGATCTGAACCACCGTCGATCGTCGCCGCCTCCGACCACCCTCCATCTAAACCACCGCCAACAACCACCGATCTGAACCACCGTCGATCTGAACCACCACCGACCACCGCCGGTCTAAACCACCATTGACGACCGTCGACCACCGCCGATCTGAACCACCATTGACGACCGTCGACTACCGCCGCCGCCGACCACCCTCCGGTTAAACCACCACCGGCCACCGTCGACCACCGCCAACAACCACCAATCTGAACCATCGTCAACCACCGTCGATCCGAACCACCACTGACCACCGCCAATCTGAAGCACCACCGACCATCGCTTACCGGAACCACCGCCGATCTAAACCACCATTGACCACTGCCAATCACTACCGACCACCATCAATCTGAACCATAGTTGTTGGATTCCGGTTTCAAAATATTTAGAAAGGGTATTTTGGTCATTTACCAATATTTCATTCCTATTCCAAAGCTACATTATGTGAACCAAACAAACAAATTCCAATTCCTTTAACAGATTCCATTCCAATGTCTGCCAACCAAACAGGTGGTCAACCCTGATAGCATTCCATTCCAATTCCTTCAAAGTCAAATTCCTTTGTGTATTCCATTCCATCCGAAAACATTCTGCGAACCAAACGCCCCTTGAGTTTTATCCTTGAATTGTTTTTTCTGATTCTAACCTATTTACCAACTTGCTGATACTGATACTGAGAGTATTTACCGATAGTATTTACCAGCTTGCTGATACTGACAGTAATACCACCAGCTTTCTTCAGGTACTAAATTTCAAAAGAAATTTACCTTTACATCATCAAGAATTCACCTATATGTCTTTAAGAGCATAATTTCTTATCTACATGAATTAACTTATTTTGACATACAAAACTGACTTCCAGATGTTGTTATAAAAAAGTATTTTGTTTTGGTTCAACCTGTAGTTCCATATAAAAAAACGGATGGTATAAATTTAGGAACACTTTTCCCGCTGGATCTCTTGCAGGAAAGTGATAAACTACAACTTCAAGTTGTCAATTATATCCTTTATTACGACCCAATTCTTGAAATTTGGGACACAAGTATTCAATTAGTTCTGGAAATTGTAAATTTCACTTTTCATAGTTCTACAAAAATGCTTCACTATTTATAAATGTCTTGGCTGCCCTCCAATAATGAGGAAATGTTGGATTTTTATTAGTATATGTTAGTTGTAATGAAGGCAAATAGGTAAATTCTGGCTTGAAATTTTTCCCAAAAAGAGAACTTTGTGCAATTTACATGTAAGCTTTGAGACTTGGAGTATGTATCCCAAAAAGAAGTCCAATTTTGATTTTTGAGATGCAAACCTAGTATCGTAGGCTTATCTTTTACCTTCAAAATGTTTCCATTATATGATGCTTTTTAAATAGTAAAATGTTGTCAATTATGTTATGTCAAATTTTGAGTTAAAACCCCAACAAATAAATGAAAACAAAACCCTTATCGCATATTTTCTTGTTATCTGCAGAAAGATTCTTATAGAAGTCGTTTACTTATGCTTCTTGGGTGGGTGAGGAGAAAGAGTATTGCAGTTGGGTTGGGATTGTTTGTGATAATTCTACCAGTCATGTTCATCAGATTCATCTCCGTAACCGATGTTATTAGAAGGAAATTTAAGTTCATCCCTGTTGCATTTGGTGCAACTCAAGCATCTAGACTTGAGTTGCAATGATTTCGGGAAGACTGTTTTTCCCCTAAACTAAATGCGTGAAAGACTGTTTTTCCCCTCAAAATCTTTTTCTTCAGCTGCAGAAGCATAATAAACAAGGTTCAAGGATGTTGTTCCAACTACAGGAACCTTATTCTTCAGCCCTGGGCTTAGTCCCTAGATTAAAAACAAAAATATCCCATCATCTTTTAGTAAAAACATACCAAGATACTAAAGTAGGCATCTTATATTATCAAGATAGAAGATTTAAAAAACGGGCAAAAAGCATGATCAATAAATTCAAGAATCAGAATTTACTCTTTATAAGAGAAACGCAAACATAGAAGCCAACAAAAAGAACAGTTTTAATAGATTTTCCATGACTAAGGGGCCGTTTACGAAACGCTTACCCGGATAAGTGCTTACCAAGCCATATTACTTTACCGGACGAATATAACAAGTACCATAAATCTTACCCGGTAAGAGCGAAGACAAGGAAAACAATGACCAAGAGTCTTACCCGGGCAAGTGATTGTGACGGCTCTTACCACGGTAAGCGCTTACCGGATAAATTGTTGCATATGATGTCGTTTTTGTGGACTAAAATCTTACCCGGTAAGTGATAGTGTTGAATTTTTCCCGTAAGCACTTACCCGGGTAAGATTTGGTAAACGGCCCCTAAATAGACGAATTTATGATTTTCCCATAACGCGATAACATGATCATGTTGATGCAAACAACATGACAATTTGCGATATACCTCTATCCGTTTATATATTATGCATGTAATGAGATAATATATGAAATATATGGTTAGCCTAATATGTTATATTTTGGCAAATGCTCTACCAAAAAAGGATGTATCATACATCTAATATAATATATAGTTAGCGTAACATGTTATACCTTTTATTGCCTTTCCTCTCAAGTATTCCCCCAAAGGAAGAGCCTTGAAATTGCTGTTTATAGATCGTTGTAATGTATACAAGCGTAAAAATGTGAATTTTTCATTGTTTGTTATAAACCAGTGTAAAAACTTATATTTTTTAACGGTTGTAAAACTGCTTAAGAAGTCGTATTAATTTTCCAAGTTATATCCTAGAATGATATAAAAAATGTGATGATTTTAAATTTAAATATTTAAAGACCTGAGATGTTTACACCATTGTTGGTTGAAAAATCATGACCTTGCTTGATGTAGGATGTTTCGTTGAACCGGGAAAATAGGTGAACAATGTTTCATTGAAGCCTCCAAAGTTGTCATCTTTATAAATCGTTGTTACATATAGAAGTGTAAAAATTTAAACTTATTCATGGTTTATTATAAAACGGTGTAAAGTCTTGTATTTTTTAACAGTAGTATCGAAAAGCTGCTTAAATACTAATATGTATTTTCAATGTTGACATTAATGTAGGTTGTTTTGTTAAACCGTAAAAATAGGTGAACCAATGTTTCATTGAAACGTTCAATGTTGTCATCTTTATAGATCGTTGTTACGTATAGAAGCATATAAATGTGAACTTTTTCATAGTTTGTTATAAAACGGAGTAAAGTTTTGTATTTTTTAACAGTTGTGTCGAAAAACTACTTAAATACTAATATTTATTTTCAATGTTCTTTTTAGAGTGATACAACAATGTGATGATTTTAAATGTAAATATTTAAAGACGTGACATATTTACACCGTTGTTTGTTATAGATTTAAAAACGCGTGACCTTGACGTAGGTTGTTTCGTAGAACCGTGAAAATATGTGTCCAATGTTTCATTAAAACATCCAAAGTTGTCACATTCATAGATCGTTGTAATGTATACAAACGTAAAAATATGAACTTTTCAATGTTTATTATAAACCGGTGTAAAAACTTATATTTTTAGCAGTTGTGTCGAAAAACTGTCTAAAAATTATATTAATTTTCCATGTTCTATCTTAGAGTGATACAAAAATGTGATAATTTTAAATGTAAATATTTAAAGACGAGAGGTTTTTGCACCGTTGTTGGTTATAACTTAAAAAAATCATGACCTTGACGTAGGTTGTTTTGGTGAACTGTAAAAATAGGTGAACAATGTTTCATTGAAAACTTCCAAAGTTATCACCTTCATAAAAGTTGCTTAAATACTAGTATTTGTTTTCAATGTTCTTTTCTTGAGTGATACAAAAATGTGATGATTTTAAATGTAAATATTTAATGACTTGAGCTTTTTACACCGTTGTTTGTAATAGCTTTGAACAGTGCTGTTCTTTAGGGTGTTTCTTGTGGTTCCATTGCACAGGGCGTCGAGGGCCTCTGATTTTTACTTTTATTTTGTATAAAAAAATATAATATAAGAAATATAATCAAGATGAAATAACATGTTAGCGTGTTGCTGAGTTGGTTAGCACTCCCATTCGCCAAGGTCAAACCCCAGGTTCGATTTTCTCACTGCACGATTAAATCTTTCAACTTTTTTTTTTGAAAAGAGCTCTCAATTATTTTCTCAATAATTTCTTTACTATATAAAAATTATGCGCTTTCTTTAATATTACGTACATCATTTGTAAATTCAAAAAAAGGACAAATTAATTATATAATAATTTTTATGATTTTTAAGATAATTTAATTGTATAAATTTTATGATTCCTTTATTTTTTTCATTATCTATTTATAAATTTATATTAAAATATAACATTTATTTTATTTTGATTGTCATAGGGTCTTAAATCGTGTCTTTCTTTTTTTGGGTATAACAATTATTATTTGTTTTTCTTATTATTTTTTTAATTACTAGTAACTATCTGTGTTATATGTTGTACATTACATTTATTGTGTTATCATTTTTAGTTTTCCTACTAATTAACTTTTTATTATTACTAGCAGATTAATCATATAAAATTTATGATCATTAAGCTAATAATATATAGACCAATTTGATTTTTGTTTGAATTTTGTTTGTGATTATTTGTACTTGCATGCATATTTAAATATAATTTTTTTTTTGAACTTAATAAATAATATAATTAGAAAAAAGTAAGATCATAGTTAGGTTTTGCACAGAGCCTCTAAAATGTCAAGAACGGTCCTGATTCTGGTCCCTAACGGGTACGGATGATGGAATCTCTTCCCCGTCATTTAATGGGCCTATCCCCAGTTTACCCCGGTTGGAACTTCGTTCCTTCTTGCATAATAAGATTCCTATTTAGTAGATGAACTCTCTTAATTTTTGGTTCATAGTCTCACGCACAAAAACACATAAAACCGCAACTCCTTTTTCGATCCAGGATGGGAAATGTAATACCCAATCTCGACCTCATCCCGATTTGAGCCAAACAGTGATCCCTGACCCGGATATAGTTTGGTAGGAAATCCCAATCCTCGATCTGGACGGGTGAACGAGGTTCTTTGACAGGTCAGAATAAATCACCATGCTATCTATAATCATCAAATTGTCATTATTTCATAAATAAATCTCACTTTAAGATTTTAAAAATTATAAATTCTAAACTAAAATTTTTAATTTATATCAGAGGTTTTTGAATTTATAATTAAAATAACAATAACATAACTAAAATTAAAATATTTTAATTTAACATTTCATTAAATAAAACTAAATAGAATTAAAATAGCCTTGTCACTACAATAATCGAAATAAATAATAAAAATACAATCACGGTAACTTGAATAAAATTTTAACACTACTAAAATAAATGATGAACATAACCATTAATTTTAAATATTGTTATTTTTAAAACCGTAACAACCTGATTTTCGTCCATGTTGAAAAAAGTGTTGAATCGAGCGATTCAATAACCGAATGATAATTTCAGAGTTTGAGCAGTGGTGCCATATGGGAGTGACATCTATCACTATAGCACCGATGATACTTAGAGTATGTTCGTCTCGACTATTGTGCCACCGGTGGTACCAAGTGGTTGGTGGACCCAACAATTGTACCATGTTGTAGTGACAATGGCACAATGTTTCAACCGGGTCTTTGGTAAAGTGGAATATCGGGTCCTCTTTGTGTTCCACTCTTAGAATCAAGGAAATAAGTATTTTGAAGTTAATTATATTAGGTATCATCTACTGTAACACCCGGGAAAAATGGGTGCATGAGCTAAATAGAGTGTTTCAAAGATCTAATGATGGGTTTCAATGAATGGGAAGAAAGGAGCGAAAACCGAAGTCGAAACGAGTCTCGGTACCCACTTGGCAATCATGACAGGCTATCTTGCCATTTCATGATCGCATGGTAAAATCGCCAGGACCATCAGGAAACGTTTTCTTCAGCTAAAACTCACGGTACACGTCGGGCTATCATGACAGGCGATGATGCCATGTCAAGATCGCGGGGCAAGATCGCCCGGAACTTCGAAGTGGCCAAAATTCAGCAAAAGACTCGCGGTACACGTTGTGCGATCATGCCCTGTCATGATCGCAAGGCAAGATCGCCCGTAAGGGTTAGAGGGTAACTTTAAGTGCGTTTTTCAGCCAGACTTCTCATTTTTATCAGATATCAAAACGTATTTTGCTCTCTCCTATCGAAGGAGATTTTTAGGGCATTTATACTCTCACCTACCTCATCCCAAACCCTTTATTGCTTTATTAAGTGAAGATTCAAGGCAAGATCAAGTATTAAAGCTTCAAGTGGTGGCATTCTTGACGTTCTCATAAAAATTCATCATCTTCATCCTCTTAGAGACTTTTCTAGGGTTTTGCCAAACCCTAGTTTGTGAGTTCAAATCTAAACCTTATAAACTCAAATACTTGTTATAAATGTCGTATTTACTGATTTTAGGTTACAATTTTATGTATTTATGTATTTGGGATAGGCTTGAAGATTTTAGGTCAAAATGAGAAATTTGAGTATTTTGTTTTAAGATGATGGTTTGAGCATCATAAATGGTTTTAATGTTTGGAAGTGTTCTAAAATGATATACTCTTTGGTTTTTGACACCAAAGTGGTTTGACCTAATTTTAGGTAAAATGCACATTTCAAAGAGAAATGATTATTTAAAGGTTTTCGGTGTTTGGAAATCTATCAATACGTCTTGTGAGATGTATTTGATTTATAGACTAGCCAGTCATGGATCCATAGGCATAAGAGTCTAAATTTATTTATCATGAAGGATAGTCTAAGTTACCCTTTTAAATTGGAAAGTGACATTGTGGAATTTGCCTGTTATTTCCTGACTATCCTTTCACTCACTCGGAATTTTGCATTGTGGAATTTGGGTGCGATTCTTGAGGAGAGGGCATGTGTACAAACGACTATCGTACTGGAATTTGGTAGAAGTCTTGTGTTGCATTGTGGAATTTGCGTGCAATCCTTTGTGCCGCCCTGTAACATTGGTTTGTAGTCTACCTTCGTGTCCCACCACAAGTAATGGTAATTTTGGGTCTCCCCCGATAGTTTTAAAAAGACCCTTTCTCATCAAGAGTAAGCTTTCAAGTAAAGTTAAATTGAATAAAGTGTGCCACATCCTTATTTAAAACCTTTTACTGATTTATCCATTTAATTGTTTGTTCTCACTAGGCGTAAGCTTAACACTTGATCTTAAATGTTGTTTTAGCAGGTGATCCGGTGGATGGGGCTCCTTAAGATGGAGTTGAGTGTTGAGCCAGTGAAGGCATTTTTGGTTACACATCATAGTGTAATTATTGGAGATACTAGAAAGATTATTTTGAGGAGTATTAGCAACACCCGAGTCTAATCTATGTATTGTACCATGTAGATTATTAGGTTGTTGTTTTAGTATTCCATCCGTACATGTAAACTCCCACACTCATTCCCCATTTTTGGGTGATTTTATATATTTCCGCATTTATTATTCGGTTCAAGTTTTCTCTAAAATTTTGGGTGTTACATCTACAAGGCGAGAAACGAGATCAAAACGGGTGAAAAGTAGAAAAAAATACCTTGGAACGGCCCAGGCTATAGTGCCCGGCGATTGTGACAGTCACAATCGCCTGTCAGAATCGCCCAAAGTGTACCATTAGATGGTGTGGACATGGGCTACTGTGCCCTACGATTGTGACATGGCACAATCGCCGACGGCCCTAGTGAATAAAAATCAGGATTTCCTTCATTTGGCCATAACTTCTTCATCACAGCTCCGCTTTGAGCGATTTAAGTTGCTATGGTTTTGTATTTCAGAGCTCTTTAAGATGGTAACAATGGGGACTAAAGTTTACTTGATGATTTAGGGTTACTAGAAGTTGAAAGGTACGATCACCTCTCCGTAATCTTGAATCTAGGGTTTGAGTTTTTGGCACCAAAAACTCTCATTCTCTATTGGGTTAGTTATTGTGTATGTTTTGGAGGTTATGTAGGTGTTATTGAAAGACTTACACCATGGATCTAGAGATGTAGCTCGAGGATCTAAAGTCTTCACCGAATGAAGCTCGGTATTGGGGTAAAACCTAGATTTAGCCTAAATCTAGCAAGGTGAGTTCAAGATACTTTATGAAAACTTTGTACATGCCAAAAACGTCCATTTTGAAGTATTAACATGTTTTACTTGTTATTTATCAAATTTGTGAGTATTTGTGTAAGTTTGCATATTTGGTATAAAATGATTTATAAATCATGTAGGAAGCTTATACTTGGGTTTTAGACATTTTGACAAATAAAGTATAAGTGTGGGTTGTTTGGATGCATCATCTGTTAAATGAAAACCATTTGGTTGTATTTGCATCTTTAAAGTATTGGATTTATAAATCGTTGGAAAATACATGTTATTGCATTATGAGTCATTTTGGAAATACATGAATATGATTTCATTTGGAAAATTGTTCATCTCAACTAATGTTTGGAGTATTTACATAAGTGTTGAGTTATAGAGCATTTGCTCGGTTTTACTAAAATTAGTCTCATGGACATTTGTTCGATTTAAATGATATTTTATATGCTTTGAGTGCATTGGTCATTCACGTCGGAGTCATGTAAATTAGACTAAGTTGCATTTGGATCCATAGGCATTAGTCGGTTTTAAGGCGGGATTGTTGTCCCCTTTTCGGTCATGTTTGAAGTCATCGAGGGCCTTGCATTATGTACTCGTTGGTTGTTGCCAATTTCCATTGACTATTAAGTCATCGAGGGTCTTGCATTAATGTATTCATTGGTTGTTGCCAATTGCCATTGAATCTTACTGAAGTGGCCGATGAAGCAAAGAATATTGTCGTCTGGCATTGGTGGGTTTCAAGTTTACAGCGATGCTTCAAAGAAAGGTCTCGGTTGTGTTCTTATGCAAAACGGAAGAGTGATCGCATATGCTTCTCGTTAATTAAAGCCTTATGAGGTCAATTATCCGACTCACGACCTCGAATTGGCTGCGTTCATCTTCGCACTCAAGATTTGGCGTCATTATCTGTACGGCGAGATATGTGAAGTTTTCACCGACCACAAAAGCCTGAAATACATCTTTACTCAAAAGGATCTAAATATGCGTCAACGGAGGTGACTTGAACTTCTAAAAGATTACGATGTTCAGATACAATATCATCCGGGCAAAGCTAATGTAGTCGCTGACCCTTAAGCCGTAAAGTCGTGGAACAAGTTTCTTCTTTAATTGTTTCTAAAGAGTTGGCTTTGGAGATTGAACGGTTCGGACTGGAAATCTATCCGAGTTCCCAAGCGGAGATTCTATCTAGTCTAATGGTAGAACCAACTCTAATCTCTCGAATCAAAGATGCCCAACAAGACGATAGTGAATTATGGGCAAACTTTCAGCGGGCACTTGAATATGAATTTACGAACTTTGTTTACTTTATGATTTGAATCGAGAATTACGAACCGTATGGAATTTTTGTGAATTTATATTTTTTGAATTATAAGTCTTCTGCTTTGTTATAGATGTTACAATTGTTATTTTGAATTTATATTATAATCCGTTTACTGAGCCGTGTTGCTCAGCCGTGTTTTTGTTTTCTGACACGATAGGTTCCAAGTGATCGATGGGGCGGGACTTGAGATCGAGAGTGCACTTTTGGAGTTTTCAGACTCATTTTTTGACGTTAATATTATAAGATAATATAAACTTTCGTACTGTAATCTTTTTGGGTTGTATATATTACCTAGAAAGTTGTAATCTATGTTTGGAGTTATTAGTAGCTGTGAACTTTGTATCTTTAATTTAAGTCCCGTTAGTGACACTCGTCCGGACCACGCGGACGTGGGATGTTACTACGATAATAGAATAACAATAACATAACATAACTAAAATTAAAATAATTTAATTTAACATTTCATTAAATAAAACTAAATACAACTAAAATAGCCTTGTCACTACAATAATAGAAATAAAAAACAAAAATACAATCACGGTAACTTGAATAAAATTATAACACTACTAAAATAAATGATGAACATACCATTAATTTTAAATATTATTATCTTTAAAACGTTTTATGAAATTCAAAATACAAATAATTCAATTTATATTTTTATTATTTTTTAAATGGATCGGATCATATCCAAACAAAACAAACCAATGTGTCAAATACCAATTGTCAAATCAACATAAATCTCATGAAGCAACCCATCTGAGACAGAAATAAAACCTTCTACATCGTAACCTCAATTAAACTTTTCCAAATCCCAAAAAAAAACAATTTCTTCAAAATATTGCAAAATTGAAAAAACTAAAAAAAATTCTTTTGTCTTGCTTCAACAATATTAATTTTTTATCCATATTTTTAAAGTGATTTTTTTCGAATTTACGAAATATTCTAGACTTCATTTCGTTATTTCCAATGAGTTTAATTGGAAAAAAGAGAGAAAAAAAGACTCATGTCATATTATAATTTTCTAAGTCATACTTTAGAACTGCATGATAAATTGAAAGGAAATTTCCAACTGCAATCAAGTAAAACACAACCTATATGAGATAGACACCAACAGGGGCGGAACACAAGCCTTCTAATTATGGGGGCCGAACCCAACAAAACATCTTTATTAGTAGGCTCAATTCATTATAAAAATAACCATGTGACAAGAGAATAGATATTATGACCACATATACAGGGACCATATACACATAACCACCTGAGCTAAGCGCAATTCATTGATAATATTTCTAATATCTAGTATTTAAGGGATAAAACATAGGGGTCATGGCCCCCCTAGGCTCCTATTGTGTTCCGCCTCTGTACACCAATTACAACACCACACACCATATCCCAATGTCATGATAAATTATTTTCTCACGTTTTTTGTCCCTTTGTCCTAACATTATTAAAAACATTTATTAAATAGGTTTACTTTGAGGGTATTTTGGTCGTTGCATATATTTTCCCATTTCTTTATAAAAAATGTAAATTATATTAATTTAATTATACAATGATACATTAAATGCATAGAGACCAAACTTCTGACCACACTTCCGAGTTCCGAGTTGGCGGGCAACCCTCCACAACCACCGGCACCTCTTTCTACAAAAAAGATTATCCCGATTTGGTTTCAACTTTGTTTTGTTGAATGCTTGTTTCCAAGGAAATGGATTTCGAGTTGACGGGCAACCCTAAACGAACAAAGAAGACATGACCTGCAGACCTTCTTTCTTTAAAATATTATTAAAAGACTCGGTCGATTATCTTGTGAGTTCTTTAAAATATTTGTTTCAAAATATTTAAAACAAATTACTAATAATATAATATGTTAACAAGTATAAACAAGCCGATAAAGAAATAAATAATATATTATTTTAATTAATAAAAATTCAATTTGAAATTAATATTTATTAAGTGATAATGTTGAATTTTACCTATAAACGCTTACCGAATAACTGTCTTCTAAACGTCCCCTTAGTAATAAATAAAAATTAATAGATTCAATTGCAAATGTAATCCTTGTGGTTATATGAAAAGTTGGAATTAGGTCCTTTAAACGAAATAATTACACGTATGGTTTCATTTTTGTTATGGATTAAATCTCTTAGCCTAATATTGTTAATATTGGCTCTTTTAAGTAAAGGGTAATATGGTTTTTTCCATTTTTTTGCTAATTAAAGAGAAACAACAGAGTCTATATATTATTAGATTTGATTATAGGGTTGTATCCCGGTGAGAAGCGTAAGATTTGATCTCCACCATTCGATGCACATTAAGAAAAGTTGCACCGAGATAGGATGATGAATCAGATCAATCCTCATATGAAGTGTAATTCATTGGTGGTTATGAAATTAAAAGTGATCAAGAGTTCAGATCCGTTCTTACGCTTCTCACCTTAACTATCCTTCTCACTAGGGGTGTACAAAAAATCGTCAACCGGTGCAAACCCCAACCCAACCCGCTAACAACCCGATTAAACCAAAACCGCCAACCCGCTAATTAGGAAGGCTAAATTGGGTTAGCAAAACTCAACCGAACCCAAACCGCCAATCCGCTAATTAGGAGGGCTAAATTGGGTTAGCAGAACTCAACCCAACCCAAACCTCAGGCACGCCGTCAGTATATATTATTTCAATAAAATTATATATATATATATATATGGGCGGGTTCAAGCGAGAACCCTTATGGCGCTCTCATTCGTTCTCACGTCCACAACCAAATTTGAGTTCGCATTTGAGCTTTCCTCTCTCTATCTCTCTATACATACACACACACACACACACATATATATATATATATATATATATATATATAGAATAGTTACACCATTATAGTTTACAACCCAAATTTCCTCTTTCTCTCTCTCTCTCTCTCTCTATATATATATATATATCTTCTCTCTCTCTATATATATATATAGGAGGATAATCAAATAAAAACCACAAAAAGGTTACAAACTCGTAAAACCCGTTATAAAAATATTTTTTTCATGATTTTTTTTTATCAAAACCTATAATTTAATATATTGTTTCACATATATATTTGTTTTCACCTTATGAATATAATTACATGTGGAAAAAAAATTGATTCACCTAGTGAAACAAAAAATATGCATAAAAAATATTCATACGGTGAAACAAATACATGTGAAAATTTCACCTTATGAAACAAATATGTGAAATAATATCTTAAATCCTAGCATTTGATAAAAAAAATCATGAAATTTTTTATTTTTATATCGGTTTTTATGAGTTTGTAACCTTTTTGAGATTTTTATTTGATTAAGCCCCTATATATATATATAGTATATAAAATAATAGTTGCAACATTATAGTTTACAACCAAAAAATATGTATATATTTTATTCCAATTTACATCCCAAAAAATAAATACATATATTATTAGTTCAATTTAGAGACGAAAACCAAAATTTAATCCAAGTAAGTGAGAATATGTTCTTGGATAAATATTAATTTATGATTGTAGATTAGGGTTTAACAATTGAACTTTAAGTAAGGTTGATTTTTAAAAGCCTATATTATATATTATTATATATGGGTGAAAAATAGAATTCATAACCAGGGTGATAAAAAATAACATTATAAAATTTGTAGTACAACGTAATTTTTTAAAACCTTGATTTATATATTTTTAAATTTGTATATTGATATCACTATTGAATATAGTTTATTTTAGTTTTTGATATAATAATGTTTTACTAAATTAAAAGTAATCAAAAGAGTTAAATATAAACACAAATATCAAAAAAATATTAAAAATAATAATTTTTTTTAATAAACTAGAAAGAAATAAAAAGAGTTAAATATAAACATGAATATTAAAAATTACGTGAGTACAAGTATTTTTAAAATTAAAAGAACTTAATTAATGAAAACTAGAAACAAAAAATTATTGACAGTTAAGCAAATATAATATACCATAAATAAATAAGGTCAATATAAATACCTATACTATATATTATTAAGGAGGACAATCTCCAGGCAATTTTATAAAAGCAACAACAGAGAAACAAACAAGTGAAGAAAAACTAAATCATCCAATGCTTGGGAAAACAAAACCAAGCAACCAAAAGCCAAAACAGACAAAGGCTAATGAGCCAAAAGAACAAACAAATAAAACCACAAACACGCAGCAAAACAGCCACGTCAACCCACCCAACAAAGAACACAAAATGACGCTTCATGAAGACGTAATTCTCTTCCTCTTTTCCTTCCAAGCAATCCGCAACAACACTTCCTTCTTGATATCCGCAATAAGCCGATCTTCACTCTGATTTCGATTGTCAAAAAATCTGTTATTTCATTCGATCCAAATGTGATAAACCGAAGCCGAAATGGTAAGTTTTTGCAACGTCGACCATCTTCTCTAATTGCCTTGAGTCCACTGATTTAATATCGCGTCCCAAATATTGTCCGGGCACATATTAATCTTCACTTCCTCTTTCATTGCATTCCAAATAGTCTTGGAAAAGTTGCAAGAATAAGTGATTATGAGTTTCAACCGTGGTTTTACAAAACACACATTTCAGATCCGTTGGCTCATTCCTCCATTGTAGAATCTGATCTTGGGTTGGTAATCTTTTGTGACATGCCATCCACATATACATTGCATGTTTTGGAATAAAAGTTCTAGTCCAAACGATTTTGTACCAAGGCATTGTTTGACCCGAATCCTCCATAGTTCTCCATGCCATTTGCACAGTGAAGTCTTGCCTCGTATTATTTGGTCCCAACCACATTATACGATCCCTTAAACTAATGGGTTTAGGAATCGATATATTAAGCAATTGTGGGTACCGTTGGGTCCATTCAACCGGCCAATTCACACCAAGACGTTCCATAAGTTTACCTTAGGCCTTGTTTGTTTTTTAATTTTAAGCTCTTAATCACCACTTATGTCTGATTCGTTTAAACGTTTCATAACCATTTCAGAACTGAAATCAGACTTTAGACTTCAGCACATCTTAAAAAACAAACACCACCTTAGTGTTAGTTTGAAACCCCACACTATGGATAAAACGATAAGAGACAATTTGGATAAGAGGGGAGAAGCAAGGAGGTCAACCTCTTTCAAATGGACAAATTCCTTTTCTCAAGAACACAAACAGGATTCGTCACAGGTCGTTCGAGCTTTTCTGGGAGTATGGCATGGGTTACATAAATCAGTTAATAAAAGAAGAGAAAAAGCTTTTATTGTGTCATTACGGTTCTAAGGGAAGGAATTAACCCACCTATTCCGACCGGGGAGAACTGCCTGATTATCCTCTCGGACCAGCTACTGATCATCGCCTTGGTAAGCTATCGAACATGCTCCAAGCATCTTCCCAGGCATTTGTACTATTCCCATTTCCCACTTGTGTAATAAAATATCGGCGACATTGCGGTCTTAGATCAAGAATCGATCTTATGAGCCAAGACCAAGAATTACGCTTCTTTATCACCCAAAAGTTCCTTCCATGTATGTAGTTAGTGTGAACCCAATCAACCCATAAGGATTTTCTGTTAGTCAAAATATCCCACACATGCTTTAAGAGAAGGCATCGATTCCACAAAGCCAGTCTTTTAAAGCCCAATCTGCCACATTTAATCGGTTTGCACACCATATCCCATGTTATCCGACATTTACCAATGGCATGTTCACTTTGTGACCATAGGAAACTCCAACAAAGAAGTTCTATTTCATGAAAGGTGGTAGATGGTAAGACAAAAACCGACATCCAATAAGTTTGCATCGACTGTAAAACTGATATGATTAGTTGTCGTATTCCACCATACGAGAGAAATTTATTCTTCCAATTCAACAATCAATTCTTAACATTCACCAGAAGAGGGTTAAAATCAGCAACTTTGAGCCTCACGGGGGATAAAGGTACACCCAAATATCTTATGGGGAATACGCCTGAGCAGAACGGTAAACTATTAAGAATAGTTGTTTTAGTGTTGTCGTCTACATTACCGAAAAAACCTCTCTTTTCAATGCTCGGGGATAAACCAGATCTATCCTTGAACATTTGTATCGCCTTCTTTACAATCTCTATAGAAGCGATGTCTCCCCTTGTAAAAACAAATAGATCATCAACAAAACATAAATGGGTAAGCTGGCTAACCCGACATCCCTGATGATACGAGAAGGTCTGCAATACACTTTTTCAGAATCAAAGAGAGACCTTCCATAACAGTCGTAAAAAGATAAGGAGAAGTTGTTGGAGCAAATAAGAGCCTAAGAACTCTAAAATCTCAATTTTCTCCATTTTGGAGGAGCTGTTGGAGATGCTTTAATAGCAATTTAGGATCGTAATTGCCTTCAAAAAACACAATTAACACCTCCAAGTAGCTTTCTCCATAAACAATATTCCTGTAATAAAAGAAATATGATCAGGTAAAAGTACAATGATTACCCTTTCAGGATGAGAAATATAACAATACGATAACTAAGGCAAGAACAACAAGAGTAGGTTTCCATGCAAGAATTCAGAAGGCTAAATGGTCTTGAAGAAAGGAATTAGCGAAAAATAGGACTAATTACTTGGACGATAAATTCACATCCTGTAGCTTTTGAACCCCACCAACCCTTGTAACATCGGCAACATTAACCTAGAAAAATAATTTCCCTTTCAAGTTATGGCATATATATATATATATATAACTTCTTAGCTCCGAATTAGAATAGTTTCCCTTCAGCAGATTCTAAGTGCTTACATGAATGACTGAGTAGAAACCATTTGGAATAGGTTCAGAAAGCACTCCAGAGGATTTGTGGTGCTGATTGTGATTGAGATAGAAACCTGTCATATGTACTGCTGCCAAAAGTAAATTCTCACCAGAAAGCGGGAACTTTGAAACTGTTTCTTGAAGGTTCTGAACCCTATTGAGTAAAAATTGCAAGCCCGACAAAGCCTATAAAAGGAGAAGGGCAATATACATTTAAATATATGAGAAGCGGAAAGTAGAGATACTATATGCAAAAAACA
This sequence comes from Silybum marianum, assembly GCA_036898165.1. Lineage (NCBI taxonomy): Eukaryota > Viridiplantae > Streptophyta > Magnoliopsida > Asterales > Asteraceae > Silybum > Silybum marianum. The sequence goes on along the minus strand of CM072540.1, from coordinate 8,849,676 downwards.
AGCTGTAACAATTAATGAAATTGTATCTCTCTCTCTCTAAATATTTAATTTCAAAGTTTTCAATTGGTGGGAATATATTAAATATATTTCTCATTGTAATCATTTTTGGGATGTTCTCCAAATTTGGAAAGTTTTACATCCTCTCTCCTACTTTCTCCATTTTAGAGAATTTGTTGTAGCAAATAACATGCCCAAAATCTCTATTTTCTCCATCTTGGAGAATCTGTTGGAGATGCTCTCAAGCCACTAAACTAAACTAAGCATTTGTAGGGTGAATTATTCAATTTTTGTAACAAAAAAGCATGTCTGGACTCACTAAACTAAGCATTTGTAGGGTGAATGATTCAATTTTTGTAACAAAAAAGCAGACCCAACCTCTACCTCGAATAAATTTTGGCAACAAATTCCATATGGGTGTTTTTGCTACCATTGAATGTGCCCTAAAGAAGTATACAACCCTTTCAACATCACCACAAGAGAGCTCCTGTTGTTAGCACCAACAACGGCGCTAATATAATAGTTCTTCTCCCATCGTTCCATAATCCATTCCTATAACACAGACAAGAGGATCAACAATAATACTTACTCCACAATGCTTTACACCATAAAATAACTAAATAGTGTGGGCATTTATTACCTTATGCAAGAAGAAAGGAGACAACTCATAAACTTGGCTTGAAAAGCCAGTTCCAACATCCATTATAAGAGCCCACAAATTAGAACAAGATGCCACTTAACTAATAAGTAAACCATTCGCATTTAACCTCTCAACATGTTGTAATGGTACCTCATTATGCAACACCATAAATGAAAATTAAATCACAGCAGGGTTCTGTATTCTAAAATCAAAGTTGTCCCCATAACAAGTAACAATTGGATAGTAAATCAAATGGAAATCTCCCATATATGTTTTACTATACATGGTTCGAGAACGAGCTTAAAGTAATGTAACACCCCCATTCCAAAGGAAGGGAGGTTACTATCAAAACTTAATCAAACGGATAGATAACGGCTCAGAAATATAAAATACTCATATTATAGTCTCCAATAAAGAAATGATTCTCCAAACAAATAACTTAAGTATCTTCCATAAATAAATGAAACACCAAATTAAACTTCAAGTTTCTCCCAACAAATAAATAAATCCAATTATAAACCTTGGAAAAACGCTAGTCTAATAATAAACGAAGAAATGAACTAAATCTAAATACGAACTAAAATAACGGTAAACCTTTTGAAACTCTTGCAAACGATATAGAGATCCTTATATACTCTTCTTCTCACGTCCTATCAATCCCCTTGATTACCTGCGGTGGGAAAGAAAGAAAATACACGGTTGAGCCAAACGCTCAGTGAACAGATAAACAATTATAGCAAAGCAGGTAATAATAAGAATATGCAAAACTGATCTTAAGATGACGGATAATAAAGTTATCAAATTTTAGTGTCCAACAAAATAATACAATCAAAAGAACACATACAAAGATCGAGCTCAAATAACGCATACACTTACATATCAACAGATAGGACAAGTGTCAGACATATGGCCATATGGGCCTGTACATTGGACCTGCAGATCCGCATGTACTATTTGTGAGATGTGGCGTTGGGCACTACACCGACATCCACCCTACAACAAATCACATATAACCTAGGGTCGACCCATACGCCTCCTAAACACATAATCATATCATAAATAGCTCCCACATGAGCACAAAAGAGGAGACGCCATGAACTGATCAAACCGTCACGGTTAGTGTCATGCCATCGATGCCACAATGACATGCCTACGGTACCCCCGTAGGTGGTTACATTGTTTTAAAAAACGGTTGAGGCGTACGCCTCGAGGCGCGCCTCAGTACGAAACAGTAAAAAAAACGTACCAAAACGTACGCCTCACTCTGGTGAAACAGAAGGTACGCCTCTATAGGGTGAGGCGGTGGTGAGGCGATGAGGCGGTGGTGAGGCGTGCGTTTTCAGGATTTATTTTATTTTTATAATTTATTGTAAAGATATATTATAAACCTTAAAGATAACCAATACAATTAGGAAACTTAATCGATATCCTCTCCTAAATTATGGATATCTTCTACTCAATAAAGAAAATCTTACCTAATAAACAATATGAATCTCTTCTGCCTTCTGCCTATAAATGAATTTCTTCTGCCTTTGCCTTCTACCTTCTACATCTTTATAAAAACAATTTCTTTGCACCACAAAACTCCATCGGTTTCTTTGCCTTCTGCCTATAAACGATTTCTGGTTTGCACGATTTCTGGTTTGCACTCGAAGTTGACAACTTTCGGCCAACTATATTGCTTCGCCGATTCATTAATAACCAGTAAGTTTTCTAAACTTATTTTTGTTGCATGTGTTTTAATGTGTAAAGATTATTTTCTGTATTTTTATATGCATATTGGATAGAGAGAGTTGAAGCCTTTGTTTTTTCTGTTTTTTATGTGTGTGCTGGACTGCTGATTGATTCATTGGACTGCCACGTATTAGTGATTTAGTTTATTATGTTTTTAATATAGTTATCAGACGAAGAGGAAAAAACCGAATATTTCACATAGTGCTTTTAATCAATCTGGAATTGTCTTTCATTCCAAGGCCTAACTTGTATCCATGCGCTTCATATCAATCGAGAACCTTTTCTTCTGTCTGAATCGATATTATTCCATTCGGCAAGTTGGTCGGTTAATTATCTGGAGTAATTAATGAAGAAAATATTGCAGAATCAAAAGTGGCTCTAGTTTACGGTCATATGAATGAACCGAAAGCAATACTCTAACCGCTGAGTTAAGTAGGTCATTTATCTTCACAAAGAAAACCTGACTTTCTTCTCCAGGAACAGGCTCGATTCCATATGTAAATTAGTATATTATAATATTAATATAACTTTTTATGCATGTTGAGATCTGATTCACTGCCACAGTGCCACGTATTAGACTATTAGTGACTCACTACTTGATATATGATTCAATTCTTATATATATAATACTCAAAAGTGTTGTTTTTAGTTTTTACACATATGACATATATCAATTGTTTTTATTAAAAAACTGTTGTTTGCATGCTATTTGCTATTTTTTCTTGGAGAAACATGCTATTTGCTGTTTTTCTTTGCATGCAAAACTTGGATAAATTTTCTTTTCTGTTTTATATATAACAAGGCTGTTATTACGTAATATTTATGTATAAATCATGTTTATAATTTTTATAAATGTATAAACCATAAACATGTTGTATAATAAAAGTATAAACATGCTATATTATAGAAATTATAAGCATGCTGTCATATATATAAATAAATGTGTTGTTTTTTCCATATATAAACATGTTTTTATGTAAGTATTATATATGTATGTACAAAATATAATCTGCTGTTTATATATACATATATAGAGGGAGGTTCAAGGGAAAACGCTAAAAAAAGAGAAAACTGAAGAACAACCTGGGTGGCTTCCATGTGGACAGTATGCATTAATGCATATCGGTAACTTGTAACATGCATTAATGAATATTCATCAATGCATCTGTAATGATAGATGCATTGATGCATAGGAACAAAATTTACCGGTATGCATTAGTGCATACCGTCCACATGGAAGCCTCCCAGGGTATTATTCGGTTTTCTCTTTTTTTAGCGTTTTCCCTTGAACCTCCCTTTATATATATATATATATATAAATATTTTGTTTTTAACTTTTATACATAAGCTGATAAACATGTTGCCATGTTGGTTTTAGTTATGAGTTATGACTTATGAGTTATGAATTTATGATTTATGTAGTCAATTGATATATACATATATATCAATTGTTTTTATGTAATATGTGTAGTGAATTTACTTAAACATAAATAATCTGTTTAGCTTTTATGAAAAAATTATGCATAGTCTGTTTTTTATACATAAATATTCTATTTTTTTAAATATAAACATTCTGTTTTTTTTTTGTTTTTTGTTTTTATATTATAACTTATAAGATATTAGGATAGATTAAAATGGGATCACAAAAAGATCCATCTTGGAAGTACTGCAAAGAAATCGAGGTACCTGCAACCGACGGTGTAAAAAAAAGTTACAAATACTTAAAATGTAACTTTTGCAATAAAGAGATTAAAGGATGAGTTAAGCGATTGAAGGAGCATCTTGCTTGTACGCACAAGGATGTCGCCGCATGCCAGAAAGTTCCTGAAGAAGTAAAGGACGAGATGACCCGCTATTTAAAACGATTTAAAGATGCAAAGTTCGCTTCTCAACGGAACTTTGAGGAAGCTATTGATCACGACTCTCACCTTGCTGGTGGAAGTAGCATTCCTACGGCTACAAATACCTTGAACACTAGGGGCGTTAGGGGTCCTATGGATCGATTTGTAGGGAACCCTGGAAATGACCAGAATGAATCTCCATCGAATACTAAGGAGCTCCGCAATCAAGTCTGCATGGATATCGGAAGATTTTTCTTCGAGAATGGTATTCCATTCAATGTTGCAACAAGCCCTTCTTACCATAGCATGCTACGTTCTGTTGGGGCTTAGGGTCGTAGACTTAAACCTCCTACTATGCACGAGTTGAGGATGTGGATTTTGAAGGAAGAAGTGAAGACAACTACTAAAACAGTGGATGAAATCAAAGCGACGTGGATACATACTGGGGTCTCCTTTATCAGATGGTTGGTCAGACATTAGAAATAGAAGTCTGATCAATTTTCTGGTCAACAATCAACATGGGGCCATTTTTTTAAAGACCGTTGACGCGTCAGACTGTGTGAAAGATGCACAGAAGCTTTTTGAATTGCTGGATGGAGTCATCGAAGAGATAGGGGGAAATATCGTGGTTCAAGTTGTCACGGACAATGCCAGTGCGTATAAAGCTGTTGGAACTTTGTTAATGAAGAAGAGAAATACATTGTACTGGACACCATGCGCTGCTCATTGCATCGATTTGATGCTTGAGAAAATCGGTGATCTGCCTCAACATAAAAATGCTTTGCTCAAAGCAAAACGGGTTACGAATTTCATACACAACCATCAACGGGTGTTGAGCTTAACAAGAAAGGTTGCAAAAAAAGATCTTGTTCGCCCTGCAGCTACCCGATTTGCCACAGCCTTTTTGACCTTGGATAGTATGGCTAGTTTGAAGCAATCACTACAAGAAATGTTTGTTTCAAGGGAGTGGGAAAATTGTGCTTGGGCCAAAAAATCTGAAGGAAAGGCAGTCAAAAAGATTGTTATGGACGAGAGAATCTTTTGGCCTAGTGTGGTTTATGCTATTAAAACCACAAAGCCTCTTGTTAATGTTCTTCGGGTAGTTGACAGTGAGACTCCTGCTATGGGGTTCATATATGGTGCGATGGATGAAGCAAAGAAAGCTATTGCAAATAATTTGGATAAAAATGAGGCTGCTTATTCAGAGATTTGGAGCATCATCGACTTAAAATGGGATAATCAATTGCACCGTGACTTACATGCGGTCGGATACTTCTTGAATCCTCGATATAAATGGCCTTTAAATGTTACTCCCCATGGAGAGATTACGAGGGGTTTGTTAAATTGTATGGAGAGATTGGTTAAAGATGATGACACTTACAATAAAGTTGAAAGTCAACTTGACGAATACAAACACAAACGCGGATTGTTTGTGTATAGAGGAGCTCAGTCAAGTTATATGACACGGCCACCGGGTAAATAGTCATACTTTATAAACTTTTTTTTATATAATTATAGTTTTTACATATTATTCACTATTTTTCTTTTTCATTGAAAAATATAGTTGAATGGTGGGATACTTATAGAGCTGAGGTGCCGGAGCTCAGATCATTTGCGATGAAAGTTCTTGGGCTTACTTTATCTGCTTCTGAATGTGAGCGTAACTGGAGTACTTTCAACCAAGTCCACACGAAAAGAAGAAACCGCCTTACCACGGGGAGAATGAACAGTTTGGTGTATATTATGTACAACAGGATGCTAAAGCATCGGTTTCTCAAGAAGAAGACACGGAAAGAATCAAAAGATCTGTTGATTGTTGATAATGTCTCCTCGGAAGATGAATGGACGGCCAATCCGGCCGATAAAGCTGACAACGATGAGCCTATTAGGGATGAAGCGAAGGGTTCTAATTCGAGAAAGAGAAAGAGTGTTCAAATCGACTTAGAAGACGAAGAAAGTGGTGAAGAAGATGATTATAGCGACCATGCTTCTGACCATAACTATGACGGTGGTTCTTTTAAAATGGATCACGTTTCATGATTTTATGATTATCTTATTGTTTTCGTAACTTTGTTTATTGTTTTATTGAATATTGGGGTTTATAGTTTGCTTATTTGGTATTTCAATTATGAAATTATGTGTTATTTTGTTAAGTGTTATGAATTTATGAATTTTATTGTTTTATTTTTTGGGGCTTACGCCTCGACCGCCTCGAGACTTACGCCTCACGTACCTAAGGGGAAAACGCATCGAGGCTCGTTTCCGTTCTTTTAAACCTTGGGTGGTTAGTAGCTCGAAACCCGGAATCAAAATATCATAACTCACTGGACATAAAGAAGTTTAAAGAACTTTACGAGAGGGGTCAAATTCAAATAATAAAAGATTGTCCGTGATCATTAGTGGTGGTCTCATAAGACTAGAACACAATATCTCAAGTAAAAAAAAATCGAGTCAAACAAACGCATATTAACCGACAACAAAACTTAATAAAAGCCACATATAATTAACGGTGATATCGATTAACAACCATGAATTAATTGAGGTTGAACCTCCAAAAATGTCGAGGAACCAATGAATAAGACTCGAAGGACGTTATGGAATTTCATATGTTTGGATACAATGAAAGCAAAGCAATCGATCCCAAAGTTCGTATATATATAATTATATATATATATAAAAAAAGGTAAGAATCCGTACCTTAAACCTTTACAAACGCTTACCAACCACCGAATCCACTTCTTTAATCCCGACCTAAAAATAAATGCCCAAACGTTACTATAAATCTTTACTGTAATCGTTGATCACCTAAGGTAATCACATAAATTAAACCACGATTAACTAACAATCACTAATTAACTAAACCTATGAATCTTAATTGCCAAGAAGGAATTCAACAATTAAAATAAAATAAAATGAAACCAAAAACTTTAGAAAGCTATGGTGGTAGGCAGTAGCCTACTGGATCATAATCCACGCCAAGGTGAAAGAATGGAAAACAAAGAATTATTTCCATATGATATCTCTATAATAACCACATGTCATACATATATTTAATTCTATCACTTGGCTTCCAAAAGGGTTTATCTTCACAACAACCAACAGTAACCATTGGAAAAGAAAAATGGCTTTCAAACAGCCCCAAAATCAGCAGCGATCTCGATTTAAAACCGCGTTGTTTTGACCAAAATTAACGTTAGTTAAAACCTCTCTTTGTAACAGCAATACGACAGCTACCTTTACCAACATTGGGCATTGATTCACGACTAATTCCAAGATGAAAACAAGCAGAATTTTGGGGTTTTATTATCAATTTAATAACCCATGTTTGCTGCTGTCAATAATTGACCGAAATAGGTGACTTTCGAGCCACCGAAACGACTCCGGTTCTATTCCAAACAACTGATATTTCATAATCCGATTACTAGTCGTATGATTTCGAGACAGAGACAGAATATTACCTTAAAACGATGACAAACAACGAGACTTTGCTTGCTTTTGACACGATTCCACTCCTACGTTATCGGTCGATTCTTCTCAAGTACTTGCGATTTCTCTCTAGCGATTAAACAGAAGCAAGGAGTCAGGGCTGGGTTTAGTCAACCGGATCACAAGGAAACCCTATTGAAACTGCCGTGTGCTTCAAAATCTAAACTCTGATTATAAACTTTTCATGGGTTACGCAGAAATAGCCCCTCTACTTTGAGTCCACAACAAAACTAACCCAACATTAATTTTATTTTTCTTTTTTTGTAAAACTCACCAGCACCATCTTGATTCCAAAACAAAGTTCTTTTTGCTTTATTTTTCTTTTTCTTTTTCAACTTGCAATACTCTAATATGTTTATATATTTGTATATAAAAATATCTATACTATATTATAAAGCATTTGGGGTTAAACTCTTAAAAACAATCTTTTAAGCATTATGTACCATTGATTAAAGCCAAATTACTTAATTTTCAAATTTACAAGTTGAGAAGCATAAGTACAACTTATTAAAGATCAAAGTTTGAATTTTTATAACTAACTGCGGATAAACATATCATTTTAAATATAAATAATCTAAGTTATGATAATTATTGAGTTCTAACAGAATAGTTAATCATTATCCTTTTAAAACATTATATTTTCAAACCTAAAATAAATTACTTGGTTATTAAATCTATATTAAATTATAATAAGAAAATTAAACTGAAAATTATCTTTATTAAAAAACAAAAACAAAACCATATTATAAAATCGATAAAGAATAAAACGAATAATTAAAATCGAGATGTATCATGTATCGCTGCATTACGCGAGTACACTTCTAGTATAAATAGAATTATATATATAGGACATGTTTCAATTGCAAACTCGTCTATTTGTGCAAACTTTGCAAACCATTATATTAGGAAACAATTTATATATTTATGGATAGTTATAATAATTCATTAATTATAGTTGACATATATATGGAAGATGATAGATTCATTAATTATGATCATGACTTTGAATTAAGAAACAAAATAATGAATTATGATAACTATCCATAAATATATCAATTGTTTCTTAATATAACGGTTTGCAAAGTTTGCACAAATATATGAGTGTGTAATTAAAATCAACCCTATATATATATATATATTAATATAATTGACAGGTATTACAAGTAATCAATGACATTATGAATCTGAATGGATGGGAAAATAATGCACCTTTATTTCATGGGTTGCCTAGCATTATAAATTGAAATCCACTGTGTAGCCCATTCGGATCTTCTTCTTAGGCTGCTCATCATCTTCCTCATCAAGATTCAATTTGCCCCGTTTTGGCCAACTTTAAATATAATCTAAGAATTGCAATAAACTTGCCTTAGCCATGTATTAGCTGAATGACTTTGTCGAAGAACTAAGTATAATGGAAACCATAACTGCAATAAAACCCAAGAAATCAAGTCATGACAAATTATGCAATAAAATCCAAGAAATTTACATAAGAACCAACAAGACAAACAACACAAAATAAAATAGAAAGAAACCCACAAAAGGGTGCTAAAATAACTGATAAATCAACTTGTTATAAATTGTACTCGCATTACATTGTACTTGCATTGCATTGTATTCCAATAACAGATGGGTGCTTATCAACCTCTCAGGCATCGTATTCTAATTTTTGGCATCCTTTGAGATCCACAACAATACATTTAACTTTTTTTTGCCAAAAAATATGTAGCTTCAAAATTTTGCGGCAGTCAGAAACTTCTTATTGGAAGTATATAATATAATATATATATATATAGAGAGAGAGAGAGAAAGGACGGTTCAAATGAAACCCCTAAAAAATGAAAATTTGAGAAACACCCTAGTAACTATTCATCCGTACGGTATTCACATGTGCATACCGTCCAGATAAGCTGTCACCAGGATGTTACTCAGTTTTTCATTTTTTTGTGGTTTTCCACTGAACCTGATCCTATATATATATATATATATGTGGGTTTAATCAAATAAAAACCAAAAAAAGGTTAAAAACTGTGAGAACCGATCTAAGCCTTAGATCTTATGGTTTTAATTAAAAACCTTCTTTAATTATATAAAGGGCATAAACGTCATTTTGGTAAGAAGATATACCGGGTGAAACATACATATTCATTTATCGTATGAAACACGCCACAGATTCACCATATGAAGTACGATTCACCATATGAAACACATAATAATTCATCACATGAAACGCGTATTTACCTTATTTCACCTCATGAAATAAAACACAATCTTTATAAATATGTTATTTCACCTTATGAAATCCAACATAATGTTCATATACATGTTATTTCTCATATGCAATTAAACACAATGGTGCAAAAAAAAACACAAGATGAAGATGGATGCAGTGTAAAATAGAATATAGAAGATGGCCGGAAACCATGGAGCTCGTCCACCACCATTGTTCCTCCTCCCGTCGATCAATCATTACACCTCCATACTTGGACTGATGAAACCTTTCAAACGATGAAAAAGAAAATTAGCAAGTCAATAAGAATTATAAATCATCTTAAAAAGGAATTTAATTTATATTTGAAGACAATCGAAGAAAGAAAATAGTCCCAGTAATCATATTCAAAGTTTGATTAAAATAATATTCGTTTAAAAAAGAGTGTTCGTTTTTGGATTTATTTTAGAAATTAAAATAAACACTGTGTGAAAGTGAAGGATGGCCCTAACTGAAACTATTGACGATCGGTGCCGCGGCGACCTCCAAAACATGAGATCGGAACGAATTAGGGCTTTCTTGGGTGAGGATGACCGACGGTTTAGGTTTGTTCTTGGATCCCGGTGAACGGCCACGCCAACGGCGAGTAGGACCGCCGCTGTCTTCGTCGTCGTCCGGCGAAGCATCTTTGAGAAGGCGGTGGAGGTAGCGGCGTTGTTTTTGGTGATCATCGTCGTCATAAGTGGCCATTGAAGATATCATCGACGATTGGATCTTTAAATAACCAACATAAATGGTGGTGTTTGTAGTACTGGGTTCTCTTTTTGGGATTTATTGAAAGGGAAATGGTGATGCTGGGGGCTGTTGATGATGATGAAGGATGAGAGCAGGTCATTTCAAACCTAAATTTACAAGTTTGTCCTCAAACTTCTAAATTAAAGACGAGATTAGGCATGTGTTTAACTATTATTTCAAAAAATGCCATCATTTATAATGACCACTGATAAAACCTTTCAACGATTGAGATTAGTCCTTACGGTCTTCAACCTTTTTTTGGTTTTTATTTGATTACTACCCTCTATATATACTAGAAGAGTACTCGCGCAATGCAACGAGATACATCTTGATTTTAGGTTTTATTTTAATTTTTATCTTTATCGATATTTAATGATTTTATGTGGTTTTGAGAAAACGATTTTAATGTTCATTTAAAAGCTCTTTTTTTATGTAATTTCTTTAATTCAATTTTTTTTAATCATAATATAATTATGTTTAATAACAAAATAATTTATTTTTGGTTTAATAATATAACCTTTTATAATGATAATTATTAAGTTTTCTGTTAGAACTCAATGATTATCTTAATTATATTAGATTTTTATATTTAAAATTAAATGTTTATCCTGTATTTTGGATGATGGTTATCCGCAGTTAGTTACACGAATTCAGAAATAAAGCTTTAATAAGTTGTACTTACGCACAATTTACTTGTAATCTTGAAAATTAAGTAATTAGCATTAAATAGCAATACCTAAGGCTTAAAAGATTGTTTTTAAGAGTTTTTGGCCAAATGCTTTATAATATAGTATAGATATATATATACACGGCAAAACTCACACTTACAGGTTGAAGGAGATTTGTCGATCCAAATACACATTCACCATGTTATGTTGTTCAGCATAGATTCCAGCAAGATATTGCTCTAATACTTGATGATATATATATATATATATATATACATACGGCAAAACTCACACTCACAGGTTGAAGGAGATTTGTCGATCCAAATACACATTCACCATGTTATGTTGTTCAGCATAGATTCCAACAAGATATTGCTCTAATACTTGATTCTCTTCATCAGCATTGTTCTACATGTAGCAAGTAATCGCATTAGGGCCCGTTTGTTAGAAGCTTAATAATCTTAATACATGACTATTTGGTAGTGGCTTAATGATATAGAAAGTGGCTTATTCAGTAACCTTTTAGTAGGGAGCTTTATGTGTTTTTTTTTCCAAACCTACCCTTCCCAATTAAATAACATGCTCCTTCCGTCTATGAAAAAGCAAAAACCTTGCCAATCTATACAGACAGATTAACCCACAAACACAGCTTTATCCATACAATGGAAAACCAACCAAACATCCCCTAAGCATTAATACAAGTATTCTTTTTCCAAAAAAAGAACCATTAATTGAGGGAAATGATTATAGCATATAGACATGTTGCCTTTTCAACAGAAGCTAACTCCTTCCACTCAGAAAACGCTTCATTTGCAATTGAACCTTCAAGGGTTGATCGATGACATTTTTAATATCAAAAGTTGAATATGTATTGTTGAGAATCATGCTCTTCTTTGGTTCTAACTTGAATTTTTCAGCATCGAAACTTTCCTCCATACAAGAAACATCTTTTCCCACAATGCCTCTCGGGAATCTTACAAATGAATAAATCGTTGTCTGTCATTCAAGAAGTCAGAATCGAGGATTAATTGCAATAAAAATGTAGTGTAATTGTTTAAAAAATAAATCTTTATATATTACCAAAACAACATCAATATTATTATGCCCAACTCGAGCCAAAAACTGATTCCCTAGATTGCTTGACAGCACTAGCGACAATCCTAACTTCATCTCGTATATTGCAAGCTGAATTGGTTGAACAATATCGGAGTATTAATTGGATAATCCAGTTTCCTGATAAAATTTGCCATTTAACACATTTGAAACACAAAAGTTAGACACGTTACCGGAGGAAATTTCTGTTAGTGTTAAATCATCTTTACAAATATATATATAGCTCATTCAGATAAGCCATTAATACCTGCCAATCATACACCTTGTCAACGAGTATTGCATATCTAAATTCCCCATGTTCTTTACAAGACCAAATGGAGTTGAAACCAATTTAAGTCGTCACATTCAGATCTCAAGTTCCTAAATTTCCCAGGATCAGAACGGAACACAGCCTGACAATTAGAAGAAGAAATGTTTATATATAGGTGTGGTGGAGAAAAACAAAAAGAACTAAACTAACAAAAAGAGCTTATCATAAATAATTACCTTTACCTGAGTTGAAAAGAATTCATATTTCATCAAAGAAAAGTTATCAGCTTCGAAGGACTTCTATTATATATATATATATATAATAGAAGTCCTTCGAAGCTGATAACTTTTCTTTGATGAAATATGAATATATATATACCAGACATGAATTAATATCATCCTTATAACTCCCAATTTAAACCATAGATGAGGCATGCACCAGTTTATCATATACAAAGGGGAAGGAACAAAGTACAAGATCAACAGTTCCCAAAATAGCCCCAAAAGATTATAAGCTACCCACAATCTAAGAAATAAAGCCAAATCCAAAAAGAAATCAAAAAACCATTCCTTTTTGAACTTGGTGACACCAAAATATACCCCCACCCCCTTCCATAATATACTCAACCACCCTGTACACCAAATTAAATGTAACCCAGTCAAACATCAAATCCTCCAAAGGAACCTCCTTATGTCTCAGTGCAAGAACAAGACACAACCTATCTCCTCTACCCTCCACTCCCTTATTACTTCATCCCATTTTACCATCCCCAGACCCCAAAAAATGTTTCTACTTCATTTGCACACAACTCCTTCAACTTCATCTGCACCATAAGAACCCCACGACATGCCGTTTCTAATACAGTTCCAGATAGAATGGTTCAACTCTTTGTTCACAAGTTCCAGGTTCTGAAATGTTTCTACTTCGTTTGCACACAACTCCTTCAACTTCATCTGCACTATAAGAACCCCACGACAGTTTCTAATACAGTTCCAGATAGAATGGTTCAGCTCTTTGTTCACAAGTTCTAGGAAAGAACAAAAGGACGAGCTTGTTCAACAATCACCAAACTGCTCAAACCATATAAGATACACTTTAAGGTCATTTTCCGTAGCTTGTTCAATAATCCAGTTAGCAGCAAACTGAAGCCTTTTGTATATCACCCTTAGACTCGTTTCCATCATTATTATCTTTTACCTCATTGTGTTGTTTCATAACTAGCTCTAATATTGCATGTGACCTTGAAGACTCCTCATTAGCCCCAGTAGAGGCAGTACTTCTAGCAACATTACCCCTCTCAATATATTCTTTAACAACCCCTCTCAATATATTCTTTAACAATCTGTACATGAAAAACTTCAAATTCTTGCAATCCGACAATGCAAACCTGTTGTCGTCCATCTTCTCTCATGCAAAGTTTCCTACATAAAACGGGAAAGTTACTTTCTTTTCCTTTATTGCATTTCATCTATTTATTTTAGGGCACTCTAAGTAACATGGGATTTTAGATCAATAATTTTCTTTACTACAAGCTACTGAAAATATTTCCCCATGTATTTTGTATTTTACTGGAGTTCTGCCTCCATAACCTCACATAGGGGCTGTTTGGTTGGTTTTCCATTAATTCATGTATGGATAAAGTTGTTTGTGTCGATTAATCTGTTTGTATAGATTCCGAAGGTTTTCGTTTGATAGAGTTTTTTCATGGATGGAAGGAGCGTGTTTTTAATTGAAAGGGGAAGGTTTGCAAAAAACATGGCTCTCTGCATAAAGCTCCTCTCTAGAAGCTTATTAAATAAACCACTTTCCATATCGTTAAGCCACAACCAAACAGTCATGTCTAGCTGACCGAATAAGCTGTGAATCTCATTAAGCTCATTAACAAACAGGTCCGTAGCTTGTTCCAAACAAGGGCCATGTGGCAGGAAGATGCATCACAAAGAGGATTTGAATGAAAAAAAGCAGAAAAGCATAGAATATCTCCATAATTTCATATGGGAATAGTTTCTGGCCTTTTCCAACTAACTTGGGGTATTATCTTCTTTACACTAAGCATCAATCTAATTAAGGAAGCAATTCTTCAAATTTTCCTGATAAAAAGGTTATCAAAGGAAGAGTGCTGACTTTCTATCACTCAGGAGATGATAGAGCTTTCCACCATAGATCTCGAAGTAACTAAGCCATAACTTGAACTTTTGATTACGGTAAGTTGGTTGATGTAATAATCTAACAAGATCTTCTGCAGCTCTAAGAGGTAATGGTTGCATTGTATACGTCTTGCCACTTCCTGCAATAAACAACCGGTCAAACTTCTAAGAATCAGTTCAATTCAAAACTAGAAAATCAAACAGAAAGAAGAAAATCATGAAGCTATTTAATGTAATCCCCCTCCCGTTGCCTAACATAAACAGTAACAGAATGTTACTTCCCTCTACAAAGCAAGTGAGTTCCATTATACTTAAGCCTAAGAGAACAAGCATACCTCCTTCATGTCCATCTCTTTATATAAATAATCATGAAAATGTGTGAAGAAAGGTATAGGACCACTTTATCACATATAACATGCATAAATATTAATAAATAAAAAAAGTCTAGAAAAATAGACTCTCTTAAAGCCAACGACCATTTCAATATGTTGAATCACATGCCTCATGTTAGCAACACAAACCCTTCATCCAAAATTCTCATTTGGATTCTCTATCATTCAGAAAACACACAGTAAACCAATAATACGAAAATAATGTACTAGAGCCTCTAAGATACCTGTCTGGCCATATGCAAAACAAGTTGCTTTTGTCTGCTGAAATATGATAGGAAATTAGGAATGATCGGCTGTACAGTTCCACGATACACCTGTTTCAAGTGAAGCAATAGATTAAACCTTTACTAGCAAAAAAATGGAGCATTTCAACAGAAACAAGAAAAGACTAGCAAAACAAAACTGCAAAATATATAAGGTGCATTTGCATGAAAGCTTTTGGTAATGGTTTTTGAAGAAAATATAATACGACTTTTATATCAATCTGTGGAGCCAGAGAGGCATTACCTCATCATTGGATACTTGCTGATCAAGAACAGCTGCAAAACAGAATTCATGCTTCTCCACATAAGCAGTCAGGTCAACCTTACAGAAAATAAACCATTAGTTTTTCCTGTTAGACATGAAAATTAACATAATTCCAACCTAACACTCATAGAGCTATTGCCAGACCTTTAGCTTGGGTTCATGGTGGACGGTTAGACCGTTGTCATATACACTCACAATGTCATCCTCCTTGCGAGAATTTTCCTTCTTATTCAATGGTCTTTTGAGATAAACATCAACACTATAAGGAATTTCGACTCCCACAAATCATTTGAGCCATGTAATAACTCCTTATAAAAATACTATCGGTATGACAAAAGAAACTACTCATTTTCTAAAATAAAGAAGCCTAACAGATCTTTCGTGCAAGCATCTTTACCCAAATAGATGATTTTGGTTTCTGTTGTAACTTGAATTATGGAACCATTCAAATAACATTCCAGTTAGCAGCAAACTGAGGACCAAGGACCAACGGTTTTCCATCCAGCGTTCCACATTCATTAACTAGAGAGTTGATTCTATCAAGAACCTATAGAAAAAGAAAGATGAGATACAGACCGTAAGAAACAAAGAAAACATACATATATATATGTTTATATATATAGAGGAAAGTTCAAATGTGAACTCATTTTTGGTTGTGAACGTGAGGACGAATCTCAGCCACTTATCCGGTCAATAAAGACGGCTTTGACCTGGTTCCCCTCCTTTAATAATCTCCACCCTCCCATGAATCGCGTCAATCCTCCGTGATCGCGTCCACCATAACCGAAGATGTGTGGCTGAGATTCGTCCTCACGTTCACAGCCAAAATTGAGTTCACATTTGAACCTAACCCTATATATATAGGGTTGCTTTGTCTTTATTATTAGTCTGTGTTTGTTCTGGTTGCTCGTGGCTTGGTTTTGTCTTTCCAAGTCGGGTTGTTTTCTTAATTTTCTTTGATGTAACCAGTACTGCTTTTGTTTCTTTTTCTGGTTTTTAATGGATGTGCCTGGGTTTCCTGCTCAAAAAAAATATATATATATATATATATATATATCTGATGGAAAGAGCTTGTAAGTAAGTATGAAAGAGATGATATCAAATAAACTAGAGATTTTTTCAAAAATAACCAATTTATACTATGTCATTTAACAAACTAGCCATTTTAATTTTTTTTACAAAAGATTTGAATTTAAATTTACAATTATAACCCCTAGACTTATATAATTAATTACTTTACCTCCTTTTCTTTTTAATTTTTAATTTTACACCCTTATCACATTACCGTATATAATCGTATATAAATTAAAAATCATCTAAAAAATACGTTTTTATTTTAACAAGTTACACCATTAAAATCGTCTCGTCGATACCTTCGTAATGACCCCAATATTGAATATTTTTTGATTTAATTATATTATTATATATTATATACACACTATCGGGCCGGTAAGTACCGTCCCGTCCTTGTTAAGATCCTCGATCCCCGTTAATGCATCCCTGAACCCGACCTGAATTGTTCGTTTTTCACCATAGATTTCGGGGTTTTTTTTGCCATCCCTACCTTCAGCAACAAATTAGCGACAAAATTTTTTGTTGCTGATAGCCCTTATTTTTATAGTGTTTAATATATTATAATTATCGTAATACATTTGTATACAAAATACATACGACTTAATATGTACGTTAAAAAAATATGAAGTTAATTAAATTATATTATTATAATGTATAAAATATGTATTCTTAATATTTTAATACTTATTTAATTGTCAATCATATAAAGTTAATATATGATTATAATAAATAATAATATAATTAAATCAAAAAATATTCAATATTGGGCTCATTTCGAAGGTATCGAAGAGACAATTTTAATGGTGTAACTTGTTAAAATAAAAACGTATTTTTTAGACAATTTTTAATTTATATACGATTATATACAGTAATGTAATAAGGGTGTAAAATTAAAAATTAAAAAGAAAAAGAGGTAAAGTAATTAATTATATAAGTCTAGGGGTTATAATTGTAAATTTAAATTCAAATTTTGTGCCAAGTGGCTAGTTTGTTAAATGACATAATATAAAGTGGTTATTTTTTAAGAAATCCCAATAAACTAATCTTAATAATTCAAGTTTCAATCTTCTTTATGCAATTGAAAACTGCTTGCAACTTTCAATATAATATATATTATATTATAATATTATAATATATATGTATAACAGTAAGGAACATCCGATACAAACAAACTACAAACTTAAGTAAATATGTAAATATATACATTCACATGTGAATACGAATACGAAACAAGATAATTATCGCCACCGGAATGAAAATAAGACATCTTTCCAAGCCCAAGCCACTCTTAAAACAAAACCATTTGTGCCATTATTAAGCACCAAACCAAATCATATAAAAAAAACTTGTTGCAGGATTTCTTGATTCCAAACCATTGGTTTTGGACAATCACCATACTTTAACATTATTTAAAACTTACTATGTGTTTCTGTGGGTGCCCAAAATTTGCTTCCTTTTCCTTTTCCTTTTCCTTGTCTTTCTTTTGTTTTCAGGAACCAGAAGCCATGGGAATATGGTGTGGTTTAAACCTTCAATCAATCTTCTGCTCCATTGTTGACCTTATTTCCAAAAGCCTCTCGACCGACTGCCTGTATATCAGGATTCGGTTCGTTCGAAACCTCAAAACCTTAGCACACCCACTGCACATACACTGAAAACCAAGTCAAACCATTCATCCGAATCCGAAACTTTTCTTTTTCTTTCCCAAAAAATCCACAAGATAAACATATAAAAGAGTCGTTAGTCGTTACCATGTGACAGCAAGGAAGAACGGTGGTGTCTCGAGGTTCCGATAAACAGATAACACATTCTTTTCCAGGATCATTCCCATCAAAATCACCATAAATCTCCTGCAATTCATGTCCTATCCCATTCACCCACAAGATTTATTTCACTACTCTAACCTTATATTCACCCTTTTCTTTCACAAAAACTGCATCTGTTATCTTCTGGTGTTGCTTCTGCCTTCACTGCTAAAGGGTACATATTCATTTTACCCCTTTCGATAACTTGACCGCCTCATATGTCACGCCAGTTCCCGGCTTTTGCCGAAATTTCTGGCCCAAACCTTGTCGTAAGCTGACGGTGATCGGCTCATGCGACTCTGACTCCCTCTTTTGCAAAGAAATAAAGGGTGATCCTGCACCAATTTAACCCTTGAAGGTTAAAAGTGATTCCTTCTTACAAATATACCTCAACTCCGATTCTCACACAATTCTTCATCAGCAACTCGTTCTTTACAAATATATATAAATTCCCCATGTTCTTTACAAGACCAAATGGAGTTGAAACCAACTTAAAGAAGTCGTTACATTCAGATCTCAATTTCCTAAATTTCCCAGGATCAGAACGGAACACAGCCTGAGAATTAGAAGAAATGTTTATATACTGGT
Source organism: Silybum marianum (assembly GCA_036898165.1). Lineage (NCBI taxonomy): Eukaryota > Viridiplantae > Streptophyta > Magnoliopsida > Asterales > Asteraceae > Silybum > Silybum marianum. Next base: position 8,830,412 of record CM072540.1, on the reverse strand, counting down.
GTGGTGGAGAAAAACAAAAAGAATTAAACTAACAAAAAGAGCTTACAATAATTACCTTTATCTGAGCTGAAAAGAATACAGATTTCATCAAAGAAAAGTTATCATCTTCGAAGGACTTCTATTATATATATACCAGACATGAATTAATACCATCCTTATAACTCCCAATTTAAACCATAGATGAGCATATACAAAGGGCAAGGAACAAAGTACAAGATCAACAGTTCCCAAAATAGCCCCAAAAGAATATAAGCTACCCATAATCTAAGAAATGAAGCCAAATCCAAAAAGAAATCAAAAAACCATTCCTTTTTGAACTTGGTGAGACCAAAATATACCCCCACCCCACCCCCTTCCATAATACACACAACCTCAACTCAACCACCCTGTACACCAAATTAAATGTAACCCAGTCAAACATCCAATCCTCCAAAGGAATCTCCTTATGTCTCCAGTGCAAGAACAAGACACAACCTATCTCCTCTACCCTCCACTCCCTTATTACTTCATCCCATTTTACCATCCCCAGACCCCAAAAAATGTACCTGCAGATAAACAAGTTAGTAAAAAAATATACTTTTTTATCCTGGTCCACCCCGTATATTTTTTTATTTTTCTTCTTCTTTTTTTTTCTTCTTTTTCCCTTCTTTTCTCTTTTTTCTTATTCAAAATAATTGTGGTTGAGCTTAGAGATGGAAGCTCCCCATCTTCCTTATAGATGGATGAATCCCAAAGTCATTATTTGTATCCATGCCATCACTAGACAGCGCCTCAACTATGTATTTCCGTCATCAAAAGGTTTGATTGACTCGATATCAATTTGCTCTCCTGTTGCAGTGAAAGCTATGTATTTCAGTTAGTCAAGTAATTAGTTAAGGATAAAAGATATAAAAAATTTAACATACAAAATTAAAGAACATACTGGTATTTTCATTTTGTATTTAGTCATTTACAAGAAAATACAAAATTATATATATATGGTTGCAGGTCGGTGAGATTGATCTGGGCCGTTCAAACTATTTGTGAGATTAAATCTCAGCCATGTAAAATAGGTATTTACAGTTATTGTTTTGCTCTGTGTGTGCGCTTTCTTCCCACTCCGTCTTCTATCCACGTCGCTTCCCCCAACCTCTACGACTTCACTCCCCCACGTCCAGCCCTTCCCCTTAACTTCCCTCTCGATTTTATTCCACCAACAGCAACAAGAAACACCCTCTGGATTTCAACTATTAGTAACAAGAAACATCCCTTCAAGCCGCTGAAACCTCCCAAATTCCACCTGATTAATCACAAACGCTCTCTATTTCAATCGCAATCCGCTCTCCCAACCTCGACTTCTCATCCGATACCCCACGTCGTTCACGCTATATTCCGCCCTGCGATTGTTCTGTGTGGGATTTTTCTCTGATCCTCTCAAAACACGAAAGAAGACCGTGTAATTCTTCCAATCAGGTACTTTTCTTTCCCTTTTCATTTAATTTCTTCTTTGCTCTTCCACCAGAGAGAGAATCGTTGCTTCTTGATAATAGCATAAACACCAAAAGGTTGATTCTTTCCCTTCTAAATCTCCATGTTCTCGGAATTGGGCTTTAACCCCATAATTCCAAATTCTTTGTGCAGGATAATTATCATTCATCGAACATGATTTAATGTCCACAGCTTCATCTGTCGTTCTAAATGGGTTTAGGGTTTCGGGAACCATTCTTCCTCTTCATTCGTGAGGGTGAGACATTAGCTGAAGTTAAATTGAGGATCCAGAAGAAATTAGAGGTTCAGATGAGGAGTTTTCAAAGGTATATTATTCTTTTCTTCAAGTATAATATACCCTTTTTGTCATGTGGCATTTTTACCCATCTGGTTTCTAACATAGATACTTAAATTTTAAAACTCTCAGTACATCAGTGGAAGTTCGCATTTCTGTCATTGGGCCGTCCCACATACCTTCAGGACTCGGATATTATCTCGAGTCGTTTTCAGGTCTGTAAAAAGGTTCTCTTTCAACGGTTGCATAATTTGTTTGTTCATTATAGCAGTACAAATATGTATCTTGAAATTGATGAATATGGGTCTTTTGGTTATAGAGAGGAGATGTTTATGGTGCTTGGGAACAATATTTGGGATTGGAACACTCTTGACAATTCACCCAAGAGGTGATATGCTGCAACTCAGGCACGACATGAGTGCTTTTAATATTTGTTGTTTTTATGTGTTTTAGTTAGCCATTTTTATACAGTTTATAGAATACATTAAGATGATACTATGTATCACACAAGTGATTACCACGGTAAACATTTTTTGATTTTATTGTCAAATGGAAATCACAATTTCTGTTATCTATGGTTTGCTTGGGAGTTGGACTGCTTATCTCATCAGTTCTGTATGTAGAGTATAGAACCAATAAGGAGAAAGAGAATGACAGGAAGGAGAAATAGCTTCAAGAATCATTTATTGGTCTTCCAATTGGGCATCTAGATATGTTTGATTATCATGTACCAACGCATAAAAGAACCAAACTTGACGATAAGAGTGTGAAATGCGTCATGTTTGGAGTTAGTGAAGAATCCAAAGCCTACCGATTATACGATCCTGTTGACAAGCGCATCATAATCAGTAGAGATGTTCTATTTGAAGAGAATGAAGAATGGGATTGGAAGGAAAATGAAATCAGCAGAAGTGCCACTCTACATCGGTAAGAAGATGATGATCTTGACAGTCGAAATGAAGTTGTTGCTGAACAAAGACAAGAGCCCGATCGCAGGACAATCAGTCATGTTATTTCACCTCAAGATGAAGTTGTTGCTGATCAAAGCGAGCATCCCATCAACAACACACTTAGCTCTGCTGACCCACCTCAAGAAGAACAAGGAAGACATCGCAGACCTCCATTGTGGATGAAGGACTATGTCAGTGGAGAGGAATTGACAGAAGAAGACATCAATCAACTTGTTTCAAGTGTAAGTCAAATGGCACTATTCACGGCAGCAGCTAATCCTATCAGCTTTAAAGAAGCCTGTAAAGAAGCAAAGTGGAGGATTGCTATGGATCAAGAGATGAAGGCAATAGAGAAGAATGACACCTGGGAATTATGTAGCCTACCAAGAGGAGCCAAGGCTATTGGAGTGAAGTGGCTATACAAGACAAAGCTTAATGACAAAGGGGAGATTGATAAGTGTAAAGCTCGGCTTGTAGCCAAGGGATACGCACAAGAATACGACATCGATTATACCGAGGTTTTTGCTCCCGTAGCAAGATGGGACACAATCAGGTCCATACTTGCTCTAGCTGCCCAAAGAAGTTACAAGGTCTTCCAACTTGATTTTAAGTCCGCGTTCTTGCATGGAGAAATTATGGAGACCGTGTATGTTGAGCAACCTAAGGGTTACGAGAAGCCTGATCATGAGGAAAAGGTCTACAGGCTAAAGAAGGCATTGTACGGGCTTAAGCAGGCTCCGCGAGCCTGGTACAGCAAGATCGAAGACCATTTCAAACGCACGGGGTTCACGAAATGTCCTCATGAGCATACCTTATTCTTGAAATATGATCAAGAAGGTAATGTACTCATTGTGTCACTTTATGTTGATGATCTTACTGTGACAGGAAGTCAGGCCACTATGATTGAAGACTTCAAGCAATCCATGAAGGCTGGATTTGACATGTCAGACCTGAGAGAAATGCGCTACTTTCTCGGGGTTGAAATTACTCAAAGAGAGGATGAAATATTTATGTGCCAAAAGAAATATGCTGGAGAGATACTGGAAAGGTTTAAATTGGGGTCGTGCAATTCAGTCCATAACCCAATCGTTCTCGGAGCCAAGTTGACGAAAGAAGAAAAGGGAAGGAAGACAGATGCTAACACCTACAAGCAAATGGTTGGATGCTTAATGTACTTAGCAGCAACACGGCCTGATTTAGCATATGTCATCAGTCTGGTAAGCAAGTTTATGAACAATCCTTTTGAAGTTCATATGCAGGCCGTCAAGAGAGTGTTTCGATACGTCAAAGGCACCATGGAGTATGGGATGTGGTACAAGAAGGATGGAAACATGAAACTCATTGCCTTCTCCGACTCAGACTATGCAGGAGATACCGAGACTCGAAGAAGCACTTCTGGATATGTGATGAAGTTATCCGATGTTGCAATCTCATGGTCGTCCAAGAAGCAACCCATGGTTACACTATCTACAACTGAGGTTGAGTTTGTTTCATCAGGTTGTGCGTAGAATTCTTGACGCATTGGATAACCACAAGAAGGAGCCACTACAATTTTTTGTGACAATATGTCAACCATAAAGCTGTCCAAAAACCCAGTGCTTCATAAGAGAAGCAAACACATTGATGTTCGATTTCATTTCCTTCGAGATCTTGTCAATGATGGTACAGTTGATCTAGTTCACTGCATATCTGAAGACCAAGTCCCAGACATTCTAACGAAACCTCTGAAGCTTGAGACATATGAGAGGCTTCGAAATATGCTTGGAGTAATGTCTATGCCAGACTTAAACTGAAAAGAGGAAGAAATTTCAGTTTAGGGGAGGACGTGTTGGGGTTGCTCATGTACTGCACGTGGTATTCTCTCTGAGAAGCACGTTTTTGACTAAGTACTATGTTTACCAAGTCTAGGTTCCAATAAATTAGGGCTTTATTTTGATTTCTTCTGATTCCTTCTTTTTAGCTTTGTTTGTTTCTTTCCTTCGTATTGTACAGGCTATAAAAGCCAGCTCCTTTTATCAATAAGATCAAGTTCTGGAGTTTGAATATTTTATAGTTCTTCAGAATTATCAATATCAGGTTAAACATCGAGATTGGAGTGGTGCGGTTTGAGGTCGGAGATGCCTTAAGGGCGGGGGAAAGAAGACTGTTGAGAGTGAAGAGTGGGGAGGGAAACTGGTGGGACTCGATGGTTGGAGACGATTGTGGTGTTCACTGAAGTTGGAGAGAAGGGGAGGAAAAGGTAGGTGTCGATGGGGTGATAAGTTTTTGTGAGGGAATTATATATGATATGGCATATATTATAAATATAGAGATATATAATACGTAATATTACTATTATTTTGCAATAGAAAATTAATAAAATTGGTTAAAAGACTAAAATATCCTTGAGCTAACTTCTGAAATTTAACTAAGTTAGTCCAAGAACGAAAAAAGAAATGAATTGGAAACCACGAGGACGAGAAAAGCAAAATTTAAAGACCAAAGACGAAAAATAGTTATAAATAACAAACCACGAGGTCAACAAGCCATGTATGCTTACCGGTTACTACAAAGTACAAACCTATAGAGTACTAGTGGGCACAAGTATGCATATATATATATATATATAGACGAAAATTCAAATGCGAACTCAAATTTGGTTGTGAACGTGAGGACGAATGAGATCGCGACATGTGTTTGAATGTAGTATTATTCAGACTGAATAATAAATGAAATATTCAGACTGAATAATAGTATTATTCAGTCTGAATAATACTAAGTAGTATTATTCAGTCATTAGCCGCGATTTTTCTCGCGACTTAGTCCACGATAAAAGTCGTACATGTCCTTTTTGAAAATTTCACATATGATGAAATTTTTTTCATGTACAAAATGATTGGCTGGGGATTGTCCTCGTATTCTCGTAAATTGTTACCGTCCTCACATGAACCCGTCTCTCTTTCTTTCTCTCTCTCTCTCTCTCTCTATATATATATATATACATATCAACAAACACTACTTTCATGAATTATTCCTCAGTTTTTTGACAATCATCACATCCCAAATCAGTAGGTAAAGTTGATGTTTATTTCTAGATTATGATTGTCAAAATAAGTTGTAGACCCAAAATTAACAAACACTACTTTCATGAAGATTTTCTAGATATCAAATTGTAGAAATAATATGTCAAACCATTACCTTTCTTAAAATTCGCTTTCTTATTTTATAGTCCATAGTTTAAGTCCTAGTTTGTTAATCCCCGACTTTGTTGAAAGTTATTCACTTGCTAGCTTATAATCTGTAACATAATTAGGGTGCGTTTAGTTAGTGAAAACTGTTTTCATTTTCCAAGAACACGTTTTCAGAAAATGGAGTTGAGTTTTCATTCTCAGTTTTCTATGAATTTTTTTCAAACGCGTTTAGTTGAAATGGTGGAGTTTTCATTTTTCATTTTCAGATTTTTAGAAAACGCGTTTAGTTGTGCATTTTCTACCAGTTTTCATTTTCCATTTTCATTTTCTTTCAAACTAGAAAGTGCGTGTACACACACACTTTCGCGCACACACAAACACACTCACTCTCTCTCTCTCACACACAGACACTTTCACATACACACACACGTACACACACACTTTCACATACATAAACACAGATTCACACACACACACATATTCATACACACACACACACTTTCACTTTCACACAGACATACACACATACTTTCACTTTCACTTTCACGCATACATACACACGTACACACACTTTCACACACATACACTTTCACTTTCACACAGACATACACATACACACTTTCACTTTCACACACACACTTTCACACACACACACACACACACTTTCACTTTCATAAAGAGACACACATACACACACGCTTTCACTTTCACACAGACATACACACACACGCTTTCACTTTCACATAGACACACACACAATTTCACTTTCACACAGACATACACACACACACTTTCACTTTCACACACATGTTTTCACACGCACATACATTCACACACACACACACACACACTTTCACACAGACATACACGCACACTTTCACACACACACATACAATCTAATTTGAAAAAAATGGGAAAATGGAAAATGAAAACCGGTAGAAAATGCACAACCAAATGCGTTTTCTAATTTTTCTAAAAATGAAAAATGAAAACTCCATCATTGAAAAATGAAAAACGGAGAACAAACGTTGCCTTATAAGGGACTTGAATACCACCTCTATCAGACACGTTTTAAAACCATGAGTCCAGGTGTGCAGACAAACCAGACAATATCTTGTACGGTTGGCCTGTGTGTGTGTGTGTGTGAAAGTGAGTGCGTGTGTGTGTGTGAAAGTGAAAGTTTGTGTGTGTGTGCGTGTGAAAGTGAGTGTGTATGTGTGTGAAAAAGTGTGTGTGTGTGTGTGAAAGTGAATGTGTGTGTGTGTGTGAAAGTGGAAGTGTGTGTGTGTGTGTGTGAAAGTGAGTATGTGTGTGTGAAAGTGTGTTTGTGTGTGAAAGTGAGTATGTGTGTGTGTGTGAAAGTGAAAGTGTGTGTGTGGAAGTGTGAAAGTGAAAGTGTGTGTGTGAAAGTGAGTGTGTGTGTGTGCACGAAAATGAATTTTTTTGAAATTGTGTATCAGTGTGTGTGAAAAGTGTGTGTGTGTGAAAGTGAAAGTGTGTGTGTGGAAGTGTGTGTGTGAAACGAAGGTCTTGATAACAAGACGCTGAATCCCGGACAGAGATACAAAGATTGGAGAAACACAACTCACAAATCTGTCTTAATGAATACGATAAACAACTGGAAAAAACCGACAAAAACTGGTACCGGGAGAAGAAACAGCAAACCAGACAAACCCGTTACCGAGAGAAAGTTGTAACTGATTAAACCACTGCAAACAGTAAAAACTATAGTCATAAACTAATTATTTATAAAAAAGTTGTGTTCCATAACAATATAATAGAACTAATAGGGCATAATTTAAAGTAAATCATACCTCCCAGAAATTTATCATAATATCCACCACAAAAGAAATTTCAGGATTTAAGATTATGCAAAATGGGATGATATGCATTAGCGACTTACAATCTACATGATATACTAATAAAATCTTTGGCACATGGGATATAAATAAATCACTTACTTCTGTACTGCTATATACAGGTGGTATCCGTATCTCTGTAAATCGATTGCCAAGTGCTGAAGATAATTCCTTTTTGCCACAATCGCCACCAGGATTCATGGTAGCAAGGATGAAAAACTTTGGATGTGCTGTTATTTTCTCAAGATTGGACCCACCCTTCTCCGCCAAAGACTTGAAGCAAAAAAAATCATTTAATAAGGCAAAAAAAGACTACAAGCCTTTAACTAAAATAAAGAAGATAATATTAGTGAACAGATACCTATTAAGCATTAAAAAGATTCCTTGTATCCTTAAATAAAGAAAATAAATCCCTCCACACTTCTTACTTTTCCATTCAAGCATAAAGTTAAAGAGTATATTCTTAGACTCTAATTTAAGAAATGTGAAAACTAGTTAAGTGTGCAGGTATTGAAGAATTCAACATCAATTTTCTAGAGGGAAGAAGAAATTTTTGGTAACTTTAGCATAATCTAATCCAAACCAAATTTATGGGAGGATGATAATTTATGTAAAATTGTTATATTGTTAGTTAAGTTGCAACTTTTTTGCGATTGTCTGTTAGCAGCTAAAGGTCTATAGAGTCACACTAAAGGCGTGTCTATTAGCAGCTTAATGAGCTTAATGAAACTCAACTTATTCGATCAGCTATACATGACTGTTTGGTAGTGGCTTAAGGAAATAGAAAGTGGCCTATTGAGTAAGTTTCTAGGGAGCCGTTAAGCTGCTAACAAACAAGCCCTAATGATATAAAAAGTGGCTATTCGGTAAGCTTCTAGGGGAGAACTTTATGAGAAAACCAAGTTCTGCCCATCCCAATTAAAAAACACGCTCCTTCCATCTATGAATGAAAGAACTCAACCAAACAAAAACCTTCCCAATCTCTACAGGCAGATTAATCACAGACACCTTTATGCAATTTGACGAAAATCCAACCAAACAACCCCTCATTGAAGTTTAACTTTGATTACATCAAAATTCATTGTATGAAATTGGAAATATTTTTCAGTAGATTGAAATTTTAGAAAAAAACAACACTCGAACAATATCATAGTATATTGTTTCAGTTATGTTTGTGAATTAAGAAAGATTAATTTGTAATATTATCTTACAAAATTTATTAATTTATGGAGTATCAATATAGAGGCATAGATAACCGGTTTTGGTTATATGTTGTATAAAAGAACACCATACGAAAACGTACCCGCAACAGTTCATCTCCTACAGAAAATATTGGCAGATATTGTCGTTGTTGAGATAGTGATTTTGACTTGACAAAATTGCTCACTACTTCACCCTTTTTCAGATGTTGTGAAAGCTTTGCATCTTCTTTGAAATCAACTTCACCATCTTCACCTATAGCCATATCAGCATCGATTTGATATATATAATTAAAGTAAATATTACACAATAAATATCGAATTAAAGAACTTATATTAACAATAAATCTAAACAAGCTATCAACTTGTCTTGCCGAGTTGCCGTCTTCTCAACACCAAGAATATCACCAAGTTTTGAACCAACAAGTTCCCAAAAGCGTTGACGGGATTTATTCATACTTTGTTTTTCACGAACAAATTGGAACCTTTTCTTGAAATAATAGCCACATCTGATGCCGGATCCTTTTAGAGGCATTACGGGTTCCGCTTGCTTAGTAAACACAATCATCCCATCCAAGAACGGAGGCTTTGTATCTAAATTTTTTTCTTCTGTTTTTCTTCATTTTTTCTTTTTTTTCCCTTCATTTATATCTTTTTTTTCCTTTTTTTTTTGGTGGTATGGAGGTTGCAGAGATCTGGCACCAAATTCTAGCAAAGACCATTTCAATTCCATACTGTACAGGATTTCTTTGTGATTGGTTACTTGAATACCCATGCATGGTATGGCATATATATGCTTTGGCTCTTCTCTCGTGGGGGCCGGGTGAGGAGAGGACATCCTCTTCTTTACAGGTCCATAATCATCCAGGAGATCTGATTCACATGATTTTAACAACAAAAAGAATAATAAATCATCATATAGTTTAAGGAGCCCATAAACCAAAATATGAAATTAATGTTTCTGTTTTACTCTACAAATGTAATGTGTTAATTTATTTGTTTATTAACACAGGAGGATTCTCATATGCGTATAAGAGACAGACTTCTAAAGAAGAGTCACAACATGATTGAAAACACAGGAGGAAATTGGCATCAGCTTATATGAACATCATGTAAGCAAATTGGCATCAGCTTATATGAACATCAGGTAAACAAATTGGCATCAGCTTATTTATGAACATCAGGTAAGCAAATTGGCATCAGCTTATTAACTCATATGCGTATAAGAGACAGACTCTTCTTGTAGCTGACTAGTAGAGTCACAACATGATTGAAAACTTACAGCAAACAGGTTTTCTTGCAATGCCCACAAAGTAATAGATTTTTGTATAGATGGAAAATCATATAAATAAACTTTAACATAATTTAAGAGATGTGACATCTTCCCTATTTTATGTTTTTATAGAACCGAGTAAATAGTAAAAGTATGACACATATTAACATGGAGCAGAAAGACTACTGTTGTAACAGTCTTTTACTTGCACTTAAATTAGCACTTAAATCTAGAGAGGAATACAATTTTACTTACAATTTTACAACTCAACTGTTGTGAATTACGATAAGTTGATAAAAGATCGTTACCTAAGGCATTCCTTGACTCCAAAAGCATGAAACGACATTCTTAAATATACGATCCAGTCCTGAAACAATGATATATATAACTCAATGGTCAAAATAGAAACCAAAATTCCAAAGTGTTCACCAAGTAGAAGTTTACAAAATCAATGAAGTAAAAGCACCATAGCATCAAAGGGTACATCATAAGTCAAAGGTTATAAGCAGGTGTTATCTTGAACTGATGGTAATATGTTTTTACCCATTTATCTACCCATAAACCTATTACATCCAAATGTCATGATATAACCAAACCCATTTTTACCCGTAAACCCATTTATAATATTCCGTGCAATCACTAATTATTCATAGTAAAAAGAACAAAAGTATGTGTGAATGTGATAAAGTCTATCATATACTTGATATGTGATAATGTGAATATTTAAAATTGAAAGATTTTGAAATCTCGTGTAAAAAGTATAGTAATTAAAAACAATAGTGTACTAAAAAATTAATTAATATGAAGTCAGACTCCAATCTCCTCTTATCCCTCTTGTTCTCGATCGACCTTCATGGCTTCTGGCCACCAAAACCCACCACCAACCACAGGGACTACCAAACCCACGACCTCTCTTATTCCGGATCTTCATCTTTCCCTCCTGCACATGGACATGTTTCTAGAAGCCAAGATAATAGTGATTATGGTAAGGATTTGGGTTAAGTTTGGACTAGGGGTTTGGATTCGGGTTTGATTTTGATGTTGGGCTTTGGCCAAGAAAATGGTTGGAGCTTTGCCGCTGGAGTTCACCGGAAAGAGAGTGGCTACCATAAACGGGTAAGGGAAAGGGATGTTGAATTTCATAGAGGAGATGTCTCATTCTTTTAGTGGATCAACCAAAAAGATTTTTAAGTACTAATACAAAAATAAAACAAAAATCTAATAAGACTAAAAAATAACAACCTTTAGAGGGAGAGATCAGATTTGGACTCTTGCAAACCACGAAGGCCATCTTGTATTTTCGAAACTATAAAGACGGAAAATGTTATAACAGAAAAACCACAAAGGCCATCTTGTATTTTCGAAACTGTAAAGACGGAAAGTGTTATAACAGACAAACCACAAAGGCCATCTTGTACTTTCAAAACTGTAAAGATGGAAAGTGTTATAACAGACAAACCACAAGGACCAAATTTGTAGTTTACTCTTTATTTAATAAACAAACTTCACAACGAATGGTTCTCTAAATGTTTGGTTCGTTTACAACCCTAAATATATGTGTTGTGTCAACATATTAGTGGTCCAAACAGGTGTTTAGGAACATGACAATCCAACCACACAAAACTTATGAAACACTTGCACCAATCAGCAGATGTACAAGTCAAACCTACAATTAACAAGCGATACACCTTAATCTGCATTGTAAACTTCATAATCTGAAATCTCAGCTTTATCAATAATTTTCTTCTTATCATGTCTAGAAAGAAGAAAAACAATTATAAAAACCAAATGAGGCCAGTAAATCCCATAAAGAGCAAACATCCATCAAGTCTGCATAGACCCAATGATAATTGTGGCAACTTTGCAATTCAATGATTTGTTTTTAATACTCCAAGAAGCTGCCAAGATTATGACTTCGAATCTCTTATACTCTCTGAATGTCTTTCTATTCAGAGAATAAATTCTAAAAAGAAAACCCATCACTAAGAACACTTTTGTTCTTAATAATAGGAGGAATTTAAGGATAATGATTAACATTATTTTAATGATAATCGTTTTATTTTTCGAAAGGACACGTCAGAACTTTTTCTGACACACGACGGCCTCAACGTCTCCTATCCAATCAAACCCTAGAAACGTGTCGTAGGTCATTATTACTTTTTTATCAAAAAGCTAAAACCGTCGATTCATCTTTTTCTACTCCGTATCATTTCCTCCTATATAAAGTGAAATCTATTTCATTTCACTCTTTACGCGTTCAAAACTTTCAAAAAGCAAGAAACTTTCTCGTATCTTCAAAGCTTTCTCAAGAACTCCAAGAACACGCACTTATGCGTTTTTTCTCCGGTCCTAACTCTCAAGGTTTGATCTAACCCTTTCTTCTCTAAAAACAACAAGAATGTTGTTTTCTTCATTCTTAAATCTTTTATAACATCTTGTTATTAAGATTTCTTCTTTAAATCTGGATTAAAATCAAAAAAGCTTAAACCTATTCTAAGTTTTTTTTAGAACAGAAAAACTGTTGGAAAGTTTAATCCCTATTTCTTTTCAAAAACCCTCTAATACTTGTTTTTGGTATAATTTCTTTACCAAAATCACTAACATTTGGTTTATCTTTTTAAAATTCTTTTTAAAACTCAGCCAAATAACAAGTATTTTGATTTTGTTCATCAAAACACTTGTTTTCTTATTACCTTCTATTTGGTAACCTTTGTACCAAAAATACTCTGGTTTATACATATTGTTGTATTAAGCCATGATTTTTCTATTTGGTGTTCCCATTCGTGAAGCAGAAAAGCAACATGTCTCAATCTGAAACTGAGGTCATCCCTGTCACTATCTTCGTCGCTGCACCAGAGGCCAGTTTTCCTCCTGAACAAGCTATGGTGAAGCCAAGCAACTATGTTGCTATCACTAACATCCCTGCTGAACGTGCTTATCTAAGGGATGGTGCCTGCTTCATCAAGCAGTGCTCGCTGAAGCATGCCTTCATCCATGTCCCTGTTGGGATAACTGCTCATCTTCAGCAATACTGGCAAACCGTTCACTGCACTACCCTCACCAACAAGAAAGGAAGAAAACTCCCCGCCATTCAGTTCACTACTTCCCTAGGCACCATCGCTATCACCTCTGGAGTGATAAGGAACGCTCTCTGTCTTCCAACAAAGGAGGACAATGAGAAATGGGCTGCTGCTCCAACAACAGAGGAAATTCAGGACTTCCTTGATGCCACTGGCTATGCTTGGCCAGTTGACAAAGAGAGGAAGCAGATCGTCAAGTCCATCACTAAGGTGGAAAAGAAGCGCATGCCAGCGAGATGGCAATATATTTGGACGAACGTCATTCAGTGCTTGAGCTCCAAATTTGGATCACAAGATCAGGCTAGCAAGCCCTCCCAAGAAATGGCGGTTACTCTCTGCACCGGTAGGAAGCTGAACTTCGCTGAATACATATTCAGCGAACTGTACAACAGGATGAAATACCAGAAGAGGGACAAAGCTATTGCTTTTTCCAGGTTCGCTGCTATGCTCTTCGCAGAAATCTATGAGGGATACCCTACTGAGGGAAACCAAAATTTCTCTCAGATTGGGAAGAAGGCTCTCGAGGTTGATGAAAAAGATGGAGATGCTCCCTACACTCCATACATGCTGCAGGTAATCCAAGGTGTTGCTGCTGCTGCTGAATCAACCATCTCTACCTCTCAGGTAGCCACCATGCCTACGTCACTACCAATCCCCTCAGTGACTAACCAAGGCATCTCTCCTATAGATGCAAAGCGAAAACAACCAACCGATGGACACAAAAAGTCCATCGCCTAAAAGCAAGTATCCAAGAAACTTAAGAAGAGTGTCTCTCAATCAACCACTCTCTCTGATTTCAGGATATATCCTACCTTATCTAGAATCCTCCCCACAGCCACGACAACAACTTCTGCTTCTGTTGCCACTTCATCAGCTCTACCTCCTTTTCAGTGACCTCGGTCGCTGAAACTGTTATAGTCAGCCACACTGAGGTTGTATCAGGTATCACAAGCACTGCCCTCTTATCTTCTTCTATCTCATCTTCTTTGATCCTCACATCAATCCGTGATTTAGGTATGGTTGTCCCCATCCCTGATGAGATTGAGCAACGTGTTATTCAAACATTAGTTTTGTTTCAACAATCTGACCTCTGGAAAGCAACGTGCACAGGACCTGAAAATGCTTATCTTAAGCATTCTCAGAAACAGGTCAGTGATCCTCAGGACACTACCGTCGCATGTACCATCCCCGAGAGTAATCCTTCAGATACTGTAACACCCCAAATTGCAGCGGAAACGGGATTCTAAACAACGTAATAAATCACTAAAAGGCTAAATAAATAATAAATCAAACCACTTAGTTCCAAACGAATTTAAGGTCCAAAGATAAAAGTCAAATCTCAAGCAAATATTAATTCCTAAAACAATAAATCTAAAGCAAGTCTAAGAATAATTTATTAAAAAGATAGGAATCCTCAAACATAGGTGGTCCTCTCTTCTTAATTCCCCCAAATCCCTTAGCTAGATACCTGCCGGAAGAAAAACACAGCGTGGGCCAAGCGCCCAGTACGGATTTATGATTACAAAATAATAAAGCATAATGAAATAAAAGAAAGACCAATTTTAATGAGACGGGAGCAAAAGTTTCAAAATTCTCCAATACATAATCATCACCAAACTCCGGATTAATCAAGAATATAGGCTGAAACAACGAATGGTTAGTTTATAATTACCGAGCTTCTTAGACGGAGCAAAATCATAACATAGGATATCCAAACAAATCATAATACACTGGATTCATGACTCCACGTGTATCCAAAATCAGTGGCATGTATGGCACTACATTGCACACCGATAACAAAGCTCCAAAATCCTAGGGTCGACCCATACGCCTCCTGAATAAAATCACCCATCACACACAACCAGCTCTCATCAGAGTACACCAAAATCGGAAGGAGACGCCGTGGACTAATCACACTGCCACGGTTAGTGTCACGCCATTGGCGCCACAATGACATGCCTGTAGTACCCCTACAAGTGGTTAACTCGGTATTCCTACTCTCCAAACTATCTAACAAAGGGTTCTAAGTGTGCACGGATGAATATACACCAACATCAACTCCGTAAATTCATCATGCATCAGATCTTATAAATCGAGAGGTCAAAAATGTAATTCATTACATAATAAGCCAACAATGCAAATCAAAATAAATATGTCAAATATCAAGGTTTTGGAAAATAACGAATATTGGTATGAGAATAATTTGAGGATCAAAATTTCATATATCACCCAACGAAACAATTGAGACAAATGATTCACAAGAAATATCTCAATTTAACAATTATGAACGAATAGAGCGTCGCTGAAAGAAGTACGAAGATCCGTACCTGACACGATTTCTGATAATGCTAAAAGCCGCTAAATATTCGGGATCCACCAACGCCTAATATCCCAATAAACGTAATTAATACAACTTAACCGAAATAATACTAATTCTTATTGCTAAGACATACAAGCCAAAATACAAAGATTCTTATTGCTAAGACATTACCCAACCTAAAAAAGATACTTATTTTCCCAAAACGTTGCGTTAACCTTTTAGTAACTTTTGAATTATAAAATCTATTAATAAGAAAAGGTCATTTGGAACAAAATACAAAGATTATAAATAATTAAGGGAAAATATAACTTTTGAAGTTGAGTAAATGTAATGAAATCGTGCATATGGTTTAAAAACTAACAAATTATCAGTTAAAACATTCTGGACTATTTCTGCCAATTTATTTCTGGAACAGGGGTCAAAACTGTTAAAATAGTTACTGAATTTGAAAACAGTTGTGGATCAGAGGGCTAAGCTGTAAATACTGAAATTTGGAAGCTAAAATCGTCATGATGATAATATTTTATTGGAGGGGGAAAAATAATTAATACTTTATAACTAGAGGGCGAATTTGTAACTAATTAATACCTGGAGGATACAAACAGAAATACAAAAAAAAAAGTTGAATCGTCTTCTTCCTTAATTAAGAACCAGCTTTTCCACCTTTTTATTTTTCTTTATTTTTATTTTTCTTCCCATTAAAAATCCACCCAAAACAATAGATGCTCACATATTTTTGTACAAAAAGACATATTTATAAACATTTTAACAAAGAAACTCTCCCACTTATTTACAAATCTATGAAAACAGTCTTGACGAAGATTTTAAAAACCGGACAGCAACCACCATTAATGGTGGTCAAAGACTACAATCTTCAAGTTCTCAAACACAGCAAAATCTGACCATTCGATTAAAAACTCAACCTTAAAGAATAATACCAAACTAGTACACAGATTGGAGTTGGATTTTACCTTAAAGACGCACTGAAATCTTGAACCCAACTCTGAAATTTGGCTAAGATGTCTTCAATATTAGCAAAAGAAATCTCCAAGCTTGATTGAGATTTTAAAAACTCTTCAATATTAGCAAAAGAAATCTCCAAGCTTGATTGATTTTAAAAACCCTTTTCTTTATAGCTATAAGATTAATCTTAAGATAACTATGAGATTTAATCTTAATCTCCTGATTTGTGTGGCTATCCACGTAACAAACTCCCTGGAAACTCAAATTCCCTATTTAAAAGATATAAAATTTCTTTTATTTAACTATTTGATAAATCTCAAAATTTCCAGCTTAGAATTTAACACCACAACCCCTATAATTCTAAGCTAATACCCCTTTCTACCCATGTAGCAAATACGGGTATTACAATCTACCCCCCTTAAAGAAATTCCGTCCTCGGAATTCAATCTAATGCTAACACAAAATAAATAAATAATAATAACAACGAAATAAAGGTTTAAAATAGTACCTTAGGCATTTCCACTTTGATTGCCCGTTAAAGCAAACACTCTTCCACTTGCATTTGCACTATTTTGCTTATCTCCACCACCACCGCCATTATTATTATTGTTGTTATTTTGCACCGTGCGATCTTTTGCTTTGTGTCCCCGCTGACCACACGTGAAACATGCTCCTAAAGCTCGATAACATGGTTTGCCCGGGCATCACTGGAATATTATTCGGGTTGCCCACACCAACTTGTCCATGGTAGTTATTCCGATTCTGTCCCTGACCTTGCTGATGATTTTGCCCACGCCATGCTCCTTGTTGGCTATTACTATTACGGTCTCATTGGTTCTCGCGATCATTCCTTTGTTGATGTCCTTTCCTCTCTTCTTGCTGGACCGATTGACCATCCCGATTTCTTTTCTTGCTATTTTCTTGTGTTAAGGCTTGCTGCTCACGTTGTTCCATCTCTATATTTTTAGCCGCATTTGCTGCTTGTGACACATGGGTGAAATTACCATTAATTATCTCAGAATGATATTTATAATTTACCGACCATTTAAATTTTTCAGCCTGCTCTTCCGATGTCCCCGCTAATGCTCCAGCAAATCCTGCAAGCCTTACAAATCTTACCACGAACTCCGAGACAGACTCATCATCTCGTTGACGAATATTGGCATACTCTCGTACATATGCATTTTTATCGGCAGCTGAAAAGTATTGTTGATAGAATACCTCACGGAATCCCATCCACGAGAGATCATTAATATATGCATCACCCTTAGCTTGTCTGAAAGTACGCCACCACCTTTGAGCGTCGCCCTCAAGTTTATATGCTCCCAACTTAACCTTATGCACATCTGGACAACCCAAAACTTCAAAAATCTTTTGGATGTGAGCAATCCAATTTTCTGCGTCCACCGGAGCTGGTGCCGAGCTGAATGATTGGGGCTTTTGTTTCTGAAATCTTTCTAGCTATATGTGAAATCTTTCTAACTTGATTTGTTGCCTCAGGATTCTGATTTGGCATTTGTCCACTATTAGATTGTTGCAAAGCTGCTTGAATGGCTTGGGCCGCAATATTGGGCAATTGAGTTGCTACTACTTGATTCACTGCCGCCAACAAGTTTGGATCCACTTGAACATCATTAACGTTTGGATTAGAAGACTCAACTCCTCCATTGGGATTTTGAGTTCCTTCATTGGGATTTTGATTACGCCTTCTATTTATACGCTCAGATCGACGAGGCATCCTAATTTCAAAGAAGACATGCTATTACATGATCTACATTAAAGCACGAGAAAAATAAAATAAAATAAAAGGCTAACTTAAGTAATTCTTAACCCAAATTCTACCCACAACTCACAGGTCAGACCTACTTGGGTCATCTACAAGATAGAACCGAGAGCTCTGATACCATAATTGTAGCGGAAACAGGATTCTAAACAACGTAATAAATCACTAAAAGGCTAAATAAATAATAAATCAAACCACTTAGTTCCAACCGAATTTAAGGTCCAAAGATAAAAGTCAAATCTCAAGCAAACATTAATTCCTAAAACAATAAATCTAAAGCAAGTCTAAAAATAATTTATTAAAAAGATAGGAATCCTCAAACGTAGGTGGTCCTCTCTTCTTAATTCCCCCAAATCCCTTAGCTAGATACCTGCCAGAAGAAAAACACAGTGTGAGCCAAGCGCCCAGTACGGATTTATGATTACAAAATAACAAAGCATAATGAAATAAAAGAAAGACCAATTTTGATGAGACGGGAGCAAAAGTTTCAAAATTCTCCAATACATAATCATCACCAAACTCCGGATTAATCAAGAATTATAGGCTGAAACAACGAATGGTTAGTTTATTATTACCGAGCTTCCTACACGGAGCAAAATCATAACATAGGATATCCAAACAAATCATAATACACTGGATTCATGACTCCACGTGTATCCAAAATCAGTGGCATGTATGGCACTACATTGCACACCGATAACAAAGCTCCAAAATCCTAGGGTCGACCCATACGCCTACCGAATAAAATCACCCATCACACACAACCAGCTCTCATCAGAGCACACCAAAATCGAAAGGAGACGCCGTGGACTAATCACACTGCCACGGATAGTGTCACGCCATTGGCGCCACAATGACATGCCTGTAGTACCCCTACAGGTGGTTAACTCGGTATTCCTACTCTCCAAACTATCTAACAAAGGGTTCTAAGTGTGCACGGATGAATATACACCAACATCAACTCCGTATATTCATCATGCATCAGATCTTATAAATCGAGAGGTAAAAAACGTAATTCATTACATAATTAGTCAACAATGCAAATCAAAATAAATACGTCAAATATCAAGGTTTTGGAAAATAACGAATATTGGTACGAGAATAATTTGAGGATCAAAATTTCATATATCACCCAACGAAGCAATTGAGACAAATGATTCACAAGAAATGTCTCAATTTAACAATTATGAACGAATAGAGTGTCGCCGAAAGAAGTAGCATTTTTTTGGTTTGATTGGTAACATCCATACTAGTCCCCATGATGAGCATATCATCCACATACAGACATATTACGACATAGTCATTCTTATATTGTTTAACATATACACATTTATCGCATTCATTAATTTGAAAACCTTGAGATAAAAGTGTATTATCGAACTTTTCGTGCCATTGCTTTGGAGCTTGCTTAAGTCCATATAAAGACTTAACCAATTTGCATACCTTGTTCTCTTGACCTTTGACAACAAACCCTTCGGGTTGTTGCATATAAATTTCTTCATCTAATTCACCATTTTGAAAACATTCCAAATTGTGAATCGCGGCTATCGCTATCAATGTTCTTATTGAGGTTATCCTCGTAACCGGTGAATATGTATCAAAGAAGTCTTGACCCTGTTTTTGACGATACCCTTTGGCTACTAACCTAGCCTTGTACTTCTCAATTGTGCCGTCGGGTCTAAGCCTTCTTTTAAAGATCTACTTATGGCCTATTGGTTTATGTCCCGGAGGGAGATCTACCAATTTCCATGTATTATTTTGCAAAATTGAATCTATTTCGCTGTGGATTGCCTCTTCCCAATAAGGAGCTTCCGAAGAATCCATTGCTGCCTTATAAGTTAGAGGTTCTCCTTCTACATTAAAGGTCACATAGTCCGGTCCAAAGTTTTTGGCTATTTTTCCACGTTTACTTTTTCTAGGCTCTAAGCCTTTTTGAACCTGCGAAGTCTCTTCACCGTTAGGATTTGTACTTTGGTCTAGCTCGTTATAAGATATTTCATCTTCATTCCCTCTTTTCCTTAGATTGGAGATATATTTCTCCTTATCCTTGTATGGAATATGTTCTCAAAGAATTCTGCTTCCGCAGATTCAATTATAGTGTTTGTGTGTATATCCTCTACATAGGACTTATAAACCAAAAATCTATAGGCTGCACTATTCTTGGCGGGGCCAATATAGATGCAATCAACGGTTTTTGGTCCTAACTTAGTCCGTTTAGGTAGAGGGACTTGGACTTTGGCCAAGCAACCCCACACTTTCATCCTTTTATAGGAGGAAGTTTTCCTTTCCAAATTTCACAAGGAGATTGACTACTTTTCTTATGAGGAATCTTGTTTAAGATCATGTTTGCAGTAAGACATGCTTCACCCCATAAATTGTATGGAACCCCGGATGTGATCAACATTGAGTTCATCATGTTCTTTAGAGTTCTGTTTTTCCGCTCGGCTACCCCATTTTGTTGAGGGGTGTAGGGAGCCGTTGTTTGATGAACAATACCATGAGAAGAGCAAAATTATGCAAAGTCACGAGACTCATATTCGCCTCCTCTATCAGACCTTAGAATTTTGATCTTTTTCTCAAGTTGATTTTCAACTTCGGCTTTATAGATTTTAAACATATTTAAAGCCTCATCTTTGGTATTCATCAAGTAAATATAACAAAATTTACTGCAATCATCTATAAAAGAAATGTAGTAGTTCTTGCCTCCTCGAGTTGGAGTTGACTTAAAATCACACAAATCAGAATGTATTAGACCAAGTACTTGGTTAGATTTTTCGACAGATTTGTGTGGATGACTTGAGTATTTTGATTCTACACAAGTCTCACACTTATTCATTTTGTTCATTGAACACTTAGGTAGCATGCCAAGATTCATCATCCTTTGTAAGGATCGAAAGTTGACATGACCTAACCGAGTATGCCATAAATTAGAGGAATCAACCATGTAAGTAGAAGCAGCGCTAGAGCTTGCATTATTATTGTTATTTACAACATTGTTCATGGTATTTACAATGGACAATTTGAAGATCCCCTCAGACAGGTAGCCCTTTCCCACATAAGTCCCACCCTTAGTTACTACAAATTTATCCCAAGCTTAAATCCTTTGTTACTTAACATAGGACCCGAGATCAGATTTTTGCTCATATCCGGCACATGTAGCACATTGGTGAGTTCAAGCTCCTTTCCCGACGTGAGCTTTAATAGCACTTTCCCTTTTCATTCAACTTTCTAAGTAGTTGAATTCCCCATAAACATTGGCTCACCATCATTGACATTGACATAGGAAGAGAACAAATCTTTGGAGTTGCATATGTGCTAGTGGCACCGGTGTCAAGCCACCAATCAACTTCTTTGGTCACGAAGTGTGCTCTCACAACACCTACAAAATGAGTTTCAGAATTGGCCATGTTGGCCTAATTTGAACTTCCGGCTCCTCCGCTCCCGTGGTGATCCTTTTTGAACCGGCAATCCTTTGCTTTATGACCGGATCGACCACACACCCAAAAATTGATCACTTGCTTCTTGAAGGGTTTTTTTGTTTGGTTGGAGTGGACCTTTCGAGGGAGAAGGTTTGAAGGCAATACCTTTTCCCTTGAATTTCTGAAACTTTCCTTTGGAGGTGTTTCCTCCAACGAGATTTGCATTTGGCTCCAAAGAGACTGCATCCGTCTATTCATTCTTCGGATTGTCCTCCTCAACTTGTAGTTTGAGAACCAATTGATCAAAAGAAATATCCTCAGTTAGATGTTTCAAATTAATTTTGAAATCTCCCCACGAAGGAAGTAATTTTTCAATAATCGAACTTACAAGAAAGTTCGGATTGATGCCCATACCTTCCGTATCGAGTTCATGAACGAGAATTTGTAATTCCTCCACTTGTTTGACAACAGATTTTGCATCGCTCATTCGAAAGTTGAGAAACTTTCCAACGACAAATCTTTTAGAACAAGCAACCTCGGTCTTGTACTTCGTTTCCAACGATTCCCATATTTCTTTTGCGGTGGCAAAAGTAGAATATATGTCATATAAAGAATCGTCCAAAGCATTGAGAATATAGTTTCGACAACTATATTCGTTGCTTTTCCAAGTCTCGACCTCTTTTAGATATGTCGTTCTTTGGATTTGCGTTGGGGCCTCTTGGCTTTCTCCCTCTTCCGGTGGAGGAATTACAAATTGAAGAGTTTTTTAAAATCAATCAAGCTTTTAGATATGCTCCATGGAACGAGAGCTTAAAGCTCTCTCCTGAGTCAAGCCAAGGCTATTGCTGAAATACAACAAAATCAAGCAGAGATTATGCGCCTTCTTAAAGGCATGTCAGAGAAAGCCACTTCATTCTCTGAAACAGACAGGTCTCGGTTGGGTTTGATCGCTCAAACTCAAACTTCTCAGGCAACAACCCTCTCCTCTCTCGACTCGAATGTGCACACTCTCTTAGTGCACACTCTACCTATGAATAACAAAGAGGGGGAGAAGTTCGCGCAAGAGCTAGCTGAACAGCTCATGAACCAACCTCCTCCACAACCTCATCAACAACCACCTATCCTGGAAGTTGTAGAAGGTGATGAAGATGATGAAGATGAAGACAACAATGAACCTGAAGACATCCCTTATTATTCCCTCAAGGATAATAATGATGATGACGATGATGCCTTCTGCACCAACATTTGACCAGAAACAACACCATCAAGGGGAGTTGTTTTCAGAAGCCCTTTGGGGGACAAGGAAAATCCTAAAAAGGATCAACCTGGACCCTAAGAGAAGAATAAAGAAGTTGTAGAACTTGATTCTACTCCTGTAAATTTAGAGGGGGAGCTCATTATTGAGGTATGCCTTCCTCTCGTCACTTATATCCCTCCTTTTGAAGCTAAATCTCTTCCCCAAACTTCTGTTGCTGATGAACCTCTCTCCTCTTCTCCTCTCAATGATCCCTGTTCCCCAAAGGGTTCTTCATTCCTGAATGAGCCTTTTTCTGAAGATCAATTCCTGTATATATCCGATACTGAATCTGAAGAAGAAGAAGGCCTTGTTTAAAGGCATGTACATAAACAAATAATAAGGGAGCATGAAGAAGAAGAAAGAAGAATAAACTTCATCAGAGCCATGGAAGCAACCAGAGTTCAAATTCCTTCTCACACATCTGAGCTAGAAGCCCCTGTACCAATCTAGGGTGTTTGATGAATTCTCTTTTTTCTCAAAAGAAGAAAGAGCAGAGGCCCTTGAAGCTCAGAGACGAAGAGATGAAGAGATGAAGCAAACTGAAAAAGATTTAAGGATTGCACGTCAGATGATCAGAGAGGACAGGCTAAGAGAAGAAGCAGCCAAGAGGCAAAATGAAGAAAGTTTGAAGGTCGTTGAGACTCTAGCACAAAAGGAACTTACAAGGGACAATCTAAAGGTGAATCCGATCATAGCTCAAGAAAAAATTCTACATGCTCTGAATAAAGAAACTCAAGAACAATGGAATGATGAACTTAGATGGTGTACTGAAAGGTTCAAACACGGTATGTCTGATTCAACCATCACTCGTGCTACTATCGAAGGATACACTTCCAAAAAGAGGGTCTGAAGGTATTTGTAAGGTATTTGTACGAATGTACAGGCATTTAAGGAGTGAACGAGAAGAAGCCAAGTTTATGAAGTTTTACGGATACTCTGAATGGCTGGAAATCAGAGATGCCATTCAACAATCAAAGTCCAAATTCAGAGATGTTGTAGAAAGAATTCTTGATCAACTATTGCAAAGGATGTCCCAACACGTCCAAGTTCCTCCTCTCCCTGATCAGACCAAAAGAAGAAGGTCAAGATCAGATGCTGAAGGAGGCTCATCATCAAGAAGTGACCATGAAACCAAATTCAGCTATGAAAGCGTTCTTGGTCATCTTGAAATCCCTGACATCTCTATGCTCAACACTTCTCTTCCTGAAGCCAGAAGATTCACTGAGCATGAAATCATTACACTCCTTGAAGCTGGAATGGTCTTTCTTGATAACCAAGGGTTATTAAGGTTTCTCAGAAACAAAGAGACCAGGAAAGCTCCATCAAAACTCATCAAGATCATGTACTACAGTTGCTAGTCTACCAATGACCCTATACTACTTCAGAAGATCTATGAGAATGAGCTACTAAGAAGAAAAGAGAAACTCTCTGCCTAGTAATTAGTTTCTTTTCCTTTGTAACATTTTTCAGTGTATTGTACGTTACCAAACTATTGTAATTTCATTCTGTATATAATTCTTCAGATTAATCATCAACGAAATTCAATGAAGTACTCTACTCCATCCGTGTACTGAAAAGATCCCTGAAAATAGTAAATGGGACAATGAACATAAGAGTTCTATCTTCGTTAAAACAACCTCACTCACTGATATTACACTCTGTAACTAAATCAGTAAATGAACTTTATAGCTTTTAAACTTGTAAAATTGTGATTTCATATCCTTATAAATGAAACTCAATTCAGAAAGTAGATTAGCTGAAAAAGATCTCACAGATTAGTACTTAGAATTCTTTACATTAAAATTCTTTACTAATCATTTCAAGCAATTTTCCAATGTTGCTTAATCATAATCAATTAGGGGGAGATTGTTGATCCAAAACTCCTTTCAGTGATTTGAATATAATTCCATGTATAAAGTTATAGTTCAGGTTCAGCGATAGCACACACTGATTGCACTTAAGATCGCTGAACATCAGGAACTCTAAATCTTATCTCTGAAGATCTGAAGAACAACAGTCACACCTCAAGTCCATTCAATAACAGTCGAAGACCAAGCTGAAGATAGAGATGAACAGCTAATGATCTGAAGCGGTTCAGTGATAGCAAAACTCATCTAATCAAAAGTGTGAAATCTTGTAAAGCCTCAGCAATACCTCAGTGACTTCATCCTTGCAGTCTTCGGGTCAGCGATCAAATGAAGCTTTCAACAAGATTATTGTTGATCTTATCCTCGATGCACAAAAGTCAAAACCTCAACATCTTGTCAGAAAAGGACGTACGGATTGTCTCTTATGTTCATAGGTGGCTAAAAGCATGGCTATCCTATTATCCAAAGGACAAAATCCTCCACATGTTCACATAGCATATACTTTTTGTCTTGCATTAAATGCAAACGGGTATAAATAGATGGGAAATCCTCTTCCATCTTAATACATGCTTCTTTCTCTCTCAAAGCCTCTATTGCTATTTCTTTTTTTCCTTGTGCATCAACTTAGTGTTTTCTTTAGTTACAATAGAATAGGTTTTATAGTTGTTCTTATTCCGTTTGTAACTGTAAATTTGTTTGTAACCATAACTATGACCTTCATTTAAAAGATAATGCACCCAAATAACTCACACTTATACTTTATTTATCAAAAATATCTAAAACTCAAGAGTGAGCCTCTTACATGATTTATAAACTCTTTTATACCAAATATGCAAACTTACCAAAATACCACACATTTGATAAGTAATAAATAAAACATGTTAATACTTCAAGATGGACGTTTTTGGCATGTACAAAGTTTTCACAAACTATCTTGAACTCGTCTTGCTAGATTTAAATCTAGGTTTTACTCCACAACTCGTTTTTCCTTTGAAGAAAGATTGAGATTCACTACATTCATCACTAGTGCCTTCATCTATATCACAAACAAACCCAAAATACACCACAAGAAACCCTAAATCAAAACCATAAACCAAACCCTAGATTTAAGTTTTCGGAGAGAGGATCTTACCTTCCACTCCTATGAGTTACAAAATAATCAAATGACCTCTAGCTATATTTGTTTCCATGTTGAAGAGCTTCTAAATACGAAACCACAACACTTTGAATCGTCCAAATCGGATAAGAAATGAGAGAGTTACGGTCACAACAAGGAAATCCTGGTTTTATGCGCTGCTGCTCGTCCGCGACATTGACACGCGACTGTGTCATGTCATAGTCGCAGGACATAGTTGCCCGCTATGTACCGAGAGTCAAAATTTCATCAGGTGGTTTCCCGACGACTTTTCTATATGATTGTAACACTGTCACTATAGCATGGCATTGTTGCATGAGTTGTACCGAGATGTTTTTCCTACTTTTCAGCCGTTGTGATCTCGTATCTCGTCTAGTAGATGATACCCAATATAATTCAACTTCAAAATACTTATTTCAATTATTCTAAGAGTGAAACAAAAAGAGGACTAGGGATTCCACTTTACCAAAGACCCGGTTGATACATTGTGCCATTGCTACTATAGCATGGCACAATTGTTGGGACCACCAACCACTTGGTACCACCGCTGCTATTGTGACAGATGTCATAACTGCATGGCACAATAGTCGAGACGGCCATACACTAAGTACCATCGGTGCTATTGTGACAAATATCACTCTCATATGGCACCACTACACAAACACTGAAATTAACATTTGGTTATTGAATCACTTGGTTCAACACTTTCTTCAACTGGGACAAAAATCAGGATGTTACAATCCTCCTAACCTTATAAAAGATTTTGTCCTCGAAATCTAGCAATGTCGAACACTCAACTGAGCCCAAAAGAGATGAATTAGACGTTTCAAGAATGTCACACCATCTAGAGCACAACCCGGTAGATGACTCGTCATTCATTCTTCTCCGGTAGGATAATGACCGAGATCTCAAATCTCAAAGTTACTCCCAATTTATCAATATATTGACTCCTCCACCTATATAGACTTAGTTGTCTCCCAACCTTAGGTGACTCCACCATTGATGCCCAAAATGAATTTACTCTTAAATTTTATAATAACCTCTATCAAACTAGGATGTTCCTCTCCCTTACATTCTACCTTTCGATATCCTTCACAAAAACCCATCCGACTATAACCAAACACATTCCTTTCGAATCAGATCACCTACCATCATGTCGACCTTACCCGGATGGTAAAGGAATCCTGGATAATCAGTTCTTAAAAGGCTACTACTGCGCATTATTTTATTTTCAACTAATACAAATTTCTCTAATAATGGTTTCCACTTGAGGTCTACCTTAACATTCACACGGAATTTCTCCAATAATCGTTACCATAGAAGATTTACCGTTCCCTTCCAAGACGAAACTCCCTTTCATCCTTCGGTCTAGTTCGACGTCCCCACAATAACAAAATCCAAATGACCACAAGGTACACCAAACCCAAATTAACTCCCAAACCTTTTTAGTAACACGATTGATCCGAACCGTTCCATATTGGCTACCAAGAATCTAATCTCCTCAAATTCACCACATAGCTTGCAAATATTTCTTAGAATTCAACGAAAGTAACCCAGGTACTCTTTATAGTCCTTGACCTAGAAACCAATAGTTGACTCCTAAGATTCGTAAGATGATCGTACCACAAAAATCTCCTTCCTTCATGAAGACCCATCTACATGTCACATCACCCACCCACAATGGTGGTGTCAACCAAACAGGTCATCAAGGCAACCAATCACATAAACTCCAACCTGAAGATTGATGAAACAAGAAGATCACTACATAATTAAACCAGGAATGACCCATAAGTTTAATGTCTCCAAAATCTCCTATATACACCGACTGTTTAAACTGAAACCCCGAAATTTCAGAACCAACCACAAGTTAAAATACTCGACACTTAATTTCACAGAGGGTCATTGGTTCCACATTTGCAATACTCACCACAACACGACGTTTATCTCCAAGGTTCCCTAATAAGTTAAACGTTTTACAAGTATGTGCCTAAGCAAATATGCCAAATCTTTATAATCAATTTTTTTTACACACGCCTCAAGATTTTACCAAAATCAGGTAACCGTGAAAAGTGACCAAACGCCATTATGTAAAACCATTTTAAAAGCTATGAAATCATTATTTAAACTAATGACAACAATAATGAGAATACAATTAATAAACCTTTAAAATGGACCGATATAATTTTGACACACATTTATTGACCTCATGTATGTAAGAGAAATTCATGCACTAATATAGAGTGCTACAAAATGTTTGTGCCAAATCTTCCAAAGATTTATTCTTTTAGTCATATGAAGGTATGAAGTAAAGTTTCTCAACAATAATGCATGCATCAGTTTTCTTTTTTAGGACGGAACCTCTGGCAATATATAAAAGAAAACACAAAAACAAACAAAACAAGACTACTCCAAAGAAAGGAGAAGCCCAGACTTAAGGAGAGTCAAGGCCCAAACAAGAAACCAAACCCCAAAGAAAACCAACCCAAGCACCAAACCAACAAAACCCAAGGCCCAAAGAAAAACATCAAGTAACATAATTACAACCGTACTCCCCATCAAGCAGTCTAAACTTGCACTTATGCGCCTGAATGAACATCTTCCTTTCCCTCTTTAGATCTTTTGCCACATCAGCCGCTTCTCTCGACACATCTTGAAAGTATCTCGTGTTTCTTTCACGCCAAAAATAGATGGCAGCTGCAAAAAGATTTTTAGTGCGTACGCTAAGATCATTCAGACCCATATTTTGTAAGCCATGCATTACACCGTCCCAATCATCCGGTAATTGAATAGAACCCGCATTCTTCATTTCTCCCCATACAATTTTAGAATAAGCACAATTGAAAAATAAATGCTTCACCGAGTCTTGCTCCTGTTTACACAAAGTACAAACCATATCCGGGGGAACCTCCTTCCATTGAGCAATGCGATCTTGTGTCGGCAAACGGTTAAGGATAGCACACCAAGTGACAAATGAGTGTTTTGGAATACTCGGTCTAGTCCAGACGATGTTGCACCACGACTTCAAAGCCTCTTTTGAGCGTAATGTTTCATGGACACTAGCAACAGAAAAATCCATTGAATCTCCATTCGTGTTCCGCCAAAAAACATTATTAGAACTTCCCTCACACGGCTTAAGAATACCGACCAAGCTAATTTCTGGATCATTTTGCACCCATTCAAGCGGCCATCGTCCTTCCGTTACCTGCAAAAAGTCATAAATGGTTACTTGAGCTTGCAACCCTAAGTTAGCAAACATCCTAGGAGTTATACTGTTTCTAAGAGGTCTACAGGATAACCAATTAGAATACAGGGCCGAGAATAATCTTCCATCTCCAATTCCCACAAGCAAATGATTCCGCACCCTCTCCCTTAGTGCGAGTAACTCTTTCCATAAGGCCGTACACTTTCTAGGCACCACAACTTCCAAAAATCGCTATTTCTCAATCTATGCTCAAATATCCAGCTCACCCATAACGATTTCCGTTTGGACAGAATGTCAAACATATTTGGTAAAAGGAGTGTCGTAGTCCAAGATTCCAGGTCTCAAAAGCCTAGCCCACCTTCATTTCTAGGCTTACATACCAACTTCCACGCTACCTTCACCTTTACCCTTTTTGTAGTCCCCTTGGGTCCACAGAAAACCTTTCAACAATTTCTCTAAATCTTTGATAACCGACTTGGGAAATGGGAATACATGCATCCAATATAATTGGATTGAGGATAACACCGATTTAATAAGTTGAAGTCTTCCCGCATATGAAAGCGCCTTATTCTTCCAATTGCTTATTCTCCTTCTCACATTATCCACCACTTTAGAATATTCAGCCGCAGATAATCTTTTGGCCGATAAAGTGATTTCAAGATAACGAGTCGGCAAAGATCCCTCTCTAAACGATAAGCACTCCAATATCCTCGCTTTTACTCCTCTAGGCACGTTACACATAAAAACCGTACTCTTGGTCTCGTTGGGAGCAAGTCCCAAGCATATCTTGAACTCCTCCAAGGCATCTTTAATAGTTTGAATCGAACGCAGGTCACCATTACAAAAGACTAGCAAATCATCCGCAAAGCATAAGTGAGTTAATCTTAATCTTTCACAGCCCTTATGGTACGAAAACATATTAACCTCTCTTACTCTTTTGTTCATGATAACCGTATAAGCTTCCATAACCAAAGTAAACAAATACGAAGATAAAGGGTCTCCTTGGCGGAGTCCTCTCTTTCATTGAAAGAACCCATTTTGCTTACCATTGACTACAACCGAATATGAAGTTTTGGTGACACATTCCATAATGAGATGAATTAAGAACGGATGCAACCCCACACACGTCAGCACCCTTCTCAAGAAATTCCAATCCACCGAGTCATAAGCCTTCTGAATATCAATCTTTAAAGCACATCTAGCAGGCCCTTTATGTACTTCATATCCAAGCATTAGTTCTTGGGCAAGAAGAATATTATCAAATATTCGTCTTCCAGGTATGAAAGTTGATTGCGATTCAGAGACCACTTTATTCAAACAAGACTTCAATCTATTAGCCAGAATCTTGCTAATACATTTACATATGACATTACATAAAGCAATCGGTCGATAGTCCGAAACCCTTTGGGGATTTGAGTTCTTAGGTTAATCTCTCTTAAAAGCTTACCCCTAAGAAAGAAATCTTGCACCGCATTTTCCACATCTTTCCCCACAACCGACCATGCATTTTTAAAGAAACAAGATGAGAAACCATTAGGACCTGGGGCTTTATCCCCTGGGAAACTAAATATTGTTTGCTTCACCTCCTCTTTAGACACCGGAATAAGCATAGCACAAGATTCCTCGACAGATAGAACCTTATCAAACATTGAAGATACAAGAGTCTCTTGGGAGCAACTAACAGAAGTCCCAAGTAAATCTTCAAAAAACTTACCTTGAGTGTCCAAAATAGAGTTTATACGACTCCTAGCCTTTCTTTCTTGAACCACCTTATGAAAATACCTCGTATTGGAGTCGCCCTCTTTTTTGCGAAAACCAAGCTTGTTCATCCCAAAGAGCTTGCTGAAAAGCCGTGACTAAAAGGGCAACATCCTCCCTTAATTCAACCGAGAAGGGATCTTTCTCCATTTCAGCTTGAACAATCTCCACTTTTTTACGAATTTTGTTCACTCTACTCGAGACATTTCCCCTCCTTGAGCAAAGTTGTCTAATCCGCTTCTTTAAGCCCTTAAGTTTTCCAATAAGTGCATACATGAGAGCACCATCAACCCTTCCTTGCCACGCTCTTTCAATAACCTGTTTAAAATCATCATGAGACACAATATGGTTAGGAAATTTAAACGAATGGTATATCTCCGTGTTGCCACCCTTGAATTGAATAACCATCGGCGAATGATCTGAAATACCAAATGGGAGAAAATGAGCGTATGCATCCAAGAAAGTCTGCATGAACTCCATATTAATCAAGGTCCGATCAAGTTTGCGTAAATGCCCCTCCTCCCCTTTCGGTTTCCTAGTCCAAGTATAGTGCAATCCAGTGGACCGAATATCATCCACCTCCAAGTCGGTAATACATTCCGAGAACTCCACCATAGCCACCGTACCACTAGAGCATCCCCCAGTACTCTTAGTTAACCAACTAACCGTATTGAAGTCACCCATAATAAGCCACGCTTGACTGCCCACAATGCTTTTGACAGCCCTTAGAATGTCCCATAGTTGTCGTCTCTCTCCAACATTATTAGATGCATACACAACTGTGACAGGCACATACCTTCCATCTTGTCTTAATTTACATAAACAATGCATCATCTAATCAGAAGAAGATAATAAGTTGGCCTCCATTTTATCAATATCCCATCCCACAAGAATTCTAGTACCACCCTCGCAAAACGTTTGGTTAGAAACCCATTGCCATTGACCAAACACATTACTATTAATAGCTATTAAGTTCTTACGTTCCACCCTAGTTTCAAGAATCCCACAGAAATTTAAGTTATAAGATCTAACCCATTGCTTTACTTCATTTTGCTTCACGGGGTTATTAAGCCCCCTTATATTCCACGCTCCAAACTTAATCATTTAAACTATTAATGACATTCTCCCCATCACCAAGATTCTCCCCAGACACACCCTCAGTAATATTAAGTTCTTTTTCAAGATTCACTCACTTTTCTCCCAATTCCGAGAGAACCCCAAACCGGTTTGAAGCTTCCTTCCTTAGGACGTGAGGTGTGTCTTTCCGAATTTTAAAAGAAGCTTTAATAGCGGGAAATAACTTACCTGGTCCCAGATCATCTTCTTTTTGAGGTCCATCCTCTGTCACCTTGCATGGCGTAATTTCCTTGCATGGGAGTTTGACACTCATAGGGGGTTCCCGACTTTCATCGTTAGCGACCTTCACACCTACCGACTTCTCTTCTACAAATTCCCCATCCTCCTCACTAGAACACGAATTACTCCTTGGCGTGCTAGCCATATCATCACTCTCCAATACCCATCTCCTCCACTCCTCTCCCCTGTTTGTTCCTTAGTCATCACTTGATCCCCTTTCTCCTCCTCCATCTTGTCCTCCCTCGTTATCACTTTATAAACCATATTTGAATAAATAACCGACCCCTTATTTGTTACCACATGATGAGCCGCCTTCCATGGCTCAACTCGAATGAAGTTGGAGCTATCTCCTTCTTTTCCACCCGACGAATCCGGCTTCTTTGGGCACTCCTTCAAATCATGGTTGAAACAACACATAGAGCATTGTTTAGGAATGCCACTATACTCCATCCAATATGGAGATTCCAACACTTGATTAGCACCCTCCTTTGTCACAAAGGTAAAGAAGAAATATCCCAGTTTGTTCACGGTAACCTCTTCCAAGCCATACTTCGCCCACATTTGTTTTAGAATTGATTATCATAGGTAAACCAAACCTGGCGGTAAGGAAATACCCATAAATTGTACCCCCTAGTTTGCCAGTTTCTTCTATTACTTGTACCGGAATGCGAACCACGTCCTCACCTTCATTATGCGGGAAGAATTGTAGATCCACAGGCGCCTGCGTTCCCCGTATGTTCTTATTAACACCATTCACCACCGCAGCAAACGATACCCCTACCTTCATAGTTCCTTCGTCCTTTCCTTGTAACCCCGATAGTCTATCAAATACTGAGGTCCTTACCCCCTTTGAATCACTTACAACCTTAGGTTTAGTTCCCACACATCCTGCTTGTTCCACAAGAAACTGATCACCTATCGTCTCCAAAACCCTAGGCGCTTTCTCCCTATGCAACGTGCTTGCATGCACCGTTTGAACTTCGACGAAGCCTAGCTGCACGACATCATCTTTATTGCGAACCTTGCCATTCCCCACATCACTAGTAAACAGATCCATCACGAATCTACCATCACCCCATATGCGGCTATCCGCAGCCATAAGCCTACGAGATCGAAACCCTAGCCGATTCCAAAACAATAGTAAAACCCTAGCCGAATCAAACCACCAGCGTAGCCCCACCCTATATCATACAAACCAGTATCGATTGAGGCCAAGACAAGTCTTGGAAACACAATCAACACCGACTGTCAGGAACAAAAGGTTTCGACTGCACACTCTCGATACGATCTCGTTCGCTAACGAACAATCTCCAAAACACCACCAAAACACCACCGTACCACAACAACTAAGCCACCAGATTGATTGGAATCAAAAACGTACTTCAGATCAATCTAAACCACGATTGAATCACCTACAATCGTTCAAACCCTAGTTGTATCAACGAGAAAAACCTAGAGAGAAAGTCAACAAGTCAATGACCTCTCAAAACGTACAATTCTGCATGCATCAGTTTACTTTCTCAAAACTATCCAAACGTTATATGCATGCATCATGGTCGCATCATGAAATCAATTTGATTTGGATTTCAAATTCAAAGCCAATTAGCCAAATGCTTACACTTTTCTAAAATGTCGGCTACATAAATTTAAGATGTTACAATTAGAATGTATGCAAACTCTATGCAACAAATGGTTCCCATAAAATTAAAATGATATTTGTGGGAACTTTATATTTGGACGTCATCAAATTCTTTATGCCCAAAATAAATGACGCGAAATAAATGCTTAATAAACTCTCAAACACAACACCGAAAATAAAGCTAACTCATAAAATTCCCAAAATTTGATAATTGAAACATGAACATTACGCACCCAAAATGTCAGTGAAACTTGTAAACAACCGTAGGAGGTACGGCAGTTAATGCATTTCAAACTTGACCAAAAACTCACGTACACCAAATAATTTCTCAAAATTCGCAAAACGATATGTGCGCGTTTCTCAAGAACAAACGAAACAACTTAGGTTAGTTTCAAATTTATACTCTCTTGAGATATAAATCCCAAAATTTAAAATTCTAGCCAAAATGGTACGAATTAAGTTCTTAGTAAATACATACGAATTAATTTCTTAGTAAATATGTATGCATTTCTCATGAAACTAGAATAATTTAACAATTTCAAAAACATGGCTACACTCTTGAGTGTGCCCCTAAAATATTTTCCAAAATAATAACTTGTAAGATATATAACTTCTTTGACAAACCCAAAATAATTTTGCAATTTACTTTCTAAAATAAGTATCGTGCATGCATTCGGTTGAGACCCTAAGTCTTAGAACCACGCTCGCCAAGTCTACCCCAAGACCGACATTGCAAAGCTTCATATCTTAAGACCATCATCCAACACTAAATCCATCAATTACAATTTTCTCTCGGAATAAGGTTGATTCAATAAAATTATGGTTTACAACCATCCATTATCTCAGACTAAAAAACGATCGAAATTACATATTCGCCGTACTTAATTGTCACTCAAAATGACAATGCTACCAACACCAATTCTTTCAGCGGTTAAATGATGAGAACTCATTCACTACCCCATCGATCATCACGAAAGTGCGACTCAAGCACACACATGTAACTGTAAATTCATATTATCACCGGCCGGATAATAATACAAACTTACCTCACATATGGATCCTCGTTACCATCATCATGATTCTCGATTCTAGTGCCTCTATTAACCTCCAAACATCCTATCTTAAAGTGTCTAATTGTGAAATTTAACATCCGATTACTTAATCAATACGCTAGTTTGAGTCTAGGCATCTAAAATCAATACGACCTCTCAAACTTATGCTCTGATAACAACTTGTAACACCCTGAAATCTGGAAAGAACGACTAATTTAAAATTTTCATCAATATGATAAATAAGGAATAAATCCTTCTCTTATAAAACAAAACTCGAATAGCCTTAATAAATATTCTAAATAAACATCTACAAAAGATAAGTCAAGTCTTATACTATAACATAATTACGGTTGAAATGTTACTAAACCCAAAAGAGTCGCTATCTTTGAATGCGAAAAACGTCACCAAAAGCTAGATCTTTAACGTGCCACTCCCTAGCACTCAACTATACCCGTGTTGCTAGTACCAACCCCAACCAGAACCTAATGCAAATGCCGACAAAGAAAAATGTTAGGCTTAGCGCCTAGTGAGCTCAAGAGTTTATAATAATATTTATGAATGATAGAAACCGAAAGATTGCTTGGTTGAACAATAATTTCCCTAATAAAAGAGTTCATTACAAAAGCAACATCTTTCCCAAAATTCATCATTTCCATAATAACTTTAGACCGAAGTATCGTTGGAAACGAAAGCTTAAAATACAAATACTCGTTCAAAACGAATTTCGACACCCGATACTCACCCAAGACATGAATAAGTTTAAATGCTCCAAAATACCAATGAACGAACAAAACTCCATAATTTAGAATACCCAATGGATAGACTCAATACCTAAAATAATATGATTAAGTCTCAAAGATCTAATAATATAAATTACGGATAATACTTCATACTCTAAAATACGTCACCGAAAACAACGGATAGACACAATACTCAAAACATCTTTCGGAGACGGAGGAGACCCGATTTACCACTAGTCGAGACGGGCACAAAGGTAGGCCACAAACCAATGTGACAGAGCGTCACAATGAGCTCTTTCCTCGCGAATTACACAGTTTATCACCATGCGTATTCCGAGTGAGTGAAAGGATGCATCGAAATTACACAATTTATCGCAATGCCTGTTTCCAATTTAAAATTGAGTCTGTGCGATCCTTCACATAACCAAAGTACCGACTTATATGCCTATGGATCCATTACATTCTAGCCATAGTATTACACAACATTAAATGAATGACAAACACACCCAAAACGTGTAATATATCAAATAATATGTCATAACTGCATATAAATCAAAAACCCAACATAGAGCAATTTAAATCGGACAAATGTCCACTAGACTCATTTTAGTCAAAACCGAACAAAAGCTCCATAACTCAACACTTATAAAATTACTCAAAACATTGGTTGAGACAAACAATTTTCCAAAAGAAATCATATTCATATATTTCCAAAATGGCTCATAATGCAATAACATGTAAATCCAACGGTTTATAAATCAAATACCCCAAAGATGCAAACATAACCAAATGACCTTCATTTAAAAGATAATGCAACCAAATAACCCACACTTATACTTTATTTATCAAAAATATCTAAAACTCAAGAGTGAGCCTCTTACATGATTTAAAAATTATTTTATACCGAATATGCAAACTTACGACATTTGATAGATAATAAATAAAACATGTTAATATTTCAAGATTGACGTTTTGGCATGTACAAAGTTTTCACAAAGTATCTTGAACTCGCCTTGCTAGTTTTAGGCTAAATCTAGGTTTGACTCTACAACTCGTGTTTCCTTTGAAAAGAGCTTCAGATCCACTACATTCATCACTAGTACCTTCATCTATATCACAAACAAACCCAAAATACACCACAAGAAACCCTAAATGAAATCCTAGATATAAGATTTCGGAGAGAGGATCTTACCTTCCACTCCTATGAGTTACAAAATAATCAAATGACCTATAGCTATCTTTGTTTCCATGTTGAAGAGCTTGCAAAGACGAAATCACAGCACTTTGAATCGTCCAAATCGGATAAGAAATGAAAGAGTTATGGTCAAAACAAGGAAATCCCGATTTTATGCATCGCTGCTCGTCCGCGACATTGACACGCGACTGTGCCATGTCATAGTTGCTGGGCATAGTCGCTCGCTATGTACCGAGAGTCAAAATTTCATCAGGTGGTTTCCCGACGACTTTGCCATGCGATTGTGACACTGTCACTATAGCATGGCATTGATGCATGAGTTGTACCGATGTGTTTTTCCTACTTTTCACCCGTTTTGATCCCGTATCTCGTCTCGTAGATGATACCCAATATAATTCACTTCAAAAATATTTCAATTATTTTAAGAGTGAAACACAAAGAGGACTCGGGATTCAACTTTACCAAAGACCCCGTTGATGTATTGCGTCATTGCCATTATAGCATGGCACAATTGTTGGGACCACCAACCACTTGGTACCACCGGTGCTATTGTGACAGATGTCATAACCGCATGGCATAATAGTCGAGACGACCATACTCTAAGTACCATCGGTGCTATTGTGACAGATCTAACTCTCATATGGCACCACTGCTCAAACTCTAAAATTAACATTTGGTTATTGAATCGCACGGTTCAACACTTTCTTCAACTAGGATAAAAATCAGGATGTTACAATTATTGCCACTGTAATTTCAATTAATTAAAATAAATTTTGTTATATAAGGAGTATTTCATCTTTTTATCAATTAAAACAATAAATACATCAGGAAGAAGGGGGAGGAAGAGGGGTTTGTTTACGCATATTTTTGGTTTCACTAGGTGAATCTAATTTTTTTTTCACATGTAGTTATCTTATAAGGTGAACACTATCTTAAATTATAGGTTTTGATGAAAAAATATTTTTATATCGGTTTTCACGAATTTATAACTTTTTGTGGTTTTTATATGAGTATTGCCCTATATATAAGTTTGTTCAATTGCAATAATTGGTGTTAACTATGTGAACTAATCCTAGCCTTTAATCTTTGTAATCTATGTAAATTCATCATGACATTTTTGTAATAAATTAAAAAATGATGTTTAATGAACATAGGTGAAAAATCATGAACAAACGGTAATTTTGGAAAAGATTAGGGAGATTTTTTTAGCATTACTAACTTTTTCGGTAATTAGTCTATTGTTTTGAAACCGACATCAAGCCTTAATAACTACTTCATTTATTAATATGTAATGTATAACTTATAAATGGTGTGAACTAATGAACAATTGTCATGTATGAGTAGCTTATGATATTGTTCACCAATGAAAATATAGCATAGATGAACATGCTCATTAGTAAAGACATACCTGAATGTGTATCTTAAATCAAAACCTTTGATGAAAACATTACATTTTAATTTAAGTTTATAAACCATATATTGATAAGGGCCCAAATCTAATTAGAAGCCCAAGTCAGAAACTCAAAATAAAAGCCCAAAAGAAACAAAAAAATAACAACATAGTTCTAAAGAGGCCAAGCTAACATATCAAAAAATCAGTCAACAATTTCACCTCAAATATCGACAATTTTTTTTAGACCTCTTTAATATATCATTTCTTAGACTACAACTATATAATTTGGAAAAAAATAGGCCCCTAATATTTTTGAGCCTTGGAAGCATGCCCGTGTCACCTTTTCTCCCAAGGACGACCCTGCATCTAACTCTCAACATCTTTCCTCTTGTCTTAAGCTAATTACAAATTCCCGCCCCTAATCTGCTATCCTTAACTTAACTTACGTCTCCTATAAGAGATCATCTTTCAAAAAAATATGTATGTCTAACCTCAATTACAGATCTCAAGCTCTCCTCAATCTACCCCTCCTTTTTACACCCTTGACCCTTAAAATTTATATCCTCAATCCTCCTCAGTGGCCGCAATATGTCTCTTTCAACTTATTTATGATGTGTGCAACACCCACCGCTACCCGATAGACCTTCTTTAGTTTTAAAGTTGGTCAAAAAGGAGACCTTAATTTAGTAAAGCATATCTCAACCTTGAATAATTGCAATTTTTTCAAGGAAAGGGGACAAGTATATAAAAAATATATATGATAAAGTAACTTGAAATTTTCAAGTGAAAAAGGATGTACTCATATTTCATAATAATGTAAGAGAGAAAACCTCTAGATGCATTTCATCAGGGCCGTTCTTTAGGGTGTTTCATGTGGTTCCGTAGCACATGGCCTCCGATCTTCAAGGGCCTCTGATTTTTACTTTTATTTATATGTATAAAAAATATATTATAAGAAATATAATCCAGATAAAATTACATGTTAGCGTGTTGCTGAGTTGATTAACGCTCCCATTTGCCAGAATCAGACCCCCGGTTCGATTCTCTCACTGCACAATTAAATTTTCAACTTTTTTTT
Source organism: Silybum marianum (assembly GCA_036898165.1). Lineage (NCBI taxonomy): Eukaryota > Viridiplantae > Streptophyta > Magnoliopsida > Asterales > Asteraceae > Silybum > Silybum marianum. The sequence goes on along the minus strand of CM072540.1, from coordinate 8,790,921 downwards.
TTAAAAGAGTTCTCAATTATTTTCTCAACAATTTCTTTACTATATATAAAAATTATGTGAACTATTCGTCATTTATAAATTCAAGAAAAGGATAAATTAATTATATAATAATTTTTATGATTTTTAAGAAAATTTTATTATATAAATTTTATGATTCCTTTCTTTTTTCATTATCCATTTATAAATAGATAATGAAGAAAAAACATGCAACAAATTAACCAAAAGTACCACCAAGTTTCTGTAATCTTCAGAGTTCACCAATGCTTGGAGATATAAACCCCCCAAACTCCATGTATGGCAAGTTTCTGTTAAAACCACTAAAGGGTTGGCTAAAATTTCTGATAGTTTCGAAAAAGTACTAACCTTGATATGAAATTAGGGTTTTTTTTGTTAATCTTTTTCTTAGGTAAATTGGACAATTAAAAAGTTGAAATAAAAAGTTAGGATTTTAACATGGATAAAACTCTTTGGTCACCCGGATGGCAAGAAATACCATGGGAAACCCCATTATTGACCCGATTGCTCAAAATGTTTTTGGTGTCATTCAAAGTGTTACGAAATTGAAGAGAGAAAAGTAGAATTTAGGAAGAGAATTGTTCTACTCTTATTATTGAATTTGAATGAAAAATACAAAAGATACCCCAACTATATATTGGAAGTACAAGACAAGCTAATCAAGAAAAGTCTAACAAACTATCTTCTAACTAACTTCAATTAAAGCCACAACTAACAAATCTCCACCTTGGCATTAATTCCAAACAAAAACTTTACTTCCAACTATCAATGTTTAGAATATCTAAACAATGCCTAAACTTGTTCAAAGGAACGGGTTTCGTAAGTACATCGGCCAGATTGTCCTCAGTCCTTACTTTTTTCACTTTAATTCTCCTTTCCGAACGTATAAAGTGATAACGAACATCTATATGCTTCGTTCTCTCATGATGCACCTACCTGATCTTTAGCAAGACAAAAATAGCACTTAGGCTATCACAAAACACCACAGCCTGATCTTGATGAAAACCGATATCTCCAAGCAAACCTTTCAGCCAAATACCTTCTTTGGCAGCCTCCGTAAGAGCCATATATTCAGCCTCTGTTGTGGACAAAGCAACAGACGGCTGTAATGTTGCTTTCCAGCTTACGAACGCATCTCCAACAGTGAACACATACCCCGTTAACGACCTCCTCAAGTCAAGGTCAGCTGCGTAATCTGATTCAGAAAATCCAGCCACAAAAGTCTCCCTTTCTCCTCCATAAATGAGACCCACATCAGTTGTCCCTTTGAGGTAACGAAAGATTCGCTTCACCGCAGCTCAATGTTCTTTCCCCGGATAGGACACGTAGCGTGAAACAACACTAACAGCATGAGCTATGTCCGGCCTAGTACAGACCATGACATACATAAGACTTCCTACCGCACTTGAATAAGGAACTTTGCTCATATACTCCACCTCAGCCTCGGGTTAAGGAGCCAACTCTACCGATAATCTGAAATTTGCCGATGACGGTGTATTCATCGGCTTTGCCGAAAGCATTCCAAACCGAGAAAGAATCTTCAAAATGTATCTTTTCTGTGACAAGAAAAGTTTTCGTCTAGATCTATCTCGGATAATCTCCATCCCAAGAATCTTTTGAGCAGCCCCCAAATTTTTCATGTCAAACTCAGAATTAAGAAGACTTTTAAACTTCTTAATTTCGGCCATGTCACATGACGCTACCGACATATCGTCCACATAGAGTAGAAGATACATGTGACCCATCAACACCTCTCTTATGATATATGCAACAATCATAAGGACTTCTACTAAAGCCATGGCTCACCATAAAGCTGTCAAAACGTTTGTACCATTGTCTCGGGGATTGCTTTAACCCGTAAAGTGATTTCTTGAGTTTACAAACATAGTTTTCTTTACCTTGAGCTACAAACCCCTCCGGTTGACTCATGTAAATTTCCACTTCAAGCTCACCATGTAGGAACGCCGTTTTCACGTCCAATTGTTCCAACTCCAAAATTGCTAGTGCTACTAGTGCCAACAACACCCGTATGGATGTATGACGCACCACCGGAGAAAAAATCTCATTATAATCAACACCTTGCTCTTGGCTATAACCTCTAGCCACCAAACGGGCCTTGTATCTCACACTTTCGGCTCCCGGAAGCCCTGTTTTGCGCTTATAAATCCACTGACAACTCACAACTTTTCTGCCTTGAGGTAACTTTACTAACTCCCAAGTTCTATTCTTGTGAAGGGACTCCATCTCTTCACTCATGGCTGCAATCCACACATCAGCCTCTTGAGTTGTGATTGTTTCTTTGTAAGTAGAAGGCTCAAAGAACTCTACTTCTTCAGCAACTTGCAAAGCATAGGCCACCATGTCATCAAAACCATATCGAATCGGTCTACCGGCTTGCCTTCGAGGCTTATCTAAAGCTATAGATCGAAATTCAGCATGTTGGTGCTATTTTCGGGCACAACCGGCTCGTTTTGAGTCGAGGTACTGGGATGTCCAACATTCTGAGTTGAACTACTTGGTTGTCCGGAAGCAGTTTCACCTTCATCGGAGTCATTTGACTCATACTCCACCTGTTTGGACACACCATCATCTTGGATACTACTTGGAGTAGATGAATTTCTCACTCCATGTAACATACTTTCCTCATCAAACAATACGTCACGGCTGAGAATCATCTTTTTATCAAGAGACCAAATACGATATCCCTGTACTCCACTTCCGTATCCCATAAACAGCCCCTTCTTTGACCTCGGTTCCAATTTCCCTTCACTAACATGATGATACGAAGGACAACCGAATACTTTTAGATCCGTGTAATCAGTCGGCTTACCGGACCACACCTCGATAAGAGTTTTACAATCAATTGCCGTTGTCGGGGTTCGATTTATCAAGTAACAAACCGTGTTTAATGCTTCCGCCCAAAAGCTTTTAGTCAACCCGGCATTAGAGAGTACACATCTTACTCTTTCCAACAACGTTTTATTCATTCTTTCGGCCACTCCATTTTGTTGAAGAGTGTGCCTAACCGTATGGGCCTTGCAATTCCTTCATCTTTACAAAAACGATCAAACTCACTAGAACAAAACTCCAAACTGTTATCCGTTCGAAACCTCTTTATCTTCTTCCCGACTTGATTTCCAATGAGAACTTTCCAATCTTTAAACTTCTCAAACGACTCACTCTTGTGTTTCATAATGAACACCCAAGTCATCCTAGAGTAGTCTTCAATGATCGAGAGAAAATAACGGGCACCACCAAGTGAGGGTACTTGCGAGGGACCCCAACAATCGGCGTGAAATAGTCTAATGTAGACTTGGTTGTATGAACAGCCTTTGAAAAACTTACTCTTCTTTGTTTTCCAAAAATACAGTGCTCACAAAGACCCAAATCAGTAACTTTATGACCTCCAAGAAGTCCTTTCTTGCTGAGAATTACCATGCCTTTCTCACTAACGTGCCCCAACCTCATGTGCCACAAACGGGTCAGTTTTGACTCGTTTTCTGAAGAGTTAAGGGCTGGTGCTGCTGTCCCAACAACCGTGCTACCTTCAAGCACGTACAATGTACCTCTCTCGACTCCTTTCATCACTAATAAGGCACCTTTAATGACCCGTATACTCCACCTTCACCGGTGTACTTGTAACCCTTTGAGTCGAGCACTCCCAAAGAGATCAAGTTCTTCTTCAAACCGGGTACCTGACGAACATCGGTTAGAGTTCTCACGGTCCCGTAATGCATTTTAATGCTCACTGATCCAATTCCAACAACTTCACACGGTGTGTCGTTTCCCATCAAGACATTTCCGGGTGTGAGAATCTTCTCATAGTTGTTGAACCAATGCTTATGTGGAGTCATATGAAAAGAACATCCGGAGTCAAGAATCTATACCTCGGGTTGACTAGTCAAATAGTTTTTTAAAAAGCAACAAAAATTAGAAGTAGCAAGGTATTAGTAGGCTAATAAAACAAGATAACATAAAATAACAACAAAAGAATTGCACCTAGTTTCCTCAAGGCTGATCTCTCTCGTCTAAATTGAAGGTTGCCATCATATCATTAGATGACATAAATTAGTGAGTCGAAGCCCCACTGCTACTTCCTTATCGTACTCCTGGTCTTGATAACAAGACGCCGAATCCCGGACATAGATACATGAAGGAAACGAAGATCGAAGAAACACAACTCACCAATCTGTCTTAATGAATACGATAAACAACTGGAAAACCGGCAAATGAAAAGATGGTCTTCCTCAACCAATTCATCAACATATACCTGAAATGATGTCAAAACATTATATAAATAATCTATTCCTTTTAGAATAAGCCAATAAATAAGGTGTCTTAATAGATTGTTACAAGCAAGACCTTAGTAAAACGATTGAGAAAAGATGTGCAAAACAATGCAAATTCATTCAAGCTGTGGCCTTTTGTCGATTCTTTTGCAAGAACAATGCTTAGTTTGAAACAAAAAGCCATGTTATGATAGTGCAAAAAGTTTACCTCCAAGTTTTGAGATCTTTGTCAACTTGGATGCCAAATCCAGTGGCAGAAACTCATTCTCGAGAAGATGGTAGAGATCTTTGACTTCCTGGGTTACATAGGTCATAACACCTTTGGAAACCTGTAAAGGAAAACTAATTTCAGATTCCATAATAAGTATGAGAAATAAAAAATAAGGGGAACAATAATGTGCCTAATTAGCCTGGACCTCCAATTCCTAGAAGTTTGGAAATAAAATTTGCAAGCCTTAAACTTGACATAAGTATCCTTATTAACAATTTGCCCATTAGACTATTGGTAATAACAATTTTCATTTACAATCATTGACATAAGTAAACTCTTAATTTAGAGAGGTGGCTTCACCTAGAACCCTTATGACCTTATCATTTACAATCGAACTCTTTCTTGAGCATCCATACCAACATGTTAATAAAAAGATTAACAGAATATGTTCCACTAGCATTGTTACATTACTCTTAGTTTAGAGAGGTGGCTCCACCTAGAACCCTTATCATTTACAATCGAACTCTTTCTTGAGCATCCATACTAACATGTTAATAAAAAGATTAATAGAATATGTTCCACTAGCATTGTTACATTCCAGTTTCCAAACAACAAACACCATTAAATCATTAATGGTGCACACAAACAATTAACACCTTGCTCGTTACAAAACCATTGAAATCATGCTGAAATGGGTCCTATTGTGTCCAAGAAACAATGATATATAATATATGTATTGCTTACAATGGGTTCCATAAATAAGTACTATATTTGAATGACCCACCATCCTTAAAATGCTAGAGTTATATTCTTTAACTTTTTTTATCAGTTTCTTGGTCTGTTTTAACAATTACGAAGTTAAACCACAATCACAAAGAAGCTATATAAGATTTTCTGATGGTACTCCTAACAACATAGAATAAAGAAGATGAGTTTGATCTTACCAGATCCATGAGAAGAGTTGACCGAGACAGCTGCATGGAAAAAAGTATGAAAGATAATCAATACCTATTAAGAGTTGATGCAGTTAAAATTATCAATGAATAGTAGATTAGTACCACTTCTCTTGTCTCAGGCTTCACATCAATATTAAATCCAAGAAAAGGTTGTACATCATTATATTTCATTCTTTCTCATGTTCTAGTTTTAAATGTGATGCTGTTTTCAAATGGTCGTATGGAGGAGCCGAAAGTGCAGCCAAAAGAACTGACGATGCTATCAGTTGCAGGTCTTTCTGACTCAGGTTCTTATTGAAGCTCTTTTGAAGTTGAAAAAGCTTAAACCATGCATAAGCATGATATAAGTGGCTGGAAGAAATCCAGAAGATCTCTGTCAACTTTGCATAATATACAGCCATCAAGGAAGACTTGGCATTTTCTTAACCATGCTTGTCAATCAATATATATCTTCTACAGAAGGAAAGGCTTCCTGCAGACACAATTGCACAAAAATAAAATACACAAATATATTTAAACATCCTGTCCTTATCCTAAATGAAGTCACTTCAACATGAAATAACATGAATAAAGTAAGACAGACCTGCCAGAGTTCAAGTTCAGTTGCAACTTTTAACTGCTTAAATCTAGTATCAAGGTAGAAATGTAGACTTTCTGGTGCAGCAGATAGATCAAGCCGGTCCCTCTGATCTCTGTACTTGTTAAGATGATTCCTGATAGTTTCACACAGCCTACGAAACTCCGCTGTCCGCTTGTATTGCTTGCAGAACTGGAAAGCACGATGTGCGGTATCCTGCACATAAAAACTCAACATATTATTTTGTCTATTCCAGCCACAATACTACCTAGCAAATGATTATATTTGGGTGGCATCCTCTGTATGGTCAGATAATTAGAGGCAGGGTGTTTTTACATTTGGGTGGCATCCTCTGTATGGCCAGAGTGTTTCTATATTGATTAAGCAAAGATTAAGACAAATTATTAATAAAAAGATGGCCTCCCCACAACAATTAAAGAGTGCAGCTCCTACTGATAAAAAAATGTAGAAATCAACATTGAGTTACTCATTTTCCAACAACTTTAAGCAAAACTTACCGCATACAGAGCCATTAATTTGGAGTTGTTCCTTTCCAGGACTGTTCTGTACGTCTCCCACAGAAACTTAAACCAAGGGGTCTGAACGTTCCTTTCCCTTCTCACCACTAACATAGCTCAACATCAAATCTTCTGGTCTTTTATCAGCTTCCAAGTCATCAACATCTAGAGCTTCTTCTAAAGCTTCTGCCTGACTACGTGCCAACTCAGCCCTCTTGGTTGAAAGATCCATAAAGTGCTTTATAACCTCCTCTAACGAATTGACGTTAACTTGCTGATATATTGAATCAGTCCATCCTTGGTAAATCTGCCCCTCCTCAATGTACTTTAAAATAATCTTTTCGTGTGTTTTCTGCCATGCACGGTACCTCCTCGATGTGATAAGATCATGGAGCACTTGTAGAGCATCTTGTTTCTGCCCAACATTGATCAGCTCTGTATTTCCAGTCATAAGAGGGTAAGAAGAAAGGCTGCTGGGTCTTGTACATGGCAGGTTTGTGGTGAATGGGAGGAAAGGCAGAAGGAGAACAGAAAGGACAAAGGCAGGGAAGGAGAGTACAATACCAATAGTGGCACATTGAAGCCACCTAGGACTCCCTTGTCATTTAAGTCAACAAAAAGTGCGCAAACCGGAGATCTGCATAACATAATCAGAATTCTTATATGAGAGCAGACGCTATAAGAAAAGCTTACACTTGTTGATTGAAAAAATGCTTAATAATTCTTGACAGTAATTTGCAATCTAAAGTAACAAAATAAAGTTTCTTAATTGAATGTCCTTTCCAGGACATGCACTTGTCTCATTATCAATGTATATGTAAAAAAGAAGAGTCATCAAGGATCTATACAAAGCAAGAAATGATTGACGAATTGCACGCTCAAATATGCCCTCCCTGACTAAAGATATGCCAAGCAATCAACTATCCGCCTCATAGCTTGAAACGTTGTTGGCACCTTGCATTGAATCAGAACCAACCTACACAACAATATGCAGTAAAAACTAAAGATAACAAGTATATGATAGAAAAGATTGGTGTAAAATCATTGCATCAGATTGAGTAAAGTTTGACATCAAGATTAAGGACAAAGTACGAAAAGTAGCCCTAACCCCTCATTGCTAGTAAGAAGATTATTGCCATCTAAATGTTCTGTAAAAGGAAGAGCATCCAATCCAACAAGACCTTAATATTGGTACGAATGGTAGCTAAGCATTCACAGCATTGTCACTATAACAGAATCTCAGTGTGGAATTTATTACACTTCATAAAAATAAACAAAATGCTCAATGAATTACTGAAACTAGCTGAAACCTTGTGCTTTCCTATTTGTGGTATGGTGGTTATAGGTTTTTTTTTCTCATTGTCATTATCTTATGGTGGTTATACTACCTCTTCATTATCGAAAAGAGCAACCATTCTAATTACATGCTCATCTGATAGATCGTTCGGACCAAATGAACCAACAAGAGCTCTGAGAGCACAAAAACTCAAAGCAAGATTATCTAATCTTCTGGAAAATATGAACTCGTTGTTTGCACCTCCAAGACAGCTAGGTTGGGTATCACAAATGTTTAGCTCAATGCTCGCTATGTCATCAATTTCACAGCCCAACTCATCTGATAAAATCTGAAATTTAGAATATTTAGAATATTTATTACCTGCATGAGTAGAGGATGATGAGTATCTTTAGATGAGGAATTACTCTTATCTTTTACGTCAGGGGGTGCTTTGTTGCTAACAATGGTTTGAGGTGAGTCTCCAAATTTGGCTTAAAACCGTCCTTGTTCACCGTACTATAACCAAAGCAACAGAAAAGATAATGAGAATGAGCACTTCATTAAGCAAAAAGAGAAAATGGCTTTCATTTTCTATGTGTAATCATGAATCATAATGCAGCTTGTAGAAACAGAATCAAAATGGCCATCAGTGGAGGAAGTTTGTAAGATGCCTATGAAGAATTAGAGGAGTCTGGAGGCACTGTTCGTTAAAAATCCCCATTTAGAGCCACTTAAATGGTCAAGTAGGCATTAATTAAGACTACACCCAGCGCTCTGTAGAAAAGTACAAGATATCAAAAACATATAGTGTCAGAACTTCAATCCTCATATGCTTACTTTATTGTTTTATATATATATTTTAATAACCATTTATGTTTTCCCTTAAAGGTCCATTTAATCCTCAACGATTGAGCACTAGAAGGTTACTACACCGCCTAGCTCCGCGTAATGCCTTTTAGAACTCTGCAGTTGAGCTCCATCAAAATGTAGCATATTAATTCATACTCAACCAAGAAACACTTAAAACCATGCCATATAAAATTCCAAGGTTAACTAGAAAGTCAAATAAGTGAATCCCCTTGTTCTTTGTTTCCACAAAATAATATAAAATCATGTTTCCTGAACCAATTAATGTGGTGCTTTAAATTATGTTATACCCTGAGGGTTTGTTGGAACTTAATGACAAATCAGTAATCAGTTAGTTAGAAGTTGGTTAAAGGGGTGGTTATTGATGTAATTGAAAGGGTGTGACTGTTCATGAAACAACACCACCATACGAACCATTGCAATGGTTCGTAGGCACCTTTTCGGTATCTATATATATGTATCAATTTCTACAATTTCAAAGTGTGGAATTCTAATATATATTTCCAGATTATTAAAGGGTTCAACCCACGTTTCTTGTTCTTTCTTCTATCCTTTTCTATGAATGATGTTGAATACATGATGATCTATGGATGGCCAGATTGCACGATCTTGGGAAGATCTAAACCTGTGCAGATTATAAACATGGTATCAGAGCCAAGGGTTCAAACGAGAATCAAAGATCAATCATGTTTCAATTATCATTCAGGAAAACGGTTTTCTGTCGAAGAAAATCATATATAAAAGAAGACAATTTTAGAACGAACGGTCAGAGAGACCATCGATTGAAGGCACGAGGGCAGTAAGCATTGCGTTACAAAGAACAACGATTAGGAGAACCATTGTTCAAAATCAACCGAATCAAGACCAGAGAGGCGACGGTAGAAGCGGCCACCGTTTGAAATTACAGGAAGACTCGAAAGACAAGAAACATTTTTCATGTTTGATTATGACTAAAAGATTGGTTGAAAATTTCTAAACAGTTTCATTTTTCACTGTGCTAACCCCACCATGACGGCGCTAACCCGCTTAAATCTTGATCAATTGAGAAATCAGGAAAAGTCGAGTCGAAAATTGAAACCGAGATGGCGGCACTAACCCTGCTGGAATTTGGTTTAAATACTAACCGAAAAGCCATGATAAAATCAACACCAAAGATCGAAATTTTTGAAGAAAACATGAACAAGGAGGATCAAGAAACGAAGGACAATGAATTTCTGATTTTGTCATTAGGGGGAATGTTGGAACTTAATGACAAATCAGTAATCAGTTAGTTAGAAGTCGGTTAAAGGAGTGGTTATTGATGTAATTGAAAGGGTGTGACTGTTCATGAAACAACACCACCATACGAACCATTGCAATGGTTCGTAGGCACCTTTTCAATATCTATATATATGTATCAATTTCTACAATTTCAAAGTGTGGAAGTCTAATATAATTTCCAGATTATTAAAGGGTTCAACCCACGTTTCTTGTTCATTCTTCTATCCTTTTCTATAAATGATGTTGAATACATGATGATCTATGGATGGCCAGATTGCACGATCTTGGGAAGATCTAAACCTGTGCAGATTATAAACATGGTATCAGAGCCAAGGGTTCAGACGAGAATCAAAGATCAATCACATTTCAATTATCATTCAAGAAAACGGTTTTGTGTTGAAGAAAATCATATATAAAAGAAGACAATTTTAGAAAGACGAACGGTCAGAGAGACCATCGATTGAAGGCACGAGGGCAGTAAGCATCGCCTCACAAAGAACAACGATTAGGAGAATCATTGTTTAAAATCAACCGAATCAAGACAAGAGAAGCGACGGTAGAAGCAACCACCGTTTGAAATTACAGGAAGACTCGAATAGCAACACAAGACAAGAAACATTTTTCATGTTTGATTATGACTAAAATATTGGTTGAAGATTTCTAAACAGTTTCATTTTTCATTGTGCTAACCCCACCATGACGGCGCTAACCCGCTTAAATATTGATCAATTGAGAAATCAAGAAAAGTCAAGTCGAAAACTGAAACCAAGATGGCGGCACTAACCCTGCTGGAATTTGGTTTAAATAGTAACCGAAAAGCCATGATAAAATCAACACCAAAGATCGGATTTTTTGAAGAAAACATGAACAAGGAGGATCAAGAAACGAAGAACAATGAATTTCTGGTTTTGTCATTAGGGGGGAATGTTGGAACTTAAATGACAAATCAGTAATCAGTTAGTTAGAAGTCGGTTAAAGGGTGGTTATTGATGTAATTGAAAAGGTGTGACTGTTCATGAAACAACACCACCATATGAACCATTACAATGGTTCGTAGGCACCTTTTCAGTATCCATTTCTACAATTTCAAAGTGTGGAATTCTAATATATATTTCCAGATTATAAGGGTCAACCCACGTTTCTTGTTCTTTCTTTTATCTTTTTCTATGAATGATGTTGAATACATGATCATCTATGGATGGCCAGATTGCACGATCTTGGGAAGATCTAAACCTATGCAGATTATAAACATGGTATCAGAGCCAAGGGTTCAAACGAGAATCAAAGATCAATCATGTTTCAATTATCATTCAAGAAAACGGTTTTGTGTTAAAGAAAATCGTATATAGAAGAAGACAATTTTAGAAAGACGAACGGTAAGAGAGACCATCGATTGAAGGCACGAGGGCAGTAAGCATTGCCTCACAAAGAACAACGATTAGGAGAATCATTGTTCAAAATCAACCGAATCAAGACCAGAGAGGCGACGGTAGAAGCAGCTACCGTTTGAAATTACAGGAAGACTCGAATGGCAACACAAGACAAGAAACATTTTTCATGTTTGCTTATGACTAAAAGATTGGTTGAAGATTTCTAAACAGTTTCATTTTTCATTGTGCTAACCCCACCAAGACGGCGCTAACCCGCTTAAATCTTGATCAATTTAGAAACTAGGAAAAGTCAAGCCGAAAATTGAAACCGAGACGGCGGCACTAACCCTGCTGAAATTTGGTTTAAATAGTAACCGAAAAGCCATGATAAAATCAACACCAAAGACCGAAATTTTTGAAGAACACATGAATAAGGAGGATCAAGAAACGAAGAACAATGAATTTCTGGTTTTGTCATTTGGGGGGGAATGTTGGAACTTAATGACAAATCAGTAATCAGTTAGTTAGAAGTCGGTTAAAGGGATGGTAATTGATGTAATTGAAAGGGTGTGACTGTTCATGAAACAACACCACCATACGAACCATTACAATGGTTCTTAGGCACATTTTCAGTATATATATATATATGTATCAATTTGTACAATTTCAAAGTATGGAATTCTAATATATATTTCCAGATTATTAAAGGGTTCAACCCACGTTTCTTGTTCTTTCTTTTATCCTTTTCTATGAATGATGTTGAATACATGATGACCTATGGATGGCCAGATTGCACGATCTTGGGAAGATCTAAACCTATGCAGATTATAAACAGGGTTAAATGGTCATTTTAGTAAGGTGGGAAATAGAAGTACAAGTTGCTAATGCTTAGATAGTACAAGTTTGCAATGCAAGGGTTTATTGAGTCTCGATGTTACTAGTATAAATAGGGGTTAGGACTTAGGAGTGTGAGGAGAGGCATTCTGTTTTGTAAACCTTTGGACGAGAGTCTGTGGAGAGATTTTGGCCTCTCGAAGGCCAGAAACCTAACTGTAACATTTGATTTCCCCAATTGATCAATAGATTTCCTTTGCAATTGCATCCAATTTCTCGGTGTACATCAATTGGTATCAGAGCGAGTTCGATCCACACCATGCTAAGGAGATTGGAATCCAGATGTGAGGAAATCAGAGGGAGACAAGGAATATTATCGGAATTCATTTCCTTGAAAGAAGAGCTGGAAATCGTCAAGAAACAGTTGGAGTACTTGATCAAAATGCAGGAGGGTAAGTCGAACAGATCGACCAATCAGATACCTCTTCTAACGGGAAAACACGAAGTGTTTACACCGATGCAACAAGCAGGAGAACGGGAAGTAGGTACGTCAGATGGGTGTCGATTTTGTGTAATTAGAGGAAAGAGATTGGAGATTCCGATTTTTGATGGAATCGATATGGATGGATGGATCATGAGGGTGGACCAGTGTTTCACGGTGAACAACTTGAGTGATGAAGAACAGATTGAGGTATCGACTCTTACGTTTGAGGGCGTTGCTCTCTGCTGGTTCCGTTGGGAGAATAATCACAGACCAGTGAGGAGATGGATTGACCTCAAACTAATAATGTTGAGACAATTCAAATCGACGGTGAAGGAGAAGAATACAGTGGTGCATCATGGTAGTTATTCAAACATGTGGAATACTAAGAAGTCCGATGTGAATACAGAGATACCTAAGATGCGAGCGGAGAGAGAAAATAGAGAGGAAGGGAAGGCGAAAGAACAAACAGAAAAAAAGGATCGAGATATGAGGGGAAGGGGTAGGTTATTCGACGGCCATCTCGAGCGACTACCATCGTCGTCTCCTCTACCATCATCGCCAGCTTCACTACTACCTCTATCGTCTTTTACGTCGAGATCAATGGTGCTTCCGTTATCTCCGTATTATCCACCGTCGAGGGTAACCAAGGCCAGAAAAAAAGTATCGATAGCTGAAAAGCCCACTTTAGTAATTCAATGGCAGAAACCTAATCCTGTTATTTTTATTTGGCCCAAGATCATTTTAGGGATTATATTTTGGCCCAAGCCCACGTGGGACTTATATTGGTCCATCAAATACACGTTTGATTATATTACGGCCACAAGAAATCGAGTATGGTTGGGCGATCGAAGGTTGCCACCTCTTTCGCGGCCGCCGCCGTTGCCATTCCCACTACTGGTGCCATTGTCGCTACGGCGGGTGGTGACACGATTGATGCCTAATGCCTAAGGTAAATTCTGCAACCTACAATTAGAAAAAATCAATCAAACAAACTTGTGTTTTCTTGTTAGGAATGAGAAAGGGGTTCCTTGTAAGTGGCTTGTAAAGTTTGATAATCGGATAAAAGAAATCAAGAAGATAAGTCAAAAGAGTGAGGATGGGAATCACGAGATGGTGTTTCTTCTAAAAGGAGCCAAATCAGGTGGAGATTTTTTAAGAGAGAAAAATTAGGAACTGGAAGTTTCCTTAAAATCAGTATTGGGTATTTTTGGGACAAAGGCAACACAATGGGAAAGATTGCCCAGCAGCTGGTTGGTAGGCTTTCATAGGGAATTGCAGACTCTACCACCACGTGCCATTGATGGCAAAGCGAAGTTCAAGTCACCAATCATCGTCGGATATACCGGTGGCCAATTCATGTTATGTCCCGTGGAAAATAAGATATTCGGGGAAGAAACAGTGTTGTTCCAGCATGATCATTTGCCTTGTTACCAAGATGCAGCTAGGATGCAATTATGGTTGTGGGGGTATCCTTATGGAAGAAACGCTATTACGTCCATGGGGGTTGTATCTGACTGGGAGTTTACATCCTATGTTCAAGGATCAGCAACATTGTTACGCATTTGCACTGTAAAAGAAATTAATCATGATAGTCGTAGTTTCAATATCAAGGAGAATACAGTGGTGCTTCAATTCAAGCATATTGGATTGATGAAATTGAGTGCCTTGGGTATGAAAATACAACATCGATCGTGTCTCAATCCATGGCCAACTTTAATTTGAAGAAGACTCAACGTTGGATGTTCAATTCTCATGGGATGTTTCTTTGTCGAAAAGTTAGCAAGTTTGTTGTTGCATATGGGACACGGGTCTTACCCCTATCAAAGGTTATCAACATTTATGTCTTCAAACAAAAGGTGATAAAGATTGCGTTGACATGGCCAACTTTAATTTGAAGAAGACTCAACGTTGGATGTTCAATTCTCATGGGATGTTTCTTTGTCGAAAAGTTAGCAAGTTTGTTGTTGCATATGGGACACGGGTCTTACCCCTATCAAAGGTTATCAACATTTATGTCTTCAAACAAAAGGTGATAAAGATTGCGTTGACTGTTCTCTTAAAGATCCGTGGTGGAAATTATGGCGTTTGTGGGCAGTTTGGAAACAGAGCTCTTGCTGGTGCATTTGATGAGGTTCGTAAAATGACAATATCAATTCCCTTGGCACATGCAGGGACATATACGAAGTCTGCAAAGACACTTTATGCATTGATGGAGATTCTAATCATCAGTTATGTTGTTATGGTGACCCTAGCTATGAACACTGACTAACCTATAATTGGATCTTTAAAGCCTGGATTAGAAGGCATCAACACAAGCATTTCGTCAAAGTACACATCTGTAGTTGATTATTGGGATGCATCTTACTTCGACCACATTACTATTGTTGAGGTTTTGACTTCATCTGTTGCTGTCAATTTGGTTCAGTTTATTGTAGAGTGTCCAACCTTACTTCTCGAAGTATGGAAGCCCCTGTGTGGGATTGTTTTGTTCAAGGACAATAGGAAACCGGGGAGCCTTAATAGACAAACGCTGAGAGGGATATCAATCTATGAGCAAAATTTTTCGGATGAGCACGTTGGGGATCAAGATATGTTTCATTTCTTTCCACCTTGAGGACAAGGTGGGAGTTTGGGGGGCGGGTATTGTTATACCCTGGGGGTTAAATGGTCATTTTAGTAAGGTGGGAAATAGAAGTACAAGTTGCTAATGCTTAGATAGTACAAGTTTGCAATGCAAGGGTTTATTAAGTCTCGATGTTACTAGTATAAATAGGGGTTAGGACTTAGGAGTGTCAGGAGAGGCATTCTGTTCTGTAAACCTTTGGACGAGAGTCTGTGGAGAGATTATGGCCTCTCGAAGGCCAAAAACCCTAATTGTAACCATTCGATTTCCCCAATTAATCAATAGATTTCCTTTGCAATTGTATCCAATTTCTTGGTGTACATCAGATTACTTTGGCAAGCCTTTAAGCATAGTATAGCTAAAAATTCTAAAGAGGGAATTTTGATGTAAATGAACAGATAAAAGGCAACTCATAGTTGTATTCAAGGATGATCATGTTTGAATCAAAAAATAGTAACAAGATAATCTCAATTTATCAATAGTCAGTCAGTCACAAGTCATACCAATTCATAAAATAAAATAAAGCGGATAGTCATATACAACAATCTCAACCATATATATGTACAACTGATCCATAGAAGGAGGGTAAACAAACAAACCGATCAAGATGAATAGCAAGTGTAGGCACTAGGCACTCATAAAAGAGGCCTCTCTAATTTGACTAGTTTGTGTAGAAAGGAGCCATAACCACCTCTCTACTTTGACCCTTCCAACTACACTTAAATCTCTATCAAACCATGTATGCCATAATCCACCACCATAGGTTTGTACATTGACCATAAGATAGTTGGATTTGGACAATGCAGATTTCAGACAAGCGCTATCCGTTTGCGCAGCAATTACATGAAAACCATTACCAACAGAATACCTGAAAAACTGATTTAGAGCATTAAATAATCAAAAGATTAACCAAGTAACGATAATTAAAAAACTCAAGGAAGAAAAGAGAGACAGCTATTCATATAATTGCATAGAGACAACTGAAGGACCTAAAAAATAAGCTTTATCCATAAAAGAGGATGATAACAAGAAACAGTCTACAAAATGGATGAGGTCAAAAGTAAAAAACATATTGCAGCTCAACAAATAATAGTTAGGAAAATTAACAATCAATAAAGTGGGACAAGTTTTGAGGAGTCGGAATCATACAGTTCTATTAATTCACCTATCATAGACGTACTTGGATATGTTGAATCTTATGCCAATAACTTTTCACCCACGGGCCACGCCAACTGCATACAATATTAAAAGAAAATAATGCTAACTCATTCATTACCTAATACTTTGAGGAATTTGAAATGAAGTATCTCTATGTTCCATGTTGCCACTTCACAACCTAGCAAAACAACTAATCATGTTTCTACAAGGACTGTGAGATGATCAATCTGCCACCAAAACTTACAAGAGGAGATTGTTAGAGGAACAGCAGTGGATTCCCTCATCTTCGTTTCTATCTTCTAACATATGTTTCCTCCCCATCTTTCTCTCTCCCTTCCTCCTCCCCCAAAAAAAGCTCCTCGTAAGCTGATCTTTTCCTATAACTCCTAAACCAAGCCAAACGAACCCGGTATATCCCACATAAGATGGGAATGGGGGTAGAAAGTAGGCAGACCTTGCCTCTCGGGAATGTTACCTGATTCTCTAATGAACTTGAGAAGATTAAAGTTCCTTCAACTTGGTAGAAATGAACTTGTTGGATCCATTCCAACATGGTTTGGGAGAGAATTGTGTGATCTAAGAAGTCTCAACCTTAGATTGAAAAATTTTGATGGAAATATTCCTCAAGAGCTCTGTTATCTTAGAAATGTTCACATTTTGGACCTAGCTCACAATAAATTTGCTAGAAATATTCCAAGATGCTTCAACAACTTTACTGTCCTCTCTAGGAAAAATCATCTAACAGTCAGACCCAGACTCCATAATGTCGGTAATCTTAATTAGTGTAAGTCTTTGTCTGAACCCTAGCCGTTTTCTATTAACCATAAACACATCAATCTACATACATATATACATACATACATACCTACACGAACAAGAAAATTAAAAACCCTAGTTATCAAATCATGGTAAAAACTAAAAAAACTTGTGAACCTCGGATTTCGAGACTAACCGACGGATAGAGGCGACGGCCTTCCATCCATGTGGCACCATGAACAAGAAATCTTCAATTGATTGATGATTTCATTGAAGAACCGGCAACCAATTCCACTCTTCGATCACTGTTACTCCCTCAATCGTCATTTTCGTTCTTTATGGTTTTCCAATCATCGATTAGTTGATCACGATGGATTCTTGAATTGTAGTACAGCAGGTGATGGTTGGTTTTCTTGATGATTGGTTTTCTTGATGAATGGATTGGTCGCTGGTGGTGCGTAGAGGCGAGGGTTTGTGGGTGAACCAAACCCTATTCAGATGAGAAAACGGGTATGTTGATAGGCTATATAACGCCGGGTCGAACAGTTCAAGTCGGATCCAAGAGAATAGGATCCGCGTATTTGGATTAAAATTGAGAATTCGGGGTTGGCAACCCCAGCCCCTGAGAAATTAGGGCTTGTTTGTTCCTGGTAGATTCATAGATATTTAGGTATAGGGCAAATTGCATCAAAAATTAATATACTTTGTTCTAATTCCTATTTTGGGTAACATATTTTTAAAACCTTTATTTTGGTACATGAGATTGAAAGTTCCAAACATTTAAGTACATAGGTAACCGGTTTAACCATTAACCGGTTACCATGCTGACATGGCAAGTGACACAACAGACAACTCAACATTTCTTTCCTGATGTGGCCAATGAGTTGGATTTCATTATGTTAAACAATCATAAAATGTATTCTCTTTAATTTCTACTACTTGATTAAAATTGTTATCTTATATTATATAAAATTCATAAATGTATATTTTCCAAAGTACGTTCAAATGGAGATGAAGGCAGGCGGCATCAACCATTCAGACACCATCTCCAATCATGATCTCCGTTGTTTGTCTCCGGTTATCATCTCCATTGTTTGTCTCTGGTCACCATCTTTGTAGTTTGTCTCCATCCACCATCTCCATGTTTGTCTCTGACCATCATCTCCGACGACGTTTGCCACTTATCACCAACTCTGACGTTTGTCTCCTTCGACATTTCTCCGGTCACCATCTCCGACTTATCTCCTCCTAGTTTGTCTCCGGTCACCATCTCCGACTTATCTCCTCCTAGTTTGTCTCTGGTCACCATCTCCGACCTTCGTCTCCGACCACCATCTCCTGTGGGGTATGGTTGTGGTCTCTACGGTCAAGATGGATTCGGATGAGATCTTCATGGAAGATGAAAGTATACATGATGTAAAAACATTGAAGTTAAAAAAGCAATGTGACGGTGGTGGCGACGGTTTGGTGTTCATGGATGATTAATTGTTTGTTATTCATGGTGGGTTAATTTGATGTTTGGTGGATGGTTGATGAAGTGGTGAGTTGCAGTGGGTAGAAATTGATGATAGGTGAATAGTGTGGAAAGGGCGGCGGTAGAATTCTAGAGGACATGGGTTAGGGTTTTTTAGTTTACTTTTTATCATCTAAATTTTCATCCAAAATATATATTTTAAAATAATCTATATACAATCCAGCTGGTTGGCCACATCAGCAAATAAATGTTGAGTTGTTTGTTGTGTCACTTGCCATGTCAGCATGGTAACCGGTTAATGGTTAAACCGGTTACTCAGGTGCTTAAATGTTTGGAACTTTCAATTTCAGGTACCAAAATGAAAGTTTTAAAAGTATGTTAACCAAAATAGGAATTAGAACAA
Organism: Silybum marianum; assembly: GCA_036898165.1. Lineage (NCBI taxonomy): Eukaryota > Viridiplantae > Streptophyta > Magnoliopsida > Asterales > Asteraceae > Silybum > Silybum marianum. The sequence continues at coordinate 8,771,850 of CM072540.1, read as the reverse complement.
AGTATATTACTTTTTAATGCAATTTGCCCTTAGGTATATTATTTACAAGGATACTAATGCAATGCAATAAGATACATTTTGTTAAACTAGACTCGTAATATATATGTTCACTTTTTTCTAATTTATATAACAAATTCGTCCATTTTTCTTTTCAAAAAAATTCAAGTTTTTCCAAGTTTTTCTAAGTTTTTTTCATTTTGAAGTTCTTTCAAGTGTTTCAAGATTTTATCTGCTTGAATGTATTGTGTACAACGTATTTCAATACTGAATTTCAAAAATCTTAATTATAAAAACGTGCATAATAATTTTTGTGTAAAATTATATATATATATATATAGAGAGAGAGAGAGAGAAGTTGGTTCATTTACAAACTGGATGAAGGGTACAAACTCGTACAAACCAATATTAAAATAATTTTTTTCATTTTTTTCCATCAAATGCTATGATTTAAGATGTTATTACACATATGTATGTTTCACCTTGTGAAAAAAATACATGTGAAACTTTTAGATTATGAAACAAACATATATGTAATAACATCTTAAATCATAGCATTCGATGAAAAAAATCATGAAAATTTTATTTTTATATTGGTTTGTACGACTTTGTACCCTTCATCCAGTTTGTAAATGAACCAACATCTCTCTCTCTCTCTATATATATATATATATGTGTGTGTGTGCATATTTAAAAATCGGGCCAAGGCCAAGTATGGAACCGGTTAATAGACGCAAAATTGGTCCTGTGATTTTGTTAACGAAGTCCTCCATTGTCTGCTAATGCAGTTTTGCTTTTCAACTAAACTGAGAGATGTTTTAAAAATGTTAAAGACTCGATATCATTTTTTAGAAAATCTAGAAATAGAAGTATCAGTTATCAAATATAGTTTAGTTTGATCACAATTCTTTGATTCTGTGAGCTTAAACGAAATGGATGGAAAGCAATTTGATTTTTTGATTCGTGCATTTAACCCTACAAGTATATGGATGGAAAGCAAATAAAAGTGGCCCTTCCTCAGCTTTCATGACAAGTCAGGACAATCCAAACCATTTAATCATATAAAAACGAAGTTGTAGATAACCTTAACAAAATTATTAGAGTAAAATAGATTTTTGGTCCATGTTGTTGTCATTCACTATCAAATTTTGTCTTTCTTTTAAACTAATTAATCATTATGGTTGTCATTTTGATTCTGATTTGGTCCATGACTAACTTATGTTAAAAATCTTTGTTAAGTTAGGGGCAATTTAGCCCTTTTAAGAGTCTTCAAACTATTTAGGGCAACAAATTTTCTCTTCCCTCTGTAAAATGGCGGGGCCGAGCATCTTCTTGGATGCATATCCCGAAGCCTAAATATGCATGCAAATTTCTGTGTCATCGTATTATGCATGCAAAATTTCTTTAGATGGAAAATAATCCTTGCTTTCTACAGCTCTTCGTAGTCTATCACCTTCCTCTATCTCGTAACTATAACATACCTACAATTAAGAGCACACGCACACATACACCCATCCACACACACACACACACATATATATATATATATATGTGTGTGTGTGTGTGTGCAGATCGTTTACAGCTTCCTCTACAATATGTAAACTATTTTACAAGCTTTTCCTAATAACTCTGCAAAAAAAGGTAAGGAAATGTGCAACTTTGTATCAGAATTTACACCGTGAATCTCTTCTCATGCCTTCCAACCGTATAAGTAGTTACAAGGAGAGATATCTAAGGAAACGATATACATTGATTAGAGATATACACCTACTCTAATTATCTCTACTTACCAAGTTTGCCGGGTTACCAACTTTACAATTATTTAGTCACCAAGATTATCTTCTATTACTCCCCCGCAGTCAAAGCGGGAGGATCGCGTATGCTGAGACTGGACTGGAAGTCATCGAATAGTATCTGTGGTAAACCCTTGGTAAAAATAACGACAATTTGGTAACGGGATGGAACGTGTAATACTCGAACCTGACCACGAGCCACCTTTTCGCGTACGAAATGAATGTCAATTTCGACATGTTTCGTGCGTTGATGTTGGACTGGATTCCCGGACAGATAAACAACACTTACATTATCACAATAAACAAGTGCCGCTTTAGTGACGGGCAATGGAGTTCAAGCAACAAATTACGGAGCCAACATGTTTACGAGATGACATTTGCGACTCCCTTGTATTCGGCCTCAGCGCTGGATCGTGATAATGTGGGTTGTCATTTTGAGGACCACGAGATCAAGTTGTCCCCTAGGAATACACAATACCTGGAAGTGGATCGTCGAGTGTCCGGGCACCCACCCCAATCTGCATCTGTATAAGACACTAGTCCGGACGTCGATGATGGATGCAAGTGTAGTCCAAGACTGAGAGTGCCCTTAATATACCGTAGAATACGTCGTAAGGCATGCATATGAGGCTCTCTTGAGTCGTGCATAAATAGACAAACCTGTTGTACAGCGTAGGAAATATCGGGACGTGTAAACGTCAGATATTGTAAGGCCCCAGCTAAACTACGATATGATGTTGGGTCCTTTAGAGGTGGACCCGAGGCGGCACTTAATTTAGAGCCTGTATCGACCAGAGTTGAGGATGGATTACACGACGACATGTTGGCCCGTTCCAAGATTTCCATGGCATATTTACTTTGGGATAAAAATAACCCGTGAGTATGTTGAGTGACCGAAATACCCAGAAAGTAGCTTAGAGGGTCGAGGTCTTTTATTGAAAATTATTTGCTCAACCAAGTAATAATATGCTTACGTAAGACATTGGATGAGGCAGTTAAGATGATGTCATCAACGTATAACAAAAGATATGCCATGTCATTGCCCCGACGATATATGAACAAAAAATTATCATACTTGCTTTGTGAAAAGCCAATCGTATAGATGAAAGAAGCAAACCGTGTGTACAAAGATCTCGGGGCCTGCTTTAAGCCATATAGGGACTTCTTGTGCCGACACACGTGGTTGGGAAACCGAGTGTCTTTAAATCTGGGTGATTGATGCACAAACACCGTTTCTTGAAGGTGGCCATGGAGAAACAGGTTTTTAACATCAAGTTGTCGAAGTTCCCATTTCTTTGAGAGGGCCAAGCTTAGAACCGTCCGGATAGTCGCGGGTTTGACCATCGGGCTGAATGTTTCATTGCAGTCAATTCCTTCTTGTTGGGACCTGCCATTCACAACCAAACGAGCTTTATGGCGCTCAAGAGAGCCGTTAGAACGAAACTTATGTGTGAACACCCACATACAACGGATCACATTGGTATCAATAGGCCGAGGTACAAGTTCCCACGTATCGTTTTTAATAAGAGCCCCATATTCATCAAGCATAGCATTCGTCTAGTTACGTTCACGTAAGGCATCGACATATGAAAAAGGAAGGGGAGAGACTGACAGGCGTTTTGTATACCCTGAGATATGTGATTAATAAGAATAAAAGCAAGTATGCTTTTAGCCCTAATATCGTCCTTTCAAGTAATAAGTGGTACTAAGTACCGAATATCGTCCACAAAGATCGGAGTAAAAGTTAATTTAAAAGTATGATGAGAGAAATGAATTCAGATGGTGATTTGGAAGATTTCAATTGTTGTTTGATTTGTGAGTCACTTTAACAGATTTATAACAGAATAAAGCAAATAGCAAGGGTGTAAGATCTATGGTAAGGTTTAAACACAAATTACAGTGGGCAATGTTGTAGGAATGCAACAACATTCTAGTCTGTAATAATTCGTTCCACTACCTATTTTGAGTATTCCTTCCGGACTTGTACTAGTATACTAATGTTTAGCTATCAACCCATATTCCTATGTTACTTCAAGACCAGTGATAACAACATGGTATTCTCAAAATAGATTGGCTTAGCAAATTCCTTTGTCTAAATAATCCCCCTTCCGAGGTGATTCCATATCATCCAAGTTGGTGTGCATTCAATGACTTATTCCTAAGTCAATGGCACTTTGACACTTTGATAAGTGACCGACTTGTCAAGAATAATCAATAATAAAAACATAAAAGGTAACTTTTCCAAGTATACTTCTCATATCATTCGGATTGACGTGCACATCGTGGCTCATGCCTGAGTCCACGACACATTAACACTATCAAAGTGATCAACCCGTCAAGAAATGTCGTTTGGATTTATAAAACTTTAGATGAAATAGTGAAACATTATTATTAAAGAATAATGCCTACCTTCCTTTGGTTTAAAACCTTACCATTTTACTCACACCTAAGCTAATAAAAATTAGCTACTCATAATAAGAATGCAAGAAATATAAATGACTAAAAATAAAGACATAATCGTAAATTACTGAAATGTAAATGACAATAAATATAAGTGCAAGAAAAATAAATTACTTGAAAGTAAAGAGCAATAATGTAAAGTGCAAGAAAATAAATGACTTGAAAGTAAAGAACTTGTAAGTAAATAGCAATAATGTAAAATGCAACAAGATAAATGACAATAATATACGACTGTAATGTTGCAGTAATGGAAAGCAGAAAGCTATGAAGAACATGAAGAACAAGATGAAGATCTTGAAGAACATAAGCAGAATACTATATAAATTAGTTTAGAACTGATAGAGCATGGTTACACAATGACCCCAACACCTCCTTTTATACTAGGAGGTGTCACAAAAATCCAAAATTATGGACCAAAGGTCCATAGGCCATTAGAAGTACAAAGCATCTTTCATCAACTTACAAAAAGATTCCTATTACAAGATGCTTTTTAATTCAGTTGAAAATAAACTTAAAATCATAATATAATAGCTAAATACTAGATTGTTCTAGATCTTTCCATTGATTGAGCCATTCCTTGCCAACATCATGTCCCTCTAGTGCTGCCAGTTGCTGCAGCATTCCAACAGCATTCACCTGAAAGAGAATAAACTACCAAAAGTGCAAAAAGACAAGTGAAATCCAATACTTAGCTCCGACTACTATCAATGAAAAATAAGATAACAAAATGACTCAAATTGGGATAAAAATAAGAAAAATATATTAACTATAATTATAAAATAGGTGCGTAAAATAGTGAATCTCACTACATATCACACCCCCAAACTTAAATTGTTGCTTGTCCCCAAGCAACTAAAAGACAAAAGTTTAAAATGACTCAAATACAAACATACATGATTATGGCAGTAAGTGCCCACACAAAGCATAGTGTACCAATCTTTGAAGATCATAGCCTTTTATAAATCTCAAGTGAGCCATTTCAAATTCAGATGCTTGTATGAACTAAAAACTAGCATGACACCTATTTTTGAGGAACACCACACACACTTTGTTCACACATCTTATCTGTTTTCTGTATATGCCTCATTTCTCTTTGTATATTTCCCCAACACACTTTTTCTTGTATTTGAACATATGCACTAGGTTCCTATGGAACTATGCTAATGCATTGGTACTCTAATTCCCATCAAGTATATAAATATTCTGTTTGAGAGATGATTTTCTTTGTAATTTTTATATAAGCTCATAAGCTCCCACTCCCAAACTTGATATATTCAATGGCCTCATTGAAAATAGAGGTACTATTAGGTCTGAAAATATTGTATCCGAGAATACTATTATTGAATACATGAAGGGTCAAAGTGCAAAGTCTTGAAAGACAATATGGAATAGATTTATTTGTAAATAAAGCAAGTGAATATTGCTTTATTCTCTAGTTTCCTTATTGTAAATTCTCTATACATATAAATAGAGAGTTAGAGCTACTCATTAAATATACGAATTCATACACATCATTAGAGGTCATAGATTAGAGAGCTTAATAGATAATATCATTGTAACCGATATTCAATACAAGTGAGATATCCAACATCGGGTCTTCATCAATATTAGAAGTGTTCTTCGTGTTCTTGCATACATACATACGTTACCTGATCAAGTCTGGGATCCACAATTGGTATCAGAGCAACACGATCTGAGTTTTGATCTGATTCTGATCGAGTTCGAAAAACAACGTAAAAAATCTCGAATCTGACACTGTTCAAAAACTTATCGATTCAAGCTTTCCAAGCCTGAATCGACAAGATTTCTTATCGCACCATTGATTATCGACAAAACTTGTTTATCGCATCTTTGAGTATCGATAAGAATTTTATATCGCATCTTTTAGTTTCAATAAGATTTTTTATATCGCATCTGTTATTATCGATAAGAATTTTTATCGGCTCTTTATCACCCGACAAGATTCGATTTCTCATTAAAAAAATTTTGGTTTAATTCGTTGTACTTTTGCTACACTTTCATTAGAAAACTCAGGGTCACTGACTTCTGCAGCTTTTCTGGTTTAAGAGTTCTCAAGTACAAGCCTTAAATTTTAACAAAATTTGAATCTTTTTACTTCAGTTTAAACCTTAGTACTTTTGCTTCACTTTTATTAGAAAACCCAGGGTCTCTGACTTTTGCAGCTTTTCTAGTTTAAGAGTTCTCAAGTACACTGCTTAAACTTTAAGTAAATCTTTTTAATTTATTTTTGATATTATTGGGGACTCGGGAACTTAGATCCTCTCTTCCTTAAAAAGACATTGTTCTTTTTTTGTCGACGAAGTCTTCGTTTTTGCTCTTCAATAGTTCAAAATAAATATAAAAAAGAATTTCAGAATCTTATTTTTATCCCGTCCTTTATATCCGATAAGAATTCTTGTCGAATCCTTAATACCCGATATAAATTCTTGTCGACACCTTAAAACCCGATATAAAGTCTTGTCGACTCCGTTTGACCCAATATCAAATTTTGTCGATACTACCTTCATCCGATAAGTTTTCTTGTCGAGTTACCTTAACCCGACATAAATTCTTATCACATCTTTATCTATCGACATTTTTTCTGTCAAATCGAGATTTTATTTTTTATTTTTAAAAGAACTCTTACATTTTTTTCAAAACTCACCGGTCGAGATCACTTTATCAGGTAACCCGTGCTTTCACGATGAGTTCTCAAAAACAAATCTCTGAGCTAAATGCAAAAATTTCTCAACTTGAAACTAGACACACAAACAACATGCAAGTGTTGGATGAACTTTTAAGAGAACATGTCACTTTCAAATCTAAGCTTAATAACTCAGAAGAATCAAGAAAAGTTTTGCAAAATCAAAATGAATTTTTGGAGAAACAACTTAAAGAGTATTCTAGGAATACATACCATATGAGGTATGAAGACTTTTGCAAAAAGACAAATCTTGAGTTGATAAAAATAAAATTTGATTTGAAATCCAAAATTTCTGAGTTAGAAAAGTTTATAGATCATGAGACTTATAGTGTAGTTCTTAAAAGAAAATAACTGAATTTTTGGAATGTGAGAAAGAAAGAATTTTAACTTCTGATGACAAACACAAATTTGAGTCCGAACGAAAAGATTTTGAAAACAAAATTAACAGTTGTGAATTTACCATTCAAAAACTTTCTAAACAAGTGTCAGATTTTGAACAAGTTTTGATTTTAGAAAGAAAATCATCTGAAACGGAATGTCTAAAACTATCAAAGCAACTTACTGAATTTCAAAATCTTTTAAAAGATGAAAGAAAAGTGTTTGAAACTGATAAGACGAATTTAATCTAGAAAAGTGTTTTGATCGTTGCTAAAAGCAAAAATTTGGAAAAAGTTTTTGAAAACGAAAGTAAAACTTTTGAAGAGAAAATTATTAAACTTTCAAACAAATTATCTGTTTTAGAAACAACTCTTGTGAATGAACGGAAAATGAGATCCGAATCTCAAACAAAATTTGATGTGATTATGGAAGCAAGAGATCATCTATTGTGCAAAATTAGAAAACTTGAAAGTTTTACAAGTGCTTCAAGTTCAATTTTTCAGTTGAATTCTCTTTCTACAATAAATGTCTGTAAGAATAACTCGTCTTCAAGTGTCAAATCAAACAGTTAATCTAACAGCTCCAAATCATATAATTCTCCAACTTTCCAGACCAATAATTCTACTTTATCTCACAATGATTTTGTTGCTAATTCCGGTAATTTTAAGAAGTTTAAAATGGTTTGGAGGAAGAAATCAACTACCGATGATAGTGATGGAAACATGCCACATACATCTCCTGTAGTTGATACAAGATCATTTGTTTTCAAGACTAATTTGCGTTATTTTGTCAAATCTATCAATCAGCTAATTAGTCTAAGTGCCACAAAGATTTGTTGTTCTAATTGTGGAACAAATGATTTTGTCAATCAAAGGTTCATTCATAAATGGTATGGTACTTACAGTATCCCACTTCCCCATTTATTGTTTCTAAAGCTAACCTCCGAGGACCCAACAAAGCTTGGGTACCAAAATCCTGTTAATCTGTTTTATAGGTACGTTATGTGTGCTCTAAATTCTGAATATTCAAATCACATGACAATCTTTCAAAAGATTATGCTACATTTGAGGGGGAGTACCACATTTTTACCATTTTCTTAGCTTCATAGTACATCAGCTATGAACCTGTTCTTAATTTTTGTCTTCTAAATACCTCAGTTCAGAACCCGTTTTACATTGCATTATGACTTCTGAATACACCAGTTCAGAACTCAGACTTCCATGTTTCAACTCTTTGTGTGATAGGATTTAGACGTTTCAATGGTCAAACCAAAGCCGGAAGGACCTACCTATGAAACACACCCCTAGGATGGATATTTTGAAAGGGTATAAAATTGAGTGCTTGTGAGATAAAAGAAAAAGTGAGGGTGTGACAGGACTTAAAAGAAATTATTTGGTCTTTACCAAACTTAAACAGTTATCTGGGTAGCCACATAATCTATTCATTCTCGTTTCTTTGGAGATGAATATTGAACTAGGCATGAACCCAATGTCGATAACTTGTGTCACCCTACCCAACTACTCAAGTATCTCACAAAAGATTCTTGTTTAATATATCACGGAGACTTAGCATATCATCTATCTATTCTTCACTCGGAAGATTTAGATATTGAAACAAGAAGACACACCTCCGGTTTTCGAACTTCATATTTTGTGCACATCGAGTCTATTTTTGAGCCATCATATATACACATATTTCTTTGACAGATGCACGAGTCTTTGTGATTCATATTGCATATCTTTGTGTGTATGCCGGAACAGTTTGAGAAGTTAGTTTTATAACTTACTTCTGTGATAACTGGAAGTCCTATCAGTGCCAACCCGCTGCCAACACTGAATATAGGCCACTTAATTAAATTTATTTTTGATTAAGTGATAACAGTTGCAACATGTGCTTCTGTCTGTTAGCCCATTACCCGATGTTCCACATTTATATTTGATCACATTCCCACTTAATGTCTTTGATTATTCATAATGATTCAGTTTCTCCTTATCATTTTGAGGGGGAGAAAAGGTATATCAAAGAAGAATGCTTATTGTGAAGGAAAGAAAATGTGTTTCAAAGTCAAATGAAGAAAAAGTTGAAAACTTATCGACAAATGAAGACAATTTTGAAAACTTATCGACGGCTTAAGACCCGACAAAATTTCTTGTCGAGCAACAAAGGATTGACAAATATGCTAAGTGTTTTCATCGCGTCCATTTGGCCCGACACCTGATTTGATCGACTCATCTTGGCCCGACATCAATTCTTGTCTAATCTACTTGGCCCGAGAACTTTTTACGTCGACATCACCTGGCCCGACATGTTTTTTTGACTCGACAAGTTTTATACCCTACGACATCGCGGCTCCTTCGATTTTCCCAATCATGCTAATGTTAAGGGGGAGCTACGGAGCTTACATGAGATCATTTTCGTAGGGGGAGCAAAAGAATCAAGAAGAAAGATTTGTTGACAAAAGTTTCACCATCTTCAAAAGAGTATTGATTTGCTGAATTGTAATCTCGAATACAAAGGGGGAGATTGTTAGGTCTGAAAATATTGTATCCGAGAATACAATTATTGAAGACATGAAGGGTCGAAGTGCAAAGTCTTGAAAGACAATATGGAATAGATTTATTTGTAAATAAGGCAAGTGAATATTGTCTTATTCTCTAGTTTCCTTATTGTAAATTCTCTATACATATAAATAGAGGGTTAGGGCTATTCATTAAATATACAAATTCATACACATCATTAGAGGTTATAGATTAGAGAGCTTAATAGATAATATCATTGTAACCAATATTCAATATAAGTGAGATATCGGACATCGGATATTCATCAATATTAGAAGTGTTCTTCGTGTTCTTGCATACATACATACGCTACCTGATCAAATCTGGGATCCATAGGTACCTTTGATTTGTGTATATAGAGTTTTCTTTTGGCATGGTTGTATGTGAAGTTTATATGTGTGTCCACAATGAGAAAGTGGACTGTGTGTGTGTGTGTTGTAGCCCAAAAATCCGTGTAATGCTAGTTCTAATATGCACAAGGTCTCTAAGAGAACTAGCCAGCAACTCAGGAATTATTTGGGCTATGATATCAAATATACCTCTTTACTTGTGCAATCATGTATTTAAAATAAACTAAGAAATATATAAAGACTTATCCCAGACACATACTAAATAAATAAATAAAATAAAATAAAGAAAAAGACAAACTTTGGAGACTAAGGTAAGTGATTAAACCTGCTTTCTACTCCTTAGGAGTAGATGTGCCTTCAGAAGCCTTTGCTGCAGCCTTCTTTTTCTGCATCCTTTCATTCAGCTTCTGGTTCTGTGCTGCAAGCCTCCTATTCTCCAACTTGAGGTCCCTGATTCTGACCTTAATCATCCTCTTTCTTTCATCAGCCTTAAGACACTTCTTCAATTGTTTTACCCTATCCTCATTCTTCTCATCCACCGTCTTGATCTTCTTAGCCTTTACCTCCTTTATCCCATTCTTGATTTTCCTCTGTCCTTTATCCACTAACTCAGCTTGTATCATCTCACCTTCTTCTTTGCTCAATAGATCTTCATCGTATTGGTTCACCTTCCTTTGACCTGCTATGAGACGAAACAATAGAATCATCATTTCCACATATATGGAACTATCATGAGTAGTGGGTGATACAAAGTGTTTAACAAAGTTTTTCCAAACATTAGTATCAAAGGACAAATTGGAAGTCTTAAAGGTTTTAGACATGAAATCAATGTAAGGCTCCAAATCAATCTCAGGCATCCCGAGAAAGTTCATAGTATCAGCCAAGCATGACTCAGATGCAATGTGCAAAACTGTATCACACTCAGAATGTATGTGAGGTGAGAGATCTAACAACCTATTTATGGCTCTGTCACAAATTAACACATTTCTTTGTGGCTTTGTAGATGTGAAGTTCTTATCTTCTAGGGACTTCTTTTTCTGATGAATATAGGGACTAATCCCCTTAGGGGGCGTTCGGTTCGCATAATGGAATTGAATGGAATGGAATCTGTCGAAGGAATTTGACTTTGAAGGAATTTGAATATTGTCAGGTTTGACCAACTGTTTGGTTGGCATAATTGGAATGCAATCTGTTGAAAGAATTGAAATCTGTCTGTTTGGTTCACAAAATGTAGCTTTCGAATTGGAATGAAATTTCAGTAATTGACTAAAATACTATTTTTATTAAATTTAATTTTTTAAAACTAAAATTAATAAAATAAAATAATTATTAATTACTTCAGTTTTTTTAACACTAAAAATAATGAGTTTTTTTACAACTAAAACTGCATAAAACAGCTAAAACAACAAAAATCATAATTTTTTTACAGCAAAAACAACTAAAAACAACAGAAAAATAGCAAAAACAGCAAAAAACTGAAGAAGAAAATGCAAAACAACATCTGTTAGGGTAAGACATAGTTTAGTTGTTGCAAGAGATGATGGAGAACCTAACTGCTAGGGGTGAGCAAAAACCGAAACAAAACCGAAAAAAGCCGAGAAAACGAAACCGAAAACCATAAACTGAAAAAACCCCCGAAAAAACCGAACCGAATCCGAAAAACCAAAAACTGAAAAAAAAAACCCCGAAAAAACCGAATCAGAAATCCAAACGGTTCGGTTTTGGTATTGTTGGGTAATGTGGTAAGGGTATTTGAGGAATTAAAAAAGGAGTAAATTCAATTCCCATGAAATCCCAAGGGTAACCCAAGGAATCTCAAATTGCCCTCTTTTGGAGTTCTTTGGAATTTGCCAAATTCCAATTCTTGAAAACAATGAACCAAACAAGGGAATTGGAATCTGGTCAATGGAATTCAGATTCCAATTCCACCAGATTCCATTCCATTCCGGGGAACCAAACGCCCCCTTAAGGTCATCACTGGTCCATCCTAAGGCTTTTATGTGCAACTTCAACATGTTCACCAAATTCTTTTCTTGATGCAAATCTAGGGTAGATGATATGATGATAGGACATTTGCCTTCCTTTCCTAGATAAGCGTACTTTAAATGAGATGGGAGTTGCTTTAACTCCAGGTTAGGTGGAGATACTATTGATGGGGTGAAACTTTTCTGTTCAGTACTCTCCAACGACTCAATTGCTGCACAATCTATTGGGACAATATCATTCTCATTTATTCCTTACTCCTCAACAATCTCTCTTTCTACTTCATCATCCTCTTCCTCTAAGTTACAAGCCTTTCTCACTCCCTCCTCATAACAAGATGACTCAATTTTATCTAACATTGAGCATTCTTCCAAATAATCAGGGTATTTTAAAGAATTGAAAAACATTGAAAGTGACTTTTTAGTCATGTAGTCTCATAGTCAACTCTCCTTTCTGAATGTCAATCAAAGTTCTTCCGGTGGCTAAAAATGGTCTTCCTAAAATGATAGGAATGTCTTTATCAGCATAAAAGTCTAAAATGATAAAGTCTGCTGGAAATATAAACTTATCAACCTGTACTAATACATCCTCAATATTTCCTTTAGGATAGGCAATGGTCTTATCGACCAATATGAATGTGACAGTAGTAGGTCTTGCCTCTCCTTGTCCTAAGGTGTTGTAAACTGATAAGGCATGAGGTTTATACTGGAACCTAAGTCACACAGAGCTTTCCCAACTTCTTTTCCGCCAATAGAACAGGGAATAGTAAAACTCCCTGGATCTGTTAGCTTCGGGGGAATCTTGTTGGTAAAAAGTGCAGTACATCCTTCAGTAAGAGCTACGGTCTCATATTCAGTCAACTTTTCTTCTTACTAAGGATGTCTTTTAGAAATTTGGCATAACTAGGCATCTGCTCAATTGCTTGAACAAGGGGTATGTTAATATGTAATTGTTTGAACACTTCCAAGACTTTCTTAAACTCTTGTTCATCCTTTTGATTCCTTTGCCTTTGGGGGTAAGGTACATAGGGAGGAACAGGTTTAATTGCAGTTTTTCTTGGAGGTGTTGAGCAAGATGGATCTAGTATGCCCTGGGTTTTGGTGCTCTTTTCTTGAGATGGGGTCACGACAGTTGTCTGAATAGGATCCACTAGAGATGGTAGCGTATTGTCAGACTTTGATGGGACAAAAGTGATGGTCTCAGAAGTTTTGTTTGATACAAGCTTGTTAGTATCAATAGGTTCCAATGTAACAGTTTTGCTTTTTGGCACACTATCTTTTTGTACTGGTCCTATTAAGTCTTTTCCGCTTCTTAAGGTTATTGCCTTAACATGTTCTTTCCTGAATCTCTAGGGATTTCCGTGTTACTGGGCAAAGTACCATTGGCTCTATTATTATTCCGACTTAGAGCAATTTGACTTACATGGATTTCCAGGTTTCTGATTGATGCTTGGATTTGTGTCATAAACCCTTTTAACATAGCTTCCAATGAAGGTGATGAATCAGTCTGTGGAGGTGGAGGTGGTTTGTTTTTGAAAGATGGTGGAGGATTTTGATAAGTCTGGTACTGTTGTTGAGAATTAGAACTGCTTGCACAGTTTTGAAAATTTGATTTTCCCTGCTGTATAGGAGCTGGTGGATTTAAACATGGGTTGGTCCAAGAAACATTTAGGTGTTGTTTCCAACTTGCATTGTAGTTATTGGAGTAGGGAGCAGACTTATTATGAACATAATTTACAGATTTTGAATTTTTAGGACAATGTCCATAAGAATGTTCCCCTCCACAACAAACACATTGTACTGCCAGTACTTTTGGACTAGGTGTAGTGACAAATGGCTGTGCTCCTTGGCCAGAAGAAATGTTTTTAATCATGTTAGCCATGGAAGCAAGCTGAGCTGTCAATGCAGTATATGCATCTACATCATGAATTCTAGCAACTTTCTTTTGTGTTACAACACGTGGATCAGCCCAGTGTCCATTGTTAGCAGAAAATTTTTCAATCATTTCAAATCCTTCATTATAGGTACTGGCTGTAAAGGACCCTCCTGTAGTCGCATTGAGCATTTGTCTTGAAGTGGCATTTAAACCATTATAAAATGTCTCGAGTTGAATGCAGTAGGGAATGCCATGGTGTGGGACTTCCTTAACAGTTCTTTAAACCTTTCCCATGCGTCAGGAATTGCTTCATCGTCCGTTTGTTTAAAAACATAAATTTTGTTTCGGGACTTAGCATTCCTGGTGGGTGGAAAATATTTTTGCAAAAACTTTTCGGCCATTTCGTACCATGAAGTCACAGATCCTGGAGTTAGTGAGTTAAACCATTCCTTAGCTCGATCCTGTAAGGAGAATGGAAATAATGTGAGTCTCAGAGCGTCATTTGACACTCCTGGGATCAAGAAGGAATTACTAACCTCCAAGAAGGACTTTAGATGGGAGTGTGGGTCTTCTGTTGGTAATCTAGCAAATTGTCCATTTATTTGCAACATGTGAAACATGATTGGTTTTGGTTCAAAATGGGTGGCCGTAAAACGGGGTCTAGCTAACCCTGAATTATATTGCTCAAAATTAGGGATCGTGTAACTCTATTATACGTCTATCTTTAGAATTTTCCAGATTAACTATGTTTGGTGGTGGGGGCCTTGGTTCATCATCATCATTTCCTGGTGGGTGATTATTCAGAGATTCATCATCCCTATCCTCTTCATCAAAATGAAATCGAGGTCCTTGACCAAAAGGTTGTGCCTGCAGAATTCCTTGTAAATGGTGTGGTACAGGTACAAACAGAGGTGGACCTCTACGAAGTTCTTGATGGAGTTCAGGTGGTGGTTCGACTGCAGGTTGTGGTACTGGCCCTATTAGTCCTTGGGGTTCTGGTGGTTGTGCCATTTCAGGAGGGGGTAGAGCAAATAATGCTCTTTGGATTCTTCTCCTTTCCCGAAATGTTCTCTCAATGTCAGGATCAAACTCTAAAAACTCTCCACGAAATATTCTTGGCATACACCACTTCCAACAGTTCAACAGGTGTTAGAAAAATCAAATCTTTTATCTTACTTAAATAAAAACTTTTAGCTTGCCGATCCCCGACAGCGGTGCCCAAAACTTGACAGGCGTTTTGTATACCCAGAGATATTTGATAAATAAGACTAAAAGCAAGTATACTTTTAGCCCTAATATCGTCCCTTCAAGTAATAAGTGGTACTAAGTACCGAATATCGTCCACCGAGATCGTAGTAAAAGTTAATTTAAAAGTATGATGAAAGAAAAATGAATTCAGATGGTGATTTGGAAGATTTCAATTGTTGTTTGATTTGTGAGTCACTTTAACAGATTTGTAACAGAATAAAGTAGATAGCAAGGTTGTAAGATCTATGGTAAGGTTTAAACACAAATTCCAGTGGGCAATGTTGTAAGAATGCAACAACATTCTAGTCTGTAATAATTCGTTCCACTACCTATTTTGAGTATTCCTTCCGGACTTGTACTAGTATACTAATGTTTAGCTATCAACCCATATTCCTATGTAGTATCAAGACCAGTGATAGCAACATGGTATTCTCAAAATAGATGGGCTTAGCAAATTCCTTTGTCTAAATAATCCCCCTTCCGAGGTGATTCCATATCATCCAAAGTTGGTGTGCATTCAATGGCTTATTCCTAAGTCCATAGCACTTTGACACTTTGATAAGTGACCGACTTGTCAAGAATAATCAATAAGAAAAACGTAAAAGATAACTTTTCCAAGTATACTTCTCATATCATTCGGATTGACGTGCAAATCGTGGCTCATGCCTGAGTCCACGACACATTAACACTATCAAAGTGATCAACCCGTTAAGAAGTGTCGTTTGGATTTATAAAACTTTAGATGAAATAGTGGAACATTATTATAAAAGAATAATGCCCACCTTCCTTTGGTTTAATACCTTACCATTTTACTTACACCCAAGCTAATAAAAATTAGCTACTCATAATAAAAATGCAAGAAATATAAATGACTAAAAATAAAGACGTAATCGTAAATTACTGAAAGTAAATAACTGAAATGTAAATGACAATAAATATAAGTGTAAGAAAATAAATTACTTGAAAGTAAAGAACTTGAAAGTAAAGGGCAATAATGTAACGTGCAAGAAAATAAATGACTTGAAAGTAAAGAACTTGTAAGTAAATAGCAATAATGTAAAATGCAAGAAGATAAATGACAATAATATACGACTATAATGCTGCAGTAACGGAAAGCAGAAAGCTATATGAAGAACAAGATGAAGAACATGAAGAACACTATGAAGATCTTGAAGAACATAAAGATAATACTATATAAATTAGTTTAGAATTGATGCAGCATGGTTACACAATGACCCCAACACCTCCTTTTATACTAGGAGGTGTCACAAAAATCCAAAATTATGGACCAAAGGTCCATAGGCCACTACAAGTACAAAGCATCTTCCATCAACTTACAAAAAGATTCCTATTACAAGATGTTTTTTGATTCGGCTGAAAATAAACCTTAAACCATAATATAACAACTAAATACTAAATTGTTCTAGATCCTTCCATTGATTGAGCCATTACTTGCCAACATCATGCCCCTCTACTGCTGCCAGTTGCTGCAGCATTCCAACAGCATTCACCTGAAAGAGAATAAACTACCAAAAGTGCAAAAAGACAAGTGAAATCCAAAACTTAGCTCCGACTACTATAAATGAAAAATAAGATAACAAAATGACTCAAATTGGGATAAAAATAAGAAAAATATATTAACTATAATTATAAAATTGGTGCTTAATATAGTGAATCTCACTACATATCAGAGACCGACACTTGGGAGTGTGAAAGTGCGTATTTAGGATTAGATTTGACAATGTCGTCTTTTTCCCTTGTGGTCATCGAGTGTGTGGGTTGGGGAGGGGAGATTGGTGTCAGTTGTGATGATGGCGACGGTGAGCTATGGGGTCGGGTAGAACTGGTAGCGGGTGGGGGGAGGCCATAGGGAGAGGAGGAATAGGAGTAGCGATTGGTGTACTAGGGGTAGTCGTTTGGGTGTATGGATGTGTATAGAATATGTGGTTTTGGTTGGTATCAAGAAACGTATAGTCGTCTTTGGGAGGTTTGGTGTGGAGAACGGGAACGAGTTTTCATCAAAAGTGACATGTCTCGAAATGATTATACGGTTAGAGGATAAGTCGAAACATTTGTATCCCCGATGGTTGGGTGGGAACCCGAGGAAGACACATGGGGTGGACCGAGGTTGTAATTTATGTATGGTGGATGTGGGATTATGGGGAAAGCACAGGCATCCAAAAACTCGTAAGTGAGAGTAAGAAGGCAACCGGTGATATAGAAGATTAGTGGGAGAGAAGTAGGGGAGTGTTTTATGAGGTAAGATATTACGGAGATAGGATGCCACGGTTACCGCATGTGGCCAAAAAGATGGTGGGACGTGAGCATGAAGAAGAAGAGTTCGAACAATTTTATTTAGAGTTTGAATTTTTCTTTCCGCCTTTCAGTTTTGAGCAGAACTATAGGGACATGAAAATCGAATTTGGATTCCATGTTTAGCGCATAGTGAGAGAAAGGGTCCGTTATCGTATTCACGACCGTTGTCACATTGGAAAGACTTAATAGTTTTCTCAAATTGAGTATGGACATAGGTGTAAAATTGATTAAAAATTTCAAAGGTTTGAGGTTTTTTGGCTAATGGGAAGATCAAAACAAATTGAGTAAAATCATCGAGAAACAACAGATAATTTCGATGGCCACTAGAACTGTCGATTGATGAAGTCCAAATATCGCTATGAATTATATCAAATGGTGCCACAAAAAAAGAATTAGAAGAATAAAACGGAAATTTGTTTTCTCAACAGACAAGAATTGCAAAAACATTTATTCCTATGTGAAATATGAGAAACTAAATGACTAGACAAAAGTTTCCTAAAGATGGGGTCGCCTGGGTGATCAAGATGGTCGTGCCATATTGAGGAGGAGACGCCCGCAAACGTTGATGGAGACTGTGATGAAGGGATGGAAATAGGATAAAGAGATCCTTAGGTATTGCATCGTAGGATAGTGTTCCTCGTCCGGAGGCCCTTCACAGAAAAACCCAATGGGTCAAATTCAATGGAAACATTATTATCATGAGTAAACTGACGAACCGAGACAAGATTTTTAATTAGATGAGGTACAACTAAGACATTTGAGAGGGTGAGAGGAGAGTGAGAAGAAGAGATATATTTCATACCCGTAGCCGTAATGGGAAGAGTGGTACCATTACCAATGATGATATGATTAGAGGAACTTGAATTAAATACGCGAGAAAGTGTACCTGAGTTTGAAGCCATGTGGTTTGTTGCCCCGGTGTCCATATACCAGTTCCCGTCCGGTGGATTTAGCGATAGTGTGTGTAAAGCCGTCTCGATATCCGTGGGTACCGGAGTCATGGTGTGATGAGCTTGAGGAGGACGGGGCCCTAAAATACCCGGAACAGGTGATGGAGTCGACGACGACTGAGATTGGGGTCGAGGAGACCAAGGAGAGTACCTCGTAGTTGGATATGGGCAGAGAGGCATGGTCTATTGTGGAATCGGCCATCACGACGGTGGTTGAGAAAAGGCCCAAGGGGGGCGTTGCCACCTCTGGTCGGCTATTGGACGGCTACCACGACCGTCACCCCGTGATGAAAATATGTCTCGACCACGGCCTCTTCCATGACCACGATCTCGAGATTGGGATCGATCAGGTTGGCATGTGGGGTGGTGATAATCATATCAAGGTGAATAAGACCCGTCAACATGATTGTTTGGATGTACAGAGTTTGTGACAAAGGCGTTATGAGTTCCGAATGAGATCGTTGATTGTTTGGCTTTCCGAGATTCTTCCAACGTAAGCATGCTCCAGGCTTTGTAGAATGGTGGTAAAGGGTCTGATTGTTGGATGATGGTTGCCATACCATCATAGCCTGAAAGGCCGACCACCAATTGAAGGACCAGTCGCTGATTGGAGACTGCAGATCCAATGTTTGCAAGTTGGTCGGGTAACATCTTTAGATGTTGGCAATAGGCCGATACGTTTGGGAAGTCAGTTTGTTGTGTTCTGGAAAATTGGTGCTCGAGATGGACGACACGAGAGTTCTTGTTATCTTGGAAGATGTTTTTGAGATGATCCCAAGCGGTTTGGGCAGTGAAATCTGGTTCAAGAATGGTGTGCAACAGGTCCGTAGAGATGGTGCCGTAAATCCATTGAAGGATGACGGCATCCAAACAATTCCATAGGTTTTCATTGATGGTGGTTTCCCAAGGGGGGATGAGATGATCTAGTACCTGATATGCTCGGGCATGGATTTTGAACAACTCGACCCAAGAGGCGTATTGTACCTTTTCGATCTCTAGAGTAATTGGGATGAATGTGCATATGTTGGATACGATTGACGCGGAGTGGAATGGTGTTTTTGGTTGATTATCGGGAGAAGTTTTGGGGTTATAGGTGTCTTCGCCGCCGGCCATGGATGGTGATCAAGGCGGTGATGATTATGAGAAGAGAAGAAAAGATTTCTTAGAGGTTTTGATAATATGGCTCTGATACCATATCAGAATTTACACCGTGAATCTTTTCTCATTCGTTCCAACTGTATAAATACAAGGAGAGATATCCAAGGAAACGATATACATTGATTAGAGATATACACCTACTCTAATTATCTATACTTACCAAGCTTATCGGGTTACCAACTTTACAATTATTTAGTTACCAAGATTATCTTCTATTACTTTGTAATGAACCTACACATCCTAATACATGTAGGTAAGAAATTATGTTCTTAAAGATGTGGAGGTAAATTGTTGAGAAGTGACAGATATGTACCCATTCAAGCTTTCAAATTTAGTACCATAAGAACATCGTGTGGCATTACTAATGGTACATAGGTTAGAATAAAAAATAGACTGAATGGAAATACAAATTTAAGGATAAAACTCAAAGAAACCTCAAGACAATAAGCAAGTTACGTTACAAACGTGTTCCAAAAAATCTAGGAGATATATATGGACTCCCAAAATAAAGCATATCAGCACATGTTTTGAGTCCAGATTGGTGTTTGTCTTCATTTCCCCGAAACGCACCTGGCCTTAATGATGAAAAACACAAAGCAAAAAATTGTCATTTTGAGATGTTAATAACGACAATTCACTATTACTATACTATTCATAACAGTGGAAATTATTCCATGCCCAAAAGTCTCGACATATTACATTTGAATACATTCTAGGTTTAAGAAAATAAAAGCAAATATTATATGTGAACTTTGATCCAAAAATAACATGAAGATAAAACGTTTTGAACAACACGCAAATGATTAGTTGTATTTTGATTATGATTATGGTAGTTTGTAGAAGATATGGTGAGACTAATGAAATACTGCATAGTCTCCTTAATACAAGTAAATTATGGTATATACATCACTATAATGCTTACTTTGTGTTCTATATTTATGCACGTATAAATTATTTTAGGAAAAGGTTGAGGCGAGTATATGATTTCATTCAATTTGTGGTTCATGGTTGACGAAATTAGTAGAGAATTCGATTCACGAATTAATAACCATGAAATTCATCAAATATAAACATGAAAAAACTACATTTACAAAATTTATAGGGGAAAACAGAAGCCCTATAAGTTCAGTTATGTAGTCGTGCGTTATGGGTGTCAAGTTAGAAAATAAGTAGATCAAAGAAATCGGATACAAGAACATTAAGGTCGTCAAAACGGTAAAAGTCCAAACATGTGAGATTGATATGTAATTGCAAAAAAAAAGTTACCCCATATCCTTTGTAATTGTAACTCTGGCGGTTCGGGTGAGGAGCTCCATGTGTCTAAAAACCAAAAGAAAATATTCATAAGTAGAAAAACAAATGTAAACACTTTGAAGATGATAAACATTTTAAATCCTTATATGGCCAACTCCATGGCGCAGATGCTTCTGATGATGGCGTTGGAACAACTTATGTAACACCCGTAAATTTTTTACGCAAATTATAAAGTTGCATCTTAATATCGTTATAATGAGCTATATTGGGTGTTCCAAGTGAATTATGTTGGGTCACTATGAATTGGAGGAAAGGAACCAAGAGCGGGAACGAAAACGCGTTCGGTACAAACTCGACGATTATGACCGGCTACTATGACATGTCATAATAGCATGGCATAGTCGCGAGTTGGAAAAATGGTGAAAAGGTGTTGGAGCTTGCGGTACAAACTCGAAGACTATGACCGGATACTATGACATGTCATAATCGCATGTCATAGTCGCGGAGTTGGAAAAATGGTGAAAAATTGGAGCTTGGCGTAGAAACTCGGCGATTATGACCGACGACTATGACATGTCATAATCGCCCATGTCAATGTCGCCTGAAACGTCCAGAGGGCTATTAAGTCACGTTTTCTTCTATCTTTTTCTCATTCTCATCCCAAACTCGTTTTCTTCCCTACCTCTCCATTGAAGGCGATTTTTGGAGCTTTAACTCCCTTCCACCAACCATCCTAAAGCATTTATTTCTCATCTAAGCTAGAGATTCAAAGTGTTATCATCAAAAGACTTGTGTTCTTCATCTCCTACATCAAGTTTTCACTATTCTTGGAGTTTCTATGGTTTTCTCCAAACCCTAGCTTGTGAGTTCAACCCTAACCTTTTATAGGTTCTTTGAAAACCGAAACCAGAATGAAGATCAGATCATTGCGGTGATAAAGAAAGAGGTGTTGTTGCGGATTGCTTGGAAGGAGAAAAGAAAGAGGAGCATTTTACTATGAAGAGCATTCCCGATTGGATGGTGAGTTGGATGTCGATGGCTGCTGTTTTGTGGATTTGGGCCTTTATCTATTTCGATTGTTTCCTTTATTGGTTCATTAGTCTTTGTTTATTTTGGATCATTTTTTCTTGGTATTGTTTGTCCAAGCCTTGGATTCGGTAGTTTTCTTTTGCTTTGTATTGTCTTTTCTTTCTTTATAAAATTGCCTGGGGGTTACCCTCCTTTCAGTATATCTACATCGTTTAAAGTTTATAATTCCATTATTTAAGCTTTTGGTTAAGTTTGGAGGATTTAAGTCAAAATGAGGAAGTTGGGGATTTTGATCTTGGTTATAAAATGAGTATTATAAATGGTTTTATTTACATGGAAATGTCTCGTGATGAAGATATGTTTGAATTTAGAACTAAAATTGTAATACCCATCATTTATATCAATATATATATATATATATAATTCTAATTATATATGTATATATATAATATGGAATTGCAAGATTTAAAAGAAAAAGAAATGGAAATTACTTTTCTTTTAAAACCAACAGGTGTGGTGGGTTTTGCTTTAAAATAGAAAAAGGAAAAAAAAAGAAATTAAAGGAAATCACTTTTTATTGGTGCTGTTCGTTTAAAAAAAATGTTTGAAGTGGGTTGGTTTTGAAATTTGACTAATCTTGGAGGACTAGCTAAGCAAAACCCAAATAAAGTTTGCAAGTGGGGTTGTGGGTTTAATCTGGTGCGATTAATTTGGAAGGAGGGTTTTATTTTCAGTAAATTAGGCCTTAACCCTAACTCCTAAAACCTATTCCAATCGCTAGAGAAAAAGAACGCAAGGATTAGAGAAAGATCGAGCGAAAGGCAAGGGTAAGACGGAGTAGTGATTCGGAGTTAGACTCGTACCTTGAGGTAATTTCTTTCTCCAACTCGAAATTATGCAATTACTATTTGGATTATGAACTTTGAGGTCGTTTTGGCTTGTTTCGGTGGCTCGAAAGTCAGCGATGCAATATTTAAAATTAGGACACCAGTTGGGGCCTGTTGAACTCGTTTTTAGAACCCAAAATTCTGCTTGTTTTCTCTCTCGAATTTGGTAATAAATGTTGGTTTATATTGGTGGTATAGATGTCATCGTTTTGTTGCAAAAAGAGTTGTTAATCATCGTTGAAATGGGTCAAAATCGACCCGGTTTTAGTCGGTTTTGCTGCTGCTTTTAGGGCCATCCGAGAGATGGGATTTTATTTTATTTTGTTTCTGTTTGGGGCTGCTGTATGTATGGTAGGGGCTGCCCAAATCAGAACTGAATCGTTCATTCGCTTTTTCCATGCTTGAGCTGCGTATTATAGTCGTATCAATAGTTATATACCATTGTGATTAGTCTTGTATGATCTTGGGAGCCATAGTTGATGTTCATAGTCGTTCTAATTGTCGTTATTTATCTTGTTTCCTTTTGAGCTCCTAAAAGTATGTAAGATTTAAGTTGGGTTTTTAGTTATTAGATAATTTTCGGCTTTTGGTCGGTTGCCTTAGTGATCAAGTTAACGGTAAGGATTAATGGCAATGTTTTGGGTATTATGTTTAGGTCGGGATTAAAGAGGTGGATTCGGTGATTGGTAAGGGTTGGTAAAGTTTTAAGGTACGGATTCTTACCTTCTTATTATTATATATATATATATATATTATATATATATGTACATTCATAAATATATAAGAACTTTGGAACCGTTTGCTTTGCCTTCATTGTATCCACACATATGAAACTCCATAGCGTCCTTCGAGTCATATTCGTTGATTTCTCGACATTTTGGAGGTTCAACCTCAATTGATTCATGGTTGCTAATCGATATCACCGTTAATTAAATGTGGTTTTTATTAAGTTTTGTTGTCGGTTAATATGTGTTCATTGACTTGATTTTGACTTTGAAATATTATGTTTTAGTCTTATGAGACCACTACTACTGGATTGTTTTGAAGTTTAGAGTTGTCAAACACCTTAGTTTCTAGATTGATCTAAGTGTTTGGGATTCAAAGTACACGTTTCTGGATTGATCGTGTAGGGTTGAAATATCGGTTCGTTTTGAAGCTTAAGGTGCAAGAAAACATCAAGATCTTATCTTTATCTCAAAATTCTTATATTCTTTTCAAGTTTTCACTTAAAAGGGGCTGAAATCCACATCAATTTGGTATCAGAGCTTAAGCTTCAAAACGAACCGATATTTCAACCCTACACGATCAATCCAGAAACGTGTACTTTGAATCCCAAACACTTAGATCAATCCAGAAACTAAGGTGTTTAACAACTCTAAACTTCAAAACAATCCAGTAATTGAAGTAAAGAAAAGAAGAATAAAACTTATGCTTGATGCACAAGAAATATCTAAAAAAACGAAATTTTCATTGAATGAATATTGATATTACATGATTGATCCTATTTATAATGGATAATAAGGAAATAGAAAATAAGGAAACATGCAAAAATAAGGAAAGAAATAAACTTAATAAAATATCCTAAAGCCAAACCAAGTAAAACGAATTCAAATGAATTCCAAAACCTTGGGGCAAAAACTAAATTAAAGTTATAAATAGATAGAGTAGAAATTGATCGGAAATCAAATTCTAACCTAGATATAGATCTAGGGTTTTCCTTGCTTGTTCTCCAAGAAACCTAATCTTAGGTTTTTCACCTTGCTCAATACTTGTTCTCCAAGTCAGATTTGACACCCATGTATATCCTTTTGAATTCACATCATCCGTTCACTGAGCGTTTGGCTCAGCCGTGTATTTTTTTTTCTCAAGGCAGGTAATCAAGGGGGCTGCTAGGACGTGTGAAGGAGAGTAGATAAGGATCTCAATTTTGATTGCAAGAGTTTCGGGATATTTATTTGATATTTCAGTTAGTATTCAATTTATTTAATTTATTGGTTTTAGACTAGTGGTTTTCAAGGTTAATAATTGGATTTATTTGTTTGTTGGGAGTTTTTCTTTATTTGTTTATTTATGGAAGATACTTGATGGTATTTTCTTGGAGATTAATTCTTTATTGGAGACTATAATATTATTAATTTATGTGTCTGATCCGTTATCTTTCTGTTGATTAAGTTTTGATAGTAACCTCCCTTCCTTTGGAATGGGGGTGTTACAATTATGGTATCAGAGCTCTAGGTTCGATCTTGTAGAAAACCAAATAAGTTTGACCTGTGAGTATTGGGTAGAATTGGGTTTAGAACTTAACTGAATTCTTTTAGTTGGTTATTCTTCATTCGGTATGTTTGATAATTTTTTTTTTGATTTCTTTTAGGATGCCTCCTCGCCGATCTAACCGTAATAGGCGTAATCAAGGCAACGGGTCTCTTAATCCGGAGGGTAGTGTGAACCCCGCTATTTTGGCAGCGGTGAATCAGGCAGTTTCTAGTTTATTACCAACTTTTGTGGCCCAAGCAGTAGGGGCAGCTCAGCAGCAAGTTGGTGGAGAAAATCCACAAAATTCAAATCCGAATCAAACAGGAGGTTCTGGTGGAGCAAGTGCGACTATTCATGTGTGGCTTGAGAGGTTTCAGAAACAGAAACCTCAATCGTTTAGTGCGGCACGACCATCCGTCGAAGCCGAAAATTGGATCTCTCATATTCAGAAGATTTTTGAGGTTTTGGGGTGCCCGGATGTATATAAGGCTAAGTTGGCGGCATATAAGTTGGAAGGGGATGCTCAGAGATGGTGGGATGCCATCAAACAGGCTAAAGGAAGTGCTTACATCGATGCCCTTTCTTGGATGGAATTCCGCGATGCATTCTATCAGCAGTATTTCTCACCTGCTGATAAGAATGCGTTTGTAAGAGATTACAGTGCAATTCGCCAACGGAATGATGAGTCTGTAACGGAGTTTCTAGCGAGGTTCTTGAGGCTCGCAGGTTTTGCAGGGTCGCAGACTGGGACACCATCGGAGCAAGTTGAAAATTTTAAATGGTCGCTTCACCCCAAGTACCGTTCCAGACTAATTAACAGTAAGTTCACCGATGTAGCACAAGCGGCAGATGCTGCCAAGAACATCGAGATGGAACGAGAAGACTTCTTGGCATTCAAATCAGATGGGGGTAAGAAAAGAAATCGAGATGAGCAACAGATTCAACAAGTGGGGCAACAAAATCAGCAACAGGGAGGTAACCGTGGTAATCAGTGGGGGCAAAATAGTAACAAACGTCAGAGGCAGTGGCAAGGTCAGAATCAGGCTCAGCAACAATCTTATCGTCAAAGGGGCAAGGGCAGAATCAAACTCGATTTCAAAGGTCAGGCGATAAGGGGAATCAGGATTTGGTCTCTTTGTGTAAGTCTTGTGGAAGGCGCCATCCGGGGAATGTATGTTACAGGGCTACTGGTGCCTGCTTTTCATGTGGTCAGGTGGGACATATGGCGAGTGATTGCAAGAATTCTCGTGGAACAGACAAGGGAAATGATACTAAGGCAACTAGTGGAGGCAGAGTGTTTGCTTTATCAGCTGATCAGGCAGCAAATTCAGGTATGATTTCGGGAATGCTTTCGATTGGTACACATGATGTTTATGTTTTGTTTGATACGGGGGCAACCCATTCTATGGTTTCTTTGATTTTTGCTAGTCATCTTAAAGTGCCTAGTTCATTGTTAGAATCGCCTTTAGTCATTGCTATTCCTTTGGGTAATTCTGTGATTATATCTAGAAAGTTTAGAGGGTGTCCTTTAAAGATAGGAGATCAGATTTGTGAGGCCGATTTACTTCCTATCAGTATGACCGACTTTGATGTTATTTTGGGTATGGACCGGTTGTCGAGACATCGAGCAACCATTGAATTCCAAACTAAGCAAGTAATCTTCGGTGACAAAGAGAGGCCTGATTATGTGTATCAAGGGTCTCAACCAAAAAGAGGAGTCAAAATCATATCTGCCTTGAAAGCTCAGAATTTAGTTTCTCACGGATGTCAAGGATTTCTCGCGTCAGTTAAAGATATGTCTGCAAAAGAGCTTTCCATTGAAAGTCAGCCAGTTGTCAGAGAATTTTCTGATGTGTTTCCGGATGAACTTGTCGGAGTACCGCCGGTTCGGGAGGTAGAGTTCATAATAGAGTTGATTCCGGGTGCCGAACCTATCTCTAAGGCACCTTATCGAATGGCACCGTTGGAATTGCAAGAGCTTAAAGAGCAATTGCAAGAGCTTCTGGAACGTGGGTTTATCAGGCCAAGTGTGTCTCCGTGGGGTGCTCCAGTGTTGTTTGTGAAAAAGAAAGATGGCTCTATGAGGCTTTGTAATGATTACAGAGAATTGAATCAGGTCACCATCAGAAACAGGTATCCTTTGCCACGTATTGATGACTTATTCGACCAACTTCAAGGTGCCAAACACTTCTCAAAGATAGACCTAAGGTCAGGCTACCATCAGTTGAGAGTAAAGACCAAGATATTTCAAAGACTGCATTCCGCACTAGATATGGGCATTATGAGTTTTTGGTGATGCCTTTTGGTCTGACTAATGCTCCAGCTGTTTTCATGGACCTAATGAACCGGATATTCAGTGCATACTTTGACAAGTTTGTTATCGTATTTGTTGATGACATTCTTGTATTTTCTAAACCAAAAGAAGAGCATGAAGACCACTTACGCATTGTCTTTAGAACACTACGAGACAAGCAATTGTATGCCAAATTTTCTATGTGCGAGTTTTGGCTCGAGCAAGTAGCATTCTTGGGTCATGTAGTGTCAGCTAAGGGTATTACCGTGGATCCTTCAAAGGTTGAGGCCGTCACTAACTGGCCAAGACCCACTACAGTGACTGAAGTTCGAAACTTTTTGGGGCTTGCAGGCTGCTATCGGCGATTTGTTGAAGGGTTTTCCTCTATAGCACTACCTTTGACACAGTTGTTGAGGAAAGGTGTGAAATTTATGTGGAAAGACGAGCAAGAGAAGACCTTTGAAGAGTTGAAAAAGAGATTGGTTTCCGCGCTCGTACTCACTTTGCCTCGGGAACGGGAGGATACCAAATCTGTAGTGATGCTTCCAAAAATGGTCTCGGCTGTGTATTAATGCAAAATGGAAGAGTTATTGCCTATATGCGTCTAGGCAACTTAAGCCATATGAAGTGAACTATCCCACTCATGACTTGGAGTTGGCGGCAGTGATCTTTGCATTAAAAATCTAGAGGCACTATCTTTATGGAGAAACTTGTGATATCTTCACGGATCACAAGAGTCTCAAATACATTTTCACCCAGAAAGAACTTAATATGAGGCAAAGACGTTGGCTAGAGCTTCTTAAAGATTATGATGCAAGAATTCAGTATCATCCAGGAAAAGCCAATCTGGTAGCGGATACCCTCAGTCGAAAGAGTTTAGGGAGGTTGTCATGTCTTACTACTCAGCCTCATATTGTCATGGATATGGAACGTTTGGGTTTGGAAGTTTATGCCAATCATTCAAATGGGTGTCTAGCAAGTCTGACAGTTGAGCCTACCTTAATTTCTCAAATCAAAGAAGCCCAAGAGAATGATGGAGAGTTATGGGCCATTTTGCAAAAGATTGAAGACGGTATGCAAGTCGATTTTGGGTGGATGCAAACGATGTGATATGGTTTGGAAATAGATTGTGTGTACCCGATGACCCTGAAATTCGCGAGGCACTGTTGAACGAGGCCCGCAATTCGCCATTTTCTGTTCATTCCGGATCCACCAAGATGTACAGAGATCTAAAGCAACACTTTTGGTGGAACGGAATGAAGCAGGATGTGGCCAACTTTGTAGCAAGGTGTCTTACTTGCTAGAAAGTCAAAATCGAGCATCAACGAGCTAGTGGATTTCTGCAACCACTAGAAATTCCAGTGTGGAAGTGGGAGAATATTTCAATGGACTTTGTAACTGGTTACAGAAGACACTTAAGAAGAATAATGCCATTTGGGTTGTAGTCAACCGCTTGACTAAGTCGGCTCACTTTCTGCCTATTTATGAAGGGTGTTCAGTCAGTAAGTTATCAGAACTCTTTCAACGAGAGATTATCAGGCTTCATGGCACACCAGTATCTATAGTGTCTGACAGAGACACTCGGTTCACTTCACGATTTTGGAAAGGTTTTCAAAGTGCATGGGGCACTAGGCTTAAATTCAATACAACTTTTCATCCTCAAATGGATGGACAGTCTGAGCGTACAATTCAAACTTTGGAGGATATGTTGAGATCATATGCATTGGAATGGTCCGGAAGTTGGGACAAATACTTGTGTTTAGTCGAGTTTGCCTATAATAATAGCTGGCAGGCAAGCATTGGTATGGCTCCATTTGAGGCTCTTTATGGTCGGAGATGTCGGGCACCGGTATGTTGGGATGAGGTTGGTAAGGCAGTTATTGAAGGGCCAGAGCTGGTAAGAGTCACTAATGAAAAGGTGGCAGTGGCTAAAGAAAAGTTGAAAGAAGCTCAATCTCGTCAAAAATGTTATGCAGATAAACATCGGAGAGCTTTAGAATTTCAGACGGGAGATCATGTGTTCCTTAAGGTTTCTCCTTTTCGAGGTGTACGACGGTTTGGCCTAAAAGGTAAACCAAGTCCAAGGTACATCGGTCCATTTGAGGTTTTAGAAAGGGTTGGAGAAGTTGCTTATCGCTTAGCTCTTCCACCTCAGCTTTCTCATGTGCATAATGTGTTTCACGTTTCGGCGCTTCGAGACTACAATTATCATCCTTTGCATGTGGTGCAATATCCGTTTGATAAGATCCATGAGGATCTTTCGTGCAAAGAAGAACCCGAAGCTATATTAGACAAGCAAGAGCGAGTTATGAGGAAGAAATCAATACCGTTTGTGAAGGTGTTGTGGAAAAACCACTCGGAACGTGAAGCCACTTGGGAAATGGAAGAATCTCTACGTTCGGAATATCCGCACCTTTTCAAAAATTTGTAAGTGTTACCTCTACCTATTTAGTTTGATTTCGAGGACAAAATTTTTTCTTTTGGGGGGAAGAATTGTAATACCCGTCATTTGTATCAATATATATATATATATATATATAATTCTAATTATATATGTATATATATAATATGGAATTGCAAGATTTAAAAGAAAAAGAAAAAGAAATGGAAATTACTTTTCTTTTAAAACCAACAGGTGTGGTGGGTTTTGCTTTAAAAGAGAAAAAGGGAAAAAAAAGAAATTAAAGGAAATCACTTTTTATTGGTGTTGTTCGTTTAAAAAAAATAGTTTGAAGTGGGTTGGTTTTGAAATTTGACTAGTCTTGGAGGACTAGCTAAGCAAAACCCAAATAAAGTTTGCAAGTGGGGTTGTGGGTTTAATCTGGTGCGATTAATTTGGAAGGAGGGTTTTATTTTAAGTAAATTAGGCCTTAACCCTAACTCCTTAAACCTATTCCAATCGCCAGAGAAAAAGAAGGCAAGGATTAGAGAAAGATTGATCGAAAGGCAAGGGTAAGACGGAGTAGTGATTCAGAGTTATACTCGTACCTTGAGGTAATTTCTTTCTCCATCTCGAAGTTATGCAATTACTATTTGGATTATAAACTTTGAGGTCGTTTTGGGTTGAATCTGAGTTGTTTCGGTGGCTCGAAAGTTAGCGATGCGATATTCAAAATTAGGAAAGCAGTTGGGGCCTGTTAAACTTGTTTTTAGAACCCAAAATTCTGCTTGTTTTCTCTCTCGAATTTGGTAATAAATGTTGGTTTATATTGGTGGTATAGATGTCATCGTTTTGTTGCAAAAAGAGTTGTTAATCATCGTTGAAATGGGTCAAAATCGACCCGGTTTTAGTCGGTTTTGTTGCTGCTTTTAGAGCCATTCAAGAGATGGGATTTTATTTTTTATTTTGTTTCTGTTTGGGGCTACTGTATGTATGGTAGGGGCTGCCCAAATCAGAACTGAATCGTTTATTCTCTTTTTCCATGCTTGAGCTGCGTATTATAGTCGTATCAATAGTTATATACCATTGTGATTAGTCTTGTATGATCTTGGGAGCCATAGTTGATGTTCATAGTCGTTCTAATTGTCGTTATTTATCTTGTTTCCTTTTGAGCTCCTAAAAGTATGTAAGATTTAAGTTGGGTTTTTAGTTATTAGATAATTATCGGCTTTTAGTCGGTTGCCTTACGTGATCAAGTTAACGGTAAGGATTAATGGTAATGTTTTGGGTATTATGTTTAGGTCGGGATTAAAGAGGTTGATTCGATGATTGGTAAGCGTTGGTAAAGGTTTAAGGTACGGATTCTTACCTTCTTCTTATTATATATATTATATAAATGTATATTCATAAATATATACGAACTTTAGAATTGTTTGCTTTGCCTTCATTGTATCCACACATATGAAACTCCATAGCGTCCTTCGAGTCATATTCGTTGATTTCTCGACATTTTGGAGGTTCAACCTCAATTGATTCATGGTTGCTAATCGATATCACCGTTAATTAAATGTGGTTTTTATTAAGTTTTGTTGCCGGTTAATATGTGTTCATTGACTTGATTTTGAATTTGAAATATTATGTTTTAGTCTTATGAGACCACTACTAATGATTTTGGAAAATCTTTTATTTGATTTCGACCCATTCGTAAAGTACTATAAATTTCGTTATGTCACATGAGTTATGATATTTTGATTCCGGGTATTTCGAGCTAATAACCACCTACGGGGGCACCGTGGGCACGTCATTGTGGCACCGATGGCGTGACACCCACCGTGACGGTGTGATCAGTTCATGACGTCTCCTCTTTTGTGCTCGTGGGTGAGCTATTTTGGTGTGATGGGTATTTTAATTTAGGAGGCGTATGGGTCGACCCTAGTATATGTATGTGATTTGTTTGTATGGTGGATGTCGGTATAGTGTCCAACACCGCATCTCACAATAGTACGTGCGGATCTGCAGGTCCAATGTACAGGCCATTGTGGTCATATGTCGGACACTTGTTCTATCTGTAGATATTCAAGTGTATGCGTTATTTGAGCTCGATATATTCCCCCGTATGTTTCCGTTTGATTATGTTATTTGTTGGACTCACTAAAATTTGATAATTTTATTATTCGTCATCTTGAGATCAGTTTTGCAGATTATTGTATTACCTTCTTTGCAATATTTGTTCATCCGTTCACCGAGCGTTTGGCTCAGCCGTGTATTTTCTTTTCTTTCTCACGGCAGGTAATCAAGGGGGCTGCTAGGACGTGTGAAGGAGAGTAGATAAGGATCTCAATTTTGATTGCAAGAGTTTCGAGATATTTATTTGACATTTCAGTTAGTATTCAATTTATTTAATTTATTGGTTTTAGACTAGTGTTTTTCAAGGTTAATAATTGGATTTATTTGTTTGTTGGGAGTTTTTCTTTATTTATTTATCTATGGAAGATACTTGATGGTATTTGCTTGGAGATTAATTCTTTATTGGAGACTATAATATGATTAATTTATGTTTCTGATCCGTTATCTTTCTGTTGATTAAGTTTTGATAGTAACCTCCCTTCCTTTGGAATGGGGGTGTTACAAAAATTATTTGACCTAAATTTTCGATGAAATTCATATTTCAAAGGGAAACATTTATGTAAAGGTTTCGGTACTTGGAAAACTATAAATATGTCTTGATTGATGTAGTTCATTTATAGACTAGAATGTAATGGATCCATAGGTATATAAGTCGGTTTAAAATCGAGATTGTTGTCCCTTTTCGTTTCACGTATGAGGTCATTTTTAGGTCATACTTGCTTGTATGTTTGGTTGTTGCCATTAAGCCATTGGCCCTACGTGAGGTTCCGACTAGGACCTTTGGAATTCATACTTGCTTGTATGATTGGTTGCTTCCAACATCCCTTAGTCTTGGAACGAACCCTTAACATCTGAGTATGACTTACTCGAGTACCCGTCACTATGGATGGTGATAATGGGTCTCCCCCGTTATCTTTAAAAATGACCTTGCTCATGTAGAGTAAGATTTTAATTGAAGTTAATTTGGATAAAGTCTCACTCTTTTATTTTAAATATTTTATGGATTTATTCGTTTAACTGTTTGTTCTCACTAGGCATTAAGCCTAACACTTTTTCTTAAATGTCATGTTTAGCAGGTGATCGAGTTAGCGGGGCTCCCTAGAGCGGAGTGGAGAGTTGTAATTTCAAGTGTAAATATTGGAGATACTAGAATATTTATTTTGAGAATATTAGTGACACGCGAACATAATCTATATTCTGGATTTGTATAGATGAATAGGTTGTTACTTAGTATCCGTTTATTGATGTAGACTCCGTTACTCTTTCCCCATTTCATGGGTGATCTTTATATTTTAATCTTATTTCGCATTTATATTTCGGTTTAAATTTACTCCCATTTTTAGGGTGTTACAAGTTGGTAGAGCTCTAGTTTAAGCGAACTAGGTATGAACTTAAGATGCCTAGACTTAAGCTGAGACTTTAAGTATTGAATTGTGAGTTATGGGTAGACACTCTTGAGATAGGAGAGCTTTAGAGTCGACGAAAATGCACTAATCATGAAATGTGACTTTGGTAATAAGAATTCTTATATGCATGATATGTTCAAAATATCACGTAGCTAATGCTATTTTGGGTGTATTGGTATGTAAGTATGCTTATTTGACTATTGTTGTGATGAATGGTGAACGTGTTATACGTATTTATGTTAGCCATGTCGTACTCCTACTCTATCATCTTGACAGACGAAGATAGTCAACACGCGTACTAGGTCGAGAAATGAAGTTGACGATGCAAACAATAGTACAGCGGATGTCACTCAGCTACCTCCGATCTCTACTATTCCAACAAGAGTTGCGCCCAGAATTGATCGTATAACGGAAGTTAACCTTAATGCAGGAGGTCCCCTCATGGTGGAGGCGGGCTTACAAGATGAATTTAGGCTGAGCATGTTGCAAGCGGTTAACTCCGTTATAGCTCAACAACATGAAACATTCCTCAAGATGTTCGAAGAAAGGGATGCCAGTTATCGAAGGCATGAAGCGACCGCTGAGAACCTCGTAGGGGGTTCCGGAGGAAACGGGACTGACCCCGTCACTGAAGAGACACTCGTGGGTGAAGCAAGGAGAGCAGAAAGGGGTTGCTCATACAAGACTTTCATGTGTACTAAACCACCCGAGTTCTCCGGTTTGGATGACCCGGTAGTGTTCATTAAGTGGTTGCAAGAGATCGAGCAAGCTTTTGGCTCGAGCGATTGTGAAGAGAGACAAAATGTGAAGTTTTCTTCGCAAAGGCCACGAAGCAAGGCGCTAACATGGTGGAATGTCACCACGGTCACCCTTGGACCTGCTATTGTGTCCATGCTCACTTGGGAAATGTTCAAAGTAGAGGTGATGGAAGAGTATTGCAACGAAAGAGTGATCGACCGACTTGTTGATGAGTTTCTGGCTCTCAAGAAGGCGAGCAAGACTGTGAGAGAGTATACCCGGTTATTCGTAGAAAACGAAGTCTTGTGGGGCACGTGGCCCCAGATGAAAAAGAGAAGGTGAAGGCCTACATCAAAGGATTGCCATCCGACATGATGACAATGATTAGAGTTTCAAAACCCTCTACTCTTAGAGAGGCAATCGAAGAAGCTCAACATATGGAGGATGCCCAAAACTTGGGCATAGAAGAGAGAAAGATAGTCGGAGAGAAGAGAAAGTGGGAAGGCAGTTCGGTGCCACCCAAAAGATCGGGTCCCTTCAGCAATCATCGTGGGGGCAATTCGGTTCGGGAAGCAAAGTGGTGTGCCCGCTGCCAAAGAAAACATTATGGTAATTGCAACTCTACTCCAAACGGTTGCCCCAAGTGTGGGAAACATGGTCATGTTGCGGTGGACTGTCCTACCGAAGGACTCGTTTGCTATGACTGCAAGGAGCCGGGGCACTACAAGAAAGATTGCCCGAGGTTGAAGACGGGAGGAAGTCAAGGGAAGAAGGAGGGCGCCCCTAAAGCGACTGGGAGGGCTTTCAAGATGACGGTGGATGAAGCAAGAAAGTCGGCGGACGTGGTGTCGGGTATGTTCATTGTTAACTCCGTACCTGCTCGTGTTCTTTTTTATTCCGGTGCTACTTTTTCTTTTATGTCCACTTCTTTCTACCCAAGTCTGCTTGTACCTATTAGTACTTTAAAGGACGCCTACATTGTTGAAATAGCCGATGGCAAACAAGTTCGAAGGGAATAAGTTTGGAGTGAACCTCATGCTTATGGCCATAGGAGGATTTGATGTAGTGATTGGGATGGATTGGTTGGCCGAGAACCAGGCCGAAATTCTGTGTTCCAAGAAATTAATTTGGATTCCGTTATCGGATGGTGGTATGGTGGTGTGTACGGGAAGAGAAGGAAAGGCGAGGTAACACTATTGACTTTGGCAAAGGCACGAAAATGCTTAACCAAAGGATGCCCTTCATTCTTAGCCTATGTCTTAGATGCAAAGTTGGAGAAGAAAAAGATTGAAGACGTACGGGTTGTTAGTGAGTTTCCCGAAGACTTGCCCGGTTTGCCACCTAATAGGCAAGTGGAGTTTCGATTAGATATTCTACCAGGGGCCGCTCCAATTTCTAGAGCGCCCTACCGGTTGAGACCATTCGAGATGCAAGACATGATGACGCAACTACAAGACCTCTTAGAGAAGGGTTTCGTGGGACCAAGCTCGTCACCTTGGGGAGTTTCGGTCTTACTTGTGAAGAAGAAAGTTGGCACAATGAGGATGTGTATCGACTATCGAGAATTGAATAAAGCGACCGTGAAAAACAAGTATCCACTCCCGAGAATTGACGACCTCTTTGATCAACAACAAGGAGTGAGTTGTTTCTCAAAGATCGACTTACGGTCGGGTTACCATCAAGTGAAGATAAAGGAGGATGATGTGGAAAAGACAGCATTTAGGATGTGTTATGGACATTATGAATTCTTGGTGAAGCCGTTTGGGTTGACGAACGCACCGACGATATTTATGGATTTGATGAACCGCGTGTGTCGACCTTTTCTAGACCAATTAGCAACAATATTTATTGATGATATACTTGTCTACTCTAAGAACGAGTTGGACCATGAGCAACACCTTCGAGAAGTTCTCGAAGTGCTAAGGAAGGAGAAGTTTTACGCCAAATTCTCTAAATGCGACTTTTGGTTAAAGGAAGTCCAATTTCTGGGTCATGTTGTCACTCAAGACGGGGTGAAGGTGGATCCATCCAAGATAGAAGCAATGATGAATTGGGAACTGCCTAGGAGGCCGTCCGAGATCCGAAGCTTCTTAGGATTGGTGGGTTATTACCGAATATTTATACAAGACTTCTCAAAGATTGCTTCTTCCTTGACGACTTTGACTAGGAAGAACGTGAAGTTTATTTGGACCGACAAACAAGAGGAGGATTTCCAGACTCTTCAAAATAAACTGTGTGAAGCCCCGATTCTATCTTTACCGGAAGGATCCGAAGATTTTGTGGTTTATAGCGATGCATCGAAGATGGGATTGGGATGTGTGTTAATGCAAAGGGGCAAGGTGATTGCTTATGCATCGAGGCAACTCAAGGAGCATGAGAAGAATTATCCAACCCACGATTTAGAGCTAGCGGCGATGGTCTTCACAATAAAGTTATGGAGACATTATCTTTATGGAACCAAATGCACACTCTATACCGACCATAAAGCTTGAAGTATGTTTTCGATCAAAGGAGCTAAACATGAGGCAACGACGTTGGCTAGAGTTGCCTAAGGATTATGATTGTGAGTAGCTATACCACCCAGGAAAAGCAAATGTGGTGGCGGATGCTTTAGGTCGAAAAGAGTACGGTAGTGGGACACGAGCCGTGCTTACGAGAATTGATTTAGTGTCGAGTTTGATCGACCGGATCAAGACTTCTAAGTGGAGGTATTACTCGAGAAAAACATAAAGAGTGAAGTTATGGTGAAACAACACTTGTTACTAACAGAAGATAGACGTGGCTTGAAACTATTCCGAGGGCGTATTTGGGTGCCCAAGATTAAGGGCAATCGTGAGTTACTGTCGGAGGACGCTCATAAGTCTAAGTACTCCATACATCCGGGTAGTACCAAGATGTATAGAGATTTGAAATTAACTTATTGGTGGCCCGTCATGAAGTTGGATGTGGCTATACAGGTGGAGAGATGTGTGACTTGCTTGCAAGTCAAAGTAGAGCACCAAAGACCTTATGGAAGCCTTTAATCATTGGAAATCCCGGAATGGAAATGGGAGCACATCACCATGGACTTTATGACAAAATTGCCAAAGACCTTAAAAGGTCACGTGTCATATGGGTGGTGGTGGATCGATTGACAAAGAGTGCTCACTTCTTAGCAATGTGAGAAGCCGACCCAGTTGACAAACTAGCTACCAATTGTTACGCCCCACTTATTTTATAAGCAAATCTCCCTAAAATTTCGGCATGGCCTATAGGTAAACTCGTTATTTTGCCTGTTTTATATCCTAAATTTTTTATTTACATACAAATCCCAAAACCAACAGCGTGCATTAGCACCACATACATTGTATACTACTTACAAACATACACCAAATGTCATGATATTTAATCTACTAAATACTATTTTGAACTAATCTTCATCCCCAAGCGAAATGGTAGTCAAAACATTTTATCAACTGTAGTATTACCTATCAGTTGTTACACCGTCAATAAGACCCTTTTATCTTGATCCTGTGATACACGTCGAAAAATACAAAAAAATCGGTTTTGTGCCTGGTGAGTTCAAGAGTTTATACAATAAAACATTACACCAAAAATTAAGTGATCCAAGAAGTCCAAAACAATGCATGATTTGTAAACTTTGGTAATATGCAAACCAACTAATTACTTTAATCAAATCAATAAAAGATGTGGTTATAAATTTCAAAACAAGGTAACAACCATCAGACCACATGGGGGAAACCCACAACAAGAGTCGGAATTAGTGAAGGAGCACTACCCAGCAGTCCACTTATCCGTTAGGCTAATTTCAGCATAATCACCATGTGCACTTTGTGTCTTATAGACACTATGCCTATTAGCCGAGTATCTGGCACGAAGAGTGCACGGTACTCCATAAACACCAAATGGGAGCAACCTATCTAATTGTAAAGGGAGCGACCCCAATACAAACACAACAAAAGGGGGTGACCCTAAGTCGCCAGATCCGGATCTAAATACACCAAGTCAGAGGGAAACATATAACTCATGATACCTCGTTCATACAAAGTTTATTTATGGGTAATAAATAAAGGGAAGCACCACCAACAACAATAAAAAATAATAAATGAAAAGCTTGCAAATGCTTCAGCGCCACTGTATTTAGACATCTTGCCTACTTCAAGAAATACAGCATTGGCATCCATGATACAACCGAACCAACACGAGCAAACCTATAGGAAATAAAGAAAATTATGAAAACAACATGTTCATCTTTAGTTTCTACACATATATATGTTTCTCATCTAACTGTAAACTTCTTAAGATACAACTCCAATATTAAAATTTACCCATTGCTCATTAAGGATGATAACACACCCAATACTTGATCATTTAATGATAGTAAAAAGCTCAAAAGATGCATTCATTTAGTGGCTTATTGATGGTAGCCCACTCTTTGGACATAGAGTTTGCAACAATTTTGACCTGGAAATCCATTCAACCATGTTATCACCCAATTTCAGACAACTGATGTTGAACGTGTAAAGTACCAAGTCAAGGAAGATTAATTATGTTTTACTCGTAACCCTGGAGATCCCTTCTTAGTCTTCTCATCATAACTTTCTTTCTCAACTCTCATATGCAAAAAAACTAATGGCATACACTTTAATAAAACAGGTCTGAAGCTTAAAAGGAAATATTATGTCAATGAAACAGCAACATAACAAACCAAGATTAGTCAAAAACAGATCCAACCAAAAATCGTTAAACAGATTCAGAGCAACCTTTAAACCAATAGCTGTCATAAAGCAACCTATAGATTGAGAGCAGGCCATCAGTCCGCTCCTTATACCCAAAAAGCAGCCAATAAAACATAAAAACCATCACATAGGACAACACATAAAAAAGAAGTTGATGTAACCCAAACCTTCAAATAGCAAACGTTAGAGCAAATAACCCAAAATTAGAACAAAAGAAACTTAAAACACCAAAAGAAACTTAGAACAACAAAGCCCCCAAACAGTGGCAAAACACAAGGAGTAGCAACAAATCCATATTAACACAAAAGAAAGTAGCCAACGTGAAACCAACCTTAAAAAAACCTTTGACGTTGGTTGTAGCTAACTCATCTTTTATTTTCCTTCCTGAGTAAGAACAAAAGTTAGCACTTCATTAATTTAACGGTTCAAGAAAAAATGTATCATTAAATTTATATTAGAGCACACAAATATCAAAGGTAATTACATTCGACGTTTACGAAATCAACCAAGCAAGCATATAAGGTTCAAACAAAAAGTCAGAAATATAATAACCTTTATCCAACCGTAATCGATTTCAAACTTGAAAACAAGATCAAACTTCACAAGTACAAAAATCAGTGATCGAACATGGAAGAAATCAGTCGCCTTGGTTTTCTGTATTATAAACATGAAGAAACCCAAAATCAAGAATGTGAAAATTGTATTTTAATAAAGGAGAGCAGAAGTAGAAAGGAATAATGGTGAGAGCGAGAGATATCTCGATAACTCATTCAAATTCCTTACCTGAAGCAAACCGATTTGAAGAGGAGAGAAACACTTCAAGCTTTACCGCCAGGGTGGGTGAATGGATGAATGCTGAAAATTCAAAATCAAAGTTCAAATAAGATTGAGATTATTGGTGGGTGTCTGAACAAAAATTATAAATCTGACTATCTGAGTGTGTCTTTTTGGGAGTAGAATTAATCATGAAAGAAAAACAAAACTTTGTACCATAATTAGAATATTGTACCTTCTCCGTGAACAAATCTTTCTTGTTCCATTGTTTCATCAAGTTGTGTATATATGTATTTCATAAAAGCTTGTTTCTCAAGACAATTTGCTTTACAAAAATAAGGTTAAATCAGACATCAAAAAGTAGATCTATACCATTAAGAAGGGAAGATGGAGAAAAAAGATTCCAGTTGAAGGAAACCAGTTTTTAATCACAAATCGGTGGAGCATAAAATCAAATCTAAAACCCTAATATTTGATTAGAAGCTTAGAAACACATTCAAAAACTTTAAACCACATACCTGATGCACAGATCATGTGAAGATAAAGAGAAGCACTATCAAAGAACGGAAATGGTTGGAAGGCGGTGGATATTCAAATTTCAAATAGGGGGTTTTTCAAATAATGGGAGTGAATAATTCAAATATAGGACAAGCGTGACTTGCTTGAGGAGTTCTTTGCAGGTGGCAGTCAACTACTCATGAAAGAAGAAATGAAACATGGACAATTAAAAAGAAAACTCTGCACACACCCAACTGGTCCAGTAAGATAGAAAGATAAGATAAATGCATCAAAAACATGTACATCTAGCTTCATAAGTTGTCTTTAAGAGATTTTTTTAATCTAGAAAGATTGTAATTAAGATTTTTGATGTAATGGTTATTAATGTAGTATACATATAGATATATATATATATATATATACATACGTATACGTAACAAATTATACAAAATAAATCAAGTTAAAGATCATATGAATAAAAAATCTTGAAATTAAAAAAATTAAAAATTAAGAATCCGTCGGTAATTTCCGGCGGACTTTTAATTTTTTTAAAATAATAATCCGTCGAAAATTACCGACGGAAATGCATCTGTCGGTAATTTCCGACAGATTATTTTTTTTTTTTATTTGGATCCGTCGGAAATGGTCCAAAATCCGTCGGAAATTTTCCGCCGGATTTTTTCCGCGGGTAAAATTCGTCAGAAATGCCCTGTTTTGTGGTAGTGATATGCTTCCTTCTTAAAACATTTAAATTAGACTAAATGTAACACCAATTAGAGTAAATTTAAACCGAAATTTAAATGCGGAATACAACTTAAATATAAAAGGATCGCCCAAAAGATGGGGAAAGTAATGGAATTTACATCAATATACGAATACTAACTGACAACTTATTAATCTATACAAAATTCGGGTTATAGATTATGTTCGGGTGTCACTAATATCCTCAAAATACTCTTGCTAAAATCTCCAATATTTACACTTAGAACACAACGCTCCGCTCCGCTCTAAGGAGCCCCGCTTATACGATCACTGCTAAACATGACATTTAGGGTGCGTTTGGTACGCAGACAGGATAGGACTGAACAGAACGGAACAGAATGGAACAGGACGGAACAGGACAGCTGTTCAATGTTTGGCAAGACATTATATGACAGGACTGGACATGACAGACTTGGTTAAAATGACTATTTTACCCCCAGTAAGTTGTTTAGTGTAAACAATCATATATAATGTAAATAAAATGCTAACAAGAATGGCTAAAACAAGAACACCAAACATCTTAATGCGAACAGACCGCTTAATGCAACAGTTGTTTTCGATCCTTCCCAGCCCTGTCGTCGACCCCAAAAACGGACAGCTTAATGCAACTGCTGTTTTCGAACCTTCACAATCCTTTCCTCAAATCAGAACCAAACAACTTAATGCATACGAACTGACTTAATGCGGGCTGCTGTTTTCAAACCTTCACAGTCCTTTCCTCGAATCAGAACCAAACAGCTTAAAGCATACAGACATCTTAATGCAACAACTGTTTTCTAACCTTCACAATCCTTCCCTCGAATCAGAACAGTAGCCAAAATCAATCTCCTCTAGATCTATATAATTGCAATATATAGCAGAAAATTGTGTGGATCAGTCAAGTTTGGTTTGTCAATTCAGGAAAGCTACGAGACTTCAATATTAGCAAAACTACTTGGATTTTGGAATAAATTTTGAAAATGCCTCCAATAATCGATTCCAAAATCAGTGGCCAACAATCGACTCCAAAATCAGTGGCCAACAATGGAGAAGAACTTGACGTTACCTGACATGATATCATTAGACACAA
This sequence comes from Silybum marianum, assembly GCA_036898165.1. Classification (NCBI taxonomy): domain Eukaryota; kingdom Viridiplantae; phylum Streptophyta; class Magnoliopsida; order Asterales; family Asteraceae; genus Silybum; species Silybum marianum. Next base: position 8,729,871 of record CM072540.1, on the reverse strand, counting down.
AGGCGTAATCGACCTTCGATTTGAACGTTGAGAACCGAAATCGATCTTGGAGGGGTGCTGAGTGACGATCTTGTGAGAAAGGCGTGAATCAGAATAGAGCGGCTATAATTAGTTCAGGGGCAAATTGGTATAAAATCACCTTGTTCTACTTTGTTCCAGGGGGTAAGGGGAGGACAAGCGTGTCCCACTCTTGTTCCACTTAGTCCCTGTTCCTTTCACATAAAGTCATACCAAACATAGGACTAGTATGTTCTGTTCTGTCCTGTTCCACCCTGTCCACCATACCAAACGCACCCTTAAGAACAAGTGTTAGGCTTACACCTAGTGAGAACAAACAGTTAAATGGATAAAGCCGTAAAATATTTAATTAAATCGTGCAACACTTTATCCCATTTAACTTGATCTTGAAAGCTTACTCTTTGTGAGCAAGGTTCTTTTAAAAGTAACCCGGGGAGACCCGATCATATCATCTTTGGTGACAGATACAAAAGTAAGTCGCTATTCGATGTTAGCTAACTAAAGGAGTCAACGGAAATTGGTAAAAACCAATAAGTACACCGAAATGCAAGGCCCTCGATGACCCCGATAAAAGCTCGTGATGTGGGTCAATGGAAATTGGCCACAAGCAACAAATACACCAAGGTGCAAGGCCCTCGATGACCCATCCTAGCACTTTCGTAAAAGTCAATGGCAATTGGTAACAATCAACGAATACATTGAGATGCAAGGCCCTCGATGATTACAAACATGACCAAAAGGGGATAACAATCCCGTCTTATAACCGACTAAATGCCTATGGATCCATTACATACTAGTCTACAAATCAACTACATCAAACGAGACACATTGATAGATTTCCAAATACCGAAAACCCTTACATAAACGTAACCCTTTGAAATATGAAATTTACCGAAAATTAGGTCAAACCATTTTAGTTCCAAAATCAAATATTTTCTCCTCTTAAGACATTTCCAAGTAATATACAACCATTCATGATGCTTATTACATCAATAAGATCAAAATACCCAAATTCCTCATTTTGACCTAAAACTTCCAACTTAACCAAATACATAAATACTTGAATTTATAAACTTTAGAGGAGTAAATATAACATCTTAGAACAAGTATTTAAGTTTATAAAGGTTGGATTTGAACTCACAAGCTAGGGTTTGGAAAATCCTAGAAAAGTCTCTAAGATGGATGAAGATGGTGAAGACTTGATGGAAGAGATGAAGAACACCACCACTTGAAGCTCACACCCTTGATTTGTACTTGAATCTTCAACTTAAATGAAGAGTAAATGAGATGGAAAGGGTAGGTTTGAAGAGTTAATGCCCCAAAAATCGCCTTCAATGTAGAGGTCTGGAAAAACGAGCTTGGAATCAGATAAGTGAGAATACTGAGCTGGAAATCGCAACTTAAAAAGCCTCCTGGAAAACCCGGGCGATTGTGCCCTGGCGATTGTGACATGGCAAGGTCGCCTGTCACAATTGCCCGTGTGGTACCACGAGCCTCTTCCTTTTTTCCGATTTTCCTTCTTCGGCGATTATGACATTGCGACTGTGACAAGGCAAGTCGCCTGTCACAATCGCCCATTGGTACCGCGTCTCTCTCGAATCCTCCTGAAATGTAGCCCGACGATTGTGCCATGACGATTGTGACATGTCACAATCGCCTGTCAGAGTCGCCAACCATGTACCGCAAGTGTTCTTGTTTCCGTTTTTCGTTCTTTTCCTCAAATTCAATGCAACCCAACATCAAACACTTGAAACACTCCAACTAGCTACTTATGGCAACATTAAAATGCAAGATTTAATAATAGCGTGTGTACAAAATTTTCAGGGTGTTACAATCCTCCCACCCTTGGAATTGATTTTGTCCTCGAAATCCCAAACTACTCAAACAAATTCGGGTATCTTCTCTTCATGTCCTCTTCCGCTTCCCATGTTACGTTTGACCCTCGATGGTGCTTCCATTAAACTTTAACCATGACGACTTCTTTGTGGCGAAGAATTTTTGGCTTTCTTTCTAAAATTGTTTCCGGCTCTTCCACCAAATGGCTATTGTCTACTCGAATCTCCGAGAGAGGTATCATACCCTCTTCTTCCGCCAAACATTTCCTCAAATAGCACATATGAAACGTGTGGTGAATACCGGCCATTTCGGGTGGTAATTCCAATTTATAGACTTGATGTCCCACTCTCTCCAAGATTTTGAACGGTCCTAGGAAACGAGGACTAAGCTTCCCACGCTTCCCAAATCTTATAATACCCTTCCAAGGGGATATTTTTAGCATAACTCGCTCCTCTACTTGGAATTCCATAGGTCTCCTCTTCTTATCAGCATAGCTCTTTTGACGATCTTGAGCCGCTTTTAGCCGTTCTCGAATACTTTTCACTTTATCGGTTGTCTCTTGTACGATTTCGGGACCGGCAAATTGCTTCTCACTCGCTTCTAACCAACACACTGGTGTTCTACATTTCTGCCCATACAAGGCTTCGAACGATACCATTCCAATGCTAGAATGGTAGTTATTGTTGTAGGCAAACTCTACCAGTGGGAGATGCGAATCCCAATTTCCACCGAAATCAATAACACATGACCTAAGCATGTCTTCAAGGGTCTGAATAGTTCTTTCACTTTGACCATCTGTTTGGGGGTGGAATCCCGTAATTAAATTTATCTTGGTGCCAAGTCCCTTTTGTAACCTATCCCAGAAGTGAGAGGTGAATCGGCTATCACGGTCCGACATGATAGTCAAAGGTACAACATGCCTTGAAATGATCTCATCAACATACAACTTAGCCAACCTGTCTACTGGGCCGACTTCTCCAATTGTTAAGAAGTGGGCACTCTTTGTCAGTCTATCCACTACTACCCATATAGTATCATGAGCCTTCAAGGTCTTTGGTAGTTTTGTCACGAAATCCATAGTGAGGTGCTCCCATTTACATTTCGGGATTTCTAACGATTGAAGGCTTCCGCACGGACGTTGGTGTTCTGCCTTGACTTGTAAACAAGTCACACATCTCTCCACGTATCTAGCTACATCTAACTTCATAACGGGCCACCAATAGGATAAAGCATAGGCACCCAGGTTCTTGATTAACACGTCTTTATGGGTAGGGGTATTAAATCCTTAACTTCCCTAATTTTAATTTAGTGATAAAGCGCGTAGAGTCCATCTCGCAAGCACTACGAAGGAAGGCAGGGAAGATCAAATCGCCTGAACCCGGTCCTTTAAGGGATCCCTAAATCCTGATGGAATATCTCAATACCCGAGCTCCTTGCCCGTGCCATCAAGAGCTGCCAATATCCACGCCAGGGAATTAAAAACATAAATCCAGTAGCCCAAACAAGATGTCCAAATAAAAACATCGACTTTCTAAGGTCTAACCTTTCGCCCCCTACTGAAAAGGGGCAAGACTTCGGATCCTACATCTGCTTTAGTTAATTAGGTTAAAATGTGCAGTAGAGCTTCTCATAGAAATAGTAAATTTAGATCTCTATACATCTTGGTACTACCCGGATGTATGGAGTACTTAGACTTATGAGCATCTTCCAATAGTAGTTCTCAGTTGCCCCCAATCTTGGGCAGCCAAACACGTCCTCGGAATAGTTTCAAAACCGCGACTATCCTCCGTTAACAACAAGTGTTGTTTCACCATGACTTCACTCTTCAAGTTTTCCTCAAGTAGTTTCTCCGCTTGAGAAGTCTTGATTCGGCCGATCAAAATCTTTTGAACAATCATATCAAATATCCCAAAAAAAATCATGTCATCAAATGGTTTGAATTTAAACAACTACCTAAATAAATTTTTCCAATAAGGATGATTATGACATACACTCTTACCTTTTCTCACGTCTACACTCCCAATGAGTACAATCATTTCAATCAACAAATCTTTTTTTTCTTTTGGTTTACTTCGAAACAATATAGCCACTACTTACCTTTCAATTCATACATACAAGATTAATCCGCCTTTGCAATTCTACCCTGATCCTTAATCGTGTTCATATACTCTTTTTAAACATCAAAGATACCTTTGCATTTGATTTTTTTAAGTATTTCATGACAAAAACATCTCACATACCTTTTCATTCTTTCATTTGATTCATTTTGAATATTTTTACACATATTCCATTTACACTACACTGGAAATTTTCTATTTTCATGCTATTCACAATATCTTATTTATTAGTAAACATATTTGACTTGTACACATCCATTTGTATCATTATTATTTCAAGTCACCTTATATCCACACATTTTAAGTTTAAAATAACATCATCTTAGGCTTGTTTTACTTCCCAAAGCATAATATTATTATATAATCAACTTACACACTAAATTGTATGCATTTCAGTACATATCATTACTAAGTGCTCTTTTTTATTAGCATTATATCACTTGCTTAAGCTTAATTGCACTTTTTCGTTGTTCAATTATAATAGTCATTATCATCTATATCATAATACCACTTTATATTAACTTGAGTCATCTTATGACTTGTCTTCTTATTTCTTGACTTAAGTTTAAATAATCAAACCTAAATCACTTAAATAAATGATCCATAATTGAACTTATATCTCTAACTCAAATAAGTGAGGGGCTATAGTTTGAACTTGATTATATCTACAAGTATCTCCAAATAAATCAAGTAATTATTCCTTACTATAAAATTCAACATCTCTTTTTGGACGTCTTTGACTTAACTTCATGATTTACATCCTTACATTTATCCATCATATCAATACCAATACATAGGACAAAGAGTGAATTGTGGATTTGGTCCCTGTGGTTTGATAGTTTTTTGGGCTATGATCCTTATGGTATTCAATTTGTTTTGGTCATGGTCCCTCTGACTAACGGTTCACTAACTCTGTTAAATCAAAGGGTCATTTTTGTTATCTACTTATTCTTTTGTTTTTTCATATAAATATAGAACAATATTTTTATGCATATATATATAATGATATCAAAATAAATAAATTATGATATTATTGTAGATATAATTTGTTTAATTTAAAAAAATACTTAACTATATTAAATAGATTAGATTATATATTTTTTAAATTAATTATATTAAATTGGATTTAATTATATTAATTATGTAAAAAAAAATTCAAAATAATTAATTATATAAATAAGTTTTAATGCAATTAAAATTTTAAATTAAAATTGGTCAATTTTTTTTAAATTAAACAAATCAAATCAAAACATAAAACCATATTTGATTTCTTTAACTTAAATTTTAATTACATTAAAACTTATTTATATAATTAATTCTTTGAAAAACTTGATATAATTAATATAATTAAATCCAATTTAATATAACTAATTTTTTAAAATAATATAATTTAATCTATTTAATATAGTTAAGTTTTTTTTTAAATTAAACAAATCATATCTACAATAATATCATAATTTATTTATTTTGATATCATTATATATATATATAGATATATTTATATGCATAAAAATATTGTTTAATATTTATATGAAAAAGACAAAAGAATAGGTAGATAACAAAGATGACCCTTTGACTTAACAGAGTTAGTGAGCTGTTAGTCAGAGGGACCATGACCAAAAGAAATTGAATACCATAAAGGACCATATCCACAACAAACATAGTATAAAGACTATAGCCCAAAAAACTATCAAACCATAGGGACCAAATCCGCAATTCACTCTAGAACAAATAATATCTTAAGCCAGACCATAACTAACATAACTATCGGTTTAAGCTTAGGTGTTCTAATGGATGAGATTAGGGGTGAGCATAACCGGGTACCCTGTCATTTTCCATGGAACCGGAACCGGACCCGTACCCGGCGGTTCCTAGAAATCCGGAACCGGAACCAATGGGAACCGGTTCCGTTACCGGGTACCCGGCTTCAACTTTTTTTAATTTCTTTTTACATTGCATACGATAAAAATGTAATTATAAACTACAAAATACCGATTTAAAGTAATAAATACAACAAATGGTCAAAACTAATTCTGATAAAAACTAATTATTACATAAACAAACTAGAAAGTTTGAGTTTTCAAAGCACTTTATGGACGGAAATGTAGAACTCTGGTGTGTTGGTTAGAAGCGAGATAGAAACAATTTGCCGGCCCCGAGATTGTAAAAGAGACCGCAGAAAAGGTGAAGATTATTCGAGAGCAACTAAGGGCGGCACAAGATCGTCAGAAGAGTTATGCTGACAAGAAGAGAAGACCAATGGAGTTACAAGAGGGTGATCGGGTCATGCTCAAAGTATTTCCATGGAAAGGCATTATTCGGTTTGGAAAGCGCGAAAAGCTTAGTCCACGTTTCCTAGGACCATTCAAGATTCTTGACAAGGTAGGGCGTCAAGCCTACAAATTGGAGTTACCTCCCGAAATGGCTGGGATTCACAACACATTCCTTGTTATCGAAGGAAGTGTTTGGCGGATGTTGATCCCAGATGAACAAGCACAATGACAAGTAAAGGTTAAAATTAACGTAATACGACAATAAAGATGTTAAGGAACTTACGTAGTCGTATATCTCTTCAATATAATAATCGATTACAATGTAAACCAGATTTAGCTCTCTCTCTATGTAATATGAATCGACAAGCATAAAGGAAAACCCTAATGTCCTATTTATATTGCTAGGTCTAAGCTAATTAAGGAAACAAAGAGTTTAAGGAATTATAAACTTCCTTTTACAATCAAGCATATCTTTTCCTTATTTTGTCACAATTAAATAATAAAAGACCTAACAATCTCCCCCTTTGTGGCAAAATGAGTCTTCATCTCTTTAGCTCGAACATGCCTTCAAATCTTCGGAGGGTTTGACGATATAGGATCTTTTCATCGATAATTCTGATGGCTTCTAAGAGAGAGTTTCTTCTATCGTTCTTCATTCTAGTTGCGCTCTTTCTATACGTTGCAAGTTCTGAAGCGAGTCTGTTTCGGATTCCCCACAAAGTACCGTCAGAATATGCAGCCACTTCATGAAACCTGAGAAACCGTTTTTCTCTAGAGGCATGCATCCAAACGACTCCATGAACAGGACGAGTGATGATGGTGGTAACTGGTGTGCTGCTTGGTACAGGTAAAGACTGATCAGGCTTGGTAATATGTATCTTCTTTTCCTCACTTTCTATCCCATGTTGAAGATCGTGCAGATAGCTGTACCGTAACTCTTTCTGGACATGTCTTACCACTGCTCTTAATGCTCTTTGCTCATGTTCGTTTCGGCCTCGCTTATCCCTTAAGTCGTTGTAGATGGTTTCAATGTCCATTATCTCAAGGTTTGCAAAGTCAGCTTCCGAGAAGGTATATGCTTTACCGTCTTCTCTTTGGACAGTGAAAACCGGGTACTCGACTTGATAGATCCTTGTAGTGTCAATTTTCAGAATCCCGATAACTCTGTGTCTTGAGACCACTTCGGCTGGAGGTAAAGCTCTCATCTTCAGGATATGGAGATACTCTCTAACCTGAGCAGGGTCCGTTTCCATCACGAGATGAATGTGTGCCAAATCGTCAGGTTTCGCTTCCTTACGGAAGATCTTCTCCATAGTTTCCTCAAGATATGGCACACGAATCTGCTGATTTACCCATTTTGATTTGCTTTCCGTCAACATTCTTTGCCACTGAATCTGATGGGGTAGCAGTCTTGGTTCGTTCTGTTCCCTTAAAGCATAGTTCCTTGCTGTATGCCTCAAGTTCACATAGTCTTGCTCTTGGAGTATTGGTTCGTACGGATCTCTGAACCAGTTTCGTAGTGAGTTTCGCAGACCTTGAACATCAACTCGTTCTTCATTTTGTTCGGGTTCGGGTTCGGCAGATTCGGCTGGTTCAGCTGTACTATTGAGTTTGATATCCGCAGGCTTTTCAACCGTTGGTGTATCGTCCTCTTGAGTCGTTGTAGTGCGTTGCCTTTGTTGGGTAGTTTGAGCGGGTGGTCTTGAAGCTGATGCAGCAGCTGCTCTTGGTCGTGATCTTGCAGTCCGGCGTGTCTCCCCCTCAGGACGAGTTGGAGCGGAGCCCGAGTCGTCCTGGTGAGGTCTGGAAGCAGGCGCAGAAACGGCCGGATGGCAGGACTCTTGTATTTCTGTTCGGAGAGCAGTAATAGCACCCAAGATGTCATCCGTTTGGCGCTGTTGGGCGATCTTTAAATCGGTGAGCTCTTGGTCAACTTGAGCGCGGAAGACGTCAAACTCATGACGAGTGACGGTTGGGATCTAAAGATTTCGGCGAAGAAGACCCTCAAGCGAATCCTCCGGTTGGCCGGTTGCATTGGATTCGGCTAGCAGGTTAGCATACAGCATCGACATGAGTTCATCGGTGTTGTACTCATATCGATGTGGGGAATGGGGTCGATCATCGGGGGGTGATGGTGGCGGAGGAGAGCGGTTGGTGCTTGGACGGCTTGAGCTTGGCTGTGAAGGGCCGGCTTGAAGAGGAGTCGGTTCTTTAAGGCGCGCGGCTTCACGGATTTGACGCACGAAGGCTTCCCTTTCGGCTGTCATTAAGGCAACATGTTCAGCAGGGATGTCTCTTGCCTTCTGTAAGTGGGCGGCAATGATCGCTTCGCCTTCCGGGGGTATAGTGAACGACGGAGATGGGGTTGCTGTATGGGTAACACCGGGATCACTTAGATTGCCCGTTGACATAACAGTTGATTCAACTGTATGACCTACGTTCAGCGTTGGCATAGATATAGCGCTGGTAGGATTTCCTCCCAATCCTCGTGGAATGTCCGGAATGGACATCACTATGGGAGTTCCGACTAGGCCACGGAGGCTTGCAGTGTATATAGACTCATGTTCCCTAGCGGGCTCTAGACTCGATGTGCATACAAATGAAGTCGAAGCAGGTGAGCTACTGCCTCTTGTTTCAATAGCTATGCCTCCCGAGTGGAGGGGAGCTAGATAAGGTGCTAGACTCACAAGTATGTTTGAAACTGTTGGCTGTTGGGAGCCTTCAGAGTGGCTAGGGGGCGTGCAATTGCGCTTCTAGGTCCACAGCGACTTGTCCACTAGTCATACCCAACGAATGAGTAGGGCTAGTTAACTCGGTTACCTGGATGGGGGAATTTGGTGTCTCGCTCACTATCGTTTTTCTCTTCCCATCACTCACGCTTTCTCTTTCTTTTTCAACTAATACTCCCTCCTCTCTCCTTATTTCTCCAGTAAATGGCTCGGTAAATATGTCGGACATTGAGGTAGTTACATGATCGGTTTCAAAGTCAAAGGGGTCATTTGGCTCATCAGGTTCTACAGTTGTTGCAGTTTGGTGGTCATCGGTGTCCGATGCAGAGTCGGATAGGGGTGGTTGTGTGCCGATGCGACGTAGAGCTTGTTCTTCAATGGCAGCAGTTCTCGGTTGGCGGGGAAGGGGTCGAATATCGGATTCATCTTCATCTGATGATGAGGGTCGTGGACGAACACGGCTACGAGTAACAAGCATTTTGATGCGCGGGGTAGATCTGGAAGTAAAAGCAGCTCGTGGGTTGGTGGGTGGTGGTATTGGGATTGATAGGGCGGCAGATGTTGGGATTGGCTTATCAGGTGCACCACCCTCGTTGTTTCCCCTTATTATACGCTCATCACCCTGTTCAGGATCCCCATGATCCTGAACCTGTTCATCTATTCTAGGACCCTCTTCCTGCACAATATGTTCCTCATGAATTGGCTGTTGGGCAGGCACAACCGGAGGTGGTTAAGCCATTAAGCCGTGTCTCTCCGTATAAGCTATCACACTCGGTGCATTCTGATCAGCATAGGCTAGAAGAGCTTCAGGGATTGGCATGATGAAGTTAAACTGATTGTCATTGAGCCGGAGAAACTTCAGTGAGTTGGTTGGTCCTAAGGATGATCCGACTCGTCCAGAGATGGCAGGTCGGGAAGACATCATGGCGTGAATGAATAATTGAAGAAACCGTTGGAAAGGTACGAAGGCACGATCGCGATAGTTGGACTTGTCTTCCACTAGCTCCACAAAATCCGTCCAGATGAGCATCGCGTAGTCATAATGACGGTTGAAAGCGATGCCGTGAAAAATTCGAAGGACCGCAGTGCTGGCCTTGTCCATGCCAGTGTGTTTGCTAGTCAGACATCGATTGACGATGGTGAATAGCGTGAACCAAATCTGAGGCAGGTACATCCTTTTGAACTGGCCGGGGCTTGTGAAAGGTTCAGGGGATTCGTACCCAAGGGCTAGGATGTCGGCAACCAGTTGTTGGTCGGTTGCAAAGGCGTCGTATAGGTGTTCGGCTGTGGCGAGCGGCAGGCGGAGGATGCGTCGAATCCTAGATGGCGTCAAGCGGGTGACAAAGTCATCAATTTGAGCAGTAAAATGATGGTCACCTTCGTCCGGATGGTATGTCAACGTGTACCAGAATTGTTGGAGATAGAAGAGGGGTACCCGCTGGTCCAGTGCAAAGGCATAACGAAGCGGATGTTGTTGAAGGATGTCGAGGATGACTTGGTGTTCTATTGTGATGCCAAAATCCAGACGGTGGTTGTTCGGTTTGATTTTCCGAAGATGTGCTCTAGGCATCAAGATGTCATCCCGGTTAGTTGCGTTGATGCTGGGTTCTGTGGAGCGTTCGGAAGGCATCGGATGTTCATCATCGGAAAGGTTTGGATCATTCACGGCTGCCATGTGTACTGAAGTAAGACAGTTAGTCAACCAGATGAACAGTTAGTTTGTGAAGTGATAGTGAAAAAAAATGCCAAGTCTTTTTGTCGAGTCCCATTGGGCCGATAACAAATGTTATCGAGTGCAGTGGGATCGAGAATCATAAGTTTATTGATGAGCTAGGTCGACAACAAGACTTGGTAAAAAAATTTGAAAGAACAAACCTGTGTATCTGAAAGATGGATGAGGAGTCATTGGGAATCGAGAAACACATGTTATCGATTCTTAAAACATGTTATCGATTCCAATTGACTCGATGAAAGCACTTGATTATGTTATCGAGCCTTAAGTACTCGATAAAAAAAACTTGGAAGATGTAAGAGTATGTTATCGAGTCTTATAGGGCTCGATGAAAAAACTTAGAGATTTCATCGATCCTTTGAAAGTCGATAACAAATGTTATCGAATCCTAAGGGCTCGATGAAAACACTTGGTAATTTTCATCGAGTCTATAATAGTCGATAACAAATGTTATCGAGTCTTATAGGGCTCGATAAAAACACTTAGTGATTATTCATCGATCCTTTAGAAGTTGATAACAAGTGTTATCGAGTCATAAGGGCTCGATAAAAACACTTAGTCAAGACGAAGGTGTTCTTATCTATCTAACATGGATCGATAAAACAGCAAGCATCACTAGAAGGACTCGATAAAAATTCATAAAAACTCAGATGAACAGACGAACAACCTAAGTACACAAACCCAAAATTTTTTGCCTAAAACTAATGGAAAATGCTATTACTAGGTGCGAATAGTGAGTTAGAGCAACTATACTAAAGCACTTAGGTCTAAAACCTACAAACAAACCACAAACTCGACTGATGAACATTCAAACTCGGAAACCCAAGGGTTTTATCAAAAACCGAATTGTTCAAGTCGATTTAAGGTGTCATGCAATGGATAAAAGCAGTAAGTGCAAGAATTAAAGTTGATAAGGGGAGAATTACGAACCTGGTGTGCTTTTGGATCTGAAAAACTCGAAGATTTGAGGTTTTGATCTTGAGAGGGTTTTTCAGAGAGGGAAATTCAAAAAAACACTTGGGGAAGAAGATACTGTTTAAGAGTGGGGCCCGATTTCTTTAAATAGTGGTCATCGGGTGATGACACGTGGCATAATGTGATTGGGCCGAGATAAAAATTCCCTTTATCGAGATGTCGATTGGGGAGGTTATCGATCCAAGTGAGGGCGACAACCTCGTGTTGTCGAGCCCTTAGGGGCCGAGAACCTCACTTGGTTTTTTTTTTTTAAAGAATAAAAATATAAGGCTCCCCCTAAATGTGTGCAGAAAGTGTTGTGCTCCCCCTAGGAATGTGAATGAATAGAAGATGTACCTTGTTGCTCCCCCTCGAAAGAAGAACCATGGTGATACACACAGCGAGGTAGATAGAAAATGAAAGAAAGATTGAAAATACGGAACTGTAAGATAAAGGTCAAAATCCAAAAATATGAGAACCCAAGTGTAATGCAGATTGACTCGTAGAGTGAATGTGCATAAACCCTTGGATAGACGTTTTTGAGGATTTTGAGACAGACTGATTTGTGATAATCAGGTTGTAAGATTGAGCATTCCCAACTTAAATACTAGGAACTGGAATCGTTTCTCATCCAGTGCCTTGGTAAACAGGTCGGCAAGCTGAAGTTCCGTATTGACAAAATCTAGTTCAATTGTACCTCTTTCGACGTGATCCTTGATGAAGTGATATCGAACGTCGATGTGCTTTGTCTTCGTGTGTTGAACCGGGTTGCTTGAAATGGCTATGGAGCTTTTGGAATCACAGTAGATATGAATCTTGTTGAACCAGAAGCCATAGTCTTTGAGTTGAGTGCGCATCCACAGTACTTGCGAGCAGCAGCTTGCGGCAGCGATATATTCGGCTTCCGCGGTAGATGTGGAGACGCAAACTTGCTTCTTGGAGGACCAGCTGACCAATTTGTCTCCGAGGAATTGAATGTGGCCCGAAGTGCTTTTGCGATCAAGCATGCATCCGGCGTGATCCGAATCTGAAAAGGCAGTTAGCTCGAAACCCGTATCCTTGGGATACCATAGGCCAAGATTAGGTGTACCTTTTAAATACCGGAAAATCTGTTTGATAGCACTAAGATGAGATTCCTTGGGAGATTCTTGATATCTCGCGCATAGACAGGTGGCAAACATTATGTCCGGACGACTAGCCGTAAGATACATGAGAGAACCAACCATGCTCCGGTAATTTTTAGAATCCACATCTTTTCCCGAAGGATAAGCGTGTAGTTTTGACCCCGGGGACATGGGTGTACCAATCGGAGAACATGACGTCATGTTGTATTTACACAACATATCCGAGATGTATTTTGATTGGTTGATGAATATTCCCGTAGAAAATTGTTTTATTTGAAGACCAAGGAAAAAATTCATCATTCCCATCATGCTCATGTTAAATTTTGCAATCATGAGTTCGGAGAACTCTTTGCATTGCTGTGGGTTAGTCGAACCGAAGATGATGTCGTCCACGTAGACTTGTATGAGCATAATGTCACCTTTGTCCTTTTTAATGAAAAGAGTTGGATCGATCTTACCTTTGGAGTATCCGTTCTTCACTAAATAGGTAGACAAACTATCGTACCATGCGCGGGGGGCTTGTTTCAAGCCATACAGAGCCTTGTCCAGAATGTAGACATGAGTCGGCTTGGAGGAGTCGACAAACCCGTCGGGCTGAGAAACATAGACTTCTTCACGCAGAATACCGTTTAAGAAGGCCGTCTTGACGTCCATTTGGAAAACCACAAAGTTCTTGTGTGCTGCGTAGGCCAAGAACATTCGGATTGCTTCAATGCGGGCGACGGGTGCAAATGTTTCGTCGTAGTTGATACCTTCTTGTTGGCGGTATCCTTTGGCGACAAGTCTAGCTTTGTTGCGTATAACGATTCCATCTTCATCTTGCTTGTTCTTGAATATCCATTTCGTGCCGATAATGGTTTTGTTTCGAGGACGGGGAACAAGGCGCCAAACTTTCAAGCTTTCAAATTGATTGAGTTCCTCTTGCATTGCCACAATCCAATCAGGATCCTTCATTGCCTCCTGAATGGATGTGGGTTCAATCTTGCTTTTGAATGAAGAGAACATACAATCGTTGGCCGAGGCGGCTCGTGTAGTGACTGGTCTGGTCGGATAGCCAATTATCTGATCAACTGGATGAGAACGGGTCCATTTGGTTGTATGAGGAAGCGGTTGAAATGCATTTGGATCTGGGGTTTCATCTTCATATGAGCCTAGCGGAAAATCTTGAAGTGATTCGAAGGTTGGAGCCAAGACAGAGGATCTTGTAGCACTTGTGACATCCTTAGGGGACGAAGTTGAAGGTGAGGGAGAGGATGTCGGTTCCGCATGATTTGGTTGAACAGCCGATTAAGGTTCAGGTGGAACGAGAGGAGCATCCGTTGAAATAGTTTGATTTGGAGGAGCAGTTGACGATATGCTTGGAGATGCAGCCGTTGAGACGGTTTCTGTTGTAATTGGCGGTCCGGAAAGATTCGTGGTCTCAGCAATCTCGAAGGTAGGCGGGGGAATCTGGAGAGAAGTATTAGTGGATGGTCCAAAGTAATCCAAGTAGAAGTACTCGAATAAGTCATCCAGATTTGACATAGCAGTTTTGGACGATGAAGGTTCAGCGGGATTGGGAGCAGGTTCCGAACGAATGTGATCGGAAGCTAATATGCCGGTTAGTGCGGGTCCAGAACTGTCGTGTTCAGGAGCCATTTCGGCGTTTGGATCGAATTGAGCATTAACGCTTTTTGTGATGCAACGTGCGTGTTTTATGTAGACCCGATAGGTGGACGCATTTGGTGAGTATCCGAGAAAGTAAGCTTCATCGGATTTCGGCTTGAGTTTCCCACGATCTTCTTTTTCATTGAGTACGAAGCAACGAGTGACAAACGTTCGAAGATGCTCGATGGAAAGAACGCGATCGAAGACCAAGTGATAAGGTATCTTGTTGAAGCGTTTGTTGATGATAGAGCGGTTTTGAGTGTAGCATGCAGTGTTGATAGCTTCGGCCCAAAGGTGGAGAGGAAGCTTTGAGTAAGTAAGCATAGTGCGAGCGGCTTCAACTAGAGTTCGATTTCGGCGTTCGACAACACCGTTTTGTTGCGGAGTGCGAGCTGCAGAGAACGTGTGGGTTATACCAACCTATTCGAGGTAACCGTCAAGGGTACGGTTTTTGAATTCAGTTCCATTATCGGTGCGGATGGTTTGGGCAGTAAGTTCTAGCTTAACTTGGATGGCTTTGAGAAACGTGATGATAGTGTCGGGGGTTTCATCCTTTGATCAAAGGAACTTTACCCATGTGAACCGAGAGAAATCGTCCACCATTACTAGAACATACTTTTTACCATGTATGCTTTGAGTCCGCATCGGGCCGCACAAGTCCATATGAATGTGTTGAAGAGGTCGATTTGTGCTGTGAACTAACTTGGGTTTGTGAGAGACCTTCTTCATCTTTCCCATCTCGCATGCGTCACAGAGATGCGGTTTGTCGAATTTAACAGCTGGAAGACCAGTGACTAGTTCTTGAATGGAAAGACGATTGATATTTTTGAAGTTTAGGTGAGATAAACGTCGATGCCATAACCATGTCTTTGGACTGGAAACATTTGAAAGAAGACAAACACTTGAGGGTGCGTTCACTTGAGAAAGATCGATCGTGTAGAGGTTTGACTTGCGCGTGCCGGTTAGTAGCTCCTTTCCATCGAATGTGCGAACACAGCATCGTTCGGGTCTAAAATTTACTTCGAGTTGCTTGTCACAGAATTTGCCAATGCTCAACAGGTTGTGACTCAGGCCTTGAACATAAGAAACGTTGGAAATGGTGATGTTGTTTTGAATGATATCACCATATCCTTTAATCGGTGCCAAATGATTGTTGCCAAATTTGACGAATCCGCCCTTCTTTTCAGTGTAATTGGCAAGCAGCTCCTTTTGTCCGGTCATGTGTTTGGAGCATCCGGAATCTAAGTACCACACATGACCGATCTGCACAAAATCAGGCAGATTTAGGTACCCATTTGTAAATGGGTCCATCATGGTTAGTCAACATAGCACCCTTGGGTACCCACTTGTAGTGAGACTTACAGGTGTTAGTCATTTAATTTCTCGGACCCCATTTAAAAACAGGTGATGAAGGAAAAGCTTTGTGATTAAAAGAATTATGCATGTCAGGAAAATAATCATAACCATAATCAATTGGAGGTTTATGTACAAAATCATCCACACCGCAATTAGAACAGCAAATTTTATTACGAGAAAATTTAATTAAGTGTCAAGATGAATGAATTTGATAAGGAAATCTAAAACGAGAATTGTTTCTTTTAACATTTGAACAGAAAAAATTGTCTTCTTCGCGGGGTGTTGACTTTGTAGAACGCGTGCCCTTTTTGACCCAAACTTGTTTGTTTTCTAAAGTATGAACCGCTGAAACATTGAAAGGAACACGGTTAGTATGGTTTTAGAAGACATGATTGGTTTTCGTTTGTTTAGGAGTGGTTTGATTTTGACTTGTGGAACACTCCGTTGGTTCCGTAGGCAATGAAACTGATTCCATAGGTTGTTTGCCTTTGTCCAGAAACTCCATGTGATTTGGAAGTACAGGATTGAAGTCAAACTCATCACACATGTCATTTAAATACTCGTCCGATTCAAGTGAAGATTGGTTAGAAAGGGCGTCTAATTCAGCATTGATTTGTTCGTCGGAATAGGAACATTTTTGTTTTGGAGGATTGGAATTTGGGTCCATTTTAAACAACTCTTCGCAATTATCTAAATAATTACTAACGAAGGCTTTACAAGTTGAAATGTTTGAAATAATATCATTTTCATGAGTTTTGTTCAATTGTAAAGTCTCGTTCTCAAGTTGTTGTATTTTAAATAAAAATGATTCCTTTTCCTTTTCCGCCAAAGAACGTTCAGTTTCCAACACTCGTTCGAGTTGAATAATTTTCTTTTCTAAAACTAGAGTAGGAATGTATGGTTTATATTCAGGAGTCTTCTTTTGAAGTTCTTCGGCAGAATATGATGGAAAGTAGTTGTTTAGAAGAGATTCACTTGAAGATTCCTCTTCTACTATTTGAGGATAGCAGAAAGGTATTTGAAAATAGTTTTTGTTTTGTCTCCTCCAATCTTCTCTTTCCTCAACACTAGGGTCCGGCTTCATAAATTGAATTTGGTAATTTGGACCAAGGTTCAGATATTCGAATTTATAAATCGTCGGAGTATTATAGATAGCCTTCGCTAAGTGTTTTGGGTTTTCAAAACCTAATCCGGCTTTAGAGCTTAAATCTTTCGGTGCATTTAAGTGAATAGTGTGTTCAGTTTGACCAAGCTTGTAAAGTTTTAATTCTAAATTTTCGAGTTTTTCTAATAGATCTTGTCTTTGAAAACTGACAAACTCAAACTTTGATGAAAATTTGGCAGTCTCATTCTTAGATGAGTGAAGTTGAAGCGTGAGATCAGATATTTGTTGTTTAAAAAGATCATATTCTTCTTTTAAAACCATTTTCTCCGTTTCGAGATTGTGTGCTATACTTTGAGAATTGACAAGGTCGATTTGCATAAGAAGCAATTGATTATGATTATTTTCTAAGCTTGCTTCTAAATTGGAAACCAAGAGTTTCTCGGTTTTCAATTTAGATTGTAATTCTTTTAATTGACACATTAAACCATGCATTTGAGATACAAACGAGTCATAGTCAGAAGGGCTTACCTCGGGTGTGTAGTCGGAAGCGTAAGAAGGAGTGTCATCAGAGTAAGCCATCAAACTGAAATGTGCTTGAGTATCCCCTTCCATGTCATCTTCATCATCTTGATTAAGCCATTGTTCATCTTCAGCTAGAAGAACTTTACCGGCTTCTTTTTGTTTAGACAACATCAGTTTGTAAGTGAAGTAGTTGGAGTCCTTCACTATTGGCTTCTTGCATTCCCTTGCATAGTGACCAGATTTGCCACAGTTGTAGCATAGGCTTCTCTCACCCTTGAACTTGTCTTCTAGCTTGGGTGTCGGGCATGGTTCTTCTCTTCTTGGTTTTGGTTCAAACAGGGCCTTTCGCTCATGATTATTAGATCCCGAGGCATACCTTTGTTGGTTGGGATTTGAGCAACGTGAGAACTTTTGTTGAAAAGATCTCGTAAGGAAGACCAGTTGTTGTTGAAGTTTGGCAATTTCAGGATCATAGTCAAATTCTTCGTCTTCTAGTTCGGGAAACATCTCTTGAGGAGTGGAAGAGGAATCTTTTGCCATCAACGCGATTGGATCCGGGTTCTTCTTTGAATTTAACCCCATTAGTTCAAGAACCTCCTCTTCGTCTTGTTGAAGGGTTTCATAGACTTCATGAAGATCAAGGTCAGCAAGATATTTGCTGTGTTTGTTAGATATTAAAGTATGAGTCAAAGAAGAGATGTCTACAAATGTCAACACACACTTCTTGTTATAACTAATTGTTGTTAGACGCTCCCTTTATGATACATGGCACTTTGTAATTGGCTAGCATTTTGACTTTCTGTCTTTGTATCTGTATAAATAGCATTGTATTGTGTTAGTAAAAAGAGTCGATTAATACATTTACATTTTGAAGAATACTGTGAGCAATTCATTTCATAATCTTTGTTCTTCATTCTGTTTACTGTTCTATTGATTTAAATTGTTAATTGATCTGCTTCCGCAATTCACTCAGATTCAATACTCTCAATTAACAATCGGTTTAAAGGAATCTGGAACCAACAATTGGTATCAGAGCCTTCTGATCAATCTATTGATTATTAGATCTCTTCCATTGAAGAAATTCCTTTCAATCGAACAGTATTTTCTCAGATTCAAAATTTGTTTATCAATCCACTCTGTTTTACGAAATTTTGTTGAATCGTTAACAATTTTCTCTTAAATTGAGTCATTCATTTTGTAATCTGAAGAAACAGTGATATTATCGACCTGTTCTTCTTGAGATTTAATTGTTCTAAATTTCTTTCAAATCTTCAAATTTTCTCTTCTATCATACTCAAATGACAAATTCGAGCTTGAATGCTGTTTATACGTCTGGGTCCCTGACTAAACCTCCAACTCTTGTACGTGATGAATACCCACAATGGAAGATTCGAATGGTTAACTTCTATGAGGGATTGGATGCTGAGTTATATCCAATTATTCAAAACGGTCCGTTTGTTCCCACCACTACTATTCCCAGAATTCCAGCCACTGCAAATTCAGATGAGGTACCAGCAAGACTGGTTCAGAAGTCAAGGAATAATCGGACCGATGAAGAAAAAGCTAAGGTGGAATTAGCTAAGAAAGCTAAGTCTCTCGTTGATAATGGCCATTCCAAATGAGATTTTTCAATCTCTGGACTCATGTGACACGACAAAAGATTTATGGGATCAACTGGAGAATCTCTTAGAAGGTGGTGCGAAAATGAAAAAGAACGAGAAGAGCCCAAGCTCTAAATGAATATAATAGTTTTCAAGCACCGACCGATGAATCTGCGGAACAAACATTTCATCGATTCAACAATCCGATTAATCTCTGCAAGAGATGTGACATTGTTAGATCAAAGGAAGACAACAATGTTCTATTTCTCAAAAGGTTAAACCCTGAATGGTCAAATCTATCCATGTCACTACAAGCCAATCAGGATCTTGAACAATGGTCGCTGCATGATGTATTCGGTACACTGCAAGCTCATGAAAAAGAAGTTGTTCAGAAAAGAACAAACATCGGAGGTCCTCTGGCTTTGATCTCAGAAACAAAAGGAATCAGAAGACGAAGTGATGACAGGAAGAAATCGAAGGCCTTCATATCAGAGACTGCTCCAGAAGATGACTCTGAATCAGATGATGAAATTAAAGCGGTTTGCTGACTCTCTGGCTTTAATAACCAAGCAATTTACTAATCGTTTTGGAAATAGGTCTTTGAAAGGAAATAAACGATTTGATCGTCCCTATGTTCCTAAACAAGAAGTACAGAGAGTAGAGAAAACAGAAGAAGAAAAGAAAGAAGAAGAATTAAAAAGGAAGAAAGATGTACGCGCTACGAGATGTGGCAAACCCGGACATTACTCGAGAGATTGCAGAGGAGCTCTGGAAAAGGATAAGACTTATTACAAAAACAAATATAAGTACAATGTCACTGAAAGAGCACACTTTGCAGAAAAAGAAAACTGGGTGCAAGATGAATCCAGCGGTGATGAAGCCATGTTCTGTGGAATGGCAAACACAAACGAATCAGAGGATCAACCCTCTGAGTCACCGGTTAGTAATTTCTCTGGATCATCTGAGCTTGAACAAACGATTGTGATGTTATCAAACAATTTTGAGGAACTAAAGCGAAACTCACAATCGAAAAGAAATTACGAAAAAGTACTGAGAAAACTCTTTCTACAATCAAAAGGGAAAGAGATATTTTCAAAAGAGAAATGGATTTACTTACAGAAGAAAAACTCGAATTAAATACTGCAAAGGAAACAATTTCCATGAGTTTAAAACTTTCTGAAGAAAAACTTAAAAGGAAATTTTGAATCTCAATAAACACGGAAGAAAAAAGGAAAGAAATCGTAGACAAAGAGAGTGATAGACTCAACTACGTAGCACTTAAAAACTATTTTCAGAAAGAGAGAGAATTTTTACACATTGAACTTCAACGAGAAAAAGCTACGATTATAACATATCCGGATGCACGAAGGTTCATGACAAAATTAACACACAAGTAGGAAGATCCGGACTTGGTTTCGAGGACCTAGATCCCTACACGTGTAAGAAAAGGTCGGATATCCGAAATGTTTTTTGTGTTGGACAAATACAGAAGCCAAAGTTTCCAATTTTGTATGAAAAATCTATTTTTAAAAAATCTAGATATGAAAATCATCATAAAACAAGCAAACTTCAATTCGAAAATATTGAATATTGTTGTAAAACAAATGTTGATCTAAATAAAGTTCGAAGAAAGATGATATTTTCAATTTTGGTTCAAATAAACATACAATTTTGAATCCAGAGACAAACTATTTTTGTTCCAAGTCAAGCGAGAGGAAGATCTACGACTTATGTTTGAAAGCGATATTCTCTCTACTGCGGACAAGTATTTTAGAAATGAAACTCTTTGTGAGAATCATCCAGAGATCTCTCCTCGTTCATTTGAAGATTTACATCTTTACGAAACTCAAGAAAGTTTGGTCGAGATTACGTATCCATGGGAGAATGACAATAATGATGAAGAATTTTTTGATAACTCGAAAATTACATTTCAAATTTAGAAATAAATTCTTTTAAATCATCAAAAGTTATCACCAATAATTCGTAGAAATTAATGATAAAAAGGATGATTATTTGTATACCGATAAATCTCAAGAAATCGCAGCTTCGATAGAGATTGTGCTAAACTTTTAAGTGGTATACCCATTCTTCCCCGTTTCTTGTTCCCCAAACCGAGAAAATTAGTATCTATACATCCAGACTTCTTCGATATGTGTCTTAAAGCCAAAACATGTCTTGAACTTGAGAAAGAGGCAGAACTCAAAAACAAAGTGCAAAATCAAAAGATTTTAAACTCTACTCTTCCGAAGTTTACTAATATTCAAAAAGGCAAATGGAAATCCTCTAATTCTTATGTTCCTTTTTCAGTAAATAACAGAGCTTCTGCAAAAGTAGATCAGAGGAAGAACACAGAGAAGAAAACGCCAGAACTAAAACAAAAGTCTAGTCTAGATAGGTTCTCTAGAACAACTAATACTAGAAAAGACTTTAGAAAGAATAATTGTAATTACCATTCTCGCAATGAAAATTCAATTCAATCTTCTATGTTTCAGTCTTCTGAATGTTTTTCACTGTTCTTAAAGTTAAAACAATTTTTCTCGCAAATCTCTGATCATTCCAATTCAAAATATGGTTGTCACAAAAAGAATAAAACTCAAAAAAACCAAAAACCAAAAACCAAAAATAAAGTCTTTACCTTCTGTTAAATCAAAAAACGAGCATACTCCAAAAGCTAACATAAAAGGACCCATTATGCGATGGGTACCTAAGAAATTCTGATTTTTTTTGATTGCGTAAACGGCGTGTGCATATCCGGTATCTTGACTGCGGATGCTCGAGGCACATGACTGGATCCCAAAATTTACTATCCCAATTCAAGGACAAATCAGGTGGAGTAGTAACTTTTGGTGATAATGGTAAGGGTCAAATAAAAGGCTACGGAACTCTACAAGAAGGTAATATCACCTTATCAAAGGTAGCTCATGTTTCTGGCTTGAAACATAATCTCCTTAGTGTAAGTCAACTTTGTGATTCTAAAATACTAGTAGTATTTGATGAAAAACATTGTTATTTATTCTCTAAGGCAGGTGAAGAACTTTGGAGAGCAGACAGGAAAGGTAACTTTTGTATATGATGAATTTTACCTCTAAGGATGGTAAGGAAACTTTATGTCTCATCTCCAAAAAGAGTGAGGTTGCGTGGCTCTGGCATCATAAAATGTCTCACTTAAATTTTAATAATCTTGAGATGCTTGTTAAAAACAAACTGGTATCTGGACTTCCAGATATTCATTTTCAAAAAGATCACCTCTGCCCTGCATGTGAAATGGGCAAAATTAAACGAGCATCTCATAAAACAAAAAGTGATCATTCTTGTAGTAGACCTCTGCAATTATTACATGTGGATCTACTCGTGGTCCAATTGCAATTCGAGTCTATCCGGTAAAAAGTATATTCCGGTACTAATTGATGAATTTTCCAGATATACTTGGCTTGCTTTCGTTCGTCAAAAGTCAGAAGTCCCAGTGGTACTACAGAATATGATGACCAGAATTCAAGTTCTTCTACATCAGAAGATTCAGCAGCTTCGAAGTGATAATGGTACAGAATTCAAGAACGCCAAGCTTGAATCGTATCTTGTTGAACAAGGAATTACTCAAAACTTCTCTGTTGTTCGCACTCCACAACAAAACGGTGTAGTTGAACGTCGCAACAGAACCTTGGTTGAAGCGACGAACGATGCTCGCAGCTTCTGGTCTCCCAATCCACTTCTGGGCCGAAGCTGTCGCCACTGCTTGTTTCACTCAAAACCGTTCAATTATTGTCAAGAGGCATCTCAAAACCTCTTATGAGCTGATTAATAAAAGAAAACCATCTGTAAAAATTTTTCATATCTTTGGTTGCAGATGTTTTATCTTAAACGACAGAGATAATCTTGGCAAATTTGATCCAAAGTCCGATGAAGCTAAATTTTTAGGCTACTCGTTAAATTCAAGAGCTTTCCGAGTTTTTAACTTACGAACAAAAACTGTTATGGAAAGCATCAAACATGACTTTCGATGATAACACTCAACTGACTTCTGAACACTCTACTTCAGAACTCAAGCTTAATACTGTTACTTCTGACTATCTTTCAGGTTCCAGAGAATCCGAGATTGATGCTATTTTTCATGATTTTCTGGGCGACGAAGTTGTGTCAGAAGCTATATCACCTCCACATTTGCAGATACCAGATATTCTCCAAGCCTCAGGCATTACTCTCTCTGGTCCTGCTTCTTCTGTTTCCTCTGACACGTCTATTTTTCCAGAAGTTCCCACTACTACATCTGCCAGTCAAGACGCTACTTCTGTTTCATCATCTGAGGGGGAGACACAAGGACAGGTGACAAAACAGATACCAGAAGGACATACAGAAGAAAATAAAGAAGATTTTGTGTTTCCAGATGAAATCATTTCGTCAAATGAAACAACCCATTCAATTTCTCAACCCAGAATGACGAAATGGACTAAATCTCACACACCAGATCTTATAATTGGTAGTCCTTCTGAGGGGGTCAGAACACGATCTGCCACTGCAAATGAAGCATTCTTTGTTAATTTTCTTAGTATGATCGAACCTAAACGTGTACATGAAGCCTTAGTTGAACCAAGAGGGTGGATGCTATGCAGGAAGAACTACTTCAATTCGAAAGAAATAAAGTTTGGCGTCTTGTTCCTTTACCAAAAGGCAAAGTTGCTATTGGCACAAAATGGGTATTTAGGAACAAAAAGGATGAAGATGGAATTGTTGTCAGAAATAAAGCTCGTTTGGTGGCTAAAGGCTACTGTCAAGAGGAAGGTATCGATTATGATGAAACCTTTGCTCCTGTTGCAAGACTAGAAGCAATAAGATTATTCTTGGCTTTCTCTGCATACAAAAACTTCAAAGTCTACCAAATGGATGTTAAATGTGCATTTCTTAATGGATGTCTAAAAGAAGAAGTGTATGTCGAACAACCTGATGGTTTCAAAGATGCAAGATATCCAGAATATGTTTATCTTCTTGACAAAGCTTTGTATGGTCTAAAGCAAGCCCCAAGAGCCTGGTATGAACGACTATCGAAATTTCTGATCAGCAAAGGATATGAAAAAGGTAAAATCGATACAACTCTGTTCATCAAAAGAGGCAAAGGTATGTTAACTATAGTTCAAATTTACGTGGATGACATAATATTTGGTTCTACTCATCAAACAGAAGTTGATTTGTTTTCTAAGTTGATGGAAACTGAATTTGAAATGAGTATGATGGGAGAATTAACTTTCTTCTTAGGACTTCAAGTTAAACAAAGTACCTCTGGTATCTTTATAAATCAGGCAAAATATGTTTCTGACATGCTTAAAAAGTTTCATCTTCAAAACTCATCATCCATGAAAACACCCATCTCTCCTGGTATGAAATTAGGACTCGACTCCTCCGGTAAATCCGTTGATATTACCGGCTACGGAGGAATGATTGGTTCTCTTTTATATTTAACGACAAGTAGACCCGATATTATGTTTGCCACTTGTCTTTGTGCTCGTTATCAAGCCAATCCTAAAGAGTCTCATTTGGTGCCGTAAAAAGAATTTTTAGGTACTTAAAAGGTTCACCATCGTTGGGCCTTTGGTATCCTAAAAATTCGGATTTGATTTAATGGCGTATACGATTCGATCATGCGGGTTGTAAGCTTGACAGAAAAAGTACATCGAGGTAGTCAACTTACGGGAAATCGACTTATAAGTTGGACATCCAAGAAACAAAATCGCGTATCCACATCTACGCAGGCCGAATATGTTGCCGCTCGCTAGTTGTTGTTCACAAGTTATTTGGATGAAGACCCAACTCAGAGATTATGGTCTGATATACGATAAGATTCCCATCCTATGTGATTCTAAAAGTGCTATCGCCATTACAGAAAATCCAGTTCAGCATTCCAAAACAAAGCATATCGATGTCAGGTATCATTTCATCAAGGATCATGTCGAAAAGGGTACAATCGAAATGTATTTTGTTTCTACTGATTATCAACTTGCTGATATTTTCACAAAAGCTCTTGATGAGAGTCGTTTTAACTTCTTAATTAGCAAGATGGGAATGCTTAATATGTAACAATGATTTCTTCAGAAGCATCCAGAAGCCTCTGAACTATTCTGACGATACCTCAGAAGTCATCAGAAGTCTCTCGATGTCGTTCGAACTCTTCAGAACACTTCAGAAGCCTCTGAATTACTCTGATTTTCTGTTTCATAATAATATTTTTCTTTCAAGATATATCATAAAGTACAGATTGAGAAACGAGGTAAAGAAGCTACTACAGGGGGAATTCACCATTCAAGGGGGAGTTTACCATTCAAGGGGGAGTTTACCATTCACGGGGGAGTTTCACAATGAAGAAGATATTCGTCTAAGTCTAACTCTGGTTAGCTGTCTTCTGATTTACTATTTTACTTAAATTTTATTTGAATCTATCTGCTCTGAGTTTCTCTTGCCGCCAAGGTCTCTTAGACTTTTGATTCATTTCAAATTTTTTTTAAATATAAATCAAGTCGACATGTTTTTCAACTAAATTTTCTATAAATTGATAATTCTTATAATTTCCATTAAATATATAAATTCAATCAACTCTTGCCTCCAAGGTTGTTTAAATCTATATGTTTAATGCAAATTCTTCTTTATTATTCTTTTATAGAAACTAAACTCTCATGTGATTTTTGTTCTCACTTGACTGATTTTTAAACTTAAATAAATAAAATTAAGATTAAATTCTGTGTTTATTCAATTAATTCAAAATTAATTGATTAATTAAACAGATTTTTTTTACTTTTGTTTATTTCTGCTTTTAAGAAAAATCGCATCTGCTACTAAATCATCATCATACATGTGTCTCGTCGTACACGTGTCTCCAATCGAAACCCTGCATGTGTATACCCGCGTGCTTACCTCAGCTCAAATGAACCGTTTTTTTGTTTCTCCCCAAACTGAATAACCCCTTCCCATTCTACAGTTTCTCTCTCACATAAAACCCCCAATTTCAACCTTCATCTTCTTCCTCGCAAAAATTCCCTAAATCAGTGTTTATTCTCATTGCAAAGACAAAGTGTTCTACTGTCAAGCATTCAAAATTTCAAAATGGCTTCCAACTGTGCCCATCCTACCAACAATGATGAAGACAGAATCATCGATTCCACTGCTGATAGTACTCCTATTGTAAAACTGCCATTGAAGGCGAACAATGTGTAATCGCTCAACCCTAACACTTATCAACCGGAATTTCGCATCATGATCGAGTTTCTACAACGACACAGATTGAATCGAGCCCTAACCCTAACCAACCCAAACATCCCCGAAATCTATGTCCAAGAACTCGTGGCAAACAATGATCATCAAAAATGATGAAACACTCGCCGGTTCGTCACCCATCCCGAACAAGTGGAAATTGTCGTTCAAATCCCAATCACCAAAAGAAAACTTGCCAAATATTTTCATCTTCCCCTATCGTTGATCGAAGTCGACGGGCAAACCATTCCCAATCCTCGCCCTAGAAGAAAACCCTTCCACGAAGCCCTCCTAGCCTTCATCAATCTTCCGGGTTACAATGAACCTCTTACCAGGCTGTCCGAATCAAAAGGAAGAAGTTACCCCCAATGTGGAATCTACTCGTCTCCATACTCAACAAGAGCCTAACCTGCAAAATAGGTTCTCTGGATCAAGCTAGCCGAAACATTCTGACGATTATGTATGGGATGTTCTACAATCGACCCTTGGACTATGCAAGTCTCATCTTCCAAGAGATCAAAGCAAACCGTGCATACTAAGGTGCTCCATCAAAGTCGTGGGAAGCCACTACCAAGACTCATGTTCCCACGATTTCTATCTCTCATCACTCATCCCGCAATTGGGGCAATCGAAGCTCCCCGATTCGGCCCATTACGCAAAATTGCATCAATGAGCTCCCATCGATCAACCATTGACAGCATCGGCTACTCTGCACCCAGAGAACTATCCAGGTACATGCTAAACCTAATCCCATCTAGCTCTTCTAATCTCCAAATCTATAGAAGCTCTATGGTTTTCTCAGAACAGAGAATTCCTACCCCAGAGCACTTAGAGCCAGGTGTAGGTGGTCAGGGGTCTGGTGAGCATGAGCTTGAAAAAACTAGGAGTGAACATCCGAGTGCTTCTACCCATGCCGACCTTCTATTAAATGAAGGTACAGAAGATGTCCTCAGAGACACATATGAGTGTTCCTCTCCCATTCCCCAAAGGGCAACCACAACTTCTGAGGTTGACGTCACCACGTCTCCACTCATTGACTTAGAACAAATTTCGATTCAAACCACCCAGAAACCAGCCGTTCAGAGGATACTTCTTCTTCTTCTGAATCAAATTCATCTGGGGAAAGCACCTCCACTTCATCATCCTCCCAAAAGGATGATGATGATAATATAAGAGTTCATTCGCCCCAGAACTCGCCACTTCCTTCACCACATGTTCATGTCTCCGTGACTGACATACCAATAAGCACAGAGGATGCGTCCACATCCTCTCCTAGGATAGATGCTGATGAATTCCCATCAGAGGGGTTCCAGCCTAGGAATGCACCCCTTACCGGAGTGTTTACACTTCATCAAGGTAAGCATACTGTCTTCAGCACCTCATCCTCTGATGATGAGGATACTGTTGAAACAGTCAGAACAACCGAAGAGGAGCCTGTGCATAACAGCCCTCAAGGACTGGTTGGAAGTCCTTCTACACTCAACGTCAAAACAGGTGTAGAAGGCCCCTCTGAACGCGAGGGTAAAGGGGCTCCATGTGTTGGAGATGCACCGGTTACATCTTCTGATTTTGTCACTAATGCAGCGTTCTTGGCATTTGCTGATC
Source organism: Silybum marianum (assembly GCA_036898165.1). Lineage (NCBI taxonomy): Eukaryota > Viridiplantae > Streptophyta > Magnoliopsida > Asterales > Asteraceae > Silybum > Silybum marianum. Next base: position 8,702,019 of record CM072540.1, on the reverse strand, counting down.
AAATTCAGAGATCTGTGGAAGATCTAAAATTATCCGTCACAACTAATCATTCTCTTCTTCTGAGCCTTCAATTTCAAATTGAAAGGCAGAACTCCCTTTTAGCAGATCTTCAGCGCCAAATGAGTACCTCTCAAGAAGATCAGAAGGCCTATCTTGCTGAACAACTTTTGCTCTTGAATAATGGTCTTCAAGCAAATACAGAGGCAATATCTCAACTTCCAGAATCTCTACGTGCCTCTGTAGACTACAGCTCTCTGGTGGCCGATATACAGAAGATTGTCAAGACCATCATAACTTCGATGATCCTCCGTGTCTACGCTTGTCAAGAAATGCGACCTCGCCTCTTTCCAGAAGATTATTCTTGAGCGAATGTCGACCATCGCTTCAAAGTACACTTCCAAGCCCTCCACATCTTCAACCGACCAGAAACTTGCTGCTCTCGACACTACTATCTCTCAACTTGTGCCTCTGGTTTCTTCTCTTGCTGAGGCGTTTACTTCCAAGAAGAAAGCCAAGGAAGAAAGGGCTTGCAGAAAGGCGAACCGAAAGAAAACGTTCGAGGATCGGGGATCCCGATTCTCGAAGGGGGAGAAAGGTTACGAGCCTAAGCAAGCCAAACAAACACCACCGTAAACAAACACGACCACTGCTGACTCTTCAACGCCAACACCATCACAGCAACCCTCTTCTTCAAAACAAGTGCCACTCACTCCAACACCTCTGGCTACGCATTCTGGTCCTCTACCCAGAGATCCAGAACTAGCTAAGTTTATTCTGGATCTTATGGGAAAAGCGAGAATCCCGAGCTCTCCGGCTGAAAGGGCTGAAGTATTCAGAGCTCACGAAGAACGAGAACGAGCTAAAGCTGCAAAGGAAAGAGCTAAAAGGGCCAGAGAGGAGGATGAGGAAGTGTTCAGAGCTGAAAAAGAGAGAGAAGAAGAGATAATACGCCAGAGGCTAATAGTTGAAGAACAAATAGAGATAGAGAGGGCTGAAAAAGAGAATCTGGCAAGAGAAAAGGCTAGACTTAAAGAAGAACTACAGGAGACAAAATTTTGAAGTGAAGAAAGAGCAAGAGTCGAGCAGAGGCCGCTCGTGCGAGAAGGAGATCGAAGAGAAGAATTTGAAGAAAAATTAAATAAAGTTGGAAACATTGTTGGAAACATTGAACTTCCAACACTTGAAGTTGAGAAAAGGCACATGTATGCTCCAACCGATCAGAAGATTTATCTCATGATGCCTAACTTCGCCAACCAATACAATGTCAGCAGTGAAGTTAAAGATAACTTCATGGCTCATAAACAAGACAGAAAGACGGTTTTCACTACTGTTCCAATTACAAAGATAACAACCATGAAACATAAGCAGTTTCAAGATACACCCATTTGGTACACAATCTACGAGATAGTCAGATCAAACAACAAAAGTTATTACATATGTGATAATGGTCTGTTGTCCATCCATCCAGCTGATCTCATTTTTCTGGAAGAATTTATGAAGACTCAACTTTTCTCGAACGCAAAGATCCACAAGACCATGTTGCCTCCACTAGAATTATTCTGTGTATGAAATCATACATTAGATACAACAGGCAGGTCGACTTCCCGATTGGATTAAATTTCAAAATGGATAATCTGGCTATCTCTGCACCAAATGAGGAACTTGAAGGGATAAGCAAATTCAGAGTGGGTAGACTTCTTACTGAACCAGAAGAGGGAATCATCTTCAAAAGACCAAATGGAAAGAGCTTCTTTCGCATCAAAGAAGCTCACAAATACTCTTCTGAGGCAGTCTACATCATCAAGTGCTTTGCTGGCTTAGACACGACAAATCCAGAAGTTGCAAAGAAAATAGAGAAAATACTTGATGGACTTCAGAAGAACAGAGAGCTTATCAATAATATTTCAAGTATCATCGCTGCTGTTGATCCTCTCTGAAGAAATTTTTTTTTTGACTTCATACTTAGGGGGAGAATGTTAGATATTAAAGTATGAGTCAAAGAAGAGATGTCTACAAATGTCAACACACACTTCTTGTTATAACTAATTGTTGTTAGACGCTCCCTTTATGATACATGGCACTTTGTAATTGGCTAGCATTTTGACTTTCTGTCTTTGTATCTGTATAAATAGCATTGTATTGTGTTAGTAAAAAGAGTCGATTAATACATTTACATTTTGAAGAATACTGTGAGCAATTCATTTCATAATCTTTGTTCTTCATTCTGTTTACTGTTCTATTGATTTAAATTGTTAATTGATCTGCTTCCGCAATTCACTCAGATTCAATACTCTCAATTAACAATCGGTTTAAAGGAATCTGGAACCAACAGTGTTTGATTTGATTAGCAAACCGACGCCATTCCGGTTGAAGATTGCTAACAAATTTAACGTTGTTTTCGATCTTGGTCTTACGAATTTCGTTCTTGCTTAATTCGTTTACTAGTTGAACAAAACGGGTATACGTGTGAAGTTTTACCATGAGCAGATTGTATCCATTGAGCAAATATAGGTTCGATTAAGATTTGCTTCTCCACATGGCCGCTACAAATAAAGGAAAAGTCTTATGCGAGTGATAGGCATAGATAGTCTAATCAAGAGGATTAGGCATGAGCATACAAAATCAGTCAAATATGAGAAAGACTTTCTCCATCTTTTGCCTTGAATTCTTTATATTGTGAGATGCAGTTGGTGATTTTGAGTTGTGTGCCAATCTTCGTTCCAAGCATGAACTTTTTTATGACCTCCCACATTTCTTTAGCCGTCTTCTTGTGGCTATCAATGCTCATATAGATTTCATTTGGGAGGCTCATAAGTAGATAAGAACGGGCAAGTTGGTCACCTCTCATTATCTTCTTCTCGTTTGCATCCCATGTACTTTTGAGTTTAACTTCCCTTCGTGCGGGCGAAGGAGGAGTATTGTTTGGCATAGCCGGAAACTCTTGATAAAAGGTCGGGGGAGGACCTTCCTTGATTGAACGCATGATCTCATCGGCATAGTCATTGCGTTCAATGAAGTCAAGGAATCTATCCTTCCATTGAGAATATTCGCCCGGGAAGAGAATCGGAGGTTTGGTGTCTGATCCAATTGCCATAGCCTCACGGGTAGTCATTGTACTTTTGGGTGGACTTCGATCAATGAGTTTTTAAAATTTCTGAGTTGTCTTGTGAAACAGTAGGGTTTTCTCGATAGACAAAGGAGATCGATAATAAAATTATCGATTAAGGACTTTTGTCGGGTGTGAGGTGCTCGATGAAAATTGTTATCGAGTGATAGAGGCTCGATAAAAAATGTTGTCGAATGAAATAGGCTCGATATAAATTGTTATCGAGTGAACGAGGCTCGATAAAAAATGTTGTCGAATTAAATAGACTCGATATAAGTTGAGTGAACGAGGCTCGATAAAAAGTTATTGTCGAATGAAATTGGCTTGAAAACAACTTTATATAATTTGATTTAGAAAAAAATTTCGAATTTTTTTTTTTATCGAATACTGACCACTCGATCAAACTTCTTCTCGATTCAATAGGACTCGACAAAAAATCAAACACTTTAATTCTGAGTTTTATGTTATTGAAAAACCAGAAAAAAAAAAACACAGTGTTCTTGACTAAAAAGAATTAGTCTTTTTATGGACAAGACTGTCTGGGTTTTCGAGTTTCTTATTTGTTCAATTACAGAAAATATCAAGATTACGAGAGTTTATGATTTTACTAAGGAAATCTTTAGCAAGAAAAGTTGCAGGAGTCACAAGTTCCTAAGTTTTCTTATGTAAAGATATTCAAAAGTAAAAAAATAAACTAAGGTAATTTTAACTAAACAGATTTAAATATTTTATATAGGAGTCGATAAAAAATCAAGATTTAAGCCGTTGAATCGATAAAAATTCAATCAATAGAAGAGAGATTCGAGAAAAATTCAATAAGTCGAGTATCGATAAAAACACAGATATACTTAATCGAGAATAACACACATAAAATTATATAATGATCGAGAAAAATTCATTGAGCAGATATGAGGTAGTCGACAAAAAAAATATGGTGTTTTATCGGGTAAAGCATGAGACAGTGGGACTCGACAAAAATTCAATGAACAGTAGAAACTGCAGAAATCAAAAAAAATACTTTTTGTTTCGTGGTTTGTTCAGAAAATCGTAAAAACTCTTGATCTTAGGCTCTGATACCACTTGTTGATCCCAGATGAACAAGCACAATGACAAGTAAACATTAATATTAATGTAATACGACAATAAAGATGTTAAGGAACTTACGTAGTCGTATATCTCTTCAATATAATAATCGATTACAATGTAAACCAGATTCAGCTCTCTCTCTCTCTCTCTATGTAATATGAATCGACAAGCATAAAGGAAAACCCTAATGTCCTATTTATATTGCTAGGTCTAAGCTAATTAAGGAAACAAAGAGTTTAAGAAATTATAAACTTCCTTTTACAATCAAGCATATCTTTTCCTTATTTTGTCACAATTAAATAATAATAGACCTAACAGCGGAAGAAGAGAGCGTGATTCCTCTCACGGAAATTCGGGTTGATAACAATAACCGATGCGTAAGCAATTTTGGAACGGAAGTCTAAGAAATTGCGCCACAAGGATATTTTTATGGTTAAAGTTCAATGGAAGCATCATCAAGGATCAAGTTTGTTTGATTAGTTTGGGAAGCAGAAGAAGATATGAAGAAAAGATCTCTGAGTTTTTTTGATTAGTTTGGGATTTCGAGCACGAAATCAATTCCAAGGTTGGGAGGGTTGTAACGCCCGTAAATTTTGTATGCAAATTATAAATTTGCATCTTAATATCCTTATAATTAGCTATATTGAGTGTTCCAAGTGAATTATGTTGGGTCACTATGAATTGGAGGAAAGGAACCAAGAGCGGGAACGAAAACGCGTTCTGTACAAACTCGGCGATTATGACCGGCTACTATGACATGTCATAATAGCATGGCATAGTTGCGAATTGGTCGCTGGGCTTTCCCAATTTCTTTCTTCAGAGCCGTTTCTTTTCCCGTCCCCCCGCCGTTAGACCGTAGCTTGCTGCTGAAAAACGTAATAGGCTAGCGCAGCTCGCTTCGCCACGGATGACTGGGGCTTAGGGCAAAAGAAAAAGCCAGAATAGTACTGAGATTTCCGTCTCTGTTTAGATCGGATCAAGATGCCGTGGGCCCACAAAACCTTCGCGCGCACCGACGCGCCTAGGGGGTCAAGTCTGATTAAAGCACTCCAACCAACCCAACAAAAGAAGACCCTTATTACCTCCGTAGAAGTCACATTCTGGGGAGGCTCGGCTTCTAAAGTTGGTGAAAAAGTGTTGGAGCTTGCGGTACAAACTCGACGACTATGACCGGATACTATGACATGTCATAATCGCATGGCATAGTCGCGGAGTTGGAAAAATGGTGAAAAATTGGAGCTTGCGGTACAAACTCGGCGATTATGACCGGAGACTATGACATGTCATAATCGCCCATGTCAATGTCGCCTGAAAGGTCCAGAGGGCTATTAAGTCACGTTTTCTGCTATCTTTTTCTCATTCTCATCCCAAACTCGTTTTCTTCCCTACCTCTCCATTGAAGGCGATTTTTGGAGCTTTAACTCCCTTCCACCAACCATCCAAAAGCATTTATTTCTCATCAAAGCTAGAGATTCAAAGTTTTATCATCAAAAGACTTGTGTTCTTCATCTCCTACATCAAGTTTTCACCATTCTTGGAGTTTCTAGGGTTTTCTCCAAATCCTAGCTTGTGAGTTCAACCCTAACCTTTTATAAACTTGTTACATGTTATAAATGTTATATCTACATCGTTTAATGTTTATAATTCCATTGTTTAAGCTTTTGTTAAGTTTGGAGGATTTAGGTCAAAATGAGAAATTTGAGGATTTTGATCTTGGTTATAAAATGAGTATTATAAATGGTTTTATTTACATGGAAATGTCTCATGATGAAGAAATTTTTGATTTTAGAACTAAAAGTATTTGACCTAAATTTTCGGTAAAGTTCATATTTCAAAGGAAAACATTTATGTAAAGGTTTTGGTACTTGGAAAACTATCAATATTTCTTGATTGATGTAGTTGATTTATAGACTAGAATGTGATGGATCCATAGGCATATAAGTCGGTTTAAAATCGGGATTGTTGTCCCTTTTAGTTTCACGTATGAGGTCAATTTTAGGTCGTACTTGCTTTTATTTCAAATATTTTATGGCTTATCCGTTTAACTGTTTGTTCTCACTAGGCGGTAAGCCTAATACTTTTTCTTAAATGTCATGTTTAGTAGGTGATCGAGTTAGCGGGGCTCCTTAGAGCGGAGTGAAGCATTGTGCCGGTAGAGGCACCTTTTTGGGATTGCACTTTCAAGTGTAAATATTAGAGATATTAGAATCATTTTTTTGAGGATATTAGTGACACCCGAACATAATCTATATTCTAGATTTGTATAGATTAATAGGTTGTCACTTAATATCCGTTTATTGATGTAGACTCCGTTACTCTTTCCCCATTTCATGGGTGATCTTTATATTTTAGTCTTATTCCGCATTTATATTTCGTTTTAAATTTACTCCCATTTTTAGGGTGTTACAGCTTGTGTGAATTGAGATGAAACAACTGTGGTTTGCCCCAGTGACAGAAGAGATAGGATAAGGCATGCCCGAATAACACAAATGTGCTTCAGAAGGCACATTAGGCTTGTTAGATATGGTAACATTTGCATCACTAGTATGTCATTGATAAATGAGATGGAGCTCCACTTGGCAAGGATGCATTCAAACGTTAGATAATTAAATAAATACACAGTTTCTTCTATATACCTGAATAATGGCAGAATCACTGTTTATCTGTTGTGTTGGCTGAACAGGCAAACAAAGATGATTTCACCTGAAGATCCTGTAAAGATGTGTTTTCCTTTTTGTTGGATTGTGAAGAAGCAAAGAGAGATGATTCAAGAAATCTGTCCTCTCTTTCAACATGCTTCAATGTCTTTGTATAAAACCTCCCATGCTACTTCACTCCAAAAATTTCATTGTTTCATCTTGTTCTGTCACTCATCCTTGGTCATAATTTCAGATTTTGGATTTTGTACTTCAAAACTTGTGATTCTGCTATATATGTACAAGAAAGTGAGGGGTTATTGACCATGGTGAAGGTTAAATTTTTGTTATATATGACTCACGATGACGACACAATCAAGGTTATTTGGAAACTATCCACTGCTTAAAAAGGCGATTAAGAATATGTCTTTTTGCACATGTAGCTCTTGTTATTTCCATTATCAATCTGACCATTATCTTGTATTGCATTATGTTTTTGAAGTGCTAGCGGAAGGAGTAAGTTTTCTTGTGCACTTAGGCAAGGAACTCATGGTAACTAGAAAAAAGGATTACTCTCATTTGTAGCATGACTATTTTCGTTATTTGCTGAGTGACCATTTATTTATCTTCAAAAACTTTAGCATACCACAAAGACCATTTATGTGATTTACATTGTCACCAAACCTTGATTCCATGCCATATAGGGGTTGATCACTATTGCTAACCATTCTAACCAAAACTCTTGTTTCTTTCTGAGTTCTCCTTGATGTGTGAGGGCTAAGAGGTAAGTTGCATAATCCTTTTGATGCAAACTTTTAATTTCTTACTTGAGAGAAGCCTGTAGATTATTCAATCATTAGGAATATTACTTTTTCACAGAACTTACAATATATGACATGATATATAGAAATATTCTGATGTGTATTTTGCCTGTTGAACTATCCGTATAATTGTTTCAGGATTAGGATCATATATTTACTTCCGTCCCGTGAAGAAATCTGTTTCATGCTGTTGATCCAAACTCCTTTCGGTGATTTGAATATGATTCATCTTGTACTTAGTAAAAATTCCACTTACAGGATAGTGTTCAGTGATCGCTGATGATCAGGGTCAACATCCTGTCCCTCAAGATCTGAAGAACAACACTCACACCACAAAGTCATTCAACGACTGTTGAAGGCATAGCTGCAGAAAGAGATAGATAGCTCCTGATCTGAAGCGGTTCAGTGATAGCAATGTTCATCTATCTGAAGTGTGAGATCTTGCAAAAGCCTCAGTGATACCCGAAGACTTCATCCTTGAAGCTTCTGGTTCAGTGATCAAGTGGGGCCTACTCAGCAAGATCGATGTTGATTTTATCCTCGATGCACAAAAGTCAAACCTCAAATGCCTGTCAGAAAAGGACATACGAATTGTCTCTTATGTCCCCATCAAATCTGATTTGGTTATTGTTCATATACGGCCAAAGGAATGTTGTCTTCTGGACATAGGACAAGTCTCAAATAGAAACTTGACACGTGGCATATACATTTTACTTTGAATTAAATGCAACAGGTATAAATAGATGAAGAACCCTTCTTCATCTTTATGCATACAACTTTCTCTCCTAAAACCTCTATTGCTTTTTTCCTTATTCTTGTGCATCAAACTTAGTGACTTCTTAGTTGTAATAGAATAGGTCTAATGCTTGTTCTTATTCCTCTTGCAACTGTAAATTTGTTTATTCAATATAAACTCATTTAAAAATCTAAAAAGCTAGCGTTTATATTCAACTCCCCCCTTTCTACAAATTGTTTCTATATCCATTGAACTCTTGTAGACTCCTTTGGGACCAATACATGCCTTAGGAGTCAAGGGATGCCTTGTGGTAACTCAAAACATCAATTTTGATGAACTCAATCATTATTTGTTCCATTTCAGTTGTTCAATATTTAACTTAAACTTTCGATGTGTTATAATTTGTAAAGGTGATCCTATGTGTGAAGAGAATGCTATATGCAACCAAAGATTGAAATAGTACTTCTTTTTGTAAGAGATGTTTCTTTGCAGTTTGCACCATCTATTTCTTTAAAAAAACATGTGAAACAGAACTCGTGAATAAATTCCATCTTATGTTGTCAAATCCTTGTGAGTTGACTATTTATTTGATTCTTACAATTGCATATGCCATTTTTGTCTACCCATCTTGTGGTGAAGATCTGGATACTTGTCTATCAATAACTTGTAGTTTTCTTTCTGTATGCAAATAAACAAGTCTCAAATGTTTATGTATTTCAGAGCCACTACATGAAATGGGGACGTGTTTGCTGGATAAAACTACAAGTGATGCTGATAGTGAAAGTGGTAATAATTATTTGGTTGTTTGTTATAGTGATGTATGACATTTGAGCTTGGTTACTTATGAGCAGATGTAAAGGCAAGAGCAATCTATGAATATGAGTCATATATATTGTCACTATCATTCAAATGGTGCATATGTAGTGATTATACTTAAATATTTCTCCATCAATTTCGATATTCAGCATTTAAGTTGTTGGCCCTGCAAGATTGTTGAAGTATCTTCAGACATTTTCTTGAACGACGTTGCCTAAGAAGGAAGTAAATATAACTATTGCATATCTTTTATTAACTGTCACTATCCTTGAGATGAGGCACTTATCTTTTTTCTCTATTACTAATGCAGGAGATGAAACTTCAATGTGATGAAAAAAAGGTATATTTTATTTTTCATTTGGTTCGAATTATGGTAATTCAAGTGAAGCTTTGTTGACTGCATTGCATACATTTAATTTTAGAGAGGCGTGGTTTCACAACATAAAGACAAGGGGAAGTTGACAAGTGGAAAGGTTGCACAAACTAGAAGAAGCACAAGATGAATATAAGACACTTGCTAGATTATGTAAAATCACTCAAGGAGGGACAATGTCGTAGCCTTTTGATACAGGCTACTCGCCATCAGGTGCAACTTTTTTATTTATTAATATGGCCGGTTTATATGTAATTATCTTTGATCCTTCTTGTGAGATGGACATGAATTTTGTTTTGATTTTCCTCTCTACTCCCTGGAGCAGTAAAGGGATTTCAAGTTCTTGAAGCAGGACCCTGTCATAAGAATTGTTGCACCGGATTGATTACCAACTCAGTAAACTTGACAATAGGAATGTTGGGCAGGGTGAAGGACTTTACGACTATGACATCATCGATGAAGCGAGATTGAGTTTTGAGTATGGCCAAAAGAAGTAAGGGTTTGGCTCATCATCAAATCCGATGGAGGTAATCTTCCTTTTTGAAGTAAGTATATATATGTATAGGTAAGGTCTAGGGGAAAGTTTCAAAAAAAAAAAGAGAAATCTGAAGAACATATATCTTGGGAGCCTTCCATCTGGAGGGTATGCATACTGATAATTTTGTAACATGCACTAATGCATAGGGAAAAAACAACTTCAGTCGCTTGGATGCATTTGTGCATACCGTCCAAATGGAAGGCTCTCAGGATGTTCTTTTGGTGAGGGTTGAAACTTGATCTCTTGGTAAGTAACCCGATACGACTTGGCTAATGCTCCTTCAGTCAATGGACGTAAACTTGTTATAACATAAATCAACTCATGCTGCTTTTGTCATGCTTTAGCTACACCTTTGTGATTGCATGGTATGGTTGGTTATAGTAACGACCTTCACTTTAATTATGATTGTCTATATTTAATGTTGTCGAGTATTATTAAAAACTTGCCTTGGCATCGATCGGCAAATTCCACGTTGACATTTAAATTTATCTTATGAAAACTGTCTAGCTTTTGGGATGATGATTGTCACCGGTAAGTAATTATATAATACCTATCGTTGATTGATGAGTTTCTGTTGGTATATGAAGACAAACTAAACGATTCCTACGGAAAGAGAGTAGGCAGGCCTCAATCGAGTTTTTTGCAAAAATATGGTGGTTTTAAAAATGCTTTGTAAAAATAGGGGAGTTTTAATTTGTTTTGTAAAAATAGGGTGGTTTTAATTGGATAAAAATCGCGTGTCCCACATTTTCCTATTCCACACCTACACCACCAATCAAATAATTACACCTCATTTCTATTTTAATAATAAAAACAAATTAAACAATCTTTAACAACTTTAGGTGAACTCTCTCTCTCTCTTTCTCTTTCTAATCCCTTTAATATATCAAATGCTCTAGTTTTCATCCATATAATTACCGATTTTACTTTTAAAAACTTAAATTTAATTTTATTGAAAAATAAACAATCAATTAAGAATAATTTTTTTGTTATTCTAATACTTAAAATGTTTATACGATTTTAAATTTATTTGTCTCTTTGTTTTTTTTAATATGTAATTTTCAAATTCAACTCTATTTAATTATTAAATTTAAAATTTAAAAATATCATTTAAAATTTTTTTAAAAATGTTTTTATATTAAAATCCTTTTAAAGGTATTGACGATACTCTTTTATTAAGTATATTTTGTAAGACATAACTCTTTTAATAATGTATTTTTGTAAGATAAAATAAGTTTTTTAAATGTATCTTGGTTAATATATTTTATTAATCAATTATTATAATAAAAATACATAATAAAACAATTATAAAATTAATAAATAAAATTGATAAATATACAAAATGCAAACTTCAAATAAAACTGAAAAGTAGAAGATACTTTGTTTTTTTGTACATTTTTCTATTTGTAAATATACAAAATGTATTTTTAGTGAAGACATTATTAATTAATTAAAATTACTAAAGTATAAAATAAAAAACATAGGAGCAAAAAAATATTCTAAAACATACGATTTTTATTAACTCGAACTAAATATGTATTTTTAGTTAAAATATTTTTAATTAATGTAATATAATAAGATTATAAAATGAGTAATAAAAACGGCATATAAGTAAAAGAAAATAAATGAAAAATTATAAAGATAGAAATTGCAAATTCAAAATAATAATTAAAACTGAACAACAAAACTTTAATAAACTACAAGGACTAAAACAGAAATATATGATAAATAACAGGGGCAAAAATCATAGTTTAGAGAAAGAGAGAGAGGGCGCGTGGAGGGAGAGAGCGTGGACGTAAATAATGGGAGAGAGAGTTAATTGTTGTTAATTTGTTTTTTATTATTAAAATAGAAATGAGGTGTAATTATTTGATTGTTAGTCTAGGTGTGTAATAGGAAAAGATGGAAGAGGCTATTTTCATCCGTTTTAAATTGTTTTTGTAAAAATAGGGATGTAGATCCCACAACACCACAACAATTTTCAATTCAATTCCTTTTAATATCCTAATAAATTATAATTATACTTTTACCTTTACCTTTTTTTAGTTATCATTTTATATCCTCGTTATATATTTTGTATAAATATAGTCATTGTAAATACATAACAAAAACTAATTTATTATATTTTTTCTAAAAAATATCTCATCAATATTTTTAATGACACCCTTTTATTTTTTATTATATTTTTTGTTATATTTTATGTATAAGTTTAATTCTTATAAATATATAGTTGATACCAATATTGAATATTATTTACATTGTATCGTTTTTACTTTTATTGATGTGTAAAATCAAATAGTATACAGTATTAAAAACTTAAGATCAAACCAACATAAAAAATTAAAGATTGTATAAAATTAAATGAACAAAGAAAAATATAATAAATATATAACTTATAAAAAATTGTGTATAAAAAATTTGTTGCATTATATTTAATTTTCTTAATTCTTAATTTTATTTTTAAAACATATATAAATGTATAAATTATAAAGTAGAATAAAAATATGAAAAGAAATAAAAAAAATGCTAAAATATAAGTATATAATCAAATCAATAGTACAAGTAAAATATTGTTTAATCAAATCGAAATAAAACGTTAAAAACTGTGTGTAATCAATTTAGGTGAATATTTTTTTCCTTATCAACTTCTTGTATTTTTTATTTTGTTTATTTGAATGAAGAATTCTTTATGTATGTTTTATTTATATCCAAATAAATTGTTGTTTATATGTTTTCAAATCAAAATAAATTTAAAAATAAAATAAAAATTCAACAATGTTATCAATTTGAATGAATTAGTATAATCTTTTAAATAAAGTAATTTGTTAAAACTAATAAGAAAATAAAATAAAATTGTGTAGTATAAAACGGTTTTTCTATCTTTTTATAATGGTAAAAGATTTATTAAATTGTCTAATATAATGATGTAATGATAAATAATTATGAAAATGGAATTTCTAGCTTTTTATAATGCTAAAAGATTTATTAAATTTTTTGAAAACGCAATATATATAATAACGGGTCTCGATATATTCGCCATTATTTATCCCAAAATCTCCTAAATATTCACGTAATCTTTTTTATGCAATTCAGTTGTCACCTTTTTAGACCGTAGTGACATATAGAAGCGTAAAAATGTGAATTTTTTCATGGTTTATTATAAAACGACGTAAGATTTTGTACTTTTTAACAGTTGCGTGGAAAAACTACTTAAATACTAGTACTTATTTTCAATGTTCTTTCCTAAAGTGATACAAAAATGTGATGATTTTAAATGTAAATATTTAAAGACTTGGGCTTTTTACACCGTTATTTGTCATAGCTTTGAAAAATCAAGACATTAATGTAGGTTGTTTCGTTAAACCATGAATATAGGTGACCAATGTTTCATTCAAACGTCCAAAGTTGTCACCTTTATAGGTCGTTGTTACGTGTAGAACCGTAAAAATTTGAACTATTTCATAGTTTAATATAAATTCGTGTAAAAACTTGTACTTTTTAACAGTTGTGTCCAGATTGTTTCGTTGAACCGTGAAAATAAGTGACCAATGTTTCATTGAAACGTTCAAGTTGTCACCTATATAGACCGTAGTGACGTATAGAAGCGTAAAAATGTAGCTTTTTTCATGGTTTATTATAAAACAACGTAAGATTTTGTACTTTTTAACAGTTGCGCGGAAAAACTGCTTAAATACTAGTATTTATTTTCAATGTTCTTTCCTAAAGTGATACAAAAATGTGATGATTTTTAATGTAAATATTTAAAGACTTGAGCCTTTTACACCGTTGTTTGTCATAGCTTTGAAAAATCAAGACATTTGATGCAGGTTGTTTTTTTGAAACCGTGAATATAGGAGACCAATGTTTCATTGAAACGTCCAAAGTTGTCACCTTAATAGGTCGTTGTTACGTATAGAACCGTAAAAATGTGAACTTTTTCATAGTGTATTATAAAATGGTGTAAAAAGTTGTATTTTTAACAATTGTGTCGAAAACCTGCCCAAACACTTGTATTAATTTTCAATGTTCTTTCCTAAACTGATACAAATATGTGATGATTATAAAAATGTAAATATCTAAAGACATGAGCATTTTACACCGTTGTCGGTTATAGCTTTGATAAATCATGACCTTGATGTAGGTCGTTTTAGTGAACTGAAAATAGGTGAACAATGTTTTATTGAAACTACCAAAATTGTCACCTTTATAGATCGTTGTTACATATAGAAACGTAAAAATCTGAACTTTATCATAGTTTATTATAAAACCGTGTAAAAACTTGTATTTTTTAACAGTTGAGTCCAACTTGTTTCGTTGAACCGTAAAAATTGGTGACCAATGTTTCATTGAAACGTTCAAGTTGTCATCTTTATAGATCGTAGTGACGTATAGAAGCGTAAAAATGTGGATTTTTTCATGGTTTATTATAAAACGGCGTAAAATTTTGTACTTTTTAACAGTTGCGTCAAAAGACTTCATAAATACTAGTATTTATTTTCGATGTTCTCTCCTAGAGTGATACAAAAATGTGATGATTTTAAATGTAAATATTTAAAGACTTGAGCTTTTTACTCCGTTTTTTGTCATAGCTTTGAAAAATCAAGACATTGATGCAGGTTGTTTCGTTAAACCGTGAATAATGTCTCATTCAAACGTCCAAAGTTGTCACCTTTATTGGTCGTTATTACGTACAGAACCATAAAAAATTTGAACTTTTTCATAGTTTAATATAAATTCGTGTAAAAACTTGTATTTTTTAACAGTTGTGTCCAGGTTGTTTCGTTGAACCGTGAAAATAGGTGACGAATGTTTCATTGAAACGTTCAAGTTGTCACCTTTATAGACCGAAGTGACGTATAGAAGCGTAAAAATGTGGATTTTTTCATAGTGTATTATAAAATGGTGTAAAAAGTTGTATTTTTAACAGTTGTGTCGAAAACCTGCCCAAACACTTGTATTAATTTTCAATGTTCTTTCCTAAACTGATACAAATATGTGATGATTATAAAAATGTAAATATCTAAGGACGTGAGCTTTTAACACCGTTGTCGGTTATAGCTTTGATAAATGATGACCTTGATGTAGGTCGTTTTAGTGAACCCAGTTGCGTGGAAAAACTGCTTAAATACTAGTATTTATTTTCAATGTTATTTCCTAGAGGGATACAAAAATGTGATGATTTTTAATGTAAATATTTAAAGACTTGAGCTTTTTACACCGTTGTTTGTCATAGCTTTGAAAAATCAAGACATTTGCTGCAGGTTGTTTCGTTAAACCATGAATATAGGAGACTAATGTTTCATTGAAACATCCAAAGTTGTCACCTTAATAGGTCATTGTTACGTATAGAACCGTAAAAATGTGAACTTTTTCATAGTGTATTATAAAATGGTGTAAAAAGTTGTTTTGTTAACACTTGTGTCCAGGTTGTTTCGTTGAACCGTGAAAATAGGTGACCAATGTTTCATTGAAACGTTCAAGCTGTCACCTTTATTGACCGTAGTGACGTATAGAAGCGTAAAAATGTGGATTTTTTCATGGTTTATTATAAAACGACGTAAGATTTTGTACTTTTTAACATTTGTGTGAAAAACTGCTTAAATACTAGTATTTATTTTCAATGTTATTTCCTAGAGTGATACAAAAATGTGATGATTTTTAATGTAAATATTTAAAGACTTGAGCTTTTTACACCGTTGTTTGTCATAGCTTTGAAAAATCAAGACATTTGATGCAGGTTGTTTTGTTAAACCGTGAATATAGGTGACCAATGTTTCATTGAAACGTCCAAAGTTGTCACCTTAATAGGTCGTCGTTACGTATAGAACCGTAAAAATGTGAAGTTTTTCATAGTGTATTATAAAATGGTGTAAAAAGTTGTATTTTTAACAGTTGTGTCGAAAACCTGCCCAAACACTTGTATTAATTTTCAATGTTCTTTCCTAAACTGATACAAATATGTGATGATTATAAAAATGTAAATATCTAAAGACGTGAGCTTTTAACACCGTTGTCGGTTATAGCTTTGATAAATGATGACCTTGATGTAGGTCGTTTTAGTGAACCGTGAAAATAGGTGATCAATGTTTCATTGAAACTTCCAAAGTTGTCACCTTTATAGATCGTTTTACATATAGAAACGTAAAAAGCTGAACTTTATCATAGTTTATTATAAAACCTTGTAAAAACTTGTATTTTTTAACACTTGTGTCAAGCTTGTTTCGTTGAACCGTGAAAATTGGTGACCAATATTTCATTGAAACGTTCAAGTTGTCACCTTTTTATAGATCGTAGTGACGTATAGAAGCGTAAAAATGTTGATTTTTTCATGTTTTATTATAAAACGGCGTAAAATTTTGTACTTTTTAACAGTTGCGTCGAAAGACCACGTAAATACTAGTATTTATTTTCGATGTTCTCTCCTAGATTGATACAAAAATGGGTTGATTTTAAATGTAAATATTTAAAGACTTGAGCTTTTTACACCGTTGTTTGTCATAGCTTTGAAAAATCAAGACATTGATGCAGGTTGTTTCGTTAAACCGTGAATATAGGTGACCAATGTTTCATTCAAACGTCCAAAGGTGTCACCTTTATAGGTCGTTGTTACGTATAGAACCGTAAAAATTTGAACTTTTTCATAGTTTAATATACATTCGTGTAAAAACTTGTATTTTTTAACAGTTGTGTGCAGGTTGTTTCGTTGAACCGTGAAAATAGGTGACCAATGTTTCATTGAAACGTTCAAGTTGTCACCTTTTTAGACCGTAGTGACATATAGAAGCGTAAAAATGTGAATTTTTTCATGGTTTATTATAAAACGACGTAAGATTTTGTACTTTTTAACAGTTGCGTGGAAAAACTACTTAAATACTAGTACTTATTTTCAATGTTCTTTCCTAAAGTGATACAAAAATGTGATGATTTTAAATGTAAATATTTAAAGACTTGGGCTTTTTACACCGTTATTTGTCATAGCTTTGAAAAATCAAGACATTAATGTAGGTTGTTTCGTTAAACCATGAATATAGGTGACCAATGTTTCATTGAAACGACCAAAGTTGTTACCTTAATAGGTCGGTATTACGTATAGAACCGTAAAAATGTGGATTTTTTCATGGTTTATTATAAAACGGCGTAAAATTTTGTACTTTTTAACAGTTGCGTCGAAAGACTGCGTAAATACTAGAATTTATTTTCGATGGTCTCTCCTAGAGTGATAGAAAAATGTGTTGATTTTATATGTAAATATTTAAAGACTTCAGCTTTTTACACCGTTGTTTGTCATAGCTTTGAAAAATCAAGACACTGCTGCAGGTTGTTTCATTAAACCGTGAACATAGGTGACCAATGTTTCATTCAAACGTCCAAAGTTGTCAACTTTATAGGTCGTTGTTACGTATAGAACCGTAAAAATTTGAACTTTTTCATAGTTTAATATAAATTCGTGTAAAAATTGTATTTTTTTAACAGTTGTGTCCAGGTTGTTTCGTTGAACCGTGAAAATAGGTGACCAATGTTTCAATGAAACGTTCAAGTTGTCACTTTTATAGATCGTAGTGACGTATAGAAGCGTAAAAATATGGATTTTTTCATGGTTTATTATAAAACAACATAAGATTTTGTACTTTTTAACAGTTGGGTGGAAAAACTGCGTAAATACACGTATTTATTTTCAATGTTCTTTCCTAGAGTGATAAAAAAATGTGATGATTTTAAATGTAAATATTTAAAGACTTGAGCTTCTTACACTGTTGTTTGTCATAGGTTTGAAAAATCAAGACATTGATGCAGGTTGTTTTGTTAAACCGTGAATATAGTTGACCAGTGTTTCATTCAAACGTCCAAAGTTGTCACCTTTATAGGTCGTTTTTACGTATAGAACCGTAAAAATTTGAACTCATAGTTTAATATAAATTCGTGTAAAAACTTGTATTTTTTAACAGTTGTGTCCAGGTTGTTTCGTTGAACCGTGAAAATATGTGACCAATGTTTCATTGAAACGTTCAAGTTGTCACCTTTATAGATCATCGTAGTGACGTATAGAAGCGTAAAAATGTGGATTTTTCATGGTTTATTATAAAACGACGTAAGATTTTGTACTTTTTAACAGTTGCGTGATAAACTGCTTAAATACTAGTATTTATTTTCAATGTTATTTCCTAGAGTGATACAAAAATGTGATGATTTTAAATGTAAATATTTAAAGACTTGAGCTTTTTACACCGTTGTTTGTCATAGCTTTGAAAAATCAACACATTTGATGCAGGTTGTTTCGTTAAACCGTGAATATAGGTGACCAATGTTTCATTGAAACATCCAAAGTTGTCACCTTAATAGGTCGTCGTTACGTATAGAACCGTTAAAATGTAAACTTTTTCATAGTGTATTATAAAATGGGGTAAAAAGTTGTATTTTTAACAGTTGTGTCGAAAACCTGCCCAAACACTTGTATTAATTTTCAATGTTCTTTCCTAAACTGATACAAATATGTGATGATTATAAAAATGTAAATATCTAAAGACGTGAGCTTTTTACACCGTTGTCGGTTATAGCTTTGATAAATCATGATCTTGATGTAGGTCGTTTTAGTGAACCGTGAAAATAGGTGAACAATATTTCATTGAAACTACCAAAGTTGTCACATTTATAGATCGTTGTTACATTGAATTACTGCTTAAATTTAAGAAGTATGTTTTAACAGGTATGTCGAAAAGCTGCCCAGAAATATGTGATGATTATAAAAATGTAATTATTTAAAGATGTGTGCTTTTTACACCGTTGTCGGTTATAGCTTTGAAAAATCAAGACATATATGCAAGTTGTTTCGTTAAACCGTGAATATAGGTGACCAATGTTTCATTGAAACATCCAAAGTTGTTACCTTTATAGATCGTTGTTACGGATAGAACCGTAAAAATGTGAACTCTTTCATAGTTTATTATAAAATGGTGTAAAGGGTTGTATTTTTTAACAGTTGCCCAAAAACTTTTATTAATTTTCAATGTTGTTTCCTAGTCTGATACAAATATGTGATGATTCTAAATATAAATATTTAAAGACGTGAGCTTTTTACACCGTTGTTGTTTGTAGCTTTGAAAATAAATGACCATGATGTAGGTTATTTTGGTGAACCGTGAAAATAGGTGAACAATGTTTGATTGAAACTTACAAAGTTGTCACCTTTATAGATCGTTGTTTCATATAGAAACGTAAAAATGTGAACTTTATCATAATTTATTTTAAAACCTTCTAAAAACTTGTATTTTTTAACAGATGTGTCCAGGTTGTTTCGTTGAACCGTGAAAATAGGTGACCAATGTTTCATTGAAACGTTCAAAGTTGTCACCTTTAGAGATCGTTGTTATGTATAGAACCGTAAAAATGTGAAGTTTTTCATACTTTATTATAAAATGGTATTAATTTTGTATTTTTTAACAGTTAGGTCGAAAAGTTGCCCAAAAACTTGTATTAATTTTCAATGTTCTTTCATAGACTGATGCAAATATTTGATGATTATCAAAATGTAAATATTTAAAGACGTGATTTTTTACACTGTTGCCGGTTATAGCTTTGAAAATTCATGACCTTGATGTAGGTCGTTTTGGTAAACAGTGAAAATAGGTCCAAAGTTGAAACGTCCAAAGTTGTCACTCGTTGTCACAAATAGAAACGTAAAAATAGGTGACCAATGTTTTGTTGAAAAGCCCAATATTGTCCCCTTTATAAATGGTGGTGATGTATAGAAGCATAAAAAGTAGCACTTTTTCATAGTTAATTATAAAACGGCGTAAACTTTTGTACTTTTTAACAGTTATGTCGAAAAACTGCTTAAATACAAGCATTAATTGTCTAGGTTCTTTCCTAGCATGATACAAAAATGTGATGATTTAAATGTAAATATTTAAAGACTTGAGCTTTTTACACCGTTGTTTGTTATAGCTTTGAATAATCAAGACATTGATGCAGGTTGTTTCGTTAAACCCTGAATATAGGTGACCAATGTTTCATTGAAACGTCCAAAGTTGTCACCTTAATAGGTCGTTGTTACGTATAGAACCGTAAAAATGTGAACTCTTTCATAGTTTATTATAAATGGTGTATGTTAGATCTAATTAGCCCCAATTATATAGAAAGTTTTATAAAGTTAGCATAATTAATTGTAGTCCATTTAATTGTAATTGTAATTGGACTTGGGCTTGGGCTTTGAATGTAATGGGCCATATATAAGGAGTCTTAGGGTTGAGAGGAAAGGTTATGAGAGTCGACTCCTAATTTCGTTTGTGTGTTTTCCACGGTGTTCTTGGTGTAATTGCAATTCTCCAATCAATAATATTAGTTTGGCTTGATTCATCTCTTCCTCTACCTAAATCTGTGTGTGTATTGTTCCAACAAGTTTTTTTTTTTTTCAAGAACAAAGTAACAATGTATTATAACCTGAATTGTGATTACAGATACATGGAATGACGCACAATAAGTTCTTCAATATTACTATTTCAATCGACAACTTTTACAACTGAGAAAAGATCTATTTATACAAATAGAATAAAGTAAAAGTCAACATCTAAACATATTATAAACTGACACGTGTAAGTGTTGGGAGCGTGTAACAAACTTAGTCGGTTGCAAAAGGTAGACATCCTTGTTGTATGTGCCACGTCATATTCTTCATCTTGTGATTCATACTTTCAAAAGTGTAACAATCTCCCCCTAAGTATGAAATCAGAGAATTCAGAAAGGAGCGACCTCAGATACAATCTTTCCAATCTTATTTATGATCTCTCTGATTGATAATAAATTTGAAAGCCTTTTGATCATCTTCTCGATTACCTCTGGATTGTGATTGTTAACATCAACAGAGATGAAGCTTTTTGCAACGTAAACCACCTCTGATGAGTACTTGTGTGCCTCTTTGATTCTGAAGAAGCTCTTTCTGTCTGGCCTTCTGAAGATTACTCCTTCCTCTGGGTCTATTAGTACTCTGCCGATTCTCATGTTGTTGATGCCTTCTAGATCTTCATTGGGTGCAGAGATAGCTAGGTTATCAATATTGTAATTGATTCCTATTTGAAAATCTACCTGTCTCTTGTACCGGATGTAGGACTTCATGCATTGAATAATTCGAGAATAAGCAATTTGATCTTGATCATCAATTCTTCTATTCACAAACCAAACCTCCCGAAGACCAACATCCACGATGGACAAGAGACGGACCAGGGGTAGTCCAGAGCATCAAATTCAAAGTATGTTGGTCCAGAACTCACAACGAACCAAAGCCCGTAACCCGATTATTTTTCGGTTTTCTGACAGCATTGCGCTGTTTCAGAAACACGCGCACAATGTTTCACTCGAAGCTCTAATCTACATGAATCCAGTTGCGTTGGAACGATAACACACATATGCACGACTTTGAAGTTTTGAATTTTCTCAAATTCAGTGAGCCGACACGTCTTATTCACTGTCAAAGTCTGCTGACTAATGCTAAAACGAAAGCAATGATTTTCACTCATACTCCTTCCGATTTCAGATGGGTGTTCGCATGTCCGTTCTTCATGGATTCAAGTTACATGTGTGACATATTTATTGTCACAATCTCCACTGTTTTTCAATCTAAAGCTCGGAGCTGAATTCAACTCAACGAGGTCTAAAGCGTCAAATTCTTTGTTTTAACGACTGTTTTGCGCAGCTGAGGGAAAACTTGCAAACTCACTCAATTTTCATCCAAACTGGTTGAATCAAAGCTTGTTGATAAGCTAAGAGGCTGAAGTTCAATGTGCATGTTTTATGTTTTCTCTCAATAAGTCTCCTCAATGGTCAAAAACAGCGATAAAGTTGAGTCATGAAAGCTGGATAGAACGTGTAAAATGTCTCAGTTTTTCAAGAATATGAGCCTACATTTGAGTGGGAGCTTGTAACGCCTTGAAGACTTGAAGAATGGCACATAAGAGCTTCTAAAGAAAGCAAGGGGGAGAATATTTGATGATGCTTTCTTTATAAAACTTTAGGGGGAGATTGTTAAATCTAATTAGTCCCAATTAGATAGAAAGTTTTATAAAGAATTGTATTTTGGGCTTTTTAGTGTTTTATGGGCTTGGGCTTAACACATGTATTGGGCACCTATAAATATGGTGTCTTAGCTTCATTTGTAAGTAAGTTTTGGGAGAGAACACACTTTGCACACATACAGACTAATGAGAGTCGGTTCATTCTAATATGTGGTGTTCTTCACAATTCCCCTCCATAATGATGAATACATGAATATGAGTTGATGATTTTTTTAATGTTATTTAATTCTCTATCTCTTCTCTACATTTTATGGAGTTTTCTCAATTGTTGCTAGTTTGGGATCTAACAGTGTAAAAAGTTGTATTTTTTAACAGTTGGGTCGAAAACCTGCTCAAAAACTTGTATTAATTTTCAATGTTCTTTCCTAGACTGATGCAAATATGTGATGATTATAAAAATGTAAATATTTAAAGACGTGAGCTTTTTACACCGTTGTCGGTTATAGCTTTGAAAAATCATGACCTACATGGAATGTAGGTCGTTTTGGTGAATCGTGAAAATAGGTGAAAAATGTTTCATTGAAACTACCAAATTTGTCACCTTTATAGATCGTTGTTACATATTGAAACGTAAAAAATCTAAACTTTATCATAGTTTACTATAAAACCGTGTAAAAACTTGTATATTTTAATAGTTGTGTCAAGGTTGTTTCGTTGAACCATGAAAATAGGTGACCTTTATATATCGTAATGACGTATAGAAGCGTAAAAATGTTGACTTTTTCATGGTTTATTATAAAACGACGTAAACATTTGTCCTTTTTAATAGTTGCGTTGAAAAACTGCTTAAATACTAGTATTTATTTTCAATGTTCTTTCCTAGAGTGATACAAAAATGTGATGCTTTTAAATGTAAATATTTAAAGACCTGAGCTTTTCACACCGTTGTTTGTGAGAGCTTTGAAAGATCAAGACGTTGATGTTGGTTGTTTCCTTAAACCGTGAATATAGGTGATTAATGTTTCATTGAACCATCCAAGGTTGTCACCTTTATAGATTGTTGTACTTTTTAACAGTTCTTTCCTAGATTGATACAAAAATGCAATGATTTAAATGTAAATATTTAAAGAGTTGATGTTTTTACACCGTTGTTTGCTATTGCTTTGAAAAATCAAGATATTGATGCAGGTTGTTTCGTTAATCCCTGAATATAGGTGACTAATGTTCCATTAAAACGTCCAAAGTTGTCACCTTTATAGATCGTTGTTATGCATAGAACCGTAAAAATGTGAATTTTTTCATAGTTTATTATAAAATGGTGTAAAAAGTTTTGTTTTTTTAACATTTGTGTCAAAAACCTGCCCAAAAACTTGTATTAATTTCCTATGTTCTTTCCTAGACTGATACAAATATGTGATGATACTAAATATAATTATTTAAAGACATGAGCTTTTTACACCGTTGTTGGTTATAGCTTTGTTAAATAATGACCTTGATGTAGGTCGTTTCGGCGAACTGTGAAAGTAAGTGAACAATGTTTGATTGAAACTTAAAAAGTTGTCACCTTTATAAATCGTTGTTACATATAGAAACGTAAAAATCTGAACTTTATCATAGTTTATTAGAAAACCGTGTAAAAACTTGTATTTTTTAACCGTTGTGTCCTGGTTGTTTCGTTGAACCTTGAAAATAGGTGACCAATGTTTCATTGAAACGTTCAAAGTTGTTATCTTTATAGATCGTTGTGACGTATAGAAGAGTAAAAATGTTGACTTTGTCATGGTTTATTATAAAACGGCGTAAAATTTTGTATTTTTAACAGTTGTGTTAGAACTTAGAAGTGTAAATCAGAACTCGTTCAGAAGAAACAAGTTATTCTCCAGAAGCACGTTCTCCAAAAGATAATCTCATCAGACATTAGTCCTGAAGCAACTTTGTCAATCGAAAAGATTGGGCATCTTTTGGATTATGCTTTATGGACTAACATGTGCATTGATGACATGGCACGTCATGCATTTGATGCATAACCGAATTTGTTACAAGTACAACTGTCGTGTCGTGTTGTAATATGCTTGGTCTTTGACTTTTCTATTTGTAATAGTATATATAGAGTTAGCCTTTAAAGTCACAAATGTCGATTGAATTGGAGAGAACGGAGAGAGTAATTTGTATGTTGTAGTCGTTGATACACCGAGTGAAATACAAATTACTATTGTGCTATATATTGTTCTTAATGTTGTTCTTCGTCTATCATATAAAATTCTAGTTTACTGTTGATCAATTGCTTCCACCTTACACTCTCATTATTCATATATTAATCAACTGTATGAGTAATTAAAGGGATCTGGGTTCCAATAATTGGTATCAGAGCCATCTAATCAATCTGTTGATTAGTCGATCTAATCCAGGATGAAGAAATCCCTACTCATCTAGAATTGTCTCTATTTTAACTACTGTTCTTCACTCTACCATGTTTTATGAGTTTTTGTTGTTTTACACGAATTCTCTCATAAATTGTGGTATTTCCAGTTAAAATCTTGAGTATTCATTTCATTGATCGTTTGTTTCAAGTTCAGTAACTAAAATCGCATTCCATTCATAATTTTATATCCTCAAATCGATACACTCTGTTTTTCGAAAAATATGGCAAATCCAAATCTGGCTGCCATATACAGCTCCGACTTTCTTACAAAACCTCCCACTCTACAAAGGGATGAATATCCCCAGTGGAAGATTCGCATGATAAGTTTCTTCGAAGGTTTAGATCTTTCTCTCTCTCTGTACTATTCCATGCTAAATGGTCCCTATATTCCATTCAATATAATTCCTCGTGTTCCTTGCTACAACCACAACAGAGGAAGTTCTTGCTAGACATGTTCCAAAAGAAAGAAGAGATTTGAATGATGAAGATAAAAGGAAGATTGGATCAGTGTGAATTTGCCAAAGATCTATGGGATCAATTGGCTAATAAACTGGAAGGGGGATCTAAGATGAAAAGGAACATAAGAGCCCAAGCGTTGAACAAATATAACAACTTCCAGGCCCTCCCAGAAGAATCTCTTGAACAGACATTTCATAGATTCAATACATTGATTAATCAATGTAAAAGATGTGATATCATAAGATCACAAGAAGATAACAATGTATTGTTTCTCAAACGTCTGAATCCTGAATGGTCAAATCTGTCTATGTCACTACAAGCATATCAGGATCTAGAACAGTGGTTGTTACATGAAGTTTTTGGAACTCTTCAAACTCATGAGAAGGAGGTATTGTTAAAGAAAGCAAGTGTTGGTGGTCCCTTGGACCTTATCTCTGAAACCAGAGGGTCAGGGAGGAGAAGTAGAGATACATAGAAGAAAGGGAAAACAAGGCATTCATCTCAGAAGCTGATACAGAAGCTGGGATTTCTGGATCAGAAGATGATGAAATTAACTCATTCGCTGAGTCCTTGGCTCTTATTACTAGACAATTCACCGGGAAGTTTGGTAATCTTTCCTTCCAGAACAACAGACGATATGACAACAGAAGTGAATGCCCTACTCTAGTCTACACACCAAGACAGGAAGCTGTGAAAGTAGAAAAGACAGAAGCCGAGAAGAAGGAGGAAGAGATGAAGAAGAAGAAGAACGATGTATGCTACAGATGTGGCAAATCTGGTCATTACTCAAAGGATTGCAAGAACATTCTCATCAAAGATAAAGCTTACTACAAGAACAAGTATAAGTATAACAAAGATGAGAGAGCAAAATATGATGAACATGAAAATTGGCTCCCTGATCAATCAAATGATGCAGAGGCTATGTTCTGTGGAATGACCATGACGAGTGATGCAAAAGAACCTTCTAAAACACCGGTTTGCTCTACTACTGATTCTTCTGAACTTGAACAAATACTTTTAAACTTAACAATGGATTTTGAAAGCTTAAAAGAAAAACTTCTGAATGTGAAGAAATTACGAAAAGATAAAACAAAAAGTGCATGATAAAATAAACACACAAGTTGGGAAAACTGGCCTTGGTTTCGAGGAATTTGATCCTTTTACGTGTAAGAAGAGATCTACTCTAGAGTTTGTTTTTTGTTTGGGTAAAGAACAAAAACCTGTATTTCCAATATTATATGAACAATCTGTGTTTAAAAGGACAAAATATGAGAATGGCCATCATGTTCGAGAGTTAAAATTTAAAAATATCAATTATTCTTCGGTTAAAGTTGATCAAGTGGATCTTAAACAAACCCAGAAGAAAAATGAGATGTTTATTTTTGGTTCATTCTCTAATTTAACCTTAAACCAAGAAGCTGAGGAGTTCATACCAATACAGGCAGAAGAAGAGTTGAGACTCACATTTGAAAAAGATATTCTTAAAACTCTGGATATCTGTTGTTCTCAAAATAATACAAATCTTCAAACAAAATCTCCTCAAAATAATCAAGAGATTTTTCCCTGTTCCTTCGTTGATTTAAATCTTCCTCAAAAAACAGACATTGAAAAAGAAGTAGTATATCCCGGGGAAAACGAAAATCAAAATGATGATGATTTCTTTGATTACAGTTTTGAAAATCGTATGCCGCATACTTATGTACAGATCAAAACTTGTATAAAGGATATAAATGCTCCCTTTATGTATACTAATGAACCTATAGAAGTTAGGGCTGCTGGACTAAAAGTTGAAAAACTTTCAAATGGAATACCAATAATCTCTGTTCCTCCAAAAGAACAAAGAAAAGAGATTCCCATTCATCCAGATTTTCTTTGAATGTGTTTACAAGCTAAAACATGTCTGGAACTTGAGAAAGAGGCTAAATTCAAGAAGGATGCTAAACTTGCACAACAAAATCTAAAGTCAAAGCCTCAAAAGTACACTTATGAACAAAAAGCAAAATGGAAGTTTAATGCTCCTAATTCTTCTGTATTCAGTAAATCCCTCCAAAGAGACAAGAGAGAATATTTTCAAGACGAAACCAACAGAGAAGAATCATTCAGTTCCTCAGCATTAGTCTAGGCTAGATAAGAAGTTCTTTCGAACAACTGATGCTAGAATAGACAGAAATAAGAACTATTGTAATTATCATTCAAGTAATGAAAATTCAATGAATTCTTTTATGTCCCAGAACTCTGAATGTTTCTCTCTATTTCTTAAACTCAAACAATTCTTCTCCATTCAAAACTATTTTTCTTCTCACTTCCAGAAAAGATCAAATTTTAAAAATCAAAAGTCAAATAAATCTAAGCTAAAACCAGATAAACCAGAAGTTTTCAACAAATCTGCAAAATCTTCTGAACACAAAAATAATATCAATATGAATCAGAAACTTACTATAAAGGACCCATTATGAAATGGGTACCTAAATCTATCTACAGAAACAGCGTGTACACATCTGATATCTTGACTCTGGATGCTCGAGGCACATGACTGGCACAAGGAACTTACTCTCCATGTTCAAAGACAAATCTGGTGGAGCAGTAACGTTTGGAGATGATGGTAAAGGTCAAATAAAAGGCTACAATACTCTTCAAAAAGGTAATGTTACCTTATCAAAAGTAGCTCATGATTCTGGATTGAAACATAATCTTCTGAGTGTAAGTCAACTCTGTGATGCTAAATGTTAGTGTTATTTGATGAAAAACATTATTACTTACTTTCTAAAGCAGGTCAAGAACTTTGAAGAGCCGACAGAAAAGGTAACATGTACATGATGAATTTCACTTCTAAAGATGGTACAGAAACACTCCGTCTCATCTCCAAGAAGAGTGAAGTAGCATGGCTCTGCCATCATAAACTCTCACACTTAAATTTTAAAATCTTGAATTACTTGTCAAGAACAACCTGGTCGATGGCCTCCCAGAGGTTCACTTCCAGAAGGATCATCGCTACACTGCTTGTGAAATGGGAAAAATAAAAAGGGCTTCACATAAAATAAAGAGTGATCAGTGATCATTCATCCATAAGACCTCTGCAACTATTACTTGTTGACCTCTGTGGTCCCATTGCAGTTTAGAGTCTTTCTGGCAAAAAATACATACTTGTGCTAATTGATGAATATTCTAGATACACATGGCTTGCTTTCATAATACAAAAATCAGAAGTTCTAGTTGTGTTAATTAACATGATGAAGAGGATACAGGTGCTTCTACAAGAACAAATCCAGCAATTGAGAAGTGACAATGGTACCAAATTCAAGAATGCCAAACTTGATGCGTATCTCGAGAATGAAGGAATAACACAAAATTTCTCTGCTATACGCACCCCTCAACAAAATGGTGTGGTAGAACGCAGAAATCGTACTCTAGTGGAAGCAGCAAGAACCATGCTTGCAGCTTCTGGGCTACCCACTCATTTCTGGGCTGAGGCTGTCTCCACTGCCTGTTTTACACATAATAGATGAATCATCGTCAAGAGACATCTTAAAACTTCTTATGAGCTTATCAGTAATAGAAAACCTACAGTTAAATACTTACATATTTTTGGCTGTAGGTGTTTCATTTTAAATGATCGAGAGCAGCTTGGAAAATTCGACAAGAAGTCTGATGAAGCTAACTTCTTGGGATATTCTCTGAACTCGAAAGCCTTTAGAGTGTTAAATCTGAGAACCAAGACAGTAATGGAAAGCATTAACATCAACTTTGATGATCAAGCTCAACTAACTTCTGATTACTCCAATTCAGAACTTAAGCTAAATAATGTCACTTCTGACTATCTCTTAGGATCCAAGGAACCCGAGATTGATGCAATATTCAATGTTTTTCTGGGAGAAGAAACTCCATCTGAGGAAATAGCCAGAAGTCCTCCAGTAAATATCTCAGATGTCATCCAAGCTTCTGGAATCACCATCTCAGGACCTTCTGGATCATCAAGTTCAAATGCAAATCAGAAGGAATCTCTGTCACCTCTTGATACAGAGCGCCCCACTCTAATCTCCAATTCCTCTGTGCCTTCATTTGAGGGAGAGACATTAGGCTCTACTCTAGAAGTTGTTCCGATTCCAGAAGAAGGTCAAGAAGATTAAGTTCCAGAAACTGAAATTGAACCCCCACAAGTCTCCCAAACGAGAATGAAAAGATGGACAAAAGCTCATAATTCCGATCAAATCGTTGGTGATCCTTCAGCTGGTGTCAAAACCAGACATGCCACTACGAATGGAGCCCTCTTTGTAAACTTCTTGAGCATGGTAGAACCAAAAAGAGTCGATAAACCTTGCAAGATCCAAGTTGGGTTGATGCAATGCAAGACGAACTTCTTCAATTCAATAGAAACAAAGTATGGAAAAACTTGTATCATTATCCAAAGATAAATCAACAATAGGTACAAAATTGGTATTCAGAAATAAGAAGGATGAAGATGGGATTGTAGTCAGAAACAAAGCAAGGCTAGTTGCTAAAGATATTTTCAAGAGGAAGACATTGATTATGATGAAACTTTTTCCCCAGTAACAAGTTTGGAAGCAATTCGATTATTTCTGGCCTTATCTGCTTACAAAGATTTCAAAGTGTATCAAATGGATGTGAAATGTGTCTTTCTGAATGGAAAACTTAAAGAAGAAGTATATGTTCGATAGCCACCAGGCTTTGAAAATGCAAGTCATCCAGAATATGTCTATATTCTGGATAAAGCCTTGTATGGTTTAAAGCAAGCTCCTAGATCCTAGTATGAAAGATTATCAAAATTTCTGATTGACAAAGGGTACGAAAAAGGCTGCAAGTTAGACAGAAAGAGCACCTCTGGAAGCTGTCAACTTCTGGGAAATCGATTAATCAATTGGACATACAAGAATCAAAACTGTGTGTCAACATCTACAGCAAAAGCAGAATATGTTGCTGCTGCTAGTTGCTGTTCACAAGTAATCTGGATGAAAACCCAACTCAGAGACTATGGACTGGTATACAATAAAATTCCCATCCTCTGTGATTCAGAAATTGCAATAGCCATCACAGGAAATCTAGTTCAGCACTCAAAGACAAAGTACATTGATGCCAGGTATCATTTCATAAAGGATCATGTGTCTAATAACCGGAACCATTTTTGTGTAAATAAACTCAGTTTGGGAGGATAGGTTATAACTCACCAAACTTCAGGGACTAAAGATAGGCAATGAGGATAGTGGGCTAAATAAAAAGGGGAAAACCCTCATTTCTTGCATTTCACGGCTGAAATTTTGTGTGTGCTCCTATTGTGTGTGGGAGGTGCGATTTTGGAGAAAGAAAAGAGAAGGAGAAGAAAGATCAAGAAAATAAGAATCCATCATCATATTTCAGGTATATCATCTTATCTTCTCCATCTTCAAGCTTTGTTGAGTCTTTTGGGTAAAGAAAAAGCTATGGAGTTTATGTTTTGGTTGATGAATGTTTATGAAAAGTTCTCTAAGCAATGAATATCAAGTGAGTAGGTGTTTTAGTATTGATTTCTTCATTTTGGCATTATTTCTTGGATTAAGGGTTTGTGTTCAATAAAAACCCACCATGGATGAACTTTGGTTCTTCAATAAGGCTTGAATCCATGGATTTAAATGGATGGAATTGAATTGGGGAATGTTTGGGGATGATTCTTAGGTGTTGGGAATGAGTTTTATGCATTAGAATTGAAGGAAATCAATTTGGGATTTGGATTTTTGGTTTGGTTCTCGGATGGAATTTTGTGCAGTGAAACAGTGGCTTAAGCGAGTCTCTGGCGATTCCAGACTCGCATGAAACTCTCCCAGCCCACTGTTGGTTGTTTCTCATATTTTTGTTCGGTATCGATTTGAGGTTCTATCTTGGGTCCTTGGTTAAGGGGTTGGTAATTGAGTCTTTTGGGATTACTTTGGGCTTGTTAACTCATGGTTTGGTAACCTCAATTCAGGTGTTCGGTTGGAGAATTCGTAGGACTCAAGTGAGATTAGTGGGTGGCAAATTCAGGTGAGTTCCCTCGTGTGCTAAGCTTTTCATAATTGAGTGTTTTAATTTGAATTGTTTAAGTCATTCATATTGGACGGTGTGTGTCCATTTTAATGATCACAGTGTGTGTGACATTAATATTTATCGTTGCAACAGGTACATAAGTGTGTGGTTAAGTGTGAGTTAATATTCATGACTAACCGTTTTTCCTCTTATAACTGTCATGCATATATTAACTGTTGTTTATGGGAATTCACTCGACCTCTCGGTCTAACCCTCTCTTTTATAAAATTGAAAACCCTTTCAGGGAAGCACATGATCGAGTGTTCGGGCAAGGGAAAGGGTAAGCTTTGAGCTCGAGGAGCTAGGAGTATGGCGTAATATGTATAGTTAGTTTCCTAGTTTAGATTCGCATGTAATAAATCTCAGTTGCTTAGTTTTATTTCCGCTGCAAACTATGAGATCAAGTTTACATTTGGGACCATTTGGATTATGTATTTGCTACTTTTAGAGTAATGGCACGTTTATCCTTAAGTTTAGAATCGTGGTTGTTACAAGTGGTATAAGAGCCCTAGTTTAAGTGAATTAGGTGTTCGAGGAGCATCTAGACTTAGACTGAGGGATAGGTGGGACTGAGATTTAAGTAGAGATGAGTAGAATGTGGTTGACCGGTAAGAGTAATGATAGGGTAGAAAGAACTAACATGTAAGGTAAATTCAAAATCACATCTGGCCAATATCATTGTGAGTAGAATGTGTTATGTTCGTTTTCAGTATCGAGAAGTATGACTCGTGGTTCTGTGAGATCGGCATCAGTATCGGTAGCGGAAGGAGATCTTCCGATTGGAGATACTCAACCAGATCAAGTTGAAACCATTGTAGCTGCTCCTACCCGAGGAAGGGGTCGTTGAACCCAAAGAGGTGCAGCATCTGTGGGAGCCCTTGAGGGTGGGACTCGAGGCCGAGGTACCATCCGTACTCATGGTCGTGGAGTGGTGACCGAGCCGTTGAATGAGGTAGGGGAATCAATTCAATAAAGTTCTATAAGTGTGCATGGTAGGGGACACAGAAAAAAGGGAGGTCGAACCCAAGAGCGAGGGTTTGTGACCAAGGATGATTTCAATACGGGAATGGGGAAACTTGAAGCGGCAATTCAAGCTTTGGTGGGAAAGCAACATTCTTCAAGCACGACTATCCCTTATGAGGATGATGATGCGAAGGGTCTAAGGGAGAAGGAAGTCGTAGTCACTTATCCTAAAAGACTACCCCCGAAGTAGAAACTAAGGAATCGAAAGGATGTAGCTACAAACATTCTTAATTTGCAAACCTCCTACTACACGGGACAGCGTAACCTGGTGTTGGCCTTACAATGGATTAGGGAGATGTAAGTGGTGTTTGATACTAGTGAGTGTGCGGAAAAGGACAAGGTGTTGCATGCCACCACTATGCTTAACGCGGAAGTTCGTTGTTGGTGGGATTTGGAAAGTGGAAAGATTGGTCTGGGAGCGGCCAAGAAGACTTCATGGGAGAAATTTGTGAGCTTGTTTAAAAACAAGTATTTCCCTAAGACCACGATAAAGCAACTTGAGGAAGAGTTCTTACATCTAGAGCAAGGGGACATGACGGTTCAGGAGTACACCGCAACGTTTTTGGAGAAGTTACGTTTTGCCGAGGTCTATGTCTCAACCGAGGAAAGAATGGTGGATCGTTATATGTGGGGTTTGAAAGCTTCTATAAGAGAGTTGGTAATGACAATGAACATATCGACTTTCCAATTGCGGTTGATGCGACCGAGATGACCGAGAAAAAAAAGAATCGCCAAGTGATGGAAAAGGGCACCGAAAAGAGAAAGTGGGAAGGAGCTTCAACTGATTCCAAGAAAGTTAAGTTCTCTATGTATGACAATCGTGGGAGTCAAAAGTGTTGGGTTTAGTTCAAAAATTTGGTTTCTAAAATACATAGATGGCAACGGAAGCAATAAAGATTTGAACAACATAAAACAAGTTTATACCCACCAAGGATCATTTTACATGTATGGAAAGATTATGCAACCATAGGAAGAAAAGAATAACAACCTTTGTAGCTTTTGGTTCCTCTTGGGAGGCTAGATCGTTGAAGAAGATGGCAAGAGTGCAAGAGTAGAACTCCTCCAAAGATGTTCACCAACAATTACCAACTTGAAAGGATGCTAGTCCTAAACTCTTAAGCTTTAAGACAAAAACCAAGTTTTGACTTAAAGAGAGTATGCAAGTATCAATTCTTCTCTAGACTTTTTTTTAACAAGTTTTAGAGTCTTAAAGAAAATAAGAGAATACATCAAGTATATGGTTACTTGAGTTAGTCTTCCCATGAGGTCCATACCTCAACTAATGATTAATCATAGTGTCAAGACATCCTACCCATGCTTAACCATAGTGTCAAGACATCCTTCTAAAGCATGTCTTTCCTATTTAAATAATAGAAGCATGTCTAACTAAAAGACAAAAGTCTTACTAGTTCAAAATGATGTACATGACTTAATAAATCATACCTTATGATATAGTTGATACTTGACATTGAAAATTGTCATTTTCATAAAACAAATAACTTTCAATTTAATTATAAGAGTTATAAATATTTATCAATAATCAAATTCTTATAAATAATCTATTTTTATCAAGTTGTTATTGGTGTGACCCTTTAGGATCATATATTATTAGCAATATCATCCTAATAATGATTCTTGAGCATATAGATCTTTCAAAAAGTTTGTAGCGAAACCGTATGGGAAGTGTAATCGGGTGCATCGAGGAGATTGTGCTATGGGGCACATGGCAAGAGAGTGTCCCAACTCGAGAGCATGTTACCAATGTGGGTCTTCCGAGTATTTGAGGATGGATTGCCCTCAATTGAAGAAAAGTGTGGTGAACAACTTTAGTGGAGGACGTGGTGGTGGAGCGGAAAGGAAAGTGGAGACCCCACGAGCTCAAGTTCGGGCTTTTCAGATGACGACTACTGAAGCGGAGGAGGCGCCTGATGTGGTGACAGGTACCTTTCTTATCAATTCTACGCATGCCAAAGTGTTATTTGATTCGGGTGCAAACTGTTCTTTTATATCAACTAGATTTATGAGACTCTTGAATGTCAAGCCCAAGAAGTTGGATCATGGGTTTGAGGTAGAAATCGCCGATGATAGGCGAGTCATGATGAGGGAAGGTTTAGAAGGATGTAGCATTGATATAGAAGGTTATCCCATTCCGATGTTGTTATACTCGATGGCCATGAGAGAGTTTGATGTAATTGTGGGGATGGATTGGTTGGCTAGCAACAACGCGTATATCCTGTATTGGAGGAAGTTGATCCGAGTTACCTTGTCGGAAGGAAGAGAGATTGTGATTTATGGTGACCGAAGTGAGAGGAAGTCGTGCATTATATCCATGTTGAAAGCTAGACAATGTTTAGCCAAGGGATGTTGTGGGTTCATGGCATATGTGGTCGATGCCGAGAGAGAAAAGAAAGGGGTGGAAGAAGTGCCCGTAGTGAAAGAATATCCCGAGGTATTTCCCGATGATCTTCTCGGATTACATCCGGATCGTCAAGTAGAATTTAGAATCGATTTGGTACCCGGGTCTGCGCCGATAGCCCGTGCACCATATCGATTAGCGTCGGCAGAAATGAAAGAGATGATGGCACAACTTCAAGATTTGCTTGATATGGGTTTTGTGCGTCCTAGTACATCACCGTGGGGAGCATCGGTATTGTTTGTTAAGAAGAAGGACGGGTCTATGAGAATGTGTATAGACTATCGTGAGTTGAACAAGGTAACGATCAAGAATAAGTACCCGTTGCCTAGAATAGATGACTGGTTTGATCAACTTCAAGGAGCAAGTTACTTTTCGAAGATAGACTTGAGGTCCGATTACCATCAGTTGAATGTGAGAGAGGAGGATGTGTCTAAAACAGCTTTCCGAATGAGGTACGGTCATTACGAGTTTTTGGTTATGCCTTTTGGCTTAACGAATGCTCCGACGGCATCCATGGAGTTGCCAATAAAACAAATAACTTTCAATTTAATTATAAGAGTTATAAATATTTATCAATAATCAAATTCTTATAAATAATCTATTTTTATCAAGTTGTTATTGGTGTGACCCTTTAGGATCATATATTATTAGCAATATCATCCTAATAATGATTCTTGAGCATATAGATCTTTCAATCTCCCACTTGCTCAAGACTCAATATATATTGACATAGACAGTGGTGAATGTCTAGCAACATTTCACTGCCCCCAATAACATACGACGAAGTGCCATTCAACAACATCTAATTCCCAATAAGCTCAAAGCTCCAATTGATGTACAAGGTAAGTTATCGATTATCCCTTTGTCTCAGACATCATGTTGAATATGAGATATAGATCGCAATCAATCTCATTTAGTGTTCAACTTTTGATAAGGCGCCTTAGATGTCTAACTCTCAACACATAAGAGGAACAAATCCCATCTTGACTACATACGCCTCTTGCGTAGTTCATACTATACCTAATAATGGCCTTTATAACTGTCTGGTTAAAGAACAACATTTAACCATATCAAAGTATAGCATTCGCCACACTCAAGTCCCAAATATGTATCTTAGGTCTAAGGATATAAAGATAATACCTTTATCAAGTATCACTTATGATAGCGATCCATGAAGTGATCTTGAAACGGGTCAAGTTCAATACTTGTTCTTTAACAAGTACCTACGAACTTGGTTGCAACGCTTTGTCAACCAATCCAATTCATATTAGTCTTACTTCATTGTTGCTCCCACAACAATGATTGACTATGGACATTTAGAATAACTCATTATTCGAGGATTAAACATGTTAATATAGAACACAACAAATATTTAATGAAAAGATCATATTCCATATATCACAATCATTAAAATAGTTGTTACTTACAATGTTCCATTACTCAATACTAAAAGAAGATCAAATCCAATCACTAGAATAACGAAGTCCTATGGCTCTAGCATGACCCTCATGTTTAGCTTGTGGAAGGGGCTTCGTGAATGGGTCCGCCAAGTTTTGATCAGTGTGTACTTTGTGAATACAAATGTCACCACTTCCAACTTCATCCCGAATGTAGTTGAATCTCCGGTGAATGTGCCTGGTTCTTTGATGTGATCTAGGTTCCTTGGCTAATGCAATGGCACCTTCATTGTCACAAAAGATTTCTAGAGGATCTTGAATGGAAGGAACAACCCCTAGATCTTTAATGAACTTTTTCATCCAAGCAGCCTCCTTTGCAGCTTCTGAAGCGGCAATATATTCTGATTCTGTAGTGGACTGTGCTACAACACTCTGCTTGGAACTCTTCCAAGAAACTGCACCTCCATTGATAATGAAGACATATCCCGATTGTGACTTACAATCATCTCGATCTGTTTGGAAAGAAGCATCTGTGTAACACTTTACACTAAGATCTTCTTCCATACCTCCATAGACGAGGAACATATCTTTAGTTCTTTGTAAGTACTTCAAAATGTTCTTCACAGCTATCCAATGACTATCTCCTGGATTTTGTTGGTATCTGCTCGTCATACTCAAAGCACACGATACATCAGGTCTAGTGCATAGCATGGCATACATGATGGATCCAATAGCCGAAGCATATGGAATGCCATTCATCTTCTATAGCTCAACTTTTGTGCTAGGACTTTGAGATGAACTCAAAATCGTGCCATGTGCTATTCGTACGAATCCTCGCTTAGAGTGTTCCATCTTGAACCGTTTCAAGACTTTGTCAATGTATGCACTTTGACTTAAACCTATTAATCGCTTTGATCTATCTCTATAGATCTTTATTCCAAGAATGTATGTAGCCTCTCCTAGATCTTTCATTGAGAAACACTTTCCGAGCCAAGACTTAACACCTTGCAAGGTCAGAATGTCATTTCCCATGATTAGTATGTCATCTACATATAAGACTAGGAACGTTACTGTGCTCCCACTAGTTTTCTTGTAAACACAAGTGTCATCTTCGTTCTTGATGAAACCATACTTTGTGATTTCATCATCGAAACGAATATTCCATGTTCGAGATGCTTGCTTCAATCCATAAATGGATCTTTTAAGCTTGCACACTTTATTAGGATGCTTTTGATTGACAAAACCATCGGGCTGAACCATATAGACATCTTCTTGTAAGTGTCCATTAAGAAAAGCGGTTTTGACATCCATTTGCCATATCTCATAGTCATAGTATGCAGCTATGGCAAATAGTATCCTAATAGATTTAATCATAGCGACTGGAGAAAAAGTTTCGTCATAGTCAATACCATGAGTTTGAGTGAAACCTTTTGCAACAAGTCTTGCTTTAAAAGTGTGTAGATTACCATCCATGTCGGCTTTTCTTCTTGAAAACCCACTTACTCCCTACGGTCTTACTATGGGGAGGAAGATCAACCAAGTCCCATACTTGGTTCTCATGCATGGATTGCATCTCTGCGTTCATGGCTTCAAGCCATTTGTCAGATTCAAAACTTGATATAGCAGTCTGGTAGTTGATGGGTTCATCAGAATCTATCAAGAAGCATTCGTCAATGAGAAATCCATATTTCTTAGGTTCTTGACGAACTCTATCAGATCTACGAACGCTCGTGTTTCGTTAGAATCATGAACAACTAATTTTTCGGTTCAACAATTTCTTGTTGAGAACTAGTGCCAACTTGTGATGCATACGGCGGTGGTTCATGATCTTCTTCAAGTTCCACGCGCCTCCCACTTGATTCATCCATTAGAAACACGCTTTCTAAGAAATCGACTTTTCGAGAAATAAAGATATTATTCTCGCTGGGAATGTAAAAGTAATAACCTAAACAATCTTTAGGGTATCCTATAAAAATGCATTTAGTAGATCTTGGTTCAAGTTTACTTGAAGTTTCTTGTCTTGCATAAGCTTCACATCCCCAAACCCTCAAGTAAGATAAGGATGGAGCTTTTCCATTCCAGATCTCATATGGTGTTTTATCTACTTTCTTAGTTGGAGCCATATTCAAAATACGAGCAACAGTGAGTAGGGCATAGCTCCAAAACGATAAAGGAAGAGTACTTCTACTCATCATAGATCGAACCATATCTAATAAAGTTCGGTTCCTCCGCTCAGATACACCATTATGTTGTGGTGTTCTGGGTGGAGTGAGTTGTGAGACAATCCCACGACTCCTAAGATGATCTTGAAACTCTTGGCTTAGGTACTCGCCTCCTCTATCTGAACGAAGGATTTTAATGGTCTTGTTGAGTTGATTTTCAGCTTCACTTTGAAACAATTTGAACTTTTCAAATGCTTCATGCTTATATTTCATTAAGAAAACATAACCATAACGACTAAAGTCGTCAGTAAAGGTGATGTAGTATCTCTCACCATATCTAGACATAGTTTTGAAAGGACCACATACATCAGTATGTATGATTCCTAACAAATCACTTGCCCTTTCACTAGAACCAGAGAAAGGGGATTTTGTCATCTTTCCACATAAGCAAGATTCGCATATATCAAATGATTCATCATCACTTGCCTTCAAAAGTCCATTCTTTTGAAATTGGGATATGCGCTTCTTGTTTATATGGCCAAGTCGACAATGCCATAGATAGGTTTGGTTTAAATCATATTTGACCCTTTTGGTGTTTGCATGATAAATGGAATTATTGTTTGAAGAACAATCAAGATTTAACTCATAAATTCCATTAATAGGCCTAGCCTCAAAATAGAACATTCCATTCATAAAGGAGTGAATATTATCATCAACAAATTGATAAGTGAAACCAGATTGTTTTAAACGCGCAACTGAAATAATATTCCTAGTTAGACTAGGAATCAAACATACATTGTCTAATTTTAAATACAGGCCATTAGGTAAACACAAATCAAAATTTCCAAGTGCTTGGACTGCAACTTATGCTCCATTGCCCATGTGTAATACCATGTCGCCTGCCTTTAGCTGCTTACTCCTTCTGAACCCCTGTAACGAATTACAAATATGAGTTCCACACCCAGTATCAAATACCCAAGTGTTATATGAAAAAGTAAAGATTCCCATTTCAATCATGAAAATATATATACCTGAAGTGCCTTCTCCGGCCTTCTTAGCTTTCAACCCCGCAAGATAAGTAGGACAGTTCCTTTTCCAGTGACCAATGACTCCACACTCAAAGCATGGATCTTCTTTTGCCACTTTCTCCTTCTTCTTAGGCTGTTGGGCTTGGGGAAACATTTTTCTTTTGCCCTTGCCAACATATGGCTTGCCTTTGGAGTTCTTGCCTTTAGGCTTCTTGATTTGCCCCTCCCTTATCATGAGCACTTGAGATGATTTCCTGGGAATGTTCTTCTCGGCAGTTTTAAGCATCGAGTGCAACTCTGAGATAGGTTTATCCCAACCATTCATGTTGTAGTTCATGATGAAGGTATCATATGATTTTGGCAAAGAGTTTAGGATCACATCTGTTGCCAAATCAAGTGGATATGGAGAGCCAAGTCTCTCCAAATGATCCAGATAGCTCTTCATCTTGAGAACATGTGTGCTCACATTCCCAGTTTCTTCCATCTTGCAACCGTGCAAGCCTCGAACAGTTTCAAAGCGCTCAGTTCTTGCTTGCTTATCGAACATTTCTTTCAAGTGTGTGATCATATCATAAGCAGTGTGATGTTCCAGATCCTTCTGGAGGTCTGGGATCATCATAGCAAGCATGAGGCATGACACATCGATTGAATCATAACAATGCTTCAACCATAAGTCATGTGCAACCTTAGGAGTGGTGTGGGGTTCCTCGGGAATAGGTTCCTCAAGAATGTAGTCCTTCTTTTCTTGTTTAAGGACTATTCTTAGATTGCGATGCCAATCCAAAAAGTTGGAATGATCAAGTTTTGCCTTTTCTAGGACAGATCGTAGGGATATTATGTGAGAGTGATGTGGGACAGATGCAGGTGGGGCCATCTACAAAATTTTAACAAAGTTTTATTTAGTATTTAATTCTTTAAAATTAATACCCTTATGTTTCTAAAACATTAATTATTAAAGTATAGGATCCAAGTTGCAAAACAAATAAATAGTTAGGTATCCTTTTTCCCATTTATTTATTTCAACAAGGTAAGTGACAATTTACTAATTACATCAAAATGTAATTCCTAGTTATATGGGATCCTAAACAACTTTTGTTAATCGACATGTTTGATCCCATCTATGCCTCGGGCCTCTTATGCTTAGGTAACCTTTATCGCAAAAGATTCCCGATCAAGTCATCCAATTAAAGAAACTTGTGTAATCGGCCCATAACTAGTTATAGAATCACGAATACACTTCGGCCATCAAGAGATAATACAAGCGGTTAGGTATCCTTCTTCCCACAAGCTTATACAAATGATGTGAGAATGTTCCTATAATTGGATGGCATAGACTTGCGTTTTTAAAAGGGATTTAAATGTTTTATAATTCTAGTTTAAAACATGTGATATCATCGTTATTGCATGCATCCAATAAGCCATGGTATCATTTTCATAAAATCACGTTTTAGGTTCTTTATAAATATAGTTTTATATATTTCGACGCAATCAAATTTTAAAATTAATATCTTATATTAAGTTCGACGTTTGAGCGTTATAGAACCATTTATAACCTTTTAATAAAACTTCCTTTTATTATAAAGACTTAGAGTTTGGATAAGTATCAAAATCACCATTTCAAACTTATTAATATTATTATTTCAAAATTTGTCGTAATAGGGCTTTCAAAACAAAACTATTTTATTTTGAAGTCTCAATTTATACATCTTAAGTTTAAAAGTCATATTTTGAAATATGTGATGATATTTATGTTCAAAATATTATTTAGCATGTAAAATCTCATTTTATCAATCAAGCATAATATTAACATGAAATAAACATCACGAGCATGCATATGTGCATAAACCAAGCCATAAACTAGTGACATTTTGTGAGCCATCACAAAATGCCAAGTCCATTCCTAAAGGGACAAATGGAACCAAAATCTTCTAAATGATGTTCTTCAAGCTCCCACTTGCTTAGACAACTCTTTGTAACAAGTTGTTGAAAAATCCATGGAAGTTGTAAAACTTCACAAAACCATGGGGTTAGTTTGGATCTTCAAAATGGCCACCATCTTCAATCTTGTTACATTTTATATAAAGATAAACTAGTCTAAAACTAATCTATTACTTACAAAATTAAACAAGAAGAAAAACTAACTATTAAATTATTACATACCATATGAATAAAAAAATATTACAACCATTTTGAATAATCAACACAAACAACATCACAAATGGTCCATGGCTTGTTTATGCACTCAAAAATACATATAAACATAAAACAACTCTTTATTTTTCTAAGACAACTTTTATGACCAAAAATGCATGTAAACTTTTGGTCACAAAAAAAAAAAAATAATAATAACAATTATCAAGTTGTCATAGAAAACATGTATGAACATATTCTTATAAAAGAAAGTTATCCATGTTTTCCAAAAACTAAGATTATCCAAATAATCTAAAATCTAACCATGCAAGCAAAATGGCTCTGATACCAATTGTTGGGTTTAGTTCAAAAATTTGGTTTCTAAAATACATAGATGGCAACGGAAGCAATAAAGATTTGAACAACATAAAACAAGTTTATACCCACCAAGGATCATTTTACATGTATGGAAAGATTATGCAACCATAGGAAGAAAAGAATAACAACCTTTGTAGCTTTTGGTTCCTCTTGGGAGGCTAGATCGTTGAAGAAGATGGCAAGAGTGCAAGAGTAGAACTCCTCCAAAGATGTTCACCAACAATTACCAACTTGAAAGGATGCTAGTCCTAAACTCTTAAGCTTTAAGACAAAAACCAAGTTTTGACTTAAAGAGAGTATGCAAGTATCAATTCTTCTCTAGACTTTTTTTTAACAAGTTTTAGAGTCTTAAAGAAAATAAGAGAATACATCAAGTATATGGTTACTTGAGTTAGTCTTCCCATGAGGTCCATACCTCAACTAATGATTAATCATAGTGTCAAGACATCCTACCCATGCTTAACCATAGTGTCAAGACATCCTTCTAAAGCATGTCTTTCCTATTTAAATAATAGAAGCATGTCTAACTAAAAGACAAAAGTCTTACTAGTTCAAAATGATGTACATGACTTAATAAATCATACCTTATGATATAGTTGATACTTG
This sequence comes from Silybum marianum, assembly GCA_036898165.1. NCBI lineage: Eukaryota > Viridiplantae > Streptophyta > Magnoliopsida > Asterales > Asteraceae > Silybum > Silybum marianum. The sequence goes on along the minus strand of CM072540.1, from coordinate 8,659,827 downwards.
ACATTGAAAATTGTCATTTTCATAAAACAAATAACTTTCAATTTAATTATAAGAGTTATAAATATTTATCAATAATCAAATTCTTATAAATAATCTATTTTTATCAAGTTGTTATTGGTGTGACCCTTTAGGATCATATATTATTAGCAATATCATCCTAATAATGATTCTTGAGCATATAGATCTTTCAAAAAGTTTGTAGCGAAACCGTATGGGAAGTGTAATCGGGTGCATCGAGGAGATTGTGCTATGGGGCACATGGCAAGAGAGTGTCCCAACTCGAGAGCATGTTACCAATGTGGGTCTTCCGAGTATTTGAGGATGGATTGCCCTCAATTGAAGAAAAGTGTGGTGAACAACTTTAGTGGAGGACGTGGTGGTGGAGCGGAAAGGAAAGTGGAGACCCCACGAGCTCAAGTTCGGGCTTTTCAGATGACGACTACTGAAGCGGAGGAGGCGCCTGATGTGGTGACAGGTACCTTTCTTATCAATTCTACGCATGCCAAAGTGTTATTTGATTCGGGTGCAAACTGTTCTTTTATATCAACTAGATTTATGAGACTCTTGAATGTCAAGCCCAAGAAGTTGGATCATGGGTTTGAGGTAGAAATCGCCGATGATAGGCGAGTCATGATGAGGGAAGGTTTAGAAGGATGTAGCATTGATATAGAAGGTTATCCCATTCCGATGTTGTTATACTCGATGGCCATGAGAGAGTTTGATGTAATTGTGGGGATGGATTGGTTGGCTAGCAACAACGCGTATATCCTGTATTGGAGGAAGTTGATCCGAGTTACCTTGTCGGAAGGAAGAGAGATTGTGATTTATGGTGACCGAAGTGAGAGGAAGTCGTGCATTATATCCATGTTGAAAGCTAGACAATGTTTAGCCAAGGGATGTTGTGGGTTCATGGCATATGTGGTCGATGCCGAGAGAGAAAAGAAAGGGGTGGAAGAAGTGCCCGTAGTGAAAGAATATCCCGAGGTATTTCCCGATGATCTTCTCGGATTACATCCGGATCGTCAAGTAGAATTTAGAATCGATTTGGTACCCGGGTCTGCGCCGATAGCCCGTGCACCATATCGATTAGCGTCGGCAGAAATGAAAGAGATGATGGCACAACTTCAAGATTTGCTTGATATGGGTTTTGTGCGTCCTAGTACATCACCGTGGGGAGCATCGGTATTGTTTGTTAAGAAGAAGGACGGGTCTATGAGAATGTGTATAGACTATCGTGAGTTGAACAAGGTAACGATCAAGAATAAGTACCCGTTGCCTAGAATAGATGACTGGTTTGATCAACTTCAAGGAGCAAGTTACTTTTCGAAGATAGACTTGAGGTCCGATTACCATCAGTTGAATGTGAGAGAGGAGGATGTGTCTAAAACAGCTTTCCGAATGAGGTACGGTCATTACGAGTTTTTGGTTATGCCTTTTGGCTTAACGAATGCTCCGACGGCATCCATGGAGTTGATGAACCGAGTGTGTGGTTCTACTCTCGGACGGAAAGTGAGCATGAAGGACACCTTCGTATGGTGTTGGAATTGCTAAAGCGTGAGAATCTTTATGCGAACATTTCGATGTGTGAGTTTTGGTTGCAAGAGGTTCATTTTTTGGCACATGTGGTGTACGAAGGCGGAATCAAAGTGGACCGGCAAAGATAGAAGCTATCAAGAGTTGGGAACCACTGAGAACACCGTCAGAAGTAAGAAGTTTCTTAGGTCTAGCGGGTTACTACCAAAAGTTCATTCAGGACTTTTCGCGTATAGCTACACCGTTGCCCTTATTGACTAAGAAAAATGTCAAGTTTATGTGGGCCGAAGCTCAAGAGTCAGCATTTAAATTGTTGATGGAAAAATTAAGTAGTGCACCGGTTTTGTCATTACCAGACGGGACGAAAGGGTTTGTGATTATTAGTGATGCGTCCAAGTTGGATTTGGTTTGTGTGTTGATGCAACACGGGAAGGTAATTACGTATGCTTCGAGACAATTGAAGGATCATGAAAGAAACTACCCTACTCACGATATGGAGTTAGCGGCGGTAGTTTTCGCGCTTAAGATTTGGAAACACTACATCTATGGGGTGAAGTGTTAAATTTATACCGATCACAAAAGTCTCAAGCACTTGTTTGATCAGAAAGAGTTGAATATGAGACAAAGGAGATGGGTCGAATTATTGAACGATTATGATTGTGAAATCCTATACCATCCGTTAAGTCGAAAGAATAGAGGAGAATCGACCAAGATAGTGGCCTTTAGAGTTGAAGTGCCACCTTCTATTTTGGAAAAGATCAAGGGAGTTCAAGATGAAGCACTCTTAGAAGAAAATCTGAAGAGTGAAAGGATGGTGGGAAATGTTTCCATGTTGGTGCATGATAGTAAAAGTGTGAAATGTTTGGGTGACCGCGTGTGGGTTCCTAAACTTGGTGGATTGCATGAAAAGGTTTTGGAAGAAGCTCATAAGTCGATATATTCGGTACATCCGGGTACAAATAAAATGTACCGAGATCTACGACAGTTTTATTGGTGGCCGGGGATGAAGAAGGATATAGCGTATTATGTGGAGAGGTGCTTGACGTGTTTGCATGTCAAGGCGGAACACCAAAGGCCGTATGGGAAACTCCAACCTTTAGATATTCCGGTGTGGAAGTGGGATCATATAACAATGAACTTTGTTACAAAGTTACCAAGAACTCCAAAAGGGTACGATGCAATTTGGGTGATTGTGGACAGTCTCACCAAGTCGGCCCATTTCTTACCATATAAGGAGACGTACCCGATGGAGAAGTTAACAAGGTTATACATCGATGAAATCGTGACTAGACATCCATCGTCCATAGTTTCGTATCGTGATAGCCGTTTTACGTTGGCATTTTGGGAAAGTTTTCAACAAGAATTGGGAACGGAGTTGAATTTGACTACTGCTTATCATCCACAGACGGACGGACAGAATGAGAGGATGATTTAGACGTTGGAGGATATGATTAGAGCTTGTGTGATCGATTATGGTGGGTCTTGGGAGACGCATTTACCGTTGATTGAATTCTCGTACAATAATAGTTATCATGCAAGTATTTAAGCGGCACCGAATGAGGCGTTGTATGGACGTAAGTGCAGGACAACTTTGTGTTGGAATGAAATGGGATAGAGACAATTAGATGGTCCGGAAATTGTTCAGATCACTGCCGATAAAATTGGGCAGATTCGTGAGAACTTGAAAGTGGTTCAAAGCCGACAGAAAACGTATGCGGATAAGAGAAGGAAACCGATTGAGTTTCAAGTGAATGATAAGGTGATGTTGAAGATATCACCATGGAAAGGAGTGGTACGTTTTGGGAAGAGAGGAAAGTTAAGTCCTCGATATATAGGACCGTTTGTTATAAAGACGCGAGTAGGTGCGATGGCCTACAAGTTGGATCTTCCGGAGAAGCTTCGAGGCATTCATAGCACGTTTCACGTGTCTAATGTGTGTAAGTGTTTAGCAGATACGGGTGTGGCAGTGCCATTGGATGATATCCAAGTGGATGAAAAGTTGGAGTATGCGAAAGAAACGGAAGCGACCGTGGATCGAAAGATCAAGAAGTTAAGAAATAAAGTGAATGTGCTTTAGAAGGTGCAATGGAGGTTCCATAAGGGGCAAGATGCGACGTGGGAACCGGAATCGGAAATGAGGAAGAAATACCCTCAACTTTTCGCTTGAGGAATTCCGAGGACATAATTCTTTTATTGGGGGTGAGATGTAATAACCGGAACCATTTTTGTGTAAATAAACTCCGTTTGGGAGGATAGGGTCTAACTCACCAAACTTTAGGGACTAAAGATGGGCAATGACGAAAGTAGGGTAAATAAAAAGGGGAAAACACTCATTTCTTGCATTTCACGGCTGAAACTTTGTGTGTGCTCCTAGTGTGTGTGGGAGGTGCGATTTTGGAGAAAGAAAAGAGAAGGAGAAGAAAGCTCAAGAAAACAAGAATATATCATCATATTTCAGGTATATCATCTTATCTTCTCCATCTTCTAGCTTTGTTGAGTCCTTTGGGTAAAGAAAAAGCTATGGAGTTTATGTTTTGGTTGATGAATGTTTATGAAAAGTTCTCTAAGCAATGAATATCAAGTGAGTAGGTGTTTAGTATTGATTTCTTCATTTTGGCATTGTTTCTTAGATTAAGGGTTTGGGTTCAATAAAAACCCACCATGGATGAACTTTGGTTCTTCAATAAGGCTTGAATCCATGGATTTAAATGAATGGAATTGGATTGGGAAATGTTTGGGGATGATTCTTAGGTATTGGGAGTGAGTTTTATGCATTAAAATTGAAGGAAATCAATTTGGGATTTGGATTTTGGGTTTGGTTCTCGGATGGAATTTTGTGTAGTGAAACAGTGGCTTAAGCGAGTCTCTGGCAAGTCGAGACTCGCATGAAACTCGCCCATCCCACTGTTGGGTGTTTTTCATATTTTTGTTCGGTATCGATTTGAGGTTCTAGCTTGGGTCCTTGGTTAAGGGGTTAGTAATTGAGTCTTTTGGGGTTACTTTGGGCTTGTTAACTCATGGTTTGGTAACCTCAATTCAGGTGTTCGGTTGGAGAATTCTTAGGACTCAAGTGAGATTAGTGGGTGGCAAATTTAGGTAAGTTCCCTCGTGTGCTAAGCTTTTTATAATTGAATGTTTTAAATTGAATTGTTTAAGTCATTCATATTGGACGGTGTGTGTCCATTTTAATGATCACGATGTGTGTGGTCGTGTTAGTCACGGTGTGTGTGACATTAATATTTTTCGTTGCAACAGGTACATAAGTGTGTGGTTAAGTGTGAGTTAATTTTCATGACTTACCGTTTTTCCACTTATAACTGTCATGCATATATTAACTGTTGTTTATGGGAATACACTAGACGTCTCGGTCTAACCCTCTCTTTTATAAAACTGAAAACCCTTTCAGGGAAGCACATGATCGAGTGTTCGGCAAGGGAAAGGATAAGCTTTGAGCTTGAGGAGCTAGGAGTAAGGCGTAACATGTATAGTTAGTCTCCTAGTTTAGATTCACATGTAATAAATCTCAGTAGCTTAGTTTTATTTCCGCTGCAAACTATGAGATCAAGTTTACATTTGGGACCATTTGGATTATGTATTTGCTACTTTTAGAGCATTGGCACGTTTATCTTTAATTTTTTTAGAATTCTGGTTGTTACAATGTGGAAAAAAGGACAATTGAAATGTATTTCGTTTCCACTGATTACCAATTTGCTGACATTTTCACAAAAGCCTTAGACGAAAATCGTTTTAATTTCCTAATCAGGAAGTCAGGCATGCTAAATATGTAATACGAAACTCAAAATTTATTTGTCAAATAATTATTTTTAACATTCGTTTACAGCATGTCTTTTCTTTTAAATATTTCATCATCTTCTGAGCTCATCATTTTCAATAATAAATTAGAAGCCCTTGGTGACACTAAAAATGCTTCTGCATCTCAAATTGTACATACCTTACGATTTTATGATCCATGCACAGTTTGAGGGGGAGTAGAAGATCTATGCACATATCTAGGGGGAGCAAGCTTGTTTAGAACCTCTGTATTAACTCTTGCTGTCAAGATTAATCAGAAGTATCTGAACCTTCAAAATTTCTCCTGGCATAACCAACTTTCAAAAAATACCTAATTCATCCATAATTTATGCACCACAGAAGACTTTGGTATGTTTTAGAAGCCTACTGAATGAATTCTTCTTTGAAAAATTTCTGACTTTCATTCTCTTCTGGACTAACTCTTGTCGTCAAGGTTATCCAGAAGCTTTTAAACTAATGAAATTTCCTCTGAAAATTCATTCAAATAGGAACAAACCTTCTCTTGGTCCCATAACAATTTTTTTCAACCAGTTGAGTGATATTAAATATCTCTCAAAGAATATTTGTTGTTTCAATGGTAAAGGAAAATTGTTTGAAGGCAAACATAGTCATCCAGAACTCATGTACATAGCTCTTGCCTCCAAGGCTATACAGAAGTTTCTGTTATAACTATTCAGCCTTCTGGTAGAACATTTTCAATAAGGACTTAAGCAGAATCATCTTTTAAATTTCTCTTGCCGTCAAGGTTATTAAAAGGATTATTTCTCTTTATTTCTTTATTTTTAATGGGTCTATTTTAAAACCTTTTACTGGTTATCAAACGTTTTTTAAGACCTGGTAGATTGCATTTTCACTTTTAAACGTTTGGAATCATGAATTAAGGGAAAACGTTTGGGTTTTCTACACACATCTCACGTTCAAACGGATCTTTTTCTGACAAAAGGCACATGTCAAAACCCCATCACTGCCAAATATGAACTGTCAAAACACGCGTCCTTTCCCTATGGTACGCATGCCTTGTTGATGTGTACACCACGTCATCAAAACCGATTCCTATCCTTTTACCACTCGAGTACATTTTTAACTCCCAATATTTAATCTCGAGTCTCCGTAATTTCAAACTTTTACCGTCTCACCGCTCTTGAATTTCTTGCAATTACAAGAATCTTACTGCTCAAAATCTGAAAGTTCACTAAAAACCTTATCCCCCAAATGGCTGCTCCAAGTGAAAACCTTGCAAATGTGCACAATGAAGATGAACAAATGATCGATTCGACTGCTGAAAGCCCTCAATTAGTGATCCTTCCAAGTAAACCCAACAATTTCTAGGTAATCCTCGATCTCTATTCCTTCCTTGAAGACTATCACATCGTGATTGAAGTCCTCCAAATCATCCACTAAACAGAGCCCTGACCATAGCCAACACCTACATCCCTGATATTTTTATCCAAGAAGTGTGGCAAACCCTCTCAATCCAAGATGAATGTACTCTCATTGGTAGTTTTGGTCTACCAAATGAGGAAGAACAAGGAGTAAAAGTGCCAATAACCATAACCAGGAAAAGAACCGCCAAACTCTTCCAACTCCCTAATTCTCATCTCACGGAAAACAACGTTCTCACACCAAATCCTGATCTTCAACAGAACCCATCTTTTGAAGTATTGATGCAATTTCTGGAATTTCTAGGGTACAACCAGAAGCTTACTCGATTTTCTGACTTCAAGAGGTAATGCTTACCTCCAATGTGAAATGTTCTGATTTTCATTTTAAACAAGAGTCTCACATGCAAACTTGGATCTATGGATCAAGCCAGCACAAATATCATCACAATGATGTACGGTATCTTCTTCAATCGCCCTCTGGACTACACAGACTTTAATCTTTCAAGAAATATGTGGAGTTGTACACTGCAGGGATCTTTCAACAAAGAGGAACAAACCCCCTTCTGCATTCTTGTTTCCTAGGTTTATCGCATTATTCATTCAAGGAGCAATAACCAGATTCAAAATCACTTGTGCCCAACCCTTTGGAAAGATACATGTGATGAAGACTCATCGTCCCACGATACACAAGGATGGCTACATAACACAGCGCGAAATCTCCAGGTATATGCTTATCCTTGTACCTTCCACCTAATTCTCTTCTCCTTAACTATAGAAACTCTATGGTTATCTCAGAACAGAGATTACCTACCCCTGAGTACTTAGAAGCCAATGTAGAAAGTGAGGGGTTGAATGAGACTGAGATTGAAAAGAATTAGAGCGTAAACCCGAGTGATTCTTCGCATGCCGAGCATCTTTTAAAAGAAGGTACATAAGATGTCCTCGTGGACACAAATGAGAGAATCCAACCGAGTCCATCCAGAGCTACCATATCTACTAGGGTTGATGTCAACACATCTTCACCTATTGAAATAGGACTTGAGCTCAGTCCAAACCCTAACCTAGAAGCCAACCGTGTGGAAGAAGTTTCTTGTTCTTCCATATCAAGCACATCCGGGGAAACCTCCTCATCATCCTCTCAAAAGTATGATGATGTAAATACAAGAGTTTATTCGCCCCAGAACTCGCTACCTCCCACATGAAACATCGATGTCTCTGTGACCGATGATGTAGATTGCTTGGCAGTTGCACGTCCATGTTAACTACCAATCCAGAAGCCAATGAAGTCCCATCAGAGGGGTTATGGCAACAGGTCAGAAAACGTACCTCAAATCTTGAATTATTCAAAGGTACGCACACTGTTATTGACTCTCCACCCTCTGATGATGGAGCTTAAGTCAATATAGCCAGAACATCCGAAGAGGTGCCTCTTAGGAGCCCATAAAGACAGGATGGAAGTCTTTCCACACTCAACGTACAAACAGGTATGAATGAGGGCCCCTCTAGAAGCGAGGGAAAAGAGGCTCCATGTGTTGGAGATGCATCGGTTACCCCCCCCCCCCCCTCTTGAATTTGTCACAACTGTTGCGCTTCAAGCAGTTGTTAATCAGATAAAGGGATCTATGGTGGATCTAAAACAGACCATTGAAGCATGCACGTCCAATTTCAATTCAGAGCAAACTCACATCAAATTCTCTCTGAACGAAATTCGAGCAAATCAGAAGGCTCATTCTCAAACTTTGGAAGAGATCAAGAATTTCTTAACTTCTACTCATGACTCTCAGAAGAATCTATCCAATGAGCAATTCCAGAAGATAATCTCATCAGACATTAGTCCAGAAGAAACTTTGTCAATCCAGAAGATTGGGCATCTTCTGGATTCTACTTTATGGACTAACACGTGCGTTGATGACATGTCACGTCATGTATTTGATGCATAACTGAATTTGTTACAAGTACAGCTGACGTGTGATCTTGTAATAGGCTTGATCTGTGACATTTCTATTTGTAATAGTATATATAGAGTTAGCCTTTACTGTCATAAATGTTGATTGAATTGGAGAGAACGGAGAGAGTAATTTGTGGAATGAGGCTGTAAATTGACTTTTATATGCATCTAACATTTAGAGCATGTAATCACTAAACAATTCAAATTGTTTAAAAGTTAGTATGTATCGCAGATTAAAGATTTGGGGGCTTTGATGGCAATAAAAGATAGATCAAGGGAGCTATCGTATCATACGACATTTAGTATGTTGTAATCGTTGATACACCGAGTGAAATATAAACTACTATTGTGCTTTATATTGTTCTTAATATTGTTCTTCGTCTATCATATACGATTCTAGTTTACTATTGATCAATTGCTTCCGCTTTACACTCTCATCATTCATATATTAATCAACTGTATGAGTAATAAAAGAGATCTGGGTTCCAACAAGTTGTGTCGAAAAACAACTTAAATACTAGTATTTATTTTCAATCTTCTTTCGTTGAGTGATACGAAAATGTGATGATTTTATATGTAAATATTTAAAGACTTGAGCTTTTTACACCGTTGTTTGTTATAGCTTTAAAAAATCAAGACATTGATGCAGGTTGTTTCGTTAAACCGTGAATATAGGTAATCAATGTTTCATTGAAACGTCCAAAGTTGTCACCTTTATAGATCGTTGTTACGTATAAAACCGTAAAAATGTGAATTTTTTCACAGTTTATTACAAAATGGTGTAAAAAGTTTTATTTTTTAATAGCTGTGTCGAAAAGCTGCCCAAAAACTTGTATTAATTTTCAATGTTCCTTCCTAGACTGATACAAATATGTGACGATTTTGAAAATGTAAATATTTAAAGACGTGAGCTTTTTACATCGTTTTCGGTTAAAGATATGAAAAATCATGACCTTGATGTAGGTCGATTTGGTGAACCGTGAAAATAGGTGAACAATGTTTCATTGAAACGTCCATAGTTGTCACCTTTATAGATCGTTGTTACATATAGAAACGTAAAAATCTCAACTTTATCATAGTTTATTATAAAACTGTGTAAAAACTTGTATTATTTGTCCAGGTTGTTTTGTTGAACCGTGAAAATAGGTGACCAATGTTTCATTGAAACGTTCAAGTTGTCACTTGTATAGATCGTAGTGACGTATAGAAGCATAAAAGTTGTGGACTTTTTCATGGTTTATTATAAAATGGCGTAAAATTTTGTACTTTTTAACAGTTGTGTCGAAAGACTGCTTAAGTTTTAGTATTTATTTTCAATGTTCTCTCCTAGAGTGATACAAAAATGTGATGATTTTAAATGTAAATATTTAAAGACTTGAGCTATTTACACCGTTGTTTGTAATAGCTTTGAAAAATCAAGACATTAATGTAGGTTGTTTCGTTAAACCATGAGAATAAAGGTGACCAATGTTTCATTGAAACGTCCAAAGTTGTCACCTTTATAGATCGTTGTTGTGTATAGAAGCGTAAAAATGTGAACTTTTTCATAGTTTATTATTAAATGGTGTAACAAGTTGTATTTTTTTAACAATTGTGTCGAAAACCTGCCCAAAAACTTTTATTAAGTTTAATGTTCTTTCCTAGACTAACGGCATAAAATTTGTATTTTTAACAGTTGTGTCGAAAAACCTTTTAAATACTAGTATTTATATTCAATGTTCTTTCCTAAACTGATACAAAAATTTGATAAGTTTAAATATAAATATTTAAAGACTTGAGCTTTTTACACCGTTGTTTGTTATAGCTTTGAAAAATCAAGACATTGATGCAGGTTGTTTTGTTAAACAGTGAACATAGGTAATCAATTTTTCATTGAAACGTCCAAAGTTGTCACCTTTATAGATAGTTGTTACGTATAAAACCGTAAAAATGTGAAAGGTTGTATTAAAAATGTGAAAAAACGTTTTCATAGTTTATTATTAAATGGTGTAAAAAGTTGTATTTTTTAATAGTTGTGTCGAAAAGATGCCCAAAAACTTGTATTAATCTTCAATGTTCTTTCATACACTAATACAAATATGTGATGATTATAAAAATGTAAATATTTGAAGACGTGAGCTTTTTACACCGTTTTCGGTTATAGATTTGAAAAATCATGACCTTGATGTACGTCGATTTGGTGAACCGTGAAAATAAGTGAACAATGTTTCATTGAAACGTCCATAGTTGTCACCTTTATAGATCGTTGTTACATATAGAAACGCAAAAATCTGCTTTATCATAGTTTATTATAAAACCTTGTAAAAACTTGTTTTTTTGTCCAGGTTGTTTCAGGTTGTTTCGTTGAACCGTGAAAATAGGTGACTAAAGTTTCATTGAAACGTTCAAGTTGTCACCTTTATAGATCGTAGTGACGTATAGAAGCGTAAAAGTTGTGGACTTTTTCATGGTTTATTATAAAATAGCTTAAAATTTTGTACTTTTTAACAGTTGTGTTGAAAAACTGCTTAAAAACTAGTATTTATTTTTCAATGTTCTTTCTTAGAGTGATACAAACATGTGATGATTTTAAATGTAAATATTTAAAAAGTTGAGCTTTTTACACCGTTGTTTGTTATAGCTTTGAAAAATCAAGACATTGATGCAGGTTGTTTCGTTAAACCGTGAATAAAGGTGACCAATGTTTCATTGAAACGTCCAAAGTTGTCACCATTATAGATCGTTGTTACGTATAGAAGCGTAAAAATGTAAACTTTTTCATAGTTTGTTATAAAATGGTGTAAAAAGTTGTATTTTTTAACAGTTATGTTGAAAACCTGTCCAAAAACTTGTTCTAAGTTTCTATATTCTTTCCTAGACTGATACAAATATGTGATGATTATAAAAATGAAAATATTTAATAATGTGTGCTTTTTACACCGGTTTCGGTTATAGCTTTGAAAAATCATGACCTTGATGTAGGTCGTTTCGGTGAACAGTAAAAATAGGTGAACAATGTTTCATTGAAACATCCAAAGTTGTCACCTTTGGAGATCGTTGTTACATATAGGAACGTAAAAATCTAAACCTTATCATAGTTTATTATAAAACCGTGTAAAACTTGTATTTCTTAACAGTTGTGTAAAGATTGTTTTGTTGAACTGTGAAAATAGGTAACCAATGTTCTATTGAAATATCCAAATGTTGTCACCTTTATAGATCGTTGTGACGTATAGAAGCGTAAAAATGTTGACTTTGTCATGGTTTATTATAAAACGTCGTAAAATTTTGTATTTTTAACTGTTGTGTCGAAAAACTGCTTAAATACTAGTATTTATTTTCAATGTTCTTTCCTAGAGTGATATGAACATGTGATGATTTTAAATGTAAATATTTAAAGACTTGAGCTTTTTACACCGTTGTTTGTTATAGCTTTGAAAAATCAAGACATTGATGCAGGTTGTATCATTAAACCGTGAATATAGGTGATCAATGTTTCATTGAAACGTTCAAAGTTGTCACCTTTATTGATCGTTGTTACGTAGAAAATCGTAAAAATGAAATTTTTTTCATAGTTTATTGTAAAATGGTGTAAAAAGTTGTATTTTTTAACAGTTGTATCAAAAACATGCCCAAAAACTTGTATTAAGTTTCATTGTTCTTTGCTAGACTAATACAGATATGTGATGATTATAAAAATGTAAATATTTAATAACGTGAGCTTTTTACACCATTGTTGTCGTCTATATCTTTGAAAAATCATTATCTTGATGTAGGTCGTTTTGGTCAACCGTGAAAACAGTTGAACAATGTTATATTGAAACGTGCAAAGTTGTCAACTTTATAGATCGTTGTTACATATAGAAAGGTAAAAATTTGAATTTTATCATAGTTTATTATAAAACCGTGTAAAAACTTGTACTTTTTAACAGTTGTGTCCAGGTTGTTACTTTGAACCGTGAAAATAGGTGACAAATGTTTCATTGAAACGTTCAAAGTTGTCACCTTTATAGATCGTTGTGACGCATAAACGCGTAAAAATGAGGACTTTTTCAAAGTTTAATTATAAAATGGCGTAAAATTTTGTACTTTTTAACAGTTGTGTCGAAAAACATCTTAAATACTAGTATTTATTTTCAATGTTCTTTCCTAGAGTGATACAAACATGTGATGATTTTAAATGTAAATATTTAAAGAGTTGAGCTTTTTACACCGTTGTTTGTTATAGCTTTGAAAAATCAAGACATTGATGCAGGTTGTTTCGTTAAACCGTGAATAAAGGTGACCAATGTTTCATTGAAACGTCCAAAGTTGTCACCATTATAGATCGTTGTTACGTATAGAAGCGTAAAAATGTGAACTTTTTCATAGTTTGTTATAAAATGGTGTAAAAAGTTGTATTTTTTAACAGTTGTGTTGAAAACCTGTCCAAAAACTTGTTCTAAGTTTCTATATTCTTTCCTAGACTTATACAAATATGTGATGATTATAAAAATGAAAATATTTAATAATGTGTGCTTTTTACACCGGTTTCGGTTATAGCTTTGAAAAATCATGACCTTGATGTAGGTCGTTTCGGTGAACCGTAAAAATAGGTGAACAATGTTTCATTGAAACATCCAAAGTTGTCACCTTTGTAGACGGTTGTTACATATAGGAACGAAAAAATCTAAACCTTATCATAGTTTATTATAAAACCGTGTAAAACTTGTATTTCTTAACAGTTGTGTAAAGATTGTTTTGTTGAACTGTGAAAATAGGTAACCAATGTTCTATTGAAATATCCAAATGTTGTCACCTTTATAGATCGTTGTGACGTATAGAAACGTAAAAATGTTGACTTTGTCATGGTTTATTATAAAACTTCGTAAAATTTTGTATTTTTAACAGTTGTGTCGAAAAACTGCTTAAATACTAGTATTTATTTTCAATGTTCTTTCCTAGAGTGATATGAACATGTGATGATTTTAAATGTAAATATTTAAAGACTTGAGCTTTTTACACCGTTGTTTGTTATAGCTTTGAAAAATCAAGACATTGATGCAGGTTGTATCATTAAACCGTGAATATAGGTGATCAATGTTTCATTGAAACGTTCAAAGTTGTCACCTTTATTGATCGTTGTTACGTAGAAAATCGTAAAAATGAAAATTTTTTCATAGTTTATTGTAAAATGGTGTAAAAAGTTGTATTTTTTAACAGTTGTATCAAAAACATGCCCAAAAACTTGTATTAAGTTTCATTGTTCTTTGCTAGACTAATACAGATATGTGATGATTATAAAAATGTAAATATTTAATAACGTGGGCTTTTTACACCGTTGTTGTCGTCTATATCTTTGAAAAATCATTATCTTGATGTAGGTCGTTTTGGTCAACCGTGAAAACAGTTGAACAATGTTATATTGAAACGTGCAAAGTTGTCAACTTTATAGATCGTTGTTACATATAGAAAGGTAAAAATTTGAATTTTATCATAGTTTATTATAAAACCGTGTAAAAACTTGTACTTTTTAACAGTTGTGTCCAGGTTGTTACTTTGAACCGTGAAAATAGGTGACAAATGTTTCATTCAAACGTTCAAAGTTGTCACCTTTATAGATCGTTGTGACGCATAAACGCGTAAAAATGAGGACTTTTTCAAAGTTTATTATAAAATGGCGTAAAATTTTGTACTTTTTAACAGTTGTGTCGAAAAACCTCTTAAATACTAGTATTTATTTTCAATGTTCTTTCCTAGAGTGATACAAACATGTGATGATTTTAAATGTAAATATTTAAAGAGTTGAGCTTTTTACACCGTTGTTTGTTATAGCTTTGAAAAATCAAGACATTGATGCAGGTTGTTTCGTTAAACCGTGAATAAAGGTGACCAATGTTTCATTGAAACGTCCAAAGTTGTCACCATTATAGATCGATGTTACGTATAGAAGCGTAAAAATGTGAACTTTTTCATAGTTTGTTATAAAATGGTGTAAAAAGTTGTATTTTTTAACAGTTGTGTTGAAAACCTGTCCAAAAACTTGTTCTAAGTTTCTATATTCTTTGCTAGACTAATACAAATATGTGATGATTATAAAAATGAAAATATTTAATAATGTGTGCTTTTTACACCGTTTTCGGTTATAGCGTTGAAAAATCATGACCTTGATGTAGGTCGTTTCGGTGAACCGTAAAAATAGGTGAAAAATGTTTCATTGAAACATCCAAAGTTGTCACCTTTGTAGACGGTTGTTACATATAGGAACGAAAAAATCTAAACCTTATCATAGTTTATTATAAAACCGTGTAAAACTTGTATTTCTTAACAGTTGTGTAAAGATTGTTTTGTTGAACTGTGAAAATAGGTAACCAATGTTCTATTGAAATATCCAAATGTTGTCACCTTTATAGATCGTTGTGACGTATAGAAACGTAAAAATGTTGACTTTGTCATGGTTTATTATAAAACTTCGTAAAATTTTGTATTTTTAACAGTTGTGTCGAAAAACTGCTTAAATACTAGTATTTATTTTCAATGTTCTTTCCTAGAGTGATATGAACATGTGATGATTTTAAATGTAAATATTTAAAGACTTGAGCTTTTTACACCGTTGTTTGTTATAGCTTTGAAAAATCAAGACATTGATGCAGGTTGTATCATTAAACCGTGAATATAGGTGATCAATGTTTCATTGAAACGTTCAAAGTTGTCACCTTTATTGATCGTTGTTACGTAGAAAATCGTAAAAATGAAAATTTTTTCATAGTTTATTGTAAAATGGTGTAAAAAGTTGTATTTTTTAACAGTTGTATCAAAAACATGCCCAAAAACTTGTATTAAGTTTCATTGTTCTTTGCTAGACTAATACAGATATGTGATGATTATAAAAATGTAAATATTTAATAACGTGAGCTTTTTACACCGTTGTTGTCGTCTATATCTTTGAAAAATCATTATCTTGATGTAGGTCGTTTTGGTCAACCGTGAAAACAGTTGAACAATGTTATATTGAAACGTGCAAAGTTGTCAACTTTATAGATCGTTGTTACATATAGAAAGGTAAAAATTTGAATTTTATCATAGTTTATTATAAAACCGTGTAAAAACTTGTACTTTTTAACAGTTGTGTCCAGGTTGTTACTTTGAACCGTGAAAATAGGTGACAAATGTTTCATTCAAACGTTCAAAGTTGTCACCTTTATAGATCGTTGTGACGCATAAACGCGTAAAAATGAGGACTTTTTCAAAGTTTATTATAAAATGGCGTAAAATTTTGTACTTTTTAACAGTTGTGTCGAAAAACCTCTTAAATACTAGTATTTATTTTCAATGTTCTTTCCTAGAGTGATACAAACATGTGATGATTTTAAATGTAAATATTTAAAGAGTTGAGCTTTTTACACCGTTGTTTGTTATAGCTTTGAAAAATCAAGACATTGATGCAGGTTGTTTCGTTAAACCGTGAATAAAGGTGACCAATGTTTCATTGAAACGTCCAAAGTTGTCACCATTATAGATCGTTGTTACGTATAGAAGCGTAAAAATGTGAACTTTTTCATAGTTTGTTATAAAATGGTGTAAAAAGTTGTATTTTTTAACAGTTGTGTTGAAAACCTGTCCAAAAACTTGTTCTAAGTTTCTATATTCTTTCCTAGACTTATACAAATATGTGATGATTATAAAAATGAAAATATTTAATAATGTGTGCTTTTTACACCGTTTTCGGTTATAGCTTTGAAAAATCATGACCTTGATGTAGGTCGTTTCGGTGAACCGTAAAAATAGGTGAACAATGTTTCATTGAAACATCCAAAGTTGTCACCTTTGTAGACGGTTGTTACATATAGGAACGAAAAAATCTAAACCTTATCATAGTTTATTATAAAACCGTGTAAAACTTGTATTTCTTAACAGTTGTGTAAAGATTGTTTTGTTGAACTGTGAAAATAGGTAACCAATGTTCTATTGAAATATCCAAATGTTGTCACCTTTATAGATCGTTGTGACGTATAGAAACGTAAAAATGTTGACTTTGTCATGGTTTATTATAAAACTTCGTAAAATTTTGTATTTTTAACAGTTGTGTCGAAAAACTGCTTAAATACTAGTATTTATTTTCAATGTTCTTTCCTAGAGTGATATGAACATGTGATGATTTTAAATGTAAATATTTAAAGACTTGAGCTTTTTACACCGTTGTTTGTTATAGCTTTGAAAAATCAAGACATTGATGCAGGTTGTATCATTAAACCGTGAATATAGGTGATCAATGTTTCATTGAAACGTTCAAAGTTGTCACCTTTATTGATCGTTGTTACGTAGAAAATCGTAAAAATGAAAATTTTTTCATAGTTTATTGTAAAATGGTGTAAAAAGTTGTATTTTTTAACAGTTGTATCAAAAACATGCCCAAAAACTTGTATTAAGTTTCATTGTTCTTTGCTAGACTAATACAGATATGTGATGATTATAAAAATGTAAATATTTAATAACGTGGGCTTTTTACACCGTTGTTGTCGTCTATATCTTTGAAAAATCATTATCTTGATGTAGGTCGTTTTGGTCAACCGTGAAAACAGTTGAACAATGTTATATTGAAACGTGCAAAGTTGTCAACTTTATAGATCGTTGTTACATATAGAAAGGTAAAAATTTGAATTTTATCATAGTTTATTATAAAACCGTGTAAAAACTTGTACTTTTTAACAGTTGTCTCCAGGTTGTTACTTTGAACCGTGAAAATAGGTGACAAATGTTTCATTCAAACGTTCAAAGTTGTCACCTTTATAGATCGTTGTGACGCATAAACGCGTAAAAATGAGGACTTTTTCAAAGTTTATTATAAAATGGCGTAAAATTTTGTACTTTTTAACAGTTGTGTCGAAAAACCTCTTAAATACTAGTATTTATTTTCAATGTTCTTTCCTAGAGTGATACAAACATGTGATGATTTTAAATGTAAATATTTAAAGAGTTGAGCTTTTTACACCGTTGTTTGTTATAGCTTTTCAAAATCAAGACATTGATGCAGGTTGTTTCGTTAAACCGTGAATAAAGGTGACCAATGTTTCATTGAAACGTCCAAAGTTGTCACCATTATAGATCGTTGTTACGTATAGAAGCGTAAAAATGTGAAATTTTCATAGTTTGTTATAAAATGGTGTAAAAAGTTGTATTTTTTAACAGTTGTGTTGAAAACCTGTCCAAAAACTTGTTCTAAGTTTCTATATTCTTTCCTAGACTTATACAAATATGTGATGATTATAAAAATGAAAATATTTAATAATGTGTGCTTTTACACCGTTTTCGGTTATAGCTTTGAAAAATCATGACCTTGATGTAGGTCGTTTCGGTGAACCGTAAAACTAGGTGAACAATGTTTCATTGAAACATCCAAAGTTGTCACCTTTGTAGACGGTTGTTACATATAGGAACGAAAAAATCTAAACCTTATCATAGTTTATTATAAAACCGTGTAAAACTTGTATTTCTTAACAGTTGTGTAAAGATTGTTTTGTTGAACTGTAAAAATAGGTAACCAATGTTCTATTGAAATATCCAAATGTTGTCACCTTTATAGATCGTTGTGACGTATAGAAGCGTAAAAATGTTGACTTTGTCATGGTTTATTATAAAACGTCGTAAAATCTTGTATTTTTAACAGTTGTGTCGAAAAACTGCTTAAATACTAGTATTTATTTTCAATGTTCTTTCCTAGAGTGATATGAACATGTGATGATTTTAAATGTAAATATTTAAAGACTTGAGCTTTTTACACCGTTGTTTGTTATAGCTTTGAAAAATCAAGACATTGATGCAGGTTGTATCATTAAACCGTGAATATAGGTGATCAATGTTTCATTGAAACGTTCAAAGTTGTCACCTTTATTGATCGTTGTTACGTAGAAAATCGTAAAAATGTAAATTTTTTCATAGTTTATTATAAAATGGTGTAAAAAGTTGTACTTTTTAACAGTTGTATCAAAAACATGCCCAAAAACTTGTATTAAGTTTCATTGTTTTTTGCTAGACTAATACAGATATGTGATGATTATAAAAATGTAAATATTTAATAACGTGAGCTTTTTACACCGTTGTTGTCGTCTATATCTTTGAAAAATCATTATCTTGATGTAGGTCGTTTTGGTCAACCGTGAAAACAGTTGAACAATGTTATATTGAAACGTGCAAAGTTGTCAACTTTATAGATCGTTGTTACATATAGAAAGGTGAAAATTTGAATTTTATCATAGTTTATTATAAAACCGTGTAAAAACTTGTACTTTTTAACAGTTGTGTCCAGGTTGTTACTTTGAACCGTGAAAATTGGTGACAAATGTTTCATTGAAACGTTCAAAGTTGTCACCTTTATAGATCGTTGTGACGCATAAACGCGTAAAAATGAGGACTTTTTCAAAGTTTATTATAAAATAGCGTAAAATTTTGTACTTTTTAACAGTTGTGTTGAAAAACTGCTTAAAAACTAGTATTTATTTTTCAATGTTCTTTCTTAGAGTGATACAAACATGTGATGATTTTAAATGTAAATATTTAAAGAGTTGAGCTTTTTACACCGTTGTTTGTTATAGCTTTGAAAAATCAAGACATTGATGCAGGTTGTTTCGTTAAACCGTGAATAAAGGTGACCAATGTTTCATTGAAACGTCCAAAGTTGTCACCATTATAGATTGTTGTTACGTATAGAAGCGTAAAAATGTGAACTTTTTCATAGTTTGTTATAAAATGGTGTAAAAAGTTGTATTTTTTAACAGTTATGTTGAAAACCTGTCCAAAAACTTGTTTTAAGTTTCTATATTCTTTCCTAGACTGATACAAATATGTGATGATTATAAAAATGAAAATATTTAATAATGTGTGCTTTTTACACCGGTTTCGGTTATAGCTTTGAAAAATCATGACCTTGATGTAGGTCGTTTCGGTGAACAGTAAAAATAGGTGAACAATGTTTCATTGAAACATCCAAAGTTGTCACCTTTGTAGATCGTTGTTACATATAGGAACGTAAAAATCTAAACCTTATCATAGTTTATTATAAAACCGTGTAAAACTTGTATTTCTTAACAGTTGTGTAAAGATTGTTTTGTTGAACTGTGAAAATAGGTAACCAATGTTCTATTGAAATATCCAAATGTTGTCATCTTTATAGATCGTTGTGACGTATAGAAGCGTAAAAATGTTGACTTTGTCATGGTTTATTATAAAACGTTGTAAAATTTTGTATTTTTAACAGTTGTGTCGAAAAACTGCTTAAATACTAGTATTTATTTTCAATGTTCTTTCCTAGAGTGATATGAACATGTGATGATTTTAAATGTAAATATTTAAAGACTTGAGCTTTTTACACCGTTGTTTGTTATAGCTTTGAAAAATCAAGACATTGATGCAGGTTGTATCATTAAACCGTGAATATAGGTGATCAATGTTTCATTGAAACGTTCAAAGTTGTCACCTTTATTGATCGTTGTTACGTAGAAAATCGTAAAAATGAAAATTTTTTCATAGTTTATTATAAAATGGTGTAAAAAGTTGTATTTTTTAACAGTTGTATCAAAAACATGCCCAAAAACTTGTATTAAGTTTCATTGTTCTTTGCTAGACTAATACAGATATGTGATGATTATAAAAATGTAAATATTTAATAACGTGAGCTTTTTACACCGTTGTTGTCGTCTATATCTTTGAAAAATCATTATCTTGATGTAGGTCGTTTTGGTCAACCGTGAAAACAGTTGAACAATGTTATATTGAAACGTGCAAAGTTGTCAACTTTATAGATCGTTGTTAAATATAGAAAGGTAAAAATTTGAATTTTATCATAGTTTATTATAAAACCGTGTAAAAACTTGTACTATTTAACAGTTGTGTCCAGGTTGTTACTTTGAACCGTGAAAATAGGTGACAAATGTTTCATTGAAACGTTCAAAGTTGTCACCTTTATAGATCGTTGTGACTCATAAACGCGTAAAAATGAGGACTTTTTCAAAGTTTATTATAAAATGGCGTAAAAATTTTGTACTTTTTAACAGTTGTGTCGAAAAACCTCTTAAATACTAGTATTTATTTTCAATGTTTTTTCCTAGAGTGATACAAAAATGTGATGATTTAAATGTAAATATTTAAAGACTTGAGCTTTTTACACCCGTTGTTTGTTATAGCTTTGAAAAATCAAGACATTGATGCAAGTTGTTTCGTTAAACCGTGATTATAGGTGACCAATGTTTCAATTAAACGTCCATAGTTGTCACCTTTATAGATCGTTGTTATGTACAGAAGCATAAAAATGTGAACTTTTTCATAGTTTATTATAAAACGGAGTAAACTTTTGTTCTTTTTAAAAGTTGTGTCGAAAAACTGCTTAAATACTAGTATTTATTTTGAATTTTCTTTCCAAAAGTAATACAAATATGTGATGACTTTAAATGTAAATATTTAAAGTCGTACACTTTGTACACTGTTGTGTTTCCTATTGTGATACAAAATGTGATGATTTTAAATGAAAATATTTAAATACATGATCTTTTTTACACTGTTGTTTGTCATAGATTTAAAAAATCATGACCTTGAAATAGATTGTTTAGTAGAATCGAGAAAAAAGGTGACCGATGTTTCATTGGAGCGTCCAAGCTTTTCACCTTTACAGATCCTAGTTACGTATAGAACCATAAAAATGTGAAATTTTTTATAGTTTTTCATAAAACGGTGTACAACTTTGTACTTCTTAATACTCGTGTCGAAAAACTTGTATTTATTTTCAATGTTCTTTTCTATAGTGATATAAAATCTGATAACTTTAAATGCAAATATTTAAAGACGTGATTTTTTTTACACCGTTGTTTATTATAGATTTAAAAGAATCATGACCTTGATATAGGTTCTTACGTAGAATCGAGAAAAAAGTGACCAATGTTTCATCGGAACGTCCAAAGCTATCACCTTTATAGATGCTTGTTACGCAAAAAGCGTATAAATGTGAATTTTTATCGTTTATCATAAAAGTATGTAAAGCTTGTATTTTTTAATACTTGTGTCAAAATACTGCCAAAAAACTTTGTATTTATTTTTAATTTTCTTCCCTAAAATAATATAAAATATGATAATTTTAAATGCAAATATTTAAAGGCTCTGATCTTTTTTACACCGTTGTTTGTTATGGATTTAGAAAATCATGACCTTGAGATAGGTTCTTTCGTAGAATAGAGAAAAAGGTGACCAATGTTTCATTGGAATGTCCAAGGTTGTCACCTTTATAGATCCTTGTTACACATAAAATCGTAAAAATGTGAACTTTTTTATCGTTTATTATAAAAGTTTGTAAAAGCTTGTATTTTTAATATTTGTGTCAAAAAACTGTCAAAAAACCTGTATTTATTTTTAATCTTCTTTCCAAAAATGATATAAAATATTATAATTTTCAATGCAAAATATTTAAAGACTATGATTTTTTTACACCGTTGTTTGTTATAGACTTAAAAGATCTTGACCTTGATATAGGTTCTTTCATAGAATTGCGAAAAAGGTGACCAATGTTTCATTGTAATGTCCAAGATTATCACCTTTATAGATCCTTGTTACGCATAAAAGCATAAAAAAGGGTGTAAAAGCTTGTATTTTTTTAATCATTCTGTCGAAAAACTGTCAAAATGTGATGATTTTAAATGCAAATATTTAAAGACGTGAACCTTTTTACACGGTTGTTTGTCATAAGTTTAAAAAATCATGACCTTGAAATAGGTTGTTTCATAGAATCGAGAAAAAAAGGTGAACGATGTTTCATTGGAACGTACAAGCTTGTCACCTTACAGATCCTTGTTACATATAGAACCGTAAAAATGTGAGCCTTTTTATAGTTTTTCATAAAACGGTGTAAAACTTTGTAATTTTTAATACTCGTGTCGAAAAACTTGTATTTATTTTCAATGTTCTTTTCCGATAGTGATACAAAGTATGATGATTTTAAATGCAAATAATTAAAGACGTGATCTTTTTTACACCGTTGTTTGACATAGATTTAAAAAATCATGACTTTGTAGAAACGAGATATAAGGTGACCGATGTTTCATTGGAAAGTCCAAGCTTGTCACCTTTATAAATCCTTGTTACACATATAACCGTAAAAATGGGAACTTTGTTATAGTTTTTCATAAAACGGTGTAAAACTTTGTAATGTTTAATATTCGTGTCGAAAAATTTGTATTTCTTTTTAATCCTCTTTCCTAAAATGATATAAAATATGATAATTTTGAATGCAAATATTTAAAAACTCTAATCTTTTTTACACCGTTGTTTGTTATATATTTAAATTTTTTGACCTTGATATAGATTTTTTCGTAGAATCGAGAAAAAGGTGACTAATGTTTCATTGGAACATCCAAGGTTGTCACCTTCATAGATCCTTGTTACGCATAAAAACGTAAAAATGAGAACTTTTTTATAAGTTATCATAAAGGGTGTAAAAGCTTGTATTTTTTAATACTTGTGTCAAAAAACTTGTATTTATTTTCAAATTTCATTCCAATAGTGATACAAAAAATGATGATTTTAAATGCAAATATTCAAATACGTGATCTATTTACACCGTTGTTTGACATTCATTTAAAAAATGATGACCTTGATATCAAAAATTTCGTAGAATTGAGAAAAGGTGACCAACGTTTCATTGGAACGTCCAAGGTTGTTACCTTTATAGATCCTTGTTACGCATAAAATCTTAAAAATGAGAACTTTTTTATAGTTTATCATAAAAGGGTGTAAAACCTTGCATTTTTTAATATTTGTGTCGAAAAACTGTCAAAAAAGTTGTATTTATTTTTAATGTGTTTTCCTATTGTGATACAAAATGTGATGATTATAAATACAAATATTTAAAGAAGTGATCTTTTTTATACCGTTGTTTATCATAGGTTTAAAAAATCATGACCTTGAAATAGGTTGTTTCGTAGAATCGAGAAAAAAAGTGATCAATGTTTCATTGGAACGTCCAAGCTTGTCACTTTTACAAATCCTTGTTACGTATAGAACCGTAAAAATGTGAACTTTTTTTTTATAGTTTTTCATAAAACGGTGTAAAACTTTGTAATATTTAATGCTCGTGTCGAACAACTTGTATTTTTTTTCATTGTTCTTTCCTTTAGTGATATAAAATATGATAATTTTAAATGCAAATATTTAAAGATCTGATATGTTTTGCACCGTTGTTTGACACAGATTTAAAAAATTTATGTCCTTGATATAGGTTCTTTCGTAGAATGGAGAAATAAGGTTATTTTCAATGTTCTTTCCTATAGTGATATAAAATATGATAATTTTAAATGTAATTATTTAAAGATGTGGCCTTTTTTAAACCGTTGTTTGTTATAGATTTAAAAAAATCATGACCTTGGTATAGGTTCTTTCGTAGAATCGAGAAAAAGGTGACCAATGTTTCATTGGAACGTCCAAGGTTATCACCTTTATAGATCTTTGTTACGCATAAAGTTATAAAAATTTGAACTTTTTTATAGTTTATCATAAAAGGGTGTAAAAGCCTGTATTTTTTAATACTTGTGTCAAAAAACTTATATTTATTTTCAATTTTTATTCCAATAGTGATACAAAAAATGATGATTTTAAATGCAAATATTCAAAGACGTGATCTATTTACACCGTTGTTTGACATTCATTTAAAGAAATCATGACCTTGGTATAGGTTCTTTCGTAGAATTGAGAAAAAAGTGACAAATATTTCGTTGGAACGTCCAAGGTTGTCACCTTTATAGATACTTGTTACGCATAAAAGCTTAAAAATGAGAACTTTTTTATAGTTTATCATAAAAGGATGTAAAACCTTATATTTTTTCATATTTGTGTCGAAAAACTATCAAAAAAGTTGTATTTATTTTCAATGTGTTTTCCTATTGTGATACAAAAAGTGATGATTTTAAATGCAAATATTTAAAGAATTGATCTTTTTTATACCGTTGTTTCGTAGAATCGAAAACAAAAGTGATCAATGTTTCATTGGAACGTCCAAGCTTGTCACCTTTACAGATCCTTGTTACGTATACAACCGTAAAAATGTGAACTTTTTTATAGTTTTTCATAAAACGGTGTAAAACATTGTAATTTTTAATACTCGTGTCGAAAAACATATACTTATTTTCATTGTTCTTTCCTTTAGTGATATAAAATATGATAATTTTAAATGCAAATATTTAAAGATGTGATCTGTTTTGCACCGTTGTTTGACACAGATTTATAAAATTTACGACCTTGATATAGGTTCTATCATAGAATCGAGAAATAAGGTGACTGATGTTTCATTGGAAAGTCCAAGCTTGTTACCTTTATAGATCTTTGTTACACATAGAACCGTAAAAATGTGAACATTTTATTGTTTTTCATAAAACGGTGTAAAACCATGTAATTTTTAATACTCGTGTCGAAAAACATGTATTTATTTTCAGTGTTCTTTCCTATAGTGATATAAAATATGATAATTTTATATCCAAATATTTAAAGACGTGGCCTTTTTTTACACCGTTGTTTGTTATAGATATTTAAAAATAATGACCTTGGTATAGGTTCTTTCGTAGAATCGAGAAAAAGGTGACCAATGTTTCATTGGAACGTCCAAGGTTGTCATCTTTATAGATCCTTGCTACGCATAAAATTGTAGAAATTTGAACTTTTTTATAGTTTATCATAAAAGGGTGTAAAAGCTTGTATTTTTTAATACTTGTGTCAAAAAACTTGAATTTTGTAATAACCGTGTTTTATTTATTGGAAGTTAAGGGTTGTAATTGTTTAGTTGATTGAAGTTGAGGGGGGTGTTTTGGAAATGTGAATTAAATTTCCTCCACCACCGCCTCATGTTTTCCAACAAATATAGATACATATTAAATGGTTTGTTGTTGGATGGATAAGTAAAAAAAGAAAAAGGAAACTTGGTCCCTGGGTTTCTTCGACAGAAATAAGAAGAAACAGAAAGAAGAGAAAGAAAGTATGTGTATATGCATGGGTGTCCGGCAAAAAGAGAAGCCATGGATTTTGTTAAGATTATGTGTTCCATACGAATTCCATACCCGAGTTGTTACCCGCTAGAAGTTTACCTGTCTATTTGGGACCGAGGTGAGTTTTTATAAATGAGTTTTATAAACTGAAATGCTTATGTTATTGAGAAAGGTTTTTATTTCGATAATATGCCTAATTGATATAATTGGATTATTATCGTTATATGAGTTGTTGGGAAAAATAACACATATGGATTTTATTTGAGAAGTTGTTATTAAATATTTTCCACGTACAAATATGTGTTATTTGATGAGATGAGAAAGCTTTTATAAAGCTTTTGTAAAATACGTGTTTTTCCGTCACACGTGATTTATTTCATACAAATGAGATTATATGATGTTGATTGTTAGTATTTTGTGAAAACTAACAAGTGAAAGAGGTTGACCAAAACTGTTTTGGGTCACGGGAAATCATGGCGGTGTATCCGCGATGAGTGGACGGAGAAAACGTATAAATGATTGTGGGTGGTATAATCGATATAAATTAGCCATCTCGTATGGCGTGAACCGGACCATATGCTCGTGACGCAGGCAATGGTTTGGAAAGGATGAGTGAGGCTAACCTGTATTAAAAAAGTACTGGTTAGGAGTACCCTGTTTATACGATGATGAATTTGGTGGTGTATCCGTGATGAGTGGACGGAGAAAACGTATAAATGATTGTGGGTGGAATACTCTATATATTAGCCATCTCGTATGGCGTGAACTGAACCATATGCTCGTGAAGCAGGCAATGGTTTGGAAAGAACGAGAGAATGATCCTGGTAAGTGTAATACCGGTTGAGAGTATTATGAGGATGTGATGCCTCGAGACCTGGGTTATGTTTAAATGATTTTAAAAATGATAAGGATTTATATCGGGTCAGTATGACTCGAGAACCTGAGTTATCGGGTCCTTTAAATGCGAGAAAATGATTTATGAAATCTTTATAAAAAGCAAAGTAAAACTTGTCGAGTCCGTTTGACCCGAGAAGTTAGATTGTCGTTGTCTTTTGATTCGAGAAAGTGTTTTTGTAGGGTCTATAGATGCCGAGCAACGAGGTTGTCGGGCTGTGAGACCCGAGGAACAAGTTGTCGGGTCTATGAGACCCGAGGAATAAAGTTGTCGGCTCTATAGGTGCCGAGGAACGAGGTTGTCGGGCCTATATGACCCGAGGAACAAGTTATCGGGCCTATGAGACCCGAGAAGTTGAGTTGTCGGCACCCACTTATGCGATAACTGGGTTGTCGGACCAGATTTAAAAGATAACCTTTCTGACTCAATAAGTTTATTGTTTTATTAAATGTTGAATTATAAATAGAAGAAAATTACTTATTGATTTATGTCAGAAAGAGGTTTTATGAAACATTGAGAAATATTTGGTATATTGGATTTGAGGAAAATATCATTTTAAATGATATGAGTTATGATTTGGCTCTTAAATCTATTTTGAAAGATTTTAGTCAAAGATGTGCTAACAGGGAATCACTCACTAGACCGTATGGTCTAACCCTCATTTTGTTTTCAAAAATATGCATTTCAGGATATTAGGTGATGCTTTTATTTGCGGGTTAAAGAGATGCTTTATGTCGAGCATGCTATGAAGTTAATATTTAATCTTCATAATTTTTAGATCGTTCATGTGAAGATTATTAGCGAAAATTTTTATTTGTCGTTGTTTGGCAGATTGTATAGAAGGAGACCCAATTTGTAGCCCAAATGTGGTGTCTTAATTGTATAATTTGCAGTATTTGTTATATGAGAACACGGGTTGTTACAGTTGGTATCAGAGCCTGAGTTTAAGGGATTTAGGTATCTAGATTGGTACCTAGACTTGAACTAGACTATTTTATGGAATGATAAGATGTCCTTATCTAGAACCTGTGGGTTATAAAATATAATGGTTTGATAGAACGGCATGTAAGGTAAATTCAAATTACATCAGGCCAATGTAATCATGAATTTACAGGTGCGTGCTAGTACTTGAAAACTTTATTATATTTGGGAATGTGATCAAAGTGCTTACTTTGTATTTTGCTTGGGGCGGGTTATTCTCATAAGTCGGTGAGAACGATTTCCGTCAGTTCGGGTAAAGCGAATTTGTTGCTCGAAATTAATACGGAAAGATGTGACCATCGGAATGGGTAAATTTTCGGTGAATTTGGGATTTTTATTGAGGTATCTTCAGATTTCTGAAATCGAAATGACTGAAAATACTGAATTTTATGGGCAAAGTGAAAGAGCTGCCTGATATTTGTGGTATTGTCGACTTGAGTAATCGTTGCCTGCTACTGTTATTGCTTCTCGTAGCCAAGCTGATTTATCACTATCTATTATTATTATTCAGAAAATTCTTTCTGGTAATTTGGATGTGATAAAAGAAATGTAATGCGTTATAGAGATTAACGTAATATTGATACCAGTAAATGTTTGACTGGGAGGTAAATTATTTGGTGTAGATATACACAAATAATATGAATGGTACCGATAAATTAATGAGATGTTTTCTTTCATGAGTTCGGATTGATAAAGAGGTGTCGTGGGAATATTTACGATAGACCTTATATATATCGATTTTATCTGAATTTGATAGTGTATCGGTTGAAAGAGGAATTTGTGAACTATAAAAGGGGTATTCTTATAGTTCAAAATTTATTTTGGGTTTCACGGTAAAGGCCCAGTTTACAGAATTCATCGGGGTAAGTGTGATTGAAATTTGAAGTTCCGTTATATATGTGAAAAGTTGAAACTGATCAGTTCTTAAAGCAACGGGGCGAGTATATCAGATGACTACGGTAAAGATTGAAGAGACATCGAATGTGGTGACAGGTACACTTTGGTATATTCAGTATGAATTAAAGTGTTATTTGAGTCTGGTACAGACGACTTATATGTTCTCTCGTTATTGGTTATTCGCATGTAAAGCCCGAATCCTTTGGGTTATGCTTTGATATTGAAAATGATTATCGATAATCAGATTATGATTACTAAAGTACATGATGGCCGATATATTGCTATATATGGGTGAGTAGCATCGATTCGAATTGCTCGCTATTGCTTTGAAAGAATTTGATGTTAGTTTGGACGAATTGGTTGGTAAGAAATCAAGCCAGAATTGATTTCTGGAAACTTGATCAACTAATTGTAAAGAAGTGATTATGTACCCGGTATGAGAATTTCGGGTTTTGAGTAAATTCGTTTGGGTTGATTAACGTACGGACGACAGCTATGGTTCTAGTTGATCAAAGAAATGGGAAACTCACGATGTTGTGAGAAGACTGGATTGAAAAGAGGGCCATGGACACAAGAAGAAGATGAACTTCTTGTTGGCATTTTTCTTAAATTGCCGATTCAAAGGTACGGTCTGGATTTTCGTTTTTGTACCGATCTTTTGTATCGATTAAGTTTATAACCGATTTTGAGATTTGATATCTTTTGACAAAGTTATTAAAAAGATTTCATTGCAAGTTTAAATTTCGATTTTATCGAACATGAAATCTTTGTTTGTATCCTTTCAAGTGTGTAAAACTTGAAAACTTTTTGGATTAAAGTCGAATTTTTGTTAAAAAATTATGGAGAAATTAGATCCTTTGGGATTAATTTCTAATAATCAAATGTTTTGGCTAGAGGTTTGAAGTGTTTTGGAAATTGAATTTCGATTTCTCATCGTTGAATTCCAAAAGAAAGCTTTATAAAGTGCATTTTTATATCTTGACGTTATTAATAACGTCGGAGTAAAAATTTGATTGAGGATTTTACAAGTTTGATCGTCAAAGTTTTGAATGAAACTTGATTTCTTGAAAGATGTAAAGTGTAGTAACTTAATTGTTATTACAAAAGACGATCATGGAGTATTGTGTTTGAAAAGAGAAATTTGGATTCCTCGATTTGGTGTCAAAAAGTATTAAAGGATGTTCACAATTTGGTCTTTCATTCCTTTGAATACTAATTTGATGTTTGGAAACGTTTGACAAATTTTAGTATCAAAAGGGGTGAGAAATTGATAGTCGATATTTTGAATCGAAAAGAAAAGAGTATAATATTTGAAGGATTGGTACCACGATTTGAGTGGTTACAGAATATCTTCAAAGAATTGAAGAGATGCCTGACTACGACTTTGATAGAAAGGAAATAATGGTAGGCGTGATTTCGGGAATCCTTATTTTCTTGGAGCGGGCTTCTTTTATAATACTCCGGGCTCTTGATTGGTGACCATGATAGATTTATCCATATGGATTTGGATCTTTACTAGAAAATGGTCAAGTTTCTTACAAGAGCCTCAGATGGGGAGGTTATGTGAGTGGTAGTCATATCTCCGATTGTAGTTCTTATAACATGGGGATGTTGGCTGATTTTGATACTTGGTCGAGATATTATTGGTTTGGATTATTCATGGCTGGAACATCTCTTCTTCTGGTTGTTGTACCGTTCGGTACGTATGAATTGTGTACAGTTTATATCACAGCTAGTTCAACTGCTCCACAACCGTTTGGGTGTTGGTTTGAAAGTATCATGAATCTTCTTATTCTGACAGAAGTAAAGTTGGTTCAGTATATGATTATTTGGACCACCAGATTTAAATGACTTATATTCTAAGTCATCGAGAAAGGTATTATACCTTGGGTTTCTTTATATCTTGGGTCACTTCTTGTGTACTCTATATTGTATGGTTTAGCACCAAAAGTGTGGAGTAAGTTTGTGATATATTACATCAGTTGCAGTGAAAACTGGATGGTAATATGGGGGAATATTTACACGAGCTTGAACTTCTTCAAAGTCGTGTTATTGATCTTCTTATTACTGACACAATTCGTGTCTTCATATACTTTGAAGTTCACTATTGGTATCTTGGGCACCGTATCAGTTATGCTGTTGTGCAGATATGCGATTGTGCGATTATACTGATTGAGCGATTATACGATTGTGCACTTATGCGGTTAAGGTTATAAGGTAATACTGACAGTATTATTGTGGTATTATGAATGACTGCGAGAAGTTGTGGTATATTTATGCTCAGTATCTCGTATATGTTTACACTAAGAAAGTGTTTTGGTGGGATCTGGTGAGAGATTGAAATATCCTGGTTTGCTCTAGTGATTGAATTCCGGGACGGAATTATTTGAAGGAGGGGATATTGTAATAACCGGGTTTTATTTATTGGAAGTTAAGGGTTGTAATTGTTTAGTTGATTGAAGTTGAGGGGGGTGTTTTGGAAATGTAAATTAAATTTCCTCCACCACCGCCTCATGTTTTCCAACAAATATAGATACATATTAAATGGTTTGTTGTTGGATGGATAAGTAAAGAAAAGAAAAAGGAAACTTGGTCCCTGGGTTTCTTCGACAGAAATAAGAAGAAACAGAAAGAAGAGAAAGCAAGTATGCGTATATGCATGGGTGTCTGGCAAAAAGAGAAGCCATGGATTTTGTTAAGATTATGTGTTCCATACGAATTCCATACCCGAGTTGTTACCCGCTAGAAGTTTACCTGTGTATTTGGGACCGAGGTGAGTTTTTATAAATGAGTTTTATAAACTGAAATGCTTATGTTATTGAGAAAGGTTTTTATTTCGATAATATGCCTAATTGATATAATTGGATTATTATCGTTATATGAGTTGTTGGGAAAAATAACACACATGGATTTTATTTGAGAAGTTGTTATTAAATATTTTCCACGTAAAAATATGTGTTATTTGATGAGATGAGAAAGCTTTTATAAAGCTTTTGTAAAATACGTGTTTTTCCGTCACACGTGATTTATTTCATACAAATGAGATTATATGATGTTGATTGTTAGTATTTTGTGAAAACTAACAAGTGAAAGAGGTCGACCAAAACTGTTTTGGGTCACGGGAAATTATGGCGGTGTATCCGCGATGAGTGGACGGAGAAAACGTATAAATGATTGTGGGTGGTATAATCGATATAAATTAGCCATCTCGTATGGCGTGAACCGGACCATATGCTCGTGACGCAGGCAATGGTTTGGAAAGGATGAGTGAGGCTAACCTGTATTAAAAAAGTACTGGTTAGGAGTACCCTGTTTATACGATGATGAATTTGGTGGTGTATCCGTGATGAGTGGACGGAGAAAATGTATAAATGATTGTGGGTGGAATACTCTATATATTAGCCATCTCGTATGGCGTGAACTGAACCATATGCTCGGGAAGCAGGCAATGGTTTGGAAAGAACGAGAGAATGATCCTGGTATGTGTAATACCGGTTGAGAGTATTATGAGGATGTGATGCCTCGAGACCTGGGTTATGTTTAAATGATTTTAAAAATGATAAGGATTTATATCGGGTCAGTATGACTCGAGAACCTGAGTTATCGGGTCCTTTAAATGCGAGAAAATGATTTATGAAATCTTTATAAAAAGCAAAGTAAAACTTGTCGAGTCCGTTTGACCCGAGAAGTTAGATTGTCGTTGTCCTTTGATTCGAGAAAGTGTTTTTGTAGGGTCTATAGATGCCGAGCAACGAGGTTGTCGGGCTGTGAGACCCGAGGAACAAGTTGTCGGGTCTATGAGACCCGAGGAATAAAGTTGTCGGCTCTATAGGTGCCGAGGAACGAGGTTGTCGGGCCTGTATGACCCGAGGAACAAGTTATCGGGCCTATGAGACCCGAGAAGTTGAGTTGTCGGCACCCACTTATGCGATAACTGGGTTGTCGGACCAGATTTAAAAGATAACCTTTCTGACTCAATAAGTTTATTGTTTTGTTAAATGTTGAATTATAAATAGAAGAAAATTACTTATTGATTTATGTCAGAAAGAGGTTTTATGAAACATTGAGAAATATTTGGTATATTGGATTTGAGGAAAATATCATTTTAAATGATATGAGTTATGATTTGGCTCTTAAATCTATTTTGAAAGATTTTAGTCAAAGATGTGCTAACAGGGAATCACACACTAGACTGTATGGTCTAACCCTCATTTTGTTTTCAAAAATATGCATTTCAGGATATCAGCTGACGCTTTTATTTGCGGGTTAAAGAGATGCTTTATGTCGAGCATGCTATGAAGTTAATATTTAATCTTCATAATTTTTAGATCGTTCATGTGAAGATTATTAGCGAAAATTTTTATTTGTCGTTGTTTGGCAGATTGTATAGAAGGAGACCTAATTTGTGGCCCAAATGTGGTGTCTTAATTGTATAATTTGCAGTATTTGTTATATGAGAACACGGGTTGTTACAAATTTATTTTCAATTTTCATTCCAATAGTGATACAAAAAATGATGATTTTAAATGCAAATATTCAAAGAGGTGATCTATTTACACCGTTGTTTGGACATTCATTTAAAAAATGATGACCTTGATATAGGAAATTTCGTAGAATTGAGAAAAAGGTGACCAACGTTTCATTGGAACGTCCAAGGTTGTCACCTTTATAGATACTTGTTACGCATAAAAGCTTAAAAATGAGAACTTTTTTATAGTTTATCATAAAAGGATGTAAAACCTTATATTTTTTCATATTTGTGTCGAAGAACTATCAAAAAAGTTGTATTTATTTTCAATGTGTTTTCCTATTGTGATACAAAAAGTGATGATTTTAAATGCAAATATTTAAAGAATTGATCTTTTTTATACCGTTGTTTATCATAGGTTAAAAAAATCATGACCTTGAAATAGGTTGTTTCGTAGAATCGAAAAACAAAGTGATCAATGTTTCATTGGAACGTCCAAGCTTGTCACCTTTACAGATCCTTGTTACGTATACAACCGTAAAAATGTGAACTTTTTTATAGTTTTTCATAAAACGGTGTAAAACATTATAATTTTTAATACTCGTGTCGAAAAACATATACTTATTTTCATTGTTCTTTCCTTTAGTGATATAAAATATGATAATTTTAAATGCAAATATTTAAAGATGTGATCTGTTTTGCACCGTTGTTTCACACAGATTTATAAAATTTATGACCTTGATATAGGTTCTATCATAGAATCGAGAAATAAGGTGACTGATGTTTCATTGGAAAGTCCAAGCTTGTTACCTTTATAGATCTTTGTTACACATAGAACCGTAAAAATGTGAACATTTTATTGTTTTTCATAAAACGGTGTAAAACCATGTAATTTTTAATACTCGTGTCGAAAAACATGTATTTATTTTCAGTGTTCTTTCCTATAGTGATATAAAATATGATAATTTTATATCCAAATATTTAAAGACGTGGCCTTTTTTTACACCGTTGTTTGTTATAGATATTTAAAAATAATGACCTTGGTATAGGTTCTTTCGTAGAATCGAGAAAAAGGTGACCAATGTTTCATTGGAACGTCCAAGGTTGTCATCTTTATAGATCCTTGTTACGCATAAAATTGTAAAAATGTGAACTTTTTAATAGTTTATCATTAAAGGGTGTAAAAGCTTGTATTTTTTAATACTTGTGTCAAAAAACTTGTATTTATTTTCAAATTCCATTCCAATAGTGATACAAAAAATGATTATTTTAAATGCAAATATTCAAAGACGTGAACTATTTACACCGTTGTTTGACATTCATTTAAAAAATCATGACCTTGATATAGGAAATTTCGTGGAATTGAGAAAAAGGTGACCAACGTTTCATTGGAACGTCCAAGGTTGTCACCTTTATAGATCCTTGTTACGCATAAAAGCTTAAAAATGAGAATTTTTTATAGTTTATCATAAAAGGGTGTAAAACCTTGTATTTTTTAATATATGGGTCGAAAAACTGTCAAAAAATTTGTATTTATTTTCAATGTGTTTTCCTATTGTGATACAAAATGTGATGATTTTAAATGCCATTATTTAAAGAAGTGATCTTTTTTATACCGATGTTTATCATAGGTTTAAAAAATCATGACCTTGAATTAGGTTGTTTCGTAGAATCGAGAAAAAAGGTGATCAATGTTTCATTGGAACGTCCAAGCTTGTCACCTTTACAGATCCTTGTTACGTATAGAACCGTAAAAATGTGAACTTTTTTTATAGTTTTCCATAAAACGGTGTAAAACTTTGTAATTTTTAATACTCGTGTCGAAAAACTTGTATTTATTTTCATTGTTCTTTCCTTTAGTCATATAAAATATGATAATTTTAAATGCAAATATTTAAAGATGTGATCTGTTTTGCACAGTTGTTTGCATTCATTTAAAAAATCAGGACCTTGATATTGGAAATTTCGTAGAACTGAGAAAAAGGTGACCAACGTTTCATTGGAACGTCCAAGGTTGTCACCTTTATAGATCTTTGTTATGCATAAAATTGTAAAAATGTGAACTCTTTTATAGTTTATCGTTAAAGGGTGTAAAGGCTTGTATTTTTTAATACTTGTGTCAAAAAACTTGTATTTATTTCCAAATTCCATTCCAATAGTGATACAAAAAATGATGATTTTAAATGCAAATATTCAAAGACGTGACCTATTTACACTGTTGTTTGACATTCATTTAAAAAATCATGACCTTGAGATAGGAAATTTCGTAGAATTGAGAAAAAGGTGACCAACGTTTCATTGGAACGTCCAAGGTTGTCACCTTTATAGATCCTTGTTACGCATAAAAGCTTAAAAATGAGAATTTTTTATAGTTTATCATAAAAGGGTGTAAAACCTTGTATTTTTTAATATTTGGGTCGAAAAACTGTCAAAAAAGTTGTATTTATTTTCAATGTGTTTTCCTATTGTGATACAAAATGTGATGATTTTAAATGCAATTATTTAAAGAAGTGATCTTTTTTATACCGTTGTTTATCATAGGTTTAAAAAATCATGACCTTGAAATAGGTTGCTTCGTAGAATCGAGAAAAAAGGTGATCAATGTTTCATTGGAACGTCCAAGCTTGTCACCTTTACAGATCCTTGTTACGATACAACCGTAAAAATGTGAACTTTTTCATAGTTTTTCATAAAACGGTGTAAAACATTGTAATTTTTAATACTCGTGTCGAAAAACATATACTTATTTTCATTGTTCTTTCCTTTAGTGATATAAAATATGATAATTTTAAATGCAAATATTTAAAGATGTGATCTGTTTTTACCTTGATATAGGTTCTTTCGTAGAATCGAGAAATAAGGTGACCGATGTTTCATTGGAACGTCCAAGCTTGTTACCTTTATAGATCTTTGTTACACATAGAACCGTAAAAATGTGAACATTTTATTGTTTTTCATAAAACGGTGTAAAACCATGTAATTTTTAATACTTGTGTCGAAAAACATGTATTTATTTTCAATGTTCTTTCCTATAATGATATAAAATATGATAATTTTAAATGCAAATATTTAAAGACGTGGCATTTTTTACACCATTGTTTGTTATAGATTTAAAACAATCATGACCTTGGTATAGGTTCTTTCGTAGAATCGAAAAAAGGTGACCAATGCTTCATTGGAATGTTCAAGGTTGTCACCTTTATATATCCTTGTTACGCATAAAATTGTAAAAATGTGAACTTTTTTATAGTTTATCATAAAAGGGTGTAAAAGCTTGTATTTTTTAATAATTGTGTCAAAAAACTTGTATTTATTTTCAATTTTCATTCCAATAGTGATTCAAAAGATGATGATTTTAAATGCAAATATTCAAAGACGTGACCTATTTACACCGTTGTTTGACACTCATTTAAAAAATAATGACCTTGATATAGGAAATTTCGTAGAATTGAGAAAAAGGTGACCAACGTTTCATTGGAACGTCCAAGGTTGTCACCTTTATAGATCCTTGTGACGCATAAAAGCTTAAAAATGAGAACTTTTTTATAGTTTATCATAAAATAAAAAGGTGTAAAACCTTGTAATTTTTAATATTTGGGTCGAAAAACTTTCAAAAAGGTTGTATTTATTTTCAATGTGTTTTCCTATTGTGATACAAAATGTGATGATTTTAAATTCAAATATTTAAAGAAGTCATCTTTTTTATACCGTTGTTTATCATAGGTTTAAAAAATCATGACCTTGAAATAGGTTGTTCAGTAGAATCGAGAAAAAAGGTGATCAATGTTTCATTGGAACGTCCAACTTGTCACCTTTACAGATCCTTGTTACGTATAGAACCGTAAAAATGTGAACTTTTTTTATAGTTTTTCATAAAACGGTGTAAAACTTTGTAAGTTTTAATACTCGTGTCGAAAAACTTGTATTTATTTTCATTGTTCTTTCCTTTAGTCATATAAAATATGATAATTTTAAATGCAAATATTTAAAGATGTGATCTGTTTTGCACAGTTGTTTGACATTCATTTAAAAAATCTGGTTCTTGATATAGGAAATTTCGTAGAACTGAGAAAAAGGTGACCAACGTTTCATTGGAACGTCCAAGGTTGTCACCTTTATAGATCTTTGTTACGCATAAAATTGTAAAAATTTGAACTTTTTTATAGTTTATCGTCAAATGGTGTAAAAGCTTGTATTTTTTAATACTTGTGTTAAAAAACTTGTATTTATTTTCAAATTCCATTCCAATAGTGATACAAAAAATGATGATTTTAAACGCAAATATTCAAAGACGTGACCTATTTACACCGTTGTTTGACATTCATTTAAAAAATCATGACCTTGATATAGGAAATTTCGTGGAATTGAGAAAAAGGTGATCAAAGTTTCATTGGAACGTCCAAGGTTGTCACCTTTATAGATCCTTGTTACGCATAAAAGCTTAAAAATGAGAATTTTTTATAGTTTATCATAAAAGAGTGTAAAACCTTGTATTTTTTAAATCATTGTGTCAAAAAACTGTCAAAAAACTTGTATTTATTTTCAATGTGTTTTCCTATTTTGATACAAAATGTGATAATTTTAAATGAAAATATTTAAAGACGTAATGTTTTTTACACCGTTTTTTCTCATAAATTTAGAAAATCATGAACTTGAAATAGGTTGTTTCGTAGAATCGTGAAAAAAGGTGACCGATGTTTCAGTGGAACGTCAAAGCTTGTCACATTTACAGATCCTTGTTACCTATAGAACCGTAAAAATGTGAACTTTTTTATAGTTTTTCATAAAACGGTGTGAAATTTTGGAATAGTTAATACTCGTGTTGAAAAACTTGTATTTATTTTCATTGGTCTTTCCTTTAGTGATAAAAAATATGATAATTTTAAATGCAAATATTTAAAGATGTGATCTGTTTTGCACTGTTGTTTGACATTCATTTAAAAAATCAGGACCATGATATAGGAAATTTCGTAGAACTGAGAAAAAGGTGACCAACGTTTCATTAGAACGTCCAAGGTTGTCACCTTTATAGATCTTTGTTACGCATAAAAGCTTAAAAATGAGAACTTTTTTATACTTTATCATAAAAGGGTGTAAAACCTTGTATTTTTTAATATTTGGGTCGAAAAACTGTCAAAAAGGTTGTATTTATTTTCAATGTGTTTTCCTATTGTGATACAAAATGTGATGATTTTAAATGCAAATATTTAAAGAAGTGATCTTTTTTATACCGTTGTTTATCATAGGTTTAAAAAATCATGCCCTTGAAATAGGTTGTTTCGTAGTATCGAGAAAAGTGATCAATGTTTCATTGGAACGTCCAAGCTTGTCACCTTTACAGATCCTTGTTACGTATAGAACCGTAAAAATGTGAACTTTTTTTATAGTTTATCATAAAACGGTGTGAAATTTTGGAATAGTTAATACTCGTGTTGAAAAACTTGTATTTATTTTCATTGGTCTTTCCTTTAGTGATAAAAAATATGATAATTTTAAATGCAAATATTTAAAGATGTGATCTGTTTTGCACTGTTGTTTGACATTCATTTAAAAAATCAGGACCATGATATAGGAAATTTCGTAGAACTGAGAAAAAGGTGACCAACGTTTCATTGGAACGTCCAAGGTTGTCACCTTTATAGATCTTTGTTACGCATAAAAGCTTAAAAATGAGAACTTTTTTATACTTTATCATAAAAGGGTGTAAAACCTTGTATTTTTTAATATTTGGGTCGAAAAACTGTCAAAAAGGTTGTATTTATTTTCAATGTGTTTTCCTATTGTGATACAAAATGTGATGATTTTAAATGCAAATATTTAAAGAAGTGATGTTTTTTATACCGTTGTTTATCATAGGTTTAAAAAATCATGACCTTGAAATAGGTTGTTTCGTAGAATCGTGAAAAAAGGTGACCCATGTTTCATTGGAACGTCCAAGCTTGTCACCTTTACAGATCCTTGTTACGTATAGAACCGTAAAAATGTGAACTTTTTTTATAGTTTATCATAAAACGGTGTGAAATTTTGGAATAGTTAATACTCGTGTTGAAAAACTTGTATTTATTTTCATTGGTCTTTCCTTTAGTGATAAAAAATATGATAATTTTAAATGCAAATATTTAAAGATGTGATCTGTTTTGCACTGTTGTTTGACATTCATTTAAAAAATCAGGACCATGATATAGGAAATTTCGTAGAACTGAGAAAAAGGTGACCAACGTTTCATTGGAACGTCCAAGGTTGTCACCTTTATAGATCTTTGTTACGCATAAAAGCTTAAAAATGAGAACTTTTTTATAGTTTATCATAAAAGGGTGTAAAACCTTGTATTTTTTAATATTTGGGTCGAAAAACTGTCAAAAAGGTTGTATTTATTTTCAATGTGTTTTCCTATTGTCATACAAAATGTGATGATTTTAAATGCAAATATTTAAAGAAGTGATCTTTTTTATACCGTTGTTTATCATAGGTTTAAAAAATCATGCCCTTGAAATAGGTTGTTTCGTAGTATCGAGAAAATTGATCAATGTTTCATTGGAACGTCCAAGCTTGTCACCTTTACAGATCCTTGTTACGTATAGAACCGTAAAAATTTGAACTTTTTTTATAGTTTATCATAAAACGGTGTGAAATTTTGGAATAGTTAATACTCGTGTTGAAAAACTTGTATTTATTTTCATTGGTCTTTCCTTTAGTGATAAAAAATATGATAATTTTAAATGCAAATATTTAAAGATGTGATCTGTTTTGCACTGTTGTTTGACATTCATTTAAAAAATCAGGACCATGATATAGGAAATTTCGTAGAACTAAGAAAAAGGTGACCAACGTTTCATTGGAACGTCCAAGGTTGTCACCTTTATAGATCTTTGTTACGCATAAAAGCTTAAAAATGAGAACTTTTTTATAGTTTATCATAAAAGGGTGTAAAACCTTGTATTTTTTAATATTTGGGTCGAAAAACTGTCAAAAAGGTTGTATTTATTTTCAATGTGTTTTCCTATTGTGATACAAAATGTGATGATTTTAAATGCAAATATTTAAAGAAGTGCTCTTTTTTATACCGTTGTTTATCATAGGTTTAAAAAATCATGCCCTTGAAATAGGTTGTTTCGTAGTATCAAGAAAAGTGATCAATGTTTCATTGGAACGTCCAAGCTTGTCACCTTTACAGATCCTTGTTACGTATAGAACCGTAAAAATGTGAACTTTTTTTATAGTTTATCATAAAACGGTGTGAAATTTTGGAATAGTTAATACTCGTGTTGAAAAACTTGTATTTATTTTCATTGGTCTTTCCTTTAGTGATAAAAAATATGATAATTTTAAATGCAAATATTTAAAGATGTGATCTGTTTTGCACTGTTGTTTGACATTCATTTAAAAAATCAGGACCATGATATAGGAAATTTCGTAGAACTGAGAAAAAGGTGACCAACGTTTCATTGGAACGTCCAAGGTTATCACCTTTATAGATCTTTGTTACGCATAAAAGCTTAAAAATGAGAACTTTTTTATAGTTTATCATAAAAGGGTGTAAAACCTTGTATTTTTTAATATTTGGGTCGAAAAACTGTCAAAAAGGTTGTATTTATTTTCAATGTGTTTTCCTATTGTGATACAAAATGTGATGATTTTAAATGCAAATATTTAAAGAAGTGATCTTTTTTATACCGTTGTTTAT
Organism: Silybum marianum; assembly: GCA_036898165.1. Classification (NCBI taxonomy): domain Eukaryota; kingdom Viridiplantae; phylum Streptophyta; class Magnoliopsida; order Asterales; family Asteraceae; genus Silybum; species Silybum marianum. Next base: position 8,619,256 of record CM072540.1, on the reverse strand, counting down.
CATAGGTTTAAAAAATCATGCCCTTGAAATAGGTTGTTTCGTAGTATCGAGAAAAGTGATCAATGTTTCATTGGAACGTCCAAGCTTGTCACCTTTACAGATCCTTGTTACGTATAGAACCGTAAAAATTTGAACTTTTTTTATAGTTTATCATAAAACGGTGTGAAATTTTGGAATAGTTAATACTCGTGTTGAAAAACTTGTATTTATTTTCATTGGTCTTTCCTTTAGTGATAAAAAATATGATAATTTTAAATGCAAATATTTAAAGATGTGATCTGTTTTGCACTGTTGTTTGACATTCATTTAAAAAATCAGGACCATGATATAGGAAATTTCGTAGAACTAAGAAAAAGGTGACCAACGTTTCATTGGAACGTCCAAGGTTGTCACCTTTATAGATCTTTGTTACGCATAAAAGCTTAAAAATGAGAACTTTTTTATAGTTTATCATAAAAGGGTGTAAAACCTTGTATTTTTTAATATTTGGGTCGAAAAACTGTCAAAAAGGTTGTATTTATTTTCAATGTGTTTTCCTATTGTGTGATACAAAATGTGATGATTTTAAATGCAAATATTTAAAGAAGTGCTCTTTTTTATACCGTTGTTTATCATAGGTTTAAAAAATGATGCCCTTGAAATAGGTTGTTTCGTAGTATCGAGAAAAGTGATCAATGTTTCATTGGAACGTCCAAGCTTGTCACCTTTACAGATCCTTGTTACGTATAGAACCGTAAAAATGTGAACTTTTTTTATAGTTTATCATAAAACGGTGTGAAATTTTGGAATAGTTAATACTCGTGTTGAAAAACTTGTATTTATTTTCATTGGTCTTTCCTTTAGTGATAAAAAATATGATAATTTTAAATGCAAATATTTAAAGATGTGATCTGTTTTGCACTGTTGTTTGACATTCATTTAAAAAATCAGGACCATGATATAGGAAATTTCGTAGAACTGAGAAAAAGGTGACCAACGTTTCACTGGAACGTCCAAGGTTGTCACCTTTATAGATCTTTGTTACGCATAAAAGCTTAAAAATGAGAACTTTTTTATAGTTTATCATAAAAGGGTGTAAAACCTTGTATTTTTTAATATTTGGGTCGAAAAACTGTCAAAAAGGTTGTATTTATTTTCAATGTGTTTTCCTATTGTGATACAAAATGTGATGATTTTAAATGCAAATATTTAAAGAAGTGATCTTTTTTATACCGTTGTTTATCATAGGTTTAAAAAATCATGCCCTTGAAATAGGTTGTTTCGTAGTATCGAGAAAAGTGATCAATGTTTCATTGGAACGTCCAAGCTTGTCACCTTTACAGATCCTTGTTACGTATAGAACCGTAAAAATGTGAACTTTTTTTATAGTTTATCATAAAACGGTGTAAAACTTTGTAATTTTTAATACTCGTGTCGAAAAACTTGTACTTATTTTCATTGTTCTTTCCTTTAGTGATATAAAATATGATAATTTTAAATGCAAATATTTAAAGATGTGATCTGTTTTGCACTGTTGTTTGACATTCATTTAAAAAATCACGACCATGGTATAGGAAATTTCGTAGAACTGAGAAAAAGGTGACCAACGTTTCATTGGAACGTCCAAGGTTGTCACCTTTATAGATCATTGTTACGCATAAAATTGTAAAAATGTGAACTTTTTTATATTTTATCATTAAAGGGTGTAAAAGCTTGTATTTTTTAATACTTGTGTCAAAAAACCTGTATTTATTTTCAATTTTCATTCCAATAGTGATACATAAAATGATGATTTTAAATGAAAATATTTAAAGGCTCTGCTCTTTTTTACACCGTTGTTTGTTATAGATTTAAAAAATCTTGAACTTGATATAGGTTCTTTCGTAGAATCGAGAAAAAGTTGACCAATGTTTCATTGGAATATCCAAGGTTGTCATCTTAATAGATCCTTGTTACGCATAAAAGCGTAAAAATGAGAACTTTTTTATAGGTTATCATAAAAGAGTGTAAAAGCTTGTATTTTTTAAATCATTGTGTCCAAAAACTGTCAAAAAACATGTATTTATTTTCAACGTGTTTTCCAATTTTGATACAAAATGTGATAATTTTAAATGAAAATATTTAAAGACGTGATGTTTTTTACACCGTTTTTTCTCATAGATTTAAAAAATCATGACCTTGAAATAGGTTGTTTCGTAGAATCGTGAAAAAAGGTGACCGATGTTTCATTGGAACGTCCAAGCTTGTCACCTTTACAGATCCTTGTTACGTATAGAACCGTAAAAATGTGAACTTTTTTTATAGTTTATCATAAAACGGTGTGAAATTTTGGAATAGTTAATACTCGTGTTGAAAAACTTGTATTTATTTTCATTGGTCTTTCCTTTAGTGATAAAAAATATGATAATTTTAAATGCAAATATTTAAAGATGTGATCTGTTTTGCACTGTTGTTTGACATTCATTTAAAAAATCAGGACCATGATATAGGAAATTTCGTAGAACTGAGAAAAAGGTGACCAACGGTTCATTAGAACGTCCAAGGTTGTCACCTTTATAGATCTTTGTTACGCATAAAAGCTTAAAAATGAGAACTTTTTTATACTTTATCATAAAAGGGTGTAAAACCTTGTATTTTTTAATATTTGGGTCGAAAAACTGTCAAAAAGGTTGTATTTATTTTCAATGTGTTTTCCTATTGTAATACAAAATGTGATGATTTTAAATGCAAATATTTAAAGAAGTGATCTTTTTTATACCGTTGTTTATCATAGGTTTAAAAAATCATGCCCTTGAAATAGGTTGTTTCGTAGTATCGAGAAAAGTGATCAATGTTTCATTGGAACGTCCAAGCTTGTCACCTTTACAGATCCTTGTTACGTATAGAACCGTAAAAATTTGAACTTTTTTTATAGTTTATCATAAAACGGTGTGAAATTTTGGAATAGTTAATACTCGTGTTGAAAAACTTGTATTTATTTTCATTGGTCTTTCCTTTAGTGATAAAAAATATGATAATTTTAAATGCAAATATTTAAAGATGTGATCTGTTTTGCACTGTTGTTTGACATTCATTTAAAAAATCAGGACCATGATATAGGAAAATTCGTAGAACTAAGAAAAAGGTGACCAACGTTTCATTGGAACGTCCAAGGTTGTCACCTTTATAGATCTTTGTTACGCATAAAAGCTTAAAAATGAGAACTTTTTTATAGTTTATCATAAACGGGTGTAAAACCTTGTATTTTTTAATATTTGGGTCGAAAAACTGTCAAAAAGGTTGTATTTATTTTCAATGTGTTTTCCTATTGTGATACAAAATGTGATGATTTTAAATGCAAATAGTTAAAGAAGTGCTCTTTTTTATACCGTTGTTTATCATAGGTTTAAAAAATCATGCCCTTGAAATAGGTTGTTTCGTAGTATCGAGAAAAGTGATCAATGTTTCATTGGAACGTCCAAGCTTGTCACCTTTACAGATCCTTGTTACGTATAGAACCGTAAAAATGTGAACTTTTTTTATAGTTTATCATAAAACGGTGTGAAATTTTGGAATAGTTAATACTCGTGTTGAAAAACTTGTATTTATTTTCATTGGTCTTTCCTTTAGTGATAAAAAATATGATAATTTTAAATGCAAATATTTAAAGATGTGATCTGTTTTGCACTGTTGTTTGACATTCATTTAAAAAATCAGGACCATGATATAGGAAATTTCGTAGAACTGAGAAAAAGGTGACCAACGTTTCACTGGAACGTCCAAGGTTGTCACCTTTATAGATCTTTGTTACGCATAAAAGCTTAAAAATGAGAACTTTTTTATAGTTTATCATAAAAGGGTGTAAAACCTTGTATTTTTTAATATTTGGGTCGAAAAACTGTCAAAAAGGTTGTATTTATTTTCAATGTGTTTTCCTATTGTGATACAAAATGTGATGATTTTAAATGCAAATATTTAAAGAAGTGATCTTTTTTATACCGTTGTTTATCATAGGTTTAAAAAATCATGCCCTTGAAATAGGTTGTTTCGTAGTATCGAGAAAAGTGATCAATGTTTCATTGGAACGTCCAAGCTTGTCACCTTTACAGATCCTTGTTACGTATAGAACCGTAAAAATGTGAACTTTTTTTATAGTTTATCATAAAACGGTGTAAAACTTTGTAATTTTTAATACTCGTGTCGAAAAACTTGTACTTATTTTCATTGTTCTTTCCTTTAGTGATATAAAATATGATAATTTTAAATGCAAATATTTAAAGATGTGATCTGTTTTGCACTGTTGTTTGACATTCATTTAAAAAATCACGACCATGATATAGGAAATTTCGTAGAACTGAGAAAAAGGTGACCAACGTTTGGAACGTCCAAGGTTGTCACCTTTATAGATCATTGTTACGCATAAAATTGTAAAAATGTGAACTTTTTTATATTTTATCATTAAAGGGTGTAAAAGCTTGTATTTTTTAATACTTGTGTCAAAAAACCTGTATTTATTTTCAATTTTCATTCCAATAGTGATACATAAAATGATGATTTTAAATGAAAATATTTAAAGGCTCTGATCTTTTTTACACCGTTGTTTGTTATAAATTTAAAAAATCTTGAACTTGATATAGGTTCTTTCGTAGAATCGAGAAAAAGTTGACCAATGTTTCATTGGAATATCCAAGGTTGTCATCTTAATAGATCCTTGTTACGCATAAAAGCGTAAAAATGAGAACTTTTTTATAGGTTATCATAAAAGAGTGTAAAAGCTTGTATTTTTTAAATCATTGTGTCCAAAAACTGTCAAAAAACATGTATTTATTTTCAACGTGTTTTCCAATTTTGATACAAAATGTGATAATTTTAAATGAAAATATTTAAAGACGTGATGTTTTTTACACCGTTTTTTCTCATAGATTTAAAAAATCATGACCTTGAAATAGGTTGTTTCATAGAATCGAGAAAAAAGGTGACCGATGTTTCAGTGGAACGTCCAAGCTTGTCACCTTTACAGATCTTTGTTACGTATAGTACCGTAAAAATGTGAACTTTTTTTATAGTTTTTCATAAAACGGTGAAAAACTTTGTAATTTTTAATACTCATGTCGAAAAACTTGTATTTATTTTCATTGTTCTTTCTTTTAGTGATATAAAATATGATATATTTAAATGCAAATATTTAAAGATGTGATTTGTTTTGCACCGTTGTTTGACATAGATTTAAAAAATTTATGCCCATGATATAGGTTCTTTCGTAGATTTAAAAAATCTTGAACTTTATATAGGTTCTTTCGTAAAATCGAGAAAAAAGTGACCAATGTTTCATTGGAATATCCAAGGTTGTCATCTTTATAGATCCTTGTTACGCATAAAAGCGTAAAAAAATGAGATCTTTTTTATTGGTTATATAAAAGAGTGTAAAAGCTTGTATTTTTTAAATCATTGTGTCCAAAAACTGTCAAAAAACTTGTATTTATTTTCAATGTGTTTTCCTATTTTGATACAAAATGTGATAATTTTAAATGAAAATATTTAAAGACGTGATGTTTTTTACACCGTTTTTTCTCATAAATTTTAAAAATCATGACCCTGAAATAGGTTGTTTCGTATAATCGTGAAAAAAGATGACCGATGTTTCAGTGGAACGTCCAAGCTTGTCACATTTACAGATCCTTGTTACGTATAGAACCATAAAAATGTGAACTTTTTCATAGTTTTTCATAAAACGGTGTGAAATTTTGGAATAGTTAATACTCGTGTTGAAAAACTTGTATTTATTTTCATTGGTCTTTCCTTTAGTGATAAAAAATATGATAATTTTAAATGTATATATTTAAAGATGTGATACATTTTTGCACTTTGTTGTTTGACATTCATTTAAAAAATCAGGACCATGATATAGGAAATTTCGTAGAACTGAGAAAAAAGTGACCAACGTTTCATTGGAACGTCTAAGGTTGTCACCTTTATAGATCTTTGTTACGCATAAAAGCTTAAAAATGAGAACTTTTTTATAGTTTATCATAAAAGGGTGTAAAACCTTGTATTTTTTAATATTTGGGTCGAAAAACTGTCAAAAAGGTTGTATTTATTTTCAATGTGTTTTCCTATTGTGATACAAAATGTGATGATTTTAAATGCAAATATTTTAAGAAGTGATCTTTTTTATACCCGTTGTTTATCATAGGTTTAAAAAATCATGCCCTTGAAATAGGTTGTTTCGTAGTATCGAGAAAAGTGATCAATGTTTCATTGGAACGTCCAAGCTTGTAACCTTTACAGATCCTTGTTACGTATAGAACCGTAAAAATGTGAACTTTTTTTATAGTTTATCATAAAACGGTGTAAAACTTTGTAATTTTTAATACTCGTGTCGAAAAACTTGTATTTATTTTCATTGTTCTTTCCTTTAGTGATATAAAATATGATAATTTTAAATGCAAATATTAAAAGATGTGATCTGTTTTGCACCGTTGTTTGACATTCATTTAAAAAATCACGACCATGATATAGGAAATTTCGTAGAACTGAGAAAAAGGTGACCAACGTTTCATTGGAACGTCCAAGGTTGTCACCTTTATAGATCATTGTTACGCATAAAATTGTAAAAATGTGAACTTTTTTATATTTTATCATTAAAGGGTGTAAAAGCTTGTATTTTTTAATACTTGTGTCAAAAAACCGTATTTATTTTCAATTTTCATTCCAATAGTGATACATAAAATGATGATTTTAAATGAAAATATTTAAAGGCTCTGCTCTTTTTTACACCGTTGTTTGTTATAGATTTAAAAAATCTTGAACTTGATATAGGTTCTTTCGTAGAATCGAGAAAAAGTTGACCAATGTTTCATTGGAATATCCAAGGTTGTCATCTTAATAGATCCTTGTTACGCATAAAAGCGTAAAAATGAGAACTTTTTTATAGGTTATCATAAAAGAGTGTAAAAGCTTGTATTTTTTAAATCATTGTGTCCAAAAACTGTCAAAAAACATGTATTTATTTTCAACGTGATTTCCAATTTTGATACAAAATGTGATAATTTTAAATGAAAATATTTAAAGACGTGATGTTTTTTACACCGTTTTTTCTCATAGATTTAAAAAATCAAATGACCTTGAAATAGGTTGTTTCATAGAATCGAGAAAAAAGGTGACCGATGTTTCAGTGGAACGTCCAAGCTTGTCACCTTTACAGATCTTTGTTACGTATAGTACCGTAAAAATGTGAACTTTTTTTATAGTTTTTCATAAAACGGTGAAAAACTTTGTAATTTTTAATACTCATGTCGAAAAACTTGTATTTATTTTCATTGTTCTTTCTTTTAGTGATATAAAATATGATAATTTTAAATGCAAATATTTAAAGATGTGATTTGTTTTGCACCGTTGTTTGACATAGATTTAAAAAATTTATGCCCATGATATAGGTTCTTTCGTAGATTTAAAAAATCTTGAACTTTATATAGGTTCTTTCGTAAAATCGAGAAAAAAGTGACCAATGTTTCATTGGAATATCCAAGGTTGTCATCTTTATAGATCCTTGTTACGCATAAAAGCGTAAAAAAATGAGATCTTTTTTATTGGTTATATAAAAGAGTGTAAAAGCTTGTATTTTTTAAATCATTGTGTCCAAAAACTGTCAAAAAACTTGTATTTATTTTCAATGTGTTTTCCTATTTTGATACAAAATGTGATAATTTTAAATGAAAATATTTAAAGACGTGATGTTTTTTACACCGTTTTTTCTCATAAATTTTAAAAATCATGACCCTGAAATAGGTTGTTTCGTATAATCGTGAAAAAAGATGACCGATGTTTCAGTGGAACGTCCAAGCTTGTCACATTTACAGATCCTTGTTACGTATAGAACCATAAAAATGTGAACTTTTTCATAGTTTTTCATAAAACGGTGTGAAATTTTGGAATAGTTAATACTCGTGTTGAAAAACTTGTATTTATTTTCATTGGTCTTTCCTTTAGTGATAAAAAATATGATAATTTTAAATGTAAATATTTAAAGATGTGATCTGTTTTGCACTGTTGTTTGACATTCATTTAAAAAATCAGGACCATGATATAGGAAATTTCGTAGAACTGAGAAAAAAGTGACCAACGTTTCATTGGAACGTCTAAGGTTGTCACCTTTATAGATCTTTGTTACGCATAAAAGCTTAAAAATGAGAACTTTTTTATAGTTTATCATAAAAGGGTGTAAAACCTTGTATTTTTTAATATTTGGGTCGAAAAACTGTCAAAAAGGTTGTATTTATTTTCAATGTGTTTTCCTATTGTGATACAAAATGTGATGATTTTAAATGCAAATATTTTAAGAAGTGATCTTTTTTATACCCGTTGTTTATCATAGGTTTAAAAAATCATGCCCTTGAAATAGGTTGTTTCGTAGTATCGAGAAAAGTGATCAATGTTTCATTGGAACGTCCAAGCTTGTAACCTTTACAGATCCTTGTTACGTATAGAACCGTAAAAATGTGAACTTTTTTTATAGTTTATCATAAAACGGTGTAAAACTTTGTAATTTTTAATACTCGTGTCGAAAAACTTGTATTTATTTTCATTGTTCTTTCCTTTAGTGATATAAAATATGATAATTTTAAATGCAAATATTAAAAGATGTGATCTGTTTTGCACTGTTGTTTGACATTCATTTAAAAAATCACGACCATGATATAGGAAATTTCGTAGAACTGAGAAAAAGGTGACCAACGTTTCATTGGAACGTCCAAGGTTGTCACCTTTATAGATCATTGTTACGCATAAAATTGTAAAAATGTGAACTTTTTTATATTTTATCATTAAAGGGTGTAAAAGCTTGTATTTTTTAATACTTGTGTCAAAAAACCTGTATTTATTTTCAATTTTCATTCCAATAGTGATACATAAAATGATGATTTTAAATGAAAATATTTAAAGGCTCTGCTCTTTTTTACACCGTTGTTTGTTATAGATTTAAAAAATCTTGAACTTGATATAGGTTCTTTCGTAGAATCGAGAAAAAGTTGACCAATGTTTCATTGGAATATCCAAGGTTGTCATCTTAATAGATCCTTGTTACGCATAAAAGCGTAAAAATGAGAACTTTTTTATAGGTTATCATAAAAGAGTGTAAAAGCTTGTATTTTTTAAATCATTGTGTCCAAAAACTGTCAAAAAACATGTATTTATTTTCAACGTGATTTCCAATTTTGATACAAAATGTGATAATTTTAAATGAAAATATTTAAAGACGTGATGTTTTTTACACCGTTTTTTCTCATAGATTTAAAAAATCAAATGACCTTGAAATAGGTTGTTTCATAGAATCGAGAAAAAAGGTGACCGATGTTTCAGTGGAACGTCCAAGCTTGTCACCTTTACAGATCTTTGTTACGTATAGTACCGTAAAAATGTGAACTTTTTTTATAGTTTTTCATAAAACGGTGAAAAACTTTGTAATTTTTAATACTCATGTCGAAAAACTTGTATTTATTTTCATTGTTCTTTCTTTTAGTGATATAAAATATGATAATTTTAAATGCAAATATTTAAAGATGTGATTTGTTTTGCACCGTTGTTTGACATAGATTTAAAACATTTATGCCCATGATATAGGTTCTTTCGTAGATTTAAAAAATCTTGAACTTTATATAGGTTCTTTCGTAAATTCGAGAAAAAAGTGACCAATGTTTCATTGGAATATCCAAGGTTGTCATCTTTATAGATCCTTGTTACGCATAAAAGCGTAAAAAAATGAGATCTTTTTTATTGGTTATATAAAAGAGTGTAAAAGCTTGTATTTTTTAAATCATTGTGTCCAAAAACTGTCAAAAAACTTGTATTTATTTTCAATGTGTTTTCCTATTTTGATACAAAATGTGATAATTTTAAATGAAAATATTTAAAGACGTGATGTTTTTTACACCGTTTTTTCTCATAAATTTTAAAAATCATGACCCTGAAATAGGTTGTTTCGTAGAATCGTGAAAAAAGATGAACGATGTTTCAGTGGAACGTTCAAGCTTGTCACATTTACAGATCCTTGTTACGTATAGAACCATAAAAATGTGAACTTTTTCATAGTTTTTCATAAAACGGTGTGAAATTTTGGAATAGTTAATACTCGTGTTGAAAAACTTGTATTTATTTTCATTGGTCTTTCCTTTAGTGATAAAAAATATGATAATTTTAAATGTAAATATTTAAAGATGTGATCTGTTTTGCACTGTTGTTTGACATTCATTTAAAAAATCAGGACCATGATATAGGAAATTTCGTAGAACTGAGAAAAAAGTGACCAACGTTTCATTGGAACGTCTAAGGTTGTCACCTTTATAGATCTTTGTTACGCATAAAAGCTTAAAAATGAGAACTTTTTTATAGTTTATCATAAAAGGGTGTAAAACCTTGTATTTTTTAATATTTGGGTCGAAAAACTGTCAAAAAGGTTGTATTTATTTTCAATGTGTTTTCCTATTGTGATACAAAATGTGATGATTTTAAATGCAAATATTTTAAGAAGTGATCTTTTTTATACCCGTTGTTTATCATAGGTTTAAAAAATCATGCCCTTGAAATAGGTTGTTTCGTAGTATCGAGAAAAGTGATCAATGTTTCATTGGAACGTCCAAGCTTGTCACCTTTACAGATCCTTGTTACGTATAGAACCGTAAAAATGTGAACTTTTTTTATAGTTTATCATAAAACGGTGTAAAACTTTGTAATTTTTAATACTCGTGTCGAAAAACTTGTATTTATTTTCATTGTTCTTTCCTTTAGTGATATAAAATATGATAATTTTAAATGCAAATATTAAAAGATGTGATCTGTTTTGCACTGTTGTTTGACATTCATTTAAAAAATCACGACCATGATATAGGAAATTTCGTAGAACTGAGAAAAAGGTGACCAACGTTTCATTGGAACGTCCAAGGTTGTCACCTTTATAGATCATTGTTACGCATAAAATTGTAAAAATGTGAACATTTTTATATTTTATCATTAAAGGGTGTAAAAGCTTGTATTTTTTAATACTTGTGTCAAAAAACCTGTATTTATTTTCAATTTTCATTCCAATAGTGATACATAAAATGATGATTTTAAATGAAAATATTTAAAGGCTCTGATCTTTTTTACACCGTTGTTTGTTATAGATTTAAAAAATCTTGAACTTGATATAGGTTCTTTCGTAGAATCGAGAAAAAGTTGACCAATGTTTCATTGGAATATCCAAGGTTGTCATCTTAATAGATCCTTGTTACGCATAAAATCGTAAAAATGAGAACTTTTTTATAGGTTATCATAAAAGAGTGTAAAAGCTTGTATTTTTTAAATCATTGTGTCCAAAAACTGTCCAAAAACTTGTATTTATTTTCAACGTGTTTTCCAATTTTGATACAAAATGTGATAATTTTAAATGAAAATATTTAAAGACGTGATGTTTTTTACACCGTTTTTTCTCATAGATTTAAAAAATCATGACCTTGAAATAGGCTGTTTCATAGAATCGAGAAAAAAGGTGACCGATGTTTCAGTGGAACGTCCAAGCTTGTCACCTTTACAGATCTTTGTTACGTATAGTACCGTAAAAATGAGAACTTTTTTTTATAGTTTTTCATAAAACGGTGAAAAACTTTGTAATTTTTAATACTCGTGTCGAAAAACTTGTATTTATTTTCATTGTTCTTTCTTTTAGTGATATAAAATATGATAATTTTAAATGCAAATATTTAAAGATGTGATTTGTTTTGCACCGTTGTTTGACATAGATTTAAAAAATTTATGCCCATGATATAGGTTCTTTCATAGATTTAAAAAATCTTGAACTTTATATAGGTTCTTTCGTAAAATCGAGAAAAAAGTGACCAATGTTTCATTGGAATATCCAAGGTTGTCATCTTTATAGATCCTTGCTACGCATAAAAGCGTAAAAATGAGATCTTTTTTATTGGTTATCATAAAAGAGTGTAAAAGCTTGTATTTTTTAAATCATTGTGTCCAAAAACTGTCAAAAAAGTTGTATTTATTTTCAATGTGTTTTCCTATTTTGATACAAAATGTGATAATTTTAAATGAAAATATTTAAAGACGTGATGTTTTTTACACCGTTTTTTCTCATAAATTTTAAAAATCATGACCTTGAAATAAGTTATGTCGTAGAATCGTGAAAAAAGGTGACCGATGTTTCAGTGGAACGTCCAAACTTGTCACTTTTACAGATCCTTGTTACGTATAGAACCGTAAAAATGTGAACTTTTTTATAGTTTTAAATAAAACGGTGTGAAACTTTGGAATAGTTAATACTCGTGTTGAAAAACTTGTATTTATTTTCATTGTTCTTTCCTTTAGTGATAAAAAATATGATAATTTTAAATGCAAATATTTAAAGATGTGATCTGTTTTGCACTGTTGTTTGACATTCATTTAAAAAATCAGGACCATGATATAGGAAATTTCGTAGAACTGAGAAAAAGGTGACCAACGTTTCATTGGAACGTCCAAGGTTGTCACCTTTATAGTTCTTTGTTACGCATAAAAGGGTGTAAAACCTTGTAGTTTTTAATATTTGTGTCGAAAAACTGTCAAAAAGGTTGTATTTATTTTCAATGTGTTTTCCTTTTGTGATACAAAATGTGATGATTTAAATGCAAATATTTAAAGAAGTGATCTTTTTTATTCTGTTGTTTATCATAGGTTTAAAAAAGCATGACCTTGAAATAGGTTGCTTCGTAGAATCGAGAAAAAAGGTGATCAATGTTTCATTGGAACGTCCAAGCTTGTCACCTTTACAGATCCTTGTTACGTATAGAACCGTAAAAATGTGAACTTTGTAATTTTTAATACTCGTGTAGAAAAACTTGTATTTATTTTCATTGTTCTTTCCTTTAGTGATATAAAATATGATAATTTTAAATGCAAATATTTAAAGATGTGATCTGTTTTGCACCGTTGTTTGACATAGATTTAAAAAATTTATGCCCATGATATAGGTTCTTTCGTAGATTTAAAAAATCTTGAACTTTATATAGGTTCTTTCGTAAAATCGAGAAAAAAGTAACCAATGTTTCATTGGAATATCCAAGGTTGTCATCTTTATAGATCCTTGTTACGCATAAAAGCGTAAAAATGAGATCTTTTTTATTGGTTATCATAAAAGAGTGTAAAAGCTTGTATTTTTTAAATCATTGTGTCCAAAAACTGTCAAAAAACTTGTATTTATTTTCAATGTGTTTTCCTATTTTGATACAAAATGTGATAATTTTAAATGAAAATATTTAAACACGTGATGTTTTTTACACCGTTTTTTCTCAAAAATTTAAAAAATCATGACCTTGAAATAGGTTGTTTCGTAGAATCGTGAAAAAAGGTGACCGATGTTTCAGTGGAACGTCCAATCTTGTCACATTTACAGATCCTTGTTACGTATAGAACCGTAAAAATGTGAACCTTTTTATAGTTTTTCATTAAACGGTGTGAAATTTTGGAATAGTTAATACTCGTGTTGAAAAACTTGTATTTATTTTCATTATTCTTTCCTATAGTGATAAAAAAATATGATAATTTTAAATGCAAATAATTAAAGATGTGATCTGTTTTGCACCGTTGTTTGACAAGGATTTAAAAAATTCATGACCTTGATATAGGTTTCTTTCGTAGAATCGACAAATAAGGTGACCTATGTTTCATTGGAACGCCCAAGCTTGTTACCTTTATAGATGTTTGTTACACATAGAACCGTAAAAATGTGAACATTTTATTGTTTTTCATAAAACGGTGTAAAACCATGTAATTTTTAATATTCGTGTCGAAAAACTTGTGATTATTTTCAATGTTCTTTTCTATAGTGATATTAAATATGATAATTTTAAATGCAAATATTTAAAGACGTGACTTTTTTACACTGTTGTTTGTTATAGATATAAAAAAATCATGACTTTGGTATAGGTTCTTTCGTACAATTGAGAAAAAGGTGACCAATGTTTCATTGGAACGTCCAACGTTGTCACCTTTATAGATCATTGTTACGCATACAATTGTAAAAATGTGAACTTTTTTTATAGTTTATCATTAAAGGGTGTAAAAGCTTGTATTTTTTAAAACTTGTGTCAAAAAACCTGTATTTATTTTCAATTTTCATTCCAATAGTGATACATAAAATGATGATTTTAAATGAAAATATTTAAAGGCTCTGCTCTTTTTTTCACCGTTATTTGTTATAGATTTAAAAAATCTTGAACTTGATATAGGTTCTTTCGTAGAATCGAGAAAAAGGTGACCAATGTTTCATTGGAATATCCAAGGTTGTCATCTTTATAGATCCTTGTTACGCATAAAAGCGTAAAAATGAGATCTTTTTTATTGGTTATCATAAAAGAGTGTAAAAGCTTGTAATTTTTAAATCATTGTGTCCAAAAACTGTCAAAAAACTTGTATTTATTTTCAATGTGTTTTCCTATTTTGATACAAAATGTGATAATTTTAAATGAAAATATTTAAAGACGTGATGTTTTTTACACCGTTTTTTCTCAAAAATTTAAAAAATCATGACCTTGAAATAGGTTGTTTCGTAGAATCGTGAAAAAAAGGTGACCGATGTTTCAGTGGAACGTCCAAGCTTGTCACATTTACAGATCCTTGTTACGTATAGAACCGTAAAAATGTGAACTTTTTTATAGTTTTTCATTAAACGGTGTGAAATTTTGGAATAGTTAATACTCGTGTTGAAAAACTTGTATTTATTTTCATTATTCTTTCCTATAGTGATAAAAAATATGATAATTTTAAATGCAAATAATTAAAGATGTGATCTGTTTTGCACCGTTGTTTGACAAGGATTTAAAAAATTCATGACCTTGATATAGGTTTCTTTCGTAGAATCGACAAATAAGGTGACCTATGTTTCATTGGAACGCCCAAGCTTGTTACCTTTATAGATGTTTGTTACACATAGAACCGTAAAAATGTGAACATTTTATTGTTTTTCATAAAACGGTGTAAAACCATGTAATTTTTAATACTCGTGTCGAAAAACTTGTATTTATTTTCAATGTTCTTTTCTATAGTGATATTAAATATGATAATTTTAAATGCAAATATTTAAAGACGTGACCTGTTTACACTGTTGTTTGTTATAGATTTAAAAAAATCATGACTTTGGTATAGGTTCTTTCGTACAATTGAGAAAAAGGTGACCAATGTTTCATTGGAACGTCCAACGTTGTCACCTTTATAGATCATTGTTACGCATACAATTGTAAAAATGTGAACTTTTTTTATAGTTTATCATTAAAGGGTGTAAAAGCTTGTATTTTTTAAAACTTGTGTCAAAAAACCTGTATTTATTTTCAATTTTCATTCCAATAGTGATACATAAAATGATGATTTTAAATGAAAATATTTAAAGGCTCTGATCTTTTTTTCACCGTTGTTTGTTATAGATTTAAAAAATCTTCAACTTGATATAGGTTCTTTCGTAGAATCGAGAAAAAGGTGACCAATAATTCATTGGAATATCCAAGGTTGTCATCTTAATAGATCCTTGTTACGCATAAAAGCGTAAAAATAAGAACTTTTTTATAGGTTATCATAAAAGAGTATAAAAACTTGTATTTTTTAAATCATTGTGTCCAAAAACTGTCAAAAAACTTGTATTTATTTTCAATGTGTTTTCCAATTTTGATACAAAATGTGATAATTTTAAATGAAAATATTTAAAGACGTGATGTTTTTTACAACGTTTTTTCTCCAAAATTTAAAAAATCATGACCTTGAAATACGTTGTTTCGTAGAATCGTGAAAAAAGGTGACCGATGTTTCAGTGGAACGTCCAATCTTGTCACATTTACAGATCCTTGTTACGTATAGAACCGTAAAAATGTGAACTTTTTTATAGTTTTTCATTAAACGGTGTGAAATTTTGGAATAGTTAATACTCGTGTTGAAAAACTTGTATTTATTTTCATTATTCTTTCCTATAGTGATAAAAAATATGATAATTTTAAATGCAAATAATTAAAGATGTGATCTGTTTTGCACCGTTGTTTGACAAGGATTTAAAAAATTCATGACCTTGATATAGGTTTCTTTCGTAGAATCGACAAATAAGGTGACCTATGTTTCATTGGAACGCCCAAGCTTGTTACCTTTATAGATGTTTGTTACACATAGAACCGTAAAAATGTGAACATTTTATTGTTTTTCATAAAACGGTGTAAAACCATGTAATTTTTAATACTCGTGTCGAAAAACTTGTATTTATTTTCAATGTTCTTTTCTATAGTGATATTAAATATGATAATTTTAAATGCAAATATTTAAAGACGTGACCTGTTTACACTGTTGTTTGTTATAGATTTAAAAAAATCATGACTTTGGTATAGGTTCTTTCGTACAATTGAGAAAAAGGTGACCAATGTTTCATTGGAACGTCCAACGTTGTCACCTTTATAGATCATTGTTACGCATACAATTGTAAAAATGTGAACTTTTTTTATAGTTTATCATTAAAGGGTGTAAAAGCTTGTATTTTTTAAAACTTGTGTCAAAAAACCTGTATTTATTTTCAATTTTCATTCCAATAGTGATACATAAAATGATGATTTTAAATGAAAATATTTAAAGGCTCTGATCTTTTTTTCACCGTTGTTTGTTATAGATTTAAAAAATCTTCAACTTGATATAGGTTCTTTCGTAGAATCGAGAAAAAGGTGACCAATAATTCATTGGAATATCCAAGGTTGTCATCTTAATAGATCCTTGTTACGCATAAAAGCGTAAAAATAAGAACTTTTTTATAGGTTATCATAAAAGAGTGTAAAAACTTGTATTTTTTAAATCATTGTGTCCAAAAACTGTCAAAAAACTTGTATTTATTTTCAATGTGTTTTCCAATTTTGATACAAAATGTGATAATTTTAAATGAAAATATTTAAAGACGTGATGTTTTTTACACCGTTTTTTCTCATAGATTTAAAAAATCATGACCTTGAAATAGGTTGTTTCGTAGAATCGAGAAAAAAGGTGACCGATGTTTCAGTGGAACGTCCAAGCTTGTCACCTTTACAGATCTTTGTTACGTATAGAACCGTAAAAATGTGAACTTTTTTTATAGTTTTTCTTAAAACGGTGTAAAACTTTGTAATTTTTAATACTCGTGTCGAAAAACTTGTATTTATTTTCATTGGTCTTTCCTTTAGTGATATTAAATATGATAATTTTAAATGCAAATATTTAAAGATGTGATCTGTTTTGCACTGTTGTTTGACATTCATTTAAAAAATCAGGACCTTGATATAGGAAATTTTGTCGAAACTGAGAAAAAAGTGACCAACGTTTCATTAGAACGTCCAAGGTTGTCAACTTTATAGATCTTTGTTACGCATAAAAGCTTAAAAATGAGAACTTTTTTATAGTTTATCATAAAAGGGTGTAAAACCTTGTATTTTTTAATATTTGTGTCGAAAAACTGTCAAAAAAGTTGTATTTATTTTCAATCTGTTTTCCTTTTGTGATACAAAATGTGATGATTTAAATGCAAATATTTAAAGTAGTGATCTTTTTTATTCCGTTGTTTATCATAGGTTTAAAAAATCATGACCTTGAAATAGGTTGCTTCCTAGAATCGAGAAAAAAGGTGATCAATGTTTCATTGGAACGTCCAAGCTTGTCACCTTTACAGATCCTTGTTACGTATAGAACCGTAAATATGTGAACTTTTTTTTATAGTTTTTCATAAAACGGTGTAAAACATTGTAATTTTTAATACTCGTGTTGAAAAACTTGTATTTATTTTCATTGTTCTTTCCTTTAGTGATATAAAATATGATAATTTTAAATGCAAATATTTAAAGATGTGATCTGTTTTGCACCGTTGTTTGACATAGATTTAAAAAATTTACTCCCATGATATAGGTTCTTTCGTAGATTTAAAAAATCTTGAACTTTATATAGGTTCTTTCGTAGAATCGAGAAAAAAGTGACCAATGTTTCATTGGAATATCCAAGGTTGTCATCTTTATACATCCTTGTTACGCATAAAAGCGTAAAAATGAGAACTTTTTTATAGGTTATCATAAAAGAGTGTAAAAGCTTGTATTTTTTAAATCACTGTGTCCAAAAACTGTCAAAAAACTTGTATTTATTTTCAATGTGTTTTCCTATTTTGATACAAAATGTGATAATTTTAAATGAAAATATTTAAAGACGTGATGTTTTTTACACCGTTTTTTCTTCAAAATTTAAAAAATCATGACCTTGAAATAGGTTGTTTCGTAGAATCGTGAAAAAAGGTGACCGATGTTTCAGTGGAACGTCCAAGCTTGTCACATTTACAGATCCTTGTTACGTATAGAACCGTAAAAATGTGAACTTTTTTATAGTTTTTCATTAAACGGTGTGAAATTTTGGAATAGTTAATACTCGTGTTGAAAAACTTGTATTTATTTTCATTATTCTTTCCTATAGTGATAAAAAATATGATAATTTTAAATGCAAATAATTAAAGATGTGATCTGTTTTGCACCGTTGTTTGACAAGGATTTATAAAATTCATGACCTTGATATAGGTTTCTTTCGTAGAATCGACAAATAAGGTGACCTATGTTTCATTGGAACGCCCAAGCTTGTTACCTTTATAGATGTTTGTTACACATAGAACCGTAAAAATGTGAACATTTTATTGTTTTTCATAAAACGGTGTAAAACCATATAATTTTTAATACTCGTGTCGAAAAACTTGTATTTATTTTCAATGTTCTTTTCTATAGTGATATTAAATATGATAATTTTAAATGCAAATATTTAAAGACGTGACCTGTTTACACTGTTGTTTGTTATAGATTTAAAAAAATCATGACTTTGGTATAGGTTCTTTCGTACAATTGAGAAAAAGGTGACCAATGTTTCATTGGAACGTCCAACGTTGTCACCTTTATAGATCATTGTTACGCATACAATTGTAAAAATGTGAACTTTTTTTTTAATTTATCATTAAAGGGTGTAAAAGCTTGTATTTTTTAAAACTTGTGTCAAAAAACCTGTATTTATTTTCAATTTTCATTCCAATAGTGATACATAAAATGATGATTTTAAATGAAAATATTTAAAGGCTATGATCTTTTTTCCACCGTTGTTTGTTATAGATTTAAATAATCTTGAACTTGATATAGGTTCTTTCGTAGAATCGAGAAAAAGGTGACCAATGTTTCATTGGAATATCCAAGGTTGTCATCTTAATAGATCCTTGTTACGCATAAAAGCGTAAAAATAAGAACTTTTTTATAGGTTATCATAAAAGAGTGTAAAAGCTTGTATTTTTTAAATCATTGTGTCCAAAAACTGTCAAAAAACTTGTATTTATTTTCAATGTGTTTTCCAATTTTGATACAAAATGTGATAATTTTAAATGAAAATATTTAAAGACGTGATGTTTTTTACACCGTTTTTTCTCCAAAATTTAAAAAATCATGACGTTGAAATAGGTTGTTTCGTAGAATCGTGAAAAAAGGTGACCGATGTTTCAGTGGAACGTCCAAGCTTGTCACATTTACAGATCCTTGTTACGTATAGAACCGTAAAAATGTGAACTTTTTTATAGTTTTTCATTAAACGGTGTGAAATTTTGGAATAGTTAATACTCGTGTTGAAAAACTTGTATTTATTTTCATTATTCTTTCCTATAGTGATAAAAAATATGATAATTTTAAATGCAAATAATTAAAGATGTGATCTGTTTTGCACCGTTGTTTGACAAGGATTTAAAAAATTCATGACCTTGATATAGGTTTCTTTCGTAGAATCGACAAATAAGGTGACCTATGTTTCATTGGAACGCCCAAGCTTGTTACCTTTATAGATGTTTGTTACACATAGAACCGTAAAAATGTGAACATTTTACTGTTTTTCATAAAACGGTGTGAAACCTTGTAATTTTTAATACTCGTGTCGAAAAACTTGTATTTATTTTCAATGTTCTTTTCTATAGTGATATTAAACATGATAATTTTAAATGCAAATATTTAAAGACGTGACCTGTTTACACTGTTGTTTGTTATAGATTTAAAAAAATCATGACTTTGGAATAGGTTCTTTCGTACAATTGAGAAAAAGGTGACCAATGTTTCGTTGGAACGTCCAACGTTGTCACCTTTATAGATCATTGTTACGCATACAATTGTAAAAATGTGAACTTTTTTTTTAATTTATCATTAAAGGGTGTAAAAGCTTGTATTTTTTAAAACTTGTGTCAAAAAACCTGTATTTATTTTCAATTTAAATTCCAATAGTGATACATAAAATGATGATTTTAAATGAAAATATTTAAAGGCTCTGATCTTTTTTTCACCGTTGTTTGTTATAGATTTAAAAAATCTTGAACTTGATATAGGTTCTTTCGTAGAATCGAGAAAAAGGTGACCAATGTTTCATTTGAATATCCAAGGTTGTCATCTTAATAGATCCTTGTTACGCATAAAAGCGTAAAAATAAGAACTTTTTTATAGGTTATCATAAAAGAGTGTAAAAGCTTGTATTTTTTAAATCATTATGTCCAAAAACTGTCAAAAAACTTGTATTTATTTTCAATGTGTTTTCCAATTTTGATACAAAATGTGATAATTTTAAATGAAAATATTTAAAGACGTGATGTTTTTTACACCGTTTTTTCTCAAAAATTTAAAAAATCATGACCTTGAAATAGGTTGTTTCGTAGAATCGTGAAAAAAGGTGACCGATGTTTCAGTGGAACGTCCAAGCTTGTCACATTTACAGATCCTTGTTACGTATAGAACCGTAAAAATGTGAACTTTTTTATAGTTTTTCATTAAACGGTGTGAAATTTTGGAATAGTTAATACTCGTGTTGAAAAACTTGTATTTATTTTCATTATTTTTTCCTATAGTGATAAAAAATATGATAATTTTAAATGCAAATAATTAAAGATGTGATCTGTTTTGCACCGTTGTTTGACAAGGATTTAAAAAAGTCATGACCTTGATATAGGTTTCTTTCGTAGAATCGACAAATAAGGTGACCTATGTTTCATTGGAACGCCCAAGCTTGTTACCTTTATAGATGTTTGTTACACATAGAACCATAAAAATGTGAACATTTTATTGTTTTTCATAAAACGGTGTAAAACCATGTAATTTTTAATACTCGTGTCGAAAAACTTGTATTTATTTTCAATGTTCTTTTCTATAGTTATATTAAATATGATAATTTTAAATGCAAATATTTAAAGACGTGACCTGTTTACACTGTGTTTGTTATAGATTTAAAAAAATCATGACTTTGGTATAGGTTCTTTCGTACAATTGAGAAAAAGGTGACCAGTGTTTCATTGGAACGTCCAACGTTGTCACCTTTATAGATCATTGTTACGCATACAATTGTAAAAATGTGAACTTTTTTTATAGTTTATCATTAGAGGGTGTAAAAGCTTGTATTTTTTAAAACTTGTGTCAAAAAACCTGTATTTATTTTCAATTTTCATTCCAATAGTGATACATAAAATGATGATTTTAAATGAAAATATTTAAAGGCTCTGATCTTTTTTTCACCGTTGTTTGTTATAGATTTAAAAAATCTTGAACTTGATATAGGTTCTTTCGTAGAATCGAGAAAAAGGTGACCAATAATTCATTGGAATATCCAAGGTTGTCATCTTAATAGATCCTTGTTACGCATAAAAGCGTAAAAATAATAACTTTTTTATACGTTATCATAAAAGAGTGTAAAAACTTGTATTTTTTAAATCATTGTGTCCAAAAACTGTCAAAAAACTTGTATTTATTTTCAATGTGTTTTCCAATTTTGATACAAAATGTGATAATTTTAAATGAAAATATTTAAAGACGTGATGTTTTTTACACCGTTTTTTCTCATAGATTTAAAAAATCATGACCTTGAAATAGGTTGTTTCGTAGAATCGAGAAAAAAGGTGACCGATGTTTCAGTGGAACGTCCAAGCTTGTCACCTTTACAGATCTTTGTTACGTATAGAACCGTAAAAATGTGAACTTTTTTTATAGTTTTTCTTAAAACGGTGTAAAACTTTGTAATTTTTAATACTCGTGTCGAAAAACTTGTATTTATTTTCATTGGTCTTTCCTTTAGTGATATTAAATATGATAATTTTAAATGCAAATATTTAAAGATGTGATCTGTTTTGCACTGTTGTTTGACATTAATTTAAAAAATCAGGACCTTGATATAGGAAATTTCGTAGAACTGACAAAAAGGTGACCAACGTTTCATTAGAACGTCCAAGGTTGTCAACTTTATAGATCTTTGTTACGCATAAAAGCTTAAAAATGAGAACTTTTTTATAGTTTATCATAAAAGGGTGTAAAACCTTGTATTTTTTAATATTTGTGTCGAAAAACTGTCAAAAAAGTTGTATTTATTTTCAATGTGTTTTCCTTTTGTGATACAAAATGTGATGATTTAAATGCAAATATTTAAAGAAGTGATCTTTTTTATTCCGTTGTTTATCATAGGTTTAAAAAATCATGACCTTGAAATAGGTTGCTTCGTAGAATCGAGAAAAAAGGTGATCAATGTTTCATTGGAACGTCCAAGCTTGTCACCTTTACAGATCCTTGTTACGTATAGAACCGTAAAAATGTGAACTTTTTTTTATAGTTTTTCATAAAACGGTGTAAAACATTGTAATTTTTAATACTCGTGTTGAAAAACTTGTATTTATTTTCATTGTTCTTTCCTTTAGTGATATAAAATATGATAATTTTAAATGCAAATATTTAAAGATGTGATCTGTTTTGCACCGTTGTTTGACATAGATTTAAAAACTTTACTCCCATGATATAGGTTCTTTCGTAGATTTAAAAAATCTTGAACTTTATATAGGTTCTTTCGTAGAATCGAGAAAAAAGTGACCAATGTTTCATTGGAATATCCAAGGTTGTCATCTTTATACATCCTTGTTACGCATAAAAGCGTAAAAATGAGAACTTTTTTATAGGTTATCATAAAAGAGTGTAAAAGCTTGTATTTTTTAAATCACTGTGTCCAAAAACTGTCAAAAAACTTGTATTTATTTTCAATGTGTTTTCCTATTTTGATACAAAATGTGATAATTTTAAATGAAAATATTTAAATACGTGCTGTTTTTTACACCGTTTTTTCTCAATAATTTAAAAAATCATGACCTTGAAATAGGTTGTTTCGTAGAATCGTGAAAAAAGGTGACCGATGTTTCAGTGGAACGTCCAAGCATGTCACCTTTACAGATCCTTGTTACGTATAGAACCGTAAAAATGTGAACTTTTTTATAGTTTTTCATAAAACGGTGTGAAACTTTGGAATAGTTAATACTCGTGTTGAAAAACTTGTATTTATTTTCATTGTTCTTTCCTATTGTGATAAAAAATGCAAATATTTAAAGATGTGATCTGTTTTGCACCGTTGTTTGACATGGATTTAAAAAATTCATGACCTTGATATAGGTTCTTTCGTAGAATCGACAAATAAGGTGACCGATGTTTCTTTGGAACGCCCAAGCTTGTTACCTTTATAGATCTTTGTTACACATATAACCGTAAAAATGTGAACATTTTATTGATTTTCATAAAACGGTGTAAAACCATGTAATTTTTAATACTCGTGTCGAAAAACTTGTATTTATTTTCAATGTTCTTTTCTATAGTGATATAAAATATGATAATTTTAAATGCAAATATTTAAAGACATGACCTTTTTACACTGTTGTTTGTTATAGATTTAAAAAAATCATGACTTTGGTATAGGTTCTTTCGTACAATTGAGAAAAAGGTGAGCAATGTTTCATTGGAACGTCCAAGGTTGTCACCTTTACGGATCATTGTTACGCATAAAATTGTAAAAATGTGAACTTTTTTATAGTTTATCATTAAAGGGTGTAAAAGCTTGTATTTTTTAATACTTGTGTCAAAAAACCTGTATTTATTTTCAATTTTCATTCCAATAGTGATACATAAAATGATGATTTTAAATGAAAATATTTAAAGGCTCTGATCTTTTTTACACCGTTGTTTGTTATAGATTTAAAAAATCTTGAACTTGATACAGGTTTTTTCGTAGAATCGAGAAAAAGTTGACCAATGTTTCATTGGAATATCCAAGGTTGTCATCTTAATAGATTCTTGTTACGCATAAAAGCGTAAAAATGAGAACTTTTTTATAGGTTATCATAAAAGAGTGTAAAAGCTTGTATTTTTTAAATCATTGTGCCCAAAAACTGTAAAAAAACTTGTATTTATTTTCAACGTGTTTTCCAATTTTGATACAAAATGTGATAATTTTAAATGAAAATATTTAAAGACGTGATGTTTTTTACACCGTTTTTTTTCATAGATTTAAAAAATCATGACCTTGAAATAGGTTCTTTCGTAGAATCGAGAAATAAGGTGACTGATGTTTCATTGGAACGTCCAAGCTTGTTACCTTTATAGATTTTTGTTACGCATAGAACCGTAAAAATGTGAACATTTTATTGTTTTTCATAAAACGGTGTAAAACCATGTAACTTTTAATACTCGTGTCGAAAAACTTGTATTTATTTTCATTGTTCTTTTATTTAGTGATATAAAATATGATAATTTTAAATGCAAATATTTAAAGATGTGATTTGTTATGCACTGTTGTTTGACACAAATTTAAAAAATTTATGACCTGATATAGGTTCTTTCGTAGAATCGAGAAATAAGGTGACCGATTTTTCATTGGAACGTCCAAGCTTGTTACCTTTATAGATCTTTGTTACGCATAGAACCGTAAAAATGTGAACATTTGATTGTTTTTCATAAAACGGTGTAAAACCATGTAATTTTTAATACTCGTTTCGAAAAACATGTATTTATTTTCACTTCTTTCCTATAGTGATATAAAATATGATAATTTTTAATGCGAATATTAAAAAACGTGGCCTTTTTTTACACTGTTGTTTGTTATAGATTTAAAAAAATCATGACCTTGGTATAGGTTCTTTCATAGAATCGAGAAAAAGGTGACCAATGTTTTATTGGAATGTTCAAGGTTGTCACCTTTATAGATCTTTGTTACGCATAAAATTGTAAAAATGTGAACTTTTTTATAGTTTATCATAAATGGGTGTAAAAGCTTGTATTTTTTAATACTTGTGACAAAAAACTTTTATTTATTTTCAATTTTCATTCCAATAGTGATACAAAAAATGATGATTTTAAATGCAAGTATTCAAAGACGTGATCTATTTACACCATTGTTTGATAGACATTTAAAAAATCTTGACCTAGATATAGGTAATTTCGTAGAATCGAGAAAAAGGTGACCAACGTTTTATTGGAACGTCAAACGTTGTCACATTTATAGATCCTTGTTACGCGTAAAAGGGTGTAAAAGCTTGTATTTTTTAATATTTGTGTCGAAAAACTGTCAAAAAAGATGTATTTATTTTCAATGTGTTTTCCTATTGTGATACGAAATGTGATGATTTTAAATGCAAAAATTTAAAGAAGTGATCTTTTTTACACTGTTGTTTATCATAGGTTTAAAAAATCATGACCTTGATATAGGTTGTTTCGTAGAATCGAGAAAAAAGGTGATCGATGTTTTATTGGAACGTCCAAGTTTGTCACCTTTACAGATCCTTGTTATGTATAGAACTATAAAAATGTGAACTTTTTTTACAGTTTTTCATAAAATGGTGTAAAACTTTGTACTTCTTAATACTCGTGTCGAAAAGCTTGTATTTATTTTCAATGTTTTTTCTTATAGTGATATAAAATATGATAACTTTAAATGCAAATATTTAAAGACTTGATCTTTTTTACTACACCGTTGTTTGTTATTGATTTAAAAGAACCATGACCTTGATATAGGTTCTTACGTAGAATCGCGACAAGAGTGACCAATGTTTCATTGGAACGTCCAAGGTTGTCACCTTTATAGATCATTGTTACGCATAAAAGCATACAAATGTGATCTTTTTTTTATCGTTTATTATAAAAGTGGGTAAAAGCTTGTTTTTTTAATACTTATGTCAAAAAACTTGTATTTATTTTTAATCTTCTTCCCTAAAATGATATAAAATATGATAATTTTAAATGCAAATATTTAAAGGCTCTAATCTTTTTTACACCGTTGTTTGTTATAGATTTAAAAAATCTTGACCTTGATATAGGTTCTTTCGTAGAATCGAGAAAAAGGTGACCAATGTTTCATTAGAATGTCCAAAGTTGTCATCTTTATAGATCCTTGTTACGCATAAAAGCGTAAAAATGAGAACTTTTTTATTGGTTATCATAAAATGGTGTAAAAGCTTGTATTATTTAAATCGTTGTGTCGAAAAACTGTCAAAATACTTGTATTTATTTTCAATGTGTTTTTTCCTATTGTGATACAAAATGTGATAATTTTAAATGAAAATATTTAAAGACGTGATGTTTTTTACACCGTTTTTTCTCATAGGTTGTTTCATAGAATCGAGAAAAAAGGTGACGGATATTTCAGTGGAACGTCCAAGCTTGTCACCTTTACAGATCCTTGTTACGTATAGAACCGTAAAAATGTGAACTTTTTTATAGTTTTTCATAAAACGGTGTAAAACTTTGTAATATTTAATACTCGTGTCGAAAAACTTGTATTTATTTTCGTAGTTCTTTCCTATAGTGATAAAAAATATGATAATTTTAAATGCAAATATTTAAAGATGTAATCTGTTTTGCACCGCTGTTTGACAAAGGTTTAAAAAGTTCATGACCTTGATATAGTTTCTTTCGTAAAATCGATGTAACATCCCCCGTCCGTAAGGTCTGGACGGGCAGTGTCACTAGCGGGAATTAACGTAAAAACATTAACAATTTAGAGCTACAAATAAACTTCAAACATAGATTATAACCGTCTAAACATAGTTACAGTGTAAAAGATTACATTCCGAAAAGTATTTATAAACTTGTAATATTAACATCTAAAACGAGTCTGAAAACTCCAAAAGTGTAGTCTCGATACCGAGTCCCGCCCCATTGATCACTTGGAACCTGCCGTGTCAGAAAATAAAACACGGCTGAGCAACAGGGCTCAGTGAACAGATTAAAATATAAATTCGAAATAACAATTGTAAAATTGACAACAAAGCGGAAGGCTTATAATTCAATAAATATAAATTCACAGAAATTCCAAACGGTTCGCAATTCTCGATTTAAATAATAAAGTAAACAAAGTTTATCAAGACTTGTTCAAGTGTTCGGTTCATAATTCTCGGTTAAAAAAATATAATATAAATAAAGTCTGTCAATTCCTGTTGTGTTCGTGGGGTGGCCAAACCACACAAACTATCGGGCCGGCGTGCGGGCACACACCCCGAGTCCACCGTGAATTTAACCACGGTCACATGGTGGGTAAGTCCTAGGATCGATCCATCCGCCCTGGAACCAATAAAATCGGTCTAGTCCACAAGGTGGGTTCACGTAAGCCACTATTGGGCTTAACCCTTTGGACCGAGTTCACCTGCAGGACGCCATGACTACAAAGCCGCCATAGAAGGCATCCCAACTAACGTGCCCATCAATTGGGTAATACTGAAAATCAATAAAAGTAAACATATGAGAAGTATATCATATATGAGAATCAAAGGTTGAACTCAAATATTATAATTAGAGGTACAACGGTGTATATATATAAATATACGTATTTTGTTGACCACTTTTTAGTGATCAATCACAATGCGGTGAACCACCGTTACGAAGGGTCAACAAGGACAACTAGTTGTCCCAGTGTCAAAAGAAAGTGAAATCCGTACCTTAGTCAAAGATAAGAAGCAACGCACGATTAGACGAGACTCACCGGAACGTTTGACTTGAATGCGTGTCTAACGAATACGTAAATCGATAACTACTTAAACGATGTATAGACATATCCTAATTCTACTAATAATGTACTTAAGTCCTACATGTTTATAAACAACTAATACTTCAAACGGGACAGCCGGATGCATCTAGAAAACTTGCGTATATGCTATTTCGTTCCGACTTTTAACAGCTTCGATACCTCTTTTTCGTGAGCATTTTTATCCCACTTAGAGGCCAATATAGAGAATACCATTTGAATGAAAGTTGTAGTGTGTAATCTTATGAATCTACCAAATTTGGAATCATGTCATTTGGATCATCCATCAGTTCTATACGGATGCCGGAAAACTGCTAAACAATCTCGTATAAGCTGCAAACAGCCCTAAAACGGCACTGTTTTGAGCCACTTAGGTCCAGAACTAGGTCCCGGACCCTTCATGAGAGTTGTAGTATACATTAAGTTTTTTCTCTCTGCAAAATATGAGCTCAATCGGACATAGCATTTCTGAGTTACGCACGGTCAAAGTACGGACCTGCACTAGTCGGTATGTCCGATTTTCACCGTTTTGACCAATTAACTTTTATAACCTCAACTTTATGAATTGACACCTTTAACGACTCTAAAACATACTTAACATACTAGACATTACCATATGGCTTAATGGTCATTAAGCTAAGACTAATCATGCAATTCTATTTATTCCGGCATTTAACCGAACACTTGGGGTGCGGTTAAACATATACATAAAATCAACCCATATTGAAACCATAATCTGTCCATATAATTTCTACCACAATATAAACCAATCCTAATGTATTAAACATGCAAGATAACTTAATTTTAGCAATAACAAACCGTAAACATAAATATACACCCGATTATAAACCGGTCCCTATAATCCTAACGAAACAAACTTAACGAAAACGAAAGAATTTATACCGTTACGAAGGTTTCGAAGAGTGGATTCCGAATTTATGATCCTTACTTCGGTTCCTCGGATGAGTCGATAGAAAATCTAAAGAGAAGTAAGAAAATTAAATAAAGAGATGAGAGTATTTGATGGCGGTGGAGATGGCGGTCAAAACAGAAAAAGAAGAAGAAATGGTGAATTGCAACTTACTCTTTTTTCGTCAAACATATATATATATATATATATATATAGGGTTAGGTTCAAATGTGAACTCAATTTTGGTTGTGAACGTGAGGACGAATCTCAGCCACACATCTTCTGTTATGGTGGACGCGATCACGGAGGATTGACGCGATTCATGGGAGGGTGGAGATTATTAAAGGAGGGGAACCAAGTCAAAGCCGCCTTTATTGACCGGATAAGTGGCTGAGATTCGTCCTCACGTTCACAACCAAAAATGAGTTCACATTTGAACTTTCCTCTATATATATATATATTTAGATTTTAGATTTATTTATATATATAATTATTATGAGATTGAAACTTTGACGGTTTTAACCCCTTAACAATTATATAACGATATTTACTACGATACAATACGACTAAGTTAACGGTGACGTTTTTAAGAGACGCGGGTCTTATAATTCTTCCCCCCCTTAAAAATTGATTTCGTCCCCGAAATCGTATATAGAAAGGAAACTTACATTAATTAAAGAAGTCGGGGTACTCCCGCCGCATGTGTTCTTCGGTTTCCCACGTTGCCTCACGTTCCGAGTGATTCTTCCAAAGAACTTTCACAAAAGGAATCACTTTATTACGTGTACCTATCTCATTGCGATCCAGAATTACCTCTGACTCTTCATGATAAGATAGATCAGGTTCTATACGTTCCAATGGATAATCGATGACGTGTAGGGGATGATAATTGTACCCTCGAAAAGAGACATGGAACACATTATGTACGTGGGACAATTGTGGCGGTAGAGCTAACCGGTAAGCCACAACTCCAACCCTTTCCAGAATTTCGAAAGGACCGATATATCTCGGGCTAAGCTTGCCTTTGAGACCGAAACGTCTAATACCACGAGTGGGGGAAACTTTCAGAAATACTTTATCGCCTGGTTGGAATTCGATAGGTCGTCGTCGCTTGTCGGCGTAGCTCTTTTGACGAGCTTGAGCCTATTTCATCTTTTGACGTGCCATCTCGACCTTCTCGGTAGTGACTTGTACCAATTCTGGGCCTTCAAGAACACGTTCCCCAACTTCATTCCAACAAGTCGGTGTTCGACATCTTCGTCCATAAAGTGCTTCGTACGGAGCCATGCCGATACTCGACTGCCAGCTATTACTATAGGAGAATGCGATCAGGTACAAGTAGTTATCCCAACTTCCATGCCATTCCAACGCACAGGCTCGGAGCATATCCTCCAATGTTTGAATTGTACGTTTAGATTGACCATCGGTTTGCGGATGAAAGGCCGTACTAAAATTCAAACGTGTGCCCCAAGCTTGGTGTAAACCTTCCCAAAATCGAGATGTAAAACGGGGGTCTCGATCGGTGGTAATAGATATAGGAGTGCCGTGAAGACGCACAATCTCACGTTGAAATAGTTCGGTCAACTTATCAACCGACCAAGTTTGTCGGACAGAAAGAAAATGAGCCGATTTCGTTAATCGGTCTACTACCACCCAAATTGCATCGTGTTTCAAGGTCGTGCGGGGTAATCCGACTACGAAATCCATAGTTATGTGCTCCTATTTCCATACCGGAATTTTTAGCGATTGAAGAACACCACCCGGACGTTGATGTTCAATTTTAACTTGTTGACAAGTGAGACAAGGAGATACAAAGTCCGCGATATCTCTTTTCATTCCAATCCACCAGAAATGGATCCTCAAATCCCTATACATTTTTGTTGTGCCAGGATGAACCGAAAACATAGAGTTATGAGATTCGGTTAAAATTAGATTTCGAAGCTCCGAGTTGTTCGGAACACAAAGACGATCCCGAAACCACAACACGTAATCATCATCGATTCGGAACTCTGAATTTGCATTCTCTTGTGCTTGCTGGAAGTTTGCCCATAGTTCACTATCGTCTTGTTGGGCATCTTTGATCCGAGAGATTAAAGTCGGTTCTACCGTCAGATTAGATAGAATCTCCGTTTGGGAACTCGGATAGATTTCCAGTCCGAACCGTTCAATTTCCAAAAGCCAACTCTGTCGAAAAAATTAAAGAAGAAACTTGTTACACGGATTTACGGCTTAAGGCGTCAGCGACTACATTAGCTTTGCCCGTATGATATTGTATCTGAACATCGTAATCTTTCAAAAGTTCGAGCCACCTCCGTTGACGCATATTTAGCTCCTTTTGAGTAAAGATGTATTTCAGGTTTTTATGGTCGGTGCAAACTTCACATGTCTCACCGTATAGATAGTGACGCCAAATCTTGAGTGCGAAGATGACCGCAGCCAATTCGAGGTCATGAGTCGGATAATTGACCTCATAAGGCTTTAATTGACGAGAAACATATGCGATCACTCTTCCGTTTTGCATAAGAACGCAACCAAGACCTTTCTTTAAAGCATCGCTATAAACTTGAAACCCACCGGTGCCAGACGACAATACAAGGACAGGTGCGGTTACCAATCGATGCTTGAGTTCCTCAAAACTAGAATCTTGTTCGGAACCCCAATTGAATTTGACTCCTTTCCGGAGTAATCGGGTCAACGGTAAAGATATTTTCGAGAAACCTTCAACGAATCGTCGGTAATAACCAGCCAGACCAAGAAAACCACGAACTTCAGAAACGTTCGTAGGTCGTGGCCATTTAGTGACGATTTCAATTTTCGCCGGATCAACTTTGACACCTTCGGCGGAGACTACGTGCCCGAGGAAAGACACTTGATCAAGACAGAATTCACATTTGGAATGTTTTGCATACAACCTTTTCGTTCGAAGAGTCTCCAAAACGATTTGAAGATGTTGAATATGTTCTTTTCTTGACTTCGAGTAAATCAAGATGTCATCAATAAACACAATAACAAATTCATCGAGATAATCTTTAAAAACCCGATTCATAAGGTCTATAAAGACTGCTGGAGCATTGGTTAACCCGAAAGGCATTACCATGAATTCGTAGTGCCCGTAGCGAGTTCTGAATGCGATTTTCGGAATATCACAATCTCGGATACGAAGTTGGTGGTATCCGGATCGAAGATCAATCTTGGAAAAGTATCGTGCCCCTTGTAATTGATCGAACAGATCGTCGATTCTCGGCAACGGATACTTGTTACGGATTGTTACTTTATTAAAGTACTCGATAATCAATACAAAGACGCATTGTACCATCTTTCTTTTTGATGAAGAGAACCGGAGCTCCCCAGGGTGAAACACTGGGTCGAATGAAACCTTTCTTCAATAGATCGTCAAGTTGAGTTTTGAGGTCTTTCATTTCAGTTGGAGCCATTCGATAAGGAGCCTTGGAAATAGGAGAAGCTCCCGGAACTAGATCGATGGTGAATTTGACTTCCCGAACCGGTGGTATACCCGGTAAACTGTCGGGAAACACATCAGGATAATCAGAAACAACAGGTACGGACGTAGGAGTCGGAAATACCTGTTCCGGATCTTGTAGAGTACCTAGAAAACCTTCGTTGCTCTGCCAAGTAAACTGTTTCGCGGAAATTGAGACAATAGCACTAACATCTTCTTTTGGAGTACCTCCTGAGAAGATTGCCTCCGAGTTCTCCACATCCCCAAACAATATTTGTTTGCAGTTACAGTCTATAGTTGCCCGATGACGTGACAACCAGTCCATACCCAATATTAAATCGAAATTGGACATATGCATTGGAAGTAAAGTGACCTTCCGTATGCATTCTCCAATAAGTAACGGACAATTGGAAAATCGAGTTGTCACACAGATTGAACCACCCAAAGGAGTAGATATCACTATAGGAAATTCGGTGGTTTGCTCATAAGGTTTTAACTGTGATTCTAATCGTTCAGAAACAACGGAATGTGTTGCACCAGTATCAAACAAAGCATAAACAGATAAATCAATTAATTTAACATGACCTGAAATCATACCAGCTTGAGATTTGTCGCCAGGTAATGCAAAGACTCGTCCACTAGTACTTGGTTGCTTTCCCTTGGTTTGAGCTTTTGGACAATCTTGGGACATGTGCCCCTGTTCTAGACAGTTGAAACAAGAGCCAGTCATCTTTAGGCACGGACCAGGTCGATGTCGAAGATTGCATCGACTACAAATAGAAGGAGGGCTAGAAACATTGCGACTCCCACTACTAGACAACACTGGAAGTCGTGGCGTGAATAGATTTGAACTTTTTTGAGTGTCGCTGCTCGACTTTGATTTTACAAAACGAGAATTGCTTCGAGGAAAAGATTCAGATCCACGTTTCTTATTGTCAACGCGTAAGGCTAACCGTTGTTCTCGCGCCTGATCAATATTCTTTGCTTCATCGGCCACTTCAGTAACGGTTTTAAAATAAAAGTTCATGAGACGATCTTTATACTTCGAGTTTAGAGTCCATTTAAATTTGTCATCTTGTTGGGCTTGAGTGCCGGCGGTATTTCCTGCAAAACGAGAAAATTTAAGAAAACGTGCCATGTAGTCAGTAGCTGTTTCATCCTCGCCTTGCTGGATCACAGAATATTCTCTCACATATGCATCACGATCTGCCGAGGTAAAATACTGCTTGAAGAAGAAGTCCTTGAACCGATCCCAAGAAAAGTTTCTAACAGAGGGATCAGTTTGGACGCAAGCTTCCCACCAGTTATTGGCTTCTTTCTCGAACATATAAGTAGCCAAGTGGACCCTGTACTGATCTGGGACATCCAATACAATGAAAATCTTTTCTATGTGTCGAATCCAATGTTCGGCATCAACTGAATCAACTGCAACTGAAAAGGATTGAGGTTTGTGTTTGTTAAACCTCTCGAGCCATGTATATATTTCCCCAGTTGGGTTACCAGAACTAGATCCAGGATTTCCCATATTAGTCGGATGAGCAGAATTTGGGTTTCGAGGAAGATTTTGTGCTGCCTGTTGCATAGCCTGTATGGCCTGCTCGAGATACGAAGGCATCAAACTGGACATCGTTTGTCGGACTATATCAACAATATTATGCTCACTTCCACCTCCCCCCGGATTGGGGTTTGGGTTTGGATTACCTTCGGGTTGAGTTGTGGATTTGCGTGGGCGACCACGTCTCGACATTCTAAAATAGAAACAACACGAAGATTAGAATTCAAAAAAATTATAGATCGAAAGACGGTAATTAAGATTAACTACTAATCTACCCGTTATAATGTCTACCCAATCCTCACAGGTTAATAATGTTTAATCTACGAGTCGAAACCTAGGCTCTCATACCACATTTGTAACATCCCCCATCTGTAAGGTCTGGGCGGACAGTGTCACTAGCGGGACTTAACGTAAAGACATTAACAATTCAGAGCTACTAATAAACTTCAAAAATAGATTATAACCGTCTAAACATAGTTACAGTGCAAAAGATTACATTCCGAAAAGTATTTATAAACTTATAATATTAACATCTAAAACGAGTCTGCAAACTCCAAAAGTGCACTCTCGATACCGAGTCCCGCCCCATTGATCACTTGGAATCTGCCGTGTCAGAAAACAAAAACACGGCTGAGCAACAGGGCTCAGTGAACGGATTAAAATATAAATTCGAAATAACAATTGTAAAATTGACAACAAAGCGGAAGGCTTATAATTCAATAAATATAAATTCACAGAAATTCCAAACGGTTCGCAATTCTCGATTTAAATAATAATGTAAACAAAGTTTATCAAGACTTGTTCAAGTGTTCGGTTCATAATTCTCGGTTAAAAAAATATAATATAAATAAAGTCCGTCAATTCCTGTTGTGTTCGTGGGGTGGCCAAACCACACAAACTATCGGGCCGGCGTGCGGGCACACACCCCGAGTCCCCCGTAAATTTAACCACGGTCACATGGTGGGTAAGTCCTAGTATCGATCCATCCGCCCTGGAACCAATAAAATCAGTCTAGTCCACAAGGTGGGTTCACGTAAGCCACTATTGGGCTTAACCCTATGGACCGAGTTCACCTGCAGGACACCATGACTACAAAGCCGCCATAGAAGGCATCCCAACTAATGTGCCCATCAATTGGATACTGAAAATCAATAAAAGTAAACATATGCCACTACCCGGATGACTTTCATAAAAAATCAAGTTTCAATATATTTCGT
Source organism: Silybum marianum (assembly GCA_036898165.1). Classification (NCBI taxonomy): domain Eukaryota; kingdom Viridiplantae; phylum Streptophyta; class Magnoliopsida; order Asterales; family Asteraceae; genus Silybum; species Silybum marianum. The sequence goes on along the minus strand of CM072540.1, from coordinate 8,584,292 downwards.
AAAGTTCACAAGTATATCATATATGAGAATCAAAGGTTGAACTCAAATATTATAATTAGAGGTACAACGGTTTATATATATAAATATACGTATTTTGTTGACCACTTTTTAGTGATCAATCACAATGCGGTGAACCACCGTTACGAAGGGTCAACTAGGACAACTAGTTGTCCGAGTGTCAAAAGAAAGTGAAATCCGTACCTTAGTCAAAGATAAGAAGCAACGCACGATTAGACGAGACTCACCGAAATGTTTAACTTGAATGCGTGCCTAACGAATACGTAAATCGATAACTACTTAAACGATGTATAGACATATCCTAATTCTACTAATAATGTACTTAAGTCCTACATGTTTATAAACAACTAATACTTCAAACGGGACAGCCGGATGCATCTAGAAAACTTGCGTATATGCTATTTCGTTCCGACTTTTAACAACTTCAATACCTCTTTTTTGTGTGCATTTTTATCCCACTTAGAGGCCAATATAGAGAATACCATCTAAATGAAAGTTGTAGTGTGTAATCTTATGAATCTACCAGATTTGGAATCATATCATTTGGATCATCCATCAGTTCTATACGGATGCCGGAAAACGGCTAAACAATCTCGTATAAGCTGCAAACAGCCTTAAAACGGCACTGTTTTGAGCCACTTAGGTCCAGAACTAGCTTCATGAGAGTTGTAGTATACATTAAGTTTTTTCTCTCTGCAAAATATGAGCTCAATCGGACATAGTTTTTTCTCTCTGCACTAGTCGTTATGTCCGATTTTCACCGTTTTGACCAATTAACTTTTATAACCTCAACTTTATGAATTGACACCTTTAACGACTCTAAAACATACTTGACATACTAGACATTACCATATGGCTTAATGGTCATTAAGCTAAGACTAATCATGCAATTCTATTTATTCCGGCATTTAACCGAACACTTGGGGTGCGGTTAAACATATACATAAAATCAACCCATATTGAAACCATAATCTGTCCATATAATTTCTACCACAATATAAACCAATCCTGATGTACTAAACGTGCAAGATAACTTAATTTTAGCAATAACAAACCGTAAACATAAATATACACCCGATTATAAACTGGTCCCTATAATCCTAACGAAACAAACTTAACGAAAACGAAAGAAATTTATACCGTTACGAAGGTTTCAAAGAGTGGATTCCGAATTTATGATCCTTACTTCGGTTCCTCGTATGAATCGATAGAAAATCTACAGAGAAGTAAGAAAATTAAATAAAGAGATGAGAGTATTTGATGGCGGTGGAGATGGCGGTCAAAACAGAAAAAGAAGAAGAAATGGTGAATTGCAACTTACTCTCTTTACGTCTAACATATATATATATAGATTTAGATTTTAGATTTATTTTTATATATAATTATTATGAGATTGAAACTTTGGCGGTTTTAACCCCTTAACAATTATATTAATGATATTTACTATGATACAATACGACTAAGTTAACGATGACGTTTTTAAGAGAAGCGGGTCTTATAATCGACAAATAAGGTGACCGATGTTTCTGTGGAACGCCCAAGCTTGTTACATTTATAGATCTTTGTTACACATAGAACCGTAAAAATGTGAACATTTTATTGTTTTTCATAAAACGGTGTAAAACCATGTAATTTTTAATACTCGTGTCGAAAAACTTGTATTTATTTTCAATGTTCTTTCCTATAGTGATATAAAATATGATAATTTTTGTTAGGTTTAATATTTTATTGTGTCAAAATAAGGAATAGATATGCTTAAATGTAAAAGGAAGTTTATAATTCCTTAAACTCTTTTCTTCCTTAATTAGATTAAACCTTTCAATATAAATAGGAGTCTAGGTTTTCCTTAGGAAAGTCGATTACCATATAGCTGATTTCTGATATTGTTTCTTGTAATCGATAACATTCAATCAAGAGATATACGACTACGAAAGTTCATTCAAATCTTTAATATCGTATTACTTTATTACTTAACGTTTGTTTTATCATTGTGCTTGTCAATTTGGGATCTACAAGTGGTATCAGAGCCTACGGTCAGAGTTTTTACGACTTTCTGAGGATACCCACGAAACAGAAGGTATTTTTTTCGATTTCTGCGATTTTTGCTGTTCTTTGAGTTTTTGTCGATTCCCTCGTATTCATGCTTCACCCGATAAAACTTCAAACTGCTTTTTATCGACTCACTCATATCTGGTAATTTTTTTTCTTGTTTTTTTCTCGATCTTATATCTGTTTTTGTGTGTTTATCGATTATTGCTTCTGAGTTTCTCTCGATTTAATCATCTATTGCATAAATTTTTATCGAATCCCTCTACTGTTCATTGATTTTTTATCGATTCATTGACAAATTCTTGAATTTTTATCGACTATCATATAAAATATTTAATCTGTTTAGTTAAAGTTACTTTAGTTTATTTTATTTAATTTTGAATCTCTTTACTTAAGAAAACTCAGGAACTAGTGACTCCTGCAGTTTCTCTTACAAAAGAATTCCCTAGTAAAATCATAAATTCTCGTAATCTTGATTTTTTTTGAATTGAACAAATAAGAAACTCGAGAACTTAGACATTCTTGTCAATAAAAAGACTAGTTTTTTTAGTCAAGAACCTTTTGTTCTTGTTTTCTGGTTTATCAATCTCAGAAAACTCTGATTAAATTATTTGATTTTTAGTCGAGTCCTATTGAATCGAGAAGAATTTTAATCGAGCTACTAGAATTCGATAAAATATTTTTTGATCGACCCTTCATTTGATCGAGTCATATAATTTGATCGAATAGTGTTTAATCGAGAAAAACAAGGTTATCGAATCAAATCCTTTCTAAACAATTTTTATCGAGACTCTTTCACTCGATAAACAATTTATTATCGAGCCTCCTTCACTCGATAACAATTTATTATCGAGCCTCCTTCACTCGATAGCAATTTATATCGAGTCTCTGTCCTTCGACAATATTTTTTATCGAGCCTCTTTCACTCGATAACAATTTATATCAAGTCTAACACACCCGAGAAAAGTTCTTATCCGTCAGACCCATATAGATAACTTTATTATCGATCCCTTGTCAATCGATAAAAACCTACTGTTTCACGAGACTACTCAGAAACTTTTAAAAACTCACCGATCGAGGTCAACTAGTAAGTACAATGACTACCCGTGAAGCCATGGCTATTGGTTCAAACACCAAATCTCCTATTCTCTTTCCTGGCGAATATTCTCAATGGAAGGATAGATTCCTTGACTTTATTGAACGCAATGACTATGCCGATGAGATCATGCGTTCAATCAAAGAAGGTCCTCCTCCAACTTTCTATCAGGATTTTCCGGCTATGACAAACAATACTCCTCCCGTGGCCGCACGAAGGGAAGTAAAACAGAAAAATGCATGGGATGCAAATGAGAAGAGAATAATGAAAGGTGATCAATTAGCACGGTCTTATCTACTTATGAGCCTCCCAAATGACATCTACATGAGCATCGATAGCCACAAGAAAACGGCTAAAGAAATGTGGGAGGTGATCGAAAAATTCATGCTTGGAACCAAAATCGGCACACAACTTAAGATCACTAATTGCATCTCCCAACATGAAAAATTCAAGGCCAAAGACGGAGAAAGTCTTATGAACACTTATACTCGTTTCGTACAACTGGTGAACGAGCTAAGCAAGAATGAAATTCGTAAGACTAAGATCGAGAATAACGTCAAATTCGTTAGCAATCTTCAACCGGAGTGGCGCCGGTTTGCTAATCAAATCAAACACAGCAAATATTTTGCTGAACTCGATCTGCATGAAGTATATGAAACTCTTCAGCAAGACGAAGAGGAGGTCCTTGAACTGATGGGGCTGAACACTAAGAAGAACCCGGATCCAATCGCTTTGGTGGCAAAAGACTCTTCTTCAAATCCTCAAGAAATGTTTCTTGAATTAGAAGAAGAGGACTTTGATTATGATCCTGAAATTGCCAAACTTCAACAACAGCTGGCCTTCCTTACGAGATCTTTTCAACAAAAGTTCTCACGTCGCTCAAATCCCAATCAACAAAGGTATGCATCGGGATCCAAAAAATCATGAGCGAAAGTCCCTGTTTGAACCCAAGCCAAGAAGAGAAGAACCGCGCTCAACACCCAAACCCGAAGATAAGTTCAAAGGTGAGATGAGCCTATGCTATAACTGCGGAAAATCCGGTCACTACGCACGAGAATGCAAGAAGCCAATAGTCCAAGATTCCAACTACTTCACATACAAATTAATGTTGGCAAAGCAAAGAGAGGCCGGCAAAGTTCTCTTAGCTGAAGATGAACAATGGATCAACCAAAATCATGATGATGATATGGAAAAGGATACCCAAGCACATTTCAGTTTGATGGCTTATTCTGATGACAATCCTTCACACGCTTCCGACTACACGCCCAAGGTAAGCCCTTCTGACTATGACGCTTTTGTATCTCAAATGAATTATCTGATGTACAAATTAAATGAGTTACAATCTAAGTTGAAAACCGAGAAACTCTTGGTTTCCAACCTAGAAGCACGCTTTGAAAATAATCATAATCAACTGCTTCTTATTCAAACCGAACTTGTAACTTCTAAGAGTATAGCTCACAATCTTGAAACGAAGAAAATGATTTTTCAAGAAGAAAATGATTTATTAAAACAAAAATATTCTGATCTGACACTTCAACTTAACAAATCTAAGGGTGAGACTACAGAATTTTCAGCCAAGTTTGACTTTGTTAGTTTTCAAAGACAAGACCTCTTAGAAAAACTCAAAGATTTGGTACTAAAACTCTACAAAATTGGTCAAACTGAACATACAATTCACTTAAATGCTCCGAAAGACTTAAGTTCTAAAGCCGGGTTAGGATTTGATAACCGGAAACATTTAGAAAAGGCAATCTATAATACTCCGACAATTTATAAATTCGAATATCTGAACCTTGGTCCGGATTATCAAATTCAATTTATGAAGTTGGATCCTAATGTCGAATAAAGAGAAGATTGGAAGAGACAAAACAAAGATTTTTATCAAATCCCTTTCTGCTATCCTCAAATAGTAGAATAGGAATCATCAAAAGAATCTCTTCCAAACGACTACTTTCCATCCTATTCTGCGAAGGAACTTCAAAATACCATTCCTAAATGTAAACCCTACATTCCCACTCTATTTTTGGAAAATAAAATTATTCAACTTGAAATGGTGTTGGAATTTGAGCGTTCTCTGGCGGAAAAGGAAAAGGAATCATTTTTAACAAAAATACAACAACTTGAAAACGAGACTTTACAATTCACCAAAAATCATGAAAATAATACTATTTCAAATATCTCCACATGTAAAGCCTTCGTAAGCAATTATTTAGATGATTGCGAAGAGTCGTTTAAACGTGATCCAAATTATATTCCCCCAAAACAAAAATGTTTCTTTTCCTACGACCAAATCAATGATGAATGGGATGCCATTTCTAATCACTCTTCACTTGAACCGGACAAGTGTTTAAAAGACATGTGTGCTGATTTTGACTTCAATCCTGTACTTCCAAATCACACGGAGTTTTTAGACAAAGGCAAACAACCAATGGAGTCGGTTTCTCTTCCGGAGGAACCAACGGAGTGTTCCACGAGTCAAAATCACAACACTCCCAAACAAACAAACTCCCCTCATTTAATTAAAAATCATACTAACCGTGTCCCTCTTAATGTTTCACCGGTTCATACTCTAGAAACCAAACAAGTTTGGGTCAAAAAGGGCACGAGTACTACAAAGTCATCCTCCCGCAAAGAAGACAAATTTTCTCATTCAAATGTCAAAAGAAACAATAATCGTTTTAGATTTCCTTATAAAATTCATTCAATTCGACATTTAATTAAATTTTCTAGTAATCAACTTTGTTGTTCCAATTGCGGTGTGAATGATTTTGTGCGCATAAATCAAATTGATTATGATTATGGTTATTTTTCTAGCATGCAAAATTCGTATAATTCTCATCATAACTTTTATCCATCATCACCTATTTATAAATGGGTTCCTAAACAACACATGACTAACACCTCTAAGTCTTACTTCAAGTGGGTACCCAAAGGTGCAATGTCAACTAACCCCAATGGACCCATTAACAAATGGGTACCTAAATCTGTCTAATTTTGTGCAGATCGGTCATGTGTAGTTCTTAGATTCTGGTTGCTCCAAACACATGACCGGACAAAAGGAGCTGCTTGCCAATTACACTGAGAAGAAGGGCGGATTTGTTAAATTTGGCAACAATCATTTGGCACCAATCAAAGGATATGGTGATATCATCCATAACAACATCACCATCTCTGACGTTTCATACGTTCAAGGCCTGAGTCACAACTTATTGAGCATTGGAAAATTCTGTGACAAACAACTTGAAGTCAATTTCCGACTCGAACGATGCTGTGTACGCACATTTGATGGCAAAGAGTTATTAGCCGGCACCCGCAAGTCCAATCTTTACACCATCAATCTTTCCCAAGTGACCGCACCATCAAGCGTTTGTCTGCTCTCAAATGTATCTAGTCTGAAGTCGTGGTTATGGCATCGACGTCTATCTCACTTGAACTTCAAGAACATTAATCGCCTCTCCATTCAAGGACTAGTCGTCGGTCTTCCCGCCATTAAATTCGACAAACCACATCTATGCGACGCATGCGAGATGGGAAAGATGAAGAAGGTCTCTCACAAACCCAAGGTGGTTCATAACACAACTCGACCTCTTCAACTCATTCATATGGACTTGTGTGGCCCGATGCGAACTCAAAGTATACATGGAAAGAAAGTACGTTCTAGTGATGGTGGACGATTTCTCTCGCTTCACGTGGGTAAAATTCCTTCACTCCAAGGATGAAACTCCCGACACCATCATCTCAATTCTCAAAGCCATACAAGTCAAACTAGAACTTACTACTCAAACCATCCGCACCGACAATGGAACTGAATTCAAAAATCGTACCCTTGACGGTTATCTCGATTCGGTTGGTATAACCCACACGTTTTCTGCGGCTAGAACTCCGCAACAAAATGGTGTGGTCGAACGCCGAAATCGCACTCTAGTTGAAGCGGCTCGCACTATGCTCACTTTCTCCAAGCTTCCCCTCTATCTTTGGGCCGAAGCTATCAATACTGCGTGCTACACTCAAAACCGATCTATCATCAACAATCGCTTCAACAAGACACCGTATCATTTGGTCTACAATCGGGTTCCTCCATCAATCATCTTCGAACCTTTGGCGTTCGCTGCTTCGTTCTTAATGAAAAAGAAGATCATGGAAAACTCAAGCCAAAGGCCGATGAAGCTTATTTTCTCGGCTACTCTCCAAAGGCGTCAGTATATCGGGTCTACATGAAACACGCACGTTGCATCACTGAAAGCGTCAATGGACCCGCTCTAACTGGTATATTAGCTTCCGATCACATCCGTTCGGAACCTGTCCCAAACCCCGATCAACCTTCAACGTCCAAATCCAATCTGGATGACCTATTCGAGTACTTCTACTCGGATTACCTTGGAATTTCCACTGATACTTCCATTCAGATTCCCCCACCTACCTTGGAGATTTCCGAGACCACTGCACTTTCCGGCCCGCAAAATACAACGGAAACCGTCTCAACTGCTGCAACTCCAAGCTCGTCTACATCCGCTCCTCCCACACCAACGGATGATCCTCCCATGTCAACTGAACCTCACTCGAATGCTCAACCAACTCCTACGGAACCAACATCCTCTCCCCCACCATCCACTTCGGCCCCTAAGGATGTCTCAAGTGCTACAAGATCCTCTGCCGTGGCTCCAACCTTGGAATCACTTCAAGATCTTCCGTTAGGCTCATATGAAGATGACACCCCGGATCCAAATGCATTTCAACCGCTTTCTCATACAACCAAATGGACTTGTTCTCATCCCGTTGATCAGATTATTGGCGATCCAACCAAACCAGTCACTACACGAGCCGCCTCGGCCAACGATTGTATGTTCTATTCGTTCCTAAGCAAAATTGAACCCACATCCATTCACGAAGCAATGAATGATCCTGATTGGATTGTGGCCATGCAAGAAGAACTCAATCAGTTTGAAAGCTTGAAAGTTTTGCGTCTTGTTCCCCGTCCTCGAAACAAAACCATTATCGGCACGAAATGGATTTTCAAGAATAAGCAAGATGAAGATGGAGTCGTCATACGCAAGAAAGCTAGACTTGTCGCAAAAGGATACCGCCAACAAGAAGGGATTGATTATGACGAAACATTTGCACCCGTAGCCCGCATAGAAGCAATTCGAATGTTCTAGGCATACGCGGTACACAAGAACTTTGTGGTTTTCCAAATGGACGTCAAAACGGCCTTCTTAAACGGTGTTCTGCGTGAAGAAGTCTATGTCTCTCAACCCGATGGGTTTGTCGACTCCTCCAAACCAAATCATGTCTACATTCTGGACAAGGCCCTCTATGGCTTAAAGCAAGCCTCGCGCGCATGGTACGATAGCTTGTCTGCCTATTTAGTGAAAAATGGATACTCCAAAGGTAAAATCGATCCAACTCTTTTCATTAAAAAGGAGAATGGTGACATTATGCTCATTCAAGTCTACGTGGATGACATTATTTTCGGTTCGACTAACCCTTAACAATGCAAGGAGTTCTCCGAACTCATGTGTTGGTTCCAGATTCCTTTAAACCGATTGTTAATTGAGAGTATTGAATCAAAGTGAAATGCGGAAGCAGATCAATTAACAATTTAAATCAATAGAACAGTAAACAGAATGAAGAACAAAGATTATGAAATGAATTACGCACAGTATTCTTCAAAATGTAAATGTATTAATCGACTCTTTTTACTAACACAATACAATGCTATTTATACAGATACAAAGACAGAAAGTCAAAATGCTAGCCAATTACAAAGTGCCATGTATCATAAAGGGAGCGTCTAACAACAATTAGTTATAACAAGAAGTGTGTGTTGACATTTGTAGACATCTCTTCTTTGACTCATACTTTAATATCTAACATTCTCCCCCTAAGTATGAAGTCAAAAAAAAAATTTCTTCAGAGAGGATCAACAGCAGCGATGATACTTGAAATATTATTGATAAGCTCTCTGTTCTTCTGAAGTCCATCAAGTCTTTTCTCTATTTTCTTTGCAACTTCTGGATTTGTCGTGTCTAAGCCAACAAAGCACTTGATGATGTAGACTACCTCAGAAGAGTATTTGTGAGCTTCTTTTGATGCGAAAGAAGCTCTTTCCATTTGGTCTTTTGAAGATGATTCCCTCTTCTGGTTCAGTAAGAAGTCTACCCACTCTGAATTTGCTTATCCCTTCAAGTTCCTCATTTGGTGCAGAGATAGCCGGATTATCCATTTTGAAATTTAATCCAATCTGCGGAAGTCGACCTCGCCTTTTGTATCTAATGTATGATTTCATACACGAATAATTCTAGTGTAGGCAACATGGTCTTGTGGATCTTTGCGTTCGTAAAGCCGAGTCTTCATAAATTCTTCCCGGAAAAATGAGATCAATTTGGATGGATGGACAACAGATCATTATCACATATGTAATAACTTTTGTTGTTTGATCTGACTATCTCGTAGATTGTGTACCAAATGGGTGTATCTTGAAACTGCTTATGTTTCATGGCTGTTATCTTTGTAATTGGAACAGTAGTGAAAACCGTCTTTCTGTCTTGTTTATGAGCCATGAAGTTATCTTTAACTTCACCGCCGACATTGTATTGGTTGGCGAAGTTAGGCATCATGAGATAAATCTTCGATCCGTTGGAGCATACATGTGCCTTTTCTCAACTTCAAGTGTTGGAAGTTCAATGTTTCCAACAATGTTTCCAACTTTATTTAATTTTTCTTCAAATTCTTCTCTTCGATCTCCTTACGCTTCGAGCGGCCTCTCGCTTCCGACTCTTGCTCTTTCTTGACCTTCAAAATTTTGTCTCCGTAGTTCTTCTTTAAGTCTAGCCTTTTCTCTTTCCGCATTCTCTTTTTCACCCCTCTCTATCTCTATTTGTTCTTCAACTATTAGCCTGCGGCGTATTATCTCTTCTTCTCTCTCTTTTCGGCTACGAACACTTCCTCATCCTCCTCTGCGGCCCTTTTAGCTCTTTCCTTTGCAGCTTTAGCTCGTTCTCGTTCTTCGTGAGCTCTGACTACTTCAGCCCTTTCAGCCGGAGAGCTCGGGATTCTGCTTTTTCCCATAAGATCCAGAATAAACTTAGCTAGTTCTGGATCTCTGGGTAGAGGACCAGAATGCGTAGCCAGAGGTGTTGGAGTGAGTGGCACTTGTTTTGAAGAAGAGGGTTGTTGTGATGGTGTTGGCGTTGAAGAGTCGCAGCGTGTGGTCGTGTTTGTTTCCGGTGGTGTTTGTTTGGCTTGCTTAGGCTCGTAACCTTTCTCCCTTCTCGAGAATCGGGATCCCGATCCTCGCAACGTTTTCTTTCGATTCTGCCTTTCTGCAAGCCCTTTCTTCCTTGGCTTTCTTCTTGGAAGTAAACGCCTCAGCAAGAGAAGAAACCAGAGGCACAAGTTGAGAGATAGTAGTGTCGAGAGCAGCAAGTTTCTGGTCGGTTGAAGATGTGGAGGGCTTGGAAGAGTACTTTGATGGTCGACATTCGCTCAAGAATAATCTTCTGGAAAGAGGCGAGGTCAGATTTCTTGACAAGCGTAGACACAGAGGGATCATCAGAAGTTATGATGGTCTTGACAATCTTCTGTATATCGGCCACCAGAGAGCTGTAGTCTACAGAGGCACGTAGAGATTCTGGAAGTTGAGATATTGCCTCTGTATTTGCTTGAAGACCATTATTCAAGAGCAAAAGCTGTTCAGCAAGATAGGCCTTCTGATCTTCTTGAGAGGTACTCATTTGGCGCTGAAGATCTGCTAAAAGGGAGTTCTTCCTTTCAATTTGAAATTGAAGGCTCAGAAGAAGAGAATGATTAGTTGTGACGGATAATTTTAGATCTTCCACAGATCTCTGAATTTGATCAGCAAATGCCAAGAACGCTGCATTAGTGACAAAATCAGAAGATGTAACCGGTGCATCTCCAACACATGGAGCCCCTTTACCCTCGCGTTCGGAGGGGCCTTCTACACTGTTTTGACGTTGAGTGTAGAAGGACTTCCAACCCGATCCTTGAGGGCCGTTATGCATGTGCTCCTCTTCGGTTGTTCGATTGTTTCAACGGTATCCTCATCATCGAGAGGATGAGGTGCGAAGACGTATGCTTACCTTGATGAAGTGTAAACACTCCGGTAAGGGGTGCATTCCTAGTGGAACCCTCTCGATGGGAATTCATCGGCATCTATCCTAGGAGAGGATGTGGACGCATCCTCTGTGCTTATTGGTATGTCGACCACGGAGACATGAACATGTGGTGAAGGAAGTGGCGAGTTCGGGGCGAATGAACTCTTATATTATCATCATCATCCTTTTGGGAGGATGATGAAGTGGAGGTGCTTTCCCCGGATGAATTTGATTCGAGAAGAAGAAGAAGTATCCTGCCGAACGGTTTACGGGTGGTTTGAACTCGGGTCGTTCTAAGTCAATGAGTGGAGACGTGGTGACGTCAACCTCGAAGTTGTGGTTGCCCTTTGGGGAATGGGAGAGGAACACTCATATGTGTCTCTCGAGGACATCTTACGTACCTTCATTTAATAGAAGGTCGGCATGGGTAGAAGCACTCGGATGTTCACTCCTAGTTTTTTCAAGCTCATGCTCACTGGACCCGACCACCTATACACGGCTCTAAGTGCTGCGGGGTAGGAATTCTCCGTTCGAGAAAACCATAGAGCTTCTATAGATTTGGAGATTAGAAGAGCTAGATGGGATTAGGTTTAGCATGTACCTGGAGAGTTCTGCGGGTGCGAGTAGCCGATGCTGTCAATGGTTGATCGATGGGAGCTCATTGATGCAATTTTGCAGAATGGCTGAATCAGGGGAGCTTCGATTGCCCCAATTGCAGGATGAGTGATGAGAGATAGAAATCGTGGGAACATGAGTGCTGGTAGTGGCTTCCCCTGACTTTGATGGAGCACCTTAGTATGCACAGCTGCTTTGATCTCTTGGAAGATGAGACTTGCATAGTCCAAGGGTCGATTGTAGAACATCCCATACATAATCGTCAGAATGTTTCGGCTAGCTTGATCCAGAGAACCTATTTTGCAGGTTAGGCTCTTGTTGAGTATGGAGACGAGTAGATTCCACATTGGGGGTAACTTCTTCCTTTTGAATTCGGACAGCCTGGTAAGAGGTTCATTGTAACCCAGAAGATTGATGAAGGCTAGGAGGGCTTCTGTGGAAGGGTTTTCTTCTAGGGCAGGATTGGGAATGGTTTGCCCGTCGACTTCGATCACTGATAGGGGAAGATGAAAATATTTGGCAAGTTTTCTTTTGGTGATTGGGATTTGAACAGCAATTTCCACTTGTTCAGGATGGGTGACAGAACCGACGAGTGTTTCATCATTTTTGATGATCATTGTTTGCCACAGTTCTTGGACATAGATTTCAGGGATGTTTGGGTTGGTTAGGGTTAGGGCTCGATTCAACTGGTGCTGTTGTAGAAACTCGATCATGATGCGAAATTCCGGTTGATAAGTGTTAGGGTTGAGCAGTATCTGCACATTGTTCGCCTTCAATGGCAGTTTTACAATAGGAGTACTATCAGCAGTGGAATCGATGATTCTGTCTTCATCATTGTTGGTAGGATGGGCACAGTTGGAAGCCATTTTGAAATTTTGAATGCTTGACAGTAGAACACTTTGTCTTTGCAATGAGAATAAACACTGATTTAGGGAATTTTTGCGAGGAAGAAGATGAAGGTTGAAATTGGGGGTTTTATGTGAGAGAGAAACTGTAGAATGGGAAGGGGTTATTCAGTTTGGGGAGAAACAAAAAAACGGTTCATTTGAGCTGAGGTAAGCACGCGGGTATACACATGCAGGGTTTCGATTGGAGACACGTGTACGACGAGACACATGTATGATGATGATTTAGTAGCAGATGCGATTTTTCTTAAAAGCAGAAATAAACAAAAGTAAAAAAAAATCTGTTTAATTAATCAATTAATTTTGAATTAATTGAATAAACACAGAATTTAATCTTAATTTTATTTATTTAAGTTTAAAAATCGATCAAGTGAGAACAAAAATCACATGAGAGTTTAGTTTCTATAAAAGAATAATAAAGAAGAATTTGCATTAAACATATAGATTTAAACAACCTTGGAGGCAAGAGTTGATTGAATTTATATATTTAATGGAAATTATAAGAATTATCAATTTATAGAAAATTTAGTTGAAAAACATGTCGACTTGATTTATATTTAAAAAAAAATTTGAAATGAATCAAAAGTCTAAGAGACCTTGGCGGCAAGAGAAACTCAGAGCAGATAGATTCAAATAAAATTTAAGTAAAATAGTAAATCGTAAGACAAACTAACGAGAGTTAGACATAGACGAATATCTTCTTCATTGTGAAACTCCCCGTGAATGGTAAACTCCCCTTGAATGGTAAACTCCCCCTTGAATGGTAAACTCCCCTTGAATGGTGAATTCCCCCCGTAGTAGCTTCTTTACCTCGTTTCTCAATACGTACTTTATGATATATCTTGAAAGAAAAATATTATTATGAAACGAGAAAATCGATTAATTCGTAGGCTTCGAAGTGTTACGAAGAGTTCGTACGGCATCGAGACTTCTGATGACTTCTGAGGTATCGTCAGAATAGTTCAGAGGCTTCTGGATGCTTCTGAAGAAATCATTGTTACATATTAAGCATTCCCATCTTGCTAATTAAGAAGTTAAAACGACTCTCATCAAGAGCTTTTGTGAAAATATCAGCAAGTTGATAATCAGTAGAAACAAAATACATTTCGATTGTACCCTTTTCGACATGATCCTTGATGAAATGATACCTGACATCGATATGCTTTGTTTTGGAATGCTGAACTGGATTTTCTGTAATGGCGATAGCACTTTTAGAATCACATAGGATGGGAATCTTATCGTATATCGTACCATAATCTCTCGAGTTGGGTCTTCATCCAAATAACTTGTGAACAACAACTAGCAACGGCAACATATTCGACCTTTCCGCTTGTAGATGTGGATACGCAGCTTTTGTTTCTTGGATGTCCAACTTATAAGTCGATTTCCCGAAGTTGACAACACCGATGTACTTTTTCTCGTCAAGCTTACAACCCGCATGATCGAATCGTATACGCCATTAAATCAAATCCAGAATTTTTAGGATACCAAAGGCCCAACGATGGTGAACCTTTTAAGTACCTAAAAATTCTTTTTACAACGACCAAATGAGACTCTTTAGGATTGGCTTGATAACGAGCACAAAGACAAGTGGCAAACATAATATCGTGTCTACTTGCCGTTAAATATAAAAGAGAACCAATCATTCCTCCGTAGCCGGTAATATCAACGTATTTACCGGAGGAGTCGAGTCCTAATTTCATACCGGGAGAGATGGGTGTTTTCATGGATGATGAGTTTTGAAGATGAAACTTTTTAAGCATGTCGAAACATATTTTGCACGATTTATAAAGATACCGAGAGGTACTTTGTTTAACTTGAAGTCCTAGGAAGAAAGTTAATTCTCCCATCATACTCATTTCAAATTCAGCTTTCCATCAACTTAGAAAACAAATCAACTTCGTTTGATGAGTAGAACCAAATATTATGTCATCCACGTAAATTTGAACTATAGTTAACATACCTTTGCCTCTTTTGATGAACGAGTTGTATCGATTTTACCTTTTTCATATCCTTTGCCGATCGTAAATTTCGATAGTCGTTCATACCAGGCTCTTGGGGCTTGCTTTAGACCATACAAAGCTTTGTCAAGAAGATAAACATATTCTCGGATATCTTGCATCTTTGAAACCATCGGGTTGTTCGACATACACTTCTTCTTTTAGACATCCATTAAGAAATGCACATTTAACATCCATTTGGTAGACTTTGAAGTTTTTGTATGCGAGAAAGCCAAGAATAATCTTATTGCTTCTAGTCTTGCAACAGGAGCAAAGGTTTCATCATAATCGATACCTTCCTCTTGACAGTAGCCTTTAGCCACCAAACGAGCTTTATTTCGACAACAATTCCATCTTCATCCTTTTTGTTCCTAAATACCCATTTTGTGCCAATAGCAACTTTGCCTTTTGGTAAAGGAACAAGACGCCAAACTTTATTTCTTTCGAATTGAAGTAGTTCTTCCCGCATAGCATCCACCCACTTGGTTCAACTAAGGCTTCATGTACACGTTTAGGTTCGATCATACTAAGAAAATTAACAAAGAATGCTTCATTTGCGTAGCAGCATCGTGTTCGACCCCCTCGAGAAGGACTACCAATTATAAGATCCGGTGTGTGAGATTTAGTCCATTTCGTCATTACGGGTTGAGAAATTGAATGGGTTGTTTCATTTGACGAAATGATTTCATCCGGAAACACAAAATCTTCTTTATTTTCTTCCGTATGTCCTTACGGTATCCGTTTTGTCACCCGTCCTTGTGTCTCCCCCTCGGATGATGAAACGAAGTAGGCGTCTTGGCGGCGGATGTAGTAGTGGGAATTTACGGAAAAATAGACGTGTCGGAGGAAACGAGAAGAAGCGAGGACCGGAGAGAGTAATGCCCGAGGCTTGGAGAATATCCGGTATCCGCAAATGTGGAGGTGATATAGCTTCCGACACAACTTCATCGCTCCGTAAAATCATGAAAAATAGCATCAATCTCGGATTCTCCGGAACCCGAAAGATAGTCGAAGTAACGATTAAGCTTGAGTTCGAAGTAGAGTGTTCGAAGTCGGTTGAGTGTGATCATCGAAGTCAATGTTGATGCTTTCCATAACGCTTTTGTTCGTAAGTTAAAAACTCGGAAAGCTCTTGAATTTAACGAGTAGCCTAAAAATTTAGCTTCATCGGACTTTGGATCAAATTTGCCAAGATTATCTCTGTCGTTTAAGATAAAACATCTGCAACCAAAGATATGAAAAAATTTTACAGATGGTTTTCTTTTATTAATTAGCTCATAAGAGGTTTTGAGATGCCTCTTGACAATAATTGAACGGTTTTGAGTGAAACAAGCGATGGCGATGACTTCGGCCCAAGTGGATTGGGGAGACCAGAAGTTGCGAGCATCGTTCTGGCTGCTTCAACCAAGGTTCTGTTGCGACGTTCAACTACACCGTTTTGTTGTGGAGTGCGAACAGCAGAGAAGTTTTGAGTAATTCCTTGTTCAACAAGATACGATTCAAGCTTGGCGTTCTTGAATTCTGTACCATTATCACTTCGAAGCTGCTGAATCTTCTGATGTAGAAGAACTTGAATTCTGGTCATCATATTCTGTAGTACCACTGGGACTTCTGACTTTTGACGAACGAAAGCAAGCCAAGTATATCTGGAAAATTCATCAATTAGTACCAGAATATACTTTTTACCAGATAGACTCTGAATTGCAATTGGACCACAGAGATCCACATGTAATAATTGCAGAGGTCTAGTACAAGAATGATCACTTTTTGTTTTATGAGATGCTCGTTTAATTTTGCCCATTTCACATGCAGGGCAGAGGTGATCTTTTTGAAAATGAATATCCGGAAGTCCGGATACCGGTTGTTTTTAACAAGCATCTCAAGATTATTAAAATTTAAGTGAGACATTTTATGATGCCAGAGCCACGCAACCTCACTCTTTTTGGAGATGAGACATAAAGTTTCCTTACCATCCTTAGAGGTAAAATTCATCATATACAAGTTACCTTTCTGTCTGCTCTCCAAAGTTCTTCACCTGCCTTAGAGAATAAATAACAATGTTTTTCATCAAATACTACTAGTATTTTAGAATCACAAAGTTGACTTACACTAAGGAGATTATGTTTCAAGCCAGAAACATGAGCTACCTTTGATAAGGTGATATTACCTTCTTGTAGAGTTCCGTAGCCTTTTATTTGACCCTTACCATTATCACCAAAAGTTACTACTCCACCTAATTTGTCCTTGAATTGGGATAGTAAATTTTGGGATCCAGTCATGTGCCTCGAGCATCCAGAGTCAACATACCAGATATGCACACGCTGTTTCTGCAATAAAAAAAAATCAGAATTTCTTAGGTACCCATCGCATAATGGGTCCTTTTATGTTAGCTTTTTGAGTATGCTCGTTTTTTGATTTAACAGAAGGTAAAGACTTTATTTTTGGTTTTTGGTTTTTTTTAGTTTTATTCTTTTTGTGACAACCATATTTTGAATTGGAATGATCAGAGATTTGCGAGAAAAATTGTTTTAACTTTAAGAACAGTGAAAAACATTCAGAAGACTGAAACATAGAAGATTGAATTGAATTTTCATTGCGAGAATGGTAATTACAATTATTCTTTCTAAAGTCTTTTCTAGTATTAGTTGTTCTAGAGAACCTATCTAGACTAGACTTTTGTTTTAGTTCTGGCGTTTTCTTCTCTGTGTTCTTCCTCTGATCTACTTTTGCAGAAGCTCTGTTATTTACTGAAAAAGGAACATAAGAATTAGAGGATTTCCATTTGCCTTTTTGAATATTAGTAAACTTCGGAAGAGTAGAGTTTAAAATCTTTTGATTTTGCACTTTGTTTTTGAGTTCTGCCTCTTTCTCAAGTTCAAGACATGTTTTGGCTTTGAGACACATATCGAAGAAGTCTGGATGTATAGATACTAATTTTCTCGGTTCTGGAACAGAAACAGGAAGAATAGGTATACCACTTGAAAGTTTAGCACAATCTCTATCAGAAGCTCTGATTTCTTGAGATTTATCAGTATACAAATAATCATCCTTTTTATCATTAATTTCTGAATTATTTGTGATAACTTTTGATGATTTAAAAGAATTTATTTCTAAATTTGAAATGTAATTTTCAGAGTTATCAAAAAATTCTTCATCATTATTGTCATTCTCCCATGGATACGTAATCTCATCCAAACTTTCTTGAGTTTCAGAAAGATGTAAATCTTCAAATGAACAGGGAGAGATCTCTGGATGATTCTCACAAAGAGTTTTATTTCTAAAACACTTGTCCAGAGTAGAGAGAATATCGTTTTCAAACATAAGTCGTAGATCTTCCTCTGGATTCAAAATTTTATGTTTATTTGAACCAAAATTGAAAATATCATCTTTCTTCTGAACTTTATTTAGATCAACATTTGTTTTACAACAATATTCAATATTTTCGAATTGAAGTTTGCTTGTTTTATGATGATTTTCATATCTAGATTTTTTAAAAATAGATTTTTCATACAAAATTGGAAACTTTGGCTTCTGTATTTGTCCAACACAAAAATGATTTCGGATCTCGACCTTTTCTTACACGTGTAGGGATCTAGGTCCTCGAAACCAAGTCCAGATCTTCCTACTTGTGTGTTAATTTTGTCATGAACCTTCTGTGCATCCAGATATGTTATAATCTGTAGCTTTTTCTGTTGAAGTTCAATGTGTAAAAATTCTCTCTCTTTCTGAAAATAATTTTTAAGTGCTACAGAGTTGAGTCTATCACTCTCTTTGTCTCTGATTTCTTTCTTTTTTTCTTCCAGAAGTTTATTGAGATTCAAAATTTCCTTTTTAAGTTTTTCTTCAGAAAGTTTTAAACTCATGGAAATTGTTTCCTTTGCAGTATTTAATTCGAGTTTTTCTTCTGTAAGTAAATCCATTTCTCTTTTGAAAATATCTCTTTCCCTTTTGATTGTAGAAAGAGTTTTCTCGATTTTTCGTAATTTCTTTTCGATTGTGAGTTTCAGTTTTAGTTCCTCAAAATTGTTTGATAACATCACAATCGTTTGTTCAAGCTCAGATAATCCAGAGAAATTACTAACCGGTGACTCAGAGGGTTGATCCTCTGATTCGTTTGTGTTTTCCATTCCACAGAACATGGCTTCATCACCGCTGGATTCATCTTGCACCCAGTTTTCTTTTTTTGCAAAGTGTGCTCTTTCAGTGACATTGTACTTATATTTGTTTTTGTAATAAGTTTTATCCTTTTCCAGAGCTCCTCTGCAATCTCCCAAGTAATGTCCGGGTTTGCCACATCTGTAGCAGACATCTTTCTTCCTTTTTAATTCTTCTTCTTTCTTTTCTTCTTCTGTTTTCTCTACTCTCTGTACTTCTTGTTTAGGAACATAGGGACGATCAAATCGTTTATTTCCTTTCAAAGACCTATTTCCAAAACGATTAGTAAATTGCTTGGTTATTAAAGCCAGAGAGTCAGCAAACGCTTTAATTTCATCATCTGATTCAGAGTCATCTTCTGGAGCAGTCTCTGATATGAAGGCCTTCGATTTCTTCCTGTCATCACTTCGTCTTCTGATTCCTTTTGTTTCTGAGATCAAAGCCAGAGGACCTCCGATGTTTGTTCTTTTCTGAACAACTTCTTTTTCATGAGCTTGCAGTGTACCGAATACATCATGCAGCGACCATTGTTCAAGATCCTGATTGGCTTGTAGTGACATGGATAGATTTGACCATTCAGGGTTTAACCTTTTGAGAAATAGAACATTGTTGTCTTCCTTTGATCTAACAATGTCACATCTCTTGCAGAGATTAATCAGATTGTTGAATCGATGAAATGTTTGTTCCAGAGATTCATCAGTCAGTGCTTGAAAACTATTATATTCATTTAGAGCTTGGGCTCTTCTGTTCTTTTTCATTTTCGCACCACCTTCTAAGAGATTCTCCTTGATCCCATAAATCTTTTCTTTGTGTCACATGAGTCCGAGATTGAAAAATCTCATTTGGAATGGCCATTATCAACAGAGACTTAGCTTTCTTAGCTAATTCCACCTTAGTTTTTTCTTCATCAGTCCAGTTATTCCTTGACTTCTGAACCAGTCTTGCTGGTACCTCATCTGAATTTGCAGTGGCTGGAATTCTGGGAATAGTAGTGGTGGGAACAAACGGACCGTTTTGAATAATTGGATATAACTCAGCATCCAATCCCTCATAGAAGTTAACCATTCGAATCTTCCATTGTGGGTATTCATCACGTACAAGAGTTGGAGGTTTAGTCAGGGACCCAGACGTATAAACAGCATTCAAGCTCGAATTTGTCATTTGAGTATGATAGAAGAGAAAATTTGAAGATTTGAAAGAAATTTAGAACAATTAAATCTCAAGAAGAACAGGTCGATAATATCACTGTTTCTTCAGATTACAAAATGAATGACTCAATTTAAGAGAAGATTGTTAACGATTCTTCAAAATTTCGTAAAACAGAGTGGATTGATAAACAAATTTTGAATCTGAGAAAATACTGTTCGATTGAAAGGAATTTCTTCAATGGAAGAGATCTAATAATCAATAGATTGATTAGAAGGCTCTGATACCAATTGTTGGTTCCAGATTCCTTTAAACCGATTGTTAATTGAGAGTATTGAATCAAAGTGAAATGCGGAAGCAGATCAATTAACAATTTAAATCAATAGAACAGTAAACAGAATGAAGAACAAAGATTATGAAATGAATTACGCACAGTATTCTTCAAAATGTAAATGTATTAATCGACTCTTTTTACTAACACAATACAATGCTATTTATACAGATACAAAGACAGAAAGTCAAAATGCTACCATGTATCATAAAGGGAGCGTCTAACAACAATTAGTTATAACAAGAAGTGTGTGTTGACATTTGTAGACATCTCTTCTTTGACTCATACTTTAATATCTAACATCATGATTGCAAAATTTAACATGAGCATGATGGGAATGATGAATTTTTTCCTTGGTCTTCAAATAAAACAATTTTCTACGGGAATATTCATCAACCAATCGAAGTACATCTCGGACATGTTGAGCAAATACAACATGACATCATGTTCACCGATTGGTACTCCCATATCTCCGGGTTCAAAACTACACGCTGATCCCTTGGGAAAAGCAGCGGACTCTAAAAATTACCGGAGCATGGTTGGTTCCCTAATGTATCTTACGGCTAGTCGTCCGGACATAATGTTTGCCACATGCCTATGCACGAGATATCAAGTATCTCCTAAGGAATCACACCTTAGTGCTATCAAACGTATTTTCCGATATCTAAAAGGTACTACTGATCTTGGCCTATGGTATCCCAAGGATACGGGTTTCGAACTAACTGCTTTTTCAGATTCGGATCACGCCGGATGCATCCTTGATCGCAAAAGCACTTCGGGTCACATTCAATTCTTAGGAGATAAGTTGGTAAGTTGGTCCTCCAAGAAGCAAGCTTGCATCTCCACCTCTACTGCGGAAGCCGAGTACATCGCTGCCGCAAGCTGCTGCTCTCAAGTACTTTGGATGCGAACACAACTCAAAGACCATGGATTCTGGTTCAATAAGATTCCCATCTACTGTGATTCCAAAAGCGCCATAGCCATCTCAAGCAACCCTGTCCAACACACGAAGACAAAGCACATCGACGTTCGATATCACTTCAACAAAGATCACGTCAAAAGAGGTACAATTGAATTATATTTTGTAAATACGGAACAACAGCTTGCCGACCTGTTTACCAAGGCACTGGATGAGAAACGCTTCCAGTTCCTAGTATCCAAGTTGGGAATGCTTAATCTTAAAACCTGATTCTCACATCAGTCGGTTTAAAAAGCCTCAAAACGTCTATCCACGGGTTATGCATATTCACCTTACACGTCAATCTGCATCACTCTTGGACTCTCTTTTTCTGATTTTTGAACTTTTCTTACGTTTCCGTATTTTCAAAATTACTTCAATTTTCTTTTCTTCTGTCTGCTTCGTTTTGCGTATCACTATGGTTCAACTTTCGAGGGGGAGCACCAAGGTATGTCCTCTATCCTTTCACGTTCCTAGGGGGAGCACACTTTTTTATGCACACATTAAGGGGGAGCCTTATTCTTTATTCAAAAAAAAAATTCAAGTGAGGTTCTCGGCCCCTAAGGGCCCGACAACAGTGGATTGTCGACCTCACTTGGCTCGACAACCTCCCCAATCGACATCTTAATAAAGGGAAGATTTTTCTCGGCCCAATCTCCATGTGCCACATGTCATCACCCGATGACCACTATTTAAAGAAATCGGGCCCCACACTGATAGATACTTTTCAAACAAGTTTTTGAATTTCCCTCTTTCTCTCTGAAAAACCCTTCGAGTTCTTGACCATCCAAGACCAGAATTCCAAATCTTCGAATTTTTCAGATCTGAAAGCATCATCAGTACCCATGGCATCAATGAATGATCCTAACCTCTCTGATGATGAACACCCGATGCCTTCCGAACGTTCAAAAGAACCCAACATCAACGCGGTTAACCGGGATGAAATCTTGATGCCAAAAGCACATCTTCGGAAAATCAAACCAAACAACCACCGTCTTGATTTTGGCATCACAATCGAACACCAAGTAATCATCGACATCCTTCAATGCCATCCGCTTCGTTATGCCTTTGCATTGGACCGTCGGGTATACCTTTTCTATCTCCAACAATTTTGGTACACGTTGACATACCATCCGGACGACGGTGATCACCATTTTACTGCCTAAATTGATGACTATGTCACCCGCTTAACTCCATCTCGGATTCGATGCATCCTCCGCCTGCCGGTCGTCACAGCCGAACACCTGTTCGACGCCTTTGCAACCGACCAACAGCTTTGTGCCGACATCCTAGCCCGTGGGTACGACTCCCCCGAACCATTCACAAGCCCCGGCCAGTTCAAACGAATGTACCTACCTCAATCTGGTTTATGCTATTCACCATCGTCAATCGATGCCTGACTAGCAAGCACACTGGCATGGACAAGGCCAGCACTGCGGTCCTACGTATATTTCACGGCATCCTTTCAACCGTCATTATGACTATGCAATGCTCATCTGGATGGATTTTGTGGAGCTAGTAGAAGACAAGTCCAACTTTCGCGATCGTGCCTTCGTACCATTCCAACGGTTTCTTCAACTTTTTATCCATGCCATGCTATCTTCCACACCTGCCATCCCTAGACGCACCGGATCACCATTAGGACCGACCAACTCCCTGAAGTTTCTCCGGCTCAATGATCACCAGTTTAACTTCATCATGCCAATCCCTGAAGCTCTTCTAGCCTATGCTGATCAGACTGCACCGAGTGTGATAACTTATAGGGAGAGACACGGCTTAATAGCTCAACCACCTCCGGTTGTGCCTGCCCAACAGCCAATCCATGAGGAACATCTTGTGCAGGAAGAGGCTCCTAGAATAGATGAGCAGGTTCAGGGTCATGGGGATCCTGAACAGGGTGATGAGCGTATTGTAAGGGGAAACGACGAGGGCAGTGCACTTGATCAGCCAATCCCAACAACTGCTGCCCCACCCATCCCCATACCACCACCCACTAACCCACGAGCTGCTTCTACTTCCAGATCTACCCCGCATGTCAAAATGCTCGTTAGCCGTAACCGTGTCCGCCCCCAACCTTCATCGTCTGATGAAGATGCATCTAATTCTCAACCTTTATCCCGTCGACAACAAACCGCTACTATTGAAGAACAAGCTCTAAGTCGTATTGGTCCCCAACCAACCCTATCTGATTCTACATCGGACACCGATGACCAATCAGCTGGAACGACTGATGAAACATATGAGCCAAAAGATCCCTTTGATTTTGAAACCGATCAACCATCTGCCTTCCTGTCCGACATATTCACTGAGCCCTATTCTAGAGAGATAAGGAGAGAGGAGGGAGTATTAGTTGAAAAAGAAAGTGTGAGCGTGAGCGATGGGAAGAGAAAAACTATAGAGAGCGCGAGACCAGATTCCCCCATCCAGGTAACCGCGTCAACTAGCCCTACTCATTCGTTGGGTATGACTAGTAGACAAGACGCTGTGGACCTAGCAGCGCAAATGCACGCTCCCCTAGCCACTCTGAAGGCCCCCAACAACCAACAGTTTCAAATATACTTGTGATTCTAGCACCTTATCTAGCTCCCCTCCATTCGAGAGGCACAACTATTGAAACAAGAGGCAGTAGCTCAATTGCTTCGACTTCGTTTGTATGCACATCGACTCTAGAGATCGCTAGGGGACACGAGTCTGTACACACTGAGTGCCTTCGTGGCCCAGCCGGAACTCCCATAGTGATGTCCATTCCGGACATTCCACGAGGATTGGGAGGAAATCCTACCAGTGCTACACCTCTGCCAACACTGAACGTAGGTCATACAGTTGATTCAACTGTATTGTCAACGCGTAATCTAAGTGATCCTGGTGTTTTCCATACAGGTACCACGACTCCCACATTCACCATCCCCCCCGAGTCTGAATCGATCATCGCCGCACACTTACAAAAGGCAAAAGACTCCCTAGCTGCTCATGCTGCTCTAATGACAGCCGAGAGGGAATCCTTCGTAAGAGAAATCCGTGAAGCCGCCTGCCTGAAGCAACCGGTTCCCCAACAAACAAGCTCTTCACGACCAAGTTCCAGATCCCACCATGAGGATCAGCCTCCATCCCCAAGCCGATATGAGTACAATAACAACGAGCTCATGTCGATGCTATATGCCAACCTCCTAGCCGAAGCAACTGAAACTGGTCAACCGGAAGATTCGCTTATGGGTCTTCTAAGAAGAAATCTGGAAATCCCCACCATCACTCGCCATGAGTTTGACGTATTCCGAGCCGACATCGAGTGACAGCTAAGTGACCTAAAGACTGCTAAACAACACCAAACTGATGACATTCTGGGTACTATGACTGCTCTACGAACCGAGATTCAAGAGTCTTGCCGCCCGGCAGTTTCTGTGCCTACTCCTCGACCTCAACAGGACGGCCCGGGCTCCGCTCCAAATCGTCCTGAGGGGGAGACACGCCGGGCCTCAAGATCACAAGCCCGAACAGCCGCTGATACATCTTCAAGACCATCTACTCAAACAATCCAACATCGGCAGCGCGCACCAACAACTCAAGAAGCCGATATGCCAACGGTTGAAAAGCCTGCGACCGATATCGAATTCAAGAGTACAATTGAACCTGCCGCACCGGAACCAAGTGAAGAAAGAGTCGACGTTCAAGGTCTATGGAATTCAGTAAGAAACTGGTTTAGAGATCCATATGAACCAGTACTTCAAGAACAAGACTACGTGAACCTAAAGCATACGACTAGGAATTATGCTTTGGGGGATCAAAATGAACCAAGACTGTTGCCTCATCAGATTCGGTGGCAAAGAATGCTGACAGAAAGCAAGTCAAAATGGGTAAATCAGCAAATACGTGTGCCATACCTTGAAGAAACAATGGAAAAGATCTTCAGAAAGGAAAAGAGGACTGAAGATTTAGCACACATTCATCTAGTGATGGAAATGGACCAAGCTCAAGTCAAAGAGTATGTCCATATCTTGAAGATGAGAGCTAAAAATCCGGCTGAAGTTATTTCAAGACACAAAATAGTTGGGATTCTGAAGATCGATACAGACAGAGTATTTCAAGTCAAATATCCTACATTTACAGTCCAAAGAGAAGATGGTAAGGCGTATTCCTTCTCTGAAGCAGATTTTGCAAGGCTAGATATCATGGACTTCGAGACCTTATACAATGAATTGAGAGAAAAGAAGAACAGAAATGAGCACGAGCAAAGGGCACTAAGAGCAGTGGTTAGGCATATACAGAAGGAATTGAGGTACAACTATCTTCACGACCTACAGCGTAGGATAGAAAGCGAACAAAAGAAGATCTACATTTCAAAACCTGACCAGTCGATTCCTGTAAAGGGCAACATTGATGTTATGACTGTCCTTACCTATCTTGCTCATGGAGTTGTATGGATGCACGCTAAAGGAGAAAAGAGGTTTCTTAGGTTTAATGAAGTGGCTGCATATTCAGATGTAACATTATGGGGAATCCGGAACAGACTTGCATCAGAATTGGCTACTGACAGGAAACGTACTTCAAGAATGAGCAACGTGCGACGAAATTCTCTACTAGAAGCTGTCAGATTAATCGACGAAAGAATCCTTTACCGACAGACTCTCAGAAGATTAGAAGGCATGTTCAAGCTCAAGAAGTGAAGACTCATTTTGCCACAAAGGGGGAGATTGTTAGGTTTAATATTTTATTGTGTCAAAATAAAGAATGGATATGCTTAAATGTAAAAGGTAGTTTATAATTCCTTAAACTCTTTCCTTCCTTGATTAGATTAAACTTTGTTAGGTCTATTATTTTATTGTGACAAAATAAGGAAAAGATATGCTTAATTGTAAAATGAAGTTTATAATTCCTTAAACTCTTTGTTTCCTTAATTAGATTAGACCTAGCAATATAAATAGAACGTTAGGGTTTTACTTTGAGAGTTAGTCGATTCATAATACATAGAGAGAGTGTTGAATCTGATTGTAATCGACAAACATACATTCAAGAGATATATGACTACGTAAGTTCTTTAAATCATTGTTCGTGTCATATTACTTTGTTATTAATTGTTTATCGTCATTGTGCTTATTATAATGGGATCAACAAGTGGTATCAGAGCCTGAGATCACGAGTTTTTACGATTTTCTAAGCAAACCACGAAACAGAAGGTAAATTTATTGTTTTTCTGCGAATTTCTGCTGTCGTTTGATGTTTCATCGAGTCCTTCTATTCATTGATTTTTCATCGAGTCCCACTAAATTCATGCTAAACCCGATAAAACACCAACCTAAATTTTTGTCGATTGAATCATATTTTTTCTCAAATATTTTTCATCGATACGTTCTGCTGTTCAATTAGGTTTTATCGATTTGATATCTGGTTTTGTGTTTTTATCGCATGATGATGTTTGTGTGTTTATCGATTTAATCTTTCTAACTGAATTGTTGAATTTTTCTCGATTACATCTTTCTGTTACTTGAAGTTTTATCGATTCAAACTGCTTATTCATTATTTTTCCTCGACTCCTTTTTAAATTTAAATCTGTTTAAATTAAAATTACTTTAGTTTATTTTCTTTACTTTTGAATTTCTTTACATAAGAAAACTCAGGAACTTGTGACTCCTGCACCTTTTCTTACTAAAGAAGTCCTTAGTAAAATCTTAAACTCTCGTAATCTTGATACTTTCTGAAATTGAACGAATAAGAAACTCAAAAACCCAGACAGTCTTGTCCATAAAAAGACTAGTTCTTTTTAGTCAAGAACCCTGTGTTTTTGTTTTCTGGTTTATCAAATCTCAGAAAACTCAGAATTAAATTTTTTATCAAGTCCTGTTTGAATCGAGAAAGTTTTTGATCGAGTACTCTAGATTCGAGAATTCTTTAAGTTAGTTTCTGCTCAAAATTTATCAAATTAAATTAAATCGAGAATACTGAGGTTATCGACCGATCAAAATTCTGTTTATCGAACCTTGTTTAGTCGACAACAATATTTTATCGAGCCTCCTTCACTCGATAAAAGGTTTTTTCTCGAGTCTAATTTCATTCGACATATTTTATTATCGAGCTTCTGTCACTCGATAACACTGCTTTTATCGAGTAATTCACACCCGACAACAAATTCTTAGACCCATATCGCTAATTTTTTTTTCTCGATTCCCTTTGTCACTCGATAATAACCTACTGTTTCAAGCGACAACTCAGAAATTTTTAAAAACTCATTGATCGAGGTCCACCCAAAAAGTAAAATGACCACCCGCGAAGCAATGGCTATTGGATCAGACACCAAACCTCCAATTCTCTTCCTGGGAGAAGATTCTCAATGGAAGGATAGATTCCTTGATTTCGTTGAACGCCATGACTATGCCGATGAGATCATGAGTTCAATCAAAGAAGGTCCTCCTCCAATTTTTTATCAGGAGTTTCCGGCTATGCCAAACAATACTCCTCCTACGCTCGCACGAAGGGAAGTTAAACTCAAAAATACATGGGATGCAAACGAGAAGAAGATAATGAGAGGTGACCAACTTGCCCGTTCTTATCTACTTATGAGCCTTCCAAATGAAATCTATATGAGCATTGATAGCCACAAGAAGATGGCTAAAGAAATGTGGGAAGTCATAGAGAAATTCATGCTTGGAACGAAGATTGGCACACAACTCAAAATCACCAACTGCATCTCTCAATATGAAGAATTCAAGGCAAAAGATGGAGAAAGTCTTACGAACACGTATACCCGTTTTGTACAGCTGGTAAACGAACTAAGCAAGAACGAAATTCGTAAGACCAAGATCGAAAACAACGTTAAATTTGTTAGCAATCTTCAACCGGAATGGCGCCGGTTTGCTATCTTCGCCACCTGTCTATGCGCGAGATATCAAGCATCTCCAAAGGAATCTCATCTTAGTGCGATCAAACGGATTTTCCGGTATTTAAAAGGTACACCTAATCTTGGCCTATGGTATCCCAAGGATTCGGTTTCGAGCTAACTGCCTTTTCAAATTCGAATCACGCCGGATGCATGCTCGATCGCAAAAGCACTTCGGGCCACATTCAATTCCTCGGAGACAAATTGGTCAGCTCGTCATCCAAGAAACAAGCTTGCGTCTCCACATCTACCGTGGAAGCCGAATATATCGCTGCCGCAAGCTGCTGCTCGCAAGTACTATGGATGCGCACTCAACTCAAAGACTATGGCTTCTGGTTCAACAAGATTCCTATCTACTGTGACTCCAAAAGTGCCATAGCCATTTCAAGCAACCCGGTTCAACACACGAAGACAAAGCAGATCAACGCTCGATATCACTTCATCAAGAATCACGTTGAAAGAGGTACAATTGAACTGTATTTTGTTACTACGGAACCTCAGCTTGCCGACTTGTTTACCAAGGCACTGGATGAGAAACGATTCAAGTTCCTAGTATCCAAGTTAGGAATGCTCAATCTTAAAACCTGATTATCACAAATCAGTGTGTCTCAAAATCCTCAAAAACGTCTATCCAAGGGTTGATGCACATTTACTCTTCGAGTCAATCTGCATAACACTTGGGTTCTCATTTTTTTTAGATTTTGACCTTTATCTTACAATTCCGTATTTTCAATCTTTCTTTCATTTTTCTTTCTACCTTGCTGTGTGTATCACCATGGTTCATCTATCGAGGGGGAGCAACAAGGTACGTTTTCCTATCCATTCACATTCCTAGGGGGAGCACACCACTTTTAGCACATGTTAAGGGGGAGCCTTATGTTTTCTGTCTTTATTTTATTACAAAAAAAAATTATTATTATTAATTAAAATTAATTAAGTCTGGTTCTCGGCTCCTAAGGGCCCGACAACAGTGGATTATCGACCCCCTCTGGCTCGATAACCTCCCCAATCGACATCTCGATAACGGGAAATTTTTTTCCTCGGCCCTATCACACACTGCCACGTGACCACTATTTAAAGTAATCAGGCCCCACTCTCAAAGAACCTTTCCTCACAAGTTTGAATTTCCCTTTTTCTCTCTGAAAAACCATTCAAGTTCTTGGTTTTCCAAGATCAAATTCTCAAAACTTCGAGTTTTTCAGATCTGAAAGCATCACCAGGTTCGTAATTCTCCCCTTATCATATTTAATTCTTGCACTTTGTTCTTAAAACCATTGCATGATCCGTTTTATGCTGTATGACTGTTCGGTTTTTGGGGTTTAGTATGGTTTTCCGATTTTGACTGTTCATCAGTCAAAATCGTGGGTAAATAATGGTTTTTTAGACTTAAGTGCTGCTTTACTAATGTTGTTCTAAATCACTAATCGCACCTAGCAATAGATTTTCCCATTAGTTTTAGGCATTTTTTTTTGGTCTGAGTACTTAGGACTGTTCATCTGATCATCTAAGTCTAAGGTTGCATTTTTATCGAGTCCTTATACATACTTTGAATTTTTATCGAGTCTCAATGAAGTGACCAAGAACACCATAATCTTCAGCAAGTGTTTTTATCGTGCCTTTATGACTCGATAACAATTGTTATCAACTTCTAAGGATCGATGAATAATCACTAAGTGTTTTTATCGATCCCTTAGGAATCGATAACATTTGTTATCGACTATAATAGGATCGATGAAAACTACTAAGTATTTTTTATCGA
The DNA here is from genome assembly GCA_036898165.1 of Silybum marianum. Classification (NCBI taxonomy): domain Eukaryota; kingdom Viridiplantae; phylum Streptophyta; class Magnoliopsida; order Asterales; family Asteraceae; genus Silybum; species Silybum marianum. The sequence continues at coordinate 8,554,278 of CM072540.1, read as the reverse complement.
TCCCTTGGAACTCGATAACTTTTGTTATCGATTATCAACAGGTCGATGAAAATTACTAAGTGCTCTCATCGAGTCATTTGGATCGATATCATGCCCTTAGATTTCCCAAGTCTTTTCTTCGAGCGTCATAGAATCGACAACATGCTCTTTGAATGTTTATCGAGTCTAAATGGATCGATAACACTCTAAAAGGTTTTAAGTATTTTTATCGACCCTTTAGCACTCGATAACTTGTACTTCTCGATTCTCAATGACTCGACATCCCTTCCACAGGTTTGATCTTAATTTTTTTCTACAAGTCTTTTTGTCGATCCTCCTTCACTCGACAACACCTTTTTCCTCGATCCCATTGCACTCGATAACAATTGTTATCGACCCAATGGGACTCGATAAAAAGACTTAGCATTTTTTTTGTTAAGACTCAATACACTAACTTTACACTTGGTTTGCCTAACTGTCTTATTTCAGCAAGCAATGGCAGCCATGAATGATCCAAACCTTTCCGACGATGAACACCCGATGCCATCTGAACGTTCTACTGAACCGAGCATAAATGCTGTCAACCGAGACGATCTTTTAATGCCTCGAGACAAACTCCAGGAACTCAAACAGAACAATCATCTCCTCGACTTCAGCACCACCATTGAGCATCAAGTATTACTGGACATCCTACAACGTCATCCTCTACGCTTCGCATTCTCATTGGACCACCGGGTCCCCGTATTCTACCTTCAACAGTTTTGGTATTCGCTCACATACCAACCGGTTGAAGGCGATCACCACTTCACAGCCCAAATCGACGACTACAACACCCGCCTAACACCGGCCCGGATCCGCCGCATCCTTCGTCTCCCGGTGGCCACTGAGGAAAGATCGTTCGACGCTTTTGCTTCCGACGAAGAACTATGCGCCAATATTCGCGCCCTAGGCTACGACCCGGAACAACCATTAAACAGCCTTGTGCAGTTCAAGCGAATGTACTTACCCAAATATGGTTCTCATTATTTACCATTGTCAATCGCTATCTCACAAGCAAGCACACAGGAATGGACAAGGACAGTGCAGCGGTCTTGCGGATTTTCCACAGAATCGTCTACAACCGGCACTACGACTACGCAATGCTAATATGGACAGACTTCGTCGAGCTCGTAGAAGACAAGTCTAATTCACGTAACCGGGCGTTTGTACCCTTCCAACGCTTCCTCCAACTGTTCATCCAAGCAATAATGGTCTCCCAGCCAGCCATCCTGCGACGTGCCGGCATTCCTTTAGGCCCGACCAACGCCATTAAATTTCTACGCCTAAATGATCGGGTCTTCAACTAGACCATGCCTATCCGTGAAGCGCTCCTCGCTTATGCTGATCAGAGTGCACCTAGTGTGATAGACTATAGGGAGCGACATGGCTTAATGGCCCAACCACCTCCGGTTGCGCCTGCCCAAGAGCCGATCCATGAGGAAAATATTGAGGGAGGTGAGGGTCCTAGAGTAGAAGAGCAGGTTCAGGATCATGGGGATCCTGACCAGGGTGATGAGCGTAATGCGAGGGGACATGACGAGGGAGGTGCATCTGATCAGCCCCCCCCCCAACCCAACTACTTCCAACAACCCCCGCACCCGACCCATTATCCTAACTCCCCGATTCAAAACACTTGTCAGCCGACAACGTGTCCGCCCCCGCTCTTGATCATCAGATGAGAATGATACTGATAACCGACCGCTCCGTCGTCGCCAACGAACTGCAGAAATAGAAGTGCAAGCCGTAAGTCGCATCGGCCCACAACCCTCTATCACCGATTCCAGTTCTGGGAATGAAGAGTCTTCAACTGAACCGAACCCCGAACCAATCATCAGTACACCCACCTCTGCACCAATCATACCTTCTGATGAGGAACCTCAATTCGACTTTGACTTTGAAGCCAATCAATCCTCCCCATCTATGTCTGACATATTCCCTGAAACCTCAATTGGAGAAATAAGGAGAGAGGAGGGAGTACAAGTTGAAAACTAAATAGTGAGCATGAGCGAAGGGAAGACAAAAACGATAGAGAGTGAGAGTCCAATATCCCCCAACCAGGTAACCGAGTCAACTAGCCATACTCATTCGTTGGGTATGACTAGTGGACAAGTCGCTGTGGACCTAGCAGCGCAAGTGCACGCCCCCCTAGCCACTCTGAAGGCTCCCAACAGCCAACAGTTTCAAAGATGCTTATGAGTCTAGCACCTTATCTAGCTCCCCTCCACTCGGGAGGCATAGCTATTGAAACAAGAGGCAGTAGCTCACCTGCTTCGACTTCGTTTGTATGCACATCGAGTCTAGAGCCCGCTAGGGGACACGAGTCTACACACACTGCGAGCCTCCGTGGCCCACTCGGAACTCCCATAGTGATGTCCATTCCGGACATTCCACGAGGATTTGGAGGAAATCCTACCAGCGCTACATCAATGCCAATGATGAACGTAGGTCATACAGTTGAATCAACTATTATGTCAACGGGCAATCTAAGTGATCCCGGTGTTACCCATACAGCAACCCCATCTCCGTCATTCTCTATACCCCCGGAAGGTGAACCAATCATTGCTGCTCACTTACAAAGGGCAAGAGACACCCTTGCTGAACATGTTGCCCTAATGACAGCCGAGAGAGAAGCCTTTGTATGCTAAATTCGTGAAGCTGCACGTCTTAAAGAACCGAATCCTCTACAAACCGACCCTTCACAGCCAAACTCAAGTCGTCCAAGCACCAGCCACTCTCCTTCGCCACCATCACCCCCCGAAGATCGATCCCATTCCCCACATCGATACGAGTACAACACCGATGAACTCATGTCGATGTTGTATGCTAATCTGCTAGCCGAATCCAATGCAACCGGCCAACTGGAGGATTCGCTTGAGGGTCTTCTTCTCCGCAATCTTCAGATCCCCACTGTCACTCGTCATGAGTTCGATGTATTCTGCGCCCATATTGACCAAGAGCTCGCCGACTTGAAGAATGCCCAACAGCGCCAAACGGATGACATCTTGGGTGCTATTACTGCTCTTCGCACCGAAATCCAAGAGTCTTGCCGTCCGGCCGTTCGTGCATCTACATCCAGACCTCACCGGGACGACCCGGGCTCCGCTCCAACTCGTCCTGAGGGGGAGACACGCCAAACGGCAAGATCACGAACAAGAGCAGCTGCTGCATCAGCTTCAAGACCACCCACTCAATCTACCCAACAAAGGCAACGTACTACAACGACTCAAGAGGATGATACACCAACGGTTGAAAAGCCTGCAGATATCGAATTCGAGAGTACAGCCGAACCTGCCGAACCCGAACCCGAACAAAATGAAGAACTAGTTGATGTTCAATGTCTGCGAAACTCACTTCAAAACTGGTTCCAAGATCCGTACGAACCAGTACTCCAAGAGCAAGACTATGTGAACTTGAGGCATACAGCAAGGAACTATGCTTTAAGGGAACAGAACGAACCAAGACTCCTACCTCATCAGATTCGGTGGCAAAGATTGTTGACAGAAAGCAAATCCAAATGAGTGAATAAGCAGATCCGTGTGCCATATCTTGAGGAAACTATGGAGAAGATCTTCCGCAAGGAAGCAAAACCTGACGATTTGGCACATATTCATCTCGTGATGGAAATGGACCCTGCTCAGGTTAGAGAGTATCTCCATATCCTGAGGATGAGAGCTTTACCTCAAGCTGAAGTGGTCTCAAGGCACAGGGTTGTCGGGATTCTGAAAATTGACACTGCAAGGATCTTTCAAGTCGAGTACCCGGTTTTCACTGTCCAAAGAGAAGATGGTAAAACATATTCCTTCTCTGAAGCTGATTTTGCTAACCTTGATATAATGGACTTGGAGATCATCTACAACGATTTGAGAGACAAGCGCAACAGAAACGTACGCGAGCAAAGGGCATTAAGGGCAGTGGTAAGGCATGTTCAGAAAGAGCTTCGGTACAGCTATCTTCATGATCTTCAATGAGGGATCGAAAGCGAGCAAAAGAAGATACATATTACTAAGCCTGATCAATCATTACCTATACCTGACAGTACTCTAGTCGCCACCGTCGTCACTCGTCCTGTTCATGGAGTAGTTTGGATGCATGCTTCTAGAGAAAAACGGTTTCTCATATTTCACGAAGTCGCTGCATATTCTGACGGTACGTTATGGGGAATCCGAAACAGACTTGCGTCAGAACTTGCAACGGATAGAAAGAGCGCAACAAGGATGAGCAACGACAAAAGAAACTCTCTCATAGAAGCTATCAAGATAATTGATGACAGAATTATCTATCGACAAACCCTGCGAAGATTTGAAGGCATGTTCGAGCTAAGAAGATGAAGACTCATTTTGCCACAAAGGGGGAGATTGTTAGGTCTATTATTTTATTGTGACAAAATAAGGAAAAGATATGCTTAATTGTAAAAAGGAAGTTTATAATTCCTTAAACTCTTTGTTTCCTTAATTAGATTAGACCTGCAATATAAATAGAACGTTAGGGTTTTACTTTGAGAGTTAGTCGATTCATAATACATAGAGAGAGTGTTGAATCTGATTGTAATCGACAAACATACATTCAAGAGATATATGACTACGTAAGTTCTTTAAATTATTGTTCGTGTCATATTACTTTGTTATTAATTGTTTATTGTCATTGTGCTTATTATAATGGGATCAACAAACCTTTCAATATAAATAGGAGTCTAGGTTTTCCTTATCTTTTAGTCGATTACCATATAGCTGATTTCTGATATTGTTTCTTGTAATGGATAACATTCAATCAAGAGATATACGACTACGTAAGTTCATTCAAATCTTTAATGTCGTATTACTTTATTACTTAACGTTTGTTTTATCATTGTGTTTGTCAATCTGAGATCTACAATTTTAAAGGCAAATATTTAAAGACGTGACCTTTTTACACCGTTGTTTGTTATAGATTTAAAAAAATCATGACTTTGGTATAGGTTCTTTCGTACAATCGAGAAAAAGGTGACCAATGTTTCATTGGAACGTCCAAGATTGTCACCTTTATAAATCATTGTTACGCATAAAATTGTAAAAATGTGAACTTTTTTATAGTTTATCATTAAAAGGTGTAAAAGCTTGTATTTTCTAATACTTGTGTCAAAAAACTTGTATTTGTTTTCAATTTTCATTCCAGTAGTGATACAAAAAATGATGATTTTAAATGCAAATATCTAAAGGCTCTGATCTTTTTTACACTGTTGTTTGTTATAGATTTAAAAAATCTTCAACTTGATATAGGTTCTTTCGTAGAATCGAGAAAAAGGTGACCAATGTTTCATTCGAATATCCAAGGTTGTCATCTTTATAGATCCTTGTTACGCATAAAAGCGTAAAAATGAGAACTTTTTTATAGGTTATCATTAAAGAGTGTAAAAGCTTGTATTTTTTAAATCATTGTGTCGAAAAACTGTCAAAAAACTTGTATTTATTTTCAATGTGTTTTCCTATTGTGATACAAAATGTGATAAATTTAAATGAAAATATTTAAAGACGTGAAGTTTTTTACACCGTTTTTTCTCGTAGATTTAAAAAATTATGACCTTGAAATATGTTGTTTCGTAGAATCGAGAAAAAAGGTGACTGATGTTTCAGTGGAACGTCCAAGCTTGTCACCTTTACAGATCCTTGTTACGTATAAAACCATAAAAATGTGAACTTTTTTATAGTTTTCCATAAAACGGTGTGAAACTTTGTAATATTTAATACTCGTGTTGAAAAACTTGTTGTTATACACAGATTTAAAAAATTTATGACCTTGATATAGGTTCTTTCGTAGAATCGAGAAATAAGGTGACCGATGTTTCATTGGAACGTCCAAGCTTGTTACCATTATAGATCTTTGTTACGCATAGAACCGTAAAAATGTGAACATTTTATTGTTTTTCATAAAACGGTGTAAAACCATGTAATTTTTAATACTCGTGTCGAAAAACATGTATTTATTTTCAATGTTCTTTCCTATAGTGATATAAAATACGATAATTTTAAATGTAAATATTAAAAAACGTGGCCTTTTTTACACCGTTGTTTGTAATAGATTTAAAAAAAATCATGACCTTGGTATAGGTTCTTTCGTAGAATCGAGAAAAATGTGACTAATGTTTCATTGGAACGTCCAAGGTTGTCACCTTTATAGATCCTTGTTACGCATAAAATTGTAAAAATGTGAACTTTTTAATAGTTTATCATAAATGGGTGTAAAAGCATGTATTTTTTAATACTTGTGTCAAAAAATTTATTTTCAATTTTCATTCCAATAGTGATACAAAAAATGATGATTTTAAATGCAAATATTCAAAGATGTAATCTATTTACACCATTGTTTGACATACATTTAAAAAATCATGACCTTGATATAGGTAATTTCATTGAATCGAGAAAAAGATGATCAACGTTTCATTGGAGCGTCCAAGGTTGTCACCTTTATAGATCCTTGTTACGCATAAAAGCGAAAAAATGTGAATATTTTTATAGTTTATCATAAAAGGGTGTAAAAGCTTGTATTTTTTAATATTTGTATCGAAAAACTGTCAAAAAAGTTGCATTAATTTTCAATGTGTTTTCCTATTCTGATACAAAATGTGATAGTTTTAAATGGAAATATTTAAAGACGTGGTTTTTTTTACACCGTTGTTTATCATAGGTTTAAAAAATCATGACCTTGAAATAGGTTGTTTCGTAGAATCGAGAAAAAAGGTGACCGATGTTTCTGTGGAACGTCCAAGCTTGTCACCTTTACAGATCCTTGTTACGTATAGAACCGTAAAAATGTGAACTTTTTTATAGTTTTTCATAAAATGGTGTAAAACTTTGAAATATTTAATACTAGGGTCGAAAAACTTGTATTTATTTTCGTTGTTCTTTCCTATAGTGATAAAAAATATGATAATTTTAAATGCAAATAATTAAAGATGTGATCTGTTTTGCACCATTGTTTGACATAGATTTAAAAAATTCATGACCTTGATATAGGTTCTTTCGTAGAATCGACAAATAAGGTGACCGATGTTTCATTGGAACGCCTAAGCTTGTTACCTTTATAGATCTTTCTTACACATAGAACCGTAAAAAGGTGAACATTTTATTGTTTTTCATAAAACGGTGTAAATCCATGTAATTTTTAATACTCGTGTTGAAAAACTTGTATTTATTTTCAATGCTCTTTTCGATAGTGATATAAAATATGATAGTTTTAAATGCAAATATTTAAAGACGTGACATTTTTACACCGTTGTTTGTTATAGATTTAAAAAAATCATGACTTTGGTATAGGTTCTTTCGAGGAATTGAGAAAAAGGTGACCAATATTTTATTAGAACGTCCAAGATTGTCACCTTTATAAATCATTGTTACGCATAAAATTGTAAAAATGTGAACTTTTTTATAGTTTATCATTAAAAGGTGTAATAGCTTGTATTTTCGAATACTTGTGTCAAAAAACTTGTATTTATTTTCAATTTTCATTCCAATAGTGATACAAAAAATTGATGATTTTCAAGCAAATATTTAAATACTCTGATCTTTTTTACACCGTTGTTTGTTATAGATTTAAAATTTTTTGACCTTGATATAGGTTCTTTCGTATAATCGAGAAAAAGGTGACCAATGTTTGATTGGAATGTCCAAGGTTGTCATCTTTATAGATCCTTGTTACGCATAAAAGCGTAAAAATGAGAACTTTTTTATCGGTTATCATAAAAGGGTGTAAAAGCTTGTATTTTTTAAATCATTGTGTCGAAAAACTGTCAAAAAACTTGTATTTATTTTTAATGTGTTTTCCCATTGTGATACAAAATATGATAATTTTAAATGAAAATATTTAAGGACGGTTTTTTTTACACCGTTTTTTCTCATCGGTTTAAAAAATCATGACCTTGAAATAGGTTGTTTCGTAGAATCGAGAAAAAAAGTGACTGATGTTTCAGTGAAACGTCCAAGCTTGTTACCTTTACAGATCCTTGTTACGTATAGAACCGTAAAAATGTGAACTTTTTTATAGTTTTTCATAAAACGGTGTAAAACTTTGAAATATTTAATACTCGTGTCGAAAAACTTGTATTTATTTTCGTTGTTCTTTCCGATATTGATAAAAAAAATATGATAATTTTAAATGCAAATATTTAAAGATGTGATCTGTTTTGCACCGATGTTTGACATAGATTTAAAAAATTCATGACCTTGATACAGGTGACCGATGTTTCATTGGAACGCCCAAGCTTGTTACGTTTATAAATCTTTGTTACACATAGAACTGTAAAAATGTAAACATTTTATTGTTTTTCGTAAAACGGTGTAAAACCATGTAATTTTCAATACTCGTGTCGAAAAACATGTAATTTATTTTCAATATTCTTTTCTTTAGTGATATAAAATATGATAATTTTAAATGCAAATATTTAAAGACGTGACCTTATTTACACCGTTGTTTGTTAAAGATTTATAAAATCATGACTTTGGAAAAGGTTCTTTCGTAGAATCGAGAAAAAGGTGACCAATGTTTCATTGGAACGTCCAAGGTTGTCACCTTTATAGATCCTTGTTACGCATAAAATTGTAAAAATGTGAACTTTTTTATTGTTTATCATTAAAGGGTGTAAAAGCTTGTATTTTTTAACACTTGTGTCAAAAAAACTTGTATTTATTTTCAATTTTCATTCCAATAGTGATACATAAAATGATGATTTTAAATGCAAATATTTAAAGGCTCTGATCTTTTTTACACTGTTGTTTGTTATAGATTTAAAAAATATTGAACTTGATATAGGTTCTTTCGTAGAATCGAGAAAAAGGTGACCAATGTTTCATTGGAATATCCAAGGTTGTCATCTTTATAGATTCTTGTTACGCATAAAAGTGTAAAAATGAGAACTTTTTTATAGGTTATCATAAAAGAGTGTAAAAGCTTGTATTTTTTAAATCATTGTGTCGAAAAATTGTCAAAAAACTTGTATTTATTTCAATGTGTTTTCCTATTGTGATACAAAATGTGATAATTTTAAATGAAAATATTTAAAGACGTGATGTTTTTTACACCGTTTTTTCTCGTAGATTTAAAAAATTATGACCTTGAAATATGTTGTTTCGTAGTATCGAGAATAAAGGTGACCGATGTTCGTCCAAGCTTGTCACCTTTACAGATCCTTGTTACGTATAAAACCGTAAAAATGTGAACTTTTTTATAGTTTTCCATAAAACGGTGTGAAACTTTGTAATATTTAATACTCGTGTTGAAAAACTTGTTGTTTGACACAGATTTAAAAAATTTATGACCTTGATATACGTTCTTTTGTAGAATCAAAAAATAAGGTGACCGATGTTTCATTGGAACGTCCAAGCCTGTTATCTTTATAGATCTTTGTTACGCATAGAACCGTAAAAATGTGAACATTTTATTGTTTTTCATAAAACGGTGTAAAACTATGTAATTTTTAATACTCGTGTCGAAAAACATGTATTTATTTTCAATGTTCTTTCCTATAGTGATATAAAATATAATAATTTTAAATACAAATATTTAAACACGTGACCTTTTTTACACCGTTGTTTGTTATAGATTTAAAAAAATCATGACCTTGGTATAGGTTCCTTCGTAGAATCGAGAAAAAGATGACTAATGTTTCATTGGAACGTCCAAGGTTGTCACCTTTATAGATCTTTGTTACGCATAAAAGCGTAAAAATGTGAACTCTTTTATAGTTTATTAAAAAAGGGTGTAAAAGCTTGTATTTTTAATAATTGTGTCAAAAAAACTTGTATTTATTTTCAATTTTCATTCCAATAGTGATACAAAAAATGATGATTTTAAATGCAAATATTCAAAGACGTGATCTATTTACACCGCTGTTTGACATAGATTTAAAAAATAATGACCTTGATATAAGTTATTTCGTAGAATCGAGAGAAAGGTGACCAACGTTTCATTGGAACATCCACTGTTGTCACCTTTATAGATCCTTGTTACGAATAAAAGCGTAAAATTAGAACATTTTTATAGTTTATCATAAAAGGGTGTAAAAGATTATATTTTTTAATACTTGTGTCGAAAAACTGTAAAAAACTTGTATTTATGTTCAATGTGTTTTCCTATTGTGATACATAATGTGATGATTTTAAATGCAATTATTTAAAGAAGTGATCTTTTTTACACCGTTGTTTATCATAGGTGTAAAAAATCATGACGTTGAAATAGGTTGTTTCGTAGAATCGAGAATAAAGGTGATCGATGTTTCATTGGAACGTCCAAGCTTGTAACCTTCACAGATCCTTGTTACGTATAGAACTGGAAAATTGTGAACTTTTTTATAGTTTTTCATAAAACGGTGTAAAACTTTGAATTTTTAATACTCGTGTCGAAAAACTTTTATTTATTTTTTTATTGTTCTTTCCTTTAGTGATATAAAATATGATAATTTTAAATGCAAATATTTAAAGATGTGATTTGTTTTGCACCATTGTTTGACACTGTTAGGTCTGAAAAGATTGTATCCGAGATCACAAATATTGAAAAAATAAAGGGTCAAACTGTAAAGTCAACTAAGTCATTAATTAGGAAAGTTTTATATTAGGAAAGGTTTAGAAAATAGGAATGCTCTTAATTATGGCAAGTGAATATTGCCTTATCTCTTAGTTTCTTTATTATGTATTTCTCTATTCATATAAATAGAGGGTTAGGGTATCCAATAGAAGTCAGAACGTTAATTCATATCATTGTAGAGAGAGCTTATTAGATAATATCATTGTAACCGATATTCAATACAAGTGAGATATTCGACATCGGATCTTCATCAATATTAGAAGTGTTTATTCGTGTTCTTGCTGATTTATACATCGTTACCTGATTTATTGGGATCCACAAGTGGTATCAGAGCCAATCGATCTGAGTTTTGGCTATTTTCTGAAGCGTTCTTTACAAACAGAAGGTAAAATCTCGATTTCTGTTTTCTTGAGTTTTTCTCGATTCATACATCTTAAGCCCGATAAAAATTCTTATAATTCCATATTTGTTTTTTCGTCTATTCCTTTTACTTGATAAAACCCTATCCTGCTTTAATTTAAATTTTTATCGATTCATATTGCTGTTGCTTAAATTTTTATCAATTCATACTTCTGTTGCTTAAATTTTTGTCGATCCATATTAAGTTAAACTTGATTTTCATTCAAATTATTTAATCGGTTTTAATTAAAATAACTCTAGTTTATCTTGTTTACTGTTGAATCTCTTTACATAAGAAAACTCAGGAACTAGTGAATCTTGCAGCTTTTCTTAATAAAGAATTCTCAAGTAAAAATCATAAACTCTAGTAATTTTTGACTTTTATTCTTGACTGAACAAATAAGAAACTCGAGAACTTAGATATTTTTGTCCATAAAAAGACTTGTTCTTTTTAGTCAAGAACCCTTTGTTCTTGGTTTCTGGTTTATCGGTAAATAAAATTCAGATTAAGTATCCTTGAATTTTATCGAGTCCTTCCAAATCGACAAAATTTATTAATCAAGTCAACAGAAATAGATATAAATTTTTATCGATCCGTTTTTCTCAAAAGAATTTTTTGTCGAATCTTGATCAATCGAGAAACTTTAGTTATCGAGTCTTTTCTGATCGATAACTTCTGCTTATCGTCTCAAGACTTTCTTAGAAAGTTTATCGAGTCCTTTTATCCCGACAAAAAGTTGTTATAGAGTCCCCTTCACCCGACAAAATTTCTTATCGAGTCACATACACCCGAGAAATCTTCTTATTGAGCCATACCACTTGACAAATTTTTTTGTCGATCCTTCATCACCAAAAAAAAAAAAAAAAAATCTCAGCCCTTCATCAGTCGAGAAAACCTTCTATCTTTCGAAAGAACACTCAGAAAATTACCAAAACTCACCGATCGAGATCACTTTATCAGGTAACAAGTACTTAATTTTTTTTTCTTCAAGATGAGTTCTCAAAATCAAGTTTCTGAGCTAAATGCAAAAATTTCTCAACTTGAAACCAGACACACAAACAACATGCAAGTGTTGGATGAACTTTTAAGAGAACATGTCACTCTCAAATCTAAGTTTAATAACTCAGAAGAATCAAGAAAAGTTTTGCAAAATCAAAATGAATTTTTGGAGGAACAACTCACCGAGCATACTAGGAATACAAATCATGTATTTTATGAAGACGTTTGCAAAAAGAAAAATCTTGAGTTGATAAAAATAAATTTTGATCTAAAAAACAAAATTTTTGAGTTAGAAAAGGTTATAGATCATGAGACTTATAGTGTGGTTCTTAAAAGAAAATTAACTGAATTTTTGGAATGTGAGAAAGAAAGGATATTAACTTCTGATGAAAAACTCAAATTTGAAATTGAGCGAAAAGATTTTGACAACAAAATTACAACTTGTGAACTGACCATTAAAAAACTTTCCAAACAAGTGTCTGATTTTGAGCAAATTATGATTTTAGAGAGAAAATCTTCCGAAACAAAAAGTCTGGAGTTTTCAAAACAAATTTCTGATCTTGAGAAACTTTTGGAAAATGAAAGAAATGCATTTAAAACTGAGAAAACAAATTTAATCAAGAAATGTAGTTTGATCATTGCTAAAAGCAAAAATCTGGAAAAAGATTTTGACAAAGAGAAGCAAGTTTTTGAAAATAAACTTGACAAACTTTCAAACAAATTATCTGTTTTAGAAACAACTCTTGTAACTGAAAAGAATTTGAGATCTGAATTTAAAAATAAATATGATTTGATCACAAAAGAAATAGATGATTTATCCTGCAAGATCAAAAAACTTGAAAATGAGCTTTCAAAACAAAAACAAAAGAATTCAGAATCAGTCAAACATCTTACTCCCGAACATTTAAATGCCGAGTTAGATAATCTTGAAAAATTGATTTTTCCTCATGATTATGATTCTACCTCAAGTTCAAAACAAAATCCTCTTTCTCCTATCTGTAAGAATAACTATTCTTCAAGAGTTAAATCAAATAGTTATTCTCACAGTTCCAAATCATATAGTTTTTCAAATTCTCGAACTCCTAACTCTAATCATTTTCAAAATGATTTTGTTGCTAAAACCGGTAATTTCAAGAAGTTTAAAATGGTTTGGAAGAACAAATCAACTACAGATGATAGTGTTGGAAACATGTCACATACATCTCCTGTACTTGATACAAGATCATTTGTTTCCAAGACTAATTTGCCTTATTTTGTCAAATCTATCAATCGGCTAATTAGTCTAAGTGCCTCACAGATTTGTTGTTCTACATGTGGAACAAATGATTTTGTCAATCAAAATTTCAATCATAAATGGTAACCTCCGAGGACCCAACAAAACTTGGGTACCAAAATCTTTTTAATCTGTTTTGTAGGTACGTCATGCGTGTTCTAAATTCCGAATATTCACATCACATGACAATCTTTCAAAAGGTTATGCTACATTTGAGGGGGAGTGCCACATTTTTTTTCCATTTATTTTAGCTTCATAGTATCTCAGCTATGGACCTGCTCTTAACCCGTTTTTTTATGTACATAATGACTTCTGAATACTTCAGTTCAGAACTCGGACTTTAATGTTTAAACTCTTTGTGTGATAGGATTTAGACGTTTCAGTGGTCAATCGAAAGCCGGAAGGACCTACCCATGAAACACATCCCTAGGTTAGATATTTTGAAAGGGTATGACTAAAATAAAATTGAGTGCTTGTGAGATAAAAGAAAAATGTGAGAGTGTGACAAGACTTAAAAGAAAATATTTGGTCTTTACCAAACCTATAAAGTTATCTGGGTAGCCACGTAATCTATTCATTCTCGATTCTTTGGAGATGAATATTGAACTAGACATGGACCCAATGTCGATAACTCGTGTCACCCCACCCAACTACTCAAGTATCTCACAAAAGATATTTGTTTCCTATATCACGGAGAATGAGCATATCTGCTATCTTTTCTTCACTCGGAAGATTAAGATATTGAAAAAGGAAGACACACCTCCGGTCTCCGAACTTCACATTCAATGCACATTGAGTCTGTGAAATATATTTTCACATTTTGAGCCTTAAAATTAGCATTTAATGCATAAATTCTTTCTACACATTGCACGAGTCTTTGTGATTCGCATTGCATATCTTCGTGTTTATGCCGAAACTGTTTCAGAAGTTAGTTTTATAACTTACTTCTATGATAACTGGAAGTCCTATCAGTGCCAATCCGCTGCCAACACTGAATATAGGCCATTCAATTAAATTTAATTTTTGATTAAGTGAGAATATTTGCTATTTGTGCTTCAATGTTAGAGTTTTTACCCATTTTTTCACATCCACTTATTGTCTTTGATCGTTCATAATGCTTCGGATTCTCCTTATCGTTCTAAGGGGGAGAAAAAGTATCAAAGACAAATGCCCATTATGAGGGAGAAAAGGTATATCAAAGACCCGACAAAACAAAAATTTCTTGGCCCGACAACATGTTTTATCGGCTCAGCTTGACCCGACAATCGGCTCAGCTTGACCCGACAATCGGCTCAGCTTGACCCGACATAAATTTCAAATGTTTAAAGATGAAGATGAAGACTTGTCGACTTCATTTGAACCGACATATTTTCTTGTCGCATCCCAAAGAGCCGACATCTATACGTAAGTGTTTATGTCGACTCATGTTCAACAAGTTCAAGTCATCATAAGACAAGATCAAAGTTATCGCATCTGCCTAACCCGACAACCTCAATGCCTAACCCGACAACATCAAGATATCACAACCATCTTTTGCCTCTTTCATCAAAAGAAAAATTTTCATCAAACAACATCAAGATACCCTGCGACATAACGGCTCCTTCAACTTTCTTTTTGTGAACTTTATGCTAAAGTTAAGAGGGAGCTACCAAACTTATCAAGTGATCATATTCGTAGGGGGAGCAAAAGAATTCAAGAGAATGATTTGTTGACAAAATTTCAACGTCTTCAAGAGTGTTGATTTGCTGAAGTGTAATCTCGAATACAAAGGGGGAGATCGTTAGGTCTGAAGAGATTTTATCCGAGATCACAAATATTGAAGACATGAAGGGTCAAACTGTAAAGTCAACTAAGTCATTAATTAGGAAAGTTTTATATTAGGAAAGGTTTAGAAAATAGGAATGCTTTTAATTATGGCAAGTGAATATTGCCTTATCTCTTATTTCCTTATTATGTATTTCTCTATACATATAAATAGAGGGTTAGGGTATGCAACAGAAGTAAGAACGTTAATTCATATCAATCTAGAGAGAGCTTATTAGATAATATCATTGTAACTGATATTCAATACAAGTGAGATATCCGACATCGGATCTTCATCAATATTAGAAGTGTTCTTCGTGTTCTTGCTGATTTATACATCGTTACCTGATTTACTGGGATCCACACACACAGATTTAAAACATTTATGACCTTGATATAGGTTCTTTCGTAGAATCGAGAAATAAGGTTACCGATGTTCATTGGAACGTCCAAGCTTGTTACCTTTATAGATATTTGTTACGCATAGAACCGTAAAAATGTAAACATTTTATTGTTTTTCATAAAACGGTGTAAAACCATGTAATTTTTAATATCCGTGTCGAAAAACATGTATTTATTTTCAATGTTGTTTCCTATAGTGATATAAAATATGATTATTTTAAAAGCAATTATTTAAAGACGTGACCTTTTTACACCTTGGTATAGGTTCTTTTGTAAAATCGAGAAAAAGGTGACCAATGTTTCATTGGAACGTCCAAGGTTGTCACCTTTATAGATCTTTGTTACGCATAAAATTGTAAAAATGTGAACTTTTTATTACTTATCATAAAAGGGTGTAAAAGGTTGTATTTTATAATACTTGTGTCGAAAAACTTGTATTTATTTTCAATTTTCATTCCAATAGTGATACAAAAAATAATGATTTTAAATGCAAATATTCAAAGACGTGATCTATTTACATCGCTGTTTGACATATATTTAAAAAATCATGACCTTGATATAGGTTATTTCGTAGAATCGAGGAAAAGGTGACCAACATTTCATTGGAACGTCCACTGTTGTCACCTTTATAGATCTTTGTTATGCATAAAAGCGTAAAAATTGGAAATTTTTTATAGTTTATCATAAAAGGGTGTAAAAGCTTATATTTTTTAATACTTGTGTCGAAAAACTGTCAAAAAACTTGTATTTATTTTCAATGTGTTTTCCTATTGTGATACAAAATGTGATGATTTTAAATGCAAATATTTAAAGACGTGATGTATTTTAAACCGTTTTTTCTCATAGGTGTAAAAAATCATGACTTTGAAATAGGTTGTTTCGTAGAATCGAGAAAAAAGGTGACCGATGTTTCAGTGGAACGTCCAAGCTTGTCACCTTTTACAGATCCTTGTTACGTATAGAACTGGAAAATTGTGAACTTTTTTATTGTTTTCATAAAACGGTGTAAAATTTTGTACTTCTTAATACTCGTGTCTAAAAACCTGTATTTATTTTCAATGTTCTTTCCAATAGTGATATAAAATATGATAACTTTAAATGCAAATATTTAAAGACGTGATCTTTTTTACGCCGTTGTTTATTATAGATTTGAAAAAATCATGACCTTGATATAGGTTCTTACGTAGAATCGAGAAAAAGGTGACCAATGTTTCATTGGAACGTCCAAGGTTGTCACCTTTACAGATCCTTGTTACGCATAAAATCGTAAAAATGCGAACTTTTTTTATCGTTTATCATAAAACTGGGTAAAAGTTTTTTTTTTAATACTTATGTCAAAAATCTGTAAATAAAACTTGTATTTATTTTTAATCTTCTTCCCTAAAATGATATGAAATGTGATAATTTTAAATGCAAATATTTAAAGGCTCTGATCTTTTTTACACCGTTGTTTATTATAGATTTAAAAAATCTTGACCTTGATATAGGTTCTTTCGTAGAATCGAGAAAAATGTGATCAATGTTTAATTGGAATGTCCAAGGTTGTCACCTTTATAGATCCTTCTTACACATGAAACCGTAAAAATGAGAACTTTTTTATAGGTTATCATAAAAGGGTGTAAAAGCTTGTATTTTTTAAATCATTGTGTCGAAAAACTGTCAAAAAAACTTGTATTTATTTTCAATGTGTTTTCCTATTGTGATACAAAATGTCATGATTTTAAATGCAAAAATTTAAAGACCTGACGTTTTTTACACGGTTGTTTCTCATAGGTTTAAAAAATCATGACCTTGAAATAGGTTGTTTTGTAGAATCGAGAAGAAAGGTGACCGATGTTTCAGTGGAACGTCCAAGCTTGTCACCTTTATAGATCCTTGTTACGTTTAGAACCGTAAAAATGTGAACATTTTTTTATAGCTTTCATAAAACGGTGTAAAACTTTGTAAATTTTAATACTCGTGTCAAAAAACGTGTATTTATTTTCATTGTTCTTTCCTAAAGTGATATAAAATATGATAATTTTGAATGCAAATATTTAAAAATGTGATTTGTTTTGCACCGTCGTTTGACACAGATTTAAAATCAGGACCTTGATATACGTTCTTTCGTAGAATCGAGAAATAAGGTGACCGATGTTTCATTGGAACGTCCAAGCTTGTTTTCTTTATAGATCTTTGTTACGCATAGAACCGTAAAAATGTGAACATTTTATTGTTTTTCATAAAACGTTGTAAAACTATGTAATTTTTAATACTCGTGTGGAAAAACATCTATTTATTTGCAATGTTCTTTCCTATAGTGATAAAAAATATAATAATTTTAAATGCAAATATTTAAAGACGTTACCTTTTTTACACCGTTGTTTATTATAGATTTGAAAAAATCATGACCTAGGTATAGGTTCTTTCGTAGAATCGAGAAAAAGGTGACCAAAGTTTCATTGGAACGTCCAAGGTTGTCACCTTTATAGATCTTTGTTACGCTTAAAAGCGTAAAGTGAACTTTTTTATAGTTTATCAAAAAAGGGTGTAAAAGCTTGTATTTTTTAATAATTGTGTCAAAAAAATTGTATTTATTTTCAATTTTCATTCCAATAGTGATACAAAAAATGATGATTTTAAATGCAAATATTCAAAGACGTGATCTATTTACACCGCTGTTTGACATTGATTTAAAAAATCATGACCTTGATATAGGTTTTTACGTAGAATCGAGAAAAAGGTGACCCACGTTTCATTGGAACGTCCACTGTTGTCACCTTTATAGATCCTTGTTACGAATAAAAGCGTAAAAATTAGAACCTTTTTATAGTTTATCATAAAAGGGTGTAAAAGCTTATATTTTTTAATACTTATGTCGAAAAACTATCAAAAAACTTGTATTTATTTTCATTGTGTTTTCCTTTTGTGATACGAAATGTGATGATTTTAAATTCAAATATTTAAAGAAGTGATCTTTTTTACACCGTTGTATATCATAGGTTTAAAAAATCATGACGTTGAAATAAGTTGTTTCATAGAATCGAGAAAAAAGGTGATCGATGTTTCATCAGAACGTCCAAACTTGTCACCTTCACAGATCTTGGTTATGTATAGAACTGGAAAAATTGTGAACTTTTTTATAGTTTTTCATAAAACGGTGTAAAATATGATAATTTGATAATTTTATCGAAAAACTTGTATTTATTTTCATTGTTCTTTCCTATAATGATAAAAAATATGATAATTTTAAATGCAAATATTTGAAGATGTGATCTGTTTTGCACCGTTGTTTGACATAGATTTAAAAAATTCATGACCTTGATATAGGTTCCTTCGTAGAATCGACAAATAAGGTGACCGATGTTTCATTCGAACTCCCAAGCTTGTTACCTTTATAGATCTTTGTTACACATAGAACCGTAAAAATGTGAACATTTTATTGTTTTTCATAAAACGGTGTAAAACCATGTAATTTTTAATACTCGTGTCGAAAAACTTGTATTTATTTTCAATGTTTTTTCCTATAGTGATATAAAATATGATAATTTTAAATACAAATATTTAAATACGTGACCTTTTTACACCGTTGTTTGTTATAGATTTAAAAAATTCATGACTTTGGTATAGGTTCTTTCGTACAATCGAGAAAAAGGTGACCAGTGTTTCATTTGAACGTCCAAGGTTGTCACCTTTATAGGTCATTGTTACGCATAAAATTGTAAACAAGTGAACATTTTTATAATTTATCATTAAAGGGTGTAAAAGCTTGTATTTTTTAATACTTTTTGTCAAAAAACATAAAATGATGATTTTAAATGCAAATATTTAAAGGCTCTGATCTTTTTTACACCGTTGTTTGTTATAGATTTAAAAAATCTTGACTATGATATAGGTTCTTTCGTAGAGTCGAGAAAAGGTGACCAAATGTGATGATTTAAAAACTGTCAAAAAAACTTGTATTTGTTTTCAATGTGTTTTTCCTATTATGATACAAAATGTGATGATTTAAAATGCAAATATTTAAAGACGTGATCTTTTTTACACCGCTGTTTGTCATAGATTTAAAAAATCATGACCTTGATATAGGTTGTTTCGTAGAATTTAGAAATAAGGTGACCGATGTTTCATTGGAACGTCCAAGCTTGTCACCTTCATAGATCCTCATTGTGCATAGAACCATAAAATGTGAACTTTTTTTTATAGTTTTTCATAAAACGGTGTAAAACCTTGTAATTTTTAATACTCGTGTCGAGAAACTGTCGAAAAACTTGTATTTATTTTCAATGTTCTTTCCTATATTGATATAAAATATGATAATTTTAAATGCAAATATTTAAATACGTCGAATCGAGAAAAAGGTGACCAATGTTTCATTGGAATGTCCAAGGTTGTCACATTTATAGATCCTTGTTACGCATAAAAGAGTAAAAATGTGAACTTTTTTATAGTTTATCATTAAAGGGTGTAAAAACTAGTATTTTTTAATACTTGTGTGAAAAAACTTGTATTTATTTTCAATCTTTTTTCCTATATTATATTGAAACAAAATATGATGATTTTAAATGTAAATATTGAAAGACGTGATCATTTTTACACCGTTATTTGACAAAGTTTTAAAAAAATCATGACCTTTATATATGTTCTTTCATAGAATCGAGAAAAAGGTGATCAATGTTTTATTAGAACGTCCAAGGTTGTCACCTTTATAGATCCTTGTTAGGCATAGAACCGTAAAAATGTGAACTTTTTTGTAGTTTATCATAAAACGGTGTAAAATCTTTTATTTTTTAATACTTGTGTCGAAAAACTTTCAAATAACTAGAATTTATTTTGAATGTTTTTTCTTATAGTGATACAAAATGTGATGATTTTAAATGCAAATATTTAAACATGTTATCTTTTTTACACCGTTGTTTGACAAGGTTTT
Source organism: Silybum marianum (assembly GCA_036898165.1). Lineage (NCBI taxonomy): Eukaryota > Viridiplantae > Streptophyta > Magnoliopsida > Asterales > Asteraceae > Silybum > Silybum marianum. Next base: position 8,533,923 of record CM072540.1, on the reverse strand, counting down.
AAAAAAATCATAACCTTTATATATGTTCTTTCGTAGAATCGAGAAAAAGGTGATCAATGTTTCATTGGAACGTTCAAGGTTGTCACCTTTATAGATCCTTGTTAGGCATAGAACCGTAAAAATGTTAACTTTTTTGTAGTTTATCATAAAAGGGTGTAAAAGCTTTTATTTTTTAATACTTGTGTCGAAAAACTTTGAAATAACTAGAATTTATTTTGAATGTTTTTTCTTATAGTTATACAAAATGTGATGATTTTAAATGCAAATATTTAACGACGTGATCTTTTTTACACCGTTGTTTGACATAGATTAAAAAAATCATGACCTTAATACGGGTTGTTTCCTAGAACCGTCAAAAAAGGTGACCGATGTTTCATTGGAACGTCCAAAGTGGTCACCTTTATAGACCCTTATTACGCATAGAATCGGAAAATTGGGAATTTTTTTATAGTTTATCATAAAGGGTGTAAAAGCTTGTATTTTTTAATATTTGTGTCGAAAAACTGTTAAAAAACTCGTATTTATTTTCAATGTGTTATTCCTATTGTGATACAAAATGTGATTATTTTAAAGGCAAATATTTGAAGACGTGCTCTTTTTTACACCGTTGTTTGTCATAGATTCAAAGAATCATGACCTTGAAATAGGTTGTTTCATTTAATCGAGAAAAAAGATGACCATGTTTCATTGGAACGTCCTTTACAGATCCTTGTTATGCATAGAACCGTAAAATGTGAACTTTTTATAGTTTCTCATAAAACTGTGTAAAAACTTGTAATTTTTAATAGTTGTGTCCAAAAACTGTCAAAAAACTAGCATTTATTTTCAATGTTTTTTCTTATAGTGATACAAAACGTGACGATTTTTAATGCAAATATTTAAAGACGTGATCTTTTTTTTTTGATTAACCTGGATATCCAACCCGCTATGCGAGCCGACTAATCCCAGGGCGACCACCCGCTTTGCGGGTAGCCCGGAGTCTCCGCATTTGAACCTCTGTGGCCACAAGGGGATTTTGTTACCCCTCCCTGGATTTGAACCTGGGACCTCCTGGTATCTTTGACCTATGGAGCCCAAGCTCAAACCATTGAGGCACCACCCTTGTTTGAAATAGATTTAAAAAAATCATGACCTTGATATAGGTTGTTTTGTAGAATCGAGAAATAAGGTGACCGATGTTTCATTCGAACTTCGACGCTTGTCACCTTTATAGATCTTTGTTATGCATAGAACCGTAAAAATGTGAACTTTTTGTAGTTTATCATAAAATGGTGTTAAAGCTTTTATTTTTTAATACTTGTGTCGAAAAACAATCAAAAAACTTGTATTAACTTTCAACGTTTTTTCCTATTGTGATACAAAATGTGATGATTTTAAATGCAAATAATTAAAGAAGTGATCTTTTTTACACCGTTGTTTATCATAAGTTTAAAAAATCATGACCTTGAAATAGGTTGTTTCGTAGAATGGAGAAAAAAGGTGATCGATGTTTCATTGGAACGTCCATGGTTGTCACCTTTTTAGATTCTTGTTATGCATAGAAGCGTAAAAATGAGAACTTTTTTATAGGTTATCATAAAAGGGTGAAAAGATTGTATTTTTTAAATAATTGTGTCGAAAAACTGTTAATAAACTTGAATTTATTTTCAATGTGTTTTCATATTGTGATACAAAATGTGATGATTTTAAATGCAAATATTTAAAGACGTGATGTTTTCTACACCGTTGTTTCTCATAGGTTTAAAAATCATGACCTTGAAATAGGTTGTTTCGTAGAATCGAGAAGAAAGGTGACCGGCGTTTCAGTGGAACGTCCAAGCTTGTCACCTTTACAGATCCTTGTTACGTATAGAACCGTAAAAATGTGAACTTTTTTTATTGTTTTTCATAAAACTGTGTAAAACTTTGTAATTTTTAATACTCGTGTCGAAAAACTTGTATTTGTTTTCATTGTTCTTTCCTTTAGTGATATAAAATATGATAATTTTAAATGCAAATATTTAAAGACGTGATCCATTTTGCACCGTTGTTTGACACAGATTTAAAAAATTCATGACCTTGATATAGGTTCTTTCGTAGAATCTAGAAATAAGGTGACCGATGTTTCATTAGAACGTCCAAGCTTGTTACCTTTATAGATCTTTGTTACGCATAGTATAAGACCCGAGTTTTAAAAATGTCCTTGCTAAATTACTCCTATTGTACCATAGTTATTAATAACGTTAAATAATTGTGAGGGGTTAAAACGGTGAAAAATCGGACATACCGACTAGTGTAGGTCCGTACTTTGACCGTGCGTAACTCACAAACGCTATGTCCGATTAAGCTCATATTTTGCAGATAGAAAGAGCTTAATGTATACTACAACTCTCATTAAGGGTCCGGGACCTAGTTCTGGACCTAAGTGGCTCAAAACAGTGCCGTTTTCGGGCTGTTTGCAGCTTATACGAGATTGTTTAGCGGTTTTCCGGCGTCCGTATAAAACTGATGGATGATCCAAATGACATGATTCCAAATCTGGCAGCTTCATAAGATTACACACTACAACTTTCATTTAGATGGTATTCTCTATATTGGCCTCTATGTGGGAAATAAATGCTCACGAAAAAGAGGTATCGAAGCTGTTAAAAGTCGGAACGAAATAGCATACACGCAAGTTTTCTAGATGCATCCGGCTGTCCCGTTTGAAGTATTAGTTGTTTATAAACATGTAGGACTTAAGTACATTATTAGTAGAATTAGGATATGTCTTTACATCGTTTAAGTAGTAATCGATTTACGTATTCGTTAGGCACGCATTCAAGTTAAACATTCCGATGAATCTCGTCTAATCGTGCGTTGCTTCTTATCTTCGACTAAGGTACGGATTTCACTTTCTTTTGACACTCGGGCAACTAGTTGTCCTAGGTAATCCTTTGTAACGGTGGTTCACCGCCTTGTGATTGAACACTAAAAAGTGGTCAACAAAATACGTATATTTATATATATATAAACCGTTGCACCTTTATTTATAAAACTTGAGTTTGATCTTTGATTCTCATATTTGATATACTTGTGAATTTTATGAAATATATTGAAACTTGACGTTTTATGAAAGCCATTCGGGTAGTGGCATATGTTTAGTTTTATTGATTTTCAGTATCACCCAATTGATGGGCACATTAGTTGGGATGCCTTCTATGGCGGCTTTGTAGTCATGGCGTCCTGCAGGTGAACTCGGTCCACAGGGTTAAGCCAATGTGGCTTACGGTGAACCCACCTTGTGGACTAGACCGATTTTATTGGTTCCAGGGCGGATGGATCGATCCTAGGACTTACCCACCATGTGACCATGGTTAAATTCACGGGGGACTCGGGGTGTGTGCCCGCACGCCGGCCCGATAGTTCGTGTGGTTTGGCCACCCCACGAACACAACAGGAATTGACGGACTTTATTTATATTATATTTTTTAACCGAGAATTATGAACCGAACACTTGAACAAGTTTTGATAAACTTTGTTTACTTTATTATTTGAATCGAGAATTGCGAACCGTTTGGAATTTCTGTGAATTTATATTTATTGAATTATACGCCTTCCGCTTTGTTGTCAATTTTACAATTGTTATTTCGAAGTTATATTTTAATCCGTTCACTGAGCCCTGTTGCTCAGCCGTGTTTTTGTTTTCTGACACGGCAGGTTCCAAGTGATCAATGGGGCGGGACTTGGTATCGAGAGTGCACTTTTGGAGTTTTCAGACTCGTTCTAGTGACACTGCCCGTCCAGACCTTACAGACGGGGGATGTTACGCATAAAACTGTAAAAATGTGAACATTTTATTGTTTTTCATGAAATGGTGTAAAACCATGTTATTTTTAATACTCGTGTCGAAAAACATGTATTTATTTTCAATGTTCTTTCCTATAATGATATAAAATATGATAATTTTAAAGGCAAATATTTAAAGACGTGACCTTTTTTACACCGTTATTTCTTATAGATACAAAAAAATCATGACCTTGGTATAGGTTCTTTCATAGAATCGAGAAAAAGGTGACCAATGTTTCATTGGAACGTCCAAGGTTGTCACCTTTGTTAATCCTTGTTTCACATAAAATTGTAAAAATGTGAACTTTTTTTGTAGTTTTTCCTAAAACGGTGTAAAACTTTGTACTTCTTAATACTCGTGTCTAAAAACCTGTATTTATTTTCAATGTTCTTTCCTATAGTGATATAAAATATGATAATTCTAAATGCAAATATTTAAAGGCGTGATCTTTTTTACACCGTTGTTTATTATAGATTTGAAAAAATCATGACCTTGATATAGGTTCTTACGTAGAATCGAGACAAAGGTGACCAATGTTTTATTGGAACGTCCAAGGTTGTCACCTTTATAGATCCTTGTTACGCATAAAAGCGTAAAAATGAGAACTTTTTTATAGTTTATCATAAAAGGGTGTAAAAGCTTATATTTTTTAATACTTGTGTCGAACAACTGTCAAAAAACTTGTATTTATTTTCAATGTGTTTTCTATTGTGATACAAAATGTGATGATTTTAAATGCAAATATTTAAGGAAGTGATCTTTTTTACACCGTTGTTTCTCATAGGTTTAAAAAATCATGACCTTGAAATAGGTTGTTTCGTAGAATCGAGAAGAAAGGTGACCGATTTTTCAGTGGAACGTCCAAGCTTGGCACCTTTACAGATCCTTGTTACGTATAGAACCGTAAAAATGTGAACTTTTTTATAGCTTTCATAAAACGGTGTAAAACTTTGTAATTTTTAATACTACTGTCGAAAAACTTGTATTTATTTTCACTGTTCTTTAATTTAGCGATATAAAATATGATAATTTTAAATGCAAATATTTAAAGATGTGATCCGTTTTGCACCGTTGTTTGACACAGATTTAAAAAATTCATGACCTTGATATAGGTTATTTCGACGAATCTAGAAATAAGGTGACCGATCTTTCATTGGAACGTCCAAGCGTGTTACCTTTATAGATCGTTGTTGCACATAGAACCGTAAAAATGAGAACATTTTATTGTTTTTCATGAAACGGTGTAAACCATGTAATTTTTAATACTCGTGTCGAAAAACATGTATTTATTTTCAATTATCTTTCCTATAGTGACATAAAATATGATAATTTTAAAGGCAAATAATTGAAGACGTGACCTTTTTTACACCGTTGTTTGTTATAGATATGAAAAAATCATGACCTTGGTATAGGTTCTTTCGTAGAATCGAGAAAAAGGTGACCAATGTTTCATTGGAACGTCCTAGGTTGTCACCTTTATTAATCCTTGTTCTGTATAAAATTATTAAAATGTGAACTTTTTTTTATAGTTTATCATAAAAGGGTGTGAAAGCTTGTATTTTTTAATACTTGTGTCAAAAAACTTGTATTTATTTTCAATTTTCATTCCAATAGTGATACAAAAAGTGATGATTTAAAATGAAAATATTCAAAGACGTGATCTATTTACACCGCTGTTTGACATAGATTTAAAAAATCATGACCTTGATATACGTTATTTCGTAGAATCGAGAAAATGTGACCAACGTTTCATTGGAACGTCCACTGTTGTCAACTTTATAGATCCTTGTTATGCATAAAAGCGTAAAAATGAGAACTTTTTTATAGTTTATCATAAAAGGGCGTAAAAGCTTATATTTTTTAATACTTGTGTCGAAAAACTGTCAAAAAAATGTCAAAAAACTTGTATTTATTTTCAATGTGTTTTCTATTGTGATATAAAATGTGATGATTTTAAATGCAAATATTTAAAGAAGTGATCTTTTTTACACCGTTGTTTATCATAGGTTTAAAAAATCATGACCTTGAAATAGGTTGTTTCGTAGAATCGAGAAAAAAGGTGATCGATGTTTCATTGGAACGTCCAAGCTTGTCAGCTTTATAGATCCTTGTTATGTATAGAACTGGAAAAATGTGAACTTTTCTATAGTTTTTCCTAAAACGGTGTAAAACTTTGTACTTCTTAATACTCGTGTCTAAAAACCTGTATTTATTTTCAATGTTCTTTCCTATGGTGATATAAAATATGATAATTCTAAATGCAAATATTTAAAGGCGTGATCTTTTTTACACCGTTGTTTATTATAGATTTGAAAAAATCATGACCTTGATATAGGTTCTTACGTAGAATCGAGACAAAGGTGACCAATGTTTTATTGGAACGTCCAAGGTTGTCACCTTTATATATCCTTGTTACGCATAAAATCGTAAAAGTGTGAACTTTTTTTATCGTTTATCATAAAAGTGGATAAAGCTTGTATTTTTTAATGCTTATATCAAAAAACTGTCAAAAAACTTGTATTTATTTTTAATCTTCTTCCCTAAAATGATATAAAATATGATAATTTTAAATGCAAATATTTCAAGGCTCTGATCTTTTTTACACCGTTGTTTATTATAGATTTAAAAAATCTAGACCTTGATATAGGTTCTTTCGTAGAATCGAGAAAAAGGTGACCAATGTTTAATTGGAATGTCCAAGGTTGTCACCTTTATAGATCCTTCTTAGGTATAAAAGCGTAAAAATGAAAACTTTTTTATAGGTTATCATAAAAGGGTGTAAAAGCTTGTATTTTCAATGTGTTTTCCTATTGTGATACAAAATGTGATGATTTTAAATGCAAATATTTAAAGACGTGAAGTCTTTTACACCATTATTTCTTTCTCATAGGTTTAAAAAATCATCACCTTGAAATAGGTTGTTTCGTAGAATCGAGAAGAAAGGTGACCGATTTTTCAGTGGAACGTCCAAGCTTGGCACCTTTACAGATCCTTGTTACGTATAGAACCGTAAAAATGTGAACTTTTTTATAGCTTTCATAAAACGGTGTAAAACTTTGTAATTTTTAATACTGCTGTCGAAAAACTTGTATTTATTTTCATTGTTCTTTAATTTAGCGATATAAAATATGATAATTTTAAATGCAAATATTTAAAGATGTGATCCGTTTTGCACCGTTGTTTGACACAGATTTAAAAAATTCATGACCTTGATATAGGTTATTTCGACGAATCTAGAAATAAGGTGACCGATCTTTCATTGGAACGTCCAAGCGTGTTACCTTTATAGATCGTTGTTGCACATAGAACCGTAAAAATGAGAACATTTTATTGTTTTTCATGAAACGGTGTAAAACCATGTAATTTTTAATACTCGTGTCGAAAAACATGTATTTATTTTCAATTATCTTTCCTATAGTGACATAAAATATGATAATTTTAAAGGCAAATATTTGAAGACGTGACCTTTTTTACACCGTTGTTTGTTATAGATATGAAAAAATCATGACCTTGGTATAGGTTCTTTCGTAGAATCGAGAAAAAGGTGACCAATGTTTCATTGGAACGTCCTAGGTTGTCACCTTTATTAATCCTTGTTCCGTATAAAATTATTAAAATGTGAACTTTTTTTTATAGTTTATCATAAAAGGGTGTGAAAGCTTGTATTTTTTAATACTTGTGTCAAAAAACTTGTATTTATTTTCAATTTTCATTCCAATAGTGATACAAAAAGTGATGATTTAAAATGAAAATATTCAAAGACGTGATCTATTTACACCGTTGTTTGACATAGATTTAAAAAATCATGACCTTGATATACGTTATTTCGTAGAATCGAGAAAAATGTGACCAACGTTTCATTGGAACGTCCACTGTTGTCAACTTTATAGATCCTTGTTATGCATAAAAGCGTAAAAATGAGAACTTTTTTATAGTTTATCATAAAAGGGCGTAAAAGCTTATATTTTTTAATACTTGTGTCGAAAAACTGTCATAAAAATGTCAAAAAACTTGTATTTATTTTCAATGTGTTTTCTATTGTGATATAAAATGTGATGATTTTAAATGCAAATATTTAAAGAAGTGATCTTTTTTACACCGTTGTTTATCATAGGTTTAAAAAATCATGACCTTGAAATAGGTTGTTTCGTAGAATCGAGAAAAAAGGTGATCGATGTTTCATTGGAACGTCCAAGCTTGTCAGCTTTATAGATCCTTGTTATGTATAGAACTGGAAAAATGTGAACTTTTCTATAGTTTTTCCTAAAACGGTGTAAAACTTTGTACTTCTTAATACTCGTGTCTAAAAACCTGTATTTATTTTCAATGTTCTTTCCTATGTTGATATAAAATATGATAATTCTAAATGCAAATATTTAAAGGCGTGATCTTTTTTACACCGTTGTTTATTATAGATTTGAAAAAATCATGACCTTGATATAGGTTCTTACGTAGAATCGAGACAAAGGTGACCAATGTTTTATTGGAACGTCCAAGGTTGTCACCTTTATAGATCCTTGTTACGCATAAAATCGTAAAAGTGTGAACTTTTTTTATCGTTTATCATAAAAGTGGATAAAGCTTGTATTTTTTAATACTTATATCAAAAAACTGTCAAAAAACTTGTATTTATTTTTAATCTTCTTCCCTAAAATGATATAAAATATGATAATTTTAAATGCAAATATTTCAAGGCTCTGATCTTTTTTACACCGTTGTTTATTATAGATTTAAAAAATCTAGACCTTGATATAGGTTCTTTCGTAGAATCGAGAAAAAGGTGACCAATGTTTAATTGGAATGTCCAAGGTTGTCACCTTTATAGATCCTTCTTACGTATAAAAGCGTAAAAATGAAAACTTTTTTATAGGTTATCATAAAAGGGTGTAAAAGCTTGTATTTTCAATGTGTTTTCCTATTGTGATACAAAATGTGATGATTTTAAATGCAAATATTTAAAGACGTGAAGTCTTTTACACCATTATTTCTTTCTCATAGGTTTAAAAAATCATCACCTTGAAATAGGTTGTTTCGTAGAATCGAGAAGAAAGGTGACCGATTTTTCAGTGGAACGTCCAAGCTTGGCACCTTTACAGATCCTTGTTACGCATAGAACCGTAAAAATGTGAACTTTTTTATAGCTTTCATAAAACGGTGTAAAACTTTGTAATTTTTAATACTGCTGTCGAAAAACTTGTATTTATTTTCATTGTTCTTTAATTTAGCGATATAAAATATGATAATTTTAAATGCAAATATTTAAAGATGTGATCCGTTTTGCACCGTTGTTTGACACGTATTTAAAAAATTCATGACCTTGATATAGGTTATTTCGACGAATCTAGAAATAAGGTGACCGATCTTTCATTGGAACGTCCAAGCGTGTTACCTTTATAGATCGTTGTTGCACATAGAACCGTAAAAATGAGAACATTTTATTGTTTTTCATGAAACGGTGTAAAACCATGTAATTTTTAATACTCGTGTCGAAAAACATGTATTTATTTTCAATTATCTTTCCTATAGTGACATAAAATATGATAATTTTAAAGGCAAATATTTGAAGACGTGACCTTTTTTACACCGTTGTTTGTTATAGATATGAAAAAATCATGACCTTGGTATAGGTTCTTTCGTAGAATCGAGAAAAAGGTGACCAATGTTTCATTGGAACGTCCTAGGTTGTCACCTTTATTAATCCTTGTTCCGTATAAAATTATTAAAATGTGAACTTTTTTTTATAGTTTATCATAAAAGGGTGTGAAAGCTTGTATTTTTTAATACTTGTGTCAAAAAACTTGTATTTATTTTCAATTTTCATTCCAATAGTGATACAAAAAGTGATGATTTAAAATGAAAATATTCAAAGACGTGATCTATTTACACCGCTGTTTGACATAGATTTAAAAAATCATGACCTTGATATACGTTATTTCGTAGAATCGAGAAAAATGTGACCAACGTTTCATTGGAACGTCCACTGTTGTCAACTTTATAGATCCTTGTTATGCATAAAAGCGTAAAAATGAGAACTTTTTTATAGTTTATCATAAAAGGGCGTAAAAGCTTATATTTTTTAATACTTGTGTCGAAAAACTGTCATAAAAATGTCAAAAAACTTGTATTTATTTTCAATGTGTTTTCTATTGTGATATAAAATGTGATGATTTTAAATGCAAATATTTAAAGAAGTGATCTTTTTTACACCGTTGTTTATCATAGGTTTAAAAAATCATGACCTTGAAATAGGTTGTTTCGTAGAATCGAGAAAAAAGGTGATCGATGTTTCATTGGAACGTCCAAGCTTGTCAGCTTTATAGATCCTTGTTATGTATAGAACTGGAAAAATGTGAACTTTTCTATAGTTTTTCCTAAAACGGTGTAAAACTTTGTACTTCTTAATACTCGTGTCTAAAAACCTGTATTTATTTTCAATGTTCTTTCCTATGTTGATATAAAATATGATAATTCTAAATGCAAATATTTAAAGGCGTGATCTTTTTTACACCGTTGTTTATTATAGATTTGAAAAAATCATGACCTTGATATAGGTTCTTACGTAGAATCGAGACAAAGGTGACCAATGTTTTATTGGAACGTCAAGGTTGTCACCTTTATAGATCCTTGTTACGCATAAAATCGTAAAAGTGTGAACTTTTTTTATCGTTTATCATAAAAGTGGATAAAGCTTGTATTTTTTAATACTTATATCAAAAAACTGTCAAAAAACTTGTATTTATTTTTAATCTTCTTCCCTAAAATGATATAAAATATGATAATTTTAAATGCAAATATTTCAAGGCTCTGATCTTTTTTACACCGTTGTTTATTATAGATTTAAAAAATCTAGACCTTGATATAGGTTCTTTCGTAGAATCGAGAAAAAGGTGACCAATGTTTAATTGGAATGTCCAAGGTTGTCACCTTTATAGATCCTTCTTACGTATAAAAGCGTAAAAATGAAAACTTTTTTATAGGTTATCATAAAAGGGTGTAAAAGCTTGTATTTTCAATGTGTTTTCCTATTGTGATACAAAATGTGATGATTTTAAATGCAAATATTTAAAGACGTGAAGTCTTTTACACCATTATTTCTTTCTCATAGGTTTAAAAATCATCACCTTGAAATAGGTTGTTTCGTAGAATCGAGAAGAAAGGTGACCGATTTTTCAGTGGAACGTCCAAGCTTGGCACCTTTACAGATCCTTGTTACGCATAGAACCGTAAAAATGTGAACTTTTTTATAGCTTTCATAAAACGGTGTAAAACTTTGTAATTTTTAATACTGCTGTCGAAAAACTTGTATTTATTTTCATTGTTCTTTAATTTAGCGATATAAAATATGATAATTTTAAATGCAAATATTTAAAGATGTGATCCGTTTTGCACCGTTGTTTGACACAGATTTAAAAAATTCATGACCTTGATATAGGTTATTTCGACGAATCTAGAAATAAGGTGACCGATCTTTCATTGGAACGTCCAAGCGTGTTACCTTTATAGATCGTTGTTGCACATAGAACCGTAAAAATGAGAACATTTTATTGTTTTTCATGAAACGGTGTAAAACCATGTAATTTTTAATACTCGTGTCGAAAAACATGTATTTATTTTCAATTATCTTTCCTATAGTGACATAAAATATGATAATTTTAAAGGCAAATATTTGAAGACGTGACCTTTTTTACACCGTTGTTTGTTATAGATATGAAAAAATCATGACCTTGGTATAGGTTCTTTCGTAGAATCGAGAAAAAGGTGACCAATGTTTCATTGGAACGTCCTAGGTTGTCACCTTTATTAATCCTTGTTCCGTATAAAATTATTAAAATGTGAACTTTTTTTTATAGTTTATCATAAAAGGGTGTGAAAGCTTGTATTTTTTAATACTTGTGTCAAAAAACTTGTATTTATTTTCAATTTTCATTCCAATAGTGATACAAAAAGTGATGATTTAAAATGAAAATATTCAAAGACGTGATCTATTTACACCGCTGTTTGACATAGATTTAAAAAATCATGACCTTGATATACGTTATTTCGTAGAATCGAGAAAAATGTGACCAACGTTTCATTGGAACGTCCACTGTTGTCAACTTTATAGATCCTTGTTATGCATAAAAGCGTAAAAATGAGAACTTTTTTATAGTTTATCATAAAAGGGCGTAAAAGCTTATATTTTTTAATACTTGTGTCGAAAAGCGTCATAAAAATGTCAAAAAACTTGTATTTATTTTCAATGTGTTTTCTATTGTGATATAAAATGTGATGATTTTAAATGCAAATATTTAAAGAAGTGATCTTTTTTACACCGTTGTTTATCATAGGTTTAAAAAATCATGACCTTGAAATAGGTTGTTTCGTAGAATCGAGAAAAAAGGTGATCGATGTTTCATTGGAACGTCCAAGCTTGTCAGCTTTATAGATCCTTGTTATGTATAGAACTGGAAAAATGTGAACTTTTCTATAGTTTTTCCTAAAACGGTGTAAAACTTTGTACTTCTTAATACTCGTGTCTAAAAACCTGTATTTATTTTCAATGTTCTTTCCTATGTTGATATAAAATATGATAATTCTAAATGCAAATATTTAAAGGCGTGATCTTTTTTACACCGTTGTTTATTATAGATTTGAAAAAATCATGACCTTGATATAGGTTCTTACGTAGAATCGAGACAAAGGTGACCAATGTTTTATTGGAACGTCCAACGTTGTCACCTTTATAGATCCTTGTTACGCATAAAATCGTAAAAGTGTGAACTTTTTTTATCGTTTATCATAAAAGTGGATAAAGCTTGTATTTTTTAATACTTATATCAAAAAACTGTCAAAAAACTTGTATTTATTTTTAATCTTCTTCCCTAAAATGATATAAAATATGATAATTTTAAATGCAAATATTTCAAGGCTCTGATCTTTTTTACACCGTCGTTTATTATAGATTTAAAAAATCTAGACCTTGATATAGGTTCTTTCGTAGAATCGAGAAAAAGGTGACCAATGTTTAATTGGAATGTCCAAGGTTGTCACCTTTATAGATCCTTCTTACGTATAAAAGCGTAAAAATGAAAACTTTTTTATAGGTTATCATAAAAGGGTGTAAAAGCTTGTATTTTCAATGTGTTTTCCTATTGTGATACAAAATGTGATGATTTTAAATGCAAATATTTAAAGACGTGAAGTCTTTTACACCATTATTTCTTTCTCATAGGTTTAAAAAATCATCACCTTGAAATAGGTTGTTTCGTAGAATCGAGAAGAAAGGTGACCGATTTTTCAGTGGAACGTCCAAGCTTGGCACATTTACAGATCCTTGTTACGTATAGAACCGTAAAAATGTGAACTTTTTTATAGCTTTCATAAAACGGTGTAAAACTTTGTAATTTTTAATACTGCTGTCGAAAAACTTGTATTTATTTTCATTGTTCTTTAATTTAGCGATATAAAATATGATAATTTTAAATGCAAATATTTAAAGATGTGATCCGTTTTGCACCGTTGTTTGACACAGATTTAAAAAATTCATGACCTTGATATAGGTTATTTCGACGAATCTAGAAATAAGGTGACCGATCTTTCATTGGAACGTCCAAGCGTGTTACCTTTATAGATCGTTGTTGCACATAGAACCGTAAAAATGAGAACATTTTATTGTTTTTCATGAAACGGTGTAAAACCATGTAATTTTTAATACTCGTGTCGAAAAACATGTATTTATTTTCAATTATCTTTCCTATAGTGACATAAAATATGATAATTTTAAAGGCAAATATTTGAAGACGTGACATTTTTTACACCGTTGTTTGTTATAGATATGAAAAAATCATGACCTTGGTATAGGTTCTTTCGTAGAATCGAGAAAAAGGTGACCAATGTTTCATTGGAACGTCCTAGGTTGTCACCTTTATTAATCCTTGTTCCGTATAAAATTATTAAAATGTGAACTTTTTTTTATAGTTTATCATAAAAGGGTGTGAAAGCTTGTATTTTTTAATACCTGTGTCAAAAAACTTGTATATATTTTCAATTTTCATTCCAATAGTGATACAAAAAGTGATGATTTAAAATGAAAATATTCAAAGACGTGATCTATTTACACCGCTGTTTGACATAGATTTAAAAAATCATGACCTTGATATACGTTATTTCGTAGAATCGAGAAAAATGTGACCAACGTTTCATTGGATCCTTGTTACGCACAAAAGCGTAAAAATGAGAACCTTTTTATAGTTTATCATAAAAGGGTGTAAAAACTTATATTTTTTAATACTTGTGTCGAAAAACTGTCAAAAAACTTGTATTTATTTTCAATGTGTTTTCCTATTGTGATACAAAATTTTGATGATTTTAAATGCACATACTTAAAGAAGTGATCTTTTTTACACCATTGTTTATCATAGGTTTAAAAAATCATGACCTTGAAATAGGTTGTTTCGTAGAATCGAGAAAATAGGTGATAGATGTTTCATTGGAACATCCATGGTTGTCACCTTTTTAGATCCTGTTACGCATAAAAGCGTAAAAAGGAGAACTTTTTTATAGGTTATCATAAAAGGGTGTAAAAGATTGTATTTTTTAAATCATTGTGTCGAAAAATTGTCAAAAAACTTGATTTTACTTTCAATGTGTTTTCATATTATGATACAAAATGTGATGATTTTAAATGCAAATATTTAAAGACGTGATGTTTTCTACACCGTTCTTTCTCATAGGGCTAAAAAATCATGACCTTGAAATACGTTGTTTCGTACAATCGAGAAGAAAGGTGACCGATGTTTCAGTGGAACGTCCAAGCTTGTCACCTTTACAGATCCTTGTTAAGTATAGAACCGTAAAAATGTGAACTTTTTTTATAGTTTTTCATAAAACGGTGTAAAACTTTCTAATTTATAATACTCGTGTCGAAAAACTTGTATTTATTTTCATTGTTCTTTCCTTTAGTGATATAAAATATGAATATTTGAATGCAAATATTTAAAGAGGTGACCTGTTTTGCACTGTTGTTTGACACAGATTCAAAAAATTCATGACCTTTCTATAGGTTCTTTCGTAGAATCTAGAAATAAGGTGACCGATGTTTCATGGGAACGTCCAAGCTTGTTACCTTTATAGATCTTTATTATGAATAGAACCGTAAAAATGTGAACATTTTATTGTTTTTCATGAAACGGTATAACCATGTAATATTTAATACTCGTGTCGAAAAACATGTATTTTTTTCAATGTTCTTTCCTATAGTGATATAAAATATAATAATTTTAAATGCAAATATTTAAATACGTGACCTTTTTTACACCGTAGTTTGTTATAGATTTAAAAAATTCATGACCTCGGTGTAAAACTATGTAATTTTTAATCTTCGTGTCGAAAAACATGTATTTTTTTCAATGTTCTTTCCTATAGTGATATAAAATATGATAATTTTAAATGCAAATATTTAAAGTCGTGACCTTTTTTACACTATCAAGTTATTTCGTAGAATCGAGAAAAAGGTGGCCAAGGTTTCATTGGAACGTCCACTGTTGTCACCTTTATAGATCTTTGTTACGCATAAAAGGTACAGATGAGGTACCAGCAAGACTGGTTCAGAAGTCAAGGAATAACTGGACTGATGAAGAAAAGGCTAAGGTGGAATTAGCTAAGAAAGCTAAGTCTCTGTTGATAATGGCCATTCCAAATGAGATTTTTCAATCTCTGGACTCATGTGACACAGCAAACGATTTATGGGATCAACTGGAGAATCTCTTAGAAGGTGGTGCGAAAATGAAAAAGAACAGAAGAGCCCAAGCTCTAAATGAATATAATAGTTTTCAAGCGCTGACTGATGAATCTCTGGAACAAACATTTCATCGATTCAACAATCTGATTAATCTCTACAAGAGATGTGACATTGTTAGATCAAAGGAAGACAACAATGTTCTATTTCTCAAAAGGTTAAACCCTGAATGGTCAAATCTATCCATGTCACTACAAGCCAATCAGGACCTTGAACAATGGTCGCTGCATGATGTATTCGGTACACTGCAAGCTCATGAAAAAGAAGTTATTCAGAAAAGAACAAACATCGGAGGTCCTCCGGCTTTGATCTCGAAACAAAAGGAATCAAGACGAAGTGATGACAGGAAGAAATCGAAGGCCTTCATATCAGAGACTGCTCCAGAAGATGACTCTGAATCAGATGATGAAATTAAAGCGTTTGCTGACTCTCTGGCTTTAATAACCAAGCAATTTACTAATCGTTTTGGAAATAAGTCTTTGAAAGGAAATAAACGATTTGATCGTCCCTATGTTCCTAAACAAGAAGTACAGAGAGTAGAGAAAACAGAAGAAGAGAAGAAAGAAGAAGAATTAAAAAGGAAGAAAGATGTCTGCTACAGATGTGGCAAGCCCGGACATTACTCGAGAGATTGCAGAGGAGCTCTGGAAAAGGATAAGACTTATTACAAAAACAAATATAAGTACAATGTCACTGAAAGAGCACATTTTGCAGAAAAAGAAAACTGGGTGCAAGATGAATCCAGCGGTGATGAAGCCATGTTCTGTGGAATGGCAAACACAAACGAATCAGAGGATCAACCCTCTGAGTCACCGGTTAGTAATTTCTCTGGATCATCTGAGCTTGAACAAACGATTGTGATGTTATCAAACAATTTTGAGGAACTAAAACTGAAACTCACAATCGAAAAGAAATTACGAAAAAGTACCGAGAAAACTCTTTCTACAATCAAAAGGGAAAGAGATATTTTCAAAAGAGAAATGGATTTACTTACGAAGAAAAACTCGAATTAAATATCCGCAAAGGAAACGATTTCCATGAGTTTAAAACTTTCAAGAAGAAAAACTTAAAAAGGAAATTTTGAATCTCAATAAACTTCGGAAGGAAAAGAGAAAGAAATCGCAGACAAAGAGAGTGATAGACTCAACTCTCGTAGCACTTAAAAACTATTTTCGAAAGAGAGAGAATTTTTACACATTGAACTTCAACGAAAAAAGCTACAGCATTATAACATATCCGGATGCACGAAGGTTCATGACAAAATTAACACACAAGTAGGAAGATCCGGACTTGGTTTCGAGGACCTAGATCCCTACACGTGTAAGAAAAGGTCAGATCTGAAATCTGTTTTTTGTGTTGGACAAATACAGAAGCCAAAGTTTCCAATTTTGTATGAAAAATCTATTTTTAAAAAATCTAGATATGAAAACCATCATAAAAAAAAGCAAACTTAAATTCGAAAATATTGAATATTGTTGTAAAACAAATGTTGATCTAAATAAAGTTCAGAAGAAAGATGATATTTTCAATTTTGGTTCAAATAAACATACAATTTTGAATCCAGAGGCGTATATTTTTGTTCCAAGTCGTGCAGAGGAAGATCTACGACTTATGTTTGAAAACGATATTCTCTCTACTCTGGATAAGTGTTTTAGAAATGAAACTCTTTGTGAGAATCATCCAGAGATCTCTCCCTGTTCATTTGAAGATTTACATCTTTCTGAAACTCAAGAAAGCTTGGCTGAGATTACGTATCCATGGGAGAATGACAATAATGATGAAGAATTTTTTGATAACTCTGAAAATTACCTTTCAAATTTAGAAATTAATTCTTTTAAATCATCAAAAGTTATCACAAATAATTCAGAAATTATTGATAAAAAGGATGATTATTTGTATACTGATAAATCTCAAGAAATCAGAGCTTCTGATAGAGATTGTGCTAAACTTTCAAGTGGTATACCTATTCTTCCTGTTTCTGTTCCAGAACCGAGAAAATCTGTATCTATACATCCAGACTTCTTAGATATGTGTCTCAAAGCCAAAACATGTCTTGAACTTGAAAAAGAGGCAGAACTCAAAAACAAAGTGCAAAATCAAAAGATTTTAAACTCTACTCTTCCGAAGTTTACTAATATTCAAAAAGGAAAATGGAAATCCTCTAATTCTTATGTTCCTTTTTCAGTAAATAACGAGCTTCCGCAAAAGTAGATCGGAGGAAGAACACGAGAAAAGAAAAAGCGTAACTAAAACAAAAGTCTAGTCTAGATAGGTTCTCTAGAACAACTGATACTAGAAAAGACTTTAGAAAGAATAATTGTAATTACCATTCTCGCAATGAAAATTCAATTCAATCTTCTATGTTTCAGTCTTCTGAATGTTTTTCACTGTTCTTAAAGTTAAAACAATTTTTCTCGCAAACCTCTGATCATTCCAATTCACAGTATGTTTGTCACAAAAAGAATAAAACTCAAAAAAACCAAAAACCAAAAATAAAGTCTTTACCTTCTGTTAAATAAAAAAACGAGCATACTCCAAAAGCTAACATAAAAGGACCCATTATGCGATGGGTACCTAAGAAATTCTGATCTTTGAATGCAGAAACAGCGTGTGCATATCCGGTATCTTGACTGCGGATGCTCGAGGCACATGTCTGGATCCCAAAATTTACTATCCCAATTCAAGGACAAATCAGGTGGAGTAGTAACTTTTGGTGATAATGGTAAGGGTCAAATAAAAGGCTACGGTACTCTACAAGAAGGTAATATCACCTTATCAAAGGTAGCTCATGTTTCTGGCTTGAAACATAACCTCCTTAGTGTAAGTCAACTTTGTGATTCTAAAATACTAGTAGTATTTGATGAAAAACATTGTTATTTATTCTCTAAGGCAGGTGAAGAACTTTGGAGAGCAGACAGGAAAGGTAACTTGTATATGATGAATTTTATCTCTAAGGATGGTAAGGAAACTTTATGTCTCATCTCCAAAAAGAGTGAAGTTGCGTGGCTCTGGCATCATAAAATGTCTCACTTAAATTTTAATAATCTTGAGATGCTTGTTAAAAACAAACTGGTATCTGGACTTCCAGATATTCATTTTCAAAAAGATCACCTCTGCCCTGCATGTGAAATGGGCAAAATTAAACGAGCATCTCATAAAACAAAAAGTGATCATTCTTGTACTAGACCTCTGCAATTATTACATGTGGATCTCTGTGGTCCAATTGCAATTCAGAGTCTATCTGGTAAAAAGTATATTCTGGTACTAATTGATGAATTTTCCAGATATACTTGGCTTGCTTTCGTTCGTCAAAAGTCAGAAGTCCCAGTGGTACTACAGAATATGATGACCAGAATTCAAGTTCTTCTACATCAGAAGATTCAGCAGCTTCGAAGTGATAATGGTACGAGAATTCAAGAACGCCAAGCTTGAATCGTATCTTGTTGAACAAGGAATTACTCAAAACTTCTCGTCGTTCGCACTCCACAACAAAACGGTGTAGTTGAACGTCGCAACAGAACCTTGGTTGAAGCGACGAACGATGCTCGCAGCCTTTCGGTCTCCCAATTCACTTCGGGCCGAAGTCGTTGCTCTTGCTTGTTTCACTCAAAACCGTTCAATTATTGTCAAGAGGCATCTCAAAACCTCTTATGAGCCGATTAATAAAAGAAAACCATCCGTAAAAATTTTTCATATCTTTGGTTGCGTATGTTTTATCTTAAACGACGAGAGATAATCTTGGCAAATTTGATCCGAAGTCCGATGAAGCTAAATTTTTAGGCTACTCGTTAAATTCAAGAGCTTTCCGAGTTTTTAACTTACGAACAAAAAGCTCGTTATGGAAAGCATCAACATTGACTTCGATGATAACACCCAACCGACTTCCGAACACTCTACTTCGTAACTCAAGCTTAATACCGTTACTTCGACTATCTTTCAGGGTTCCGTAGAATCCGAGATTGATGCTATTTTTCAAGATTTTCCGGGCGACGAAGTTGTGTCGAAGCTATGTCACCTCCACATTTGCAGATACCGTATATTCTCCAAGCCTCGGGCATTACTCTCTACGGTCCTCGCTTCTTCGTTTCATCCGTCACGTCTATTTGTCCGGAAGTTCCAACTACTCCTACATCCGCGCTCAAGAAGCTACTTGTTCCATCATCCGAGGGGGAGACACAAGGACGGGTGACAAAACGGATACCGGAAGGACATACGAGAAGAAAATAAAGAAGATTTTGTGTTTCCGGATGAAATCATTTCGTCAAATAAAACAACCCAATCAATTTCTCAACCCGTAATGACGAAATGGACTAAATCTCACACACCGTATCTTATAATTGGTAGTCCTTTCCGAGGGGGTCGTAACACGATCTGCTACCGCAAATGAAGCATTCTTTGTTAATTTTCTTAGTATGATCGAACCTAAACGTGTACATGAAGCCTTAGTTGAACCAAGTGGGTGGATGCTATGCGGGAAGAACTACTTCAATTCGAAAGAAATAAAGTTTGGCGTCTTGTTCCTTTACCAAAAGGCAAAGTTGCTATTGGCACAAAATGGGTATTTAGGAACAAAAAGGATGAAGATGGAATTGTTGTCAGAAATAAAGCTCGTTTGGTGGCTAAAGGTTACTGTCAAGAGGAAGGTATCGATTATGATGAAACCTTTGCTCCTGTTGCAAGACTAGAAGCAATAACATTATTCTTGGCTTTCTCTGCATACAAAAACTTCAAAGTCTACCAAATGGATGTTAAATGTGCATTTCTTAATGGATGTCTAAAAGAAGAAGTGTATGTTGAACAACCTGATGGTTTCAAAGATGCAAGATATCCAGAATATGTTTATCTTCTTGACAAAGCTTTGTATGGTCTAAAGCAAGCCCCAAGAGCCTGCTATGAACGACTATCGAAATTTCTGATCAGCAAAAAATATGAAAAAGGTAAAATCGATACAACTCTGTTCATCAAAAGAGGCAAAGGTATGTTAACTATAGTTCAAATTTACGTGGATGACATAATATTTGGTTCTACTCATCAAACGAAGTTGATTTGTTTTCTAAGTTGATGGAAACCGAATTTGAAATGAGTATGATGGGAGAATTAACTTTCTTCCTAGGACTTCAAGTTAAACAAAGCACCTCTCGGTATCTTTATAAATCGTGCAAAATATGTTTCTGACATGCTTAAAAGTTTCATCTTCAAAACTCATCATCCATGAAAACACCTATCTCTCCTGGTATGAAATTAGGACCTGACTCCTCTGGTAAATCTGTTGATATTACCAGCTACAGAGGAATGATTGGTTCTCTTTTATATTTAACGACAAGTAGACTCGATATTATGTTTGCCACTTGTCTTTGTGCTCGTTATCAAGCCAATCCTAAAGAGTCTCATTTGGTCGTAAAAAAAATTTTTAGGTACTTAAAAGGTTCACCATCGTTGGGCCTTTGGTATCCTAAAAATTCTGGATTTGATTTAATGGCGTATACAGATTATGATCATGCAGGTTGTAAGCTTGACAGAAAAAGTACATCAGGTAGCTGTCAACTTCTGGGAAATCGACTTATAAGTTGGACATCCAAGAAACAAAATCGCGTATCCACATCTACAAGAGGCCGAATATGTTGCCGCCGCTAGTTGTTGTTCACAAGTTATTTGGATGAAGACCCAACTCGTAGATTATGGTCTCGATATACGATAAGATTCCCATCCTCTCGTGATTCCGAAAGTGCTATCGCCATTACGGAAAATCCGGTTCGCATTCCAAAACAAAGCATATCGATGTCGTATCATTTCATCAAGGATCATGTCGAAAAGGGTACAATCGAAATGTATTTTGTTTCTACTGATTATCAACTTGCTGATATTTTCACAAAAGCTCTTGATGAGAGACGTTTTAACTTCTTAATTAGCAAGTTGGGAATGCTTAATATGTAACAATGATTTCTTCAGAAGCATCCAGAAGCCTCTGAACTATTACTCGACGATACTTCGAAGTCATCGAAGTCTCGATGCTTTCGAACTCTTGTAACACTTCGAAGCCTCTGAGTTACTCTGATTTTCTGTTTCATAATAATATTTTTCTTTCAAGAGAAATCATAAAGTGCAGATTGAGAAACGAGGTAAAGAAGCTACTACAGGGGGAGTTCACCATTCAAGGGGGAGTTCATCATTCAAGGGGGAGTTTACCATTCAAGGGGGAGTTTCACAATGCAGAAGATATTCGTCTAAGTCTAACTCTGGTTAGCTGTCTTCTGATTTACTATTTCACTTAAATTTTATTTGAATCTATCTGCTCTGAGTTTCTCTTGCCGCCAAGGTCTCTTAGACTTTTGATTCATTTCAAATTTTTTTTAAATATAAATCAAGTCGACATGTTTTTCAACTAAATTTTCTATAAATTGATATTTCTTATAATTTCCATTAAATATATAAATTCAATCAACTCTTGCCTCCAAGGTTGTTTAAATCTATATGTTTAATGCAAATTCTTCTTTATTATTCTTTTATAGAAACTAAACTCTCATGTCATTTTTGTTTTCACTTGACTGATTTTTAAACTTAAATAAATAAAATTAAGATTAAAATCTGTGTTTATTCAATTAATTCAAAATTAATTGATTAATTAAACAGATTTTTTTATTACTTTTGTTTATTTCTGCTTTTAAGAAAAACAGCCTCTGCTACTAAATCATCATCATACATGTGTCTCGTCGTACACGTGTCCCCAATCGAAACACTGCATGTGTATACCCGCGTGCTTACATCAGCTCAAATGAACCGTTTTTTTTCTCCCCAAACTTAATAACCCCTTCCCATTCTACAGTTTCTCTCTCACATAAAAACCCCCAATTTCAACCTTCATCTTCTTCCTCGCAAAAATTCCCTAAATCAGTGTTCATTCTCTTTGCAAAGACAAAGTTTTCTATTGTCAAGCATTCGAAATTTCAAAATGGCTTCCAACTGTGCCCGTCCTTCCAACAATGATGAAGAAAGAATCATCGATTCAACTGCGGATAGTACTCCCATTGTGAAACTGCCATTGAAGGCGAACAATGTGCAGGTACTGCTCAACCCTAACACTTATCAACCAGAATTTCGCATCATGATCGAGTTTCTACAACAACACCAGTTGAATCGAGCCCTAACCCTAACCAACCCAAACATCCCTGAAATCTATGTCCAAGAACTGTGGCAAACAATGATCATCGAAACTGATGAAACACTCGCCGGTTCTTTCACCCATCCTGAACAAGTGGAAATTGCTGTTCAAATCCCCATCACCAAAAGAAAACTTGCCAAATATTTCCATCTTCCCCTTTCTGTGATCGAAGTGGATGGGCAAACCATTCCCAATCCTGCCCTAGAAGAAAACCTTTCCACAGAAGCCCTCCTAGCCTTGATAAATCTTCTGGGTTACAATGAACCTCTTACAAGGCTGTCCGAATTCAAGAGGAAGAAGTTGCCCCCAATGTGGAATCTACTCGTCTCCATTCTCAACAAGAGCCTAACCTGCAAAATAGGTTCTCTGGATCAGGCTAGCCGAAACATTCTGACTATAATGTATGGGATGTTCTTCAATCGACCCTTGGACTATGCAAGTCTCATCTTCCAAGAGATCAAAGCAGCTGTGCACACTAAGGTGATCCATCAGAGTCAGGGAAAGCAACTACCAGCACTCATGTTCCCAAGATTTCTATCTCTCATCACTCATCCCGCAATTGGGGCAATCGAAGCTCCCCGATTCGGCCATTCCGCAAAATTGCATCAATGAGCTCCCATAGATCAACCATCGACAAGATCGGCCACTTCCGCACCCGCAGAATTATCCAGGTACATGCTAAACCTAATCCCATCTAGCTCTTCTAATCTCCAAATCTATAGAAGCTCTATGGTTTTCTCGTAACGAGAGAATTCCTACCCCGCAGCACTTAGAGCCGGTGTAGGTGGTCGTGGTCCGAGTGAGCATGAGCTTGAGAAAAATAGGAGTGAACATCCGAGTGCTTCTACCCATGCCGACCTTCTATTAAATGAAGGTACGAAGATGTCCTCGAGAGACACATATGAGTGTTCCTCTCCTATTCCCCAAAGGGCAACCACAATTTCTGAGGTTGACGTCACCACGTCTCCACTCATTGACTTAGAACAACCCAGTTCAAACCACCAAGAAACCGCCGTTCGTAGGATACTTCTTCTTTCGAATCAAATTCATCCGGGGAAAGCACCTCCACTTCATCATCCTCCCAAAAGGATGATGATGATAATATAAGAGTTCATTCGCCCCAGAACTCGCCACTTCCTTCACCACATGTTCATGTCTCCGTGACTGACATACCAATACGCACAGAGGATGAGTCCACATCCTCTCCTAGAATAGATGCTAATGAATTCCCATCAGAGGGGTTACAGCCTAGGAATGCACCTCTTACCGGAGTGTTTACACTTCACCAAGGTAAGCATACTGTCTTCAGCACCTCATCCTCTGATGATGAGGATAATGTTGAAACAGTCAGAACAACCGAAGAGGAGCCTGTGAATAACAGCCCTCAAGGACTGGTTGGAAGTCCTTCTACACTCAACGTCAAAATAGGTGTAGAAGGCCCCTCTGAACGCGAGGGTAAAGGGGCTCCATGTGTTGGAGATGCACCGGTTACATCTTTTGATTTAGTCACAAATGCAGCGTTCTTGGCATTTGCTGATCAAATTCAGAGATCTGTGGAAGATCTAAAATTATCCGTGACCACTAACAACTCTCTTCTTCTGAGCCTTCAATTTAAAATTGAAAGTCAGAACTCTCTCTTAGCAGATCTTCAGCGCCAAATGAGTACCTCTCAAGAAGATCAGAAGGCCTATTTTGCTGAACAATTTTTGCTATTGAATAATGGTCTTCAAGCAAATGCAGAGGCAATCTCTCAACTTCCAGAATCTCTACGTGCCTCTGACTTCCCTATCTCTAGAGACTACAGCTCTCTGGTGGCCGATATACAGAAGATTATCCAGACCATCATTCCTTCTGCTGATCCCTCTGGGTCTACGCTCGTCACGAAATCTGATCTCGCCTCTTTCCAGAAGATTATTCTTGAGCGAATGTCTTCCATCGCTTCAAAGTACTCTTCCAAGCCCTCCACATCCTCAACGGACCGTAAAATTGTCGCCATCGAATCTACTCTATCTCAACTCGTGCCTCTGGTTTCTTCTATTGCTGAGGCGTTTAATGCCAAGAAGAAAGCCAAGGAAGAAAGGGCTTGCAAAAAGGCAGAGCTGAAAAGAAAACATTCTGAGGATCAGGATCCTGATTCTCAGAAGGGGGAGAAAGGTCCTGAGCCTAAGCAAGCCAAACAAACACTACCAGAACCAAACACGACCACCGCTGACTCTTCAACTCCAAAACCATCACAGCAACCTTCTTCTTCAAAACAAGTGCCATTCACTCCAACACCTCTGGCTACGCATTCTGGGCCTCTACCCAGAGATCCAGATCTAGCTAAGTTCATTCTGGATGTTATGGGAAAAGCGAGAATCCCGAGCTCTCCTACCAGTGGTCGAAATAGTCGAGCTCACGAAGAACGAGAACGAGCTAAAGCCGCAAAGGAAAGAGCTAAAGCCGAAAAAGAAGAAAGGGCCGAGAGAGGAGGATGAGGAAGTGTTCGTAGCCGAAAAAGAAAAGAAGAAGAGATAATACGCCGGAGGCTAATTGTTGAAGAACAAATAGAGATAGAGAGGGTGAAAGAGAGAATGCGGAAAGAGAGAAGGCTAGACTTGAAGAAGAACTACGAGACAAAATTTTGAAGTCGAAGAAAGAGCAAGAGTCGAGCGAGAGGCCGCTCGTAAGCGTAAAGAGATCGAGAAGAGGAGAATTTGAAGAAAAATTAAACAAAGTTGGAAACATTGAACTTCCAACACTTGAAGTTGAGAAAAGGCACATGTATGCTCCAACGGATCGAAGATTTATCTCATGATGCCTAACTTCGCAAACCAATACAATGTAAGCAATGAAGTTAAAGATAACTTCATGGCTCATAAACAAGACAGAAAGACGGTTTTCATCTTGCTCCAATTACAAAGATCACGGCCATGAAACATAAGCGGTTTCAAGATACACCCATTTGGTACACAATCTACGAGGTAGTCGGATCAAACAACAAGAGTTATTACATATGTGATAATGATTCGTTGTCCATCCATCCAAACTCGATCTCATTTTTTCCGGAAGAATTTATGAAGACTCGACTTTACGAACGCAAAGATCCACAAGACCATGTTGCCTACACTAGAATTATTCTATGTATGAAATCATACATTAGATACAAAAGGCAGTCGACTTCCGCATTGGCTTAAATTTCAAAATGGATAATCTGGCTATCTCTGCACCAAATGAGGAACTTGAAGGGATAAGCAAATTCAGAGTGGGTAGACTTCTTACTGAATCCCAGAAGAGGGAATCATCTTCAAAAGACCAAATGGAAAGAGCTTCTTTCGCATCAAAGAAGCTCACAAATACTCTTCTGAGGTAGTCTACATCATCAAGTGCTATCTTTGGCTTAGACACGACAAATCCAGATGTTGCAAAGAAAGTAGAGAAAAGACTTGATGGACTTCAGAAGAACAGAGAGCTTATCGATAATATTTCAAGTATCATTGCTGCTGTTGATCCTCTCTGAAGAAAGTTTTTTTTGACTTCATACTTAGGGGGAGAATGTTAGAAATTAAAGTATGAGTCAAAGAAGAGATGTCTACAAAAGTCAACACACTCTTCTTGTTATAACTAATTGTTGTTAGACGCTCCCTTTTAGACACATGGCACTTTGTAATTGGCTAGCATTTTGACTTTCTGTTTTTGTATCTGTATAAATAGCATTATATTGTGTTTGTAAAAGTTGTCGATCAATACATTTACATTTTGAAGAATACTGTGCGTAATTCATAACTTTGTCTACTTTGATTCAAAGTTATCATTTCATAATCTTTGTTCTTCATTCTGTTTACTGTTCTATTGATTTAAATTGTTAATTGATCTGCTTCCGCATTTCACTTTGATTCAATACTCTCAATTAACAATCGGTTTAAAGGAATCTGGAACCAACACGATGTTTCATTGGAATGTCCATGGTTGTCACCTTTTTAGATCCTTGTTACGCATAGAGGCGTAAAAATAAGAACTTTTTTATAGGCTATCATAAAAGGGTGTAAAAGATTGTATTTTTTAAATCATTGTGTCGAAAAACTGTCAAAAAACTTGAATTTATTTTCAATGTGTTTTCATATTGTGATATAAAATGTGATGATTTTAAATGCAAATATTTAAAGACATGATGTTTTCTGCACCGTTGTTTCTCATAGGTTTTAAAAATAATGACCTTGAAATAGGTTGTTTCATAGAATCGAGAAGAAAGGTGACCGATGTTTCAGTGGAACGTCCAAGCTTGTCACCTTTACAGATCCTTGTTACATATAGAACCATAAAAATGTGAACTTTTTTTATAGTTTATTCATAAAACGGTGTAAAACTGTGTAATATTTAATACTCGTGTCGAAAAACTTGTATTTATTTTCATTGTTGTTTCCTATAGTGATATAAAATATGATAATTTTAAATGCAAATATTTGAAGATGTGATCTGTTTTGCACCGTTGTTTGCCATAGATTTATAAAATTCATGACCTTGATATTGGTTCTTTCGTAGAATCGAGAAATAAGGTGACCCATGTTTCATTGGAACGTCCAAGCTTGTTACCATTATAGATTTTTGTGACACATAGAACCGTAAAAATGTGAACATTTTATTGTTTTTCATAAAACGGTGTAAAACCATGTAATTTTTAATACTCGTGTCGAAAAACTTGTATTTATTTTCAATGTTCTTTACTATAGTGATATAAAATATGATAATTTTAAATGCAAATTTTTAAAAAAAAAATCATGACCTTGGTATAGGTTCTTTTGTAGATTCGAGAAATAGGTTCCCCGTGTTTCATTGGAACGTCCAAGGTTGTCACCTTTAGGTTGTTACGTAAAATCGAGAAACAAGGTGACCAATGTTTCATTGGAACGTCCAAGCTTGTCACCTTTATAGATTGTTACACATAAAACCGTTAAAATGTGAACTTTTTTGTAGTTTATCATAAAACGGTGTAAAAGCTTTTATTTTTTAATACTTGTGTCGAAAAACAATCAAAAAACTTGAATTTATTTTCAATGTTCTTTCCTATAGTGATACAAAATGTGATGACTTTAAATGCAAATATTTAAAGACGTGATCTTTTACACCGTTGTTTGTTATTGATTTAAAAAATCATGACCTTAATACAGGTTGTTTCATAGAACCGTCAAAAAAAGTGACCAATGTTTCATTGAAACGTCCAAGGTTGTCACCTTTATAGATCCTTGTTACGCATAGAATCCGGAAAATTGGGAATTTTTTATACTTTATCATAAATGGGTGTAAAAGCTTGTATTTTTTATAATGTGTGTCGAAAAACTGTCCAACAAACTTGTATCTATTTTCAATGTGTTATTCCTAGTGTGATACAAAATGTGATGATTTTAAATGCCAATATTTAGAGACATGATCTTTTTACACCGTTGTTTGTCATAGATTTAAAAAATCATGACCTTGAAATAGGTTGTTTCGTAGAATCGAGAAAAAGGATGTCCATGTTTCATTGGAACGTCCAAGCTTGTCACCTTTACAGATCCTTGATACACATAGAACCGTAAAATGTGAACTTTTTTATAGTTTCTCATAAAACTGTGTAATAACTTGAATTTTTTAATAGTTGTGTCCAAAAACTGTCAGATAATTAGTATTTATTTTCAATGTTTTTTTCTTTTAGTGATACAAAATGTGATGATTTTAAATGCTAATATTTTAAGACGTTATCTTTTTTACACTGTTGTTTGACATATATTTAAAAAATGATGACCTTGATATATGTTGTTTCGTAGAATCGTGAAAAATGTGACCAATGTTTCATTGGAACGCCCAAGGTTGTCACCTTTATAAATCCTTGTTACGCATAGAACCAAAAAAACGTGAACTTTTTTAAAGTTTATCATTAAACAGTGTAAAATATTGTATTTTTTAATAGTTGTATCTAAAAACTGTCTAAAAACTAGCATTTATTTTCAAAGTTTTTTCTGATAGTAAAATGTGATGATTTTAAACGCAAATATTTAAAGACGTGATCTTTTTTACACAGTTGTTTGACAAAGTTTTAAAAAATCATGACCTTGAAATAGATTGTTTCGTAGAATCGAGAAAGAAGGAACCGTAAAAATGTGAAATTTTTTATAGTTTCTCATAAAACTGTGTAAAAACTTGTATTTTTTAATAGTTGTGTCCAAAAACTGTCAAAAACCTAGCATTTATTTTCAATTTTTATGTGATACTGATACAAAATGAGATGATTTTAAATGCAAATATTTAAAGATGTCATCTCTTTAACACCGTTGTTTGACAAAGATTTAAAAAATCATGACCTTGATATAGGTTGTTTCGTAGAACCGTCAAAAAAAGTGACCAATGTTTCATTGGAATGTCCAAGGTTGTCAACTTTATAGATCCTTATTACGCATAGAAGAGGAAAAATTTGAAATTTTTTTATAGTTTATCATAAAAGGGTGTAAAAGATTGTATTTTTTAATACTTGTGTCAAAATAACTTGTATCTATTTTCAATGTTCTTTCCTATAGTGATAGAAAATATGATGATTTTAAATGCAAATATTTAAAGGCGTGACCTTTTTTACACTGTTGTTTGTTATAGATTTAAAAAAATCATGACCTTGGTATAGGTTTTTTCGTAGAATCGAGAAAAAGGTTACCAATGTTTCATTGGAACGTCCAAGATTGTCACCTTTAGGTTGTTTCATAGAATCGAGAAACAAGATGACCAATGTTTCATTGGACCGTCCAAGCTTGTCACCTTTATAGATTCATTGTTACATATAAAACGGTAAAAATGTGAACTTTTTTGTAGTTTATCATAAAACGGTGTAAAAGTTTTTTTTTTAATACTTGTGTCGAAAAACAATCAAATATTTATTTTCAATGTTCTTTCCTATAGTATTACAAAATGTGATGATTTTAAATTCAAATATTTAAAGACGTGATCTTTTAAACCGTTGTTTGTTATTGATTTAAAAAATCATGACCTTACTACAGGTTGTTTCGTAGAACCGTCAAAAAAGGTGACCAATGTTTCATTGGAACGTCCAAGGTTGTCACCTTTATAGATCCTTGTTACGCATAGAAGCGGAAAATTGGGAAATTTATTATAGTTTATCATAAAAGGGTGTAAAAGCTCGTATTTTTTAATATTTGTGTCGAAAAACTGTCCAAAAAACTTGTATTTATTTTCAATATGTTATTCCTATTGTGACCCAAAATGTGATGATTTTAAATCCAAATATTTAGAGACATGATCTTTCTTACACCGTTGTTTGTCATAGATTTAAAAAATCATGACCTTGAAATAGGTTGTTTCATAAAATCGAGAAAAAAGATGACCATGTTTCATTGGAACGTCCAAGCTTGTCACCTTTACAGATCCTTCATATACATAGAACCGTAAAATGTGAACTTTTTAATAGTTTCTCATAAAACTGTGTAATAACTTGAATTTTTTAATAGTTGTGTCCAAAAACTGTCAGAAAATTAATATTTATTTTCAATGTTTTTTTCTTATAGTGATACAAAATGTGATGATTTTAAATGCGAATATTTTAAGACGTTATCTTTTTTACACCGTTGTTTGACATAGATTTAAAAAATCATGACCTTGATATAGGGTGTTTCGTAGAACCGTCAAAAAAACTGACCAATGTTTCATTGGAATGTCCAAGGTTGTCACCTTTATAGATCCTTGTTATGCATAGAAGCGGAAAACTGTGAATTTTTTTTTTATAGATCCTTGTATTTATTTTTAATGTATTTTTCCTATTGTGATACAAAATACGATGATCTAAAATGCACATATTTAAAGACGTGATCTTTTTTACACCGTTGTTTGTCATAGATTTAAAAAATCATGACCTTGATATAGGTTGTTCGTAGATTTGAGAAATAAGGTGACCGATGTTTCATTGGAACGTCCAAATTGTCACCTTTATAGATCCTTGTTACGCATTGAACCGTAAAAATATGAACTTTTTATAGATCCTTGTAATTTTTAATATTTTATCATATTTTTTATAGATCCTTGTAAAAATCATGAACTTTTTATAGATCCTTATTATCATATTTTATAAGGTGACGGTGTAAAACTTTGTAATTTTTAATACTCGTGTTGAAAAACTTGTATTTATTTTCAATGTTCTTTCCTATATTGTTATAAAATATGATAATTTTAAATGCAAATATTTAAAGACGTTATCTTTTTTACACTGGTGTTTGTTATAGATTTAAAAAATCATGGCCTTGATATAGGTTCCTACGTCGAATCGAGAAAAAGGTCACCAATGTTTCATTGGTACGTCCAAGTTTGTCACATTTATAGATCCTTGTTACGCATAAAATCGTTAAAATGCAAATTTTTTTATAGTTTATCATAAAAGGGTGTAAAAGCTAGTATTTTTTAAAACTTGTGTGAAAAAACTTGTATTTATTTTCAATCTTTTTTCCTATATTGAAACAAAATATGATGATTTTAAATGTAAATATTGAAAGTCGTGATCATTTTTACATCGTTATTTGACAAAGTTTTAAAAAATCATGACCTTTATATATGTTCTTTCGTAGAATCGAGAAAAAAGTGATCAATGTTTCATTGGAACGTCCAAGATTGTCACCTTTATAGATCCTTGTTAGGCATAGAACCGTGAAAATGTGAATTTTTTTGTAGTTTATCATAAAACGGTGTAAAAGTTTTTATTTTTTAATACTTGTGTCGAAAAACTTTCAAATAACAAAATGTGATGATTTAAATGAAAATATACAACGACGTGATCTTTTTTACAACGTTGTTTGTTTGACATAGATTAAAAAAATCATTACCTTAATACGGGTTGTTTCGTAGAACCGTCAAAAAAGGTGTCACCTTTATTGTCACCAAGATTGTCACCTTTATTGATCCTTGTTACGCATAGAATCGGAAAATTGGGAATTTTTTTATAGTTTATCATAAAGTGTGTAAAAGCTTGTATTTTTTAATATTTGTGTCAAAAAACTGTCAAAAAAACTTGTATTTATTTTCAGTGTTTTATTCCTATTGTGATACAAAATGTGATGATTTTAAAGGCAATTATTTGAAGATGTGCCATTTTTTACACCGTTGTTTGTCATAGATTTATAGAATCATGACCTTGAAATAGGTTGTTTCGTAGAATCGGGAAAAAAAGATGACCATGTTTCATTGGAACGTCCAAGCTTGTCACCTTTACAGATCCTTGTTACGCATAGAACCGTAAAATGTGAACTTTTTATAGTTTCTCATAAAACTGTGTAAAAACTTGTATTTTTTAGTAGTTGTGTCCAAAAACAGTCAAAAAACTAGCATTTATTTTCAATGTTTTTTCTTATAGTGATACAAAACGTGACGATTTTAAATGCAAATATTTAAAGACGTGATCTTTTTTTTACACTGTTGTTTGAAATAGATTTAAAAAATCATGACCTTGATATAGGTTGTTTTGTAGAATCGAGAAATAAGGTGACCGATGTTTCATTGGAACATCGAAGTTTGTCACCTTTATAGATCCTTGTTACGCATAGAACCGTAAAAATGTGAACTTTTTGTAGTTCATCATAAAACGGTGTTAAAGCTTTTATTTTTTAATACTTGTGTCGAAAAACAATTAAAAAACTTGTTTTTACTTTCAATGTTCTTTCCTATAGTGATACAAAATGTGATGATTTTAAATGTAAATATTTAAAAACGTGATCTATTACACCGTTGTTTGTTATAGATTTAAAAAATCATAATCTTAATACAGGTTGTTTTGTAGAACCGTCAAAAAAGGTGACCAATGTTTCATTGGAACGTCCAAAGTTGTGATCTTTATAGATCCTTGTTACGCATAGAAGCCGATAACTTTGAATTTTTTTTATAGTTTATCATAAAAGGATGTAAAAGCTTGTATTTTTTAATACTTGTGTGAAAAAACTTGTATTTATTTTCAATCTTTTTTCCTATATTGAAACAAAATATGATGATTTTAAATGTAAATATTGAAAGACGTGATCATTTTTACACCATTATTTGACAAAGTTTTAAAAAAATCATGACCTTGATATATGTTTTTTCGTAGAATCGAGAAAAAGGTGATCAATGTTTCATTGGAACATCCAAGGTTGTCACCTTTATAGATCCTTGTTACGCGTAGAATCGTAAAAATATGAACTTTTTTTGTAGTTTATCATAAAACGGTGTAAAAGCTTTTATTTTTTAATACTTGTGTCGAAAAACTTTGAAATAACTAGAATTTATTTTGAATGTTTTTTCTTATAGTGATACAAAATGTGATTATTTTAAATGCAAATATTTAACGACGTGACCTTTTTTACACTGTTGTTTGACATAGATTAAAAAAATCACGACCTTAATACAGGTTGTTTCGTAGAACCGTCAAAAATGGTGACTAATGTTTCATTGGAACATCCAAGGTTGTCACCTTTATAGGTCCTTGTTACGCATAGAATCGAAAAATTGGGAATTTTTTTACAGTTTATCATAAAGGGTGTAAAAGCTTGTATTTTTTAATATTTCTGTCGAAAAACTGTCAAAAAAACTTGTATTTATTTTCAATGTGTTATTCCTATTGGGGAAAATTGCACTAAAATGGAACCAACATTGTCTTGGTTTCTATTTTAGGGAACAAATTTTAAAAGTTATCATTTAGGGGTCCAGACCAAAGTTTACGTTTATTTAAGGGACCCGTTAACTTGTTGACCTGTTAACGATGATGTGGCTTAAATATTTTGCCAAGTAAAATTCCACCTCATAATAATATTTAATTAAAAAAGCCAAAATTCATGACACGTCATAGTACTTTCCCATCTCCAAAAAAACCCTTCTAGACCCCTTTCTCCGGCAACCACCTCGTTTTCTCCGACAACCACTTCGTTTTCTCCGGCACTCTTTTTGAAACCCAAAAGTGAAGTCTTTAACGTATGATCGTAACCCTTTTCATCTCCTCAGAATAACCAACCAAACCTAAATCAAATTTCGAAAACAAAATCTAAGAAAACTAAATAAAACTTCTACAACGATGGGGTAGGAGAGGAACGTCGGTGTTGGTTCAGTTTCGATTTTCGATTTACAGTGACAGAGAGTTTCGGTTTCGATTTACAGCGTTGGGTTGGTCGTGAACGTGGTTAGTGTTGGCGTTGGGGTTTCGTACCGACGTTGCAGGCATGGACTCGAGACCGGCGATGGTGTCGTCGTAGAAGAAGGAGTGCCGGAGAAGGGGGGGGGCGTCGTCTTTGAGGGGATGAGGATGTAGGTGGGTGGGTGGGATTTGGAAAATGAATGGAGGGCGGTGGTGGATTGATTTCTAGTGGTAAAGAAGAAAAGAGGGACGGTTGGTCACCGGAAAAAATGGAGGAGCGATGGTGGGTTGGTAGGAGAGCTGAAGAAGACAGGACGGCTGTAGGTGAAAGTAAGGAAGGGGCTTGGTAGGGTTTGTGGGTCGTGGCCTCCTGGGGAGATTTCTCTTCTTTTTAAAATTCTTTTATTACGACGACATGGCAATTGGCATCCAAAAATTAACATGACATGGCATCCAAAAATCCATGTAATAATTTTTTAATTTATAATTTTGCCATGTCATATTAAGATAACCGGTAAACGAATCCCTTAAATAAATACAAACTTTGTTCTAGACCCTTAAATGATAACTTTTAAAGTTCATTCCCTAAAATAGAAATTAAGGTAATGTTAGGACTCCTATTTTTGTATGATCCTTGAAAGATTGTGCCAAAAGTGTAAAATAAAGAATGGATAAGCTTTTGTAATTAAGACAATTATAGTTGACCTTAAACTCTAAACATTCCTTATTTAACTTTAACTCTCTAGTATATATAGAGACCTTAGGGTCATTATTTTCTTTGTACTTCTAGAGAGAAAGAGAGAAAGATTATTCTTGAGCTTACATTGTAATCAAATCTACAAGTAACATATATGAGTTATGAAGTTCTTTATCATTGTTCTTAATTGCTTTATGTTTTTACTGCATTAATCCGTTTATGTTTTTGTACTTGATATTCTGGGATCAACAAGTGGTATCAGAGCCAAACGATCTGAGTTTTGGACTGATTCGCAAAACAAAAGGTAAAATTCTCGTTACTGCTGTGTTGGTGTTTAATCGCATATGCTTACCCGACAAAACCCCAAGCACCCTATCTGTTGATTTTTTATCGCAACATAAGTACCTTCATTAGAATCGATAACTGTTCTTATTTTTTTTCTGTTTAAAACGATAATTTTTTTAATCTACAATTCAATCGATTTCCTCTTCTCGATTCATACTGGTTTTTTTCGAAGTTCTTCAAATACAAAAACTTTTATCTATTTTCTTTATATCACCATATGAATAATTATCGCGTCCTTAGTATCCGACATTAACTCAAAATTTGTATTTTTAAAGACTTGTCGCACCTTAAGCATCCGATAAAACTTCAAATTTTTTTAAATCTGTTTTCAGTCAACTTGCAAAAACTGCTCTCGCTTATTTTAGCATTACTTTTGCCATTCTTTTTCAACAGAGAACTCAGGGTCTCTGATTCCTGCAGCTTTTCTGGATAAAGAATCCTCTAGTAAACATCTTAAGCCTCAGAAAATTTGCATGTGACCTTAATTGAGAAAACCGAAACACAAGAGCTTAGCTGTTCTTTTCCTTAAAAGACTAGATAACTTTGTTACGCTAGATCTTTTGGTCAAGAATCCTTCGTGTCTTAGCTTTCTGGTTCATCAATTAAAGAACGAAACAGAGTTTTTCTTTTTATCGCATCAAGGTGACCCGATAAACATCTTTTTTTTTATCGCGCTTGAGTAACCCGACATTCATCCTTACCTTATCTGTCTTTTCCCGATAAACCTTATATCGCATCCTTAAGACCCGATAAACACACTCAGACTAGGCACCCGAGATAAAACCTTACTTTCGCGAAATCTCATATTTTTTTCCAAACTGAATAAAATCAAGTACAATGACTTCACGCGAAGCTATGGCCATCGATACCGACACAAGACCTCTAATTCTCTTCCGAGGGGAATATCCACAATGGAAACATCGTTTTCTGTATTTTGTTGAAAGACACGATCTTACTGAACAAATCATGCGCTCCATTAAGGAAGGCCCTCCGCCTGTCCTATACCACAATACTCCCGCCATGCCAAACGCTGTTCCACCAGTCGAATCAAGACGAGAAAACAAAAACCAAAGAAGTCTTACACGGATGATGATGCTAAAATAGCAAAAGGTGATCAACTTGCACGTTCGTTTCTACTACTCAACATTCCGAATGAAATCTACATGAGTATAGATAGTCATAAAAGTACGGCTAAAGGTATGTGGGAGCAAATCGAGAAATACATGCTCGGCACGAAAATCGGTACTCAATTAAAAATTACAAATTGTATCACTCAGTATGAGGAGTTCAAGGCCAAGGAAGATAAAAGTCTCACTAACACTTACACTCGTTTTGTGTACCTAATCAACGAACTAAGTAAGAACAAGATCCGTAAGTCTAATATCGAGAACAATGTGAAATTTGTCAGTAATCTTCAACCTGAATGGCGCCGGTTTGCCAATCAAATCAAACACAACAAATTTCTCGCTGAACTCGACCTTCATGAGGTATATGAGACTTTACAACAAGATGAAGCGGAAGTTCTCGAAACTATGGAAGAAAACCGCAAAGTCAAAAAGGCTCCCGAACCAATCGCCTTGGTAGCTAAAGAAGAAAAGTTTCCAACTCGAAGCATACCTCAAGAGAACATTCTAGATTTGGAAGAGGAAGAATATGACGATCCCGAGATAGCCCAATTTCAACAACAACTGGCTTTTCTCACCCAATCCTTTCAACGTAAGTTCTCTCGTCGTCCTAATAACAATCAATTACGCTATGCTTCGGGACCTAAAAACTTCGAACGGAAAGCCATTTTCAAGCCAAAACAAAAGAAAGAAGATAACCGCCCACCGGTTAAACCTGCGGATAAATTCAAGGGCGAAAAGAGTTTGTGTTATAACCGTGGAAAAACGAGCCATTACGCTCGTGAATGCAAGAAACCCGTGGTCACAGATGCCAACTATTTCACGTACAAACTCATGCTTTCCAAACAAGAGGAAGCCGGTAAAGTACTAATGGCGGAAGACGATTACTTTCTACATAACGACGACGATGAACCGAACGAAGAAATTCAAGCTCGTTTCAGTTTGATGGCTTACACTGATCTAAATGATGATGGCTCATCTACCAACGCTTCCGACTACTCTCCCGAGGTAAGTCATTCTGATTATGAGCACTTTACTTCTCAAATGAATTTATTAACCACTCAATTGCAAGATCTTAACTCTAAGTTGAAAACCGAGAAACTCTCAGTTTCCAAATTAGAGGCACGTCTAGAAAACAATCACAACCAACTCATTCTTGCTACGTCCGAGATTTCCAACTATCAAAGTGAGACTATGAACCTTCAAACCAAAAACGATTTTTTAACAACCGAGAATGCTAAACTCAAACAACAAAACTCCGACCTCACAAAACAAGTTAACAATTACGAAAGTGAGATCGAAGCTTTGTCTTCCAAAGTAAAATTTGTAACCACTCAAAAGGAAGATCTTTTAGACAAAATCAAAACCTTGGAAGTTAAACTGTATAAGATAGGTCAAACAGAACAAATAATTCATTTAAATGCACCAAAGGAGTTATGTTCAAAAGTCGGCCTAGGTTTTAACAATCCTAAATGTTTGGCAAAGGCCCTTTACAATTCACCAACCCTTTATAAATTTGAATATCTAGACCTTAGTCCAGATTTTAAAATACAATTTATGAAGTCCAATCCTAAAGATGAAAGACGGGAAGATTGGAATCGAAAAAACCACAAGTTTTATCAAATTCCGTTTTTCTATCCAAAAGAAGTAGAAAATGCATCATCAACTGAATCAAACATCTCTTCATGTAAAGCGTTTGTTAGCTCATATTTGGATGATTGTAAACCTTACTTCAAACTTGATCCTAATTATTGTCCTCCGCAACATATCTATTCCCCCACTCAAGAACAAATGGATAAAAAGTTGGATGAACAAGATAGCACTAATTCTTCTGAACATAACTTCTCGGATCATGAACATGTATCTGTTGATGTTTTGATTTCAATCCCGAACTTCCAAGTCATAAGGAATTTATTGATAAAGTTAAGAAGCCAATTGAATCTGTTAAAGATGAATGTTCCACAAGTTTCTCAAAACCCGAATCATCTAAACAAAAGACACCACTTCAATCTACCCAAAATCATACTCATAAAACTCGTTTTGATGTTTCAGCTCTACGCTCTTTAAAGACAAAGAAAATCTGGGTCGAAAAAGGCAAAGGCACATCAAAGTCATCTTCCCACAATAAACATAGTTTTTCCAATGTTCCTAGGAATAGTCGCAAATTTCCTTTTCCATCTACTATTCATTCGTACAAACATTTGATTCAATTTTCAAGAAATAAAATTTGTTGCTCAAATTGTGGTGTGAATGACTTTGTGCGTCTGAATGCTTATGGTTATAATGTTTTTATGATGTGCATAATTCTTACAATTCATTTCATTATGGCTACGACAATTCATTTCACTATAAACGTGTTTATAAGTGGGTTCCCAAAAGGCCCTTGACTTCGGCACCGAAACCCCAATTCACTTGGGTACCAAAGGTTGCCAAGCCAACTAACCCCAAAGGACGCATTTACAGATGGGTACCTAAGTCTATCTAATTTTTGCAGGCTGGTCATGTGTGGTACTTAGATTCTGGATGCTCCAAGCACATGACTGGAAAGAAGGAGCTTCTTATCAATTACGTTGAAAAACAAGGCGGCTCAGTATGGTTTGGGAACAACCATTTCTCACCCATCAAAGGATATGGCGATATTGTGAATGATAATTGTATGATCTCAAAAGTCTCTTATGTTAAAGGACTTGGTCATAATTTACTAAGTATCGGTCAATTCTGTGATAAAGAACTTGAAGTAAATTTCCGTACCGAAAGATGTTGTGTTCGAACATATGAAGGTCAAGAGTTGATTACCGGAACTGCCGTAGTTGGGTTCATTAGGTCGTTTGCCTTCGGCCAATTGAGAATGATCCATTTATATAGATGAAACTAATCATCTTTTTTTTAGATGGAAGCCGGTTCCACGACTTTAGTGGAAATGATGATCCTGCTCCCCCTGCCCGCAAGTCTAACCTTTACACCATTGATCTGTCAAAGGTTAAACCACCCACTGACATTTGTCTTCTCTCAAAGGTAGGAATGGCAACGGGGCGGGTTCGGGCCGGGTATCGGTATCCCCGTCCCCGAAACCGATAAGGAAAACCGTCCCCGTCCCCGTCCCCGTCCCGATCCCCGTCGGGTCCCCGCGGTTTCCCCGATCCCCGTTGGGGAACCGTTAAGCAAAATTTCACCGTTACCCGTTGGTTTTACCCGAATCCGAACCCGAACCCGAACCCGAACCCGAACCCGAACCCGAAAACGAATAGAAAAAAAATAGTAAATTGGGCTTTTAATTATTAGTATACTTAGCCCATTTATTTTATATTATATATTATTAATATATAAATATATTATATATATACACTATCGGGCCGGGCCAGGCCGGTGAGTACCATCCCGGTCCCCGTCCCCATCCCCGTTAAGATACCCGATCCCCGCCCCGTCCCCGTTAAGACGTCCCCGAACCCGACCCGTATTGTTCGGTTTTCGGTCTTCACCGTCGGTTTCGGGGTTTTTTTGCCATCCCTACTCAAAGGTAGACAAAGAGAAAAACTGGTTATGGCATCACAGACTATCCCATTTAAACTTCAAAAATCTTAGTAAACTCGCAAGTGGAGGGTTAGTTTCCGGTTTACCAAAGATGAAATTCGAGAAGTCACACTTATGTGGTGCTTGTGAAATGGGCAAGATGAAGAAGGTATCACAAACCGAAATTAGAACACAACACGACACGTCCTCTTCAACTAATACACATGGACTTATGTGGTCCCATGAGAACTCAAAACATCCACGGAAAGAAGTATATTCTCGTAATGGTGGATGACTATTCTAGGTACACATTGGTTAAATTTCTTCGATCTAAGGACGAAGCTCCCGACACAATTATTGCATTTTTGAAGAACATTCAAGTTAGACTAGAGCTTTCTGTCCAAACGATACCTACAGATAATGGCACCGAGTTTAAAAACCGCATGCTTGACACCTATTTCACTTCTGTGGGCATCACTCATACGTTTTCTGCACCAAGAACTCCCCAACAGAATGGTATCGTGGAACGCCGTAACAGTACGCTAGTCGAAGCTGCTCGTACAATGCTCGCTTATTCCAAACTTCCACATCATCTCTGGGCCGAAGCCATTCATACCGCATGCTACACTCAAAACCGGTCGATTATCAACAAAAGATTCAACAAGACACCGTATGAGCTAATCAACAAACAGATTCCTTCCCTCCATCATCATCATACATTTGGCGGACGATGTTTTGTTATGAATGACAACATCAGTCTTGGGAGTTGCAACCTAAATCCGATGAAGCCTATTTTCTGGGTTACTCGCCAAATACCTCTACCTTTAGAGTCTACATGAAAAATGCAAGGTGCGTCACCGAGAGTGCCAATGTCCACTTCGACACAAAAGCTGAAATGAATTTCGAACCTCATAGTACCGAACCATTTATCACTGGCGTATTAGCTTCCGAACACCTTAGTTCGGAACCAACTCAAAACCCGACTACTCCAAATCAAACTTCAACTTCTCACATTTCACCATTCGATTTGGATAATTTGTTCCAGCATATATACACCGATTACTTCGGAACTGATTCCGAGACAACAACTGAGCCAACCCCAACGTTGGAAGTTTCCGAGACCCCCACTAGTTCTCCAAATCCAAATCTCGAGAACAATGTCTCAACTACTGCAACTCCAAATTCGACCAACCCTACTGTCAATGCCTCCATCCCTCAAACAAGCCTACCCATTCCGAGTGAAGTCGCTCAACCCCTCCAAACACCATTAACCGAAACAACCCCTCAAACCACATCAAATCCGGAACCATCATCCTCCACAACTCAACCGCCTACCACTTCAAGGGAACTTTCTGCCGACGTTTCACCAGCCCTATAATCTGTACAAGATCTTCCCCTTGTTCAATACGTAGATGAAAATTCCGGAACCATGACTACTCAACCACTTCCTCATACAACCAAATGAATTCGATCTCTCCCACCCAACCAGATCATTGGTGACCCTTCCAATCCTATCACAACACGGTCTGCCTTGGCCAATGAATGTTTATCCTCATCCTTCTTAAGCAAAATTGAACCGAAAACCATTCAAGAAGCCATGTCTGATCCTGATTGGATTGTCGCCATGCAAGAAAAACTCAATCAGTTTGAAAGCCTGAAAGTATGGCGCCTCGTTCCCCGACCTCAACACAAGAAAATCATTGGAACCAAGTGGATCTTCAAGAATAAACAAGACGAGGACGGAATCGTAATACGCAACAAAGAACGACTTGTTGCCAAAGGATATCGACAACAAGAAGGTATTAACTTTGACGAAACATTTGCCCCGGTTGCACGTATAGAAGCCATTCGAATCTTCTTGGCATACGCCGCACATTAAAACTTCGTAGTTTTTCAAATGGATGTCAAGATCGCTTTTTGAATGGTGTTCTCCGAGAAGAAGTATATGTCTCACAGCCAGACGGTTTTGTCGATGCTTCGAAGCCTAACCACGTCTATATCCTCGAAAATGCACTGTAAGGACTCAAGCAAGCTCCTCGTGCATGGTACGATAGTCTATATAAATACTTGGTGAAAAACGGGTACTCGAAAGGTAAGATCTATCCCACTCTGTTCATTAAAAAGGAAGGTAAAGATATTATGCTTATACAGATGTATGTAGATGATATTATTTTCGGCTCAACTAACCCTAAATAATGCAAACATTTCTCTGAACTCATGACGGCAAAGTTCAACATGAGCATGATGGGATTAATGAATTTTTTCCTTGGTCTTCAAGTAAAACAATTTTCAATGGGAATACTCATTAACCAATCGAAATACATCTCTGATATGTTACACAAATATAACATGATGCCATGTACTCCGATTGGGACTCCCATGTCTCCGGGTTTAAAACTACACGCCGATCCCTTGGGTAAAGCGGTAGATCCCAAGACATATCAAGGAATGGTTGGTTCGTTAATGTACTTAACGGCTAGTCGCCTGAACATAATGTTTGCTACATGTCTCTGTGCACGATATCAAGCATCTCCCAAAGCATCCCACCTTAGTGCAACTAAACGCGTTTTTCGTTATTTAAAAGGTACTACTGATCTTGGCCTCTAGTATCCTAAGGATACGGGCTTCAAGTTAACTGCTTTTTCAGATGCTGATCATGCCGGTTGCATGCTGGATTGGAAGAGCACGCCGGGCCATATTCAGTTTTTGGGAGATAAACTGGTAAGCTGGTCTTCGAAAAAACAAACATGCGTATCCACTTCGACTGCGGAAGCCGAATACATTGCTGCCGCAAGTTGCTGCTCTCAAGTCATATGGATGCGCACACAACTCAAAGATTATGGCTTTTGGTTCAATAAGATCCCGATATATTGCGACTCAAAAATTGCAATTGCCATATCGAGCAATCCGGTTCAACACACAAAGACAAAGCACATAGATGTAAGGTACCACTTCATTAAAGACCACGTCAAACGAGGTACGATCGAACTTTACTTTGTAAACACAAAACTACAGCTTGCTGACTTGTTCACAAAGGCATTGGATGAAAAACGATTCCAATTCCTAGTGTCCAAGTTAGGCATGCTCAATCTACACACTTAAAATCCAAATCTTTTATGTTAACCTGTACAAAACGTCTAGTTAGATAATAATGCACATTCACCCCCTACGGATGAATGTTCACTTTATCTGACTTCTCATTTTGTAAAGTTTAATAATCCAGTCCGGTATTTTCTTTTGTTTTACTTCGTTCTTGTCTTTTATTTTGTATCTTGTGCTAATAACAAAACTTCAAGGTATTTAAAATCGCATGTATGATTCCAAGGGGGAGCGCTAAGGTGAGTTTTACTTAACTCGCATCTTAATAGGGGGAGCTAAGGTTTCTTATCTTAGACATCATTTAAGGTTTCTTATCTTAGACATCATTATCTTATACTTAACTCGAACTTTGTTTTGAGTCACAAACTTTTGTCGCGTCTATAGGACCCGACAAACGATTTATGTCGCGTCTATAGGACCCGAAAAACGATTTATGTCGCATAACACACAACCGACAAATAGTGTTTTACACCGACCCGAGAATCACTGGATGTCGAGTTCATAAGACCCGACATGGTCAAATTCTTGTCGTGGCCCAACCTTTTCATGCCACGTATACCTGGCCCACTATTTAAACTTTTGGCCCCACATTCACTGTTCATAATCTCAAAATCCATTTTCATCATCTTTCCCTCTAAAACACTCAAGAAGTCAGCAATCAACATCATCTTTCAAAACCTTTGAATCTCACAAATCTAATTACACCACCAGGTTCGTTTTCTCTCCTAGATCATCTTCAATTCTTGCACTTTTATGATTTGATGCTTGCATGCCCTTCAAATTGAGCCTGAACTATTCGGTTTCCCAATGGGTCAAAAACCTTGGGCTTTCCAATTTTCTTGGTTTGGCTTGTTTCTAGACCGAAAAACTATCACCATATTGCTTGATTATGTCCATCGATCACCTTAGTTTCCTATGGTTTAAAAACAACTCAACCATGTGTTTCTAGGTACTTAGGGTCGACTGTCATAGACTTAGGGTTTTATCGTTTCAGATGAATACTTGTCGGGTGCCATTGACTCGTCAAAATCACTTAGGTGTTCTTGAATGTTGCCTATGATTGTTTGTCGGGTTCCATTGAATAGTCATAATCACCTAAGGTATTCATAAAGCCCAAGTGTTTATGTCGGGTCGCATACAACCGACCACTGTCATAAAGAACAAGGGACTATGTCGCCTCACATAGACTCGACATAAATGCCTTAGTTTTTATCGGCTTCTGCAAACCCGACATAAATGCATTAATTTTTTTGTCGACTCTTGCATACTCGACATACTTGATCGGTTTTTTATCGACTCTACCATACCCGACATCAATGCCTTGTCCTTTTGTCGACTATTGGAAACACGACATCCATGCCTTAAAACTTTTATCGGCTTAGTGAGACCCGACATAAGTTTATGTCGGCTCATCATGTATCATCATACATCTATGTCTGCTCCTTTAGACCCGACA
The DNA here is from genome assembly GCA_036898165.1 of Silybum marianum. Taxonomy (NCBI): domain Eukaryota; kingdom Viridiplantae; phylum Streptophyta; class Magnoliopsida; order Asterales; family Asteraceae; genus Silybum; species Silybum marianum. Next base: position 8,489,845 of record CM072540.1, on the reverse strand, counting down.
TTGGTTGGCTTGACTCGACATCAAACCACATTTCACTCGACAAATCTTCAATGCCTTCGACATCTGTCAGATATATCGGGTCTCACGGCACCATGCTTGACCCGACATACCTCATCAGATTCCTCTCTATACTCAAAACTGACTTATTTCAATGGTTTCCTAACTCTACTTTTCAATTCTCATGGCCTCCATTCAAGATCCAAATCTTTCCGATGATGAACATCCGCTACCTCCCGAAAGGTCCACTGAACCGAGCATTCATCTTCGCAATCGAGACGATGTGCTCATGCCACCCGCAGGGCGGAAAGACTTAGAATACAATAACCATCGACTGGACTTGAATATGAACTTGGAGCATCAAGTCATCATGGAAATTCTAAAGCACCATCCACTACGCTTTGCCTTCAGCTAAGAACATCCCGTACCGGCCTTTTACCTGCAACAATTTTGGTACACTATGGAATACCATCCGGTAGAGGGAAATCACCACTTCACGGCAAGAATTGATGACTACAGAACACGCCTGACACTATCCCGCTTACGAAATATTCTGCGGCTTCCTATTTCGGATAACTATGAGAAACCAGTGACAGACGAGGAATTATGCCAGGACATCCTAGCTCTCGGATACACCGACGCACTCACCTCGATTGGAAAATTCAAACGCATGTTCTTACCATCGATCTGGTTCACGTTGTTTACGATTGTAAATCATTGCCTAACATGGAAACACATCGGCATGGACCGCGCAAGTACGGCGACACTTCGGATATTTCATGGCATCATTTATAGTCGGAACTACAACTACGCAACACTCATTTGGACAGACTTGGTCGAATATGTCACTCAAAAAGGCACCGGCCGAGATAGAAAGTTCCTACCATTCCAACGGTTTCTGCAACTGTTCATCCATTCCATGCTGCAGTCAAATCAGGCGATTCCCCGGAGAGCAGGTAGACCACTTGGCCCTTCTTGTGTACAAAGGTTTATCAAACTAAATGATCGACAATTCCCAGTTGTTATGCCCATTCCTGAAGCCCTCCTAGCCATTGCTGATCAGAACGCACCTAGTGTGGTAGCTTATAGGGAGCGACACGGCTTAATGGCTCCTCAAATTCCGATGGAGCCTGCCCAAGAGCCAAACCGTGAGGAAAATATTGAGTTGGGTGAGGGTCCAATAGTAGCTGAGCAGGTCAAGGGGATCCTGAACAGGGTGTTGAGAGAAGAGACGAAGTGAGGGGAAATGACGAAGGGGGTGCATCTGATCAGCTAATCCAAACTTCTTCCACCCCCAACTTCCCCATTCCACCTCCAACCCAAACCACCTTTGGAACAACCTCTCGCCCTGCGGTAAGACCAGAATGACTGAAATTACTAGTCAGTCATGACCGAGTCATGCGCCAACACTCCTCATTCGACTCTGACACTGATAGAAATCTTGAGCTTGATGACAGTTCTGCAGACCTTCGACCAAGTCAATGCCGACGAATTGCTACCCCCGATGATGCAATTACCCGTATTGGCCGTCAACCACCTATCCAAGAATCCTCTTCCGACAATGCCACCATGGAATTTGGTCCAGATTTCACTTCGCAACCCGATCCGACATCTGACCCCGACCCAATTCTACAAACTGAGCCACATTAAGGAGATATAAGGAGAGCGGAGGGAGACATAGTCGAAAAAGAACAAATGAGCATGTGTGAAGGAGAGCTTAATATGCAAGAGAGTGAGATACCACCAACCACCTGTCGGGTAACCGAGTCTCATGTTGATACCCATCCGTTGAGTACCGACATAAGACAAGACGTTGTGGACCCAACAACGCAATTGCACGCCCCACCCAGCCACTCAGTAGACTCACAACAGTCTACTGTTTCAGCACTACTTGTGAGTTTAGCTTCTACTCTAGTTCCCCTCCTTTCGGGAGGCATAACTACTGAAAATAGAAGTATTATCTCACCTACTTCGACTTCATTTCTCTCCACATCGAGTCTAGAACCTCCTAGGACACAAGCGTCATCACACTCTGATAGCCTCCGTGGCTCGAACGGAACTCCTATACTGGTGTCGATTCCCGACATTTCACGAGGATTGGGAGAAAATCCTACCAGCGCTACATCAATGCCAACGCTGAACGTAGGTCCCGGAGTTGATTCAACTACGGTGATAACGGGTGCTCTAAGTGACCCCGGATTTCCCACTTCAGGTTCTACAGATCTACCACACTTCACGATAACTCCTGATATTCAAGCATAGGTTGGCAACGCATTTTGCCGTGTTCGAAGCTCCTTAGATCAGCATGAAGCTCACATGCAATTATTGTTCTATCTAGGCTTAACTACGGACGCCCGATCACGTCCAAGCAGTTCTCGCCCAAGCACAAGTCGATCACCTCCTCCTGCAACACCATCTGTCTCATCCGATTCTGAACAGCCCTCTGATCCTCGCACCCACGTCATCATGCTACACCCCACCAATCTCAGTTCAATAATGAAGAACTGATGTCCATGCTGCTAGCAAACTTGCTTGCGGAGGATGAAGCAAGGGGCCTTCCTGAAGACGATTTAACGGGCCTTCTTCGCAGAATTTTGCAAATTCCAACGGTCACTCGCCATGAGTTTGATGTATTACGAGCACACATTGACGAAAGGTTAGATGCCATGGAAGCTCAACAAAAGAAGAGAGAAGACGATGTCCTTGGAGCTACTGAGGCTTTACGTCTAGAAATCTAGGAATCTTGCCAACCGGCAGAACATCTCAAACGCCGTCGACCTAGTCAGGACGATCCGGATTCCGGTCCCAATCGCCCTGAGGGGGAGGCACGTCGCCGAGTCACAAGGGCTCCACCGTCGGTTAGAACAAGAATTCCACAAGCTCCAAGATCAGCACCGAGAACTTTGAAGTTGGAAGTGCGTCTCACCCACAAGAACCCGAATCAAACATGGAGGAACTGGTCAACGTTCAGAATCTAAGAGTTCAAGTTCATGACTGGTTCAAAGATCCTTATGCTCCGGTACTTGGTGAAGAAGACTACTTACACTTACAGCATGAAAACCTTGCTTATCAACCTGGAGCTCCAGTTGCCACAAGTTTACTGCCACATCAGATTAGGTGGGAAAGGATTATGATTGAAAGGAACTCCAAATGGGCAAATCAACAAATCAGAATTCCTTATCTTGAAGAAACGATGAACAAGATATTCATAGAAAAGAAAAGCAAAGAAGATTTATCTCACATTCATCAGGTCATGGATAAGAATCCGGAACAAACAAAAGAGTATGTGTGGTTATTAAAGCTAAAAGCCCAATCTCCTGAAAAGGTTATGTCTCGATTCAAGATAGTTGGAATAAAGAAATAAGCTATGAAAAATGGTTACATGTGAAGTTTCCATCCTTCCGAGTATTGCGAGAAAATGGAAAGGAATACTATTTTACCGAAGCTGACTTTGCAAATATTGACGTAACTGATATGGAAGAGATGTACATGGATCTGCGAGACAAGCCAAAGAGGAACATTGATGGGCAAAGGGCCTTACGAGCAATTGTTAAGCATGTACAGAAAGAGCTAAGATTCATCTATCTTCATGATCTACAAAGAGGTATAGACAGCAAACAAAAGAAGATTTATCTGAACAAGCCAGATCAAAGTATTCCAGGATTTGACAAGCTCGATGTCCTTACTTTTCGGCATGCTCCCGGTTTTGGTGTGGTTTACTGAAAGTCAACTGGGGAGAAAAGATTTCTCAGATTCTCAGAGGTTGTTGCTTACTCAGATGGTACTCTAACAAGTATACGGAACAGGATATCTGCTGAAATAAGTGCTGACATGAAGAAGAAGCCGAGACAGTTGAAGACAGATCAAAGAGAGGATATTCTTAAAGGAATTGAGTTGATTGACAAGAGACTGATCTATCGCCAAACTCTCCGACGTTTTGAAGGGATGTTCGAAATGAGAAGATAAAGACACTGTGTGCCACAAAGGGGGAGATTGTTAGGACTCCTATTTTTGTAGGATCCTTGAAAGATTGTGCCAAAAGTGTAAAATAAGGAATGGATAAGCTTTTGTAATTAAGGCAATTATAGTTGACCTTAAACTCTTAACATTCCTTATTTAACTTTAACTCTCTAGTATATATAGAGACGTTAGGGTCATTATTTTCTTTGTACTTCATAGAGAGAAAGAGAGAAAGATTATTCTTGAGCTTACATTGTAATCAAATCTACAAGTAAGATATATGAGTTATGAAGTTCTTTATCATTGTTCTTAATTGATTTATGTTTTTACTGGATTAATCTACATTTCTGTTTTAGTACTTCATATTCTGGGATCAACAGGTAAAGTTAGTTCCATTTTGATACAATTTACCCTTCCTATTGTGATACAAAATGTGATGATTTTAAAGGCAATACTTATAGACGTGATATTTTTTACATCGTTGTTTGTCATAGATTTAAAGAATCATGACCTTGAAATAGGTTGTTTCGTAGAATCGAGAAAAAAGATGACCATGTTTCATTGGAACGTCCAAGCTTGTCACCTTTACAGATCCTTGTTACGCATAGAACCGTAAAATGTGAACTTTTTATAGTTTCTCATAAAACTGTGTAAAAACTTGTATTTTTTAATAGTTGTGTTCAAAAACTGTCAAAAAACTAGCATTTATTTTCAATGTTTTTTCTTATAGTGATAAAAAAATGTGATGATTTTAAATGCAAATATTTAAAGACCTGATCTTTTTTACACCGTTGTTTGAAATAGATTTAAAAAAATCATGACCTTGATATAGGTTGTTTTGTAGAATCTAGAAATAAGGTGACCGATGTTTCATTGTAACGTCCAAGCTTGTCACCTTTATAGATCCTTGTTACGCAAAGAACCGTAAAAATGTGAACGTTTTTGTTGTTTATCATAAAACGGTGTTAAAGCTTTTATTTTTTAATACTTGTGTCGAAAAACAATAAAAAAACTTGTAGTTATTTTCAATGTTTGTTAGGACTTCTAGTTTTGTAGAATCCTTGAAAGATTGTGCCAAAAGTGTAAAATAAGGAATGGATAAGTTTTTGTAATTAAGGCAACTTTAGTTGACCTTAAACTCTAAACATTCCTTATTCAACTCAAACTCTCTAGTATAAATAGAGGCCTTAGATCATTCATTAGAGAGTACTTCATATATTGAGGGAGAGAGCTATAGATATTTTGTGCTTACATTGTATTCAAATCTACAAGTAAGATATATGAATTATGAAGTTCTTCATTATTGTTCTTAATTGATTTATATTATTATTGCTTTAATACATTTTATGTTTTGTACTTGACACACTGGGATCAACAAGTGGTATCAGAGCCAAACGATCTAAGTTTTGGACTGATTCTGATCGAATTCGCGTATCAAAAGGTAAAATTCTCGCTACTGTAGTATTGATGTTTTATCGCATAAGCCTAACCCGAAAAAACCCCAAACACCCTTTCTGTTTATCTTTTATCGCATCATACATACCCTGCTTAGACTCGATATCTGTTCTTATCAATTTATTTCTTTAAGTTTAATCGAATCTCAAATCCAGTAGTATTAATCGATAAATAGGTTATTTTTTTTTTCCCGAGTCACGTTTTTTTTTGTTGTTTTATCGCCATAAACCAGCCGATGTTCATTCAAAACTTTAATTTTATCGTATCAATAGCAGCCGATAAAACTTCAAATATTTTTTCAAATCTGTTTTCACTGTTAATCTGCAAACCACTTTTGCTTATTTTCGCATTACTTTTGCTATTCTTTTTCAACAGAAAACTCAGGGTCTTTGATTCCTGCAGCTTTTCTGGATAAAGAATCCTCTAGTAAAAATCTTAAGCCTTAGGAAGTTTGCAGTGACTTTAATTGAGAAAATCTGGAACACGAGAACTTAGCTGTTCTTTTCCTTATAAAGACTAGATAACTCTGTTATGCTAGATCTTTTGGTCAATAAAACCTTCGTGTCTTAGCTTTCAGGTTCATCGATTAAAGAACAAAACATTTTTTTTCCTTGTTTTATCGCATCTGCTATTAGAATTTTTTTTTCTCGGCTTTAACCTACTCGAAACTACATCACTTAAGCTTTTATCGCGTCTAGGTAACCCGATAAACAACCAATCTTGAGTTTTTGTCGACTTTAGGTGACCCGATATATCTTTTCACCTTATCTATCTTACCCGATATTTCCTTTTATCGATCCTCTTTGCCAGATAAACTCTGTTACCCGATATTCCTTATTATCGCATCTCAAGCAACCGATAAAACATTAAACACAGTTACCCGAGATAAAATCTTCAATTCGCGAAATCTCAGAATTTTTTCAAAACTTTCTGATCGAGATCTGAATAAAATCAAGTACAATGACTTCACGGGAAGCTATGGCCATCGGTACCGACACAAGACCTCCAATTCTCTTCCGAGGGGAATATCCCCAATGGAAAGATCGTTTTCTGGATTTTGTTGAGAGAAACGATTTTGCCGAGGATATAACGCGCTCAATAAAGGAAGGCCCTCCGCCTGTCCTATATCATGACACTCCTGCTATGCCTAACAATGATCCTCCTCTTGAGGCTAGACGAGAAATCAAGCCCAAGAGTAAATACACTGATGCGGAAACGAAAAGAGCAAAAGGAGATCAACTTGCCCGTTCATATCTATTACTCAATATTCCGAATGATATATACATGAGTATAGATAGTCACAAAAGAACGGCAAAAGGCATGTGGGAGCAAATCGAGAAGTATATGCTCGGTACGAAAATCGGTACACAAATGAATATTACAAATTGTATTACTCAACACGAGGAGTTCAAGGCAAAGGAAGATGAAAGTCTCACTGACACATACACTCGTTTCGTTTACCTAATCAACGAACTCAGCAAAAACGAGATACGCAAGTCAAATATCAAAAACAACGTGAAGTTTGTTAGTAATCTTCAACCAGAATGGCGCCGATTTGCCAATCAAATCAAACGCAACAAATTTCTTGCCGAACTCGATCTTCACAAGGTCTATGAGACTCTACAACAAGATCAAGTGGAAGTTCTCGAAGTTATGGAAGAAAACCGCAAAGCCAAACAGACTCCCGAACCGATCGCCCTAGTAGCCAAAGAAGAAAAGTTTCCGACTCGAAGCATACCTCAAGAGAACATACCGGATCTAGAAGAGGAAGAACATGACGATCCCGAGATAGCCCAATTTCAACAACAACTGGCTTTTCTCACACAATCCTTTCAACGTAAGTTCTCTCGTCGTCCAAATAACAATCAATTACGCTATGCTTCGGGACCCAAAAACTTCGAATGAAAAGCCATTTTTGAGCCAAAACAAAAGAAAGAAGATAACCGCCCACCGGCTAAACATGAAGACAAATTTAAAGGTGAAAAGAGTTTGTGTTATAACTATGGAAAAACGGGTCATTACGCACGTGAATGCAAGAAACCCGTGGTCAAAGATGCCAACTATTTCACGTACAAACTCATGCTTGCCAAGCAAGAGGAAGCCGGTAAAGTGCTAATGGCGGAAGACGATTACTTTCTACATCATGATGACGATGAACCGCACGAAGAAATTCAAGCTCATTTCAGTTTAATGGCTTACTCTGATCCTAATGATGACGACTCATCAACCAACGCTTCCGACTACTCACCCGAGGTAAGTCATTCTGACTATGAGCATTTTATTTCTCAAATGAATTTGTTAAACTCTAAATTGAAAGATCTTAACTCTTAATTGAAAACCGAGAAACTCTCAGTTTCCAAATTAGAGGCACGTCTAAAAAACAATCATAACCAACTCATTCTAGCCACGTCAGAGATTGCCAACTATAAGAGTGATGTGCTCAACATACAAACCAAAAATGATGTTTTAACAAACAAAAATACTCAACTTAAACAACAAAACTCCAACCTCACAAAACAATTAACAAGTTCGAAAATGAGGTCAAAGGTTTGTTGTCTAAACTTAAATTAAGTCACAAATCAAAAAGAAGACCTTCTCAACAAACTCAAAACCTTGGAAGTCAAATTGTATAAATTAGGACAAACTGAACAAACAATACATTTAAATGCTCCGAAGGAGTTATGTTCAAAGGCAGGTCTAGGATTTGACAATCCCAAAAGATTGGCAAAGGCCTTATACAACACCCCAACTCTCTATAAATTTGAATATCTAGACCTTGGTCCAGAGTTTAAAATTCAATTTATGAAGTCTAATCCCAAAGTGGAAAGACGGGAAGATCGGAATCGGAAAAACCACAAGTTTCATCAAATTCCTTTTTGCTATCCAAAAGAAGTAGAAAAGGCATCCTCAAGTGGAACTCTTCCACCTACTTATTTTCCTTCCTATTCCGACGAAGAACTTCAAATCAACCCTCCGGAATATAAACCTTATATTCCTACCTTATTTTTAGAAAAGAAAATAGTTCAATTAGAAAAGGTGTTGGAAACTGAACGTTTTTCCTCGGAAAAGGAAAAAGGATGCCTTAATCACAAAAATCCAACTATTAGAAAACAAAGCTTTACAATCGAATCCCGAAATTGAAACTGCGTCAAACATCTCTTCATGTAAAGCATTTGTTAGCTCATACTTGCATGATTGGGAATCCTACCACAAACTTGATCCTGATTATTGTCCTCCTAAACATATATCTTCCCTCCCTCGCGATCAAATAGATAAAGAGTTGGATGAACTTGATAGCACAGAATCTTCTAAACATAACTTCTCGGATAATGAAAATGTATCTGTTGATGTTTTTGATTTCAATCCCACACTTCCAAGTCACAAGGAGTTTATTGATAAAGGTAAGAAGCCGATTGAATATGTGTCTATTCCAACTGTTGAGGATGAATGTTCCACAAGTTTTTCAAACCCCGAATCATCTCAAACAAAGACACCTACACAAATCATTTCTCAATTTTTACCTGCTCATAAAACTCCTGTTAATGTTTCAGCTCTACGGTATTTAAAGACAAAGCAAATCTGGGTCGAAAAAGGCAAAGGCACATCAAAATCATCTTCCCACAATAAACATAGTTTTCCCTATGTTCCTAGGAATAGTCGCAAATTTCATTTTCCATCTACTATTCATCGTACAAACATTTGATTCAATTTTCTAGAAATAAAATATGTTGCTCAAATTGTGGTTAAATGACTTTGTGCGTCTAAATGCTTATGGTGATAATCGTTTTTATGATGTGCATAATTCTTACAATTCATTTCATTTTGGTTATGACAATTCATTTCATTATAAACCTGTTTATAAGTGGGTTCCCTAGAGGCCCTTGACTTCGGCACCGAAACCCCAAGTCACTTGAGTGCCAAAGGTTGCCAAGCCAACTAACCCCGAAGGACCCATTTACAGATGGGTACCTAAATGTACTTAAATTGTGCAGGCTGGTCATGTGTGGTACTTAGATTCTGGATGCTCCAAGCACATGACCGGAAAGAAGGAGCTTCTCACCAATTATGTTGAAAAACGAGGCGGCTCGGTACGATTTGCAAACAATCATTTCTCACCCATCAAAGGATATGGCGATATTATCAATGATAATCTTACAATATCAAGAGTCTCTTATGTCAAAGGACTTGGTCACAATTTACTAAGTATCGGTCAATTCTGTGACAAGGAACTTGAAGTAAATTTCCGTACCGAAAGATGCTGTGTTCGAACATATGAAGGTCAAGAGTTGATTACCAGAACCCGCAAGTCTAACCTTTACACCATTGATCTATCAACGGTTAAACCACGCACTGACATTTGTCTTCTCTCAAAGGTAGACAAAGAGAACAACTGGTTATGGCATCACAGATTATCCCACTTAAACTTCAAAAATCTTCGTAAACTCCCAAGTGGAGGGTTAGTCTCCGGTTTACCAAAGATGAAATTCGAGAAGTCACACTTATGTGGTGCTTGCGAAATGGGCAAGATGAAGAAGGCGTCTCACAAACCGAAATTAGAACACAACACGACACGTCCTCTTCAACTGATACACATGGACTTATGCAGTCCCATGCAAACTCAAAGCATCCACGGAAAGAAGTACATTCTCGTGATGGTGGATGATTATTCTAGGTACACATGGATAAAATTTCTTCGATCTAAAGACGAAGCTCCTGACACAATTATCGCATTTCTGAAGAACATTCAAGTTAGACTGGAGCTTTCTGTCCAAACGATTCGTACAGATAATGGCACCGAGTTCAAAAACCGCACGCTTGACACCTATTTCACTTCTGTGGGCATCACTCATACGTTTTCCGCACCAAGAACTCCCCAACAGAATGGTGTCGTGGAATGCCGTAACCATACGCTAGTCGAAGCTGCTCTTACAATGCTCGCTTATGCCAAACTTCCACATCATCTCTGGGCCGAAGCCATTCATACCGCATGCTACACTCAAAACCGGTCGATTATCAACAAAAGGTTCAACAAGACACCGTATGAGCTAATCAACAAACGAATTCCTTCCCTCCATCATCTTCATACATTTGGCAGACGATGTTTTGTTATGAATGATAACAACAATCTTGGGAAGTTGCAACCCAAATTCGATGAAGCCTATTTTGTGGGTTACTCGCCAAATACCTCTGCCTTTAGAGTCTACATGAAGAATGCAAGGTGCATCACCGAAAGTGCCAATGTCCACTTCGAAACAAAAGCTGAAATGATTTTCGAACCTCATAGTACCGAACCGTTTATCATTGGCGTATTAGCTTCCGAACACCTCAGTTCGGAACCTGCGCAAAACCCGACTACTCCAAATCAAACTTCAACATCCGATTTGGATAACTTGTTCCAGCACATGTACACCGAATACCTAGGAACTAATTCCGAGACAACAACTGAACCTCCCCCAACATTGGAAGTTGCCGAAACCCCCACTAGCTCTCCAAATCCTAATCTCGAAAACAATTTCTCAACTACTGCAACTCCTAATTCGACTAACCCTACTGTCAATTCCCCCATCCCTCAAACGAGCCTACCCACTCCGAGTGAAGTCGCTCAACCTCTCCAAACACGTTTAACCGAAACAACCCCTCACACTACATCAAATCCGGAACCATCATCCTCCACAACTCAACCGCCTACCACTTCAAGGGAACTTTCTACCAACGTTTCACCAGCCTTAGAATCTGTGCAAGATCTTCCCCTTGGTCAATACGTGGATGAAAATTCCGGAACCATGATTGCTCAACCACTTCTTCATACAACCAAATGGATTCGATCTCACCCACCCAACCAGATCATTGGTAACCCTTCCAATCCGGTCACCACACGGTCTGCCACGGTCAATGAATGTTTATTCTCATCATTCTTAAGCAAAATTGAACCAAAAACCATTCAAGAAGCAATGTCTGATCCTGATTGGATTGTCGCCATGCAAGAAGAGCTCAATCATTTTGAAAGCCTGAAAGTATGGCGCCTCGTTCCCCGACCTCAGCACAAGACAATTATTGGAACCAAGTGGATCTTCAAAAGAATAAACAAGATGAGGACGAAATAGTCATACGCAATAAAGCACGACTTGTTTCCAAAGGCTATCGACAACAAGAAGGTATTGACTTTGAGGAAACCTTTGCCCCGATTGCACGTATAGAAGCTATTCGAATTATCTTGGCATACGTCGCCCATAAAAACTTCATAGTTTTTCAAATGGATGTCAAGACCGCCTTTTTGAATGGTGTTCTCCAAGAAGAAGTATATGTCTCACAGCCGGAAGGGTTTGTGGATGCTTCGAAGCCCAATCACGTCTATATCCTCGACAAAGCACTCTACGGACTCAAGCAAGCTCCTCGTGCATGGTATGATAGTCTGTCTAAATACTTGGTGAAAAACGGGTACTCAAAAGGTAAGATCGATCCAACTTTGTTCATTAAAAAGGAAGGTAAAGATATTATGCTTATTCATATTTATGTAGATGATATTATTTTCGGCTCGACTAACCCTCAACAATGCAAACATTTCTCCGAACTCATGACGACAAAGTTCAACATGAGCATGATGGGAGTAATGAATTTTTTCCTTGGTCTACAAGTAAAACAATTTTCAACGGGAATATTCATTAACCAATCGAAATACATCTTCGATATGTTACATAAATATAACATAACGACATGTATTCCGATTGGGACTCCTATGTCTCCGGGATCAAAACTACGCGCTGATCCTCTGGGTATAGCGCTAGATCCAAAGACTTATCGGGGAATGGTTGGTTCATTAATGTACTTAACGGCTAGTCGACCGGATATAATGTTTGCTACATGTCTTTGTGCAAGATATTAAGCTTCTCCCAAAGAATCCCACCTTAGTGTAATTAAATTTTTTTTTCGTTATTTAAATGGTACTACTGATCTTGGCCTCTGGTATCCTAAGGATACGAGCTTCGAGTTAACCGCTTTTTCAGATGCTGATCATGCCGGTTGCATGCTGGATCGAAAAAGCACGACGGGCCATATTCAGTTTTTGGGAGATAAACTGGTGAGCTGGTCTTCGAAGAAACAAACATGTGTATCCACTTCTATTGCGGAAGTCGAATACATTGCTGCCGCAAGTTGCTGCTCTCAAGTCATATGGATGCACACACAACTTAAAGACTATGGTTTCTGGTTCAATAAGATCCCGATATATTGCGACTCCGAAAGGGCTATTGCCATATCGAGCAATCCGGTTCAACATACAAAGACAACGCACATAGATGTAAGGTACCACTTCATTAAAGACCACGTCGAACGAGGTACGATCGAACTTTACTTTGTCAATACAGAACTACTGCTTGCCGACCTGTTCACAAAGGCACTGGATGAAAAACGATTCCAAAGTGTCCAAGTTAGGCATGCTCAATTTACACACTTAAAATACAAATCTTTCATATTACTTTGTACAAAACGTCCAGTCAGATAATAATGCACATTCACCCCCTACGGATGAATGTTCACTTTATCTAACTTCTCTTTTTGTAAAGTTTAATAATCAAGTTCTGTCTTTTCATCTATTTTACTTCGTTCTTGTCTTTTATTTTGTATCTTATGCCACTAACAAAATGTCAAGTTGTTTCGTTACCAATTCTGAGTCCGAGGGGGAGCACTAAGGTAAGGTTTACTTAACTCGCATCTTCATAGGGGTAGTTAAAGTTTCTTATCTTAGGCATCACTTAAGGGGGAGAAGGTATTCTTCCAAAAAAAAAGGTATTCAAAACGAAGGACCCGACAAAAGGTTTATGTCGCATGACACACATCCGACAAAACCTGTGTTACATAGACCCGACAAAAGGTTTATGTCGCATGACACACATCCAACAAAAACTGTGCTACATAGACCCGACAAATCACTAGATGTCGAGTTCTTAAGACTCGACATTATCAACTGTTTATCGCGACCCAACCATCACATGCCACGTGTCCTTGGGCCCACTATTTAAACAAGTGGCCCCACCCTTCACTGTTCATATTTTCAAAAATTCATTCTCATCCATTTTCCCTCACACACTCAAGAACACAGTCATCAGGATCCGATTCCAAATCTTGGAATTTTCGAAATTCGATCACACCACCAGGTTCGTCCCTTGATTTAGAACAACTTTAATTCTTGGGATTTCATATTTTAACCATACTATGTTCTTCGATTGATTGCAAAACTGTTCGGTTTCTCAAAGGTTCAAAACCCTTGGGTTTTTCCCATTTTAATGGTTCTTGTTGCTTCTGTGCTTATTTGATTGTAGATACTTGCACGAATATGTTAATCGATCACCATAGTTGCTTAATCTAGACTTAAAAACAAATTAACCATGTGTTTCTGGGTACTTAGGATCGACCGTCATACACTTAGGGTTTTGTCGCTTCAGATGAATAGTTGTCGGGTCCCATTGACTCCACAAAAACACCAAAGGTGTTCTTCAAAACAGCTATATATGTTTATCGGGTGAATGTTACTCGACAATTATTCTTCACTGACCTTAAAACTGTTATGAACTTATGTCGCATCCCTCACACTCGACATAGTGTGCATAATTTCACTTAGAATATTTATCGATTCTATTAGACCCGATATACCTAGATGTCGCCTCATGATGCTTTGACTATTAACTCGAAATTAAGAATTTTAATCGCATCTATAAGATTCGACATAAATTTATGTCGGCTCATATACACCCGATAACTATTCTTGAACTTTGACCATTTTGAAGTCAACCAACTTGACCCGACATCCTGTTGTGTTGACTTCTGTTCAATTGATAAAACCATCATGTGCACACACGAGGTTGTCGACCCTCTTCACTCGATATCCATTTGGTTCTCGAGTTTGTCGGGTCTCACTGCAGCATGACCCGACATCCTCACCTAGACTTTTTCTAACCTATTTCAATGGTTCTCTAACTCTTATTTTCAGTTCTCATGGCTGCCATTCAAGACCCGAACCAGTCTGATGATGAACATCCTCTGCCATCCGAAAGATCATCCCAACCGAGCATCCATCTTCCCAATAGCGACGATGTGATCATGCCACCCGCGGAGAAGAAAGACTTAGATCCCGACAACCATCGCCTAGACATGAGCATGACGGTGGAACACCAAGTCATCATGGAAATACTAAAGAGACATCCATTCCACTATGCCTTCAGCTTGGAACATTGCGTACCGGCCGTTTACATACAATAATTCTGGTACACTCTAACATACCATCCGGTGGAAGGCAATCACCACTTCACGGCAAGGATTGATGATTACACATCTCGCCTGACACTCTCCCGACTAAGAAGCATGCTACGACTCCCAGTATCGGATCACTATGATGACCCGGTGGCCGAAGAGGAACTATACCGAGATATTCTAGCCCTCGAATATACCACTACACTCACCTCGGTCGGCCACTTCAAGCGCATGTTCTTACCACCAATATGGTTCACACTATTCACAATATGCCTATACCTGAAGCCCTATTAGCAATAGCGGAGACAAGGTTCGCCTCTTGGCCCTTCCTGCGTTCAACGCTTTATCAAACTGAACGACCGAGTCTTTCCAAACATTATGCCTATACCTGAAGCCCTATTAGCAATAGTGGATCAGAATGCACCTAGTGTGATAGTGTATAGGGAGAGACACGGCTTAATGGATCCTCAAATTCCGATAGAGCCTGCCCAAGAGCCAAACCAAAAGGAACATAATGAGTTGGGTGAGGGTCCATTAGCAAATGAGCAGGTTCAGGATCAAGGGGATCCTGAACAGGGAAATGAGCAAATAATAGATGAGAGGGGAAATGACAAGGAGGGTGCATCTGATCCTGCAATCCAAACATCCTCCAACCCCGACATCTCCATTCCACCTCCAACCCAAAGCACCTTTGGAACAACCTCTCGCCCAAAGGTAAGACCACAACGACGGAAAGTCCTAGTCAATAGTGACCGAGTCATGCGCGAACACTCCTCATCCGACTCTGACACTGTTTCAAACCTTGAGCTTGATGACAGTTCTGAAGACCTTCGATCACGACAACGCCGACGAATTACTATTGCCGATGATGCAATCACCCGTATTTATCGACAACCACCTCTCCAAGAATCCTCTTCCGACAATGCCACCATGGAGTTTGGTCCAGATTTCACTTCTCAACCTGATCCAACATCTAAACCTGAACAAATCCAACAACCTGAGCCACATGAAGGAGACATAAGGAGAGCGGAGGGAGACATTGTCGAAAAAGAACAAGTGAGTGTGAGTGAAGGGGAGCTTAATATGCAAGAGAGTGAGTTACCAACAACCACCTACCGGGTAACCGAGTCTCATGTTGACACTCATCCGTTGAGTACCAACATAGGACAAGATGTTGTGGACCCAGAAACGCAATTACACGCCCCACCCAGCCACTCGGTAAACTCACAACAGTCTACAATTTTAGCACTACTTGTGAGTTTAGCTCCTACTTTAGTTCCCCTCCTTTCGGGAGGCATAACTATTGAAAATAGAAGCAGTATCTCACCTACTTCGACTTCATTTCTCTCCACATCGAGTCATCACACTCCGATAGCCTTCATGGCACGGACGAAACTCCTATAGTGATGTCGATTCCCGACATTTCACGAGGATTGGGAGGAAATCCTACCAGCACCACATCAATGCCAACGCTGAACGTAGGTCCCATAGTTGCTTCAACTACGGTGACAATGGGTGCTCTAAGTGACCCCGGATTTCCCACTTCAGGTTCTACAGCCCAGCCACACTTCACGGTTACACCAAATATGCAAACACAGGTTGGTGACGCATTTCGCTGATTTCGAAGTTCCTTAGATCAGCATGAAGCTCACATGCATTTACTGTTCAAACAAGGCCTAACTACGGATCCCCGATCACGTCCAAGCAGTTCTCGCCTAAGTACAAGTCGATCACCACCCCGTGCAACACCATCAGTCTCTTCCGATTCCCAACAGCCCTCTGATCCTCGATCTCCCCACCCTCATTCGTCACCCCGCAAATCCTAGTTCAATAGAGATGAAATTATGTCTATGCTTCTAGCGGATTTACTTCCGGAGGCGGAAGCACGGGGTCTCCCGGAAGACGATTTAGCGGGCCTGCTTCGAAGAAATTTGCAAATACCGACTGTCAAACGTCATGAATTTAATGTGTTCCGAGCCCACATTGATGAACGGTTAGATGCTATGGAAGCCCAACGGAAGAAGAGAGAAGATGATATTCTTGGATCAATAGAAGCCTTACGTCTGGAAATTCAACAATCTTGCCAACCGGCGGAACATCTCAAACGCCGTCAACCTAATCAGGACGATCCGGATTCCGGTCCCAATCGCCCTGAGTGGGAGACACGTCGCCGAGTCACAAGGGCCCAGCCGTCGGTTAGCACAAGAACTCCACAAGATCTAAGATCAGCAACGGGTACCTCAACTCGTCCACAAGCCACTCCTGCCAGCCAACAACAAAAACAGCCAACGGATGAAAAGCCTTCGGATGATTTTGAAGTTGGAAGTGCGTCTCGCCCACAAGAACCCGAATCAAACACGGAGGAACTGGTCAACGTTCAGAATCTAAGAATTCAAGTTCATAACTGGTTCAAAGATCCTTATGCTCCAGTACTCGGTGAAGAAGATTACCTACACTTACAGCATGCAAATCTTGCTTATCAACCTGGAGCTCCAGCTGCTACAGGTTTACTACCACATCAAATCAGGTGGAAAAGGATTCTGATTGAAAGAGACTCCAGATGGGCAAAATCAACAAATTAGAGTTCCTTATCTTGAAGAAACAATGAGCAAGATATTTGTGGAAAAGAAAAGCGAAGAAGATTTGTCTCACATTCACCAAGTCATGGATATGAATCCGGAGCAAACAAAAGAGTACGTGTGATTATTGAAGCTAAAAGCCCAATCTCCGGAAAAGGTTATGTCTCGATTCAAGATTGTTGGAATCAAAGAAATCAGCTATGAAAAGTGGCTACATGTCAAGTTTCCATCCTTCCGAGTACTGCGAGAAAACGGAAAGGAATATTATTTCACCGAAGCTGATTTTGCAAACATTGACGTAACGGATATGGAAGAAATGTACATGGATCTACGAGACAAACCAAAAAGGAACATTGATGAGCAAAGGGCCTTACGAGCAATTGTGAAGCATGTACAGAAAGAACTAAGATTCAGCTATCTTCATGATCTACAAAGAGGTATAGAAAGCAAACAAAAGAAGATTTATCTGAACAAGCCAGATCAAAGTATTCCGGGGCTTAACCAACTCGATGTTCTTACTTTTAGACATGCTCCAGCGTTTGGTGTGGTGTACTTAAAGGCTATTGGGGAGAAAAGATTTCTTAGATTCTCAGAAGTTGCTGCTTACTCAGATGGTACTCTAACAAGTATTCGCAACAGATTATCTGCTGAAATCAGTGCTGACATGAAGAAGAAGCCGAGACAGTTGAAGACAGATCAAAGAGAGGATATTCTTAAAGGAATTGATCTATCGCCAAACTCTCCGACGTTTTGAAGGAATGTTCGAATTGAGAAGGTGAAGACACTTTATGCCACAAAGGGGGAGATTGTTAGCACTTCTAGTTTTATAGAATCCTTGAAAGATTGTGCCAAAAGCGTAAAATAAGGAATGGATAAGGTTTTGTAATTAAGGCAACTTTAGTTGACCTTAAACTCTAAACATTCCTTATTCAACTCAAACTCTTTAGTATAAATAGAGGCCTTAGATCATTTATTAGATAGTACTTCATATATTGAGAGAGAGAGAGAGCTATAGATATTTTGTGCTTACATTGTATTCAAATATACAAGTAAGATATATGAATTATGAAGTTCTTCATTATTGTTTTCAATTGATTTACATTAGTATTGCTTTAATCCGTTTTCTGTTTTGTACTTGATACACTGGGATCAACAATGTTCTTTCCTATAGTAATACAAAATGTGATGATTTTAAATACAAATATTTAAAGACTTGATCTTTTACACTGTTGTATGTTATAGATTTAAAAAATCATGACCTTAATACAGGTTGTTTCGTAGAACCGTTAAAAAAGGAGACCAATATTTCATTGGAACGTCCAAAGTTGTCACTTTTATAGATCCTTGTTACGCATAGCAGCCGAAAAATGTGAACTTTTTTTTTATAGTATCTCATAAAACGTGTAAAACCTTGTAATTTTTAATACTCGTATCGAAAAAATGTCGAAAAACTTGTATTTATTTTCAATGATCTTTCCTATATTGATATAAAATATGATAATTTTAAATGGAAAAATTTAAAGACGTTATCTTTTTTACACCGTTGTTTGTTATAAATTTAAAAAATCATGAAATTGATATAGGTTCGTTCGTAGAATCGAGAAAAAGGTGACCAATGTAACATTGGAATGTCCAAGGTTTCCACCTTTATAGATCCTTGTTACGCATAAAAGCGTAAAAATGTGAACTTTTTTATAGCTTATCTTAAAAAGGTGTTAAAGTTTGTATTTTTTAATACTTGTGTGAAAAAACTTGTATTTATTTTCAATTTTCTTTCCTATATTGATACAAAATATGATGATTTTAAATGTAAGTATTCAAAGACGTGATCATTTTTACCCCGTTGTTTGACAAGGTTTTAAAAAAATCATGACCTTGATATTTGTTCTTTTGCAGAATCGAGAAAAAGGTGATCAATGTTTCATTGGAACGTCCAAAGTTGTCACCTTTATAGATCCTTGTTACGCATAGAACGGTAAAAATGTGAATTTTTTTGTAGTTTATCATAAAACGGTGTAAGAGCTTTTATTTTTTAATACCTGTGTCGAAAAACAATAAAAAAGACTTTCATTTATTTTCAATGTTCTTTCCTACAGTGATACAAAATGTGATGATTTTAAATGCAAATATTTAAAGACGTAATCTTTTACACAGTCGTTTGTTATAGATTTAAAAAATCATTCTTTAATACAGATTGTTTCGTAGAACCGTCAAAAAAGATGATCAATGTATCATTGGAACGTCCAAAGATGCCACCTTTATAGATCCTTGTTACGCATAGATGCCGAAAACTGTGAATTTTTTTATAGTTTATCATAAAAAGGTGTAAAACTTGTATTTTTTAATACTTGTGACGAAAAACTGTCAAAAAAACTTGTATTTATTATCAATATGTTTTTCCTATTGTGATACAAAATGTGATGATTTAAAATGCAAATATTTGAAGACGTGATCTTTTTTACACCGTTGTTTGTCATCGATTTAAAAAATCATGACCTTGATATAGGTTGTTTCGTAGAATTGAGAAATAAGGTAACCGATGTTTCATTGGAACGTCCAAACTTGTCACCTTCATAGATCTTTGTTACGCATAGAACCGTAAAAATGTGAACTCTTTTTATAGTTTTTCATAAAACGGTGTAAAACCTTGTAATTTTTAATACTCGTGTCAAATAACTGTCGAAAACATGTATTTATTTTCAATGTTCTTTCCTATAGTGAAATAAAATAACATAATTTAAAATGCAAATATTTATAGACGTTATCTTTTTTACATCGTTGTTTGTTATAGATTCAAAAAATCATGACCTTGATATAGGTTCCTTCGTAGAATCGAGAAAAAGGTGACCAATGTTTCATTGGAAGGTCCAAGATTCTCACCTTTATAGATCGTTGTTACGCATAAAAGCGTAAAAATGAATTTTTTTTTATAGTTTATCATAAAAGGGTGTAAAAGTTTGCAAATTTTAATACTTGTGTGAAAAAACCTTGTATTTATTTTCAATTTTCTTTCCTATATTGATACAAAATATGATGATTTTAAATGTAAGTATTCAGAGACGTGATTAGTTTTATACCGTTGTTTGACAAAGTTTTAAAAAAATCATGACCTTGATATATGTTCTATCGCAGAAACGAGAAAAATGTGATCAATGTTTCATTGGAACGTTCAAGGATGTCACCTTTATGGATCCCTGTTACGCATAGAACCGTAAAAATGAGAACTTTTTTGTAGTTTATCATAAAACGGTGTAAAAGCTTTTATTTTTTAATACTTGCGTCGAAAAACAATAAAAAAACTTGCATTTATTTTCAATGTCCTTTCCTGTAGTTATACAAAAAGTGATAATTTTAAATACAAAATATTTAAAGACGTGATCTTTTACACCGTTGTTTGTTATAGATTTCCAAAATCATGACCTTAATACAAGTTTTTTCGTAGAACCGTCAAAAAATGTGACCAATGTTTCATTGGAACGTCCAAAGTTGTCACCTTTATAGATCCCTGTTACGCATAGAAGCCGAGAACTGTTAAATTTTTTTATAGTTTATCATAAAAGGGTGTAAAAGCTTGTATTTTTTAATATTTGTGTCGAAAAACTGTCAAAAAAACTTGTATTTATTTTCAATGTGTTTTTCCTATTTTGATACAAAATGTGATGATCTAAAATGCAAATATTTAAAGACGTGATCTTTTTTACACCGTTGTTTGTCATAGATTTAAAAAATCATGACCTTGATATAGGTTGTTTCGTAGAATTGAGAAATAAGGTGACCGATGTTTCATTGGAACGTTCAAGCTTGTCACCTTCATAGATCCTTGTTACACATAAAACCGTAAAAATGTGAAAGTTTTTTATAGTTTTTCATAGAACGGTGTAAAACCTTGTAATTTTTAATGCTCGTGTAAAAAAACAGTCAAAAAACTTGTATTTATTTTCAATGTTCTTTCCTATAGTGAAATAAAACATGATAATTTAAAATGCAAATATTTATAGACGTTATCTTTTTTACACCGTTGTTTGTTATACATTCAAAAAATCATGACCTTGATATAGGTTCCTTCGTAGAATCGAGAAAAAGGTGACCAATGTATCATTGGAACGTCCAAGGTTGTCACCTTTATAGATCCTTGTTACGCATAAAAACGTAAAAATGAAAACTTTTTTATAGTTTATCATAAAAGGGTGTAAAAGTTTGTATTTTTTTATACTTGTGTGAAAAAACCTTGCATTTATTTTAAATTTTCTTTCCTATATTGATACAAAATATGATGATTTTAAATGTAAGTATTCAAACACGTGAATTTTTACCCTGTTGTTTGACAAAGTTTTAAAAAAATCATGACCTTGATATATGTTCTTTCGCAGAATCGAGAAAAAGGTGATCAATGTTTATTGGGAACTTCCAAGGTCGTCACCTTTATAGATCCTTGGTACGCATAGAACCGTAAAAATGAGAACTTTTTTGTAGTTTATCATAAAACGGTGTAAAAGCTTTTAATTTTTAATACTTGTGTCGAAAAACAATAAAAAAGCTTGCATTTATTTTCAATGTTCTTTCCTGTAGTGATACAAAATGTGATGATTTTAAATGCAAAAATTTAAAGGCGTGATCTTTTACACCGTTGTTTGTTATACATTTAAAAAATCATGACCTTAATACAAATTGTTTCGTAGAACCGTTAAAAACGGTGATCAATGTTTCATTGGACCTTCCAAAGTTGTCAACTTTATAGATCGTTGTTACGCATAGAAGCTGAATACTGTTTATTTTTTTTATAGTTTATCATAAAAGGGTGTAAAAGCTTGTATCTTTTAATATTTGTGTCGAAAAACTGTCAAAAAGACTTGTATTTATTTTTAATGTGTTTTTCCTATTGTGATACAAAATGTGATGATCTAAAATGCAAATATTTAAAGACTTGATCTTTTTTACACCGTTGTTTGTCATTGATTTATAAAATCATGACCTTGATATAAGGTGACCGATATTTCATTGGAACGTCCAAGCTTGTCACCTTCATAGATCCTTGTTACGCAAAGAACCGTAAAAATGTGAACTTTTTTTTATAGTTTCTCATAAAACGTGTAAAACCTTATAATTTTTAATACTCGTGTCGGAAAACTGTCGAAAAACTTGTATTTATTTTCAATGTTCTTTCTTATATTGATATAAAATATGATAATTTTATATGCCAATATTTAAAGACGTTATCTTTTTTACACCGTTGTTTGTTATAGATTTAAAAAATCATGACATTGACATAGGTTCCTTCGTAGAATCGAGAAAAAGGTGATCAATGTAACATTGGAATGTCCAAGGTTGCCACCTTTATAGATCCTTGTTACGCATGAAAGCGTAAAAATGTGGACTTTTTTATAGTTTATCATAAAAGGGTGTAAAAGCTTGTATTTTTTAATATTTTTGTGTCGAAAAACTGTCAAAAAAACTTGTGTTTATTTTTAATGTGCTTGTCACCTTCATAGATCTTTATTACACATAGAACCGTAAAAATGTGAATATTTTTTATAGTTTTTCATAAAACGGTGTAAAACCTTGTAATTTTTAATAATCGTGTCGAAAAACTGTCCAAAAACTTGTATTTTTTTTCAATATTCTTTCCTATAGTGATATAAAGTAAGATAATTTAAAATGCAAATATTTAAACCCGTTATCTTTTTTACACCGTTGTTTGTTATAGATTTAAAAAATCATGACCTTGATATAGGTTACTTGGTAGAATCGACCAAAAGATGACCAATGTTTCATTGGAACGTCCAAGATTGTCACCTTTATAAATCCTTATTACGCATAAAAGCGTAAAAATGTAAACTTTTTTATAGTTTATCATAAAAGGGTATAAAAGTTTGTAAATTTTAATACTTGTGTGAAAAAACCTTGTATTTATTTTAATTTTTCTTTCCTATGTTGATACAAAATATGATGATTTTAAATGTAAGTATTCAAACACAGTGATCATTTTTACCCCGTTGTTTGACAAAGTTTAAAAAAAATCATGACCTTGATATATGTTCTTTCGCAGAATCGAGAAAAAGGTGATCAATGTTTCATTGAAACGTCCAAGGTTGTCACCTTGTTACGCATAGAACCGTAAAATTGAACTTTTTTGTCTGTCCTGTTTTCAGTGGTGTTACTTCCTAATATTTATTCAGTTTGTTGCAAATGTATTGGCTTTTTTATAGTTAGCTCACTCTTTTTGTTTATTTGCAGGGAGCACTGATGAGTTCTTTTATGATTCTGCTGCTGTTCTTGAATCATAGTTTATCATAAAACGGTGTAAAAGCTTTTATATTTTAATACTTGTGTCGAAAAACAATCAAAAAACTTGCATTTATTTTCAATATTTTTTCCTGTAGTGGTACAAAATATGACGATTTTAAATGCAAAAATTTAAAGACGTGATCTTTTACACCGTTGTTTGTTATAGATTTAAAAAATCATGACCTTAATACAAGTTGTTTCGTAGAACCGTCAAAAAAGGTGACCGATGTTTCATTGGAACGTCCAAAGTTGTCACCTTTATAGATCCTTTTTACGCATAGAAGCCGAAAACTGTGATTTTTTTTTATAGTTTATCACAAAAGGGTGTAAAAACTTGTATTTTTTATTACTTGTTACGAAAAACTGTCAAAAAAACTTGTATTTATTTTCAATGTGTTTTTCCTATTGTGATATAAAATATGATGATTTAAAATGCAAATATTTAAAGACGTGATCTTTTTTACACCGTTGTTAGTCATAGATTTAAAAAATCATGACCTTGATATAGGTTGTTTCGTTGAATTGAGAAATAAGGTGACCAATGTTTTACCGGAACGTCCAAGCTTGTCACCTTCATAGATCCTTGTTATGCATAGAAGCCGAAAACTGTGAGTTTTTTTTATAGTTTATCATAAAAGGGTGTAAAAACTTTTATTTTTTAATACTTGTGACGGAAAACTGTCAAAAAAACTTGTATTTATTTTCAATGTGTTTTTCCTAATGTGATACAAAATATGACGATTTAAAATGCAAGTATTTAAAGACAGGAAAGGCCCAAAGCCAATCCCAAGGAACAGTGATGCCAATATTGGCACTAATAGTACGTAAATGTAACTCGTTGTTCAAACAACTATTCAGAGTTCCTAGAGCTCCTTGTCAGTGATCTTTTTTACAACGTTGTTTGTCATAGATTTAAAAAAAAATGACCTTGATATAAGTTGTTTCGTAGAATTGAGAAATAAGGTGACCGATGTTTCATTTGAACGTTCAAGCTTGTCACCTTCATAGATCCTTGTTACGCATAGAACCGTAAAAATGTGAACTTTTTTTATAGTTTATTCATAAAACGGTGTAAAACCTTGTAATTTTTAATACTCGTGTCGAAAAACTGTCGAAAAACTTGTATTTATTTTCAATGTTCTTTCCTATATTGATATAAAATTTGATAATTTAAGATGCAAATATTTAAAGACGTTATATTTTTTACACCGTTGTTTGTTATATATTTAAAAAATCATGACCTTGATATAGGTTACTTCGTAGAATCGAGAAAAACGTGACCAATGTTTCATTGGAACGTCCAAGGTTGTCACCTTTATAGATTCTTGTTACGCATAAAAGCGTAAAAATGTAAACTTTTTTTATAGTTTTTCATAAAATGGTGTAAAAGTTTGTATTTTTTAATACTTGTGTGAAAAAACTTGTATTTATTTTCAATTTTCTTTCCTATATTGATAGAAAATATGATGATTTTAAATGTAAGTATTCAAAGACGTGATCATTTTTACACCGTTGTTTGACAAAGTGTTAGGTCTGAAAAGATTGTATCCGAGATCACAAATATTGAAGACATGAAGGGCCAAACTGCAAAGTCATCAAAGTTATTAATTAGGAAATGTTTAATGTTTAAATATAAGGAAACATTCTATTTTGTAAATAAGGCAAGTGTATAATGACTTAATCTCCTAGTTTCCTTATACCGTATTTCCTATACATATAAATAGAGGGTTAGGGCTAGCAATTAAAAAGGACGTTAATTCATATCATTCTAGAGAGAGCATATTAGATAATATCAGTGTAACCGATATTTAATACAAGTGAGATATCCGACATCGGATCTTCATAAATATTCTGTTCTTCGTGTTCATGCATACATTCATACGATTACTTGATTATCTGGGATCCACAATTGGTATCAGAGCAGACGATCTGAGTTTTTGCGTTTTTCTGAAGTTATCCACGAAACAGAAGGTAATTTTTCGATTTCTGCTTTTTTTTGTTTTTATCGATTCATACTGTCTTAGCTTTACCCAATAAAAACTCATAATTTTTGAGATTTTTTTCTCGATTCGTTCTTCATTCTTTTGACTGGTTCTCGATTACGCTTTACCCGATAAAAATTCAAATTTTTTTAAAGATCTGTTTTTCTCGATTCATACTTCTTGCGCTTAAATTTTTGTCGATCCATATTGAGTTATTCTTGATTTTAGTCAAAATTATTTAATCTGTTTTAATTAAAGTTATTCTAGTTTATTTTAATTACTTTTGATATTCTTTACATAAGAAAACTCAGGAACTAGTGACTCTTGCAGCTTTTTTTACTAAAAAATTCTCTAGTAAAAAATCATAAACTCTAGTAATTTTAATTTTTTTTCTTGACTGAACAAATAAGAAACTCGAGAACTTAGACATTCTTGTCCATAAAAAGACTTGTTCTTTTTAGTCAAGAACCCTTTGTTCTTGGTTTCTGGTTTCTCGGTTAAAGAAAACTAAGATTAAGTATTTTTGATCTTTTATCGAGTCCTTTTAAATCGACAAATTTTATTAATCGAGTCAACAGGAATCGATATAATTTTTTTTATGGATTCATTGTTTTATCGAGTCGAATTTTTTTTTGTCGAATCTTAATCTATCGAGAAACTTTTAGTTATCGAGTCCTTTGTGATCGATAACTTCCTTTTATTGATTCAAAGTTTGTTTTGGAAGTTTTATCGAGTCCCTTATACCCGACAATAAGTGTTGTCGAGTCCTAAACACCCGACAAAAGTTCATATCATTCAGACCCAATTCGATAAAATTATTGTCGATTCCTTGCCAATCGATAAAACCCTCTGTTTTACGAGGCAACTCAGAACATTTCAAAAAAAAAAACTCGCTGATCGACGATCACTTCATCAGGTAACTAGTACTTAATTTTTTTTTTCTCTCAAGATGAGTTCTCAAAATCAAATTTCAGATCTCAATACTGAAATTGAAAGACTTGAAGCAAGACACACAAATAACATGAAAGTTCTTAATGAACTTTTAACTGAACACGTTTATCTCAAATCTAGATTTAATAACTCAGAAGAATCAAGAAAAGTTTTGCAAAATCAAAATGAATTTTAGGAGGAACAACTCACCGAGCATACTAGGAATACATATCATGTATTTTATGAAGAAGTTTTCAAAAAGAAAAATCTTGAGTTGATAAAAATAAATTTTGATCTAAAAACCAAAATTTCTGAGTTAGAAAAATCTATAGATCATGAGACGTACAGTGTGGTTCTTAAAAGAAAATTAATTGAATTTTTGAAATGTGAGAAAGAAATGCGGAGTTAGATGATCTTGAAAAATTGATTTTTCCTCATAATTCTGATTCTACTTCAAGTTCAAAGCAAACTACTCTTTCTCCTATCTGTAAGAATAACTGTTCTTCAAGTATTAAATCAAATAGTGATTCTAACAGCTCCAAATCATATAGTTTTTCAAATTCTCGAACTCACAACTCTAATCAGTTTTAAAATGAGTTTGTTGCTAAATCCGGTAATTTCAAGAAATTTAAAATGGTTTGGAGGAAGAAATCAAGTACAGATGATAGTGTTGGAAACATGTCACATACATCTCCTGTAGTTGATACAAGATCATTTGTTTCCAAGACTAATTTGCCTTATTTTGTCAAATCTATCAATCAGCTAATTAGTCTAAGTGCCACAAAGATTCGTTGTTCTACATGTGGAACAAATGATTTTGTCAATCAAAATTTCAATCATAAATGGTATGGTACTTACAGTATCCCCACTTTCCCATTTATTGCATCTAAAGCTAACCTCCGAGGACCCAACAACACTTGGGTACCAAAATCTTGTTAATCTGTTTTGTAGGTACGTCATGTATGGTCAAAAATTCCGAATACTCACATCACATGACGATGTTTCAAAAGGTTGCTACATTTAAGGGGATTATCACATTGTTACCATTTAATTAGCTTCATAGTATCTCAGTTATGGACCTGCTCTTAACCCGTTTTACATTGCATTATGACTTCTGAATACATCAGTTCAGAACTCGGACTTCAATATTTCAAACTCTTTGTGCGTTAGGAATAGAAGTTTCAATGGTCAATCCTGAGCCGGAAGGACCTACCCATGAAACAAATCCCTAGGTTAGAAATTTTAAAAGGATATATTGAGTGATTATGAGATAAAAGAAAAATGTGAGGGTGTGACAAGACTTAAAAGAGAATATTTGGTCTTTACCAAACCTAAACAGTTATCCGGGTAGCCACACAATCTATTCCTTCTCGATTCTTTGGAGATGAATATTGAAATAGACATGGACCCAATGTCGATAACTTGTGTCACCCCACCCAACTACTCAAGTATCTCACAAAAGATATTTGTTTCATATATCACGGAGAATACACATATCTGCTATCTTATCTTAACTCGCAAGATTAAGATATTGAAAAAGGAAGACACACCTCCGAAGATTAAGATATTGAAAAAGGAAGACACACCTCCGGTCTCCGAACTTCACATTCAATGCACATTGAGTTTGTGAAATGTATTTTCACATTTTGAGCCTTAAAATTAGCATTTAATGCATAAATTCTTTCTACACATTGCACGAGTCTTTGTGATTCACATTGCATATCTTTGTGTTTATGCCGGAACAGTTTGAGAAGTTAGTTTTATAACTTACTTCTGTGATAACTGGAAATCCTATCTGTGCCAACCCGCTGCAACACTGAATATAGGCCACTTAATTAAATTTATTTTTGATTAAGTGATAACAGTTGCTACATGTGCTTCTGTCTGTTAGCACATTACCCAATATTCCATATTTACATTTGATCATATTCGCACTTATTGTCTTTGATTGTTCATAATGCTTCAGATTCTCCTTATCATTCTGAGGGGGAGAAAAAGTATCAAAGACAAATGCCCATTATGAGGGAGAGATTGTATATCAAAGACACCACATGAGAAAAGGAAATGACAAATGCTGGTTTGTTGAATACTGATTTTGTCGTGTCAAGGAAGATGACAAATGCTGGTTTGTTGAATACTAATTTTGTCGACTGCTGAAGATAAAGTTGAAGACTTATCGAGTGCTTAAGACCCGACATAAATTTTCATCGATTCAACTTGACCCGAGATCATTTTGTGTTGAAGACTTATCGAGTGCTTAAGACCCGACATAAATTTTCATCGACTCATCTTGGCCCGACATCAATTCTTGTCGAATCTACTTGGCCCGAGATTTTTTTTTTCATTGACATCACCTGACCCGACAAATTTTATACCCTACGACATCGCGGCTCCTTCGATTTTTATTTTCATGCTAATGTTAAGGGGGAGCTACGGAGCTTATCAAGTGATCATATTCGTAGGGGGAGCAAAAGAATTCAAGATAGTGATTTGTTGACAAAATTTCATCGTCTTCAAAAGTGCTGATTTACTGAAGTGTAATCTTGAATACAAAGGGGGAGATTGTTAGGTCTGAAAAGATTGTATCCGAGATCACAAATATTGAAGAAATGAAGGGCCAAACTGCAAAGTCATCAAAGTCATTAATTAGGGAATGTTTAATGTTTAAATATAAGGAAGCATTGTATTTTGTAAATAAGGCAACTGTATAATGCCTTAATCTCCTAGTTTCCTTATACCGTATTTGCTATACATATAAATAGAGGGTTAGGGCTAGCAATTAAAAAGGACGTTAATTCATATCATTCTAGAGAGAGCATATTAGATAATATCAGTGTAACCGATATTTAATACAAGTGAGATATCCGACATCGGATCTTCATAAATATTAGAAGTGTTCTTCGTGTTCATGCATACATTCATACGATTACCTGATTATCTGGGATCCACACAAAGTTTTAAAAAAATCATGGCCTTGATATATGTTCTTTCGCAGAACCGAGAAAATGGTGATCAATTTTCATTGGAACGTCCAAGGTTGTCACCTTTATAGATCCTTGTTACGCATAGAACGGTAAAAATGTGAACTTTTTTGTAGTTTATCATAAAACGGTGTAAAAGCTTTTAATTTTTAATACTTGTGTCGAAAAACAATAAAAAAACTTTCATTTATTTTCAATGTTCTTTCCTATAGTGATACAAAATGTGATGATTTTAAATGAAAATATTTAAAGACGTGATCTTTTACACCGTTGTTTGTTATAGATTTAAAAAATCATGACCTTAATATAGGTTATTTCGTATAAACGTCAAAAAAGGTGACCAATGTTTCATTGGAACGTCCAAAGTTGTCACCTTTATAAATCCTTGTTATGCAAAGAAGCCGAAAACTATGAATTTTTTGTTATAGTTTATCTTTAAAAGGTGTAAAAACTTGTATTTTTTAATACTTGTGGCGAAAAACTGCCAAAAAAACTTGTATTTTTTTCAATGTGTTTTTCCTATTGTGATACAAAATGTGATGATTTAAAATGCAAATATTTGAAGACGTGATCTTTTTTACACAGTTGTTTGTCATAGATTTAAAAAATCAAGACCTTGATATAGGTTGTTTCGTAGAATTGAGAAATAAGGTGACCGATGTTTCACTGGACCATCCAAGCTTGTCACCTTCATAGATTCTTGTTTCGCATAGAACCGTTAAAATGTGAAAAAAATTTATAGTTTTTCCTAAAACGGTGTAAAACTTTGTACTTCTTAATACTCGTGTCTAAAAACCTGTATTTATTTTTAATGTTCTTTCCTATGGTGATATAAAATATGATAACTTTAAATGCAAATATATAAAGATGTTATCTTTTTTATAATGTTGTTTGTTATAGATTTAAAAAATCATGAAATTGATATAGGTTCCTTCGTAGAATCGAGAAAAATGTGACCAATGTAACATTGGAATGTCCAAGGTTGCCACCTTTATAGATGCTTGTTAAGCATAAAAGCGTAAAAACCTGAACTTTTTGATAGTTTATCTTAAAAGGGTGTAAAAGTTTGTATTTTTTAATACTTGTGTGAAAAAACTTTTATTTATTTGCAAATTTCTTTCCTATATTGATAAAAAATATGGTGATTTTAAATGTAAGTATTCAAAGACGTGATCATTTTTACACCGTTGTTTGACAAAGTTTTAAAAAAATCATGGCCTTGATATATGTTCTATCGATCGAGAAAAAGGTGATCAATGTTTCATTGGAACTTCCAAGGTTGTCACCTTTATAGATCTTTGTTACGCATAGAACGGTAAAAATGTGAACTTTTTTGTAGTTTATCATAAAACGGTGTAAAAGCTTTTATTTTTTAATACTTGTGTCGAGAAACAATCAAAAAACTTTCATTTATTTTCAATGTTCTTTCCTATAGTGATACAAAATGTGATGATTTTAAATGCAAATATTTCAAGACGTGATCTTTAACACCGTTATTTGTTATAGATTTAAAAAATCATGACTTTAATACAGGTTGTTTGTCAAAAAATGTGACCAATGTTTCATTGGAACGTCCAAAGTTGTCACTTTTTTTGTAGTTTATCATAAAAAGGTGTAAAAACTTGTATTTTTTAATACTCGTGTCGAAAAACTGCCGAAAAACTTGTATTTAGTTTCAATGTCTTTCCTATAGTGACATAAAATATGATAATTAAGATGCAAATATTTAAAGACGTTATCTTTTTTTCAACGATGTTTGTTATAGATTTAAAAAATCATGACATTGATATAGGTTCCTTCGTAGAATCGAGAAAAATGTGACCAATGTAACATTGGAATGTCCAAGGTTGCCACCGTTATAGAGCCTTGTTATGCATAAGAGCGTAAAAATGTGAACTTTTTTATAGTTTATCTTAAAAGGGTGTAAAAGTTTGTATTTTTTAATACTTGTGTGAAAAAACTTGTATTTATTTTCAATTTTCTTTCCTATATTGATACAAAATATAATGATTTTAAATGTAAGTATTCTAAGACGTGATCATTTTTACACTGTTGTTTGACAAAGTTTTAAAAAAATCATGACCTTGATATATGTTCTTTCGCAGAATCAAGAAAAAGGTGATCAATGTTTCATTGAAACGTCCAAGGTTGTCATCTTTATAGATCCTTGTTACGCATAGAACGGTAAAAATGTGAACTTCTTTTATAGTTTTTCATAAAACGGTGTAAAACCTTGTAATTTTTAATTCTCGTGTCGAAAAACTCGTCGAAAAACTTGTATTTATTTTCAATGTTCTTTCCTATAGTGATATAAAATACAATAATTTAAGATGCAAATATTTAAAGACGTTATATTTTTTACACCGTTGTTTGTTATATATTTAAAAAATCATGACCTTGATATAGGTTACTTCGTAGAATCGAGAAAAACGTGACCAATGTTTCATTGGAACGTCCAAGGTTGTCACCTTTATAGATCCTTGTTACGCATAAAAGCGTAAAAATGTAAACTTTTTTATAGTTTTTCATAAAATGGTGTAAAAGTTTGTATTTTTTAATACTTGTGTGAAAAAACTTGTATTTATTTTCAATTTTCTTTCCTATATTTATACAAAATATGATGATTTTAAATGTAAGTATTTAAAGACATGATTACTTTTACACCATTGTTTGACAAAGTTTTGTAAAAAAATCATGACCTTGATGTATGTTCTTTCGCTGAATCGAGAAAAAGGTGATCAATGTTTCATTAGAACGTCCAAGGTAGTCACCTTTATAGATTTTTGTTACGCATAGAACCGTAAAAATGTGAACTTTTTTGTAGTTTATCATAAAACGGTGTAAAAGCTTTTACTTTTTAATCATTTTGTTGAAAAACAATCAAAAAACTTTCATTTATTTTCAATGTTCTTTCCTATAGTGATACAAAATGTGATGGTTTTAAATGCAAATATTTAAAGACATGATCTTTTACACCGTTGTTTGTTAAAAATTTAAAAAATCATGACCTTAATACAGGTTGTTTCGTAGAACCGTCAAAAAAAGTGACCAATGTTTCATTGGAACGTCCAAAGTTGTTACGCAAATAAACCGAAGACTGTGAATTTTTTTCTCGTTTATCATAAAAAGGTGTAAAAACTTGTATTTTTTAATACTTGTGACGAAAAACTGTCAAAAAAACTCGTATTTATTTTCAATGTGTTTTTCCTATTGTGATACAAAATGTGATGATTTTAAATGCAAATATTTCAAGACGTGATCTTTAACACCGTTATTTGTTATAGATTTAAAAAATCATGACTTTAATACAGGTTGTTTGTCAAAAAATGTGACCAATGTTTCATTGGAACGTCCAAAGTTGTCACTTTTTTTGTAGTTTATCATAAAAAGGTGTAAAAACTTGTATTTTTTAATACTCGTGTCGAAAAACGCCGAAAAACTTGTATTTAGTTTCAATGTGTTTCCTATAGTGACATAAAATATGATAATTAAGATGCAAATATTTAAAGACGTTATCTTTTTTTCAACGATGTTTGTTATAGATTTAAAAAATCATGACATTGATATAGGTTCCTTCGTAGAATCGAGAAAAATGTGACCAATGTAACATTGGAATGTCCAAGGTTGCCACCGTTATAGAGCCTTGTTATGCATAAGAGCGTAAAAATGTGAACTTTTTTATAGTTTATCTTAAAAGGGTGTAAAAGTTTGTATTTTTTAATACTTGTGTGAAAAAACTTGTATTTATTTTCAATTTTCTTTCCTATATTGATACAAAATATAATGATTTTAAATGTAAGTATTCTAAGACGTGATCATTTTTACACTGTTGTTTGACAAAGTTTTAAAAAAATCATGACCTTGATATATGTTCTTTCGCAGAATCAAGAAAAAGGTGATCAATGTTTCATTGAAACGTCCAAGGTTGTCATCTTTATAGATCCTTGTTACGCATAGAACGGTAAAAATGTGAACTTCTTTTATAGTTTTTCATAAAACGGTGTAAAACCTTGTAATTTTTAATTCTCGTGTCGAAAAACTGTCGAAAAACTTGTATTTATTTTCAATGTTCTTTCCTATAGTGATATAAAATACAATAATTTAAGATGCAAATATTTAAAGACGTTATATTTTTTACACCGTTGTTTGTTATATATTTAAAAAATCATGACCTTGATATAGGTTACTTCGTAGAATCGAGAAAAACGTGACCAATGTTTCATTGGAACGTCCAAGGTTGTCACCTTTATAGATCCTTGTTACGCATAAAAGCGTAAAAATGTAAACTTTTTTATAGTTTTTCATAAAATGGTGTAAAAGTTTGTATTTTTTAATACTTGTGTGAAAAAACTTGTATTTATTTTCAATTTTCTTTCCTATATTTATACAAAATATGATGATTTTAAATGTAAGTATTTAAAGACATGATTACTTTTACACCATTGTTTGACAAAGTTTTGTAAAAAAATCATGACCTTGATGTATGTTCTTTCGCTGAATCGAGAAAAAGGTGATCAATGTTTCATTAGAACGTCCAAGGTAGTCACCTTTATAGATTTTTGTTACGCATAGAACCGTAAAAATGTGAACTTTTTTTGTAGTTTATCATAAAACGGTGTAAAAGCTTTTACTTTTTAATCATTTTGTTGAAAAACAATCAAAAAACTTTCATTTATTTTCAATGTTCTTTCCTATAGTGATACAAAATGTGATGGTTTTAAATGCAAATATTTAAAGACATGATCTTTTACACCGTTGTTTGTTAAAAATTTAAAAAATCATGACCTTAATACAGGTTGTTTCGTAGAACCGTCAAAAAAAGTGACCAATGTTTCATTGGAACGTCCAAAGTTGTTACGCAAATAAACCGAAGACTGTGAATTTTTTTTACTGTTTATCATAAAAAGGTGTAAAAACTTGTATTTTTTAATACTTGTGACGAAAAACTGTCAAAAAAACTCGTATTTATTTTCAATGTGTTTTTCCTATTGTGATACAAAATGTGATGATTTTAAATGCAAATATTTCAAGACGTGATCTTTAACACCGTTATTTGTTATAGATTTAAAAAATCATGACTTTAATACAGGTTGTTTGTCAAAAAATGTGACCAATGTTTCATTGGAACGTCCAAAGTTGTCACTTTTTTTGTAGTTTATCATAAAAAGGTGTAAAAACTTGTATTTTTTAATACTCGTGTCGAAAAACTGCCGAAAAACTTGTATTTAGTTTCAATGTGTTTCCTATAGTGACATAAAATATGATAATTAAGATGCAAATATTTAAAGACGTTATCTTTTTTTCAACGATGTTTGTTATAGATTTAAAAAATCATGACATTGATATAGGTTCCTTCGTAGAATCGAGAAAAATGTGACCAATGTAACATTGGAATGTCCAAGGTTGCCACCGTTATAGAGCCTTGTTATGCATAAGAGCGTAAAAATGTGAACTTTTTTATAGTTTATCTTAAAAGGGTGTAAAAGTTTGTATTTTTTAATACTTGTGTGAAAAAACTTGTATTTATTTTCAATTTTCTTTCCTATATTGATACAAAATATAATGATTTTAAATGTAAGTATTCTAAGACGTGATCATTTTTACACTGTTGTTTGACAAAGTTTTAAAAAAATCATGACCTTGATATATGTTCTTTCGCAGAATCAAGAAAAAGGTGATCAATGTTTCATTGAAACGTCCAAGGTTGTCATCTTTATAGATCCTTGTTACGCATAGAACGGTAAAAATGTGAACTTCTTTTATAGTTTTTCATAAAACGGTGTAAAACCTTGTAATTTTTAATTCTCGTGTCGAAAAACTCGTCGAAAAACTTGTATTTATTTTCAATGTTCTTTCCTATAGTGATATAAAATACAATAATTTAAGATGCAAATATTTAAAGACGTTATATTTTTTACACCGTTGTTTGTTATATATTTAAAAAATCATGACCTTGATATAGGTTACTTCGTAGAATCGAGAAAAACGTGACCAATGTTTCATTGGAACGTCCAAGGTTGTCACCTTTATAGATCCTTGTTACGCATAAAAGCGTAAAAATGTAAACTTTTTTATAGTTTTTCATAAAATGGTGTAAAAGTTTGTATTTTTTAATACTTGTGTGAAAAAACTTGTATTTATTTTCAATTTTCTTTCCTATATTTATACAAAATATGATGATTTTAAATGTAAGTATTTAAAGACATGATTACTTTTACACCATTGTTTGACAAAGTTTTGTAAAAAAATCATGACCTTGATGTATGTTCTTTCGCTGAATCGAGAAAAAGGTGATCAATGTTTCATTAGAACGTCCAAGGTAGTCACCTTTATAGATTTTTGTTACGCATAGAACCGTAAAAATGTGAACTTTTTTTGTAGTTTATCATAAAACGGTGTAAAAGCTTTTACTTTTTAATCATTTTGTTGAAAAACAATCAAAAAACTTTCATTTATTTTCAATGTTCTTTCCTATAGTGATACAAAATGTGATGGTTTTAAATGCAAATATTTAAAGACATGATCTTTTACACCGTTGTTTGTTAAAAATTTAAAAAATCATGACCTTAATACAGGTTGTTTCGTAGAACCGTCAAAAAAAGTGACCAATGTTTCATTGGAACGTCCAAAGTTGTTACGCAAATAAACCGAAGACTGTGAATTTTTTTTACTGTTTATCATAAAAAGGTGTAAAAACTTGTATTTTTTAATACTTGTGACGAAAAACTGTCAAAAAAACTCGTATTTATTTTCAATGTGTTTTTCCTATTGTGATACAAAATGTGATGATTTAAAATGCAAATATTTAAAGACGTGCCCCCGTTGTTTGTCATAGATTTAAAAAATCATGACTTTGATATAGGTTGTTTCGTAGAATTAAGAAATAAGGTGACCAATGTTTCATTGGAACGTTCAAGCTTGTCACCTTCATAGATCCTTGTTACGCATAGAACCGTAAAAATATGAACTTTTTTTTATAGTTTTTTAAAAAACGGTGTAAAACCTTATAATTTTTAATACTCGTGTCGAAAAACTGCCGAAAAAATTGTATTTATTTTCAATGTTCTTTCCTATAGTGATATAAAATATGAGAATTTTAAATGCAAATATTTAAAGACGTTATCTTTTTTATACCGTTGTTTGTTATAGATTTAAAAAATCATGACATTGATATAGGTTCCTTCGTAGAATAGAGAAAAAGATGATCAATGTTTCATTGGAACGTCCAAGGTTGTCATCTTTATAAATCCTTGTTACGCATAAAACGGTAAAAATGTGAACTTTTTTTCATAGTTTTTCATAAAACGGTGTAAAACTTTGTAATTATTAATACTCGTGTCGAAAAACTGTCGAAAAACTTGTATTTATTTTCAATGTTCTTTCCTATAGTGATATAAAATATGATAATTTTAAATGCAAATACTTAAAGACGTTATCTTTTTTACACCGTTGTTTGTTATAGATTTAAAAAATCATGACATTGATGTAGGTCCCTTCGTAGAATCGAGAAAAAGGTGACCAATGTAACATTGGAACGTCCAATGTTGTCATCTTTATAGATCTTTGTTACACATAGAACGGTAAAAATGTGAACTTTTTTATAGTTTTTCATAAAACGGTGTAAAACCTTGTAATTTTTAATACTCGTGTTGAAAAACTGTCGAAAAACTTGAATTTATTTTCAATGTTATTTCCTATAGTGATATAAAATATGATATATTTAAATGCAAATATTTAAAGACGTTATCTTATTTACACCGTTGTTTGTTATAGATTTAAACAATCATGACATTGATATAGGTTCTTTCGTAGAATCGAGAAAAAGGTGACCAATGTAACATTGGATTGTCCAAGGTTGCCACCTTTATAGATCCTTGTTACGCATAAAAGCGTAAAAATGTGAACTTTTTTATAGTTTATCATAAATAGGTGTAAAAGTTTGTATTTTTTAATACTTGTGTGAAAAAACCTAGTATTTATTTTCAATTTTCTTTCCTATATTGATACAAAATATGATGATTTTAAATGTAAGTATTCAAAGACTCGAATATTTTTACACGGTTGTTTGACAAAGTTTTAAAAAAATCATGACCTTGATATATGTTCTTTCGCAGAATCGAGAAATAGGTGATCAATGTTTCATTGGAACGTCCAAGGTTTTCACCTTTATAGATCCTTGTTACGCATAGAATGTGTCTCCAATCTTTACAGTAGTCACCTGATACGCTCGCCCATTGCTTTAAAAACTGATCGGTTTCAACTTTTCACGTATCTAACTAAACTTTAAATATCAATCGATATGACATTCACCCCGATGAATTCTGTAAACCGAGCCTTTACCGTGAACCCCAAAATAAAATTGAACTATAAGAATACCCCGTTTATAGTTCACGAATTCCTCTTTCAACCGATACATTATCAGATTCAGATAGAACCGATATATATATATATATATATATATATATAAGGTCAGTCGTAAATATTCCCACGACACCTCTTTATCAATATCCGAACCCATGAAAGAAAACATCCCATTAATTCATCGGTACCATTCATATTATTTTTGTATATCTACATCAAATAATTTACCTCCCAGTCAAACATTTACTGGTATCAATATTACGTTAATCTCTATAACGCATCACATTTCTTTTTAACACATTCAAATTACCGGAAAGAATTTTCTGAATAATAATAATAGATAGTGATAAATCAGCTTGGCTACCAGAAGCATTAACAGTAGCAGACAACGATAACTTAAGTCGGCAATGCCATAAATATCAGGCATCTCTTTCACTTTGCCCACAAAATTCTGTATTTTCAGTCGTTTCGATTTCGGAAATATGAAGATACCTCAACAAAAATCCCAAATCCACCGAAAATTTACGAATTCTGATGGCCATATCTTTCCGTATTAATTTTGAGCAACAATTTCGCTTTACCCGAACTGATGGAAACCGTTCACGCCGATTTACGAGAATAACCCGCCCCAAACAATTTACAAAATAAAACACTTTGATCACATTCCCAAATATAATAAAGTTTTTAAGTACTAACACGTACCTGTAAATTCATGATTACATTGGCCTGATGTAATTTAAATTTACCTTACATGTCGTTCTTTCAACCCATTATATTTAATATCCCACCGGTTATAGATAATGACATCTTATCATGCAATAAAACTTTCTAGTTTAAGTCTAGGTATCAATCTAGATACCTAAATCCCTTAAATTAAGGCTCTGATACCAACTGTGACAACCAGTGTTTTCATATAACAAATAATGCAAATTATACAATTAAGACACCACATTCAGGGCTACAAATTGGGTCTCCTTCAATACAATTTGCCAAAAAGCGACAAATAAAAGTTTTCGCTAATAATCTTCACATAAACGATTATAAAATCATGAAGATTATTTTAAATTTGATATCATGCTCGACATACATCATCTCTTTTATCCGCAAATAAAAGCGTCAGCTGAAATCCTGAAATGCATATTTTTGAAAACAAAATGAGGGTTAGACCATAAGGTCTTATGAGTAAATCCCTGTTAGTGCAATAATTGCAATATAACCAATTCATAATAAAATCTTTCAAAATCGTTAAACATATAGTGGACACCCATGTGCAATCCAATTTGTCGGAGAGCCTTTAAATCTGTTAGTAGTGAGTTAACACTCAGACTCAATCTCTCACCCAGGTAATTTGCCACAACAGTCGCTGCTCAAAATTTCAAACATCCCGGTACGGTTGCAATCCCTACCGGTTATAACCCAGCCAAACACGAAACGAATTCGTGGGCACAATATATATAATCATTTGCGCGAACCATCATAGTCCTAACGTACCCTGCTTCTGTTGTGTAAGTACCTTTTAAACCCCATATGTCATTAATTTTACCACATGTGTTAATCTCTAACGACATGTAAATAAATACCGCATCGCAGTTAACCATAATAATTTAAACATACCAAACCGGTATAATATCAAAGTAATAACCATTTGATAATGTATGCATTTTAGTTAAAAAATGATTACAAGAAAACTCACATATACCCATATCCATTAACACATTCTTTTACAAGAAAATCTTTTAATAATAGTTTCTCACATAAAACTCACATGTTAATTTTTCCAACAACCCAAATTCAAACCCCGTATCGTAATTAACGATAATAATCCGATCACAATAAGTCGATATAAGATCCAACTAATAAACCTTTAGAATATATGCATTTAAGTTTGAAAATGGTTTATAATGAAAACTCACGTACTTTAACTTTCTCAACCATCTTTATATCAATTCCCATGAATAAATATATCAAAGTAAAATAGTTTGAAATATATGCAATTCAGTTTATAAAGTTTTTTCATAAAAACCCACAATCATTTATAGGTTTTCTCCGTCCACTCATCACGGATACACCGTCAAAATTCTCATGACCCAAATAGTTTTACTTGTTAGTTTCACAAAATTACTAACAATTAACATCATATAATCTCATTTATATGAAATAAATCATGTGTGACGGAAAAACACGTATTTTACAAAAGCTTTGTAAAAGCTTTCTTATCTTATCAAATAACACATATTTTTACGTGGAAAATATTTAATAACAACTACTCAAATAAAATCCATATGTGTTATTTTTCCCAACAACTCATATAACGATAATAATCCAATTATATCAATTAGGCATATTATCGAAATAAAAACTTTTCTCAATAACATATGCATTTCTGTTTATAAAACTCATTTATAAAAACTCACCTCGGTCCCAAATAGACAGATAAACTTCTATCGGGTAACAACTCGAATATGGAATAAGTGAATCTGAACCATATAATATTACCGGTCAAAACCCCGATATAAACTCAAAACTTAACAAATCATAGCTTATGATTAAATCACAAATTCTTACCTTCTTTCTCTTCTCTCTCTCGTCGTACTCTTAGCCAACACCGAAACACATACACACACTTTGCTTTTTCTTTGCTTTTTATCCACATAAAACAAAAGAAAATGCAATATGAAGATAATCCATAAGAGGCGATGATGATGAATTGATATTTAAATCAATTTTCCATAACACCCCCTCAACTTTGTGTAACTATTTAAAATCAACCCCAAACTTTCAATCCAAAACATCCACGGTTATTACAATATCTCCCCCTTCAAAGAATTCCGTCCCGGAATTCAATCACCTGAACAAACTAGGTTATTTCGATCTCATTTCAAATCTCACCAAAACATTTTCTTAGTGTAAACGTATACGAGATACTGAGCATATCACTTAACTTCTCGGACGATTCAATTGGTAGACTACCAACCTCATCCGATCACCGGTCACAATAATTCTAGATATACCAATGGCACAGGTTTCAGTGGTTACCCACAACGAATAATCTTGTTTCAACGACAATATTTTCAACATTATATTGTCCTCAATCGGAAATATTATCGGTCCATAGTATCATCACTGTAATATTTTTGTCCATTCTGAGTCATCTTTAACTGTTAACTGATCTGACTGTGCTCAATCATCAATAATTGAACATAAACATACCATAACTTCTCGCAATCATTCATAATACCACAATAATACTGTCGGTATTACTTTAAACTCATATCGACTTAACTGTAAAACTGCAAAACTTCATAAATGATACGGTGTCCAAGATATCAATAGTGAACTTCAAAGTATATGAAGACACGAATTGTGTCAATAATAAGAAGATCAATAACACGACTTTGAAGAAGTTCAAGCTCGTGTAAACATGCCCCCATATTCCCATCGAATTTTCACCGTAACCGATGTAATATTCCATAACTCATTCCACACCTTTGGTGTTAAATCATATATTATAGAGTACACAAGAAGTGACCCAAGATATAAAGAAATCCAAGGTATAATACATTTCTCGATGACTTAGAATATAAGTCATTTAAATCTGGTGTTTCAAATAAACATATACTGAACCAACTTTACTTCTGTCAGAATAAACAGACTCATGATACTTTCAAACCAACACCCAAGCCGTTGTGGAGCAGTTGAACCAACTGTGACATAGACTGTACACAATTCACGCGTACCAACGGTACAATAGCCAGAAGAAGAGATGTTTCAACCATAATGAAACCAAACCGATAATATCTCGACCAAGTATCAAAATTAGCCAACATCCCCATGTTACAAGAACTACAATCGGAGATATGACTACCACTCGCATAACCTCCCCATCTTAGGCTCTTGTAAGAAACTAACCATTATCTAGCAAAGATCCAAATCCATATGGATATATATATATACACATATATATATCATGGTCGCTAGTCAACACCCCGGAGCATTACAAAAGAAGCCAGCTCCAAGAAATAAGGATTCCCGAAATCACGCCATACCACTATTACCTTTCTATCAAAGCCGTAGTCAGACGCCTCTTTAACTCTTTGAAGATATTATGTAACCACTCAAATCGTGGTACCAACCTTTCAACTATTCCACTCTTTTCTTTTTGATTTAAAATATCGATTATCATTTTCTCACCCCATTTGACACTAAAATTTGTCAAACGTTTCCATATATTAAATTAGTATTCAAAGGAATATCCTTTAATACTTTTTGATTAAATCATCAAATCGAGGAATCCAAATTTCAAATTTCTCTTTTCAAACACATTAATCCATGATCGTCTTTTGTATTAACAATTAAGTTACTACACTTTCTTTCTTTCTAGAAATCAAGTTTCATTCAAAACTTTGACGATCAAACTTGTAAAATCCTCAATCAAATTTTACTTCAACGTTACGTATAACGTCAAGATATAAAAATACACTTTATAAAATTCTTTTGGAATTCAACGATGAGAAATCGTAATTCAATTTTCAAAATATTTCAAACCTCTAGCCAAAACATTTGACTATTAGAAATTAATCCCAAATGATCTAATTTCTCCATAAATTCTTAACCAAAATT
The DNA here is from genome assembly GCA_036898165.1 of Silybum marianum. Classification (NCBI taxonomy): domain Eukaryota; kingdom Viridiplantae; phylum Streptophyta; class Magnoliopsida; order Asterales; family Asteraceae; genus Silybum; species Silybum marianum. The sequence goes on along the minus strand of CM072540.1, from coordinate 8,447,449 downwards.
CGACTTTAATCCAAATAGTTTTCAAGTTTTACACACTTGAAAAGATACAAGCAAAGATTTCATGTTCGATAAAAATCAAAATTTAAACTTGCAATGAAATCTTTTTAATAACTTTGTCAAAAGATATCAAATCTCAAAACCAGTTATAAACTTAATCGATACAAAGGATCGATACAAAAATGAAAATCCAGACCGTACCTTTGAATCTACAATTTAAGAAAAATGTCAACAAGAAGTTCATCTTCTTCTTTTGTCCATGACCCTCTTTTCAATCCAGTTTTCTCACAATATCTTGAGCTTCCCATTTCTTTGATCAACTAGAACCATAACTGTCGTCCGTACGTTAATCAACCCAAATGAATTTATTCAAAACCTGAAATTCTCATACCGGGTACATAATCACTTCTTTACAATCAGTTGATCAAGTTCTTAGAAATCAATTCTGGCTTGATTTCTTACCAACCAATTCGCCTAAACTAACATCAAGTTCTTTCAAAGCAATAGCGAGCACTTTGAATCGATGCTACTCATCCATATATAGCAATACGCTAGTCATCACGTATTTTAGTAATCACAATCTGATTATCGCTAATCATTTTCAATATCAAAGCATAACCCAAAAGATTCGGGCTTTACATGCGAATAACCAATAAAGAGAAAACATATAAGTCGTCTGTACCAGATTCACATAACACTTTAATTCATACTGAATATACCAAAGTGTACCTGTCACCACATTCGACGTGTCTCCAATCTTTACAGTAGTCACCTGATACGCTCGCCCGTTGCTTTAAAAACTGATCAACTTTTCACGTATCTAACGAAACTTTAAATATCAATCGATATCACACTCGCCCCGATGAATTCTGTAAACCGGGCCTTTACCGTGAACCCCAAAATAAAATTGAACCATAAGAATACCCCGTTTATATATAAGGTAAGTCGTAAATATTCCCACGACACCTCTTTATCAATATCCGAACCCATGAAAGAAAACATCTCATTAATTCATCGGTACCATTCATATTATTTGTGTATATCTACATTAAATAATTTACCTCCCAGTCAAACATTTACTGGTATCAATATTACGTTAATCTCTATAACGCATCACATTTCTTTTTAACACATTCAAATTACCAGAAAGAATTTTCTGAATAATAATAATAGATAGTGATAAATCAGCTTGGCTACCAGAAGAAATAACAGTAGCAGACAACGATAACTCAAGTCGACAATGCCATAAATATCAGGCAGCTCTTTCACTTTGCCCACAAAATTCTGTATTTTCAGTCGTTTCGATTTCAGAAATATGAAGATACCTCAATAAAAATCCCAAATCCACCGAAAATTTACCAATTCTGATGGCCATATCTTTCCGTATTAATTTCGAGCAACAATTTCGCTTTACCCGAACTGACGGAAACCGTTCACGCCGATTTACGAGAATAACCCGCCCCAAACAATTTACAAAATAAAACACTTTGATCACATTCCCAAATATAATAAAGTTTTCAAGTACTAACACGTACCTGTAAATTCATGATTACATTGGCCTGATGTAATTTAAATTTACCTTACATGTCGTTCTTTCAACCCATTATATTTAATATCCCACGGGTTCTAGATAATGACATCTTATCATGCAATAAAACTTTCTAGTTTAAGTCTAGGTATCAATCTAGATACCTAAATCCCTTAAACTAAGGCTCTGATACCAACTGTGACAACCCGTGTTTTCATATAACAAATACTGCAAATTATACAATTAAGACACCACATTCAGGGCTACAAATTGGGTCTCCTTCTATACAATTTGCCAAAAAGTGACAAATAAAAGTTTTCGCTAATAATCTTCACATAAACGATTATAAAATCATGAAGATTATTTTAAACTTGATAACATGCTCGACATACATCATCTCTTTTACCTGCAAATAAAAACGTCAGCTGAAATCCTGAAATGCATATTTTTGAAAACAAAATGAGGGTTAGACCATAAGGTCTAGTGAGTATATCCCTGTTAGTGCAATAATTGCAATATAACCAATTCATGATAAAATCTTTCAAAATCGTTAAACATATAGTGGACACCCATGCGCACTCCAATTGTCGGAGAGCCTTTAAATCTGTTAGCAGTGAGTTAACACTCAGACTCAATCTCTCACCCAGGTAACTTGCCACAACAGTCGCTGCTCAAAATTTCAAACATCCCTGTACGGTTGCAATCCCTACCGGTTATAACCCAGCCAAACACGAAACGAATTCGTGGGCACAATATATATAATCATTTGCGCGAACCATCATAGTCCTAACGCACCCTGCTTCTGTTGTGTAAGTACCTTTTAAATCCCATATGTCATTAATTTCACCACATGTGTTAATCTCTAACAACATGTAAATAAATACCGCATCGCAGTTAACCATAATAATTAGAACATACCAAACCGGTATAATATCAAAGTAATAACCATTTGATAATGTATGCATATCCATTAACACATTCTTTTACAAGAAAATCCTTTAATAATAGTTTCTCACATAAAAGTCACATGTTAATTTTTCCAACAACCCAAATTCAAACCCCGTATCGTAATTAACGATAATAATCCGATCACAATAAGTCGATATAAGATCCAACTAATAAACCTTTAGAATATATGCATTTAAGTTTGAAAATGGTTTATAATGAAAACTCACATACTTTAACTTTCTCAACCATCTTTATATCAATTCCCATAAATAAATATATCAAAGTAAAATAGTTTGAAATATATGCAATTCAGTTTATAAAGTTTTTTCATAAAAACCCACAATCATTTATAGGTTTTCTCCGTCCACTCATCACGGATACACCGTCAAAATTCTCATGACCCAAATAGTTTTACTTGTTAGTTTCACAAAATTACTAACAATTAACATCATATAATCTCATTTATATGAAATAAATCATGTGTGACGGAAAAACACGTATTTTACAAAAGCTTTGTAAAAGCTTTCTTATCTTATCAAATAACACATATTTTTACGTGGAAAATATTTAATAACAACTTCTCAAATAAAATCATTATGTGTTATTTTTCCCAACAACTCATATAACGATAATAAATCCAATTATATCAATTAGGCATATTATCGAAATAAAAACTTTTCTCAATAACATATGCATTTCAGTTTATAAAACTCATTTATAAAAACTCAACTCGGTCCCAAATAGACAGATAAACTTCTAGCGGGTAACAACTCGATTATGGAATAAGTGAATCAGAACCATATAATATTACCGGTCAAAACCCCGATATAAACTCAAAACTTAACAAATCATAGCTTATGATTAAATCACAAATTCTTACCTTCTTTCTCTTCTCTCTCGTCGTACTCTTAGCCAACACCGAAACACATACACACACTTTGCTTTTTCTTTGCTTTTTCTTTGCTTTTTATCCACATAAAACAAAAGAAAATGCAATAGGAAGATAATCCATAAGAGGCGGTGATGATGAATTGATATTTAAATCAATTTTCCATAACACCCCCTAACCTTAGTGTAACTATATAAATCAACCCCAAACTTTCAATCCAAAACAAACCCGGTTATTACACTTTTTTATAGTTTTTTAAAAAACGGTGTAAAACCTTATAATTTTTATTACTCGTGTCGAAAAACTGCCGAAAAAATTGTATTTATTTTCAATGTTCTTTCCTATAGTGATATAAAATATGAGAATTTTAAATGCAAATATTTAAAGACGTTATCTTTTTTATACCGTTGTTTGTTATAGATTTAAAAAATCATGACATTGATACAGGTTCCTTCGTAGAATAGAGAAAAAGATGATCAATGTTTTATTGTAACGTCCAAGGTTGTCATCTTTATAGATCCTTGTTACGCATAAAACGGTAAAAATGTGAACTTTTTTTCATAGTTTTTCATAAAACGGTGTAAAACTTTGTAATTTTTAATACTCGTGTCGAAAAACTGTCGAAAAACTTGTATTTATTTTCAATGTTCTTTCCTATAGTGATATAAAATATGATAATTTTAAATGCAAATACTTAAAGACGTTATCTTTTTTACACCGTTGTTTGTTATAGATTTAAAAAATCATGACATTGATATAGGTTCCTTAGTAGAATCGAGAAAAGAGTGACCAATGTAACATTGAAATGTCCAAGGTTGCCACCTTTATAGATCCTTGTTACGCATAAAAGCGTAAAAATGTGAACTTTTTATAGTTTATCTTAAAAGGGTGTAAAGTTTGTATTTTTTAATACTTGTGTGAAAAAATTTGTATTTATTTTCAATTATATTTCCTATATTGATACAAAATATGATGATTTTAAATGTATGTATTCAAAGACGTGATCATTTTTACACCGTTCTTTGACAAAGTTTTAAAACTATCATGACCTTGATATATGTTCTTTCGCAGAATCGAGAAGAAGGTGATCAATGTTTCATTGGAACGTGCAAGGTTGTCATCTTTATAGATCTTTGTTACGCATAGAACTGTAAAAATGTGCACTTTTTTTATAGTTTTTCATAAAACGGTGTAAAACCTTGTAATTTTTAATACTCGTGTCGAAAAACTGTCGAAAAACTATCGAAAAACTTGTATTTATTTTCAATGTTCTTTCTTATAGTGATATAAAATATGATAATTTTAAATGCAAATATTTAAAGACGTTATCTTTTTTACACCGTTGTTTGTTATAGATTTAAAAAATCATGACATTGATATAGGTTCCTTCGTAGAATCGAGAAAAAGGTGACCAATGTAACATTGGAATGTCCAAGGTTGCCACCTTTATAGATCCTTGTTACGCATAAAAGTGTTAAAATGTGAACTTTTAAAAGGGTGTAAAGTTTGTATTTTTTAATACTTGTGTGAAAAAACTTGTATTTATTTTCAATTTTCTTTCCTATATTGATACAAAATATGATGATTTTAAATGTAAGTATTCAAAGACGTGATCATCTTTACACCGTTCTTTGACAAAGTTTTTAAAAAATCATGACCTTGATATATGTTCATTCGCAGAATCGAGAAAAAGGTGATCAATGTTTCATTGGAACGTCCAATGTTGTCATCTTTATAAATCCTTGTTACGCATAGAAAACGGTAAAAATGTGAACTTTTTTTATAGTTTTTCATAAAACGGTGTAAAACCTTGCAATTTTTAATACTCGTGTCAAAAAACTGTCGAAAACTTGTATTTATTTTCAATGTTTTTTCCTATAGTGATATAAAATATCATATATTTAAATTCAAATATTTAAAGACGTTATCTTTTTTACACCGTTGTTTGTTATAGATTTAAAAAATAATAACATTGATATAGGTTCCTTCGTAGAATCGAGAAAAAGGTGACCAATGTAACATTGGAATGTCCAAGGTTGCCACCTTTATAGATCCTTGTTACGCATAAAAGCGTAAAAATGTGAACTTTTTTACAGTTTATCATAAATGAGTGTAAAAGTTTGTATTTTTTAATACTTGTGTGAAAAAACCTAGTATTTATTTTCAATTTTCTTTCCTATATTGATACAAAATATAATGATTTTAAATGTAAGTATTCAAAGACGTGATCATTTTTACACCGTTGTTTGACAAAGTATTAAAAAAATCTTGACCTTGATATATGTTCTTTCGCAGAATCGAGAAAAAGGTGATCAAGGTTTCATTGGAACGTCCAAGGTTGTCATCTTTATATATCCTTGTTACGCATAGAGCGGTAAAATTGTGAACTTCTTTTATAGTTTTTAATAAAACAGTGTAAAACCTTGTAATTTTTAATACTCGTGTTGAAAAACTGTCGAAAAATTTGTATTTATTTTAAATGTTCTTTCCTATAGTGATATAAAATATGATAATTTTAAATGCAAATACTTAAAGACGTTATCTTTTTTACACCGTTGTTTGTTATAGATTTAAAAAATCATGACATTGATATAGCTTCTTTCGTAGAATTGAGAAAAAGGTGACCAATGTAAAATTGGAATGTCCAAGGTTGCCACCTTTATAGATCCTTGTTACACATAAAAGCGTAAAAATGTGAACTTTTTTATAGTTTATCTTAAAAGGGTGTAAAAGTTTGTATTTTTTAATACTTGTGTGAAAAAACTTGTATTTATTTTCAATTTTCTTTCCTATATTGATACAAAATATGATGATTTTAAATGTAAGTATTCAAATACGTGATCATTTTTACACCGATCTTTGACAAAGTTTTAAAAAAATCATGACCTTGATATTTGTTCTTTCGCAGAATCGAGAAAAAGGTGATTTATGTTTCATTGGAACGTCCAATGTTGTCATCTTTTTAGATCCTTGTTACGCATAGAACGGTAAAAATGTGAACTTTTTTATAGTTTTTCATAAAACGGTGTAAGACCTTGTAATTTTTAATACTCGTGTCGAAAAACTGTCGAAAAACTTGTATTTATTTTCAATGTTTTTTCCTATAGTGATATAAAATATCTTATATTTAAATGCAAATATTTAAAGACGTTATCTTTTTTACACCGTTGTTTGTTATAGATTTAAAAAATAATGACATTGATATAGGTTCCTTCGTAGAATCGAGAACAAGGTGACCAATGTAACATTGGAATGTCCAAGGTTGTCACCTTTATAGATCCTTGTTACGCATAAAAGCGTAAAAATGTGAACTTTTTTATAGTTTATCATAAAAGGGTGTAAAAGTTTGTATTTTTTAATACTTGTGTGAAAATACCTTGTATTTGTTTTCAATTTTCTTTCCTATATTGATACAAAATATGATGATTTTAAATGTAAGTATTTAAAGACATGATTATTTTTACACCTTTGTTTGACAAAGTTTTAAAAAAATCATGACCTTGATATATGTTCTGTCGTAGAATCGAGAAAAAGGTGATCAATGTTTCATGACCTTGATATATGTTCTGCAAAGTGAGCTCTTTCATCAACATTGTATTTGTATTTATGCTTGTAGTACAGATTGTCTTTGTACAGATTGTCTTTGTCACGAAGACATCAACGTTCTGTGTGGGTGGTGGCGAGTTTTGGGGCGAATGAACTCTTATATTTTCGTCATCACCCTTTTGAGAGGATGATGAGGTGGATTCCCCTGTGGTGCTTGAGTCAGAGGTGCAAAGAATTCCCTCTGATCGGTTTGGCTCTGGGTGGATTAGACTGGATTGTTCTTTTTCAATGAGTGTAGATGTGTTGGCATCTACCTTAGGAGATGTGGGTACCCTTGGGGATCTTGGAGAGAGTCGCTCAAATGTGTCTCTATGGACATCTTCTGTACCTTCTTGAATTAAGAGGTCTGAATGGGCAAAATCTCTCTGGTGGTCACTCAAATTCTTTTCAATCTCAGGCTCACGTGACCCCTCACTATTTATTCTTGGCTCTAAGTGCTCTGGGGTAGATATTCTCTGTGTTGAGAATATCATAGAGCTTTTATAGGATATTATAGTAGGAGAGGTTGAAGGAATAAGATCGAGCATGTACCTAGAGAGATCTTTGGATGCAGAATAGCCATTTCCGTCGATTGTTGGCTTGTGGGAGCTCATGGAGGCTATTCTGCAGAACGGCTGAACCAGAGGAGCTTTCAAAGCACCGATTGCTAGAAATGTAAACAGAGATAAAAACCTTGGGAACATTAAAGCAGGCAATGGCTTTCCTTGGCTTTGAAGGGAAACTTTGGTTTGAACAGCAGCCTTCATTTCTTGAAAAATCAAGCTTGTGTAGTCCAAAGGTCTGTTAAAAAACATCCCATACATTATGGTGAGAACATTCTTGATGGCTTGGTCTAGAGACCCAATCTTGCAGGTAAGGCTTTTATTCAGAATGGAGACAAGAACATTCCACATCGGAGGCAGCTTCTTGCGTTTGAACTCGGATAGCTTGTTGAGTTGTTCATTGTACCCTAAGAAGCGAATGAAGGCGAGTAGAGCTTCGGGTGTGGGATTAGCTTCAAGATCAGGATTTGGAACAGTTTGGCCATCAGCTTCAATGTAAGGTTGAGAAAGATGAAAATACTTGGCTATTTTCTTACGAGAGATGGGGATTTGGACGGCAGTTTCTGGTTCGGTGGGGTGTCCAAAAGATCCAACTAGGGTATTGTCATCCTTGATATGCATAGTTTTCCAGACTTCTTGGACATAAATCTCAAGAACATTGGGGTTTGTGAGGGTTAGGGTTCGATGTAGGGAATGGTTTTGCAGGAATTCGATCATGATCCTGAAATCAGATAAGTAAGTGTTTGGATCGAGGAGAACCTGAACATTGTTGGGTTTCAATGGGAGCTTTATGAGTGGTGCACTATCAGCCGTTGAAGTGACCAAGTTACCATCATCGTTTTGGGGATTGGGATATGCAACTGGAGACGCCATTGATGGAGAAAGCTTTAGAAGATGTCAAGTAGGGGATTAGCAGGTTCTTGAGGAAGAAGATGAAGCACAATACTGTTGAAATTCCTAAATTTAGGTTTATATATGAGAGAGAGAGAGAGAGTAATCGAGTGTTTTGAATGGGAAGGGTTTTAATTTGGGGATTTTCAAAAACGGTTCGTGTATTGCTGAGGTAAGCGCGCAGGCGTGTCATCATGCACTGGCACGATGAATGACACGTGGAAAGTGGGACAGTCAAGTAAAACGTGTAGTGCCAAAAAAATGATTGAGAATTCCCTCCTTGAAAAGTAATTAAAAGGAAATTAATTAAAAAAAATTACAATTTAACCAAACAGATAAACGGTTGAGTTAAAAGATAATTTTATAGAAATTAATACCTTTTAAAAATTTAAAATCAGACATTTGGGTAAAAAAAATTGTACCAAATGAAAGTTTAATATTCGGAGCCAAGTATTTATTTAAGAAATTAAGATAGAATAAGGAAATTTTAAATAACCTTGAAGGCAAGAGTTAAGTAAAATAGACTTATTAAAGAAAATTTCAGAAAAAATACAAAGGTAGAGAATATTTGGTCGTAGAAAATGAATTTTGACCACAAATGTCAAGGAACATCTTTTCAAAAGAATTTAAGTTGAATCTGAAGCGTCTTGGTAACCTTGACGGCAAGAGTTATTCAGAAGAAACAAATTCAAAGAAAATTGTTAAGGAAAGAGGTTCAGAAGACATGCTAACAGAAGTTAGACTTGATAAGCTCCCCCTCAAACATAAGATGCTCCCCCTTGAACAAAGAGATTACTCCCCCTCGAAAATTGCATTCTGCTCTCAAAAAAAAAATATTTTGCTCAAAAAAAAAAATCAAACTGCTCCCCCTCGAAGATTGCATTCAGCCCCTTCTTGCAAGTGTAAAATATGCACCTTGTCTGTTAACACTTAAAAAAATTTAGAAGTGATCTTGGAAGAGCAGAGCTGTCCAGAGTCTTCTGAGTACTTCTGAAGGAGACCATCAAAACCGATCAGAGGCTTCTGGACATTTCTGAGTTGTTAGAACAGAAATAAAAGTTGTACAGAAATAAGTAACTTGACAAAATTCTAAGAGAAGCAAAGAATAGAGTAAAATTACATATTTAGCATGCCCAACTTGCTGACAAGAAAATTGAAGCATGACTCATCCAGAGCTTTGGTGAAAATGTCAGCGAGTTGAAAATCAGTAGAGACAAGATACATTTCGATTGTGCCTTTCTCTACGTGATCCTTAATAAAATGATACCGGACATCGATGTGCTTGGTTTTGGAGTGTTGAACCGGATTTTCAGTAATGGCAATAGCACTCTCTGAGTCACACAAGATAGGGATCTTGTCGTATATTAAACCGTAGTCTCTGAGCTGAGTTTTCATCCAGATTACCTAAGAACAACAACTGGCAGCAGCAACATACTCAGCTTCTGTTGTAGATGTTGACACACAGTTCTGCTTCTTGGATATCCAACTTACGAGTCTGTTACCCAGAAGTTGACAGCTGCCAGAGGTATTTTTTCGATCTGACTTGCAACCTGCATGATCAGAGTCAGTATATGCCATTAAATCAAATCCAGAATTCTTTGGATACCAGAGACCAAGAGATGAAGATCCCTTGAGATATCTAAAAATTCGTTTAACAGCAGCCAAATGTGATTCTTTTGGATTCGCTTGATAGCGAACACAGAGGCAAGTGGCGAACATAATATATGGTCTACTAGCAGTTAGATACGGAAGTGATCCAATCATACCTCTATAACCCTTAACATCCACTGAATTTACAGAAGGATCAGGGCCAAGTTTTCTATTGGGTGATATGGGAGTTTTCATAGGTGAGGAATTTTGAAGATGAAACTTTTTAAGCATGTCAGAAACATACTTAGCTTGATTTATAAAGATGCCAGAGGCATTTTGTTTCACTTGGAGTCCTAGAAAGAACGTTAGTTCTCCCATCATACTCATTTCAAATTCTTGTTCCATCAGTTTAGAAAACAGCTCAACTTCTGATTGATGAGTAGAACCAAAGATTATGTCATCCACATAGATTTGAACAATAGTTAGCATACCTTTGCCTCTTTTCATGAACAGAGTTGTATCAATTTTACCTTTATCATAACTCTTACTGATCAGAAACTTAGATAGATGTTCATACCATGCTCTTGGTGCTTGCTTTAAACCCTATAAGGCTTTATCAAGAAGATAGACATACTCTGGATTCTTAGCATCTGTAAAGCCAGCAGGTTGTTCGACATACACTTCTTCTTTGAGATACCCATTCAGAAATGGACATTTAACATCCATTTGATAGACTTTAAAGTTCTTGTAAGCAGAGAAAGCCAGAAATAGTCGTATTGCCTCAAGTCTTGCTACAGGGGCAAAGGTTTCATCGTAATCGATTCCTTCTTCTTGACAATACCCCTTAGCAACCAGTCGAGCTTTATTTCTGATCACGATGCCATATTCATCTTTCTTATTTCTGAAAACCCATTTAGTTCCAATAGCTACTTTGTTCTTTGGCGGAGGAACGAGGTTCCAAACTTTGTTTCTTTCAAATTGTAGCAATTCTTCTTGCATAGCTGATACCCAACTAGGTTCTTGTAAAGCTTCATGAACATGTTTTGGTTCGATCATACTAAGAAAATTTACAAAGAAAGCTTCATTTGCAGTAGCAGATCTTGTCTTAACACCTGCAGAGGGATTGCCAATGATAAGGTCTGGAGTATGAGACTTGGCCCATTTTGTCATTCGAGATTGTGTTACTGGTTGAGCATGTACTACTGTTTCAGAGGATGGAATTTCTGTTGGAAGAGATTCAGAAACAGAAGGCATATGATTAACTTCTTGACATTCACTTGACAAATCAGGAAAGATAGAAGGTGTTGAAGTGCTCTCAGCAGGAGATTCAGGACCAGAAAGTGTAATTCCTGAAGCTTGAAGAACTTCTGGAATACTTGGAGATGAAGGGATTAGACTTGGTTCTGGAAGTACCTCTTCGCCCATAAAATGTTGAAAAATAGCATCGATTTCAGATTCTCTGGTTCCTGAAAGATATTCAGAAGTGACGGTGTTAAGTTAAGTTCAGAAGTAGAATACTCAGAAGTTAATTGGGTTTCATCATCAAAATTGATGTTAATGCTCTCCATAACAGTCTTAGTACGTAAGTTAAACCCTCAAAAAGCTCTTGAATTTAACGAATATCCTAAGAATTTAGCTTCATCCGATTTCTTGTCAAACTTGCCAAGTTTTTCTCTGTCATTTAAAATGAAACACCTGCATCCAAAGATGTGAAAGAATTTAACACAGGGTTTTCGATTGTTAATTAGCTCATAAGAGGCTTTGAGATGCCTCTTGACAATTATCGAACGATTCTGTGTGAAACATGCAGTGGCTACACTTCAACCCAGAAATGAATGGGTAGTCCAGAATTAGCAAGCATTGTTCTGGCAGCTTCAACCAAGGTTCTGTTACGCCGCTCTACAACCCCATTTTGCTGAGGAGTTCGTACAGCAGAGAAGTTCTGAGTAATTCCATTATCAATGAGGTATGCTTCAAGTTTGGCATTCTTGAATTCAGTACCATTGTCACTCCTTAGCTGCTGAATCTTTTGATTTAAGAGAACTTGGATTCTGGTCATCATATTTTGCAATACGATGGGTACCTCAGATTTTTTTCTGACAAATACAAGCCATGTATACCTAAAAAATTCATCAATGAGTACCAGTATATACTTTTTGCCAGATAAACTTTGTGTTGCAATAGGACCACAGAGATCAACATGTAATAATTGCAGATGTCTTGTACAAGAATGATCACTTTTTGTGTTATGAGATGCTCGTTTTATTTTCCCCATTTCACATGCAGGGCAGAGGTGATCTTTTTGAAATTGGACTTCTGGAAGACCAGTCACCAAGTTATGTTTAACAAGCATCTCAAGATTATCAAAATTTAAGTGAGACATTTTGTGATGCTATATCCATGATATTTCACTCTTTTTGGAGATAAGACAGAGGGTTTCTTTACCGTCATTTGATGTGAAATTCATCATATACAAATTACCATTTATGTCTGCTCTCCAGAGTTCTTCTCCTGCCTTAGAGAACAAGTAACAATGTTTTTCATCAAATACAACAAGTATTTTAGAATCACAAAGTTGACTTACACTTAACAAATTATGTTTCAGTCCAGAAACATGAGCTACTTTTGATAAGGTAATGTTACCTTCTAGTAATGTACCGTAGCCTTTTATTTGACCCTTACCATTATCTCCAAATGTTACAGCTCCACCACATTTGTCTTTGAATTGGGAGAGTAAGTTTTTCGATCCAGTCATGTGCCTCGAGCATCCAGAGTCAAGATAACAAATATGCACACGCTGTTTCTGCAATCATAGTCAGAATTTTTTAGGTACCCATCTCATTATGGGTCCTTTAATGTTAGTTTTAATCTTTTCATTCTTTTTAATTTTCACATGACTAGATATTGCAGAATTTAAAGATCCGATCTTATTGTTTGCAATATTATGGATTTTCTTTGGTTTAGCTTTAAATGAAAAATCATTATAAGAACGATCGAGGACCTCGAAAAAAATTCCTTTAGTATTAAAAATAGAGAAAAACATTCAAAATTCTGAGACATAAAAGATTTCATTGAATTTTCATTAGAATAATGATAATTGCAATTCTTTTTATTCTTGTCTATACTAGTATCAGTAGTTCTAATGAACTTCTTAGCTAGGCTAGACTTATGCTTAGAATCACAAGTGTTCTTTTGTTGAGGCTTCCTCTGATAGACCTTCTCTGGAGTTTTCTGAATTACTGAAACAGAAGTAGAAAGATTAGAGTTCCATTTTCCTTTCTGAGTAGAAGTAAACTTTGGATAACAAGGTTGAGATAATTTTGACTGAACAAAACATTTCTTTTTCAGACTTTCTTCCTTCTCGAGTTCAAGACAAGATTTGGCCTTAAGACACATCTCAATGAAATCTGGATGAATGGGCACATGTTTTCGCTGTCCTGTTGGAGGAACAGAGAAAGTTGGTATTCCACTTGGATGTTTTTCAACATTCATAACAGAGGCTCTGATTTTTAGAGGTTCATTAGTAAATAAGAAAGGAGCTTCCTTATCTTTAGATACTTCTGGGGCCTTTTTGTATTCTGAAGGAAAATGATTTTCTAGATTTGAGAGATATTTTTCTGAGTTAAAGAAATCATCATATTGATCATCGTTTTCCCAAGGATATGTAATAGTTTCAGAATAATCTTGAGATTCAGAAGGATTTAAGTCTACAAAAGAGCATGGAACTATCTCTGGATTGTTTTCTGAAGATAGTTTTTGAATATTTTCAATTTCAAACCATTTATCCAGAGTGGATAAGATATCTTTTTCAAAGCTTAGACGTAACTCTTCTTCGGCTTGTAAAGGTATAAATACATCCGCCTTTGGATTCGAAGTCATTTGAATATTTGAGCCAAATCTGAAAATGTCGTCCTTCTTCTGAATTTTGTTTAGATCAACTTTTGTTTTTCCAGGAAAGTATTTGATGTTTTTGAATCTGAGTTTTCGTTGACGACAACTATTTTCAAGCTTTGCTCTTTTAAAAATTGATGGTTAATATAAAATTGGAAACATAGGCTTTTGTTTTAGTCCTAGACAGAAAACAGAATTCAGAGTTGATCGTTTTTCACACGTGTAGGGATCCAGATCCTCGAATCCAAGTCCAGATCTTCCTACTTGTGTATTAATTTTGTCATGAACTTTTTGAGCATCCAGATATGTTTAATCTGTAGCTTTGTCTTTTGAACTTCAATATGTAGAACTCTCTTTCCTTCTGAAAATAGTTTTTAAGTGCAAAAGAATTTAATCTGTCACTTTCCTTAGCACTAATCTCCATTTCTTTGTTTTTCAGGAGTTTGGTTAATCTCAACTTTTCTTCTTTAAACTTAACTTCTGTGTTTTTTAAATTTTTGGAAATCTTCTCATTTTCAACATTAAGTTCCAGTTTTTCTTGAGTTAGAAGATTCATTTCTCTTTTATAAATCTCTCTCTCTCTCTTTGAGTTTCAGAGAGAGTTTTTTCAGTCTGTTTTCTCAAATTTTTTTCAGTTGTAAGCTTTTGCTTGAGTTCTTCAAAATTCTTTGATATTTCAAAAATGGTGTTTTCAAGTTCAGATGTGTCAGAGAGAGTACATAAAGGTGTTTCAGAAGGCTGATCTTCTGATTCATTTGTTCTGGCAATTGTGCAGAACATAGCTTCATCACCACTTGACTCATCTCCCAACCAATTTTCTTTTTCTGCAAAGTGAGCTCTTTCATCAACATTGTACTTGTATTTATGCTTGTAGTACAGATTGTCTTTGTTCAGAGATCCTCTTTCATCAACATTGTACTTGTATTTATGCTTGTAGTACACACATCCTTCTTTCTCTTCAACTCTTCATCCTTCTTCTCTGTCTCTGTTTTCTCAGATCTCTGGATCTCTTGACGAGGTGTATAACTGGGAACAGGGCGATCAATCCTTTTGCTTCCTTGGAAAGATCTATTACCAAACTTTTTCGTGAATTGTTTGGTAATGAGTGCCAATGAATCAGCAAAAAGCTTTGATATCGTCATCAGAGTCAGAATCATCTTCTGGAATTTCTTCTGACATGAGAGCCTTGTTTTTCCCTTTCTTCTCATCCTTACTCCTTCTGACTGATCCTCTAGACTCAGAAATTAAAGCCAGAGGTCCACCAATAGTACTTTTCTTCTGAACAACCTCATTTTCATGGGCTTGAAGAGTGCCAAAAACATCATGTAGAGACCATTGTTCCAGATCCTGATTGGCTTGTAAAGACATAGAAAGATTTGACCATTCAGGGTTTAGTCTTTTGAGATATAGCACATTATTGTTTTCTTTGGACCTGATGATGTCGCATATTTTACATAGATTTATCAGAGTGTTAAATCTATGAAAAGTCTGTTCCAGAGATTCTTCAGGAATGGCCTGGAAACTGTTGTATTCATTTAGAGCTTGGGCTCTTCTGTTTTTCTTCATTTTCGCACTACCTTCCAGAAGGTTTTCCAATTGATCCCATAATTTCTTTGCACTATTACAGAAATCCAGAGATTGGAATATATCATTCGGAATAGCCATGATTAATAGACTTTTAGCTTTTCTGGACAGTTCAACCTTAGCTTTCTCTGGATCCGTCCAATTATCCCTTGATTTTGGAATACTCCTAGCAGGGACTTCATCAGTAACTGCTGTAGCAGGAACCCTTGGGATAGTTGTCATTGGAACGAATGGACCGTTTTGAACAATAGGATATAGATCGGTATCTAATCCTTCAAAGAAGTTGATCATTTGGATTTTCCATTATAGATATTCATCACGTATTAGAGTAGGAGGTTTAGTCAGAGAACCAGAGGTGTATACAGCGTTCAGATTTGAATTAGCCATATTACCAGAAACAGAGATTTTGAAGATTAATGAATATTTATTTGAAATTTGAATCAATTTAATTCCAAAATGATCGAAATGAGACTGTATACTTACCAATCACAGGTTTAAGCAAAAAATACCACAGATTTAGAGAGGATTGTAATGAATTTTAACAAAATCTCGTAAAACAGGGTAGAATGAAGAATAGAAGCTTAAAACTGAAAAATACTGTAAAATAGAAACGGGATTTCTTCAAATGGAAGAGATCTAATAATCAATAGATTGATTATCAGGCTCTGATACCAATTGTTGGAACCCAGATCCCTTTCTATCAAGTAATCAATAGATCAAAAGTGTAAATATGAGCGGAAGCAAGAAGATCTAAGACTAACAGTACGATTAGTAAGAACAAAATAGGAAGAACAATCGTAATTGATATTTGATGATTCACAACAGTGTGCACAAAACAATAGCTCTCTATTTCGTATTCTTCAATCGATACAATTACAATCTGTAAAAGAACTATTTATACGAATACAATCAATGAAAGTCAACTACATAGCCTATTACAATGAGACATGTAAGCAAGGAAGTAACAAACTGAGAGACACACGGAGGGTGTGCTTGTCACGTCATCTGATGCATATTAGTTGCTCAATTATGTTTCATACTTCACCAAAATGAGGTCTAACAAATGTAACATTGGAATGTCCAAGGTTGCCACCTTCATAGATCCTTGTTACGCATAAAAGCATAAAAATGTGAACTTTTTTTATAGTTTATCATAAAAGGGTGTAAAAGTTTGTATTTTTTAATACTTGGGTGAAAAAACCTTGTATTTATTTTCAATTTTCTTTCCTATATTGATACAAAATATGATGATTTTAATGTAAGTATTCAAAGACGTGATCATTTTTACACCGTTGTTTGACAAAGTTTTAAAAAAATCACGACCTTGATATATGTTCTTTCGCAGAATCGAGAAATAGGTGATCAATGTTTCATCAGAACGTCCAAGGTTGTTACCTTTATAGATCCTTGTTACACATAGAATGGTAAAAATGTGAACTTTTTTGTAGTTTATCATTAAACAATGTAAAAGCTTTTATTTTTTAATACTTGTGTTGAAAAACAATGAAAAAACTTGCATTTATCTTCAATATTTAAAGACGTGATCTTTTACACCGTTGTTTGTTATAGATTTAAAAAATCATGACCTTAATACAGGGTTTAAAAACTATAAAAAAAATACAAGGTTTTACACCGTTTTATGAAAAATTATAAAAAAGTTCACATTTTTACCGTTCTATGCGTAACAGGGATCTATAAAGATGACAACATTGGACGTTCCAGTGAAACATTGATCACCTTTTTCTCGATTCTGCGAAAGAACATATATCAAGGTCATGATTTTTTTAAAACTTTGTCAAACAACAGTGTAAAAATGATCACGTCTTTGAATACTTACATTTAAAATCATTATATTTTGTATCAACATAGGAAGGAAAATTGAAAATAAATACAAGTTTTTTCACACAAGTATTAAAAATTACAAACTTTTACACCCTTTTAAGATAAACTATAAAAAAGATGGCAACTTATTCCAATGTTTGTTATAGATTTATTTTCAATTTTCTTTTCTATAGTGATATAAAATATGATAATTTAAAACGAAAATATTTAAAGATGTTAATCTTCTTTACACCGTTGTTTGTTATAGATTTAAAAAATCATGACCTTGATATAAGTTCCTTTGTATAATCGAGAAAAAGGTGACCAATGTTTCATTGGAACGTCCTAGGTTGTCACCTTTATAGATCCTTGTTACACATAAAAGCGTAAAAATGTGAACTTTTTTATAGTTTATCATAAAAGGGTGTAAAAGTTTGTATTTTTTAATACTTGTGTGAAAAAACTTGTATTTATTTTTAATTTTCTTTCCTATATTGATACAAAATATGATGATTTTAAATGTAAGTACTATTTTTACACTGTTGTTTGACAAAATTTTAAAAAAATCATGACCTTGGTATATGTTCTTTCGCAGAATCGAGAAAAAGGTGATCAATGTTTCATTGGAACGTCCAAGGTTGTCACCTTTATATATCTTTGTTACGCATAGAAACGTAAAAATGTGAACTTTTTTGTAGTGTTTCATAAAACGGTGTAAACGCTTTTATTTTTTAATACTTGTGTTGAAAAACAATCAAAAAACTTGCATTTATTTTCAATGTTCTTTCCTGTAGTGATACAAAATATGATGATTTTAAATGCAAATATTTAAAGACGTGATCTTTTACATCGTTGTTTGTTATAGATTTTAAAAGTAAATTACAATTTTGGTCCTTTATCTATGCTCGCCTTTTGGTTTTGGTCCCTCCAAAGGTAAAAGTACATTCTTGGTCCCTTAAACGAGTTTTTGATAACACTCTTGGTCCCTCCGGCTAACGCCGTCCATAATGTTGCCGTTAGGCATCCGATGTGCCCCTCACGTGAGGGGCATTTTAGTCTTTTCGTTTAATATCAATTTAACTTAAAAATAAAATAAAAACTATGTTCTTAATTTAATTATTAAATTAAGTAATTTAAAAATAAAATAGAAAACCCACCATATTAGCACCATCTCCATTCTCCACTTGACAACTTCATCTTCATCCTCATATAGAAAACTCATCTGAGGTAGAAAACTCTATCATATTGACTAAAAAACCCATCTAAAATAAATGAAGATTACAACCATTCTTCTTCCCTTCTTCCGAAATGAAAACCATTCATCTTCATCATCACATTCTTCAGATCCATTTACCCTCTCTCTTTTGTGATTCGTCGGAAATCACACCCTTCCCTCCGCTTTTCTCCGACAACAGCACAACCTCCATCTCTAGATCTGAAGAAATCTTGAACCGGTGCCTGCTCATTTCCAGATCTGAAGAAATCGTCGACCGGTGCATGCTCGTTTCCAAATCTGAAGAAATCGTCGGCCGGTGAATGCTCGTTTCCAGATTTGAAGAAATCGTCGTCGCCTCTTTCTAGATCTGAAGAAATCGTTCTTCTCTATCACCCAGGTGCATGCTCGTTCTGAAGAAATCATTCTAGATCTGAAGAAATCGTTCTTCTCTAGATCTGAAAATTTTTAGTTCTTCTCTTTTACTTCTTTTTTGTTTACAAATAGCTTGGAATTTGTAGATGTTTATATGTAATTTGTTCTTGTGTATAAATATGATGTTTGATTGAAGTTTTTAAGCTTTTGAATTAATTTTAAATGTTTTGGGTTTGTTTGCATCTGTTTAGGATTTATGTTTTGGGTTTGAACTTGATCTAAGATTTATGTTTTGGGTTGGAATTGATTTAGGATTTAGATTATAATGTTTGAAGGTTTTGGGTTTGAATCTGATTCAATATTTTTGGTTTTGAATCTGATTTACAATTTATGTTTTGAATATGATTTAGGTTTTGTGGTTGAATCTTGGTGGTGGTGGTGGTGGACTTGTGGTGGTGGTGGTGGACTAGTGGTTGTGGTGGTGGTGGTGGTGACGATGACGATGACGGTGGTGGTGATCATAAATTCATAAGAGTAAATTGTTTAATAATTTTTAATATTATATTATATTTATTTTATAGGAAATAAAAAACATAAATAGACTAAATTAACTGATATCAAAAGGAAAGACTAAAATGCCCCTCATGTGAGGGGCACATGGGATACCTAACGGCAGCAATATGGACGACGTTAGCTGGAGGGTCCAATGGCGTTATCAAAAACTTGTTTAACGGACCAAGAATGTACTTTTACCTTTAAAGGGACCAAAACCAAAAAGCGAGCATAGATAAAGGACCAAAATTGTAATTTACTCTAGATTTAAAAAATCATCACCTTAATACAAGTAGTTTCGTAGAACCGTCAAAAAAGGTGACCAATGTTTCATTCGAACGTCCAAAGTTGTCTCCTTTATGGATCTTTGTTATGCATAGAAGCCGAAAAGTGTGAATTTTTTTTATAGTTTATCATAAAAGGGTGTAAAAACTTGTATTTTTTAATACTTGTGACGAAAAACTGTCAAAAAAACTTGTATTTATTTTTAATGTGTTTCTCCTATTGTGAAACAAAATGTGATGATTTAAAATGCAAATATTTAAAGACTTGATCTTTTTTCCACCGTTGATTGTCATTGATTTAAAAAATCATGACCTTGATATAGGTTGTTTCGTAGAATTAATAAATAAGGAAACCGATGTTTCATTGGAACGTTCAAGCTTGTCACCTTCATAGATCCTTGTTACGCATAGAACCGTAAAAAGGTGAACTTTTTTTATAGTTTTTCATAAAACGATGTAAAACCTTGTAATTTTTAATACTCGTGTCCAAAAACTGTCGAAAAACTTGTATTTATTTTCAATATTCTTCCCTATAGTGATATAAATTATGATAATTTTAAAGACGTTATCTTTTTTACACCGTTGTTTGTTATAGATTTAAAAAATCATGACATTGATATATGTTCCATCCTAGAATCGAGAAAAATGTGACCAATGTAACATTGGAATGTCCAAGGTTGCCATCTTTTTATTTTCAAGGTTGCCATCTTTTTTCTAGTTTATCTTAAAAGGGTGTAAAAGTTTGTATTTTTTAATACTTGTGTGAAAAAACTTTTATTTATTTTCAATTTTCTTTCCTATCTTGATACAAAATATAGTGATCATTTTTACACTGTTGTTTGACAATGTTATAAAAAAATCATAACCTTGATATATGTTATTTCGCAGAATCGAGAAAAAGGTGATCAATGTTTCGTTGGAACGTCCAAGGTTGTCACCTTTATAGATCTCTGTTACGCATAGAACGGTAAAAATGTGAATTTTTTTATAGTTTTTCATAAAACGGTGTAAAACCTTGTAATTTTTAATACTCGTGTCGAAAAACTGTCAGAAAAACTTGTATTTATTTTCAATGTTCTTTCCTATAGTGATATAAAATATGATAATTTAAAATGCAAATATTTAAAGACGTTGTCTTTTTTACACCATTGTTTGTTATAGATTTAAAAAATCATGACCTTGATATAGGTTCCTTCGTAGAATCGAGAAAAAGACGACCAATGTTTCATTGGAACGTCCAAGGTTGTCACCTTTATATATCCTTGTTACGCATTAAAGCGTAAAAATGTGAACTTTTTTATTGTTTATCATAAAAGGGTGTAAAAGTTTGTATTTTTTAATACTTGTGTGAAAAAACCTTGTATTTAATTTCAATTTTCTTTCCTATATTGATACAAAATACGATGATTTTAAATGTAAGTATTCAAAGATGTGATCATTGATCATTTTACACCGTTGTTTGACAAAGTTTTAAAAAAAATCATGACCTCGATATATGTTCTTTCGCAGAATCGAGAAATAGGTGATCAATGTTTCATTAGAACGTCCAAGGTTGTTACCTTTATAGATCCTTGTTACACATAGAACGGTAAAAATGTGAACTTTTTTGTAGTTTATCATTAAACGATGTAAAAGCTTTTATTTTTTAATACTTGTGTCGAAAAACAATGAAAAAACTTGCATTTATCTTCAATGTTCGTTCCTGTCGTGATACAAAATGTGATGATTTTAAATGAAAATATTTAAAGACGTGATCTTTTACACCGTTGTTTGTTATAGATTTAAAAAATCATGACCTTAATACAGGGTTTAAAAACTATAAAAAAATACAAGGTTTTACACCGTTTTATGAAAAACTATAAAAAAGTTCACATTTTTACCGTTCTATGCGTAACAGGGATCTATAAAGATGACAACATTGGACGTTCCAGTGAAACATTGATCACCTTTTTCTCGATTCTGCGAAAGAACATATATCAAGGTCATGATTTTTTTAAAACTTTGTCAAACAACAGTGTAAAAATGATCACGTCTTTGAATACTTACATTTAAAATCATTATATTTTGTATAAACATAGGAAAGAAAATTGAAAATAAATACAAGTTTTTTCACACAAGTATTAAAAATTACAAACTTTTACACCCTTTTAAGATAAACTGTAAAAAAGATGGCAACTTATTCCAATGTTTGTTATAGATTTATTTTCAATTTTCTTTCCTATAGTGATATAAAATATGATAATTTAAAACGAAAATATTTAAAGATGTTATCTTCTTTACACCGTTGTTTGTTATAGATTTAAAAATCATGACCTTGATATAAGTTCCTTTGTATAATCGAGAAAAAGGTGACCAATGTTTCATTGAAACGTCCTAGGTTGTCACCTTTATAGATCCTTGTTACACATAAAAGCGTAAAAATGTGAACTTTTTTATAGTTTATCATAAAAGGGTGTAAAAGTTTGTATTTTTTAATACTTGTGTGAAAAAACTTGTATTTATTTTTAATTTTCTTTCCTATATTGATACAAAATATGATGATTTTAAATGTAAGTACTATTTTTACACTGTTGTTTGACAAAATTTTAAAAAAATCATGACCTTGGTATATGTTCTTTCGCAGAATCGAGAAAAAGGTGATCAATGTTTCATTGGAACGTCCTAGGTTGTCATCTTTATAGATCCTTGTTACGCATAAAAGCGTAAAAATGGGAACTTTTTTATAGTTTATCATAAAAGGGTGTAAAAGTTTGTATTTTTTAATACTTGTGTGAAAAAACTTGTATTTATTTTTAATTTTCTTTCCTATATTGATACAAAATATGATGATTTTAAATGTAAGTACTATTTTACACTGTTGTTTGACAAAATTTTAAAAAAATCATGACCTTGGTATATGTTCTTTCGCATAATCGAGAAAAAGGTGATCAATGTTTCATTGGAACGTCCAAGGTTGTCACCTTTATATATCCTTGTTACGCATAGAAACGTAAAAATGTGAACTTTTTTGTAGTGTTTCATAAAACGGTGTAAAAGCTTTTATTTTTTAATACTTGTGTTGAAAAACAATCAAAAAACTTGCATTTATTTTCAATGTTCTTTCCTGTAGTGATACAAAATGTGATGATTTTAAATGCAAATATTTAAAGACGTGATCTGTTACACCGTTGTTTGTTATAGATTTTAAAAGTAAATTACAATTTTGGTCTTTTATCTATGCTCGCCTTTTGGTTTTGGTCCCTCCAAAGGTAAAAGTACATTCTTGGTCCCTTAAACGAGTTTTTGATAACACTCTTGGTCCCTCCGGCTAACGCCGTCCATAATGTTGCCGTTAGGCATCCGATGTGCCCCTCACGTGAGGGGCATTTTAGTCTTTTCGTTTAATATCAATTTAACTTAAAAATAAAATAAAAACTATGTTCTTAATTTAATTATTAAATTAATTAATTTAAAAATAAAATAGAAAACCCACCATATTAGCACCATCTCCATTCTCCACTTGACAACTTCATCTTCATCCTCATATAGAAAACCCATCTGAGGTAGAAAACTCTATCATATTGACTAAAAACCCATCTAAAATAAATGAAGATTACAACCATTCATCTTCCCTTCTTCCGAAATGAAAACCATTCATCTTCATCATCACATTCTTCAGATCCATTTACCCTCTCTCTTTTGTGATTCTTCGGAAATCACACCCTTCCCTCCGCTTTTCTCCGACAACAACACAACCTCCATCTCCAGATCTGAAGAAATCGTGGACCGGTGCATGCTCGTTTCCAGATCTGAAGAAATCGTCGACCGGTGCATGCTCGTTTCCAAATCTGAAGAAATCGTCGACCGGTGAATGCTCGTTTCCAGATTTGAAGAAATCGTCGGCGCCTCTTTCTAGATCTGAAGAAATCGTTCTTCTATATCACCCAGGTGCATGCTCGTTCTGAAGAAATCATTCTAGATCTGAAGAAATCGTTCTTCTCTAGATCTGAAAATTTTTAGTTCTTCTCTTTTACTTCTTTTTTGTTTACAAATAGCTTGGAACTTGTAGATGTTTATATGTAATTTGTTCTTGTGTATAAATATGATGTTTGATTGAAGTTTTTAAGCTTTTGAATTAATGTTAAATATTTTGGGTTTGTTTGCATCTGTTTAGGATTTATGTTTTGGGTTTGAACTTGATCTAAGATTTATGTTTTGGGTTTGAATTGATTTAGGATTTAGATTATAATGTTTGAAGGTTTTGGGTTTGAATCTGATTCAATATTTTTGGTTTTGAATCTGATGTACAATTTATGTTTTGAATATGATTTAGGTTTTGTGGTTGAATCTTGGTGGTGGTGGTGGTGGACTTGTGGTGGTGGTGGTGGTGGACTGGTGGTTGTGGTTGTGGTTGTGGTTGTGGTTGTGGTTGTGGTGGTGGTGGTGGTGGTGGTGGTGGTGACGGTGACGGTGACGGTGATCATAAATTCATAAGAGTAAATTGTTAAATAGTTTTTAATATTATATTATATTTATTTATTTATTTATTTTATACGAAATAAAAAACATAAATAGACTGAATTAACTGATATTAAACGGAAAGACTAAAATGCCCCTCATGTGAGGGGCACATGGGATACCTAACGACAGCAATATAGACGACGTTAGCTGGAGGGACCAATAGCGTTATCAAAAACTCGTTTAAGGGACCAAGAATGTACTTTTACCTTTGGAGGTACCAAAACCAAAAAGCGAGCATAGATAAAGGACCAAAATTGTAATTTACTCTAGATTTAAAAAATCATGACCTTAATACGTAGTTTCGTAGAACCGTCAAAAAAGGTGACCAATGTTTCATTCGAACGTCCAAAGTTGTTTCCTTTATAGATCTTTGTTATGCATAGAAGCCGAAAACTGTGAATTTTTTTAATAGTTTATCATAAAAGGGTGTAAAAACTTGTATTTTTTAATACTTGTGACGAAAACTGTCAAAAAAACTTGTATTTATTTTCAATGTGTTTCTCCTATTGTGAAACAAAATGTGATGATTTAAAATGCAAATATTTAAAGACTTGATCTTTTTTCCACCGTTGTTTGTCATTGATTTAAAAAATCCTGACCTTGATATAGGTTGTTTCGTAGAATTAAGAAATAAGGAGACCGATGTTTCATTGGAACGTTCAAGCTTGTCATCTTCATAGATCCTTGTTACGCATAGAACCGTAAAAAGGTGAACTTTTTTTATAGTTTTTCATAAAACGGTGTAAAACCTTGTAGTTTTTAATACTCGTGTCCAAAAACTGTCGAAAATCGTGTATTTATTTTCAATATTCTTCCCTATAGTGATATAAATTATGATAATTTTAAAGACGTTATCTTTTTTACACCGTTGTTTGTTATAGATTTAAAAAATCATGACCTTGATATAGGTTCCTTCGTAGAATCGAGAAAAAGATGACCAATGTTTCATTGGAACGTCCAAGGTTGTCACCTTTATAGATCCTTGTTACGCATAAAAGCGTAAAAATGTGAACTTTTTTATTGTTTATCATAAAAGGGTGTAAAAGTTTGTATTTTTTTAATACTTGTGTGAAAAAACCTTGTATTTAATTTCAATTTTCTTTCCAATATTGATACATAATATGATGATTTTAAATGTAAGTATTCAAGGACGTGATTATTTTTACACCGTTGTTTGACAAAGTTTTAAAACAATCATGACCTTGGTATATGTTCTTTCGCAAAATCGAGAAAAAGGTGATCAATGTTTCATTGGAACGTCCAACGTTGTCACCTTTATATATTCTTGTTACGCATAGAACGGTAAAAATGTGAAATTTTTTATAGTTTATCATAAAACGGTGTAAAAGCATTTATCTTCAATGTTCTTTCCTGTCGTGATACAAACTGTGATGATTTTAAATGAAAATATTTAAAGACGTGATCTTTTACACCGTTGTTTGTTTTAGATTTAAAAAATCATGACCTTAATACAAGTTGTGTCGTAGAACCGTCAAAAAAGGTGACCAATGTTTCATTCGAACGTCGAAAGTTGTCTCCATTATAGATCCTTGTTACGCATGGAAGCCAAAAACTGTGAATTTTTTTTATATTTTATCATAAAAAGGTGTAAAAACTTGTATTTTATATTACTTGTGACAAAAAACTGTCAAAAAAACTAGTATTTATTTTCAATGTGTTTTTCCTATTGTGATACAAAACGTGATGATTTAAAACGCAAATATTTAAAGACGTGATCTTTTTTACATCGTTGTTTGTCATAGATATAAAAAATCATGACCTTGATATAGGTTGTTTCGTAGATTTGAGAAATAAGGTGACCGATGTTTCAATGGAACGTCCAAACTTGTCACCTTCATAGATCCTTCTTACGCATTGAACCGTAAAAATGTGAATTTTTTTTAATAGTTTGTCATAAAACAGTGTAAAACCTTGTAATATTTAATACTCGTGTCGAAAAACTTGTATTTATTTTCAATGTTCTTTCCTATAGTGATATAAAATATGATAATTTAAAATGAAAATATTTAAAGACGTTATATTTTTTACACCGTTGTTTGTTATAGATTTAAAAAATCAGGACCTTAATACAAGTTGTTTTGTAGAACCGTCAAAAAAGGTTACCAATGTTTCATTGGAACGTCCAAAAGTGTCTCCTTTATAGATCCTTGTTACACATAGAAGCCGAAAACTGTGAATTTTTTTTATAGTTTATCGTAAAAAGGTGTAAAAACTTGTATTTTATATTACTTGTGACGAAAAACTGTCAAAAAAACCTGTATTTATTTTCAATGTGTTTTTTTCTATTGTGATACAAAATGTGATGATTTAAAATGCAAATATTTAAAGACGTGATCTTTTTTACATCGTTGTTTGTCATAGATTTTAAAAATCATGACCTTGATATAGGTTGTTTCGTTGAATTGAGAAATAAGGTGACCGATGTGTACTGGAACGTCCAAACTTGTCACCTTCATAGATCCTTGTTACGCATAGAACCGTAAAAATGTGAACTTTTTATAGTTTTTCATAAAACAGTGTAAAACCTAGTAATTTTTAATACTCGTGTCGAAAAGCTGTCGAAAAACTTGTATTTATTTTCAATATTCTTTTCTATAGTGATATAAAATATGATAAGTTAAAATGAAAATATTTAAAGACGTTATCTTTTTTACACCGTTGTTTGTTACAGATTTAAAAAATCTTGACCTTGATATGGGTACCTTCGTAGAATCGAGAAAAAGGTGACCAATGTTTCATTGGAACGTCCAAGGTTGTCACCTTTATAGATCCTTGTTACGCATAAAAGCATAAAAATGTGAACTTTTTTATAGTTTATGATAAAAGGGTGTAAAAGTTTGTATTTTTTAATACTTGTGTGAAAAAACCTTGTATTTATTTTCAATTTTCTTTCCAATATTGATACAAAATATGATGATTTTAAATGTAACTATTCAAGGACATGATTATTTTTACACCGTTGTTTGACAAAGTTTTAAAAAAATCATGACCTTGGTATATGTTCTTTCGCAAAATCGAGAAAAATGTGATCAATGTTTCATTGGAACGTCCAAGGTTGTCACCTTTATATATCCTTGTTACGCATAGAACCGTAAAAATGTGAACTTTTTTGTAGTTTATCATAAAACGCTGTAAAAGCTTTTACTTTTTAATACTTGTGTCGAAAAACAATAAAAAAACTTGCATTTATCTTCAATGTTCATTCCTGTCGTGATACAAAATGTGATGATTTTAAATGAAAATATTTAGAGACGTGATCTGTTACACCGTTGTTTGTTATAGATTTAAAAAAATATGACCTTACTACAAGTTGTTTCGTAGAACCGTCAAAAAAGGTTACCAATGTTTCATTGGAACGTCCAAAAGTGTCTCCTTTATAGAGCCTTGTTACGCATAGAAGCCGAAAACTGTGAATTCTTTTTATAGTTTATCATAAAAAGGTGTAAAAACTTGTATTTTAAATTACTTGTGACGAAAAACTGTCAAAAAAAACCTGTATTTATTTTCAATGTGTTTTTCCTAGTGTGATACAAAATGTGATGATTTAAGATGCAAATATTTAAAGACGTGATCTTTTTTACATCGTTGTTTGTCATAGATTTTAAAAATCATGACCTTGATATAGGTTGTTTCGATGAATTGAGAAATAAGGTGACCGATGTGTCACTGGAACGTCCAAACTTGTCACCTTCATAGATCCTTGTTACGCATAGAACCGTAAAAATGTGAACTTTTTTATAGTTTTTCATAAAACAGTGTAAAACCTAGTAATTTTTAATACTCGTGTCGAAAAATTGTCGAAAAACTTGTATTAATTTTCAATGTTCTTTCCTATAGTGATATAATACATGATAATTTAAAATGCAAATATTTGAAGACGTTATCTTTTTTACACTGTTGTTTGTTATAGATTTAAAAAATCATGACCTTGATATAGGTTCATTCGTAGAATCGAAAAAAAGGTGACCAATGTTTCATTGGAACGTCCAAGGTTGTCACCTTTATAGATCTTGTTACGCATAAAAGCGTAAAAATGTGAACTTTTTTATAGTTTATCATAAAAGGGTGTAAAAGTTTGAATTTTTTAATACTTGTGTGAAATTGCTATCCGCACCCCTACCTGTAGTTTTTAGGTGGGATTGCTATCCGCACCTCTACTTGTCGGTTTTTAGTTGGGATTATCCGTCCAATAGTGCTATTCACAAATACCCTCGGCTCCTCAGTTGAGTTAATAGTAGTGTACAAGTTTTTATGGAACATTTTACTCAATACAAACTATTAGTGTACATGCCTTAGTGCCCATTAACATCAATTTCATAGTGTTTCACATTTGGTAATGCAAATAGCTCAAATATATACATTTAATCATGCTTTTCACCCCAAAACGTATAAATACTTTAAAAGAGGGGCTGTGAATACTCACCATAGATGTCCATATATGTCCAACTTGTTTATCTATAGTCCCGTTATACATAATGCACATATGCTCTTTAATAAGGTAATTTATACCGAAAGTAATGTTATAATCCTTCAAGTGATCAAAATTCATGAAATCAAACAATTCCAGAATTTCACTTTCGGACAGAAACTAATAGTGCTAAAAATGATCATATTACAGTGACATCCAAAATGACATAGTTTCCCATCTTTTTATATGTGATACAATACTGAGTTAAGGTCATTGTGACCAAATTTCATGCATTTTGGACATGTAAAAATGGTTCAAATAATTTATACAAAACAGTGTATCACAGTAGGTATGACAGATTACACCCTATTGGTAAAGCAACCATTTGAGGAGTTCTACTAAATGTTTTTCAGAAATTTCAGTTGGATTATAAACACAACACATAAATGAAACTTTTAAGATAAAAATCACTCATTTGGATTATAAAACACAACACATACAAAGTAGGGTTTGCACACCTAACATGTTTTAGGTGTTTGGAGGGTCAAAACTCCATATTTTCATGTGATTCCACTTGTAAACAGAAGATAACTCATAAAACTAACTCTCAAAAGAAAAATCATCCTTTTTCATTGAGTTTTGAAAGACATATGGCCATTTGAACATGCATGCACAAATCTGTCAGCTTTAGACAGATTACACACTCATTTTGTTTTGATTAATTGAAACCCCAAATCACCACATCTTTGAGTGAAACCAGTGGAATTTGATAGGTAACTTATTTAAATGAATTCTAGAATAAAAATCAAGTAATTTGGATGATTATTTTGTGAGTTATGGTTGTTCAAAGTAGGGTTTACCTACTGTTGAACTTCCAGATGCACATCTAACTTGTTATGAGCATTTTGGGGGGTCAAAACTCAATGTTTTTTAGTGAGACCACTTGGATTAAAACCCCAACTCATAAAATAAACATTTAAAAAGAATATTCATGATATTTGAACTATTATTTGCAAGAAATGGACGATTTATGCACATGCATATAATCTGTCAGCACCCAAAAATGCATTTCTAAGAATCAATCCAACATGCAAATGTGTTTTTGCTTAGATTTCTTGTGTTCTATGTGTTTGGGTCATAGATTATCATTATTATAGCCATGTTTCACATATCTTGGTGTATAATCTCCCCTTAGAACTAAGAAATTAGTGGTTGGTTGAAAAAAAACAACTCAAAGAACACAAAAAAAAAGGTTTTTCAATAAAATTTGTAAGAAAGAGATGAAAGTTAAGTTGGTACCTTGTTTGGATGATGAAAAGGATGTATTATCTTCAATGTTCTTGCTATTTTGATGGAGATTTGATGAAGAATGTGGCTGGAAATGAAGGATGAAGATGAATATGTTCTAAACCCCTTGAGTTCTTAGAGAGATAAGAGAGTTTTTTATTCAAATTTTGGAGTGAAAAGTAAAAATGAGGTAAAATAGAAAAAAATGGCTTTTATATGTGGGAGGAGAAGGGGGGGGGGGGGGCATGAGGGGGCCCAAGCCCATTCTTTATAAAATAAAAAAATATTAATGCGTAAGGCCCAAAATTGTTAATATGTCATTTTTCTAAATTTTGACATTTTTCTCCAAACTGTAAGCCCATTTTGGTTAAATTCTAACAAAAAATAAAAGTTTTGTATTTAACATACTAAAACTATATATTTTATACAAATTGGGTATAAATTAGAGCATTTGTCACTATATAGGACGTTTCAGATATTTACGGGTCGGAGCCGGACTTTCTAAGCAACTACCGGAAACTCTAGAAATTTTTTGGTCAATCTAATCTAACTAACTCCTATTCTTATAACCTAACTATAATAACACTAACAAACTTAATAAAAGCTAACCTGGAAGTTCAAATTTGACAGTTGTCACAGTTTCCCCCTGTTAGAGAAATTTCGTCCCGAAATTTAATGACTACTACTGCCAATTGACTCCTTTGCAAACAAATGCGAATATTTTTCTTTCATGAAATCTTCTCGTTCCCAAGTATACTTTTATGATAGTAATTGCTTCGAATTCCAGTGAACTTTTATGATAGGAATTTTACTGTGTCTCCACCGTTTGACTTCTCTTTCAAGTATTTCGATTGGTTCTTCAATGAAGAGTAGCCGATCATTAATCTGAACATCTTCCAAAGGTAGAACTATTGTTTCATCCGTTAGGCACTTCTTCAAGTTCGACACATGAAACGTGTCGTGGATGTCGCTTAACTCATGTGGCAACTTTAGTTTGTACGCTACAGGTCCAATTCTTTCGGTTATTTCAAATGGAACAACGTATCTGGGACCCAGCATGCCTCTCTTCCTAAAACGTACTAGTCCTTTCCATGGTGATACCTTCAAAACCACTTTATCACCTGCTTGGAATTCTAACGGCTTTCTCCGATTATCCGCATAACTCTTCTGACGATCTTTTGCTGTCTTGAGTCTTTCTTTGATGATTGAGATCTTCTCAGTGGTCTCCTGAGTAATATCGGGCGTGGTCAGCTGTGTATCTTCGATTTCTAACCAACTAAGTGGTGATCTACATTTTCGTCCGTATAGGGCTTCATATGGCGCGCACTGAATGTTGGTGTGATAGATGTTGTTATATGAGAATTCAACAAGTGGTAGGTGGGTATCCCAACTCCCACCAAAATCTATCGCACATGCACGCAGCATATCCTCTAGCGTTTGAATTGTTCTTTCCGATTGTCCATCCGTTTGAGGATGATAGGCAGTGCTATAATCCAAACGTGTACCCAATGCCTTTTGAAGAGACTGCCAAAATCGTGACGTAAAACGTGTGTCTCTATCTAAAATAATGGAAGTAGGCACACCATGACGTGTAACTATTTCGTTGATGTAAATTTGTGCATGCCTTTCCATGCCGAAATCTTCGCGAATAGGGATGAAATGAGCTGATTTTGTAAGTCGATCGACTATAACCCATATAGAATCATGTCCTTTCCCAGTTCTGGGTAGCTTGGTTATGAAATCCATAGTTATTTGCTCCCATTTCCATTGGGGAATTTCGGGTTCTTGAAGTAGACCGGATGGTTTCTGATGTTCGGCCTTGACTTGAGCACAAGTTAAACACTTGCTTACATACTCAGCAATATCTTTCTTCATTCCTGGCCACCAATAGTATTGCTTCAGATCCTTATACATCTTATCCGCTCCTGGGTGAACCGAATATCTGGATCGATGCGCTTCATCCAAGATGGTTGATCGTAGATTTCCAACCTTTGGTACCCATACTTTATTTTTAAAGTAATGCACTCCATCTGATTGTAATTCAAATTCTTTTTCTAAGTGATGCAAGGTCTCATTCTTCAAATTCACGTCTTTTAAAGCTTCTCTTTCCGCTTCCAAATTTTGAGTCTTTAAACTTGTTTGTACCATCATTCCCATAGCTCGTACTCTCACCGACTTCACTCTTTCTTTTCTGCTTAATGCGTCGGCTACTACGTTAGCCTTGCCCGGATGGTACTTTATTTCACAATCGTAGTAGTCACTAAGTAGCTTGACCCATCTTCTTGGCCTCATATTGAGCATTTTCTGGTCAAGAATGTGCTGAAGGCTTTTAGGATCAGTGAATATGGTGCACTTAGTGCCGTAGAGATAGTGTCTCCAGATTTTGAGTGCGAACACCACCGCCCCTAACTCCAAGTCATGGGTGGTGTAATTCTTCTCATGAATCTTTAATTGCCTCGAGGCGTATGCGATAACTTTGTCTTTTTTTGCATCAGTACGCATCCCATCCCTTGATGTGAAGCGTCACAGTAGACTACAAAGTTATCCACTCCCTCTAGTAAAGCCAAAATCGGTGCGTTGCATAACTTGTATTTGAGAGTCTGGAATGCTTTCTCTTGTCTCTTTCCCCAAATAAACTTCTTATCTTGGAGAAGTTTTTGATAAATCGCCGATAATAACCTGCCAATCCAAGAAATTGACGGATCTCAGTTGGTGTCTTCGGGGCTTCCCATTTCTTAATGGCCTCGATCTTAGCTGGATCAACATGCATCCCTTTTTCATTTACTACGTGGCCAAGAAAATGCACTTCGCGAATCCAGAATTCGCATTTGGAGAATTTGGCGTACAGTTTTTCATTTCTGAGCAATTCTAGTATCAGCTTTAAATGTTGTTCATGCTCCTTCTTGTCTCGTGAATATATGAGTATATCATCTATAAACACGATCACGAACTTGTCTAGGTACGATCGACATACTCTATTCATTAAATCCAAGAAGACTGCTGGTGCGTTTGTTAGCCCGAAAGGCATAACTAGGAACTCGTAATGACCATAACGAGTTCTAAATGTTGTCTTAGGAATGTCTTCTTCACAAACTCTCATCTGATGATATCCCGATCGAGGGTCGATCTTTGAGAAATACGTAGCACCTTGAAGTTGATCAAATAAGTCATCAATTCGAGGAAGGGGGTATCAGTTCTTGATAGTCAACTTATTGAGTTCCCTATAATCGATACACATTCGAAAGGATCCATCATTCTTTTTAACAAACAAAACTGGAGCTCCCCAAAGGTGAAGAGTTGGGTCTGATGAATCCGTTATTGAGTAACTCCTGAAGTTTTCTGACAGTTCCTGCATTTCCGATGTGCTAACCGGTATTGTGATTTCGCCACGGGCGCAACTCCAGGAATTAAATCTATGTGAAACTCGACTTGTCTTGGCGGGGGTATTCCAGGCAATTCGTCTGGAAATACTTTGGGAAAATCCCGAACTATAGGGATATCTTGAATGCATTTCTCTTTGGCCTTCTTATCCATGACATGAGCTAACAATGCAATGCAGTCCTTTCTCAAATATTTTCGCATCTTCATACACGTCACCATTTTAATATCTCTTCTGGGTTTCTCTTCGTGTACTTCGAGTATTCCTCCGTCAGGTAGTGGAACTCGAACGATCTTCTCGGAACAGCATATTTTAGCTCGGTTCTTAGACAACCAATCCATGCCCACAATTATGTCGAAACTTCCCAATTTAATCGGGATTAGATCTATACTAAAATCCCTACTGGCCAAGTTTAAGGGGCAGTTCATTATTATGTCTTTAGCCCTACTTTCCTGTCCGTTGGCATATTCAATGACATATATTTCTTTCAACTTTTGAGGTTTTAGATCTATCTTTGATCTAAAATCTGTCGACACATAACTCCTATCTGCTCCAGAATCGAATAGTACTGATGCATAATGATCGTTTAGAAGAAACGTACCTGTGACTACATCTGGGTTCTTCCTTGCTTCTTCAGCTCCAATCTCGAACACTCGACCTCTTGCCGGACCTCCTTGATTTCCTTGATTAGTTGGCCGCACTTGATTAGTATTTGGTCTCTGGTTCCATCTTGGACATGCATTCCGGAATTGATCCGGGCTTCCACACTCGAAACATGCCCGCCTTCCAGTACTTTTACAATCTTTGGCATAATGACCTCCTCTGTTGCATTTCTGACAGATAATACACCGTCCAGCATGCTGTCTATTGCACTTGTCACACTTTTGATAAGTTATTTTCTCCTTCTCTGCTGATTGAGTCTGAATCCCGTAGTTTCCTGATATCTTCAGATTCTTTCCCATTCTTCCCCCAGATTGTCTTTGTTGATCCCAGATGAACAAGCACAATGACAAGTAAACGTTAATATTAATGTAATACGACAATAAAGATGTTAAGGAACTTACGTAGTCGTATATCTCTTGATTGTATGATAATCGATTACAATGAAAATCAGATTCAGCTCTCTCTCTATGTCATATGAATCGACAAGCATAAAGAAAACCCTAACGTCCTATTTATATTGCTAGGTCTAATCTAATTAAGGAAACAAAGAGTTTAAGGAATTACAAACTTCCTTTTACAATCAAGCATATCTTTTCCTTATTTTGTCACAATTAAATAATAATTGTAATACCCGAAGCTCTAATTTATCGGTTTCGTATAAAGCATAGAAACTTGTATATGTTGCTTCTAGGATTGTACCGGGTTATTATGTTATGAAAATGGTACAATAAGGGTTAAACATGTACAAACAAATTTGGGTTAGGATTAAGAATGTGAAGAATTCTCTAGTTGGGGTTAAAAGTGCAATAAGTGAAACTTGAGGGATTAATTGTGTAAATTTGATAAATATAAAAGCTGAAAATTAGAATATATAATTCCATTTTCAGTTCCAGAACTCTCTCCATAGACTCCTTCATGGTTCCATCCTCCAATTCTCATGTTCTAACTCAAATTCATAGGAAATCAAGCTAAGGATTGAAGATATTGAAGGTTTGAATCATAGTTCTAGAGGTATGTGCCTATTTATCTTTAATTTCCCTAATTGAAGATATTTAGATGTCCTTTATAGATTAATTTTCTGATTTTAGATTTAGGTTTACATTCTTTAGTATGTAAAGGATGAATTTTGGTTGTTTATGTATAAGTAGGTATAGTAGTGAAAGTTTTTCATGGTGAATTCTTGTTTTGGTTATGGTTTTAGGTTAGGAGTGTTAAATTAATACTTGGTTAACTTTTGTACAAAAAAAATGGGCAAGAGGATGAAATCATTGAAATGGTTTTAATCTCTTAGGATGGATGCCCACAAGGCGTTTGATGTAAAGCCTTAAAGAGATTTCATGCTTAAAAACTTTCAGCTTTCTGTCCAGTTATTGAAAAATTCGTATTAAATCAGCCATAACTCTAAATAAGCTCAAATTTTCCAGTTAGTAAGATCTTTCTTTCCTTTACAACTTTGTAGTTTTAGCCGTGGCCAAATTATGGCTCTAAGAGTGTCTAAACAGTGTGCTTTTGCAGCTGGTCCTGTGCAAAACAGGATTTGCGCACTGTTTTTAGAAAGGTTATATCGAATTGGTCGTTACTCCAAACGGGGTGATTCCAAAGCCATTTGAATAATAAGACATGTATCTACAATTTTGTTTTGGACCTCAGAACCTAGTTTGGCTTTTAAGTATGCTAAATAGGTCAAACACAGAAGCACAACAGTGCTGTTTTGTTCAGCTAATTTTGAGTGTTTGCTTATTTCACACATTAGTTAACCTTAGTTTTGTCGTGTAAACATACTAGGACATGTTAATACTTGAAGTTAGGTTTAAATAAGTTTCTAAAGGGTATTAGACTTAGATTGGTA
The DNA here is from genome assembly GCA_036898165.1 of Silybum marianum. Taxonomy (NCBI): domain Eukaryota; kingdom Viridiplantae; phylum Streptophyta; class Magnoliopsida; order Asterales; family Asteraceae; genus Silybum; species Silybum marianum. Next base: position 8,411,631 of record CM072540.1, on the reverse strand, counting down.
TGGGTTTAGTAGGTACAAATTCTAAATGTTTTATATATCGTATAGGTCATTCTCTTTGTCGGAACTCGATCAAACAAGTGGATAAATCGTGTTAAAGGTACGGATTTCTATCTTCGTTTGATACTTGGACACGCATTTGAATATGCGTGTCTACTCCTTGAACATGGTACACCATGTATTAGCTATCACATAAGTGAAATGGTACCTTTCTTATTGAATTCTTGAACTTGTTTTGGTGCGGAATTATCAAATGATATTATCACATAAGGAGTATTTGTTTCACAATCATATAAGATTTATTCATTTTGAATCAAGAAAAACATAGTTATAACCTTCAAGGTTTATTGGATATTAGAATTTATTTCCATGAGGTCGCATACGTTGTAGACCTATGACTTTCATTTTTATTTTGATTGAAAACTCGGTCATTGGGGGCACCAAGGCCGAGATGCTTCCACGGTGGCTATACAATCATGGCGTCCTCACTTAGAATGGACACATAAGGGGTCTGGCCAAGTAATGGCTATCGAGGGTGAATGGATCGATCCTAGTTACACGAGTCGGGTCGTGAATTATTCACGACAGGGGTTAGACGGTGAGTGTGCCCACACTGCTACCTCATGAGACTCACGTGGTTTGATCAACCCGTGAGAATGAAGTGTCTTCGTGACACAATTTGGTTTTAGTGACTCTTGTTACATCTTTATGATGTTGGTTGATTATACGGTTTTTGATATCTTATAAATGTATTATTTTTATATATATTTTAAGTTGTATGAATCATGTTTATGAACTCGATAAATCTTCATCGTCTACCTATTTATTATACACTTGTTGTATTTATAAGTATCAATGTTCCTTATTTTTGTTTCCGCGTCTACGCGTTAAATATTCGTTTATTTTAATTTTATAATCCATTCACTGGGCAAAGTTGCTCAGCCGTGTGTTTTGTTGACGCGGCAGGTACATAGGTGGTTAGACAGGGGACGGGACTAAGAGAAGTGAAGACAACTACGTTTGGACCTCCTTTTGAAGATCTTTGGATAGTCTACTTTTTGGTTCTTATGTGTATAATGCTATGTATATGTGAATATAAACCACAATTATAGTTGTCTTCAAATGATGGTTGGTAATTTCACGTTTATGTTAGTTAGTCAAGCTATGAACTTTATAAATCTACTCAGTAGATTTATTATTGTTTTTCTTTATGTCCCATTGAACTGTGACATAACCCTGTTCTTGGCCACGTGGAACAGGGGGTGTTACAGATATGGTATCAGAGCTATAGATTTATGATCCTGTAGGTCTTTAAGTTATGATATGTGAGGAGTGGTAGGTTAGGAACGGGTAGTCGTATATGATTTTGTATTTACTTTCTGAATAGGAAGTTAAATATTCTATCAATATAGAATTCTAATTGTTCTTTTGTTTTATATAGAATGCCGCCAAGGAGGGGTAGACCTCGTAAGAACCCACTTCCTGAATCTCGAAGTGGGGCGAATCCTCCACCAGAACAACCAGTAAATCCTGATATTGCAGCTGTTGTACAACAAGTTCTATCACAGATGATGCCTGGTTATATAGCTCAACTTGCCGAGGCATCACGTCAATCTAGTGGTAACCCTACTCCTCCAACAAATCAGCCAACTAATCCTAGTAACACATCTGAAAATATCGGTACATGGCTTAGGGAATTCAACAAACAAAAGCCACGTATATTTACTTCTGCCTCAAGACCCATCGAAGCTGAAAATTGGATCATTCAACTAGAGAAAATCATTCGGGTAATGGGTTGTCCTGATCAGATAAAAGTGGAGTTAGCAACGTATAAGCTAGAAGATGATGCTCATAATTGGTGGTCTGGTTGGTTACAATCAAATCAATCAAACCCATCTGCATATCCAGTTAGTTGGGATCGATTCAAAGAGTTCTTCTATCAGCAGTATTTTACTGCATCTGACAAAGACGCATATGTTCGTGAATATCAAGCCATTCAGCAGGGAGACGATGAATCTATTTCAGACTTTCAGACACGGTTTCTTCGACTGGCTAGGTTCGCTGGTGTTACATCTGGTACTGCAGCCCAACAAACTGATAAATTTAAGTGGGCTTTGAACAGTAAATTCAAGGATCCGCTTCTGAATCTTCCACTTTATTCTGTCTCTCAAATAGTCGATGCTGGTAAGAATATTGAGAGATCTTATCAAGAAGCTTTGGATAAGAAAGTTGATAACAATAAGAAACGGGGACGTGATTTTCAATCAGGTCGTTTAGACAACAAAAGTTTTAGTAAACCCCGATTCAATAGTGGCGGGAATCAGTCAAAGTCAAGTTCAGGCAAGTTTCATTCACCAGGTCTTTCTGCCAGTAATAGTCAAGGTTCATCAAGAGCATCTTCTGCAACCAAGTGTAATCGTTGTAATAAGTGGCACCGACCAGGACCTTGTCTTCTAATGAATGGATCATGTTTTAAGTGTGGTAAGCAAGGTCATCTAGCGAATGATTGTAAGTCGGACCAGTCTAGTAAATCTCAAGAAAAGGGGAAGCCATCAACAACGGGAGGTCGAGTATTTGCATTATCTAGCGAAAAGTCCACTGCTGGTATGGTTTCAGGAATTCTTTCTCTTATTAATAAATTTGTATATGTGTTATTTGATATTGGTGCTTCACATTTTGTTATGTCTGAGAATCTAGAGGACCATCTTAAATAATTTGAAACACCCATAGATTCTCCTATACTTATTACGACTCCGGTAGGTGGTTCAGTATGTGGTGTGTCTGAATTTAAAAATTGTCCCTTAACTATTGGCGACCATATTCGAGAAGTCACGTTACTTTCGATGAAAATGAAGCACTTTGATCTTATCCTTGGTATGGATTGGTTGTCTAAGCACCAGGCAACAATCAATTGTAATTCAAAGCAAGTTTTCTTTGGCAATAAAGATCAACATGAATTCGTATATCAAGGGATAGAACGGGAATCAGGAACTGCAACTGTATCATCTTTGGAAGCCAAGTTATTTACATTACAAGGTTATGAAGGTTATCTCGCGTCTTTGCAAGAGCCAGGTGAGGTACCTTCTAAACTTGAAAATATCCCTGTAGTTAATGAGTTCCTCGATGTTTTTCCTGATGAACTTCCCAGAATCCCTCCGGAGAGGGAAGTTGAATTTACCATAGAACTTGTTCCAGGAGCTAGTCCTATTTCAAAAGCTCCTTACCGAATGGCTCCGTCTGAAATGAAGGAACTGAAGGAACAAGTTCAGGATTTGTTGGATAAGGGATATATTCGACCCAGTGTTTCACCCTGGGGAGCACCAGTCCTATTCGTTAAGAAAAAGGACGGCTCAATGCGATTATGTATTGATTATCGTGAACTAAATCGAGTCACGGTGTGAAATACATATCCATTGCCTCGCATAAACGATTTATTTGATCAACTTCAAGGGGCAAAGTATTTTTCTAAAATTGATCTGAGATCCAGATATCATCAGCTTCGAGTAAGAGAACTTGATATTCCAAAGACTGCTTTCCGAACACGTTACAGTCATTATGAGTTTGTAGTTATGCCTTTTGGACTAACAAATGCTCCTGCAGTCTTTATGGATCTCATGAACCGTGTCTTTAAAGATTATCTCGACGAGTTTGTGATTGTTTTCATAGATGATATTTTGATTTATTCTAAAATGGAAGAAGATCATGAAACTCATCTTCGAAAGGCATTGGAAACACTTCGAGAAAAGAAACTTTATGCTAAATTTTCGAAGTGTGAATTCTGGTTACAATAAGTTAGCTTTCTGAGCCACATTATATCGGCAGACGGTATTCAAGTGGATCCTGCTAAGGTTGAGGCTGTCGCTAAATGGCCGAAACCGAATAATATGTCTGAGGTTCGTAGTTTCTTGGGACTTGCAGGATACTACAGGAGATTTGTTGAAAATTTCTCTAGAATTGCATTGCCGTTGACAAAACTCCTTCGAAAGGGAGTTAAATTTGATTGGGGTCCAGAGCAAGATCGGAGTTTTGCAGAATTGAAACAAAGACTAGTTTCAGCTCCGGTTTTAGTATTGATGTCGGGATCGGGTGGTTTTCAGATTTATAGCGATGCTTCTCAAACTGGACTCGGATGTGTTTTGATGCAGAACGGTAAAGTTATTGCTTATGCCTCGCGCCAACTCAAACCTTTCGAAGTGAACTATCCGACTCATGATTTAGAGTTGGCTGCGGTTATTTTTGCTTTAAAAATCTGGCGTCACTATTTATACGGTAAAACTTGTGATATCTTTACCGATCATAAGAGTTTGAAATACATCTTTACCCCAAAAGAGCTTAATATGCGTCAGCGACGATGGCTCGAACTTCTCAAGGATTATGATGTTCGGATTCAATATCATCCGGGTAAAGCGAATGTTGTCGCAGATGCCTTGAGTCGAAAAAGTTCAGGAATAATTTCCAGTTTTATTGCTCAACCTCAATTAAAATATGAGATTGAAAGATCAGAAATTGAATTTATCTGTCGTTTTGGAGATGTATCGGAGAGTAGTCTTAAACTGGAATCAGCTTTGATCTCTCAAATTAAAGAATCACAACAACATGATGGAGAGCTTTGGGCTATCCTTAAAAGATCAAAAGATGATCCAAAATCAAATTTCCAGGTGGACGACATGGGTACCATTTGGTATCGTGACCGAATTTGTGTACCTAACGATCCTGAAGTCAAGGAAGTTGTTCTTAATGAAGCACATAACTCTTTATTCTCAATTCATCCGGGACCTACCAAGATGTATCGTGACTTAAAACAATACTTTTGGTGGAATGGTATGAAACGTGATGTAGCCGAGTATGTTGCAAAATGTCTAACTTGCCAGAAAGTGAAAATCGAGCATCAACGAGTCAGTGGTCTGTTACAACCTTTAGAGATTCCAGTATGGAAATGGGAGCACATCTCCATGGATTTTGTGACAGGATTACCGAGAACTGTACGTAAGCATAATGCTATTTGGGTAATTGTCGATAGATTGACGAAGTCGGCACATTTTCTGGCTATACGAGAAACTTTCATAGTTGATAAGTTAGCTGAATTGTTTGAAAAAGAGATTGTTCGTCTACATGGCACTCCAGTTTCAATTACTTTTGATAGAGATCCCAAATTTACCTCAAAGTTCTGGAAGGGTCTTCACCAGGCTTGGGGTACAAAGTTAACAATGAGTTCAGCATATCATCCACAAACGGATGGTCAAACTGAACGAACAATCCAAACTCTTGAAGATATGCTTCGAGCATGTGTCCTTAAGTGGGCTGGTAGTTGGGATGAATATCTATGTTTAATTGAATTTGCATACAACAACAGTTATCAATCGAGCATCGGTATGGCTCCGTTTGAGGCTCTTTACGGACGCAAATGTCGAACTCCTGTCTGTTGGAATGAAGTAGGCGAGAAAGCTATCGAAGGACCTGATCTTATTCGAGTAACTACGGAAAAAGTTGAAATCGCTAGACAGAAAATGAAAGAAGCTCAATCGCGACAAAAGAGTTATGCGGATAAGCATCGACCGTCAATAGAATTTAAGCCCGGAGAGCATGTTTTTGTGAAGATTTCTCCCTTACGAGGTGTCTGAAGGTTTGGATTTACGGGTAAACTGAGTCCTCGATATAGTGGACCTTTTGAGATATTAGAGAGGGTTGGCGAGGTGGCATATCGCTTGGCATTACCTCCGCAACTTTCTCAAATTCATGATGTTTTCCATGTATCTTCGCTACGTGGCTATCACTATCATCCATTACATGTGATTGATTATCCTCTAGAGCGAATTGAGCCAGATCTTTCTTATGTTGAAGAGCCGGAAGCAATCATAGACCGAGAGGAGAGACGATTGCGACGTAGAACCGTCCCTTTTGTGAAAGTATTGTGGAAAAATCATACAGAGCAGGAAGCGACGTGGGAAACAGAAGACTCGATAAGGAAGCAATATCCGCATCTACTCTAAGGTATGTATAATCTATCCTTAATTCAGTTTCGGGGACGAAACCTTCTTTTTAGAGGGGAGGAAATGTAATACCCGAAGCTCTAATTTATCGGTTTCGTATAAAGCATAGAAACTTGTATATGTTGCCTCTAGGATTGTACCGGGTTATTATGTTATGAAAATGGTACAATAAGGGTTAAACATGTACAAACAAATTTGGGTTAGGATTAAGAATGTGAAGAATTCTCTAGTTGGGGTTAGAATTGCAATAAGTGAAACTTGAGGGATTAATTTAAATTTGATAAATATAAAAGCTGAAAATTAGAATTTATAATTCCATTTTCAGTTCCAGAACTCTCTCCATCGACTCCTTCATGGTTCCATCCTCCAATTCTCATGTTCTAACTCAAATTCATAGGAAATCAAGCTAAGGATTGAAGATATTGAAGGTTTGAATCATAGTTCTAGAGGTATGTGCCTATTTATCTTTAATTTCCCTAATTGAAGATATTTAGATGTCCTTTATAGATTAATTTTCTGATTTTAGATTTAGGTTTACATTCTTTAGTATGTAAAGGATGAATTTTGGTTGTTTATGTATAAGTAGGTATAGTAGTGAAAGTTTTTCATGGTGAATTCTTGTTTTAGTTATGGTTTTAGGTTAGGAGTGTTAAATTGATACTTGGTTAACTTTTGTACAAAAAAATGGGCAAGAGGTTGAAACCATTGAAATGGTTTTAAGCTCTGAGGATGGATGCCCACAAGGTGTTTGATGTAAAGCCTTAAAGAGATTTTCATGCTTAAAAACTTTCAGCTTTCTGTCCAGTTACTGAAAAATTCGTATTAAATCAGCCATAACTCTAAATAAGCTCAAATTTTCCAGTTAGTAAGATCTTTCTTTCCTTTACAACGTTGTAGTTTTAGCCGTGGCCAAATTATGGTTCTAAGAGTGTGTAAACAGTGTGCTTTTGCAGCTGGTCCTGTGCAAAACAGGATCTGCGCACTGTTTTTAGAAAGGTTATTTCGAATTGGTCGTTACTCCAAACGGGGTGATTCCAAAGCCATTTGAATAATAAGACATGTATCTACAATTTTGTTTTGGACCTCAGAACCTAGTTTGGCTTTTAAGTATGCTAAATAGGTCAAACACAGAAGCACAACAGTGCTGTTTTGTGCAGCTAATTTTGAGTGTTTGCTTATTTCACACATTAATTAACCTTTAGTTTTGTCGTGTAAGCATACTAGGACACGTTAGTACTTGAAGTTAGGTTTAAGTAAGTTTCTAAAGGGTATTAGACTTAGATTGGTATGGATTTAGTAGGTACAAATTCTAAATGTTTTATATATCGTATAGGTCATTCTCTTTGTCGGAACTCGATCAAACAAGTGGACAAATCGTTTTGAGTTAAAGGTACGGATTTCTATCTTTGTTTGATACTTGGACACGCATTTGAATATGTGTGTCTACTCCTTGAACATGGTACACCATGTATTACCTATCACATAAGTGAAATGGTACCTTTCTTATTGAATTCTTGAACTTGTTTTGGTGCGGAATTATCAAATGATATTATTACTCCGTTAAGGAGTATTTGTTTCACAATCATATAAGATTTATTCATTTTGAATCAAGAAAAACTTACTTATAACCTTCAAGGTTTATTGGATATTAGAATTTGTTTCCATGAGGTCGCATACGTTGTAGACCTATGACTTTCATTTTAATTTTGATTGAAAACTCGGTCATTGGGGGCACCAAGGCCAAGATGCTTCCACGGTGGCTATACAATCGTGGCATCGTCACTTAGAATGGACACATAAGGGGTCTGGCCAAGTAATGGCTATCGAGGGCGAATGGATCGATCCTAGTTACACGAGTCGGGTCGTGAATTATTCACGACAGGGGTTAGACGGTGAGTGTGCCCACACTGCTACCTCATGAGACTCACGTGGTTTGATCAACCCGTGAGAATGAAGTGTCTTCGTGACACAATTTGGTTTTAGTGACTCTTGTTACATCTTTATGATGTTCGATTGATTATACGGTTTTTGATATCTTATAAATGCATTATTTTTATATATATTTTAAGTTGTATGAATCATGTTTATGAACTCGATAAATCTTCATCGTCTACCTATTTATTATACACTTGTTGTATTTATAAGTATCAATGTTCCTTATTTTTGTTTCCGCGTTTACGCGTTAAATATTCGTTTATTTTAATTTTATAATCCATTCACTGGGCAAAGTTGCTCAGCCGTGTGTTTTGTTGACGTGGCAGGTACATAGGTGGTTAGACAGGGGACGGGACTAAGAGAAGTGAAGACAACTACGTTTGGACCTCCTTTTGAAGATCTTTGGATAGTCTACTTTTTAGTTCTTATGTGTATAATGCTATGTATATGTGAATATAAACCACAATTATAGTTGTCTTCAAATGATGGTTGGTAATTTCACGTTTATGTTAGTTAGTCAAGCTCTGAACTTTATAAATCTACTAAGTAGATTTATTATTGTTTTTTTTTACGTCCCTTGAATTGTGACATAACCCTGTTCTTGGCCACGCGGAACAGGGGGTGTTACAATAATAGACCTAACAATCTCCCCCTTTGTGGCAAAATGAGTCTTCATCTCTTTAGCTCGAACATGCCTTCAAATCTTCGGAGGGTTTGTCGAGAGATAATTCTTTCATCGATTATCTTGATAGCCTCTATGAGAGAGTTTCTTTTGTCGTTGCCCATCCTTGTTGCGCTCTTTCTATCCGTTGCAAGTTCTGAAGCAAGTCTATTTCGGATTCCCCACAAAGTACCGTCAGAATATGCAGCCACTTCATGAAACCGTTTTTCTCTAGAGGCATGCATCCAAACGACTCCATGAACAGGACGAGTGATGACAGTAGTAACTAGAGTACTGTTTGGTACAGACAATGATTGATCAGGCTTAGGAATATGTATCTTCTTTTGCTCGCTTTCTATCCCACGTTGAAGATCATGCAGATAGTTGTACCGTAGCTCTTTCTGAGCATGCCTTACCACTGCCCTTAATGCCCTTTGCTAGTGTTCGTTTCGGTTGCGCTTGTGTCTCAAGTCGTTGTAGTTGATTTCAAAGTCCATTATATCAAGGTTTGCAAAATCAGCTTCAGAGAAGGAATACGTTTACAATCTTCTCTTTGGACAGTGAAAACCGGGTACTCGACTTGATAGATCCTTGCAGTGTCAATTTTCAGAATCCCGATAACCCTGTGTCTTGAGACCACTTCAGCTGGAGGTAAAGCTCTCATCTTCAGGATATGGAGATACTCTCTAACCTGAGAAGGGTCCATTTCCATAACGAGATGAATGTGTGCCAAATCGTCAGGTTTTGCTTCCTTACGGAAGATCTTCTCCATAGTTTCCTCAAGATATGGCACACGAATCTGCTGATTTACCCATTTTGATTTGCTTTCCGTCAACATTCTTTTCCACCGAATCTGATGGGGTAGCAGTCTTGGTTCGTTATGTTCCCTTAAAGCATAGTTCCTTGCTGTATGCCTCAAGTTCACATAGTCTTGCTCTTGGAGTACTGGTTCGTACGGATCTCTGAACCAGTTTCGTAGTGAGTTTCGCAGACCTTGAACATCGACTCGTTCTTCATTTTGTTCGGGTTCGGCAGATTCGGCTGGTTCGGCTGTACTCTCGAGTTCGATATCCGTAGGATTTTCAACCGTTGGTGTATCGTCCTCTTGAGTCGTTGTAGAGCGTTGTATTTGTTGGGTAGTTTGAGCGGGTGGTCTTGAAGCTGATGCAGCAGCTGCTCTTGGTCGTGATCTTGCAGTCTGGCATGTCTCCCCCTCTGGATGAGTTGGAGCGGAGCCCGGGTCGTCCTGGTGAGGTCTGGATGCAGATGCACGAATGGCCGGACGGCAAGACTCTTGTATTTCGGTGCGTAGAGCAATAATAGCACCTAAGATGTCACCCGTTTGGCGCTGTTGGGCGGTCTTCAAGTCGGTGAGCTTTTGGTCAATGTGGGCGCGGAAGACATCGAACTCATGACGAGTGACAGTAGGGATCTGAAGGTTGCGGCGAAGAAGACCCTCAAGCGAATCCTCCGGTTGGCCGGTTGCATTGGATTCGGCTAGCAGGTTAGCATACAGCATCAACATGAGTTCATCGGTGTTGTACTCATATCGATGTGAGGAATGGGGTCGATCTTCGGGGGGTGATGGTGGCGGAGGAGAGCGGCCGGTGCTTGGACGGCTTGATGATGGTGGCGGAGGAGAGCGGCCGGTGCTTGGACGGCTTGAGCTTGGCTGTGAAGGGTCGGCTTGAAGAGGAGTCGGTTCTTTAAGGCGCGCGGCTTCACGGATTTGGCGCACAAAAGCTTCCCTTTCGGCTGTCATTAAGGCAACATGTTCAGCAAGGGTGTCTCTTGCCTTCTGTAAGTGGGCGACAATGACCGCTTCGCCTTCCGGGGGTATAGTGAACGATGGAGATGGGGTTGCTGTATGGGTAACACCGGGATCACTTAGATTGCCCGTTGACATAACAGTTGATTCAACTGTATGACCTACGTTCAGCGTTGGCATAGATGTAGCACTGGTAGGATTTCCTTCCAATCCTCGTGGAATGTCCGGAATGGACATCACTATGGGAGTTCCGACTGGGCCACGGAGGCTTGCAGTGTGCATAGACTCGTGTTCCCTAGCGGGCTCTAGACTCGATGTGCATACAAATGAAGTCGAAGCAGGTGAGCTACTGCCTCTTGTTTCAATAGCTATGCCTCCCGAGTGGAGGGGAGCTAGATAAGGTGCTAGACTCACAAGTATGTTTGAAACTGTTGGCTGTTGGGAGCCTTCAGAGTGGCTAGGGGGGGCGTGCAATTGCGCTGCTAGGTCCACCGCGACTTGTCCACTAGTCATACCCAACGAATGAGTAGGGCTAGTTGACTCGGTTACCTGGTTGGGGGATGTTGGACTCTCACTCACTATCGTTTTTGTCTCTCCTTCGCTCATGCTTACTATTTCTTTTTCAACTTGTACTCCCTCCTCTCTCCTTATTTCTCCATGTGAGGTTTCAGGAAATATGTCAGATGTAGATGGGGAGGGTTGATTGGTTTCAAAGTCAAAGACTAGTTGAGGTTCATCATCAGTAGGTATGATTGGTTCGGAGGTGGGTGTAAGGATGATTGGTTCGGGGTTGATCAGATGCACCTCCCTCGTCATGTCCCCTCGCATTACGCTCATCACCCTGGTCAGGATCCCCATGATACTGAACCTGCTCTTCTACACTAGGACCCTCACCTCGCTCAATATTTTCCTCACGGATTGGCTCCTGGGCAGGCTCAGCCGGAGGTGGTTGAGCCACTAAGCCATTTCGCTCCCTATAAGCTATCACACTAGGTGCATTCTGATCAGCATAAGCGAGGAGCGTTTCAGGGATAGGCATAGTATAGTTGAAGACCCGATCATTCAGGCGTAGAAATTTAAGGGCATTGGTCGGGCCTAAAGGAGTTCCGGAACGTCTCGGGATGGCTGGCTGGGAGACCATCATTGCTCGAATGAACAGCTGGAGGAATCGTTGGAAGGGTACGAACGCCCGGTTACGTGAATTCGACTTGTCTTCAACTAGTTCGACGAAGTCCGTCCATATCAGCATCGCGTAGTCATAGTGCCGGTTGTATGCGATTCCGTGAAATATTCGCAAGGTCGCTGCACTAGCCTTGTCCATACCTGTATGCTTGCTAGTGAGGCACCGGTTGACAATGGTGAAGAGTGAAAACCAAATTTGCAGTAGGTACATCCGCTTGAACTGACCAGGGGTATTTAATGGTTGTTCCGGGTCATATCCTAGGGAGTGAATATCGGCGCAAAGTTCTTCATCGGAGGCAAAGGCGTCGAATGGTCTTTCTTCAGTGGCCACCGGGAGACGAAGGATGCGGCGGACTCGGGCCGGTGTGAGGCGGGTGGTGTAGTCGTCTATTTGTCCTGTGAAATGGTGGTTGCCTTCAACAGGTTGGTATGTGAGAGTATACCAGAACTGTTGAAGGTAGAAGACGGGGACCCGGTGGTCCAGTGAAAAAGCAAAACGGAGTGGGCGGCACTGTAGGATGTCAAGCAATACTTGATGCTCAATTGTGGTGCTGAAATCTAGTCGATGATTGTTCGGTTTTAGTTGACGGAATTTGTCGCGAGGCATCAACATATCGTCGTGGTTGACTGCATTTATGCTCGGTTCGGTCGAGCGCTCATATGGCATCGGGTGTTCATCGTCGGACAGATTTGGGTCGTTGATTGCTGCCATTTCTTTCTGAAAGAAAAACAGTTAGTTGAACCAAGTGAAGAGTTGGTTGATAGAGCTGAAAAGAATTTTGTAAAAATTTCTAAGTCTTTTTGTCGAGTCCCAAAGGGTCGATAAATAAAATTATCGATAGCTATGGGATCGAGGAAAAAGGCTTTGTCGAGTGAAAGAGGAACGGCATAAAGACTTGTAGAAAAAGAGGAACAAACCTGAGGAAAAGATGTCGAGTCACTTAGAATCGAGAAGCACAAGTTATCGAGTGGTAAAGAATCGATGAAAATACTTAGGAAAAATTGAGTGTTTATCGATTCGTTGCCACTCGATAAACATTCAAAGACAATGTTATCGATTCTATTAGGCTCGATGAAAAAGTGTGAACAGGGATAAATGAGGTTATCGATCCTAAGGCATTCGATGAGAAGACTTGGAAAATCTAAGGGAAAGTTATCGATCCTATTTGGGCTCGATATAAACACATAGGGATTGTTCATCGAACCATTGAGATTCGATAATAAAAGTTATCGAGTCTAAAGGAATCGATGAAAATACTTGGTATTCTTCATCGATTCGTGAAAATTCGATAGCAAATGTTATCGAGTCTTAGGGGTTCGATAAGAAACCCTTGGTGGCTTTGATCGAGTTATTTGGATGTTCAAGGGTCAGATTTTCGAGTCCTAAGGGTTCAATAAAAACCCTTAGTGAGGACGAAGGTGTTCTTGGTTAGATGAGAATGGCTCGATAAAAACGCAACAGTCATAGACGGACTCGATAAAACTTTAAGCTTAGACCCAGAGAACATTCGGAAAAAAAAAACTAAGTGCTTAGACCCAAAAAATGCCTAAAACTAATGGAAAAGTCTATTACTAGATGCGAATAGTGAGTAGAGCAACTATACTAAAGCACTTAGGTCTAACACCTACAAACAAACTACAAACTCGACTGATAAACATTCAAACTCGGAAACCCAAGGGTTTAAAAATAAAAACGAATTGTTCAAGTCGATTTAAGGTGCCATGCAATGGATAAAAGCACTAAGTGCAAGAATTAAAGTTGATAAGGTGAGAATTACGAACCTGGTGGTGCTTTCGGATTTGAAAAACTCTAAGTTTTGAGATTCTGATCTTTGAAGGCCAAGAACTTGAAGGGTTTTTCAGAGAGAAAGAGGGAAATTCAAACTTGTGAGAAAAGGTTCTGAGAGTGTTGGGCCCGATTTCTTTAAATAGTGTCATCGAGTGATGACACGTGGCACATGGTGATTGGGCCGAGGAAAAATTCCCGTTGTCGAAATGTCGATTGGGGATGTTGTCAAGCCTAGGGAGGTCGACAAACCAATGTTGTCGGGCCCTTTGGGGCCGAGAACCTCACTTGAGAATTTTTATTTATTTTTATTTTTTATAAATAACTTAAAAAAAACAATAAGGCTCCCCCTTAATGTGTGCATAAAGTGATGTGCTCCCCCTAGGAATGTGAATGGAAAGAAATGCGTACCTTGGTGCTCCCCCTCGGAAGTTGAACCATGGTGATACACACAGCGAGGTAGATAGATAAAGAAAAATTGAAAATAAGGAACTGTAGGATAAAGGTCAAAATCCAAAAAATGAGAACCCAAGTGTGATGCAGATTGACTTGTAGAGTGAATGCAGATTTGTGAGAATCAGGTTTTAAGATTGAGCATTCCCAACTTGGATACTAGGAACTGGAATCGTTTCTCATCCAGTGCCTTGGTAAACAGGTCGGCAAGCTGAAGTTCCGTATTGACAAAGTATAGTTCAATGGTACCTCTTTCGACGTGATCCTTGATGAAGTGATACCGAACGTCGATGTGCTTTGTCTTCGTGTGTTGAACCGGGTTGCTTGAAATGGCTATGGCGCTTTTGGAATCACAGTATATGGGTATCTTGTTGAACCAGAAGCCATAGTCTTTGAGCTGAGTGCGCATCCATAGTACTTGAGAACAACAGCTTGCGGCAGCGATGTATTCAGCTTCCGCGGTAGATGTGGAGACGCAAGCTTGCTTCTTGGAGAACCAGCTGACCAATTTGTCTCCGAGTAATTGAATGTGGCCCGAAGTGCTTTTGCGATCGAGCATGCATCCGGCGTGATCCGAATCTGAAAAGGCAGTTAGCTCGAAACCCGTATCCTTGGGATACCATAGGCCAAGATTAGGTGTACCTTTTAAATACCGGAAAATCCGTTTGATTGCACTAAGATGAGATTCCTTGGGAGTTGCTTGATATCTCGCGCATAGACAGGTGGCAAACATTATGTCCGGACGACTTGCCGTAAGATACATGAGAGAACCAACCATGCCCCGGTAATTTTTAGAATCCACATTTTTTCCCGAAGGATCAGTGTGTAGTTTTGAACCCGGGGACATGGGTGTACCAATCGGAGAACATGACGTCATGTTGTATTTACACAACATATCCGAGATATATTTTGATTGGTTGATGAATATTCCCGTAGAAAATTGTTTGATTTGAAGACCAAGGAAAAAATTCATCATTCCCATCATGCTCATGTTAAATTTTGCAATTATGAGTTCGGAGAACTATTTGCAATGCTGTGGGTTAGTCGAACCGAAGATGATGTCGTCCACGTAGACTTGTATGAGCATAATGTCACCTTTGTCTTTTTTAATGAAAAGAGTTGGATCGATCTTACCTTTGGAGTATCCGTTCTTCACTAAATAGGTAGACAAACTATCGTACCATGCGCGGGGGGCTTGTTTCAAGCCATACAGAGCCTTGTCCAGAATGTAGACATGAGTCGGTTTGGAGGAGTCGACAAACCCGTCGGGCTGAGAAACATAGACTTCTTCACGCAGAACACCGTTTAAGAAGGCCGTCTTGACGTCCATTTGGAAAACCACAAAGTTCTTATGTGCCGCGTAAGCCAAGAACATCCGGATTGCTTCAATGCGGGCGACGGGTGCAAATGTTTCGTCGTAGTCAATACCTTCTTGTTGGCGGTATCCTTTTGCGACAAGTCTAGCTTTGTTGCGTATAACGACTCCATCTTCATCTTGCTTGTTCTTGAATATCCATTTCGTGCCGATAATGGTTTTGTTTCGAGGACGGGGAACAAGGCGCCAAACTTTCAAGCTTTCAAATTGATTGAGTTCCTCTTGCATTGCCACAATCCAATCAGGATCATTCATTTCCTCGTGAATGGATGTGGGCTCAATCTTGCTTATGAATGAAGAGAACATACAATCGTTGGCCGAGGCGGCTCGTGTAGTGACTGGTCTGGTCGAATCGCCAATTATCTGATCAACTGGATGAGAACGGGTCCATTTGGTTGTATGAGGAAGCGGTTGAAATGCATTTGGATCCGGGGTTTCATCTTCATATGAGCCTAGCGGAAGATCTTGAAGTGATTCGAAGGTTGGAGCCAAGGCAAAGGATCTTGTAGCACTTGTAACATCCTTAGGGGCCGAAGTTGATGGTGGGGGAGAAGATGTCGGTTCTGCAGGATTTGGTTGAACAGTCGGTTGAGATTCAGGTGGAACGAGAGGAGCATCCGTTGAAACGGTTTGATTTGGAGGAGCAGTTGACGATGTGCTTGGAGATGCAGCAGTTGAGACGGCTTTCGTTGTAATTGGCGGTCCGGAAAGATTCGTGGTCTCGGAAATCTCCAAGGTAGGCGGGGGAATCTGGAAAGAAGTATCAGTGGATGGTCCAAAGTAATCCGAGTAGAAGTACTCGAATAAGTCATCCAGATTTGACATGGCGGTTTTGGACGTTGAAGGTTCAGTGGGGTTGGGAGCAGGTTCCGAACGAATGTGATCAGAAGCTAATATGCCGGTTAGTGCGGGTCCAGAACTGTCGTGTTTAGGAGCCATTTCGGCGTTTGGATCGAATTGAACATTAACGCTTTCAGTGACGCAACGTGCGTGTTTTATGTAGACCCGATAAGATGATGCGTTTGGTGAGTATCCTAGAAAGTAAGCTTCATCGGCTTTCGGCTTGTGTTTCCCACGATGTTCTTTTTCATTTAGTACGAAGCAACGAGTGCCAAACGTTCGAAGATGCTCGATGGAAGGAACGCGATCGTAGACCAAGTGATAAGGTGTCTTGTTGAACGTTTGTTGATGATAGAGCGGTTTTGAGTGTAGCATGCAGTGTTGATAGCTTCGGCCCAAAGGTGGAGAGGAAGCTTTGAGAAAGTAAGCATAGTGCAAGCGGTTTCAACTAGAGTTCGATTTCGGCGTTCGACAACACCGTATTGTTGCAGAGTGCGAGCTGCAGAGAACGTGTGGTTTATACCAACCGATTCGAGGTAACCGTCAATGGTACGGTTTTTGAATTCAGTTCCATTATCGGTGCGGATGGTTTGGGCAGTAAGTTCTAGCTTAACTTGGATGGCTTTGAGAAACGTGATGATGGTGTCGGGGGTTTCATCCTTTGATCGAAGGAACTTTACCCATGTGAATCGAGAGAAATCGTCCACCATTACTAGAACATACTTTTTACCATGTATGCTTTGAGTCAGCATCGGGCCGCACAAGTCCATATGAATGAGTTGAAGAGGTCGAGTTATGCTGTGAACTAACTTGGGTTTGTGAGAGACCTTCTTCATCTTTCCCATCTCTCATGCGTCATAGAGATGCGGTTTGTCGAATTTAACAGCTAGAAGACCAGTGACTAGTCCTTGAATGGAAAGACGATTGATGTTTTTGAAGTTTAAGTGAGATAAACCTCGATGCCATAACCATGTCTTTGGACTGGAAATATTTGAAAGCAGACAAACACTTGAGGGTGCGTTCACTTGAGAAAGATCGATCGTGTAGACACAGCATCGTTCGGGTCTAAAATTTACTTCGAGTTGCTCGTCACAGAATTTGCCAATGCTCAACAGGTTGTGACTCTGGCCTTGAACATAAGAAACGTTGGAAATGGTGATG
Organism: Silybum marianum; assembly: GCA_036898165.1. Taxonomy (NCBI): domain Eukaryota; kingdom Viridiplantae; phylum Streptophyta; class Magnoliopsida; order Asterales; family Asteraceae; genus Silybum; species Silybum marianum. The sequence goes on along the minus strand of CM072540.1, from coordinate 8,394,483 downwards.
TTGTTTTGAATGATATCACCATATCCTTTAATCGGTGCCAAATGATTGTTGCCAAATTTGACGAATCCGCCATTCTTTTCAGTGTAATTGGCAAGCAGCTCCTTTTGTCCGGTCATGTGTTTGGAGCATCCAGAATCTAAGTACCAGACATGACCGATCTGCACAAAATTAGGAAGATTTAGGTACCCATTTGTAAATGGGTCCATCATGGTTAGTTGACATAGCACCCTTGGGTACCCACTTGAAATGAGACTTAAAGGCGTTAGTCATTTGATTTCTCGGACCCCATTTAGAAACAGGTGATGAAGGAAAAAATTTGCGATTAAAAGAATTATGCATGTCAGGAAAATAATCATAACCATAATCAATTGGAGGTTTATGCACAAAATCATCCACACCGCAATTAGAACAGCAAATTTTATTACGAGAAAATTTAATTAAGTGTCGAAATGAATGAATTTGATAAGGAAATCTAAAACGAGAATTGTTTCTTTTAACATTGGAACGGAAAAATTTGTCTTCTTCGCGGGGTGTTGACTTTGTTGGACGCGTGCCCTTTTTGACCCAAACTTGTTTGTTTTCCAAAAGTATGAACCGCTGAAACATTGAAAGGAACACAGTTAGTATGGTTTTGGAAGACATGATTGGTTTTCGTTTGTTTAGGAGTGGTTTGATTTTGACTTGTGGAACACTCCGTTTGTTCCGTAGGTAATGAAACTGATTCCATTGGTTGTTTGCCTTTGTCTAAAAACTCCCTGTGCTTTGGAAGTAAAGGATTGAAGTCAAACTCATCACACATGTCATTTAAATACTCGTCCGATTCAAGTGAAGGTTGGTTAGAAAGGGCATCTAATTCAGCATTGATTTGTTCGTCGGAATAGGAACATTTTTGTTTTGGAGGATTGGAATTTGGGTCCATTTTAAACAACTCTTCACAATTATCTAAATAATTGCTAACGAAGGCTTTACAAGTTGAAATGTTTGAAATAGTATCATTTTCATGAGTTTTGTTCAATTGTAAAGTCTCGTTCTCAAGCTGTTGTATTTTAAATAAAAATGATTCCTTTTCCTTTTCCACCAAAGAACGTTCAGTTTCCAACACTCGTTCGAGTTGAATAATTTTCTTTTCTAAAAATAGAGTGGGAATGTATGGTTTACGTTCAGGAATCTTGTTTTGAAGTTCTTCGACAGAATATGATGGAAAGTAGTTGCTTGGAAGAGATTCACTTGAAGATTCCTCTTCTACTATTTGAGGATAGCAGAAAGGTATTTGAAAATAGTTTTTGTTTTGTCTCTTCCAATCTTCTCTTTCCTCAACACTAGGGTCCGGCTTCATAAATTGAATTTGATAATCTGGACCAAGGTTCAAATATTCGAATTTATAAATCGTCGGAGTATTATAGAAAGCCTTTGCAAAACCTAATCCGGCTTTAGAGCTTAAATCTTTCGGTGCATTTAAAGTGAATAGTGTGTTCAATTTGACAAAACTTGTAAAGTTTTAATTCTAAATTTTCGAGTTTTTCTAATAGATCTTGTCTTTGAAAACTGACAAAGTCAAACTTTGATGGAAATTTGGCAGTCTCATTCCTAGATGAGTGAAGTTGAAGCGTAAGATCAGATATTTATTGTTTAAAAAGATCATTTTCTTCTTTTAAAACCATTTTCTCCGTTTCGAGATTGTGTGCAATACTTTGAGAATTGACAAGGTCGGTTTGCATAAGAAGCAATTGATTATGATTATTTTCTAGGCTTGCTTCTAAATTGGAAACCAAGAGTTTCTCGGTTTTCAATTTGGAGTGTAATTCTTTTAATTGACACATTAAATCATGCATTTGAGATACGAAAGAGTCATAGTCAGAAGGGCTTACCTCGGGTGTGTAGTCGGAAGCGTGAGAAGGAGTGTCATCAGAGTAAGCCATCAAACTGAAATGTGCTTGAGTATCCCCTTCCATGTCATCTTCATCATCTTGATTAAGCCATTGTTCATCTTCAGCTAGAAGAACTTTACCGACTTCTTTTTGTTTAGACAACATCAGTTTGTAAGTGAAGTAGTTGGAGTCCTTCACTATTGGCTTCTTGCATTCCCTTGCATAGTGACCGGATTTGCCGCAGTTGTAGCACAGGCTTCTCTCACCCTTGAACTTGTCTTCTGGCTTGGGTGTCGGGCGTGGTTCTTCTCTTCTTGGTTTTGGTTCAAACAGGGCCTTTTGCTCATGATTATTAGATCCCGAGGCATACCTTTGTTGGTTGGGATTCGAGCGACGTGAGAACTTTTGTTGAAAAGATCTCGTAAGGAAGGCCAGTTGTTGTTGAAGTTTGGCAATTTCGGGATCATAGTCAAAATCTTCGTCTTCGAGTTCGTGAAACATCTCTTGAGGAGTGGAAGAGGAATCTTTTGCCATTAACGTGATTGGATCCGGGTTCTTCTTTGAATTTAACCCCATCAGTTCAAGAACCTCTTCTTCATCTTGTTGGAGGGTTTCATAGACTTCATGAAGATCAAGACCAGCAAGATATTTGTTGTGTTAGATTTGATTAGCAAACCGGTGCCATTCTGGTTGAAGATTGCAAACAAATTTAACGTTATTTTCTATCTTGGTCTTACGAATTTCGTTTTTGCTTAGTTCGTTTACCAGTTGTACAAAACGGGTATACGTGTTCGTAAGACATTCTCCATCTTTTGCCTTGAATTCTTCATATTGAGAGATGCAGTTGGTGATTTTGAGTTGTGTGCCAATCTTCGTTCCAAGCATGAACTTTTCTATGACCTCCCACATTTCTTTAGCCGTCTTCTTGTGGCTATCAATGCTCATATAGATTTCATTTGGAAGGCTCATAAGTAGATAAGAACAGGCAAGTTGGTCACCTCTCATTATCTTCTTCTCGTTTGCATCCCATATACTTTTGAGTTTAACTTCCCTTCGTGCAGGCGAAGGAGGAGTATTGTTTTGCATAGCCGGAAACTCCTGATAAAAGGTCGGGGGAGGACCTTCCTTGATTGAACGCATGATCTCATCGGCATAGTCATTGCGTTCAATGAAGTCAAGGAAATCTATCCTTCCATTGAGAATATTCGCCCGGGAAGAGAATCGGAGGTTTGGTGTCTGATCCAATAGCCATAGCCTCACGGGTAGTCATTGTACTTTTGGGTGGACCTCGATCGATGAGTTTTTTAAAATTTCTGAGTTGTCTCGTAAAACAGTAGGTTTTTCTCGAGAGACAAAGGAGATCGATAATAGAATTATCGATTAAGGACTTTTGTCGGGTGTGAGGTGCTCGATGAAAATTGTTTTCGAGTGACAGAGGCTCGATAATAAAGGTTGTCGAATGAAATAGGCTCGATATAAATTGTTATCGAGTGAACGAGGCTCGATAGAAAATGTTGTCGAATTAAATAGACTCGATATAAATTGTTATCGAGTGAACGAGGCTCGATAAAAATTGTTGTCGAATTAAATAGACTCGATATAAATTGTTATCGAGTGAACGAGGCTCGATAAAAAGTTATTGTCGAATGAATTTGGCTTGAAAACAACTTTATATAATTCGATTTAGAAAAAGATTTCGATTTACAAAATTTTATCGAATACTGACCACTCGATCAAACTTCTTCTCGATTCAATAGGACTCGACAAAAAATCAAATACTTTAATTCTGAGTTTTCTGTTATTGAAAAACCAGAAAACAAAAACACAGTGTTCTTGACTAAAAAGAACTAGTCTTTTTATGGACAAGAGTGTCTGGGTTTTCGAGTTTCTTATTTGTTCAATTACAGAAAATATCAAGATTACGAGAGTTTATGATTTTACTAAGGAAATCTTTAGTAAGAAAAGCTGCAGGAGTCACAAGTTCCTGAGTTTTCTTATGTAAAGATATTCAAAAGTAAAAAAAATAAACTAAAGTAATTTTAACTAAACAGATTTAAATATTTTATGTAGGAGTCGATAAAAAATCAAGATTTAAGCTGTTGAATCGATAAAAATTCAATCAATAGAAGAGAGATTCGAGAAAAATTCAATAAGTCGAGTATCGATAAAAACACAGATATACTTAATCGAGAATAACACACAGAAAATTATATAATGATCGAGAAAAATTCATTGAGCAGATATGAGGTAGTCGACAAAAAAAATATGGTGTTTTATCGGGTAAAGCATGAGACAGTGGGACTCGACAAAAATTCAATGAACATGAACAGTAGAAACTACAGAAATCGAAAAAAAATACCTTTTGTTTCGTGGTTTGCTCAAAAAATCGTAAAAACTTTTGATCTTAGGCTCTGATACCACTTGTTGATCCCAAATGAACAAGCACAATGACAAGTAAACATTAATATTAATGTAATACGACAATAAAGATGTTAAGGAACTTACGTAGGCGTATATCTCTTGATTGTATGATAATCGATTACAATGAAAATCAGATTCAGCTCTCTCTCTATGTAATATGAATCGACAAGCATAAAGGAAAACTCTAACGTCCTATTTATATTGCTAGGTCTAATCTAATTAAGGAAACAAAGAGTTTAAGGAATTATAAACTTCCTTTTACAATCAAGCATATCTTTTCCTTATTTTTCACAATTAAATAATAATAGACCTAACAGTCTTCGTGTAGGTTCCTCCATCTTTCTCTTCCCTTGAATCTTGTCTTTAAGCATTCCCGAACGAGTAGCATTATTTGTGAGTCTGGTTGCAGAACTCACTGCCTCTTTTAGGGTTTTTGGGTTTGCTGAAGTAACATCCCCGCGTATCTCCGGAGATAAACCCCAAACATATCTATCAACTCGATTCTCTTCAGGTGTTACCAGATGCGGTACCATTTTTGCCAACTCATGAAAACGTGCAGTATAAGTGTCTATATCATTTCCTCTCATTTCATGATTCCATAATTATGCTTCCAATTTATGGATCTCGCTCCTTGGCAATACTCTTCTTTCATCATCCTCTTAAAATCTTCCCACGTAAGACTGTTAGCGGCTTCTCAGCCCCGAGTTTGTACTTGGGTATTCCACCAAGTTAACGCTCGTCCTTGTAATAGACATGTAGAAAACTCTACTTTCTTACCTTCGGTACATTTGCTAATATGGAGCACAGACTACATGCTCTCTATCGAAGTCAGTAATCCCACGGCTCCCTCAGTTCCATGAAATTCCTTAGGATTACAACTCCTAAAGGATTTGTATGTACATTCTCTATTTCCCGATCCTTGATTGTTGTTTTGATTATTGTTCAGGCCAGCTGCCACTTGGCTAACAATGTTTGGAAGTGCAGCCATGAGTTGCTCGGATACAAGTCGTGCAACTTTGGAATTTTCTCTTCTTGGATGCATTGTTCTAAAACACAATTTGAAATTGAGTTTTGGTCAACTTTATATTACTATGGTCGCAATAAATCTACTTACTAATTTATACGCATCTTATAATATACATCTAATACTATGCATGAAAACGTAAACTCAAAGTAAGATACAATAAATAGATAACATGCATAACTTTCATAAATAAACCAAAACATACCAAACATCAGTTTCAAGTACAACCCAAAAAGACATAAAATTGTTTACAACTTAAACATGTAGGCTATAAGCCTCAAAAGAAAGTATTATCAACCCAAAAGCTTCATAACAACGAAGGTTCACTAATGCATCAACACCCAAATCAACAGTCCTATCGTCACCAACAAAGCTCCTATCACCCAAGCTAAGTACGAGTACAACCTTCTGATCGACCTCCTAGTCTCAAAGGTGACCTCCATGACTCTACCAGTAATTTGATCTTACGAGTTCAGGATTGTCAAAATGGCTTCTAGGGAGTGCTGGAAATGGTCCAATCTAAGTCGGTGAGTCTGTACTTCGTTAGCCATGCCCGAGACCCAAAAGTTCTTCGATGCAGTCATTCCCAAAGGCTGCGGCATGGGAACTCCAACTGTTAGGGGAGGAGAGGTCACGCTCTGCGATCGGGTTTGCGATCTGGCTGGCTTGCTCGGAGGTTCGGAGGGAACTGTGATAGTCACCCTCCTAGGAGGGAGAACACGCTTTCGGGTGGTTCTCTTTGTCCTTCCTCGCGACGAACCAGCCACATCGACCGAAGGTGGCGCAGGTACAGAAGGTTCAACAATAGTCTCTCGGGTGGCCGCGTCACTTTCCTCGGACGGATCACTCTCTTTATGGATGGGTTGGTTCCTTTTAGCGAGGCTAGTAAAATAACCGGATTCGTTGGGGGAGTGCTCGGGGAGTGAGGATGAGTGAGACATTTTTAAACTGCGACAGTAACAAACTTTATTACTAAATGTGCTTTAGTAAATAATCAGTTCCCAAAAAGAAAATACTTATGCAAACTCACACTTATGACCATGCTTTTCATTTGGGCAAGAAGTTCCCAATATAATTGTTCCATGTCTCCATTATACATATTAAATTAGACATAGGTGATCAGGCTTTGCCTAATTATAATATGCTAAGTAACCACTTATTCCAATTATACTAGTAGTAAGTTTTTTTTTTTAAATTAGTTTAGGAAAATATTTTTTAAAACTTTTGGTTATAGTATTTGGTTTTATAGAAAAACCGGTTTTCTCTATAACCTATGGCTCTGATACCAAGTCTGTCACACCCCGCTAAAGCGGAAACACGGGGAGTGATAGTTCAAGATTTCATAGCGATAGAGCGAAAACAACACCAATTGTCCATTCAAATACATAACAAAATAAATCTGAACATTACATCATACAAGTTCAAGTTTTAACAAAATAAAAGAAACAAGGTGTTCAACAAAACGTTTTCAAATTTAAACTTGGTTGATGTTGATGCGCCCCAAACACAAGAATTTTTAGTTACCCTTTCTTACCCCTGAAAAGTATGAATAAAACAAGGTCAACTACAAAGAGTTTGTGAGTTCACAGGTTTTCAATATTATAAACATCTTTTGCATAAATGAATATTGAGCAAAATACTTTTATGGCACTTAGTAAATCTTTACATCTTAAAATGTTCAAGGCATTTTGTACCCTAATTAATTGTAAGTAATGAGCCACCACTAAACCTTTCGACCACAAAACTCTTTTTAATTCTACCTTAGTGGTGGGACTAAAACCCCACATATGTAGATCCTTTATTTTAAGTATAGTGCACCCCTACCTATAGTTTTTAGGTGGGATTGCTATCCGCACCCCTACTTGTCGGTTTTTAGGTGGGATTGTCCGTCCAATAGCGCTATCCACAAATACCCTCGGCTCCTCACTTGAGTTAGTAGTAGTGTACATGGAACATTTTACTCAATACAAACTATTAGTGTACATGCCTTAGTCCCCATTAACATCAATTTCATAGTGTTTCACATTTGGTAATGCAAATAGCTCAAATATTACATTTAATCATGCTTTTCACCCCAAAACGTATAAATACTTTAAAAGAGGGGCTGTGAATACCCACCTTTTTGCAAAAGCTCCGCTTAAAGCACGATTCGCCCACTAGCCGGCCTACGTTTCCCTATTAAAGTAAAATACCCAAAACGGTCACTTATGTGTCTTATGGTTACTTATGAGGATGAATATGTTTGAAGTCCATAGATGTCCATATATGTCCAACTTGTTTATCTATAGTCCCGTTACAAATAATGCACATATGCTCTTTAATATGGTAATTTATACCGAAAAGTAATGTTATAATCCTTCAAGTGATCAAAATTCATGAAATCAAACAATTCCAGAATTTCACTTTCGGACAGAAACTAATAGTGCTAAAAATGATCAAATTACAGTGACATCCAAAATGACATAGTTTTCCATTTTTTTATATGTGATACACTACTGAGTTAAGATCATTGTGACCAAATTTCATGCATTTTGGACATGTAAAAATGGTTCAAATAATTTATACAAAACAGTGTATCACAGTAGGTATGACAGATTACATCCTGTTGGTAAAGCAACCATTTGAGGAGTTCTACTAAATGTTTTTCAGAAATTCCAGTTGGATTATAAACACAACACATAAATGAAACTTTTAAGATAAGAATCACTCATTTTGAATGAGTTATGAGGAAGATATGTTGATCCCATTATAACAAGCACAATGACAATAAACTGTTAATAGTAAAGTAATATGATACGAACAATGATTTAAAGAACATACGTAGTCATATATCTCTTGAAAGTGTATATGTCGATTACAATCAGATTCACGGTTTCAACTCTCTCTCTAAGTTAATATGAATCGACTAACTATGAAAGTAAAAACCCTAACCTTGTATTTATATTGCTAGGTCTAGTCTAATTAAGGAAACAAGAGTTTAAGGAATTATAAACTTCCTTTTACAATAAAGCATATCCTTTCCTTATTTTGTCACAATTAAAATAATAAAAGACCTAACAATCTCCCCCTTTGTGACAAAATGAATCTTCATCTTCTAATCTCGAACATGCCTTCAAATCTTCGTAGGGTTTGTCGATAGATAATTCTATCGTCGATTATCTTGATCGCTTCTAAGAGAGAGTTTCTTTTGTCATTGCTCATCCATGTTGCGCTCTTTCTATCTGTAGCAAGTTCTGCCGCAAGCCTGTTTCGGATTCCCCATAATGTACCGTCAGAATGTGCAGCTACTTCATGAAATCTGAGAAACCGCTCTTCTCTAGAAGCATGCATCCAAACTACACCATGTACAGGACGAGTGATGACAGTCACGCCCAAAGTACTGTCAGGTACAGGCAATGATTGATCAGGCTTAGTAATGTGTATCTTCTTTTGTTCGCTTTCGATTCCTCGTTGAAGATCATGAAGATAACTGTACCGAAGCTCTTTCTGAACATGTCCTTTGCTCGTGTATGTTAACTGTACCACTGCCCTTAATGCCCTTTGCTCGTGTACGTTTCAGTTGCGCTTCTCTCTCAGATCGTTGTAGATGATCTCCAAGTCCATAATATCGAGATTAGCGAAATCGGCTTCAGAGAAGGAATACGTTTTACCATCTTCTCTTTGAACAGTGAAAACCGGGTATTCGACTTGGAAGATCCTTGCAGTGTCTATCTTCAAAATCCCGACAACCCTGTGCCTTAAGACCACTTCAGCTTGAGGTAAAGCTCTCATCCTCAGGATATGGAGATACTCTCTAACTTGAGCAGGGTCCATTTCCATCACTAGATGAATGTGTGCCAGATCATCAGGTTTTGCTTCCTTGCGGAAGATTTTCTCCATGGTTTCCTCAAGATATGGCACACGGATCTGCTGATTCACCCATTTGGATTTACTGTCCGTTAACATTCTTTGTCACCGAATCTGATGAGGTAGGAGTCTTGGTTCGTTTTGATCCCTTAAGGCATAGTTTCTTGCTGTGTGCCTCAAGTTCACATAGTCTTGTTCTTGAAGTACTGGTTCATACGGATCTCGGAACTAGTTTCGAAGTGAGTTTCGCAGACGTTGAACATCAACTTGTTCTTCATTTTCTTCGGGTTCGGCAGGTTCGGCTGGTTCAGTAGGTTCGGCTGGTTCGGCTGTACTCTCGAATTCGATATCCGCAGGCTTTTCAACCGTTGGTGTATCGTCCTCTTGAGTCGTTGAAGTGCGTTGCCGTTGTTGGGTAGATTGAGCAGGTGGTCTTGAAGCTGAGGCGGCAGATGCTCTGGATCGTGATCTTGCCGTTTGGCGTGTCTCCCCCTCAGGATGAGTTGGAGCGGAGCCCGGGTCGTCCTGATGAGGTCTGGATGTAGAAGTACGAACTGCCGGACGGCAAGACTCTTGGATTTCGGTTTGAAGAGCAGTAATAGCACCCAGGATGTCTTCCGTTTGGCGCTGTTGGGCATTTTTCAAGTCGGCGAGCTCTTGGTCAATGTGTGCGCGAAATACATCGAACTCGTGACAAGTTACAGTGGGGATTTGAAGATTGCGGCGAAGAAGACCTTCAAGCGAATCCTCCGGTTGGCCGGTTGCATTGGATTCAGCGAGCAGATTAGCATACAACATCGACATGAGTTCATCGGTGTTATACTCATATCGATGCGGGGAATGAGGTCGATCTTCAGGGGGTGATGGTGGCGGTGGAGAGTGGCTGGTGCTTGGACGGCTGGAGCTTGCATGAGAAGGTTCGGCTTGTACAGGAGTCGGTTCTTTAAGACGCGCAGCTTCACGAATTTAGCGCACAAAGGCTTCTCTTTCGGCTGTTATAAGGACCAGATGTTCAGCAAGGGTGTCTCTTGCCCTTTGTAAGTGAGCAGCAATGAGTGCTTCGCCTTCCGGGGGAATAGAGAAAGACGGAGAGGTGCTAGCGGTGTGGGTAACTCCGGGATCACTTAGATTGCCCGTTGACATAACAGTTGATTCAACTGTATGACCTACGTTCAGCATTGGCGAAGATGTAGCGCTGGTAGGATTTCCTCCCAATCCTCGTGGAATGTCCGAATGGACATCACTATGGGAGTTCCGACTGGGCCACGGAGGCTCGCAGTGTGTATAGACTCGTGTCCCCTAGCTGGCTCTAGACTCGATGTGCACACAACCAAAGTCGAAGCAGGTGAGCTACTGCCTCTTGTTTCAATAGCTATGCCTCCTGAGTGGAGGGGAGCTAGATAAGGTGCTAGACTCACAAGTATTGTTGAAACTGTTGGCTGTTGTGAGCCTTCAGAGTGGCTGGGGGGGCGTGCAATTGCGCTGCTAGGTCCACAGCGACTTGTCCACTACTCATACCCAACGAATGAGTAAGGCTAGTTGACGCGGTTACCTGGTCGGGGGATATAGGACTCTCACTCTCTATTGTTTTTGTCTCCCCTTCGCTCATGCTCACTAATTCTTTTTCAACTTGTACTCCCTCCGTGCTCCTTATCTCTCCAATTGAGGTTTCAGGGAATATGTCCGACATAGATGGGGAGGATGGATTGGCTTCAAAGTCAAAGTTGAATTATGGTTCCTCATCAGATGGTATGGTAGGTGCGGAGGTGGGTGAACGGATGATTGGTTCTTGTATCGGTTCGGTTGAAGACTCTTCATTTCCAGAACTGGAATCTGTGATAGAGGGTTGTGGGCCGATACGGCTGACGGCCTGCACCTCTATTTCTTCAGTACGTTGGCGACGACGGAGCGGTTGGTTGTCAAATTCATCTTCATCCAATGATGAAGAGCGGGGCGGATACGTTGTCGGCTGACCAGTGTTTTGAATCGGGGGGTTGGGATATTGGGTCGAGTGCGGGGGTGGTTGGTAGTAGGTGGGTTCGGGGGGGGCTGATCAGATGCACCTCCCTCGTCATGTCCCCTCGCAGTGCGCTCATCTCCTTGGTCGGGATCCCCCTGATCCTGACCCTGCTCTTCTATTCTAGGACCCTCACCTCCCTCAATATTTTCCTCTTGGATCGGCTCTTGGCAGGCGCAACCGGAGGTGGTTGGGCCTTTAAGCCATGTCGCTCCCTATAGGCTATCACACTAGGTGCATTCTGATCAGCATAAGCGAGGAGCGCTTCAGGGATGGGCATGGTATAGTTGAAGACCCGATCATTTAGGCGTAGAAATTTAAGAGCACTGGTCGGGCCTAAGGGTGATCCGGCTTTTCTAGGAATGGCAGGTCGGGAGGTCATCATTGCATGGATGAACAGTTGAAGAAACCGCTGAAACGGTACGAAAGCACGATTGCGAAAGTTGGATTTGTCTTCCACTAGTTCCACAATGTCCGTCCAGATGAGCATCGCGTAGTCGTAGTGGCGGTTGAATGTGATGCCGTGAAAGATCCGAAGAACCGCCGTGCTGGCCTTGTCCATACCAGTATGTTTGCTAGTCAGACATCGATTGACGATGGTGAATAGCGTGAACCAAATCTGAGGCAGGTACATCCTCTTGAACTGGCCGGGGCTTGAGAATGGTTCAGGGGATTTGTACCCGAGGGCTAGGATGTCGGCAACCAGCTGTTGGTCGGTTGCGAAGGCTTCGTATGAGTGTTCGGCTGTGGCTAGCGGTAGGCGGAGAATGCGGCGAATCCTGGCTGGAGTTAGGCGGGTGATAAAGTCATCGATCTGTGCAGTGAAATGATGGTCACCTTCGTCCGGATGGTATGTCAAAGTATACCAGAATTGCTGGAGGTAGAACAGGGGTACTCGGTGGTCTAGTGCAAAGGCAAAGTGAAGTGGATGTCGTTGAAGAATGTCAAGAATGATTTGGTGTTCGAGAGTGATACCAAAGTCTAGTCGGTGGTTGTTCGGTTTGATTTGTCGAATGTGAGCTCGTGGCATCAAGAGGTCATCCCGGTTAGCTGCGTGATGCTTGGTTCTGTCGAGCGTTCGGACGACATCGGGTTTTCATCATCGGACATGTTCGGGTCATTCATGGCTGCCATTGGTTTCTGAAATAAGACAGTTAGGCAAACCAAGTGTAAAGTTAGTGTTGTGAGTTTCAAAAAAAATTGCTAAGTCTTTTTATCGAGTCCCATTGGGTCGATAACAATTGTTATTGAGTGCAATGGGATCGATAAAAAGGTGTTGTCGATTGAAGCAGGATCGACAACAAGACTTGAAAAAAATTTAGATCAAACTTGTGGAGGGGTTGTCGAGTCAATGAGAATCGAGAAGAACAGGTTATCGATTGCCTAAGGGTCGATGAAAGTACTTGAAAACTTTTTAGAAAAATAGCGATCTATGTATAGCATGTTGTCGATTCTATGAGGCTCGATGAAAATACATGGACAATGCAAGGGCAGGATATCGATCCAAAAAGACTCGATGAGAGCACTTAGTAATTTTCATCGACCGTTTGATAGTCGATAACAAACGTTATCGAGTTCCAAGGGATCGACAAAGAGTACTTGGTGGTTTTCATCGATCCTGTTATAGTCGATAACAAATGTTATCGAGTCATAAAGGCTCGATAAAAACACTTGGTGTTTTTCATCGAGTTTATGAAATTCGATAACAAAAGTTATCAAGTCATAAAGGCAAACACTTAGTGATTTTCATCGAGTTTATGATATTTGACAAAAAAGGTTATCGAGTCATAAAGGCTCGATAAAAACACTTAGAAAAGATTATAGTATTCTTGGTCACTGCAACGAGACTCGATAAAAATTCAAAGGTCGATGAAGGGTTCGATAAAAACTCATAAGCCAGACTTAAAGCTTCTAAGTCCTCAGATTCCAAACAGGGCCTAAAACTAAGGCAAAATCCTATTACTAGGTGCGATTAGTGATAGGGAACAAGATTAGTAAAGGACTTAAGGCGAAAACACTAAATCTACCCACGATTTTGATTGATGAACAGTCAAAATCGGAAAAACCCCAAAAACCCCAAAAACCGAACGGTCAGACATTAAAAAATGGATCATGCAACAGTTTTTAGTACAAAGTGCAAGAATTAAAGATGATAAGGGGAGAATTAAGAACCTGGTGGTGCTTTCGGATCTGAAAAACTCGAAGTTTTGAGAATTTGATCTTGGATAGCCAAGAACTTGAAGGGTTTTTTCAGAGAGAAAGAGGGAAATTCAAACTTGTGAGGAAAGGTTCTTTGAGAGTGGGGCCCGATTACTTTAAATAGTGGTCATCGGGTGATGACACGTGGCAGTGTGTGATTGGGCCGATGAAAAACTTCCCGTTATCAAATGTCGATTGGGGAGGTTATCGAGCCATAGGGGGTCGATAATCCCATTGTTGTCGGGCCCTTAGGGGCCGAGAACCTGACTTAATCAAATTTTAATATTTTTTTTTAATTAGGCACTTAAAGACAGAAAACAAATAAAAAGGCTCCCCCTTAATGTGTGCATCCAGTGGTGTGCTCCCCCTAGGAATGTGAATGAATAGAAAAACGTACCTTGTTGCTCCCCCTTGAATGATGAACCATGGTGATATACACAGCGAGGTAGAAATATAAAAAGGAAAGAAAACATTGAAAATACGGAACTTTAAGATAAAAGTCAAAATCTAAAAAAATGAGAACCCAAGTGTTATGCAGATTGACTTGGATAGACGTTTTTAAGGATTTTGAGGCACACTGATTTGGGATAATCAGGTTTTAAGATTGAGCATTCCCAACTTGGATACTAGGAACTGGAATCGTTTCTCATCCAGTGCCTTGGTAAACAAGTCGACAAGCTGAAGTTTCGTATTAACAAAGTATAGTTCAATTGTACCTCTTTCGACGTGATCCTTGATAAAGTGATATCGAACGTTGATGTGCTTTGTCTTCGTGTGTTGAACCGGGTTGCTTAAAATGGCTATGGCGCTTTTGGAGTCACAATAGATGGGAATCTTGTTGAACCAGAAGCCATAGTCTTTAAGTTGAGTGCGCATCCATAGTACTTGCGAGCAGCAGCTTGCAGCAGCGATATATTCGGCTTCCGCGGTAGATGTGGAGACGCACGCTTGCTTCTTGGATGACCAGCTGACCAATTTGTCTCCAAGGAATTGAATATGGCCCGAAGTGCTTTTACGATCGAGCATGCATCCGGCGTGATCCGAATCTGAAAAGGCAGTTAGCTCGAAACCCGTATCCTTGGGATACCATAGGCCAAGATTAGGTGTACCTTTTAAATACCGGAATATCCGTTTGATCGCACTAAGATGAGAGGTGTACCGTAAAAATGTGAATTTTTTTATAGTTTCTCTTAAAACGGTGTAAAACCTTGGAATTTTTAATACTCATGTCGAAAAACTTGTATTTATTTTTAATGTTCTTTCCTATAGTGATATAAAATATGATAATTTTAAATGCAAATATTTAAAGACGTGATCCTTTTTACACCGTTGTGTGTTATAGATTTAAAAAATCATGACCTTGATATAGGTTCTTTCGTAGAATTGAGAATAAGGTGACCAATGTTACATTGGAACGTCCAAGGTTGTACCTTTATATATTCTTGTTACACATAGAACCGTAAAAATGTGAACTTTTTTATAGTCTTTCGTAAAACGGTGTGAAACCTTGTAATTTTTTATACTCGTGTCGAAACACTGTCGAAAAACTTGTATTTATTTTTAATGTTCTTCACTATAGTGATATAAAATATGATAATTTTAAATGAAAATATTTAAAGTCGTGATCTTTTTTACAACTTTGTTTGTTATAGATTTAAAAATCATGACCTTGATATAGGGTCTTTCGTAGAATCAAGAAAAAGGTGGCCAATGTTACATTGGAACGTCCAAGGTTGTCACCTTTATAGATCCTTGTTACACATAAAAGCGTATAAATGTGACCTTTTTATAGTTTATCATAAAAGGGTGTAAAAGCTTGTATTTTTAATAGTTGTGTCAAAAAACTTGTATTTATTTTCAATTTTCTTTCCTATAGTGATACAAAAGACGATTTTAAATGCAAATATTCAAAGACATGATCTTTTTTACACCGTTGTTGGTCATAGATTTAAAAAATCATGACCATTATTTCATTGGAACGTCCAAGGTTGTCACCTTTATAGATCCTTGTTACACATAGGGTATTAAAAGGGTATTAAAGCTTTTATTTTTAAATACTTGTGTCGAAAGACAATCAAAAAACTTGTATTTGTTTTCAATGTTCTTTCCGATATTGATACAAAATGTGATGATTTTAAATGCAAATATTTAAAGACGTTATCTTTTTACACCGTTGTTCGTTTCGGATATAAAAAGTCATGACCTTAATACAGGTTGTTTGGTAGAACCGTCAGAAAAGGTGACCGATGTTTCCTTGTAACGTCCAAGGTTGTCACCTTTATAGATCCTTGTTACGCATAGAAATGTAAAAAGGTGAACTTTTTTATTGTTTATCATAAAAGGGTGTAAAAACTTTTATTTTTTAATACTTGTGTCGAAAAGTCTCAAAAAACTAGTATTTATTTTCATGGTGTTTTTCCTATTGTGATACAAAATGTGATGATTTTAAATGCAAATATTTATAGATGTGATATTTTTTACACCGTTGTTTGTGATAGATTTAAAATAAAATTGACCTTGAAATAGGTTGTTTCGTAGAATCGAGAATAACGTGACCGATGTTTCATTGGAACTTCCAAGCCTGTTACCTTCATAGATCCTTGTTACGCATAGAACCGTAAAAATGTAACTTTTTTATAGTTTTTCTTAAAACGGTGTAAAACCTTGAAATTTTTAATACTCATGTCGAAAAACTTGTATTTATTTTTAATGTTCTTTCCTATAGAGATATAAAATATGATAATTTTAAATGCAAATATTTAAAGACGTGATCTTTTTTACACCGTTGTTTGTTATAGATTTAAAAAATAATGACCTTGATATAGGTTATTTCGTAGAATTATAAATAAGGTGACCAATGTTACATTGGAACGTCCAAGGTTGTACTTTTATATATTCTTGTTACACATAGAACCGTAAAAATGTGAACTTTTTTATAGTCTTTCGTAAAACTGTGTGAAACCTTGTAGTTTTTTATACTCGTGTCAAAACACTGTCGAAAAACTTATATTTATTTTTAATGTTCTTCACTATAGTGATATAAAATATGATAAATTTAAATGAAAATATTCAAAGTCATGAACTTTTTTACAACTTTGTTTGTTATAGATTTAAAAAATCATGACCTTGATATAGGGTCTTTCGTAGAATCAAGAAAAAAGTGGCAAATGTTACATTGGAACGTCCAAGGTTGTACCTTTATATATTCTTGTTACACATAGAACCGTAAAAATGTGAACTTTTTATAGTTTATCATAATAGGCCGTAAAAACTTGTATTTTTAATAGTTGTGTCAAAAAACTTGTATTTATTTTCAATTTTCTTTCCTATAGTGATACAAAAGATGATTTTAAATGCAAATATTCAAAGACATAATCTTTTTTACACCGTTGTTAGACATAGATTTAAAAAATCATGACCAATATTTCATTGGAACGTCCAAAGTTGTCACCTTTATAGATACTTACACATAGAATCGTTAAAATGTGAATTTTTATAGTTTATCATAAAAGGGTATTAAAGCTTTTATTTTTAAATACTTGTGTCGAAAGACAATCAAAAAACTTGTATTTGTTTTCAATGTTCTTTCCGATATTGATACATTTAAATGCAAATATTTAAAGACGTGATCTTTTTACACCGTTGTTCGTTACGGACATAAAAAGTCATGACCTTAATACAGGTTGTTTGGTAGAACCGTCAAAAAAGGCGACTAATGTTTCCTTGTAACGTCCAAGGTTATCACCTTTATAGATCCTTGTTAAGCATAGAAGCGTAAAAAGGTGAACTTTTTTATTGTTTATCATAAAAGGGTGTAAAAGCTTGTATTTTTTAATACTTGTGTCAAAAAACGGTCTAAAAACTAGTATTTATTTTTAATGTGTTTTTCTTATTGTGATACAATGTGATGATTTTAAAAGCAAATAATTAGAGATGTAATCTTTTTTACACCGTTGTTTGTCATAGATTTAAAAAAAATTGACCTTGAAATCGGTTGTTTCGTAGAATCGAGAAATAACGTGACCGACGTTTCATTGGAACGTCTATGCATATCAACTTTATAGATCCTTGTTACGCATTGTACAGTAAAAATGTGAATTTTTTTATAGTTTCTCTTAAAACGGTGTAAAACCTTGGAATTTTTAATACTCATGTCGAAAAACTTGTATTTATTTTTAATGTTCTTTCTTATAGTCATATAAAATATGATAATTTTAAATGCAAATATTTAAAGAAGTGATCTTTTTTACACCGTTGTGTGTTATAGATTTAAAAAATCATGACCTTGATATAGGTTCTCTCGTAGAATTGAGAATAAGGTGACCAATGTTACATTGGAACGTCCAAGGTTGTACCTTTATATATTCTTGTTACACATAGAACCGTAAAAATGTGAACTTTTTTATAACCTTCGTAAAATGGTGTGAAACCTTGTAATTTTTATTACTCGTGTCGAAACACTGCTGAAAAACTTGTATTTATTTTTAATGTTCTTCACTATAGTGATATAAAATATGATAATTTTAAATGAAAATATTTAAAGTCGTGATCTTTTTTACAACTTTGTTTGTTATAGATTTAAAAAATCATGACCTTGATATAGGGTCTTTCGTAGAATCAAGAAAAAGGTGGCAAATGTTACATTGGAACGTCCAAGGTTGTCACCTTTATAGATCCTTGTTACACATAAAAGCGTATAAATGTGACCTTTTTATAGTTTATCATAAAATGGTGTAAAAACTTGTATTTTTAATAGTTGTGTCAAAAAACTTGTATTTATTTTCAATTTTCTTTCCTATAGTGATACAAAAGACGATTTTAAATGCAAATATTCAAAGACATGATCTTTTTTACACCGTTGTTGGTCATAGATTTAAAAGATCATGACCATTATTCCATTGGAACGTCCAAGGTTGTCATCTTTATAGATCATTGTTACACATAGAATCGTTAAAATGTGAATTTTTTTATAGTTTATCATAAAAGGGTATTAAAGATTTTAGTTTTAAATACTTGTGTCGAAAGACAATCAAAAAACTTGTATTTGTTTTCAATGTTCTTTCCGATATTGATACAAAATGTGATGATTGCAAATATTTAAAGACGTGATCTTTTTACACCGTTGTTCGTTACGGATATAAAAAGTCATGACCTTAATACAGGTTGTTTGGTAGAACCGTCAAAAAAGGTGACCAATGTTTCCTTGTAACGTCCAAGGTTGTCACCTTTATAGATCCTTGTTAAGCATAGAAGCGTAAAAAGGTGAACTTTTTTATTGTTTATCATAAAAGGGTGTAAAAGCTTGTATTTTTTAATACTTGTGTCGAAAAACGGTCTAAAAACTAGTATTTATTTTTAATGTGTTTTTCTTATTGTGATACAAAATGTGATGATTTTAAATGCAAATAATTAGAGATGTGATCTTTTTTACACCGTTGTTTTTCATAGATTTAAAAAAAATTGACCTTGAAATCGGTTGTTTCGTAGAATCGAGAAATAACGTGACCGATGTTTCATTGGAACGTCTATGCATATCAACTTTATAGATCCTTGTTACGCATTGTACCGTAAAAATGTGAATTTTTTTATAGTTTCTCTTAAAACGGTGTAAAACCTTGAAATTTTTAATACTCATGTCGAAAAACTTGTATTTATTTTTAATGTTCTTTCCTATAGTGATATAAAATATGATAATTATAAATGCAAATATTTAAAGACGTGATATTTTTTACACCGTTGTTTGTTATAGATTTAAAAAATCATGACCTTGATATAGGTTTTTTCGTAGAATTGAGAATAAGGTGACCACTGTTACATTGGAACGTCCAAGGTTGTACCTTTATAGATATTTGTTACGCATAGAACCGTAAAAATGTAAACTTTTTATAGCTTTTCATAAAACGGTGGGAAACCTTGTAATTTTTAATACTCGTGTCGAAACACCGTCGAAAAACTTGTATTTATTTTTAATGTTCTTTTCTATAGTGATATAAAATATGATAATTTTAAATGAAAATATTTAAAGTCATGATCTTTTATACAACTTTGTTTGTTATAGATTTAAAAAATCATGACCTTGATATAAGGTCTTTCGTAGAATCAAGAAAAAGGTGGCAAATGTTACATTGGAACGTCCAAGGTTGTCACCTTTATAGATCTTTGTTACACATAAAAGCGTATAAATGTGAATTTTTTATAGTTTATCATAAAAGGGTGTAAAAGCTTGTATTTTTAATAGTTGTGTCAAAAAACTTGTATTTATTTTCAATTTTCTTTTCTATAGTGATACAAAAGATGATTTTAAATGCAAATATTCAAAGACATGATCTTTTTACACCGTTGTTGGTCATAGATTTAAAAAATCATGACCTTGATATAGGTTCTCTCGTAGAATTGAGAATAAGGTGACCAATGTTACATTGGAACGTCCAAGGTTGTACCTTTATATATTCTTGTTACACATAGAACCGTAAAAATGTGAACTTTTTTATAGTCTTTCGTAAAACGGTGTGAAACCTTGTAATTTTTAATACTCGTGTTGAAACACTGTCGAAAAACTTGTATTTATTTTTAATGTTCTTCACTATAGTGATATAAAATATGATAATTTTAAATGAAAATATTTAAAGTCGTGATCTTTTTTACAACTTTGTTTGTTATAGATTTAAAAAATCATGACCTTGATATAGGGTCTTTCGTAGAATCAAGAAAAAGGTGGCAAATCTTACATTGGAACGTCCAAGGTTGTCACCTTTATAGATCCTTGTTACACATAAAAGCGTATAAATGTGAACTTTTTATAGTTTATCATAAAAGGGTGTAAAAACTTGTATTTTTAATAGTTGTGTCAAAAAACTTGTATTTATTTTCAATTTTCTTTTTTGTATGATTTTAAATGCAAATATTCAAAGACATGATCTTTTTACACCGTTGTTGGTCATAGATTTAAAAAATCATGACCTTGATATAGGTTCTCTCGTAGAATTGAGAATAAGGTGACCAATGTTACATTGGAACGTCCAAGGTTGTACCTTTATATATTCTTGTTACACATAGAACCGTAAAAATGTGAACTTTTTTATAGTCTTTCGTAAAACGGTGTGAAACCTTGTAATTTTTAATACTCGTGTTGAAACACTGTCGAAAAACTTGTATTTATTTTTAATGTTCTTCACTATAGTGATATAAAATATGATAATTTTAAATGAAAATATTTAAAGTCGTGATCTTTTTTACAACTTTGTTTGTTATAGATTTAAAAAATCATGACCTTGATATAGGGTCTTTCGTAGAATCAAGAAAAAGGTGGCAAATCTTACATTGGAACGTCCAAGGTTGTCACCTTTATAGATCCTTGTTACACATAAAAGCGTATAAATGTGAACTTTTTATAGTTTATCATAAAAGGGTGTAAAAACTTGTATTTTTAATAGTTGTGTCAAAAAACTTGTATTTATTTTCAATTTTCTTTCCTATAGTGATACAAAAGATGATTTTAAATGCAAATATTCAAAGACATAATCTTTTTTAAATGCAAATATTCAAAGACATAATCTTTTTTACACCGTTGTTGGACATAGATTTAAAAAATCATGACCAATATTTTATTGGAACGTCCAAAGTTGTCACCTTTATAGATCCTTACACATAGAATCGTTAAAATGTGAATTTTTTTATAGTTTATCATAAAAGGGTATTAAAGCTTTTATTTTTAAATACTTGTGTCGAAAGACAATCAAAAAACTTGTATTTGTTTTCAATGTTCTTTCCGATATTGATACAAAATGTGATGATTTTAAATGCAAATATTTAAAGACGTGATCTTTTTACACCGTTGTTCGTTACGGATATAAAAAGTTATGACCTTAATACAGGTTGTTTGGTAGAACCGTCAAAAAAGGTGACCAATGTTTCCTTGTAACGTCCAAGGTTGTCACCTTTATAGATCCTTGTTACGCATAGAAGCGTAAGAATGTGAACTTTTTTATAGTTTATCATAAAAGGGTGTAAAAGCTTGTATTTTTTTAATATTTGTGTCGAAAAACGGTCTAAAAACTAGTATTTATTTTTAATGTGTTTTTCTTATTGTGATACAAAATGTGATGATTTTAAATGCAAATATTTAAAGACGTGATCTTGTTACACCGTTGTTTGTTATTGATTTAAAAAATCATGTTCTTAATATAAGTTGTTTAGTAGAACCGTCAAAAAAGGTGACCAATGTTTCATTCGGACGTCCAAGGTTGTTATCTTTATAGATCCTTGTTACGCATAGAAGCGTATAAATGTGAATTTTTTTATAGTTTTATCATAAAAGGGTGTAAAAGATTGTATTTTTTATAGTTGTGTCAAAAAACTTGTATTTATTTTCGATTTTCTTTCCTATAGTGAACATAATATAATGATTTTAAATGCAAATATTCAAAGACGTGATCTTTTTTACACCGTGGTTTAACATAGATCTAAAACATCATGACCAATGTTTCATTGAACGTCCACTTTTGTCACCTTTATAGATCTTTGTTACACATAGAATCGTAAAAATGTGAAACTTTTTTATAGTTTATCATAAAACAGTGTAAAAGCTTTAAGTTTTTTAATACTTGAGTCGAAACAAAATAAAAAAACTTGTATTTATTTTCAATGTTTTTTCCTATGGTGATACAAAATGTGATGATTTTAAATGCAAATATTTAAAGACATGATGTTTTTTTACACTTTGTTTGTTATAGATTTAAAAAATCATGACCTTGATATAGGGTCTTTCGTAGAATCAAGAAAAATGTGGCAAATGTTACAATGGAACGTCCAAGGTTGTCGCCTTTATAGATCCTTGTTACACATAAAAGCGTATAAATGTGAAGTTTTTATAGTTTATCATAAAAGGGTGTAAAAGCTTGTATTATTAATAGTGATACAAAATGCGATGATTTTAAATGCAAATATTTAAACACATGATCTTTTTACACCATTGTTTGTTATAGATGTAAAAAATCATGACCTGTTTCGTAGAACCGTCAAAAAAGGTGACCAATGTTCCATTGGAACGTCCAAGGTTATCACCTTTATAGATCTTTGTTACGCATAGAAGCGTAAAAATGTGAACTTTTTTATAGTTTATCATCAAAGGGTGTAAAAGCTTGTAGTTTTTAATATACTTGTGTCGAAAAATTGTCAAAAGAGTAGTATTTATTTTCAATGTTTTTCCTATATTGATAGAAAATATGATGATTTTAAATGTAAATATTCAAAGACGTGGTCTTTTTTACACCGTTGTTTGACAAAGTTTTAAAAAAAATCAAGACATTGATATAGGTTCTTTCGTAAAATCGAGAAAAAGGTGATCCATGTTTCATTGGAACGTCCAAGGTTGTCACCTTTATGATCCTTGTCATGCATAGAACCGTAAAAATTTGAACATTTTTGTAGTTTATCATAAAACGGTGTAAAAACTTTTATTTTTAAATACTCGTGTTGAAAAACAATAAAAAAACCTGTATTTATTTTCAATATTCTTTCCTATTGTGATACAAAATGTGATGATTTTAAATGCAAATATTTAAAGGCGTGATCTTTTACGCCGTCGTTTGTTATAGATTTAAAAAATCATGACTTTAATACAGGTTGTTTCGTAGAATCGTCATAAACGGTGGCCAATGTTTCATTGGAACGTCCAAGGTTGTCACCTTTATGATCCTTGTTATGCATATAACCGTAAAAATTTGAACTTTTTTGTAGTCTATCATAAAACGGTGTAAAAGCTTTTATTTTTTAATACTTGTGTCGAAAAACAATCAAAAAACTTGTATTTATTTTCAATATTCTTTTCTATTGTGATACAAAATGTGATGATTTTAAATGCAAATATTTAAAGACGTGATCTTTTACACCGTTGTTTGTTATAGATTTAAAAAATTATAACCTTAATACGGGTTGTTTCGTAAAACCGTCAAAAAAGGTGACCTTTGTTATAGATCTTTGTTACGCATAGAAGCGTAAGAATGTGAACTTTTTTATAGTTTATCATAAAAGGGTGTAAAAGCTTGTATTTTTTTAATATTTGTGTCGAAAAACGGTCTAAAAACTAGTATTTATTTTTAATGTGTTTTTCTTATTGTGATACAAAATGTGATGATTTTAAATGCAAATATTTAAAGACGTGATCTTGTTACACCGTTGTTTGTTATTGATTTAAAAAATCATGTTCTTAATATAAGTTGTTTAGTAGAACCGTAAAAAAGGTGACCAATGTTTCATTCGGACGTCCAAGGTTGTTATCTTTATAGATCCTTGTTACGCATAGAAGCGTATAAATGTGAATTTTTTTATAGTTTTATCATAAAAGGGTGTAAAAGATTGTATTTTTTATAGTTGTGTCAAAAAACTTGTATTTATTTTCGATTTTCTTTCCTATAGTGAACATAATATAATGATTTTAAATGCAAATATTCAAAGACGTGATCTTTTTTACACCGTGGTTTAACATAGATCTAAAACATCATGACCAATGTTTCATTGAACGTCCACTTTTGTCACCTTTATAGATCTTTGTTACACATAGAATCGTAAAAATGTGAAACTTTTTTATAGTTTATCATAAAACAGTGTAAAAGCTTTAAGTTTTTTAATACTTGAGTCGAAACAGAATAAAAAAACTTGTATTTATTTTCAATGTTTTTTCCTATGGTGATACAAAATGTGATGATTTTAAATGCAAATATTTAAAGACATGATGTTTTTTTACACTTTGTTTGTTATAGATTTAAAAAATCATGACCTTGATATAGGGTCTTTCGTAGAATCAAGAAAAATGTGGCAAATGTTACAATGGAACGTCCAAGGTTGTCGCCTTTATAGATCCTTGTTACACATAAAAGCGTATAAATGTGAAGTTTTTATAGTTTATCATAAAAGGGTGTAAAAGCTTGTATTATTAATAGTGATACAAAATGCGATGATTTTAAATGCAAATATTTAAACACATGATCTTTTTACACCATTGTTTGTTATAGATGTAAAAAATCATGACCTTAATACATGCTGTTTCGTAGAACCGTCAAAAAAGGTGACCAATGTTTCATTGGAACGTCCAAGGTTATCACCTTTATAGATCTTTGTTACGCATAGAAGCGTAAAAATGTGAACTTTTTTATAGTTTATCATCAAAGGGTGTAAAAGCTTGTAGTTTTTAATATACTTGTGTCGAAAAATTGTCAAAAGAGTAGTATTTATTTTCAATGTTTTTCCTATATTGATAGAAAATATGATGATTTTAAATGTAAATATTCAAAGACGTGGTCTTTTTTACACCGTTGTTTGACAAAGTTTTAAAAAAAATCAAGACATTGATATAGGTTCTTTCGTAAAATCGAGAAAAAGGTGATCCATGTTTCATTGGAACGTCCAAGGTTGTCACCTTTATGATCCTTGTCATGCATAGAACCGTAAAAATTTGAACATTTTTGTAGTTTATCATAAAACGGTGTAAAAGCTTTTATTTTTAAATACTCGTGTTGAAAAACAATAAAAAAACCTGTATTTATTTTCAATATTCTTTCCTATTGTGATACAAAATGTGATGATTTTAAATGCAAATATTTAAAGGCGTGATCTTTTACACCGTTGTTTGTTATAGATTTAAAAATCATGACTTTAATACAGGTTGTTTCGTAGAATCGTCATAAACGGTGGCCAATGTTTCATTGGAACGTCCAAGGTTGTCACCTTTATAATCCTTGTTATGCATATAACCGTAAAAATTTGAACTTTTTTGTAGTCTATCATAAAACGGTGTAAAAGCTTTTATTTTTTAATACTTGTGTCGAAAAACAATCAAAAAACTTGTATTTATTTTCAATATTGTTTTCTATTGTGATACAAAATGTGATGATTTTAAATGCAAATATTTAAAGACGTGATCTTTTACACCGTTGTTTGTTATAGATTTAAAAAATTATAACCTTAATACGGGTTGTTTCGTAAAACCGTCAAAAAAGGTGACCTTTGTTATAGATCTTTGTTACGCATAGAAGCGTAAGAATGTGAACTTTTTTATAGTTTATCATAAAAGGGTGTAAAACCTTGTATATTTTAATACTTTTGTTGAAAAACTTTCAAAAAACTAGTATTTATTTTCAATGTGTTTTTCCTATTGTGATACAAAATGTGATAATTTTAAATGCAAATATTTAAAGACGTGATTTTTTTTACACCGTTGTTTGTCATAGGTTTTAAAAAAACATGACCTTGAAATAGGTTGTTTCGTAGAATCGAGAAAAAAGGTGACCGATGTTTCATTGGAACGTCCAAACTTCTTACCTTTACAGATCCTTGTTACGCATAAAACTGTAAAAATGTGATCTTTTTTATAGTTTCTCATAAAACTGTGTAAACACTTGTAGTTTTTAATAGTTGCGTCGAAAAACTGTCAAAAAACTAATATTTAATTTCAATGTTTTCTTCTATATTTATACAAAATATGATGTTTAAATGTAAATATTCAAAGACGTGATGTTTTTTACACCGTTGTTTGACAAAGTTTGAAAAAAAATCATGACCTTTATATAGATTCTTTCATAGAATCGAGAAAAAGGTGATCCATGTTTCATTGGAACGTCCAAGGTTGTCACCTTTATGATCCTTGTGACGCATAGAACCGTAAAAATTTGAACTTTTTTGTAGTCTATCATAAAACGGTGTAAAATATTTTATTTTTTAATACTTGTGTCGAAAAACAATCAAAAAACTTGTATTTATTTTCAATTTTCTTTTCTATTGTGATGCAAAATGTGATGATTTTAAATTCAAATATTTAAAGACGTGATCTTTTACACCGTTGTTTGTTATAGATTTAAAAAATCATGACCTTAATACAGGTTGTTTCGTAGAACTGTCAAAAAAGGTGACCAATGTTTCATTGGAACGTCCAAGGTTGTCACCTTTAAAGATCCTTGTTACGCATAGAAGCGTAAAAATGTGAATTTTTTTTGTTTATCATAAAAGGGTGTAAAAGCTTGTATTTTTAATACTTGTGTCGAAAAACTGACAAAAAACTAGTATTTATTTTTCATTGTGTTTTTCCTATTGAGATACAAAATGTGATGATTTTAAATGCAAATATTTAAAAACGTTATGTTTTTTACACCGTTGTTTGTCATAGATTTAAAAAAACATGACTTTGAAATCGGTTGTTTCGTACAATCGAGAAATAAGGTGACCGATGTTTCATTGGAGCGTCCAAGCTTGTCACCTTTATAAATCCTTGTTACGCATAGAACCTTAAATATGTGAACGTTTTTATAGTTTTTCATAAAACGGTATAAAACCTTGTAATTTTTATTTCTCGTGTCGAAAAACTGTCGAAATTTTTTCAATGTGTTTTTCCTACTCTGATACAAAATGTGATAATTTTAAATGCAAATATTTAAAAGCGTGATTTTTTTTACACCGTTGTTTGTCATAGACTTTAAAAAGACATGAGTTTGAAATAGGTTGTTTCGTAGAATCGAGAGAAAAGGTGACCGATGTTTCATTGGAACGTCCAAACTTCTCACTTTTACAGATCCTTGTTACGCATAAAACTGTAAAATTGTGATATTTTTTATAGTTTCTCATAAAACTGTGTAAACACTTGTAGTTTTTAATAGTTGCGTCGAAAAACTGTCAAAAACTGTCAAAAAACTAGTATTTAATTTCAATTTTTTTTCTATATTGATACAAAATATGATGATTTTAAATGTAAATATTCAAAGACGCGATGCTTTTTACACCGTTGTTTGACAAAGTTTAAAAAAAATCATGACCTTGATATAGGTTCTTTCGTAGAATCGAGAAAAAGGTGATCCATGTTTCATTGGAACGTCCAAGGTTGTCACCTTTATGATCTTTGTTACGCATAGAACCTTAAAAATTTGAACTTTTTTGTAGTCTATTATAAAACGGTGTAAAAGCTTTTATTTTTTAATACTTGTGTCGAAAAATAACCAAAAAACTTGTATTTATTTTCAATATTCTTTTCTATTGTGATACAAAATGTGATGATTTTAAATACAAAAATTTAAAGACGTGATCTTTTACACTGTTGTTTGTTATAGATTTAAAAAATCATGACCTTAATACAGTTTGTTTCGTAGAACCGTCAAAAAAGGTGACCAATGTTTCATTGGAACGTCCAAGGTTGTCACCTTTATAGATCCTTGTTACGCATAGAAGCGTAAAAATGTGAACATTTTTTTTAGTTTATCATAAAAGGGTGTAAAAGCTTGTATTTTTTAATACTTGTGTCGAAAAACTGACAAAAAACTAGTATTTATTTTTCAAAGTGTTTTTTCTATTGTTATACAAAATGTGATGATTTTAATTGCAAATATTTAAAGACGTTATCTTTTTACACCGTTGTTTGTCATAGATTTAAAAACACATGACATTGAAATAGGTTGTTTCGTAAAATCGAGAAATAAGGTAACCGATGTTTCATTAGAACGTCCAAATTTGTCACCTTTATAGTTCCTTTGTTACACATAGAACCGTAAATATGTGAACTTTTTTATAGTTTTTCATAAAATGGTGTAAAACCTTGTTATTTTTAATACTTGTGTCGAAAAACTTTCAAAAAACTTCTATTTATTTTCAATGTGTTTTTTCTATTGTGATACAAGATGTGATGATTTTAAATGCAATTATTTAAAAACATGATCTTTTTTACACTGTTGTTTGTCATAGATTAAAAAAAATAATGACATTGATACCGGTTGTTTAGTAGAATCAAGAAAAAAGGTGACCGATATTTCATTGCAACGTTCAAGCTTGTCACCTTTATAGATCCTTGTTACGCATAGACCCGTAAAAATAGGAACTTTTTTTTATAGTTTTTCATAAAAATGTGTAAAACCTTGTTTTTTAATACTTGTGTCGAAAAACCGTCGAAGAACTTGTATTTTTTTTAATGTTTTTCTCCTAGAGTCATATAAAATATGATGATTTTAAATGCAAATATTCAAAGACGTGATCTTTTTTACACCGTTGTTTGACCTAGATTTAAAAAATCATGACCTTGATATAAAGTTCTTTCCAAGAATCGAGAAAAAAGGTGACCAATGTTTCATTGAACGTCCAAGGTTGTCACCTTTATAGATCCTTGTTACGCATAGAACCGTAAAAATATGAACGTTTTTATAATTTATTATAAAACGGTGTAAAAGCTTATATTTTTTAGTACTTGTGTCCAAAAACTGTCAAAAAACTTGTATTTATTTTCACTGTGTTTTTCCTATTATGATACAAAATGTGATGATTTTAAATGCAAATATTTAAAGACGTGATATTTTTTACACCATTGTTTGTCATAGATTTAAAAAAATAATGACCTTGATACAGGTTGTTTCGTAGAATCGAGAAAAAAGGTGACCGATGTTTCATTGGAGCTTTCAAACTTGTCACCTTTATAGATCCTTGATACGCATAGACCCGTAAAAATGGGAACGTTTTTATAGTTTTTTCATAAAATGGTGTAAAAGCTTGTTTTTTTTAATACTTGTGTCGAAAAACTGTCGAAGAACTTGTATTTATTTACAATTTTTTTTCCTATAGTGATATAAAATATGATGATTTTAAATGCAAATATTCAAAGACGTGATCTTTTTTACACCGTCGATTGACATAGATTTAAAAAATCGTGACCTTGATATAAGTTTTTTCCTAGAATCGAGAAAAAGGTGACCAAAGTTTCATTGGAACGTCCAAGGTTGTCACCTTTATAGATCCTTGTTACGCATAGAACCGAAAAAATGTGAATTTTTTTATAGTTTATCATAAAAGCTTTATCCTTGTATTTTATAGTTCCAAATACTCCAAATACCGTTTTCATAACTTATCAAATAAGAACCAATTTTTTAAGACCTAGTTCAATCCCCAAAATAATTATTTTGACATGTATATAGTTTTACAAATGCAACTAGAACTCACCTTGCTAGATTTATGGATAATCTAGGTTTTACCCACTTTGAGCTTTCTTTGAAAAAGATCTATAAATTATAGATCCACAAGTATCCAACACCTAGAAACCATATTTAGCTCCTTAATGAACCTAAAATACATCAAGTATAACCCTTGAAAATTATATCTAAACAATACTTGGTTACAGATCTGATAATTAACCAAAATACCTAAAATGGTCAAAACCTTAAGAGAAAGAGAGTACTTCCAGATATAAGACCTGGAGGACTAATAATGAAGGTTTTGACAAGAAAGATGAACTAAATGGTTAAAATGACTTACAAATATTGATTTGTAGAAAACTCCAGAATAGCTCAACAATGGAGAATGAAGGAATGGAAAAGATGAAGTTGATGGCTTGATCTTGATCCTTGGAGAGGGGTTAATAACTTGAAATGGTTGGGGAAAGGGAAGAGATGCTCCAAAAATTGGACTTGTTGAGATAATTCGGAAGAAAAACGATTTAGGAATGAGAATGAGAAAAATCCTGGCGCTATGCATTTACCCTAAGTTCATTGGGCTGAAAATTCGTCTTCCGTGACCCTTGCCGCGACCTCGGGTCACGTGGCATGTCGCGTGCGCCAAGGGAGGGAGACAATTGAGAGTTACGAGACCCGCATCGCGACCCAGGGTCGTACGCCAGGTCGTGCGGGTTCAAAAACTCGCACAGTAATCCCCTTTTTTGAGTATGAGCTGATGCCAAACAAACCCTTCATACTAAAATCGGTTTCTATCCAAAATTTTCACTTAGGGATAATGTATTTCACCAATTTCAACTAAAATTCACTTTAATTAATATCCTATAAATAAAATATGATTTCATTACTATCTTTATGATTTCAGAGATTTCCAGGCGTTACAATTTGTTTCAACTTGGCCAAGAATTGTCTATGATCCAAATGTCGCAGGTCCTTCTAGTGCACCACCTCCCAGATACATTGCCACCGTTCTTGTAACAACTCCACCGCCACCACCATCATCTGAACTATCATTAGACGAATTGAAGTCACTACTTTATTCCAGGTTAGTTGCATAAACAGCTCCGGAACAGCAAGATCTTGATCTTACTCATTTGTTCCGGCTATAGATTGCACCTGTTGCACAGTCTACCTCGAGTTCCGCCCCGAGTTCTTCAACTACAGAGATTGAAAGGATTCGAGAAGAAATGCGTAAATGATTTTCTGATCTTGCCAGTCCTGTTAGAAGAAACTTGCAAATCTCAGGCCGACACCAATAAACGAAGAAATGAGGATCATGATGATCAAGATCCCCATGAGGGGGAGAAAACGCGCCGAGTTGAACAACTACAGTTAAATGCTCTAGGGATCAATGAATAAGTTCAAGAAGCCGAGCATACTGAGAATTGTTCAGTTGATGATGTTCAAAAGATGGTTGAATCTGAGATGGTACGTCCGGTTATGGCATCGGGGATAGGTGAGGCCCCGATGAATGTTGCAGGTGTAGTTATTCCAGTTCTTGCTGATGTCGACCCAACAGTTGAAAAGCTTGAGGTTGCCGACAAAAGAACTGAGGAAGAAAGTTTGGTTGACTCATTGTTGGATACTCCTCTGGATAATAATGAAGAACATCTTTCTCAAGAGATGATGACATAGGAGGTAAGAGATTTATTTCCATTTGTTGATGAAGATATAGATCAAGAAGGAGAATATCATGAGATCAGGGAGGATGATGAAATATTCAGAGAGTTTGGTGATCCAGTTGCAGTTCCTGAGTTAGTTCTAGAGGAAATTCGTATACTTGAAAGATTACGTCCAGAGAACCTTCCTGGACCAATTAGAACAGCAGAAAGTCTACGTTTTCAATGGTACATTCAGAGAATTTATACACCATTTCTAGAGAATACTAAAAGGAATTTCTTTATCAGACATCTAGTTCTTTTAGATGAAGCCAAAGTAATGGGTGTCTTGCATTTGAAGAGTGAAACTAAAAGGAGATATCTATTTGAAATCAGACTTTCAAAAATGGAAAGAAGCCGTGTCAACAGTAATCAGGGTTACATGAATATTTCATCTATTCTGACAAAGTAGTTCTCTGGATTTGATATTTCTTATTTTGCTATCTATCGGCGAGATTATAAGAAATGGGAGTTTAAAGAAGCAGATTTTTTCAATCTATCCATGGATGATTTGGTAGGTATGGTGAATGACTTCAAAGGAATGACAAATCGGAATGGAGATTATTTGAAGGCATATGATAAGCTGTTGAGCTTCATAAAATATTATCACATTTATCAAGCTTACGTGTATGATTTCCAGATGGGTCTTGAAAGTAATCAACCAAAGCTCAATCTGAAGAAGCCGATCAAAGTTTCAATGGAATTAATAATTTGCCTTCATGGTATGTTACAGAACAATCAGAATTTCGAGTCATCTACGAAGTTCTGGGTAACAGAAACCTTTTCATGCCCTTTAGTGAAATAGCTTGCTACAGTGATGGAACTCTAAAGACCATCAAGCTATATTTAGAAGGAAGCTAAAGACATATGATCGAGTAGTGAAGAAAATGGATCAGAGAGATAAAGTTCTAATGAATGATGCTTTGAAAGCAATTCAAGAAAGACTTGATTACATAAATGATGTTAGAAGATTGGAAGTCCTTCTTCGTCTTCGTCCAAAGTATACAAGGGCCATCTAGGAGATGATTTCAGTACACGTAGTGTCAGAAGTCATGTCTGAAGTGGTCAATTTTTTCAAGAGACGTGCTACTTTCATATAAATAGTTGCTTTGACTTGTATTTTAGAGTTAGTTCTCTCATTTGTAACTTTTGACTTTTAAAGAGATATATGACATAGAGAGATTTTGATGCAATATTGTGTTGATCTTAATTGTGTTCCAAGTGATTTCTTGTAATTTGCTACTCGTTTGGTTAACACCAACCTTGATTAAGACTAAGATGAATAGTATGAAAGAGCAATCACGAATCGTGGATGGAAACAGAGAGGGAAAGCAATATTTGAATTGAGTAAAGTAAAAAAAAATAACCGTTTGATGGATATATATACTCGAAGAGAGATAAAACCGTTTCGAATTCTGACATCGACACGTGTGAAGACGTGATTGGATGCGAGGACATGTGGCATCCTCTGATTGGAAACACAGAGAGGTGCGAGGCAGTGCGAGGAATGAACAGTCACCTTCGCATAACATATATGCGAAAGGTGATGTCATTCTTCGGTCAACACATGTGAAGGTAAAGGTGCCTACGCACAACACATATGCGAAGCCACGTGTCACAAAAAGATCTAAGGCCATGCGAAGCTCGGATAAGTTTATTTGAGACCAATCAATGCTCGGACAAGGCTTATGCGAGGGTTACTATACACCCTTGCGTTCGTATGAGGTTTAAACGAAGCCAATGAAGGTTTGGACAACATCATCCAAAGGTGCATGACTTAGAAAAATTTTGAAACACAAAATTTAAAATTTTGAAAAATACTTTGATATTTTAAAAAATACTTTGATATTTTAAAAAATTTACAACTTTAGCCCAAAAATCTATAAAAGTAAGATATATCCAACTTTTAACTGATATATGAGCAAAAATTATTTTGCTCCCCCTTACCTGATATTTGTGAAAAAAGTTGTTCGATAAAAACTTTTTATCAGTTAGAGTAGCAGAAAACAATTGATCAAGTTTTAAGAAACTTACCTGCTCCCCGTTAGATAGTGATATGTTAAAAAAAATAAGAACTCAGAAAAATTTGTTAGATTATAATTTCGAGATCCTAAAAAAAATAGATCAATTGGCTCCCCCTAAAATCAGTAATACATATCAACCTCAGATATATTTAAAAATATATTAAAGACTCAAGAGAGATCAAATTTTCAGATTCAGCATTCCAAGCTTGGATACTAAGAATTGGAATCGTTTTTCATCCAATGCCTTATTAAACAAGTCAGCAAGCTGAAATTTTGTGCTTACAAAATAAAATTCAACTGTACCTTTCTCAACATGTCAATGTGCTTTGTCTTCATGTGTTAAACGGGATTTGCAGATATAACAGTATCACTCTTCGAGTCACAGTATATGGGAATCTGATTGTAGTATAACCCATAGTTCTGCAACTACGTACGCATCCACAAAACATGAGAGCAGCAACTCGCAACAGCTATATACTCTGCCTCAGTTGTGGAAGTTAAAACATAGTTATGTTTCTTTGAGGCCCAACTAACCAGCTTGTCTCCAAGAAAATGTATATGACCTGAAGTGCTATTTCTGTCCAGCATTCAACCTACATGATCAGCGTTTGAATAGGCTTTCAGTCCAAAACCTGTGTGCTTAGGATACCAAAGACCAAGATCAGGTGTACCTTTTAGATATCTTAAAATGCGTTTTACTGCAGAAAGATGAGATTCCTTAGGCAAAGCCTGATATCATGCATAGACACAAGTAGCAAGCATTATATCTGTTCGACTAGACGTTAAGTACATTAATGAACTAATTATAGCACGATAATTCGTTTGATCTACAGCTTTTCTAGAAGGATCAACTCAGATATTAGAACCTGTTACCATCGGGGTACCAATCAGAGTACATTTATCCATATTGAATTTCTTCAATAAGTATAAAATCTATTCCATTGATTTATAAAAATCCCCATGGACAACTGTTTTACTTGTAATCCCAGGAAAAAAAATCATTTCCTCCATCATACTCATGGTAAATTTGGTTGCCATTAAACCGTTTTTTTTTACAAAACTAAGGATTTGTCGAACAAAATATAATATCATCTACACATATATGTATAAGAATAATACCTTCACCTTGTCGTTTAATAAATAAAGTGGGATCAATTGTACCTCTTGAGAATTTGGACGCGATTAAAGATTCAGTTACATGATCAAACCATGCTCGAGGGTTGTTTTAAACCGTAAAGGGCTTTGTCAAGTATATAAACGTGATTCGGAAGATCGGGATCAACAAAGTCTTTCGGTTGAGAGACATAAACCTCTTTTTTCATAGGACCATTTAGAAATGCAGTTTTCACATCCATTTGGAAAACTCTGAAATTCTTATGAGCTGCATAGGCTAGAAACAATCTGATAGCTTCAATCCGTGCCACAGGGGCATATATCTCATCATAATCAATGCCCTCTTGTTGGCGATAACTGTTAGATCCCAAACTAGCAACAATTGAGAAAACTCCATAAATTGTAGAGAAGAGATAGAGAATTAAAAAACAATAATCATCAAATCATCAACTCATATTCATGTATTGATCAATATGGAGGGGAAATGTAGAGAAATGCTACTACTTGACTTCCCTTCCTCTCAATTCAAGGTTTATTCCCAATACATCTACGATCAATTCAATTAAGCGAATCGAATTAATCGACTCTCATCAGTCTATGTGTGTAAAAGGTGTATTCTCTGTGAAGTCTGCTTTAATCAAAGAGCTACGACACCATATTTATAGGTGCCCGTTACAATTGCAAAGCCCAAGCCCATAACACCCAAAAAGCCCAAAATAAAATTCTTTATAAAACTTTCTATCTAATTGGGGATAATTAGATATAACAATCTCCCCCAAAAGTTTTATAAACAAAGCATCATCAAATAAACTCCCCCATGCTTTCTTTAGAAGCTCTTATGTGCCATTCTGCAAGTCTTTAAGGCTTTACAAGCTCCCCCTCAAATATAGGCTCATATTCTTGAAAAACCGAGAGATTGTACTAATTATGTCCAGCTTTCATGACTCAAGTTTATCACTGTTTTTGACCATCAACGAGCCTGATTGAGAGAAAACATAAAATATGCACATTGAACTCCAGCCTCTTATCTTATCAACAAGCTTTCATTCAACAAAATTGGATGAAAATTGAGTGAGTTGTGCAACTTTCCCCTCAGCTGCGCAAAACAGTCGTCAAAACAAAAATTTTGACTCTTTAGGCCTTGTTGAGTTGAGTTCATCTCCGGGCTTTAGATTGAAAAACAGAGGTGATAGTGACAAGAAATATGTCACACATGTATCTTGAATCCATGAAAAAATGGACATGCGAACACCCATCTGAAATCGGAAGGAGAATAGGTGAAAATTAATGCTTTCGTTCCAGCATCGTTCAGCAGACTTTGACAGTGAATAAGACATATCATCTCATAGAATTTGAGAAAACTTAAAACTTCAAAGTCATGCATCTTTGTTTTATCGTTCAAACGCAACTGGATTCATATAATTTGGAGCTTCGAGTAAAAATATAAACGCATGTTTTTGAAACAGTGCAATGTTGTCAGAAAACAAAAAAACAATCTGGTTACGGGCTTCGGTTCGTTGTGAGTTCTTGACCAACGTACTTTGATTTTGATGCTCTGGACTACCCCTGATCCGTCTCTGGTCCATCGTGGAGTTTGGTCTTTGCGAGCTCTGGTTAGAGAGTTTTGATCGTACCGAAAGCCATAAAAAGCACCATTCAGAGCTACTGCATAGTGTATGCAAAGCTTCTGTTTCGTCTTAGTTACCTCCACTTATGCAAAGCCTTCTGGTTTGTCTGTACAAAGCTCTGCACTTCTGGCCCTTCTATCCTTTCTGATCAAAACTTCTGATTAATATCGAAGCTTCTGAAAAATATCGAAGCTTTTGAAAACAATACCATTCTGCTCGAAAATTCTTCTTCATTAAGCTGATTCATTAAGCTCTGTAGAACTTTCTAGTTTGCATACAGAGCAGTCTGATTTGCAACTTCTGATTAAGCTTTGTTAAGCTTTTGATGAAGCTCCTGAAAAGTATAGCTTCTGGATAGCTTTCAGAAGATCTATACAGCCTCTGATTAAGCTTTGAGTAATCTTCTGATTAAGCTACTGATGAAGCTTCGGATCTTCTAATCTGGTTTAGCCCACCTTCTGTGTTAAGCTTCTGAATGAGCTTGCTTCTGAATAAGCTGTCTCATTTAACTTCTAGTTAGCATTTTCTGATTGCATCTGAATTCATCTTAACTTCTGATTCATCGAACTGATCCGAAACATTTTCTAGTTAGTCCATAATGACAAGATCTTTTGATCGCAATTTCTGATGTTTGCTTCTGGTTCATCAGATTGATTGCAACATTACGAAAAATGCTTCTAGACAGTTGAACAAATCCTCTGATTGCATCTTCAGATCAGAACCTCTAATTAAGCTCAGTGAAGCTTCTGGATGACTACCTTTAGAAGATCTATATGAAGCATATTTTCATGATGTACAATTTTTGCATGATTGAACTTTTGGACTGAACAACATATTTTTAGAAGCTTTGCACGACTTCTAATGTGTTGCTTTTGCACGATTGAACTTCTGGACATCTATTTGGTTGCCTCCTTTCAATGTGTATCTGCTGAATGGTGCATTTCGTCTTAATTGTTTTTTAGCTGTGTTCAAATTCTTTGGGGCAAGGACACCTCTGTACATGAGACAACAAGCCATGTGCGTACCATGGCGAGGATTACTCTTTGACAAGAGATTGAGACCATTTGCAACAACCTGCTGCATTTAATTGAAAAGTGAAATTGCTCGATGGTAGCAGCTGCTATCTTTGATTTTTTAGTACTCTTCCAAGATTTTTAAATTTGTTGAAGCTTCTCCGGTTCCATTCATCTCTTTAGATTGATCCAATAGTTTTCCGATTATGCTAACATCAACACTAGCAGCGATGGCTTCCACCAAAATCTTTGCTTTCTATTTAAATCTCATGTATGAACCAACAACACGACATGCCCATCTGGTGTTGATCATAACTCCTCTCAGTGATTTGAATATGATTCCTTTACTATACTTAGTGAAATTCCTCAGATAAGCTTCTGTTCAAATTCAGTGATAGCATACGCTGATTGCTATCAGCGATCGCTGAAGATCAAGGATCAACCAGCTTGTCTCTGAAGACCTGAAGATCAGCTATCACACCAGAAGACCATTCAGCGACAGTCGAAGACCAAAGCTGAAGAAAGAGATAATCAGCTAAGTGACCTGAAGCGGTTCAGCGATAGCAGCGATTATCTACTCAAAGTGTGAAGTCTTGTGAAGCCTCAGCAACACTGAAGTTCATCCTTGAACATTCAGTGTCAGCGATCAAATGAAGCTTCCTCTGCAAGATTAAAATTTGATCTTATCCTCGATGCACAAAAGTCAAACCTAGAACCATGTCAGAAAAGGACGTACGACTTGTCTCTTATGTCCCCATCATATACGATACCTGCATCGTTTCATATTCGGCCAAAAGCATGGTTGTCTTATTTACAAGGACAAGCTTCCTATCCAAGCTTGACACGTGGCATGTACCTTTTGTCTTGCATTAAATGCAAGTGGGTATAAATAGATGAAGATATCTTCTTCATCTTCATGCATGCTTCCTTCTAGCCTCTACCTTCTGCATTTCTTTCTTTCATCTTCTTGTGCATCAAACTGTGTGTTTCCTTAGTTACAATAGAATAGGTTTTTAACTTGTTCTAATTCCGCTTATGCTTGTAAATTTGTTTATTTTCAATAAACTCATTTAAAAACCAAAATCTGTGTGTTTGTATTCAACCCCCCCCCCCCTTCTACAAACTGTTTACTTTATATTTAACTCTTGTAGATCCTTATTGGGACCAACAAGTGGTATCAGAGCAGTGTTGTAATCTTTCTCTTTAAAATATTCTTATTTAAATCATATTTTAAAATGACAAACCCTAATACAAACTACAACGATAACGGATCTTTAGCTAAACCTCCAAGGTTCAGCCATGATAATTTCCCTTTATGGAAAGAAAGAATGTCACTTTTTCTAGAGGGATCTGATCCTAAGATCCCATACTATGTAGAAAACGGACCTTTCGTTCCTACAGCCATAGTAGCAGCTGTACCTGCCACTGCTACTACCCTAGCCTTCGCTGAAAGGAGTATTGTAAAAACTCCAGATCGATAGACTGAGGAAGACAAGAAAGAAGTTGCTATTGATGCTAAAGCACGATCTATAATAGCAATGTCTGCGATGAAGTATATCATTCTGTAATGAAAATGAGAACTTCAAAAGCCATGTGGGATACTCTATGTATCCAATATGAAGGAACTTCTGAGGTTAAAGTAACTAGATGCATAAACCTTGTAAGAAAATATGAGAGTTTTATGTATCAAAAAGGTGAATCTCTTTCTCAAATTCACCAGCGATTTAACTGTCTGCTGATTGATCTCAAATCAGTCGATAGGGTATATTCAAAAGCTGAAATTCTGACAAAATTCATGGAGGCATTGCCCGATCAATGGGCAGTGTACACTACATGCATAAAACTGTCAAAGAATCTTGAAACCTTGTCATTAAGTGCATTATATGGTATGCTCTTAAATGAGGAACAATCCCAGCTTTTAAGGAAAAATCTTATTAATGAACTCAAGGGTGCTAAAAGTACTTCTTTAGCACTTGTGACTTCTGAAGGAACTTCTTCTAAAAATGGTTCTTCTTCTACTATCACCTCCATAACTGAATTAGGTCAAACTGATTCAGAAGACCAACTCACTGATGCTGACATCTCTGAGTTTGATAACTCTCTAGCTCTTTTAACCAACAACTTTAAAAGATTTGCTAGAAAGAGCAATTTCCGAAAATCTTCTAACCTCTCTGACTCTGAAAATAGAAAACGTTGCCTGCTGAAAAAGCCTCAGCGATCTGTTTCAATTGTCAGAGAAAGGGCCATTTTGCAAGTGAATGCAGGTCGAAGAAAGTTGCTGCTCCCACTACCTCCCATACCTCTGATAAACAGGAAAAGTATTTGAAAATGAAAAACAAATACAGAGATATGAAGAAAAACCAGCAAAAAGGCAAAGGCCTTGTCGCTGAAGAAGTTGACTGGGATGCTGAAGATAACTGGGCCAAGACCTCTGAAGACTCTGGTTCAGATGAAGAAGATCTTTCCTTTCTCTGTCTAATGGCAAGAATAGAGGATGTTGAAGAAGTCTCTGAAACTTCTTCCTCTGAGTCCCCGTCTACTCAGGTAAACATTCCCTCTGACTCCTCGATCTCTGAAAAGATAACTTGTCGGCTCTCGATGCAATGACTGTTGACTTTTACAATGCCTTGAATTGAAATATAAAAGCTGAGAAAATTAACACTGACTTATCTGAACAATTAAAAAATTGCCACATAATAATCAAAGAACTTTCCAAACTTGAGGATACTCTCAAAGACCAAGTTTTTGCAAATCAAACAATAAGCATTGAGAAACAACAAGCTATCGCTGATAGGGAAAAGGCTATTGTTGATCTCAAGTCTGAAAAAGCAACCATCGAAGGATGGTGTAAGGCCTCTGATAAAGTCAATGAGATTATCAATGCCCAAATACCTATGAAAGTAAGAAGTGGGTTAGGCTATAACGCTGAAGAGGAAGAATCAGAGAATGATCGTTCCATGCTCAAATTTGGAATGTTTATCTCTTCTATCCCTGATCCTTCTTCTTCAACCTCTTCTTCCACTTCCTCTAAAGAGAAGCTTTCTGTGGATTATTCTAAGAAGGTGATCAAAAACAAGGTTCTTGACCATGTTCCTAAGAATAAGAAATCTCTAGATAAGAACAAGAAGTCCTCTGAGAAGATTTCTAAATCTGGGAAAAAGGTCCCTGATTATTCTCAGAGACCAACTCCCAAGATTAAAATCGATCTCAATCCTACCCCTGAAAAGGTTGTAATACCTCCAAGGACCATGGATAAAGGAATTCTTGGACCTATCCCTGAGAAACTTCCGGTTCCCTCTCTTATCTCCAAACCTTTTAAGTATAGGAAATGCTTTCACTGTGGTGAAACAACTCACATTGCAAGCAAGTGTCCAAATACTACTAGAGCTGATAAATTAGCTCATGGAAAGAAAGTAGCTCAAGCTGATAAATCAGCGAGAGTGAAATCCACCAAAGTTGCTAAACCAACTAAGGTGAAGATATCCACTGAAGAGAGTTCCTCAGCTAGTAGTACATCCGCCAATCCTGTATCTAACCAAGAAGGACCCATAGTAATATGGGTAACTTTAAGCAATTAATCTTTTGTTGTAAGCATAGTGCCAAAGGTATCTGGTATCTTGATAGCGGATGCTCGAGGCATATGACTGGCAGAAAATCTCTGCTCTCTGACTACAAAGAAGAAGCTGGTCCATCAGTGACCTTTGGTGGAAATGGCAAAGGATACACTAAAGGTTATGGAATTCTATCCAACGGAGCCACATATTTTTCTCGTGTTGCTTATGTTGAGGGACTAAAGCACAATCTCTTGAGCGTTAGTCAGTTGTGTGACAAAGACTTCAAGGTTCTATTCCTAAAGAATAGATGTGCTGTCACTGACGGAAATGATAAGCTTGTCCTCTCTGGAAAAAGAGTTGAAAACATATACGTCATAAACATGAATAGTTCTCACTCTGAGAACATGTGCTTTATCTCTAAAGCATCCACTGACATAAACTGGTTATGGCATAAAAGACTTTCTCATCTCAACTTTAAGACAATAAATGAGTTGTCTCAAAAAGACTTAGTCAGAGACCTCCCAAATCACACCTTTACAAAGGAATCTCTTTGTTCAGCGTGTGAAAAGGGAAAGCTGACAAAAGCCTCCTTTAGGTCAAAGCAAGTTTCTACAGTAACCACTCCTCTTCAGCTACTCCACATGGATCTATTTGGACCTGTCAATGTCCAATCAATCTCTGGAAAGAAATACACTTTAGTGATTGTTGATGAATACTCCAGATACACATGGGTGTTCTTCCTTCGATCCAAAAGTGATACACCTGAAATGATAATCTCTTTTATCAAAAGAATGGAAGTGTTAAACTCCTTACTTGTTCGCTCCATAAGAAGTGATCATGGTACTGAATTCAAGAATAGTACTTTGGTTAGTTTCTTTGAAGAAAAAGGCATCTCTCACAACTTTTCTTCAGTAAGAACTCCTCAGCAAAATGGTGTTGCTGAAAGAAGAAACCGAACTATAATCGAAGCAGCTCGCTCAATGCTCAGCGAATCGCGTCTTCCAACTCAATTCTGGGCTGAAGCTGTCAATACAACGTGCTTTACTCAGAATCGATCCCTGATTGTTAAGCGATTCAAGAAGACTTCCTATGAATTATTTCATGGGAGAAGACCCACTCTGAAATATCTTCACATTTTTGGATGTACGTGTTACATTCTGAATGACAGAGATCATTTGGGTAAATTTGATCCCAAAGTTGATGATGGTATATTTCTTGGATACTCCTCTGTATCCAAATCTTTCAGAGTATTCAACAAAATAAGACAACACGTTGAAGAATCTATGCATGTCAACTTTGATGAATCTCGTCCCATTCATCCTTCTCATAATCTTGATGATGATGAAGAATTGAATGCTTAGATGGAATCTCATTATGGGGAACCTGAAACATACTTCAGCAATCAAACTCCAGCTGATGCATGTGATGATGAAATCCCTGTAAATTCAACAAGTAACAATCATCCATCTTCAGGGATAAATGTTACTCCTTTAAATCAGATTCCTGTTGCTGATTCATCTCTTAGAAATTCCTCTGTGAATAACCAAACCTCTTCTGAAAATCAATCCCCTGAATTGATTCTAGATGAAGTACACATTGTCGAAACAAGTCCTATTCCGAATGCGAAGAACGTGTCGCTGAATCCGTCGTTGATCTTTCTCCCTCAACCACCGGCTCGGCGATGGGTTTGCAAATCATTCAATAAATCGATTATTGGCGATCCCACCGCAGGTATCAAAACACGTAGAGGTACGGAGTAATATACGTCTTTATGTAAACTTCATTTCTCTCTCTGAACCTAAGAAGATAGATCAAGCTATCTCTGACCCTAGCTGGGTTTCAGCTATGCAAGAAGAACTGACTGAATTTCGAAGAAATAAAGTTTGGAATCTTGTTCCTAGACCTTCTGATAAAACCGTCATAGGAACCAAATGGGTTTTCAGAAATAAGCTAGATGAAAACGGGACTATAATTCGCAATAAGGCTAGACTTGTTGCTCAAGGTTATAGACAGGAAGAAGGAACTGATTATGATGAAACCTTTGCCCCTGTAGCTCGCTTAGAAGCCATAAGACTCTTTTTAGCTTATGCTGCCCATAAAGACTTCAAAGTTTTTCAAATGGATGTTAAAAGTGCTTTTCTAAATGGAAAACTCAGCGAGGAAGTTTATGTTGAACAACCCCCTGGTTTCTCAGACCCTAACCACCCTGGTTATGTTTTTAAACTTGAAAAAGCTCTTTACGGGTTAAAACAAGCTCCTAGAGCTTGGTATGATACCCTCTCTAAATTTCTTCTTAAAGAAAATTTTGTTCGTGGAAAAATTGACCAAACTCTGTTTTTAAGGAAGTATAAAGGTCATACGATTCTCGCTCAGATATATGTTGATGACATTATCTTTGGTTCCACAAGACCCAAATTATGCACTCGTTTCGCTGCAAGAATGCAAAAACAATATAAAATGAGTATGATGGGTGAACTAACATATTTTCTAGGTTTGCAGATTAAGCAATCTAACAAAGGAATTTTCATTTGTCAAAGCAAATATGTTAAAGACATGCTGAATAAATTTGACTTGAATCAATGCTCAGCAATGAAGACTCCTATGGCACCTCCTCTGACATTAAACAAGGATCCAAACGGGAAACCAGTCAATGTCACTGCCTATCGAGGAATGATTGGGTCTCTGCTGTATCTTACAGCGAGTAGACCAGACATCATGTACGCTACCTGTCTCTGTGCTCGGTATCAAGCTGAACCAAAGGAATCCCATCTAATCGTTGTAAAGCGAATCTTCAGATATCTGAAAGGAACTCCAAATCTTGGTCTCTGGTATCCCAAAGGCTCAGGATTTGATCTTATTGGTTACTCTGACAATGACTTTGCAGGTTGTAAGATTGATAGGAAAAGCACCACTGGTGGGTGTCAGCTACTAGGTGGTAAGTTAATAAGTTGGACAAGTAAAAAGCAAAACTCAGTGTCCACTTCCACCGCTGAAGCTGAATACGTAGCAGCTGGTAGTTGTTGTGCTCAAATCCTTTGGATGAGAAATCAACTCAAAGACTATGATCTAAAGCTCTCTAAAATTCCTATTTACTTTGATAGCACAAGTGCGATAGCAATTGCTAACAACCCTGTACTTCACTCCAAAACCAAACACATTGAGATCCGATATCACTTTATCAGAGATCATGTAATGAATGGTGAAGTTGAGCTCCATTTTGTTCCTACTGAATATCAGCTCGCTGATCTTTTCACGAAGCCTCTTGATGAAACTAGATTCAATCTACTCATTAGCGAACTTGGTATGTTGAACGCTGAATAATTTATTAATCAGTGATCAACAAAGGATTACAAATAAAGCTTTCAAACTTTCCATTCTCTGAACTCTGATTCAGCGATATCTAGGTCATCTCCTCAGGTATTATCTTCTAATCTTTAACACTCTTTGATATC
Source organism: Silybum marianum (assembly GCA_036898165.1). Lineage (NCBI taxonomy): Eukaryota > Viridiplantae > Streptophyta > Magnoliopsida > Asterales > Asteraceae > Silybum > Silybum marianum. The sequence goes on along the minus strand of CM072540.1, from coordinate 8,350,695 downwards.
TTTTCTCATCAAAGAATGTCTCTCTTAAATTAAAACTCCTCACTGACAATCCTTTATTATTAGTGATGAAGATTTTTTAAGATTATAAAGGATAAACCTTCCTTATGGATAATTATCATTATAATATTTTTAATATTTAAGAAAAGGACACGTCAGACCTTTTTCTGACACACGACGGACCGCGACGTTTCCATTCCAACTCCTTTCTTGGAACGTGCGCCAGGTCATCATTTCTTTTTCAAAAAGCTAAAACCGTCGTTTAGCCATCCTCCCTTTCTCTCTCCTCTTGCTATTTAAGCATTCCTTTTGTCTCACTTTATTCCTTCCGCTTTCATAACTTCTCTAAAGGCAAAGGATAAACTTCGATTCTTCAAGCTTTCTCCAAGAACACCAAGAACACGCACTTGTGCGTTTTTCTTCTTCACACGGTTAAGGTTTGATCTAAACCTTATATCAAGAACTGGAAACAACTCGTTTCACCTTTCTATTCTATTTTCTTTCTTAAAATCAATAAAATCTTGTTTTTTGAAAAGTTTTTCACTTTCAAAACCCAGTTCTAAGAACAAATTCTTTTTTTACGTTTTATATTGTTTTATTTATCTTTAAATTTTTAATTGCCAACAAGCATTTTGATATTGTTCATCAAAATACTTGTTTCTTTGCCCTTACATTTGGTACTTTTAATACCAAAACTCTGGTTTATACATTGATGTATTAAAACCATGATTGATCTCTTCGGTTGGTCGCTGCACCAACTTGTCACTTTGAGCTGGAAAAGTCAACCTTCAAGCCATGCAATTACATTGCATTGGTGGACATTCCCTCTGAATGCCCTCAGTTCAAGGATGCTGCAACCTTCCTAAAGGCATGCCCGCTGATGTATGCCTTCGTCCACAACCCGGTGGGCATTGCTTCTCACCTTCAGGCTCTCTGGTACACGGCGGAATGTACCACGCTGAAAACGGACAAGGGCACTGTCCTTCCTGCTATCTCCTTCACAATCCCTGACCTTGGTTTCTTCGCGTTCACAGCGGGGTTTGTCCACAAGGCGCTAAGACTCCCTCAGCGCAAGAAAAATGAGCAATGGGGTGCTGAACCAACAAAGCAGCAGATTGATGCTATCTTGGATTCCATTGGCTACAAATGGGAGAACCCCTTAGTGAAGACGGTGGGTTCGAAGCTGGAAAAGAAGCGACTCCCTGCTCGCTGGCAATATGTTCTCACCCAGGTCATTCAGTGCCTAGGGTCAAAAGTTGGCTCCCACGATCAAGCGAGCAAGCATTTTCAAGACCTTGCCTTCTCTCTCTGCACAGGTCATCCTCTGAACTATGCTGATTACATCTTCAGCGATATGTGCAGCCGCCTCAACGCCTCCACCAGACATCACGTTATCCCTTACCCATGTTTCTTCTCCATCATCCTTGAAGAAGCTTTCGGGGAGAGCTACCCGAAAGTTGGTGACTTCGCCTTCTCTATGGTTGGAAAGAAGTCCCTGGACCTGGAAGAACGTCCAGGTGATGCTCCTCTCACTCCCTATATGCTCCAAATTATAGGAGCACCTCTTTCAGTGCCCTCCTCGCTGCCCATCCCCTCAGTGAGTACCCAAGGCACTGCTGCTGCAAAGAGGAAAACCCCCTCTGATAGTCATAAGAAGACCATCGCCTCAAAGAAACCTAAGATGGTGGTCTCTCAACAGACCATCCTCTCTGATTTTTGTGTACTTCAATCACCACCCTCATCCACAACCACTCCAACGGTTTCTGCTGCCGTTGAAGCTTCATCAGCACTACCACCACCATCAGTGACTAAGGTCTCTGAAGGAGTTATAGCCAGCTCTGCTGAAGCTGGATCAGGTATTACTTTCACTGCCCTCTTTACCTCTTCCATCTCTACTTCTTTGGTCCTCACAACAGCAAGTGACTTAGTGATAGTTGTCCCTATCTCTGATAATGCTGAAATGCACGCAGTCCAAACCTCAAAATTGTTTAGGCAATCTGAGTTTTGGAAAGCCAATTTAAAAGGACCTCAGAGTATCTCTTTCAGATACTCTAAGACACTGGTCAGTGATCCTCAGGACACTGCCTCTGCAAAAGTAGTCCCTAAGAGTAATCCTCACGATACTCTCAAGGAAAAGAATGCTATTTTACATCCATCATCTGATCCGGATTCTTTTCTCGCCTCTTTGTCAATGTCATCAGCTGCTGCCACTGCTCCTGTCTACTCAGCAACAACGACCACCACCACCACCACTTCGAAGACAGCAATGAAATCTCCTCAGCGCCCTCCCAGTGCCAGAAAGCTCAGGGATGTCAAGATGGAGCACCTTGCCCCCAAGCTTCCTCCCAGGATCACTGAGTTGCCTCCTGTGTCACTGCCAGCTCCCATATTCCCTGCCATTGACCATCTGGTCAATGAGTGTGCTCTCACCAGAGCCCGGCTGGACACCTTGCAAACTTCTACGGAGTTGATCTTCTGGCAGGTCGCTGGCACTCCAGGGATGAAGACGAACGTCAGCAACTTGGTGTCTGATGTTCAAACTCTGAAGGACGATAATAAGGACCTTCACCAATCCCTCCTCAACATTTAGCAAAAGGTTGATGCTCAGGCCACTGTCCTCGAGTCTATTCAAAAGACTCAGTCTGCCATACTGCAGGCTCTCTCAAGGCTCAGTGGGACTGGTCCCTCCTTTGCTGCTGCTGATCGGACCATGCTTGAGGCCGTGCACACGAATGTTCGCACTCTGATGGTCCACGTTCTGCCCCATGATAACATTGAGGGGGAGAAGGTGGCCAAAGAGTTCGCTGACGAACTTATCGGCGAGCATAATCGTCGGTTTCCAGATGAAAGGATCTCTCCCTACATCCAACGACCAGAACCCTCCTCCACTACAAGAGTTGATGATGATGATGAGTGATAGAAATATCATAATAGCTTCAAAAGGAACTAGGTTCTTAAAAGAGAAAAAGATCTGAAGAAGTTCTGAAGATACTTCTGAAGAGGTTCTGAAGAAGTTCTGAAGACACTTCTGAAGAAGTTCTGAAGGAGTTCAGAACCAATTCTGAACTTGTCTGTTATGACTGTTGTGTCACTTTAGTTTTTCTATTGTATGTATAAATAGATAGTTAGTTAGATTGTTAGAACTAATGTTTTCATATACCTTGTAAAGATATATTCTGTATACAGTACATTCAATCAATACAAATTACATTTGGCTACTATCACTCCTGTTATAATCTTTTCATATATTGATATCTTGATTGTTTTGGGTCCTAACAATTGGTATCAGAGCCAATTCATCTGTTCTTGAAGAAAATTAGTAAAAGAACTTGTCAGATCTGACAGTTCTTGGTGTTCTTGATCTACAAAATTCAAATTCAATACAGGTGAATTCTCGATCTTCTAACAATCAAAGATGTCTAAAGAAATAGTCTCAATCGGATCTGAAACAAAACCACCAACTCTCTTCTTTGGGGAATATCATCAATGGAGAATTAGAATGATTCAATTCTTGGATAACATAGATGAAGCCTTAATGCAATCTATCACAAATGGCCCACTAGAGGTATTTGTTGAGATTCCAGCAGTTCCCAGGCCGAATCCACCCGAAATCCTGCATCAAGAATCAAGAAGAGTCCTGGAATGTATAATCCAGCTGAAAAGGCTCAAATGAAAGTTGATAGAAGAGCATTAACTTTACCCACCATGGCAATTCCTAATGAGATATTCAATAGGGTTGATAGTTTAACTTCAGCAAAAGCCATGTGGGATGAAGTAGAAGCTCAGATGCAAGGAAGTACAAAGGCTCAAGCACAGAGATTAAATATCTGTGTTGGAACATATGAAAATTTCAGGTACAAAGAAAATGAATCTATCACTGATACATATCATAGATTCAATAACATTCTGAATGATCTAAGAAGAAATGGTGTTCAGAAATCAAATTCTGAGATAAACAACAAATTTCTGAACAATTTGGGAAATGAATGGTCAAGTTTTTCAGATAATATGGTAACTAGGAACTTGTCTAGAAAGACAATTCATGATGTCTATGGTATCTTGTTCCAACAAGAGGACAAGATCAAAGTTAGACAAAATGAACAAAAGAAGACACAAGAAACAGTTGCCCTTCTAAGCAAAAACTACAATAATTCTTTGACCATTGCTACCAAGAAAGTTTGTGAGATCCCAGAGATGACAGTGTGTGATGGGGATGAATCAGATGAAGAGCTTAAAAGGATTTCTGATAATATTGCTTTCATGACAAGGCAATTCAAACAAAGATACAATGAAAAATATCAGAATAAACCTAGATCTGAAATTGGACCTAAGAAGGGTCAAGAGGTGGGTCAATACGAAACATACGAACCGACAAGATGCTTCAACTGTGGAAAGCCTGGACATTATGCTAGACAATGCAAGGTGCCAAAAGTCAAAAATTCAGGTTATTATGAGAAGAAGCATCTATTAGCAAAGAAAAAAGAGCTTAATCCTGCTCTAGTAACCAAGTATGAAGAAGACTGGTTAAACTGGAGTGATGGAGATGATGATGAAGAAGTTGCTCACTATGCAACCAATTGCTACATGTGTCAAATGGATCCAGAAAAGGACAAACAAGACACAGAGGTATCTTCTTCATCTTCTGAACAAAATTCTGAACAAAATTCTGAAATTAATATTAAAGATTCAGAAATGACAAATCAATTTCAAAATATGTTTTCTGAATTTGAAACACTCAGAAACAGAATTAAAGGTGAAAGAATTTTGGTCAATCAATTCAGAGCTGAAAGTCAAATATATAAAGAAAATTGTCAAGCAGCTGAACAGATTCTTGAAAAAATTTCTGAAGAAAAACTTGTTTTAAAAGAAAAAATGGATAGTTTACAAAAAGAAATAATAATTGAAAAATCTGAAAAGGAAATTCTAAATGTTAAGATGAATTTTCTGAATCAAGAGAGACTTGATCTTTATAAAAAGATTAAGGAATTGGAAGATTTAAATTTTAAAAGAGGACAAACTGAACAAACTCTGAATATTTTAACTAGTCAGGCTCAGAACTCAAAATTTTACAATATAAAAGCAGGCTTAGGATATAATGACAGTCAAATTCTAAAAAAGGCTCCTGCAAACTTGTATGATTATTCTAAAATGAAAATTTTCAATGAATCAAATACTGGCATCATTTTCAAACCTGTAAACCATTCTTTGCCTGAAAGAATTCCTTTTATAAAATCAGAGACTTTGTTTTCAGAAGAAACACCTCTTAAAACTGGTGAACCAGAAAGTATCTCTGAAACAGAAGAAATGAATAAAATTTCAAAAATTTGTAAATCTTCTGAATCAAATATTATTTCTGAAGAAAAATCAGAAGTAATTGTTAAATCTGAAATTGTTTCTGAAGTTACTTCTGAATCCAATTGTAATACTTCTGACAATAAATCAGAACATGAAGAAAAATATGATGAATTCTCAGATATTGAATCCTCAGAAGATATTGATGAGAATTCCAATATATTTTTTGATAAATCTGATAATGAGTCTACAACAACAAAAAATTCAAATATTTTTGCAACAAGTATGACTCATAATAAGTTTTCAGATCTAATAAATGCTTCTGATTCAGAAGATGATGATTCAGAAGTGTTTGGTTCTGTGTTTTTAAAACCAGAATATCAGAATTCAGATTTTTCTCCTACTAATACAGACATATCATCAAATTCAACACCATGTTCAGTAACATCTTCTGACTTTAACACCAGAGTTAAAATTTTTGAACAAGGCCAATCCTCAAACTCTCTCTCTGAAGTTCAGAAAATTAACACAAAATCTGAAGCTAAACCTGAAGTGAACAAAAGAGTTTCCTATACTAATCCTCATTTCTTATCTTTTACAGAGCTATCCACTTTAGTATGGAGAAAGAAAGATGAAAGACTGTCAAAGATTGACAAATTAGAGAGTTTTTCATTTTTACAGAAGAATGATGTACCTAAAACAAAGAAAGTGAATAAAAGAATTTTTGTTGAAAAATCAAATGTTATTGATTCTTATATGTCTAATACTGTTGTAGATACATTAAAGAATCATATTTACTGCATTAATTGTGGTCATCATAATTTTCTTCTTAACTCCAAAACAAACAAAAGAAATTTGATGAAATCTTTTCAGAAATGTTTGGCTACATTGACAAATTCAAATAAACAAAGAAATAAAAATAAAGATAAATATCAAAGTTCTGAACAAACTTCTGAGTTGAACCATTTGAAGAAAAAGTTCAGAACTTCAAATTTTAATACTAATCACAAAGGACCCATTCTGAAATGGGTACCTAAAACTCAATAATCTCTTTTGCAGATATGTCATGTCTGGGTCTTAGATTCTGGATGTTCAAGACACATGACACCTTTCAAAGAACTACTAACTGATTATCATGAAAGATATGGAGGAACAGTTAGTTTTGGAAACAATGCAAAGGGATATGTAAGAGGATATGACACTTTCATTAAAGGAGATATGAAAGTAATGAAAGTTTTCTATGTTGAGGGACTAAGACATAATCTTTTCAGTATTAGTCAATTCTGTGACAAATACTGGAAGGTTAATTTTGACATAGATTATTGTCATGTTCTGAGTACAACAAACAACAATGAATTAACTGCTTATAGAGATGGAGATATCTACACAGCAACATTCACTGTAACTGGTCAACTACAAGGTGTATGTTATATGTCTACATCAATGAAAATTGATAGTTGGCTTTGGCACAGAAGAATGTCACATCTGAACTTCAAAGCCATTTCTGAACTAGGCAAACATCAATCTGTAAGAGGACTACCAAAGATCAGATTTGAAAAGAACTCTCTTTGTTCTGCTTGTGAACTAGGGAAGATCAAAAGAAGTTCTCATCCTCTGAATATCTTCATGCAAGGCTCCACTTGAAATGCTACATATGGATTTGTGTGGCCCAATGAAAACTCAAAGCATGGGGGGAAAGAAATACATTCTTGTTATAGTAGACGAATATACACGATATACATGGATTGAATTTCTGAGACTCAAATCTGATACTTCTGAAAGACTGATACCCTTTCTAAAGAAAACTCAAGTTCTTCTTCAACTCCCAATTCAAAAGATCAGAAGTGACAATGGAACAGAATTCACTAATTCTACACTTCAGAATTTTTTGGAATCTGTTGGTATTTCTCATAATTTTTCCGCTGCAAGAACTCCTCAACAAAATGGGGTAGTTGAAAGAAAGAATAGAACTTTGGTAGAGGCTGCAAGAACCATGCTTGCATATTCAGAACTTCCTTTGTCTCTTTGGGCAGAAGCAATTGCTACTGCATGTTTTACTCAGAACAGAACCATTCTTAACAGAAAATTTCTTAAAACTCCTTATGAATTGTTAAAACAAAGAAAACCCTCTATTGATTATTTTACAATCTTTGGTTGCAGGTGTTTTCTAAAGAATGATACTCCACATCTTGACAAATTTGCACCAAAAGGTGTAGCTGGTATCTTTGTTGGCTATCTCAAAGATCCAAAGCTTATAGAGTACTCATTAAAGGAATTCAAAGAATCATTGAGACTACAAATGTCAGATTTCATGAGCCAACAATGACTTCTGAACAAAACAGTTCAGAACTCGCACATAAACCAACTTCTGAAAGTTTGGACTCAGAACATAATCACACAAACTCTATTTCTGCATCTCAAACTTTACTTAAATCCAATTTAGATACTTTATGTCAAGACTTATTTGATATTTCTGTAAATGTCTCTGCAGATTACCAAAATCCTTCTCTACTCAGAAATTCAGATGATCAAGACATTTTAGAAATACAGATTTCAAATATATCAGTACCCCAACTCTCTACCTGAAATTCAGAACTTCCAACTTCTGAAAATGAAATTTATGAACCAATTCAAGCTGTTTCTGAACCAGTTCAAACTATTTCTGACCATGAACCTCACAGTTCTGAACCAATTCAGATTTTTCCATTTGAGAGGGAGTCTTCAGATTTAGATTCAGCCATCAATCATGATACTGAAACACAAGCAATTACTGATGATTATGATTCTCTGAATAATGTTTCATCTGTTCAACCATTGCCAAATGTGAACAAATGGACATCTAGTCTTCCAGTTCATCAAATAATTGGAGATGCATCAAAAGGTGTTCAAACAAGATCTGCAACAGCAAATGAATGTCTGTATGTTAATTTTTTAAGCAGTATGGAACCCAAAAAGCCATTTGAGGCACTTCAGGATCCAAACTGGATTTTAGCCATGCAGGATGAGTTAAATCAATTTGAAAGAAACAAAGTCTGGAGATTGATACCAAAGCCAAAAGGTAAATCTGTCATTGGCACAAAATGGGTGTTCAGAAATAAAAAGGATGAAAATGGAATTGTTGTAAGAAACAAGGCAAGACTTGTAGCTAAGGGGTATTGTCAACAAGAAGGAATTGATTATGATGAAACCTTTGCTCCAGTTGCCAGATTAGAGGCCATACGAATCTTTCTTGCCTATGCTGCTCATAAAAACATGAAGGTGTTTCAAATGGATGTAAAATGTGCATTTCTGAATGGTATTTTACATGAAGAAGTGTATGTTGAACAACCAAAAGGCTTTGTAAGTAAAGAATTTCTAGATCATGTTTACATATTAGACAAAGCCTTATATGGACTTAAACAAGCACCAAGAGCATGGTATGATACTCTTACAACTTTTCTTCTGAATTCCAAATTCAAAAGAGGTACTGTTGATACAACTTTATTTCTGAAAAAGGAGGGTGATGATATGATTTTGATACAAATCTATGTAGATGATATTATATTTGCTTCTACTAATCCAAAATTTTGTAGAAATTTTGAAAAAATCATGCACACAGAATTTGAAATGAGTATGATGGGAGAGTTGACATTTTTTCTTGGTCTTCAAGTTAAACAACTTCCCACTGGCATATTCATTAATCAATCTAAGTATGTCTCTGAATTACTTAAGAAGTTTGACATGACTGATTGTTCAAGTATTCAAACTCCAATGGCCACTGCAACTAAGCTTGAACCTGATTTAAATGGCAAATCTGTTGATCAGAAAAAATACAGAGGCATAATTGGATCTTTGCTTTACTTAACTGCTAGTAGACCAGATATAATGTTTGCTACATGTATTTGTGCCAGATATCAAGCTAATCCTAAGGAATCCCACCTTCTAGCTGCAAAAAGAATACTTAGATACCTAAAAGGTTCTCCTTCATTGGGACTTTGGTATTCTAAGGATTCTAGTTTTGAACTAACAGCATTTACAGATGCAGAACATGGTGGCTGCAAATTAGACAGGAAAAGCACTTCTGGATCATGTCAGTTTCTGGGTGATAGACTAGTTAGCTGGTCTTCAAAGAAACAAAATTGTGTTTCTACCTCTACAGCAGAAGCTGAATATGTAGCAGCTGCAATATGTTGCTCACAAGTGATCTGGATGCAAATTCAACTAAAAGACTATGGTTACACTTTAAAAAAGATTCCTTTATATTGTGATTCAAAGAGTGCCATAGCCATCACTGCCAATCCTGTTCAGCATTCAAAAACCAAGCACATTGATGTAAGATATCATTTTATTAAAGATCATGTAGAAAAAGGTAATATTGAAATGTTTTTTGTTCAGACAGATTATCAGTTAGCTGATTTATTTACCAAAGCACTTGATGAAAAACGATTTAACTTCTTGGTAAGTAAATTGGGTATGATGAACATGTCTATGTAAGTATTATACATCACCTATACTCTAGAAGTTACATTCTGAAGTTTTTTTTTATCAAATTCTGAATACTTTGCTCTTCAGAATTACTTTGTATATTCTGAAGTTTATCATTCAGATTTTTGCTACTTTTCAAACTCAGAAGTATATCTCTTCAGTAACTAGGATGATTGTATTTTAATACTTTTCATTTATTTCTCATTTCACTAATATTTGTTTGATTCTTTGACAAAGTTGCAATAATCAAAGGAGAGTATCATATTTGCTAATGATTCAAGGGGGAGTGTTATTAATTTCAATTATTTCTAACTACCCTTTCCTTCATAACAACTCTGCATTGGTGAAATAAAGTCTTGCACTTTATATCTAAGAAGTATGAACAAGCTTCCTTAGATTAAAACAGTTTTATACTTGTTCAAATCTACTTCTGAATTCTCAAACTGTTTTATATTTTTCAGAAGTTTATATTTTTAAATGATTTTTTGTCTTCTAAGATGACTCAAGTTTAGTTACGAACTTTACTTACAAATTCTGCGGTTCTTCTGAATTATTTCTTTCAGATTTCTGAACTTTTTCTCAGAAGTTCTGAACAACTTCTGAAGTTTTTGAACTTGTTCTCAGAACTAAAACTTCCCGTTGATTTTTTCATTTAAGCGTGTGCCACGTGTTTTAATTTCATTAGATTTTTCTTAACCACGACCATTAAACGGTTCATTTTTCTTAATAAATGATGATTACTACTCTAATCACATTTACTTTTTGGCCACGTGTCCTTCAACGTTTATCCGATCGTATAAATCAAGGGATTCTTCATCATCTTCATTCTTTTAGCAATTTTACTCTGAGAAATCTTTCTGTGTTTATTCATCATCTTTCAGTTATCAATCTGTGTTCTTTCTACATCATGTCTACTTCAAAAACCATGATTTCTACTTCCTCGAGTTCCAATGATAACACTGGATCATCCAGTGATGCTTCGTTCAAGATTGTGCCTCAAAAATTAATGGTTGGATCAATGGAAATCCCACTAAGTGATGATCAAATGCTTCATGACACAGCCACTACTGCAACTCATCAAGCCGGACCTTCAAACCCTGTCATTAACCCTAACCCTAACCCTACAACTGCTAAAATTGGGGAAACACAGAATACACCCATCGATGTTGTTTCTGAATCAAATGTTGCTGAAAGTGAATCCCAAACTCCTGCTGAAAGTGGTGACCTGTCCAAACTCTATGTACCTGCTGAAAAATTACTTGACATCAAAAGAAACAACTGTGCACTGAACTTCAAATCCAAAGACTTCATTGACGATTAAGTAATGTTGATTAAAATTCTGAAGAAACATCCCCTGCGCACTCTTCTTATCTTCAACAATTCTGGCATTATGCTGAGGTGGATGAAAATGATGATGAAATTGTATCTTATGTTCATGCCTACAAAGTTTAGACCAAGCTTCAGCTAATGGGAGGATTATATTTCATGGTGTTGCCTTCAACAAACACTATGATTATGCTAGTCTCATCTTTGATGATCTCAAATCTGCAATTTTGAAGAAGTCTACATTCAACTATATCCCATTTCATAGATTTCTTCAAACACTTATCAAAGGAGCAATGAAGGCTGTCTCAAACATCCCTGTTCTAGCTCATGAGGTACATGTTCCTATTTTCACTATGGATAGCTTAAGGCCTCCAAATGCAAAACTTGTTTTTCCAAATGCAGTTCCACTTCCTTCTCATTTACTTGACTTGTAAGTACACAAACTAGGATTGGGAGTGAGAATTTAGAATCTATGGGATTACCTCAACCAGTAGTCCCTTCCCCTGATTCAAACCAGAGTGGTGATCATTCAAGGGAGTCTAGACTTACTAGAAAGAGGGGGGAGGCTGTTCAAGGGGGAGAACAACCTCAAAGAGTCAAGAGGAAAAATGTGAATGAGAGACAGGGTAGAAGGGTCAGAAAAAGAATTGATGAGGGGAGACCACAGGTAAAAGAACAACAAACCTGTGAACCACCTGTTACAAGCCGGGCACCCACATATACTATTATTCCACACTCTTTGGTGGATAATATTGAAACAGCCAGTGAGCCCATGGCAACCTTGGTTAACCCCCCCAGCCACTCACCCATCTCTCAACAGAAGGGTGTTTCAACAACACATCTGGGGCAAGCAGCTTATAATCCATTAGGACCCCAATTGGAGGTTCCTTTTGTTGAAAATGAAGGATATATGTCCCCCCTTCACAGTTTTGAGCACATTGAGTTTGAGTGCCCACTCAACTTTGAGCCTTCTGAACCACTTAATGTGGCATCCATTCACACAAGCACACATCTTTCAGATGTTTCTAAGCAAAGTGTTTGTCACATTGCATCAACAACTATAGATATTCCTATTTTTGGATATCAAGGATTAGTTGGAAGTCCTGGTGAAGTGAACATCACAAAAGCTCCATTCACAGAATCAAATGTGGTTCATGATGCCTTTGTGGCTCATACAGGCCAACCTTCTTCTGAGGGTCTGAAAACAAGTTCATCTGTTGATCTTGGCAACTTACCCACATCTTCTGAATTCACAGACTTCAAAGATCTCTGTACTTCTGAATTTGAAAAGATTCAGAAGGACATCAAGGATTTGACGGATTCTACTAAAAAGGTGTTGGAGGTTAGGTTGGATCAACATGGGGAAAATATGATTAATAAGTTGAATGATTTTCATCTGAAATCTTCTAATGATCTTCATTTGTTTAAAGAAGCTCTTTTGTCAGCTTTTTCTGAAGTGGCTTCCTCTGTTTCTTCTTTGAAAGCTTCTCAGCCTTCTTCTTCTTCTGCTTCACAAGCTTATGCCACTAAAGATGATATTTCTCAAATTCTCAATCAACTTTCATCCATTCAGAGTTCTCAATCAGACTTAAGCACAAGATTATCTGCTCTGGAATGCAAATCTCAATCAGATACTCTTAAAAGGAGTCTTGATGATCAAGATCCTGATAATCAAGAGGGGGAGAAAAGACATAGAGTATCTGAACCAGAAACTAATCAAGTTCAAAGTTCTGAGAAGACTTCTGAAGATACTCAGAATGTTGGTGAAAAATCAAATAAAGTCTCAGAAGTCATAGAAGATATTTTATCTGCAGAACATGAGGTACAAGAGATAAATGATCATTCTTCTGAAGATATGATAGAAGAAGGGTATGAAACAGAAAAGTTATCTTTTGATTCTGAAGGTAACTTGGGCTCAGATAACACAGATATAATTCCAGATTCTAATGAAGAAATGCTAAGGGAATATCTTGCATTTGAAGATGTTATTGGAGAACCAAGTGATCTTTCTGATGTGATCATGTTTGAAGAAGATATGATTGATGTAAATATGGGAGAAAGCTCAAATGAAATAAAGGATTTAGTAATTTGGAAGCCTCAACAACTTCTGAGTGAAGAACTCAGAAGTGCTTTTGAAAGATTATGGGATATTCTGAATCAATTCTGTTGGATGCATGTCTTTCTGAATTATCCAAGAAGTCTGGAGTGTAGACTTTTGGACAACAGATTTTCTATCTTCAGAAATTTTCTTGAACAACCAGATGAAAATTATTGATGAAATCTTTAGAAGGAGTTGAAATTATTGATGAAATCTTAATTGCTTTCTCAGGAAGATTTGAAGTTAGAACCAGACCTTGCATTATCATTCCTAAGATACATCTTCCAATACTTGAAGAACCTGTATTGGATCAAGTGTTTGAAAAAGAAAATATACTTATTTCTGGAGAAAGCAGTCTGATATTTCCTGAAGACACTTATTGCTTCATGTACAAAAGAAGTATGAAGTTTGCAAAGTTGGAAGACTTTCTGAATGATGAATGGTCGGATGATTATATTGCTCAAGTGAAAAACATTATTCAGAATCATGGTGTTCAGAACTTTTATGATTCAACTTTAATAAAGAAGGTCAGATGCATATCTAAATCAGTTCAGAATGATTTGACTATATTCAGATTTGGAGCAGAAAAAAGAGATGGTACTCTGTGTGAATTTACTCAGTTTGATGTTTACAAGCTTAGACTACAAGATAAGTTGACAATCTTATCTTTTTGTGTTAATTCTGGTGAATCTGTGTTAGTCTCAGAGATTAGAAGAATCTTGGGAATATACATAAGATATCTCATAAAGCATGATTTTCAGTTGGCTTTGGAATATAGACTTAACACAGTAAATATGTTAGAACCTATATATATTGAAAGATTTGGGTTGAAAAGATTGTTTACTAATCCAGATATTGGGTTCATGTATGTTGTTGAAGAAGTCTCTAAGACATTTGTTGTTTCTGACATTCCAAAGTATTCTACATCCTCACTCCAATGGTTTCTGAACTACATTACAGATTTCTTTGAAGAATCTGACATCAAAGAAGAAATTGTCTATCTAATCAAAGAAAGAATACATTTTAGAGAATTTGTGAGAAAGAGTTATCTTGCTGGTCACAAGAGAGTAAACAAGATAAAAGGAGCAGGTTATTTACTAAGTGATGCATATGACTTCAAGATCCACACAAAGAGACAAGATATGGAAGAAATTCAGAAGTACATTCTGAATGTTGAAAGTTCAGAAGAAAGACAAAAGGAAAAAGAAAAGGAAAAGGAAGAAGTTCTTGAAAATATTTCTGAAGAGTTGGTTCCTGAAAAGCAAATATCTGAAGAGGAACAACTACAAGTACAAAGAATTGAAGAAAGTGCTTATACTATGTTCCTTGAATATTTTCATCCAGAAATGTTCATGGAATATGATCAAAAATTCCACTATATAGATTGCTGGATTCAAAAGTCTTTTGGTTGGAAACAATGGTACTCAGACATCATCAGAAAGATAAGGATTCCAATCAATGAAGCAAGAAAAGTGATTAATGCTGATTTGAAGACAAGACAGAATTACAAATATGCATTCTTTACTGTTGAGCGACAAAATGGTGAGATCTCTACCTTTTCTGAAGCTGACTTTCAGAATGTTCATCTCAGAGATCTTCTCAGAGTATATAGAAGTCTTTATCCTTTCCATGACTTAATTACCAAGTTCATAAAATCTTTTCCAGTGCTTAGAGATGGATTATATAGAGAATTTATATGGGCTGCAAAGACTGATTTCCAGGTTGCTTATGTTCTAAACAAGAAGCAAGTACACTTAAGCAAACCAAATTTAAGTCTACCAGATATTCAGAATTTGAAGAAGAGCACTTTAGTACTTCATCCTCCTGGCTTTGTTTGTAAATGCTTTCATGAACTATTATTTGTGAGATTTGAAGAACTCCACAAATGTTGCAATGGAACTCTCATGGCAATCAGAGATCGTTTGGTAAAAAGACAGAATAGAAGACCAAAGAATCTGAGCAATGAAGATTGGGAGAAGCACAAGATACTTGCAAAAGAAATGATTAGAGTTGCTGAAACCTTACTAGAATACAGAAGACTAATTCTGAAGGATGTAAGAGAAATTCTGAATTTCTGGAAGTATGATTTGAACTTTTGAAGCTAAGGGGGAGATTGATAGAAATATCATAATAGCTTCAAAAGAAACTGGGTTCTAAAAAGAGAAAAAGATCTGAAGAAGTTCTGAAGATACTTCTGAAGAGGTTCTGAAGAAGTTCTGAAGAAGTTCTGAAGACACTTCTGAAGAAGTTCTGAAGTGGTTCAGAACCAATTCTGAACTTGTCTGTTATGACTGTTGTGTCACTTTAGTTTTTCTATTGTATGTATAAATAGATAGTTAGTTAGATTGTTAGAACTAATGTTTTCATATACCTTGTAAAGATATATTCTGTATACAGTACATTCAATCAATACAAATTACATTTGGCTACTATCACTTCTGTTATAATCTTTTCATATATTGATATCTTGATTGTTTTGGGTCCTAACAATGAGGAAGAAGATGGTGAAGAAGAAGAGGAACGCATCCCTCACTATGAGGTTGATGATGATGATGATGACTTGGGTTTTGCACTGGAGCATTTCAGATTATCCAGACCAAGCACATCTCATCCAGAGCCCTTGGGGGACGAAGCTGGACCCTCAGCCAGAGTGGTCGATCTTGAGGCCATCATCCCAATATCAGAGGGGGAGACCGCTGATAAGGTATCACTTTAGCTTATCCCTTATATTACTCCTCTCTCTGAATCTCCCATACACTCCTCTTCACCCACTAAAATTCCCTCTGACAAAACTATTTCCTCCTCTCCTTCCCTCAGTGATCCCCGTCCCCCAAAGAACTCATCCACAAGGAAGGAACCTTCTCCCAAAGAGCAGTTTATGTACATAGAGGAAACTGACTCTGAGGAAGAAGAAGGCCTCATCCCTCGGCATCGCATTCAGAAGCAGATCATAAGCGAGCCTAAAGAGGAAGAAAGGCGAATAAAATTCCTAAGGGAATTCGAAGCCAAGAGAATAAGGGTGCCCCAAGAAGACCCAATAAACGCTGTACCAATCAGGATAGTAGATGAATTCTATTTTTTATCCAAAGAAGAGAGAGAACAAGCTCTGATAGCTCAGAGGATCAGAGATGAAGAAATAAAGCAAACTGAGAATGATCTTGCTTTAGCAAGGAAGATTCTCAGGGAAGACTCAGCAAGAGACAAAGCAGCCAAAGAGCAATTAGAAAAATGTGAACGGCTCGCTGCAGCTCTGGCTCAGAAAGAACTTGTACAGGAAAACCTAAATGTAGATCCCATTCTCGCTCAACAGAAGATTCTCACTTCACTAACCACTGAAGCCACAACTCAGAAAGACAAAGAACTGGATTGGTGCACAGAGATGCTGAACTTTCGAAGATCTGATGACAAAATCATTCACGTAACTATCCAAGGGCGATACTCCAACAGAGGTGGTCCAAAGGTATATGTAAGAATCACAAGGCCATCCAGAACAGAGAGAGAAGAAGCAAAATTCTTAAGGTTATATGGATACACTGAATGGCTCGAAATCAGAGATGCCATTCAGGGTTCCAAATCCAAGTTCAATAATGTGGTAGAATATGAGTTGAATCAGTTGCTGCTAAGAATGTCACAACATGTACAAGTTCCCCCTCTCCCTGAACCATCAAAGAAGAAAAGACCAGTTGCTGAAGGTGGCTCAAGTTCGAAGAATGAGCATGAAACTAAGTTTGATTATCAAAGCATTCTTGGTCATCTTGAGCTCCCTGATATATCAATGCTTCGTACCTCTCTTCCTCAAGACCGAAGATATCAAGAAGACGAAATGATCTCACTACCTGAACCTGGTATGGTATTCTTGGATAATGAAGGGTTCTTAGGACTCTTCAAAAATCAAGAAATTCACAGGGCCCCTTCCTCTCTCATAAAGATCATGCTTTGGCGCTGCTGGTCAGATACTCCTCTGATGAACAGACAGAAGACTCTTTATGAGAATGAGCTACAAAGAAGAAATGAGAATATCTCTGACTAGTCATAGTTTTCTATTTCCTTTGTAATATTTCTTCAGTGTACAAGTACTTTACCTTTATCATTGTAATTTCATTTCGCTGTAATTCTTCAGATTCTAATTAATGAAATTCAAAGTACTTTACTCCACCCTAGTACTGAAAAGATCCCTGAAAATAGTAAAAAGGACAATGAACATAAGAGTTCTATTTTCGATACACTATCTATTACTCACTGATCTTTCACTCTGAAAGTTCAATCAGTGAATGTACTTTAAGCTCTTCTACTTCTAAAAATTGTGATTTCATATCCTTATAAATGAAACTCAATTCAGATAATAATTTAGCTGAAAAAGATTTTACAGATTAGTACTTAAAAAATTCATTTTAAATTTTATAAGTCCCTGCAAATCTTTTAAAAGAAATTTTCCTATGTTGCTTAATCATAATCAAATAGGGGGAGATTGTTGATCATGACTCCTCTCAGTGATTTGAATATGATTCCTTTACTATACTTAGTGAAATTCCTCAGATAAGCTTCTGTTCAAATTCAGTGATAGCATACGCTGATAGCTATCAGCGATCGCTGAAGATCAAGGATCAACCAGCTTGTCTCTGAAGACCTGAAGATCAGCTATCACACCAGAAGACCATTCAGCGACAGTCGAAGACCAAAGCTGAAGAAAGAGATAATCAGCTAAGTGAGCTGAAGCGGTTCAGCGATAGCAGCGATTATCTACTCAAAGTGTGAAGTCTTGTGAAGCCTCAGCAACACTGAAGTTCATCCTTAAACATTCAGTGTTAGCGATCAAATGAAGCTTCCTCTGCAAGATTAAAGTTTGATCTTATCCTCGATGCACAAAAGTCAAACCTAGAACCATGTCAGAAAAGGACGTCCGACTTGTCTCTTATGTCCCCATCATATCTAATACGATACTGTTCATATTCGGCCAAAAGCATGGTTGTCTTATTTACAAGGACAAGCTTCCTATCCAAGCTTGACACGTGGCATGTACCTTTTGTCTTGCATTAAATTCAAGCGGGTATAAATAGATGAAGATATCTTCTTCATCTTCATGCATGCTTCTTTCTAGCCTCTACCTCCTGCATTTCTTTCTTTCATCTTCTTGTGCATCAAACTGTGTGTTTCCTTAGTTACAATAGAATAGGTTTTTAACTTGTTCTAATTCCGCTTGTAACTATAAATTTGTTTATTTTCAATAAACTCATTTAAAAACCAAAATCTGTGTGTTTGTATTCAACCCCCCCCCCTTCTACAAACTGTTTACTTTATATTTAACTCTTGTAGATCCTTATTGGGACCAACATCTAGTCCTCTGGATCAAATTATGTTCTTAGCTGCTGTTAACAGCTTTACGGGTCAGCGCAAATTCGAACTCAGTGGCTTTATACCACATCTGTAGCCGGGCATCAAAGTGACAACACCAATCTGACCCTTTACATTTTGAATTTGTCTAAACTCTTGTGTAAGTAGCTGAGTTAGTTCTGGACAGCGTCTTCAACTCAAAACTGGATGAAAAATCTAATCATGTAATCTTATGCTTTCTGCACCATGACCTCTAATTCTTTTCAGCCCTTTCTTTACCATTCTCTATATTGTTTTTTTTTTGGCGAAAAAAACCCAGGCACATCCGTTAATAGCAATAAAAGTTATGGGCAAAGCCCTACAAACAGAAGTAGATGACAAAGCACAAAAACTTGATAACAACACCATACCAAGCAACTAAAATCCAAAACGTACACAAAGACATAGTCAAAAACAAACTATAAAGCAACATGAGATAGTCTTTTTCTGGGCTCAGAAGGACTAAATAACAGTTCTTGACTCTTCTAACTTCTCACGAGGAGCGTAAATAAAATGGATTCCATTGATCGCATTGCAACAACTATTAACATTTCTTCCAAGCAATTGAACTGACTGGCTAAGATAAGAGCCTTTCAATCATTTGGTTTTAATCGAAGACGGGTCATTTGGTGCCCGGTTGGATCTGAAAATTTCTTTTCCTTTGTCAAAGCCCTTAGCAAGTACAATAATTTAGTAGGAGCTTGATCCTTCCACAATTTCTTCTGTTACATTAAGATGTATCCTTCTGATCATCTTATCAACAACTTCTGATTTGTTCTGTGCATTACTTGGAGTTTGAGCACACAACAAAAAATTTCTTCTGGTCTGTAATATCAGAACTCTGGTTACCAACATGTAAGAGCTTAAATCATCAGCTGCAGCTTTCACGTTCAGATCATCCAACCCCATGACCTGCTGTTTTTCAATTGAATGTAGCGCCATGATCAGTTGCCTTCTGTTAAGCATATCTCAACAACGTTTATGGCATTTTAGCAAATTCAGGCCCATTATGCTTTATGATCGCCACAGTCAGATACTCTTCCTACTTCAACCAACATATGCGCATATATAATCTTATATGGTTCAAATGGTAGCAATGTGAACTGAGAGTTCCCCAACAGCTTTGAATATTCATACACCTTTGTCCTCTGAATGGCTTCTAGCCAATCATATGTTCAAGATTGTTTCCAGTGATGCTTCCAGGTTCTGATTGCCATAAGCCTTTGTGGCATTCGTCATTTCACTTTTCTCAACTGCTGATTGGTGGTATGGCTGATTGAAGTTACCACTAGGAACAAGGGATTGGGACTTCTGTATGTTCCATTTAAAACTTCAAATACCTGTGTAGTAATCCAGAATTTTCTTTCTTATTTGACTTTCTGTAGCAACTCCAAATCTTGACAACATCAAACAAACTAGTTTACTGTTTGAGAGAAACAGAAGATCGAAACCACCCCTCACATTCTCCTCATTTTTTGGAATTTGAATACAGCATATCTCTAATAACCTTATGATCACAAATCTAAAGCAAATCTTGTGTAACTAGGACTGATTTGCACAACAGCAAAAACTTTCTGTTTTGGAATTTTAATAGCAAAAACAGCCTTGAACCACAATCAATTCATATCAAAGTTGTGCCAACATGTTGCTATACAAAATCAACCATGGGCAGTAGCGGCTTGATTATTGATTCGTTGTTAATTAAACCCAACTAAAAGAGGAGAGTCCAATCTCGGATTTATATAAGGCCTGATCAAAGGTCAACAGCCTACTACCAAGATGCTGAGAAGCTATGAACTCAAGCACACAACAAGATGGGATCAAAGATCAACCACCTACTTAGTGCCAAAAAATAGACCAACAAGGGAGGGAGATCAAGACACATACGCACATGTAGTAAAACTGATCAGATCTAATTTTATTGAAATTAAATCTTAACATGTGGTGTGCAAAATCAAATTAGGTTTAGAATCAATAAAACCTTCTATGAATGATCATCCAAATCTCATCTAGATGAAATATTGGATCTCAAATAATCTCAAAACAGAAAATTAGGTCACACAAATGATATTTGAGTTTTGGCTCATGTGATTGAAAAAATCGAAGCCCCAAAACACCAAATTCATTTAGTCCTTGTTTGTTTTCTCATTTTAAGTTCTTAATCACCACTTATGTCTGCTTCGTTTAGACGTTTCATAACCATTCCAGAACTGAAATCAGACGTCATACTTCAGCACTTCTTAAAAAACAAACGCCACCTTACAAATTCCTCAAATGTTTCCATAGATGACCAAATTGAAGAAAAGTTTCTTCAATTGGCTCTGATACCAATTGTTAGATCCTAAACTAGCAACAATTAACAAAACTCCATAAATTGTAGAGAAGAGATAGAGAATTAAAGAACAATAATGATCAAATCATCAACTCATATTCATGTATTGATCAATATGGAGGGGAAATGTAGAGAACCTCACACATCGGAATTAATCGACTCTCATCAGTCTATGTGTGTAAAAGGTGTATTCTCTCCCAAGTTTGCTTTAATCAAAGAGCCAGGACACCATATTTATAGGTTCCCATTACAAATGCAGAGCCCAAGCCCATAGCGCCCAAAAAGCCCAAAATATGATTCTTTATAAAACTTTCTATCTAATTGGGGCTAATTAGATCTAACAATAACCTTTCACAAAAAGTCACACTTTGTTTCGTACAAATAATTCCAGCTTCATCTTTCTTATTCTTGAATATCCATTTTGTGTCGATAATGGACTTTTCCTTAGGTCGAGGAACCATACGCCAAACCTTCAGAGCATTGAAATGATTTAGCTCCTCTTGCATTGCTAAAATCCAGTCTGGATCAGCTAATGCCTCTGAAACTTTAGATGGCTCAACTTTGATAAAAGATGATGCAAACATTCACTCATTCGTTGTAGCAGATCTGGTTTGAACCGGTTTAGACGAATCTCCAATAATTTGGTGAATGGGATGTGCAATTGTTCACTTAGTCGAATGAGGCAATGGATTCTATAGCAGTTGAGCATTTTCCGGGTCAACAAAACGTATTTGGGGAAATAATGGGGTTATTTTCTTGTTGCACAGGTGGTGGATTAAACACTGATATTGAATCCTCTTTCGGTTGAATTCTAGGTGGTACCACATCTGTTTGAATTATTGGTGCAACCGTAGTTGGAATAGGAGAATACTCATGTCTAAATGTTCCAGAATCTGCACTCTCAACCGTCGTAGGAAAAACATACGTTTGAATTTCTGGTTGAGCAGGGGTTGCAGAGTCTGTACCACCAGGTGTTGAAATAGGAGTTGAAACCACAGCTTCAGAAGTTGGTACAACTTCAGATGGAGGTATTGGAATTGTATCAGAAGATGTAGTGGAGAAATCAGATGGACTCGAAAGTGAGACTGAATCTCTTGGTTGAGAAACTTCATAGCTATGAGACACAGAAGATTGAATGGGATTAGAATTATGAAGATCATCATAAAAATGTTCAAATAAAATATATAAATCACTAAGATGAGAAGTCGATGTAGAAGCCTGATTCGGATCGACATAAGTC
The DNA here is from genome assembly GCA_036898165.1 of Silybum marianum. Classification (NCBI taxonomy): domain Eukaryota; kingdom Viridiplantae; phylum Streptophyta; class Magnoliopsida; order Asterales; family Asteraceae; genus Silybum; species Silybum marianum. The sequence goes on along the minus strand of CM072540.1, from coordinate 8,328,576 downwards.
TGTGCGGGATGAATGGTCAGATGTTTTGAAGCTCTAACATCAGTTAAATAGGTTCTGAACTGAGATGATTAGAATCCCAGTCAACTTTCCCATTGAATTTGACATTCACGCTTTCATTGCTATTCTTGTTCTTTTGTTGTAAATTTTGTATGCTGCAGATATAGCAGAATATCCGATTAATACAACATCATCAGCCTTAGGATCAAGCTTTCCACGATCGTCTCTGTCATTTAATACAAAACAATGACATCCAAAAATATGTAGATAATTAATGCTAGGAATGCGTTTATTTATCAGTTCATATGGTGTTTCGTCAAACCGTTTGTTGATGAGAGAACGATTTTGAGTGAAGTAAGCAGTAGATACAACATCAGCCCACAGAAACAAAGGTAACTTAGAATGAACCAACATTGTTCGGGTTGCTTCAACTAGTGTTCTATTACGCCGTTCTACAACTCCAATCTGTTGTTGAGTCTGAGCTGCTGAAAATGTCTGAGAAATTCCAACTGATGTTAGAAAATCTCCTAGCTTCTTATTTTTGAATTCTGTACCATTATCAATTCAAATGGTTTGAACTGATAACTGCAAACTGTTCGGAATACTCTTGATAAAGTCAATGATTACATCTGGAGCTTAATTCTTGGTTTGCAAAAACTTAACACATGTGTAGCGGGAATAATCATCAACAATGACTAGAATGTATTCCCGACCATTGATTGTTTGAACGTTGCATCGGCCCACACAGATCCATATAATCATCAACATTGATTGTTTGGACGTTCTGTGTTGAAATCAACCTTTGGTTTATGGCTTTCTTTCATCATCTTTCCTTTCTCACATGCAGCACATAGATGTTCTTTTCATATTTAAGATTCGGTAATCCTGAAACCAACCCTCCCTTTACTAAGTCATTTATATTTTCAAAGATTAAATGAGAGAGTCGACTATGCCTTAACCAATTCTGGTGCCTAGATGCTTTTGCTAACAAGAAAATTGCTTTCTCAGAATTCAGATCTGACAGATTGATTGAGTAAAGATTGGAGTTACGAGTACTGGTGAGTAACTCGGTTCCATCTTCTTTCTTAACACAATATCTCTTAGCCTTAAAGTTAACTTCTAAGTCTTTATCATAAAGTTGTCTAATACTGAATAAGTTGTGTTGTAGACCTTTGACATGAGAAATCTTCTTGATTGTGATATTATCCTTGACTAGGTCACCATACCCCAGTATAGGAGAAAAATGATCATTTCCAAAACGCACTTTCCCGCAGTCTTTTTCAATATAATTAGCGAGAATCACCTTTTGTCTAGTCATGTGTTTTGAGCATCTGAAATCCATTAACGACACATGACCGGTCTGCAAAATATAACTAAGCAGATTTCGGTACCCATATAAATAAGGGTCCTTTGGGGTTAGCAGTAGATCTAAGAACCCATTTGAAACTTGGTTCCTTTGGTTTTTGTCAAATTTGAAGACTTTTTAGACAAATTCTTTGACTTAGGTACCCAAACGAAGTTGGATTCCTTTGTTTTCTTAGAAAGCTTAGATTTTGGTACCCATTTGAAATTGAGCGTTGTTTGCTTAGAAAACCGATATTTAGGACTTTTTGATTAAAGTACAGAAGAATCAATATCATAGTTCAAATGAGAAGCAACAAAATCATTCATAGCACATGCAAAACAACAAATATTATCATGAGCAAATGTAAGCAATTGTTGTACTGAGTATATTAGTTTTAGAAAAACACAACAAGATTGTTTATCAGTAAGCTTATTCTTTACATCATATATAATATTGTTTTTCAAACTATTCGGTACATGGACAAATGATTTTGTTTCGTCTACTTTAGCAAACTGCTTCACTCTCCATTTTGTCTTTCCTCCTTTCTTTAGAAATGAAATTTTATCTAAAATAGGTTTTCTTCCGCTTTTATGAAGATCGTTTATCTTTCGATTTAGGTTTCTTGATATTCTCAACAACGGGTTTGGAATTAGAGCATTCGCCTTTTTCAAAGTAAACCGGTGTTTCTTTCAATGACTTCTGAACAAAATCCAAATGACTTGATTGTTTAGGATCAAAATCAAACTTTTCAATCTCTTCATCTTAACAAACATCTGAATTCATGATTTTTTAAAATCAAGTTCAGATGAACTATCATCAGAGAAATCAGGATCTTGATCTTGTGCTTTCTTGATGCGATCGGCCCGACCGGGAGAAAAAAAATCATCAAAGTTTTTTCTAAGTTAATTTTCACGATCAGATGTGATATGATATGATTTTGAATATTAGGTTGAAAATCAACTAATGGATCATAAAATTGAGAAGACGGAAAATTATATGTATTATCATCATATTTTTCAACAAATTTCGATTCATTTGAATCACTAAGATTACTTTTTAAAAAAAATCCCATAAAAGCTTGCAAGAAGATCTATTAGAATTAGTGGCATTACTCATCGTTTCACTAGATTCTGGTATATCCTCTAGTTTGATTGGAACATTTTGTTCGTAATCAAAAATCTTTTGCATTAAATTGATTTTTTCCTTTTCAAAATTTTGTCTTTCTTCAGATAAAAATTGTTCAAGCTCAACTATTCAGTAGTTGAATAGCTTGAAAAATAATCATTTGAAAGAAAGAGTGAGTTTTTATTACAATATCTGTTTGAACCCAGATCCCATAAACACTCACAGAATGTTGATCACAAAGATAGAATTAATAATGAGCGGAAGCAAATAAGATCAACAACAATCAAGCTAGAATTCGTAAATTGAAATGGATGAACATATTCATATCAATCAATGATAACTTGTATTTAACTCAGAGTGCCGAAGATTACAATACAGGAAATACAAATTAATCTCTCTCAATCTCTCCAAAACAATCGACATTGAATATAGGAATAACTCACTCTATTTATATTGTTTCAAGATAAAAGTCAATGAGCTAGCTTATCATATATTAATACGTGAGCAGAGTCACTAACAAAATTAGTTACGTAAGAAAGGTGTGACTTGCCAAGTCAGATAACACGCGTGATGGTCCTTGTGTTGTATCCATAAGGCGCTTCAACTTCTGGGATACCGTATGGTCTTCTGGATCGACCTTCTGGAAGAGCTATCTTATGGAAGTGTTATCTTCTGGAGATCAACTTTGTTCTTTACAGAGAAGTTCTGATTCATACTTTTACATTGAATAAGTTCTAATAATCTCCCCCTATGTGTGAATACAGAACTAAAGCAAATGATTATAAAAGAACAAAGTTCAAAAAGTTTCATTACAGTACTGGAAATGAATTACAATAAAGAAAGTACAAGTAATGACTAAACAGGGGCTTCTGGATCCCCACTAATTATTTTATAGAAGGTGTTTGTGAGCTTTCTCAGGCTAATCACCCCGTTGATATAAGCATCTATCTCGAAAGCTGCTCTTTTGATATTTATGTTCACATCTTCCTTCTTCAGAGCCGCCATACCATGTATGATACTCAAAATATCAGTAGAGTATTTGAACGCTTCTATCATTCTGAAGAACTTCTTACCCTGAGGTCTTCTGAATATAACCCCCAGCTCTTGTTCTGTTAAGACTTCACCATACCTCTTTGATTCAATCCCTTATAGATCTTCATTAGGGAAGGTAATACTCAAGCGTTCCACACCCCTATCCAATCCAACCTGAAAGTCTACCTTTTTTCAAAATTCCACAAAAGCTTTCATGCAACTCAGAATTCTTAGATATGAAATTATGTCATATGTACTCATATATCATCTGTACTTCATGTATGCTCTAAGAGTTAAAAGATCTTTTGGATTTAAAATCGGCAGATCATTTTCACCAAACACATAGGACTACTCATTTCTTCTAGTAACTCTATACTTTGTGTACGTTATATCAGTGTTTTCAAAAAATCTTGTCCTCACACTTGTTATCCTACTGATAGGGGATGTTGAAAAAACACCGTTTCTGTCCCGTTTAAATCTTGCAAATCTAACTTTTGTTTGTGGATCAGCGTTTGGGGTAAAGTCAGGGGTCACTAATCTTACCCTTTTCTCTCTTTCAGCATACCTGGACCTGTAGATTATTTCTCTGTTTGGAGGAGCTTGATGTCTTGCTATTCTTTCTTGTAGTTCAGGATCCATAACTCTCCTAGGATCTGCCACATTTTCATGTGTTCGTTCAAGTGTGGCTTGATCATCAGATTGATCAACCATTGGGGCTTTCATTCTTTCGTGTGCAGGAGTTGGAATATTCTGGCTTGTTGAGGCTTCTAGAACGTCATTTGATTGGGCTTGTGGGATATCAGGAATAAGAACTTCTGGAACATTCACTTTGGGAGTTTGAAAGGATGAAGCTGGTTGTGATTGCTCGTTAGGGGTTGAGGCAGGTTCAGAAGAGCCAATCTTCTGTCACTTCTGACTATTCTCCCCCTTCTAAGGATCTGAAGAATCTGGATCCTGGTCTGCAGATTGTTTTCTTTTAAGCTCTGCCTTCTTACATGCTCTGGCCTCTTTAGATTTTGACTTTTTGGATAGAGTATCACAAATGTCTTGAACTAATATCCTTGAGAGAATTTTCAATGGCAGTAATCTTCTAGGTAAGAGAGGGATCAGTTACCTACAAAGGCATGCTGAGAAGATTGGTGAGGTATTTTCTAGAATTGTTTGCTCTGGAAACACACTTAGCATTAATATCTGTAAATTTCTCAATCAGTGCATTTTGAAAGCTAGCCAAGTCAGATTTAGACACCAGTGCAGAAGATATAGAACTTGTTGGAGGTGCAACTGTGTCTTGCAGTTTCTTCATGTCAGCAGCAAAGGCATGAAATTCCTCTATAGTGATGGTGGATGCAGATGTTGAAGGTATGGATGAGGGAAGTTTGGAAAGTTCTTCTCTGTTTGCTTTAACTTCTGACTCTAGCTTCTGGAAATTCTCAATTTCCAGATCCCGTTGAGCATCGTGTGTAGAAATGAGAAACTTTTGAAATGTTTCAAATTTGTCTGTGCGGATCTTTTGGGTAGCACGTACATTACATAAAGAGAAATTTACATTAGTGAGCTCTGTATTCAAGTTGGATTCCGAGCTTTGGATTGTGAGTTTGAGATCATCCAAAGATCCCTTCATTTGATCAACAAATACTTGAAATGCAGCATTTGTGACAAAATCAGGAGGGGTAACCGTTGTATCCCCAACACATGGGGCCGCTTGACCCTCACGTTTAGAGGGGTCCTTATTTTCACCTATTTCGATGTTGAGTGTATAGGAACTTCCATCCAGTCCTCGAGAGCTCCTAAGGTTGGAGAGTTGATGTAGATGTAGATGTGGGTACCTCATCAACTTGGTCTCCAACGTTAGAGGTTGGAGAGTTGATGTAGATGTGGGTACCTCGATGCATTTCAAGTATAAAGGGCCGTTGTGCAACCTGTTGCCATAACCCCTCTGACAGGATTTCAATGGCATTTGGATTAGTGGTTGCCATGGACGTGACAACCTCTGTCCAATCTACATCATTGGTCACAAATACATCAATGTGATGATGGGAAGGAGGCGAGTTCTGGGGTGATGGAACTCGTATATCAGAGTCTTTTTCCTTTTGAGAGGAAGAAGATGAGCTGGTTTCCCCAGTTGTGCTTGAGTCAGAAGCACTAGAATTTTCTTCTGCTCGAATGGTTTCAAGGTTAGGTTTGGACTGAGCGTACGTCCTGTTTCAATAGGTCCTGATGCTTGAACATCGGTTCTAGGAGATATGGTTGCTCGGGATTGACTTAGTTGGTTGCTCTCATTTGTGCCTCTCTGGGCATCTTCAACTCTTACTCTTTCTTGTCTCTCGGGTAGGGCAGAAGCACTCCCGTGGTGACTCTAATTATTTTCATTCTCAGGCTCACTAGAGTACCTCAGAGCTTCTATAGAGTTCAAGAGAAGGAGATGTGCTAGGTATTAGGGCAAGCATGTACCTTGAGAGTGGTCTGGCCGCCGGATATCCAACTACGAGGATTGTTGGTCTATCAGTCTTCATTGTATTTTTAAGATGATTATCGAACCTTGAAGTAGCAAGGGAAAAAATCGTGGCAATATCAAAGAGAGCAGACGTTTTCCTCTTTCCAGAATTGCAATTTAATTCTAGACATCACCTTTGATTTCTTGAAATAGAAGTCAACATAGTCTAATGGATGATTGAAGTCCAATACATCATCGTAAGGATGTTGGTGCTCGCCTGATCCATCGAGCCAAGTTTACAAGTAAATGCTTTGTTCAGAATTGGAATTAGAACGTTCCAAATCGGGGGAAGATATTGTCATTTGAATTCAGACACTATGTGGATTTTGTGATTGTACCCTAGATGTTTCAGAAAGTCCACGAGGACATCAAATGTGGGGTTTGGTTCATGTTGAGCAATCTGGAGATCAGCAGTGGTAGGAAGTTGGAAGATTCGAGCAATCTTGTTTCTGGTTATTTTGACTTCACATACATATTAGAGTTGGACATGTCGAAGTCGCCTTTCAGTGCATCACCGTTTTCATAAACATTTAGGGATTTCCAGAACTCTTGAACAAATTGTTCTGGAACAGATGGGTCGGTTAGTGTTAAGGCTCGATTGAGGAAGTGGACTTGAAGGAACTTGTTAGGACCCAAACAATCAAGATATCAATATATGAAAAGATTATGACAGGAATGATAATAGCTAAATGTAATATGTATTGATTGAATGTACTGTATACAGAATATATCTTTACAAGGTATATGAAAACATTAGTTCTAACAATCTAACTAACTATCTATTTATACATACAATAGAAAGACTAAAGTGACAAGACATTCATAACAGACAAGTTCAGAATGGGTTCTGAACTCCTTCAGAACTTCTTCAGAAGTGTCTTCAGAACTTCTTCAGAACCTCTTCCGAAGTGTCTTCAGAACTTCTTCAGATCTTTTTCTCTTTAAGAACCCAGTACCTTTTGAAGCTATTATGATATCTCTATCAGAACTTAATCAATATGCGAGATTCAGAGTCGTAGTTGCTTGGATCCAAAGAGATTTGATAGTTGTTGGGTTTGTTTGGAAGGTAGACTATTACCTCACTTTCAGCAGTGGTTGAGAGGTGAACACTTGCATCGTCATTTACATTTTCCATATTTGCATTTAGGGCAGCCATTGATGGAACAAGGGTTTCAAGAATTGCAAGTTTTAAGCAATGAAAAGGGATTCTGAGAGAAGGGATGGTAAAAAAAAGTAAAGAATGTGAAAGTCATGTTTAAATAAAATGATCGTGAAAGGGTGAAATCAGAGCCTCGTGGATGATGTAGGCTAGAATACGTTTTAGCATGCGTTCCATAAGGAAAGGACGCGTGTTCGACGGTTCAGACTAAGATTGAACAAGATTAGGACACGTAGTAATGCGATAGTAAAAAAAACCGTTTTTGGGGGGAATTTGTGAAATAATGGGACGGTCACTTTAGATTTTTCACCCGCGAATTAGTCAAGTGGAATTATTTTCCAGAGATTCGATGTTTATCGAGATTAAAGAAAACTTTAAAAAGCAGTTAGACAGGTCATGTGAAAACCGTTTTGAGACCAGAAGAAATTTTTAAGAAGAAAAAGTAACTAAGTCAAAAGCTTTTGTGTAACCATGGCGGCAAGAGTTCGTACAGAAGTTATGACTACTTACGTTTTCAAGAAATACATCTTGGCAGAAAGGGATGTAGACATACCAGAGACTTCTGTAGAACTTTGGAGGCAAGAGTTAGTATAGAGGCTGAGGATGACTTCTTGACTTTCAAAACTTATTTTCAAAGAGTTTTCACTTGTAAAACTTTTGCAGAAGTTCGGTGCTTATCAAGATTTAGAGTTATATGGGTCACCAAAAACTTTAAAATCCTTCAACTGCTCATGTGAAAGCATTTTGTGACCAGTAGAAAGTTTTAATTGAATGGAAATCAAAGAAAAATATTTGCATGTTAGAAGCTTCTGTATAACCTTGTTGGCAAGAGGTAGTCCAGAGGGAAATGACATGTGTACTGTTTTTCAGAGAAAGTTTTAAGAAGAAGGTTAACAAGACATGCCAGAGGCTTCTGTATAACCTTGGAGGCAAGAGTTAGTTAGGGAGGTTCTGGATGGCTTGCTAACTTTCACATTTGATCCGCTAAAAGAATGATAGACATAAATCAAAGTGATTCTTTGACATTGGCGGCAAAGTCTGCTTGACATCCTGCATGATCTGAGTCAGTATAAGCAATTAAATCAAAGCCATAATACTTTGGATACCAGAGGCCTAAGGAAGGTGTTCCTTTTAGGTATCGAAGGATTCTTTTGATAGCAGTCAAATGTGATTCTTTGGTATTGGATTGATATCTAGCATAGAGGCACGTAGCAAACATTATATCTGGTGTATTTGCAATTAAGTATAGAAGTGAACCAATCATACCTCTGTAATTCTTGACATCTACTTGTTTCCCAGAAGGATCAGAGTCAAGTTTAGTACTTGGGGAGATAGAAATTTTCATAGTAGTGGAATTATGAAGTTTGTATTTCTTTAAAATGTGAGAGACATACTTGGCTTGATTTATGAAAATGCCAGTGCTAGTTTGCTTAACTTGGAGCCCTAGAAAGAAGGTTAGTTCTCCCATCATGCTCATTTCAAATTCACTTTCGATCAACATTGAAAACTACTCAACTTCTGCTTGATTAGTAGACCCAAATATAATGTCGTCCACATAAATTTGAAGCAGAGTTTACTCACCTTTGCAACTTTTGATAAACAGGGTAGTATCAATTTTACCTTTCTCATATTCGTTTTTTATCAGAAACTTCGAAAGACGATCATACCAGGCTCGTGGTGCTTGTTTCAATCCATACAGAGCTTTATCTAAGAAGTAGACATAATCTGGATGACTTGAACTTTCAAAACCAGGAGGTTGCTGGAAACATACTTCTTTCATTTAATTGGCCATTCAGAAAGGCGAATTTTTCATCCATTTGATAGACTTTGAAATTCGTGTACGCAGAGAAGGCTAGGAACAATCGAATTGCTTCAAGTCTTGCTACTGGCGCAAAAGTTTCATCATAACCAATCTCTTCTTCTTGGCAGTATCCTTTTGCAACTAGTATGGCTTTGTTTCTAACTACTATTCCATCTTCATCCTTCTTGTTTCTGAAGACCCATTTAGTGCCAATTGCAGTCTTGTCTGTTGGTAAAAGTACAAGTTTCCATACCTTATTCCTTTCGAATTGGAGGAGTTCTTCCTGCATTGCATCAATCCAATTGGGATCTTGTAAAGCTTCATGTACTCGCTTTGGTTCTACCGTGCTAAAAAACTTGACAAAGAAGGCTTCATTAGCAGTGGCAGATCTGGTTTTGACACTATCAGAAGGATCACCAATGATCAGGTCAGAAGAGTGAGCTTTTATCCACCTCTTCATTCGAGTTTGGGAAACAGATGGAGGTATAATTTTTATTTCATTTTCTGATGTTGTATTCAGAATAGGAGAGGAGCCAAGTTTCTCCCCCTCAAATGAAGGCACAAAGGAAATAGGATCAAGAACAAAACTCTCTGCATCTGGATGAGGAAGAGTTTCCTCTAGACTTGCATTTGAATTTAAGGAGGCAGAGATATTCACGATGGTTGGTTCCGCATCAGAAGATGTTTGTGAGCTAGAAGGACCAGAGATGTTGATTCCACAAGTTCGAAGTTTCTCTATTGTTCTAATTAGTGCACCACCATATGCATTTGCAGAGGTTGTTTCTTCTCCAAAGAAGTCTTCAAATAGAGCATCTAATTCAGATTCTCTGGATTTGGAGAAGTAATCAAAAGTAACATTGTTGAGCTTGAGTTCTGAATCGAAGTAATCAGAAGTCAATTGGGCCTGATCATCAAAGTCTACATTGATGCTTTCCATGACTGCTTTGGTTCTGAGATTGAAGACTCTGAAAGCTTTTGAAGTTAATTAGTATCCCAAGAATTTGGCTTCATCAGATTTCTTGTCAAACTTTCCAAGTTTGTCACGATCATTGAGGATGTAGCACCTGCAGCCAAAGATGTGTAAGAATTTTATATTAGGTTTTCTTCCATTTATAAGTTTATAAGAAGTTTTGAGGTGCCTCTTGGCTATAATTGATCTATTCAGAGTAAAGCAATCAGTCGAGACAGCCTCAGCCCAGAAGTGTGGGGGTAGTCCAGAGGCTGCAAGCATTGTTCTTGCGGCTTCAACCAGTATTCGATTTCTTCTTTCTACAACACCATTTTGTTGAGGGGTTCTTGCAGCTGAGAAGTTCTGAGAAATTCCTTTGTTCTTCAAGTACTCTTCAAGTTCGGCATTCTTAAATTCTGTACCATTATCACTTCTTAGCTTTTGAATCTTGCATTGTAGAAGCACTTGAATCTTCTTCATCATGGTGATTAGTACTACTGGAACTTCTGATTTCTTTCTTACAATGGCAAGCCACGTATATCTTGAAAATTCATCAATTAGTACAAGAATATACTTTTTACGAGGCAGACTTTGCACAGCTATGGGACCACAGAGGTCGACATGTAGCATGTGCAGAGATCTGGGACATGCATGATCACTCTTTGTCTTATGGGAGGCTCTTTTTATTTTTCCCATTTCACATGGTGGACAAAGATGATCCTTCTGGAAGTGAACCTCTGGGAGGCCCTCTACCAGGTTATGTTTCACAAGCAACTCAAGATTTTGATAATTAAGACGAGAAAGCTTATGATGCCAGAACCAAACTACTTCACTCTTTTTTGAAATGAGACAAAGAGTTTTTGTTCCATCTTTAGAAGTAAAGTTCATCATGTACAAGCTACGGGTAGAACACGTGGTAGAGAGACCCAATCTTGGGTGAAATAAATACCTTCTCTGTTGGCTCTTAATAAGTCTTTTCCCCGACTCTGTTAGTAAGTAACAATGCTTTTTGTTGAAGAGAACTTTCATGTCGGCATAGCAAAGTTGACTTACGCATAGAAGATTATGCTTTAATCCAGAAACATGGGCTACTTTCGATAAAGTGACATTTCCTTCTTATAAAGTACCATAACCTTTTATTTGACCCTTGCCATCAACGCCAAACGTTACTACTCCACCAGATTTATTGAATGTAGAGAGTAAGTTTCTGGTTCCAGTCATGTGCCTCGAGCATCCAGAGTCAAGAAATCAGATATGCACACGCTGTTTCTGCAATACATAATTAGAGGGATTTAGGTACCCGTCTCATAATGGGTTCTTTGTTGTTAGGCTTAGGAATAACATTTGATTTCTCCTTAATCTTATACTGATTTCCAGATTTTCCAGAAGCTTCTGGTTCGCCTAGATTAGTCTGAGGTTTCTGTCTCTTCTGACTTTTGAAATAGTTATGTTGCTTGAAATCAGAAGAGAAACAGTGTGGACTATAGAAGAATTGTTTTAGATTTAGCAAGAGAGAAATACATTCAGAGTTCTGAGAAAACATAGATTTCATTGAATTTTCATTTCTGGAATGATAATTACAAGAAAATTTATTTCTGTCTATTCTAGCATCAGTTGTTCTGAAGTACTTATTATCTAGTCTAGACTTATTCTCTTGAACATATGAAGTCTTCTATGAAATCTTTTTCTGAGTAATCCACTCCCTTTGGACTTTAGGAGATTTCACTGAAACAGAAGGATAAAAGTAGTTATTATAATGCCATTTTTCTTTTTGTTCCCTTGTGAACTTAGTTTGCTTTTGTAGATTAGGGTTTGGAGGTTTTGTATTTGTTTGGTGATTTGTATGACAAGATTTTTCTTGAATGCACATGTCTAGGAAATCTGGATGAATGGAAACCCTTTTCCTTTGTTCTTTTGGAGGAACAGAGTTCATAGGTATACCATTTGGGAGTCGATAAACTTCTGTTCCAACTACCCTTACTTCTGGAATATCAATTCTTGTTTATTCTTCTGTGTTATGAAAACAGAAGGGTTATCCTTCATACAGTTGACATTTTTGATAGGAATGTAAGTAGAAGGCATATGATTTTCAAACTTAGTGAGAAATTTCTCTGATATGTCAAAGAAATCATCGCAGTTTTGATCTTCAGTTTCCCATGGATAAACATCAAATTCATCATCATCCTTTTTTGAACAAAGGTTTAGGTCAATTATCGAACAAGGAATTATCTCTGAATGGTTTTCGAAAGATACAAAACCTGCTAGTGTTTCTTTTTCACCAAATGTACTTTCAGGATCTGTATTGTTTTGAAGACCACACTCCACAGAGCTAAAAGAATACCTTTTTCAAATGTGGATCTTAGTTCGTCTTCTACATTTGTCGGGATAAATTCATCTTCTTCTGGAATTTAAATTAATATGAGTAAATGAACCAAAGTAGAAAAACTCATTGTTCTTCTAAACCTGGTTTAAGTCAGCTTGACCTGCTTTACAAGTTTTTCTTTCAAAAGAATATATTTTATATTTTTGTATTTGAGTTTTCTCGCTCTATGTCCATTCTCATATTTTGATATTTTGAAAACAGATTGTTCATACAGAATAGGAAAATCAGGTTTTTGTTCTTTTCCCACACAAAAGACAGAGTCTAAAGTAGATCTCTTTTTACAAGTATAAGGATCCCGATCTTCAAAACCGAGACATGTTTTGCTTACTTGTGTGTTTATCTGTTCATGCACTTTCTGAGCATCTTGATAATTTTTAATCAAGAGCTCCTTTTTTTGAAGATCAATGTGCAGATATTCTATTTCCTTTTGAAAATAGTTCTTAAGTGCCACATAATTTAATCTATCACTTTTTTTTGCCTCAAGCTCTTTGTCCTTGTTTTTTAGAAGTTTCTTAAGTTCATCAATCTCACTTTTAAAATTTCTTTCTGTAGATTCTTTGAGTTTTAAAATCTTTTGGTTTTCCACAAAGATTTCTTATTTTTCTCCTATTAGAAGCTCCATTTCTCTTTTGAAAATGATTCTTTCTTTTTCGGTAAGAACAAAAGACTTCTCAAGATCCTTTCTCTTTTTCTTTTCACCTTGAAGCTTCTGTTTAAGGGTTTCAAATTCTAGAGTAAGATTTAAAATAGTTTGTTCAAGTTCAGAAGGTTCAGAAGCAGAACAAACCGGAGTCTCAGAGATTTGATCTTCTATAGAATTTTCCATGGCCATGCCACAGAACATTGCTTCTGCATAGCTTGATTGATCAAAACACCAGTTCTCTAATTCAAAATATTTTGCTCTTTTGTCTCTGTTGCACTTGTATTTGTTCTTGTAGTACATACCATCTTTAACAAGAGCTCCTTTGCAATCTTTTGAAAAATGACCCGGTTTGCCACATCTGTAACAAACATGTTTCTTCTTCTTCTCTTCCTCTTTCTTCTCTACATGTGGACCATCTTGTCTGGGCATATATACTTGGTTTGGTCCTTCACCTCTATTCTGAAATGAATGATTACCTAACTTCATTGTGAACTGTTTGGTAAATACCAGAGATTCAGCAAAGGCACTGATCTCATCATCTTCTAAACCCGAAAGTCCAACATCTGAATTAGCTTCTGACATTAAAGCCTTGCTCTTTCCTTTTCCCTTCTTCTCTGTTTCTCTAGTCCTTCTGCCTGATCCTATGGATTCAGAAATGAGAGCCACTGGATCACCAACATTCACTTTCTTATGTTGAACCTCTTTCTCAATGCCTGTAATGTTCCATGTTAGGTCTGAAAATGTTGTATCCGAGATGACAACCATTGAAGATATGAAGGGTCAAAACGCAAAAGTCAACAAAGTCATAAATTAGGAAAGATTGTATGTTTAATTATAAGGAAATGATTTAATTGTTGTTGATCATAACTCCTCTCAGTGATTTGAATATGATTCCTCTATATACTTAGTGAAATTCCATTGGTAAACTTATGTTTAAATTCAGTGATAGCAAACGCTGATTGTTATCAGCGGTCGCTGAAAATCAGAAACCTCAAGTCTACCTCTGAAGATCTGAAGATCAACCAACACACCAAAAGAACATTCAGCGAAAGTCGAAGACCAAGCTGAAGAAAGAGATAATCAGCTATTGATCTGAAGCGGTTCAGTGATAGCAAGGATTATCTAAACCAAAGTGTGAAGTCTTGTCAAAGCTTCAGCGATACTATGAAAGTTCATCCTTGAAGTTTCAAGTTCAGCGATCAAGTGAAGCTTCTCAAACAAGATTAACGTAGATCTTATCCTCGATGCACAAAAGTCAAACCTTATACTATGTCAGAGAAGGACGTACAAATTGTCTCATATGTCCCCATCATATCTGATATGGTACGGTTCACACGCGGCCAAAAGCATGGTTTCTTTTTGAACAAAGGACAAACTTCCTATGAATGCTTGACACGTGGCATATGCCTTTTGTCTTGCATTAAATGCAAACGGGTATAAATAAGATGAGAATATCTTCTTCATCTTAATGCATGCTACTTTCTATTTCCTATAACCTCTGTCTCTTTTCTTTCTTACTTCCTTGTGCATCAACTGTGTGATTTCTTAAGTTACAATAGAATAGGTTTATTAGTTGTTTTAATTCCGTTTGTAACTGTAAATTTGTTTATTCAATATAAACTTATTTAAAAACAAAAAATCTTTCTGTTTGTATTAAACCTCCCCCCCCCCTTCTACAAATTGTTTCTATATCCTTGAAGAGATAGCTTGAATGACAGAGATCATTTGGCAAGTTTGATCCAAAAGCTGATGATGGGATATTCCTTGGATAGTCTTCTGTATCCAAGTCTTTCAGAATCTTCAACAAGAGAAGACAGCACGTTGAAGAATCTATGCACGTCAACTTGTTATGGGATCCCTGGTCTTCCCATAACAAGCAACGATCCATCATCATCAGGGATCAACATCACTTCTCTCAATCAGATTCTTCCATCTGATACATCTTTAGGAAATTCTTTAGTGAATAACCAAGCTTCATCTTCTACTGATCAATCCTCTGAATCAACTCCAGAATTGATCTTAAATGAAGAACCTGTCGCTGAAACGATCAACGTCATCCCTGAAAGAGAACAAATCGTTGGATCTATTGTTGATCAATCACCTCAACCTCCAGCTCAGCGATGGACTGCAAATCATCCAATAAGTCAAATAATTGGTGGTCCAAATGCAGGTATCAAGACTCGTAGAGGTACAGGTAATTTCTGTCTCTATGTTAATTTTATTTCTCTCTCTGAACCTAAGAAGATAGATCAAGCTATCTCTGATCCTAGTTGGGTCTCTGCGATGCAAGAAGAACTAACTGAGTTTCGTAGAAACAAAGTTTGGAATCTTGTTCCTCGTCCAACTGATAAAACTGTAATAGGAACCAAATGGGTTTTTCGAAATAAGCTAGATGAAAATGGCACTGTAATTTGCAATAAGGCTAGACTTGTTGCTCTGGGATACAGACAGGAAGAAGGTATTGACTATGATTAAACATTCGCTCCTGTTGCTAGATTAGAAGCCATAAGACTTTTCTTAGATTATGCTGCCCATAAAGACTTTAAAGTTTTTCAAATGGATGTTAAAAGTGCTTTTCTAAATGGTAAACTCTACAAGGAAGTTTATGTTGAAAAACCTCCTGGGTTCTCTGATCCAAACCATCCTGGTTATGTTTTCAAACTTCAAAAAGCTCTTTATGGGTTAAAACAAGACTCAAACATATGTTGATGACATTATTTTTGGTTCCACAAGACTCAAACTATGCACTCGTTTTGCAAACAGAATGAAGAAAGAATACAAAATGAGTATGATGGGTGAACAAACATATTTTCTAGGTTTGCAGATTAAGCAATCTGACAAAGGAATTTTCATTTGTCAAAGTAAATATGTTAAAGACATGCTGAACAAGTTTGATATGAATCAATGCTCAGCAATGAAGACCCCGATGGCACCTCCTCTGACTTTGAATAAGGAACCAAATGGGAAACCTGTCAATATGACTGCTCATCGTGGGATGATCGGATCTCTGCTGTATCTTACAGCGAGTAGACCTGATATCATGTAATCTACATGTCTGTGTGCTCGGTATCAAGCTGAACCAAAGGAATCTCACCTCATCGCTATAAAGTGAATCTTCAGATATCTGAAAGCAACTCCTAATCTGGGTCTTTGGTATCCCAAAGGCTCAGGGTTCGATCTAATCGGTTACTCTGATAGTGATTTTGCAGGATGCAAGATTGATAGGAAGAGTACCACTGGTGGATGTCAACTACTAGGTGGTAAGTTGATAAGTTGTGATAGATATCAGAAGTAGCTTCAAAAGAAGACTAGGTTCTGAAAAGAAAGATTCAGAAATCTGAAGACAAATGAAGAAAAACCTAAGGCATAACTTCTGAAGTGGCTACTTCAGAAGTTCTGAAGATTCTAAAGAAGTTCTGAAGAGATTTCTGAAGACACTTCTGAAGAAGTACCAAAGATGTTCAGAAGTAGTTCTGAACATGTCTGTTATTTTTGTACTGTAACTTTAGCTTTTTCATTTGTATATAAATAGATAGTTTGATAGTTTGTTATAACTAACGTTGATAGATAGAGCTTGTAAAGATACAAATATTGTAATACAGTTCAGTGATCAATACTACATACAACTTCAGTGATCTAATTCCTTTTCGTGTTCTTTAATCTTTCTACATTCTTGATTGTTTGGGATCTAACAATTGGTATCAGAGCCAAGAACAGACATCTGTTCTTGACATTCAGAGAAGAACTTGTCAGATCTGACAGTTCTTGATTTTCTTGATTGATAAATTCAAGATTCAATTTCAAGTGAATTCTCGATCTATTTCAAATCAAAGACGTCGAAGGAAATCGTCTCCATCGGATCAGAAACTAAACCACCAACTCTGTTTTTGGGTGAATATCATCAATGGCGAATCAGGATGATTCAATTCTTGGATAATATTGATGAAGCGTTAATGCAATCGATCATAAATGGCCCACTGGAGGTCTATGTGGAAATATCATCAGTACCAAGAACTGAGTCAACTCCTGAGATACCTGCTTCAAGAATTAAGAAAAGCCCAGGTATGTACAGTACAGCTGAGAAAGCTCAAGCTAAATTTGATAAAAGGGCATTAACTCTTCTTACAATGGTCATTCCAAATGAAATATTTAATAGGGTAGATAGTTTAACATCTGCAAAAGCCATGTGGGATGAGGTTGAAGCACAAATGCAGGGTAGTACAAATATGGGTACTTATGAAAACTTCAGGTATAAAGAAAATGAATCTATTACAGAGACTTATCATAGATTCAACAATATCCTGAATGATCTGAGAAGAAATGGTGTTCAGAAATCAAACTCTGAGATTAACAATAAATTTCTAAACAATTTGGGGAATGAATGGTCAAGTTTTTCAGACAACATGGTTACCAGAAATCTTTCTAGAAAATATGTTCATGATATCTACGGCATTCTGTTTCAACAAGAAGAGAAAATCAAGACTAGACAGAATGAACAAAAGAAGACAAATGAAACAGTAGCCTTGTTGAGCAAAAAATATAATAATTCTATGACCATTTATGCTAAGAGCAAAATCTGTGAAATCCCAGAAACAAACTTGTGTGATGGGGATGAATCAGATGAAGAACTTAAGAGAATTTCTGATAATATTGCTTTTATGACAAGGCAATTTACTCAAAGATATAATAAAAAATATCATAATAAACCAAAATCTGAAGTTGGTCTCAAGAAAAGTCAAGATGCTGGTCAAACTAAATCATCTGAACCAGCAAGATGCTTTAATTGTGGTAAAGCCTGGTCATTATGCAAGACAGTGCAAAATGCCCAAAGTAAAAAACTCAGGCTACTATGAGAAAAAGCATCTTCTTGCTAAAAAGAATGAGCTTAATCCAACTTTGGTCACCAAATATGAAGAGGATTGGTTAAACTGGAGTGATGGTGAATATGATGAAGAAGTAGCTCATTATGCATCAAACTGCTATATGTGCCAAATGGATCCAGAAGATAAACATGCACATGATTATGAGGTAATTTCTTCATCTTCTGAACTAAATACTGAAATAAATTACTCTTCTGAACCAAATTCTGAATCAAATTCTGAACAACTTTTTGAAAATTCTGAAATGCAAAATCAAGTTCAGAAATATGTATTCTAAATTTGAAAGTCTCAGAAACAGAATTAAAGGTGAAAGAATGTTGGTAAATCAATTCAGAGCTGAAAGTCAAATTTATAAACAAAATTGCCAAGAAGCTGAACAATCTCTTGAAAAAAATTTCGAAGAAAAATTATTGTTAAAAGAAAAGATGGAAAGTTTACAAAAAGATATCATAAATGAAAAATCTGAAAAAGAAATTCTGAATGTTAAAATGAACTCTGTGAATCAAGAAAGACTTGATCTTTACAAAAAGATTAAGGAATTGGAAGATCTGAACTTTAAAAAAGGACAAACAGAACAGTAAGTTTATCCTGCAACCTCAACTTGTAGAAATCAAATAAAGAGAATTCTGTTAAAGAACAATCTCTCCTTTCAGCTCCAAACTTTATTATATACAAATCACCTTCAAAAGCTTTGGATATACATCTGATCTTCTTTATTAAAGTTGAGTCATTCAAAACTTGTACTCCATATCTTTGTACATAAGATCTAACTTTTGAGATATAATCCTTAGACCATTCATCATTTACATAGTCTTCTAAGGTTGCATACTTGAGATTTCTTCTATACATGCTAAAATAAGTATCTTCAAGAAAGATATGTTGACTTTCTCCAGATATTTCAAAAATCATATCAATTTCATAGACTTGATGAACTATGGGTCTTCAAGAATAGGAAAATCAATCAGAGGAATGTTTATGCAGCTTCTGAATCTAACATGTGGCTTATCTGCTGCAATCATCAAAATTTCATCTGTAAGTCAAAAGTTTCCATATGACTTAAATCAATTTCAATTTCAAACCACTCAGCTGGTTGATTAAGAAATTCTTTGAAAATTGTTAGTCTTTCATCCAAGAATCTACACCCAGATTCCTTGGAAGATTCAAAATGATGTACCTCCAACAATATTGACTAACCAATATATACAAGTTTTCAGAAATTTCATTACTTTCAACTATTCTAGGACCTTGAGGTTCCCATATAATCAGATCTCTGTTCTCATTTACTTCAACCATTCCTTCATTCACTTCCATCTCTTCGTCAAAAAGAATTACATCAGATAAATCACTTGGCTATCCAATAATGTCTTCAAAAGCAAGATACTCATTCAACATTTCTTCATTTGAGTCAGGAATGACATCTGTGTCTTCAGAACTTAGCTTATTTTCAGAATCCAGAGACACTTTCTCAGTCTCATACCCTTCTTCCATAGTTTCTTCAGAAGTGACTTTTTCAACTTCTAGACCTTCATCTTCTGCATGCAAAATATCTTCTATTGCTTCAAAAGTTCTATTAGTTTCATCGTTTTCAGTGTTCTGAACTTCTTCAGAAGTTTTCTCAGAAGATCATTCAGAAGTCTGAACTTGAGCTTCTTCAGAAGATTTTTCAGATTTTTTGTTAGGTCTATTATTATTTAATTGTGACAAAATAAGGAAAAGATATGCTTTATTGTAAAAGGAAGTTTATAATTCCTTAAACTCTTGTTTCCTTAATTAGACTAGACCTAGCAATATAAATACAAGGTTAGGGTTTTACTTTCATAGTTAGTCGATTCATATTATAGAGAGAGAGAGAGATGAATCTGATTGTAATCGATACACATACATTCAAGAGATATATGACTACGTAAGTTCTTTAAATCATTATTCATGTCATATTACTTTGCTATTAACTGTTTATTGTCATTGTGCTTGTTATAATGGGATCAACAAGTGGTATCAGAGCCTGAGATCACGAGTTTTTACAATTTTCTGAGCAAACCACGAAACAGAAGGTACTTTTTTCTATTTTTGCAAAATCTACTGTTCATTGAATTTTTGTCGACTCATACTGTGTCATGCTTTACCCGATAAAACTTCTTATTTTTTTGTCGACAAACTCATATCTGCTCAATGAATTTTTCTCGATCATTATATCAGTTCCTGTGTGTTATTCTTGATTAAGTATATCTGTGTTTTTATCGATTTAAATTTTTCTCTCGACTTATTGAATTTTTATCGAATATCTCTTATGTTGATTGAATTTTGATCGATTCAACTGTTTAAATCTTGAATTTTTATCGACTCCCATATAAAATATTTAAATCTGTTTAGTTAAAATTACTTTAGTTAATTTTATTTACTTTTGAATATCTTTACATAAGAAAACTCATGAACTTGTGACTCCTGCAACTTTTCTTACTAAAGATTTTCTTAGTAAAAATCATAAACTCTCGTAATTTTGATATTTTCTGTGATTGAACAAATAAGAAACTCGAAAACCCAGACAGTATTGTCCATAAAAAGACTAGTTCTTTTTAGTCAAGAACACTGTGTTTTTGTTTTCTGGTTTTTCAATAAACAGAAAACTCAGAATTAAAAAATTTTTTGTCGAGTCCTATTGAATCGAGAAAATTTTGATCGAGTAGGTCAGTGTTCGATAAATTTCTTTAATCAAATTTTTTTTTTCTTTCTCGATTATTGTTCACTCAAGAATTGTTTTTAGAGTCTATTTAATTCGACAACATTTTTATCGAGTCTTGTTCACTCGATGACTTTTTATATCGAGTCCCATTCAATTCGACAACAATGTTTATCGACTCTTGTTCACTCGATAACAATTATTATCGATCCTTAGTCACCCGATATCAATTTTCATCGAGCACCTCACACCCGATAAAAATCCTTCAAATCGATATTTTTTCGTCCTCCTTTGTCACTCGATAATAACCTACTGTTCAAGCGTCAACTCAAAAAATTTTAAAAACTCATTGATCGAGGTCCAACCAAACAGTATAATGACTACCCGAGAAGCAATGGCCATTGGATCAGACACCAAGCCTCCAATTCTCTTTCCGGGAGAATATTCTCAACGGAAGGATAGATTCCTTGATTTCATAGAACGCCATGACTATGCCAATGAGATCATGAGTTCAATCAAAGAGGGTCCTCTTCCACCTTTTTATCAGGAGTATCCTGCTATGCCAAACAACACTCCTCCTACGCCCGCACGAAGGGAAGTTAAACTCAAAAATTCATGGGATGCAAACGAGAAGAGGATAATGAGAAGTGACCAACTTGCCCATTCTTATCTACTTATGAGCCTTCCAAATGAGATTTACATGAGCATTGATAGCCACAAGAAGACGGCTAAAGAAATGTGGGAAGTCATAGAGAAATTTATGCTTGGAACGAAGATTGGCACACAACTCAAAATCACCAACTGCATTTCTCAATATGAAGAATTCAAGGCAAAAGATGGAGAAAGTCTTACAAACACATATACCCGTTTTGTACAACTGGTAAACGAACTTAGCAAAAACGAAATTCGTAAGACAAAGATCGAAAACAATGTTAAATTTGTTAGCAATCTTCAACCGGGATGGCCCCGGTTTGCTAATCAAATCAAACACAACAAATATTTTGCTGACCTTGACCTTCATGAAGTCTATGAAACCCTTCAACAAGATGAGAGGAGGTTCTCGAACTAATGGGGTTAAATTCAAAGAAGAACCTGGATCCAATCACATTGATGGCAAAAGAGTCCTCTTCCGCTCCTCAAGAGATGTTTCCCGAATTAGAAGACGAAGATTTTGACTATGATCCAGAAATTGCCAAACTTCAACATCAACTGGCCTTCCTTACAAAATCTTTTCAACAAAAGTTCTCACGTCGTTCAATATAATCAACAAAGGTATGCCTCGGGATCTAATAATCATGAGCGAAAGGCCCTGTTTGAACCTAAAACAAGAAGAGAAGAACCTCGCCCTACACCCAAGCCTGAAGACAAGTTCAAGGGTGAAAGAAGTATGTGCTACAACTGCGGCAAATCTGGTCACTACGCAAGGGAATGCAAGAAGCCAATAGTGATGGACTCTAACTACTTCACTTACAAACTGATGCTGTCCAAACAAAAAGAAGTCGGTAAAGTCCTTCTAGCTGAAGATGAACAATGGCTTAATCAAGATGATGAAGATGACATGGAAGGGGATACTCAAGCACATTTCAGCTTAATGGCTTACTCTGATGACACTCCTTCTCACGCTTCCGACTACACACCCGAGGTAAGCCCTTCTGACTATGACTCTTTTGTATCTCAAATGCATGATTTAATGTGTCAATTAAAGGAATTACACTCCAAATTGAAAACCGAGAAACACTTGGTTTCCAATTTAGAAGCAAGCCTTGAAAATAACCATAAACAATTGCTTCTTATGCAAACCGACTTTGTCACTACTCAAAGTATAGCACACAATCTCGAAACAGAGAAAATGGTTTTAAAAGATGAAAATGATCTTTTCCAACAACAAATATCTGATCTCACACTCCAACTTCAAACATCTAGGAATGAGACTGCCAAATTTTCATCAAAGTTTGACTTTGTCAGTTTTCAAAGACAAGATTTATTAGAAAAACTCGAAACGTTGGAATTAAAACTTTACAAGCTTGGTCAAACTGAACACACTATTCACTTAAATGCACCAAAATATTTAAGCTCCAAAGCCGGATTAGGTTTTGAAAACCCGAAACACTTAGCAAAGGCTATCTATAATACTCCGACGATTTATAAGTTCGAATACCTGAACCTTGGTCCAGATTACCAAATTCAATTTACGAAACCGGACCCTAGTGTTGAGGAAAGAGAAGATTGGAAGAGACAAAACAAAAACTATTTTCAAATACCTTTCTGCTATCCTCAAATAGTAGAAGATGAATCTTCAAGTGAATCTCTTCCAAACAACTACTTTCCATCTTATTAAGCCGAAGAACTTCAAAACAAGATTCCTGAATGTAAACCGTACATTCCCACTCTATTTTTAGAAAAGAAAATTATTCAACTGGCAATGCACTACAACGACTCAAGAGGACGATACACCAACGGTGAAAAGCCTACGGATATCGAATTCGAGAGTACAGCCGAACCAGCCGAACCTGCTGAACCAGCCAAACCTGCCGAACCCGAACAAAATGAAGAACGAGTTGATGTTCAACGTCTGCGAAACTCACTTCGAAACTGGTTCCGAGATCCGTACGAACCAATACTTCAAGAGCAAGACTATGTAAACTTGAGGCATACAGCAAGAAACTATGCCTTAAGGGAACAAAACGAACCAAGACTCCTACCTCATCAGATTCGGTGGCAAAGAATGTTAACGGAAAGTAAATCCAAATGGGTGAATCAGCAGATCCGTGTGCCATATTTTGAGGAAACCATGGAGAAGATCTTCCGCAAGTAAGCAAAACCTGATGATCTGGCACACATTCATCTCGTGATGGAAATGGACCCTGCTCAGGTTAGAGAGTATCTCCATATCCTGAGGATGAGAGCTGTACCTCAAGCTGAAGTGGTCTCAAGGCACAGGGTTGTCGGGATTTTGAAGATAGACACTGCAAGGATCTTCCAAGTCGAGTACCCGGTTTTCACTGTCCAAAGAGAAGATGGTAAAACATATTCCTTCTCTGAAGCTGATTTTGCATATCTCGATATTATGGACTTGGAGATCATCTGCAACGATCTGAGAGACAAGCGCAACCGAAACGTACACGAGCAAAGGGCATTAAGGGCAGTGGTAAGACATGTTCAGAAAGAGCTTCGGTACAGTTATCTTCATGATCTTCAATGAGGGATCGAAAGCAAGCAAAAGAAGATACACATTACTAAGCCTGATCAATCATTGCCTGTACCTGACAGTACTTTGGTCGCCACTGTCATCACTCGTCCTGTACATGGTGTAGTTTGGATGCATGCTTCTAGAGAAAAGCGATTTCTCAGATTTCACGAAGTGGCTGCTTATTCTGATGGTACGTTATGGGGAATCCGAAACAGGCTTGCGTCAGAACTTGCTACAGATAGAAAGAGCGCAACAAGAATGAGCAATGACAAAAGAAACTCTCTCTTAGAAGCGATCAAGATAATCGACGACAGAATTATTTATCGACAAACCCTACGAAGATTTGAAGGCATGTTCAAGCTAATAAGATGAAGACTCATTTTGCCACAAAGGGGGAGATTGTTAGGTCTATTATTATTTAATTGTGACAAAATAAGGAAAAGATATGCTTTATTGTAAAAGGAAGTTTATAATTCCTTAAACTCTTGTTTCTTTAATTAGACTAGACCTAGCAATATAAATACAAGGTTAGGGTTTTACTTTCAGAGTTAGTCGATTCATATTATATAGAGAGAGAGAGAGCTGAATCTGATTGTAATCGATACACATACATTCAAGAGATATATGACTACGTAAGTTCTTTAAATCATTATTCGTGTCATATTACTTTGCTATTAACTGTTTATTGTCATTGTGCTTGTTATAATGGGATCAACAATTTTGACCTTGTGGAATGTCAACATCTTCAAAGACTTTCTGTCTCTTCTCCCCCTCTTGATTTTCAGGATCATCCTGATCATCAAGACTGCGCTTTAAAGTCTTTGCTTGTGAACCACATTCTAATGCAGAAATACGATTGTTCAAGGATACTTGAGAATTCTGAATAGTGGTTAATTGATTCAGAATCTGAGAGATGTCATCCTTTGTTGCAAATTCAGAAGCTGCTGTCTGAGTAGAAGAAGATGGCATAGAGTTCTTCAAGGATTGAACTATTGAAATAACTTCAGAGAAAAAATCCAGAATAGCCTTTTGAAAGTTGATTTGTATATAATAAAATTTGGAGCTAAAAGGAGAGATGGTTCTTTAACAGAGTCTCTTGCTTTGATTTCTACAAGTTGAGGTTGCAGGATAAACTTACTATTATGAATTTTTGTGTCAAGAGAGAAGATTCTGAAGCTGTTTCTGAGATAAGAAGAATTCTAGGAATCTATGTCAAAAATCTAATTAAATATGATTTTCAATTGGCATTAGAATTCAGATTAAAAAATGTCAATCTCTTGGAGCCTGAAAGTATTGAAATACAGGAAATTACAAAGATCTTCACAAATCTAGATTTGAGATTCACTTATAGAATAGGAGCATATCTTTCAAAGACATTCATTGTTTCAGACATACCAAAGTACTCAACCTCTACTCTGAAATGGTTATAGAATATGCATAACAATATCTTCCTTCATCTGATGTTGTAGAAGAAATAATTTACTTGATCAAGGAAAGGATATTTTTTAGAGATTATGTAAGAAAGAGTTCTTTGGCTGGGCATACAAGAATAAATCAAATCAAAGGAGTTGATTCTCTTCTGAGCAATGCCTATGACTTTCAGATTCACACAAAGAAATAAGATATTGAAGAAATTCATAAGCTCTCTCAGAAGTAAGAAATTTCAGAAGTTAAAGAAGTAGAAAAAGGAAAAGAAAAGGTTTCTGAAAATACTTTAGATGAAGTTGTTCCTATTCCTCAGAAGTCTGAATCTGAACAATTAAAAGAGCAAAGAATCGAAGAACATGCTTTAACAATGTTTCTTGAGTACTTTCATCCAGAAATGTTCATGTAATATCAACAAAAGTTCAATTATATTGATTGCTGGATTCAGAAGTCTTTTGGATGGAAACAACGGTATTCAGATATCATTAGAAAAATCAGACTTCCTGTAAGTGAAGTAAGAAAAGAGAGCCCAATATTTAAAGTAATCACAGCTGAGCTGAAGCAGAAAAACAATTACAAGCATGCTTACTTCACTGTTGAGAGAAAAGATGGTGAGATCTCAAGTTTTACAGAAGCTGATTTTCAAAATGTCTATGTCAGAGTATACAGAAGATTGTATCCTTTTCATGATTCTATTGCCATGTTCAGAAAAGCTTTCCCAGTTCTTAGAGATGGCCTGTACAGAGAATTTATTTGGCAGCTAAGACAGATTTCCAAGTGGCTTATGTAATGAGCAAAGAGAAAGTTCATATGAGTGCTCCAAATTTAAGCTTACCAAATATTGAAAATCTCAAAAGCAGTACTCTAGTCATTCAGCCTCCAGTTTTTGTGTGTAAAGGCTTTGATATATTACTATTTGTAAGATTTGAAGAATTACACAAGTGCTGTAATGGAACTCTTATGATTATAAGAGATAAACAGGAGAAGAAGAAAAACAAAGGACAAAAGAAGCTTAGTGATGAAGGATGGGAGAAATACAGAAAGTTGGCAAAGGAAATGATAAGGATCATTGAATCTATTCTGGAGTACAGGAAGCTTATTCTTAAAGATGTTAGAGAAATTCTGAACTTCTGGAAGTATGACTTAAACTTTTGAAGCTAAGGGGAAGATTGATAGATATCAGGAGTAGCTTCAAAAGAAGACTAGGATCTGAAAAGAAAGATTTAGAAGTCTGAAGACAAATGAAGAGAAGCCTAAGGCATAACTTCTGAAGTGGCTACTTCAGAAGTTCTGAGGATTCTGAAGAAGTTCTGAAGAGGTTTCTGAAGACACTTCTGAAGAAGTTCTGAAGATGTTCAGAAGTAGTTCTGAACATGTCTGTTATTTTTGTATTGTAACTTTAGCTTTTCCATTTGTATATAAATAGATAGTTTGATAGTTTGTTATAACTAACGTTGATAGATAGAGCTTGTAAAGATACACATATTGTAATACAGTTCAGTGATCAATACTACATACAACTTCAGTGATCTAATTCTTGTTCTTGTTCTTTAATCTTTCTACATTCTTGATTGTTTGGGATCTACCGCTGAAGCTGAATACGTAGCCGCTGGTAGCTACTGTGCTTAAATCCTATGGATGAGAAATCAGCTGAGAGATTACGATCTCAGACTTTCCAAAATCTCTATCTATTGTGATAGCACTAGTGCTATTGCAATTGCAAATAACCATGTACTTCACTCGAAAACCAAGCACATTGAGATTCGATATCACTTTATCAGAGATCATGTGATGAATCGAGAAGTGGAACTTCATTTTGTACCAACTGAATATCAACTCGCTAATCTTTTCACCAAGCCTCTAGATGAAGCTAGATTCAATCTACTCATCAGCGAACTTGGTATGTTAAACGTTGAATAATTCTCCATTCTCTGAACTCTGATTCAGCGATACTTGATCATTCTTACTCAGGTATGAATTTCTAAATCTTTACATTCTCCGAATACTTTTTTCAGGGAATGTCTTCAAACTAAAAACCCATCACTGACAATCATTTATTGTCTATTGATGAAGAATTTAAGGATAATGATTAACATTTTTAAATGATAATCATTTTCAAAATTTTCAAATAAGAAAAGGACACGTCAGACATTTATCTGACACATGATGGACCACGACGTTTCCTTTCACACTCTTTTCTAGGAACGTGCGCTAGGTCATCATTACTTTTCAAAAAGTTAAAACTGTCGTTTAGCTATCATTTTCTCTCTCGTCTTGCTATTTTAGCAATTCATTTCTTCATTTGATTCTTTACGCGCTCATTACTCTCTAAAGGCAAGAACCTTCTTCAAATCTTCAAGTTTTCTTCAAGAACACCAAGAACACGCACTTACGCGCCCATTACTTTTTTCACTTTTTCTAACCCTTTATTCTTTATTTAAAACAACAATGTCTTTTATCACATCTATACATTCTTTATAACTTCTTGTTTTAAAACGGATCCTGTTTAAAATCTAAAATAAATGTGATAAAACCCTAAAATATTTTTCAAAACCTGTTCTGTGTTCGTCTTAGAACAGAAGACCATTTTTGGTATTGTTAGCTAAAGTTTTTTTTAACACCTTTTCACAATTTGTGTTAATAACAAGTATTTTGATCTTTGTTCATCAAAACACTTGTTCTTCTTCTACAAATTTTGGTAATCCTTGTACCAAAGCCATACTCTGGTTTATTCCTTCCATATTAAACCATGATCTTCCTCTTTGGTGTTCCAATCTTTGAAACAGAGATGGGCTTTTCAAGCAAGACTACTCAAGCTGACGAAGGTGCCCCGATGGTCCTTGAGAAAGCTCTTCTGCCTCTTCGAGTTGGAACATGCCACCTTCAAGGCATGCAACTACCTAGCCTTGGTGGAAATCCCTGCTAATAAGGCTCACTTCAACGATGGTGCAACTTTCATCAAGACTTATCCCCTGATGTATGCATTCGTGCACAACACTATTGGCATAACTGCTCACCTTCAGGCTCTCTGGTACACTGCTCACTGCACGACACTCACTACAGACAAGGGAAACAAACTCCCTGCCATCGCCTTCACTATCCCCACTCTTGGCCCCTTCGCATTCACCTCAGGATTTCTCAAGAATGCTCTTCACCTCTCCTTAAGAGGTAAGAATCAGCGATGGGCCCCTGAGCCCACCAAGGAGCAGATAGAGGAATTTCTCGACTCTATTGGCTATGTATGGGAGAACCCTGAAGCAAAATAAATGGGATCGAAGAAGGAGAAGAAGCGGCTTCCAGCACGCTGGCAATACATATTCACCCAAGTGATTAAGTGCTTGGGTTCCAAGACTGGATCTCATGATCAAGCCAACAAGCACTTCCAAGACCTTGGCTTCGCTCTCTGCACAAACTACAAGCTGAATTATGCAGACTACATTTTCAGCGACATGTACAATAGGGTGAAAGCTGGAAAGAGGAACCAATTCATTCCTTACCCTAGGTTCTTTGCAACCAAAGCTTCTCCATGGTCGGCAAGAAGTCTCTGGACATTGATGTCCATCTTGATGATGCTCCTTACGCTCCATACATGCTGCAACTCATTGAAGCAGCATCACATGTCTCCGTCTCACTGAACGACCCATCAGTGAGTATTCCAAACACCTCCACTCCCTCCAAAGGAAAGGAACCAACCGATGGTCACAAAAAGACCATCGCTCATAAGCCAGTGGCAAAGAAACAAAAAAAGGGAGTCTCTTAAAGGACTTCCCTTCCTGATTCAGGGGTAATAGCAACGTCCTCTGTAGCCACAGCCACTAAACGGTCTCTGCATCCGTTGCCGTTTCTTCAGCACTACCACCACCTTCAGCGAATCCGGTCACTGAAAGTGTAATAGCCAGCTCCGCTGAAGCTGGATCAGGTACTACATTCACAGCCTTCTCTTCTTCTTCCACCATCTCTTCTTTGGTCCTCACACAAACATATGATTCAGAGATAGTTGTCCCTATCTCTGATGATGTTGAATCGCACGATGTCCAAACTTCAGTGTTGTTTCGACAATCTGAACTTTGGAAAGCTAGTACAACAGGACCTCAGCATGTCTCTCAAAGACATACTAAGACACAGGCTAGTGATCCACATGACACTACTGTTGTACACGTTGTCCCTGAGAGTAATCCTCATGATACTCTCAAGGTAAATAATATGTCTTGTCACCCTTCATCTAACCCAGATCTCTTTTTGGCTGTTCTGTCTATGTTGTCATCAGGTATTGCACCTCCATTCTCCACATCAGTGACCACCACTACTACCACCAGGGCTGCTGCTGCTACTACTACTCCTACTGTTGCTGCTATTGTTCCCTCCAAAGCAAAATCACCTCAGCAACCAAATACTGCAGCAGACCTGCGCCGGATCAAACAGGAGAAGTTTGCCTCCCACCTTCCTCCCTTCGCTGCAGAGAATCCAAAGGTTGTTCTTCCCACCCCCACATTCTCTGCCATTGACTTTTTGGTCAATGAATGTGCTCTCACAAGGGCCAGGGTGGACAACCTACAGATGTCTGCTGAGTTCATATTTCAGACGGTCGCTGGTACTCCGGGGATAAAGGCCACGGTTAATAATGTCTACACTGACATTCAGCAGATCAAGACTGACAATCTAGCTCATGAGCAAGAAATTGCCAAGCTGGAAAAGCATGTGCAAGCATAAAACATTGTGCTCGAGTCTATTCAAAAGACTTAGTCCGATATGATGCAGATGCTAACTAAGATATCTGAGGCTGGCTCATCTATCGCTGCTGCTGATCGGACCTCGCTGCAACAGGTCATCTAGACCCAGACCGCGCACACCGACTCGCTGAAGGACATTGGGTCCAATGTGCGTACAATGATGGTGCATGTTCTCCCCGCTGACAACATCGAGGGGGAGAGATGCGCCAAAGAGATCGTTGATGAGATAATCGGCCAAGTCAATGCAACAACTCCTGGCACTCCGATATCTCCCTACATATAGCGAGATCCTTCTTCCACCGTCGCTGAAAAAGGAAATGACGATGAAGATGATGTAGAGGAAGAAGACGATGATGAAGACAATGATGAAATCCCTCATTATGGGGGAAATGATGAAGATGATGATGATGACATCCCTCCTGGTGCTCTTGAGCACTATAAGAACAGTAGACCAGGAAACTTCATGCCTGAGGTAGTCTACAGGGAGCCCTTGGGGGATAGACCACCTCCTTCTCAGGATCCGTCTAACCAATCAGGCAAAGGAAACGAAGTGGTAGATCTTGATGCCACCATTTCACTATCTGAAGGGGAGACCGCTGCAGAGGTAACTCTTCCCCTTATCCCTTATACTATTCCCATCTATGAACCCCCAACCTATCCATCTTTCTCCCCTCCAAATTTTGGTTTTGATCAACCTCTCTCTCCATCTCCCATTCTCAGTGAGTCTAGTCCCCAAAGGACTCCACTTTTTGGAAGGAACCTTCATCAGAAGAGCAGTTTGTGTACATATCTATTCTGACTCTAAAGATGAAGAAGGCCTTATACCCAGACGCCGCACACAAAGACCTCTAATAAGCGAGCCTGAAGAGGAAGAAAGGCAAATAAATTTCTTAAAGGAACTTGAAGCCAAAAGAATAAAGATGCCCTCTACTGAACCAGATAATCCTATACCTATCAGTATGATGGATGACTTCTACTTTCTTCTAAAGAGGAGAGAGCACAAGCACTAGAAGCCCAGAGAATCAGGGATGAAAAGATGAAGCAAACAGAGAATGATCTTGAGCTTGCAAGAAAGATACTCAGGGAGGATGCTGCAAGAGATAAGGCGACTAAAGAGCTGAACGAGAAAAGTCAAAGAGTCGTTGAAGCTCTGGCACAAAGAGAACTGAACGAAGAAAACTTGAATGTGAATCCCATCCTCGCTCAAGAAAATATCCTAAATGCACTGACTAATGAAGAACCAAGCCACAGAGAAAAAGAACTACACTGGTGCACTGAACGATTCAATTTTCGAAGGTCTGACTCAAAGATCATTCGAGCAACTGTCGAAGGACGTCCTTCCAAAAGGCATGGTCTGAAGGTATTTGTTCGAATGTACAGACATGCGAACGTTGAAAAAGAAGAAGCCAAGTTCTTGAAATTCTATGGATACTCTGAATGGCTAGAAATCAGAGATGCCATTCAGAGTTCCAAATCAAAATTTAAAGATGTGGTGGAAAG
This sequence comes from Silybum marianum, assembly GCA_036898165.1. NCBI lineage: Eukaryota > Viridiplantae > Streptophyta > Magnoliopsida > Asterales > Asteraceae > Silybum > Silybum marianum. The sequence continues at coordinate 8,297,246 of CM072540.1, read as the reverse complement.
AGCATTGGATCAGCTACTTTAGAGGATGTCACAGCATGTGCAAGTTCCGCCTCTCCCTGAGCCTACAAGAAGAAGAGATCAAATGCTGAAGGAGGTTCATCTTCTAAGAGTGAACATGAAACCAAATTCAACTATGAAAGCATTCTTGGTCATCTTTAAATCCCAAACATCTCAATGTTGAACTCCTCTCTCCCTCAAGATCAAAGATATGAATAAAATGAAAGCATCACCTTCCCTGAACCTGGTATTGTTTTCTTGGGTAATGAATCGACAGAAAAAGCTCTATGAAAATGAACTACGAAGAAGACATGAAAGACTCTCTGATTGATCTATAATCGTCTTTTCGTTTGTAGTATTCTTTAGTGTATTGTACTTTTACCTCACAAATTTGTAATTTCATTTTCTATGTAATTTCTTCAGATTATTCTTAATGAAATTTCAAATGAAGTACTCTACTCCAATTTTGTACTGAAAAGATCCCTGAAAACAGTAAATGGGACACTGAACATAAGAGTTCTAATTTCTTTACAAACTTCTTTACTCACTGATATCTCTCTCTGAAATTTAAATCAGTGAATGTACTTAAAGCCTCTACTTGTAAAAATTCTGCTTTCATATCTTTATAAATGAAACTCAATGGATATAATAGATTAGCTGAAAAAGATCTCACAGATTAGTACTTTGAAATTTTTACTTCAATATTTCTTAAGTCCCTACTAAATCTTTCAAGTAATTTTCCCATGTTACTTAATCATAATCAAATAGGGGGAGATTGTTGATCATAACTCCTCTCAGTGATTTGAATATGATTCCTCTATATACTTAGTGAAATTCCATTGGTAAACTTATGTTTAAATTTAGTGATAGCATATGCTGATTGTTATCAGCGATGGCTGAAAATCAGAAACCTCAAGTCTACCTATGAAGATCTGAAGATCAACCAACATACCAAAAGAACATTCAGCGAAAGTCGAAGACCAAGCTGAAGAAAGAGATAATCAGCCAGTGATCTGAAGCAGTTCAGTGATAGCAAGGATTATCTAAACCAAAGTGCGAAGTCTTGTCAAAGACTCAGCGATACTATGAAAGTTCATCCTTGAAGTTTCAAGTTCAGCGATCAAGTAAAGCTTCTCAAACAAGATTAACGCTGATCTTTGTTAGACCTAAGAAGTATGAACCATAAGATGGAAGTATGATATGATGTGGCACATTCTTACCTCATGCGTCTCCGTTTACAACTGTATTCTGTTATACGCTCCTACCTGCTGATGTGTCAGTTTGTAACTGGTTAGATTGTTGACTTTATATTCATTGCAATAGTATAAATAGATTAGTTCTTTGAATGTAAAGTTGTCGACTGAAAGCATACTTCTGGAGATCATATTGTGCGTCTATTTCCTGTATTTGTAATCGATCTTCAAGGTTATCATTTCTTACTGTTTGTTTGATAATTACTGTGGTTAATTGATTTAAATTGCTTCCGCTTATACTTTGATTCACAAATCTCTCGATTAACTATTTAGAAAGGAATTTGGTTCCAACAATTGGTATCAGATTCATCTAATCAATCTATTGATTATTTGATCTCTTCCATTTGGAGAAATCCCTCCTCTACAATACAGTATCTTTCAGTTTTATACTACTGTTCATAACTCTACCCTGTTCTACGAGAATATGTTAATCTCATAACAATTTTCTCCAAAATAGTGGTAATTGTGGTTAATTTTGAAGGATATCGACATATTTTTCAATTCAATTGGAATTTAATTGTTCTAAATTTCATATAATCGTCAATTTTTGTTCTCCCTCTCGTTTTCTCTGTTCTCTGTTAAAAATGGCAAATTCAAATTTGAATGTTGTTTACACCTCCGGTTCACTGACCAAACCTCCTACTCTCATTCGTGGTGAATATCCACAATGGAAAAATCGAATGATAAATTTCTATGAAGGACTGGATACAGAACTCTATCCTATTGTCCAAAATGGTCCCTTCGTACCAATGACTACAATTCCATGAATTCCTGCCACTACCAATACTGATGAAGTCCCATCTCAAAAAGTTCCAAAGCTGAGGGGAAACTGGTCTGATGAGGAAAAGGCCAAAGTCGAACTAGCCAAAAAGGCAAAAGTCTTCTTATCATGGCTATTCCAAAGGAGATTTTTCAATATCTGAATTCCTGTGATACTGCCAAAGAATTATGGGATCAATTAGAAAACCTTCTGGAAGCTGGTGCTAAAATGAAGAAAAACAGAAGAGCTCAAGCTCTGAACGAGTATAACAGCTTCCAAGCCAATCCTGAAGAGTCTATGGAACAGACATATCATAGATTTAATTCTTTAATAAATCTATGTAAAAGATGTGATATTGTTCGATCACAAGAAGACAAGAACGTTCTATTTCTTAAACGATTGAATTTAGAGTGATCAAATCTTTCTATGTCCCTTCAAGCAAATCAAGATCTTGAGCAATGGACTCTGCATGATGTTTTTGGTACTTTGCAAGCCCATGAGAAAGAGGTTGTTCACAAGAAAACAACTATAGGTGGACCTCTGGCTTTGATCTCTGAATCTAAGGGAACGACCAGAAGAAGAAGTGAAGAAAGGAGAGGAGAAAGCAAGGTCTTCATATCAGAGGCTATTCCAGAGAATGATTCTGACTCTGATGATGAAATCAAAGCCTTTGCTGATTCTTTGGCTCTTATAACCAAACAATTCACTAATAGGTTTGGAAATAGATCATTCCAGGGAAACAGAAGATCTGATCGATCTACTAATTCTCCCAAACAAGAGATTCAGAGAACTGAGAAATCTGACGCAGAGAAGAAAATAGATGACATGAAGAAGAAGGATGTATGCTACAGATGTGGCAAGCCAGGACATTACTCTAAGGATTGCAGAGGAACTCTGGATAAAGACAAGACGTACAACAAAAACAAATACAAGTACAATGTCACTGAAAGAGCCCACTATGCTGAGAAAGAAAACTGCCTAGGAGATGAGTCTAGCGGTGACGAGGCCATGTTTTGTGGGATGGCTAAGACAAATGAGTCAGAAGATCAACCTTCTGAATCACCGGTTAGTACTTCCTCTGAATCATCCGAACTTGAAAAAACAATTGTGCTTTTATCAAATAACTTTGAAGAATTAAAACAAAAGCTCACAATTGAAAAGAAATTACGAAAAAGCATTGAAAAAGATCTTTCTATAACACAAAGGGAAAGAGATATTTATAAAAGAGAGATGGATATTTTAGCAGAAGAAAACCTGGAACTAAGCACTGAAAAAGAAAAGATTTCCACGACTCTAAAAATTACTGAAGTTAAGATTAAAAAGGAGAACTTAAATTTGAAGAAACTTTTGGAAGAAAAAGATAAGGAGATTCAAGCCAAAGAAAGTGACAGATTAAATTCTGTAGCACTTAAAAACTATTTTCAAAAAGAGAGAGAATTTTTACATGTTGAACTTCAGAACAAAAGGCTGCAAATCAAAACATATTTGGATGCCCAAAAATTTCACAACAAAATTAATACACATGTAGGGAAATATGGACTTGGTTTTGAGGATTTAGATCGCTACAAGTGTGAGAAAAGGTCTACCTTAGATTCTGTTTTCTGTATCGGACAAGAACAGAAGCCAGTGTTTCCAACTTTATATGCAAAATCAATCTTCAAACGATCAAAATATGAAAATGGTCATCATCAACGAAAACTCAAGTTCAAAAATATTGTATATTCATCTGGAAAGACAAACGTTGATCTTAATAAAATTCAGAAGAAGGATGATATTTTCAAATTTGGTTTGAATACTCATATAACTTTGAATTCAGAAGCTGATGCCTTTATTCCTACACAAGTTGAAAAAGAGTTACGGCTTAGTTTTGAAAATGATATTCTCTCAACTCTGGATAAATGTTTCAAACTTGAACATGAAAATATTTTGCAAAATTCTTCAAAGAAAAATCCAGAGATATTTCCTTATTCTTTAATAGACTTACATCTTTCTGAATCTCAAGATAATTTGGAAGTAATCACATATCCTTGGGAGACTGATGATCAAGGTGAAGATTTCTTTGATAATTCTGAAAAATACTTTTCTAATTTAGAAAATCAATCTCCACCTATTTACAGTAAGTCTCCAGAGGTCATCAAAAATAAAGATGCCCCTTTCTTATATACTAATGAATCTCTGGAAATCAGAGCCTCTGATAAAAATGTTGAAAAACATTTCAGTGGCATACCGATACTCTCTGCTTCTTCAAAAGAACAGAGAAAATCTGTATCTATTCATCCAGACTTCATAGGGATGTGTATTAAAGCCAAATCTCGTCTTGAACATGAGAAAGAAGAAAATCTCAAAAAAAAGTTTGAAAGATAAACAGTCTCCAAAACCCAATCTTCCAAAGTTTACTTATGTTCAAACGGGAAAATGGAAATCTATTATCTCTGTTCAAACGCATCAGCCTCTGGATTCAATTTTATAAGAAACTTGAACCAAACTTGAAAATATCATCCTTCTTCTGAACTTTATTTAAATCAATATTAGTTTTTCCAGAAGAATATATAATATTTTTAAACTTAAGTTTTCTCTGATGATGATTATTTTCAAGTTTAGATCGTTTAAAGCATGATTGTTCATAAAGAATTGGAAACACAGGCTTCTGTTGTTTTCCTATATGAAAAACAGAGTTTAAACAAGACTTCTTTTCACACGTGTAGGGATCTAAATCTTCAAACCCGATTCTAGACCTTCCTACTTGTGTACTTATTTTCTCATGAACTTTTTGAGCATCCAGATATGTTTTGATCTGGTGCGTTTTGTTTTGAAGTTCAATATATAAAAATTCTCTCTCTTTTTGAAAGTAGTTTTTTAATTGCTGCAGAATTTAATCTGTCACTTTCCATTTGAATTTCCTTATCTTTTTCTTCCAGAAGTTTCTTAAAACTTAAGCGCTTCTTTTTTAACAAAACTTCTGTGTCTTTCAAAGTTTTAGAAATCTTTTCTTTCTTAGTGTCAAGTTCCAGTTTCTCTTATGTTAAGATATTCATTTCTCTTTTGTAAATATCTCTTTCCCTTTGTATTGTGGAAAGAGTTTTCTCAATACCTTTTCGTAACTTCTTCTCAATTGTAAGCTTTTGTTTAAGTTCCTCAAAATTATTTGACAAAAGAACAATTGTATTTTCAAGTTCAGATGAGTCAGAGAAATTACTAACCGGTGACTCAGAAGGTTGATCTTCTGATTCATTCGAATTAGCCATCCCACAAAACATAGCTTCATCTCCGCTGGATTCATCTCCAAACCAGTTCTCTTTTTCAGCATAATGAGCTCTTTCAGTGACATTGTACTTATATTTATTCTTGTCGTACGTCTTGTCTTTGTCCAGAGCTCCTCTGCATTCTTTTGAGTAGTGTCCTGGTTTTCCGAATCTATAACATACATCCTTTTTCTTCTTCACTTCCTCTTCCTTCTTCTCTGTTTCAGTCTTTTCGGATCTCTGAACCTCTTGCTTAGGAATATGAGTAGAAGAACGATCAAACCTTCTATTTCCTTGAAAAGTCCTATTTCCAAACCGATTTGTAAACTGTTTGGTTATAAGAGCCAAAGAATCAGCAAATGCCTTTATATCATCATCAGAATCAGAATCTTCTTCTGGAGCAGCTTCTGATATGAATGTCTTGCTTTTCAATCTTCTATCTTCACTTTTTCTTCTGATCGTTCCCTTTGATTCAGAAATCAAAGCCAGAGGACCACCTATTGTTGTTTTCTTTTGTACAACTTCCTTCTCATTAGCTTGAAGAGTTCCAAATACGTCATGTAGAGACCGTTGCTCAAGATCTTGATTGGCTTGTAAAGACCTGGAGAGGTTTGACCATTCTGGATTTAATCTCTTCAGAAATAAGAAATTATTGTCTTCCTTTGATCGAATGATATCACATCTTTTACATAGATTTATCAGATTGTTAAATCTATGAAAAGTTTGTTCCAGAGATTCATCAGCAATGGCCTGGTAGCTGTTGTATTCATTCAGAGCCTGAGCTCTTCGGTTTTTTTTCATTTTAGCACCGCCTTCCAGAAGATTTTCTAGTTGATCCCATAATTCCTTGGCAGTATCACAGGAATCCAGAGATTGAAAAATCTCATTTGGAATAGCCATGATAAGAAGAGTTTTAGCCTTTTTGGCTAGTTAAACTTTGGCTTTTTCTTCATCAGACCAGTTTCCCTTCAGCTTTGGAACTTGCCTGGCAGGAATTTCATCCGTATTGGCCGTTGCTGGAATTCGCGGAATAATAGACATAGGAACCAGAGGACCATTTTGAATGATTGGAAATAGATAAGCATCTAGTCCCTCGTAGAAATTTACCATTCGAATTTTCCATTGAGGATATTCATCACGTATGAGAGTAGGAGGTTTCGTCAACGATCCAGAAGTATAAACAGAATTCAGATTTGAATTTGCCATTTTGTTCGTAGAAAGAAGAGAATCGAGAGGAAGAGTTGATTTGAAATTTAGAACGATTAAACTTCAATTGAATTGAATAACAAAGAGATCGTCTTACTAATTCTTCCAAATTTTAACTACAATTACCACTGTTTTTGGAGAAAATTACTATGAATTAACAAAATCTCATAAAACAGGGTAGAATTATGAACAGTAGTTAAAACAGGAAATTACTGCAAGAATGAAGAGAGAAATTTCCAATTTAAGGAGATCTAATAATCAACAGATTGATTAGATGGCTCTGATGCCAATTGTTGGTTCCAGAATTCTTATTCAATGATCAATCAATAAATTCATATATCAAAATGTAAGCGGAAGCAATTAATATTGATTAATCAACAGTAATAAGAATAGTAGAGGAATGAACAACAAATCAACTTTGTATTATAACCTGAGTATCGATTACAAGTAATTGAGAATTGTGCGCAAAACTGTTCTTCACCAATAATCTTCAATCGACAACTATTACAGTGAAAGTACAGATCAATTTATACTATTACAAAAACAGAAAGTCAATACTTTAGCCTATCACAAAATGCCACCTCATAGAGGAGCGTCTAACAAATTCTGTTTTAAAAACTAGATCTACAAGTGAATGTTGCCATGTCATCTTTGACGCATACTTCAAAAGTCTAACAAAGATTTAATCAACTAAAATGTTATTTTTCTTGATTAAATACTAATTTTTCCTATTAATTCCTTTTTAATCTTTTTGTTTCCGGGGGTAATCAAACGGTTTAACGTAGATAAACCTTTCAGTGACTCATCAAACCTTGTGCTAAAGCATCAATTGCGCGATTCTATGCTTTACACGTGTCCTTCATCGTGTGACTGCATGACTACACGCCTGTGTGCTTACATCAGCATAACTGAATCGTTTTTTCTTTTCGCCAAATTCAAAACCCTTCTCATTCCACACTACATTCAAACTTTCTCTCATATATAAACCTCAAATACAATACTTCATCTTCTTCCTCGCGATTTCAACAGTAATTGGTTCCCTACTTTCAAATCTTCTCGAGCTTTCCCAATCATCCATCAATGGCTTCCAGACTTGCTCATACACATCTCAGTGATGATGAAGGTCGTCTTGTTGACTCCACGGCGGATAGTGCTCCAATTGTCAAACTGCCTTTGAAGGCAAACAATGTGCAGGTTCTCCTCGATCCCAACACATATTTGGCCGAATTCAGAATTCTAATTGAATTTCTTCAACAACATCAACTCAACCGTGCCCTAACCTTGGCAAATCCAAACGTTCCTAAGCTCTATGTCCAAGAGGTGTGGCAATCTATGTACATCGCAGATAACGATACACTGCGTGGAAACTTCAGTCACCCAATGAACCTAAAAATGTTGTGGAAATACCCATCACAAAGAAGAAGATCGCTAGGTATTTTCACTTGCCTACCCCTACAATTGAAGATAATGGTGAGATTGTGCCAAACCCTGCCCTAGACAAAAATCCAACATCTGAAGCCCTTCTCTCCTTTATTCACTTCTTAGGGTATAATGAGAATTTACCCAAGCTCTCTGAATTTAAACGAAGAAACTGCCCCCCATGTGGAACACGCTTATCTCCATCCTAAGCAAAAGTCTTACATGCAAGATTGGATCCCTAGACCAAGCCAGCAGAAACATCCTTACAATCATGTATGGAATGTACTTTAACCGACCCCTGGATTATGCTAGCCTCATCTTTCAAGAGATAAAAGCAGCTGTTAACACTAAGGATCCAGAAATGGCTCAATTTCTTTTGGATGTCATTGGCAATAACAGAAGTGTTCCCTACCCTCCAGATGTTGAAGCAGAAATTCTAAAAGCTAAAGTTGCCAAGGCTAAAGCTGAAGCCTCAAAAGCTAAAGTTGAAGCCTTAAATAAAAGAAGAGAAGAAGAAAGAATAGAAGCTGAACTCAATGCAAGAGCTGAAGCAGAAAGAGCCTTTGCAGAAAAGGCAAGAGCACAAGCAGAAATGGAAAAGGAAAAAGCTGAAAAAGCAACTGTTGAAGAAAATCATCAAGTCGAACAGCTGAAAATAGAGAAAAACTGCAGAGACTTGGAAAACTTGATCTTCCAATTCTGGAAGTAACAAAAAGATACATGTATGCTCCTACAGATCAAAAGATCTATCTTATGCTGCCTAATTTCTCAAATGGCTACAATGTTAGTGATGCTGAAAAGGATAAATTCATGAGTCATAGGCAAGCCAGAAAGGATGTCTACACTACAATGCCAATCGAGAGAATTTTTGCCATCAAGCATACTCCATTTGAACAGACAGAGATTTGGTATACCATATATGAAGTAATCAGAGAAGACAATAAGACTTATTATTTATGTGATAATGATTTACTGTCCATCTTTCCTTCTGATCTCATCTTTCTGGAGAATTTCATGAAGATTCAGATGTCCAAAAGAAATGATAACCAAGATCAAGTTGTCTACTCTCGGATCATTCAATGCATGAAGTCCCTCATCAGATACAAGAGACGGGTAGATTTTCAAATTGGGATCAATTACAGTGTTGATAATCTAGCAATCTCTGCTCCTAATGAAGACTTAGAAGGTATCAATTCTCTTAGAATCGGCAGAGTATTGATTAAATCAGAAGAAGGGGTCATCTTCAAAAGGCCAGATAGAAGGAGTTTCTTCAGGATCAAAGAACCACATAAATATTCATCAGAAGTTGTATACATTGCAAAATGTTACATCTCTGTTGATATTAACAAATATGATCTTGAAGTAACTGATAGGATAGTAAAAAGACTCGATGGTCTCTTGCAACTCAGAGGAATTATCGACCGCATCTCAAAGATCATTTCAACAGTTGATCCACTCTAAGATAGACAAAACAAGGATCATATTCCAAAACTTTGGTTTCATACTTAGGGGGAGATTGTTAGACCTAAGAAGTATGAACCATAAGATGGAAGTATGATATGACGTGGCACACTCTTACCTCATGCGTCTCCGTTTACAACTGAATTCTGTTATACGCTCCTACCTGCTGATGTGTCAGTTTGTAACTGGTTAGATTGTTGACTTTATATTCATTGCAATAGTATAAATAGATTAGTTCTTTGAATGTAAAGTTTTCGATTGAAAGCATACTTTTGGAGATCATATTGTGCGTCTATTTCCTGTATTTGTAATCGATCTTCAAGGTTATCAATACAAAGTCAGTCTGTTCTTCATCATTTCTTACTTACTGTTTGTTTGATAACTACTGTGGTTAATTGATTTGAATTGCTTCCGCTTATACTTTGATTCACAAATCTCTCGATTAACTATTTAGAAAGGGATCTGGGTTCCAACAATCTTATCCTCGATGCACAAAAGTCAAACCTTATACTATGTCGGAGAAGGACGTACAAATTATCTCATATGTCCCCATCATATCTGATATGGTACTGTTCACACGCGGCCAAAAGCGTGGGTGCTTTTTGAACAAAGGACAAGCTTCCTATGAATGCTTGACATGTGGTATATACCTTTTATCTTGCATTAAATGCAAACGTGTATAAATAAGATGAGGACATCTTCTTCATCTTAATGAATGCTTTCTATTTTCTATAACCTCTGTCTCTTTTCTTTCTTACTTCCTTGTGCATCAACTGTGTGATTTCTTAAGTTACAATATAATAGGTTTATTACTTGTTCTAATTCTGCTTGTAACTGTAATTTTTTTATTCAATATAAACTTATTTAAAAACAAAAAATATGTCTGTTTGTATTCAACCCCCCCCCCCCTTCTACAAACTGTCTCTATATCCTTGAACTCTTGTAGACTCCTTTGGGACCAACAATTGTAAATAAGGCAAGTGTATAATGCCTTATCTCTTAGTTTCCTTATTGTGACTATTCTCTATGAGTATAAAGACAAGGTTAGGGCTAGCATTAGAGAACTAGATCATTCATTCATATCATTCTAGAGAGCTTATTAAAGAGAATACCTTGTAAACACATATTCATACAAGTGAGATATACAACATAAGGTGTTCTTGCATTGTGTTCTTCATATTATTATAGGCAATATTACATCGTTACCTGGTTTAATGTGGAACACGCTTATTTCCATCCTAAACAAAAGTCTTACATGCAAGATTGGATCCCTAGACCAAGCCAGCAGAAACATCCTTACAATCATGTATGGAATGTACTTTAACCGACCCCTGGATTATGCTAGCCTCATCTTTCAAGAGATAAAAGCAGCTGTTAACACTAAGATATCCTTCCAGAATCAAGGAAAACCTCTTCCTGCCTTGATGTTTCCCAAGTTTTGGTCCCTGTTCACCTACCCAGCGATCAGTGCTCTCAAAGCTCCTCTGATTCAACCTTTTTGCAAGATCGCATCTATGAGCTCCCACAAACCAACTATCGATGTCAACGGTTACTCATCTCCAAGAGAACTCTCCAGGTATATGCTCGACTTTATTCCTTCCTCTTCTCTCTATCTCTTATCTTATAAACGCTCTATGGTATTCTCAGAACAGAGAATACCTACCCTAGAGCATTTAGAGCCAAATGCAAGAGGGTACTGAAGAATCAGAGTGCACAACCGAGTGTTTCTACCCATGCTGACCTCTTAATGCAAGAGGGTACTGAAGATGTCCATAGAGACACATTTGAGCACATCTCTCCTTCTTTCCAAAGGGTTACCAAATTTACTGAGGTAAATGCCAACACATCTACTCTCATTGACCAAGGACCACCCAGTCCAAACCACCCAGAAACCATCCGATCAGAGGATAATTCTCAATCTTCTGCATCAAGCACTACCGGGGAAACCACATCCTCATCATTCTCTCAAAAGAATAATGATAATATAAGAGTTCATTCGCCCCAGAACTCGCCACAATCCACACCAAATGTTGCTGTCTTCGTGACCGACAATGTCTTAGGAACCTCAGAAGATAAGTCCATATCTTCTGATAGTTTAGAAGTTGAGGAATCCCATCAGAGGGGTTACAGCAACAGGACGCACCACTTACCGGAGTGTTTACACTTCATCAAGGTAAGCACATTGTCTTCAGCACCTCATCGTCTGATGATGAGGACTCTGTTGAGACAATCAAAACAACCGAAGAGGTGCCTGTTAATAACAACCCTCGAAGACAGGTTGGAAGTCCCTCCACACTCAACGTTAACACAGGTGTGAAAGACGGCCTCTCTGAACGCGAGAGCAAAGGGGCTACATGTGTTGGAGATGCACCGGTTACACATTCTGAGTTCGTCACCAATTCAGCGTTTCAGGCATTTGGTGATAAGCTTCAGAGATCTGTGGAAGATCTAAAACTATCCTTGGATTCTCATAATGCCATTCTTCTTGCCATCCAAAATGAACAAACTCAGCATACTCGAACTCTGGAGGCGCTCAGAGAACTCATCTCTACAAATGCAGAAGCTCAACGATCCCGAGCTTCTGATCATTTTAATTCTCTGAACAAAGGCAAAAAGGCCAACTCTGATGCCATCTTCTTTATTCCTGATGTAATTCCAACTCCAGAGGTCACCATCTCTGTTGACGAATATGGGTCCTTAGTGGCAGATCTTCAGAAAATCATTATGGTGGTCCAACCCTCTGAAGACACTTCTGGATCATCCCTGGTGAAAAAGTCCGACATGGCTATCTTTCAGAAAGCCATGATCGACAGAATCAATGCCCTAACTTCAAAATATGTCTCAAAAACCACTGTCATCACATCAAATGTGGATCAGAAGCTCACCTCTCTTGAGTCCTCTATTTCTCAATTATCATCTATGGTAAGCTCTCTCTCTACTACATTCGCCGCCAAATAGAAGGCTAAGGAAGAAAGGGCGTGCAAAAAGTCTGAACTCAAAAGAAAAAGATCTGAGGATCAGGATCCTGATTCTCAGAAGGGGGAGAAAATGCCAGACACCAAGAAGGCTAAGACTGCTATGGGTACTGATACTTCTTCTCAAGATAAAGGAAAAGCTTATGCTTCATCTCCATCTGCACCACCATCTTCAAAACAAACACCTCTGACTCCAAGACCTCTGGCCACACATTCCAGCACTCTTCCTAAGGATCCAGAAATGGCTCAATTTCTTTTGGATGTCATTGGCAATAACAGAAGTGTTCCCTACCCTCCAGATGTTGAAGAAGAAATTCTAAAAGCTAAAGTTGCCAAGGCTAAAGCTAAAGCCTCAAAAGCTAAAGTTGAAGCCTTAAATAAAATAACAGAAGAAGAAAAAATAGAAGCTGAACTCAATGCAAGATGTTAGGACCCTTAACAATCAATATAATGAAGAAAGTAGAATATGTAATTAGATCTGATAGCCAAATGTCATATGTATTGATCAAATGAAAGATATTACAATACTGTATTACAAGATTATGAAAACATTAGTTCTAACAGACTATCTAACAACTATTTATACAAGAGAGAAAATGCTAAATAGACAGTACATTTGTGACAGACATGTTCAGAAATAGTTCTGAACTTCTTCAGAACTTCTTCAGAAGCACCTTCAGAAGTATCTTCAGAAACATGTTCAGAACCTTCAGAACTTCTAAAGTTGATACTTCAGAAGTTATGCCTTAGGTGTTTTCTGACTTTCTCTAAGTTCTGAGCTTCTATCTTCAGATCTGCATATCTTCAGAACCCAGTCTCTTTTGAAGCTATTCTGATATACCTATCAATCTCCCCCTTAGCTTCAAAAGTTTAAATTATAATTCCAGAAATTAAGTATCTCTCTTACATCCTTCAGAATTAAACTTCTATACTCCAATAATAGTTCTGCAACTCTTATCATTTCTTTGGCAAGTATATTACGCTTTTCCCAATCTTCATTAGATAAATTCCTTGGTCTTTTGTTTTGTCTTTTAACCAATCTATCTCTGATAGCCATAAGAGTTCCATTGCAACATTTGTGAAATTCTTCAAATCTCACAAAGAGTAGTTCCTTGAAGCATTTGCATACAAAGCAGGTGGATGCAATAATAAAGTGCTTTTCTTCAAGTTTGGAATCTCTGGTAAATTCAGATTTGGTCTGCTCAGATGAACTTGATCTCTATTAAGAACATATGCAACTTGAAAATCAGTCTTTGCAGCCCAAATGAATTCTCTGTATAGTCCATCTCTGATCACAGGAAAGGATTTTCTGAATTTGGTGATAGAGTCATGAAAAGGATAGAGACTTCTGTATACTCTGATTAAATCTCTGAGGTGCACATTCTGGAAATCAGCTTCAGAAAATGTTGATACTTCTCCATTTTGTCTTTCAACAGTGAAAAATGCATACTTGTAATTGTTCTTTGACTTCAGATCTGCATTTATCACCTTGACAATTGGGCTTTCACTTCTGGCTTCAATAAAAGGAATTCTTAACTTTCTAATGATATTTGAATACCATTGTTTCCAGCCAAAGGATTTCGAATCCAAAGAATCAATGTAGTTGAACTTTTGTTCATATTCCACGAACATTTCTGGATGAAAATATTCAAGAAACATGGTAAAGTCACTTTCTTTGATTCTTTCAATCTGTTGTTCTTCTTCTACAGTTGCTGGAATTGCTTGATCAACATCTTCGTGGAGCAGTTCGAGATAACTTCTTTCCCTTTATCCCTTGACTCTTGAGAAAATTCGGACTTTTAATGTTCAAGGAGAATTTCTGAATTTCTTCCAGATCTTGCTTTTTAGTATGAACTTGAAAGTCATAAGTATTGCTTAACCAGAAATCTTCTCTTCTTAGGTTGTTTATCTCCTTGTGACCAGCTAAAAAACTTCTTCTGATGTTCTCTCTGAAATGAATCCTTTCTTTGATTAAGTATTTAATTTCTTCTCTGATGTTGACATCATCAACAAAATTTTCAGAATAATTCAGAAACCAATTCAGAGAAGAGGTTGAATATTTTGGAATATCTGAAGCTAAGAAAATTTTGTTTCCATTTATTGAATATCTGAATCCAATATCTGGGTTGGTGAAAAATCTTTTCAAAGCTGTAGTAGAGAGATTTGTAGGTTCTAAAAGATTGATCTTTGATAGGCCATGTTCCAAGGCCAACTGGAAATCATGCTTGATGATATTCCTGATATAGATGCCAAGGATTCTCCTTATTTCAAAAACCATCTCTACTTCACCTCTGATAACACAAAATTGAAGTACATTTAGCTTGTCATGAAGTCTGAGCTTGTAAAGATCATGCTGAGTAAATTCAGAAAGTGACCCATCTCTTCTTTCTACCCCAAATCTGTAAATTATCAAATTATTTTCAACTGCTTTAGTGATACACCTGATCCTTTTGATGAGAGTAGAGTCATTTAGATTCTGAATACCATGGTTCTGAACAGAAGTTCTTATCTTGAAGATTTGATCTTCTGACAAATTACCATCTACAAAATCTTCCAGAGTTGCATTTCTTTACTTCTGAACATATTAACATAATTTTCTTCAGGAAACATCAAGTAATCTTCTCCATATTGAAATATATCTTCTTTTTCATAAATTTGATCCAGAATTGGTTCTTCGAGAAGAAATAAGTCAAACTTTGGAATAATGATACAAGGACGAACTCTCACTTCAATTTTTTCAGAAAATACCATGAGTATTTCATCTGCAATCTCCATATCTCCCATGTGAGACAGATCAAAATCAACTTCAAAGCTTTCATCTGATTGATTTATAAACTTTCTTACCACAGAAAACCTTTCATCTAGGATTCTATTTTTCAGACTTTTAGGTTCATTGAAGAAGACTTGATTCCAGCAAAGATCACTCAGAAATTTCCAAAGATCTTCAGAGACCTTTTTGTAGACTTTATTTATAGATTCTTATGGCTTCCACACTACCAAGTCTTTTATAGCTTCAGAACTTTCTCCCATACTAACTTCAGAAGCATCATCTTCAAAAAGAATGACATCTGAGAGATCACTAGGCTCTCCAATAACATCTTCAAATGCCAAATACTCCCTTATCATTTCTTCATTTGAATCAGGGATAATATCAGTTTTGTCAGAGCTTAGAAAACCTTCAGAATCAAGATCCACCTTTTCTGTTTCATATCCATCATCTGCTTGTTCTTCAGAATCATCTGAAACTTGTTTTTCTTGTTCAGCAGATAGAATATCATAAATTGCTTCAGAAACTCTTGAAGACTCCATAATTTGAACATTCTGAACACCTTCAGAAGGTCTTTCAGAAGTTTGTACTTGTACAATTTCCATGTCTTCTGGTTCTGATTCAGATACCCTTTGTCGCTTCTCCCCCTCTTGATTATCAGCAAGCTGATCATCAAGACATCTCTTTGAAGTATCTGAAATAGGTCTGCATTCAAGAATAGATAGCCTAGAGCTAAGATTATCCTGAGAGTTCTGAATAGAAGTTAGTTGAGATAAAATCTGAGCAAGATCTTCCTTAGTTGCAAAAGAAGAAGACTGCGGGCATTTGTCTTTGTGGAAGAAGTAGCATTAGAGGACTTTAGAGAAGAAATTGAAGAAGAAACCTCAGAAAAAGCATTTAACAGTGCTTGCTGAAAACACTTCAGATCATTCGAAGTCTGAACTTGGTAACTGTTCAACTTAAGGATGACATCCTCCCCATGCTTTTGTAATCTATCCTCCATCACCTTTTTGGTTGAATCCGTCAATTCCAATATGTCCTTCTGAATCTTTGCAAATTCAGAAGTACAGAAATCCTTGAATTCTGAGAATTCAGAAGATGTGGGAAAAACACCAAGACTAACAGATGGTCTTGTTGGCAATCCTTCGAGAAGAAGGTTGGCACGTATGAGCCACGAAGGCATCATGAACCACATATGATTCTGTAAATGGAGCTTTTGTGATGTTCACTCCACCAGGGCTTCCAACCAATCCTTGATATCCAGAAATTGGAATATCTATGGTTGTTGAGGCAATGTGACAAACACTTTGCTTATGGACATCTGAAAGATGTGTGCTAGTGTGAATGGATGCCACATTAAGTGGTTCAGAAGGCTCAATGTTGAGTGGACTCTCAGACCTAGTATGCTCAAAGTAGTGAAGGGGGGGACATATTTCCTTCATTTTCAACAAAAGTAACCTCCAAATGGGGTCCTAATGGATTATAAGCTGCTTGCCCCATATGTGTTAATGAAACATCTAACTGTTGAGAGAAAGATGAGTGGCTGGGGGGGTTAAACGAAGTTGCCATGGGCTCATCGGCTCTTTCAATATTATCCACCAAAGATTGTGGAATAATAGATAATGTGGGTGCCCGGCTTGTAACGGTTGGTTCACGGATTTGTTTGTCTTTTATGCGTGTTCTCCCTCCTCGGTTCTTTTTCTTACTCTTCTACCCACTCTCTCATTCACATTTTTCCTCTTCACACCATGAGACTGTTCTCCCCCTTGAACAGTCTCCCCACTCTTCTTATGAATTCTAGACACCCTCACATTCTCACCACTCTGGTTGGAATCAGGGGAAGGGATCACTGGTGCAGGTAATCCCATTGATTCTAAATACTCACTCACAATCCTATTTGGAAGTTTCACAAGTTCAATAAGATGTGATGGTAGTGGAATAGCATTTGGAAATTGAGCATTTGGGTTAGGTGATCTTAGGTTATCCATAGAGAAGATAGGAACATGTACCTCATGTGGCAGTGTAGGAATAGCAGGTTCTGCTTTCATTGCTCCTTTGATAAGGGATTGGAAGAATCGTTGAAAAGGAATGTAGTTGAAAGTGGATTTCTTTGAGATGGCAGTCTTCATTTCTTCAAAGATAAGAGAAGCATAATCATAGTGCTTATTGAAAGCAACACCATGAAAAATAATTCTCCCATTTGTTGATGCTTGATCCAGACTTGAGCTTTTCCCAGATAAACATGTATTCAGAATAGAAAACAGGCAATACCAGATAGGAGGCAAACATTTTCTTCTGAATGAGCTTAAAGCATTCAAGTGTTCAGAGTAACCCAGACTCATAAAATCTGAAATCATTTACGAAGAAGTCGGAATAGGATCATATGAAGTTTTCCCAAGAACTTCATCTCGCTTTGGATAAGTAATGAAGATTTCTTATATCATCCACATAAACACAAACCTTTGAAGAATGAACATAAGACACTATCACATCTTCGCATTCATCTACCTTAGCATAAAACCACCCTTGTTGTAGGTAAGAAGCGAGAACGAGAGAATTTTTTTGAGAGAAGGGTTCTTAAGGGATGATGTTTCGTAATTTCAATCAAAATCATTTGATCCTCATTGAAATACGTAGACTTAAAGTTTAGGGCACGATTGTTCTTTTTGATTTCAAGTAATTTATCTCGGGAACATACAATTTTGAGAAATCACTACTTTCGGTTGGAGTTTGAGATTCACTAGAAACGGCATTTGATCCGAAGCAACCTACATGGGTGCCTTTTCGGTTCCCAAATTTACCCGGTTCGCAAGTTAGGGCTAGAGTTAGGGTTTGAAGGTCCGGCTTGAGAAATCACATTTGTAGCTGTATTCTGGATTGATTGATCATCATTCAGAGGAATTTCAATCTGTCCCACCATTAATTTTTGTTTTCCTGAGGATCCATTGCTACCATTGATACTCGAAGAAGTAGAAGCCAAGACATTCGAAGACGACATTTTTGATTAGAAATTGTTGATTAGAAACAGAAAGTCGAATGAGATTGATGAGTATAGAACACAGAAATCAGGAAAAAAAAATAAAGAAGATGAAGAAAGAATGAATTTAGATGTTCAAATTATACGTTCTAATGACACGTGGCCAAAAAGCACTCGAGATTAGACAACTAATCATCATTTATTTTGGATAGGTGAACCGTTTAAGCGACGTGTGTTTAAAGATTAGCCAATGAGATTAAAACACGTGGCACACGCGTAAATGAAAAAATCCAACGGGAAAATAAGTTCTGAGAAAAAATTCAAAAACATCAGAAGTAGTTCATAACTTCTGAGAAGTAGTTCATAACTTCTGAGAAGTAGTTCATAACTTCTGAGAAGAAGTTCAGAAGTTTGAAGAAAAGAATAGTTCAGAAGAACGTCAGAACTAGAACTTTTAGTTCAGAACTAAACATTTATGTCTTTAAACATCCAAAATCATTTAAAACTACAAACTTCTGAACAATATAAATCGTTTTGACAGTTCAGAAGTAGGTTTAAACAATGAAAACAATTTTATCTAAGAAGTTTGTTCAGTTTTCTTAGTGTTGGTGTGTAAGACTGGGTTTCAACTTTCTAGAAACACTTCCTTTTGAACCAAAAACAAATATGATTCTCCCCCTTGAATAATGCACATTTTAACACAAAAAAATACAAGTGTTAGAGAAATGAAAAAAAAATTGAGAATATAACCAACAAAAAATATTGTGGTTCATACTCACATAGACATATTCATCATGCCCAATTTACTTACCAAAAAATTAAATCGTTTTTCATCAAGTGCTTTGGTAAATAAATCGGCTAGCGATAATACGTACGAACAAAAAACATTTCAATATTACCTTTTTTCACATGATCTTTGATAAAATGATATCTTACATCAATGTGCTTGGTTTTGGAATGCTGAACAAGATTGGCAGTGATGGCTATGGCACTCTTTGAATCACAATACAAAGGAATCTTTTTGAAAGTGTAACCATAGTCTTTTAGTTGAATTTGCATCCAGATTACTTGTGAGCAACATATTGCGGTACTACATATTAAACCTGCTTTGTAGAGGTAGAAACACAATTTTGTTTCTTTGAAGACCAGCTAACTAGTCTATCACCCAGAAACTGACATGATCCAGAAGTGTTTTTCCTGTCTAATTTGCAACCACCATGATCTGCATCTGTAAATGCTGTTAACTCAAAATTAGAATCCTTAGAATACCAAAGTCCCAATGAAGGAGAACCTTTTAAGTATCTAAGTATTCTTTTTGCAGCTAGAAGGTGAGATTCCTTAGGATTAGCTTGATATCTAGCACAAATACATGTAGCAAACATTATATCTGGTCTACTAGCAGTTAAGTAAAGCAAAGATCCAATTATGCCTCTGTATTTTTTCTGATCAACAGAATTGCCATTTAAATCAGGTTCTAGCTTAGTTGCAGTGGCCATTGGAGTTTGAATACTTGAACAATCAGTCATGTCAAACTTCTTAAGTAAGTCAGATACATACTTAGATTGATTAATGAATATGCCAGTGGGAAGTTGTTTAACTTGAAGACCAAGGAAAAATGTCAACTCTCCCATCATACTCATTTCAAATTCTGTTTGCATGATTTTCTCAAAATTTCTACAAAATTTTGGATTAGTAGAAGCAAATATAATATCATCCACATATATTTGTATTAATATCAGATCATCACCTTCCTTTTTCAGAAATAAGGTAGTATCAACAGTGCCTCTTTTGAATTTGGAATTCAGAAGAAAAGTTGTAAGAGTATCATACCATGCTCTTGGTGCTTGCTTGAGACCATATAAGGCTTTATCCAAAATATAAACATGATTTGGAAATTCTTTGCTTACAAATCCTTCTGGTTGTTCAACATAAACTTCTTCATGAAGAATACCATTCAGAAATGCACATTTAACGTCCATTTGGAAGACCTTCATGTTCTTGTGAGCAGCATAAGCAAGAAATATTCTAATTGCTTCTAGTCTAGCAACAGGAGAAAATGTTTCATCATAATCAATGCCTTCTTGTTGGCAATACCCCTTTGCTACAAGCCTTGCCTTATTTCTTACAACAATACCATTTTCATCTTTTTTGTTTCTGAAAACCCATTTAGTGCCAATGATTGATTTTCCTTTAGGCTTTGGTATCAATCTCCAGACTTTGTTCCTTTCAAACTGATTTAACTCTTCTTGCATAGCTAGAATCCAGTCTGGATCCTGAAGTGCCTCATATGTCTTTTTGGGTTCCATATTGCTTAAGAAATTCACATACAGACATTCATTTGCGGTTGCAGATCTTGTTTGTACACCCTTTGATGGATCTCCAATTATTTGATGTACTGGATGACTTGATGTCCATTTGTTCACATTTGGTAGTGGTTGAACAGATGAGACATTATTCAAAGAGTCATAGTCATCAATAATTGCTTGAGTGTCAGTATCATGATTGATCACTGAATGTAAATCTGAAGTCTCCCCCTCAAAAGGAACATTATGTACATTCTCAAATTCAGAAGGAATAAATTCTGAAAGAATTGGAATTTCTGAATTGGGTTCAGAAGTTGGTTGAACTAGTTCAGAATTTATAGGAATTTGTTCTAAATGAATAGGAATTGGTTCAGAAGTTGAATGTATATGTTCAGTAGTTGAATGTTCTGTATTTGAGGTTGAGAGGGGTGGAGCTGAAGTGCTTGGAGTTTGTATTTCTGAAATGTTTGAATCATTAGAATTTTTGAGAAGAGAAGGATTCTGATAATCTGCAGAAACATTTACAGAAATGTCAAATAAGTCTTTACACAATTCATCTAGATTTGTTATTTGAGATTTAGAAAAAGATTTTTTTATTGTTTTCGGAGTCCAAACTTTCAGAAACTAGGTTATGTACGAGTTCTGAACTGTTTTGTTCAGAAGTCAATGTTGGCTCATGAAATCTGACATTTGTAGTCTCAATGATCCTTTGTGTTTCCTTGATAAGTACTCTATATGCTTTAGATCTTTGAGAGTAGCCAACAAATATCCCAGCAACACCTTTTGGTGCAAATTTGTCTATATGCTGTGGAGTATCATTCTTTAGAAAACACCTGCAACCAAAAATTTTAAAATAATCAATAGAGGGTTTTCTTTGTTTTAACAATTCATAAGGAGTTTTAAGAAATTTTTTGTTAAGAATGGTTCTGTTCTGAGTAAAACATGCAGTAGCAATAGCTTCTGCCCAAAGAGAGAAAGGAAGTTCTGAATATGCAAGCATAGTTCTTGCAGCCTCTACCAAAGTTCTATTCTTTCTTTCAACTACCCCATTTTGTTGAGGAGTTCTTGCGGCGGAAAAATTATGAGAAATACCAACAGATTCCAAAAAATTCTGAAGTGTAGAATTAGTAAATTCTGTTCCATTGTCACTTCTGATCTTTTGAATTGGTAGTTGAAGAAGAACTTGAACTTTCTTCAGAAAAGGTATCAACTTTTCAGAGGTTTCAGATTTGAGTCTAAGAAATTCAATCCATGTATATCTTGTATATTCATCAACTATAACCAGGATGTATTTCTTTCCTCCCATGCTTTGTGTCTTCATTGGTCCACACAAGTCCATGTGTAACATTTCTAAAGGAGCTTTGCATGAAGATAACATTTTTAGAGGATGAGAACTTCTCTTTATTTTCCCTAGTTCACAGGCAGAGCAAAGAGTGTTCTTTTCAAATCTGATCTTGGGTAGACCTCTAACTGAGTGATGTTTGTCTAGTTCAGAAATAGCTTTGAAATTCAGATGTGACGTTCTTCTATGCCAAAGCCAGCTATCATTTCTCATTGATGTAGACATGTAACATACACCTTGCAGTTGACCTGAGGCAATAAAAGTTGTTGTGTAGATATCTCCATCTCTGTAGGCAGTTAATTCATTTTCATTTGTTGTACTCAGAACATTACAGTAATCTATGTCAAAATTCACTTTCCAATTTTTGTCACAGAATTGACTAATACTGAAAAGATTATGTTTTAAACCTTCAACATAAAAAACCTTCATTACTGTCACTTCTCCCTTTTTGAATGTGCCATATCCTCTCACAAATCCCTTTGCATTATTTCCAAAACTAACTGTTCCTCCATATCTTTCATGATAATCAGTTAGGAGTTCTTTGAAAGGAGTCATGTGTCTTGAGCATCCGGAATCTAAGACCCACACATGACATAAATGCAAAAGAGATTATTGAGATTTAGGTACCCATTCCTGAATGGGTCCTTTGATATTAGTTGAAAATTTAGAAGTTCTGAACTTAGCCTTTAGACTTTTCAATTCAGAATTTGATTCAGAACTTTTAACTTTGTTTTGCTTTTTCTTTTTAATTTTATTTTTAAGCTTATTTGTCAATATAGCTGAACATTTTTGAATAGAATTTATCAAATTCTTTTTGTTAGTCTTGGAGATTATATGAAAATTATGATGACCACAAGTAATACAGTGAATATGTTTCTTTAAAGTATTAACAATCGCAGAAGACATAGAGGAGTTAATAACATTTGATTTATCAACAAAAGGCTTTTTATTCACTGTTTTAATCTTTGGTACAACACATTTTTGTAAAGCAGGAAAACTATCTAATTTGTCTGAATTTGATAGTCTCTCTCCTTTCTTTCTCCAAACTAGAGTGGACAACTCTGAAACAGACAAAAAATGAGGATTAGTATAAGAGATTCTTTTATGCTTTTTAGATTTTATCTCTGAATCAATTGAGTTAATTTTAGAATGTTTGAAGCGATTTTGAAGATTGACCTTGCTCAAAATTTTTAACTGCGGTGTTAAAGTCGAGAAGATGTGCCAAATATAGATTTTAGTTTATCTCCTTCGGTCATAGAAGATTGTAGTTTATACACAACATTACCATCTTTGTCAATAACTTGCATCATTTGATCATCTTCATCTTCTGAGTCAGAAGCATTCATAAGTTCTGAAAATTTATTGGGAGTAATACTTTTTGCAAAAATACTTGAATCTTTTATAGTAGTAGACTCATTATCAAAATCATCAAAAAATATTTTGAAATTTTCATCAGCATCTTCTGAGGAGTCAACACGAAAATTCATCATACTTTTCTTCGATTTTGATATATTCTCGTAAATATTTTACGAAGTAACTTCGAAATTGAATTCGAAATTTATCTCCGAATTTATTTACGAACAATCTTGATTTAATTTTTGATTCATCGGACTTTAGAGAAACTTCTTACGAAAACAAAGTCTACGATTTAATAAAAGGTATCCTTTCGAGCGAGAGAAAAATTCACTGGGTTAGGGATAACACCTACATTTG
Source organism: Silybum marianum (assembly GCA_036898165.1). Taxonomy (NCBI): domain Eukaryota; kingdom Viridiplantae; phylum Streptophyta; class Magnoliopsida; order Asterales; family Asteraceae; genus Silybum; species Silybum marianum. Next base: position 8,273,831 of record CM072540.1, on the reverse strand, counting down.
TTTCATTAAAAAATTTCATTTTTGAGAAATCATATAAATTTGCAGGTGCCTTTTTCAGAATTTGATTATCATTATATCCCAGACCAGCTTTAATATTATAAAATTTTGAATTCTGAGCCTGGTTTGTTAAAATATTCAGAGTTTGCTCAGTTTGTCCTCTTTTGAAATTTAAATCTTCAAATTCTTTAATCTTCTTGTACAGATCAATTCTTTCTTGATTCAGAAAGTTCATTTTAACACTTAAGATCTCTTTTTCAGATTTCTCATTAACTATCTCTTTTTGTAAATTGTCCAATTTTTCTTTTAAAGAAACTTTTTCTTCAGAAATCTTTTCAAGATTTTGTTCAGCTTCTTGACAATTTTCTTTATAGATCTGACTTTCAGCTCTAAATTGATTCACTAACATTCTTTCACCCTTGATTCTGTTCCTTAATATTTCAAATTTAGAAAACATATTTTGAACTTGAATTTTTTTTCAGAATCATGGTTATGTTCAGAATTTAATTCAGAATTTAGTTCAAAGGAGAAATTATTTTCAGACTTTGATTCAGAAGATGAAGATAATACCTCTGTGTCAGCTTGTTGTTTTTCTTTAGAATCCATCTGACACATGTAGCAGTTTGTTGCATAGTGTGCCACTTCTTCATCTTCTTCTCCATCACTCCAATTCAACCAGTCTTCCTCATACTTGGTAATTAGAGCAGGGTTGATTTCTTTCTTCTTTGCTAATGCATGCTTCTTCTCATAGTAACCTGAGTTTTTTACTTTAGGCATATTGCACTGTCTTGCATAGTGCCCAGGTTTGCCACAATTGAAGCATCTTGCTGGTTCAGTTGTTTCAGTTTGACCAGTTTCTTGACCTTTCTTGGGTCCAGTTTCTATTCTTGCTTTGTTCTGATATTTTTGATTATATCTATGTGAAAATTGTCTTGACAAGAATGCAATATTATCAGAAATTCTCTTGAGTTCTTCATCCGTTTCATCACCATCACAAACCTTAACCTCAGGAATATCAACAATCTTCTTTGTTGACATGGTCATAGAATTGTTAAACTTCTTGCTTAATAGAGCAACTTCATTTGCCTTTTTCTGTTCATGTTGTCTAACTTTGATTTTATCTTCTTGTTGAAATAAAATCCCATAGACATCATGAATTGTCTTTCTAGAAAGATTTCTAGTGACCATGTTGTCAGAGAAGCTTGACCATTCAGTACCCAGATTATTCAGAAATTTATTGTTAATTTCAGAATTTGATTTCTGAACTCCATTTCTCCTTAGATCGTTCAGAATGTTATTGAATCTATTATATGTATCAGTAATAGATTCATTATCTTTGTATCTGAAATTTTCATAAGTACCTACACAGATGTTTAGCCTTTGTGCCTGTGCTTTGGTAATCCCCTGCATTTGAGCCTCTACTTCATCCCACATGGCTTTGGCTGATGAAAGACTATCAACCCTATTAAAAATTTCATTAGGAATTGCCATTGTGAGCAGAGTTAAAGCTCTTTTGTCAACTTTGACTTGGGCTTTCTCTGTTGCATTGTACATCCCTGGACTCTTTTTAATTCTTGAAGCAGGGATCTCAGGAATGGATTCAGTTCTTGGAATAGATTGCATTAAAGCTTCATCTATGTTATCCAAGAATTGTATCATTCTAATTCTCCATTGATGATATTCCCCTAAGAAGAGAGTTGGTGGTTTCGTTTCAGATTCGATTGAGACTATTTCTTTAGACATCTTTGATTGTTAGAAGATCGAGAATTCACCTGTATTGAATTTGAATTTTGTAGATCAAGAAGAACTGTAAGATCTGACAACAAATCTTCTTCAAGAACAGATGAATAGGCTCTGATACCAATTGTTAGGACCCTTAACAATCAATATAATGAAGAAAGTAGAATATGTAATTAGATCTGATAGCCAAATGTCATATGTATTGATCAAATGAAAAATATTACAATACTGTATTACAAGATTATGAAAACATTAGTTCTAACAGACTATCTAACAACTATTTATACAAGAGAAAAAATGCTAAACAGACAGTACATTTGTGACAGACATGTTCAGAAATAGTTCTGAACTTCTTCAGAACTTCTTCAGAAGCACCTTCAGAAGTATCTTCAGAAACATGTTCAGAACCTTCAGAACTTCTAAAGTTGATACTTCAGAAGTTATGCCTTAGGTGTTTTCTGACTTTCTCTGAGTTCTGAGCTTCTATCTTCAGATCTGCATATCTTCAGAACCCAGTCTCTTTTGAAGCTATTCTGATATACCTATCACAAGAGCTGAAGCAGAAAAAGCCTTTGCAGAAAAGGCAAGAGCACAAGCAGAAATGGAAAAGGAAAAAGCTGAAAAAGCAATTGTTGAAGAAAATCATCAAGTCGAACAGCTGAAAATAGAGAAAAACTGCAGAGACGTGGAAAACTTGATCTTCCAATTCTGGAAGTAACAAAAAGATACATGTATGCTCCTACAAATCAAAAGATCTATCTTATGCTGCCTAATTTCTCAAATGGCTACAATGTTAGTGATGCTGAAAAGGATAAATTCATGAGTCATAGGCAAGCCAGAAAGGATGTCTACACTACAGTGCCAATCGAGAGAATTTCTGCCATCAAGCATACTCCATTTGAACAGACAGAGATTTGGTATACCATATATGAAGTAATCAGAGAAGACAATAAGACTTATTATTTATGTGATAATGATTTACTGTCCATCTTTCCTTCTGATCTCATCTTTCTGGAGAATTTCATGAAGATTCAAATGTCCAAAAGAAATGATAACCAAGATCAAGTTGTCTACTCTCGGATCATTCAATGCATGAAGTCCCTCATCAGATACAAGAGACGGGTAGATTTTCAAATTGGGATCAATTACAATGTTGATAATCTAGCAATCTCTGCTCCTAATGAAGACTTAGAAGGTATCAATTCTCTTAGAATCGGCAGAGTATTGATTAAACCAGAAGAAGGGGTCATCTTCAAAAGGCCAGATAGAAGGAGTTTCTTCAGGATCAAAGAACCACATAAATATTCATCAGAAGTTGTATACATTGCAAAATGTTACATCTCTGTTGATATTAACAAATATGATCTTGAAGTAACTGATAGGATAGTAAAAAGACTCGATGGTCTCTTGCAACTCAGAGGAATTATCGACCGCATCTCAAAGATCATTTCAACAGTTGATCCACTCTAAGATAGACAAAACAAGGATCATATTCCAAAACTTTGGTTTCATACTTAGGGGGAGATTGTTAGACCTAAGAAGTATGAACCATAAGATGGAAGTATGATATGACGTGGCACACTCTTACCTCATGCGTCTCCGTTTACAACTGAATTCTGTTATACGCTCCTACCTGCTGATGTGTCAGTTTGTAACTGGTTAGATTGTTGACTTTATATTCATTGCAATAGTATAAATAGATTAGTTCTTTGAATGTAAAGTTTTCGATTGAAAGCATACTTTTGGAGATCATATTGTGCGTCTATTTCCTGTATTTGTAATCGATCTTCAAGGTTATCAATACAAAGTCAGTCTGTTCTTCATCATTTCTTACTTACTGTTTGTTTGATAACTACTGTGGTTAATTGATTTGAATTGCTTCCGCTTATACTTTGATTCATAAATCTCTCGATTAACTATTTAGAAAGGGATCTGGGTTCCAACAATCTTATCCTCGATGCACAAAAGTCAAACCTTATACTATGTCAGAGAAGGACGTACAAATTGTCTCATATGTCCCCATCATATCTGATATGGTACTGTTCACACGCGGCCAAAAGCATGGGTGCTTTTTGAACAAAGGACAAGCTCCCTACGAATGCTTGGCATGTGGTATATACCTTTTGTCTTGCATTAAATGCAAACGTGTATAAATAAGATGAGGATATCTTCTTCATCTTAATGAATGCTACTTTCTATTTTCTATAACCTCTGTCTCTTTTCTTTCTTACTTCCTTGTGCATCAACTGTGTGATTTCTTAAGTTACAATAGAATCGGTTTATTACTTGTTCTAATTCCGCTTGTAACTGTAATTTTTTTATTCAATATAAACTTATTTAAAAACAAAAAAATATGTCTGTTTGTATTCAACCCCCCCCCCTTCTACAAACTGTTTCTATATCCTTGAACTCTTGTAGACTCCTTTAGGACCAACAATTGTAAATAAGGCAAGTGTATAATGCCTTATCTCTTAGTTTCCTTATTGTGACTATTCTCTATGAGTATAAATACAAGGTTAGGGCTAGCATTAGAGAACTAGATCATTCATTCATATCATTCTAGAGAGCTTATTAAAGAGAATACCTTGTAAACACATATTCATACAACTGAGATATACAACATAAGGTGTTCTTGCATTGTGTTCTTCATATTATTATAGGCAATATTACAACGTTACCTGGTTTACTGGGATCCAAAATTGGTATCAGAGCCTCACGATCTGAGTTTTGATCTGATTCTGATTGAGTTTGAAAAAAATCAAAGGTACTTATGTCCAGAAACTTATCGATCCAAGATTTCATAGCCTGGATCGACAAGATACTTTTTATCGCACTTCATATATCGACAAGAAATTGTTTATCGCATCTTTTTATATCGACAATATATTTATCGCACCTTTATATATTGACAAGTTATTTTTTATCGCACCATTCACATCGACAATTTTTTTCTAAATTCTTGTGTTTAAATTATTCTTAATTAGTTTAGTTTAATCTGTGGTACTTTTGCTTCTCTTTTATTAGAAAACTCAGGAACGCTGACTCCTGCAGCTGGTTTAAGGGTTCTCAAGTACACACTTTAAAATTTAGTAATTCCTTTTTACTTTATATTGATTTTTTTTGGAGACTCGGAAACTTACATCTTCTCTTACATAAAAAGACTTGTTCTTTTTTGTCGATGAAGGCTTCATTCTTGCTCTTCAATTTTTCAAAGTAAAGATAAAACGGAATTTCGATATCTTGTTTTTCAATTCTTATCGCGTCCTGTAGACCCGATAAAAATTCTTGTCGACTCCTTTTGACCCGATGTAAAATCTTGTCGACTCCTTTTGACCCGATATAAAATCTTGTCGATCATCCTTCACCCGATAAGTTTTCTTGTCGAGTTACCTTAACCCGACATAATTTCTTGTCGAGCCCATTTAACCCGACATATATTCTTCGCGACTCTGCTTGACTCAACATAAATTGTTGTCGAGTCCTTGTCAATAGAGATAATTTACATTTTTCAAAACAAAACTAAGAAAAAATTTAAAACTCACCGAACGACAATCACTTCATCAAGTAACCAATTCTTAAATTTCTTCTTTCAACATGAGTTCTCAAAATCAATTTTCTGATCTCAAATCTGAAATTCATAAGACTTGAAGCAAGACACACGAATAACATGAAAGTGCTTGATGAACTTTTATGGGAACATGTTGACCTCAAATCTAAGTTTCATAACTCAGAACAAACTAGAAAAGAACTGAAAAATGATAAAGAGTATTACCAAAATCAACTCAACGAGCTTTCTAGGAATTCAAATCATACGAAGTATAGAGAATTTTGTGAAACGAAAAATCTTGAGTTGATAAAAGAAAATTTTGATTTGAAAACAAAAATTTCCGAGTTAGAAAAACTTATAGATTATGAGACTTATAGTGTGATTCTTTCAAGAAAATTATCTGAATTTCTGGAATTAGAAAAGGAAAGGCTTCTAACTTTGGATGACAAACACAAGTTTAATATTGAGCGAAAAGCATTTGTAAGTAAAATTAAAACTTGTGAATTGATGATTAAAAACCTTTCTAAACAAGTATCAGATTTTGAACAAATTGTGATTTTAGAAAGAAAATTCTCTGAAACAAAAGCTCTGGAACTATTAAAGCAAATTTCTGAGCTTCAGACCCTTTTGGATAAAGAAAGAAAAATGTTTGGAAGTGATAAAAATAACGTTTAGAGAAAGAAATTGAGCATGAAAGGAAAGTTATTAAAGAAGAAATTTTTAAACTTTTAAATAAAAAGTCTGAATTACGATCAAATCTTGTAACCAAAAAGAACTTGAGATCTGAATTAAAAAGTAAATATGATTTGCTTACGGAAGAAAGAGATTATTTATCTGACAAACTCAAGAAACTTGAAAAAGTTCTTAAAGCTAAACCAATTTTGAATTTTAGTTTGTCTGATAAAGAAAGAGATCATCTCTTAAACAAAATTACAGAACTTGAAAAAGAGATTTCAAAACAAAAACAAATGAATAAAAATAATTCAGAATAATTCAAACAACTCACTCCCGAACAAAATGCGGAGTTAGATGACCTTGAAAAAATGATTTTTCCTAATGATTCTAATTCTGCTTCAAAGATGACTCATCTTTCTCCTGTAAGTGTATGTAAAAATACCTGTTCTTCAAATATTCAATCACATAGTTATTAGAACAGCTCCAAATCATATGGTTTTTCAAATTCTCATACTCATAATTCTAATCGTTTTCACAATGATTTTGTTGCTAATCGGAAATTTTAAGAAATTTAGAATGGTTTGGAGAAAGAAATCAACTACTTATAATAGTGTTGAAAACATGCCACATACATCTCCTGTGGTTGATACAAGATCATTTGTTTCCAAGACTAATTTGCCTTATTTTGTCAGATCTATCAATCAGCTAATTAGTCTAAGTGCCACAAAGATTTGTTGTTCCACTTGTGGAACAAATGATTTTGTCAATCAAATGCTCATTCATAAATGGTATGGTACTTATAGTATCCCCACTTCCCGATTTGTTGCATCTAAAGCTAACCTCCGAGGACCCAACAAAGCTCGGGTACCAAAATCTTACTAATTTGTTTTGTAGGTACGTCATGTATGGTCAAAGTTCCGAATATTCACATCACAAGACGATTTCAAGAGGTTCTGCTACATTTATGGGGGAGTACCACATTTTTACCATTTATTTAGCTTCATAGCATCTCACCTATGAACCTGCTCTTAACATTACGACTTCTAAATACTTCAATTCAGAACTCGGACTTACACTGTTTCATCTTCATATAAGTAATATGTGTATTAGAAGTTTCAATGGTCAATCCAAAGCCGGAAGGACCTACCCATGAAATACATCCCTAGGTTAGAAATTTTGAAAGGGTGTGATTGAAATAAAATTGAGTGCTTGTGAGATAAAAGAAAACATGAGGGTGTGACAAGACTTAAAAGAAAAATGGTCCTTACTAAACCTAATCAGTTATCCGGATAGCCACACAATCTATTCATTCTCGATTCTTTGAAGATGAATATTAAAAATAGACATGGACCCAATGTCGATAACTTATGTCATCCCACTCAGCTACTCAAGTATCTCACAAAAGATTATTGTTTCATCTACCTATTCTTCACTCGGAAGATTTAGATATTGAAACTAGAAGACACACCTCCGGTCTTCGAACTTCATATTTTGTGCACATCGAGTCTGATTTTGAGCCGAAATAGATACAAATATTTTTTTACACTTGCAAGAGTCTTTGTGATTCCACAAACATATCTCTGTGTTTATGCCAGAACAATTTGAGAAGTTAGTTTTATAACTTACTTATGTGATAACTAGAGGCACCCGCTGCCAACACCGAATATAGGCCACTTAATTAAATTTAATTTTGATTTAAGTGATAATAGTTGCTTTTAGTGCTTCTATGTTAGATCTTAGCCAATATTCCACATTCGTGCTTCCACTTAATGTCTTTGATTATTCATAATGATTCAGATTCTCCTTATCATTCTGAGGGGGAGAAAAGCTATATCAAAGACACATACCATTATGAGGGGGAGAAAGATAATTGTTCTGCTTATCGATTCATCATAAAACACTTAGCAAATTTCCAAATATTTGAAGACTTGTCGACTCTCTTTGAACCGACATATTTTCTTGTCATATCCCAAAGGATCGACATCCACGCCTAAGTGTTTATGTCGCGGGGCCCTCACACTTGACATGTTTTCTTATCAAGCCCCAAAGCATCGACATCTCTGATTAAGGCTTTATGTTGCGATATGATTCTTATCGACTCTCCTGACCCGACAAATTCAAAGTTATCGCATCATACTACAAGTTCTACATGATGAAAGATATCCTACGACATTACGGCTCCTTCAACTTTCTTTTTGTGAACTTTATACTAATGTTAAGAGGGAGCTACAAATATTATCAAGTGATCATATTCGTAAGGGGAGCAAAACAAATCAAGATAGTGATTTGTTGACAAAAGTTTCAATCGTCTTCAAAAGATTGTTAAATTGTTGATTGATAAATTGTAATCTTGAATACAAAGGGGGAGATTGTTAGGTCTGAAAATGTTGTATCCGAGATGACAACCTTTGAAGACATGAAGGGTCAAAATACAAAAGTCAACAAAGTCATAAATTAGGAAAGATTGTGTGTTTAATTTTAAGGAAGCGATTTAATTGTAAATAAGGCAAGTGTATAATGCCTTATCTCTTAGTTTCCTTATTGTGATTATTGTCTATGCATATAAATACAAGATTAGGGCTAGCATTAGAGAACTAGATCATTCATTCATATCATTCTAGAGAGCTTATTAGAGAGAATACCTTGTAAACACATATTCATACAAGTGAGATATAAAACATAAGGTGTTCTTGCATTGTGTTCTTCATATTATTATAGTCAATATTACATCGTTACCTGACTTACTGGGATCCACATTCCAAAAACATCATGTAAAGACCATTGTTCCAGATCTTGATTTGCTTTTAGAGACATTGACAAATTCGACCATTCTGTATTCAATCGCTTTAGAAATAAGACATTGTTGTCTTCTTGTGACCTTATGATATCACATCTTCTGCATTGATTGATCAAGGTATTGAACCTGTGATAGGTCTGTTCTAAAGTTTCTTCTGATAGAGCTTGAAAACTGTTGTATGCATTTAGAGCTTGTGCTCTTCTGTTCTTCTTCATTTTCGCTACACCTTTTAGTTGATTTGCCAATTGATCCCACAATTCTTTTACAAAATCACATTGATCCAGAGATTGGAAAATATCATTTGGAGTAGCCATTATGAGAAGTCGTTTGGCCTTTTGATCAACTTCGTTTTTCTTCTTGTCTTCTTCATTCCAGTCTTTTCTATCCTTTGGGATTTGCCGTGCTGGAATTTCTTCAGTAGTGGTAGTAGCAGGTACCCGTGGAATAGTGGTCATAGGAACAAAGGGACCATTGAGCAAGAAAGAATATAGATCGAGATCTAGTCCTTCATAGAAATTGATCATTCGAATTTTCCACTGTGGATACTCATCCCTGAGTAGAGTAGGAGGTTCTTAAATTTCTGGACGAAATTTCTCTGACAGGGGGAGACTGTGACAACTGTCAGATTTGAGCTTCCAGGTTAGCTCTTATTAAGTTTATATTAGTGTTATTTTAGATAAATTATAAGATTGGTAGTTAGTTAGATTAGATTGGCCGAAAATTTTCTAGAGTTACCGGTAATTGCTTAAAAGTCCGGTTTCGACCCGTAACTATCTGAAACGTTCTATATAGTGCCAGATGTTCTAATTTATACCCAATTTATATAAAATATATAGTTTTAGTACTTAAAATATAAAAATTCTATTTTTATAGAATTTAATCACTTTTGGACTTACATTTTGAGGAAAAAGGCCAAAATTGAGAAAAATGACATTTTAATTTCATTTTTGGGCTTGAGTTTAGTTTTTAAAAAAATATTGGGTTGGAGTGGGGACCCATGTACATGGCTGCTCCCGCCCCCCCCCAAAAATCCCCCATATAAATATATTTTTTTTCATTTCCTCCTCATTTGCATGATTGAAATTTTGAATTTCTCTCTTCTCTCTCTCTAAAACTCAAGGGTTTTCTTCAAAAACCCTCCTTTATTCTTTAAGTTCCAGCCAACATTCACCAACAAATCCAACACTTTAACAAGATTTTGAGTCTCCTTCATCATCCAAGTAAGTAATAACATCATCTTTTTCATTTTCTTACCGTTTTTGGGTGAAAACCCCACTTGTTCTTGCATTTTAAGTCTTCTTCTTCTAACCTATGAAATTTTCTGAGTTTATAGATAGATTATACACCAAAAACATGTAAAAATGTTCATATAGTGGTGCTAATCTATGACCCAAACATTTGAACTCAAGAAAGTAGGTAAAAACCTGTTGCATGTGGGTTTGGTTCATGAAAATGGTGATTTTTGGTGCTGACAGAATATTTACTTGTGTTTGTGTCGTCCATTTATTGCAAATAACACATCCAAATTGTATTAATCTTCTTTTAAAAGTTTATTTTATGAGTTGGGGTTATAATCCAAGTTGGTCTCACTCAAAAACATTGAGTTTGGCCCCCAAATGCTCAAAACAAGTTGGATATGCATCCGGAAGTTCAGTAGTAGGTAAACCCTATTTTGAACAACCATAACTCTCAAAATAATCATCCAAATTACTTTATTTTTCTTCTGGAATTTATTTTAATGCGTTGCCTTTCAAATGCCATTGGTTTCACTCAAAGATATGGTGTTTTGGGGTTCCAACTATTTAAAACAAAATGAGTGTGCAATCTGTCCAAAGCTGACAGATTTGTGCATGCATGCTCAAATGGCCATATCTCCTTCACAACTCAATGCAAAATGGTGATTTTTCTTTTGAGAGTCAATTTTATGAGTTATCTTCTGTTTTCAAGTGAAATCACATAAAAATATGGAGTTTTGACACTCCAAACACCTAAAACATTTTAGGTATGCAAATTGTGAATCCACCAGAAGATAAACCCTACTTTGTGTGATAATATCTCTTTGATTAATTGTCCATAATGCATAATTCTTCTTCTGGAGTTTTCTTTAATGAGTTAGGGTTCATACGAATTCGGTTTCATTCAAAAATATGAAGTTTTGAGGCATTAACCAATTTATTAAAGTTAAGTGTGCAATCTGTCAACTAATGACGGATGAGTGCATGCAACATTGTGGTGCCATATCTTCCTCATAACTCATTCAAAATGAGTGATTCTTCTCTTAAAAGTTTCCTTTTTGTGTTATTCTTATAATACAACTGGAATTTCTTAAAAATACTTAGTAGAACTCCTCAAATGAATGTTATACTAACAGGGTGTAATCTGCAATACTTGTTGTGACACACTGTTTTGTATAAATTATTTGGACCCTTTTTATATGTCCAAAAAGCATGAAATTTGGTCACAATGACCTTAACGTAGTAATGTATCACATATAAAAAGACGGGAAATTTTGTCATTTTGAATATTACATTAATTTGATCATTTTTAGGACTTAAAGTTTCTGTCAGAAAGTGAAACTTTGAAATTGTTTGATTTCATGAATTTTGATCACTTTAAAATTGTTTGATATTACATTACATTTTCGGTATAATTTATTTCATTAAAGAGCATATGTACATTATGTATAACGGGACAATAGTAGACCAAGTTGGACATATAAGGATTTATAAGCACTCTCATAGTAATCGTTAGACATATAAGTGATCATTTGGGTACTTTGCTTTGTTAGGAAAGCGTTAGGCCGTCTAGTGGACGTCTCGTGTATCTATTTGGAAGTTTTTGCTATAAGATGAGTATTCATAGCCCCACTTTTAAAGTATTTTATACGTTTTGGTGTGAAAAGCATGATTAAATGTAATATTTGAGCTATTTGCGTTATCGAATGTGAAATATTATGAAATTTATGTTATGGTCACTAAGGCATGTACACTAATAGTTTGTATTGAGTAGAATGTTCCATAAAAGTTTGTATACTACTATTAACTCAAATGAGGAGCCGAGGATATTTGTGGATAGCGCTATTGGACGGACAATACCACCTAAAAGCCAGCTATCATTTCTCATTGATGTAGACATGTAACATACACCTTGCAGTTGACCTGAGGCAATAAAAGTTGTTGTGTAGATATCTCCATCTCTGTAGGCAGTTAATTCATTTTCATTTGTTGTACTCAGAACATTACAGTAATCTATGTCAAAATTCACTTTCCAATTTTTGTCACAGAATTGACTAATACTGAAAAGATTATGTTTTAAACCTTCAACATAAAAAACCTTCATTACTGTCACTTCTCCCTTTTTGAATGTGCCATATCCTCTCACAAATCCCTTTGCATTATTTCCAAAACTAACTGTTCCTCCATATCTTTCATGATAATCAGTTAGGAGTTCTTTGAAAGGAGTCATGTGTCTTGAGCATCCGGAATCTAAGACCCACACATGACATAAATGCAAAAGAGATTATTGAGATTTAGGTACCCATTCCTGAATGGGTCCTTTGATATTAGTTGAAAATTTAGAAGTTCTGAACTTAGCCTTTAGACTTTTCAATTCAGAATTTGATTCAGAACTTTTAACTTTGTTTTGCTTTTTCTTTTTAATTTTATTTTTAAGCTTATTTGTCAATATAGCTGAACATTTTTGAATAGAATTTATCAAATTCTTTTTGTTAGTCTTGGAGATTATATGAAAATTATGATGACCACAAGTAATACAGTGAATATGTTTCTTTAAAGTATTAACAATCGCAGAAGACATAGAGGAGTTAATAACATTTGATTTATCAACAAAAGGCTTTTTATTCACTGTTTTAATCTTTGGTACAACACATTTTTGTAAAGCGGGAAAACTATCTAATTTGTCCGAATTTGATAGTCTCTCTCCTTTCTTTCTCCAAACTAGAGTGGACAACTACGAAACGGACAAAAAATGAGGATTAGTATAAGAGATTCTTTTATGCTTTTTAGATTTTATCTACGAATCAATTGAGTTAATTTTACGAATGTTTGAAGCGATTTTGAAGATTGACCTTGCTCAAAATTTTTAACTCTGGTGTTAAAGTCAGAAGATGTGCCAAATATAGATTTTAGTTTATCTCCTTCAGTCATAGAAGATTGTAGTTTATACACAACATTACCATCTTTGTCAATAACTTGCATCATTTGATCATCTTCATCTTCTGAGTCAGAAGCATTCATAAGTTCTGAAAATTTATTGGGAGTAATACTTTTTGCAAAAATACTTGAATCTTTTATAGTAGTAGACTCATTATCAGAATCATCAAAAAATATTTTGAAATTTTCATCAGCATCTTCTGAGGAGTCGACACGAAAATTCATCATACTTTTCTTCGATTTTGATATATTCTCGTAAATATTTTACGAAGTAACTTCGAAATTGAATTCAGAATTTATCTCTGAATTTATTTCTGAACAATCTTCAGATTTAATTTTTGATTCATCAGACTTTAGAGAAACTTCTTCTGAAAACAAAGTCTCTGATTTAATAAAAGGTATCCTTTCAGGCAGAGAAAAATTCACTGGGTTAGGGATAACACCTACATTTGTTTCATTAAAAAATTTCATTTTTGAGAAATCATATAAATTTGCAGGTGCCTTTTTCAGAATTTGATTATCATTATATCCCGGACAGCTTTAATATTATAAAATTTTGAATTCTGAGCCTGGTTTGTTAAAATATTCAGAGTTTGCTCAGTTTGTCCTCTTTTGAAATTTAAATCTTCAAATTCTTTAATCTTCTTGTACAGATCAATTCTTTCTTGATTCAGAAAGTTCATTTTAACACTTAAGATCTCTTTTTCAGATTTCTCATTAACTATCTCTTTTTGTACATTGTCCAATTTTTCTTTTAAAGAAACTTTTTCTTCAGAAATCTTTTCAAGATTTTGTTCAGCTTCTTGACAATTTTCTTTATAGATCTGACTTTCAGCTCTAAATTGATTCACTAACATTCTTTCACCCTTGATTCTGTTCCTTAATATTTCAAATTTAGAAAACATATTTTGAACTTGAATTTTTTTTCAGAATCATGGTTATGTTCAGAATTTAATTCAGAATTTAGTTCAAAGGAGAAATTATTTTCAGACTTTGATTCAGAAGATGAAGATAATACCTCTGTGTCAGCTTGTTGTTTTTCTTTAGAATCCATCTGACACATGTAGCAGTTTGTTGCATAGTGTGCCACTTCTTCATCTTCTTCTCCATCACTCCAATTCAACCAGTCTTCCTCATACTTGGTAATTAGAGCAGGGTTGATTTCTTTCTTCTTTGCTAATGCATGCTTCTTCTCATAGTAACCTGAGTTTTTTACTTTAGGCATATTGCACTGTCTTGCATAGTGCCCAGGTTTGCCACAATTGAAGCATCTTGCTGGTTCAGTTGTTTCAGTTTGACCAGTTTCTTGACCTTTCTTGGGTCCAGTTTCTATTCTTGCTTTGTTCTGATATTTTTGATTATATCTATGTGAAAATTGTCTTGACAAGAATGCAATATTATCAGAAATTCTCTTGAGTTCTTCATCCGTTTCATCACCATCACAAACCTTAACCTCAGGAATATCAACAATCTTCTTTGTTGACATGGTCATAGAATTGTTAAACTTCTTGCTTAATAGAGCAACTTCATTTGCCTTTTTCTGTTCATGTTGTCTAACTTTGATTTTATCTTCTTGTTGAAATAAAATCCCATAGACATCATGAATTGTCTTTCTAGAAAGATTTCTAGTGACCATGTTGTCAGAGAAGCTTGACCATTCAGTACCCAGATTATTCAGAAATTTATTGTTAATTTCAGAATTTGATTTCTGAACTCCATTTCTCCTTAGATCGTTCAGAATGTTATTGAATCTATTATATGTATCAGTAATAGATTCATTATCTTTGTATCTGAAATTTTCATAAGTACCTACACAGATGTTTAGCCTTTGTGCCTGTGCTTTGGTAATCCCCTGCATTTGAGCCTCTACTTCATCCCACATGGCTTTGGCTGATGAAAGACTATCAACCCTATTAAAAATTTCATTAGGAATTGCCATTGTGAGCAGAGTTAAAGCTCTTTTGTCAACTTTGACTTGGGCTTTCTGTTGCATTGTACATCCCTGGACTCTTTTTAATTCTTGAAGCGGGGATCTCGGGAATGGATTCGATTCTTGGAATAGATTGCATTAAAGCTTCATCTATGTTATCCAAGAATTGTATCATTCTAATTCTCCATTGATGATATTCCCCTAAGAAGAGAGTTGGTGGTTTCGTTTCAGATTCGATTGAGACTATTTCTTTAGACATCTTTGATTGTTAGAAGATCGAGAATTCACCTGTATTGAATTTGAATTTTGTAGATCAAGAAGAACTGTAAGATCTGACAACAAATCTTCTTCAAGAACAGATGAATAGGCTCTGATACCAATTGTTAGGACCCTTAACAATCAATATAATGAAGAAAGTAGAATATGTAATTAGATCTGATAGCCAAATGTCATATGTATTGATCAAATGAAAAATATTACAATACTGTATTACAAGATTATGAAAACATTAGTTCTAACAGACTATCTAACAACTATTTATACAAGAGAAAAAATGCTAAACAGACAGTACATTTGTGACAGACATGTTCAGAAATAGTTCTGAACTTCTTCAGAACTTCTTCAGAAGCACCTTCAGAAGTATCTTCAGAAACATGTTCAGAACCTTCAGAACTTCTAAAGTTGATACTTCAGAAGTTATGCCTTAGGTGTTTTCTGACTTTCTCTGAGTTCTGAGCTTCTATCTTCAGATCTGCATATCTTCAGAACCCAGTCTCTTTTGAAGCTATTCTGATATACCTATCACAAGAAAAGACGAGAAAAAGCCTTTGCAGAAAAGGCAAGAGCACAAGCAGAAATGGAAAAGGAAAAAGCTGAAAAAGCAATTGTTGAAGAAAATCATCAAGTCGAACAGCTGAAAATAGAGAAAAACTGCAGAGACGTGGAAAACTTGATCTTCCAATTCTGGAAGTAACAAAAAGATACATGTATGCTCCTACAAATCAAAAGATCTATCTTATGCTGCCTAATTTCTCAAATGGCTACAATGTTAGTGATGCTGAAAAGGATAAATTCATGAGTCATAGGCAAGCCAGAAAGGATGTCTACACTACAGTGCCAATCGAGAGAATTTCTGCCATCAAGCATACTCCATTTGAACAGACAGAGATTTGGTATACCATATATGAAGTAATCAGAGAAGACAATAAGACTTATTATTTATGTGATAATGATTTACTGTCCATCTTTCCTTCTGATCTCATCTTTCTGGAGAATTTCATGAAGATTCAAATGTCCAAAAGAAATGATAACCAAGATCAAGTTGTCTACTCTCGGATCATTCAATGCATGAAGTCCCTCATCAGATACAAGAGACGGGTAGATTTTCAAATTGGGATCAATTACAATGTTGATAATCTAGCAATCTCTGCTCCTAATGAAGACTTAGAAGGTATCAATTCTCTTAGAATCGGCAGAGTATTGATTAAACCAGAAGAAGGGGTCATCTTCAAAAGGCCAGATAGAAGGAGTTTCTTCAGGATCAAAGAACCACATAAATATTCATCAGAAGTTGTATACATTGCAAAATGTTACATCTCTGTTGATATTAACAAATATGATCTTGAAGTAACTGATAGGATAGTAAAAAGACTCGATGGTCTCTTGCAACTCAGAGGAATTATCGACCGCATCTCAAAGATCATTTCAACAGTTGATCCACTCTAAGATAGACAAAACAAGGATCATATTCCAAAACTTTGGTTTCATACTTAGGGGGAGATTGTTAGACCTAAGAAGTATGAACCATAAGATGGAAGTATGATATGACGTGGCACACTCTTACCTCATGCGTCTCCGTTTACAACTGAATTCTGTTATACGCTCCTACCTGCTGATGTGTCAGTTTGTAACTGGTTAGATTGTTGACTTTATATTCATTGCAATAGTATAAATAGATTAGTTCTTTGAATGTAAAGTTTTCGATTGAAAGCATACTTTTGGAGATCATATTGTGCGTCTATTTCCTGTATTTGTAATCGATCTTCAAGGTTATCAATACAAAGTCAGTCTGTTCTTCATCATTTCTTACTTACTGTTTGTTTGATAACTACTGTGGTTAATTGATTTGAATTGCTTCCGCTTATACTTTGATTCATAAATCTCTCGATTAACTATTTAGAAAGGGATCTGGGTTCCAACAATCTTATCCTCGATGCACAAAAGTCAAACCTTATACTATGTCAGAGAAGGACGTACAAATTGTCTCATATGTCCCCATCATATCTGATATGGTACTGTTCACACGCGGCCAAAAGCATGGGTGCTTTTTGAACAAAGGACAAGCTCCCTACGAATGCTTGGCATGTGGTATATACCTTTTGTCTTGCATTAAATGCAAACGTGTATAAATAAGATGAGGATATCTTCTTCATCTTAATGAATGCTACTTTCTATTTTCTATAACCTCTGTCTCTTTTCTTTCTTACTTCCTTGTGCATCAACTGTGTGATTTCTTAAGTTACAATAGAATCGGTTTATTACTTGTTCTAATTCCGCTTGTAAATCGTAATTTTTTTATTCAATATAAACTTATTTAAAAACAAAAAAATATGTACGTTTGTATTCAACCCCCCCTTCTACAAAGCTTGTTTCTATATCCTTGAACTCTTGTAGACTCCTTTAGGACCAACAATTGTAAATAAGGCAAGTGTATAATGCCTTATCTCTTAGTTTCCTTATTGTGACTATTCTCTATGAGTATAAATACAAGGTTAGGGCTAGCATTAGAGAACTAGATCATTCATTCATATCATTCTAGAGAGCTTATTAAAGAGAATACCTTGTAAACACATATTCATACAACTGAGATATACAACATAAGGTGTTCTTGCATTGTGTTCTTCATATTATTATAGGCAATATTACAACGTTACCTGGTTTACTGGGATCCAAAATTGGTATCAGAGCCTCACGATCTGAGTTTTGATCTGATTCTGATTGAGTTTGAAAAAAATCAAAGGTACTTATGTCCAGAAACTTATCGATCCAAGATTTCATAGCCTGGATCGACAAGATACTTTTTATCGCACTTCATATATCGACAAGAAATTGTTTATCGCATCTTTTTATATCGACAATATATTTATCGCACCTTTATATATTGACAAGTTATTTTTTATCGCACCATTCACATCGACAATTTTTTTCTAAATTCTTGTGTTTAAATTATTCTTAATTAGTTTAGTTTAATCTGTGGTACTTTTGCTTCTCTTTTATTAGAAAACTCAGGAACGCTGACTCCTGCAGCTGGTTTAAGGGTTCTCAAGTACACACTTTAAAATTTAGTAATTCCTTTTTACTTTATATTGATTTTTTTTGGAGACTCGGAAACTTACATCTTCTCTTACATAAAAAGACTTGTTCTTTTTTGTCGATGAAGGCTTCATTCTTGCTCTTCAATTTTTCAAAGTAAAGATAAAACGGAATTTCGATATCTTGTTTTTCAATTCTTATCGCGTCCTGTAGACCCGATAAAAATTCTTGTCGACTCCTTTTGACCCGATGTAAAATCTTGTCGACTCCTTTTGACCCGATATAAAATCTTGTCGATCATCCTTCACCCGATAAGTTTTCTTGTCGAGTTACCTTAACCCGACATAATTTCTTGTCGAGCCCATTTAACCCGACATATATTCTTCGCGACTCTGCTTGACTCAACATAAATTGTTGTCGAGTCCTTGTCAATAGAGATAATTTACCTGTTTTCAAAACAAAACTAAGAAAAAATTTAAAACTCACCGAACGACAATCACTTCATCAAGTAACCAATTCTTAAATTTCTTCTTTCAACATGAGTTCTCAAAATCAATTTTCTGATCTCAAATCTGAAATTCATAAGACTTGAAGCAAGACACACGAATAACATGAAAGTGCTTGATGAACTTTTATGGGAACATGTTGACCTCAAATCTAAGTTTCATAACTCAGAACAAACTAGAAAAGAACTGAAAAATGATAAAGAGTATTACCAAAATCAACTCAACGAGCTTTCTAGGAATTCAAATCATACGAAGTATAGAGAATTTTGTGAAACGAAAAATCTTGAGTTGATAAAAGAAAATTTTGATTTGAAAACAAAAATTTCCGAGTTAGAAAAACTTATAGATTATGAGACTTATAGTGTGATTCTTTCAAGAAAATTATCTGAATTTCTGGAATTAGAAAAGGAAAGGCTTCTAACTTTGGATGACAAACACAAGTTTAATATTGAGCGAAAAGCATTTGTAAGTAAAATTAAAACTTGTGAATTGATGATTAAAAACCTTTCTAAACAAGTATCAGATTTTGAACAAATTGTGATTTTAGAAAGAAAATTCTCTGAAACAAAAGCTCTGGAACTATTAAAGCAAATTTCTGAGCTTCAGACCCTTTTGGATAAAGAAAGAAAAATGTTTGGAAGTGATAAAAATAACGTTTAGAGAAAGAAATTGAGCATGAAAGGAAAGTTATTAAAGAAGAAATTTTTAAACTTTTAAATAAAAAGTCTGAATTACGATCAAATCTTGTAACCAAAAAGAACTTGAGATCTGAATTAAAAAGTAAATATGATTTGCTTACGGAAGAAAGAGATTATTTATCTGACAAACTCAAGAAACTTGAAAAAGTTCTTAAAGCTAAACCAATTTTGAATTTTAGTTTGTCTGATAAAGAAAGAGATCATCTCTTAAACAAAATTACAGAACTTGAAAAAGAGATTTCAAAACAAAAACAAATGAATAAAAATAATTCAGAATAATTCAAACAACTCACTCCCGAACAAAATGCGGAGTTAGATGACCTTGAAAAAATGATTTTTCCTAATGATTCTAATTCTGCTTCAAAGATGACTCATCTTTCTCCTGTAAGTGTATGTAAAAATACCTGTTCTTCAAATATTCAATCACATAGTTATTAGAACAGCTCCAAATCATATGGTTTTTCAAATTCTCATACTCATAATTCTAATCGTTTTCACAATGATTTTGTTGCTAATTCTGGAAATTTTAAGAAATTTAGAATGGTTTGGAGAAAGAAATCAACTACTTATAATAGTGTTGAAAACATGCCACATACATCTCCTGTGGTTGATACAAGATCATTTGTTTCCAAGACTAATTTGCCTTATTTTGTCAGATCTATCAATCAGCTAATTAGTCTAAGTGCCACAAAGATTTGTTGTTCCACTTGTGGAACAAATGATTTTGTCAATCAAATGCTCATTCATAAATGGTATGGTACTTATAGTATCCCCACTTCCCGATTTGTTGCATCTAAAGCTAACCTCCGAGGACCCAACAAAGCTCGGGTACCAAAATCTTACTAATTTGTTTTGTAGGTACGTCATGTATGGTCAAAGTTCCGAATATTCACATCACAAGACGATTTCAAGAGGTTCTGCTACATTTATGGGGGAGTACCACATTTTTACCATTTATTTAGCTTCATAGCATCTCACCTATGAACCTGCTCTTAACATTACGACTTCTAAATACTTCAATTCAGAACTCGGACTTACACTGTTTCATCTTCATATAAGTAATATGTGTATTAGAAGTTTCAATGGTCAATCCAAAGCCGGAAGGACCTACCCATGAAATACATCCCTAGGTTAGAAATTTTGAAAGGGTGTGATTGAAATAAAATTGAGTGCTTGTGAGATAAAAGAAAACATGAGGGTGTGACAAGACTTAAAAGAAAAATGGTCCTTACTAAACCTAATCAGTTATCCGGATAGCCACACAATCTATTCATTCTCGATTCTTTGAAGATGAATATTAAAAATAGACATGGACCCAATGTCGATAACTTATGTCATCCCACTCAGCTACTCAAGTATCTCACAAAAGATTATTGTTTCATCTACCTATTCTTCACTCGGAAGATTTAGATATTGAAACTAGAAGACACACCTCCGGTCTTCGAACTTCATATTTTGTGCACATCGAGTCTGATTTTGAGCCGAAATAGATACAAATATTTTTTTACACTTGCAAGAGTCTTTGTGATTCCACAAACATATCTCTGTGTTTATGCCAGAACAATTTGAGAAGTTAGTTTTATAACTTACTTATGTGATAACTAGAGGCACCCGCTGCCAACACCGAATATAGGCCACTTAATTAAATTTAATTTTGATTTAAGTGATAATAGTTGCTTTTAGTGCTTCTATGTTAGATCTTAGCCAATATTCCACATTCGTGCTTCCACTTAATGTCTTTGATTATTCATAATGATTCAGATTCTCCTTATCATTCTGAGGGGGAGAAAAGCTATATCAAAGACACATACCATTATGAGGGGGAGAAAGATAATTGTTCTGCTTATCGATTCATCATAAAACACTTAGCAAATTTCCAAATATTTGAAGACTTGTCGACTCTCTTTGAACCGACATATTTTCTTGTCATATCCCAAAGGATCGACATCCACGCCTAAGTGTTTATGTCGCGGGGCCCTCACACTTGACATGTTTTCTTATCAAGCCCCAAAGCATCGACATCTCTGATTAAGGCTTTATGTTGCGATATGATTCTTATCGACTCTCCTGACCCGACAAATTCAAAGTTATCGCATCATACTACAAGTTCTACATGATGAAAGATATCCTACGACATTACGGCTCCTTCAACTTTCTTTTTGTGAACTTTATACTAATGTTAAGAGGGAGCTACAAATATTATCAAGTGATCATATTCGTAAGGGGAGCAAAACAAATCAAGATAGTGATTTGTTGACAAAAGTTTCAATCGTCTTCAAAAGATTGTTAAATTGTTGATTGATAAATTGTAATCTTGAATACAAAGGGGGAGATTGTTAGGTCTGAAAATGTTGTATCCGAGATGACAACCTTTGAAGACATGAAGGGTCAAAATACAAAAGTCAACAAAGTCATAAATTAGGAAAGATTGTGTGTTTAATTTTAAGGAAGCGATTTAATTGTAAATAAGGCAAGTGTATAATGCCTTATCTCTTAGTTTCCTTATTGTGATTATTGTCTATGCATATAAATACAAGATTAGGGCTAGCATTAGAGAACTAGATCATTCATTCATATCATTCTAGAGAGCTTATTAGAGAGAATACCTTGTAAACACATATTCATACAAGTGAGATATAAAACATAAGGTGTTCTTGCATTGTGTTCTTCATATTATTATAGTCAATATTACATCGTTACCTGACTTACTGGGATCCACATTCCAAAAACATCATGTAAAGACCATTGTTCCAGATCTTGATTTGCTTTTAGAGACATTGACAAATTCGACCATTCTGTATTCAATCGCTTTAGAAATAAGACATTGTTGTCTTCTTGTGACCTTATGATATCACATCTTCTGCATTGATTGATCAAGGTATTGAACCTGTGATAGGTCTGTTCTAAAGTTTCTTCTGATAGAGCTTGAAAACTGTTGTATGCATTTAGAGCTTGTGCTCTTCTGTTCTTCTTCATTTTCGCTACACCTTTTAGTTGATTTGCCAATTGATCCCACAATTCTTTTACAAAATCACATTGATCCAGAGATTGGAAAATATCATTTGGAGTAGCCATTATGAGAAGTCGTTTGGCCTTTTGATCAACTTCGTTTTTCTTCTTGTCTTCTTCATTCCAGTCTTTTCTATCCTTTGGGATTTGCCGTGCTGGAATTTCTTCAGTAGTGGTAGTAGCAGGTACCCGTGGAATAGTGGTCATAGGAACAAAGGGACCATTGAGCAAGAAAGAATATAGATCGAGATCTAGTCCTTCATAGAAATTGATCATTCGAATTTTCCACTGTGGATACTCATCCCTGAGTAGAGTAGGAGGTTCTTAAATTTCTGGACGAAATTTCTCTGACAGGGGGAGACTGTGACAACTGTCAGATTTGAGCTTCCAGGTTAGCTCTTATTAAGTTTATATTAGTGTTATTTTAGATAAATTATAAGATTGGTAGTTAGTTAGATTAGATTGGCCGAAAATTTTCTAGAGTTACCGGTAATTGCTTAAAAGTCCGGTTTCGACCCGTAACTATCTGAAACGTTCTATATAGTGCCAGATGTTCTAATTTATACCCAATTTATATAAAATATATAGTTTTAGTACTTAAAATATAAAAATTCTATTTTTATAGAATTTAATCACTTTTGGACTTACATTTTGAGGAAAAAGGCCAAAATTGAGAAAAATGACATTTTAATTTCATTTTTGGGCTTGAGTTTAGTTTTTAAAAAAATATTGGGTTGGAGTGGGGACCCATGTACATGGCTGCTCGCACCCCCCCCCCCCCCCCAAAAATCCCCCATATAAATATATTTTTTTTCATTTCCTCCTCATTTGCATGATTGAAATTTTGAATTTCTCTCTTCTCTCTCTCTAAAACTCAAGGGTTTTCTTCAAAAACCCTCCTTTATTCTTTAAGTTCCAGCCAACATTCACCAACAAATCCAACACTTTAACAAGATTTTGAGTCTCCTTCATCATCCAAGTAAGTAATAACATCATCTTTTTCATTTTCTTACCGTTTTTGGGTGAAAACCCCACTTGTTCTTGCATTTTAAGTCTTCTTCTTCTAACCTATGAAATTTTCTGAGTTTATAGATAGATTATACACCAAAAACATGTAAAAATGTTCATATAGTGGTGCTAATCTATGACCCAAACATTTGAACTCAAGAAAGTAGGTAAAAACCTGTTGCATGTGGGTTTGGTTCATGAAAATGGTGATTTTTGGTGCTGACAGAATATTTACTTGTGTTTGTGTCGTCCATTTATTGCAAATAACACATCCAAATTGTATTAATCTTCTTTTAAAAGTTTATTTTATGAGTTGGGGTTATAATCCAAGTTGGTCTCACTCAAAAACATTGAGTTTGGCCCCCCAAATGCTCAAAACAAGTTGGATATGCATCTGGAAGTTCAGTAGTAGGTAAACCCTATTTTGAACAACCATAACTCTCAAAATAATCATCCAAATTACTTTATTTTTCTTCTGGAATTTATTTTAATGCGTTGCCTTTCAAATGCCATTGGTTTCACTCAAAGATATGGTGTTTTGGGGTTCCAACTATTTAAAACAAAATGAGTGTGCAATCTGTCCAAAGCTGACAGATTTGTGCATGCATGCTCAAATGGCCATATCTCCTTCACAACTCAATGCAAAATGGTGATTTTTCTTTTGAGAGTCAATTTTATGAGTTATCTTCTGTTTTCAAGTGAAATCACATAAAAATATGGAGTTTTGACACTCCAAACACCTAAAACATTTTAGGTATGCAAATTGTGAATCCACCAGAAGATAAACCCTACTTTGTGTGATAATATCTCTTTGATTAATTGTCCATAATGCATAATTCTTCTTCTGGAGTTTTCTTTAATGAGTTAGGGTTCATACGAATTCGGTTTCATTCAAAAATATGAAGTTTTGAGGCATTAACCAATTTATTAAAGTTAAGTGTGCAATCTGTCAACTAATGACAGATGAGTGCATGCAACATTGTGGTGCCATATCTTCCTCATAACTCATTCAAAATGAGTGATTCTTCTCTTAAAAGTTTCCTTTTTGTGTTATTCTTATAATACAACTGGAATTTCTTAAAAATACTTAGTAGAACTCCTCAAATGAATGTTATACTAACAGGGTGTAATCTGCAATACTTGTTGTGACACACTGTTTTGTATAAATTATTTGGACCCTTTTTATATGTCCAAAAAGCATGAAATTTGGTCACAATGACCTTAACGTAGTAATGTATCACATATAAAAAGACGGGAAATTTTGTCATTTTGAATATTACATTAATTTGATCATTTTTAGGACTTAAAGTTTCTGTCAGAAAGTGAAACTTTGAAATTGTTTGATTTCATGAATTTTGATCACTTTAAAATTGTTTGATATTACATTACATTTTCGGTATAATTTATTTCATTAAAGAGCATATGTACATTATGTATAACGGGACAATAGTAGACCAAGTTGGACATATAAGGATTTATAAGCACTCTCATAGTAATCGTTAGACATATAAGTGATCATTTGGGTACTTTGCTTTGTTAGGAAAGCGTTAGGCCGTCTAGTGGACGTCTCGTGTATCTATTTGGAAGTTTTTGCTATAAGATGAGTATTCATAGCCCCACTTTTAAAGTATTTTATACGTTTTGGTGTGAAAAGCATGATTAAATGTAATATTTGAGCTATTTGCGTTATCGAATGTGAAATATTATGAAATTTATGTTATGGTCACTAAGGCATGTACACTAATAGTTTGTATTGAGTAGAATGTTCCATAAAAGTTTGTATACTACTATTAACTCAAATGAGGAGCCGAGGATATTTGTGGATAGCGCTATTGGACGGACAATACCACCTAAAAACCGACAAGTAGGGGTGCGGATAGCAATCCCACCTAAAAACTACAGGTAGGGGTGCACTATACTTATAATAAAGGTTCTACATATGTGGGGTTTTAGTCCTACCGCTAAGGTAGAATTGAAAAGAGTTTTTGTGGTCGAAAGGTTTAGTGGTGGCTCATTACTTACTTTAAATTAGGATACAAAATGCCTTGAACGTTTTAAGATGTAAAAATTTACTAAGTGCCATAAAAGTTATTTTGCTCAATATTCATTTATGCAAAAGGTGTTTATAATATTGAAAACATGTGAACTCACCAACTCTTTGTAGTTGACCTTGTTTTTATCATGCTTTTCAGGGGTAAGAAAGGTTAACTGAAATGCTTGTTTTATGGACGCGACGACATCAATCACGTTTTAAATTTGAAATCGTTATGTTTGTACACTTTGTTTCTTTTATTTTGTTAAAACTTTGTACTTGTATGATGTAATTTCGGTTTTAAATTCTTACGTATTTGAATGGATGATTGGTGTTGTTTTTGCCCTATCGCTATGAAATCTTGAACTATTACGCCTCGTGTTTCCGCTTTAGCGGTGTGTGACAGACTTGGTTGATAGAAATATCATAATAGCTTCAAAAGGCACTGGGTTCTTAAGAGAAAAAGATCTGAAGAAGTTCTGAAGACATTTCTGAAGAGGTTCTGAAGAAGTTCTGAAGACACTTCTGAAGAAGATTTGAAGGAGTTCAGAACCTATTCTGAACTTGTCTGTTACGAATGCTATGTTACTTTAGTCTTTCTATTGTATGTATAAATAGATGGTTAGTTAGATTGTTAGAAAAAACGTTTTCATAAGCCTTGTAAAGACATATTCTGTAATACTGTACTTTCAATCAATACATATTACATTTGGCTATTATCATTCCTGTCATTCCTGTCATAATCTTTTCATATATTGATATCTTGATTGTTTGGGTCCTAACAATTGGTATCAGAGCGAATTCATCTGTTCTTGAAGATTTGGGAAAGAACTTGTCAGATCTAACAGTTCTTGGTGTTCTTGATCTACAAAATTCAAATTCAACTCAGGTGAATTCTCAATCTTCTAATAATCAAAGATGTCTAAAGAAATAGTCTCAATCGGATCTGAAACGAAACCACCAACTCTCTTCTTGGGAGAATATCATCAATGGAGAATTAGAATGATTCAATTCTTGGATAATATAGATGAAGCCTTAATGCAATCTATCACAAATGGCCCACTAGAGGTATTTGTTGAGATTCCAGCAGTTCCCAGAACTGAATCCACCCCTGAAATCCCTGCATCAAGAATCAAGAAGAGTCCTTGAATGTACAATCCAGCTGAAAAGGCTCAAATGAAAGTTGATAGAAGAGCATTAACTTTACTCACCATGGCAATTCCCAATGAGATATTCAATAGAGTTGATAGTTTAACTTCAGCAAAAGCCATGTGGGATGAAGTAGAAGCTCAGATGCAAGGAAGTACAAAGGCTCAAGCACAGAGATTAAATATCTGTGTAGGAACATATGAAAATTTCAGATACAAAGAAAATGAATCTATCACTGATACATATCATAGATTCAATAACATTCTGAATGATCTAAGAAGAAATAGTGTTCAGAAATCAAATTCTGAGATAAATAACAAATTTCTGAACAATCTGGGAAATGAATGGTCAAGTTTTTCAGATAATATGGTAACTAGGAACTTGTCTAGAAAGACAATTCATGATGTCTATGGCATCTTGTTCCAACAAGAGGACAAGATCAAAGTTAGACAATATGAACAAAAGAAGACACAAGAAACAGTTGCTCTTCTAAGCAAGAACTACAATAATTCTTTGACCATTGCTGCCAAGAAAGTTTGTGCGATCCCAGAGACAAGAGTTTGTGATGGGGATGAATCAGATGAGGAGCTTAAAAGGATTTATGATAATATTGCTTTCATGACAAGGCAATTCAAACAAAGATACAATCAAAAATATCAGAATAAATCTAGATCTGAAGTTGGACCTAAGAAAGGTCAAGAGGCTGGTCAATCTGAAACATCTGAACCAGCAAGATGCTTCAACTGTGGAAAGCCTGGACATTATGCAAGACAATGCAAGATGCCAAAAGTCAAGAATTCAGGTTATTATGAGAAGAAGCATCTATTAGCAAAGAAAAAGGAGCTTAATCCTGCTCTAGTGACCAAGTATGAAGAAGACTGGTTAAACTGGAGTGATGGAGATGATGATGAAGAAGTTGCTCACTATGCAACCAATTGCTACATGTGTCAAATGGATCCAGAAAAGGACAAACAAGACACTAAGGTATCTTCTTCATCTTCTGAACAAAATTCTGAACATAATTCTGAAATTAAAGGTGAAATTCTGAATTTGAAACACTCAAAAACAGAATTAAAGGTGAAAGAATTTTAGTCAATCAATTCAGAGCTGAAAGTCAAATATATAAAGAAAATTGTCAAGCAGCTGAACAGATTCTTGAAAAAGTTTCTGAAGAAAAAATGGATAGTTTACAAAAAGAAGTTATAAATGAAAAATCTGAAAAGGAAATTCTAAATGTTAAGATGAATTTTCTGAATCAAGAGAGACTTGATCTTTATAAAAAGATTAAGGAATTAGAAGATTTAAACTTTAAAAAAGGACAAACTGAACAAACTCTGAATATTTTAACTAGTCAGGCTCAGAACTCAAAATTTTATAATATAAAAGCAGGTTTAGGATATAATGACAGTCAAATTTTAAAAAAGGCACCTGCAAACTTGTATGATTATTCTAAAATGAAAATTTTCAATGAATCAAAAACAGGTGTTATTTCCAAACCTGTAAACTATTCTTTGCCTGAAAGAATTCCTTTTGTAAAATCAGAGACTTTGTTTTCAGAAGAAACACCTCTTAAAACTAGCGAATCAGAAATAATCTCTTAAACAGAAGAAATGAATATAATTTCAAATATGTGTAAATCTTCTGAATTAAATATTTTTTCTGAAGAAAAATCAGAAGTAATTGTTAAGTCTGAAATTGTTTCTGAAGTTACTTCTGTAATAACTTCTGAATTCAATTCTGAAGTCATTTCAAAAGATACTTCTGATAATAAATCAGAACATGAAGAAAAATATGATGAATTCTCAGATATTGAATCTTTAGAAGATGTTGATGAGAATCCCAAAATATTTTTTGATAATTCTGATAATGAGTCTATAACAACAAAAAATTCAAATAATTTTGCAACAAGTATGACTCAAAATAAATTTTCAGATCTAATAAATGTTTCTGATTCAGAAGATGATGATGATCAAATGGTGCAAGTCATTGATAAAAATGACTATTTGGTTTATAAATCTAAATCAAGTATGACCGAAGGAGAAAAATTAAAATCTGAAGTTTCAAAGATACCTTCAGAATTGTTTGATCCTGTGTTTTTAAAACCAGAATATCAGAATTCAGATTTTTCTCTTACTAATACAAACATTTCATTAAATTCAACACCATGTTCAGTAACATCTTCTGACTTCAACACCAGAGTTAAAAATTTTGAACAAGGACAATCCTCAAATTATCTCTCTGAAGTTCAGAAAATTAACTCCAATTCTGAAGATAAACCTAAAGTGAACAAAAGAATTTCTTATACTAATCCTCATTTCTTATCTTTTACAGAGCTATCCACTTTAGT
This sequence comes from Silybum marianum, assembly GCA_036898165.1. NCBI lineage: Eukaryota > Viridiplantae > Streptophyta > Magnoliopsida > Asterales > Asteraceae > Silybum > Silybum marianum. The sequence continues at coordinate 8,244,912 of CM072540.1, read as the reverse complement.
ATGGAGAAAGAAAGATGAAAGACTGTCAAAGAATGACAAATTAGAGAGTTTTTCATTTTTAAAGAAGAATGATGTACCTAAATCAAAGAAAGTGAATAAAAGAATTTTTGTTGAAAAATCAAATGTTATTGATTCTTATATGTCTAATACTGTTGTAAATACATTAAAGAATCATATTCACTGTATTAATTGTGGTCATCATAATTTTCATCTTAACTCCAAAATAAACAAGAAAAATTTGATGAAATCTATTCAAAAATGTTTAGCTATATTGACAAATTCAATTAAACGAAAAAATAGAAATAAAAATAAAACTAAGAAAGATAAATCTCAAAGTTCTGAACAAACTTCTGAATTGAAACATCTGAAGAAAAAGTTCAGAACTTCAAATTTTATTACTAATCACAAAGGACCCATTCTGAAATGGGTACCTAAAACTCAATAATCTCTTTTGCAGATATGTCATGTGTGGGTCTTAGATTCTGGATGTTCAAGACACATGACACCTTTCAAAGATCTACTAACTGATTATCATGAAAGATATGGAGGAACAGTTAGCTTTGGAAACAATGCAAAGGGATATGTAAGAGGATATGGCACTTTCATTAAGGGAGATGTAAAAGTAATGAAAGTATTCTATGTTGAGGGACTAAGACATAATCTTTTCAGTATTAGTCAATTCTGTGACAAATACTGGAAGGTTAATTTTGACATAGATTACTGTCATGTTCTGAGTACAGAAAACAAAAATGAATTAACTGCTTATAGAGATGGAGATATCTACACAGCAACATTCACTGCAACTGGTTAACTACAAAGTGTATGTTATATGTCTACATCAATGAAAAATGATAGTTGGCTTTGGCACAGAAGAATGTCACATCTGAACTTCAAAGCCATTTCAGAACTAGGCAAACATCAATCTGTAAGAGGACTACCAAAGATCAGATTTGAAAACAACTCTCTTTGTTCTGCATGTGAACTAGGAAAGATCAAAAGAAGTTCTCATTCTCTGATCTTCATGCAAAGCTCCACTTGAAATGCTACATATGGATTTATGTGGCCCAATGAAAACTCAAAGCATGGGGGGAAAGAAATACATTCTTGTCATAGTAGATGAATATACACGATATACATGGATTGAATTTCTGAGACTAAAGTCTGATACTTCTGAAAGACTGATACCCTTTCTGAAGGAAATTCAAGTTCTTCTTCAACTCCCAATCCAAAAGATCAGAAGTGACAATGGAAGAGAATTTACTAATTCTACACTTCAGAATTTTTTGGAATCTGTTGGTATTTCACATAATTTTTCCGCTGCAAGAACTCCTCAACAAAATGGGGTAGTTGAAAGAAAGAATAGAACTTTGGTAGAGGCTGCAAGAACCATGCTTGCATATTCAGAATTTCCTCTCTCTCTTTGGGCAGAAGCAATTGCTACTGCATGTTTTACTCAGAACAGAACCATTCTAAACAGAAAATTTCTTAAAACTCCTTATGAATTGTTAAAACAAAGAAAACCCTCTATTGATTATTTTAAAATCTTTGGTTGCAGGTGTTTTCTAAAGAATGATACTCCACATCTTGACAAATTTGCACCAAAAGGTGTAGCTGGTATCTTTGTTGGCTATTCTCAAAGATCCAAAGCTTATAGAGTACTCATTAAAGGAACTCAAAGAATCATTGAGACTACAAATGTCAGATTTCATGAGCCAACAATGATTTCTGAACAAAACAGTTCAGAACTCGCACATAAACCAACTTCTAAAAGTTTGGATTCAGAACATAATCAGACAAACTCTACTTCTGCATCTCAAACTTTACTTAAATCCAATATAGACAATTTATGTCAAGACTTATTTGATATTTCTATAAATGTTTATGCAGATTATCAAAATCCTTCTCTTCTTAGAAACACAAATGATCAAGACATTTCAGAAATACAAATTTCAAATACATCAGCACCACAACTCTCTACCTCAAATTCAGAACTTCCAACTTTAGAAAATACAACTTCTGAACCAATTCAAGTTGTTTCTGAACCGGTTCAAAATATTTCTGACCATGAACCTCAAAGTTCTGAACCAATTCAGATTTCTCCATTTGAGGGGGAGTCTTCAGATTTACATTCAGCTATCAATCATGATACTGAAACTCAAGCAATTATTGATGATTATGATTCTCTGAATAATGTTTCATCTGTTCAACCATTGCCAAATGTGAACAAATGGACATCTAGTCATCCAGTTCATCAAATAATTGGAGATGCATCAAAAGGTGTAAAAACACGATCTGCAACATCAAATGAATGTCTGTATGTAAATTTTTTAAGTAGCATGGAACCAAAAAGGCCATATGAAGCACTTCAAGATCCAGACTGGATTTTAGCCATGCAGGATGAGTTAAATCAATTTGAAAGAAACAAAGTCTGGAGATTGATACCAAAGCCAAAAGCTAAATCTGTCATTGGCACAAAATGGGTGTTCAGAAATAAAAAGGATGAAAATGGAATTGTTGTCAGAAACAAGGCAAGACTTGTAGCCAAGGGGTATTGTCAGCAAGAAGGACTTGATTATGATGAAACCTTTGCCCCTGTTGCTAGATTAGAGGCCATTAGAATTTTTCTTGCCTCTGCTGCTCATAAAAACATGAAGGTATTTCAAATGGATGTGAAATGTGCATTTCTGAATGGTATTTTACATGAAGAAGTGTATGTTGAACAACCAGAAGGCTTTGTAAGCAAAGAATTTCCAGATCATGTCTACATCTTAGACAAAGCCTTATATGGACTTAAACAAGCACCAAGAGCATGGTATAATACTCTTACAACTTTTCTTCTGAATTCTAAATTCAAAAGAGGTACTGTTGATACAACTTTATTTCTGAAAAAGGAGGGTGATGATATGATTTTGATACAAATCTATGTAGATGATATTATATTTGCTTCTACTAATCCAAAATTTTGTAGAAATTTTGAGAAAATCATGCAAACAGAATTTGAAATGAGTATGATGGGTGAGTTGACATTTTTCCTTGGTCTTTAAGTTAAACAACTTCCCATTGGCATATTCATTAATCAATCTAAGTATGTCTCAGACTTACTTAAGAAGTTTGACATGACTGATTGTTCAAGTATTCAAACTCCAATGGCCACTGCAACAAAGTTAGAACCTGATCTAAATGGAAAATCTGTTGATCAGAAAAAGTACAGAGGCATAATTGGATCTTTGCTTTACTTAACTGCTAATAGACCAGATATAATGTTTGCTACATGTATTTGTGCCAGATATCAAGCTAATCCTAAGGAATCACACCTTCAAGCTGCAAAAAGAATACTTTGATACCTAAAAGGTTCTCCTTCATTGGGACTTTGGTATTCTAAGGATTCTAGTTTTGAACTAAAGCATTTACAGATGCAGATCATGGTGGTTGCAAATTAGACAGGAAAAGCACTTCTGGATCATGTCAGTTTCTAGGTGATAGACTGGTTAGCTGGTCTTCAAAGAAACAAAATTGTGTTTCTACCTCTACAGGTCGAGTATGTAGCAAATTTGCAATATGTTGCTACACAAGTGATGCGGATGCAAATTCAACTAAAAGACTATGGTTACACTTTCAAAAAGATTCCTTTGTATTGTGATTCAAAGAGTGCCATAGCCATCACTGCCAATCCTGTTCAGCATTCAAAAACCAAGCACATTGATGTAAGATATCATTTTATCAAAGATCATGTGGAAAAAGGTAATATTGAAATGTTTTTTGTTCAGACAGATTATCAATTAGCTGATTTATTTACCAAAGCACTTGATGAAAAACGATTTAACTTCTTGGTAAGTAAATTGGGCATGATAAACATGCCTATGTAAGTATTACACATCACCTATACTCTAGAAGTTACATTCTGAGGTTTTTATATCAAATTCTGAATACTTTGCTCTTCAGAATTACTTTGCATATTCTGAAGTTCAACATTCAGATCTTTGCTTCTTTTCAAACTCAGAAGTATATTTCTTCTGTATCTAGGTTGATTGTACTTTAATACTTTTCATATTTTTTTTCTCATTTCTCTAATATTTGCTTGTTTCTTTGATAAAGTTGCAATGATTAAGGGGGAGAATCATAATTCCTAGTGATTCAAGGGGGAGTGGTATTAATTTCAAATTTCTACACTACTCTTTCCTACATATAAAATCTGCATTGGTGAAATAAAGTCTTGCACTTTATATCTAAGAAGTATGAACAAGCTTTCTTAGATAAAATCAGTTTTCTATTTGTTCAAATCTACTTCTGACTTCTCAAAATGTTTTATATTTTTCAGAAGTTTATATTTTTAAATGATTTTTGGTCTTCTAAGATGATCCAAGTTTAGTTCTAAACTCCACTTAAAAATTTTGCGGTTCTTCTGAATTCTTTCTTTCAGACTTCTGAACTTTTTCTCAGAAGTTCTGAACAAATTCTGAAGTTTTTGAACTTGTTCTCAAAACATAACTTCCCGTTGATTTTTCACTTAAGCGTGTGCCACGTGTTTTAATTTCATTGGATCACTCTTAAACACGACCATTAAACGGTTCATTACTCCTAATAAATGATGATTACTACTCTAATCGCATTTATTGTGTGGCCACGTGTCCTTCAGCGCTTATCCAGTCATATAAATCAATGGTTACCTCATCATCTTCATTTTTTAGCAACTTTTCTCTGAGAAATATTTCTGTGTTTATTGATCCGCTTTCTATTACCAATCCGTGTTCTTCTAACATCATGTCTACTTCCAATGCCATGATTTCTACTTCCTCGAGTTTCAATGATAATAATGGATCATCAAGTGATGGTTCATTCAAGATTGTGCCTCAAAAATTAATGGTTGGATAACTGGAAATCCCACTAAATGATGATCAAATGCTGCAAGACACAGCCACAACTGCAACTCATCAAGCCGGACCTCCAACCCCTATTCTTAACCCTAACCCTAACCCTACAACTTCTAAATTTTTTGAAACACAAGGTACACCCATTGATGTTGTTTCTGAATCAAATGTTGCTGAAAGTGAATCCCAAACTCATGATGAAAGTGGTGACCTGTCCAAACTCTATGTACCTGCTGAGAAATTACTTGACATCAAAAGAAATAATTGTGCTCTGAACTTCAAATCCAACGACTTCATTGATGATCAAGTAATGTTGATTAAAATTCTGAAGAAACATCCCCTGCGCACTCTACTTTCAAGGAAATTCTCTGTTCCTGCTTCTTATCTTCAACAATTCTGGTATTATGCTGAGGTAGATGAAACTGATGATGAAATTGTCTCCTATGTTCATGCCTACAAGGTATGCATATCTGTAGATGATATTAGGAGCCTTCACTATTTACCAAAACCAGATGACGTTCTTGGGAAAACCTGTTATGATTCAATTCCATCTTCAGCAAAAATGATCTCAGATTTTATGAGCTTGGTTTACTCTGAAAACCTTAGTACTTTGAGCTATTTTAGAAGAAAATGTTTACCTCCAATTTGGTATTGCTTATTTTCCATTCTGAATACTTGTTTATCTGGGAAGAGCTCAAGTTTGGATCAAGCTTCAGCAAATGGGAGGATTATCTTTCATGGAGTTGCCTTCAACAAACACTATGATTATGCTAGTCTCATTTTTGATGAACTCAAATCTGCAACTACATACCATTTCAGAGATTTTTTCAAACACTTATCAAAGGAGCAATGAAGGTTGTCTCAAAAATTCCTGTTCTAGCTCATGAGGTACATGTTCATATCTTCACTATGGACAGTTTAAGACCACCAAATGCAAAACTTCAATTTCCAAATGCACTTCCACTACCTTCTCATTTAATTAATCTTGTAAGTACATCATCTAGGATTGGGAGTGGGCATTTAGAATCTATGGGATTACCTCAACCAGTAATCCCTTCCCCTGATTCAAACCAGAGTGGTGATCATGCAAGAAAGTCTAGATTTACTAGAAAGAGAGGGGAGGCTGTTCATGGGGGAGAACAACCTCAACAAGTGAAGAGGAAAAATGAAACTGAGAGACTGGGTAGAAGGGTAAGACAAAAAATTGATGAGGGGAGAACACAGGTAAAAGAAAAACAAACCTGTGAAGGGTATAGTGTTACAAGTCGGGCACCCACATCTACTATTATTCCACATTCTGTGGTGGATAATATTGAAACAGCCAGTGAGCCCATGGCAACCTTGGTTAACCCCCCCCCCCCCCCCCCCCCCCCCAGCCACTCATCCATCTCTCAACAGAAGGGTGTTTCAACGACACAAATGGGGCAAGCAGCTTATATTCCATTAGGACCCCAATTGGAGGTTCCTTTTGTTGAAACTGAAGGATATATGTCCCCCCTTCATAGTTTTGAGCACATTGAGTCTGCGTGTCCACTCAACTTTGAGCCTTCTGAACCACTTAATGTGGCATCCATTCACACAAGCACACATCTTTCAGATGTTCCTAAGCAAAGTGTTTGTCACATTGCATCAACAACTATAGATATTCCTATCTCTGGATATCAAGGATTAGTTGGAAGTCCTGGTGAGGTGAACATCACAAAAGCTCCATTCACAGAATCACATGTGGTTCATGATGCCTTTGTGGCTCATACAGGCCAACCTTCTTCTGAAGGTCTGAAAACAAGTTCATCTGTTGATCTTGGCAACTTACCCACATCTTCTGAAGTCACAGAATTCAAAAATTTATGTACTTCTGAATTTGCAAAGATTCAGAAGGATATCAAGGATTTGACGGACTCTACCAAAAAGGTGTTGGAGGATAGGTTGGATCAACATGGGGAAAGTATGGTGAACAGGCTGAATGATTTTCATCTCCAATCTTCCAATGATCTTAATATGTTTAAACAAGCACTTCTGTCAGCCTTTTCTGAAGTGGCTTCATCAGTTTCTTCTTTGAAAGCTTCTCAGCCTTCTTCTTCTTCTGCTCCACCAGTTTATGCAACTAAAGATGATATTTCTCAGATTCTCAATCAACTTTCATCCATTCAAAGTTCTCAGACAGAGTTCAACACAAGATTAGCTGCTCTAGAATGCAGATCTCAATCAGATACTCTTAAAAGAAGTCTTGATGATCAGGATCCTGATAATCAAGAGGGGGAGAAAAGACACAGAGTATCTGAAACAGAGGATGTTGAAAATGTTCAGAAACAAAGCTTGGAGAAAACTTCTGAAGATGCTCAGAATATTGGTGAAACATCTAATAGAGTTTCTGAAGCAATAGAAGATATTTTGTTTGCAGAACATGAAGGTCAAGAGGCAATTGTTCACTCTTCTGAAGATACAGTAGAGGAAGGGTATGAAACAGAAAAGATATATTTTGATTCTGAAGGAAACCTAAGCTCAGATAACACAGATATAATTCCAGACTCTAATGAAGAAATGCTAAGGAATACCTTGCTTTTGAAGATGTCATTGGAGAACCAAGTGATCTTTCTGATGTGATCACGTTTGAAGAAGATGTTATTGATGTAAATATGGGAGAAAGCTCAGAAGAAACAAAAGCTTTAGTAATTTGGAAGCCTCAACAACTTCTGAGTGAAGAATTCAGAAGTGCTTCTGAAAGATTATGGAATATTCTAAATCAGTTTTGTTGGGTAAATATATTTTTTAATAAACCAAGAAGTCTGGAGTGTAGACTTTTGGATAACAGATTTTGTATATTCAGAGATTTTCTTGATCAACCAGATGAAGTTGTTGAACTTGAAGTTGATCTAGAACATATGGAAGGAACTGAGCTTGCAAATGAAATTTTAATGATCTACTCTGGAAGATTTGAAGTAAGAGTCAGACCTTGCATTTTGATTCCAAAGGTTGATATTTCTCTTCTTGATGAGCCCATTTTAGATCAAGTATATGAAAAAGAAGATATATTCGGTTTTGGAGAAACAAGTTTGGAATTTCCTGAAGAAATTTATCTCTACATGTACAGAAAAAGTATGAAGTTTGCAACTCTGGAAGACTTTGTTAATGATGAATGGTCTGAAGATAAAATACTTCAAGTCAGAAATTTTATTCAGAAGTTTGGAGTTTAGAATCTAAATGATTCAACTCTCATAAAGAAGATCAGATGCTTTTCTAAATCTGTTGTAGATGATTTGTTAATATATAGATTTGGAGCTGAAAGGAGAAATGGATCCTTATGTGAGTTTACTCAATATGACATTTACAAGTTAAGACTGCAAGACAAATTGACAGTTCTTTCTTTCTGTGTTGCAAAGAATGAAGCAGAACTTGTTTATGAAGTCGGAAGAGTTCTGGGAATCAATATAAGAAACATTATAAAGCATGACTTTCAACTAGCTCTGGAATTTGGTTTATCAAAGGTGAATTTGTTGGAACCTGTAAACCTTGAAAATTCAGCAATAGCTAGAGTGTTCACTTGTCCAGACATTGGATTCAGATATACAGTGAATGGAAATAAAACCTTTCTGGCCTCAGATATTCCAAAATACTCCAATTCAACTCTGAATTGGTTTCTTGAATATTCAAATGATTATGTTGGAGAATCAGATATTAAAGAAGAAATTGCTTATCTGATAAAAGAAAGAATTCACTTCAGAGAGAATGTAAAAAGAAGTTATCTTCTTGGTCATAAAAGAGAAAACAAGATCGGAAGGAGTGATTATCTACTAAGTGATGCTTATGATTTTCAAATACACTCAAAGAAGCAAGACATGGAGGAAATTCTGAAGTTTTCTCTGAATATGGAATCTTCTGAACTCAGTCAAAAAGAAAAAGAGAAAGGTAAAGAAATTATTTCTGAAGCTATATCTGAAGAGCTGGTTCCAACAAAACAAGTATCTGAAGAGGAACATCTTCAAGAACAAAGGATTGAAGAAAATGCTTTAACCATGTTCCTTGAATATTTTCATCCAGAAATAATTATGGAGTATGAACAAAAATTCAACTATATTGATTGCTGGATTCATAAATCTTTTGGTTGGAAACAATGGTACTCAGATATCATCAGAAAGTTAAGGATTCCAATCAATGAAGCCAGAAAGGAGAGCCCGGTGATCAAAGTAATTAATGCTGACTTGAAAACAAGGCAAAATTACAAGTATGCATTCTTTACTGTTGAAAGACAAAATGGTGAAGTTTCTACCTTCTCTGAAGCTGATTTTCAGAATATATATCTCAGAGATCTAATCAGAGTTTACAGAAGTCTTTATCCCTTTCATGACTCAATCACCAAGTTCAGAAAATCATTTCCAGTGCTTAGAGATGGATTATACAGAGAATTTATATGGGCTGCAAAGACTGATTTCCAAGTTGCTTATGTTCTAAACAAGAAACAAGTACACTTGAGCAAACCAAATCTAAGTCTACCAGATATTCAGAATTTGAAGAAAAGCACTTTAGTAATTCATCCTTCTGGCTTTGTTTGTAAATGCTTTCAGGAACTATTATTTGTGAGATTTGAATAACTCCACAAATGTTGCAATGGAACTCTCATGGAAATCAGAGATCGTTTGGTAAAAAGACAGAATAGAAGACCAAAGAATCTGAGCAATGAAGATTGGGAGAAGCACAAGAAACTTGCAAAAGAAATGGTTAGAGTTGCTGAATCCTTACTTGAATACAGAAGACTAATTCTGAAGGATGTAAGAGAAATTCTGAATTTCTGGAAGTATGATCTGAACTTTTGAAGCTAAGGGGGAGATTGATAGAAATATCATAATAGCTTCAAAAGGCGCTGGGTTCTTAAGAGAAAAAGATCTGAAGAAGTTCTGAAGACATTTCTGAAGAAGATCTGAAGGAGTTCAGAACCTATTCTGAACTTGTCTGTTATGAATGCTATGTTACTTTAGTCTTTCTGTTGTATGTATAAATAGATGGTTAGTTAGATTGTTAGAAAAAACGTTTTCATAAGCCTTATAAAGACATATTCTGTAATACTGTACTTTCAATCAATACATATTACATTTGGCTATTATCATTCCTGTCATTCCTGTCATAATCTTTTAATATATTGATATCTTGATTGTTTGGGTCCTAACATTGGTATCAAAGCTATAGGTTATAGAGAACACCAGTTTTTCTATAAAAACCAAATACTATAACCAAAAGTTTTCGAAAACTATTTTTCTAAACTAGCTTTAATTTTAAAAGCTTACTACTGGTATAATTGGAATAAGTGTCGACTTAGCATATTATAATTAGGCAAAGCCTGATCACCTATGTCTAATTTAATATGTATAAGGAGGGACATGGAACAATTATATTAGAGTCGGCTAAAATAAAAGCTTCTTGCCCAAATGAAAAGCATGGTCATAAGTGTGAGTTTGCATAACCATTTTATAAATTGTTATTTACTAAAGTACATTTAGTAATTAAATTTGTTACTATCGCAGTTTGATATGTCTCACTCATCCACCCCTACTAAGTACTCTGCTGACTCCTCAGGCTATGTGACTAGTCAACCTAGGAGAGAACCTTTTGACTACTTTGTAGGTTAAACTTGGAAACTTATTTTGGTGGCATGTAGCTCACTATTTAGAGCTCTAAGATACTTGATGTCTTTTGGGAATTATTTTTTCTGGATATTGAAGTTATGTGATTTTAAACCTATGATTTTATAAAGCGAGTGTTTTATATGCATAACTCAGTTAAGTAGACTTAGCGCAAAAATAGTATAGTAATATGAACCTATGCCTAAAGAAAATTCCTCCAAGGAGTGAAGATCCTGAAATCGCACGACTTGTATCTGAACAACTCGTGGAAGCACTCCCAAACATCATTAGCCAAGTGGCAGCAGGTTTGAACGCTAATCAGGGAAACAACCTAGCATCCGGAGTAGATAGGAACAGAGAGTGCACATACAATTGAGGACCTGTAATCCTAAGGAATTCCATGGAACCAGAGGAGCTGTCAGACTATTAACTTAAATTGAGAATATGGAGTTCGTTCTCCACATCAACAAGTGCACTGAAGGAAATAAAGTGGAGTTTGCTACCAGGATGAGCATTGACCTAGTGGAACACCCAAATGCAAACTCAAGGCCGGGAAGCAGCCAACAGTCTTACTTGGGAGGAATTCAAAATGACGCTCAAAGAAGAATACCGGCCGATGAGCGAAATCCAGAAGTTGGAAGCGGAGCTATGGAATCACGAAATGAAGGGAAATGACATAGACTCTTACACTGCCCTTTACCATTAACTGGCAAAGATGGTACCACATTTGGTGACACCTGAAGAAAACTGAGTTGATAGATATGTTTGGTGTTTATCTCCTGAAATACGCGGAGATGTTATTTCGGCAAACCCGAAAACCCTTCTAGAAGCCGTGAATTCAGCAACCAGACTCACCAATAATGCAAATCGTTCGGGAATGTTTGCAAAAGACAAAGCTCAAGGTAAGAGAAAGATGGAGGAACCCACAAGAAGGCAATCTGGAGGAAGAATGGGTAAAAATATGAAGATGACAGGGAACTATGGGATTCAGACTCAACCAGTAGAGAAAGAGAAGAGCATACCCTAAGTGTGATAAGTGCAATAACCATCATGGTGGAAGATGCGTCATATGCCTCAAATGCAATAAAGGAGGCCATTTTGCTAAGGATTGTAGGAGTGGCGAAAGACGAACATATCACGAGTGTGAAAGTCCATATCACTTTCGAAACACATGTCCGAGACTGAATTGAAGACCAAATATTAATCACACACAACCAGCAAATCAAGGGAATCAAGGAGGTCAGGCAAGAGGTCGAGTATTCGAGATTGGGGCAGAAGAAGCAAGACAAAATCCGAACGTGGTCATATGTACGTTTCTTCTAAGCGAACGTTATGCATCGATATTGTTTGATTCTGGAGTAGATAGGAGTTATGTATCGCTAGAATTTAGGTCAAAGATAAACTTAAGATCCCAAAAATTGAAAGAGGTATACGTTATTGAATATGCTAACGGGCAGGAAATTAGGGCCAGGGTCGTAATTATGGTTTGTACCTTCAATTTTGGCCAAAAGGAACTTTAGTATAGACCTAATTCCAATCAAGTTAGGAAGTTTTGATATAATTGTGGGTATGGATTGGTTGTCCAAAACCCATGTTGAAATTTGCTGCTCTGAAAAGATCATTCGAGTTCCACTACCCGAAGGAGAAATACTCGAAGTACATGGAGAGAAACCCAAAAATAATATTAAAATAGTGACGCGTATGAACATGCGAAAATACTTGAGGAAGGACTGCATTACGTTTTTGGCACAGGTTGTGGATAAGGAGATCTAAGAGAAGTGCATTCAAGATATCCCTATAGTTCGAGAATTTCCCGAAGTTTTCCCAGATGAGTTACCTGGACTACCCCCACCAAGACAAGTTGAATTCCACATTGATTTAATTCCGGGAGCTGCGTCCGTCGCTAAATCACCTTATCGACTGGCACCGTCGGAAATGCAGGCATTATCAGAATAACTTCAAAAGCTGCTCGATAAAGGATTCATTAGGCCTAGCTCTTCACCTTGGGGAGCTTCAGTCCTTTTTATTAAAAATAAGGATGGATCCTTTCGAATGTGCATTGATTATAGACAACTTAACAAGCTGACCATCAAGAACAGATACCCCCTCCCTCGAATTGATGACTTATTTGATCAACTTCAAGGTGCTACGTATTTCTCAAAGGTCGATCTTCGATCGGAATATCATCAAATGAGAGTTCGTGAAGAAGACATTCCTAAGACAGGGTTTAGAACTTGTTATGGTCATTACGAGTTCCTAGTTATGCCTTTCAGGCTAACAAGCGCACCAGTAGTCTTCATGGATTTAATGAATAGAGTATGTCGACCGTAGCTAGACAAGTTCGTGATCGTGTTTATAGATGATATACTCATTTATTCTCGAGACAAGAAGGAGCATGAGCAGCATTTAAAGCTGATACTAGAATTGCTCAGAAACGAAAAGTTGTACGCCAAATTCTCCAAATGCGAATTCTGGATTCGCTAAGTGCACTTTCTTGACCATGTAGTAAATGAAAAGGGAATTCATGTTGATCCATCTAAGATCGAGGCCATTAAGAAATGGGAAGCCCCGAAGACACCAACCGAGATCCGTCAATTTCTTGGGTTGACAGGCTATTACCGGTGTCAATTTCTTGGGTTGACAGGCTATTACCGGTGAATTATCGCGAATTTCTCCAAGATCGCGCAACCACTGACGAATCTAACTCAAAAGGACAAAAAGTTTATTTGGGAAGAGAAACAAGAGGAAGCATTTTAGACACTCAAACACAAGTTATGCAATGCACCGATTCTGGCTCTACCAGAGGGAGTGGATAACTTTGTAGTTTATTGTGATGCTTCGCATCAACGATTGGGATGCGTACTGATGCAAAAAGACAAAGTTATCGCATATGCATCAAGGCAACTTAAGGTTCACGAGAAGAATTTCACCACCCATGATTTGGAGTTAGGAGAGGTAGTGTTCGCACTCAAAATCTAGAGACACTATTTTTACGATACTAAGTGCACCATTTTCACCAACCACAAAAGCCTTCAACACATTCTTGATCAGAAAATGATGAATATGAGGCAAAGAAGATGGGTTGAGTTGCTTAGTGATTATGATTGTGAAATAAAGTACCACCCAGGGAAGGCTAATGTAGTATCAGATGCATTAAGCAGGAAAGCAAAGGTAAAGCCGACGAGAGCACGCTATGGGAATGATGGTTCAAACGAGTTTAAAGACTCAAATTCTTGAAGCGCAAAAAGAAGCTTTAAAAGAAGAGAATTTGAAGCATGAGACCCTGCATCGCTTAGAGAAAGAATTTGAGTTACGATCAGACGGAGTGCATTACTTTAAGAACAGAGTTTAAGTACCAAAGGTTGGTAATCTACGATAAACCATCTTGGGTGAAGCCCATCGATCGAAGTATTCGATTCACCCAGGGGAAGAAAAGATGTACAAGAATCTGAAGGAATTCTATTGGTGGCCAGGAATGAAGAAAGATGTTGCTTTGTAAATAAGCAAGTGCTTAACTTGTGCTAAAGTTAAGGCCGAACATCGTAAAAACCATCTGGTCTACTTCAACAACCCGAAATTCCCCAATGGAAATGGGAGCAAATAACCATGGATTTCGTAACCAAGCTACCCAGAACTGGAAAGGGACACGATAATATATGGGTTATAGTTGATCAACTTACAAAATCAGCTCATTTCATTCCTATTCGTGAAGATTTCAGTATGGAAAGGCGTGCACAAATTTACATCAATGAAATAGTTACACGTCATGGTGTACCTATTTCCATTATCTCAGATAGAGACACTCGTTTTATATCAAGATTTTGGCAGTCTCTTCAAAAGGCATTGGGTACACGTTTGAATTGTAGCACTGCCTATCATCCTCAAACGGATGGACAATCGAAAAGAACTATTCAAACGCTAGAGGATATGTTGCGTGCATGTGCAATAGATTTTGGTGGGAGTTGGGATACCCACCTACCACTTGTTGAATTCTCCTATAACAACAGCTATCACGCTAGCATTTAGTGTGCGCCGTACGAAGCCCTATACGGACGTAAATGTAGATCGCCGCTTAGCTGGTTAGAAATCGGAGATAGATAACTGACCATGCCCAATATCATTCAAGAAACCACTGATAAGATCTCAACCATCAAGGAAAGACTCAAGACAGCAAAAGATCGTCAGAAGAGTTATGCAGATAATCGGAGGAAGCCGTTAGAATTTCAAGTGGGTGATAAGATACTTTTGAAGGTATCACCATGGAAGGGACTCGTACGCTTCAGGAAAAGAGGCAAGTTGGGTCCTAGATATGTGGGTCCATGTGAAATAACCGAAAGAATTGGACCGGTAGCGTACAAACTAAAGTTGCCACAGGAGTTAAGCGCCATCCACGACACGTTTCATGTGTCAAACTTGAAGAAATTCTTAACGGGTGAAACATTGGTGCTACCCCTGGAAGACGTTCAAGTTAGGGATCGGTTACACTTCATTGAAGAACCAATCGATATACTTGACTTAGAAGTTAAACAGCTGAGGCGCAGTAAAATCCCTATTGTTAAAGTTCGCTAGAATGCGAATCATGGCCTAGAGTATACTTGGGAATGAGAAGATTTGATGAAGTATAAGTATCCTCGCCTATTTGCGAACGCCCCGGAGAAAGCTAGTTCTTAAATTTCGGGACGAAATTTCTCTAACAGGGGGAGACTATGACAACTGTCAAATTTTAGCTTCCAGGTTAGCTCTTATTAAGTTTATATTAGTGTTATTTTAGATAAGTTATAAGATTGGTAGTTAGTTAGCTTAGATTGGCCGAAAAATTTCTAGAGTTACCGGTAATTGCTTAGAAAGTCCGGTTCCGACCCGTAACTATCTGAAACGTCCTATATAGTGCCAAATGTTCTAATTTATACCCAATTTATATAAAATATATAGTTTTAGTATTTAAAATATGAAACTTCTATTTTTATAGAATTTAATCACTTTTGGACTTACATTTTGAGGAAAAAGACCAAAATTGAGAAAAATGACATTTTAATTTCATTTTTGGGCTTGAGTTTAGTTTTTTTTTTTAAATATGGGTTGGAGTGGGGACCCATGTACTTGGCTGCCCCCCCCCCCCCCCAATACCCCATATATATATATATATATATATTCATTTCCTCCTCATTTGCATGATCGAAAATTTGAATTTCTCTCTTCTCTCTTTCTAAAACTCGAGGGTTTTCTTCAAAAACCCTCATTTCTCCTTTAAGTTCCAGCCACCAACAAATCCAACATTTTAACAAGGTTTTTGAAGATTTTGAGTCTCCTTCATCATCCAAGTAAATAATAACATCATCTTTTTCATTTTCTTACCATTTTTGGGTGAAAAAAGCACTTGTTCTTGCATTTTAAGTCTTCTTCTTCTAACCTCTGAAATTTTCTGAGTTTATGGAGAGATTATACACCAAAAACATGTAAAAATGTTCATATAGTGGTGGTAATCTATGACCCAAACATTTGAACTCAAGAAAGTAGGTAAAAACCTATTGCATGTGGGTTTGGTTCATGAAAATGGTGATTTTTGGATGCTGACAGAATATGTACTTGTGTTTGTGTCGTCCATTTCTTGTAAATAACACGTCCAAATTGTATGAATCTTCTTTTAAAAGTTTATTTTATCAGTTGGAGTTATAATCCAAGTGGTCTCACTAAAAAACATTGAGTTTTGACCCCCCCCCCCCCCCCAATGCTCAAAACAAGTTGATATGCATCTGGAAGTTCAACAGTAGGTAAACCCTACTTTGAACAACCATAACTCTCAAAATATTCATCCAAATTACTTGATTTTTCTTCTGAAAATTTATTTTAATGACTTACCTTTCAAATTCCACTGGTTTCACTAAAAGATATGGTGATTTGGGGTTTCAACTATTCAAAACAAAATGAGTGTGCAATCTGTCCAAAGCTGACAGATTTGTGCATGCATGCTCAAATGGCCATATCTCCTTCAAAACTCAATGAAAAAGGATGATTTTTCTTTTGAGAGTCAATTTTATGAGTTATTTTCTGTTTGCAAGTGGAATCACATGAAAATATGGAGTTTTGACCCTCCAAACACCTAAAATATTTTAGGTATGCAAACTGTAAATCCACCAGAAGATAAACCCTAATGTGTGTGATAGTATCTCTTTGATTAATTGTCCATAATGCATAATTCTTCTTCTGGAGTTTTCTTTAATGAGTTAGGGTTCATATGGATCCCATTTCATTCAAAAATATGAAGTTTTGAGGCATTAACCAATTATTAAAGTTAAGTGTGCAATCTGTCAACTAATGACAGATGTGTGCATGCAATGTTGTGGTGCCATATCTTCCTCATAACTCATTCAAAATGAGTGATTCTTCTCTTAAAAGTTTCCTTTATGTGTTATGCTTATAATAAAACTGGAATTTCTGAAAAATACTTAGTAGAACTCCTCAAATGAATGTTTTACTAACATGGTGTAATCTGCAATACTTGATGTGACACACTGTTTTGTATAAATTATTTGAACCCTTTTTATATGTCCAAAATGCATGAAACTTGGTTACAATTACCTTAACTCAGTAATGTATCACATATAAAAAGATGGGAAATTCTGTCATTTTGGATGTTACATTAAATTGATCATTTTTAGGACTTAAAGTTTCTGTCAGAAAGTGAAACTTTGAAATTGTTTGATTTCATGAATTTTGATCACTTGAAGGACTATAACATTACATTTTCGGTATAATTTATTTCATTAAAGAGCATATGTGCATTATGTACAACGGGACCATAGTAGACCAAGTTGGACATATAAGGACTTATAAGCACTCTCATAGTAATCGTTAGACATATAAGTGATCATTTGGGTACTTTGCTTTGTTAGGAAAGTGGTAGGCCGTCTAGCGGACGTCTCGTGTATCTATTTGAAAGCTTTTGCTATAAGGTGAGTATTCACAGCCCCACTTTTAAAGTATTTTATACGTTTTGGGGTGAAAAGCATGATTAAATGTAATATTTGAGCTATTTGCATTATCGAATGTGAAATATTATGAAATTTATGTTATGGGCACTAAGGCATGTACACTGATAGTTTGTATTGAGTAAAATATTCCATAAAAGTTTGTACACTACTATTAACTCAAGTGAGGAGCCGAGGGTATTTGTGGATAGCGCTATTGGACGGATAATCCCACTTAAACACAGACAAGTAGGGGTGCGGATAGCAATCTTACCTAAAAACTACAGGTAAGGGTGCACTATACTTATAATAAAGGTTCTAAATATGTGGGGTTTTAGTCCCACCGCTAAGGTAGAATTAAAAAGAGTTTTTGTGGTCGAAAGATTTAGTGGTGGCTCATTACTTACTTTAAAGTAGGGTACAAAATGCCTTGAACGTTTTAAGATGTTAAGATTAGTGCCATAAAAGTTATTTTGCTCAATATTCATTTATGCAAAAGATGTTTATAATATTGAAAACCTGTTAACTCACCAACTCTTTGTAGTTGACCTTATTTTTATCATGCTTTTCAGGGGTAAGAAAGGTTAACTGAAATGCTTGTTTTATGGGCGCGACGACATCAATCACGTTTTAAATTTGAAATCGTTATGTTTGTACACTTTGTTTCTTTTATTTTGTTAAAACTTTGGACTTGTATGATGTAATTTTGGTTTTAAATTGTTATGTATTTGAATGGATGATTGGTGTTGTTTTTGCCCTATCGATTTGAAATCTTGAACTATTACGCCTGGTGTTTCCGCTTTAGCAGGGTGTGACAAAATTGGGAAGAAATTTGAGAATTAGATGTGATTAATTTCACCGAACTTGAAACAAAGAACAATGGTTAACAATTCTAAGATTTAAACCTGAATCACCACTGAATTGGAGAAAATTTGTATGAGAAATAACAAAAAAACTCGTCAAGTAGGGTAGACTAAA
This sequence comes from Silybum marianum, assembly GCA_036898165.1. Lineage (NCBI taxonomy): Eukaryota > Viridiplantae > Streptophyta > Magnoliopsida > Asterales > Asteraceae > Silybum > Silybum marianum. The sequence continues at coordinate 8,226,483 of CM072540.1, read as the reverse complement.
AAACAATAGTTTAAAAACTGAGAAAACTCGAGCTGAGTAGGGATTTCTCCAAACTGGATTAGATCGATTAATCAATAGAATGATTAGCTAGCTCTGATACCAATTGTTTGAACCTAGATCCCATAAACACTCACAGAATGTTGATCACAGAGATAGAATAAATAATGAGCGGAAGCAAATAAGATCAACATTCAAACTAGAATTCGTAAATTGAAATGGATGAACATATTCATATCGATCAATGATAACTTGTATTTCACTCAGAGTGCCGAAGATTACAATACAAGAAATACAAATTAATCTCTCTCAATCTCTCCAAAACAATCGATATTGAATATAGGAATAACTCACTCTATTTATATTGTTTCAAGATAAAAGTCAATGAGCTAGCCTATCACATATTGACATGTGTGTAGAGTCACTAACAGAATTAGTTACGCAAGAAAAGTGTGACTTGCCACGTCAGATAACACGCGTGAAGTTCCTTGTGTTGTATCCAGAAGGCGCTTCAACTTCTGGGATATCGTATGGTCTTCTGGATCGACCTTCTGGAAGAGCTATCTTCTGGAAGTGTTATCTTCTGGAGAGATCAACTTTGTTCTTTAGAGAGAAGTTCTGATTCATAGTTTTACATTAAATAAGTTCTAACAATATCTATCATTTAACAACTCATAATTAAAAGAAAGTTGCATTTGACGCCTGTTTTTCCGATTCAATCACCCCGACGCTCAATCTTTTTATCTGATTTAGTCCATCTATCTTTATATTGGGGATAAGTAGCATCGAGATTGATAAAATCTAAGTCATATAAAATAGTTATCTCAGTCAGTGCTTTCTTCAAATTTTTAGGATTGGCATATCCTAGACCCCATTTAGAATTATAAGCCATTTCTTTTGGTTTGTTTAGATGAATAGTTTGTTCAGTTTGACCTTGTTTATAAAGTTTTTCTTCAAGAAATTTTATCTTTTCTGTCAAATCATTCTTCTATTTAAGAGTAGAATCATAAAGTCTTGAAAAACCGCCCTTCTTAATTTCTGATATCTAAAATTTAGCATTAAGATCAGATAATTGGCATATTAAATCTTGCTTTTCATTTTCAAACTGATCATTTTTTGTTTTCAAAGAAGCAGTTAGATCTTCATTTGCAGTACAATCGATTTTAAGATAATAAATTTCTTTTGATTGTTTATCGACTTGTGATTGCAAGGAAGATGCAGTTGATTTTTCTTTTGTCAGTTTGAATTGTAAAGCTGAGAGTTGTAACATCATGGAGTTCATTTGAATTATGAAGTAATTATAAGTAAGATCGGGTACCTCTAATCCAGATTGAGATGCAACAGTTCCAGATTCCTTGTCCTCATCACTATCACCTCCTGAAACTCTTGTTATGAAGCACATATTAGTAGTTTCTATATTTTTAGATTCATCTTGTCCATGATATAACCAATAGTCTGCTTCTTCCATCAATAATTTTCCTGCTTCTTCTTGTTCAGCCATTAACAGCTTGTTCTGGTAATAAGCAGAGTTCTTAACAACTTTCATACGACAGTCTTTGGCAAAATTTCCAGGTTTACCATAGTTATAGCACTTGAATGAGTCATCTTTTGCATTTTGTTCAAACTTCTTTTTCTCATTTCTTTGCTCACCATTCTGTTTGGTCCGTTCAACTTTATCTCGATGTGGTAATGTTCTTTTGAATTGAAGAAGAATATCGTTGATTGTTGTTAGTTGGTTGCTTGAAAAACTTCTTCTGAAAGGCTTTTGTCAACAAAATCATTGCTTGTGCCAGTTCTTCTCCATTATCCGATTCATAACCATTTGTACCAGTTTGAGACACTTTGGTGAGTTGTTCTAGCTAATCTAATAATTGTCTGCTACTTGAAGGCTATTGTTGCTTTTCATCCATTGGCGCTAAAGGATCATTCGCTTTCTTCCTCAATTTTCCTCTTCGAGCTCATCTTCCTCAGAACATCAGCTTCATCTTGATTGAGTATTTCAAATACTTCGTGTAGAGGAGTTTCATTCAACATCTTCTGTTGGGTGATTACTTTAGCATATTTTCTCCATTTAGGAAGTAAATTGTTTAAGAACTTCACATTTTTCTCTATCAACGTCTTATCAATTTTGTGCTTGGCCATTTCATTTATGAGACTAACAAACTGCATGTACAAATCTTCCAAGGATTCTCCTTCCTTCTGCTTGAATTGCTCGTAATTGACAATATAGTTAGTGATTTTTAGTTGAGTTCCAACCTTAGTTCCCACCATCATTTTTTCGATTTGGTCCCACAACAGTTTGGCACTTGCCTTGAAGGAATCCATGCTTGTGTGTATGTCATTCGGTATGCTTTGGAGTAGAAATGATTTTTCTTGTTTGTCAGCTTTCTCTCTAAATTTTTCTTCTGGACTCCAATTGGCTTTTGGTTTAGGAACCATTTTACCATCTGGATCAGTTATTTGAGGTGGACATCAACCCATTTTTTAGGGACTCCATGATGTTGATTCCATTGTCATGCATTTCAAGGAAGTCAATAAATCTGTCTCTCCACAGATCATATTCTCCACGGTAGAGAATTGGAACTTCTGTAGACGAACCAATTGCGAGAGCATCTCTAATGTTCATTTTCATGTTCAAATTTGTGTTCATTTTGTATTGCTACAATTAATCTCATATTAAAAGAAGAAAATCACACTTTTAGTATCTAAGAAAAAAAATTGTACTTTGGTAAGAAGAAAAAAAAATTGAATTTTTTTTCTAAGTATATAAAGCTCGGATAAAAGGATATTCTTGGTGAGAGACTTCGCACGAGGCTCGTCCAAAGCTTCGGATGATGAGATAAAGGTTCGTGCGAAGTTTGAATCTGAGGCTACTATCCGAAGGTTCGAATGATATGAAGTGTGAGGCTCGTATCCGAAGCTAGTATCCGAAACTAGTATCCGAAGCTCGTATGAACTAATCTGAGGCTCATGACTAAAATTGAATACTTGTCTTCGTATCTTGATTATCCGAGGGTTCGAACAAGAAAAACTTCTAAGTCAAAATGGAAAGCCTTCTCACCAGAGTTGTACGAAGGTTTACTGTTCAAATCCTTTGATATGCGAGATTTCAGATGAATAATCTGAAGATGAATCTGAAGGCTATGAGATCCAAAGGCTATTGATAACCATTGAGAAATCTATGGTTAAAGCATTCTTTTTACACCTTTAGGATAACTTATTTTACTTTCATATCCCTAAATTGAGTCTTTTATTTCTTATTTTCTATTTATTGAGTCATGAAGCTAAAAGTTTTGATTTGAATATGTTTTGGTACCATTAGTATGATTTTTGTGGTGTTTTGGCAGTGCAATATTTCACAGCATTGAGACAGCATTGGTTGCTGTTGGTTTTGTCTTAATGGCGCAGCTTAATGGAAGCAGCTGGAAATTATGGGCTTATTCTGACTTTTTGCATACTTGAAGAATATCTGATGCAGACCTTTTGAAGACTTTATTGTCTTGTTATTTTACTTGTTTGGTAAGTTTTAGTTGTACTTTTTGTTGACTTTATAGCAAACTTGGTGGCCAAGTTTGTGTTGTTTCCTTGTAATTTCCCCTAGATACTTGTAGTATAAATAGGGGTTAGTAGTTAGGTTTTAAGATCATCCCACCAAGTATCATAAGGCTCTAAGCTTTTGATACTTGGAACTCTCTAAAATATTTGGTTACTAAGTTATATAATTCCGCAATCGTTGAAGTTTATATATTCTTGGACCTTTAAATTCTTGTCTTTAATTTTATGCACTTTAATTTCTGCAATTTATTTTAAGTCTTTTATTTTCTGCAATTTATTTTCCGCAATTTATTTTCTGCATTTTACTTTAAGTCATTTATTTTATGCAATTTATTTTCTGTCATTTAAATTCAGTTCTTTATTTTCTGTCTTTAATTTTATGCAATTAATTTATGCACTTAAATTCATGCAATTACTTTCAGTTATTTACATTTCCTTGCACTTACTTTCCAGTATGAGTAGCTAGTTTTCTTAAGTGTGTGTGAGGCAAATGGTGAGATTATAACCCAAAGGATGGTGGACATTGTTTCTTAATAACAATGTTCCATCATTTCATTTCAAGTTTTATAACTCCATATAACACTTCTTGACAAGTTGATCACTTTGAAAAGTGTTAAAGTGCCATGGACTCTGACAGGAGCCATTGAATGCACATCAATTTGGATGACGTAGGAAGTAATATGTGACAATTACTAACAACGACAGTTGTAAACTATTTTATTTAAATTGATTAATTCTCAACGGGTTGGTCGCTTATCAAAGTGTTAAAGTGTAGTCGGACTCTGAAAGGAGCCAGTTGGAATACACCAACTTGAATGATATGGGTATCTGCTCGACAGAGTGATTTTAAACAACGACAGTTGTTATCCATATATTTTGAGGACTCTACTCTGCACTGCCACTAGTACTGATACTGCATAGAAATATGGGTTGAATCTAAACATCAGTGCAGGTATTGAAGTCCGACAGGAATACCTTCAAAATAGATGGTGGAACTTGTTATTTTTAAACTACAATACTGAGAGGTATTGGTCCACTTGAATTTGTGTTTATGTCTCACTAGAAGTCTTACACCCATATTGCTTTCTTTATTTTGTTAAAACAATCATACAAATCCAATCCAAATCAATTTTAATCTTCCAATTCATCATCTGAAATCATTTCTTTCATTCTACTTTTATTAAGCTTTTACTACAATCCCTGTGGACGATACTCGGTATTCTATACCACTTTTATTACTTGAAAGACGACATTAGGGTTAGAAGTATACTTGCTTTTGATCTTAATTGCCCTGTCTGTAGGTGTGTTAAAACCCCTATCAAGTTTTTGGCGCCGCTGCCGGGGATTGGCAAGCTAAAAGTTCTTTTTAAAAGTACAGTTAAAGATTTGATTTTTCTAAAACCGTTTTTGTCACAAAGAAGTGGTTTATGCCAAGAATAGACCATGGGGAATTTCTCGAATTCGATCCAGATATTGAGAGAACGTTCCGCCAAAGAAGGAGGGCTCAGAGAGAATTGTTTGCTCAAAACCCTCCCGAAATGGCGCAACGTCCCCCACTGTTAGATGGGCCACCACCACTTCCACCTTTTGGAGTACCACGACCACCACCACCTCCGTTATATGGAAATCCTCCAGAACACCCTTTTCAAAATATGTTTCACAATGAGGATGATAACGGAGATGACACGGAGTCTGAAAATAATCCTGAAAATCAAAATAGAAATGAACCACTAGTGCAACCAATAAATATAATAAATCTTGCAAATTCTAAAGATGGACGCATAATGGACTATGCCATCCCTGATTTTGAGCAATTTAACTCAAGGATAGCTAGACCCCATTTTATGACCACCCATTTTGAGCCTAAACCGATCATGTTCCACATGTTACAAACAAATGGGCAATTTGCTGGAATACCAACAGAAGACCCGCACTCACACCTGAGATCCTTTTTGGAAGTCTGTAACTCTTTCTTGAACCCGGGGGTGTCAAATGACGCCCTGAGACTTACTTTGTTTCCATTCTCCTTACGGGATCGAACAAGAGATTGGTTAAATTTCTTAACCCCAGGTTCGGTAACATCATGGAATGACATGACCGAAATTTTTTGGCAAAAATATTTTCCCCCCTCCAGGAATGCTTAGTCCCGAAACGAAATCTGTCTTTTTAAACAAACGGACGATGAGGCTATTCCTGATGCATGGGAAAGGTTTAAAGAGTTGTTAAGAAAATGCCCTCACCATGGCATTGCCTACTGTATTCAACTCGAGACGTTTTACAATGGTTTAAATGCCACTGCAAGACAAATGCTCGATGCGACTGCAGGAGGTGCCTTTACAGCCTGTACCTATAATGAAGGCTTTGCCATGCTTGAAAAGATTTCTGAAAATAATGGACTTTGGGTTGATCCACGTGCTACATCACAAAAGAAGACTGCTGGAATTCACGATGTAGATACATATACAGCATTAACAGCTCAGCTTGCTTCCATGGCTAATATGCTTAAAAGCATCACTTCAGGCCAGGGAGCACAGCCACCTATCTCTACACAAACTCAAGCAGTCCTCTCAGTGCAATGTGTTTGTTGTGGAGGGGAACATTCTTATGAATATTGTCCTAAAAACTCTGAATCTGTAAACTATGTTCATAATAAGTCTGCTCCATACTCCAACAATTACAATACCAGTTGGAAACAATACCCAAATTTCTCTTGGAGCAATCAATCTTTAAATCCACCTGCACCAAAACAACAAAACTCGAATTTTCAAAAATAAGCTGGTAGTTCAAGTTCTCAAAATTTTCAAACACAACAATATCAAAGCAAACCACCTCCACCATACACCCCATCACCTTCTCTAGAAGAAACCTTAAAAAAATACATAACTCACACACAATCAGCAATGGTTCAGCAAAATGCTGCTATAGCCCAACTTCAAACGACAGCAAATCAGCAAAATGCTGCGATAGCCCAACTTCAAACAACAGCAAATCAACATGGTGCATCCCTAAGAAACCTAGAGACACAAGTCAGTCAAATTGCTCTAAACCAAACCAATCGGGCTTGGGGTAGCTTGCCTAGTAACACAGAAATCCCAAAAGCAGAGCACGTGAAAGCCATAACCCTTAGGAGTGGAAAGGAATTACCAGGAGTCACACAAACCAAAAAACCAGCTAAGTTCGTACCAGAGACTCCACCATTAGCACCTGATAGTTCAAGCCAATTAGAGAGACCTACCATCTAAGGGTGCCAATGTTTTTCCAAAATCCGACTCTCCTTTGTTAAATTCAGAAGAAGCCATTAAGAAAAAGTCTATAGAAGTAGAGGTCGTAGTAGACCCTAAGACTAAGACCTCTAGCATACAAGATCCATCTTGCTCAACCCATCCAAACAAAACATTCATTAAACCAGTTCCTCCCTATGTACCTTACCCCCAAAGGTTAAGGAATCATAAGGAAGAATTGCAATTTAAGAAATTTTTAGAAGTATACTTGCTTTTGATCTTAATTGCGCTGTCTGTAGGTGTGTTAAAACCCCTATGAGATCCAAAGGCTATGAAATCCGAAGGCTATGAAGATGTTTGATCCGAAGGCTATGAAGATGTTTGATCTGAAGGCTATGAAGATACACTATCCGAAGGCTATGAATGACGAACACGGTCAATTTTTTCTCAAAGTCCGAAAATGTCAAAATCCACCCAAAATCTATCCTAAACACCTTCAAATCAATCCAAATTTGGTAGGGTTCTTCACGAACATATTCTGAACATAATTCCTTCAATCACCAAATCCTAATCCAGCCTCTAACCTCATATTTGATCTCAAAATAGTAGACTTTTTCTCAAAACCCAAAAGGTTCGAAAAATCAATCTAATATGTTCTAGATGTAATCCAAACTGATTCCTTGCATAGGATGATTCTACTACATAATTTGAGTTTAATGCACTCAATCTTGATCCAAAACACCCACGAAATTGATCAAAAATTGATCAAAATATCAAGAAAATGTAAAAAACACTAAAAACCAAGATTTCTTACCAAAAAGTGGCGATTTCTTCTTGAAATCTGTCTGCTCTAATACCAATTGTTAACTAGAAAGGTAATAAATTACAAGAAATCAATTAGAACAATAATTAAGATCAAACACAATTTGCTTCAAATGCTCTCAATATTTCATATCTCTCAAAGTCAAAAGCTTACAATTATGAGAGTTAACTACAAATGAAGGTCAACAGAGCTATTTATACTTAAGAAACAAAATTACATTTTCAGCCCTTCTACTTTCAACAATTATAAATATAACAATGCAGGAGAACTGTAGTTGTCGTCTGTTGTAGTTGGGATTCAGATCTATGGTTGTTGGGTTTTAAAACGCTTTGTAACCTTAAAACGCATCGAAAAAATAAATAATGTTAGTTATAATAATTTAGAAAGCTTTTCTAAAAACATAAAAACACATAGCCAAATCCAATGAGACATTTAATTAAAAACATTAATACACCATAGGTGTTTAGAGTTCGTACCTTTATGGATCTGAGATGTATCTAACTGGACACTAAGAAACAACCAGAGGTTTCCTCTATAGCTGATCCAAACACGAACACGTGTTGATCTTCCACCGGGTGCTAGTCCAAGAAATCTAGAATGAATCGATTGAAAGTGAAAAGAAAAGAAAATGTTTATTTTCTATGTTTAACTGATAGCCGAGTCTAAATAGTGAATCGACTGAAATTGATTTGGCGTATCAACCTATTTATATGAATTGATATCATAATCATCCCATAACTCAAATAAGGTTTAATGTTTATTTGTAAATAACTATATAATTATCTAAAACATTAAATAATTATATTCTTTATTCAAAACATTAAATAATTATATGATTATCTAAAACATTAAATAATTATAATTATTTACAAATGCTATTACGTAATTATCATAATTGCATTTTAACACATATTTTATAAATATTCTTCAAAATTAATTATTTAACTGTCAAACATGACTTTCGGGGTAATTTCAAATGGAAGCAAACGTATTCTTTGCGTGCGATCTTATAGATTTACTTACTCCTCGGAAATATCTTTGTGACACATGTCGTGGGCATATAATAACTTACAATGGTGGTATAAGGGATGATGAAGGATATGGACACGGTCGATGGTTTGTGTTTGCTAGGGTTTAAGATTGGATCAATTTCGATACTCTAAGTTTATTAAATATTTAATATATGTACATAATATATAAATATATATATTATATACATATATTATAATATATACTTTATCTTTAAGGAAAATAAAATCAAAATACCCCACGTTTAACACCATTTTTAATGGTAACCACGGTGATCAAAAGTGTAACTATTTTTTAATAAGTATAATACTTGATAATAAGTGGTGACTACAAGGACCAAACGTGTAATTTACTCAAAGAATACAAATTCAAAAGTGTAATTTAGTTGTTGGGAATCAACACTGTTACTCTGTTGTAGCACGTTACAATAAAGCGGAGATATTGAAACTCCAAATTATAAATAAATAAATAGAAGTAAAAAATGTGACTCTTCAAAACCTTTAAAGAAGAGACGTTCAAAGAAACTGGTCTACGACTTTCGGGTACGGACAACCACCATATCAACCTCCATTCACTATCATTATTGTTGTTTTCTTTTTTTAATAAAAGTAAAAGTTATAACACCATATTTTATATAATTATATATATAAGCACTAGTCAAATAAACATTATTTTTATAACCTAGCAAAAGCTATTTATAATTGTTTAAGACAATTTCAACTTATTGATATGTAAACGATCTAGCGTTTAATATATTTTTGTTGGTAGTAAAATAATACAATGGAAGGAGATTAATTCAAGAACGTTAAATATTTTAAAATTTCGGGACTACTTTTTTTAAGTATTAGTAATGAATATCGTGACAAATATTCATATCAATGATATTCATAATGATTATTGAATATTTAGAAAAAGAGTGATTCATAGGTTCTTAAAATATTTAGCATTACTAAATGAACGTGCCCCTAATACAATAATAAACAAATTGATCAAGTGATTAAAAGATGTGAAAAATATTATATGGCTTTCATTTTACTAGTATTTTTCATTTTTCAACATATTTGGTAATCAAATCTCAGTTACGAATTTTTAGCATCATGATGATTTTAAATCTTTTTTTACAGTTCTAATTTAATAGCTGACTCTAAATTGTACAAGTTTTTATCATTTCCATTTAAAGATTACTCTTGATTGTGGTTTGATTCTAATTCATATTATTTGTTTATACTTTTAATTCTTGAAAAAACAATTCCACCGTAAAAACCATAAAAATAAATAATACTTATGTTTATTTGTACATGTAATTCATAGTTTCATCCAATATATTTAAGGGCTAAATGCATGAAATAACAACTTAGTTTCATAATTTTTTTTTATTATAGTATTGTATTTTCAGTTTTTCTTATTACAACAATGTACTTTCAAATTATTTTTTATGAAGATATCGTATTTTGAAAAATCTACCTAATATAGCAATGTAACTTGTAACCTTTTAAACAAGTTAATCCCCACTTTTCTTTGTTTACATGGCTTAAATGAGGTGACATAGATGACACATTATTCTGATTACATGTCACTAATAAAAAAAATCTCTTGCAGTCTTTTTAATGGTTTCCTTACTTTCTCTTCTTATTATTCATATACCATCCAGCTATGTATTTTTTCTAAATTTTCTCAACTTTTTAGTAATTAACTCAAGTCATCACTCTTTTTAAAATATATTTAAAAAAATCATTCTTACTAAATTGTATGCAAATTAAATATTCTAGAGTAACATTTTTTTAACAAATATGATATTTTTTTAAGATAAATATTTTGTTTGTAAGAAAACTTAACACTTATTATTTAATTTTTCTAATTCAATAAAATATTATTTTTGTATTATTTTTTATAAAAAATTAACGATATAAAGTATGTTTTACAAATTTTCTTAATATTCTTATAACTTAATGAATATTTTAGAAATGATCTAATTAATTTAATACATTTATTAAATGATATATCAAGTAAATTTTTTAAGACAAATTGATATATTCTTTTCAATATAGATATTTTATTTATAAAAAAACAAAACAATTCAAATATATATATTTTTTAAACATTTTAAAAAAATTGTTAGGGAAATAAATTATGAATTACATTTTTTTTAATATTGTTGTATTTATGAATGATTTATATTCGTTTAATCGGTCTATATTTATTAGTAAGTTAATGTTTTGAAAGTACAATGTTATAATAAAAAATGACACATCAGCAATATATTACACGTGGACGACATACATGGACAATGAGGTGGCCTGGTATAATGGATAAATATAAAAAAAAAAATCTCAATGCTATAGTTAGTAGATTTTTAAAAGCACAATATTTAATAAAAATAGTTTGAAAGTACATTGTTATAAAACAAAAAAACTAAAAATACAATATTATAATAATTTTTTTTATATAAAAATAGGTTGATATTTCTTGGCATTTTAATCTCCTGTTTTGATGAATGAAAAAACTAACATTTTAAAAACATATGAAGACATTATACCCCAATCCCTATCTAACTTGTGTGGTGAGATGTCAAATATATCCTCGTTATTGAGAAGGCAAGAAATTCATTAGATTGTGTACTATAATACAATTAATAGGGGTGTAATCGAGCCGAGACAGCTCGTGAGATATTTAAGATCGACTCGGAATGTATTTGAAATCGACTCGTGAATTGTCGAGTCGAGCTCGAGATCGAGATACTCGAGTAGATAATCGAGTCAAGTTCGACCTATAAATTACTCGACTCGAGCGACTCGTGAGCCTTATCGAGCTTCTATAAAATTACAATTATACCCCATATATGTGCATATATATTAAATTATCGAGTGAGTCGAGTCGAGCTTTATCGAGCTTCAATAAAATTACAATTAATATTTATGTTGCTACGCGTTTTTTAAGACACAAGCGAGTCGAGTCGAGTCGAGTCGAGCTCGAAAGTGTCGATACCTGTCACGAGCTCGAGCTTGAAAATTTAGGCTCGACCGAGTTCGAGTCGAGTATCGAGCTGCGAGTTTGAGAGTCGAGTCGAACTCGAGCTTGGCACTGTGTCAACTCGACTCGGATCAATTACACCCCTAATTATAAACGCCAATTTTTATATCTACATACTAATTTGGGTAAATAGCATTTGGGGAATAACTTCTTTTTCCATTATTTAAATAAATACATATAAATTATCCTTAAAATATCATCATTCAAAACAAATTGAATCAAAAAATAAGTTTACTTTGTTCTGAAATTAAGAGTTTTGAAAAGAAAGTTAATATTTAAGTAAAAATATATTAAATATTTTAATAATATATTTAATTATAAAATTGTTCAAAAAGAATAGAATAGAAGTTCTTATAAGAACTTTCATTTTGTATTTTTAGGACTTATTTTTAACTCATCAAATTAAAATAAAATAGAGTAGAGTCAATAAAATATATATAAAAAACTAAGAATTGTCACTTCACAAAAACCTTTTTTTAATTACATGGATATCCAATCCGCTATGCAAGCTGACTAATCATAGGACAACCACCTGTTTTGCAGGTAGCCCGAAGTCACCGCATTTAAACCTTTGTGACCATAAGGGGGTTTTTATTTTATTTTTTTGGATTCGAACATGAGATCTCTAGTGCAAATAGTATGTGTTGTAAGCATTTTTAACTTTTTAAGCTCAAACTCATACCAATCAGGTACAAACTTCATAGTAAAAATCAAGATTTTTATACAAAAACTTAAAAAGTGAAGTTCTTATAAAAACTCTCCACGTATTACTTCTACAAAACTCTCCACGTATTACTTATACAAACCACTTCAGTGTTTTACTAATAAAAATATATTAAAATACTATTAAAATTTTACTTTTAATACTTTATTTTAGAAAAATTATCACAGATACTATTGATCAAAACATCTTTTGATCTTTTTAACATTTCTTGTCTTCAAAATAAAAAATAAAATCTAATTCTTTTTCACAATAATATACTCTATGTTATTACAATTAGCATTTTCATTTTTATAATAAAAACACTACACTATATACATCATTTTCCAACAAATTGTAGAGAGCCCAATGGGTTCTGGCCCTACTTGCCATTGGTCCCCCTCCCACTTCCATATGCACCCCACCCCTTTTCTTTACAAATACCTCCTTCCACTCTTCACCACCTCTTCACCACCTCCAAGAATACACACTATTCCCACCTATAGAAAACACACACTAACACAAAGAAAAAATAATGGGTGAAAGGAAATCAAACAAACTCTCACAAGCAGCCCTTTTGAAACAAATCCTAAAGAGGTGTTCAAGCTTAGGCAAGAAACACGGATACGATGATATCGATGGCCTTCCACTCGACGTCCCAAAAGGCCACTTTCCGGTTTACGTTGGTGTCAACCGAACCCGATACATCGTTCCGATTTCATTCCTGACTCATCCCGAATTCCAACGCCTGTTGCAGTGGTCGGAGGAAGAATTCGGTTTTCGTCACCAAATGGGTCTCACCATTCCATGTGAAGAAGTTGTTTTCCGGTCACTCACCGCCATGCTCCGGTGACGTCCCACCTCAACCACTCGGTTTTCCGATTTTACTTTTTCGGCTATAGACCCATGTGAGGGAATTTTTAGGTATATAAGTTAAATGGAGATTTTAATTAAATCAATGACCTTTTTATTAGTATAAAGTCATTTTTTTAACCATAAGGGTTGTGGCGGACTGGCTGAGGCTCCGGGGATGTGGTGGGATATACTATCTGTCCGGGTTCGAATCCAGTCATATACAACAATTGTTGTCACGGAGTTTATCAAAGTTGATGTATTGCAATCATAATTTACCGGAATTAGTTCACAAAAAAAATCATTATAAGACAGGAGGTTATGAATTTAATTAAAAATGTATTTAATGTTATTTTCCTAAAATGACCCTGCATATGGTACGGGATATAGTACCGTATCACGAATTTTTTGAAGAGAGATGGTGTCTTTGAGATGAAAGCAGCATTTTGCTTTTGCTTCTCGTTTTTGAAGGATAGTTCGTTTTCCAGACTCAAAAGCTCTAAAAATCAAGCAGAGTACAAGTTTTGATGCATGGTGTACAAGATACCAATTGTAATGTTTCCTGGATTAAGAGATCACGGCTCTGGAGAAAATGAACTAAACTTTTTTCGCAAAATCTTTCTTCATTTTTTTTGTGATTTAGATTTTGTATCATGTAATGATTTTTAATTTGAACCAATGTTTGGGTGATGTTGTAAATTGTAATGACGAATTAAACCCCAAAAAATTATTAAATCTAAAGTTATTTTGTGGGTTAGATCAATATGTACAAAGGGTAAGATTGTAATGTGCTGATTTTGATGTTAAATTTTATAAATGAAAAGTGTGAAACATAATCACAAGACACAATGTTCATTAACTCAAACAAAATTATATGTCTTATATCTGCCTTATAATGAAATTAAAACATATTTAACTTTTTATATTTTTATATTTTTAAATCTATATTTCTTTTTTTATGTTATGTATTTTTATGATTGATGGACATGAATGATTTTTCTTGTTTTTTATGCACAAGAAATCGAAACAATTTTTAGCCTCTTATTTTTAACAAAATTTTGTAATAATTATTAACCGGTAAATAGATATATGTGTTGTTTGTGGTTGAGGTTGTAGTCTCGTAAAGGATGTGGTGAAATATTTCACATGTCCATTTTAATTTCAGACGTATAAAATAATTATGACAACTGAGTTTATTAGAGTTAATTTCTTAGAGTCAGAATTTATTAGGATTAGTCAGGTATAGTATGAGACATCCTTAAAAATAAAAATAATATAAATAAATAAATAGATAGAAATATTCGGTATATTTTATATTTAAATAAATCTAATAACAAAATTGAATCTTTGAAAAATATCCCTTTATGGGTTACCATGATAATGGGCACATGAATATTGTTTATTATTGTCATTTGCAATATGAAGGACAATAACATGCATAGTGTCCATTGTACGACTACATCATATGTTTCTTTTGCAAAATAAATCCTTCACATATTGGTGAAACTTAAAGCAATTTGACCTTTAGAAAGATGGAAATCTAGTGTTTAAAGTGGATCAAATTTTTGTATGCAAAAAACTAAAAAAAAAATTATATTGTAATGTAATTCTTGAATTTTTATTTAATTTTTTTATTCTAGTGAAAAATTATAAATCAACCATTAGAAATTACAATAAAACCAAACATACTCAACATATCTTACTCGAAAATAGGATTTTAAAAATATAAAATAGGAAAATTAATTAAAAAGGAAAATTATTAATAATAACTTTTTAATAAATTCGGATACCTAAAATATTCAAAATCTCTCCCAATTTACTAAAATAACAAAAATTTCTGTGGATGTATTTTGTATCTTACGAAATCCTTTTGTTTACACGTACATTTCGTATGCATACGAAATCCACATTAACATATGTTTTTTCAATGTTCCAGATCACATATGAAATCCATCCACAAAATCACATATGAAGTCCACATAGTGGGGAGTGATCTACGAAGTCCAAGTCACAAAAAAAAACTTATGAAATCCAATCTATATTAATTTATACTTTTTATCCTTATAATTAATTAATTAATTTACATTAGAGTAAACTACATACTTGGTCCCTAAAGTTTATTGGTTTTAACAGTCTATGTCCCTAAAATGAAATATCTATGGCTTGCATCCTCGTGGTTTCCATTTTATAACGTATTGGGTCCTTAAAACTAACTTTGTTAGACTTTTTCTGTTAAGTAGGTTAAGTAAGAAGGACATTTTGGTCATTTTAAGTTTAGGGACCAAACATGTAATAAAAACCATAGGGACCAAACATGTAACTTACTCTCTATATATTTTATATATACTTAATACTTAATTAATTAATAATTAATAACATATATATTGTATATAATTTATCACCATAATTTTCACAATTTTTTATAACATTGTTTTTTTTATTACAATAATATATTTTTAATTCTGTATTTTTATTATGGCATGATAGTTACATTTTTCTTTATTATAGCAAAATATATTCAAATTATTTTTTTTATTATGACATTATAGTTACATTTTTGTTTATTATAGCTATATATTTTTAAATTATTTTTTAATTATGGTATTATAGTTATATTTTTCTTAACTATAGCAATATGTATTCAAACTATTTTTTTATTATGTCATTATAGTTACATATTTTTCTTTATTATATCAATATACTTTCAAATTGTTTTGTATTTAGCCATTGTACTTTTAATTTTTTTATTAAATTGTATGAAAGTTATATATTTTAATGAAACATATATTTTAAACATATACAATTGTTTTTTTTTCTTAAAAAACATATATATTTTTAAATAAATTACGTGGCATAGATAAAATGAACCATCAATTTTTTAGATAGTTTCCTCGCTTTACCTTCCAATTATTCATACATTTTTAAAGGAATTCTTAAAAAATAGATGAAAAACATAATATAGGTGGTATATAAATAATCGGGAGAGAAAGAGATGAAGTTATTCAAAAAATGTAAAACACATTTTAAATAACTTCATCGCTTTCTCTCCCGATTATTCATATACCACCTATATTATGTTTTTCATCTATTTTTTAAGAATTCCTTTAAAAATTTATGAATAATCGGAAGATAAAGTGAGGAAACTATCTAAAAAATTGATGGTCCATTTTATCTATGCCACGTAATTTATTTAAAAAAATATATGTTTTAAAGGAAAAAAACAATCGTATATGTTTAAAATATATGTTACATTAAAATATATAATTTTCTTACAATTTAATTAAAAAAATTAAAAGTACAATGGCTAAATACAAAACAATTTGAAAGTATATTGGTATAATAAAGAAAAATATGTAACTATAACGACATAATAAAAAAATAGTTTGAATACATATTTCTATAATTAAGAAAAATATAACTATAATACTATAATAAAAAAATAATTTAAAAATATATTGTTATAATAAAGAAAAATGTAACTATAATGCCATAATAAAAAAATAATTTGAATATACGTTGCTATAATAAAGAAAAATATAACTATCATGCCATAATAAAAATACAAAATTAAAAATATATTGTTGTAATAAAAAAAACAATGTTATAAAAAAAATTGTGAAAATTATGGTGATAAATTATATATAATATAATATATATATATATATATATTATTAATTAATAATTATATATATATATATATAATATATATAGAGTAAGTTACATGTTTGGTCCCTGTGGTTTTTATTACATGTTTGGTCCCTAAACTTAAAATGACCAAAATGACCCTCTTACTTAACCTACTTAACAGAAAAAGTCTAACAAAGTTAGTTTTAGGGACCCAATACGTTATGAAATGGAAACCACAAGGATGCAAGTCATAGATATTTCATTTTAGAGACCCGGACTGTTAAAACCAATAAACCCTAGGGACCAAGTATGTAGTTTACTCTTTACATTATGTCTCTTTTTTGTTATTTTTTGTTTTACACTTTTATCATTTAAAATACATTTAAAAAATAAGTTTTTATTTAACAAATTACATCATTATGATCATTTTGTCAATACCTTCGAAATGAGTTCAATATTGAATATGATTATGTATTTTAACGTATTTTTAACATATTTTAGTTAATATAGAATTATATATTTTAATTTGATAAGGGTGTAAAGTGACAATTGGAAAAACAAATGATGTACCATAAATTAAATAAATAACTATAAGGGTATAAGGTGTAAATATTAAAAGTATTTTTCCGTATCATATATAATAATATAATTAAATCAAAAAATATTTTTCTTTCAAAATAAAAATAAAAAAAATATTCGACATTGGACTCATTTTGAATGTATTGACAAAACGATTATAATGATGTAATTTGTTAAAATAAAAACGTATTTTTTAAATGTATTTTAATTGATATACAATTATATATGTTAATGTGATAAAAGTGTAAAACGAAAAATTAAAAAAAAAGAAAGAAATGTAAAGTAAATTAATTAACTAATTATAAGGGTAAAAAATATAAATTACGAATTTGTCCCAAAATTGCATTTTCGTATGTGTTACATACGAAATGGGTTTATCACACACACATACTAAATGGGTTTATCACACACACATGCGAAATGGTTCACACACACATATACGAGATGCTAAGGGTTGTCTGTATGTCTGTCCATGGAGGGTATTATGCTTCACTTCAACACTAATGGATACGAAATGCTAACCAAATGCAAACATACGACAAAAGGTTGTCTAGCCTAATGGATATTAGGTAACATCCTAAGTTACTGGTGGGTGGTATCCCTGATTGGCGAGAGTTTGAACCCCGCGGCTGACAATTCTGAGGTATCCAAGTTCTTTGGGCTAGTTCAGGATGAGTTCATGGGCCAGTCCATAGGGCTGGATCATGGGCGCAAGAGATTAGTTGTTGCCCTTTTGGATCCGGATTCCCTTGGGATGTGTGAGTGTGTTTAAATGTCGTCCAAAAAAAAATGCAACCATACGAAATCACAACACATACACACACATTTCATATGATTTAGTTTTGCATTTCGTATCTTACGGAGACTTTGGTTATTTTAGTAAGTTGAGAGAGATGTTGGATATTTTGGGTATACGAATTTGTTAAATGGTTATTAAAATAATTTTCCCTAATTAAAATAACCATTTAAAAAAAATACAATACCCAATATAACCATTCTCTCTCCTGACTTATCAAAAAATAACCAATAAACTAGTGAAACTTACCCTCGATTGGGATGTCCTTCATAGTAGAAATCAGAATTTACGCTTTTGGTCCCTGTTCTCGTGAAAATACCTCTCAATTTAAAGGCTAGGGTTAAAAGTGAAAATTTATTTTACACTAATATATATATATATATATACATTGGGATCACGTGAGACCATCCTGTTCCCGTGAGACCCGTGAGACCACCCTTTTACACTTGAAATTTCACAGCAAAAACATCGTGAAGATAAAAAAAAAATATGATGGGTTCACGTGAGACCAACCTGTTCCGGTGAGACCCGTCGGAGACCCGTGAAACCACTTTTTTACTCTTGAAAATTTTACAGCAAAAACATTATGAAGGTAAAAAAAATCTGAACCTTCATAGTAAAAACACTGTAAAGGTTACCTTCACAGCAAAAACACTATGTAGGTTACTTTCATAGCAAAAATAATTTAAAGATTCATATTTTTTACCTTCATAGTGTTTTTGCTGTGAAGTTTCAAGTGTAAAAGACTGGTCTCACGAGTCTCACAAAATCAGGATGGTCTCACGTGATCCCAAGTCTATATATATATACATATATATATATATGAAATAATTTACACTTATTTTTCACTTTTATGCCTGAATAATAGATTATAGATATCATCTAATTTTACAAATTCATACACCTAAAAAGTAATATAATTAATTGAAAGATTCCATCAAACATTTATTTTAAGATTTACTTAGTTTATGCAAAACATTTATTTATTTTAGTCTATGACATACCTTATCGTTAGGGTTGTAAACGAACCGAAAGTTTAATGATCCATTCATGAACTGTTTAGATAGTTCGTTTATTTAATAAAGGAACGAACATGAACATATTTTTTTCTTCATTTACTTAAATAAACGAACATGAACAATAGTCTTGTTCATTTATTTATGTTTGTTTATGTTCGTTTACGTTTGTTTATATATATAAATATATTATGACATTAACATGTAAAATCATTAATTTAATTAAAATTTTAGAATTACAATGAACCTTTAATTTAATAATAATTAACATTGTAATGAACAATTCTAAAATTTTAATAAAGTTAATGATTTTACATTATAATGTCATAATATGTAATATATTTATATATACAAACGAACGAACGTAAACAAACATTCACGAACGAGAACATCCTCCATGTTCGTTTATTTAACTAAACAAACAAAAAAATGTGTTCATGTTCGTTCGTTTATCAAAGAAACGAACATAAACGAACTTTCCGTCAAATGATTCATGAACAGGTCATTAAACGTTCGATCCACTTACAACCCTAACGATAACGTTCTTTGATTATAACCGTCATAAATTAAAATAAATGTTTTGCATAAATTTATTAAATCTTAAAATAAATGTTTGATGGAATCTTTCAATTAGTTATATTACTTTTTAGGTGTATGAATTTGAGAAATTAGATGATATCTATTATTTAAGCTTAAAAGTGAAAAATAAGTGTAAAATTGATTTATATATATATATATAGAGGAAAGTTTAAATGCAAACTTAAATTTGGTTGTGAACGTGAGAACAAATAAGAGCGTGACACGTGTTTGAATGTAAATTATTTTAGACTGAATAATCAAAGAAATATTAGACCGAATAAAACTGAATATAGTTTTTATTAAGTCTGAATAATGCTTATTCAGACTGAATAAAGAATATATTCACTTTTATTCGATCTAAATATTTATTTGATTATTCAGTCTGAATATGACACGTGTCGCACCCTCATTTGTCCTCATGTTCACAATCAAATTTGAGTTCTTATATGTACCCGCCCTTATATATATATATATATGTGTGTGTGTGTGTGTGTGTGTGTAAATGAGTCCTCTGGATCACTACTTTTCATCAGGAGCATAAACTAGAAGTATAAAATTAATTTTCATTTTTAACCCTAACCTCGTGTTCGCACAAGGACAATGATCAAAAATGTAAAGTATGATTTCTTATTATGAAGTACATCACAATCGAGGATAAGTTTCACGAGTTTGTAGGTTATTTTGGTAAATCAAAAGAAAGAATTGTTATATTAAATACTGTATTTTCTAAAATGGTTATTTTTATTAATTTCCCTAAAAACTATACAAAATTCATTTCCCTATTCTAAAAGAAAGAAAGATGGTTTTATATATTAAAATAGAACAATATTTTATGCGAACAATGTTTTGCCTTGGTCATGTGCGAATCATTCCAAAAAGCAAAATATAGTATGGACACAAAGAATAAACTACAAAGTGGTTTAAATTTCTGAATTGAGTAGAGTTATAATTACTTTTCTATAACGTTGTACCACATAATTGATACTTTATATATAAGCCGAATTGCCACAATTAGCTTTTTGTTGGCCGATTGAATGCTGACATTTTAATAATAGAAGATAACATATCATAGTTGTTTAATATAAGATGTAATAAGTCCAGTTAAAATTGGTTTAACTAGTAACACGCGGATGGTGGTCTATATGGTTTCAAACAATAAAAATGATTTTTATTTATTACACAAGAAAACTAGAAGCAAAGATGCAAACCATTCTCCTTATAAGATAGGATATGTCTATTAACATGTTATAGCAACTTTTTATTGTTAGTAGTTTTGATTTTATTTGAGAGAGATACATATCAAATATTATTATATTATATATCACATCTTCAATATCATCTAAAGTCAAAGTAAGTTATTACACATATACAAATCCAAAGAACTGATGGTTTTCTTTAAATAAATTAAAAAAGTTACACTATTATTGGTAATTTTTAAGATACAAGTAAGTGATTCTGTAAAGAGCAATGGTTCAACAACGTAGAAATATAACTTTATACATCATATATGTTTATAGTGAACTGATCTTAAATAAAATAAAACAAAACAAACCCAATATACACTAACTGAATGTAAAGAATGCGTATAAGATGTAAGTAAAAATTTACTTTATCCTATCCGAAAATGAATTGATCTTAAATTGATGTATAGAAAGTTGCAATTAGGAGATAATATAGGGTAATGTTTGAAAGTTTGAAGTTGATTGGAGGTTGTTTGAATGATTGGAAGTAGTTAAAAGGATGTTATATGAATTGGATAATAACATTGAAAGACAAATGGGGATGTCAAGAAAGAGTTGTTACTTTCATTCGATGATTGTGGACATAAATTAGCAAACCCATTTATAATAGACCCTACCCTTGGTCCATGTGGTCCTTTTATTATAACCATCTTTAATTTGCAAGATATTGCTTCCCATTATTTTATTTCCTTCAAAA
Organism: Silybum marianum; assembly: GCA_036898165.1. Lineage (NCBI taxonomy): Eukaryota > Viridiplantae > Streptophyta > Magnoliopsida > Asterales > Asteraceae > Silybum > Silybum marianum. Next base: position 8,204,741 of record CM072540.1, on the reverse strand, counting down.
ATTTACATTACGATCACTGGCGGATGTAATGGGAAGGAAGTGGGAGGAAAGGACCCCACTAAAAAAAATAAAAAAAATTCAAGGTTTAAAATCATTTTTTTTACTTTTTGTTTACTTTTTATTTGGTTTCCCCTCATAAATATTTGTAAAGGATCCTATAACTCTTGCCGACCATTGTCGACATTAAAAAAAAGTCTTTAAAAATCAACCAAAAAAGTATCTGAAAAATCGGAATTCTTTTTCGAAATCGACAAAAACACTAAAAAATCTCTCGAAATCAACAAAAAACTTTTAAAAATCTCTCGAAACTGTGTAATTAGACAAAAAAAATGTCGGAGGACTTTTACGCGCCTATAGTCTACCTTAAAAGTGACTCTACTGAACAAAAATTCTGGATCCGTCACTGATTACGATTATTGATGCAAACATGTGATTTAATAACAAATAAATTTATTATTAGTAGATTTTAAGGTGCTGTATATATAGTAAACACATAATATTATCAAAAAAGGAAGTTATTATTTTCGAGTAACTATTACTCATGAGTAGCAATAACATATAAATACAGTTGAGAAAAAAAAGTTATGATAAGAAACATAAAAAGAGATCTCCAACTTCGAATCAATCCTAATTGAATTTTAACACTAATGAGGTGCATTGAGATGCACCAGATCAATTTTCTTCTAAAACACATTTCATGGGTGGACATCAGATTAAAAATGATCAAAAGTTCAGATTCCGTATTACCCTTCTCACTTTAACTCTTCTTCTCATACGATCTTTCTCCTCAATACATGTAGGCCCCATACTTAATAGGGGTTGTATTAATTACATAAACTACCGTAAAAACAAGGTTATAAGATGCCAAAAATGTTTAATAGACTGCTTTATAGTACTTCAGTTTAGGACGTCTTAACAATTTTTTACGATACTTATGAAATAAAGTTTTCTATAATTTTTATGACATTATCTGAAAAATTTCATTATAAAAATCAATGTCCTACAAACATTCTCTAAGTGTTTATAAAAATCAGTTTAGGACCTTTCTTATAAGTGATATCACACTTTATTTTAGAAATGTCTTGAAAAACTTGTTAAAACGTTAAAAAACATTTTATAAACTTATTACAACATTTTTACATATGTTATACCATTGTTTGATTCTATAAATAGAAGTCCTATAAACATTAGATTAGGAGACTTAAACATTTTTTACTACATATAAGCCCGATTTCATTATAGTAATAATCTTATAGTTAGGGGTGTTCATGGTTTGGACGGATTAATCTACCAAACCACAAACCAAACTTCAATGGAAATTTAGGAGATATCCAAATTGATCGGCTTGCCAGCAAGTGACCAAACCGGTCAAACCAGAGCACAAGAAATGGTGTGATCTGATCAGTTTAGGCGGTTTGGGCCTCTTATGGGTTTTAAACTAAAAAAACGCAACATCTATATTCAAAATGAAATTTCTACCAATATAACATTATTAAAAAATAATATACCAATTTATTAACGAAATGTCCATCTCTAAAATAAAATAAAAACATTTAGCAAGTTGAAAAACAAAGTTAAACGAATACACCAACAATAGTTGCATTTATGAATAAATATTGAGCAAGTTGAAGAACGAATTGGAATTTTGGATTTGATCTTTGACATTTACTAGAATTTTACCAATTTAGATAATGTGGTCAATTGATGAACTGTTAGGTCTAAAAAAAATTGTATCCGAGATCACAACTATTGAAGACATGAAGGGTGAAAGTGTAAAGTTAACAAAGTCATCAAAATGGAAGGTTCAATTATAGGAATATATTTTATTGTGTAAAATAAAAGGATCTCATTGTAAATAAGACAAGTGTATAATGTCTTATTCTTTTGTTTCCTTATTACGATTTCTCTCTACCATATAAATAGAGGCTTAGGGGGTGTTTGGTAGAGAGAATTGAGAGGAGAGAAATGGAATTCTCTTGTTTGGGAGAAGTGGTCTTAAATTTTGGGCGGAGAATTAAATTCCTGGGAATTGGTCTATAGTGTAAAAGTAGAGAAATGCAATTCTCTCAATTTTGAGGAGAAATGCCGAGAAATGGTCCATCCTTGCCACCCGCCCTTGCCGTCCGATCTTCACCTTGACATCCGCCCTTGCCGCCGGCCTTTCAACTTGCACCCAACACCTTGCCGTAGAGATGGTCAAAAACCGGGGCCTGGCCGGGTCTCAATCCGTCCCGGGCCTCAACAGTAATTTTCGGATCGGGCTTTTTGGGACCGGTCCAGGTCCCGGTCCTAACGATTTCAAGTCGGCCCGTTTAGTGTCTTTTCGTAACCGTTCCCGAAAACCGGCCCCGGTCCCGGGCTCAAACCGGGCCTTCAATAAAAAATTATTTTTTATAAAAACATTAATTCTATTTATTAATTTAATATATTATATATATGTAATCATTATATATATACAATTGGGTCACTCAAATACACCTTAAAACATGTTTTATTGTAGTTTTATAATTGGTTTTCAAACAAATACACTTAAAAAATACGTTTAGTCAAATACATTTAAAAATACGTTTTTATCATAAATTGTATTTAGTTTTCAATCAAATACACTTAGAAAGTTAGAAATACATATAAAAATATATAAAAATACATTTTTTTTATAAAAACCGGGCCGGTCCCAATCGGTCCCATGACCGGTCTCGGGCCAGGCCAGGTCGGTCCTACAAATCGCTCCAAAAATGTAACCGGTCCCGGTTTTCGGTCCTAATAACCGGTCCCGGGCCGGGCCCGTTTAGCCATCTCTACCTTGCCGTCCGCCATTTCTCTGTTTCATTTCTTTGATAATATACCAAACAAGGGATCAATTCCAATTCTCCACCCAATTTCCATTTCTCCCCATTTCTATTTCTCCCAATTTCCATTTCCAATTCTCCCCAATTCTTTTCTCTGTACCAAACACACCCTTAGGGTATGCATTATTAGGCAAAAGAGAAAAAGAGATTATTATCGTGTGGTTAAGTTTTTCATTCCATTACTTTGTAAACACAATGTACACGTGAGATATATGACATAGTGAAATTATTAATCATTACCTGTTGAACATGGGATCCACAATTGGTATCGAGCCGAAGACTTGATCAATTTGGATTAATTCAAGACGATTTCTTATAGAAAAAAGTTCATACGACTTTTTGTGATTTTTGGAGATTAAAGGTATTCTCGTTTGGTTTTCTTGATTTTATATATTCGACTTTGATATAAGATTCTTATCTGTGTGTTTCTTTTCTTCTATCAAAATCGGTTTCATCAAAAGTTTTGATTTTTAAAGTTTTTTTCGAAGTTGTTGATACTGTTTCACTGATTATCGCATCGATTTTGAGACTTTTTGCCAAAACTCCAAGCTTTAAATTTGTTTGTGTGTGTCTTGCGAACAAAAAATTAAAACTTCATTAAATTTGGACAAGTTTTTGGTAGAACTTTAAAGTCCTCGGGTGAATAATATTTTTGTCAGGTGAATAGTAATTTTCTCGGGTGAATAGTATTTTTGTCAGGTGAATAATAACTTTGTCGCGTGAATAGTAACTTCTCGAGTGAATAGTAACTTCTCAGGTGAATAGTAACTTTGTCGGGTGAATAGTTACTTTCTCGGGTGAAAAATAACTTTCTTGGGTGAACAGTAACTTTGTTGCGTGAATAGTAAAAAAAAATCAATCTTTTTTTCATATCCAATTGATTACTTAGACCTTCTTGTCAATAGAAAGACTCAAAAACTCTGTTCCTTGCAACTTTTTCTAGTCAAAAAACTTTAGTAAATGTCTTTGATTTTGATAAAAAAACAATTAAACTTTTGGTAAATTCAAACACGTCTTGGTATTTTGGAAAATTGATAACTTAGTCATTCTCGTCCATAGAAAGACTCAAGAACTTTGTTCCTCACAACTTTTTTTAGTTAAGAAAACTTTGTTATCGTTTTCTTCAATGTTTTAAAACCCAGGTTAACCTGGTCGGTCGAACCGGTTGGACCGGGACCCGGGGTAGTGACCGGGTTAACTAATGTCGGGTTAATGCATATGACCGGCCCGTTTCAACCCGGCCCGGTTTCTCAAAAACCCGGTTAAACCGGTGGTAAACCCGTTTCTCAAACTCGGTTAACTTGTTTGTGTATTTTTAATGTTGGAACTTGTGGACATCAAATTATAGATCACTAAAATAAATAAAAAGGAAATTAAAAATACAAATCCGTCGAAAATCTGTCGGAAATTTCCGACGGATATTTTTAATTAAAAAATATATAATTATTTTTCGTCGAAAATCCGTCGGTAATTTCCGACGGATTTTTTAAATTAAAAGAAATAACTACATATTATTAATTATCTGATTAATATGTTAATAAATTGGGAATAATGTTTCCGACAGATTTCTGATGGAAAAATCCGTCGGAAATGCCAAATCCGTCGGAAATCCGTCGGAAATCTGATTTTCCGGTGAAGGGTATTCCGACGTCCAAATCCATCGGAAACCATGTTTTTCCGATGGATTTCCAACGGATTTGGCCGTTTAGCCATTTTGTTTAGTAGTGTAAATCACATATGATCTTAAACATATTAAATGTATTTTGTTACATATCACATATGATTATGTTTCCATTTTATTTTTCTTTTTTAAAGTTAATTTTCAATCAATGTTTTCATGCTTTAAATCATATGTGATTAACAATGTTTTAAGAAAAAAAGTCAATTAATTATGAATCACATGTGATTTAAACTAAAATTGTAATTTTTTTTTATATATTACTTTAAATAAAAAATAAACTATTTAAATACAAATTAAATTGCGCTTATTTTAAATAATTTTGTGAGAAAATAATTGTTTTAAATAAAAATATAAATCACAAAAATGGTTTTTAAAAAAATAATCTTAAATAACTCTTATATAATCAAATGACTTTTATGCTCTTATTAATTTATATTTGTTGAAGGATATTGTGCTTTCATAAAAAAGAAAGTGATTTAAGGAATAATTTCTAAGTACTTAGAGTTACCATATTGATTGTTTCCTTTTTTATTGTAAACTCATCCCTATTTAAAGGGTTCATTATTAATGAGAATGACTACAGATTTTGTTCTCCTTATTATATTGTTGTTCTATTTAGTTTTTTCTTTAACACGTTATCAGCACGTACGCTCCTTAAAACGAAGTAATCGTAAAATTAAGCTAAGATTCGATGTTTGAGGTAACTTTTATATGTTTTAGTTTTAAATTATCACTATATTATGCTTTATGAAGATGAACAAATATGATAATTTCGTAAGAACATGTTTTCTTCACTCTAATATGCATTATGTTATAGATATAGTGTATGATTTATCACTTCTATGAAATCTTAATTTACGAATTGTTTATGTTTATTTTTATGGAATTTATATAATATGTGTTAACATGATACTATCATTTTTAAGCCAATAATTGTTACATACATGTTGTTTGTAGAAAAAAAATTAATAAATAACACCATTCTGTTTTGTTAGATCATATATCAACAATGCTTTATTGATTTGATGGACATGAAGATTATATACATTCTTTGAATTTCAATTTCTTTATTAAATTATCAATCATTATCGAAAAAAATATGTAATTTAAATTCAAAAATGCTATTGTTTAGGAATAAAATAAAAATAAAAAAATTTACATATAAATTACGACATTCTGTAAAAAAAAATATCATCTCCTTTGCATCTATTTTAAGAAAAAGAAAATAATATATTTTCCTTTTAAAAAATATCCAATACTTTTTTTCTATATCATAATGGAGGCGTGTATATTTTTTTTATATAAAAAAAATTGTTGTAGTGGTAAACTTATTTGGTTGGATGGATAAATCATGTTTGCTCTATATATCAAGTATTTGATTATTATCTTTTTTTTTTCCAATGTTACTTATGGATTGTTAATTTATGAAATTTTTTTGGATTTGTTAAGATTATTTATTATAAACTTTGAGTCATTAACATTTAGTTTGTTATTAATTAAATTTGCATTTAAATATAATATAATTGATTAAAAACTTATCTTAATCATTATTGTTTAATTGATAACATGATTTATTTTATATGATTTTATTTCATCTTATTGTTATTATATTAATTTGAACTGGTTAACTATTATTTGTTTATTTAAGTCAATAGTTTTAATATGGTATTAAAATGTTTAGTAATTTAATCATGGATTTAGTCTTAGAATTATCTTCTTTACATAATATATAAATATTTATCTTAATTATTTATAATTTCGATCATATAATTAAATTTTAAAAGTTACAGTTTCAACCCCATATATTTTGGTTTCCTACCAAAAGCTCCAAAAATATTATTAAGACATCAAAAGTTTAAATTTGACTTTAAATGTCAAAACCAATATTTATTTGTCTAATGACATAATCTCTAAAAATACCATTTGGTATTAATACATTGAAGTTGGCTTCACATGCCAAACTCGTATCATTTTTGGCCTCATGCCAAAAGCATAAAACTATTATTGTATCTTCAAATTAAATAGATCGTAAAATATTGATTGGATTTTGTTAAACGGGTGTAAATAGCCCAAGGTTTATAGGGACTAAAGAAATCCATGTGATTCCTCTACTACCTGGAAATCCAATAGATTGAGGCTATGTTTGGCAAACTAGCTGATAAGCTAGCTTAAGACTTATAAGGTAGCTGATGACTTATAAAGTAGCTGATGACTTATAAGCTAGCTGGTAGCTGATAAACTAGCTGATGAATAAGTTATGTTTGGCAAAAACTAGCTTATGAGCATGTAAAATGACAAAAAAAGACATATTGAAAAAAATAGTCAATTACAAATATTAAATGATATAACTCAAATAAATTTCTAATGATATAATATGTTAATTATTAAAAATAAAATAGTAAAAATTAAATAATATAAAATGTTAACTGAATGAATTTAAAATTGATTATTATATATATACTATAAATTTTGAATTTGTTCAAACGAATTTTAGAAAAATTATACATTATTTATGATTTTCAATAACCATTATCTATAAAAATCAATAAAATTGATCAATTTCACATATTATAATTAATTAATACTTAAAAAATATAATTAATAATTAAAGTAAATATTTTATTAAAACTATTTAATATATTTTAATTTATTTATGAAATAAAATAAATATGATGTTAATTTTTATGTATTTTATATGCACATTTTTAGAATCGTTACATTTGCTTTTTGATATCCTAACTTATTGAATAATAAATACTATAGTATAATTAGTATTTATTGTATAATTAAAACTAATTAATAAATTATAGTTAAAATTAATTAATAATATGTAACTAAAATTAATTGATGATTTTTAATTAGTATAAATTAATATTGAATATGAATATTAAAATTTATTTTATGATTAATAATTAGTATTTATTTATAATTAGTATTCATTAATAATAAGTAATAATATAAATCAAGGGTAAAATTGGAAAAAGTCACAATAAGCTTCTCATAAGCTACTCAAAGTAGCTTATCAATAAACTAACTTATAAGCTAGCTTATGTACATCCAAACTATTACTTAAAAAATAAGCTAGCTTATAAGTCAGCTTATAAGCTAGCTCATTTTTGCCAAACAATGCCCGAGTGATTTATTTTCACAAATATAAATATTGATGAAGTACTATCAACAAAATTTAAACATACAAAAATCCAATAATATTATGATAATGAAATCTCATGCATAACATAAATGATTATAGACCATGATTTTAGAAAATCATATATTCTCCATTATTTACAACCATCTGGACTCGAAAGAACTTGAGTACCATAAGATAGGCAAATATGTAAAACCCATCAAAACATATTGACCCTAAAAATCACCTGTTAAAATACAAGTAAATATATTGAGATTTTTGAGACAGTACATTAGTCACAACCTTTATAGAGAATGTCATTAACTAGAATCCCTTAAGAACAGTGAGACGCCCTGAAAAGGAAAATCATGAGTATCTATTACTATGTACTTTCCAAACTAATCACACAGTGGAATGAAACCCATTCGATTACAAGAAAATGATTGATTTCGACAAAGAAATATTGTGTCTCAAAATACATCTCAATTTTCATGGCAAGGAACTCATAGAAGGTTTCCACCTTTCATATACCAGTATTCATATTAATGAACCATAATGAGCTAGAGTATAACCTTTAGACAAATTCATCAACCTACTGTAAGTGGTTGAGAGATATAACAAGGTTATTTCAGATCACTAAACATGTTGGAACAAAGAAAATTCTCATGGTCAATAATGAAAGTGTTAAAGGTGGAACAACTTCAAAGGACGGTGAGTTAAAGACAATTTCACATAGGTGACATCTATACACCCCATGGAAAAAACCATGGAAACGGTAAGGGTCATGACAAGAGTTGAAAAGGGTTTTACAATTCTCGGAGCATGAATGCAACTACTGCCTAAAATATAATGGACAATATAAGAAGAAAAATGTGCTAATAATCGCTCATATAAATATAAAAAAGAACAAGTTGGAAATGAACTATATCAGATTAATTTAAGATTGATTGAGCATAAGTTTATTTGAAGTATTAAATTAATTTCATTTGCTGATGAAAACCCAAATATTTAACTATTATAAATGTAAAGAAATACATCAAAATTACAAATATAAAACTCTCAATATTCTCCGTTCCATGTTGGAATGTATCGAGGAGAACTTGCGTGTTTTTGTGGGACCTCCCACACAATCATAAAAGATAGACTAATATTTACTCCTCCAACCAAAATACTTAGACGATGGATTGTGATTTTCTTGTTAGCATAGGATTAATATCATTACACTAATGAGAACCTTGTTAAAATATTTGTATCAATTGGAAATCGTAAGAATGAAAATGGGTATATATGTACATCAACTCTAATGATATGAAAAGAACGTATATTAGAGAAATTAATGTGTCAAACTAGTGGATTATCTAGGTCATCAAATCTTATTATGTCACCAATAAAGAACTTTGGGACAATTACACATATATATTTTGACATGACCTTATGGGACACCATGATGATTACATAATGATGTGTGTATTGAAAAATACATATAGACACATTATCTTTCAAGTGAAAGGCAAAATGGGACGATTAACCAAATTGCAACTGTTGCTTCTGCAACACAAAAAGTAACACCACCCTCATAATATGTCATCTCGAATACCTAAAACTTTTGTATACCCTAATCCATAGCCAAGACAGGAATGAGACCATCCTAAAGCTAAGGATATAATACAAAAATATTCCATTCTTACAAATAAATACAAGGTTATATTTATGGACATAAACATCCAAAATGCGGACCATTAATGCACTTTATGGTTCTGGTTTCGACACAATGAACACAAGTTGTATTATTGTCCATGTGAGATGCTGCACTCTAGCACTAGCTAAATGTTCAAGGGCTCACCACCCTGATTATCTCATCAAGTCTACATGACTTGGAATGCTAGAGAATTTACATCATAAGAATTATGCGCAACAATTAACCTGCATTTGTCTGGGGTTATGCAAATATTACATGCAGCCTTACTTATTTGATTTTAGACGGTAACTGGATATAAGCCTGATATTTTATATTTACGCATGTTTGGTTGTGTAGTACATGTGCCAATTGCGCCCCCACAGCGCACCCAAATGGGTCCTTAAAAATGATTCAATATAAGTTGGATATGAATCCCCAACAATTTTCGCTAATTCGAATCCTTGATGGGTGATCTCTTTACCGCTAGATTAGCAAGTTGTTACTTTGATAAGACGGTCTTCCTGTCGTTAGGGGTGGATAGGAAAAAGGATTTTCCATGGGAACGACTGGAAGTGTCATAGAATATTCCTATTATGTCTCACTTTGATCCCCAAACATTCAACTTGTAAAGTTGAAGTCAAACGAATCAGACTCGATGCCTGATACGTTAAATGTTATTCCAGATATACAAGTTGCAATCACATATACAAGTTGCAAATATACCCGCAAGGTTAAAAGTCCCTAAACAAGGGCACAACGCCATCGGAAAGTGCGTTGCAATCACACATGGTGGAGGTGTGGTTGAGGTCGTGGCTCCCAAAAGAAAATAAGGGAGGCTACTTGGTTCGGTAGGTACTCTTATAAAGGAAAAGATGAGTAAGGCACAACCATTTATCATCAATACATAAACCTCTCATGATATTATCTCTGACTAAAACTATGTCTATGAATCATTACTGGAGGACGCTCCGAAGTCAATATTTGATTCAGAGATCAAATAAATCTCAAATGAATTATGAAAGTGCATACGAGTCGATGGACAGATCGTAGATACTCATTGATGATATTCGCAAATATTGTTGCTCGTGAGATGATAGAGCACGATGACATCGAACCATGCTCAGTTGAAAAATGTCAACAAAGAGCAAATTGACCTAAATGAAAAGAAGCAATCCAGGAAAATTAAACAAATGAATGGGTATTTGGTCAGGTAGTGTTAACTCACCAAGTGTAAAGCCTGTAGGACATAGATAAATCATTTGTCAGATAGCGTAATGAGAATAATTAAGTCATAGTGTATAAGGCTTTTCTTTTGGCGCAAGGTTTCTCACAACACCTTGGATTGACCACGAGAATACTTACTCTCTCGTAATGGACGCTATAATGTTTTGCTAGTTAATTAGCCTAGTAGTTTCCGAAGGATGGGAAATGCAGCTCATGGATGTGATCACTACATATTTCTATGGGGATATAGATTAAGAGATATATGAAAGTGGTTGATGATATTATATTACCCAAATCAAGTAACTTTAAAATCACGAAATACATTTGCAATGAAATTAAAACACCCACTTTATACATTAAAGAAATATAGGCGGATATGGTATACCTACCTAAATGAATACTTGATTGGGAAGGGATATAAGAACGATGAATTATGCCCATGCGAAAACGAGTTCTAGTTTTCAATAGTAATTTTATATGTCATTGCTATGAACTTAATAAACACCCTTGATGAAATAAGAGACACCATAAACTACATGAAAATCTAAAGTTGAGATACAAGATCTTGGGAAAACTCGTGTTTACTAGTTATATGAACTAGGACACCGAGCTTGTGGAGTATTGATCCACCGATCCGCATATGTCCAAATGATCAGGCGATTTAATAAGGACAAAGCGCATCAGGCTAGCACTCCCATGATCGATCGAAGTGTTAGATAAAAGGAAAGATCCATTATGTCTAAAGGATGACGACTAAAAGGTTTTTGGGAGATGGAATTCCCTATCTAAGTACAATAGGCGCATTATTGTACTTAGCACAATACACCTGACCGTATATTGTATTTCTCAATGACTTCGTTAGCTAGATCTAGCTCAGCGCCAACGCAACATCACTGGAATGATATCAAATTAATTTTTTGGAACCACTGATGTGGACTTATACTTCCCTTGCAAATAGAAAAAATGGGATTGATAATGAAGCTTCAATGCCTACTTTGGATTTGAACGGCAAAAGTACCAGCCTTTATAGAAAAACATAAAATATTGTCTTGGTATATCTTTGCTGATATTAACTATTTATCTAACTCATACAAAGCTTATTCCCAAATTGGATAAGGAATTACCATAAGGAACATGCCAATTGTTTAGAAGTAAACCAGGCAAACCCTTATAGGTACCTCTTCAAACTATTCCGAGAATATTACTCTACGTGAGACTGTTCAATATTCTACATGGTTAAATAAGGATTACCATTGCACATATTAGAGGAGCTAGTATATTGAGCTCTAACCAATATTCTACCCGCATATATGTAAACAATGCATTGTATCAAATAAATGAAAGTAAGATACATCAAGGGTGATAACACAAAAGCATATTATACTTAAGTTTCTATATAATCAGCAATAACAAACTCTCTTCTAGATTCAAGTGAAGCAAGTAAGATGTCAGAAGGAAGTGACATATTTGATTAACATATCATTACCTGAAACCATGTTTGGAAACATTAGAAAGTATCGGAATACTGAGACCTTCAAAACTCTTTTGATTAATGCACGAATCAGGAGGAGTAGTAGACAAAAGGGGGAGTCTATTATATATGTAATATTGGTATGTTGTGCTTTTTCCTTCACCCAAGGTTTTATTTTTCCCATTGGGTTATGTTCCTTGGTGTAAGGTTTTAGTGAGGCAACAGTTTCTATACCATTTTGTTTTCTTAACTCTCATGATTAATGTACGAAACTGAGAGAATATTAGACCAAAGGAAAAGTCTATGTATTGCAAAGAAACTGGTGCGTTGTACTCTTTCCTTCGTCCTATTTTTATTTTTCCCATTGGGTTTTATTTTGACGTAAGGTTTTAACGAGACAATAATGGTGCACAATCATTCCCTTGACTCGGCATAAGGGGGAGTGTTGAAGGATATTGTGCCTTCATAAAAAACGAAGTGATTGAAGGAATAATTTCTAAGTATTTAGAGTTACCATATTTATTGTTTCCTTTTTCATTGTAAACTCATCTCTATTTAAAGGGTTCATTATTAATGAGAATGACTACAGATTTTGTTCTCCTTATTATATTGTTGTTCTATTTAGTTTTTTCTTTGGCAATATTTGGATTTTTTTTTATTTTAGGCACTATTCAATGAACTGTGTGGTTCATATTCATTATCTTATTTTCTTATTTAGATATCATTCTCGTATAAATCTGCCACAATATATATATATATAGAGAGAGAGAGAGAAGTTCAAATGCGAACTCAAATTTGGTTGTAAAGATGAGGACAAATGAAAACGCGAGAAGTGTCTGAATGTAGACTATTCATACGGAATAATCAAAGAAATATTTAGACTGAATATAGTATTTATTCAGTCTGAATATTTTCTTTGATTATTCAGTCTGAGAGCGCGATGCATGTCATATTGAGATTGAATAATCAAGGAAATTCCTTCTATTTCCCCTCATTTTTGTGAAATCAACATTTGGGGAGTCTTCTGCGAGTGTGTGCGTGGAGAGCAAGCAAGGGGGAGAAGTGTGGCTGAAGAAATTCTATTCATCTTGGAAGAGGAGTCATTGTGGAGCTTAATCAATTTCACATATAATGTTCATTTTTTTCAATCTGAGCTTTCTTCATTGGGAATTGTTAGAGTCCTTTGCTTATTCAAAGGTTCTAAACCCATGGTCCTTATGGAATAGATGTAATGTTGAGGATATAAGCATCTATTGTTGAGTATTTATTGATTTGGGTTTCATCTCATTGCTTATTCATGGAGCTATTGACTCCTTGGAGTGTTCATGTTGGTAACTTCGTTAAAGTATGAATCTCAAGCTCTTATGGGTGAAAATTTGTGGAGTAATTGACAGCTCTCATTTTTTAGTGTTATTAATTACTCTTTTCTTACCCATTTTGCTTCTATCCCATTCATTTTGTCTACTTCGCTCCAAAAAGATGATACACAGTCAAAAAGTAAATTTTATGCAGTTTGAGGTCATTACTGGGCAGAGTGGGCACAAATATGCTTACAGTGGGCATTTATAAACTGGTCACAAGTACTTTTAAACATTGTTTTCTTATCCTTGAAGGCATGGTTTGGTATATTCAGCATGCTCGAAATTCAGGAGGTATGGGACAAATAGTGAAAACTATTTGTACTATATTACTTCTTTATTTTCTTGCCATACTTGAAGAAGACAATAAAAGGAGGCTTTGGGATGCAAAGGAAAGACACCAATTCACATCAACTTCTACTCTCTCATCTCCATCAAAGGCCATCTTTGCATAGAAGACTAATTTCTGCAGTTTTACTTTTCTGCATTTAAATTCTGCAATTTAAGTTTATGTAATTTTATATTCTGCCCACAAGACTGTTCACTGTGAACATACTGTTACTTTTAATTAAATGCAATTCCTTTTTAAGTACTTATTTATTATGTCTTTTATTATGAACTAACCACCTCTTTGGGTGTGGGTGTGAATCATACTTAAGGCTAGTTGGCAACACTTGGGTGATGCCATAATTACTAATTCTTGAGTCGGGATATAACTCAATGCGGATAAGCCGATCACTTTGAAGTGTTAATATTAGACATTATACCTCGAGAGGGGCGGGCTAGAAATACGGCTAAAGTGATGCAGAAAGATTTGAGAAAGTCTTTGATAACCACGTAGAGATACGGGTTTTGTATGATTTACTAAGGTTCAAACTTTAGTCGAGTATTTTATCACAAAGAGATTTGGGTAAAATGCTTTATACTAATCGAACTTGATTTTACATATCAAACTTAGATAAATCGTCAACCTTATTAATTAGTAGTTATGGAAACTTCATAAACACTTTGTAAAGCACGATTAATATTTATTCATTTTCGAGAGATTGGAGTAATTATAAACCATTCTTGTGATTTACAAAGTATTAACCCAAGTATCTCCACAAGTGCCTTAAGGAAAATTTACACCCATTACCCATCTTTTAATTATAAATTTAATTTCAACTGTTCAAATCACCTCAACTTTATTCTCGAAAAGTATTCAAGAAGTTCATGTCAGTCTCTAAATCTCAATAAGTCCATTCCCTGTGGAAACGAACTTGGTACTTGTACCGCTTTATTACTTGAACAACGATCATAGTGTCGGCGTGCACTTGCACTGCCCCTTTGCGGACTTCGTACCTATAGTGCGAACCTATACGATCTTTTGCTATCAAGTTTTTGGTGCCGCTGCCGGGGAGTGGCATGATTTTTAGATTAACTTTCATTCGAGCCTTGATCATTTGTTTCATGTTGTATGCCACGACTACAACACGGTGAATTTTTACCTCTTGATCCTGAAATTGAAAGAACCATTAGGCAAAGGAAAAGAGGTAGAAATAATCGACGAAATCGCAATCGAACCATGGCAGCAGAAATTCTCATTCGGGAGCCCACGGTAATGATTGCCGATGACAAAAATAGAGGAATACGGGACTATGCTACACCTGAATTCGGTCAACTGGCCGCAGGAATAGGTAGGCCCAATGTGACAGCTACAGCTTTTAAACCAAACCGGTAATGTTCCAAATGATTTTTGCCATGGAACAATTTGGAGGATTACCATCTGAAGATCCGCACTCTCATTTAAATTCTTTTATAGAAATGACGGATCATTTTAAAATTCCCGAAGTATCACAAGAGACCTTACGCTTAACACTCTTCCTTTATACTGTAAAGGATAGAGCTAGAGCATGGCTAAATTCACAACCTCCAAATTCAATCCTCACTTGGGATGATTTGGCGGAAAAATTTCTAAAAAAATACTTTCCTCCGACAAGGAATGTAAAAATTAGAAATGAGATTATGGCATTTCGTCAAGAAGAAAATGAAGCGGTTTCGAATGCATGGGAGCGATTCAAGGACCTTTTACGGAGGTGTCCTCACCACGGAATCCCTCATTGCATCCAATTGGAAACATTTTATAATGGAAATTCAAATGCCGCTAAAATTATTCTTGACGCAACGGCCGGAGGCGCTTTCACATCTAAAACTTATAATGAAGGGTATGAAATTTTGGAAAAAGTTGCGAATAATAATACTGAATGGACAAACCCTCGAGCTATTGTTCCTAAAACTTCTTCAGGATTGAAGGAAATTGATGCCATTTCATCCTTAAACGCTCAGATTGTAGCTTTAACCACTTTAGTTAAAAACAATTTGGGCCTAATAAGAGAAAAGAATCAAGTTCACTCAATAATGTCAAATCCGCCAATAACTGAATCTTGTGTCTTTTGTGGTGAGGGTCATTCTTTTGAATGTTGTCCCGGAAATCCGGCTGCAGTAAACTATGTGGGAAACAATACTAGAAATAGTGCATTCTCTCCCACATATAATCAAAACTGGAGAAATCATCCTAATTTCTCTTGGACAGGAAATCCCGGAATGCAATCACCAGGAGCCACCCAACCACAAAACCGACCATCAAATCCTCCGGGATTTCAACAAGGCCCGCCTCAGAATTACCAAGGAGGCCAATCCTCACAGCCTTGTATGCCCAGACAAACAAATAATTCAGATAATAATAATTCAATCGAATCATTGCTCAAAAGTTTTATAAACCAGACGAATGCCACTTTTGAGAGGTTTTGAAACCCAGCTTGGACAATTCGCCACTGATTTAAAAAATCGGCCACACGGCACTTTGCCTAGTGATACCGAAACTCCAAAGGCTTATCCAAAAGAGCATGTCAAAGTGGTATTTTTGAGAGAAATAGAAACACCCGTCGAGTCCGAAAAAGCACAAAAACCGCCTTTAGTGTTAAAACATCATGAAGAAACAACACATTCTTTTGATAAATCAAAATTTCCAGTGTTATTTCCAGAAGCCAAACAGATTTCAAAAATTGTCCAGAAAACAATGATGTTGCCCAGTTCCAGCGCTGTCAAACTCCCAGCTCAAACTGCCCACAGTGAGCAAATTGATTCCACTATGAGCACGATAAATTCACCTCCACATTTGAGAGAATTACCTTTTCCGGAAAGATTGAAAAACAAAACTGTGGATGCTCAATTTAAAAAGTTTTTAAACATCTTCAAACAACTCCACATTAACATACCGTTGGTAGAAGCTCTTGAGCAAATGCCAAATTATGTTAAATTTTTGAAGGATATTCTAAATAAAAAAAGGAGGTTGAATAAGTTTGAGATTGTGGCTTTAACCAAGGAATGTAGTGCGCTTTTAACTTGCAAAATTCCTCCCAAACTCAAAGACCCGAGAAGTTTTACCATCCCGTGTTCAATAGGAGGAAAAGAAGTGGGTCACGCCCTTTGTGATCTTGGTGCTAGTGTAAACCTCATGCCTCTGTTAGTTTTTCAAAAATTTGAAATAGGAGAGGTACGACCAACCATCGTCACATTATAGTTAGCCGATAGAACGATCGTTTATCCGAAAGGAAAGATTGAAGACATCTTGGTAAAAGTTGATAAATTTATCTTTCCAGCCGATTTTCTAGTTTTGGACTATGAAGCCGATAGGAATGTGCCCATCATTTTAGGAAGACCTTTCCTTGCAACAGGCAGAACCCTGATAGATGTCCAAAAAGGAGAATTGACCATGAGGGTAAATGATCAACAAGTGACTTTCAATGTTTTTAAAACTCTCAAATATACATGTGAGATGGAGGAATGCTCATCAATAGAAGCTTTAGGCCATGATATTGATGTAAGTTTGATTAAGGAACCAGAGGATATGGAGGAAGAAATTTTAGAGGATAGTTTAATTGAGGTTGTTGATGCTTTTGAGCAAATAGTTTTCCAAGAGAGAGAAACACAAGTGCCCTCCAGTATCAAAGCACCCAACCTAGAATTAGAAACATTCCCAAGCCACCTCAAGTATGCCTATCTCGTTGAAGGAGACAAATTACCTGTAATAATTTCTTCCAACTTAAGCATTGAACAAGAAGTAATATTGATAGAATTATTGAGGAAACACAAAAGCGTCATAGGTTGGACCATAGCCGACATAAAAGGAATAAGTCCGTCCCTTTGCCAACATAAGATAATTTTGGAGGATAACAACGTTGGTAAGGTACAACCTCAAAGAAGACTTAACCCAATCATGAAAGAAGTCGTTAAAAAGAAATTTTAAAATGGCTTGATGCGGGTATTATTTACCCCATTTCCAGCAGTGGTTGGGTTAGCCCGGTGCAATGTGTACCCAAGAAAGGAGGAACCACGATTATCTCCAATGAAAAAAATGAACTTATTCCCACAAGAACCGTGACTGGATGGAGAATCTGTATGGATTATAGGCAGTTAAATCTAGCTACGACAAAGGATCATTTTCCCTTGCCTTTTTTAGATCAAATGCTAGACAGATTGGCCGGAAAGGAATTTTATTGCTTTTTGGATGGATATTCGGGTTATAACCAAATTCATATTGCACCCGAGATCAAGAGAAAACAACTTTCACTTGTCCTTTTGGAACCTTTGCTTTTCGGCGTATGCCATTTGGTCTATGTAATGCACCCGCAACCTTTCAAAGATGCATGATGTCTATCTTTTAGGATATGATTGAAGACACAATGGAAGTATTTATGGACGATTTTTCGGTCATAGGTAGCTCTTTTGATAACTGCCTTACGAATTTGAAAAAGAGTTTAGAAAGATGTGAAAAACACGATTTAATTCTAAATTGGGAAAAATGCCATTTCATGGTACAAGAAGGAATTGTTTTAGGTCACATGGTTTCTAAAAGAGGATTGGAAGTAGACAAAGCTAAACTCGAAGTAATTACGCAATTACCCGAACCAATTTCGGTTAAAGGCATAAAAAGTTTCTTGGGACATGCGGGGTTTTATAGGCGTTTTATAAAAGATTTCTCAAAAATAGCAAAACCCCTTTGAAATTTGTTGCATGTCGATCAAACTTTTGATTTTACTTCGGAGTGTACAAAGGCTTTTGAAACAATTAAATCTACTCTTGTAACGACACCTATTGTGATAGCCCCACATTGGACCATACCTTTTGAGGTAATATGTGATGCTAGTGATTGGACTGTAGGTGCCGTATTAGGACAAAGAAGGAAAAAGATTTTTCACCCCATTTATTACGCAAGCAAAACTTTGATTGATGCTCAAATAAATTACACCACAACGAAAAAAGAATTGTTTGTCGTAGTATTTGCATTTGATTGTTTTAGGTCGTATTTAATTGGCACAAAGTGATTGTCCATAAAGATCATTCCGCCATCAAATATCTCTTTGCCAAAACCGACGAAAAGACACGGCTTATTCGTTGGGTTCTTTTATTACAAGAATTTGATGTAGAGATAGTTGACTGGAAAGGAGTCGGTAATCAAGTTGCCGATCATCTTTCACGACTTGAAAAGATTGTTTCAAGTAATGACAATCTAATGATCAAAGAAAGTTTTCCTGATGAACATATTTTGGCAATCCAACACCGTTCTGAACAAAAACCTCCATGGTACGCGATATTGCAAATTTTGTTGCAAGTGCGGTAAAACCATACCATCTAAACGAGCAAAGGTTCAAAAAGTTTTTACATGATTCAAAATAGTATTTTTGGGACAATCCAGTTTTGTACAAAATGGGGGCGGATCAAATTTTGAGAAAATGTGTTCCAAATTTTGAAATGACAAGGATTTTGAGCGACTTTCATGCTTCACCGTATGGGGGCCATTTTGGTGGTCAAAGTACGGCCTCTAAAATTTTACAAAGTGGATTCTTTTGGCCCACACTTTTTAAAGATGCATTCGAGTTTGTTAAAGGTTGTGATCAATGTCAAAGGACCGGGAATTTGTCTCAACGTAATGAAATGCCTTTAAACAACATTTTAGAGGTAGAACTTTTTGACGTTTGGGGTATTGATTTCATGGGACCATTCCCGATGTCCTTCAATAATCAATTTATTTTGGTGGCAGTTGATTATATTTCTAAATGGGTTGAGGCTAAGGCGTATCCAAAAAATGATGCCAAGACAGTAATTGACTTTCTTCATAAAAATATTTTTGTACGATTTGGTACCCCACGAGCATTGATAAGTGATGAAGGGACACATTTCGTGAACAAAATGTTAAGTATTGTTCTTGAAAAATATAATATCCATCATAGAGTATCCACGACATACCATCCACAAACAAATGGTCTTGCCGAACTTTCTAATCGAGAAATAAAATCTATTTTAGAAAAAGTTGTGAAACCCGATAGAAAGGATTGGTCGCTTAAGTTGGATGACGCACTTTGGGCATACCGCACAGCCTTCAAAACCCCATTAGGAATGTCACCTTATAAATTGGTTTATGGTAAGGCATGTCATCTACCTTTGGAACTTGAATATAAATCTTTTTGGGCCATTAAAGACTTGAATTTTGGGGAAGATGTGATAGGAAGGAAGAAAAAACTTCAGTTAAATGAGTTAGAGGAACTTCGTTTTCATGCCTACGAAAATGCAAAAGATTATAAAGAAAAAACAAAACTTTGGCATGATCGTAGGATAAGAAAAAAAAGTTTTGAAAAAAATCAACAAGTACTCCTTTTTAATTCAAGACTGAAGTTATTTCTAGGAAAATTGAAATCCCGTTGGTCAGGACCGTTTAAAATTGTTAATGTTGGACAATTTGGAACGGTGGATTTATTAAACCCGCATGATGATAGCATTTTTAGAGTCAGCAGGCATAGGGTTAAGCATTTTATCGCAGATGAAATGCCCAACCCAACCCCTTCTGATATCTAAAAATGGTAGGGTCATGTTGTAAATTTGTAAATATTTTATTATTATTCATTTATTTTCTTAGCACTTTGATGGGGCCTTTGTCTTTTGAGCAAACATGGATACAATTCTTGTCCAAACACGGGTGGGTTGATTTTTAACTGATTTGAATTTGTGAGGGAAATTCGTGTGTAAATCCAAAAGGGCCTTTTTTAGGATATCATCCTTCCGTACAACAAGCATGGGATTCAAAGATTTTTGCCACTTTTAGTCCAAAATTAAGGTAAGTTAAGGGGGTATTCTTGGGCAAAGTAAGAATTTTTTTTAAAAGGGGAGAGATAGGACGTATGTCCTATCAGGTACAAATTTGTTTCTTTTCCCATAAATATAATCATTTCTTGAAAAGGAGAAGCTTAGTCCTTATCACTTTCCCTCCCACAAAGAAACTTCTTATCTTCTTGCCGGAAACCATGGCTCGGTCCAAAAGACTTACGCCGGCACCATTCCCCACTCGTCGTTCCGTC
Source organism: Silybum marianum (assembly GCA_036898165.1). Taxonomy (NCBI): domain Eukaryota; kingdom Viridiplantae; phylum Streptophyta; class Magnoliopsida; order Asterales; family Asteraceae; genus Silybum; species Silybum marianum. The sequence continues at coordinate 8,183,959 of CM072540.1, read as the reverse complement.
CGCCATCGAAGAAACCTCGACGAAAGTGCAACACCATCTGTATTTGCACCACCGGAGGCCACCAACAAGAGATCTGGGTCTATGACAGAGGCTGTTCTCTCCGATGGGTCGTCAACTGTTGCCGCCAGGTCAAGGGATTCCACAGCCACCACCATCGATCACTCCGATGCAACTCAGGGGCATTAGAATTCACTTGCGTCAAGGTATGTCCATTGTTATGTTGAAACACATGAGTAACTAACCCTCAAGTCATCATTGACAACCCCCTTTGTGAAGCCGACGACAAAAGTCGCCGCCAGGACGACCGCCGGACCAACCACCGGAGCCCTTTCCCTCAAAACCCTAGAACTCCCACCCTTAGTCATTATCCCAAATCAACCACCCACACCCTATAAACCCATGTACATTGCTCTTACCGTCGGCCCAAGCACCACTACTGAAATTCCACCACTAGTTCATGCTTCCTCAGTTTCTCAGTCATCTAAAGTGTCTGCCCAACCATCAAAATCAACTACCTTCCCCTCCAGTTCTGTACCAATGTTTGACCTTCATGAGAGAGGTGAAGAGGATGAAAACTTTTTGGGGGAAAATACTTTCTTTGATTTTGAAAATGAGGAAAATATGGGGGAAGAAGGGAGGTTCCCCTTCCAGTGTACTCAATCTATCCACCCCAACTTGGTAGGGTCTTCTAGTGAAGAACTCATCGTTTCAATGCCCCCTTTTTCATCTTTTGAGTATTCCAGCCCTCACAATGAGCACCAGGTACCTCTCTCTCTGCCCACAACGCTGCCCTCTATAACTATCCCCATCTTTGTTCCCATTACTACTCCTACAAATTTGGTAACCACTACCCGCCCCACTAAAGTGCCCACTTCAGTTGCTACCCCTGTGCCCACAACCGTACCCACTTCAGTCCCTACTGTGGGGAACTCCAGTAACAACCAAGATTCAACTTCTAATGAATCTTCGGAGGAGGACGATTCCTCTGATGATGGGAGCTCATCCCCTCCTAGAGAGCAGACAAAAGCTGAGGGGAAAAGGCCAGTAGTTGAGGACAGGGACAGTGATTGTGACTACGAGGAGGAGATACCGATCCAAAAGTCAAAAAGACGATTAACGCGCAGCCAGATTGCGAAGGCAAAAGAAGCGTCACCTTCTGATCCAGCGATTGCACAGAGGTATGAACACTTGCTCAGAAATAAGTTCTTGGTAGAACGGGCTTTCGACCCCGGCTTGCTTGCTTAGCGAGTTGCCACAAAACAACACCTTGTGGCTTTGGGTTGGCAGGATATGGTAGATATTCCTGCATTATATAATGAATAGTGGGTACGGGAATTTTATGCTACGGCTGGCCTCTTACGAACCACACCTATCCGCATAAGGGGAACATTGGTGGATTGGTCTGGACCCATCATAAACAAAGTTTTGGGACTTGGAACACCTTTTGTGTGTTCCTATAATCAACTATGTGCAGGTTATCTACAAGTCCAATAATATGAGATCGTAGCTATCCTTACACAGCTGGGTTATGGGTGGAGACTGAGCAATCGCCGCCCGATCGTTTTGGCAAGCCACCTCCACCAGGAGGCAACCCTTTGGTTTCAGTATCTAAGGCACAATGTCAGCCCTACTGTGCACGACAACACACTACCACGAGATAGGGCTATTTTGCTTTACTGTTTATTGCAGGATTGCCTAGTGGATTTGGGTCAGGTTGCCTTTGAAACATTGGAGGTGGCCGTAACTTGTCTTCATGGACGGTTAATCTTTCCCTGTTTAATTACGAAGCTGATAAGGGATGCGAATGTGCCGGAATATGTCAGTGATGTTATTGCAAAAGGAACCAACCCTATCGGGCATGATACCATTGATAGAAGGTTGAGGGCCTCCAGACTCATGCCACCACCGAAGACCCCGTCGCAACTGCTGTTTCTGCCACTGATGTCGTGCCAACCCACGCTGCGGATTCTTCCACAGCTGCCACCACCACCATTGCAGCACCCACCACCACCGTGCCAGGCCCCTCTGTTATTCCACCCTCGACCCACGGTTATGGATCGGAGTGTTGGCTTACTGTTTTGTCCTAGCAGAGAGAAGAAACAAATTAAACATTGGCCAGTATTTGGAAAAAGTTGGAAAGCATGGATGACCGCCTTTCTGTTGTCGAGAAGAAGATCCTAGAGGTTGATCGTATGCCTCCAACACCACCTGTCATGCCAAGTATATTTGTACGACCACCTGTCATCTCAACTCCTATAGTGTCTTTACCTGTGATACCAGCTGCAGCAAGAACAACAGTTCCCACTGTGACAACAATTCCCACCATGACCACTGCTGCCCTTGGTGGGCAGACCCCAAAAGCTGACTGACTAGTTAGTTATCTCATGGCATATAAATAAAACACAAAAAAATAAAAATAAATATATATATATACATATATAATTTACATATCTGTTTATATTTATATAAATAAAATTTGTGACCAAAGAAACCTTCATTTGGTTTTTGTCACAAGGGCATACACAAAGAGACTCTTATAAATATCATACACCCTTTTGTAAGTATAGAGCAAGTTTGGGGGAGGGTTAAATACACAAATCCATGTATAAATAGCCCAAAAATCCCTACGGATTAGTGAAAGCAAAAACAAAGTCAAGAGAAAGTAGTACTTCATTCATACTCAAAGAAAGTATCAACATCATTTTTCGTAAGTTTTCCTTTTTCGTTTCGCTCTCCGTAAAACATTCTTTTTATTTCTTTCTTTTTACTTGAGGACAAGTAACAACTCAAGTTTGGGAGTATGATAACTCTCATTTTTGAGTGTTATTAATTACTCTTTTCTTTTATCTTTATGTCTTTTTCTTACCCATTTTGCTTCTATCCCATTCATTTTATCTACTTCGCTCCAAAAAGATGATACATAGTCAAAAAGTTAATTTTATGCAGTTTGAGGTCGTTACTGGGCAGAGTGGGCACAAAAATGCTTACAGTGGGCATTTATAAACTGGTCACAAGTACTTTTAAACACTATTTGCTTATCCTTGAAAGCATGGTTTGGCAGATTCAGCATGCTCGAAATTCTGGAGGTATGGGACAAATAGTGAAAACTATTTGTACTATATTACTTCTTTATTTTCTTGCCATACTTGAAGAAGACTATAAAAGGAGGCTTTGGGATGCAAAGGAAAGACACCAATTCACATCAACTTCTACTCTCTCATCTCCATCAAAGGCCATCTTTGCATGGAAGACTAATTTCTGCAGTTTTACTTTTCTGCATTTAAATTCTGCAATTTAAGTTTATGTAATTTTATATTCTGCCCACAAGACTGTTCACTGTGAACATACTGTTACTTTTAATTAAATGCAATTCCTTTTTAAGTACTTATTTATTATGTCTTTTATTATGAACTAACCACCTCTTTGGGTGTGGGTGTGAATCAAACTTAAGGCTAGTTGGCAACACTTGGGTGTTGCCATAATTACTAATTCTTAAGCTTGATCACTTGAGTCGGGACATAACTCAATGCAGATAAGCCGATCACTTTGAAGTTTTAATATTAGACCTTAGACCTTGAGAGGGGCGGGTTTGAAATACGGCTTAAGTGATGCACAAAGATTTGAGAAAGTCTTTGATAATCACGTAGAGATACGGGTTTTGCATGATTTACTAAGGTTCAAACTTTAGTCGAGTATTTTATCACAAAGAGATTTGGGTAAAATGCTTTATAGTAATCGAACTTGATTTTACATATCAAACTTAGATAAATCGTCAAGCTTATTAATTAGTAGTTATGGAAACTTCATAAACACTTTGTAAAGCACGGTTAATATTTATTCACTTTCGAGAGATGGGAATAATTATAAACCATTCTTGTGATTTACAAAGTATTTAGCCAAGCATCTCCACAAGTGCCTTAAGGAAAATTTACACCCATTACCCATCTTTTAATTATAAATTTTATTTCAACTGTTCAAATCACCTCAACTTTATTCTCGAAACGTATTCAAGAAGTTCATGTCAGTCTCTAAATCTCAATAAGTCCATTCCCTGTGGAAACGAACTTGGTACTTGTACCGCTTTATTACTTGAGCAACGATCATAGTATCGGCGTGCACTTGCACCACCAATTTGGAGACTTCGTACCCATAGTGTGAACCTATACGATCTTTTGCTATCAGTAACCTCTTAATCTAGGTTAGAAATATTTCAGGATTGATTTAAGGAAGTAATCTATCGTTATAATAATTTTGGGGTTTGGAAATTGGTTTTTGTATGTTGGAAATTGAGTTTGATGCTGAAAATCGCTCCAGGGACGAAGAAGCCCAAACAGTGGCTCCCGTTGGTTGCCACGCGGGTTAAGCCATGGCATAAGCCGCACGAGCTACTGTTTGGCGCAACTTCGTCCGTTTTGGTTTTCGCATCGAGTTGGGACTTGGACCTTTGATCTAGGGGTTTATCTTACGACCAAAATAGAAGACTTTTGAGGGTATTTCATTAGGTTAACACCCATTTTATCCTGGTGAATTGAGGCTATAGGTTTGGGAGTTTTCACCGTTTGAGCTTGGGCAAGGCGTGTCTACTTCAAGTGAGTTCCCTATCCTTTCTAAATGCAATGTGTTATGTTCTAAAAGCTTTAAACACTGATTATGGTTTTAATTCGTCGATTCTTATATGCAAACCTACCACACTTTTATGAGTATTGGGTTATATGTGCATTACTTGTTTTGTGTGGAGTTATATATATCAAGAATATATTGTACAATTAAAATCCTATTACCATAAGGGGAATGTGGGCATATAGGTATGGTTCATCCCGAACCGGATTGTCACGAAGGGAATGTGACGACAAAATCATTCTTAGCCATGTAACATCCGTTGGTTGTTTTGTACCCGAAGGGAATGGGTTATTTGTTCAGTTAACCAATGCAAGTTTATTTCTAAAACTATTTTTGATGTTAACTAGTTTATTTGGGAACTCACTAGACATTTCGGTCTAACCCTCGCTTTTCAAAACAAACCATTTTCAGGCAGGTACCTTGCGGGGAAAGGAGACAAGGGTAAAGGAAGGATATAAGCTATTATAGAAGATCTCAGTTTAGTATGCACTCTTTAGCAATTTCAGCTGTTGACTTTAGAATTTCTGCTACTTATTGAATCTTGTATTGAATTAATCCGTGGTTGGTTAATCTTATGATGGTTAAACTTTGGATATTTATGTTAATTTGAATTTCTATATTTTGGGGTGTTACATTATTCATCCTGAATGATAATTATTCATGATGAATAATACATGGATGATCTGTGAAGGTGTGGAGAAATGATGCGTTCTCTTTTGTTCCCCGGTTCACAACCAAAACTCGATAAGTTCTCAATTCGTCTCGATGGGTGTTGGATTACATTGATGAAAAACGCGATGTTTTATCACGTTGAAGAAAGTGTTGAAGAAGGTGATGTCGAGTTAAGGATTTACGGTGTCGAGGTGTTGTACACATTTAAACGTACATAAATATTTATAATGAATATAACACATATAGAATTTCACGTAAAATTGGTTTTAAAAAAAATTATATTGAGATGAATGTCATGTCGAAGAGCATGGAATTCTCGTTTTTTTGATGTAATTTGTTTGATTAAAATATTAGTAATTTTTAAGATAATTTGTTTTAAACTTTAAGTAGGTAAAAGTTTTTAAGATAATTTGTTTTAATCTTTAAGTAGGTAACAGTTTTTAATTAAAAAAAATAAAAAGTCGAATATGATAGACGTGAGTTTAAATTATCTTCCATCTTTATCTATAATCATTTTAATTAATAATTTTAAGTAAAACTTTATTTAATATAAGTTAAGATCAATAGAGATGGAGTGCCTCACATACATAATAAAAATTGAGTTTTTATTTAAAATTTCTAATATATATTATATATATGGGGAGATATATATATATATATATATATATATATATATATGACAGTTGTTAATATTGTCCATAAATGAATAGAAGAGGCCCAACATGTCTTTCCCATGTCGCAGCCCACGTATTAAGCAGGTGGTTCTCCTTCCTTCTCAAATTATTATCTTTTTAAAGTTGGTCTTTATTAAATTTCACATAATAAAATACTTTTGAGAATTGGTTTCCTTCCATTTCCTATAAATAAAATAAATTCTTAAAAGACATTGAAAAGACAAACCAACATGTTGAGTTACAAGGTAGAACAAGTAATGCAGCCAATTGTGTATTATATAAACCTTAGACAACTCAGTAATCTTATCTACGTATTCATAATAGCTTATTCGATTTAATTCCATCATAATATATAAATAAGATAAAAATCAAAATACATTGCTTAATGTCAGCAAAATGATGTATTATTATGTTGATGTGATCGGTTACGAGACAGAACTGTCCGCAAGTGTTTTAATATAGTATTTATTTAATGATAATATTATATATCTTGTTCCACGAAAACAAGGTTGACATGTTCAACCATTCACAATTGTTTTGGTACAGTATTTAATAAGTCTTTTAATTATGTCACTAACAATTGTACGTCTTATAGACATACATTACAATAACTTGTTACAACGAAGTTGAACAATTTAATATGACTCGAAAAGTTAATTGTCCTATTAGTCTTTTTCAAACGACTTAAAAAGTGTTATGCGAAAGCGTCCTTAAACCATGTTTTGTTGTAGTATTTTTTTTAGTATTCTAAAAGAAGTTAAAATAATTTATGAGTTATGTTTACCTTCTAGTCAGGGACGGAACTAGGAAAATTTTCAAACGGTTGCACCGTTTATCTATAAAAAAAATATCGAGATATTTTTTTCACACCATCATTATTGGTCTATTGGTTAGTTTATTAATTTTCATACATGAGGTCTTGGATTCAAGTATTTTATTGCGATTTTTTTTAGAAACATAATAAATTTGAATTTAAAAGCAAAAAACTATAAAAATGAAGCTAGTGGGATTTGAACTTGGGTGTAGGAAAAGCCTTACAAACCAACTATGTCAAGGAAAAGTTGTGTCCTTGTTTGTAGTTTTAAAATATATATGGTGACACACAACAAAACGATACGGTTGCACCTTCCATAAACATTAATTTTTTACCCTTCGCCGGAGAAATAATACGATGGCCCGTGCCACCGTAACCAACACTACAGGTCCGCCCCTGCTTCTAGTTACAGTTTATTGTTTCCCTCACAATATTGAAGTCAATGTTCTAAAAACCTCATTGCGATAGTTGTGTCTGACGCCATGTTATTCTTGCAGTACGCCATGACCCAATGCATTTTTTTTGTAACACTATATTTGATTTTTCTTACTCTTTTAGTTTCTTATTTTTTTTAATATATAACATAATTTAAAATGTTTAATATCATTAATTCATTAAGTAATAATAGAAAACAAAGGTTTATATATGTATATGCTTTATGTGATATATAAATTTGTCGTCATAAGACACGTCTTGAAAAACGGCCATGGCTCATTGTGAATTTTAAGGATAAGAATTGACCTTGTCACTATGCCACGTGTCACACTATTTATAACCTTGATTGAACTTATATTTAGATGATTAGATCCTTTAGATGTTCAGTTTCAAATCTTGGCTCCTAATAGTCAGCTTTAATATATATATTTTTTTGAATCACATCAAGGAGGGACCTATATAAGCTTATTGGGTATTCAGAAAATGACAGTATTTCAATAACAAAAAGATTTAGATTAAACTATAATTTTGGTCCATGTGGTTTACACCCAATTAAGAAAACCATCCCTAGACTTCAACAAGTATAGTTATCGTCCATACTTAGCTTTTTTGCTTTGAAAACCTTCCTTCAACTTAATTGTGTTACGTTCTTTTCCATTACATTAGGGTTATATTAGTCTTATTATTATCTATTATGCTTATTTTATTTTAAGAAATTAATGAATACTATAAACTAGAGGGACCAAAATTGTAGTTTATATATAATATGTACATAGCCGATGTTTATTACCTGCAGTCCAACTCCATTCTTACCCTCTGTCTCCGACACAACCACTCCTCCCCGAGCCACCATCACCTATAGATTCCATTGTCGGTCCAACCATCACCACCACCACCACCACAATCATCCATACCTTCCATATCCACCACCCCTACCGTCCACAGCGCACCTCCATCGATCACCCACCTACACCCACAAATGTTCCAGTCGGTGAACACCACCATAACCATTCATAACCCCACCCTTATCTATAGATGTGCCCACAAACAAAATATAAAAAACACATATATATATATAGAAAAGTTCAAATGTGAACTCATTTTTGGTTGTGAATGTGATGACGAATCTCGGTACTTATCCCAGGTCGATAAAGGCGAGCTTTAGTTCCCTCCTTTAATAATCTCCACCCTCCCATGAATCGCGTCAATCCTCCGTGATCGCGTCCACCATAACCAAAGATGTGTGGCTGAGATTCGTCCTCACGTTCACAACCAAAATTGAGTTCACATTTGAACCTAACCCTACATATATATATATATATATAGAGCACATACACCGTATATACCACCATTTCTACTCATTTCTACGCCTCTATAGTAACTCATACTTCCCACAAGATTGCATTTTTTTGAAGGGACACACATACTGTCACAAATGAAGCTACTAATGCGAATGTCAATGGTCCAAGAGTTTTCACACACACACACATTGCACACAAACAACACATATCGGGTTATATGTGTAGGTTTTTAAGGGAGATATCGGAGTGGGTTTTGATTGGCTCTTAGATTTGAGTTTTAGATTTGATTTAGGTTAAGGTTTTGATTTAGGCCGGAGAACTAAAAATTATGGCCGGAAATTGTGGCCAGATATGGTGATTGTGTATGTATGTGTGTATAATGTATATGGTGTGTATATAAATATATGATTATATTATTTATAATTAAAGTATTACATATATATATATATATATTTTAATATATAGGGGAAGGATCATACAAGAACACCACTCATTTAAAGGAACATGTTTAGGACCACGTATGATGTGAGTCATACACAATATAAAATCATATTTGATTCAACGGGGCCCACCATTGAATCAGATATGATTTTATATTGTGTGAGACCCACATCATATGTGGTCCTAAGGGTGTTATTTTGTTCATTTAAAAATGCAAAGTTCTCATTTGAACCTCCCTCTTAATATATATATATATATATATACACATAATATTTTAATGGGTAAAGAACAAAACAAAAAAGGATAAAAAAGAGGGTAAAAGGACCAAAATGCCCCTTACTTAACAAAGAGTTTTTATGTATTAGTGACCGGATCATGTGTGGTTAATTCAATACAACACGCAAAACCTTACCAACTCTTGACATATGAACAAGAAAACCTGTCCTTAACGGATTCATTCTCGTTCCGATCCACTGTGAATTTTTTGTCAAAATAAAAAAACCAATTCTTGGAGAGGGCTCGTAAAGGGGCCATTTTCAAAGCAAAAAGCAAACCATAGGGACGATAATTGTACTTATTGAAGTCTAGGGACGGTTTTCGTAGTTGGGTGTAAATCACAGGGACCAAAATTAAAGTTTACTCAAAAATTGATAACGTGTTAATAAAAATAAAAGTAAATTACGATTTTCAACCCAATGGTTTGTTAATAATTTTGATTTTTATCCTTGTGGTTTAGAAATTACGATTGATCCCTATAGTTTACTGTTTATTGTTATTTTCATTCCTGTACTAATTCAAATCTTTAAAGTATAAGGGATCAAAACACTTAAGAATTAGCTGTAAGGACCTAAACAACAAAAAATTGTAAATCATAGGACAACAATAACAATGAATTACAAACCATATGGACAAAAACCGTAATTTCTAAACCACAGGGACACAAATCGTAATTGTTTAACAAACCACAAGACCGAAAAATGAATTTACTCTAAAAATAATCAAGAATCTTGGATCAGTGTATGAAAAGACCAGTGTTTTTTATTTGAATAAGATGTGATGAATAATGTCCACCTCAGATTCAAGTACATCCCCCGTATAGAATTACGAATTTTTATGGTAGGCCACTTTTGTACCTCAATGAGGAACTTTGTCACATCCTTTGTCCACTTTATAAATGCACAAGTCTTAGAACAAAGAAACAACCCATTATACAAGTACCATTATTTTATGATGATTACAATATATTTTATTGCCATTTTGTAGCATTTATATAACTAGACCAAATGTTAAAATACTGGCTTTTAACTATTAAATAAATTAACTTTAATTTCAAATTGATATAAATATATCCAATATTCACTAATGATAGATGAGCTTTCAAGAGCAAGAAAAATGAGTGGTTAGGCAAGAGGGAGATATTTATGTGGCGAGGTTGGAAATTGATGTATTTTTTAATTTATTGTTGGTACAAGGAAATACAAATAAAAAAAGACAAATTATGCAGTTAATATTTGAAAAAATGTATTTTAAATTAATGTTAATATTTAAAAATGCATGTCTGAAAATATATTAATAAAATAAAAATAGAGATAAAGTTGTGGGGTATGTATTAAGAGGTGATTGGTGTATGGGAAGATAATTTGTGGCTTACAAAGGAAAGGGGAATAGTTTGCATGCAATCTGGTCCTGCCAAATCTATTATAGAATCTTATTCTCCGTTTTGTTACCTTAGCATTAGTTGGTGTCGTCTCTCATTGGATATATATATATATATATATATATATATATATATATATATATATATATATATATAGGTCAAATGAGAACTTTGGGTTTTTAAAAGAACAAAGGACCCATTTTGGACCATATATGATATGGGGCCTACAAATAAAAAATCATTTACGATTTTTTAGGAAAAAATCATAAAATCATAAATGATTTTTTATTTGTGGGCCTACATCATATATGTACGCAAATTGCCTTTTTGTTTTAGATTGATAGTGTTCTTGCATGATCCCTCCCCTATATATATATATATATAGGGTTAGGTTCAAATGTGAACTCAATTTTGGCTGTGAACGTGAGGACGAATCTCAGCCACACATCTTCGGTTATGGTGGACGCGATCACAGAGGATTAACGCGATTCATGGGAGGGTGGAGATTATTAAAGGAGGGGAACCAGGTCAAAGCCGCCTTTATTGACCGGATAAGTGGCTGAGATTCGTCCTCACGTTCACAACCAAAAATGAGTTCACATTTGAACTTTCCTCTATATATATATATATATAATGGAGGGATCATACGAGAACCACCACTCTTTAAAAAAACAATTTATGGACCACATATGATGTGGGTCTCACATAATATTAAATCATTTCTGATTTAATATTAAATCATATTAAATTAGAAATGATTTAATATTATGTGGGACCCATATCATATGTGGTCCACAAATGTCCCTTTGTTTCTTTATAAATCCAAAGTTCTCATTTTAACCTTCCTCTCTCTCTCTCTCTCTCTCTATATATATATATATAGGGAGGGATCAAATGAGAACCACCCTTCCTTAAAGGAACAAATTATGGACCACATATGATGTGGGTCCCACATAATATTAAATCATAAATGATTTAATATTATGTGGGACCCACATCATATGTGGTCCACAAGTGTCCATTTGTTCCTTTAAAAATGCAAAGTTCTCATTTGAACCTTCCTCTCTATATATATATATATATGTAGAGGGAGGTTCAGGAGAAAACGCTAAAAAATAGAGAAAACTGAAGAACACCCTGGGAGGCCGTCATCTGGTAACATGCATTTGTGCATATGCACTAATGCATCTTTATGCATCGATGCATAAAGATGCATTAGTGCATATGCACTAATGCATCTTTATGCATCGATGCATAAACATGCATTAGTGCATATGCACAAATGCATATGTGCATTATGCATTAATGCATCTTTATGCATTGACGCATAACGTCCAGATGACGACCTTCCAGGGTGTTTTTCAATTTTCTCTTTTTTTTAGCGTTTTCTCTTGAACCTGACCCTATATATATATATAGGAGGGATCATACGAGAACCACCCCTTTTTAAAGGAATACTTTGTGGACCACATATGATATGAGTCCCACATAATATTAAATCATTTATGATTTAATATTAAATCAAAAATGATTTAATATTATGTGGGACCCACATCATATGTGGTCCACAAAGTGTTCCTTTATTCCTTTAAAAATGAGTGGTTCTCGTATGATCTTTCCCCTATATATATATATATAGGAAATTTCAAATGCGAACTCAAATTTGGCTGTGAACATAAGAACAAATGAGAGCATGACACGTTTTTGAATATAGATTACTTAGACTAAATATACAAAGAAATATTCAGACTGAATAAGTACTATATTCAGTATGAGTATAATACTTATCACATATGATTTTGTACATGAAAAAAAATTCATGTACAAAAAGATTGACTGAGGATTGTCCTCGCATTCTCGTAAATTGTTACCGTCTTCGCATGAACCCGCCTATATAAATATATATACACACACATATATATATATAGAGATGAAAGTTCAAGTGCAAACCTATCTTTGATTGTGAACCTAAGGACAGATCTCAGCCCTTGATCTGAGCCAAATTGAAGCCGCTCTTTAAATGTGGCTTGAGGGGTAAATTAGGCAAGTTTTATATTTTAAACAGATTCCCCTTTATTTTTTCCTTGTTATCGTTGGTATCAGTCCCGCTTATTTCTCCCATCCTCTGTTAATCGAACTCTTCTCTGAAAATCGATTTCTTTTCTGTTAATCAGATTCATTGCTGTGAAGAACTTTAGTAATCGGATTTGCGATTTCTGAAACTAAATTGTTGATTTCGTCTTTTCAATAGACTCTGCTTCTTCATCAGGAAATTCGATTGATTGTGATCCAGTTGAAAATTCTACTCTTTTTGTTGATCAAACATGTGATTTGTTCACTAATTGCGATGCAGTTACAGAATTTCGAGAATATAGAATTTGGTTCTAATGTTGAAGATGCGTCGATCTGTAAGTTTTTAGGGTTAAATTAGTTTGTAAATCTGCAGAATAACTGTTTTATGAAGACGATGAGGTGTTTTGAATGTGTTGTTGTATATTCAGATTGAATAACATTTACTATTCAGTCTGAATAAAAACATGTTTTTTTTGAATCCATTCTTTCTTCCATGTTGTTTATATTCAAACTGAATATAAACATTTTGTTTAATAAATATTATTGTTGCTTATATTCAGACTGAATAAATACATGTTTGTTTATTATGTGATGTTCTTTCTTCGATGTTGTTTATATTCAGACTGAATATAAACATGTTGTTTCTTCAATATTGTTTATATTCAGACTAAATATAAACATGTTGTTTCTTCAATGTTGTTTATATTTAGTCTGAATATAAACATGTTGTTTATATTCAGACTTAATAGTAGTTAATATTTAGTCTGAATAATAACATGTTTGTTTAGTATGTAATGTTCTTTGTTCCATGTTGTTTATATTCAGACTGAATAGTAGCTAATCTTCAGTCTGAATATTAACATGTTTGTATAGTATGTAATGTTCTTTTATCCATGTTGTTTATATTCAGTCTGAATATTAACATGTTTAGTATGTAATATTCTTTGTTGCATGTTGTTTATATTCAAACTGAATAGTAGTTAATATTCAGTCCGAATATTCCATTGTTTTTAATAGTACCTTATTTTCACTATTTTTGTAGATGAATTTTATAGTGAAGGTGAAGATGGTCGTTCATGTGTTGGTATTGATGGTGATGATGGATTGAAAGTTTGGATTCCTATTGTAGATGACAATTTGAAACCTGTTGTTAGAACAATGTTTGGTACTTTGGATGAAGGTATAAAAATGTATGTGAATTATGCTTCTAAGTCAGGTTTCGATGTTAGATTAAGTACTGTTAAAAAGAGCAAATTTGGTGATTACATTAAGGTATTTAGTATGCAACAGAGAGGGTTTTCCGGATTCGGTGAAAGAGAATTCATTAGATGGATCTGATAAGCAAGTTAGAACTACTAATATCATTAGAACGGGTTTTAAAGCGTCTGTGAAGTTCAAGGTTGCTGGTGTTCGTAATAGGTCTTATATTTTATATGGTTTTGAAGAGAAACATAACCACTGAGAAGATTCAAGGCATTTGTTGAAGAGTAGTAGGAAATTAGACTACTCTCACTTATTTCTCTTCTTATTGTTTCCTTATTATCATTGGTATCCTCTGTTAATCGGAATCATTGCTGAAGAACTTCATTAAAATCGTTGATATCAGTTCCGATTTGCGATTTCTGAAGCTCAATTGTTGATTTTTCGTTTAAATGGATTATGTTTCTTCATCAGGAAATTTAATCGATTGTGATCCAGTTGAAAATTCTATACTTTTTGTTGATCAAACAGGTGATTTGTTCATTGATTACGATTCTGTTACAGATATCGAGAACAGAGACCGAGAAATTGGTTCTGATGTTGAAGATGCATCGATCTGTAAGTTTTTATTCAAATTATTTTGTAAATCGTTCATCATCTAAAATGTGTAATCTGCAAAACATGAACCTGTTTATGTTTATATTTAGACTGAATATAAGCATGTTGTTTAAGGACATATTATTCAGACTGAATAGTAGTTAATATTCAGTCTGAATAATAACATGTTCTTTCTTCCATGTTGTTTATATTCAGACTGAATATAAACATGTTTTTAAGTACATATTATTGTTGTTTATATTCGGTCTGAATATAAACATGTTGTTTAATGACATATTATTCAGACTAAAAAGTAGTTAATATTCAGTCTGAATAATAACATGTTCGTTCTTCCATGTTTATATTCCGACTGAATATAAACATGTTTTTTAAGTACATATTATTGTTGTTTATATTCAGACTGAATATTGCATTGGTTTTATTAATACTCTATTTTTACTATTTCGTAGATGAAATTTATAGTGGAGGTGTAGATGGTCGTTCATGTATTGGTATTGATGGTGATGATAGATTGAAATTTTGGATTCCTATTGTAGATGACAATTTGAAACCTGTTGTTGGAACAATGTTTGGTACTTTGGATGAAGGTATAAAAATGTATGAGAATTATGCTTCAAAGGTTATGGTACTGGCAAGAGGTTAAAGCTCGGTAAAGAAAAAGCGATTGCTAAGACTCAAAAGGCAAAGAGATTATGTAGGTTGTGTAATTAAATGTGTAACCATGACTCACGTAATTGCCCATCGGGAAATGATTGATTTTTTTCTTTGTATTATGCAAATAGTCGTACTCATAATCAGTTCATTTTTTTATTGACAATCAATAAAATTTAATATTCAGAATGAATATAAAGTGTTTTAGTCTTCTCCTTCAACTTCGTCCCTTTCATATTCAATTTGAATAATTTTAACTATTATTCAGACTCAATAAAGTTACATGTTTTATTCATTATTTACAAGAAAACGGTTTTATCAGTCTGAATAAAAGGCTAAACTAAGAACAACTAATATTCAGTCTGAATAACAGAGTATATATTTTTAGCCCTGTTATTATTCAGACTGAATAATAACATGATTTATATGTTGTGTTATTATTCAGACTGAATAATAACATGATTTCAGTAAACTTCTATATGCTATGCTATTATTCAGACTGAATAAGAACATGCTTCCATTAAAACTTCAATATGCTCTTCTATTATTCAGACTGAATAATAACATGTTTTATATGCTCTGTTATTATACAGACTGAATAATTACATGATTTCAGTGAAGCTTCTATATGATATGCTATTATTCAGACTGAATAAGAACATAATTTCATTAAAACTTCAATATGCTCTTCTATTATTCAGACTGAATAATAGCATGTTTTATATGCTCTGTTGTTATTCAGATTGAAAATAACATGATTTCAATAAAGCTTCTATATGTTATGCTGTTATTCAGACTGAATAAAAACATGTTTTCATTTAGGGGTGTAAATGATGCGAGTCGAGCTTGAGTATCACTATACTCGACTCGAACTCGAAACCTAATTCCCAAGCTCGAACTCGACTCGAAAACTCGCGAGTAGTGAAATTCTAAACTCGAACTCGAACTCGAAACCTAATTCCCAAGCTCGAGCTCGAACTCGAACTCATTTCAAGCTCGAACTCGGGCTCGAACTCGTTTCAAGCTCGAACTCGAACTCGTTTCAAGCTCGAACTCGAACTCGTTTCAAGCTCGAACTCGAACTCGTTTCAAACTCGAACACGAAGTCGTTTAATGCATAACAATATTAATATTTCGATATAAACTTAAATTACCAGCAAAATAAATCCTTAAAGTTTAAGAGTTTACACCCAATTACAAAATAAAACCAAAACTACTTGCAATTTACAACCAAAATCAAAACGAAAGTCGAGAAAATTACAATATCAAAACCAAATACGTTATAAATCAAGCAACAAAGAAATACACAATAAGTTAAACAAGGTCTCATTTGAATTTAATTTTCGGTTTCATAAACGACACTGAAATCAAGATTTTCTTTGGCTGTTCTTCATTCTCCTACAATGAAAACAAAAACGAATTAGTAAACATACTACTCAGACTATATTCAGTCTGAATATAAGCTATGATTATACAAACACCTGATTATATTCAGACTACAATTATACAAACACCTAATTGTAGACTATATTCAGACTGAATATAAGCTACAATTATACAAACACCTAACTGTAGACTATATTCAGACTGAATATAGCCTACAATTTCAAACACCTAATTATAGACTATATTCAGTCTGAATATAAGCTACAAGTATACAAACCCCAAATTATAACTTATATTCAGACTGAATATATAAGCTACAATCATACAAACACTTAATTGTAAACTATATTCAGACTGAATACAACTTACAGTTTTTCAAACACCTAATTATAGACTATATTCATCCTGAATATAAGCTACAAGTATACAAACCCCAAATTGTAACTTATATTCAGAATGAATATAATCTATAATTATTCAAACACCTAATTGTAGACTATATTCAGACTGAATTTAAGCTACAATTACACAAACACCTAATTGTAGACTATATTCAGACTGAGTATAACCTACAATTATTCAAACACCTAATTATAGACTATATTCAGTCTGAGTATAAGTTACATGTATAGAAACCCCAAAATGTAGCTTATATTCAGACTGAATATCAGTTACAATTATACAAACACCTAATTGTAGACTATATTCAGACTGAATATAAGCTACGATTATACAAACACCTAATTGTAGACTATATTCAGACTGAATATAAGCTACCATTATTCAAACACCTAATTATAGACTATATTCAGTCTGAATATAAGCTACAATTATACAAACCCCAAATTGTAGCTTATATTCAGACGGAATATAACCTACGATTATACAAATACCTAATTGTAGACTATATTAGGACGAAATATAAGCTACGATTATACAAACACCTAATTGTAGACTATATTCAGACTGAATATAAGCTACAATTATTCAAACACCTAACTATAGACTATATTCAGCCTGAATATAAGCTACAAGTATACAAACCCCAAATTGTAGCTTATATCTAGACAAAATATAACCTACAATTATTCAAACACCTAATTATAGACTATATTCAGTCTGAATATAAGCTACAAGTGTAGACACCCCAAATTGTAGCTTATATTCATACTGAATAATAGCATGTTTTCAGTAAAACCTCTTTTATATATAGACTGAAAAAAACACCTTGAATGGTCTTCTGTTTTAAATAACCTAGATCTAGTATTTGTGAATACTCTCGAGGACAGATAATGTATAATATCTTTGAATATGCATTTGTAATAAGTGCTGAAGATTTAAGTTGATATAACAGAGGTTTTTAGTACCTAGCCTCGTTGTTTCTCTTTGATGTTTATTTATCTTTGCCTTTTCACTCATACTTTATCTTTGCTTGTTTTAGTCTCTATCAGTCATCAACAAACATTTGTATATTCAGTTCAACTACATTACAAACCCTAAAAATTCAAATTAAACATTTATGTATACAGATAACTTATACCTTCATCAAAAACTTGAATAAGAGGAAATTCGTGGCTTTGGTCGCTGCTAGAAGTCATTTCTTCTCTTGAATAAAACCTTGATTATGAGTTGAAGATGAGATTTAGGGAGAAAATGTGTTCTGGGGAAGATAATGAAGAATTTTGGGGGTGGAACGACTTTTGTAGGTGAGTAGTATTTAATATGATCACTTTCCTGATTCTAATTTGAAAGGTCAAGTTATAATTCTTATTTTGCCCCTACACGCTAAATATTCAATAAGCCATGGACAGAGTTTTCACGTTATTTACAAGTATGCCACTGCTAGTTTTAACCTTTGATCTAATTTTTAATGAATGGTTGTGATATATCCTCATATTCACAATCAAAATTAGGTTCACATTTGAACCCACCCCTATATATATATATATATATATATATATATATATAGAGTCAGGTTCAAGATAAAACACCAAAAAAGTAAAAACTGAAAAACACTTTGAGAGCCTTCCATCCGGACGTGTAGCATCCCAAATTCTAAAACCAACAACGGAATAAGAATTTAAAGTTCAACCAATCATAAATTAATCAACCACCGAAAAATTCATTACAAAATTCAACTAAAATTCAAAGTAAGCAGCGAAAAGTCTATAGTCAACAACTAAATACTAACAAACGTGGAAACTAAACTCTTCGAAGGCCTCTCTACATTCTGCCCTTTCCCTTATCATCTTTCCCTGCAACATACCTGCCTGAAAATATTTTATTTTGAAAAGCAAGGGTTAGACTAAAAAGCCTAGTGAATTATCATAAAAATAGTTAACATTTTCAGCAGTTATAAATCATTTAAAACATGCAATGGTTTCCCAACAAATAGACCCGTTCTAATATCGAGAACAAAAATGCGTATTGTTGAAATATGGTGAAGGCAAACCCATCGCAAACCCTTAGCGACAACCCAGTCCATAAGGACCATACCTATATGACCACAAACCCTTAGTGGAGATAGGATTTTAATATATAAAGACCTTACCATGTATCTGCCAATTAATAGATAGTGCACATATCGACCCCAAAGCTTGTAAAAGTGATCATCATATATATTTGCAATAATCAACATGTAAGTATTTGAAACATACCACATTGCATTTTAAGGGATAGGGAACTCACCTAAATTGGACACACCTTGTCCTGAGCTTAAACGGCTAAAATCTCCAAACCGAAAGCCTAAATTCAATTACAATAAACGGATGTTAACCCCTCGAAATATTCCCAAAACTCTTCTATTAGGGACTTATGATGGACCCTTAACACAACGGTTTTATCCTTGACCCTATACGAAAATTGAGATGGACGAGGCATGCCCAAAATAGTAGGTCACGCGACCTATGCCGTGGCCTACCCGCGGAAGCTACTGTTTGGAGCTCCTCGATCCTGCAGCACAAAAAACCCCCAAATTCCTCAACAATACAGCTAAATACTGATTCCAATATTCCCATAATCATATATTATGAATATATAAATCTCAAGATCAATCCCCAAACTAATTCTCATTAGAATAGGAAGATTTGTCCAACAATTCACAAACCCACTTCATGAGTATTCATCAATGGAGGTGAAATTAGGATTTCAATCCCAATACTCCATTGGTGAACACAAGCATTCTTTGCTTAATGGTGATAGCTTAATAATCAATACTTACAATAATTCATTCTCTTCACCATTAACCCAAAACAAATATTAAAGAATTTCTAGAATCCTCATTAAAACACCCACTTAGAAGACATGAAGCTTCTTAATAGAGGAGATGATTTAATACCTGTAGATGAAGGTTTCTTGCTATGCTGCCTCCCCAATTTGTTGATGTCTTCCTCTTCCCTTGTTCTTCACGTTTTCTTGAGAAACACACACACACACACACACACACTTTGTTTTCCCACAAATGATTTACAATGAGGAGAAATCCCTCTTATTTCACCTATATATATTATGGGCTTGATAAAGAATGGAGCCCTAGCCTAACTCCCATAATCAAAAGCCCATCAGATTTAATTTAGAACCCAATATGAAATTAGCATAAAAATTGGGGTATTACAGCACCTCCCCCTTAACAGAATTCCGTCCCCGAAATTCCTTCATGAAAAGATACGGATACAACTCTTTCATCTTTGACTCCACCTCCCACGTAGCCTCTTGCCCCTTGTGAAATCTCCATTGCACCTTCACGAGTGGGATTTCTTTGTTCCTTAAATTTTTGATCTTTCGATCAGTGATAGCGTTGGTTTTTTCCACGAAGGTCAACCTTTCATCTATATGTACCTCTTGCAACGGCACAGTCACCTCCGCTTCTGCCAAACATTTCCTCAAGTTTGAGATGTGGAAGATATTATGAATGCCTTGCAACTTTTTAGGTAATTCTAATTGATGCGCCACTTCCCCGATTCGCTCAATTATAGGAAATGTTCCTATATATCGTGGACTCAGTTTCCCCTTTTTCCCAAAGCGCATTACCCCCTTTCATGGTGATACTTTAAGCATCACAAGATCACCCACTTGAAACTCAAGTGCCTTCTATCTCTTGTCGGCGTAACTCTTTTGTCGATATTGAGTCGCTTTCAACGTTTCTTGGATTTGATCGATTATATCGGCGGTAACTTGCACAATTTCTGGCCCAACCAGCTGCCTTTCCCCAACTTCATTCCAACACAAAGGAGTCCTGCATTTTCTTCCATACAAAACTTTATAAGGTGCTGCCTGAATACTCGCATGATAGCTATTATTGTAAGCGAACTCGATTAAAGGTAGATGACCCGCCCACGATCTGCTAAAATCAATGGCACATGCTCTTAACATATCTTCTAATGTCTGAATTATCCGCTCGCTTTGCCCATCCGTTTGAGGGTGATACGCGGTACTAAGCTTAATTTGAGACCCCGTCTCTTTCTGAAAGCTTGTCCAAAACATAGACGTAAGACGTGTATCGTGGTCCGACACAATAGATAGCGGTACTCCATGCCTTGTCACAATTTCATCAATGTAGAGTTTAGCTAACCTCTCCATGGAATAAGTTTCCCGCATTGGTAGAAAATGTGCCGACTTGGGGAGTCGATCCACACTCACCCAAATAGAATCAAACCCTTTCGGAGATCTAGGCAACCACATCTTGAATTCCATGGTAATAGGATCTCACTTTCAAACTGGTATTTCTAACGGTTCAAGTTTTCCATACGGCCTTTGGTGCTCCACTTTCACTTGTAGACAAGTTAAACATCTTCCCACAAAGTACACCACATCCTTCTTCATACCCGGCCACCAATAAAATTGCTAAAGATCCTTGTACATCTTATTTGTTCCTGGATGGATAGAATACCTTGATTTATGCGCCTTGTCCAACAATCTCTTACCAATGTCCCCAAATTTCGGAACCCAAACATGCTTGTTGTAACATTTCAAATGCCGGTCATCCTCCTGCAAGGTAGCTACCACTCCTACCATTCTTTCCTTCTTTAGATTTTCCGGTTGCAATGCCTTAAACTGACACTTCTTGATCTCATCCAACAAGTTGAAATTCACTATGATCTTCATGGCAATAACCTTCGAAGATTCGCCTCTTTCTTTCCTACTTAAGGCATCCACTACCACGTTAGCTTTTCCCGAGTGGTAATCGATCTCACAATCATAATTCGTTAGTAGCTCCATCCATCTTCTTTGCCTCATATTGAGCTCTTTCTGGTCGAACAAATGATGAAGACTCTTGTGATCGATGAAAATCTGACACTTAGTCCCATACAAGTAATGTCTCAAAATCTTTAAAGTGAACACCATGGTGGCTAATTCGAGATCGTGTGTAGGACAACGTCTTTCATGTTCCTTAAGTTGTCTTGACGCATAGGCAATCAACTTTCCACGTTGCATCAAGACGCACCTCAATCCCAATTTAGACGCATCACTATACACGACGAAATCATCTTTGCCGTCGGGTAATGCTAATATTGGTGCACTACTCAATCTTTCCTTCAAAACCTGGAATGCTTCTTCTTGAGCTTTCGTCCAAGAAAACTTGACACTCTTCTTGGTGAATGAGGTTAGTGGGGTAGCTATCCGAGAGAAGTCTTTAATGAACTTCCGGTAGTAGCCCGCCAACCCCAAAAAACTTCTTACCTCAAATGGAGTCCTTGGCGGCTCCCAATTCATTATAGCCTCAATCTTTGATGGATCAACCTTTATTCCTTCACTTGACACAATATGCCCAAGAAACTGCACCTCACGTAGCCAAAACTCACATTTAGAGAACTTTGCGTAGAGTTTCTCTTACTTCAATAAATCCAATATCAAATGAAGATGCTTCCCATGATCTTCTTCCGTTTAAGAATAGATGAGGATGTCATCGATAAATACAACGACAAACTTATCCAAGAATGGTTGACAAACTCGATTCATCAAATCAATGAGTGTCGCGGGGGCATTAGTCAAACCGAAAGGCATCACTAGAAACTTGTAGTGCCCATAACGAGTTCGAAACACTGTCTTAGCAACATCCTCACCCTGCACCTTGAGTTGATGGTACCCAAACGAAGATCAATCTTCGAGAAATAACTTGCCCCTTGAAGTTGATTAAACAAATCATCTATTCTCGGAAGTGGATTATTTGTTCTTGATTGTGACCCTATTTAGCTCACGATAATCTATGCACATACGCATAGTCCCATCCTTTTTTTTTACAAAAAGAACTGGTGCTCCCCACGGTGAAGTACGCGGTCGAATAAAACCTTTATCCAACAACTCTTGCAGTTGAGACATCCTCTCTTTCATTTCTGACGGCACCAACCGGTATGGGGCTCTAGCTATTGCAGCAGCCCCCGGTACCAAATCTATCCGGAACTCAATCTGACGATCCGGAGGTAGTCCCGTCAAATCTTCCGGAAACACCTCGGGATAGTCACTTACGAATGGAACATCGTTAACACTCCCCTTCTCTTCTTAGCGTCCACTACGTAAGCTAAAAAACGTAGGCATTCTTTCCTCATACATCTATTGGCTTTCACCAAAGAAATCAAACAAGTCTTCTGATCCCTACGATTACCATAGATTACCACTGTCCTCTCATTCGGTACACTCACATAGATCAACTTCTTATTACACACTATATAGACATCATTTCTAGCTAACCAATCCATTCCTATAATGATATCGAACTCTCCCATAGGCATGGGATGGAGTTGCAATGGCAAACGGTTCCTTCTATCTCTATGGTGTATCCCTCAATTACATCTTTGACAAAGACCAAATCATCACTGGCCGTTTCAACCTCTATAGCATGATCAAGCCTTTTGCCTTCCACTCCCAAACATTTTGCAAATACAGGTGACACAAAAGAATAACTAGCTCCCGAATCAAATAACACCTTGGTAAGTAAAGAGTTTACCAAGAATGTACCTGTCACCACATTGGGAGTCTCCGCCGCCTCAGCTGTAGTCATCTGGAATGCTCTCCCCTTTGCCTTAGTCGACTCTGTCCTTTTCTCGGCCCCTTTATCCCCTTGACGATACCTGGTGTAGTTGGATCCCCCTTTCTTCAGTTGCGGGCAATCCGGTTTGATATGATCTAGCGACCTATACAAATAACACTTCCTTGGCGTAGTACACTCTCTAGAATAGTGAGTCATAGATCCACAACGATAGCAACCCTTCGCTTCGGATGCACACTCACCACGATGAACACGATGACATTTCCCGCAAGGTCTTCCTCCCCTACTTTGGTTTCCCCTTTTGTCCGGTTTAACGAATTTGGACTTCTTAGAGTCCGTCCCCGAACCTTCCCATTTCCGCTTCTCCCCTACCTTTTCGTCCACTTGACGAAGTTTCTCACTCTCGGTCTTCGTTGCCGCATTCACGACTGCCTGATAACTAGTATGGTGAAGATTAGTCATCAATTCTCGAATACTAGCATTCAAGCCCCAAATAAATCGATCAATCCTTCAACCCTCATCCAGAGCATACACCATAGTAAAATGTGCCTTCTTAAGGAACTTTGTCGCATACTCTTGAACCGACATGCTTCATTGCTCTAGCTTCAAAAATTCTTCCTCAAGTTGCTTCACCGAAGTTAAAGGAAAAAATTGCAACTTGAACCTCTCCACAAATTTCTCCCAAGTCATTTCTCTAGTGGCTTTCGATCCCTTAGAACCTACCTCAATATCCCACCAATTAATCGCTCCCCCCTTCAACATGGAAATTGAGTAAGTCACTTTATCCTAATTGGCACATTTGCAAGTCTCAAAAGCCAATTCCATCTCTCGTACCAAACGCAATGCTAATACCGGATCATACACACCATCATAAGTCGGTGGCTTGCAAGTAGCAAAAGTCTTGTAGATATAACCTTTGGTTGTTTTGGAAGAAGTAGGTGCCAATGGTGTCTCCCAAGAATGACCACCCTCAACCGTCTTAGGTAAGCTAGTGTGCTCAGAGTGCTCTCTATCTTCACTCTTGCTTTGACTCTCGGATCCCGACTTTGCGTTATGAGTTAACAAGGTCTGAAGTGCGGATTGAATCTTTCCTAACTCAGTCGTAAACGCCTCTTGAGTCACAAAGGCTGGGATGGAGACTTGGCCTCGACCTCTTCTACAGCCCCGACCTCGTACACTCACCGAGCTCTCTTGCACCGACACCTCCGGTGTACTTGCTTGCCTACCCCTTCCGTGGCCACGCCCCTGACCACGACCTCTAGTTCCCCCATAAGTAGGGATGGGTGCTTGATCCACACTCCTTCCATGTCCTTTAGCTCGACCCCTTCCTCTCGTTGTGCACTCACCGCACCTCCCAAATCCACCGGCTTATACTCCCGGCGTTTAGATGAATCCGACCTCGCAATAGGTACGGATCGACTTCTCGTAACTCGAGCTGACATGATTCCTTTCGGAGAACAACAAAATCTAACTTAAATGACAATTCAAAAGTAATAAGGTAATGCAAGCACACACATGCACCTGTAAATTCGCAATTACAGTGGCCAATTGTAATTCCCAATTTATCGCACATGAGGGTCTTCTCGCTACCCCATTATCGAAGTTACCCTAATATTTCTAATTCAGCTGTGACTCCTAGCCTACAGTCTAAGACTAGGTTCCACTCGGCTGCCTATTTCACTTAAACCAAGGCTCTGTTACCAAGTTGTAACATCCCATTTTCTAAACCAACAACGAAATAAGAATTTAAAGTTCAACCAACCATAGATTAATCAACCACAAGTGAATACTAATAAACACAGAAACTAATAAACACAGAAACTAAACTCTTCAGAGGCCTCTCTACATTCTGCCCTTTCCTTTAACACCTTTCCCTGAAACATACCTGCCTGAAAATATTTTATTCTGAAAAGCGAGAGTTAGACCAAAAAGCCTAGTGAATTCCCGTAAAAGCAGTTAACATTTTTAGCAGTTGTAAATCATTTAAAACATGCAATGGGTTCCCAACAAATAGACTCATTCTCATATCGAGAACAAAAATACGTATTGGAGAAACATGGCGAAGGTAAACCCATCGCAAACCCTTAGCGACAACCCATTCAATAAGGACCATACCTATATGACCACAAACCTTTAGTGGAGATAGGATTTTAATATATAAAGACCTTGCCATGTATCTGCCAATTAAAAGATAGTGCACATATCGACCCAAAGCTTGTAAAACTGATCATGATATATATTTGCATTTAGAAAAGACAACTCGAAATCCATAATCAACATTCAAGCATTTGAAACATACCAATTTGCATTTTATGGGATAGTGAACTCACCTAAATTGGACACACCTTGTCCCGAGCTTAAACGGCTAAATTCTCCAAACCGAAAGCCTAAATTCAATAACAATAAACAGATGTTAACCCCTCGAAATATTCCCAAAAGTCTTCTATTAAGGACTTATGATGGACTCTTAACACAACGGTCCTATCCTTTACCTTATACGAAAATAGAGACGGATGAGGCATGCCCAAAATAGTAGGTCACGCGACCTATGTCGCGGCCTACCCGTGGGGCTACCCGCGGGAGCTGCTCTTTGGAGCTCCTCGATCCTGCAGCACAAAAACCCCTAAATTCATCAATGGTTCCAACATTCCCATAATCATATATAATGAATATAAAAACCTCAAGATCAATTCCCAAACTAATTCTCATTAGAATAGGGAGATTTACCAACAATTCACAAACCCACTTCATAAGTGTTCATCAATGGAGGTGAAATTAGGATTTCAATCCCAATACTCCATTCGTGAACACAAGCATTCTTTGCTTAATGGTGATAGCTTACAATAACCCATTCCCTTCACCATTAACCCAAAAAAAAGATTAAAGAATTTCTAGAATCCTCATTGAAACACCCAATTAGAAGAGATGAAGCTTCTTAATAGAGGAGATGATTTAATACATGTAGATGAAGGTTTCTTGCTATTCTTCCTCCCCAATTTGCTGATGTTTTCCTCTTCCCTTGTTCTCTACGTTTTCTTGAGAAACCTACACACACACACACACACTTTGTTTTCCCACAAATGATTTACAATGAGGAGAAATCCTTCTTATTTCACCTATATATATTATAGGATTGACAAAAAATGGAGCCCTAGCCCAACTCCCATAATCCAAAGCCTATCAGATTTAATTTAAAACCCAATTTGAAATTAGCATAAAAATTGGGTTATTACAGGACGGTATGCACTAATGCATACAGGTAACTTGTAACATGCATTTGTGAATATTCATCAATGCATATATAATGATAGAAGCATTGGTGCATAAGAACAAAAAACGCTTGTATGCATTAGTACATACTGTCCGGATGGAGGGCTCTTGGGGTGTTATTCAGTTTTTTTTAGTGTTTTCTCTTGAACCTCCCCCTCTCTCTCTCTATATATATACATATATATATATAGAGAGAGAGAGAGAGAGGAAAGTTCAAATGCGAACTCAAATTTGGTTGTGAACATAAGGACAAATGAGAGCGCGACACGTGTCGCACTCTCATTTGTCCTCACGTTCACAACCAAATTTGAGTTCTCATTTGAACCCGCCCCTATATATACATATATATATATATATATATAGAGAGAGAGAGAGAGAGAGGCAACTTCAAATACAAACCAACTAAAGGTTACAACCTATACACACCAAATAATGAAGATATATATGGAAATGATGAATATGTATTTATTATTATCTAAATATTTAAGGAATATATTATAGTTTATTAAATGTGATTAACATTTTATATTAGGAAACAATCAATGTATTTATGAGATAATATATTTTTTAAAGTAGATGGATGGTTGATATTGTTTTGTGTAGTTTGTAATCTTTAGTTGGTTTGAATTTGAAGTAGCCTATATATATAATATATAAAGGGGGTTCAAATGAGAATTCAAATTTGGTTGTGAACGTGCGGACAAATGAGAGAGCGACAAGTGTCATATTTAGACTGAATAATCAAAAAATATTCAGATTGAATATAGTATTTATTTAGTCTGAATAATGTTTATTCAGTCTGGATAAGCATTATTCAGTCTGGTATTCAGATTGAATAAATACTATATTCAGTCTGAATATTTTTCTTCGATTATTCAGTCTGAATAATCTACATTCAGACATGTGTCACACTCTCATTTATCCTCACGTTCACAACTAAATTTGAGTTCGCATTTGAACTTTCCTTTGTCTCTCTCTCTCTCTCTATATATATATATATGTATAATTTGTATAAATCGTACAAACTCTATTCAACCAATCATTTTTTATATTTTTTTTTCACTTTTTCTTAATTATTATAATATGTGAAAAAATTTCATCAAAAACACATGAGGGTTAATTAATCAAGAATATATGAAAGAAGATTCATCAAAAATGAGAAATACAAGAAACAATTTCATTTTCATATAGAAACTAAAATATATGAAATAATTTCATGAAGTAAAGAATGATATGAAACAATCACCGCTGATTTTCGTTACAAAACACGTTAAATCATACAAACCGTATTCAACCAATCATTTTTTTTTTAAATTCACTTTTTCTTAATTATGAGGGTTGATTGGTCAATTATATATGAAAAAATTCATCAAGATTACATCTTCGGCAATCTACTTCCCTAACCACCATTTCCAGTGATCTGCTTCCACCATCCCCGACGATTGGCTTCCACTGACCACCATCTGCATCTATTTGCTTCAGTCTCCCACCATTTTCGTCGATGTGCTTCCGTCTCCCACCATTTCCGTCGATGTGCTTCCGTCTCCCATCATCTCTGTTGATCTGCTTCCGTCTCCCACCTTCACCGTCGATCTGATTTATATCGCATAACCATATACGGCGATATGATTTCCACCGTATAACCATATACGTTCATCATTCGTCTTCCCTACATCGTCGATCATCAGAAAACTCAGCAACCACAAAGAGACTATCTCTATCGAAGCCAATGGCCACCATTGTTGAGATTCAACCTCTATCGAACCCACAATGGACAAAGTTTTTTCAGATTCCATCTCCATCAAACCCATATCTAAAAGCTCATATCTCCATCGTTTTTTGATGTGGTTTGAGTGATTATGTATAAATGAAGATCTAGAAGATGAAAGCCACATAGGGGGGTTACGGGTTTGCTCACTGTGGTGGTGTGGGGGGGGGGATGCTTCAATGGTGGAAGGAAACCCACCAGAGATATATATATATATAGTAGGGGGTTGGGAATGGTGGCTGGAGGTGTAGCGGATGGAATATTACCGGTTCGACACGGTGTTTCAACTTCTATCAATATCGACCCGATGTTTCTGCTTCGAAAATCTCTACCCGATGTTTCGACTTCGATCAATCTCTGACCCGATATTTATGCTCTGATGAATCGTTCTCAATGATCTCGAGCTTTCTCCGATGACCCGTTTTGGCGGTCTTAGAAGGAGGGGAAGTCGTGAGAAGGCTGAAGATGGGGTTCCCGGTGATCAGAGCAAGCGATGGTTTTGTATATATATACATACATATATGTATATATGTATATTAAAGGGAGGGAGGTGATGAACGGAGGAGTTTATCGACAACATGGGAGTGATATTGAGCCCGATGGTGGGTCGCCGGAGATTGAGCCGGTGATGGTGTTGTGTTGAAAAAAGTTTATAAGACAGGATTAGAAACGGTAAAAATTAAATCTTTATATAAAAAGATTCAAGCTTTATATATAAAGGTGGAAACTTTATCAAACTTGTTGAACCAAGATAGAGTCTTTATTAAAAATAGGTCCAATGAGTTATAAAGGAATCTCGAAACCAATTGTTAAGTACCCACTATTTAAACCTATCCTTCGCGATAGATTTAATTGAAAGAAAGGAGAAGAAGCAGATCGTTCACTCAGTGAACTGTAATTAAATACAAGACAGAATTTAAATACTAACTTGTTGTTGTTTTTGGAGAAGAGAAAGAAACTGCACGGTTTGTATAAAACCTGTCCTTTAAGGTTTTATACGGCACTCTATTAGCTGTGAGTATGACAGCCGCAAAGCCCCAGGATTGTATGCAGGTTCACGTTTCGTTAACAACAACAATGTTACCGAAACAAAGCAGGAGTGATGCAGAAAACTAATGGCCGGAAGTGAGAACAGCAGGGAGCAGAAACGAGAGAGAGAGAGAGTCGTTTTCTGTGTATTTAAAATCGTGAGTCTAACCCAGTATTTATACTGGTAGAGGGCCACGATTTCCTCAGCTTCTTCCCAAAGAAAAGGGATTGCAGTTGAGACTTAGTCTCACTGTTTATCCCACGTTTTTTATTCAATGAATTTAAAAAATTAATTCAGTTTTAATAACAGATTAAACTTGGTCAAAGCAGTTTAAAAAAATAAATAAAAACGTGGTCTCTCTCTACAATTTTTCAGTAAAAAAATACTCGGGAGCTCGGGGCGAGGCTCCTCTTACTCCGATGCGGCGTGCGAAGTGCAAAGTGCGCCTTCTCGCGCCACTCCGCGAATTCCCGCGTCCTCGGCCTCGGCCACGGCCACGCGCGCGCGCGTGTGCGTTGGACCTACCATCCACAACCCCCACCATGAGCCCATCAACTAGTTCAAGGCCCAATAGTGGGTTAAGCCTTATAAGGCACTCCAACTTTCACCTCCCTTCCTATGTGGGATGGATGAAAAGTTCCAACCTTTCAAGCTTCCATTTCCAACAGGTTGTCGGAGATGGAGCTCGATGATGGTGGGTGGTTGCCGGAGTTGGAGACTGATTTGCTACCGGAGATAAGCGAGGATGACGGAGACGACAGATTGGAGACGAGCAGTCTCTGGTTTGATTTATGAATATATATATATATATATAACATATATATTATACATTAATTTGCAATAATGGTCCCTGTAATTTTTGTTTTTATTGTAAAACAAAAAAATGACCGAAATGCCCTCATGTGCAAGGCACATGTTGGGGCTTAATGGAAGAAATAGAGACGGAGTTATTACGAGGGACCTAAACCACAAATTTTCTAGGCACCAAAACCACAAAAACCAACAAACCACATAAACCAAATTTGCAGTTTACATTAAATATATGTATATATATATATAGAGAGAGAGAGAGAGTTGGGTTCGGACGAGAAGGAGAGTTAAGGTGAGAAACGTAAGAAGGGATGTCTACCCTTAGAGGCACATTAGGATTAGATGCACAACGATGCATCAGATGAATCCCCATATGAAGCGGAATTCATGGGTAAGTTTGAGATTAAAGGTCTAGATCCTTTCTTGCAGTTCTCACCTTAACTTTTCTTCTCACACGATCTTACGCATATATACATATATATACATACACACACACATATACAGAGAGGTTCATTTGAGAAGTGATAAGTATTTGATAAGTAAAAAAGTGATCCTAGCCCTTCATCTAGTTAACATTTGCGCATTTGACGGTGAAGCACAGGATAATTCTTTGCATGGGGATGCAGAAGATAGCTGGGTAGTTTTGTAACTTTTACAAATACACGGCAAACGGGTTCATATGTGAACCCGTGTGATTCGCTTATAAACTATATGCTCATATGTGAACAGATTAATTAGTTCACATGTAAACTATTTAACGAATTCACATAACAACCCACGAGTTCATATGTGAATCGGTTGATTAGTTCTTATGTGAATCAATTAATTAGTTCATATGTGAATCAATTAAAATAGTTTATATATGAATTACAGGGGTTTATAAATGAACACGTTTGCCGCGTATTTATAAAAGTTACAAAACTACTCTCTCAAATTTTCGCATTTTTGACTAGTCAAAGCCATAATTTTTAACCAGTCAAATCCGATCATGATCGTATGAAGGGCTAGGATTACTTCTTTACTTTTCAAATATTCAACACTTCTCAAAATAATATATGGTTGTAAGCATATATATATATATATATAGAGAGAGAGAGAGAGAGAGAGGAAAATTCAAATGCAAACTCAAATTTGGTTGTGAACGTGAGGACAAATGATAGCGTAAACATGTGTCATATCCAGACTGAATAATGAAGGAAAATATTCAGACTGAATGTAGGATTATTCAGTCTAAATATTACACGTATCGCACTCTCATTTGTCCTCATCTTCACAACCAGATTTGAGTTCTCATCATTTGAATCCGCCCCTTCATATATATATATATATACATCAAATGTTATTTTCAGAAGTGGTAAATATTTGAGAAGTAAAAAAAGTGATCCTAGCCTTTCATACGGTCAAGATCGAATTTGACTAATCAATAATCGCGGCTTCGATTGATCAAAAATTGTGGCTATAAGGAAAAAAATAAAGGGGTAGTTTTGTAACTTTTACAAATAGGTGGCAAACAGGTTCATATACGAACCTATGTGATTCACATATCAACTATATGTTCATATGTGAACTCGTATAATTCACATATGAACTATTTTAACTGATTCACATATGAACATGTGTGACATATGAACTAATTAACTGATTCATATATGAACTCAAGTGATTCACATATGAACTATTTAACTGATTCTTATGTAACATCCTCAAATTTGGAAAGAGTGGCTAATTTAATTTTTTTTAATATTGCATCAGTTGAAGGATAAATCCCTTTGTATCAATAAATATTTGAATTTCCTCGAATATCAATTCTATATAAACCTCAAGAAAAGATAGGCCAAGTCCTATACTAAGACATAATTACGGTCGGGTTTTACTAAATCCAAAAGAGTTCTTATCTCCGAAAGCGGAAAACGTCAACAAATAGCTAGATCATTAACATGACACTCCTTAGCACTCAAGTCAACACGTGTTGCTAGTACCAACCCCAACGAGAACCTGATGCACATGCCGACAAATGAAAAATGTTAGACTTAACGCCTAGTGAGCTCAAGAGTTTATAACATATTTGTAATCGGTAGAAATCGAAAGACTGTGGTTAAATAATAATTTCCCAAACAGAAATACTTCATTATAAAAAGCAATATATTTTTCCCAAACTCATCATTTTCACAATAAAAGCTTTAAATCAAAATACCATAGTAATGAAAGCTTTAAAATAGGAATACCAGTTCAAATACGAACTCTACACCCTTTATTCACTCAAAACGTAAATAATCTTACATGTTTCAAATATCAATTTATGGACAAAGCTCCATTTTCTAGAATATCAAAATATGGTTAAGTCTCACAGACCCAATAATATAAATTATGGATGATACTTCATACTATAAAAACTTCACCGAACATAATGGATAAGACTCTATACCCAAAACAACATCTTTGGGTGACGGGGGAGACCCGTTTCCATGATTACTGGCGGAACAAAAAAGTAGGCCACACACAAGTTACGTGGCATCCCTTGAAAGGGAATCAGGGTTAGCATCAACTCTGTCCGAGTCTTTAGCCAAACATGCCCATGAGCATAAACTTTGTCCAAGTCTTTAGCCATGCATATCAATGAGCATCAACTATATCTAAGTATTTAGCTTAGGAAGATAACAAGCATTAACTCTATCCAAGTAGTTAGCTTAAGAAGACGAAAAACATTAACTCTATCCAAGTATTTAGCTTAAGAAGACAACAAACATCAACTCTATCCAAGTATTTAGCTTAGGAAGGCAACAAGCATTAACTCTATCCAAGTAGTTAGCTTAAGAAGACGACAAGAATCAACTATATCCAAGTATTTAGCTTAAGAAGACAACAAGTATCAACTATATCCATGCATTTATCTTAAGAAATCAATATGCTTATGGATCCAAAGCCACTCGATCTAAATTACATGACTCTAAAATGAATGATCAACGCACTCAATGCATGTAACATATCAAGTAGATATGCTATAAATGCATTTAATTCCCAAACCTCGACATATAACAATTTAAATCGGACAAATATCCTCAAGGCTCATTTAAGTAAAAAACCGAACTAAAGCATAACTCAACTCGTAAGCGTTTTACCCAAAATAAACATCTTTGGTTGAGAGAAACCATTTACCAAATGAAATTATACACATATATTTCAAAATTCCTCATAATGCAGTAACATGTATTTTCCCATGGTTTATATATCAAATACTCCAAAAAATGCATATGACACCATATAATCTTCATTTATAAAATAAAACATCAAAACAACTCATATTTATGTTTTATTTATCAAAATGTTTAGGAACCTAAACATAAGTATTTTACATGATTTATAAAACCGTTTATTCCAAATAATACGCATTTTATCAAAATACTCACACACTTGATAAATAGCAATAAAACATGTTAACACTTCAAAATAGACAATTATATCTTGCTAGATTTAGGCTAAATCTAGGTTTTATCCCAAAAGCTTCATTTAAAGAAAAGCCCAGATATGCAAGCTTCCATCACTAGAAACGTTTTCTAGTTCATAAATAACCTAAAATACACCAAGAATATATCTCCAAAATCAGATCTACAAAGTTCTTGGCTAAGGCCACAACTCATCTAAAACACCCACAATGGTCACAACTCTAAAATACTGAAGATGCTTCAAGAACAAAGTTCTAGAGAACCAAAAATAAAGGTTTTGACAAGAAATAAGGTCTAAAAGAGGTGGAATAACTTACAAATGCGATTTGGAGAAAAACCCCAAAGTTTGGTCAATAATGGTTGGGGAAGAGGAAGTATTGCTAAAAAAACTGGATTATGGAGAAGAAAAGAGAGAAAAACGAATGAATATGAAGAAGATATGAGTTTTAGGGCTAAAATCTCGTTTTTAAGGAGTATCAGGACCAAACAGCCGCTCAGGCGGCTTTCCAAGCGGGTTAACCTGCTATAAAAGTAGCCCGACCATATAGAAGTCACCAAATAGAGCCTTAAGCGGCTTTTAGTGCGGGTACAACCGCTTTACAACTCGTCCGGGTGGAACAACTCGCCTAGAAGCCCCCTTCTTTGAACTTGAGCTGATCCTCACCAAAACCATTCATACTTAACTTCTACCAAAATTTCTAACTTAGTAACACATAAATTAAGCAAAACCAACATAAATTTAGCTTAATTAATATGCAATTCTTAAAATAAGATTTCACTACCGGATTTGATTTTCTAAGAAAAATCCGGGTGTTACATCATATATGAACTTGTGGGTTTGTGTATGATCAGTTAAATAGTTCACATGTGAGCTAATTAACATGTTCACATATGAATTCTTTTTTCGTCTATTTGTAAAGATTACAAAATTGATCATCTGTCTTTCCCATACTCATGCGAGGATTTATCTGGTGCTTCACGGTCAAAGCCACAAATATTGACCAGATGAAAGGCTAGGATAAATTTATTTTAGTTCTCAAATATTTACCACTTCTCAAATGAATTTTTCCCTATATATTGATTAAAAGTTTAATATACTAAGATGGCTATTTTTATTATTACATCAAAAATGATTTTAAGTGTGGTTGGAGTTGATTTTCTTAGTGTTCAATCAACCCACCATTTTTAGTATATTTAGTGTTTTTTTAGTGGTTGAGATGAAGATGAGAACTCTATTAATTTTTAATAATTATACTTAATATTTGTAAATTTAAAATTTAATAAATTGTATATTAGTGAACACACTACAACAAAATTGATTTTATAAGAAGCGTAAAATGAAAAAACGTCCTATAAGAATACTTTATAGGACGCAAGTTTATAGGACCAAACCAAAAAGCATTCTATGTAAAACTGTTGTAATAAGTTTTAGGACACTTTTAGGCATTTTAACAAGTTTTTTACGACGTCTTAAAAATAAAGTGTTGTATTAACTATTTTATATGTCACTATTTGAAAAAGTGTTATATAATCAAAGGGTGTTAGCTCAGTTGGATAGGTAACCTCCCTAGGGGGTGTCGGGTGAAAGCCACACTACCAGGGTTCGATTCATGCGGTTGACATTTCTGAGATATCCAAACTTTGGGCCTGGGCCTTAGGGGCCAGGTTCGGGGCCGATATGGGAGGATCCAGTCTATGGGATCCACTTCCCTGCCGGCCGGGTTCAGCCATAGGTTGGGCTGGGTCGCAGCGGATTAGTGGGTTGGCCCGTAATGGAGACCCGATACCGCTGGAGCGTGTGTATGTTATAGACGTCGTTCAAAAAAAAACTGTCCTATAGAAGGTTAGGTTTATAAGACATTTCTTAAAAATGTCCAATAAAATAGACAATAGAACACTTTATTTTAAAAACGATGTAAAAAACTTGCTATAACGTCAAAAAACGTTCTATAAACCTATTGTAATGCTTTAGATAAGTCGTTATGTGGTTTGATCATATAAACCTAAGTTCTATAAAGTATTAGGACATTTAGCAAAATCTAAACGTCCTATAAACTCAATTTTGTTACCGTAACATTAATTTAAATTATATTTATGGCTTTTTTGATTGCTTTAAAATACAGTGTGATTATTACTAGGAATGTTATTTGGGTAATTAATAAAAGTAATGAACATAAATATAAATAATTAGTAGATAAAATGAGTAATAATTAAAAAGTAACCAAATTAATATATATATATATATATTATAAATAAACTAACATAATAATGTTAATAAAAATAATATTCAAAAATACATTGATTTGAAAGAGAAGACATTTAGAAACCGTTTATCAATCGCTTATCCGGGTAAGTACTTACCAAGTTATATTACCTTATCAGATTAATATGATGAGGACCAAAAATTTTACCCGGTAAGAAGAAAGCCAATGACCAAAAGTCTTACTTTATAAGAAAGATCGATAATTCTTACCACGGTTAGCAGGCCCGACCCTAAGAGTGGGCGGCCCAAACGATCACTCAAGGCATCATAGGTCCAAGGGGCATCAAATGGGCCTAGACGTTTATACTACCATTAAAAAAATGAAATTCGCAGGCAATAAACCTTGAACTCACAACCTCAGGGATGTTCATAAAGCAACTTAACCATTACTTTATGGTGATTTTAATATTTATCTCCCTCACACTAACTTTATACCTCTTCTTCCTATTTCTTATTTTTACTCCGTACATTTTGTCTCCATCTTATACCAACAAATATTTATATAAAATCAAATTAAATTAAATTACATCCAGTAACTAATATTTTGTCTTAAAAAACTTATTATATTCTTTTTCTTACTCCATACTTCAAACGCATGATTTGTTCAAATTTTGTAATTTGGTTATTTTCATTTTATTTCCGATAAAATATATGTTAACATTAAATTTATATAAAAACAAAAAAATAATCTCATATAGCAAATAATACTTTATATGGATTTTTGTTTTAATTTTTTTTTGCTTTGGGTATGATTTCATCAAATATGTTTATATAGAGAGTTAATATATGTCTATTAATCTATAGTTATTTTTTAACAAATGACATGAATTCGTTTTAAGATGATGTTTTTAAATTCTTTTTGAAAATTGGCTTCAAAAAACAATTGTTTGAGACTAATGTTACCAAACTACTCTACAAGCAATCAATATAGATCATTCCTGTTTCAAAATGAAACCAAGTTCTACTATATACTAAATGTAGTTTATTTTCAATTCATTTCAAATGGTTTCTAGATAATATTAAGTTTTAAGAATTAATTAAAAACTAGATAGAAGTTTTTATGTGATCTCAAGTGTAAATTATATGTGAATTTGTTATTTAGAAACTGTAAGTCCCTTATTACAACAGATTTGTTTTGAATTGCTCAAGAAATCCTCATTTTATTAGAACTAGTGTTTGACATCGCGCGTTTCGCGATGATTAAATTTTATATTAACAAAAAATGAAGAAAATTTATTTACCAATTTCATATATACGAAATGGGGTTTTTCTTTTACACCCTACTCTACCACACACCCTACTCTATAATGTGAATGGTAACACTCACAAAAAGTCAAAATAGACATGAATACCATAATCTTATTGGTGAATATGATATAAGGTATGGTGCAAAAGGTAAAACCCATACGAAATATGTTGCAAACCCATATACAATAATTTATTTTAGATAAAGATTGGTTTTAAACATATTCAATTAATAGAGTTAATGAAAAATTAATTACTTCCCAATGTTTCCGCAATCGAATCCACACTGAAAATTATCAGTAATATCTATAGTTTAAATATTTATACGTTAAAATAAATACATAAAATAGAAAATAAATCAACAATCACCAACATAGTGAAATATTTAGGATAACCAAGACACAACAATACATTTTTTTAATTAAATAGAAACAACATATATATAAAATGTATCAATAATTATTGAATAAAATTACATTATCAAATATTTACATGATCATTAAAATAGATAATTTCAATAATCTTCTTATTTAAAACCAAATAATATGATCTTATATAAAAATATAATCATCTTTTAGAAAAAATACCACAACACACATAACTAAATGTAAATAGATTATTTAAACTTATCAACATTATTACTTATATATAAAACATGTAGAAGTCTTTAAATTCTAAGAAATTCTTTTTCATATATTTATATTATCATCAAAATAGATGATTTAAATAATCTTCATATTAAAAAAACAAATAATATGATCTTTGCTAAAACTATAATCATATTTTAAAACATACGACAACACATGATAAAATGCAATAGACTGTTTGTATTTATCAATATAATTATTATTTTTAAAAATGTAGAAATCGTTAAATTCTATAAAATTATTTTATTTTTCTTCCAATATTTTCTTCTCACTCTCAACAATTCATTGATTTTATTTTTTTGGCATTTTGAATCAAAATGTGCGTAGATTCATGCGCCACATGAACATGGTTACATAGCTTTGTCAATCAACTTCAATTTTTCTTCTTTTTTTGTGTAAAGATTATTCATCAGCTAAAATTTCTGAATCAATCGTATTCGATACATTTTTGATAGATACTGATCTAATTAGATTGCAACAAAATTTCAATGTTTAAAGTGTTAAGTTTTATGAATCAAAAAAGTAAATTCCCAAAATGAAATATTGAAGGTCAAAAAAAACAAACTTCAAAGAAATTTAGCCGATTTGCAATCTCGTAAAACTTTGATTTTTTAAATGAAACATTTAAAACATATATTAGTAACCAAGAAACAAATATACAAATGAAGATGTATTGTCCCTTTTGTGGGTTACACTCCTGAAAAATAAAACATAAAAATTATAATGAAGATAATAATAAATCATGAAATTAAAAAAAATACACAAATAAAAAAATATAATAAAAATTTGAGGAGTACTTGAATGAAAGACTTACATGTAATAATAATATGTGTCTTGATAATAAATCTTTGATATTTTTCGACATATTTAACGATCTTTCGGTAGCTTATTTTTGCTTGTCCCTACTTACTACAAAAAAAAAACTACATAAGACGAATATAAAGCCGACGCAATAGCAAATAACCTAACAATAAACAAAAATTAATAACAAAAATTGATCTTTTAGCAAAAAAATCTAGTGAGAGAAAATGTGTTAGAAGAACAGATTGAGAGGTGGCTTGTTGTGTTACAAAAAGGTTATAAAAATCAATAACATAACCAACAAAAAAACAAAACATCATTTATGCTTAAATAAGATAAATGAATGGTTAATTAAAATAAAGAAAAGAAAACAAATAGTTAGTAACATAAATAAAGGAAAACAAATCTATACTACTTTATAAATGAAATTTACTAAGTCTTAAAATTTTTAATTACAACATTCTAAACCCAATGTACAACTTCTTAACGCTTTAATCAGGTTTCTCCTCACGAATGCCAAGAGCGGCCGCTCTCTCAGACTTACCACCCCAAGGTGACTGTTCCTTCCCCCAAGAAACGATTCAAGCTCCCTGGCTCTTTTATACAATGTCTCAACCTCTCTTCGAAAATCCCTTTTACTCCGATTCGACATCTCTATTCGATTTCTCAGTCTCCAGACTCAAGGTTCGATTGATTCCTCAATTTCCATCTCAGGTTTTATCTGATTTCTCGATTTCTTTGTTTTTTATGAACTCCAACGAGCAGGGCTCCTCTATTCGATTTCTTTGTTTTTTTATGAACTCCAACGAGTAGGGCTCCTCTATTCGATTTCTCAATTTCTTTGCCTCACTGTGTTTGCCTAACGTCCACCGTCGCCGGCGAATTCAAGTCCACAGTCGAAAAGGTGTTGTGCCGATTCATCTCTAAACAAGTTCCCGGACTTCAAGACTCTTTTCTTTTATCATTCTTCGTTAAAAAAGGTATATTATAAACCATAGGTCACCATTTTTGTTACTGTCTTCTTTATCATTCTGTGTTCTTTGATTAGCATTTTGATATTAACTATTATGTTATCCAAAACCCCAAATAAGCACTCTGATTTCCAGATTTTAACATAACATCTTTAGTCCATCTTGTGTTTGCTTCCCTATTTTCTCCTCTTTTCATTTTAACTATGTGCTTGGCCTCAGTTTGATTTTTTTATGGCTTTTGTTAAGAACTTAAAAGTCATCATTTGTTTTTGTGAGCAAAAATATCTTTGAGCTTATACTTTTGCACAAGGATGAGAGAAGTATCTTTGTGAGAAAATAACCACTTTATCCATTGCCGTAAAAAACATTGGGTTGTCATTGACAGAAGCATGAGACTTTGACTTATTGTTGCTTTTGCTTGTTGTTTACCAAATTGATCCACCATATGTTCAAGATATATATATATATAAAACAAATTCTTAACAAGGTTGATCCTGAATGTGTTGTGTTTGCAGGCAGTTGTAAAGAAGCTAGCTAATCTTGGTGGAAATGAGTGACTGAAGTGGTGAGCCACATCTCAAAAGGTGGGGGTGTAAGTTGAGTTGCTAGAAGACAAACACTCCGTGGTGGTGTTGATGCTCTTGATGAAGCAGTCATAATTCCTATGTAAGACATATATAAACACACACATACACTTCTAAATTCTGATTTGATTTTTCTTTATTTATATTTCTAGTGTTGGGTCACCATGCTTATGGATATGTAAACATGAACATGTGTTTATTGTAGATGCTTCATCATAATATTAAGGTTTAAAATTCCATCCGTTTCAAATTCCAATGAATTATTTTCTTTATTTTGTATTTGTAGTAAAGTTAAAATATTATGGTTAATGGTTTTATGTTTGGATAATTACAAAATAGAACATGGTGGTTTTAATTGCAGAAGAAACCAGGATTACTTAGAAGTTGTGAATTTGGCAAGGGTTGTTTTCAAGTGTATAGAAGTGAAAACAGATCTTTGGATGGTAAAAGGATTGTTTTTAAGTGTATAGAAGTGAGAACAGATGTTGGATGATCTTATCTCCAAATGGTAATTTGATTGATGTTGTAGTATGAACACAATATTTATTTAACAAGTCTTTTGTATTAGTTGGATGTCATTCTTTTAGCGTAAGCTAGAGATGTTATTAAAGACTAAAACATGAATCCAATCTTTTTTTAGGGTCATTGGTGGTCTATAACCATCCTCTCCTTTGTAGGCATTATATTATGTGAGAAGTGGAGTTAAAGAGAATCGTAAGAAGTGATCTCCCAACCCATGATCACTTTTAATCTCATTCCCATCCTTGAATTTTGTTCCTTAAGAGATTTGATCCGGTGTATCTCATTAATTTTGATCTTTAGTTAGGATTGATCCAAAGGCCAAAATTTCTTCTTACGTTTTTCACCGTAACTTATCTTCTCATTGAAACACAACCCCTTCTTTATAATAAGTACAAGTAACTTTATTTTTGTATAACTTTTTAAAAATTGTTTCATCAAGCTACTAACAGTCTAACACCAACATTTTATAGATGGCTATTGGAACCAAAGGTACGAATGCAGTTGGCTTTATGACATCTAGAAGGAATTTGATGTTTCGAAATTGATTAAAATTTAATGAACCTTTTACATCCCGCCGCATTGCGCGGGTACACAACTAGTAGTTAGTAACATAAATAAAGGAAAACAAAAAGTTAATCTACATAAATTGTAATAAAATCCATGATTAATTAAAATAAATAATGGCAAATGAATAGCTAATAACATAAAACAAATGGTTAATTAACATAAATTACAATAAGTGTGTGACTTTACTAAAAAGACTCATTTTTAATGATGACATAATTTAGATATAGGGACAAAAAAGTTATTAACATATTCAACATTTTAAAAACTCCAGGAATTGAGAAAAAAATTGGTGAAGATGTATGTTGTGTGGTAACAATAAGTTCAATCATTTTCAAACATTGTATTGCGGTGTTTTTTATGCGAATTATTTTCTTTGATACTGTTTCCTGTAACTAAAGAGTTCTACGCATTTTTTAAAATTTTGGTTGCAAAAATGATACAATATTGAAGTTCAGTTTGTATATATAGAAATTGTTTGCTGCAAGTGTATGCTTAATATTATGCATTATAATGAGTGTATGCAAAATTAATCTTTTCAATTTAACTTGTAACGCTCATATATTTAGAATTTTTTTAATATATTCATGCACACATATATTCATCCGAATAATTAAATGTGCAATCACAATAAAAATAAGTGATATAACTAAATTTATAATACGATTAAACAATACGAAATAAAATAAAAAGTATTTTATTAATTGTTGAATGGAATGTAATATCCGCTAATTATGAGGAATTGTACAATGCAAGACACATGTGCTATAACATGCTTTATTTTTGAGACATATCGGTTGTCATAAGTATTAGCTAATTTTGGTTGATCAAAAACCAAACAACTTCAAAGAAAATTTTAATCAGATTCACCAATGCCTTAGTTTTGGTGACAAAAACCTAGTTTTACATGATGATGATTATGATTTATAAGCACCAAGAATATTGGTATATATGTACCATTAGTTTATACTCAACACATACTTGAACTTTAGAAACACAATAGTGAATTGATCAACCATATCACGATAAGTAAAAATTACATACCAAACTTGAACACTTCAAATCTTCAATCCTCATGATCCAATAGATAAAATTATAATGCAATCAAAATCACAACTTGAACATACATAAAATTGTCATGTGATCAAAATTTATGACAATAACATACTTAAAATAATAATGCAATCAAAACTGTGATACAAACATACATACATTACAATACAATCTAAATCACAAAACAAACTTACATAAAATCATTACCTTAGATTAAAAGCACAAACTCCCAAAAACCAAACTTGAAAAGTACAAATCTTCACGACCTAATAATACATAAAAGGGAAAGAACTCGAGAGCCTGCAAAACAGAAAACGTTCAACACAAGTATAAAATCACATACTGAACTTGAAGACTTCAAATCTTCACGACCTAATACATAATAGTTATAATGCAAACAAAAGCACGATATAAACATATATCAAATTATAATGCGATCAAAATAATGAAACAAACATACATAAAATGTGTACCTTATACAAAAATTCACATACATAACTAATACATAAAAATTACAATGCGATCTACATAACGATACGAACATTCATGAAATTATAGGAAAAGTGAAAAAAACAAAAAAAAAAAACTGTGAAAAGTATCAAATGTAAAATAGAAGAGATGAAGAAATTTAGTAATGTATAGGATATGGATAGAATTTGAGAGGGTGTGGAGATGAAGGTGAATAAGTAGTGAATAAAAATGAAGAAATTGAGGGATGAAGAGAGTATAATGGTTAGATGTTTTAAGAAGAGATGAAGAAATTTAGTGATGTATAGGATAGGGATAGAATTTGAGAGGTGTGGGAGATAAAGGTGAATAAGTAGTGAATCAAAATGAAAAAATTGAGGGATGAAGAGAGTATAAAGTTGGATGTTTTGAGAAGATGCGAAGAAATTTAGTGATGTATAGGATAGGGATAGAATTTGAGAGGGTGTGGGAGATGAAGGTGAATAAGTAGTGAATCAAAATGAAGAAATTGAGGGATGAAGAGAGTATAATGGTTAGATGTTTTGGATGGATTGATAAATGGAGAAAGTAAAAAGTCTTGCAAGAAGCTAAAGGGTTTGGCGGTTAGGTTGTAAAAAAGAAAAAATTCCCAAAAAAATGAGGGTGCAAGATTTTGAAACCGTGAGCTATGAAAAGGCTACATCACCAACCATAGGAATTGCTTTTATATAGATATAGATATAGATTATAGAGAACCTTACAAGGAAACACACAATTACACTTTTTAGACGACTTAAACTCATAATGAGCAAGGGAGCTCATTACAAACTATTTATACATGAAAGGTAAAACTAAAATAACAAAAATTTAAATCACATCCCAATTACATTATGACACATCATCAAAAACTCTATTCAGAAGTTCTTCAGAACTTCTGAACTCTACTATTCAGAACTTCTGAATTGTCTTCAGAATTTCAGAACGTTATCTTCAGACTTCTGAACTTAGTCTTCAGACTTATGAACTTAGTCTTTAGAACTTCTGAACTTTGTCTTTAAACTTCTGAACTGTGAAGTTTAAACTCTGATGTCTGAATAATGACTTTATATTTCAAAACATAGAATCCAAATTCATAGAATTTTTCAGATCCTAACAATCTCCCCTTAATGTTTTGTAAAGGAATCATAGTCTTTAACTTTCAGATCTTCTCCCCCTTGATTTCTTTGAAAAACATTAGTGTTGTTGGACTTCAAGAACTTCCCCTTGAATAAATCCAAGCTCCCCCTTGAATAAAAACTCTTATATTTAGTTTCAATTTTATTATCAGATTCAATGTGTAGTAGCCCCGACTGATTGCACTAAAATCAGCTTGAAATTGTAGAAATTCAACACATCTGATAAGCTCACAAGAGAGATAATGTGTGACTTACATGACAATCCACAGTGCATCTGCAATTTATAACAAAGAATCTGTCTGTCTTTGAACCATGAGTTGAATAAGCATTCAACACAAGAACTTCTTCTGATAAGCTCATGAAATAGGGAATCAACACAAAGCTTGGTTAACCAAAACACCTTTAGACAATTAAGCTTTGGGAGAAAGGTGACATTAAGATCATAACATCTTGATCAACAAAGTCAACTAGAAAGATTAACCGATTTCCAGAATACTTCCAGAAGAATGAATAACCAAATCCAGATTCAATCTTCTGCTTGATCGAAACAAAAAAATAATTGAAGACACT
The DNA here is from genome assembly GCA_036898165.1 of Silybum marianum. Taxonomy (NCBI): domain Eukaryota; kingdom Viridiplantae; phylum Streptophyta; class Magnoliopsida; order Asterales; family Asteraceae; genus Silybum; species Silybum marianum. The sequence continues at coordinate 8,139,269 of CM072540.1, read as the reverse complement.
CAACAGTCTAGCATCTTGAGAGTGGAATGCAGAACAATGATTACAAGCACTCTATAGTCTAAGTGATCAATTTAGAACACATATTGCAAGCACGCAGCGGTCTTGCCACAAGAATAAATCTTCAGAGAAATGATTACTGAAATTCAAACTTCTAATCTTCAAACCAAATACTGAATCAATCATCCAAATTCTGAATTTTTTTCAAATCTGACTCTTCAGATAGCATACATAAAACTTTGACCAATATAGTCAAACTTTGAACAATTGCTGCGAGCTTGAAGAAATGAGCTTGATGAAATTATAGGGGCATGAGAAAAATATTAAAACAGACTAAGCATTTGAGGATGTCCTGAGCATAGACAATTAAGTACTCTCTTTTTTTGTTCATCATCGAGAGAAAAACATCACTGATTTCATCCATTTCTTCAAATCTTCTGCAATCGATTGATCGTATCGAAGATAGATTGCTTCGATTCATCTCTGATATCAATTGTAAGTCCCTTATTACAACAAATTTGTTTTGAATTGCTCAAGGAATCCTCATTTTATTAAAATTATAGAGAACCTTACAAGGAAACACACAGTTACACTTTTTAGACGACTCTTATAATGAGCAAGGAGCTCATTACAAACTATTTATACATGAAAGGTAAAACTAAAATAACAGACATTTAAATCACAACCCAATTACATTATGACACATCATCAAAAACTCTATTAAGAAGTTCTTCAGAACTTCTGAATTGTCTTCAGAACTACTGAACTTTATCTTCAAACTTCTGAACTTAGTCTTCAGACTTCTGTACTTAGTCTTCAGAACTTTGTTTTTAAACTTCTGAACTGTGAAGTTTGAACTCTGAAGTCTGAATAACATTTCAAAATATAGGATCCAAATTCATAGAATTATTCGGATCCTAACTGAAACATCATCTTCAACATTATTATAAATTACAAAAAATAGTGTATTATTAAAAATAGGGACATTTTTTTTATGTTTTCACCCTGGGCATCATAAATCGTTGGACCGGTCCTGCCGGTTACCGCATACCGGGTAAATTGTTGCATATGATATCATTTTGGTAGACTGAAAACTTACCCAATAAATAAGTGATAGTGTTGAATTTTTACGATAAAGACTTATCCGAATAAGTTTTGATAAACAAACCCTTAGTTCTTTGAAAAATACGTAAAATTTTACGTATATCACATCAACGTTACTTTAATATTCGATAATAAGATAAAATAAATAAAAAGAACTTTCATAAAAACATGTAAAAGCAACCGAAAATCCCCTTACCACAAATGAAAAAGGAAAAAAAAATCTTTTGATTACATGTTAAAGTCATTCTCAACTGAAAAAACGTATTTATTGCCAACTTTGTCCTCAATTGAGATTTGAGACTATGACCTGAAAGGCCACCACGATACTGTAAACCTATCAAAGAAAGGACAAAGATGTCATAATCCAATAACAAGGTCTTCCAAAATATCACCTCGTTTATCCTTAATATATTTAGAAATAAATGTATAACATATGTTTCACAAATAAAATATATTTTAGTATTTCGATTGGGTATGAAACCCTACATGTTAACAAGGAAAATAAGTCCAATCCATAAATTTAATTTCACAATTTAAATCACTTTTTTTTAATTATTTTCATCAAATAAAACGTTTTTACTGATTAATATAATCATATTATTACTAATTTAAATTTAGAAAAAACGTTTACCCTTTTCATATTAATTAGATTTATTGGATCAAAATGTTTTAGCTAGTTGTATACTTGCGTGTTACTGCCAATATTGTAATGATAGCTATTATAATTTAATTAAGGTAACAAAAATTTAAATTTCATTCACGTTAAAATATCTGTATAAATAAATCTATTAACAAAAGATTCAAACTACAAAAATATATTAAACAATGTAATAATGGAGCTAGGTATGGTAGTGTTGTAATAAAATTATATAAAGTTTTTGTTTAAAGAGTTTTTTAAATAATTTTTAAACAAAGTATTCTATCAGCTTTTCATAAGATGACATTTAAAAAGATGTTTTATAAAACAAGTCTCTTATAAAACGACTACTTTTAAAAGTGTCTAATTTTTTTTATAGCCAAGACCGTCCTATTAATTTATTATGATATTTTTCTATATGACACATAAATGTTGTCCAAAAAACTTAAGTCATCTAAAATAATCTATTAGAATAATTAAACATCTTTTAAGTTTTATGAACTTGATCTTATTGCGTCTTACTAAACCAAAAAAGAACAATTTATAACATCTTTTAATTAAATTATATAAAAAAACTTCAATAAAATAAACAAAAAAATCGTGTGTACGAACTAATTGCATAAAATTTGAAATAATAAAATTCTCAATAACAACAACTTACAATAAGTATTGACTTTTCTAACAAGTGTATTGTAATAAGTAGTTAGTAAGAAGTTAGGAAATGTAACAAGTTATATTTTTATATAAACAAGTTGATGAAATACAACGTAAGTAAAACATTTTATTAACATTTTTTAAGACACTTTTGGAAAAATACTTATAAAATCTTTTTTGTAGAAGTAATTCACCAAGGTTGTCCTAAATGTCAGGCGAGCCGTACGATAGCCCGAGGCGTCAACATACAAATTGAGATTAGCAGGTATTCTTGCAACATAAAAAATAGGGAAGATGGTATGAACAAAATTAGAACATAAGATGTAACAACCGTAATTTTAAATTAAAGATAAATCATGTCATTGCTCTAAAAATATCAATTACCAGGCAAATAGGTCCAAATATTTGTTCTTAATCTCAAAAATTTGCAGCGGAAATAAAGTAGCTACTGAGATTATTACAAAACTTAATTTAATTAGGCAACTATCCAATCACGAATAGAGCCCGCTCTTCTAGCCACCACGCTTACATCTTCCCCTTCCCATTACTAGAACTCTCTACCATTTGCTTACCTGAAACGGTTTTCGGTTTTATAAAAGAGAGGGTTAGACCATAAGGTCTAGTGGATTCCTCAAAACCACAGTTAAGTATGCAAAACATTTATAAGATGAAAAGGTTAGTCATGAATATTAACTCACACATAAACACACCTTTAAGATACCCATCGCGACAGTACGTACATCACACTGATAGTCGCTCACACTTGTGACTATTTTATCGGGCCTACACTTAGCAATGGGTCGGGTACACACTTCCTGTAAATGAATGATTCAAATATACGTGAAATAAAACATTCATTTGTTAATTTAAGAACATGAAGGGAACTCACCTGAATGCCAAGCCTAGATTGCTCGTCTCAACTATGATCACAACAACCGAATGCCTTAATTGGATCAATTAAACCACAGTTTAATGACCCAATCACACTCCCACTTAACTCACTATTAAAGCTCTACAGTTAGGACACCTCATAACACCCTTAATAGCCTCTTAAAAAAACTCAAAGTTGCCCAAATAATGAGTTGCGCGGTTTACTGTGCGGCTTCAAGCCGCGGGAAAAGCCGCATGACTCACCGAGTTCTTGCACTTTTCCTGCTCGATCCAAAAACCACATTTTCATCATTTTCACTCTACCAAGGACATGGAACTTGTCCCAAACTCATATAAATCGATGCATATGATTAGAAAACTTACTTAAACCATTGGTTCCATGGATTAGTACACACATTGAAGAACATACCTCATCCATGAAGGTTTTTGATTAATTTCCAAATCCTCAATTGAAATGTGATGCACAAAACATGAAAGAAACCTCAAAACTTATTCAATACTTCCGCAAAGACTGATTTAAAACTCTATTCAATACTCAACAAGGTAACGCACATACTCCCCAAAGCTTCTAACCATCCCAATGACTCAACAAGGGTAAAATATGAAGAAGATAGAGTTTTATACCTGAGATTGATTGCTGAACACTTGCTTCTTGATGATTTCTCTCCTTCCTCCTCTAATCTTCCAAAATAGCGTCTCAAGAAACACACACACACACACACACACACACGCACACACTTTCAGCTGATTTCTACAAAAATGAGAAGATTTCCAAACCCTTAATGACCCATATTTACACTTTCAGCCCCTATAGATTGGAAATTAAGTCCCATCTCTACCTCCTTTGATAATTTATTACTTTAACAAAATTTCGGGTTATTACAACTCACCACCTTTAAAAGAATTCTGTCCCCGGATTTTATCAAGCAAAAAGTTGAGGGTATTTATCCTTCATCTCCAATTCGGGCTCCCATGTTGCATCTTGCCTTTATGAAACCTTCAATGCATGTTAGATCTAATTAGCCTCAATTAAATGAAACGTTTTCTAAAGATTTGTATTTTGGGCTTTATAGGGGTTTATGGGCTTGGGCTTCTCATATGTAAATGACACCTATATATATGGTGTATTTGTTGGTTCCAAAGGAGTCTACAAGAGTTCAAGGATATAGAAACAGTTTGTAGAAGGGGGGGGGGGGTTTGAATACAAACACACAGATTTTCAGTTTTTAAATTAGTTTATATTGAATAAACAAATTTACAGTTACACGCGGAATTAGAACAAGTAAATAAACCTATTCTATTGTAACTTAAGAAATCAAACAGTTTGATGCACAAGGAAGTAAGAAAGAAAAGAGGCAGAGGTTTGAGGAAATAGAAAGTAGCATGCATGAAGATGAAGAAGAGATCTTCATCTTATTTATACCCGTTTGCATTTAATGCAAGCAAAAGGTATATGCCACGTGTCAAGCTTTCATTGGAAGCTTGTCCTTTGTTCAGAAACAACCATGCTTTTTGGCCGCGTGTGAACAGTACCAAATCAGATATGATGGGGACATAAGAGACAATTCATACGTCCTTTTTCTGACATAGTATAAGGTTTGACTTTTGTGCATCGAGGATAAGATCAACATTGATCTTGCTTTGAACTTCACTTGATCGCTGAACTTGAAACTTCAAGGATGAACTTTCACAGTATCGCTGAGGTCTTGCAAGACATCACACTTCTAATTAGATAATCCTTTGCTATCACTGAACCGCTTCAGATCATTAGCAGATTATCTCTGTCTTCAGCTTGGTCTTCGACTTTCGCTGAATGTTTTCTTTGTGTGAATGTTGTTCTTCAGATCTTCAGAGATAAGATTAAGGTTCCTGAGTTTCAGCAATCGCTGAGTGCAATTAGCGTGTGCTATCGCTGAATTTGAACTTAACCTTTATAAATGGAATTTTCATTAAGTATACAGAGGAATCATATTCAAATCACTGAGAGGAGTTATGATCAACAATCTCCCCCTATTTGATTATGATTAAGCAATATAGGAAATTTGCTTGAAGGGATTAGTAAGGACTTAAAAATATCAAGGTAAAATTTCTATGTACTAATCTGTGAGATCTTTTTCAGCTAGACTACTCTTGTAATTGAGTTTCACTTATGAGGATATGAAATCACAATATTTACAAGTCAGGAAGCTTTAAGTACATTCACTGATTAAATTTCAAACAAAAAATACTTGTGAGTAAAGGGGTTTTTAAAGAAATTAGAACTCTTATGTTCATTGTCCCATTTACTGTTTTCAGGGATCTTTTCAGTATACAAATGGAGTAGAGTACTTCATTGAAATTTCATTATAGATAATCTGAAGAATTACATTGAAAATGAAATTACAATTGTAAGTAAAGTACAGAACACTAAAAAATGTTACAAGGAATAGAAACTACCAACTGGTCAGAGAGTCTCTCTTGTCTTCTTCGTAACTCGTTTAGATAAATCTTCTTTTGTCTCAACATAGGTTCAGTATTTGCCCAACAATGATAGTACATCACCTTGATAAATCTCGAGGAGGCATTTGTGATCTCTGAGTTTCTGAAGAATCCAAGGAAACCATCATTATCTAAGAACACCATACCAGCTTCAGGGAGTGTGATGATATCGCCTTCTGCTAGTTGTAATCCTTGAGGAACATGGATGTTAAGATTAGAGATATCAAGGATATCTAGATGCCCAAGGATACTATCGTAGGTGAACTTAGTTTCATATTCATTTTTATTGGAGGGGCCTTCATCAACGCTTGATCTTTTTCTTCTTGAGGGTCCAGGGAGAGGAGGAACTTGAATGTGCTGAGACATCCTTTGCAAAAGATGATCCAATACTCGTTCAACCATATCTTTGAATTTTGATTTGGATCCCTGAATGGCGTCTTCCAACCATCCAGAGTATCCATAGAGCTTTAAGAACCGAGCTTCTTCCTTTTCGCATGACGAGTGCCTGTACATTCGTACATGTACCTGCAGACCACTCTTCTTAGAAGTGCGTCCTTCAATAGTAGCACGAATGATTTTGGAGTCAGACGTCCGATAATTGAATCGTTCAGTGCACCAGCGTAGTTTGTTTTCTCTATGGCTTTTATCCTCATTTGTCAGTGCACTTAGGATCCTTTCTTGAGCATGGATGGGATTCATATTCAGATTTTCTTGAGACAACTCCCTTTGTGCCAGAGCTTTAGCAACACTTTCATTTCTCTCGTTGAGCTTCCTAGTCGCTTCATCTCTTGCAGCATCCTCCCTGAGTATTTTTCTAGCTAGTTCAAGATCATTTTCTGTTTGCTTCATCTTCTCATTTCTTATATGCTAAGCTTCGAGGGCTTGGGCTCTTTCTTCCTTAGACAAGAAGTAGAATTCATCCACCACACTGCTTGGTATTGGTTCTTCAAGTTCAGCGGTGTTAGGCACCTTTATTTTTTTTTTCTTCCAGCTTCCTTAGGAAGTTTATTCACCTTTCCTCTTCTTCTAGATTGCTTATTGGAAGCCTATGTACACGCTGCCTTGGGATGAGGCCTTCATCCTCTTCAAAGTCAGTGTCGGATATATACAAGAACTGCTCTCCGAAGAAAGGTTCCCAAAAAAAGGGAGAGTCCTTAGGGGGACTGGGCTCACTGAGAATGGGAGAAGAGGGAATAGGTTCGTCAGTTCCAAAATTTGGAGGTAGATGATATTGGTAGGTAGAAGGTTCAGAGATGGAATGAAAGGGAATGAGAGGAAGGCTTACCTTAATGGTGTGCTCCCTCTCTGAATGTACAGGAGTAGAATCAAGATCTACTACTTCGTTATTTTGTTTGAGGGACTAGGTTGTTTCTTTTTAGGATTTTTCCTGTCCCCTGGAGAGCTAGCAGATAGGACTCCCCCTGATGCATCGATGTTGGGTCTATGAGTATTCCAAAATTCATCATCATCATCATCGTCATCATCATCGTTGAGGGAGTAATGAAGAACTTCTTCAGCTTCATCATCGTCATCTTCTTCCTCTTCTTCTTCACCACCTTCCTCAGGGATTGGTTGCTCTTGTTCTTGAGTGCGAGGTGGTGGTGGTGGCTGACTGGACTGAGGATCAGTCTCAATGAGCTGATCAGCGAGCTCTTGGGCAAATTTCTCACCCTCTTTGTTATTCACCAGGGAGAGTGTGCACATTTGAGTTGATGGAGGAGATATCAGCGGCTTGAGAGACCTGAGTGGTAGAGATCTGACCTAGCTGACTTCGATTATCGTCAGCCTTTTCAGAGATACTGGTGAGGAGGCGAATAATCTCTGCTTGATCCTTTTGAATGGCAGCGATTGCCTTCTCCTGTTGATCAACACGATCAAAGAGGCTTTTGATGTTGATGTCAATGGAGGTCTGATCGTCTCTCATTGATTGAACATTAGTGGACATATTGCTCACTGCTGTGCGCAAAGCAGGAAGCCCAGCACCCTGCTTGTAAATCTTCTCTGAAGTAAACCAGAGATTATCTACCCCTTGTTTCGTCAGAGAGAACTCATTCACCAGATATTCTATCGCTAGGAATGAGGGAGGGGGTAGAATAATCTGAGGGGCTGCCCTGGTTGTGAGGGGAACTTGGGAAGATCCTTCTCAAGCTTTACGCCCTTTAAATCAGCAGCGGTCGGAGACTTTGATGGAGTAGTAGGAGACTTGCTCGTAGTGACCGTAGTTGTTGAAGAGAACTTTGGAGCAGCACCTGTGTGTAACAAAGAAAGATGAGCCAAAAAGAGCTCAGGGTTAGTAGAAAAATGAGGAGAGGATGAGTGTTTACATAGGGTTGCTTTAAGCATATCCGAAGGATTATTCTTAAGGATGTTACATGCAATGGTAATGTCTTGAGGATCACTGACCTATGCTTGACAATGCTTGAGAGAAGTATTGTCAGGTCCTGTACACGTAGCTTTCTAGAGATCAGATTGTCGAAACAATACTGGTGTCGGAATAGCACGTTTCTCAATCTCATCAGGGATGGGGACAACCAGACCTGAATCACTGATTGATGTGAGGACCAAGGAGGAGATAGAAGAGGATATGAAGGCCGTGAAAGTAGTACTTGATACAGCCTCAGGGTGGCTGACTATAGCAGGTTCAGAGACCGGAATCTCTGAAACTGTGGGTAGAGCTGATGAAGCGACAACCGTCGTAGAAGCTGTTTTCGTAGCTGTGGGGAAGAATGAAGAAGAGGTAGGTGAGCTCCAATAGTCAGAGAGAGTGCTTGTTGGAGGAGCACTGATCTTGACTTTCTTGGATTGGAGTATGTGAGCGACAGACTTCTTGTGTCCATCTTGGGGTTGTTTTCTTTTTGAGGATATGGTGGAGGTATAGGTACCTTGGTTAGTTACTGATGGGATGGGCAGTGACTTAGGTATAACAGCAACTACAGCAGTGCGGATTACCTGAAGCATGTATTGAGTGTAAGGAGCATCTCCTTCATTTTCATCCATCTCAAGGGACTTCTTCCCAATCCGGGAGAAGTTTTGATTCCCCTCAGTGGAATAACCATTGTATATAGTTGAGAAAATCATGGCAGCGAACTGAGGGAAGGCTATTGCCTTGTCCCTATTTTGAAACTTCACTCGGTTGTACAGCTCGCTGAAAATGTACTCAACGAAGTTTAGGTTCTTGCCGGTGCAGAGGGCGACAACAACTTCTTACGAGGGCTTGCTAGCCTGATCTTGAGAGCCAAACTTGGAGCTTAGGCATTGAATAACGTGTCCCCAGATATATTGCCATTTCACTGGCATCCTTCTCTTCTCCACCTTGGTTATGGATCTGATTACCTCCTTGGTGTTTTTGTCAATTGGCCAGTCAAAGCCAATAGAGTCCAAGAATCCCTGAATTTCTTCAGTGGTTGGGGCAGTTTCCCAGATTCCATTCTTCTCCCTAGATGGAAGATGATAAGCTTCCCTTACAACACCAGTGGTGATGCCAACGGTGCCAAGAGCAGTGGTGAACTCGATGGCAGGGAGTGTCTTTCCTCTAGGAGTGGTTAGGGTGGTACAGTGAACGGTGTGCCAGAATTGCTGAAGATGTGGAGTGATGCCGACAGGGACATGAAGGAAGGCGTACTTCAGCGGGCGATTCTGGATGAAGGTGACACCATTCTTTAAGTAGGCACGTTCAGCAGGGATGTCAGTGATGCCATAGAAGTTACAAGCTTTGTAGAATGCTTGTTCAGGTGGGAAGCTGACTTCAGGTGCAGCAACAAAGGTTGTGATAGGGAGGACTTCAGATTCCATTCTTGAGATTGGTGCAATGCTTGAGGTTGCCATTTCTGTTTCATAGATTGGAATACCAAAGAGAAAAATCATGGTTTAATACAAAAGATGTTTAAACCAGAGTAAGGTTTTGGTATAATGGATACCATATGCAAGAACAATAAAACAAGTGTTTTGATGAATAAGATCAAAATACTTGTGATTTTACAAAAAGATTGCAGAGTAATTTTTGGTAGTTCAAAGGGATCAAAAATCTTTTTTAGAAGTTGTTTAGAAAAGAAAATATGGATTAAAGTACCAAAATGGTCATCTGTTCTGAGGAGAAGAACTTAGAACAGGTTTTGAGTTAAAAAAGATATTTGTGTAGATTTAATCCAGATTTAAGAAATCTTTTAAAAAGAAACTTTAAAATTTGTTTCTTTGATATACAAACACCATTTTAGTTGTTTGTGTAGATTTAACGTGAGTTCGAAGAAAAATGCACAAGTGCGTGTTCTTGGTGTTCTGGAAGAGAGCTTGAAGATTCGAAGAGGGTATTTTGCTTTTTGAATATGCTGAGCGTGTAAAGAATTGAATAACAAAGAAGATTGCTTAAATAGCATGAGGAGAGAGAAAGGGGATAGCTAAACTTGAAAAGTAATGATGACCTAGCGTACGTTCCAAGACAGAGAAAAGAAAGGAAAGGTCGTGGTCCGTCGTGTGTCAGATAAAGGTCTGACGTGTCCTTTCTTATTAAAAACATAAGATTATCATTTATTATTAAATGTCAATCATTATCCTTTAAAATGTCTTCATCATTAGATAATAAAGGATCATCAGTGATGGATTTTTAATTTTGAGAGCCATTTTCTGAATAGAGAGACATTCAGAGAGTGTAGAGATGTAGGAGTTCATACCTGAGCGAGATAAAACAAGTATCTCTGAATCAGAGTTCAGAGAATGAAAATTTTGAAGGCTTACTTTGTGTGTCACTGAATATTTTACTCAGCGTTTAACATACCAAGTTCACTGATGAGTAGACTGAATCTAGTCTCATCAAGAGGCTTGGTGAAAAGATCAGCGAGCTGATATTCAGTTGGTACAAAATGAAGTTCAACTTAAGCATTTATCACATGATCTCTGATAAAGTGATATCGAATCTCAATGTGCTTGGTTTTGGAACGGAGTACAGGATTATTTGCAATTGTAATAACACTGGTGCTATCACAGTAGATGGGGATTTTAGAAAGTTTGAGATCGTAGTCTCTTAGTTGATTTCTCATCCAAAGGACTTGAGCACAAAAGCTACCAGCGGCTACATATTCAGCTTCAGCGGTAGATGTGGACACAAAGTTCTGTTTTTTGCTTGTCCAGCTTATTAACTTACCACCTAATAGCTGACACCCACCAGTGGTGCTCTTTCTATCAATCTTGCAACCTGCAAAATCACTATCAGAGTATCCAGATAAATCGAACCCTGATCCTTTGGGATACCAAAGACCCGGATTAGGAGTTCCCTTCAAATATCTAAAGATCCGCTTTACAGCGATAAGGTGAGATTCTTTTGGTTCAGCTTGATATCGAGCACAGAGACAGGTAGAATACATGATATCGAGTCTACTCGCTGTAAGATATAGCAGAGATCCGATCATCCCTAGATAGGCAGTGATATTGACAGGTTTCCCATTTGGGTCCTTATTCAAAGTCAGAGGAGGTGCCATAGGGGTCTTCATCGCTGAGCATTGATTCATATCAAATTTGTTCAACATGTCCTTAACATATTTACTTTGACAAATAAAAATTCCCTTGTCAGATTGCTTAATCTGCAAACCTAGAAAATATGTTAGTTCACCCACCATACTCATTTTGTAATCTTTCTTTATTCTTTTTGCAAAACGAGTGTATAGTCTGAGTCTTGTGGAGCCAAATATTATATCATCAACATATATTTGAGCAAGAATTGTATGGCCTTTATATTTCTTTAAAAATAGAGGTTGGTCAATTTTTCCACGAACAAATTTTTCTTTAAGAAGGTATTTTGAAAGAGTATCATACCAAGCTCTAGGAGCTTGTTTTAACCCGTAAAGAGCTTTTCGGAGTTTAAAAACAAAACCAGGATGGTTTAGGTCAGTGAAACCAGGAGGTTGTTCAACATAAACTTCCTCACTGAGTTTGCCATTAAGAAAAGCACTTTTTACATCCATTTAAAAAACTTTGAAGTCTTTATGGGCTGCATAAGCTAAGAAAAGTCTTATGACTTCTAATCTAGCAACAGGAGCGAAGGTCTCATCATAGTCAATACCTTCTTCCTGTCTGTATCCCTGAGCAACAAGTCTAGCCTTATTACGGATAACAGTGCCATTTTCATCTAGTTTATTTCGAAAAACCCATTTGGTTCCTATCACTGTTTTACCAGATGAACGAGGAACAAGATTCCCAGCTTTGTTTCTACGAAGCTCAGTTAGTTCTTCTTGCATGGCAGAGACCCAGCTAGGATTAGAGATAGCTTGATCTATCTTCTTAGGTTCGGAGAGAGAGAGAGAGATAAAATCAACATAGAGGCAGATGTTACCTGTACCTCTACAAGTCTTGATACATGCATTTGGATCATCAATAATTTGATTTATTGGATGATTTGCAGTCCACCGCTGAGCTGGTGGTTGAGAAGACTGATCAACAGTAGATTCAGCGACTTGTTCTTGTTTAGGGATAACGTTGGTTGTTTCAGCGACAGGTACTTCATTATTTAGTATCACCTCTAGAGATAATTCAGATATTTGACAACCAGAAGATGAAGCTTGGTTATTCACTGAAGAATTACCCAATGAGGTATCAGAGGGAGGAATCTGATTACGAGGAGTGATGTTGACCCCTGATGATGATGGATCATTGCTTGAGGTAGGAAAATCAGGGATTCCATCATCATTATTTTCAGCATAAGGTTGACTGCTGAAATAAGTTTCAAGTTCCCCATAATGAGATTTCATCCATTCATTTAATTCCTCATCTTCTTCAGGATTAGGAGTAGGGTTGGTTGGACGTGATTCATAAAAGTTGATGTGCATGGATTCTTCAACGTGCTGTCTTCTTTTGTTGAAGATTCTGAAAGACTTGGATACAGAAGAATATCCAAGAAATATCCCATCGTCAGCCTTTGAATCAAATTTACCTAAAATCTCTATCATTCAGAATGTAGCATCTACATCCAAAGATGTGTAAATATTTTAGAGTGGGTCTTCTTCCATGGAATAATTCATAGAAACTCTTCTTGAATCGATTCACTATCAGGGATCGATTATGAGTAAAGCACGATGTGTTTACTGCTTCTGCATATAATTGAGTAGGTAGATGCGATTTGCTGAGCATTGAGCGAGCTGCTTCAATGATCGTTCGATTTCTTCTTTTAGCGACACCATTTTGCTGAGGAGTTCTCACTGATGAGAAGTTGTGAGTGATTCCTTTTTCTTCAAAGAAGTTAATCAAGGTACTTTTTTGAATTCAGTGCCATGATCACTTCTCATGGCACGAACAGTGAGATTGTTCAGAACTTCCATTCTTTTGATAAAAGCAATAATTACATCAGGTGTATCACTTTTGGATCGAAGAAAAAATACCCATGTATATCTGGAATATTCATCAACTATCACAAGAGTATACTTCTTTCCAGATAGAGATTGGACATTGACAGGTCCAAATAGATCCATATGGAGAAGCTGAAGAGGTGAGGTCAGTGAGGAAACTTGTTTAGATCTGAAAGAGGCTTTTGTCAGTTTTCCTTTTTCACACGCTGAACAAAGAGATTCCTTTGTAAAGGTATGGTTAGGGAGATCCCTGACAAGTTCTTTTTGAGATAATTCATTGATCATCTTAAAGTTTAGATGAGAGAGTCTTTTGTGCCATAACCAGTTTATATCCGAGGAGGCTGTAGAGATGAAGCACATGTTCTCAGAGTGAGAACTATTCATGTTAATGACATACACATTTTCTACTCTTTTGCATGTCAAGGCAAGTTTGTCATTAGAGTCAGTGACAACACATCTATTCTTAAGAAATAGAACTTTGAAATCTTTGTCACATATCTGACTAACGCTCAATAAGTTGTGCTTTAGTCCTTCAACATAAGCGACTCGACTGAATGAAGTTGTTCCATTGGAAATAATTCCATAACCTTTAGTGTATCCTTTGCCATTTCCACCGAAGGTCACTGAGGGACCAGCTTCTTCCTTGTATTCAGAGAGCAGAGATTTTCTGCCAGTCATGTGCCTTGAGCATCCGCTATCGAGATACCGGATACCTTTAGCACTCTGTATACAACAAAAGGATTAATTTTTTATAGGACTCATATTACTATGGGTCCTGCTGTGTTATGACAAGAGTGGCGGATGAGCTACTAGCCGAAGGATTCTCTTTAGTGGATATCTTCACCTTGGAAGTTTTGCCAACCTTGGTGGATTTTACTCTTGCTGATTTATCTGCTTGAGCTACTTTCTTTCCATGAGCTAATTTTTCAGCTTTGGTAGCATTAGGACATTTGCTGGCAATGTGGGTAGTTTCACCACAGTGATAGCATTTCTTATATTTGTAAACGGCTTTGGAATTGAAAGAGTTCAGAGAGCAGGAAGAAACATTTTCAGGAGCAGAACCAAGAATTCCTTTGTCTAATGTCCTTGGGGGTATAACAATGTTTTCAGGGACAGGTGTAAGGTCGATCTTAATTCTGGGTGTTGATCTCTGAATAGATCCAGGGATTTTCTTCCCAGTTTTAGGATGACTCACTGAAGGAACAGAGGAGTTCTTTTTTTGTTTCTGAAAGTTTTTGATTTTAGGAACGTGGTCAAGAAACTTGTTCTTGATCATTTTCTTAGAATCATTTGATTTAAAGACAGGCAACTCCTCATTTAAATGAGATTTCTGAGAAGAAGGATCAGGGATTGAGGAGGCAAAAATTCCGAATTTTAACATGGAACGATCATTCTCTGATTCTTCTTTTTCAGGGTTACATTCTAACCCACTTTTGACCTTCATAGGCATTTGGGCATTGATGATCTCGCTGACTTTATCTGAAGCCTTGCACCATCCTTCAATGGTAGCTTTTTCAGCCTTGAGATCAACGATGGCTTTTTCCCTTTTAGTGATAGCTTGTTGTCTTTCAATGCTTATTGTTTAATTTACAAAGACTTGGTCTTTTAGAGTTTCTTCAATCTTTGTAAGTTCTTTGATTTTTAAATGACAATTTTTCAATTGTTTAGATAGATCAATATTGATTTGTTCAGTTTTGATCTTTCCATTCAGATCATTGTAAAAATCAACAGTCATAGCATCGAGAGCTGACAGGTTATCACTTTCAGGTATAGTGGAGTTTATAGGAATGTTTACCTGAGTTGAAGGAGACTTTGAGGATGATGTTTTAGAGACTTCTTCAGCTTCCTCAATTCTGGCCATTAGACAGAGGAAGGCAAGATCTTCTTCATCGGAGCCTGATTCATTAGAGGTTTTGGCCCAATCGTCTTCTTGATCCCAGTCAACTTCTTCAGCAATTAGACCTTTGCCTTTTTGCTGGTTCTTTTTCAAATCTCTGTATTTATTTTTCAACTTAAAATATTTTTCCTTTTTATCAGAGTTCTGAGAGGTGGTGAGTGCAGCTACTTTCTTAGATCTACACTCACTTGCAAACTGGCCTTTTCGCTCTCAGTTATAGCATATAGCAGAAACTTTTTCGCTGACTTATCAGAGTCAGTGATAGCAGGAGTTTTTCGAAAGTTGCTCTTTCTAGCAAATCTTCTAAAATTGTTAGTTAGAAGACTAGAGAGTTATCAAACTCAGAGATGTCAGAGTTAGTGAGTTCTTCTGAATCAGTTTGATTTAATTCAGTAATAGAGGTGAGAGAAGAAGAAACTTGTTTTGAAGGATCTACCTCTGAAGTCACTAGTGCCAAAGAAGTACTTTTGGCACCCTCGATATCATTTATGAGGTTTTTCCTTAAAACCTGAGATTGCTCTTCATTTAGGAGCATTCCATATAAAGCACTAAGAGAGAGAGTTTCGAGATTCTTTGACAGTTTTAGACACATAGTTTACACTCCCCATTGTTCAGGTAGTGCTTCCATGAATTTTGTCAGTATTTCAGCATTAGAATATTCTCTGTTGACAGTTTTCATATCAATCAAGAGACAGTTAAACCTTTGGTGAATTTGAGAAAGAGTTTTACCTTTTAAGTGCATAAAACTTTCATATTGTCTTACCAGATTAATACATCTAGTGATTTGAACTTCATCAGTTCCTTCATATTGAATACATAAAGTATCCCACATGGCATTAGATGTTCTCATCTTCATTACAGAATGATAGACTTCATCTGTTAAAGACATTGCAATTATGGATCTAGCTTTAGAATCTATAGCTATATCCTTTTTCTTTTCTTCAGTCCATCGATCTGTAGTTTTGACAATCCTCCTTTCAACGATGGCTAGAGTGGTAGTGGTAGCAGGAATACCAGCGATTAGGGCTGTAGGAATGAATGGTCCATTCTCTATATAATAGGGGATCTTAGGATTTGACCCTTCTAGGAATAGAGTCATTTTTTCCTTTCATAATGGAAAGTTATCACGGATAAATTTAGGAGGTTTAGCTAAAGATCCATTATCAATGTAGTTTGTATTAGTATTAGTCATTTTTAAAATAGCTTTGTAGTTAAGTATTTTAAAGAGAAGTAAGCAAGAAACACTGCTCTGATACCACTTGTTGGTCCCAAAGGAGTCTACAACAGTTCAAGGATATAGAAACCATTTGTAGAAGGGGGGGGGGGTTGAATACAAACACACAGATTTTCAGTTTTTAAATTAGTTTATATTGAATAAACAAATTTACAGTTACAAGCGGAATTAGAACAAGTAAATAAACCTATTCTATTTTAACTTAAGAAATCACACAGTTTGATGCACAAGGAAGTAAGAAAGAAAAGAGGCAGAGGTTTGAGGAAATAGAAAGTAGCATGGATGAAGATGTAGAAGAGATCTCATCTTAGTTACCCGTTTGCATTCAATGCAAGACAAAAGGTATATGCCACGTGTCAAGCTTTCATTGGAAGCTTGTCCTTTGTTCAGAAACAACCATGCTTTTTGGCCGCGTGTGTACAGTACCAAATCAGATATGATGGGGACATAAGAGACAATTCGTACGTCCTTTTTCTGACACTGTATAAGGTTTGACTTTTGTGCATCGAGGATAAGATCAACATTGATCTTGCTTTGAACTTCACTTGATCGCTGAACTTGAAACTTCAAGGATGAACTTTCAGAGTATCGCTGAGGTCTTGCAAGACATCACACTTCTAATTAGATAATCCTTTGCTATCACTTAACCACTTCAGATCATTAGCTGATTATCTATGTCTTCAGTTTGGTCTTTGACTTTCGCTGAATTTTGTGTGAATGCTGTTCTTTTCAGATCTTCAGAGATAAGATTAAGGTTCCTGAGTTTCAACGAACGCTGAGTGCAATCAGCGTGTGCTATCGCTGAATTTGAACTTAACCTTTATAAATGGAATTTTCACTAAGTATACAGAGGAATCATATTCAAATCACTGAGAGGAGTTTTGATCAACAGTCTTAGCCTTATTTGCAAATTTAGTTTGGAGATTTTTACACGCACATACATAGTGAGCTTTGATGAGAGTCATGTAATATCTTGTTCTACAAGATCTCAAATTCCCTCCATTGTATTTCAGTCATATGATTTGAGATTATCATTCATGCTTTCTCATCTCTAACTTCTATGGAGATTTCTCAATTGTTGCTAGTTTAGGATCCAACAATTGGTATCAGAGGCAATTGAAGAAACTCTTCTTCATTTAGGTCATCTATGGCAACGATTGTAGAATTGGTTATTGATTTTGGTGTTTTGGTGTTTTGATTGTTTCAATCACATGATCCAAAAACCAAATATCATCTATGTGATCTAATTTTCGGTTTTGAGCTTATTTGAGATCCAATATTTCATCTAGACGAGATTTTGATGATCATTCATGGAAGATCTTATTGATTCTAAACGCAATTGGATTTCTGCACACCACATGTTTGATGACATGTGTCTGTGAAGATTTAATTTCAAATTGATTAGATCTAATCAGTGTTATTACGTGTGTGTATGTGTTTTGATTAATTTTGATCTTCTTCCTTCATTGGTCTAATATTTTAGCACTAAGTAGGTGATTGATCTTTGATCTCATCTTGTTGTGTTCTTGAGTCCATAGCTTTTTAGCAAGCAACTTGGTAGTAGGGCTGTTGATCTTTGCTTTATATAAATCCGGGATTGAACTCTCTTCTTTCAGTTGGGGTTGATTAATAACAAATCAATAAGTCATATTGGGTTTGCCACTAACCATGGTTGAATTTATATAGCAACATATTTTCAGAACCTTGATATGAACTGATTATGGTTCAAGGCTGTCCGATTATTCAGTTTTTGTGGTTCAAATTCCAAAACATGAAGTTTTTGTTGCTATTGGTTTAAAATAGAAAGGGGAGTGTCCATAATACTTGAATAAAGCTGCTGATTTCCTTGTTCGTGATTGTGGTTCTGATTATTTTAGTTTCTGTCGAACTTGGATACAACTTCTTTTCATGTGGTCACTATATGTGGCTTGTTATAAATTGGTTCCTAGCTGACATCTAATTTGAGTGATCTGGTTAAAGTTGATAGTACACATGAGAATGATGTTTTTGAACTTCCTACATGGGGTACAACAGCCTTTCTTGTTGTTGATCAACTTGCTCAGAACTTGAAGAATGTGATGAACTTGATCCTTGTTCTGAGACAACATGATGGTGGTTCATATGGCATTGTTCGTCAGGGTTCTCGTTCACAATTCTTGACTTATCAGAAAAGGCTTTCTCAAACAGCTGCACCGGCTGAATGAGGTTACCATGACTCTTCAAGGTCATCAGAATACGATAAATGGTATGCAACTGAGCCCAGATGGGTCTTATCTCCTTACCAATGGGATGGACTATATGCTTCGTATATGGGATATGCGTCCATATGCACCTCAAAATCGTTGTGTGAAGATAATGGAAGGACATCAGCACAATGTTGAGCAGAACCTGCTCAAGTGTGGGTGGTCACCTGATGGGAGCAAGGTTACTACTGGTAGTTCTGATCAGATGGTGTACATTTGGGATACCACTTCCTGGGTACTCTGGATCAGTTAATGAATGTGTCTTCCATCCCTCTCAACCTGTTATAGGATCTTGTAGGAGTGATAAACAAATATATCTTGGGAAGATCTGTTTATGCAAATATAGAGAAATTTATCCAGTTTCAGCAACTAAGAACAAAAAATGCAAAGGCTGATTTTGCTTTTGCTCACAGAGCTTAATCAGGAGTTACAATCTGACCATAAGTATTTTTCAGATCAGAAGGCACTGATTTTTCAAATCACAAAAGCATTCAATCAGAAGTTGCAATAATTCAATTCAGAAATAAATCAGAAGGTGTTGTATTTATGCAGAAACTTCGACCAGAAGAGATTAGCTGTTCAGAAGTTCGATCCAGAAGCTAAAACAGCAACTCAGAAGTTTTTAAAGATTGCAAATCAGGAAGCTTAGTTGAGCTTAATTAGAAGTTCAATCGTTCAGAAGCACTTTCAATCAGATATCTTCCAGAAGCTGTCCAGAAGCTTCTATAACCCATTTACAAGTGCAGAAACTTCATCAGAAGCTGAATCAAAAGCTTCAACAGAAGCTAAACCAGATCAGAAGAGCTTAATAAGACAGAGCTTAATGGAAACTTAATTAGAAGCCCAATCAGAGCTTAATGTTCAAAAACCTATTCAGAAGCTACACTGACCTTAATGTAGAAGTTCAGGAGTCCAAGAAACTCAACAGAAGGCACTTGAAGTTGTTAAGCCACAGAAGATGAACCAAAAGCTTATTCAATTCAGAAGATGATGCTGTACAGAAGTTCAGAAGTGTGGAAAACCTCTGCATAGCTGTTCTGAAGTTCTTTTTCTATTTACAAACTAGAAGAGTTCTGAGCCTCTTTAGTCTGATTGTTCCAGATGCAACAGATCTGTATGGGTTAAGGCAGCTGATGCAGAAGTTGCACAATGCTTAATCAGAAGCTTCGAGCTTATTCAGAAGCTTCAGAGCTTAATCAAAAAGCCTTCAGAACCTATGTGCAAGTTGTTCTGAAGTTAAACGTTTCAGAAGCTTAATCAGAGCCTAACGAGACAACTTAATAAGAGCTTAATGTGACAAAGCTTAATCAGAAGCACTTTTCAGAGCCTATTCAGAAGTACCCTCATGCAGAGCTTTGCATAGACAAGCCAAAAGGCTCTGTATGATCTGAAGTAACAAAGAAGAACCAGAAGTTCTGTATACACTATGCATAAGCTCTACATGGTGCTTTTTATGGCTTTCAGTAAGATCAAAACTCCCTAACCAGAGCTCGCAAAGACCAAACTCCATGATGGACCAGAGACGGACCAGGGGTAGCCCAGAGCATCAAAATCAAAGTACGTTGGTCCAGAGCTCACAATGAACCGAAGCCCGTAACCCGATCATTTTTCGGTTTTCTGACAGCATTGCGCTGTTTCAGAAACACGCACACATCATTTTACTTAAAGCTCCAATCTACATGAATCCAATTACATTGAAACGATAACACACAAATGCACGACTTTGAAGTTTTGAGTTTTCTCAAATTCAGTGAGCTGATATGGCTTATTCACTGTCAAAGTCTGCTAACCGATGCTGATTCGAAAACATTTATTTTCACTTATACTCCTTCCGATTTCAGATGTGTGTTCACATGTCCGTTCTTCATGGATTCAAGATACATGCGTGACATATTTATTGTCACTATATCCTCTGTTTTTCAATCTAAAGCTCGGAACTGAACTCAACTCAACGAGGTCTAAAGCGTCAAATTCTTTGCTTTAACAACTGCTTTGCGCAGCCGAGGGGAAACTTGCACAAATCACTCAATTTTAATTCAAATTGGTTGAATTAATACTTGTTGATAAGCCAAGAGGCTGAAGTTCAATGTGCGTGTTTTATGTTTTCTTTCAATAAGTCTCCTTAATGGTCAAAAACAACGATAAAGTTGAGTCATGAAAGCTGGACAGAATGTGTAGAATGTCTCGGTTTTTCAAGAATATGAGCCTACATTTCAGGGGGAGCTTGTAACGCTTTGAAGACTTGAAGAATGACACATAAGAGCTTCTAAAGAAAGCAAGGGAGAGTTTATTTGATGATTATTTCTTTATAAAACTTTAGGGGGAGATTGTTAGATCTAATTAGCCCTAATTTGTATTTTGGGCTTGTTAAGGGTTTTTGGGCTTGGACTTCTTACATGTAAATGGCACCTATATATATGGTGTCTTAGCCTAATTTCTAAATTGAGTTTGGAGATTTTTACACGCACATACACAGTGAGCTTTGATGAGAGTCGTGTAATATCTTGTTCTACAAGATCTCAAATTCCCTCCGTTGTATTTCAATCATATGATTTGAGATTATTAATATAATTGTTCTTCATGCTTTCTCATCTCTAATTTCTACGGAGTTTTCTCAATTGTTGCTAGTTTGGGTCCAACAATGCACCTTCATAAGCACGATCTCTTCGTTCCTTAACTTTCTAATTTTTCGATCCACGATCGTTTCCGGTTCTTCCGCATAGTACAATCTTTCGGCCACTTGGACGTCCTCTAGTGGTACTGTAACAACCCAAAATTCATGAAGAAAAGCCATCATAAATAAATAAGCGGAAAGCCAAAAGTAGCCAAGAATCTAATAAAACTCCTCACTTCTGAAGGAGTCCTAGGAGGCTCCCAATTCTAAATAGCTTCAATCTTTTCCGGGTCTATCTTTATACCTTCTTGCGACATAACATGCCTAAAAAACTGGCCTTCTCGGAGCCAAAATTCGCATTTAGAGAATTTTGCCTAAAGCTTCTCATTCTTTAATAGCTGCAACACTTGGTGGAGGTGTTTCTTATGTTCTTCTTCCGACCTCGAATAAATCAAGATATCATCTATGAAGACGATTACAAACTTGTCCAAGTACGGTTGGCACACTCGATTCGTTAAATCCATATATGCCATCGGGGCATTGGTCAAAACGAATGGCATTACTAGAAACTTGTAATGTCCATACCGGGTCCTGAATGTTCTCTTAAGTACATCCATCTCCTTTACTCTCAATTGGTGATATCCCGACCGTAAGTCAATCTTCGAAAAGAAATGTGCTCCTTGCAATTGATTGAATAAGTCATCTAATCTTGGTAATAGGTACTTATTCTTGATCGTGACTTTGTTCAGCTCGCGATAATCATTACACATACGCATGGTCCCATCCTTCTTCTTAATGAACAAAACCGGTGCTCCCCATGGTGACGTACTCGGTAGAATGAACCCCTTGTCCAACAGTTCTTGAAGTTGTGCCATCATCTCTTTCATTTCCGAAGGTGCTAAACGGTATGGTGCACGTGCTATTGGAGTAGCGCCAATTACCAAGTCAATACTAAACTCAATCTGACGATTCGGTGGTAAACTTGTCAAGTCATCCGGAAATACTAAACTCAATCTGACAACCTCTACCTCTTCCAACTTTTTCTTTTCTTTCTTAGCATCCATAACGTAGGCCAAGTAACTCATACATCTCTTCCTCACACACCGGCTAGCCTTTATCATTGAAATAAGTCTAGTATTCCTATCGCGCCTATTCCCATAAATTACCAATACTCTCTTATCCGGCACATGAACACAGATCATCCTCTTTTTACAGACGATGTTAGCATTGTTATTAGCCAACCAATCCATTCCGATAATAACGTCGAACTTACCCATCGGCATAGGGTGCAATTGAAGAGGTACCAAACTACCTTCTAGAATATGGAACAATCATCAAACACCTCTCTAATTGTAACATGGTTATCATCAGCCGTTTCAACTTCAAGCAGATGGGCCAACCTTTTAGGTCTCAAACGTAATAATTTAACAAATTCCGGCGATACAAAGGAACGATTAGCTCTTGAAACAAATAACACCTTGGCACATAAAGAGTTTACCAATAATGTACCTGTCACCACGTCCGGTATCTTCTCGGCCTCAACAGTAGTCATCTGCAATACACACCCTTTCAGGCGTGCCGACTCTATTCTTTTCTCATCATTCCTTCCACTCGATCGAATTCCTTGTATAACTGCTCCTCCTTTCTTCATTTGGGGACAATCTGGCCTTAAATGATCAGGCGAACCACACTGAAAGCAAGATCTCCCCGTCAGGCAATCTCTAGACAAATGACTGGGCAACCCACACCGGTAGCATGACCTCGAATCAGACCCACACTCGCCTCTATGAACTCGGTGACGCTTCTCGCATGGTCTAACAACAAATTTTTGGTTCCCTCGTGATTCGGGTTGAGAGAACCTTGCCTTCTTCACCTCACCTCTCGTTCCTTCCCACTTTCTCTTATTTCCACCCCTCTCGGTTATTTTCCGGTTCTTCTCAGCCTCATCTACCGCCGTTTGAAAGGTGGTATGATTCCTTGTAGTAACCAACTCATGGATGTCACTTCTCAAACCCCAAATATACCTCTCCACACGACACTCTTCCGTTGGAACATACTTCAATGCAAATCATGACTTCACAATAAACTTGAATGTATACTCTTGAACCGTCATATTCCCTTGTTCCAACTTAAGAAACTCTTCTTCCAACTTCTTGACCGCCGCCAAAGGGAAAAATTAAGCTTTGCACCTACTAGAAAACGAATCCCAATACATGTTTCTTGCCGCACCCTCTCCTTCCTTGGCGGACTTGATATCCCACCAATAAAGAGCATCCCCTTTTAGCATTAAAAGGGCATACTTCACTTTGTCCTTATAGGCGCAATTACTAGTATCAAATGTCATCTCCATCTCCCTTAACCAGTTTAATGCCAAAACCGGATCGCGCTCTCCTTTGTGACTAGGAGGATTGCATGATGCAAACGTCTTGAAACTACATCCTTCAATTTGTTTAGCGTTGGTGGTTGCTTCCAGAGTCAATTGAGAATGACCTCTCACTTCGGTCTTGGGCAAACTCGATCCTTCCATCCCTTCACTAACCTCACGACATGAGGGATTGGAGTTTTGGTGGTGAGTCAATAGGGTTTGAAGGGCGGTTTGTACTTTTCCCATCTCATTAGCAAACGTTTCTTGAGTCACAAAAGCTTTTCTATAACCCCCCCTCGACCTCTACCACGACTTCGTCCCCTTCCTCCGGTTGAACCCTCTTCCACGGACATCTCTAGACGTTCCGGTATTCCCGCACTTCTTCCCCTTCCACGAGCACGACCTCTCCCACGGCCTCTAGCTCCCAATCCGGATGGAATCGTTGGTTCACGCACCACTTGGCTCACGCTTCTTCCCCGACCCCTAACTCGGCCTCTTACACGAACTTGGGAGCTCACCGCACTCTGAGTCTCGTGGGGTCCATTTTCTTCCGGCTCAGATGAGTCCCGACCCACAATGGGAGTATCTCTACACCTTACCGAACGAGTTGTCATTGTTCAATTCTGCGATATCATAACAAACATAACTTAAATAACAGTTCAAACGCAACAAGGTAAACAAGTACACACATGTACCTGTAAATTCACAATTACATTGGCCAAGTGTAATTATAATTTACCTTACATGTTAGTCCTTACCACCTATTAACAATATCCTTGTCAAGGTCTTTATCTTATGGTCCCTAATTTTCAGCCGTGTTTCCTAGCATACGGTCTAACACTAGGCGCTCCTAGATTGCCTAATTCACTTAAACCTTGGCTTTGATACCACTTGTAACAACCCAAAACTAATGAACAAAAGCCATCATAAATAAATAACATGAAAGCTAAAAGTGACCAAGAATTTAATACATCTCAAAGTCTTGCAGCGGAAATAAAATAACTATTCACATATGAGAATTATTAATCTAAAGGAGTCTCTACGACTTCCAATCCAACTCTACGACCGGCTCAAAATTTACGCTTGCCCTTCGAAGACCTGTCAACCAAGCCTCTACCTGAAAATGGTTTTAGTTTTGAAAAGCGAGGGTTAGACCACAAGGTCTAGTGAATTCCCAATAAACCGTAGTTAAATAAAGCATTTAAATCCGAAGAACTCAGTTATGAAAATAAGGAAGCAAGTAATTCAATTATGAGACCATGTACAAGGATCGCAGAAAAAGCTGAAGCTAGTCACACAATTCCACATATGATTTAATAATGATCTTTCGCACAATTCCACATGCGAATACAATAAAGGGTCCCATGAAGGATACCTATTCAACGTACACCCAAAACGGATTCGTGATGTACGGGATATAACTCCCACGAGATTTGCACTATCTCGAGGTACACACACTCTTCTATGTACATGTCCCAATTTGGTTAGACATCGCAATATCTAGGCCAATTCATCAACCAACATTTATATAAGTCAAAACGAGTATTAAACTGTAACATGCTTCCAATTTATACACCATAATCAGTTTATAGAATAAACCTTTGACGAAAAGTGTAGTTTAAGTCATGGGAACTCACCTGATGTTGTCACACCCAGTCTCAAAGCCAAACGCAAGAATTTCCCAAGCCGAACGCCTAAATTTGCCAGGATAAGATAGGTGTTAACCTTCATCAAAACCCTCAAAAGTCTTCCATAAAGATCCTAGGATGAACCCTTAGAACAATGGTCCAAGTCCTAACCCAAAACTTAAAATTGATCAACCGAGATTGTATCTCAAACAGTAGGCTACACGGCTTTTGCCGCGACCTAGCCCGCGGGGTAACCCGTGGGACCTGCTGTTTCGTGCAGTTCGGCCCTGCATCACCAAAACAACCCTAAAACTCAAACCTAGCCAAACAAAACTGATTTCCATCAACCATAAACCATAAATGTAACATATTAACATTCCGAAACTTACCCAATACTATCCTAAACAACATATGAAGGTTTAATCATCATATTAATCCAATTTGGACCTTGGAAATTCTAGAACAATGGAGTTTCAATCTTAACTCCTCCCATTAGATGAAAATCTTCCATTAACCAATAAACTTATCTCTAAACCATGAAATACACATGGATTAACATTTGATTCACCAGTTCTTAACTCCCAACAAGAAGGAAACTCAAGGGATTAAATCCCTAGGTTAAACTTTGACCCCAAACATCAATAGAGAAGATAATACAAGAAAACGAGGTTCATGCTTGAATTTGACCAATCCAATTGATCCTTTCTGTATGATGAAATGATCTGCTCCCCTTGTTCCTTTGTTTGCCTTTCACGCTTCACACACATCACACACACTTAAGAAACCTGAATTGTGAAGGAATGTTAGCAATTTCCTTCTATTATTCCCTTTAAATACCTTGCGCTTAGGGTTTAGAATGTCTCATCCCAAGGTTTATGTTCAAGGCCCAAAAGTCAGATTATTAAAGTTAGGGTTAGTACAGGTACCGACACCCCCGTGTCTTCGAGACACTTCCGCAATGTTAATTTATGATATATCTAATAATGATGAATCTAAACAATAATATCAAGAACACAATCAATGAATCATCAAATTGTCAAATATATTGATATATTCTCTCTCTAGAATCTCTCTCTCTCTAATACAAAGTATGAATATGATAATGAATGTTCTCTAAGTATTACCATCAAAGTACAATAGACAAGGGTATTTATACCCCTACTCTATACAAAGAGTAAACTACAATTATGCTTCATGTTGACTTTGTTGACTCACTATGTTGACTCTGTTGACTTCAAGCTTTGACTTTCTCGACTTGAATATTGTAATCTCGGATACAATATATTTATATCTAACAATATCCCCCTTTGTATTCGAGATAACAATTCGGCAAATCAGCTCTAATAATCTCCTTCTTTCTTTGAAGACGATCAAACTTTGTCAACAAACAGAATCTTCAACTCTGAAATAGTCTTCCCCTTTGTATTCAAGCACATTCCATCTGAAGAAAAACAAGCTCCTCTTTATAGAAATCAGAATCTTCAAATCAAAATCCTTCAGCTTTAACAAATCTTTAGAATCTTCGGAAGATTTTTCATTCGAAAACTTTAACAGTCAACAATCAATCTTTAAACAGTAAGGCTCGAAGCTTTGATACTACGTTTACTAAGCTTGTTACCTTTGTATCATGAAGTAATCAATTTTCAAACATCTTCAATCAATCTTCAAACATCTTCAAAAGAAATTTCATAAAGAAACTTCAACAGTTAAGCTCCAATGGCTTTTCAACAGTTAAGCTCCTCTTTATCGCATCTACAATCGTTAAATCCAATGGCTTTTCAACCTTAGATTTAAAAGATTTAGATTCAACCTTTCTTCTCCGTTAACTGATTCAACAGATTATATCAGTCAAACAATCAACGAATGAGTTTTAATTCTTTTACTCCCCCTAAACATATGAACATTTGTAAACTTTGTTAGCTCTGATTTCTCCCCCTCAACATCCACATTAAATCTTTGAATATCTTTTCACATGTGACTTCGTGATCAGCTCTTTGCATGTGACTTCATGAATTTGAATGTGTCTTTGATATATAATTTCTCCCCCTCATGATGATTAGGAGAATCCTGAGCATCATGAATGATCAAAGACTAAATCATAATAGTTGTATAAGAACATAACTATTAGCTTCCCCTAAAAAATATATCGCTTTCAGAACAATTTGCTCCCCCTTAAAAACTGATCTATTCTGAACAAACTTCTTTGATAGAACAAATGGGTATTCGGCTAACATAGAAGCACATTTAGCAACTATTAACACTATAATATAAATTAAATTCAATCGAGTGGCCTATTTTCAGAGTTGCCAATGATGAATTTCCGATAGGACTTCCAGTTATCAATGAAGTAAAGTTATAAAACTAACTTCTCAAACTGTTCCAGCAATACCACAAAGATATGCTTTGGAATCCCGAAGACTCGTGTAATATGTAGAAATAATAAGCATTATATTCTATTTTTAAGGCTCAAAATGTGAAAATAGATTTCACCGACCCAATGTGCATTGAATATGAAGTTCAGAGACCGAAGGTGTTGTTGGTCCCAAAGGAGTCTACAAGTTCAAGGATATAGAAACAGTTTGTAGAAGGGTGGGGGAAGGGGGTTGAATACAAACACAAGCTTTTTTTGGTTTTTGATTGAATTTATATCGAATAAACAAATTTACAGTTGCAAGCGGAATAAGAACAAGTAATTAAACCTATTCTATTACAACTTAAGAAATCACGAGGTTTGATGCACAAGGACGATAAGAAATAGCAGCAAAGGTTCAAGAGCAGATTTTGCATGCATGAAGATGAAGAAGGGTTCTTCATCTATTTATACTCGTTGCCTTTAATGTAAAGCAAAAGGTATATGCAACATGTCAAGTTTCTATTTGAAACTTGTACTTTGTTCAAAAAGCAACCATGATTTTGGTCGTATATGAACAGTACCAAATCAGATTTGATGGGGACATAGAAGACAATTCGTACGTCCTCTTCTGACAAGGCATGGGGGTTTGACATTTGTGCATCGAGGATAATATCAACTTTGATCTTGCTAAGTAGGCCCCACTTGATCACTGAACCAGAGTCTTGAAGGATGAAGTCTTCGGGTGTCATTGAGGCTTTGCAAGATCTCACACTTTAGGTAGATGGACGTTGCTATCAATGAACCGCTTATGATCACGAGTTGTTCATATCTATCTTCAGCTAAGCCTTTGACTATCGTTGAATGGTCTTGTGGTATGATAGTTGTTATTCAGATCTTCGGCGATATGGCAATGTTCCTGATCTTCAACGACCACTGAGTGTAGTCAGTGTATGATATCATTGAATATGATCAATGACCTATACATGGAATTTTCACTAAGTATATAAGAAGTCATATTCAAATCACTGAAAGAAGTTTGGATCAACAATCTCCCCCTATTTGATCATGGTTAAGCAACATAGGAAAATTGCTTGTAAGATTTAGCAAGGACTTAGAAATTTTAATTAAAGAATTCGAAGTAATAATCTGTGAGATCTTTTTCAGTTAATATATTATGTTGTTGGTTCCAAATTCCTTTAAACCGATTGTTAATTGAGAGTATTGAATCAAAGTGAAATGCGGAAGCAGATCAATTAACAATTTAAATCAATAGAACAGTAAACAGAATGAAGAACAAAGATTATGAAATGATAACTTTGAATCAAAGTAGACAAAGTTATGAATTACGCACAGTATTCTTCAAAATGTAAAATCATTGATCGACTACTTTTACAAACACAATATAATGCTATTTATACAGATACAAAAACAGAAAGTCAAAATGCTAGCCAATTACAAAGTGCCATGTGTCTAAAAGGGAGCGTCTAACAACAATTAGTTATAACAAGAAGAGTGTGTTGACTTTTGTAGACATCTCTTCTTTGACTCATACTTTAATTTCTAACATTCTCCCCCTAAGTATGAAGTAAAAAAAAAAAAAAAACTTTCTTCAGAGAGGATCAACAGCAGCAATGATACTTGAAATATTATCGATAAGCTCTCTGTTCTTCTGAAGTCCATCAAGTCTTTTCTCTACTTTCTTTGCAACATCTGGATTTGTCGTGTCTAAGCCAGCATAGCACTTGATGATGTAGACTACCTCAGAAGAGTATTTTTGAGCTTCTTTGATGCGAAAGAAGCTCTTTCCATTTGGTCTTTTGAAGATGATTCCCTCTTCTGGTTCAGTAAGAAGTCTACCCACTCTGAATTTGCTTATCCCTTCAAGTTCCTCATTTGGTGCATAGATAGCCAGATTATCCATTTTGAAATTTAAGCCAACTACGGAAGTCGACCGCCTTTTGTATCTAATGTATGATTTCATACATAGAATAATTCTAGTGTAGGCAACATGGTCTTGTGGATTTTTGCGTTCGAGAAAAGCCGAGTCTTCATAAATTCTTCCGGAAAAATGAGATCGAAATTTGGATGGATGGACAACGGATCATTATCACATATGTAATAACTCTTGTTGTTTGATCTCGACTACCTCGTAGATTGTGTACCAAATGGGTGTATCTTGAAACCGCTTATGTTTCATGGCCGTGATCTTTGTAATTGGAGCGGTAGTGAAAACCGTCTTTCGTCTTGTTTATGAGCCATGAAGTTATCTTTAACTTCATTGCTTACATTGTATTGGTTTGCGAAGTTAGGCATCATGAGATAAATCTTACGATCCGTTGGAGCATACATGTGCCTTTTCTCAACTTCAAGTTTTGGAAGTTCAATGTTTCCAACTTTGTTTAATTTTTCTTCAAATTCTCCTCTTCTCGATCTCTTTCTCGCTTCACGAGCGGCCTCTCGCTTCCGACTCTTGCTCTTTC
This sequence comes from Silybum marianum, assembly GCA_036898165.1. Taxonomy (NCBI): domain Eukaryota; kingdom Viridiplantae; phylum Streptophyta; class Magnoliopsida; order Asterales; family Asteraceae; genus Silybum; species Silybum marianum. Next base: position 8,109,363 of record CM072540.1, on the reverse strand, counting down.
TTCACTTCAAAATTTTGTCTCTCGTAGTTCTTCTTCAAGTCTAGCCTTCTCTCTTTCCGCATTCTCTCTTTCGACCCTCTCTATCTCTATTTGTTCTTCAACAATTAGCCTCCGGCGTATTATCTCTTCTTCTTTTTCTTTTTCGGCTTCCGAACACTTCCTCATCCTCCTCTCGGCCCTTTCTTCTTTTTCGGCTTTAGCTCTTTCCTTTGCGGCTTTAGCTCGTTCTCGTTCTTCGTGAGCTCTGACTATTTCAGCCCTTTCAGCCGGAGAGCTCGGGATTCTGCTTTTTCCCATAACATCCAGAATGAACTTAGCTAGATCTGGATCTCTGGGTAGAGGCCCAGAATGCGTAGCCAGAGGTGTTGGAGTGATTGGCACTTGTTTTGAAGAAGAAGGTTGCTGTGATGGTTTTGGAGTTGAAGAGTCAGCGGTGGTCGTGTTTGGTTCTGGTGGTATTTGTTTGGCTTGCTTAGGCTCAGGACCTTTCTCCCCCTTCTGAGAATCGGGATCCCGATCCTCGAATGTTTTCTTTTCGGCTACGCCTTTTGCAAGCCCTTTCTTCCTTGGCTTTCTTCTTGGCATTAAACGCCTCAGCAATAGAAGAAACCAGAGGCACGAGTTGAGATAGAGTAGATTCGATGGCAGCAATTTTCTGGTCTGTTGAGGATGTGGAGGGCTTGGAAGAGTACTTTGAAGCGATGGTAGACATTCGCTCAAGAATAATCTTCTGGAAAGAGGCGAGATCAGATTTCTTGACGAGCGTAGACCCAGAGGGATCATCAGAAGGAATGATGGTCTTGATAATCTTCTGTATATCGGCCACCAGAGAGCTGTAGTCTACAGAGGCACGTAGAGATTCTGGAAGTTGAGAGATTGCCTCTGCATTTGCTTGAAGACCATTATTCAATAGCAAAAATTGTTCAGCAAAATAGGCCTTCTGATCTTCTTGAGAGGTACTCATTTGGCGCTGAAGATCTGCTAAGAGAGAGTTCTGACTTTCAATTTTAAATTGAAGGCTCAGAAGAAGAGAGTTGTTAGTGGTCACGGATAATTTTAGATCTTCCACAGATCTCTGAATTTGATCAGCAAATGCCAAGAACGCTGCATTTGTGACTAAATCAAAAGATGTAACCGGTGCATCTCCAACACATGGAGCCCCTTTACCCTCGCGTTCAGAGGGGCCTTCTACACCTGTTTTGACGTTGAGTGTAGAAGGACTTCCAACAGTCCTTGAGGGCTGTTATTCACAGGCTCCTCTTCGGTTGTTCTGACTGTTTCAACATTATTCTCATCATCAGAGGATGAGGTGCTGAAGACAGTATGCTTACCTTGGTGAAGTGTAAACACTCCGGTAAGAGGTGCATTCCTAGGCTGTAACCCCTCTGATGGGAATTCATTAGCATCTATCCTAGGAGAGGATGTGGACTCATCCTCTGTGCGTATTGGTATGTCGACCACGGAGACATGAACATGTGGTGAAGGAAGTGGCGAGTTCTGGGGCGAATGAACTCTTATATTATCATCATCATCCTTTTGGGAGGATGATGAAGTGGAGGTGCTTTCCCCAGATGAATTTGATTCAGAAGAAGAAGTATCCTCTGAACGGCTGGTTTCTTGGTGGTTTGAACTGGGCTGTTCTAAGTCAATGAGTGGAGACGTGGTGACATCAACCTCAGAAATTGTGGTTGCCCTTTGGGGAATAGGAGAGGAACACTCATATGTGTCTCTGAGGACATCTTCTGTACCTTCATTTAATAGAAGGTCGGCATGGGTAGAAGCACTCGGATGTTCACTCCTATTTTTCTCAAGCTCATGCTCACCAGACCCCTGACCACCTACACCTGGCTCTAAGTGCTCTGGGGTAGGAATTCTCTGTTCTGAGAAAACCATAGAGCTTCTATAGATTTGGAGATTAGAAGAGCTAGATGGGATTAGGTTTAGCATGTACCTGGATAATTCTCTGGGTGCAGAGTAGCCGATGTTGTCGATGGTTGATCTATGGGAGCTCATTGATGCAATTTTGCAGAATGGCTGAATCAGGGGAGCTTCGATTGCCCCAATTGCAGGATGAGTGATGAGAGATAGAAATCTTGGGAACATGAGTGCTGGTAGTGGCTTTCCACGACTACGATGGATCACCTTAGTGTGCACAGCTGCTTTGATCTCTTGGAAGATGAGACTTGCATAGTCCAAGGGTCGATTGAAAAACATCCCATACATTATAGTCAGAATGTTTCGGCTAGCCTGATCCAGAGAACCTATTTTGCAGGTTAGGCTCTTGTTGAGAATGGAGACGAGTAGATTCCACATTGGGGGCAACTTCTTTCTCTTGAATTCGGACAGCCTTGTAAGAGGTTCATTGTAACCCAGAAGATTTATGAAGGCTAGGAGGGCTTCTGTGGAAGGGTTTTCTTCTAGGGCAGGATTGGGAATGGTTTGCCCATCCACTTCGATCACAGAAAGGGGAAGATGGAAATATTTGGCAAGTTTTCTTTTGGTGATGGGGATTTGAACAGCAATTTCCACTTGTTCAGGATGGGTGAAAGAACCGGCGAGTGTTTCATCAGTTTCGATGATCATTGTTAGCCACAGTTCTTGGACATAGATTTCAGGGATGTTTGGGTTGGTTAGGGTTAGGGCTCGATTCAATCGGTGTTGTTGTAGAAACTCGATCATGATGCGAAATTCTGGTTGATAAGTGTTAGGGTTGAGCAGTACCTGCACATTGTTCGCCTTCAATGGCAGTTTCACAATGGAAGTACTATCCGCAGTTGAATCGATGATTCTTTCTTCATCATTGTTGGAAGGACGGGCACAGTTGGAAGCCATTTTGAAATTTCGAATGCTTCACAATAGAAAACTTTGTCTTTGCAAAGAGAATGAACACTGATTTAGGGAATTTTTGCGAGGAAGAAGATGAAGGTTGAAATTGGGGGATTTATGTGAGAGAGAAACTGTAGAATGGGAAGGGGTTATTAAGTTTGGGGAGAAAAAAAACGGTTCATTTGAGCTGATGTAAGCACGCGGGTATACACATGCAGTGTTTCGATTGGGGACACGTGTACGACGAGACACATGTATGATGATGATTTAGTAGCAGAGGCTGTTTTTCTTAAAAGCAGAAATAAACAAAAGTAATAAAAAAATCTGTTTAATTAATCAATTAAGTTTGAATTAATTGAATAAACACAGATTTTAATCTTAATTTTATTTATTTAAGTTTAAAAATCAGTCAAGTGAAAACAAAAATCACATGAGAGTTTAGTTTCTATAAAAGAATAATAAAGAAGAATTTGCATTAAACATATAGATTTAAACAACCTTGGAGGCAAGAGTTGATTGAATTTATATATTTAATGGAAATTATAAGAAATATCAATTTATAGAAAATTTAGTTGAAAAACATGTCGACTTGATTTATATTTAAAAATTTTTTGAAATGAATCAAAAGTCTAAGAGACCTTGGCGGCAAGAGAAACTCAGAGCAGATAGATTCAAATAAAATTTAAGTGAAATAGTAAATCGAAGAAGACGGCTAACCGCAGTTAGACTTAGACGAATATCTTACGCATTGTGAAACTCCCCCTTGAATGGTAAACTCCCCCTTGAATGGTGAACTCCCCCTGTAGTAGCTTCTTTACCTCGTTTCTCAATCTGCACTTTATGATTTCTCTTGAAAGAAAAATATTATTATGAAACAGAAAATCAGAGTAACTCAGAGGCTTCTAAAGTGTTCTGAAGAGTTCATAAAGCATCGTAGACTTCGATGACACGAAGTATCGTCGAATAGTTCGGAAGGCTTCGGATGCTTCTGAAGAAATCATTGTTACATATTAAGCATTCCCAACTTGCTAATTAAGAAGTTAAAACGTCTCTCATCAAGAGCTTTTGTGAAAATATCAGCAAGTTGATAATCAGTAGAAACAAAATACATTTCGATTGTACCCTTTTCGACATGATCCTTGATGAAATGATACACGACATCGATATGCTTTGTTTTGGAATGCCGAATCGGATTTTACGTAATGGCGATAGCACTTTCGTAATCACGAGAGGATGGGAATCTTATCGTATATCGGACCATAATCTACGAGTTGGGTCTTCATCCAAATAACTTGTGAACAACAACTAGCGACGGCAACATATTCGGCCTTCTTTGTAGATGTGGATACGCGATTTTGTTTCTTGGATGTCCAACTTATAAGTCGATTTCCCGAAGTTGTGACTACACGATGTACTTTTTCCGTCAAGCTTACAACTCGCATGATCGAATACTGTATACGCCATTAAATCAAATCCAGAATTTTTAGGATACCAAAGGCCCAACGATGGTGAACCTTTTAAGTACCTAAAAATTCTTTTTACAGCAGCCAAATGAGACTCTTTAGGATTGGCTTGATAACGAGCACAAAGACAAGTGGCAAACGTAATATCAGGTCTACTTGCTGTTAATATCGGACTTTGGATCAAATTTGCCAAGATTATCTCTGTCGTTTAAGATAAAACATCTGCAACCAAAGATATGAAAAATTTTTACAGATGGTTTTCTTTTATTAATCAGCTCATAAGAGGTTTTGAGATGCCTCTTGACAATAATTGAACGGTTTTGAGTGAAACAAGCAGTAGCAACAGCTTCGGCCCAGAAGTGAATTGGGAGACCAGAAGCTGCGAGCATCGTTCTGGCTGCTTCAACCAAGGTTCTGTTGCGACGTTCAACTACACCGTTTTGTTGTGGAGTGCGAACAACAGAGAAGTTTTGAGTAATTCCTTGTTCAACAAGATACGATTCAAGCTTGGCGTTCTTGAATTCTGTACCATTATCACTTCGAAGCTGCTGAATCTTCTGATGTAGAAGAACTTGAATTACGGTCATCATATTCGTAGTACCACCGGGACTTCGACTTTTGACGAACGAAAGCAAGCCAAGTATATACTGGAAAATTCATCAATTAGTACCGAGAATATACTTTTTACCGGATAGACTACGAATTGCAATTGGACCACAGAGATCCACATGTAATAATTGCAGAGGTCTAGTACAAGAATGATCACTTTTTGTTTTATGAGATGCTCGTTTAATTTTGCCCATTTCACATGCAGGGCAGAGGTGATCTTTTTGAAAATGAATATCTGGAAGTCCAGATACCAGTTTGTTTTTAACAAGCATCTCAAGATTATTAAAATTTAAGTGAGACATTTTATGATGCCAGAGCCACGCAACTTCACTCTTTTTGGAGATGAGACATAAAGTTTCCTTACCATCCTTAGAGATAAAATTCATCATATACAAGTTACCTTTCCTGTCTGCTCTCCAAAGTTCTTCACCTGCCTTAGAGAATAAATAACAATGTTTTTCATCAAATACTACTAGTATTTTAGAATCACAAAGTTGACTTACACTAAGGAGGTTATGTTTCAAGCCAGAAACATGAGCTACCTTTGATAAGGTGATATTACCTTCTTGTAGAGTACCGTAGCCTTTTATTTGACCCTTACCATTATCACCAAAAGTTACTACTCCACCTGATTTGTCCTTGAATTGGGATAGTAAATTTTGGGATCCAGTCATGTGCCTCGAGCATCCAGAGTCAAGATACCAGATATGCACACGCTGTTTCTGCAATCAAAAATCAGAATTTCTTAGGTACCCATCGCATAATGGGTCCTTTTATGTTAGCTTTTGGAGTATGCTCGTTTTTTGATTTAACAGAAGGTAAAGACTTTATTTTTGGTTTTTGGTTTTTTTGAGTTTTATTCTTTTTGTGACAAACATACTGTGAATTGGAATGATCAGAGGTTTGCGAGAAAAATTGTTTTAACTTTAAGAACAGTGAAAAACATTCAGAAGACTGAAACATAGAAGATTGAATTGAATTTTCATTGCGAGAATGGTAATTACAATTATTCTTTCTAAAGTCTTTTCTAGTATCAGTTGTTCTAGAGAACCTATCTAGACTAGACTTTTGTTTTAGTTCTGGCTTTTTCTTCTTCTGTGTTCTTCCTACGATCTATTTTTGCGAAGCTCGTTATTTACCGAAAAAGGAACATAAGAATTAGAGGATTTCCATTTGCCTTTTTGAATATTAGTAAACTTCGGAAGAGTAGAGTTTAAAATCTTTTGATTTTGCACTTTGTTTTTGAGTTCGCCTCTTTCTCAAGTTCAAGACATGTTTTGGCTTTGAGACACATATCTAAGAAGTCCGGATGTATAGATACCGATTTTCTCGGTTCTGGAACAGAAACAGAAAGAATAGGTATACCACTTGAAAGTTTAGCACAATCTCTATCAGAAGCTCTGATTTCTTGAGATTTATCAGTATACAAATAATCATCCTTTTTATCAATAATTTCTGAATTATTTGTGATAACTTTTGATGATTTAAAAGAATTAATTTCTAAATTTGAAAGGTAATTTTCAGAGTTATCAAAAAATTCTTCATCATTATTGTCATTCTCCCATGGATACGTAATCTCAGCCAAGCTTTCTTGAGTTTCAGAAAGATGTAAATCTTCAAATGAACAGGGAGAGATCTCTGGATGATTCTCACAAAGAGTTTCATTTCTAAAACACTTATCCAGAGTAGAGAGAATATCGTTTTCAAACATAAGTCGTAGATCTTCCTCTCGCACGACTTGGAACAAAAATATCCGCCTCTGGATTCAAAATTGTGTGTTTATTTGAACCAAAATTGAAAATATCATCTTTCTTCTGAACTTTATTTAGATCAACATTTGTTTTACAACAATATTCAATATTTTCGAATTTAAGTTTGCTTTTTTTATGATGGTTTTCATATCTAGATTTTTTAAAAATAGATTTTTCATACAAAATTGGAAACTTTAGCTTCTGTATTTGTCCAACACAAAAAACAGATTTCAGATCTGACCTTTTCTTACATGTGTAGGGATCTAGGTCCTCGAAACCAAGTCCAGATCTTCCTACTTGTGTGTTAATTTTGTCATGAACCTTCTGTGCATCCAGATATGTTATAATCTGTAGCTTTTTCTCGTTGAAGTTCAATGTGTAAAAATTCTCTCTCTTTTACGAAAATAGTTTTTAAGTGCTACAGAGTTGAGTCTATCACTCTCTTTGTCTCTGATTTCTTTCTCTTTTCCTTCCAGAAGTTTATTGAGATTCAAAATTTCCTTTTTAAGTTTTTCTTCAGAAAGTTTTAAACTCATGGAAATCGTTTCCTTTGCAGTATTTAATTCGAGTTTTTCTTCTGTAAGTAAATCCATTTCTCTTTTGAAAATATCTCTTTCCCTTTTGATGGTAGAAAGAGTTTTCTCAGTACGTTTTCGTAATTTCTTTTCGATTGTGAGTTTTAGTTTTAGTTCCTCAAAATTGTTTGATAACATCACAATCGTTTGTTCAAGCTCAGATGATCCAGAGAAATTACTAACCGGTGACTCAGAGGGTTGATCCTCTGATTCGTTTGTGTTTGCCATTCCACAGAACATGGCTTCATCACCGCTGGATTCATCTTGCACCCAGTTTTCTTTTTCTGCAAAGTGTGCTCTTTCAGTGACATTGTACTTATATTTGTTTTTGTAATAAGTCTTATCCTTTTCCAGAGCTCCTCTGCAATCTCTCGAGTAATGTCCGGGCTTGCCACATCTGTAGCAGACATCTTTCTTCCTTTTTAATTCTTCTTCTTTCTTCTCTTCTTCTGTTTTCTCTACTCTCTGTACTTCTTGTTTAGGAACATAGGGACGATCAAATCGTTTATTTCCTTTCAAAGACCTATTTCCAAAACGATTAGTAAATTGCTTGGTTATTAAAGCCAGAGAGTCAGCAAACGCTTTAATTTCATCATCTGATTCAGAGTCATCTTCTGGAGCAGTCTCTGATATGAAGGCCTTCGATTTCTTCCTGTCATCACTTCGTCCTCTGATTCCTTTTGTTTCTGAGATCAAAGCCAGAGGACCTCCGATGTTTGTTCTTTCTACGAACAACTTCTTTTTCATGAGCTTGCGGTGTACCGAATACATCATGCGGCGACCATTGTTCAAGGTCCCGATTGGCTTGTAGTGACATGGATAGATTTGACCATTCGAGGTTTAACCTTTTGAGAAATAGAACATTGTTGTCTTCCTTTGATCTAACAATGTCACATCTCTTGCGAGAGATTAATCGGATTGTTGAATCGATGAAATGTTTGTTCCGCAGATTCATCGGTCGGCGCTTGAAAACTATTATATTCATTTAGAGCTTGGGCTCTTCTCGTTCTTTTTCATTTTCGCACCACCTTCTAAGAGATTCTCCGATTGATCCCATAAATCTTTTGCTGTGTCACATGAGTCCAGAGATTGAAAAATCTCATTTGGAATAGCCATTATCAACGAGAGACTTAGCTTTCTTAGCTAATTCCACCTTAGCCTTTTCTTCATCGGTCAGTTATTCCTTGACTTCGAACCGGTCTTGCCGGTACCTCATCCGTATTTGCGGTGGGGAATTACGGGAATAGTAGTGGTGGGAACAAACGGACCGTTTTGAATAATTGGATATAACTCAGCATCCAATCCCTCATAGAAGTTAACCATTCGAATCTTCCATTGTGGGTATTCATCACGTACAAGAGTTGGAGGTTTAGTCAGGGACCCAGACGTATAAACAGCATTCAAGCTCGAATTTGCCATTTGAGTAGGATAGAAGAGAAAATTTGAAGATTTGAAAGAAATTTAGAACAATTAAATCTCAATTTGATAGAAGAACAAATTCGATAATATCACCGTTTCTTGCATTACAAAATGAATGACTCAATTTAAGAGAAGATTGTTAACGATTTAACGAGAATCTCGTAAAACGAGTGGATTAATAAACAAATTTTGAATACCGAGAAAATACCGTTCGATCGAAAGGAATTTCTTCAATGGAAGAGATCTAATAATCAATAGATTGATTAGAAGGCTCTGATACCAATTGTTGGTTCCAGATTCCTTTAAACCGATTGTTAATTGAGAGTATTGAATCAAAGTGAAATGCGGAAGCAGATCAATTAACAATTTAAATCAATAGAACAATTTAAACAGAATGAAGAACAAAGATTATGAAATGATAACTTTGAATCAAAGTAGACAAAGTTATGAATTACGCACAGTATTCTTCAAAATGTAAAATGTATTGATCGACAACTTTTACAAACACAATATAATGCTATTTATACAGATACAAAAACAGAAAGTCAAAATGCTAGCCAATTACAAAGTGCCATGTGTCTAAAAGGGAGCGTCTAACAACAATTAGTTATAACAAGAAGAGTGTGTTGACTTTTGTAGACATCTCTTCTTTGACTCATACTTTAATTTCTAACACACTTTGATTAGATAAACACTGCTATCGCTGAACCGCGTCAGGTCACTTAGCTGATTATCTCTTTCTTTAGCTAGAGTCTTCGACTTTTGCTGAATGGTCTTCTGGTGTGATAACTGATCTTCAGGTCTTCAGAGATAAGCTTATTGTTCGTTGATCTCCAGCGATCGCTGATGGCAATCAGCGTATACTATCGCTGAATTTGAGCAGAAGCTTAACTAAGGGATTTCACTAAGTATACAAAAGGAATCATATTCAAATCACTGAGAGGAGTTATGATCAACAATCTCCCCCTATTTGATTATGACTAAGCAACATAAGAAAATTGCTTTAAGAGACTAGTAAAGGACTTAGAAAATATTTAAAGAAAAAATTTCCAAGTACTAATCTGTAAAGTCTTTTTCAGCTAGTCTATCATCTAAATCGAGTTTCATTTATAAGGATATGAAAGCATAATTTTTACAAGTAGATAAGCTTAAAGTACATTCACTGATTGAATTTTTAGAGTGTAAGATCAGTGAGTAAAAGATAGTGTAACGAAAATAGAACTCTTATGTTCATTGTCCCTTTTACTATTTTCAGGGATCTTTTCAGTACTAGGATGGAGTAAAGTACTTTGAATTTCATTAATTATAATCTGAAGAATTACAGCGAATTGAAATTACGATGATAACGGTAAAGTACTTGTACACTGAAGAAATATTACAAAAGAAGTAGAAAATTATGACTAGTCAGAGATGTTCTCATTTCTTCTTTGTAGCTCATTCTCATAAAGAGTCTTCTGTTTGTTCATCAGAGGAGTATCTGACCAGCAGCGCCAAAGCATAATCTTTATGAGAGAGGAAGGAGCCCTGTGAATTTCTTGGTTTCTGAAGAGTCCTAAGAACCCTTCATTATCCAAGAATACCATACCAGGTTCAGGCAGTGAGATGATTTCGTCTTCTTGATATCTTCGGTCTTGAGGAAGAGAGGTACAAAGCATTGATATATCAGGGAGCTCAAGATGACCAAGAATGCTTCGATAATCAAACTTAGTTTCATGCTCATTCTTCGAACTTGAACCACCTTCAGCAACTGATCTTTTCTTCTTTGTTGGTTCAGGGAGATGGGGAAACTTGCACGTGTTGTGACATTCTCGCAGCAACTGATCCAGCACACTGTCCACCACGTCCTTGAATTTGGATTTGGAACCCTGAGTGGCGTCTCTGATTTCTAGCCATTCAGAGTATCCATAAATTCCTAAGAATTTGGCTTCTTCTCTCTCTGTTCTGTTGGTCCTTGTCATTCTAACATATACCTTTGGACCACCTCTGTTGGAGTGTCGCCCTTGGATAGTTGCATGAATAATCTTGGCTTCAGATCTTCGAAATTTCAGCCTGTCAGAGCACCAATCAAGTTCTTTATCTTTCTGCTTAGTGGCTTCAGAGGTCAGTGCACTTAGGATCTTCCGTTGAGCGAGAATTGGATCTACATTTATGTGCTCTTGTGCAAGTTCTCTCTGAACGAGAGCTTCAGCGACCCTTTCACTCTTTTTCAATTATTCTCGAGTCGCCTTATCTCTTGCAGAGTCTTCTCTGAGCAATTTCCTTGCTAAAGCAAGATCATTCTCAGTTTGCTTTATTTCCTCATCCCTGATTCTTTGTGCTTCCAGTGCTTGTTCTCTCTCTTCTCTTGACAGAAAGTAGAATTCATCTACCATCCTTATTGGTACGGCTTCAATGGGTTCAGCTTCAGGCACCCTTATTCTTCTCGTTTCGAATTCCCTTAGGAACTTTATTCGCCTTTCTTCTTCTTCAGGCTCACTTATGATCGGCTTTTGAACGCGACGCCTGGGAATAAGACCTTCTTCTTCTTCAGAGTCAGTTTCAATTATGTACATAAACTGCTCTTCAGAGGAAGGTTCCTTCCATGAAGTTGAGTCCTTCGAGGGACGGGGATCACTGAGGGAAGGAGAGGAGGAAATAGTATTGTCAGAGGGAGTGTATGGGGATTCAGGGAGAGGTGCAGAGAAAGGGATAAGAGGAAGAGATACCTCAATTATGGTCTCCCCCTCAGATATAGGGATTTTGGCATCCAGATCTACCACCTCTTTTCCTTTGTCTGAGAGACCGGATTGTTCCTGTGAAGGTTGCGGTCCGTCCCCCAAGGGCTCTTGATGAGCGACACCAGGTCTTGACAATCTGAAGTGCTCTAAGGCACTTCCAATGTCGTCATCATCTTCATCATCATCATCCATCCCCCCATAGTGAGCGATAGGTTCTTCATCATCTTCTTCATCATCTTCATCAGCAGCCTCACCTTCAGGCCGCTGGATGTAAGGAGAGATTCTCTCTTCAGGGAACCTCTTATTGTGTTCAGAGATTAGCTCATCGGCGAACTCTTTGGCACATCTCTCCCCCTCAATGTTATCAGGAGGCAGACAATGCACCATCAGAGTCCGAACGTTAGTCTGAACGTCCATCAGCTTCTCCTCATTACCTAGAAGCACGGTCCGATCAGCATCGTTGTAAGAAGAGGAACTTGCCTCAGAGAGCTTTTTAAGCATCTGCATCATGTCGGACTGAGTCTGTTGAATAGACTCAAGGACTGTTGCTTGAGCATCGACCTTCTTCTCCAAGATTGTCAGGGTCTGATGGAGGGCCCTGTTATCCTCCTTAAGACTAAAGACGTCAGCGATTAGGTTGCTGACATTCGTCTTGATCGTCGGGGTAACAATGATCCGTCTGAAGATCAGCTCTGCAGAAGTCTGAAGATTGTCCACCCTAGCCCTTGTGAGAGCACATTCTTTGGCCAGATAGTCAATTGCAGGGAATGTGGGGTTGGGAAGGACAACGGGAGGCAGATCAATGACTGTAGGAAGCTTTGGAGCAGCCATCTCTTGCTTAATCTCCCTGAGCTTTGTAGCCGAGGGATGGCCCTTTTCCTTGCTGATGGGAGGAGCGCTGATGGTCGTTGTTGTTGTCGCTGAAGAAGGAATGGAAGCGACACCTGATGATGACATAGATAAAAATGCCAAAAAGGAGTCTGGATTAGAAGAAGGATGAAAAATTTTATTTGACTCCCTGAGAGTATCTTGAGGATTACTCTTAGGGACTACATTTGCAAAGGTAGTGTCTAGAGGATCACTGACCAGTGTCTTAGAGTATCTGAGAGAGATACTTTGAGGTCCTTTCAATTTGGCCTTCCAAAACTCAGATTGTCTGAACAATAATGAGGTTTGGACTGCGTGCATTTCAGCATTATCAGGGATAGGGACAACAATCGCTGAGTCACTTGCTGAGGTAAGGACCAAAGAAGAGGAGATAGAAGTAGAAGAGAAGGTTGTGGAAGTAGTACCTGATCCAGCTTCAGCAGAGCTGGCTATTACACCCTCAGTGACCGGAGTCCCTGAAGATGGAGGTAGTGCTGATGAAGCAACAACGGATGTAAAAACCGTTGATGTGGTTGGGGCTGCAGATGGTGTTGGTAGAACACTAAAATCAAAGAGAGTGGTCTTTTGAGAGACCATCTTCTTTGGCTTCTTTGATTTGGTTGCGATGGTCTTTTTAAGATCAGCAGTGTCTGGGTTGCTCGCTGTTGGGTTTGACAGCGAGGTGGACACTGGAAGAGGTGCTCCAATCACCTGCAGCATGTAAGGTGTGTAAGGAGCATCACCTGGAAGTTCCTCAATGTCCAGGGACTTCTTCCCTACAATAGAGAAGGAGTGATCGCCGACCTTTGGGTATTCTTCCCCAAAGGCAACTTCCAGAATGGTTGCGAAGAAGCGAGGGTAGGGGATGACGGGGTGTCTGGTGGCGGTGTTCACACGATTGACCATGTCGCTGAAAAAGTAATCTGCATAGTTCAGGTTGTGGCCGGTGCAGAGTGAGTTGGCAAGGTCTTGAAAATGCTTGCTTGCCTGATCATGAGAGCCTATCTTCGACCCAAGGCACTGGATCACCTGAGTGAAGATATACTGCCAGCGAGCAGGGAGCCTTTTCTTCTCCACCTTAGAGCCCACTATCTTCAGAGAGGGGTTCTCCCAGACATAGCCGATGGAATCCAAAAATGCATCGATTTGCATTTTGGTGGGTTCAGCGCCCCATTGTTGTTTCTTCGCTCGAACCGGAAGATGAAGAGCGTTCCTGAGAAATCCAGCAGTGAAAGAGAAAAATCCAAAGTCTGGAATCTTGAATCCAATAGCAGGTAGCACCGTGCCCTTTTCAGTCGTCAGAGTGGTACAATGAGCTGTGTACCATAAGGCTTGAAGATGAGAGGATATGCCCACTGGGTTGTGGACGAAGGCGTACTTCAGAGGGCATGCCATGATGAAAGCGGCTCCTTCAGCGAATTGAGGGCGGTCTTCAGGGATTTCCACCAACGCGATGTAGTTGCAGGACTTGAAAATAGCTTTTTCCAAGGGGAAATGACACGTTGGTGCAGCGACCAGAGTAGTGTCTTCAGCAGCAGAGATTGCAGCAGCTTTACTTGCAGATGCCATTGCTGTAGGAAAGATAGGAACACCAAAGAGGTAAATCATGGTTTTACACATAAATGTATAAACCAGAGTTTGGTATAAAGAATACCTAGTTTAAGATCAAAGAGAACAAATATTTTGATGAACAATATCAAAATGTTTGTTATAAGCAATAATAAAACGCTAAGGTAAATGGATTAAAGTTAAAGAAAATCTTCTGTTCTAAGGAAAGAACTTAGAACAGGGTTTTTATAGAGGAAAAACTTTTTAAATTTGAACCAGATTATCTTTATTTGTATCATTAGAGTTTTCAGTCGTAATTTAAGGTTTAGATCAAACCTTAGTTGAGTTCTTAGAAGAAAAACACACACAAGCGTGTTCTTGGTTTTCTTGAGAAAACCTTGAAGATTCGAAGAATTTCTTTTGCCTTGAGGATTGTTATAAAAGCGGAAGGAACAAAGTAAGGCAAAAAGAATGCTTAAATAGCAAGAGGAGAGAGAAAGAGAGGAGTGCTAAACGACGGTTTTAACTTTTTGAAAAAGAAATGATGACCTGGCGCACGTTCCAAGAAAGGAGTTGGAATGGAAACGTCGCGGTCCGTCATGTGTCAGAAAAAAGGCCTGACGTGTCCTTTTCTTTATTTTTAAAAGATTATAATGATAATTATCCATAAGGAAGGTTTATCATTAATAATTTTTAAAAAAATCTTCATCACTAATAATAAAGGATTGTCAGTGAGGAGTTTTAATTTTAAAAGAGACATTCTTTGATGTGAAAAGATATCAAAGATTGTTAGAGATTAGAAAATAATACCTGAGGAGATGGCCTAGATATCACTGAATCAGAGTTCAGAGAATGGAAAGTTTGAAAGCTTTATTTGTAATCCTTTGTTGGTCACTGATTAATAAATTATTCAGCGTTCAACATACCAAGTTCGCTGATGAGTAGATTGAATCTAGTTTCATCAAGAGGCTTTGTGAAAAGATCAGCTAGCTGATATTCAGTAGGAACAAAATGGAGCTCAACTTCACCATTCATCACATGATCTCTGATAAAGTGATATCGGATCTCAATGTGCTTGGTTTTGGAGTGAAGTACAGGGTTGTTGGCAATTGCAATAGCACTTATGCTATCACAATATATAGGAGTCTTAGAGAGCTTTAGATCGTAGTCTCTGACTTGATTTCTCATCCAAAGGATTTGAGCACAACAACTACCAGCTGCTATGTATTCAGCTTCAGCGGTGGAAGTGGACACTGAGTTTTTCTTTTTACTTGTCCAACTTATTAACTTACCACCTAGTAGCTGACACCCACCAGTGGTGCTTTTCCTATCAATTTTACAACCTGCAAAATCACTGTCAGAGTAACCAATAAGATCAAATCCTGAGCCTTTGGGATACCAGAGACCAAGATTTGGAGTTCCTTTCAGGTATCTGAAGATTCGCTTTACAGCGATTAGATGGGATTCCTTCGGTTCAGCTTGATACCGAGTACAGAGACAGGTAGCGTACATGATGTCTGGTCTACTCGCTGTAAGATACAGCAGAGACCCAATCATTCCTCGATAGCTAGTGACATTGACTGGTTTCCCATTGGGATCCTTGTTTAATGTCAGAGGAGGCGCCATAGGAGTCTTCATCGCTGAGCATTGATTCATGTCAAATTTATTCAGCATGTCTTTAACATATTTGCTTTGACAAATAAAAATTCCTTTGTCAGATTGCTTAATCTGCAAAACCTAGAAAATATGTTAGTTCACCCATCATACTCATTTTATATTCTTTCTTCATTCTATTAGCGAAACGAGTGCATAGTTTGGGCCTTGTGGAACCAAAGATAATGTCATCAACATATATCTGAGCGAGAATCGTATGACCTTTATATTTTCTTAAAAACAGAGTTTGGTCAATTTTTCCACGAACAAATTTTTCTTTAAGAAGAAATTTAGAGAGAGTATCATACCAAGCTCTAGGAGCTTGTTTTAACCCGTAAAGAGCTTTTTCAAGTTTAAAAACATAACCAGGGTGGTTCGGGTCTGAGAAACCAGGGGGTTGTTCAACATAAACTTCCTCGCTGAGTTTTCCATTTAGAAAAGCATTTTTAACATCCATTTGAAAAACTTTGAAGTCTTTATGGGCAGCATAAGCTAAAAGGAGTCTTATGGCTTCTAAACGAGCAACAGGTGCAAAAGTTTCATCATAGTCAATTCCTTCTTCCTGTCTATAACCTTGAGCAACAAGTCTAGCCTTATTACGAATTATAGTCCCGTTTTCATCTAGCTTATTTCTCAAAACCCATTTGGTTCCTATGAGGGTTTTATCAGAGGGTCTAGGAACAAGATTCCAAACTTTATTTCTACGAAATTCACTCAGTTCTTCTTGCATAGCTGAAACCCAGCTAGGGTCAGAGATAGCTTGATCTATCTTTTAGGTTCAGAGAGAGAAATGAAGTTAACATAAAGACAGATATTACCTGTACCTCTACGTGTTTTGATACCTGCAGTGGGATCGCCAATAATCTGATTTATTGGAGGATTTGCAGTCCATCGCTGAGCTGGTGGTTGAGGAGAGAGATCCACAGCAGATTCAGCGACAAGTTCTTCAGATTCTGGAATAGGACTTGTTTCAGCAATAGGTACTTCATTTAGAATCAATTCAGGGGATTGATTTTCAGAAGTGGTTTGGTTGTTCACAGAGGAATTTCCAAGAGAGGAATCAGCAACAGGAATCTTATTTAGAGGAGTAAAATTTAACCCTGAAGATGGATGATTATTACTTGTTGGGATTACAGGGATTTCATCATCACTTGCTTCAGCTGGAGTTTGATTGCTGAAGTATGTTTCAGGTTCCCCATAATGAGATCTCATCCAAGCATTCAATTCTTCATCATCATCAAGATTATGAGAAGGATGAATGGGACGAGATTCATCAAAGTTGACATGCATATATTCTTCAACGTGTTGTCTTCTTTTGTTGAATACTCTGAAAGACTTAGACACAGAGGAGTATCCAAGAAATATACCATCATCAGCTTTGGGATCAAATTTACCCAAATGATCTCTGTCATTCACCCAAATGATCTCTGTCATTCAGAATGTAACACGTACATCCAAAAATGTGAAGATGTTTCAGAGTGGGTCTTCTCCCATGAAATAATTCATAGGAAGTCTTCTTGAATCGCTTAACAATCAGGGATCGATTCTGAGTAAAGCACGCTGTATTGACAGCTTCAGCCCAGAATTGAGTTGGAAGACGCGATTCGCTGAGCATTGAGCGAGCTGCTTCGATTATAGTTCGATTTCTTCTTTCAGCAACACCATTTTGCTGAGGAGTTCTTACTGATGAGAAGTTGTGAGAGATGCCTTTTTCTTCAAAGAAACTAACCAAAGTACTATTTTTGAATTCAGTACCATGATCACTTCTTATGGAGCGAACAAGTAACTTGTTTAGCACTTCCATTCTTTTGATAAAAGAGATTATCATTTAAGGGGTATCACTTTTGGATCGAAGGAAGAACACCCATGTGTATCTGGAGTATTTATCAACAATCACTAAAGTGTATTTCTTCCCAGAGATCGATTGGACATTGACAGGTCCGAATAGATCCATGTGGAGTAGCTGAAGAGGAGTGGTCACTGAAGAAACTTGCTTTGACCTGATGGAGGCTTTTGTCAGCTTTCCCTTCTCAAACGCTGAACAAAGAGATTCCTTTGTAAAGGTATGATTTGGGAGGTCTCTGACTAAGTCTTTTTGAGACAATTCATTTATTGTCTTAAAGTTGAGATGAGAGAGTCTTTTATGCCATAACTAGTTTATGTCAGTGGATGCTTTAGAGATAAAGCACATGTTCTCAGAGTGAGAACTATTCATGTTTATGACATATACATTTTCCACTCTTTTTCCTGTAAGGGCAAGCTTATCATTTCCGTCAGTGACAGCACATCTATTCTTTAAGAATAGAACTTTGAAGTCTTTGTCACATAACTGACTAACGCTCAAGAGATTGTGCTTTAGTCCCTCAACGTAAGCGACACGAGAAAATGATGTGGCTCCGTTGGACAGAATTCCATATCCTTTAGTGTATCCTTTGCCATTTCCACCAAAGGTCACTGATGGACCAGCTTCTTCTTTGTAGTCAGAGAGCAGAGATTTTCTGCCAGTCATATGCCTCGAGCATCCGCTATCAAGATACCAGACACTTTTGGCACTCTGCATACAATAAAGATTAATTGTTTAAAGGTACCCATAGTACTATGGGTCCTGCTTGGTTAGACATAGGATTGGCGGAAGTACTACTAGCTGAAGAACTCTCTTCAGTGGATATCTTCACCTTAGTTGGTTTAACAACTTTGGTGGATTTCACTCTCGCTGATTTATCAGCTTGAGCTACTTTCTTTCCATGAGCTAGTTTATCAGCTCTAGTAGCATTAGGACACTTGCTTGCAATGTGGGTTGTTTCACCACAGTGAAAGCATTTCCTATACTTAAAAGGTTTGGAGATAAGAGAGGGAGTAGGAAGTTTCTCAGGGATAGGTCCAAGAATTCCTTTATCCATGGTCCTTGGAGGTATTATAACCTTGTCAGGGGTAGGAGTGAGATCGATTTTAATCTTGGGTGTTGGTCTCTGAGAATAATCAGGGACCTTCTTCCCAGATTTAGAAATCTTCTCAGAGGACTTCTTGTTCTTATCTAGAGTTTTCTTATTCTTAGGAACATGGTCAAGAAACTTGTTTTTGATCACCTTCTTAGAATAATCTACATGAAGCTTCTCTTTAGAGAAAGAGGAAGAAGAAGTTGAAGAAGAAGGATCAGGGATAGAAGAGAAAAACATTCCAAACTTGAGCATGGAACGATCATTCTCTGATTTTTCCTTTTCAGGGTTATAGCATAACCCACTTCTCACTTTCATAGGTATTTGGGCATTGATGATCTCATTGACTTTATCAGAAGCCTTACACCATCCTTCGATGGTTGCATTTTCAGACTTGAGATCAGCGATAGCCTTTTCCCTATCAGCGATGGCTTGTTGTTTCTCAATGCTTATCGTTTGATTCGCAAAAACTTGATCTTTGAGAGATTCCTCAATTTTGGAAAGTTCTTTGATTCTTATGTGGAAATTTTTCAATTGTTCAGATAAGTCGGTGTTAATTTTTTCAGCTTTTATCTTTCCATTTAAGGCATTGTAAAAATCAATGGTCATAGCATCGAGAGCCGACAAGTTATCTTTTTCAGATAGTAAAGAGTCAGAGGGGATGTTTACCTGAGTAGACGGAGACCCAGAGGAAGAAGTTTCAGAGACTTCTTCAGCGTCCTTTATTCTTGCCATTAGACAGAGGAAGGCAAGATCTTCTTCATTTGAACCAGACTCTTCAGAGGTCTTGGCCCAGTCATCTTCAGCATCCCAGTCGACTTCTTCAGCGATAAGGCCTTTGCCTTTTTGCTGGTTTTTCTTCATATCTTTGTATTTGTTTTTTAGTTTCAAATACTTCTCCTGTTTATCAGAGGTATGTAAGGTAGTGGGAGCAGCAACTTTCTTTGACCTGCATTCACTTGCAAAATGGCCCTTTCACTGACAATTGAAGCAAATCGCTGAAGCTTTCTCAGCGGGCAACGCTTTCTGCTTTTCAGAGTCAGAGAGGTTAGAAGATTTTCGAAAATTGCTCTTTTTAGCAAATCTTTTAAAGTTATTAGTTAAAAGAGCTAGAGAGTTATCAAACTCAGAGATGTCAGTATCAGTGAGTTGATCTTCTGAATCAGTTTGACCTAATTCAGTAATGGAGGTTATAGTGGAAGAAGAACCATTTTTAGAAGAAGTTCCCTCAGAAGTCACAAGTGCCAAAGAAGTACTTTTAGCACCTTTGAGTTCATTAATAAGGTTCTTTCTTAAAAGCTGGGATTGTTCCTCATTTAAGAGCATCCCATATAATGCACTTAGGCACAAGGTTTCAAGATTCTTTGATAGTTTTATACATGTAGTGTACACTGCCCATTGATCGGGAAATGCCTCCATGAACTTGGTCAGAATTTCAGCGTTTGAATAAACTCTATCGACTGATTTGAGATCAATCAGCAGACAGTTAAATCGCTGGTGAATTTGAGAAAGAGATTCACCCTTTTGATACATAAAACTCTCATATTTTCTTACGAGGTTTATGCATCTAGTTACTTTAACTTCAGAAGTTCCTTCATATTGGATACATAATGTATCCCACATGGCTTTTGAAGTCCTCATTTTCATGACGGAATGATAGACTTCATCAGGTAAAGCCATTGCTATTATAGATCTCGCTTTAGAGTCAATAGCAATTTCTTTCTTGTCTTCTTCAGTCCATTTGTTAGGAGTTTTAACAATACTCCTTTCAGGGATGGCTGCAGTAGTAGTGGTGGCAGGAACACCAGCTACTATAGTTGTTGGAACGAATGGTCCATTTTCCAGATAGTAGGGAATCTTTGGATCAGATCCCTCTAGAAATAGAGACATTCTTTCCTTCCATAATGGAAAGTTATCATGGCTGAATCTTGGAGGTTTAGCTAAAGATCCATTATTGTTGTAGTTTGTATTAGGGTTTGTCATTTTAAAATATTATGTTAAGAAAAATATTTTAAAGAAAAAGAAAACAACACCGCTCTGATACCACTTGTTGGTCCCAATAAGGGTCTACAAGAGTTAAATATTAAGTAAACAGTTTGTAGAAGGAGGGGGGGGGGGGTTGAATACAAACACACAGATTTTAGTTTTTAAATGAGTTTATAGAAAATAAACAAATTTACAGTTACAAGCGGAATTAGAACAAGTTGAAAACCTATTCTATTGTAACTAAAGAAACACATAATTTGATGTACAAGAAGATGAAAGAAAGAATACAGAAGGTATAGGCTAGAAAGAAGCATGCATAGAGATGAAGAAGATATCTCCATCTATTTATACCCGCTTGCATTTAATGCAAGACAAAAGGTACATGCCACGTGTCAAGCTTGGATTGGAAGCTTGTCCTTGTAAATAAGACAACCATGCTTTTGGCCGAATATGAACAGTACCATATCAGATATGATGGGGACATAAGAGACAAGTCGTACGTCCTTTTCTGACATGGTTCTAGGTTTGACTTTTGTGCATCGAGGATAAGATCAATCTTTAATCTTGCAGAGGAAGCTTCATTTGATCGCTGATACTGAATCTTCAAGGATGAACTTCAGTATCCTGAGGCTTCACAAGACTTCACACTTTGATTAGATAAACACTGCTATCGCTGAACCGCGTAAGATCACTTAGCTGATTATCTCTTTCTTCAGCTAGAGTCTTCGACTTTCACTGAATGGTCTTCTGGTGTGATAACTGATCTTCAGGTCTTCAGAGATAAGCTTATTGTTCCTTGATCTTCAGCGATCGCTGATGGCAATCAGCGTATGCTATCGCTGAATTTGAGCAGAAGCTTAACTAAGGAATTTCACTAAGTATACAAAAGGAATCATATTCAAATCACTGAGAGGAGTTACGATCAACAATTAACGCCGAGAGAATTAACACTGACTTATCTGAACAATTAAAAAATTGCCATATAAGAATCAAAGAACTTTCCAAAATTGAGGGATCTTTCAAAGACCAAGTTTTTGCAAATCAAACAATAAGCATCGAGAAACAACAAGCTATCGCTGATAGGGAAAAGGCTATCGCTGATCTCAAGTCTGAAAAGGCAACCATCGAAGGATGGTGTAAGGCTTCTGATAAAGTCAATGAGATCATCAATGCTCAAATACCTATGAAAGTAAGAAGTGGGTTAGGCTATAACCCTGAAAAGGAAGAATCAGAGAATGATCGTTCCATGCTGAAATTCGGAATGTTTGTCTCTTCTATCCCTGATCCTTCTTCTTCAAACTCTTCTTCCTCCTCTACAAAACAGAAGCGTTCTATTCTTAATTCTAAGAAAGTGATCAAGAACGAGTTTCTTAATCAAGTTCCAAAGAATAAGAAAACTCAAGATAGGAACAAGAAATCATCAGAGAAAGTTTCTAAAACTAGGAAGAAGGTCCCTGACTTTTCTCAGAGACCAACCCCCAGAATTAAAATCGATCTCACTCCTACTCCTGAAAAGGTTGTAATACCTCCAAGGACCATGGATAAAGGAATTCTTGGACCTATCCCTGAGAAATTTCCTGCTCCCTCTCTGATTTCCAAACCCTTTAAATATAGGAAATGCTATCACTGTGGTGAAACTACCCACATTGCAAGCAAATGTCCTAATGCTACTAAAGCTGATAAACTAGCTCATGGAAAGAAAGTAGCTCAAGCTGATAAATCAGCGAGAGTGAAATCCACCAAGGTTGCAAAACCATTAAAGGTGAAGATATCCACTAAAGAGAGTTCTTCAGCTAGTAGCTCCTCCGCCAATCCTCTATCTAACCAAGCAGGGCCCATAGTAGTATGGGTACCTTTAAACAATTAATCTTTTGTTGTATACAGAGTGCCAAAGGTATCTGGTATCTTGATAGCGGATGCTCAAGGCACATGACAGGCAGAAAATATCTGCTCTCTGATTACAAAGAAGAAGCTGGTCCATCAGTGATCTTTGGTGGAAATGGCAAAGGATACACTAAAGGTTATGGAATTCTGTCCAATGGAGCCACATCTTTTTCTCGTGTCGCTTACGTTGATGGACTAAAGCACAATCTCTTAAGCGTTAGTCAGTTATGTGACAAAGACTTTAAAGTTCTATTCTTGAAGAATAGATGTGTTGTCACTGACGGAAATGATAAGCTTGCCCTTATAGGCAAAAGAGTGGAAAATGTATATGTCATAAATATGAATAGTTCTCACTCTGAGAACATGTGCTTTATCTCTAAAGCATCCACTGACATAAACTGGTTATGTCATAAAAGACTCTCTCATCTCAACTTTAAGACAATAAATGAAATGTCTCAAAAAGACTTAGTCAGAGACCTCCCAAATCATACCTTTACAAAGGAATCTCTTTGTTCAGCGTGTGAGAAGGGAAAGCTGACAAAAGCCTCTTTCAGGTCAAACCAAGTTTCTTCAGTGACCACTCCTCTTCAACTACTTCACATGGATCTATTCGGACCTGTCAATGTCCAATCTATCTCTGGGAAGAAATACACTTTAGTGATTGTTGATGAATACTCCAGATACACATCGGTGTTCTTCCTTCGATCCAAAAGTGACACCCCTGAAATGATAATCTCCTTTATCAAAAAGATGGAAGTTTTGAACAATCTAATTGTTCGTTCCATTAGAAGTGATCATGGCACTGAATTCAAAAACAGTACTCTAGATAACTTCCTTGAAGAAAGAGGCATCTCCCACAATTTCTCCTCAGTAAGAACTCCTCAGCAAAATGGTGTTGCTGAAAGAAGAAATCATACTATCATTGAAGCGGCTCGCTCAATGCTCAGTGAATCGCATCTTCCAACTCAGTTCTGGGCTGAAGCAGTTAATACAGCATGCTTCACTCAAAATCGATCCCTGATAGTTAAACGATTTAAGAAGACCTCCTATGAATTATTTTAATGGAAGAAGACCTACTCTGAAATATTTCCACATTTTTGGATGTAGATGTTACATTCTGAATGACAGAGATCATTTAGGAAAATTTGTTCCAAAAGCTGACGATGGTATATTTCTTGGATACTCCTCTGTATCTAAATCCTTCAGAGTCTTCAACAAAAGAAGACAACATGTTGAAGAATCTATGCATGTTAACTTTGATGAATCTCGTCCCATTCATACTTCTCACTCTCATGATGATGATGAAGAGTTGAATGCCTGGATGAGATCTCATTATGGGGAACCTGAAACATACTTCAGCAATCAGACTCAAGCTGAAGCAAGTGATGATGAAATCCCTGTAAACTCAACAAGTAATAATCATCCATCTTCAGGGATGAATGTTACTCCTCTAAATCAAATACCTGTTGCTGATTCCTCTCTTGGGAACTCCTCTTTGAACAACCAAACCACTTCTGAAAATCAGTCTCCTGAATTGATTCTAAATGAAGTACCTGTTGCTGAAACAAGTACTAATCCAGAATCTGAAAAACAGGTCGCTGAATCTATTGTTGATCTCTCTCCTCAACCTCCAGCTCAGCGATGGACTGCAAATCATCCAATAAATCAGATTATTGGTGATCCTACTGCAGGTATCAAAACACATAGAGGTACAGGTAATATCTGTCTTTATGTTAACTTCATCTCTCTCTCTGAACCTAAGAAGATAGATCAAGCTATCTTTGATCCTAGCTGGGTTTCAGCTATGCAAGAAGAACTTACTGAATTTCGTAGAAATAAAGTTTGGAATCTTGTTCCTAGACCCTCAGGTAAAACTATCATAGGAACCAAATGGGTTTTCAGAAATAAGCTAGATGAAAACGGGACTATAATTCGCAATAAGGCTAGACTTGTTGCTCAAGGTTATAGACAGGAAGAAGGAATTGACTATGATGAAACCTTTGCACCTGTTGCACGCTTAGAAGCCATAAGACTCTTTTTAGCTTATGCTGCCCATAAAGACTTCAAAGTTTTTCAAATGGATGTTAAAAGTGCTTTTCTAAATGGAAAACTCAGTGAGGAAGTTTATGTTGAACAACCCCCTGGTTTCTCAGACCCTAACCATCCTGGTTATGTTTTTAAACTTGAAAAAGCTCTTTACAGGTTAAAACAGGCTCCTAGAGCTTGGTATGATAACCTTTCTAAATTTCTTCTTAAAGAAAAATTTGTTCGTGGAAAAATTGACCAAACTCTGTTTTTAAGAAAATACAAAGGTCATACTATTCTCGCTCAGATATATGTTGATGACATTATCTTTGGTTCCACAAGACCCAAACTTTGCACTCGTTTCGCTGCAAGAATGCAAAAACAATATATAATGAGTATGATGGGTGAACTAACATATTTTCTAGGCTTGCAGATTAAGCAATCTGACAAAGGAATTTTTATCTGTCAAAGCAAATATGTTAAAGACATGCTGAATAAATTCGATATGAATCAATGCTCAGCAATGAAGACTCCTATGGCGCCTCCTCTGACATTAAACAAGGATACCAATGGAAAACCAGTAAATGTCACTGCCTATCGAGGAATGATTGGGTCCCTTCTGTATCTTACAGCGAGTAGACCAGACATTATGTACGTTACCTGTCTCTGTGCTCGGTATCAAGCTGAACCGAAGGAATCCCTTTTAATTGCTGTAAAGCGAATCTTCAGATATCTGAAAGGAACTCCAAATCTTTGTCTCTGGTATCCCAAAGGCTCAGGATTTGATCTTATTGGTTACTCTGACAGTGATTTTGCAGGTTGTAAGATAGACAGAAAGAGCACCACTGGTGGGTGTCAACTACTAGGTGGAAAGTTAATAAGTTGGACAAGTAAAAAGCAAAACTCAGTGTCCACTTCCACCGCCGAAGCTGAGTATGTAGCCGCTGGTAGTTGTTGTGCTCAAATCCTTTGGAAGAGAAATCAACTAAGAGACTACAGTCAAAAGCTCTCTAAGATTCCTATCTATTGTGATAGCACAAGTGCTATTACAATTGCCAACAACCCTGTACTTCACTCTAAAACCAAGCACATTGAGATCCGATATCACTTTATCAGAGATCATGTGATGAATGGTGAAGTTGAGCTCCATTTTGTTCCCTGCGAATATCAGCTCGCTGATCTTTTCACCAAGCCTCTTGATGAAACTAGATTCAATCTACTCATCAGCGAACTTGGTATGTTGAACGCTGAATAATTTATTAATCAGTGACCAACAAAGGATTACAAATAAAGCTTTCAAACTTTCCATTCTCTGAACTCTGATTCAGCGATATCTAGGCCATCTCCTCAGGTATTATCCTCTAATCTCTAAACACTCTTTGATATCTTCTCTCATCAAAGAATGTCTCTCTTAAAATTAAAACTCATCACTGAAAATCCTTTATTATTAGTGATGAAGATTTTTCTAAAATTATAAATGATAAACTTTCCTTATGGATAATTATCATTATAATCTTTTAAAAATAAAGAAAAAGACACGTCAGACCTTTTTCTGACACACGACGGACCGCGACGTTTCCATTCCAACTCCTTTCTTGGAACGTGCGCCAGGTCATCATTTCTTTTTCAAAAAGCTAAACCGTCGTTTAGCACTCCTCTCTTTCTCTCTGCTCTTGCTATTTAAGCATACTATTTGACCTACTTTGCTCCTTCCGCGTTCATAACTATTCTCAAGGCAAAAGAAATCCTTCGAATCTTCAAAGCTTTTCAAGAACACCAAGAACACGCTTGTGTGTGTTTTTCTCCTAAGAACTCAACTAAGGTTTGATCTAAACCTTATATTATGACTGGAAACATCTTGTTTCACCTTTTCTTCTCCTTAGCACTCTAAAAATAAAAATAAAGATAATCTGGATCAAAATTAAAGTTTTTCCTCTATAAAAACCCTGTTCTAAATTCTTTCCTTAGAACAGAAGATTTTTTTTAACTTTAATCCATTTACCTTACTTTTTTTTATTATTGTTTATAACAAACATTTTGATATTGTTCATCAAAATATTTGTTTTCTTTGATCTTAAATTTGGTATTCTTTATACCAAATTCTGGTTTATACATTTATGTATAAAACCATGATTTACCTCTTTGGTGTTCCTATCTTTCCCACAGCAATGGCATCTGCAAGTAAGACCGCTGCAACCTCCTCTGCTGCTGAAGACACTACTTTGATCGTTGCACCAACATGTCATTTCCCTTTGGAAAGAGCCGTCTTCAAGTCCTGCAACTACATCGCCCTGGTAGAGATCCCTGCAGACCGCCCTCAATTCACTGAAGGTGCTACCTTCATCAAGGCATGCCCTCTGATGTATGCATTCGTCCACATCCCCGTGGGTGTCTTCTCTCATCTCCAAGCTTTCTGATACACAGCACACTGTACCACGCTGACGACTGAAAAGGGCACTGTGCTCCCTGCCATTGGGTTCAAGATTCCAGATCTTGGATTTTTCTCTTTCACCGCTGGATTCATCAGGAAGGCTCTTCGTCTCCCTCAACGAGCTAAGAATCAGCAATGGGGCGCTGAACCTACCAAAATGCAAATTGATGCATTTTTTGATACAATCGGCTACGCTTGGAAGAACCCCTCTCTGAAGACAGTGGGTTCAAAGCTCGAGAAGAAAAGACTGTCTGCTCGGTGGCAGTATATCTTCACCCAGGTGATTCAATGCCTTGGGTCGAAGATAGGCTCGCATGATCAAGCGAGCAAACACTTTCAAGACTTGGCATACTCTCTCTACACAGGCCACAACCTCAACTACGCTGACTACATCTTCAGCGACATGGTCAGTCGTATCAACGCCGCCACCAGACATCCCGTCATCCCCTACCCTCGCTTCTTTGCAACAATAATGGAAGTTGCCTTTGGGGAAGAATACCCAAAGGAAGGCGATCACTCCTTCTCTGTCGTAGGGAAGAAATCCCTGGACATTGAGGAACGTCCAGGTGATGCTCCTTTCACTCCTTACATGCTGCAAGTGATCGGAGCTCCTCTTCCAGTGTCCACCTCGCTGTCCAACCCAACAGCGAGCAACCCAGACACTGCTGCTGCTGTTAAGAGGAAGCAACCAACCGATGGTCATAAAAAGACCATCGCAACCAAAGCAAAGAAACCAAAGAAGATGGTCTGTCAAAAGACCACGCTCTCTGATTTCGATGTTCTACCAACACCAACTGCAGCCACAACCACTTCAACGGTCTTTACATCCGTTGTCGCTTCATCAGCACTACCTCCATCTTCAGGGACTCCGGTCACTGAGGGTGCAATAGCCAGCTCTGCTGAAGCTGGAGCAGGTACTACTTTCACAGCCTTCTATTCTACTTCTATCTCTTCTTCTTTGGTCCTCACCTCAGCAAATGATTCAGCGATAGTCGTCCCTATCTCTGATAATGCTGAAATGCACGCAGTCCAAACCTCATTATTGTTTAGGTAATCTGAGTTTTGGAAGGCCAAATTAAAAGGACCTCAGAGTATCTCTCTTAGATACTCTAAGACACTGGTCAGTGATCCTCTAGACACTACCTTTGCAAAAGTAGTCCCTAAGAGTAATCCTCAAGATACTCTCAGGGAGTCAAATAAAAATTTTCATCCTTCTTCTAATCCAAACTCCTTTTTGGCATTTTTATCTATGTCATCAACAGGTGTCGCTTCCATTCCTTCTTCAGCGACAACAACAACCACCACCAGCGCTCCTCCCATCAGCAAGGAGAAGGGAAAATCTCCTCAGAGCCATCGAGGGGCTGCAAAACTCAGGGAGAATAAGCAAGAGATGGCTGCTCCAAAGCTTCCTATAGTCATCGACCAGCCTCCCGTTGTCCTTTCCAACCCCACATTCCCTGCAATTGACTATCTGGTCAAGGATTGTGCTCTCACAAGGGCTAGGGTGGACAATCTTCAGACTTCTGCGGAGCTGATCTTTAGACGGATCATTGGTACCCCGGCGATCAAGACGAATGTCAGCAACCTGATCTCTGACGTCTTTAGTCTCAAGGAGGATAACAGGGCCCTCCATCAGACCCTGACAAGCTTGGAGAAGAAGGTCGATGCTCAAGCATCAGCCCTTGAGTCTATTCAAAAGACTCAGTCCGACATGATGCAGATGCTTACAAAGCTCTCTGAGGCAAGTTCCTCTTCTTACAACGCTGCTGATCGGACCGTGCTTCTAGGTAATAAGGAGAAGCTGAAGAACGTTCAGACTAACGTTCGCACTCTGATGGTGCATTGTCTACCTCCTGATAACATTGAGGGGGAGAGATGTGCCAAAAAGTTCGCTGATGAGCTAATCTCTGAACACAATAAGAGGTTCCCTGAAGAGAGAATCTCTCCTTACATTCAGCGGCCTGAAGGTGAGGCTGCTGATGAAGATGATGAAGAAGATGATGATGATGATGAAGAAGATGATGAAGAATCTATCCCTCACTATAGGGGGTGGACGATGATGAAGATGATGACGACATTGGAAGTGCACTAGAGCACTTCAAACTGTCAAGACCAGGAGTCACTCACAAGAGCCCTTGTGGGACGGACCGCAACCTTCAAAGGAACAATCCGGTCCCTCAGGCAAAGGAAAGGAAGTGGTAAATCTGGATGCCACTATCCCTATATCTAAGGGGGAGACCACAACTGAGGTATCTCTTCCTCTTATCCCTTTCTCTGCACCTCTCCCTGAAACTCCCATAATCTCCTCTTCACCCACAAAAACTCCCTCTGACAATACTTTTTCCTCCTCTCCTTCACTCTGTGATCCCCGTCCCCCAAAGGACTCAACTTCAAGGAGGGAACCTTCCTCTGAAGAGCAGTTTATGTACATAATTGAAACTGACTCTGAAGAAGAAGAAGGCCTCATTCCCAGGCGTCGCGTTCAAAAGCCGATAATAAGCGAGCCTGAAGAAGAACAAAGGCGAATAAAGTTCCTTAGGGAATTCGAACCAAGAAGAATAAGGGTGCCTGAAGATGAACCCATTGAAGCCGTACCAATAAGGATGGTAGATGAATTCTACTTTCTGTCAAAAGAAGAGAGAGAACAAGCATTGGAAGCACAAAGAATCAGGGACGAGGAAATCAAGCAAACTGAGAATGATCTTGCCTTAGCAAGAAAGTTACTCAGAGAAGACTCTGCGAATAACAAAGCGGCTCAAGAACAATTGAAAAAGAGTGAAAGGGTCGTTGAAGCTCTCGTTCAGAGAGAACTAGCACAAGAGCACATAAACGTAGATCCAATTCTAGCTCAGCAGAAGATCCTAAGTGCACTAACCTCTAAAGCCACTCAGCAGAAAGATAAAGAGCTTGATTGGTGCACTGACAGGCTGAAATTTCGAAGATCTGAAGCCAAAATCATTCATGCAACTATCCAAGGGCGACACTCCAAAAGAGGTGGTCCAAAGGTATATGTAAGATTGACAAGGACGAACAGGACAAAGAGAGAAGAAGCCAAATTCTTAGGAATACATGGATACACTGAATGGCTAGAAATCAAAGACGCCACTCAGGGTTCTAATTCTAAATTCAAGGACGTGGTGGACAGTGTGCTGAATCAGTTGCTGCAAAGAATGTCACAAAATGTGCAAGTTCCCCCTCTCCCTGAATCTTCCAAAAAGAAAAGATCAAACGCTGAAGGAAGTTCAAGTGCCAGAAATGAGCATGAAACTAAGTTTGATTATCAAAGCATTCTTGGTCATCTTTGAGCTCCCTGATATATCAATGCTTTGTACCTCTTTCCCTCAAGACCGAAGATATGCAGAAGACGAAATCATCTCACTACCTGAACCTGGTATGATATTCTTGGATAATGAAGGATTCTTAGGACTCTTCAGAAACCAAGAAATCCATAAGGCCCCATCCTCTCTCATAAAGATTATGCTTTGGCGGTGCTGGTCAGATACTCCTCTGATGAATCGACAGAAGACGCTTTATGAGAATGAGCTACAAAGAAGAAATGAGAATATCTCTGACTAGTCATAGTTTTCTACTTCCTTTGTAATATTTCTTCAGTGTACAAGTACTTTATCTTTATAATTGTAATTTCATTTTGCTGTAATTCTTCAGATTATAATTAATGAAATTCAAAGTACTTTACTCCATCCTAGTACTGAAAAGATCCCTGAAAATAGTAAAAGGGACAATGAACATAAGAGTTCTATTTTCGTTACACTATCTTTTACTCACTGATCTTTCACTCTGAAAATTCAATCAGTGAATGTACCTTAAGCTTATCTACATGAAAAAATTGTGTTTTCATATCCTTATAAATGAAACTCAATTCAGATAATAGACTAAGCTGAAAAAGACTTTACAGATTAGCACTTAGAAAATTTTTCTTTAATATTTCCTAAGTCCTTTACTAGTCTCTTAAAGCAATTTTCCTATGTTGCTTAATCATAATCAAATAGGGGGAGGTTGTTGATCATAACTCCTCTCAGTGATTTGAATATGATTCCTTTACTACACTTAGTGAAATTCCATAGTTAAGCTTCTGTTCAAATTCAGCGATAGCACACGCTGATTGCTATCAGCGATCACTGAAGATCAAGAAACTACGAGCTTATCACTGAAGACCTGAAGATTAGTTATCACATCAGAAGACCATTCAGCGATAGTCGAAGACTCTAGCTGAAGAAAGAGATAATCAGCTAAGTGAACTGAAGCGGTTCAGCGATAGCAGCGATTGTCTACTCAAAGTGTGAAGTCTTGTGAAGCCTCAGCGACACTGAAGATTCATCCTTGAAGATTCAGTTTCAGCGATCAAATGAAGCTTCCTTTGCAAGATTAAAGATTGATCTTATCCTCGATGCACAAAAGTTAAACCTAGAACCATGTCAGAAAAGGACGTACGACTTGTCTCTTATGTCCCCATCATATCTGATATGGTACTGTTCATATTCGGCCAAAAGCATGGTTGTCTTATTAACAAGGACAAGCTTCCTATCCAAGCTTGACACGTGGCATATACCTTTTGTCTTGTCTCAAAGACAAACGGGTATAAATAAGTTGAAGATATCTTCTTCATCTTAATGCATGCTTCTGTCTAACTTATACCCTCTTAATTCTTTCTTTCATCTTCTTATGCATCATACTTCGTGTTTCTTAGTTACAATAGAATAGGTTTTTAACTTGTTCTAATTCCGCTTGTAACTGTAAATTTGTTTATCTTAATAAACTCATTTAAAAACTAAAAATCTGTGTGTTTGTATTCAACCCCCCCTTCTACAAATTGTTCTCTCTTGATTGAACTCTTGTAGACCCTTATTGGGACCAACATTCTGACATGGCATAATCGCCATGTCATAATCGTCTGTTTTGTACCGTGAGTTCTATTTTTTTTTCGCCTAAAATCCCTCCTCTGCAATTATGCCCTAGCGATTATGACATGGCATAATCGCTTGATATAATACCCAGGAGTGTAATGAACACACTATCACTTTTGATTTCGTTTCCTTTCCTCTACTCTAATGCAACCCAACATTACTTACTTGAAACACTCCTAATAGCCAACTATAAGGATAATAGGATGCGAAATTCATTAATTTGGATACAAAATTTCCGGGTGTTACACCATCATATTTTTATAACTTGGTTACCTACATTCATTTAGCCCAAAAAGCTAGTTGTAACCTATTACAGAGGTTTTAAAGTAAAAAAAACAGCATAAGTCATTTTTATATTTTTCAAACCCTATATAACATAAATCCCTTGCACCAAACGAAATCACTCTCTTTAGTAATCCGTCGTTGCCCCATCATTGTCTGCTCTCCATCTTGTCTGTCACCGTAGTTGGCCCTACCATAACATATGGTTTTTTGTCTTGTGATTTTTTTGACAAAAATTTAACGGCATACATACAGACGTAATAAAAAAGAGGGGGAATCAAAAGATAAAGAACTGGTCAAAAAGAGGGAGATCGATGGTAGATACCAACGACGATGATGGACAGTGATGAGAGTAGATGACAAGGGTTGGTGAGGGGGAGTGATGTTGTTGATGCGGGGGTCTGTATTAGGGTGGCAATTCTCGACACCACACGAACCCGAAACGAAAATGAACGGGTTAGGGTTAAAGTTTCTGACCCGCCAAATAAACGGGTCGTGTTCGGGTTGACCCGCCACCCGCCAAAAAAGTAATTTAAAAAAATTATATTTTACTTAAAAGTCTCAAATAGTCAAAATGAATTTGTTTGAATTTGGTTGTGTCTGGACTTTTTATTTGTTTGAAACTTGGATTTGTTTCAATTCGATTGTGTTTGAACTTTTTACTTGTTTGAAACTTGGATGTTTGAATTTGGTTGCATTATTAGGTGAATTTGCTTGTGTTTGGACGTTTTATTTGTATGAAATTTGTGTTTGGACTTTTTGTTTAAATTTGGATGTTTGAATTTTGTTGTATTATTAGGTGACCCACCAACCCTTTTATGACCCGCTAACCCGTTTACAACCCGCCAACTCGTTTACAACCTGCCAATCCGAGCGTGTGCGGGTTAGGGTTGCATATCTCGACACGATTAGGTAAACGGTCGGGTTAGGGTTGACCATTCCCGACCTGCCAACACGCGACCTGTCAACCCGAAAACGACTCGATTGCCTCCCCTAGTCTGAATGACGTAAGTTTTGGGAAGGGTAAAACTGATTCAGGTTTTTGTTTTTTACTTTAAAATCTTCATAGCCGATTACATGTAGTTTGTTTTTGGGTCAAAAGGATATAAGTAATCAATTTATTAAAGTTCGGTGGTGTATTTATTAAAATATGTTCAAGGACTTAATTAATCAAAATGAGAAAGTTCAATTGCTTTTTAATGGAAAAAGAAAGTAGGGGGTGTTCGCGGTCCAGTTTGGAAGATTTAACCCCTCATACCACAAACCAAATTACTAAGGCAGTTTATAAAATTTTCAAACCGAGCACTTTGGAAGCAAGTGACCAAACCAGTTAAACCAGACCCCAATAAGGCGTCTGACTTGTTTAAGCGCTTTGAGCTTCTTATGTGGTTCAAACTAAAAAAAAGACATATATATCTAAAATGAAATTTTTATCAATATCGCACTATTATAAAATCGTATATGAAATTATAAAAAAAATATCTATCTCTAAAATTACAAAAAGACATTGAGCAAATGAAAAAAAAAACTTAAACAATTCACCAACAATAGTTGAAATCTGGACAAAATTTGAGCAAGGCAAACTACGGTTTGGAATTTAATTTTTGAAGGATTTCAAAATTTTGACAATTTAGAAATGAAGACTAAAAAAACGTAACGTCATTGATGAATTCCTTATAACTAGGCCATATAAGTAAAAATTACAACATAAAAAATAAATACAAGTAATAAATTTTTTTGTGGTCGTTCGGTCAAGACCACTCAAAAAAATGGTCAAACCGCAGTCCAGGCCGAATTAAACGGTTTGACTATATTTCATATCAGACCACCAAAAAACGGTTCGTTTTGACTTGGTTCGATTGGTTTCATATCAGACCACCAAAAAACAGTTCGTTTTAACAAAACATCTAATACATTTAATAAAATATTATTTTTTCTTTTCTAAACATTCAATTTAAAGATTTTAATTGGTAAAATATAATAAAAAAAATTCTCATGGTAATCATTTTTGATGAGTTTTTCAAATATTCAACAAATTCTTTTAAATAGAGATTTTGGATAAGTTTTTTGTTTCAAAAGATGATATTTATCTCACCATCGAGAATTCGAGACAACTATCCGCCTTGACCATTCGAACACATTTGAAATTTAGTTAGTGTAGGAAGTCCTTAGAATTTTAACAAATGTAACATTAACTATATTAATAAAATATTTTAAATATTGAATATAATATTATTTTTTTCTCTTACACACATAACTTCAATGACTTTAATTGGTTTAATATGATTAAAATATCATTTCTCTCTTTTCTACATAGTTATAAAAATTTCTTTAAATTTAGAGATCTTTAGAGCAAATACAAGAGTTGTGCTATATTTTTTCTAAAATAGAGTAAGAAAACTCAAAATATCTAAAAAATAATAATTCCAAGTCTAAGAGCTATGTTATTTCAGAGATTATAGTATTTATTATATTATTAAAATAATTAATACATTAATAAAATATCATTTCTCTCTCATAAACATTTATTTCAATGACTCTTATTGGTGGAATGATTAAAATATTATTTCACTTTCTCAAAAATCGGGTTTTAGAGATTTCTCCATATTTGGAGATTTTTATTTTTATTTTTTATTTTTTTCTATTTTAGCATATAAGATAGCATAGTTGTTGGAGTAAAAAAGTTGCTAAAATATCACTTTTCTCCATTTTAGCATAGTTGTTAGAGATGTTAAGGATCCTTGTACAATAGGTGAACGACGCAGAAAATTACTAAAAAATCTTTCTTTGAACTTAAATTTTGTCATTGTATTAAAGCTGTGGGTCAAGATCCTGATTTTCTTCCCTCCCATAGCCCCATCTGTTGTGTTCTTCCTCATCGATCGTTTGGTTGTTGTATGTCTAGCGACTAGTCATCAGGACTAGCCATTGGTAGCTCAGTGTCTCCCTCGCTTGTTCTATAATATAACATTAATGGTAAGAAGATCAATTAATTCATAATGCAACCAGTGTTTATCATATAAATCCCTCTTAGGGTCCTAACAATCTCCTTACCAATTGTTTGTTAACAAGAGAAAGTTATGATGAACGGACAAAGGGTTCCCTAAATGCATTAGAAGGCTGCAACATATTTGGTTATGTAAATGGCAAGTTTGGTCAACCTAGTGATGAGAAAATTGAGTTTGTTACATGGAAATCTAATAACTCTGATAATTTGTTCTTGGATTTTTTATTTTGCTAATGTTTTCAACCTAGTATTGTCTCTCAAAAGATTGCGCTAAGATGTGGAATGATGTAAATAATGATATTTGATTGTCAACCGACCTCCAACCTCGTATAAACCAACTAAAATCTAAGTATCATCTCTTACGTCAAAAAGTCTAGTCCATTATTGCTTATTATAGTAAGTTTGAAGCATTATGGAATAAATTGTCTGGTGGATGTACATGTGGTTGGAACTGTTGCACCAAAGTAACATACACATTACCAAACAACAAGTTCATGACTTTGTTATGGGGTTCGATAATGAACAATATGGTATTTTGTGCAGTCGGATTCTTAGCATGGGTGTTCAAGGATGGGATGGATGATAAGATAAACATCGTGAGTTTTTCTAGTGTAATCCTCACTCAAGTCATCATGAACAACACCCTCGCTTGCTTCTTTATTGAATTTCACGTGTTATGGTCCTACAAAACCATGATTATGATATGTTTTTTCAACATGTTGGCAATCCCTCGGCCCTACGAAGTGTTGAGGGTAGTGGGGGGATTAGCCGTGGACCAAATTACAACTTCCTAATACAGTTTTTCTTTGACTAATCATAATGACTCACTTACAACAGCAGAGCCCTACCAGCTGTGATATATCTCCCAGACCCAAATGGAACATACATCACTACGACAAATTTAGGTTTATAGATGCCGCTAATTTCTAAACATCCTAATAGACCGTTTTATAGGATTTAATTTTTAGGACCAAAATATAAAGCGTCCTATCTAAAGGCATTGTAATAGGTTGATAAGGAGCTTTTGGGCATCTTACCAAGTTTCTTAGGATTTTTAATACAAGTCACATTAACAAATTTTATAGGACACCTTTGAGAAAGTGTTCTATAAACTCATCTTTTTATATGACACTTATTTTTATAGAACACCTTT
The DNA here is from genome assembly GCA_036898165.1 of Silybum marianum. NCBI lineage: Eukaryota > Viridiplantae > Streptophyta > Magnoliopsida > Asterales > Asteraceae > Silybum > Silybum marianum. The sequence goes on along the minus strand of CM072540.1, from coordinate 8,073,306 downwards.
TCATATAGTGTCTTATAAAATTGCAAATGGGACGTTTTGAATGAAAAGTGTCATAAGAAACTTGTTAAGATGCTCACAAATGTCACATAACCTTATTACGTCGTCTTTAGATAGTATACTGTAATTTTTATCCTAAAAATGAAGTTCTATAAAACGGTCTATTAGGATGCTTAACTTTTTTGAAATACTATAAACCCGATTTTTTGTAGTACTTGTAGAAGTCACAGGCTTCTTCTATTCTCTTCTTTGGCATAAGCACGCCATTACCTAAATTGTCATATCGGATAAGGGTAAACTAATGAAAAATTGGAATTCAAAGATGGTCATGAGGGTGGTGGTCCAAAACGGCAAAAAGAAAAAAAGTGTAGAGAAAAAAGTTGGCGATGTCAAGTCAGTGGCCCAATTCAATTAATTGAGTTTGACCCGATAAAACTACAAATTCATTATAACTTATTAATTATACATGTACTTATCCAATGTTTATAATGATTTAGACATTAACATGTGCAAATGTATGATTTTCAAACGCAAATTTTCTTTCAATTTCAATATTTAATGGAAAATATAATAAATAAACTTGAAAGTTGAACAAGGGAGAAATATTAAAAAGAATTAAATAAAAGATATATAGTCAAAAATCTTGTATAAACCAACTGTACAAAATAATAAAAATTGAGCCCATAATTATTTATTTGATAATTTTATGTAATATGTCTGATAAATATTTTTATGTTTTTATTTTTGTATCCAAAAACTAGACATAAATTGAAGAGTTTATTCTTATTAAAACCAAGTTATTATTGATGTCCACTAAAAAACTAAAGTTTTTATACAACTTGAGTTTTTAATTAAACAAAACAAATCAAACATATCCGGTATATTCTACTTAAAATAGAGTTTGTAAGAAATATGAATGAAATGCCATATATATCATTTAAAGAATTAATGAATAAAAAAGGTAAAAGAAAATTGATGTTTGGGATTTAATGCAAAACAATGGGCCTAATGCAAACCATATGTATTATGCTGTGTTTATCACAAATCAAACAACACCAATAACACATGATTAACAAACGAAAAACCATAGTCACATTTAATATGTAGAGATATCATAAATGATTGATAGTAGAAACAAAAGTTTTCTATATATAAATTAATTTGTAAGAAACTAAACAAAAATAATTTTTATTGAAAAATGACAAGCAACGCTAAAGATAGAGGGAAATTAAGTAAAAAAACACCAAAAAAGTCAAACTAGCCTCTCGAAATTCATCTCGAATTTTTTGAATTTATATTTTTGGAAGAGGTCGTTCATTTTTGTTCCAACGTAGTGATAGGGACGGCGTTGTTTCTTAGGTTGAGGCAAAATTGGAGACACCAACGATGTCGTCAAAGGAAAACATATAAAGATAACCTGTCTCCAGTCTTCTTCAATGGAACTGGAATTGAAATCAAAACTAGAAATCTTTAATTGGTGAAATAGGAAGCAACGTTTTGATCAACGCTTACTTTCATCATAATGAAGAACCATAATAACCCAATCCAATACAATTGCCTCATGTATTTAAAGCTAACACATTGGTGAAACCTCCAAACTCCTCAATTATCATATTTTTTTCTGTCACATTATTACCACCTCAACATAGTAAGAACCTCCATTAAACTCTACAATGAAGGTTCTTGCAAAAACCTCATTTTCCTTATTTTTAAATTATAAGATAATTTTATTTATAGATTATTATGTAGATCTAGTACTTGTTATATTATAAAATTATAAAAAAATTCAAATATAATTTATTAATTTTCATTTTCTATATTAATGTTAATTTGTTAATATATAAATAAATGTATACATATATATATATATATATATATATTGTTAACCTATTTGAACAATTAAAACATAAATATAATTTTATACTACAACTAAAACAAATGTAAAGATACAAAAATAGCAATAAAGAGTAACACTATATAGCAAATACTAATGTAAATCATTTGTAATCTAGATTCGACCAAATATGTTCAACCAAGTCGGTTGAAGAAAGTGTTAAACCGAACGATTCAATAAAGAAGAGTTAAATTCAAAGTTTGAGCGGTTGTGCCGTGAAATAGTGACAACCGTCACAATAGCACCGGTGGTACCAAGTGGTTGGTGGTTCCAACAATTGTGCCATGCTATAGTGCCAATGGCACAATGTACCAACCGGGTCTTTGCTAAATGAAATCCCGAGTCCTCTTTGAAGTATTAACATGTTTTATTTGTCATTTATCAAATGTGTGAGTATTTTGTTGAAATATGCATATTTGGTATAGATGGGTTTTATAAATCATGTAAAATGTTTATGTTTGGGTTTTTAGAGGTTTTGATAAATAAAACATAAACATGAGTTGTTATGATGTTTTAATTCATGAATGGAGATTATGTGATGTTAAATGCATTTTAAAGTATTTTATTGAAAAATGCATATTATTATGATATGAGAAATCTTTGAGATATAAACGGTACAAATTTAAAAGGAATATGATTTATCCTAATCAAGGATTTGTGCTAAATTAATCATGTCTTTGGAACATGTATTTGCATAAACGTTGAGTAAATACGTTTTATTGGTTTTGATAACTTTTATAAAATAGTCGTTTGTTTTGTTGAGCTGTTGCTCGACTTTGACTAAAATAAGTATTGAGTATACTCGTCCTGTTTAAATTACTCTATATCGGGTTAACTTTTATAAAATAGCTCGTTTGTTTTGGAAGCTATATTGCGTTTAACGCATACTTATAATGAAAATTACAAGTTTTAGGTGTATTAGTCATTCAAATAGAGTCATGTAATTGTATGACTAGAATGTAATGGATTCATAGGAATATGTTGCTTACGAATGGGTCATAATCCCTATTTTAGACTGGTACCCAAATAAGGAAAAGACATAATATTGTTGAGTTTGATACTCATATAAGCGATAGACATAATATTGTTGAGTTTGGCACCTGTAGAAGCGATAGACATAGTATTGTTGAGCTTGACATCGGTGTAATCAATAGACATAGTATTGTTGAGCTTGGTACCCATATAAGCGACGTACATAGTATTGTTGAGATTGGTACCCATATACGCAAAAGATATAGTGTTGTTGAGCTTGTATACCAAATATGCAAACTTACCCAAATAGTCACACCTTTGATAAACAACAAGTAAAACATGTTAATACTTAAAAATGAACGTTTTTGGCATGTACAAAGTTTTCATAAAGTATCTTGAGCTCACCTTTCTAGATTTAGGCTAAATCTAGGTTTTACCCCAATACCGAGCTCCATTCGGGGAAGACTTTAGATCCTCAAGCTAAACCTATATATCCATGATGTAATCCATTCAATAACACCTACATATATTCCTAAACATACACAAAAGAGAACCCAAGGGAGAATGAGAGTTGTTGGTGCAAAAACTCAAACCCTAGATCCAAGATTTTAGAGAGGTGGTCTTACCTTCCACTCCTATGAGCTCCAAAATCATCGAATAAACTCTTAACATATTTGTTTCCATGTTAAATAGCTCCCAAAGACGAAACCACAGCACTTTGGATCGCCCACATCGGATAAGAAATGAGAGAGTTATGGCCAAAACAAGGAAATCCCGATTTTATGCATTGTTGCCCGTCCGCGACATTGACACGCGACTATGCCATGTCATAGTCGCAGAGCATAGTCGCCGGCTATGTACCGAGATTCAAATTTCACCAGGTGATTTCCGGCGACTATGCCATGTAATTGTGACACTGTCATAGTAGCATGGCATTGTTGCATGAGTTGTACCGAGGTGTTTTTTTCTACTTTTCACCCGTTTTGATCCCGTTTCTCCTCTAGTAGATGATACCCAATATAATTAACTTCAAAATACCTATTCCATTTATTCTAAGAGTGGGACACAAAGAGGACTCGAGATTGCGCTTTACCAAAGACCCGCTTAATACATTGTGCCATTGTCAATATAGCATGGCACAATTGTTGGGATCACCAACCACTCGGTACCACCGGTGCTATTATGACAGATGTCATTCCCACATGGCACCATTGATCAAACTTTGAAGTTAACCCTTCTTTAATAGATCGCCCGGTTTAACATATTCTTCAACTGAGACAAAAATCTGGATGTTACAATCCTTCCAACCTTATAAAAGATTTCGTCCTCGAAATCTGGCAATGTCGAACACTCAACTGAGCCCAAATAATGCATTAGACGTTTCAAGAATGCCACACCATCTAGAGCAGAACCCAGTAGATGACTCGTCATTCATCCTTCTTCAATAGGATAATGAGCGATATTTCAAACCTCAGAATTACTCCTAATTTACCAATATGTTTGGCTCCTCCACCTATAGTGTCTCAGTTGCCTCCCAACCTTAGGTGATTTCTACTACTTAGAGTGTGACTTGCGACCTCAATGGTTCCCTTCCACAATTGATGCCTAAAATGAATTTACTCTTAAATTTTAAAAGAACCTCTATCAAACTAGGATGTTCTTCTCCCTTACCTTCTACCTTTCGATATCTTTCACAAAACACACTCCTTTCGAATCAGATCACCCACCATCATGTCGTCCTTACCTGGATAGTAAGGAAATCCTGGATATTCAGTTCCTAAAAGGCTAATACCGCACGATATTTTAATTTTAACTAATCCAAATTTCTCTAACAACGGTTTCCGCTTAAGGTCTTCCTTAACATTCACACGAAATTTCTCCAATAATCGTTACCATAAGAGATTTATCGTTCCTTCCAAGACGAAACTCCCTTTCACCCTTCGGTCTAGCTCGACGTCCCCACAAAACAAAATCCAATTTACCACAAAGTAACACCGAACCCAAGTTAACTCCCAAAGCTTTTTAGTAACACGAATGATCCGAACCGTTCCACATTGGCTAGCATGAATCTAATCTCCTTAAATTCACCAAATATAACTTGCAAATATTTCTTAGAGTTCAACAGAAGTAACCCAAACACTCTTTATAGTCCTTGACCTAGAAACCAATACTTGACTCCTAAGATTCGTAAGATGACCGTACCACAAAGTCTCCTTTATTCATGAAGACCCATCTAAAACTCACATCACCCACCCACAAATGGTGATGTAACCCAAACAGCTCGTCAAGGCAAACCATTACATAAAATCCAACCCAAAGATTGATGAAACGAGAAGATCACTACATAATTAACCTGAATGACCCATAAAGCTAATATCTCAAAAATCTCTTATATACACCGACTGTTCAAACTGAAACCCCGAAATTTCAAAACCAACCACAAGTTAAAATACTCGACACTTAATTTCACAAAGGATCATTGGTTCCACATTTGCAATACTCACCACAACACGACGTTTACCTCCAAGGTTCCCTAATGAGTTCAAGGTTTTACAAGTATGTGCCTAAGCAAATATGCCAATTTCATTTATCAAAAATTTAACAAAGGTAAAATCTTTATAATCAGTTTTACACACGCCTCAAGATTTTCCTACTTCTCCCACATGGCACCAATGCTCAAACTGTGAAGTTAACCCTTCTTTAATAGATCGCCTGGTTCAACACATATTCCGAGGAGAAATTTGTAAGTCAATGGATCTAGTTGTGGATAAAAGTCTTAGGATATGAAGTTTTCCAATGTCGCTCTTGTGGTTGGTAGACTTGGCGAGCGTGGTTCTAAGACTTCGGGTTCCGACCAGATGTATGCACGACATTTATTTTAGAAAATAAATTGAAAAATTAATTCGTGTTGTCAAAATAATTTTCACTTGACACGTTAATATTTTTGGAAAATGATTTTGGCACACACAAGAGTGTACCTATGTCTCGAAAATTGTTAAATTATTTTAGTAGCATGAGAAAGGCATACATGTTTACTAACAATTTTTTTTGTATTGTTTTGCTCGAATTGCAAATTTTGAGGTACATATTTTAAGATGGTTTAAATTTAAAACTAGCATACATTGTTTCATTGTTTCTCGAGAAACGTACAAATATTGTTTTCCAAATTTTGAGAAATTATTCGATGTACGTGAGTTTTGGGTCGAGTTTGAAGTGCATGAAATACCGTACCTCCTACGGTTGTTTACAAACTTCATTGGAATTTTGGATGTGTAATGTTCATGACCCAATCATGAAATTATGGAGTTTTATGGATTCCTTTATTGTCGGTGTTGTGTATGAGAATTAACTGGAAATTTGATTTCGCGTCATTTGTTTTGGCATGAAGATTGTGATGGTGTCCAATTATATAGTTTCCCTCTTTATTATTTTAATTTTATTGGTAATCGTTTGTTGCATAGAGTTTGTATATATTTTAATCGTAACTTTCCTTTATACTATGTACACGACATTTTAGAAAGACGTAAACATTTTGATAATTGGCTTTGCGTTTGAAATCCAAATCAATTGATTTCATGGTGTGACCAAGATGTATACATATAATGTTTTAATAGTTTTGAGAAAATAAACCGATGCCTGCTATTATTGTTGGTGAATTTTACTCCATGCCTTCTTATGGCTAAAGTAATAAATTTTTTGGAAAATTTGGTATAATCGTTTGGTTGCACACGATTTTAGTGCATGAAATTATATTACATACATGACATCAATAAATGTATGTCAGGATTATAACTGTCCATTTTAAAAGTTTGCTATTCATATCTTCATTATTGTTGTCATTAAATTAAATAATGATCATGTAACTTTTAAATTGGTTTGTATACTGATGTTTGTGGTTACTTTTCACGATTACCTGATTATGGTAAAAATATCTAAGCGTACGTAAAAATGATTATAAAGATTTTATGTTCGTTAAATCTTTTATGAATGAATTCGGCATATTTACTTGGTCCTATACTTGTAAAAACTTGAACTCATTAAGGAACCTTAGAAGTAAACATCATTTTGTGATGGGTATTGTAATAGAGGACTAGAAGAGTCAGTATCGAATAATCTAACTTGTGGAGAATTTCGGGGTTTTAGTTCGAACAGTCAGTGTTTATAGAAGATTTTGTGGTATTGGACTTTTGGGTCATTCTGGGATTATTTATGTGACGATCTTCTTGTTTCATCAATCTTCGGGTCGGAATTTATGTGATTGATTGCTTCGATGAGTTGTCTGGTCGGTATACTTATGGCACTGACCTTTTTCGAGCATTGGTGTCAACTTTTGTTTTTCTTGAGGTTAAGAATCATTGAAGTAATTGGGGAACTTTAGATGAATTCTAGGAAGTGTTCGAAAGCTTTATATGGTGAATTTGAGGAGAATAGAATTTGAGTAAAATAGTGATGAATAATTATGATAAATTGAGTTGCTAAGGAAGTTTGATAGTTATTTGGAGTTTGGCATGGTTTGTGCTATCCTAGCTTCGAAATGTTGAATCCAAAGGAAAAGAGTATCCTGGTTGGAGAGAGGTTGTTAGAAAATCTAAGATCAAATTCATTTTGGGCAACAATTGTAGAATTGAACTACTGAGGTCGTAAGTCACTATCGAGGTAGTATGACATCTAAGATTGGGAGGCAACTTAGGAGGTGTTTGGTTTGCAGAATGAAATTCAATGGAATCGGAATCCATCAAAGGAATTTGATTTTGAAGGAATTGGAATAGAATTCGATAGAATTTGACCACGCGCTTGGTTGAAAGGAATTGGAATGGAATCTCGCAAAAATAGAAATATGCATCTATCGGGGTGGGGTGATAATTGTGACGATTACATTAGTGGTGTGGTGGTGGGTAGGTGGGGTGGGGCGTTGAGGGAGTGGCAACTATGACGGGAAAAATAATGGGGTGGTGGAATTGGGTGGTGGGGTGGCAATAGCGGTGGGTGGGGTGGCGGTGGTGGAATGCTAATATTATTAATGGTATATTAATTGATGGTGGTGGTGGTGCAGCGACTGGTGGCAGCGGCAGCGGATATGCTGTCGGTAAGGGTGGTGCTGGGAGAGAGCGGTGGTTAAATTTATTTTTGTCTTTCTAAAAGAAAAGTATAAATTATGTTACATTTGCTACGAAATGGAATTCAAAATCCTTCACATGGGCTAAGGAATGATCAAATCCCTCAACCATGGAATTCAGTGGAATCCAATGGAATCCAGTCTATTCATTCCGCGAACCAAACGCCATTAAGGAACTTGGTCGATGGAATTTGTCATTCCAATTCCGTATCGAATTCCTTCGAATTCCGTGAACCAAACAGCCCCTTAGAGTTTATTGTTGGATATTTCTATAACAACATTCAGTGTTTACACTTGATGTTAGTGCGACATTTTGCATAGGGTTTAGATGGAGAAATCAAAGTGGTTATCGACTTAGCAGTTTTGACATTAAGTTACCAGATTCCGTTTAAGGTTTTAGTTTTGTATAAACACTCTATTAGTAGAGAGATCAGTCTGTTGATAAATTTGGAGTATTTGAGGTTGCAATCGCGGTCATTATCGTATTGATGAAGGATGAATGACGAGTCATCTACAGGGTTGTGCTTTGGGTGGTGTCACGTTCTTGAAGCGTCTAATGCGTCTCTTCTGGGTTGAGTGTTCAACAGTGCTAGATTTCGAGGAGGAAATCTTTTATTAGGTTGGGACGATTGTAACATCCTGATTTTTATCCGGTTGAAGAAAGTGTTGAACCGAGGGTTTCAATAAAGAAGAGTTAAATTCAAATTTTGAGCAGTGGTGCCGTGAGATAGTGACAGTTGTCACAATAGCACCGGTGGTACCATGTGGTTGGTGGTCCCAACAATTGTGCCATGCTATAGTGGTGTCGTGAGAAAAACCGCGGACGGTGGTTGAGATCGTCGATGCACTAGTGAAAAGTTATGTCAATCAGGGACGTTGTACTTAGGAAACACCGATCGTGAGTATAGAGGTTACAGTATAAAGAAATGTAAACATGTCGTAAGGTTTCCATGTGCGTCGTGAGCCTTTGTATTCTTGACGATTCCGATCATCCTGGTTTATGTCTTCAAGTCTTGCTTTGGTGCTTGCTCTAGAAGTAACGGACCTTGGGGTAATAAATGGACATTTATTGCTAATATTAGTTATGTCCGTAGTTATTTAATGATAGTGGTCCTGCGTTAAACATATAATAGACGTCGTAAGATGATGTTGTCTTTGTCTATGGCTGTATGTCTTGAGTATCATCGTGTTTGATGACACTTTTTTTATTCCTGAAATCAACAGTCGTTAGTTCTTTGTGGCAAAATATTAGTTCGTCCTGGATGTCTTTCGACGGTCGTGAGATAGGATGTTTTACCCAAACAGCTTGGAAACGTCGTGGTCGTAAAGAAAAAGAACGGGAAATGGTGAGTGTGCATCGATTTCACATACCTCAACAAGGTATGTTCAAAAGATCCTTTCCCTTTGCCTCATATTGTTGTTATGGTCGATGTGACAGTCGGTCACGAGCTACTAACGTTCATGGATGCATACTGCGTATAATCAGAAGCTAATGCATCCTAACGATCAGAAGAAGACAACCTTCATGGCAGACAAAGGTATTTATTGTAACAAAGTAATGTCATTTGGCCTCAAGAATGGAGGTTCAATGTACCACGACTCGTCAACAAAATGTTTAAAAATAGTTTGGGCAATATGATATGCTAGTGAAATCAAAGAAGAAACGGATCATATCAACCACATCAAGCAATCGTTCGACATACTCCGAAAATCTCACATATGCTTAATCCTTCAAAATGTTCTTTTGAAGTATATGTAAGAAGATTCTTAGGCCACATGGTGACACGATGAGGAATTGAAGATATTCTAAATTAAATCAAAGACATTGTAAACATACAATCTCCGAGAAACTTCAAATAAATTCAACGACTAACTTGTCGTCTCGCGACTTTAAAGTTTAAACAGGTTCATCTCTCGATATTCAGATAAGGGTCATCTATTTTATAATGTTCTCAATAAAAACAAAGGTTTTGATTGGATGAATGATCATGAACAAGCATTATAAGAGTTAAAAAAAATACATGTCGTCACCTCCTTTACTATCGAAACCTAAGGACGATGAAGAATTACAACTTTATCTATCGATAAGTTCAAATTCAGTAAGTGTTGTTTTCATGCTTGAGGATGATAAACATCAATGGATGATATATTACGTCAGTAAATCCTTACTTGACGCGGAGAAAAGGTATCCTTCATTGGAAAAACTTATTTTGTCCTTAGTCATTGCAGCAAAAAAAGTTAAGGCATTATTTCAAATCTCATGCTATAATTGTCGTTACTAACTATCTGCTTAAGTCTGTCTTAAGAAAACCAGAAGTAATAGGACGATTGGCAAAATGGAGCATCTACCTTAGCAATTTATACATCAATTTCAAACCAAGAATGACTATATACAAGGAATTTATCCTCTATTTATCGTATTAATGGAAAATTTTATTTAGTTGCTCTTTACATATTTCAGGGTGTTACAGACTATCTATTAAAACATAAAGTATACTTCTTATGAAGATGAAGATAGGAATTTTTTTGGTCACCTTGATTGCTTTACGAGAATAGATAACGATGAAAAGGAATTCATTTATAAGCCATTTATCAATATTCCCATGACAGAAATGTCTGGAAGAACCTCTGATTGATCAAGTGTTTGTTAAAGAATAGATGTTTGAAAAAGCTTATACAATTACTTAGAAGACCTTTTTTTCCAGAAAAGGACTTTGAAGAAGTGCATATAAATTATGTTTTTGATGATGGTGAGGGTGGACCAGTGGAGAATGGAGAAGTTCTTACGGAACATTTTATTGATGGTTCTTCGTCTATGGAATACACTTTAACATATAATGAATTCTACCGAAGGTTCAGCAGTGAAAGTCTAAAATATAGTATTCTGATCTCAAAAGTCATAGTTTTGAACAGAAGAATATTAGTATGATGAATTTTGTGGAATTTGTTGTTGAAAGAGAAGACAAAAGCATCAGTACAATCAATAATGTTGATTGTTATGGATTAGGGTTTCAGGATAAGATTCTTTTGGTCAAATTTTGTCAAGCTATAGATGATGCAGTTCTAGAAGATGAAATGGGAAGAATTCTTGGAATTAATCTCATAAATTTGTCTCTGCATGATTTTCAAATAGCATTGGAAACAAGAATGGAAACAGTAAATCAGAAAATGCCTTGAAATGTATGTGATGATCAAATTATGCCGATAAGACTTCTAACAATTACAGTTATGGTTCTCTTTTAGAAATCCAAACCATCCTGTTGTAAATTGTTTTGGATAAGTAACATCCCAAGATACTCTGCTGCAACTTTGAAATGGATTATGGAGGTAATGTCTGAACATCCTCTTGAAGATGAAAAAGTCAAAAGGGAATTGTTGTATCAAGTGGAAGAGAGAACCAAACTAAGAGAATTGATAAGAACAAGATTCAGGCTGGGTCATTTAGAGAACAATGTGAAAAATTGAAAATGGGAGCTGATAAAGAGTTATCTTATCCTTATGATTTCTCTATTCATACAAGAGATCTAACTGATAAATATACAGATATGCCAGATGATGAAACTATTCCTCAAGATATTGGTGTACAAGAAAAGAAAGATGAAGATGTCATAATGGAGGAAAAGAAAGAAGCTGAAAATGAAACTCTTCTGGTGGATTTAAATGAATGGTTCTTAGAATTCAAAATTTGTGATATTTTCATGTCGGATAGAGAATACAGAGTTGTTTCCCACACAAATACTTTTATTGGCAAATCTGATGGTTTCAAGAATGGATATTGGGAGTTTATCCACAAGAATGGATTGTTAAGAAGAAATGTCTATTCTAAAGTGTCAATTTCAAAGTTTGAAGATGTTGTTCAAAAAGAGTGAAAAAAATGTTATATATTTTTCATTCAAACTGAAAAGAGAAGATGGTTTTGAATATAAATTATCTTATGCAGATTTTCCCAATTTAAATATGAATAATATGTACTTTGTCTACTCTAAGTTGGCCCCTTATGAAGATAAGATTTCCAAATTCAGACATGGTCTTTGAAACATAAGAGAAGGGATGTACAGAGTTGTTCAATGGTCTGGCATGACAGACTTTCAAACTGCTCTGATTTTGGAAGGAAGAAAAATCTACATTTCATCTCCAAATATTAATAATGCTTGGATAAAATTCTTACACACTGGTACTATTGTTTTAGAACTAGCTGGATATGTTTGTAGCAATACATGGAACAAATTCTTCTTCAGATTGGCTGATATATCAAAGTACTCCTCGGGTACTTTGAAGAAATTTTTTGAATCATTAGAAAGAAGATTAACGAAGATCAAAGCATGTTTTTGTTGAAGAATGGCCAAAAGTAAAAGAGATAATCAAGACAATGAGAAGCCAAATCAGAGCAGGTTAAGTTACAGAGACTTTCTGATAGGCAACTTCATTCTAATACTTCTTGAAGAAAAGTATGTCTTTTGAAGCAAGGGGGGGGGATTGTTAGACATGCAATAGATTGCTTCAAAAGTGGCTAAGTGTAAAACTTTGACTAGAGTTCAGAGTTCTGAACATGTGAAAAACGTCTAAGTATATACGTCAGTAGAGGAAGTCTCAGAGATCTGAAGATGTGATATTCAGAGTTCGAGTGACCCTCGTGGCTTAGAAGAATAGACCACCTGAAATGGACTAAAACCAGTACTCCTGTTGACAGCGTGATTATGAGCAAATTCAGCTTGACAAAGTTTTTGATCCCATGCTTTAACATGATCACCCACCAGACACCGTAAAAGATTACCAAGGGACCTATTAGCAACCTTTGTCTGTCCATCCGTTTGAGGATGGTAAGCGCTACTAAAATTAAGCTTAGTGTTTATCATTTTCCACAAATTGCGCCAAAAATGACTCAGGAAACGAGTGTCTCTATCAGAAACAATGGAAGAAGGTAAACCATGTAAGCGGTTGTTAGAACCCAGATATCAAATGTGAACAATGAATTATGTAAAGAACACATAATTTGGAGCACTTAAGTCGTATGTAGTATTGATATTCAAAGATTACAGATGTCAATTATAGTACAAGAACAAATCTTCAAAAAAACTTTTTTACAAAGGTTTAACTAACTTCTATTTATACAGAAAACAAAAAGACTAAAGTAACAGCAATAACATGACAGACACAGTTCAGAAATGGTTCTGAACTGTCTTCAAAAACAGACTTCAGAAGTTCTTCTGAGCTCCTTCAGAACTTTTTCAGAACTTTAGTCAAATCTTCAGAACTTCTGAAGTACATACTTCAGAAGTCTTTTTCCTTTAAGCTAAGTATTTTTTGAAGCTATTTTCTGTGCTGTTTCAATCTCCCCCTTAGCGTCAAAAATTTAAATCATAACTCCAGAAGTTCAAGATCTTTCTAACATCATTCAGAATAAGCCTTCTATATTCTAATAGTGACTCAATCCTTCTGAGCATGTCTTTGGCAAGCTTTCTGTATGTTTCCCAGTCTTCATCACATAAGCTTCTTTGCCTTTTATCCTTCCTCCTTTCCAATCTATCTCTTATGGTCATTAGAGTTCCATTGCAACACTTGTGCATCTCTTCAAATCTGATCAATAGCAGCTGCTCGAAGCATTTGCACACAAAACCTGGAGGCTTAACTACAAGAGTGCTATACTTTAGATTCTCAATATTTGGTAAGCTGAAATTTGGACTGCTGAAGTGCACCTTTCCTTTATCAAGCACATAAGCAACTTCAAAATCTGTTTTGGCAGCCCATATGAACTCTCTGTATAAGCCATATCTGAGAATTGGAAAAGACTTTTTGAACTTTGCAATTGTATCATGAAATGGATACAAACTCTTATAAACTCTTATCAGATCTCTAAGATAGACATTTTGAAAATCAGCTTCTGAGAAAGTAGAGATCTCACCATTCTTTCTTTCTACTGTGAAATAGGCATATCTATAATTGTTTCTTGTCTTTATGTCAGGTGTGACAACTTTTACAATTGGACTTTCTCTTCTTGCTTCACTTACAGGGATCTTGATCTTTCTAATTATGTCTGAATACCACTGCTTCCACCCATGAGACTTTTTAATCCAGCAATCAATGTAATTGAATCTTTGTTCATATTCCATGAACATTTCTAGATGAAAATATTCAACGAACAGAGTGAAAGCATTTTCTTCAATCCTTTGATCTTGTAATTGTTCAGCTTCAGAAACTTGAGCAACAGAAGCATTTCCTTCTGGATCATTCTCAGAAACTTTTTCTTTTCCCTTTTCTGTTTCAATTAAACTAGCTTCTGAACTTCCTATCTTCTTAGAAAGCTTTAAAATTTCTTCAATGTCTTGCTTCTTAGTATGAATGTGAAAATCATACGCATTACTTAGAATATAATCAGCTCCTCTGATAGTATTCGCTCTTGTGTGGCCAACTAGATAACTCTTTCTTATGCAGTCTCTGAAATTAATTCTTTCTTTGATCAAATATATTATTTCTTCTTTTATATCAGAAGAAACAATGAACTATTCAGCATAGTTCACCGACCAATTCAAAGTAGAAGTTGAATACCTTGGTATGTCAGACACAATGAAAGTTCTTTTATTTTAATCCCTCTGTTTCATACAAGAAACCAATTTCTGGATTTGTAAACACTTTTGTTTGCCCATGTCTTTCAATGTTCACTGGTTCCAAAAGATTTACCTTAGGCAGTCTGTATTCCAAAACAAGTTGAAAATCATGCTTGATAAGATTTCTGATATATATACCCAATATTCTTCTAACTTCTGAAACAAGTTATGATTATTCTTCCTTTACACAATAACCCAGAATGGCAAGTTTATCTAGTAGCCTTAACTTGTAAAAATCAAATTGAGTGAACTCTGTTAGAGTACCATCTCTTCTTTCAGCTCCAAATCTTACAATGAATATATCTTTCTCAATTGTTTTAGTCATGCACCTGATCTGCTTAATCAATGTGGAATCATACATTTCTTGAATTCCATGCTCTTGCAAAAACAATCTTACCTTTGAGATATGATCTTCAGCCCACTCATCATTCACAAAATCTTCTAAAGTAGCAAACTTTAGACTTTTTCTGTATATCCAATTATAAACATCTTCTGGAAAGATAATCTGACTCTCTCTAGAACTATCAAATAAAGTTTCTACTTCATACACTTGATCAACAATTGGTTCTTCAAGAGCTGGAAGACTGATTGCAGGAATAGAAATGCATTTTCTGAATCTGACTTCTATCTGTTCTGAACAAGCCATCAGGATTTCATCTGAAATTTCAACACTGTGCATATGACACATATCCATTTCTATACAGAAATATTCATCCTTTTGATTCAAAAAATATTTAAAAATAGACAACCTTTCATCCAGATTCCTTGGACTATTTCAGAAATATATGCACCCAACAAAATTTACTTATCAAGCTCCATAAAACTTCAATTATTTCATCATCATTCACTCTATCCATAACTTGAGGATTCCAGATCACTAAATCTGTAATTTCATTAACTTCTTCTTCCTCTTCAAACAGAATTACATCTGAAAGATCACCAGGTTCACCAAGAACTTCTTCTATAGCCAGATATTCATTTAGCATTTCTTCATTTGAGTCTGGCAATACATCTGTACTGGCTGTACCAATATTTTCTTCAGATTTCAGAGAAAGCATAATAGTTTCATAATCTTCATCTTCAGAAATTTCTACATTTTCAGAAATACCTCCAGAAACACCTTGATCACCAACTTGATTACCTTCAGACATAACCAATTCTTTAACAACTTCAGAAGTATCATCTTTCTGAGTAGCTTCCAAGACTTCTTGTAGTTCAGAAGTAGAGTCTTTTAACATCATCAGAGTTTCATTTTGTGACTCAGATACTTTCCTCCTTTTCTCCCCCTCACGAGGATCAGAACCCTTATCATCATGTTTTTTTAAAGTATCTGCATGTGGTCTTGACTCCAAAGTAGTGATCCTTTGATCTAAATGAGATTGAACAGTATGAATATCTGTCAACTTCTGCATGAGCTGCTGAATGTCATCTTTAGTGGCTAGATTGGAGAGATCTGGTTGAGGGGAAACCATATATTTGCTCATTTCAGAAACAGAAGAAATAACTTCTGAAAAAGATTCCTTGATTACAGTCTGAAAACTTTTGAAGTCATCTGAAGTGGATTGTTTAAGAGCAGCCAACTTCTCCTCCAACTGTTTTTCCATCCTATCCTCCATCTCCTTATTGGAAGATTAAGAGAAGTCCTTTATATGCATATGAATCTTTTCAAATTCAAAAGTACATAAAGTCTTAAACTCTGAAAATTCAGAAGTCCAGGGTAAAATACCAAAACCAACAGATGGTCCTGTTTGCAGTCCTACAGAAGTAGGCTGGTCTCTAGATGTCACCACATCATGAATCACAAATGATTCATTGAATGGGGTATTTGAGATGTTCACCCCACCAGGACTTCCAACTAATCCTTGATAACTTGAAATAGGAATATCTATAGTTGTTGTGGCAATGTGACAAACACTTTGCATTTGGACATCTGAAAGATGTGTGCTGGTGTGAAAGAATTCCACATCTAGTGGTTCATTTGGCTCAAAGTTGATTGGACTCTCAGACTCAATGTGCACATGACTGTGAAGGGGGAACATATATCCTTCTTTGTCAACAATGGACTCCTCCAAGTGGGGACCCATTGGTAGATAAGTTGCTTGCCCAATATGTGTTGATGAAACACCCATCTGTTGAGAGATGAGTGAGTGGCCAGGGGGGTTAAAAAGAGTTCCCATGGGCTCACTAGCTTTTTCAATATTGCCCACCAAAGAGTGTGAGACAATAGATTGTGTGGCTGCCCGGCTACTAATAGGTGGTTCACAGGTTTGCTTTTCTTTTACCTGTGTTCTCCTCTCTTTATTTCTTTTGCTCACTTAACTAACTAAGCTCTCATTTACATTTTGCATCTCTTCACGTTGAGGTTGTTCCCCACCCTGAACTTCCTCCCCTCTCTCTTGAACTGATCTAGATCCCTCACTTTGCACACCTCTTGGATTAGAATCAGGGGAAGAATTTACAGGTTTAGGTAATCCCATTGATTAACAATACTCACTCAACCATTGGTTCCTAGGATTAATATATGCTAATAACTCTAGGAACAGAGAAACTTCATTAGGAAAGGGTTCCTTAGCAAGAGATGGCCTCAAGCTATCCATAGTAAACAAAGGCACAAATAAATCATTGTCTAGTCTGGGAATGGATTCAACTGACCTCGTGGCCCCTTTGATGAAGATTTGAAAGAACCTTTGATAAGGGATGTAAGGATACTTGCTCTTCTTGGAAATAGCAGCCTAAATGTCTTCAAAGATTAATGTTGCATAGTCATACCGTTTGTTGAAAGCTATTCCATGAAATATGATCCTCATATTTGCAGAAGCCTGATCCAAACTTGAATGCTTTCCAGAGACACAAGTATTAAGAAATGTGAATAAAGCATACCAAATTGGAGGTAATAACTTTCTTGTGAAAGAACTTAAGGCAATCAGATGTTGAGAATAACCCAGCTTTAAGAAATCAGCACATAGTTCAGAATTGGAAGGAATATCATCAAATGTTTCTTGGCCATTAACCACAATTGGTTTTGGAAGATTCAAAATATTTCTGAGATCTGCAACCATTATATTGAAGCAATATCCACCATTGCTGTAGATATTCTGTATCAACTGCAGCATAATACCACCATTGCTGTAGATATTCTTCTGGAACTTGAAAATGCCTAGTCATGGTTGTTTTAAAAGGATGTTTTTTGAATAAATCTATGAGTATTTGTTGATCATTGGTGAACTCTTCAGACCTCAAGTTTAGAGCAACATTGTTTTTCTGAATAGCATTACGAGCATTAACAGGAATGGATTGTTTGGAAAGATTAGGACGATAATCAGCAGAATCAGAAGCAGCAACAACAACATTCTGACTTTCAGTTCTAGAGGAGGACACAGAATTAAGTTCAATCGGCTCCATTTGATTTCCCCTAATATCAGCATAGGGTTAGGGTTTGGGTTTGAGGGTCCAACGGCTTCAATAGCATTTGTGGCAGTGTCTTCAATCAATGAGGTTGTGTTCAAAGGAACTTCAATCGATCCAACAGACATAGTGTGTTGCACAACTTTGAATGAGCGTGGGCTTGATGAATCAGTAGAGTTGCTAAAATAGGATTTAGCAGAAACAATTGGTTGATCAATGTTGGATTGAGACATGATTGACAAAATATCAGCTTCTGAGATTTGCGGATTTTCAAAAATTGTAGAAATTAAGTTTCGGAGGGAAAAATCTGAGAAAAGAGGTGAAGACGATGAAGTCATAGAGTTTATACGAGTGATTAGGACGTGGCAGATAAATGTAGGACACGTGGCGAACAAGTAGGCTAAAAGTAATGACAATTAAACATGTAATCTGAATTAATGAACCGTTTAGTGAGTAGCCAATGAGAAAAATAACACGTATGCCACGCTCGAAGTGCAGAAGTCTTCTGATTCTGAACTTCTGAGAAAAAAAAATTAGAAGTTCAGAAGTTCAGAAGTTTTGAGAAACAATTCAGAACTAATGAAATGAAGTACAGAAGTTCAGAAATACCCTTAGAATATGAATGAAAATCATTTAAAACTACATATTTTTGAAATCTGAAAACATTTTGAAGATTCAGAAATAGTTTGAACAAGTGCAAGTGAGTATCAAGAAAAGTTTGTCCATACTTTTAATGATTATATCTTCAGAACTATTTCAAAGAAGAAGCATATATCAGACGATAAAAAAACTTTAAATTGCATACTTCTGAAGAGAAATGACTTTAAGTAATTCAGAAATAGTTGTAGCAAAAATTATGCACAATTTTGATTTTATCCAAGCTTTCAAAATTGCAACCTAGAGAATGTAATCACCTGTTAGAAACTCCCCCTTGAAATAAGAACAGATCAAGATTGTCAATATCATAGTGAAAAAAGATATAGCAAAAACTCCCCCTTGAAATGAGAGTAAAGAAACATAAACCTTTAAGCTCCCCCTTGAAAATGGCTAGATAGAAATGTTATTAAAAGGTATTACAAACAATTTAGTAATAAGAAATCCGGACTTCTGAATAAAAAGAAACTTCTGAAAGAAAAAAAAATCTTCAGAAATTCTGAAGTATAAAATTCAGAAGTGGAAGAAAATAAATTCAGAAGTGAATTCTTACTACTTATAAAGTTAAGTTCATCATACGAAGTTTGCTTACCAAAAAATGTATATCTTTTCTCATCAAGAGGTTTGGTAAATAAATCAGCTAACTGGTAATCAGTTTGAACAAGAAACATTTCTACGTTGCCCTTTTCAACATGATCCTTTATAAAATGATATCTCACATCAATGTGTTTAGTCTTGGAATGTTGGACAGGATTGGATGTTATGGCTATAGCACTTTTAGAGTCACAATACAAAGGAATCTTCTTGAAAGTATAGCCATATTCTTTAAGCTGAATTTGCATCCATATGACTTGTGAGAAACATATTGCAGCAACAACATATTGCAACAGCTACATATTCAGCTTCTGCAGTAGAGGTTGAAACACAATTTTGCTTCTTTGAAGACCAACGCACAAGCCTATCACCCAGAAATTGACATGAGCCTGATGTACTCTTCCTATCCAATTTGCAACCACCATGATCTGCATCTGTAAATGCTGTTAGCTCAAAACCAGAATTCTTTGGATACCAAAGTCCGAATGAAGGAGAACCTTTTAGATATCTAAGTATTCTTTTAGCAGCTAGAAGATGAGATTCTTTAGGATTAGCTTGATATCTAGCACTAATACATGTAGCAAACAGTACTAGCTGTTAAGTAAAGCAAAGATCCAATGATGCCTCTATATTTCTTTTGATCAACAGATTTACCAGATAAATTTGGTTCAAGTTTAGTGGCAGTGGCCATAGGAGTTTGAATACTAGAACAGTCAGACATGTCAAACTTCTTAAGTAAGTCAGAACCTGTGACAACTGTCAAAATTCGAGCTTCCAGGTTAGTACTTATTAAGTTTATTAGTGTTAATATAGATTAAATATAAGAATAGAAGTTAGTTGGCTTAGAATGGCCGAAAAATTTCTAGAGTTTCCGGTAGCTGCTTAAAAAGTCCGGTTCCGACCCGTAACTGGGCGAAACGTCCTATATAGTGACAAATGCTCTAATTTATACCGAACTTATATAAAATATATATTTTTAGTATTTAAAATATAAAACTTCTATTTTTATAGAATTTAATCACTTTTGGACTTACATTTTGAGGAAAACGGTCAAAATTGAGAAAAATGACATTTTAATTTCATTTTTGGGCTTGAGTTTAATTTTAAAAAAATAAATAATTGGGTTTGAGTGGGACCCATGTACATGGCTGGCCCCCCCATAATCCCCCATATAATTATATTTTTTATTCATTTCCTCCTCATTTGCATGATTAAAAATTTGAATTTCTCTCTTCTCTCTCTCTAAAACTCAAGGGTTTTCTTCAAAAAACCTCCTTTCTCTTTTAAGTTCCAGCCACCATTCACCAACAAATCCAACATTTTAACAAGACTTTTGAAGATTTTGAGTCTCCTTCATCATCTAAGTAAGTAATAACATCATCTTCTTCATTTTCTTACCATTTTTGGGTGAAAACCCCGCTTGTTCTTGCATTTTAAGTCTTCTTCTTCTAACCTCTGAAACTTTCTGAGTTTATGGAGAGCTTATACACCAAAAACATGTAAAAATATTCACATAGTGGTGGTAATCTATGACGCAAACAATAAAACTCCAGAAAATAGGTAAAAATCATGATTTTATGTGTTTTTGAACAACATTGGTGATTTTTGGTGCTGATAGGTTTAATGCATGGGCATAAATCGTCCATTTCTTACAAATAATATGTTCAAATATCATGAATATTCTTTCTAAACGTTTATTTGGTGAGTTGGGGTTCTAATCCAATTGGTCTCACTCAAAAACATTGAGTTTTGACCCCCCAAATGCTCATAACAAATTTGATGTGCATCTGGAAGTTCAACAGTAGGTAAACCCTACTTTAAACGACCATAACTCTTTGAATATTCATCCAAATTACTTTATTTTTCTTCTGGAATTTATTTTAAAGAGTTACCTTTCAAATGCCACTGGTTTCACTCAAATATGTGGTGATTTGGGGTTTCAATTAATCAAAACAAAATAAGTGTGCAATCTGTCCAAAGCTGACAGATTTGTGCATGCAGGTTCAAATGGCCATATCTCTTTCAAAACTCAATGAAAAAGGATGATTTTTCTTTTGAGAGTTAGTTTTAGGAGTTATCTTCTGTTTGCATGTGGAATCACATGAAAATATGGAGTTTTGACCCTCCAAAGACCTAAAATATTTTGGGTGTGCAAACTGTGAAACTACCAGTAGGTAAACCCTACTTTGCATGTTATTATCTCTTTGAATATTCATTCATAATGTATAATTTTTCTTCTGGTGTTTTCTTTTATGAGTTAGGGTTCATATGAATCCGGTGTTATTCAAAAATATAAAGTTTTGAGGAATTAACCAATTTATTAAAGTTAATTGTGCAATCTGTCAACTAATGATAGATGTGTACAAGCAACTTTGTGGTGCCATATCTTCCTCATAACTCATTAAAAATGCGTGATTTTTATTTTAAAAGTTTCCTTTATGTGTTTTGTTTATAATCCAACTGGAATTTCGGAAAAACATTTAGTAGAACTTCTCAAATGGTTGTTTTAACAACAAGGTGTAATCTCCCCTTCTTGCTGGGATACATTGTTTTGTATAAATTATTTAAACCATTATTACATGTCCAAATTGCATGAAATTTTGTCACGATGACCGTAACTCAGTAATGTATCACATATAAAAATATGAGAAACTATTTCATGTTAGATGTCACTGTAATTTGACCATTTTTAGCACCATTAGTTTCTGTCCAAAAGTGAACATTCTGGATTTGTTGATTTCATGAACTTTGATCACTTGAAGGGATTATAACATTACTTTTCGGAATAATTTATATCATAATAAAGAGCATATGTGCGTTGTGTATAACGGGACAATAGTAGACCAAGTTGGACATATAAGGACTTATAAGCACTTTCATAGTAATCGTTAGACATATAAGTGACCTTTTTGGGTACTTTGCGTTGATAGGAAAGCGGTAGGCCATAAAGCGGACGTTTCGTGAATTTATTTCGAAGCTTTGCTATCAGGTGAGCATTCACAGCCCCATTTTTAAAGTTTTTTATACGTTTTAGGGTGAAAAGCATGATTAAATGTAATATTTGAGCTATTTGCATTACCGAATGTGAAACATTATGAAATTATTGTTTTGGGCACTAAGGCATGTACACTAATAGATTGTATTGAGTAAAATGTTCCATAAAAGTTTGTACACTACTATTAACTCAAGTAAGGAGCCGAGGGTAAATGTGGATAGCGCTATTGGACGGACAATCCCACCTAAAAACCAAAAAGTAGGGGTGTGGATAGCAATCCCACCGGGAAACTACAGGTAGGGGTGCAGTATACTTAAAAGGAAGGTTCTACACATGTGGACTTTAGGTCCACCGCTGAGGTAGAACTAAAAATATTTTTGTGGTCGAAGGTTTAGTGATGGCTCATTACTTACTAATAATTAGGGTACAAAAATTCCTTGAACGTTTTATGATGTAAAGATTTACTAAGTGCCATAAAAGTATTTTGCTCAATATTCATTTATGCAAAAGATGTTTATAATATTGAAAACCTGTGAACTCACCAACTCTTTGTAGTTGACCTTGTTTTATTCATGTTTTTCAAGGGTAAGAAAGGGTAACTAAAAATGCTTGTGTTTGGGGCATCAACATCAACCAAGTTTAAATTTGAAAACGTTTTGTTGAACACCCTGTTTCTTATATTTTGTTAAAACTTGAACTTGTATGATGTAATGTTCAGATTTATTTTATTATATATTTGAAAGGACAATTGGTGTTGTTTTCGCTCTATCGCTATGAAATTTTGAACTATCACTCCCTGTGTTTCCGCTTTAGCGGGGTGTGACATACTTGGTATCAGAGCCATAGCTTATAGAGAACATCGGTTTTTCTATAAAACCAAATACTATAACCAAAAGTTTTTGAAAACTATTTTTCTAAACTAACCGTAATTTTAAAAGCTAACTAGTGGTATAATTGGAATAAGTGTCGACTTAGCATATTATAATTAGGCAAAGCCTGATCACCTATGTCTAATTCAATATGTATAAGGGAGACATGGAACAATTATATTGGGAACTTCTTACCCAAATGAAAAGCATGGTCATAAGTGTGAGTTTGCATAAGGATTTTATAAATTGTTATTTGCTAAAGTATATTTAGTAATTAAGTTTGTTACCATCGCAGTTCACTATGTGTCACTCATCCACTTCTACTAAGTACTCTACTGACTTCTCAGGCTATGTGACTAGTCAACCTAGGAGAGAACTTTTTGACTACTTTGTTGGTTAAACTAGGAAACTTATCTTGGTGGCATGTAGCCCACTATTTATAACTCTAAGATACTTGATGTCTTTTGGGAATTATTTTTGCTGGTTATTGAAGTTATGAATTATGTGTTTTATATGCATAACTTAGTTAAATAGATTTAGCGCAAAAATAGTAATAGTAATATGACCTAACCTCAATATGAACCTATGCCTAAAGAAAATTCCTCCAAGGAAAGAAGATCCCGAAATCGCACGACTTGTATCTGAACAACTCGTGGCAGCACTCCCAAACATCGTTAGGCAGGTGGCAGCGAGTCTGAATGCTAATCAGGGAAACAACCGAGGCTCCGGAGTAGATAGGAACAGAGAGTGCACATACAAGACTTTCAGGACATGTAATCCTATGGAATTCCATGGAACTAAAGGAGCTGATGGATTACTGAAGTTGATTGAGAATATGGAGTCCGTTCTCCACATCAGCAAGTGCACTGAAGGAAATAAAGTGCAGTTTGCCGCCTGTCTGCTACAAGGACGAGCATTGACCTTGTGGAACACCCAAGTGCAAACCCGAGGCCGAGAAGCAGCCAACAGTCTTACATGGGAGGAATTCAAAAAGATGCTCAAAGAGGAATACTACCAAGGAGCGAAATCCAGAAGTTGGAAGCGGAGCTATGGAATCATGAAATGAAGGGAAATGACATATATTCTTACTCTGCTCGTTTCCATGAACTGGCAAAGATGGTACCACATTTGATGACGCCTGAGGAAAATCGAGTCGACATGTATGTCTGGGGTTTATCTCCTGAAATACGCACGGACGTTCCTTCGGCAAACCTAAAAACCCTTCAAGAAGCAATGAGTTCGGCAACCTGACTCACTAATAATGCTAATCGTTCGGGAATGTTTGCTAAAGACAAAGCTCAAGCTAAGAGAAAGATGGAGGAAACTATGGGATTCAGGCTCAACCAACAGAGAAAGAGAAAAGAGCATACCCTATGTGCGATAAATGCAACAAACGGCATGTTGGAAGATGCATTATTTGTCAGAAATGCAATAGAGGAGGTCATTTCACCAACGATTGTAAGAGTGTAGGAAGACGGACATGTTTTGCGTGTGGAAGTCCAGATCACTTCCGAAGTGCCTGTCCAAAATGGAATTAAAGACCGAACACTAATCAAGTATGACCAGCTAATCAAGGAAATCAAGCAGCTCAGGCAAGAGGTTGAGTATTCGAGATTGGAGCTGAAGAGGCAAGGAAAAATCCAGATGTTTGCATAGGTATGTTTCTTCTGAACAACCATCACGCTTCTGTATTATTTGATTCTGGAGCAGATAAGAGTTATGTGTCGTTAGATTTTAGACTGAAGATAAATCTAAGACCTCAAAAGTTGAAAGAAGTATATGTCATTAAATATGCCAACGGACAGGAAAGTAGGGTCAAGGACGTAATAATGAACTTCACCTTAAACTTGGCTAAAGAGACTTAAGTATAGATCTAATCCCGATTAAGTTAGGAAGTTTTGACATAATCGTGGGTATGGATTGGTTGTCTAAAAACCAAGATGAAATTTGTTGCTCTAAGAAAATCATCCGAATTTCACTACCGGAAGGAGAAATACTCGAAGTACATGGTGAGAAACTTACAAGGAATCTTAGAATTGTGTCATGCATGAAGATGCGAAAGTACCTAAGGAAAGAATGCAGTGCATATTTGGCCCACGTTGTGAATAAGGAGGTCGAAGAGAAGCGCATTCAAGATATCTCTATAGTTCGAGAATTTCCCGAAGTTTTCCCAGATGAGTTACCTGGACTGCCCCCACCCAGACAAGTCGAGTTCCACATTGATCTAATCCAGGGAGGTGCGCCTGTAGCAAAATGACCTTATCGATTAGCACCGTCGAAAATGCAAGAACTGTCAGAACAACTTCAAGAACTACTCGATAAAGGGTTCATTAGGCCTAGCTCTTCACCCTAGGGAGCTCCAATTTTATTTGTTAAAAAGAAGGATGGATCTTTACGAATGTGTATTGATCATTGGGAACTCAATAAGTTGACTGTCAAGAACCGATACCCCCTTCCTCGAATTGATGACTTATTTGATCAACTTCAAGGTGCTACGTATTTCTCAAAGATTGATCTTCGATTGGGATATCATCAAATGAGAGTTCGTGAAGAAGACATTCCTAAGACAGCGTTTAGAACTTGTTATGGTCATTACGAGTTCCTAGTTATGCCTTTTGGGCTAACAAACGCATCAGCAGTCTTCATGGATTTAATGAATAGAGTATGTCGACCGTACCTAGACAAGTTCGTGATCGTGTTTATATATGATAAAATCATTTATTCTCGAGACAAGAAGGAGCATGAGCAGCATTTAAAGTTGATACTAGAATTGCTCAGAAACGAAAAGTTGTACGCCAAATTCTCCAAATGCGAATTCTGGATTCGCGAAGTGCACTTTCTTGACCATGTAGTAAATGAAAAGGGATTCATATTGATCCAACTAAGATTGAGGCCATTAAGAAATGGGAAGCCCCTAAGACACCAATGGAGATCCGTCAATTTCTTGGGTTGGCAGGCTATTACCGGTGAATTATCGCGAATTTCTCCAAGATCGCGCAACCACTGACGACTCTAACTCAAAATGATAAAAAGTTTATTTGGGGAGAGAAACAAGAGGAAGCATTTCAGACATTCAAACACAAGTTATGCAATGCACCAATTCTGGTTCTACAAGAGGGAGTGGATAACTTTGTAGGTTATTAAGATGCTTCGCATCAAGGATTGGGATGCGTACTGATGCAAAAAGCCAAAGTTATCGCATATGCATCAAGGCAACTTAAGGGTCACGAGAAGAATTTCACCATCCATGATTTAGAGTTAGGAGCGGTGGTGTTCGCACTCAAAATCTGGAGACACTATTTTTATGACACTAAGTGCACCATTTTCACCGACCACAAAAGCCTTCAACACATTCTTGATCATAAAATGCTGAATATGAGGCAAAGAAAATGGGTTGAGTTGCTTAGTGATTATGATTGTGAAATAAAGTACCACCCAGGGAAGGATAATCTAGTAGCAGATGCATTAAGCAGGAAAGAAAAGCTAAAGCCGACGAGAGCACAAGCTATGGGAATGATGCTTCAAACGAGTTTAAAGACTCAAATTCTTGAAGAGCAAAAAGAAGCTTAAAAAAAGAGAATTTGAAGCAAGAGACTCTGCATCGCTTAGAGAAATAATTTGAGTTAGGATCAGACGGAGTGCATTATTTTAAGAACAGAGTTTGGGTACCAAAGGTTGGTAATCTACGATCAACCATCTTGGGTGAAGCCCATCGATCAAGGTGTTCGATTCACCCAGGGGAAGATAAGATGTGCAAGGATTTGAAGGAATTCTATTGCTGGCCAGGAATGAAGAAAGATATTGCTGAGTATGTAAGCAAGTGCTTAACTTGTGCTCAAGTCAAGGCCGAACATCAGAACCCATCTGGTCTACTTCAACAACCCGAAATTCCCCAATGAAAATGGGAGCAAATAACTATGGATTTCATAACCAAGCTACCCAGAACTGGGAAAGGACATGATTCGATATGGGTTATAGTAGACCGACTTACAAAATCAGCTCATTTCATTCCCATTCGTGAAGATTTCAGTATGGAAAAGCGTGCACAAATCTACATCAATAAGATAGTTACACGTCATGGTGTGCCTATTTCCATTATTTCGAATAGAGATACACGATTTATGTCTCGATTTTGGCAGTCTCTTCAAAAGGCACTGGATACGCGTTTGGATTATAGCACTGCGTATCCTCCTCAAACGGATGGACAGTCGGAAAGAACTATCCAGACGCTAGAGGATATGTTACGGGCATGCGCAATAGATTTCGATGGAAGTTGGGATACCCATCTGCCACTTGTTGAATTCTCCTATAACAACAGCTATCACATAGTATACAATGTGCACCGTATAAAGCTCTATACGGACGTGAATGTAGAGCGCCGCTTAGCTGGGTAGAAAGTGGTGATAAACAGCTGACTACGACCGACATTATTCAGGAAACCACTAAAAAAATCTCAACCATCAAAGAAAGACTTAAAACAGCAAGAGACCATCAGAAGAGATATGCAGATAATCGGAGAAAGCCGTTGGAGTTTCAAGTGGGAGATAAAGTACTTCTGAAAGTGTCGCCATGGAAAGGACTGGTACGTTTCTGGAAGAGAGGCAAGCTGGGTCCCAGATACATTTGTCCATTCGAAATACTCGAAAGAATCGGACCGGTGGCGTACAAATTGAAGTTACCACAGAATTTAAGCGCCATCCATGACACGTTTCATCTGTCGAATATGAAGAAATGCTTAATGGATGAAACATTGGTGTTACCCCTGGATGAAATTCAGTATTGGAAATAATGAGTTGATTAAGGATTTGTGAAATGATTGTATTTAAATGAAGGCGTTACAAGCTCAACTAAAAGAATTTTACGAAGATCCAACTACTAACTGATATCATTATCATAGTCTAAATAGGAATATTGAGATGATAAAGAAAAATGCAGATTTTCAGATAAGGATTACTATTTTAGAGCATGATAATTGGATTTATTCTGAGTTTGGGATTATAAAGAAAGATGAATATAAATCTGATTTAGAATAGAAGTTTGAGAAAGAGAAAAAGATTTTTACAAATGAAAATATCAAATTGGTAACTGAAAAGAGATGTCTTGAAAGCAGAATCAAATCTTGTGAAATGAATATCGGAAAGTTATCTAAACAAGTGTATGATTTTGAACAAGTCATTCAATGTGAAAGAAAAAAGTTAGAGATAGAAAGGAAAGAGTCGATTACACAAGCTACAGAGCTAAATAAAAGGATTTCTGAACTTCAGAAATTATCAGCACTTGAACAAAAGACTGTTGTTTCCAGTCAAAAGACTACTATTGAGATTCACAAGAAGGTTTTTGATCTACCGAAAGATTCAATAGATGAGAAAAAGGTTTATTCTGATCAAAATAATATTATTGAGCTAAAGAAGAAAATAATTGAGCTTCAGAAATTGGTAGAAGAAGAGAGAAAGACTGTTGCTTTTGACAAAAAGACTTTTATGAAGAAGAATGCTCCTATTGTCAAAGATTTATCAGATAAAAAGAAGTGGCTGGAAGTATCTACAGAAAATGAGAAGAGTAACTGCGATGCTGAAAGACAAATTCTTGAATCAAAGGTTACTGCTTTTTCACAGAAGATTTCTGAGCTTGAAAAGAAATTGACAGATGATAAGACAAGTTTGAAAGTTGATAAGAGACTTGAGAAAAGGATTTCAGGAAAGAAAAAGAAGTGTTTAAGATGAAGATAGAAACACTTTCTAGTCAATTAACTGAAATACAAACTGATATGGTGAAGGATCAGTTTCTGAAATCTGAAATGCAAATGCGATTTGATTTTATGGCTGATGAAAAAGATGCTATGAAAACAAAATTGAAAGAACTTGAATTATCTGAGAAAGCTAGTGAGAATTGAAAAACTGGTTCAAGTTCAACTCATACAAAGATTTCTTCAAAACCATCATTCAAATCACCAGAACAGATTCGTCCTTCTAATCTTTTCTATAATTCTTCTGTTGATGGTTCATATACTAACACTTCTATGCAGGAAAAGATGATTCGGAAAAAGAGATCAACTTTAGTTGTGCAAAATAACAAAAGAACTGATTCAAAGCATTATGTTGTACACCGAAGGTATGTAAATAGATGGTATGGTACGTATTTCATTCCGTTTTTCCCATTGATAAGATCTACTCTAAGAATATCTAATAGATGGTTTGAATCTTACAGTATCTCTCAGACTAACACTAACATCAAGGACCCATGAAGGTATGGGTACCAAAATCTGCTTAATCTGTCTTACAGGTTATCATGTGTTGTGTTGAATTCCAATTATTCAAACACATGATCAAACTTGTTAATGATTTGAGGGGAGTAATTATTTCTATCTTTGAGGGGAAAATATTTTATACCATTTTATCTTGTATATAAAATTTTGAATTTCAACAATCCCTGGTAACTCAATTTAAGAAACTTACTTGTGTTAGTTTCTTATCCGAATCTTTTAAGATTTACCATGTGTTCATATATCTTGACTTAGTTATTTCCACGTCTCATATATCTAGTGGAAATACACTCGTTTGAAATTCTTCTACAATTTCAAAAGAGCCAAACAAATGATTCAATTCTTATTCGAAATAATAATTGTGAATAGTTCATCACAATTAAATTCTAATCATTGTTTTTCGAAACATTGTGCATTCTGAGTCAATCTGTTTAGCGTTCGATAGTTGTTCCATTGACATTCCTAAACAAAAACATTCATGTTTTAGTTTCTAAACACATCAGTTCAGAACCTGTGTTTAGTATAAACAGTTCAGTTTAGAACTCAGGGTTAAATATTTTTGCTCCCTACAACATCAAGATTTTAGCATAGGATATATTTTTGCATGTGTAATACGATTTTTAGAGTTTCTATGGTCAACCGAGAACCAGAAGGACTACCCAAGAAACATACCCGAGCTAGACATCAAATGTGATTTAATATGAGACTGATATGAGGGAGTTTTAGTTGAAATGTCTTGTGAGATGAGTGCTAGTGAGCTAAAAGAATATGGTGAGTGTGAGACAGGATCAAAAAAATAAAAAGATCCTCACCAAATCGAGTTAGTAAACCGGGTTGCCACATAATCTATTCATTCTTATTCTTTGGAGATGAATATTGAAAAAGACATGGACCCAATGTTGACTACTCATGTCACCCCACCTAGCCACTCAAGTATCTTACAAAAGATATATTCATATATTACGGAAAATGAGCATATCTGCTATCTTTTCTTCACTTGGAAGATTAAGATATTGAAAAAGGAAGACACACCTCCGGTCTCCGAACTTCATATTCAACGCACATTGTGTTTGTGAAATCTATTTTCACATTTTAAGCCTTAAAAATAGCATATAATGCTTAATCATTTCTACACATTGCACGAGTCTTCGTGATTCCAACGCATATCTTTGTGGTATTGTCGGAGTAGTTTGAGAAGTTAGTTTTGTAACTTTACTTCAGTGATAACTGGAAGTCCTATCAGAGATTCATCATTGCCAACTCTGAAAATAGGCCACTCGATTGAATTTAATTTTGATTGTAGTGTTAATAGTTGCTAAATGTGCTTCTATGTTAGCCCATTACCCATTTGTTTTACCGAAGCAGTTTGTTCAGAAGACATCAATTTTTAACAGGGAGCAAATTGCTTTGTCGGAGATATCTTTCTGAGGGGGAGCTAACAGTTGTGTTTTTTTTATAAAGTTATACTGATTTAGTCTTTGATCGTTCATGATGCTCAGGATTATCTTAATCATAATGAGGGAGAGTAATTATATATCAAAGACACATGCAAACACATGAAGTCACATGCAAAGAGTTGATCACATGCAATGCTGATGTTAAGGGGAACAATCAGAACTGTCAGATATAATGTTGAGGGGGAGCAATCAGAGCTGACAGGGATATTATGAAAGGTTGAATCTAAATATGTTGATTCTAAGGTTGAAAAGCCGTTAGATTCAAAGATTGTAGATTTAATGTTGAGCAAAAGAATAAAAGTTTGAAGTCAAAGTTGCTTGAAGGTGTTTGAAGATTGATGAAGATGATTGAAGATTGATCATTTCATGATATATAGGTGACAAGCTTAGTACATGTAACTGTCAAAGCTTCGAGCCATACTGTTTAAAGATTGATTGTTGACTGATAAAATTTTCTAATGAAAAGCTTTCTGAAGATTCTAAAGATTTGTTTAAGCTGAAGGTTTTTGATCTGAAGATTCTAATTTGTATAAAGGGGAGGTTATTTTTCTTCAGATGCAATATGCTTGAATACAAAAAGGGGAAGATTATTTTTCAAATGAAGATTGTTTGTTGGCAAAGTTTGATCGTCTTCAATGAAAGAAGGAGATTGTTAGAGTTATTTTGCCGAATTGTTATATATCTCGAATACAAAGGGGAGATTGTTAGGTATAAATATATTGTATCCGAGATTATAATATTGAAGACGAGAAAGCCAAAGCTTGAAGCCAACAAAGTCAACAAGAGCTTAAAGTGTAGTTTACTCTTTGTATAGAGTAAGGGTATAAATACCCATGGTCATGTACTTTGAATGGAACACTTAGAGAAGATTTTGATAGATTTGTCATTTTCATATTCATATCATATATTGTAGAGAGAGTTTGTAGAGAGAAACATTTTAACATATTTGACATTTGAAGATCCATTGATGTGATTCTTGATGTTAGTGCGTTAGATTCGTCGTTATTAGATATATCTAGAATTAACAACACCCTTCTTTTCAGTTACTTTTTTTTCTTTGATCTCTTTAGAAACTTCTGTACACTTTTTAGAAGCATTTTTCTTTTCAGAATCATCAACAACTTGCATAGATTCAACAAAATTAGTTCCTTCTGTTTCTTCATTCAATTCAATCAGGTTCGTTGCATGAACAGAAAAATCATAAGTATAGCTCAGAAGATAATCTGCTCCCCCCTAAGAACTTCTTTCAGTTAGCCGAAGGGAAAAGCTAGTTCTGATTAGATCCCTGAGCTTGATCCTTTCATCAATCTAAGATATGATCTCATTTTTTATCCTTTCATCTCCTATGAATCTACCATTTTCAATCAACTTTGTAAACCACATCAGAGTAGAACTGGAATACTTTGGAATATCTGAAACATAGATATATAAAGGTGATAAATATCAGAAGTAGCTTCAAAAGAACACTAGGTTCTGAAAAGAAAGATTCAGAAGTCTGAAGAAAAGTGAAGTAAAGCCTAAGGCATAGCTTCTGAAGTGGGTACTTCAGAAGTTCTGAAGACTCTGAAGAAGTTCTGAAGAGGATTCTAAAGACACTTCTGAAGAAGTTCTGAAGATGTTCAGAAGCAGTTCTGAACATGTCTGTTATTTTGAAGACACTTCTGAAGAAGTTCTGAAGATGTTCAGAAGCAGTTATGAACATGTCTGTTATTTTTGTACTGTATCTGTAGCATTTCCATTTGTATATAAATTGGCAGTTTGATAGGTTGTTATAACTAACGTTGATAGATAGAGCTTGTAAAGATACACATGTTGTTATACAGTTCACTAATTAGTACAACATACAACTTCAGTGATCCAATTCTTGTTCTTGTTCTTTAATCTTTCTACATTCTTGATTGTTTGGGATCTAACAATTGGTATCAGAGCCAATTCATCTGTTTTTGACATTCAGAAAAGAACTTGTCAGATCTGGCAGTTCTTGGTTTTCTTGATTGACAAATTTCAAGATTCAATTTCAGGTGAATTCTCGATCTATTTTCAAATTAAAGATGTCGAAAGAAATCGTTTCCATCGGATCAGAAACCAAACCACCAACTCTGTTTTTGGGTGAATATTAAACCAAACACCAACTTTGTTTTTGGGTGAATATAATCAATGGCGAATCAGGATGATTCAATTCTTGGATAATATCGATGGAACACTAATGCAATCGATCGTAAATGGCCCTCTGGAGGTCTATGTGGAAATACCATCAGTACCAAGAACTGAGTCAACTCCTGAGATACCTGCAGCAAGAATCAAAAAAAGCCCAGGTATGTACAATACTGCTGAAAAAGCTCAAGCTAAAATTGACAAAAGGGCATTAACTCTTCTTACAATGGCCATTCCTAATGAGATATTCAATAGGGTAGATAGTTTAACATCTGCCAAAGCCATGTGGGATGAGGTTGAAGCTCAAATGCAGGGTAGTGCAAAGGCCCAAGCACAAAGATTGAACATCTGTGTGGGTACTTATGAAAACTTCAGGTATAAAGAAAATGAATCTATAACAGAGACTTATCACAGATTCAACAATATCCTGAATGATCTAAGAAGAAATGGTGTTCAGAAATCAAACTCTGAGATAAACAATAAATTTCTGAACAACTTGGGTAATGAATGGTCAAGATTCTCTGCAACATGGTTACTAGAAATCTATCTAGAACATCCATTCATGATGTCTATAGCATTCTGTTTCAACAAGAAGACAAAATGAAAACTAGACAAAATGAACAAAAGAAGGCAAATGAAACAGTAGCCTTGTTGAGCAAGAAGTATAATAATTCTATGACCATTTTTGCTAAAAGCAAAATTTGTGAGATCCCAGAAACAAATTTGTGTGATGGGGATGAATCAGATGAAGAGCTTAAGGGAATTTATGATAATATTGCTTTTATAACAAGGCAATTTACTCAAAGATATAATCAAAAATATCAGAACAAACCAAAATCTGAAGTTGGTCTCAAGAAAAGTCAAGATGCTGGTCAAAGTGAGACATCTGAACCAGGAAGATGCTTTAATTGTGGTAAGCCTGGTCATTATGCAAGACAGTGCAAAATGCCCAAAGTAAAAAACTCATGCTACTATGAGAAAAAGAATCTTCTTGCTAAGAAGAAGGAGCTTAATCCAACTTTAGTGACCAAGTATGAAGAGGAAAGTAGCTCACTATGCCTCAAAGAAATATATGTGCCAAATGGATCTAGAAGATAAACATGCACGTGATTCTGAGGTATATTCTTCATTTTCTGAACTAAATTCTGAAATAGATTACTCTTCTGAACCAAATTCTAAACAACTTTCTGGAGATTCTGAAATGCAAAATCAAGTTCAAAATTTGTTTTCTGAATTTGAAAATCTCAGAAACAGAATTAAAGGTTAAAGAATGTTGGTAAATCAATTCAGAGCTGAAAGTCAAATCTATAAACAAAATTACCAAGAAGCTGAACAAATTCTTGAAAAATTTCTGAAGAAAAATTATTGTTAAAAGAAAAGATGGATAGTTTACAAAAAGATATCATAAATGAAAAATCTGAAAAAGAAATTCTGAATGTTAAAATGAACTTTCTAAATCATGAAAGACTTGATCTTTACAAAAAGATTAAGGAACTGAAGATCTGAACTTTAAAAGAGGACAACCTGAACAGACTCTGAATATTTTGACAAAACAGACTCAGAATTCAAAATTTTACAATATAAAGGTAGGATTGGGATATAATGAAAGTCAAATTCTGAAAAAGGCACCTGCAAATCTTTATGACTATTCAAAAATGAAATTTTTAATGAAACTAACACAGGTGTCATATCCAAACCTGTTAATCTCTCTTTGCCAGAAAGAATTCCTTTTGTAAAATCTGAGACTCTATTTTCTGATGAAAAATCTCTTAATTCTGGCAAAACAGAGACAATTTCTGAAACATAAGTAATGCATAAAACATTATAAACATTACAGAACTTACTTCTGAATCAAAAACTGTTTCTGAAGAAAAATCTGAATCATCTATTAAAACTGAAAAAATTTCTGAATTATCTTCTGAACTCACTTCTGAATGTTTATCTGAAGTTCTACAAGTAGATAATTTTGATAATAAATCAGAACATGAAGAAAAATATGATGAATTCTCAGATGTTGAATCTTTACAAGATAATACTGAGAATTCAGAAATTATTTTTCATAATTCTGATGATGAGTCTGAAAATATTTTAAATCAAAAATCTTTTTCATCTGATATGACTCAGGATAAGTTCTCAGATTTAATGAATGTTTTAGATTCAGAAGATGATGATCCTATGGTTCAAGTTATTGATAAAGATGGATATTTGGTATATAAATTACAATCAAATATGACTGAAGGAGAAATTTTAAAATCTAAAGTACCAAAAGTAACTTCTAACAAGTTTAACACTGTTTTTCTGAAACCAGAATTTCTAAATACTGCAAATTCTTCTACTTCATCAAATGATACTCCTATATCCACAAAAACATCTTTATCTTCAATATCATTATCTGATTTTGTAACCAAAATTAAAAAGTTTGAAAAAGGATAATCTTCAACTTCTAAAGTTCATAATTCAAATCCTAAATCTGAAGTTAAAACAAAAGTAAGTAAAAGAATTTCTTATACTAATCCTCATTTCTTATTTTTTACAGAGCTATCCACTTTAGTTTGGAGAAAGAAAGGTGAAAGGCTATCAAAGACTGACAAATTAGATAGTTTTTCAAATTCAAAGAAAAATAATGTATCAAAGATTAATAAAGTGAATAAAAGAACTTCTGTTGACAAATCAAATAATGTTGATTCTTGTTCATCTACTGCTTTATTAAATATTCTGAAGAATCATATTCACTACATTAACTGTGGTCATCATAATTTTCATCTGAACTCCAAACAAATAAGACAACTCTTGAGAAATCAATTCAGAAGTTCTCAGCTACATTGGCAAACAAATATAAAAATAAAAAGAAACTTAAAAATAATACTAAAAATGATAAATTCTAAAATTCTAAACAACCTTCAGAAAGTTTTTGACTAATCTCACAGGACCCATTCTTAAATGGGTACCTAAATCTCAATAATCATTTTTGCAGATATGTCATGTGTGGGTCTTAGATTCTGGATGTTCAAGACACATGACATCTTTCAAAAAGCTTCTAACTGATATCATGAACGATATGGAGGAACACTTAGCTTTGGAAACAATGCAAAAGGATTTGTGAGAGGTTATGGAACTTTTTTCAAAGGAGATGTAAAAGTGATGAAGGTTTTCTATGTGGAAGGTCTTAAACATAATCTCTTGAGTATAAGTCAATTATGTGACAAGTATTGGAAGGTAAATTTTGATATAGACTACTGTCATGTTCTGAGTTTTACAAACGAAAATCAATTAACTGCTTATAGAAATGGAGATATCTACACTGCAACTTTCGCTGCAAATGGTCAATTACATGGAGTTTGTTACATTTCCATAACTATGAGTAAGGAGAGTGGGCTTTGGCATAGAAGAATGTCACATCGGAACTTCAAAGCCATTTCTGAACTGGAAAGACACAACTCTGTAAGAGGACTACCAAAGATCAGGTTTGAAAAGAATTCTTTATGCTCTGCATGTGAACTAGGGAAGATCAAAAGAAGCTCCCATCCTCTGAAAATGCTATCTTCATGTAAAGCTCCACTTGAAATGCTACATATGGATTTTTGTGGACCAATGAAGACTCAAAGCATGGGTGGAAAGAAGTATATTCTTGTGATTGTAGATGAATATTCAAGATATATTTGGGTTGAATTCTTAAGACTCAAATCTGATACTTCTGAATGACTCATTCCTTTTCTAAAAAAAATACAAGTTCTTCTTCAACTACCAATTCAAAAGATCAGAAGTGATAATAGCACAGGATTTAAAAATTCTACACTTCAGAATTTTTTGGAATCTGTTGGTATATCACATAATTTTTCTGCTGCTAGAACTCCCCAGCAAAATGGTGTTGTTGAAAGGAAAAACAGAACTTTGATAGAAGCTGCAAGGACCATGTTGGCATATTCTGAACTTCCTTTATCTCTGTGGGCAGAAGCAATTGCAACTGCATGTTTTACTCAGAACAGAACAATTCTGAAAGAAAACTATTTAAAACTCCTTATGAAATTATTAAGCAAAGAAAACCCTCTATTGATTATTTTAAAAAAATTGGTTGCAGATGTTTTCTTCTGAATGATACACAACATCTAGATAAATTTGCACCTAAAGGAACAACTGGTATCTTTGTTGGCTATTCTCAAAGATCCAAAGCATACAGAGTACTTATCAAAGGAACACAAAGAATCATTGATACTTCAAATATTAGATTTCAGCCAACGATGACTTCTGAACAAGACGGTTCAGAACTCAAGCTTAACCAAGTTTTTGAAATTTTGGATTCAGAAACAAACAAGACAAATCACACTTCTGAATCTAAAACTTTTCTTAAATCAAATTTAGATACTTTATGCCAAGACTTATTTTATATTTCTGTGAATGTTTCTGCAAATTATCGAAATCCTTCTTTACTCAGAAGTATTCTAGAACAACAATCTACAGAACCTACAATATCAAATACTGTTGGACCACCAATCTCACCCTCAAATTCAGAATTTCCCATTTCTACATCTGTACAAATTATTTCAGAAATAGTGCAAGTTACTTCTGAACCTGTTGTTCCTGTTTCTGAACCTATGCACACTATTTCTGAACCAGTACAGAATATTCAATTTGAGGAGGAGACTTCAGATCTACATTCAGCTATCAACCATGATACTGAAACTCAAGCAATCATTGATGATTATGATTCATTTAACAATGTTTCATCTGTTCAACCATTACCAAATGTGAACAAATGACATCAAATCATCCAATTCACCAGATTATTGGTGATGCATCTAAAGGTGTACAAACAAGATCAGCCACAGCAAATGAATGTTTGTATGTGAATTTTTTAAGCAGTATGGAACCCAAAAAGCCATATCAAGCCCTACAAGATCCAGACTGGATTTTAGCTATGCAAGATGAGCTAAATCAATTTCAAAGAAATAAAGTCTGGAGATTGATTCCAAAACCAAAAGGTAAATCAATCATTGGCATCAAATGGGTTTTCAGAAATAAAAAGGATGAACATGGGATTGTTGTGAGAAACAAAGCAAGATTTGTAGCTAAGGGGTATTGAATTGATTATGATGAAACTTTTGCTTATGTTGCAAGGCTAGAAGCTATCAGAATCTTTCTTGCATATGCTGCTCACAAAAACATGAAATGTTTCAAATGGATGTTAAATGTGCATTTCTGAATGGAATTCTTCATGAAGAAGTGTGTGTTGAACAACCAGAAGGCTTTGTAAGCAAAGAATTCCAGATCATGTTTACATTTTGGACAAAGCCTTATATGGACTTAAACAAGCACCAAGAGCATGGTATGACACTCTCACAATTTTTCTTCTGAATTCCAAGTTCAAAAGAGGTACTGTTGATACAACTTTATTTCTGAAAAAAGAAGGTGATGATATGATCTTAATACAAATATATGTAGATGATATTATATTTGCTTCTACCAATCCAAAATTTTGCAGAAATTTTGAGAAAATCATGCAAACTGAATTTGAAATGAGTATGATGGGAGAGTTAACCTTTTTTCTTGGTCTTCAAGTAAAACAACTTCCCACTGGCATGTTCATTAATCAATCTAAGTATATTTTTTATTTACTTAAGAAGTTTGACATGACTGACTGTTCTAGTATTCAAACTCCAATGGCCACTACAACAAAATTAGAACCTGATTTGAATGGAAAATCTGTTGATCAGAAAAAGTACAGAGCCATTATTGGATCTTTGCTTTACTTAACAGCTAGTAGAGCTTATATAATGTTTGGTACATGTATTTGTGCTAGATATCAAGCTAATCCTAAGGAATCACATCTTCTTGTTGCTAAAAGAATTCTTAGATATCTCAAAGGTTCTCCTTCATTGGAACTTTGGTATCCAAAGGATTCTGGTTTTGAGCTAACAACTTTCACAGATGCATATCATGGTGGTTGCAAACTAGACAAAAAAATACATCTGGATCTTGTCAATTTTTAGGTGATAGACTTGTGAGTTGGTCTTCAAAGAAGCATAATTGTGTTTCAACTTCCACTACAGAGGCCGAATATGTTGCTGCTGCAATTTGTTGCTCACAAGTTATTTGGATGCAAACACAATTAAAAGACTATGGCTACACATTCAAAAATATTCCTCTATATTGTGATTTAAAAAGTGCTATAGCAATTACTGCAAATCCAGTTCAACATTCAAAGACTAAGCACATTGATATCGGATATCATTTTATCAAAGATCATGTTGAAAAAGGTAATATTAAAATGTTTTTTGTTCAAACTGATTATC
Organism: Silybum marianum; assembly: GCA_036898165.1. Taxonomy (NCBI): domain Eukaryota; kingdom Viridiplantae; phylum Streptophyta; class Magnoliopsida; order Asterales; family Asteraceae; genus Silybum; species Silybum marianum. Next base: position 8,034,042 of record CM072540.1, on the reverse strand, counting down.
AATTAGCTAATTTATTTACCAAAGCACTTGATGAAAACGTTTTAATTTTTTGGTAAGAAAAATGGTATGATGAATATGTCTGTAAGTATTAAGCATCAATTCCAATTTAAAAATATTTATGTTCTGAGTTTATTTCTTCAAATTTCTGAGAAATCTTACCTTCAGAATTTCTGTAGTTAAGTTTTCAGATTTTTTTTTAACTCAGAAGCATAATTTTCAAAACAAATTGATTGTCTTATAATACTTGCAATTTTTTTTCATTTCTCTGTCTTTTATTTCTAACAATTCTGATGTCTAGCATTGTTTAAGGGGCAGAATCATAATATTTCTTGTTTCAAGGGGGAGTCAAACTCAAATTCAAGTCTTTAGCACTTCTCTATAACATACAAGATCTGAAATGGTGGATAACACATTCCATTATACAAATCTGAAGAATATGGACAAACTTCTGCAAATAAACTGTTTTTCATATTGTTCAAACCTACTTCTGAATTATTAAATGTTTTAATTTTTTCAGAAGTTTGTAGTCTTAAATGATTTTTGTGATTTTGAAGTCTTCCAAGTCAAGTTCTGAACTTATTTCGAAAGTTCTGAAGCATTTCTGAATCATTTCATTCAAACTTCTGAACTTATTCTCAGAAGTTCTGAACTTCTTCTGAAATTTTTTGAACTTGTTGTCAAAAATTTTCTTCCCGTTATAAAGACTAATCGTGTGCCACGTGGTTTAATTTTATTGGCTAATCTTTCTTTGTTCATTGATCTTCATTCAAACTCAAATTTTTCCTCATTTCAACTATGTCGACTTCCAATGTTCAATCTCCAAAGTCTCGTTTCAGTAATAATAATGGATCACCAAGCAATGATTCATTCAAAATAGTTCCTAAGAAGATAATGGTTGGATCGATGGAGATCAATCTAGAGGATGAACAGATTTTAAAAGACACTGCTACTACTGTGATTTCTGAAGCTGGTCCTTCAAATCCAAACCCCAAATCAAACCCTAACCCTAACCCGCGAACTGACACAATTGAGGAAACTCAAATCAAGCCTATTGAAGTGACTTCTGAGTCAAATGTTGGTGTTGGTGACTCTCAATCTCGTGCACAAAGCAGTGATGGTCCTGATTTGCCCAAACTATATGTCCCTGAAGAGAAACTACTTGAAATCAAGAAAAACAACTGCGCCCTGAATCTACAGTCTGCTAATTTCAATGAGGATCAAATGATCCTAATTGAAATTCTGAAGAAACATCCACTTCGAGCCTTACTATCCAGGAAAGTTTTGGTCCTTGCTTTTTATCTGCAACAATGGTGGTTTCATGCAGAAGTTGATGAAGAATCAGATGATATATCTTCATATGTTCATGGCTACAGAGTCTGCATTTCTGTTGAAGACATTAGAAGTATCCATTTCCTTCCTAAGGAGGATGATGTTGTTGGGAAAACTTCATTTGATCCTATTCCATCATCTTCTGAGATGATCTCAGACTTTATGCAGTTAGGATATTCTGAACAATTAAATGCTTTAAGCTCATTCAAAAAGAAGTGTTTACCCCCTATTTGGTATTGCTTATTTACAATTCTGAACACTTGCCTATCTGGTTAAAGCTCAAGTCTGGATCAAACATCAACAAATGGGAGAATCATTTTTCATGGAGTAGCATTCAACAAGCATTATGATTATGCTTCACTTATTTTTGATGAACTCAATTCTGCAGTTTTGAAGAAGTCTACTTACAACTATATACCCTTTCAAAGATTCTTTCAAACATTCATCAAAGGGGCCATCAAAGCTATTCCTGCAATTCCTGTTCTGGCTCATGAGGTACATGTTCCCCTTTTCTCAATGGATAATCTCAGACCACCAAATTCTAAACTACAATTCCCAAATGCTTTACCATTACCAAGTTACTTACTTGCACTTGTAAAATCGTCAAATAGATTTTTGAGTGAGTACTGTGAATCAATGGGACTACCTAAACTAGTAGTCTCTTCCCCTGATTCTACCAAGAGTGGTGAGCATCGTGAGGTGTCTAGAATTCCTAGGCAGAGTGGGGAGGCTATTCATGGGGGAGAACAACCTCATGGTATGAAGAGGAAAAATGACAATGAGAGGCTGGGTAGAAGGGTAAGAAAAAGAACTGAAGAGGGAGACCACAAGTAAAAAATAAAGAAACTTGTGAACCAACTGATCTAAGCCAGGCACCCACATCATCTATTACTCCACATTCTTTGGTGGGTAATATTGAAAAAACCAGTGACCCATGGCAAAACTTGTTAAACCCTCCAGCCATTCACCCATCTCTCAACAGAAGGGTGTTTCAATAACACATATGGGGCAAGCAGCTAATCTACCAATAGGTTCCCATTTGGAAGAACCTATTGTTGAAAAAAAAGGATATATGTCCCCCTTCACAGTTTCGATCACTTTGAGTCTGAGAGTCCACTCAACATTGGGCCTTCTGAACCACTAAATGTGGATTTCATTCACACAAGCACACATCTTTTAGATGTTCACAAGCAAAGTGTTAGTCACCTTGCCACAACAACCATAGATATACCTATTGTAGGGTATCAAGGATTGATTGGAAGACCTGGTGAAGTGAACATCACCAAAGCTCCATTTACAGAATCACAAGTGATTCATGATGCTGTGGCATCTATAGGCCAGCCTTCTTCTGAAGGTCTGCAAACAAGGCCATTTGTTGGTCTTGGACATTTTCCCTCATCTTCTGAATTCTCTAAATTCAAAGATTTCTGTACTTCTGAATTTGCAAAGATTCAGAAGAACACTAAGGAATTGACGGATAAAAACTGTAAGGTGATGGAGGATAGGTTGGATGGATAGGAGAAGAAAGTGGTGGATAAATTGGATGAATTTCAACTTGCAAATGTGTCTGATCTCCACAATGCAATCCTTAAGACTTCTATGCCATCTTCTTCTACTCAGACAGTATCTTCTGAATTTGCAACAAAGGATGACATATCTAAGATTCTGAATCAATTAACTTCTATTGGAATTCTCAAGTCTCCTTGACCAATCGTATTTCTGCATTGGAGTGTGGCTCTCAGGCAAAGACTTTAAAGCGTAGTCTTGATGATTAAGATGATCCTGATAATCAAGAGGGGGAGAAGAGACAGAAAGTCTTTGAAGATGTTGCAATTCCACAAGGTCAAAATTCTGAAAAATCTTCTGAAGAAGCTCAAGTTCAGACTTCTGAACGATCTTTCGAGAAAACTTCTGAAGAAGTTCAGAACACTGAAAACGATGAAATTATTAGAACTTTTGAAGTAATTGATGATATTTTACATGTAGAAAATGAAGGTTTAGAAGTTGAAAAAGTTACTTCTGAAAACATTATGGAAGAAGGATATGAGACTGAGAAAGTATCTCTGGATTCTGAAAACAAACTCAGTTCTGAAGACACAGATGTTATTCCTGACTCAATGAAGAAATGTTGAATGAGTACCTTGCTTTTGAAGACATTATTGGAGAGCCAAGTGATTTATCTGATATAATTCTTTTTGATGAAGAAATGGAAGTAAATGAAGGAATGGCTGCAATTAATGAGAACAGAGATCTGATTGTATGGAAACATCAATTTCTAAGAGTAGTTGAAAGTAACGAAGTTTCTGAAAACTTGTTTATACTGGTTAGTCAATATTGTTGGAGATATATCATCTTGAATCATCCAAGGAATCTGGAGTGTAGATTCTTGGATGAAAGACTAATAATTTTCAAAGAGTTTCTTAATCAACTAGCTGGGTGGTTTGAAATTGAAATTGATTTAAGTCATATGGAAGCTTTTGACTTTACAGATGAAATCTTGATGATTACTGCAGACAAACCACATATAAGATTCAGAAGCTGCATAAACATTCCTCTGATTGATTTTCCTGTTCTTGAAGAACCCATAATTGATCAAGTCTATGAAAGTGATATGATCTTTGAAATATCTAGAGAAAGTCAGCTTATCTTTCCTGAAGATACTTATTTTGGTATGTATAGAAGAAATCTCAGGTACGCAACCTTAGAAGACTATGTAAATGATGAATGGTCTAAGGATTATATTTCAAAAGTTAGGTCTTATGTACAAAGATACGTAGTACAAGAATTGAATGACTCAACCTTAATCAAGAAGATCAGATGTATATCTAAAGCTTTGAAGATGATATGTGTATAATAAAGTTTGGAGCTGAAAGGAGAGATGGTTCTTTGACAGAATTCTCTTTATTTGATCTGTATAAGTTGAGGTTGCAGGATAAGCTTACTGTTCTAAATTTTTGTGTCAAGAGAGAAGATTCTGAAGTTGTTTATGAGATAAGAAGAATTCTAGGGATCTATGTCAGAAATCTAATTAAACATGATTTTCAGCTGGCATTAGAATTCAGATTAGATAATGTCAACCTCTTGGTGCCTGAAAGTATTGAAAGACAGGAAATTACAAAGGTCTTCACAAATCCAGATTTGGGATTCACTTACAAAACAGGAGCATATCATTCAAAGACATTCATTGTTTCTGACATACCAAAGTACTCAACTTCTACTCTGAAATGGTTAATAGAGTATGCAGAACAATATCTTCCTTCATCTGATGTTGTAGAAGAAATAGTTTACTTGATCAAGGAAAGGATATTTTTCAGAGATTATGTAAGAAAGAGTTCTTTGGCTGGGCATACAGAATAAATCAAATCAAAGGAGTTGATTATCTTCTGAGCAATGCTTATGACTTTCAGATTCACTCAAAGAAACAAGACATTGAAGACATTCATAAGCTCTCTCAGAAGGTGGAAAGTTCAGAAGTTAAAGAAATTGAAAAAGGAAAAGAAAAGGTTTCTGAAAACTCTCTAGAAGAAATTGCTCATATTCCTCAGAAGTCTGAATCTGAACGCTTACAAGAGCAAAGGATTGAAGAACATGCTTTCACAATGTTTCTCGAATTCTTTCATCCAGAAATGTTCATGGAATAAGAACAAAAGTTCAATTATATTGATTGCTGGATTCAGAAGTCTTTTGGATGGAAACAATGGTATTCAGATATCATTAGTGAAAGTAATCACTGCTGATCTGAAGCAGAAAAACAATTATAAGCATGCTTACTTTACTGTTGAGAGAAAAGATGGTGAGATCTCCACTTTTGCAGAAGCTGATTTTCAGAATGTCTATCTAAGAGATCTGCTAAGAGTATATAGAAGTTTGTATCCCTTTCATGATTCTATTGCCAAGTTCCGAAAAGCTTTCCTAGTTCTTAGAGATGGCCTGTACAGAGAATTTATTTGGGCAGCTATGACAGATTTCCAAGTGGCTTATGTAATGAGCAAAGAGAAAGTTCATATGAGTGCTCCAAATCTGAGCTTACCAAATATTGAAAATCTCAAAAGAAGTACTCTAGTCATTCAGCCTCCAGGTTTTGTGTGCAAATGCTTTGACAAATTATTAGTTGTAAGATTTGAAGAACTACACAAGTGCTGCAATGGGAGAAGTACAGAAAGCTGGCCAAGGAAATGATAAGGATCATTGAATCTATATTGGAGTACAGAAAGCTTATTCTTAAAGAAGACTAGGTTCTGAAAAGAAAGATTCAGAAGTCTGAAGAAAAGTGAAGTAAAGCCTAAGGCATAACTTCTGAAGTGGGTACTTCAGAAGTTCTGAAGAGGCTTCTGAAGACATTTTTGAAGAAAGTTCTGAAGATGTTCAGAAGCAGTTATGAACATGTTTGTTATTTTTGTACTGTATCTTTAGCATTTCCATTTGTATATAAATAGACAGTTTGATAGGTTGTTATAACTAACGTTGATAGATAGAGCTTGTAAAGATACACATATTGTAATACAGTTCAATAATTAATACAACATACAACTTCAGTGATCCAATTCATGTTCTTGTTCTTTAATCTTTCTACATTCTTGATTGTTTGGGATCTAACAAAAGGCGTGGACTGTCCGACTTATAGTAATAAAATCCCAACTCTGGAGCACAAAAGAATTCATCTTTGTAAGTCACTTGATGTTCAGAAATTGTTATAGGCGGTGTCAAGTTTACATGCCTTAGTCTTCTTTCCAAAGCTATCTGAAAAGCATGCAATGCCAGGATTCTGAGATAGATACCCATAATTCTTCTCATTTCTAACTCACAGGCAACATTATCCATCTTCCTAGCAAATTCCAGCATGAATAGTTTATCTTGCAGCCTTAGACTATATAAATCAGCAATACTGAAGCCAAGCATGGTTCCATCTTCCCTCTCTACTCCAAATTCAATGAAATACATATATCCTATTGTTTTTCTGTTAGAAGTTAAAAGTGAGAATCCGAACTTGATCAAGAAGAAACAAGATACTCTCTCCAGAATCAAGCACTTCAGAAGTTCATCTTTTCAGAGGTGATAGTCCAGAAGCTATAATGTCAATCAAGAAGATTGGGCGTCTTCTAGATTTTACTTTGTGGACTACACGTGCTTCAATGACGTGGCATGTCATGCTCTTTGTGCGTAACTGATTCTGTTACTAGTACAGCTGACATGTGTTAGATCCCAAATATCAACAACGTAGAAAGAAATTAGAATATGAAACAAGAATTATAGCAAGGAAGTCGGATGTAGTATTGATCTTAACAAAGTTACACAGATGTGTGTTTACAGTACAAAAGACCTAAAAACATTAGTTACAAAAGACTAACTAACTTCTATTTATGTACAAAGAGAAAAGCTAAAGTAACAGCAACAACATAACAGACAGTTCAGAACCATTCTAAACAGTCTTCAGAACTATCTTCAGAAGGTCTTCAGAAGTTCTTCAGGAACACAAAGTAATCTTCAGAACTTCTGAGGTATGCACTTCAGAAGTTATGTCTTAGCATTATCTTCACTTCTATTGATTTGGAAGTCTTCTGTCTTCAGAGTTCTGAACTTTGCTCTTCTGACTTCAGAACACAGAGTATTTTGAAGCTATCTTTTAGGTTCTTTCAATATCCCCCCTTAGCTTCAAAAATTTAAATCATAACTCCAAAAGTTCAAGATTTTTCTTATATCATTTAGAATAAGATTTCTGTATTCTGATAATGTCTCAATCCTTTTAGGCATTTCTTTTGCAAGCTTTTTGTACTCTTCCCATTCAGAATCATTCAAGTTCTTTGGTCTTCTCTTTTGCCTCTTGACCAATCTATCTCTTACAGCCATCAAAGTTCCATTGTTGCACTTATGTACTTCTTCAAATCTGACAAACAACAATTGAGTTTCATACTTGCATACAAAACCTGGAGGATGAACTACAAGAGTACTTTTCTCTAGGTTCTCAATATTTGGTAAAATGAAGTTTGGCTTACTTAAATGCACTTCACCGTTATTAAGAAAATTAGCAACTTGAAAATCTGTTTTTGCAGCCCAAATAAATTCTCTGTAAATCCCCTCTCTGATAACTGGAAATGTCTTTCTGAATTTGGCAATTGAATCATGGAATGGATAGAGACTCTTGTAAACTCTGAGTAAATCACTCAAATGAACATTCTGAAAATCTGTTAGGTTTAATATTTTATTGTGTCAAAATAAGGAATGGATATGCTTAAATATAAAAGGAAGTTTATAATTCCTTAAACTCTTTCCTTCCTTAATTAGATTAAACCTTTCAATATAAATAGGAGTCTAGGTTTTCATTATGTTTTGGTCGATTACACCATAGAGCAGATTCTGATATTATTCCTTGTAATCGATAACATTCAATCAAGAGATATATGACTATGTAAGTTCACGTTACACTTTTGAAAGTATGAATCACAAGATGAAGAATATGACGTGGGACATACATCAAGGATGTCTACCTTTTGCAACCGACTAAGTTTGTTACACGCTCGGTTTGTAATAGGTTTAGATGTTGACTTTTACTTTATTCTATTTGTATAAATAGATCTTTTCTTAGTTGTAAAAGTTGTCGATTGAAAGAGTAATATTGAAGAACTTACTGTGCGTCATTCCATGTATCTGTAATCACAATTCAGGTTATAATACGTTGTTATTTTGTTCTTCAATCTTTGATCGAATCTTATTACTGTTGATTAATCGATATAAATTGCTTCCGCTTATACTATGTTTATAATTTAATCGATTAATCTGTGAAAAGAGAATCTAGAACCAACAATTGGTATCAGAGCTAGATAATGAATCTATTGATTATTCGATCTCAATTTGAAGAATCTCTCTTCATTCATTCAGTAATCTCTTGTTCTAGATTTTAACACAAATCTGTTGTTGCATACTTCTGGATCTTAAAAATGGCAAATTCAAATTTGAATGCTGTTTACACCTCTGGTTCTCTGACCAAACCTCCAACTCTTATTCGTGGTGAATATCCACAATGGAAGATTCGAATGATAAATTTCAATGAAGGATTGGACATTGAACTTTATCCTATTGTTCAAAATGGTCCCTTCATACCAATGACTACAGTTCCAAGAGTTCCTGCTACTACCAATACTGCTGAAATACCTGCACGAAAAGTTCCAAAGCTAAGGGAAAATTGGAATGATGAAGAAAAGGCCAAAGTTGAGCTTGCTAAAAAGGCAAAAACGCTTCTTATCATGGCTATTCCAAATGAGATTTTTCAATCTCTAGATTCCTGTGATACTGCTAAAGAGTTATGGGATCAGTTAGAAAATCTTCTAGAAGGTGGTGCTAAAATGAAGAAAATCGAAGGGCTCAAGCGCTGAATGAATACAACAGCTTCCAGGCAAATTCAGATGAATCTCTGGAACAAACTTTTCATAGATTTAATAATCTGATTAATCTATGTAAACGATGTGATTTTGTTCGATCAAAAGAAGACAATAATGTCTTATTCTTGAAGAGATTAAATCCAGAATGGTCAAATCTATCCATGTCACTACAAGCTAATCAAGATCTTGAGCAATGGTCTCTACATGATGTATTTGGACTCTTCAAGCTCATGAAAAGGAGGTTGTACAAAAGAAAACAACCATAGGTGGACCTCTGGCCTTAATCTCTGAAGCAAAGGGAGCTACCAGAAGGAAAAGTGAAGATAGAAGAGTGAAGAACAAGGCATTCATGTCAGAAACTGTTCCAGAAGAAGATTCTGACTCTGATGATGACATAAAGGCATTTGCTGATTCCTTGGCTCTTATTACCAAACAGTTTACAAATCGTTTTGGAAATAGAGCATTTCAAAGGAACAGAAGGCCTGATCGCTCCAACTACTCTTCTAAACAAGAAGTTCAGAGACTTGAGAAGACTGAGGCAGAGTAGAAGGATGAGGAAATTAAGAAAATGAAAGATGTATGTTACAGATGTGGCAAACCGGGTCATTACTCAAAGGATTGCAGAGGGGCTCTGGAGAAAGACAAAACATATTACAAAAATAAATACAAGTACAATGCTACTGAAAGAGCCCACTATGCTGAGAAAGAAAATTGGATTGGAGATGAATCCAGCGGTGATGAGGCCATGTTCTGTGGAATGGCAAGTACTAATGAATCAGAAGAACAACCTTCTGAATCACCGGTTAGTAATCTTTCTGAATCTTTTGAACTTGAGAATACAATTGTGCTTTTATCAAACAATTTTGAAGAACTTAAGCAAAAGTTTACAATTGAAAAGAAGTTACGGAAAAATATTGAGAAAACTCTTTCCACAACACAAAGGGAAAGAGATATTTACAAAAGAGAGATGGATATCTTAACAGAAGAAAAACTGGAACTTGACATAGAAAAAGAAAAAAAATTTAAAACCTTGAAAGACACAGAAATTTTGGTAAAAAAGGAGCAACTGAGTTATAAAAAACTTCTGGAAGAAAACGATAAGGAAATTCAAGTTAAGGAAAGTGACAGATTAAATTCTCTAGCACTTAAAAATTATTTTCAAAAAGAAAGAGAATTTTTGTACATTGAACTTCAAAACAAAACGCACCAGATTAAAATATATGCGGATGCTCAAAAAGTTCATGAGAAAATCAGTACACAAGTAGGAAGATCTGGAATCGGCTTTGAAGATTTAGATCCCTATACATGTGAAAAGAAGTCTGGTTTAAACTCTGTCTTTTGTATAGGACAACAGAAGCCTGTGTTTCCAATCATTTTTGAACAATCATGTTTTAAAAAATCTGAAACTGAAAATGGTCATCATCAACGTAAACTCAAGTTTAAAAACATTAAATATTCTTCTGAAAAAACCAATATTAATCTAAATCAAGTTCAGAAGAAGGATGATATTTTTAAGTTTGGTTCAAGTGTTATTACAAAATTGAATCCAGAGGCTGATGCCTTTATTCCTATTCAAGCAGAGGAGGAATTAAGACTAAGTTTTGAAAAAGATCTTCTCTTGACTCTGGATAATTGTTTTAAACTCGAAAATGATGAACAAAAGTTAGAGAATAACCCAGAGATACTTCCTTGTTCATTTATTGATTTAAATCTTTCTGAAACTCGAGAGGATTTAGAAGAAATCACATATCCATGGGAGAATAATGATCAAAGTGAGGATTTCTTTGACAATTCTGACACATATTTCTCTCATTTTGAACAAACTTCCAATTATGCTAAAACTCCAGAGATCATAAAAACCAAAGACGCTCATTTTCTCTTTACAAATGAATCTCTGGAGATAAGAGCTTCTTGAATGGATGCTAAAAACAAGTCAAGTGACATTCCTATTTTCTCTGTTCCCTCTGAACAATGAAAATCTGTTTTTATACATCCAGATTTTATAGGAATGTGTCTGAAAGCGAAATCGTGTCTTGATCTTGAAAAGGAAGAAAAACTTAAAAAGAAAATTCCTATCCGACTTCCTAACTCTTATCCTCCAAAACTTTCTTACGTTCAAAAAGGTAAATGGAAATCTAATCTATCTGTTCCTGTTTCAGTAAATTCGAAAGCTTCTGAGAAGATAAATCCAAGGAAATCTCCGCTGAAGAATACTTCAGATTCTAAACATACGTCTAGTCTAGATAGGAAGTTCTTTAGAACAACTAATACTAGAAAAGACAGATCTAAGAATAATTGTAATTATCATTGTCACAATGAAAATTCAATAAAATCTTCTATGTTTCAGAATTCTGAATGCTTTTCTCTGTTCTTAAAATTACAGAAATTTTTCTCACAAACTTCAAATTCCTTCACTGGAAATCATTCGTACTTCAACATAAATAAAACAAAGCAAAAAGGACAAACAAAAAATCCAAAGAATACATCTTTACCTTCTGTAAAATCAAATCAAAAGCAACAGGCTGATAAGCCAAAAACTAACGTTAAAGGACCCATAATCGTATGGGTACCTAAGAAACTCTGATCTTGATTGCAGAAACAGCGTGTTCATATCTGGTATCTTGACTCTGGATGCTCGAGGCACATGACTGGTTCACGAAACGTACTCTCTCAATTTAAAGACAAAAGTGGTGGAGCTGTAACGTTTGGTGATAATGGTAAGGGTCAAATTAAGGGCTATGGTACCTTACAGGAAGGTAATATTACCTTATTTAAAGTAGCTCATGTTTCTGGTTTGAAGCATAACCTCCTTAGTGTAAGTCAACTATGTGATTCTAAGATACTTGTCGTCTTTGATGAAAAACATTGTTACTTATTTTCTAAGGCAGGTGAGGAACTTTGGAGAGCAGACAGAAAAGGTAATCTATACATGATGAATTTTACCTCCAAGGATGGTAAGGAAACCTTATGTCTTATTTCCAAAAAGAGTGAGGTTGCATGGCTCTGGCATCATAAAATGTCTCACTTAAACTTTGATAATCTTGAGATGCTTGTAAAACATAATTTGGTATCTGGACTTCCAGAAGTTCATTTTCAAAAAGATCACCTCTGTCCTGCATGTGAAATGGGAAAGATCAAACGAGCATCTCATAAAACAAAAAGTGATCACTCTTGAATAAGACCTCTGCAATTATTACACGTCGATCTCTGTGGTCCAATTGCAACTCAGAGTCTTTCTGGTAAAAAGTATATTCTGATACTTATTGATGAATTTTCCAGGTATACTTGGCTTGCTTTTGTTCGACAAAAGTCAGAAGTTCCTATTGTCCTTCAAAATATGATGACCAGAATTCAAGTTCTTTTACACCAAAAGATTCAACAGCTGAGAAGCGATAATGGTACTGAATTCAAAAATGCCAAACTTGAAGCATACTTTGTTGCTAATGGAATTTCTCAGAACTTCTCTGCTGTATGCACTCCCCAACAGAATGGTGTCATTGAACGTCGTAACAGAACCTTGGTTGAAGCAGCCAAAACAATACTAGCAGCTTCTGGACTCCCAATTCACTTCTGGGCTGAAGCTGTAGCCACTGCTTGTTTTACTCAGAATCGTTCCATAATTGTCAAGAGGCATCTCAAAGCCTCTTATGAGCTTATTAACAAACGAAAACCTTCTGTCAATTTCTTTCATATTTTTGGCTGAAGGTGCTTTCTCTTAAATGACAGAGACAAACTTGGCAAGTTTGATCCAAAATCAGATGAAGCAAAATTCTTAGGCTATTCTCTAAATTCCAGAGCCTTCCGCGTTTTTAATCTAAGAACTAAAACAGTAATGGAGAGCATTAACGTGGATTTTGACGATCAAACTCAACTGACTTCTGAATATTCTTCTTCAGAACCCAAACTTAATACTGTTACTTCTGATTTGCTTTCAGGATCCAGAGAATTCGAGATTGATGCCCTTTTTCAAGACTTTTTGGGCGAAGAAGTAGTGTCAGAACCTGTAGGAACTACCTCTTCCTTCAGCATACCTAAAGTTCTTCATACCTCTGGTATAACTTTCTCCGGTCCTCCCTCTTCTAAACCTAGTTCTTCAGATCCCTCTGTTCCTGTTACATCTGATTGTCCAGAAGCTTCTTCTGTTTCATCATCTGAGGGGGAGACTCTAGCATCAAGCGGTTCAGAATCAATATTTTTGGATGAAGTTATCTCATCCTCAGACACCGAAGTTCAAGCTCAACCAATATCACAAACAAGGATGACGAAATGGACTAAATCCCGTACTCCAGATCTCATAATTGGTGATCCTTCTGAGGGTGTCAAAACACGATCCGCCACAGCAAATGAAGCTTTCTATGTTAACTTTCTAAGCTTAATTGAACCAAAGAAAGTTCATGAAGCCTTAGCTGAACCTAGTTGGGTAGAAGCAATGCAGGAAGAATTACTTCAATTTGAGCGTAACAAAGTTTGGAACTTAGTACCATTACCAAAAGGTAAAGTTGCCATTGGTACTAAGTGGGTTTTCAGAAATAAAAAGGATGAGGACGGTATTATGATCAGAAACAAGGCTCGTCTGGTGGCAAAAGGATATTGTCAAGAAGAAGGTATTGATTATAATGAAACCTTTGCTCCTGTTGCAAGACTGGTAGGCGATAAGACTTTTTCTGGCATTCTCTGCTTACAAGAACTTTAAGGTCTATCAAATGGACGTTAAATGTGCATTTATAAATGGAAAACTTAAAGAGGAAGTGTATGTTGAACAACCAGCTAGCTTTAAAGATTCAAGACATCCAGAATATGTTTTTCTTCTTGACAAAGCACTGTATGGGTTAAAGCAAGCACCCAGAGCCTGGTATGAACGTCTATCAAAATTTCTGATCAGCAAAGGATATGAGAAAGGTGAAATTGATACCACGCTTTTCATCAAAATAGGCAAAGGTATGTTAACTATTGTTCAAATTTATGTGGACGACATAATTTTTTGCTCTACTCATCAAACAGAAGTTGATTTGTTTTCTAAGTTGATGGAAACTGAATTTGAACTGAGTATGATGGGAGAATTAACTTTCTTTCTTGGACTTCAAGTTAAACAAAGTACCTCTGGTATTTTTATTAATCAAGCAAAATATGTCTCTGACATGTTAAAGAAATTTCATTTTCAGAACTCATCAACTATGAAAACACCTATCTCTCCTAGTATGAAACTAGGTCCTGATCCCTCTGGAAAACCTGTAGATATCACGGCTTACAAAGGTATGATAGGTTCTCTTTTATATTTGACAGCAAGTAGGCCAGATATTATGTTTGCCACTTGTCTTTGTGCTCGTTATCAAGCTAATCCTAAAGAATCTCATTTGGCTGCTGTCAAAAGAATTTTTAGATGCTTAAAGGGAACTCCTTCATTAGGTCTCTGGTATCCAAAAAAATTTGGGTTTGATTTAATGGCATACACAGATTCTGATCATGCAGGTTGTAAGTTGGACAGAAAAAGCACCTCTGGTAGCTGTCAACTTCTGGATAATCGTCTTATCAGCTGGACTTCCAAGAAACAAAATTGTGTTTCAACATCTACTGCAGAAGCTGAATATGTTGCTGCTGCTAGCTGTTGTTCCGAAGTCATTTGGATGAAAACCCAACTCAGAGACTACGGTCTAATCTATGATAATATTCCCATTCTCTGTGATTCTGAAAGTGCAATTGCCATTACAGAAAACCCAGTTCAGCACTCCAAAACAAAGCATATTGATGTTAGGTATCACTTTATCAAAGATCATGTAGAAAAAGGTACAATAGAAATGTATTTTGTTTCTACTGATTACCAACTGGCTGACATTTTTACAAAAGCTCTGGATGAGAAGCGTTTTAATTTTTTAATCAGCAAGTTGGGAATGCTAAACATGTAATTTTTACTCTTAGAAGTTATCAGAGACCTCTGATCGTCTTCTAAACATCATCCAGAAGCACTCAGAGACCTCTGATCGCTTCTGGTTTAAGTTATTTTGTTGCATTTTATTTCTTTCCATCCAAGTTTTATCAGAAAGGCGCTAATCCAAGAAGCAAAGAGGGAACTTATCATTCAAGGGGGAGCTTCTTATTCAAGGGGGAGATTATTATTCAAGGGAGAGATTAGTATTCAAGGGAGAGCTTATAAATCAAGGGGGAGCATATTATGCAAAGGATGTTATATCTTTCAGAGGGGAGTTTCTTCAACTGCTCAAAGCCTAACACTAAGTTAGATGTCTTATGAATTTTTTCATCCACTTAAGTTTCTTCTGAATCTTCTTATTCTGTGTTTCTCTTGCCGTCAAGGTCTTTCAGAACGCCTATGATTCAGTTCAAACTTCTACTAGATGATGATTTATAATTGACATTTTTTTTTAAAATTTTATGAATCAAAATATTCCAAAATTTTTATTGAATATCTACATTTTTTTTAACTCTTGCCGTCAAGGTTATTTAAAAATTTCTATATTCAATTTTAAATTTTTCTTATTATTTTTCTTCATAAAAATTTTAAACTTTTAGTTGGATCAATTTTTTTCCCAGATGACTGATTTTTAATTCTAAATAAACAGAGTTATATATTTCAATTTGTTCTTTAATTAATTTCATTTAATTACTCAACAAATTGCTTTATATTCTCTTTTTATTTACTTTTGGGATAATCAACCGATTTTAAGTCGATAACCTCTCCGTTTTCTCTTCAAAAATCGTGTCCTACTCATCCCTCATACTTTCCACGTGTCATTCAATGTGTGACTGCATGTATCCACGCCTGCGTGCTTACATCATCTTTTCTGAACCGTTTTCTTCTCCTCCCAATACACAAACCCCTTCCAATTCCAATTTGGTCTCATATAAAATCCCCAAATTTCAGATACCCTTCTTCTTCCTCTCCACTGTTACTGCTCTCACTCTTACAAACTTGCTTGCAACTCTCTCCAACTTTCATCCATGGCTTCTCACCTTGCAAATCCTTCTATCAACGATGACGAAGGACGTCTCGTTGATTCTACTGCCGAAAGTGCTCCGTTCGTCAAACTGCGATTGAAAGCAAACAATGTGCAGGTTCTTCTTGATCCAAATACTTACCAGTCCGAATTCAGAATTATGGTTGAATTTTTTCAACAGCATGTCCTTAATCGAGCCCTAACTCTGACAAACCCAAATGTTCCTAAAATTTACGTTCAGGAAGTGTGGCAATCAATGTACATTCAAGATGATGAGACCCTGCTAGGAAATTTCAGTCACCCTGATCATCCTGATACTGCTGTGGAAATACCCATTACAAAGAAGAAATTAGCTAGATATTTTCATTTACCCTCTTCACATGTACTACTTCATGGTGCATTAGTTCCAAATCCAGCCCTAGAATCGAACCCTTCTCCTGAAGCTTTTTTATCTTTCATTATCTTTCTTGGTTACAATGAACCCATAGGTAAACTTTCTGAGTTCAAGAGAAAACAGTTACCCCCAATGTGGAATCTCCTAGTTTCTATCCTGAACAAGAGTCTCACTTGTAACATTGGGTCTCTCGATCAAGCAAGCAGGAACATCTTGACTATCATGTATGGCATGTTTTTTAATCTCCCCTTGGACTATGCAAGCCTCATTTTTCAAGAGATTAAAGCTGCTGTACACACCAAAGTAACCCATCAAAACCAAGGAAAACCTCTTCCAGCTCTGATGTTTCCACGCTTTTTATCTCTGGTTACTTATCCTGCAATTGGTGCTCTCAAGGCTCCACTCGTTCAACCATTTTGCAAAATTGCATCAATGAGCACTCACCGTCCGACCATCGACCGCAATGGCTATCCTTCTCCCAGAGAGCTTTCAAGGTACATGCTCAACCTAATTCCCTGTAGCTCTTCTTATCTACAATCCTATAGGAGCTCTATGAATTTCTCAGAACAGAGACTTTCTACCCCAGAGCATTTAGAGCCAGTTCTAGCAAGTGAGGGGTCAAGTGAGAATGAGGCTGAAAAGAATTTGAGTGAACATCCGAGTGGTTCTACCCATGCTGACCTCTTGTTAAAAAAAGGTACTGAACATGTCCATCGTGACACACTTGAGCGAATCTCACCAACATCCCAAAGGGTAACTTCATTATCTGAGGTAGATGTCAACCCATCTACTTTCATTGACCAAGGACAACCCAGTCCAAACCACCCAGAAACCATCCGATCAGAGGATATTTCTTCTTCCTCTTCATCATTCTCTCAACAAAATGATGATGCAAATATAAGAGTTCATTTGCCTCGGAACTCGACACCTTCCCCACACAATGTTGATGTCTGTGTGACTAACAACGATTTAGGTGTCTCAGAAGATAAGTCCATATCTTCTGATAGATTAGAGGCTAGTGAAATCCCATCAGAGGGGTTACAGCCACAGGTTGCACCACTTACCGGAGTGTTTACTCTCCATAAAGGTAAGCACATTGTCTTCAACACCTCATCCTCTGATGATGAGGATTCTGTTGAGACAATCAGAACAACCGAAAGGGTGCCTGTTAATAACAGTCCTCAACGACAGGTTGGAAGTCCCTCCACACTCAACGTCAAAACAGGTGTGAATGAGGGCCTCTCTGCACGTGGGAGAAAAGGGGCTCCATGTGTTGGAGATGCACCGGTTACCCATTCTGAATATGTCACCAATGCAGTTGCAGGCATTTGGTGATAAAATTCAGAGATCTGTGGAGGATCTAAAACTATCTCTAGACTCTCAAAATGCCATGCTTCTAGCTATTCATGATGAACAAAAACAGCAAGCCCAGACTCTGGAAGCCTTAAAAGACCTCATTTCTACCACTGCTGCAACACATCAGAGCCAAGCTTCTGATCATTACTCTTCTCTGCATACTGGAATCCAGGCTATTTCTGAGGCTATTCTCTACATTCCCGAGGCAATTCCAACTCCAGAAGTCACAATCTCTGTTGATGAATACAGTTCCTTAGTAGCCGATCTTCACAAAATTATCAAGGCTATTCATCCCTCTGCAGACACTTCTGAATCTTCTCTGATCAAGAAATCTGATATGGCTGTCTTCCAGAAGGCCATGCTTGAACGCATCAACTCTCTCTCCTCCAAATATGTTTCAAAAACAACTGCCTGCACTTCTAATGTGGATTTAAAGTTATCATCTATGGAAACCTCTTTGTCTCAGCTTACAACTCTGGTAAGTTCTCTTTCTAATTCTTTTAATGAAAAGAAAAAGGCCAAGGAGGAGCGTACTTGCGAAAAAGCAGAACTGAAACGCAAAAGATCTGAGGATCAGGACCCTGATTCTCAGAAGGGGGAGAAAGCACCAGAATCAAAGAAAGTCAAACCCACAACCAACACTGAAAGCTCAAATCCAAATCCAATGTCATCTCCATCTACTTCAGCCAAACACCAATCATCCTCCAAGCAGCAAACTCCGACTGAAACTTCTCATACCCAAACCCCTTTGACTCCAACTCCATTAGCCACTCACTCTGGGCCTCTTCCAAAAGATCCAGAGATAGCCAAATTCATTCTTGAGGTTGTAGGCAACACAAGACAAACACCATATTCCTCCTCAACTCAAGTTGAAATAGCTAAAGAAAAGGAAGCCAAAGCCAGAGCTGAGGCATCAAAGGCTAAAGTTGAAGCCTTGAACAAACAAAGAGAAGAAGAACGAATTGAGGCTGAAATAAGAGCTAAAGGCCGAAGCGAAAGAGCCCTTGCGAAGCATCAAACGCTCGACGAGAGATGGAAAGAGAAACGATTGCGGTGCAAGAGCAAATGCCGAAGGATCGTCAAGTAGAGCAGCAGAGAATAGACAAAAGATTCAGAGGCTTGGAAGAATTGAACTACCAATTCTGGAAATTACCAAACGGCACATGTATGCTCCTATAGATCAGAGAATCTATCTCATGCTGCCCAACTTCTCAAACGCCTACAATGTAAGTGATGCTATTAAAGACAAATTCATGGCACACAGACAAGCAAGAAAGGATGTTTATTCCGATGTACCTATCAAACGAATCTCTGCAATAAAGCATTCACCTTTTGAGGATACCGAAATTTGGTACACAATCTATGAGGTTATCAGAGAAGACAATACGACTTATTACTTCTGTGATAATGATCTATTGTCCATCTTTCCCTCTGATGTTATTTCTCTGGAGAATTTCATGAAGGCTCAAATGAATAGAAGAATTGATGATCAAGATCAAATTGTTTATTCTCGAATTATTCAATGCATGAAGTCCTACATCCGGTACAAGAGACAAGTAGATTTTCAAATAGGAATCAATTACAATGTTGATAACCTAGCTATCTCTGCACCCAATGAAGATCTAGAAGGCATCAACAACATGAGAATCGACAGAGTACTAATAGACCCAGAGGAAGGAGTAATCTTCAGAAGGCCAGACAGAAAGAGCTTCTTCAGAATCAAAGAGGCACACAAATACTCATCAGAGGTTGTTTACATTGCAAAAAGCTTCATCTCTGTTGATGTTAACAATCACAATCCAGAGGTAATCGAGAAGATGATCAAAAGGCTTTCAAATTTATTATCAATCAGAGAGATCATTAATAAGATTGGAAAGATTGTTTCTGAGGTCGCTCCTTTCTGAACAGACTTCATTCTTCTGATTTCATACTTAGGGGGAGATTGTTACACTTTTGAAAATATGAATCACAAGATGAAGAATATGACGTGGCACATACATCAAGGATGTCTACCTTTTGCAACCGACTAAGTTTGTTACACGCTCCCATCACTTACACGTGTCAGTTTGTAATAGGTTTAGATGTTGACTTTTACTTTATTCTATTTGTATAAATAGATCTTTTCTTAGTTGTAAAAGTTGTCAATTGAAAGAGTAATATTGAAGAACTTACTGTGCGTCATTCCATGTATCTGTAATCACAATTCAGGTTATAATACATTGTTATTTTGTTCTTGAATCTTTGATCGAATCTTATTACTGTTGATTAATCGATATAAATTGCTTCCGCTTATACTCTGTTTATAATTCAATCGATTAATCTGTGAAGAAGAGAATTTGGAACCAACAGTTCATTCAAATCATCTTTGTCATATTACTTTATTACTTAATGTTTGTGTTATCGTTGTGCTTGTCAATCTGGGATCAACAAGTGGTATCAGAGACTACGATCTGAGTTTTTACGATTTTATGAGGGTTTCCACTAAACAGAAGGTATTTTTTTCGATTTCTGCGATTTTTGCCGTTCCTTGATTTTTTGTCGAGTCCCTCACATTCATGCTTTACCCGACAAAACTTCAAACTGCTTTTCATCGACTCACTCATATCTGTTAATTTTTTTTATCGATCCTTATATCTATTTGTGTGTGTCTTTCGATTTTTTCTTCTGAGTTTTTCTCGATTTAATCATATATTGCAAAAAATTTATCGAATCCCACTACTGTTCTTTGAATTTTTATCGATTCACTGACAATTTCTTGAATTTTTATCGACTCTCATATAAATTTTTTTTAATCTGTTTAATTCAAGTTACTCTAGTTTATTTTATTTACTTTTGAATCTCTTTATATAAGAAAACTCAGGAACTAGTGACTCCTGCAGCTTTTCTTACTAAGGAATTCGCTGGTAAATTCATAAACTCTAGTAATATTGATATTTTTTGTAATTGAACGAATAAGAAACTCGAGAACCTAGACATTCTTGTTCATAAAAATAGTTGTTCTTTTTAGTCAAGAACCTTTTGTTCTTGTTTTCTGGTTTATCAATCACAGAAAACTAGGATTAAAAATTATTTATCTTTTTGTCGATTCCTGTTGAATCGAGGAAAATTTTTCATCGAACCTTCTGGATTCGATAAATTCTCTTTATATAAACGCATCTAATCCAGATAATCAGGGTTATCAATCGATAAAAATCTGTTTATCGATTCAAATTTCTCTAAGCAAGTTCATCGATTCTCCTTCACCCGATAACAATTTTTATCGAGCCACCTTCACACGACAATAATTTTTATCGAGCATCTTTCAATCGACAATAATTTTTATCGAGCATCTTTCAATCGACAATAATATTTATCGAGCATCTTTCACTCGATAACAATTTTTATCTAGCATCTTTCACTCGATAACAATTTTTATCGAGCATCTTTCACTCGATAACAATTTTTATC
This sequence comes from Silybum marianum, assembly GCA_036898165.1. Lineage (NCBI taxonomy): Eukaryota > Viridiplantae > Streptophyta > Magnoliopsida > Asterales > Asteraceae > Silybum > Silybum marianum. Next base: position 8,013,190 of record CM072540.1, on the reverse strand, counting down.
GAGCATCTTTCACTCGATAACAATTTTTTTTGTTTTGTCAATCGATAAAAACCTGCTGTTTCACGACACTACTCAGAAATTTCTAAAAACTCACCGATCGAGGTCATCTAGTAAGTACAATGACTACCCGTGAAGCCATGGCAATTGGTTCAGACACCAAACCACCTATTCTCTTTCCGGGCGAATATTCTCAATGGAAGGATAGATTCCTTGAATTTATTGAACGCCATGACTATGCCGATGAGATCATGCGTTCTATCAAAGAAGGCCCTCCTCCAATTTTCTATCAGGATTTTCCGGCTATGCCAAACAATACTCCTCCCGTGGCCACACGAAGGGAAGTAAAATTAAAGAATGCATGGGATGCAAACGAGAAGAGAATAATGAGAGGTGACCAATTAGCACGATCTTATCTACTGATGAGCCTCCCAAATGACATCTATATGAGCATCGCTAGCCACAAGAAAACGGATAAAGAAATGTGGGAGGTAATAGAAAAATTCATGCTTGGAACCAAAATGAAGAGTTCAAGGCCAAAGACGGAGAAAGTCTTACGAACAGTTATACCCGTTTCGTTCAATTGGTAAACGAGCTAAGCAAGAATGAAATTCGTAAGACTAAGATCGAGAATAACGTCAAATTCGTTAGCAATCTTCAACCGGAGTGGCGCCGGTTTGCTAATCAAATCAAACACAACAAATATCTTGCTGAACTCGATCTGCATGAAGTATATGAAACTCTTCAGCAAAACGAAGAGGAGGTACTTGAACTAATGGGGTTGAACTCTAAGAAGAACCCGAATCCAATAGCTTTGGTGGCAAAAGACTCTTCTTCAAATTCTCAAGAAATGTTTCCTGAATTGGAAGAAGAGGACTTTGCTGGCCTTCCTTATGAGATCTTTTCAACAAAAGTTCTCACGTCGCTCGAATCCCAATAAACAAAGGTATGCATCGGGATCCAAAAATCATGAGCGAAAGGCTCTGTTTGAACCCAAGCCAAGAAGAGAAGAACCGCGCTCAACACCCAAACCCGAAGATAAATTCAAAGGTGAGATGAGCCTATGCTATAACTGCGGAAAATCTGGCCACTACGCACGAGAATGCAAGAAGCCGATAGTCCAAGATTCCAACTACGTCACATACAAATTAATGTTGGGAAAAGCAAAGAGAGGCCGACAAAGTTCTTTTAGCTGAAGATGAACAATGGCTCAATCAAAATCATGATTATGATATGGAAAAGGATACCCAAGCACATTTCAGTTTGATGGCTTATTCCAATGACAATCCTTCACACGCTTCCGACTACACGCCCGAGGTAAGCCCTTATGACTATGATGCTTTTGTATCTCAAATGAATGATCTGATGTACAAAATTAAATGAATTACAATCTAAGTTGAAAACCGAGAAACTCTTGGTTTCCAACCTAGAAGCAGCCTTGAAAATAATCATACTCAACTGCTTCTTATTCAAACCGAACTTGTAACTTCCAAGAGTATAGCTCACAATCTTGAAACGGAGAAAATGATTTTTCAAGAAGAAAATTATTTATTAAAACAACAACATTATGATCTCACACTTCAACTTAACAAACCTAAAGGTGAGACTGCAGAATTTTCTGCCAAGTTTGACTTTGTTAGTTTTCAAAGACAAGACCTCTTAGAAAAACTCAAAGATTTGGAATTAAAACTGTATAAAATTGGTCAAACTTAGCATACAATTCACTTAAATGCTCCGAAAGATTTAAGTTCTAAAGTCGGGTTAGGATTTGATAACCCGAAACATTTAGAAAAGGCAATCTATAATACTCCGACAATTTATAAGTTTGAATATCTGAACCTTAGTCCGGATTATCAAATTCAATTTATAAAGTCGGATCCTGATGTCAAAGAAAGAGAAGATTGGAAGAGACAAAACAAAGATTTTTATCAAATTCCTTTCTGCTATCCTCAAATATTAGAAGAGGAATCTTCAAAAGAATCTCTTCCAAACAACTACTTTCCATCTTATTCTGCAGAGGAACATCAAAATCCAATTCCTGAATGTAAACCATACATTCCCACTCTATTTTTGGAAAAGCAAATCATTCAACTTGAAAAGGTATTGGAATTTGGCGGAAAACGAAAAGGAAAAACTTTTAACAAAAATACAACAACTTGAACACGAGACTTTATAATTCAGCAAAAATCATGAAAATGATACTATTTCAAATATCTCCACATGTAAAGCCTTCGTAAGCAATTATTTAGATGATTGCGAAGAGTTATTTAAAAAAAAATGTTCCTTTTCGTACGACCAAATCAATGATAAATTAGATGCCCTTTCTAATCACTCTTCACTTGAATCGGACGAGTGCTTAAAAAACATGTGTGTTGATTTTGACTTCAATCCTGTACTTCCAAATCACACGGAGTTTTTAGACAAAGACAAACAACCAATGGAGTCGGTTTCTCTTCCGAAGAAATCAACGGAGTGTTCCACAAGTCAAAATCCCAACACTCCCAAACAAGCAAACTCCACTCATGTATTTAAAAATCATACTAATCGTGTCCCTCTTAATGTTTCAGCGGTTCATACTCTAGAAACCAAACAAGTTTGGGTCAAAAAGGGCACGAGTACTACAAAGTCATCCTCCCGCAAAGAAGACAATTTTTCTTATTCAAATGTCAAAAGAAACAATAATCGTTTTAGATTTCCTTATAAAATTCATTCATTTCGACATTTAATTAAATTTTCTAGTAATCAACTTTGTTGTTCCAATTGCGGTGTGAATGATTTTGTGCGCATTGATTATGATTATGGTTATTTTCCTAGCATGCAAAATTCGTATAATTCTCATCATAACTTTTATCCATCATCACCTATTTATAAATGGTTCCTAAGCAACACATGACTAACACCACTAAGTCTCACTTCAAGTGGGTACCCAAAGGTGCAATGTCAACTAACCCCAATGGACCCATTTACAAATGGGTACCTAAATCTGTCTAATTTTGTGCAGATCGGTCATGTGTGGTTCTTAGATTCTGGTTGCTCCAAACATATGACCGGACAAAAAGAGCTTCTTGCCAAATACACTGAGAAGAAGGGCGGATTTGTTAAATTTGGCAACAATCATTTGGCACCAATCAAAGGATATGGTGATATCATCCATAACAACATCACCATCTCTGACGTTTCATACGTTCAAGGCCTGAGTCACAACTTATTGGGCATTGAAAAATTCCGCGACAAACAACTTGATGTCAATTTCCGACCCAAATGATGATGTGTACGCACTTTTGATGGCAAAGAGTTATTAGCCGGCACGCGCAAGTCCAATCTTTACACCATCAATCTTTCCCAAGTGACCGCAACATCAAGCGTTTGTTTGCTCTCAAATGTATCTAGTCCGAAGACGTGGTTATGGCATCGACGTCTATCTCACTTGAACTTCAAGAACATTAATCGCCTCTCTATTCAAGGACTAGTCGCCGGTCTTCCTGCCATTAAATTTGACAAACCACATCTATGCGACGCATGCGAGAAGGTCTCTCACAAACCCAAGGTGGTTCATAACACAACTCGACCTCTTCAACTCATTCATATGGATTTGTGTGGCCTGATGCGGACTCAAAATATACATGGAAAGAAGTATGTTCTAGTAATGGTGAATGATTTCTCTCGTTTCACATGGGTAAAATTCCTTCACTCCAAGGATGAAACTCCCGACACCATCATCTCATTTCTCAAAGCCATTCAAGTCAAACTAGAACTTACTGCTCAAACCATCCGCAGCGACAATGGAACCGTATTTAAAAATCGTACCCTTGACGGTTATCTCGATTCGGTTGGATAACCCACACGTTTTCTGCAGCTAGAACTCCACAACAAAATGGTGTGATTAAACGTCGGAATCACACTCTAGTTGAAGCGGCTCGCACTATGCTCACTTTCTCCAAGCTTCCCCTCTATCTTTGGGCCGAAGCTATCAATACTGCGTGCTACACATAAAACCGGTCTATCATCAACAAGCGCTTCAACAAGACACCGTATCATTTGGTCTACGATCGGGTTCCCTCCATCCATCATCTTCGAACCTTTGGCGTTCTCTGCTTCGTTCTTAATGAAAAAGAAGATTGTGGAAAACTCAAGCCAAAGGCCGATGAAGCTTATTTTCTCGGCTACTCTCCAAATGCATCACCATATTGGGTCTACATGAAACACGCACGTTTCGTCACTGAAAGCGTCAATGTTCAATTTGATCCTAACGCCGAAATGGCTCTTGAACACGACAGTTCTGGACCCTCTCTAACTGGTATATTAGCTTCCGATCACATCCGTTCGAAGCCTGTCCCAAACCCCGATCAACCTTCAACGTCCAAATCCAATATGTCAAATCTGGATGACCTATTCGAGTACTTCTACTCGGACTACTTTGGATCTTCCACTGATACTTTCATTCAGATTCCCCCACCTACCTTGGAGTTTGCCGAGACCACTGACCATTCTGGCCCGCAAATTACCACGGACACTGTCTCCACTGCTGCAACTCCAAGCACATCTACATCTGCTCCTCCTACTCCAATGGATGCTCCTCTCGTTCCACCTGAACCTCAACCGGCTGCTCAATCAAGTCCTGCAGAACCAACATCCTCTCCCCCACCATCCACTTCGGCCCCTAAGGATGTCACAAGTGCTACAAGATCCTCTGCCGTGGCTCCAACCTTGGAATCACTTCAAGATCTTCTGCTAGGCTCATATGAAGATGAAACCCCGGATCCAAATTCATTTCAACCGCTTCCTCATACAACCAAATGGACCCGTTCTCATCCCGTTGATCAGATAATTGGCGATCCAACCAAACCAGTCACTGCACGAGCCGCCTCGGCCAACGATTGTATGTTCTCTTCGTTCATAAGCAAGATTGAACCCACATCCATTCACGAAGCAATGAATGATCCTGATTGGATTGTGGCCATGCAAGAAGAACTCAATCAATTTGATAGCTTGAAAGTTTGGCGCCTTGTCCCCCGTCCTCGAAACAAAACCATCATTGGCACGAAATGGATTTTCAAGAATAAGCAAGATGAGGATGGACTCGTCATACGCAACAAAGCTAGACTTGTCGCAAAGGGATACCACCAACAAGAAGGGAATGACTATGACGAAACATTTGCACCCGTAACCCGCATTGAAGCAATTCGAATGTTCTTGGCATATGCGGCACACAAGAACTTTGTGGTTTTCCAAATGGACGTCAAAACAGCCTTCTTAAAAAATGTTATGTGTGAAAAAGTGTATGTCTCTCAACCCGACGGGTTTGTCGACTCCTCCAAACCAGATCATGTCTATATTCTGGACAAGGCCCTCTATGGCTTAAAACAAGCCCCGCGCGCATGGTACGATAGCTTGTCTGCCTATTTAGTGAAAAATGGATACTCCAAAGGTAAAATTGATCCAACTCTTTTCATTAAAAAAGAGAAAGGTGACATTATGCTCATTCAAGTTTACGTGGATGACATCGTTTTCGGTTCGACTAACCCTCAACAATGCAAGGAGTTCTCCGAACTCATGATTGCAAAATTTAACATGAGCATGATGGGAATGATGAATTTTTTCCTTGGTCTTCAAATAAAACAATTTTCTACGGGAATATTCATCAACCAATCGAAGTACATCTCGGACATGTTGAGCAAATACAACATGACGTCATGTTCACCGATTGGTACTCCCATGTCTCCGGGCTCAAAACTACACACTGATCCCTTGGGAAAAGCAGTGGACTCTAAAAATTACCGGGGCATGGTTGGTTCCCTAATGTATCTCACGGATAGTCGTCCGGACATAATGTTTGCCACATGCCTTTGCGCGAGATATCAAGCATCTCCTAAGGAATCTCACTTGAGTGCTATCAAACGTATTTTCCGGTATTTAAAAGGTACACCTAATCTTGGCCTATGGCATCCCAAGGATACGGGTTTCGAGCTAACTGCCTTTTTAGATTCGGATCACGCCGGATGCATGCTCGATCGAAAAAGCACATCGGGATACATTCAATTCCTCGAAGATAAACTGGTAAGTTGGTCCTCCAAGAAGCAAGCTTGCGTCTCCACCTCTACCGCGGAAGCCGAGTACATCGCTGCCGCAAGCTGCTGCTCTCAAGTACTTTGGATGCACACACAACTCAAAGACTATGGATTCTGGTTCGATAAGATTCCCATCTAATGCGATTCCAAAAGCGCCATAGCCATCTCAAGCAACCCTGTCCAACACACGAAGACAAAGCACATCGACGTTCGATATCACTTCATCAAAGATCACGTCGAACGAGGTACAATTGAATTATATTTTGTAAATACGGAACTACAGCTTGCCGACCTGTTTATCAAGGCACTAGATGAGAAACGCTTCCAGTTCCTAGTATCCAAGTTGGGAATGCTCAATCTCAAAACCTGATTCTCACAATTCAATCAGTTTCAAAAGACTCAAAAACGTCTATCCACGGGTTATGCACATTCACCTTACACGTCAATCTGCATCACTCTTGGATTCTCTTTTTTTCTGATTTTTGGACTTTTCTTACATTTCCGTATTTTCCAAATTTCTTCCATTTGTGTTCCTGTCTGTTTCGTTCTGCGTTTCACTATGGTCCAACTTTCGAGGGGGAGCAACAAGGTACGTCTTCTATCAATTCACGTTCCTAGGGGGAGCACACATTCTTATGCAGACATTAAGGGGGAGGCTTATTCTTTATCAAAAAAAAAAATCAAGTGAGGTTCTCGGCCCCTAAGGCCCCGACAACAATGGGATTGTCGACCTAACTTGGCTCGACAACCTCCCCAATCGACACCTCGATAAAAGATATTTTTCCCGGCCCTATCACCAACTGCCACGTGTCATCACCCGATGACCACTATTTAAAGAACTCGGGCCCCTCAATGAGAGAACCTTTTCACACAAGTTTTGAATTTCCCTCTTTCTCTCTGAAAAAAAACCCTTCGAGTTCTTGACCTTTAGTGATCAGGTTCTCAAATCTTCGAGTTTCTTAGATCTGAAAGCATCACCAGGTTCGTAATTCTCCCCTTAACATATTTAATACTTTCACTTAATGCTTTTATCCAATGCATGATTCCATAATGAGGCTTGAATAGTTCGTTTTTTTTAAAAACCCTTTGGGTTTCCGAGTTTGACTGTAAACAGTCAATTTTGTGAGTTTTGTAGTGAGTATTAGACCTGAGTGCTTTATTAAACTTGCTCCCTATCACTAATCGCACCTAGACATAGGATTTTGCCTTAGTTTTAGGCCTTTTTCTGAACCTGATCACTTAGGATAACCTCTGAAAACTTATGCTTTTTTATCGAGTCCTTCTAGTGGTACTTGTTTTTTTATCGACCCAAGTTAGATAGCCAAAACACCTTCGTCCTCACTAAGGGTTTTTATCGAGCCCATAGGACTCGATAACTTTTGTTATTGACTCACATAGGATCGATGTAAATCACCAAGTGTTTTTTATCGAACCCTTAGGGCTAGATAACTTTTGTTATCGACTCACATAGGATCAATGTAAATCACCAAGTGTTTTTATCGAACCCTTAGGACTCGATAACATTTGTTATCGACTCACATAAGATCGATGAAAATCACTAAGTGTTTTCATCGAACCCTTAGATCTCGACAACATTTATTATCGAGTCTCTTTGATTGGATAACTTGGTCTTAAATTTCAAAGTCTTTTCATCAAGTGCTTAAGGATTGATAACATGCTATATAAATGTTCAAGTGTTTTTTATCGAGTCATATTGGATTGATACAATGATTAAGGATTTTAATCGAGTCTCAATGGATCGATAACCTGTTCTTCACGATTTCCTAAGTAAACTCATTGACCCTTTAGGATTCGACATAAATTGTTAAGTTTCTTTTCTGACTCGATAACCTGTGTTTCTCGATTCCCAATGACTCGACATCTATCTTACAGATACACAGGTTTTTTCTTTCAATTTATTACAAGTCTTTTTGTCGCCTAACTACACTCAACGTCTGTTGATTCTCGATCCCATTGCAGTCGATAACATTTGTTATCGGCCCAATGGGACTCGACAAAAAGACTTAGAAATTTTTTGTTTTTGTTCATCATTTCCTAGCACTGACTATTCATCTATTTTGACTAACTGTCTTATTTCAGTACACATGGCTGCAATGAACGATCCTAACCTCTCTGATGATGAACACCTGATGCCTTACGAACGCTCAACAGAATCCAGCATCAACGCGGTTAACCGGGATGAAATCCCGATGACAAAAGCACCTCTGCGGAAGATCAAACCAAACAACCACCGACTCGATTTTGGCATCACCATCGAACACCAAGTAATAGAGATACTTGAGTGGCTAGGTGGGGTGACACGAGTAGTCGATAATGAGTCCATGTCTTTTTCAATATTCATCTCCAAAGAATGAGAATGAAGAGATTATATGGCAACCCGATTTACTAACTCGGTTTGGTGGGGATCTTTTTATTCTTTTGATCTTGTCTCACAGTCACCATATTCTTTTAGCTCACTAGCACTCATCTCGCAAAAAAATTCAACTAAATCTCCCTCATTTTAGTCTCGTATTCACTCACATTTGATAATGATTGTAAATGTGAAGGTAGCATGCATAAAGATGAAGAAGAGTTCTTCTTCTATTTATACCCGTTGCATTAAATGCAAAGCAAAAGGTATATGCAACGTGTCAAGTTTCTATGCAAGACTTGTCCTTTGTTCGAAAGCAACCATGCTTCTGGCCGGATATGAATAGTAACCAAATCAGATTTGATGGGGACATAAGAGACAAGTCGCACGTCCTTTTCTGACAGGTATTTGAGTTTTGACATTTGTGCATCGTGAACAAGACCAACATTGATCTTGCTGAGTAGGCCTCACTTTGATGAGTGAACCAGAAGCTTCAAGAATGAAGTCTTTAGTTATCACTGAGGCTTTTGCAAGATCTCACACTTTAGATAGATGAACGTTGCTATCACTAAACCGCTTCATATCATGAGCTATTCATCTCTTTCTTTAGCTATGCCTTCGACAGTCGCTGAATGGCTTTATGGCGTAAGTGTTGTTCTTTAAATCTTTGGAGATAGGATGTTGTTCCTGATCATCAGTGATCACTAAACACAGTCAGTGTGTGCTATCGCTGACTTCTGAACACTATCCTGATAGATATCAGAAGTAGCTTCGAAAGAAGACTAGGTTCTGAAAAGAAAGATTCAGAAGTCTGAAGAAAAGTGAAGTAAAGCCTAAGGCATAACTTCTGAAGTGGCTACTTCAGAAGTTCTGAAGATTCTGAAGAAGTTCTGAAGATTCTGAAGGAGTTCTGAAGATTCTGAAGAAGTTCTGAAGAAGTTCTGAAGAGGATTCTGAAGACACTTCTGAAGAAGTTCTGAAGATGTTCAGAAGCAATTTTGAACATGTCTGTTATTTTTGTACTGTATCTTTAGCATTTCCATTTCTATATAAATAGACAGTTTGATCGGTTGTTATAACTAACGTTGATAGATAGAGCTTGTAAAGATACACATATTGTAATACAGTTCAGTAATCAATACAACATACAACTTCAGTGATCGAATTCTTGTTCTTGTTCTTGTTCTTTAATCTTTCTACATTCTTGATTGTTTGGGATCTAACATATCCTATATATGGAATTTTCACTGAGTATAAGAGGAATCATATTCAAATCACTGAAAGGAGTTTGGATCAACAATGTTTCATGGCTAGGTCCTTCCGGTTCTGGATTAACCACAGAAACTCTAAAATTCCTATCACACACGTAAAAATATCCAATGCTAAGCTGTTGATGTTGTCGGGAGCAGCGACATTTAACTTCGATTTCTAAACTGAATTGTTTAGAAGTCAAACATATGTAGCAGAGGTTCTAAACTGAATTGTTTAGAAGTTAATATGAAACACAGGTTCTGAACTGATGTGTTCAGAAACTAATACATGAATAAATATGTTTAGAAATGTCAATGAACAAATACGAACGCTAAACAGAATTACTCAATAAGCACAGTGTTTGGAAAAAATAATGATTATAATGTAATTGTGACGAACAATTCACAATTATTATTTCGAAGAAGAATCGAATCATTTATTGGGACTTTTGAATTTGTGATGAATTTTAAACGAGTGTACTTCCACCGAAGATATGAGACATGGAAATAACAAAATCAAGAAAATATTACACGTGGTAATCCAAGGATAGATTTGAAATAGAAAGAAACAAACACAAGTAAGTTTCTCGGATTGAACTGCCACGATTCTGTGTAATACAATTTTCAAACAAGATAATATGGTATAAAGGATTTTCCCCTAAAAGATAAAAATTACTTACTCGCTTTCAAACCAATCAAAGTCTGATCATGTGTTTGGATAATCGGAGTTCAACACGACACATGATAACCTGCAAAACAGATTAAGCAAATTTTAGTACCCATACCTTTATGGGTCCTTGCATCTTAGTGTTGGAACCCTAGGAGAGCCGCCGACTCCAACTACCGTCCTTCAAAATAAAAAGAGTTTGTATCGAGTAAAGTAGTGGCGATGCCATATGCAAAAGGGAAGAGACTCATAGAATGGCAGATACAAATAGAGCTGCCATTTTTGTACATTCAATGTACTCTACGGATAGAGGAGGCATGGAAGGGAGCCTTTTAGGTCCGATTCAACAAGATCAAAAGAGGAATCATACGGAAATCATCGAGTCGTATGTTTTATTGATGAAAGCTTAAAGAATTACTAACGCGTAAGTAAATTAAACGACTCTCATTAACGAATCCTCTACCCTAGACTCCTTTATATAGTAGGGTCTATTACATGGTAAGCCCAAGCCCATAAGGAATTAAACATAATATGGAAAGTTACAATTAATTCATTCCTTGTTTATAAAACTTTCTAAACTTAGGAATTTTAGTCCTAACAATCTCCCCCTAAAGTTTTATAAAGGAAGCATCTTCAAATCTTCTCCCCCTTGCTTTCTTTGGAAAAGCTTTAGTGTCATCGTTCTTCCAAGCTCCCCCTTGAAATAAGCTCTTACTCTTTGGTTTCAACTGAAAAATACCATATTCAATGTGCTATAACCGCCACTGATTACATAAAATACAGCTTCAATCTGTAGACAACTCGACACAACTGTTAGCCGCATGAATCAAAGATGCATGTGCGAGTAGCTTCAACGCTCAATGCATAATCAGTAAGAAAAACATTGAATCTGTCTTTAACCGCAAGTTGAATAAGAATTATGTGTAAAGAGCTTTAATCTTATAAACTCAAGGAACTTGGATCACCGAGGAAATGTATGACGAAATGGGAGATGATATTTCTTGATGAGCGTTGCTTCTTTGACAAACGATTGTTCAAATTATAGCCGATTTCCAGAATACTTCCAAAACAGAAAGCAACTAAACTCAGATCCAGTCTTCTTATTCAGATGAATGAATATCGTCATTCATCATTCTAGATCACAATCAAACCTCCAGACAGTAAATGGTTAGGAGTTAAGCACATAACAATAGCGTACACTTACTAAAACTGGCATCTAAGAAAAACTCCAGAATGTTGAGTGCAGAGAGTCAGAGTTCTGATTAATCCAACAAGATACAAAATCCAATCACCTTTGTCTTGCAAACTTTTCAAATCCGGCTTTGCACGAAATCCATGAACAATGATCCCCCTCCCGAGACTCAGCACTGGGGTTCCTCTATAAAAGAATGATGAAGTGCTCTTGAATGTTTACTTTTGATGTCATAAGGAAACATGGGTTGAAACTCAACTGTGGTCGACGAGATAAGTTTTTGTCGGGATCTGTATGAAGTTCCCGGGTCATATAGGTTCGAGAAAGATTTATGTCGGGTCTTATAGAATCGAGAAAACATGATGTCGGCTCAAGCATGGGTTGAGAAAAATGGTTGTCGGGGGTAGTGTACTCGAAACAAAAATTATCGGGCAAAGTGGAGTCGAGAAAAACGCTTGGGAACTTTTGAAGGCAAGCTTGTCGGGTCTGTGGGCTCGAGAGAAACTCATAGAAAATTATGAAGGGAAACTTGTCGATCCTTTGTAACTCGACAAAAAAACCATGTCGGGTCTTATGAGTTCGATCAGAGAATTTATGATGGACGCCCAGAAACTTAAAATATATCATGCAGATCAGATCGCGATAAAAACTTGCAGATTCGATATTTAATGAATAATCGATTCAAGCAAACTCGAAATATCTTAATCTCCAAGAAATCGATTTGAACATATAGATATTCAATCTTGAACACGTAAATAAAACTTCCAGATCGAAAGACACCATAAAAACTGAAAAACGATTCTGCAGTCCCGAAGAAAAACGACGCACAGTGAGAGAAAAAAAATAATGCTCGATAGTATCTTGATCTTGATTAATATGATGATCGTATCCAATCAGATAGATTCGATTTCGGCTCTAATACCACTTTTTAGGTCCGATTCAACAAGATCAAAAGAGGAATCATACGGAAATCATCGAGTCGTATGTTTTATTGATGAAAGCTTAAAGAATTACAAATGCGTAAGTAAATTAAACGAATCTCACTAACGAATCCTCTACCCTAGACTCCTTTATATAGTAGGGTCTATTACATGGTAAGCCCAAGCCCATAAGGAATTAAACATAATATGGAAAGTTACAATTAATTCATTCCTTCTTTATAAAACTTTCTAAACTTAGGACTTTTAGTCCTAACAGAGCCACTACGAAGAATCCTTTTGGAAGATACCGGAGCGAAACAATCAAGGTCTGAGGTATACTATAAGATCTGAACCATCTATTTCAATTAGATGTTCTAACAGTAGATCTTGTCACTGGGGATTCAGGAATAGAATACGTACCATACCATTTATTCACATACCTTTTATTCATAAAGTCATTTTTTCCACATGTTGAACAACGGATCTTGTTTTGGCTCAGACTGATCAGCTCATTGATTGATCGGATAAAATAAGGTAGATCAGTCCTAGAAGCAAATGACTTTGCATCAACTGCAGGAGATTTATGTGACTTGTTTCCAGCTTGGAAATCTACAGTTGATTTCCTTCTCTAAACCATCTTGACCTGCTTAGAATGATTAGTATTTGAACCAGAAATAGAAAAGTTATAGAAAAGATTAGAAGTACGAATCTGATTTTGTGAAAAATAATTTGATTTGATGAACGTTGATGGAGGAACATTTGCAAGTATAGAGCTTGAGGCGGTCTTGAATGAGCATACAGACTCAGCAGAATCATCAGGCAGTGACTGAGCAATAGTATCAGCACTAGCTCTGTCAGATAATTCAACTTTGAAGTTGATCGATCTCTTCAAACTCCTTGATTTTAGCACTCAGAACATTTCGTTCTTCAACGATCAAATCAAACTTATTTTGTATTTCAGACTTCGTATTCTGCTCTTTCATTATATCTATTTGAAGACCAAATAACTTACGTGTAAGATCAACAATCTTATTCTCAAACGCTTTCTTTTTCTCTTAAACTCTTTTTCTCTTTCAATAACTTTATCAATTCCAATATCATTACTATTATCCAATACTTCTTTTTCATGCTCTATCTGTTTTTCTAATTCAGAATTCTTCTTTGAAAAAACAGCAACCTTAGCTTCAGAAATTTGTCTTTCAGATTCGAAGCTACTTTTCTCATTCTCAAAGTTGATTTCTAACCACTTTCTCTTTTTCAGATGAATCTTTGACCAAAACAACATTCTTTTTCTCAATCAACTTTCTTTCAGTTACAAAATCTGTTAGGTCTGAAATTATTGTATCCGAGATGACAACTATTGAAGACATGAACAACCAAAAGTACAAAGTCAATAAAGTCAAAATTAGGAAGGTTTAATATAAGGAAAGGATAATTATCTTGTAAATGGAAATTGTATAATGCCTAAAACACTTACCTTCCTTATATAGATTAATGGTTTAATATAAATAGGAGTATTAGGCTATTCATTAAGGTGTGAATTATTAGTCAATTCATATTACTTAGAGAGAGAGTTGAATCTGATTTACATTGTAATCGATTATCATACCATCAAGAGATATACGACTATGTAAGTTCCTTAACATCTTTATTGTCGTATTACATTAATATTAACGTTTACTTGTCATTGTGCTTGTTCATCTGGGATCAACAAGTGGTATCAAAGCAGACGATCTGAGTTTTTGCGTTTTTCTGAAGTTATCCACGAAACAGAAGGTAATTTTCGATTTCTGCGTTTTTTTTTAGTTTTTATCGATTCATACTGTCTTAGCTATACCCGATAAAAACTCATAATTTTTAAGATCTGTTTTTTTCTCGATTCATTCTTCATTCGTTTAAATTTTTGTCGATTCATCGTAATATATCCTTGATTTCTGTTCAAACTATTTAAATTTGTTTTAATTAAAATTATTTTAGTTTATTTTGATTACTTTTGAAACTCTTTACATAAGAAAAAATTATGAACTAGTGACTCTTGCAGCTTTTCTTACTAAAGAATTCTCTAGTAAAAATCATAAACTCTAGTAATTTTGATTTTTTTTTTACTAAACAAATAAGAAACTCGAGAACTTAGACATTCTTGTCCATAAAAAGACTTGTTCTTTTTATTCAAGAACCCTTTGTTCTTGGTTTCAGGTTTATCGGTTAAAGAAAATTCGGATTAATTATCTTTGAATTTTTATCGAGCCCTTCCTAATTGACAAAATTTATTTTATCGAGTCATATAGAATCGATATAAATTTTTATCGATTCGGTTTTTATCGAGTCAAAGAATTTTTTTGTCGAATCTTAATCTATCGAGAAACTCCTAGTTAATGAGTCCTTTTTGATTGATAACTTCTTTTTATCGATTCAAAGTTTTTTTTTGGAAGTTTTATCGAGTCCCTATACCCGACAATAATTTTTATCGAGCCTCATAAACCCGACAAAACTCTTGTTCAGAAAGCCTCACCCGATTAAAATTGTTGTGGACCCCTGTTCTATCGAGAAAACTTTCTGTTTCACAAAACAAACTCAGAAAATTTTAAAAACTCACTGATCGAGATCATCAATCCAAGTACAATGACTACTCGCGAAACTTTGACCATTGGTTCAGACACAAAACTCCATGAGTTAAGTCTTTCAGACTATGATCAATTTATGATTCAAATAAATGACATGATGATAAAACTGCAAGAACGTCAATCTAAATTGAAAACCGAGAAACTCTTGGTTTCCAACTTAGAAGCACGCTTAGAAAATAATCATAATCAATTGCTTCTTATGCAAACCGACCTTGTCAATTCTCAAAGTATAACGCACAATCTCGAAACGGAGAAAATGGTTTTAAAAGAAGAAAATGATCTTTTTAAACAACAAATATCTGATCTCACTCTTCAACTTCACACATCTAGGAGTGAGACTGCCGAATTTTCATCAAAGTTTGACTTCGTCAGTCTTCAAAGACAAGACCTCTTAGAAAAACTCAAAGATTTGGAACTAAAGCTGTACAAAATT
This sequence comes from Silybum marianum, assembly GCA_036898165.1. Classification (NCBI taxonomy): domain Eukaryota; kingdom Viridiplantae; phylum Streptophyta; class Magnoliopsida; order Asterales; family Asteraceae; genus Silybum; species Silybum marianum. Next base: position 7,997,668 of record CM072540.1, on the reverse strand, counting down.
GGTCAAACTAAGCACACAATTCATTTAAACGCTCCAAAAGATTTATGTTCTAAAGCTGGATTAGGATTTGATAATCCAAAATATTTAGAAAAAAGCCATCTACAATACTCCGACTTCTATAAATTTGAATATCTGAACCTCGGTCTGTATTACAAGATTCAGTTTATGAAGTCGGATTCCAACGTCAAAGAAAGGGAAGATTTGAATAGGAAAAACAAAGATTTTCATCACATTTCTTTCTGCTACCCTCATATAGTAGAAAAGGAATCTTCAGAAGCAACTCTTCCAAATGATTATTTTCCTTCTTATACTGACGAAGAACTTCAAACTAAAATTCCTGAAAATAAACCCTACATTCCTACTTTATTCTTAGAAAAGAAAATTATTCAACTTGAAAAAGTGTTGGAACATGAACGTTCTTCGTCAGAAAAGGAAAAAGAGGCATTTATTTTAAAAATTCAGAAATTGGAAAACGAGGCTTTACATTTAAACAACAATCACGAAAATGATTTTATTTCCAATATTTTATCGTGTAAAGCTTTCGTTAGCAATTACTTAGATGATTGCGAGGAATTGTTTAAATTAGATCCAAATTATATTCCTCCTACACAAAAATGTTCCCATTCTTCCGACCAAATTGTTGATGACTTAGAATTTCTTGAGGAAATGCCTCGTTTTGACGAGTACACTGATTCCTCATCGAACCTTAAATCCACGGAACAGTTAGATGACATAAATGTCGATTTTGACTTCAATCCTACACTTCCAAATCATACGGAGTTTTTGGACAAAGGCAAAAAGCCAATCGAATCAGTTTTACTTCCAACGGATCCGAATGAGTATTCCACAAGTCAAATGCATTAAACTCATTCTAACCAAAAGGATCAAACTCACTTTTCCAAACCCATCAATTCTCATTATATAAAAAATGCTAAACGTGGTTCAGCTTTTCGAACTTTAAAGCAAGTTTGGGTCGAAAAAAGCAAAAGTGCTCCGAAGTCATCATCTCGCAAAAACGACAACTCTTATTATTCAAAATTTCCTAATGTTAAAAGAAACCAATCGAAATTTTCAATTTCCTTGCACGATTCGTTCTGTTAAACATTTAATTCATTTTTCTCGGAATAAAATTTGTTGCTCGAATTGCGGTGTTGATGACTTTATGCAATTAAATTATTTCTCTTATGATTATGGTTGTTTTCCTAACATGCATACTTATTACAATTCTCATTATGTCAGTCAAATGTTTGATCATAAATGGTATGGTACATACAGTATCCCCACTTCCCTATTTATTGCATCAAAAGCTAACCTCCGAGGACCCAACAAAGCTTGGGTACCAAAATCTTTTTAATCTGTTTTGTAGGTACGTCATGTGTGTGCTAAATTCCGGATATTCACATCACATGACAATCTTTCCAAAGGTTATGCTACAATTTGAGGGGAAGCGATAGAGATATCAGAATAGCTTCAAAAAGTACTGGGTTCTTAAAGAGAAAAAGATCTGAAGAAGTTCTGAAGACACTTCTGAAGAGGTTCTGAAGAAGTTCTGAAGACACTTCTGAAGAAGTTCTGAAGGAGTTCAGAACCCATTCTGAACTTGTCTGTTATGAATGCTTTGTCACTTTAGTCTTTCTATTGTATGTATAAATAGATAGTTAGTTAGATTGTTATAACTAATGTATTCCATATACCTTGTAAATATACATTTTGTAATACAGTAGATTCAATCAATACATATTACATTTGGCTATCATCATTCCTGTTATAATCTTTTCATATATTGATATCTTGATTGTTTGGGTCCTAACAATTGGTATCAGAGCCAATTCATCTGTTCTTGAAGAAGATTTATGAAAGAACTTGTCAGATCTGACAGTTCTTAGTGTTCTTGATCTACAAAATTCAAATTCAACACAGGTGAATTCTCGATCTTCTAACAATCAAAGATGTCTAAAGAAATAGTCTCAATCGGATCTGAAACGAAACCACCAACTCTCTTCTTGGGGGAATATCATCAATGGAGAATTAGAATGATTCAATTCTTGGATAACATAGATGAAGCCTTAATGCAATCTATCACAAATGGCCCACTAGAGGTATTTGTTGAGATTCCAGCCAGTTCAGGCCGAATCCACCCCCGAAATCCCCGCATCAAGAATCAAGAAGAGTCCTGGAATGTATAATCCAGCTGAAAAGGCTCAAATGAAAGTTGATAGAAGAGCATTAACTTTACTCACCATGGCAATTCCCAATGAGATATTCAATAGGGTTGATAGTTTAACTTCAGCAAAAAACCCATGTGGGATGAAGTAGAAGATCAGATGCAAGGAAGTACAAAGGCTCAAGCACAGAGATTAAATATCGGTGTAGGAACATATGAAAATTTCAGATACAAAGAAAATGAATCTATCACTGATACATATCATAGATTCAATAACATTCTGAATGATCTAAAAAGAAATGGTGTTCAGAAATCAAATTCTGAGATAAACAACAAATTTCTGAACAATCTGGGAAATGAATGGTCAAGTTTTTCAGATAATATGGTAACTAGGAACTTGTCTAGAAAGACAATTCATGATGTCTATGGCATCTTGTTCCAACAAGAGGACAAGATCAAAGTTAGACAATATGAACAAAAGAAGACACAAGAAACAGTTGCCCTTCTGAGCAAAAACTACAATAATTCTTTGACCATTGCTACCAAGAAAGTTTGTGAGATCCCAGAGATAAAAGTGTGTGATGGGGATGAATCAGATGAAGAGCTTAAAAGGATTTCTGATAATATTGCTTTCATGACAAGGCATTTCAAACAAAGATACAATCAAAAATATCAGAATAAACCTAGATCTGAAGTTGGACCTAAGAAGGGTCAAGAGGCTGGTCAATCTGAAACATCTGAACCAGCAAGATGCTTCAATTGTGGAAAGCCTGGACATTATGCTTGACAATGCAAGATGCCACAAGTCAAGAATTCAGGTTATTATGAGAAGAAGCATCTATTAGCAAAGAAAAAGGAGCTTAATCCTGCTCTAGTGACCAAGTATGAAGAAGACTGGTTAAACTGGAGTGATGGAGATGATGATGAAGAAGTTGCTCACTATGCAACAAATTGCTACATGTGTCAAATGGATCCAGAAAAGGACAAACAAGACACTGAGGTATTTTCTTCATCTTCTGAACAAAATTATGAACATAATTCTGAAGTTAATACTAAAGATTCAGAAATGACAAATCAATTTCAAAATATGTATTCTGAATTTGAAATACTCAAAAACAGAATTAAAGGTGAAAGAATTTTGGTCAATCAATTCAGAGCTGAAAGTCAAATATATAAAGAAAATTGTCAAGCAGCTGAACAGATACTTGAAAAAGTTTCTGAAGAAAAACTTGTTTTAAAAGAAAAAATGGACAGTTTACAAAAAGAAGTTATAAATGAAAAATCTGAAAAGGAAATTCTAAATGTTAAGATGAATTTTCTGAATCAAGAGAGACTTGATCTTTATAAAAAGATTAAGGAATTGGAAGATTTAAATTTTAAAAGAGGACAAACTGAACAAACTCTAAATATTTTAACTAGTCAGGCTCAGAACTCAAAATTTTACAATATAAAAGCAGGCTTAGGATATAATGACAGTCAAATTTTAAAAAAGGCACCTGCAAACTTGTATGATTATTCTAAAATGAAAATTTTCAATGAATCAAATACTGGCATCATTTCCAAACCTGTAAACCATTCTTTGCCTGAAAGAATTCCTTTTATAAAATCAGAGACTTTGTTTTCAGAAGAACCACCTCTTAAAACTGGTGAACCAGAAAGTATCTCTGAAACAGAAGAAATGAATATAATTCCAAATATTTGTAAATCTTCTGAATCAAATATTATTTCTGAAGAAAAATCAGAAGTAATTGTTAAGTCTGAAATTGTTTCTGAAGTTACTTCTGTAATAACTTCTGAATCCAATTGTGAAAACATTTCAGAAGATACTTCTGATAATAAATCAGAACATGAAGAAAAATATGATGAATTCTCAGATATTGAATCCTCAGAAGATATTGATGAGAATTCCAATATATTTTTTGATAATTCTGATAATGAGTCTACAATAACAAAAAATTCAAATATTTTTGCAACAAGTATGACTCATAATAAATTTTCAGATCTAATAAATGCTTCTGATTCAGAAGATGATGATGATCAAATGGTGCAAGTCATTGACAAAAATGGCTATTTGGTTTATAAATTTCAATCATGTATGACTGAAGGAGAAAAATTAAAATCTGAAGTTACAAAGATACCCTCAGAATTGTTTGATCCTGTGTTTTTAAAACCAGAATATCAGAATTCAGATTTTTCTCCTACTAATACAAACATATCATCAAATACAACACCATGTTCAGTAACATTTTCTGACTTTCACACCAGAGTTAAAATTTTTGAACAAGGACAATCCTCAAATTCTCTCTCTGAAATTCAGAAAATTAACACAAGATCTGAAGATAAACCCAAAGTGAACAAAAGAATTTCTTATACTAATCCTCATTTCTTATCTTTTACAGAGCTATCCACTTTAGTATGGAGAAAGAAAGATGAAAGACTGTCAAAGATTGACAAATTAGAGAGTTTTTCATTTTTACAGAAGAATGATGTACCTAAAACAAAGAACGTGAATAAAAGAATTTTTGTTGAAAAATCAAATGTTATTGATTCTTATATGTCTAATACTGTTGTAAATACATTAAAGAATCATATTCACTGTATTAATTGTGGTCATCATAATTTTCTTTTTAATTCCAAAACAAACAAGAGAAATTTGATGAAATCTTTTCAAAAATGTTTGGCTACATTGACAAATTCAATTAAACCAAGAAATAGAAATAAAGATAAATCTCAAAGTTCTGAACAAACTTCTGAGTTGAAACATCTGAAGAAAAAGTTCAGAACTTCAAATTTTATTACTAATCACAAAGGACCCATTCTGAAATGGGTACCTAAAACTCAATAATCTCTTTTGCAGATATGTCATGTGTGGGTCTTAGATTCTGGATGTTCAAGACACATGACACCTTTCAAAGAACTTCTAACTGATTATCATGAAAGATATGGAGGAACAGTTAGTTTTGGAAACAATGCAAAGGGATATGTAAGAGGATATGGCACTTTCATTAAAGGAGATGTGAAAGTAATGAAAGTTTTCTATGTTGAGGGACTAAGACATAATCTTTTCAGTATTAGTCAATTCTGTGACAAATACTGGAAGGTTAATTTTGACATAGATTATTGTCATGTTCTGAGTACAACAAACAAAAATGAATTAACTGCTTATAGAGATGGAGATATCTACACAGCAACATTCACTGCAACTCTTTCCTTCTTAATAACTCTGCATTGGTGAAATAAAGCCTTGCACTTTCTATCTAAGAATTATGAACAAGCTTCCTTAGATAAAAATCAGTTTTCTATTTGTTCAAATCTACTTCTGAATTCTCAAAATGTTTTATATTTTTCAGAAGTTTATATTTTTAATGATTTTTGGTCTTTTAAGATGATCCAAGTTTAGTTCTGAACTCCACTTAAAAATTTTGTGGTTCTTCTGAATTCTTTCTTTCAGACTTCTGAACTTTTTCTCAGAAGTTCTGAACAAATTCTGAAGTTTTTTTTAACATGTTCTCAGAACTAAACTTCCCGTTGATTTTTCACTTAAGCGTGTGCCAGGTGTTTTAATTTCATTGGCTCTCTTTTAACCACGACCATTAAACGGTTCATTTCTCTTAATAAATGATGATTACTACTCTAATCACATTTACTTTTTGGCCACGTGTCCTTCAACACTTATCCGGTCATATAAATCAATGGATTCCTCATCATCTTCATTCTTTTAGCAATTTTTCTCTGAGAAATCTTTTTGTGCTTAGTGATTCTCTTTCTGTTACCAATCTGTGTTTTTTCCAACATCATGTCTACTTCAAATGCTATGATTTCTACTTCCTCGAGTTCCAATGATAACAATGGATCATCAAGTGATGGTTCGTTCAAGATTGTGCCTCAAAAATTGATGGTTGGATCACTGGAAATCCCACTAAATGATGATCAAATGCTTCATGACACAGCCACAACTGCAACTCATCAAGCCGGACCTTCAAACCCTATCATTAACCCTAACCCTAACCCGACAACTGCTAAAATTGGGGAAACACAAAATACACCCATTGATGTTGTTTCTGAATCAAATATTGCTGAAAGTGAATCCCAAACTCCTGCTGAAAGTGGTGATCTGTCCAAACTCTATGTACCTGCTGAGAAATTACTTGACATCAAAAGAAATAACTGTGCACTGAACTTCATTGATGATCAAGTAATGTTGATTAAAATTCTGAAGAAACATCCCCTGCGCACTCTACTTTCAAGAAAATTTTCTGTTCCTGCTTCTTATCTTCAACAATTCTGGCATTATGCTGAGGTAGATGAAACTGACGATGAAATAGTCTCTTATGTTCATGCCTACAAAGTATGTATATCTATAGATGATATTAGGAGCCTTCATTATTTGCCAAAATCAGATGAGGTTCTTGGGAAAACCTATTATGACTCAATTCCATCCTCATCAGAGATGATCTCAGATTTTATGAGCTTGGGTTACTCTGAAAACCTTAGTGCTTTGAGCTCTTTTAGAAGAAAATGTTTACCTCCAATTTGGTATTGTTTGTTTTCATTTCTGAATACCTGCTTATCTGGGAAGAGCTCAAGTTTAGATCAAGCTTCAGCAAATGGGAGGATTATATTTCATGGAGTTGCCTTCAACAAACACTATGATTATGCTAGTCTCATCTTTGATGAACTCAAATCTGCAACTTTGAAGAAGTCTACATTCAACTATATACCATTTCAGAGATTTCTTCAAACAGTTATCAAAGGAGCAATGAAGGCTGTCTCAAAGATTCCTGTTCTAGCTCATGAGGTACATGTTCTTGTTTTTACTATGGACAGCTTAAGACCTCCAAATGCAAAACTTACTTTTCCAAATGCTGTTCCACTTCCATCTCATTTACTTGACTTGATCTTGTAAGTACACCAACTAGGATTGGGAGTAAGCATTTAGAATCTATGGGATTACCTCAACCAGTAGTCCCTTCCCCTGATTCAAACCAGAGTGGTGATCATGCAAGGGAGTCTAGAATCACTAGAAAGAGAGGGGAGGCTGTTCAAGGGGGTGAACAACCTCAAAGAGTAAAGAGGAAAAATGAAAATGAGAGACAGGGTAGAAGGCTAAGAAAAAGAACTGATGAGGGGAGAACACAGGTACAAGAAAAACAAACCTGTGAACCACCTGTTACAAGCCGGGCACCCACATCTACTATTATTCCACACTCTTTGGTGGATAATATTGAAACAGCCAGTGAGCCCATGGCAACTTTGGTTAACCCCCCCAGCCACTCACCCATCTCTCAACAGAAGGGAGTTTCAACAACACAAATGGGGCAAGCAGCTTATAATCCATTAGGACCCCAATTGGAGGTTCCTTTTGTTGAAAATGAAGGATATATGTCCCCCCTTCACAGTTTTGAGCACATTGAGTCTGAGTGTCCTCTCAACTTTGAGCCTTCTGAACCACTTAATGTGGCATCCATTCACACAAGCACACATCTTTCAGATGTTCCTCAGCAAAGTGTTTGTCACATTGCATCAACAACTATAGATATTCCTATTTTTGGATATCAAGGATTAGTTGGAAGACCTGGTGGGGTGAACATCACAAAAGCTCCATTCACAGAATCACATGTGATTCATGATGCCTTTGTGGCTCATACAGGCCAACCTTCTTCTGAAGGTCTGAAAACAAGTTCATCTGTTGATCTTGGCAACTTACCACGTCTTCTGAATTCACAGGATTCAAAGATTTTTGTACTTCTGAATTTGCAAAGATTCAGAAGGACATCAAGGAATTGACGGACTCTACCAAAAAGGTGTTGGAGGTTAGGTTGGATCAACATGGGGAAAATACGGTTAACAAGCTGAATGATTTTCATCTCAAATCTTCCAATGATCTTCATATGTTTAAACAAGCACTTTTGTCAGCTTTTTCTGAAGTGGCTTCCTCAGTTTCTTCTTTGAAAGCTTCTCAGCCTTCTTCTTCTTCTGCTCCACAAGCTTATGCCACTAAAGATGACATTTCTCAGATTCTCAATCAACTTTCATCCATTCAGAGTTCTCAGTCAGAATTAATCACAAGATTATCTGCTCTGGAATGCAGATCTCAATCAGATACTTTTAAAAGGAGTCTTGATGATCAGGATCCTGATTATCAAGAGGGGGAGAAAAGACAGAGAGTATCTGAACCAGAAACTAATGTAAATGATCAAGTTCAGAGTTCTGAGAAGACCTCTGAAGATACTCAGAATGTTGGTGAAGAATTAAATAAAGTCTCAAAAGCTATAGAAGATATTTTATCTGCAGAACATGAGGCACAAGAGATAAATGATCATTCTTCGGAAGAAATGATAGAAGAAGGGTATGAAACAGAAAAGTTATCTCTTGATTCTGAAGGTAACTTGGATTCTGATAACACAGATATAATTCCAGACTCTAATGAAGAAATGCTAAGGGAATACCTTGCTTTTGAAGATGTTATTGGAGAACCAAGTGATCTTTCTGATGTGATCATGTTTGAAGAAGATATGATTGGTGTAAATATGGGAGAAAGCTCGAATGAAATAAAAGATTTAGTAATTTGGAAGCCTCAACAACTTCTGAGTGAAGAGTTCAGAAGTGCTTCTGAAAGATTATGGAATATTCTAAATCAATTATGTTGGGTGCATGTCTTTCTGAACCATCCAAGAAGTCTGGAGTGTAGACTTTTGGACAACAGATTTTCTATCTTCAGAAATTTTCTTGAACAACCAGATGAAAGAGTTGAATTGGAATTTGATTTAGCTCATTTGGAAGGAGTTGAAATTGTTGATGAAATTCTAATTGCTTTCTCAGGAAAATTTGAAGTTAGGTTCAGACCTTGTATTATCATTCCTAAAATAGATCTTCCAGTACTTGAAGAACCTGTATTGGATCAAGTATTTGAAAAGGAAAATATACTTATTTCTGGAGAAAGCAGCCTGATATTTCATGAAGACACTTATTGCTTCATGTACAAAAGAAGTATGAAGTTTGCAAAGTTGGAAGACTTTCTGAATGATGAATGGTCTGAAGATCATATTGTTCAAGTGAAGAACTTTATTCAGAATCATGGTGTTCAGAATTTTCATGATTCAACTTTAATAAAGAAGATCAGATGCATATCAAAATCAATTCAGAATGATTTGACTATATTCAGATTTGGAGCAGAAAGAAGAGATGGTACTTTGTGTGAATTCACTCAGTTTGATGTTTACAAGCTAAGACTACAAGATAAGTTGGCAACCTTGTCTTTTTGTGTTAACTCAGGTGAATCTGAGTTAGTCTCAGAGATTAGAAGAATCTTGGGAATATATATAAGGAATCTCATAAAGCATGATTTTCAGTTGGCTTTGGAATACAGACTTAATACAGTAAATCTGTTGGAACCTGTATATATTGAAAGGTTTGGGCTGAAAAGATTGTTCACTAATCCAGATATTGGGTTCATGTATCTTGTTGAAGAAGTCTCTAAGACATTTGTTGTATCTGATATTCCAAAGTATTCTACATCCTCCCTCAAATGGCTTCTGAACTACATGACAGATTTTATTGAAGAATCTGACATCAAAGAAGAAATTATCTATCTGATCAAAGAAATAATACATTTTAGAGAATTTGTGAGAAAGAGTTATCTAGCTGGTCACAAGAGAGAAAACAAGATAAGAGGAGCAGATTATTTACTAAGTGATGCTTATGACTTCAAGATCCATACAAAGAGGCAAGACATGGAAGAAATTCAGAAGTACACTCTGAATCTTGAAAGTTCAGAAGTAAGTCACAAAGAAAAAGAAAAAGAAAAGGAAGATGTTTCTGAAAAGTTGGTTCCTGAAGAGCAAATATCTGAAGAGGAACAACTACAAGTGCAAAGAATAGAAGAAAGTGCTTTCACCATGTTCCTTGAATATTTCCATCCAGAAATGTTCATGGAATATGAACAAAAATTCAACTATATAGATTGCTGGATTCAAAAGTCTTTTGGTTGGAAACAATGGTACTCAGATATCATCAGAAAGATAAGGATTCCAATCAATGAAGCAAGAAAAGAAAGTCCTGTGATCAAAGTAATTAATGCTGATTTAAAGACAAGACAGAATTACAAATATGCATTCTTTACTGTTGAACGACAAAATAGTGAGATTTCTACCTTTTCTGAAGCTGACTTTCAGAATGTTAATCTCAGAGATCTTCTAAGAGTGTATAGAAGTCTTTATCCCTTCCATGACTCGATCACCAAGTTCAGAAAATCGTTTCTAGTGCTTAGAGATGGATTATGCAGAGAATTTATATGGGCTGCAAAAACTGATTTCCAAGTTGCTTAAGTTCTAAACAAGAAACAAGTACACTTAAGCAAACCAAATCTGAGTCTACCAGATATTCAGAATTTGAAGAAAATCACTTTGGTAATTCATCCTCCTGGCTTCGTTTGTAAATGCTTTCAGGAACTATTGTTTGTGAGATTTGAAGAACTCCACAAATGTTGCAATGGGACTCTCATGGCAATCAGAGATCGTTTGGTAAAAAGACAGAATAGAAGACCAAAGAATCTGAGCAATGAAGATTGGGAGAAGCACAAGAAACTTGCAAAAGAAATGGTTAGAGTTGCTGAATTCTTACTTGAATACAGAAGACTAATTCTGAAGGACGTAAGAGAAATTTTGAACTTCTGGAAGTATGATCTGAACTTTTGAAGCTAAGGGGGAGATTGATAGAGATATCAGAATAGATTCAAAAAGTACTGGGTTCTTAAAGAGAAAAAGATCTGAAGAAGTTCTGAAGACACTTCTGAAGAGGTTCTGAAGAAGTTTTGAAGACACTTCTGAAGAAGTTCTGAAGGAGTTCAGAACCCATTTTGAACTTGTCTGTTATGAATGCTTTGTCACTTTAGTCTTTCTATTGTATGTATAAATAGATAGTTAGTTAGATTGTTATAACTAATGTTTTCCATATACCTTGTAAAGATACATTATGTAATACAGTACATTCAATCAATACATATTACATTTGGCTATCATCATTCCTGTTATAATCTTTTCATATATTGATATCTTGATTGTTTGGGTCCTAACAGGAAGTACCACATTTTTACAATTTGAGTCCTAAAAAGGTTATGGACCTGCTCTTAACCCATTTTACATTGCATTATGACTTCTGAATACATTAGTTCAGAACTCGGACTTCAATATTTCAAATTCTTTGTGCGGTAGGAATAGAAGTTTCAATGGTCAATCCAAATCCGGAAGGACCTACCCATGAAACACATCCCTAGGTTAGATATCCTGAAAGGGAATGATTAAAATAAAATTAAGTGCTTGTAATGTGAGGGTGTGACAAGACTTCAAAGAAAATTGGTCTTCCCCAAACCTAAACAGTTAACCGGGTAGCCATACAATCTATTCATTCTCGATTCTTTGGAGATGAATATTGAACTAGACATGGACCCACTGTCGATAACTCTTGTCACCCCACCCAACTACTCAAGTATCTCACAAAAGATATTTGTTTCATATATCACGGAGAATGAGCATATCTGTTATCTTTTCTTCACTCGGAAGATTAAGATATTGAAAAAGGAAGACACACCTCCGGTCTCCGAACTTCACATTCAATGCACATTGAGTCTGTGAAATGTATTTCCACATTTTGAGCCTTAAAATTAGCATTTAATGCATAAATTTTTTCTACACATTGCACGAGTCTTTGTGATTCCTCAAGCATATCTTCGTGTTTATGCCGGAACAGTTTGAGAAGTTAGTTTTATAACATACTTCTATGATAACTAGAAGTCCTATCAATGCCAACCCGCTGCCAACACTGCATATAGGCCACTTAATTAAAATTTATTTTGATTAAGTGATAACAGTTGCTTCACGTGCTTCTGTATGTTAGTTTTACATGCTTCATTAGTTAATTATTTTTGTTTGTCTTTAGTTATTCATAATGATTTGGATTCTCCTTATCATTCTGAAGGGGAGAGATTGTATATCAACGACACGACATGAGAAAAGGAAGATGACAAATACTGATTTGTTGAATACTTGTTGAATACTGATTTTGTCGAGTTTCCTTACTTGATTTTTGAAGTAAAATGATTTTGTCGACTGCTGAAGATAAAGTTGAAGACTTATCGAGTGTTTAAGACGCGATATAAATTTTCATCGATTCATCTTGGCCCGACATCAATTCTTGTCGAATCTACTTGGCCCGAGATTTTTTTCATCGACATCACCTGACCCGACAAGTTTATATCGTACGACATCACGACTCCTTCGATTTTTCCAATCATGCTAATGTTAAGGGGAGCTACGGAGCTTACAATAGATCATTTTCGTAGGGGGAGCAAAAGAATCAAGAAGAAAGACTTGTTGACAAAAGTTTCATGATCTTCAAAAGAAGAGTGCTGATTTGTTGAATTGTAATCTCGAATACAAAGGGGGAGATTGTTAGGTCTGAAATTATTGTACCCGAGATGACAACTATTGAAGACATGAAGGACCAAAAGTACAAAGTCATTAAGTCAAAATTAGGAAGGTTTAATATAAGGAAAGGATAATTATCTTGTAAATGGCAATTGTATAATGCCTAAAACACTTACCTTCCTTATATAGATTAATGGTTTAATATAAATAGGAGTATTAGGCTATTCATTAAGGTGTGAATTATTAGTCGATTCATATTACTTAGAGAGAGAGTTGAATCTGATTTACATTGTAATCGATTATCATACCATCAAGAGATATACGACTACGTAAGTTCCTTAACATCTTTATTGTCGTATTACATTAATATTAACGTTTACTTGTCATTGTGCTTGTTCATCTGGGATCAACAAAATCCTTCGGTGGTTTTTCTAATTATTGTTGAAGATCATAAATCTGCTTGTAAGTTCCAAATGTTTCTTATCGGTCTCTTTTCTCTCCTCTTTAATCGTACCTCTTTCAATTATAAGTACTTTCCCAAAATCGGAAATCTGCTTTAAAAGCTTCAGATTTGTCAACTCACAGGACTAAGTTTGCTTTCAAAACTTCTCTTTTCAATCTCCAAATTGATTTTCTCATCAGCATACTTCTTTCTTTCTTTCTCAAACTTCTCTTCTAGATCAGTTGTCTTGTCTTTTTCAGTTTGAATCTCATACTCAGAATAAAGTGTCACACCCCGCTAAAGCGGAAACACGAGGCGTGATAGCGCAAGATTTCATAACGATAGGATAAAAACAACACCAACCATCCATTCAAATAAACAACAGTTTAAGTTTAAAATTTCACATTTTTCATCAATTACAAGTTCTAACAAAAACAAAATAAACCAAGTGTTTCAACTAAACAGTTTTCAAATAAACAAAATGGTTGATGTCGATGCGCCCACATAAAAGAAAGATTCGGTTAATCTTTTCTTACCCCTGAAAAGCATGATAAAAACAAAGTCAACTACAAAGAGTTGGTGAGTTCAGAGGTTTCGATATTTAAAAAAAAAATCCAATTGTGTGAGTGAATATGAGCAAAATAATTTTTTGGCACTTATTAATATCTTAAAACGTTAAGGCATTATGTACTCTAATTTTTGTATATAAAGAGCCACCACTAAACCTTTCGACCACAAAACAATATTTTTTCTTTTTAATTCTACCTTAGCGGTGGGACTAAAACCCCACATATGTAGAACCTTCGTTTTTATAGGTATAGTGCACCCCTACCTGTAGTTTCTAGGTGGGATTGCTATCCACACCCCTACTTTGTCGGTTTTTAGGTGGGATTGTCCGTCCAAATAGCGCTATCCACAAATACCCTCGGCTCCTCACTTGAGTTAATAGTAGTGTACAAACTTTTATGTTACATTTGACTCAATATAACTATTAGTGTACATGCCTTAGTGCCCACAACATCAAATTTAACAAGATTTCATAATCATAATGACAATGGCTCATAAAACACATTCAATCATGCTTTTCACCCCAAAACGTATAAAACACTTTGAAAGAGGGGCTGTGAATACTCACCTTATAGCAACGCTCCGCAACGCAAAACAATACAATTCGAATCTCCGGACAACGACCTAACGCTTCCCTATCAAAGAGTAATACTCAAAACCGTCACTTATAGGTCTAATACTACTTAGAGGTGAATAAATCTTAAGCCCATAAGTGTCTATATATGTTCAATTATACAAAATGCCCATATGCTCATTAATATCGTAATTTATACCGAAAGTGATCTTATTATCCATCACATGATCATTATTTATAAAAATCAATTAAGTCCAGAATTTCTCTTCTGGACAGAAACTAATTGTCCTAAAAATGATCAGTTTTCAAGGGCTTCCAAAATGATCTAGTTTCCTATATTTTTATATAAGATAAATTACTGAGTTATGGTCTTTGTGACCAAATTTCATGCCTTTCGGACATGTACATGTTGTCCAAATAATTCATGCAAAACAATATGTCACAACCGGTAAAACAGATTACACCATGTTAGTAAATCACTCATTTGAGGAGTTATACTCAGTGTTTTCTAGAATTTCCAGTTGGATTAGAATCATAACTCATAAAGGAAACTTTCAAGAAGTTATGAAGGAGGTATGACACTACAAAGTTGCATGCACAATTCTGTCATTAGTTGACAGATTGCACACTTAACTTTAATAAATTTATTAGTGCCTCAAAACATCATATTTTTGCATGAAACTGGATCCATATGAATACTAACTCATAAAATGAAGTTCTAGAAGAAGAATCATGCATTAAAGACAAATAACAAAGGAGATACTAACACACAAAGTAGAGTTTAGCTGCTGGTGGTTTCACAGATTGCACACCTAAAGTATTTTAGGTGTTTGGAGGGTCAAAACTCCATATTTTTAATTGATTCCACTTGCAAACTGAAGATAACTCATAAATATAATTCTCAAAAGAAAAATCATCCTTTTTCATTGAGTTTTGAAAGAGATATGGCCATTTGAACATGCATGCACAAATCTGTCAGCTTTGGACAGATTGCACACTCATTTTGTTTTGAAGAGTTGAAACCTCAAATAACCATATTTTTGAATGAAATCAGATGCATATGAAAGGTAACTCATTAAGATAACTTCCAGAAGAAAAATCAAGTGATTTGGAGGATTATTCAAAGAGTTATGGTCGTTCAAAGTAAGGTTTACCTACTGTTGAACTTCCAGATGCACATGCATCTTGTTATGAGCATTTGGGGGGTCAAAACTCAATGTTTTTGAGTGAGACCACTTGGATTAGAACCCCAACTCACTAAATAAACTTGTAGAAAGAAGATTCATGATATTTGAACATAAAAATTGTAAGAAATTGACGATTTACACACATGCATGAATCTGCCAGAACCAAAATAACCATTTTTGTTCAAGAACACATAAAATCATGATTTTTCCCCTATTCTCTTGAGTTTTATTTGTGTAGGTCATAGATTATCACCATTTTATAAACATTTTACATGTTTTGGTGTAAAATCTCTCCACAAACTCAGAATTTTTGGATATTAGAAGAAGTAGCTAAAAAAATGTAAGAAAACTGGGGTTTTCACCCAAAAATGGTAAGAAAATGAGGGTAAAGTTGTTACCTTGTTTGGATGATGATTAGAGCTTCTAAATCCTTGTATGAACTTGATCTTGATGATGATTTGAAATGAGAAATGGCTGGAGTTTTTGTTTTAGAGAGGGAGAAAATGTCTCTTCACTTCTAGAGAGAGAGGTGAGAGCAAATTTTGAATTTTGAACATGCAAAATGAGGAGAAAAATGAAAAAAAAAATGTATTTATATGGGGGTTTAGAGAGGAGGCCGGCCATGGGGGCCCACTCCTCTCAAAATCATATATTTGTTTTATAAATAAAATAAAACTCAAGCCCAATTAAGAATACAATGTCATTTTCTCAATTTTTGGCCCTTTTTCCTCAAAATGTAAGCCCAAAAGTGATAAAATTCTATAAAAATAGAAGTTTTATATTTGTAACATTAAAACTATATATTTTATATACATTGGGTATAAATTAGAGCATTTGGCACTGTATTGGAAGTTTCGGACAGTTACGGGTCGGAACCGGACATTTTTAAGCGACTACCGGAAATGCTAGGGGTTTTTCGGCCATTCTAAACCAACTATTTCTTAATCTTAAGATTTAAACTATATAAACACTAATAAACTTAATAGAAGCTAACCTGAAAGCTCGAATTTTGACAGTTGTCACAGTCTTCCCCCGTTAAAGAAATTTTGTCCCGAAATTTAAGAAGTGGCTTTCTCCGGGGTGTTCGTGAATAAGCTGGGATATTTTTGCTTCATCAAATCTTCACGTTCCCAGGTATATTCTGGACATGTTTCGCATTCCAACGGACCTTAATAATAGGGATTTTACTACGCCTTAACCGTTTAACTTCTCGGTCCAAAACCTCAACTGGTTCTTCAACGAAGTTTAACCGATCGTTAATCTGAACGTCGTCTATGGGTAACATCAACGTTTCATCTGCTAGGCATTTCTTTAGATTCGACACATGAAATGTGTCGTGGATTGCGCTTAGATTTTGCGGTAACTTCAACTTGTACGCCACTTGTCCGATTCTTTCGAGTATTTCGAATGGACCAATATATCTGGGACCCAGCTTGCCTCTCTTCCTGAAGCGTACCAGTCCCTTCCATGGGGACACTTTTAATAGCACTTTATCTCCCACTTGAAACTCCAACGACTTTCTCCGATTATCCGCATAACTTTTCTGACGGTCTCTTGCTGTCTTGAGTCTTTCTTTGATGATTGAGATCTTATCAGTGGTTTCCTGGATAATATCAGGCGTTGTCAGCTGTCTATCTCCGACTTCTACCCAGCTAAGCGGCGATCTGCACTTACGTCCGTATAGAGCTTCGTACGGTGCACATTGTATGCTGGTATGATAGCTGTTGTTATAGGAGAATTCAACAAGTGGCAGGTGGGTATCCCAACTTCCACCGAAATCTATTGCGCAAGCCCGTAACATATCCTCTAGCGTTTGAATAGTTCTTTCCGATTGTCCATCCGTTTGAGGATGATAGGCGGTGCTATAATCCAAACGTGTACCCAATGCCTTTTGGAGTGATTGCCAAAAACGCGATGTAAATCGTGTATCTCTGTCCGAAATAATGGAAATAGGCACACCATGACATGTAACTATTTCATTAATATAGATTTGCGCACGCCTTTCCATACTAAAATCTTCGCGAATGGGGATGAAATGAGCCGATTTGGTAAGTCGGTCTACTATAACCTATATTGTGTCGTGCCCCTTTCCAGTTCTGGGTAATTTAGTTACGAAATCCATTGTTATTTGCTCCCACTTTCACTGTGGTATTTCAGGTTGTTGGAGTAAACCAGATGGTTTCTGATGTTCGGCCTTTATCTTAGCACAAGTCAGGCACTTGCTTACGAATACAGTAATATCTTTCTTCATTCCCGGCCACCAATAATACTCCTTCAAATCCTTATACATTTTATCTGCTCCTGGGTGAATCGAATATCTGGATCGATGGGCTTCATCCAAAATGGTTGACCGTAGATCACCAACCTTCGGTACCCATGCTTTATTCTTGAAGTAATACACACCATCCTCTTGCATTTCAATTTCTTTCTCTAAATGTTGCAAGGTTTCATTCTTCCTATTTTCTTCTTTTAAAACTTCTCTTTGTGCTTCAATAATTTGAGTTTTTAAACTCGTCTGGACCATTACTCCCATAACACATACTCTTGTTGGTTTTACTCTTTCCTTTCGGCTTAACGCGTCGGCTACCACATTAGCTTTTCCCGGATGGTACTTTATTTCACAGCCGTAGTCACTAAGTAGTTCCACCCATCTTCTCTGCCTCATATTGAGCATTTTCTGGTCAAGGATGTGTTGGAGGCTTTTATGATCAGTGAAAATGGTGCACTTGGTGCCGTATAGGTAGTGTCTCCAGATTTTGAGTGCGAACACCACCGCCCCTAATTCCAAATCATGAGTGGTGTAATTCTTCTCGTGAATCTTTAGTTGTCTCGAAGCGTATGCAATAACTTTGTCTTTTTGCATTAACACGCAGCCTATTCCCTGATGTGAAGCATCACAGTAGACTACGAAGTTTTCGATTCCTTCAGGTAGAGCCAGAATTGGTGCGTTGCATAACTTGTGTTTGAGCGTCTGGAAGGCTTCTTCTTGTTTCTCTCCCCAAATAAACTATTTATCTTTTTGTGTTAGAATTGTTAGTGGTTGCGCGATCTTAGAGAAATTCTCGATAAATCGCCGGTAATAACCTGCCAATCCCAGAAATTGTCGGATCTCGGTCGGTGTCTTTGGGGCTTCCCATTTCTTAATGGCCTCAATCTTAGCTGGATCAACTTGGATCCCCTTTTCATTCACCACATGGCCAAGAAAGTGTACCTCACGAATCCAGAATTCACATTTAGAGAATTTCGCGTACAACCTCTCGTCTCTGAGTAATTTCAATATCAACTTCAAGTGTTGCTCATGCTCCTTTTTGTCTCGAGAATAAATGAGTATATCATCTATAAATACGATCACGAATTTGTCTAGGTATGGTCGACATACTCTATTCATCAAATCCATGAAGACTGCCGGTGCGTTTGTTAGACCAAATGGCATGACTAGGAACTCGTAGTGACCGTATCGAGTCCTAAAAGCCGTCTTGGGGATATCTTCTTCTCGCACTCTCATTTGATGATATCCAGACCTAAGATCGATCTTCGAGAAGCACGTTGCACCTTGAAGTTGGTCAAACAAATCATCAATCCGGGGAAGAGGGTATCGGTTCTTAATTGTCAACTTGTTGAGTTCCCTATAATCGATACACATTCGAAAAGATCCATCTTTCTTTTTAACAAATAAGATTGGAGCTCCCCAAGGTGAAGAGCTGGGTCTGATGAATCCCTTATCGAGTAACTCCTGAAGTTGTTCTGACAGTTCCTGCATCTCAGATGGCGCTAACCGGTATGGTGATTTCGCCACGGGCGCAGCTCCAGGAATTAAATCGATGTGAAATTCAACTTGTCTTGGCGGGGGTATTCCGGGCAAGTCGTTCGGGAATACTTCGGGAAAGTCCCGAACTATAGGAATATCTTGAACGCGTTTTTCTTCAGCTTTCTTATTCTTAACGTGAGCTAGAAAGACAATACCGTCCTTTCTCAAATGCTTTCGCATTTTCATACACGTTACTATTTTAACACTCCTTCTAGTTTTCTCGCCGTGTACTTCGAGTTTTCCCCCTTCGGGTAACGGAACTCGAATGATCTTTTTGGAACAACAAATTTCAGCTCGGTTTTTGGACAACCAATCCATACCCACGATTATATCGAAACTTCCCAATTTAATCGGTATTAGATCTATACTAAAATCTCTATTGGCCAAACTTAAGGTGCAGTTCATTAATATGTCTTTAGCCCTACATTCTTGTCCGTTGGCATATTCAATGACATATATTTCTTTCAATTTTTGAGGTTTTAAATTTATCTTTGATCTAAATTCTGTCGCCACAAAACTCCTATCTGCTCCAGAATCAAATAGTACAGACGCATAATGATTATTCAGAAGAAACGTACCTGTAACGACATCTGGGTTTTGCCTTGCTTCCTCTGCTCCAATCTCAAACACTCGACCTCTTGCCGGACCTCCTTGATTTCCTCGGTTGGCCGGTCTTGCTTGATGAGTGTTCGGTCTCTGATTCCATCGTGGACATGTATTCCGAAAGTGATCCGGGCTTCCACATCAAATTTAACAAGATTTCATAATCATAATGACAATGGCTCATAAAACACATTCAATCATGCTTTTCACCCCAAAACGTATAAAACACTTTGAAAGAGGGGCTGTGAATACTCACCTTATAGCAACGCTCCGCAACGCAAAACAATACAATTCGAATCTCCGCACAACGACCTAACGCTTCCCTATCAAAGAGTAATACTCAAAACCGTCACTTATAGGTCTAATACTACTTAGAGGTGAATAAATCTTAAGCCCATAAGTGTCTATATATGTCCAATTATACAAAATGCTCATATGCTCATTAATATCGTAATTTATACCGAAAGTGATCTTATTATCCATCACATGATCATTATTTATAAAAATCAATTA
The DNA here is from genome assembly GCA_036898165.1 of Silybum marianum. Lineage (NCBI taxonomy): Eukaryota > Viridiplantae > Streptophyta > Magnoliopsida > Asterales > Asteraceae > Silybum > Silybum marianum. Next base: position 7,977,386 of record CM072540.1, on the reverse strand, counting down.
AGTCCAGAATTTCTCTTCTGGACAGAAACTAATTGTCCTAAAAATGATCAGTTTTTAAGGGCTTCCAAAATGATCTAGTTTCCTATATTTTTATATAAGATAAATTACTGAGTTATGGTCTTTGTGACCAAATTTCATGCCTTTTGGACATGTACATGTTGTCCAAATAATTCATGCAAAACAATATGTCACAACCGGTAAAACAGATTACACCATGTTAGTAAATCACTCATTTGAGGAGTTATACTCAGTGTTTTCTAGAATTTCCAGTTGGATTCGAATCATAACTCATAAAGGAAACTTTTGAGATAAGAATCACGGATTTTGAAGAAGTTATGAAGGAGGTATGACACTACAAAGTTGCATGCACAATTCTGTCATTAGCTGACAGATTGCACACTTAACTTTAATAAATTTATTAGTGCCTCAAAACATCATATTTTTGCATGAAACTGGATCCATATGAATACTAACTCACAAAATGAAGTTCTAGAAGAAGAATCATGCATTAAAGACAAATAACAAAGGAGATACTAACACACAAAGTAGAGTTTAGCTGCTGGTGGTTTCACAGATTGCACACCTAAAGTATTTTAGGTGTTTGGAGAGTCAAAACTCCATATTTTTAATTGATTCCACTTGCAAACTGAAGATAACTCATAAATATAACTCTCAAAAGAAAAATCATCCTTTTTCATTGGGTTTTGAAAGAGATATGGCCATTTGAACATGCATGCACAAATCTGTCAGCTTCGGACAGATTGCACACTCATTTTGTTTTGAAGAGTTGAAACCTCAAATAACCATATTTTTGAATGAAATCAGATGCATATGAAAGGTAACTCATTAAGCTAACTTCCAGAAGAAAAATCAAGTGATTTGGAGGAATATTCAAAGAGTTATGGTCGTTCAAAGTAGGGTTTAGCTACTGTTGAACTTCCAGATGCACATGCATCTTGTTATGAGCATTTGGGGGGTCAAAACTCAATGTTTTTGAGTGAGACCACTTGGATTAGAACCCCAACTCACTAAATAAACTTGTAGAAAGAAGATTCATGATATTTGAACATAAAAATTGTAAGAAATTGACGATTTACACACATGCATGAATCTGCCAGAACCAAAATAACCATTTTTGTTCAAGAACACATAAAATCATGATTTTTCCCCTATTCTCTTGAGTTTTATTTGTGTAGGTCATAGATTATCACCATTTTATAAACATTTTACATGTTTTGGTGTAAAAACTCTCCATAAACTCATAATTTTTGGATATTAGAAGAAGTAGCTAAAAAAATGTAAGAAAAGTGGGGTTTTCACCCAAAAATGGTAAGAAAATGAGGGTAAAGTTGTTACCTTGTTTGGATGATGATTAGAGCTTCTAAATCCTTGTATGAACTTGATCTTGATGATGATTTGAAATGAGAAATGGCTGGAGTTTTTGTTTTAGAGAGGGAGAAAATGTCTCTTCACTTCTAGAGAGAGAGAGGTGAGAGCAAATTTTGAATTTTGAACATGCAAAATGAGGAGAAAAATGAAAAAAAAAATGTATTTATATGGGGGTTTAGAGAGGAGGCCGGCCATGGGGGCCCACTCCTCTCAAAATCATATATTTGTTTTATAAATAAAATAAAACTCAAGCCCAATTAAGAATACAATGTCATTTTCTCAATTTTTGGCCCTTTTTCCTCAAAATGTAAGCCCAAAAGTGATAAAATTCTATAAAAATAGAAGTTTTATATTTGAAACATTAAAACTATATATTTTATATACATTGGGTATAAATTAGAGCATTTGGCACTGTATTGGAAGTTTCGGACAGTTACGGGTCGGAACCGGACATTTTTAAGCGACTACCGGAAATGCTAGGGGTTTTTCGGCCATTCTAAACCAACTATTTCTTAATCTTAAGATTTAAACTATATAAACACTAATAAACTTAATAGAAGCTAACCTGAAAGCTCGAATTTTGACAGTTGTCACATAAAGTCTTTTATCATGTTGAAAATTAGTAATCCATTTCTGAAGATTAGCATTTTTCTTTATTAGCTCAATGTTTCTCTTTTTACTTGAATCTTCACATGTCCAAGAAGTTGGATTCTGATAAAGTTCATCGAGTTGAGCATTTAAGTCTAGTTTTTCAGCATCATCTTTTCTTAAGGATCCAATCAACTCATTATTTGCAAGACAATCGACTTTTAAAGAATAAATTTCTTTCTTTTGCTTTTCGACTAATGCTAGCAGAGAGGATACCTGAGAAATCAAATCAGAAGTAGACATTGTTATCAGATACAAGATGATCGATAAACAAATAATATGCAGAAGATTTGAACAATTTTGACTATTAAGAAAATGCGGAAAATAGACTTAAAAAGTCAAACAAAAAGTCAAACCTCGAGAAAAAATTTCAAAATTTAGAAGATATTTTTGAAGATAAAATCTGAAATTTAATTCAAAAAGTCAAAACATGAATGGGCAAATTTGGAAATTGTGTGAGGCTATGTATGACAGTGATATGTGAGGCTTGCGTTACGCGGGGAGAGGGTGATGAATGTCTTCGTGCGAGGGTTATAAGTATAGCTTTGTGCGAGGGTTAAGAACACTTGAAGATAGCCTTGTGCGAGGTTTATGAACACAGCTTTGATCAAAGGCCTGCGAGGCTCGCATGAAGTTGTACGAATATGCAACACCCGAGGCCTAAGAACCCATAAACTCAAAAAAAATCACCTTAATCTACTCAAAACACCTCCAAGTGAATTGAAATTTTGTAGGGTTGCTCGCAATAACAATCTGAGCAACTTTAATTCTTGAAATTACCCCAAAAAATACCTAGAAATCCATTTCTTGAATCAAACAGTGACTCTCTTTTACCAAAAACCCAAAAATCACGAATTTGATCTAAATCCTAATCTAATCTGATTCAAACCTCAAAGTGATTATCACCAAATGATTTACCATCAAAAATGAATGCAATGAGCCCAAACTCGTATTAATCCATCCACAAAATCTTCCAAAAACAATCGACTCAATAAAATTTTGAAAAACTCCAAAAATCTATTCAAATCTTCATCAATTTCTTAATTCCCGCTCTGTTACAATTGATAGTCCTATCTAGATCAGATAACGATAAATGTAACAACAAATATCAAGAATCAAGATGAATAAATTTCATATGTCAAATATGTTCTCTCTCTCTCTCTCTCTCTCTCTCTCTCTCTCTTGATTACACTCAATGAATGTACAAAAATGAATCTAACAATGAATTCTTGTTACAAAATACACTAAAGATTCAAAATCTCTATCGACACTAAAAAATCAAAATCACCAAGCTCATTTTGTGCCAAAGATTTTGCTTCACTTCTTATTTTTGAATCGTTATCAATTTCCGCCACTTGAAGTAAAGTTTCTCTTATATCTAAAACTTGAAATCTTATAGCTTTTACACTATTAATAAGACTCTCCCAACGGATCGTTGAGAATGACTTGACCGTCCATCCTTTTACATTATCTTTAAACACTTGCTATCTCTTAGTTGAATTAGCAAAAATAGTATAAATACATTGAATAGTCCCTAAAAAATCTCTAGCTTTACCGCATGTGTTAGTTATGTCACACAAAGTCAAATTAAGACTATGATAAGCACAAGAGGTATAAAATGCTCTAGGATTTACACCTAATAGTTTCTTTTGTACTCCTTGATGCTTTCCCTTCATATTTAAACCATTATCATAACCTTGTCCTCCCACATCGTCTATATCTAGACCCAGACACTTTAATTCATCTTTTAAGACATCAAATAAACCCGGCTTGTTGTATCATTGACCTCCAAAAATCCTAGAAAATATTTGTCAATGCTAGTAGTTGTAGAAGAGACATCTACATACCTTAATATTAAATACATTTGTTCTTGATGACTTATATTGGGAGTGCAATCAAGAATAATGAAGAAATACTTTGCCTCTTTTCCTTTTTTGACAATTTCATATCTGATTCTCCTAGCAAACAAATCTATCAACTCATTTTGAATTTTATTGCCAAGATACTGAAAATGCATATCATCATTAGTTATACGTTGAACATGATCTTGAATAATTGGGTCAAATTCGGAAAACAATTCAATTAAGCCTAAAAAGTTACCATTGCTGTTTTCATATAATCTTGAATTAGTTCCACGAAATTCAAGGTTACGTTTTGCAAAAAAACTTCACAATAGAAACAATTCTTACCAAGACTTTTTCCAATGGCTTTTTTCTTTCTCAATTTGGGTCTGAGCAACTTTGTCAATGGTTTGATTCTTTTGAAGTCTTAGGCGCAAATCATACAAAGTTTTCATATTCATTACATTATCTATACTAGTTTGATGTTCCTTAAGTCTAGTGCTAAGGTGTGACCAATCGCCAAATCCATCATTCGTTAGTTGACCTTTTATATGCCTTTTTGTAACACCCTAAAATTTAGAGCAAATTTAAACTGAAATTTATGTGCGGAATACAACTTATATATTAAAAGGATCGCCCAATAGACGGGGAGAGTAAAGGAGTTTACATCAATACGAATACTAAACGACAACCTATTAATCTATACAAAAATTCAGATTATAGATTATGTTCGGGTGTCACTAATATCCTCAAAATAAACGTTCTAATGTCTCCAATATTTACACTCTATGGTGTAAACCCAAAAGAATGCGTTCACCGACACGCCACTCCGCTCCTTTCTAAGAAGCCCCATTAAGCCGATCACCTGCTAAACAACATTTAAGATCAACTATTAGGCTTACGCCTAGTGAGAACAAACGGTTAAATGGATAAAGCAGTAAAACATTTTAATAAAAGTGCGGTATACTTTATCCCATTTAACTTAACTTGAAAACTTACTCTTGGTGAGCAAGGGTCTTTTAAAATAACCGGGGAAGACACAATATGACCATTAGTTGTGACGGAACACAAGGTAGGCCACGAACCAATGTTATAGAGCGACACATAAAGGTCTGGTAGCCATTGACATCAACCAAAATCCAGTCTATAGTCATTTGTACACATAAGCTCTAGCCTCAAGAATTGCACACAAATTCCACAAAGCATATTCCGAGAGAGTGAAAAGATAGATTGGAAATTACACAATTTATCACAATGTCTATTTCCAATTTAAAACTGAGTTCTTTCTATCCTTCACGACATTTACATACCGAATCTTATGCTTATGGATCCACAACATACTGGTCTATACATCAACTACATCAGACGAGACGTATTGATAGTTTTCCATTTACTGAAAAATCTTTTCACAAATGTTTCCCCTTGAAATATGAACTTTACCGAAAATTAGGTTAAATAGTTTTAGTTCCATAATCAAAGATTTTCTCATATAGAAACATTTCCAAATAAGATAATACCATTTAAATCACTCATGTTACATCCAAGATCAAAATCCCCAAATTCCTCATTTTGACCAAAAACTTCCAAACTTAACCAAACACATAAATACTTGAGATTATAACTTAAAAAGAGTAAATAAGAACATTCATGACAAGTATTATATTTCTAAAAGGTTGGATTTGAACTCACAAGCTAGGGTTTGGTAAAACCCTAGAAAAGTCTTTAAAGATGGAGGAGATGGTGAAGCTTGGTGAGAAGGGTCAAGAACACCTCCACTTGTAGCTTGAACACTTGAACTAACCTTGAATCTCCAACTTAATGAAGAAATGAATGGGTTGGGATGAAGTAGATGAGAGCATTCGATGCTCTAAAAATTGCACCTCAAAGAAGAGATCTGTAACAAGAGTTTAAAATCAGATCAATAAGAATAACGGGTTGAAAATCGGGACTTATTGTGCTCTCTGGACCGCCGGGGCGATTATGCCCTACGATCATGACATGGCATAATCTCTTGTCATGATCGCCCAACTAGTACCGAGGTTTTGAACATAATTCGGTCATCTGGTGAACCCAGGCGATAATGCCCTGCGATTATGATAAGGCATAATTGCCTGTCATAATCGACTAATATGTATCGTGACCATGATTTGATGTTCTTCTTATTTTCATCTGGTGCGATTATGCCATGCGATTATGACATGGCATAATGGCCTATCATAATCGCCTAATTGGTACCGATGCCTGTTTCGCTTTCGGTTTTTGCTCCTTTCTTCTAATCCACTTCATCTAGATAGAAAATACTATAATATTAGGATGCGAAATTCATTATCTTATATACAAAATTCCCGGTGTTACAATCCTCCCACCCTTGATTTAAATTTCGTCCTCGAAATTCCAAATTAATGAAACAAACTCGGGTATATTTTCTTCCTGTCTTCTTCCGCTTCCCAAGTCACGTTTATACCATGACAATTTATTTGTGTCGAAGCATTTTAGACTATCTTTTTAAGACCGCTTCCGGTTCTTCCACACAACGACTATCATCGACACGAATCTCCAAGAGAGGTATTACACTCTCTTCTTCCGCTAAACACTTCCTCAAGTAACATATGGGGAACGTAGGATGTATGCCGGCCATTTCGGGTGGCAACTCCAATTTATACGCTTGTCGTCTCACTCTTTCCAAAATTTTAAACGTTCCTAGGAAACGAGGACTAAGCTTCCTACGTTTCCCAAACCTTATAATACCCTTCCAAGGTAATACCTTAAGCGTAACCCGCTCCCCTACTTGAAACTCCATGGGTCTCTTCTTCTTATCGGCGTAACTCTTTTGACAGTCTTGAGCTGCCTTTAGCCGTTCACGAATACATTTCACTTTGTCGGCCGTCTCTTGTACAATTTCGAGACCGGTAAATTGCTTTTCACCCACTTCCAACCAACACACCGGTGTTCTACATTTCCGCCCATACAAGGCTTCGAACGGTGCCATTCCAATACTAGAATGGTAACTATTATTGGAAGCAAATTCCACAAGCGGTAGATGTGAGTCCCAATTTCCACCAAAATCAATGATACACGATCTAAGCATGTCCTCGAGAGTTTGAATAGTCCTCTCGCTTTGACCATCGGTTTGAGGATGGTACACGGTGCTCAAATGGATCTTGGTGCCTAATCCTTCTTGCAAACCGTCCTAAAAGTTGACTATCACGATTCGACACAATAGTCATAGGCACCCCGTGTCTCGAGACGATCTCATTTACATACAACTTAGCAAGTTTGTCAATTGGTCCGGCTTCCCGCATGGCTAAGAAATGAGCACTTTTTGTCAACCGATCTACCACTACCCATATGGCATCATGACCTCTCGAGGTCTTTGGTAATTTAGTCACAACATCCATTGTGATATGCTCCCATTTCCACTCCGGTATTTCCAAAGATACGGGACGTTGATGTTCCTTTTTTACTTGCAAGCACGTCACACATCTTTCTACGTAGTTGGCCACATCCAACTTCATAACGGGCCACCAATATGTCAACTTCAAATCTCTATACATTTTAGTGCTACCCGGATGAATGGAATATTTTGACTTGTGCCGGTTGCCCCCAATTTTGGGCACCCAAATGCGACCTTGAAATAACTTCAAACCCCGGCCGTCTTCCGTCAAAAGTAGGTGTTGCTTCACCATCACCTCATTCTTGAGGGTTTTTTTCCGAAAGTGCCTCCGCTTGGGATACTTTGATTCGGTCAATCAATCTAGACACCACTTCTATTCGTGTAAGCACGATATGCGTTCCACTACTGTACTCCTTTCGACTCAAAGCATCCACTACTACGTTGGCTTTACCCGGGTGGTAACGTAACTCACAATCATAATCCTAGAGTAGCTCGAGCCAACGACGTTGCCTCATGTTTAGCTCCTTTTGATCAAATACATACTTTAAACTTTTGTGGTCGGTATAGAGAGTGCATTTGGTACCATAAAGATAATGCCGCCACAATTTCAAAGCAAAAACCACCGCCACTAACTCCAAATCATGGGTAGGATAATTCTTTTCATGATCTTTAAGTTGTCTTGACGCATAAGCAATCACCTTGCCTCTTTGCATCAACACACAACCTAAACCCATTTTGGATGCATCGCTATACACCACAAAGTCTTCGGATCCTTCCGGTAAAGAAAGGATCGGAGCTTCACATAATTTCCTTTGGAGTGTCCAAAAGGCTTTCTCTTGCTTTTCGGTCCAAACAAACTTCACGTTTTTTTTAGCGGGAAACCCAGGCACTTCCATTAAAACAAAAAAAAGGTACAAAAGAAGAACTGGTTACATCAAAGATAAATAAGAAAAACAGCCCGACTTGGAAAGACAAAACCAAGCCACAAGCAACCAGAACAAACAAAGACAAATTGTAAAGACAAAGCAACAAGTAAAGACCCCGTTGCACCTCCAAAGAGACCACTCAACCAGCACCTTAAATTGTATCTCCATGAGTAATTCTGTACTTACTTTTCCTCTTCCAAGCCATTCTCTGGATTATCACACCGCTAGCTTCATTGAACAGCTTCTCAATGCTCCTGCTACAATTATCAAACAGCCTCTTATTCCGCTCCTGCCAAATATAATAGACAGTTGCAGAGAAAGCAATCTTTTGCACGGTTGACCAAGCAGTATATTGACCATTATTGATACGGTCCATAATATCAGCCCATGTCTCAGGAATATGCTGCAAGGACACTTCCCTCTTCATCAAGTTCCAAACCCCTTTTGAAAAGTCACACTGGAAGAATAAGTGATTATGGGTTTCCAGGCATTGGTGACACAAGAGACATTTCATGTCCGGGGGGTTTTGTTTCCAGTTCAGAATACGATCTTGAGTTTGAAGCCGCAACCTACAAGCCAACCAAGTACATAAAGCATGTTTGGGAATATAGGCTTTATTCCACACCATCTTTGGCCACAAAAGAATATCATAATCTGGAACCATAGAGGCCCAAGCATTATGAATAGAGAACTCCAAATGCACATTTTGACGGTCACTCCACATCATTTTATCCTCCCCGTCCGAGAGGGCAGGGACAGGAATATTAGCCAGCTGCGGGATCCTAGAAAGGAATTCAATTGGCCAGGCATTGCCAATCTTCTGAATGAACTCACTGACAGAGTCATTTGCATGAAAGCCCTGGGCATGGATGTGTCGGTAGGAAATAAGAGAGCTCAAATGGCCAACAGGAAGCCATCTATCCTCCCACGCATTGGTTGACAAGCCGTCACCATTTTGAACGATGAAGAAACGTCTGATGTGGTCCCGAATCCTTAGCAAGCTACGGAATATCCACGACCACCAGTCCTTCTTCTTCAGGTTCCAGAAATTAATTCCATGGATATAGTGGGTACTTACCCATCTTACCCAAAGAGAATTCCTTTTCCTCAGAATGTCCCAGATCTGCTTCGTGACAAGATACCGATTCCACAATGTAAGATTTTTGAGACCGAGACCTCCATTTTTTTCCGGTTTGCAGATCTCCTCCCAAGAGACTTTGCATTTACCACGAGAACTGTCCCCTTGGGCCCATAAGAAATCCCTAAAGAGAGATGCAAGAGCATAAATGACTCCAACAGGGAGGACAAAGACCGACATCCAATAAACCTGGAGCGACTGAATAACAGAAAGAATAAGTTGTCGTCTTCCACCATATGATAGAAATTTGTTCTTCCAATTATTCAAACGGCCTTTAACCCTTTCCACAAGACCATTAAAATCAGTCGTAGGCAGCCGCGCAGGAGAGAGAGGCACACCGAGGTACCGGATAGGAAATACTCCATGCCGAAACGGCAATGTATTGCGGATTGTCACCTTAACATCTTCTGGGACATTGCCAAAAAAGATATCACTCTTTTCGAGATTGGGTGCCAGACCAAACTTCAACTAGAATAAGTGAAGAGCCCTCTTAATGACTTCAACCGACAGAAGATCGCCATTGGTAAAGACAAAGAGGTCATCAGCAAAGCATAAGTGAGTAATTTGGAAGTCCGCACACCCCTTGTGGTACCGGAAATCAGCAGCCTCTTCAATACAGCGCTTAAGAATAAGGGAGAAGCCTTCCATAATTATCGTGAAGAGGTATGGAGACATAGGATCCCCTTGTCTTATTCCCCGCTTACCTGTAAAAAAACCATGTGTTTCTCCTTGAAAAGCAACAGAGTAAGAGGGAGTGGCAATCATTACCTGGATCCATTTAATCAGAGCCGGATGGAACCCAAGGCCTTTAAGCATGCAAATTACAAACTCCCAGTTCACCATATCATAGGCCTTCCGAATATCAATCTTAAAGGAGCATCTTGGAGGACCCGAGCTAAGGTGGTATCCGGCTACAAGCTCATGTGCCATCAGTATATTATCCGAAATCCTCCTCCCAGGAATGAAGGCCGACTGCGCAGGATTTATTAAGTAATCCAGTTTCGGCTTCATTCTATCAGAGATAATCTTACTGATACACTTGTATAAAACCGAACAACAGGCAATCGGTCGGAAATCCGAAACCCTACTAGCATTTGGAGTCTTTGGGATAAGGCATAAGAGCGTGTGGTTTAATTCCCTGTCCAGCCGACCAGAATAGAAAAAGTTATGAATAGCCCTCATAACCTCATTACCAATCACAGGCCAGGCCGCTTTATAGAATTTGGACGAAAACCCATCTGACCCAGGAGCTTTGTCATTCCCAATCTGTTTAAAAGCAGCAAGAATATCTCCATCTTCTATAGTCCGAATCATAAACAAGGATTCAGATAAGGTAAGCTTACGATCAAATAAGTCATCCTCCATATAAGGCTGCAGGCTGGTATCCATTTCTCCAAGGATTGAGGCAAAATAGTCAATGAACGTCTTTGGGACCTCCTCATCATAAGTACAAACCCCTTGAGCATTGATAACCATAGACACTCTAGCTGAAGCCTTCCTTTCTCGAACCGCATGATGGAAGAACTTAATGTTGCCATCGCCCTCATTCAACCATTTTACTTTAGCTCTCTGTTTCAACAGCTCCTCCTCCATACTGAGGGCTTGCTGATAGGCTAGGTGGATATGAGCAAGATCCTCGTGAAGCTCTGAGTTTGAAGGATCCGATTCACATGCCATTTGAATTATGTCCAATTCCTCTTTCAGGGCCTTCGAATGCTTCCCAAGGTCACCCATCCTAGATCGCAGCTTTCTTAAATGCGGCTTTAACAGTTTCTGCTTTTTCAAGACCTGATACATAAAGGATCCCTGAACAGGGACATTCCATGTGTCGGCCACTACCTGGATAAAAGAGGGATGAGAAGCAACAACATTATCAAACTTGTAACCCTTAACCTGTCTCCTGCTGCCCCCTTTGAAACTAACAACACCCGGGCAATGATCAGAAAGACCTCTAGGAAGAAATAGAGCTGAGGAATCCTGGAACTTATGTGTAAAGGCATTGTTTACAAGAATACGGTCCAGTTTTCTCATAATGCTCCCTTCACCCCTTGGCTTTTGATACCAAGTATATTGACATCCCGTATAAGGCAAGTCATACAAGTCTACATCCTCCATGCAAGAATTAAAATCATCCATCTCACCATTCCTTTTAGAAGCCCCTCCATAGCCGTCATGAGGGAATAACATAGAGTTGAAGTCCCCCATTAGCAGCCATGGCTTGTCTCCCATAAGGACCTTGAACTTACGAATACCTGACCATAGCTCTTTTCTACTAGACCCACTAGTGGCCCCATAAGAAATAGTAAGGATAATCGGTTCACTTTCTCCCCGAATAAGTAGCTCACAATGCGTAAATTGGAGGTGAGATTCAAGCACCATAACATTCAAGATATTGGGGTCCCAAGCACAGACAATTCTTGTGACATTGTCACAATTGCTAGTGTTAGACACCCAATCCCAATGCCCAAAAACTTTAGAACACAGATCTGATACGTTTTTCCGAATTAAGTGAGTTTCCAGAATAGAGCAAAAGACTAACCCATTAGTGTGGACCATAGATTTTACCTCCCGTTGTTTTGCCGAGGCATTAAGGCCCCGAACGTTCCAGCAGGCCATCTTAATCATGGGAAACAGAAATCACACCCCCTACGGGCTTTGTAACCACTTTCCTTTGACCGGAGACTGGCACTCCTTGTAACTTGTTACCCACAGGACCTTCCTCTCCAACTACCTTTTCATCACCGGTAGCAGATTTACTAGCCAGAGCAGAGAATCGGTTGGAGGAGTTTGGATTCTTTAGAATTCCTTTGATCTGTTTAGGAGGGTTTGTGGAATTCACAGTTGTAAGAACTGGCTTTTTTCCGCGGTCCGAACCTCCTATGCTGTTCTTCATTGCTTGTACCACTGAGTCAATTATTCCCACTTGAGGGGTCCTTTGACTCTCACCCTTATCAGGCTGTTGTTTCATCACATTAGGATCCTCCAATGTTTCAGCTTCAGTCGTCCCAAATACCTGATCAGGTACTAGCACAGGCTCAGCACGCCGAGTTTCAACTACTTCTTCCACTGGATTCTCCTTATCAACCACCTTTTCTTGACTCAGGGTTTGGGATTGATTCGAGCTTTGTCCCAAATCCTTGGTGCTAGTGTTATGTGAATTCACCTTTCCCTGCCCCTTCGGCTTCCATTGTTTCCTCTCCACCCTAATCCAACCCCCTTTATCCACCTTTCTCTTCTCCTTCTGATTGGAATTTCTTTCAAGCGCAGCCTTGGAACAAGAAGAAATTTTGTGGCCAAAAATTTTGCATTTTTCACACTGAGTTGGCTCCCATAAGTATTCAATCTGAACCTTAACTGATTCAGCCTTGCTCCCCGTCAGGCTCGGAATTCTAACTTCAATCTCCCTTTTCAACTTTCCAACTGCCCAAACATCCACAAGGACCTTAGAAAAGCTAGGTCTGCCCTAGGGCTTTTCACACATATCTGCAGTGCATGCATCCATCCTCTTTGGAACCCCCAACACACTAGCAATTCTACTAACACCTTCCCTGTTGAATGCCACAAGTGGAATATTGTGGATTTTAACCCATAGAGGACATGTGGTATGTTCCGGTTTGTGGAATCCCTTGGATGGGTCCCCATGGTTTAACGAACATCGGAACCCCTCGCACCATCAATGGTCCCCCTTCCACAACACTAGAGCACCCTCCTTCATCATTAAACCGAAAAAAGTAAAGCCCATTATTGTGCATCATAGCATCCTTGAATCCAAATTTTCCCCAGGCTTGGGAAACGGCACGTTGCACAATAGGGAAATGCACCCGAGGGCCTAGGAAATACCCACACAACGTGGTCTTGTAAGTTTGCACCATAGGTTCAGTGACAGATAATGGCATATCAAGTTCCATTAGCTCCTTGTTTTCCAAAGGAAAGAAATCCAGTTCCGGAGTGTTTGCCTTTCCTACAACGGAGGCCCAATTTTTCTTGCCAGGCTCAACCACCTGTGATTGCAAATGCAAAGACAAACTTTCCAAAGCCGCATCTTTCAAAATTGTCGCATCTGCTTGAGGGGTGACGTCAGCCCCTGGGGCACTGACGTCAGCAGGTACGCCCTCCCCATGCACATGCATGGCTACAGGGTAACCCGAGAACCACCCAGCAGCACCATCCGACAAAAAGTCACCCGAGACCCCCCTGAGACTAGGAGACCTGAGAACACTTACCACCAGCTAGGCCCGACAACCGAAGCACGTGCCACTCGATAAGGCCCAAGAAACGGCCCGACCACTTGGCCCGACAATAAGGCCCGAGAACCTGCAGACCACTCGAGAAACCACGCGAGGAAGACTCGATAACCAGGGCACCCGAGAAACCACGACAAGGTTATCACCCGACAAAAAATGCCAAGTGGCACCCGACAAGATCCCACATGGCAACCTTAATCACCCGATAAAAACCCACACGCTTCCCTTGGCCCGATAAAAACACAAAACCCTACCCGACGGCCACCTGGAACCCTAGAGTGGACTTGACAGTTTTACGAAGCTTTGATGCTGCTGGTTACACTAGCTAATCGAGGATCCCTAACAGCCGTAGGGTGAGCAACGAAGTTCTCAATAAATCGAGAAGCTGAAACCCTAAGTCGATCACTAATAAACCAACGAAGATCAAAGAAACACGAAAAACCAAAGAACACCAAGGATCCCACAGAAGGACGCCAATCCGGAACTCTTCTGATCAACGAACAAGAACTAAAACAAAGAAAACAGCAAAGCAAAACTTACGAAAGCGATCACGATTCGCACACCAACCACGATCCGCGACAGCAGCCCCGATCCACAAGCTTCACGATCAAAACCCTAATCGCCTCCTAGAGAGCATTCTCTACTACAATGGTCCTATCAATTCAAACTTCACGTTTTTCTTTGTCAAAGCCGTCAAGGAAGAAGCAACCTTGGAGAAATCTTGAATACATCTTCTAAAAATAACCCGCTAATCCCAAAAAGCTTCGAATTTCTGATGGACTCTTTGGCGGTTCCCAGTTCAACATCGCTTCAATTTTGGAGGGGTCCACTTTTACTCCGCCTTGAGTGACAATGTAACCCAAGAATTGGACTTCCTTCAACCAAAAGCCACACTTAGATAATTTAGCGTACAACTTTTCTTCTCTCAAAACCTCAAGAACTTTACGGAGGTGTTTCTCGTGATCCGACTCGTTTTTAGAATACACGAGTATATCGTTAATAAATACAATTACCGACTTGTCAAAGAACGGCCTACATACCCGGTTCATCAAGTCCATAAACACCGCCGGTGCATTTGTCAAACCAAAGGGCATAACTAGAAACTCGTAGTGCCCATAACGCATCCTAAACGCCATCTTTGCTACATCATCATCTCTCACCCTTACTTGGTGATAACCCGAACGAAGATCGATCTTTGAGAAACATCCCGCTCCTTGAAGTTGATCAAAGAGATCATCAATTCTTGGAAGCGGATATTTGTTCTTCACGGTTACCTTGTTTAGTTCACGATAATCAATGCACATTCTCATAGTGCCATCCTTCTTTTTCACAAATAAGACCGGAGCTCCCCAAGGTGACGAATTCGGTCTCACAAATCCTTTCTCCGAAAGGTCTTGTAATTGAGACATGATCTCTTGCATTTCGGATGGGCCCAGTCGATAAGGTGCTCTAGCTATTGGAGCGGCCCCCGGTACAAGATCAATACGAAAATCTACTTGCCTATTGGGTGGCAAGCCGGGTAAGTCTTCGGGAAAGACATCCGGGAACTCATTAACAATTCGAACGTCTTCAAGCTTTTTTTTTCTAACTTAGCATCTATAACATAAGACAAAAATAAGTGGCACCCTTTGGCTAGACACTTGCGTGCCTTAGCCAAAGTCAATAGTGCAACCTGACCACTTCTTCTCTCCCCGTAGACTACCACCATGCCACCATCCGGTAACGGAATCAGGATTAATTTCTTGGAGAAAATAATCTCGGCTTGATTTTCAGCCAAACAATCCATCCCAATCACTACATCAAATCCTCCTATTTCCATAGGTAAGAGGTTTATCGAAAATTGCTTTTCTTCAATTTCTAAGGTGCAATTTCTAAGAACATCTTGAACTAAAACTTTCCTACCATCGGCTATTTCAACAATATAAGCATCTTCTAAAGTGCTAACGGGAACAAGAAGTTTTGGGTAGAAAGTAGTGGACACATAGGAGAAAGTAGGACCAGAATCAAAAAGAATATGAGTGGGCACGGAGTTAACAAGGAACGTACGCAACACAACATCCGCCGCTGCTTTCGCCTCCTCCCCGGTCATTTTGAATGCTCTTCCCGTAGCTTTAGGGATGTCCTCTCCTCCTTGACTTCCTCCCGTTTTTAACTTTGGGCAATCCCTTTTGAAGTGCCCCGGCTCCTTGCATTCAAAACAAACGAGTCCTTTGACGGGACAATCATTGCGGTTGTGACTCGTCTTCCCACACTTGAAACAAGCCTTGGAGTAGGGTCGGCATGAGTCGTGGTGCTTGCTCTTGAACTTCTAACACCACCTAGGCTCTTGCCTAGAATTGAAACCACGGTTGTTGTTACTAAATTTGGACTTCTTGGAAGTCATAGAGTTGCCCTCCCACTTTCTCTTTTCTCCAACCATCCTATTTTCTTCTTTTCCCAAGTCATGGGTATCCTCCACCATTTGAGCATGATCGATGGCCTCCTTTAGAGTAGAGGTCCTCGCCATTTAAACCATTCCCATAATGTCGGATGGAAATCCTTTGAGGTAAGCCTTCATTCTTTCCTTCTCAGTTGGAGCCGCGTGCCCCCACCAGGCTCAACTTCTCCACAAACAACTCAGTATACTCTCTCACAGTCTTGTCTCCCTTTTTGAGAGCTCAGAATTGATCCACAATACGATCGATGGCTCTTTCGTTGTAATATTCTTCCAAGACTTTCGCCTTAGACATCTCCCAAGTAAGCATTGAGACGATGACCGGGCTAAGAGTTTTGATGGAGATGTTCCACCAAGTTAAGGTCGCGCCTCTAAGCATCTGTGAGGCAAATTTCACCTTTTGTTTCTCTTCACATTCGCTCGAGCCAAAAGCTTGTTCGATCTCTTACAACCAATTCATGCAAACCATCGGGTTAGCTGATCCGGAGAACTCGGGTGGTTTTGAGCATAGAAAGGTTTTGTACGAACAACCCTTTGCCATCCTCCTTACTTCCGTCACGGGTGTCTCTTCCGTAACATGCCCCATTCCATTTCCCTCGGAACCCACAATGATGTTCTCAGCAGAGGCTCCGTGCCTTCGGTTACTGGCATCACGTTTCTCAAACATTTTCATCGTTGTTTCATGATGTTGAGTCATAACCGAATTCACCACTTGCAACAAACAGACCTGGAGTTCATCTTGAGAGCCCGCCTCTACCATTAGAGGACCTCCCACGTTAAGGTTAACTGTTGGTATGCGCTCTATTCTGGGCACAAATCCTGATGGAATAGCAGTGGTCCGAGGTGGCTGAGTGACATCTGTTGTGCTATTATTTGCACCGTCAACTTCATTTCGCGATCTAGTACGCGTATTCACCATCTTAGTCTGTTAAGATGATAGAATAGGAGTAAGACAATGCTACATAATACGTATAACACATTCACCAATCATCATAACAATAGTAAAATAAGTATATTCAGAATACAATGTACCCAAAATAGCATTAGCTACGTGATACCTTGGATATATCATACACATAAGAATTCCCATTACCAAAGTCACATATCATGAATAGTGCATTTCCGTCGACTCTAAAGTTCTCCTATCTCAAGAGTGTCTACCCATACTCACATTTAATACTTAAAGTCTCAGCTTAAATCTAGGCATCTTAAGTTCACACCTTGTTCGCTTAAACTAGAGCTCTGATACCAACTTGTAACACCCTAAAAATTAGAGCAAATTTAAACCAAAATTTACGTGTGGAATACAACTTAAATATTAAAAGGATCGCCCAATAGACGGGGAGAGTAAAGGACATCAATACGAATACTAAATGACAACATATTAATGTATACAAAAATTCAGATTATATATTATGTTCGGGTGTCGCTAATATCCTCAAAATAAACGTTTTAATGTCTCCAATATTTACACTCTATGGTGTAAACCCAAAAGAATGCCTTCACCGGCACGCCACTCCGCTCCTCTCTAAGAAGCCCCATTAACCCGATCACCTGCTAAACAACATTTAAGATCAAGTGTTAGGCTTACGCCTAGTGAGAACAAACAGTTAAATGGATAAAGCAGTAAAATATTTTAATAAATGTGCGGTGTGCTTTATCCCATTTAACTTAACTTAAAAACTTACTCTTGGTTAGCAAGGGTCTTTTAAAATAACCGGGGCCACCCAATATTACCATTAGTTGTGACGGAACACAAGGTAGGCCACGAACCAATGTTATAGAGCAGCACATAAAGGTCGGGTAGCCATTCACATAAACCAAAACCCATTCTATAGTTATTTGTGCACATAAGCTCTAGCCTCAAGAATTGCACGCAAATTCCACAATGCATATTATGAGAGAGTGAAAGTATAGATTGAAAATTACACGATTTATCACAATGCCTATTTCCAATTTAAAATTGAGTTCATTCTATCCTTCATGACATTTACATACCAGCTCTTATTCCTATGGTTCCATTACATACTAGTCTGTAAATCAACTACATCAGACGAGACGTATTGATAGTTTTCCATTTTCCGAAAAATCTTTTCATAAATGTTTCCCCTTAAAATTTGAACTTTACCGAAAATTAGGTTAAATAGTTTTAGTTCCATAATCAAAGATTTTCTCATCTAGATACATTTCCAAATAAGATAATACCATTTAAAATACTCATCTTACATCAAAGAACAAAATCCCCAAATTCCTCATTTTGACCTAAAACTTCCAAACTTAACCAAACACATAAATACTTGAGATTATAACTTAAAGAGAGTAAATAAGAACATTCACGACAAGTATTATATTTCTAAAAGGTTGGATTTGAACTCACAAACTAGGATTTGGTAAAACCCTAGAAAAGTCTTTAAAGATGGAGGAGATGGTGGAGCTTTGTGAGAAGGGTCAAGAACACCTCCACTTGTAGCTTGAACACTTGAACTAACCTTGAATCTCCAACTTAATGAAGCAATGAATGGGTTGGGATGAAGTAGATGAGAGCATTCAGTGCTCTAAAAATTGCACCTCAAAGAAGAGATTTGTAACAAGAGTTTAAAATCAGATCAATGAGAATAATAGGCTGAAAATCGGAACTTATTGTGGTCTTTGGACCGCCTGGGCGATTATGCCGTGCGATCATGACATGGCATAATCGCCTGTCATGATCGCCCAACTAGTACCGAGAGTTTGAACAGAATTCGGTCTTCTGGTGAACCCAGGCGATAATGCCCTGCGATTATGACAAGGCATAATCGCCTGTCATAATCGCCTAATGTGTACAGTGAGCATGATTTGATTTTCTTCTTATTTTCATCTGGTGCGATTATGCCATGCGATTATGACATGGTATAATGGCCTGTCATAATCGCCCAATTGGTACCAATGCCCGTTTCGGTTTTCGCTCCTTTCTTCCAATCCATTGCTACCCAACATTAGCCTCTTGAAACACTTCATTTAGATAGAAAATACTATAATATTAGCATGTGAAATTCATTATCTTATATACAAAATTCCGGGTCTTACACTTTTCTTAAAAAATTTGAAACAAAAACAAAATACCTTATCAAGCTCTACTGAATAGACAAGCCAATCTCTATCACACTTTTTCCCGTTTGATAAAATTCTAGTATACCATGTGGCAGAAAATCATTTAGAAAATTTATCTTTGGATCCTTTTTTAACAAACAAGTCTCTTTTAGGACCCTTTGCAACTAGCAAATCAATCATTTCAGAATCCAAGAAATCCCAATTTATAGGATCAAATATATCAATACTATTAAAAGCATCATCAACAATAGTAGCATCATCAATATTAGTATCATCAAAAACATCATCAGAAGCATTTGCATTAACATTATTAGCCTCATCAAAAGAATCATTAGAAGCATTAGCATTAACATTAGTAGCATCATCAACATTAGTATCATCAAGAGCATCATTAGAAGCATTAGCATTAACATGAATATCATCCAAATTATCAGCTGCATCAACATTTGTAACAAAATCCTCATTGAGTCATTTTGATTGCCAACTAAATTCTCCAAATTAGGATTTTCATAACAAGCATCAACATGTTGATTGACAAAAGAAAAGATTGTGATTCTTTAGTAACAAACTTAGCAAGAGAACCTCTTTAAGACTTTATTATCTTTTCAATTCTTTTTTTCTTTTTACGTTCTTGAGATCCATAATCATACTTTCTAACCCTAAAAGACATAATCAGATTGAAATAAGTAAAGCGATAAATGAACAAAACAATCGGGATTGAAGATTGAGGATGAGATTGATTATTGGTTCTCCCAAGTCCCAAAGGCCCAAAGCTTTTGACGACACTGAAAAATAATATAAACAATATAAATATGAATTTCTAATTTCTGAAAAACTGAAACCAAATAGTAAAGACTAAAGTCAGAATTTTAATTTTGATTTCCTAACCTATTAAACTAAACATTAAACAATATGAACATAATTTGACTAAATATGTTAATTTCTAAATCGGTGAACCTAAACAAGTAAACTTAATCAAATATCATAATCTAATTTACTTATTTACACATAAAATAAGGTGATAAAGTCATAACCAACAATTCTTGTTTAGAAAATAAAAATGGAATTACCTATCACAATATCACTTTTCAAGAAATAAATGCAAATGGGCCAAATCAAATTTTGATGTATTAAGATTAAGACTCTAAACTCCAAACCAATTGTTGAATGTTGATGTTAAGAACCAGTCAAATGAAACCGTAGATGTCGATTCACTCGATTGTAGGGGAAGAATCTGAGATACGGCTCCTGTATTATACAGAGGAAGAAGATTAAGCCTTTGAAATTACTCGTTTTCTTTGCCGTTGAAGAACCAAAGCATTCACTTCGCCTCTTCGGGAATTTCAATCATCGACGGTTGATTGTAGTAACAGTAGGCGAGAAGTGAGAGGCGAGAAGTGAGGAGCGATTGATGATCAGGTAAGAAAAGTTGTCCTCTTTGTTTTTCATAGAAATTAGGGATCACCCCGAATAAATATAAAATTAGGCTATGTTTTTTGGGAGGCCCTGTTCAAGGGAACACTTTTACTGAAAGGAGGAAGATCCTCCAGGCAATTTTATAAAGAAGCAAAAGAAAATAAAAGAGTTTTACAACTAATGCCCTAAGGCAATAAAATCCAAAACTTGGGAAAAACAAACCAAGCCAGTAAAAGCCAAAACAATCAAAGACAAATAAGCCAGAAATAAATACAAAAAGCACAAATGTAAACACGCTAGCTCATTGCGAACACCTCCAACAACCAAACACCTCTTAAAGCATTAATTTGCTGCAATTTGGTTCATCATCTTCTTTCTAGTCTTCCAAGCAATCCGCTGCATCACTTATTTTTTAATCTCCAAAACAATAAGGTTTTCACTTTGGTTATGGTGATGAAAGTACCATCTATTTCTTTCAATCCATATATGGTAAACCGTAGCCGAAATTGCTACTTTTTGCAAGGTCGACCAAGATCTCCAGTTACCTGTCATCCACCAAGAGAGAATCAAGTCCTAGCTGCCTGGGCAAGCCAAATCTCTACTTCGTCTTTAATCACTTTCCAAATCCAGTTTGAAAACTCACACTTAAAGAACAGATGATTGTGTGTTTAACGGGCTAAAGCACGACCAATGTCATGGTACTACTATGATACGTGATATCGAATACCGTGTACTAACCAAATTTGCATATTTGATAAGGTACTACCAACAAATTGTAATTGATATCAATTTAATTGATCTGATTGGTACACATGTTGGTTGCTATAGTTTAGTACAAAATTGCTAACCTTTGATATAAACGCAAAAGAAACAAAACATTATCAAATAATACTTGAATAGTTGTTTTATCAATTTTATCAATCTTTATCCATCCAACCCTAAAAAGAATTTGAGAGAACAAAAATAGCTTGTATGTAACTCTTAAAAGTTCATGATTTTGATACATCAGTTTTTTTTTCTTTTTTATAACATAAGTTTTTCCTTTCCTACATATTTTATAAACATTTCATTCTCAAGTATAGACTGCTTCAAACTTTATATAATAAAAAGAGTAAACTCTAATTTTGGTCCCCGTGGTTTATTGAAATCTTTGAACGTGGGACCTAAACTTTGATAAGTCTAGAAATCGTCCTTATGGTTTGCATTTTATTTGAAAATGGTCCCTGATCACTAACTTTGTTAAACAAATCGTTAAAAAAAAGGCGTTTATGTCTTTCTATTGTTTCTGCTTTGTCTTTTTGTTTTTCCTTGATTTTGTAAAAATCATCAAACTTAAGAACCATTATGTAATTTTGTACTTTTTTATTAATATATAATAGATAATCCCTTTAGCCCACATGTCACCGTCTTTTTCTTTAACCCCCCACCCCATCTATCATCATCTTCTTCTTAACCAATCTCCCCACCCCCAACTGATCATTTTCATCCTTACCCAACCCCTTATATGCATATACATATAATATAATATATCACACACACACACCCATACACACACACGCACATATATATATATATGACAGAGAAAAGATAGTGTATCCGTCCAAACCCTTTCGGCCATCATGGTGGCTTCACCACCTCCTTCTCCGGTGAGTCAATGGCAACCACCATTTCAACGTTCCGTTCCCGAGAACAACACGAATAACACCATTCCACCCTTCCCCTACTGCGAAAGCACAGTCCTCATCGGTGCTAAAAAAACCCGCCTTACAGTCCTCTCCAAGACTTCAGCCGGTGACCCCTTCTCCCTCCTCCCTCCGGGAACGCTAAGAATAGTGAAGACCTCCTCCTCTCTGTCTCTCTCCTTCCAGGATGTAACATAGGAGTCAACAGATCTGTGTTTCAAATTGGAGGGTGTATATTTCAATCTCTCTCCTTCCTGATTTATGTGTTTATGTTCTGTAGTGTGCATACATGTGCTCCAAGGGAAGTTACAGAGGATGTATATTCCAGTGATGGGTCACGTTGTATTGTAGATTTTTTACGGAGATGGAGGTTTTAGTTAGGTTACGGTGGAGGGGGTGGAGGTGGGTGTTGGTGGAGGTGGTGTGGGAATGGGTTCATCGGAAACGTAGATGGGTTCACCGGAAATGGATATGGAAGGGAAGGGACTAGTAGCGTTGATGGGAGAGATGACATAGATATATTAGGATTTTATTTGGCCCTCCAAGTTTAATTGTATATACTTTCCCCCATTTTAAAAGGGTTAGTTCAAAAATTGTTAAAATGAAGAAAAAGACAAAAAAAGATTAAAAAGACGAAATTACCCCTAACTTAACGTATAGTTTTTAATGGAGTTAGTAAACAGGGACCACTTTCAGAGCAAAATGCAAACCACGAGGATGAATTCTAGACTTATCAAAGTTCAGGTACCACTTTCAAAAATTTACTAAACCACAGGGACCAAAATTAAAGTTTACTCTAATAAAAACTATAACAATAAAAATTATAATGATTCATTAATAAATTTATTTTATTAAATCATTTTTATAAAACTATAATGGTGAATAAAAAACTATAATAATAAAAAATAACTTTTATGCGGTAGAAGTTCGTAATTTATTTATTTTATTAAATTATTTTTTAATTTGTTATATATTAAGAATGAAAATAAATAAATGTTATGTATAATAGATAAGAGCATCTCCAACATCTTCTTTATAATTTCTTTAAAATAAATAACTAAAAGTTAAAAAATTTAAAATAAATTGCAATTAACTCCAACAGGTTCTTTATTTCAGACATTTCATCATTTATTATAATAATTAAATATTCTATAATTTTATACTTTTAATATATATATACTTGTGTGTGTGTGTGTAGGAGGAGGATAATCAAATAAAAACCATAAAAAGATTACAAACTCGTAAAAACTGATATAAAAATATTTTTTTCATAATTTTTTTTATCAAAACCTATAATTTAAGATATTGTTTCACATATATGTTTGTGTTCGCGGAAGCTACCGTTTCTAGAATGCAAGCAAGCTAGCTTGCTGATTCTCCTAGTGGTTTGGGTCACCTCATGAATATAACTATATGCATAAAAAAGATTCATATGTTGAAACAAATACATATGAAAATTTCACCTTATTAAACAAATATATGTGAAATAATATCAATCCTAGAATTTGATAAAAAAAATCATGAAATTTTTATTTTTATATCTGTTTTTACGAGTTTGTAACTTTTTGTGGTTTTTATTTGATTAAGCCCCTATATATATATATTAATTTAACTCTCATTGTTGTAATGAATAAAAAACTCATTCTTCTCTCCTCTTTTTAAAGTTTTAGAGATTTTTCTATGAATCTCTATTTTAGAGAATGGGATAGAGATGTTGTTGGAGTAGTTAAGAAAACAAGAAAATTGATTTTCTCTATTTTTAAAAAGTTGTTGGAGATGCTCTAACTAAATAATAAAATATAGTATTTAAGAGGTAGGGTGGGTTCGGTGAGAAAGAAAGTTAAGATGGGAAACATAAGAAGAGAACTCCATCATTTGATGCACATAGGATGAGATGAACCATATTAACTCTTTTTTTTTTGAAACAGCAACAGAGATATCATTAATAACCAAAAAACAGTTTACAAAACTTGCTACAGACCACAAGCACCAGCAATTAAACCACAGTATCCGACAGTCCTTATATCACTACAAGAGCTTGACCAAACAACCCACCATTTCGGACCCCTGTCCGGCAGTTTACAAGCGGTAAACATCGGCTGTTGGCCGCTTCTCAATATCGACAACTGTTACTTTCGCTATCCGATCATAGACAGCAGCTTCTACCCACGAATAGTCCCAATCTCCGCATTGAGTAGGTATGAGGTTAGAAATGGTTAAGGTTTCGAATCTTTTCTTAAGCTTTCTTACATTAACTCTAATTCTCACACGATCTTAAGTCTTAAGAGGTAATATAGGTCCCGCATTTAAAAAGATGAAGTGGTTCATCTGTAGGAACCCATTCTCTTCCACATCAACATAAACCACTCCTTCCCAATGATGATGAAAAAAGGGACCGATCCATGGATCTGTATTTGACCACCGTTATGGATGCTCTAAATAGATTATTAAATACGATAACAAATATTTAGTAATTAATTAATTAATCTTTTCCGAGTATAATAAACATAATTGAAAAGGCAATTAGGTGAATAATATCACTTACTCCTTCATTACCTTTTTCACTTAATGGACACATAAAACAAAACCCCCAATTTGAAGGTGATAATATTAATTAAGTTAAAAGGTGCCCAAACAATCTCAAAATACTAATTCATGGACCACATCAATGGCTAAACTTTCTTCAATTTGATTCTTTTTTTTTCAATAATCACTCTGTAATCTTTTAGATAAATTCCACATCATTTAATTAGATTAAAATGTTTATTAATACATATATATATATATATCAACGAAGACTTGGGATCACGTGAGACCGCCCTGTTTTCATGAGACCCGTGAGACCACCCTTTTACACTTGAAACTACACAGCAAAAACACTATGAGAGTAAAAAAATATGAATCTTTAAAGTATTTTTGCTATTAAAGTAACCTACATAGTGTTTTTGCTGTGAATGTAACCTTCACAGTGTTTTTGCTATGAAGGTTCAAATTTTTTTTGCTGTGAAGTTTTCAAGAGTAAAAAAGTGGTTTCACGGGTCTCCGACGGGTCTCACGGAAACAGGTTGGTCTCACGTGAACCCATCATATTTTTTTTTACCTTCACAATGTTTTTGCTGTGAACTTTCAAGTGTAAAAAGATGGTCTCACGGGTCTCACGGAAACAGGGTGGTCTCACGTGATCCCAACCCTATAGACGAAAGTTCAAATGCGAACTCAATTTTGGTTGTGAATGTAAGGACAAATGAGAGCGCGTCACGTATCTGAATATAGATTATTCAGATTGAATAATCAAAGAAATATTCAGACTGAATATAGTATTTATTTAGTCTGAATAATGCTCATTTGATCCCACGTTCACAAACAAATTTAAGTTCTCATTTGAACTCGTCCCTATATATATATATATATATATATATATATATATATAGAGAGAGAGAGAGAGAGGAAGTTTCAAATTAGAAAGTTGGATTTCTAAAGGAACAAAGGGACACTTGTGCACCATATATGATGTGGGTCCCGCATAATATTAAATCATTTTTGATTTAATATTAAATCATAAATGATTTAATATTATGTGGGACCCACATCATATGTGGTCCACAAATTGTTCCTTTGTTCCTTTAAGGATGGTGGTTCTCGTATGATTCCTCCCACCATTCCTTAAAGGAACAAATTGTGGGCCACTTATGATGTGGGTCCACATAATATTAAATCATTTATGATTTAATATTATGTAAGACCCACATCATATGTGATCCACAAGTGTTCATTTGTTCCTTTAAAAAAAGAAAGTTTTCATTTGAACCTTTCTCTCTCTCTCTATATATATATATATAGAGAGGCAGGTTCATACGAGGACGGTACCAATTTACGAAAATGCGAGGACAATTCTCGGCCAATCATTTTGTACATAAAAATTTTCATGTACAAAATCATGTATGATTTCGTGTACAAAATCATATGTGATTTTGTAAGCATCAAAAAGGACACGCACGACTTTTCCCATGGGCAAGTCGCCGGAAAAGTCGCGGCTAATCATATATGATTTTGTACCTGAAAAGTTTCATTTACAAAATGAATGGCTGATGATTGTCCTCGCATTCTCGTAAATTGTTACCGTCCTCGCATGAACCTCATTCTATATATATATATATGTATATCTATATATAGGGGAGGGATCAAATGAGAATCACCCCATCTTAAAGGAACAAAGGAACAAATTGTGGACCACATATTATGTGGGTCCCACATAATATTAAATCATTTATGATTTAACGTATTAAATCATAAATGATTTAATATTATGTGGAACCCATATCATATGTGATCCACAAGAGTCCCTTTGTTCCTTTAAAAATTCAAAGTTCTCATTTGAACCTTCCTCTATATATATATATATATATATATATATAGAGAGAGAGAGAGAGAGAGAGAGAGAGGAAAGTTCAAATGTGAACCTATCTTTGATTGTGAACATGAGGATGAATCTCAGCCCTTCATCTAAGCCATATTCAAGCTAATCTTTAAACGTGGCTTGAGAGGTAATTTTGGAAGTTTTTATCTGAATTAAATTCTTGAGTAAAAATCTCCAGTTCTCAATTGAATCTGGGAATCAAAATCCAAAATTGTAAGACAAAGACAAAATCGTAAGACAAAGACAAAATCGAAATCCAAAATCGTGTTCATCAATCGAAATTCATGGTCAAAGAAATTGAAATCCAAGCACGATGGAGGCACAAAGAAGAAAATAAGCAGAAAAGAAAAAAGTTGCAGGTGTGGGGTTCTCCTTCTTACCTTTCTTCTTTGTCTGAGTTGACGAAATCTGAGGTTCGAAGGAGATGGTGGGAGCTGATTGGGAACACGAGTTTTACTCAATAATACTTCATTAAATTCGTTGATATCAGTTCCGATTTGCAATTTTTGAAGCTCAATTTGTCGATTTTTGATCTGATTTCGTTTCCATGGATTTTGTTTCTTCATCAGACTATATTCAGTCTTAATATAAATTACAAGCATACAAACCCCAAATTGAAGCTTATATTCAGTCTGAATATAAGCTACAAGTATACAAACCCCAAATTGTAGCTTATATTCAGTCTGAATATAAGCTACAAGTATACAAACCCCAAATTGTAGCTTATATCAGTCTGAATATAAGCTACAAGTATACAAACCCCAAATTATAGCTTATATTCAGACTGAATATAAGCTACAAGTATACAAACCCCAAATTGTAGTTTATATTCAGACTGAATATAAGCTACAGGTATACAAACCCCAAATTGTAGCTAATATTCAGTCTGAATATAAGCTACAGGTATACAAACCCCAATTTGCAGCTTATATTCAGTCTGAATAAAAGCTACAAACAAACACCTATTTATAGAATATATTCAGTCTGAATATAAACTACAAGTATACAAACCCAAAATTGTAGCTTATATTCAGACTGAATATAAGCTACAAGAGTACAAGTATACAAACCCCAAATTATAGCTTATATTTAGTCTGAATATAAACTACAAGAGTACAAGTATACAAACACCAAATTGTAGCTTATATTCAGTCTGAATATAAGCTACAATTATTCAAACCCCAAATTGTAGCTTATATTAAGTCTGAATATAAGCTATAGGTATACAAACCCCAAATTGTAGCTTATATTCAGTCTGAATATAAGCTACAGGTATACAAACCCCAAATTGTAGCTAATATTCAGTCTGAATATAAGCTACAGGTATACAAACCCCAAATTGTAGCTAATATTCAGTCTGAATATAAGCTACAGGTATACAAACCCCAATTTGTAGCTTATATTCAGTCTGAATATAAGCTACAAACAAACACCTATTTATAGATTATATTCAGTCTAAATATAAACTACAAGTATACAAACCCAAAATTGTAGCTTATATTCAGACTGAATATAAGCTACAAGAGTATAAGTATACAAACCCCAAATTGTAGCTTATATTTAGTTTGAATATAAGCTACAAGAGTACAAGTATACAAACACCAAATTGTAGCTTATATTCAATCTGAATATAAGCTACAATTATTCAAACCCCAAATTGTAGCTTATATTCAGTCTGAATATAAGCTATAAGTATACAAACCCCAAATTGTAGCTTATATTCAGTCTGAATATAAGCTACAAGTATACAAACCCCAAATTATAGCTTATATTCAGACTGAATATAAGCTACAAGTATACAAACCCCAAATTGTAGCTTATATTCAGACTGAATATATATGCTACAGTTATACAAACCCCAAATTGTAGCTTATATTCAGACTGAATATAAGCTACAGGAATACAAACCCCAATGTGTAACTTATATTCAGTCTAAATATAAGCTACAGGTATACAAACCTCAAATTGTAGCTTATATTCAGTCTTAATATAAGCTACAATTATTCAAACCCCAAATTGTAGCTTATATTCAGTCTAAATATAAGCTACAAGTATACAAACCCCAAATTGTAGCTTATATTCAGTCTGAATATAAGCTACAGGTATACAAACCCCAAATTGTAGCTTATATTCGGACTGAATATAGGCTACAGGTATACAAACCACAAATTGTAGCTTATATTCAGTCTGAATATAAGCTACAGGTATACAAACCCCAAATTGTAGCTTATATTCAGTCTGAATATAAGCTACAATTATTCAAACCCCAAATTGTAGCTTATATTCAGACTGAATATAAGCTACAATAATTCAAACACCTATTTATAGAATATATTCAGTCTGAATATAAGCTACAAGTATACAAACCCAAAATTGTAGCTTATATTCAGACTGAATATAAGCTACAAAAGTACAAGCTACAATTATTCAAACACCTATTTATAGAATATATTCGGTCTGAATATAATCTACAAGTATACAAACTGAATATAAGCTACAATTATTCAAACACCTATTTATATAATATATTCAGACTGAATATAAGGTACAAGAGTACAAGTATACAAACCCAAATTGTAGCTTATATTTAGTCTGAATATAAGCTACAAGAGTACAAGTATACAAACAACAAATTGTAGCTTATATTCAGTCTGAATATAAGCTACAATTATTCAAACCCCAAATTGTAGCTTATATTCAGTCTGAATATAAGCTACAAGTATACAAACCCCAAATTATAGCTTATATTCAGAATGAATATATGCTTCAAGTATACAAACCCCAAATTGTAGCTTATATTCAAACTGAATATAAGCTACAGGTATACAAACCCCAAATTGTAGCTTTTATTCAGTCTGAATATAAGATACAGGTATACAAACCCCAATTTGTAGCTTATATTTAGTATGAATATAAGCTACAGGTATACAAACCCCAAATTGTAGCTTATATTCAGACTGAATATAAGCTACAATAATTCAAACACCTATTTATAAAATATATTCAGTCTGAATATAAGTTACAAGTATACAAACCCAAAATTGTAGCTTATATTCAGACTGAATATAAGCTACAAGAGTACAAGCTACAATTATTCAAACACCTATTTATAGAATATATTCAGTCTGAATATAATCTACAAGTATACAAACTGAATATAAGCTACAATTATTCAAACACCTATTTATATAATATATTCAGACTGAATATAAGCTACAAGAGTACAAGTATACAAACCCCAAATTGTAGCTTATATTTAGTCTGAATATAAGCTACAAGAGTACAAGTATACAAACACCAAATTGTAGCTTATATTCAGTCTGAATATAAGCTACAATTATTCAAACCCCAAATTGTAGCTTATATTCAGTCTGAATATAAGCTACAAGTATACAAACCCCAAATTGTAGCTTTTATTCAGTCTGAATATAAGATACAGGTATACAAACCCCAATTTGTAGCTTATATTCAGTCTGAATATAAGCTACAGGTATAGAAACCCCAAATTGTGTCTGAATATAAGCTACAATAATTCAAACACCTATTTATAAAATATATTCAGTCTGAATATAAGCTACAAGTATACAAACCCAAAATTGTAGTTTATATTCAGACTGAATATATGCTACAAGAATACAAGTATACAAACCCCAAATTGTAACTTATATTTAGTCTGAATATAAGCTACAAGAGTACAAGTATACAAACACCAAATTGTTGCCTATATTCAATCTGAATATAAGCTACAATTATTCAAACCCCAAATTGTAGATTATATTCAGTCTGAATATAAGCTACAAGTATACAAACCCCAAATTGTAGCTTATATTCAGACTGAATATAACCTACAAGTATACAAACCCCAAATTGTAGCTTATATTCAGACTGAATATAAGCTACAGGAATACAAACCCCAAATTGTAGCTTATATTCAGTCTGAATATAAGCTACAGGTATACAAACCTCAAATTGTAGCTTATATTCAGACTGAATATAAGCTACAATAATTCAAACACCTATTTATAGAATATATTCAGTCTGAATATAAGCTACAAGTATACAAACCCAAAAATGTAACTTATATTCAGACTGAATATAAGCTACAAAAGTACAAGCTACAATTATTCAAACACCTATTTATAGAATATATTCAGTCTGAATATAATCTACAAGTATACAAACTGAATATAAGCTACAATTATTCAAACACCTATTTATATAATATATTCAGACTGAATATAAGCTACTAGAGTACAAGTATACAAACCCCAAATTGTAGCTTATATTTAGTCTGAATATAAGCTACAAGAGTACAAGTATACGAACACCAAATTGTAGCTTATATTCAGTCTGAATATAAGCTACAATTATTCAAACCCCAAATTGTAGCTTATATTCAGTCTGAATATAAGCTACAAGTATACAAACCCTAAATTGTAGCTTATATTCAGTCTGAATATAAGTTACAAGTATACAAACCCCAAATTATAGCTTATATTCAGACTGAATATATGCTACAAGTATACAAACCCCAAATTGTAGCTTATATTCAAAGTGAATATAAGCTACAGGTATACAAACCCCAAATTGTAGCTTTTATTCAGTCTGAATATAAGAAACAGGTATACAAACCCCAATTTGTAACTTATATTCAGACTGAATATAAGCTACAGGTATAGAAACCCCAAATTGTAGCTTATATTCAGACTGAATATAAGCTACAATAATTCAAACACCTATTTATAAAATATATTCAGTCTGAATATAAGCTACAAGTATACAAACCCAAAATTGTAGTTTATATTCAGACTGAATATATGCTACAAGAGTACAAGTATACAAACCCCAAGTTGTAACTTATATTTAGTCTAAATATAAGCTACAAGAGTACAAGTATACAAACACCAAATTGTAGCTTATATTCAATCTGAATATAAGCTACAATTATTCAAACCCCAAATTGTAGATTATATTCAGTCTGATTATAAGATACAAGTATACAAACCCCAAATTGTAGCTTATATTCAGTCTGAATATAAGCTACTAGTATACAAACCCCAAATTGTAGCTTATATTCAGACTGAATATAAGCTACAAGTATATAAACGCCAAATTGTAGCTTATATTCAGACTGAATATAAGCTACAGGAATACAAACCCCAAATTGTAGCTTATATTCAGTCTGAATATAAGCTATAGGTATACAAACCCCAATCTGTAGTTTATACTCAGTCTGAATATAAGCAACAAACAAACACCTATTTATAGAATATATTTAGTCTGAATATAAGCTACAAGTATACAAACCCAAAATTGTAGCTTATATTTAGACTGAATATAAGCTACAAGAGTACAAGTATACAAACTCCAAATTATAGCTTATATTCAGATTGAATATAAGCTACAAGTATACAAACCCCAAATTGTAGCTTATATTCAGACTGAATATAAGCTACATGTATACAAACCCCAAATTGTAGCTTATATTCAGACTGAATATAAACTACATGTATACAAACCCCAAATTGTAGCTTATATTCAGTCTGAATATAAGCTACAGGTATACAAACCCCAAATTGTAGCATATATTTAGTCTGAATATAAGCTACCGGTATACAAACCCCTAATTGTAACTTATATTCAGTCTGAATATAAGCTACAAGTATACAAACCCCAAATTGTAGCTTATATTCAGTCTGAATATAAGCTACAGGTATACAAACCCCAAATTGTAGCTTATATTCAGACTGAATATAAGCTACAATAATTCAAACACCTATTCATAGAATATATTCAGTCTGAATATAAGCTACAAGTATACAAACCCAAAATTGTAGCTTATATTCAGACTGAATATAAGCTACAAAAGTACAAGCTACAATTATTCAAACACCTATTTATAGAATATATTCAGTCTGAATATAATCTACAAGTATACAAACTGAATATAAGCTACAATTATTCAAACACCTATTTATATAATATATTCAGACTGAATATAAGCTACAAGAGTACAAGTATACAAATCCCAAATTGTAGCTTATATTTAGTCTGAATATAAGCTACAAGAGTACAAGTATACAAACACCAAATTGTAGCTTATATTCAGTCTGAATATAAGCTACAATTATTCAAACCCCAAATTGTAGCTTATATTCAGTCTGAATATAAGCTACAAGTATACAAACCCCAAATTGTAGCTTATATTCAGTCTGAATATAAGTTACAAGTATACAAACCCCAAATTATAGCTTATATTCAGTCTGAATATAAGCTACAAGTATACAAACCCAAAATTGTAGTTTATATTCAGACTGAATATATGCTACAAGAGTACAAGTATACAAACCCCAAATTTTAACTTATATTTAGTCTGAATATAAGCTACAAGAGTACAAGTATACAAACACCAAATTGTAGCTTATATTCAATCTGAATATAAGCTACAATTATTCAAACCCCAAATTGTAGATTATATTCGGTCTGATTATAAGATACAAGTATACAAACCCCAAA
The DNA here is from genome assembly GCA_036898165.1 of Silybum marianum. Taxonomy (NCBI): domain Eukaryota; kingdom Viridiplantae; phylum Streptophyta; class Magnoliopsida; order Asterales; family Asteraceae; genus Silybum; species Silybum marianum. The sequence goes on along the minus strand of CM072540.1, from coordinate 7,944,251 downwards.
TTGTAGCTTATATTCAGTCTGAATATAAGCTACAGAAATACAAACCCCAAATTGTAGCTTATATTCAGTCTGAATATAAGCTACAGGTATACAAACCCCAATCTGTAGTTTATACTCAGTCTGAATATAAGCAACAAACAAATACCTATTTATAGAATATATTTAGTCTGAATATAAGCTACAAGTATACAAACCCAAAATTGTAGCTTATATTCAGACTGAATATAAGCTACAAGAGTACAAGTATACAAATCCCAAATTGTAGCTTATATTTAGTCTGAATATAAGCTACAAGAGTACAAGTATACAAACACCAAATTGTAGCTTATATTCAGTCTGAATATAAGCTACAATTATTCAAACCCCAAATTGTAGCTTATATTCAGTCTGAATATAAGCTACAAGTATACAAACCCCAAATTGTAGCTTATATTCAGTCTGAATATAAGTTACAAGTATACAAACCCCAAATTATAGCTTATATTCAGTCTGAATATAAGCTACAAGTATACAAACCCAAAATTGTAGTTTATATTCAGACTGAATATATGCTACAAGAGTACAAGTATACAAACCCCAAATTTTAACTTATATTTAGTCTGAATATAAGCTACAAGAGTACAAGTATACAAACACCAAATTGTAGCTTATATTCAATCTGAATATAAGCTACAATTATTCAAACCCCAAATTGTAGATTATATTCGGTCTGATTATAAGATACAAGTATACAAACCCCAAATTGTAGCTTATATTCAGTCTGAATATAAGCTACAGAAATACAAACCCCAAATTGTAGCTTATATTCAGTCTGAATATAAGCTACAGGTATACAAACCCCAATCTGTAGTTTATACTCAGTCTGAATATAAGCAACAAACAAATACCTATTTATAGAATATATTTAGTCTGAATATAAGCTACAAGTATACAAACCCAAAATTGTAGCTTATATTCAGACTGAATATAAGCTACAAGAGTACAAGTATACAAACCCCAAATTATAGCTTATATTCAGACTGAATATAAGCTACAAGTATACAAACCCCAAATTGTAGCTTATATTCAGACTGAATATAAGCTACATGTATACAAACCCCAAATTGTAGCTTATATTCAGACTGAATATAAACTACATGTATACAAACCCCAAATTGTAGCTTATATTCAGTCTGAATATAAGCTACAGGTATACAAACCCCAAATTGTAGCATATATTTAGTCTGAATATAAGCTACCGGTATACAAACCCCTAATTGTAACTTATATTCAGTCTGAATATAAGCTACAAGTATACAAACCCCAAATTGTAGCTTATATTCAGACTGAATATAAGCTACAGAAATACAAACCCCAAATTGTAGCTTATATTCAGTCTGAATATAAGCTACAGGTATACAAACCCCAATCTGTAGTTTATACTCAGTCTGAATATAAGCAACAAACAAATACCTATTTATAGAATATATTTAGTCTGAATATAAGCTACAAGTATACAAACCCAAAATTGTAGCTTATATTCAGACTGAATATAAGCTACAAGAGTACAAGTATACAAACCCCAAATTATAGCTTATATTCAGACTGAATATAAGCTACAAGTATACAAACCCCAAATTGTAGCTTATATTCAGACTGAATATAAGCTACATGTATACAAACCCCAAATTGTAGCTTATATTCAGTCTGAATATAAGCTACAGGTATACAAACCCCAAATTGTAGCATATATTTAGTTTGAATATAAGCTACAGGTATACAAACCCCTAATTGTAACTTATATTCAGTCTGAATATAAGCTACAAGTATACAAACTCCAAATTGTAGCTTATATTCAGTCTGAATATAAGCTACAGGTATAGAAACCCCAATCTGTAGTTTATACTCAGTCTGAATATAAGCAACAAACAAACACCTATTTATAAAATATATTTAGTCTGAATATAAGCTACAAGTATACAAACCCAAAATTGTAGCTTATATTTAGACTGAATATAAGCTACAAGAGTACAAGTATACAAACCCCAAATTATAGCTTATATTCAGATTGAATATAAGCTACAAGTATACAAACCCCAAATTGTAGCTTATATTCAGACTGAATATAAGCTACATGTATACAAACCCCAAATTGTAGCTTATATTCAGTCTGAATATAAGCTACAGGTATACAAACCCCAAATTGTAGCATATATTTAGTCTGAATATAAGCTACAGGTATACAAACCCCAAATTGTAGCTTTTATTCAGTCTGAATATAAGATACAGGTATACAAACCCCAATTTGTAGCTTATATTCAGTCTGAATATAAGCTACAGGTATAGAAACCCCAAATTGTAGCTTATATTCAGACTGAATATAAGCTACAATAATTCAAACACCTATTTGTAAAATATATTCAGTCTGAATATAAGCTACAAGTATACAAACCCAAAATTGTAGTTTATATTCAGACTGAATATATGCTACAAGAGTACAAGTATACAAACCCCAAATTGTAACTTATATTTAGTCTGAATATAAGCTACAAGAGTACAAGTATACAAACACCAAATTGTAGCTTATATTCAATCTGAATATAAGCTACAATTATTCAAACCCCAAATTGTAGATTATATTCAGTCTGATTATAAGATACAAGTATACAAACCCAAATTGTAGCTTATATTCAGTCTGAATATAAGCTACAAGTATACAAACCCCAAATTGTAGCTTATATTCAGACTGAATATAAACTACAAGTATACAAACCCCAAATTGTAGCTTATATTCAGACTGAATATAAGCTACAGGTATACAAACCCCTAATTGTAACTTATATTCAGTCTGAATATAAGCTACAAGTATACAAACTCCAAATTGTAGCTTATATTCAGTCTGAATATAAGCTACAGGTATAGAAACCCCAATCTGTAGTTTATACTCAGTCTGAATATAAGCTACAGGTATACAAACCCCAATCTGTAGTTTATACTCAGTCTGAAGATAAGCAACAAACAAACACCTATTTATAGATATATTTATTCTGAATATAAGCTACAAGTATACAAACCCAAAATATTTAGACTGAATATAAGCTACAAGAGTACAAGTATACAAACCCCAAATTATAGCTTATATTCAGATTGAATATAAGCTACAAGTATACAAACCCCAAATTGTAGCTTATATTCAGACTGAATATAAGCTACATGTATACAAACCCCAAATAGTAGCTTATATTCAGTCTGAATATAAGCTACAGGTATACAAACCCCAAATTGTAGCATATATTTAGTCTGAATATAAGCTACCGGTATACAAACCCCTAATTGTAACTTATATTCAGTCTGAATATAAGATACAAGTATACAAACCCCATTTTGTAGCTTATATTCAGTCTGAATATAAGCTACAGGTATAGAAACCCCAAATTGTAGCTTATATTCAGACTGAATATAAGCTAAAATAATTCAAACACCTATTTATAAAATATATTCAGTCTGAATATAAGCTACAAGTATACAAACCCAAAATTGTAGTTTATATTAAGACTGAATATATGCTACAAGAGTACAAGTATACAAACCCCAAATTGTAACTTATATTTAGTCTGAATATAAGCTACAAGAGTACAAGTATACAAACCCCAAATTATAGCTTATATTCAGACTGAATATAAGCTACAAGTATACAAACCCCAAATTGTAGCTTATATTCAGACTGAATATAAGCTACATGTATACAAACCCCAAATTGTAGCTTATATTCAGTCTGAATATAAGCTACAGGTATACAAACCCCAAATTGTAGCATATATTTAGTTTGAATATAAGCTACAGGGATACAAACCCCTAATTGTAACTTATATTCAGTCTGAATATAAGCTACAAGTATACAAACTCCAAATTGTAGCTTATATTCAGTCTGAATATAAGCTACAGGTATAGAAACCTCAATCTGTAGTTTATACTCAGTCTGAATATAAGCAACAAACAAACACCTCTTTATAGATATATTTAGTCTGAATATAAGCTACAAGTATACAAACCCAAAATATTTAGACTGAATATAAGCTACAACAGTACAAGTATACAAACCCCAAATTATAGCTTATATTCAGATTTAATATAAGCTACAAGTATACAAACCCCAAATTGTAGCTTATATTCAGACTGAATATAAGCTACATGTATACAAACCCCAAATAGTAGCTTATATTCAGACTGAATATAAGCTACATGTATACAAACCCCAAATTGTAGCTTATATTCAGTCTGAATATAAGCTACAGGTATACAAACCCCAAATTGTAGCTTATATTCAGTCTGAATATAAGCTACAGGTATACAAACCCCAAATTGTAGCATATATTTAGTCTGAATATAAGCTACAGGTATACAAACCCCAAATTGTAGCTTTTATTCAGTCTGAATATAAGATACAGGTATACAAACCCCAATTTGTAGCTTATATTCAGTCTGAATATAAGCTACAGGTATAGAAACCCCAAATTGTAGCTTATATTCAGACTGAATATAAGCTACAATAATTCAAACACCTATTTATAAAATATATTCAGTCTGAATATAAGCTACAAGTATACAAACCCAAAATTGTAGTTTATATTCAGACTGAATATATGCTACAAGAGTACAAGTATACAAACCCCAAATTGTAACTTATATTTAGTCTGAATATAAGCTACAAGAGTACAAGTATACAAACACCAAATTGTAGCTTATATTCAATCTGAATATAAGCTACAATTATTCAAACCCCAAATTGTAGATTATATTCAGTCTGATTATAAGATACAAGTATACAAACCCAAATTGTAGCTTATATTCAGTCTGAATATAAGCTACAAGTATACAAACCCCAAATTGTAGCTTATATTCAGACTGAATATAAACTACAAGTATACAAACCCCAAATTGTAGCTTATATTCAGACTGAATATAAGCTACAGGAATACAAATCCCAAATTGTAGCTTATATTCAGTCTGAATATAAGCTACAGGTATACAAACCCCAATCTGTAGTTTATACTCAGTCTGAAGATAAGCAACAAACAAACACCTATTTATAGATATATTTAGTCTGAATATAAGCTACAAGTATACAAACCCAAAATATTTAGACTGAATATAAGCTACAAGAGTACAAGTATACAAACCCCAAATTATAGCTTATATTCAGATTGAATATAAGCTACAAGTATACAAACCCCAAATTGTAGCTTATATTCAGACTGAATATAAGCTACATGTATACAAACCCCAAATAGTAGCTTATATTCAGTCTGAATATAAGCTACAGGTATACAAACCCCAAATTGTAGCATATATTTAGTCTGAATATAAGCTACCGGTATACAAACCCCTAATTGTAACTTATATTCAGTCTGAATATAAGATACAGGTATACAAACCCCAATTTGTAGCTTATATTCAGTCTGAATATAAGCTACAGGTATAGAAACCCCAAATTGTAGCTTATATTCAGACTGAATATAAGCTACAATAATTCAAACACCTATTTATAAAATATATTCAGTCTGAATATAAGCTACAAGTATACAAACCCAAAATTGTAGTTTATATTCAGACTGAATATATGCTACAAGAGTACAAGTATACAAACCCCAAATTGTAACTTATATTTAGTCTGAATATAAGCTACAAGAGTACAAGTATACAAACCCCAAATTATAGCTTATATTCAGACTGAATATAAGCTACAACTATACAAACCCCAAATTGTAGCTTATATTCAGACTGAATATAAGCTACATGTATACAAACCCCAAATTGTAGCTTATATTCAGTCTGAATATAAGCTACAGGTATACAAACCCCAAATTGTAGCATATATTTAGTTTGAATATAAGCTACAGGTATACAAACCCCTAATTGTAACTTATATTCAGTCTGAATATAAGCTACAAGTATACAAACTCCAAATTGTAGCTTATATTCAATCTGAATATAAGCTACAGGTATAGAAACCTCAATCTGTAGTTTATACTCAGTCTGAATATAAGCAACAAACAAACACCTATTTATAGATATATTTAGTCTGAATATAAGCTACAAGTATACAAACCCAAAATATTTAGACTGAATATAAGCTACAAGAGTACAAGTATACAAACCCCAAATTATAGCTTATATTCAGATTTAATATAAGCTACAAGTATACAAACCCCAAATTGTAGCTTATATTCAGACTGAATATAAGCTACATGTATACAAACCCCAAATAGTAGCTTATATTCAGTCTGAATATAAGCTACAGGTATACAAACCCCAAATTGTAGCATATATTTAGTCTGAATATAAGCTACCGGTATACAAACCCCTAATTGTAACTTATATTCAGTCTGAATATAAGATACAGGTATACAAACCCCAATTTGTAGCTTATATTCAGTCTGAATATAAGCTACAGGTATAGAAACCCCAAATTGTAGCTTATATTCAGACTGAATATATGCTACAAGAGTACAAGTATACAAACCCCAAATTGTAACTTATATTTAGTCTGAATATAAGCTACAAGAGTACAAGTATACAAACACCAAATTGTAGCTTATATTCAATCTGAATATAAGCTACAATTATTCAAACCCCAAATTGTAGATTATATTCAGTCTGATTATAATATACAAGTATACAAACCCCAAATTGTAGCTTATATTCAGTCTGAATATAAGCTACAAGTATACAAACCCCAAATTGTCGCTTATATTCAGACTGAATATAAGCTACAAGTATACAAACCCCAAATTGTAGCTTATATTCAGACTGAATATAAGCTACAGAAATACAAACCCCAAATTGTAGCTTATATTCAGTCTGAATATAAGCTACAGGTATACAAACCCCAATCTGTAGTTTATACTCAGTCTGAATATAAGCAACAAACAAATACCTATTTATAGAATATATTTAGTCTGAATATAAGCTACAAGTATACAAACCCAAAATTGTAGCTTATATTCAGACTGAATATAAGCTACAAGAGTACAAGTATACAAACCCCAAATTATAGCTTATATTCAGACTGAATATAAGCTACAAGTATACAAACCCCAAATTGTAGCTTATATTCAGACTGAATATAAGCTACATGTATACAAACCCCAAATTGTAGCTTATATTCAGTCTGAATATAAGCTACAGGTATACAAACCCCAAATTGTAGCATATATTTAGTTTGAATATAAGCTACAGGTATACAAACCCCTAATTGTAACTTATATTCAGTCTGAATATAAGCTACAAGTATACAAACTCCAAATTGTAGCTTATATTCAGTCTGAATATAAGCTACAGGTATAGAAACCCCAATCTGTAGTTTATACTCAGTCTGAATATAAGCAACAAACAAACACCTATTTATAGAATATATTTAGTCTGAATATAAGCTACAAGTATACAAACCCAAAATTGTAGCTTATATTTAGACTGAATATAAGCTACAAGAGTACAAGTATACAAACCCCAAATTATAGCTTATATTCAGATTGAATATAAGCTACAAGTATACAAACCCCAAATTGTAGCTTATATTCAGACTGAATATAAGCTACATGTATACAAACCCCAAATAGTAGCTTATATTCAGTCTGAATATAAGCTACAGGTATACAAACCCCAAATTGTAGCATATATTTAGTCTGAATATAAGCTACCGGTATACAAACCCCTAATTGTAACTTATATTCAGTCTGAATATAAGATACAGGTATACAAACCCCAATTTGTAGCTTATATTCAGTCTGAATATAAGCTACAGGTATAGAAACCCCAAATTGTAGCTTATATTCAGACTGAATATAAGCTACAATAATTCAAACACCTATTTATAAAATATATTCAGTCTGAATATAAGCTACAAGTATACAAACCCAAAATTGTAGTTTATATTCAGACTGAATATATGCTACAAGAGTACAAGTATACAAACCCCAAATTGTAACTTATATTTAGTCTGAATATAAGCTACAAGAGTACAAGTATACAAACACCAAATTGTAGCTTATATTCAATCTGAATATAAGCTACAATTATTCAAACCCCAAATTGTAGATTATATTCAGTCTGATTATAAGATACAAGTATACAAACCCAAATTGTAGCTTATATTCAGTCTGAATATAAGCTACAAGTATACAAACCCCAAATTGTAGCTTATATTCAGACTGAATATAAACTACAAGTATACAAACCCCAATTGTAGCTTATATTCAGACTGAATATAAGCTACAGGAATACAAATCCCAAATTGTAGCTTATATTCAGTCTGAATATAAGCTACAGGTATACAAACCCCAATCTGTAGTTTATACTCAGTCTGAAGATAAGCAACAAACAAATACCTATTTATAGAATATATTTAGTCTGAATATAAGCTACAAGTATACAAACCCAAAATTGTAGCTTATATTCAGACTGAATATAAGCTACAAGAGTACAAGTATACAAACCCCAAATTATAGCTTATATTCAGACTGAATATAAGCTACAAGTATACAAACCCCAAATTGTAGCTTATATTCAGACTGAATATAAGCTACATGTATACAAACCCCAAATTGTAGCTTATATTCAGTCTGAATATAAGCTACAGGTATACAAACCCCAAATTGTAGCATATATTTAGTTTGAATATAAGCTACAAGTATACAAACCCCTAATTGTAACTTATATTCAGTCTGAATATAAGCTACAAGTATACAAACTCCAAATTGTAGCTTATATTCAGTCTGAATATAAGCTACAGGTATAGAAACCCCAATCTGTAGTTTATACTCAGTCTGAATATAAGCAACAAACAAACACCTATTTATAGAATATATTTAGTCTGAATATAAGCTACAAGTATACAAACCCAAAATTGTAGCTTATATTTAGACTGAATATAAGCTACAAGAGTACAAGTATACAAACCCCAAATTATAGCTTATATTCAGATTGAATATAAGCTACAAGTATACAAACCCCAAATTGTAGCTTATATTCAGACTGAATATAAGCTACATGTATACAAACCCCAAATTGTAGCTTATATTCAGTCTGAATATAAGCTACAGGTATACAAACCCCAAATTGTAGCATATATTTAGTTTGAATATAAGCTACAGGTATACAAACCCCTAATTGTAACTTATATTCAGTCTGAATATAAGCTACAAGTATACAAACTCCAAATTGTAGCTTATATTCAGTCTGAATATAAGCTACAGGTATAGAAACCCCAATCTGTAGTTTATACTCAGTCTGAATATAAGCAACAAACAAACACCTATTTATAGAATATATTTAGTCTGAATATAAGCTACAAGTATACAAACCCAAAATTGTAGCTTATATTTAGACTGAATATAAGCTACAAGAGTACAAGTATACAAACCCCAATTATAGCTTATATTCGGATTGAATCTAAGCTACAAGTATACAAACCCCAAATTGTAGCTTATATTCAGACTGAATATAAGCTACATGTATACAAACCCCAAATTGTAGCTTATATTCAGTCTGAATATAAGCTACAGGTATACAAACCCCAAATTGTAGCATATATTTAGTCTGAATATAAGCTACAGGTATACAAACCCCAAATTGTAGCTTTTATTCAGTCTGAATATAAGATACAGGTATACAAACCCCAATTTGTAGCTTATATTCAGTCTGAATATAAGCTACAGGTATAGAAACCCCAAATTGTAGCTTATATTCAGACTGAATATAAGCTACAATAATTCAAACACCTATTTATAAAATATATTCGTTACGAATATAAGCTACAAGTATACAAACCCAAAATTGTAGTTTATATTCAGACTGAATATATGCTACAAGAGTACAAGTATACAAACCCCAAATTGTAACTTATATTTAGTCTGAATATAAGCTACAAGAGTACAAGTATACAAACACCAAATTGTAGCTTATATTCAATCTGAATATAAGCTACAATTATTCAAACCCAAATTGTAGATTATATTCAGTCTGATTATAAGATACAAGTATACAAACCCAAATTGTAGCTTATATTCGGTCGAATATAAGCTACAAGTATACAAACCCCAAATTGTAGCTTATATTCAGACTGATATAAACTACAAGTATACAAACCCCAATTGTAGCTTATATTCAGACTGAATATAAGCTACAGGAATACAAACCCCAAATTGTAGCTTATATTCAGTCTGAATATAAGCTACAGGTATACAAACCCCAATCTGTAGTTTATACTCAGTCTGAAGATAAGCAACAAACAAATACCTATTTATAGAATATATTTAGTCTGAATATAAGCTACAAGTATACAAACCCAAAATTGTAGCTTATATTCAGACTGAATATAAGCTACAAGAGTACAAGTATACAAACCCCAAATTATAGCTTATATTCAGACTGAATATAAGCTACAAGTATACAAACCCCAAATTGTAGCTTATATTCAGACTGAATATAAGCTACATGTATACAAACCCCAAATTGTAGCTTATATTCAGTCTGAATATAAGCTACAGGTATACAAACCCCAAATTGTAGCATATATTTAGTTTGAATATAAGCTACAAGTATACAAACCCCTAATTGTAACTTATATTCAGTCTGAATATAAGCTACAAGTATACAAACTCCAAATTGTAGCTTATATTCAGTCTGAATATAAGCTACAGGTATAGAAACCCCAATCTGTAGTTTATACTCAGTCTGAATATAAGCAACAAACAAACACCTATTTATAGAATATATTTAGTCTGAATATAAGCTACAAGTATACAAACCCAAAATTGTAGCTTATATTTAGACTGAATATAAGCTACAAGAGTACAAGTATACAAACCCCAAATTATAGCTTATATTCAGATTGAATATAAGCTACAAGTATACAAACCCCAAATTGTAGCTTATATTCAGACTGAATATAAGCTACATGTATACAAACCCCAAATTGTAGCTTATATTCAGTCTGAATATAAGCTACAGGTATACAAACCCCAAATTGTAGCATATATTTAGTCTGAATATAAGCTACAGGTATACAAACCCCAAATTGTAGCTTTTATTCAGTCTGAATATAAGATACAGGTATACAAACCCCAATTTGTAGCTTATATTCAGTCTGAATATAAGCTACAGGTATAGAAACCCCAAATTGTAGCTTATATTCAGACTGAATATAAGCTACAATAATTCAAACACCTATTTATAAAATATATTCAGTCTGAATATAAGCTACAAGTATACAAACCCAAAATTGTAGTTTATATTCAGACTGAATATATGCTACAAGAGTACAAGTATACAAACCCCAAATTGTAACTTATATTTAGTCTGAATATAAGCTACAAGAGTACAAGTATACAAACACCAAATTGTAGCTTATATTCAATCTGAATATAAGCTACAATTATTCAAACCCCAAATTGTAGATTATATTCAGTCTGATTATAAGATACAAGTATACAAACCCAAATTGTAGCTTATATTCAGTCTGAATATAAGCTACAAGTATACAAACCCCAAATTGTAGCTTATATTCAGACTGAATATAAACTACAAGTATACAAACCCCAAATTGTAGCTTATATTCAGACTGAATATAAGTTACAGGAATACAAATCCCAAATTGTAGCTTATATTCAGTCTGAATATAAGCTACAGGTATACAAACCCCAATCTGTAGTTTATACTCAGTCTGAAGATAAGCAACAAACAAACACCTATTTATAGATATATTTAGTCTGAATATAAGCTACAAGTATACAAACCCAAAATATTTAGACTGAATATAAGCTACAAGAGTACAAGTATACAAACCCCAAATTATAGCTTATATTCAGATTGAATATAAGCTACAAGTATACAAACCCCAAATTGTAGCTTATATTCAGACTGAATATAAGCTACATGTATACAAACCCCAAATAGTAGCTTATATTCAGTCTGAATATAAGCTACAGGTATACAAACCCAAATTGTAGCATATATTTAGTCTGAATATAAGCTACCGGTATACAAACCCCTAATTGTAACTTATATTCAGTCTGAATATAAGATACAGGTATACAAACCCCATTTTGTAGCTTATATTCAGTCTGAATATAAGCTACAGGTATAGAAACCCCAAATTGTAGCTTATATTCAGACTGAATATAAGCTACAATAATTCAAACACCTATTTATAAAATATATTCAGTCTGAATATAAGCTACAAGTATACAAACCCAAAATTGTAGTTTATATTAAGACTGAATATATGCTACAAGAGTACAAGTATACAAACCCCAAATTGTAACTTATATTTAGTCTGAATATAAGCTACAAGAGTACAAGTATACAAACCCCAAATTATAGCTTATATTCAGACTGAATATAAGCTACAAGTATACAAACCCCAAATTGTAGCTTATATTCAGACTGAATATAAGCTACATGTATACAAACCCCAAATTGTAGCTTATATTCAGTCTGAATATAAGCTACAGGTATACAAACCCCAAATTGTAGCATATATTTAGTTTGAATATAAGCTACAGGTATACAAACCCCTAATTGTAACTTATATTCAGTCTGAATATAAGCTACAAGTATACAAACTCCAAATTGTAGCTTATATTCAGTCTGAATATAAGCTACAGGTATAGAAACCTCAATCTGTAGTTTATACTCAGTCTGAATATAAGCAACAAACAAACACCTATTTATAGATATATTTAGTCTGAATATAAGCTACAAGTATACAAACCCAAAATATTTAGACTGAATATAAGCTACAAGAGTACAAGTATACAAACCCCAAATTATAGCTTATATTCAGATTTAATATAAGCTACAAGTATACAAACCCCAAATTGTAGCTTATATTCAGACTGAATATAAGCTACATGTATACAAACCCCAAATAGTAGCTTATATTCAGTCTGAATATAAGCTACAGGTATACAAACCCCAAATTGTAGCATATATTTAGTCTGAATATAAGCTACCGGTATACAAACCCCTAATTGTAACTTATATTCAGTCTGAATATAAGATACAGGTATACAAACCCCATTTTGTAGCTTATATTCAGTCTGAATATAAGCTACAGGTATAGAAACCCCAAATTGTAGCTTATATTCAGACTGAATATAAGCTACAATAATTCAAACACCTATTTATAAAATATATTCAGTCTGAATATAAGCTACAAGTATACAAACCCAAAATTGTAGTTTATATTAAGACTGAATATAAGCTACAAGAGTACAAGTATACAAACCCCAAATTATAGCTTATATTCAGATTGAATATAAGCTACAAGTATACAAACTCCAAATTGTAACTTATATTCAGACTGAATATAAGCTACATGTATACAAACCCCAAATTGTAGCTTATATTCAGTCTGAATATAAGCTACATGTTAGATATTAAAGTATGAGTCAAAGAAGAGATGTCTACAAATGTCAACACACACTTCTTGTTATAACTAATTGTTGTTAGACGCTCCCTTTATGACACATGGCACTTTGTAATTGGCTAGCATTTTGACTTTCTGTCTTTGTATCTGTATAAATAGCATTGTATTGTGTTTGTAAAAAGAGTCGATTAATACATTTACATTTTGAAGAATACTGTGCGTAATTCATTTCATAATCTTTGTTCTTCATTCTGTTTACTGTTCTATTGATTTAAATTGTTAATTGATCTGCTTCCGCAATTCACTCAGATTCAATACTCTCAATTAACAATCGGGTTAAAGGAATCTGGAACCAACAATTGGTATCAGAGCCTTCTAATCAATCTATTGATTATTAGATCTCTTCCATTGAAAGAATTCCTTTCAATCGAACAGTATTTTCTCAGATTCAAAATTTGTTTATCAATCCACTCGTTTTACGAAATTTCGTTGAAACGTTAACAATCTTCTCTTAAATTGAGTCATTCATTTTGTAATGCGAAGAAACGGTGATATTATCGACTGTTCTTCTTAAGATTTAATTGTTCTAAATTTCTTTCAAATCTTCAAATTTTCTCTTCTATCATACTCAAATGACAAATTCGAGCTTGAATGTCCGTTTATACGTACGGGTCCCCGACTAAACCTCCAACTCTTGTACGTGATGAATACCCACAATGGAAGATTCGAATGGTTAACTTCTATGAGGGATTGGATCTTGAGTTATATCCAATTATTCAAAACGGTCCGTTTGTTCCCACCACTACTATTCCCGAATTCCACCACCGCAAATTCGGATGAGGTACCGGCAAGACTCGGTTCGAAGTCAAGGAATAACTGGATCGATGAAGAAAAAGCTAAGGTGGAATTAGCTAAGAAAGCTAAGTCTCCGTTGATAATGGCCATTCCAAATGAGATTTTTCAATCTCCGGACTCATGTGACACGACAAAAGATTTATGGGATCAACTGGAGAATCTCTTAGAAGGTGGTGCGAAAATGAAAAAGAACGAGAAGAGCCCAAGCTCTAAATGAATATAATAGTTTTCAAGCACCGACCGATGAATCTACGGAACAAACATTTCATCGATTCAACAATCGATTAATCTCCGCAAGAGATGTGACATTGTTAGATCAAAGGAAGACAACAATGTTCTATTTCTCAAAAGGTTAAACTCGAATGGTCAAATCTATCCATGTCACTACAAGCCAATCGGGATCTTGAACAATGGTCGCCGCATGATGTATTCGGACACTGCAAGCTCATGAAAAGAAGTTGTTCGTAAAAGAACAAACATCGGAGGTCCTACGGCTTTGATCTCGAAACAAAAGGAATCGGAAGACGAAGTGATGACGGAAGAAATCGAAGGCCTTCATATCGAGACGCTCCGGAAGATGACTCGAATCGGATGATGAAATTAAAGCGTTTCTTGCCGACTCTCGGCTTTAATAACCAAGCAATTTACTAATCGTTTTGGAAATAGGTCTTTGAAAGGAAATAAACGATTTGATCGTCCCTATGTTCCTAAACAAGAAGTACAGAGAGTAGAGAAAACAGAAGAAGAAAAGAAAGAAGAAGAATTAAAAAGGAAGAAAGATGTCTTTCTCTAGATGTGGCAAACCCGGACATTACTCGAGAGATTGCAGAGGAGCTCTGGAAAAGGATAAAACTTATTACAAAAACAAATATAAGTACAATGTCACTGAAAGAGCACACTTTGCAGAAAAAGAAAACTGGGTGCAAGATGAATCCGGCGGTGATGAAGCCATGTTACGTGGAATGGCAAACACAAACGAATCGGAGGATCAACCCTCCGAGTCACCGGTTAGTAATTTCTTCCGGGATCATCCGAGCTTGAACAAACGATTGTGATGTTATCAAACAATTTTGAGGAACTAAAACTGAAACTCACAATCGAAAAGAAATTACGAAAAAGTACTGAGAAAACTCTTTCTACAATCAAAAGGGAAAGAGATATTTTCAAAAGAGAAATGGATTTACTTACAGAAGAAAAACTCGAATTAAATACTGCAAAGGAAACAATTTCCATGAGTTTAAAACTTTCTGAAGAAAAACTTAAAAAGGAAATTTTGAATCTCAATAAACTTCTGGAAGAAAAAAGGAAAGAAATCAGAGACAAAGAGAGTGATAGACTCAACTCTGTAGCACTTAAAAACTATTTTCAGAAAGAGAGAGAATTTTTACACATTGAACTTCAACAGAAAAAGCTACAGATTATAACATATCCGGATGCACGAAGGTTCATGACAAAATTAACACACAAGTAGGAAGATGCGGGACTTGGTTTCGAGGACCTAGATCCCTACACGTGTAAGAAAAGGTCGGATACGAAATCTGTTTTTTGTGTTGGACAAATACAGAAGCCAAAGTTTCCAATTTTGTATGAAAAATCTATTTTTAAAAAATCTAAATATGAAAATCATCATAAAACAAGCAAACTTCAATTCGAAAATATTGAATATTGTTGTAAAACAAATGTTGATCTAAATAAAGTTCAGAAAAAGATGATATTTTCAATTTTGGTTCAAATAAACATACAATTTTGAATCCAGTAGGTCGATATTTTTGTTCCAAGTCGGGCGAGAAGAAGATCTACGACTTATGTTTGAAAACGATATTCTCTCTACTCTGGATAAGTGTTTTAGAAATGAAACTCTTTGTGAGAATCATCCAGAGATCACTCCCTGCTCATTTGAAGATTTACATCTTTCTGAAACACAAGAAAGCTTTGCTGAGATTACGTATCCATGGGAAAACGACAATAATGATGAAGAATTTTTTGATAACTCTGAAAATTACCTTTCAAATTTAGAAATTAATTCTTTTAAATCATCAAAAGTTATCACAAATAATTCAGAAATTATTGATAAAAAGGATGATTATTTGTATACCGATAAATCTCAAGAAATCGAGCTTCGATAGAGATTGTGCTAAACTTTCAAGTGGTATACCTATTCTTCCCGTTTTTCGTTCCAACCGAGAAAATCGGTATCTATACATCCGGACTTCTTCGATATGTGTCTCAAAGCCAAAACATGTCTTGAACTTGAGAAAGAGGCGAACTCAAAACCAAAGTGCAAAATCAAAAGATTTTAAACTCTACTCTTCCGAAGTTTACTAATATTCAAAAAGGCAAATGGAAATCCTCTAATACTTATGTTCCTTTTTCAAGAAATAACGAGCTTCGCAAAAGTAGATCGAGAGGAAGAACACGAGTAGAAGAAAAAGCGTAACTAAAACAAAAGTCTAGTCTAGATAGGTTCTCTAGAACAACCGATACTAGAAAAGACTTTAGAAAGAATAATTGTAATTACCATTCTCGCAATGACAATTCAATTCAATCTTCTATGTTTCGGTCTTGAATGTTTTTCACTCGTTCTTAAAGTTAAAACAATTTTTCTCGCAAACCTACGATCATTCCAATTCACAAGGTATGTTTATCACAAAAAGAATAAAACTCAAAAACACCAAAAACCAAAAATAAAGTCTTTACCTTCGTTAAATCAAAAAACGAGCATACTCCAAAAGCTAACATAACAGGGACCCATTATGCGATGGGTACCTAAGAAATTACGATTTTTGATTGCGAAACGGCGTGTGCATATCCGGTATCTTGACTGCGGATGCTCGAGGCACATGATCGGATCCCAAAATTTACTATCCCAATTCAAGGACAAATCGGTGGAGTAGTAACTTTTGGTGATAAAGGTAAGGGTCAAATAAAAGGCTACGGTACTCTACAAGAATGTAATATCACCTTATCAAAGGTATCTCATGTTTACGGCTTGAAACATAACCTCCTCGGTGTAAGTCAACTTTGTGATTCTAAAATACTAGTAGTATTTGATGAAAAACATTGTTATTTATTCTCTAAGGCGGTGAAGAACTTTGGAGAGAAGCGGACAGAAAAGGTAACTTGTATATGATGAATTTTACCTCTAAGGATGGTAAGGAAACTTTATGTCTCATCTCCAAAAAGAGTGAGGTTGCGTGGCTCGGCATCATAAAATGTCTCACTTAAATTTTAATAATCTTGAGATGCTTGTTAAAAACAAACCGGTATCCGGACTTCCGGATATTCATTTTCAAAAAGATCACCTCTCGCCCGCATGTGAAATGGGCAAAATTAAACGAGCATCTCATAAAACAAAAAGTGATCATTCTTGTAGTAGACCTCTGCAATTATTACATGTGGATCTCTGTGGTCCAATTGCAATTCAGAGTCTATCTGGTAAAAAGTATATTCTGGTACTAATTGATGAATTTTCCAGATATACTTGGCTTGCTTTCGTTCGTCAAAAGTCAGAAGTCCCAGTGGTACTACAGAATATGATGACCAGAATTCAAGTTCTTCTACATCGAGAAGATTCGGCGGCTTCGAAGTGATAATGGTACATAATTCAAGAACGCCAAGCTTGAATCGTATCTTGTTGAACAAGGAATTACTCAAAACTTCTCTGCTGTTCGCACTCCACAACAAAACGGTGTAGTTGAACGTCGCAACAGAACCTTGGTTGAAGCAGCCAGAACGATGCTCGCAGCTTCTGGTCTCCCAATCCACTTCTGGGCCGAAGCTGTCGCCACTGCTTGTTTCACTCAAAACCGTTCAATTATTGTCAAGAGGCATCTCAAAACCTCTTATGAGCTGATTAATAAAAGAAAACCATCTGTAAAATTTTTTCATATCTTTGGTTGCAGATGTTTTATCTTAAACGACAGAGATAATCTTGGCAAATTTGATCCAAAGTCCGATGAAGCTAAATTTTTAGGCTACTCGTTAAATTCAAGAGCTTTCCGAGTTTTTAACTTACGAACAAAAACTGTTATGGAAAGCATCAACATTGACTTCGATGATAACACTCAACTGACTTCTGAACACTCTACTTCAGAACTCAAGCTTAATACTGTTACTTCTGACTATCTTTCAGGTTCCAGAGAATCCGAGATTGATGCTATTTTTCATGATTTTCTGGGCGACGAGGTTGTGTCAGAAGCTATATCACCTCCACATTTGCAGATACCAGATATTCTCCAAGCCTCAGGCATTACTCTCTCTGGTCCTGCTTCTTCTGTTTCCTCTGACACGTCTATTTTTCCAGAAGTTCCCACTACTACATCTGCCAGTCAAGACGCTACTTCTGTTTCATCATCTGAGGGGGAGACACAAGGACAGGTGACAAAACAGATACCAGAAGGAAATACAGAAGAAAATGAAGAAGATTTTGTGTTTCCAGATGAAATCATTTCGTCAAATGAAACAACCCATTCAATTTCTCAACCCAGAATGACGAAATGGACTAAATCTCACACACCAGATCTTATAATTGGAAGTCCTTCTGAGGGGGTCAGAACACGATCTGCTACTGCAAATGAAGCATTCTTTGTTAATTTTCTTAGTATGATCGAACCTAAACGTGTACATGAAGCCTTAGTTGAACCAAGCTGGGTGGATGCAATGCAGGAAGAACTACTTCAATTCGAAAGAAATAAAGTTTGGCGTCTTGTTCCTTTACCAAAAGGCAAAGTTGCTATTGGCACAAAATGGGTATTTAGGAACAAAAAGGATGAAGATGGAATTGTTGTCAGAAATAAAGCTCGTTTGGTGGCTAAAGGCTACCGTCAAGAGGAAGGTATCGATTATGATGAAACCTTTGCTCTGTTGCAAGACTAGAAGCAATAAGATTATTCTTGGCTTTCTCTCGCATACAAAAACTTCAAAGTCTACCAAATGGATGTTAAATGTGCATTTCTTAATGGATGTCTAAAAGAAGAAGTGTATGTCGAACAACTTTGATGGTTTCAAAGATGCAAAATATCCGAGAATATGTTTATCTTCTTGACAAAGCTTTGTATGGTCTAAAGCAAGCCCCAAGAGCCTGGTATGAACGACTATCGAAGTTTCGATCGGCAAAGGATATGAAAAAGGTAAAATCGATACAACTACTGTTCATCAAAAGAGGCAAAGGTATGTTAACTATAGTTCAAATTTACGTGGATGACATAATATTTGGTTCTACTCATCAAACGAAGTTGATTTGTTTTCTAAGTTGATGGAAACCGAATTTGAAATGAGTATGATGGGAGAATTAACTTTCTTTCTAGGACTTCAAGTTAAACAAAGTACCTGCGGTATCTTTATAAATCGAGCAAAATATGTTTACGACATGCTTAAAAAGTTTCATCTTCAAAACTCATCATCCATGAAAACACCCATCTCTCCCGGTATGAAATTAGGACTCGACTCCTCCGGTAAATACGTTGATATTACCGGCTACGGAGGAATGATTGGTTCTCTTTTATATTTAACGACAAGTAGACACGATATTATGTTTGCCACTTGTCTTTGTGCTCGTTATCAAGCCAATCCTAAAGAGTCTCATTTGGGCTTCGTAAAAAGAATTTTTAGGTACTTAAAAGGTTCACCATCGTTGGGCCTTTGGTATCCTAAAAATTCTGGATTTGATTTAATGGCGTATACTGATTCCGATCATGCGGGTTGTAAGCTTGACGAGAAAAAGTACATCGGTATTTGTCAACACGGGAAATCGACTTATAAGTTGGACATCCAAGAAACAAAACCGCGTATCCACATCTACGCAGAAGGCGAATATGTTCTTTGCTAGTTGTTGTTCACAAGTTATTTGGATGAAGACCCAACTCGAGATTATGGTCCGATATACGATAAGATTCCCATCCTATGTGATTCTAAAAGTGCTATCGCCATTACGGAAAAATCCAGTTCAGCATTCCAAAACAAAGCATATCGATGTCAGGTATCATTTCATCAAGGATCATGTCGAAAAGGGTACAATCGAAATGTATTTTGTTTCTACTGATTATCAACTTGCTGATATTTTCACAAAAGCTCTTGATGAGAGTCGTTTTAACTTCTTAATTAGCAAGTTGGGAATGCTTAATATGTAACAATGATTTCTTCGAAGCATCCGAAGCCTCACGAACTATTCGACGATACTTCGAAGTCATCGAAGTCTCGATGTCGTTCGAACTCTTCGTAACACTTCGAAGCCTCTCGAATTACTACGATTTTCTCGTTTCATAATAATATTCTTCTTTCAAGATATATCATAAAGTACAGATTGAGAAACGAGGTAAAGAAGCTACTACAGGGGGAGTTCATCATTCAAGGGGGAGTTTACCATTCAAGGGGGAGTTTACCATTCACGGGGGAGTTTCACAATGAAGAAGATATTCGTCTAAGTCTAACTCTGGTTAGCTGTCTTCTGATTTACTATTTTACTTAAATTTTATTTGAATCTATTTGCTCTGAGTTTCTCTTGCCGCCAAGGTCTCTTAGACTTTTGATTCATTTCAAATTTATTTTTAAATATAAATCAAGTCGACATGTTTTTCAACTAAATTTTCTATAAATTGATAATTCTTATAATTTCCATTAAATATATAAATTCAATCAACTCTTGCCTCCAAGGTTGTTTAAATCTATATGTTTAATGCAAATTCTTCTTTATTATTCTTTTATAGAAACTAAACTCTCATGTGATTTTTTTTTTTTTGTTCTCACTTGACTGATTTTTACACTTAAATAAATAAAATTAAGACTAAATTCTGTGTTTCTTCAATTAATTCAAAATTAATTGATTAATTAAACAGTTTTTTTTTATTAATTTTGTTTATTTCTGCTTTTAAGAAAAATCGCATCTGCTACTAAATCATCATCATACATGTGTCTCGTCGTACACGTGTCTCCACTCGAAACCCTGCATGTGTATATCCGCGTGCTTACCTCAACTCAAATGAACCGTTTTTTGTTTCTCCCCAAACTGAATAACCCCTTCCCATTCTACAGCTTCTCTCTCACATAAAACCCCCAATTTCAACCTTCATCTTCTTCCTCGCAAATATTCTCTAAATCAGTGTTTATTCTCATTGCAAAGACAAAGAGTTCTACTGTCAAGCATTCAAAAGTTCAAAATGGCTTCCAACTGTGCCCATCCTACCAACAATGATGAAGACAGAATCATCGATTCCACTGCTGATAGTACTCCCATTGTAAAACTGCCATTGAAGGCGAACAATGTGCAGGTACTGCTCAACCCTAACACTTATCAACCGGAATTTCGCATCATGATCGAGTTTCTACAACAGCACCAGTTGAATCGCGCCCTAACCCTAACCAACCCAAACATCCCTGAAATCTATGTCCAAGAACTGTGGCAAACAATGATCATCAAAAATGATGAAACACTCGCCGGTTCTGTCACCCATCCTGAACAAGTGGAAATTGCTGTTCAAATCCCAATTACCAAAAGAAAACTCGCCAAATATTTTCATCTTCCCCTATCAGTGATCGAAGTCGACGGGCAAACCATTCCCAATCCTGCCCTAGAAGAAAACCCTTCCACAGAAGCTCTCCTAGCCTTCATCAATCTTCTGGGCTACAATGAACCTCTTACCAGGCTGTCCGAATTCAAAAGGAAGAAGTTGCCCCCAATGTGGAATCTACTCGTCTCCATACTCAACAAGAGCCTAACTTGCAAAATAGGTTCTTTGGATCAAGCTAGCCGAAACATTCTGACGATTATGTATGGGATGTTCTACAATCGACCCTTGGACTATGCAAGTCTCATCTTCCAAGAGATCAAAGCAGCTGTGCATACTAAGGTGCTCCATCAAAGTCAGGGGAAGCCACTACCAGCACTCATGTTCCCACGGTTTCTATCCCTCATCACTCATCCTGCAATTGGGGCAATCGAAGCTCCCCTGATTCAGCCATTCTGCAAAATTGCATCAATGAGCTCCCATCGATCAACCATTGACAGCATCGGCTACTCTGCACCCAGAGAACTATCCAGGTACATGCTAAACCTAATCCCATCTAGCTCTTCTAATCTCCAAATCTATAGAAGCTCTATGGTTTTCTCAGAACAGAGAATTCCTACCCCAGAGCACTTAGAGCCAGGTATAGGTGGTCAGGGGTCTGGTGAGCATGAGATTGAAAAAACTAGGAGTGAACATCCGAGTGCTTCTACCCATGCCGACCTTCTATTAAATGAAGGTACGTAAGATGTCCACGAGAGACACATATGAGTGTTCCTCTCCAATTCCCCAAAGGGCAACCACAACTTCGAGGTTGACGTCACCACGTCTCCACTCATTGACTTAGAACCAGTTCAAACCACCCGAAACCACCGTTCGCAGGATACTTCTTCTTCTTCTCGAATCAAATTCAACCGGGGAAAGCACCTCCACTTCATCATCCTCCCAACAGGATGATGATGATAATATAAGAGTTCATTCGCCCCAGAACTCGCCACTTCCTTCACCACATGTTCATGTCTCCGTGACTGACATACCAGTAAGCACAGAGGATGCGTCCACATCCTCTCCTAGGATAGATGCGATGAATTCCCATCGGAGGGGTTACGGCCTAGGAATGCACCCCTTACCGGAGTGTTTACACTTCATCAAGGTAAGCACATCGTCTTCGACACCTCATCCTCTCGATGATGAGGATACCGTTGAAACAAGTCGAACAACCGAAGAGGAGCTGTGCATAACGGCCCTCAAGGACAAAGTTGGAAGTCCTTCTACACTCAACGTCAAAACGGGTGTGAAAGGCCCCTCTGAACGCGAGGGTAAAGGGGCTCCATGTGTTGGAGATGCACCGGTTACATCTTCTGATTTTGTCACTAATGCAGCGTTCTTGGCATTTGCTGATCAAATTCAGAGATCTGTGGAAGATCTAAAATTATCCGTCACAACTAATCATTCTATTCTTCTGAGCCTTCAATTTCAAATTGAAAGGCAAAACTCTCTTTTAGCAGATCTTCAGCGCCAAATGAGTACCTCTCAAGAAGATCAGAAGGCCTATCTTGCTGAACAACTTCTGCTCTTGAATAATGGTCTTCAAGCAAATACAGAGGCAATATCTCAACTTCCAGAATCTTTACGTGCCTCTGTAGACTACAGCTCTCTGGTGGCCGATATACAGAAGATTGTCCAGACCATCATCACTTCTGATGATCCCTTTGTGTCTACGCTTGTCAAGAAATCTGACCTCGCCTCTTTCCAGAAGATTATTCTTGAGCGAATGTCGACCATCGCTTCAAAGTACTCTTCCAAGCCCTCCACATCGTCAACCGACCAGAAACTTGCTGCTCTCGACACTACTATCTCCCAACCTGTGCCTCTGGTTTCTTCTCTTGTCGAGGCGTTTACTTCCAAGAAGAAAGCCAAGGAAGAAAGGGCTTGCGAAAGGCGAATCGAAAGAAAACGTTCTGAGGATCAGGATCCTGATTCTCAGAGAAGGGGGAGAAAGGTTCTGAGCCTAAGCAAGCCAAACAAACACCACCAGAAACAAACACGACCACTGCTGACTCTTCAACGCCAACACCATCACAGCAACCCTCTTCTTCAAAACAAGTGCCACTCACTCCAACACCTCTGGCTACGCATTCTGGTCCTCTACCCAGAGATCCAGAGCTAGCTAAGTTTATTCTGGATCTTATGGGAAAAAGCAGAATCCCGAGCTCTCCGGCTGAAAGGGCTGAAGTAGTCAGAGCTCACGAAGAACGAGAACGAGCTAAAGCTGCAAAGGAAAGAGCTAAAAGGGCCAGAGAGGAGGATGAGGAAGTGTTCAGAGCTGAAAAAGAGAGAGCAGAAGAGATAATACGCCAGAGGCTAATAGTTGAAGAACAAATAGAGATAGAGAGGGCTGAAAAAGAGAACCTGGAAAGAGAAAAGGCTAGACTTAAAGAAGAACTACAGAGACAAAATTTTGAAGCTGAAGAAAGAGCAAGAGTCAGAGCAGAGGCCGCTCAGAAGCAGAAGGAGATCAGAAGAGAAGAATTTGAAGAAAAATTAAATAAAGTTGGAAACATTGTTGGAAACATTGTTGGAAACATTGAACTTCCAACAATTGAAGTTGAGAAAAGGCACATGTATGCTCCAACAGATCAGAAGATTTATCTCATGATGCCTAACTTCGCCAACCAATACAATGTTAGCAGTGAAGTTAAAGATAACTTCATGGCTCATAAACAAGACAGAAAGACAGTTTTCACCACTGTTCCAATTACAAAGATAACAGCCATGAAACATAAGCAGTTTCAAGATACACCCATTTGGTACACAATCTACGAGATAGTCAGATCAAACAACAAAAGTTATTACATATGTGATAATGATCTGTTGTCCATCCATCCAGCTGATCTCATTTTTCTGGAAGAATTTATGAAGACACAGCTTTCTGAACGCAAAGATCCACAAGACCAGGTTGCCTACACTAGAATTATTCTGTGTATGAAATCATACATTAGATACAAAAGGCAGGTCGACTTCCAGATTGGATTAAATTTCAAAATGGATAATCTGGCTATCTCTGCACCAAATGAGGAACTTGAAGGGATAAACAAATTCAGAGTAGGTAGACTTCTTACTGAACCAGAAGAGGGAATCATCTTCAAAAGACCAAATGGAAAGAGCTTCTTTCGCATCAAAGAAGCTCACAAATACTCTTCTGAGGTAGTCTACATCATCAAGTGCTTTCTTTGGCTTAGACACGACAAATCCAGAAGTTGCAAAGAAAATAGAGAAAAGACTTGATGGACTTCAGAAGAACAGAGAGCTTATCAATAATATTTCAAGTATCATCGCTGCTGTTGATCCTCTCTGAAGAAATTTTTTTTTTTTTGACTTCATACTTAGGGGAGAATGTTAGATATTAAAGTATGAGTCAAAGAAGAGATGTCTACAAATGTCAACACACACTTCTTGTTATAACTAATTGTTGTTAGACGCTCCCTTTATGACACATGGCACTTTGTAATTGGCTAGCATTTTGACTTTCTGTCTTTGTATCTGTATAAATAGCATTGTATTGTGTTTGTAAAAAGAGTCGATTAATACATTTACATTTTGAAGAATACTGTGCGTAATTCATTTCATAATCTTTGTTCTTCATTCTGTTTACTGTTCTATTGATTTAAATTGTTAATTGATCTGCTTCCGCAATTCACTCAGATTCAATACTCTCAATTAACAATCGGGTTAAAGGAATCTGGAACCAACACTACAGGTATACAAACCCCAAATTGTAGCATATATTTAGTCTGAATATAAGCTACCGGTATACAAACCCCTAATTGTAACTTATATTCAGTCTGAATATAAGCTACAAGTATACAAACCCCAAATTGTAGTTTATATTCAGTCTGAATATAAGCTACAGGTATACAAACCCCAAATTGTAGCTTATATTCAGACTGAATATAAGATACAATAATTCAAACACCTATTTATAGAATATATTCAGTCTGAATATAAGCTACAAGTATACAAACCCAAAATTGTAGCTTATATTCAGACTGAATATAAGCTAGAAAAGTACAAGCTACAATTATTTAAACACCTATTTATAGAATATATTCAGTTTGAATATAATCTACAAGTATACAAACTGAATATAAGCTACAATTATTCAAACACCTATTTATATAATATATTCAGACTGAATATAAGCTACAAGAGTACAAGTATACAAACCCCAAATTGTAGCTTATATTTAGTCTGAATATAAGCTACAAGAGTACAAACCCCAAATTGTAGCTTATATTCAGACTGAATATAAGCTACATGTATACAAACCCCAAATTGTAGCTTATATTCAGTCTGAATATAAGTTACAGGTATACAAACCCCAAATTGTAGCATATATTTAGTCTGAATATAAGCTACCGGTATACAAACCCCTAATTGTAACTTATATTCAGTCTGAATATAAGATACAGGTATACAAACCCCATTTTGTAGCTTATATTCAGTCTGAATATAAGCTACAGGTATAAAACCCCAAATTGTAGCTTATATTCAGACTGAATATAAGCTACAATAATTCAAACACCTATTTATAAAATATATTCAGTCTGAATATAAGCTACAAGAGTACAAGTATAGAAACACCAAATTGTAGCTTATATTCAGACTGAATATAAGCTACAATAATTCAAACACCTATTTATAAAATATATTCAGTCTGAATATAAGCTACAAGTATACAAACCCAAAATTGTAGTTTATATTAAGACTGAATATATGCTACAAGAGTACAAGTATACAAACCCCAAATTGTAACTTATATTTAGTCTGAATATAAGCTACAAGAGTACAAGTATACAAACCCCAAATTGTAGCTTATATTCAGTCTGAATATAAGCTACAGGTATACAAACTCCAAATTGTAGCTTATATTCAGTCTGAATATAAGCTACAGGTATACAAACCCCAAATTGTAGCTTATATTCAGTCTGAATATAAGCTACAGGTATACAAACCCCAAATTGTAGCTTATATTCAGACTGAATATAAGCTACAATAATTCAAACACCTATTTATAGAATATATTCAGTCTGAATATAAGCTACAAGTATACAAACCCAAAATTGTAGCTTATATTCAGACTGAATATAAGCTACAAGAGTACAAGTATACAAACCCCAAATTGTAGCTTATATTTAGTCTGAATATAAGCTACAAGAGTACAAGTACACAAACACCAAATTGTAACTTATATTCGGTCTGAATATAAGCTACGATTATTCAAACCCCAAATTGTAGGTTATATTCAGTCTGAATATAAGCTACATGTTGGGGTTTGTATACCTGTAGCTTATATTCAGTCTGAATATAATCTACAATTATTCAAACCCCAAATTGTAGCTTATATTCAGTCTGAATATAAGTTACAAGTATACAAACCCCAAATTGTAGATTATATTCAGAAATTTTAGCTTATATTCAGACTGAATATAAGCTACATGTATACAAACCCCAAATTGTAGCTTATATTCAGTCTGAATATAAGTTGCAGGTATACAAACCCCCAAATTGTAGCTTATATTCAGACTGAATATAAGTTACAGGTATACAAACCTCAAATTGTAGCTTAGATTCAGACTGAATATAAGCTACAGTTATACAAACCCTAAATTGTAGCTTATATTCAGTCTGAATATAAGCTACAATTATTCAAACACTTATTTATAGAATATATTCAGTTTGAATATAAGCTACAAGTATATAAACCAAAAATTGTAGCTTTTATTCAAACTGAATATAACCTACAATGGAACCAAAGGTTTTGAAAAATAAGAATTCAAGCAAATGTGTTTTAAAGAAGCTTCCTCTGATAAAATGATGAACGATCATATTAAAGGGAAAAAAATATTTGAATAACCTTCTTATATTTAATCAAAAAAAGAATCTGGATCTGAAAAGACTTGTGATTCTAAGGAGGAACATAAAGTAAAAACAAACTTGTGCGGAAATATATTTTGGGAAAGATGATGAAGAAATTTGGGGGCGGAAGTGAAATTTCTTTTGGGGAAGATGATGAAGAAATATGATGAAGAAATTTGGGGAAGATGATGATGCCTGGTTCTGATTTGAACAAATATGGGGAAGATGATGAAGAAATTCGGGGAAGATGATGATGTCTGGTTCTGATTTGAATCGTCAGGTTGTATTTATGATTTAAGCCATGACCTGAGTTTTCCACTTATTTATAAAAATGCCACCGCGAATTTTATCCCTCGTCTTTTGATCTGATCTAAAATGGATGGTTGTGATTCATTCCCATGTTCACAATTAAAGATAGGTTCATATTTGAACCCACCACTATATATATATATATATATATATATATATATATATATATATATATATATATATATATATCTCTTTTAGAATGGATGTTGGAAATTTTTAGAGATTTATCGTTTTTGTGTTCTTATATGCATGTAGTAACTCAACAAAGCATGATAAGTCCTTGATACTTGATATATCATAAATGGTTTCTGACATTTAGATCAGGAATAAACATTTCAAAAAAAATATGCTATTCTCTGTTTTCTGATTTACCAAAGAAAAGTTATGATCGCACGAAAAAATGTTACCACTTACATACATGAGATCTAACTCAAAAAAAGTACTAAACTCTTCAATACTTGCCAAGATAACTCATCAAATGTTTTCAACATGTATATCTGGAAAGATACATATCTTATAAAAATTATTAAGGTTCAAGTTATTAGTGAAAAGTTATGATGGCATGAAAATGTTGCTACATATATACATGAGTTCTCATCTCAGTTAACAGACTAAAATCATTAATCGACTCTGTAAAAGATTAGATCTATAGTAACCTGATCGACTCGATATACAAAATGTAGTGTATTATTATTATCAAGATGTTATCTCCAAGGAATATTTCTTATTTGTTTAAAATAAAATTCAAAATACCAATAAAAAATTATATTCAACTCCAACAATTTTCTCATTTGAAAATTATAACATTGATTATATTATTATAAATGTTCCTCACATTTAATAAAATATTATTTTATTTTTTTAGACATTTAATTTTAAGGTTTTCATTGATGGAATATAATAAAAAATTATTTTTCTCTTATGATAATCATTTGTTATGAGTTCTTTAAATATGAAGAATTTTCCATTCTCTCTTTTTCTTCTTGTTTTATTTATTATTTTTTTTAAATAATCTGTTATAAAAAAAGTTTAGAATTTTGTGTAATTTGAAGAAATTGTTGAAGATGATATTATGAAAGGGAATGTCATGTGCACCCATTTTATGTCAGATGAGGTCCTATCATTTATTGAGAATATAAAAAATAACATGATGTTTGATTCAGACTAAGAAATGAAAATGAGATTGAATTTTCGTCCGGTTTAAACAAAAAAAAAGATTTAGGTTTCTGCAATAAAATAAATCCCCTGTATAATATAAAATTAAATAGTTTATTTGATTTTTATTTTTTTATATAAAATCTATACTATATTATAAAGTATTTGGCCAAAAACACTTTTTTAAGCTTTAATTACTGCTATTTAATGCTAATTACTTAATTTTCAAAATTACAAGTAAATTGTGCGTAAGTACAACCTATTAAAACTTCATCTCTAAATTCGTGTAACTAACTACAAATAACCATGATCAACTACAGAATAAACATCTAATTTAATATCTAAAAAATTTAAAATATAATTAAGATAATCATTAACTTCTAACAAATAAAATAATTATATTATTAAACCAAAAATAAATTATTTAGTTATTACACCTAAATTAAATTATGATAAAAACTGAATTAAAGAAATTAAATAAAAAAAGAGAACTTTTAATTGAAATACTAATTTTTTTTTCTCAAAACCAGAACATCGATAGAAACGAAAATTAAAATAAAACTTAAAATCGAGATATATCTCGCTGCATTGCGCGAGTACCAAAGTATTTGGCAAAAATATCTTAAAAACCACGTTTTATGCATTAAGTACTGTTTATTGATTCATATTACTTAAAAATCAAGATTACAAATAATTGTGCGTAAGTGTAGTTTATTAAAGCTTCATGTTTGAATTCGTGTAACTAACAACAGATAAACATGATTAAATACAGGATAAACATCTCAATTGAATTATAAAAATCTAAAATATAATTAGGATAATCATTATGTTCTATCGAATACTTAATTATTGTATATAAAATAAATTATATTATTAAACAAAAATAAATTAATTCATTATTAAATCTAAATCAAATTAAAATAAAAAATATAATTAAATAAACTTACATAAAAACTAGAACTTTTAAATAATTAATCTGATACTAAAATCGATATATTTTTTAAAAACAATAATGATATCTTCAAGTTTATATTTCATTCAAAAATAAAAATATCATTGTTTTATTAAAACCACATAAAACCATATTATAACATCGATAGATACAAATAAAAAAATAAAATAAAATAAAATATTAAAATTAAGATAAGTCTTGCTGTATTAAACGAGTATCGTTCTAATCACCATTTAATATCTTCAATTAAAGATATTGATGCCTATAAAATAATTAGCAAGGTAAAACAAAATTTGTTTGTCGAACACAATCCAACCCCTCACATTTTTAAGGGACAAGACCACGGTGACGTCATTAATACGGCTGGTTTGCAACCGTACTTGCCCAAACTTTATATTTCTTTTGAGCTTGGCCCCCCAAATCTATAACTTTTTTATCAATTAGATCCTATTTTCTCATTCTATATTACCGACGTGCTATTTTTTTAAATTATAGTGAATAACTAATACCGAGTATTGTTATATAGGTTTTTCCAAATACACCCTAGTGTATGGTAAAATTCTAGTGTATGATTTATATGATGACTCCTAAAAAAAATTAAAGTAGGCATATAAACATAATCTAATTGGAGGATATGCTATAGACTATACTATATATGGTAATACCTTTGTTATATATAACTATTGTGAATTAAACTCAAACGTTTGAAAACTTCGAAAATACGTGTTTATATGGATATATGTGAGAAAAAATAATATGAAATGGGTGCAAATATCAAATATGGAATACATCAATTTCTATCAGACTGTTTGTTGTCTTGTAAACCTAAAATTCTGTGTTTTGATTTTGTTAGGTATCAATGTATCATCAATATTTGTTAGGGATCCATTAATTGAATATAAATAAAAAAATTATTCAATTCAAGTACATATAGTGTTAACTAAAATCATGTATATTTTAACAATTTGACATATACCATGGTAGTAGATCAGTTAGCTAGTTTTCACTTGAATGCCTTCATTTTATGGTTTGATTCCAGAATTTTATGACTGACAAACAATTAGTTTGATTCATGGTTCGGGGAAAAACAAATCAAATCTAATAATATACACTAGTACATGAAATTGTAATTTATGTTTATAAGTAAGATAAAGTTAATAAAAATGATGCTGAAAGTTATTGCATAAATATTAAATAACAGTAAACACTTATTACAAAAGATGTTAGCACACTTTCACTAATGGCATAGTGTAGGACTGATCAATTATTATTTCAAAAGCCAATCATCAAGAATACAATGATACAAAAAGCATAGCTTTAAGCACACTCAAGATAGTGCATGATGTTCTGTCAAAATCGATTAAACTTTTACAAATTATTTTACTATTTCTATAGAGAATATCGTTACATATACGGGAAGAAGACACTTAAGATCCTTGAGTATTTCCCGTTTTACTTTTAGTTAATTAAGTTTAATCCTATAGTAATATTGTTTTAAAGTTTTTACTAGTTGTTTCCTAGCAAAACATACTTAACAAGGTCAAACTTGTTTAACACCTCATTAGCATTATGAGAGAAAAATGAAACACAACACCTGGGATGAACTATATAAGTATGCTTTAATGTTTCATGTTTAAATATCACAAGAGAAAGTGTAAGATACAAGGATTGCAACTCAGATATGCATTTAAACATATTTTTTTAACTATGCACCAAGTGTAACAATAACAATATTTACACGGACACTACAGTGACATTGTGTTGAATCAAAAACAAATAATGAGTAATTTTTAAATAAGAAACAAAATTAATGGGTATGCAAGCTTATATCCACATGACTACAGAACTTTATCCCTGATCACAACAATAGATAATTCATAATGTTCCAGATATTATTTTTATGGTTATGAATACAAATTCCATAACTAGTCTAGATAAAGAAAGACAAAAACATATTCTTTTGAAGTCCGGATAATTCAAATCGAAGCAATCGAAGTCCAATTCGGACCTATATGATAAAGCCAAAATGCATCAATCGCACCAACTTTAAGGGGGCGTTTGGTTCGTCAAATTCTGGCTGAATCTGATGAAATTGGAATGGTCAATTCCGTTGACCAAATTTCATTCCTATGTTTGGTTACCCAAGGAATGGAATTGAAATCCAAAGATTCCCTCAAATATGGATTTTGATAGTTCATTCCTAAAAGTTATGGAATTGAAATACATTCCTTCCAATGTTTTTAGAATGACAAAAATACCCCAATTACATCATCTTCAAGATCGATCAAGCCGTTGGACTTTTACTTCATCATCTTCAAGATCGACCAAGGTGTTATCTCTTTCTTGTTTAGGGTACGATCAATTTGGGTTACAATGTATTTGGGTTCTTGATTAAGGTTACGATTTTGCTCATGGTCGACCGCTCTTATCTCCTTGATTATGGTACAAACGATTTGGCCATCTATTTGGGTTCTTGCTTAGGGTTACAACCGATTTGGGTTCTTGATTAGGGATACATCGATTTGGGTTCTTGATTAGGGATACATCAATTTGGGTTACAATTGAATCTATTTAGCTTCGTCCCAAATATTGTCTACTGGTAAAATTACCAGTAAGCCGTGTAAGGTAAGTCAAACTCCAATGTTTTGCTAAAGGTGAACAGATTGCAGAGAAAAAGGCTTGTAGCAAAGAAGAAGAAGAAGAAGAAGAAGAAGAAGAAGA
Source organism: Silybum marianum (assembly GCA_036898165.1). NCBI lineage: Eukaryota > Viridiplantae > Streptophyta > Magnoliopsida > Asterales > Asteraceae > Silybum > Silybum marianum. The sequence goes on along the minus strand of CM072540.1, from coordinate 7,911,433 downwards.
AGGCTAGAGTTTGTAGCCAATTCAAACACCTATCTGTCATTTTCATCCTCATTTTCTAGAAAGAGAAAGTGAAATTGTGAACATAAATTAAACTCCATTATAGATTTGGGTTATGACTTTTGCTCATGTCTTGATGTTTTGGTTTCTTGATGAAATCTGAATAACTATAAAAGTTTGTTAAGAAGAACCACATTTGCTACATATTATTTGTAATAAAAAAAATTAAAAAGATATTAAAGAAAAGTGCATTTTTGTCATTTTTCATTATTCCATTCCATTTTCTTTGTAAATTGAACAGACAAAATCCGATTCATTTGACATATTACATTTTGTTTCCTGTCAACCAAACACTTGTTTAAATCTGATAACATTTCATTCCAATTCCTTTTACATTCCAATTTCTTTGATAGATTCCCTTACTTCAGAAATCATTTTACGAACCAAATACCTCAAAACTGCAAAAATACAGGGACTATATTTGAATATAAGAAACTTGAAGGGCTTAAGTGAGAAATATTTAAAAGTTGAGGGATGGTCTAGAATCCACGCCAATAAGTACACGTAAGCAAGTTGGGTCCGAAAGTACCGCGATAGTACGAATAGACGGGATCACTATCACGTAAATGTACATTTAACTTTTCTTTCATTTTTTTATAAATAAATTTATTTTAAAATAAACCTACTTTATTGAAAATCTACTTTTAAGTTTTAGAAAAAAGTAATTTCAAATTGATTATTTTTGTCTAATTAATAACTTTTTCAAAAATAATGTTTTATTTATAGAATTGTAATATGGTTTGTTGTATTTTTATAGAATATTTATAACATTGATTGAGAAAAAAAAAGGTGATGTAAGTTGAGATAAGAGATCTAAGTGAGCACACGAGCTAAGGTAAGAATGTAATAAAAGATCTGGATTAATGATCACTTTTAATCTTATCCTTAATTACTATGAATTATGCTTTTTATTAGAATTGGTCTGATGTATCTGGATGCATTTCATCAGTATTAATTTTTAATTATTATTAATTTAAAGGTGAATATCTTTTCTTACCCTTCTTATTATGGACGGACCTGCGGTTGTGGCACGTTCGCACGTGTCACCGAATTATCTCTGCATCGAAAGGCTAAGTTTTTTATATTTATAAAAGGTGCAACCGCATTGTTTTAGGATGTGCCACCCTTTGATATTCAGAAGTTTAAGAATGTACAACCATATTGTTTTAAAAGGTGTCACCGTATGATATTTAAAAGTTCAAGAACGTGCAACCATATCTCGTAATCAACCAAAAAAACTTTTAAAATCAACCAAAAAACCGAAAAAGTCCCTCGAAATCGATAAAAAATAACTTAAAAATCTCTCAAAATCAAGTAAAAAACTTCAAAAATCCTTCGAACCGGTGGAATTAAGCTAAAAACACATTGAACAATATTGGACCTTAGTACAAACATGAAGACGCGTCAATAAAAACCGTGCTTTTAAGAATTACTTTTTGTTTATATTTTATAGTGTCACCGTATAAAAAAAAAGTCTGGACTTATCCTTTCTGATTGGAACCCAACCTGGTTGGCTTGTTAATTTATTTGACCAAGTTGGACCCCCTTTCTAAGTAGTTGGTCTTATTGTTGGTTGAATTATTATCCTTTCGTTTCAAATTAAATGTACATAATAGAATATATATATATATATATATATAAAACTTAAATTAATTAAATGATAATTTTATCTTAATGGTTGAGAGAAAAACTTCTCCATACATAACTACAAATACAATGGAAAAATAGGCACTTTAGTTTTCAATATAACATTTATTTTGTAACAAACTAAAATAAAAATTTTAATATTTACTTTAGGGTAGGAGAAATGCATTTTTTTTCTTTTAATAGGTATAATAAAAATATTTGATTGTCTATAAAACTTCTCAAACAATTTTTTAATTAAAATAAGTAGCTAAAATGAGTAAAAGAAATTTCAATTGAAATCAGGGGTAAAAGGGGCACTCGTTCGATTTATTTTCATAAGTAAAATTTGTTTAGGGTATATATAAAAGGTGCATCCACAAACTTTAAAATGTGATTCAGGATATCAGAAAAACTAGAAATATCAACCAAATTGTTAGGTCTGAAATTATTGTATCCGAGATGACAATTATTGAAGACACGAAGAACTAAAAGTGCAAAGTCAACAAACTCAATAATTAGGAAGGTTTAATATAAGGAAACGTTGCTTTATTGTAAATAAGGCAATTGTATATAGCCTTATCTCATAGTTTCCTTATTACGATAAATGTTCTACATATAAATAGAGGGTTAGGGTCATTCTTTAGAAGTGCGGAAGATTATTTATTAAGTAGTCGATTCATAATACATAGAGAGAGTGCTAATCTGATTGTAATCGACATATACACATTCAAGAGATATATGACTATGTAAGTTCTTTAAATCATTGTTCGTGTCATATTACTTTGCTATTAACTGTTTATTGTCATTGTGCTTATTATAATGGGATCAACAAGTAGTATCAGAGCCTGAGATCACGAGTTTTTACGATTTTCTGAGCAAACCACGAAACAGAAGGTACTTATTTCGATTTCTACAATTTCTGCTGTTCATTGAATTTTTTTGTCGAGTCCTACTGTTTCATGCTTTACCCGATAAAACATCATACTGATTATTGTCGACTACCTCATATCTGATCATTGAATTTTTCTCGAATCTCTCTTCTGTTGATTGAATTTTTATCGATTCAACTGCTTAAAATCTTGAATTTTTATCGACCCCTACTTAAAATATTTAAAATCTGTTTAATTAAAATTACTTTAAACTCAGGAACTTGTGACTCCTGCAGCTTTTCTTACTAAAGATTTCCTTAGTAAAATCATAAATTCTCGTAATCTTGATAATTTCCGTAATTGAACAAATAAGAAACTCAAAAACCCAGACAGTCTTGTCCGTAAAAAGACTAGTTCTTTTTAGTCAAGAAAACTGTGTTTTTGTTTTCTGGTTTATCAATCACAGAAAACTCAGAATTAAAGTTTTTTTTGTCGAGTCCTATTGAATCGAGAAAAAATTTGATCGAGTGGTCAGTATTCGATAAAATTCTTTAATCAAAGTTATATTGAGTTTTTATCGAGTAAATTTCATTCGACAACAATTTTATCAAGTAAATTTCATTCGACAACAATTTTATCAAGTAAATTTCATTCGACAACAATTTTTTATCGAGTCTTGTTCACTCGATAACAGTTTATATCGAGTCTATTTAATTCGACAACAAGATCTGTTTTTTTTGAGTTTTTATCGATTCATACTGTCTTAACTATACCTGATAAAAACTCATAATTTTTAAGATCTGTTTTTTTCTCGATTCGTTCTTCATTCTTTTGACTGGTTCTCGATTACGCTTTACCCGATAAAAAAAAATCATATTTTTTTTAAGATCTGTTTTTCTCGATTCATTCTTCATTCGTTTAAATTTTTGTCGATTCATCGTAATATATCCTTGATTTCTATTCAAACTATTTAAATCTGTTTTAATTAAAATTATTTTGGTTTATTTTGATTACTTTTGAAACTCTTTACATAAGAAAATTCAGGAACTAGTGACTCTTGCAGTTTTTCTTACTAAAGAATTCTCTAATAAAAATCATAAACTCTAGTAATTTTGATTTTTTTCTTGACTGAACAAATAAGAAACTCGAGAACTTAGACATTCTTGTCCATAAAAAGACTTGTTCTTTTTAGTTAAGAACCCTTTGTTCTTGGTTTCCGGTTTATCGGTTAAAAAAAATTCGGATTAAGTATCTTTGAATTTTTATCGAGCCCTTCCTAATCGAAAAAATTTATTTTATCGAGTCACATGGAATCGATATAAATTTTTATCGATTCCGTTTTTATCGAGTCAAAGAATTTTTTTTTGTCGAATCTTAATCTATCGAGAAACTCTTAGTTATCGAGTCCTTTGTGATCGATAACTTCTTTTTATCGATTCAAAGTTTTTTTTAGAAGTTTTATCGAGTCCCCTATACCCGACAATAATTTTTATCGAGCCTTATTCACCCGACAAAACTCTTGTTCAGAAAGCCTCACCCGATAAAAATTGTTGTCGACCCCTGTTCTATCGAGAAAACTTTCTGTTTCACAAAACAAACTCAGAAAATTTCAAAAACTCACTGATCGAGATCATCAATCCAAGTACAATGACTTCTCGCGAAACCATTGGTTCAGACACAAAACCCGACGAGGTAAGTTTTTCAGACTATGATCTATTTATGATTCAAATGAATGACATGATGATAAAATTGCAAGAACTTCAATCTAAATTGAAAACCGAGAAACTCTTGGTTTCCAACTTAGAAGCACGCTTAGAAAATAATCATAATCAATTGCTTCTTATGCAAACCGACCTTGTCAATTCTCAAAGTATAAAGCACAATCTCGAAGCGGAGAAAACGATTTTTCAAGAAGGAAATGTTCTTTTTAAACAACAAATCTCGGATCTCACACTTCAACTTAACAAATCTAAAAGTGAGACCGCAAAATTGTCATCCAAATTTGAATTTGTGAGTTTTCAAAGACAAGACCTTTTAGAAAACTCAAAGATTTGGAACTAAAGTTGTACAAAATTGGTCAAACTAAGCACACAATTCATTTAAACGCTCCAAAAGATTTATGTTCTAAAGCTGGATTAGGATTTGATAATCCAAAACATTTAGAAAAAGCCATCTACAATACTCCGACTATCTATAAATTTGAATATCTGAACCTCGGTCTGGATTACAAAATTCAGTTTATGAAGTCGGATTCCAACGTCGAAGAAAGGAATAGAAGTTTCAATGGTCAATCCAAAGCCGGAAGGACCTACCCATGAAACACATCTCTAGGTTAGATATATTTTGAAAGGGTATGTTTAAAATTGAGTGCTTGTGAGATAAAAGAAAAATGTGAGAGTGTGACAAGACTTAAAAGAAAATATTTGGTCTTTACCAAACCTAAACAGTTATCTGGGTAGCCACAAAATCTATTCATTCTCGATTATTTGGAGATGAATATTGAAATAGACATGGACCTAATGTCGATAACTTGTGTCACCCCACCCAACTACTCAAGTATCTCACAAAAGATTCTTGTTTCATATATCACGGAGATTTAGCATATCATCTATCTATTCTTCACTCGGAAGATTTAGATACTAAAACAAGAAGACACACCTCCGGTTTTCGAATTTTATATTCTGTGCACATCGAGTCTACTTTGAGCCAAAAGATATACTAATATTTCTTTGACGCTTTGCACGAGTCTTTGTGACTCCACATGCATATCTTCGTGTTTATGCCAGAACTGTTTGAGAAGTTAGTTTTATAACTTACTTCTGTGATAACTGGAAGTCCTATCAGTGCCAATCCGCTGCCAACACTGAATATAGGCCACTCAATTAAATTTAATTTTTGATTAAGTGATAATAATTGCTATTTGTGCTCCTATGTTAGATTTTTTACCTATTTTTTCGCATCCACTTATTGTCTTTGATCGTTCATAATGCTTCGGATTCTCCTTATCATTCTGAGGGGGAGAAAAAGTATCAAAGACAAATGCTCATTATGAGGGAGAAAAGGTATATCAAAGACTAATGCTTATTTCGAAGAGAAGAAAATGTGTTTCAAATTCAAATGAAGAAAAAGTTGTATCTTTGGCCCGACAAATTTTTTAAGACCCGACAAAATTTCTTATCAAGCAACAAAGGATTGATAAGTAGACTAAGTGTTTTCATCGTGTCCATTTGGCCCGACACCTGATTTGATCGACTCATCTTGGCCCGACATCAATTCTTCTCGAATCTACTTGGCCCGAGATCTTTTTTCATCGACATCACCTAACCCGACATGCTTTTTGACCCAACAAGTTTTATACCCTACGACATCGCGACTCCTTCGATTTTCTTTTCATGCTAATGTTAAGGGGGAGCTACCGAAGCTTATCAAGTGATCATATTCGTAGGGGGAGCAAAAGAATTCAAGAGAGTGATTTGTTGACAAAATTTCATCGTCTTCAAAAGTGCTGATTTGCTGAAGTGTAATCTCGAATACAAAGGGGGAGATTGTTAGGTCTGAAATTATTGTATCCGAGATGACAACTATTGAAGACATGAAGGACCAAAAGTGCAAAGTCAACAAACTCACAATTAGGAAAGTTTAATATAAAGAAACGTTGCTGTATTGTAAATAAGGCAAGTGTATATAGCGTTATCTCATAGTTTCCTTATTACGATAAATGTTCTACATATAAATAGAGGATTAGGGTCATTCTTTATTAGTGCGCAAGATTATCTATTAAGTAGTCGATTCGTAATACATCGAGAGCGTGCTGAATCTGATTGTAATCGATATATACACATTCAAGAGATATATGACTACGTAAGTTCTTTAAATCATTGTTCGTGTCATATTACTTTGCTATTAACTGTTTATTGTCATTGTGCTTATTATAATGGGATCAACACAAAAAACTAAAAAAAAGTTGTTCGAAATCAAAAAAAAAATCTCTTGAAATTAACAAAAAAACCTTAATGAATCTCTCGAAACGACGGAATTTGGCTAAAAACACATTGAACAATTTTACGAGCCTTTAATCCATGTTAAAGGTGCACCTCCTTAGTAAAATTCTTGGGTCTACTACTAAATGCCATCATGGGAGGAAAATAAGAACATCTATAGCAGATTCTCCAAAATGAAGATTTTGGTGATTCTAGCAAAGTTTTATGCTCCAAGAGATTCTTCAAACTCTTCAAACAAAATGGAGAAAGTATGAGAGTGTTGATCCAAACTCCTTCAGCGTTTGATGATGACTCATTGTACTTAGTGAAAATCTTAAGATTTAGTTAATGTTATATTTTAGTGAACGCAGATCAGTAAAACAATCTCTATAACAGTATCTGAACTTGAAAGAACATGAAGACAAAACTCACACCAATTAAACCTTCAGAGACATTGAAGAATTAGCTGAAGATAGAGGCCGACAGTTCGTGATCTGAAGCAGCCTTCAGTGATAACAAGTCTGTCTACTACAAGTGTGAAATTTGACAAGATTTAGTGATGCTGGAATAATTCTCCGCTCGGCATCAGCGATCAAATGAATCTTGCTCACAAGATTAAGTTATGTTTTTATCCAATATGCACAAAAGGACAACCCTTGACTTGTTAGAAAAGGTACAACTACTTTGTTGCTTTACTGCTCCTTATGTGCTTACCGACACTAAAGATTAACTGTTCATAAGCGGCCATAAAGCATACTCTCTCTATGAAAAAAGGAAAAGCTCTCCAACATATGCTTGACACGTGGATGATACCTTATAACTCGCATTTAATGCAGTGAGTATAAATAGATGAAGAAACCTTTCTTCATCTGCATGCATCCATTCTCTTCTTGAACCTTCAATTATGTTCTCTCATTTTCTTGTGCATCAACTTTGTGATTTTTAGATTGTTTAAGAACAGGTTTTATTACTTGTTCTTATTTCCACAACAATCTGTAAATTTGTTTATTACTAATAAACTCATTTAAAAAGAAAAAAGTTTGTTTTTGTATTCATCCCCCACCCCCCCCTTTCTACAAACCGTGTGATATCTATACAGTCTTGTACACTCGTTAGAGACCAAAAGAGAGGATATGAGAAATTCTCCAACTTTGGAGAACCCTAAAAGATGATCACAATGAAATAAATATTATTTTATTATATTCTACCAATAAGAAAAACTTTGAAATCAAATGTTTATGATAGGGAAATAATATTTTATCAAATATATGAAATATTTTAAGAATTGTTATAGAATAACTGAAACAAAACAACAATAGAATGAAGAGAATGAATATGTAATTATCATTAATCAAAAGCCTTATAAATAGAGATGAGATACAAGTACATAACTACGAGAGTTATAAATTCTAATCAATGTCTAATAGGTTTATGTCTATCTCTATTTATATTGCCATATCCTTTAGGCGATGGCACACTTATCCTGCAACAAAAACCTTGGGCTGATTCAAAGGAGTGGTAGTGCATAATTGTTCCCTCGTTAAAACCTTACGAAAAAAAAAACGTAGTGAGAAAAATAAAAACAGGCTGGAGGAAAGAGTACAACATACCAATTTCTTTGCAATATATAGACTTTAGTCTAATACTTTCTCAGATTCGTACATTAATCATGAGAGTTAGGACAGCAGGATGATATATAAATTGTTGCGTAACTAAAACCTTTCACCAAGGAAAAAAACCTAATGGAAAAAATAAAACCTTAGGTGAAGGAAAGAGCACAACATACCAATATTACATATATAGTAGATTTCCACCTGAATCGTGCATTAATCAAGAGATTTGAAAAGTCAATGCATTTCGATACTTTCTAAAAATTTCCCAAATATGTTTTTAGGTAATGATTTAGTAATAAAATATGTCACATTCTCCTGAAATCATACTTGATTCACTTAAATCTAAGTGGAAGTTTGTTATTGTTGATTGTATAGAAACTTAAAGCAGAATATGCTTTATGTTATCACCCTTGATGTATCTTATTTTCATTTCATTGATACAATGCATTTTTTCCATATATGTGTGTAGGATATTGGTTGAACTCAAAACACTAGCTTCTCTAATATGTGTAATGATAATCCTTAACCATGTACAGTCTTCAACATTCTCATGTAGAGCAATATTATTGGAATAGTTACAATTGGTAGCTTCAAAGGTTTGCTAAGTATACTTCCTCTAATATGTGTAATGATAATTCCTTATCTAGTTTGAGAACAACCTTTGTATGGGTCAGACAGATACCTAATATGAACAAATACATACCAAGTCATTGTTTGGTGTTTTTCTATAAGGGCTTATACTTTTGCCATTCACTATCTAAATAGGTATTGAAGTTCCATTATTAATCCCATTTCTCTATCTCTATATAGTGAAAGTATAAGCCAATGTCAATGGTTCCAAAAGATTAATTTGATATCAATCCATTGGCATAGCGTTGGTATTGAGCCAAATTTAGCTAACAAGTTCACTGAGAGATACAATATATGGTCAAGTGTATTGTGCTAAGTACAATAATGAGCCTATTGTACTTATATAGGAAATTCCATCTCACAACACCTATTCACTGTCATCCTTTAGACGAAATATATATTTCCTTATATCCAACACTTCGATCGATCATGGGAGTGCTAGTCAAATGTGTTTTATCCATGTTAAATCGTCTGATCATTTTCTGTACATATGCAGATCGGTGGATTAATATTCCACAAACTCGGTGTCCTGGGGTCCTAACTCCAATATCTAGACAAAAACCAAGATTTTTCATCTCAAATTTAGATTTCAAGTAGCTTGTGGCTTCCCTTATTTCATCAAGAGTGCCTATTATGTTCACAACATCGACATATAGAACTATGATAGCAAATCTGGAACTTGTTTTCTTTATAATTACGCAAGGACACAATTCATTGTTCTTACATCCCTTCCCATTCAAGTATTCACTTAAACGGGTATACCAACCTAGATTTCTTTAATCTATAAAGTGAGTATTTCAATTTTATTGCAAATACATTACATGGTTTGGAGTTACTTGAATTGGGTAATGTAATTCCATCAAACACTTTCATATATCTCTAAATCTAGATCGTCGTAGAGATATTAGTAACCACATCCATGAGCTGCATTTCTAGTCCTTCGAAAACCACTAGTCTAATTAATTAGCAGAATGTTGTAAACGTCCATCACGAGAGAGTAGGTCTTCATGTGATCAATCCAAAGTGTTATGAGAAGCCTTGTGCCAAAGAAGATCCATATACATTACGATTGAATTATTGTCAATACGCTTTCTGAAAAATGATTTATCTATGTCCTACAGGCTTTACCTTGGTGGGTTAGCACGACCGTACCAAATACCCCTTCCTTTGTCAAATAATATAATTCTCCTGATTGCTTTTTTTCTTTTAGGTCAATTTTCTCTTTGTTGACATTCTTCAACTAAGGATGGTTTAATGTCATTATACACTATCATCTCATGAGCAACAATATGCACGAATATATCATCAATGAGAATGCATGATCTATCCATCGACTCATATACACTTACATGAATTCATTTCAAATTTCTTTGATCTCTGGAATCAATATTGACTTCTGAGCGTCCTCCAGTAATGATTCATAGACATAGTTTTAATTAGAGATAATCTCATGAGAGGTTTATGTATTGATGATACAAGGTTATACCTTACTAATGTCTTCCTTTAAATGAGTATCTATCAAACCAAGTAGATTCCCCCATTTCTTTTGGTGAGTCACGACCTCATACACATCTCCACCATGTGTGATTGCAATGCACTTTTCAGTGATGTTGTGCCTTTGTTGGGGACTTTTAACCTTGCAGGTATAGTTGTAGCTGGTATATATGATCTTCTCACTTGTGGAATAACATTAAACGTATCAGGTATTGAGTCTAATCCATTCGACTTCACTTTGAAGTTTGGGGATCAAAATGAGACAGAGTGAGAATATTCTATGACACTTCATGTCGTTCCCATGTAAAATCCTTTTTCCTATCTCCCCTAACGACGGAAGGGTGTCTCATCAAAGTGAAACACGCAAATCTAGGGGTAAAGAGATCAGCCGTCAAGGGTTCTAACTAGCAAATAATTGTTGAGGATTCATATCCAACTTACATATATCATCATTAAGGACCCATTTTGGTTCGTTGTAAGGAGCAATTGGCATATATATTACACAACCAAACATATGTAAATGTAAAATGTCAAGCTTATATCCAGTTACCAACTGGTATGCATGCGATTGATTGGCTAGTAGTAGGTCTAAAAAAGAATAATTAAAGTTGCATGTAATATTTCATAACCCTAGGCAGGTGTGTGTAAATTGGTGCGCGTAACCAATACCCTAGATACCATCTATATTATTTTGATAACAACTTTTACCGTTCTATGAGACCATTATATACATATACATACACATGGGGTTAGGAAGCTCTATATTGATCTGCAATAATAATCAAATTCTTATGATGTAAATCATCTGGGTGGTGAGCCCTCTTAAACGACATGTGTTTATCGTGTCAAAACCAAAACCATAATAAAGCATGTGAACAATAATACAACACGTGTTCATGGTGTTAAAAACCAGAACCATAAAGTACTTTAATGGCCCGTATTCTGAATGTTTATGTCCATAAATATCACCTTGTATTCATTGTAAGAATGGAATATTTTTGTATTATGTCCTTATCTTTAGGATGGTCTTATTCATGTCTTCGCTAAGGATTAGGGTATAAAAAAGTTCTTGGTATTCGAGAGGGCATATTATGATGGTGGTGTTGCTTCTTGTGCGAGTTAAAAGTTGCAATTTGGTTAATTGTTTCATTTTGCCTTTCACTCAAAGGAGAATGTGTCTATATGTATTTTGCAATACATGGATCATTATATCATGACCGTAGTGTCCTACGTGGTCATGTTGAAAAATATATGTGTCACTGCCCCAAAGTTCTTTATTGGTGAAATATAATGATTTAGATTATCCACCACTCTAACACATTAATTTCTCTAATATATATTTTTTTCAAATCCTTAAAGTTGATGTACATATATCCTCTTCCATTCTTATAATATGATTCCGAATTGATACGAATATCTTACCAAGATTCATATTTGTATAGTGCTTTAGCGACTATTAATCTTGTACTAACAAGAAAATGATAGTCCATCGTCTAAGTATTATGGTAGGAGGAATTATAAAATAAGTATTAGTCCATCTCTTTAGAATACGTGGGAGTTCCCACAAGAAAAATATTCAAGTTCTCCTCGATATATTCCTACACGGTACGAAGAATATTGAGAATTTTGTATTTGTTTTGATATATTTCTTTATATCTGTAATGATTAGAATTTTGGGTGTATATATGAAAATACAATTAATTTGATACTTCAAACAAAGTTTCAAATAATCCAATATCAACCAACATAAAAAAATAATCTATTTCATAAAAGATGGTTTAAATAGCTAGTATTAAGTGATACCGCATATGTATCAATGTTTATTTTCAATCTGTTCATTATCACTTGGGGCAATAATTGTATATTTGTTCTAGATATTGAAAATCCTTCCCGACTCTTACCATAACCCTGACCCTTTCGAGGATCTCATCCACACGGTGCATAATGTCACATGTGTGAAATTGTTTTTAACTTACAATCATTTGGAGTTGTTTTCACCTCTAACGCTTTTATTATTGATCTTGCGAATTTTCTTTGTCCCGACATGTATGGTGTTGTTATTCGAAAAACCTTGTTATGTCTCTCAACCATTTGTAGTAGGTTGATGAGTTTGTCTAAAGGTTACATTCCAACTTACATTGGTTCATTGATATTTACCAATACACGAAAGATGGAAATACTATTATGAATCCTATCATCTTCTATGAGTTCCTTGGCACGAAGATTAAGATGCATTTTGAAACGCAACATTTCATTGTTGAAATCAATTATCTTCTTGTGATCGAGTGAGTTTCATTCCACTGTATGATTAGTTTAGGATGTACATGGTAATGAATAATGTTGATTTTCCTTTTCAAGGCGTTCCGCGGTTCTTGGGGATTCTAATTAACGATATTTTCTATGAATTTTGTGATGGATGTGTTGTCTAAAAAATCACAAGGCATTTACTTGTACCTTAACAATTGATAGCTTTTACATGTTTGCTTGTTTTCATTCGAACCTATCTCATGGTCTATAATCATTATATTATGCATGAAATTTCATTGTCATAACAAATATTGGATTTTTGTATGCTTATATTTTGTTGATAATACTTTATCAATATTTCACTTACTCGGTCTATTAAATTTACAGGTAGTAGGGGAATCAACGAACTTCTTAAGTTCTTACAAACCTAGGGCTATTTACACCCGTTTGACAAAATCCACTCAATATCTTGTGATTTATTTAATTTGAAGATAGAATTGTTAATTATAGAGCTTTTAGCATGAGACCAAAAAGAATATGACTTTAGCATATGAATCCAACTTCAAAGTTTTAATACTTTAATAGTATCTTAAGATATTTTGTCATTAGACAAATAAATATTGATTTTGACATAAAGTCAAATTCAAACTTTTAACATCTTAATATTGTTTTGGGGGATTTTGGTAAAAAAAAATAAATAATCAAATACACAGGGGTTAAAAGTGTAACTTTCAAAAATTAATTATAGAATTGAAATTTATGAGTAGGAACTTATAATCTAGATAAATATTTAATGTGGATAAAATAAAACATTTAATATTATGTGAGTAGATAAATCAAATAGTACATCCTTAATTAAATTAATAAAAATTAAATCAATTAGGAGTTAGATAAAACAAGAAATAGAACTAAATAAAATAATTAACCCATTTAAGTAATATTAATTATTTATCGTATCTCATAGACACTATTAGTCTAACTTAAATGGTTTAAATCGAATTAGTAATCTGAATAAGTATATAGTATTAACATAAGTAAACTTACCAACTAGACGTGTCAATATTGTAACTAATTGAGGATACCTAACTAAAGAATGACATGACCAAAAATAGAAGTTATACTACGGGGTTGTTCGGTTGTGGTTTAATGGGTTATATAGCCTATATGGATTTTTCGCTCAACTGTAGATGGTTGTTCGGTTGTGGCTTATTTGCCTAGCCGATGACTTAATCGCTCAATCAAAATAGATCAGTCCTTTACATTTAGGTGTAATTTCCATATATATCGTTGTTAAAATACCAACCTCCACAAAAGAAAAGCTCACTGGAATCTCTTCCAGTGCCTCAAATCTTGAAAGTCGTTCATCTTCTCGTCACTGATCATGTCCCTTCTCTTGACCGATAATCTCCACACCATCATTGTAGACCTCCTTCCTCACTGTCTTCTTGTAGGAAAACTTGCTTCTTCTTATGGTTGTCATTATCCTCGTTACCATGCATCTCCCTTCTTTATTTTTTTTAAACCTAAAGCTCTAATTAAGCATGTAAATCTCTGTTCTTTTGTAAATCTGTATCTGTTTTGAAATTAGGAAATAAGGAAATTAGGAATTTGTGATCGATCGTTTGCTGATTTATTGGTTTCTCAATTTGTTTACTGATTTGCTGACTTCTCATTTGTTGATTTGCTGATTTTTCGATCTGTTTACTGATTTGTTGATTTCTTATTTGCTAATTTCTTGAAATGTTTTGTGTTGGTTGTAATACCCTTAGTTTTTATAATTAAAAAGTCTAAGGGTAGTAGTTGTTAAGTTCATATATTTTGAAGGTTTAGTTGGTTTCATTGATGCTATAAAAACCCTCTATCACCGCCCTTTCTTTTTAACTTCTACCAAAACAATATTTATATTGGAAAAAAAGAAGAAGTGAAAGTGTGGGTTTTTGTGGGTTAGTCTGAGTTCGAACTAGAGGAAAGAAGAAGAAGTTTGGAGAATTTTTTTATAAAGCCTTGGACATTCTCTTTATTTTTTCAAGGTATGCATCATATTCTTTACTCTATTCCTTAGATTGGATGGTAGTGGGTTTTGTTGGTTTGTGCTCTGTATATTTTATTAGCTCACGATTTTTACAAAAAAAAGGGGGAATTTTCTTATGTTTGAAATTTTGGGTTATAGAATTAGATTCTTGGGTTTATTTAATTTGAATATATAGTTAGTCTTGTGTGAATTATTTATCCCAGTAGGTTTTATATTGAGTTTTGGTTTGCTTGGTTTGAATTTTTCCTTAGGTTTTTTTCACCCTAATTTGTGGGTTTTGGGAATATCACCATTAATTAGTTAAGTTTATACATACATGGTGATTATATAAATCTGGGTTTATGATTCACGAATTGAAGTTTTCTTTTATTTTGGTATTATAGGTTGGTAATTTGGGGTTTAAGAATCTAGAAATCAAGTTGGTTATAAGTTTGGGTTTTGAGATTTTGGGATCTTTTGAGGTATTGTTTTTGTAACTTAGAGTTACTTTAAATTTAATATTGAGATTTCCTCTCTAAATTGCAATCCATACTTATCTGGTTCAGTATCGAGTGTTGGTTATTGGGATTCTTTACCTGTTAGGAATTCTAAATATAAACGTGATCAAGGTGAGTTTTCTTTTAACCATATGTTTAAACTAAAATGCATATATTATTAAATCATTATTACTTCAATGTTATACCAATTTGGTATATTCGTTTAGTACCGTTAACGATGATATGGTAGGTTTATATGTGAT
This sequence comes from Silybum marianum, assembly GCA_036898165.1. Taxonomy (NCBI): domain Eukaryota; kingdom Viridiplantae; phylum Streptophyta; class Magnoliopsida; order Asterales; family Asteraceae; genus Silybum; species Silybum marianum. The sequence goes on along the minus strand of CM072540.1, from coordinate 7,896,146 downwards.
TTGAAACTAATACATGTAATGAAATTATTAACTCTTGGGTTAAAGGGACTTGCACAACAGAAGCCCGTGAGCGTTATGACTGTCATGGTCCGCGCAGGAGGGATATAGATATATTTTGCCCGCGAATATATTGTGTGGTGGGCCATTGCAGGTATTGACTGCGGTCTTATCGGGATGTGTGTGTTTTTGAATGGCGACTGTTGTGACTAGTTTCTTGGGAGGGATGTAGTGCTTGCGAGCCTACTTTATGACTTACATTTAAATGTTTTATATCAATTGTTTATTTGAACCATTGAACTGATAGGGATTTTCCTCACTAGACCGTTTGTCTAACCCTCATCTTGTTTTTCCAATAATATGCATTTCAGGGCCACAACATATAACAGATAAAGGGAAAGGAAAATTATGAAGTCACTTGTTTGATTAATATCCGTGGAGTCGGTCGAGCTTAATGTTGAAAGTTTATGTTGATCTTTTGCGATATAGAAATCTTTTGTATTAAAATACTTAATTTCGGCAAATATGTTATGAACGATTTATGATGTTTGTATGGTTTTGTAAGACGGGACCTTTAATGTAAGCCCTTTTGTGATTCGTTATATGTAAAATATGTGTTAATTGCTATATAGAAGTACGGGTTATTACAGTTGGTATCAGAGCCTCATTTTAAGAGATTTAGGTATTTAGTTTGATACCTAGACTTAAACTAGGTAATTTTATAGCATGATAGGATGTCCATACTACGTTTAGAACCCGTGGGATATTAAATATAATGGGTTGAAAGGACGAATTGTACGGTAAATTCAAAGTACATCTGGCCAATGTATTCATGAGTTTACAGGTGCATGTTTGTACTTATTACCTTATTATATTTGGGTATGTGATTAATTGTATATCATTTTGTTTGTCTACAGATGGCAAGAAATTCTCGCCGATCAATCAGAAATGTGATAAATAACCCGGTCGGGGAGGATCCGCCGCCAGAAAATAATCGTGGGGGATCATCGGTAGGCCATGGTTGAGGCCGAGGACGGGGAAGAGGAATCCAGGAACCCAAAAATCATCCGGAAACCACAGCAACTACTAGGGATAGAGGTCGGGGGCGAGGTAGAGGTGATCATTCAGATTTGCAATTAGAACGAGAAGCCTCAATGCAAGAAAGTTCAGCCAGCGGTCGGGGTAGGGGTCGAGCTAGAGGTCGGGGTCGGGGACAAAATCCAGAAGTTTTCACCCGAGATATTTTGATAGCTGAACTAGGAAAGTTTCGGGATACTTTTAAATCTATATGGGGTCCTCCACCAAGACAGGAAACTGAAAATCCTGAAACCACTGAGGAAATTGAAGTAAGTACACAATCTACCACTACAGGTAAAAAGAAAAGCGATATTAAAATATTTTTGGCATGTAAACCCCCGACTGGTGAGCGAGGTCTGGTTAAAGCAATAGGTTGGTTGAAAGAGATGGAATCAATTTTTCGTACATGTAGATGTTTGCATGAAGATAGAGTACTATTTGCGGTATCTATGTTAAAAACTAATGCTTTATTTTGGTGGGAGTTGAAGATGTCTGCCGAAGGAGAGGATATAGCGGAAACTATGTCTTGGGAAGATTTTAATAAAGAATTCAAAAATCAGTTTTGTCCCAAATCTGCGATAAAACAACTAGAAGAGGAATTCCTGAAGTTAGAACAAGGAAACATGACTGTTCAGGAATATACTGCTAAATTTGTTGAAAAAGCAAGATTTGCAGAATTACATGTATCTACTGAAGAACGTAAGATAGACAGGTATCTGTGGGGATTGAAACCTTCCATCAGAGAAATGGTTATGACAATGGTGATACCTACATTTGACTCGACAGTCGAGGCTGCATAAAAGACCGAGAAAGAGAAAATGAGACAGTTAGGAGAAAAAGGGAGTGAAAACAGAAAGTGGGACGGGCCAATATCTGATTTCAAAAGATCGAAATTTACTAGATTTGATAATCGTCTGAATCCAAAGATTTCTGAAAGACCGTGCCCGAGATGTCACTGAATGCATAGTGGTGATTGTAATAAGAGTCCGAAGACTTGTTACATATGTGGGAGAACAGGCCATTTTTCTATTGATTGTCGAATGACACGGTTTTGCTATCAGTGTAATTCTCTGGATCATCTCAAATCTAATTGTCAACAATTGAGGAGTCGGGGAATAAACTATTCTGGGGGTAATCAGGGTAATAAGGGGATGCACGAAATCCTGACACTACTAAACTATTATGTCCGATTCAACAAGATCAACGAGGAATCGTATGCAAATCATTGAGTAGACTGTTTTATTAATGAAAGCTTTAAGGGATTACAAACGCGAAAGTAATTTAGACAACTCTCATTCACGAAACCTCTACCCTAGACTCCTTTATATAGTAGGTTTTATTACATTAAAAGCCCAAACCCATAAGGTATTTAACACAATTTACAATATTACATTAAATCCTTTCCTTCTTTATAAAACTTTCCTAATTTAGGATATTTGATCCTAACAATCTCCCCCTAAAGTTTTATAAAGGAATCTTCTCCCCCTTGCTTTCTTTGAAAAAAGCTTTAGCGTCGTCGGTCTTCCAAGCTCCCCCTTGAAATAAGCTCTTAGTCTTGGGTTTCAACTGAAAATTACCAGATCCAATATGCTATAACCGCCACTGATTGCACAAAATACAACTTTAATCTGTAGACAACTCGACACAACTGTTAGCCGCATAAATCAAAGATACATGTGCGAGTAACTTCAACACTCAATGCATAATCAACAAGAAAAACATTGAATCTGTCTTTAGCCGCAAGTTGAATAAGAATTAAGTGTAAAGAGCTTTAATATGATAAGCTCAAGGAACTTGGATCACCGATGCAAAATATATCATGACCAACTGGGAGATGATATTTCTTGATAAGCATTGCTTCTTTAACAAATAATTGTTCAGAATATAGCCGATTTCCAGAATACTTCCAAAACTAAAAGCAACCAAACTCAGATCCAGTCTTCTTAATCAGATGAACGAATATCGTCATTCAACATTCTAGATCACAGTCAAACCTCCAAACAGTAAATGGTTAGGACTTATAAGCACATAACAATAGCGTACACTTACTGAAACTCGCATCTAAAGAAAACTCTAGAATGATGATTGCAAAGAGTCAGATTTCTGATTAATCCAACCAGATAAAGAATATAATCATTCTCGTTAAGAAAACATTTTAAATCCGGCTTTGCATGAAATCCATGAACAATGTTCCCCCTCCTGAGACTCAGCATGGGGGTTCCGCTATAAGGAATCTTGGGTTGAAACTCAACTGTGATTCGACGAGATATGCTTTGATTGGGATCTGCATGAAGTTCTCGGCTGTATGGATCTGATGAGATGAATTTTCTCGAGTGAAGTAAGGCGACATTCACGGATGTTGGATGTCAAATGGGCATGAATGATCCGAGAAGATTGTATGTCAGGCCTTAAAGAGTTGACAAGAAAAGATGTCGGGTTAAGTTGATTTGATAAACCATGATGTCGGGTTAAGCTGTGCTGATAAGAACATGATGTCGGCTCAAATGTAATCGATAAGTGAGGAACTCGGGCCAAGGAGATTCGACATAAATTGATGTCGGGCCAAGGGGATTCGACAAGGTCAGATGTCGGGCCAAGGGAACCCGACATAAAAATATATTGGGTGAAGGCTTTTCTCTTGATACGCAGTTAGGGTTTTGTTCATTTGAACCCTTGCCTCTATCCCAGGTAATTTCGAATATCCAGCTATTTATAGAGCAGACCATATCGATTTACTAATATGAATTTGATAAGCAAGAAACATCAGAATCCAGTTTATAAGCAACAAGAAGAAATCGATATAGAACACTTGATATTCAATTCGAACACAACAATAAAACTTTCAGATCAAAAAACACCATAAAATCATAAAAATCGATTCTTCAGTCCCGAACTTCAAAAACGACGCACAGATGGATTCAATTTCGGCTCTGATACCACTTGTTAGGTCCGATTCAATAAGATCAACGAGGAATCATATGCAAATCATTGAGTCGGTTGTTTTATTAATGAAAGCTTTAAGAAATTACATACGCGAAAGTAATTTAGACGACTCTCATTCACGAAACCTCTACCCTAGACTCCTTTATATAGTAGGGTCTATTACATTAAAAGCCAAACCTATAAGGTATTTAACACAATTTAGAATATTACATTAAATCCTTTCCTTCTTTATAAAACTTTTCTAATTTAGGATATTTGATCCTAACATAAACAAATGGCCAATTCCGACAGAAGGTTTCCGACGGATTTGGCCGTCGGAGATTTCCGACGGATTCGATAAAAGTCAACAAAAGTCAACAATCGCAAAAGTCCATCTGAAGTCCGTCGGAACACTAAGTTAATAAAAATAAATAAATAAAATCGTAATAAGTTTCCGACGTATTTCCGACGGATTATTATTTCGTCGGAAATCTGTCGGAACTGTACTGATTAAACCAATTAACTCATCTAATTTATAATTAATTAAACTAAATATTAATTTATTAAACATTTTCAAGAATTTTTAAAAATATAATTAAAATCCGTCGGAACTTTCCGACGGATTTCCGACGGACATTATTTATATTTTAAAATAAATAGAAAATGGATATAATTAGAATCCGTCGGAAATCTGTCGGAACTTTCCGACGAATTTCCGACGGATTTCTGACGGAAATTAGTTATATTTTAAAATAAATAGAAAATCGATATAATTAGAATCCGTCAGAAATTTCCGACGGATTTCCTACGGTTTTCCGACGGAAACTATTTATATTTTAAAATAAATAGAAAATCGATATAATTAGAATCCGTCGGAAATTTCTGACGGATTTATTTTTATTTTTATTTTTTTTCATCAAAATTGTTTAATTATTAAATATTTTGACATTTATTCAAAATTTTAACTTTAATAAAAATGTGTTAACGTATACTATTGTGTCTTAATTGGTTCAATTATGTTTTAACGTATACCATTGGACGTTAACGCTTCTTAATGATTTTTAATGATTGAATTAGGCATTAAAGAGTTAATTGGTCGTTAACGATTCTTAATGATTTTTAATGATCAATTAGGCCTTAACGAGTTATTTGGGTTTTAACGGTTCTTAATGGACTTTAATGAATCTATTAGGTCTTAATGAGTTCAATTAAAGTTTAAATGATATTATTGGGCTTTTAACGATTTTTAGTGGATTTTAATGAATCTACTGGTCCTTAACTGATTCAATCGGGCTTTAACGTATACTATTGGGCCTTAATGGGTTCAATCGGACTTTAACGTATATTATTGGGCCTTAATGAGTTCAATTGTGCTTTGACGTATATATACTATTGTGCTTTAATTGAGCTATAGTGGTTTGTAGTTGGTCTTATTGACTTGTATTAGGCCTTAACGATTCAGTTGTGCTTTAACGGTTCTTGATGGACTTTAATGAAACCATTGGGTGTTAATGAGTTCAATTAAAGTATAAATGATATTATTGGATTGATCCTTAATTGGTTCAACCGGGCTTTAACATATACTATTGGGCCTTAATGGGTTTAATTGGGATTTAACGTATACTATTGGGCCTTAATGAGTTCAATTGTGCTTTGACGCATACTATTGGGCCTTAATTGGGCTATAGTGGTTTGCAATTGGTCTTATTGACTTGTATTGGGCCTTAACAGTTTAGTTGGGCTTTAACAGTTCTTAATAGACTTTAATGAATCCATTGGGTCTTAATGAGTTCAATTAAAATTTAAATGTTATTATTGGATTTTAACGGTTTTAGTGGATTTAATGAATCTATTGGGCCTTAACTGGTTCAACCGGGCTTTACCGTATACTATTGGGTCTTAATGGGTTTAATTGGGCTTTAATGTATACTATTGGGCCTTAATGAGTTCAATTGTGCTTTAACGTATACTATTGGGCCTTAATTGGGCTATAGTGGTTTGTAGTTGGTCATATTTTCTTGTATTGGGCCTTAACGTTTTAGTTGGGCATTAACGGTTCATAAAGAACCTTAATGAAACCATTGGGTGTTAATGAGTTCAATTAAAGTTTAAATGATATTATTGGACTTTTAACGGTTTTTAGTGGATTTTAATGACTCTATTGGGCCTTAATTGGTTCGATTGGTCTTTAACGTATATTATTGGGCCTTAATGAGTTCAATTGGGCTTTAACATATACTATTGGGCCTTAATGAGTTTAATTGATCTTTGACATATACTATTGGACCTTAATTGGTTCAATTGGGTTTTAACGTATGCTATTGGACCTTAATGAGTTCAATTGTGCGTTAACGTATACTATTGGGTCTTAATGGGTTTAACCGGGCTTTAACGTATACTATTGGACCTTAATTGGGCTCTAGTGGTTTGTAGTTGGTTTTATTGACTTCTATCGAGCCTTAACGGTTTAGTTGCGCTTTAACGGTTCTTAATTGACTTTAATGAATTCATTGGGTCTTAATAAGTTCAATTAAAGTTTAAATGATATTATTGGGCTTTAACGGTTTTTAGTGGATTTTAATGAATCTATTGGCCCTTAATGAGTTCAACTGGGCTTTAATGTATACTATTGGGCCTTAATTGGTTCAATTGGCTTTAACGGTTATTAGTGAGTTTTAGTTAATCTATTGGGTCTTAATGAGTTCGATTGAGCTTTAACGGTTCTTAGTGGGTTTTAATGAATCGATTGAGCCTTAATGGGTTCAATTTGAATTTAATGGTTCTTAATAGATTTTAATGGAGACCAAATTGTTTTAATGGATCTCAGTGATTCTTAGTGGATTTTAATTCGGCTGTAACCGATACTATTGATTTTTAATGGATCTCAGTGGATTTTAATGGAGACCAAGTTGTTTTGTGAAAACCGAGCGATAATTATTTTACACTTCAACTTTTGTAGCAAAACACTATGAAAGCAACTTTACAGTGTTTTTGTTGTGAAAATCCAGATATTTTTATCTTAACAATATTTTACTGCGAGATTTTAAATGTAAAAATGTAATATTACGAATCTCACGAAACAAACAGATCTTACATGAATCAAACCTTATACACGTAATATATATGTGTATATATATATATATTGTTTTATTAATTAGAAAATATTTAATTTTAAATGTACATAATATAATTTCAAGATTAAATTATAAAAAACAAAAAAAAAGAGTTGAATTTGGGTTCGCCCCTTTTTTTTTCATTATCCCGCCTCCTTTCTTTTTCCCCCCAAAAAAAGAATTCTCTCACCCAAAAAGCCTATTCAACTCCTTCGTCTTAAAATTACAAAACCCTAATTTATTTCCCATTCCCTTTCTAGAAATACCACCACATCGTTGTCTTTCCATCATTTCCAGAACTCGACCACCACCACCACCAGAAATCGCCATCACCTTCACCCTCGTCCTCGTCCGGCCTCATTACCACCATCATCTTCATCCAGCCTCACCACCACCATCGTCTTCATCCAGTCTCACCACCACCATCGTCTTCATCCAATATCGTCTCCCTCTTAGTGCTTCACTCCAAAACCACCACCGTCAAACACCGTCATAAAACTGAATCTGCGAAGAAGGCCGAGGTACTTCTTCTACTTTGTTTATCTTCTTACTTATTTCATAAAATCTTGAAATACTTTAGTAGCTGATCTTCGTAGTTATCATCGCAGGTTATCTTCATTCGTTGTTTTCTTTGTTTTTACAGATCTTTATTCTTTGTAGAGATTAGGTTTTCATCTGTAATGTGCAATACATTCATTTTTCAATTGTGGTCTTGGCGTCTTGCTTTACTGACTTAATGTATCCAATTGTGGAAACTAGTGGTATTGTAATTATAGATGACGATGAGCACTAAAAAAGTGCTACACTTTCTTTTTTGTTTTTAATTTTTTATATGATAGATTTTCCAATCCAAATTAGGAATTTTAGATTTATTTGAAAATTAATATATTATGCTCCCATACAAATGACAGTAAGTAGATTATACAAATTAATGAATTATATGGTGAATTGGTGATGCTATTATGCTATTATGATCTAAATGGCAGTAAGTTGATTTCCATGATTCCATCCATATGGCAGTTAGTTGATTTCCATTTTCCATCCATATGGCAGTAACTCAGTAAGTGAAGAACTGATGATTATGTACAAAATGAAACTAAGCCATTATGAATTCCATTATGAAATATGAATATAAATATTTTTCACTTCACTTTTTTACATTCTTTTTCTAATATGATTTTAATCATTTTATATTTTTATACAGGTTTTAAATGTCCATATAGATTACCTAATGGCTAGTGGTAGTGGGGGTTCTAATTTGAATGGTTCAACCCAACCAACCGCAACAACCCAATAAAGTTCTTTTACAAAGGCATCCTTGAAACGGAATTCGGGTGATGCAGGATGGAACTATGGTAGTAAAGATGCGGTCAAATGTAACTTATGCGGGTTTGTAAGTAGAGCTGGAATCACAAGGTTAATCGGTTCGCTCATGGAGGTTTGATTCTGTTTCCTTATTCAAAATTTCAGGATATGTAAGGAGCATCTGTTGGTCTTTGCTGAAACAGTTACTTATACTATATATTGTCATATGCGTAACTAATGCTGATTTCACTAATAATCAACTGGAGGAACAAGTTTTATCTTCACCAACAATACAGTTTGCTTCCAATAAAATTCCAAATCTACCCACCCTTGCCAGTTCGCCTTTCATTGTTCCAGAAACAACATAGGAGACGTCTTTCACCCCTTGGTGCACCGAAACTTATGCTCGCACCAGCTCAGCCACCTGACTATGGACCATTAATAACTTCTACCCACCCTCCTTCAAGCTTACATTTGTCAAAACCTTCAATGAGGAAGAGTCAATCAGTGCCTACTGCTAATAGATTGCACATTACAGATGCCTTTCTTTATTTTAAAGCTCCCAGCCTCCGAGCTCAAAAACTCCTATTCCATCCATTGAATCAACCCACCTCCTCTCTATCGAAGCTCTCCATCCAGTAGCTTTCCTCCATTGGTGCTTTATATCCACGTAACTCTCCACTTCTTTCGTTCTCTTCATATTTGCTTTTAGAATTGCAAGATATTCTCCCTGGCATTCTTAACCAGCTGGGTATGTCCTAAACTTCCGATCTGATTATGTGTTTTAGTTGTAACCGTAAAAAAAGACACTAAATTGTAATACAGTTCACATAATATGTTCATTGGAGCTACCCTATATGATTAATTGATTATATTTGGTATTGTGACGATTGAAAGAAACACTTGCAAGAAAATCATACCGGGATATTGTTGGCAGTGCGTAATATGTTGCGCCCGAAGTGTTGAAGCACAAGTATGAGAAGGAAACCGACATATGGAGAAGCAATTGCATATGGCATATCAGCAGTAGTTGATGTTGTTGGTGAGCATGTTTACCCGAAATCAACCATTGGTCGTATGAGTTATTAATACTTGAATAATTGTTGGTCGTACAATTTGAACAATCATTGGTCGTACAATTTGAACAATCGAATTTATGTATATATTCTCGAACAATTATTGATGGTGGTTTAATCTATATATAATGTTTTGATTTCTGTATTTAGCATAATTTTAAGCATTTACAAGATTTTAAATATATTTTTAAAATTTTAATTTTAAAAAAATATTCGGCTCATTTCCGACGGATTTCTGACAGATATTCCCTTGGAAATATATTCCCAAAATAAATGAAAAAGAAATTAATAATACAAATCCGTCGGAAATTTCCGACGGATTTTTTATTTAAAAAAAAAATAAATTACGTCGGACGGATTTTTTAATTAATAAAAATACCTTCTTATTATTAATTATCTGATTAATTTGTTAAAAATAGGGAATATAGTTTCCGACGGTCAAATCCGCCGGAAAAGGTGAAAATCCGTCGGAAATTCGAATTTGCGGCGAGGGTTTTTCCGACGTTCAAATCCGTCGGAAACCATGTTTTTCCGACGAATTTGGCCGTTGGAATTGGCCATTTGTTTAGTAGTGCGAGCAGCCAAAAGCAAATGGGCGTGCATTTCAAATGACAAAAGGAGAGGCCGGGGAAACACCTGATGTGGTGACAGGTATGTTTTTGGTGAACTCTATATGTGCTAAAGTGTTATTTGATTCTGGTGCCAACCGTTCATTTGTTTCTCCTTCCTTTATTGGTTGTCTACATGTGAAACCTAAATTGTTAGATTATACTTTGGTAGTAGATACTGCTGATGGTAATCAGGTTTCAGTAAGGGAAGTGTTTGATGACTGTAGTATAGAAGTTGATAAATGTGTAGTCCCAACTCAATTATTTCCTATGTCCTTGAAAGAGTTTGATGTAGTAGTGGGTATGGATTGGTTGGTGAAAAATCAGGCTAATATAGTGTGCCATAAGAAAATGATTCATATTGACTTACCTGGTAAGGGACCGATTGTGATTTATGGGGTCGTCGAGATCGGCAAAACAGTTTGATTTCTGTACTGAAGGCCCGTAAATGTGTTCAAAAAGGTTATTAGAGTTTCCTGGCCTATGTAATTGACTCAAAGATAGAAAAGGGCAGAATAGAGCATATACCGGTAGTTAGCGAATTTCCAGAAGTATTCCCCGATGATTTGACCAGTCTTCCACCAGAACAATCGATCGAGTTTAGAATTGATTTATTACCGGGGGCTACGTCGGTGGCTCGTGCACCATATCGTTAGCACCGTCTGAAATGAATGAAATGATGTCACAATTGAAAGAATTGTTTGATAAGGGATTTATTAGGCCCAGTACCTCTCCTTGGGGTGCACCGGTTTTATTTGTTAAAAAGAAAGATGGGTCAATGAGAATGTGTATAGATTACTGAGAACTTAACAAACTAACCATAAAGAATAAGTACCCGCTTCCGAGAATCGACGACCTTTTTGATCAATTGGTTGGGGCTAGTTACTTTTCAAAGATCGATTTAAGATCGGGGTATCATCAATTGAAAGTTCGAGAGGAAGATGTATTCAAGACTGCATTTCGTACTAGATACGGACATAACGAGTTTTTGGTGATGCCGTTTGGTTTGACAAATGCGCCGTCAACCTTTATGGATATGATGAATCGGGTATGTAATCAATATCTTGATAAATTTGTAATTGTTTTTATCGATGATATTCTTGTATATTCCCGATCAGAAAAAGATCACACTAATCATCTTCGTTAATATTGGAGTTATTGAAACGAGAAAAAATTTATGCTAAACTATCAAAGTGTGAATTTTGGTTACGAGAGGTACAGTTTTTGGGACACGTTGTTTCAGAAACTGGTATCAAAGTTGATCCAACTAAAATTGAAGCAATTGAAAAGTGGGAACCGTCGAGAACACCGACTGAAATTAGAAGCTTTCTGGGGTTAGCTGGTTACTACCGAAAGTTCATACAAGACTTCTCCCGTATCGCGACGCCATTAACGACACTCACGAAGAAAAGTGTTAAGTTTGAATGGAAAGAAGAACAAGCTGAGGCATTCCGAAAGTTGAAAGAAAGATTGTGTAGTGCACCGATTCTATCTCTGCCTGACGGCTAAAAAGATTTTGTAGTTTATAGCGATGCTTCAACGTTGGGTTTGGGATGTGTATTGATGCAATGGGGAAAAGTTATCGCTTATCCTTCCCGTCAACTAAAAGACTACGAGAGGCAATACCCCACTCACGATATGGAATTGGCGTCGTTGTATTTGCCTTGAAGATTTGGAGACACTATCTGTACGGAACGAAATGTCAGATTTTCACAGATCACAAAAGTCTTCAACATTTATTTTATCAGCGGGAATTGAATATGCGCCAATGACGATGGTTAGAGTTAGTGAATGACTATGATTGTGAGATTTTTTACCATCCGGGATAAGCGAATGTCGTAGCCGATGCTTTAAGCCCTAAAGGAAAGAGAGGAACGATTAAAGCTATCGCATTACGAGCCGAGTTATTACCGAACATTCTTGATGAACTATCAAAGTGCCAGATCGAAGCGTTGAAAGATGAAAACGTGAAACAAGAACGACTTGTGGGTATGACATCGATATTAGTGAAAGACAGTCGAGAACTGATGTGTTTTGAAAGTAGAGTTTGGGTACCTCGTTTTGGTGGTTTACGGGAAAGAGTTCTGAAGGAAGCTCACCAGTCTCGATTCTCTATCCATCCGGGTACTAACAAAATGTATCGGAATTTGCGACAATTTTACTGGTGGCCGGGAATGAAGAAAGATATTGCACGTTATATGGAACAGTGTTTTACTTGTCTATAAGTAAAGGTGGAGCGTCAACGACCCTACAGTAATTTACAGTCGTTAGAAATCCCGGTTTGGAAATGGGATCACATCACGATGGATTTTGTAATGAAATTGCCAAGAACTCCGAAAGGTTTTGATGCAATATGGGTTATCGTTGATCGACTTTCTAAGTCTGCTCATTTCTTACCAATGAAAGAGTCATATTCGATGGAGAGGTTAGCAAAATTATACATCGATGAGGTAGTGACTCGACATGGCGTACCATTATCGATCGTATCTGATAGAGATAGTCATTTCACTTCGAAGTTCTGGAAGAGTTTTCAGAGAGAGATGGGGTCGCAGATAAAGTTAAGTACAACCTATCACCTGCAGACGAACGGGCAAAGTGAACGTACGATTCAAACACTCAAAAACATGTTGCACGCCTGTATTATTGATTTTGGAGGTTCGTGGGAAGTGCACTTACCATTGATTGAATTTGCTTACAATAATAATAATTATCATTCCAGTATTCAGGCGGCACCTTTCGAGGTTTTGTATGGTCGAAAATGTAGAACACAGTTGTGTTGGAACGAAGTGGGAGAGAAAAAGTTAGCCAAACCCGAAATCGTTCAGTTAATGGCAGATAAGATCGATCAGATTCGTGAACGAATAAAGACGGCCAAGGATTGGCAGAAAAGCTACACCGATAAACGCCGTAAACCGATAAAGTTTAAAGTTGGAGACATTGTCATGTTGAAGGTTTCTCCATGGAAAGGAATCGTTCGTTTCCGTAAGAGAAGTAAGTTGAGTCCACGATATATCAGACCTTTTGTTATCAGTGATCGGGTTGGTGAGGTAGCATACAAGTTAGAATTACTGTCTGAATTGAGTGGTATTCACAACACTTTTCACGTGTCAAATCTGAGAAAGTGTTTAGTTGATCCAGAAAAGGCAATACCTTTACCTGAAGTACAAGTGGATGAGAAATTGAACTTTACAGAGGAACCAGAAGCGATTATAGATTACAAAATTAAAAAGTTGAGAAACAAAGAGATTGGTTTGGTTAAAGTTCAATGGCGTTATCACAAAGGGCAAGAGGCTACTTGGGAAGCAGAATCAGAAATGAAAATACCCTTATTTGTTCGAGTGATAAATTCCAAGACGGAATTCTTTTAAGGGGGAGATGTTGTAATATCCTTAGTTTTTATAATTAAAAAGTCTAAGGGTAGTAATTGTTAATTTCATATATTTTGAAGGTTTAGTTGGTTTCATTGATGGTATAAAAACCCTCCATCACCACCCTTTCTTTTTAACTTCTACCTAAATAATATTTATATGGGAAAAAGAAGAAGTGAAAGTGTGGGTTTTTGTGGGTTACTGTGTTTTCGAACCAGAGGAAAGAAGAAGAAGTTTGGAGAAATTTTCTATAAAGCCTTGGACATTCTCTTTATTTTCTCAAGATATGCATCATATTCTATACTCTATTCCTTAGATTGGATGGTAGTGGGTTTTGTTGGTTTGTGCTCTATATATTTTATTAGCTCACGATTTTTACAAAAAAAGGGGGAATTTTCTCATGGTTGAAATTTTGGGTTATAGAATTAGATTCTTGGGTTTTTTAAATTTGAATATATAGTTAGTCTTGTGTGAATTATTTATCCCAGTAGGTTCTATATTGAGTTTTGGTTTGCTTGGTTTGAATTTTTCCTTGGTTTTTTTCACCCTAATTCGTGGGTTTTGGGAATATCACCATTAATGAGTTAAGTTTATACATACATGGTGATTATATAAATCTGGGTTTATGATTCACAAATTAAAGTTTTCTTTTATTTGGGTATTATAGGTTGGTAATTTCGGGTTTAAGAATCTAGAAATCAAGTTGGTTATAAGTTTGGGTTTTGAGATTTTGGGAGCTTTCGGGGTATTGTTTTCTTAACTTAGAGTTGTTTTAAATTTAATATTGAGATTTCCTCTCTTAATTGCAATCCATACTTATCTAGTTCAATATCGAGTGCTGGTTATTGGGATTCTTTACCTGTTAGGAATTCTGAATATAAACGTGATCAAGGTGAGTTTTCTTTTTTCCATATGTTTAAACTAAAATGCATATATTATTAAATCATTATTACTTCAATGTTATACCAATTTGGTATATTCGGTTATTACCATTAACTGTGATATGGTAGGTTTACATGTGATTTGAAACTAATACATGTAATGAAATTATTAACTCTTGGGTTAAAGGGACTTGCACAATAGAAGCCCGTGAGCGTTAGGACTGTCATGGTCCGCGCAGGAGGGATATAGATATATTTTGCCCGCGAATATATTTCGTGTGGTGGGCCATTGCCGGTATTGAGTGCGGTCTTATCGGGATGTGTGTATTTTTGAATGGCGACTGTTGTGACTATTTTGTTAGGAGGGATGTAGTGCTTGCGAGCCTACTTTATGACTAACATTTAAATGTTTTATATCAATTGTTTATTTGAACCATTGAATTGATAGAGATTTTCCTCACTAGACGGTTTGGTCTAACCCTCATCTTGTTTTTTTTTCCAATAATATGCATTTCAGGGCGACAACATATAACGGATAAAGGGAAAGGAAAATTATGAAGTCACTTGTTTGATTATTATCCGTGGAGTCGGTCGAGCTTAATGTTGAAAGTTTATGTTGATCTTTTGCGATGTAGAAATCTTTTGTATTAAAATACTTAATTTCGGCAAATATGTTATGAACGAATTAGATGTTTGTATAGTTTTGTAAGACGGGACCTTTAATGTACCCTTTTGTGATTCGTTATATGTAAAATATGTGTTAATTGCTATATGGAAGTACGGGTTGTTACATTGGAAAAGTTAGTTAAAATTATGCTTTTTTATTACTAACTTTGGACACATTTATATACATATATATGTGTTATGTATAAAAAACTTTTAATGGGTTTGTGTTCTCCTATATGAGAGCTTCGAAACCGTATATTATGTGTCTAAAATGAAGCCAGTGTGAATGAGATATCGATGCTCAAAGTGGAGCATTTGGATGAAAAATTAGCAAATATTGATGGGTGTGGGAGGTGTCCCACATTGGTGGGAGGAGTAAACTTTTTGTAGTTTATAACCAAATTAGTGGAAGGAGTTTACAAGCTCTTGATTGGTTTTTCCTCTAACACCTACCCGCGCGCAAGGGGGTGCGGTTTGGCGATTTCGTAGGCTAAATCAACTGAACCTGTGTGCGGACATGAATGAAGCTCCGAAATCTCAAGCTTGCGTAGGCCGGTTTTGCTAAAATATTCGACCCAATTTTAATTTTGGTAATCGAAAATCAATTTGATTTTCAAAATATTTCGGATTTGATTTTCAATTTAAATAAATTTCGGTTTTGATTCTTTTTAATAAAAAAACGTTTTCGGTTATGATTATATAATTAAAGTTGATAATTAATTCGTTTAATTATCATTTAATATCATCGTTTTCATCAGCCTTGATTCACGATATAAAAAGGGTCCTTGGGTTCATTCTCAACACACCACAACAGACGTCGAATCTGTTTATGGGAATCGTGTTTACACGAGCCTCGGTGCTGTGTTCTTTTAACTGTTATTGTCTTAATCTTCTTTTGCTTTGGTTTGCT
Source organism: Silybum marianum (assembly GCA_036898165.1). Lineage (NCBI taxonomy): Eukaryota > Viridiplantae > Streptophyta > Magnoliopsida > Asterales > Asteraceae > Silybum > Silybum marianum. The sequence continues at coordinate 7,880,223 of CM072540.1, read as the reverse complement.
GTTTCTGTTAAAAATTAAATCTGTTTGTAAGGAATTTGTTTTCGAATTCTATAAATAAAATACAGTCTGCTTCTACTCCATTCTTACAATCTTAAACAGATTCGAGTTTTTTTCGAATTAAAATAATTTGCTGTTTTCTGTAAACAATTTTGATATTGTGGTTCTAACAGTTCACGAAAAATCTGTTTTTTTTCCAGAATGGTGGACTCTTCAACTGTTAACACACCGGTTAACAACACTGCTGCCACAATTGTCAACACTACTGCCACGGTTACCACACCGCTGCCAAACACCACGGTTAATCAAACTGAAAAACCAGAGAAGTTTTTTGGTCTGAACTTTAAGAGGTGGCAGCAGAAAATGTTCTTCTACCTCACCACCTTGAACTTGGCTCGTTTCCTTACCGAAACTACTCCTCAAATCAGTGAAGGGCAGGCCAATGCTGAATCTGTGAGCGCGGTGCACGCATGGAAACACTCTGAATTTCAACCGCAACTATGTGTTGAATGGGCTAGCCGATCCTCTTTACAATTTCTATTGCAAAGTGCCCACGACAAAGGAACTATGGGAGTCATTGGACCAGAAGAATAAAACTGAAGATGCGAGAATAAAGAAACATGTTGCTCGCTTCATGTACTTCAAAATGATAGACTCTAAAACTGTAATGAGTCAAGTTCAAGACTTTCAGCTTATAGTGCATGATATTCTCGCCAAAGGAGTGATTCTCCCGGATGGATCGATTTCAAAAACTACCTTAAGCACAGGCGAAAGGAAATGAAAGTAGAAGAACTAGTGGTGCGTCTTCGTAGTGAAGAATACAACCGCCTGACTTTGAAGGGTAATTCCGGCTCTTCAAAGGCTAATGTGGTAGCTAATGTTGTGGAAGATGGTCAAGCTTCCAAAACCAAGGGAAAGAAGTTTGACAAAGGCTAAGAGTCTTGACCCACAAAAAGGAACCTTCAAGAAGAAGTTCAAATGTTATAATTATGGCTAATCGGTTCACAAAGCGGTTGAATGCAAGTTTCCCAAGAAGGAGCGTCATGCTAACATGGTGACCAATGCCTTGGTCGCCATGATCACGGATCTTTCCGCCATGGATATCACTACCATGGTTTCGTAGGTAAATGTGATCGGTTCAAACTCTAAGGAGTGGTGGACTGATACCGGAGTTACCCTTCATGTGTCTCATGACAAAAGAAATTTCAACACCTACAAGCATGTTGATAATGGGCAAAAGCTCTTCATGGGGAATGTCGCTACCGCCAATGTCAAAGGTATAAGAGAAGTAATCTTGAAGATGACTTCGGGAAAAGAGCCCAAGCTTAAGGATGTTTTGTATGTTCTAGAGCTTCGTAAGAACCTCGTTTCGGGGTGGTTGTTGAACAAGTTTGGTTTTAAGCTAGTGTTTGAGTCGGACAAGTTTGTTTTGTCCAAAATTGGTATGTATGTTGGTAAAGGATATGACATGAATGACATGTTCAAAATGAATGTCTGTTATAAATGTGAGGATAAAACAAGTACTAGTTCTCCATATATGCTTGTGTTTTCTAATATTTGGCATGGCCGTTTAGGACATGTAAATTTTAACTCTATTCGTCGTTTAATTAAATTAAAATGCTTACCAAATTTTAATATTGACTCAAATCACAAGTGCCCCACATGTGTAGAAGTGAAACTTACTAGATCATCTTTTAGGATCAAGACTCTTACCACTAGGCCAAAAGGAATTCCTGGTGGTCAAGGCACTTACCCTTTCTTATATATTGAGTAGCAGTCAGCCTCACGGGTCGATTTAGGAAGATGATGGTCAATGATCTAACAATCCCCCCAGCATCTGCAGCAAATGCCTTTAGCCCATGGGATTCCAACTCGTCACAACCTACAAGCGGATTTAGGAAGATGGCGGCCAATGACACATCCATCCACTCCCCCAACAATTTGCGTACAAATGCCATTGGCAATTTTTATGCACTCCATGGGATTCGAACCTGTGACCTGCTCTGATACCACATGTTAGGATCAAGGCGCTTACCACTAGGCTCAAAGAAACTCTTGGTGGTCAAGGTGCTACCCCTTTCTTATATATTGAGTAGCAGTCAGCCTCACGGGTCGATTTAGGAAGATGCTGGTCAATGACGTAACACATCTTTTCAAACTATTGAAAGAAAAACCGAAACCCTTGATTTAATTCACACTGACATTTGTGATTTATAATCAATTCCTACTAGAGGTGGAACAAGTATGTTGATCCAAACTCCTTTCAGTGATTTGAATATGATTCCTCTTATACTTAGTGAAAATTCCATTCATAGGATAATGTTCAGATTCAACGATAATATACACTTACTGCACTCAGTGATCGCTGAAGATCAGGAACATCATCCTATCCCTGAAGATCTGAAGAACAACACCCACACCATAAAGTCACTAGCGACTGTCGAAGGCATAGCTGAAGAAAGAGATGGGTAGCTCGTGATCTGAAGCGGTTCAGTGATAGCAATGTTCATCTATCTGAAGTGTGAGATCTTGCAAAGCCTCAGTGATACCCGAAGACTTCATCCTTGGAGACTCTGGTTCAGTGATCAAGTGGGGGCTACTCAGCAAGATAAATGTTGATCTTATCCTCGATGCATAAAAGTCAAACCTCCATACCTTGTCAGAAAAGGACGTACGGATTGTCTCTTATGTCCCCATCAGATTTGATTTGGTTGCTGTTCATATTCGGCCAAAAGCATGGTTGCTTTATGAAACAAAGGACAAGTCTCAAATAGAAACTTGACACGTAGCAGATACCTTTTGCTTTGCATTTAATGCAACGAGTATAAATAGATGAAATTCTTCATCTTTATGCATACTAATTCTCTTCTCAAACCTCTGCTTCAATTTCTTATCTTTTCTTGTGCATCAATCTGTGTGATTTCTTAAGTTGTAATAGAATAGGTTTTAATACTTGTTCTTATTCCACTTACAACTGTAAATTTGTTTATTTAATATAAACTCATTTAAAAACCAAAAAAAGCTTGTGTTTGTATTCAACCCCCCCACCTTCTACAAACTGTTTCTATATCGTTGAACTCTTGTAGACTCCTTTGGGACCTCCTGGTTTCTCTGATCCTAAACATCCTAGTTTTGTTTTCAAACTTCAAAAGGCTCTCTACGGGTTAAAACAAGCTCCTAGAGCTTGGTATGATACTCTTTCGAAATATCTTCTTAAAAAAAATTTGTTCGTGGAAAAATTGATCAAACTCTTTTTCTTAGGAAATACAAAGGTCATACTATACTTGCTCAAATATATGCTGATGATATTATATTTGGTTCTACAAGACTCAGACTATGTACTTGTTTTGCTAAACGTATGAAGAAAGAATATAAGAGGAGTATGGTGGGTGACCTAACATATTTTCTTGGTTTGCAAATTAAACAATCTGAAAAAGACAATTTTTTATGTCAAAGTAAATATGTTAAAGACATGCTGAAATTTTTTGAACTGACTCAAAGTTCAGCAATGAAGACTCCTATAGCACCTCCTCTGGCCTTGAACAAGGACCCTAATGGGAAACATGTCAATCTCACTGCCTATAGAGGAATGATTGGCTCTCTACTCTATCTTATAGCTAGTCGGCCTGATATCATGTATTCTATTTGTTTCTGTGCAAGATATCAAGCTGAACCCAAGGAATCCCATCTGATCGTTGTAAAATGAATATTAGATATCTGAAAGGAACTCCTAATCTTGGTATTTGGTATCCCAAAGGTTCAGGGTTCTATCTAACCGGTTTCTTTGATAGTGATTTTGCAGGATGCAAGATTGATAGGAAGAGTACCACTGGTTGCTGTCAGCTACTTGGTGGTAAGTTGGACAAGTAAAAAGCAAAACTCAGTGTCCACATCAACTGCTTAAGCTGAATACGTAGCCGCTGGAAGTTGTTGTGCCTAAATTCTTTGGATGAGGAACCAACTCAGAGACTACGATATTAAGCTGTCCAAAATCCCTACCTACTGTGATAGCACTAGTGCCATCACTAACCCTGTACTTCACTAAAAAACTAAGCATATTGAGATCAGATATCACTTTATCAGAGATCATGTTGTGAATGGTGAAATTGAACTCCATTTTGTACCCACTGAATATCAGCTCACTAACCGTTTTACTAAGCCTCTTGATGAGACTAGATTCAATCTATTAATCAACGTACTTGGTATGTTAAACGCTGAAAAATGACCTTCTCAGTAAGTAACATTATTCAGTAAGTATCAGACTGGCATTCAAATACATTAGTCATGATCTGAACATTGACTTAAAGATACATATATCTTACCAAGGTATGTACTTCTTTTGCTTACACTCACTAAACATCTTTTAATTCAGAGAATGGTCTCTAAAGAGAAAACTCATCACTGAAACATTTACGTTCAAATGATGAGTATTTTAAATGGATAATGGTTAAACATTTATTATTTAAATGATAACCTTATCATTTTTCCAAAAGAAAATGACACGTCAGACCTTTTTCTGACACACGAAGGACCTTAACATTTCCTATCTCATCAAACCCTAGGAACGTGCAATAGGTCATCAATACCTTTCAAAAACCTAAAACCGTCGTTTAGTTTTCTTTCTCTCTCATCCAACTTTATAAGGAAAACTTAATTCCTTTTCATTCTTTACGCGCTCAAAACTTCTAAAGCAAGAAAGCATTTGAATTCTTTCTGCATTTCTTCAAGAACACCAAGAACAAGCACTTGTGCGTTTTTCTTTCTCCTCACTCTTTCAAAGTTCGATTTAATTTTTTTTACTTACTGTGTATGAACAACAACTTAAATGTTGTTTATAACTTCTGTTCATCTTCTATAACACTATGGAATACCCCTTATCTTTGTTCCTCCTAGAGATCAAAGAAAAGAGGTCCCCGTTCATCCAGATTTCCTTGGAATGTGTATTCAAGCTAAGACTTGTTTGGAACTTGAAAAAGAGGATAAAATCAAGAAAAAAGCAAAACCTGTGCAACAATTTCAGAAGCCACAGCATCAGAAGTATACAAGTGAACAAAAAGCAAAATGGAAAACTAATACTCATGTTTCTTCTGTTTCAGTAATTCCGTCAAAAGAGCAAAATGAATGGATTCCCAAAAAGAAAATGACAGAGAAGAGTTCAATAGTTCAGAAACAGAAGTCTAGGCTAGATAAGAAGTTCATTTGAACAACTGATACTAGAATAGACAAAAATAAGAAACATTGTAATTATCATTCTAGCAATGAAAATTCAGTGAATTCTTTTATGTCTTAGAACTCTGAATGCTTCTCTCTATTTTTGAAACTCAAATAATTCTTCTCAAGTTCTCACAGTTTTTCTTATGGTTACAATAAACGCTTCAACTCGAACAACCAGAAGGAAAATAATTTTAAATCCAAAACAGGCTATGCAGAGAATCTTACATCTAACTTCAAAGGACCCATTATGAAATAGGCACCTAAATCTCTCTGATTCTAATTGCAGAAACATCGTGTGCATATCTGGTATCTTGACTCTGGATGCTCTAGGCACGTGACTGGAACAAGAAACTTACTCTCCATGTTCAAACATAAATCTGGTGGAGCAGTAACGTTTGGCGATAATAGGTAAGGGTCAAATAAAGGCTACGGTACTCTACAACAAGGTAACATTACCTTATCAAAAGTAGCTCATGTATCTGGTTTGAAACATAATCTTCTTTGTGTAAGTCAAGTTTGTGACGCTAAAATGTTAGTTGTATTTGATGAAAAGCATTTCTACTTAATGTCAAAAGCAGGACAAGAATTATGGAGAGCCGATAGAAAACGTAACCTATACATGATGAACTTCACTTTTAAAAATGGTACAGAAACCTTCTGTCTCATCTCGAAGAAGAGTGAAGTAGCTTGGCTTTGGCATCACAAACTCACTCATTTAAACTTTCAAACTCTTAAATTACTTGTTAAAAATAACCTGGTTGAGGGCCTCCCAAAGATTCACTTCCAGAAGGGTCATCTCTGTCCTGCTAACCAGGCTTTCTTTGTAAATTGTTTAAGCATGGTGGAACCAAAGAAAGTTCATGAAGCTCTGCAAGAACCCAGCTGGACAGATGCAATGCAAGAAGAACTTCTTCAGTTTGACAGAAACAAAGTGTGGAAGCTTGTACCATTACCTAAATCCAAAACAGCAATGGGCACTAAATGGGTCTTCAGAAATAAGAAGAATGAAGATGTAATTGTGATTAGAAACAAAGCAAGGCTAGTAGCTAAGGGTTATTGTCAAGAAGAAGAAATTGACTACGATGAAACCTTTGCCCCAGTAGGAAGGTTAGAAGCAATTAGATTGTTTTTGGTCTTCTTTGCATACAAAGATTTCAAAGTATATCAAATGGATGTCAAATGTGCCTTCCTGAATGGAAAACTTAAAAAAGAAGTATACATTCAACAAACCTCTATCTTCGAAAATGCAGCTCATCCAGAATATGTTTATGTTTTGGATAAAGCTCTGTATGGTTTAAAGCAAGCTCCTAGAGCCTGGTATGAACGCTTATCAAAGTTTCAGATTGAAAATGAGTATAAGAAAGGTAAAATCGATACTACTCTATTCATCAAAAGGTGCAAAGGTGAGTTGATAGTCGTTCAAATTTATGTGGATGACATTATTTTTGGTTCTACAAATCAAGCAGTAGTATGTGTCTGACATTTTAAAGAAATATGAACTTCACAATTCCGCTACTATGAAAACACCAATCTCACTAAACTCAAAGTTTGACTCTGATCACTCTAGAAACTGGTAGATGTCAAGAACTACAGAGGTATGATTGGATCTCTTTTGTATTTAACTGCAAGTAGACCAGATATAGTGTTTGCCACATGTATTTGTGCTAGATATCAAGCCAATCCAAAAGAATATCATTTGGCTGGTGTGAAAAGAATCTTTAGATATCTAAAGGGAACACCCTCACTGGACCTGTGGTATCCAAAGAATTCTTGCTTTGATTTAATTGCATATACTGACTCTGATCATGCAGGATGTAAGTTAGACTGGAAAAGCACCTCTGGAAGCTGTCAACTTCTAGGGAACAGGCTAGTTAGTTGGACATCCAAGAAACAAAACTGTGTTTCAACCTCTACAGCAGAAGCAGGATATGTTGCTGCTGCTAGTTGCTGTTCACAAGTCATATGGATGAAGACTTAACTCAGAGATTATGGCCTTGTGTATGACAAAATTCCCATCCTCTGTGACTCAAAAAGTGCAATAGTCATCACAGAAAATCCAGTGAAGCACCCAAAAACCAAGCACATTGATGTCAGGTATCATTATAGAAAGGATCATGTGGAAAAATGTACCATTGAAATGTACTTTGTATCCACTGATTACCAACTTTCTGACATTTTCACAAAAGCCTTAGACGAAAATCGCTTCAATTTTCTAATCAGCAAATTGGGCATGCTCAATATGTGATGGAAACTCAGAAACTATTTACCAAAATAGCTCTTCTGTAGTCTCAATTAAGCATGTCGTTATCTTACTTTTAACTTGTCATCTTCATCTGAATATAAGGTTCACAATGGCAAACCTCACAAAAGCCTCTGGCAACAATAAAGTAATTCTGTATCTCAAATTTGTATATTATTCACGTTTTTATGATCCAAGCAAAGTTTGAGGGGGAGCAGATAAACAAGATGGCTCATTTCAATGGGGAGCAAACAATGCATACTTCAAGGGGGAGAAATTCTGACTTTCTAGACATCTTTCATATTCTAGAAGATAACTGACACGACTATCGTATCTACTGGTTTGTCAACTTTGCAAATTTCTGAATTTCCTTTTCTTCTAGTCTTACCTTCAAGGTTATCCAGAAGCTTCTGAACTAACGAATTTTTCTCTGAAAACTCATTCAAATAGGAACAAACTTTCTTTTGGTCTCAAAATACTTTTCTTTAACCAATTGAATGTTTTTAAAGGCTGTTTGAAGATCATGGATCTAAATTCTTAATGATGACAAATACTTTTGAAGGTAGAAGTAGTCATTCAGAACTTCTGTACTAGCTCTTGCTTCCAAGGTTATATAGAAGCCTCTGTTTTGACTACCAAATCTTCTGAAAGAACATCTATAATAAGTACTTAAGGAAAATCTATCTTTAAATCTCTCTTGCTGTCAAGGTTATTAAAAGATAATTTTTCTTACTCTACTTATTATTAAATGTTTCTTTGTAAAACTTTCTACTGGTTATCAAATTGTTTTCTTTTAAAACCAGTTAGAATTGTTTTTCAAATAAACTTTCTGAAAGTCGTTCAAATACGAAGGATTAAGGAAAATGGTTGGGTTTTCTACACACAACTCACGCTCATGACTGACAGGACACATGTCAAATCCCTATTAATGCCAAATACAAAACGCCATGACACGCATTCAATACCTATGGTCCGCATGCGGTTTCACAGAATAGCCAACGTTAGCAAAACCTCTTCCTATCCTTTTACCACTCGAGTACAAGTTTCACTCTCGGTATTTAAACTCGTCTTACCATCATTTCAAACTTTTATCGTCTCCTTGCTCTCGAATTCCTTGCTTTGTACGAAATTTCCCTGTTGAAAACTTGCAACTTCACTAAAACCCTAACTCTCAAATGGCTGCTTCAAGTGAAATTCCTGCAAATGTGCAAAATCAAGAGCAACAGATAATCGACTCAACTGCTGAAAACCCCCAACTAGTAATCCTACCCAGCAAACCTAACAATTTTCAGGCAATCCTTGATCCCGCTTCCTTCCCTGAAGAATATCACATAATGATTAAGGTTCTTCAAAACCACCCACTAAACAAAGCCCTCACATTTGCTATCCCAAATGTCCCTGACATTTTTATCCAAGAAGTATGGCCAACCCTCCACTTAAAAGATGAACTTACTCTCAAAGGAAGTGTTGGAATGCCGGATGATGAAGAACATGGGGTAAAAGTACCAATAACCAGAAAAAGGATTGCTAAAATCTTCCAAATCGCTGATTCGCATCTCTGGGAAAACAATGTTCCAACATCAAAATCCAGACCTTGAGCAGAACCCATCTTCAGATGTATTGGTGAAATTTTTGGAGTTTTTAGGATACAACAAACAGCTTTCTCGTCTCTCAGATTTCAAAAGGCAATTTTTACCCCCAATGTGGAATGTCCTGATATCCATTCAGAACAAAAGTCTCACCTGCAAGATTAGATCGATGGATCAAGCAAGCACCAATATCATCACTATCATGTATGGGATTTTCTTCAATCGCCCTCTGGACTACACAGATTTAATTTTTCAAGAAATTTGTAGGGCTGTACACAACAGAGAACTCTCTCAGAAAAGGAACAAAGCTCTACCCGCATTGATGTTCCCTCGATTCTTGGAATTGTTCATCCAAGGAGCAATTACAAACTTCAAAATCCCCTGTATACAATCCTTTGGAATGATACACATAACGAAGTCACATCGTCCCACCATTTACAAGGATGGCTACACCAAAAAGCGCAAACTCTCCAAGTATATGCTGAACCTTGTACCTTCAACCTCTTATATTCTCCAATCTTATAGGAACTCAATGCTAATCTCAGAACAGAGGTTATCTACCTCTGAGTACATACAAGACAGTGTAGAAGGTGAGGGGTTAAGTGAGAATGAGATTGAAAAGAATCAAAGTGAAAACCTGAGTGATTCTATCCATGCCGAGAGATTGGTAAAAGAGAGTACAGAAGATGTCCTTGTGGACAAAACTGAGAGAATCCAACCGAGTCCATCCAGAGCTACCACAACTACTAGGGTTGATGCCAACACATCTTCACCTATTGAAATAGGACTTGAGCTCAGTCTAAACCCCAACCCTGAAACTATCCGAGCAGAAGATCCTTTTTGTTCATCTGACTCAAGCACATCCGGGGAAACCTCCTCATCATCTTCCTCTCAAAAGGATGATGATGCTAATTTAAGAGTTCCATCGCCCTAGAACTCGCCACAACCTACACACATCGATGTGTCTGTGACCGATGAGATAGACTGGATGGCAGTTGGTACGTCCATACTAACTCCCAATCCAGAAGCCATTGAATTCCCATCAGAGGGGTTATGGCAACAGGGCACACAACGTACTTCTATATTCAATATGTTTAAGGGTACACACACTGTCATTGACTCTCCACCCTCTGATGTTGGAGATCAACTCAATACAGTCAGAATATCCGAAGAGGTGCCTCTTAGGAGCCCTCAAAAACAGGATGGAAGTCCCTCAACACTTAACGTATAAACAGGTGTGAATGAGGGCCCTCTAGACGCGAGGGAAAAGAGGCTCCATGTGTTGGAGAAGCATCGGTTACCCCGCCCCACACCTGATTTTGTCACGAATGTTGCGTTCCAAGCATTTGTTGATTAAATGAAGGGATCTATGGTGGATCTAAAACAAGTCATTGAAACGTATATTTCAACCGTCAATACAGAGAAAACCAACGTGACTTCTACTCTATACGAAATAAAGGCTACTCAGAAGGAACACTCTCAATCTCTGGAACAAATGAAAAATTTCTTGATCAATGCCCACGACAATCAGAGGAACCTGTCTATTGATCATTTTCAGAAGATGGAGACTAGTCTAAAATCAAATGCAGAAGCCATCTCCAAGATCCCTTCTACATTCCCAACACCAAAAGCTACAATATCTACGGAGGATTTTACTCTTTTTGCTGCAGATTTAAAGAAGCTAGTTGATGCTGTTATTCCCTCTGCATCCTCTGGTTTCCTCACCAAATCAGACTTGGCGAACTTCCAGACAGTTTTGCTTGACAAAATTAACAGTGTCAATGCAAAGTTTGTCTCTAAGATTAACACTGTCCCAGCAGCTGAACTGACCCAGAAAGTCTTTGCCCTAGATACTTCTGTGAATACACTCACAACAACTATCAACTCAATCTCTGCCCATCATGAGTCAAGGAAGAAAGCAAAGGAGGAGAGAACGTGCAAAAAGGCAAATCTCAAGAGAAGAAAGTCTAAGGACCAGGATCCAGATGCTTCTGATCCTTAGAAGGGGGAGAAAAGGCAGAACGTTGGTCCTTCTACTAATCAAGCAAAAGAACAACCAACTTCTGAACCAGTTCAAGAGCCAAGTCAACCAACAGAAAAGACTACAGAGCAAGTGCAGTCACAAGAACCAAATCCTTCTGCTCCAATAGTTCATGCAATAGCTTGGCAATGCGCCCCTTGCCAAGAGATCCATAAGTTGCTAATTTCATTTTGAGTTTGGAAAGAACAAGAATCCAAATTCCACGAAGACAAAGGAATACAACTACGAGAGCCAGAGTTCCTGCCTCTGCGCAACCATCATCCTCTGTACCTCAACATCAAGCATCTACCTCTGCACAAAATGACCAAACTAATCTTCTAGAAGAACACACCACAAAAGCTCAAATCTCCTCTGACATTCGAACCTCGGTTATTCAAGAAACCATATCAATATCAGTGACAAATCAACCAGAAGACCCAAGTTCTGAACCTCAGATCCCTACAAACCAAGAGACAGATCAACCCCCAACAAATGAACCAATCACAGAAGATCAAACTGAAACAAAAGAACAAAATAAGACTCTTACTGAATCAGAGAGAAAATTGAGAAGTATTGCATCTAGAAGAAATACAGATTCAGAGCAACACCACCGAAGAATTGCTCCATCTCAAACTTCTGTAGTAAGAGAGAGACGGTTTTCAGATGTATGTATGCCACGACAGAGGAAAGAGTTGCTTTGATCCCACCTAACTTTACAAAGGATTATAAGGTAAATTTTGAAATAGAGTCAAATTTCTTAAATCATAGACAAGACCGATAAGATGTCTACTCTTCTTCTCCTATCAGAAGAATTACTGGAGTAAAGCATCTGCAGTTTGAAGACGCAGAAATTGTCTACGCTATCTATGAGGTGGAAAGAGCAAATAAACAAACATGTTATTTTTGTGACAATGATCAGCTTTCCTTAAATCCTTCTGATTTAATACCTCTGGGAAGATTCATGAAGAAAAAGAAGGAATCAAGCTCAGAGAGTCAGGACAAAGTGGCTTATTTCAAAATTATGTCTTGCATGGAAGCTTTTGTTGAACGACAAGTTACCATCTTAAGTATCACTGCTCCAAAAGAAGATAGGGAAGTATTGAACATCTTCAACCAGGGCGCATCAATCTTGAACCAGAAGGAGGAGTGGTATTCAGAAGACCTGGACGAAGAAGATTTCTCAGAGTAAAGAAGGAATTCAAATATTCAGCTGGAATATTGGAAATTGTCAAAGGATTGGTATCAATACAGAAAGAAAATACAGGTGTTGAAGCAAAGATCAGAATGGCTGCAGAGAGAATATAGAAGCATATTGATGGGGTTATCAAACTAAGGGAGATCACAAATCAATTTTACCAAGTGATCAGTGGACAATATCAAGCCCCTTTTTAGATGTTATCTTCTGTATCTTTTGTAATTCTTGTAATTTCAAGTTCTTGTAATGAACATTTTTCAATCTTGTTTCTTTCTAAGTTTGTATGTTATAATTCTGACTTCACACTTAGGGGGAGAATTGTTAGAACTTAGAAGTGTGAATCAGAACCTGTTAAGAAGCTACACTGTCAATCTAAAATATTGGACATCTTCTGGATTTCACTTTATGGAATATCATGTGCTTAATTGATGTGGCATGTCATGCTTCCTGTGCGTAACTGAATCTGTTACTAGTACAGCTAACGTGTCAGCTTACAATAGGCTTCGTTGTTGACTTTCTCTATATAATAGTATAAATAGAGCTAGCATTCTCTGTTGTAAATGTCGATTGATGGAGTGAGAAAACGAGAGAGTAATTTGATCATTTTAATCTTTGATATATTGAGTGATATACAAATTATTGTTGTTCTTCATATTGTTCTTCATACAATTCCTTATTCTCTTACAATTCTATTACTGTTGATTAATTGCTTCCGCTTTATATAATCTTATCTTTCATATTCTAATCAACTGTATTTGAGTATTTGGGGATCTGGGTTCCAACAGCCACACACACTGTGACTATCAAACGGGCACAGGCCACCCAACTTGAATGATTTAAAACATTTCAATTTAAAACATTCATTTAAAAAAAAGAGCACACGAAGGGAACTCACTTGAATTGCCAAGCCACTTAGCACACTCTCTGTTAGAACCCATATCCCTTTCTAAATAGTTAATTGAAAGATTTGTAAATCAAAGTATAAGCGGAAGCAATTCAAATCAATTAACCATAGTAATTATCAAACAAATAGTAAGTAAGAAATGATGAAGAACAGACCGAGTTTGTATTGATAACCTTGAAGATCGATTACAAAATACTGGAATTAGACGCACAATATGTTCTCGAAAAGTATGCTTTCAATCGAAACCTTTACATTCAAAGAACTGATCTATTTATACTATTACAATGAATATAAAGTCAACAATCTAACCAGTTACAAGCTGACACATCAGCAGGTAGGAGCGTATAACAAAATTCAGTTGTAAACGGAGACGCATGAGGTAAGAGTGTGCCACGTCATATCATACTTCCATCTTATGGTTCATACTTCTTAGGTCTAACAATCTCCCCTTAAGTATGAAACCAGAGTTTTGGAATATGATCCTTGTTTTGTCTATCTTAGAGTGGATCAACTGTTGAAATGATCTTTGAGATATTGTCAATAATTCCTCTAAGCTTCAAGAGACCATCGAGTCTTTTTACCATCCTCTTAGTTACTTCAGGATCATAGTTGTTGATATCAACAGAGATGTAACATTTTGCAATGTATACAACTTATGATGAATATTTATGTGCTTCTTTGATCCTGAAGAAACTCCTTCTATCTGGCCTTTTGAAGATGACCCCTTCTTCTGGTTTAATCAATACTCTGCCGATTCTTAGAGAATTTATACCTTCTAAGTCTTCATTAGGAGCAGAGATTGCTAGATTATCAACATTGTAATTGATCCCAATTTGAAAATCTACTTGTCTCTTGTATCTGATGAGGGATTTCATGCATTGAATGATCCGAGAGTAGGCAACTTGATCTTGGTTATCACTTCTTTTGGTCATCTGAATCTTCATGAAATTCTCCAGAAAGATGAGATCAGAAGGAAAGATGGACAGTAAATCATTATCACAGAAGTAATAAGTCTTATTGTCTTCTCTGATTACTTCATATATGGTATACCAAATCTCTGTCTGTTCAAATGGAGTATGTTTGATGGAAGAAATTCTCTTGATTGGCACTGTAGTGTAGGCATCCTTTTTGGCTTGCCTATGACTCGTGAATTTATCCTTTTCAGCATCACCAATATTGTAGCCATTTGAGAAATTAGGCAGCATAAGATAGATCTTTTGATCAGTAGGAGCATACATGTATCTTTTTGTTACTTCCAGAATTGGAAGATCAAGTTTTCCAAGTCTCTGCAGTTTTTCTCTATATTCAGCTGTTCGACTTGATGATTCTTCAGCAGTTGCTTTTTCAGCTTTTTCAGCTTTTTCCTTTTCCATTTCTGTTTGTGATCTTGCCTTTTCTGCAAAGCCTCTTTCTGCTTCAGCTCTAGCATGGATTTCAGCTTCTATTCTTTCTTCTTCTCTTCTTTTATTTAAGGCTTCAACTTTAGCTTTTGAGGCTTCAGCTTTATCCTTGGCAACTTTAGCTTTGAGAATTTCTGCTTCAACATCTGGAGGGTAGGGAACACTTCTGTTATTGCCAATGACATCCAAAAGAAATTGAGCCATTTCTGGATCCTTAGGAAGAGTGCCGGAATGTGTGGCCAGAGGTTTTGGATTCAGAGGTGTTTGTAGTGAAGATGGTGGTGCAGACGGAGATGAGGCAGAAGCTTTTCCTTTATCTTGAGAAGAAGTATCAGTACCCATAGCAGTCTTAGCCTTCTTGGTTTCTGGCATTTTCTCTCCCTTCTGAGAATCAGGATCCTGATCCTCAGATCTTTTTCTTTTGAGTTCAGACTTTTTGCATGCCCTTTCTTCCTTAGCCTTCTGTTTGGCGGCGAATGTAGCAGAGATAGAGCTTACCATAGATGATAATTGAGAAATAGAGGGCTCGAGAGAGGTGAGCTTCTGATCCACATTTGATGTGCTGGCAGTGGTTTTTGAGACATATTTTGAAGTTGGGGCATTGATTATGTCGAGCGCCTCCAGGGTTCGAGTATGCTGAGTTTGTTCATTTTGGATGGCAAGAAGAATGGCATTGTGAGAATCCAGGGATAGTTTTAGATATTCCACAGATCTTTGAAGCTTATCACCAAATGCCTGAAACGCTGCATTGGTGACGAAATCAGAATGTGTAACCGGTGCATCTCCAACACATGGAGCCCCTTTACTCTCGCGTTCAGATAGGCCCTCTTTCACACCTGTGTTGACGTTGAGTGTGGAGGGAATTCCAACCTGTCTTCGAGGGCTGTTATTAACAGGCACCTCTTCTGTTGTTCTGATTGTCTCAACAAAGTCCTCATCATCAGAGGATGAGGTGCTGAAGACAATGTGCTTACCTTGATGAAGTGTAAACACTCCGGTAAGTGGTGCATCATGTTGCTGTAACCCCTCTGATGGGATTTCCTCAGCTTCTAACTATCAGAAGATATGAACTTATCTTCTGAGGTTCCTATGCCATTGTCGGTCACAAAGACAGCAACATTTGGTGTGGATTGTGGCGAGTTCTGGGGTGAATGAACTCTTATATTATCATCATTCTTTTGAGAGAATGATGAGAAAGATGTGGTTTCCTCGGTAGTGCTTGATGCTGAAGATTGAGAATTATCCTCTGATCGGATGGTTTCTGGGTGGTTTGGACTGGGTGGTCCTTGGTCAATGAGAGTAGATGTGTTGGCATCTACCTCAGCAAATGTGGTAACCCTTTGGAAAGAAGGAGAGATGCGCTCAAATGTGTCTCTATGGACATCTTCAGTACCCTCTTGCATTAAGAGGTCAGCATGGGTAGAAACACTCGATTGTGCACTCTGATTCTTTTCAAGCTCAGCCTCACGTGACCCCTCACATCCTACATTTGGCTCTAAGTGCTCTGGGGTAGGTATTCTCTGTTCTGAGAATACCATAGAGCGTTTATAAGATAAGAGATAGAGAGAGGAGGAAGGAATAAGGTCGAGCATATACCTGGAGAGTTCCCTTGGAGATGAGTAACCGTTGATATCGATAGTTGGTTTGTGGGAGTTCATGGATGCGATCTTGCAAAAAGGTTGAATCAGAGGAGCT
This sequence comes from Silybum marianum, assembly GCA_036898165.1. Taxonomy (NCBI): domain Eukaryota; kingdom Viridiplantae; phylum Streptophyta; class Magnoliopsida; order Asterales; family Asteraceae; genus Silybum; species Silybum marianum. The sequence continues at coordinate 7,863,970 of CM072540.1, read as the reverse complement.
TTGAGAGCATCGATCGCTGGGTAGGTGAACAGGGACAAAAACCTGGGAAACATCAAGGCAGGAAGGGGTTTTCCTTGATTTTGGAAGGATTTATTAGTGTTAACAGCTGCTTTTATCTCTTGAAAGATGAGGCAAGCATAATCCAGGGGTCGGTTAAAGTACATTCCATACATGATTGTAAGGATGTTTCTGCTGGTTTGGTCTAGGGATCCAATCTTGCATGTAAGACTTTTGTTGCGGATGGAGATAAGCGTGTTCCACATTGGGGGCAGTTTCTTGCGTTTAAATTCAGAGAGCTTGGATAAATTCTCATTATACCCCAAGAAGTGAATAAAGGAGAGAAGGGCTTCAGATGTTGGATTTTGGTCTAGGGCAGGGTTTGGCACAATCTCACCATTATCTTCAATTGTAGGGGTAGGCAAGTGAAAATACCTAGCGATCTTCTTCTTTGTGATGGGTATTTCCACAACATTTTCAGGTTCATTGGGATGACTAAAATTTCCATGCAGTGTATCGTCATCTGCTATGTACATAGACTGCCACACCTCTTGGACATAAAGCTCAGGAACATTTGGATTTGCCAATGTTAGGGCACTGTTTAGTTGATGTTGTTGAAGAAATTCAACCAGGATTCTGAATTCGGCCAGATATGTGTTGGGATCGAGGAGAACCTGCACATTTTTTTCCTTCAAAGGCAGTTTGACAATTGGAGCACTATCCGCCGTGGAGTCAACAAGACGACCTTCGTCATCATTGAGATTTGTAAGACCAAGTCTGGAAGCCATTGATGGATGATTAGGAATGCTTGAGAAGATTTGAAAGTAGGGAAGCAATTACTTTAGAAATCGCGAGGAAGAAGATGAAGTACTGTATTTGGGGTTTATATATGAGAGGAAGTTTGAATGTAATGTAGAATGAGAAGGGTTTTGAATTTGGGGAAAAGAAAAAAAACGATTCAGTTATGTTGATGTAAGCACGCAGACGTGTACTCATGCAGTCACACGATGAAGGACACGTGTAAAGCATAGAATCGTGCAATTGATGACTTAGCACAAGGTTTGATGAGTCACTGAAAGGTTTATCTACGTTAAACCGTTTGATTATCCTCGAAAACAAAAAGATTAAAAAGGAATTAATAAGAAAAATTAGTATTTAATCAATAAAAATAACATTTTAATTGATTAAACCAATTTTTGAGATTAAATCTTTTTAATGAATTTAAAATCAGACATTTGGTGAAATAAAGCAGTTTTGATCCAAATGAAAGTTTAATATTTATTGACAGATGTTTTCTAAGAAATTAAGAAATAATAAGAAAATTTTAAAGTAACCTTGAAGGCAAGAGTTAGTTAAAATAGACTTATTGATGTTAAAATTTCAGAAAAAAAATAAGTCGACAAATAATAGGTCAAAAAAAAATTGACCCAAAATTGTCAAAGGAACAATTTTTTTCAAGAAAAGATTAAATTAAATCTGAAAATTCTGAATAACCTTGACGACAAGAGTTAATCAGAAGAAACAGATGTAAAACAAACTTTTAAAGAAAGAAAGGGTTCAAAAGACAACTAACAGAAGTTAGACTTAGTTTTTCTCCCCCTGGAAACAAACTCGGAGCTCCCCCTCAGAAGTTGTATCATTCTCCCCCTTTGCTTTTCAAGTAATGCTTCCTTTCTGTTGTCACTTGGATATAAAGGAATAAAAAAAAAGTCAAGAAACAGAGATGGTCAGAGACTTCTGAATGCTTCTGGATAAAATCATCAGAAGTGATCAGAGGTTTCTGAACAGCTCTGAGAAGAAATTTACATATTTATCATTCCCAACTTGCTGATTAAAAAATTAAAACGCTTCTCATTCAGAGCTTTTGTAAAAATATCAGCAAGTTGGTAATCAGTAGAGACAAAATACATTTCTATTGTGCCCTTCTCTACGAAATGATACTTGACATCAATGTGCTTTGTTTTGGAGTGCTGAACTGGGTTTTCAGTGATGGCTATGGCACTCTTTGAATCACATAGGATGGGAATCTTATCATATATCAGACCATAGTCTCTTTGTTGAGTCTTCATCCAAATAACTTGTGAACAGCAACTAGCAGCAGCAACATATTCAGCCTCTACAGTAGATGTTGAGACACAATTTTGTTTCTTGGATGTCCAGCTGATAAGTCTATTTCCCAAAAGTTGACAGCTACCAGAGGTACTTTTTCTGTCCAGCTTACATCCTGCATGACCAGAATCTGTATATGCCATTAAATCAAACCCAGAGTTTTTAGGATACCAGAGACCCAATGAAGGAGTTCCCTTTAAGTATCTAAAAATTCTTTTAACATCAGCCAAATGAGATTCTTTTGGATTTGCTTGATATCCAGCACAGAGGCAGGTGGCAAACATACTATCAGGCCTACTAGCAGTTAAATACAGAAAAAAACCTATCATACCTCTGTAGCACGTAACATCTACTGGTTTCCCAGAAGAATCAGGACCTAGCTTCATACTAGGAGAGATAGGTGTTTTCATAGGTGATGAATTGTGAAAATGAAATTTCTTTAGCATGTCAGAAACATACTTTGCTTGGTTAATAAAGATACCATTGGCATTTTGTTTGACCTGGAGTCCGAGAAAGAATGTTAGTTCTCCCATCATACTCATTTCAAATTCCTTTTCCATCAATGCAAAAAACAAATCTACTTCAGTTTGATGAGTAGAGCTAAATATTATGTCATCTACATAAATCTGAACAATAGTTAACATACCTTTGCCTCTTTTGATGAACAGTGTGGTATCAATCTTATCTTTCTCATAACCTTCGCTGATCAGAAATTTGATTAAGCGTTCATACCAGGCTCTGGGTGCTTGCTTTAAACCAAACAAAGCTTTGTCGAGAAGAAAGAGGTGTTTTGGATATCTTGCATCTTTGAAAACCAGCAGGTTGTTCAACGTACACCTCTTCTTTGAGATAACCATTCAGAAATGCACATTTAACATCCATTTGATATACTTTAAAGTTTTTGTATGCAGAGAAAGCCAGAAATAGTCTTATTGCTTCAAGTCTTGCAACAGGGGCAAAAGTTTCGTCATAATCAATACGTTCTTCTTAACAATATCCCTTAGCCACCAGACGAGCCTTATTTCTGATCACTATCCCGTCTTCTTCCTTTTTATTTCTGAAGACCCACTTAGTACAAATAGCAATTTTTTCTTTTGGTAAAGGTACTAAGTTCCATACCTTGTTACGTTCAAATTGAAGTAATTCTTCTTGCATAGCTTCCACCCAACTTGGTTCTATCAAAGCTTCATGAACATGCTTTGGTTCGATCATACTAATAAAGTTGACATAGAATGCCTCATTAGCAGCAGCCGATCTTGTTTTAATACCCTCAGATGGACTACCAATGATGAGATCTTGAATGTGTGATTTAGTCCATCATGTCATCCTTGTTTGTGGTACGTGTTGAGCCAGAACTTCTGTTTCTGTTTCAGAAGATCGAATAACCTCATCTGGAATTGTTGAATCTGAATCATTGGTACCTGAAATCTCCCCCTCAGATGAAGGTACAGAAGTAGCTTCAGATGAAGGTATAGAAGTAGCTTATGGACTGGCATGTGATGAGATTGGAAGAGCAGAAATGACAGGGGAACTTTCTTCAGAAACAGTAGGACCAAATAGAGTTATCCCAGAGGTGTGAAGAACTTCAGGAATACTTAAGGATGGGGTATTAGGTATTTGTTCTGAAAATGTTTCTTCGCCCAGAAAATCTCAAATAAGTCTTGACATAAATTGTCTAAATTGGATGTAAGTAAAGTTTGAGATGCAGAAGTAGAGTTTGTCTGATTATGTTCTGAGTCCAAACTTTCAGAAGTTGGTTTATGTGCGAGTTCTGAACTGTTTTGTTCAGAAGTCATTGTTGGCTCATGAAATCTGACATTTGTAGTCTCAATGATTCTTTGAGTTCCTTTAATGAGTACTCTATAAGCTATGGATCTTTGAGAATAGCCAACAAAGATACCAGCTACACCTTTTGGTGCAAATTTGCCAAGATGTGGAGTATCATTCTTTAGAAAACACCTGCAACCAAAGATTTTAAAATAATCAATAGAGGGTTTTCTTTGTTTTAACAATTCATATAGAGTTCTAAGAAATTTTCTGTTTAGAATGGTTCTGTTCTGAGTAAAACATGCAGTAGCAATTGCTTCTGCCCAAAGAGAGAGAGGAAGTTCTGAATATGCAAGCATGGTTCTTGCAGCCTCTACCAAAGTTCTATTCTTTCTTTCAGCCTCTGATATGAAGGCCTTGCTTTTTCCTCTTCTTTCTTCATTTCCTCTTCTGGTCGTTCCCTTAGATTCAGAGATCAAAGCCAGAGGTTCACCTATAGTTGTTTTCTTCTAAACAACCTCTTTCTCATGGGCTTGCAATGTACCAAAAACATCATGCAGAGTCCATTGCTCAAGATCTTGATTTGCTTGAAGGGACATAGAAAGATTTGACCACTCTAAATTCAATCGTTTAAGAAATAGAACGTTGTTGTCTTCTTGTGATCGAATAATATCACATCTTTTACATAGATTTATTAAAAAATTAAATCTATGATATGTCTGTTCCAGAGACTCTTCAGGATTGGCTAGCAAGCTGTTATACTCGTTCAGAGCTTGAGCTCTTCTGTTTTTCTTCATTTTAGCACCACCTTCCAGAAGGTTTTCTAATTAATCCCATAATTCTTTGGCAGTATCACAGGAATCCAGAGATTGAAAAATCTCATTTGGAATAGCCATGATAAGAAGAGTTTTTGCCTTTTTGGCTAGTTCGACTTTGGCCTTTTTCTCATCAGACCAATTTCCCCTCAGCTTTGGAACTTCTTGAGATGGGACTTCATCAGTATTGGTAGTGGCAGGAATTCTTGGAATTGTGGTCATTGGTACGAAGGGACAATTTTGGAAAATAGGATAGAGTTCTGTATCAAATCCTTCATAGAAAAATTTATCATTCGAATTTTCCATTGTGGATATTCACCACCAATGAGAGTAGGAGGTTTGGTCAGTGAACCGGAGGTGTAAACAGCATTCAAATTTGAATTCGCCATTTTTAACAGAGAACAGAGAAACGAGAGGGAAAAATGGACGATTATATGAAATTTAGAACAATTAAATTTCAATTGAATTGAAAAATATGTCGATATTCTTCAAAATTAACCACAATTACCACTATTTTGGAGAAAATTGATATGAGATTTTCAAATTCTCGTAGAACAGGGTAGAATTATGAACAGTAGTATAAAACTGAAAGATACTGTACTGTAGAAGAGGGATTTTTCCGAATAGAAGAGATCAAATAATCAAAAGCTTGATTAGATGGCTCTGATACCAATTGTTAGAACCCAGATCCCTTTCTAAATAGTTAATTGAGAGATTTGTAAATCAAAGTATAAGCGGAAGCAATTCAAATCAATTAGCCACAGTAATTATCAAACGAACAGTAAGTAAGAAATGATGAAGAATAGACTGAGTTTGTATTGATAACCTTGAAGATCGATTACAAAATACTGGAATTAGACGCACAATATGTTCTCCAAAAGTATGCTTTCAATCGACACCTTTACATTCAAAGAACTGATCTATTTATACTATTACAATGAATATAAAGTCAACAATCTAACCAGTTACAAACTGACACATCAGCAGGTAGGAGTGTATAACATAATTCAGTTGTAAACGGAGACGCATGAGGTAAGAGTGTGCCACGTCATATCATAGTTCCATCTTATGGTTCATACTTCTTAGGTCTAACAATTTCCAACTACGATCACACCAACTGAACACCTGATTTAGATCAATTAACTACAAGTTAATGACCCAATTATACTTCCATACATCCCACTATACAACCCCTAAGGCTAAGACACCACTTAACACACTTTATTGCCCTTTAGGCAAAAACTCCAAAATGCTGAAATAGTGAGTTACAGGCTTGCCGCGCGGCTTGAGGCCGTCGGCCAAGTCGCGGGACTTACTGTTTTCCCTACACTTTCCTGCACGAACCCAAAAATCCCAAAACACCATTTCAAATGATTTCCACCCAAAACTGATATGAATCTTACCCCAAACACATATAAAACCATTCCCAACAACAAACAAACCATTTAATCCATTCCATCCATTGATTTCATGGTATTGCATCTCCGTAGATGAACTCAAGGTCATCCATGGTGGTTTCCATTGATTTCAATCCCTTAGAATGAAATATGAATCCCAATACTTGAAGAATGCTTCAATACCAACTCTAATAACCGAATAAATACTGGTTTTGAGGACTTCCATTAATCATTCAACAACTCAAAACAAAAAACCTCAACTTTTTAATCATCTATTTGACTACACATTGCAAGAAGATGAAGATGACAACGTCTCATACCTGAGATTGATTGTTGAATCCTTTATTCCTTTGAAATTCCTTCTCTTCTCCTTCCTTCTCCTCAAAATCACACCAAGCAAAACACACACAAGCTCGCACACTAAAATCAGCCGTATTCTCCATGAAATCAGGGTTTCTCCCCTTATTTAACCTACATTTCATACTTTACATCTTCAATTCCTCAAGTTTAGAGGGTTAGGCTCCAACCATCCAAATTGCACATTCCTTTACAAAAAGATAATTCGGGTTATTACATCTCACACCCCCTTAAAAGAATTCCGTCCCCGGAATTCATCAAGCGAAAAGCTGAGGGTATGTCTTCCTCATTTCAGATTCCGGTTCCCACGTCGCATCTTGCCCCTTGTGGAACCTCCAATGCACTTTCACAAGAACAATCTCTTTGTTTCTCAACTTCTTAATCTTTCGATCCACGATCGCTTCTAGTTCCTCCGCATACTCCAATTTTTCATCCACTTGGATATCATCTAGTGGTACTGTCACACCCGTATCCGCCAGACATTTGCGCAAATTAGACACGTGAAACGTGCTATGTATACCACGATGCTTCTCCGGAAGGTCCAACTTGTAAGCCACGACACCCACACGTGCCTTTATAACAAACGGTCCTATATATCGAGGACTCAACTTCCCATTCTTTCCAAAAGGCACCACCCCTTTCCAAGGTGAAATCTTTAACATGACCTTGTCATTCACTTGAAACTCAATCAGTTTCCTTCTCTTATCCGCGTACGTTTTCTGTCGGCTTTGAGCCACTTTTAACTTCTCACGAATTTGTCCAATATTATCGGCAGTAATCTGAATAATTTCTGGGCCAGCTAGACTTGCGTCCGTACAACGCCTCATTCGAACATAGAGGTGTTCTACACTTGCGTCCGTACAACGCCTCATAAAGTGCCACTTGAATACTCACATGGTAACGATAAAACGAGCGCACTACTCAACTTCTATTTCAACAAAATAAATGTCGACTCTTGAGCTTCGGTCCACACAAATTTGATCTTCTTCTTAGTCAACGAGGTCAGCGGTGTTGCTACACGTGAAAAGTCTTGAATGAACTTCCGGTAGTACCCCGCTAAACCTAAGAAACTTCTCATTTCTGACGGTGTTCTCGGTGGCTCCCAACTCTTGATAGCCTCTATCTTTGCCGGGTCCACTTTGATTCCGCCCTCGGACAATACATGTCCTAGAAACTGAACTTCCCGCAACCAAAACTCACACTATGAAAACTTTGCATAAAGCTTCTCACGCTTTAGCAAATCCAACCCTAGACGAAGATGTCCTTCATGCTCACTTTTTGTTCGAGAGTAGATCAAGGTATCATCGATGAAGACGATCACACACTTGTCCAACAACGAATCACACACTTGGTTCATTAAATCCATAAACGTTGCCGGAGCATTAGTATAACTAAAAACTCGTAATGACCATACCTCGTTCGGAACGCCGTTTTAGACACATCTTCCTCTGTTACTCTCAACTGATAATAACCGGACCGCAAGTCTATCTTTGAAAAATAACTTGCTCCTTAAAGTTGATCAAATAAATCGTCTATTCTAGGCAACGGATACTTATTCTTGATCGTTGCCTTGTTCAACTCACGGTAGTCTATATACATCCTCATAGACCCATCTTTCTTCTTAACAAACAATATCGGTGCTCCCCACGGTGACGTACTAGGGCGTACAAAACCCTTATCATCTCTTTCATTTCTGCCGGTGCTAATCGATATGGTGCATGGGCTATTGGCGTGACCCGGGTACCAAATTGATCCTGAATACCACTTGACGATCCGGAGGTAACCCAACAAGATCCTCGGAGAACACCTTAGGATAATCTTTTACTACGGGTACTTCCTCTATGCTCTTCTTTTCTCTTTCGGCATCAATCACATATGCCATGATCCTGCAACATCCCTTTGCTAAACATTATTTAGCCTTTAAGATGGATATAGTACACGACTTCCTTTCACTTCAATAACCATAGATCACAACTTCTCTTCCTTCCGGCAAGGTGATTCGGATCAATTTCTTCTTACACACAATATATGCATTGTTGCTAGACAACCAATCCATTCCCACAATCACATCAAACTCACTCATCGCCATTTGGTATAACAACAACAAGATGAGATATCCCTCTATATCAATACTACAACCTTTTAAGACTTCTTTCATCAAAACCCGCCAATCATCGGCGATTTCTACCTCGAACCTATGATCCAACCGCTTGGGCTTGACATTCAAGAGCCCCATAAAAGTAGTTGATATAAAAGAACGGTTCGCACCCGAATCAAATAACACCTTGGCATGACTAGAATTAATAAGAAAGGTACCTGTCACCACATCAGGTGCATCCTTCGCTTCGGTAGTAGTCGTCTGAAAAGCCCGCACTTGAGCCCGTGCAGCTTCCACTTTCTTTTCCGCTCCACCACTACGTCCTCCACAAAAGTTGCTCACCACACCTTTCTTCAATTGAGGGCAATCCGTCCTCAAATGCTCAAAAGACCCACACTGATAACATGCTCTCGAGTTGGGACACTCTCTAGCCATGTGTCCCATCTTCCCACACATGAAACATCCCTTTGATTCCAAAGCACAATCCCCACGGTGCACACAATTACACTTTCCACACGGTTTCTCCCCAAACCTTTAACTTCCATGATTATCATACTTCGAGAACTTAGTTTTCTTGGAATCATTGGTGCTCCTTCCCACTTCATCTTTTCGGTACCCTTTTCCATCATTTGGCGATTCTTCTCTCTCTCGGTCATCCGACCGCATCAACCGCCAATTGGAAATTCGATATGTTCATTGTCATCACCAACTCCTTATTGAATCTTTCAAACCCCACACATAACGATCCATCATTCTTTCCTCGGTTGAGACATAAGCCTCGGTAAAACGAGATTTCTCCAAAACCTTTGTCGTGTACTCTTGAACGGTCATATCTCCTTGCTCTAAATGCAAGAACTCTTCCTCAAGTTGCCTTATAGCGGTTTTAGGACAATACTTGTTTTCAAACAAAGCTCACAAATTTCTCCCATGAAGTCCTCTTAGCCGTTCCCGAACCAATCTTTCCACTTTCCAAATCCCACCAACAACGAGCTGCCGCCTTAGGCATAGTGGTGGCATGCAACACCTTTTCTTTTTCAGCACACTCACTAGTATCAAACACCACTTCCATCTCCCTAATCCATTTCAAAGCCAACATCGAGTTACGCTCTCCCGTGTAGGTAGGGGCTTGGAAGTTAGAAATGTCTTGTAGCTACATCCCTTCGATTCTTTACTCTCTATTTCGGGGGTAGTCTTTTGGGATAAGTGACTATGACTTCCTTCCCCCTTAGGCCCCTCCGCATCATCATCCTCACAAGGAAATCTCGCGCTTGAAGATATTGCTTACCCATCAAAGCTTGAATTGTGGCTTCAAGTTTCCCCATTCCAGCACTGAAGTCATCCTTGGTCACAAACCCTCGCTCTTGAGTTCGGCGTCCCCTTTTTTCGCGTCTCCTACCATACACACTCACAGAACTCTCTTGAATTGATTCCACCGGCTCATTAAATGGCTCGGTCTCCGCTCCACGACCACGAGTTCTACCCCTTCCTCGGCCTCAAGTCCCACCCTCAAGGGCTCCCACAGAAACTGCACCTCCTCGCGTTCCACGACCTCTTCCTCTACCCCTTCCTCGGGTAGTAACAGCTACAATGGTTTCAACTTGATCGGGATGAGTATTTCCATCCGGAAGATCTCCTGCCGCTGGTGTCACTGATGCCGATCTCAAGGAAGCACAAGTCATACTTCTCATTACTGAAACGAACATAACATAAGACAACCACTTAGATCACAATAAGGTATTTAAGCACCTTCGTGTACCTGTAAATTCACAATAACACTGGCCAGATGTGATTTTGAATTTACCTTACACGTTAGTCCTTTCTACCCTATCGTTACTCTCACTTGTTAACCACAGTCTACCCAACTCTACTTAAATCTCAGTCCCACCTATCCCTCAATCTAAGTCTAGATGCTCCTCGAACACCTAATTCTCTTAAACTAGGGCTCTGATACCACTTGTAACCACCACGATTCTAAAAATAAAAGTAAATCAGGACATTGCTCTAAAAGTAGCAATTACAATATCAATCGGTCCCAAAGTAAACTTAACCTCAAATGTTGCAGAGGAAATAAACTAGCTATAAGATTATTACAAATCAACTTTTAAACTAGGCAACTAACTATACAAGTAGCACCTCACTTCTAACTCCTCGAGTTCACAACTTCCCCTTCTCTTTACTCGTACTCTCTATCATGTGTCTTCAGGAAAAGGTTTTCAGTTTTTTAAAAGAAAGGGTTAGACCATAAGGCCTAGTGAATTCCCCAAAAACAACAGTTAATATGCATGACAGTTATAAGAGAAAATGTTTGTCATGAATATCTACTCACACTTTAAAGTACACTTTTCATGTACCTGTTGCAACGGTAATTCACGCGTTCAGTCACACACAGCGTGACTATTATACGGGCACACACCGCCCAAAAGATTAGCCGCACACACCGTGGCTATCAAACGGGCACACGCCGCCCAAGTTGAATGAATTAAAACATTTCAATTTAAAACATTCAGTTTAAAAAAAGAGCACATGAAGGGAACTCCCCAGAATTACCAAGCCACTTAGCACACTTTCCAACTACAATCACACCTGATTTAGATCAATTGACTACAAGTTAATAACCCAATTATACTTCCACACATCCCACTAGACAACCCCTAAGGCTAAGACACCACTTAACACACTTTATTGCCCTTTAAGCAAAAACTCCAAAATGCTAAAACAACGTGTTACGCGGCTTGCCGCGCAGCTTGAGGCCACGGGCAAAGTCGCGGGACTCACTGTTTTCTCTGCACTTTCCTGCACGAACCCAAAACTCCCAAAACACCATTTCAAATGATTTCTACTTTAAAACTGATATGAATCTTACCCCAAACACACATAAAACCATTCCTAACAACAAACAAACTATTTAATCCATTCCATCCATTGATTTCATGGTATTGCATCTCCATAGATGAACTCAAGGTCATCCATGGTGGTTTCCATTGATTTCAATCCCTTAGAATGAAATATGAATCCCATTAATCGAAGAATGCTTCAATACCAACTCTAATAACCCAATAAATACTGATTTTGAGGACTCCCATTAATCATTCAACAACTCAAAACATAAAACCCAACTCTTTAATCATCTATTTGACTACACATTGCAAGAAGATGAAGATGACAAAGTCTTATACCTGAGATTGATTGATGAATCCTTTGTTCGTTTGAAATTCCTTCTCTTCTCCTTCCTTCTCCTCAAAAAATCGCACCAAGCAAAACACACACAAGCTCACACACTAAAATCAGCCGTATTCTCCAAGAAATGAGGGTTTCTCCTTTCTTTAACCTACTTTCCACACTTTACATCTTTAGTCCCTCAAGTTTAGAGGGTTAGGCTCCAACCATCCAAATTGCACATTCCTTTACAAAACTATATTCCGGGTTTTTACACACACAACTAAAATTATAATTGTAAAACATTAAAACCGAAAATATAACTTTAATCAAGTCTGAATTAACTCACGCTTACCCTTGGACGATTATACAAAACATCTGAAAATGACGGGGGAGAACCGACTTACCATTTGTTGTGACGAAACACATAAGTAGGCCAGAAACTAATGTTACGAGCTTATACTAAGGATTAATGGCTATAATAAATCAAAGTTTATGGCCTCCGATGATCCTAATTATAATCATTCGCTAGAAAATACATTATATGGCAAATCTCTAGTGCCGAGAGACACTAGAGCCCGTTACTAATTTCCTTCAATGACCCAATGCTTATTTTTAATTACAAGGGAGAGATCGTCCCATTTTATAAACATTGACATCTATGCTTACGGATCCATTACATTCTAGCCATAAAATTACCCGACACTAAATGAATGACTAACACACCCAAAACGTGTAATATATCAAATAAATATGTCATAAGTGCATATAACTCTAATACTCAATATAGAGCAATTAAAACCGGACAAGTGTCCCCAAAACTCATTTTACTCAAAAACGAGTAAGAGATCAACGAATTCAAATGACTAATAATTAATAGTCAACAAAAGTTAAATAACATCTTTAATCCATTTTATGCAACATGTGCTTCAAAAACAAGATTTATTCAAAAGACCCATTATTAGTTGGAACAAACATTTTTTAAAACATAAATATTTTATACATATTTCTAATGTATGATAACATAATAATATACATTTCCTCAGATGATTTACAAAGTTAACCACGTCAAATAATATGTATACGTATACATACATATATATATATATATCACCAAATAAATTCCATTTTTGAGATTAATTCAAGATTTCAAAAATATGCATTTTCAAGAGATGTAACCCAAGAATACCAAATATGTAAATTTCAACAAATACCCAACACATTTTGTAAATATTAAGTAAACATAATAACACTTTTAAAATAATTGGTATGTACATGGTTTTCACAAAGCAACTTGAACTCACATTACTATATTTGGCTAGATCTAGGGTTTATCCTAAATTTGAGCTTCCATTATGAAGTCTTCAGATCCATCAAAATCTCTTACTAGAACTTCCATCTAAAACACCAACAAACCCACAAAGTAAAAATATTAACCCCAAAAATATATCTAAAACTAAAACTCTAAATATTGAAAAAATTCAACAAAATCTTACCTCTTTAAGATCTTGAAGATCACATCAAAACTCTTAAACCTATGGGTTTGGGTCCCTCTAAAAGCTCCATAAATAAGCTATAATTTGGATCTAAATAAAAATAAAATAAAGGAAAGAAAATAAGGAGGAGGTGTATGGGTCTCTAGGGAGAGAAAAGACTAGAGAGACATAAAGAGTTTAGATAGAGTTAGAGAGATTAGTAGAGAGAGATGTAGGAGGGAGAAAGAGCAAGTGAAAATGGAGGAGGTGCATGTGGGTCAACCAAGTTATAGCCGCATGAAAGTTAATCAGGCGGGTGTCCAACGTTTCAAACTGCACTGGACCCACATTGGAGATTGTTTCCTGCATGCCTAGCTGCTTATGCTTTCTTTCACAATCATCGTACATACATGCAATTTTATGTCCACAATATATGTTGGTAGTGCCGACCACTACAATCAACAAACTCTCATTTCAATATAACACTAATTCACCCTTATCTCTGTAGATTTTATAATTATATATATATATATACATATGTAATTATAAGTGCACTAAAATTTAACAAGACTTGCTAGGATGATTTTCTTACCAAAATTTTCGGGTGTTATAGGTTCTAAAGCTTCTTTTAGCTATAGAAAATGCTATCATTGTGGTGAAACCACTCACATTTCCAGCAAGATTCCTACGACTACCAAGGCTAAAAAGCAGGATTGAGGAAAGAAAATAGTCAAATCTGAGAAATCAATTAAGGTGAAATCCACCAAAGTTGGTAAAGAAAGTTAAACATAGGTGAAGAATACCACTAAAGTCGAGCTTTCAGCTGCAGTGAAGAAAGTTAAACATGGGGTTTCCACTAACACATCAGGACCTATTTTAAAATGGGTACAAATGCTAAATTAATTTTCCCTTCCTGATGTCGGATGTCTAAGGTGTTCGGTATCTCGATAGCGGATGCTCTAGACATATGAGTGGTACTAAGTCCCTGCAAACTGAGTGCATGGAAGAAAAAGGTCCCTCGGTGACCTTTGGTGGAATTGGCAAAGACAAACAAGGTTTTGGTGTACTGACTAATAGTGTGACCACATTCAAACATGTTGCTAATATCGAAGGACTGAAATACAATCTACAAAGACTTCACTGTCACGTTCTCAAAGAAATTTTATACAGTCACTAACAAGAATAAAAAACTTGCTTTGATTTGAACTCGCATGGAAAACGTCTATGTTATCAACATTGACTCACTCAAATCTGAGAATATATGCTTCCTCTCGAAAGCCTCCTCACATGTCAACTGGCTTTGGCACAAAAAGGCTTTTTCATCTAAATTTGAAGACGATCAATGATCTGTCTAGAAAAGAGCTTGTCACTAGTGTTCCCCAACCCTCTGCAAAAGAATCTCTTTACTCAGCGTATGAAGAAGGAAAAATGACAAAAGCAAACTTCAGGCCAAAACAAATTTCTTCAATGACCACTACTCTTGATCTCCTGCATATGGACTTATTTGGACCTGTCAATGTTCAGTCCATTGCTGGAAAACAGTATGCACTCGCCATTGTTGATGAGTTCTCTATGTACACTTGGGTATTCTTTCTAAAATCCAAGAGTGATACTCCTGAAGAATCATTTTCTTCATAAGGATAATGAAAGTTCTGAATAACTTAAGAATTGGCTCTATAAGGAATGAACATGGTACTGAATTCAAAAATAATACCCTGATTAATTTCTTTTATATAAAAGGAATCTACCACAATTTCTCACCAGTAAGAACTCCCCAGCTGAAAGATGAAACCGAACCATCACTAAAGCTACTCGATCCATGCTCAACGAATCTCATCTTCCTACTCAATACTGGGCTGAAGCCGTCGATACTTCATGCTTCACTCAATATAGATCATTGATTATGAAAAGGTTCAAGAAAACAAATTACGAACTTTTCCATGGAAGGAAGCCTACTCTCAGCTTTCTTCACATCTTTGTTTTCAATGTTATATCCTAAATGATAGAGACAATCTTGGAAAGTTCGATCCTAAAGCTAATGATGGCTTATTCCTCGGATATTCTTCAGTATCCAAATCTTTTAGAGTTTTGAACAAAAGAAGACAAACTGTTGAAGAATCAGTTCATGTCACCTTTGATGAATCACGCTCATCAAACTCTAAACCCATATTAGAAGATGAAGAAGATTTGAAAGACTGGATGATGTTTCACTATGGACGAGCAACATCATTTTTAGCCCTCAACCTAATGTTGATCAAACTAATGTTGATGATGAACCAAAAATCATCCCCTTTAATAGTAATAATGGACACTCTTCAGAGATCTATGTTACTCCTATCCAAGGTTCTAAATGGCGTGAGGCTTTATCGAATTTTCATGTACGGGAATGTCAGTAGGCATTTACTATTTAAGGTTTTAGTTTTTATGTTATATAAGTACTAACTCTTGTATATATTAATCATTTATCACATACGATATATATTAAAGTAATCCCACACCTTATAAAATAACGCATCGTAACGCGCCATAACGCGTTATGATGTAAGCCAAGCCTTAGAGTAGAGGCATAGGTTAACGTGGCAGTGACTCCAAGCCTTGACGCCATAACGCCCCATAACGCGCTATAACGAGTTATTTAAAACATTGCCCCATCAATCATATTCTTCCTCCTGTCTCAACAAATGAGCCTTCTTCAAATACTGAGCATGTTTTAGTAAATGATTCTTTATCGAGTACTCCTTTGTATACCTTAAGGAATGCTGAAGAATTTGTATTTGAAGCATCTTCAACCATTCCCGAGAAACCTATTACAAAAGTGTTGATCCAACTCCTCAGTTACCTGCTCAACAATGGACAAGAAATCATCCCATCGAACAAATCATTGGTGATCCAAATACATGTATTCAGACTCGACATGGTCTAAGTAATATCTATCTCTTTGTAAATTTCATTCCTTAATTGGAACCAAAGATAATTGACGAAGCTATCAGGGATCCAAATTGGGCCAGCATTATGCAAGAAGAGCTAACTAGGTTTGAGAGAAAAAAAGTCTGGAACCTTGTCCCTCGTCCATACAACAAAATTGTAACAGGCACCAAATGGGTGCATCGTAACAAGTTGGATGAGCATGGCATCATGATCCGCAACAAGGCTAGACTTGTTGCTCACAGATAGAGACAGGAAGAAGGCACCGAGCCACCAATTATGATGAAACATTGATCCTGTAACCAAGCTAGAATCTATTATACCTTTCTTAGCCTATGATGCTCACTAAGACTTCAAAGTTTTTCTATTGGATGTTAAGAGGGCCTTTCTGAATGGTAAACTTCATGAAGAAGTCTATGTTGAACATCCCCAAAGTTCCCTGACCTTAATCCTCCAGATTATGTTTATAAAATGGACAAGGTTCCATATGGGTTAGAACAGGCTCCTCGTGCCGGGTATGATACCGTTTTGAGCTTTCTTCTTGATGAGAAATTCGAACGTGGAAAAATGGATTAGGCCCTCTTTCTCAATAAAGTTAAAGATCATATTATGATCGTTTAGATGTATGTCAATGACATTATATTTGGGTCCATGAATTATGAACAATGTGCTAAATATTCTAAATGCATGAAGCGCGAATATAAAATGAGCAAGACGGGTGAACTAACATATTTTCTCGGTCTTCGTATTAAACAATATGATAAAGGAATATCCGTAAGCCAAGGTAAGTGTGTTAAGGATATGTTGAAGAAATTTGAACTAATGCAATGTGCAACCATGAAAAATCCGATAGAACTTCCTCTAACATTGAACACAGATCTCAACTGGAAACTTGTCAATGTTAGTGCCTATAGAAGAATGATAGGCTCTTTGTTGTATCTGACAACTACCCGTTCTAATATCATGTCTCGATTTGTTTATGTGCAAGATATCAAGTTGAACCCAAGGAATCCCATCTAATCCTTGAAAATAGAATCTTCATATATCTGAAGGGAGCTCCTAATCTTGGTCTTTGGTATCCCAAAGGCTCAAGGTTCAATCTAATTGGATATTCAAATAGTGATTTGCAGGATGCAAGATTGATAAGAAGAGTACCACTGGAGGATGTCAGCTTCTAGATGGAAAGTTGGTAAGTTAGACAAGCAAGAAGCAAAACTCAATGTCCACTTCAACTGCTGAAGGTAAATATATATCCGCTGGAAGTTGTTGTGCTCAAATTCTTTGCATAAGAACTCAACTTAGTGACTATGACCTTTAGATGTCAAAAATCCATATCTATTATGATAGCGCTAGTGCCATTACAATCGCCAACAATCACGTACTTCACTCCAAGACCAAACATAATGAGATCAGATATCGTTTTATCAAAGATCATGTTATGAATGGTAACAATAAATTTCATTTTATACCCACTGAGTACCAAGTCGCTGACATTTTCACAAAACTCCTTGATGAAACAAAGTTTAATATATTAATCAGCAAACTTGAAATGTTGAACGTTGAGGATTAAACTTCTCAGTGATCATCATTAGGCAGTGATATAAGTGAAATACTTCAGCACTCTCATTCAAATACTCAACTTTTATATTAAATGTATCTATATTAAGGTACAATTCTCTTTCTTCAAATTCACTAAATAATTTATTTCTTTAGTTATATGCTTTTCAAAAAGTGAAAAGCCTTGCCATCCTCTCAATGACAAGAGGAGTTAAATGGATAATCAATGGACATTTTAATTAATGACATCGTTATTAGACTTTTGAAAATTATGTCCGCCTTTTTCTAACACACGACGACCATTACCAATCCCTATCCACTCATATCCTAGGGATTTGGCGATGTCATTATAGCACTTAAAATCAAACCGGCGTTTTTCGCTCTCATCTTATAAATTCACTCACACATACTCACACATTGTTCATTCTTCACGCTCTCAAATTTTCGAAGAAAGTGTTATATGCTCTCGAAGGTCTCAAGAACACACACTACTATATTTTTCTTCCGTTCAAAACCAACAGGTCAGATTCTTGTACTCTAATCTTAATTAAGAACTACATCGCAGTTATCCCTCATCTTTCAAACATTTAAAACTCTTATTTGTATGATTCATCTTCTTGATTTGAACAATTTTTTTAAACAAACACTAAATATCCGTTCTTAATATTTTCTTAGAATAGGAGGTATATTTTATGGTGTTTGATCCAAAATCATCATACCTTCTTCTTAAAACTTGTTTATGTAGGATCTTATGTGCCCACGTCATATGAAAACACTGCTGACGTCAAATGAACCTAGAGGGTCACACGCATAACAATGTGTAGATCACGAATTAAGCAAGTTGGTTAAAACCCGACAAAGTTACAAGTTGTAAAGTGTAGAATTATTATTCTAGTAGAATAGTAATTAAAGTGTGTGAAATATAATTATGTTAATTATATAATTTAAATATTAAGGTAATAATTAAATTGGAATAATTATTATGTTAATAATTATAATTAAAAGTCCAACGGGCTTAAGAATAATGTTTTTATCTAAAAGCTCAAAGGGTTAAGTAAAAGTTTAATTAAGCCCAATTGGTTAATTAATTAATTAATTAAAATATGAAAACTTTTAATTAAGTCAATAAAGCCTTGCGGGCTTAATTGAGCCCGGTCCGAGAATGAAGAAAAACTATATAAAGGCATGTTGTCTTATTACTTTAATATAACAACATAACACAATTGAGAAACTTGAAGTTTTTCTCTCCTCCCCCTCTCTTCTCTAAATTTGGTGCACCACACACAAACCAACAAGAAATCAATTTTTTCTTGGTGTTCTTCGGGTATTCGGGCTAGCAACTGTTCGTGATCGAATTCACATTTGCGTGGATACCGCTAGAGGGAATCTATGATGCTTGACCCTAATCAACCAATTCAAACCATTGAGGTATTGTTCTAAACCCCCCTATGGTTGTGTTTAATCCTTAAAGTTGTTAATAACGGATCCGGCCTAATAGGGTTTTACCGGTTATTGTTTTTTCCGCTGCATGTTTATTTTGACCCCGGTCCCAAAACACTACAGTGCTATCTGAGCGCCGTTACAATGACTTTAGGGTTAGAATCAATAGAAAATTGGTTAAACGCGTGAAACCGGGAAAATCCACCATAATCGCCGCCGCCGCCGTGCACCGCCGTGTGTGCCGCCATGCGCCGCCGCTGCCATGCGCCTCCACCGTCGATGTCCACCTTTGGGTGGAGGGTTTCCGGTTTGTTTGGTAGTTTCCCCTTTTTGTTAATTGGGCTTTTAGGGTTTCATGGTTTAGGCCCACTTGGGTCTAATAAGGTTTTAACCTATTTTGATTGATTCGTTGGGCTTATTAATTTTGTTTAATTGGACCCAATTCTATTTGGTTGATTTTGTTGTTTGCCATGATGGATTCGATTTAAGCCCAAGACCCGTGGTTGTTTTATTTTTCCTATTGGTTGAATTAAAATGTGTTTAATTCATGGGTTGTAATTTTTGCGATCTGCGTATCATTTTTGATTTCAATGTAATGTAATAGTTAGGTTATGTTAACCTAGTATAGTTTTTGTAAATCGGAAGACCGAAGGAATCGAAGACGGCGTCCTGGAGTCCACATCGGTTGGCAGCGCTAGTAGGACTCGACATGCGGTGTCCTTAGATTTTGGACCGAGGTTTTCGTGTGGACTCACGAAAACCTCATAGTTGGGCCTAATCGAATCCATGTTGTGTGTTTGCGTATTTGAATGTTTGTGGTTGTTTATTTCCGTATTATTGCGTTTAATTATATGTTATAATTATTGCAATGGGTTTTTAAAATTGGAAATTTTATCACAACCACTAATATCGGTAAATTGAAAATGTTTTTACAAATTAATTTGATAAACTATCAGATTATTACCGATTGGATAAATTGTAAATGTTTTTACAAATAAATTTGATAAATTATCAAATAATGAATTTTAATAAATAAATTGGTACCGACTCAAAATAGTTTTAAAATTAATTAAAACGTAAAATTGGAAGGAGATCGGTAAAACCCTTCATGATAAAAATGTGAGTTTTTCACCACACATTTAAAACGGTTATCGAGCGCACAACTAGTCAATTTCGGGTGAGCATCGGTGAAACCGAGTTGGAAAAGTATGTGGTAAGATAAAGTGCCGACTCACGAGATCATTGCACATTGTGTATTCCCCACCTGTAATGATAGTCGTGACCCGGACGATCAATTTTTTAGTTGTTACTCGTAATAAAAATTGTGACGTTTTAGTTTGGTTAAGCTCACTTGAGGTATTTGTACATTATGTATTGCCCGTCTACAAATGATCACAAGGTGAAGAAGTGAGATTAAACATGTCTTTAAATTTAAAGAATCTCACGAAGGTTCTAAGACTTTTGATGATCACAATTGGAAGTTGCCTACCTAAATAATTAGTTTTCACCATTTGCGTATTACCCAATCGTGAAAATTAATGAAATATGGATCTTGGCTAAAATATTTGAATTTTAAGGGTTATTCAAAATTTTAAACGAATACTAAAATCGAACTTTAATTTTTGTAGATGTCTGCTAATCAAGAAAACACAAACTCAAACTTATCTCAGTTCACTTTCCGGTCCATTTTGGACAAAAAAATCCCCCATCTAGGTATGATGCTGAGAGTGTTCGGGCAGCTTATGGTAAGCACTTGAGAGACTCTCTGAGTGTGTCCTATCTGATGCTAGCCTAAATGACTCCTGAACTCTTAAAGGATCATGAGGAGATGACATCCTGAGAAATGATTACCGCTATGAAGACCATGTTTGGTCAATAGGCGAGACAAGAAAGGTTTGACACTGTGCGATCACTACATGTTTGTATGATGCAAGAGAGGACATCGTCAGTGCCCACTGTAATACCCAGTGTTTATGCAATAAGAACAATTATAATTTAAATATATTTATGAATTATGGTAATAATGGTGTTGAAAGTTTATTTATATTTATTAAAGCAAACGTGTATATATATATATATATGTTATTAATTAATAATATTTTAATATTATATCTATTTTAAAAATTGTGACTGTTTACCCAAATTAGCTAGTCGTATAGATTTCTATGAAATGCGACTAATATACTTTTGTAATCAGTAACATGAAACTTACCGATTAAAAAACCGACAAAGTTTTATAGGACCATTTCGTTACAAAATATATCGTTTTGTTAGCAAAAGGAGTTATAAGTATTATAATGTATATATTTTTTTGGATTCAACGGTTTATAAAAGATAACAATATATGTTTGTATATTGTTATTTTTAAATATACATTTATACTAATATTCGTGATTTGTTATACAAATATTTAGTAAGGATAATAACTATAAATAAAATATTTATTATATCTTAACTTCTTGATTAAGACAATGGACACATATCCTACCTACATCTATCCATATTTTTAAAATTTTTTATCCAAATTATAAAAGTAACCGTTATTAGTTACCGCCTCGGATTATACACTGCCTACATAACACTATAAATAGCTGGTCAAGGGTTAAAGTATCATATGTAGATCCATATAATAAATAGTTACTTGCAGCAAGGTTAAAGTGATAACTTAAAGTGAGTATATTATGATCTTTTACCGAATACATACATGTTATTTAATTATACGCTTTGCATTACAATATCACATTTCTAATTGTTATTCTGCCTTATATAAAATGATAAAATATAGCGTTACTAGTCGTTATTCTGCCCAAAATATTATATAACATTACTAGCCATTATTTTGTCCAAATTAAATTGTTATTATATAACTTTTCTAGCGGTTACTCTGCCTAAATTAAAATGTTATTATATAAAATTTTCTAGCCGCTACTCTGCCTAAATTGAAATATAGCCGTTACTCGTATTATTCATAATTATTTTGCATAAAATAATGGCAAGTGTATTTTGATAAAAAGCACGTGTTCTACATGTGAAAGTATGTCAATATTAAATACCCGACGGGGTATAGTGATGGAGGCCGACTTGCAAACGGACCTCAGGGGGAAGATCCTTCATGGAACCCCAAGGATCTAGGATCCTGTGGAAAGTTTTGGACATACTTACACATATGAGATCTCACACTAATGTATGCATGCAACGAGAAGATCAATTTAAAATGTATTTTGAATTGTGAAACCATAATTGCTCATTAGGCTTAAAGCTTATATATTTCATGTATGTATCTCAGGTAAGATGGAGTAAAGACGAAAGCGACGTATTACTGTTTTATAATATGTCGACCGTGGCTATGTACTATAAAGTGCTTGAATAATGTTTAGAACATTTCCGCTTATGTACAAATTTTATGATGTAATAAAGTTTATGATGTGTTAGTTCTATTATGTATTATAAAAAAAATGGGGTGTTACAAGTTGGTATCAAAGCCTTAGTTTAAGGGGAACCAAGAAAATTAAACATTAGATCACTACCTTGCCTTAGAATAATTAACTAATAATTAACCATATTATTTTCTCACCAATTACTCATCTTCGTCGATATAACCGTGTGAGGTGGTGTCTAGAAAGATTAATCGGCTGAGTTATGGAATCCAAAAGGTCGCAGATTATATTTGCACCGAACAGATTCTGGTTCCCCGTGATATCCACCTGGCCATTTTGTATCGGTAGTTAATAATAATAATAATAATAATAATAATAAAAATAATAATAATGACAACAATAGTAATGATATTGCGATTACTTATATAATCAACATGTATTTCAGATGTCTAAAAGAAATGAGGAAGGACCATCAGGATACGGAAATGGGTGGCTAGATGAGTTCCCATATGGTAATAGTCCACTAGCACCAATTTTAAACCTGGAAGAAATAAGTGATAACTCTAGCCTGTAGAAGCCAATAATAATCAAGAAAAACCTAACAGCCAACCAGATACACCTGAGGATAGTTCAGAATTATATGTTGAAATGGAAGTATCAGATGAAGAAGAAGAATATCCTCTTAATTTTCAAATTCCATTTCCTTGGGAAGCACCTGACTGGGAAGGACAAGAATTTGTACCACAACCACGACCACATGAGGAAGAAGATGTTCGATCGGAAATCACCACAATGGATAAAGATATGGAAACCATAGTTTTAAGTCGAGAAGAATATCAAGGTCTAATAGAAAAAATCACAACACGGAACCGAAGGATTATTGCTGGAGAGCGAGACCAGAGTATATGCAACTATAACCTTAGACATAAAGAAGCTGAGCTCACACGGACACAAGACGAATTAGAAAGAACACGACAAAGGATTGTCAACACTGAAGCAAGAATGAGAAACACAAAAGATAAGTTGAGGTCCAAAGCTACAGAGAAATCTCTCTCCTACATTAAGAACTTGCTGGAAACCCTTATGCACAAATTAACCCAAGACCCTCACAAGATGAACGTTCTTACTAAATGAAAGAAAAAAATTAACAACTAACATATACTTGTTACATAGGTATCATATGATGTGAAAAGTTGTAAGTTGTCAAAAGTAGTGGGTAGAATGTATAATACTAGTAGAGTATCGACATCCAGAATATAATGTTCTATATAGATGTATAAAATCTTATGTATTGATATAAGTTTTATTTTTATTTTTATTTTGACATCTTCTTTAGATGACCGACTCAGACTCCAAGTTCGATCCAGAGATGGAAGAAATTGAACTAGAATATGCTGAAAATAATGAAATAATTAATAATGCTGAAGAAGATGAAGAATGGGGAGAAGAAGATGATGAAGAATGGGCGGAAGATGACCAAAAATGGGAAATGTGGGCCACACTCAACACACTACAAGAAAGAAACGCACGTTTAATCCAAGAACTAAAGCTCAAGACAAGGACATTCACTACAAAAATAAAAGACAAATGCCTTTTCTTAATTGCACAAGTTAAAGAAGTTCTGAAGGGATGCACAGGAACTCAGGTTGACCTAGATTGGGACGAAACAGGGATGGTAGATAAAGAATATAACATCAAGTCACTATCTTATAAAGCATGGCTAAAGTAGCGATACCCGTGTGAGAATTTTAATTATTAGAATAGAACTAGATCAAAAGTATGAGGTTTCCTTATATAGTTGGAGAAATAATAAGGGGAGTAGATAGGAGGAAAATATTAGATAATCCCCAAAATTTTGTACTTCCCCAAAATTTTGTATGAATCATATGTAAAAAAATGTATCTTTACCATATAAATTTCCTTTTTCTAGCATGAATACTCGAAGAACAATTAGATGTGGCACAGAAGATTCTTCACCACCAAGAATCAACCAAAGAACTAATCAACTGGGGGAATTGACATAGAAATTGAAATTTCTAGAGGCATTCGAGAAAATTTACCTACAATAATAGCACAAGTTCAAGTTGTCATACACCAAAATTCTACACCAGGAAGAATAGCTGAAAATCGGACCATACAAGAACATGATAACGGTCATACTCATGAAAGGAACTACAAATCGTTTACAAATACCGATCTTTGTATCTAAATGGGTAATCAACTACAAATCCTTGTATCCGTTTACAGATACTCATGAAAGCAACTACAAATCCTTGTATCCGTTTACAAATACGGATAATCTTGTACCTCGTCCATCTGGTAAAATTGTTATAGGTACTGAATAGGAATTTCGTAACAAGCTAGATGAAAATGGCACTGTTATCCGTAACAAGGCTCAAATTGTTGCTCAGGGACAGGAAGAAGAAACCGATTATGATGAAACTTTTGCTCCTGTTGCTAGACTAGAAGTCATAAGACTTTTCGTAGCTTATGCTTCCCATAAAGACTTTAGGGTTTTTCAAATCGATGTTAAAAGTGCTTTTCTAAATGGTAAACTTAAGGAGGAAGTTTATGTCAAGCAACCTCCTGATTTCTCTGATCCTAAACATCCTAGTTTTGTTTTCAAACTTCAAAAGGCTCTTTACGGGTTAAAACAAGCTCCTAGAGCTTGGTATGATACTCTTTCTAAAGACCTTCTTAAAGAGAAATTTGTTCGTGGAAAAATTGACCAAACTCTTTTTCTTAGGTAATACAAAGGTCATACTATACTTGCTCAAATATATGTTGATGATATTATATTTGGTTCTACAAGACTCAAACTATGTACTCGTTATGCTAAACGTATGAAGAAAAAATATAAGATGAGTATGGTGGGTGAACTAACATATTTTCTTGGTTTGCAGATTAAACAATCTAAAAAGACATTTTTATATGTCAAAGTAAATATGTTAAAGACATGCTGAAAAAATTTGAAATGACTCAAACTTCAGCGATGAAGACTCCTATGGCACCTCCTCTGTTAGGTCTATTATTATTATTGTGACAAAATAAGGAAATGATATGCTTTATTGTAAAAGGAAGTTTATAATTCCTTAAACTCTTGTTTCCTTAATTAGACTAGACCCAGCAATATAAATACATGCTTAGGGTTTTACTTTAGAAAAGTCGATTCAGATATTATTTTAGAGAGAGAGCTGAAACCGTGAATCATATTGTAATCGACATATACACTTTCAAGAGATATATGACTACGTAAGTTCTTTAAATCATTGTTCATGTCATATTACTTTCATATTAACTGTTTATTGTCATTGTGCTTGTTATAATGGGATCAACAAGTGGTATCAGAGCCTGAGATCACGAGTTTTTACGATTTTCTGAGCAAACCACGAAACAGAAGGTAAAATTATTTTTCTGCTGTTCATTGATTGTTGTCGAGTCATACAGTGCCAAGCTTTACCCGATAAAACTTCTTATTTTTTTTATCGACTAACACATATCTGCTCAATGAATTTTTCTCGATCATCATATTAGTTTCTGTGTGTTATTCTCGATTAGGTATATCTGTGTCCTTTTCGATTTAAATTTTTTCTCAACTTATTATTTTTTTATCGGATATCCCTTCTGTTGATTGAAGTTTTAGTACAAACTGCTTAAATCTTGAATTTTTATCGACTCCTCTATAAAATAGTTAATTTTGTTTAGTTAAATTACTTTAGTTTATTTTATTTACTTTTGAATATCTTTACATAAGAAAACTCAGGAACTTGTGACTCCTGCAGCTTTTCTTACTAAAGATTTCCTTAGTAAAAATCATAAACTCTCGTAAATTTGATATTTTCTGTGATTGAACAAATAAGAAACTCGAAAACCCAGATAGTCTTGTCCATAAAAAGAGGAGTTCTTTTTAGTCAAGAACACTGTGTTTTTGTTTTCTGGTTTTTCAATAAACAGAAAACTCAGAATCAAGAATTTTTATCGAGTTCTATTGAATCGAGAAATTTTTTTTATCGAGTAAGTCAGTATTCGATAAAACTCTTTAAATCAATCTGTTTCTCGAGTCTTGTTCACTCGATAACTTTTTACATCGAGTCCCACTCAATTCGATAACAATTTTTATCGAGTCTTGTTCACTCGATAACAATTTTTATCGCGTCTTGTTCACTAGATAAAATTTTTCATCGCGTCTTATTCACTCGATAACAATTATTGTCGATCCTTAGTCATCTGACAACAATTTTCATCGAGCACTTCATGCCCGATAAAATCCTTCAATCGATTTTCTTTAGTCACTCGATAATAACCTACTGTTTTCAGCGACAACTCAGAATTTAAAAAAAAAAAAAAACTCATTGATCGAGGTCCAACCAAACAGTACAATGACCACCAGAGAAGCAATGGCCATTGGATCAGACACCAAGCCTCCAATTCTCTTTCCGGGAGAATATTCTCAATGGAAGGATAGATTTCTTGATTTCATTGAACGTCATGACTTTGCGGATGAGATCATGAGTTCAATCAAAGAGGGTCCTCCTCCGCCTTTTTATCAGGAGTATCCTGCTATGCCAAACAACACTCCTCCTACACCCGCACGAAGGGAAGTTAAACTCAAAAGTTCTTGGGATGCAAACGAGAAGAGGATAATGAGAGGTGACCAACTTGCCCGTTCTTATCTACTTATGAGCCTTCCCAATGAGATCTACATGAGCATTGATAGCCACAAGAAGACGGCTAAAGAAATGTGGGAAGTCATAGAGAAATTCATGCTTGGAACAAAGATTGGTACACAACTCAAAATGACCAACTGCATTTCTCAATATGAAGAATTCAAGGCTAAAGATGGAGAAAGTCTTACGAACACATATACTCGATTTGTACAACTGGTGAACGAACTTACCAAAAACGAAATTCGTAAGACAAAGATCGAAAACAATGTCAAATTTGTTAGCAATCTTCAACCGGAATGGCGTCGGTTTGCTAATCAAATCAAACACAACAAATATCTTGCTGACCTTGACCTTCATGAAGTCTATGAAACCCTTCAACAAGATGAAGAGGAGGTTCTCGAACTTATGGGGTTAAATTCCAAGAAGAACCCAGATCCAATCGCATTAATGGCAAAAGAGTCCTCTTCTGTTCCTCAAGAAATGTTTCCCGAATTAGAAGACGAAGACTTTGACTATGATCCAGAAATTGCCAAACTTCAACTGGCCTTCCTTACAAAATCTTTTCAACAAAAGTTCTCACGTCGCTCGAATCCCAATCAACAAAGGTATGCCTCGGGATCGAATAACCATGAGCGAAAGGCAATGTTTGAACCTAAAACTAGAAGAGAAGAACCTCGCCCTATTCCCAAGCCTGAAGACAAGTTCAAGGGTGAACGAAGTTTGTGCTACAACTGCGGCAAAATTGGTCACTACGCAAGGGAATGCAAGAAGCCAGTAGTGAAGGACTCTAACTACTTCACTTACAAACTAATGCTGTCCAAACAAAAAGAAGCCTGTAAAGTCCTTCTAGCTGAAGATGAACAATGGCTTAATCAAGATGATGAAGATGACATGGAAGGGGATACTCAAGCGCATTTCAGCTTAATGGCTTACTCTGATGACACTCCTTCTAACGCTTCCGACTACACACCCGAGGTAAGCCCTTCTGACTATGACTCTTTTGTATCTCAAATGCATGATTTAATGTGTCAGTTAAAGGAATTACACTCCAAATTGAAAGCCGAGAAACTCTTGGTTTCCAATTTAGAAGCAAGTCTTGAAAGTAACCATAAACAATTGCTTCTTATGCAAACCGACCTTGTCACTGCTCAAAGTATAACACAAAATCTCGAAACGGAGAAAATGGTTTTAATGGAAGAAAATGAACTTTTCCAAAAACAAATATCTGATCTCACACTCCAACTTCAAACATCTAGGAATGAGACTACCAAATTTTCATCTAAGTTTGACTTTGTCAGTTTTCAAAGACAGGATTTATTAGAAAAACTTGAAGCATTGGAATTAAAACTTTACAAGCTTGGTCAAACTGAACACACAATTCACTTAAATGCACCGAAAGATTTAAGCTCCAAAGCCGGTTTAGGTTTTGAAAACCCGAAACACTTAGCAAAGGCTATCTATAATACTCCAACGATTTATAAATTCGAATATCTGAACCTTGGTCCAAATTACCAAATTCAATTTATGAAACCGGACCCTAGTGTTGAGGAAAGAGAAGAATGGAAGAGACTAAACAAAAACTATTTTCAAATACCTTTCTGCTATCCTCAAGTAGTAGAAGAGGAATCTTCAAGTGAATCTCTTCCAAACAACTACTTCCCATCTTACTCCGCCGAAGAACTTCAAAACAAGATTCCTGAGTGTAAACCGTACATTCCCACACTATTTTTAGAAAAGAAAATTCTTCAACTCGAACAAGTGTTGGAATACGAACGTTCTTTGGCGGAAAAGGAAAAGGAAACATTTTTATCTAAAATACAACAACTTGAAAACGAGACTATACAAGTGAACAAAACTCGTGAAAATGATACTATTTCAAACGTTTCAACTTGTAAAGCCTTCGTTAGCAATTATTTAGATAATTTTGAAGAGTTGTTCAAAATGGACCCACACTCCAATCTTCCAAAACAAAAATGTTCCTATTCCGAAGAACAAATCAATGCTGAATTAGATGCCCTCTCTAACAAATCTTCACTTGAATCGGATGAGTGCTTAAATGATATGTGTGATAAGTTTGATTTCAATCCTGTACTTCCTAATCATACTGAATTCTTAGACAAAGGCAAACAACCTATGGAAATAGTTTCTTTACCTACTGAACAAACGGAGTGTTCCACAAGTCAAAATCCGATCACTCACAATCAAAAGAAAAACAATCAAGTCTTCAAAAACCATACTAACCGTGTTCCTTTCACCATTTCAGCGCTTCATACTTTAGAAACCAAGTCGGTTTGGGTCAAAAAGGGCACGCATACTACAAAGCAAACACCCCGCAATGAAGACAAGTTTTTACATTCCAATGTCAAAAGAAACAACTCTAGATTTCCTTTTCCGTATCAAATTCATTCATTTAGACATTTAATCAATTTTTCTCGTAATAAAATTTGTTGCTCTAATTGCAGTGTGGATGTTTTTGTTCGTAAAACATCTATTGATTATGGTTATGATTATTTTCCGGACATGCATAATTCAGTTAATCACAACTTTTATCATTCATCATCCATTTCTAAATCGGGTCCGAGAAATCAAATGACTAACACCTATAAGTCTCACCTCCAGTGGGTACAAAGTCAACTAACCATGATGGACCCATTTACAAATGGGTACCTAAATCTGCCTGATTTTGTGCAGATCGGTCATGTGTGGTACTTAGATTCCGGCTGCTCCAAACACATGACCGGCCAAAAGGAGCTGCTTGCCAACTACACTGAAAACAAGGGCGTATTCGTCAAATTTGGCAACAATCACTTGGCACCGATAAAAGGATATGGTGATATCATTCAAAACAACATCACCATTTCAAATGTCTCTTATGTACAAGGGCTAAGCCACAACCTATTGAGCATTGGAAAATTTTGTGATAAGCAACTCGAAGTCAATTTCCGACCCGATAGATGCTGTGTTCGCACGTTTGATGGAAAGGAGCTTCTAACCGGCACTCGTAAGTCCAACCTCTACACAATCGATCTTTCCCAAGTAAACGCCCCCTCAAGTGTTTGTCTTCTATCAAACGTCTCTAGTCCAAAGACCTGGTTATGGCATCGTCGCCTATCTCACTTAAACTTCAAGAACATCAATCGCCTTTCCATCCACGGATTAGTCACCGGACTCCCATCTGTTAAATTCGACAAACCACATCTTTGTGACGCATGCGAGATGGGAAAGATGAAGAAGGTCTCTCACAAACCTAAGATAATTCACAGCTCGACTCGACCTCTTCAACTCATTCATATGGACTTGTGCGGCCCGATGCGGACTCAAAGCATACATGGTAAAAAGTATGTTCTCGTGATGGTGGACGATTTCTCTCGCTTCACATGGGTCAGGTTCCTTCGATCAAAGGATGAAACCCCCGACACCATCATCACATTTCTCAAAGCCGTTCAAGTCAAACTAGAACTTACTGCACAAACCATCCGTACCGACAATGGAACTGAATTCAAAAACCGTATCCTTGACGGTTACCTCGAATCGGTTGGTATAACCCACACGTTCTCTGCAGCTCGTACTCCACAACAAAACGGTGTGGTCGAACGCCGAAATCGAACTCTTGTTGAAGCCGCTCGCACGATGCTTACTTTTTCAAAGCTTCCACTCCACCTTTGGGCCGAAGCTATCAACACAGCCTGTTATACTCAAAACCGATCCATCATCAACAAGCGCTTCAACAAGACACCGTATCACTGAGTCTACGATCGCGTTCCTTCAATCGAGCATCTTCGAACGTTTGGCACACGTTGCTTCGTACTAAATGAAAAAGAAGACCGTGGGAAACTCAAGCCAAAAGCCGATGAAGCCTACTTTCTCGGATACTCACCGAATGCATCATCTTATCGGGTCTATGTAAAACACGCACGTTGTGTCACTGAAAGCGTTAATGTTCAAGTCGATCCAAACGCCGAGATGGCTCCTGAACACGACAGTCCCGGACCCGCACTCACCGGTATACTAGCTTCCGATCACATTCGTTCGGAACCTGCTCCCAACCCTGATGAACCTTCAACGTCCAATACTGCCAAGTCAAATCTGGATGACCTATTCGAGTACTTCTACTCGGATTACTTTGGACCGTCCACTGATAATTCTCTCCAGATTCCCCCGCCTACCTTGGAGAATGCCGAGACCTCGGATCTTTCCGGACCACCAATTACAACGGAAACCGTCTCAACTGCTGCATCTCCAAGCACCTCTACGACTGCTCCTCCAAATCAAACTAGTCCATCGGATGCTCCTCTTGTTCCTCTTGAACCTCAACCGCCTGTTCAACCAAATCCTGCGGAACCGAAATCCTCTCCCCTACATCCATTTCAACAACGCCGGATGTCACAAGTGCCACTAGATCTTCAACCGTGGCCCCATCTTTGGAATCTGTTCAAGATCTTCCCTTAGGTTCTTATCACGATGACACCCCGGATCCAAATGCCTTTCAACCTCTTCCTCATACAACAAAATGGACCCGCTCTCATCCTGTTGAACAAATTATCGGAGATCCACACTGACCAGTTACAACACGTTCCGCCTCGGCCAATGATTGCATGTTCTCTTCATTCATAAGTAAGATTGAACCCACGTCCATTCATGAGGCAATGAATGATCCTGACTGGATTGTGGCCATGCAAGAGGAACTCAATCAATTTGAAAGTCTGAAAGTATGGCGCCTTGTTCCCTGTCCACGAAACAAAACCGTTATTGGAACGAAATGGATATTCAAGAACAAGCAAGATGAAGATGGAGTCGTCATTCGCAACAAAGCTAGACTTGTCGCCAAAGGATACCGTCAACAAGAAGGCATTGACTACGACGAAACATTTGCACCCGTAGCCCGTATTGAAGCAATTCGCATGTTCTTGGCTTACGCGGCACACAAGAATTTCGTGGTTTTCCAAATGGACGTTAAGACGACCTTCCTAAACTGTGTTTTGCGTGAAGAAGTCTATGTCTCTCAGCCCGACGGGTTTGTTGACTCCTCCAAGCCTCATCATGTCTACATTCTGGACAAGGCTCTGTATGGATTGAAGCAAGCTCCCGGCGCATGGTATGATTGCCTGTCTACCTATTTAGTGAAAAACGGATACTCCAAAGGTAAGATCGATCCAACTCTTTTCATTAAAAAGGACAACGGTGACATTATGCTAATTCAAGTCTATGTGGACGACATCATCTTCGGCTCGACTAACCCACAACAATGCAAAGATTTCTCTGAACTCATGATTGCCAAATTTAACATGAGCATGATGGGAATGATGAATTTTTTCCTTGGTCTTCAAATTAAACAATTTTCTACTGGAATATTCATCAACCAATCCAAATACATCTCGGATATGTTGTGTAAATACAACATGACGTCATGTTCTCCGATTGGTACACCCATGTCCCCGGGTTCAAAACTACTCGCTGATCCTTCGGGAAAAGATGTGGGTTCAAAAAATTACCGGGGCATGGTTGGTTCTCTCATGTATCTTACGCCTAGTCGTCCGGACATTATGTTTGCCACCTGTCTTTGCGCGAGGTATCAAGCATCTCCAAAGGAATCTCATCTTAGTGCGATCAAACGGATTTTCCGGTATTTAAAAGGTACACCTAATCTTGGCCTATGGTATCCCAAGGATACGGGTTTCGAACTAACTGCCTTTTCAGATTCGGATCACGCCGGATGCATGCTCGATCATAAAAGCACTTCGGGCCATGTTCAATTCCTTGGAGACAAATTGGTCACCTGGTCATCAAAGAAGCAAGCGTGCGTCTCCACATCTACCGCGGAAGCCGAATACATCGCTGCCGCAAGCTGCTGCTCGCAAGTACTATGGATGCGCACTCAACTCAAAGACTATGGCTTCTGGTTCAACAAGATTCCCATCTACTGTGACTCCAAAAGCGCCATAGCCATTTCAAGCAACCCGGTTCAACACACGAAGACAAAGCACATCGACGTTCGATATCACTTCATCAAGGATCACGTCGAAAGAGGTACAATTAAACTATACTTTGTTAATACGGAACTTCAGCTTGCCGACTTATTTACCAAGGCACTGGATGAGAAACGATTCCAGTTCCTAGTATCCAAGCTGGGAATGCTCAATCTTAAAACCTGATTATCCAAAATCAAAGTGCCTCAAAATCCTTAAAAAACGTCTATCCAAGGGTTTTTGCACATTAACTCGTTGAGTCAATCTGCATAACACTTGGATTCTCATTTTTTAGATTTTTACTTTTATCTTACAGTTCTGTATTTTCAATGTTTTTCTTTCCTTTTATTTCTACCTCGCTGTGTATATCACTATGGTTCATCATTCAAGGGGGAGCAACAAGGTACGTTTTCCTACTCATTCACATTCATAGGAGAAGCACACCTCTGTATGCACACATTTAGGGGGAGCCAATTTTTTATGTGTTTTTTAAGTTTAAAAAAAAATTAATTTTAAGTGCAGTTCTCGGCCCTTAAGGGCTCGACAAAAATGGGATTATCGACCCCCTCTGGCTCGATAACCTCCCCAAACGACTCTTGTTAACGGGAAATTTTTCATCGCCCCAATCACTTTCTGCCACGTGTCATCACCCGATGACCACTATTTAAAGAAATCGGGCCCCTCTCTCTGTCACACCCCGCTAAAGCGGAAACACGAGGCGTGATAGCGCAAGATTTCATAACAATAGGATAAAAACAACACCAACCATCCATTCAAATAAACAACAGTTTAAGTTTAAAATTTTACATTTTGCATCAATTACAAGTTCTAACAAAAATCAAAATAAACCAAGTGTTTCGACTAAACAGTTTTCAAATAAACAAGATGGTTGATGTCGACGCGCCCACATAAAAGAAAGATTCGGTTACTCTTTTCTTACCCCTGAAAAATCAAAAATCAAAAATAAACCAAGTTCTAACAAAAGGACTTAAGTTTAAAATTTTACATTTTGCATCAATTACAAGTTCTAACAAAAATCAAAATAAACCAAGTGCACCCCTACCTGTAGTTTCTAGGTGGGATTGCTATCCACACCCCTACTTATCGGTTTTTAGGTGGGATTGTCTGTCCAAATAGCAGTATCCACAAATACCCTCGGCTCCTCACTTGAGTTAATAGTAGTGTACAAACTTTTATGTTACATTTTACTCAATATAACTATTAGTGTACATGCCTTAGTGCCCACAACATCAAATTTAACAAGATTTCATAATCATAATGACAATGGCTCATAAAACACATTCAATCATGCTTTTCACCCCAAAACGTATAAAACACTTTGAAAGAGGGGCTGTGAATACTCACCTTATAGCAACGCTCCGCAACGCAAACAATACAATTCGAATCTCCGCACAATGACCTAATGCTTCCCTATCAAAGAGTAATACTCAAAACCGTCACTTATAGGTCTAATACTACTTAGAGGTGAATAAATCTTAAGCCCATAAGTGTCTATATATGTCCAATTATACATAATGCCCATATGCTCATTAATATCGTAATTTATACCGAAAGTGATCTTATTATCCATCACATGATCAATATTTATAAAAATCAATTAAGTCCAGAATTTCTCTTCTGGACAGAAACTAATTGTCCTAAAAATGATCAGTTTTCAAGGGCTTCCAAAATGATCTAGTTTCCTATATTTTTATATAAGATAAATTACTGAGTTTTGGTCTTTGTGACCAAATTGCATGCCTTTTGGACATGTACAAGTGGTTCAAATAATTCATGCAAAATATTATATCACAACCGGTAAAACAGATTACACCATCTTAGTGAATCACTCACTTAAGGAGTTATACTCAGTGTTTTCTAGAATTTCCAGTTGGATTGGAATCATAACTCATAAAGGAAACTTTTGAGATAAGATTCACTGATTTTCAAGAAGTTATGAAGGAGGTATGACACTACAAAGTTGCATGCACAATTCTGCCATTAGCTGACAGATTGCACACTTAACTTAAATAAATTGGTTAGTGCCTCAAAACTTCATATTTTTGCATGAAACTGGATCCATATGAATCCTAACTCATAAAATGAAGTTCTAGAAAAAGAATCATGCATTAAAGACAAATAACATAGGAGATACTAACACACAAAGTAGAGTTTAGCTGCTGGTGGTTTCACAGATTGCACACCTAAAGTATTTTAGGTGTTTGGAGGGTCAAAACTCCATATTTTTAAGTGATTCCACTTGCAAACTGAAGATAACTCATAAATATAACTCTCAAAAGAAAAATCATCCTTTTTCATTGAGTTTTGAGAGAGATATGGCCATTTGAACATGCATGCACAAATCTGTCAGCTTTGGACAGATTGCACACTCATTTTGTTTTGAAGAGTTGAAACCTCAAATAACCATATTTTTGAATGAAATCAGATGCATATGAAAGGTAACTCATTAAGCTAACTTCCAGAAGAAAAATCAAGTGATTTGGAGGAATATTCAAAGAGTTATGGTCGTTCAAAGTAGGGTTTACCTACTGTTGAACTTCCAGATGCACATGCATCTTGTTATGAGCATTTGGGGGGTCAAAACTCAATGTTTTTGAGTGAGACCACTTGGATTAGAACCCCAACTCACTAAATAAACTTGTAGAAAGAAGATTCATGATATTTGAACATAAAAATTGTAAGAAATTGACGATTTACACACATGCATGAATCTGCCAGAACCAAAATAACCATTTTTGTTCAAGAACACATAAAATCATGATTTTTCCCCTATTCTCTTGTGTTTTATTTGTGTAGGTCATAGATTATCACAATTTTATAAAACTTTTACATGTTTTGGTGTAAAATCTCTCCACAAACTCAGAATTTTTGGATATTAGAAGAAGTAGCTAAAAAAATGTAAGAAAAGTGGGGTTTTCACCCAAAAATGGTAAGAAAATGAGGGTAAAGTTGTTACCTTGTTTGGATGATGATTAGAGCTTCTAAATCCTTGTATGAACTTGATCTTGATGATGATTTGAAATGAGAAATGGCTGGAGTTTTTGTTTTAGAGAGGGAGAAAATGTCTCTTCACTTCTAGAGAAAGAGAGGTGAGAGAAAATTTCGAATTTTGAACATGCAAAATGAGGAGAAAAATGAAAAAAATGTATTTATATGGGGGTTTAGAGAGGAGGCCGGCCATGGGGGCCCACTCCTCTCAAAATCATATATTTGTTTTATAAATAAAATAAAACTCAAGCCCAATTAAGAATACAATGTCATTTTCTCAATTTTTGGCCCTTTTTCCTCAAAATGTAAGCCCAAAAGTGATAAAATTCTATAAAAATAGAAGTTTTATATTTGAAACATTAAAACTATATATTTTATATACATTGGGTATAAATTAGAGCATTTGGCACTGTATTGGAAGTTTCGGACAGTTACGGGTCGGAACCGGACATTTTTAAGCGACTACCGGAAATGCTAGGGGTTTTTCGGCCATTCTAAACCAACTATTTCTTAATCTTAAGATTTAAACTATATAAAAACTAATAAACTTAATAGAAGCTAACCTGAAAGCTCGAATTTTGACAGTTGTCACAGTCTTCCCCCGTTAAAGAAATTTCGTCCCGAAATTTAAGAAGTGGCTTTCTCCGGGGTGTTCGTGAATAAGCTGGGATATTTTTGGTTCATCAAATCTTCACGTTCCCAGGTATATTCTGGACCATGTTTCGCATTCCAACGGACCTTAATAATAGGGATTTTACTGCGCCTTAACCGTTTAACTTCTCGATCCAAAACCTCAACTGGTTCTTCAACGAAGTTTAACCAATCGTTAATCTGAACGTCGTCTATGGGTAACATCAACGTTTCATCTGCTAGGCATTTCTTTAGATTCGACACATGAAATGTGTCGTGGATTGCGCTTAGATTTTGCGGTAACTTTAACTTGTACGCCACTGGTCCGATTCTTTCGAGTATTTCGAATGGACCAATGTATCTGGGACCCAGCTTGCCTCTCTTCCTGAAGCGTACCAGTCCCTTCCATGGGGACACTTTTAATAGCACTTTATCTCCCATTTGAAACTCCAACGACTTTCTCCGATTATCCGCATAACTTTTTTGACGGTCTCTTGCTGTCTTGAGTCTTTCTTTGATGATTGAGATCTTATCAGTGGTTTCCTGGATAATATCAGGCGTTGTCAGCTGTCTATCTCCGACTTCTACCCAGCTAGCGGCGATCTGCACTTACGTCCGTATAGAGCTTCGTACGGTGCACATTGTATGCTGGTATGATAGCTGTTGTTATAGGAGAATTCAACAAGTGGCAGGTGAGTATCCCAACTTCCACCGAAATCTATTGCGCAAGCCCGTAACATATCCTCTAGCGTTTGAATAGTTCTTTCCGATTGTCCATCCGTTTGAGGATGATAGGCGGTGCTATAATCCAAACGTGTACCCAATGCCTTTTGGAGTGATTGCCAAAAACGCGATGTAAATCGTGTATCTCTGTCCGAAATAATGGAAATAGGCACACCATGACGTGTAACTATTTCATTAATATAGATTTGCGCACGCCTTTCCATACTGAAATCTTCGCGAATGGGAATGAAATGAGCCGATTTGGTAAGTCGGTCTACTATAACCCATATTGTGTCGTGCCCCTTTCCAGTTCTGGGTAATTTAGTTACGAAATCCATTGTTATTTGCTCCCACTTCCACTGTGGTATTTCAGGTTGTTGGAGTAAACCAGATGGTTTCTGATGTTTCAGCTTTAACTTTAGCACAAGTCAGACACTTGCTTACGAATACAGCAACATCTTTCTTCATTCCCGGCCACCAATAATACTCCTTCAAATCCTTATACATTTTATCTCGCTCCTGGGTGAATCGAATATCTGGATCGATGGGCTTCATCCAAAATGGTTGACCGTAGATCACCAACCTTCGGTACCCATGCTTTATTCTTGAAGTAATACATACCATCCTCTTGCATTTCAATTTCTTTCTCTAAATGTTGCAAGGTTTCATTCTTCCTATTATCTTCTTTTAAAACTTCTCTTTGTGCTTCAATAATTTGAGTTTTTAAACTCGTCTGGACCATTACTCCCATAGCACATACTCTTGTTGGTTTTACTCTTTCCTTTCGGCTTAACGCGTCGGCTACCACATTAGCTTTTCCCGGATGGTACTTTATTTCACAGTCGTAGTCACTAAGTAGTTCCACCCATCTTCTCTGCCTCATATTGAGCATTTTCTGGTCAAGGATGTGTTGGAGGGTTTTATGATCAGTGAAAATGGTGCACTTGGTGCCGTATAGGTAGTGTCTCCAGATTTTGAGTGCGAACACCACCGCCCCTAATTCCAAATCATGAGTGGTGTAATTCTTCTCGTGAATCTTTAGTTGTCTCGAAGCGTATGCAATAACTTTGTCTTTTTGCATTAACACGCAGCCCATTCCATGATGTGAAGCATCACAGTAGACTACGAAGTTTTCGACTCCTTCAGGTAGAGCCAGAATTGGTGCGTTGCATAACTTGTGTTTGAGCGTCTGGAAGGCTTCTTCTTGTTTCTCTCCCCAAATAAACTTTTTATCTTTTTGTGTTAGAGTCGTTAGTGGTTGCGCGATCTTAGAGAAATTCTCGATTAATCGGCGGTAATAACCTGCCAATCCCAGAAATTGTCGGATCTCGGTCGGTGTCTTTGGGGCTTCCCATTTCTTAATGGCCTCAATCTTAGCTGGATCAACTTGGATTCCTTTTTCATTCACCACATGGCCAAGAAAGTGTACCTCACGAATCCAGAATTCACATTTAGAGAATTTCGCGTACAACCTCTCGTCTCTGAGCAATTCCAATATCAACTTCAAGTGTTGCTCATGCTCCTTTTTGTCTCGAGAATAAATGAGTATATCATCTATAAATACGATCACGAATTTGTCTAGGTATGGTCGACATACTCTATTCATCA
Source organism: Silybum marianum (assembly GCA_036898165.1). Classification (NCBI taxonomy): domain Eukaryota; kingdom Viridiplantae; phylum Streptophyta; class Magnoliopsida; order Asterales; family Asteraceae; genus Silybum; species Silybum marianum. The sequence continues at coordinate 7,824,897 of CM072540.1, read as the reverse complement.
AATCCATGAAGACTGCCGGTGCGTTTGTTAGACCAAATGGCATGACTAGGAACTCGTAGTGACCGTATCGAGTCCTAAAGGCCGTCTTAGGGATATCTTCTTCTCGCACTCTCATTTGATGATATCCAGACCTAAGATCGATCTTCGAGAAGTACGTTGCACCTTGAAGTTGGTCAAACAAATCATCAATCCGGGGAAGGGGGTATCGGTTCTTAATTGTCAACTTGTTGAGTTCCCTATAATCGATACACATTCGAAAAGATCCATCTTTCTTTTTAACAAATAAGATTGGAGCTCCCCAAGGTGAAGAGCTGGGTCTGATGAATCCCTTATCGAGTAACTCCTGAAGTTGTTCTGACAGTTCCTGCATCTCAGATGGCGCTAACCGGTATGGTGATTTCGCCACGGGCGCAGCTCCAGGAATTAAATCGATGTGAAATTCAACTTGTCTTGGCGGGGGTATTCCAGGCAAGTCGTTCGGGAATACTTCGGGAAAGTCCCGAACTATAGGAATATCTTGAACGCGTTTTTCTTCAAATTTTCTTATTCTTAACGTGAGCTAGAAAGACAATACCGTCCTTTCTCAAATGCTTTCGCATTTTCATACACGTTACTATTTTAACACTCCTTCTAGTTTTCTCGCCGTGTACTTCGAGTTTTCCCCCTTCGGGTAACGGAACTCGAATGATCTTTTGGGAACAACAAATTTCAGCTCGGTTTTTGGACAACCAATCCATACCCACGATTATGTCGAAACTTCTCAATTTAATCGGTATTAGATCTATACTAAAATCTCTATTGGCCAAACTTAAGGTGCAGTTCATTAATATGTCTTTAGCCCTACATTCTTGTCCGTTGGCATATTCAATGACATATATTTCTTTCAATTTTTGAGGTTTTAAATTTATCTTTGATCTAAATTTCGTCGCCACAAAACTCCTATCTCGCTCCCGAATCAAATAGTACGTACGCATAATGATTATTCGAAGAAACGTACCGTAACGACATCCGGGTTTTGCCTTGCTTCCTCTCGCTCCAATCTCAAACACTCGACCTCTTGCCGGACCTCCTTGATTTCCTCGGTTGGCCGGTCTTGCTTGATGAGTGTTCGGTCTGATTCCATCGTGGACATGTATTCCGAAAGTGATCCGGGCTTCCACACTCAAAACATGCCCGCCTTCCTGTGCTCCTGCAATCCTTGGCATAATGACCTCATTTGTTGCATTTTTGACAGACAATACATTGTCCGGTATGCTGTCTATTGCATTTGTCACATTTGGTATAAGGTCCTTTCCCTTTCTCTGCAGGTTGAGTTTGAATTCCGTAGTTACCTGTAGTTCTTTGTTCCTTGCTTGTCCTTTTTCCAAGTCGTTTTCTCATTGGTTCATCCAAGCTTTTCTCTTCCCTTGTGCCTTATCCCTTACAAACAATCCCGAGCGAGTAGCATTGTTTGTGAGTCCGGGTTGCCGAACTTATCGCCTCTTGTAGAGTTTTTGGGTTTGCCGAGGTAACATCCCCGCGTATCTCCGGAGATAATCCCCAAATATACCTATCAACGCGGTTCTCTTCGGGGCGTTACCGTATGCGGTACCATTTTTGCCAATTCATGAAATCGGCCGTGTAGGAGTCGATATCATTCCCTCTCATTTCATGATTCCACAATTCCGCTTCCAAATTTTCCGAATTTCGCTTCTTGGGCAGTATTCTTCTTTCAACATTTTCTTGAAATCCTCCCACGTAAGACTGTTAGCAGCTTCTCGACCACGGGTTTGTACTTGTATATTCCACCATGTTAACGCTCGTCCTTGTAATAAGCATGTAGCAAACTCTACCTTCTTACCTTCGGTACATTTGCTAATATGGAGCACAGACTCCATGCTCTCTATCCAAGTTAATAATCCCACGGCTCCCTCAGTTCCATGAAATTCTTTAGGGTTACAGCTCCTAAAGGATTTATATGTACATTCTCTGTTTCCAGACCCTTGACTGTTGTTTTGATTATTGTTCAGGCCAGCAGCCACTTGACTAACAATGTTCGGAAGTGCAGCCATAAGTTGTTCGCACACAAGTCTCGCAACTTTGGAATTCTCTCTTCTTGGAGGCATTGTTCTAAACACGATTTTAAACTGAATTTTAGTCAATTTTGTGTTACAATGGCCATTATAAATCTACTTACTAAATCATACACATCTTATAACATACATCCAATACTACTCACGAACACATACATTTCAAAACAACATGAGATAAATAGATAACTTACATAATTATCAAAAATAAACCAAAGTAATTCAAACATAAGTTTTAAAGTACAACCCAAATAACATAAAATTGTTTAATCTTAAACATCTAGGCTATAAACCTCAAAAGCAAATATGGTTCTCCAAAAGATTCTTAATAACAGAAGTTCCCTAATGGATCATTACCCAAATCAATACTCCTTTCATCACCATCAGTGCTCCTAATGCCCAAGACAGATACGTGTACAGCCTCCGAGTAGCCCTCCCGGCCTCATGTGCGATCACCCTGATCCCCGTAGTGATCTCGTCCTGAGTGTGCAAGACTGTAAGAATGCTTTGTAAGGCCTGCTTAATCTCTTCTAGTCTATCTCGCTGTCCCTGTATCTGAACCTCCAATCCTGTGACCTAGAGGTTCTCGGTTGCCGTCATCCCTTGAGGCTGCGGCTCTGGAACTCTCACGGCCGGAGACGGAGGCGTCACGCTTCGCGATCGAGATCGCGATCCAGCTGGTTCGCCCGACGGGTCGGACGGAACCGTGAATACCACCCTTCGGCCAGGGAGGACACGCTTTCGGGCTGTCCGAATAGTCCTAGGTCCGCGTGACGGTCCAGCCACATCGACCGGAGGTGGCGCAGGTACAGAAATCTCCACAGAAGTCTCTCGGGTGGCCGCGTCACTTTCCTCAGACGGATCACTCTCTTCAAGTATGGGCTGGTTCCTCCTAGGGAGGCTAGTAAAGTACCCGGATTCGTCGGGGGAGTGATCGGGAGTGGAAGAAGAGCTAGACATTTTAAACTGCGGCAGTAACAAATTTAATTACTAAATGCACTTTAGTAAAAAAAAAAATTAAAATACTTATGCAAACTCACACTTATGACCATGCTTTCCATTTGGGCAAGAAGTTCCCAATATAATTGTTCCATGTCTCCCCTATACATATTGAATTAGACATAGGTGATCAGGCTTTGCCTAATATCAATATGCTAAGTCGACACTTATTCCAATTATACTAGTACTAAGCTTTTTTTTTTTTTTTTTTTTTTTTTTTTTTATAAAAACAGTTTTCGAAAACTTTTGGTTATAGTATTTGTTTAGAAAAACCGGTGTTCTCTATAACCTATGGCTCTGATACCAAGTCTGTCACACCCCGCTAAAGCGGAAACACGAGGCGTAATAGCGCAAGATTTCATAACAATAGGATAAAAACAACACCAACCATCCATTCAAATAAACAACAGTTTAAGTTTAAAATTTTACATTTTGCATCAATTACAAGTTCTAACAAAAATCAAAATAAACCAAGTGTTTCGACTAAACAGTTTTCAAATAAACAAGATGGTTGATGTCGACGCGCCCACATAAAAGAAAGATTCGGTTAATCTTTTCTTACCCCTGAAAAGAATGATAAAAACAAGGTCAACTACAAAGAGTTGGTGAGTTCACAGGTTTTCAATATTTCAAAAATAATCAATTGTGTGATTGAATATGAGCAAAATAAATTTTTGGCACTTATTGATATCTTAAAACGTTAAGTCATTATGTACTCTAATTTTTGTATATAAAGAGCCACCACTAAACCTTTCGACCACAAAACAATATTTTTAATTCTACCTTAGCGGTGGGACTAGTACCCCACATATGTAGAACCTTCGTTTTTAAGTATCGTGCACCCCTACCTGTAGTTTCTAGGTGGGATTGCTATCCACACCCCTACTTATCGGTTTTTAGGTGGGATTGTCTGTCCAAATAGCGCTATCCACAAATACCCTCGGCTCCTCACTTGAGTTAATAGTAGTGTACAAACTTTTATGTTACATTTTACTCAATATAACTATTAGTGTACATGCCTTAGTGCCCACAACATCAAATTTCACAAGATTTCATAATCATAATGACAATGGCTCATAAAACAGATTACTGAGTTATGGTCTTTGTGACCAAATTTCATGCCTTTTGGACATGTACAAGTGGTTCAAATAATTCATGCAAAATATTATATCACAACCGGTAAAACAGATTACACCATGTTAGTGAATCACTCACTTAAGGAGTTATACTCAGTGTTTTCTAGAATTTCCAGTTGGATTGGAATCATAACTCATAAAGGAAACTTTTGAGATAAGATTCACTGATTTTCAAGAAGTTATGAAGAAGGTATGACACTACAAAGTTGCATGCACAATTCTGCCATTAGCTGACAGATTGCACACTTAACTTAAATAAATTGGTTAGTGCCTCAAAACTTCATATTTTTGCATGAAACTGGATCCATATGAATCCTAACTCATAAATTGAAGTTCTAGAAAAAGAATCATGCATTAAAGACAAATAACAAAGGAGATACTAACACACAAAGTAGAGTTTAGCTGCTGGTGGTTTCACAGATTGCACACCTAAAGTATTTTAGGTGTTTGGAGGGTCAAAACTCCATATTTTTAAGTGATTCCACTTGCAAACTGAAGATAACTCATAAATATAACTCTCAGAAGAAAAATTATCCTTTTTCATTGAGTTTTGAGAGAGATATGGCCATTTGAACATGCATGCACAAATCTGTCAGCTTTGGACAGATTGCACACTCATTTTGTTTTGAAGAGTTGAAACCTCAAATAACCATATTTTTGAATGAAATCAGATGCATATGAAAGGTAACTCATTAAGATAACTTCCAGAAGAAAAATCAAGTGATTTGAAGGAATATTCAAAGAGTTATGGTCGTTCAAAGTAGGGTTTACCTACTGTTGAACTTCCAGATGCACATGCATCTTGTTATGAGCATTTGGGGGGTCAAAACTCAATGTTTTTGAGTGAGACCACTTGGATTAGAACCCCAACTCACTAAATAAACTTGTAGAAAGAAGATTCATGATATTTGAACATAAAAATTGTAAGAAATTGACGATTTACACACATGCATGAATCTGCCAGAACCAAAATAACCATTTTTGTTCAAGAACACATAAAATCATGATTTTTCCCCTATTCTCTTGAGTTTTATTTGTGTAGGTCATAGATTATCACCATTTTATAAACATTTTACATGTTTTGGTGTAAAATCTCTCCACAAACTCAGAATTTTTGGATATTAGAAGAAGTAGCTAAAAAAATGTAAGAAAAGTGGGGTTTTCACCCAAAAATGGTAAGAAAATGAGGGTAAAGTTGTTACCTTGTTTGGATGATGATTAGAGCTTCTAAATCCTTGTATGAACTTGATCTTGATGATGATTTGAAATGAGAAATGGCTGGAGTTTTTGTTTTAGAGAGGGAGAAAATGTCTCTTCACTTCTAGAGAGAGAGGTGAGAGCAAATTTTGAATTTTGAACATGCAAAATGAGGAGAAAAATGAAAAAAAAAATGTATTTATATGGGGGTTTAGAGAGGAGGCCGGCCATGGGGGCCCACTCCTCTCAAAATCATATATTTGTTTTATAAATAAAATAAAACTCAAGCCCAATTAAGAATACAATGTCATTTTCTCAATTTTTGGCCCTTTTTCCTCAAAATGTAAGCCCAAAAGTGATAAAATTCTATAAAAATAGAAGTTTTATATTTGAAACATTAAAACTATATATTTTATATACATTGGGTATAAATTAGAGCATTTGGCACTGTATTGGAAGTTTCGGACAGTTACGGGTCGGAACCGGACATTTTTAAGCGACTACCGGAAATGCTAGGGGTTTTTCGGTCATTCTAAACCAACTATTTCTTAATCTTAAGATTTAAACTATATAAACACTAATAAACTTAATAGAAGCTAACCTGAAAGCTCGAATTTTGACAGTTGTCACACTCTCAAAGGACCTTTCTTCACAAATTTGAATTTCCCTCTTTCTCTCTGAAAAACCCTTCAAGTTCTTGGCTATCCAAGATCAAAATCTCCAAACTTCGAGTTTTTCAAATCCGAAAGCAACACCAGGTTCGTAATTCTCCCCTTACCATCTTTAATTCTTGCACCTTGTTCCTAAAACTGTTGCATGATGATGTTTTCAATGCTTGACTGTTCGTTTTTTTGGGGTTTATATGGGTTTCCGATTTTGACTGTTCAACAGTCAAAATCGTGGGTAGAGTTAGTGTTTTGGCCTTAAGTCCTTTACTAAAAGTATTCCCTATCACTAATCGCACCTAGAAATAGGATTTTGCCTTAGTTTTAGGCCCTGTTTGAAATCTGGGCACTTACAAGTTCTATGTCTGGTTTATGCATTTTTATCGAGTCCTTCATTGACCCTTAAGTTTTTATCGAGTGTTGTTACAGTGACCAAGAACACCATCATTTTTTCCAAGTGTTTTTATCGAGCCTTTATGACTCGATAACCTTCCTTGTCGATTATCATAAACTCGATGAAAAACACCAAGTGTTTTTATCGAGCCTTTATGACTCGACAACTTTTGTTATCGAATTTCATAAACTCGATGAAAAACACCAAGTGTTTTTATCAAGCCTTTATGATTCGACAACTTTTGTTATCGAATTTCATAAACTCGATGAAAAATACCAAGTGTTTTTCTCGAGCCTTTATGACTCGATAACTATTGTTATCGAATTTCATAAACTCGATGAAAAACACCAACTTTTTTTTATCGAGCCTGTATGACTCGATAACATTTGTTATCGACTCACAATCGATCGATGAAAACTACTAAGTACTCTCATCGAGTCATTTTGGATCGATATCCTGCCCTTACTTTGTCCATGTATTTTCATCGAGCCTCATAGATTTGACATCATGCTTCATAGATCGATATTTTTTACTAAAAAGTGTTCAAGTACTTTCATCGACCCTTAGGCACTCGATAACCTGTTCTTCTCAATTCTCAATGACTCGATAACCCCTCTACGGGTTTGCTCTAAATTTGTTTCAAAGTCTAGTTGTCGAGTCTCCTTCAATCGACAAACATTTTTTATCGCTCCCATTGCACTCGATAAAAATTGTTATCGACCCAATGAGACCCGATAAAAAGACTTGGCTTTTTTTTTAAAACTCTCAACACTAACTGTACACTTGGTTTGCCTAACTGTCTTATTTCAGAAACCAATGGCAGCCATGAATGACCCAAACATGTCCGATGATGAAAACCCGATGCCATCCGAACGCTCGACCGAATCAAGCATCAACGCAGCAAACCGGGATGACCTCTTGATGCCACGAGCTCACTTTCGCCAAATCAAACCGAATAACCACCGACTAGACTTCGGCATCACTCTCGAAAACCAGATCATTCTCGACATTCTTCAGCAACATCCGCTTCGCTTTGCATTTGCACTAGACCACCGAGTACCCATGTTCTACCTCCAACAATTCTGGTATACACTGACTTATCATCCGGACGAAGGTGACCATCATTTCACGGCTCAGATCGATGACTTTATCACCCGCCTAACTCCAGCCAGGATTCGCCGCATTCTCCGCCTACCGCTTGCTACCGCCGAACACCCGTACGAAGCTTTTGCAACCGAACAACAACTGGTTGCCGATATACTAGCCCTCGGGTACGAATCCCCTGAACCACTCACAAGTCCCGGCCAGTTCAAGAGGATGTACTTGCCTCAGATTTGGTTCACACTATTTACCATAGTTAATCGCTGTCTGACCAGCAAACATACTGGCATGGACAAGGCCAGTACGGCGGTTCTTCGGATCTTTCACGGCATCGCATTCAACCGCCACTACGACTACGCGATGCTCATCTGGACGAACTTTGTAGAACTAATCGAAGACAAATCCAACTTTCGCGACCGTGCATTCGTTCCGTTTCAGAGGTTTCTTCAACTATTCATCCATGCAATGATGACTTCTCGACCTGCCATTCCTAGAAGATCCGGAATTCCCTTAGGCCCAACCTGTGCTCTTAAATTTCTACGCCTGAATGATCGGGTCTTCCAAAATACCTTGCCTATCCCTGAAGCGCTCCTCGCTTATGCTGATCAGAATGCACCTAGTGTAATAGCCTATAGGGAGCGACATGGCTTAATGGCCTAACCACCTCCGGTTGCGCCTGCCCAAGAGCCGATCCAAGAGGAAAATATTGAGGGAGGTGAGGGTCCTAGAATAGAAGAGCAGGGTCAGGATCAAGGGGATCCCGACCAGGGAGATGAGCGCAAAGTGAGGGGACATGACGAGGGAGGTGCATCTGATCAGCCCCCCCCCAACCAACCAACTACCAGCCACCCCCCGCACTCGACCCATTATCCCCACACACCGATTCCAAACTTTAGTCAGCCGACAACGTATCCGCCCCCGCTCTTCATCATCGGATGAAGATGCATCCGACAACCAACCGCTCCGTCGTCGCCAACGCACTGCAGAAATAGAGGTGCAAGCTGTCACCCGCATCGGCCCTCAACCCTCTATAACCGAATCAAGCTCCGAAAACCATGCATCATCAACTGAACCGAATCCTGATCCAATCATCCGTTCACCCACATCCGCTCCTACCCTACCGTCTGATGAGGAACCTCAATTCAACTTCGACTTTGAAGCTAATCAGTCCTCCCCATCTATGTCAGACATCTTCCCTGAAACCTCTATTGGAGAGATAAGGAGAACGGAGGGAGTACAAATAGAAAAAGAATCAGTGAGGATGAGTGAAGGGGAGACAAAAACAATAGAGAGTGAGAGTCAAAAATCCCTCGACCAGGTAACCGCGTCCACTAGCCCTACTCATTCGTTGGGTGTGACTAGTGGACAAGTCGCTGTGGACCTAGCAGCGCATTTGCACGCCCCTCCCAGCCACTCTGAAGGCTCACAACAGCCAACAGTTTCAACAATACTTGTGAGTCTAGCATCTTATCTAGCTCCCCTCCACTCGGGAGGTATAGCTATTGAGTCAAGAGGCAGTAGCTCACCTGCTTCGACTTCGGTTGTGTGCACATCGAGTCTAGAGCCTGCTAGGGGACACGAGTCTTTACACACTGCGAGCCTCCGTGGCCCAGTCGGAACTCCCATAGTGATGTCCATTCCGGACATTCCACGAGGATTGGGAGGAAATCCTACCAGCGCTACATCTTCGCCAATGCTGAACGTAGGTCATACAGTTGAATCAACTGTTATGTCAACGGGCAATCTAAGTGATCCCGGAGTTACCCCCACAGCTACCACCTCTTCGTCCTTCTCTATTCCCCCGGAAGGTTAAGCACTCATTGCGACTCACTTACAAAGGGCACGAGACACTCTTGCTGAACATCTGGTCCTTATGACACTCTTGCTGCGCGTCTTAAAGAGCCGACTCCTGTTCACACCGAATCTGCTCATGCAAACTCCAGCCGTCCAAGCACCAGCCACTCGCCACCGCCACCATCACCCCCCGAAGATCGACCACATTCCCCGCATCGATATGAGTATAACACCGATGAACTCATGTCGATGTTGTATGCTAATCTGCTCGCTGAATCCAATGCCACCGGTCAACCGGAGGATTTACTTGAAGGTCTTCTTCGCCGCAATTTTCAAATCCCCACCGTAACTCGTCACGAGTTCGATGTATTCCGCGCGCACATAGACCAAGAGCTCGCCGACATGAAAAATGCCCAACAACGCCAAACGGAAGACATCCTGGGTGCTATTACTGCTCTTCGTACGGAAATCCAAGAGTCTTGCCGTCCGACAGTTCGTACTTCTACTTCCAGACCTCATCAGGACGATCCGGGCTCCGTTCCAACTCGTCCTGAGGGGGAGACACGCCAAACGGCAAGATCACGATCTAGAGCATCTGCTGCCTCAGCTTCAAGACCACATGCTCAATCCACCCAACAATGGAAATGCACTTCAACGACTCAAGAGGACGATACACCAACGGTTGAAAAGCCTGCGGATATCGAATTCGAGAGTACAGCAGCCGAACCAGCCGAACCTGCTGAACCATCCGAACCTGCCGAACCAAAACAAAATGAAGAACGAGTCGATGTTCAACGTCTGCACAACTCACTTCGAAACTGGTTTCGAGATCCATATGAACCAGTACTTCAAGACAAGACTATGTGAACTTGAGGCACACAGCAAGAAACTATGCCTTAAGGGATCAAAACGAACCAAGACTCCTACCTCATCAAATTCGGTGGCAGCGAATGTTAATGGACAGTAAGTCCAAATGGGTGAATCAGCAGATACGTGTGCCATATCTTGAGGAAACCATGGAGAAGATGTTCCGCAAAAAAGCAAAACCTGATGATCTGGCACACATTCATCTAGTGATGGAAATGGATCCTGCTCAAGTTAGAGAGTATCTCCATATTCTAAGGATGAGAGCTTTACCTCAAGCTGAAGTGGTCTCTAGGCACAGGGTTGTCGGGATTTTGAAGATAGACACTGCAAGGATTTTCCAAGTCGAATATCCGATTTTCACTGTTCAAAGAGAAGACGGTAAAACGTATTCCTTCTCTGAAGCCGATTTTGCTAATCTCGATATTATGGACTTGGAGATCATCTACAATGATCTGAGAGATAAGGGCAACCGAAACATACACGAGCAAAGAGCTTTAAGGGCAGTGGTTAGACATGTTCAGAAAGAGCTTAGGTACAGTTATCTTCATGATCTTCAACGAGGAATCGACAGCGAGCAGAAGAAGATACACATTACTAAGCCTGATCAATCTTTGTTCGTACTCCGAGTACTTTGGTCGCCACTGTCATCACTCGTCCAGTACATGATGTTGTTTGGATGCATCCTTCTAGAGAAAAGTGGTTTCTCAGATTTCATGAAGTGGCTGCATATTCTGACGGTACATTATGGGGAATTCGGAACAGGCTTAAGTCAGAACTTGCTACAGATAGAAAGAGCGCAACACGGATGAGCAATGACAAAAGAAACTCTCTCTTAGAAGCGATCAAGATAATCGACGAGATAATTATTTATCGACAAACCCTGCGAAGATTTGAAGGCATGTTCGAGCTTAGAAGATGAAGACTCATTTTGCCACAAAGGGGGAGATTGTTAGGTCTATTATTATTATTGTGACAAAATAAGGAAAGGATATGCTTTATTGTAAAAGGAAGTTTATAATTCCTTAAACTCTTGTTTCCTTAATTAGACTAGACCTAGCAATATAAATACATGCCTAGGGTTTTACTTTAGAAAAGTCGATTAAGATATTATTTTAGAGAGAGAGCTGAAACCGTGAATCATATTATAGTCGCCATATACACTTTCAAGAGATATATGACTACGTAAGTTCTTTAAATCATTGTTCATGTCATATTACTTTCATATTAACTGTTTATTGTCATTGTGCTTGTTATAATGGGATCAACATCCTCTAACCTTGAACAAGGACCCTAAAGGCAAACCTGTCAATGTCACTGCCTATAGAGGAATGATTGGCTCTCTGCTGTATCTTACAGCTAGCCGACCTGATATCATGTATTCTATTTGTCTCTGTGCAAGATATCAAGCTGAACCCAAGGAATCCCATCTGATCGCTGTAAAATGAATCTTCAGATATCTGAAAGGAACTCCTAATTTTGGTCTTTGGTATCCCAAAGGTTCAGGGTTCGATGTAACCGGTTTCTCTGATAGTGATTCTGCAGGATGCAAGATTGATAGGAAGAGTACCAATGGTTGCTGTCAGCTACTTGGTGGTAAGTTGGACAAGTAAAAAGCAAAACTCAGTATGCACATCAACTGCTTATGCTGAATACGTAGCCGCTGGAAGTTGTTGTGCCCAAATCCTTTGGATGAGGAACCAACTTAGAGACTACGATATTAAGCTGTCCAAAATCCCTATTTACTCGCACTAGTGCTATCACTAACCATGTACTTCACTCAAAAACCAAGCATATCGAGATCAAATATCACTTATCAGAGATCATGTTATGAATGGTGAAATTGAACTCCATTTTGTACCCCGTGAATATCAGCTCACTGACCTTTTTACTAAGCCTCTTGATGAGACTAGATTCAATCTATTAATCAGCGTACTTGGTATGTTAAACGCTGAAAAATGACCTTCTCAATAATTAACATTATTCAGTAAGTATCAGACTGACATTCAAATTCATTAGTCATGATTTGAACTTTGACTCAGCGATACATATATCTTACCAAGGTATGTACTTCTTTTCCATACACTCACTGAACATCTTTTAATTCAGAGAATGGTTCTCTAAAGAGAAAACCCATCACTGAAACATTTACGTTCAAATGATGAGTATTTTAAATGGATAATGATTAAACATTTATTATTTAAAGGATAATCTTATCATTTTTCCAAAAGAAAATGACACGTCAGACCTTTTTCTGACACACGATGGACCTTAACGTTTCCTATCCCATCAAACCCTAGGAACATGCAATAGGTTATCATTACCATTCAAAAACCTAAAACCGTCGTTTAGTTTTCTTTCTCTCTCCTATTTCTCTCTCATCCAACTATATAAGGAAAACTTAATTCCTTTTCATTCTTTACGCGCTCAAAACTTCTAAAGCAAGAAAGCATTTGAATTCCCTCTGCAATTCTTCAAGAACACCAAGAACAAGCACTTGTACGTTTTTTTTTCTCCTCACTCTTTCATGGTTCGATCTAATTTTTTTTACTTACTGTGTATGAACAACAACTTAAATGTTGTTTATAACTTCTGCTCATCTTCTATAACCCTTCGTTATAAAGATTTATTTCTTAAACTGGATTAAAACCCCAAATCTCAATAAAACCATGTTCTAACTTTCTTTCTTAGAACATAAGACATTTTGGTCTATTTGATCCAAAACCTAACCTAATTTTTTTCTAAAATCAGTTTATGGTACATTTTTGTACAAAAAAATAAACACTTTGGTATATTTTTAACTAAAACTTTGTTCAAACATTTTTCTTTAAATCTGCCAAATAACAAGTATTTTGACTTTGTTCATCAAAACACTTGTTTTTCCCATCTTTTTGGTATTCTTTATACCAATATCTCTGGTTTATACTCTTTTGTATTAAACCATGATTTTCTATTTGGTGTTCCTATCTTTGAAACAGCAATGGCAACCACCAGCGAGAACGTCAACATCACCTCTGAAGCTGAAGTTCTACCAGTGACTAACTTTGTTGCTGCACCTGAAGCCACCTTCACTCCTGAGCAGGCTCAAGTCAAGCCAAGCAACTATGTGGCTCCCCTAGATATCCCTACTGATAGATATCATTTCAATGATGGTGTTGCCTTTCTCGAGAAGTGCCCTCTGAAATATGCACTTACTCACGTACCTATTGGAATTACCTCTCATCTCTAACAATTTTGGTACACTGACCATTGCACCACGGTCACCACTGACAAAGGCAACCAACTCCCTGCCATCCAATTCACCATCAGCTTGGGGACCTTTGCTTTTACTATTGGCGTTGTCAGAGCTGCTCTTCACCTCCCATCAAGAGGAAAGAATCAACAATGGGTCTCTGCACCCTCCAGGGAAGAGATAATCTCCTTCCTTGACCTCATTGGTTACAACTGGCCTATTGCTGAAGACACCTACAAAGTTAACAAAGTGATAACCAAGGTGGAGAAGAAGATATTGCCAGTGAGGTGGCAATACATCTTTTCTCACGTGATTCAGTGCTTAGGCACTAAGACTAGCTCCCAAGATCAACCCAGCAAGCAATTCTTGGATATGGCCTTCTCACTCTGCAACGGCCACAAGTTAGACTACGCTGAATATATTTTCAGCGAACTGTACAGCTGGGTGTAAGCATGGAAGAGGGAAAAGACTATTCTTTACCCAAGATTCGTGGCTACAATCTTGGAATTCGTTTATGAGGGATACCCCACTGAGGGAAATAAAAAATTCTCCCATATTGGGAAGAAATCCTTGGAAATCGATGAAAGGCCGAGAGATGCCCCTACCTCCCATACATGTTGAAACTCATCAGGGAAGTTGACCCTGTAATCACTTCAACCTCTACTTCTACCACTCTAGTGTTAAACGTGTCTAGATCACTGACCAACCCATCAGTGAGGTGGCAATACATCATGATTTTTCCCCTATTCTCTTGTGTTTTATTTGTGTAGGTCATAGATTATCACAATTTTATAAAACTTTTACATGTTTTGGTGTAAAATCTCTCCACAAACTCAGAATTTTTGGATATTAGAAGAAGTAGCTAAAAAAATGTAAGAAAAGTGGGGTTTTCACCCAAAAATGGTAAGAAAATGAGGGTAAAGTTGTTACCTTGTTTGGATGATGATTAGAGCTTCTAAATCCTTGTATGAACTTGATCTTGATGATGATTTGAAATGAGAAATGGCTGGAGTTTTTGTTTTAGAGAGGGAGAAAATGTCTCTTCACTTCTAGAGAGAGAGAGGTGAGAGAAAATTTTGAATTTTGAACATGCAAAATGAGGAGAAAAATGAAAAAAATGTATTTATATGGGGGTTTAGAGAGGAGGCCGGCCATGGGGGCCCACTCCTCTCAAAATCATATATTTGTTTTATAAATAAAATAAAACTCAAGCCCAATTAAGAATACAATGTCATTTTCTCAATTTTTGGCCCTTTTTCCTCAAAATGTAAGCCCAAAAGTGATAAAATTCTATAAAAATAGAAGTTTTATATTTGAAACATTAAAACTATATATTTTATATACATTGGGTATAAATTAGAGCATTTGGCACCTGTATTGGAAGTTTCGGACGATTACGGGTCGGAACCGGACATTTTTAAGCGACTACCGGAAATGCTAGGGGTTTTTCGGCCATTCTAAACCAACTATTTCTTAATCTTAAGATTTAAACTATATAAAAACTAATAAACTTAATAGAAGCTAACCTGAAAGCTCGAATTTTGACAGTTGTCACAGTCTTCCCCCGTTAAAGAAATTTCGTCCCGAAATTTAAGAAGTGGCTTTCTCCGGGGTGTTCGTGAATAAGCTGAGATATTTTTGGTTCATCAAATCTTCACGTTCCCAGGTATATTCTGGACCATGTTTCGCATTCCAACGGACCTTAATAATAGGGATTTTACTGCGCCTTAACCGTTTAACTTCTCGATCCAAAACCTCAACTGGTTCTTCAACGAAGTTTAACCAATCGTTAATCTGAACGTCGTCTATGGGTAACATCAACGTTTCATCTGCTAGACATTTCTTTAGATTCGACACATGAAATGTGTCGTGGATTGCGCTTAGATTTTGCGGTAACTTTAACTTGTACGCCACTGGTCCGATTCTTTCGAGTATTTCGAATGGACCAATGTATCTGGGACCCAGCTTGCCTCTCTTCCTGAAGCGTACCAGTCCCTTCCATGGGGACACTTTTAATAGCACTTTATCTCCCACTTGAAACTCCAACGACTTTCTCCGATTATCCGCATAACATTTCTGACGGTCTCTTGCTGTCTTGAGTCTTTCTTTGATGATTGAGATCTTATCAGTGGTTTCCTGGATAATATCAGGCGTTGTCGTTCGTCTATCTCCGACTTCTACCCAGCTAAGCGGCGATCTGCACTTACGTCCGTATAGAGCTTCGTACGGTGCACATTGTATGCTGGTATGATAGCTGTTGTTATAGGAGAATTCAACAAGTGGCAGGTGAGTATCCCAACTTCCACCGAAATCTATAGCGCAAGCCCGTAACATATCCTCTAGCGTTTGAATAGTTCTTTCCGATTGTCCATCCGTTTGAGGATGATAGGCGGTGCTATAATCCAAACGTGTACCCAATGCCTTTTGGAGTGATTGCCAAAAACGCGATGTAAATCGTGTATCTCTGTCCGAAATAATGGAAATAGGCACACCATGACGTGTAACTATTTCATTAATATAGATTTGCGCACGCCTTTCCATACTGAAATATTCGCGAATGGGAATGAAATGAGCCGATTTGGTAAGTCGGTCTACTATAACCCATATTGTGTCGTGCCCCTTTCCAGTTCTGGGTAATTTAGTTACGAAATCCATTGTTATTTGCTCCCACTTCCACTATGGTATTTCAGGTTGTTGGAGTAAACCAGATGGTTTCTGATGTTCAACCTTTATCTTAGCACAAGTCAGGCACTTGCTTACGAATACAAAGAACATCTTTTCTTCATTCCCGGCCACCAATAATACTCCTTCAAATCCTTATACATTTTATCTGCTCCTGGGTGAATCGAATATCTGGATCGATGGGCTTCATCCAAAATGGTTGACCGTAGATCACCAACCTTCGGTACCCATGCTTTATTCTTGAAGTAATACACACCATCCTCTTGCATTTCAATTTCTTTCTCTAAATGTTGCAAGGTTTCATTCTTCCTATTTTCTTCTTTTAAAACTTCTCTTTGTGCTTCAATAATTTGAGTTTTTAAACTCGTCTGGACCATTACTCCCATAGCACATACTCTTGTTGGTTTTACTCTTTCCTTTCGGCTTAACGCGTCGGCTACCACATTAGCTTTTCCCGAATGGTACTTTATTTCACAGTCGTAGTCACTAAGTAGTTCCACCCATCTTCTGCCTCATATTGAGCATTTTACGGTCAAGGATGTGTTGGAGGGTTTTATGATCGTTGAAAATGGTGCACTTGGTGCCGTATAGGTAGTGTCTCCAGATTTTGAGTGCGAACACCACCGCCCCTAATTCCAAATCATGAGTGGTGTAATTCTTCTCGTGAATCTTTAGTTGTCTCGAAGCGTATGCAATAACTTTGTCTTTTTGCATTAACACGCAGCCCATTCCATGATGTGAAGCATCACAGTAGACTACGAAGTTTTCGACTCCTTCAGGTAGAGCCAGAATTGGTGCGTTGCATAACTTGTGTTTGAGCGTCTGGAAGGCTTCTTCTTGTTTCTCTCCCCAAATAAACTTTTTATCTTTTTGTGTTAGAGTCGTTAGTGGTTGCGCGATCTTAGAGAAATTCTCGATTAATCGGCGGTAATAACCTGCCAATCCCAGAAATTGTCGGATCTCGGTCGGTGTCTTTGGGGCTTCCCATTTCTTAATGGCCTCAATCTTAGCTGGATCAACTTGGATTCCTTTTTCATTCACCACATGGCCAAGAAAGTGTACCTCACGAATCCAGAATTCACATTTAGAGAATTTCGCGTACAACCTCTCGTCTCTGAGCAATTCCAATATCAACTTCAAGTGTTGCTCATGCTCCTTTTTGTCTCGAGAATAAATGAGTATATCATCTATAAATACGATCACGAATTTGTCTAGGTATGGTCGACATACTCTATTCATCAAATCCATGAAGACCGTAGGTGCGTTTGTTAGACCAAATGGCATGACTAGGAACTCGTAGTGACCGTATCGAGTCCTAAAGGCCGTCTTAGGGATATCTTCTTCTCGCACTCTCATTTGATGATATCCAGACCTAAGATCGATCTTCGAGAAGTACGTTGCACCTTGAAGTTGGTCAAACAAATCATCAATCCGGGGAAGGGGGTATCGGTTCTTAATTGTCAACTTGTTGAGTTCCCTATAATCGATACACATTCGAAAAGATCCATCTTTCTTTTTAACAAATAAGATTGGAGCTCCCCAAGGTGAAGAGCTGGGTCTGATGAATCCCTTATCGAGTAACTCACCGAAGTTGTTCGACGGTTCTCGCATATCGGATGGCGCTAACCGGTATGGTGATTTCGCCACGGCGCGGCTCCGGGAATTAAATCGATGTGAAATTCAACTTGTCTTGGCGGGGGTATTCCGGGCAAGTCGTGCGGGAATACTTCGGGAAAGTCCCGAACTATAGGAATATCTTGAACGCGTTTTTCTTCGACTTTCTTATTCTTAACGTGAGCTAGAAAGACAATACCGTCCTTTCTCAAATGCTTTCGCATTTTCATACACGTTACTATTTTAACACTCCTTCTAGTTTTCTCGCCGTGTACTTCGAGTTTTCCCCTTCGGGTAATGGAACTCGAATGATCTTTTTGGAACAACAAATTTCATCTCGGTTTTTGGAGAACCAATCCATACCCACGATTATGTCGAAACTTCCCAATTTAATTGGTATTAGATCTATACTAAAATCTCTATTGGCCAAACTGAAGGTGCAGTTCATTAATATGTCTTTAGCCCTACATTCTTGTCCGTTGGCATATTCAATGACATATATTTCTTTCAATTTTTGAGGTTTTAAATTTATCTTTGATCTAAATTACGTCGCCACAAAACTCCTATCCGCTCCGAGAATCAAATAGTACGGACGCATAATGATTATTCGGAAGAAACGTACACCGTAACGACATCCGGGTTTTGCCTTGCTTCCTCTCGCTCCAATCTCAAACACTCGACCTCTTGCCGGACCTCCTTGATTTCCTCGGTTGGCCGGTCTTGCTTGATGAGTGTTCGGTCTACGATTCCATCGTGGACATGTATTCCGAAAGTGATCCGGGCTTCCACACTCAAAACATGCCCGCCTTCTGTGCTCCTGCAATCCTTGGCATAATGACCTCCTTTGTTGCATTTTTGACGGACAATACATTGTCCGGTATCGTCTATTGCATTTGTCACATTTGGGATAAGGTCCTTTCCCTTTCTCTGCGGGTTGAGTTTGAATTCCGTAGTTACCCGTAGTTCTTTGTTCCTTGCTTGTCCTTTTTCCAAGCCGCTTTCTCATTGGTTCATCCAGTTTTCTCTTCCCTTGTGCCTTATCCCTTACAAACAATCCCGAGCGAGTAGCATTGTTTGTGAGTACGGTTGCCGAACTTCTCGCCTCTTGTAGAGTTTTTGGGTTTGCTGAGGTAACATCCCCGCGTATCTCCGGAGATAATCCCCAAATATACCTATCAACGCGGTTCTCTTCAGGCGTTACCAGATGCGGTACCATTTTTGCCAATTCATGAAATCGGGCTGTGTAGGAGTCGATATCATTCCCTCTCATTTCATGATTCCACAATTCCGCTTCCAAATTTTCCGAATTTCGCTTCTTGGGCGGTATTCTTCTTTCAACATTTTCTTGAAATCCTCCCACGTAAGGCCCGTTAGCGCCTTCTCGACCACGGGTTTGTACTTGTATATTCCACCATGTTAACGCTCGTCCTTGTAATAAGCATGTAGCAAACTCTACCTTCTTACCTTCGGTACATTTGCTAATATGGAGCACAGACTCCATGCTCTCTATCCAAGTTAATAATCCCACGGCTCCCTCAGTTCCATGAAATTCTTTAGGGTTACAGCTCCTAAAGGATTTATATGTACATTCTCTGTTTCCAGACCCTTGACTGTTGTTTTGATTATTGTTCAGGCCAGCAGCCACTTGACTAACAATGTTCGGAAGTGCAGCAATAAGTTGTTCGGACACAAGTCTCGCAACTTTGGAATTCTCTCTTCTTGGAGGCATTGTTCTAAACACGATTTTAAATTGAGTTTTAGTCAATTTTGTGTTACAATGGCCATTATAAATCTACTTACTAAATCATACACATCTTATAACATACATCCAATACTACTCACGAACACATACATTTCAAAACAACATGAGATAAATAGATAACTTACATAATTATCAAAAATAAACCAAAGTAATTCAAACATAAGTTTTAAAGTACAACCCAAATAACATAAAATTGTTTAATCTTAAACATCTAGGCTATAAACCTCAAAAGCAAATATGGTTCTCCAAAAGATTCTTAATAACAGAAGTTCCCTAATGGATCATTACCCAAATCAATACTCCTATCATCACCATCAGTGCTCCTAATGCCCAAGACAGATACGTGTACAGCCTCCGAGTAGCCCTCCCGGCCTCATGTGCGATCACCCTGATCCCCGTAGTGATCTCGTCCTGAGTGTGCAAGACTGTAAGAATGCTTTCTAAGGCCTGCTTAATCTCTTCTAGTCTATCTCGCTGTCCCTGTATCTGAACATCCAATCCTGTGACCTAGAGGTTCTCGGTTGCCGTCATCCCTTGAGGCTGCGGCTCTGGAACTCTCACGGCCGGAGACGGAGGCGTCACGCTTCGCGATCGAGATCGCGATCCAGCTGGTTCGCCCGACGGGTCGGACGGAACCGTGAATACCACCCTTCGGCCAGGGAGGACACGCTTTCGGGCTGTCCGACTAGTCCTAGGTCCGCGTGACGATCCAGCCACATCGACCGGAGGTGGCGCAGGTACAGAAATCTCCACAGAAGTCTCTCGGGTGGCCGCGTCACTTTCCTCAGACGGATCACTCTCTTCAAGTATGGGCTGGTTCCTCCTAGGGAGGCTAGTAAAGTACCCGGATTCGTCGGGGGAGTGATCGGGAGTGGAAGAAGAGCTAGACATTTTAAACTGCGGCAGTAACAAATTTAATTACTAAATGCACTTTAGTAAAAAAAAAATTAAAATACTTATGCAAACTCACACTTATGACCATGCTTTCCATTTGGGCAAGAAGTTCCCAATATAATTGTTCCATGTCTCCCCTATACATATTGAATTAGACATAGGTGATCAGGCTTTGCCTAATATCAATATGCTAAGTCGACACTTATTCCAATTATACTAGTACTAAGCTTTTTTTTTTTTTTTTTTTTTTTTTATAAAAACAGTTTTCGAAAACTTTTGGTTATAGTATTTGTTTAGAAAAACCGGTGTTCTCTATAACCTATGGCTCTGATACCAAGTCTGTCACACCCCGCTAAAGCGGAAACACGAGGCGTAATAGCGCAAGATTTCATAACAATAGGATAAAAACAACACCAACCATCCATTCAAATAAACAACAGTTTAAGTTTAAAATTTTACATTTTGCATCAATTACAAGTTCTAACAAAAATCAAAATAAACCAAGTGTTTCGACTAAACAGTTTTCAAATAAACAAGATGGTTGATGTCGACGCGCCCACATAAAAGAAAGATTTGGTTAATCTTTTCTTACCCCTGAAAAGCATGATAAAAACAAGGTCAACTACAAAGAGTTGGTGAGTTCACAGGTTTTCAATATTTCAAAAATAATCAATTGTGTGAGTGAATATGAGCAAAATAAATTTTTGGCACTTATTGATATCTTAAAACGTTAAGTCATTATGTACTCTAATTTTTGTATATAAAGAGCCACCACTAAACCTTTCGACCACAAAACAATATTTTTAATTCTACCTTAGCGGTGGGACTTGTACCCCATATATGTAGATCCTTCGTTTTTAAGTATCGTGCACCCCTACCTGTAGTTTCTAGGTGGGATTGCTATCCACACCCCTACTTATCGGTTTTTAGGTGGGATTGTCTGTCCAAATAGCGCTATCCACAAATACCCTCGGCTCCTCACTTGAGTTAATAGTAGTGTACAAACTTTTATGTTACATTTTACTCAATATAACTATTAGTGTACATGCCTTAGTGCCCACAACATCAACTTTAACAAGATTTCATAATCATAATGACAATGGCTCATAAAACACATTCAATTATGCTTTTCACCCCAAAACGTATAAAACACTTTGAAAGAGGGGCTGTGAATACTCACCTTATAGCAACGCTCCGCAACGCAAACAATACAATTCGAATCTCCGCACAATGACCTAATGCTTCCCTATCAAAGAGTAATACTCAAAACCGTCACTTATAGGTCTAATACTACTTAGAGGTGAATAAATCTTAAGCCCATAAGTGTCTATATATGTCCAATTATACATAATGCCCATATGCTCATTAATATCGTAATTTATACCGAAAGTGATCTTATTATCCATCACATGATCAATATTTATAAAAATCAATTAAGTCCAGAATTTCTCTTCTGGACAGAAACTAATTGTCCTAAAAATGATCAGTTTTCAAGGGCTTCCAAAATGATCTAGTTTCCTATATTTTTATATAAGATAAATTACTGAGTTTTGGTCTTTGTGACCAAATTGCATGCCTTTTGGACATGTACAAGTGGTTCAAATAATTCATGCAAAATATTATATCACAACCGGTAAAACAGATTACACCATGTTAGTGAATCACTCACTTAAGGAGTTATACTCAGTGTTTTCTAGAATTTCCAGTTGGATTGGAATCATAACTCATAAAGGAAACTTTTGAGATAAGATTCACTGATTTTCAAGAAGTTATGAAGGAGGTATGACACTACAAAGTTGCATGCACAATTCTGCCATTAGCTGACAGATTGCACACTTAACTTAAATAAATTGGTTAGTGCCTCAAAACTTCATATTTTTGCATGAAACTGGATCCATATGAATCCTAACTCATAAAATGAAGTTCTAGAAAAAGAATCATGCATTAAAGACAAATAACAAAGGAGATACTAACACACAAAGTAGAGTTTAGCTGCTGGTGGTTTCACAGATTGCACACCTAAAGTATTTTAGGTGTTTGGAGGGTCAAAACTCCATATTTTTAAGTGATTCCACTTGCAAACTGAAGATAACTCATAAATATAACTCTCAAAAGAAAAATCATCCTTTTTCATTGAGTTTTGAGAGAGATATGGCCATTTTAACATGCATGCACAAATCTGTCAGCTTTGGACAGATTGCACACTCATTTTGTTTTGAAAAGTTGAAACCTCAAATAACCATTTTTTTGAATGAAATCAGATGCATATGAAAGGTAACTCATTAAGCTAACTTCCAGAAGAAAAATCAAGTGATTTGGAGGAATATTCAAAGAGTTATGGTCGTTCAAAGTAGGGTTTACCTACTGTTGAACTTCCAGATGCACATGCATCTTGTTATGAGCATTTGGGGGGTCAAAACTCAATGTTTTTGAGTGAGACCACTTGGATTAGAACCCCAACTCACTAAATAAACTTGTAGAAAGAAGATTCATGATATTTGAACATAAAAATTGTAAGAAATTGACGATTTACACACATGCATGAATCTGCCAGAACCAAAATAACCATTTTTGTTCAAGAACACATAAAATCATGATTTTTCCCCTATTCTCTTGAGTTTTATTTGTGTAGGTCATAGATTATCACCATTTTATAAACATTTTACATGTTTTGGTGTAAAATCTCTCCACAAACTCAGAATTTTTGGATATTAGAAGAAGTAGCTAAAAAAATGTAAGAAAAGTGGGGTTTTCACCCAAAAATGGTAAGAAAATGAGGGTAAAGTTGTTACCTTGTTTGGATGATGATTAGAGCTTCTAAATCCTTGTATGAACTTGATCTTGATGATGATTTGAAATGAGAAATGGCTGGAGTTTTTGTTTTAGAGAGGGAGAAAATGTCTCTTCACTTCTAGAGAGAGAGGTGAGAGCAAATTTTGAATTTTGAACATGCAAAATGAGGAGAAAAATGAAAAAAAAATGTATTTATATGGGGGTTTAGAAAGGAGGCCGGCCATGGGGGCCCACTCCTCTCAAAATCATATATTTGTTTTATAAATAAAATAAAACTCAAGCCCAATTAAGAATACAATGTCATTTTCTCAATTTTTGGCCCTTTTTCCTCAAAATGTAAGCCCAAAAGTGATAAAATTCTATAAAAATAGAAGTTTTATATTTGAAACATTAAAACTATATATTTTATATACATTGGGTATAAATTAGAGCATTTGGCACTGTATTGGAAGTTTCGGACAGTTACGGGTCGGAACCGGACATTTTTAAGCGACTACCGGAAATGCTAGGGGTTTTTCGGTCATTCTAAACCAACTATTTCTTAATCTTAAGATTTAAACTATATAAACACTAATAAACTTAATAGAAGCTAACCTGAAAGCTCGAATTTTGACAGTTGTCACACTCTCAAAGGACCTTTCTTCACAAATTTGAATTTCCCTCTTTCTCTCTGAAAAACCCTTCAAGTTCCTGGCTATCCAAGATCAAAATCTCCAAACTTCGAGTTTTTCAAATCCGAAAGCAACACCAGGTTCGTAATTCTCCCCTTACCATCTTTAATTCTTGCACCTTGTTCCTAAAACTGTTGCATGATGATGTTTTCATTGCTTGACTGTTCGTTTTTTTGGGGTCTATATGGGTTTCCGATTTTGACTGTTCAACAGTCAAAATCGTGGGTAGAGTTAGTGTTTTGGCCTTAAGTCCTTTACTAAAAGTATTCCCTATCACTAATCGCACCTAGAAATAGGATTTTGCCTTAGTTTTAGGCCCTGTTTGAAATCTGGGCACTTACAAGTTCTATGTCTGGTTTATGCATTTTTATCGAGTCCTTCATTGACCCTTAAGTTTTTATCGAGTGTTGTTACAGTGACCAAGAACACCATCATTTTGTCCAAGTGTTTTTATCGAGCCTTTATGACTCGATAACCTTCCTTGTCGATTATCATAAACTCGATGAAAAACACCAAGTGTTTTTATCGAGCCTTTATGAATCGACAACTTTTGTTATCGAATTTCATAAACTCGATGAAAAACACCAAGTGTTTTTATCAAGCCTTTATGATTCGACAACTTTTGTTATCGAATTTCATAAACTCGATGAAAAATACCAAGTGTTTTTCTCGAGCCTTTATGACTCGATAACTATTTTTATCGAATTTCATAAACTCGATGAAAAACACCAACTTTTTTTTATCGAGCCTGTATGACTCGATAACATTTGTTATCGACTCACAATCGATCGATGAAAACTACTAAGTACTCTCATCGAGTCATTTTGGATCGATATCCTGCCCTTACTTTGTCCATGTATTTTCATCGAGCCTCATAGATTTGACATAGATCGATATCCTGCCCTTGCTTCATAGATCGATATTTTTTACTAAAAAGTGTTCAAGTACTTTCATCGACCCTTAGGCACTCGATAACCTGTTCTTCTCAATTCTCAATGACTCGATAACCCCTCTACGGGTTTGCTCTAAATTTGTTTCAAAGTCTAGTTGTCGAGTCTCCTTCAATCGACAAACATTTTTTATCGCTCCCATTGCACTCGATAAAAATTGTTATCGACCCAATGAGACCCGATAAAAAGACTTGGCTTTTTTTTTAAAACTCTCAACACTAACTGTACACTTGGTTTGCCTAACTGTCTTATTTCAGAAACCAATGGCAGCCATGAATGACCCAAACATGTCCGATGATGAAAACCCGATGCCATCCGAACGCTCGACCGAATCAAGCATCAACGCAGCAAACCGGGATGACCTCTTGATGCCACGAGCTCACTTTCGCCAAATCAAACCGAATAACCACCGACTAGACTTCGGCATCACTCTCGAAAACCAGATCATTCTCGACATTCTTCAGCAACATCCGCTTCGCTTTGCATTTGCACTAGACCACCGAGTACCCATGTTCTACCTCCAACAATTCTGGTATACACTGACTTATCATCCGGACGAAGGTGACCATCATTTCACGGCTCAGATCGATGACTTTATCACCCGCCTAACTCCAGCCAGGGATTCGCCGCATTCTCCGCCTACCGCTTGCTACCGCCGAACACCCACACGAAGCTTTTGCAACCGAACAACAACTGGTTGCCGATATACTAGCCCTCGGGTACGAATCCCCTGAACCACTCACAAGTCCCGGCCAGTTCAAGAGGATGTACTTGCCTCAGATTTGGTTCACACTATTTACCATAGTTAATCGCTGTCTGACCAGCAAACATACTGGCATGGACAAGGCCAGTACGGCGGTTCTTCGGATCTTTCACGGCATCGCATTCAACCGCCACTACCACTACGCGATGCTCATCTGGACGAACTTTGTAGAACTAATCGAAGACAAATCCAACTTTCGCGACCGTGCATTCGTTCCGTTTCAGAGGTTTCTTCAACTATTCATCCATGCAATGATGACTTCTCGACCTGCCATTCCTAGAAGATCCGGAATTCCCTTAGGCCCAACCTGTGCTCTTAAATTTCTACGCCTGAATGATCGGGTCTTCCAAAATACCTTGCCTATCCCTGAAGCGCTCCTCGCTTATGCTGATCAGAATGCACCTAGTGTAATAGCCTATAGGGAGCGACATGGCTTAATGGCCCAACCACCTCCGGTTGCGCCTGCCCAAGAGCCGATCCAAGTGGAAAATATTGAGGGAGGTGAGGGTCCTAGAATAGAAGAGCAGGGTCAGGATCAAGGGGATCCCGACCAGGGAGATGAGCGCACTGTGAGGGGACATGACGAGGGAGGTGCATCTGATCAGCCCCCCCCAACCAACCAACTACCAGCCACCCCCGCACTCGACCCATTATCCCCACACACCGATTCCAAACTTTAGTCAGCCGACAACGTATCCGCCCCCGCTCTTCATCATCGGATGAAGATGCATCCGACAACCAACCGCTCCGTCGTCGCCAACGCACTGCAGAAATAGAGGTGCAAGCTGTCACCCGCATCGGCCCTCAACCCTCTATAACCGAATCAAGCTCCGAAAACCATGCATCATCAACTGAACCGAATCCTGATCCAATCATCCGTTCACCCACATCCGCTCCTACCCTACCGTCTGATGAGGAACCTCAATTCAACTTCGACTTTGAAGCTAATCAGTCCTCCCCATCTATGTCAGACATCTTCCCTGAAACCTCTATTGGAGAGATAAGGAGAACGGAGGGAGTACAAATAGAAAAAGAATCAGTGAGGATGAGTGAAGGGGAGACAAAAACAATAGAGAGTGAGAGTCAAAAATCCCTCGACCAGGTAACCGCGTCCACTAGCCCTACTCATTCGTTGGGTGTGACTAGTGGACAAGTCGCTGTGGACCTAGCAGCGCATTTGCACGCCCCTCCCAGCCACTCTGAAGGCTCACAACAGCCAACAGTTTCAACAATACTTTTGAGTCTAGCATCTTATCTAGCTCCCCTCCACTCGGGAGGTATAGCTATTGAGTCAAGAGGCAGTAGCTCACCTGCTTCGACTTCGGTTGTGTGCACATCGAGTCTAGAGCCTGCTAGGGGACACGAGTCTTTACACACTGCGAGCCTCCGTGGCCCAGTCGGAACTCCCATAGTGATGTCCATTCCGGACATTCCACGAGGATTGGGAGGAAATCCTACCAGCGCTACATCTTCGCCAATGTTGAACGTAGGTCATACAGTTGAATCAACTGTTATGTCAACGGGCAATCTAAGTGATCCCGGAGTTACCCCCACAGCTACCACCTCTTCGTCCTTCTCTATTCCCCCGGAAGGTTAAGCACTCATTGCGACTCACTTACAAAGGGCACGAGACACTCTTGCTGAACATCTGGTCCTTATGACACTCTTGCTGCGCGTCTTAAAGAGCCGACTCCTGTTCACACCGAATCTGCTCATGCAAACTCCAGCCGTCCAAGCACCAGCCACTCGCCACCGCCACCATCACCCCCCGAAGATCGACCACATTCCCCGCATCGATATGAGTATAACACCGATGAACTCGTGTCGATGTTGTATGCTAATCTGCTCGCTGAATCCAATGCCACCGGTCAACCGGAGGATTTACTTGAAGGTCTTCTTCGCCGCAATTTTCAAATCCCCACCGTAACTCGTCACGAGTTCGATGTATTCCGCGCACACATAGACCAAGAGCTCGCCGACATGAAAAATGCCCAACAACGCCAAACGGAAGACATCCTGGGTGCTATTACTGCTCTTCGTACGGAAATCCAAGAGTCTTGCCGTCCGGCAGTTCGTACTTCTACTTCCAGACCTCATCAGGACGACCCGGGCTCCGCTCCAACTCGTCCTGAGGGGGAGACACGCCAAACGGCAAGATCACGATCTAGAGCATCTGCTGCCTCAGCTTCAAGACCACATGCTCAATCCACCCAACAATGGAAACGCACTTCAACGACTCAAGAGGACGATACACCAACGGTTGAAAAGCCTGCGGATATCGAATTCGAGAGTACAGCAGCCGAACCAGCCGAACCTGCTGAACCATCCGAACCTGCCGAACCAAAACAAAATGAAGAACGAGTCGATGTTCAACGTCTGCACAACTCACTTCGAAACTGGTTTCGAGATCCATATGAACTAGTACTTCAAGACAAGACTATGTGAACTTGAGGCACACAGCAAGAAACTATGCCTTAAGGGATCAAAACGAACCAAGACTCCTACCTCATCAAATTCGGTGGCAACGAATGTTAATGGACAGTAAGTCCAAATGGGTGAATCAGCAGATACGTGTGCCATATCTTGAGGAAACCATGGAGAAGATGTTCCGCAAAAAAGCAAAACCTGATGATCTGGCACACATTCATCTAGTGATGGAAATGGATCCTGCTCAAGTTAGAGAGTATCTCCATATTCTAAGGATGAGAGCTTTACCTCAAGCTGAAGTGGTCTCTAGGCACAGGGTTGTCGGGATTTTGAAGATAGACACTGCAAGGATTTTCCAAGTCGAATATCCGATTTTCACTGTTCAAAGAGAAGACGGTAAAACGTATTCCTTCTCTGAAGCCGATTTTGCTAATCTCGATATTATGGACTTGGAGATCATCTACAATGATCTGAGAGATAAGGGCAACCGAAACATACACGAGCAAAGAGCTTTAAGGGCAGTGGTTAGACATGTTCAGAAAGAGCTTAGGTACAGTTATCTTCATGATCTTCAACGAGGAATCGAAAGCGAGCAGAAGAAGATACACATTACTAAGCCTGATCAATCTTTGCCTGTACCTGACAGTACTTTGGTCGCCACTGTCATCACTCGTCCAGTACATGGTGTTGTTTGGATGCATCCTTCTAGAGAAAAGTGGTTTCTCAGATTTCATGAAGTGGCTGCATATTCTGACGGTACATTATGGGGAATTCGGAACAGGCTTGCGTCAGAACTTGCTACAGATAGAAAGAGCGCAACACGGATGAGCAATGACAAAAGAAACTCTCTCTTAGAAGCGATCAAGATAATCGACGACATAATTATTTATCAACAAACTCTGCGAAGATTTGAAGGCATGTTCGAGCTTAGAAGATGAAGACTCATTTTGCCACAAAGGGGGAGATTGTTAGGTCTATTATTATTATTGTGACAAAATAAGGAAAGGATATGCTTTATTGTAAAAGGAAGTTTATAATTCCTTAAACTCTTGTTTCCTTAATTAGACTAGACCTAGCAATATAAATACATGCCTAGGGTTTTACTTTAGAAAAGTCGATTCAGATATTATTTTAGAGAGAGAGCTGAAACCGTGAATCATATTGTAATCGCCATATACACTTTCAAGAGATATATGACTACGTAAGTTCTTTAAATCATTGTTCATGTCATATTACTTTCATATTAACTGTTTATTGTCATTGTGCTTGTTATAATGGGATCAACATCCTCTAACCTTGAACAAGGACCCTAAAGGCAAACCTGTCAATGTCACTGCCTATAGAGGAATGATTGGCTCTTTGCTGTATCTTACAGCTAGCCGACCTGATATCATGTATTCTATTTGTCTCTGTGCAAGATATCAAGCTGAACCCAAGGAATCCCATCTGATCGCTGTAAAATGAATCTTCAGATATCTGAAAGGAACTCCTAATTTTGGTCTTTGGTATCCCAAAGGTTCAGGGTTCGATGTAACCGGTTTCTCTGATAGTGATTCTGCAGGATGCAAGATTGATAGGAAGAGTACCAATGGTTGCTGTCAACTACTTGGTGGTAAGTTGGACAAGTAAAAAGCAAAACTCAGTATGCACATCAACTGCTTATGCTGAATACGTAGCCGCTGGAAGTTGTTGTGCCCAAATCCTTTGGATGAGGAACCAACTCAGAGACTACGATATTAAGCTGTCCAAAATCCCTATTTACTCGCATTAGTGCTATCACTAACCATGTACTTCACTCAAAAACCAAGCATATCGAGATCAAATATCACTTATCAGAGATCATGTTATGAATGGTGAAATTGAACTCCATTTTGTACCCCGTGAATATCAGCTCACTGACCTTTTTACTAAGCCTCTTGATGAGACTAGATTCAATCTATTAATCAGCGTACTTGGTATGTTAAACGCTGAAAAATGACCTTCTCAATAATTAACATTATTCAGTAAGTATCAGACTGACATTCAAATTCATTAGTCATGATTTGAACTTTGACTCAGCGATACATATATCTTACCAAGGTATGTACTTCTTTTCCTTACACTCACTGAACATCTTTTAATTCAGAGAATGGTTCTCTAAAGAGAAAACCCATCACTGAAACATTTACGTTCAAATGATGAGTATTTTAAATGGATAATGATTAAACATTTATTATTTAAAGGATAATCTTATCATTTTTCCAAAAGAAAATGACACGTCAGACCTTTTTCTGACACACGATGGACCTTAACGTTTCCTATCCCATCAAACCCTAGGAACGTGCAATAGGTTATCATTACCATTCAAAAACCTAAAACCGTCGTTTAGTTTTCTTTCTCTCTCCTATTTCTCTCTCATCCAACTATATAAGGAAAACTTAATTCCTTTTCATTCTTTACGCGCTCAAAACTTCTAAAGCAAGAAAGCATTTGAATTCCCTCTGCAATTCTTCAAGAACACCAAGAACAAGCACTTGTACGTTTTTCTTTCTCCTCACTCTTTCATGGTTCGATCTAATTTTTTTTACTTACTGTGTATGAACAACAACTTAAATGTTGTTTATAACTTCTGCTCATCTTCTATAACCCTTCGTTATAAAGATTTATTTCTTAAACTGGATTAAAACCCCAAATCTCAATAAAACCATGTTCTAACTTTCTTTCTTAGAACATAAGACATTTTGGTCTATTTGATCCAAAACCTAACCTAATTTTTTTCTAAAATCAGTTTATGGTACATTTTTGTACAAAAAAATAAACACTTTGGTATATTTTTAACTAAAACTTTGTTCAAACATTTTTCTTTAAATCTGCCAAATAACAAGTATTTTGACTTTGTTCATCAAAACACTTGTTTTTCCCATCTTTTTGGTATTCTTTATACCAATATCTCTGGTTTATACTCTTTTGTATTAAACCATGATTTTCTATTTGGTGTTCCTATCTTTGAAACAGCAATGGCAACCACCAGCGAGAACGTCAACATCACCTCTGAAGCTGAAGTTCTACCAGTGACTAACTTTGTTGCTGCACCTGAAGCCACCTTCACTCCTGAGCAGGCTCAAGTCAAGCCAAGCAACTATGTGGCTCCCCTAGATATCCCTACTGATAGATATCATTTCAATGATGGTGTTGGCTTTCTCGAGAAGTGCCCTCTGAAATATGCACTTACTCACGTACCTATTGGAATTACCTCTCATCTCTAACAATTTTGGTACACTGACCATTGCACCACGGTCACCACTGACAAAGGCAACCAACTCCCTGCCATCCAATTCACCATCAGCTTGGGGACCTTTGCTTTTACTATTGGCGTTGTCAGAGCTGCTCTTCACCTCCCATCAAGAGGAAAGAATCAACAATGGGTCTCTGCACCCTCCAGGGAAGAGATGATCTCCTTCCTTGACCTCATTGGTTACAACTGGCCTATTGCTGAAGACACCTACAAAGTTAACAAAGTGATAACCAAGGTGGAGAAGAAGATATTGCCAGTGAGGTGGCAATACATCTTTTCTCACGTGATTCAGTGCTTAGGCACTAAGACTAGCTTCCAAGATCAACCCAGCAAGCAATTCTTGGATATGGCCTTCTCACTCTGCAACGGCCACAAGTTAGACTACGCTGAATATATTTTCAGCGAACTGTACAGCTGGGTGTAAGCATGGAAGAGGGAAAAGACTATTCTTTACCCAAGATTCGTGGCTACAATCTTGGAATTCGTTTATGAGGGATACCCCACTGAGGGAAATAAAAAATTCTCCCATATTGGGAAGAAATCCTTGGAAATCGATGAAAGGCCGAGAGATGCCCCTACCTCCCATACATGTTGAAACTCATCAGGGAAGTTGACCCTGTAATCACTTCAACCTCTACTTCTACCACTCTAGTGTTAAACGTGTCTAGATCACTGACCAACCCATCAGTGATCAACCTGGACCCCTCTTCTCCCCTCAAAAGGAAACAGCCGACCGATGGTCACAATAAGACCATCGCTCACAAGCCCTTAACCAAGAAGTCAAAGAAGGGCGTGTCTCAACAGACGACCCTCTCTAAGTTCACCGTGGTACCAACGCAATTTCTCTCCTCAACCCCGGCATCAACTTTTATGTCTGTTTCAGTTTCATCAGCACTACCTTCTTTCTCAGGGACTTCGGTCGCTGACAGTTTAGGTACCAGCTACACTGAAGCTAGTACGGGTATTACTATCACAACCTTCTCTTCTCCTTCTACCTACTCTTCTTTGGTTCACATATCAACCCAAGATTCAGAGATGGTTGTCCCTATCTCTAAAGAGAATGAACATCGTGCTATCCAATTATCAATTTTGTTTCGACAATCTGAAAATTGGAAAGCCACGTACACGGGACCTGAGAATGTTTCTCTTAAACATTCTCAGAAACAGGCCTATGATCCTTAGGACACAAACATAGCAAGTACCAACCCTTGAAAAAATCTACTAACTCCCAACTTCATTCTTCTAACCATGAGCTCTTTTTGGCTCACTTATCTTTGTTATCTATAAGTCTCTCTCCTGTGCACTGACTACCACCTTTTACACCATCACTACAACAACAGTTGGCGTCTCTGCTTCATCCACTCCAAAGTCTCCTACCCTCACCGTGGAGAAAATTAAGCAGATTGAGATAGAGAGAGGTCAGGGATCCTCTCTCTTTGGCCACCTCGTTATTGCTGATATTTCAATGCTCAACACATCCTTGCCTGAACCAAGAAGAATTGAAGAACATGAAATCATCAGCCATCCTGAGGCTGGTATGGCAATTTCTAGGAAAAGATGGGCTGATAAAGTTTCTCAGAAACAAGGAGATTCAAAAGGCTCCATCCAAACTTCTCAAGATCATGTACTATAACTGCTGGTCAAGCAATGACCTTGTTCTCCTTCAAAAGAAGATCCATGAGAATGAATTACGAAGAAGAAAAGAGAATCTATCTGATTAGTCACTGATAATTTTCCTTTGTAATTTTCTTCAGTGTACTGTACTTTGCTTTAATAGTTGTACTTCATTTTCACTTTGTAATTCTTCAAATTATAGTGATTAATGAAATTCAATGAAGTACTCTACTCCATCTATGTACTGAAAAGATCCCTAAAAAGAGTAAAAAAGGACAATGAACATATGAGTTCTATTTTCTTTAAGAATCTTAATACTCACTGACATTACATTTTGTAATCACTCAGTGAATGTACTTTATAGCTTTTACACTTGTAAAAATTGTGATTTCAAATCCTTATAAATGAAACTCAATTCAGATAGTATATTAGCTGAAAAAGATCTCACAGGTTAGTACTTAGAATTCTTTACTTTAAAATGCTCTAAGTCCTTACTAATCATTTCAAGCAATTTTCCTATGTTGCTTAATCATAATCAAATAGGGGGAGATTGTTGATCCAAACTCCATTCAGTGATTTGAATATGATTCCTCTTATACTTAGTGAAAATTCCATTCATAGGATAATGTTCAGATTCAGCGATAGCATACACTGACTGCACTCAGTGATCGTTGAAGATCAGGAACATCATCCTATCCCTGAAGATCTGAAGAATAACACTCACACCATAAAGTCATTCAGCGACTATCGAAGGCATAGCTGAAGAAAGCGATGGATAGCTCATGATCTGAAACGGTTTAGTGATAGCAATGTTCATCTATCTGAAGTGCGAGATCTTGCAAAGCCTCAGTGATACCCGAAGACTTCATCCTTGGAGATTCTGGTTTAGTGGTCAAGTTGGGCCAACTCATCAAGATCAATGTTGATCTTATCCTTGATGCATAAAAGTCAAACCACCATACCTTGTTAGGAAAGGACGTACGGATTGTCTCATATATCCCCATCAGATCTAATTTGGTTACTGTTCATATTCGGCCAAAAGCATGGTTGCTTTATGAAACAAAGGACAAGTCTCAAATACCTTTTGCTTTGCATTTAATGCAACCAGTATAAAGAAATGAACAACCCTTCTTCATCTTTATGCATACTAATTCTCTTCTCAAACCTTTGCTTCTGTTTCTTATCTTTTTTTGTGCATCAATCTGTGTGATTTCTTAAGTTGTAATAGAATAGGTTTTAATACTTGTTCTTATTCCACTTACAACTGTAAATTTGTTTATTCAATATAAAGCCATGAAAAAAAAAGCTTGTGTTTGTATTCAACCCCCCCCCCCCCTCCCCTTCTACAAAATGTTTCTATACCCTTGAACACTTGTGGACTCCTTTGGGACCAACAAAATATTTTATCACGTTCATGGATGCTAATACAAAATATTGCTATATTTACTTAAAAGTAAAGATGAAGCAGTAAAACCGTTTGTCTTGTATAAAAATAAAGTTCAAAATCAACACAACAAGAAAATCAAAGTTGTTAGAAGTGATAGGGGAGGTGAGTATGTTTCACCATTTGCTGAATTTTGTTCACAAAAATGGAATTCAACATGAATTCACGACACCCTACTCATCACAACAAAATAGTATTGCTGAGAGAAAGAACCGTACCTTGAAAGAAATGGTAAATGTCATGTTGATTAGTTCTGGTGTAAATCAGAACATATGGGGGGAAGCCATCTTGTCGGCTAGTTATCTTTTTATAAGATACCCCGCAAGACAAAGGACGAAACATCGTATGAACTTTGGATGGGTAGGAAACCATATTACAAGTACTTACGAGTGTGGGGGTGTCTAGCTAAAGAAGTTGTACCACCTCCTAAGGTACAAAAGCTAGGACCTAAAACAGTGGATTGTGTATTCATTGGATACACATAAAATAGTAGTGTATATTGGTTTCTTGTGTATGATTCTAAAAATCCTAATATACACAAGAATACAATTATGGAATCAAGAAATGCTTCATTCTTCGAAGATGTATTTCCTTATTCGAACAAGAAAAAGAACTCACATCTTTTAAAGTTAAAGAACTAGTTCGAGAAGATGTACAAGCTTTATTTGAGAAAGAAGAAGAGGTAGAACCTAGAAAAAGTAAACGGGCTAGAATTGAAAAATCGTTTGGTAATGATTTCCTCACCTATATGATAGAAAGTGAACCAAAAACCTATCGTGAGGCGGTTACTTCTTCTGAAGGACTTCAGTGGAAAGAAGCAACTAAAAGTGAGATAGATTCTATCTTACCAAACCATACATTGGAACTAGTGGACCTACCTCCGTGTTGTAAGCCAATAGGTTATCGTTAGATTATTAAGAGAAAGATGAAAACTGATGGTAGTATTGACAAATACAAGGCAAGATTAGTAATCAAAAGATATAGACAAAAGGAAGATCTAGATTACTTTAATACGTATTCACCGGTAACACGAATAACATCCATTAGGTTGGTATTAGTGATTGCAACTATTAGAAATCTGCAAGTTCACCAAATGGATGTAAAAACTGCTTTTCTAAATGGAGATTTAGAATAAAAAATCTATATGGAGCAGCCTGAGGGATTTGTTTCCCCAGGACAAGAAAACAAGGTTTGTAACTTGTTAAGTCCTTGTATAGCCTTAAGCAAGCTCCAAAGCAATGACATCAAAAATTTGATCAAGCCATGTTAGAAAGCGGCTTTAAAATAAACGAGTGTGATAAATGTATGCATCCAAAAGACACCACTCATGGTTCTGTCATCTTATATGTTGATGATATGCTTATCATTGGCAGTGATGACAAAATAACAAGATCCACGAAGGACATGTTGAAATCTAAGTTTAACATGAAAGACATGGGTTTAGCGGATGTGATTCTTGAAGTCAAGATCACAAGAACCCAAAATGGTCTAGTGTTAAGTCAAACACATTATGTGGATAAGATTCTTGAGAAATTCAACGAAGGAGATACTAGTATAGCTAGAACTCAATTGATACTAGTCAACATCTACCTAAAAATAGAGGAGATAGTGTTGCATAAGCGGAATACTCAAGAATCATTGGAAGTCTGATGTATCTTATGAGTTGTACAAGACTTGACTTAGCTTATGTAGTAAGTAGGCTAAGTAGGTACACTAGTAATCCTAGTTCTGAACACTGAAAGAGTATTACTATATTGGTAGGATACGTAAGATACACACGTGAGTATGGAATTCATTATGAAAGATATCCGGTTGTGATCGAAGGATACAACGATGCAAACTAGATATTCGACATAAAAGATTCCAGAACTACAAGTGGATATGTGTTTACACTTAGAGGTGCAGCTGTATCTTGGAAATCATCCAAGCAAACTTTTATAGCTAGATCTACGATGAAATCCAAATTTATCGCTTTAGATAAATGTGGTGAAGAGCCAGAGTGGTTGCGTCAATTTGTGAAGGATATTCCCAGATGGTCTAAACCGGTAACGGCCATTTGTATACACTGTGATAGCCAATCGGCAATTGGTAGAGCTTAAAGTAAAATGTATAATGGGAAGTCTAGACATATTAGACGGAGACATAATACGATACGACAACTACTCTTTACTGGAGTTATCTCGATTGGCTATGTGAAGTCAATGGATAACATTGCGGATCCGCTTACTAAAGGCTTTAGTAGAGACTTAATCTATAAGTCATCGAGAGGAATGGGACTAAAGCCCTTGAATGAATGATTCATACAAAGGAAACCTTACCCAAAATACTGGAGATCCAAAGATTTGGGTTCAAAAGGACAACCTAGTTGTATGAATAAAGATGGTCACTATGAAAGAGTTAATAAACTTCTTAACCAGTAAAAATGAGGATAAGTATATGACTTTTAATGATTATTGAAAATCACCTATGTGGGATAGAAGTGGGATCGCTTCTAAGGGAATTGTGGGGGGGGGGGGGGGGCAGTTCCTAAAAGCTCTCCCTACACCTGGCTAGTGTTCACGACCGTAGAGAACACGACTATGAGGATATGACTTTGTTAGGAAGAATTCTGCGTGAAACATATTGTCGTCTATATAAACAGCAGTCCAAGTCAAGGACATCGAGTTTAATGATTGCTAGGAGATAAAGTATGTTTCACAAGAGAAGGTTCAACGGATATCACCTACCTATCTTATATAGAATTCGACTATTGGAAATTTTGTTGGAATTTCGTGTGCAAGAGATCGATCTCCATTCATGTGGGGGATTGTTGGAAAAATTAGTTAAAATTATGGTTTTTTACTAACTTTGGACACATTTAAATACATATATATATATATATATGTGTTATATATAACAAACTTTTAATGGGTTTGTGTTCTCCTATATGAGAGCTTTGAAACCGTATATTATGTGTCCAAAATGAAGCAAGTGTGAATGAGATATCGGTGCTCAAAGTGGAGCATTTGGATGGAAAATTAGCAAATATTGATATTGGTGGGAAGAGTAAACTTTTTGTAGTTTATAACCAAATTAGTGGAAGGAGCTTACATGCTCTTGATTGGTTTTTCCGCCAACACCTACCTGCGTGCAGGGGGTGCGGTTTGGCGATTTCGTAGGCTAAATCGACCTATCCTGTGTGCGAATACAAATTCATCTCCGAAATCTCGAGCTCGCACAGGCTGGTTTTGCTAAAATTTTCGACCCAGTTTTAATTTTGTAACCGAAAATCAATTTGATTTTCAAAATGTTTCGGGTTTGATTTTCAAATTAAATATATTTCGGTTTGGATTCTTTTTAATAAAAAACGTTTTCGTTTTCAACACACCACAACAGACTTCGAATTCTCTCTACTCGTTGTTGTACCTGACGTTCCGGCGACATTTTCAAGCAAGCTTTCTTATCCAGTAGTACACTGCTTTCGCTGTTATACCCTGGGAACAGACGTCGAATCTGTTTAAGGGAATCATGTTTACACGAGCCTCGATGCTGTTTTCTTTTAAGTGTTATTCTCTCAATCTTCTTCTGCTTTGGTTTGCTGTTTATGTTATATATTAAATCTTTTTGTAAGGAATTTGTTTCCAAATTATATAAATAAAATATAGCCTGCTGTACTCCATTCTTACATTTTGAAATGAAACGTTTGAAAATCTTGATTTGTTGCATGTTGTAAATTCATGAAGCAAAATGATATGTAAAATTGATTTTGGTAACTTGGTTCCATGTATTTTAAAGGTTGATTTAGAAATTCACTAACGAAGAAGGAGAAAGATGACTAGTTAATCAAAGGCTTGTGTTGCATTATCTTTGTTCCTTGTTGTACAAAATGCATCTATTTTTGTTAACATGATATTAGAATACTTAAATATAAATAAAAAACATACAAATGCGTACTTGAATTAAATTAATGGGAAACAAGCCATTAAATAGTGACTGCAACGAACATAACAACCATTTAGCAGTAGCCAACAACAAATAATGAGCTTAATCGACCATTAATTGCAAATTGCAAATTTAACATAAAAACGTACCTTAATTCGACACTAATACCGTAAGAACCCTTGCTTCACGTCTTGACTAAATTCTCCATTAGCGGACTGACGTGTTGAGAAACTGTTTGTTCTGTTCAGTTCAACGATTTATTACTGACTACGTTCAGTGGTCATTGAACAACCTTATTAGTAGTATATAAACCTAAGTATACCTGAAGACAAACCCACACAAAGGAAACTTTTAGCGATGTCAAAGAAGTAACTGAAGATAGAGACATGTCAGTTCGTGATCTGAAGCGGTCTTTAGTGATAACAAGACTGCCTACAAAAAGTGTGGAATCTAATCAATAATCAACGATATCTAAAGGATCATCAATGATAATTCAACATCAGTGATCAAATGAATATTGCTATATAAGATTAGTTTTTGTCTTATCCTATATCCACAAAGGACAACCCCTAAACCTGTCAGAAAGGTACATAAATTAAGGTGCTTTATTGTTTCCTACATGCTTACCAACTCCGAAAAACTATTCATATGTGGCCAGAAGTCTGCATACATTAGGACAACGAACAAGCTCTCCAATAGAAACTTTGACACGTGGATTGGACCTCCTGACTTGTATTTAATGCATTGGATATTTATAGCTGAAGAACTCATATTCTTCACTATGCATGCATCCATATCTCTCTTCTTGAATCTTCTATTTTTCTGCTTCTTATTCCTCTTGTGCATCCACTTCAGGTTTCTTAGATTATTTAGAATAGGTTTTTAACTTGTTCTTATTCCGCAACAATCTATAAATTTGTTTAAATCAATAAACGAAATGAAAAAGTATAACTTGTGTGTTTGTATTCAATCCCCCTTTATACAAACTGTTTGATATCTTGAACACACTTGTAGACACCTTTGGGACCAACAAGCGGTATGAGAGCAAATTTTTATCTCTGTTTCTTTAAATACTTATATCTTGTTATTTTTGGAAATGGCTTTACAAAATACAAACTACAATGATAATGCCTCTCTTGACAAACCCCCTCATTTTAGAAAGGATAACTTCTTTGTATGGAAAGAAATGATGTCTTTATTTCTAGAAGGTGTGGACCCTCAAATCCCTTTCTATGTAGAAAATGGACCCTTTGTTCCTAAAACTATTATTTAGGTTGTTCCTGAAACTGCCACCACTTTTGCCATACATGAGAGGCGTATCCCTAAGTATCCTTAACAATGGAGTGATGAAAGAAAAAAAAACGTAGCTATAAATACTAAAGCTAGATATATCATAATTATGTCCCTTCCTGATGAAGTTTATCACTCTCATGAAGATAAGAACCTCTAAATCCATATGGGACACTCTTTGTGTTTAATATGAAGGTACCAACGAGGTACAACAATCAATAAAAATTAACCTGATAAAAATGAATCTTTGTCTGAGGTACATCATCTCTTTGACAACTTATTGATTGATCTTCGTTCTATTGGACGAGAATATTCCAACTCTAAAGTTTTGACAAAGTTCATGGAATGTTTGCCAGAATATTGAGACACCTATACTACTGTCTGAAGATGTCTAAAGACATTTCTACCCTTTCCCTCCTTCAGTTTTCTCTATGAGGTATTGCTTAATCACGAGCAATCTTGTCAACTAAAAAAGAATCTTGTAAAAGATTCAAAAGATGCAAAAAGCTCTTATTTAGCTTTAATTTATGACACTAATAGCCTCCTCTTCTACCATTGATAGCATGTCCGTGCTCGACACATTGACCGTATATCTTTAAAATGCCTTAAATGGCAAAACTAGAGTTGAACAACTAATTCTGACTTACAAGAACAACTTAAGAATTTTCACCTAAAAATCAAAGAACTAAATGAGATTAAAGAAAATATTAAGGACCAAGTTTTTGTAAATCAATCTATCAGCATTGAGCATGAATAAGCTATCGCTGAGCGCAAAAAAGCCATCCGGAACTCAAAGCTAAGAAAGCTACAATTGAAGGATGGTGTAAAACTTCTGTCAAAGCTAGTGAGATCAGTAATGCTCAGATTCCTGTCAAGGTTAATAGTGGTTTGGGATATTCTTCAGATATTGACAAATCCGTCAAAGATTGTTCAAAGATTAAGTTTGGAGCATTTGTCTCGTTTATCCCAGACACCTCTACTCAGTGTTCTTCCACCTCTAAGTCCAAACCTGATGCTGAAGCAACTCCTTAGGGTTCAAAGAGTATAGATAAAGGCAAGTTTGTATCTCATACTTGTGACATCAAGAAAAATCCTAAGATGAAGAAGAATCCTTCTAATCCCTCATCGAGTTAATCTTCTGCTTCAGGAAAGAAGACCCTGAACTTGTTAAGATTTCAAAACCTAGAATAAAGATTGATCTCGCTCCAACTAAACCAGAGAAACTTATAGTTCCTCCCACGTCTATGGAGAAAGAAACTTCTGGACCTGGCCCTGCTCCCCTTAGCTTTGAAATTCTTATGCTTTTGAACTGTAACACCCTCAAATCGGAAAGAGGGACAAATTTAAAATTTTCAATAATACAACGAACAGAGAATGAATCTCTTTCTAATAATCAATATTTGTATTACCTTGAGTAACAAATAAAAAAACAACATCAATAAATGGTTGGCAAGTTTTAGGTAAAGACTAAGTTAAGATCGGGTGTTACCATAACCCAATAAATGTTGCTATCTCCAAATGCGGAAGATGTCAACAAATAGATAAGTCCTTCTCATGGATCTATTTAGCACTCATCTCACCACGGTGTCACTATTACCAACCCAAGGAGGACCTGATGTACATGTCGACAAATAAAAAGGGTTAAACTTACGTCTTGTGAGCTCAAGCAATTTTCATCATATTTATAATAAGATAAACTGAAAGATTGCTAATTTAGATCGTAATTTTTCAGAAAAAGTATTTATCGTAAAAACAACATCTTTCTGAAAAACCCACCATTTTCTTATAAAAACTTTTTAATCAAAATATCCAATTAAACGCACCAAATATCCAATGGTCACACTATAACAACCACGATTCTAAAAATAAAAGTAAATCATGACATTGCTCTAAAAGTAGCAATTACAATATCAATGGGTCCCAAAGTAAATTCAATCTCAAATGTTGCAGCATAAATAAACTAGCTATTAAGATTATTACAAATCAACTTTTAAACTAAGCAACTAACTATACAAGTAGCGCCTCACTTCTAACTCGTCGAGCTCACAACTACCCCTTTACTTTACTCGTACTTTCTATCATGTGCCTTCCTGAAAAGGTTTTGAGTTTTA
Source organism: Silybum marianum (assembly GCA_036898165.1). Taxonomy (NCBI): domain Eukaryota; kingdom Viridiplantae; phylum Streptophyta; class Magnoliopsida; order Asterales; family Asteraceae; genus Silybum; species Silybum marianum. Next base: position 7,783,236 of record CM072540.1, on the reverse strand, counting down.
TTAAAGAGAGGTTTAAACCATAAGGCTTAGTGAATTCCCCAAAAACAATAGTTAATATGCAGGACAGTTACAAGAGAAAACGGTTAGTCATGAATATAAACTCACACTTTAAAATACACTTTTCATGTACCTGTTGCAACGATAATTCATGCTTTCAGTCACACACACCGTGACTATTAAATGGGCACACACTACCCACTATTAGAACTTAGAAGTGGGAATCAGAACCTGTTAAGAAGAAACAAGTTAATCTCTCCAGAAGCAACCTCTTTAGAAGTTCAACTATTTAGAGATGATAATCCAGAAGCTACACTGTCAATCCAGAAGATTGGGTATCTTTTGGATTTCACTTTATGGACTAGCATGTGCTTAATTGACGTGGCATGTCATGCTTTCTGTGCGTAACTGAATCTATTACTAATACAACTAACGTGTCAGCGTACAATAGGCTTGCTTGTTGACTTTCTCTACGTAATATAAATAGAGCTAGCATTCTCTGTTGTAAATGTCGATTGATGGAGTAAGAACACGAGAAAGTAATTTGATCATTTTAATCTTTGATATATTGAGTGATATACAAATTATTGTTGTTCTTCATATTGTTCTTCATACTGTTCCTTATTCTCTTCCAATTCTATTACTGTTGATTAATTGCTTCCGCTTTATATACTCTTATCTTTCATATCATAATCAACTGTATTTTAGTACTTGGGGATCTGGGTTCCAAAATCGGTATCAGAGTTATCTAATCAATCTATTTATTATTTGATCTAATCTAGTATGGAGAATTCCCCACTCAATTAGAATCATCTCAATTTTAAGCTACTGTTTTCAATTCTACCCTGTTTTACGGGTTTTTATTGTTCTTACACAATTAATCTCATAATTAGTGGTATCTCTTGCTAAAATCCGAGTCTCATTGTTCATCGACAAGAAATTCCAAGTTTGAGTTAATAGAAATCATTCTAAATTCATCGATTCCTTTCAAAATCTTCAGACTTTGTTTTGTTCAAAAATGGCAAAGCCAAACCTAAATGCCATGTACAGTTCCGGCTCTCTCAAAACACCACCCACTCTATTATGGGATGAATATCCCCAATGGAAAATTCGAATAATCAACTTCGTTGAAGGTCTAGATCTTGATCTATATGCTTCTGTTCTAAATGGCCCGTTTATTCTAGTAACTACCATTCCTAGGGTACCTGCAACTGCTACCACTAAAGAAATTCCTGCAAGGCAGGTTCCTAAAGAAAGAAAAGACTGGACTGAGGAGGACAAAAAGAAGAATGAGATTGATGAAAGAGTGAAAAGACTTCTCATTATGGCGCTTCCAAATGACATTTTTCAGTCCCTAGATCAATGTGTTTCTGCCAGAGATCTATGGGATTAGTTGGCAAATCAACTTGAAGGAGGTTCAAAGATGAAAAAGAACAGAAGAGCTTAAGCACTGAATGAGTACAACAGCTTTCAAGCTCTTCTAGAAGAATCTCTTGAGCAGACATTTCATCGGTTTAACACATTGATTAATCAATGTAAAAGATGTGACATCATAAGGTCGCAAGAAGATAACAATATTTTGTTCCTAAAACGTCTGAATCCTAAATGGTCAAATCTGTCCATGTCGTTTCAAGCTAACCAAGATCTGGAGATGTGGTCTTTACATGATGTGTTTGGAACCCTTCGAAGGCATGAAAATGAAGAAGTATTGAAGAAAGCAAGTGGTGGTGGTCCCTTGGCCCTTATCTCTGAATCCATAGGGTCGGGGATGAAAAATAGAAATGTTGAGAAGAAAGGAAAGAACTGGGCTTTTATCTCAGAAGCTGATTTAGAAGATGATGATATAAATTCATTTGCTGAGTCATTGGCTCTTATTACCAAACAATTCACCAAAAATTTTGGTAACAGATTGTCAGAGCAACAAAAGATATGATAACCGAAATGAAAGTCCACTCCAACTTACGCACCAAGACCAGAAGTTAAAAAGAATGAAAAGACAGAGGCTGAGCTAAATGAAGAAGAGAGGAAGAAGAAGAAGGATGTATGTTACAGATGTGGCAAGCCGAGTCACTTCTCAAAAGACTGCAAAGGCACTCTCATCAAGGATAAGATGTACTACAAGAACAAATACAAGTACAATGCTGATGTGAGAGCACACTATGCTGAGCAGGAAAACCGGCTATCAGACCAGTCTAGAGAAACTGAAGCCATGTTCTGTGGAATGGCTATGTCAAGCAATTCAGAGGATCAACCTTCTAAAACACCGGTTTGCACCAACTCTGAATCTTTTGAACTTGAACAAACAATTTCAAACTTAACCTCTGATTTTAAAAATCTGAAACAGAAGCTTTTGATTGAGAAGAAAATCAGAAAAGATATTGAAAAATCGTTCTCTCTTATCGAAAAGGAAAGAAATATTTTCAAAAGAGAAATGGAACTTCTCACAAAAGAAAAACAAGAGATCTCTGTGGAAAATGAAAAACTTTTAAAACTAAAAGTTTCCACAGAAAGCACTTTAAGAGAAAAGATTAATGACCTAAATAAACTTCTTGTGGCTAAGGAAAAAGAAATTGAAACTAAAGAAAGTTACAGAATAAACTTTGTAGCACTTAAAAACTATTTTCAAAAGGAAAGGGAATTTCTGCACAATGATCTTCAAAGGAAGAGGCTCTTGATTAAAAATTATCAAGATGCTCAGAAGGTGCATGAACAGATAAATACACAAGTCGGGAAAACAGGCCTTGGATTTGAGGATCTGGACCCTTATACTTGTAAGAAGAGATCTACTTTAGATTCTGTATTTTGTGTGGGAAAAGAACAAAAACCCATATTTCTTAGTCTATCTGAACAATCAGTATTTAAAAGATCAAAATATGAGAATGGACATCAAGTTCGAAATCTCAAATATAAAAATATCAAGTATTCTTCTGAAAAGATGAGTCAAGTGAATCTTAATCAAATTCAGAAGAAGAACGACATTTTTTCATTTTGGTTCATTCACTCAAATAACTTTACATCCTGATGCTGATGAGTTCATACTCACAAATGCAGAAGAAGAACTAAGACTCAAATTTCAAAATGATATTCTTTAAACTCTGGATAAGTCTGCCTGTGCAGAACAAAAATTTCTCTTTTTACAAAAGGAACAACATGAAAAATCATTACCCTCTGAAACCCATCCAGAGATAATTCCCTGTTCATTTGTTGATTTAAATCTAATTCAAGAAATAGACAATGATCAGTTTGATGTCTATCCCTGGGAAAACGATGATCAACTTTATGATGATTTCTTTGACATGTCAGACAAATTACTCATTAAATTTGAGAATCATATGTCTATTACTTATGTTCCGGTTAAACCATGTATCAAGAATAGTAATGCTTCCTTCTTATACACAAATGAACCGTATGAAGTACGGGCAGCTGGACCAGAAGTAAAATGTCTTCCAAATGGAATACCCCTTATCTTTGTTCCTCCTAAAGAACAAAGAAAAGAGGTCCTCGTTCATCCAGATTTCCTTGGAATGTGTATTCATGCTAAGACTTGTTTGGAACTTGAAAAAGAGGCTAAAATCAAGGAAAAATTTAAACCTGTGCAACAATTTCAGAAGCCACAGTATCAGAAGTATACTAGTGAACAAAAAGAAAATGGAAAACTAATACTCATGTTTCTTCTGTTTCAGTAATTCCGTCAAAAGAGCAAAAAGAATGGATTCCTAAGAAAAAAATGACATGGAAGAATTCAATACTTCAGAAACATAAGTCTAGGCTAGATAAGAAGTTCATTCGAACAATTGATACTAGAATAGACAAAAATAAGAAATATTGTAATTATCATTCTAGCAATGAAAATTCAATGAAATTCTTTTATGTCTCAAAACTCTGAATGCTTCTCTCTATTTTTGAAACTCCAATAATTCTTCTCAAGTTCTCACAGTTTTTCTTATGGTTACAATAAATGCTTCAACTCGAACAACCAGAAGGAAAAGAATTTTAAATCCAAAACAGGCTATCCAGAAGAAACTTACATCTAACTTCAAAGGACATAAATCTCTCTGGTTCTAATTGCAGAAACAACGTGTGCATATCTGGAAAACTTGACTCTAGATGCTCTAGGCACATGACTAGAAAAAGAAACTTACTCTTCATGTTCAAACATAAATCTGGTGGAGCAGTAACGTTTCGCGATAATGGTAGGGGTCAAATAAAGGCTACAGTACTCTACAAGAAGGTAACATTACCTTATCAATAGTAGGTCATGTATCTGGTTTGATACATAATCTTCTTAGTGTAAGTCAAGTTTGTGGTGCTAAAATGTTAGTTGTATTTGATGGAAAACATTGCTACTTAATGTCAAAAGCAGGACAAGAATTATGGAGAGCTGATAGAAAACGTAACCTATACATGATGAACTTCACTTTTAAAAATGGTACAGAAACCTTCTGTCTCATCTCGAAGAAGAGTGAAGTAACTTGGCTTTGGCATCACAAACTCTCTCATTTAAAACTTCAAACTCTTGAATTTCTTGTTAAAAATAAGCTGGTTGAGGGCCTCCCAGAGGTTCACTTCTAGAAGGGTCATCTCTGTCCTGCTTGTGAAATGGGAAAAATAAAAAGAGCCTCCTATAAAACAAAGAGCAATCATTCTTTTATAAGGCCTCTACAAATGCTACATGTGGACCTCTGTGGTCCCATTGCCATGCAGAGTCTTTCTTGAAAAAAGTGTATACTTGTGTTAATCGATGAACTTTGTGCGACAAAAGTCAGAAGTCCCAATCGTATTAATCAACATGATGAAGAGGATACAAGTGCTTCTGAATAAGAAAATCTAGCAGTTGAGAAGTGACAATGGTACTGAATTCAAGAATGTCTTGATGAGTATTTAACAAATGAAGGCATCTGACAAATCTTCTCAGCTGTACACACTCCTCAACAACATGATGTAGTAGAAAGAAGAAATCGCACTCTAGTTGAAGCAGCAAGAACTATGCTTGTAGCTTCTGGTTTTCCCACACACTTCTGGGCTGAGCTGTCTCTACTACATGTTTCACAAAAAACAGATCTATTACTGTCAAGAGACATCTCAAAACCGCATATGAGCTTCTCAATAATAGAAAACCTACAGTTAAATATTTACATATATTTGGCTACAGGTGTTTTATTCTGAATGACCGTGACAAGCTTGGAAAATTCGAAAAGAAATCTGATGAAGATAAATTCTTTGGATATTCTCTGACCTCAAAAGCTTTCAGAGTATTAACGTCGACTTTGATGATCAAACACACATGACTTCTGATTATTCTGATTCAGAACTCAAACTTAACAAGGTAACTTCTGACTATCTCTCCAACCCCAAAGAATATGAAATAGATGCCATGTTCAATGATTTTCTCGGAGAAGAAATTGCATCTGAAAATATATTCAGAAATCCTCAAGTCAATGTATCAGAAGTACTGCAAGCCTCTGGAATCACCCTCTCAGGACCCTCTGGGTCCACAATTTCAAATGTTAGTCCAAAGGAATCTCAGTCAAGTCCTAATTCAATTTCCTCTGTGCCTTCCTTTGAGGGGGAGAAATTAGGCTCAACTCCTGAGGTGGAACTTCAAATTCCAGAAAATACTCCACAGGAACCAGAAGTGGAAATTGAACCCCTACAAGTCTCCCAGACTCGTATGAAGAGATGGATAAAAGCTCATACTTCCGATCAAATCATTGGTGATGCCTCTGTTGGTGTCCAAACAAGATCTGCCACTGCTAACGAGGCTTTCTTTGTAAATTTTTTAAGCATGGTGGAACAAAGAAAGTTCATGAAGCTCTGCAAGAACCCAGCTGGATAGATGCAATGCAAGAAGAGCTTCTTCAATTTGACAGAAACAAGGTGTGAAAGCTTGTACCATTACCTAGAGACAAAGCAACAATCCGCACTAAATGGGTCTTCATAAATAAGAAGGATGAAGATGGAATTGTGATCAGAAACAAAGCAAGACTAGTAGCTAAGGGTTATTGTTAAGAAATAGGCATTGACTACGATGAAACCTTTGCCCAGTAGGAAGGTTAGAAGCATTTAGATTGTTTTTGGCCTTCTCTGCATACAAAGATTTCAAAGTATATCAAATGGATGTCAAATGTGCCTTCCTGAATGGTAAACTTAAAAAAGAAGTATACGTTCAACAACCCCCTATCTTTGAAAATGTAGCTCATCCAGAATATGTTTATCTTTTAGATAAAGCTCTGTATGGTTTAAAGCAAGCTCCCAGAGCCTGGTATGAACGCTTATCAAAGTTTTTGATTGAAAATGAGTATAAGAAAGGTAAAATCGATACTACTATGTTCATCAAAAGGTGCAAAGGTGAGTTGACAGGCGTTCAAATTTATGTGGATGACATTATTTTTGGTTCTACAAATCAAGCAGAAGTTGAACTGTTTTCAAAATTAATGGAAAGTGAATTTGAAATGAGCATGATGAGAGAATTAACTTTCTTCCTAGGGCTACAAGTAAAACAGACTACCTCTGCATTTTCATAAATCAAGCCAAGTATGTGTCTGACATTTTAAAGAAATATAAACTTCAGAATTCCACTACTATGAAAACACCAATCTCACTAAACTCAAAGCTCGACTCTGATCACTCTGGAAATCTGGTAGATGTCAAGAACTTTAAAGGTATGATTGGATCTCTTTTGTATTTAACTGCAAGTAGACCAGATATAATGTTTGCCACATGTATTTGTGCTAGATATCAAGACAATCCAAAAGAATCTCATTTGGCTGCTGTGAAAAGAATCTATAGATATCTAAAGGGAACACCCTCACTGGACCTGTGGTATCCAAAGAATTTTGGCTTTGATTTAATTGCATATACTGACTCTAATCATGTTCGACGTAAGTTAGACAGGAAAAGCACCTCTGGAAGCTGTCAACTTCTAGGGAACAGGCTAATTAGTTGGACATCCAAGAATCAAAACTATGCTTCAACCTCTACAGCAGAAGCAGGATATGTTGCTGCTACTAGTTGCTGGTCACAAGTCATATGGATGAAGACTTAACTCAGAGATTATGGCCTTATGTATGACAAAATTCCCATCCTCTATGACTTAGAAAGTGCCATAGCCATCACAGAAAATCCAGTGCAACACTCAAAAACCAAGCACATTGATGTCAGGTATCATTAAATAAAGGATCATGTGGAATAATGTACCATTGAAATGTACTTTGTCTCCACTGATTACCAACTTCCTGACATTTTCACAAAAGCCTTAGACGAAAATCGCTTCAATTTTCTAATCAGCAAATTGGGCATGCTCAATATGTGATGGAAACTCAGAAACTATTTACCAAAATAGCTCTTCTGTAGTCTCAATTAAGCTAGTCTTTATCTTACATTTAACTTCTCATCTTCATCTGAATAAAAGGTTCACAATGGTAAACCTCACAAAAGCCTCTGGCAACAATAAAATAATTTTGCATCTCAAACTTGTATATTATTCACGTTTTTATGATCCCAGCAAAGTTTGAGGGGAAGCAGATAAACAAGATGGCTCATTTCAACAGGGAGCAAACAATGCATATATACTTCAAGGGGGAGAATATCTGAATTGCTAGACATCTTTCATATTCTAGAAGATAACTGACACGACTATCGTATCTTCTGGTTTGTCGATTTTAAAAATACCTAATACATCCAAGACTTATGTACCACAGAAGCCTCTGGTATGTCTTAGAAGCCTACTAAATGCATTTTTCTTTGCAAATTTCTGAATTTCATTTTCTTCTGGACTAATTCTTGCCTTCAAGGTTATCCAGAAGCTTTTGAACTAACGAATTTTTCTCTGAAAACTCATTCAAATAGGAACAAACTTTCTTTTGGTCTCAAAATACATTTTTTTACCAATTGAATGTTTTTAAAGGCTGTTTTAAGATCATGGATCTAAATTCTTAATGATGACAAATACTTTTGAAGGTAGAAGTAGTCATTCAGAACTTCTGTACTAGCTCTTGCCTCCAAGGTTATATAGAAGCCTCTATTTTGACTACCAAGTCTTCTAAAAGAACATTTATAATAAGTACTTAAGGAAAATCTATCTTTAAATCTCTCTTGCGGTCAAGGTTATTAAAAGATAATTTTTCTTACTCTGCTTATTATTAAATGTTTCTTTGTAAAACTTTCTACTGGTTATCAAATTCTTTTCTTTTAAAACCAGTTAGAATTGTTTTTCAAATAAACTTTCTGAAAGGCTTTCAAATTCGAAGGATTAAGGAAAACGGTTGGGTTTTCCACACACAACTCACGCGCATGACTGACAGGACACGTGTCAAAACCCTATTAATGCCAAATACGAAACGCCATGACACGCGTTCAATACCTATGGTCCGCATGCGGTTTCACAGAATAGCCAACGTCAGCAAAACCTCTTCCTATCCTTTTACCACTCGAGTACAAGTTTCACTCTCGGTATTTAAACTCGACTTACCATCATTTCAAACTTTTATCGTCTCCTTGCTCTTGAATTCCTTGCTTTGCACGAAATTTCCCTATTGAAAACCTGCAACTTCACTAAAACCCTAACTCTCAAATGGCTGCCTCAAGTCAAATTCCTACAAATGTGTAAAATCAAGACGAACAGATAATCGACTCAACTGCTGAAAGCCCCTGCCTAGTAATCCTACCCAGCAAACCCAACAATTTTCAGGAAATCCTTGATCTCGCTTCCTTCCCTGAAGAATATCGCATAATGATTGAGGTTCTTCAAAACCACCCACTAAACAAAGCCCTCACCTTTGCTATCCCAAATGTCTCTGACATTTTTATCCAAGAACTATGGCAAACCCTCCACTTAAAAGATGAACTTACTCTCGAGGGAAGTTTTGGAATGCCGGGTGATGAAGAACATGGGTTAAAAGTACCAATAACCAGAAAAAGGATTGCTAAAATCTTCCAAATCCCTGATTCGCATCTCTGGGAAAACAACAAACAGCTTACTCGTATTGGTGAAATTTTTGGAGTTTTTAGGATACAACAAACAGCTTACTCGTCTCTCAGATTTCAAGAGGCAATTTTTACCCCCAATGTGGAATGTCTTGATATCCATTCAGAACAAAAGTCTCACCTGCAAGATTGGATCGATTGATCAAGCAAGCACCAACATCATCACTATCATGTTGAGGATTTTCTTCAATCGCCCTCTGGACTACACAGATTTAATTTTTCAAGAAATTTGTGGGGCTGTACACAATAGAGAATTCTCTCAGAAAAGGAACAAAGCTCTGCCCGCATTGATGTTCCCTCCATTCTTGGCATTGTTCATCCAAGGAGCAATTACAAAGTTCAAAATCCCCTGTGTACAACCCTTTGGAATGATACACATAACGAAGTCACATCGTCCCGCCATTTACAAGGATGGCTACACGAAAAAGCGCGAACTCTCCAAGTATATGCTAAACCTTGTACCTTCAACCTCTTCTATTCTCCAATCTTATAAGAAGTCAATGGTAATCTCAGAGCAGAGGTTACCTACCCCTGAGTACATACAAACGAGTGTAGAAAGTGAGGGGTTAAATGAGAATGTAATTGAAAAGAATCAGAGTGAAAACCTGAGTGACTTCCCATGCCGAGAGATTACTAAAAGAGAGTATAGAAGATGTCCTTGTGGACACAACTGAGCGAATCCAACCGAGTCCATCCAGAGCTACCACAACTACTAGGGTTGATGCCAAAACATCTTCACCTATTGAAATAGGACTTCAGCTCAGTCCAAACCCCAACCCTGAAACTATCCGAGCAGAAGATCCTTCTTGTTCTTCTGACTCAAGCACATCCGGGGAAACCTCCTCATCATCTTCCTCTCAAAAGGATGATGATACTAATATAAGAGTTCCATCGCCCCAAAACTCGCCACAACCTACACACATCGATGTCTCTGTGACCGATGAGATAGACTGGATGGCAGTTGGTACGTCCATACTAACTTTCAATCCAGAAGCCATTGAATTCCCATCAGAGGGGTTATGGCAACAAGGCACACAACGTACTTCTATATTCAATATGTTTAAGGGTACGCATACTGTCATTGACTCTCCACCCTCTGATGTTGGAGATCAAGTCAATACAGTCAGAACATCCGAAGAGGTGCCTCTTAGGAGCCCTCAAAGACAGGATGGAAGTCCCTCCACACTCAACGTACAAATAGGTGTGAGTGAGGGCCCTCTAGATGTGAGGGAAAAGAGGCTCCATGTATTGGAGAAGCATCAGTTACCTCCCCCCCCCCCCACCTGATTTTGTCACGAATGTTGTGTTCCAAGCATTTGTTGATTAAATGAAGGGATCTATAGTGGATCTAAAACAAGCCATTGAAACGTATACTTCAACCGTCAATACAGAGAAAACCAACATGAGTTCTGCTCTAAACAAAATAAAGGCTACTCAGAAGGGACACTCTCAATCTCTGGAACAAATGAAAATTTTCTTGATCAATGCCCACGACAATCAGAGGAACCTATCTATTGATCATTTTCAGAAGCTGGAGACTAGTCTAAAATCAAATGCATAAGCCATCTCCAAGATCCCCTCTACATTCCCAACACCATAAGCTACAATTCCTACGGAGGATTTTACTCTTTTTGCTGTAGATTTAAAGAAGCTAGTTGATGCTGTTATTCCCTCCGAATCCTCTTCATCCTCTGGCTTCCTCACCAAATCAGACTTGGCGAACCTCCAGACAGCTTTGCTTGACAAAATTAACAATGTCATTGCCAAGTTTGTCTCTAAGATTAACACTGTCCCAGCAGCTGACTGACCCAGAAAGTCTCTGCCCTAGATACTTCTGTGAATACACTCACAACCGCTGTCAATTCAATCTCTGCCCATCATGAGTCAAGGAAGAAAGCAAAGGAGGAGAGGGCGTGCAAAAACGCAAATCTCAAGAGAAGAAAGTCTGAGGACTAGGATCCAGATGCTTCTGATCCTTAGAAGGGGGAGAAAAGGCAGAACGTTGGTCCTTCTACTAATCATGCAAAAGAACAACCAACTTTTGAACCAGTTCAAGAGCCAAGTCAACCACCAGAATAGACTAGAGAGCAAGTACAGTCACAAGAACCAAATCCTTCTGCTCCAATAGTTCATGCAATACGCTTGGCAATGCGCCTCTTGCCAAGAGATCAAGAAGTTGCTAATTTCATTTTGAGTTTGGAAAGAACTAGAATCCAAATTCCACGAAGACAAAGGAGTACAACTACGAAAGCCAGAGTTCCTACTTGCTGCGCAACCATCATCCTCTGTACCTCAACGTCAAGCATCTACCTCTACACAAAATGACCAAACTAATCTTCCAGAAGAATACACCACAAAAGCTCAATTCTCCTCTGAAATTCCAACCTCGGCTATTCAAGAAACCATCTCAATACGAGTGACAAATCAACCAGAAGACCCAAGTTCTGAACCTCAGATCCCTACAAACCAAGAGACAGATCAACCCTCACCAAATGAACCGCTCACAGAAGATCAAACTGAAACAGAAGAACAAGATAAGACTCTTACTGAATCAGAGAGAAAATTGAGAAGTATTGCAGCTAGAAGAAATATGGATTTAGAGCAACTCCGAAGAATTGCTCCATCTCAAACTTCTGCAGTAAGAGAGACAGTTTTTAGATATATGTATGCTACGACAGAGGAAAGAGTTGCCTTGATCCCACCTAACTTTGCAAAGGATTACAAGGTAAAATGTTGAAATCGAGTCAAAATTCTTAAATCATAGACAAGACCGATAAGATGTTTACTCTTCTTCCCCTATCAGAAGAATTACTGGAGTAAAGCATGTGAAGTTTGAAGACTCAGAAATTGTCTACACTATCTATGAGGTGGAAAGAGCAAATAAACAAACATGTTATTTCTGTGACAATGATCAACTTTCCCTAAATCCTTCTGATTTAATACCTCTGGGAAGATTCATGAAGAAAAAGAAGGAATCAAGCTCAGAGAGTCCGGACAAAGTGGCTTATTTTAGAATTATGGCTTGCATGGAAGCTTTTGTTGAACCACAAGTTACCATCTTAAGTATCACTGCTCCAAATGAAGATAGGGAAGGTATTGAACATCATCAACCAGGGCACATCATACTTGAACCAGAAGGAGTGGTTTTCAGAAGACCTGGCCGAACAAGATTTCTCAGAGTAAAGGATGAATTCAAATATTCAGCTGGAATATTGGAAATTGTCAAAGGATTGGTATCAATACAGAAAGAAATTATAGGTGTTGAAGCAAAGATCAGAATGGCTGCAGACAGAATAGAGAAGCATATTGATGGGGTTATCAAACAAAGGGAGATCACAAATCAATTTTACCAAGTGATCAGTGGACATCCTCAAACTCCTTTTTAGATGTTATCTTCTGTATCTTTTGTAATTCTTGTAATTTCAAGTTCTTGTTATGAACATTTTTCAATCTTGTTTCTTTCTAAGTCTGTATGTTATAATTCTGACTTCACACTTAGGGGGAGAACTGTTAGAACTTAGAAATGTGAATCAGAACCTGTTGAAAAGCTACACTGTCAATCCAGAAAATTGGATATCTTCTGGATTTCACTTTATGGACTATCATGTGCTTAATTGATGTGGCATGTCTTGCTTCCTGTGCGTAACTAAATCTGTTACTAGTAAAGCTGACGTGTTAGCTTACCATAGGCTTGCTTGTTGACTTTCTTTATATAATAGTATAAATAGAGCTAGCATTCTCTGTTGTAAATGTCGATTGATGGAGTGTGAACACGAGAGAGTAATTTGATCATTGTAATCTTTAATATATTGAGTGGTATACAAATTACTGTTGTTCTTCATATTGTTCTTCATACTATTCCTTATTGCCTTACAATTCTATTACTGTTGATTAATTGCTTCCGCTTTATATACTCTTATCTTTCATATTCTAATCAACTGTATTTGAGTATTTGGGGATCTGGGTTCCAACAGCCACACACACCGTGACTATCAAACGGGAACAGGCCACCTAATTTGAATGATTTAAAACATTTCAATTGCAAACATTCATTTTAAAAAAAGAGCACACGAAGGGAACTCACCTGAATTGCCAAGCCACTTAGCACACTTTCCAACTACGATCACACCAACTGAACACCTGATTTAGATCAATTAAATACAAGTTAATGACCCAATTATACTTCCATACATCCCACTAGAAAACCCCTAAGGCTAAGACACCACTTGACACACTTTAATGTCCTTTAAGCAAAAACTCCAAAATGCTGAAACATTGAGTAACAGGCATGCCGTGCGGCTTGAGGCCGCGGGCCAAGTCGCGGGACTCACTGTTTTCCCTGCACTTTCCTGCACGAACCCAAAAATCCCAAAACACCATTTCAAATGATTTCCACCCCAAAATTGATATGAATCTTACCCCCAAACACATATAAAACCATTCCCAACAACAAACAAACCATTAAATCCATTCCATCCATTGATTTCATGGTATTGATTCTCCGTAGATGAACTCAAGGTCATCCATGGTGGTTTCCATTGATTCAATCCCTTAGAATGAAATATGAATCCCAATACTTAAAGAATGCTTCAATGCCAACTCTAATAACCCAATAAATATTGGTTTTTGAGGACTTCCATTAATCATTCAACAACTCAAAACATAAAACCCCAACTCTTTAATCATCTATTTGACTACACATTGCAAGAAGATGAAGATAACGACGTCTTATACTAGAAATATTGTTGAATCCTTTGTTCCTTTGAAATTCCTTCTCTTCTCCTTCCTTCTCCTCAAAATCGCACCAAGCAAAACACACACAAGCTCACACACTAAAATCAGCCGTATTCTCCATGAAATCAAGGTTTCTCTCCTTATTTAACCTACTTTCCACACTTTACATCTTCAGTCCCTCAAGTTTAGAGGGTTAGGCTCCAACTATCCAAATTGGACATTCCTTTACAAAAAGATATTTCGGGTTATTACATCTCACACCCCCTTAAAAGAATTCCGTCCCCGGAATTCATCAAGCGAAAAGCTGAGGGTATGTCTTCCTCATTTCTGATTCCGGTTCCCACGTCGCATCTTGCCCCTTGTGGAACCTCCAATGCACTTTCACAAGAACAATCTCTTTGTTTCTCAACCTCTTAATCTTTCGATCCACGATCGCTTCTAGTTCCTCCGCATACTCCAACTTTTCAATCACTTGGATATCATCTAGTGGTACTGTCACACCCGTATCCACTAGACATTTGCGCAAATTAAATATGTGAAATGTGCTATGTATACCGCGAAGCTTCTCCAGAAGTACCAACTTGTAACCCACGACACCCACATGGGCCTTTATAACAAACGGTCCTATATATCGAGGACTCAACTTCCCACTCTTCCCAAAACGCACCACCCTTTCCAAGGTGAGATCTTTAACATGACCTTGTCATTCACTTGAAACTCAATCGGTTTCCTTCTCTTATCCGCAATCTGAATAAATTCCAGGCCAGCTAGCTGCTTCTCCCCCACTTCATTCCAACATAGAGGTGTTCTACACTTGTGTCCGTACAACGCCTAATAAAGTGCCACTTGAATACTCGCATGGTAACTATTATTGTACAAGCATTCGATCAACAGTAAATGCGTCTCCCACGACCCACCAAAATTAATCACACATTCTCTAAGCATATCTTCGAAGGTTTGAATCGTTCTCTCACTCTGTCCATCCGTCTGTGGATAATAAGCAGTGCTTAAATTCAACTTTATTCCCAACTCCTTTTGGAAACTTTCCCCAAATGTTGATGTAAAACGGTTATCCCTATCCGAAATAATAGACGATGGCACGCCATGTCTGTTCACGATCTCATGGATGTACAATCTTGCTAACTTCTCCATTGGATACGTCTTCTTATATGGTAAAAAATGGGTTGACTTGGTGAGATGGTCCACTATCACCCAAATGGCATCGTATCCTTTTGGTGTTCTTGGCAACTTTGTAACAAAGTCCATCGTTATATCGTCCCAAATCCATACCGGAATATCCAAAGGTTGAAGTTTTCCATACGACCTTTGGTGTTCCGCCTTGACTTGCAAACATCTCAAACATCTATCCACATAGTAAGCTATATCCTTCTTCATCCCTGGCCACCAATAATACTGACGTAAGTCCCTATACATCTTGTTTGTGCCCCGATGTACTGAATACCTTGACTTATGAGCTTCCTCTCATACCTTCTCACGCAACCCACCAAGCTTAGGAACCCACACACGGTCACCCAAACATTTCACACTTTTACTATCACTCACCAACAATGACACATTCCCCACCATCCTTTCACTCTTTAGATTTTCTTCTAAGAGTGCTTCATCCTAGAGTCTCTTGATCTACTCCAAGATAGTGGGTGACGCTTCAACTCTAAAGGCAACTATCTTGGTCGGCTCTCCTCTATCCTTTCGGCTTAGCGCATCGGCTACCACATTTGCTTTCCCCGGATGCTATAGGATTTCACAATCATAATCATTCAATCGATCGACCAACCTTCGCTACCTCATATTCAACTCTTTCTAATCAAACAAGTGCTTGAGACTCTTATGATCGGTATAAATTTGGCACTTCACCCCGTAGAGGTAATGCCGCCAAATATTAAGCGCGAAAACTACCGCCGCTAACTCCATATCGTGAGTAGGGTAGTTTCTTTCATGATCCTTCAACTATCTTGAAGCATATGCAATCACTTTCCCGTGTTGCATGAGCACACAACCCAATCCCAACTTGGATGCATCACTATAAATCACGAACCCTTCCGTTCCGTCTGGTAAAGATAAAACGGGCGCACAACTCAACTCCTCTTTCAACAAAATAAATGACGACTCTTGAGCTTCGGTCCAAACAAACTTGACATTCTTCTTAGTCAACGAGGTCAGCAGTGTTGCTACACGCAAAAAGTCTTGAATGAACTTCCGGTAGTACCCCGCTAAACCTAAGAAACTTCTCACTTCTGATGGTGTTCTCGGTGGCTCCCAACTCTTGATAGCCTCTATCTTTGTCGGGTCCATTTTTATTCCGCCCTCGGACACTACATGTCCTAGAACTGAACTTCCCGCAACCAAAACTCACACTTTGAAAACTTTGCATAAAGCTTCTCACGCTTTAGCAACTCCAACACTAGACGAAGATGTCCTTCATGCTCACTTTTTGTTCGAGAGTAGATCAAGATATCATCGATGAAGACGATCACACACTTGTTCAACAACAAACCACATACTTGGTTCATCAAATCCATAAACGCCAGAGGAGCATTAGTTAACACAAAAGGCATAATTAAAAACTCGTAATGACCATACCTCGTTCGGAACGCCGTTTTAGACACATCTTCCTCTCTTACTCTTAACTGATGATAACCGGACCGCAAGTCTATCTTTGAAAAATAACTTGCTCCTTGAAGTTGATCAAATAAATCGTCTATTCTAGGCAACGGATACTTATTCTTGATCGTTACCTTGTTCAACTCACGGTAGTCTATACACATCCTCATAAACCCGTCTTTCATCTTAACAAACAATATTGGTGCTCCCCACGGTGACGTACTAGGGCGTAAAAAACCCTTATCATCTCTTTCATTTATGTCGGTGCTAATCGATATGGTGCATGGGCTATTGGCGTGGCCCCGGGTACCAAATCGATCCTGAATTCCACTTGACGATCCGGAGGTAACCCAACAAGATCATCGGGAAACACCTTAGGATAATCTTTTACTACGGGTACTTGAAGTTTTTCTCTCCTCCCTCTCTCCTCTCTAAATTCGGCACACCACACACAAACCAAGAAGAAATCAATTTTTTCTTGGTGTCCTTCGGGTATTCGGGCTAGAAACTATTCGTGATCCAATTCACATTCGCGTAGATACCGCTAGAGGGAACTTATAACGCTTGACCCTAATCAACCAATCCAAACCATTGAGGTATTGTTCTAAACCCCCTATGGTTGTGTTTAATCCTTAAAGTTGTTAATAACGGATCCGGGCTAATAGGGTTTTATCGGTTATTGTTTTTTCCGCTGCATGTTTATTTTGATCCCGGTCTCAAAACACTACAGTGCTATCAGTGCCCCGTTACAATGACTTTAGGGTTACAGTCAATAGAAAATTAGTTAAACGCGTGAAACCGGGAAAATCCACCACAATCGCTGCCGCCGCCGGGCACCACCGTGTGCGCCGCCGTTATCGTGCGCCTACACCATCGACAGCCACCTTCGGGGCGAGCGTTTCCAGTTTATTTGGTGGTTTCCCCTTTTTGTTAATTGGGCTTTTAGGGTTTCACGGTTTAGGCCTGTTTGGGCCTAATAAGGTTTTAACCTATTTTGATTGATTCGTTGGGATTATTAATTATGTTTAATTGGACCCAAGCCCGTTTGGTTGATTTGGTTGTTTGCCATGATGGATTCGATTTAAGCCCAGGACCCGTGGTTGTTTTATTTTTCCTGTTGGTTAAATTAAAATGTATTTAATTCATGGGTTGTAATTTTTGCGATCTGCGTATCATTTTTTATTTCAATGTAATGTAATAATTAGGTTATGTTAACCTAGTATAGTTTTTGTAAACCGGAAGACCGAAGGAATCGAAGACGGTGTCCTTCGATTTTGGACCGAGGTTTTCGTGTGGGCTCACGAAAACATATAAATCGTGTAGATTGCATTTTATCCACGTTTTACAAAGTACGTTGCTATTTCGGTATCTCACGCGCACGAAACCCAACCGGTGGGTGTTTTATGGGATGTTAAACTTTGGAAGTAAGTTTTAGACCTATTAGGAGTTGTTGGAGGTGTCGGAAAAGTTTAACGAGATTTCGAGCGCAAAATAAAAAACGACAAAATCGCAAAGGAAAGCATAACACGTACAAATATAAAAACTGCTCTTTTTGGGAGATCTTTTCTGGAATTTTCTTTATTGGAAGTTATATATTATCTTATTACGGACGCGTAGGCGAAAACCTCATCGAAAACGGAGGTCCGAGCGAAAAGTTATGACATTTTTAGTGTTTGATGGTCAAATGGGTCAAAACCAGGTCAAACCCGACCCAACTCGGTTTTAATGGGTAAAAATGCAAAAATAAGCTCATTTTCACCCCAAATCAGTTCCAGAAACATTACACACACTCAAGGTGCGACTTACACACACTTAAGCCCAACCACACTCAATTCTTGAAGAATCAAAGCTTGACTTGATGAATTCTTGATGTTTATTGAAGATTTCAAAGGTATATCTCCATTCTTGATTATATGTTTTGTTGGAGTTCTTCAAACTTTGAAATTATGGTTGCATATTGAGGATTATGAGTTGAAATCTTGATATTATGTAGGATAGCTGACAAATATTGTAGAAATCTTGATTAACTTCCAAGAAATAGATGTTTATACATGTTTAGTTTGAGAAAGTTGAACTTTTGATAGTCAACATTGTATAATGATGAAATAGGTGGATGCTTGGTAAATTAATGGTGGATTCATGATGATTTTGTATAATTATGGTCATATAACACTAATATATGAATTTGGTACAAGATGGTTTGAGATTTATCTTGAAATTGTGAAATATAGTTTTTTTTCGAGTTTGAAAGTCATGTTGCAGCTCTGTTTTACAAAATTCGTATAAAATCATAGAAATATCACAAAAATATGAGGTCAGTGGCATTGGAAAGATAAGAAAGAGTACAACAAATTGTATTTGGACACTACTCTGTGATTCTGAGGTTTTGTAGGGTAAATCAATGCTTGACAACAGAGCTGTACATGAGATTTTAAAGTGTAATTGTCTTATTGTAAAGAGATTAGATGGAGTAAATGGTAATATTTGCTTATGATACTTTGTATGTGTACTCCAGGGGTTATATAAATCACATTGGGAGCTTGTGACAAGTATTTTCACTTTGGAAACTCGGAGTTGGATTGAGGCTTTCGGTTTGGATCCACCGAATAAATTAAGCAACACTGTGAGTTTATGTGGACATATGCGTGTACTTTGTGATTATGGATGTTTGTGTGCTTTCTATTTCATCCATGATTCATGTTAGTTCTTGAGTATCCACTGAAAATGTATTATTGCTTGTATGGTCTTGTGGTACGTTTTGGGCGCCGATTGTCGACATCTCATGGATTCGGGTGAGACAATCGGAGGGGCTGTCGTACTCATTGCCCAGTGGGAGTCAGGGGGTGAGTATAGGACTTTGGCACAATACGGGAGACGGAGGGCGGATTCGGTGCCAAGTCTTATGTTTGTGTATGAAGTTAGTTGATATTTGACCTTGCATGATATTGAGTATGCTTTTGATTGTATTGATGTCATTCTATATTGAAAATTCCTTTGTGATTCCCACATTGAAAGTACATTGCTATATATGACATCCTATTCTATAAATAAGTTGTTGTATCGTTATACGAATTTTCTTTCGAGTCATTTTCTGTTTCTAGTATGTACGTTCATTAATCGCATTGTAACCACATATATCCACATGAATTCACTAAGCTTTATAGCTTACCTTTTAGTGTTTTCAACTTTTCAGGGCAAGTTGCCAAATGTAAGAACAAGGTTGGGTGATCGATTAGGGAATTGATGTGTGAAGCCTACTTTTGGTATAGTATATGTTATGCTTTTGGGTTGTATATAGTTTGAACTCTCCGGGTAGACATGTCCCCGATGATTATGTCATGGTTTGTTATAAAATTGTTAAGCCTTAAATTATGTATTATAGGTTGTAAATTGTTATCCCGTATTTTGAGTTTTTGAAACGGAATTAATTTAATGTTGGTTAGGTAAGTGTTGGATTAGTAACCTCGGTGTTACAGAAAACCCGTAAAAGTGATATTTAATTCTGGAGCTAATAAATTATTCATGTCTATAAAATTTAGAGGGCATCTAAATTGTTTATCTAAGAAACTAGATCAGAAGATCAGTGTAGAAATGATGGATGGTAGTACCACGCTCATTAACGAAGTATACGAAGGTTGCACAATCGAAATAGATGGTCATCATTTCCCATCCACCTTTTACCTATGTTTATCAGTGAATTTGATATTGTTATAGGTATGGATTGGTTATTCCAAAACCAAGCTTATATAGTATGTAATAAGAAGATAGTTAGAATTACAGATAAAGAGGGTAAGGAGATCACCATTTATGGTAACCGCGATAGGTATTTTCCCAATTTAATTTCCGTCCTAAAGGCAAGGAAATGCATTCACAAAGGATGCAAGGTATATTTGGCATATGTGATTGATCCTGTGAAAGAAAAGAAACAAGTAGAAGAGATACCCATCGTATGTGATTATCCCACAGTTTTTTCCTGACAATTTACCTGGGTTACCCCCGGACAGACAAGTGGAGTTTCATATCGATTTAGCTCCTAAAGCTACATCAATAGCTCGTAACCCATACAGACTGGCGCCTTCTGAAATGAGGGAACTCATGAGTCAGCTACAAGAATTTCTTGATAAAGGTTTTATTCGCCCAAGTTCGTCACCTTGAGGGGGCACCAGTATTGTTTGTTACAAAGAAGGACGGGACCATGAGAATGTGTATAGACTACCGAGAATTGAATAAGGTCACTATCAAGAATAGGTATCCTTTACCTCAAATTGATGACCTATTTGACTAGCTACAAGGGGCAAGTTACTTCTCGAAAATAGACTTACGTTCGGATTATCATCAATTAAAAGTACAAGAAGAAGATGTCCCTAAAACAGCATTTTGAACCAGATATAGACACTATGAGTTTTTAGTCATGCCTTTTGGCTTAACTAATGCACCCGCGGTATTTATGGATTTTATGAATAGGGTATGTAAACCATACTTGGATAAGTTCATTATAGTGTTCATAGACGATATTCTTATCTACTCCAAAAGCCAAGAAGAGCATGAAGAACACTTAAGAATGATCGTGGAATTATTAAAACGTGAAAAGCTTTATGCAAAATTCTCAAAATGTGAATTTTCGATTCGCGAGGTTCAATTCCTAGGTCACGTAATTAGTGATAAAGGTATCATGGTAGATCCCAGTAAAATTGAATGTATAACAAAATGGGAAGTGCCACAGTCAGTAACTGAAATTAGATGTTTCCTTGGGTTAGTCGGGTACTATCGAAGATTTATTCAAAATTTCTCGAAAATAGCAATCCCCCTTACCACATTGACTAAGAAGACTAGTTTTGAATGGGAAACTCCTCAAAAAATGGCCTTTCAGACGTTGAAAGATAAATTAAGTAGTGCACCAATATTAAGTCTATCTGAAGGAATCGAAGACTTTGTGGTGTTTAGTGATGCTTCTAAACAGGGTCTAGGATGCGTACTTATGCAAAGAAATAAAGTAATTTCTTTTGCATCTAGGCAATTAAAATAACACGAGAAAAATTATCCGACACATGATTTGGAGTTGGCAGCAGTAGTATTCGCTTTAAAATTTTGGAGGCATTACTTATATGGGACAAAGTGTATGCTATACACTGACCATAAGAGTCTAAAATATCTTTTTGATCAAAAAGAATTAAATATGAGGCAGAGACGATGGATGGAATTACTAAAAGACTATGATTGTGAAATCAAGTACCATCCAGGAAAAGCTAATGTCGTGGCAGATGCACTGAGTCAAAAGAAGTTAGGTAATATAGTTCCAGCAAAGGTGTTAAGTTTAATAGCTACAACTAGTTTGCTAGGGCAGATTCGAGAATCCCAACAAGAAGTGTTACAAACAAATAAACAAAAGGAGGAGAGAGTTTTTGGACAAACCAAGTTACTAGTTACAGATGAACAAGGACTTCAAAAATTTCAAGGACGAACCTGGATTCCAAAAATTGGGAATTGTAGAGAAATAATTCTTAGTAAAGCTCATAAGTCGAAATTTTCTATTCATCCTGGAAGTAATAAGATGTATAAAGATTTGAAAATTTACTATTGGTGGCCGGGAATGAAGAGATCCATTGCTAGTTATGTCGAGAAATGTCTTACATGTTTAAGGGCTTGTTTGTTTTTTCCATTTCAGAACTTAAAACCACTTATATCTGAATCGGTCAAAGGTTTTTTAGTTTCAGACTGTTTATTTTTTTTTTCAATTAAGTGCTGAAAACAACCCTAAAGCCTCTGATAGTTTAAGAGGTAAACAATCCTCTTATAACCTCTTATAAACATACCGCCTCCATCTATAACTCTCTCTCTCGATGCTCTCATCTGTAATCGCCTCTCGATCTCTCCACAAACCATTGTCGATCTGCAGGTAACTTCTTACTCGATGCTCTCCTCTCTCGATGCTCTCTTTTAACTGGTTCGATGTTCTCTTCTCTCGTCTTCTCTAGGTAAAAAAAAATTCAGCAGGTAGAAATCGACAGGTCGAACCAGCAGGTCGAACCATCTGCTTGTGGCTCTTCACTTTTCGATCCAGCAGCAGCTTCACTTTTCGATCCAGCAGCAGCTTCACTTTTCGATCCAGCAGCAACTCTCAGATCTCAAGTTCTTCGAACCAACAGCAGCATATCTCGATTTCAGCAGGTAGTAATCTTTTTTCTAAATGCAAAACTCATCTTAAGTTGTTTGTTTGAATTCTTTTTAATTGAGCATCTGCAAGAATTGCCAGTGTAGATTTTATGGCATTGAAATCCCCTAATCCCCCCGAATAGAGCAAAGCTCCATTTTATATTCTGAAGTAATCTTTTATTTATTTATGCAAAACTCATCTTTTTAGTTGTTTGTTTGAATTATAAGCAACAAAGAATTGCTCTAATTTTTGTTGACATGAACCCAAGTGGACCAACAGTCATTGTACAAGCATTGCTCTAATTTTTTCACATCAACAACCACTCCTTAATATTGTCAGCATGCAAAAACAAACATTCTAACTGATTCAGATTTCAGACTTCAGCACCACCTCTTAAAGTTCAGAGGTGGTATCAGACTTCAGACTTCAGCACCTCTTAAAAAACAAACGCCACCTAAAAGTTAAGATTGAACACCAAAGACCTTATGGACAGTTACAACCACTAGAAATTCCTGTTTGGAAATGGGAACATATCACAGTGGATTTCATAACCAAAATACCCAAAACCTTAAGGGATTCCGATAGTGTTTGGGCAATTGTGGATCGATTAACCAAGACAGCTCACTTTCTACCCATCAAAGAAAGTTTTACGTTAGAAAGATTCGCTAAGATTTATATTAATGAAATCATTTCGAGACATGGAGTACCCTTATCATTTGTATCGAATCGAGAGAGTCGGTTTACTTCTCAATTTTGGAAAGATTTCCAAAGGGAATTAGGTTCTCAAATCAAAATGAGTACCTCCTACCGTCCTCAAACTGATGGACAAAGTGAAAGAACAATTCAAACATTGGAGGACCTGTTGCGAGAAATAATTCAACAAACAACTAATAAGGTAGCTCAAATACGAGAAAGACTCAAAACTACGCAAGATAGAAAAAAGAGTTATGCGGACAAGAGAAGAAAACCTATTGAATTTCAAAGAGATGATACGTTCTTCTAAAAGTCTCTCCATGGAAAGGAGTACTAAGGTTCGGTAAAAAGGGTAAACTGAGACCCCGGTACGTTAGACCCTTTAGAATTATAAAAAGGGTAGGAGCAATTAGCATATCAGCTTGAATTACCTGATAAGTTAAAATGGGTGCATAACACATTTCATGTATCCAACTTGAAGAAGTCTCTTGCTGAAAGAGATGTGATCCTTCCAGTAGAAGATATATCTGTTGATGAAAAACTCAACTTCATAGAAGAGCCTATAACAATCTCTGATCATAAAATCAAGAAACTCATAAACAAGACCATACCTTTGGTATTAGTTCATTGGAATTATCACCATGGAGCGGAAGCTACATGGGATGTGGAATCAGAAATGAGAAATAAGTACCCTTATCTTTTCAGTCATAACTAAATTTTGAGAACGAAATTTCTAATAAGGTGGGAAGAGTTGTAATACCCAGTTTTTATGCAATAAGAATAATTATATTTTAAATATATTTATGAATTATGGTAATAAAGGTTTTGAAAGTTTATTAATATTTATTAAAGCAAACGTGTGTGTATATATTTTTTGAACGGCAAGTTAGCAGTTAGTAGTTAGTTATTCGGACCCACAGTGACATCCATATGGGCAGTATGCGGGACCCGAACCTTCACCTTAAGGGATAAACCCCCACTCCTCCACCATTTTTAGGAAAACCACCATTCCCAGGGCTCGAAGCCGAGACCTTGAGGATGATGTAAAAACTCCGGTACCGCTAGGCCAGAGGCCCTTTGGTAAACGTGTGTGTATATATATGTTATTAATTAATAATATTTTAATATTATATCTATTTTAAGAATTGTGACTGTTTACCCAAATTAGCTAGTCGTATAGATTTTTATGAAATCCGACTAATATACTTTTGTAATCAGTAACTTATGACGAGCAATATGAAACTTCCCGATTCAAAAACCGACAAAGTTTTATAGGACCATTTCGTTACAAAATATATCGTTTTGTTAGGAAAAGGACTTATAAGTATTATAATGTATATATTTTTTTGGATTCAACAGTTTATAAAAGATAACAATATGTGTTTGTATATTGTTATTTTTAAATATACATTTATAATAAGATTCGTGATTTGTTATACAAATATTTAGTAAATAACTATAAATAAAATATATATTATATATTAACTTCTTGATTAAGACAATGGACACGTATCCTACCTACATCTATCCATATTTTTGATAGATTTTATCCAAATTATAAAAGTAACCATCTTTAGTTACCGCCTCGGATTATACACTACCTACATAACACTATAAATAGGTGGTCAAAGGTTAGAGTATCGTATGTAGATCCATATAATAAATAGTTACTTGCAGCAAGGTTAAGGTGATAACTTAAAGTGAGTATATTATGATTTTTTACTGAATACATACATGTTATTTAATTATACGCTTTGCATTACAATATCACATTTCTAATTGTTATTCTGCCTTATATAAAATGATACAATATAATGTTACTAGTCGTTATTCTTCCCAAAATATTATATAACATTACTAGCCATTATTCTGTCCAAATTAAATTATTATTGTATAACTTTTCTAGCCGTTACTCTGCCTAAATTAAAATGTTATTATATAAACTTTTCTAGCCGTTACTCTGCCTAAATTGAAATATAGCCGTTACTCGTATTGATCATAATTAATCTGCATAAAATAATGGCAAGTGTATTTTGATAAAAAGCACGTGTTCTACATGTGAAAGTATGTCCAAATTAAATACCCGACGGGGTATAGTGATAGAGGTCGACTTGCAAACGGACCTCAGGCGGAAGATCCTTCATGGAACCCCAAGGATCTAGGATCCTGTGGAAATTTTGGGCATAATTACATATATGAGATCTCACACTAATGTATGCATGCAACGAGAAGATCAATTTAATATGTATTTTGAATTGTGAAACCATAATTGCTCATTAAGCTTAAAGCTTATATATTTCATGTATGTATCTCAGGTAAGATGGAGTAAAGACGAAATGCGACGTATTACTATTTTATAATATGTCCTCTGTGGCTATGTACAATAAAGTGCTTGAATAATGTTTGGAACGTTTCCGCTTATGTATAAATTTTATGATGTAATAAAGTTTATGATATATTAGTTCTATTATGTATTATAAAAAAATGGGGTGTTACACCCACGTCCTGAGGATGAAGGGACATATTGACCGGTTAGCTCGATTGGGATACCCCCTTGTTCAAGAGTTAGGGGTCGATTTGGTCCTCAACTCTTTGACCAAGTCATATGATAGCTTTGTGCTCAACTATCACATGAATGACTTGGATAAAACTCTCACTGAACTGCATGGTATGCTTAAAACTGCTGAGAGAGGGATTAACTCCAAGGGAAAGGGAGGGGTAACCAAAAGGAAAGGGGAAACTGGTAAAAGAAAGGCAAAGGATGGAAGCTCCAGCAAGGGCAAAAGGAACAAGGGGAAGATCCCCACGGATGCAGTTTGCTTTGAGTGCTCTGAAAAGGGGCACTAGATGAGAAACTGTCTGGTTCTGATTGAAAAGCCAAAGAAGGAGAAAGTTATGATAGTCGGACCTTCAGGTATGTTTATTATCGATTTATTCACTTCTGATTATGATTCCTGGGCATTGGATACCGGATGTGGAGCTCACATATGTGCTTCTCCACAGGGATTAAGAAGTGAAAGGCAATTGCGACTAGGCCGGTAGGAGTTCAAGATGGGCAATGGGGCAAGAGTTGATGATGTGTCCCAAGGAAAATATGATATGACCCACCCAAATGGTCTAGTCTTGAAACTAAATGAATGTCTTTACGTTCCTAGTATCGTTAGAAACATTGTTTCAGTTGCACGTTTGAGACAAGATGGATTTATGTTTAAATTCCTTGATGATGGATCTATTTCTGCATGTTTGCATGATATATTATATTTTATTGTCGGGCCAGTTAATGGCATTTATGAAATAGACATTCACAGTAATCTCAATTCTAAATCGATATATAATGTGAATGCTAAAAGACTTAAGAAATAATTAAGTCAAACATATTTGTGGCACTGTAGTCTTGGGCATATAAACAAAAAAGCATTGCCAAGCTCCAAGTGGATGGATCTTGTAATCAACAAATCATTCTTTTGATAAATGCGAATCATGTTTATTAGGGAATATGACTAAGGCTTCTTTTAAAGGAAAGCCTGAAAGGACAAATGAGTTGTTGGGAGTAATACATACTGATGTGTGAAGACCCTTCAACCCAACCACAAGAAATGGCTGTTACTACTTCATTACATTTACTGATGATTATAGTATATATGGATATGTTTATCTAATGAAACACAAGTCAGAAAGCTTTGAAGTTTTCAAAGAGTTTCAGAATGGGGTAGGAAACCAACTAGGCAAAAAGATAAAAGCTCTTCGATCTGATCGAGGGGGTGAATATCTGAGCCATGAATTCACTGAGCATTTTAGCAAGTGTGGGATAGTATCCCAACTTACTCCACCAAGAACACCACAGCATAATGGTGTGTCAGAAAGGAGGAACCGTACCTTCTTAAATATGGTTAGGTCTATGATGAGTCATACCAAGTTGCCTATGAGTTTTTAGGGATATGTTTTGCAAGCAGCCGCCAAAATACTAAACAATGTTCCAATCAAGAAGGTCGACAAGACTCCATATGAGATGTGGACTGGGAAGATCCCAAATCTATCTTACATGAGAGTCTGGGGCTGCGATGCTTATATTAAGCAAGAAGCTTCTAGGAAGCTAGAGCCCAGATCTAAAAAGTGCATCTTGGTAGGATATCCCAAGGAAACTGTTGGGTATTATTTCTACAACCCCAGTGAGAACAAGGTGTTCATTTCACGCAAGACTGAGTTCCTAGAAAATGATTTTCTAACTAAGCTAAGCGATATGGATAGGGTGGAACTTGAGGAAGTTCAGGAAACACCTAATACACAGGTTGACACTAGCGCTCAACAAGATGTTGAACCTCATCAACATACTGAGGATACCAACAAGAGACAAACTATCCGAAGGTCGGGAAGGATTCGTCAAGAGCCAGATAGATACCTAGGGTTTCTAATTGGTTGTGACTATACGGTTGATGATGAACCGTCTAACTACCGATAGGCTATGTCAGGTGCAGAATCTGACAAATGGCATGATGCTATGAAAGTCGAGCTTCAATCCATGACTGATAACCAGGTCTGGGATCTGGTGGATGCGTCCAATGGCTATAAAGTCGTAAGGAGCAAATGGGTTTTCAAGAAGAAAGCCGACATGAATGGGATCGTGCACACATATAAGGCTACGTTGGTAGTAAACGGTTTCACACAATCTCATGGTGTAGACTATGAAGAAACCTTTTCTCCAGTAGCGATGATTAAATCCATTAGGATTTTGCTTGCTATAGTTGCATATCACGATTATGAGATATGGCAGATGGATGTCAAAACCGCGTTTCATAACGGAACGCTAAGCGAGGACGTGTACCATTTAAGAACTGAAGCAAGCGTCTAGGAGCTGGAATCTTCATTTTGACGAGAAAATCAAAGAATTTGGTTTTATCAAAAACTAAGATGAACCTTGTGTATACAAAAGCTAGTGGGAGCGTTGTTGTCTTCCTAGTTCTGTATGTTGACGACATACTAATCATTGGAAACGACATCCCGACACTAAAAGGTGTAAAAACCTGGCTAGGGAAGTGTTTCTCAATGAAAGATCTAGGAGAAGTCGCCTTTATCCTTGGAATTAAGATCTATCGGGATAGATCAAGGCGCTTAATTGGATTAAGCCAGAGTACATATATTGAGAAGGTCTTGAAACGCTTCAAGATGGAGAGTTTCAAGACGGGGAACTTGCTAATGGTACATGGAATACAACTGAGCAAGTCTCAATGTCTTTCAGGGAAGGAAGATATAGATCGCATGAAAAGTGTTCCTTATGCTTCAGCTATTGGATCTATAATGTACGCCATGATATGTATTCGACCTGACGTATCTTATGCCTTGAGCATGACTAGTAGATACCAGTCGAACCCTGGTGATGCTTACTGGGTAGCAGTAAAGAATATCCTCAAGTACTTGAGAAGAACTAAGGATATGTTCTTGCTTCACGGGTGAAGAAGGAGATCTGTGTATCCGAGGATACTCAGATGCTAGCTTCCAAACCGACCTTGACGACTTCAGGTCACAATCGCATTTTGTGTTTAAACTCAATGGTGGTGTTGTGAGTTGGAAGAGCTTCAAGCAAAGAACTATAGCAGACTCAAGTACAAAGTCAGCATACCTAGCAACTTCGGATGCCGGGAAGGAGGCCGTATGGATGAAGAAATTCATAACGGACCTAGGAGTAGTTCCTAGCATAGATGGGCCTATCGAGATCTTTTGTGATAGGTCACACCATATCACAAGCAAAGGAACCTAGGTCACACCAATGGTCCAAGCATATTCTGAGGAAATATCACATAATCCGAGAGATGATCAATCGGAAAGACGTGAAGATTTGTAAAGTTCGTTCGAAAGATAATCCGGCAGATCCATTCACTAATCTTATGAGTCAAAGTAAGTATGATTGTCACAATAGATCAATAGGTTTGAGCAATGATCTGTAAATGTTTGAAATGATCAGTAAATTTAGTATGACCTTTTGGAACATTAAGCAATGAAATCCTATCTGTTATTGTCATACTAGGTATGAGTAATTACATTAATTCCATTGTGTTCTATGTTAACATGTTTAGATCCAAAACTATATGATATGGTTTGAACTGTTCATGGTCATTTATCACTGGGGGACTGGTGATAAAATAAGATTATAGTGAAGTTTGGTTAAGGTCAAGTTGGGCCAGCATGTTGCGACCAAAGTCACTTGCACTTGAAAGTTTAAGTGTTGTCATAAAGTGATTCTTGAAGATGATAGTTATTCATTTTATCCTTTGATCTGAGATGTATATTGGGATCTCGAGCATAAGGAGTGTTGTACTTTGATATATGTTTAACGTCGCCTTTGACCGGGTGATTATAAGGGCTATGTTAGGTGCAATGTGATCTATGTAAGAGTCGTATGCATGCAATATGAAAATTTCTCCTCCCAAGATGAGAGAGAAATCTATGGGGCCCTCGAAGATATTAAAATGAGAAATGTATGGCGGTATACAAGTAGATTGATTGAATCAATAGTACTTGTTCTCTCACTAAATATCGAGATCGAGAAACATAATAATTGAGCAATCAAGGATGAGCCAGATCTATGCCTTGAGTTCAATTGATATATCGTGAATCAAAGGGATAAGGAATACATTGATCATTACATTGACTGTTGTCAATAGAACTTGAAGCTGAAGAGCGTTCATTCATTTGACTTTGGGGGCGGTGGCGCGTTGCTAGACACATAACCACTGTCTGTGTTTTATGTGGCATGTGCAAGTGGGAGACTGTAGGATCTTATGTGCCCATGTCATATGAAAACACTGCCGACGTCAGATGAACCTAGAGGGTCACACGCATAAGAGTGTGTAGATCACGAATTATCCAAGTTGGTTATAACCCGGCAAAGTTACAAGTTGTAAAGTGTAATATTATTATTCTAGTAGAATAGTAATTAAAGTGTGTGAAATATATTTAATTATTAAGTTAATAATTAAATTGGAATAATTATTATATTAATAATTATAATTAAAAGTCCAACTGGCTTAAGAATAATGTTTTTATCTAAAAGCTCAGAGGGTTAAGTAAGTTTACTTAAGCCCAATTGGTTAATTAATTACTAAGTTAATAATTAACTAATTAATTAATTAATTAAAATATGGACACTTTTAATTAAGTCAATAAAGCCTTGCGGGCTTAATTGAGCCCGGTCCGAGAATGATGCAAAACTATATAAAGGCATGTTGCCTTATTACTTTAATATAAATAACACAATTGAGAAACTTGAAGTATATCTCTCCTCCCTCTCTCCTCTCTAAATCTGGCGCACCACACAAACCAAGAAGAAATCGATTTCTTCTTGATGTTCTTCGGATATTCGGGATAGCAACCGTTCGTGATCGGATTCACATTCGCATGGATACCCCAGAGGGAATCTATTTTGATTCTGAACGCTTGATCCTAATCAACCAATCCAAACCATTGAGGTATTTTTCTAAACCCCCTATGGTTGTGTTTAATCCTTAAAGTTGTTAGTAACGGATCCGGGCTAATAGGGTTTTACCAGTTATTGTTTTCTCCGCTGCATGTTTATTTTGATCCCGGTCTCAAAACCCTACAGTTTATGGTACATTGTATGTTTCTATAAAACTCCTTTTATCCTCTAAATATTCTTAAAACAAGATTTTAGCATTCTTCACTAGAATCTTTGTCTTAAAAAGAAAAACGTTTGGTAAATTCTTTTACCAAATGTGCTTCCTAACTTTATTTACAATCTATATTATTGGTCCACTTTGTTTAAACAGAAATGCGGTCAGCAAAGCTCGTGAACTTTGAACTCATGGATTGCACTTTATAGGCAAACAACCATCTGCCTCCACTTAACATACAGATAACCGTCCTCAATTCAAGAAATTAGCTAACTTCCTAACAAACTGAGTGCTTTCTTATGCACTCACTTTTGAAACGTGGGAGTACGTTCCTATCTCACTAAGTTTTGGTATTCAACACATACCATCACTGATAAGACTGACGGAAAGAAGTAAATTCTGATTACATTCGATATCGACACTTAGAGTCTAAGCTTCGACATTGGAGTATTTCGGGCTGCACTGAGGCTTCTCAGGAAACCCTCCAAGTCCTCATTTGACCCTGAACCAACTAAGAAAGTCATTGAATTCCTAGACAACATCAAGTAATATTGGCCTAAGGACAAGGATACTGAAGCGCAAATCAATATTCCTGACCAATTTTGAGAAGAGCCAGATGCCTACAGTATGGCAATACCTCTTCACTCACTTCATCTAATGCTTGGGTGGAAAGACTGGAAGC
Organism: Silybum marianum; assembly: GCA_036898165.1. Classification (NCBI taxonomy): domain Eukaryota; kingdom Viridiplantae; phylum Streptophyta; class Magnoliopsida; order Asterales; family Asteraceae; genus Silybum; species Silybum marianum. The sequence continues at coordinate 7,751,744 of CM072540.1, read as the reverse complement.
CCGGAACAAGAAAGCCGCATAGCCCTGGGCATTGGGTATTCGCTGATTCACAACCGAAAAATGGATTACACAAAGATGATTTTTTACGATTTGGCGTCAAAACTGAATAAGAGACCAAGGGAAAGGGTGGTTCTCTACACTCGATTCCACAGTGCACTCATGGCAAACATCTTTCCAGAGACTTATCCTATGGAAGGCGACTAACAATTCCCAAGATTGGGTAGTTGAACACTGGATCACAAAGTCGTCTCTAAAAACATACCTCTTTTCCCAGGTATGTTACTGATTGCTCAACAACCTTCTTTTTCTACGTCTAAAGACACAATGTCACTGACAGCACCACTGGTGACTACTGGTGTGTGGAAATATAACCTCCAAAAAGGCTATAGCAACGAGAAAGTTATGCAAGTATACACATCTCACTAATATCGTTCCAAAACAAGTAATAATGGTAAGTAATACCAGGTTATCGTTCCACGGGGATTTAAAAGCAAAGAGTCACAGAAAGTCAATCATAAATTAAGATCTCAAGAGGTTTTGTGGAAGCAATGAAGCTTCAGAGAAAAATATCTTTGAGATTGGTTAACACTACTTGATTGTATCAAATACTGTAAAAAAAAGCCTGGGTGTAATTTCAGGTTGGATTTCAGCAGCAGATGCGTTAGAACCTTGCTGCAGTATCATATGAATAATCTTTCAACAATAGTCTTCTACTACCACTATTGGTTCAAATGGCCTTTTTTCGAAGTTCAGATTAGACACTTACTGACAGTGCACTTGTGATGCATAATCCAAGTATGGTACAAATCTTACCTTTTTCCCCATATAGTTTAGCAACACAAGAATGTTGCAGCAGTTCTATATAACCTTTTATAACCCTCTTGGTTATAATATTTGTGTTGTCTTAATTTGAAGTCCAACTCACCAAGGTGAAAGAACACTCGTTACTTTGTCAAGAATTACCCGGTAAAATATTACACCCAAGAGTGAACAATGGAATATATTGCTATGACAAAAGCAATTGTCCATGATCATTAATGTATAATCAACCAACTGTCACTTACACCCATGCTAAGGTGTTTAGCCTGACATTAATGAATGTAAAGACAAGTATGTAAATGGCAGAAACGTAAATAGCATGAAAATAAAGTGATGGAAATTAAATGCTTAGAAAGTAAATACGCATAAATGAAGAATGTTGTTATAGCAACAGTCAAGTACCAAAAGATATGTTAACTATCAATCTAGCAAATCAATCCAAACAATATGAATCAACAATAAAATCACACAAGAAATGCTCTAAAATGTCATTTGATGTTAATGTCAAAATGTTTATAATAAGAAATCTACTTAGAAATAAAAGTCAACTAAAGTATTTATACCAAGACATAAAATTACATTTTGAGCTCTTCTACTTTCAACAATTATAAATTCTAACAATATTTTGAAAATAAAAGGAGTAAAAGAGCAATGGTTGGGAGGTCAGAACTTGGAAAGTTATTGATTCTTTCTTCCTTTAACACTCCAAATTTCTTACATTAAAATAACTACAGTTCCTATTTATAGTAGGAAGATAAAGTACAAAAGTACAAAACTTAGAAAAGGATAATATCCATTGGTTGTTACCAAATATACAAACACAAAAATTAACCTCTACTTAACTTGGTACTTAAGTAGGCATCATTAGCTATGTCTTCTTCTTATATCTTCCAAATGTAGTTGACTTCTTCAAAAGATCCTTCCATTCAAAATATAAGCACCAAATATTTCACCAACCCTTGATGGTTGTGATCATCTCCTAATGCAGTAATACATGCTGTAGCAATATTCATATTAGCCATTTTGGTCAAAAATAAGCAAAATAGAACCAAATCCTACAATCTAGCTCTAGACACTAATACGTTGTAAAATGTGAATAAAAGACTCAACATGTGCTTTAGGAAACTTAAAACTATGCAAAATAAGGTCCTAAATAGTTGCTCAAGAGTTCTTTGGGAAACATAAAATGTTGATGCTGGATTAGCTCACTTTATCATAGCCGCCTTCACAACACCATTTGCTTTCTTTTCTCCACCTCCATTGTTCTCTAGATCGAACAGTAAACCAGTTGTGGTTGTCCCTACGTCTGATGAGACCATAACTCTGGCCATGCAACAAGCACTATACAAATAGTCACCTGCTTAGGTTGGCTTGAGCATAGGAGCTAAGGAAACTTTTCTCTAGAACCTGAGCAACGGGAATCCGATCCTTAAGACGGAACTGCTGCAAGATCCATCCCCAAGAGTTATTCTTCAGATGTTCTCAAGGGTCCCTCAGGTACAACACCCTTCCCACCCAACTTCTCTCATAAAACCCTAAGCTTTTCCTAGCTTAATTACTCTGTTTTGATGTCCCAGTTCCTAAAAAAAATAGAACCATCAAAGGTCTCTTCAGCTGCTAGTTTTCAACTTCAACTTCCTATAATGGATGTGGTACATGAAGACACATCCATACTCCACAGCAAGGTTGCAGACCTTTAGAAGTTGTCCCACATTGTCAACAAGAAGACTGCTGACAATGTTGTCTTGAAGAAATAAGTCTCAACTCTGAGAGTTGAGGTCCCCTTCAATTCCACCAACATCCAAGCCCTTGAAAGTTCCTTCAACTCTGACTCAAAAAGGAGTCTTGGCCAAACTAAATCAACATAGAGAAATGTTAAAGCAAATCCTCAAGCTCCTTCAGAAGCCTATTGTTATTTCACTTCCATCCTTCTCCAATATAGACAAGCCTCAACTTGACAAAGTGGTCCTAGCTCTGGAAGAACAAACTAATTCCCTGACGTCTATTGAAGCTAAGACGAATGAGGTTCTCTTGAGGGTACCAACCCGCTCAGATGATGACAAAGAGGGGGAAAAGGCATCTATGGACACTCCGGAAGATATCCAAACACAAGACAAGGTGGGTGCTGATATCGAAGGAATGATTAGACGATCTTAAGTGGAAGCAACTCCTACTTTAGTTCCTAATGTTGTTGACAATGAACCTGAAATTGGTTCCTCAGATGAGGCTGACCCTTGACAACGTCTTGAATCCTCCCTCATTGACATCGAATTGTCAGAACCTGAGGGATAGGAAGAGAATGAGAATAAGATGATGATGAAGACTTTCCTGGTACTGCGTTTATCTCCTGAACCAGACGATGATAATGTTGACATGATGATGATTTTTTAATAAAAGAAAATCAGAAGACTCCAGCGGCCAAGGGAATGGAAATAAGGGAACATGTGTCCCAAGGGGAGAGGACCCCTTATTTAGAAAGCCATCCCTCATACCAAGGAAAAGGTAAGGAAATGACAAAAGACAACTTGGACGTCCTTCGAACCTTAAAAGGGGTGCTCAAAACACTACCTGAGGTGTGTCTTTCCATGACCCTCTTCACCTCTCTCCTCTCTAAACCTGAACCCTTAATCCTTTTACCCCTTTCTTTTTACCATTCTTCAACTATAATTATTATTCTTGACTTATCTTCGAAGTTGCAGCTCTAATCGTTGGAGATATCGGTTATACAATCGAAGTCAGAGATATTGTAGTAAAGCAAAAATTTGGCAATATAAAATAGATAAGTAAATTGCATCTGTCCTACCTTCCTCTTCAGTATCCAATATTGTTTCCATATGGAGAAGATGGTTACAGAGTTGACATTTATCATAGAGGTATAATGTCAACCACGTAAAATAAAAGACATACTGTAACCATGAGAGAATTGTTTACATTTAAGCTGCAAGATAGGTTAAATACGTTTTCCATTATCCTGAATGCAAGAAGACTTCTACAACAATTTATTGTTGATGGTTATACTATGATTAAAAGTGAAAGAATGCATTACATACGTAAGCAACAGAAAGTATTGAGATGCAAAAGTTATTAAAACTTACGTAATGTACAGCAAGAAGGACATATTAACGTATCTAACATCGGTCAACGTGTTATATTGTCATCTTCTTTTACCGGTGGTGCTCAGTACATGATGCTATACTATCTGGATGCAATGTCTCTTTGTAAATGATAGGAATATCAAGATTTTTTCATTACTGTAACCTGTAACCCTAAGAGGGCGTTTGGTTCGCAGAATGGAATCTGTAGGAATGGAATCTATCAAAGGAATTGGAATCTGGAAGGAATTGGAATGGAATGTTCTCAGGTTTGACCAAGTGTTTGGTTGACAGGAAATGGAATGGAATTTGTTAATGAATTGAAATATGTTTGTTTTGTTTACAAAGGAATTGGAATAGAATATTGAAAATTGACAAAAATACCCTTTCTTTAATTTGTTTATTTTTAAATAAATAAGGAATAAAATTAACATTTAATCTAAAAGTATATATAAACTACCACTATTTAAATGAATTTGATTTTAAATTTTAGTAATGAACTTATAATGGAGAAAAGAATTAAAAAATTAAAATACAATCCCCTTTTGTTTGCCCTAACACATTACCCACTTCCAGCCCCTTCCTCCATTATTTTTCCTTCTTCTTCCCATCTCCATGAAGTTACCTTCTTTTTTCCTTTTCTTCCCCATCGCAGCTCCATCAACACTACCCTCCTTTTTTCCTTCATTCCCTTTATTTCTGAATATCTGATATGGTTAGTTGTTAATCGAGAAAGAAGAAGAAAAACGTTAGTTGCTGAATCGGGAAACAAACCCAGAATCGAGAAAGAGAAAATGATCGTTGTGGTTTTATCATCGATGGATGCATACAGATCGAAGTCAAAGTACGTAGTTTCATCCTTGAAAAAGAAAAATGTTGGTTGCAGATCTGATGTGGTTTCATTCGAAGAAAAGAGATGGTTTATGTTTCAATCTGATATATGGTCTTAGGCGAAGAAGAGAGATGGTTTATGTTTCAATCTGATATATGGTCTTAGGCGAAGAAGAGAGATGGTTTATGTTTCAATCTGATATATGGTCTTAGGCGAAGAAGAGAGATGGTTTATGTTTCAATCTGATATGGTTTCAATCTTAAAGAATATGTTGTTTGAGTTTTTGTATTAATGAGGGTATTTTTGTAATGTTCAAAATTTTGGATGGAATGGATTTCAATTCCATCTCATTTATGAAGGAATGGTGAAATCCAAAACTAAGGGAATGTTTGGATTTCAAATGAATTCCATGGGTAACCAAACATTGGAATGGAATTTGGTCAACGGAATTGACCATTCCAATTCCATCAAATTCCAGCGGATTCCGGTAAACCAAACGCCCCCTAAGTGGCCAGAAATGAAACGGTTTCTTAAATACACTATGATAAATCCGGTAGACAGACCAAATTTCCTTTGTCGGCTATTTAAGATGAAGCTTGATTCACTGATAAAAGACTTCAAAGAGAAATCTATATTCGGTAAAGTTCAAGCAGGTATGTTAACATTACCTACATTGTGTGCCATTGAAGTTTACAACATTGACTAAACATATTTCATATCTGATATTTCTTAAGGATATGCTAAAAAAAATTAACCTTTTCTTGTAGCCGATATCGGCTAGAGTATTCGTTGTAGTATTTATACAAATATATACATATAATTTAAATTTTAAATTATATCAAAGTTTTGTCACCCACATGAATATTAAAGTATTTTATTTTATTAAGCTGCTAATTTTAAATTGTTATTTTCTTGTAGTTGTTTATACAGTGGAGTTTCAGAAGCGAGGTTTGCCTCACAGTCATATATGCCTATTTATGCACTCTCAATTCAAGTTACCTACCGTACAACAAATTGATCTGATGATTTCAGCTGAAATACCGGACAAGTATGAAGATCCAGAATTATACTCACTTGTGAAGGAGTTTATGATACACGGTCCTTGCGGTGAACAAAACCTGAAATGTCCCTGTATGATTGGTAGAAAGTGTTAGAACCCCAATCGGGGAGTGACAACTATCCAATTAAGAATTCTCAGATGTACTAGTAATAGTAGTGCATCAAAGATATTTCGAATTGTTTGTTGACACAGAAAAAGTCAGGGAAAACCTCTGAACCCTGCTCCTGCTACGACATGTGCACATTTAGAACTTTAGCATGGGCTCATGAATGCACACCTTTGGCCAATTTGATTTCTGAACGCACTTCTTTAGACGGTAATGGTTTCCCAATATATCGGAGACGAAATAATGGAAGATATGTTGAGAAGTTATGGGTTAAATTAGACAACAGAAATGTTGTACCGTACAACAAATATCTTTGGAAGAGATATCAGGCCCACATTAACGTTGAATGGTGTAATCAGGCTTCATCGATTAAATATTTGTTTAAGTATATCAATCAGGGTCCTAATAGAGCTACTGTAGTAGTTGCGGAAAGCAATAATGAAGAACCGCATGAGAAATCGGTTGATGAAATAAAAGATTATTACGACTGTCGGTATGTTTCAGCATGGCGAAGCATCATGGCGTATATCCGGCTTTGATGTTCACTATAGGACTCCTGCTGTATTAAGACTACCTTTTCATCTTCCTGGTCAACAGCAAGTGGTATTTCGTGATGAAGATTGTTGGTCCCAAAGGAGTCTACAAAAGTTCAAAGATATACAAATAGTTTGTAGAAGGGGGGGTTGAATACAAACACACAGATTTTTTATTTTTAAATTAGTTTATATTGAATAAACAAATTTACAGTTACAAGCGGAATTAGAACAAGTAAGAAAACCTAATCTATTGTAACTTAAGAAATCACACAGTTTGATGCCCAAGGAAATGAGAAAGAAAAGAGGCAGAGGTTTGAGAAATAGAAAGTAGCATGCATATAGATGAAGAGGGGATCTTCATCTATTTATACCCGTTTGCAGTTAATGCAAGATAAAAGGTATGTACCACGTGTCAAGCCTTTATTTCAAGCTTGTCCTTTGTTTCAACGGGAACCACGCTTTTGGCCGCGTGTGAACAGTACCATATATGATATGGTGTGGATATAAGAGACAATTCGTATGTCCTTCTCTGACATGGTATAAGGTTTGACTTCTGTGCATCGAGGATAAGATCAACATTGATTTTTGCTTTAGACTTCACTTGATCGCTGAACTTGAAACTTCAAGGATGAACTTTCAGAGTATCGCTGAGGTCTTGCAAGACATCACACTTCTATCTAGACAATCTTTTGCTATCACTGAACCGCTTCAGATCACAAGCTGATTATGTTTATCTTCAGCTTGGTTTTTGACTTTCCCTGAATATTCTTGTGGTGTGAATGTTGTTCTTCAGATCTTCAGAGATAAGGTTAAGGTTCTTGAGATTCAGCGATCGCTGAGTATAATCAGCGTGTGTTATCGCTGAATTTGAGCTTAACTTTATGAATGGAATTTTCACTAAGTATTTAGAAGAATCATATTCAAATCAGTGAAAGGAGTTATGATCAACAATCTCCCCCTATTTGATTATGATTAAGAAATATAGGAATTTTGCTCGAAGGGATTAGTAGGGACTTCAAAATATTTAAGGTAAAATTTCTAAGTACTAATCTTTGAGGTCTTTTTCAGCTAGTCAACTTTTATAATTGAGTTTCACTTATAAGGATATGAAATAACAATTTTTACAAGTCTGGAAGCTTTAAGTGCATTCACTTGATTTAAATTTCAGAAAGAAATATCAGTGAGTAAAGAGGTTTTTAAAGAAATTAGAACTTTTATGTTCATTGTCCCATTTACTGTTTTCAAGGATCTTTTCAGTACACAAATGAAGTAGAGTACTTCATTGAAATTTCATTATAGATAATCTTAAGAATTACATTGAAAACGAAATTACAATTGTAAGTAAAGTACAAAACACTGAAAAATGTTACAGAGGAATAGAAACTACCAACTAGTCAGAGAGTCTCTCTTGTCTTCTACATACCTTGTTTAGATAAATCTTCTTTTGTCTCAACATAGGTCCACTATTTTCCTAGCAGTGATAGTACATTACTTTGACAAATCTTGAGGAGGCCTTTGTGATCTCTGAGTTTCTGAAGAATCCAAGGAAACCATCATTATCTAAGAATACCATACCAGCTTCAGAGAGTGTGATGAAATCGCCTTCTGCTAGTTGTAAGCCTTGAGGAAGAGAGACGTTAAGATTAGAGATATTAGGGATATCTAGATGCCCAAGGATAATGTCGTAGGTGAACTTAGTTTCATATTCATTTTTGTTGGAGGGGCCTTCTTCACCGCTTGATCTTTTTCTTCTTGAAGGCTCAGGGAGAGGAGGAACTTGAAGGTGTTGAGACATCCTTTGCAAAAGCTGATCCAATACTCTTTCAACCACATCTTTGAACTTTGATTTGGACCCCTGAATGGCATCTTTGATTTCCAACCATTCAGAGTATCCATAGAACTTTAAGAATCGGGCTTCTTCCTTTTTGCATGGCGAGTGCCCGTACATTCGTACATGTACCTGCAGACCACTTTTCTTAGAAGTGCATCCTTCAATAGTAGCATGAATGATTTTAGAGTCAGACAGTCGATAATTGAATCGTTAAGTGCACCAGTGTAGTTCATTTTCTCTGTGCTTTTATCTTCAATTGTCAGTGCACTTAGGATCCTTTCTTGAGCATGGATGGGATTTACATTCAGATTTTCTTGAGACGGTTCCCTTTGTGCCAGAGCTTCAGCGACTCTTTCACTTTTCTCGTTGAGCTTCCTAGTCACTTCATCTCTTAAGGCATCTTCCCTGAGTATTCTTCTTGCCAGTTCAAGATCATTCTTTGTTTGCTTCATCTTCTCATCCCTGATACGCCGTGCTTCAAGGGCTTGGGCTCTCTCTTCCTTAGACAAGAAGTAGAATTCATCCACCACGCTGATTGGTATTGGTTCTTTTGGTTCAACGGTGTTGGGCACCTTTATTCTTTTTGCTTCCAGCTCCCTTAGGAAGTTTTTTCGCCTTACCTCTTCTTCTGGCTCGCTTATTGGAAGCCTATGTACACACTGCCTTGGGATAAGGCCTTCTTCTTCTTCAGAGTCAGTGTCGGATATATAGAAGAACTGCTCTTCGAAGAAAGGTTCCCTCAAAAAAGGGAAGTCCTTAGGGGGACTGGGCTCACTGAGAATGGGAGAAGAAAGAATAGGTTCGTCAGTTCCAAAACTTGGAGGTGGATAAGATGGGTAGGTAGAAGGTTCAGAGATGGGATGAAAGGGAATGAGAGGAAGGCTTACCTTGATGGTGTGCTCCCCCTCTGAATCTATAGGAGTAGAATCGAGATCTACTACTTCGTCATTTTTGTTTGAAGGACCAGGTTGGTCCTTTTCAGGATTTTGCATGTCCCCTTGAGAGCTAGCAGATAGGACTCCCCCTGATGCATTGAGTATCCCAAAATTCATCATCATCATCATCATCATCCTTGAGGAAATAATGAAGAACGTCTTCAGGTTCATCATTGTCATCATCTTCTTCTTCTTCTTCTTCTTCACCACCTTCCTCATGGATTGGGTGCTCTTGTTCTTGAGTGCGAGGTGGTGGTGGAGGCTGGCTAGATTGAGGATCAGTCCTAATGAGCTGATCAGCGCGCTCTTGGGCAAATTTCTCCCCCTCTTTGTTATTCACAAGGAGAGTGTGCATTAGAAGAGTGTGCACATTTGAGTTGATGGAGGAGAGATCTGCGGCTTGAGAGCCCTGAGTGGTAGAGATCTGACCCAGGTGGCTTCGATCAGCATCAGTCTTTTCAGATAGGCTTGTGAGTAGGCGAAGAATCTCTGCTAGATCCTTTTGACTGGCAGCGATTACCTTCTCCTGTTGATCAACTCGATCAAAGTGGTTTTTGATGTTGATGTCAATGGAGGTCTGATCGTCTCTCATTAATTGAACATTAGTGGAAAGATCGCTCAATGTTGTTCGTAAAGCAGGAAGCCCAGCACCCTGCTTGTAAATCTTCTCTGAAGCAAACCAGAGATTATCTACCCCATGTTTTGTCAGTGTGCATTCATTCACCAGATACTCCATTGTTGGGAATGAGGGAGGAGGTAGAATAATCTGAGATGCTGCCCTGGGTTGTTAGGGGAACTTGGGAAGATCCTTCTCAAGCTTTACTCCCTTCAAATCATCAGTGGACAGAGACTTCGAAGAAGTAGAGGTAGACTTGGTCGTAGTGACCATAGTTGTTGAAGAGAACTTTGGAGCAATACCTGTGTTTAATAAAGAAAAATGAGCCAAAAAGAGCTCAGGGCCAGTAGAAAGATGAGGAGAGGATGAGTGCTTATATAGGGGTGCCTTAAGAATATCCGAAGGATTATTCTCAAGGATATTACATGCAACGGTAGTGTCCTGAGGATCACTGACCTGTGTCTGACAATGCTTGAGAGAAGTATTGTCAGTTCCTGTGAATGTAGTTTTCTAGAGATCAGATTGTCGAAACAATACTGATGTCTGAATAGCACGTTTCTCAATCTCATTAGAGATGGGGACAACCAGACATGAATCACTGATTGATGTGAGGACTAAGGAGGAGATAGAAGAGGATAAGAGGGTCGTTAAAGTAGTACCTGATACAGCCTCAGCGTGGCTGACTATAGCAGGTTTAGAAACCGGAATCTCTGAAACTATGGGTAGAGCTGATGAAGCGGCAACAGTCATAGAAGCTGTTGTCGTAGCTTTGGGGCGGAATGAAGGAGAGGTATGTGAGCTCCAATAGTCAGAGAGAATGCTTGTTTGAGGAGCACTGATCTTGACTTTCTTGGATTGGGGTTTGTGAGCGACAGACTTTTTGTGTCCATCCTGGGGTTGTTTTCCTTTTGAGGAGATGGTGGAGGTAGAGTTACCTTGGTTAGTCACTGATGGGATGAGCAGTGACTTAGCTACAGCAGCGACTGCCGCAGTACGGATTACCTGAAGCATATACTGAGTGTAGGGAGCGTATCCTTCTTTTTCATCCATCTCAAGGGACTTCTCCCAATTTGGGAGAAGTTTTGATTCCCCTCAGTGGGATAACCATTGTATACAGTTGAAAAAAGCATGGCAGCGAACCTAGGGAAAGCTATTGCCTTGTCCCTCTTTTGAAATTTAACTCGGTTGTACAGCTCGCTGAAAATGTACTCAGCGAAGTTCAGGTTCTTTCCGGTGCAGAGAGCGACAGCGACTTCTTGCGAGGGCTTGCTCGCCTGATCCTGAGAGCCAAACTTAGAGCTTAGGCACTGAATGACGTGTCCCCAGATATATTGCCATTTAGCTGGGATCCTTCTCTTCTCTACCTTGGTTGTGGATCTGATCACCTCCTTAGTGTCTTTGTCAATTGGCCAGTCATAGCCAATTGATTCCAAGAATCCCTGAATTTCTTCAGTGGTTTGGGTAGTAGCCCAGAGTCCGTTTTTCTCCCTAGATGGAAGATGAAGAGCTTCCCTTACAACACCAGTTGTGATGCCAACGGTCCCAAGAGCAGTGGTGAACTCAATGGCAGGGAGCGTCTTTCCTCTAGGAGTGGTCAGGGTGGTATAGTAAACGGTGTGCCAGAATTGCTGAAGATGTGCAGTGATTCCAACAGGGACATGGAGAAAAGCGTACTTCAGTGGAGAGTTCTGGATGAAGGTGGCACCTTCCTTTAAATAGGCACGTTCAGAAGGGATATAGTGATGCCATAGAAGTTACAAGCTTCGAAGAATGCTTGTTCAGGTTGGAAACTGAATTCAGGTGCAGCCACAAAGTTGGTGACAGGGATGATTTCAGCTTCCACTCTAGAGACTGGTGCATTGCTTGAGGTTGCATTTCTGTTTCATAGATTGGAATACCAAAGTGAAAAATCATGGTTTAATACAAAAGATGTATAAACCAGAGTAAGGTTTTGGTACAATGGATACCAGATGCAAGAACAATAAAACAAGTGTTTTGATGAACAAGATCAAAATACTTGTGATAATACAAAAAAAATGTTGATGATTTTTGGTAGTTCAAAGGTACCAAAAACCGTTTTTAGAAGTTGTTTAGAAAAGAAAATTTGAATTAAAAGTACCAAAATGGTCTTCTATTGTAAGGAAGAACTTAGAACAGGTTTTGAGTAAAAAGAATATGTGTGTAGATTTAATCCAGATTTAAGAGATCTTTAAAAAAGAACTTTAAAATTTGTTTATTTGAGGAATAAACACAATTTTAGTTGTTTTTAGGTAGAAGTAGAGGGTTAGATCAAACCTTAAACGTAAATTTGAAGGAAAAACGCACAAGTGCGTGTTCTTGGTGTTCTGGAAAGAGCTTGTAGATTCGAAGACAGTAGTTGCTTTTTGAATATTCTGAGCGTGTAAAAAACTGAATATCAAAGAAGATTGCTTAAATAGGAAGAGGAGAGAGAAAGAGGATAGCTAAACGACGGTTTTAGTTTTTTAAAAAGTAATGATGACCTAGCGCACATTCCAAGACAGAGAAAAGAAAGGAAACGTCGTGGTCCATCGTGTGTCAGATAAAGGTCTGACGTATCCTTTTCTTATTTAAAAAAGATTATCACTTAAGATTAAATGTCAATCATTATCCTTTAAAACATCTTCATCATTAGATAATAAAGGATCATCAGTGATGGGTTTTTAATTTTGAGAGTCATTCTCTGAATAGAAAGACATTGAGAGAGTGTAGGGATTTAGGAGTTCATACCTGAGCGAGATAATTTGTGACAACCGTCAAAATTCGAGCTTTCAGGTTAGCTTCTATTAAGTTTATTAGTGCTTATATAGTTTAAATTTTAAGATTAAGAAATAGTTGGTTTAGAATGGCCGAAAAACCCCTAGCATTTCCGGTAGTCGCTTAAAAATGTCCGGTTCCGACCCGTAACTGTCCGAAACTTCCAATACAGTGCCAAATGCTCTAATTTATACCCAATGTATATAAAATATATAGTTTTAATGTTTCAAATATAAAACTTCTATTTTTATAGAATCTTATCACTTTTGGGCTTACATTTTGAGGAAAAAGGGCCAAAAATTGAGAAAATGACATTGTATTCTTAATTGGGCTTGAGTTTTATTTTATTTATAAAACAAATATATGATTTTGAGAGGAGTGGGCCCCCATGGCCGGCCTCCTCTCTAAACCCCCATATAAATACATTTTTTTTCATTTTTCTCCTCATTTTGCATGTTCAAAATTCAAAATTTGCTCTCACCTCTCTCTCTCTAGAAGTGAAAAGACATTTTCTCCCTCTCTAAAACAAAAACTCCAGCCATTTCTCATTTCAAATCATCATCAAGATCAAGTTCATACAAGGATTTAGAAGCTCTAATCATCATCCAAACAAGGTAACAACTTTACCCTCATTTTCTTACCATTTTTGGGTGAAAACCCCACTTTTCTTACAATTTTTTTTTAGCTACTTCTTCTAATATCCAAAAATTCTGAGTTTGTGGAGAGATTTTACACCAAAACATGTAAAATGTTTATAAAATGGTGATAATCTATGACCTACACAAATAAAACTCAAGAGAATAGGGGAAAAATCATGATTTTATGTGTTCTTGAACAAAAATGGTTATTTTGGTTCTGGCAGATTCATGCATGTGTGTAAATCGTCAATTTCTTACAATTTTTATGTTCAAATATCATGAATCTTCTTTCTACAAGTTTATTTAGTGAGTTGGGGTTCTAATCCAAGTGGTATCACTCAAAAACATTGAGTTTTGACCCCCCAAATGCTCATGACAAGATGCATGTGCATCTGGAAGTTCAACAGTAGGTAAATCCTACTTTGAACGACCATAACTCTTTGAATATTCCTCCAAATCACTTGATTTTTCTTCTGGAAGTTAGCTTAATGAGTTACCTTTCATATGCATTTGATTTCATTCAAAAATATGGTTATTTGAGGTTTCAACTCTTCAAAACAAAATGAGTGTGCAATCTGTCCAAAGCTGACAGATTTGTGCATGCATGTTCAAATGGCCATATCTCTTTCAAAACTCAATGAAAAAGGTTGATTTTTCTTTTGAGAGTTATATTTATGAGTTATCTTCAGTTTTCAAGTGGAATCACTTAAAAATATGGAGTTTTGACCCTCCAAACACCTAAAATACTTTAGGTGTGCAATCTGTGAAACCACCAGCAACTAAACTCTACTTTGTGTGTTAGTAGCTCCTTTGTTATTTGTCTTTAATGCATGATTCTTTTTCTAGAACTTTATTTTATGAGTTAGGATTCAAATGGATCCAGTTTCATGCAAAAATATGAAGTTTTGAGGCACTAACCAATTTATTTAAGTTAAGTGTGCAATCTGTCAGCTAATGGCAGAATTGTGCATGCAACTTTGTAGTGTCATACCTCCTTCATAACTTCTTGAAAATCAGTGAATCTTATCTCAAAAGTTTCCTTTATGAGTTATGATTCTAATCCAACTGGAAATTCTAGAAAACACTGAGTATAACTCCTCAAATGAGTGATTTACTAACATGGTGTAATCTGTTTTACCGGTTGTGACATATTGTTTGGCATGAATTATATGGACAACATGTACATGTCCAAAAGGCATGAAATTTGATCACAAAGACCATAACTCAGTAATTTATCTTATATAAAAATATAGGAAACTAGATCATTTTGGAAGCCCTTGAAAACTGATCATTTTTAGGACAATTAGTTTCTGTCCAGAAGAGAAATTCTGGACTTAATTCATTTTTATAAATAATGATCATGTGATGGATAATAAGATCACTTTCGGTATAAATTACGATATTAATGAGCATATGGGCATTTTGTATAATTGGACATATATAGACACTTATGGGCTTAAGATTTATTCACCTCTAAGTAGTATTAGACCTATAAGTGACGGTTTTGAGTATTACTCTTTGATAGGGAAGCGTTAGGTCGTTGTGCGGAGATTCGAATTGTATTGTTTGCGTTGCGGAGCGTTGCTATAAGGTGAGTATTCACAGCCCCTCTTTCAAAGTGTTTTATACGTTTTGGGGTGAAAAGCATGATTGAATGTGTTTTATGAGCCATTGTCATTATGATTATGAAATCTTGTTAAATTTGATGTTGTGGGCACTAAGGCATGTACACTAATAGTTATATTGAGTAAAATGTAACATAAAAGTTTGTACACTACTATTAACTCAAGTGAGGAGCCGAGGGTATTTGTGGATAGCGCTATTTGGACGGACAATCCCACCTAAAAACCGATAAGTAGGGGTGTGGATAGCAATCCCACCTAGAAACTACAGGTAGGGGTGCACGATACTTAAAAACGAAGGTTCTACATATGTGGGGTATTAGTCCCACCGCTAAGGTAGAATTAAAAATATAGTTTTGTGGTCGAAAGGTTTAGTGGTGGCTCTTTATATACAAAAATTAGAGTACATAATGCCTTAACGTTTTAAGATATCAATAAGTGCCAAAAATTTATTTTGCTCATATTCACTCACACAATTGATTATTTTTGAAATATTGAAAACCTGTGAACTCACCAACTCTTTGTAGTTGACCTTGTTTTTATCATGCTTTTCAGGGGTAAGAAAAGATTAACCGAATCTTTCTTTTATGTGGGCGCGTCGACATCAACCATCTTGTTTATTTGAAAACTGTTTAGTTGAAACACTTGGTTTACTTTATTTTGTTAGAACTTTTGAGTTGATACGATGTAAATTTTGAACTTAAACCATTATGTACTTGAATGGATGGTTGGTGTTGTTTTTTATCCTATTGTTATGAAATCTTGCGCTATCACGCCTCGTGTTTCCGCTTTAGCGGGGTGTGAAATAATTCAAGTATCGCTGAATCAGAGTTCAGAGAATGGAAATTTAAAGGCTTAATTTGTATGTCACTGAATATTTATTTAGCGTTTAACATACCAAGTTCACTGATGAGTAGATTGAATCTTGTCTCATCAAGAGGCTTGGTGAAAAGATCAGCTAGCTGATATTCAGTTGGTACAAAATGAAGTTCAACTTCACCATTCATCATCGAATCTCAATGTACTTGGTTTTGGAATGGAGAACAGGATTGTTTGCAATTGCAATAGCACTTGTGCTATCACAATAGTTGGGGATTTTAGAAAGTTTGAGATCGTAGTCTCTTAGTTGATTTCTTATTCAGAGGATTTGAGGACAACAGCTACCAGCGGCTACATACTCAGCTTCAGCGATAGATGTGGACACAAAGTTCTGCTTTTTGCTTGTCCAGCTTATTAACTTACCACCTAATAGCTGACACTCACCAGTGGTGCTCTTCTTATCAATCTTGCAACCTGTAAAATCACTATCAGGGTATCAAATTAAATCGAACCCTGAGCCTTTGGGATACCAAACACCTAGATTAGGAGTTCCCTTTAGATATCTGAAGATCCGCTTT
Organism: Silybum marianum; assembly: GCA_036898165.1. Taxonomy (NCBI): domain Eukaryota; kingdom Viridiplantae; phylum Streptophyta; class Magnoliopsida; order Asterales; family Asteraceae; genus Silybum; species Silybum marianum. The sequence goes on along the minus strand of CM072540.1, from coordinate 7,735,485 downwards.
ACAGCGATTAGGTGAGATTCCTTTGGATCAGCTTGATATCGAGCACAGAGACAGGTAGAATACATGATATCAAGTCTATTTGCTGTAAGATATAGCAGAGATCCGATCATCCCTCGATAGGTAGTGATATTGACAAGTTTCCCATTTGGGTCCTTATTCAAAGTTAGAGGAGGTTCCATAGGGGTCTTCGTCGCTGAGGATTGATTCATCTCAAACTTGTTCAGCATGTCCTTAACATATTTACTTTAACAAATAAAAATTCCTTTGTCAGGTTGCTTAATCTGCCAACGTAGAAAATAAGTTGGTTCACCCATCATACTCATTTTGTATTCTTTCTTCATTCTTTTTGCAAAACGAGTGCATAGTTTGAGTCTTGTGCATCCAAATATAATATCATCGACATATATTTGAGCAAGAATAGTATGACCTTTATATTTCTTTAAAAATAGAGTTTGGTCAATTTTTTCACGAACAAATTTTTCATTAAGAATATATTTCTAAAGAGTGTCATACAAAGCTCTGGGAGCTTGTTTTAACCCGTAAAGAGCTTTTTGGAGTTTGAAAACATAACCCGGATGGTTTGGGTCAGTGAAACTAGGAGGTTGCTCAACATAAACTTCCTCACTAAGTTTACCATTTAGAAAAGCATTTTTTACATCCATTTGAAAAACTTTGAAGTCTTTATAGGCTGCATAAGCTAAGAAAAGTCTTATGGCTTCTAATCTAGCAACATGAGCGAAGGTCTCATCATAGTCAATACCTTATTCCTATCTGTATCCCTAAGCAACAAGTCTAGCCTTATTACGGATAACAGTGCTATTTTCATCTAATTTATTTCGAAAAACCCATTTGGTTCCTATCACTGTTTTACCAGATGGACGAGGAACAAGATTCCCAACTTTGTTTCTACGAAACTCAGTTAGTTCTTCTTGCATGGCAGACTCTCAGCTAGAATCAGAGATAGCTTGATATATCTTTTTAGGTTCAGAGAGAGAAATAAAATTAACATAGAGACGGATATTACATGTACCTCTACGAGTCTTGATACCTGCATTTGGATCACCAATAATTTGATTTATTGGATGATTTGCAGTCCATCGCTGAGCTGGTGGTTGGGGAGATTGATCAACAATAGATTCAGCGACTTGTTCTCTTTCAGGGATGATGTTGGTTGTTTCAGCAACAGGTACTTCGTTATTTAATATCAATTCTGCAGGTGACTCAGAGGTTTGATCAGCAGAAGATGAAGCTTGGTTATTCACTCAAGAAAATTTCCGAATGAGGTATCAGAGGGAGGAATCTGATTGAGAGGAGTGATGTTGACCCGTGATAATGATGGATCGTTGCTTGAGAATGGAAGATCAGGGATTCCATCATCATTGTTTTCAGTATTAGGTTGATTGCTATAATAAGTTTCAGGTTCCCCATAATGAGATTTCATCCATTCATTCAATTCCTCATCTTTTTTAGGGATAGGAGTAGAATTAGTTGGACGAGATTCATCAAAGTTGATGTGCATGAATTCTTCAACGTGTTGTCTTCTTTTGTTGAAGATTCTGAAAGATTAAGATACAGAAGGGTATCCAAGAAATATCCCATCATCAGCTTTTGGATCAAATTTACCCAAATGATCTCTATCATTCAGAATGTAGCATCTACATCCAAAGATGTGTAGATATTTCAGAGTGGGTCTTCTTCCATGAAATAATTCATAGGGGGTCTTTTTGAATCGCTTCACTATCAAGGATCGATTTTGAGTGAAGCAGGTTGTGTTGACTGCTTCTGCCTAGAATCGAGTGGGTAGAAGCGATTCACTGAGCATTGAGCGAGCTACTTCAATGATCGTTCGATTTCTTCTTTCAGCAACGCCTTTTTGCTAAGGAGTTCCCACTGATGAGAAGTTCTGAGTGATTCCTTTTTCTTCAAAGAAGTTAATCAAGGTACTGTTTTTGAATTCAGTGCCATGATCACTTCTCATGGAACGAACAGTGAGATTGTTCAGGACTTCCATTCTTTTGATAAAAGAAATAATTACATCAGGTGTATCACTTTTGGATCGAAGAAAGAATACCCATGTATATATGGAATATTCATCAACTATCACCAGAGTGTACTTCTTTCCAGATAGAGATTGGACATTGATAGGTCCAAATAGATTCATATGGAGAAGCTGAAGAGGTGAGGTCACTGAGGAAACTTGCTTGGATCTGAAAGTGGCTTTTGTCAGTTTTCCCTTTTCACACGCTGAACAAAGAGATTCCTTTGTAAAGGTATGGTTACGGAGATCTATGACTAGTTCTTTTTGAGATAATTCATTGATCATCTTAAAGTTTAGATGAGAGAGTCTTTTGTTCCATAACCAGTTTATATTGGAGGAAGCTCTAGATATGAAGCACATGTTCTTAGAGTGAGAACTATTCATGTTAATGATATACACATTCTCTACTCTTTTGCCTATTAGGACAAGTTTGTCATTAGAGTCGGTGATAGCACATCTGTTCTTTAGGAATAGAATTTTGAAATCTTTGTCACATAGTTGACTAACGTTCAATAAGTTGTGCTTTAGTCCTTCAACATAAGTGACTCGACTGAATGAAGTTGCTCCATTGGATAGAATTCCATAACCTTTAGTGTATCTTTTACCATTTCCACCGAAGGTCATTGAGGGACCAGCTTCTTCCTTGTATTCAGATAGCAGAGATTTTCTGCCAGTCATGTGCCTTGAGCATCCGCCATCGAGATACCAGATACCTTTAGCACTCTGCATACAACAAAAAGATTAATTTTTTATAGGTACCCATATTACTATGGGTCCTGCTGTGTTAGTGGAAGGAGTGGCGAATGAGCTACTAGCAGAAGAAATTTCTTCAGTGGATATCTTCACCTTTGAAGTTTTACCAATTTTGGTCGACTTTACTCTCGCTGATTTATCAGCTTGAGCTACTTTATTTCCATGAGCTAATTTCTCAGCTTTGGTAGCATTAGGACATTTGCTGGCAATGTGGGTAGTTTCACCATAGTGATAGCATTTCCTATATTTATAAGCAGGTTTGGAATTGAAAGAGTAAGAAGAAACATTTTCAGAAGCAGAACCAAGAATTCCTTTGTCTAATGTCCTTGGGGGTATAACAATGTTTTCAGGGACAGGTGTGAGGTCGATCTTAATTCTGGGTGTTGATCTCCGAATAGATCCAGGGATTTTCTTCCCAGTTTTAGAATGACTCACTGAAGGAGCAGAGGATTTCTTTTTCTGTTTCTGAAAGTTTTTGATTGTAGGAACGTGGTCAAGAAACTTGTTCTTAATCATTTTCTTAGAATCATTAGATTTAGAGAAAGGCAGCTTCTCATTCAAATGAGGTTTTTGAGAAGAAGGATCAGGTATTGAAGAAACAAACATTCTAAATTTAACATGGAACGATCATTCTCTGATTCTTCTTTGTCAGGGTTATATCCTAACCCACTTTTGACCTTCATAGGGATCTGGGCATTGATGATCTCGCTGACTTTATCTGAAGCCTTGCACCATCCTTCGAGGGTAGCTATTTCAGCCTTGAGATCAACGATAGCCTTTTCCCTTTCAGTGATAGCTTGTTGTCTTTCAATGCTTATTGTTTGATTTACAAAGACTTGGTCTTTTAGAGTTTCTTCAATCTTTGTAAGTTCTTTGATTTTTAAATGACATCTTTTTCAGTTGTTCAGATAGATTAGTATTGATTTGTTCAACTTTGATCTTTCCATTTAAAGCATTATAAAAATCAACAGTCATAGCATCGAGAGCTGACATATTATCATTTTCAGGTATAGAGGAGTTTGTAGGAATGTTTACCTGAGTTGAAGGACACTGTGAGAAAGATGTTTCATAAACTTCTTTAGCCTCCTCGATTCTGGCCATTAGGTAGACGAAGGCAAGATCTTCTTCATCGGAGCATAATTCATCAGAGGTTTTGGCCCAATCGTCCTCTTGATCCCAGTCAACTTCTTCAGCAATTAGATCTTTGCCTTTTTGCTGGTTCTTTTTCAGATCTCAGTATTTATTCTTCAACTTAGAATATTTTTCCTTTTTATCAGAGTTCTGAGAGGTGGTGGATGCAACTACTTTCTTAGATCTACACTCACTTGCAAAGTGGCCCTTTCGTTGACAGTTATAGCATATAGCAGATGCTTTTTCAGCGGGTAGAGTTTTGGACTTATCGGAGTCAGGATAGCAGGAGTTTTTCAAAAGTTGCTCTTTCTAGCAAATCTTCTAAAATTATTAGTTAGAAGAGCCAGAGAGTTATCAAACTCAGAGATGTCAGGATCAGTGAGCTCTTCTGAATCAGTTTGAGTTAATTCAGTGATTGAGGTGATAGAGGAAGAAACTTGTTTTGAAGGATCTACCTCTGAAGTCACTAGTACCAAAGAAGTACTTTTGGCACCCTTGATATCATTTATGAGGTTTTTCCTTAAAACTTGAGATTGCTCTTCATTTAGGAGCATCCCATATAAAGCACGAAAAGAGAGAGTTTCAAGATTCTTTGACAATTTTAGACATGTAGTGTACACTCCCCATTGTTCAGGTAGTGCCTCCATGAACTTTGTCAGAATTTTAGCATTATAATATTCTCTGTTGACATTTTTCATATCAATCAAGAGACAGTTAAATCTTTCGTGAATTTGAGAAAGAGTTTCACCTTTTAAGTGCATAAAACTTTGATATTGTCTTACCAGATTTATACATCTAGTGATTTGAACTTCATCAGTTCCTTCATATTGAATACATAATGTATCCCACATGGCTTTAGATGTTCTCACCTTCATTACAGAATGATAGACTTCATCTGGTAAAGACATTGCAATTATGGATCTAGCTTTAGAATCTATAGCTACTTCCTTTTTTCTCTTCATCAGTCCATCGATCTGGAGTTTTTGACAATCCTCCTTTCAGCGATGGCTGGAGTGGTAGTGGTGGCAGGAACACCAGCGACCAGGGCTGTAGTAATAAATGGTCCATTCTCTATATAGTAAGGGATCTTAGGATCTGACCCTTCTAGGATTAGAGTCATTCTTTCCTTCCATAATGGAAAGTTATCACGGCTAAACTTAGGAGGTTTAGCGGAAGATCCATTATCAATGTAGTTTGGATTAGTATTAGTCATTTTAAAAAAAAAGCTTTGTAAACAAGTATTTTAAAGATAAGCAAGAAACACCCCTATGATACCACGTGTTGGTCCCAAAGGAGTCTACAAGAGTTCAAGGATATAGAAACAGTTTGTAGAAGGGGGGGGGGGGGTTGAATACAAACACACAGATTTTTTGTTTTTAAATTAGTTTATATTGAGTAAACAAATTTACAGTTACAAGCGGAATTAGAACAAGTAAGAAAAACTATTCTATTGTAACTTAAGAAATCACATAGTTTGATGCACAAGGAAATGAGAAAGAAAAGAGGCAGAGGTTTGAGAAATAGAAAGTAGCATGCATCTATTTATACCCATTTGCAATTAATTCAAGACAAAAGGTATGTGCCACGTGTCAAGCCTTTATTTGAAGCTTGTCCTTTGTTTCAAAGGGAACCATGCTTTTGGCCGCGTGTGAAAACAGTACCATATTAGATATTATGGGGACATAAGAGACAATCCGTACGTCCTTCTCTGACATTGTATAAGATTTGACTTTTGCGCATCGAGGATAAGATCAACATTATTTCTTCTTTAGACTTAACTTGATCGCCGAACTTGAAACTTCAAGGATGAACTTTCAGAGTATCGCTGAGGTCTTGCAAGACATCACACTTCTATCTAGACAATCTTTTGCTATCACTTAACCGCTTCAGATCACGAGCTGATTATCTTTATCTTCAGCTTGGTCTTTGATTTTCATTGAAACAAAGGTATAAGATTTTACTTGTAAAAATTGTACTTTCATATCCATATAAATGAAACTCAATTCAGATAGTAGACTAGCTGAAAAAGACTTTACAAATTAGTACTTAGAAATTTTACTTTAAATGTTTCATAAGTCCTTACTAGTCTCTTAAAGCAATTTTCCTATGTTGCTTAATCATAATCAAATAGGGGGAGATTGTTGATCATAACTCCTCTCGATGATTTGAATATGATTCCTTTTGTATACTTAGCGAAATTTCATTGTATAAGCTTCTGTCAATATTCAGCGATAGCATACGCTGATTACCATCAGCGATCGCTGAAGATCAAGGAACAACAAGCTTATCTCTGAAGACCTGAAGATCAGCTATCACACCAGAAGACCATTCAGTAAAAGTCGAAGACCCTAGCTGAAGAAAGAGATAATCAGCGAAGTGAACTGAAGCGGTTCAGCCATAGCAGCGATTATCTAATCAAAAGTGTGAAGTCTTGTGAAACCTCAGCGATACTGAAGATTCATCCTTGAAGATTCAGAGTCGGTGATCAAATGAAGCTTCCTTTACAAGATTACAGATTGATCTTATCCTCGACGCACAAAAGTCAAACCTAATACCTTTTTAGAAAAGGACGTACGAATTGTCTCTTATGTCCCCATCATATCTGATATGGTACTGTTCATATTCGGCCAAAAACATGGCTGTCTTATTAGCAAGGACAAGCTTTCTATCCAACCTTGACACGTGGCATATACCTTTTGTCTTGCATTAAATGCAAACGAGTATAAATAAGATGAAGATATGTTCTTCATCTTAATGCATGCTTCCTTCTAGCCTAAACCCTCTTTATTCTTTCTTCCTTCGTCTTGTGCATCAAACTTAGTGTTTCTTAGTTACAATACAATAGGTTTTAAACTTGTTCTTATTCCACTTGTAACTGTAAATTTGTTTATGATATATTAAACTCATTTAAAAACCAAAATTTGTGTGTTTGTATTCAACCCCCCCCCCCCCCCCCGTCCTTCTACAAACTGTTTACTATTTATTGAACTCTTGTAGATCCATTAGGGACCAACAAGTGGTATCAGAGCAGTGTTTGCTTCTTTTATCTTTAAAATACTTTTCTTATAAACTATTTTAAAATGACAAACCCTAATACGAACTACAATGATAATGGATCTTTAGCTAAACCTCCAAGATTTAGCCATGATAATTTTCCATTATGGAAGGAAAGAATGTCTTTGTTTCTAGAAGGATCTGACCCAAAGATCCCCTACTATCTAGAAAACGGACCATTCGTTCCTACAACTATTGTAGCTGGTGCTCCTGCCACCACTACTACTCCAGCCATCCATGAAAGGAGTATCATTAAAACTCCTAATCGATGGACTGGAGAAGATAAGAAAGAAATTGCTATTGACTCAAAAGCTAGATCTTTAATAGCAATGTCTTTACCAGATGAAGTCTATCATTCTGTTATGAAATTGAGGACTTCTTAAGCCATGTGGGATACTCTATGTATCCAATATGAAGGAGCCTCTGAAGTACAAGTAACTAGTTGCATAAACCTTGTAAGACAATATGAGAGTTTTGTGTATCATAAAGGTGAATCTCTTTCTCAAATTCATCAGCGTTTCAACTGTTTATTGATTGATCTTAAATCAGTAAACAGAATGTACTCTAACGTTGAAATACTGACCAAATTCATGGAGGCACTACCCGATCAATGGAAAGTGTACACTACATGTCTAAAGCTGTCAAAGAATCTTGAAACTCTGTCCTTAAGTGCTTTATATGGAATGCTCTTAAATGAGGAATAATCTCAACTTCTGAGGAAGAACCTCATAAATGAACTCAAAGGTGCCAAAAGTACTTCTTTGGCACTTGTGACTTCAGAGGCAACTCCTCCTAAAAATGTTTCTTCTTCCACTATTACCTCCATCACTGAATTAGGTCAAACTGATTCAGAAGATCAACTCACTGATGCTGACATCTCTGAGTTTGATAACTCTCTAGCTCTCTTAACAAATAATTTTAAAAGATTCGCTAGAAAGAGCAACTTTCGAAAACCTTCAAATCTCTCTAACTCTGAAGAGCAAAAGTCATTGCCCACTGAGAAAGCCTCAGCTATATACTTCAACTGTCAGCGAAAGGGTCGCTTTGCTAGTGAATGTAGATCAAATAAAGTTGCAGCTCCTACCACCTCCCAGGCCTCTGATACAAAGGAGAAGTATTTGAAATTGAAAAACAAATACAAGGATCTGAAGAAATACCAGTAAAAAGGCAAAGGCCTTGTCGCTGAAGAAGTTGATTGGGACGTTGAAGATGACTGGGCCAAGACCTCTGAAGAGTCTGGCTCTGATGAAGAAGATCTTGCCTTCCTCTGTCTAATGGCAAGAATAGAGGACGCTGAAGAAGCTACTGAAACTTCTTCCTCTGAGTCCCCTTCAACTCAGGTAACAATTCCTTCTATCTCTTTACTCTCTGAAAGTGATAACTTGTCAGCTCTCGATGTTATGATTGTTGATTTTTATAATGCTTTAAATGGAAAAATTAAGTCCGAGAAAATTAACACGGATTTATCTGAGCAATTAAAAAATTGCCATATAAGAATCAAAGAACTTTCTAAAATTGAGGAAACTCTCAAGGACCAAGTCTTTGCAAATCAAACCATAAGCATCGAGAAAGCAGCAAGCCATCGCTGATAGGGAAAAGGCTATCGCTGATCTCAAGTCTGAAAAAGCAACCATCGAAGGATGGTGTAAGGCTTCTGATAAAGTCAATAAGATCATCAATGCCCAAATTCCTATGAAAATAAGAAGTGGGTTAGGCTATAACCCTGAAAAGGAAGGATCAGAGAATGATCGTTCCATGTTCAAATTTGGAATGTTTGTCTCTACTATCCCTGATCCTTCTTCTACAACTTCTTCCTCTTCTATTAAAGAAAGGTTGCCGGTGATAAATTCTAAGAAAGTGATCAAAAACGAGTTTCTTGACCAAGTTCCTAAGAATAAGATCGCTCAGAATAGGAACAAGAAATCCTCAGAGAGAAAGTCTAAATCTGGGAAGAAGGGCTCTGAATTTTCTCAGAGACCAACCCCCAGAATTAAGATCGATCTCACTCCTACCCCTGAAAAGGTTGTTATACCTCCAACGACTATGGATAAAGGAATTCTTGGTCTTGTCCCTGAAAAAGTTCCTGCTTTCTCTCTGAATTCCAAACCCTTTAAATATAGGAAGTGCTATCACTATGGTGAAACTATCCACATTGCAAGTAAATGTCCTAACGCTACTAGAGCTGATAAACTAGCTCATGGAAAGAATGTAGCTCAAGCTGATAAATCAGCGAGAGTGAAATCCACCAAGGTTGCAAAACCACCAAAGGTGAAGATTTCCACTGAAGAGAGTTCTTCAGCTAGTAGCTCCTCCGCCAATCCTTTACCTAACCAAGCAGGACCCATAGTAGTATGGGTACCTTTAAACAATTAATCTTTTGTTGTATGCAGAGTGCCAAAGGTATTTGGTATCTTGATAGCGGATGCTCAAGGCATATGACTGGCAGAAAATCTCTGCTCTCTGATTACAAAGAAGAAGTTGGTCCATCAGTGACCTTTGGTGGAAATGGCAAAGGATACACTAAAGGTTATAGAATTCTATCTAACGGAGCCACATCGTTTTCTCGTGTTGCCTACGTTGAGGGACTAAAGAACAATATTTTGAGCGTTAGTCAGTTACGTGACAATGACTTCAAAGTTCTATTTTTAAAGAATAGATGTGCTGTCACTGACGGAAATGATAATCTTGCCTTAACAGGCAAAAGAGTGGAAAATGTGTATGTCATAAATATGAATAGTTCTCACTCTAGGAACATGTGATGTATCTCTAAAGCATCCACTGACATAAACTGGTTATGGCATAAAAGACTCTCTTACCTCAACTTTAAGACAATAAATGAATTGTCTCAAAAAGATCTAGTCAGAGACCTCCCAAATCATACCTTTACAAAGGAATCTCTTTGTTCAGCGTTTGAAAAGGGAAAGCTGACAAAAGCCTCCTTCAGGTCAAAGCAAATCTTTTCAGTGACCGCTCCTCTTCAGCTACTCCATATGGATATATTTGGACTTGTCAATGTCCAATTTATTTCTGGAAAGAAATATACTTTGGTGATTGTTGATGAATACTCCAAATACACATGGGTGTTCTTCCTTCGATCCAAAAGTGATACCCCTGAAATGATAATTTCTTTTATCAAAAAGGATGGAAGTTCTAAACAATCTAATTGTTCGTTCCATAAGAAGTGATCATGGTACTGAAGTCAAAAACAGCACTCTGGTGAACTTCTTTGAAGAAAAAGGCATCTCTCACAACTTTTCCTCAGTAAGAACTCCTTAGCAAAACGGTGTTGCTGAAAGAAGAAATCGAACTATCATTGAAGCGGCTCGCTCAATGCTCAGCGAATCGCATCTACCTACTCAGTTTTGGGCTGAAGCAGTCAACACAGCGTGCTTCACTCAAAATCGATCCCTGATAGTTAAGCGATTTAAGAAGACCCCTTATGAATTGTTTCATGGGAGAAGACCTACTCTAAAATATTTCCATATTTTTGGATGTAGATGTTACATTCTGAATGACAGAGATCATTTGGGTAGATTTGATCCAAAAGCTGACGATGGTATATTTCTTGGATACTCTTCTGTATCTAAGTCTTTCAGAGTCTTCAACAAAAGAAGACAACATGTTGAAGAATCCATGCACGTCAACTTTGATGAATCTCGTCCCATTCTTACTTCTCATACTCATGATGATGATGAAGAATTGAATGCTTGGATGAGATCTCATTATGGGGAACCTGAAATGTATTTCAGCAATCAACCTCCTGCTGAAGCATATGATGATGAAATCCCTGTAAATCCTTCAAGTGACAATCATCCATCTTCAGGGATGAATGTTACTCCTCTAAATCAGATTCCTATTGTTGATTCCTCTCTTGGAAATTCCTCTGTGAACAACCAAACTACGTCTGAAAATCAATCTCCTGAATTGATTCTAAATGAAGTACCTGTTGCTGAAAATACAAGTCCTATTCCAGAAACTGAAGAACAAGTCGCTGAATCTGCTGTTGATCTTGATCTCTCTCCTCAACCTCCAGCTCAGCGATGGACTGCAAATCACCCAATAAATCAAATTATTGGTGATCCTAATGCAGGTATCAAAACACGTAGAGGAAAAGGTAATATATGTCTTTATGTTAACTTCATTTCTCCCTCTGAACCTAAGAAGATAGATCAAGCTATCTCTGATCCTAGCTGGGTTTCAGCTATGTAAGAAGAACTAACTGAATTTCGTAGAAATAAAGTTTGGAATCTTGTCCCTAGACCCTCTGATAAAACTGTCATAGGAACCAAATGGGTTTTCAGAAATAAGCTAGATGAAAACGGAACTATAATTCGCACTATGGCTAGACTTGTTACTCAAGGTTATAGACAGGAAGAAGGAATTGACTATGATTAGACCTTTGTACCTGTTGCTCGTTTAGAATCCATAAGACTCTTTTTAGCTTATGCTGCCCATAAAGACTTCAAAGTTTTTCAAATGGATGTTAAAAGTGCTTTTCTAAATGGAAACTCAGCGAGGAAGTTTATGTTGAACAACCCCCTGGTTTCTCAGACCCTAACCATCCTGGTTATGTTTTCAAACTTGAAAAAGCTCTTTACGGGTTAAAACAAGCTCCTAGAGCTTGGTATGATACCCTTTCTAAATTTCTTTTTAAAGAAAAATTTGTTAGTTGAAAAATTGACCAAACCCTGTTTTTAAGAAAATATAAAGGTCATACCATTGTCGCTCAGATATATGTCGATGACATTATCTTTGGTTCCACAAGACCCAAATTGTGTACTTCTGTTTCGCTGCAAGAATGCAAAAGCAATATAAAATGAGTATGATGGGTGAACTAACGTATTTTCTAGGTTTGCAGATTAAGCAATCTGACAAAGGAATCTTTATTTGTCAAAGCAAATATGTTAAAGACATGCTGAATAAATTCGACATGAATCAATGTTCAGCGATGAAGACCTCTATGGCGCCTCCTCCGACTTTGAACAAGGATCCCAATGGGAAACCAGTCAATGTCACTGCCTATCGAGGGATGATTGGATCTCTGCTGTATCTTACAGCGAGTAGACTTGACATCATGTATTCTACATGTCTTTGCACTCGGTATCAAGCTGAACCGAAGGAATCCCATCTAATCGCTGTAAAGCGAATCTTCAGATACCTGAAAGGAACTCCAAATCTAGGTCTTTGGTATCCCAAAGGCTCAGGATTCGATCTTATTGGTTATTCTGACAGTGACTTTGCAGGTTGTAAGATAGATAGAAAGAGCACCGCTGGTGGGTGTCAACTGCTAGGTGGAAAGTTAATTAGTTGGACAAGCAAAAAGCAAAACTCAGTGTCCACCTCCACCGCTAAAGCTGAATATGTAGCCGCTGGTAGTTGTTGTGCTCAAATCCTTTGGATGAGAAATCAACTCAGATACTACGATCTCAAGCTCTCTAAAATTCCTATTTATTGTGATAGTACTAGTGCTATCGCCATTGCTAACAATCCTGTACTTCACTCCAAAACCAAGCACATTGAGATCCGATATCACTTTATCAGAGATCATGTGATGAATGGTGAAGTTGAGCTTCATTTTGTACCTACTGAATATCAGCTCGCTGATCTTTTCACCAAGCCTCTTGATGAAACTAGATTCAATCTACTTATCAGCGAACTTGGTATGTTGAACGCTGAATAATGTTTATTCAGTGACTACAACAAGCGATACAAATAAAGCCTTCAAACTTCCCATTCGCTGAACTCTGATTCAGCAATATATGGGCCATCTCCTCAGGTATTATCTTCTAACTCTTATCACTCTTTGATATCTTTTCTCATCAAAGAATGAATCTCTGAAATTAAAACTCTTCACTGACAATCATTTATTATCAGTGATGAAGATTTTTTTAAATTAATAATGATAAACCTTCCTTATGGATAATTATCATTATAATCTTCTAAAAATAAGAAAATGACACGTCAGACCTTTTTCTGACACACGACGGACCGCGACGTTTCCATTCCAACTCCTTTCTTGGAACGTGCGCCAGGTCATCATTTCTTTTTCAAAAAGCTAAAACCGTCGTTTAGCACTCCTTTCTTTCTCTCTCCTCTTGCTATTTAAGAAATTCTTTTGCCTCTTTACGCTTTCATAACTCTCCAAAAGGCAAAAAGAACCTTCGTATCTTCAAGCTTTCTCAAAAACACCAAGAACACGCACTTGTGCGTTTTTCCTTCTCGAAATCACCTAAGGTTTGATCTAAACCTTTACTTAAAACTGGAAACATCTTATTTCACATTTCTTTTAATCTTCTAAAAATGCAATAAAAACATATTTTTAGGAAGAAAATAAAATTAATCTGGATTAAAACTCAAAAACTCTTCTATTTCAAAACCCTGTTCTAAGTTCTTTCCTTAGAACAGAAGACTTTCTTCTTAAAGTTTTATCCATTTTTATTTATCTTCTACTTTTTCTAAAAATATCTTCTATATTATTGTTTTTATCACAAGCATTTTGATCTTGTTCATCAAAATACTTGTTTCTTTGAATCTTATATTTGGTACTCTTAATACCAAACTCTGGTTTATACATTTATGTATAAAACCATGATTTATCTCTTTGGTGTTCCCATTTTTCCTACAGAATTGGCCTCTGCAAGTAAGACTACTGAAACCATTGCTGCTGCAACTACTGACAACACTCTGGTCACTGCACCAACCTGCCACTTCCCAATGGAGAAGGCTGTCTTCAAATCATGCAATTACATTGCATTGGTTGACACACCTGCTGATCGCCCTCACTTCAATGAAGGAGCTACCTTCATCAAGGCGTGCCCGCTGATGTACACGTTTGTCGACAACCCAGTGGGCATCTCTTCTCATCTCCAAGCTCTCTGGTACACGGCTCACTGTACCACGCTCACCACGGACAAGGGGACCGTGTTCTCTGCTATTGGCTTCAAGATTCCATATCTTGGTTACTTCTCCTACCCGCGCCAAGAATGCGCAATGGGGCGCTGAACCCACCAAGATGCAGATCGACACATTCTTGGATTCCATTGGCTATGCTTGGGAGAATCCATCGCTGAAAACGGTGGGCTCAAAGGTAGAAAAGAAGAGATTGCCTGCTCGCTGGCAATACATCTTTAACGAGGTAATCCAATGCCTTAGGTCGAAGATTGGCTCGCATGACCCAGCGAGCAAGCACTTTCAGGATCTCGCCTACTCTCTCTGCACCGGCCACCTCAACTACGCTGACTATATCTTCAGCGATATGGTCAGTCGTATCAACGCTGCTACCCGACATCCCGTCATCCCCTACCCACGTTTCTTCGCAACAATAATGGAAGTTGCCTTCGGGGAGGACTACCCGAAGGTCGGCGACCACTCCTTCTCCATGGTGGGGAAGAAGTCCCTGAACATAGAGGAACGTCCAGGTGATGCTCCTTTCACGCCCTACATGCTGAAAGTGATTGGAGCCCCTCTTTCAGTGTCTACCTCGCTGCCCATCCCAACAGCGAGTACCCAGGTCATAAAAGGAAGCAACCAACCGATGGTCATAAAAAGACCATCGCTACCAAAAAGCTAAAGAAGATGGTCTCTCAAAAGACCACTCTCTCTGATTTCGGTGTACTACCAACACCAACGGCAGCCGCAGCCACTTCAACGGTCTTTTCATCCGTTGTTGCTTCATCAGCACTACCTCCATCATCAGCGACTCCGGTCACTGAAGGTGTTATAGCCAGCTCAGCTGAAGCTGGATCAGGTACTACTTTCACAGCCTTCTTAACTCCTTCTATGTCCTCTTCTTTGGTCCTCACCTCGGCACATGACTCAACGATAGTGGTCCCTATCCCTGATAATGTTGAAATGCACGCAGTCCAAACCTTAATATTGTTTAGGCAATCTGAGTTTTGGAAGGCCAATTTAAAAGGACCTCAGAGTGTCTCTCTTAGATACTCTAAGACACTGGTTAGTGATCCTCAAGACACTACCTCTGCAAACGTAGTCCCTGAGAGTAATCTTCATGATACTCTCAAGGAGAAAAATAAATTTTTTCATCCATCTTCTATCCAAATGTGTTTTTGGCATCTTTATCTATGTCATCATCAGGTGTCGCTTCTCTCTTCACTTCAGCGACAGCGACAACCACCGCCACCACTGGCGGTCCTCCGCTCAGCAAGGAGATGGGGAAGAAGGAGGAGGAGGAGAAGGAGAAGAAGGAGGAGGAGGAGAAGAAGGAGAAGAAGAAGAAGGAGAAGAAGAAGAAGAAGAAGAAGAAGAAGAAGAAGAAGAAGAAGAAGAAGAAGAAGGAGAAGAAGAAGAAGAAGAAGAAGAAGAAGAAGAAGAAGAAGAAGAAGAAGAAGAAGAAGAAGAAGAAGAAGAAGAAGAAGAAGAAGAAGAAGAAGAAGAAGAAGAAGAAGAAGAAGACGTTCTGACAATTCTTTTTCCTCCTCTCCTTCCCTCAGTGATCCCCGTCCCCCAAAGGACTCCACTTCATGGAAGGAACCTTCTTCCGAAGAGCAGTTTATGTACATAATAGAAACTGACTCTGAAGAAGAAGAAGGCCTTATCCCCAGGCGTCGCATTCAAAAGCCGATCATAAGCGAGCCTGAAGAAGAAGAAGAAAGGCGAATAAAATTTCTTAGGGAATTCGAAGCAAGAAGAATAAGGGTGACTCGAGCTGAACCCATAGACGTTGTACCAATAAGGATGGTAGATGAATTCTAATTTCTTTCTAGCGAAGAGAGAGAGAGAGAGAGAACAAGCATTGGAAGCACAACGCATCAGGGATGAGAAGACAAAGCAAACTGAGAATGATCTTGCCTTAGCAAGGAAATTACTCAGGGAAGACTCTGCTAAAGACAAGGTGGCCAAGGAACAATTGAAAAAGAGTGAAAGGGTCGATGAAGCTCTTGTACAGAAAGAACTTGCACAGGAAAACTTGAACGTAGATCCAATCCTTGCTCAACAGAAGATTCTAAGTGCACTATCCGCTGAAGCCACAATTCAGAAAGACAAAGAGCTTGACTGGTGCACTGATAGACTGAAATTTCGAAGATCTGAGGCCAAAATCATTCATGCAACTATTCAAGGGCGACACTCCAACAGAGGTGGTCCAAAGGTATATGTAAGAATGACAAGGACAAACAGAACTGAGAGAGAAGAATCCAAGTTCTTAAGGATTTATGGATACACTGAATGGTTAGAAATCAGAGACGCCATTCAGGGTTCCAAATCCAAATTCAAGGATGTGGTGGAAAGAGTATTGGATCAGTTGCTGCAAAGGATGTCACAACACGTGCAAGTTCCCCCTCTCCCTGAGTCATCAAAGAAGAAAAGATCAACTACTGAAGGTGGTTCAAGCTCCAAAAATGAGCATGAAACCAAATTTGATTATCAAAGCATTCTTGGTCATCTTGAAATCCCTGATATTTCAATGCTACGTACCTCTCTCCCTCAAGACCGAAGATATGAAGAAGATGAAATCATCTCACTACGTGAACCTGGTATGGTATTCTTGGATAATGAAGGATTCTTAGGACTCTTCAGAAACCAAGAAATTCGCAAGGCCCCATCCTCTCTCATAAAGATCATGCTATGGCGTTGCTGGTCAGATACCCCTCTAATGAATCGACAGAAAACCTTTATGAGAATGAGCTACAAAGAAGAAACGAGAACATCTCTGATTAGTTATAGATTTCTATTTCCTTTGTAATATTCCTTCAGTGTACAAGTACTTTACTTTTATTGTTGTAATTTCAATTCCCTGTAATTTCTTCAGATTATACTTAATGAAATTCAATCAGAGTACTTTACTCCATCCTAGTACTGAAAAAGATCCCTGAAAACAGTAAGAGGGACAATGAACATAAGAGTTCTATTTTCTTTAAACTATCTTTTACTCACCGATTTTTCACTCTGAAAATTCAATCAGTGAATGTACTTTATGCTTATTTACTTGAAAAAATTGTACTTTCATATCCTTATAAATGAAACTCAATTCAGATAGTAGACTAGCTGAAAAAGACTTTACAGATTAGTACTTAGAAATTTTACTTTAAATGTTTCATAAGTCCTTACTAGTCTCTTAAAGCAATTTTCCTATGTTGCTTAATCATAATCAAATAGGGGGAGATTGTTGATCATAACTCCTCTCGATGATTTGAATATGATTCCTTTTGTATACTTAGTGAAATTCCATTGTATAAGCTTCTGTCAATATTCAGCGATAGCATACGCTGATTACCATCAGCGATCGCTGAAGAGCAAGGAACAACAAGCTTATCTCTGAAGACCTGAAGATCAGCTATCACACCAGAAGACCATTCAGTAAAAGTCGAAGACCCTAGCTGAAGAAAGAGATAATCAGCTAAGTGAACTGAAGCGGTTCAGCGATAGCAGCGATTATCTAATCAAAAGTGTGAAGTCTTGTGAAGCCTCAGCAATACTGAAGATTCATCCTTGAAGATTTAGAGTCAGCGATCAAATGAAGCTTCCTTTACAAGATTAAAGATTGATCTTATCCTCGATGCACAGAAGTCAAACCTAATACCTTGTCAGAAAAGGACGTACGAATTGTTTCTTATGTCCCCATCATATCTGATATGGTACTGTTCATATTCGGCCAAAAACATGGCTGTCTTATTAGCAAGGACAAGCTTCCTATCCAACCTTGACACGTGGCATATACCTTTTGTCTTGCATTAAATGCAAACGGGTATAAATAAGATGAAGATATGTTCTTCATCTTAATGCATGCTTATTTCTAGCCTAAACCCTCTTTATTCTTTCTTCCTTCGTCTTGTGCATCAAACCTAGTATTTCTTAGTTACAATAGAATAGGTTTAAAACTTGTTCTTATTCCGCTTGTAACTGTAAATTTGTTTATGATATATAAACTCATTTAAAAACCAAAATCTGTGTGTTTGTATTCAAACCCCCCCCCCTTCTACAAAATGTTTACTATTTATTGAACTCTTGTAGATCCATTAGGGACCAACATACCTGATGATCGACATAATGCCAAATGAACTATATTTAAGTATTACTCCTTTTCTATGAATTATTATATAACAACGTTTTTTTAAGACTATTGTTGTATTTTCACGTTACTGTTGATATTTTATTCATTTTAAATTACGTCTGTGTGATACACGGGTTATAAACTAGTTTGTATATCATAAAATTTAAAGGGTTAATGTTATTATATAATGATAAAGTAAAAATAAAAAGATTAAAAAAATAGATTTTGATGTGATTGGTGCAGTGTGCATAGTTGTAACTTGTAAGTCAGAAAATTAATAAAAACTACAAGTTGAGGAATATGACAATGTATTGCATGAAAGATGCCACAAACTATTTGATAACAAAAATAAACTAAAAAATTGAAATGCCACTTTGCATGCAACAAAATATACTATATATATATATCAAGAACAAATCCACACTTTTATTTATTATTTCTTATCGTACAACTCATTTTTTTAAGTCAAAGTTTAGGGGTATGTAAATAATAAACATTTTTGTTAATAGTCTTCTGGTGTTATTCTAATAAAAATAAAGTTATTAAGTTCGGTTCGGGTCATAACGGAATAGTCTATTGAAAGTTTTTTTATGTACAAATAATTAATAGTATATTTTATCGACTGTCACTCTATTACTCTTTCGTCAAAGGGCAAATTCTTTTGCAATCATATTAATTTGATGTGTGCCAACATATGTATCTTGAAACTGTAATAAGAACAATATTTTTTGTAGAGTTGGTTTTACAAGACTTTTATTCCACCTTAGACTCGAGTTCGAATCATGTTAGTGTCATTTTCTTAGTCAAATGGTGTCACAGTTTGAAAAAAAATCCCACTATTTGTTTCATATAATCAAATGGTGCCACCATTTGAATTTTTTTTCCTATATTTGTTTTTTATAGTCAAATGGTGCCATCAGAAACATACTCACACTGATAAAGGTGGAGAAAAGAACCCACTCAAATGTAAATTTTTTAAAATATTGTAGGTAAAATTTTATTTTGAGTGAATTACACCTGTGGTCCCTGTGGTTTGTTGAAATTTTGGATTTGGTCCCTAAAACAAACTATCTATATTGGTGGTCCCTAACTATTCATTTTCATTGCACTCATGGTTCCTCCACTTAACAAGGTTAGTAGCAACCGTTGGGAAGGACTAACCGGTCATTGAACATACTATAGGGATCAAAAATATATTCTACTCTAAATTTTAATTTTATTCACCCTTTTTAATTTTGTTATTAAAAAAGGATGAATAAAATTAAATTTTAAAGTAGATTACACTTTTGGTCCCTATAGGGTTCAAAGATAGGTTAGTCCTTCCTAACGGTTGCTAACTAACCTTGTTAAGTGGAGGGACCATGAATGCAATGAAATGAAAAGTTAAACACCACTGGTGTAGATAGTTTGTTTTAGGGAGCAAATCCAAAATTTGAGCAAACCACAGGGACTACCGGTGTAATTCACTCTTTTATTTTCTTTACTCTTACGTACTTAGTCCCCCCTCCCCTCGGTGATTTTCTACGGTTCCTCAAGTGGCCTAGTCCATTTTAACACAAACCTCACTCCCTTGCTTGATTGTCATTCTCTCCGTATATTGTTACCGCTAGTTTTTACAATAATGCTACAATGATAATGTTGATTGATGATTTTGTTAAATATATCTCAAATTCTTGTTCCTTTAGTTTTATATGTGTTTAAACCAATTCATCTAGAAGGAAATTATATGAATTAAATAATGGTATATTTTGCTATTTGGTTAACTAATATGGTAAAATATTAATTGAAATCGAAAATTACCTTATTTGGTTAACCAAACCATTTAACCCGCAAACCGTCTTGGTTTGGTGAGCTTTCAGTTTCGGATTTTTTATACCCTAAAGACCCAATCACCTAGATTTCTGGATCTGCCACTTGATGTCACCGTTTAGAAAATTTTATGGGTTCATCCTTGGTATATTTATGTATGTTTAGGAGGAGGATCCTAGATCTGATAGAAATCTCAAATTTATTGAGAACCTAGGAATGCATCTTGGTTTTACATTTTAATTTAATCCAACAACTTTACTTATGTAGCAACTTTCTGTTAAATATAATAAGAGTGTGTTTGGTACGTAGACAGAACTGGATTGAACAGGACGGGACGGGACAAAACAGTTGTTCAGCGTTAGGTAAAACTGGACAGGATAGGACTGGACAGGTTAAAAGACCAATTTACCCCAACTAATCTGTTTAGTGTTTTTTCACGAGATAGTCGAAGTTAATCGATCTCACCACTGTGATTCTAAAAAAACGAAGTGGTCACAACAATCCACTTCAGTAAACCAATATGTTCTATTCAAATTGTTATCATCAAATTTTTTATAAAAATCTATCGAAACACATGTCTGGAAGATGTCCGATAACAATTAACACTAATTCCTTTTGAATGAAGGATACAATTAGATTAATTACTAGCTCAAAAAACCATTACCTTATAATTCATCATAAATTGCACCAAATCCTTATGAACAAAAGTCATCAAAATACTTATAAAGCAACATTTGAAGCTGAACCAATCAATATGAGGAAGAAAGGTGGATTCAATTTGTTTAATCGTATACAACATGTATGAACAACACCAGGTCTGTTTAATATTGTTTAACTAAATATCTACGTATGTGTTTTACTTGTTCGAAAAAGTAGGGGAAAATATAGATAGAAACTGTAGACAACAACAAGGAACAACCCCTTTCACATGTAGAAGAAAGTCGATAATCTGATGAGAAGTCGTGAACAATCAGTGAAATTGATTAGTGCCTTGTATAGTAGGAAAAATGTGTAGAAATCGATTAGAGAAAACGATTGAAGGAATGACGGGAGAAATCAATTGTAGAAATCAATTGGAGGAACTGATTGCGGCACACAGTTGGAGAAATCGACCAGAGAAATCGGTTAGAGAAATTGATAGGAGGAACCGATTGCAGGAAACGATTGTCAAAAATCGATTGGAGAAAGTTTCTTGAGGCAGTCGATGAAGAGTTGTGGTTGATTCCTGGAGGAAGGGCGTGATTTAAATGAAACATGTATTAGGTTTAAGGGTATATTGGTCCATCTCATCTTGTTCTTTCTTGTTCCAAGGGGTAGGAGGGGAACAAGCGTGTCCCACCTTTGTCCTACTTAGTCGCTGTCTATTCCAACTATTATAACACCAAAAATGGAACACGCCTATTATGTTATGTCATGTTCCATCATGTCCAGCATATCAAATACACCCTAAAAGGATAGTCTTGTGTTTTGCGAAACTCATGCCAACATTGTATCATCTTTACAAACACCCCCTCCCAAGAAACAACACTTAATTCCTCATGTAACGATCTTCTTCTTTTATTTGAATTTTTTGTAAATCAAAATTTTGCAAAAATAAAAAAGGATTTCTATACACTATACATATAATTTAAATATGACAATGGGTGAGCTTATTATCTCAGGTCGGAACAAGTTGATAGGATCCTCATATAAAATTATTGACTCTAGAGATATAGTAACATGGAGAAGACAAAAGAAACGAAGTGGCTTAGACAAATCTTTTTTGTCGATAACCTCAGACCACTCAATCGAATATTGATTAATACGTAATCGCGGCTGCAATAGCTATAACAAAAATGGAGAAAATGGATCCTTTTAATTGACGACTATCAAAAAAATCAAAACTTCTGTCGCTCCATCCCCGCAGGGGCAGAGAACCCATCGCTGCAGAACATGTGCGAGACCCTTCTAATGGAAAAATAAAATTCAATGAGGATTTGGTTCATCCGACACGTACACGTCATGGACATACTGCTTTTCTATGTTCTATTAAGGCCAAAGAGTCGGCGGAAAAGGGGGGAAAGCTCTCCGTTCCTGGTTCTCCTGTAGCTGGATCCTCCGGAACCACAAGAATCCTTAGTTAGAATTAGAATGGGATTCCAACTCAGCACCTTTTGAGTGAGATTTTTGAGAAGAGTTGCTCTATCAAAACACCAAACCATCCAATGTAAAGACGGTTTTCGGTGCTGGTTATCCACGTCTGGGTAGCAGAAGCAACTTTTAATTTATTACGAGCCCAAACGATGGATTCAATAAGTTCTTGCCAATAACCACGTCCACTGAATAAAAACAATAAAATTAGGGATTCATTGGGATTCTCAAATTTGGAAAATACTTATTTCGGATGAGCCAAGTCGATAGGAGGAACCTACCATTTTGAAAGGATTAAGAAGCACCGAAGTAATGTCTAAACCCAAGGATTTAAAACAAAGATAAAGGATCCCAGAACAAGGAAACACCACTTCAATTGTCTCACGGTAGGCCACAAATTGGGAGAATTTGGCCCCACTTTAAATTTCCGAGGACATGCAAAAAGCGATACCTTGGTATGGAAGTTATGCATGAACGTAATGCTCATAATTTCCCTCTAGACTTAGCTGCTATTGAAGCTCCATCTACAAATCGAGAAGACTTTGGTCTGATTGTATAGGAGTTTTTGAACTAAAAAAGGAGCAATAGCTTCCCTCTTGTCTTCTTCTTTGTTACCACAATCATTTGCAAAACCCAGATAATCCAGTCTTCCTATATATGGTGTTTTTTAGATTTATTTGTCACATGCATATGCATGTTTACCGACCACCATTGGACTCATTTTCCATCAAAACCAATCAAGAACTCATCGAGACCATCATTGATGTTATCTTCAATTAATAACCCATCGAGACTGTCATTAATATCATTTCTATCGAATTGAGACCAATCAAGAATCTATCAAGGCAGTCATTGATGTTATTTTCAATCGAGAATCCATCAAGACCGTCACTTATATAAGTTTTATGGAATTGAGATCAGTCAAGAACACATTGAGGCCGTCATTGATTTACCTTCACTCGAGAACCCACCGAGTTCAATCAAGAACCAATTGGTATTATTTTCCATCAAATTAAGACCAATAAAGGGAAATTAGAGTATGTGGGATTGAGAATATAATACATCAAATATTACTCAAAGTGCAAATATATATTAAATAATGATGAATATTAGAGTGTACAAATATATACTGCGATAATCAAATTAAAACCACAAAAGTTACAAACTAGTGAGAATCAATATAATTTTTTTTATAAATCGGTTTTGATGAAACAATTATGAAAAAATTTATCTTTAAATTGGTTTTTACAAGTTTGTTATATTTTTATGGTTTCATTTGATTTACTCCTATATGTGTGTGTGTGTGTCTGTATGTGTATGTGTGTGTATATATATAGGCTTATGATCGTGTGAGAAGGAAAGTTAAGGTGAGAAACGAAAGAAGATATTTGAACCTTGATCATTTTTAATCTCATACCCACTCATGAATTGTACTTTAAAGGGAGTTGATCCGGTGCATCTCAGTGCACCTCTTCTCGGTGCATCTCAGTGCACCTCTTCTCGGTGCATCTCATCCTAATATGCATCCAACTGTGGTATCCCTTGTTACGCTTATCACCTTAACTCTCATTCTCACCGGAACCCAGCCATATATATATATATATATATAGGCATGGGATCGTATGAGAAGTAGAGTTAACGTAAGAAGGGATCTGGACCCTTGATCACCTATAATCTCAAACCAACCCTTGAGTTTCGCTTCATATGGGGATTGATCTGGTGCATCTCGGTGCATTCATCCTAATGTGCATTCAAGGATGGAGATCCTTTCTTACGCTTCTGATCATCTTAACTCTCCCTCTCACCCAAACCCAACCCTGTGTATGCAAAAGATCATGTGGGAAGAAGAGTTAAAGTGAGAAGCGTAAGAAGGGATTTGGACCATTGATCATCTTTAATCTCAAACCATTCATGAATCACACTTGATATGGGGATTGATCCGGTGCATCTTGCTGCATCTCATCCTAAAATGCGTCCAAGGGTGGAAATCTCTTCTTACGATTCTCACCGTAACTTTCCCTCTCAACGGAACCAACTCTATATATGTATATGTAGGGTCAGGTTCAGGAGAAAACCTCAAAAAATAGCTGAAGAATACCCTGGGAGCCCTCCATCTGGACATTATGCACAAATGCATACTGATAATTTGTAACATGCACTCGTGCATAGGAAAAAAAATGGCTTCAATCGCTTGTATGCATTTGTACATACCGTCTAGACGGAAGACTTCCAGGTTGTTTCTTTAGTTTTTTTTTTTTTTTTTAAGGTTTTTCTCTGAACCTCTCTGTAATATGTATATGTATATATAATTCACTTTTTTGGGTAGTTGTAATTAGTATTTTTTATATTTTTTACTTAATTGTATAATAACGTTATTTTAATCAAATAGGTTTCTGAGTTCAGTGTCATAACAAAATAGTATAATTGGTGTTTTTTAGTCTATTAAGAACTAACGGTATGTGTGTGTGTATATATATATATATTAGGCTATTTGGGTATTTTTAATTGAGTGATTAAAGAATCAATAATTATAACTTAGTGTATCCTCATGTGATGCCTAGGTGTAGTTAATATCGACAGTATTTTTGTTTCTTCTAAATAAATAAATATTTTTTACAAATAATTAAATTTTTATATGAAATTGCTAATTATGTTATTATTTTGTATTATTAACCAAACAGATCCTATCAGGTGAAAAAGTAAATAGACAATGCATCAACTTCATTTTAGTAATGATTGTTTTATGATTTCTTATGAAAATTACAGTATATTATAAAAATTATATTAGTGATCATCCATCTATTTGAGTTGAGCAAAACTGAGTTCGTTTGGCTTGCAAAAAGTTGAAAGGTTTATGCTTGGCACATTGATAAACTTGTATGACATCATCATAAATTTGAGCACCTTACAAACCATTAATCATAGATATAATGTTTATAATTGTTGTTGTAAGTTGATTTAGAAGTCACTGAATATGATTAAAAAAAGGTAGACGCCACCCTGTAAGGTGGCCCTACCATATGCCTCACGGTTGGGGGAGGTAAATCAACACATGTATCTTATTAGTAGACGATCTGTCGAACCCGAGATTTCACTAATATGGATTACACTCACCTCTACTGTTGGCTAAGAGGTGCTACAAATGGTACAAAGCAAATGACTCTCAAGGTGTAATGACTTTGGCCCTCATAGATCTCCTAAAATATTTATTTTGGGTGTGTACATATCAAGATTTTAACCGAGAGAGTGTGTGATAACTCATCCTATATTGATAGAGTCGAAAATATAAACACCTTAGAAGCCTTTACTTGTAGACCACTAATAATTTACTGTTTGGTTTTAAGTTGATTAAGAAGTTATGGTATTATATAATTTTATAGTTTTTTTGTTCGAGTTGTTTGAAATAGTATCAAAGCAATATCCTCTTTGATGTGTAATGAGTTAAGACTCATGATTCTCACGTAGAGGATGTCAAAAATCAAATGGAATTTGTAACCATTCATCCCATATTGATAGAGTGAAAATTTTATTGTAGGCCACAAATAACGTTTATGTAGTTATTATATATTGTTAGACGGTTTATTGCTTTGCGTTTGAGATGTTACAATTTGTTTGGCCAACCGATCAAAAAATCAACTTTGGTTTTGAGTAGTACTGATTCGACTGTTGTTTTGCCCATTACTGATTTGACCTTTGCAACTTAATTCAGCAGTTTATATATGCTAATGACATCCCTACAAAAGTGAATCATTCTAACACATGTCTATGTCCAAACCTCCTTTTTTTAATTCCCAAAATTGTGAAAGTGCAAAAAATTTCATACACACCCCTATTAAAGGGGTGCCATTAACACTCCCCGTTTATATACTATTAAAAGTTAAAACTACATTATTCAAACAAAATTACAATCAAGTTCATTTTTTAAGAAATATTCAAATATGGGATTAAATATATAATTACATAAAATGACTCATGGTGAGGTCAAGTGGTCAACAACCCTTTGATTATTTAAGATAAAACCTAAGTCGTACTAGATTTGTACAAACATAATATTAAAAGCAGATGGTTTATCAGTCATTTTTGTACTTAGTCGGTAGACAAATGCAACATGTGAAGCTTTTTATTCTTTTTCTTAATCTATATAACTAAAAACAAACCCATATTTGTCTTTTCTTTTTGAAAGGTACAATAAGTATTTGTTCTAAAAACAAAATATAACATCTTTGAATTTCCTAATAATTGAATTATTAGTTTTATTAGGGCATGTTGTTAATAAATACAACGTGGGTGTTGGCATGTTTTTCCAAAGTAATTACTACGATTAGAAAATGAGATAACCAAATAACTAGGTGTGTAGGTCTTAAATTAAATATGTAAATTAAATTTATCTTGAGAATCATTTTTTTATAAAAACCTTTTATATTATCAAATCTGATTATTATTATTGATCAATTTAACAAAACACCAGAGATTGATTATTATTATTATTTTTATTATTATTATTATTAATATAATAATAATAATTATTATTATTATTAATAATAGGGGTGTTAAACTGTTAACAAGTCAAGTGGAGTAACAATTTTATTCTTGTGCAACTTAAGAAAACAATATCACAATCGAGCTTGAATATGTTTTTCAAAATAATGCTAAAGCTTGATTAATTTTTTTTTAATATTTGAGCTCGACCTTGGTGTTATAAGTTCAAACTCAAGATTGGTTAACTCATTTATTTACTCGAGATTGAAATTTACTGCTAACAACTTCTTTATAATATTTTGTATTTTGATTATGTATGTGATTAGAAAATCAGGACATGCTGTTCAACTCAAAAAATTGTTTTCTTGTATGACATTATTTGACGAATTTTTTTAACATTAATGTTATGGATCTCGACTTTTTAACAAACTTTATTTTATTTCAAGGTTGATTCGAACTCAAATAGCTTGTCAAACGCCCAAATAATACCCTTAACCATAAATCGTACATAAAATTTTACCATTTGATTAGTAATTAAACATAAAGTTCAAATAAAACTGAGTCATTTGTGCAAGAATCGACAAATGTCACATTAGGACCCTCAGGTTTTCCATAGTGTTATATTTTTGTTAGTAGCTCTTCAAGGATCAACTATACAGGAAATGAAATATTGATGGGTTGGTATAAACTAATTGAAAAGAAGAAGGATCAGTTTTAGACAAGTCAATCAGTTACAGGGGCCGATTTGCCAATTCGGGAAACACAATTAAAAAGCAGGCGTAAGCAAAATAAAATAAACTTGAATTAATTTCTTGCCATTCAACTCGGAACGACTCGGTCTTGAGTTCATTTACAACTCACTTCCCAAATCTCCCAAGCAAAAAAAAAGAAACAAACAACCATTCTACTTCACCCCCTGATTTTACACAAAAAAAGGGTGAAAATAGACAACAAAAAAGTCTCTTCTAAACTACTTCTAGTCTTTAAAATTGTAGAATAGTAGTTAGATTCATCAAACTCGGTTTAACTCAGTCCGAGTTGACTCAGTTACTCTTTACCAGCGCTGCTCTTTAATACACGGATCCATGAAGGAGCGGCTTGGATTCCGCTACGTAACCGACGTGGCAAAATCTGTGAAAGTCTTCAAGCCGACCGGATTTATTATTAGTATCAAGCTCCGGTCGAGAAACGAACCGGAGGATCTCTTCGAACTCCGACTCTTCACACGGTATCGTTAACGGACCTTTGTTACAGAAGCCGTATTCTTCTTCGGCTTCTCTTAGAAGCTTCTGGAACACCGGATGATTCAGGTACGTTGCTCTAACGATAAACCTCCGGCAACTGCTACCGACGCAGATCGCCACGTGTCCCGCCGGCACGTCGGTTGCCATAAACCTTCTAGACGACGACGACGAAGATGATGAGGTGGCTCTTCTACGCCAACGGCAGAGCATCTGCCGGACGGTAACAATGTGGCGGATCTTGCTTGATTTCACGATCGCCGGTGACATTTCGCCGTCGTGGTTGGTTGTTAGAGAGAGAGAGGGAGAGAACTCCGTCGTGATTTTTACAGTTTTGGGATAAAACGGTATCTAGGGGTTGTTATTTTATAGGGGTTTTATGTTTAGTGAATAGACGAAAATGCCACTCAAGGTTTGGGATATTTACAGAGATTGTGTTGTTTGCCATGTGAGTGTAGGTAACTGGGGCTATTCTGTAATTTTAAACTTTAATATTTATTTATTAATTTAATCATAATTATTTATAAAAATTTGGTGTTTTTATGGTTGTCCTCTTTGATATTTCATGGAAACCCTAATTTTCCTTTAATCAATTAAATAATTTATTTTTTATAATTAAACAAAAGGTTGATGATATCTTTATACGTTATTAATGACATTTTTATATAATAATTTTTTTTCACACACATTAATTTCAAAAATATGGTTTTTACATTTTCAAAGCAATACAAATACAAAAATTTCAACACAAATATATGACATTAGCATTGTCCATAATTAGATAATATTTGTTTTTTAAATTTTAAAACTACCATTAAAAATATTAAAATTAATGGATATTTGTCTTAAAAATATTAACCTTTAATAATTATAATATATTTTCCACTGATATTAATCTTTTTTAGAAAATAAGGTAATAATTACATTTATGATTTTGCGTGAACAACTCCATTGAGTTTTGTTTTATTAAAGTCCTTCACCCCTTTATTATATTGAGGTGTCAGCTACAAACCTTTGCGTCTTATTTGTTGATTAAAATCAAATTTGGTCATTTGCAAGTTTGTTGCGGACATATTTCCAACCCAAACTATTTTTATTTTTCTAATCCATGGATTTAATATGGCACAACTAGGAGTTCTTTCATTAAACTCATTAAGTTTCTAATAAACGGACATTAAGGATGTATATCATCAAACACTTATCGAGTAAAATTTTAATCCATAAAAACAACATTGTATGTAATAATTTACCCGGTAAACGTTTACCATGGTAAGAGTCATCCTCCTCACTTATCCTCAAAGCTTTCCCTTACCCTTAGACGTGCCCTCTCCAAATGTCTTACCTAAAAACGGTTTTAAGTTTGGAAAGTGAGAGTTAAACCAAAAGGGCTAGTGAATTCTGACAAAGCCGCAGTTATAAATAACACTATAAATAAAGGGAGTTATAAAAAACTCTCAAATTGGATCAAGAATGATAACAGTAACCCCACACTTGTCGCACAATTCCCCATGCTACTAAGCTCTGCGTTCGCACATATCCCCATGCGAATCTAATGAAAGACCCCAAGTGGTGTCTACTCAATGCACCTACGAAATGGATTCGAGGTACATGGTTAATAAACTCCCAAATGATTTTCAAGATCTCATTGTACACTACTACTACTACTACTATGCATGTCCAAACCACCACATTTATATAATGATATAACTCAACAAATTCACCAAGCAATTTATAAAACATTTACGAATGAAATATAACATGCTTATAAGTTCAAATACCATAATCAATAAAGCAATTAAAGCTATTGGCAAAAATGTAGTCTAAAAGTCAACAGAACTCACCTGAATGACAACACACTGCTCTAGAGGCTAAAACGGCTATTTGACCCAAGTCGAACACCTGAATTGGATGTCAAGGAATTGGTATTAAACCACCTATCATCCTAAAATTCATTCCTTATAATCCTTAAGACAATCCCCTAAACCATGCCTCGAAACAAGCACTCAACAAGAAACGGACCAAACCGAAAAATGCACCCAACAGTGAGTTGGGCGACTTGTCCCGTGGCTTGTGGTCTCATAATAAGCCGCACAAGTCTCTGTCGGGTACAAGTTTGACCATTTTCTTGCACAATAGCGAACATCAACCCCCAAATCATTTCAAAAGTCTAAAACTCGATTTTAAAGACTTAAAATCCACCAAACTCAATACTAATACTTGAGGTTTCATCAATAAACAAAACCAATACTGAAACCCAATCCAAATATAGATTAAACTAAAACTTTCCAAGTCAAATGCTGAAATGAAGATTTCCCAAGAACATCAATGAGCAATTCTAAGAGTAACAATAAAGATGGAGTTTCTAGATAAAATCCATTGATTGAATTCATCTAGACCAAAATCAAAACCCAACCATTAATCCATACAAAATACTAACTAGAAAACCAATTCCTCAAAATAAACCAAAACTATATTAATGGAGACCTTAAGCAAGATGATGAAGGTGCATACCTTGAATATGATATTTTCCCAATAAGAATGCCAATCTTTGCCAAGAGTTTATTGTTAGTAACCTTGCCTTCTTCTCCAAGAGTTTGATTCACCAAAACCGTCCTCTCCTAAAACCCTTTTGCTCCCACACATTTCACACACAAACACTAAAATTTTGAGTTTCAAAATGGAGGAGAAAAATAAGGAAACCTTAATTCTCTCTTATAAGTACCATGGGCTTTGAGCCCAAACACCCCAAGCCTATTACTTAACTTATTAAGTCCACAATTATTATTTATTAGGATCTCGGGTTATTACAACACCTCCCTCTTAAATGAATTCTGTCCCCGGAATTCCATCTTCGAACAAAATTGGGTACTTAGCTCTCATTTCCAACTCTAATTCCCATGTGGCCTCTTGCCCTTTGTGAAATCGTCAATTCACCTTAACTAAACTAATTTATTTGTTTCTCAACTTCTTCACTTACGATCCACAATCGCTTATGGTTCTTCAACAAAGTTTAACTTTGAATCAACTTGAACGTCCTCCATTGGCACAATTGAATCCACTTCGACCAAACACTTCCTCAAGTTTGAAAAATGGAAGGTGTTATGTATTCCCTTTAACTTTTCGGGTAAATCAAGCTTGTAAGCCACTTCCCCAATTCGTTCGATAAAGCAAATGGCCCAATATAACGTGCTCAACTTTCCTCTTTTCATAAAACGAACAACGCCTTTCCAAGGTGATATCTTTAACATTACCATGTCCCCCACTTGAAATTCAGCGCCCTTTCATCTCTTATCCGCATAACTTTTCTGTCTATCTTGAGCAACTTTCAATCTTCCTCGTATTTGCACAATCTTATCAGCGGTTAATTGCACAATCTCGGGGCCAGTCAACTGCTTTTCTCCAACCTCATTCCAACAAAAAGGTGTCCTACACTTTCTACCATACAACATCTCATACGGAGCCTCTTAAATGCTTTCATGATAACTATTGTTATACGCGAGTTCAATCAATGGTAGATGTCCCTCCCACGATCCGCTTAAATACTTCTTGTGCTGCAAAAACCATCAGTTGCAATTTGGTTAATTGCCTCATTTTGCCTTTCACTATAAAGAATGTGTCTATGTGTATTTTTCAATACATACATCATTATGTCATAACCATGGTGTCCCACGTGGTCATATCGAAACATATATGTGCCGTTGTCCCAAACATCTTTATTGGTGACAAAATATGGTTTAATGACCTAGATAATCTATTAATTTCTCTAATATATGTTTCTTTCATATCATTAGAGTTGATGTACAAATATAGCCATTTTCATTCTTATGATACGATTTTGAATTGATATGAATATCTTAAGAAGGTTATATTAATATAGTGATTTAGTACTACTAATCACATGCCACTAACAACAAGGAGGTGACAGTTCATCGTCTATGAATTTGGTTGGAGGAATTGTAAACTATTAATTCAAATCATAACAATCCATTTCTTAGGATTGTGTAGGACGGCCTACACAAAACACTTCGATTTTCCTCCATACATTCCTACTTGGAACGAAGAATATTGAGAGTTTGGTATTTGATTTTGAAGTATTTACTTACATGTACAATGATTTGGATTCGGATGTATATATGCAAATGAAATTAATTCGATGGTTAACATAAATTTCAAGTAAGGATATACTCAACAAATCTTAAAGATGATATAGTTTATTTTCAATTTGTTCCTATTTTGATAGACATTGTTATTAGAGTGTTTCTTCTTTTATTGCCCATTATTATTGGGAGTAATAGTTGCATATCTACATCAACGATTGGAAAATCGTTTCTGACACTAGCTATGACCCTGACCCTTTCCATGGTCTTGTCCATTAGGTGCATAGATGTTACATGTGTGAAATTGTCTTTAAGTCACTGTCATTTGGAGTTTTTTCCACCTCTAACACTTTCATTATTGACCACGAGGATTTTCTTTGTCCGCGCATGCTTAGTATCGTTATCTGAAATAACCTTATTATATCTCTCAACCCACTTACAATATGTTGATAAGTTTGTCTAAAGGTTATACTCTAGCTTACATTGGTTCATTATATATGATTACTGAGATATGAAACGTGGAAATCTTCTGTGAGTTCCTTGCCATGAAAATTGAGATGAATTTTGAGACATAACATTTCTTTGTTGACCTTAGTTATCTTCTTACAATCGAGTGGGTTTCATTCCACTATTTAATTAGTTTGGGAAGTTCATGGTTATGGATACTTCTGATTCTTTTTCAGAGACTCCTGCGGTTCTTGGGGGGGATTCTAGTTAAGGATATTCCCTATAAAGGTTGTCATTTTTGTATTCTCTCAAAAATGTCAGGGTATTTGCTAGTATCTTAACATGTTATTTTCAGGGTAAACGAATTTTGATGGTTTTTACATATTTGCTTGTATTTTTCCGAACCTATCATGTGGTACTCAAGTTCTTCCCAGTGCAGAATATCATAAATAATGGAGAATATATGATTTTCTAAAAATCAAGGTCTATAATCATTATGCATGAAATTTCACTATTGTAACAATTTTGGACTTTTATATGCTTAAATTTTGTTGATAATACTTAATCAATATTTAATTTCAAAAACAACTCACTCAATCTATTGAATTTTCACGTTGTAGGGGAATCACATGGATTTATTAAGTCCCAAGAAACCTTAGGGTTATCTATACCTTTTTAACAAAATCCTATTGATATGGTGTGATTTATTTAATTTGAATATACAATAAATGTAATAGACTTTTGGCATTAGACCATAATAATAATAATAATAATAATAATAATAATAATAATAATAATAATAATAATACGAGCTTGTCATATGCAACCAACTTCAATGTTTTAATACCATAATGGTATTTGAGATACTTTGCTATTAAGCCAAATAAATATTGGTTTCGAGATAAAGTCAAATTTAAATTTTTAACATCTTAATAGTATTTTGAATGCTTTTATTAGAAAACCAAAATATATATATGGGTTGGAAGTGTAACTTCCGGATATTAATTATAAGACTGGAAATTATGAGTACGAACTCATAATCAAGATGAAAATTTAAAAACATAATAAAATGTGGGGTAATTAGTAAAAAAGACTAATTAAAAACATAATAAAATGAATACACAACTGAATGAAATAATCAAATGCATAGATACTCGTTTTATGAATCTATTAAACGAAGTAAAGAATAATAAAACCAAAGATATAAAATACAATAATAAGTCTCAAGAATAGTTAATCAAAATTACCGAACTTATTTGATTAATTATATCACCAACAAAAATAAGCCCTATTCTTTTAATCATTAAAGCAATATTGTATCAAAATTTAAACAATAATATTGAAACGAAGGCAATATTCATCAAATCAAAAAACATATATACACATAATGTAATACGAAAGGGAGAAGAAAGATACAATTTTTTTCAATTTTATAAAAGATATGGAACAAAAACAAAGGAAATTGCATCTTTTTTCTTCACATTAAAATATATGCATTGATTACTTAATATTATTATTCTTAATATACATCTATAAATAACCAAGCAATTTCAATCAATAGCTCGTTTACAATATTAAAAAAAAATACTCAACTATAATTTAGTTGTTTAATAAAATATAACTTCTATTAGACAAAATACAAGTAAATGTATTCAAATATTTATATTGGGCTCAAAATACAAGTGAAAATATGTTTGCTGTATCAATTCGTGAAATAGGTAAAAAAGCAAACAAATAATATCAACTTAATTTTTAGTTAATGAATATCGTTAAAGTATATCTTTTAAACATGTTTGTTTATGTCGCATACAAATAAATATAATAGTCTGAATATGTGATACATAAATAATCTATACACAATTGTCTACATCACATATTATGTTAGATAGTAATCGTAAAATCATAGTAAAAACCAAGTAATCTAATGGTGATTAACTAAAACATAAACATTAATTAGGTATAGGCGACAAAAAGATAAAGATAAAGAGGGAAATTTTTTTTTAAGGAACTTACATAAAAATAGTGGTATGTATATTTTTAAGAAAAATGAAGAAGTGTTGTTCTTCTTTCTGCCAAGTAACCAAAAGTTATGAGGGAAACCTTTTTCTTTTTAGTTGTTAATGGTGTTGTAAGCAAATAAAAACGACATTAGAAAATTGTATATTTATTTTCATGTATTTTTCTTCTAAAATGTCAACATGATATATATATAGCAAAAGAAACTTACATATAAATACGGTGATAGAAAACTTATAACAATTTTTGATGAACGTGACAACGGGGGATGAACTAATAGTGATGGGACATGATGATAATCGCGGTTCAAGTAGCCAAGTAGGCGACAATCGTTCGTGGTGATAACGTGTTAAGGGAAATACGAAACAGAACAACAATACAATAGAGAGAAGGAATGTGTAATTCTCATTAATCATAAACCCTTTAAATATGGTTGACTACATAGAGACAATGATAAACATGAAAGAGGAATACTCTATCTATATCATCACTTTATTTTGACGATGGTGTACACTTATCTCACAACAACATCGATAATTTACTTTTTTCGACTAATATTGTTTCCCTCATTCTATTATCTCATACGATATATAACTTGACTATTATTAACAAAAATGGTATTTTTATTGTTATATGTAATTGATAAATGTAAAAACTTATTTATAGTAACAGAAATTGCAAGTATTGTGGTAATAAAACACGTCATGTTTAAAGACGATGTATTTGAATTTCAAAAATGGGCCTAGCTCCATAAATCACATTAAAAGAATTTACATACAATTATAAATGCCATATAAATTTCTTTTAATTCAAAGTTAACAATTAATAATTAGATACGAAGAACGTGCATCCTGAATAAATGAGACTGATATACCTAACATGTTGTTTAATGAGTGGTTAGCTTACTTTAAAAAAAAACGAAGGCTAATTTATCCATTTAATACATATAGCGGATATGGTGTATTGTAACTCAAGGTTTGTGTCTCATGGCTCACGTCATATTAAGCCTGTGACATGTCATGACCTAATATACGATCATCGTATCATGATATTTGACTTTTCTTTACGTTTATAATGTCTTATTTGCTAATTTTTAATATATAATATAATTTTAATTGTTTATTATCTAGGGGTGGCAGAAAGTGACCAAATCCGCCAACCCAACCCATTAGTAGCAGGTTGGGTTGAGATTTTCAACCCGTTTAACTTAAATGGGTCAACCCGCCTAACCCATTTAATAAATGAGTTGGGTTGGGTTGAAATTTATGACCTATTTTCAACCCATTTACAACCTGTTTGTAACCCATTTTGTAACCTGTTTTCAACCCATTAGTAAGCTATTTACAACCCATTAATAACCTAATTTTAACCCACTTAATAGGTTTTATTTTATTTTTAAAATATAATTTTTAAATCTTAGTGTTAAAAAAATGAACCTAAATAGGAAAACCCTATATTCATTTAGATTTTAGAACGCCTCCATCAAAAAAGGAAAAAACTCTAGTTTGCTCTCTCTCGTCCGGTTCTGTGCTCTCGTCTTTGAACTTTGAACAATTTATTTGGTTGGTGGCTATGTGGTTGATGTTTTATTAGAACTTTGAACAGTTTATTTGCATTTGTCGTTATGATTTATTGGAACTTTGAGGTTGTGGACTTTGAACAATTTATTTGTTTTATTTTATACATTGTAAAATTAAATGGGTCAACCCAGGTTGAACCCATTTATTTAACAGGTTGGGTTGAAATTTTGTAAACAGGTCGAACCCATTTAAGTTGCAGGCTGGGTTGGGTTGAAAATCTCAACCCATTTAATTAAATAAGTTGGGTTGAGATTTTCGACCTATTTAATAAATGGGTTGAACCCGAAAAACCCAACCCAGGTCGACCCATTGCCACCCCTATTATTATCATTGATTAATTGAGTAATAGTACAAAATATATGTTTTTGTACACAATATTATATACGATATATAGATTTTTCCGTTATAAGTCACGTCTTGAAAAACGGCGTGGCTTTTAAGGCTTAAGGCTTAGCTTCGTCATCATGTCACGCCTCATGTCATTTAGAACCTTAATTTAAAACATTTTTAAACACAAAATGATGTTTTGTCTATATGGTTTATCGAATCTTATCTTCCAATCAAATTTCCTATTTTCAGGGGCACAATTCATTTACTGTGATGTACTAAATACATAAATCAAGCATTCAGAATCGGAAAAATCCTACCCTGTTGTCGAATCCCAATCTAATTAAATGAAACTTAAATTCAAGTTGGGAATGATCCTAAAATAAGTTAAAAAAAAGACAGAAATCTACAATCAAACTAAATCTTGAAGTTGGGTTATGAGGGTTAAAAGTTAAAACCGTTTAATTAGAGTTATGATTTATTAAAACAATACCATATTGACTAATTGCGTTGGTATTATCAAATATTCATTAAAGACAAAGCAAGAGGAAATGATAAGACTATATATCTTTATGAAAGAATATGATTTATTATATCTAATTAATTAACAGAATTTTGATTTAATCTATTACGAGATTGATCATGTTTTGATCTGTGATATAACTAAATATACCACTGGTTGATCCATGTAAATGGATAGATCTACAAGATACATCGTTTTTTTTTCTTAATTATTAATCAAAGGTTGAGAATTACTAAATTGAATAAATCAACTATCTTATCTAAATTGTATTTTGATATAGAAAACAAACAACGATGAATGAATGATGTTTGTATGTATGTATGATTGCTTGTATGCATGGTTGTACATTTTGCATGTGTGTGTTTTTATAGAGCATGCAATTTGGCAAGATGAGCATTAGTCATTTACATATTCCAATTGAAAGAGTAAATTATGTTTTTCATTTCCATC
Source organism: Silybum marianum (assembly GCA_036898165.1). Classification (NCBI taxonomy): domain Eukaryota; kingdom Viridiplantae; phylum Streptophyta; class Magnoliopsida; order Asterales; family Asteraceae; genus Silybum; species Silybum marianum. Next base: position 7,698,402 of record CM072540.1, on the reverse strand, counting down.
TTAAGTTAAAAATCGTAATTTTCATTCTCGTGATTTAGAAATTGTGATTTTCATTTGTATGATAGTTTATAGTTATTGTTGTTTGGGTTCCTATGGTTTAAAATTCTTTATTATTTTGAAAAATAAATAGTAAAGAAAGGGAAACAAGAAGGGATTTTTTTCTTTCTGGAAATCACAAGGGAATGAGGTTGGTGATCGATGAGGGTGTTTGAGGGGGAGATCAAGGGGAGTTTTGATGGAGATGGTCAATAGTGGGGATGGGTGATGTTATTACTTCTCGTTTGCTGATTCAGTTAGGGACGAAGGCGGTTTGGTGAGGGGCGGTTACTGGAGATGAGCATCGGTAGTGTGGGTGGACCGCCAATATGGTAAACAGTAGTGGTCTTGGTCTTGGTAGTCGGAGATGACATCCTCATCTGTCATCGGAGACGACGTCTTGGAGACCACAACGTGTATGTGTGTGTGTATGTGGGACATAGATAGAAGTGGAGAGGGGAGAGAAGAAATGGGTGGTATAAATGAGAGAGAGAGAGAGAGTCCTGAGTTCAACCAAGCCTCTTAACTAATAGATGCTAGTTGGGGGGCCCATCTGTTAAACCCAACCTCGCTCTAAGTAAGTTAAGGGGCTTTGGCTCCAGGCTCCAACTTGAGAGATAGTGGTGGTCCACGGTGCTCAAGGTGGGTGGTTTAGTGGTCGATTATCAGAGACAACGTCTTGGTCGCCGGAGACGACGTCATGGTCGTCGGCAATGGTGTCTTGGTGTAGTTGTGTCGATGTATACACACACACACCACACACACACACACACACACATATATATATATATATAGGTAGAGGTTCAAATGAGAACTTTGTAAATTTAAAGGAACAAAAGACTAATTTGGGACCACATATGATGTGGGTCTCACTAATAAAAAAATCATATCTGATTTTCAATGATGAACCCCATTGAATCAGTATGATTTTTCATTGGTGGTACCCACATCATATGTGATCCCAAATGAGTCTCTTTGTTTCTTTAAATTGGGATGTTCTCATTTGAACCCTCCCCTATATATTATATATATATATATATCAATATAAATTAGAGTAAATTACAACTTAGTCCCTATAATTTAAACAAAGTTGTATAACTTGTCCTTGTAAAAGTAAAAAGACAAAAATACCTCTAACTTAATGGAAAAAATTTAACAGAGTTAAGTCGAGGAACAATTTTCAATGCCAAATGTAAATAGTAGGGACAATAATTTTAGTTATTGAAGTCTAAGCATCACTTTTGAGGATTCGTGTAAACCACGGGTTCACATATGAATAATTTACACGTGAATCACACGGATTCACTTATGAACTTATTTGCCTCCTATTTGTAATAGTTACAAAACTTCCCTCTCTATTTTTTGCATAACTACAATTTGACCAGTCAAAGCCGCAATTCTTGGCCAGTCAAAGCTGCAATTCTTGACTAATCAAAGCTGATCTTCACCCTATGAAGGGCTAAGATCACTTCTTTACTTATAAAAGAATATATGTTTATATATATAGGGATAGGTTCATTTGAGAAGTGGAAAGTATTTGAGAATTAAATGACCATAGCCTTCGTATGGTCAAGATTGGTCAAGATTTGTGACTTTGACTGATCAAAGACTGTGGCATGTTAACAGCTACGAAAATAGAGGGGTAGTTTCGGAACTTCTACAAATAGGCGAAAAACAAGTGCATATATGAACCTATAGATGCATATGTGAATCCATAATTCTATGTAAACCAGTTAACTAGTTGTTGGTCCTAAAGGGGTTTACAAGAGTGTTATAGATATCACAAGCACAAGTTTTATTTTTTAAATATGTCTATAGATTATAAACAATCTTACAGATTGTTGCAGAATAAGAATAAGTTAATACAACCTATTCTAAACAATCTAAGAATCACTAAGTTGATGCACAAGAATAGAGAGAACATAAAGAGAGGATTCAAGAATAGAAACATATGGATGCATACTCATGAAGAATGGATTTCTTCATCTATTTACACCCACTGCATTTAATGGAAGCCATAAGGTTCAATCCACGTATCAAATATTTACCATTAAATAAAGCAACTTAGTACATGTGTTGTCCTGACATGTTTGGGGTTTGTCCTTTGTGCATATAGAATAAGACAAAATCTAATCTCATTTCGTTGAGCGAGATTCATTTGATCACTGATGTTGAAGCTTCGCTAAGGATTCTTCAAGTATCACTAAGTCTTTCTCTGATTTCATACATGTAGTAAAAAATCTTGTTATCACTAAAAGCCGCTTCTGATCACGAACCGACAAGTCTCTATCTTCAACTAATTCTTCGACTTAGTTGAAGGTTTCGTTGGTGTGAGTTTTGTCTTCAGGGTCATTCAGGTTTAGATATTGTTACGAGATAGTTTCAGCGATCATTGAGCGCAGTCGGTGATGACTTGCTAAAACTGAACGGTAAACTAAACTTGAGAATTTCAGCAAGTATAGAGAGTCATCATCAAATCGCTGAAGGGGTTTGGATCAACAAACCCCCCCTAATAAACATAAAAAGAATTGCTATGAAATTAATGTAAGGATTAAAACTTGTAAACTACATGTCTTATTTACTATTTTCTGAGATCTTTTTTTAGTTAATAGATTCACTGAATTGAGTTACATTATGAGAAGGATGAAAACACAACTTTATGAATGTAAAACTGGAAAGCATCTTCATTGATAATGAAAGAAAGAAATTATAAGAGAATGTAAAGGTTTATCAGATAGGAACTCATAAGTGCAATGTCCCTATTACAGTTTTCAGGGATCTTTTCAATACTAAGATGAAGTAATGTACGTGTTGAAATTCATTGATATTAGAACTGAAGACTACAAAAGGAATGAAATTACAAGGTAGACACTAAGTATTATATATACTGAAAGATATTAAAATAAATACAATATCTTATTCAGGATTTCTAACAAAGAAAACTTCAGGATTAGGTTCACCGAGGCATTTGCTACTGAGTATTTCGTGTCTGGTCTTGTCATCCATCATTCTTCCTTGAGCGTCATCATTCAACCATTCTCTTATTGATAAGAGATGTCCCAAAGGACAGATTGGAAGTTTTGTTGCTCTATGAAACTGACGTTCATCATCAAAGTTGAGAAACATGAATCCGTGTTAAGGTTTATGATGCACAGTTCCAGGAGCGTATGGTCCTTTCTCAGGGAGTGAGAGATTCAACATTAAGACATCAGGACATTTGCTAATTTTTGCATGTTCCTTGGACACTCTGAGAAATAGCTCGTTCAATGCATCTTCAAGAAGGATTTTGTACTAAGAATTTGACTTCTGAATCACATTGTTGATCTCTAGTTATTCATTAAATCTATACCGCTTCAGGAATTTAGGATATTCAACAAAGGTAGCACTACCTTTGACTATCGTCATCTAAACCAGGATTCCTTCGTTCTTTCCTTGCTCAAAGATGGTGACATTAGTGATTTTCTTAGGCTTCATTCTCTTGTTCACCCGATCTCTGACCAAGACAGTTCTTTGTCTTTCAATGCCGAAGCCTTTTGATGATCCTTTGTTGCAGCTTGAAGTAGCTTGGCTTGAGCAATGAGTGGGTCGTATCTCTGAAGGTTGGCACTTGCAAGTTTTCTTGGGCAATTACTTCAGCAGCTTTAAGGTTCTCTTGTAAGAATTCAAAGTGAGATTGCCTTAGTTGCTCAGCCTTTAGATCTTCTTCTTTATCTTCAAAAGAAAGGAAATTAAATTCATCAAACTCGTCATTCCCAGAGGTAGGAAGAGGAAATTTTACTCTGTTCTGATCGAGCTACTTATTATTTTAGTAAAACTTGCAGACTTTTCTTCTTGTTGGCCTTGTATTACGTATATGTGTTTTATCTTCTTTGGGTAGGTCTTCAACTTCAGAAGGTTTATTATGGGGACTCGAAGAGTCAGATAAAGTAGAGAATGAACTGGAAACACGTTCAGGAGAAGAAGGTAAGCTGACTATGTAATTTACATTTGAGGTAGGGTAAATAGAAAGGTGTAAGGGAATAGATGGCTCAGGTTTAGAGATGAGGGGGTTGAAGAGGGTCATTGAGAGACATATCTTAGGATCGTTGAGGCCCCCCTCAGTGGTCAGATTTTTTTCGGCCATCTCTTAGCCTTTTCCTTGATATGAGGGCTCAGATGGAGGGGACTTCTCCCCTTCAGAATCAGACTCCCCAATTATTATTGCACTAGTCTTTGGGATCTTCTGGGTGATTCGAATGAAGAATTCATCTTCATATTCATCATCATCATCATCATCATCATCATCATCATCATCATCATCATCATCATCATCATCATCATCATCATCATCATCATCATCATCATCATTATTATTTTGAGGAAGATTGGCGCCAGGTTCACGGTCTTGGATTTCCTCCTCCTCCTCCTCCTCTTCCTCCTCCTCCTCTTCCTCCTCCTCTTCTTCTTCTTCTTCTTCTTCTTACCTAAGAATATTTCATCCTTTGGTTATTGGCTACATAGCTGATGTGGGAGGTGCCTTAGCATGAGACTAGTTGATCATCTCATTAACTGCAACAACCACTTTGTCCTGTATATCACCCGCTACCTTATCCCCCTTTTTATTCTTCAGTATTTTTTCATGCTCTTTAAGCTTTAAATTGATCGCTTTAGAGTGAGTCTAGAAAGAACTCTAAAGGGTCTTGATAGAGGAGGAGGCTGCAAGTACTTTAGTCTTAAGATCTGTGACCTTAGTCTTCAATCCAACCATATTCATAGTCTCCTTGTATATTCAGGAGGAAGTGTCTTCCAGGACCACATCAATATCTAGTAGCTTGAATTTGAGTTTTCCAGAACTAGAGACGTTCTCTCATCGCTTCTTCAGATCTTTAGGACCTAAAATATTTATATGAAAAAATTAAGCTATAGAGAGCTCATGCTTAGAAAAAAGAATTAAAGTAGGTAGATAAGGATGTTGTACCTGAGGTGATAGATCCCAAACAATCAAGAATGTAGAAAGTTTAAAGAACAAGAGCAAGAATTAGATCACTGAAGTTGTATGTCGTATTGATTACTCTACTGTATTACAATGTGTGTATCTTTACAAGCTCTATCTATCAACGTTAGTTATAACAAACAATCAAACTATCTATTTATATACAATTGGAAAGACTAAAGTTACAGTACAAAAATAATAGACATGTTCAGTACTACTTCTGAACATCTTCAGAACTTCTTCTGAAGTGTCTTCAGAAACCTCTTCAGAACTTCTTCAGAATCTTCAGAATTTCTGAAGTAGCCACTTCAAAAGTTATGCCTTAGGCTTTCCTCCTTTTATCTTCAGACTTCTGAATCTTTCTTTTCAGAACCTAGTCTTCTTTTGAAGCTACTTCTGATATATAACAATCTCCCCCTTAGCTTCAAAAGTTTAAATCATATTTCCAGAAGTTCATAATTTCTCTAACATCTTTAAGAATAAGCTTTCTGTACTCCAGAATAGATTCAATGATCCTTATCATTTCTTTTGCCAGTCTTCTGTACTTTTCCCATTCTTCATCACTAAGCTTCTTCTGTCTTTTGTTTTTCTTCTTCTCCAATTTATCCCTTATAATCATGAGAGTTCCATTACAGCACTTGTGGAATTCTTCAAATCTTACAAAGAGTAATCTATCAAAGCATTTGCAAATAAAACCTGGAGGCTGAATGACTAAAGTACTGCTCTTGAGATTTTCAATATTTGGTAAGCTTAGATTTGGAGCACTCATATGTACTTTCTCTTTGCTCATTACATAAGCCACTTGGAAATCTGTCTTGGCTGCCCAAATAAATTCTCTGTACAAACCATCTCTAAGAACTAGGAAAGCTTTTCTGAACTCGGCAATAGAATCATGAAAAGGATATAAACTTCTGTAAACTCTAATCAAATCTCTGAGATAGCCATTTTGAAAATCTGCTTCTGTAAAAGTTGAGATCTCACCATCTTTTCTCTCAACAGTGAAGAAAGCATGCTTGTAGTTGTTTTTCTGTTTCAGATCAGCTGTGATTACCTTCATTATTGGGCTCTCTTTTCTTACTTCACTTACATGAAGTCTGATTTTTCTGATGATGTCTGAATACCATTGTTTCCAACCAAAAGATTTCTTAATCCAGCAGTCAATGTAATTGAACTTTTGTTCATATTCCATGAACATTTCAGGATGAAAGTATTCAAGAAACATTGTCAAAGCATGTTCTTCTATTCTTTGCTCTTGTAATTGTTCAGATTCAAACTTCTGAGGAATAGGAACAACTTCATCTAGAGTGTTTTCAGAAACTTTTTCTTTTCCTTTTTCTGCTTCTTTGACTTCTGAGATTTCCATCTTCTGAGAGAGCTTCTGAATTTCTTCAATGTCTTGTTTCTTAGTATGAATATGAAAATCATAGACATTGCTCAGAAGATAATCAGTTCCTTTAATTTGGTTTATTCTTGTGTGCCCAGCCAAAGCACTCTTTCTTACATACTCTCTGAAATATATCCTTTCCTTGATCAAGTATATTATTTCTTCTACAACATCAGAAGAAGGAAGATATTGTTCAACATATTCTACTAACCACTTCAGAGTAGAAGTTGAGTACTTTGGTATGTCTGAAACTATAAATGTCTTTGACAGAAATGCTCCTATCCTGTAAGTGAATCCCAAATCTGGATTTGTGAAAATCTTTGTAATTTCCTTTCTTTCTATATTTTCAGGATCCAAGAGATTGACACTCTTTAATCTGAATTCTAATGCCAATTGGAAATCATGTTTAATTAGATTTCTGACATAGATTCCTAGAATTCTCCTTATCTCATAAACAACTTCAGAATCTTCTCTCTTGACACAGAAATTCAAAACAGTAAGTTTATCTTGCAACCTCAACTTGTAAAAATCAAATAATGAAAATTCTGTTAAAGTGCCATCTCTTCTTTCAGCTCCAAACTTTATTATATACATATCACTTTCAAAAGCTTTAGATATACACCTGATCTTCTTGATTAAAGTTGAATCATGCAGTTCTTGTACTCCATATCTTTGTACATAAGATCTCACTTTTGAAATGTAATCCTTAGACCATTCATCATTCACATAGTCTTCTAAGGTTGCATACCTGAGATTTCTTATATACATGCTGAGATAAGTATCTTCAGGAAATATCATCTGGCTTTCTCCAGAGATATCAAAAATCATATCACCTTCATAGACTTGATCAACTACAGGTTCTTCAAGAATAGGAAAATCAATCTGAGGAATATTTATGCAGTTTCTGAATCTTACATGTGACTTATCTGCTGCAATCATCAGAATTTCATCTATAAAGTCAAAAGCTTCCATATGACTTAAATCAATTTCAATTTCAAACCACCCAGCTGGTTGATTGATGAATTCTTTGAAAATTGATAGTCTTTCATCCAAGAATCTACACTCCAGATTCCTTGGATGATTCAGAATAATGTATCTCCAACAATATTGACTAACCAATATATACAAGTTTTCAGAAACTTCATTTCTTTCAACTATTCTCAGACCTTGAGGTTCGCATATAATCAGTTCTCTGTTCTCATTTATTTCAACCATTTCTTCATTAACTTCCATCTCTTCATCAAAGAGAATTACATCAGATAAATCACTTGGCTCTCCAATGATGTCTTCAAAGGAAAGATACTCATTCAAAATTTCTTCATTGAGTCAGGAATGATATCTGTGTCTTCAGAACTTAGCTTATTGTCAGAATCCAGAGACACTTTTTCAGTCTCATACCCTTCTTCCATGGTTTCTTCAGAAATAACTTTTTCAACTTCTAGACCTTCATCTTCTGCATGTAAAATATCTTCTATTGCTTCAGAAGTTCTATTAGTTTCATCGTTTTCAGTGTTCTGAACTTCTTGAGCCTCTTCAGAAGATCGTTCAGAAGTCTGAACTTGAGCTTCTTCAAAAGATTTTTCAGAAGTGTTACCTTGTGGAATATCAACATCTTCAAAGACTTTCTGTCTCTTCTCCCCCTCTTGATTTTCAGGATCATCATGATTATCAAGACTACGTTTTAAAGTCTTTGCTTGCGAACCACACTCCAATGCAGAAAGACGATTGTTCAAGGATACCTGAGAATTCTGAATAGTGGTTAACTGGTTCAGAATCTGAGAGATGCCATCCTTAGTTGCAAATTTAGAAACTGCTGGCTGAGTAGAAGAAGATGTCATAGAAGTCTTTAAAGACTGAACTGTTGAAATAACTTCAGGGAAAGAATCCAGAATGGCTTTTTGAAAGTTGCTTAGATCAGAAGTAGTTGCATGTTGAAATTCATTTAGCTTATCCACCACTTTCTTTTCCTGTCCATCCAACCTATCCTCCATCACCTTATTGTTGTTATCTGTCAATTCCTTTATGTCCTTCTGAATCTTTGCAAATTCAGAAGTATAAAAACCCTTGAATTCTGAGAATTCAGAAGATGTGGGTAAATGTCCAAGACCAACAAATGGTCTTGTTTGCAGTCCTTCAGAAGAATGCTGGCCTGTAGATGCCACAGCATCATGAATCACTTGTGATTCTGTTATTGGAGCTTTAGTGATGTTCACTCCACCAGGTCTTCCAACCAATCCTTGATACCTTGTAATAGGTATATCTATGGTTGTTGTGGCAAGGTGACTAACACTTTGCTTGTGGACATATGAAAGATGTGTGCTTGTGTGAATAAAATCCACATGAAGTGGTTCAGAAGGCTCAAAGTTGAGTGGACTCTCAGACTCAAAGTGCAGAAAACTATGAAGGGGGGACATATGTCCTTCTTTTTCAACAATAGGTTCTTCCAAGTGGGAACCTAATTGTAGATTAGCTGCATGCCCCATGTGTGTTAATGAAACACCCTTCTGTTGAGAGATGGGTGAGTGGCTGGATGGGTTAACAAGAGTTGCCATGGGCTCACTGGCTTTTTCAATACTACCCACCAAAGGATGTGGAGTAATAGATGATGTGGGTGCCCGGCTTAGAACAGTTAGTTCACAAGTTTGTTTATCTTTTACTTGTGGTCTCCCCTCTTCAGTTCTTTTTCTCACTTGTCTACCCACTCTCTCATTTTCATTTTTTCTCTTCACACCATGAGGTTGTTTTCCCCCATGAACAGCCTCCCCACTCTGTCTAGGAATTCTAGACACCTCACAATGCTCACCACTTTTGTTGGAATCAGGGGAAGAGACTACTGGTTTAGGTAGTCCCATAGATTCACAGTACTCATTCAAATACCTATTTGATGCTTTTACAAGTGCAAGTAAATAAGATGGTAAAGGTAAAGCATTTGGGAATTGTAGTTTAGCTTTTGGTGGTCTGAGATTATCCATTGAGAAAAGGGGAACATGTACCTCATGAGTCAGAACAGGAATGGCAGGAACAACTTTCATTGCCCCTTTGATGAAGGTTTGAAAAAATCTTTGAAAGGGTATATAGTTGTAAGTGGACTTCTTCAGAACTGCAGACTTGAGTTCATCAAAAATAAGAGAAGCATAATCATAATGCTTGTTGAATGCTACTCCATGAAAAATGATTCTTCCATTTGTAGATGCTTGATCCAGACTTTAGTTTTTACCAGAAAGGCAAGTGTTCAGAATTGTAAATAAGCAATACCAAATAGGAGGTAAACACTTCCTTCTGAATGAGCTTAATGCATTAAGTTGCTTGGAGTATCTTAGTTTCATAAAGTCTGAAATCATCTCAGAAGATGATGGAATAGGATCAAATGAAGTTTTCCCAACAACTTCATTCTCCTTAGGTAGAAAATGGATACTTTTGATGTCTTCAATAGAAATGCAGACTCTGTAGCCATGAACATAGGAAGAAATATCATCTGCTTCTTCATCAACCTCTGCGTGAAACCACCATTGCTGTAGATAAGAGGCAGGGACCAAAAATTTCTTGGATAACAAAGCTCTTAGAGGATGTTTCTTCAGAATTTCAATCAGGATCATTTGATCTTCATTGAAATCAGTAGACTTGAGATTTAGAGCACAGTTGTTCTTCTTTATTTCAAGGATCTTCTCTTCAGGGATATATAGTTTGGACAAATCAGGACCATCGCTGCTTTGTGCATGAGATTGAGAGTCAGCAACACCAACATTTGATTCGTATGCCACATCTATAGGCTCGATTTGAGTTTCCCCAATGTTGTCAGTTCGCGGGTTAGGTTTAGGGTTTGATTTGGGATTTGAAGGTCCAGCTTCAGAAATCATAGTAGTAGTAGTGTCTTTTAAAATCTGTTCATTATCGAGATTGATCTCCATTGATCCAACCATTATCTTTTTAGGCACTATTTTGAATGAATCATTGCTTGATGATCCATTACTGTCACTAAAACGAGATTTGGCAGATTGAACATTGGAAGTCGACATAGTTGAAAATGAAGAAAAGCTTGAGTTTGAATGTAGATCAATGAACAAGGAAAGATTTCAGAGGGAAAGATTGCTAGAAAGTGAAAACGAAGATGAAAACATGGATTATAAATGACTGAATAATCGTGGATGGACACGTGGCCAAAAGTAAGAGTGATTAGAGTAGTAATCATCATTTATTCGGATAAATGAACCGTTTAATCGACGTGCTTAAGGATTAGCCAATGAAAATAAAACACGTGGCACACGATTAGTCTTTATAACGGGAAGAAAAGTTCTGAGAACAAGTTCAAAAAATTTCAGAAGAAGTTCAGAACTTCTGAGAATAAGTTCAGAAGTTTGAATGAGATGATTCAGAAATACTTCAGAACTTCCGAAATAAGTTTAGAACTTGACTTGGAATCCCTCAAAATCACAAAACTCATTTAAAACTACAAACTTCTGAAAAATGTAAAACATTTGAATAATTCAGAAGTAGGTTTGAACAATATGAAAAATAGTTTATCTTCAGAATTTTGTTCAGATTCTTCACATGTAGACAACAGAATGTGGTATCCACCATTTCAGATCTTGAATGTTATAGAGAAGTGATAAATTCTTGAATTAGAATTTTAACTCCCCTTTGAATCAAGAAACATTATGATTCTTCCCCTTAAACAATGCTTAGACATCAAAATTGTCAGAAATAAAAGATAGAGAAATGAAAAAAAAATTGTAAGTATTTGAAAGCAATCAATTTGTTTATGAAAAATTATGCCTCTAAGTTAAAAAAAATAAAGTTCTGAAAGCATAACAACAGAAACTCTGAAGATAAGATTTCTCAGAATTTGAAGGAAATAAACTCAGAACATAAAATTTTGAAGTTTGAATTGATGCTCAATACCTACACAGACATATTCATCATGCCTAATTTACTTACCAAAAAATTAAACTGTTTTTCATCAAGTGCTTTGGTAAATAAATCAGCTAGTTGATAATCAGTCTGAACAAAAAAACATTTCAATATTACCTTTTTCGACATGATCTTTGATAAAATGATATCTGACATCAATGTGCTTAGTCTTTGAATGTTGGACTGGATTTGCAGTAATTGCTATGGCACTTTTTGAATCACAATAAAGAGGAATCTTTTTGAATGTGTAGCCATAGTCTTTTAATTGTGTTTGCATCCAAATAATTTGTGAGCAACATATTGCAGCAGCAACATATTCAACTTTTGCAATAGAAGTTGAAACACAATTTTGCTTCTTTGAAGACCAACTCACAAGTCTATCACCTAAAAATTGACAGGATCCAGATGTACTTTTTCTGTCTAGTTTGCAACCACCATGATCTGCATCTGTGAAAGCTGTTAGCTCAAAACCAGAATCCTTTGAATACCAAAGTCCCAATGAAGGAGAACCTTTGAGATATCTAAGGATTCTTTTAGCAGCAAGAAGATGAGATTAATTACACTCTTTTTGGAGAGATAATACCATTTGTACCGATGGGAGGCGATTTCTCTCTAGGAGGCGATTAGGGTTCTTTCGATCTTTTGGGAATCGTGACGGCATCGGGTTTCGTGAAAGCTTCGGGATCCGTGTGTGTGTTTGCTTCGAGTTTCGTGTTCGTGATTGGTACGTTTTTTTCTCTAGTTTTATTCGTTTTGTGTTAAACCCTAGTTGAGATCCGTGGATTTTCGTGTTTCTTTGGTTTTTGTGTGATCGATTGTATTCGGATTTGACTTCTGCTTCTTGGTTACCAAGAACTTCGTTGTCATCATCAGATACATTCGAGCCTAGCGATACCGAAGCTTTGTTAGTCCATAGATTTGATTTAGGGTTTGGCGTTGGGAGCATGCGGCTCTTAGGGTTTGCTACGTTTTTGTCGGGTGTCGACCAAGGTGATTTATCGGGTGTTGTCTTCTGCCTTTCATCGGCTCCCTAGTCGATTAAGGTTTTTGTCGGGTGCCTTGTAATTCACTGCTTTTGTTTGCCTCTGTGATTTGCTTGTCGGGTGTCTTGTCGGGTGTGTTTGTCGGGTTTGCTTGTCGGGTGATCTTATCGGGTTAACTTGTCGGGTGAGCTTGTCAGGGAATCTTGTCGGGTTTCTTGTCGAGTCATTTTGTCGGGTTAACTTTCTCGGGTGGACTAGTTGGGCAGTCTTGTCGGGTGACTTGTCGGGCCACCTATAGGGCGCCTTATCGGGTGCCACTTGGGTGACTTGTCGGGTTTCACTTTTTCTTAAGGATGTCGGGCGTATACGACACCTTGCATGTGAATGGTGTATCTGCGGACATCAATGTCCCAGGGGCTGACGTTAGCCCTACTGCAGAAGGGAAGAATCTGAATGTCGGAACAAATGGGGATACGACCTTGGATAAAGATATGGGGGTTGTTAAGAAAGATTGGGTCTCGGTGGTAGGAAAGGCTAAAACTCCTGATCTCGATTTTTTACCTTTAGAAAATAAGGAATTGGCGGCCGTGGAGCTTCCAATTTCTGTAACTGAGGCTATGGTTCAAACGTATAAAACTACGCTTTTGCGGGTACTTTCTAGGACCTCAGTTGCACTTTCCTATTGTGCAACGTTATGTCTCGCAAGCCTGGGGGAAATTTGGATACAAGGATGCTATGATGCATAATAATGGGCTTCACTTTTTCCGATTCAATGATGAAGGAGGTTGCTCTAGTGTAGTGGAGGAGGGGCCGTTGATGGTTAGAGGGGTGCCGTTGTTTGTGCAACCGTAGGACCCAACTAAGGGTTTCCAAAAACTGGAACATACCACATGTCCGCTATGGGTTAAGCTCCATAACCTCCCACTTGTGGCGTTCAACAAAGAAGGAGTTAGTAGGGTTGCTAGTGTTTTGGGGATTCCAAAGAGGATGGATGCTTGCACGGCAGATATGTGTGAAAAGGCATGGGGAAGACCTAGTTTTGCGAAGGTGCTCGTTGATGTCTGGGCGTTTGGTAAACTGAAGAAGGAAATAGAAGTTAAAATTCCGAGCTTGGCGGGGGGTAAGGCTGAATCCGTAAAGGTACAGGTTGAATACTTGTGGGAGCCAATCCAGTGTGAAAAATGCAAAAATTTTGGACACAAAATCTCTTCTTGTGTCAAGGCGGCGCTGGAAAGAAATATCATCCAAACGGAAAAGCGTAAGGTGGATGAAGGGGGATGGATTAGGGTGGAGAGTAAGCAATGGAAGCCGAAGGGAGCAGGTTATGTGAAATCGACTATCCCATCTTCCAAGGATTTGGGGCAATGTTCGAATCAAGATAAAACTGTGGGTCCCTAAAGGGTCTACAAGAGTTCAATAATAAGTAAACAGTTTGTAGAAGGGGGGGGGGGGGTTGAATACAAACACACAGATTTTGGTTTTAAAATTAGTTTATATATCATAAACTAATTTACAGTTACAAGCGGAATAAGAACAAGTTTAAAACATATTCTATTGTAACTAAGAAACACTAAGTTTGATGCACAAGAGGAAGGAAGAAAGAATAAAGAGAGTTTAGGTTAGAAAGAAGCATGCATTAAGATGAAGAAGATATCTTCATCTTATTTATACCCGTTTGCAGTTAATGCAAGACAAAAGGTATATGCCACGTGTCAAGCTTGGATAGGAAGCTTGTTCTTGCTAATAAGATAACCATGCTTTTGGCCGAATATGAACAGTACCATATCAGATATGATGGGGACATAAGAGACAATTTGTACGTCTTTTTCTGACAAAGTATTAGGTTTGACTTTTGTGCATCGAGGATAAGATCAATCTTTAATCTTGTAAAGGAAGCTTCATTTGATCGCTGATTCTGAATCTTCAAGGATGAATTTCAGTATCGCTGAGGCTTCACAAGACTTCACACTTTGATTAGATAATCGCTGCTATCGCTGAACCACGTCAGTTCACTTAGCTGATTATCTCTTTCTTCAGCTAGGGTCTTCGACTTTTGTTGAGTGGTCTTCTGGTGTGATAGCTGATCTTCAGGTCTTCAGAGATAAGGTTGTTGTTCCTTGATCTTCAGCGATCGCTGATGGTAATCAGCGTATGCTATCGCTGAATATGAACAGAAGCTTATACAATGGAATTTCACTAAGTATATAAAAAGAATCATATTCAAATCATTGAGAGGAGTTATGATCAACAAAAACACAGGGACAAGACCAGATGGCTGAGAACCATGATGCAAAAGAAGGTACGATTCGAACGGATGAGGTTGTTGAGGGTCCTATTCCGGGAGATGGACTAACTGGGAAAATGATAACTGAAGAAGGTCTAGAGGGTCCTAATGTGGTTAAACAACAACCTGGCAAGGAAGGAATCTTAAGCGCCCCTATGAAGGGACTAATTGACCCGGTGGTTCAATTGATGAAGAACAACACAGATGGGTCGGATCGTGGAAAAACGCCAGGCCAAAGTTCGGTAGTGAGTTCCAAAAGCTCGACTAAACCACTTAGGGGTATCTTGAAGAACACAACTGGCCGAAATCGGTACTCAGCATTAAATAGTAGGGAAGGTATGAATGGATAAGACAAAGGAGAGTGAAAATTCTAAAAAGAGTGATACTTGGTACAAAATTAAGGACATGCGTGGGAAGATTGGCTTCTGGAAGAATTATTGGAGAAGAAGACTTGACATATCATTGTATAGTTTGTTTTTGACTATGTCTTTGTGTACGTTTTGGTTGCTAGTTGCTTGGTATGGTGTTGTTACCAAGTTTTGTGTTTTGTCATCTACTTCTGTTTGTAGGGCTTTGCCCATACCTTTTATTGCTATTAACGGATGTGCCTGGGTTTTTCCGCTAAAAAAAGATGAGATTCCTTAGGATTAGCTTGATATCTAGCACAAATACATGTAGCAAACATTATATCAGGTCTACTAGCTGTTAAGTAAAGCAAAGATCCAATAATGCCTCTGTACTTTTTCTGATCAACAGATTTTCTATTCAAATCAGGTTCTAATTTTGTTGCAGTGGCCATTGGAGTTTGAATACTAGAACAGTCAGTCATGTCAAACTTCTTAAGTAAATCAGAGATATACTTAGATCGATTAGTGAATATGCCAGTGGGTAGTTGTTTTACTTGAAGACCAAGAAAAAATGTTAACTCTCCCATCATACTCATTTCAAATTCAGTTTGCATGATTTTCTCAAAATTTCTGCAAAATTTTGGATTTGTAGAAGCAAATATAATATCATCTACATATATTTGTATTAAGATCATATCATCACCTTCCTTTTTCAGAAATAAAGTTGTATCAACAGTACCTCTTTTGAACTTGGAATTCAGAAGAAAAGTTGTGAGAGTGTCATACCATGCTCTTGGTGCTTGTTTAAGTCCATATAAGGCTTTGTCCAAAATGTAAACATGATCTGGAAACTCTTTGCTTACAAAGCCTTCTGGTTGTTCAACATACACTTCTTCATGAAGAATTCCATTCAGAAATGCACACTTAACATCCATTTGAAAAACTTTCATGTTTTTGTGAACAGCATATGCAAGAAAGATTCTGATAGCTTCTAGTCTTGCAACAGGAGCAAAAGTTTCATCATAATCAATGCCCTCTTTTTGACAATACCCCTTAGCAACAAGTCTTGCTTTATTTCTCACAACAATCCCATGTTCATCCTTTTTATTTCTGAAAACCCATTTGGTGCCAATTATTGATTTACCTTTTGGTTTAGGAATTATCTCCACACTTTATTTCTTTCAAATTGATTTAGCTCATCTTGCATGGCTAAAATCCAGTCTGGATCTTGAAGTGCTTCACATGGCTTTTTGGGTTCCATACTTCTTAAGAAATTCACATACAGACATTCATTTGCTGTGGCTGATCTTGTTTGTACACCTTTTGATGCATCACCAATAATCTGATGAATTGGATGACTTGATGTCCATTTGTTCACATTTGGCAATGGTTGCACAGATGAAACATTGTTGAATGAATCATAATCATCAATGATTGCTTGTGTTTCAGTATCATGATTAATAGCTGAATGTAGATCTGAAGTCTCCCCCTCAAATTGAACATTCTGTACTGGTTCAGAAATGATCTGCACAGGTTTAGAAACATGAATAATAGGTTCAGAAATAACGTGCACTGATTCTGAAATAATTTGTACATGTTTAGAAATGGGAAATTCTGAATTTGACGTTGAGAGTGGTGGTCCAGAAGTATTTGATATTGGACGTTCTGTTGTTTCTTGTTGTGGAATACTTCTGAGTAAAGAAGAATTTTGATAATCTGCAGAAACATTCACAGAAATATCAAATAAGTCTTGACACAAGGTATCTAAATTTGTTTTAAGAAAAGTTTTAGAGTAAGAAGTGAGGTTTGTCTTGTTGCATTCTGAATCCAAAACTTTAGAAACTTGTTTAAATTTGAGTTCTGAACTGTCTTGTTCAGAAGTCATTGTTGGCTCATGAAATCTAATGTTTGAAGTCTCAATGATTCTTTGTGTTCCTTTGATTAGTACTCTGTATGCTTTGGATCTTTGAGAATAGCCAACAAAGATACCAGTTGTACCCTTAGGTCAAATTTATCTAGATGCTGTGTATCATTCAGAAGAAAATACTTGCAAGCAAAATTTTTAAAATAATCAATAGAGGGTTTTCTTTGTTTAATAATTTCATAAGGAGTTTTAAGTAGTTTTCTATTCAGAATTGTCCTGTTCTGAGTAAAACATGCAGTTGCAATTGCTTCTGCCCGGAGAGATAAAGAAAGTTCTGAATATGCTAGCATGGTCCTTGCAGCTTCTACCAAAGTTCTGTTTTTCCTTTCAACAACACCATTCTGTTGGGGAGTTCTGGCAGCGGAAAAATTATGTGAAATACCAACAGATTCCAATTTTTTTTGAAGTGTAGAGTTAGAAATTTTGTGCCATTATCACTTCTGATCTTTTGAACTGGTAGTTGAAGAAGAACTTGAATTTTCTTCAGAAAAGGAATGAGTCTTTCTGAAGTATCAGATTTGAGTCTTAAGAATTCAACCCAAGTATATCTTGAATATTCATCTACAATCACAAGAATATACTTCTTTCCACCCATGCTTTGAGTCTTCATTGGTCCACATAAATCCATATGTAACATCTCAAGTGGAGCTTTACATGAAGATAGCATTTTCAGAGGATGGGAGCTTCTTTTGATCTTCCCTAGTTCACATGCAGAGCATAAAGAATTCTTTTCAAATCTAATCTTTGGTAGTCCTCTTACAGAGTTGTGTCTTTCTAGTTCAGAAATGGCTTTGAAGTTCAGACGTGACATTCTTCTATGCCAAAGCCAACTATCATTTCTCATTGTTGTGGAAATATAGCACACTCCTTGTAATTGACCATTTGCAGTGAAAGTTGCAGTGTAGATATCTCCATCTCTATAAGTAGTTAACTCATTTTTGTTTGATGCACTCAAAATATGACAGTAGTCTATATCAAAATTTACCTTCCAATACTTGTCAAAGAATTGACTTATACTGAAGAGATTATGTTTAAGACCTTCCACATAGAAAACTTTCATCACTGTAACATCCCCTTTGAAAAAAGTTCCATATCCTCTCACACAACCTTTTGCATTATTTCCAAAGCTAACTGTTCCTCCATATCTTTCATGATAATTAGTTAAAAGTTCTTTGAAAGGTGTCATATGTCTTGACCATCCAGAATCTAAGACCCACAAATGACATATCTGCAAAAATGATTATTGAGATTTAGGTACCCATTTAAGAATGGGTCCTGTGAGATTAGTCAAAAATTTTGAATTTCTAAATTTTGACTTAACCTTCTGAGTTTCAGAAGTTAATTCAGACTTTTTTAGTTTGTCAATTTTAGTATTACTTTGAGGTTTCTTTTTATTTTTGTATTTGTTTGCCAATGTAGCTGAAAATTTCTGAATTGATTTCTCAAGATTAGTCTTATTTGTTTTGGAGTTTAGATGAAAATTATGATGACCACAGTTAATGCAGTGACTATGATTCTTCAAAATATTTAATAAAACAATAAATGAACAAGAATCAACATTGTTTGATTTGTCAACATAATTTCTTTTATTCACTTTATTAACTCTTGGTACATCACTTTTCTTTGAATTTGAAAAACTATCTTCTTTGATAGTCTTTCTCCTTTCTTTCTCC
This sequence comes from Silybum marianum, assembly GCA_036898165.1. Classification (NCBI taxonomy): domain Eukaryota; kingdom Viridiplantae; phylum Streptophyta; class Magnoliopsida; order Asterales; family Asteraceae; genus Silybum; species Silybum marianum. Next base: position 7,679,891 of record CM072540.1, on the reverse strand, counting down.
AAACTAAAGTGGATAGTTCTGTAAAAGATAAGAAATGAGGATTAGTATAAGAAATTCTTTTACTTACTTTAGATGTAGCTTCAGATTTAGGATTTGAATTCTGAACTTTAGAAGTTGAATTTGAAGATTGTCCTTTTTCAAACCTTTTAATTCTGGTTGCAAAATCAGATGATGATATTGAAGATATAGGTGTTTTTGTGGATATATGAGTATCCTTTGATGAAGTAGAAAAAGTTGCAGTTTTCAGAAATCCAGGTTTCAGAAAAACAGTATTAAACTTGTCAGAAGAAACTTTTGGTGCTTCTGATTTTAAAATTTCTCCTTCAGTCATATTTGATTGTAATTTATATATCAAATATCTATCTTTATCAATAACTTGAACCATAGGATCATCATCATCTTATGAATCTGAAGCATTCATTAAATCTGAGAACTTATTTTGAGTCACGCTAGATGCAAAAGGTTTTTGATTTAAAATATTTTCAGACTCATCATCAGAATTATCAAAAATAATTTCTGAATTCTCATTATTTTCTTGTGAAGATTCAATATCTGAGAATTCATCATATTTTTCTTCATGTTCTGATTTATTGTAAGAATTATTTTCTTTTAGAACTTCATATGAACTTTCAGAAGTAGGTTCAGAAGATAATTCAGAAATTTTCTCAGGTTTAATAGAGGGTTCAGATTTTTCTTCATAATTTTTTTTTGATTCAGAAGTAAGTTTTCAGAAATATGTATACTATTTTTATGCATTACTTCTACTTCTGAAATTGTCTCTGTGTTACCAGAATTAAGAGATTTTTAATCAGAAAATAGAGTCTCTGATTTTACAAAAGGAATTCTTTCAGGCAAAGAGAGATTAACAGGTTTGGATATGACACCTGTATTAGTTTCATTAAAAAATTTCATTTTTGAATAGTCATAAAGATTTGCAGGTGCCTTTTTCAGAATTTGACTTTCATTATATCCCAAATCTGCCTTGATGTTGTAAAATTTTGAATTCTGAGCTTGATTTGTTAAAATATTCAGAGTCTGTTCTGTTTGTCTTCTTTTAAAGTTCAGATCTTCCAATTCCTTAATCTTTTTTTAAGATCAAGTCTTTCTTGATTTAGAAAGTTCATTTTAACATTCAGAATTTCTTTTTCAGATTTTTCATTTATGATATCTTTTTGTAAACTTTCCGTCTTTTCTTTTAACAATGATTTTTCTTCAGAAATTTTCTCAAGAGATTGTTCAGCTTCTTGGCAATTTTGTTTATAGATTTGACTTTCAGCTCTGAACTGATTTACCAATATTCTTTCACCTTTAATTCTGTTTCTAAGATTTTCAAATTCAGAATACATATTCTGGACTTGATTTTGCATTTCAGAATCTCCAGAATGTTGTTCAGAATTTGGTTCAGAAGAGTAATTTATTTCAGAATTTAGTTCAGAAGATAAAGAAATTACCTCAGAATCATGTGCATGTTTGTCTTCTGGATCCATTTGACACATATAGCAGTTTGAAGCATAATGAGCTACTTCTTATCATATTCACCATCACTCGAGTTTAACCAATCTTCTTCATATTTGGTTACCAAAGCTGGATTAAGCTCCTTCTTCTTAGCAAGAAGATGCTTTTTCTCATAGTAGCCTGAGTTTTTTACTTTGGGCATTTTGCACTGTCTTGTATAATGACCAGGCTTACCACAATTAATACATCTTGCTGGTTCAGATGTCTCAGTTTGACCAGCATCTTGATTTTTCTTGAGACCAATTTCAGACTTTGGTTTATTCTGATATTTTTGATTATATCTTTGAGTGAATTGCCTTGTCATAAAAGCAATATCATCAGAAATTCTCTTAATTTCTTCATCTGATTCATCTCCATCACACAAATTTGTTTCTGGGATCTCACAGATTTTGCTTTTAGCAGAAATGGTCATGGAATTATTATACTTCTTGCTTAACAAGGCTACTGTTTCATTTGCCTTCTTTTGTTCATTCTGTCTAGTTTGATCTTGTCTTCTTGTTGAAACAGAATACCATAGACATCATGAATGGATTTTCTAGATAAGTTTCTAGTAACCATGTTATCAGAGAAGCTTGACCATTCATTACCGTAGTTGTTCAGAAATTTGTTGTTTATCTCAGAATTTGATTTCTGAACACCATTTCTTCTCAGATCATTCAGGATATTATTGAATCTATGATAAGTCTCTGTAATAGATTCATTCTCTTTATACCTGAAGTTCTCATAAGTATCCACACAGATATTCAATTTTTGTGCTTCTTGATGCAGGTATTTCAGGAGTAGATTCAGTTCTTGGTACTGATGGAATTTCCACATAGACCTCCAGAGGGCCATTTACGATTGATTGCATTAAAGCTTCATCAATAATATCCAAGAATTGAATCATCCTGATTCGCCATTGATGATATTCACCCAAAAACAGAGTTGGTGGTTTAGTTTCTGATCCGATGGAGACGATTGCTTTCGACATATTTGATTTTGAAATAGATCGAGAATTCAACTGAAATTAAATCTTGAATTTATCAATCAAAAATATCAAGAACTGTCGGATCTGACAAGTTCTTCTCTGAATGTCAAGCACAGATGAATTGGCTCTAATACCAATTGATAGATCCCAAACAATCAAAAATGTAGAAAGTTTAAAGATCACTGAAGTTGTATGTCGTATTGATTACTCAACTGTATTACAATGTGTGTATCTTTACAAGGTCTATCTATCAACGTTAGTTATAACAAACATTCAAACTATCTATTTATATACAATTGGAAAAGCTAGAGTTATAGTACAAAAATAACAAACATGTTCAGAACTACTTCTGAACATCTTCAAAACTTCTTCAGAAGTGTCTTCAGAAACCTCTTCAGAACTTCTTTAGAATCTTCAGAACTTCTGAAGTAGCCACTTCAGAAGTTATGCCTTAGGCTTTCCTCCTTTTATCTTCAGACTTCTGAATCTTTCTTTTCAGAACCTAGTCTTCTTTTGAAGTGTTGATCCCATTATAATAAGCACAATGACAATAAACAGTTAATAGCAAAGTAATATGACACGAACAATGATTTAAAGAACTTACGTAGTCATATATCTCTTGAATGTATATATGTCGATTACAATGTAATTCACGGTTTCAGCTCTCTCTCTAAGTAATATGAATCGACTAACTCTCAAAGTAAAACCCTAACGTTCTATTTATATTGCTAGGTCTAATCTAATTAAGGAAACAAGAGTTTAAGGAATTATAAACTTCCTTTTACAATAAAGCATATCTTTTCCTTATTTTGTCACAATTAAATAATAATAGACCTAACAATCTCCCCCTTTGTGGCAAAATGAGTCTTCATCTTCTTAGCTCGAACATGCCTTCAAATCTTCGTAGGGTTTGTCGATAGATAATTCTGTCGTCGATTATCTTGATAGCTTCTAAGAGAGAGTTTCTTTTGTCATTGCTCATCCTTGTTGCGCTCTTTCTATCTGTTGCAAGTTCTGACGCAAGTCTGTTTCGGATTCCCCATAACGTACCGTCAGAATATGCAGCCACTTCGTGAAACCTGAGAAACCGTTTTTCTCTAGAAGCATGCGTCTAAACTACACCATGAACAGGACGAGTGATGACGGTGGCGACTAGAGTATTGTCAGGTACAGGTAATGATTGATTAGGCTTAGTAATATGTATCTTCTTTTGCTCGCTTTCGATCCCTCGTTGAAGATCATGAAGATAGCTGTACCGAAGCTCTTTCTGAACATGCCTTACCACTGCTCTTAATGCCCTTTGCTCGTGTACGTTTCCGTTGCGCTTGTCTCTCAAATCGTTATAGATGATCTCCAAGTCCATTATATCGAGATTTGAAAAATCAGCTTCAGAGAAGGAATATGTTTTACCATCTTCTCTTTGGACAGTGAAAACCGGGTACTCGACTTGAATGATCCTTGCAGTGTCTATTTTCAGAATTCCGACTACCCTGTGCCTTGAGACCACTTCAGCTTGAGGTAAAGCTCTCATCCTCAGGATATAGAGATACTGTCTAACCTAAGCAGGGTCCATTTCCATCACGAGATGAATGTGTGCCAAATCGTCAGGTTTTGCTTCCTTGCGGAAGATCTTCTCCATAGTTTCCTCAAGATATGGCACACGGATGTTGATTCACCCATTTGGATTTACTTTCCGTCAACATTCTTTGCCACCGAATCTGATGAGCTAGGAGTCTTGGTTCGTTTTGTTCCCTTAAGGCATAGTTCCTTGCTGTATGCCTCAAGTTCACATAGTCTTGCTCTTGGAGTACTGGTTTGTACGGATCTCGGAACCAGTTTCGAAGTGAGTTTCGCAGACGTTGAACATCAACTCGTTCTTCATTTTGTTCGGGTTCGGGTTCAACAGGTTTGGCTGGTTCGGCTGTACTCTCAAATTCGATATCCGCAGGCTTTTCAACCGTTGGTGTATCGTCTTCTTGAGTCGTTGTATTGCGTTGCCTTTGTTGGGTAGATTGAGTGGGTGGTCTTGAAGCGGAGGCAGCAGCTGCTCTTTATCGTGATCTTGCCGTTTGGCGTGTCTCCCCCTCAGGACGAGTTGGAGCGGAACCCGGGTCGTCCTGGTGACGTCTGGATGTAGATGTACGAACGGCCGGACGGCAAGACTCTTGGTGCGAAGAGCAGTAATAGCACCCAGGATGTCATCCGTTTGGCGCTGTTGGGCAATTTTCAAGTCGGCGAGCTCTTGGTCAATATGGATACGGAAGACATCGAACTCATGACGAGTTACAGTGGGGATCTGAAGATTGCGGCGAAGAAGACCCTCAAGCGAATCCTTCGGTTGACCGGTTGCATTGGATTCGGCTAGCAGATTAGCATACAACATCGACATGAGTTCATCGGTGTTGTACTCGTGTCAATGCGGGGAATGGGGTCGATCTTCGGGGGGTGATGGTGGCGGTGGAGAGTGGCTGGTGCTTGGACGGCTGGAGCTTGCATGAGAAGGGACGGTTTGTAGAGGAGTCGGTTCTTTAAGACGCGTAGCTTCATGAATTTGGCGCACGAAGGCTTCTCTTTCGGCTGTCATTAGGGAAACATGTTCAGCAAGGGTGTCTCTTGCCCTTTGTAAGTGAGCATCAATGATTGATTCGCCTTCCAGGGGAATATAGAATGATGGAGATGGGGTTGCAGAATGGGTAACACCGGGATCACTTAGATTGCCCGTTGGCATAACAGTTGATTCAACTGTATGACCTACGTTAAGCATTGGCAAAGATGTAGCGCTGGTAGGATTTCCTCCCAATCCTCGTGGAATGTCAGGAATGGACATCACTATGGGAGTTCCGACTGGGCCACGGAGGCTCGCAGTGTGTGTACACCCGTGTCCCCTAGCGGGCTCTAGACTCGATGTGCATACAAACGAAGTCGAATCAGGTGAGCTACAGCCTCTTGTTTCAATAGCTATGCCTCCCGATTGGAGGGAGCTAGATAAGGTGCTAGACTCACAAGTATTGTTGAAACTGTTGGCTGTTGGGAGCCTTCAGAGTGGCTGGGGGGGGGGGCGTGCAATTGCGCTGCTAGGTCCACAGCGACTTGTCCACTAGTCATACCCGACGAATGAGTAGGGCTAGTTGACTCGGTTACGTGGTTGGGGGATATTGGACTCTCACTCTCTATCGTTTTTGTCTCCCCTTCGCTCAAGCTCACTATTTCTTTTTCAACTTGTACTTCCTCCTCTCTCCTTATTTCTCCAATTGAGGTTTCAGGGAATATGTCAGACACAGATGGGGAGGATTGATTGGCTTCAAAGTCAAAGTCGAATTGAGGTTCCTCATCAGAAGGTATGATAGGTGCGGAGGTGGGTGTACGGATGATTGGTTCAGGGTTCGGTTCAATTGAAGACTCTTCATTCCCAGAACTGGAATCGGTGATCGAGGGTTGTGGGCCGATGCGACTTACGGCTTGCACTTCTATTTCTGCAGTTCGTTGGCGACGACGGAGCGGTTGGTTGGCAGAATCATCCTCATCCGATGATGAAGAGCGGGGGCGTACACGTTGTCGGTTGACCAGTGTTTTGAATCGGGGAGTTGGGATAATGGGTCGGGTGCGGGGGTTGTTGGAAGTAGTTGGGTTGGGGGGGGGGGGCTGATCAGATGCACCTCCCTCGTCATGTCCCCTCGCATTACGCTCATCACCCTAGTTAGGATCCCCTTGATCCTGACCCTGCTATTCTATTCTAGGACCCTCACCTCCCTCAATATTTTCCTCATGGATCGGCTCTTGGGCAGGCGCAACCGGAGGTGGTTGGGCCATTAATCCATGTCGCTCCCTATAGGCTATCACACTAGGTGCATTCTGATCAGCATAAGCGAGGAGCGCTTCAGGGATAGGCATGGTATAGTTGAAGACCCGATCATTTAGGCGTAGAAATTTAAGGGCGTTGGTCGGGCCTAAAAAAGTGCCGGCACGTCGCGGGATGGCTGGTTGGGAGACCATCATTGCTCGGATGAACAGCTGGAGGAAGCGTTGGAAGGGTACAAATGACCGGTTACGTGAATTAGACTTGTCTTCTACGAGCTCGACGAAGTCTGTCCAGATTAGCATTGCGTAGTCGTAGTGCCGGTTGTAGACGATTCCGTGGAAGATCTGCAAGACCGCTGCACTGGCCTTGTCCATTCCTGTGTGTTTGCTTGTGAGAAAGCGGTTGACGATGGTAAATAATGAGAACCATATTTGGGGCAAGTACATTCGCTTGAACTGCCCAGGGCTGTTTAATGGTTGTTCCGGGTCGTAGCCTAGGGCACGAATATCGGTGCATAGTTCTTCGTCGGAAGCAAAGGCGTCGAATGGTCTTTCCTCAGTGGCCATCGGGAGACGAAGAATGCGGTGGATCCGGGCCGATGTTAGGCGGGTGTTGTAGTCGTCGATTTGGGCTGAGAAGTGGTGATCACCTTCAACTGGTTGGTATGTGAGCGAATACCAAAACTGTTGAAGGTGGAATACGGGGACCCGGTGGTCCAATGAGAATGCAAAGTTTAGAGGATGACGTTGTAGGATGTCCAGTAATACTTGATGCTCAATGGTGGTGTTGAAGTCGAGGCGATGATTGTTCGGTTTGAGTTCCCGGAGTTTGTCTCGAGGCATTAAAATATCGTCTTGTTTGACGACATTTATGCTCGGTTCAGTAGAACGTTCAGATGGCATCGGGTGTTCATCGTCGGAAAGGTTTGGATCATTCATGGCTGCCATTGGTTGCTGAAATAAGACAGTTAGGCAAACCAAGTGTAAAGTTAGTGTATTGAGTCTTAACAAAAAAATGCTAAGTCTTTTTATCGAGTCCCATTGGGTCGATAACAATTGTTATCGAGTGCAATGGGATCGAGGAAAAAGGTGTTGTCGAGTGAAGGAGGATCGACAAAAAAACTTGTAAAAAAAGTTAAGATCAAACCTGTGGAAGGGATGTCGAGTCAATGAGAATCGAGAAGCACAGGTTATCGATCCTATGAGACTCGATGAAAGTACTTGAACATTTGAAAGGTCATGTTATCGAGTCTTAAAGGGCTCGATGAAAACACTTAGTGATTTTCATCAACCTTGTGAGAATCGATAACAAATTTTATCGGGTTCCAAGGGATCGATAAACATACTTAGTTGTTTTCATCGATCCTATTGGAGTCGATGACAAGTGTTATCGAGTCCTAAGGGATCGATAAAAACACTTGGTGATTTTCATCGATCAAGAGACTATCGATAAAACAAGTTGTCGAGTTACAAGGGCTCGATAAAAACACTTAAGTAAAATGATGATGTTCTTATTCAACTAACATGGGTCGACAAAAATTTAAAGGCACAAAGAAGGGCTCGATAAAAACGCATAAACCAGACGAAAACATTCTAAGTGCTCAGATTCCAAAAAGGGCCTAACACTAAGGCAAAATCCTATTGCTAGGTGCGATTAGAGATAGGGAATACATTTAGTAAAGCACGTAGTCTTAAAACCATTATTTACCCATGATTTTGACTGATGAACAGTCAAAAATCGGAAAACCAAACTAAAACCCATATATATATAAAATAACGAACAGTCAGCCACAGAAAGCTAATCATGGAATGGATTTAAGAACAGAGTGCAAGAATTAAATATGATAAGGGGAGAATTACGAACCTGGTGGTGTTTCAAATCTGAAAAACTCGAAGTTTTGATAATTTGATCTTGGATTGCCATGAACTTGAAGGGTTTTTCAGAGAGAAAGAGGGAAATTCAAACTTGTGAAGAAAGGTTCTGAGAGAGTGGGGCCTGATTTCTTTAAATAGTGGTCATCGAGTGATGACACATGGCAGTGTGTGATAGGGCCGAAGAAAAATTTCCCGTTATCGAGATGTCGATTGGGGAGGTTATCGAGCCAGAGGGGGTCGATAATCCCATTGTTGTCGGGCCCTTAGGGGCCGAGAACCTGACTTATATATATATATATATATATATATATTTAAAGAACTTAAATAAAAAGGACAGAAAACATAAGGCTCCCCCTTAATATGTGCTAAAAGGTGGTGTGCTCCCCCTAGGAATGTGAATGGATAGGAAAAACGTACCTTGTTGCTCCCCCTTGAGCGATGAACCATGGTGATATACATAGCGAGGTAGAAATAAAAAATGAAAGACAACTTGAAAATACAGAACTGTAAGATAAAGGTCAAAAATCTAAAAAATGAGAACCCAAGTGTTATGCAGATTGACTCGAAGAGTAAATGTGCATAAACCCTTGGATAGACGTTTTTGAGGATTGTGAGACACACTGATTTGGGATAATCAGGTTTTAAGATTGAGCATTCCCAACTTGGATACTAGGAACTGGAATCGTTTCTCATCCAGTGCCTTGGTAAACAAGTCGGCAAGCTGAAGTTCCGTATTAACAAAATACAATTCAATTGTACCTCTTTCGACGTGATCCTTGATGAAGTGATATCGAACGTCGATGTGTTTTGTCTTCGTGTGTTGAACCGGTTGCTTGAAATGGCTATGGCACTTTTGGAGTCACAGTAGATAGGAATCTTGTTGAACCAGAAGCCATAGTCTTTGAGTTGAGTGCGCATCCATAGTACTTGCGAGCAGCAGCTTGCGGCAGCGATATATTCGGCTTCCGCGGTAGATGTGGAGACGCAAGCTTGCTTCTTGGATGACCAGCTGACCAATTTGTCTCCAAGGAATTGAATATGGCCCGAAGTGCTTTTGCGATCGAGCATGCATCCGGCGTGATCCGAATCTGAAAAGGAAGTTAGCTCGAAACCCGTATCCTCGGGATACCATAGGCCAAGATTAGGTGTACCTTTTAAATACTAGAAAATCCGTTTGATCGCACTAAGATGAGATTCCTTTGGAGATGCTTGATATCTCGCGCATAGACAGGTGGCAAACATTATGTCCGGACGACTAGCCGTAAGATACATGAGAGAACCAACCATGCCCCGGTAATTTTTAGAATCCACATCTTTTCCCGAAGGATCAGCGTGTAGTTTTGAACCCGGGGACATGGGTGTACCAATCGGAGAACATGACGTCATGTTGTATTTACACAACATATCCGAGATGTATTTTGATTGGTTGATGAATATTCCCGTAGAAAATTGTTTAATTTGAAGACCGAGGAAAAAATTCATCATTCCCATCATGCTCATGTTAAATTTTGCAATCATGAGTTCAGAGAACTCTTTGCATTGCCTTGGGTTAGTCAAACCGAAGATGATGTCGTCCACGTAGACTTGAATGAGCATAATGTCACCTTTGTCCTTTTTAATGAAAAGAGTTGGATCGATCTTACCTTTGGAGTATCCGTTCTTCACTAAATAGGTTGACAGACTACCGTACCAAGCGCGCGGGGCTTGCTTCAAGCCATAGAGGGCCTTGTCCAGAATGTAGACATGCGTCGGTTTGGAGGAGTCGACAAACCCGTCGGGCTGAGAAACATAGACTTCTTCACGCAGAACACCGTTTAAGAAGGCCGTCTTGACGTCCATTTGGAAAACCACAAAGTTCTTATGTGCCGCGTAAGCCAAGAACATTCGGATTGCTTCAATGCGGGCAACGGGTGCAAATGTTTCGTCGTAGTCAATGCCTTCTTGTTGACGGTATCCTTTAGCGACAAGTCTAGCTTTGTTGCGTATAACGACTCCATCTTCATATTGCTTGTTCTTGAATATCCATTTCGTGCCGATAACGGTCTTGTTTCGAGGACGGGGAACAAGGCGCCATACTTTCAGACTTTCAAATTGATTGAGTTCCTTTTGCATTGCCACAATCCAATCAGGATCATTCATTGCCTCAAGAATGGATGTGGGTTCAATCTTGCTTATGAATGAAGAGATCATGCAATCATTGGCCGAGGCGGAACGCGTTGTAACTGGTCGGTTCGGATCTCCGATAATTTGTTCAACAGGATGAGAGCGGGTCCATTTGGTTGTATGAGGAAGCGGTTGAAATGCATTTGGATCCGGGGTGTCATCTTGATAAGAACCTAACGGAAAATCTTGAAGAGATTCCAAAGTTGGGGCCACGTTTGATGATCTTGTGGCACTTGTGACATCCGTAGGTGTTGTAGTGGATGGTGGGGGAGAGGATGTCGGTTCCGTAGGATTTGGTTGAACAGGCGGTTGAGGTTCAGGTGGAACAAGAGGAGCATCCGATGAAATAGTTTGATCGGGAGGGGCAGTCGTAGAGGTGCTTGGAGATGCAGCAGTTGAGACGGTTTCCGTTGTAATTGGCGGTCCGGAAAGATCCGAGGTCTCGGAAATCTCCAAGGTAGGCGGGGGAATCTGGAGAGAAGTATCAGTGTATGGTCCAAAGTAATCCGAGTAGAAGTACTCGAATAAGTCATCCAGATTGACATGGCGGTTTTGGACGTTGAAGGTTCAGCGGGGTTGGGAGCAGGTTCCGAGCGAATGTGATCGGAAGCTAATATGCCGGTGAGTGCGGGTCTAGAACTGTCGTGTTCAGGAGCCATTTCGGTGTTTGGATCGAATTGTACATTAACGCTTTCAGTGACGCAACGTGTGTGTTTTCTGTAGACCCGATAAGATGATGCGTTTGGTGAGTATCCGAGAAAGTAAGCTTCATCGGCTTTCGGCTTGAGTTTCCCACGATCTTCTTTTTCATTGAGTACGAAGCAACGAGTGCCAAACGTTCGAAGATGCTCGATGGAAGGAACGCGATCGTAGACCAAGTGATAAGGTGTCTTGTTGAAGCGTTTGTTGATGATGGAGCGGTTTTGAGTGTAGCATGCTGTGTTGATAGCTTCGGCCCAAAGGTGGAGAGGAAGCTTTGAGAAAGTAAGCATAGTGCGAGCGGCTTCACCAAGAGTTCGATTTCGGCGTTCGACCACACAGTTTTGTTGCGGAGTACGAGCTGCAGAGAACGTGTGGGTTATACCAACCGATTCGAGGTAACCGTCAAGGGTACGGTTTTTGAATTCAGTTCCATTATCGGTGCGGATGGTTTGTGCAGTAAGTTCTAGCTTAACTTGAATGGCTTTGAGAAACGTGATGATGGTGTCGGGGGTTTCATCCTTTGATCGAAGGAACTTTACCCATGTGAAGCGAGAGAAATCGTCCACCATTACTAGAACACAGTTTTTACCATGTATGCTTTGAGTCCGCATCGGGCCTCACAAGTCCATATGAATGAGTTGAAGAGGTCGAGTCGAGCTGTGAATTAACTTGGGTTTGTGAGAAACCTTCTTCATCTTTCCCATCTTGCATGCATCACAGAGATGCGGTTTGTCGAATTTAACAGTTGGGAGGCCGGTGACTAATCCTTGGATGAAGAGGCGATTGATATTCTTGAAGTTTAAGTGAGATAAGCGTCGATGCCATAACCAGGTCTTTGGACTAGAAACGTTTGATAGAAGACAAACACTTGAGGGGGCGTTTACTTGGGAAAGATCGATTGTGTAGAGGTTGGACTTGCGTGTGCCGGTTAGAAGCTCCTTTCCATCAAACGTGCGAACACAGCATCTATCGGGTCTGAAATTTACTTTGAGTTGCTTGTCATAGAATTTTCCAATGCTTAACAGGTTGTGGCTTAGCGCTTGTACATAAGAGACGTTGGAAATGGTGATGTTGTATTGACTGATATCACCATATCCTTTAATCGGTGCCAAGTGATTGTTGCCAAATTTGACGAATCCGCCCTTCTTTTCAGTGTAGTTGGCAGGCAGTTCCTTTTGTCCGGTCATGTGTTTGGAGCATTCGGAATCTAAGTACCACACATGACCGATCTGCACAAAATCAGGAATATTTAGGTACCCATTTGTAAATGGGTCCATCATGGTTAGTTGACATTGCACCCTTGGGTACCCACTTGAGGTGAGACTTATGGGCGTTAGTCATTTGATTTCTCGGACCCGATTTAGAAATGGATGATGAATGATAAAATTTGTGATTAAATGAATTATGCATGTCCGGAAAATAATCATAACCATAATCAATAGGAGGTTTACGAACAAAATCATCCACACCGCAATTAGAACAACAAATTTTATTACGAGAAAATTTGATTGAATGTCTAAAGGAATGAATTTGATAAGGAAAACGAAATCTAGAATTGTTTCTTTTGACATTAGAATGTAAAAACTTGTCTTCTTTGCGGGGTGTTTGCTTTGTAATATGCGTGCCCTTTTTGACCCAAACCGAATTGGTTTCTAAAGTATGAAACGCTGAAACATTGAAAGGAACACGGTTAGTATGGTTTTTGAAGACATGATTGGTTTTCGTTTGAGTGGTTTGATGTTGACTCGTGGAACACTCCGTTGGTTCAGTAGGCAATGAAATTGATTCCATAGGTTGTTTGCCTTTGTCTAAAAATTCAATGTGAGTAGGAAGTATAGGATTGAAATCAAACTCATCACACATGTAATTAAAATACTCGTCCGATTCAAGTGAAGATTGGTTAGAAAGGGCATCTAATTCAACATTGATTTGATCGTCGGAATAGGAACATTTTTGTTTTGGAAGATTGGAATTTGGGTCCATTTTAAACAACTCTTCGCAATTATCTAAATAATTGCTAACGAAGGCTTTACAAGTTGAAATGTTTGAAATAGTATCATTTTCACGAATTTTGTTCAATTGTAAAGTCTCGTTCTCAAGTTGTTGTATTTTAAAAAAAATGATTCCTTTTCCTTTTCCGCTAAAGAACGTTCAAATTCCAACACTCGTTCGAGTTGAATAATTTTCTTTTCTAAAAATAGAGTGGGAATGTGTGGTTTACTTTCAGGAATCTTGTTTTGAAGTTCTTCGGCTGAATAAGATGGAAAGAAGTTGTTTGGAAGAGATTCACTTGAAGATTCCTCTTCTACTATTTGAGGATAGCATAAAGGTATTTGAAAATAGTTTTTGTTTTGTCTCTTCCAATCTTTTCTTTCCTCAACACTAGGGTCCGGCTTCATAAATTAAATTTGATAATCTGGACTAAGGTTCAGATATTCGTATTTATAAATCGTCGGAGTATTATAGATAGCCTTTGCTAAGTGTTTCGGGTTTTCAAAACCTAATCCGGCTTTTGAGCTTAAATCTTTCGGTGCATTTAAGTGAATAGTGTGTTCAGTTTGACCAAGCTTGTAAAGTTTTAATTCCAACTTTTCGAGTTTTTCTAATAGATCTTGTCTTTGAAAACTGACAAAGTCAAACTTGGATGAAAATTTGGCAGTCTCATTCTTAGATGTTTGAAGTTGAAGTGTGAGATCAGATATTTGTTGTTGGAAAAGATCATTTTCTTCTTTTAAAACTGTTTTCTCCGTTTCGAGATTGTGTGCTATACTTTGAGTATTGACAAGGTCGGTTTGCATAAGAAGCAATTGTTTATGATTATTTTCTAGGCTTGCTTCTAAATTGGAAACCAAGAGTTTCTCGGTTTTCAATTTGGAGTGTAATTCCTTCAATTGACACATTAAATCATGCATTTGAGATACAAAAGAGTCATAGTCAGAAGGGCTTATCTCGGGTGTGTAGTCGGAAGCGTGAGAAGGAGTGTCATCAGAGTAAGCCATTAAGCTGAAATGTGCTTGAGTATCCCTTTCCATGTCATCTTCATCATCTTGATTAAGCCATTGTTCATCTTCAGCTAGAAGAACTTTACCGGCTTCTTTTTGTTTAGACAACATCAGTTTGTAAGTGAAGTAGTTAGAGTCCTTCACTATTGGCTTCTTACATTCCCTTGCGTAGTGAACAGATTTGCCGCAGTTGTAGCACAGGCTTCTCTCACCCTTGAACTTGTCTTCTGGCTTGGGTGTAGGGCGTGCTTCTTCTCTTCTTGGTTTAGGTTCAAACAGGGCCTTTCGCTCATGATTATTAGATCCCGAGGCATACCTTTGTTGGTTGGGATTCGCGCGACGTGAGAACTTTTGTTGAAAAGATCATGTAAGAAAGGCCAGTTGTTGTTGAAGTTTGGCAATTTCTGGATCATAGTCAAAATCTTCGTCTTCTAGTTCCGGAAACATCTCTTGAGGAGCGGAAGAGGATTCTTTTGCCATCAATGCGATTGGATCCGGGTTCTTCTTTGAATTTAACCCCATTAGTTCGAGAACCTCCTCTTCGTCTTGTTGAAGGGTTTCATAGACTTCATGAAGATCAAGGTCAGCAAGATATTTGCTGTGTTTGATTTGATTAGCAAACCGACGCCATTCCGGTTGAAGATTGCTAACAAATTTAACGTTGTTTTCGATCTTGGTCTTACGAATTTCGTTTTTGCTAAGTTCGTTCACTAGTTGTACAAAACGGGTATATGTGTTCGTAAGACTTTCTCCATCTTTTGCCTTGAATTCTTCATATTGAGAAATGCAGTTGGTGATTTTGAGTTGTGTGCCAATCTTCGTTCCAAGCATGAATTTTTCTATGACTTCCCACATTTCTTTAGCCGTCTTCTTGTGGCTATCAATGCTCATATAGATCTCATTTGGAAGGCTCATAAGTAGATAAGAACGGGCAAGTTGGTCACCTCTCATTATCTTCTTCTCGTTTGCATCCCATGAATTTTTGAGTTTAACTTCCCTTCGTGCGGGCGTAGGAGGAGTGTTGGAGGAGGACCTTCTTTGATTGAACTCATGATCTCATCGGCATAGTCATGGCGTTCAACGAAATCAAGAAATCTCCTTCCATTGAGAATATGGAGGGAAGAGAATTGGAGGTTTGGTGTCTGATCCAATAGTCATTGCTTCACGGGTGGTCATTGTACTTTTTGGTTGGACCTCGATCAATGAGTTTTTTAAAAATTTCTGAGTTGTCGCTTAAAACAGTAGGTTATTATCGAGTGACAAAGGGAATCGAAAAAAATTATCGATATGGGTCTAAGAATTTGTTGGTCGGGTGTGAGTTACTCGATAAAAGCAGTGTTATCGAGTGACAGAAGCTCGATAATAAAATATGTCGAATGAAATTAGACTCGATGAAAAACCTTTTATCGAGTGAAGGAGGCTCGATAAAATATTGTTGTCGACAGAACAGGGTTCGATAAACAGAATTTTGATCGGTCGATAACCTCAGTGTTCTCGATTTAATTTAATTTGATAAATTTTTGAGCAGCAACTAACTTAAAGATTTCTCGAATCTAGAGTACTCGATCAAAAACTTTCTCGATTCAAACAGGACTCGATAAAAAATTTAATTCTGAGTTTTCTGAGATTTGATAAACCAGAAAACAAAAACACAGGGTTCTTGACTAAAAAGAACTAGTCTTTTTATGGACAAGACTGTCTGGTTTTTGAGTTTCTTATTCGTTCAATTACAGAAAGTATCAAGATTACGAGAGTTTAAGTTTTTACTAAGGAATTCTTTAGTAAGAAAAGCTGCAGGAGTCACAAGTTCCTGAGTTTTCTTATGTAAAGAAATTCAAAAGTAAAGAAAATAAACTAAAGTAATTTTAATTTAAGCAGATTTAAATTTAAAAGGAGTCGAGAAAAAATAATGAATAAGCAGTTTGAATCAATAAACCTTCAAGTAACAGAAAGATGTAATCGAAAAAAATTCAACAAGTCAGTTAGAAAGATTAAATCGATAAACACACAGACATCATCATGCGATCAAAACACAAAAACAGATATCAAATCGATAAAACCTAATTGAACAGCAGAACGTATCGATGAAAAATATTAAAAAAAATATGATGCAATCGACAAAGATTTGGATTGGTGTTTTATCGGGTGTAGCATGAATTAGTGGGACTCGATGAAAAATCAATGAATAGAAGGACTCGATGAAACATCAAATGATAGTAGAAATTCGCAGAAAAACAATAAATTTACCTTCTGTTTCGTGGTTTGCTCAGAAAATCGTAAAAACTCGTGATCTCAGGCTCTGATACCACTTGTTGATCCCATTATAATAAGCACAATGACAATAAACATTTAATAGCAAAGTAATATGACACGAACAATGATTTAAAGAACTTACGTAGTCATATATCTCTTGAATGTATATATGTCGATTACAATGTAATTCACTGTTTCAGCTCTCTCTCTAAGTAATATGAATCGACTAACTCTCAAAGTAAAACCCTAACGTTCTATTTATATTGCTAGGTCTAATCTAATTAAGAAAACAAGAGTTTAAGGAATTATAAACTTCCTTTTACAATAAAGCATATATTTTCCTTATTTTGTCACAATTAAATAATAATAGACCTAACATGAAGCTACTTCTGATAATCTAACATGAGGGAACCTTTGGAGCATCCAAAGGATTGCTCACAAAGGTGTAACGATCAGAGGTTCCATCCCGAGGATCAGAAACCTGTTTCTAAGGAACCTTGTGCGAGGTCACGTTAGATTTGGTGTTCAGGCCGATCTAGTAATCTGACTGTCTAAACATTGCAACCTGAAGTCATGTTTGGTTTTTTATCTTCTTAGATATGGGGACAAACACACCCAATTGGTGGATGGGTTAGTATCTAGGAGAGCCCTGAGTTTTTCAAGAAGCTCGTAGCATCCACAAAATGAGGCCTTGTTTCCGGTATGTTCAACACAGGTAGGTGGTTGTTTGCCTTGAGGAGGCAGGTTTTGTAGAGGCCATTTCTATTAAGAGCCAATTTGCACAAACAAATATAGAAGAGTAGAACAATTAGAAACCAATTTTTGGTAGAAAGAATACCAAAAGTTTTTTTTTAAGAAACAAGTACATTTGGTGAAGGATTACCAAAATATTGTGTCTAAAGTTTAGAAGGAATTAATGAACACAAAAAGTGTACCATAACTAGATTTAAGAAGAAAATATGGTTGTTTTTGGATCAAAACACCACAATGAAAGCTTCTGGTCCTAAAAATTTTAAGTAAACCTATTAGGGTTTTGAAATTTTCAAACACAAGGATTAAATAAAAAAAAATGGGTTTTAATGTTTGTAGGATGAAGATAACAACAAT
Source organism: Silybum marianum (assembly GCA_036898165.1). Lineage (NCBI taxonomy): Eukaryota > Viridiplantae > Streptophyta > Magnoliopsida > Asterales > Asteraceae > Silybum > Silybum marianum. The sequence continues at coordinate 7,662,509 of CM072540.1, read as the reverse complement.
CTTGAAAGGAGGAAAAACATAGTAGTGCGTGTTCTTGGTGTTCTTGAGAGTCTTAGAGAAATTTTATTACTTGATAAGTTTTGAAAGCATAAAGGATGAAAGATGTGTGTCAGAGAATACTTATATATAGATTAGAGACAAAAAATGACGGTTTGATTTTGAAAGATAATAATGACATTGCCACGTTTCTAAGATATGGGAGGCTATGGAATGGTAATGACCGTCGTGTGTTAGAAAAGGCTGACACAGTTTTCAAAAATAAAATAAATGTCGTCATTAAAAACGACGAATCATTATTCATTTAAACCCTCTTGTCACTGATAGAAATAGACTTTCAGTGTCAAGGTTTTCTAGATTTTGAAAGTCATTCACTGAGTAAGTTATCTTTTAGTGAGTCAAAAGAAATAGACATGCCTTCAAATATTAAGATACATGTTAAGAGTTCAGTGAGAGAGTAGAAGCACTGAAGCATTTCACTTATATCGCTGGAAAATGTTTATCCCCAAAAAAGTTAATCCTTAGCATTCAACATTCCAAGTTCACTAATCAGAATATTAAACCTTGTTTCATCAAGAGATTTTCTAAAAAGGTCAGCAAGTTGGTAAGTGAAGTTCATATGATATTTGATAAAATGATATCTGATCTCAATAAGTTTGGTCTTGTAGTGAAGTACATGATCATTGGCTATTACAATGGCACTTGTGATATCATAATAAATAGGGATTTTTGACATCTGAAGATCATAGTCGCTTAGTTGTTTTTTCATCCAAATGATTTGAGAACAACAATTTCAAAAGGTTCTGTATTCAGCTTCAGCAGTTGACGTGAACGCTGAATTTTGCTTCTTACTTGTCTAGCTAACCAACTTTCACCTAAAAGTTGACAACCTCCAGTGGCGCTCTTTCTATTGATCTTACATCCTGCAAAATGACTATCCGAATATTCGATTAGATCGAACCTTAAGCCTTTGGGATATCAAAGACCTAGATTAGAAGTTCCCTTCAGATATATGAATATTCGCTTTACAACGATCAGATGAGATTTCTTGGGTTCAGATTGATATCGTGCACATAAGCATGTTGAGTATATGATATCCGGATGGCTAGCTGTAAGATACATCAAGGAGCCTATCATTCCTATATACGATCCTTTGGGTCCTTGTTCAATGTTAGAGGAAGTGCCATTCGAGTTTTCATGGTAGCACATTGGGTTAGATCAAATTTCTTCAACATGTCGTTAACATACTTACCTTGGCTTATAAATATCCCTTTATCATATTGTTTAATCGAAGACCAAGAAAAAATGTTAGTTATCCATCATACTCGTTTTGTACTTTTGCTTCATGTGTCTAGAGAATCGAACACATAACTTATCATTCGTGGATCCAAATATAATATGATAAGTATTTGCACGCTCAAAATTCTCATTAAGAAGGAAGTTTGAAAGGGTATCATAGCAGGAACGAGCAGCCTGTTTTAACCCATAAAGAGACTTATCCAGTTTATAGACATAATCTGGACACTTAGGTTAAAAACCCTGGGGGATGTTCAACATAAACTTCTTCATGAAGCTTGCCATTCAGAAAGGCACTCTTCACATCCATCTGAAAGACTTTAAAGTCTTTGTGAGCATAATAGGCTAGGAAAAGTTGAATATCTTCTACCATGGCTACAGGAGAAAAGGTTTCATCATAATCAATGCTTTTTTCCTATCTGTATCCCTAAGCAACAAGTCTACCCTTATTGCTGGTCAAAGTGCATGCTCATCTAACTTGTTACGATACACCAATATGGTTCCTACAACAGTTTATTGGATGAACGAAGGACAAGGTTCCATACCTCGTTTCTCTCAAACTCGGTCAACTCTTCTTGCATAGCGCTGACCCAATTTGGATCTATGATAGCATCATTGATTACCTTTGATTCTATGAAAGGAATAAAATTCACAAATAAACGGATGTTACTAAGACCTTGTCAAGTCTGAACACCTATAATTTGGATCACAAATGAATTAGTGGATTGGATGATTTCTTGTCCATCACTAGCAAAAAGCTGAGGAGTTGAATCAACATTGTCAGCGATCAATTGTTCAGGATTGGACGATGATGCTTCAACAATAGATACTTCAGTGTTCCTTAAAGAGTTCTAGTAGGAGAATTTGGTAGACTATCATTCACTGATACTTGTTCTGTATTTCATACTTGATCATTTGTTGAGGCATCAATATTTAATGATGCTTATGGGATTAACTGAGATCCCTGAACAAGACTCAGTATTACTATTAATCATACTTGGGACAATGTGAGGTTCATCATCAACATTAGTTTGTTTAGTGTTTGGTTGAGCACTGAAAAATGATGTTCACTGCCCGTAGTGAGACATCATCCAATTGTTCAATTGTTCTTCATAATCTAGGATGGGTTTAGAATTTGCTGAACGAGATTCATCAAAGGTGACATGAATAGATTCTTCAACTGTTTGTCTTCTTTTGTTGAATTCTCTAAAGGCTTAGGATATTGAAGAGTATCCTATAAATAAGCTATCATAAGCTTTGGGATCAAATTTTCCAAGGTTGTCTGTGTCATTCAGAGTGAAACATTTACATCCAAAGATATGAAGAAAACTAAGAGTGGGCTTTCTTCCATCAAACAATTCGTAAGTTGTTTTCTTGAATCTCTTCACAATCAGTTTTGTATAAATGTATATTGGATAGAATATAATTCTTCTGAAGCTTGCAATGTTTATAGCTTCAGCCCAGAATTGAGTAGGAAGGTGAGATTAATTGAGCATAGATTGAGCAGCTTTAATGATAGTTCGATTTCTTCTTTCAGCGACTCCATTTTGCTGAGGAGTTCTTACTACTGATAAGTTGTGGAGATTTCCTTTCTTTTAAAGAAGTTAACCAAGGTATTGTTTTTGAATTTAGTACCATGATCACTCCTCATAAAGCGAACAGTAAGGTTGTTCAGGACTTCCACCTTCTTTATATAAGATATGATTTCTTCATATCACTTTTGGATATGAGAAATAATACCCAAGTGTACTTAGAATACTGATCAACAATGACAAGAGTATTCTTCTTTCAAGCCATGGATTGAACATTGAAAGGACCAAAACGATCCATATGAAGGAGATGAAGAGAAGTGGTCACTAAAGAAACTTGTTTAGACCTAAAGCTTGCTTTGGTCAACTTTCCTTTATCACATGTTGAGCAAATAGATTCCTTTGCAAAGTAGAGGCAGGGAAGGCTAGTGACAAGTTCTTTTCTTGATAAATCATTGGTTGTATGGAAGTTAAGATGAGATACCCTTTTATGCCAATGCCACTTGACATCTGAGGAGACTTTTGAGAGGAAGCATATATTCTCAGATTGACGAATGTTGATAACATAGACATTTTCCATGCGATTTCCAATCAAAGCAAGTTTGTCATTCTTGTCAGTGACTGTACAAGCCTTCTTCAAGAATGTGATCATGAAGTATTTGTCACTAAGTTGACTGATGCTGAGTAGATTGTGCTTCAGTCCTTCGACATAAGCAACACGTCTTAACATGGTTACGTTGTTAACTTCCCCAGAGCCTCTGGTAGCACAGCCGAGACAGCGACGGGTTCTCTGCCCCTGCGGGGATGGAGCGACAGAAGTTTTCAGAATTCAAGAGTCTATTTCACCGAGCCTCTCTCCGAGACAGTGCCCAGATCGTTACGCCTTTCCAAGTTTTTGGAATGCTCCAAATTCTACTTGAGCATCCAAATCTGGGTCAATCCCAGCAAAAACATCTCTAAACAAGGTTCGAGCACCATGCCAAATGTGTCCGGGGCTTCGGTCGCCGGCTCCCCTGTCATCAGGTCACCAACTTCCTTGGCCGGAAGTGTCCTTTGCCATTTCCACCAAAGGTCACCGAGGGACCTTTCTTTTTCGTGTACTCAGTTAGTAGGGACATAGAGCCAATCATATGTCTTGAGTATCCACTATCAAGATACTAGAAACTTTTGAAATCCTGCATTAGATAGGAAAATGAACTTTGCATTGTTACCCATTTTACAATGGGTGTTGCTGAGTTAGTGTAAATGTTAGGTTTGACTTCCTTCAATTTAGCTGAACCTTTAGCTGTTTTAACAACTTTGGTGGTTTTCACCTTAACTAATTTCACAGTTTTGGCTACTTTCTTTCCATGAGCCATCTTTTCAGCTTTGGTGGTTGTCGGGCCTCATTTCTTCATAGACGAAAGGTGGAAGTCCTGGCCTCATTCCTTCAATTAGAAGTTGTTAAAAGTGATCTTTCCTGGCCTCATCAACAATATGACAAGAGTACTTAGAAGTCCTGGCCTCATTTCCTCATATCACTTTTGACAACTTCTAATTCTTATGTGATAGCTTTTTTGCGCTCAGAGATAGCTTGTTCACTTCAATGTTGATGGTTTTGATTCACAAAACTTGATATTTAAGATCTTCTTCGATCGTAGTTGGTTCTTTGATTTTTAAATGAAAATTCTTGAGTTGTTCTTGTAAATCCGAATTTATTTTCCCAGCTTTAGTTTTGCCATTTAATGAACAATAAAGATCAACCGTTAGGGTATCAAGTGCGGACATGCTATTAGTCCAAGTAGAAGATGTTTCATTTAGACTAAATACCTGAGTGGAGTTGGAAGAAACTTTTGAAAAAGTTTCAGATGGTTCTTCCACCTCTTGTATCTTAGCCATGAGACACAAGTCGGTCGTATCTTCTTCATCCGAACCAGATTCATCACTAGTATCTGCCCAGTCATGTTCTTCAGCGATAAGGCCTTTTCCTTTTCGCTGGTTTTTCTTCATCTTCTTGTATTTCTCTTTCAACTTAAAATATTTGTCATCCTTCGAATTGAAGGAGGATTGAGAAGTAGATGGTTTAGCAACCATTTCACACTTGCATTCACTTGCAAAGTGTTCTTGCTTTACAGTTATAACAAATCGCAAAAGCCTTATCAATAGGAGTTGTTTTTGGCTTATTAGTGAATGTTAAAGGAGTTTTTTGAAAATTGATTTTCCTAGAAAATCTTCTGAGCATATTGGTAGGAAGTGCCAGTGACGCGTCAAACTCTGAGAAATCAACGTCTATTAAGTCCTCATAGTTAGATGTATCTAACTCAGTTATAGAATTAATAGAATATGAGATTATTTTTAGAGATTCTGTTTTTTTGAAGAAATTAAAGCTAAAGAAAATCTTTTATAATCTTTTGAATCTTTTACAAGACTCTTCTTTAGTTGACGAGATTGCTCATGATTGAGCATTATCCCATAAAGAACGCTAAGGGAAAGGGTAGAAATGTCTTCAGGCATCTTGAGACATGTGGTGTACGTTTCCCTATATTCTAGAAAACATTCCATGAACTTTATCAAAACCTCAGAGTTGGAATATTCTCGTCTACCAGAAAGAAGATCAATTAATAAGCAATTAAAGCGACAATGTACCTCAGATAGAGACTAATTTTTACCACAAATGAAAATTTCTTATTGTTTTACGAGGTTTATCTTTCTTGATTCTTGTACCTCATTGGTTCCTTCATAATGAACACAAAGAATGCCCCACATAGATTTTGAGGTTCTCATCTTCATTACGGAGTGATATACTTCTTCAGGAATGGATATAACTACAATATTTCCTTTGTATCAATAACCACATTTTTCTTGTCTTCCTCGCTACATTGAAGTGGAGCTTTAGGAATACATCTTTCAGCGATAGTAGGGGTGGTGGTCGTCTTAGGTACAACAACCACGATAGCTGTAGGAACACATGGTCTTCTTTCTACGTAGAAAGGGATTTGAGGATGCACACCTTCAAGAAATAGAGACATCGTTTCTTTCCATACAAGGAAGTTATCCTTGCTAAAACACGGAGGTTTGGCAAAAGATATTAGTTTGTATTTTGTTTAGTCATTTCAAAAATAGAAAGATAATAATATTGTTGATGATAACGACAAATAATAATACTCTGATACCATTTGTTGGTCCCAAAAGGGGTCTCCAAGAGTGTTATAGATATCACACAGTTTGTAGAAGGAGGAATGAATACAAACACAAGTTTTACGTTTTAAACATGTTTGTAGATTATAAACAAATTTACAGATTGTTACGAAATAAGAATACGCTAATACAACCTATTCTAAAGAATCTAAGAATCACTAAGTTGATGAACAAGAAGAGAGAGAACATATAGATAAGATTCAACAAGAGAAATATATGGATGCATACTTATGAAGAAAGGATTTCTTCATCTATTTATACACACTGCATTAAAAACAAGCTAGAGGGTATAATCCACGAGTCAAACTTCTATTGGAGAGCTTGTCCTTTGCCCTCGGGTTATGCAGACTTTTAGCCACATATGAACTGTTCACCTTTAGGGTAGGTAAGCACGTGGGGAGTTTAACCACCGTAATCTCAAATTAAAGATAACTCATGACATTGCTATAAAATAACAAATACATAAGTCTGAAAGCCAATATGAACTCAAGAGGTTGCAGCGGAACAAAAGTAGCTACTGAGATTATTACAATACTTGGTATTAACTAGGTAACTATTAATATAAGAGTAGCACCCTCACTTCTAGTTTCCACGCTCAAATCTTCCCCTTGCCCTTACTAGAGCTCTCAACCTCAAGCTTCCTGAAAATGTTTTCAGTTTTATAAAAAGCAAGGGTTAGACCAAAAGCCTAGTGAATTCCTTCAAACCACAGTTAATGAATGCATGACAGATATAACATATGAAAGAGATTACTCATGAAACATTAACTCACGCACACCACACTATGAGTACAAATACCCGTTGCAACGGTAGGACACACTAATAGTCATTTACACTTGTGACATTTGCTCGGGCTCACACTTGCCCTATAATTAGGGTTATATGAAACAAATTCATATATTTTGATCGGGTACACACTTCCCGAGAATTGGTTATATTCAAATCAAATCATTAAAGAGTGAAACCGCATAAATACAATGCATAAGATATTCATTGAGTGAAAAGCTTACAAAGGGAACTCACCTGTAATGCGACAAACCGCTTCAAACGCTAAAACAACTAATCTTTCCAAACCGAACACCTGAATTGGACGTCATAAAAATGTTGTTAAACCACCTTAAAGAATCCTAAAATCATCCCTCAAGGTACCTAAGATAAACCCCTAAATCATGTTTCACAACTAGCACGAAACGAGAAACAGACCAAATCAATTCGGGCTCAACAAAAAATCCCGCTACTTATCCCGAGGGCAAGTCGTGAGATTTCCGGCAGGACTTTCTGCCAGGTGCTAGTTTGCCCCTAAACTTGCACAACTCCGAAACGTTTTCCCGAAACCGTTTTCGATGTCCAAAAGTTGGTTTTAAAGGCTTAAAATTGACCAAACTTAATCCCAATATTTAGAGGTTTATCCAGTAACAAACCAAACACTAAAACATACTCCAAAATGGATTAATCTACCATTTCAAAACCAAGAAAACCCAAAAGATGAACAAGTGAAAGAATCCATGAATGGAGCTTGAAACACTAACAATGGTGGATTTTCTAGATGGAAAATCATTTATTGAAACCATCTAGTAATATTGTAACCAAATTCCACCAATAATTTTTTTAAGAATATCAAAAATGAAAAACCCCAACTAACAACAATTACTAACTCTAACAATGCAAATCATTTAAGGAGGAAAGAGATGAATGATTACCTCATGGATGTATGTTCCTCAAGAAGAACTTCAATCCCTTCACAGATTTGTTAGAATTCCCTCTTCTTCTTCTCAAAAAATGTTAAACCCCTTTACCCTTCCTTGCTTGCCTCACACGTAAACACACACACATTTTGTTGAAATTTTACAAATGATGGAAGAAGTGAGGAGGTTCCCTTCCTCTCTACATATAAGTACGATGGACCTAGAGCCCTAAACACCCCAAGCCCAATCATTTTCAATCTTGACTCCAATAATACTATAATTAAGAATTGGGTTATTACAGGGAGCAATAAAACAACTTAGTACATCTACTTTCTGGCAGGTCTAGAGGTTGTCTTTTGTGCATATAGGATAATACAAAATTTAATCTTGTTAAGGAAGATTTATTTGATCACTGATGTTGAAGCTTCGCTATGGAGTCTTCAGGTATCGTTTAGTCTTGATCAGATTTCAAACATTTAGTACACAATTTTGTTATCAGCTGAAAGTCGTTTTAGATCACGAACTAAAAAGTCTCTATGTTCGGAAAATTATTCGACTTCGCTAAAGGTTTTGTTTATTTGAGTTTTGTCTTTAGGGTCATTCAGGTTCAAATACTGTAATGAGATATTTTCAGCGATCACTAAGGGCAATCAGTGTTGACTCGCTTAAACAGAACATAAAAACTAAACATAAAACAAAACTTGAGAATTTTCACTAAGTATAGAGAGAGTCATCATCAAATCAGTGAACGAGTTTGGATCAACATTAGTTCATATGTGAATCACATCGGTTCATATCTTAATTAGTTACTTATTTCATATATGAATCATACAAGTTCATATGTGAATCACAAGTGTTCCCATATGAACATAGTTTATATGTGAATCACCAGTGTTCACATCTGAACGTATAGTTTATATGTGAATCACAAGTGTTCACATATGAACGTATAGTTTATATGTGAATCAAAAGTGTTCACTTATGAACGTATAGTTTATATGTGAATCAAAAGTCTTCACATATGAACGTATAGTTTATATGTGAATCACAAGTGTTCACATATGAACTATTCACCTATGCACTTTGCCACCTATTTATAAAAGTTCCAATGTTGGTCCCTAAGAAGTCTACAAGAGTGTATAAGTATAGATACAGTTTGTAGAATGGGGTCGGGGGGGATGAATACAAACAAATGAGTTTGATGAGTTTATTTGATTAAACAAATTTACAGATTGGTAAGCTGAATAATAAAAGGTTTGAATACCTCTTCTATTACAATCTAAGAATCACTAAGTAGTTTGATGCAGAAGATATGGAAGAGAAATAATCAGATGTTCAAGGAAAGATTAAGTATGCATTAAGATGAAGAAGAGGTTCTTCATTTATTTATACCTAATTAATTAACTGCAAGTTAGAGGGTACATGCCACGTGTCAAGTTCCGTTGGAGACTTGTCCTTTATTCATAAAGCAACCAATATTTTGGCTGAATATGAATAGTGACCCTATCAGAGTTGGTAGGCACGTAAGAGACAATCAAGTAACTCCGTACGTACTTTCTGAGATGGGTATGGGGAGGTTGACATTTGTGCATCGAGGGTAATATCAACTTTAATCTTGTTGAGTAAGATTCATTTGATCTATGATACATAAGGGTTCAAGGATGATCTCTTCAGGTATCACTGAGGCATACACAAGATCTCACACTTTACGTAAACAGTTGTTGCTATCACTAAACCACTTCAGATCATAAGATGATTATCTCTTTCTTCAGCTAGGTCTTCTGCTATCGCTGAAAGTTCTTTTGATGTGAATGTTGTCTTCAAGTCTTCTAGTTTTAGATAGTGTCCCTTGTAGTTTCAATGATCACTGACTGCAATCAGTGTTTGCATTCGCTGAATATGAACAATAACTAAAACTAAGTTTTTTCACTAAGTACAAAGAGGAATCATAGTTAAATCATTGAAGGAGCTCAGATCAACATTCTCCTCCGATTTGCTTATGATTAAGCAATATAGGAAGTTTCCTTGAAATGATCAGTGAGGCAAAGATTTATCAAGTATAAATCCTTAGCACTGATCTGTGAGATCTTTTTCAGCTTTTATCTGAATTGAGTTTCATTTATAAGAATATTAAAACACAATTTATTACAAGTGTTGAAAACTAGGAAAGAGCATTCACTGATAAGTGTAAGAAAGAATGTTATTAGTGAATGTAAAGTTTTATATGATCATGACTCATAAGTTCCTTGTCCCTTATTACTGATTTAGGGATCTTTTTTGCACTAGATGGAGTAAAGTGCTTAATGAATTTCCTTAACTGATAAATCTAAGGAATTACATCGGATAATGAAATAAAACATAACTAAAGTACATTACACTGAATATTACGAAGGTAAACAAAATTTAGGACCTAGAGCCTTGAGAGGCAGCTATCAAATCCTTTGTTCTTTGTATCTCTCTCTCTCTCTATCTCTCTCTCTCTCTCTTTCTTTCGATTCTTCTTCTCTGAAGTCTTAGACCATCATTTTCGTCAGTGCAGTTGTAGTAGAGAATCTTAAGAAGTTTCGCTGGACCAAGAGTGATCTCCTTATTCCTAAAGAACCTTATCTCTCCATTATTATCTGAAAAGATCATCCATGGCTCTATATGATTAATAAGTTCATCATCTTCATATTTTCTGTCTTCAGGCAGAGATATGTTAAACATGGAGATGTTAGGTACCTTTACATGAGCGAAGAGGCTGGTGAAGTCAAATTTGGTTTCATTTTCATTCCTGAACGAAGGACCTTTTTCAGTCTCAGACTGACCTTTCTTCTTTTTGGATTTCGTGGGAAGAGGAGGTAAGGTTACATACTAAGAGATCTTTTCCAATAATTGATTCAAGTGTTCTTCAAATACTCTTTTAAATTGAGACTTCAACTTCTCAATGCAGTCTCTGATATCTACCCATTTAGAGAATCCCAAAAACTTGAGAAAACGAGGTTGTTCAGATCTTTGATGGGTGCCTCTGAAGATGTTGATAGTTATATTGGGGCCATTTCTATATGATTACCTAGAGATGGTCACACTTATTATCTTTCATTGGTCAATACGAGTGTTTACCCTTTCTCTGCACGATTCAAGTTCATCGCTTTTCTTAGCTATTGTATTCTGCAAGTCTTTGTTTGTAGCAAGGAGAAGTTATTCCTGAGCTCTTTGTGGATTCCTTATTCTACAGTTAGATTTTGCTAACTCTTTCTTCGCTATTGCCTCAGCGACCTTAAGGCTTTCTTGGGCTTCTTTTACTTGCACATATCTCAGTCGCTGAGCTTTCAGGGCATCTTCTCTTTCTGATGGCGAAAGGGAGGAGAACTCGTTTTCTATTACATTATGTACAGATGTAGTAGCTTCAGGACCAGAGGTACGAAGAGGAATTTTTACTATGGTCCTCTCGAGATCCTTTATTAACTGATCCCTCCAAGCTTCCTCTTCGGGTTCAGGAATTGTTTCTTTATGTACATGCCTAGGGATTAGGCCTTTTTCTTCCGCGTTCGATTCATATATGTACAAGACAAGGTATACTTCGAAAAGTTCACTCACAAAGGGCATCACCTTTGGGGGACAGGATGAGCTGAGAATGAGAGAAGTAAAAGGTTCAGGGTTAGTGATTTTTTCAATAGTCCAAATAGTGGATGTATTGGCAGGCATTATAAGAGGTGGTAAAAAAATGATAGGTTGGGGTTCAGAGATGGGAGTGTATAAAGCGAGTGAAAGACTTATCTATGTATTTTCAGGCTTCCCCTCTCTGTCTAGCAATATCCTCAAGTTGTCTTCTGGGGATATTGCTTGTTCTTCCCTAAAGGATTGGGTTCTTGTTTACGAGGGGGCCTATCCCCCCAAGGGATCCTTGAATACAATGACAGTTGAAGCACCTAGCCTTACTGCTAAGAAGAAAGAAGCAGGGTCTTTATTGAAGTCATCATTATCGTCATCATCATCCTCAGCCCTGATTCGTATGAGGGAACTTCTTCATCGTCCTCTTCTTCTTCATCATCATCGTTATCAGCCATGATGGTATCTTCTTCATCATCCATTGCACTATCCATATTGGCATCAGGGATGGGATCAACGTTCCTTCAATCAAACGCATTTATGTGAGCTATGATCTACTCTTCAACATCCTTGGAAACTTCCCCCCCCCCCTCTTTCTTACCATCAGGGAGAGGGTAAAGCAAGAGGGTGTTCACGTTGTCTTTTAGCACATTCAGAACCTTGAGTTGCTCCTTTTAAACCAACGTAAGTTGATTCAGGGATTATGTGTCAGAAATAGCTAAGGAGGGAGTGGAGACAATAGCGATCTTCATTAGTTGGAGAGTTTCAGATAATGTGTTCCCCTGTTTGTCTATCTTTCCACCCAGAAAAGTGATAGCGAAGGTATTTTGCGCAATAGCGCTCTTTAGAGAATTCTGTCATGATGGCAGAGACCTCTGTCTGAAGATCAGGTACTCCAAATACCCGATTGAAGATCAACTACGCTGATATCTGAAGATTGTCAGCCTTTTTATTGATCAGGGAGGTTTAACCTACCAGATGATCCAGAGCAGGGAACTGAAAGGTGGTAGAAAGAGTTTGGTTGGATGAGTGTCTTTGTGTGGGTTCCTTGAGAGTATCTGATAGATTACTCTAATGGTTAGAGCTTGCGACGGATGTGTCTTGAGGATCACATACCTGTCTCTGAGAATGTTGCTGAGAAACATTTTCAGGTTCTGTGCAAGTTGTTTTCCAATTATCAGATTGTCGAAATAATTCTGATTACTGAACAACACGATTCTCAACCTCTTCAGATACGGGGACTATAATATCTGAATCATCGGTGAATGTGTGGACCAAAGAAGAATAGATGGAATGAGAAGAGAATGCAGTGAAAGTAATACCTGTACCAGCTTCAGCAGAGCTGGTTACTATTGACTCAGGGACCTTAGTCACCTGAGGTGAGGGTAGAGCTGATGAAACGGCAACAATGTCAGAGACCATTATCGCGGTCGAGGTAGGAGGAGACGTTGGTAGTACGCCGAAATCAGATACTAATGTCTGTTGAGAGACGAAAGTTTTTGGCTTCTTGAAAAAGGGGCTTATTAGCTGTAGACCTCTTGCGTTCATCAGCGGTTGGGTTCTTCCTTTTCAGGGGTTTGGGAGGAATGGTATCGAGGATAATCACTAGTGGGTTATCCAATGACTTAGATACCTTATCAGCAACAAAGGTAGGGGCTTATGTAGTGATGAGGGGTGTGGGACCCCTGATGATCTCTAACATGTTAGGGAAAAGAGGGGCGTCTCCCTCTTTGAGATCATGTTCCAGCGACTTCTTCTCGATTTCTTAGAATCGTTGAGTGCGCTTCTTTGGGTAGTCCCTGAATATGAATTCAAAGACCATGCTCATGAAGCGTGGATAAGGGATGCTCTTCTCCCTTTTCTTCTTGTCGACTCGCTTCTTCAGGTCGTCAAAGATAATCTTGGCATAGTTCAGGTTACAACCATGGCAAAGAGAGAACGCCATGTCGAGGAACCTCCTACTTGCATGTTCCTGACCTCCAGTCTTCGTGCCTAAACACTGAATAACGTGAGAGAAGATGTATTGCCATACAACAGGCATTCGGATTTTGTCGATTTTGGTCAGAGCCTTATTGATTTCATTGTTGTTCTCCTTTGTAGGCCATTAATAGCCTATCTGATCCAAGAAGTTTACGACTTCATCTTTAGTGGGCTCAGTTGCCCATGTCTGACCTCTTTCCCTGTTGGGAAACTTCAGAGCTTGCCTAATTGCACCCACAGTGATGGCTAGGTTACTAGGAGAATTCAGAAGGCAATAGCCGGGACATAGTGTCCCTTCTCAGTGGTTTTGGTGGTTGAATAGGCGGTGTACAAGAATTGTTGTAGGTACTTAGTGATACTCACCGGCTTGTGATAGAAGGTATAGCTGAGAGGGCACTTCTGTATGAATGTAGCAAGTTCCCAGAAGTTAGCGCATTCATCAGGGATGTTCAGAAGAGAAAGATGGTTGCAGGGTTTCAGTTGTCCATCCTCTAGTGGGAAGTTCGTGCACTTTGAAGATTTGAATTCAGTGACGATGGGAGTATTCAAGTACAGTAGGTCTTCAGCATTGTTCATGTTGGTGTTGGTTATTTATGATACAATTATAGGAGATCCAAAGAGAAAGAACATGGTTTATTATAAAGATGTATAAACCCAGAAAATTTCGTATAAAGAATACCAAAATATAATAGAAAAACAAGTGTTTTAATGAAAAATATCAAAATACTTGTTATTTTCCTGATTATAGAAAAAACATTTATGAAAGTTTTTAGTTAAAAAGCACCAAAGTGTTTATTTGGTAAAAAAATGTACCATAAACAGATTTTAGAAAAGTGTTTTGGGATATATTGGATCAAAATAACCAAAATATTTTTCTGTTTTAAGAAGGATCATTGGAACATGTTTTAAGGTTTTTTTTGAGTTTTGTTAGATAAATCACAAAATCATAAAGTAAAATCACTCTAACAAGTAGTTAAATGTGATGGGTAGGAGTTATTAACAACATTAAATTTGTTGTTAAATGTTAAGAGGGATTAAACCAACTATTTTAGTGTGAAAGAGGAAAAACACACTAGTAGGTGTTCTTGGTGTTCTTGAAGAATGCAGAGAGAAATCAAGTTTCTTTTCTTGCTTTGGAAGATATGAAAGCATAAGGAATGAAAAGAATTTGAATTTACCTTTTATAGGTAGATGTTGGTCCCTAAAGGGTCTACAAGAGTTCAATCAAGAAAGAACAGTTTGTAGAAGGGGGGGTTGAATACAAACACACACAGATTTTAGTTTTTAAATGAGCTTATTGAAAATAAACAAATTTACAGTTACAAGCGGAATAAGAACAAGTTTAACACCTATTCTATTGTAACTAAGAAACACTAAGTTTGATCCACAAGAAGATGAAAGAAAGAATAAAGAGGGTATAGGTTAGAAAGAAGCATGCATTAAGATGAAGAAGATATCTTCATCTTATTTATACCTGTTTGCCTTTAATGCAAGACAAAAGGTATATGCCATGTGTCAAGCTTGGATAGGAAGCTTGTCCTTGCTAATAAGATAGCCATGCTTTTGGCCGAATATGAACAGTACCATATCAGATATGATGGGGACATAAGAGACAAGTCGTACGTCCTTTTCTGACATGGTTCTAGGTTTGACTTTTGTGCATCGAGGATAAGATCAATCTTTAATCTTGCAAAGGAAACTTCATTTGATCGCTGATTCTGAATCTTCAAGGATGAACTTAGTATCGTGAGGCTTAACAAGACTTCACACTTTGTGTAGACAATCGCTGCTATCACTGAACCACTTCAGTTCGCTTAGCTGATTATCTCTTTCTTCAGCTAGAGTCTTTGACTTTCGCTGAATGGTCTTCTGGTGTGATAGCTGATCTTCAGATCTTCAGTGATAAGTTTGTTGTTCCTTGATCTTCAGCGATCGCTAATGGTTATTAGCGTGTGCTATCGCTGAATATGAACAGTAGATTATTCAATGGAATTTCACTAAGTATTAAAAAGGAATCATATTCAAATATTTTAACAGGAGTTATGATCAATAATCTCCCCCTATTTGATTATGATTAAGCAACATAGGCAAATTGCTTTAAGAGACTAGTAAGGACTTAGGAAACATTTAAAAAAAATTTCAAAGTACTAATCTGTAAAGTCTTTTTCAGCTAGTCTACTATCTGAATTGAGTTTCATTTATAAGGATATGAAAGCACTATTTTTACAAGTAAATAAGCTTAAAGTACATTCATTGATTGATTTTTCAGAGTGAAAGATCAGTGAGTTAAGATAGTGTAACGAAAATAGAACTCATATGTTCATTGTCCCTTTTACTATTTTCAGGGATCTTTTCAGTACTAGGATGGAGTAAAGTACTCTGATTGTATTTCATTAAAAGTAATCTGAAGAAATTAGAGAGAAATGAAATTACAATAACTAAAGGTAAAGTACTTGTACACTGAAAAAATATTACAAAGGAAATAGAAATCTATAACTAGTCAGAGATATTCTCGTCTCTTCTTTGTAACTTATTCTCATAAAGTGTCTTCTGTCGATTCATCAGAGGGGTATCTGACCAGCATCGCCAAAGCATGATCTTTATGAGAGAGGATGGGGCCTTGCGAATCTCTTGGTTTTTGAAGAGTCCTAAGAATCCTTCATTATCCAAGAATACCATACCAGGTTCAGGCAGTGAGATGATTTCATCTTTTTCAATCTTCGGTCTTGAGGGAGAGAGGTACACAGCATTGATATGTCAGGGAGCTCAAGATGACCAAGAATGTTTTGATAATCAAATTTAGTTTCATGCTCATTCTTAGCACTTGAACTTCCTTCAACAGTTGATCTTTTCTTCTTAGATGATTCAGGGAGAGGGGGAACTTGCACATGTTGTGACATTCTTTGCAGCAACTAATCCAGCACACTGTCCACCACGTCCTTGAATTTGGATTTGGAACCCTGAATGGCGTCTCTGATTTCTAACCATTCAGTGTATCTATAAATTCTTAAGAATTTGGCTTCTTCTCTCTCTGTTCTGTTCGTCCTTGTCATTCTTACATATACCTTTGGACCACCTCTGTTGGAGTGTCGCCCTTGGATAGTTGCATGAATGATTTTGGCTTCAGATCTTCGAAATTTTCAGTCTGTCAGTGCACCAATCAAGCTCTTTGTCTTTCTGCATAGTGGCTTCAGCGGATAGTGCACTTAGAATCTTTTGTTGAGCAAGAATTGGATCTACGTTCAAATTTTCTTGTGCAAGTTCTTTCTGTACAAGCGCTTCAGCGACCCTTTCACTCTTTTTCAGTTGATCTCTGGCCGCCTTATCTCTTGCAGAGTCTTCTCTGACCAATTTCCTTGCTAAAGCAAGATCATTCTTAGTTTGCTTTATTTCCTCATCCCTGATCCTTTGTGCTTCCAATGCTGGTTCTCTCTCTTCTCTGGACAGAAAGTAGATTTCATCTACCATCCTTATTGGTACGGCTTCAATGGGTTCAGCTTCAGGCACCCTTATTCTTCTAGCCTCGAATTCCTTAAGGAATTTTATTCGCCTTTCTTCTTCTTCAGGCTCGCTTATGATCGGCTTTTGAACGCGACGCCTGGGAATGAGGCCTTCTTCTTCTTCAGAGTTAGTTTCTATTATGTACATAAACTGCTCTTTAGAGGAAGGTTCCTTCCATGAAGTTGAGTCCTTTGCGGGACGGGGATCACTGAGGGAAGGAGAGGAGGAAATAGTATTGTCAAAGGGAGTTTTTGTAGGTGAAGGAGGTGTGGGAGTTTCAGAGAGAGGAGTTATGAAAGGGATAAGAGGAAGAGATACCTCGAGAGTGGTCTCCTCCTCAGATATAGGGATAGTGGTATCCAGATCTACCACTTCTTTTCCTTTGCCTGAGGGACCGGATTGTCCCTGAGAGGGTTGTGGTCCGTCCCCCAAGGGCTCTTGATGAGCGACTCTAGGCCTTGACAATCTGAAGTGCTCTAAGGCACTTCCAATGTCATCGTCGTCTTCATCATCATCCATCCCCCCATAGTGAGGGATAGGTTCTTCATCATCTTCTTCATCGTCTTCTTCATCGTCTTCTTCATCTTCTTCAGCTTCAGCCCGCTGGATGTAAGGAGAGATTCTCTCTTCAGGGAACCTCTGGTTATGCTCCGAGATGAGTTCCTCAGCAAACTCTTTGGCACATCTCTCCCCCTCAATGTTATCAGGAGGTAGACAATGCACCATCAGAGTGCAAACATTCGTCTGGACGGCCTTCAGCTTCGCATCATTATCCTGAAGCGTGGTCTGATCAGCAGCGTTAAAAGACGAGGACCTTGCCTCAGAGAGCTTTGTGAGCATCTGCATCATATCGGATTGAGTCTTCTGAATAGACTCAAGGATGTTTGCTTGAGCAGCAACCTTCTGCTCCAGGCATGTTAGGGTCTGATGAAGGGCCCTGTTATCTTCCTTCAGGCCGAAAACGTCACAGATGAGGTTGCTGACGTTAGTCTTGATCGCTGGAGTACCAACGATCCGTTTGAAGATTAGCTCGGTAGACGTCTGAAGGTTGTCCACCCTGGCCCTTGTGAGAGCACATTCCTTGACCAGATAGTCAATTGCAGGGAATGTAGGGTTGGGAAGGACAATGGGAGGTAGCTCAGTGACTAGAGTGGGAAGCTTGGGAGCAGCCATCTCTTGCTTCACGTCTCTGAGTCTAGCAGCATTGGGAGGACCCCGAGGAGACTTCCCCATATCCTTGATGATGGGAGGAGTGCTGGTGGTGGTGGTTGTCATCGCTGAAGTGGGAGTAGAAGCGACACCTGATGATGACATAGACAAAGATGCCAAAAACACATCTGGATTAGAAGACGGATGAAAAGATGTATGTTTCTCCCTGAGAGTATCATGAGGATTACTCTTAGGGACTATATTTGCAGAGGCAGTGTCTTGAGGATCACTGACCAGTGTCTTAGAATATCTGTGAGAGATACTCTTAGGTCCTTGTAATTTGGCCTTCCAAAACTCAGATTTCCTAAACAATATTGAGGTTTGGACTGCGTGTATTTCAGCATTATCAGGGAAAGGGACAACTATCGCTGAGTCACTTGCTGAGGTGAGGACCAAAGAAAAGGAGATAGAAGTAGATAAGAAGGCAGCGAAAGTAGTACCTGTTCCAGCTTCAGCGGAGCCAGCTAAAACACCCTCAGTGACCGGAGTCACTGATGATGTAGGTAGTGCTGATGAAGCGACAACGGTTGAGAAGACCGTTGAAGTGGCTGAGGTTTTTGGTGGTGTTGATAGTACACCAAAATCAGAGAGAGTGGTCTTTTGAGAGACCATCTTCTTTGGTTTCTTTAGTTTGGTTGCGATGGTCCTTTTATGACCATCGGTTGGTTGCTTCCTCTTTACAGCGGCAGCAGTGTCTGGGTTGCTCGCTGTTGGGTTGGACAGCGAGGTGGACACTGGAAGAGGAGCTCCGATCACCTGCAGCATTTAAGGGGTTAAAGGAGCATCACCTGGACGTTCCTCAATGTCCAGGGACTTCTTCCCTACGACAGAGAAGGAGTGATTGCCGACCTTCGGGTATTCTTCCCCGAAGGCAACTTCCATTATGGTCGCGAAGAAGCGAGAATAAGGGATGACAGGATGTCTGGTCGCGGCGTTGATGCGACTGACCATGTCGCTGAAGATGTAATCAGCGTAATTCAGGTTGTGGTCGGTGCAGAGGGAGTAAGCGAGGTCTTGAAAGTGCTTGCTCGCTTGGTCGTGCGAGCCGATCTTCGACCCAAGGCATTGGATCACCTGGGTGAAGATGTATTGCCAGCGAGCAGGGAGCCTTTTCTTCTCTACCTTAGAACCCACCGTTTTCAGAGAGGAATTCTCCCAAGAATACCCAATAGAGTCCAAGAATGCATCGATTTGCATCTTGGTGGGTTCAGCGCCCCATTGTTGATTCTTAGCGCGTACAGGGAGACGTAGAGCCTTCCTGAGAAATCAGCAGTGAAGGAGAAGAAGCCAAGTTCTGGAATCTTGAACCCAATAGCACGGAGTTGGGTTCCCTTATCAGTTGTCAGCATGGTACAGTGAGCCGTGTACCATAGGGCTTGGAGATGAGAAGAGATGCCCACTGGGTTGTGGACGAAAGCGTACATCAGTGGGCACGCCTTAATGAAGTTGGCTCCTTCAGCGAATTGAGGGTGGTCTGCAGTGATCTCCACCAATGCGATGTAGTTGCAGGACTTGAAGACGGCTCGTTCCAGAGGAAAATGACAGGTTGGTGCAGCGACCAAGGTAGTGTCTTCAGCAACAGAGGAGGTTGCAGCGTTCTTACTTGCAGAGGCCATTGTTGTGGGAAAAATAGGAACACCAAAGAGCTAAATCATGGTTTTATACATAAATGTATAAACTAGAGTTTGGTATAAAGAATAGCAAATTTAAGATCAAAGAGAACAAATATTTTGATGAACAATATCAAAATGCTTGTTATAAACAATAATAAAAAAAAACTTAGGTAAATGGATAAAATTTTAAACAAAATAATCTTCTGTTCTAAGGGAAGAACTTAGAACAGGGTTTTTATAAAGGAAAAACTTTTTAAGTTTGATCCAGATTATCTTTATTTTTGTTTCTAAGAAATGTTTTTATATTATTTTTAGAGATTTAAGGAGAAGAAGAGGTGAAACACGATGTTTCCAGTCATAATTTAAGGTTTAGATCAAACCTTAGTTGAGTTCGAGAAGAAAACACACAAATGCGTGTTCTTGGTGTTCTTGAGAAAACTTGAAGTTTCTTTTGCCTTTAGGAGAGTTATGAAAGCGGAAGAAATAAAATAAGGCAAAAAGAATGCTTAAATAGCAAGAGAAGAGAGAACGAAAGGAGTGCTAAACGACGGTTTTAGCTTTTTGAAAAAGAAATGATGACCTGGCACACGTTCCAAGAAATGAATTGGAATGGAAACGTCGTGGTCCGTCGTGTGTCAGAAAAAGGTCTGACGTGTCCTTTTATTTATTTTTTTAAAAGAATATAATGATAATTATCCGTAAGGAAGGTTTATCATTATTAATTTTAGAAAAATCTTCATCACTAATAATAAAGGATTGTCAGTGAGGAGTTTTAATTTTTAGAGAGACATTCTTTGATGAGGAAAGATATCAAAGAGTGTTAAAGATTAGAAGATAATACTTGAGGAGATGGCCCAGATATCGCTGAATCAGAGTTCAGAGAATGAAAAGTTTGAAAGCTTTATTTGTATTCCTTGTTGGTCACTGAATAATAAATTATTCAGCGTTCAACATACCAAATTCACTGATGAGTAGATTGAATCTAGTTTCATCAAGAGGCATGGTGAAAAGATCAGCGAGCTGATATTCAGTTGGTACAAAATGGAGCTCAACTTCACCATTCATCACATGATCTCTGATAAAATGATATCGGATCTCAATGTGCTTGGTTTTGGAGTGAAGTACAGGGTTGTTGGCAATTGCAATAGCACTAGTACTATCACAATAGATAGGAATTTTAGAGAGCTTGAGATTGTAGTCTCTTAGTTGATTTCTCATCCAAAGGATTTGAGCACAACAACTACCAGCGGCTACATACTCAGCTTCACCGGTGGAAGTGGACACTGAGTTTTGCTTTTTACTTGTCCAACTTATTAACTTTCCACCTAGAAGCTGACATCCTCCAGTGGTGCTCTTTCTATCTATCATACAACCTGCAAAGTCACTGTCAGAGTAACCAATAAGATCAAATCCTGAGCCTTTGGGATACCAGAGACCAAGATTTGGAGTTCCTTTCAGATATCTGAAGATTCGCTTTACAGCGATTAGATGTTTTTCCTTCGGTTCAGCCTGATACCGAGCACAAAGACAGGTACCGTACATGATGTCTGGTCTACTTGCTGTAAGATACAGCAGAGATCCAATCATTCCTCGATAGGTAGTGACATTGACTGGTTTCCCATTGGGATCCTTGTTCCACGTTAGAGGAGGCGCCATAGGAGTCTTCATCGCTGAGCATTGATTCATGTCGAATTTATTCAGCATGTCCTTAACATATTTGCTTTGACAAATAAAAATTCCTTTGTCAGATTGCTTTATCTGCAATCCTAGAAAATATGTTAGTTCACCCATCATACTCATCTTATATTGTTTTTGCATTCTTGCAGCGAAACGAGTGCAAAGTTTGGGTCTTGTGGAACCAAAGATAATGTCATCAACATATATCTGAGCGAGAATAGTATGACCTTCATATTTTCTTAAAAACAGAGTTTGGTCAATTTTTCCACGAACAAATTTTTCTTTAAGAAGAAATTTAGAAAGGGTATCATACCAAGCTCTAGGAGCTTGTTTTAACCCGTAGAGAGCTTTTTCAAGTTTAAAAACATAACCAGGATGGTTAGGGTTTGAGAAACCAGGGGGTTGTTCAACATAAACTTCCTCGCTGAGTTTTCCATTTAGAAAAGCACTTTTAACATCCATTTGAAAAACTTTGAAATCTTTATGGGCAGCATAAGCTAAAAAGAGTCTTATGGCTTCTAAACGAGCAACAGGTGCAAAGGTTTCATCATAGTCAATTCCTTCTTCCTGTCTATAACCTTGAGCAACAAGTCTAGCCTTATTGCGAATTATAGTCCCGTTTTCATCTAGCTTATTTCTGAAAACCCATTTGGTGCCTATGACAGTTTTATCAGAGGGTCTTGGAACAAGATTCCAAACTTTATTTGTACGAAATTCAGTTAGTTCTTCTTGCATAGCTGAAACCCAGCTAGGATCAGAGATAGCTTGATCTATCTTTTTAGTTTCAGAGAGAGAAATGAAGTTAACATAAAGACAGATATTACTTGTACCTCTACGTGTTTTGATACCTGCAGTGGGATCACCAATAATTTGATTTATTGGATGATTTGCTGTCCATCACTGAGCTGGTGGTTGAGGAGAGAGATCAACAGCAGATTCAGCGACCTGTTCTTCAGTTTCTGGAATAGTACTTGTTTCAGCAACAGGTACTTCATTTAGAATCAATTCAGGGGATTGATTTTTAGATATAGTTTGGTTATTCACTGAGGAATTTTCAAGAGTGGAATCAGCAACAGGAATCTGATTCAGAGGAGTAACATTCATCCCTGAAGATGGATGATTGTCTCTTGAGGAATTCACAGGGATTTCATTATCACGTTCTTCAGCAGGAGGTTGATTGCTGAAATAGGTTTCAGGTTCCCCATAATGAGATTTTATCTAGGCATTCAATTCTTCATCATCCTCAAGAGAATGAGATGGATGAATGGGACGAGATTCATCAAAGTTAACGTGCATGGATTCTTCAACATGTTGTCTTCTTTTGTTGAAGACTCTGAAGGATTTAGATATAGAGGAGTATCCGAGAAATATACCATCGTCAGCTTTTGGATCAAATTTACCCAAATGATCTCTGTCATTCAGAATGTAACATCTACATCCACAAATATGGAAATATTTCAGAGTAGGTCTTCTCCCATGAAATAACTCATAGGGGGTCTTCTTAAATCGTTTTACTATCAGGGATCAATTTTGAGTGAAGCACGATGTACTAACAGCTTCGGCCCAGAACTGAGTGGGTAGATGCGATTCGCTGAGCATTGAGCGAGCCGCTTCGATGATAGTACGATTTCTTCTTTCAGCAACACCATTTTGCTGAGGGGTTCTTACTGAGGAGAAGTTGTGAGAGATGCCTCTTTCTTCAAAGAAGTTAACCAGCGTACTGTTTTTGAATCCAGTGCCATGATCACTTCTTATGGAACGAACAATTAGATTGTTCAAAACTTCCATTCTTTTGATAAAAGAAATTATCTATTTCAGGGGTATCACTTTTAGATCGAAGGAAGAACACCCATGTGTATCTGGACTACTTATCAACAATCACTAAAGTGTATTTCTTCCCAGAGATAGATTGGACATTGACAGGTCCAAATAGATCCATGTGGAGTAGCTGAAGAGGAGCGGTCACTGAAGAAACTTGCTTTGACCTGAAGGAGGCTTTTGTCAGCTTTCCCTTCTCACACGCTGAACAAAGAGATTCCTTTGTAAAGGTATGATTTGGGAGGTCTCTGACTAGGTCTTTTTGAGACAATTCATTTATTGTCTTAAAGTTGAGGTGAGAGAGTCTTTTATGCCATAACCAATTTATGTCAGTGGATGCTTTAGAGATAAAGCACATGTTCTCAAAGTGAGAACTATTCATATTTATGACATATACATTTTCTACTCTTTTGCCTGTAAGGGCAAGCTTATCATTTCCGTCAGTGACAGCAGATCTATTCTTTAAGAATAGAACTTTGAAGTCTTTTTCACATAACTGACTAACGCTCAAGAGATTGTGCTTTAGTCCCTCAACGTAAGCAACACGAGAAAACGATGTGGCTCCATTGGATAGAGTTCCATAACCTTTAGTGTATCCTTTGCCATTTCCACCAAAGGTCACTGATGGACCAGCTTCTTCTTTGTAATCAGAGAGCAGAGATTTTCTGCCAGTCATGTGCTTTGAGCATCCGCTATCAAGATACCAGATACCTTTGGCACTCTACATACAACGAAAGATTAATTGTTTAAAGGTAACTATATTACTATGGGTCCTACTTGGTTAGATAGAGGATTGGCGGAGGAGCTACTAGCTGAAGAACTCTCTTCAGTGGATATCTTCACCTTTGATAGTTTTGCAACCTTGGTGGATTTCACTCTTGCTGATTTATCAGCTTGAGCTACTTTCTTTCCATGAGCTAGTTTATCAGCTCTAGTAGCGTTAGGACATTTGCTTGCAATGTGGGTAGTTTCACCACAATGATAGCATTTCCTATATTTAAAGGGTTTGGAAATCAGAAGGGAGCAGGAAATTTCTCAGGGATAGGTCCAAGAATTCCTTTATCCATGGTCCTTGGAGGTATAACAACCTTTTCAGGGGTAGGAGTGAGATCGATTTTAATTCTGGGGGTTGGTCTTTGAGAAAAGTCAGGGACCTTCTTTCCAGTTTTAGAAACTTTCTCTGAAGATTTCTTATTCCTATCTTGAGTTTTCTTATTCTTAGGAACTTGATTAAAAAACTCGTTCTTGATCACTTTCTTAGAATTAAGTATAGAAAGCTTCTCTTTAGAAGAGGAGGAAAAGAAGTTGAAGAAGAAGGATCAGGGATAGAGGAGACAAACATTCCAAATTTGAGCATGGAACGATCATTCTCTGATTCTTCCTTTTCAGGGTTATAGCCTAACCCACTTCTTACTTTCATAGGTATTTGAGCATTGATGATCTCATTGACTTTATCAGAAGCCTTACACCATCCTTCGATGGTTGCCTTTTCAGACTTGAGATCAGCGATAGCCTTTTCCCTATCAGCGATAGCTTGTTGTTTCTCGATGCTTATAGTTTGATTTGCAAAGACTTGGTCCTTGAGAGATTCCTCAATTTTAGAAAGTTCTTTGATTCTTATATGGAAATTTTTTAATTGTTCAGATAAGTCAGTGTTAATTCTCTCGGCCTTAATTTTTCCATTTAAAGCATCGTAGAAATCAACAGTCATAGCATCGAGAGCTGACAAGTTATCACCTTCAGAAGGTAAAGAGACAGAGGGAATAGTTACCTGAGTAGAAGGAGACTCAGAGGAAGAAGTCTCAGTGACTTCTTCAGCGTCCTCAATTCTTGCTATCAGACAGAGAAAGGCAAGATCTTCTTCATCTGAACCAGACTCTTCAGAGGTCTTAGCCCAGTCATCTTCAGCATCCCAGTCAACTTCTTCAGCGACAAGGCCTTTGCCTTTTTGTTGGTGTTTCTTCATATCTTTGTATTTGTTTTTTAATTTCAAATACTTCTCCTTTTTATCAGAGGTATGGGAGGTAGTGGGAGCTGCAACTTTCTTCGACCTGCATTCACTGGCAAAGTGACCCTTTCGCTGATAGTTGAAGCATATCGCTGAGGCTTTCTCAGCGGGCAACGTTTTTTGCTTTTCAGAGTCAGAGAGGTTAGAGGGTTTTTGAAAGTTGCTCTTTCTAGCAAATCTTTTAAAGTTATTAGTTAAGAGAGCTAGAGAGTTATCAAACTCAAAGATGTCAGCATCAGTGAGTTGATCTTCTGAATCAGTTTGACCTAATTCAGTGATGGAGGTGATAGTGGAAGAAGAAACATTTTTAGAAGAAGTTCCCTCAGAAGTCACATGTGCCAAAGAAGTACTTTTGGCACCTTTGAGTTCATTAATTAGGTTCTGCCTTAGAAGTTGAGATTGTTCCTCATTTAAGAGCATACCATATAATGCACTTAAGGACAAGGTTTCAAGATTCTTTGACAGCTTTAGACATGTAGTGTACACTGCCCATTGATCGGGTAATGCCTCCATGAATTTTGCCAGAATTTTAGCGTTTGAATATACTCTGTCGACTGATTTAAGATAAATCAGCAAACTGTTGAATCGCTGGTGAATTTGAGAAAGAGATTCACCCTTTTGATACATAAAACTCTCATATTTTCTTACAAGGTTTATGCATCTAGTGACTTTAACCTCAGAAGTTCCTTCATATTGGATACATAAAGTATCCCACATGGCCTTAGAAGTCCTCATTTTCATGACAGAATGATAGACTTCATCTGGTAAAGCATTGCTATTATAGATCTAGCTTTAGAGTCAATAGCAATTTCTTTCTTGTCTTCTTCAGTCCATCTGTTAGGAGTTCTAACAATAACCCTTTCAGGAATGGCTGGAGTAGCAGTGGTGGCAGGAACACTAGCTACTATTGTTGTAGGAACAAATGGTCCATTTTCTAGATAGTAGGGAATCATTGGATCAGATCCCTCTAGAAATAGAGACATTCTTTCCTTCCACAATGGAAAATTATCATGGCTAAATCTTGGAGGTTTAGCTAAAGATCCATTATCATTGTAGTTTGTATTAGGGTTTGACATTTTAAAATAGTTTTAAGAAAAAATATTTTAAAGATTTAAGAAGCAAACACTGCTCTGATACCACTTGTTGGTCCCTAAAGGGTCTACAAGAGTTCAATCAAGAGAGAACAGTTTGTAGAGGGGGGGGGGTGAATGCAAACACACACAGATTTTGGTTTTTAAATGAGTTTATTGAAAATAAACAAATTTACAGTTACAAGACGAAATAAGAACAAGTTTAACACCTATTCTATTGTAACTAAGAAACACTAAGTTTGATGCACAAGAAGATGAAAGAAAGAATAAAGAGGGTATAGGTTAGAAAGAAGCATGCATTAAGATTAAGAAGATATGTGCATCTTATTTATACCCGTTTGCCTTTAATGCAAGACAAAAGGTATATGCCACGTGTCAAGCTTAGACAGGAAGCTTGTCCTTGCTAATAAGACAGCCATGCTTTTGGCCGCATATGAACAGTACCATATCAGATATGATGGGGACATAAGAGACCAGTCGTACGTCCTTTTCTGACATGGTTCTAGGTATGACTTTTGTGCATCGAGGATAAGATCAATCTTTAATCTTGCAAAGGAAGCGTCATTTGATCGCTGAGGCTTAACAAGACTTCACACTTTGTGTACACAATCGCTGCTATCGCTGAACCGCTTCAGTTCACTTAGCTGATTATCTCTTTCTTCAGCTAGAGTCTTTGACTTTCGCTGAATGGTCTTCTGGTGTGATAGTTGATCTTCAGATCTTCAGTGATAAGCTTGTTGTTCGTTGATCTTCAGCGACCGCTGATGGTTATTAGCGTGTGCTATCGCTGAATATGAACAGTAGCTTATTCAATGGAATTTCACTAAGTATTAAAAAGGAATCATATTCAAATCTTTTAACAGGAGTTATGATCAACAATAGATGAGAGAGAAAAGAGGAGAGAGAAGGAGGCTAAACGACAATTTTACTTTTTGAGAAAAGGTAATTATGAACTTTGCACGTCCCTAGGGTATGAGTAGATAGGGAAACGCTATGGCTAAATTGTGTCAGAAGTATATTGACACGTTCTTTTTCAAAAATAATAACAATATCTTTTAAATCAATAAATGTTAATCATTATCCTTAAAACCCTCTTATCATTGAGAATAAATGCATTTTCAGTGAAGAGTTTTTCATTTCAAGAGACATTCTCTTAATAAGAAGACATTCAGAGAGTGTAAGAAAAGACTATCATACCTTGGCAAGATTTCCATACCATGTACGTGAAATCAGGGTATCACATGAGGATTTTGAACAAATGTTTTTGTAGGTTATCATATGCCCACGACACGTGTCGCACAGGGATACTGCTAAGAAGTACGTAAACCTATAGGGTCGCACGCAAAGAATACATTTGCTTCCATTTGAAAGTAACCCGAAAGCCATATTTGACAGTTAAATAGTTAATCTTGCAGAATAGTTATAAAGTATGTGTCAAAATGTAATTATGATAATTACGGGATATTATCTATAAATAATTATGATTATTTAATGTTTTAGATAATCATGTAATTATTTAATGTTTTATATAAACAATATAATTGTTTAATGCTTTAGATAATTATATATTTATTTACAGATAAACATTAAACCTATTTTTGAGTTATGAGCTGACTATGATACCAGTCCATATAAATAGGTTGATAGACCAAATCAATTTAAATGAATTCATTCTTTAGATTTGGTTATCAGTAAAACACAGAAAAGAAACTTTTATTTTCTGTGAAACACATATAGATTTAGGGTTCTTGGGCTAGCACTCGGAGGCAGAAAGCGTGTTCGTGTGTGGACTACCATAGAGGAAACCTCAGTTGGTTTCTTGGTGCTCAGTCAAGTCTCCGTCTGATCTATAAAGGTACAATTCTAAACTCCCTATGGTGTGTTATTTTTTAATTAAATGTCTCATTGGATCCGGCTTTTGGTTTTATGCTTGACTTGTTGACCCTTTCTCTCTAGGATCTTGGGCGATTCTAGGGTTTCGAGTTTGTCTGTTCGTGATTCTTGGTGGTTTCGAGTTTGGTGTTTTCGATCTAACGTTGTGGATTTGTACCTGCCTCTAACTTTTGTGGTCCTCAATCAGTTTTGGATTGTGTTTCTAAGATCTGATCGTAAAAGACGATTTAAATCGGTGCTGATAAGTGTCTGGTTTGATCGTAGTTTGCATCACATCTTGGCTTCAATCGTTACTGGTGCGGACGTACTCTCGGTCAGAAGGCAACTAGGGTTTGGTTTTTTTAGGGTTTACGGCGGCGGCTTTGGGTTGCTTGTTTGGGTTGGTTGACTGGCGGTCATGGCAGTGGATAGTCGTATATG
Organism: Silybum marianum; assembly: GCA_036898165.1. Lineage (NCBI taxonomy): Eukaryota > Viridiplantae > Streptophyta > Magnoliopsida > Asterales > Asteraceae > Silybum > Silybum marianum. The sequence goes on along the minus strand of CM072540.1, from coordinate 7,634,024 downwards.
GGAAGATATCAAACCTTTCCTGCCTAATCTGTGACTTTAAGCCAAACTCGAAACCCTAGAATCGCCCAAGATCCCAAAATTATCTTATAAGGGGTTGTGACACTTATGTTAAGCAGAAAGCTTTTGAGAAGCATGGTTCAAGGTCTCAAAAGTGCATCTTTGTGGAATATCCAAAAGAGATAATTGGATATTATTTCTACGGACCCGACGAGAACAAACTATTTGTTGCGCGACATAGTGGATTTTTAAGACAGATTGCCCATCTTTTTCTTTTATTTTGGGGAAAATAAAATGAGTTTCTAAACAAAAACCACTATGGGGACAAAGTAGAGAGAATTCTATAAACCACAAAATGAGACTACGGTTGAACTAACGATCAACAAGATGTTGAATAACGAGATACAAACAATCCGAAGATCGGGTAGGAACCATCAGGATTCTTCTGGATGTTAAAACCACATTCTTTAAATGGAACTTTAGGCGAGGACGTGTACATGGTTTTAAGTATCCAAAATATTCCGATAAAGGTATGCAAGTTGCATAAATCCTTTTATAGACTAATGAAAATATCTCGTAGTTGAAATCTTGTGTACGCAAGAAGGTCAGTGGGAGCATAATAGTATTCTTGTTAAAAGACGATATATATATATATATATATATATCCTTGGCATAAAGATCTATCGAGATTGATCTAAACGCTTAATTGGATTAAGTCAAAGTACATACATTGGCAAGATCTTGAAACACTTCAAGATGAAGGGTTCCAAGAGAGGAGACGGACTGTATGAAAGGTGTCCCTATTCGGCCATCGTGTAAGCCATGTTATGTATTAAACTGAACGTCTCTTATGCCAAAAGCATGACGAGCAGACCCAAGTGATGCTCACTAGGTAGTAGTAAAGAATATCCGAAAATATCTGAAAAGACCTAAGGATATGTTCTTACTACTGAAGGGCCGCCAGAAAAGATATTCGTGTATGCGAGGATATGTAGATGCTAGTTTCCAAACCGATTGTAATGACTTTAATCGCAGTAAAGGATACACATTTTAAAACCATAAAACTGTAAGCTATAAGAGGTACAGACACAATAGCATAATTCACTACAAAATTGATAGATCATCGTTTAAAACCCATGAGTCAGAACAATCATGTTGCTTACTCTGGTCATCTCTTATAAGCTTGAAGTTTTTGTAAAAACATTGAAATGATCTATTATTTTAGTAAACTTTGTTTGAACAATAAACCAGTTATGTTTTTATATGTTTTGGCATATTGGATATGAGTATTTACATTAAACATCTATGTGTTCAATATTAGCATGTTTAAGTATCCTTAAATAAATGTGATGATCACATTATTTAAAATTGTCCTTGATCGCTTATTACCAAGGGACCTGGTAATAAATAAAGATCATTGTAAAATCTGGTCATAGTCTAAGTAGGAAGTGCACTGGGTGCAACAAGAGTCACATGCACTTGTCCGGGGGACAGGTGTTGGACAAGACCCACAGTCAGGATCACCTAATAGATCGGCGTCATAAGGTGAGTCTTGAAATGGTGGACACTCCTATCCTCAGACTTGAGATGCGCATTGGTACTTAATGCAGAAGGAGTGTTATACTTTGATCTAATCTAACGTTATCCTTAACCGGGTAATCATAAAGGTTTATGTTGGGTATGACACAAATTGTATATAAAGTCGTGTAGATGCAATATGGGATTTGCTCCTCTCAAGTTGAGAGAGATATTTATGGGCCCCTCGATGACATAGTTTGATTCACATAGCCATAGACAAGTGGATTAGTTGAACTAATAACACATGTCTGAATCAAATATGTTGGGATCGAGAAACATAACCTTTGAACCATGAAGGGTGAAATAGATCTATGCCTTTAGTTCAAAACAAAATATTGTGAAGCAAAAGGATAAGAAATGATAATACCACATGATTAATTGGATTAATCAGAATGTTCGAAGGAAAAGCACATTTACATAGCCTTGGGGGCGGTGATGTGTTGCTAGACGCTTACCACCGTCTGTGTTACTGTGTATCGTGTGCAAGTGGGAGAATGTAAGTTATTATATGCCCACGACATGTGTCACACAGAGATACGGCTGAGGAGTACGTAAACCTATAGGGTCGCACGCAAAGAATACGTTTACCTCCATTTGAAAGTAACCTGAAAGTCATGTTTGATAGTTAAATAGTTAATCTTGCAGAATAATTATAAAGTATATGTTAAAATGTAATTATGATAATTACGGGATATTATCTGTAATAATTATGAGAGATAATCATGTAATTATTTAATGTTTTATATAAACAATATAATTATTTAATGCTTTAGATAATTATATATTTAGTTACAGATAAACATTAAACCTATTTTTGAGTTATGAGTTGACTATGATACCAGTCCATATAAATAGGTTGATAGGCCAAATCAATTTAAATGAATTCATTTTTTAGATTTGGCTATCAGTAAAACACAAGAAATAAACCTTTTCTTTTCTGTGAAACACAAATAGATTTAGGGTTCTTGGGTTAGCACCCGGTGGAGGCGGAAAGCGTGTTCGTGTGTGGACTACCATAAAGGAAACTTCCGTTGGTTTCTTGGTGCTCCATCAAGTCTCCGTCTGATCTATAAAGGTACAATTCTAAACACCCTATGGTGTGTTATTTTTTAATTAAATGTCTCATTGGATCCGGCTTTGGGTTTTATACTTTAGAATAGTTTTCTAGTTTGTAACCAAAAGATGTGGGTCACTGAGAATTTTCACTCTTCAGCGTTCAACATTCCAAGTTCGCTTATTAAAAGATTAAGTATTAATTCTTCAAGAGGTTTTGTAAAAAGGTTAACGAGTTGATATTTAGTGAGTACAAAATGAAGTTCAATTTCACAATTCATAACATGATCTCTGATAAAATGATACTTGATCTCAACATGCTTGGTTTTAGAGTGAAAAACATGATTATTGAAGTTCAATTTCACAATTCATAACATGATCTCTGATAAAATGATACTTGATCTCAACATGCTTGGTTTTAGAGTGAAAAACATGATTATTTGCTATTGCAATAGCACTAGTGCTATCACAACATATAGGAATTTTAGATAACTGAATGTCATAGTCACTGAGTTGATTTCTCATCCAAAGGATTTGAGCACAAGCACTCCCAACGGCTACATATTCAGCTTCAGCGGTTGAAGTAGACACTGAATTTTGCTTGTCAAACATACCAACTTCCCCCTAGAAGCTGACAGCCTCTAATGGTGCTCTTCCTATTAATTTTGTTTCATGCAAAATAACTATCTGAATAACCAGTTAGAATGAACCCTTAATCTTTAGGATACCAAAGATCAAGATTAGGAGTTCCATTTTAGATATCTAAAAATTCTCTTTACAGCGATCAGATGGGATTCCTTGGGTTCAGATTGATATCTAGCACACAGACAAGTTGAGTACATGATATTTGGACGACTTGTTGTAAGGTACAGCAGTGATTCGATCATTCCTTTATAGGCGGTGACATTAACAGGTTTCCCATCGGGGTCCTTGTTTTTCAGAGGAGGTGCTATAGTAGTTTCATTGAGAACTTTGAGTGAGATCAAATTTCTTCAGCATGTCTTTAACATACTTACTCTGGAAAATGAAGACTCCTTTGTCGGAATGCTTTATTTGAAGGCCAAGGAAATATGTTAGTTCACCCATCATACTCATTTTGTACTCTTTTTTTCATACGTCTTGAAAAGCGAGTAAAAAGCTTAGGTTTTGTGGAACCAAATATTATGTCATCGACATATATCAGAGAGAGAAGGATGTGACCCTTATACTTTCTGAAAGACAAGGTTTGATCAATCTTTCCACGAACAAATTTTTCATTTAAGAGATATTTAGATAGGGTATCATACCAAGCCATGTGAGTTTGTTTTAACCCATAGAAAGCCTTATTTAGTTTATATACATAACCTGGATGCTTAGGATCAGAGAAGCCTCGAGGTTGTATAACATAAACTTCCTCATTAAGTTTGGCATTCAAGAAGGCACTTTTAACATCCATCTGAAAGACTTTAAAGTCTTTATGGGATGCATAGGCTAGAAAAAGTCTAATTGCTTCTAACTTGGCAACAGGGGCAAAGGTTTCATCATAATCGATACCTTCTTTCTGTCTGTATCCTTAAGCAACAAGTCGAGCCTTGTTACGGGTTACGGTGCCATTTTCATCTATCTTGTTACAGAACACCCATTTGGTGCCAATAAAAGTTTTTCCAGATGGACGAGGAACATGATTCCAGACTTTGTCTCTCTGAAACTCAGTTAGTTCTTCTTGCATAACACTGGTCCAATTAGGGTGAGTGATAGCTTCATCAATCCTCTTAGGTTATAAAACAAAAATAAAGTTTACAAATAGATAGATATTATCCATACCCCCATCGGGTTTTAATACCTGTACCTGGATCACCTATTATCTGATCGATGGGATGATGACGAGTCCATCGATGAGCTGGTAGTTGAGGAGATTGATCAACAATTGATTCAGCGACAACTTGTTCAGGGGTTAAGGAAGATGCTTCAGCAACGGCTTCTTCAGCATTTCCTAACATCATTGGTGGAGATCCAGAAGGGTTATCATTCTCTGGAGTAGAGTTTGATATTTGATCATTCACTGATGAGTCGGTGTTTGAAGTTTCAGAAGAAGGTATATGATTAATAGGAGTAATGATTATTCTAGAGGAGGAAGCATTGTCACTATTAATCATAGTGGGAATAATATGAGGTTCTTTATCATCATTGATTTAGGTGCTTGGAGGAGGACTGAAAAATGATTCGGGTTCACCAAAGTGAGACTTCATCCAGTTGTTCAACTCTTCGTCGTCTTTAGGGACGGGATAGAGTTCACTGAACGTGATTCATCAAAGTTGACGTATATAGTTTCTTCAACAACTTGTCTTCTTTTGTTGAATACTCTAAAAGCCTTGGATACCGAGGATCACCCAAGAAATAAACCATCATCAGCCTTTGGATTGTATTTTTCGAGATGATCTCTGTCATTCAGGATATAGCATTTATATCCAAAAATGTGTAGAAAGCTTTAAGATGGCTTTCTTCCATGAGATAGTTCATATGCTATTTTCTTGAATCTTTTAACTTTTAAGGATCGATTCTGAGTGAAACATGCAGTGTTAATTGCTTCAGCCCGGAAGTGAGTTGGTAGATGAGATTCGCTGAGCATAGAGCGAGCAACTTTAATGATAGTTCGATTTCTTATTTCAGTAACAACATTTTGCTGAGGAGTACTGACACTAGAGAATTTATAATAAATTCCTTTGTCTTCAAAGAAATTAGGTATTGTTTTTGAATTCAGTGTCATGATTACTTCTCAGAGATCGAAAGGTGAGATTGTTCAGGATTTCCATCTTCTTGATGAAGGAAATGATTTCTTCAGGAGTGTCACTCTTGGATTTGAGAAAGAACACCCAAGTATACCTTGAATACTCATCAACTATGACAAGTGTATACTTCTTTCCAGATATGGAATGGACATTGATAGGTCCAAAGAGATCCACATGGAGTAAGTGAAGATGAGTAGTCACTGAAGATACTTGCTTTGATCTGAAACTTGCCCTTGTCAATTTTTCTTTTTCACATGTTGAGCAAAGAGATTCATTTGTAAAATATGCTTAGGGAGTCCATTGACAAGTTCTTTTCTTGATAAATCATTTATCATTTTTGAAGTTCAGATGAGAGAGTCTTTTATGACAAAGACAATTTACATCTAGTGAGGCGTTAGAAAGAAAACAAATGTTCTCTGAATGATAACCATCCATGTTAATGATATAGACATTTTCAGAGCGTTTGCCTTTTAAGGCAAGTTTATCATTCTTATCAGTGACAACACATTTTGTCTTTGTGAATAAGACTTTGAAGTCTTTATCACAGAATGACTAATGCTCAACATGTTGTGCTTTATTCCTTCAACATAAGGAACGCGATTGAAGGAAGTTGCTCCATTGGTTTGAACACCATAGCCTTTGGTGTATCCTTTTCCATTTCCACCAAAGGTCATGGAGGGACCTTTTTCTTCCTTGAAGTCAGAGAGTAGGGTTTTTGTTCCAGTCATGAGTCTTGAGCATCCACTATCAAGTTACAAGACACCTTTCACATCCTGCATTAGATAAGTTAATTAATTTTCATAGGTACCCATAGAACTATGGGTCCTACAGTGTTAATGGAAATGATGGAAGCAACATCTTTCTCATCCTCTGAAGATTTTACTTCAGTGGACTTTGTCACCTTAGATGTATTACCAACTTTGGTGGATTTCACCTTAACTGATTTGTCAGTCTTGGCTACTTTCTTTCCATGAGAGAACTTCTCAGCCTTGGTGGCATTTGGGCACTTGCTTGTATTGTGAGTAGTTTCCCCACAATGGTAGCATTTCCTAAATCTGAAAGAAGATTTAGTACCAGAATCATGAAACATAGAAGGCTTAAGATTTTCAGGACCAGTACCAATAATTCTTTTCTCCATAGACCTCGGAGGAACCATAGGTTTAGAGGGAGTGAGATCTATCTTGATTGGGGAGTTGATCTCTGAATATATTCAGGGATCTTCTTCCCAGAAGTTAAAGGATGACTCAGTGAAGGAGTAGAAGGACTCTTCTTCAATTTAGGAGATTTCTTGACCTTAGGAGCATGAGTAATGGTCTTGCCTTTAATCACATTCATTGAGTCCTTGGAGAGGGGTTCAGAAGGTTTTGACTCAAGTGTTAAGGAATACTGAGTAGAGGTGTCAGGGATAGAGGATACAAAAGTTCCAAACTTAAGTGTTCTTTGACAATTTAAGACATGTAGTAAATGTGTCCCATTGTTCAGGAAGAGATTCCATGAACTTTGTCAGTACTTCAGAGTTAGATTATTCTCGACCAATTGTTTTCAGATCTACGATCAGACAGTTGAATCTTTCATGAAATTGAGAAGGTGTTTCATTCTTTCCACAAATGAAACTTTCATAACGTCTCACCAAATGCATTTTCGAGATTCTTGCACCTCATTGGTTCCTTCATATTGGATACAAAGTGTGTCCCACATGGATTTTGAGGTTCTCATTTTCATGACAGGATGATACACATCATCTGGCAGAGGCATAGCAATAATAGATATAGCTTTTGTATCAACAACGAGTTCATTCTTGTCTTCCTCACTCCATTAATGTGGAGCTTTGGGGATACGTCTCTCAGGAATAGCAGCAAAAGTGGTAGTCTCAAGGACTGTAGGGACTATAGCTATTGGAACGAATTGTCCGTTGTCTATATAGTAGGGGATCTTAGGACCTGACCTTTCTAGGAATAGAGTCATTCTTTCCTTTTAGACAAGGAAATTATCTTCGCTTAACTTTGGAGGATTGGCAAGTGATCCATTGTCATTATAGTTTGTATTCTGATTAGCAATTTTAAAAACAAGATATTAGTTTTTAAAGATATAAAGCAATAAATACTGCTCTCATACACTTGTTGGTCCCTAAGGAGTCCATAAGAGTGTATAAGTATAGAGACAGTTTGTAGAAGGGGGGGGGGATGAATACAAACACAACTTTTTAAGTTTAAATGAGTTTATTTCAATTAACAAATTTATAGATTGTAAGCGGAATAAGAACAAGTATGAATACCTAGTTTCTTACAATCTAAGAATCACTAAATATTTTGATGCACAAGATATGAAAGAGAAATATTCAGAGGGTCAAGGAAAGATCAAGTATGCATGAAGATGAATAAGAGGTTCTTCATCTATTTATACCCAATGCATTAAATGCAAGTCAGGGGGTACGTGCCACGTGTCAAGTATCCATTGGAGACTTGTCCTTTGTTAATAAACCAACCATGCTTTTGGCCGAATATGAATAGTGACACTACCAGAGTTGGTAGGCACGTGGGAGACAATCAACTAACTCCGTACGTACTTTCTGACATGGGTATGGGGAGGTTGACATTTGTGCATCGAAGGTAAGATCAACTTTAATCTTGTTAAGTAAGCTTCATTTGATCGCTGATACCTAAGGGTTCAAGGATGATCCCTTCAGGTACCACTGAGGCATATACAAGATCTCATACTTTATGTTGACAGTTGTTGCTATCACTGAACCGCTTATCATGAGCTGACTGTTTCTTTCTTCATCTAGGTCTTCGACTATCGCTGAAGGATCTTTTGATGTGAATGTTGTCTTCATGTCTTCTAGTTCTAAATAGCATCCCTAATAAGTGCAATCAGTGTTTGCATTCGCTGAATCTGAATAGTAACTAAAACTAAGTTTTTCACTAAGTAGAAAGAGGAATCATAATTAAATCACTTAAGCAGTTTGTATCAACATACGAAACTACTCATCTATCTTCCGCATACATGCGAGGAATTATCTGGTGCTTTACAATCAAAGCCGCAAATCTTGACCAGATAAAAGTCTTTCACTTCTTTATTTCTCATGTACTTTTTTTGTATATAAATTAGAGTAAGTTACAGTTTTTGTCTCTGTGAATTACATAATTTTTTTTGAAAGGCATCAAATTATATTACCACCACAAAAACCAACCGAACAAAGCAAAGCTTCAACAACAACCCAGGAGCAAGAGTAAAACGACAGTAACCTACGAAATCAAAAAACATAAAAAAGAAGCAAGAGACAGAAGGTTTGCAAGGAGCAAACTAAACCGCAGTGCCTACAAAAACCAACCCGAAAAAATACAAAAAGAGCAGCAACTCAAAACGCCTTCGACTAAGCCACGAACTAAATGCATAGTGGTTGTCCCTGGGCAGGCACATAAAAAGAACACGAACCCCACCTATGACTCTTCAAACCCCTGAATAGGCATGTTAACCCATGCTCCCAAATCAACAGATCCGTAATCGATCTTCTTGAAATCCATTCGAACACACGTACCTTTATTTCAGCAAATAGAGTCTCGATCGAAGCCGATTTACCTCGGAAAACAATATTATTTCGATGTCTTCAAAGTAGGTATAAAGCACCCCACATCAAAGCTTGCCAGATTCTTCGCAACCATGGGGAGAAGGAGAGAGCCACCGGGTGATTAATCTTTATAGGGATAAGGGTATTTCGTTGAGCTTCCAGGAGAGGGTCACCAACTCTAAGAGTTTTCTCATCAATCATAGACCTTAGTTTGCTGACCGCAAAATTTCGTTGAGTATCAAGTAACCACCACCACCTGTCCTTGTGGATACGAGAAGGCTAGGCATTATGGATTAATCAGAAAGCTCCCCTAACTTGTTTAAAACTCGACATCTAGGCTCCCTAGTCCAGCACCATTTCCAGACCCATCGATCATTTTCTCAACATCCCCGACACGCTACTTTTACCCCTTTTCCAATTCTAATCTGAACAAACGAGGGAAACGATCTCGTAGGCAAAAGGGACCTAACCAGTTATCTAACCAAATGGAGACCAACGAACCATCCCCTAGTTTTTTAATAAATAAAGAAGAGAACTCCACACCAAACGAATCGATATCCAAACCCGTTATTTATTTATTAAATATTGTATAAAAAGTGGAAAAAGACTAAAATACTCCTGACTTCACGAGGGTTTTTACGATCGTTAAAGAGTGGGCCAAATGCGAACGTTTTTAAAAACAACAATGACCATCTTGTAATTTCGAATTATAAGGACCAAAAATGTTATAATTACCAATAAACCACATACACCAAATTTGTAGTTTACTTATTTATTTGTTAATTTGTTATATTTTTATAATTTCAAATTTAATATTAGTTAAGATAATAGTTAGGAGTTGTTTCGTTGGCTTTTCATTAAGTCGGTCATGTATGGATAAAGTTATTTTTATAAATTAGAAAGGTCTTTGTTTGAGACAGGTATTTTCCTCGATGAAAGGAGCGCGTTTTTATTTGAGACGGGCGGATTTAAATAAAACTTGTCTAGATCCATAAAGTTTTACCTATAACCTTACTGAATAAGTCACTTTCTATATTATTAACCTATTATCAAACAATCATGTATAACTAAATAAATGATTCGTTATAAGTCAAAATAAACTTATTAAGTTGCTAATAAACATGTCTAAATGTAATCCATGGAAATCAAAATATATTAGTCTTGAATTTTTTTTTTAAATTTAATTTTAAATAAAAACTAAATTAATTAAAGAAAAAAAAAATATGGTTGGCCAAGAACATTTAAGCGCATTCAGCGCAATCTCTTGATGATACCTTGGAACGTCGCCAGCTTGGGAATCATTCCCTTAAAAGCAAATACAACAATTTGTGGCCACTCATTTGGGATTAATAGCTGTTTTTATCATTTTTAAACAAAATTGAAAATACAATTATGTTAAAAATTAAAGTATTTTTATTTAATTGTTATTTAAAATAATATATATCTTAAAAATAAATTTACAAATATATAGTTTGAAAACGCTCTATTTTTTTCGAAGTGCTTTTCAGACCATGTCCGGACAGAATTATGATTGTATAAAAATCTAGACTTGATAAACTCTCGAGAATTTAATTATTTTGGACATTTTTTAAAATTGGTTTACCAAAATAACCAATTTTTTTTTGTTTTTACCAAAATGACCAAAATCTCTACGAAATACATATCGATACACACCTCAGATCGAGTAGACTTCAAAAACACCCAAAACGACGTCGTTTTGGCCAAAATTGCTCCGCCATATACCGAATACCTCTGCCACATGGCGGAGGGGCCTAAAACGACGTCGTTTTGGGCTGTTTTTCGCGTATCCCTGGACCGTATACGAATACCTCCGCCACACCGTATGAATACCTCCGCCACATGGCGGAGGGACCCAAAATGACGTCGTTTTGGTTTCTTTTTTTGCCTAGAAACTTTTTTTAAAAAATAGCCCATTTAATTTATTTAACTTAAACCTGGAAGGGTTTTTTGAAAAAACTGGAAGGTGTTTTGTGATTTCTGTGTTTTTAGTGGTGGATTGGAGATGGTCTAAGGGACGAAAGGCTATTTGCTCAAAAAGTTAAATAATATTTTAATTTTTTCTATCAATAAAAAGCTTCCATGCAAAAAAAGGGCCCAAAACGACGTCGTTTTGGGTCCCCTCCGCCATGTGGCGGAGGTATTCATACGGTGTGGCGGAGGTATTCGTATATGGTCCAGGGATACGCGAAAAACGGCCCAAAACGACGTCGTTTTGGGCCCCTCCGCCATGTGGCGGAGGTATTCGGTATATGGCGGAGCAATTTTGGCCAAAACGACGTCGTTTTGGGTGTTTTTGAAGTCCACTCGATCTGAGGTGTGTATCGATATGTATTTCGTAGAGATTTTGGTCATTTTGGTAAAACAAAAAAGAAATTGGTCATTTTGGTAAACACATTTTCTAAAATGCCTAAAATAATTAAATTCCCTAAACTCTGTACATCTGAAATTGAATCTTGTATAGATGTGATATTCTAGCATATTCTTAAGGGCCTCAACCACTATGTCACATTTAGGAGTGCTCAAAAACCCGACCAACACAATCCAATGCGAAATAACCCAAACCAACCCAATGTTTAATCAATTGTAAAATCTTCAAACAATAGGTAATGGGTAGGAATTGGGTTACGATTATTTGAACGCAACCCAACTCGATGAACCCGATATCTTTTTATTTCTTAGAGTTAATATAATTGTTAAGTTTCTATTAAGGAGAGGCTAATGGCACGGGCACCCCTATAGTACGCAAAATGGCACATCTACCAAATGAATTCATCATCACATACATCAACAATAAACCCAACTTTTTACATTTCCAATCTTATAAAAGTACGACAAATTCCGTGCATACCCCTACTAAGGGAGTGTCATTAGCACTCCCCCTCTATTAATATGCAGATTAACCAATTACACAATCATGTACCATCTTCATTGACTTATATTTTCAATGTCTTCATCGTCTCTATATAACTTCTTTTCATTCGTATACATGCTTAGTAAATGTGTATACATAAATGCGAATTGAGAAAAATACGTGAATGTAACATATTTAAGAAGGAGTATGAATAAGTTATACCAAATGATTGATGATGAAAAAGACATTATGGGTAGAGAAAATTGTCGGTCTCAAAAGGGTCTAGAGTGTATAGATATCACACAGTTTGTAGAGGGCGGGGAATAAATACAAACACAAACTTTTACTTTTTAAATGAGTTTATTGATCATAAACAAATTTACAGATTGTTGCGGAAATAAGAACAGATTATAAAACCTATTATAAACAATCTAAAAACACTAATACGATGCACAAGAAAGGAGAGAACAGAATGAGACAGAGGCAGATCCATAAAATTGTCGAAGTGGTTGCACCAGTGAACTATCATAATATAAAATAAAAATTAATCAAAAAATACGGTTTGTATTAAAACCAATAAATTAGTTACTAACAAAAATTAACCTCAAATAATAACAAATTATCCTCACTTTAAAAACCTTTTCATGATTTTCTTTGTAAAACATTACACTCATCCTTAAGCTTTCAATAGTTATGGTTTCACCATTTCCAAACTTAAAAATTTACATACTATGGTACCAAATCTATGGTTGAACAACATACCACATCACTTCATGTGGATCCGATCCGCCCCTTATGATATACACATGCAACTAATGTTAAAAATATGTTATTTTTTATTTGTGTTAATATTAACAATATAATTAATTTTAAAGATATCCAATATTCAACTCGTTTCGAAGGTATCAACGAGACCTTTCTAACGATGTAATTTGTATAAGAAAATATGTCTTCTTTTTAATGCTTTTAGCTATCAATTTATTAATTAATTATTATGATAAAAGTATAAAATAAAATTTTAAAAAGGAAGGGAAGTAAACTAAAACAGCTAAAGTCTTTAAAAGGTCAAAAGCCTAACTCATATTTCCGTCCATTATCCTCAAATATAGCATGATGGACACGTTTATTTCTTAATTTTTCATTTAAACGCGCTAGAGGTTTTAATGTTTATGGTTTTAACCCCAAAATCTTATGGTTTGACCTCAAAAAACATATGGATTCACACTTATATACCTTGAAAATTTTACACTTAGGCCCTATAGTTTTGTGGTTTCACGAGCAACCACACTATAAAGCATAGATCCGCCCCTGGAAAGAGAGGTTCAAGAAGAGATATGGATGCATAAGGATGAAGAAGAATTTCTTCATCTACTTATACACACTGAATTAAATGCAAGTCAGAGGGTACACTCCACGTGTCAAGCATCTATTGGAGAGCTTCTCTTTTATTCATAGTGTATGTTGGCTTTTGGTGGCTTATGAACAGTTAACCATCAGGGTTGGTAAGCACATGGGGAGCAATAAAACAACATAGTACTTGTACCCTCTCTAACAGGTCTGGGGTTGTCCTTTGTGCATATAGGATAAGAACAAAACTTAATCTTGTCGAGCAAGATTCGTTTAACTACTGATATAGAAGTATGGTTGAGGATTCTTCAGGTATCATTAAGTCTTGATTAAATTCCACATTTGTATCGACATTTTTGTTATCACTAAAGCCAATTCAGATCATGAACTTACATGCTTATATCTTCAGCTACTCCTTTGACATCGTTGAAGGTTTCCTTGATATGGGTTTTGTCTTTGGGGTTCATTCAAGTTCAAAGACTGTTTAGAGATATTTTCAGCGATCACTAAGTGTAGTGAGTGATAAGTTTGCTGAAACAAAACATAAACTAAAACCTAAGAATTTTACTAAGTATAATGGGTCATCATTAAATCACTAAAGGAGTTTCGATCAACAAAAACAAGATATTCAAGGTAACAAACATATAAGAATATTTTGAGGTACCAAAGTATCAACCCGGCCAACTCGACTAACTCGTAGGGTTTGGTTTTGTTGGATTGCACTTTGGTTTGAGTTGGAATTTTTGAAACCGAAAATATTAGGTTGGATTGTTTTTATGTCCTAAAACCCGATCAACTCAACCCATGAACACCCATAGCCACAGCCCTTGTGGTTAAAGAAACAATCTATTTTATTGTTTATATTTGTATGTACTTGATACAGAGAGGTTTCGGGACTTAACGAGACTTTTCTTCCATCTTTGGAGAATAAGAAAACGGGCTCGAAAGAAACTCGTAAATCTACATTGGAAACTGAAAAATAGTTCTTTGTGCAACTTGGGTTGCGTGTCGAGTCGCGGGCGCGTTCTAACGAGTCCTGAAAGGAGTGTGTTTATTTGTTTGTTTAATTATTTTATTTCTTAATTAGTTTAGGGTAATTATTTAGATTTAATTATTATTTATTTGTTTTCTAATCAAATTAGGATTATTCTTACTGGTTTCCTTATTATTAGTTTACTTATCATAAGTTTCCATATTATTAGTTTACTTTTATCAGTTAGTTTTATAGTTGATTTAGGTTTAGGATTTATTTAGTTTCCATAGTTATTTTCATTAGTTTAGCTATAAATAGGATTTATTGTTTTCATTATTAGTCAAGATTTTTATCAATAAAATTATTCTTCTCCTTGAGAGTTTTAAGAGTGTTCTCTTATTTTCTTTGAGTTTTACAACTGTAATTCTCAACCCAAAAGAGTTTAGACGTTTGTCGATCCTTCCACAAATCTACGCTGCGTCAGTACTTTTTGCACACATATTGAAAGTTCATCCTATTAGTTATAGTTTTTTAAATTATACAACGATTAAAAAATGAGAATTTTGCTGAAATGGCCATTCTGGGAACTGAAATTGCGAAAATAGTCATTTACTACCACAAAGTCCAATTTTTCCCCATTTTTTGCAAAAAAGTCCCTGACTACGCCATTGCGTAATCAGGCCCTCAACTTTGGAAAAGTGGCAAAAATGGCCCCTAAACTTGAAAGTATGGCAAGATAGTTTGAAAAATGACAATTTGGTCCCTGTAGTATACTACGCCATGGCGTAGTATCATATGGCGTAGTTGCCATTTTGAAAAGTTGGCAAAAATGGCCTCTGGACTTGGAAGTGTTTTGAGTAAGAATTAAAAATGACACTTTGCCCCTGGACTGGTACTACGCCACGGCGAAGTGACCCAATTTTTAAATTTTGGCAAAAATGACCCCTGGACTTGGAAGGGTTTTGAGGTAAGAATTAAAAATGACATTTTGGCCTCTGGACTGGTACTACGCCATGGCGAGAATTAATTTTTTTTTAATAAACTTTTTTTATATAATTAATTATTTGAACCTTAAGGATTTCGTTTTAATAATTTCTTATAAATTATTTTATATAAACTTTGTTAATAAACTTTTTTTTATATAATTAATTATTAAAGAACACTTTAATATTTTGTTTTATAAGTTTTTAAACCGAAAATACAATATTACAAACAATAATCGCAACATACATTTAAATACTACAAACAATAATTTAAACCGAAAATCTAGTGCGGATAAATTTTTTGACAAAAGATGATCCAGTCAGCCTTCTTGTTGATTTCTGCCTCTAGATATGTATAGGTTTCTTTGATGTCATTAATCTCCGCCTCATCTAGACGTAATTCATGTTGTAGGACTTTTAGTTTGCGTTTTTTTTTCCATCAAATAGCGCCTGTTTTTCTAGTTGAATCTTCCGGTTATTTTTCCATAACTCTGATAACCTTTCAATTTCTTCGTCTGCCTCTTTACACAATGCCTTGAGCTTTGAAGGCATGACTTGAGTTGCCGGAGGGTTTGAGTCTCGGTTGAATAAAAGGCTCTCGTCATAGGTTGGCGGGGTATCTCCGTTATATGAACGCCTATAGTTTCGCCATGCGGCATCGTATTCTAGCTCTTCATCATCTGTTATTGCATGATGGGCCCTAGTTTTTCCAATCTGTCTCCACTCCTCGTCCGTTTCAGGCGCTTTCCATCTAAGCCTGAACTTTCCATCATTCAGCTGTTTTTTATTGGCTGAGCCTAAAGAAGGTCCAGACTCATCAATCGATCTCTTGTCGTAGCGGCAGTTTCCAGACATTGGTTAAATGTAGTAAGTTAGAGATTGCAAGTTATTTCTTCAACATACCACGTATTTATAGTTGCGATATTTGTCATGAGATAGTTAGACGTATTGGTCACGATAGCCGTGACAAACATCTGTCAATACTTTTCAGGAGAATCCTGACTACTTTTTCAGATGAATCTGTCATAACTTTTCAGCCGAATCTTGACTACTTTTTCAGACGAATCTGTCTTAACTTTTTTCAGGCGAATCTTGACTACTTTTTCAGACGAATCTGTCATAACTTTTCAGGACTACTTTTTCAAACGAATCTGTCATAACTTTTCAGCCGAATCTTGACTACTTTTTCAGACGAGCTTCCATCAGGTACGCCAAGGCAAGTACGCCATGGTGTAGTACCAGAGTTTTGGGGACTAAATGTGGCAGTTTTTTAAAGTTCAGGTGCTAGCGGGTATTTTTTTAAAACTTCACCACTATAAATAAATGGTCCTTGAGAAGTTCCAACACACAAATTTGTTATCTACCATTTCATTCCTTTTATAACACTTCGTAAATTTAGCTAACCTTCAACAAACCATGTCCGGAAACAACCAATCTGGCAAGAAGAAATTAACTTCCAAGGATGGAAGTTCTCGATCTGCACCCTTACGACAATTGAATGATGGAATGTATAGGCGTACCTGGCATGTGCCCGTAACAGAGAGGAGTGGGCAATGCATGGGAGAACTTTTGCCGACGAACCAATAACCGATGAAGAGCGTGCCGATTGGGAAGACGCATTCTATAACTACACGGAGACATCTCCATACAATGAACCACAAATGTTTTCTTCCAGGTTTTTATGCCCTGACCCAAACCCTCCGACATCACAAGTAATGCCGGCGAAATTGAAGGCAGCGGTTAACGAGGCGAACCGGGAGATCATAGCGCTTGGGGAGAAATGGAATAAGAACAGGGAAATACAACTTCAAAAAGAGGCGGTGATTAACGAAAGTAAAGCAGAGCTTGCAGTCCTAGAGCAAACAATTAGTACGGAGGAGATGTTGGTAAAGGAAATCAAAGAAGAATACGACGTTCTTGAGGAAAAGATCAACGAAAAGGCTCAATGGATCATCCAATGCCAAGACATCTATCCTCACTAAATGTCTCCTAGTTGAATGTTTGTTTTAAGATGTTTGCACTGTAACATTTTCCATTGTTTAAGATGTTTTTTAAGATGTTTGCACTATCCTTACTATATCAAATTATGGTTTAGCTAACAATAACTTTATAAAAACAATAATTAATATTTGAATAAATTATTTAGTGTAGTGATATTTCAAAATTGATAAAACAATAATTAATATTATAACAAGTGAACATTATAATAAAAACTTTGCAATAACGTTAACTTTTTTGAAAAACATTATAATAGTTAACAAACACTTGAAACAGTTATTTAAAAATCAGGAGCAAACTTTCGCAGCTAAAAATCAATATTAAGGTCAATACTATTATAGTCCAAAGTTTCATGTGGTTCCAACGACGTTGATGACTGAGACTACCTTCTTTGGCTACCTGAAGGCCTTCTTGTAGGCTCGCTTGATACAGCAGGAGTTGGGCAGTTTGTACGATTGTGACCGGTTTGGCCACACCTGCTACACTTTCTCTGTATCCGACCTTCACCGCGAGATGGCCTTCGATCGTTGTTACGGGGTCTGCCCACTGGGTTACTTGTTATTAGGGGTGGATAGACTGGTGGTAGACGGGTATCTGGAGACAACCATGTTGAAGTAGGTCCAACAGGAAGAATTACGCCTTCATATGTTTCCCGGTATACTGAGGCATAAAAGAAGGCTGAAGCCAAATGGCTACAATCTGTATATCCGAGATGTCTCGCAACGGTGATTGCATGACCGCAAAGTAACCCAGATAGTTGCCATTTTTTACATGTACATTCATTTGTATGCATATCGACTTTTGCATCCCTATGACCATCTCGAACCTCATACCAACCATCTACAATGCCGTGTACTTTCCATCTTGTAGACTTACCCATCCTCCTTTGGATCTTGGCTTGCGCCCACGGTGTTAGATTGTGAAGCATTTGCTCTACAAAAATGTATAAATTATGTTAGGATTTATATATATTTATATTTATATTTATATATTTAAAACATTCTCATCTTAGGAACCTCCTTTTTGTCGGCATAGAAAGTACCACCGTTGTTGAAAATCTCTGAAGTAATCCATAAGCATGGTGATCGGTAATCTGCGGGCAAAACGGGACAACGCATTTACCGATTCTGCACTATTGGAGGTCATAATATTGAACCGAACACCAGGAAAATATGCCCTTGACCATTTCTCCGGGCCAAGCTCATCCATTAATTGAGCTCCTGCAGCTACATGGAGTCGTAGAGCATTCATACTTCGGGTGAACTCATATTCCGTATAGGCTTTGCATGCCTTCCAGAATTGATATTTATAGTGTTTTATGTTTGCGTCCCTCGTTTTGACGTTCATCTTGAGATGCCGACAACATAGAGCGTGATGGGCCGTTGGGAACACGGCTGTAATACTGGCCCTTATTGCCGCAGCCCGATCGGATATAAACACCAAATCAGGCAGATCTCCAATACATTCCCTCAACTTTTTTAGAAACCAGGTCCACTCGTCCGTTGTCTCGGATTTACCTACTCCGAAAGCAATTGGCACAATGTTGTTATTTCCATCCATGGCAACGGCCAGGAACATTGTACCCAAGAATCGTCCCTTTAGATGTGCAGCGTCTATTATAAGGACATGCCATAACTTTGTCTTGAAAGAGATGATCTGCAAATCGTAATGCAGTTAGTGTATCAAAATTATATAGTTTATAATATGTAAAAAAACTGATAGAGTTACGTGTACCGCGGGGCGAAGGGCAGCAATACACTTTTCAAATCGTCCTTCTGAATTTGTCTTTATTCTGGTGAAGCTACCTGAATTTTCGTGCTCCATGTTATATAAGAATAGAGGTAGTCGGCTGAATGAGTCCACAGGGGTGCCCCTAGTCATTCGTATGGCACTCCATCTAGCACGCCAACCTTGGTGGTACCCAATCTTAACACCGTACATCTCTTGTAGATCACTAATAATGTCTTTTGGTCGACATGTCCTGCTAGCATCTAGAGATTTATGTTTTAGTATACTACCCAAGATCTTTGTGTTCGCTTGACGGTGGCGGGGGATTAATTGGGTCTCGGAACAAGTGTGTACGTCCACTAACTTTCTTATTTGGAACATCTTGTTTGGCCCTCCTACGGGGTATGCCATCACACGCCAAGAACAGTCATTTACACGACATTTAACCCCGTAGCTGGTTTTTGAAGATCTCGACGTTTGATACTGGAAGCCCTCTTCAAGAAACTTTCTTCCCAACTCTACAATCATCTCGTTTTTCGTGTCGAACGTCTGGTTTATTGCTATTCTGTAACTACGATTATAAGGCACGGGGTCCTTTGTTGTAACATACGACTCTAGGTTTCAAGAGGAGAAGGCATATCAAATAGATCATTTATCCCGCCAAATGAATTATTGTCAGGAGTCACCCTTTCTACAGTTGCTTCGTCTTCATCCGTATCAGTCATGTCAAAAACAAAACGTTCATCTTCAGCAAAGCCAACAAAACGACTTTTTTCTTCTTCATCGTCTTCTTCTTCATCACCCACTTCTTCTTCTTCTTCTTCTTCTCCTTCTTCTTCTTCTTCTTCTTCTTCTTCTTCTGTGTCTTCAACATTGGAACTACAACCGACATCACCTCTACTGTACACTGGATAATCAACATGCACATAGAGTGTAGGCGGACTCTGGCACCTCGACGCATAATTCATGAACCAACGAGCACATTTATCGTCAGATATTTGATAAATTTCGCCATTTGTCTTGTGCACTATCTTCATTTCACCGCCATCATTATCGAAGTTAAATTTTTTTTGACAGTAACCGACCAACTTAAAATGTGTAATGTTTTTGGGCAATAGTACCTGAAATTGACTTGGTGGACCGGAGGGAATGAATTCCCACCCATCGTTTGCAAACTCCCATTTACCACCGGAACGAAGATATACTTTAACTTTTTCCATGAAGGAGGGTGTGGTAACTGAGAAGAGAGCGATGTGTTGGTGGAGGGTTTGGTAACTGAGAAGAGAGCGATGTGTTGGAGAAAAGCACCACCTGCCTTCCTTTTAAAGACCCATTAAATTGCAGCTACAACCCTTAACTTTGTTTGATTGAAAATTTTGGTCCTTTATAAAGAGAAAGTAGGACTAGGACCATAGGCCATTATCGTCAACTGAAAAATTAGGCCATACTGAATAATTATAGCTTCAATTGTCACGAATATATGAAAAAGACGACCATGTGCTTTCTGTTCCACATGTGATATATGAAAAAGTTTTTTATTCGTCTGACAAAGTAGGACGACCATGTGCTTTTTGTTCCACATGTGATACTAGGATGTGCCATGTGATATATGAAAAAGTTTTTTATTCGTCTGACAAAGTAGGACGACCATGTGGTTGTAATTATTCGTCTTAATGTGTCAAGGACGACCATGTGAAAATTACACAAAGACAAAAAGGGGGAAAATAAATCAAATACAGAGATGCAGCAAAAAGGTATGTATTTATTTTTATTAGTTGTGATACAAAAAAAATAACAATGGGCAACCCGCTAATCAGTCGTATTAGCATAATGATCTGTATAAAGATATAAGGTCTCCGCCATGTAATTTCGCCAATTCTGGGCAGCTGTCATCTGATTCCCGTCGGAAGTTATGGCCTCATTATTAATCAGCCGGGATAGGAACATGCTCATAAATACTCCACAATCTCCACGGCTAGAAGCCTGTTGTGGTACATTGTTAGCGTACTTATAACTGAATTTTCTGGCGGCGTTTTTAAGGCGTTGCGAATGAATTTTGGACATCAAATAAGGCAGAGTAACTTTCCATTTGTCCATCATTTCGCCAAAGACTTTCCGATAAGCAGGGGTATTATTAAAGCTGTCGTAGACAACCATAACGAAATCCTTAAGGTTCAAAACCCCTAGGACCCAATGCTGACGCCCAATGACAATCGGGCAGTAGATCTGGAAAACAACGCCAAACATATAGTTAATAATGGATAGGTTTGAATACAAGTTGTGTAAAATTGATGTAAACTAATTTACACACCCGTTTTAGGTTGCCCCACGATATCGAACCTTCGGCCATCCCCGATACCATGTTGATGACAAGGTCAGCACCACGACCATCACTCAAGAACTTCCCAAAATTGGCGTTCATCACCGTCCATTATGCGTCTTGATGACGGCTAAGCATGGTATAGCCTACCCATGCATTCACATGCTAAATAGTACGCTAGAAGTTAGAGAATGAATACGGTATATTTTTAAAAACACAATGAACTCAAATTTATATACTCACATCGCCGGTGAAATCACCATTGCCTTCCTCGCCCAGCAGCATGCCCCACCACGTCCTGTCAATCGAGGCCGTAAAAAACGGAAGCCTCATCTCGGGCAAACAATTTTGTTTGTATTTTTGGAGGATCATGGCCGCCGCCGTTGATGAGGCTTCCTTGCCCTTGCCCTTTTGTGTCGCCTTAGGGCGCTTTGGAGCTGGCGTCGTATTAGGTTGTTTTGTAAATGGAGTGGTCACATATTGACTTGGTGCCCTCTCTCGTTTGTCCTTGACCACCGGTGTTGTCTCAGCTGTGTTGTTGGACGGCGGCCGATATACATGTAGTCCATGATACGACGGCCCAGTTTGCTCATCACCAAATAACGACCGTTCAACAGATGCGAACGGCTCGAACGATGACTCGAAATCATCAAGCGTAACCTACAAAATAAGATGAACGGTTTTCAGTTAATTTAACAGAAAAAAAAACCAAACTTTTTTACTTACATTAGGCATGTAGGGGATAGGGGCGGTGGAGTACGGCAGCTGTTGTTCCCCCAAGCTCGACTGGGGTACATAAAGTCCTAGCTCCGTAGCAACTGACGTATCCTATTAAATCAATACCGATCATTACCAAGTAAAATATTACAAATCCCGATATAGATAGGTTTTAATACTACTTATTTAACTTACAAGAAAACTAGAGGGGCTCGGTGACATGTATGAAAAACCCGTAATCGACATCTTGTTGTGTTGGTCGCGTCGAGCCCAAGCACGATTCAACTGCTTGTAGGTCGGTTCCAATGTGTAGCTTCCCCATGGATAGCGATTAAATGTTGTAAAACGCTCCACGATATTAAATAGATCGGGATTAACTAACTGGAAAACCTGACGTCCAACGAATACAAGTTCCACCATCCCTAGTAAGCAGACTCGGACAGTATCCTCGTCGATTAAGTTTAACATCTTATGCTTAATTGTGCTAATAACCAAGGAAAGCTGCATACGAAGCTCGAGATGAACTGTCTCTCCGCAAGCATCAGGAAAGACCCTCCTTAGGAAGTTGTGCTTTCGGAGGGGAGGGATGTTCGGCAGGACCCCAGATGGTAGCCCTATGATAAGGCAGTAGTCCTCTCGGCCGAAATGAAGGATGTGGCCGAAAATATTAAACCATAACTCCTCCTTCTGTCCTTCAATAGGAGGAATTTGCCTTTCTAGGAACAAGGCTGTCCAAAGACTGTCTTGGGGCTGCACGTGGAGGTCCAACCAAGGACCGAAGGGAGTAGTCCTAAAAAGTTCTTCTCTAGCCGGAGAAACTAAAATTGCAGTCCGAATCTCCTTAATCAAGGAAATTTTATTCTTTATTGTGAGCACAGGGACCTACATATTGAGTTTGTAAAATTCGTGAGCAAAAACCATGATGTATATACAAGTTGTATCACGCTTAAGTTTTTTTTTTGGGTGGAAGTGTGACTTCCAAAAGTTATTATAACATTTATAAGTTGTATTTTAATTAAACAGTTGTATTAAGCAGTTGTATTACGATACAGTTTTTTTTTTGTGTTTTTCGATTTTGTTGATAGTCGTTCATCAATATTTCATCATTCAAAAATAATGGCAGTTCCACTGTTGGATTTCCAGGTAGTAGGGGAATCACGTGGATTACTTAAGTCCCTACAACCTTAGGGTTATTTACACCCGTTTGACAAAATCTTTCAGTGTTATGCAATTATTTCGTTTAATGAAATACGATTGAACATTTTCATTGGGGTGGAAGTGTGACTTCCAAAAGTTATTATAACATTTATAAGTTGTATATTAATTAAAAAGTTGTATATTAATTAAACAGTTGTATATTAATTAAACAGTTGTATTAAGCAGTTGTATTACGATATATTTTTTTTTTGTGTTTTTAGATTTTGTTGATAGTCGTTCATTAATATTTCATCATTCGAAAATAATGGCAGTTCCACTGTTGGATTTCCAGGTAGTAGGGGAATCACGTGGATTACTTAAGTCCCTACAACCTTAGGGCTATTTACACCCGTTTGACAAAATCTTTCAATGTTATGCAATTATTTCGTTTAATGAAATACGATTGAACGTTTTCATTGGGGTGGAAGTGTGACTTCCAAAAGTTATTATAACACTTATAAGTTGTATATTAATTAAAAAGTTGTATATTATATAAACAGTTGTATATTAATTAAACAGTTGTATTAAGCAGTTGTATTACGATATAGTTTTTTTTTTGGTGTTTTTCGATTTTGTTGATAGTCGTTCATCAATATTTCATCATTCGAAAATAATTGCAGTTCCACTGTTGGATTTCCAGGTAGTAGGGGAATCACGTGGATTACTTAAGTCCCTACAACCTTAGGGCTATTTACACCCGTTTGACAAAATCTTTCAGTGTTATGCAATTATTTCGTTTAATGAAATACGATTGAACGTTTTCATTGGGGTGGAAGTGTGACTTCCAAAAGTTATTATAACATTTTTAAGTGGTCTATTAATTAAAAAGTTGTATATTTAGTAAACAGTTGTATATTAATTAAACAGATATATATTAATTAAAACATATATATATATATATATTAATTAAACAGATATATATTAATTTAATTAAAACAGATATATATTAATTAAAACAGACATATATTAATTAAACAGATATATATTAATTAAAACATAAATATATTAATTAAACAGGTATATATTAATTAAACAGACATATATTAATTAAAACAGACATATATTAATTAAACAGGTATATATTAAAAAGTTGTATATTAATTAAACAGTTGTATATTAATTAAACAGATATATATATTAAGTAAACCGATATATATTAATTAAAACATATATATATTAATTAAACAGATATATATTAATTAAAACAGATATATATTAATTAAACAGATATATATTAATTAAAACAGATATATATTAATTAAACAGACATATATTAATTAAAACACACATATATTAATTAAACAGATATATATTAATTAAAACAGACATATATTAATTAAACATATATATATTAATTAAAACAGATATATATTAATTAAACATATATATATTAATTAAAACAGATATATATTAATTAAACAGATATATATTAATTAAAACAGACATATATTAATTAAACAGATATATATTATTTAAAACACATATATATTAATTAAATAGATATATATTAATTAAAACAAACACATATTAATTAAACAGATATATATTAATTAAAACAGACATATATTAATTAAACAAATATATATTAGACAGACATATATTAATTAAACAGGTGTATATTAATAAAAAACTATATTGTATGTTAAACATATATATATTAGACAAATATATTCAATAACGTCTATTTTTATGTGTTTTTATTTTTTTCTCACAATTTTTTTTTAATAATGAGACTGTTTTATTTGTTTTATTTTTCACAAAAATCCAAAAAATCACAAAATTACAATAAATCTTTAAAAAACCACAGAAACTTAAAAAAAAAAATTAAAAATCAGAAAGTTAAGAAAAATATTAATCAAAATTCTCAACTTAAAAAAAAATTTCCAAAAAACGAAATTTAAAAAAAATATTTTTTAAAAAACAGAAAGTTAATAATTTTTTTTTTTAAAAACAGAAAGTTAAGAATTTATTTTTAATAATGAGAATGTTTTTATTTTTCACAAAAATCCAAAAAATTATAAAATTACAATAAATCTTTAAAAAACACAGAAACTTAAAAAAAATATTTTTAAAAAATCAGAAAGTTAAGAAAAAAATTAATCAAAATTCTCAACTTAAAAAAATATTTTCCAAAAAACGAAATTTAAAAAAAATATTTTTTAAAAAACAGAAAGTTAAGAAAAATATTAATCAAAAACAGAAAATTAAGAAAAATGATAAACTTAAGAAAAATGATAAGATAAAATTACGTTTATTGAATTTAAAATGAAATAACTTACCGTTGCTTGTGGGTGTGAAAATTCCATATTTTTTGACGTGTATTAGTGGCTTTTGACGTGGATTGCAAAATTCTCGAAGGCTCGTGAGCTTGAAAAAAAACTCGGCTTTTGACGTGGATTGCAAAATTCTTGTCGTTTTTGAAGCAACAAAAATTTGAGGACAAATGAAAGTGATAGCAATTGATGGTATGGACCACAACCATCAATTTATAAAGAAAATAAGAGTAACACCCGTGATTTCTCGCTTCCCAAACCATTCAGCTACCCTACTAATTGCTCAGCTACCCTATTAAATGTCTAATCGGTCAAATTTTAGAAAAGTACTACGCCAAAACGATACTACGCCATGGCGTAGGGACCTTTCCTGCCAATTTTTCAAAGTTTCAAGGTCGATCAAAGAGCATATTCCAGGGTATCTTTGACCACTACGCCAAATGGTACTACACCATGGCGTAGTACCAGTCCACCAGCCAAAGTGTCATTTTTAATTCTTACCTCAAAACCCTTCCAAGTCCAGGGGCCATTTTTGCCAAAATTTAAAAATTGGGTCACTTCGCCGTGGCGTAGTACCAGTCCAGGGGCCAAAGTGTCATTTTTATTTCTTACTCAAAACCCTTCCAAGTCCAGGGGCCATTTTTGCCAACTTTTCAAAATGGAAACTACGCCATATGTTGCTACGCCATGGCGTAGTATACTACAGGGACCAAATTGTCATTTTTCAAACTATCTTGCCATACTTTCAAGTTCAGGGGCCATTTTTGCCACTTTTCCAAAGTTGAGGGACTGACTACGCCATGGCGTAGTCCATATTTGGCGTAGTCAGGGATTTTTTTGCAAAAAATGGGGTAAAATTGGCATAGTAAATGGCTATTTTCGCAATTTCAGTTCCCAGAATGGCCATTTCAGCAAAATTTTCTTAAAAAATTGAATGCATGTTTTCTAACACGATAACTAAATAAAGTACATATTTTTAAAAGGTAGGTTGGTAAAAATCGAAAAATAGATTAATAAAATTTGTTAAATTAACATTCTATTACTATTACTAAGACATTAATTTTAGGGGTCATTTAACAAACGCTTACCAGATGAGTGTTTAGCGACAAAAGTCAACACCTTCACTTATTTTATTGAATAACATTCTCGGCCATCAAAATAAGCTATTGGTAACCGTCTTTTACCAGGTGATTAAGCTTTTAATGAGTAAAAATCTTCTCATTCACTTATCGGATAAGATTTTTGTCCTTGTTATACTCATTCGACAAAGTAAGTAATACACAGTAAGTGCCATGTGGTAATTAGACCTAAACAGTACATTGTAATTCCGTTCATGTGAGGGGCACACAACTACGCTTAACAAACAAAAGATTGTCAGATGGATGACGTTAGTAACAAGGACCGAAATGGTAACGAAATGCATCATCTAAAACAAGATGTATTATAAACGAAGTCGAGGAACAACATTGTAATTTACTCGAACATTAGTTTCTTAAAAAGAAATACAAAAGAAATATTTTATCATTTGTTAATCAATATATCCACCATAATTTATTATGTACATAGATGAAGATTCATTTAGATTTTAGACTCCTTTTTTCTCTCTATTTTAGCAAAGTCATTTTTAACCTGCTCTTGAGTCAACTCATTCAACCAATTTACCAAGTCAACTTATTCCATCAAACAACCATTAACTTACATTTATTGGAGTAATTATAATAACAATGGTTTTTTTGAAAGATAAATTGCAATACATACTAATGAAATTTTATATATTCTTAATTTGTCCGGTTGATTATAAGATTCATTATTAAAACTATATATTTGTCTTTTGAAAATTGTTATAAATATAATTGAACTTTTAACACTTCTTGACAAAATCAATTTTATTTGAAAGCTCTCAAACGCCGGAGCAAAAATAGAAACAGTTGTGTCGAATAAAGTGGAATTCTTCTAAGACCCATTGCTTGATTCCTCGATATCTATATCTAGGATTTTTGAAACATAAGATCCTTAATTTTTATTATTATTTGGGAATCCTTATAAGAACCAATGTAATTGCATGTGTGTTAGAAGGACAATTTCATGATATAAGGTTAGCTTGTAACATTGTAACCTCTTTGTCAATCTTATTTAGATTGATGATGTGGTTTTATCAGGTTGAGTTTGGAATATGTACAGGACTGCACTAGTTGTTTATATATTCTTTGGTTAGATTGTAAGAGAACATGACAAAATATTAAAATGATCATATTATTCATAGAATTTTGTTTAATGTATTATTTATCTTATTGATGTGTTTTTTGTTAAACCTATTTACCTTTCAAGTGTTTAATGTCTTATTTACCTTATTATAAGAGTTGCTTTCTGGATTTTATTAAAAATCAAGAAATGTTAATACTCATCTAGATCAAATATAGATCCTGTTAATTGTTATAAAATTGAAAGTATAAGAAAGAAAAATGACAACCTTGTTTTAACACCGAAAATCAAAAACATGCCAAAATGTAAAATCGAAAATAGTAGCAGATAACGATTTTGACATCTTAAAAGTAAGAGATTGATAACTCTCATTTTGGAGAGTTGTTTATTACTCTTTTACAGGCTTTTATTGCCTTTTATTTATCCATTTTGATTCTATCTTCTTTATTTAATCTTCTTTATTCTTACGTGATGATGAATTACCAAGAATTGAATTTTTTTGCAAAAAAGGACGTCAGTGTGGATAGTGGGAATTTGATGCTATTTTTGGACAAAGACTTGCTTTGCTATTAATTGCCTGATTGGTTTAGACCATCTCCAATCCACCTCTATAAACATAAAAAACACAAAAATGGAGGTAATTTTACCTCCAACCTAACACTAAAACACAAAAATAATGAAGGGGTAAAATGTTAGCCTCCATATTTGGAGGTTAAAAAAGTAGGCCATTAAAATTTTTATTAATATTTTATCTAATTTTTGTAATTATATATATATATATACATATATAGATTAATAGTATAATATAGATAGTATAATAATAAATATATATTATTTTATTGTTTAAAATGTTTTTAGTGTTTTTTTTTAGTGTGTGATTGAAGATATTTTTTTTAGTATTTAAGGGACCCATCATTTTTAGTGTTTTTGATGTTTTTAGTGTGTGATTGGATTGGAGATGCCCCTAGGCACATTAATTGACAGATTTGAAGCATGCTGAAAATCTCATGATGATGGGTCAAATAGTATTCACCTTTTGTACTATAGATCATTCATTCCTCTATCCAAATGACAAGGACTTCAAGAACTCATATATAAAAGAAGCATAGAGGAGGCATTTATGATCATCCCATTTTCAACCAAGAAGTATGACGATTTTTAGTATAACGTTTAATTATTTTGTAAATTAAATTTTGTAATTTTATTTCTATAATTTTACTTTGTGTTCACAAGCCTGCCATCTATGGCCACGTTGCTGTTAGTTTTATTTTAATGCAAGTATCTTTGAAGTAACCAAAGAACCTTTGGCTTAGCGGTATGTGACCCCCTTGTCTCCTAGGAGGTCGAGGGTCCAAACCTCACCAAAGGTAAGAAGGGTGTGTGAGTTTGTTTGTTCTATTTGTCGTATATAATTATTATATACTTAAAACAATATCTTGTAAGTATTTATTTGTCATGTCTTTTATTCTATTATGAGTTAATCACCTCAATGGGTGTGGCTGTGAACCAAAGTTAAAGCTAGTAGGAGAGACTTGGGTGTTGCCATCGTTGCTAATTCTTAAGTTTGGCCACTTGAGTCGGAACTTAACTCAATGCGGATAAACCGAGCACTTTGAAGTGTTAATATTATATATTAGACCCAGAGATGGGAGGATCGAAATACGGCTTAAGTGATGCACAAAAAATCGAGAAAGTCTTTGATAATCACGTAGTGATACGGATTTTGTATGATTTACTAAGATTCAAATTTTATTTGAAATTTATATCACAAAAGATTTGGATATATTTTTTTTTGATAGAGGGGGAAACCCCTCCAATCAAGAAAAATTACTATTCATTAAAGCTTATGTTTTTTTTTGTTTTTTTTTTAAGAATTTTACGATTTTCGAGGTTTTTTTGGAAAGCAAAAACAAAGAACCAAGCACACAAAGAAAGACGAAAACAAAAAGAAGGGAAGAGAGGAGAAGGAAAAAGAAGGAACAACCCCTACGGAAGGTTCCAGACAAGCCTTGGCGGACAATGTTCGGACAAGGCTTAAGATTCAGGCTAAGGAGTCTAGACCTGACATCATCAGAGATGGTCTTGATCACCATATCATATGATCTTCTCTTATTCTTGAAGATGCGATCATTCCGTTTAGACCAAAGGTGGTAGATGGTTCCAGCAAGCACTGATCTACGAATAATAGACCAGTTGGTCTTGCCTTTGGTGGGCTACTGGAACACTCTTTATACTAATAGAACTTGATTTTGCATATCAAACTTAGTTAAATCGGAAAACTTATTAATCAGTAATTATGGATACTTTATTAGGTATTTTGTAGAGCACGGTTTATAAAAGTTCACTTTCGAGAGATTAAGGTTTTTATAGAAATTCTTGTGATACACAAAGTACCTACCTATTTATTACTATAAAATGTCTTCAGAAAAATTCACACCCATACCCATATTTTAATTATAACCTTATTTTATCAAGCACTTTAACAAACACAACTTGACTTTATTTTCTAAACATGTTCGAAAAGTTCATGACACTTCAAAACGCTCATGACTACGAACCCATATTGCTCAAATTCTAATTAATCTTTATGAAAAAAAAAAATAAGAACGTTATAATAATAACTATGAAGAGCACAAACTCTTGGTATAGCTTTTACAACATTGTTCAAAAAGTTGAGGAATTAGGTTTTCTTATCCATAGCAAAAATAAAATAAAAAATACAACAATAATACAGAGTTTAAAACAATATAATATTATCCAAAAGTCATGTGATTCGATTAATTTTCTATATAATTTGAACTTTTCCTATTACCATGATGTTCCCCCTCTCCTTTTCCAGAGATGTGATGATTGAATTACAAAAGCACAAAAGATTTGGAGGCATAATAATGTAATATGATCTAGCATATCACTTTTCACCAATTTATCAAGTACGTTAATTTTTTATAAAAATCGTAATATCGGATCAAATACATGTTTCTATTACACTATTAATCATTAATCAAATATTTAAAATGCCCTTTAATATTAAAAAGTATATAACTTTTTATAGAGACGGACCCAAAAAAAAATTCATACCTGGACACGAAATATTTGACAATATAAAATAAAATAAATGTTACTTATAAAGACTACAATTTCATTGAAAATGATGTATAACGGGTTTTGTTACAGCTTAATGGTGGTTTTTTCTTCTTCTATTGTTATTACCACAAAGGATTAAATGCAGCCAGAACATTTTGAACTTGAAGCCTATAATACCACATGTAATGACAATGTCAGTAGAACACTTTAAGTTAATTGAAGAAAACACATATCAATTTAAATCATGTGCACCTTTAAGGCCTGTAATTATTTTGTTGTTTATGTATGTCCATTGAATAGTAGCTTGAACACCCAAGTCCTTGTATCTAGGACCACCCTTGTAATCTTATAAGCCCTAATTAATAACATCAGTTATCGTAACATGATAACAATGACAAGTAGTTAATGGCAAATTATAAAAGGATGAAACAAACTTTTTTTTCCCATTTGTTTTTTGGAAACCATGAATCAAAACCTTCGTCTTGAGAAACAACAATTCAAATTTCTCATTTTGAAAAAGCGTAATAAAAAATTTCTCACATTAGGAATCCAAATGAAACACTTTTTCATTCATACTTTGGAGAATATGAATCGGATAATCACATATTTTAAATGAGAAACTTGTGAATCATGGGTTTCATGATTACAGCCTACGATCCTCATTTAAATAACTGAGATGAAAAAAAACATATTGAATTAAACATCATTAATAAGATTCAGAGTAAACTACAAATGTGGTCCATGTGGTTTGGTGGTTAAAACACTTTTGGTCCTTGCTTTTAACAACCATTAAGTCAGGGGTATTTTAACATTTTTTCCATTTTAATGTTAATTTCCATTTATATTTTTTCTTATATATATATATATATAAATAATATTATATAATTAACTCTTATTAATTATAGGAAAATTAGCCAAAATAAACATTTCAGAGTTTTTCTTGTGCTAGGTGACCATCTCTCTCCTGATTTGACTTAAATAACTACTAAACAAATGGCCAGTTCCGACAGACAGTTTCCGACGGATTTGGCCGTCGGAAATTTTCCGACGGATTTCTACGGATTCTATAAAAGTCAACAAAAGTCAACAATCGCAAATGTCCGTCGGAAATCCGTCGGAAGTCCGTCGGAACACTAAGTTAATAAAAATAAATTAATAAAATGGTAATAAGTTTCCGACGGTTTACCGACGGATTTCCGACAGATTATTATTTCGCCGGAAATCCGTCGGAAATCCGTCGGAACTTTCCTGATTAAACCAGTTAACTCATCTAATTTGTAATTAATTAAACTAAATACTAATTTATTAAACATTTTCAAGAATTTTTAAAATATAATTAAAATCCGTCGGAAATCCGTCGGAACGTTCCGACGGATTTCCGACGGATTTTAATTATATTTTAAAATAAATAAAAAAGCAATATAATTAGAATCTGTCGGAAATCCGTCGGAACTTTCCGACGGAAATTATTTATATTTTAAAATAAATAGAAAAGCGATATAATTAGAATCCGTCGGAAATCCGTCGGAAGTTTCCGACGAATTTCCGACGGATTTCCGACGGAAACTATTTATATTTTAAAATAGTAGAAAATCGATGTAATTAGAATCCGTCGGAAACTTCCGACGCATTTCCGACGGATTTCCGACGGAATATATTTTTATTTTTATTTTTTCATCAAAATTGTTTAATTAATAAATATTTTGACCTTTATACAAAATTTTAACTTTAATAAAAATGCGTTAACGTACACTATTGTGCCTTGATTGGTTTAATTATGTTTTAACGTATAGTATTTTGTCTTAATTGGTTCAATTATGTTTTAACGTATATTATATATTGTGTCTTAATTGGTACAATTATGTTTTAACTTATACTATTTTGTCTTAATTGGTTCAATTATGTTTTAACGTATACTATATATTGTGTTTTAATTGGTTCAATAATGTTTTAACGTATAATATATATTGTGTCTTAATTGGTTCAATTATGTTTTAACGTATACGGTTCTTAATGATTTTTAATTGGACGTTAACGGTTCTTAATGATTTTTAAGAAATGAATTAGGCTTAAAGAGTTAATTGGGCGTTAACAATCTTAATGGTTTTTAATGAATCAATTAGGCCTTAACGAGTTAATTGAGTTTTAACGGTTCTTAATGAACTTTAATGAATCTATCAGGTCTTAATGAATTCAATTAAAGTTTAAATGATATTATTGGGATTTTAACGGTTTTTAGTGGATTCTAATGAATCTATTGGTCCTTAATTGATTCAACAGGGCTTTAACGTATATTATTGGACCTTAATGGGTTCAATTGTGTTTTGCGTATATTATTGGGTCTTAATGACTTCAATTGTGTTTTGACATATACTATTGTGCCTTAATTGGGCTATAGTGGTTTGTAGTTGGTCATATTGACTTCTATTGGGCCTTAGCTGCTTCAATCGGGCTTTAACGTATACTATTGGGCCTTAATGGATTCAATTGGGCTTTAACGTATACTATTGGGCCTTAATGGGTTCAGTTGGGCTTTAACGATTCTTAATGGACTTTAATGAAATCATTGGGTGTTAATGAGTTCAATTAAAGTTTAAATGATATTATTGGGCTTTTAACGGTTTTTATTGGATTTTAATGAATCTATTGGGCCTTAACTGCTTCAATCGGGCTTTAACGTATACTATTGGGCCTTAATGGATTCAATTGGGCTTTAACGTATACTATTGGGCCTTAATGGGTTCAGTTGGGCTTTAACGGTTCTTAATGGACTTTAATGAAACCATTGGGTGTTAATGAGTTCAATTAAAGTTTAAATGATATTATTGGGCTTTTAATGAATCTATTGGGCCTTAACTGGTTCAACCGGGCTTTAACGTATACTATTGGGCCTTAATGAGTTCAATTGGGCTTTAACGTATACTATTGGGCCTTAATGAGTTCAATTGTGATTTGACGTATACTATTGTGCCTTAATTGGATTATAGTGGTTTGTAGTTGGTCTTATTGACTTGTATTGAGCCTTAACGGTTCAGTTGGGACTTTAACGGTTCGTAATGGACTTTAATGAAACCATTGGATGTTAATGACTTCAATTAAAGTTTAAATGATATTATTGGGCTTTTAACGTTTTTAGTGGATTTTAATGAATCTATTGGGCCTTAATTCGTTCAATTGGGCTTTAACGCGTACTATTGGGCCTTAATGGGTTCAATTGGGCTTTAACGTATACTATTGGGCCTTAATGAGTTCAATTGTGCTTTGACGTATACTATTGGGCCTTAGTTAGGATATAGTGATTTATAGTTGGTCTTATTCACTTTATTGGCCTTAACCGTTCAATTAGAATTTAACGGTTCTTAATGGTCCTTAACGTTTCATCTGTTATTTTATGTGATAAATCTCGGAAATTATTTTATGTGATCCAAATAGTTGATCGAATATCCAACTTTCATTTTTGTATTGATTTTCACAAGTAAAAAATATCTGAAATACTAGAAGACATACTCGCTGCAATGCAGCGGGATTTAATAATATTTCATCAATGTTACCTTTAAAAGTCTCAAACTTTTTTAAAATATCAAATTGTCTATCGTTATGAACTTATAAATCAGTATTCATTATTTTTACAAAACTCAAATACAATCCTAATTTAAAAAAACAAAGTAGCACGTTTGAATTGTTTGTTTTAATAATTTTGATTTTGTGAAAAGATTTGGAATGATATGTTTGGTTCGTAGGATTTGGAATAAAATTGAATTTCAATATTAATTTATTTTTACAAAACAAGTATTTTAAACATTTGTAACTCTTAAAAATCTAAATAATAATTACTCTTTATAATGTAGTATAGATATAGGTAGATAAAGATGCACAATAAAAACCTAAAAATGAATAATTAAGATGTTAAATTAAGTTTTAAGAATAACTCGGTACATATTTATTATTTTTAATATTATTATTAGATAAAAAAAAATATTAATATTGGTTTTTTTTAAAGAAACCGTTTAAGAGGCTTTGTATATAATATAGATATAGATATACATTTGAGTAAAAAGATCCAGCAGTACCCCTGTTCTTTTTCCGAACCAGCAGCACCAAAGCTTGAACCAGCACAGATTAGTCTTAGAGATCGACACTTCTGTATGCCTTAAGAACTATCTCTCCTTAGCGATAATATTGTTCACTTGCTTTTCATCTATATGATTTCTGTTAAGAATTTGTTGAGAACCTTTTTAGTGGAGTTGCTTGACATTCAGTTTCTTGAATTCATTGGTCCCTGTTGAACTTTGTGGAAGATATACTTCTTCGCTCTACTGCATTCCGTCAATATATGAAAGAAAATAACAGTAGTTCTTGGTGTACAGATTGAATTTCTGATTTTCTTGATTACCCGGAAAATATCCCTATGGAGTCGAGTAATTTAGAACACAGTGACAGTGGTATGATGCCACCTGAGGATATTGGAAAGCCAAATGATTGGCAAGATTGGGCTGATCAGTTTTATATGCATATAGTTACATATTTTTGGACATTAATATAGAAATAGTTGTTAATGAGATTTAATATTAATCACACTTACTGCAGGGCCTTCGGAGAAAAAACCTACTCCAATGCAAGATTTATCGGCATTCGATTTGAAAACGTAAGTTAATTGCTTAATCTACCTTTTCTAGAGAAACATACAAGAGAACTTAGTAGATAGGTTAATTCTATATTGAAGTTCATATCATCTGCTTTTCCAGTTGAACTCTACACGTCTAGGGGCGTTTTATTATCCATTTACAGTAACTTGCTCACCCGGTGCATTGCACGGGCACATTGCTAGTTATATATATATATATATATGTTGTCTAAAAGCTTGAGTGGCTTATTGTTTCTTTATAGTGACAGTGTAGAAGAATTCTTGAAGGAGAGAGTATATCTTTGCTTTCCACCTTATGCTACATATTTTTTTTTGGCTTGCTTGCCTTGCTGCATTATCTAATTTCCTTTTGTTTGTTTTCGTCCATGGAGTTCTGAATGGAATATTTGTTGGTATTTCAGGGTCCTCCAAACAAGATGGGTAAATGTGAGACATGTCACGGGGAGGTAAATCACCCAACTTTATCTACCGGCTATCTACACTTGGTTGCAAGTATTTTGGTAATTGGGAAATTCAAAAAGATAGTCAATTTATTTATGAGAAAAATGGTTTGTTTCATATGTTTAGAAGGTTCAAAAATCAGGACTCCCTCCAAAGCATCTGCTTGGTTTCAGAAACCATATGCTAAATTGCACTTGCTTTTAGTAGAGTTCTCTTTTTTCCTTTTTGAATATTGGGGCATATGCTAAATTGCACTTGCTTGGTTTCAGAAACTATATGCTTTCAGTAGAGTTCTCTTTCTCTTTCTGAATATTAAGCCACTACACCTTATAAGATCCGTTGGCACGGGCAGTCTAAGGACGGCCAAGAACACACCTAGTGTATATATATTTGTTTCCCTAACCTTATTTAATAGTTAGATCCCTGCCATGGTGAACCTTTGTATAGCTCTTCAACTTGCCAATGACCATATGATTATGTTAAAATTTCTTATGGGTTGCATCTGATATGGTTGTAGGAATACAAAGACAGATTTGAGAAGTAATTGCATATGGCATATTGGCAGTAGCTGTTGATGTTGTTGGTGAGAAGGTTTACCCGAAATCAACCGTTTGACCTTCTTGCTTGTTCTGTAATTAGTCGTATCTGTTATTAATACTTGAAGTCATTGGTCGTACAATTTAAACAATCAAATTTATGTATATATATGCCTGAACAATTGGTCATGATGCTTTAATGAATGTATAATATTTTGATTTCTGTATTTTGCATAAATTTTTAGCATTTACAGAATTTTAAATATATTTTTAAAATTTTATTTTTTTTTAAAATATCCTACTCATTTCCGACGGATTTCCGACGGATGTTCCGTCGGAATATATTCCCGAAAATAAATAAAAGAAATTGATAATATTTAAATAAAAAACAATTTAAATTATTAACCGTCGGAAATCCGTCGGAAACTTCCAACGGATTTCCGACGGAATATTTAAATAAAAAAATCCGTTGGAATATTTAAACAATTTAAATCCGTCGGAAGTTTCCGACGGGTTTCCGACGGATTTTTTAATTAAGAAAAATATCTTCTTATTATTAATTATGTGATTAATTTGTTAAAAATGGGGAATATAGTTTCCGACGGCTTTCCGACGGTCAAATCCGTCGGAATCCGTCGGAAACGTGATTTTCCGGCGAGGGTTGTTCCGACGGCCAAATCCGTCGGAAATCCGTCGGAAACCATGTTTTTCCGACGGATTTCCGACGGATTTGGCCGTCGGAACTGGCCATTTGTTTAGTAGTGTAGCCACAACCTCCGTTAATTTTGACTAAAACCTCCGTTTTTTAATGGCGGTTTGACTTTTTCCACGATTTTGACCGATTTAACGGAGGTTTGACCAAAACCTCCGTTAATTTAAAGGAGGTTTGTTTTTTTTATTTTTAAACTGAAAGTTTGACTTTTATTCAAAATTAACGGAGGTTTGACCAAAACCTCCGTTAATTTAAAGGAGGTTTAAAAAAATATATTAATTTAACCGTTAATTTAAAGGAGGTTTGGATTTTCCATTTTTTTTGTTAACTTTGACCATAATTAACGGAGGTTTGACCAAAACCTCCGTTAATTTAAAGGAGATTTAAATTTTTAATTAATTTTTTAATTATAACCTCCGTTAATTTTATTAAACCTCCGTTAAATTCCATTTAATCATCATTAAACCTCCGTTAATTATGGTCAAACCTCCGTTAATTACCAGTTAATCACCATTAAACCTCCGTTAATTTTTTGTCTCACTTTATCAGACTAAATTTAAGGGAAATTAGACAAAATTTAGCAGACTCCTCATCATTTTATCTCACTTTATCAGACAAAATTTAATTTCTCACTTACCATTTGTTGTACAAAAGTACTTATATAAATAGTAATAACATTGTTTTTTTCCACAACTACCAAATATTAATTACTGAAAAGGAATAAAAAATGTACAAAATGTACAACACTTTTTTGTTTGCACTCCACCTACTGACATTGAAAGGAAATGTCAAAGATTTAATATAATTGTAAAAGAATTTGAATTTTATACAACCAGCCATGTTAAAAGCCACATTCTGATTCAATTTTAGACAACCATTTTCTTCAATTGTATCTTTGATTTACATCATGACTTCTTCAAGTTCTTCAAATTCTAAAATTAAGTTGCGTATTTCTGGTGGGGGTTCATGGCAACAAATTAATCAAACATGGGAGTATGTTATTGATCAGCCGTTGCACCCGGTCAAGGTGCAACGGAGAATGACGCTTGCGGATTTGGTTGAGTATGCATGCCATAAATGTGAAGTTATCAATTCAGTTGGTATTACTACAATTGCGTACAAGTTAAATAATGGCGATGATATTTATCGTTTGGAGAACGATGATCATGTTGCGGGCTTCTTTGAATGGGCTGCTAATTTAAATAAAGCGCCAACAATTTATGTCTATGATGTACCATATCATGGTAATGACGAAGGAGAAGAAGAAGGGGGAGAAGAAGGAGAAGAAGGAGGCGGAGAAGACGGAGAAGAAGGAGAAGAAGTAGAAGAAGAAGAAGAAGAAGAAGAAGAAGAAGAATTCGACCCGGATTCATATGTTTTCTACCTGGGTATAACTGATAGTGATGAAGAACCAACAACAAAAAGGAAATCAAAAAATTTAGTTGTCGGGAGTAATGATTATTTTGATATGCCTCATATCCTTCCAACACCGGAAACCGTCATCACACCTAACTTATCTACACCTTATATTCGCAGCGAACGAGTTAAAGTGGGGATGTTATTTAAAACGAAAGATGAAATGAAATTGGCTCTTTCGAGGAACTTCATTGATGAGGGTTTCGAATATAAAGTGCATAAATCTTCCAAAACCAGGTTTGAGGCGAAATGTTATGTTGGAAGTTGTAAATGGCGTATGACGGCTGCGAATGTCGGTTCCATGGAGATGTTTCATGTACTAAAGGTGGATGACGTGCACACCTGCTCAAAGACTCAGTTGCATCGCAAATCCCAAAATACACCAGCCATTTGGTAACGTATTTCTCTTGACGTTCGAGTCATTGTATCAACGAATGGGATACGGCCATTCGCCAACAAAGATATCATTTCACACGCCAAAGGACCAGAATCGCCGAGAAATCCGTGTTGTGGTACGTTATTCGCCTGGATTAATGAGATGGACCCTACACGCTGAGCTCGACTTGTTTCACCAATAATTAGTAAAAACTCTTCTAGATGGACCCCAAAAGCACGCAACCAGTGTCTCAATGGCCTTTTATAGGTTTCGTCGATGTTGGTGTCGAATATTGTGAGTTTCATTTCATCTAAGTCCAACTCGGCGACCACCCAATGTTCATTCAGGATACATATTGGCATTATGACCTGGAAAAAAAAACGTTAGATCTCAAAATATTGTGAATTTGATTGATGACTATTAATAAATAAATAAAAGTTAATTTAGTTTCAATACCTCATGGATTGATGCCCATGCTGGCCATCATGCTGTTGCCATTGAACCATCAACCTGTGGAATGGCTGAACCGGCCTCACTTTCACACAACTTCTGAAAGAAGTCGGCAGACATAATCGTCCATCTAGTGCGATTATTTCGGCCTGACTGCATCATTTTCGCCCACGCGTCTACATGTTATTAATAAAAAATAAAGTATTAGACATGAACTATATATTACAACCAAATTTATAATTACAACTATAAAACTAACCGAGTGTAAGTACGTCCCATTTCCTTCCTCTCCCAGTAATGCACACCACCATGTCGGAGTGAGTTCCATCGGTATCAACGAAATCATGCATTTTTCTGGCAACCCTTCCGACCTGTATACTCTCAGGACCTCCGGCTCAGTACTGGTCTGAAGATTTTGAACTTGGGTTCGACCTCTAGCATTGCCTCTACCTGTAGGTGCACCTCTAGCATTGTCTCTACCTCTAGGTGCACCTCTATTTCCTCTAACTCTAGCGGGAGGAGTAGTGGTAGGTGGTAGTGCTATATAAGGTTCTACTATTCATCGCCCCCCTCAAACTTCGCGGTACGGCCTGCCCTGTATCTACGGAGGAGGTCGAATCTGAGCCGTAGTCTGAAACATGTCTGGGCCAGACATGAAAGGCATGCCATGCGACATGGATGAGCTAGGCATGCCATGCGGCATGGATGAGCTAGAGGGATGAACCGGCTGCGTAATGTAATCGAGATATATTGTCAATATATAAAGTTTCATACGAATAACATAAATGAATTGTATAAGTTACCATATGGGACGACTGTGGCATGGAAAATGGAAATTGGGAGCTTGAAGGCGTGTCCTCCGCAACCAGCATATCAAGGAAGCTGGTTTCCCTGGGTGGTGCCTGTGGCGCGTCGTATGTTGACATCTAGGCACGAATATAAATAGTTAACCAATTTGTATATATTGTAAATAAAATATAAATACTCAAATAATGTATTATTAAAAGTACTTGCCTGTGTACGATCACCCTATGACGTGAAACGGTCATCAACCGTTTGCCTCCAATCTCGAAGATCATCCAGGGATGTTTGATGAGTTCCCTGAATACGTTCAAGCTCGGAAATACGATGACTCTGAGGCAGGTACGGTGTCAACCCATCCCATGATGTTTGATGAAGTTGCTGAACACGCTCAACTTCCACCAACCTCTCGAGATACTGGGAATAAGGGTCCTGATGATGGGATCCCTGGGCTTGAGCTCCCTGGCTCTGATGACCATGATGATGCGATCCCTGGCTATCATAACCCAAATGATGGGATCCATGGGGCTGAGATCCCTGGCTATCATAACCCAAATGATGGAATCCATAGGGC
Source organism: Silybum marianum (assembly GCA_036898165.1). NCBI lineage: Eukaryota > Viridiplantae > Streptophyta > Magnoliopsida > Asterales > Asteraceae > Silybum > Silybum marianum. Next base: position 7,593,415 of record CM072540.1, on the reverse strand, counting down.
TGAGATCCCTGGCCCTGATAACCCGAATGATGGGATCCATGGGGCTGAGATCCCTGACCCTGATAACCCGAATGATGGGATCCATGGGGCTGAAATCCCGCCCCAAAATAACTGAGGTTATCGACATACCACTGGGATGCAACCTCCACAGGCTCTGGTTGGAGGTTGTAGAGTGGTTGCATATCCGCCTCCTAACATATTTAAATAAAATGATGTTACAATAAGAAAAAGTTAACAAAATAATTCATTTTCAAAAAATCAATTCCAACACTTATTACAACACTTATATATATATATTGTCCATATTTAATCGTTCTAAAATATATTTTAATAGAACAATATATACAATGCCAAAAAACTAATATTTTTGTGTCTTAGATATCATATATATAAAAATATTTAAAAAACATACCGTCCACGCATTAATGATCCTCATGACGTGGCTACGTTTTAACATTTTTGTTACCCGGGTCCAACGAACTGCCCTCGGGTACGTGTTATTACTTTTAATGAAGTACCTACTGCAAGATGAAAACGTTTCTACAATCCATATCTGTGAATTACAATGGCAACAATAATTAAATGACAGTAATTAAATTTGAAATACATGTAAATTGTATAAAGATTTAAATGAGAAAAAATTAGCTAACCTTCAAAGCAAATAAGAATCCCATAATCGTCAATTTTTTATTTGACGATGTGCGTCCTCCTTTATTTAAACAATTAAACATCTGACTTATTGTAAAATTCCAAATAACAGACCCCCATGGATAACTGTTCCAAAAATCCATATTTTCTATCGCCATCAACACATATTTAGAAATTTTGTTTGTTTTCTGGCGACCAAGAAAGAACATATCAACAACAAGCATCAAACACACCCGGACGACATCGTTGTCATCCATACCGTCATCCTCTTCAATAGCATAAAAAGCAGCCCACACCTGCTCCAACTTAGGTGTATCATCACCAAAAAAACCTACTAACGAAACCATCCCTAACCGAAGGTTCAATCGTAGTCCTTCCAAAACGAAGACCCGTCACCAAACTAAACTCCCCCCGACCAAAATGAAGCTGATGCGTTCCGATCTGGAAATACATCTCTTGCTCACTTGCACCATCGGGGTAGGACTGATTATGAAAAAATGTATACAGTAACACCGGATCCGCAGTAGTGTCAGATAGATCCAACCATGAACCAAAACACGTATTTCTAAATATAATTGTCCTTTCATGGTTTAACTTCTCCTTAATTTCCATCATGAGTGATACCCTTGCCTTCACAGTAATCGAAGGTACAATATCGTCATTGGCCTGCATAAATATTATTATAAATCTAATTAATACATTTTGATTTGTAACTTAAATAATCAAAACTTTACGTTAGTTCCGTTAATGTTTGTTATAATTTTAGTCATTTTAAACGTAAATGTCATTGTTTTCAATTAGTATAAATTTTTTCATTTTTATATAAATTAACTTTTTATTAAACTATCTATACTATTATATAAAGCATGTTATTCGGTTATGTTTACAATTTTAAGAGGTACAAAATTACATGCATGAGATACAATATTAAAAGTATCAATAATTTTCCACCAAACTCCAACTACCTATAAAATTTTATAAATTAAATTATTTTTAAAATTTAAGTTAAAATTTACACCCTTATAATTAGTTAATTAATTTCTTTTATAGTCCTTACTTTTTATTTTTCATTTTATACTTTCATCATATTAAATATGAATCAAAAGACAATTAAAAAATATGTTTCTATTTTTACAAATTATACCATTATAATCGTGTCGTCAATACCTTCAAAACAAGCTCAATATTGAATATTTTTCGATTTAATCATATTATTATATGCATGAATACGTAACGAGTTATTTTTTAAAATATTTACATTTTATGCCCTATAGTTATTTTTTTTAACGTTTCATTTTAGTTTTTAAATTTCATTCATATCTTTTAATATTTTGTTTTTTATTTTACACCCTATCACATTAACATAAATAATTGTATACCAACAAAATTACTATGTTTTTTTTATAAATTATATCATTATAATTCTCTCATCAATCAAGTATAATTTTTTTAAGCTTATAGTTATTTAATTAATTTTTATATTCTTTATTCATTTTAAAATAAATTTGATCTTATAGTTTATAAATTCAATTTGTTCATTTTCAATTATAATTATCCTTTATCTTATAGTTTTATAATTTCAATTTGTTCTTCAAGGGGCATATTCAAGCACATATTAAAAAAAAAAAAAAATATCTTGAAGGGCATATTCAAACATATATTCAAACACATATTCAAACAAATAAATATCTTGAAGAACATATTCAAACACATATTGAAACAAATTTCTTGAAGAACATATTCAAACAGATTAAAGTCACGGTAGAACAAATATTAAATAAAACTATTATGGGAAATACATGAAACAAATAAATAATAAACTAACCATTTCGTAAACGTGCAATTTCCCGCTGTCAAAAACACGTGGTGGTCCTCAAACGTGACAAAGATGAGATTGAAGGTGGTCCTCAAATCTTTTAATATTCTTGTTTGAAAATTCAAAGAGGAGAAGAAATGGAGTAAAAATGGATGGTGGGGTAAAAGAAAAGAAAGAAGATAGAGTTTGTAAAAGGGAATGAGGAAAGAAAAAAGGGAATGAAGAAAGAAAGAGATGTAGGCGGCTGAGAAGTTAATTTTTTTTTAGGGTTTTTGTCTTGATTAACAGGGCATCGACACGTGTCATGCTCTTTAAATAAATTAACGGAGGTTTATCAAATTAACGGAGGTTTAATGTGGTTTAGGTTGTAATTAACAGAGGTTTAGGTGGTAATTAACGGAGGTTCTTCAAAATTAACGAAGGTTTTCCAATTAAATTAATTTTTTTTAAAAAAAACCTCCTTTAAATTAACGGAGGTTTTGGTCAAACCTCCGTTAATTTTGAAAAAAGTCAAACTTTCAGTTTAAAAATAATTAAAAAAGAAAAGAAAAAACAAACCTCCTTTAAATTAACGGAGGTTTTGGTCAAACCTCCGTTAAATCGGTCAAAATCGTGGAAAAAGTGAAACCTCCGTTAAAAACGGAGGTTTTAGTCAAAATTAACGGAGGTTGTGGCTATTTAAGTCAAATCAGGAGAGATATGGTCACCTAGCACAAGAAAAACTCTGAAATGTTTATTTTGGCCAATTTCCCTTAATTATATACACACACATATATATAAGACATACACACAGTTAATGCTCCCCTCACCTATGTTGATGGAACTTCCTCCTTCGATGATGAAACTTCCCTTTATGATGATGAAACTTTTCCCTACGACCATATCTCTGGTGACCTAAACTCCATGCCTATCACGTCTAGTTCCACCACCACCTGCCTACTCTAGTTGTTGCTACCACCGCTATCCACCTAAATCTAAATCTAAGGGACGACTCATCCACGTAAACCTAAATTTTTTCTTGGACTTGGATTCTTCCACTTTAGGTATATGTGATTTTGGTTTGGATTTTAATTTTAGATTTAGACTTGTATTTACAATTTGGTTTGGATTTTTGATTTATATTTGAGGTTTAGATTTTGGTTTTGGCTTGGATTTTTGGTTTAAGATTTTTGGTTTAGATTTAAATTTTGTATTTGTTGTTAGAATCAACAAGTATAATATGCAACGAATAAAATGAACTCACATGTTCATTATAGAGAAGAGAAAGACTTTAAATAGCCAACTTACAACTGAAAGAGAAATCAATAAGCTAGCAAATCCCTAAAATTTCTCAACCACCCGTAAAACTAGGTGATTATTTGAAAAAGATTTACCAAGTAAAACCTGAAGACTTGGTAAACCTTCAATAACGGTAAAACTCCAACAATCCCTCCCATAAGCTAACAGTTGAAGAAAAGTTAGCTTACACTTCAAGATTGGTGATCTTCGTCATTTTTATGAGTTTCTCAACAACTTGCAATATTTTGGTCATTTTATCAACCAACTAACTTTTTGTGTTATAGTAAACCATCCTGATTATTCTGTTATGATATAACTCTCGAACAAAATGGAAATGCACATCTATATGTCTGCTCTTGCCGTGCATTACAGGGTTCTTCGAAAAACTAATAGTTGAGTCATTGTCACATTGAATTGCAATTCCTTCTATGTGTACACATGTAACACCCTCAAATTTGGCAAGAGCGACTAATTAAAATTTTCATCAATACAATAAATAATGAATTAATCCTTCTTTTATAAATCACGAAAATTTCCTCGAACAAATATTATAAATATACCTCAACAAAAGTAGGCCAAGTCTTATACTAAGACATATTTATGGTCGGGTGTTACTAAACCCAAAAGAGTTCCTATCTCCGAATGCGGAAAACATCACCAAGTAGCTAGATCTTTATTGTGCCAATTCCTAGCACTCAAGTTCACGCATGCCGCTAGTACTAACCCCAACATTAACCAGATGCACATGCCGACAAATAAAAAGGGTTAGGCTTAACGCCTAGTGAGCTCAAGAGTTTATAACATATTTATAATTGATGGAAATCGAAAGATAGCTTGTTTAAATAATAATTTCTCAAACATAATGAATCCATTAAAAAACAACATCTTTCCCAAACATATCATTTTCGTAATAAAACCTTTAAAATAAAATACCGTAGTAAACGAAAGCTTAGAAAAAAAATATTCGTTCAAACGCGAACTCTACACCTTTACTCACCCAAAACGTGAATAAATTTAGATGCTTCAAATACCAAAAGATGGACAAAACTCCATTTTCTAAAATACCAAAATATGATTAAATCCCCATGAACAATTTTATAAATTATGGATAATATTCCATACTCCAATTACGTCACCGAAAATATAGATATGACTCTATACCCAAACAACAACAACTTTCAATGACAAGAGAGACCCGTATCCTTCAAATGTGGCATGCATATGAATAAACCAGAAACAAAGTTAGCGAGCCCGAACTATGGATTACCTAGGCGGCTCTTTTGCTAGAAATGTCAGCCAACTAACGGAGTGCACGGTTATCGAGTTCAATCACTCACGATCTCTAGCTCGAGTTACCCACTACGGATCATACGGTTATCGAGTTCAACCACCCACGACCTTTACCTCAGGTCCTCGCGATGGACCATAGGGTCATCGAGTTCAACCACTCACACCTCGATCCCTCCATTACATCCATAGTTTCTAACAAGAATATAGGGACAACAGTCCCATACCAAACCACCAATTGACTTCTATGCCTATGGATCCATTGTAATGCATTCTAAATTACATGACCCCAAAATGAATGACCGACGCACCCAAAGCATGCAAATTTTATAAATGAATATGCCTTAACTGCATATAACTCGAAAAACTCAACATGTAGCCATTTAAATAGTACAAGTTTCCATGAGACTCATTTTACTCAAAACTGAGCAAAAGCTCTATAACTCAACCCTTGTGTAATTACCCAAGTCAAACCTTTTTGGTTTAGACAAACCGTTTTCCAAATGAACTCAACCTCTATTATTCCCAAAATGGCTCATAATGCAAGTACGTTTGTTTTCCAAACAGTTTATAGGATTGATGTTGATCCAAAATCCTTACAGTGATTTGAATATGATTCCATATTATACTTAGTGAAAATTCCATGGATAAGTCACTATTCATATTCAGCGATAGCATACGCTGATAGTAACTCAGCAATCACTGAAGATTAGGAACATTAACTTCATCTCTGAAGATCTGAAGAACAACACTCACACCACAAGTCCATTCAGCAACAGTCAAAGACCAAGCTGAAGTTAGAGATGAACAACTAGTAATCTGGAGCGGTTCAATGATAGCAAAGCTCATCTAAAATTAGAAGTGTGAAATCTTGCAAGGACTCAACGATACCTTAGTAACTTCATCCTTGAAATCACTGGTTCAACGATCAAGTGAAGCCTTCAACAAGATTATTGTTGATCTTATCCTCGATGCACAAAAGTCAAAACCTCAATACCTTGTCAGAAAAGGACGTACAGATTGTCTCTTACGTCCCCATCAGATCTGATTTGGTACTGTTCATAGGTGGCTAAAAGTATGGCCATCCTATTAAGCAAAAGACAAACATTCTCACATGTTTGACACGTAGCATATACCTTGTGTCTTGCATTAAATGTAAACGGGTATAAATAGATGGAAAACCTTTTTCATCTATACGATGCTATTTTCTTTCTCAAAAACCTCTACTGCTATATATTTCTTTTCTTGTGCCTCAACTTAGTGTTTTCTTAAGTTACAATAGAATAGGTTAGAAACTTGTTCTTATTCCGCTTGTAACTGTAAATTTGTTTATTTAATATAAACTCATTTAAAAATAAAAAAGACGTGTGTTTGTATTCAACCCCCCTTCTACAAATTGTTCTATATCTTTTAACTCTTGTAGACCCCTTTGGGACCAACAAATGGTATCAGAGTAGTGTCTTTTGTTTACTAATCTTTAAAACAACTTTTTATCAAGTTATTTTAAAATGGCTAACACAAACACCAACTACATAGATAATGGATCTTTAGATAAACCTCCAAGATTTAGGGGTGATAATTTCCCTCTATGGAAAGAAAGAATGACTCTATTCCTAGAAGGGTCAGATCCTAAGATCCTCTATTATCTAGAGAATGGACCATTTGTTCCGACAGTCCTGGCTCCTGTAGTACCTGCCACTGCTACTTTTCCAGCTATTCCTGAGAGACGAATTGTCAAAACTCCAATTCAATGGAGTGATGAAGACAAAATAGAACTAGTTGTTGATGCAAAAGCTAGATCTATAATTGCCATGTCTCTTCCAGATGAAGTTTACCACCCTGTGATGAAAATGAGAACATCTAAAACCATGTGGGATACTCTTTGTATTCAATATGAAGGAACTGATGAAGTTCAGATAACTCGTAGCATTAATTTGGTAAGACAATATGAGAGCTTTATGTTTCTGAAAAATGAAACACTTTCTCAAATTCACCAAAGATTTAACTATCTCTTGATTGACATGAAAACTGTTAACAGAGAGTACTCTAATGGTGAAATTCTAACAAAATTCATGGAGGCACTACCTGAACAATGGGCAGTCTATATTACATGTCTTAAATTGTCAAAGAACCTTGAAACTCTGTCTTTAATTGCTTTAATGGGATGCTGCTCAATGAGGAGCAATCTCAAGCTTTAAAAAGAAACCTCTTAAAGGACATCAAAGGTGCCAAAAGTACTTATTTGGCACTTGTGACTTCAGAGGTAGAACCTTCAAAACATATTTCTTCTACTATCTCCTCAACCACTAAGTTAGATCATGCTGACTCAGAAGAACTCACTGATGCTGACATCTCTGAGTTTGATGACTCTCTGGCCCTTCTCACTAATAACTTTAGGAGATTTGCTGGAAAAAGTAATTTTAGAAAAGCATAGGCTATCACTGACTCTGATAAATCGAAGACTCTCCTTGTTGAAAAGTCTTTAGCAATCTGTTATAATTGTCAGCGTAAGGGTCACTTTGCAAGTGAGTGTAGATCCAAGAAAGTCGCTGCACCAACAACCTCTCAAATCTCTGATAAATCTAAAAAGGAAAAATATTCAAAGTTAAAAGAGAAATATCAGAATCTGAGAAATAACCAGTGAAAAAGGAAAGGCCTTGTCACTGAAGAGGCAGACTGGGACCAGAAACACGATTGGGCAAATATCACTGATGAATCTGAATCAGAAGAAGAAGACATAGCTCTCATATGTCTCATGGCCAGAATTGAAGAATATGAAGAGGCGTCTGACACATCTTCTTCAGAATCTCCATCAACACAGGTATTTATTCCCTCTAACTCCTCAATACCTGAAAATGATAGCCTGTCGGCTCTCGACTCTATGACTGTTGAATTTTATAATGCTTTAAATGGCAAGATTAAAGCTGAACAAATTAACATTGATCTATCTGAACAACTAAAGAATTTCCATCTGAAAATCAAAGAACTTACTAAGATCGAAGAAGATCTTAAAGACCAAATCTTTGTAAATCAGACCATAAGTATTGAAAGACAACAAGCTATCACTGAGCGCGAAAAGGCCATCGCTGATCTTAAGGCTGAGAAAGCCACCATTGAAGGATACTGTAAATCTTCTGATAAGATAAATGAGATCATAAATGCTCAGATCCCTGCCAAGGTCAAGAGTGGTCTTGGATACTATTATGACAAGAAGAAACTGATATTGACCGTTCCATGCTAAATTTTGGAATGTTCGTTTCTTCTATCCCTGACCACTCGTCTCAGAGTGTTTCAACCTCAGAGACAAGACTTTCTGAACCTATTCACAAACACTTAAGGAAAGTGACTAAAGACAAGTTCATTAATCAAGTTCCCAAGACCAAGAAACTCCTCTCACTAAAGAAAAATTATTCTTTCTCTTCAGCAAGTCAACCATCTAAATGCAAGAAGAAGGTTCTTGATTTCTCTCAGAAACCAACTCCTAGGGTTAAGATTGACTTGACTCCATCCAAGCCTGAGACCCCAGTGGTTCCTCCCAGGTATGGAAAAAGGAATTCTTGGACCCTATCCTGAAAACATGACTTCCACTCAGCATGCTTCCATTTCAAAACCTATTTTCAAATATAGCAAGTGCTATCACTGTGGTGAGACTACCCATATTGCTAGCAAATGTCCAAATGCTACTTATGCTGAAAAATTATCCCACGGAAAGCAAATAGCCCAAGCTGCGAAATCAGCGAAGGGTAAAACTATCAAACTTGGTTAAAACAACTAAGTCAGAACAAACCACAAAGGATGAAGTTTCAGCTAGCACCTCCTCTAGTTCTCCTGTTATTTCTACTAACAATGCAGGACCCATAGTAATATGGGTACACATGAAAAATTGATCCTCTTATTTTTTGCAGAGTGCTAAAGGTACCTGGTATCTAGATAGCGGATGCTCAATGCACATGACAGGCAGAAAATCTCTGCTCACTGAATACAAAGAGGAAAATGGTCCATCAGTGACTTTTGGTGGAAATGGCAAAGGTTACACCAGAGGTTATGGCATACTATCCAATGGAGCAACTTCCTTCTCTCGAATTGCATATGTTGAAGGACTAAAGCACAATTTATTAAGCGTTAGTCGACTTTGTGATAAAGACTTTAAAGTTTTGTTCACAAAGACCAAGTGTGCGGTCACTGACAAAAATGACATGCTTGCTTTAAAAGGCAAAAGATCAGAAAACGTATACGTCATTAATATGGACAACACACACTCTGACAATGTGTGCTTTCTATCAAGAGCCTCCTCTAATGTCAACTGGCTTTGGCATAAAAGACTTTCTCACCTTAACTTCAAAATGATAAATGACTTATCAAGAAAGGAACTTATCAGAGGTCTACCTAAAAATGGCTTTGCAAAGGAATCTCTTTGCTCAGCGTGTGAAAAAGGTAAGCTGACAAGGGCCACTTTCAGATCTAAGCAAGTATCCTCAATAACCACTCCTCTTCATCTCCTCCAAATGGATCTCTTTGGACCTGTCAATGTCCAATCCATATCAGGAAAGAAGTATACTCTTGTAATTGTAGATGAATATTCCAGATATACATGGGTATTTTTCCTACGATCTAACAGTGATACCTTGATGAAATAATATGCTTCATCAAGAAGATTGAGTTGCTGAACAATGTTCCAATTCGTTCCATAAGAAGTGATCATGGTACTGAATTCAAGAACAGTACCCTGGTCAGTTTCTTTGAAGAAAAAGGCATCACTCATAATTTTTCCTCAGTAAGAATCCCTCAGCAAAATGGTGTTGCTGAGAGAAGAAACCGAACTATTATCGAAGCAGCTCGCTAAATGCTCAGCGAATCTCATCTTCCAACTCGCTCGGGAAAGCGATTAAGCCGCACGTTACACTCATAATCGATCTCTGATTGTAAAGAAATTCAAGAAAACTGCTTATGAATTATTTCATGAGAAAACCCCCTCAATAAAACATTTGCATATCTTCGGATGTAATTGTTACATCCTGAATGACATAGATCATTTAGGAAAATTCGATCCCAAAGCTAATGATGGTATATTTCTTGGGTACTCCTCTGTATCCACGACATTCAGAGTCTTCAATAAAAGAAGACAACATGTAGAAGAAACATTCAATGTCAACTTTGATGAATCTCGTCCTTCAAATTCTGTTCCCATCCCATAAGAAGACAAAGAACTGAATAACTGGATGAAATCTCATTATGGGAAACTTGAATCATAATGATGATGATGGTCCTGTTCTTATCCTCGCATCGCTGAATAGTAACAATTGATCATCATGGATGAATGTTACTCTATTAAATCAGATTCCTCCATCCAGTCCTTCTATTGGTAATTCTTCAGTGAATAACCAAGCATCTTCGTCCATGGGAAATGAAATTACGTCAGGACCACCTCCTGAAACTATGAGAGAAAATGAAGAACGACACGCTGAACTATCCTCATTAACTCCTGAACAGGCCGATGAATCTTCATTTGATCCAAATCCTCAATTACCAGCTCAAAGATGGACTCAAAATCATCCCATCAATCAAATAATTAGTGATCCTTGTATAGGTGTTCAGACAAGAAGAAGTATGGCTAACATATATCTCTATGTAAACTTTATTTCTATTTGTAAAACCCAAGAAGATCGATGAAGCTATCCTTGATCAAGATTGGATATAGCCATGCAAGAAGAACTCTCTGAGTTTAAAAGAAACAAAGTTTGGAAGCTTGTTCCAAGACCCTCTGACAAAACTGTTATAGGCACCAAATGGGTGTTTCATAACAAGTTAGACGAACACGTCACTGTAACCCGCAACAAAGCTCAACTTGTTGTTTAGGGATACAGACAAGAGGAAGGGATAGACTATGATGAAACTTTTGCCCCTGTATCAAGGTTAGAAGTAATCAGATTGTTCCTAGCTTTCGCTGCCCACAAAAATTTCAAAGTCTATTAGATGGACGTCAAGAGTGCCTTTTTAAACGACAAGTTAAAGGAAGAAGTCTATGTTGAACAACCTCTTAGCTTCGCTGATGTAAGACATCCAAGATACGTCAATAAACTAGATAAGGCACTCTACGGCTTGAAACAAGTTCCCCGTGCATGGTATGACACTTTTTCTAAATATCTTCTCGCTGAAAAGTTTGTTCGTGGTAAGATTGATCAAACCCTTTTTCTTAGAAAACGTAAGGGACATATTATTCTTGCTCAGATATATGTAGGTGACATTATCTTTGGTTCCACGAATCCTAAACTTTGCACTCGTTTTGCCAAATGTATGAAAAAAGGAATATAAAATGAGCATGATGGGTGAATTAACATATTTTCTTGGTCTTCAAGTAAAACAATCTAAGAAAGGCATCTTCATTTGTCAAGGTAAATATGTTAAAGATATGCTGAAGAAATTTGATTTGACTCAGAGTTCTTCAATGAAAACCCCTATGGCCCCTCCACTGACTTTAAATAAGGACCCTAATGGTAAACCTGTTAATGTCACTGCATATAGAGGAATGATAGGATCCTTATTTTATCTAACTGCTAGTAGGCCTGATATCATGTATACCACCTGCTTATGTGCCAGATATCAATCCAAACCCAAAGAATCCCATCTTATCGCTGTAAAAGCGAATCTTCAGGTATCTGAAAGGGACTCCTAATCTTGGTCTCTAGTATCCCAGAGACTCAGGGTTCAATCTAACGGGTTATTCAGATAGTGATTTTGCAGGATGCAAAATTGACTAGAAAAGCACCACTGGTGGGTGTCAGCTCATTGGTGGAAAGTTGGTCAGTTGGACTAGTAAAAAGCAAAATTAAGTGTCCACATCAACTACTGAAGCTGAATATGTCGCAACAGGAAGTTGTTGTGCTCATATTCCTTGGATGAGAAATCAGCTTGCTGATTATGATATTCAACTATCAAAGATTCCTATATATCGTGACAACACTAGTGCTATTGCAATTACAAACAACCCTGTACTTCACTCTAAGACCAAACATATCGAAATCAGATATCATTTTATTAGAGATCACGTTATGAATGATGAAATTGAACTTCATTTTATTCCCACTGAATTTCAGCTCGCTAATCTTTTTACAAAACCTCTTGAAGAATCAACATTTAATATGTTAATCAGCGAATTAGGAATGTTAAACATGGAATAATAACTTCCTCTGTTTTACATTTTCAGTGATCATTAAAATAAATTTCAATTATTTTGATTTTGTTCATCAAAACACTTGTTTACTTTACATTCTTATTTGGTATCCTTTGTACCAAAATCACTCTGTTTATACATTTTTGTATTAATCCATGGTTTTTCTATTTGGTGTGCCCATTTTTGAAACATAAATGGCAACTCCAAGCACTGTCTCTCTCTCTGAAACTGAAGTTATCCTGGTCACAACCTTCATCGCTGCACCGGAAGCCAACTTTCCTCCTCAACAAGCTCTGGTCAAACCAAGCAACTATGTTGCTATGACTGACATCCCTGCTGAACGCGCCTACTTAAAGGAAGGTGCTCTTTTTATCAAGAAATGCCCACTGAAGTATGCTTTCAATCTCTCTAGGCATTCGCTGAACTCTGAGAAGGATATCACTCAGGTATGACTTCTAATCTCTTACCCATCACTGAGAATACGTTTGTTCTTAATGATAGAAGGAATTTAAAGATAATGATTAACATTAATTTAATGATAATCGTTTTATTTTTCAAAAAGGACATGTCAAAACGTTTTCTGACACACGACGGCCTCAACGTCTCCTATCCAATCAAACCCTAGGAACGTGTCGTAGGTCATTATTACCTTTTTTCAAAAAGCTAAAACCGTCGTTTCGTCTTTCTCTCTTCCGTCTCATCTCTTCCTATATAAAGTAAAATCTACTTCATTTTACTTTTTACGCGCTCAAAATTTTCAAAGCAAGAAAAGCTCTCGAGTCTTCAAAGGTTCTCAAGAACACCAAGAACACGCACTTGTGCGTTTTTCTCGAATCCCTCACTCTCAAGGTTTGATCTAACCCTTTTTTCTTTTCTAAAAACAACTAGCATGTTGTTTACTACATCTTAAAATCTTCTATAACATCATGTTATAAAGATTTCACCCCTAATTCTAAATTGAAACCCAAAACTCATACCTGTTCTAAGCATCTTTCTTCTTAGAACAGAAGACCTTTTTGGCCAGTTTAATCCAAATTTTTCTTCTAAAAACTTCTAATACTTTTTTTTGGTATATTTCTCTTTACCAAAATCACGAAATATTTGGTCTGCTAGTTTATTTTTCTTAAAAAAATTTAAAACGAAAATCACCCAAATAACAAGTATTTTGATTTTGTTCATCAAAACACTTGTTTACTTTACATTCTTATTTGGTATCCTTTGTACCAAAATCACTCTGTTTATACATTTTTGTATTAATCCATGGTTTTTCTATTTGGTGTGCCCATTTTTGAAACATAAATGGCAACTCCAAGCACTGTCTCTCTCTCTGAAACTGAAGTTATCCTGGTCACAACCTTCATTGCTGCACCGGAAGCCAACTTTCCTCCTCAACAAGCTCTGGTCAAACCAAGCAACTATGTTGCTATGACTGACATCCCTGCTGAACGCGCCTACTTAAAGGAAGGTGCTCTTTTTATCAAGAAATGAGCAACAGGTGCAAAGGTTTCATCATAGTCAATTCCTTCTTCCTGTCTATAACCTTGAGCAACAAGTCTAGCCTTATTGCGAATTATAGTCCCGTTTTCATCTAGCTTATTTCTGTAAACCCATTTGGTTCCTATGACAGTTTTATCAGAGGGTCTAGGAACAAGATTCCAAACTTTATTTCTACGAAATTCAGTCAGTTCTTCTTGCATAGCTGAAACCCAGCTAGGATCAGAGATAGCTTGATCTATCTTCTTAGGTTCAGAGAGAGAAATGAAGTTAACATAAAGACTGATATTACCTGTACCTCTACGTGTTTTGATACCTGCAGTGGGATCACCAATAATATGATTTATTGGATGATTTGCAGTCTATCGCTGAGCTGGTGGTTGAGGAGAGAGATAAACAGCAGATTCAGCGACCTGTTCTTCAGATTCTGGAATAGGACTTGTTTCAGCAACAGGTACTTCATTTAGAATCAATTTAGGGGATTGATTTTCAGAAGTGGTTTGGTTGTTCACAGAGGAATTTCCAAGAGAGGAATCAGCAACAGGAATCTGATTTAGAGGAGTAACATTCATCCGTGAAGATGGATGATTATTACTTGGGTTTACAGGGATTTCATCATCACTTGCTTCAGCTGGAGTTTGATTGCTGAAGTATGTTTCAGGTTCCCCATAATGAGATCTCATCCAGGCATTCAATTCTTCATCATCATCATGAGAGTGAGAAGCATGAATGGGACGAGATTCATCAAAGTTAACGTGTATGGATTCTTATACATGTTGTCTTCTTTTGTTGAAGACTCTGAAGGATTTAGATATAGAGGAGTATCCAAGAAATATACCATCGTCAGCTTTTGGATCAAATTTACCTAAATGATCTCTGTCATTCAGAATATAACATCTACATCCAAAAATGTGGAAATATCTCAGAGTAGGTCTTCTCCCATGAAATAATTCATAGGGGGTTTTCTTAAATCGTTTAACTATCAGGGATCGATTTTGAGTGAAGCATGCTGTATTAACTACTTCAGCCCAGAACTGAGTTGGAAGATGCGATTCGCTGAGCATTGAGCGAGCCGCTTCAATGATAGTACGATTTCTTCTTTCAGCAACACCATTTTGCTGAGGAGTTCTTACTGAGGAGAAGTTGTGAGAGATGCCTCTTTCTTCAAAGAAGTTATCCAGAGTACTGTTTTTGAATTCAGTGCCATGATCACTTCTTATGGAACGAACAATTAGATTGTTCAAAACTTCCACCTTTTTGATAAAAGAGATTATCATTTCAGGGGTATCACTTTTGGATCGAAGGAAGAACACCCATGTGTATCTGGAGTATTCATCAACAATCACTAAAGTGTATTTCTTCCCAGAGATGGATTGGACATTGACAGGTCCGAATAGATCCATGTGAAGTAACTGAAGAGGAGTGGTCACTGAAGAAATTTGCTTTGACCTGAAGGAGGCTTTTCTCAGCTTTCTCTTCTCACACGCTGAACAAAGAGATTCCTTTGTAAAGGTATGATTTGGGAGGTCTCTGACTAAGTCTTTTTGAGACAATTCATTTATTGTCTTAAAGTTGAGATGAGAGAGTCTTTTATGCCATAACCAGTTTATGTCAGTGGATGCTTTAGAGATAAAGCACATGTTCTCAGAGTGAGAACTATTCATATTTATGACATATACATTTTCCACTATTTTGCCTGTAAGGGCAAGCTTATCATTTCCGTCAGTGACAACACATCTATTCTTTAAGAATAGAACTTTGAAGTCTTTGTCACGTAACTGGCTAACGCTTAAGAGATTGTGCTTTAGTCCCTTAACGTAAGCAACACGAGAAAATGATGTGGCTCCGTTGGACAGAATTCCATAACTTTTAGTGTATCCTTTGCCATTTCCACCAAAGGTCACTGATGGACCAACTTCTTCTTTGTAATCAGAGAGCAGAGATTTTCTGCCTGTCATGTGCCTTGAGCATCCGCTATCAAGATACCAGATACCTTTGGCACTCTGCATACAACAAAAGATTAATTGTTTAAAGGTACCCATACTACTGGGTCCTGCTTGGTTAGATAGAGGATTGGCGGAGGAGCTACTAGCTGAAGAACTCTCTTCAGTGGATATCTTCACCTTTGATGGTTTTGCAACCTTGGTGGATTTCACTCTCGCTGATTTATCAGTTTGAGCTACTTTCTTTCCATGAGCTAGTTTATCAGCTGTAGTAGCATTAGGACATTTGCTTGCAATGTGGGTAGTTTCACCACAGTGATAGCATTTCCTATATTTAAAGGGTTTGGAAATCAGAGAGGGAGCAGGAAATTTCTCAGGGATAGGTCCAAGAATTTCTTTATCCATGGTCCTTGGAGGTATAACAACCTTTTCAGGAGTAGGAGTGACATCGATTTTAATTCTGGGAGTTGGTCTCTGAGAAAAGTCAGGGACCTTCTTCCCAGTTTTAGAAATTTTCTCTGAGGATTTCTTGTTCCTATCTTGAGTTTTCTTATTCTTAGGAACTTGATTAAGAAACTCGTTCTTGAACACTTTCTTAGAATTAAGAATAGAAAGCTTCTCTTTGGAAGAGGAGGAAGAAGAGGTTAAAGAAGAAAGATCAGGGATAGAAGAGACAAACATTCCGAATTTGAGCATGGAACGATCATTCTCTGATTCTTCCTTTTCAGGGTTATAGCCTAACCCGCTTCTTACTTTCATAGGTATTTGAGCATTGATGATCTCATTGACTTTATCAGAAGCCTTACACCATCCTTCGATGGTTGCCTTTTCAGACTTGAGATCAGCGATAGCCTTTTATCTATCAGCGATAGCTTGTTGTTTCTCGATGCTTATAGTTTGATTTGCAAAGACTTGGTCTTTGAGAGATTCCTCAATTTTAGAAAGTTCTTGGATTCTTATATGGCAAATTTTTAATTGTTCAGATAAGTCAGTGTTAATTCTCTCGGCCTTAATTTTTCCATTTAAAGCATCGTAGAAATCAACAGTCATAGCATCGAGAGCTGACAAGTTATCACTTTCAGAAGGTAAAGGGACAGAGGAAATAGTTACCTGAGTAAAAGGAGACTCAGAAGAAGAAGTCTCAGTGACTTCTTCAGCGTCTTCAATCCTTGCCATCAGACAGAGGAAGGCAAGATCTTCTTCATCTGAACCAGACTCTTCAGAGGTCTTGGCCCAGTCATCTTCAGCATCCCAAATAACTTCTTCAGCGACAAGGCCTTTGCCTTTTTGCTGGTTTTTCTTCATATCTTTGTATTTGTTTTTCAGTTTCAAATACTTCTTCTTTTTATCAGAGGTATGGGAGGTAGTGGGAGCAGCAACTTTCTTCGACCTGCATTCATTTGCGAAATGACCCTTTCGCTGACAATTGAAGCAAATCGCTGAGGCTTTCTCAGCGGGCAACGTTTTCTGCTTTTCAGAGTCAGAGAGGTTAGAAGGTTTTCGAAAATTGCTCTTTCTAGCAAATCTTTTAAATTTATTAGTTAAAAGGGCTAGAGAGTTATCAAGCTCAGAGATGTCTGCATCAGTGAGTTGATCTTCTGAATCAGTTTGACCTAATTCAGTAATGGAGGTGATAGTAGAAGAAGAAACATTTTTAGAAGAAGTTCCCTCAGAAGTCACAAGTGCCAAAGAAGTACTTTTAGCACCTTTGAGTTCATTAATTAGGTTCTTCCTTAGAAGGTGGGATTGTTCCTCATTTAAGAGCATACCATATAATGCACTTAAGGACAAGGTTTCAAGATTCTTTGACAACTTTATACATGTAGTGTACACTGCCCATTGATCAGGCAATGCCTCCATGAACTTTTTCAGAATTTCAGCGTTTGAATATACTCTATCAACTGATTTAAGATCAATCAGCAGACAGTTAAATCGCTGGTGAATTTGAGAAAGAGTTCACCCTTTTGATACATAAAACTCTCGTATTTTCTTACAAGGTTTATGCATCTAGTTACTTTAACTTCAGAAGTTCCTTCATATTGGATACATAATGTATCCCACATGGCTTTAGAAGTCCTCATTTTCATGACAGAATTATAGACCTCATCAGGTAAAGCCATTGCTATTATTGATCTTGCTTTAGAGTCAATAGCAATTTCTTTCTTGTCTTCTTCAGTCCATCTGTTAGGAGTTTTAACAATAACCCTTTCAGGAATGGCTGGAGTAGCAGTGGTGGCAGGAACACTAGCTACTATTGTTGTAGGAACAAATGGTCCATTTTCCAGATAGTAGGGAATCTTTGGATCAGATCCCTCCAGAAATAGAGACATTTTTTCCTTCCATAATGGAAAGTTATCATGGCTAAACCTTGGAGGTTTAGCTAAAGATCCATTATCGTTGTAGTTTGTATTTGGGTTTGACATTTTAAAATAGTTTTAAGAAAAAAATATTTTAAAGATTTAAGAAGCAAACACTGCTCTGATACCACTTGTTGGTCCCAATAAGGGTCTACAAGAGTTCAATCAAGAGAGAACAGTTTGTTGAAGGGGGGGGGGGGGGTTGAATACAAACACACAGATTTTTAGTTTTTAAATGAGTTTATTAAAATAAACAAATTTACAGTTACAAGCGGAATTAGAACAAGTTTAAAACCTATTCTATTGTAACTAAGAAACACGAAGTATGATGCACAAGAAGATGAAAGAAAGAATAAAGAGGGTATAGGTTAGATAGAAGCATGCATTTAGATGAAGAAGATATCTTATCTTATTTATACCCGTTTGTCTTTAAAACAAGACAAAAGGTACATGCCACGTGTCAAGCTTGGATAGGAAGCTTGTCCTTGTTAATAAGACAACCATGCTTTTGGCCGAATATGAACAGTACCATATCAGATATGATGGGGACAAAAGAGACAAGTCGTACGTCCTTTTCTGACATGGTTCTAGGTTTGACTTTTGTGCATCGAGGATAAGATCAATCTTTAATCTTGCAAAGGAAGCTTAATTTGATCGCTGATACTGAATCTTCAAGGATGAACTTCAGTATCGCTAAGGCTTCACAAGACTTCACACTTTGAGTAGACAATCGCTGATACCGCTGAACCGCTTCAGTTCACTTAGCTGATTATCTCTTTCTTCAGCTAGAGTCTTCGACTTTCGCTGAATGGTCTTCTGGTGTGATAACTGATCTTCAGGTCTTCAGTGATAAGCTTGTAGTTCCTTGACCTTCAGCGATCGCTGATAGCAATCAGCGTGTACTATCGCTGAATTTGAACAGAAGCTTAACAATGGAATTTCACTAAGTATAGTAAAGGAATCATAATCAAATCACTGAGAGAAGTTATGATCAACAAAAAGGATGAAGACGGAATTGTGATCAGAAACAAGGCTCGTCTGGTGGAAAATGGTTATTGTCAAGAAGAAGGCATTGATTACGATGAAACCTTTGCTCCTGTTGCAAGACTGGAGGCGATACGACTTTTTCTGGCATTCTCTGCATACAAAATCTTTAAAGTATATCAAATGGATGTTAAATGTGCATTTCTAAATGGAAATCTCAAAGAAGAAGTATATGTTGAACAACCTGCTGGCTTTAAAGATGCAAGACATCCAGAATACGTCTATCTCCTTGACAAAGCTCTGTATGGCTTAAAGCAAGCACCCAGAGCCTGGTATGAACGTTTATCCAAGTTTCTGATCAGCAAAGGGTATGAGGAAGGTAAAATTGATACCACACTTTTCATCAAAAGAAGCAAAGGTATGTTAACTATTGTTCAATTTTATGTGGATGACATAATTTTTGGCTCTACTCATCAAACAAAAGTTGATTTGTTTTCTAAATTGATGGAAACTGAATTTGAAATGAGTTTGATGGGAGAACTAACATTCTTTCTAGGACTCCAGGTTAAGCAAAGTACCTCTGGTATTTTTATTAATCAAGCAAAATATGTCTCTGACATGTTAAAGAAATTTCATTTTCAGAATTCATCACCTATGAAAACACCTATCTCTCCTAGTATGAAACTAGGTCCTGATCCTTTTTGGAAACCAGTTGATATCACGGGCTACAGAGGTATGATAGGTTCTCTTCTGTACTTAACTGCAAGTAGGCCTGATATTATGTTTGCTATTGTCTTTGTGCTCGTTATCAAGCCAATCCTAAAGAATCTCATTTGGCTGCTGTCAAAAAAAAATTTAGATACTTAAAGGGAACTCCTTCATTGGGTCTCTGGTATCCTAAAAACTCTGGATTTGATTTAATGGCATATACGTATTCGATCATGCGAGTTGTAAGTCGGGATGAAAAAAAGTACTTCTGGTAGCTGTCAACTTCTGGGTAATCGACTTATCAGCTGGACATCCAAGAAGCAAAATTGTGTTTCAACATCTACCGTGTGCCGAATATGTTGCTGCTGCTAGCTGTTGTTCTCAAGTTATTTGGATGAAGACTCAACTCAGAGACTATGGTCTGATTTATGATAAGATTCCCATACTCTGTGATTCTGAGAGTGCAATTGCCATTACTGAAAACTCATTTCAGCATTAAAAAACGAAGCATATTGATGTCAGGTATCATTTTATCAAAGATCATGTACAAAAGGGCACTATAGAAATGTATTTTGTCTCTACTGATTATCAACTTGCTGATATTTTCACAAAGGCTCTAGATGAGAAGTGTTTTAATTTCTTAATCAGCAAGTTGGGAATGCTTAATATGTAACATCCTTGGAAAAAAAATTTGTTTAATCAGAACTGTCCAGAGGTCTCTGATTAATTCTGGTAATTCAGCAGAAGCCATCAGAAGCTTCTGAACTCTTCTGACCTTCTTTATCCAGATAATCTTTTTGTCTTCCAAGTGATGTCAGCAAAGCGCATATTGCAAAATGCGAAGGAAGAAGCTTCCTTTTATATACTCAAGGAATCTTTGTGATTCATTCAAAAGGGGGAGTTTACCATTCCAGGGGGAGTTTACTTATCAAGGGGGAGCCTCTCAAAGTCTAACTCTGGTTAGCTGTCTTCTGAAATTTTCATCTACTTTAAGTTTCTTCTGAATCTTCTTATTCTGTGTTTCTCTTGCCGTCAAGGTTTCTTAGAATTTTTATGATTCATTTTAAATTCATTTTAGATGGTGATTCTACGTTGACATGTTTTTCAAATTACTTTTCTATGAATCAATATTTTCTGAAATTTTTATTGAATATATATATTTTATTAACTCTTGCCGTCAAGGTTATTCAAAATTTATATATTCAATTTTAATTTTTTTTTATTATTCTCTTCATGGAAAATTAAACTTTCATTTGGTTCAAAACATTTTTCTATTTACCGAATGACTGATTTTAAATTTAAATAAAAAGATTTATTACTCTCAACAATTGTTTTAGTCAACTAAAATGACAATTTTATTTGATTAATTAACAATTTTTTTTAATTATTAATATCTTTTTATTTACTTTTGGGATAATCAACCGATTTTAAGCCGATAACCCTTCAGTTATCTCTTTCAAATATCGTGTTTTAATCATCACAAGCTCACCTTCCTACTTTCCACGTGTCACCCATCGTGTGACTGCATGTATCCACGCATGCGTGCTTACATCATCATTTCTGAACCGTTTTCTCCTACTCCCAAAACTAAAACCCCTTCCCATTCCAAATTGATCACATTCTCTCTCATATAAAACCCCAAATTTCAGAAACTCATCTTCTTCTTCGCAACTGTTACTGCTCAAACTCTCCTATTCACGAATCTACTCACCAGCTTACCCAACTCTCGTCAATGGCTTCTCGTCTTGCAAATCCAACCCTCAACGATGACGAAGGACGTCTCGTTGATTCCACTGCAGATAGTGCACCATTTGTCAAACTGCCATTAAAAGCGAACAATGTGCAGGTCCTTCTTGATCCAAACACCTACCAGGCCGAGTTCAGGATCATGGTCGAATTCCTCCAACAACATCCACTTAATCGAGCCCTAACTCTGACAAACCCAAATGTCCCTGAAATTTATGTTCAAGAAGTTTGGCAATCGATGTACATTAGTGATGAAGAAACTTTGGTTGGGAATTTCAGCCATCCAGATCAACCTGAAAATGCTGTGGAGATACCCATCACCAAGAAGAAATTAGCCAGGTATTTTCATTTACCCCAATCACAGGTGCAAATTGATGGTCAGTTCATGCCAAATCCAGCCCTAGAATCGAATCCATCTGCTGAAGCCATGCTATCCTTCATCCATTTCCTTGGCTACAACGAAACCCTAACCAAACTGTCCGAAGTTAAGAGAAAGCAGTTACCCTAATGTGGAATCTCCTTGTCTCCATTCTGAACAAGAGCCTCACATGTAAAATTGGGTCCCTTGATCAAGCTAGCAGAAACATTCTGACCATCATGTATGGTATGTATTTCAACCGCCTTTTGGACTATGCAAGCCTCATTTTCCAAGAAATCAAAGCTGCTGTGAACACTAAGGTATCTCATCAAACTCAAGGAAAACCTCTCCCAGCCTTAATGTTTCCACGATTTTTATCCCTGGTTACCTATCCTGCAATTGGGGCACTTAAAGCTCCATTAGTTCAACCTTTCTGCAAAATCGCCTCAATGAGCTCTCATCGGCCAACCATCGACCGCGATGGGTATTCCTCTCCAAGGGAACTTTCCAGGTACATGCTAAACCTAATTCCATCTAGCTCTTCTTATCTGCAATCTTATAGAAGCTATATGATTTTCTCAAAACAGAGAATTTCTACCTAGAGCATTTAGAGCCAGTTTAAGAAGGTGAGGGGTCAAGTGAGGCTGAGGTTGAAAAGAATATGAGTGACCATCCGAGTGGTTCTACCCATGCCGACCTCTTGATGAAAGAGGGTACTGAAGATGTCCATAGAGACACATTTGAGCAAATCTCTCCTACATCCCAAAGGGTAACCTCATATGTTGAGGCAGATGCTAACACATCTACACTCATTGACCAAGGACGACCCACTCCAAACCACCCAGAAACCATCCATCCAGAGGATACTTCTCAATCCTCTGAATCAAGCACTGCCGGGGAAAGCACCTCCTCTTCATCATCCTCTCAAAAGGATGATGATGAAAATATAAGAGTTCCATTACCCCAGAACTCGCCTATTCCTACACAAAATGTCGCTGTATCTATGACCGACAATGTTATAGAAAACACAGAAGATGAGTCCACATCTTCTGATAGGATAGAAGCTGAGGAAATCCCATCAGAGGGGTTACAGCATCAGGATGCACCACTTACCGGGGTGTTTACACTCCATCAAGGTAAGCACATTGTTTTCAGCACCTCATCCTCTGATGATGAGGACTCTGTTGAGACAATCAGAACAACCGAAGAGGTTCCTGTTAATCACAGCCCTCGAAGACAAGTTGGAAGTCCCTCCACACTCAACGCCAACACAGGTGTGAAAGAGGGCCTCTCTGAACGCGAGAGTAAAGGGGCTCCATGTATTGGAGAAGCACCGGTTACACATTCTGAATTTGTCACAAATGCAGCGTTTCAGGCATTTGCTGATAAAATTCAGAGATCTATGGAAGATCTAAAATTATCCATCTCCAATAATAATACTCTTCTTCTGGGCATCAAATCTGAACAAGCAAATCAAGCTGCTACTTTACAAGCCATTCAATAGGTTCTCACTGTCAATTCAGAGGCTCAGAAGAATTATTTCGATGACCAGTTCATACTTCTGCATGAAGGGATCAAAGCCAATGTTGATGCTATCTTCCACATACCTGACTCTCTCCCAACTTCTGAAGTTACCATCTCTGTGGAAGAATATAGTTCTCTGGTTGCTGATTTACAAAAGGTTATCAAAGCAGTAATTTCTTCTGATGATCTTTCTGGCACTACTCTGATTAAGAAGTCAGACATGGCTATTTTTCAAAAAGCCATGCTTGACAGAATGAATGCCATATCTTCAAAGTTTGCATCAAAGACAACGACCAGCTCTTCAAATGTTGATCAGAAGCTCTCTTCCATGGAAACCACTCTTTCTAAACTTACAACTCTGGTAAGTTCGATATCTGAAGCATTCAACGCCAAGAAAAAGGCTATGGAGAACGAGCTTGCAGAAGAGCATATCTTAAACGTAAAAGGTCTAAGGATCAGGATCCTGATTCTCAGAGGGGGGAGAAAGAACCAGAAGCCAAGAAATCCAAGCCAACAAATGATGCTAACACTACAACTCAAGATAAAGGCAAGTCCCCCTCCTCTTCTGCTCCACCACCCCCATCAAAGCAAAGTTCTTACGCTCAACCTTCATCAACACAAACTCCTCTGATTCCAACCCCATTGGCCACTCACTCTGGGCCTCTTCCAAAAGACCCAGAAATAGCCAAATTTCTTCTAGAAGTAATTGGCAATACAAGGAAAATGCCATATTCACCATCCACTAAAGCAGAGATAGCCAAAGAAAAGGAAGCTAAGGCCAGAGCTGAGGCATCAAAAGCAAAAGTTGAAACTCTAAATAAAGCAAGGAGAGAAGCTGAGTTAAAAGCAAAGGCAAAAGAAGAAAGAGCCAATGCTGAAGCAGAACTTGCCAGAGAAAAAGCGGAAGAAATCAGAAGGCAAGCTGATTTAGAAAAAGAAAGAGTTGACCAGAAAGCTAAAGAGAAAGCCAAGGCTGAGGCTGAGAAAGCAAAGGCAAAAGAAGAGAGAGAGAGAGAGAGAGAGAGAGAGAGAAAAGGAAGCCAGAGAGAAAGTAAGACACGATAAATCACAGAGAAGAAAAGCTGTTCGTGAAGAAGCAGCCCAGAGGTTGGGGAAACTTGAGCTTCCAACAGTTGAAATCATCAGAAATAGCATGTACGCTCCAAATGATCAGAAGATCTACTTGATGCTGCCTAACTTCTCGAACGCCTATAATGTAAGTGATGCTGTAAAAGATAAATTCATGGCACACAGACAAACAAGACAGGATGTTTATACTTCTGTACCAATCAAACGAATCTATGCTATAACACACTCACAATTTGAAGATACAGATATCTGGTACACAATTTATGAAGTAATCAGAGAAGACAATCAAACCAGATACTTCTGCAATAACGACCTACTGTATGTTCACCCCTCTGATCTTCTGTTTCTGGAAAGTTTTATGAAAGTCCAAGTGGCCAAAGGTATTGATAGCCAAGACAACGTTGCCTACTCAAGAATCATTGACTGCATGAAGTCTTCAATAAGATACAAGAGGCAGGTCGACTTCCAGATAGGGCTAAACTTCAACGTTGATAACCTTGCTATATCTGTACCAAATGAAGAATTAGAAAACATCAATTCATCCAAAGTTTGTAAAATTTTGCTTCAACCAGAAGAAGGGGTCATCTTTAGAAGACCAAACAAAAGAAACTTTTTCAGAATAAAGGACGCACATCGATACTCTTCAGATGTTGTATACATTGCAAAATGTTACATCTCTGTTAGTGTAAATGAACATGATCCAGAGGTACTTGAAAGGATGATCAAAAGACTTAACAGTTTATTATCAATCAGAGAGGTCATCAACAAAATTGCAAAGGTCGTCTCTAAAGTTGCTCCCTTCTGAACAGACGCCATTCTTCTAACTTCATACTTAGGGGGAGATTGTTAGACTTTTAAAGTATGAGTCAAAAGATGGTAGGCTATGATGACATGGCAGCATTCATCCGCATGTCTCCTCTTCAACAGAAATTAGTTAGACGCTCCTATCTGATGTGGCATTTTGTAATAGGGTAGAGTGTTGACTTTCAGTTGTTGTAATAGTATAAATAGATCTGTGCTATCACTGTAATATTTGTCGATCTGAGTACTTTCAATTGAAGAACATATTGTGCGTCATTCCAAGTATTTGTAATCGTGATTCAAGGTTATTAATACAAATTCCATCTGTTCTTCATTCTTTTACTATTCTTATTACTGTTGATTAATCAATATTAATTGCTTCCGCCCACATTCTGATATATGAATTCATCGATTAATCATTGAAGAAGAAATCTGGAACCAAGAATTGGTTCTTCAATGAAGTGTAACCGATCGTTAATCTGAATGTTTTCCAGGGGTAGAACTATTGTTTCATCAGTTAAACATTTCTTCGGATTCGATACATGGAACGTGTCGTGGATGGCGCTTAATTTCTGTGGTAACTTCAATTTGTACGCCACCGGTCCGATTCTTTCGAGTATTTCGAATGAACCAATGTATCTGGGACCCAGTTTGCCTCTCTTCCTAAAACGTACTAGTCCCTTCCATGGTGATACCTTCAGAAGCACTTTATCCCCCACTTGGAACTCTAACGGCTTTCTCCGATGATCCGCATAACTCTTCTGACGGTCTCTTGCTGTCTTGAGTCTTTCCTTGATGGTTGAGATCTTGTCAGTGGTTTCCTGAATAATATCGGGCGTGGTCAGCTGTCTATCTTCGATTTCTAACCAGCTAAGTGGTGAACTACATTTTCGTCCGTATAGGGTTTTGTATGGCGCGCACTGAATGTTGGTGTGATAGTTGTTGTTATATGAGAACTCAACAAGTGGTAGGTGGGTATCCCAACTCCCACCAAAATCTATCGCACACGCACGCAGCGTATCCTCTAGTGTTTGAATAGTTCTTTCTTATTGTCCATCCGTTTGAGGACGATAGGCAGTACTATAATCCAACCGTGTACCCAATGCCTTTTGAAGAGACTGCCAAAATCATGATATAAAACGAGTGTCTCTATCTAAAATAATGGAAATAGGCACACCGTGACGTATAACTATTTCATTGATGTAAATTTGCGCACGTTTCTCCATACTGAAATCTTCACGAATGGGAATGAAATGAGCTAATCTTGTAAGTCGATCTACTATAACCTGTATAGAATCGTGACCTTTTCCAGTTCTCGGTCGCTTGGTTACGAAATCCATGGTTATTTGCTCCAATTCCATTGAGGAATTTCAGGCTGCTGAAGTAGACCGGATAGTTTCTAATGTTCAGCCTTGACCTTAGCACAGGTTAAACACTCACTTATGTATAAAGCAATATCTTTCTTCATTCCTGGCCACCAATAATATTCCTTCAGATCCTTGTACATTTTATCCGCTCCTGGGTGAACTGAATATCTGGATCGATGGGCTTCATCCAAGATGTTTGATCGTAGATTACCAACCTTTGGTACCCATACTTTATTCTTAAAGTAATGCACTCCATCTGATTGTAATTCAAATCCTTTTTCTAAGTGATGCAAGGTCTCATTCTTCAAATTCTCATCTTTTAAAGCTTCTTTTTGTGCTTCAAGAATTTGAGTCTTTAAACTCGTTTGTACCATCATTCCCATAGCTCGTACTCTCATCGGCTTCACTCTTTCTTTTCTACTTAATGCGTCGGCTACTACGTTAGCCTTGCCCGGATGGTACTTTATTTCACAATCATAATCACTAAGTAGCTCAACCCATCTTCTTTGCCTCATATTAAGCATTTTATGGTCAAGAATGTGCTGAAGGATTTTGTGATCAGATAAAATGGTGCACTTAGTGCCGTAGAGATAGTGTCTCCAGATTTTGAGTGCGAACACCACCGCCCCTAACTCTAAGTCATGGGTGGTGTAATTCTTCTCATGAACCTTTAGTTGCCTTGATGCATATGCGATAACTTTATCCTTTTGCATCAGTACACATCCCATCCCTTGATGTGAAGTATCACAGTAGACTACAAAGTTATCCACTCCCTCTGGTAAAACCAAAATCGGTGAACTTCTTATCTTTTTGGGTTAGAGTCGTTAGTGGTTGTGCGATCTTGGAGAAACTTTCGATAAATCGACGGTAATAGCTTGCCAATCCAAGAAATTGACGGATCTAAGTTGGTGTCTTCGGGGCTTCCCATTTCTTAATGGCCTCGATTTTAGCTAGATCAACATGAATTACTCTTTCATTTACTACATGGCCAAGAAAGTGTACTTCTCGGATCCAGAA
Organism: Silybum marianum; assembly: GCA_036898165.1. Taxonomy (NCBI): domain Eukaryota; kingdom Viridiplantae; phylum Streptophyta; class Magnoliopsida; order Asterales; family Asteraceae; genus Silybum; species Silybum marianum. The sequence continues at coordinate 7,565,827 of CM072540.1, read as the reverse complement.
TTCACATTTGGAGAACTTGGCGTACAAATTTTTGTTCTGAGCATTTCTAGTATCAATCTTAAATGTTGTTCATGCTCTTTCTTATTGCGAGAATAAATGAGTATATCATCTATAAACACGATCACGAATTTGTCTAGGTATGGTCGACATACTCTATTCATCAAATCCATGAAGACTACCGTGCGTTTGTTAGCCCAAAAGGCATAACTAGGAGCTCGTAATGACCATAACGAGTTCTAAACGCTGTCTTAGGAATGTCCTCTTCACAAACTCTCATTTGATGATACCCCGATCGAAGATCGATTTTTGAGAAATATGTAGCACCTTGAAGTTGATCAAATAAGTCATCTATTCGAGGAAAGGGGTATCGATTCTTGATACTCAACTTATTGAGCTCCCTATAATCGATACACATTCGGAAGGATCCATCCTTCTTTTTAACAAACAAAACTGGAGCTCCCCAAGGTGAAGAACTGGGTCTGATGAATCCCTTATTAAGTAATTCCTGAAGTTGTTCCGATAGTTCCTGCATTTCAGATGGTGCTAACCGGTATGGTGCTTTTGCTATGGGCGCCGATCCATGAATTAAATCTATGTGTAACTCAACTTGTCTTGGCGGGGGTATTCCAGGCAATTCGTTTGGAAATACTTCGGGAAAATCCCGAAGTAGGGATATCTTGAATACATTTTTCTTCGGCCTTCTTATCCATGACGTGAGCTAGAAAGGCAATGCAATCCTTTATCAAATATTTTTGCATCTTCATACACGTTACCATTTTAATACCCCTTCTGGGTTTCTCTCTATGTACTTCGAGTATTCCCCCTTCGGGTAATGGAACTCGAATGATCTTTTCGGAACAACAAATTTCGGCTCGGTTCTTGGACAACCAATCCATGCCCACAATTATGTCAAAACTTCCTAGTTTGATCGGGATTAGATCTATACTATAATCCTTACTAGCCAAATTTAAGGTGCAGTTCATTATTATATCTGTGGCCCTACTTTCTTTTCCATTGGTATATTCAATGACATATATTTCTTTCAACTTTTGAGGTTTTAGATCTATCTTTGGTCTAAAATCTGTCGACACATAACTCCTATCTGCTCCAGAATTGAATAGTACTGATGCATAATGATCGTTTAGAAGAAACGTACCTGTGACTACATCCGGATTCTGCCTTGCTTCTTCATCTCTAATCTCGAACACTCGACCTCTTGCCGGACCTCCTTGATTTTCTTGATTGGTTGGTCGCGCTTGATTAGTGTTTGGTCTCTGGTTCCATCTTGGACATGCATTACGGAAGTGATCCGGGCTTCCACACTCGAAACATGCCCGCCTTCCTGTACTTTTGCATTCTTGGCATAATGACCTTCTCTGTTGCATTTCTGGCAGATAATACACCGTCCAGCATGCTGTCTATTGCACTTGTCACAATTTAGATAAGTTATTTTCTCCTTCTTTGCTGATTGAGTCAGAATCCTGTAGTTTCCTGATATCTTCAAATTCTTTCCCATTCTTCCCCAGATTGTCTTCGTGTAGGTTCCTCCATATTTCTCTTCCCTTGAGCCTTGTCTTTTGCAAACATTCCTGAACGAGTAGCATTATTTGTGAGTCTGGTTGCCGAACTCACTGCCTCTTGTAGGGTTTTTGGGTTTGCCGAAGTAACATTACCGCGTATCTCCGAAGATAAACCCCAAACATATCTATCAACTCGATTCTCTTCAGGTGTTACCAGATGCGGTACCATTTTTGCCAACTCATGAAAACGTGCAGTATAAGAGTCTATATCATTTCCTCTCATTTCATGATTCCTTAATTCTGCTTCCGATTTATGGATCTCGCTCCTTGGGCATTACTCTTCTTTCATCATCCTCTTGAAATCTTCCCACGTAAGACTGTTAGCGGCTTCTCGGCCCCGAGTTTGTACTTGGGTATTCCACCAAGTTAACGCTCGTCCTTGTAATAGACATGGATCAAACTCTACTTTCTTACCTTCAGTACATTTGCTAATATGGAGCACAGACTCCATGCTCTCTATCCAAGTTAATAATCCCACGGCTCCCTCAGTTCCATGAAATTCCTTAGGATTACAACTCCTAAAGGATTTGTATGTACATTCTCAATTTTCCGATCCTTGATTGTTGTTTTGATTATTGTTCAGGCCAGCTGCCACTTGGCTAATTTGGAAGTGCAGGCATGAGTTGCTCGGATATAAGTCGTGCAACTTCGGGATTTTTTCTTCTTGGAGGCATTGTTGTAAAACACAATTTCAAATTGAGTTTTGGTCAACTTTATATTACTATGGCCGTAATAAATCTACTTACTAAGTTATACGTATCTTATAACATACATCTAATACTATGCATGAAAACGTAAACTCAAAGTAACATACAATAAATAGATAACATGCATAACTTTCATAAATAAACCAAAACATACCAAACATCAGTTTCAAGTACAATCCAAAAAGGCATTAAATTTTTTGTAATTTAAACATGTAGGCTATAAGCCTCAAAAGAAAGTGTTATCAACCCAAAAGCTTCATAACAATGAAGGTTCACAAATGTATCATCACCCAAACCAACAGTCCTATTATCACCATCAAAGCTCCTATCGCCCAAGCTAAGTACGAGTACAACCTCCTGATTGCCCTCCTAGTCTCAAAGGTGACCTACATGAGTCTACCAGTGCTGGAAATGGTCCAACCTAAGTCGGTGAGTCTGTACTTCATTAGCCATGCCCGAGACCCAAAAGTTCTTCGCTGCAGTCATGCCCTGAGGCTGCGGCACGGGAACACCAACTGCTGGGGATGGAGAGGTCACACTTCGCGACTGGGTTCGCGATCTAGCTGGCTCGCTCGAAGGTTCGGAGGGAACTGTGATAGTCACCCTCCTAGGAGGGAGAACACGCTTTCGGGCGGTTCTCATTGTCCTAGGTCCTCGCAACGGACCAGCTACATCGACCGGAGGTGGCGCAGGTACAGAAGATTCAATAGTAGTCTCTCTGGTGGCCGCGTCACTTTCCTCGGACGGATCACTCACTTCATGGATGGGTTGGTTTCTCCTAGGGAGGCTAGTAAAATAACCGGATTCGTCGGGGGAGTGCTCGGGGAGTGAGGGCTCGGGGAGTGAGGATGAGTGAGACATTTTTAAACTGCGACATTAACAAACTTAATTACTAAATGTACTTTAGTAAATAATCAGTTCCCAGAAAGAAAATACTTACGCAAACTCACACTTATGACCATGCTTTTCATTTGGGCAAGAAATTTTTATTTTAGCTAACTCTGCTACAATTGTTCCATGTCCCTCCTTATACATATTAAATTAGACATAGGTGATCAGGCTTTGCCTAATTATAATATACTAAGTCAACACTTATTCCAATTATACCAGTAGTAAGCTTTTTAAAATTAGTTTAGGAAAATAGTTTTTGAAAACTTTTGGTTATAGTATTTGGTTTTATAGAAAAACCGGTGTTCTCTATAACCTATGGCTCTGATACCAAGTCTGTCACACCCCGCTAAAGCGGAAACACGGGGAGTGATAGTTCAAGATTTCATAGCGGTAGAGCGAAAACAACACCAATTGTCCATTCAAATACATAACAAAATAAAACTGAATATTACATCATACAAGTTCAAAGTTTTAACAAAATAAAAGAAACAAGGTGTTCAACAAAACGATTTCAAATTTAAACATGGTTGATGTTGATGCGCCCCAAACACAAGCATTTTTAGTTAACCTTTCTTACCCCTGAAAAGCATGATAAAAACAATGTGAACTACAGAGAGTTGGTGAGTTCACAGGTTTTCAATATTATAAACATCTTTTGCATAAATTAATATTGAGCAAAAATAACTTTTATGGCACTTGGTAAATCTTTAAATCTTAAAACGTTCAAGGCATTTTGTACCTTAATTAATAGTAAGTAATGAGCCACCACTAAACCTTTCGACCACAAAACTCTTTTTAATTCTACCTTAGCGGTGGGATTAAAATCCCACATATGTAGAACCTTTATTTTAAGTATAGTGCACCCCTACCTGTAGTTTTTAGGTGGGATTGCTATCCGCACCCCTACTTGTCGGTTTTTAGGTGGGATTGTCCGTCCAATAGCGCTATCCACAAATACCCTCGGTTCCTCACTTGAGTTAATAGTAGTGTACAAACTTTTATGGAACATTTTACTCAATACAATCTATTAGTGTACATGCCTTAGTGCCCCAAAACAACAATTTCATATTTTTTACATTCGGTAATGCAAATAGCTCAAATATTACATTTAATCATGCCTTTTACCCCAATACGTATAAAATACTTTAAAAGTGGCGCTGTGAATACTCACCTTATAGCAAAAGCTTCAAATTAGATACCCGAGACGCTTGTTTACCGGCCTAGCGCTTTCCTATCAAGGCAAAGTACTGAAATGATTACTATAAGTCCAATGGTTACCAAGAGAATACTTATAAGTCCTTATATGTCCAACTTGAACATCTATAGTCCCGTTATACATAATATACATATGCTCTTTAATATGATAATTTATACCGAAAGTAATGTTATGATCCTTCAAATGATCAAATTTCATGGATTCAAACAATTCCTGAATTTCACTTTTGGAGAGAAACTATAAGTGCTAACAATGATCCAATTACTGTGATATCCAAAATGAAAAAATCTACCATTTTTTTATATGTGATACATTACTCTGTTAAGTTCATTGTGACCAAATTTCATGAACTTTGGTCATATAAAAATGGTTCAAATAATTTATACAAAACAGTGTGTCACAGAAAGTATGGCAGATTACACCCTGTTAGTAAAACAATCCTTTAAGGAGTTCTACTAAGTATTTTTCATAAATTCCAGTTGGATTATAAGCATAACACATAAAGGAAAATTTTAAGCTAAGAATAACTCATTTTGAATGAGTTATGAGGAAGATATGGCACCACAAAGTTGCATGCACACATCTGTCTTTAGTTGATAGATTGCACACTTGACTTTAATAAATTGGTTAATGCCTCAAAACTTCATATTTTTGAATGAAACCGGATTAATATGAACCCTAACTCATAAAAGAAAACTCCGAAGAAAGATTATGCATTATGGACAAATAATCAAAGAGATATTAACATACAAAGTAGGGTTTACCTACTGGTGGTTTTACAGTTTGCACACCTAAAATGTTTTAGGTGTTTGGAGGGTCAAAACTCCATATTTTCATGTGATTCCACTTGGAAACAGAAGATAACTTATAAAACTAACTCTCAAAAGAAAAATCATCCTTTTTCATTGAGTTTTGAAAGAGATATGGCCATTTGAACATGCATGCATAAATCTGTCAGCTTTGGACAGTTTGCACACTCATTTTATTTTGATTAATTGAAACCCCAAATCACCACATCTTTGAGTGAAACCAGTGTCATTTGATAGGTAACTAATGTAAATGAATTCCATAAGAAAAATCAAGTAATTTGGAAGATTATTTTGTGAGTTATGGTTGTTCAAAGTAGGGTTTACCTACTGTTGAACTTCCAGATGCACATCCAACTTGTTATGAGTATTTGGGGGGTCAAAACTCAATGCTTGTGAGTGAGACCACTTGGATTAGAACCCCAACTCATAAAATAAACTTTTAGAAGAAGATTCATACCATTTGGACGTGTTATTTGCAAGAAATGAAAGACACAAACACAAGTATATATTCTGTCAGCACCAAAAATCACCATTTTCATGAACAAAACCCACATGCAATAGGTTTTTGCTTTGATTTCTTGAGTTCCATTTGTTTGGATCATGGATTATCACCATTATAGTGATATTTCACACATGTTGGGTGTATAATCTACCCTTGTAACTAAAAATTTCCAGAAGTTAAAAGAAAAGTGATGAAATTGCAAGAAAAAGTGAGTTTTTCACTCAAAATTGACAAGAAAAGGATGAGATGGTGTTTATACTTACTTGTGTGATGAAGTGTGCACCAAAATCTTCAATAATCTTGCTATTTGATAGATTAAATATGAAGAAATTGGTTGGAACTTGTGAAGGAGAAGAAAAGAGAGATTGAGAGGATGAAGAGGTTTTAATTTCAAAAACTAGACGAGTGGTGAAAAATGAGGGAAATGAGAGTTGTCACACTGATTGAGGTGTGCAATATATCGTTGGAAAGGTATCTAAGTATGCTACAACTTTGTGGTTTATGTCCATACCTAATGGTTGCAGAGAATGGAATTGCAAAGAAATTGTTGCAGAGAATGGAATTACAGAGAAAGGGAATTGGTCTGGAGAAAAGGAATTGCGTCTTCTGTTTGGTAGTACAGAGAGTTCAACCGAGAAATGTAACAGAAAATCATTTCTCTTGTTTGGTACGACAGAAAATTCAACAGAGAATTGTACCCTATTAAGCCAAAACAGACCCTATTAAGCCAAAACAACAGCTTAACCAAACAGACCAGCACAAGAACATACCAAATAGACCCTATTAAGCCAAATAGACCCTATTAAGCTAAACAAACCCTATTAAGTCAAAACAGACCCTATTAAGTCAAAACAGACCCTATTAAGCCAAAACAGACTCTATTAAGCCAAAACAGACCCTATTAAGCCAAAACAACAGCTTAACCAAACAGACCAACACAACAACATACCAAACAGACCCTATTAAGCCAAAACAGACCCTATGAAGCCAAAGCAGACCCTACTAAGCCAAAACAGACCCTATTAAGCCAAAACAACAGCTTAACCAAACAGACCAGCACAACAACATACCAAGCAGACCCTATTAAGCCAAAACAGACCCTATTAAGCCAAAGCAGACCCTATTAAGACAAAAAGACCCTATTAAGCCAAAACAGATCTTGTTAGGTCTGAAAATATTCTATCCGAGATGACAACTATTGAAGACATGAAGAACCAAAATGCAAAAGTCAACAAAGTCTTTAATTAGGAAAGATTTAATATTTAAAATAAGGAAAGTATTGTTTTGTAAGAAAAGGCAAGTGTATAATGCCTTATTTTACTATTTCCTTATACCGTATTTCCTATACATATAAATAGAGGGTTAAGGTATGCAATAGAAGTTAAAACACGCTAATTCATATCATTAAGAGGGATCTTATTAGATAATATCATTGTAACCGATATTCAATACAAGTGAGATATCCGACATCTTCATCAATATTAGAAGTGTTGTTACACTTTTGAAAGTATGAACCACAAGATGAAGAATATGACGTGGCACATACATCAAGGATGTCTACCTTTTTACAACCGACTAGTTTGTTACACGCTCCCATCCCTCACACGTGTCAGTTTGTAATAGGTTAAGATGTTGACTTTTACTTTATTCTATTTGTATAAATAGATCTTTTCTCTATTGTAAAAGTTGTCGATTGAAATCGTGATATTGAAGAACTTACTGTGCGTCATTCCATGTATCTGTAATCACAATTCAGGTTATAATACATTGTTAATCTGTTCTTCAATCTTTGTTCGAATCTTATTACTGTTGATTAATCGATATAAATTGCTTCCGCTTATACTCTGTTTATAAATCAATCGATTAATCTGTGAAGAAGAGAATCTGGAACCAACAATTAGTATCAGAGCCTGATTATTAGATCTCAATTTGGAAAATCTCTCTTCTTCATTCAGTAATCTCTTGTTCTAGATTTCAATTCAGAACTGTTACTACATACTTCTTGATCTTAAAAATGGTAAATTCAAATTTGAATGCTGTTTACACCTCTGGTTCTCTGACCAAACCTCTAACTCTTATTCGTGGTGAATATCCACAATGGAAGATTCGAATGATAAATTTCTATGAAGGATTGGACATTGAACTTTATCCTATTGTTCAAAATGGTCCCTTCATACCAATGACTACAGTTCCAAGAGTTTCTGCTACTACCAATACTGCTGAAATACCTGCACGTAAAGTTCCAAAGCTAAGGGAAAATTGGAATGATGAGGAAAAGGCCAAAGTTGAGCTTGCTGAAAAGGCAAAAACGCTTCTTATCATGGCTATTCCAAATGAGATTTTTCAATCTCTGGATTCCTGTGATACTGCTAAGGAATTATGGGATCAGTTAGAGAATCTTCTGAAGGGTGGTGCTAAAATGAAGAAAAATCGAAGGGCTCAAGCGCTGAATGAATACAACAGCTTCCAGGAAAATTCAGATGAATCTCTGGAACAGACTTTTCATAGATTTAATAATCTGATCAATCTATGTAAACGATGTGATATTGTTCGATCAAAAGAAGACAATAATGTCTTATTCTTGAAGAGATTAAATCCAGAATGGTCAAATCTATCCATGTCACTACAAGCTAATCAAGATCTTGAGCAATGGTCTCTACACGATGTTTTTGGAACTCTTCAAGCTCATGAAAAGGAGGTTGTGCAAAAGAAAACAACCATATGTGGACCTCTGGCCTTGATTTCGGAAGCAAAGGGAGCTACTAGAAGAAAAGGCGAAGATAGAAGAGTAAAGAACAAGGCATTCATGTCAGAAACTGTTCCAGAAGAAGATTCTGACTCTGATGATGACATAAAGGCATTTGCTGATTCCTTGGCTCTTATTACCAAACAGTTTACAAACCGTTTTGGAAATAGGGCATTTCAAGGAAACAGAAGGTCTGATCGCTCCAACTACTCTTCTAAACAAGAAGTTCAGAGACCTGAGAAGACTGAGGCAGAAAAGAAGGAAGAGGAAAAAAAGAAAAAGAAAGATGTATGTTACAGATGTGGCAAACTGGGTCATTACTCGAAGGATTGCAGAGGGGCTCTGGAAAAAGACAAAACATATTACAAAAATAAATACAAGTATAATGCTATTTAAAGAGCCCACTATGCTAAGAAAGAAAACTGGATTGGAGATGAATCCAGCGGTGATGAGGCCATGTTATGTGGAATGGCAAGTACAAATGAATCAGAAGAACAACCTTCTGAATCACCGGTTAGTAATCTTTCTGAATCTTCTGAACTTGAGAATACAATTGTGCTTTTATCAAACAATTTTGAAGAACTTAAGCAAAAGCTAACAATTGAAAAGAAGTTACGAAAAAATATTGAGAAAACACTTTCCACAACATAAAGGGAAAGAGATATCTACAAAAGAGAGATGGATATCTTAACAGAAGAAAAACTGGAACTTGACATAGAAAAAGAAAAAATTTCCAAAACCTTGAAAGACACAGAAGTTTTGGTAAAAAAAGAGCAATTGAGTTATAAGAAACTTCTGGAAGAAAAGGATAAGGAAATTCAAGTTAAGGAAAGTGACAGATTAAATTCTGTAGCACTTAAAAATTATTTTCAAAAAGAAAGAGAATTTCTGTACATTGAACTTCAAAACAAAACGCACCAGATTAAAACATATCTGGATGCTCAAAAAGTTCATGATAAAATTAGTACACAAGTAGGAAGATCTGGAATCGGCTTTGAAGATTTAGATCCCTATACGTGTGAAAAGAAGTCTGGTTTAAACTCTGTCTTTTGTATAGGACAACAACAGAAGCCTGTGTTTCCAATCATTTTTGAATAATCATGTTTTAAAAGATCTAAAACTAAAAATGGTCATCATCAACGGAAACTCAAGTATAAAAACATTAAATATTCTTCTGAAAAGACCAATATTAATCTAAATCAAATTCAGAAAAAGGATGATATTTTTAAGTTTGGTTCAAGTGTTATTACAAAATTGAATCCAGAGGCTGATGCGTTTATTCCTATTCAAGCAGAGGAAGAATTAAGACTAAGTTTTGAAAAAGATCTTTTCTTGACTTTGGATAATTGTTTTAAACTTGAGAATGACAAACAAAAGTTAGAGAATAATCCAGAGATATTTCCTTGTTCATTTATTGATTTAAATCTTTCTGAAACTCTAGAGGATTTAGAAGAAATCACATATCCATGGGAGAATAATGATCAAAGTGAGGATTTCTTTGACAATTCTGACACATATCTCTCTCATCTTGAACAATCTTCCAATCATGATAAAACTCCAGAGATCATAAAAAACAAAGACGCTCCTTTTCTCTTTACAAATGAATCTCTAGAGATAAGAGCTTCTGGAATGGATGCTAAAAACAAGTCAAGTGGCATTCCGATTTTCTCTGTTCCCTCTGAACAACGAAAACCTATTTTTATACATCCAGATTTTATAGGAATGTGTTTGAAAGCTAAATCTTGTCTTGATCTTGAAAAGGAAGAAAAACTTAAAAAGAAAATTCCTATCCAACTTCCTAACTCTTATCCTCCAAAACATTCTTACGTTCAAAAAGGTAAATGGAAATCTAATCTATCTGTTCCTGTTTCAGTAAATTCGAAAGCTTCTAAGAAGATAAATCCAAGGAAATCTCTGCTGAAGAATACTTCAGATTCTAAACATACGTCTAGTCTAGATAGGAAGTTCGTTAGAACAACTGATACTAGAAAAGACAGATCTAAGAATAGTTGTAATTATCATTGTCACAATGAAACTTCAATAAAATCTTCTATGTTTCAGAATTCTGAATGTTTTTCTCTGTTCTTAAAATTACAGAAATTTTTCTCACGAACTTCAAATTCCTTCACCGCAAATCATTCGTACTTCAACAAAAAAAAAACAAAGAAAAATAGAAAAACAAAAAATCCAAAGAATACATCTTTACCTTCTGTCAAATCAAATCAAAAGCAACAGGCTGATAAACCAAAAACTAACGTTTAAGGACCCATAATGGTATGGGTACCTAAGAAACTCTGATCTTGATTGCAGGAACAGCGTGTGCATATCTGGTATCTTGACTCTGGATGCTCGAGGCACATGACTGGTTCACTTACTCTCCCAATTTAAAGACAAAAGTGGTGGAGCTGTAACGTTTGGTGATAATGGTAAGGGTCAAATTAAGGGCTATGGTACTTTACAGGAAGGTAATATTACCTTATCTAAAGTAGCTCATGTTTCTGGTTTGAAACATAACCTCCTAAGTGTAAGTCAACTATGTGATTCTAAGATACTTGTCGTCTTTGATGAAAAACATTGTTACTTATTTTCTAAGGCAGGTGAGGAACTTTGGAGAGCAGACAGAAAAGGTTATCTCTACATGATGAACTTTACCTCCAAGGATGGTAAGGAAACCTTATGTCTTATTTCCAAAAAGAGTGAAGTTGCATGGCTCTGGCATCATAAAATGTCTCACTTAAACTTTTATAATCTTGAGATGCTTGTAAAACATAATTTGGTATCTGGACTTCCAGAAGTTCACTTTCAAAAAGATCACCTTTGTCCTGCATGTGAAATGGGAAAGATCAAACAAGCATCTCATAAAACAAAAAGTGATCACTCTTGCATAAGACCTCTGCAATTGCTACACGTCGATCTCTGTGGACCAATTGCAATTCAGAGTCTTTCTAATAAAAAGTATATTCTGGTACTTATTGATGAATTTTTCAGGTATACTTGGCTTGCTTTTGTTCGACAAAAGTCAGAAGTTCCGATTGTCCTTCAAAATATGATGACCAGAATCCAAGTTCTTTTACACCAAAAGATTCAACATCTGAGAAGCGATAATGGTACTGAATTCAAGAATGCCAAACTTGAAGCATACTTTGTTGCCAATGGAATTTCTCAGAACTTCTCTGCTGTACGCACTCCCCAACAGAATGGTGTCATTGAACGTCGCAACAGAACCTTGGTCGAAGTTAGCTGTCTTATAAATTTTTCATTCACCTAAGTTTCTTCTGAATCTTCTTATTCTGTGTTTCTCTTGCCTTCAAGGTCTCTCAGAATGCCTATGATTCATTTCAAACTAATACTAGAATCGATCCATAATTGTCAAGAGACATCTCAAAACCTCTTATGAGCTTATTAACAAACGAAAACCATCTGTCATATTCTTTCATATTTTTGGCTGCAGGTGTTTTATCTTAAATGACAAAGACAAACTTGGCAAGTTTGATCCAAAATCAGATGAAGCAAAATTCTTAGGCTATTCTTTAAATTCCAGAGCCTTACACGTGTTTTTAATCTAAGAACTAAAACAGTATTGGAGAGCATTAACGTTGATTTTGATGATCAAACTCAACTGACTTCTGACTATTCTTCTTTAGAACTCAAACTTAATACTGTTACTTCTGATTTTCTTTCAGGATCCAGATAATCCGAGATTGATGCTCTTTTTCAAGACTTTCTGGGCGAAGAAGTAGTGTCCGAACCTGTAGGAACTAATCCTTCTTTTAACATACCTGAAGTTCTTCATGCCTCTGGCATAACTTTATATGGTCCTACCTCTTCTGAACCTAGCTCTTCCGTTCCTTCTGTTCCTGTTACATCTGATTGTCCAGAAGCTTCTTCTGTTCCATCATCTGAGGGGGGGGAGACTTTAGCATCAAGAGGTTCAGAATCAATATTTACGGATGAAGTTATCTCATCTTCTGACACCGAAGTTCAAGCTCAACCAATATCACAAACAAGGATGACGAAATGGACTAAATCCCATACTCCAGATCTCATAATCGGTGATCCTTCTGAGGGTGTCAAAACACGATCCGCCACAGCAAATGAAGCTTTCTATGTTAACTTTCTAAGCTTAATTGAACCAAAGAAAGTTCATGAAGCCTTAGCCGAACCTATTTGGGTAGAAGCAATGCAGAAAGAATTACTTCAATTTGAGCGTAACAAAGTTTGGAACTTAGTACCATTACCAAAAGGTAAAGTTGTCATTGGTACTAAGTGGGTTTTCAGAAATAAAAAGGATGAGGACGGTATTGTGATCAGAAACAAGGCTCGTCTGGTGGCAAAAGGATATTGTCAAGAAAAAGGTATTGATTATGATGAAACCTTTGCTCCTGTTGCAAGACTGGAGGCGATAAGACTTTTTCTGGCATTCTCTGCTTACAAGAACTTTAAGGTCTATCAAATGGACGTTAAATGTGCATTTCTAAATGGAAATTTTAAAGAGGAAGTGTATGTTGAACAACCAGCTGGCTTTAAAGATTCAAGACATCCAGAATATGTTTTTCTTCTTGACAAAGCACTGTATGGGTTAAAGCAAGCACCCAGAGCCTGGTATGAACGTTTATCCAAATTTCTGATCAGCAAAGGATATGAGAAAGGTAAAATTGATACCACACTTTTCATCAAAAGAGGCAAAGATATGTTAACTATTGTTCAAATGTATGTGGACGACATAATTTTTGGCTCTACTCGTCAAACAGAAGTTGATTTGTTTTCTAAGTTGATGAAGACTGAATTTGAAATGAGTATGATGGGAGAATTAACTTTCTTTCTTGGACTTCAGGTTAAACAAAGTACCCTCTGGTATTTTTATTAATCAAGCAAAATATGTCTCTAACATGTTAAAGAAATTTCATTTTCAGAACTCATTAACTATGAAAACACCTATCTCTCCTAGTATGAAACTAGGTCCTGATCCCTCTGGAAAACCTGTAGATATCACGGGTTACAGAGGTATGATAGATTCTCTTCTATATTTGACAGCAAGTAAGCCTGATATTATGTTTGCCACTTGTCTTTGTGCTCGTTATCAAGCTAATCCTAAAGAATCTCATTTGGCTGCTGTCAAAAGAATTTTTAGATACTTAAAAGGGAACTCCTTCATTGGGTCTCTGGTATCCAAAAAATTCTGGGTTTGATTTAATGGCATACACAGATTCTGATCATGCAGGTTGTAAGTTGGACAGAGAAAGCGCCTCTGGTAACTGTCAACTTCTGGGTAATCGTCTTATCAGCTGGACTTCCAAGAAACAAAATTGTGTTTCAACATCTACTGCAGAAGCTGAGTATGTTGCTGCTGCTAGTTGTTGTTCCCAAGTCATTTGGATGAAAACCCAACTCAGAGACTATGGTCTAATCTATGATAAGATTCCCATTCTCTGTGATTCTGAAAGTGCAATTGCCATTACAGAAAACCCAGTTCAACACTCAAAAACAAAGCATATTGATGTTAGGTATCACTTTATCAAAGATCATGTAGAAAAAGGTACCATAGAAATGTATTTTGTTTCTACTGATTACCAACTGGCTGACATTTTTACAAAAGCTCTGGATGAGAAGCGTTTTAATTTTTTAATCAGCAAGTTGGGAATGCTAAACATGTAATTTTTACTTTTAGAAGTTATCAGAGATCTCTGATCGTCTTCTGAACTTCATCCAGAAGCACTTAGAGACCTCTGATCGCTTCTGGTTTAGGTTATTTTGCATTTTATTCCTTTCCATCCAAGTTTTATTAGAAAGGCGCCAATCCCAAAAGCAAAGAGGGAACCTATCATTCAAGAGGGAGCTTCTTATTCAAGGGGGAGATTATTATTCAAGGGGGAGCTTATTATTCAAGAGGGAGATGATCATTCAAGGGGAAGCTTATCATTCAAGGGGGAGCTTATAAATCAAGGGGGAGCATATTATGCAAAGGAAATTATATCTTTCAGAGGGGAGTTTCTTAAACTGTTCAAAGACTAACACTAAGTTAGCTGTCTTATAAATTTTTCATTCACCTAAGTTTCTTCTGAATCTTCTTATTCTGTGTTTCTCTTGCCTTCAAGGTCTCTCAGAATGCCTATGATTCATTTCAAACTTATACTAGATGATGATTCATAATTGACATGTTTTTCAAAAAAAAATTATGAATCAAAATATTCCAAAAATTTTATTGAATATCTACATTTTTTTTAACTCTTGTCGTCAAGGTTATTTAAAAATTCTATATTCAATTTTAAATTTTTCTTATTATTTTTTTCATGAAAAATTCAAACTTTCATTTGGATCAAATATTTTTTTTGCCCCAGATGACTGATTTTAATTCTAAATAAACAGATTTATATAATTCAATTTGTTCTTTAATTAATTTTCTTTAATTACTCAACAAATTGCTTTATATTTTCTTTTTATTTACCTTTGGGATAATCAACCGATTTTTAGGTCGATTACCTTTCAGTTTTCTTTTCAAAAATCGTGTCTTACCCATCACTCCTACTTTCCACGTGTCATTCATTGTGTGACTGCATGTTTCCACGCCTTCGTGCTTACATCATCTTTCCTGAACCGTTTTCTTCTACTCCCAATACACAAACCCCTTCCAATTCCAAATTGGTCTCATATAAAATCCCTAAATTTCAGATACCCATCTTCTTCCTCTCCGCTGTTACTGCTCTCACTCTTACGAACTTGCTTGCAATTCTCTCCAACTTTTATCAATGGCTTCTCATCTTGCAAATCCAGCTCTCAACGATGACAAAGGACGTCTCGTTGATTCTACTGCCAATAGTGCTCCGTTCGTCAAACTGCCATTGAAAGCAAACAATGTGCAGGTTCTTCTTGATCCAAATACCTACCAGTCCGAGTTCAGAATAATGGTTGAATTTCTTCAACAGCATGTCCTTAATCGAGCCCTAACTCTGACAAACCCAAATGTTCCTGAAATTTACGTTCAAGAAGTGTGGCAATCGATGTACATTCAAGATGATGAGACTCTGCTTGGAAATTTCAACACCCCGATCAACTCCGATACCGTCGTGGAAATACCCATTACAAAGAAGAAATTAGCCAGGTATTTTCATTTATCCCCGTCTCAGGTACTCCTTGATGGTGAACTGGTGCCAAATCCAGCCCTAGAATCGAACCCATCTGCTGAAGCATTGTTATCTTTCATCCTCTTTCTTGGTTACGATGAACCCATAAGTAAACTTTCTGAATTCAAGAGAAAACAATTACCCCCAATGTGGAATCTCCTAGTTTCTATCCTGAACAAGAGTCTCACTTGTAAAATTGGGTCTCTCGATCAAGCAAGCAGGAACATTTTGACTATAATGTATGGCATGTTTTTTAATCGCCCCTTGGACTACGCAAGCCTTATTTTTCAAGAGATTAAAGCAGCTGTACACACCAAAGTAACCCATCAAAACCAAGGAAAAACTCTTCCCGCTCTGATGTTTCCAAGATTTCTATCTCTGGTCACCTATCCTGCAATTGGTGCACTCAAGGCTCCACTCGTTCAACCATTTTGCAAAATTGCATAAATGAGCAATCATCGTCCGACCATCGACCGCAACGGCTATCCTTCTCCCAGAGAGTTTTCAAGGTACATGCTCAACCTACTTCCATCTAGCTCTTCTTATCTTTCATTCATATAGGAGCTCTCTGACTTTCTCAGAACAGAGAATTTCTACCCCAGAGCACTTAGAGCCAGTTCTAGAAAGTGAGTGGTCAAGTGAGAATGAGGCTGAAAATAATTTGAGTGACCATCCGAGTGGTTCTACCCATGCTGACCTCTTGTTAAAAGAAGGTACTGAAGATGTCCATCGTGACACAAATGAGCGAATCTCACCTACATCCCAAAGGGTAACTTCATTATCTGAGGTAGATGTCAACCCATCTACTCTCATTGACCAAGGACAACCCATTCCAAACCACCCAGAAACCATCCGTTCAAAGGATACTTCTTCATCCTCTACATCAAGCACAACCGGGGAATCCTCTTCATCATTCTCTCAACAGAATGATGATGAAAATATAAGAGTTCATTTGCCCCAGAACTCGACACTTTCCCCACACAATGTTGATGTCTCTGTGACCAACAAGGATTTAGGCGTCTCAGAAGATAAGTCCATATCTTCTGATAGTTTAGAGGCTCATTAAATCCCATCAGAGGGGTTACAGCCACAGGATGCACCACTTACCGGAGTGTTTACACTCCATCAAGGTAAGCACATTGTCTTCAACACCTCATTCTCTGATGATGAGGATTCTGTTGAAACAATCAGAACAAC
This sequence comes from Silybum marianum, assembly GCA_036898165.1. NCBI lineage: Eukaryota > Viridiplantae > Streptophyta > Magnoliopsida > Asterales > Asteraceae > Silybum > Silybum marianum. The sequence goes on along the minus strand of CM072540.1, from coordinate 7,549,058 downwards.
CGAAGAGGTGCCTGTTAATAACAGTCCTCACCAACAGGTTGGAAGTCCCTCCACACTCAATGTCAAAACAGGTGTGAATGAGGGCCTCTCTGCACGCGAGAGTAAAGGGGATCCATGTGTTGGAGATGCACCGGTTACGCATTCTGAATATATCACCAATGCAGCGTTGCAGACATTTGGTGATAAAATTCAGAGATCTGTGGAGGATCTAAAACTCTCTCTGGATTCTCACAATGCCATGCTTCTGGCTATTAAAGATGAACAAAAACAGCAAGCTCAAACTCTGGAAGCCCTAAAAGACCTCATTTCTACAACTGTTGCAACACATCAGAGTCAAGCTTCTGATCATTATTCTTCTCTGCATAAAGGAATCCAAGCTATTTCTGAGGCCATTTTCTGCATTCCCGAGGCACTTCCAACTCCAGAAGTCACAATCTATGTTGATGAATACAGTTCCTTAGTAGCCGATCTTCACAAAATTATCAAGGCTATTCATCCCTCTGCAGACACTTCTGAGTCTTCTCTGGTCAAGAAATCTGATATGGCTGTCTTCCAGAAGGCCATGCTTGAACGCATCAATTCTCTTTCCTCCAAGTATGTTTCCAAAACAACTGCCTGCACTTCTAATGTGGATTTAAAGCTATCATCTTTGGAAACCTCTTTGTCTCAGCTTACAAGTATGGTAAGTTCTCTTTTCTAATTCTTTTAATGAAAAGAAAAAGGCCAAGGAGGAGCGTGCTTGTAGAAAAGCAGAACTTAAGCGCAAAAGATTTGAGGATCAGGACCCTGATTCTCAGAAGGAGGAGAAAGCACCAGAATCAAAGAAAGTCAAACCCACAACCAACACTGAAAGCTCAAATCCAAATCCAATGCCATCTCCATCTACTTCAGCCAAACACCAATCATCCTCCAAACAGCAGACTCCGGCTCAAACTTCTCATACACAAACCCCTCTGACTCCAACTCCATTAGCCACTCACTCTGGGCCTCTTCCAAAAGATCCTGAAATAGCTAAATTCATTCTTGAGGTTGTAGGCAACACAAGACAAACACCCTATTCCTCCTCAACTCAAGCTGAAATAACCAAAGAAAAGGAAGCCAAAGCCAGAGCCGAAGCAGCCAAAGCCAGAGCCGAGGCAACAAAGGCTAAAGTTGAAGCCTTGAACAAACAAAGAGAAGACGAATGAATTGAGGCTGAAATCAGAGCAAAAGCTGAAGGAGAAAGGGCCTCTGCAGAAGCATCAAAAGCTCAAGCAGAAATGGAAAGAGAAAGAGTTGCAGCTGCAAGAGTAAATGCTGAAGGATCATCAAGTAGCGCAGCAGAAAATAGACAAAAAAATACAGAGACTTGGAAGAATTGATCTACCAATTCTGGAAATCACAAAAAGGTACATGTATGCTCCTATAGATCAGAAGATCTATCTCATGTTGCCCAACTTCTCAAACGTCTACAATGTCAGTGATGCTATTAAGGATAAATTCATGGCGCACAGACAAGCGAGAAAGGACGTTCACTCCTCTGTACCTATCAAATGAATCTCTGCAATATAGCACTCACCATTTGAGGATACAGAAATATGGTACACAATCTATGAGGTTATCAGAGAAGACAATAAGACTTATTACTTCTGTGATAATGATCTATTGTCCATTTTTCCCTCTGATCTTATTTTTCTGGAGAATTTCATGAAGGCTCAAATGAATAGAAGAATTAACGATCAAGATCAAATTGCTTATTCTCGAATTATTCAATGCATGAAGTCCTACATCCGGTACAAGAGACAGGTAGATTTCAAATAGGAATCAATTACAATGTTGATAACCTAGCTATCTCTGCACCCAATGAAGATCTAGAAGGCATCAACAACATGAGAATAGGCAAAGTGCTAATAGACCCAGAGGAAGGGGTGATCTTCAGAAGGCCAGACAGAAAGAGCTTCTTCAGAATCAAAGAAGCACACAAGTACTCAGCAGAGGTCGTTTACGTTGCAAAAAGCTTCATCTCTGTTGATATTAACAATCACAATCCATAGATAATCGAGAAGATGATCAAAAGGCTTTCATCTTTATTATCAATCAGAGAGATCGTTAATAAGATTGGAAAGATTGTATCTGAGGTCGCTCCTTTCTGAACAGACTTCATTCTTCTGGTTTCATACTTAGGGGGAGATTGTTACACTTTTGAAAGTATGAACCACAAGATGAAGAATATGACGTGGCACATACATTAAGGATGTCTACCTTTTTACAACCGACTAGTTTGTTACACGCTCCCATCCCTCACGTGTGTCAGTTTGTAATAGGTTAAGATGTTGACTTTTACTTTATTCTATTTGTATAAATAGATATTTTCTCTATTGTAAAAGTTGTCGATTGAAATCGTGATATTGAAGAACTTACTGTGCGTCATTCCATGTATCTGTAATCACAATTCAGGTTATAATACATTGTTAATCTGTTCTTCAATCTTTGTTCGAATCTTATTACTGTTGATTAATTGATATAAATTGCTTCCGCTTATACTCTGTTTATAAATCAATCGATTAATCTGTGAAGAAGAGAATCTGGAACCAACAAGTGTTTTTCGTGTTCTTGCATACATACATACGTTACCTGATCTAATCTGGGATCCACAGATCCTATTAAGCCAAAGAGACCCTATTAAGCCAAACAGACCCTATTAAGCCATAACATACCCTATTAAGCCAAAACATACCCTATTAAGCCAAAACAACAGCTTAACCAAACAACGAGCGTCAATTGAAATATTTCAATTCTCAAAGAGAAACCAAATTTTCAGTTCTCCCCTTTCCTTTCATGTGGGAGGGAGATGAAAATAGAGAAATGAATTGTTTTCTTTTCTCATTCCTTCTTTTCTTTGGTGTTAACAAAGAAAGGAATTGTTTCCAATTCCCTTTCTCTGCTACCAACTCTCTCTACCAAACACACCCTAAGTTTAAGTTGTATCTCTTCATGCAATTAGGAAGATGATGATGTTTTGAAAGATTGAAGTTTATATATTGAAGAGAAAGAAAAAACTCAAGTTATGCTTCCATAAATTTCAAGATTTGTTATTTTATTTAATCATTTGGATATGAATCATGTAAGAATCATGTTAGAATCCATGGGGGTTTTGATTAGTAAGTTAAATCATTGTTCAATGATGTTATATCTATGTTTTTGTTGGTTAAATAAGTGGAGATTTAAGTTTTAAACATTTGTTTGTGGTTTGAGAAAGTTTCATAGTGGATTCATCATGGTTTTGGTAGCAAACATATGGAAATGAAGTGTTTTGAGTTGTGCAATTGGTTATTGATCTTCGGGTTATTTTAAAAATTCATATAAAATCACTCATTGATCTGATTGAGGTGTGCAATATACCATTGGAAAGGTATCTAAGTATGCTACAACTTTGTGGTTTATGTCCATACCTAATTTTATCCCATAATGCTCAAAACAGTGAGTTTATATATCTGGTCCTGTGCAAAAACGGGATTTTCATACTGTTTTCGTAAAATTCGTATCAAATCGATATTTACTCCAAATAGGATGAATCGAAAACAATTGGAAGCCAAAAGAATATACCTACAACTTTTGTTTAGACATTATCACCTAAATGTACCTCTACATATGATAAAACTGATCAAAATGGAGCTGGTTCAAAGCTGTCAGGTGCAGGGGATTGAGTTGCATTAATTGTTTGTACTTTATGCTTTGAAGATTTGTTGTTTTTTGTAATTCTTGTACCACTCAGTCCCAATTATGTCTAAACTTATTCAGGACCAATCTTAGGATAAAAAGAAGCATTAACAAAGGGATAGGAGTTATGTGCATATGTAAAGTTCGAAGGTGACTTGGAGTGACGTGACTTAAGTTTTGGAACATCCGGAACACGTAGCATTATACTGACTACCATCTAAGGTACGGAATATCCAATTCTTGTAATTATCTATAATCTCTAGTCTATTATTGAGGTAATACCGTATCTCAATTGTCATCTAGACATTTATCACTTATTATGGATATAATGCTTCATTTTCCGATTCATGAAATCATATTGGGATATTGTGAGTTTGATAAATCCTCTAATTGTTGATGATCAATATGTCTATGATCATGATTATTATTTGAAGCTATTATCAGATATTTATCCTTCATATATTTATTACTAGTTACTTGAGTCTAAATTGAACCACCTTTTGAAATGATCACTTTTGGTGTTGAACCGTTGTTGGAACTGAACCGTTTTCGGAATTATATTTTGATATATAGTTACTAAAAGTCATATATTTATGATATTTTTCTTTACGCATCGAATTGACACATTTTCAACTAATTTGAATGTTTTCAGCTTTAAGGCACGATATCGAGGGCAACGATGTCGTGACACCTCCATGGCGGGTATAAATTGTCATGGCGTCCTTGCTAAAATACCTCAAAGACAATAAGTGGGTCTGGTTTGGTATCGGCCAATTTGAGGGCGAATGGATCGATTCTAGCAACCGTTATCGAGAGCCGTATTCGGAAGGGACTTGAGTGTACTACCCTACACTCATTTTCCATTATTTGAATGGTTTGTACAACCTTTGAACCTAATTGATTTTCTTACTCTATACTCAATTCTCAACTATTGATTTGATTATTCTTTTTAGCTTACCTAGTTGAGATACTTTATACAAATTGTCGAATAATCACTCTAGTTTTCAGTTTAAGATTGATCTTTTAATTATTATACTTTTATTAATTTGATTATATAATATCCGCACAGTGATCAATTGGCTCAGCCGAGGTTTGTTTTTTCCTCGACAGGTACAAGATCATAGGTGAGTTTATCACGGGACTGAGAACGATGGAATATGACTATTTTGATGTCGACCCTTATATAGTATAGTTTTTGTTTATGTAAATATTGTAATTATATCTATATCGTGTTAACTTTATCCTACCTACTTATATTTTGATGGATATTCGTAATAGTTTTGGTTTTCCCGAGTATGTTAGTTAGTTATGTTGTAATGTTTTCCTTCGTAACACACTGTTTTCCAGCCACACGGTACGGGGTTGTTACACAGAGACTATATAAGACTCGAGTTTTAAAAAATTCAACGTTATCTTATGCGAATTGTACCATACTCAAATTACGATAAGTAATTGTTGAGGGGTTTAAACCATCAAAGTCTTAAACTCTCTATAAATATACAAAACAAATCTTACAAAAGAGTAAATATAATCGTCCTCCACCGCCATATTCATCTTCTTCAACTACATTTTCATTCTCTCTCTCTAAATTTCATTCGTTCTCTCTAAATTTCTTATAAGATTATTGAAAGAACCGAAGTAACGATTACAAATTCGGAATCCACTCTTCGAACCTTTCGTAAAGGCAAATATTTATTCCACTTTTATTAGGGTGTTAATGTTAGGATTACTGAGATCAGTATCTAATTGTGTATAGGCTTAGTCTAGAAATTGGTATTGTTGAAATTGTGTTATCATACATGTTTTAGGGTATGTTTATTTTTGACTTAATCAACTTAATGGGTGAATGGCGTATTCGTGCAACCATTTATCGTTGTTTACATGCGACTTAATCATACATCCAAGGGCTTATTCCCACAGTTGGAGATGAGGTGGTGTCTCTATTAAGCCAAAATTTCGACACTTGTTAAAAAGAACTCCTCCTTAAGAAAAACAAAAAGCACGCCCACTCACGCTTCCCTCCTCCCTGTCACTTCCCTTCAAACCCTAGCTACAGAGAACACCTATGCCACTCATTACCGTCACTACTTATCTCCGGTGATCGTCATTGTTCCTCATCCGGTGACCATCCCTACACTTTCCCCTTTGTTGCACAGGTCCGATTTCACTGCACTTCCCCCTTTGTTGCAGAGGTCCGATTTCGCTGCACTTCCTCCTTCTTTGTCTTTTTTTTTCTTTTGTGAGATGAATATTCTTTTGTGATAATCTTCCTTTTCTTCCTTCTTTTTTTTCTATATAACTTTGTTGGTTACTTCCACTGCTTCCTTTTGTTCCTTATTTTTTTTCTCGATAACAGGCTCGATTCATTTTTTCTTTTTCTTCCATCTTTTTTCTTCCTTTTCTGTATAATGTTGTTGGTTATTTTCCAATAATTTTGCTTATGTGTTGTTGATTTTTTGTAATGGCAAAAATTCAAAATGCTTAACAATAGCAATTTTGTTGATTCTTTGTTATCATGTTGATTATTTGTAATTGTCATTATTCATACATCCTATAGCTTTCTGTTTCATCATTTATGTTTAATTTTGTCGATTTTTTGTTATCCAACATGTTGTTGACTCTTTAGTTTCAAATGTAATTTTGATAATTGTGTTTAAACTTTGATTTTTAAGTATTTTAAGAATTGTGTTTGAACTCGAATTTGATATCAATGAAATTGTGATATTATTTTTTTGATGTTCAAATACTTTTTGTGTTTCAGAAATATCATTCAACTTGAAAATTAAACAACAATTTATCAAACAGGGTTTGATTTATGCTGAGGGCTAGGTCGGTCATTTCTGCCATGTAGACCGTTGATCTAGACAGAGAAATTTATCCATACAAGACTTAATAGAAAATTTGGTAAACAGTCCCTTAGAATGCTTGGTAATTGAAACTGATGTAGGGAAAAAAAGGTAAATTTTTGGTTTCAATATGGGTAAGCTGTGTGTATATGTTTAACCATGCACCAAGTGTTCGATTAAATGTCTAAGGGAGTAAAAATGTATGATTAAGCTTGATTAAGCTTAGGATAGTGACCATTGAGCTTACTTTTTATGTTTAGTATGTATAAATCATATTTAGAGCATTTAAATGTGGCAAATCATTGAAGTATGGATGCTAAAAGTGAGTTGGGAAAAATGTGGAACTTGGATTTAAGGACAGTTGTAGGTCCATTAGTTTAGCAGCGCATAAGTCACAAACCCTAAGTCGTAAAATGCTGATATTTTGCAGGTAGAAAGCCCTTGGTGTATACTACAACTACTATGAAGGGTCTAAAACCCAATTATGGATCTAAGTGACTCAAAATGGTGTGTTTTTAGAGTTGTTCACTATGTACTCAGGATGTGTTTTAGGAAAAAAAAAATGCTAACGACAAAGAGGGACAGAAGTTGTTAAAAGTTCAGAACGAAACTACATAAATCTAAGTGTTGAGTCGATTTCTCAATGCATATCTGGTTGCCCCGTTTGAAATTTAAGTTGGTTATAAACATGTAGGACCTAAGTAAATTATTAGAAGAATTAGAATATGGTTTTATGCCATTTAAGTGATAATCAATTAATGCATTTGTTAGGCATGCGAGCAAGTCGAATTTAGTCGTGAATGTCGTTTGATCGTGAATTATTTCACAATTTTGGCTAAGGTATGGTTATCCTGTTCCTTTGACTCTATGGTAAACGGTTACATTCCGTAATTCTCATCTATGTTGATATATGTGACTCCGCGCCTAACGGTCCTGGGTATTTTATAAGAAACTTGCTTTCGTTTCAAGATTTTGGTTTATGCTATTACATTGAATTCGTTTCACGATTTGATCATGTTAAAGAAAGAGTTCGATTTTATGCTTTACGACTTTTGTCTTAAATGTAATTTTCATAATTTCTAAAGGAGTTGATTTTTGAAGTTATGATTAGTTTTCGGTTGATTTGACAAATACTGCCTGAATCATTTTCGTTGTTTTGAATATTATAATACAATCCGTTATCGATTGAATTGACAATTATGAGATTTGAGATTTGGTTTTAAGATTGATGGAACGATTGATTTAACGACACGAGTTTTATTGTTTTTTTTTATTTAGACTCAACATCTGGGCCACGAGTGTTGAGATGCCTCCATTGTGGCTATTAATAGTCATGGTGTTCTCGTAAAGGATAAGGCCAATCCACATAAGGAACGTAGGATACATTCAAGAGCCGAATACCAGAAAATGTTTGGTTATTGGATAGAACCCATTACCGGATAGAGCCGAATACCAAAACTAAACTACTTATCGGGGAATGGATGGTGTTGTGCCCGACACTGACATTCCATGTCTAATTAGACAACGTATTATTGCATTACGGGTGACTTGTTGACTTTTTAAATAATTTATACATTCTTTATTTACGTTCAGAACAGTTTCACTATGATTGTTTTACGTTAATTTTTATTAGAACTTATATTATTTTCACACTAGTATGCACATTATCAGTCCACTGAGCGACTTTGCTCAACCGATGTGCTTTATGTTTCCTCGACAGGTTCAAGTTCTACTATGTTTCCTCGATAGGTTCAAGTTCTACTCTAGGAACGGGTTAAAAATTCAAGATATCACTGGAAGTAAAAATAACTTAAGATCCACTTTTATATATCTAGATCACTTTAAATGATAGCATTTTGGGTTTGTAACTATGTTTAAGTTTCGTTTTAAGTTAACTGTTATTATTGGAAAGCTTAGTGCAACTCCGAAATGTGGTGTATTCAGTTTTTATCCAATTACCGGATTGTACAGCTCCCGTCTCAGACTGTAGGAGGCGGGGGTGTTACAACTTTTTTTTAAAGGGCATATTCGTAAAAATAACACATTAATTTCTTTTTTCTTCCTATTCAAAAACATGAATTTTCTCTCTTTCTTTTCTTTTCCTTTCGAGAACACAAATAAAAAGATTATTTTCATTTCCTTTTTTACATCCCTTTCTTTGCTTATCTCTCCAAAATTGAGAACACAATGTTAGGTCATATATAAGGATATTTAGGGGTTGTTTGTTAACAGTTTAATGGGCTCTACGAAACTCACAACTTATTCGATCAACTATACATGACTATTTGACAGTAACTTATGATATAGAATGTGATTTATTTAGTAAACTTCTAAGCGGAGCTCTATGTTGAAAGTCAAAAAAATTCCATCTGTAATTTGTAGATATGACATGTTTATAATGGGGTCATCACTCACTCCCAGTTGCTTAATGCCTTTTCATTTGTGAAAACCTCTTCTAAAAAAATCTTCGTAATCTATACAGAGATATTAATCCACACACACAACTTTATCCTACAGGATTTAATGGAAAACCAACCAAACAGCTCATTAACATCTCCAACAGATTCATCTAAAAAATCGAAATGGAGAAATAAAACTCAAAATCTACAGAAATAAATTACATTCAACTCAAAAAAAAATTATACTTACAAGATTACAACATTAGTTATATTATCATATTATATACATGTCCTTTTGTTTCCGAAGTAACTCGCATCAACTAGCACTAGTTTGATGTGAACCTTTAGGAGTAATTCATTAAATTGGTTAGATCTAAACTAATAATAAAATATTATCTCTCTCATAAACATTTAACATCAAGATTTTTTAGTGGTGAAAACAATAAAAATTGCTTCTCCCTCGAGATAATAATTTTTAGAGAGTTTTTTTAAATTTAAAGAATTCCACACAATTTTTTATTTCTCTATTTTGTAAATTATTTTAAAGGATCTATTGCCTGTTGAAACAAAAAAAAAAGTTATTCAATATAATTATTTTCTCCAATTAAAAGAACCAAATTGAAGATATACAATAATAACTCATTCTGAATTACCTTTTAAAATCCTATCCAATCTTTTTTAGTAGAGTGCTCCATGTGGTATACAAAAGGTTATGACAAACGCCCTTAAACTCAAAAAGTTATAAATAGAGTCCTTGTGGTTCTCATTTTTTTATGGCCAGGGTCCCTCTGCTTAACAAACTTTAACAAACTCCGTTAACTTCGTAAACTCAATGTGCATTTTGATCTTTTTAAATTACAGGGACTAAATCTATAATTTACTTTATTAAACATATATATATATATATATATATATATGGGAGTTATCCGTTGCAAACTGATGAATATTTGCAAACTTTGTAAATCATTATATTAGGAAACATTGAGATATTTATGGACATTTATTATAATTCATTAATTATTGGTTGAGATATATATGGAAGATGATTGATTCATTAATTATGATCATAGTTTTGAATTAAAAACCAAATTATTGAATTATGATAAATGTCCATAAATATCTCAATGTTTCCTAATATAATAGTCTGCAAAGTTTGCAAATATTAATCGGTTTGAAACGGATAACTCCCCTATATATATATATAGGAGCGGTTCAAATGAGAACTCAAATTTGGTTGTGAACGTGAGGACAAATGAGAGTGCGATACGTGTCCCATTCAAATAAATATTATAGTATATATTCAGTCTGAATATACAAAGGAATATTCAGTCTGAATATTTCTTTGAATATTCAGTCTGAATATTGCTTATTTTGACACCTGTCATGCTTTCATTTGTTCTCACGTTCATGATTTTATTTAATATTCTACTTTTAGAATATTTATGATTTTAATATGGTTTTATTATTTATTTTAAAAACATTTTATATTTATTCATTAAAAAGTTAGTGTATTTAATTTTCATTTATAGACTTTATTTTGTATTACTTAAACAACATTTAAGAAAATTATAATTTTCGCCAAATCACATATGATTTACAATTAATTATTTTTTTAAAATATTTTTCTAATCATATGAACAAAATCTTGCTTGTTATGCACATATTACTGATTGGTGTGTGAATTAATTAATTGTGAATCGCTTATGAACATATGTTGTTTGTTATGCACAAATCGGTGATTGATGTAAGAATTAATTAAGTATAAACAAAACAATTAATTGATGTATGCATAACAAACAAAATTTGTTCATAAGTGATTCATAATTAATTATTATTATTTTTCAAAATGTTAGAAAAAAATTCAAAATCACATATGATTAAAAAAACGTTTTTGAAAAAAATAATTAATTGTGAATCATATGTGCTTTGTTGAAAATTATATGTGATTTTGTGAAAAAATTATAATTTCTTAAATGTTGTTTAAATAAAAATAAATAAATTCTATAAATGAAAATTAAATACACTTACTTTTAACGAATGAAATATAAAATATTTTTAAAAAATAAAAGCATATTAAAATCAAAAATATGGTAAAAATAGAATATTAAATAAAAAGTAAATTACAAATTTCGTCCGGGTGGTTTGATGAATTTTTGAATTGGGTCCCTTAAATGAAATGACTAAAGAGATGGTCATTGTGGTTTCATTTTTGTTATGGATTAGGTTGTAATAACCCAGAACCAATTTTGGTGTAAATAAACTCGGTTTGAGCGGATGGGGTTCAACATCCTAAAGTTCAGGGACTAAGGTTGTCATTTGGAGATAGATGACCAAATAAAAAGGGAGAAAACCCTCATTTCTTGGACATCACGGCTGAAATCCTTGTGTGTGTATTTGTGTGTGCAATTTTGTGGAAGAATGGAGAAGAAAGAAAGAAATCTTGGAAGAGCAAGGATTCATCATCAAGTATTAGGTATAAAACCTCATATATTTCCTTCCTTGCTATGATTGAGTCATTAGGATGAGGAGAAATCTATGGAGTTTATGTTTTTATATGATGAATGTTTGAGAAATGTTCTCTAATCATTGAATATCAAATGAGTTGGTGTTTTAGTGTTGATTTCTTCATTTTGGCATTCCTTCTTTGTTTATTGGTTTGTATTCAATGAAAACCCACCATGGATGAAACTTGGTTCTTCAATGAGGCTTTAATCCATGGATTCACATAGGTGGAATAGGATTGGTAAATGTTTGGGGATGATTCTTAGGTATTGGGATTGAGTTTTATGCCTTAAAATGAAGGAAATCCATTTGGGTTTTGGGTTTTGGAGTTTGGTCCTCGTATGGAATTTGTGCAGGAAAATAGAGACTAAAGCGAGTCTCTGGCGAGTCCAGACTCGCGTGAAACTCGCGTAACCCACTGTTGGGCGTTTTTCAGTTTTCAGTTCGGTGTCGGTTTGGGGTTCGAGCTTTGGTCCTGGTTTGAGGGGTTATTAATTGAGTCTTTTGGGGTTACTTTGGGCTTGTTAACTCATGGTTTGGTAACCTCAATTCAGGTGTTCGGTTGGAGAATTCATAGGACTCAAGTGTGTTTAGTGGTTGGCAAGTTCAGGAAACGTACCCGAGAGAGAAGTTAGCAAGGTTGTACATCGATGAGATCGTGACTAAACATGGGGTGCCATCGTCTATAGTTTCGGACCGGGATAGCCGTTTTACTTCGTCATTTTGGGATAGCTTTTAGAAAGAGTTGGGGACGGAGCTGAATTTAAGCACTGCTTATTATCCATAGACGGATGGACAGAGTGAAAGAACGATCCACACTTAGGAAGTTATGCTTAGAGCATGTGTGGTCGATTTTGGTGGTTTTTGGGAGACGCATTTACCGTTGATTGAGTTCTCGTATAATAATAGTTATCATGCGAGTATTCAAGAAGCCCCATATGAGGCGTTGTATGGACGCAAGTGTAGAACACCTTTGTGTTGGAATGAAGTGGGGGGAAAGCAATTAGTTGGCCCAGAAATTGTTCAGATTACTGCGGATAAGATTGGGCAGATTCGTGAGAAGTTGAAAGTGGCTCAAAGATGACAGAAAACGTATGCGGACAGAAGGAGGGAACTGATTGAGTTTCAAGTGAATGACAAGGTCATGTTGAAGATATTACCTTGGAAAGGAGTGGTGCGTTTTGGAAAGAGAGGGAAGTTGAGTCCTCGATATATAGGACCGTTTGTTATAAAAGCACGTGTGGGTGTCGTGGCATACAAGTTGGATCTTCCGGGGAAACTACGAGGTATTCATAGCACGTTTTACGTGTCCAATTTGTGTAAGTGTTTAGCGGATACGGGTGTGTCGGTACCACTAGATGATATTCAAGTGGATGAAAAGTTGGAGTATGCGGAAGAGCCGGAAGAGATCGTGGATCGAAAGATCAAGAAGTTGAGAAATAAAGAGATTATGCTTGTAAAGGTGCATTGAAGGTTCCACAAGGGACAAGATGCGACGTGGGAACCGGAATCGGAAATGAGGCAGAAATACCCTCAGCTTTTCGCTTGATAAATTCCGGGGACGTAATTCTTTTAAGGAGGGTGAGATGTAATAACCGGGAAACAATTTTGGTGTAAATAAACTCAGTTTGAGTGGATGGAGTTTAACATCCTAAAGTTCAGGGACTAATGTTGTTATTTGGAGATAGATGACCAAATAAAGAGGAAGAAAACCGTCATTTCTTAGACATCACGGCTGAAATCCTTGTGTGTGTATTTGTGGGTGCGATTTTGTGGAAGAGTGGAGAAGAAAGGAAGAAATCTTGGAAGAGCAAGGATTCATCATCAAGTATTAGGTATAAAACCTCATATATTTCCTTCCTTGCTATGATTGAGTCATTAGGATGAGGAGAAATCTATGGAGTTTATGTTTTTATATGATGAATGTTTGAGAAATGTTCTCTAATCATTGAATATCAAATGAGTTGGTGTTTTAGTGTTGATTTCTTCATTTTGGCATTCCTTCTTTGTTTATTGGTTTGTATTCAATGAAAACCCACCATGGATGAACCTTGGTTCTTCAATGAGGCTTTAATCCATGGATTCAAATAGGTGGAATAGGATTGGTAAATGTTTGGGGATGATTCTTAGGTGTTGGGATTGAGTTTTATGCCTTAAAATGAAGGAAATCCATTTGGGTTTTGGGTTTTGGAGTTTGGTCCTCGTATGGAATTTGTGCAGGAAAATAGAGACTAAAGCGAGTCTCTGGCGAGTCCAGACTCGCGTGAAACTCGCGTAACCCACTGTTGGGCATTTTTCAGTTTTCAGTTCGGTGTCGGTTTGGGGTTCTAGCTTGGGTCCTGGTTTGAGGGGTTATTAATTGAGTCTTTTGGGGTTACTTTGGGTTTGTTAACTCATGGTTTGGTAACCTCAATTCAGGTGTTCGGTTGGAGAATTCATAGGACTCAAGTGTGTTTAGTGGTTGGCAAGTTCAGGAAACGTACCCGAGAGAGAAGTTAGCAAGGTTGTACATCGATGAGATCGTGACTAAACATGGGGTGCCATCGTCTATAGTTTCGGACGTTTTACGTCGTCATTTTGGGATGGCTTTTAGAAAGAGTCGGGGACGGAGCTGAATTTAAGCACTGCTTATCATCCATAGACGGATGGACAGAGTGAAAGAACGATCCACACTTAGGAAGTTATGCTTAGAGCATGTGTGGTCGATTTTGGTGGTTCTTGGGAGACGCATTTACCGTTGATTGAGTTCTCGTATAATAATAGTTATCATGCGAGTATTCAAGCAGCCCCATATGAGGCGTTGTATGGACGCAAGTGTAGAACACCTTTGTGTTGGAATGAAGTGGGGGAAAAGCATAGTTGGCCCAGAAATTGTTCAGATTACTGCGGATAAGATTGGGCAGATTCGTGAGAAGTTGAAAGTGGCTCAAAGATGACAGAAAACGTATGCGGACAGAAGGAGGGAACTGATTGAGTTTCAAGTGAATGACAAGGTCATGTTGAAGATATTACCTTGGAATGGAGTGGTGCGTTTTGGAAAGAGAGGGAAGTTGAGTCCTCGATATATGGGACCGTTTGTTATAAAAGCACGTGTGGGTGCCGTGGCATACAAGTTGGATCTTCCGGTGTCCAATTTGTGTAAGTATTTAGCGGATACGGGTGTGTCGGTATCACTAGATGATATTCAAGTCGATGAAAAGTTGGAGTATGCGGAAAAGCCGGAAGAGATCGTGGATCGAAAGATCAAGAAGTTGAGAAATAAAGAGATTATGCTTGTAAAGGTGCATTGAAGGTTCCACAAGGGACAAGATGCGACGTGGGAACCGGAATCGGAAATGAGGAAGAAATACCCTCAGCTTTTCGCTTGATAAATTCCGGGGACGTAACTCTTTTAAGGGGGTGAGATGTAATAACCCGGAAACAATTTTGGTGTAAATAAACTCAGTTTGAGCGGATGGAGTTTAACATCCTAAAGTTCAGGGACTAATGTTGTTATTTGGAGATAGATGACCAAATAAAGAGGAAGAAAACCCTCATTTCTTAGACATCACGGCTGAAATCCTTGTGTGTATTTTGTGGGTGCGATTTTGTGGAAGAGTGGGGAAGAAAGGAAGAAATCTTGGAAGGGCAAGGATTCATCATCAAGTATTAGGTATAAAACCTCATATATTTCCTTCCTTGCTATGATTGAGTCATTAGGATGAGGAGAAATCTATGGATTTTATGTTTTTATATGATGAATGTTTGAGAAATGTTCTCTAATCATTGAATATCAAATGAGTTGGTGTTTTAGTGTTGATTTCTTCATTTTGGCTTTCCTTCTTTGTTTATTGGTTTCAATGAAAACCCACCATGGATGAACCTTGGTTCTTCAATGAGGCTTTAATCCATGGATTCAAATAGGTGGAATAGGATTGGTAAATGTTTGGGGATGATTCTTAGGTGTTGGGATTGAGTTTTATGCCTTAAAATGAAGGAAATCCATTTGGGTTTGGGTTTGGGTTTTGGAGTTTGGTCCTCGTATGGAATTTGTGCAGGAAAATAGAGACTAAAGCGAGTCTCTGGCGAGCCCAGACTCGCGTGAAACTCGCGTAACCCACTGTTGGGCGTTTTTCAGTTTTCAGTTCGGTGTCGGTTTGGGGTTCTAGCTTGGGTCCTGGTTTGAGGGGTTATTAGTTGAGTCTTTTGGGGTTACTTTGGGTTTGTTAACTCATGGTTTGGTAACCTCAATTCAGGTGTTCGGTTGGAGAATTCATAGGACTCAAGTGTGTTTAGTGGTTGGCAAGTTCAGGTGAGTTCCCTTTATGTGCTTCTTTATTAAATTGAATGTTTTAAATTGAATTATTTTTAAACCATTTAAAATTGGCGGTGTGTGCCCGGCTTTTAGGCGGTGTGTGCCCATTTAAGGTCACGGTGTGTGTGACCAGCACTAGTCACGGTGTGTGTGTGTGACAAAGGTGTGTGTACTGTTGCAACAGGTACGTGAAATATGTTTTCAAAAGTGTGAGTTAATATTCATGACTAACCGTTTTCTCTCTTATAACTGTCATGCATATATTAACTGTTCTTTTGGCGAATTCTCTAGGCCTTATGGTCTAACCCTCTCTTATAACTGTCATGCATGAATTAACTGTCATGCATATATTTTTGAAGTGTGAGCTTTGGTTGCGGGAAGGTAATTGCCTATGCTTCAAGACAGTTGAAGGATCATGAAAGAAACTACCCTACTCACGATATGGAGTTAGCGGAGGTAGTTTTTGCGCTCAAGATTTGGCGACATTATCTTTATGGGGTAAAGTGCCAAATTTTTACGGATCATAAGAGTCTCAAACACTTGTTTGATCAAAAAGAGTTGAACATGAGGCAGAGAAGGTGGGTCGAGTTATTGAGTGATTATGATTGTGAAATTCTTTATCATCCGGGGAAGGCGAACGTGGTAGCCGATGCGCTAAGACGGAAGGATAGAGGAGAGCCGACCAAGGTAGTGGCCTTTAGAGTTGAAGCATCACCTACTATTTTGGAGGAGATTAAGAGAGTTCAAGATGAGGCACTCTTAGAAGAAAATCTAAAGAGTGAAAGGATGATGGTAAATGTGTCATTGTTGGTACACGATAGTAAAGTGTGAAATGTTTGGGTGACCGTGTTTGGGTTCCTAAACTTGGTGGATTGCATGAGAAGGTATTAGAAGAAGCTCAGAAGTCGATATATTCGGTACATCAGGGCACAAACAAAATGTATCGATATTTACGACAATATTATTGGTGGTTGGGGATGAAGAAGGATATAGCGTATTATGTGGAGAGATGCTTGACATGTTTGCAAGTCAAGGCGGAACACCAAAGACCATACGGGAAACTTCAACCGTTGGATATTCCGGTGTGGAAGTGGGATCATATAAGGATGGATTTCGTTACAAAGTTGCCAAGAACTCCAAAGGGGTACGATGCCATTTGGGTGATAGTGGACCGTCTCACCAAGTCGGCCCATTTCTTACCGTATAAGGAAACGTACCCGAGAGAGAAATTAGCAAGGTTGTACATCGATGAGATCGTGACTAAATATGGGGTGCCATCGTCTACAGTTTCGGACCGGGATAGCCGTTTTACGTCGTCATTTTGGGATAGCTTTTAGAAAGAGTTGGGGATGGAGCTGAATTTAAGCACTGCTTATCATCCATAGACGGATGGACAGAGTGAAAGAACGATCCACACTTAGGAAGTTATGCTTAGAGCATGTGTGGTCGATTTTGGTGGTTCTTGGGAGACGCATTTACCGTTGATTGAGTTCTCGTATAATAATAGTTATCATGCGAGTATTCAAGCAGCCCCATATGAGGCGTTGTATGGACGCAAGTGTAGAACACCATTTGTGTTGGAATGAAGTGGGGGAAAAGCAATTAGTTGGCCTAGAAATTTTTCAGATTACTGCGGATAAGATTGGGCAGATTCGTGAGAAGTTGAAAGTGGCTCAAAGATGACAGAAAACGTATGCGGACAGAAGGAGGAAACTGATTGAGTTTCAAGTGAATGACAAGGTCATGTTGAAGATATTACCTTGGAATGGAGTGGTGCGTTTTGGAAAGAGAGGGAAGTTGAGTCCTCGATATATAGGACCGTTTGTTATAAAAGCACGTGTGGGTGCCGTGGCATACAAGTTGGATCTTCCGGTGTCCAATTTGTGTAAGTATTTAGCGGATACGGGTGTGTCGGTATCACTAGATGATATTCAAGTCGATGAAAAGTTGGAGTATGCGGAAAAGCCGGAAGAGATCGTGGATCGAAAGATCAAGAAGTTGAGAAATAAAGAGATTATGCTTGTAAAGGTGCATTGAAGGTTCCACAAGGGACAAGATGCGACGTGGGAACCGGAATCGGAAATGAGGAAGAAATACCCTCAGCTTTTCGCTTGATAAATTCCGGGGACGTAACTCTTTTAAGGGGGTGAGATGTAATAACCCGGAAACAATTTTGGTGTAAATAAACTCAGTTTGAGCGGATGGAGTTTAACATCCTAAAGTTCAGGGACTAATGTTGTTATTTGGAGATAGATGACCAAATAAAGAGGAAGAAAACCCTCATTTCTTAGACATCACGGCTGAAATCCTTGTGTGTGTATTTGTGGGTGCGATTTTGTGGAAGAGTGGAGAAGAAAGGAAGAAATCTTGGAAGAGCAAGGATTCATCATCATGTATTAGGTATAAAACCTCATATATTTCCTTCCTTGCTATGATTGAGTCATTAGGATGAGGAGAAATCTATGGATTTTATGTTTTTATATGATGAATGTTTGAGAAATGTTCTCTAATCATTGAATATCAAATGAGTTGGTGTTTTAGTGTTGATTTCTTCATTTTGGCATTCCTTCTTTGTTTATTGGTTTGTATTCAATGAAAACCCACCAAGGATTAACCTTGGTTCTTCAATGAGGTTTTAATCCATGGATTCACATAGGTGGAATAGGATTGGTAAATGTTTGGGGATGATTCTTAGGTGTTGGGATTGAGTTTTATGCCTTAAAATGAAGGAAATCCATTTGGGTTTTGAAGTTTGGAGTTTGGTCCTCGTATGGAATTTGTGCAGGAAAACAAAGACTAAAGCGAGTCTCTGGCGAGTCCAGACTCGCGTGAAACTCGCGTAACCCACTGTTGGCGTTTTTCAGTTTTCAGTTCGGTGTCGGTTTGGGGTTCTAGCTTGGGTCCTGGTTTAAGGGGTTATTAATTGAGTCTTTTGGGGTTACTTTGGGCTTGTTAACTCATGGTTTGGTAACCTCAATTCAGGTGTTCGGTTGGAGAATTCATAGGACTCAAGTGTGTTTAGTGGTTGGCAAGTTCAGGTGAGTTCCGTTTACGTGCTTCTTTATTACATTGAATTGTTTTTAAACCATTCAAAATGGGCGGCGTGTGCTTGGCTTTTGGGCGGTGTGTGCCCATTTAAGGTCACGGTGTGTGTGACCAGCACTATGTCAATGCTTTGTTACGTTCTTTTGGTGTTTCACGTGATTGCGGCAACAAAGGGGTATTAGAGCATATCCAACAGCATTGCTAAAATAGAAAAAAAATATGTTTTTTTTCTCTAAACATCTCCAACAACTTTGCTATATTGATTTCTATAATAGAGAAAACTTGGAGTTATTCTAAATTTAGAGAAATCTCTAAAAATTGATGGTAGGAGAGAGAAATGACTATTTTATTCAATCCTACCAATAAAATTAATTTTTTATCATTTTCCCTTTAAGTTTTTTTTTAAATGTATTGGGATGATAAATTAAAGAATATTATATTAATATAATTTATGTTAAAATATCTAAAGTAAAAAATCTGTTAAAGATGAATGTAATCTTTTTTTTAGAGAATTTGATTTTTGATTCTTTATTTTAGACTTTTTTTCAGAAAATCCCCTTGAACATACTTGTATAGTTGTGTTGCCAACAAACTACATGCCCAGCATCACTATACCATAACATTTAATGGAACCAAGATCACTTCCTTTTTCTTTTTATAATTTTCTAGCCCATAGCTATATTTGCCCAACAACAACCAAGACTATAATTAAAAACAAAAAACACTTCTGATGCAAATAATTAAAAACAAAAAACACATTTCAATTGAACACTTCGAAGAAGGTGATAATAGTTGGGTCAATCACAAATGATGGTGGTGGCGGAACAATGTTATTAAACATGGTTTGTGTTGTTGATATTATTTCTCAAAAATGGATTTGTGTTGTTAATTTTATTTCTCAAAAATGAATTTATGTTATTATTTTTATTCTTAAAAAAAGGGGTTATATTGATTTTGTTCTTCAATTACTTTTTCTATATTTGAATCTTTGTTTTTATTTAATTTCGGACGTGTTTTTTGATTTTTTGGGTTTGTTTTTGTTTTTTGTTATTGGAAAGAGATTGGAGATATAGGAAGTTTCTTTAGTTTTAGAAATTTATAAAACAGGTCCTTGAAACAACTAAAAGTTTCATAACACGACAAAAACATGAAAATGCCTTTAAGTTAACGGAGATTTTAAACAACTGTTAAATGAGGGACCAAATCCATAACAAAAATAAAACCACAGTGACCATCTCT
The DNA here is from genome assembly GCA_036898165.1 of Silybum marianum. Lineage (NCBI taxonomy): Eukaryota > Viridiplantae > Streptophyta > Magnoliopsida > Asterales > Asteraceae > Silybum > Silybum marianum. The sequence continues at coordinate 7,529,034 of CM072540.1, read as the reverse complement.
GTAATTATTTCATTTAAGGGACCCAATCCAAAGTTTCACCAAACCACGAGGACGAAATTTGTAATTTATTCTTAAATAAATGACTTAAATAATTTATAGATATGTTTAATAAAGTGAATTATAGGTTTAGTCCCTGTGGTTTAAAAAGATCAAAATGTCCTAGAGTTAACGAAGGTAACAAAGTTTGTTAGGCAGAGGGATCTTATCAATAAGAAAATGAGAAGCGTACGGACCCTATTCATAAGAAAATGAAAATAACAGGAACCCTATCCATAATTTTTTAAGTTTAGGGACATTACTCATAATTTTTTGTATATCACAGGGACTAAATCTGTAATTCACTCTTTTTGGTAATTAGTAATTACTCCATTCCTATTTCCTATAGATTTATTTAAGAGTTAAATTCAAATTTGGTCCCTGTGGTTTACAAATTATAACGGATAAGGTCCCTGAATGATTTTTATAACGAATAACGTCCCTGTGCTTTCCATTTTATAACACGTAAGGTCCCTCCATCTAATTTTTCCGTTAAATATAACATTTTTAACATAATTTCTTTATTTTTCCATTTTCCAAACCATATGGACCAAATCTGTAATTTACTCTAAACTATATACATATATTTATATTTTATGTATTGTATAATTATATTTGCATTTTATTAATTATATAAATTACATATTTTGTTAATTGTATAATTTTCTTATTTTATAAATTATACCACATATTTATAGGCACCTTATAATTTTATTTAAAAAATATTTATACTTTATATATTTATGATATATTATATTTATCTTTTATAAAATTTATTTTGTATTTATATTTATATATAAAATATAAATAATTTTATAAAATGTATCGAATGTTCAGTTTATATTAAAAACACTAAATCAGTTCATTATACAAATTATATACATATATGGACGATTCAAATAAATAAAATAAATACAAATATAAAATATAAAATATAAATACAAGTACAAAGCAAATTCTATAAAATATAAATATAATATAAGATGTTGGTTCATTTACAAACTGGATGAAGAGTACAAACTCGTACAAGGCAGTGTAAAAATAATTTTTTTTCATTATATGCTATGATTTTAGATGTTATTACACATATGTTTGTTTCATAATGTAAAGTTTCACATGTATTTATTTTCATAAGTTAAAAGTTTATCATATATTTGTTTCATAATGTAAAAGTTTTACATGCATTTTTCACATGTAACTTTTTCATAAGGTGAAACAAACATATGTTTTATAATAGCATCTTAAATCATAGCATTTGATGGAAAAAAATAATGAAAAAAATTATTTTTATATTGGTTTGTGAGTTTGTATCTTTTATCCAGTTTGTAAATGAATGAACTGAGATCTATAATATAATATAATCTTAAATATATAAAAAATTATTAATCTATATATATAAATATATACAGTAAATATAATATAAAAATTAAATTCAAACACGTACAACATCGATGTCATCAAGATAATTCTCCTGAAAATCTACCGTTTAATCTTCGTTATCATCTCTATTCTCTTCATATATGTATATCTATGAATTATTAATTATTTGTATATTTAAAATTATATTACATTTATATTTTATAAAAAAATTATATTTTTATATATTTTATGTATTTAAATATTCCATGCATGCAATTTGTATATTGACATGATTTAATGTTTATAGCATAAATTGGACCTTTCATATATTTTTTTAACTTATTAACATTTTATAAAATATAAATGTAATATATTATATGAATATAAAAAATAAAAATAATTTATAAATATAAATGTAATATAATTTATAAAATATGAAAATTATATAATTAATAAAATAGGCAATTTATATAATTAATGAAATAAAAATATAATTATACAATACATAAAATATAAATATATGTATATAGTTTAGAGTAAATTACAGATTTGGTCCATGTAGTTTGAAAAATGAAAAATAAAGAAAATATGTTAAAAATGTTATATTTAACAGAAAAGTTAGATGGAGGGACCTTAGGTGTTATAAAATGGAAACCACAAGGACGTTATTCGTTAAAAAAATTGTTGAGAGACCTTATCCGTTATAATTTGTAAACCACAGGGACCAAATTTGAATTTAACTCTTTATTTAAATAATTTCCATATCTTTTTTATTCTCTTCAAATACAAATCCATACATAATAGGAAAAGTTTTTTAATAGAAGATAAAAATATCCTCCTATTTCCCATAATTATTTATCACTTGCTTATTTGTCGAAAAATTAACATTTTTATCACTTCTCTCTCTTAATTGATCTTTTATGGCATTGGGAGCTGATGATTTTTATGTTCTCAACTACTTGGAGAAGATATCAATGGCAAGTTTGTTTTAATAATAAATTTTTCCTTACAGGTATATTAAAACGAGTTTTGTATTTATTTATACTATATTATAAAAAAATTTATAAAAAAATTTAGAAAACTATTTTTATTATTATTTAAAATTAAAGATTATAAGTATAACTTGTTAAAGTTTCGTGTTCGAATTCGTGTAATTAACTACAGTTAGTTTAACATAATTAAATACATCATAAATATTCAATTTTAAATATAAAAAACTAAAATATATTTATAATAACTAGAAGGATACTCGCGTAATGCAGCGAGATCCATTTTAATTTTAATGTTATATTTTATTTTTTGTCTTTATCAATTTTATAATACGATTTTATTAGTTTTGAAAAAATAGATTTTATTTTTTATAAACTTTCTTTATTTCAGATTTTATTTTAAATTATAATATAGGTTTAATAAGGAAATTAACCAAAATAATACCATTTTTGAATTTTAAGTGATCATGCTTTAATCAATTGTACTAACCGCATAATAATATGTTTTTAAGAGTTTTTGCCAAATGCTTTGTAATATAGTATAGATTATTGAGTTATAACAAAAAAACTTAATTATTGTCTTTATAAAAAGATTATATTATTAAAGTACAAATAAATTACCTTCTTACTAAATATAAATTAAATTATAATAAAAATTTCGAATTAAAAATTACACAAGAAAGGAGACGTTATAAATAATTAATTTGATACTAATACCAATATATTTCTTTAACTTTTTATTGTATTTTTAAATCTATATTTTATTCAAAAATTAAAACATTATCGCAATCTTAAAAGCAAATAAAATCGTATTATGACATCAAGAGAGACAAAAAATAAAACAAAACATTAAAATCAAGATATATCTTGTTACATTACACGAGTACCTTTCTAATAAGAAAATAATATAGAGTTTATTAGATAACTCTAAAACAGTGAAGTAATAATTAAAAATTAGACAAAATTTAAAAAGAACTATTATTTCATATGAAAATTCTTTTTATCGTGTCCTAATAGCATATAATAGAAAAATTGTAAGTGGTATAATCATATCGGTTCATATGATGTTTATATCAGAATTCTCTAAACGTATATAAGAGATAGAGTTAAAATTACGTTATTGTCCCAAATCATTCACACAAAGATCTTCAATATTTCCCTCACGCTAAAAATTTATTTTATTAAGTAACAACTATATATATTGAAATCATATAGAATTGAAATTACACTAGAAAAATATATTAGTGGAAACTACATTTTTGGTCCTTCTGGTTTGTTTAAAATTACGGTTATTATCCTAGTGGTTCGTAATAATATTGGTTGTTCATGTGGTATGCAAATCCTTTTTTTTTCCTGATATATAGGCGATCCGTGGAGGGAAAATGCTCTTACATGCCAGCCATGTGAGGGGTATTTTGGTTATTACATAATTTTTTTAAAATGCAAATATGGGATTCAAATGCATGGATGTTTAAAAAATTAGAAGAACCCACCCCTCTTCTTTCTCCAAAACACCCCACGAATCAAGCACAACCAAGAAGGCAGCCTATATCTTCTCCCACAATCACTCCATCCTTCTTCACTGTGTAATCTTTCTTTTGAAGTAATTCAATTAAAGTTCCAACTTTTCGTCAAACACACATACAAACATGTATAAAAGCAAATCAATCAAAGTTTTATAGTGGAATCAAACAACATGGACTATGGACAAGGACTTAGTTAATCCTTCCAGTTTCTTATCGAAATATATCAACACAAACGCACAAAGCGAAACACAACATCATTTCCGGTTCCAGGGTTTCAATCACGATTGAGTTTATTAAAGTTGTGTTTTTAATTTAGATCCTAAGATATGATTTATTTCAAGCAATCAAATTTATTCACTTAATACTTTTAGATATGTTTTATTTTGCAAAACCGAAATCCACATTGGTGATGGTTTGTGGCAGTAAGGGAGTGCAAGGAGACAAGAGGGGTTTCGATGGCAGCACCGAAGGGAAGAGGGAGAAGGAAAGAGATCAATGTTGGTTACGATGAAACGACAGCTAGATAATGGTATAGGGAAGTAAAGATGTCACAACAATATTGTCTAGGAAGAAGAAAAGGAGGGTGTATCAATGGATGATACAAATACTTCTTTATTTTTTATAATGATTAGAAAAAAGACGAAAAAGGTATAAAAAGACCAAAATACCCTCACATGCTCTTGATGGGAGGGCACTCAACTAGCCATCTTTAGTTTAGTAGTCATTGATTGTGAGGAGGTACCAAATCCATAAGGTTTGTAAACCACAAGGACTACCATTGTAATAATAACCACATGTAAGATATGTAATTTCAAATAAACCATAAATACTAAAAATGGAGTTTACTCAAAATATTGTTTACCATTAATCATTTTTCAAGTGGTTGATATTTAAAATACTTTTAGTAAAATATAATGGCACTCTAACATTAAAAATTTATTAAAACGAATGCAATCTTCAAATTGTTGATACGCTTGTTGTATTTGTTCCATGGGGCCATGCTTGGAAGCTTCTTACATGTGAGATGCCACCATCATTTCTAAATATTATATTGTTTTTATTTCTTTTATTCAATATATTTTTATCAAAATAAAAATTTCAAGGTCCTTACTAACGTTGTGTTTACGAAACTCATCATATGAAAGAAATAAAAGGAAACGACACGAAAGAAAATGGAGGGAAAATTGAGAAAATTGGAAAAAAAAAACTCGTGTTCTCGAAACATTTTAGGAGAGAAAACAAAGAAAAGTGATTGGAAATAAAACTTAGGGGTTGTTTACCAACATTTCTGTTAAGTTCTGAATGGATAAATGTGCCTGTTTGGATAAATTGGACATATTATTTACTTTTTATCTGAATTAACAGTCTTAACAAAAATGACCGACTTACCCCTGAGGATGAATTATAGGTTATTTGATAAATTGTTGGTTTATTTTTTAAGACAAATGATAATTTTAAAACATAAAAATTATTTCAACACCAAAACATAAAATGAGAAACAAAAAGAAAATTAAATAAATCATTGTAGAAATGTAATGAGAAACAAAAAGAAAAACAAATAAATCATTGTGGAAATGTAACGAGAAACAAAAAGAAAAACACATAAAGAATCATAACAGAAATCGAAATCAAAGCATGCAAGAATCATGGTAGAAAAAGAAATCTGCTGGGTCAACTTTCCCCTCAGACCAAACAAGTAAAAATCAATATAGAAATCGATCTTACAACAAGATAGAAGAAATAGATCTAGAAGCAAGAAATCAATATGGAGCAAAAATCATTGTCAAACTCGATCTGCAAGCAAGAAATCATGGTCTAGTCACAGGTAGCCAGAAAGGACGGTCTGGTCGTCTGGCCAGAAAGATCGCAGGTCACCAGAAAGAATGGTTGTCGTTGGTCGTTGGAAAGGAGGTATATAGGGGTGTTTTTGAGATCAGGTATGGAACGTGGGCTTGTTAAAAACAAATAAGGGGTAGGGGTGTCATTTTTTTGGCTGAATGGGAGAACACACAATTTTGCAATTAGGTAGTTTGATGTGCGAATAAGCCGTATGTAAGCAACCCAAAAGAACTGTGCGAATAAGCAGGATAGACCAATAAGCCCAATTAAGCCATAAGTAAACAACCCCTAGTTTCCTTCTAGAACTTTCCTTCCAAATGTGGGCGGAAAGGGAAGAAAATGAAATAAAAGAAATAAAAATCATTTAAAAAATTAATAAAATTACAAAACTACCCGATCTCTCTTTTCCATCCATTTTTTTTTCGAAATTCAAAAACGCATAGTAAAGGACACGGTCATTTTTTTTTAAACAACAATACCAACATTCAACCAAATATACAAAGATCCAGTGTCCCACCATACAACCAACAAACAACCCACAAAACAACTAACACAAAGAATCAACAACTCACCCACCCCTTTACAATTCAAACTTCCAGTGGCATCTTACCATACCCTCCCACCAAAATACAAAATACAAAATTAAAAACAAGACACAGGAGAATATGGACAGACAGCTTAATATGAACTGCACCTTGACTTGGCTGCTGTTGCACAAACAGCTTAATGTGGACAGACAGCTTAAAAATGACCTGCAGCTATGCACAGACAGCTTAATGTGGACAGTCGCCTCCACTACCACCCCCCTGCAGTGTCTTACCTGTGTACTCAGATCCACGCTTGTTGTTCCTACTCGGTCCACCTCTGAACATTCTGTGGGTGATTTTTGTGGATGAAAGTAATTTAGGTACGTACTTACTTGGTTACAAAGTCACTCGCATCTTGTAGTTAATTAAAACGATGAAAGTTTAACCTGCAATAAAATTTAACAATCAATGACTAAGCTGAAGCTAGTAATTAAGCATATACAAGCAAAACAAAAAATACGTTTTGAAACATAATGGTTTTAAGCTTCAAATGTTGAACCCTAGTGCAAAATACAGACAACACAATCTGAAGATGTTCGTTCGAATTCAAGATAATATTATTAGAATGCTATGAAAATAGAAAAAGATAACGATAAAATATTCCAATATTTAGTGGTCGGCGGTGTGGTGGTCGGCGGTGGTCGACGGTCGTCAACGCTGGTTTAGACCGATGGTGGTCGACGGCGGTCGACGATCGTCAACGTTAGTTCAGACCGATGGTGGTCGGCGGCGGTGGCTGGCGGTCGCCAATTGGTGGTTTTGACCGGTGGTGGTCGACGGTCGTCAACGGTGGTTCAGACCGGTGGTGGTCGGCGTCGGTCATCAATGGTGAGAATATGCGATGGAATGGAATTAAATTCCTTCTCAATTGTGATGGAATGACCAAATCAATGGATGGTGGAATGTGTGGAATTCAATTCCATTCCATAAGTAAACCAAACGACTGAATGGAATTTGGTCAATGGAATTAATCATTCCAATTCCGTCGGAATCCTGCGAACCAAACGCCCCCTAACACTTAGCTGGGTAAGCGCTTACCAGTAAGATTTAACACTATCTCTGACCTTGTCGGGTAAGATTTTTATTACATTGAAACGACATCATATGTAACATTTTACCCGGTAAGCATTAACCAGGTAAGAGGTGTCACCTTTACTTAATGGGTAGGACTCTTGGTAAATGGCCCCTTTAATGGTTAGTTACAAACAACCTAGAGGTGGGTCTAGGAAAAAGATATTGGCAAACGTAACATCTTACATCTATCCAAAAGAATAAAACGACTATTTCACAAAGGCTAACCTGTGAAACGTTTGAAAAACCCGTTCTTATATTAACTAATTGAACTCAAGATATATGAAACTAACCCCAAACCACTTTTATGTCTTTGATGTGAGAGTGGTAAAAATAAACAACACAACAAAATGTCATTGCAACAATTTAAACCCCAATTCAATAAAGTTGTTCTTTATTTCAAAAGAGAAACACCAATGATCCTAGTATCTATTAACTTGCTTAAAAATTGATACAGATTGAAGCCATTTTTCCAGATCTCAGGAATTGCTACAAGCAATCATTCCACATGATTACGTACAAATTGCAGATATGATTTGTACTATATAACCTCCATTGAAGCTATCATAAATTTTGAAATTTGAACTTCTCTTTAAAAAAAAGAAATCCTAAAATTACAAGAAAATGGTGGGTTTGCAATTGAAGCATATGCAAATAGATGCAAACAGATTATGAATATCATCCCAAAACCCCTAGCCACCACTACCTATGATGCCAATCTTTAAGCTATTAGTAAAAGCTTGCATGTATATCCCTTTGATTCCATCACCATTATTATTTATGAATTACACCTAATTATATAACCCATGGATAAAAAATAATATAGTCCCATTGTAAAATACCCACTATTGATTTGATTCCTTTACTGCTTGCTTTAATCCACTACAATTCCAAGAAGCAAAAACCTTTTTTTGAGAAAGAGACGTACCTGATCAATGAAAGCAAATTGTAGCTAGCAAAGAAAGGAATTACTGAACAAAATATACTCACATGTTAAACAAGTGTTTGATGCATGACATTTATTTAAAAGCAAGTCATACCTTTAATTTTAAAACTACGGGGCCATTTACTAAATGCTTACCGGCAAGAGTCACCACTCTTACTTACCTTATGGGGTAACATTCCAGGCCATCAAAATGGATTAATGGTAACAGGTAAGTGTTAGTCCCCAAGGAGAGATGGCTAACTAAGAGAGAGTTTTGTAGAAGGGGGGGTTGAATATAAAACACAATGAATATACTCTTTTTAAATTTTTTAATATAAATATTAAAAATTTACACACAGGTAGTTTGATGCAGAAAAAAACAGACACACTATTCTATCAAACTAAACACACAGATAACAGTAATTAACTTATACACTAAGGAAGTTAAAACAATACTGTTATAGCACACAGCTTTGCCACAGTCACACAAATAATCACTTTGAAGATTTGTTGAAAGCGTGAGATTTCTGGGAAGGACTTCATCTCCTTTTATAGTGCCCATGCATGGGATGCATGTGGACAGCTGTCAAGGTTTCATTAGCTGGAAGTTTATCTGCTGGACAAAGGAAGAGACCACTTCCTTTGTACTAGAATAATGGATGAACCATTCCTTGTAGCACGTAATGTCAGATAACTTTATCTTCTTTTCTTCATGCTCTGTGAAGTCCCATCAAACCTTTTAGCTAAAAGCCAAATATTCCTTTTATAAGAATAAAAGACAATGTCTTTATTTAAGGCTTGATGCCCAAGTTCTTGCTGGCTCATGTGTCTTGCAATTGATGTGAGTCAAGAACTTATCTCTTTGAAATTGCTAAGTGATACATCAAACTATGTATCACATCGGTGGATACCTTGTAAGGCTGGAATTGATAAGTGTACACTTTGCTTGATAAACTTCAGCTTTCACTAAAGGTTGAAGTGTATACCCTTGAACTTGTGTCTTGATATCACAGCCTTAGAAAATATACCTGCAATTTCAGTGACCAAGATTATAGTGTCGGTGACCATGACATCAAACTTGATGACCTCATCTTGTTTGATGTTCTTAGTACTTTTGATGACTTTTGAGTGTACCATCGGTGACCCAATATATTGGTGACCCAATTTTGACTTTGACAAAATGATCTGAATATTGAAGTTAGTTGATACATCCAAAATTCCACCTTTTGATGTACAACCCTTGATTGAATAGTCTTTGACTCTTCAATACTTGAAGCATATTTCAGACCTTCAAAAGAATCTGTAAAAGTTCATTCATACAAAGGAAGGTGGTTCATCACCAAATCATCGGTGACCCAACAATCTTCCCCTATTTGATGATGATACCTGTAAGTTAGAAAAGAATTCTTTTTGACCCTTTCTATTTTTCTTTCGGGTTCTTTTGACTCAGATTTTTTTTTTTGATTTTTTTTTTGTTTTTTTTAACTGAGTATGTACAGTATAAATATAAGTATAAGTGTAAGTATAAGTATGTGCAAGAAAAAATAAAAATATTAACAAGAATTTTTAAGGAAGAAGAGTATGAAGTTTTATTAATCAACACACAGCTTTGAAAAATAAAGTTCACACTATATGAAGAATATTCAAGGAGTGGGTTCTCTTCTTTTTAGCTCATCCAAGATAAGCCTAGTGATCCCATGGTCTTCAACCAGAGGTACTCCTAGAATAGCAGAGAGGAAGGAGCTGTGAGCCCTTGGGATGTCAGAAGCTCTGAAGAAACCGTTGTTTCCAAAGATGTCTTCAAAGAAAACCCCAAGCTCAGGAGTAGTCAGCATGGTTTGCTCCGGGTAAGCAATAGGAGTAGGAATGGAAAGATCTATACCCGAAGCATTTATCTGGATGCCTCTTTCATGAAGCATAACAAAGTGTCCATTCTTCTTGTTTTTAGGAGCTGTGATGACCTCTCCTTTAAGACCCTGTTGTATGAAGTACATTTGTTGTGCTTCAAGATATGTCACAAGAATATTATTCTCCTTTTGGATGTTGAGCATCTTAATGAAGAGTTTCCTGAGAATATTAAGTACCAGCTCCTTGTACTTGCTTTTGCTCTTGGAGATGCATTTACCAACTTCCATCCACTCAGTCATCCCAAGAACTTCCAACCATTCAGCTTCATATACCTTTGAGAGAGTGTCAGCTCTCTTAAGGGTGACAAGTAACTTTGGAGAATTTTTATCATCCTTCCTGTTTTTCAATATCCTTTTAAACCACTCCACTTCCTTTGCCTTCTTGGCTTCATCAAGCATCTTTGCAGCTTCAGATTTCTTCTTAATATTTTCAAGCTCATCTTTCTGAGCTTGAAGAGCATCGGAGACCTATGCATGAACAGCTTCATCATGAGCTAGCTTGAGTACATTAGTTTGATCATACTCAAGCTGAGCCTTGATAGCTTCTTCTTTTTCAGCTTCAGTGATAATTACCCCAAGAGGATCGGTCAGTGTAGAGGCAGGCTGAAGTCTGAGAGTATCTGCTTGAGGACTTCTCATCCTTTTCCTTCTTCTTTTCTCTTCCTGTTGATCTTCAAAGGAAACTGGTTTCTTTCCTTTGGCCTTCTCTTTTCTTTTTTTTTCTTCTTCAGTTTCAAGGGGTTGAGCACTGATACTCTCCCCCTCAACAGTTGCTTCGGGTACCAAAGGAACAGAGACCACCTCTGTGACCACACCACCATCGGTGGCTGCCACGTCGGTGGCTGTGACATCGGTGGCTGGCAAGGCAGCGTCGGTGGCTGCTGTTTTGTCGGCGGCTGTGGAGGTGGTAGCATCAGTCTTCTTATTTTTCTCCCCCTCAGTGGTTGAACCCTTGAAACCCACTGAAGAGAGAAAAGTCTTGATCTTTTGTTGGAGAAGAAATTGGAATCTTGTCAATTTTTGTGAGAATAGTGGCAAGAGACTACATAATGTTCTCTCGAGTAGAAGAAAGAGAAGCCAGTCTTTCCAAGTCTTTGGCTGCTTGGTCTTCCAAAGTTTCCAACCGAGGTATAGTGTCACGGGTAAAGCTGGTGAAAGCTTGGAGAGGATCATCTCCTTGTTTGGAAGACATGGGAGCAGAAGGTTGAGGCTGTGCTGGTTGATCAGCATCATCATCACTGGAAGAATAATCCACCAAACCTTTAGGTTTTCTTGGGGGGGGGGGATTTAGGAGATGTGGGGGAGACACGTTTAGGAGAGTGTCTTTGAGGGGATTCCTGAGTAACGGTTCCTCCACAACCTTGGTACGTACGGGAGACGTATGTGTCCAAGGTGTAGTGTCAGAAAATAGAAAATCAGTAAATTGGGATGCTCCATCAAATGCACCTGATTGTGATGCACTCTCATGTGGAGTAAGGAAAGGGAGCTGTGAGAGCTCACGGGGTGGAGAAGAGGCAGCTTGGATGGGAGAGTCCAAGTCTTCTTCATCAACTAAAGAGAAAGTTGATGAAGGAATAATAGGGATGTCCCCTTTTACAACCATGTCCTTTTGGGAGGGCATGGAGGAGCTAGGTTGGGTTAAGTGGTCCTTGGGTCGGGTAGGAATCTTTTCAACACTTACTAACTTTTGGGAGTTAGTAGGTGGCTTGTGAGGTGAGACCCTTTGGGTACCCTTAGACTTCTTTGAGGAAGTCTTTGGGGGGCTTTTGGAGTGTCTCCGCTTTTAGGACTTAGATGCTTGGGTAGAAGTCAAAGGTTCTTTTGGCTTCGTAGCATCGGTGGGTGCGGAGGTAGATGTGCCCGATGCTTTGGATCTCTTACGAGATTTGGGCACATCAGTTACTCTAGGTGCAGAAGGAGTAGAAGACATACCTGAGGTCCTTTGCAGACGGGGCTCATTTTCTCCCCAAGATAGAAGTTGCATTCCTTGCAAACTCAACCATAGATGGTCGGAGAGGGTTATCTGATGCTAAGACAGTCTTTTTCATAATCTGATTTCCCACTTGATGAAGAGGGAGATCATATATGATGTCATCTCTTTTCTCCAGTTTATCTGCCAACTTTGCATTAATGATAAGGGAGAAAAGGCGTTGAAAAGGTACCTGAGGACGTCGGAGGGTAGAGAATGAGGAGATCATTTCATTGAAGAAGTAGCTCGCAAAGTCTATCATTCTTTGAAATATTAGAGCATGTGCTACTTCAGTCACTTGGGAAGGTGATTGATCAGGACCACCTGTCTTCTTGCTCAGGCACAGAATAAGATGAGCAAAAAGAAAGTTTCATATGTTTCCCATATTCTTGCGCAGTAAAGTACCAGGACCCTTTGACTTTGAGCCCTTCTTCTCTTCCAAATAGTTCAACACATCAACCACCATTTGGTGTTCATTTCCAAGAGGAAAAGGTTCATAGGAATCATAAGCAGGAAGCTTGAGAATGCTTCTAACATCTTCCACATTGAAGATCACATCATGTTCATCATTACTTAGAACAGATGCAAGAATTTGATCCAATGAGGTATCAAATGTGCAAGTTAACCAAAAGCTTCCAAGAAGAAACTTACTCATTTTGGGTTTAGCTGTGATTGCATATTGTAGAGGGCATCTCTGAAGAAACCAGCAAACATCATTGTACTCTAGATGGGCATTATCAATTCCTATTCTTCCAAAGTAATTGCATGCAGGAAAGGATAGGGATCCAAAAGTCATGGTCTGTTCTTCAGAAGTCTTTGAGGGAGAAGCCATTGAAGAGGATGAAGAAAGTTGCAGGTTTTTGCTTTTGAAGGTGAATGAGAGTGGGTGCGAGAAAGGTGGTAAGGTAGTGGGGGAAGAGGTTATATATGAGAGAGAAATTTCAATTTTCAAAAATAATGATTACTTTTGGTGATTGAAAGGTCAGAATACTAAGGGTTTTAGGGTTGAATTCGGCGCATGTACTGACATTGATGATGTCATTAGGGATAAGAACAAAGAATCTTGCTTATCAAGAGTGGTAAGTCAAGGGTATCTTTAAGGGGTTAAGAATGTGAAGGGTTGTAATGGTTACCTCGGTGGGTTAGAATCGACGTCGGTGGATGAAACAAACGTCGGTGGCTTGGGAACAACGTCGGTGACACAATCAAAAGATCGACGTCGGTGGCTTGTGAAAAGGGTAAACGTCGGTGGGTGTAGTGGATGACGTCGACGGGTGACGTAAGCAAGACGTCGGTGGCTGAGGGCAGGGGCCGCCGTCGGTGGATGAGTTCACGGTGGTTTAATCGGTGGCTGGTGTATGGTGGTTATCGACGGTGACACGGTTGTCAGAAAGTGAGGCGTCGGAAGGTGGACGGACGACCGTCGGTGGTCGTCGGCGTACGGTCACGGCGACGTCGGTGGCTGGAAGTGGGGGTCGCCGTTGGTGGGTAGACGGATGGCGTCGGAGGGCGATCGTCGGTGGTTGGTGGTTTGTCGGTGGCTTGTGGGTGCTCGGTGGGTGATTATGGTGGTTAACGGTGGTGGCTTTACATTTGGGGTTTTAAGTGAGAGAAGAGAGAGAGAGAGATACGTCGGTGACCCTGTCACCGACATTATATATATATATATTATATTTTTTATAATTATTATTATTTATATATATATATATATAACATATATAATATATAAGTTATAAATTATATAAATGTATATAATATATATATATATAGAATATATATATATAAAACATATATTTATATAAAATTTATAAAATATATATTAGTTTATGTTTATCATACCTAATTCACCGATGAGGAATTTGAACCTTGCTTCATCAAGGGGCTTTGTGAACAAATCAGCTAATTGATAATCAGTGGGAATGAAATGAAGTTCCACATCACCTTTAGAGACATGATCTCTTATAAAGTGATACCTGATATCAATGTGCTTTGATCTTGAATGAAGCACAGGGTTGTTGGCAATGGCTATTGCACTTGAGTTGTCACACATTATTGGGATTTTTGAGAAAATCTGATTATAATCACACAACTGATTTTTCATCCACAATATCTGTGCACAACAACTTCCAGCAGCCACATATTCTGCTTCAGCAGTAGAAGTGGACACCGAATGTTGTTTCTTACTTGACCAGCTCACAAGCTTTCCACCAAGTAACTGACAACTTCCAGTTGTACTTTTTCTATCTATTTTTGAACCTGCAAAATCAGAATCAGAGTACCCGATGAGATCGAAACCTGAGTCTTTGGGATACCAAAGACCCAGATTTATGGTACCTTTCAAATACCGAAAAATCCTTTTCACAGCAGCCAGATGTGATTCTTTAGGATTTGCTTGGTATCGGGCACACAGACAAGTAGCAAACATAATGTCAGGTCTACTTGCAGTCAGATAAAGAAGGGATCCTACCATGGCTCTATAATTTGTAATATTAACAGAAATGCCATCAGGATCAGAAAAGAGTCTAAGAAGAGGAGCCATAGGAGTTTTCATGGTAGAGCAAGTATCAAATTGAAACTTTTTCAGAAGATCCTTAATGTATTTACTTTGATTTATGAAAATACCTTCTGAAGACTGTTTTACTTGCAAACCAAGAAAGAAAGTTAACTCCCCCATCATGCTCATTTTATACTCTTAGGTTGAAAATTCTGAAGGCTCTTGAGGAGAGAGAATAGCCCATGAAAATTCCATCATCAGACTTCGGATCGAACTTTCCAAGTTGTTCCCTGTCATTTAGCATGTGACATGCACAGCCAAACACATGGAAGAAGTCAACTGCAGGTTTTCTACCATGGAAAACTTCATAAGGAGTCTTGTCATGCCTTTTGACTATGATAGACCTATTTTGAGTAAAGCATGCAGTGTTAACTGCTTCTGCCCAAAAATAGGTTGGCAACTTGGATTCACTCAGCATTGACCTTGCAGCTTCACACAGTGTTCTATTCTTTCTTTCAACAACACCATTTTGCTGAGGAGTGCGTACGGCAGAAAAGTTCTGAGAAATTCCTTTTAGGTCAAAGAAATCTTCCAGAGCAGCATTCTTGAATTCTGTGCCATTATCACTTCTGAAGGACTTCACCAGTTTACCATTCAAATTTTCAATTTTTCTTGTAAACTTGATGATTTCTTCAGCAGCATCACTCTTGTGTTTCAGAAAGAACACCCAAGTATATCTAGAGAATTCATCGACGATTACTAGCATATACTTTTTACCACCCAGACTGGGTGTGCTTACTGGACCGCACAGATCCATGTGAAGCATTTGAAGAGGTTGAGAGATAGAAGAGCATTGTTTTGTTTTAAAGGAAGTTACGGTGAGTTTTCCTTTTTCACATGCTCCATGACTTTTCTTTTTCAAAAACTATTTTTGTCATTCCAACAACCACTCCTTGTTGGAGAGTTTGTTCAAGGTTTTAAAGTTTAGATGAGAGAACCTTTTATGCTACGACAACTTTGTTTGGCTAGTTCTTGAGAGAGGAGACACACGAACTTCTCCTATTGCACTTTCCTTCATGTTGATTATGTATACGTCATTCAGTCGGGTTCCTGCTAGTACAATCTTGTTCTGTACATCAAAGACCAAGCACACACACAGCTGGAACATGACCTTATAGCCCAAATCACATATTTGGCTGATGCTTAGAAGATTGTACATTAGCCCTTCAACATGGGCTACTCTAGAGAAAGTGATGGTTCCATTTGAAATGGTACCATATCCTTTGGTGACCCCTTTTCCATTTCCTCCAAAGGAAACAGTGGGTCCCTTTTCTTTTGAGAAGTTAAAGAGAAGAAGTTTGTTTCCGGTCATGTGTCTTGAACACCCACTGTCCATGTACCATATGTGATCTTTATTTGGTACCTGCACCCAGAAACAAATTTAGACTTTTGGTACCCATTTTGAGGTGGGTCCTTTGGGATTAGAAGGCATTTTAGTTTTGCAAGGATCCAAATCTTTTGGGCAATTTTTAGCAAGATGAAGAGTGTTGCCATAATTATAGCATTTCTTTAAAGAAAAGGCCTTTTTAAAATCCCTATCATCAAAACTTTGGACAGAGGTTGACGACTGAGAAGAAGAGGAAAACCTTGACACTCAGAAGAAGGAAGTGGAAGGTCGAAAGGTTGAGGAAAATCTTTTCCATAACCAAGGCCAGACTTATCCTTGCTGGTGATTTGATCTTGAAGGATCCTTTCAAGATTCTTAGAGGATTTAGTCCATTTAGACAGAACCTCTTGTTCCTTTTCAAGAGTGGAAGAGATTTTTGATTTTTTTTACTCGGAAAATTTTGTCGTTTAAATACCTTAGGTTTTCTAGATCAGCTTTCATTTTATCAAAATCTTTTAGTTTGGAAAAGCAGGAGAGGAGTTGATCATTTAGACATTTTATATGCATATCAGCCTTTTTCTTTTGAATCTTTAAGTCACAGAAGTCAACAGTTAAAGAATCAAAGGCATCAGCCTTTTGATCATCAGAGAGAAAGGTAAAAGGATGTGCACCGAGGCTTTGTTCTGAAGTGGATCCTCGGCGAGATACAAGGGTAGTGTAGAGTGACTTTTCCATGTCTTCCAGCTCATCGATTTTGGCCATGAGGCATTTAGTGACATACTCACTCTCACTCTCAGAGGTTTGCTCATCCTCCCAGCAATGAGCTTCAGCAACCAAAGTTTTATTTTTACTTTGGTTTCTTTCTTTTTCCCTCTTGTATTTGGCTTTGTACTTCTTATACCTGGAGGTTTCTTTTGATTCAGAATTTTCTTTAGAGGATTGGCTATTTCTCTCTTCATGCTTCCTAGAAGCTGATTTTGAGAAGTCATGCCCATAAGAAGAAGAAGGTTTGAGAGAAGAGGAAGCTTTTGATCTGCACTCAGAAGCAAAATGACCTTTCTTTCCACAATTGAAGCATTCTTCATTTGCTTTATCAGAAGAGATTTTTGAGAAAAAGGTTTTCTATTAAATTTGGAGCGGTTTGAAGAAAATCTTTTATTCTTAAGGTTTCCAGCAAGCATTGCCATACTATCAGAAAGTATGTCAATAGGTCGATTCTTCTCCTTCATCATCAGCAGCACTATAGTATGCATCTGACAGATGAGAAGAGTCTTCCTTAATATCTTTTTCAGAATCAGAAGAAGGATAGGTGATTCTAGGAATACAAGAAGAAGATTTTGAATCACCTATCAAAGCAATAGAAGAGGATTTGATATCCTTTATAAGAGATTTTCTCTGGTTCTTAGTTTGTTCATAGTGAAGAAGAGTTCCATAGAGAGCAGTTAAAGGCATTATTTCTAAGTCCTTGGTTTGCTTGATGCAAGTACAGATAGTTTCCCAAAAGTCTGGGAGACAATCCATGAACTTGCAGAGAACTTCTTCATTATCATAAACTCGTCCAAGAACTTTGAGATCATTGAGAAGACAGTTAAAACGATTAAAGTAGGTAGAAAGAGATTCTCCTTTTCCATGGGAGAAGAGTTCATACTTTCTAACAAGACGGATCCTGTTAGATTTCTTGACTTCTTTGGTGCCTTCATATAAGACACTCAAAGTATCCCACATTTCTTTAGCAGTGGGAAGGTTAAGAAGAGAGTGATACACTTCATCAGGAAGGGATACAGCAATAGCAGATTTGACTTTAGTGTCTAAAGAAACTAGGCGTTTATCATCTTCACTAAATTTGTTTGAAGGTTTGATGATATATCTACCAGTTTTCTCACTTCTTTCATCATCTGACTCTATGTCCTTTCCTTCAGCGTCCTGTTGAGGGCCAAAGCGAGCCCATATTTTAGGAACAACGGGTCCCTCATCGAGAATGTTGGGATACACGCAATCGATCCTTTCCAAGAATAATAACATGCGATTTTTCCATAACCCAAAGTTACTTGGGTTGAACCTTGGAGGTTTGGCCAAGGATCCTAAATCATATGTATTACTGGAAGAGGTCTGCAAGGTACCATCAACATTTGAGGTAGTAGTCATCACAGATCTGGTTTATTGAATTAAACCAACTGCTCTGATACCACTTGTTAGTCCCCAAGGAGAGATGGCTAACTAAGAGAGAGTTTTGTAGAGGGGGGGGGGGGTTGAATATAAAACACACAGAATATACTCTTTTTAAATTTTTTAATATAAATATTAAAAATTTACACACAGGTAGTTTGATGCGGAAAAGAACAGGCACACTATTCTATCAAACTAAACACACAGATAACAGTAATTAACTTATACACTAAGGAAGTTAAAACAATACTGTTATAGCACATAGCTTTGCCACAGTCACACAAATAATCACTTTGAAGATTTGTTGAAAGCGTGAGATTTCTGGGAAGGACTTCATCTCCTTTTATAGTGCCCATGCATGGGATGCATGTGGACAGCTGTCAAGGTTTCATTAGCTGGAAGTTTATCTGCTGGACAAAGGAAGAGACCACTTCCTTTGTACTAGAATAATGGATGAACCATTCCTTGTAGCACGTAATGTCAGATAACTTTATCTTCTTTTCTTCATGCTCTGTGAAGTCCCATCAAACCTTTTAGCTAAAAGACAAATATTCCTTTTATAAGAATAAAAGAGAATGTCTTTATTTAAGACTTGATGCCCAAGTTCTTGCTGGCTCACGTGTCTTGCAATTGATGTGAGTCAATAACTTATCTCTTTGAAATTGCTAAGTGATACATCAAACTATGTATCACATCGGTGGATACCTTGTAAGGCTGGAATTGATAAGTGTACACTTTGCTTGATAAACTTCAGCTTTCACTAAAGGTTGAAGTGTACACCCTTGAACTTGTGTCTTGATATCACAGCCTTAGAAAATATACCTGCAATTTCGGTGACCAAGATTATAGTGTCGGTGACCATGACATCAAACTTGATGACCTCATCTTGTTTGATGTCCTTAGTACTTTTGATGACTTTTGAGTGTACCATCGGTGACCTACTATATTGGTGACCAAATTTTGACTTTGGCAAAATGATCTGAATATTGAAGTTAGTTGATACATCCAAAATTCCACCTTTTGATGTACAACCCTTGATTGAATAGTCTTTGACTCTTCAATACTTGAAGCATATTTCAGAGCTTCAAAAGAACCTGTAAAAGTTCATTCATACAAAGGAAGATGGTTCATCACCAAATCATCGGTGACCCAACAGTAAGAACTTACTGGGTAAGGGTTATCATTAACCTCACTTACCGGGTAAGAAAGACTCTTCATCCTCTAACTTAGGTAGAATTCTTGGTTCTTATTATGTTCACCCGCTAAGCACTTAGCAAGGTGAGTATTTAGTCAACGACTCTTAAAAACATTTAGAAGTCAGCGGTTCATAAGTGAGAATACATAGAGACATGCAAGAAATTGTAATATAAATGCTCCTAGATTGAAAAACTCGTGCCTCTAACCCACTAGGTCACCCTAACACCGTTAACATGACTCGTATCTACAAAGTAAACAACAATTGTTATTTTTGGAAAGGGTATCCTAGGCATTTGCCTAGACTAATCCCTCACAATTTTAAGAATGTTAAAGTATGTAGTCCTGAGATAATTCTCAAGTGGCCATAAGTTGTTTGCGCCTGGATTCAAACCTGGGGTAGATGGGTTATCTAGCCTCATCCCCTCAAGCCTTAACCAGTACGCCATAAGCCTTGCGGTTAACAAATCAAATTTTGAAAACAAAGATTAAAAATGTACTACTAAACCGATTGTTCAGTCAGGAAAAAAAGAACACAAATTCAACAATAAATTTAGAAACAACTTTTAATCAGTATTCATCCCCAATTTCAGCAATAAAACCCCAACAAAACAACTATCATAAAAAATAGCTTCAGAAATCCATCTAATTTGATCAATGACAGATTAATGTATGAGTACAAACTCATAGCAAAAAAAGTTTCTAGATTAACAACTTCTACAAACAAAAAGCATGCGAATGAGAAGTCAAAAAACAAACATGAGAATTGATTTACCAATATTGGGAGAAGGTTCTACCTGTTGGAAATTATGAGTTTGGAAATTTGCTTCAATCCCACATAGATAGAAAACTAAAGTGTGAAGCACTTATAAGCATTAATCCCCCAATGGGCCTTGAACTAGTTGATGGGCTCATGGTGGGGGTTGTGGATGGTAGGTCAAACGCACATGTGCGCGTGTGGCCGAAGTCGAGGACGCGGGTGCGGGGTAGCGCACTTTGCACTGAGCAGAAGGAGACTCACCCCAAGCTCCTGAGTACCTTTTTGGTACAGAAAACATCGAGAGAAAGAGGCGGTCATTTTTTTATCAGCATGTAGATAATCTTCACGTTTTTTTTATTGACCGAGTCTTATCAGTAGTTAAAAACGGATTTAAAATTTATTTTCTTTATAAAAAACGTGGGATATATGTGAGACTTAGTCTCAACCGATATTTCTTATCTTGGGGATGAAGCTGAGGAAAACGTGGGATTTACCGGTATAAATATTGGGTTAACCCTCCGTTTTAGACACACTGAAAACATAGCGAAACTGCTCTCTTTCTCTCTCGTTTTTTATGCTTCCGGCTACTGCTTTATGCTACTGTTTTTCTACTCATTTTTCTGCATCAATCTTGTCTGCTGGTTTGTATTCATCGCTGTGAATTACAAACCCAAACTGCATCAAATCCTGGGTCTTTCCGACGGTTGATCTCTCAGCGATAAGTGCATCGTATAAAATCTTTAAGGACAGGTTTTCACCGTGCAGAATTGTTCATACCGTGCTGCGTTTTCGCTCTTCGAAGAATAACAAGTTGGTTTTTAAATTACTGTCTCGCATTTAATTTCCGTTCACAAAGTGAACTCTCTGTTTCTACCCCTTCTTTCATCGATTCTATCGCGAAGGATAGAATCGATTCTTCTGATTATTGAGATTTGGTTTCGGGTTATCTAATCGACTTTTTGGACTTTCATATTTAATTTCTAAATAAAGTCTTGGTTCAAGGTTTTAATAAAGTTTCAAACTTTATATATAAAGATTTGATTTTTATTGTTTCTAATATATATAAAATTAATTTGTCAACAATCTTAAAGGTTTTATAAGATGGACACCCGAAATTTTCGCATTTGAACCAAGACCTAATGAAGCTCGAGAAATTCGACGGAACTTCCTACACTCGCTGGGCCGATAACGTCAAATTAATGCTAATGGTCCTAAATCTCTACTACGTCTTGGACCCCGAACTCGAACCCATTCCCGAAAATCGGTTCCCGAGCCGGAAAAAGAACCGGATCGTAAAGCAATCGCAGATTCGGACAAACAAAGGTTTCTCCGCAAGGTCGGAAAAAGTTTTTGGTAAACAAACTTAAAATGTTTTCCATAAATTTTCCATGTAGGGGAAATCATTGACAAATTACTCTCATCTTGAAAATATTTTTCAAAGAGAATGATGCATAAATCTAAATATTACTCTTTGGATGATTTATGCAAACATTTAAGAATTGAGGAAGAGGTACGTAACCGGGACAAGAAAGGAAAGGTCATATTGAGTGCTAACAACGTGCAGGCTGTAGCAAAAAGGAAGGGTAGGGTTGGAGGTCCAAAACAGAAATAGAACTTGGGCCCTCAAAAGAAATTTTTTAAAAGATCGGGCTAATCGAGTTCCGGGCAACATATCAAGAGGGTCGGAAAGTGCCACGCTTGCGGAGAGACGGGGCAAAGTGCTCGCGAATGCAAGCAACAGAAGTCCGGACCGCCTGTTGCTAATTCTGTTGAAGACATTCGACACCTTGTGGCGAGTCTTCAAATGGAAGAGATTGATATGGTTTCTGAGGCAGCTGCTAGAGTTGTAGCGGCAAGAGGAAGATGGTATTTGGACTCTGAAGCCACTGTCCATGTTTGTGCGGACAAATCCCAGTTTTTTTACTACGGACCAGTGAGAGAGGGAAGACAAGTGGTTGTGGCAAACAACGGTCGTGCTGACGTCGTTGGAATGGGAAAAGTGTGGTACTAAGATTCACATCGGGAAAGACCGTCACTCCAAAATGTTCTGCATGTTCCCCCGTTAAATAAGAGCGTTGTTTCTGCTAACAAAAACTTGACGAAAACGGGTTTGGCTTAAATATTGAATCAAGGAAACTTATTATTTACAAGAGGAGAACTTTTATCGATAAGGGATACAAACCCTATGGTCTGTATCGCCTGAATATGAGGGAGAACGATAATGTGAATGCTGTGGAAGATGGACCTAGTAGCTCAATTGGTAATAATGTTTTGGCTGTATCTGATCATGAACAATAATGTAATTCCCAATGATTCTAACAAAGTTAAACCTTTGAATTATTTTGTTGGTTCTATTTCTTTATGGCACAAACGATTAACTCATACAAATGTGAAAAATATTGAAAAGATGCAAAATAAAGTTTTAATTATTATTGACAACAAAGACTTTGGAAAATGTGAAACTTGTGTAAATTCAAAATTTACAAAGAAACCATTTCCAAGTGCTAAAAGAGATACATCAATTTTAGAGTTGATAAGGACTGGTTGGAATCACACGACTAGTGATTCGGTTGTGGATATTGCAAGCAGTGAGTAGGGATTCTCCCCATAAATTATTTGGCAGATCCGATTAGTTCAACATACAGTTGACCATTTCAACAAAGGTTCGGTTCTTTCTTTCCGCCAAACCATTTTGTTGAGGGGTAAATGGTGAGGTGCGTTCATGTTTGATTCCATCTCTTCGAAAACCTTTATTTTGCATCTTTTCAATATTTTTCACATTTGTATGAGTTAATCGTTTGTGCCATAAATAAATAGAACCAACAAAATAATTCAAAGGTTTAACTTTGTTGGAATCACTGGGAATTACATCAATATTGAAAATAGAATCAGAATCAGAATCAAGATCAGATACAGCCAAAACATTACTACCAACTGAGCTACTAGGTCCGTCTTCCACAACATTCACATCATCGTCCTCCCTCAGATTCAGGCGATATAGACCATAGCGATTGTATCCCTTACCGATAGAAGTTCTCCTCTTGTAAATAATGAGTTTCCTTGATTCAATATTTAAGCCAAACCCGTTTTCGTCGAGTTTATTAGCAGAAACAAAGCTCTTATTTAAAGGGGGAACATGTAGAACATTTTAGAGAGCGACAGTCTTGCCCGATGTGAATCATAGTTGCACATTTCCCATTCCAACGACGTCAACGCGGCCGTTGTTTGCCACGACCACTTGTCTTCCCTCTCTCACAGGTCCGTAGTCAAAAAACTGGGATTTGTCCGCACAAACATGGACAGTGGCCTCAGAGTCCAAATACCATCCTCTTCTCGCCGCTACAACTCTAACAGCTGCCTCAGAAACCATATCAATCTCTTCCATATGAAGACTCGCCACAAGGTGGCGAATGTCTTCAATAGAATTAGCAACAGGCGGTCCGGACTTCCGTTGCTTGCATTCGCGAGCATAGTGCCCCGTCTCTCCGCAAGCGTGGCACTTTCCGAACCTCTTGATATGTTTCCCGGAACTTGATTAGCCCGATCTTTTAAAAAATTTCTTTTGAGGGCCCAAGTTCCATTTCTGTTTTGGACCTCCAACCCTACCCTTCCCTTTTGCTATAGCCTGCACGCTGTTAGCACTCAATATGACCTTTCCTTTCTTGTCCCGGTTACGTGCCTCTTCCTTAATTCTTAAATGTTTGCATAAATCATCCAAAGAGTAATCTTCAGATTATGCATCATTCTCTTTGAAAAATCTTTCCAAGATGAAAGTAATTTGTCAATGATTTCCCCTACATGGAAAATTTCTGGAATTACAATGGAAAGCATTTTAAGTTTGTTTACCAAAACTTGAATTTCATGTACTTGTTCTAAAATTGATTTATCGCCTACCATTTGAAAACGTAAATATTGAGACACAAGAAACTTGTTGGTTCTGTCTTCTTGTGACTTATACTTATATTCAAGTGCTTTCCAAAGTTCACGTGGGCACGTAACCGGCCGGGGTGTACAGGTCGAACCACCGAAGACAGTGTGTTCTTTATATGACCACAGGCTACGGTTTCCGCCTCCTTGCGGAGAAACCTTTGTTTGTCCAAATCTGCGATTGCTTTACGATCCGGTTCTTTTTCCGGCTCGGGAACCGATTTTCGGGAATGGGTTCGAGTTCGAGGTCCAAGACGTAGTACTGTAGTAGAGGTTTAGGACCATTAACATGAATTTGACCTTATCTGCCCAGGGAGTGTAGGAAGTTCCGTTGAATTCTCGAGCTTCATTAGGTCTTGGTTCAAATGCGAAAATTTCCGGTGTCCATCTTTTAAAACCTTTAAGATTGTTGACAAATTAATTTTATATATATCAGAAACAATAAAAATCAAATCTTTATATATAAAGTTTGAAACTTTATTAAAACCTTGAACCAAGACTTTATTTTGGAATTAAATATGAAAGTCCAAAAGGTCGATTAGGTAACCCGAAACCAAATCCCAATAACCAGATGGATCGATTCTATCCTTCGCGATAGAATCGATGAAAGAAAGGGTAGAAACAGAGTGTTCACTTTGTGATCGAAAATTAAATGCGAGACAGTAATTTAAAAACCAACGTATTATTCTTCAAAGAGCGAAAACGCAGTACGGTATGAACAATTCTGCACGGTGAAAGCCTGTCCTTAAAGGTTTTATACGACGCTCTTATCGCTGAGAGATCAACCGTCGCAAAGCCCCAGGATCTGATGCAGTTTGGGTTTGTAATTCACAGCGATGAATACAAACTAGCAGGCAAGATTGATGCAGAAAAACGAGTAGAAAAACGAGCAGAAAAACAGTAGCAAAAAGCAGTAGCCGGAAGCAGAAAAACGAGAGAGAAAGAGAGCAGTTTCGCTAAGTTTTCAATGTGTCTAAAACGGAGGGTTTAACCCAGTATTTATACCGGTAAACTCCACGTTTTCCTCAGCTTCATCCCCAAGATAAGAGATATCGGTTGAGACTAAGTCTCATATATATCCACGTTTTTTATAAAAGAAAATAAATATTAAATCCGTTTTTAACCAACTGATAAGACTCGGTCAATAAAAAAACGTGAAGATTATCTACAAGCTGATAAAAAAACGACTGCCTCTTTCTCTCGATGTTTTCTGTACCAAAAAGGTACTCGGGAGCTCAAGGTAAGGCTCCTTCTACTCAGTGCAAAGTGTGCCTCCTCGCGCCACTCCACGAATTACTGCACCCGCGGACTCAGCCACGCGCGCGCGCGTGTGTGTTGGACCTACCATCTACAACCCCCACCATGAGCCCATCAACTAGTTCAAGGCTGATTGGGGGATTAATGCTTATAAGATGTTTCACACTTTAATTTTCTACCCATGTGGGATGGAAGCAAATTTCCAAACTCATAATTTCCAACACCAAGTTTCAGAGGACCCAAATAGACCTGATCAAGTCGGCAACCAGGAGCAGTTTAGATATCTTGCTAAACAAACCTGAAAATGGCGTTTAACGATTGAAAAAAATATATATGAAAGGGTTGTAAATTAAAGTATCTAACAAACATTTCAGGTAAGCAATCTTAAATGTTTATAATAGATAACAAACACTTCAAGTAACCATACTTGAGGTAAGTAATCGTGTATTAAGAATGGTGAATCAAAAACTTTTTTTGAGTTGATCCCGTATATATCCTTCTCGACAATCCTTTAGATCCTAAATCAACCAAACAAAAATAAGAAAACCCTAAAGTTAAAGTTGGGCCTCAATCAAAAAACCTAAGAAAATGAAATCGATAGTTAAGTAGCAGGAGGATTTCAAAATATCCAACAAATAATTTTTCAAATAAAAAATCTAAGGCTTTTAGACAAAATAGCATTAGATGTTTCAAATACGCACCTTTAGAATAAAGAGTTATTTTACATATTAATACATTATGAATTTTAAATAAAGAGTTATTTTACATACCAGTTTCTCTGTTTTGTAACCTCATTCGAGATGCTATATTAGATTAATAAATCAAAATTTTAACATGTGCCTGGATAAATAAATATCATGAGCACAACTATCTCTCATAACCATTTTCTATGGGTTATCATCTGTAAATGTTGACACAAGATCTCTAATATTTTAAATGGTCTAATCACTCTTAGATGCGTAGATTGCAATATCTATTGAAATTTGAGACATAAATAAAATGGGAATGTACCTGTAGAGGATTCAAAGACGAAAAAAGTTATTGTAGGAAAACAAATATATAAGAAAAAATGCAAGTGTAAACCTAAGGTAGCGTGTGGTATGCAGACATGATTGGACGGGACAGGACAGGACGGGACAGGACAAGAGGGTGGGACAAGACAGGATTGGACAGGACAGAACAAGTGTATGTTTAGTACAACTAGCACTGGACAGGACTAGACAAGTTGCCACATAAGTTATTTGACGATTTTATATATTGTATAATAATTATAATTACACAAAAAAACAAAAAATTAAATAATTTATAAGGATTTTTACTCAACTTTCATATATATATATATATATATGTGGGAGGGATCATACAAGAGCATCCCCTCTTTAAAGGAACACTTTGTGGACCACATATGATGTGGGTCCCACATATTAAAAAATCATATCTGATTCAATGGGTCCCACCATTGAATAAGATATGATTTTTTAATGTGTGGGACCCACACCATATGTGGTCCACAAGATGTTCCTTTAAATTTACAAAGTTCTCATTTGAACCTCCCTCTCTCTCTCTCTATATGTATATATATATATAAATACATATATAATAATATAAAATTTGAATGAAAATTTTGTTATAATTGATGATAGTTTGAAAAAACCCGATTCACACAAATGAAAAATTATGCTTTATTCTAATTGTAGTGTTGGTGGCGGCGATGGCCGGTGGTGATCAGTGGCCAATGTTGATCATAGATGACGTTAAGACTTCATATGGTAGTGGTGGTGGTGGTTGTGGTGGAGGTGAGGTGGCCCACAATGGTGGTGGTGGAGATGGACGATGGTAGTCGGTGGCCAACGATGGTTTTTGTGGAGGTGGAAGAGAAGGTTGGTGTAGTAGAGGAGAAGGTGGTGGTGGCCGACGGTAGTAGTGGTGGTGGTGATGGATGGTGGTTGTGAAGGAGGTGAAGATGGTAGATATCAGTGACAGTGGTGGTCGGCAGTGGTAGTGGTTATGGTGGAGGTGAGGTGACCACAGTGGTGGTGGTAGCGATGAACGGTGGTGGTTGGCGGCCGACCATGGTTATAGAGGTAGTGGAGGAGGTTGTTGTTCTAGAGGAGAAGGTGGAGGTGCCTAACGGTGGTGGTGGTAGTAGCAATGGATGATGGTGGTTGGTGGCCGACTGTGGCTACTGGTGGTCGCTGGCGGTACCGACGTGACCAGTGGAGACCTAGGATTTTTCCCGAGCGGGTGCACCCTTAAATTGTATCAAATGTCCGCAAAGCTGTTTGATGTATTTTTTGGTTGATTTCGAAGGATTTTTTAAGGTTTTTTGTTGATTTCGAGTGATTTTTTATGGTTTTTGGTTGATTTCGAGAGATTTTTTAAAGTAGTGCTCCTTTAACTCTTGATGTATCAAAAGTTTAGCGAGTACACCTCATGTAAAACTTACGAAACGCTATCTTTTTTACCCTTACGGAACATGAGTGAGCGGTAGCACGGGACCCCCCTCACCATAGGGTGGTTCCCCCCTGGTCGTGACCAGTGGCGTTGACCATTAAAACAAGTACATACGGTCGTGACTAGTGGGTCGGGGGTCGATCGGGTTTTTCGGGTTTTGTTCACCCCTAATTAAGGTTATATATCAAATGATGGTATTATTAATGGTATATTAGTGATATTTGATTTCCTGTTTAATTCTTGTCCCATCTTGTTTCACCTATTTTGATGGAACAAGAAAAAGCCTTTTTTTGTCCCACTCTGTCCCATCTTGTTCTAGTTCCTGTCCTATGTCGCGCCAAACGTGCGATAGTGAATTCACTGTCCTATCCCATGTTGCACCAAATGTGGGACAATGACGTCCAAACGCATCCTAATATAACTTAAAAAATAAACCTAATGTAACTTAAAAATAAACCTAAGCGGTTGTCACTGAATCACCGAATCAGTTGTGTAAAATAGAATTTTGAGTTTGCAATAGTCTAAATCAATGGAATAGAAGAGATTAGAGAGACAGGAGAGTTGGACAATCGAGACTTACACAACTGATTCACTCAGTTCGAGATTTGAGAGACGGAGAGGAGAAACAGACCAGAGTGCAAGACAAAAACCCAATTGAGAGAGAGTCTTCAATCCATCCAAGGAAGACGAAGAGCCGAGAAAGCAGCAACCAACAGGTTATTGAACGATTCGACTATTCAATCGAGAGATGTTCGTGTTTTCTGTTCGTGCGTGAAGGACTCATGGGAGAAGGAGAAGGAGAATAAATTTGGGCGTATGACATACATGGCTTAACAATAACGGCAATTTTTTAGGCCCAGAAGGCCAAACTGAACCTACCCCTTGGGCTAACGGGCTTCAACAAGTTGCTGTAAAGAAAAGCCTCTTCCTTCCTTCCTTCATTTTAATCCTCTTTTTGTGCCAGAAGTGACGGGAAGAATTCCTGTGAATGATGCCGCACTCTATCCTTACCACCAATCACCACCGTTCTCCGCCGACAACCACCGCAATATGCTGCTCTTTGTCGACTTTCCTACCATCGTTACCGACTTCGATTCGGTTGCCAGCTGCCAAATTCGGTTATAATTTGATGTTGTCGCCATATCGGAGTACTAGAAATAGAAATAGGGTGGTCATTTGTATGGCTAAGGAGAGGAGGGTGAAAATGGTGGCGAAGCAGATACAAAGAGAGCTTTCTGATATGTTGCTGACTGACCAGGTTTTACAGTACGCTATCCTTCCGGAAGCAGCCCTTGGTGCTGACCGGTATCTCTCCTCTCTTACCACCATTAGTGATGTTGAAGTATCATCCGATTTACAGGTAACATCGTAGTCAAATAGTGTTTTTTTTGTGGTGTAATTGCCTAATTGTAACTTCATGATTGATATATGTTAAACCTTAAGAGACTTACTATGAAGTGAGGTTTCTTACTCTTCAGGGAATTTCAAATTAAACATAAATTTTGAAGGATTGACCTCAATGGGTCGAATTTATGGCATGTAATCTTGGAATTTATATATATTTTTTTTCCAATTTCTGTGTAAGTGGATAAACTAATTGTTATTGTTGGTATCTCATTGGCAAATGGCTAGGTTTGTGATGCACATATACATGCTATAAGCTTCATTGCTATGATCAAATGACAACATTATGTTTTATCTACTGTTATATGTCTGGCACTTCTGTATTTTTTTTTTATAAAACTTACTCTTAATCTAATAGTAGCTTAAGTTTTTCTGAACCATTCTTTCTGTTGGCCAAGAGAAAAAGGAATCTTAGGGGCTGTTTGGTTGGTTTTCCATTAAGTCCTGTATGGATAAAGCTGTCTGCGTGGCCGTGGATTAATATGTCTGTATAGATTGGGGAGGTTTTTGTTTGGGAGAGTTTGTTTTTCATAGATGGAATAAGCATGTTTTCTAACAGGGAAGGGTGGTCTGAAAAAACCTGGCTTTCTGCATAACACTCCCCTCTAGAAGCTTACGGAGTAAGTCATTTTCTGTATCATTAAGCCATATCAAATAGTCATGGATAGCTGATCAAATAAGCTGTAAGCTCATTAAGCTGCTAATAAGCAGGTCCTTACATTTGCTGATCAGTCTTGAGATCAGGCCAATATCTGCTTCTTAAGTTTTTTGTGAGGCTGATTACGATCCCCTCTAGAAGCTTACTCAATAAGTCATTTTATATATCATTAAGCCACTACCAAATAGTCATGGCTAGCTGGCCGAATAAGCTGTAAGTCCCATTAAGCTCATTAAGCTGCTAATAAACAGGTCCTTACTTTTGCTGATCGGTCTTCAGATCAGGCCAAATATGTGCTTCTTAATTTTTTTGTGGGGCTGATTAGGCAAGAGGGGAGAGAAGATGACCATGTCAATAGTATACTCTATAAGAAGTACTAGCTGCAGATGGTTAATTGTCACCAAAGAGGCCCAAACGAACCAACATGAATAAGTACTGTACCAACTTTATTTACTAACTGTTAATTAATTTTTTAAATGTTTAGATATTTATATCTTAGTCATTAATTTAATGCTTAATCTAAATATCTAATCAACTAACCTAAATTGAATATCATTTCTTCTCCTTAATCGGTTACGTTCTCAACTCTCTGCAGATTCCTACCATCTTATGTATATTTAATCTTTGCAACAACATATATATATATATATATATGCAATCTTGCTTATTTATGTTCTTATATTATATTTATGGCTGAACACACATGATTTCAATCTTCACCCAAATATCTTATGTTGGCTTGTTGGGTATCAGGAATTTTTAATGCTCATTCTTTTATATGTTTATTCTTCTTCCAAATGGTCTTGATTGGTGGAATACGTTTATTATCTATGAGTTATGTGTCTTAGGGCCTGTTTGTTAGCAGCTTAATGAGCTTAATGGGACTCACAGCTTATTCGGTCAGCTATACATGATTGGTTGGTAGTGGCTTAATGATTGGTTGGTAGTGGCTTAATGATACAGAAAGTAACTTATTCAATAAGTTTTCTTGGGGGAGCTATATACAAAAAGCCAAGTTTTTTTTCCAAAGCTGCCCCTCCGAATTAAAAAACAGGCTTCTTCTATCTATGAAAAACTCTCCCAAACAAAAACCTTCACAATCTATACAGACAGATTAGTTCACACAGACAGCTTTATCAATACATGACTTAATGAAAAACCAACCAAAAAGCCCCTTAGTTTTTCTGCACACACAAGACACATCTTTCGGTGCAAGGCATGTGTAGTGAAAATATGTGTTTTCTAGGTTTTATGGAAGATAACCAAGACCATGTGTTACGTGTGAAGAGATTATTCAATTAGTTTGCTTAATCTTTATTTAATCGTAACAAAAACCGTTAACATGTGTTTGTGGTTCTTTGAGAGTGTTTATCTGAATTTAGGGGGTGTTTGGTTGGAGGTATTAAGAAGTAATTAATGGGAATAATAATAAAAGAAACTGTTTGGTTTTATATAATATAATGGGCTCATTCCCCCAGATGCCCAAATTTCATTCCTGATTAAACTGGGGGAATGAAAATTTATTCCCATTTTATTCCGTGTCATTTTCATTCTCATTCCCGTTTTCATTCCTTTGCCAGAATCAAACACCCTCTTATTCTTGTAGACTGTCAATATATTAATACTCCCTCCGTCCCAAATCAAATGTTTAAAATGACAATGGCACACAATTTTATAAATGTGTAATTATTACAAATTTTTGCTTAAGTAAATGACATTTTAACCCTTAATAGTAGAGAAATTTTCTCCATCATAAGGGTAAAATGGGAAAGTAGACACTTACTTTTAAAAGTGGACACTTCTTTTAGGACAGACTAAAATAGAAATTTGGACACTTAATGGGAAAGTAGACACTTAGGCCTTGTTTGTTTTTTCATTTTAAGTTCTTAATCACCACTCATGTCTGATTCGTTTAGACATTTCATAACCATTTCAGAACTGAAATCAGACTTTAGACTTCAGCACCTCTTAAAAAACAAACGCCACCTTACTTTTAAAAGTGGACACTTCTTTTAGGATAGACTAAAATAGAAATATGGACACTTAGGTGGCGTTTGTTTTTTAAGAGGTGTTGGAAGTCTGATTTCAGTTATGAAATGGTTATGAAACGTCTAAACGAATCAGACATAAGTGGTGATTAAGAGCTTAAAATGAAAAAAAAAACAAGGTTTTATTTTGGGACGGAGGTAGCGATTGGTATGCTTCAGTTTCGTTGTTGATGGATTTACTACTATTTCAAATATTAAATAATAACATAGAGCTTCATGTTATATACTTATATACATGTGCTTAATTATGGAGGAGATACTTTTACATTGTAATGTTGGTTTTAATGATTTTGGTTATTTATGAGGAAACATTTCTTCTCTTTTCTCTTATAGGTGGTTAAGGTATATGTATCTGTTTTTGGTGATGAA
The DNA here is from genome assembly GCA_036898165.1 of Silybum marianum. Taxonomy (NCBI): domain Eukaryota; kingdom Viridiplantae; phylum Streptophyta; class Magnoliopsida; order Asterales; family Asteraceae; genus Silybum; species Silybum marianum. The sequence continues at coordinate 7,496,708 of CM072540.1, read as the reverse complement.
AGAGGAAAGGAGGTAGCCATTTCCGGATTGAAGTCAAAAGCAAAATATGTCCGTAGTCAATTGGGCAAGCGTATGAAACTACGATTGACTCCTGAGGTACGGTTTATCGAAGATGAATCGTTAGAGAGAGGCAGCAGGGTAAGAAGTTAATTGCATATTTAAAAGTTTTTACATATATATATGTTGTTGAAACAAATATCCTTTATGCTTTCTAGACAACTTTGACATGACTATGGCTTTAATATAGAGTTTCCTTTGACCTAAATTTCTTTCTAAGGGGCTGTTTGACAGTTGTTGAATGGTTTGGTGCAGAATGATTAAGTGGTCAGAATGATTAAGAGACTTTTATGATGTAGTGCAAAATGAAATATAATTGTTTGGTAATTGTTCAGGATGTAATTAGGGCTCTTAATGGTTAAGGGAGGTCCATGATACAAAATGATTTAGAGAGTTTTGGAACCATTAAGAGGTAGACTTATATTTTGCCAAACAGGATTCACCTCTTAGCGATTGCTGCCTCTTAATGGAACTGTTAAGAGGTAAACAAACAGCCCCTAAGTAAATTGATGAGGCTACTAATCAAATTGCATTACTTACTTTCAGTCAGACAGTGCACTGTTTAATCACTGAATGGTTTAGTGATGATGAGGCTACTAAGCTATTTCCTTGAAAAGCTCTTTACTAAAATGACAGATACGGTGTGGGAAAGTTCGGAATCTTTCTTAAGGCCTAATGAATCAGGTGGTAATTCAAAACGAACATAGTTCGTAGCTAGAAAAGGACATCTGATAGTTCGTTTTATGACATGTGATTCTGAAAATAATGACTTCAAAATGGAAAACTTCGACCACACAGTAGAAAAATCTTTCCCAGATTAGCGACAAAATGTCTTGAGTGCACGAAGAAGATATCTCATATAAAAAAGATAAAATATATCTGTATTTTAGGGGACGTTTAGTTCGCAGAATGTTTTGGGATGGAATGGAATCTGTCAAAGGAATTGGTATGGAATGTTGTCAGGTTTGACCACCTGTTTGGTTGGCAGAATTGGAATGGAATCTGTTAAAAGGAATTGGAATATGTCTGTTTGGTTCACAGAATGTAGCTTTGGAATTGAAATGAAATGTTGGTAAATGACCAAAATACCCTTTTTGATAATTTTCAATTTTTAAACTAAAAATACTTTTAATAAAATAATTATTAAATCAGTGGTAGTCGGCAGTGGTTCAGATAGGTGGTATTCTTTGTAGTTATGAAGAGATGAATCCCTCCTAGATTTAATAGTATGAATGGTTTCATATTAAACGAACATCATGGACTTTCATCGTTCCTTTGTTTCACATTCTACTGTGTTCATGTGATCAGATTTTGGATCTATCTTTCGGTTTATGATATTCAGCCCGCATGCTAATTAATTGATATGTATTTTTAGGTGATTGCTATATTAGACAAGATCAAGAGTGAGAAGACTATACAAAATCCAAACGTTGACCAAGACGAGTCATCTAATACAAATGATGACAATGAAGAATGGGATGATGACGATGATCCTGAAGATGACATCATCTACGTGAAGTAGTTGCTGTTACATGATCTTTCGCTTGTTGATCCAGAACTATTCATGCTTCCTCTCCCGCAGGTCAGTTCTCATCCTCGACAAATTCTGAATTGTGTTAATGTGTAGACTGGTGTCGGTTTTACATCTACATGAAAATTAAAAATCGATCATCATATTTGGAGATTTGTTTTTGATGGTAGCACAAAATAATTATTGCATACGATAAATATGTAATTTTAAGTCTATTATAAACTATAAATTAACAATTTAAAGCAATAAATACAACAAATGGTCAAAATTAATCTGATAAAAATGTAATTGTAAGTCTATTATAAACATACTAGTAGCATACGCCCACTGCAATGCAACTGGATAAAACTTTTCTTTGTAATCGAATAATAGAAGAGCAACGCATCAGTAAAAATGAAAATTCAATACACGTCTTTTTAAAACTCAATATTAATACATAACTGAAAATTCAAAGAATCTACAACTTGTTTCACAAGCCCTTGTGTGTGTGTGTATATATATATATAGACGACTATGCAAGTATTCATGGCGATGTTGCTTAGCTTTCTTTATCCTTCTACATCACCATAAGTTTGAATTCTAGTGGTGGTTTGATCAATTATTATTTGTATTTGGTTAACAATATAACAAAGGTAACGCCAAACAGACCCTTGTCACCTTGTGTTTTGACTTTTAACCATTATTTTCCCACTGGCCTTGAATTCTAGCAAAAAAGTAGAAAAAAATGTGGCAGAAATCCATAATCCAAAATACATTAACATAAATCAAGCATAAAGTAGAGAGAAATCGAGAGAGCGAGAGAAATCAAATAGAGTTATTCCATCTTATTCCACCAATGCTAAATCTGAGTAAAGGTCCAATCATAATTACAAAATTGGAACCAAAGGGAAGATTAGTCTTTGCATATTCTTTTACCAACCTCCATTTTGATTACCCATTTCCAATGGCAATAATAAAAGAACAAAAATAGTCAAACTCTGCAAGTTGCCATCCCTTTGATAAAAATTCCTTCTCTTCCCACAGATCCCACCTAATCCATCTAACAAAACTCAACCTTATTTATTCTCCATTAGCAATAAAAAAGGAAGCAACAGTTGACACCTCTAAATCCAACAAGTCTTTACTTTAAGTAGTGAACATAGAAACAGAGTATCTAGAAACTACATAAGTACCCAGCATAATTAATATAGATAAATATATGTAATATGTATGTACTAATTAACGGAAGCAAATACTTAACCTTACTTCCAACTAAATCCATTAAACACATAAGGAGATTCTCTTCTGGATTCTTTCTGTTTCCATAGTATTCAAGCAATTGTTCATGAAATATAAACCAGACGAGAAAGGTTAGTTATATATAGAGAATGGCTTTACTGAACTGTTAATAGTTCAGTAAAGATGGATTGGTGCAACTGAGAAAACCTTACCCAGTCATAGAACGTTAGGCATGAGACTCTAAACGTTAAATGTAACAAATTAATATTATCAGTTAGATTGCAGCTGGATGATGATTTATAGGTTCATAGCGATAGACAATGTGATATCTTAAAAGAGTTTTAGACTTGTAAAATTAATTAATGCTGGTGAAACATTTAAATCTCGCTTGCATCGGGTATGTCTGCTAGTATATTATCAAATTACTAGCAAACAGTCATGTTTTATTGATCGGATAAGCTGAAGCTGTGAGTCCTATTAAGCTCGTTAAGTTGCAACAAACAGATAGACACATCTCTAAATAACAGCTGGTAGGATATGAAAAGATGGAATGCAAATTAATGGTGTTGTTCTAATCAAATAAACAAGAGGTCACAATTACACATGGAGTTTCAATCACACACGTCAAATGCAAAGATTGATGAATGATATATATATATAATAGATACAAAAGAAACCACAAAAACACATTATACTAATAACAACACAAAGTGGTCAATTATATTAAGCTGATCAATGCCCAGATGGGGAAGACAAACAAAATGACGTTACCGATTGTGTTTGAAATCCTCTTGCTCTTCGTGAATGCATTCCTGAAACCTCCTGAAGCTCTGATGTGGTAGATACTCTGGAGGTTTAGGATAGCTTTGAAACATGTACATTGTGCAATATAATTTGTACCTCTTAAACATTTCAACTTATATATATAGTATAGATATAACTCGTATAACTCTAACCTAAAAGGTAATATAACTTTGTTAATAAATATATAAAATAATTCTATATATGCTACTGTAATCTTCCAGTTTTTCATGGATGATGCCTAGTGGTAGATAAAATGCATACGAGAAATAATTAGGGAGTCAAATGGTAGTTTTTGATCGTCTTAATGTGGATCCATCCTAAATAAGCTCTATCTTTTGTCTTAAATATCTATTTAATGGGAATTTGTTTTTGTCTTAAATATCTATTCAATGGGAACTTGATTTTTGTAGCATTTTCAGCTATATTTTTTGTCTTAAATATTTATTTAAGCCAGTAAACATTTCCTTAGCATAAAAAAAAGTAGACAAAATTGTTGATGATTTGTGATCATTCATTACAATCATGTTTGATTCTAAGAACACATGATTATTTCAGATGCCTTTGCTGCATAAAATAACAACTGATGAGTCTGCTTTAATTTATGCAGTGTTGAGGCAATGGATCAAGTATTAACTGAAATATTTATATTAATTGCTTTTATTCCTTCCTTCATTCCAGGTAAGTTCTAATATTGCAATGCTATGTAAATAAGTATTTAGAAAGAAGAGGGTGGGAATATATTGATTGGTGTTCTCTTCCCTTGTAACGTAACATACATTGTGATAGATTCCATTTTATCAATTTAGCATTTATTAGGCACCCAATGACAATTGATCCTTCAGGATATGGGATCATGTGAGAAGTAAGTTAAGGTGAGAAATGTAAGAAGGGATCTTGACCCTTGATCACTTTTAATCTAAAACTTACCCATGAATTGGGCTTGATACGGGGATTGATCCGGTGCATCTCATCCTAATATGCATCCAAGGGTGGAGATCCCTTCTTACCCTTCTTACCGTAACTTCCCTTCTCATCGGAACCCAACCCTGAACTTCAATATATAATGGCATGAGATCATGGGAGATGTGAAGTTAAGGTGACAATTGTAAGAAGGGATCCTGACCCTTGATCACTTTTAATCTCAAACCCATCCATGAATTGCATTTGACATGGGGATTGATCCGGTGCATCTCATCTCCGTGCATCTCATCCTAATATGCATCTAAGGGCATAGATCCCTTCTTACCCTTCTCGCCATAACTTCACATCTCACCGGAACCCAACCCATATATAATACCCTGAAAAATACTTAGCTGTATCAAAATAACTTGCTATAAGCTTAATATTCTCAGTTAGCAAAGTTGCATGATAAGATATAGTAGATACAATCATTTCACTTCTCAAGAAGTTGAATAAGAATAATTGTGCTGAAATTGTGGAGGTTATAGGAAATATGACTGCAGATGAAGTGCAAAGTTTTTGGATTTTTGAAGATCGAGGCTAAAACTGCCTAGCAGCTGCCAATCTTTTAGGGAAAAGTTCAAAAAACCATACAAACTTTTGCATTTTTGATTGATTTTGTAAGTGTTTATCGACTTATTTGGTGTCAAACATAAGTTTTATAAAAAATGTTTGGATTAGCTTATGGTGGTACCAATGCGTAATAAGCTGATAAGTTGTTTTTAGTGTTTGGCAAATTTTGCTTATAGATGTAAAAACCTCTTATCATCGGTACCACACTGGAATAGTTAATAAGTTAGAAATGAGTAATTTATCAAAAACTTATATAAGTATTTCTTTTTTTCCCCATACAAGCACTAGAAACTCTTTATTATCGGTACCAACAAACACTTTAAATAAACAATCCCAAACATACCCTTATTATTCATTGAAGTGTTGTCACGTTTTGAATGATTTTGTTATGGAACTAATTGTTTGAATGAAATAACTATTAAACTTTCTTATTTTAAATGATTAAGTCTCTAGTTTTTTTAAATAAACAAACCATCGAACTTAAAAAGTTGGTCATCTATATTCTTTTAACCAAATTTTTTTTACATGTAACCGATTAACAATATTTTAAATAAAAAATACATAAATTAGTTTTGCCGTTTCCAAACCCTTTGAAAAACAAAAAAAAAACAATAAAAAATAGTGAGATTGAGGGGCAGAAGCCAACAACAACAGCAAGCCAGCGATGGACCGATTTAAGATTTTTTTTTTGCTTTAAATTCTTTTTTTGTATTTCAAGTAGATTATTTGGGTTAAAATAATGTAGGTAACTAATTTATAATAATTCAAGGATTTAATTATTCAAAATAAGAAAATTTAATGGTGATTTTTTATTTCAAAAAATTAGTTTAAGGATTAAATCATTTTAAATAAAAAAGTCTAATAATTTTTTAATTTTTAACAATAGTTTAGAGAACAAATCATTTAAATGGAAAAGTTGGTTGGGATTTTTTAGACTTTCCTTTAGATAATTTCAAATAGTTTACATGAACACTAGCATTTAATACCTAATTCAAAATTATGTTTCCGAATATTGATGAATCGATTGTTTTTCCCAAATTCAAAGATTTCTTAATTTTAAAAAAGAGTTTAACATAAAACTTACTTTTTTCAAAATCTCTAAATTTTTAAAATAAAACATATGAACATTTGCTTAGTTATATGATTGTTATATATCCAACCATTACTATCAATTTTATAAATTGGGACACAAAAAGTGGTTTAAATTTACTAAACGACCAAGGGTTGGTCACCGGCATGGTTCATTTTATCGGCATATTCTATCAGAATTTGTTGAACATTTTTTTTAAATTAGGTATATTTTTAACCTTCAAACAAATAAAAGAAATATTAGCATATCAATTTAATTGTGGTAACTTATTTATAATTATTTGATATTTTAATTTAATAATATTTCACAATCTTTTAACTTTTACAACATCATTATCTTTTTCAAAACAAAAATAACTATTTATATTTTATACTAACGAACCATTTTTAATATACTAGTAGTGTGCACGTGCAATGCACTGGGTGAGCATGATATGATAGTTATTGTAAATGGAAATAAAAAGACTTTAGACGTGTAGCTCAGTTGGCAAAGGGGCACAACAACTTTGCTTAAATACACAACAGGTTCAAGTCGATTCATGTCAGAGACATGATTGAACTTCTCCACTAGCCCTCAAACGTGGTCAGTGCGTATTAGTAATGATAAACACGTATGAAAGCATGATTAGCACTCAACACGTTGTTGAAAGAAACAATAATACAACAAATACAGAAAATCAAATCTACCATAAACAAACCTAATACTGCCGAAAGAAGTACCTAAAACAAAACAACCAAAAACAAACCTAACATTGCTGAACGAAACAGTAGATTTCATGAAGGAACGAACCTATACTACCAAAAATCAAGTAAAAGAAACAACAAAATATATGTAAGTTAGTTTAGATGTTGAATCATTTGTTGATTGCAAGTATATACGTCTTCTTCAACCCTTTCCATCATCGAGTTTCTCACAATCTAGCTAACATCTCTTTGAGTTCACCCATAAGTTCATGATACCCTTTTAGCACAAAAGTCGCATGACCCACTGCCATCCCATGCCTTGCCTTCTTGGGATATCCTAAGAAAATTTCAACAATTATGTTGGCAAGTTTTTAACCTAAAGTTACTTAATTGTCCATTCTCATCATTGCAAGTTAGGACCAAAAAGATCCAATACTTTGTCATTATTGAAGGGTGAAGCCTTTGGGTATTAAAATATGCCTTCCAAACGGCGAAAATAGAATGTATGTTAAAATCTTAGGTGACGTTTGTTTTTTAAAAGGTACTGCAGTCTGAAGTCTGATTTCGGTTTTGAAATGGTTATGAAATGTCTAAACTAATCAGCCACAAATGGTGATTAAGAGCTTAAAATGAAAAAACAAACAAGGCCTTAGCCTCTTGCGACGTCATTGTGAGCCACAATTCCTTTTCCAAGTACGCAAATGCATGACGAACTCAGTAAATTTTTTATATGGTGGCACCATATAATATACACAAAAAACACGGTTTTTATCGATACGTTTTCATGTTTTTACTAACGTTCAATATCGCTTGATGTGTTTTTTAGCTTAATTCCACTGTTTCGAAAGTTTTTTAGTTATTTTGAGGAATTTTTAAGTATTTCTTATCGATTTCTAGGGACTTTTTCGGGTTTTTTGGTTGATTTCAACTTCAAGAGTGGTTTTTCAATTTTTTTTTGTTGATTTTAAGCGTTTTTTCGTTGGTTGGTTGATTACTGAGGTACAGTTGCATCTTTTTGAACTTCTGAATCAAACGGCTGCACCGTTCACAAACACAAAAAATTTATTCTTTGACGGAGAGATAATACAGTGGCACGTGCCACCATGTGCACCTCTACAGGTCCGTTCCTGCACAAATGTAAGAAATTTGGAATTTTGGATACACAATATTTATTTGCAGTCATCTTGTTTGCCATGAACTCATAATTATGTAAGAGGGTAGCTTTTGAAACAAAGGCATAAGTTGATATCATGTTCATCATTAACAGATTACAACTATGATGATACTTAATTGCACAATAAAATAAAATTCTTACTTTTTTTTTTCCAATGGTTTTTTGAATTTCCTATAGGAACCATGCTTACTTCATCATTAATGAATAATCTATAAAAAAAAGGGTTATTCTCTTTGTGGCTGGTGGAATTTGCCATTTAACCGTATTAAGTGCATTCTATATATAAATGTCACTAGTTTTGTTATATATATGTGCTTGAAATTTCTCCATTTCTTTAGATAATGTCATGCGTATTATAAAAACACATCAAATTTGTTTTTGCGTGCTTTCGTAGGAGAAGATAACAAATAATATACATTGAAATGTCGTGGATGGAAAAACATTAATCTCACCCATTAGTTAATTTTTTTTATAAGATTCTGTATCAATTTAAAATTTGTATGTGAATTTAAAAAATATACATCAAAGATGGACCCCATTTTTTTTAAATGGTTGCACCATTTAATAATAAGAAATAAATGTCGAGATATTTTTCATAACATCTTAATTGGTCTATTGGTGGTTAATTAATTGATTTTCATACTTTAGGTCTTGGATGTAATTTTTAAAAAAATAATAATAAATTAACTGGAAAAAGCTAAGAAATGACATTAGCAGGAATCAAACTTAGGTCTAGACTCTAAGAGTGTAGAAAAACCTTGCAAACCAACTATGTCAAGGAAAATTGTGTCCATATTGAAGTTTTAAATATATATATATATATATATATATAGAAGGATGTGCAGTTTCCCGCCTTACCACTCAGCCATGCCACCAAAAATATACATATGAAACAATCACATTACGAAACGAATACATATGAAACAAACACGTTATGAAACTAATATATTAAACACTATATTTAGATGAAAAAATAAAGTGAAACAAAACCGTAAAGTTGAAGTTCTCACGGATCTCACAAATTTTGAAGGTCTCAAATGATTAAGCCCATATATATATATATATATATATATATATATATATATATAGGGGAGGGATCATACGAGAACCACTCCTTTTTAAAGGAATAAAGGAACACTTTGTGGACCATATATGATGTGGGTCCCATATAATATTAAATCATTTCTGATTTAATATTAGATCATATTAAATTAGAAATGATTTAATATTATGTGGGATCCACATCATATGTGGTCCACACGGTGTTCCTTTATTCCTTTAAATTTACAAAGCTCATTTGAACCTTCCTCTATATATATATATACATATATATATATATATATATATAGAGAGAGAGAGAGAGAGAGAAAGAGAGAGGAAGGTTCAAATGAGAACTTTGTAAATTTAAAGGAATAAATTTATATAGTGCAGACTAGCCACGGAGCTTGGATACGGTTTTCCGATCGGAGATCCATGGACCACAGACTGTATCTCCCCATGGCCTTTCGCCTCTAAAAGAAAAGTTCAAACGCGAACTCAAATTTGGTTGTGAACGTGAGGACAAACGAGAGCGCGACACGTATCTGAATGTAAATTATTCAGACTGCATATTTCTTTGATTATTCAGTCTGAATATGACCAGTGGCGGAGCCACTACATCACTAGAAGTTGCCAATGTCCCTCCTAAGATTTTAAAATAAGTTTTTGATACAAGGGAGCAGGCTTTTTGGATGACCAAATAATTAGTATTTTTTATGTATTGAATAATGGGCCCCGCCTCAACCTTTTATCCAATTACCTATAGGCTATAGCCCATAACCCATTTGATAATTACTTTTGTTGAGAGTTAAAGACGGTGGATTTTGGTTTTACCCTTTCATGCTTCTACCTTCACCACACGATAGAGTCTGTCCTCTATAGTCTCTCACTTCTCACCCACCGGCCACTGCATCACGCCATCACCTTTCACCGACGGCGACCGTCGAAGCTTCTCCTCTCACCGGCAGCGTCCAACTGACCCCTCCTCCTCCCCTTCTCGGCTCACTCGCTCTCTAGTCTCACAGGTTAGGGCTTTAGATTTTTAATTTTTTGTTTTGAGTTCTGAAACATGAAATTGTTAAATCTGTTATAGAGGCACATGGAAATCTACAATTCATTAGATTTTTGTGTTTTGATTTTACACTAAAATTTTGGAATTACCTTTATTAATGTATAATTATGTCTGCGAAGTGGTTTCATTTTGATAATTTGATCTGTAATTCTGTTTTATGTATCACTGTATGTGTGGTTTGAGAAACTGCAAAGAATAATTCCCATTCTTGTCTTTTGCTATTCAAAGGCAGAAAGCACTAAAACTTTGTTAATGATGGCTTTGAAGGTCATGATAAAAGTTGTTTTCTTAGTGATACTGATATGAGTTAAGAACTGCTCATTGAAGCTGAACATTGACTCTCTTCCTTCATTGTTTGCAACTTACAAGTGATCCAACCCAACACAGAGTCAACAGATCCAGAAAAGTACCAACCTTACATCATTTTTAACTTCATTATTTGATGTTTCAAAATTTAGATGCAATTGTTCTCTACTAATTTTAGTTAACTTTTAACATAATAAAAAAAAACTGGTTATTCATCATCTATGTCGGAAAAGTTTTAAAAGTAATGGATAAGTAATTTTGTACAGAAAATGGTTGAAACAAAAAGGGATAAAGTTTTCTCTCATGTATTTGCTTATTAAACTGACAATGATATTACTTGTTGCGAGTTGCGACTGCAACAGTCGGGAGGAATGGATGAACAATTGTCTGGTTCTTATATTGAAAAGGATGTTTTTACATAGATAAGTTTCAAAAAATGAAAAATCATCGAAGTCATTGATGAATATGTAGAGGTCAGAATATCATGAATATACTATCACTGTTTTTGCCATTTTCAGACGATTAATATTTATTTGTATTTTAATTAGTGCTCCCCCTTGCATAAATTTTTGGCTCCGCCCCTGAATATGACACATGTCGCGCTCTCGTTTGTTCTCATGTTTACAACCAAATTTGAGTTTCATTTGAACCTACCCCTACCCCTACACACACACACACATATATATATAGAGAGAGAGAGAGAGAAAGAGAGAGACAGAGAGAGGTTCATGCGAGGACGGTAACAATTTAAGAAAATACGAGGACAATCCTCAACCAATAATTTATACATGAAATTTTTTTCATGTACAAAATCATACGTGATTTTGTACAAAATCATATATATCATATATGATCTGGGCGACTTTCCATGCGACTTAAGTAACCCCAAAAGTCGTTCGCTACCCATTAGTGCAAAATCACATGATTTTTTCCATGAAAAAAGTTTCTCGTATTCTTGTAAATAGTTAACATTCTCTGTAACACCCTAGAAATAAGAGACAATTTAAACCGAAATAATATTACGGAATAAAGTTTAATATCGCGATGATCACCCAATTAATAAGGAAAAGTAATAGAGTTTACATTTATGAATGGATGTTAGAACAACAACCTATTAATCTATACAAATCTGAAATATAGATTACGTTCGGGTGTTGCTAATATCCTCAAAATTAATATACTAGTAACTCCAAAATATGCACTGGGAGTGCAATCCCAAAATATGCCTCAACCGGCATAACGCTCTGTTAAACCCTTGGGAGCCCCGCTAGAATGATCACCTGATATACATTTCATTTGAGAAAAAGTGTTAGGCTTACGCCTAGTGAGAACAAACAGTTATACAATTAAAGCCGTAAAATCTTTGAAAGCGTAAACGAAGGTTTAAATAAAGTGACTTTACTCATTACTCACGCTTGCCCTTGGGAGGGCTTATCAATTAAGGATAACGGGGAAGACCCGATATCACATTAAGATTAACCACACTAGTTCTATAGTCATTAAGCTCTACTACACCAAGTCTTTTGCCTACGGGTAACAAGTTCAACCACACTGGGTCTATACTTTGATATTTATAACCCAACAAGTTCAACCACGCAAGGTCTATACTTGTAATGATCTCACATGTCGACTCTTTATGCCTACAGATCCATTACATTTTAATCATGTAGTCTAATCTATCCAATTCGACACATCAACAAATTTCACAACACATTACTTTGGTGCCAATACCCATTGTTCATAGATAATAATTTCCATGTTTAGGTCAAAATGGTTTTGAGTGTTTACCCTCAATACCTTGAAATATATCCGTACCAAACATTTAAAATCATGTCTCATACTCATTTAATCATTATAAACAACATCCCCCAAATTTCTCAAGTTTGACCTAATTTTTCAAAATCAACCAAACACGTAAATACTTGAAATATAAACTTTGAGGAGATAAACACAACATTTTAGCATGTATAAAGTTTTATAAAGAGCTTAGGATGAACTCACAAGCTAGGGTTTGAGGAAACCCTAGAAAACTTCAAAGATGGTAAAGGGGATGAACACTTGGTGAAGAACACAAGGTCTTGAAGCTTGGACCTTAAATCTCTAACACTAAAGAGAAATAAATGGTTTGGTAGAGGTAGATTTGAACAATAAATACCCAAGAATCAAAACTAGAGAGGGTTATTGAGGAAATGTAGATCCCAGATTAATCAGGTAACCGTGTAATATTAAGAACAATATGAGGAAAACCTTATGTCATATATCTAACTTGATAATCGTGATTACAATGAATGGAGTGAAAACCTTAAGTCACGATCTTTCTAATAAGCTCTCTAATGAATTCGTATTAGCGATCTTACTTCTAATGCATATCCTAACTCTATATTTGTATGTATAGGAAATACTGTATAAGGAAAGTAAAGATTAAGACATTATACAATTTCCTTATTTACAAAATAGAATGTTTCCTTATATTTAAACATTAAACCTTTCCTAATTAATGACTTTGTTGACTTTACATTTTATCCCTTCACGTCTTCAATAGTTGTTATCTCGGATATAATATTTTTAGACCTAACAATCTCCCCCTTTGTGTTCGAGGTTACACTTTAGCAAATCAACACTTTTGAAGACGATGAAATTTTGTCAACAAATCACTATCTTGAATTCTTTTGCTCCCCCTACGAATATGATCATTTGATAAGCTTCGTAGCTCCGCCTTAACAATAGCATGTAGTTCACGAAAAGAAAGTTGAAGGAGCCGTGATGTCGTAGGGTAAAATCTTTCTTCGAGTAGAACTTTGTCGTTTGATGAAAAAGACAAAAGATTGTCGGATCTATGCATTGTGATATCGAGGATCTATGCATTGTGATATCAGGTTAGGAATTGATGTTTTTGAGCAGATGCTATAAAAATGATGTCGGGCCAAGTGGAGTCGAGAAAAGATCCTGATTTCCTCCAAGTTCATATGATGCGATTACTTTTCTCGTTTCTTTCTTCATATGTGCCTTTGATGATGACTTTTCTCCCTCATAATGGGCATTTGTCTTTGATACTTTTTCTCCCCCTCAGAATGATAAGGAGAATCCGAAGCATTATGAACGATCAAAGACAATAAGTGAAAGTGAGCAAATATCTCCGTGGGTCAATTGGTAAAGGGCATACAGAAGCACGTGTAGCAACTGTTATCACTTAATCAAAATAAATTCAATTAAGTGGCCTATATTCAGAGTTAGCAATGATAAATCTCTGATAGGACTTCCAGTTATCATAGAAGTAACTTATAAAACTAACTTCTCAAATTGTTCCGGCATAAACACAAAGATATGCTTGTGGAATCACAAAGACTCGTGCAATGTATAGAAAGAATTAAGTATTGAATGTTATTTTTAAGGCTCGAGATGTGAAAAGACATTTCATAGACTCAATGTTCATTGAATGTGAAGTTTGGAGACCGGAGGTGTGTCTCTTTTTTTCAATATCTTAATCTTCCGAATGAAGAAAAGATAGCAAATATGCTCATTCTCCGTCATATATGAAACAAATATCTTTTGTGAGATACTTGAGTAGTTGGGTGGGTGACACGAGTTCTCGACATTGGGTCCATGTCTATTTCAATATTCATCTCCAAAGAATTGAGAATTAATAGATTATGTGGCTAACCGGATAACTGTTTAGGTTTGGTAAGGACCAATTTTCTATTAAGTCCTGTCACACTCTCATATTTTTTATCTCACAAGCACTCAATTTTATTTTAATCATACCCTTTCAAAAATATATCTAATCTAGGGATGTGTTTCATGGGTAGGTCCTTCCGGCTTTGGATTGACCATAGAAACTTCTAATTCCTAACACACAAAGAGTTAAAAATATTAAAGTTCGAGTTCTGAACTGATGTATTCAGAAGTCATAATTTAAGAACAGGTTCATATCTGAGATACTATGAAGCTAAATAAATGGTAAAAATGTGGTACTCCCCCTCAAATGTAGCATAACCTTTTGAAAGACTGTCATGTGATGTGAATATTCAGAATACATGACGTACCTACAAAACAAATTAAAAAGATTTTGGTACCCAAGATTTGTTGGGTCCTCAGAGGTTAGCTTTCGATGCAACAAATGGGGAACTGGGGATACTATAAGTACCATACCATCTATGGCTATACAATTGATCGACAAGATCATTTGTTCCACAAGTAGAACAACAAATCTTTGTGGCACTTAGACTAATTACGTGATTGATTGTCTTGACAAAATAAGGCAAATTAGTCTTGGAAACAAATGATCTTGTATCAACTACATGAGATGTATGTGGCATGTTTCCAACACTATCATCTGTAGTTGATTTCTTCCTCCAAACCATTTTAAACTTCTTAAAATTATCGGAATTAGCAGCAAAATCATTGTGAAACCGATTAGAATTATGAGTTTGAGAATTTGAAGAACCATATGATTTGGAGCTGTGAGAATAACCATTTGATTTAACACTTGAAGAGTAGTTATTCTGACAGAGGAGTCATCTTTGAACTTGAAGCAGAATCAAAATCATTAGTAAAAATCATTTTTTCAAGTTCATCTAACTCCGCATTTATTTGTTCGGGAGTGAGTTGTTTGAATGATTCTGAATTCTCTTTATGCAATCGTTTTAGCTTTGAAATCTCGTTTTCAAGTTCTTTGATTTTGATTGAGAGATGATCTCTTTCTTTCAACATCAAATCATATTTATTTTTAAATTCAGTTCTCAAGTTCTTTTCAATCATTAGATTTGATTGTAATTCAGATAATTTCTTTGGAAGTTTACAAATTTCCTATAACACCCCGCCTTACCATGACACAATATTATCCTCTTTGGCCTAAGCCGCACGGATTTGTTTCTGGCGACCTGGCGAGGACTTTCCAGGGGGTCACCCATCCTGGTACTACTCCCACCCAAGCACGCTTAACCACAGAGTTCCAAGAACCTGCCTTGCGTGTGGCCCCAAAACGCGTTGTGTTTAGGAAGACCAAGGTTTACCTATGAACCCAGCATCACTCCTGTCCACGACCGATATGGGATATCTGTCTAAGGTGTTACATTTCCTTTTCAAAAACTTCATTTTTATTCTCAACTTCCTTTTCTAAACGTTTATTTTTATCGAAAATTAAAACACTTTTCTTCAAAACGTTATTTTTATCACTTTCAAACATTTTTCTTTCTTTTTCTAAAAGATTCCGAAGTTCAGAAATTTGTTTTGAAAGCTTCAGACATTTCATTTCAGATGATTTTCTTTCTAAAATCACAACTTGTTCGAAATCTGACACTTGTTTAGAAAGTTTTTGAATGGTCATTTCACAAGTTTTAATTTTATTTTCAAAGGTTTTTCGCTCAATTTCAAACTTGCGTTTCTCATCAGAAAAAATCTTTCTTTTATTCTCAAAGTTTGTTCTTTCAGAATCTAAAAACCTTTCAAGCTCATCACTAGTCGTTGCAGAATCTTTCCTCCTCTCTAGCTTAGAAATCTTGTTTTTCAGTTCAAAATTTATCTTCTTTAGATCAAAATTTTCTTTTTACAGAAGTCTTCATACTTCATATGATGAGAATTCCTTGCTAGTTCTATGAGTTGTTCTTCCAAAAACACATTTTTATTTTTCAATTCTTTACTTGTATGTTTGAAATCATTTAGATAAACATCAAGCACGTTCATGTTATTCATATGTGTTGCTTCGAGTTTAACAATTTTAGCACTTAGCTCAGAATTTTGTTTTTGAGAATCCATCTAAAAAAAATATAAGCACCAGTTACCTGATAAAGCGATCTCGATCGGTGAGTTTTGAAAAAATTCTAAGAGTTCTAAAAAATACGACAAACTATCTCGATTGACAGAGGATCCAAAAAATATGTTGATTTGAAAGGATTCGATAAGATTTTGATGTCGGGTTAAGGTATCTTGACAAGAATACTTATCGGGTTAAGGTGGATCGACAAGATTTTATGTCGGGACAAAGTGAATCGACAAGAATTCTTATCGGGTCTAAGGTAGTCGACAATCTTTTATATCGGGTCTAAAGGAGCGATAAAAACAAGATACCGAAATTCCGTTTTATCTTTATTTTAAAATTTTGAAGAGCATTAACGAAGCCTTCATCGACAAAAAAGAACAAGTCTTTTTATGGAAGAGAAGATGTAAGTTCCCAAGTCCCCAAAAATATTAAAATAAAGTAAAAGGGGAATTACTAAAATTTAAGGCGTGTACTTAAGAACCCTTAAACCAGAAAAGCTGCAGAAGTCAGAGACCCTGAATTTTCTAATAAAAGTGAAGCAAAAAGTACCACAGATTAAACTAAAGTAATTATATTGCTTTTAGAAACAAGAATTCGATAATGTTGATAATAGGAAAAAAAACTTGTCGAGAAGAATTTGAACAAACACAGATCAGTTCGAAACTTAGATCGATTAACTTCAAAAGTAAAAAAAAATTATGAAAAAAAAATTTAATTTTTTTACTATTCACCCGACAAAAACACTATTCACCCGACAAGTTACTATTCACCCGACAAAAAACACTATTCACCCGACAAGCACTATTCATGAGAGAAACAAAATTGTCCAAATTTAATGAAATTTTAGTATGATTTTCGCAAGACAAATACAAACAACTTTAAAACTTGGAGTTTTGGCAAAATACTTCAAAATCAATGTGATACAGAGTGAAAAAGTAACAGTTTTAAAAAAAAATCCTAAAAAAAATCAAAACTTTTTGACGAAATCGATTTAATAAAAAAAAAGCACACATATATAAATCAAGATCAAGGTCGAAAATAAACAATCACGAGAAAAAAATACCTTAAATCTCTAAAATCGCAAAGCAAATTGTGTGTACCTTTTTCTTCAAGAAATCGATTAGAAATGAATCAAAACTCTGATCGTTTTGCTCTGATACCAATTGTAGATCCCAGATTAATTAGGTAACCGTGTAATATTAAGAACAATATGAGGAAAACCTTATGCCATATATCTAATTTGATAATCGTGGTTATAATGAATGGAGTGAAAACCTTAACTCACGATCTTTCTAGTAAGCTCTCTAATGAATTCGTATTAACGATCTTACTTCTATTGCATACCCTAATCCTCTATTTATATGTATAGGAAATACGGTATAAGGAAAGTAAAAATTAAGGCATTATACACTTGCTTTATTTACAAAATAGAATGTTTCCTTATATTTAAATATTAAACATTTCCTAATTAATGATTTTGTTGACTTTACATTTTAGCCCTTCAAGTCTTCAATAGTTGTTATCTCGGATACAATATTTTCAGACCTAACAAAAAACAAGTTGGGAGAAGATTTTGTAACGAGATTGGGGGAAAATTCGACTTAAATACACTGTCATGGTCCACCCAACGGGATTTCTGATCTCGCACAACCCATGCCGCGACCTCAGGTCGAGTAGGTTCTCGCGCACGCGGACGGTGTTCTTAAACAGAAGGTGACGCGACTTGTGACGCGACTTAGGCCACGGGCCAGGTCGCGTGGGTACTAGATTTCGCCTAGTAAGGGCTGTTTAATGGTGTACCCCCCAAATTCCAAACCCCACGTATCTAATTCCTTCCCAACTCTAAAATTCCGACTTAGGTCATTGTATTTCGCTATAAACAACCTAAATTGAATGAAATCAATTTTCCTTGCTTAAATAAAGTATGGTTTTATTAAGATATTCGTGTCTTGAAAATTCTGGATGTTACATTCTCGTATAAACCCGCCTCTCTCTCTCTCTCTCTCTCTATCTCTCTATATATAAGGGTGGGTTTAAATGAGAACTCAAATTTGGTTGTGAACGTGGGGACAAATGAGAGCGCAACACGTGTCATATTCAGACTAAATATCAAAGAAATATCCAGAATGAATATAGTATTTATTCAGTCTGAATAATGCTTATTCAGTCTGAATTAATATTATAATTAGTCTGAATATTTCTTTGATTATTCAGTCTGAATAATCTACATTCAGACCCGTGTCACGCTCTCATCTGTCCTCACGTTCACAACTAAATTTGAGTTTGCATTTAAATTTCGTCTCTCTCTCTCTCTCTCGTATAAATAACACACATTCAAAGTTAATAACACAACATACAGTCTGAATATATATATATATATATAGAGAGAGAGAGAGAGAGAGACAGAGAAAAAGAGAGATGGAGGTTCAGAAGAAAACGCTAAAAAGGAGAAAACTGAAGAACTCCCTGAGAGTCTGCCATCTGGTATTTTTTTCTATGCATCAAGGCATATATATGCATTAGTGCATATCCACAAATGCATAGAAGCGATTGGAGCTCCTTTTTTCTATGCATCAATGCATAAATATGCACAAATGCATGTTAGGGAATACCGTTCAGATGGCGACCTCTCAAACTATTCTTTAGTTTTCTGTTTTTTAGCGTTTTTGTAAGACCCGAGTATTTTTTAAAACTTACTCTTTAGTACCCGAACTGTACCGTATTCAAATAACGTTAAATAATTGTTGAGGGGTTAAAACAACCAAAGTTTTAAGCTCTTCATAATTATTTAAATAAAATAATATATATATATATATATGTATCATAAGAGTAAAATACTTCACGTCTCATTTCTCCATCGTTTTCTTTCACCGCCTCAATTTCATTCTCATCTCTCTCTCTAAGTTTTGATCCTTCTCTCTAAAAATTTTCTCAATTCGTTGAAGGAATCGAAAGAACAATTATATATTCGGAATCCACTCTTCGAAACCTTCGTAACGGTATAAACTTCTTTCATTTTCGTTAAGTTTGTTTCATTTGGATTATAGGGACCGGTTTATAATCGGATGTATGTTTATGTTTACGGTTTGTTATTGCTAAAATTAAGTTATCTTGCATGTTTAGTATATTAGGGTTGATTTATATTGTTGTAGAAATTATATGGTTAGATTTGGTCTGGCTGGTTATTACAGACGATTCGTTGAAGGTTTCTCTAAAATATCTTTGCCGTTGACCCAATTACTCCGGAAATGAGTTAAATTCAATTGGGTTTCCGAACAAGATTCTAGTTTTGAGGAACTTAAGCATCGATTGGTAACCGCACCTATTCTTCTATTGCCGTCTGGCACCGGTGGGTTTCAAGTTTATAGCGATGCTTCAAAGAAAGGTCTCGGTTGTGTTCTTATGCAAAACAGAAGAGTGATCGCATATGCTTCTCGTCAATTAAAGCCTTATGAGGTCAATTATTCGACTCATGAACTCGAATTGGCTGCGGTCATCTTCGCACTCAAGATTTGGCGTCATTATCTGTACGGCAAGACCTGTGAAGTTTTCACCGACCACAAAAGCCCGAAATACATCTTTACTCAAAAGGAGTTAAATATGCGTCAAAGGAGGTGGCTCCAACTTCTGAAAGATTACGATGTTCAGATATAATATCATCCGGGCAAAGCTAATGTAGTCGCCGACGCCTTAAGTCATAAAGCCGTGGAACAAGTTTCTTCTTTAATTGTTTCTACAGAGTTGGTGTTGGAGATTGAACGGTTCAGACTTGAAATCTATCCGAGTTCTCATATAGGGATTCTATCTAACCTAATGGTAGAACCGACTCTAATCTCTCGGATCAAAGATGCCCAACAAGACGATAATGAATTATGGGCAAACTTCCAGCAGGTACAAGAGAATACAAATTCAGAGTTCAGAATCGATGATGATCACGTGTTGCGGTTCCGGGATCGTCTTTGTGTTCCGAACAACTCGGAGCTTAGAAATCTAATTTTAACCGAAGCTCATAACTCTATGTTTTCGGTTCATCCTGTCACAACAAAAATGTATCGGGATTTGAGGAACCATTTTTGGTGGATTGGAATGAAACGAGATATCACGGACATTGTATCTCGTTGTCTCACTTGTCGACAAGTTAAAATTGAACATCAACGTCCGGGTGGTGTTCTTTAATCGCTAAAAATTCCGGTATGGAAATGGGAGCACATAACTATGGATTTCGTAGTCGGATTACCCCGCACGACCTTGAAACATGATGCAATTTGGGTGGTTGTTGACCGACTAACGAAATCAGCTCATTTTCTTCCTGTCCGACAAACTTGGTCAGTTGATAAGCTAACCGAACTATTCCAACGTGAGATTGTGCGTCTGCATGGCACTCCTATATCTATTACTTCCGATCGAGACCCACGTTTTACATCTCGATTTTGGGACGGTTTACACAAAGCTTGGGGCACGCGTTTGAATTTTAGTACGACCTTTCATCCACAAACTGATGGGCAATCTGAACGTATGATTCAAACACTAGAGGATATGCTCCGAGCATGTGCGTTGGAATGGCATGGAAGTTGGGATAACTACTTGTACTTGATTGAATTCTCCTATAATAATAGCTGGCAGTCGAGTATCGGTATGACTCCGTACGAAGCTCTTTATGGCCGAAGATGCCGAACCCCGACCTGTTGGAATGAAGTTGGGGAACGTGTTCTTGAAGGCCCAGAACTGGTACAAGTCATTACCGAGAAGGTCGAAGTTGCACGTCAAATCATGAAAGAGGCCCAGGGTCGTCAAGCGGGGAAGAATTATAAAACCCGTGTTTTTTTTAAATGTAAGTTTCCTTTTTATATCAGATATAATATCATCCGGGCAAAGCTAATGTAGTCGCCGACGCCTTAAATCATAAAGCCGTGGAACAAGTTTCTTCTTTAATTGTTTCTACAGAGTTGGTGTTGGAGATTGAACGGTTCAGACTGGAAATCTATCCGAGTTCTCATACAGTCTAACCTAATGGTAGAACCGACTCTAATCTCTCGGATCAAAGAGGCCCAACAAGACGATAATGAATTATGGGCAAACTTCCAGCAGGTACAAGAGAATACAAATTCAGAGTTCAGAATCGATGATGATCACGTGTTGTGGTTCCGGGATCGTCTTTGTGTTCCGAACAACTCGGAGCTTAGAAATCTAATTTTAACCGAAGCTTATAACTCTATGTTTTCGGTTCATCCTGTCACAACAAAAATGTATCGGGATTTGAGGAACCATTTTTGGTGGATTGGAATGAAACGAGATATCACGGACATTGTATCTCCTTGTCTCACTTGTCGACAAGTTAAAATTAAACATCAACGTCCGGGTGGTGTTCTTTAATCGCTAAAAATTCCGGTATGGAAATGGGAGCACATAACTATGGATTTCGTAGTCGGATTACCCCGCACGACCTTGAAACATGATGCAATTTGGGTGGTTGTTGACCGACTAACGAAATCAGCTCATTTTCTTCCTGTCCGACAAACTTGGTCAGTTGATAAGCTAACCGAACTATTCCAACTTGAGATTGTGCGTCTGCATGGCACTCCTATATCTATTACTTCCGATCGAGACCCACGTTTTACATCTCGATTTTGGGACGGTTTACACAAAGCTTGGGGCACGCGTTTGAATTTTAGTACGACCTTTCATCCACAAACTGATGGGCAATCTGAACGTATGATTCAAACACTAGAGGATATGCTCCGAGCATGTGTGTTGGAATGGCATGGAAGTTGGGATAACTACTTGTACTTGATTGAATTCTCCTATAATAATAGCTGGCAGTCGAGTATCGGTATGACTCCGTACGAAGCTCTTTATGGCCGAAGATGCCGAACCCCGACCTGTTGGAATGAAGTTGGGGAACGTGTTCTTGAAGGCCCAGAACTGGTACAAGTCATTACCGAGAAGGTCGAAGTTGCACGTCAAATGATGAAAGAGGCCCAGGGTCGTCAAGGGGGGAAGAATTGTAAAACCCGAGTTTTTTTTTAAATGTAAGTTTCCTTTTTATATTCGATTTCGGAGAAGAAATCTCTTTTAAGGGGGGTAGAATTGTAAAACCCGAGTTTTTTTTTAAAACTTACTCTTTAGTACCCGAACTGTACCGTATTCAAATAACGTTAAATAATTGTTAAGGGGTTAAAACCGTCAAAATTTTAAACTCTTTATAGTTATTTAAATAAAAAATAATTAATATATATATATATATATGTATATATGTATCATAAGAGTAAAATACTTCACGTCTCATTTCTCCATCGTTTTCTCTCACCGCCTCAATTTCATTCTCATCTCTCTCTCTAAGTTTTGATCCTTCTTTATAAAAATTCTCTCAATTCGTTGTAGGAATCGGAAGAATAATTATATATTCGGAATCCACTCTTCGAAATCCTCGTAACGTAAAAAGTACTTTCGTTTTCTTTAAGTTTGTTTCGTTAGGATTATAGGGACCGGTTTATAATCGGGTGTATGTTTATGTTTACGGTTTCTTATTGCTAAAATTAAGTTATCTTGCATGTTTAGTATATTAGGATTGGTTTATATTGTTGTATAAATTATATGGTTAGATTATAGTTTTAATATGGGTTGATTTTTTTTGTATGTGTTTAACCGCACCCCAAGTGTTCGGTTAAATGCCGAAAAAAATAGGATTGCATGATTAATCTTAGTTTAATGATCATTAAGCCATATTGTAACATCCAGTGTATTAAGTATATTTTAGAGTCGTTAAAGGTGTCAATTCATGAAGTTGAAATTATTAAAAGTTAGTTGAGCAAAACGGTGAAAATCGGGCATCCCGACTAGTGCAGGTCTGTACTTTGACCGTGCATAACTCACAAACGGCATGTCGGATTAAGTTCATATTTTGCAGATAGATAGAGATGAATGTATACTACAACTCTCGTGAAGGGTCCGAGGCTCAGTTCTGGATCTAAGTGGCTCAAAACAGTACCGTTTTAGGGCTGTTTGCTGCTTATACGAGATTTTTAGCAGTTTTCCGGCATCGGTATAGAACTGATGGATGATCCTATTGAGATGATTCTAAAACTGGTAGATTCATAAGATAACATATTACAACTTTCATTTAGATAATATTCTCTGTATTGGCCTCTAAGTGGCATAAAAATGCTTACGAAAAAGAAGTACCGAAGCTTTTTAAAGTAAAAAACGAATCTACATTTGAGTCGATTTTCTAAATGCATCCGACTGTCTCGTTTGAAGTATTAGTTGTTTATAAGCATGTAGGACTTAAGTACCTTATTAGTAGAATTAGGATATGTTTTATGTAGTAATCGATTTATACATTCGTTAGGCACGCAACCAAATCGAACCTTATCGTGAATCGTGTCTAATCATGCGTTGATTCCCAAATTTGGCTAAGGTACGGATTTCACTTTCTTTTGACTCTCGGGCAACTAGTTGTTGTAGTTGACCCTTCGTAACGGTGGTTCACCACCTTGTGATTGATCACTTAAAAGTGGTCAATAAAATACTTATTATTTATATATAAACCGTTGAACATTTGTTATAAAATTCGATTTTAGTCCGTTGAATCATATGTTTGAGTACTTTCAAGTTTTGTTAATTGAAAGTATATTGAAACTTGACGTTTTATGAAAGTCATCCGGGTAGTGGCATATGTTTAGTTTTATTAATTTTCAGTATTACCCAATTGATGGGCACATTAGTTGGGATGCCTTCTATGGCGGCTTTGTTGTCATAGCGTCCTGCAGGTGAACTCGGTCCACATGGTTAAGCCCAATAGTGGCTTACGTGAACCTACCTTGTGGACTAGGCCGATTTTATTGGCTCCAGGACGTATGGATCGATCCTAGGACTTACCCATCTTGTGACCGTGGTTAAATTCACGGGGGATTCGGGGTGTGTCCCCCCATGCCGGCCCGAAAGTTCGTGTGGTTTGGCCACCCCACGAACACAACAGGAATTGACGGACTTTATTTATATTATATTTTTTAACCGAGAATTATGAACCGAACACTTGAACATGACTTGACAAACTTTGTTTACTTTATTATTTGAATCGAGAATTTCGAACCGTATGGAATTTCTGTAAATTTATATTGATTGAATTATAAGTCTTCTGTTTTGTTATCGATTTTACAATTGTTATTTCAAGTTTAGATTGTAATCCGTTCACTAAGTCCTGTTGCTCAGCCGTTTTTTGTTTTCTGACACGGCAGGTTCCAAGTGATCAAGGGGGCGGGGCTTGAGATCGAGAGTGCAACTTTTGGAGTTTCAGACTCGTTTTAGATGTGAATATTTTAACTTTATAAGCACTTTCAGACTGTAATATTTTTGGTTGTAATCTATGTTTGGAGTTTATTAGTAGCTCTGAATTGTTTGTGTCTTTACGTTAAGTTCCGCTAATGACATCGCCCGTCCAGACCTTACGGACAGGGGATGTTAACCTCCCTTTATATATATATATGTATGTATATGCATTATGGTTTAAAATATATTTATTATTTTAAAGATAATTTATTTTATTTTAAAAGTTATTATAAATTAAAAAACGACAGAAAAATTGAAAATATTAAACAATTTCTAAAAAATTATAATGTCATATAAACTGAAATTTTGATATTTTTATATCAGGCGTATGTGAGCATCTTCAACAGTTTTTTATAACTTTTTTAAAATAAAGAATGAAAAGATAAAAAATTTAAAAACATTTTTTCCAACTCCAACAAGTTTATTATTTTAAAGAACCAATTATTAATTATATTGTTAATGCCAAAAAATGACTTAACGATAGACTAACGATTCGGACCTTTATTAATTAAAGAAAGAAAACCAATTCGAAAAACAAACAAACAGAATGTAAACGACACAGAATTGTTGACGCGGAAAACTCCCTTGTGAGAGAAAAACCGCGGACGACCGTATGGGAGATCGTCGATGCATTAAAGAAAAACGACGACCAACAGTGACGCGGGCCTTAACGACAATAAACAAAGTTACAAAAACAATATGAACGATCGATCGTGAGTCTGCGACTGTTGTCGTCACTCGTAGCGCTGTTGTCGTGAGTTTGAACTTGTGATGTTGCAAATCCGTCAAGGTATACTCGAGGCTCTTTTCAGTGTTTCGTTATGTTGTCCCTTTCTTGTTGATTTGAGCTCTCCTTTTATACTCTAGTTTAGACGATGGTCTTGATAACGGCCAAACGGTCCTAGCGGATGAATCTTCATGATTTGTCTTCAATGTGGCCATAAAGCCTTTGAGTCATAACTGAAAATGACATGAATACAAAGATAACGGTGTAACGGGTATATCATTAATGACGTTAGGTCGCACGGTTAGTACTTCGTTAGTCAAGTTATAACAATTTTTAACGGAGTTAACGGCAGAATCATAACAAAACTTAACGAAGTTAACGGCGTTAATTTTGGGTATCACAATTAGCCCTAAATTTTTGAAATTTTTCGCGGGAAATTATTTCAAGAATTTTCTGTCGTGCGACCGAATTTTTGGCAACTATATTGATTAATATGTCAGTCGATTTTAATTTTGGAATAGCAATCGGTTTTGTCCCGGTTGGTTTTTGAGATAACGATGACGATGACGTCATTCGCATGATACGCGGATGACATAGGCGAGGGACAGGTGTCGAGGATCCAGCGATTGCATGCGAGACCGTGATCGACAACTGTCGATCTGGGAAAAATCGAATCGTTTTCCTTCTGCATAAAAGGAGACGGTCAGATTTCTCTTCCTTTCTTCTCCGCCTCCTTACTTTAAGAACCTGCAAAAACTAAGAGAATTAAGGTACGTTTCTCAGAGAACTTAACTCCTTTATGCGTTACAAGACTTTAGCGAAAAAACCTAGGAAGCTTTAGGAGGCATTTTTGTATTCAGAAGTGAGCGAAGTCGGTAGCCTAGATATTGAAATGGATCCTTTCAGTAAGATCGAGAGCGATGATGACTTAATGACTTTTAGGGATTTATCGGGCATGCCGGATAATATAACCCTTATTATTCCGGGTAACCATAAATCGCACGAATGTCCGCTAGGGCATTTCGTTCTATATGAATATCCTTTCAAAATAGGAATATCATGGCCGCTGTCGGGCTTGGCAAAAGAGTTCATGACTACTTTTGCGTTGTCCCCGGGGCAATTGATGCCCCAATTTTGGCGAATCGTTTACACGATTGAGCGTTTGACGGCCATTTGGTCATCTAAATTCAATGTTCAAGATCTCCTCACGGCGTATTCCGTGAAGAATGACGATAATCTGAGGTATACCCTCTTTAGTCGATTCAAGGGGGTTAAAACGCTAGTTTAGGGGACCTCCGCTAATGACCGCAAGTGAAAGACGCGTTTTGTCTTTGATCGCTTATTGAACCTGACAGATGATAATCAGTGGATGGTATCGGGGTGGAATGCCGTTAGTGAGTATTTTGAATACTTCTCCTTTTAGTTTTTCTACATTTTGTCATAACTTGACCATTGCTTGTTTGCATAAATAAATTTCACCTTTTTTTACCGTCGGCGACTCAACCGAGAAAATTGACAAATTTTTTGCGGATTTCTCAGCCAAAGAAAGGTCTTCCTACGTTCGTCCGAGTATCGAGGACGACGACGCAGCGATCTCGGACGTTCCTCAAGAGTCAGGGTCGGCCGATGAGATTAGGAGACAGGAGGAAGAAGAGAGAGAAGAAGAGGAAGAGATGGCAGGTAAGGATGATGCTACGTTTATTATTATTGTCCGTAGTGTCCTTTGTCTCTTACCCCTTTTTTCATTTTGTCAGGTGACGTTCCTCTTCGTAGGACGTCTAAAAGAGAGAAAGAGGCGCTTCTGGCCCGTAGAGGAAGGGAACTGGCCCTTGGGGATTCGTCTTCTGGTCCGTTGACCAAGAAGGCTAAGGTGGGACAATCTGGTGTCTCCACTTTAAGAATCGATAGTGGCCAAGTTGTCGTCACTACTTCCGCGGGGGTGCCTATGGGCGTTATCGACGCCGAGCCTATCCGTTTTGCTTCTCCCGTAACAGGGGCAGATGTTGCGTCAACACAAAAGGTTGCATCGTCGATGCCGGAAGATCGGAAGACGACGTTACCGTCGGACCCCTTAGAAAGGGATCTGGGGAAGAAACCCATCTCCATCGAGGAGAACGGGGGGGGGGGGTGATTCATCAGATTTTGAGATGATGAACATCATATTTTGAGATGATGAACATCAATTCATGCTTCCCAATCTCCATAGTCGATATGAGAAGTCGACTATTGAGGATTTGGACACATATACCACAGGCCTAGCGTTTCTGGTAAGCCTTTTCTTTTTTCCTTTGCTTTTTTTTATTCGTATGTTCTGTGTTAACATTTTTGTTTTTCCAGACTTTCCAGTCTTCCCTCTTCTTGCATTCTCATATGAACAGGGTGAAATCGCTGGTTCCTAAGGCATTGGCCAGGGAACAGGCGGCTTTGGCGCGGGAAGTAGAGGCTCTGAAAAGAGTCGAGGATTATTCCCGTCGCATGGATAATGATCAGGATGAGTGTGAGAATGAGATCTCCATGCGGAAGGCGGCTGAGGGGAAATTAAGGGAATCCCAATTCCAAGTCTCATCCTTGGAGGCAGAGATGGCCTCAACTAAGGCGACTATGGTTGAGAATGATAAGGTCGGCCGAATTTTGCGGTCCAGGGTTTAAAGGTATCGACTCGGGCCGAAACTGCAGAGGGAAGGCTGGCTTCTTCCGAGATGAGGTCACTTCAGGTGGAGGTTACCCAACTGAAAGAGAAGATGAAGGCTCTTGAAACATTCACTCATTGGAAGACTAAAGCGGCCCTTTTTCCGTCGTCACTTGTCCGGGAAAGATGTCCTCGCATCGGCAAAAAGGGATGTCGACTTTTTCCTTCAGGAGATCGGGACTCCGGCTGATTTAGATATGGAGGATCGGGAGGAAAGCGACGAGGACGACGCAGTTGCTATCGACCCCTCTCTTAGCTAGCCACAGTCTTAGGCTCTTTTAATTATCTTTTTTTGCGCTTTTACCACGATCGACGCTTTTGGTCGGGCCAGGTTTTTGTAAGGAACTTTAATATATTTACCTATTGCCATGACTTGGGTTTTTATTTGTATATGTATTTTTATTGCTATATCGCTTCGTGGGTTCTTGCGACTTCCGTCGTACCTTTTACAATCTCAGAATAGTTTGTCATTCGTATGTCTTTTGATCACGAATTCTCCTACCATTATGCTCCCCCTATGGTGATTTTAGGACGAGTCCCAAGTCAGTTCCACGTATGTTCAATGATCCATCAACGTAGGTCGTCCATTGGTTGTCATCTAAATTCACCACAAATGAAATCTCTGCGATGGCTTC
The DNA here is from genome assembly GCA_036898165.1 of Silybum marianum. Taxonomy (NCBI): domain Eukaryota; kingdom Viridiplantae; phylum Streptophyta; class Magnoliopsida; order Asterales; family Asteraceae; genus Silybum; species Silybum marianum. The sequence goes on along the minus strand of CM072540.1, from coordinate 7,468,065 downwards.
CCTTTTTAGGTCGGGTGAAAAATCCGCGATAAAGTCGGCAATCGCTTGCGATTTTATTGTTGTTCATGGAATAAAGGAGATGTCGTAACCACTTAGATAAATGCTCCACTTTGCGAGTCTGCCAGTTAATTCCGACTTCCTTAAGACAGACTTGAGCGGGTAGTTGGTGACGACAACAACTAGATGGCTTTCGAAGTAATGTCGTAACTTTCTTTAGAGAAGTTACTAATGACAGTAGCAGCTTTTCCATCGATGAATATCTTGTCTCGATAAGTATAGGTACAAGATTTCATGATCTTTTGGTTTCGAAACAAGAGGTGGGGACATCATGTATTCCCTAAGTTTACCCAACGCTTTTGCATGACTGTCAGTCCAGTCGAAACCTTTGTTTTTCCTGAGGACATTGTAGAATAAAGGACATCTGTCGGATGATTTTGAAATAAAACGGTTTAAAGCTGCGACTCTCCCAGTCAAGCAGTGCACTTATTTCAGGTTCCTTGGTGATCGTAAGTCGAGGATTGCTTTGATTTGATCTGGACTAGCTTCAATTCCTCGGCGCATCACCATGTGTCCCAAGAATCTTCTCGCGCGAACTCCAATGGAGCATTTAGTCGGATTCAGCTTCATATCGTATTTTCTTAGGATTTCGAAAGATTCTTTGAGGTGTTCAATATGATCGATCTTGCGCTTTGACACGAGCATATCGTCGATGTATAACTCCATTGCGTTGCCCAGGAAATCTTTAAACATAAGATTGACGAGTCGTTGGTACGTTGATTCTGCGTTCTTTAGACCAAACGACATTACCTTATAGCAATAGATGCCTTTGTCTGTCATGAAGGCTGTCTTTTCTTGGTCGTCCGGATGCATGAGTATCTGATTGTATCCAGAATATGCGTCCATGAATGTCAATAGTTCGTGTCCAGTCGTGGCGTCAACCGTGGCGTCAACCATGGCGTCAATGTGTGGAAGAGGAAAAGGATCCTTGGGGCACACTTTGTTCAAGTCGGTAAAATCCATACAAACTCGCCACTTTCCGTTCTTTTTCTTGACCATGATAACGTTGGCCAACCAGTCTGGATACTTGACCTCTATACTCTTGTCGGACTTTAGCAAGTTGTCGACCTCTTCATTGATAATCTTGTTCCTTTCAGGTGCAAACTTTCTTTGCTTTTGCTTGATCGGGGGAAAGCTTGCGTCCACGTCCAACTTTTGTGATATGATACTCGGGTCTATGCCGACCATATCTTCGTGCGTCCAAGCGAAACAGTCGGAGTGGTCCCTTAGGTGTATGAGATTATTGTTTATTTCTTCGTCCGAGGATGCCCCCAGGAATCCTGTACGTTCTGGTCTGGCTGGATCCAAGGCGATTTCCTGGAGTCCGTAATCGTCAGGGGATTTGTCGTCCGCCTGGCTCTGTAATTGCTAGATGCTCTCCTTTCGAGGTCTCATTGCGACTTTGTAGCATTCTCTCGCGTCTTTACGTTCACTTCTAATTTCCTGCACCCCCAGGGAGTAGGAAACTTAATCGTTTGACGGTACGTCGAGGGGACTGCCTTCATGTCGTGTATCCAAGGTCTTCCAAGGATAACGTTATAAGCTGAGGAACACTCGACCACGTTAAAACAAGTTGATTTATCGACTCCTTTTGCGAAGATGGGTAGTGTAATCTCCCCCATCGTCGTGGATGCGTCGCCATTGAAGCCGACTAAGACTGTCGACCGTCGTACGATTTTTGTCTCTCTTATCCCCATGGCCCTGAGGGTATTGAGAAAGATGATGTTGGCTGAGCTTCCTCCGTCGACGAGAATTCTTTTGGTCAGACAATTCCCGATGGTGATTTGAACGACAAGGCCATCATGATGTCTGCATCTGGTGTTTAGATCTTCCTTGTTGAATATGACCGCCACGGAGTCAAGCTTTTTGTCGTCTCCTTTTTGATAGGCGACGGGGATGCGAGACTCGTCGAATTTTTGCCCCGCGTGTCTTTTAGTGGCTGAGTATGTTAATCCACATACGTCGGATCCTCCTGTTACACAATTCACAACTTTAGTATGCGTAGGAGATGTGGGTCTAGGGGTGTTAGGTGTCGTCTGCGTCGAGACCAAATCGTTGAGATAGCCCTTTTGTGATAGCCATGCGATTTCTTTCTTGAGGACTTGACAATCGTCCGTGTTGTGCCCATGATCATTGTGGAAATCGCACCACTTCGTCATATCCTTTTGGTCGTTCGGTCGATCACTTTTCTTGGACCATCATACTGTTGCTTGAAGATTTTTCAGTGTTTCCACTAATTCCTTCGAAGTACCTGCAAAACCGTAAGTTGATAATTTTGGGTATTGGGTGAACTTGGGGTTTACCTTAGGTTCGACTTTTCTTTTTTCATGCCTGACATTAGAAACCACTTTTGAATATTTAAATTCAGGCTTTTTGACTCCAAGCACCCGTTTAATAAAAGATCTTTGTTGTCGGAAGGCAGCGTCATCTTCGACTCTCATATGAGCCAAAGTTCGTGCCCTCACGTCTTCAAATGTATCGGCTGGATATTTGGTAAGGTCTAGGTATAGATCCGAGCTGTTGTCTAGCCCTCGTTTATAAGCTTCGATCGCCGTTTTGATGTCACAATTACGTATCTTGATCATCTCCATGTTGAAGTGGTTGAAGTAATTCCTAACGGTCTCTCCTTCCTTCTGAATTATATAGTAGAGGTCACTAGTTTGTTTCTCCATCTTGTGACTGCTGGCGAATTGCTGGAAAAACTGGTTGACGAGGTCGGCGAACGAATTGATCGATTTGGGTTTGAGGTTGATCAACCACTGTAATGTTGCGCTTGTGAGGGACGCTCCAAAACTTTTACACATATAGACCTCTTGAAAATTATGGGGTATCGACGCCGTCCACATAAGTTGCTTATACTGTGCGACATGCTCGTTAGGGTCCGTCATACCAGAATACTTCGGTGTGAACGTAAGAATGTTATACTTCTTGGGAACGTCTATCAAAGCGATCGAGTCAGCGAAAGGTGAATCTTGAAAACTGGTAGGAGGTTCTACGTCGACGGGCGCCGCTGCTCCAGGTAGTTTTGCAAGTAATGACAACATTTTCTCATTTTGTTCTTCAAGTTGCTTAAACTTTCGGGCGACTAGGTCATCGCAAGGAGTTTTATGAGTGTTGAATGGATGGTTTGCATTCATCATGGGGACTGACGTATGATTGGTTGTAAACGGTATGTTCTGATGGATGAAATCGTGACTTTCGCCATTAGTGGTTGTGTATGGTGAATTAACGTACGTATATATCGCGGTGGTTGGGATGGGTACAGATACGTAGGTTTGCCCAATATTGGAATTATTCGGTGGTTGAGAAAATGGTATGGATATGTACGTCGAATCCATGACAGAGCTATTTAATGGAAACATTGTAGTATTTTGTGGAATTGATGCTGTCATGTGCGTTTGCTCCAGAACAGAATTGCTTTACGATATGCCCGGAATCGATGCGGGCGCAGAACTTCGTGGCGGACGCGGTGGCGGTCTTCCTGGAGACGAGGTAGGCACGGTACTACGTGGTGGAGGCGGTGGCGGCGTACCTTGAGATCAAAAGAGCGGGACCGAGACAGAAGACGAGCTGACATTTGGGTTCCTCAGAGCATGGATCTCCTGGTTAGCTTTGCGATTCTGTTCCTCCAAAAAGTTCACTCGCTGTCGCAAGGCTTCCAATTCGTTTGGTGTTTGGTTTCATGCGCTTCCGCCTTGGTTATCTTCTATTCTCACCATTCCTGTTTCAAAGAAAGCTCTCAAACAAGTTAGTAGCAAAGGAAGTTTTTTGAAGAGATCTTTTCTCTAGTTGGGTCCCACGGATGGCGCCAACTGTTAATGCCAAAAAATGAGTTAACGGTAGACTAACGATTTGGACCTTTATCAACTAAAGAAAGAAAACCAATTCGAAAAACAAACAACAGAATGTAAACGACACAAAGAATTGTTGACGCGGAAAACTCTCTTCCGATAGAAAAACTGCGGACGACCGTAAGGGGGATCGTCGATGCACTAAAGGAATAGGACGTCAAACAGGGACGTCGGCCTTAAGGACAATAAACAAAGTTACAACAACAGTATGAACGATCGATCGTGAGTCTGCGACTGTTGTCGTGGCTCGTAACGCTGTTGTTGTGAGTTTGAACTTGTGATGTTGCAGATCCGTCAAGGTATACTCGAGGCTCTTCTCAGTGTTTCGTTATGTTTCAATGTCCCTTTCTTGTTGATTTGAGCTCTCCTTTTATTCTCGAGTTTAGACGATGGTCTTGATAACGGCCAAACGGTCATATACCAAACACTGTCGAACACACATCTCCCATACTATTGTTTTGACACCTGGTTTCAATAATACCACAAATATTAATGCTATTACAATGAATAAGATCACGTACCTCCCGTTGCTTTAAAGGAGCATTTAATCCCCTTATATTCCAAGCGGAGATCTTCATCATTGGGAGTTATTAATTAGCACACGCTCTTCCCCCATATCTGCATTTCCAATCTCTATATCATCCTCACCTTCCTCCTCCAAGTCATCACTTGTCAAAGTTTGAAACTGGTTGGAAATTGACGTTTCCTGCAGCGGATTACCTCTTTTGGCCCTTTCAAACTGCTTAAACGAATTAACCACAGATTTTAACAATGTTGGTGGCTTCCTCTTCTTGCCCCCAACGTCACCCTCTAACTGATTAATAACCATATCAGTGGTCTCCAAACCAGCTATAGCCTCTAATGGCTCTTGGTCTTGTCTCGTAGCTTCAAACTCTACTCCTTCTTTGATCCCCTCTCTGCCCCCCGACGTCCTCCCTGCATTCAAAGTGCAATATACCCCTTCTGTCGGTTTTCCTCCCTCAACTACCCATTTATTCATTATCATGCTTTCTCCAATATTTTGAGGGTGCTTCACATTTCCATCTAACGGACTGTGTTTAATGTCCCCCTTTTGTGTTCCACTTTGTTCATGAGTTCGCATTGGTTCGCCAACCACATCATCTACCTTTTTTAAATGATCAGTTTGAGCCAAGATATTCACAGAGTTGTCTACCACCTTTGTTATGGTACCCACACCTACCAAGGTTTCACCATTCCCTCCTTCTTTCTCTTTAACCACCTTAGAAGAGCTCCCTTTCTCCGCTTTCCCAGTCAACTTAAGGTCATATGGCTTACTCTTTGGCTTCCATTGCTTCTTCATAACCTGTTGGAACCCTTCCGAGTCCACTTTTGGCTTCAAGTTGTCCCTTGGTTTGTTGACGCATGCCTTCACACACGTAGAGGGCTTGTGGCCGAAAACTTTACATTCAGTGCATTGGCTTGGTTCCCATTCATATTCAAGAACTACTTTGAACATATCCTCCCCAACCCCCGATAGGTGCGGTATAGCCACCTCCACTTCCCTATGTAACGCACCCAACGCCCATACATCAACCAACACCTTAGCAAAACTCGACCTCGCCCACTCTTTATCACACGTGGCTGTAGTACAAGAGTCCATGCGTAAAGGGACCCCCGCCGCACTAGCAATCCTACTAATGCCTTCCTTAGTAAATGCCACAAGTAGAATATTATAAAATTTAACCCATAATGGGTATGATTTATGATCTGGCTTACGTAGACCCTTTGCCGGATCCCACGGAAACACAAACAATGGAACACATTTTATCATTACTGGAGACTGTTCCAGAACCTGTGAGCATCCCCCCTCATCATTGAAGCGAAAGAAGAAGATTCCATTGTCATTTACCACAGAGGTTCGAAGCCCAAACTTTCCCCAAGAATTTTGAACATACCTTTGAACCATAGGAAAAGGAATGCGAGGACCCATAAATCAACCATATAGTACAGTATTATATTTCTTTGCCGTCTTCTTGTTCAGATCCAACGGAAAAGAAACCCTAGGTTTCTCCTTATTTTCCACCGGAAAGAATGGTAGCTTCAGATCGGTGATTTTCCGCACAATCGACGCAAAATTAGCTATTTTTGGACTCTTGTCCACCACCGTCTCCACAACATCCTCTGGCTTACTAGGATCGATTCTTTTAACCTTAGGTTCAAGCCGATCAAACACTGAGACCCTAGAAGCCTCAGATTTCTCTATTTGCATTCCACCCGTAAATTGCACCACCTCCACGGTGACGTCAGCCCTAGGGGGGTTACTGTCAACCGTAGTTTGCATGGCAACAACACCACTAGAAGGCGTGGTATTACCCATGATGACATCAGCAAAGTCATGCATGTTGACCTCCTCCTTCATTATTTCATCTGCAAAGGCCCTAACGTCAGCACCATCCCCATGCACGTTCGATTTTGTCATAACCAACTCCTTGTCCACTCCCGAACCTAGAATTGCCATGGCGCGACAAAACTGCCTCTCCCGACAAATTTGGCTGGACAACTTGACCCGACAACTAGACAAGCATCACCCGGCAAAAACCTCAACAAGGCACCCGACAACCCGATTACTTCACCCGACAACCTGGCTCGACAACTTGACTCGATAACTTGACAAGTGTCACCCGACAAAACCTTAACAAGGCACCCGACAAATTCCTTAGCTACCCGATTCCTTCACCCGACAACCTGACCTGACAAGCTCACTTGACAATCCAATCCAAAAACTAACCTTGCCCGACTAGCTCACCCGACAAGCTTAGCCGACAAGCCTACCCGTCAAGCTCACACAAGATGCGATCGATGAGCACACTCAGGCTTACCCGACAAGAAACACGACAAGAAAATCGAAAGGAGACCCGACAATAAAGGACTCAAAACCCATGACGCCGCCCCAGCCAAACTCTAGAACGAGACCTATGGATTAACGAAGCTCCGATGTTGCGAGATGCGATCATATCCGAGAGTCCATAAAAACCATAAGGTTGACAACGAAGTTCTTGTTGCACAAGAAGCTGAAGCCACGATCGAATACAATCACCCACACAAAAACCAAAGAAACACGAGAATCCAAGAAAACGACTAGGGATGGAACGACACCAAAAAGAACAACTTACCCACACACCACCACGAACACAGCAAAGCACACCACGTACGCCGAATCTTTTTCGAGCACAAAGGCACGTAGATCAAGCCCTCGCTAGGTGAACGAAGCCTCAATGTTGCAATCCAACTAGTAGTTCGAGAATCCCTACAACCGTAGGATGAGTAACGAAGTTCTCTGTGAAACAGAGAAGCTGAAACCTCAGAACAAACTACCAGCGAGATCACAATAATCAAGGAAACACGAACACCTAGGAGATCAAACCCTACGTACCCAAAACGATCGACACCCACGTATATCGTCAAAAACGACCACCAAGATACCCTAACGCCGACACACAGACACCGGAAACTACCTCCAATCAGAAACCTAATCGCCGTCGCCCTCCATGCTCCTTGGTGCAATGGTTCTAAGAATAATATATAAGTTGTAAGAGTTTTGGATAGAGCTTCTTGGAGGTAAATTTGTTTACAATAGGGTTTTTTTATGTTGTCTACATTACTTAGGTGTAGATGTCATTATGAATGTTTGGTACATTATGGAAGCAAACATAGGTTCAGGGTTGTTTACCCAAATCTCACTAGTAAAAGTCAACATTTCCACTTAACGTATCGGGTAAAGATTTTAGTAAATTAAAACAACTTTGTATGTAACAGTTTATCTGGTAAGCAACTTGTTTATGGTTTTTGGATGTACTGTTAAAAGTTGTAACGGGGAGTTGGGTTATATAAGGGTTGGTTGGCATTTTGTTGGGTAAACAAAGTTATTGCCTGAAATTTCCATTTTTTGTGATGCTCAATTTCTTACTTTTATCCTCCCTATTCATTGGATCTTTGGATGCAACAACTCAATTTAATTAGTGAACTATATTATGATCAACTCTTGATTTATGCCTATCATGTAATTTTAATTCATTCAAATTAAAAAAGTATTTGCTTTTTCTTTGAATAGAAGGGATATATGGTAAGGTTTTTGAAATAAATTGAATATACGAAATAAGCAATCATAAAAACAGAGGTCGATGGTAAATATTGATAACAGAAAAATGATTGAGAAAAATAAAGATAATGGTTGTATCTTTCGTCACCAAAATGTTGATCTAAACAATTAATTTTAAATAGAAGGTAAAAGACGCTAAAATTTAATGTTTTACTTCTCATAAACATATAAAAATTGAGATCCAAAATGTATGAGTTTTTCTCTTCAAGATCAATCTAAACGGTTTCAAAAAGTATTGCTTTTAAGTTTTGTTACCTCTACTCTTTTATGTAATGCGGATTTGTATGGATTCTTTTATTTTCGGTTTACATCATAAAATTTAGATAACAATTTAAGGTGCTGCTGGAGTGTTCGCTTTGGAGGTTCAACGGGGTCTTTGCTTGTTTCTTAGTCTTTACTATTAGTCTCTGTTTGTTCTGGTTGCTAGTGGCTTGGTTTAGTCTTTCCAAGTCGGGCTGTTTTCTTATTTTTCTTTCATGTAACCAGTTCTGTTTTTGTACATTTTTTATTTTAATGGAAGTGTCTGGGTTTCCCGCTCAAAAAAATGGTCTTTCTTAGATATTGATTTTTTAAATGATTTTCTTTCCGGTAAATTTTTTGTTCATCTAATATAATCCGTTTGTTATGCTAAGTTGATACTTCAATTATTTTTCAAAAATACTCTACAACTAAAAAAGAGTATCAAATAAAAAACTGATCGAAATTTGATTTATCTAAACGTTTTGAATAATGTTTGTGATAAATGAATAGAAAATGAGGTTGACAACTTTGTAATCGATATCTATATTGTCACTAATTTCAAACACAAAATATATCTGGATTGTGTACTTAGTTAAGATCTGATTAAAATAATCTATGGTTAGAGAATCAAAACTGAAAATCTAGAAATTGAAACGCTTAGCTTAACTCTCAAGGACATGAAAGAAGATGATGAAGAAAAGTGACTAGAAAGATTCATTGAGGAGACAGAGAGAGGAAACTGACATTGGGATAGATAATGCCAAACGTAAGTTTTATCTAACGGAATCAATATTTTTATTTTGTGCTGAAGTAAATCATGCAACTTCTTCATTACACCATATTCAAATTATGCATCTTGCTGCACTGCACGGGTACACAACTAGTTACTTTAAATTAAAAATGAGAAGAGAGAGTGAGGTTGAATGTTTGACAGAACCTTTAACCTCCGTTAGTTGTGTATTATAACAATCAAATAATTATTTAAATATAGATGTGTTGTCATTTTATTACTGGTGGAAATATTTGACATAGGGTAACTTGGTATAGGAGATTTTTTTTCGTAAAAAAGTTAATTAATGTGTGAAAATAATTAATTTAAAATAAAAAGAGAAGGAGAAAGAGAGAGAAGTTGAGTGTTTTGAGGGAACCTTTAACCTCCCTTAGTTGTTTGTTATAACAAGTAAATAATTATTTAAATATTGATGTCATTGTCATTTTATTATTGATGAACATGTTTGACATAGGATAAGTTGCTACAAAAGATTTTTTTCTTTTTTTTACAAGTATATAGAAAAACCATTGTTAATCTGATTTATTTCCTCTATTTTTTGTTTTTAACCGATTAATTTTTTTTTATTTTCTTGTAGTAATAAAAAGATCATTCTCACACATCAATTTCTTTTACCATTGATTGTACATTTTTAAAATTTTGATTATTATATTAAGCGTTAACAACATCTAGAATGCTAAATTAGTTTAAATATTTCATATTTAATTATCATTTAGTTTACAGCTTATTTGATTAAACTGTTATAAAATACGCATACATATTTTTATGTTTGAGAATCGAGAAAATAAATTTAATAATAACGTTTTTACAACTAACTTTGGAAAATCATTTAAAAACTAATTATGAATAAATAATAAGAAAATTTAATAAACAATAAAGTAGAATGAATAAAATCGGATTAACAATTTGTAACAACCCTATATCACATAAAATAATAAACCATGCACATAAAGCAATAATAAGTAATGATTCTAAAATCTATTACATTCCAATATTATTTTGAAAGCGAGGTCAGACCAAAAGGTCTAATGAATTCCCTACAAAGCCACAGTTATAAACAACAGTTTAAATATCGGAGTTAATGAAACTCACAAATTGGATCATGCACAGTAGTCGTAGACCAACACTTGTTGCACAATTCCCCATGCGACTCTTATAGATGGCCTCAAACGGTGTCCATCCAATGTACCCACGAAATGAATTTGAGGTACATGGATGTTAACTCTCAAGAGATTAGCAAAGTCTCGACGAACACTACAACTATTATGCATGTCCAAGCAATCACATATATCATGATATATCTCAACATCTCAACCAAGCAATTTATAAAACATTATTTGATGAAATATAACATGCTTACGAATTTAATTACCATAATCTGTATAACATATAATGCCATTGCCAAAATGTAGTTTGAAAGTCCAGGGAACTCATCTAAGATATGTCACACCGCTTTTTATGCTAAAAAGGCTACTTAATCCAAACCGAACACCTGAATTGGACGTTATAAAAATGGTGTTAAAACCATCTTAAACATCCTAAAAACTAACCCTTATAATCCCTAAGACATTCCTCGCGTATAACCCTTAATGAAAAACGAAACGAAAATCAAAAATTCCCCAAACAGAGGGAAAAACGGGTTTCCGGCGGGTTTATACTCACATACAACTCGTTTTCGTGGCTGTTTCACTACACGAATTCTGCACTCAAACTTCTTGTTGGTTCCAGATTCTCTTATTCACAGATTAATCGATTGATTCATAAACAGAGTATAAGCGGAAGCAATTTATATCGATTAATCAACAGTAATAAGAATCGATCACAGATTGAGGAACAGATTAACAATGTATTATAACCTGAATGATGATTACAGATACATGGAATGACGCACAGTAAGTTCTTCAATATAACGATTTCAATCGACAACTTTTACAATAGAGAAAAGATCTATTTATACAAATAGAATAAAGTAAAAGTCAACATCTTAACCTATTAAAAAACTGACACGTGTGAGAGATGGGAGCGTGTAACAAACTAGTCGGTTGCAAAAGGTAGACATCCTTGATGTATGTGCCACGTCATATTCTTCATCTTGTGGTTCATACTTTCAAAAGTGTAACAATCTCCCCCTAAGTATGCAACCAGAAGAGTGAAGTATGTTCAGAAAGGAGCGACCTCAGATACAATCTTTCCAATCTTATTTATGATCTCTCTGATTGATAATAAAGTTGAAAGCCTTTTGATCATCTTCTCAATAATCTCTGGATTGTGATTGTTACTATCAACAGAGATGAAGCTTTTTGCAATGTAAACGACCTCTGATGAGTATTTGTGTGCTTCTTTGATTCTGAAGAAGCTCTTTCTGTCTGGCCTTTTGAAAATCACCCCTTCCTCTGGGTCTATTAGCACTTTGCCGATTTTCATGTTGTTGATGCCTTCTAGATCTTCATTGGGTGCAGAGATAGCTAGGTTATCAAAATTGTAGTTGATCCCTATGTGAAAATCTACCTGTCTCTTGTACCGGATGTAGGACTTCATGCATTGAATGATTCGAGAATAAGCAATTTGATCTTGATCATCACTTCTTTTAGTCATTTGAGCCTTCATGAATTTCTCCAGAAATATAAGATCAGAGGGAAAGATGGACAATAGATCATTATCACAGAAGTAATAAGTCTTATTGTCTTCTCTGATAACCTCATAAATTGTGTACCATATTTCTGTATCTTCAAATGGTGAATGTTTTATTGCAGAGATTCGTTTGATAGGTACAGAGGTATGAACGTCCTTTCTCGCTTGTCTGTGTGCCATGAATTTGTCTTTAATAGCATCACTTACATTGTAGGCGTTTGAGAAGTTGGGCAATATGAGATAGATCTTCTGGTATATAGGAGCATACATGTACCTTTTTGTGATTTCCAGAATTGGAAGATCAATTCTTCCAAGTCTCTGCAGTTTTTGTCTATTCTCTGCTGCTCGACTTGATGATCCTTCAACATTTACTTTTGCAGCTGCAGCTCTTTCTCTTTCTATTTCTGCTTGGGCTCTTGATTCTTCTGTAGAGGATTTTTCTGCTTCAGCTTTTGCTCTGATCTCAGCTTCAATTCGAGAAGCAGAGGCTTTTTCTGCTTCAGCTTTTGCCTTGATTTCAGCCTCAATTCTTTCTTCTTCTCTTCGTTTGTTCAGGGCTTCAACTTTAGCCTTTGATGCCTCAGCTCTGGCTCTGGCTTCCTTTTCTTTGACTATTGCAGCTTGAGTTGAGGAGGAGTATGGTGTTTGTCTTGTGTTGCCGACTACCTCAAGAATGAATTTAACTATTTCAGGATCTTTTGGAAGAGGCCCAGAGTGAGTGGCTAATGGAGTTGGAGTCAGAGGGGTTTGTGTGTGTGAAGTTTGAGCAGGAGTTTGCTGCTTGGAGGATGATTGGTGTTTGTCAGAAGTAGATGGAGATGGCATTGGATTTGGATTTGAGCTTTCAGTATTGGTAGTGGGTTTGACTTTCTTGGATTCTGGAGCTTTCTCCCCCTTCTGAGAATAAGGGTCCTGATCCTCAGACCTTTTGCGTTTAAGTTCTGCTTTTCTGCAAGCACGCTCCTCCTTGGCCTTTTTCTTTTCATTAAAAGAACTAGAAAGAGAACTTACCAGACCTGTAAGCTGAGACAGAGAGGTTTCCATAGATGATAGCTTTAAATCCACATTTGAAGTGCATGCAGTTGTTTTGAAACATACTTGGAGGAGAGAGAATTAATGCGTTCAAGCATGGCCTTCTGGAAGACAGCCATATCAGATTTCTTTACCAGAGAAGACTCAGAAGTGTCTGCAGAGGGATGAATAGCCTTGATAATTTTGTGAAGGTCGGCCACTAAGGAACTATATTCATCAACAGAGATTGTGACTTCTGGAGTTGGAATTGCCTCAGGTATGCAGAAAATAGCCTCAGAATTAGCCTGGATTCCTTTATGCAGAGAAGAATAATGATCAGAAGCTTGGCTCTGATGTGAAGCAGCAGTTGTAGAAATGAGTTCTTTGAGGGCTTCCAGAGTTTGTGCTTGCTGTTTTTGTTCGTTCTGAATAGCCAGAAGAATGGCATTGTGAGAGTCCAGAGAAAGTTTTAGATCCTCCACAGATCTCTGAATTTGATCACCAAATGCCTGCAGCGCTGTATTGGTGACATATTCAGAATGGGTAACCGGTGTATCTCCAACACATGGAGCCCCTTTACTCTCGCGTGCAGAGAGGCCCTCATTCACACCTGTGTTGACGTTGAGTGTGAAAGGACTTCCAACCTGTCTTCGAGGGCTGTTATTAACAGGCACCTCTTCGGTTGTTCTGATTGTCTCAACAGAATCCTCATCATCAGAGAATGAGGTGTTGAAGACAATGTGCTTACCTTGATGGAGTGTAAACACTCCGGTAAGTGGTGCATCCTGTGGCTGTAACCCCTCTGATGGGATTTCATGAGCCTCTAAACTATCAGAAGATATGGACTTATCTTCTGAGATGTCTAATTCTTTGTTGGTCACAGAGACATCAACATTGTGTGGGGAAAGTAGCGAGTTCTGGGGCAAATGAACGCTTATATGTTCATCATTCTGTTGAGAGAATGATGAAGAGGTTTCCCCGGTTGTGCTTGATGCAGAGGATGAAGAAGTATCCTCTGATCGAATGGTTTCTGGGTGGTTTGGACTGGGTTGTCCTTGGTCAATGAAGGTAGATGGGTTGACATCTACCTCAGATAATGAAGTTACCCTTTGGAATGTAGGTGAGATTCGCTCAATTGTGTCACGATGGACATCTTCAGTACCTTCTTTTAACAAGAGGTCAGCATGGGTAGAACCACTCGGATGTTCACTCAAATTATTTTCAGCCTCATTCTCACTTGACCCCTCACTTTCTAGAACTGGCTCTAAGTGCTCTGGAAGAGGTTTAGCATGTACCTTGAAAGATCTCTGGGAGAGGGATAGCCGTTGCGGTCGATGGTTGGACGATGAGTGCTCATTGAAGCAATTTTATAAAATGGTTGAACTAATGGAGCCTTGAGTGCACCAAATGCAGGATAGGTAACGAGGGATAGAAATCTTGGAAACATCAAAGCTAGAAGAGATTTTCCTTGGGTTTGATGGGTTACCTTAGTGTGTACAGCAGCTTTAATCTCTTGAAAAATAAGGCTTGCATAGTCCAAGGGGCGATTAAAAAACATGCCATACATTATGGTCAGAATGTTCCTGCTTGCTTGATCGAGAGACCCAATTTTACAAGTGAGACTCTTGTTCAGGATAGAAACGAGAAGATTCCACATTGGGGGTAACTGTTTTCTCTTGAATTCAGATAGTTTGCTTATGGGTTCATTGTAACCAAGAAAGAGGATGAAAGATATCAATGCTTCAGCGGATGGGTTCGATTCTAGGGCTGGATTTGGCACAAATTCACCATCAAGTAGTACCTGTGAAGGGGATAAATGAAAATACCTGGCTAATTTCTTCTTTGTAATGGGTATTTCCACAGCAGTATCAGGTTGATCAGGGTGACTGAAATTTCCAAGCAAGGTCTCATCATCATGAATGTACATCGATTGCCACACTTCTTGAACGTAAATTTCAGGAACATTTGGGTTTGTCAGAGTTAGGGCTCGGTTAAGTACATGTTGTTGGAGAAATTCAACCATGATTCTGAATTCGGACTGGTAGGTATTAGGATCAAGAAGAACCTGCACATTGTTTGCTTTCAATGGCATCTTGACGAACGGAGCACTATCGGTAGTGGAATCGACGAGACGTCCTTCGTCATCGTTAAGAGCTGGATTTGCAAGATGAGAAGCCATTGATGAGAGTTGATGAGAATTGCAAGCAAGTTCGTGAGTAAGAGAGTGTGAGCAGTAATAGTGGAGAGGAAGAAGATGGGTATCTGAAATTTGGGGATTTTATATGAGACCGATATGGAATTGGAAGGGGTTTATGTATTGGGAGTAAAAGAAAACGGTTCAGGAAAGATGATGTAAGCACGCAGGCGTGGATACATGCAGTCACACAACGAATGACACGTGGAAAGTAGGAGTGATGAGTAAGACACGATTTTTGAAAAGAAAACTGAAGGGTTATCGGCCTAAACTCGGTTGATTATCCCAAAAGTAAATAAAAAGAAAATATAAAACAATTTGTTGAGTAATTAAAGAAAATTAATTAAAGAACAAATTGAAATATATAAATCTGTTTATTTAGATTTAAAATCAGTCATCTGGTGAGAAATTTTTTTTTGAACCAAATGAAAGTTTGATTTTTCATAAAAATAAAATAATAAGAAAAATTTAAAATTGAATATAGAAATTTTAAATAACCTTGACGGCAAGAGTTAATAAAATGTAGATATTCAATAAAACTTTTGGAATATTTTGATTCATAAAAAATATTTTGAAAAACATGTCTATTTTGAATCATCATCTAGGATAAGTTTGAAATGAATCATAGGCATTCTGAGAGACCTTGACGGCAAGAGAAATACAGAATAAGAAGATTCAGAAGAAACTTAAGTGGATGGAAAATTTCATAAGACAGCTAACCTAGTGTTAGACTTTGAATAGCTTAAGTGAGAAACTCCCCTCTAAATGATATACTTCCCTTTGCATAATAGGCTCCCCCTTGAATGATAAGCTCCCTCTTTGCTTCAGGGATTGGCGCCTTTCTGATATAACTTGGATGAAAAGGAATGAAATGCAACAAAATAAAACCTAGACCAGAAGCGATCAGAGGTCTCTGAGTGCTTCTGAATGAAGTTCAGAAGACGATCAAATATCTCTGATAACTTCTAAGAATAAAATTTACATGTTTAGCATTCCCAACTTGCTGATTAAAAAATTAAAACGCTTCTCATCTAGAGCTTTTGTAAAAATGTCAGCCAGTTGGTAATCAGTAGAGAAAAAATACATTTCTATGGTACCCTTTTCTACATGATCTTTGATAAAGTGATACCTAACATCAATATGCTTCGTTTTTTAGTGCTGAACTGGGTTTTCTGTAATGGCAATTGCACTTTGAGAATCACAGAGTATGAGAATCTTATCATAGATTAGACCGTAGTCTCTGAGTTGGGTTTTCATCCAAATGACTTGGGAACAACAGCTAGCAGCAGCAAGATACTCAGCTTCTGCAGTAGAAGTTGAAACACAATTTTTTTTTTGGATGTCCAGCTGATAAGTCAATTACCCAGAAGTTGACAGCTACCAGAGGTGCTTTTTCTGTCCAACTTACAACCTGCATGATCAAAATCTGTGTATGCCATTAAATCAAACCCATAATTTTTAGGGTACCAGAGACCCAATGAAGGAGTTCCCTTTAAGTATCTAAAAATTCTTTTGACAGCAGCCAAATGAGATTCTTTAGGATTAGCTTGATAACGAGCACAAATACAAGTGGCAAACATAATATCAGGCCTACTTGCTGTCAAATATAGAAGAGAACCTATCATACCTCTGTATCCCGTGATATCTACAGGTTTTCCAGAGGGATCAGGACCTAGTTTCATGCTAGGAGAGATAGGTGTTTTCATAGTTGATGAATTCTGAAAATGGAATTTCTTTAACATGTCAGAGACATATTTTGCTTGATTAATAAAAATACCAGAGGTACTTTGTTTAACCTGAAGTCCAAGAAAGAAAGTTAATTCTCCCATCATACTCATTTCAAATTCGGTTTCCATCAACTTAGAAAACAAATCAACTTCTGTTTGATGAGTAGAGCCAAAAATTATGTCGTCCATATAAATTTGAACAACAGTTAACATACCTTTTCCTCTTTTGATGAAAAGTGTGGTATCAATTTTACCTTTCTCATATCCTTTGCTGATCAGAAATTTGGATAAACGTTCATACCAGGCTCTGGGTGCTTGCTTTAACCCATACAGTGCTTTGTCAAGAAGAAAAACATATTCTGGATGTCTTGAATCTTTAAAGCCAGCTGGTTGTTCAACATACACTTCCTCTTTGAGATTTTCATTTAGAAATGCACATTTAACGTCCATTTGATAGACTTTAAAGTTCTTGTAAGCGGAGAATGCCAGAAAAAGTCTTATCGCCTCCAGTCTCGCAACAGGAGCAAAGGTTTCATCATAATCAATACCTTCTTCTTGACAATATCCTTTTGCCACCAGACGAGCCTTGTTTCTGATCACAATACCATCCTCATCCTTTTTATTTCTGAAAACCCACTTAGTACCAATGGCAACTTTGCCTTTTGGTAATGGTACTGTGTTCCAAACTTTGTTACGCTCAAATTGAAGTAACTCTCCCTGCATTGCTTCTACCCAACTAGGTTCGGCTAAGGCTTCATGAAATTTCTTTGGTTCAACTAGACTTAGAAAGTTAACATAGAAAGCTTCATTTGCTGTGGCGGATCGTGTTTTGACACCCTCAGAAGGATTACCAATTATGAGATCTGGAGTATGTGATTTAGTCCATTTCGTCATCCTTGTTTGTGATATTGGTTGAGCTTGAACTTCGGTGTCAGAAGATGAGATAACTTCATCCGGAAATATTGATTCTGAACCTCTTGATTCTCAAGTCTCCCCCTCAGATGATGGAACAGAAGAAGCTTCTGGACAATCAGATGAAACAGGAACAGAAGGAATTAAAGAGCTAGGTTCAGAAGAGGTAGGACCAGATAAAGTTATGCCAGAGGCATGAAGAACTTCAGGTATGCTGAAAGAAGGATTAGTTACGGCAGGTTCTGACATTACTTCTTCGCCCAGAAAGTCTTGAAAAAGGGCATCAATCTCGGATTCTCTGGATCCTGAAAGAAAGTCAAAAGTAACAGTATTAAGTTTGAGTTCTGAAGTAGAATATTCAGAGGTGAGTTGAGTTTGATCATCAAAATCAACGTTAATGCTCTCCATAACGGTTTTAGTTCTAAGATTAAAAACACGAAAGGCTATGGAATTTAAAGAATAGCCCAAGAATTTTGCTTCATCTGATTTTGGATCAAACTTGCCAAGTTTGTCTCTGTCATTTAAGATAAAACACCTGCAGCCAAAAATATGAAAGAATTTGACAGATGGTTTTCTTTTGTTAATAAGCTCATAAGAGGTTTTGAGATGCCTCTTGACAATTATGGAACGATTTTCTGAGTGAAACAAGCGATGGCGATGCACTTCAAGTGAATTGGGAGTCCGTATCGCAAGCATTGTTACGTCGCTTCGACCAAGGTTCTGTTGCGAAGTTCAACAACACCATTCTGTTGGGGAGTGCGTACAGCAGAGAAGTTCTGAAAAATTCCATTTGCAACAAAGTATGCTTCAAGTTTGGCATTCTTGAATTCAGTACCATTATCGCTTCTCAGCTGTTGAATCTTTTGGTGTAAAAGAACTTGGATTCTGGTCATCATATTTTGAAGGACAATAGGAACTTCTGACTTTTGTCGAACAAAAGCAAGCCAAGTATACCTGGAAAATTCATCAATAAGTACCGGAACTTGGATTGGACCACAGAGATCAACGTGTAGCAATTGCAGAGGTCTTATGCAAGAGTGATCACTTTTTGTTTTATAAGATGCTCGTTTTATCTTTCCCATTTCACATGCAGGACAGAGGTGATCTTTTTGAAAATGAACTTCTGGAAGTCCAGATACCAAATTATGTTTTACAAGCATCTCAAGATTATCAAAGTTTAAGTGAGACATTTTATGATGTCAGAGCCATGCAACTTCATTCTTTTTGGAAATAAGACATAAGGTTTCCTTACCATCCTTGGAGGTAAAATTCATCATGTATAGATTACCTTTTCTGTCTGCTCTCCAAAGTTCCTCACCTGCCTTAGAAAATAAGTAACAATGTTTTTCATCAAAGACGACAAGTATCTTAGAATCACATAGTTGACTTACACTTGGGAGGTTATGTTTCAAACCAGAAACATGAGCTACTTTAGATAAGGTAATATTACCTTCCTGTAAAGTACCATACCCCTTAATTTGACCCTTACCATTATCACCAAACGTTACAGCTCCACCACTTTTGTCTTTAAATTGGGAGAGTAAGTTTCGTGAACCAGTCATGTGCCTCGAGCATCCAAAGTCAAGATACCAGATATGCACACGCTGTTTCTGCAATCAAGATCAGAGTTTCTTAGGTACGCATACCATTATGGGTCCTTTAACGTTAGTTTTTGGCTTATCAGCCTTTTGCTTTTGATTTGATTTGACAGAAGGTAAAGACGTATTCTTTGGATTTTTTGTTTTTCTATTTTTCTTTGTTTTATTTTTATTGAAGTACGAATGGTTTGCAGTGAAGGAATTTGAAGTTTGTGAGAAAAATTTCTGTAATTTTAAGAACAGAGAAAAACATTCAGAATTCTGAAACATAGAAGATTTTATTGAATTTTCATTGTGATAATGATAATTACAATTGTTCTTAGATCTGTCTTTTCTAGTATCAGTTGTTCTAAAGAACTTCCTATCTAGACTAGACGTATGTTTAGAATCTGAAGTATTCTTCAGAGGAGATTTCCTCGGATTTACCTTCTCAGAAGCTTTTGTGTTTACTGAAACAGGAACAGAAAGATTAGATTTCCATTTACCTTTCTGAACATAAGAAAGTTTTGGAGGATAAGAGTTAGGAAGTTGGATAGGGATTGTCTTTTTAAGTTTTTCTTCCTTTTCTAGATCAAGACAAGATTTAGCTTTCAGACACATTCCTATAAAATCTGGATGTATAAAAACAGGTTTTCGTTGTTCAGAGGGAACAGAGAAAATCGGAATTTCACTTGAATTGTTTTTAGCATCCATTCCAGAAGCTCTTATCTCCAGAGATTCATTTGTAAAGAGAAAAGGAGCGTCTTTGTTTTTTTTATCTCTGGAGTTTTAGCATAAATGGGAGATTGATGTTCAAGATGAGAGAGATATGTGTCAGAATTGTCAAAGAAATCCTCACTTTGATCATCATTTTCCCATGGATATGTGATTTCTTCTAAATCCTCTTGAGTTTCAGAAAGATTTAAATCAATAAATGAACAAGGAAATATCTCTGGATTATTCTCTTACTTTTGTTTGTCATTCTCAAGTTTAAAACAATTATCCAGAGTCAAGAGAAGATCTTTTTCAAAACTCAGTCTTAATTCCTCCTCTGCTTGAATAGGAATAAATGCATCAGCCTCTGGATTCAATTTTGTAATAACACTTGAACCAAACTTGAAAATATCATCCTTCTTCGGAATTTGATTTAGATTAATATTGGTCTTTTCAGAAGAATATGTAATGTTTTTAAACTTGAGTTTCCGTTGATGATGACCATTTTCAGTTTTAGATCGTTTAAAACATGACTGTTCAAAAATAATTGGAAACACAGGCTTCTGTTGTTGTCCTATACAAAAAACAGAGTTTAAACCAGACTTCTTTTCACACGTATAGGGATCTAAATCTTCAAAGCCGATTCCAGATCTTCCTACTTGTGTACTAATTTTCTCATGAACTTTTTGAGCATCCATATATGTTTTGATCTGGTGCGTTTTATTTTGAAGTTCAATGTACAAAAATTCTCTTTCTTTTTGAAAATAGTTTTTAAGTGCTACAGAATTTAATCTGTCACTTTCCTTAACTTGAATTTCCTTATCCTTTTCTTCCAGAAGTTTCTTATAACTCAATTGCTCCTTTTTTACCAAAACTTCTTTGTCTTTCAAGGTTTTAGAAATTTTTTCTTTTTCTATGTCAAGTTCCAGTTTTTCTTCTGTTAAGATATCCATCTCTCTTTTGTAAATATCTCTTTCCCTTTGTGTTGTGGAAAGAGTTTTCTCAATATTTTTTCGTAACTTCTTTTCAATTGTAAGCTTTTGCTTAAGTTCTTCAAAATTGTTTGATAAAAGCACAATTGTATTCTCAAGTTCAGAAGATTCAGAAAGATTACTAACCGGTGATTCAGAAGGTTGTTCTTCTGATTCATTTGTACTTGCCATTCCACAGAACATGGCCTCATCACCGCTGGACTCATCTCCGATCCAGTTTTCTTTCTCAGCATAGTGGGCTCTTTCAGTAACATTATACTTGTATTTATTTTTGTAATATGTTTTGTCTTTATCTAGAGCCCCTCTGCAATCCTTTGAGTAATGACCCGGTTTGCCACATCTGTAACATACATCTTTCTTTTTCTTCATTTCCTCTTCCTTCTTTTCTGCCTCAGTCTTCTCAGGTCTCTGAACCTCTTGTTTAGAAGTATAGTTAGAGCGATCAGACCTTCTATTTCCTTGAAATGCCCTATTTCCAAAACGGTTTGTAAACTGTTTGGTAATAAGAGCCAAGGAATCAGCAAATGCCTTTATTTCATCATCAGAATCAGAATCTTCTTCTGGAACAGTTTCTGACATGAATGCCTTGTTTTTCACTCTTCTATCTTCACTTTTTCTTTTGGTAGCTCCCTTTGCTTCAGAAATCAAGGCCAGAGGTCCACCTATGGTTGTTTTCTTTTGCACAACCTCCTTTTCATGAGCTTGAAGAGTTCCAAATACATCGTGTAGAGACCATTGCTCAAGATCTTGATTAGCTTGTAGTGACATGGATAGATTTGACCATTCTGGATTTAATCTCTTTAAGAATAAGACATTATTGTCTTCATTTGATCGAACAATATCACATCGTTTACATAGATTTATCAGATTATTAAATCTATGAAAAGTTTGTTCCAGAGATTCATCTGCAATGGCCTGGAAGCTGTTGTATTCGTTCAGCGCTTGAGCCCTTCGATTTTTCTTCAGTTTAGCACCACCTTCCAGAAGATTCTCTAACTGATCCCATAGTTCCTTAGCAGTATCACAGGAATCCAGAGATTGAAAAATCTCATTTGGAATAGCCATGATAAGAAGAGTTTTTGCCTTTTTAGCAAGTTTAACTTTGGCCTTTTCCTCATCATTCCAATTTTCCCTTAGCTTTGGAACTTTTCGGGCAGGTATTTCAGCAGTATTGGTAGTAGCAGGAACTCTTGGAACTGTAGTCATTGGTATGAAGGGTCCATTTTGAACAATAGGATAAAGTTCAATGTCCAATCCTTCATAGAAATTTATCATTCGAATCTTCCATTGTGGATATTCACCACGAATAAGAGTTGGAGGTTTGGTAAGAGAACCATAGGTGTAAACAGCATTCAAATTTGAATTTGCCATTTTTAAGATCGAGAAGTATGTAATGACAGATTTGAGTTGAAATCTAGAACAAGTAAATTTCAATTGATTTGAACAACAAAATTTTACTAATTCTTCAAAATTTTAACTACAATTACCACCGTTTTAGACAGAATTGCTATAACTCTTCGTAGAACAGGGTGGAATTATGAACACTATTTAAAACAGGAGATTACTGAATGAATAAAGAGAGATTTCCAAATTGAGATCTAATAATCAATAGATTGATTATCAGGCTCTGATACCAATTGTTGGTTCCAGATTCTCTTCTTCACAGATTAATCGATTGATTCATAAACAGAGTATAAGCGGAAGCAATTTATATCGATTAATCAACAGTAATAAGAATCGATCAAAGATTGAGGAACAGATTAACAATGTATTATAACCTGAATGATGATTACAGATACATGGAATGACGCACAGTAAGTTCTTCAATATAACGATTTCAATCGACAACTTTTACAATAGAGAAAAGACCTATTTATACAAATAGAATAAAGTAAAAGTCAACATCTTAACCTATTACAAACTGACACGTGTGAGAGATGGGAGCGTGTAACAAACTAGTCGGTTGCAAAAGGTAGACATCCTTGATGTATGTGCCACGTCATATTCTTCATCTTGTGGTTCGTACTTTCAAAAGTGTAACACTTCTTCAAGACAAACCCATCCAAACTCCTTATACACTGATTTTATGGTCCAAAAGACTTAGAAATGATGAAATCAATCATTTAAGCCATATCTAACATCAATGAACTAGTTTCTTTTTATTTAGAGAGGAAAAATTCCGTCGTCTGAGAATCATCATTCACGCACTATTCCTCACCACTAAAAAAAGAGATCCCCAATAAAGAATAGATTAAAACAACCTAATCAAAATAATAGACACTCAAAATGAAGAACTCTAGCTCAAAACTCTTGAACAATATTGAAAACACAACAATGATGAGTTTCTAAATGAGAATCCATTGTTTGAATTCATCCATTACATTCTAACATTGAATTCCAAATATCCAATCCATTCTTAAACCTCAACATAGGGGAATCCAATCTTCTAGAATCAATCAAAACTCTATTAAAGAAGATTACAAGCTAGAAAGAGTATAAGATATACCGTAGAGATGAGGAATCCTCAATAAAACTCCAATGAATTCTCCCAAATCCTTGCCTTCTTCTCTAAGAGGTTAAACCCTCTAAAATCCTTTCTCCAAAACACACACACACACACAAACACCTTGCTGAAAATTTCCAAATGAATATGTTTTTGAGATAAAACCTTAATTCTCTCTATATAATTAGTGGACTTTGACTCAAACCCATGGCTTAACATCTTAAGCCCATTACTAGGTTAATTAAGACTTGGGTTATTACATCACCTCCCACTTAAATGAATTTCATCCTAGGAATTCTATTTTCAAACAAGAACAAATATGTAGTCCTCATTTCTGACTCTAGTTCCCATGTGGCCTCTTGCCCGTTGTGAAAACACCAATTCACCTTAACCAAACTGATTTCTTTATTTCTCAATTTCTTCACCTTGCGGTCCACAATTGCCTCCAATTCCTCAACAAAGTTTAACTTCGAATCGACTTGTACATCCTCCATTGGCACAATCGAATCCACCTCGGCGAAACACTTCCT
Organism: Silybum marianum; assembly: GCA_036898165.1. NCBI lineage: Eukaryota > Viridiplantae > Streptophyta > Magnoliopsida > Asterales > Asteraceae > Silybum > Silybum marianum. The sequence continues at coordinate 7,444,216 of CM072540.1, read as the reverse complement.
CAAATTCTAAACGTGAAAGGTATTGTGAATGACCTTCTACTCTTCAGGCAAATCAAGCTTGTACGCCACTTTTCCAATTCGTTCTATTATTGCGAATGGCCCGATATAACATTGCTCAGCTTTCCTCCACAAAGCGAACTACTCCTTTCCAATGCGATATCTTCAACATTACCATAGCTCCTACCTGAAACTCTATATCCTTCCGTCTCTTATCCGCATAACTTTTCTGTCTATCTTGAACAACTTTCACTCTTTCTTGGATTTTCACTATCTTATCGGTAGTCAATTGCACAATCTCGGGGTCGGTCAACTGTTTCTCTCCAATCTCATTCCAACACAAAGGTGTCCTACATTTTCTACCATAGAACACTTCATATGGTGTCTCTTGGATGCTTGCATGATAACTATTGTTATATGCAAATTCAATCAATGGTATATGTCTCTCCCGTGATATGCGAAAATCAATCACACAAGCTCTCAACATGTCCTCCGAAGTCTGAATGGTGCGCTCACTCTGAGCGTCAGTCTGCTGGTGATACATGATGCTCATCTTAATTTGAGATCCCATTTCCCTTTGAAAACTTTGCCAAAATGCGGATGTAAACCGGGTGTCCCGATCTGACATTATGGACAATGGCACTCCATGCCTAACCACTATTTTATCGATATAAAGTATCACCAATCTATCAGCCGAATAAGTCTCCTTCATCGGTAGGAAATGTGATGAGTTGGTCAGACGATCCATGATTATCCAAATAGCATCATAGCCTTTCGGAGTTCTAGGTAGCTTCATTACAAAATCCATGGTAATATGATCCCACTTCCAAACTGGAATATCCAAGGGTTGGAGACCATACGGTCTTTGATGGTCGACTTTCACTTGCAAGCAAGTCAAACATCGTTCGACATAATGAGCAATATCCTTCTTCATTCCCGGAAGATCTCTATACATCTTGTTGTTATACGGATTTATAGAATAACGTGACTTGTGAGCTTCATCTAACACTTTCTTTTTCACTTGCCCCAACTTGGGAACCCATACCCTACCGTTGAAACATTTTATTCCACGATCGTCTTCCATGAAGGACGACACAAGTTCCATGATTCTTTCTTTCTTGAGATTAACTTCCAAAGACGTTTCTTCTTGACTGTTAGACTTTTAAAGTATGAGTCAAAAGATGGCAGGCTAGAGTGTTGACTTTCATCCGCATGTCTCCTCTTCAACAGAAATTAGTTAGACGCTCCTATCTGATGTGGCATTTTGTAATAGGCTAGAGTGTTGACTTTCAGTTGTTGGAATAGTATAAATAGATCTGTACTATCACTGTAATATGGGTCGATCAAAGATCATTTGTGAAGAACACTTTGCACATCTCTCTCAAGTACTTGTAATCAATCCACAGGTTATAATACGGAGTTAATTTGTTCTTCATTCTTTTACTGTTCTTATTACTGTGGATTAATCAATATTAATTGCTTCCGCTTACATTCTGATATATGAATTCATCGATTAATCATTGAAGAAGAAATCTGGAACCAACATTGACACTTTTTGATCTCATCAATTAGATCACATTTTGCTTCGGCTCGATAAGCCATAACCTTTGATGACTCTCCCCTTTCCTTGAGACTTAATACACCGGCTACTATGTTGGCCTTTCCCGGGTGATATTCGATCTCACAATCATAATTCGATAAGAGTTCTATCGATCTCCTTCGATGCATATTAAACTCCTTTTGATCAAACAAATGTCAAAGAATTTTATGATCCATGAAAACTTGACACTTGGTTGCATACATATAATGCCTCCAAATTTTCAAGGCAAAAACAATAGCCGCCAATTGTAAGGTATGCGTAGGGTATCGTCTCTCATGGTCTTTCAACTGTCGAGACGCGTAAGCTACTACCTTCCCACGTTGCATCAAAACACACCCTAAACCGAGTTTGGATGCATCACTATATACCACGAAATCTTCCATACCTTCCGGAAATGGTAAGATTGGGGATCTACTCAACATTTCTTTCAATGCTTGAAATGCTTTCTCTTGCTCCTCCGCCCAAACGAATTTAACACTCTTTTTGGTCAAAGACGTCAATGGAGTAGCCAACCGAGAGAAATCCTTGATGAACTTACGACAGTATCCCGCTAATCCAAGAAAGATCCTTACTTCCGATGAAGTCCTAGGAGGCTGCCAATTCTTGATGACTTCAATCTTTGTCGGATCTACTTTAATACCCTCTTGCGATACCACATGACCTAAAAATTGAACTTCTCTAAGCCAAAATTCACACTTAGAAAACTTTGCATGAAGCTTCTCGCGCTTCAATAATTGCAACACTAAATGAAGGTGTTCCTTGTGATCTTTCTCCGATCTTGAATAAATTAAAATATCATCTATGAAGACGATTACAAATTTATCCAAATACGATTGACACACTCTATTCATTAAATCCATAAATGCCCTCGAGGCATTAGTCAAACCAAATAGCATCACTAAGAATTCATAGTGACCATAAAGAGTTTGAAAAGTCGTCTTAAGTAAATCCTCTTCCTTTACTTTCAATTGGTGATAACCCGACCGTAGGTCAATCTTCGAAAAGAAGTTTGCTCCTTGCATTTGATCAAACAAATCATCTATCCTTGTTGAGTTCACGATAGTCAATACACATATGCATGGTTCCATCCTTATTTTTAAAAGACAGTACCGGTGCTCCCCATGGTGATGTACTCGGTCGAATGAACCCCTTGTCCAAGAGTTTTTGAAGTTGTGCCATCATTTCCTTCATCTCCGAAGGCGCCAAATGGTATTGTGCACCTGCTATTGGAGCAGTGTCGGGCACCAAGTCAATACTAAACCGAATCTAACGGTCCGGTGGTAAACTTGTCACATATTCTGGAAACACTTCGGGATAATCCCTTACGACATCCGCTTCTTCTAATTTATGTTTCCTTTTTTTGGAATCAATCACATATGGTAGATAACTCATGCATCATTTCCTTAAACAACGGTTAGCCTTTATCATTGAAATAAGGCTAGTATTCCTATCGCGTCTATTTCCATAAATCACCACAACTCCTTTATCTGATAAGTAAACATTGATCAATTTTTTATTACAAACAATATTAGCATTGTTTTTGGCTAACCAATCCGTCCCCAAAATAACATCAAATTCTCCCATTGGCATAGGATGCAATTGTAAGGGTACTGAACTACCCTCTAACTCGATTGAACAATCATCAAACACCTCCCTAAAACGTGATTATCATCCGTCGTCTCTTCCTCAAACACGTGGGCTAATTTCATAGGCCTCAAGTGTAAGAATTTCACAAAGTCGGGTGATACAAAAGAACGATTAGCTCTCGAATCAAATAACACCTTGGCACATAAAGAGTTTACCAAGAATGTACCTGTCACGACGTTCGAAATCTCCTCCGCCTCCACAGTAGTCAACTGAAATACACGTCTCTTCGGGCGTGCCAACTCCGTCTTTTTCTCGTCTCCATTTCCTCCTTGACGGTTCTTGTAAAATGTCGATCCGCTGATTCCCCTTTATTCAATTGGGGACAATCCATCTTTATGTGATCCGATGAACCACACTGAAAACATGATCTCCCCGATGGACAATCTCGGGAGAAATGACCGGGTAGTCTACACTGGTAGCACGACTTTGTATTTGATCCACATAACCCACGATGTACATGATGATACCTTCCTGGTATTGCTTCCCACACCATCCCATCTCCGCTTTTCTCCACCCCTCTCAATCACTTGCCGGTTATTCTCCTTCTCGGTCATCTCCGCCGCATCAACTGCCGCTTGAAAATTCGTAGGATTCCTTGTCGTGACCAACTTCCGGATGCTACCCTTTAATCCCCATATAACTCTCGACACGACGCTTTTCGATAGGAACATACATCTTGGCAAAATGAGACTTTTCTATAAACTTGTATGTATACTCTTGCACCGTCATGTTACCTTGTTCTAGCTTTAGAAACTCCTCTAGTTTCTTTTCTCCGCCAAAGGGAAAAATTGAGCTCTAAAATTAATCACAAATCATTCCCAAGACATCTTCTTAGCCGTCCCCAGTCTTTCCTTAGCGGACTCAATATCCCACCAATATATTGCATCCCCTTCAACATCGAGAGAGAATACTTTACCTTGTCCTCCTCTAAACAATTGCTTGTATCGAAAGCCATCTTCGTCTCTCTTATCCACTTGAGTGCCAAAACCGAGTCACGTTCTCCCTTGAAAGTGGGAGGCTTGCATGACATGAATGTTTTGAAGCATAACCCCCGGGTGGCTTAGGAACAATTGTTGTCATCGGGGTCGATTGAGAATGTCCACCCACTTCAGTCTTGGGTCGACTAGACCACTCCACTCCATTCCCTCACTTCTCTCATGGATCGCGGAATTCGAGCGTTGTTGATGAGTCAACGAAGTTTGGAGAGCGGTTTATATCTTCGCCATCTTATTAGAAAAAGCTTCTTGAGTCACAAAACCTTGAATCGTGGTACTCCCCCGACCCTTTCCACAACCTCGTCCCCTTGCACTAACTGAACTCTCCTCAACCGACAACTCCCACACTTCTCCCTCTACCTCTGCCTCTAGTGACCAAATCGGACAGATCCGGTGGTTCTCGTACCACTTGACTTAAGCTCCTCGCTCATCCACTTGCTCGTCCTCTTCGATGAGTTTGAGTGCTCAATGCACCCCTTGGCTCCAAAGGCCCATTCTCTTCCGGCTCAGACGAGTCCGGTCCTACAGTTGGAGTGTTTCTACTCCTTGATGGTCGAGTTGCCAAACTTCTTTTCTGCTATTAACATGACACATATAACTTAAACAAAAGTTCAAAGGAAATAAGGTAAAACAATTATGCACATGCACCTGTAAATTCACAATTACATTGGCCAAGTGTAGTTACAAATTTACCTTGCATGCTAGTTCTTACTGCCTATTATCAATTTCCCTCTCAAGATCTTAGTCCAATAGTCCCCTGTTTCTCTATGTCTCTATGGACATCTTCTGTAGCCTCTCGTATTAATCTATTAGGATGGGCAGAATCACTCGGTTGTTCACTCTCATTGTTTTCAGCCTCATCCTCACTTGACCCCTCACTTCCTACTATGGGCTCTAAGTGCTCTGGGGTAGGTATTCTCGGTTCTGAGAATACCAAAGAGCTTCTATAAGAAATGAGATTTGGAGAGGTTTGAGGAAAAAGATTAAGCATATACCTGGATAGTTCTCTCGGAGAAGGATAGCCATTTCTGTTAATCGTTGGCTTGTGAGAGCTCATTGTAGCGATCTTGTAGAATGGCTGAATGAAGGGTGCTTTCAAAGCACTTATGGCTGGGTAAGTGAAAAGGGAGAGGAATCTCGGGAACATTAGTACTGGAAGAGCTTTGCCATGGATCTGATATGAAACTTTGGTGTGCACAACAACTTTTAATTCTTGAAAGATCAAACTTGCATAATCCAAGGGCCTGTTGAAGTACATTCCATACATTATGGTAAGAATGTTCTTGCTTGCTTGATCTTGAGAACCGATTTTGCAAGTAAGGCTCTTTATGAGAATGAATACTAGCACATTCCACATGGGAGGCAACTTCTTCCTTTTGAATTCAGACAGCTTGGTGAGTTTTTCATTGTATCCCAAGAAATTTATGAATGCCAAAAACGCTTCTGGTGTAGGGTTCTGTTCAAGATCTGGATTTGGTACTTTTTGACCTTCAACATCAATAATAGGTAGGGCTAAATGGAAGAATCTGGAAATTTTCTTCTTTGTGATAGGTATCTCGATGGCATTCTCAGAATCTGTGGGATGTCCGAAATTTCCTAAGAGGGTTTCTTCCTTCGCGACATACAGTGTTTGCCATACTTCTTGGACATAGATCTCGGGCACATTTGGGTTGGTTAGGGTTAGGGTACAGTTTACTGGATGATATTGCAAGAACTCGATCATCACTTTATAGTCATCTTGATACGTATTTGGATCGAGAAGAACTTGCACATTGTTGGCTTTGAGTGGTAGCTTTACCATTGGGGTACTGTCTGCCATCGAATCGATTAATCGCCCTTCTTCTTCCTGCAGATTGAGATTTTCAGTTTGGTTTGCCATCGGTGATTTTGGGGATTTTTAAAGCTGAGAGTGCAGGGTAGCAAATAGGAATAGTAGCAGGAGGAGGAAGACGATGAGCAGTAGAATAACGAATTTCTATTTTTGAGTTTAGATAATGAGAAAGAGATTGAACTCGAGTGATTTTGGTTATCGAGGGGTTTTTGATTTGGGGAAAGTCAAACGGTTTATAGATACTGACGTAAGCAAGCAGGCCTGCACTCATGCAATCGGTCGATTAGTGACACGTGGAGGAATCTTTTTGCGTGTATTGAATGATTACGGACGTGTGTAAGATTTTGATGAGATACTGAAAGGTTTTTACACAGGTTTCGATGATAACCGATGCTGCTTTTATTATTTTGAATATTCCCTCCAAAAATTGATAATAAAAATTATCAATTAATCAACAAAAAATTGTGGATTAAAAGAGTAATTTTTGAAATTAATTGTTTTTGAAATAAAATAAAATTACACATTTGATGAAATGAGTCAGTTTTATACCAAATGAAAGATTTAAGTTCTATTAATAGTTTTTCTTAAGAAATTTAGTTAAATAAGAAAATTCTAAATGACCTTGAAGGCAAGAGATAAATTTAGAAGTAGCTTATTAAAAAGAAATTTCAAGAAAAAGACATAATCAGAGAACAGCGAACAAGAAAAATAATTGGTCATATAAAACATTTTTGAGACCAAAGAAGTTTTGTCAAGGGAACATCATTTCAGAAGAGTTTTATGTTAGGACTTCTAGTTTTGTAGAATCCTTGAAAGATTGTGCCAAACTCTTTCAAATCAAAACATTACTTATATTGAGAGAGAAAGCTATAGATATTTTGGTGCTTACATTATATTCACATTCACAAGTAAGATATATAAATTATGAAGTTCTTCATTATTGTTCTTAATTGATTTACATTATTATTGCTTTAATCTGTTTTCTGTCTTGTACTTGATACACTGGGATCAACAAGTGGTATCAGAGCCAAATGATCTAAGATTTGGACTGATTCTGATCAAATTCGCGAAACAAAAGGTAAAATTTTCGTAATTGCTGTTTTGGTGTTTTATCGCATAGGCTTACCTGACATAACCCCAAACACCCTTTCTGTTTATCTTTTATCGCACCATACCTACCCTGCTTAGACTCGATATCTGTTCTTATCAATTTCTTTCTTTAAGTTTAATCGAGTCTCAAGCTAGTAGTATTAATCGATAAATAGGTTAATTTTTATTTTTCTCAAGTCACGTTTTTTTTCCTTTTCTTATTGCTGTTTTATCGCCATAAGCCAGCCGACATTCATTCAAAACTTTAGTTTTCATCGCATCAATAGCAGCCGATAAATCTTCAAATTTTTTACAAATATGTTTTCACTGTTAATCTGCAAACCACTTTCGCTTATTTTAGCATTACTTTTGCTATTCTTTTTCAACAGAAAACTCAGGGTCTTTTGATTCCTGCAGCTTTTCTGGATAAAGAATCCTCTAGTAAACATCTTAAGCCTTAGGAAGTTTGCAGTAACTTTAATTGAGAAAATCTGGAACACGAGAACATAGCTGTTCTTTTCCTTAAAAAGACTAGATAACTCTGTTACGCTAGATCTTTTGGTCAAGAAACCTTCGTGTCTTAGCTTCCAGGTGCATCGATTAAAAGAACAAAACAGATTTTTCTTTCTTGTTTTATCGCATCTGCTAATAATTTTTTTTTCTCGGATTTAACCTACAGCTTTTATCGCGTCTAGGTAACCCAATAAACAACCAATCTTGAGTTTTTGTCGACTTTAGGTGACCCGATATATCTTTTCACCTTATCTATCTTACCCGATATTTCCTTTTAATCGATCCTCTTTACCCGATAAACTCAGTTACCCTATATTCATTGTTATCGCATCTCAATCACCCGATAAAACACTAAGCACAGTTACCCGAGATAAAATCTTCAATTCGCGAAATCTCAGAATTTTTTCAAAACTTTCTGATCGAGATCTGAATAAAATCAAGTACAATGACTTCACGGGAAGCTATGGCCATCGGTACCGACACAAGACCTCCAATTCTCTTCCGAGGGGAATATCCCCAATGGAAAGATCGTTTTTTGTTGAGAGAAACGATTTTGCCGAGGATATCATGCGCTCCATAAAGAAAGGCCCTCCGCCTGTTCTATATCATGACACTCCTGCTATGCTTAACAATGATCCTCCTATTGAGGCTATACGAGAAATCAAGCCCAAGAGTAAATACACCGATGCGGAAACGAAAAGAGCAAAAGGAGATCAACTTGCTCGTTCATTTCTATTACACAGTATTCCGAATGATATATACATGAGTATAGATAGTCACAAAAGAACGGCAAAAGGCATGTGGGAGCAAATCGAGAAGTATATGCTCGGTACGAAAATTGGTACACAAATAAAGATTACAAATTGTATTACTCAATACGAGGAGTTCAAGGCGAAGGAAGATGAAAGTCTCATTGACACATACACTCGTTTCGTTTACCTAATCAACGAACTAAGCAAAAACGAGATACGTAAGTCAAATATCGAAAACAACGTGAAGTTTGTTAGTAATCTTCAACCGGAAATTTCTTGCTGAACTCGATCTTCACGAGGTCTATGAGACTCTACAACAAGATGAAGCAGAAGTTCTCGAAGTTATGGAAGAAAACCGCCAAGCAAAAAAGACTCCCGAACCGATCGCCCTAGTAGCCAAAGAAGAAAATTTTACGACTCGAAGCATACCTCAAGAGAACGTATCAGATCTAGAAGAGGAAGAATATGACGATCCAGAGATAGCCCAATTTCAAAAACAACTGGCTTTTCTCACACAATCCTTTCAACGTAAATTCTCTCGTCGTCCGAATAACAATCAATTACGCTATGATTCGGGATTCAAAAACTTCGAACGAAAAGCCATTTTCGAGCCAAAACAAAAGAAAGAAGATACCCGCCCACCGGCTAAACATGAAGACAAATTTAAAGGCGAAAAGAGTTTGTGTTATAACTGTGGAAAAACGGGTCATTACGCTCGTGAATGCAAGAAACCCGTGGTCAAAGATGCCAACTATTTCACGTAGAAACTCATGCTTGCCAAGCAAGAGGAAGCCGGTAAAGTGCTAATGGCGGAAGACGATTACTTTCTACATCACGACGACGATGAACCGGACGAAGAAATTCAAGCTCATTTCAGCTTAATGGCTTACTCTGATCCTAAGGATGACGACTCATCAACCAACGCTTCCGACTACTCACCCGAGGTACGTCATTCTGACTATGACCACTTTATTTCTCAAATGAATTTGTTAAACTCTCAATTGAAAGATCTTAACTCTAAATTGAAAACCGAGAAACTCTCAGTTTCCAAATTAGAGGCACGTCTAGAAAATAATCATAACCAACTCATTCTAGCCACATCCGAGATTGCCAACTATAAGACTGATGTGCTCAATATACAAACCAAAAATGATGTTTTAACAAACGAAAATACTCAACTTAAACAACAAAACTCCAACCTCACAAAACATTAACAAGTTCGAAAATGAGGTCGAAGCTTTGTTGTCTAAACTTAAGTTGGTCACAAATCAAAAAGAAGACCCTTTCAACAAACTCAAAACCTTGGAAGTCAAATTGTATAAATTAGGACAAACTGAACAAACAATACATTTAAATGCTCCAAAGGAGTTATGTTTAAAGGCAGTTCTAGGATTTGACAATCCCAAAAGATTGGCAAAGGCCTTATACAACACCCCAACTCTCTATAAATTTGAATATCTAGACCTTGGTCCAGAATTTAAAATTCAATTTATGAAGTCTAATCCCAAAGTGGAAAGACAGGAAGATTGGAATCGGAAAAACCACAAGTTTCATCAAATTCCTTTTTGCAATCCAAAAGAAGTAGAAAAGGCATCCTCAAGTGGAACTCCTCCACCTACTTATTTTCCTTCCTATTCCGACGAATAAACTTCAAATCAACCCTCCGGAATATAAACCTTATATTCCCACCTTATTTTTAGAAAAGAAAATAGTTCAATTAGAAAAGGTGTTGGAAACTGAATGTTCTTCCTCGGAAAAGGAAAAAGATGCCTTAATCACAAAAATCCAACTATTAGAAAACAAAGCTTTACAATCAAATCCCGAAATTGAAACTGCGTCAAACATCTCTTCATGTAAAGCATTTGTTAGCTCATACTTGGATGATTGGGAATCCTACCACAAACTTCATCCTGGTTATTGTCCTCCTAAACATGTATCTTCCCTCCCTCGCGAACAAATAGATAAAGAGTTAAATGAACTTGATAGCACATCTTCTTCTGAACATAACTTCTCGGATAATGAAAATCTATCTGTTGATATTTTTTATTTCAATCCGACACTTCCAAGTCACGAGGAGTTTATTGATAAAGGTAAGAAGCCGATTGAATTTGTGTCTTTTCCAACTGTTGAGGATGAATGTTCCACAAGTTTTTCAAAACCTGAATCATCTCAAACAAAGACACCTACACAAATTATTTCTTAAATTTTACCTGCTCATAAAACTCCTATTTCAGCTCTAGCTCTTTAAAGACAAAGCAAATCTGGGTCGAAAGAGGCAAAGGCACATCAAAGTCATCTTCCCACAATAAACATAGTTTTCCCGATGTTGCTAGGAATAGTCGCAAATTTCATTTTCCATCTACTATTCATTCGTACAAACATTTGATTCATTTTTCTAGAAATAAAATATGTTGCTCAAATTGTGGTGTGAATGACTTTGTGCTTCTGAATGATTATGGTAATAATCGTTTTCAGGATGTGCATAATTCTCACAATTCATTTTATTATGGTTATAACAATTCATTTCATTATAAACCTGTTTATAAGTGGGTTCCTAAGAGGCCCTTGACTTCGGCACCGAAACCCCAATTCAGTTGGGTGCCAAAGGTTGCCAAGCCAACTAACCCCGAAGGACCCATTTTTAGATGGGTACCTAAATCTTCTTAAATTTTGCAGATTGGTCATGTGTGGTACTTAGATTCTGGATGCTCCAAGCACATGACCGGAAAGAAGGAGCTTCTTGCCAATTATGTTGAAAAACGAGGCGGCTCGGTACGATTTGGGAACAATCACTTCTCACCCATCAAAGGATATGGAGATATTATCAATGATAATCTTACAATCTCAAGAGTCTCTTATGTCAAAGGACTTGGTCACAATTTACTAAGTATCGGTCAATTCTGTGACAAAGAACTTGAAGTAAATTTCCGTACCGAAAGATGTTGTGTTCGAACATATGAAGGTCAAGAGCTGATTACCGGAACCCGCAAGTCTAACCTTTACACCCTTGATCTATCAACGGTGAAACCACCCACTGACATTTGTCTTCTCTCAAAGGTAGACAAAGAGAAAAACTGGCTATGGAATCACAGACTATCCCACTTAAACTTCAAAAATCTTCGTAAACTCGCAAGTGGAGGGTTAGTCTCCGGTCTACCAAAGATGAAATTCGAGACGTCACACTTATGTGGTGCTTTTGAAATGCGCAAATGAAGAAGGCGTCTCACAAACCAAAATTAGAACACAACACGACACGTCCTCTTCAACTGATATACATGGACTTATGTGGTCCCATGAGAACTCAAAGCATCCACGGAAAGAAATACATTCTCGTGATGGTGGATGATTATTCTAGGTACACGTGGGTAAAATTTCTTCGATCGAAGGACGAAGCTCCCGACACAATTATCGCATTTTTGAAGAACATTCAAGTTAGACTGGAGCTTTCTGTCCAAACGATTCGTACAGATAATGGCACCGAGTTCAAAAACCGCATGCTTGACACCTATTTCACTTATGTGGGCATCACTCATACGTTTTCCGCACCAAGAACTCCCCAACAGAATGGTGTCCTGGAACGCCGGAACCGTGCGCTAGTCGAAGTTGCTCGTACAATGCTCGCTTATTCCAAACTTCCACATCATCTCTGGGCCGAAGCCATTCATACTGCATGCTACACTCAAGACACCGTATGAGCTAATTAACAAATGAATTCCTTCCCTCTATCATCTTCATACATTTGGTGATGTTTTGTTATGAATGATAACAACAATCTTGGGAAGTTGCAACCCAAATCCGATGAAGCCTATTTTCTGGGGTACTCGCCAAATACCTCTGCCTTTAGAGTCTACATGAAGAATGCAAGGTGCGTCACCGAGAGTGCAAATGTCCACTTCGACACAAAAGCAGAAATGATTTTCGAACCTCATAGTACCGAACCGTTTATCACTGGCGTCTTAGCTTCCGAACACCTCAGTTCAGAACCTGCTCAAAACCCGACTACTCCAAATCAAACTTCAACATCCGATTTGGATAATCTGTTCCAGCACATGTACACCGAATACCTCGGAACGAATTCCGAGACAACAACTGAACCCCCCCCCCCAACGTTGGAAGTTGTCGAAACCCCCACTAGCTCTCCAACTCCTAATTCGACCAACCCTACTGTCAATTCCCCCATCCCTCAAACGAGCCTACCCACTCCGAGTGAAGTCGCTCCTCTCCAAACACGTTTAACCGAAACAACTCACACTACATCAAATCCGGAACCATCATCCTCCACAACTCAACCGCCTATCACGATAAGGGAACTTTCTACCGACGTTTCACCAGCCTTAGAATCTGTGCAAGATCTTCCCCTTGGTCAATACGTGGATGAAAATTCCGGAACCATGACTGCTCAACCACTTCCTCATACAACCAAATGGATACGATCTCACCCACCCAACCAAATCATTGGTAACCCTTCCAATCCGGTCACAACATGGTCTGCCTCGGCCAATGAATGTTTATTCTCATCATTCTTAAGCAAAATTGAACCAAAGAACTCCACAAGCTCCAAGATCAGCAACGGGTACCTCAACTCGTCCACAAGCCACTCCTGCCAACCAACAACAAAATCAGCCAACGGTTGAAAAGCCTTCAGATGATTCTGAAGTTGGAAGGGCGTCTCGCCCACAAGAACCCAAATCAAACACGGAGGAACTGGTCAACGTTCAGAATCTAAGGGTTCAAGTTCATAACTGGTTCAAAGATCCTTATGCTTCAGTACCCGGTGAAGAAGATTACCTACACTTACAGCATGCAAATCTTGCGTATCAACCTGGAGCTCCAGATGCTATAGGTTTACTGCCACATCAAATCAGGTGGGAAAGGATTCTGATTGAAAGAGACTCCAGATGGGCAAATCAACAAATCAGAGTTCCTTATCTTGAAGAAACGATGAGCAAGATATTTATGGAAAAGAAAAACGAAGAAGATTTGTCTCACGTTCACCAAGTCATGGATATGAATCCGGAGCAAACAAAAGAGTACGTGTGGTTATTGGAGCTGAAAGCCCAATCTCCGGAAAAAGTTATGTCTCGATTCAAGATTGTTGGAATCAAGGAAATCAGCTATGAAAAGTGGCTACATGTCAAGTTTCCATCCTTCCGAGTACTGCCAGAAAACGAAAAGGAATATTATTTCACTGAAGATGATTTTGCAAACATTGACGTGACGGATATGGAAGAGATATATATATGGATCTGCAAGACAAACCAAAAAGAAACATTGATGAGAAAAGGGCCTTACGAGCAATTGTTAAGCATGTACAGAAAGTGCTAAGATTCAACTATCTTCATGATCTACAAAGAGGTATAGAAAGAAAACAAAAGAAGATTTATCTGAACAAGTCAGATCAAAGTATTCCGGGGCTCGACCAACTCGATGTGCTTACTTTTCGGCATGCTCCAGCGTTTGGTGTGGTGTACTTAAAAGCTACTGGGGAGAAAAGATTCTCAGAAGTTCCTGCTTACTCATATGGTACTCTAACAAGTATTCGCAACAGATTATCAGCTGAAATCAGTACTGACATGAAGAAGAAGCCGAGACAGTTCAAGACAGATCAAAGAGAAGATATTCTTAAAGGTATTGAGCTGATTGACAAGAGACTGATCTATCGCCAAACTATTCGACGTTTTGAAGGGATGTTCGAGATGAGAAGATAAAGATACTTTATGTCACAAAGGGGGAGATTGTTAGGACTTCTAGTTTTGTAGAATCCTTGAAAGATTGTGCCAAAAGTGTAAAATAAGGAACGGATAAGCTTTTGTAATTAAGGCAACTTTAGTTGACCTTAAACTCTAAACATTCCTTATTCAACTCAAACTCTCTAGTATATATAGAGGCTTAGATCATTCATTAGATATTACTTCATATATTGAGAGAGAAAGCTATAAATATTTTGGTGCTTATATTGTATTCACATTCACAAGTAAGATATATGAATTATGAAGTTCTTCATTATTTTTCTTAATTGATTTATATTATTATTGCTTTAATCTGTTTTTTGTCTTGTACTTGATACACTGGGATCAACATTTTAGTTGAATCTGAGATTTCTTAATAACCTTGACGGTAAGAGTTATTCAGAAGTAACTAATTCGCAAAAACTTTCTAAGTAAAGGTATGTTCAGAAGACAGCTAACTTCTGTTAGACTTGATTTGAAGAATTGAATTCTCCCTCTTGAATATTGCACGAGTCGGTGCTACCCCTCAAATCTGCAGTGTGCTCCCCCTCGAAATTTTCTTATTTGACTTCCCCTTTGAAATTTGAGTATGTTTATCCCCCTTAACTTCTGCAAATTATGCTGCCCTTTTAAGAACAGAGGTGTCCAGAGGCTTCTGAGTGCTTCTAAGTTGATCATCAGAAGTGACCAGAGGCTTCTGGGCGGTTCTGATTTGTTGTTTAACACAATTAAAAATGACTAAGTAAAGAAAATAAAGATATATAGAACAAGTGAATTGGCTCAATCCTATGAAGGTCATAGAAATTAAGATAATTACATGTTTAGCATACCCAACTTGCTAATTAGAAAATTGAATCGCTTTTCATCCAGAGATTTTGTAAATATATCAGCAAGTTGGTAATCAGTGGAGACAAAATACATTTCAATTGTCCCTTTCTCCACATGATCCTTAATGAAATGATACCTTACATCAATTTGCTTGGTCTTTTAGTGCTGAACTGGATTTTTAGTGATGGCTATAACACTTTTTGAGTCACATAGGATGGGTATCTTGTCGTACACCATACCATAGTCTCTGAGTTGAGTTTTCATCCAGATTACTTGTGTACAACTAGTAGCAGCTACATATTCTGCTTCTGCTGTGGAGGTTGAGACACAATTTTCTTTCTTGGATGTCCAACTTATCAGTCTATTTCACAGAAGTTGACAGCTACCAGAGGTGCTTTTTCTGTCTAACTTACATCCTGCATGATCAGAGTCAGTGTATGCAATTAAATCAAATTTAGAATTTTTTGGATACCAAAGGCCCAACGAGGATGTCCCTTTTAGGTATCTAAAAATTCTTTTGGCAGCAGCCAAATGAGATTCTTTTGGATTGGCTTGAAATCTCGCACAGAGGCAAGGAGCAAACATTATATTTGGTCTACTTGTTGTCAAATACAGAAGGGAACCTATCATACCTTTGTAGTTCTTTACATCAACAGATTTACCATAGAGATCTGGATCTAGTTTTGTATTTGGAGAGATTGGAGTTTTCATAGTAGTGGAATTTTGAAGTTTGAATTTCTTTAACATGTCAGAAACATACTTGGCTTGATTTATAAAAATGCCAGAGGCAGTTTGTTTGACTTGAAGTCCTAAGAAGAAAGTTAATTCTCCCATTAAACTCATTTCAAATTCATTTTCCATTAATGATGAAAACAAATCAGCTTATGTTTGATTAGTAGAACCAAATATAATGTCATCTACATAAATTTGAACCACAGTTAAAGTACCATATCCTCTTTTGATGAACAGGTTTGTATCGATCTTACTTTTTTCGTATGAATGCTTAATCACGTATTTTGACAAACATTCATACCAAGCTCTCGAAGCTTGCTTTAAGTCATACAGAGCTTTGTCCAGAAGATAAACGTGATCTGGTTATCTTGAATTTTCAAACCCAGACGGTTGTTCGACGTACACTTCTTCTTTCAAGTCTCCATTTAAGAAGGCACATTTAACATCCATTTGGTATACCTTAAAGTCTTTGTATGCAGAGAAGGCCAAACATAATCTTATTGCTTCAAGTCTTGCAACTGGAGTAAAACTTTCATCGTAGTCGATCCCTTCTTCTTGATTATAACCCTTGGCCACCAATCCTGCTTTGTTTCTTATCACAATACCATCTTCGTTCTTTTTGTTTCTGAATATCCACTTAGTACCAATGGCTATTTTGTTTTTAGGCAGAGGTACTAATTTCTATACTTTGTTCCTGTCAAATTGAAGCAGCTCTTCTTGCATAGCTTCCACCCAGCTTGGTTCCTGTAAAGCTTCATGAACCTTCTTTGGCTCGATCATGCTCAGAAAATTTACAAAGAAGGCTTCATTGGCAGTTGCAGATCTGGTTTTAACCCCTTCAGATGGATCTCCAATAATTAGATATGGAGTGTGAGATTTTGTCCATCTTTTCATCCGTGTTTGAGGTATTTGTTGGGTCAGAACTTCTGTATCTTCTGCTATTGAAATGGGTTCTTGGTCTGGAATCGCTCCTAATGTCTCCCCCTCAAATGAAGGTAGAGAGGTAACCTCTGGACTTTCATTTGGTGATACATGACCAGAGAGAGTGATCCTAGAAGCTTGAAGTACTTCAGGAATATTCAATGGTGGGTTAGTGGGTATTCGCTATGAAGGTATTTCTTCGCTGAGAAAATCATCAAATAAAGCATCAATCTCGGATTCTCTGGAACCTGAAAGGTAATCAGAAGTAACAGTATTAAGTTTGAGTTCTGAATTGGAATATTCAGAAGTTAATTGAATTTGATCATCAAAATCGATATTTATGCTCTCCATTACAATCTTAGTTCGTAAATTAAAAACCCTAAAAGCTTTTGAATTTAACGAATGTCCCAAGAATTTGGCTTCATCAGATTTCTTGTCAAACTTGCCAAGTTTGTCTCGATCATTCAGAATAAAACACCTGCAGCCAAAAATGTGAATTTTTTTGACAGAGGGTTTTCTTTTATTTATCAGCTCATAAGAAGTTTTGAGGTGCCTCTTGATTATGAATGATCGATTATGTGTAAAATATGCTGTGGCTACAGCTTCTGCCCAGAAATTGATAGGTAGACCAGAAGCTGCAAGCATTGTTCTGGCTGCTTCCACTAATGTTCTGTTACGTCTTTCTACCACACCATTTTGTTGAGGAGTCCGTACAACAGAGAAGTTTTGGGTAATTCCATTTTCTACAATGTATTCTTCAAGCTTGGCATTCTTGAATTTAGTACCATTATCACTTCGCAGCTGCTGTATTCTAGTCATCATATTCTTTAACACTATTGGCACTTCTGATTTTTGTCGCACAAAAGCAAGCCATGTATACCTGGAAAATTCATCTATTAGTACCAAGATATACTTTTTGCTAGATAAGCTCTGAATTGCAATGGGACCACAGAGGTCAACATGTAGCATTTGCAGAGGTCTAGTGCATGAATTATCACTCTTGGTTTTGTGAGATGCTCTTTTTATTTTGCCTATTTCACATGCAGGGCAGAGGTGATCCTTCTGGAAGTGTACCTCTGGGAGGCCCTTTACCAGATTAGGTTTTACGAGCATTTAAAGATTTTCAAAGTTCAAGTGAGACATTTTATGATGCCATAACCAAGCAACTTCACTCTTCTTGGAGATTAGACAGAGAGTTTCCTTAACATCCTTGGACGTAAAATTCATCATATATAGATTACCTTTTCTGTCCGCTCTCCATAGTTCTTCACCTGCCTTAGAGAATAAGTAACAATGTTTTTCATCAAATACAACTAGCATTTTAGAATCACATAGTTGACTTACACTTAACAAGTTATATTTCAATCCAGAAACATGAGTTACTTTGGATAAGGTAATATTACCTTCTTGAAGAGTACCGTAGCCTCTTATTTGACCCTTACCATCATCAACAAACGTTACTGCTCCACCGATTTTGTCTTTAAACTTGAAGAGTATGTTTTTTGTTCCAGTCATGTGCCTCGAGCATCCAGAGTCAAGATACCAGATATGCACTCGTTGTTTCTACGATCAAAGTCAGAGAGATTTAGGTACCCATTTCATAATGGGTCCTTTAATATTAGATTTGAATTTTTGATCCTTTTGTTTTATCGTTTCCTTTTTAACAAAAGCATGATTGGGTTTTCCAGAGGTTACTGGTTTGCCCTTTTTATTTGCATTGTTCCTTTTGGTGTGATTTCTGAAGTTGGAGTACTGTTTATTTTTTAGAGAAATAATCAGAGGGCCTTGAGAAAAATTGCTTGAGTTTAAAGAAAAAGGAGAAGCATTCTGAATTTTGAAACATAAAAGATTGCTTGAAATTTTCATTACTAGAATGATAATTACAATTTTTCTTAATTATGTCTATTCTAGTATCGGTAGTTCCATCGAACTTCTTATCTAGGCTAGACTTATGCTTAGAAGTAAATGTGTTCTTCTGTGGGGGCTTCCTCTGATAATACTTCTTATGAACTTTGGGTTTTACTGAAACAAAAGTAGAAGAGATTGTTCCTGAATACTGAAACATAAGTAAACTTCTGAGGTTGTGATTGCTGAGATTGTTCCTGAATATTGACTTTCCTTTTGAGACTTTCTTCCTTTTCGAGTTCAAGACAAGTTTTAGCTTGAAGACACATTCCAAGAAAATCTCTTTTCTCTGTCCTTTAGGAGGCACAGAGATTATTGGTATGCCACTTGAATGTTTTTCAACATTCGACCCAGAGGCTCTGATTTCCAGAGGTTCATTAGTGTATAGGAAAGGAGCATCCTTATTTTTGATTACCTCTGGAACCTTTGTGTACTCTTGTGGCAAGAGATTTTCAAAACTAGTAATATATTTCTTTGAATTATCAAAGAAATCATCATCATCTTGATCATCAGTTTCCCAGGGATAAGTAATAAACTCCAAATTGTCTTTGTTTTCGGAAAGATTTAAGTCAACAAAAGAACAAGGAAAGATCTCTGGATGGTTTTCAATAGAGTTTTGTTGAGTATCTAAATGTTCAAGTTTAAAACACTCATCCAGAGTTGAAAGAATTTCGTTTTGGAAAGTAAGTCTTAGCTCCTCTTCTTCTTGTACAGGTATAAATTCATCAGCTTCTGGATTCAAAGTTATATGAGTAAACGATCCAAATTTGAAAATATCACTCTTCTTTTGAACTAATTTTAGATCAACGTGAGTTGTTTTTTCAGAAGAGTATTTGATATTTTTGTATTTGAGTTTTCTAATACAATGACCACTTTCGTACTTTGATTTTTTGAAAACTGATTGCTCATATAAGACAAGAAAAACAGGCTTTTGTTCTTTCCCTATACAAAACACAAGTTCTAGAGTAGACCGTTTTTGACACGTGTATGGGTCCAGATCCTCAAAACCAAGGCCGTTTTTCCCTATTTGTGTATTGATTTTATCATACACTTTCTGAGCATCCAGATATTTTTTGATCTGTAGCTCTTTGTTTTCAAGCTCTATGTGCAAAAATTCTCTTACCTTTTGAAAATAATTTTTAAGTGCTACAAAATTCAATCTATCACTTTCTTTAACCTTAATCTCTTTATCTTTGCCTTCCAGAAGTTTGACGAAGTTCTGTTTCTCTTCCTTGAGTTTGACTTCTGTAGTTTTCAAAGTTTGGAAATGTTTTCATACTCAACAGATATTTCCAGCTTTTCATCAGTTAAAATATCCCTTTCTCTTTTCTAAATATCTCTCTCTTTGAATTGTAGAAAAAGTTTGTTCAAGATTTTTCCTCAATTTCTTTTCTATAATAAGCTTTTGCTTTAGATTTTCAAAATCGTTGGTTAGAATCATTATGGTATTTTCAAGTTCCGAGAATTCAGATAGAGTACAAACTGGAGTTTCAGAAGGCTGATCTTCTGATTCATCTGCCTTAGCCATTCAACAGAACATGGCTTCATCTCCGCTTGAATCGTCATCCAGCCAATTCTCTTTTTCAGCATAGTGAGCTCTTTCGACTATGTTGTACTTGTATTTGTTCTTGTAGTGCGGTTTGTCTTTTTCAAGAGAACCTCTGCAGTCTTTGGAATAGTGGCCTGGCTTTCCACATCTGTAACACACATCCTTCTTCTTCTTCTTCAGC
This sequence comes from Silybum marianum, assembly GCA_036898165.1. Taxonomy (NCBI): domain Eukaryota; kingdom Viridiplantae; phylum Streptophyta; class Magnoliopsida; order Asterales; family Asteraceae; genus Silybum; species Silybum marianum. Next base: position 7,423,947 of record CM072540.1, on the reverse strand, counting down.
TCTTCATCTTTCTTTTCTGCTTCTGATTTTTCAGCTCTCTGGATCTCTTGCCTTGAAGCATAAGTTTGAGTGGGGCGATCAAATCTTCTGTTCCCTTGAAAAGATCTATTACCAAACTTTTTGGTGAATTGTTTGGTAATAAGTGCTAACCATTCTGCAAAATATTTTATCTCATCATCATCAGAATCAGAAGCATCTTCTGGACTTGCTTCTGAAATGAATGCCTTACTCTTTCCTTTCCTCTTAGTCTTTTTACTCCTTCTGCCTGATCCTCTGGATTCAGAGATTAGGGCCAGAGGTCCACCAATTGAAGTCTTCTTCTGAACAACTTCCTTTTCATGTGCCCGAAGAGTGCCAAATACATCGTACAAACACTACATTTCTAAGTCTTGGTTTGCTTGAAGAGACATGGAGAGATTAGACCACTCTGGATTTAGTCGTTTAAGAAATAAGACATAGTTGTCTTCCTTGGATCTGACTAAATCACATCTGTTGCACAGATTTATCAGAGTGTTAAATCTCTGAAAGGTCTGCTCCAGAGTCTCTTAATGGCTTGAAAACGATTATATTTGTTCAGAGCTTGAGCTCTTCTATTTTTTCTTCATCTTTACTCCTCCTTCAAGAATATTTTCAAGCTGATCCCACAACTCCTTTGCAGTGTCACATGAATCCAGAGATTGGAAAATCTCATTTGAAATAGCCATAATCAGAAGACTTTTTGCCTTTTTGGCAACTTCCACCTTAGCCTTTTCTTCATCAGAACAATTTTCTCTAAGTTTTGGAACTTGACGAGCATGAATTTCATCAGTGTTTACAGTAGCAGGAACCCTTGGAATGGTGGTCATTGGTATAAATGGACCATTCAGTACAGTAGGATAAAGTTCAACATCTAATCCTTCATAGAAATTGATCATGCGGATCTACGATTGAGGATATTCATCACGGATTAGAGTAGGAGGTTTGGTCAAGGATCCGGAGATGTATATGGAGTTCATGTTTTCATTTGCCATTTTTGCAGAAAACAGAGATTTAAGAAAAATGCAGGAAATACTATTGAAATTTGGAACAAATAAATTTCAATTGAATCGAAACGAAACGATATTCTTACCGATTTTCAGATTTAAGCCAAAATTACCACTGATTTAGAGAAAATTGTATGAAATTAACAAAATCTCGAAAAACAGGGCAGAATTGAGAACCGTAGTTTAAAAATGAAATTAACTGCTAGTTGAGTAGGGATTTCTCCAAACTGGACGAGATCTAATAATCAATAGATTGATTATCAAGCTTTGATACCAATTGTTGGAACCCAGATCCCTTTCTTTACAATAAATCAATAGATTGTAATAACAGAGTATGAGAGGAAGCAATACAAATCTATGATTAATACTAAACAGTAATAATAACAGTAAGAACGGTTTGAAGATCAAATGAGAAATCGTATTAATAACCAGGAAATTGATTACAATACGTAGGAATGAATCACACAATTTCTCTCAAAGATCGTCTCCTATTACAGTGAAAACTGAATCTATTTATGCGATTACAAAGTAAAAGTCAACAATCCAGCCTATCAGGATTTGACACGTCAGCTATGCACGTAACAGAATCAGTTACCTACAGGGACGCACAGAAAGTGTGATCGCCATGTCATGACAAGCGTGTGTGGGATAATATTTGAGATCCAGAGGTTCTTCAAGTCTCTGAGTGCCTCTTAGATGACGTGAATCAGAAGATGAGCTTCTGACTTAACTTCTGATCTTCGATGCTTGTAATATTCTGGTTCATACTTTTCACAAAATGAAGTCTAACATGTATCTATCCTTGTGGATAGTGAGTCGGTGAGATTTCATCGTATAGATCTTGCAGAATGGTTGTACGCATTGGATGTGCCATTTTGAGATGGCCCTTTGGATGAATAGAGACAGAAATCGTGGGAACATTAACGCTGGTAGAGCTTTGGCTTTCTTCAAAAGCAGATCTTTGTTATGTATAGCACCATAGATCTCTTGAAAAATCAAATCTATGAAGTCTAGAGGATGGCGGAAGAACATGCCATACATTATAGTGATGGCATTGGTGCTGGCTTGATCCATTGAGCCAATTTTGCACGTTAAGCTTTTGTTGATTATGGAGACAAGTACTATCGACATAGGTGGTAGGCACTGCCTTTTGAAGTCAGAGACTCTGGTGATTTCCTTGTTGTACCCTAGGAATTTCAGAAATTCCACCAGCACATCAAAAGTAGGGTGCTGCTCAAGAGTTGGGTTTGGCACAAAAGTATTTTCATTCTCTCGAATAAATGATTCTGGAAGATGAAACAACCTTGCTATCGTCCTTCTCATAATCAACACTTGAATCGCATGTTGGGTATACAGAAACTTCCTTCAAGAGTATCTTCATCTTTTATGTACATAGATTGCCATACTTCTTGAACAAATTGTTCTGGAACATTGGGATTGGCAATTGTTAGGGCTCGGTTTAGGATATGGCTTTGAAGAAATTCTATCATGATGCAATAGTCGGCTGAGTAGGTTTGAGGATCAAGGAGTACTTGGAAGTTGATTGGTTTATAGGGTAAGAACACGATAGGGGTACTTTCAGCAGTGGAGTCGATCATTTGGTCTTCTTGATTTTGCACATTAGCAGGGATTTCATTCAAAGCACCCATTTGGGAGTTTGGGTTTTTGTGAACTTGAAGGTTTGCAGCAATGGGGATTCTTGATGAACAATGTAATTCGAGAGTAGGGAGATGGTAAAAAGTGAAAGTGAAGCGGCGAAACGAGTTTAAATGGTAAGAATTGAAAATGAACTCGAGTGGTAAAAGGATAGGGAACGGTTTTGCTGACGTGGGTTGTTTAGTGAAAACGCATGCGAACCATAGGGATTTTATGCTTGTGATGACGGTTCATATTTGGCTCGTTTAGGACTTCGACACGTGTCCTTGTCAGAAAAAGGGTTCATTTGGAATAGGCGTCTGTAGCGTGCAGAAAACCAAACGTTTTCCTTTAACCCTTTGAATTCAAACGCTTATCTCAGAAAATTTATTTGAAAATCAATCAAACTGGTTTTAAGAGATGTCATTTTATGACCAGTATAAGGATCATTTAAAAATAAAGAAAACGAGAAGAACACTCTTTTAATAACCTTGACGACAAGAGAGATTTAAAGATTGGTTTTTCTTAAGTCCTTATTATAAATATCCTTTCAGAAGATTTGGTAGACATAGCAGAGGCCTCTGTATAACCTTGAGGCAAGAGCTAGTACAGAAGTTCTGAATGGCTACTTTTATCTTCAAAACCGTTTTCCTTTATCTTTAATTCAGATGTTCTGTGATCCAGACAATTTTAAAACTTTGAAATACTTTAAAATCATTCCATTGTTCAAGTAAAACGTTTTGGGACCAAGAGAAGGTTTGTGCCTAATTGGATGACTTTTCAGAGAAGATTTTATTAAATTAGAAGCTTCTGGATAACCTTGACGGCAAGAGTTAGTCCAGAAGAGAATGATATGCAAAAAATTTCATAGAAAAATGTATTCAACAAACTTCTAAGACACCTTAGAGACTTCAATGATTTGATTCAGAAGTCTTGGATGTAATGGGTTCTTTTTGAAAAATGAAAGGCTAGAAGGGAAGATAGGCATGCCAGAAACTTCTGATTGTCCTTGTTAGCAAGAGTTCATTCAGAGGTTCTGAACACACTCTCTTCTTGAAAGGTGTTTTTCATACAGAAATTGAAATTTCTCCGCCTTGAATTATGCATGAGTGTTTATAACCAGAGACTTCTGGCATGCTTGCGATGATAAGATGAGTTCATAAGTCGATGAAAAGTAAGAATAAAAGACATGCTTTAAACAAAAGTACAGAAGAGCTATTTGAGGAATAGCTTCTGGATTTGCATCACATATTAAGCATGCCCAACCTGCTGACTAGAAAATTGAATCGATTTTCGTCTAAGGCTTTTGTAAAAATATCAGCAAGTTGGGAATCAGTGGAAACAAAGTACATCTCAATAGTATCTTTTTTCACATGATCCTTTATGAAATGATACTTGACATTAACATGCTTGGTTTTTGAATGCTGAACTGGATCTCCCGTGATGGCTATCGCACTTTCTGAATCACATAGGATTGGAATTTTGTCATAAACAAGGCCATAATCTCTTAGACGTGTCTTCATCCAGATAACTTGTGAATAACAGCTAGCAGTAGCAACATATTATGCTTCTGCTATAGAAGTTGACACACAATTTTTTTCTTGGATGTCCAATTTATTAGCCTGTTTCCGAGAAGTTGACAGCTTCCAGATGTGCTTTTCCTGTCAAACTTACATCTTGCATGAGCAGATTGTAACACCCGGAAATTTTAGTTAAGGTTATGAAACCTTGGAAAAGACTGATACAAGGAATCTGATATTTCAGGCTGATTTTTAAGTGTTTATATCATGTTTGGTTGGAGACTTAAAGAAGGAGTCCAACGATATTTTTCAGAGTCAATTTGGAGCTAAGACGAAGCAAATATGGGCAAAACAGCGTCTAAGGCTAGTTTTCACGTGGGTTAGGCCGGAAGCTAGTTACAAAAATCTCGGGCCAGTTACAACTAGCATCCAAATTAGCGTCAGACACTATTGAGGGCCGCGTGGGTTACGACCCCAGTTATAACTGGTGCCCACAACTGGCGTTGGCCTTTGGTTGATGCTGATTGATGCATTTAAGTGGGTTTTCAGCTCATTTCCCCAACACACTTCACCAACACGATTTTTCTCTCCTTACTTCTCCCAAAGGTCGATCTTGAAGCATTTATTTCCCAAGATCTACCCAACCCAAAGCATTTAATCCTCATTGAAGTCAAAGATTTGAAGTCCAAGCTTCAAGGGTTTGCATTCCTCATCAAGTTTCCATCCTCTTCACCATATTTGGAGTTTTTTAGGGTTTACCTAACATTAGCCTTGTGAGTTCAAATCCAAACTTTATAAACTCAAATACTTGTTATAAATGTTGTATTTACTGATTTTAAGCTTATGATTTCAAGTATTATGTATTTGGGTTAAGTTTGGAAGTTTTAGGTCAAAATGAGAAATTTCGGTATTTTGTTATAGATGATGAGATGAGCATCATAAATGGTTTATAACACTTGGAAAGTTCCTATGAGGAGTAATTCCTTGATTTTGGTACTAAAATGGTTTGACCTAATTTTCGGTAAAATACGTATTCCAAAAGAGAAATGTTTATACAAAGGTTTTCAGTGTGTGGAACACTATCTACCCCTCGTTTGATGTAGTTGATTATTAGACTAGAATGATATGGATCCATAGGCATAAGAGTCGATATTTAATGTCGTGAAGGATAGAATGAACCCACTTTTAATTGGAAATAGGCATTGTGATAAATTGTGTAATTTCCAATCTATCCTTTCACTATCTCGGAATATGCATTGTGGATTTGCATGCAATTCTTGAGATTTGAGATTTTGTGCACAAATGACTAAAGATTGTATTGTGGTTGATGTCAACTTTTTGATCCCAGATAAACAAGCACAATGACAAGTAAACGTTAATGGCAAAGGTAATACGACAATAAAGATGTTAAAGAACTTATGTAGTCGTATATCTCTTGAATGTATAATCGATTACAATGATATCACAGTTCCGGCTCTCTCTCTAATGAATCGACTTGTATGAAAGTAAACCCTAGACTCCTATTTATATTGCTAGGCCTACGCTAATTAAGGAAACAAAGAGTTTAAGAAATTATAAACTTCCTTTTACAATCAAGCATATCTTTTCCTTATTTTGACACAATTAAATAATAGACCTAAGAATCTCCCCCTTTGTGGCAAAATCAGTCTTCACCTTTTCAGCTCAAACATGCCTTCAAATCTTCGGAGGGTTTGTCGATAGAGAATTCTTTCATCGATTATTCTGATAGCTTCTATGAGAGAGTTTCTTCGGTCGTTGCTCATCCTTGTCGTGTTCTTCCTATCCGTAGCCAATTCTGACGCAAGTCTATTTCGGATTCCCCACAATGTACCATCAGAATATGCAGCCACTTCATGAAATGTAAGAAACCGCTTTTCTCGAGAGGCGTGCATCCAAATAACTCCATGAACAGGATAAGTGATGACGGTAGCAACTAGAGTGCTGCTTGGTACAGGTTATGATTGATCAGGCTTAGGAATATGTATCTTCTTTTGCTCGCTTTCTATCCCACATTGAAGATCGTGCAGATAGTTGTACTGTAGCTCTTTCTGAACATGCCTTACCACTGCCCTTAGTGCCCTTTGCTCGTGTTCGTTTCGGTTTCGCTTGTCCTTCAAGTCGTTGTAGATGGTTTCAAAGTCCATTATATCAAGGTTTGCAAACGCTAGTACAAAAATGTGCTTTTGTGATGGTTTTGAAAAAATAGGTTTATAACAATTTGATAAAAAACCGTTGCAAGAAGTCACAAAAAAATTTAAAGAATCGTTTTAGTAACAAATTTTATAAACAAACATTACTATTACCAAAAACCTCGAAACTTAAAGCAACGGTTTAGAAAAAACGTTAATAAAAGGTCCCCTAAGGTAACGGTTTAGGACCATTTAGAAAAATTGTTGCTTTATGTTGTGATTGTTTTTATAAATTGTTGTCATGTAAGACCCTTTAGTAACGGTTTTTGGTTAAACCGTTGCTTTAAGTTGTAAAGGTTTTAAAACACTGTCACCGAAACTAAAATATATATAGCAATGTTTAATTGAAAACCGTTTCCAAAGGTCACCAAGTTCTTTGGCAATGGTTTTGCAAAATTTGTGTCACTAAAAGTTAGTCTATGGCAAGGGTTCTTGAAAGATGTGCGTCACCATATGTCATGTTTTGGTAACGATAATAGAACATTTACATCACCATATCTCAAGCTACATTGATGGGTTTGAATAATTTTCGTCACCATATGTCTTGTTATGGTGACGGTTTTGAGTATCTTACCATATGTCATTTTATAGTAATGGTTTTGAAAAATAAATGTCACCATATTTTTTTGTTATAGTGACGGTTTAAAAAAATTACATGTCACAACGGTGACAATTTTGTATTATAAATGTCATCAAATATCCTGCTATTGTGACGGTTCGAATAATAAACGTCCACGTAAGTCATGCAACGATGACGATTTTTGATGATAAACGTGACCATATGTAACATTATGGTGATGATATTTAAATAATAAACAACAGGGTACGTCAGACTATGATGATGATTTTGAAGAATAAACGACATCGTACGTCATGTTATGATGCCTGTTATCAAATATAAACATCATCCTACGTTATGATACATTGAGATTTTGAAAAATAAATGTCACCTCATCTCATGTAGCAGTGACGGTTTCAAAAATAAATGTCACCGTACGTCATGTTATGGTCACGGTTTTGAAACATAAACATTATTGTACATTATGCTACGGTGATGGTTTTAAAATAAATAAGTCACCCTATGTCATGTTGTAGCAACGTTTTCAAATAATAAATATCGATATACATCATGTTTAGGTGATGACTTTAATTAATGAATGTTACTGTATGTCATCCTATGGTGACAGTTTAGACAAAAATAAACGTCATCGTTTGTCATGAAGCAGTAACAGTTTTGACAAATTTAATCATAGTATGTCATGATATGATGATTTTTTTGAATAATAAATGTCACTGTATATCATGCTAAAATGACGATTTCTGAATAATAAATGTCACTAAATGTCATACTATGGTTACAGTTTAAAAAATAAATGTCATCGTATGTCATGCTGTGGTGGCAGTTTAAAAAAAATAAACGTCAATGCATGTTAGACTATGGCCACGGTGTTGAATGATAAATATCACGGGTATGTAATGTTACTGTGACAATTTTGAATGATAAATGTTATTGTATGTTATTTTATAGTGACAATTTTAATAAAGTTACGTCACCGGATGTCATGATATGGTAACAATTTTCAAAAATTTAGGTCACTGTATATCATATATAGTAATGGTAGACACAAACAAGTCCAAAAAACCAGGTTGGCCCAAGCCTCGGGTTGCCATGTCATTTTGAATACGTTTGTTTCTAAGAAACCAATCTTCCAATAAAAGTCACTGTATGTCATTTAACGATAACAATTTTGAAAAATAAGCGTCAGAATACTTCATTTTACAGTGACAATTTTGACAAATAAATATCACTATACGTCAGTTTACAATGACATTTTTTTGAAAATAAATGTCACTGTAGGTCAGTTTACAGTGACAATTTTTTGAAAATAAACAGTACTAGAAAATGGAGCATTTCCGGCAGAAATTACTGGTGGGTTATTCCGCCGGAAAATCACTGGCGGATACATAAAAAGTCAACTTTGGTTGAATTTCGCCGAAAATCCGCCGGTATAATATTAGATAAAAAATTAAATTTTATTTCGGTAAGGTTTCCGGCGGATTTCCGGTGGATAGTTAAAATTAATCTAATTATCGTTAATTACGTTATGTTTCTAGCAGATTTTTAATTAATTAAAAATCAGCAGGTAATCCGCCAGAAATATAATGTAATTTAAAATATATTTATACAAAAAAGAAAATTCACGTTTCCGGCGGACACCTAAATTTGTCGGAAATGTGAAATTTCTTTCTATTTTTTTTAAATAATTAAAAAGGAAATTCACGTTTCCGTCGGATTCCGGTGGCCGTCGGAAATCAGTCGGAAACGTAGATTTTCTTTTCCTTTTTCTTTTTTTGAAAATTATTTTTGGCCGATTACCGGTAAAATTTTCAATAAAGAAAGTCTTTTTTTATTTTATTTCAGAGTTTCCACGATTTAGATTTATACAGATGTAATATATTTACATATATAACACATGATACATATATCGAGTCCAATACATCTTTTTATTGCGCCTTAATGGAGCTGTTGGGCTTTAATTGATCTTAGTTGACTTTAATTGGCCATAATGGATATGTATTTTGATTTATTTGGTCTTATTGAGTTTAAATTGATCTTATTGGGTTTTAATAGACGTTTGTTGACTTTATTGGGTCCATTGGGCTTTAGTTGGATTAGTAGGTTTTAATGGATCTATTGGGTTTCGTTTTGTCTTATTGGGCTTCAACGGATGTTGTTGGGTTTTAATGGATGTTATTGGTCTTTAATAGACGTTAATTGGTATGTGATTGATTTATTGGGCACTGAACTTTATTTGGTCTTATTGAGTTTTAATAGATCTCTTATGTTTTATTTGGTCTTATTGGGAGTAAATGGATGTTATTGGGTTTTAATGGTACTAATGGGCTTAAATAAACGTTTATTGTGCTTTAATGGCGCTATTAGGCTTTGATGGTGTTACTATACTTTAATTTGGTCTTATGGAGCTTTTAATGCATCTATTATGTTTATTTGTTCTTATTGGTAGTAAATGGATGTTATTGGACTTTAATAGACGTTTGTTGGATTTCAATGGATGCTAGTTGGGATTTAATGGTGCTACTAGACTTTTATTTGGTCTTATTGTGGTTTAATGGATCTATTATGTTTTGTTTAGTCTTTTGGGAGTAAATGAATGTTATTGGGCTTTAATGGTATTATTGAGCTTTAATAGACGTACGTTGGGCTTCAATGGATGCTAGTTGGGCTTTAATGGTACTAGTAGACATTTATTTGGTTTTATTGAGCTCTAATAGATCTATTATGTTTTATTTGGTTTTATTTAGAGTAAATAGATCTTGTTGGGCTTTAATGGTCCTAGTGAGCTTTAATAGCTCTATTGGGTTTTAATGGTGCTATTAGAATTAATTTGGTCTTATTGGATTTTAAAGGACCTTAGGGGATCATACGAGAACCACTCATTTTTAAAGGAACAAATTAACCATTTGTAGACCACAAAATGGTGGGTCCCACATAATATTAAATCATTTCTGATTAATATTAAATCAGAAATGGTTTAATATTATATGAGATCACATCATATGTGGTTCATAAGATGTTCATTTATTTCTTTTAATTTACAAAGTTCTCATTTGAACCTTCCTCTCTCTCTCTCTCTCTCTCTCTCTCTATATATATATATATATATATATATATAGGGGAGGGATCATACAAGAACACTCATTCTTTAAAGGAACAAAGGAACATTTTATTGTATCAAATATGATGTGGGTCCCACATAATATTAAATCATTTCTGATTTAATATTAAATCATATTAAATCAGAAATGATTTAATATTATGTGGGACACACATCATATGTGATCCACAATTGTCTCTTTGTTTCTTTAAAAATACAAAGTTCTGATTTGAACCTTCCTCTATATATATATATATATATATATCAATTTTTCTGAGTTTAACAAAATATTCCAAAACCGCACGAAATACAATTCGCGGCCTTCTACAGAAAGTACAATATTTATTATAAATTCACATTTTTTTACAAAAATTTACAGTATTTATTAATACCCTATGAAAATCCCAAGATTTCGTAGGGTTTAAGGTTTAAAATGATTTTTTTTACAAAATGCAAAATGTCATTCATACCCAACGATTTTGTTTGGTAACATTTGAAATTATTTTTTATTTATTATAAATTCATATTCTTTAACTTTATAGGTAATTAATAAGTTACTTTAGGTTTTTTTTTAAATTTTTTGTTTTAAACTCTTATCAGGTTAATATATATAATCATATATCAATTGTTTAAAAAATACGTTTTTGTTTTAACAAATTAAAAAAGACGTTTTTATTTTAACAAGTTAAAAACTACGTTTTTATTTTAACTTTTCGTTTTAAACTCTTATAACATTAACATATATAATCGTAGATCAATTAAATTACGTTTAAAAAATAAGTTTTTATTTTAACGAAATCATGGGGTATTGTATTTTTTGTAGAAGGGCACGAATTCTTGTATTTCGTGAGGTTTCGAGCTATTTTGGTAACTCAAAGGGTGCCTTTGGTTCGGTGGAATTGAATGGAATCTGGTGGAATTGAAATGTAGAATTCCTTTGACCAGATTTCATTCCCTTGTTTGGTTGGATCTTTTTGAGAGATGGAATGTTCAAATTAATATCAATTCCACAAAAAATGATTTTTTGATTCCTTAACAATTTGCTAGGATTTTGATGGAATGATATCTTAACATTTCATAATACCCATTATACCCCTTATTTAATATACCTAAATTACTAAAATACGTCTTGCCCTAATCTGATAAAGAAGGCGACATTTTTCATCTAAAATCAAATACGTTCTCCAGCAGCTAGTATTGGTGAGCACGGTTCGGTTCAGTGTGTTTTTTTTTTCGGTTTTTATGGTTTTGGTTCAATTTTTGCTCACCCTAGCAGGTAGGTTCTCCATCATCTCCTGCAACAACTAAAATATGTCTTGCCATAATAGATGTTGTTTTGCTGTAGTTTTTTGCTGTTTTTCTGCAGTTTGTAGCTGTTTTTGCTGTAAAAAATTATGATTTTTACTGTTTTAGCAGTTTTTAGTTGTTTTATGCAGTTTTTAGCTTTCAAAAAATCAAAGTATTATTAGTGTTAAAAAAATTGAAGTAATTAATAATTATTTTATTAAATTAATTTTATTTAAAAAAATAAATTTAATAAAAAGGGTATTTTAGTCATTTACCGGAATTTCAATCCAATTCCAAAGCTACATTTTGTGAACCAAACAGACAGATTTCAATTTCTTCAACAGATTCCATTCCTATTCTGTCAACCAAACAGCTGGTCAAACCTGACAACATTCTATTTCAATTCCTTTAAAGTCAAATTTCTTTGACAGGTTCAATTTCATCCAATTTCATTCTGCAAACCAAAGAGAAAATATCTATTTAGATAAATTCAAAGAGAAAATAGCTATTTAGATAACATGTTAAATACAATGCTATTTTAATTAAATTCCTAAATACTATTTAGAATTTCCAAATATTATAAATTAATATTATTTAATAAATAACATATATTAAAAAGTAATTTAAATACTACTTAATACTAGAATTCCCAAAAAATTAAACCCTCTCACTCATTTTTTTCAATTCCCGGTTAAACTTCTAAATTTTTTAAAACTTAAAAACTATACATTTCCCCACCCCCTTCAAATTATTAAAAACCCTAATAAAAAAACCCTTCCCGCCCACTTTTTCCTTCTCGCCGCCTCATGCTCCCTTCCCTCTTATTCCCTCTTTGTTGCAAAACAAAACCCATCACCACCATAACTATCCACCAAATGCAATAAAGCTTTCAAGTTATGATCACAACTGATATCATTCATTCGTTTCAAAAATGGCAAATGTTACCCACCGCATCTCTCCCTCAAATACGATGAAACCCTAACCCAGAGAATGAGAAGCCGATGATTGAGCAAAGAATTAGTGATTAATCTGACGGAAGGAAAGTCTTAATCGAATTAAAGGTTTTTTGTAAGTGTTTTGTAAGTTTTTTGTTGTGATGTGGTTTCTCTAGGTTTTCTTGGTTTCTTAATCGAACACCATTTTCCATAGCCTCTCACAGTCGTGTAGTCGTCTCCACAAACCCTAGACGTTGTCAGCAAGAATGAAGTTTGTGAGGCGATTTTAATTATTTTCTCTTTGTTTGACAGTGGCTGCAAATTTTCTGGATTTGATTGGGGATCGATAGGTTTAACAAAAGGCTCGATTTGGGTTGTATTGATAGCAGAAAATGTGGTGATTTTGGGTTTGATTGCTCTGTTATTTTTTTTACAGTATTTGCCAAGTTCAAGGCTCATCATGGAGGTTTGTTACAAGTAATCTTTTTATGAAAAAACACATCATGTTTGGTAACTCTAGTTGGTTTTTTTATAAGTTTCAAGTTATTTAATTGTTTGTTTTGCTTATATTTTTGTTCAAGGATTTCTACTCCTGATATGAAGTTTTGGCGACATCCACCAGCTTCTCTTTTCTTGAAAAACTTTGAAGAAAACAAATCATTAATTCCACTATATTGTCGCCAAGAAAACTTTTCTAAAGCAGAATCTAAAAGTGAGCCAGCATTGCATATGTGCAACCTCTTCTTGTCCCATCTACAAAATCTTAGGTTGCAACTATCTGCTCCAGCATTTTGCATAAGTGTGGCCAATCTATCTCAAATCCAGATTTTTAAAAGTTGTAAAGGAGCCCAAATTGTAACTGATATCTCATCATCACTATTGTTAACAGTTTAAATTTCTGTGCCAGCAGGTGCAAGAGCAATTCTGATGCCTCTAGCTAAATGAACAACAATGGGGAGTACATTTTTGACAACAGTGGAGTATGATGAATGGAAGACAAACCTGGATAACCAGAATACAAGAAATGCTTCATGTTCAATTTTAGAGATCTCCAGTATCTTAGTGGTTACTACAGTTTTGTAATTTTTTGTATTTTTACAATTATAGTAATTTATAATATTATTTGTTATTTAAATAAAATTCTAATAAATATGAATTTTTATTTTTATAATATTATTTCACCTGTAGTTCAATTAAAATTTTAAGATAAAAATCTTTAAAAAAATTACGAGCGAAAAATCTGCCGGAAACCTTAATTAAGTTTTTTAAAGAATTTCAGAAACTGAAGCCATGGATTTCTGATGACCGGAATCCGCTGGAATACCAAAAATCTGCTGGAAACCAAATCATCGACGAGAACTTTTTAGTGGACCAAATCCACCGGAAATGCTCTCTTTTCTAGTAGTGAAACGTCACTGTAGGTCATTATATGGTGGCAGTTTTGAATAATATACGTCATTTTACGCCAGTTCACGGTGACATTTTTTTAAACTAAACGTCACCATATGTCCTACTACGATAACAATATTGAAAAATAAACGTCGTCGTATGTCTTACTATGGTAATGGTTCGAAAAAATAAATGTCACTATATGACATGCTATTGTGACGGTTTTAAAAAATAAACATCACTATATGTTGACTTATAGTGACGATTTTGAGAAATAAACGTCACTTTATGTCATGCTACAATGACGGTTTTTAAAAGTAAACATCAATGTAGGTCATGCTATGGTGACAATTTTAAAAAGTAAATGTCAGTATACGTCATGTTACAGTGACGACTTTAAAAATAAACGTCAACGCATGTAATGTTACAATGACTTTTTCGAGAAATAAACGTCACTGTACGTCATGCTATGGTGACGATTGTGAACTATGAGTGTCACTATATGTCTTGCTACAGTAACGATTTTTACACATAAACGAAACTGTATGTCTTACTATGTTGACGATTTTTAAAAATAAACGTCACCATATGTAATGCTATGGTGACAGTTTTTTGATATAAACGTCAACTTATGTCATTAAATGATGACGATTTTAATAAACTAACGTCACCGTATGTCATGCTACAGTGGGTGGTGGTATGGGGATGGATGGGGCAGCTGTTGTTGGGATTGGCTAATCAGGTGCACCGCCCTCTTCGTTTCCCCTTACAATACACTCATCACCCTGTTCAGGATCCCCATGATCCTGAACCTGCTTATCTATTCTAGGACCCTCTTCCTGCACAAGATGTTCCTCATGGATTGGATGTTGGGCAGGCACAACCGGAGGTGGTTGAGCTATTAAGCCGAGTCTCCCCTATAAGCTATCACACTCGGTGCAGTCTGATCAGCATAGGCAAGTAATGCTTCAGGGATCGGCATGATGAAGTTAAACCGGTTGTCATTGAGCCGGAGAAACTTCAGGGAGTTGGACGGTCCTAATGGTGATCCAGTGCGTCTAGGGATGGCAGGTTTGGAAGACATCATGGCATGGATAAATAGTTGAAGAAACCGTTGGAATGGTATGAAGGCACGATCGCGGTAGTTAGACTTGTCTTCTACTAGCTCCACAAAGTCCGTCCAGATGAGCATCGTGTAGTCATAATGACGGTTGAAAGCGATGCCGTGAAATATACGTAGGACCGCAGTGCTGGCCTTGTCCATGCCAGTGTGCTTGCTAGTCAGACATCGACTGACGATGGTTAATAGCGTAAACCAGATCTGTGGCAGATACATCCGTTTGAACTGGCCGAGGCTTGTGAGTGGTTCGGGGGAGTTGTACCCAAGGGCTAGGATGTCGGCACACGGCTGTTGGTCGGTTGCAAAGGCGTCGTACGGGTGTTCGGCTGTGGCGACCGGCAGGCGGAGGATGCGTTGAATCCTAGATGGAGTTAAGCGGGTGACATAGTCATCAATTTGGGCAGTAAAATGGTGGTCACCGTCGTCCGGATGGTATGTCAACGTGTACCAGAATTGCTGCAGATAGAAAAGGGGTACCCGCTGGTCCAATGCAAAGGCATAACGAAGCGGATGGCGTTGAAGGATGTCGATGGTTACTTGGTGTTCGATGGTGATGCCAAAATCGAGTCGGTGGTTGTTTGGTTTGATCTTCCGCAGATGTGCTTTTGGCATCAGGATTTCAACCCGGTTAACCGCGTTGATGCTGGAATATGTGGAGCGTTCGGAAGACATCGGGTGTTCATCATCAGAGAGGTTAGGATCGTTCATTGCTGCCATGTGTACTGAAATAAGACAGTTAGTCAAAACAGATGAACAGTCAGTGCTAGAAAGTGATGAACACAAACAAAAAACAAAAAAAAAATTCAAAGTCTTTTTGTCGAGTCCCATTGGGCCGATAACAAATGTTATCGACTGCAATGGGATCGAGAATCAATAGATGTCGAGTGAGTTAGGCGACAAAAAGACTTGGTAATAAATTGAAAGAACAAACCTGTGTATCTGTAAGATAGATGTCGAGTCATTAGGAATCGAGAAACACAGGTTATCGAGTCAGAAAAGAAACTTAACAATTTATGTCGAGTCCTAAAGGGTCGATGAGATTACTTAGGAAATCGTGAAGAACAGGTTATCGACCCATTGAGACTCGATTAAAATCCTTAAATCGTTTTATCGATCCAATATGACTCGATAAAAAAAACTTGACCATTTATATACCATGTTATCGATCCTTAAGCACTTCATGAAAATACTTTGAAATTTAAGACCAAGTTATCGAATCAAAGAGACTCGATAAGAAAAACTTAGTGATTTTCATCGATCCTTTAAGAGTCGATAACAAATGTTGTCGAGATCTAAGGGTTCGATGAAAACACTTAGTGATTTTCATCGATCCTATGTGAGTCGATAACAAATGTTATTGAGTCCTAAGGGTTCGATAAAAAACACTTGGTTTTTTTCATCGATCCTATGTGAGTCGATAACAAAAGTTATCGAGTCCTATAAGCTCGATAAAAAACACTTGGTGAATTTCATATGTTCTTAGCATGAAAGCTAGGGTCGATAAAAACTCAAAGTAGACAGGGGGACTCGATAAAAACTCATGCATACATCCAGATGAACAATCGAAAAAACTTAAGTGTTCTTATTCCAAAAAGTGCCTAAAACTAATGGGAAATCCTATTACTAGGTGCGATTAGTGATTTAGAACAACATTAGTAAAGCACTGAAATCCAAAAAGCATTATCTACCCACGATTTTGACTGATGAACAGTCAAAATCAGAAAACCCTTAAAACCCCAAAACCGAACAGTCACACCACAGAAATTGAATCATGCAATGTATTAAATAACAATGTGCAAGAATTAAAGATGATAAGGGGAGAATTACGAACCTGGTGGTGCTTTCTGATCTGAAAAACTTGAAGATTTGATGTTTTGATATTGGGAGGGTTTTTTCAGATAGGGAAATTCAAAACTTGGGGAAGAAGACACTTTCAGTGTAGGGCCCGATTTCTTAAATAGGGTCATCGAGTGATGACACGTGTCAAAGAGGGAGTGGGCCGAGAAACATTTTCCCTTTAACCTCGAGAAGTCGAAAGAGGGTTCTCGATCCAAGTGAGGTCGATAACCTCGTGTTGTCGAGCCCTTAGGGGCCGAGAACCTCACTTGTTTTTTTTTTGTTTAAAGAACTTAGAAAATACTAAGGCTCCCCTTTAATGTGTGCAAAAAGTGGTGTGCTCCCCCTAGGAATGTGAAGGGATAGAAAAACGTTCCTTGTTGCTCCCCCTCGGAAATAGAACCTTGGTGAAACACACAGCGAAGTAGATATAAAAAGAGAAAGTAATATTGAAAATACGGAACTGTAAGATCAAAATCCAGGAAATGAGAACCCAAGTGTGATGCAGATTGACTTGTAGGGTGAATGTGCATAAACCCGTGGATAGACGTTCTGAGGATTTTGAGACTGACTGATTTGTGATAATCAGGTTTTAAGATTGAGCATTCCCAACTTGGATACTAGGAACTGGAATCGTTTCTCATCCAGTGCCTTGGTAAACAGGTCGGCAAGCTGAAGTTCCCTATTGACAAAGTATAGTTCAATGGTACCTCTTTCGACGTGATCCTTGATGAAGTGATACCAAACGTCGATGTGCTTTGTCTTCGTGTGTTGAACCAGGTTGCTGGAAATGGCTATGGCGCTTTTGGAATCATAGTAGATGGGTATCTTGTTGAACCAGAAGCCATAATCTTTGAGTTGAGTGCGCATCTATAGTACTTGAAGACAGCAGCTTGCGGCAGCGATGTGTTCAGCCTCCGCGGTAGACGTGGAGACGCAAGCTTGCTTCTTGGAGGACCAGCTGACCAATTTGTCTCCGAGGAATTGAATGTGGCCCGAAGTGCTTTTGCAATCGAGCATGCATCCGGCGTGATCCGAATCTGAAAATGTGGCCCGAAGTGCTTTGGATACCATAGGCCAAGATTAGGTGTACCTTTTAAATACCGGAAAATCCGTTTGATAGCACTAAGGTGTGATTCCTTGGGAGATTCTTGATATCTCGGGCATAGACAGGTGGCAAACATTATGTCCGGACGACTAGCCGTAAGATATATGAGAGAACCAACCATGCCCCGGTAATTTTTATAATCTACATCTTTTTCCGAAGGATCAGCGTGTAGTTTTGAACCCGGGGACATGGGTGTACCAATCGGAGAACATGACGTCATGTTGTATTTACACAACATATCCGAGATGTATTTTGATTGGTTGATGAATATTCCTGTAGAAAATTGTTTTATTTGAAGACCAAGGAAAAAATTCATCATTCCCATCATGCTCATGTTAAATTTTGCAATCATGAGTTCGGAGAACTCTTTGCATTGTTGTGGGTTAGTCGAACCGAAGATGATATCGTCCACGTAGACTTGTATGAGCATAATGTCACCTTTTTCCTTTTAAATGAAAAGAGTTGGATCGATCTTACCTTTGGAGTATCCATTCTTCACTAAATAGGTAGACAAACTATCGTACCATGTACGGGGGGCTTGCTTCAACCATACAGAGCCTTGTCCAGAATGTAGACATGAGACGGTTTGGAGGAGTCAACAAACCCGTCGGGCTGAGAAACATAGACTTCTTCACGCAGCACACCGTTTAAGAAGGACGTCTTGACGTCCATTTGAAAAACCACAAAGTTCTTGTGTGCCGCGTAAGCCAAGAACATCCGGATTGCTTCAATGCAGGCGACGGGTGCAAATGTTTCGTCGTAGTCAATACCTTCTTGTTGGCGGTATCCTTTTGCGACAAGTCTAGCTTTGTTGCGTATAACGACTCCATATTCGTCTTGCTTGTTCTTGAAAATCCATTTCGTGCCGATAATGGTTTTGTTTCGAGGACGGGGAACAAGGCGCCAGACTTTCAAGCTTTCAAACTGATTGAGCTCTTCTTGCATGGCCACTATCCAATCGGGATCATTCAATGCTTTTTGAATGGATGTGGGTTCGATCTTGCTTATAAAAGAGGAGAACATGCAATCATTGGCCGAGGCGGAACGTGTTGTAACTGGTCCGGCTGGATCTCCGATAATTTGATCACCGGGATTAGAGCGGATCCATTTGGTTGTATGAGGAAGCGGTTGAAATGCATTGGGATCTGCGGTGTCATCTTCATATGATCCTAATGGAAGATCTTTAAGCGATTCCAAAGTTGATGCCACGGTTGATGATCTTGTGGCACTTGTGACATCCGTCGGGGTCGAAGTGGATGGTGGGGGAGAGGATGTCGGTTCCGTAGGATTTGGTTGAACAGCCGGTTGAGGTTCAGGTGGAACAAGAGGAGCATCCGTTGAAACAGTTTGATTGGGAGGAGCAGTTGAAGATGTGCTTGGAGATGCAGCAGTTGAGACGGTTTCCGTTGTAATTAGCGGTCCGGAAAGATCCGTAGTCTCGGCAAGCTCCAAGGTAGGCGGGGGAATCTGGAGAGAAGTATTAGTGGGTAGTCCCAAGTAATCCGAGTAGAAGTACTCGAATAAGTCATCCAGATTTGACATAGCGGTTTTGGACGTTGAAGGTTCAGCGGGGTTGGGAGCAGGTTCCGAACGAATGTGATCGGAAGCTAATATGTCGGTCAGTGATGGTCCAGAACTGTCATGTTCAGGAGCCATTTCACCTTTTGGATCGAATTGAACATTAACGCTTTCAGTGACGCAACGTGCGTGTTTTACGTAGACCCGATAGGATGACGCGTTTGGTGAGTATCCAAGAAAGTAAGCTTCATCGGCCTTCGGCTTGAGTTTCCCACGATCTTCTTTTTCATTGAGTACGAAGCAACGAGTGCCAAACGTTCGAAGATGTGTGATGGAAGGAACGCGATCGTAGACCAAGTGATAAGTTGTCTTGTTGAAGCGCTTGTTGATGATGGAGCGGTTTTGAGTGTAGCATGCAGTGTTGATGGCTTCGGCCCAAAGATGGAGAGGAAGCTTTGAGAAAGTAAGCATAATGCGAGCCGCTTCAACTAGAGTTCGATTTCGGCGTTCGAAAACACCGTTTTGTTGCGAAGTGCTAGCCGCAGAGAACGTGTGGGTTATTCCAACCGATTCGAGATAACCGTCAAGGGCACGGTTTTTGAATTCAGTTCCATTATCGGTGCGGATGGTTTGGGCAGTAAGTTCTAGCTTAACTTGGATGGCTTTGAGAAACGTGATGATGGTGTCGGGGGTTTCATCCTATGATCGAAGGAACTTTACCCATGTGAAACGAGAGAAATCGTCCACCATCACTAGAACATACTTCTTACCATGTATGCTTTGAGTCCGCATCGGGCCGCACAAGTCCATATGAATGAGTTGAGGAGGTCGAGTTGTGCTGTGAACCAACTTGTGTTTGTGAGAGACCTTCTTCATCTTTCCCATCTCGCATGCGTCGCAGAGATGCGGTTTGTCGAATTTAACAGCTGGAAGACCAGTTACTAGCCCTTGAATGGAAAGGCAATTGATGTTCTTGAAGTTTAAGTGAGATAAACGTCGATGCCATAACCATGTCTTCGGACTAGAAACATTTGAAAGCAGACAAACACTTGAGGGTGCGTTTACTTGGGAAAGATCGATCGTGTAGAGATTGAACTTGCGCGTGCCGGCTAGTATCTCCTTTCCATCAAATGTGCGAACACAGCACCTTTCGGGTCTAAAATTTACTTCGAGTTGCTTGTCACAGAATTTGCCAATGCTCAACAGGTTGTGGCTCAGGCCTTGAACATAAGAAACGTCGGAAATGGTGATGTTGTTTTGAATGATATCACCATATTCTTTAATCGGTGCCAAGTGATTGTTGCCAAATTTGACGAATCCGCCCTTCTTTTCAGTGTAATTGGCAAGCAGCTCCTTTTGTCCGGTCATGTGTTTGGAGCATCCGGAATCTAAGTACCACACATGACCGATCTGCACAAAATCAGGCAGATTTAGGTACCCATTTGTAAATGGGTCCATCATAGTTTGTTGACATAGCACCCTTGGGTACTTGTGGTGAGACTTATAGGCGTTAGTCATTTGATTTCTCGGAAACAGGTGATGAAGGAAAAAATTTGCGATTAAAAGAATTATGCATGTCAGGAAAATAACCATAACCATAATCAATAGGAGGTTTACGTACAAAATCATCCACACCGCAATTAGAACAGCAAATTTTATTACGAGAAAATTTAATTAAGTGTCAAAATGAATGAATTTGATAAGGAAATCTAAAACGAGAATTGTTTCTTTTGACATTTGAACGGAAAAATTTGTCTTCTTTGCGGGGTGTTGTCTTTGTAGTATGCGTGCCCTTTTTGACCCAAACATGTTTGTTGTCTAAAGTATGAATCGCAGAAACATTGAAAGGAACACGGTTAGTATGATTTTGGAAGACATGATTGGTTTTTGTTTGTTTAGGAGTGTGTTGATTTTGACTCGTGGAACACTCCGTTGGTTCCGTAGGAATGGAAACCGATTCCATTGGTTGTTTGCCTTTGTCTAAAAACTCTGTGTGATTTGGAAGTACAGGATTGAAGTCAAATTCATCACACATGTCATTTAAATACTCGTCCGATTCAAGTGAAGATTGGCTAGAAAGGGCATCTAATTCATCATTGATTTGCTCGTCGGAATAGGAACATTTTTGTTTTGGAGGATTGTAATTTGGGTCCACTTTAAACAACTCTTCGCAATTATCTAAATAATTGCTAACGAAGGCTTTACAAGTTGAAATGTTTGAAATAGTATCAGTTTCATGATTTTTGTTCAATTGTAAAGTCTCGTTCTCAAGTTGTTGTATTTTAGATAAAAATGATTCATTTTCCTTTTCCGCCAAAGAACGTTCAGTTTCCAGCACTCGTTCGAGTTGAAAATTTTCTTTTCTAAAAATAGAGTAGGAATGTATGGTTTACGTTCAGGAATCTTGTTTTGAAGTTCTTCGGTAGAATATGATGGAAAATAGTTGTTTGGGAGAGATTCTCTTGAAGATTCATCTTCTGCTATTTGAGGATAGCAGAAAGGTATTTGAAAAAAAAAATTGTTTTGTCTCTTCCAATCTTCTCTTTCCTCGACACTAGGGTCCGACTTCATAAATTGAATTTGGTAATCTGGACCAAGGTTCAGATATTCGAATTTATAAATTGTCGGAGTGTTATAGATTGCCTTTGCTAAGTGTTTTGGGTTTTCAAAACATAACCCGGCTTTAGAACTTAAATCTTTCGGTGCATTTAAGTGAATAGTGTGTTCAGTTTGACCAAGCTTGTACAGTTTTAATTCTAAATCTGTGAGTTTTTCTAATAGATCTTGTCTTTGAAAACTGACAAAGTCAAACTTTGATGAAAATTCGGCAGTCTCACTCCTAGATGTGTGAAGTTGAAGAGTGAGATCAGATATTTGTTGTTTAAAAAGATCATTTTCTTTTTTTAAAACCATTTTCTCCGTTTTGAGATTGTGCGTTATACTTTGAGAATTGACAAGGTCGGTTTGCATAAGAAGCAATTGATTATGATTATTTTCTAAGCGTGCTTCTAAATTGGAAACCAAGAGTTTCTCGGTTTTCAATTTAGATTGTAATTCTTTTAATCTACAGATTAAATCATGCATTTGAGATACAAAAGAGTCATAGTCAAAAGGGCTTACCTCGGGCGTGAAGTCGGAAGTGTGAGAAGGAGTACCATTAGAGTAAGCCATCAGGCTGAAGTGCGCTTGAGTATCCCTTTCCATGTCATCTTCATCATCTTGATTGAGCCATTGTTCATCTTCAGCTAGAAGAACTTTACCGGCTTCTTTTTGTTTAGACAACATCAGTTTGTAAGTAAAGTAGTTGGAGTCCTTCACTATTGGCTTCTTGCATTCCATTGCATAGTGACCAGATTTGCCACCGTTGTAGCACAGGTTTCTCAAACCCTTGAACTAGTCTTCTGGCTTGGGTGTTGAGCGTGGTTCTTCTCTTCTTGGTTTGGGTTCAAATAGGGCCTTTCGCTCATGATTATTAGATCCCGAGGCATACCTTTGTTGGTTGGGATTCGAGCGACGTGAGAACTTTTGTTGAAAAGATCTCGTAAGGAAGGCCAGTTGTTGTTGAAGTTTGGGCAATTTCGGGATCATAGTCAAAATCTTCTTCTTCCAGTTCGGGAAACATCTCTTGAGGAGTTGAAGAGGGGTCTTTTGCCATCAAGGCTATTGGATCCGGGTTTTTCTTTGTATTTAACCCCATGAGTTCAAGGACCTCCTCTGCGTCTTGCTGGAGGGTTTCATAGACTTCATGCAGATCAAGATCAGCAAGGTATTTGTTGTGTTTGATTTGATTAGCAAACCGGCGCGCCATTCCGGTTGAAGATTGGTAACAAATTTAACGTTGTTCTCAAATGTGGTCTTACGAATTTCATTTTTGCTTAGCTCGTTTACCAGTTGTACAAAACGGGTATACGTGTTCGTAAGACTCTCTCCGTCTTTGGCCTTGAATTCTTCATATTGTGAGATGCAGTTTGTGATTTTGAGTTGTGTGCCAATCTTCGTTCCAAGCATG
The DNA here is from genome assembly GCA_036898165.1 of Silybum marianum. Taxonomy (NCBI): domain Eukaryota; kingdom Viridiplantae; phylum Streptophyta; class Magnoliopsida; order Asterales; family Asteraceae; genus Silybum; species Silybum marianum. The sequence goes on along the minus strand of CM072540.1, from coordinate 7,400,681 downwards.
AACTTTTCTATGACCTCCCACATTTCTTTAGCCGTTTTCTTCTGTCTATCAATGCTCATATAAATGTCATTTGGGAGGCTCATAAGTAGATAAGAACGGGCGAGTTGGTCACCTTTCATTACCCTCTTCTCGTTTGCATCCCATGTACTTTTGAGTTTAACCTCCCTTCGTGCGGGCGTAGGAGGTACGTTGTTTGGCATGGCGGGAAAATCCTGGTAGAAGGTTGGAGGAGGACCTTCCTTGATTGAACGCATGATCTCATCGGCATAGTCATTGCGTTCAATGAAGTCAAGGAATCTATCCTTCCATTGAGAATATTCGCCCGGGAAGAGAATAGGAGGTTTGGTGTCTGATCCAATTGCCATGGCTTCACGGGTAGTCATTGTACTTACTGGTGGACCTCGATCGATGAGTTTTTAAAAATTCTGAGTTGTCTCGTGAAACAGCAGGTTTTTCTCGAGAGACAAAGGAGATCGATAATAAAATTATCGATATGGGCAGAAAGATTAAGGACTTTTGTCGGGTGTGAGATACTCGATATAAATTGTTATCGAGTGACAGAGGCTCGATAATAAATGTTGTCGAATGAAATTGGCTCGATGAAATTAGCTTGATATAAAAATTTATCGAGTGAAAGAGGCTCGATAGAACCTGTTGTCGAATGAACTTGGCTCGATAAACAAATTTTTGATCGATTGATAACCACAGTGTTTTCGATTAAAATCTATTCGATAATAAAATTTATAAATCTTGAGCAGAAACAAATTGATTAAAGATTTCTCGAATATAGAACACTCGATCAAACTTTTTCTCGATTCAACAAGACTCGACTAAAAATCAAATAATTTAATTCTGAGTTTTCTGTGATTGATAAACCAGAAAACAAAAACATAGGGTTCTTGACTAAAAACAACTAGTCTTTTTATGGATAAGACTATCTGGGTTTTGAGTTTCTTATTCGTTCAATTACAAAAAATATCAAGATTACGAGAGTTTATGATTTTACTAAGGAATTCTTTAGTAAGAAAAGCTGCAGGAGTCACAAGTTCCTGAGTTTTCATATGTAAAGAGATTCAAAAGTAAAGAAAATAAACTAAAGTATTTTAACTAAACAGATTTAAATATTTTATATAGGAGTCGATAAAAAATTAAGATTTAAACAGTTGAATCGATAAAAATTTAATCAACAGAAGGTAGACCCGAGAAAACTTCAATAAGCAGAATAAACTTTAAATCGAGAAAAGCTCAGATATAATCAGTCGATAAGAAACACATAGGAACATATAACGATATCGAGAAAAATTAATTGAACAGATATGAGGTAGTCGACAAAAAAACAGTATGCTGTTTTATCGGGTAAAGCATGAAACAGTGGGGTTCGATAAAAAAACAACGAACAGCAGAATTTTGCAGAAATCGAAAAAAAATTACCTTCTGTTTCGTGGTTTGCTCAGAAAATCGTAAAAACTCTTGATCTTAGGCTCTGATACCAGTTTTTGATCCCAGATAAACAAACACAATGACAAGTAAACGTTAATGGCAAAGGTAATACGACAATAAAGATGTTAAAGAACTTACGTAGTCGTATATCTCTTGAATGTATAATCGATTACAATGATATCACAGTTTCGGCTCTCTCTCTCTAATGAATCGACTTGTATGAAAGTAAACCCTAGACTTCTATTTATATTGCTAGGCCTATGCTAATTAAGGAAACAAAGAGTTTAAGGAATTATAAACTTTCTTTTACAATCAAGCATATCTTTTCCTTATTTTGACACAATTAAATAATAGACCTAACAGATGTCAATGGCTACCGGGCCTTTATGTGTCACTCTATAACATTGGTTTGTGGCCAACTTGGAGTTCCGTCACAACTAATGTTAATATCGGGTCTCCCCGGATTGTTTTAAAAAACCCTTACTCACCAAGAGTAAGCTTTCAAGTTAAGTTAAATGGGATAAACTATACCGCACCTTTATTTAAAATATTTTACTGCTTTATCCATTTAACTGTTTGTTCTCACTAGGTGTAAGCCTAATATTTGATCTTAAATGTTGTTTAGCAGGTGATCGGGTTGATGGGGCTCCTTAGAGTGGAGCGGAGTGAAGTGCCGGTGAAGGAACTCTTTTTGGGAATACACTTTAGAGTGTAATTATTGGAGATATTAGAATCGTTATTTTGGAGATATTAGCAACACCCGAACATAATCTATGTTCCTGTTTATGTAGATTAATAGGTTGTTGTTCTAGTATCTGTTTTAGGGTGTTACAAGTTGGTATCAGAGCCTTACTTTATGCGAACTAGGTATGAACCTAAGATGCCTAGACGTAAGTTGAGATTTTAAGTATTAAATTGTGAAGATGGGTAGACACTCTTGAGATAGGAGAGCTTTAGAGTCGATGGAAATGCACAAATCATGAAATGTGACCATGGTAATAGGAATTCTTATGTGTATGTTATATCAAAGATATCACGTAGCTAATGCCATTTTGGGTACATTGTATTCTGAGTATGCTTATCTTACTATTGTTGCGAGGATCGGTGAATGTGTTATAGATACTTATGTTAGCCCTGTCTTACTCCTACTCTACCATTTTGACTAACTAAGATGGTGAACACGCGTACCAGATCGCGGTATGAAGCTGAAGGCGCGAATAACAGTATTACTAATCCAGATCCATTAACGACAGTGGAGGTTACTCAACCACCTCCGATTCCTACTCGTACAAATATAGGCGTGCCCAGATTAGTTACTATTCCACCATTTAACCTTAACGCGGGAGGTTCTTTTAGGGTGCAGGCGGGTTCTAAAGATGAATTTCAAGTCTGGTTGTTACAGGCAGTGAATTCTCTTATGACTCAACAGCATGAAGCAGTCCTCAAGATGTTTGAGGAAAGGGATGCCAGTTATCGGAGACATGAGTGACTGCCGAGAACCAAGTGGGAGGTTCGGGAGGAAACGGGACAGGTCTAGTCACTGAGGACACACACGTGACATAAATAAGGAGGACGACAAAGGGTTGTTCGTACAAAACCTTTCTATGCTTCAAACCACCTGAGTTCTCCGGTGGATTGCATGAATTGGTTGCAAGAGATCGAGCAAGTTTTTGGCTCGAGCGAATGTTACGAGAAACAAAAGGTGATGTGTGCCTCACAGATGCTACGAGGCGCGACCTTAACTTGGTGGAACATCACCATCAAAACTCTTGGCCCGTTCATCATCTCAATGCTTACTTGGAAGATGTTCAAGGCGAAAGTTTTGGAAGAATATTGCAACGAAAGGGCCATCGGTTGCATTGTGGATGAATTCCAAGCTCTCAAGAAGGGAGACAAGACTATGAGGGAGTATACTGAGTTGTTTGAGGACAAGTTGAACCTTGTGGAGCACGCGGCTCCAACTGAGAAGGAAAGAATGAAGGCTTACATCAAAGGATTGCCATCCGACGTGTTGGGAATGCGCTTCAAAAGGCAAGGACCTCTACTCTAAAGGAGGCCATCGATCATGCTCAAATGGTAGAGGATACCTACGACTTGGGCAAAGAAGAAAGGAGAATGGTTGGCAAGAAGAGAAAGTGGGATGGCAACTCTATGCCTTCCAAGAAGTCAAAATTTAACAACAACCGTGGATTCAAGTCTAGGCAAGAGCCTAGGTGGTGTTAAAAGTGCAAGAGCAAGCACCATGGCTCATGCCGACCCCCCTCCGAGACTTGTTTCAAGTGTGGGAAGACGGGCCACAGTCGTAATGATTGTCCCGTCACAGGACTCGTTTGTTATTAATGCAAGGAGTTAGGGCACTTCAAAAGGGATTGCCCAAAGTTAAAAATGGGAGGAAGTCAAGGGAGGAGAGAAAACGCCCCTAAAGCTACGGGAAAAGCTTTCAAGATGACCATGGAGGAGGCAAAAGCAGTGGCGGATGTTGTGTCGGGTACGTTCCTTGTTAACTCCATACCCGCTCGTATTCTTTTTTATTCAGGTGCTACTTTCTCCTATATGTCCACCACTTTCTACCCAAAACTTCTTGCCCCTATTAGCACTTTAGAAGATGCATATATTGTTGAAATAGCCAATGGTAGGAAAGTTCTAGTTCGAGATGTTCTTAGAAATTGCACCTTAGAAATTGAAGAAAATAAATTTTCAGTAAACCTCTTACCTATGGAAATATGAGGATTTGATGTAGTGATTGGGATGGATTGGTTGGCCAAAAATCAAGCCGAAGTTATTTGCTCCAAGAAATTAATCCGGATTCTGTTACCGGATGGTGGCAAGGTGATGGTCTACGGGGAGAGAAAAAGTGGTGAGGTTACATTGTTGACTTTGGCAAAGGAACGCAAGTGTCTAGCCAAAGGGTGCCCCTCGTTTTTGGCTTATGTTATGGATGCTAAGTTAGAAAAGAAAAAGCTTGAAGACGTTCGAATTGTTAATGAGTTCCTGGATTTCTTTCCCGAAGACTTGCCCAGTTTGCCACCCGATAGGCAAGTAGAGTTTCGTATTGATCTTGTACCAGGGGCCGCCCCAATTGGTGTCCCAATTGCAAGATCTATCGGAGAAGGGATTTGTGAGACCGAGTTCGTCACCTTAGGGAGCTCCGGTATTATTTGTGAAAAAGAAGGATGGCACTATGAGAATGTGCATTGATTATCGTGAAGTAAACAAAGTAACCGTGAAAAACAAACATCCACTTCCAAGAATTGATGATCTCTTTGATCAACATCAAGGAGCGGGATGTTTCTCAAAGATCGATCTTCGTTCGGTTATCACCAAGTAAGGGTGAGAGAAGATGATGTAGTAAAGACGGCGTTTAGAACGCGTTATGGGCATTACGAGTTTCTAGTTATGCCCTTTGGTTTGACAAATGCACCGAAGGTGTTTATAGACTTGATGAACCGGGTATGTAGGACGTTCCTTGACAAGTCGGTAATTGTATTTATTGACGACATACTCGTGTATTCTAAAGATGAGTCGGATCACGAGCAACACCTCCGGGAAGTTCTTGAAGTTCTGAGAAAAGAAAAGTTGTACGCTAAATTCTCTAAGTGTGACTTTTGGTTTGAAGGAAGTCAAATTCTTGGGTCACGTTCTCACTCAACCGGAGTAAAAGTGGACGCCTCCAAAATTGAATCCATGATGAATCGGGAACCACCAAAGAGTTCGTCAGAAATTCGAAGCTTCTTGGGATTAGCGGGTTATTATAAAAGATTTATTCAAGATTTCTCCAAGGTTGCTTCTTCTTTGATAGCATTGACAAATAAAAACGTGAAGTTGTGTGGACCGGAAAGCAAGAGAAATCTTTTCGAATTCTCCAAAAGAAATTATGTGAAGCTCTGATTCTTTCTTTATCGCAAGGATCCGAAAACTTTGTGGTATATAGTGATGCATCAAAAATGGGTTTAGGTTGTGTATTGATGCAAAGAGGCAAGGTTATTGCGTATGCATCAAGGCAACTTAAGGATCACAAGAGGAATTATCCTACCCATGCAAGGTGATTGTGTATGCATCAAGGCAACTTAAGGATCACAAGAGGAATTATCCTACCCATGCAAGGTGATTGCGTATGCATCAAGGCAACTTAAGGATCACAAGAGGTATTATCCTACCCATGACTTGGAGTTAGCGACGGTGGTTTTTTCCTTGAAGTTATGGCGGCACTATCTTTGTGATACCAAATGCACTCTCTATACCGACCCCAAAAGTTTAAAGTATGTCTTTGATCAAAAGGAGCTAAATATGAGGCAACGGCATTGGCTCGAGCTACTCAAGGATTATGATTGTGAGTTACTTTACCATCCGGGTAAAGCCAACGTGGTGGCGGATGCTTTGAGTCGAAAGGAGTACGGTAGTAGAACGCGTGTCGTGCTCACACGAATAGACGTGGTGTCTAGTCTAGTAGACCGGATTAAAGTATACCAAGCGGATCAAGAGTGAAGTGATGGTGAAACAACATTTACTTTTGACAGAAGACGGTCGCGGTTTGAAATTATTCCAAGGTCGTATTTGGGTGCCCAAGATAGGAGGCAACCGTGAGCTATTATTAGAAGAGGCGCATAAATCAGATTATTCTATTCATTCTGGTAGCACCAAAATGTATAGGACTTGAAGTTGACATATTGGTGGCCCGTTATGAAGTTGGATGTGGCCAAGTATGTAGAAAGATATCTGACATGTTTGCAAGTGAAAGCGAAACATCAAAGGTCATATGGAAGCCTCCAATCCTTAGAGATACCGGAATGGAAATGGGAGCACCTTACCATGGATTTCGTGACTAAACTGCCAAAACTTCGAAGGGTCGTGATACCATATAGGTAGTGGTGGATTGTTTGACAAAAAGTGCTCACTTCTTGCCTACGCGTGAAGCCGGTCCTGTTGATAAGCTTGCAAACTTGTGTGTGGATGATATCGTTTCAAGACATGGTGTGCCTTTGACTATCGTGTCGGATCGAGATAGTCGGTTCACTTCAAATTCTTGGGAAGGATTGAAAAATTGATTAGGCAACAAAATTCACCTAAGTACCGCATACCATCCCAAAACCGATGGTCAAAGCGAGGGGACCATTCAAACTCTAGAAGATATGCTGAGATCGTGTGTCATCGATTTTGGTGGGAATTGGGACTCGCACCTACCACTCGTGGAGTTTGCCTACAATAATAGTTACCATTCTAGTATTGGAATGACACCGTTCGAAGCATTGTATGGGCGGAAATGTATATCACCGGTGTGTTGTTTGGAAGTGGGTGAGAAGCAATTTGCCGGTCCCGATATTGAACAAGAAACATCCTACAAAGTGAAATGTATTTGTGAACGGCTAAAGGCGGCTCCGGATCAAAAGCGAAGACCCATGGAATTCCAAGTGGGGGAGCGAGATATGCTTAAGGTATCCCCTTGGAAGGGTATTATAAGGATTGGGAAGCGTGGGAAGCTTAGTCCTCGTTTCCTAGGACCGTTTAAAATTTTAGAAAGAGTGGGACGTCAAGCTTATAAATTAGAGTTGCCACCCGAAATGCCCGACATAGACAACATGTTCCATGTGTGTTATTTAAGGAAATGTTTGGCGGAAGAAAAGAGTGTGATACCTCTCTCGGAAATTCGAGACGACAATAGTCGCTGTGTGGAAGAACCGGAAACAATTTTAGAAAGAAAGTCAAAGATGCTTCGTCACGAAGAAATCGTCATGGTAAAAGTCCAATGGAAGCACCATCAAGGTTACAACGTAACGTGGGAAGCGGAAGAGGACATGAAGAGAAGATATCCTAGTTTGTTTGGTTAATTTGTAAAATTTCGAAGACGAAATTAAATTCAAGGGTGGGAGGATTGTAACACCCGGAAATTTTAGTTTAGGTTATGAAACTTTCGAAAAGACTGATACAAGGAATCTGGTATTTCAGGCCGATTTTCAAGTGTTTATATCATGTTTGGTTGGGGAATTAAAGGAGTCCAACGATATTTTTCGGAGTCAATTTGGAGCTAAGACGAAGCAAATATGGGCAAAACAACGTCTAAGGCTAGTTTACACGTGGGTTAGGCTGGAAGCTAGTTACAAAAATCTCAGGCAACTTACAACTGGCATCCAAACTAGCGTCAGACACAATTGAGGGCTGCGTGGGTTATGGCGCTAGTTTCAACTGGCATCCAAACTGGCGCAGGGGGTCTGTTTGGTCAATAACTGGCGCCCACAACTGGCGTCGGCTTTGGTTGATGCCGATTGATGCATTTAAGTGGTTTTTCAGCTCATTTCCATAACACACTTCACCAACACGATTTTTCTCTCCTTAGTTCTCCCAAAGGTCGATCTTGAAGCATTTATTTCCCAAGATCTACCCAACGCAAAGCATTTAATCCTCATTGAAGTCAAAGATTTGAAGTCCAAGCTTCAAAGGTTACTTCAAATCCAAACTTTATAAACTCAAATACTTGTTATAAATGTTGTATTTACTGATTTTAAGCTTATGATTTCAAGTATTATGTATTTGGGTTAATTTTGGAAGTTTCAGGTCAAAATGAGAAATTTGGGTATTTTGTTATAGATGATGAGATGAGCATCATAAATGGTTTATAACACTTGGAAAGGTTCTTTGAGGAGTTATTCCTTGATTTTGGTACTAAAATGGTTTGAACTAATTTTAAAAAAAATACGTATTCCAAAAGGGAAATGTTTATACAAAGGTTTTCAGCGTTTGGAAGACTATCGATACGCCTCGTTTGATCTAGTTGATTATTAGACTAGTATGATAGGATCCATAGGCATAAGAGTTAGTATTTAATATCGTGAAGGGTAGAATGAAACCACTTTTAATTGGAAATAGGCATTGTGATAAATTGTGTAATTACCAATCTATCCTTTCACTCTCTCGGAATATGCATTGTGGATTTGCGTGCAATTCTTGAGGCTTGAGCTTATGTGCACAAATGACTATAGATTGTATTGTGGTCGATGTCAATGGCTACCAGACCTTTATGTGCCGCTCTATAACATTAGTTTGTGGCCAACTTGGAGTTCCGTCACACCTAATGATAATATCGGGTTTCCCCGGATTGTTTTAAAAGATCCTTGCTCACCAAGAGTAAGCTTTCAAGTTAAGTTAAATGGGATAAAGTATATTGCACCTTTATTTATAGTATTTCACTGCTTTATACATTTAATTGTTTGTTCTCACTAGGCGTAAGCCTAACACTTGATCTTAAATGTTGTTTAGCGGGTGATCGGGTTGATGAGGCTCCTTAGAGTGGAGCGGAGTGAAGTGCCAGTGAGGGTTTAATTCTGCATTTATTTTTCGGTATAAATTTTCTCTAAATTTTAGGGTGTTACATGATCAGAGTCAGTATATGCAGTTAAATCAAAGCCAGAATGCTTTAGATACCATAGGCCTAATAAGGGTGTTCCCTTAAGTTATCTAAAGATTATTTTCACAACATGTTAGAACTTAGGAAAGTATGAACCAGAAGTAGCTAAGTCTCAAACATCAGAAGACAATACCAGAGATTCATCTTCTGATCTATCTTATCACAGAGGCGCCCAGAGACTTGAAGACCCTCTGGATCTCAACTGTTATTCCACGCGCGCCTTGGATGACGTGCCAGTCACTTTTTCCGTACGTAACAAATTCTGTTAGTCGTACAAGTGACGTGTCATTCAGGGATAGGCTAGCTCATTGACTTTTCTCTTTGTACTAGTATATATAGAGTTAGTTATCACTGTAATTGAGGTCGATGGTTGAGAGAGAAATAGGGTTTTCATTCCACGTATTGTAATCGTTCTTCAGATTATTCAATACAAATTCTCATTCGATCTTCATACCGTTCTTACGGATTTAAATTAATGTTCTAGTTATAATCATTGATTTATATTGCTTCCTCTCATATTTGTTTATTAAATCTATTGATTATTTGAGTTTAAAAGAGATCTGGGTTTCAAACAATTGGTATCAGAGCCAGATAATCAATCTATTGATTATTCGATCTTGTCCAATTTGGAGAAATTCCCACTCAACTAGCAGTTAATTTCAAGTTTTAAACTACTGTTATTCATTCTAGCCTGTTTTACAAGATTTTGTCGATATAATACAATTTTTCTCTAAATTAGTGGTAATCTTAGTTTAATTCTGAAATCAGTAAGTAAAACGTTTTGTTTCGATTCATTTGAAGTTTATTTGTTCTAAATTCAAGAGTATTTCCTGCAACTTTTGAATCCCTGTTTTCTGAAATTGGCAAATCAAAACCTAAATGCCATATACACCTCTGGATCCTTAACAAAAATCCCCACTCTAATTCATGACGAATATCCTCAATGGATGATTCGTATGATAAACTTTTACGAAGGACCCACAGCAATTCATGACGACCACCATTCCAAGAGTTCCACCCACAGCAACAACTAAAGAAGTTCCTACTCGCCAAGTTCCCAAAGATAAGGGAAATTGGACTGATGATGATAAGGCCAAAGTCAAAATTGCCAAAAAGGCAAAAAGTCTACTTATCATGGCAATTCCCAATGAGATTTTCCATCTCTTGATTCCTGCGAGACGGCCAAGGAACTATGCGATCAACATGCATATCAACTGGAGGGAGGTGCTAAAATGAAGAAAATTAGAAGAGCTCAAGCCTTGAACGAATACAACAGTTTTCAAGCACTCCTAGAAGAGACTCTGGAATAGACTTATCACATATTTAACACTCTGATAAATCTGTGCAAGAAATGTGATATCATCAGATCAAACGAAGATAATAATGTCTTATTCCTTAAACGCTTGAATCCAGAATGGTCAAATCTATCTATGTCTCTTCAAGCTAATTAAGATCTAGAATTATGGTCATTACATGATGTGTTTGGAACTCTTCAAGCACACAAAAAAGAGGTTATTCAGAAGAATACCAGTGTTGGTAGACCTCTGGCCCTCATCTCTGAGTCCAGAGGTTCAGGAAGAAGAAGCAGAGAGACAGAAAAGAAAGGGAAGAGTAAGGCATTTATTTCAGAAACCAATCCAAAAGACCTCTCTGATTCTGAAGATGATGAGATTAATTCGTTCGCTGAATCATTAGCTCTTATTACCAAACAGTTCACAAAAAGGCTTGGTAATCGCTCATTCAATGGAAACAGAAGGTTTGAAAGCAAAAATGAACGGCCCAATTTTCCTTATGTTCCAAGGCAGGAAGTACAGAAGACGGAGAAGTCAGAAAATGAGAAGAAAGAGGAGGAGTTAAAGAGAAAGAAAGATGTTTGTTATAGATGTGGAAAGCTAGGCCATTATTCAATAAACTCTATAGGTACTCTTGTAAAAGACAAATCATATTACAAGAAAAAAAACAAGTATAATGTATATGAAAGAGCACACTATTCTGAAAGAGAAAATTGGCTTCATGATCAATCAAGTGAAGATGAAGCCATGTTCTGTGGAATGGCAATGGCAAATGACTCAGAAGATCAATCTTCTGAGACTCTGGTATGTACTAACTCTAATTCTTCTGAACTCGACCAAACAATTTTAAATCTAACTGTTGATTTTGAAAATCTAAAACAAAAGCTTTTTGTTGAAAAGAAATTAAGGAAAAACATTGAACTATCTGTTTCTACAATCCAAAAGGAAAGAGATATTTTTAAAAGAGAGATGGAGATTTTAACTGATGAGTAACTGGAACTATCTGTTAAGGATGAAAAGATTTCAAAACGTCTAAAATCAACAAAAGTCAAACTCAGAGAAGAGAACCAAAACTTTTTTAAACTTCTGGAAACTAAGGATGTGACAACTGTCAAAATTCGAGCTTCCGGGTTAGTTCCTATTAAGTTTATTAGTGTTAATATATATTAATTTTAAGAATATGATTTAGTTGGCTTAGAATGGCGGAAAATTTTCTAGAGTTTCCGGTAGCTGCTTATAAAGTCCGGTTCCGACCCGTAACTGGCCGAAACGTCCTATATAGTGCCGAATGCTCTAATTTATACCCAGTTTATATAAAATATATATATTTTTAGTATTTGAAATATAAAACTTCTATTTTTATATAATTTAAACACTCTTGGGCTCATATTTGAAGGAAAAATGACAAAATTGAGAAAATGGACTTTTAATTTCACTATTTTGGGCTTAATGTAAAAAAAATATATTGTAGGGTTAGGTGGGGCCCATACCCATGGCTGGCCCCCCCCCCCCCCCCCCCCCCCCAATCCCCATATAAAAACCATTTTTTTCTCCTCATTTCTTCATTTTCAAAATTCAAATTTCTCTCTCTCTCTCTCTCTCTCTCTAGAACTAAAGAGGCATAAATACCTCTCTCTTTTTCCTCTCTTTCTTTTCTTCTCCTTCGTATCTCCAGCCATATTCGTCATCTAAAATCCATCAAAAAGCAAGGTTTTTGAAGATAATCAACACATATCATCATCCAAACTAAGTATTTACATCATCTTCATAATTTCTTATCATTTTTTAGTGAAAAACTCACTTTTCTTGCATTTTAAGCATCCTTCTTCTAAACCTTTGAATTTTCTGAGTTTATGGAGAGAATACAAACCAAAAACATGTAAAAATGTTCATATAATGGTGGTAATCTATGACCCAAACAATAAAACTCAAGAAAATGGGTAAAAATCATGATTTTATGTGTTTTTGAACAACAATGGAGATTTTTGGTGCTGACAGATTTATTGCATGTGCAAAAATTGTCCATTTATTGCAATTAATATGTTCAAATATCATGAATCTTTTTTCTAAAAGTTTATTTAGTGAGTTAGGGTTCTAATCCAAGTGGTCTCACTCAAAAACATTGAGTTTTGACCCCCCCCCCCCCTAAATGCTCATAATAAGATGTATGTGCATCTGAAAGTTCAACAGTAGGCAAACCCTACTTTGAACAACCATAACTCTCTGAATACTCATCCAAATTACTTGATTCTTCTTCTGGAATTTTATTTGATGAATTATCTTTCAAATGCCACTGATTTCATTCAAAAATATGGTGATTTGAGGTTCCAGCTAATTAAAACAAAATGAGTGTGCAAACTGTCAACCAATGACAGATTTGTGCATGCATGTTCAAATGACCATATCTCTTTCAAAACTCAATGAAAAAGGATTATTTTTCCTTTGAGAGTTAGTTTTATGGGTTATCTTCAGTTTGAAAGTGGAATCACTTAAAAATATGGAGTTTTGACCCTTCAAACACCAAAACTTTTTTAGGTGTGCAATCTGTGAAACCACCAGTAGTTAAATCCTATTTTGCATGCTAATATCTCTTTGAATATTTGTCCATAATGCATAATTATTCTTCTGGAGTTTTCTTTTATGAGTTAGGCTTCATTTGAAACCGGCTTCATTCAAAAATATGAAGTTTTGAGGCAATAATAAATTTATTAAAGTTAAGTGTGCAATCTGTCAACTAATAACAGATGTGTGCATGCAACTTTGTGATGCCATATCTTCCTTCATAACTCATCCAAAATGAGTGATTCTTATTTCAAAAGTTTCCTTTATGTGTTATCCTTATAATCCAACTGGAATTTCTGAAAAATATTAAGTAGAATCAAATGATTGTTTTACTAACAGTGTGTAATCTGCCATGCTTGCTGTGACACACTGTTTGATATAAATTATTTGAACCCTTTTCATATGTCTAAAATGCATGAAACTTGGTCACAATGACCTTAACTCAGTAATGCATCACATATAAAAAGATAGGAAATTTTATTATTTTGGATGTTACATTAAATTGATCATTTTTGGGACTTATAGTTTCTGTCAGGAAATGAAATTCTGAAACTATTTGAATTCATAAATTAGGATCACTTATAAGAATATACATTATATTTTCGGTATAAATTATTTCCTTAAAAAGCATATGTGCATTATGTATAATGGGACAATAGTAGACTAAGTTGGACATATAAGGACTTATAACCGCACTCATAGTATTCATTAGACATATAAGTGACCATGTTGGGTATTTCTCTTTGACAGGGAAACGCTAGCCCGACGGGTAGGTGTGGATCGTGCTTTGTTGATTGGAATTTTTTGCTATAAGATGAGTATTCACAGCCCCACTTTTAAAGTATTTTGTACGTTTTGGGGTGGAAAGCATGATTAAATGAAATATTTGAGCTATTTGCATTACCAAATGTGAAACAATATGAAATTGTTGTTTTTGGGCACTAAGGCATGTACACTAATAGATTGTATTGAGTAAAATGTTCCATAAAAGTTTGTACACTACTATTAACTCAAGTGAGGAGCCGAGGGTATTTGTGGATAGCGTTATTGGACGGACAATCCCACCTAAAAACCGAAAAGTAGGGGTGTGGATAGAAATCCCACCGGGAAACTACAGGTAGGGGTGCACTATACTTAAAAGGAAGGTTCTACACATGTGGACTTTAGGTCCACCGCTGAGCTAGAACTAAAAATATTTTTGTGGTCGAAGGTTTAGTGGTGGCTCATTACTCACTAATAATTAGGGTACAAAAATGCCTTGAACGTTTTATGATGTAAAGATTTATTAAGTGCCATAAAAGTATTTTGCTCAATATTCATTTATGCAAAAGATGTTATAATATTTAAAACTTGTGAACTCACCAACTCTTTGTAGTTGACCTTGTTTTATCATGCTTTTCAGGAGTAAGGGAGGTAAACCGAAATATTTAGTTATGTGGACGCGTCAACATGAATCGAGTTTTTATTTGAATTTGTTTCGTTTAAACACTATGCTTACTTTATTTTGTTAAACTTTTGGGATTGTAGGATGTAATTCCGAATTTAATATTTTATGTATTTGAATGGATGATTGGTGTTGTTTATGTCCTATTGCTATGAAATCGTGAGCTATCACGCCTCGTGTTTCCGCTTTAGCGGGGTGTGACAAAGGATAAGGAGATAAGTGCTAAAGAAAGTGACAGATTAAACTCTGTAGCACTTAAAAACTACTTTCAAAAAGAAAGGGAATTTTTACATATTGAATATCAAAACAAGGAGCTACAGATCAAAAAGTATATGGATGCTCAGAAGGTTCATGAAAAGATAAATACACAAGTAGGGAAAAGTGGCCTTGGTTTCGAGGATCTGGATCCTTACACGTGTATAAAGAGGTATACTCTTGATTTTGATCCGGATCCTTACTGTAATGGAAAGCATAAACATCGATTTTGATGATCAAACTCAACTGACTTCTGAATATTCTGATTCAGAACTCAAACTTAACACTGTCACCTCTGATTATCTTTCAGGTACCAGACAATCCGAGATTGATGCTTTATTTGATGATTTTCTGGGAGAAGAAATACCCACTAATCCACCATTGAATATTCCTGAAGTACTTCAAGCTTCTGGGATAACTCTTTCTGTTCCTTCCAATTCACCAAAAGATAGTCCAGAGGTAACCTCTGTGCCTTCAATTGAGGGGGGAGACATTAGGCGCTCATCCATATCCAGAGCCAACACCAGTACCAGAAGACGTTATCCAACCCGTGGATACAGAAGTCCAAGCCCAGCAAATACCTCAAACAAGCATGAAAAGATGGACAAAGTCTTATACTCCAGATCTGGTAATTGGAGATCCATCAGAAGGAATTAAAACCAGATCTGCAACTGCAAATGAAGCCTTCTTTGTTAATTTTCTGAGCATAATTGAGCCAAAGAAAGTTCATGAAGCTCTACTAGAACCAAGCTGGGTGGATGCAATGCAAGAAGAGCTGCTTCAATTTGACAGAAACAAGGTGTGGAAATTAGTACCTCTGCCTAAAGATAAGGTCGCCATTGGTACTAAGTGCGTATTCAGAAACCAAAAGGATGAAGATGGAATAGTGATAAGAAACAAGGCTAGGTTGGTGGCCAAGGGATACTGTCAAGAAGAATGAATTGACTACGATAAAACTTTTGCTCCAGTTGCAAGACTTGAAGCAATAAGACTCTTTCTGGCCTTCTCAGCATATAAAGACTTCAAGGTGTACCAAATGGACGTAAAATGTGCATTTTTAAATTGAGATATCAAAGAAGAAGTACATGTCCAACAACCTCCTGGTTTTGAAGACTCAAGGCATCCATACCACGTCTATCTTCTGAACAAAGCTCTATATGGGTTAAAACAAGCTCCCAAGCCTGCTATGAACGCTTATCAAGATTTCTGATGGATCACTTATACGAGAAAGGTAAAATTGATACTACCTTGTTCATCAAAAGAGGCAAAAGTACGCTAACTGTGGTTCAAATTTATGTGGATGACATTATATTTGGTTCTACTGATCAAGCAGAAGTTGATTTATTTTCAAAGATAATGGAAAGTGAATTTGAAATGAGCTTGATGGGAGAATTAACATTCTTCTTAGGGCTCCAAGTCAAACAAACTACCTCTAGCATCTTTATAAATCAAGCCAAGTATTGTTTTGACATGTTAAAGAAATTTAAACTTCAAAATTCCACTCCTATGAAAACACCTACCTCTCCTAGTACGAAACTTGATCCTGATCTCTTTGGGAAATCAGTTGATGTTACGAACTATAGAGGTATGATTGGATCCCTTATATATTTAACTGCAAGAAGACCAGATATAATGTTTTCCATCTGTCTCTGTGCGAGATTTCAAGCCAATCCAAAAGAATCTCATTTGGTTGTTGTAAAAAGAATTTTTAGGTACCTAAAAGGAACACCCTCACTAGGTCTTTGGTATCCTAAAAATTCTTGATTTGATTTAATTGCATACACTGACTCTGATCATGTAGGATGTAAGTTAGACAGGAAAAGTACTTCTGGTAGCTATCAACTTCTGGGAAATAGGCTGATAACTTGGACATCCAAAAAAAGCATAATTGTGTTTCAACTTCCACAGTAGAAGCAGAATATGTCCAAGTACAGCTCAAGGGGGAGCATTGCATGCAGAAATCAAGGGGGAGAAACAAATGCAATATTCAAGGGGGAGCACAAAACGCTGATTTATTCAATGGGGTGAATTTATCAAATTTTCAAGACTAACTCATGTTAGCTGTTCTCTGAATATG
This sequence comes from Silybum marianum, assembly GCA_036898165.1. Lineage (NCBI taxonomy): Eukaryota > Viridiplantae > Streptophyta > Magnoliopsida > Asterales > Asteraceae > Silybum > Silybum marianum. The sequence continues at coordinate 7,384,212 of CM072540.1, read as the reverse complement.
TTTTTCCTTTGAAATTCTTTTTAATAAGTTACTTCTGAACTAACTCTTGCCATCAAGGTTAGACAGAATTCTCTTATTCTATAGAATTTCTTCAGAAATACTGTTCATAGGACACAAAACTTTCTTTTGGTTCAAAATTGTTTTATTTCACCAATTGACTGATTTTTTTTAATATATTAATTTCTAAAAAAATTTCTTTTAATCCACATTTTTTGTTGATTAATTGATAATTTTTATTATTAATTTTTGGAGGGAATATTTAAATTAAATAAAGCGGAAACGGTCCTCATCGAAAACCAACGAGAAACTCTTAAGTGACTCATCTAGCCTTATACGCGTCATTAATCCATTTATTCACTCTTGAAAGTTCTTGCACGTGTCATTAATCAACCGTTTGCATTGTGCACGCCTCATTTCCCACGTCTGCTCCTAAAAACCGTTCCCAGTCCCCAAGCCAAATAAACCCTTGATATTCAAAAAAACTCGAGTTCATTTTAAATCCTACTATATAAACTCAAAGAAAACCCTAAATTTACTTTTCACCGTCTTCAACCTCTCGATTTTACTGAGCAATTGCAAACCTACAACTTCCAATCTCAAAATCCCCAACTCTCAAAATGGCGAACCAAGCACCAAACATGAACATTCAAGATGATGAAGAGCGAGTGATCGATTCCACAGTCGAGAGTGCCCCAATCGTGAAGCTACCACTGCAACCGAACAATGTGCAGGTTCTTCTTGATCCAAAATTATCCAAACGACTACCGAGTAATGATCAAGTTCCTGCAAAACCACTCCCTGAACCGAGCCCTAACCCTGACAAACCCAAATGTTCCTGAGATTTACGTTCAACAAGTATGGCAGACACTGTATGTCAAGAACGAAGAAACCCTATCTGGAAGTTCTGGACATCCGACCGACCCTGAACATGTCGTGGAAATCCCAATCACTAAGAAGAAGATTGCCAGATTTTTCCACCTACACCAACCAATGATTGAAGATGAAGGCCAAAAGGTACCCAACCCTGATCTTGAACAAAGCCCCTCAACAGAAGCTCTGTTGGCGTTCATTAACCATTTGAGCTATAATGAACATCTCACAAGGCTATTGGAGTTCAAGAGGAAGAAGCTGCCCCTAATGTGGAATGTGTTAGTCTCAATGCTCAACAAGAGCCTTACTTGCAAAATCGGCTCACTGGAGAAACCACATCTTAATCATCCTCCCAAAAGGATGATGATACAAATATAAGAGTTCCATCACCCCAGAACTCGCCACCTCCTACACTCGTTGACGTCTCTGTGACCAACGAAAACTTAGGAAATACATAGGGTACGTCCATGCCCTCTCCTAGAGTAAATGCCTATGAAATCCCATCAGAGGGGTTAAGGCCAGAGGATGCACCACGTACCAGAGTCTTTGCACTTCCTAAAGGTATGCACATTGTTTTCAGCTCCTCGTCCTCTGATGATGAGGAAGAAGTTGAAACAATCAGAACATCCGAAGAGGTGCCTATTAATAATAGCCCTCGAAGACAGGATGGAAGTCCCTCCACTCTCAACGTCCAAAAAGGCGTGAATGAGGGTCTCTCTGAACGTAAGAGACAAGTGGCTCCATGTGTTGGAGATGCATCGATTACTACTCCAGAATTTGTCACAAATGAAGCATTCAATGCATTTGTTAATCAAATTCAGGGATATCTGGGGTATCTAAAACAAACCCTTCAAACTGCCGAGTCAAATCTTCGATCAGAGATTACTGCGCAAAATCTTCTAATTAGCGATATCCAAAATACTCAAAAAGCTCATACTCAAGCTCTGGAAGATCTCAAGAAACTCATAACAGATAATGCAGAAACCCAGAAGAATTCTACAGTTGATCACTTCAAAAGATTGGATGATGGTATTAAGGCTAATGTAGAAGCCATATTGAATATCCCAGAAGTTATTCCCTCACCAGAGGTTACTATCTCTGTTCCAGAGTATGGATCCTTAGTGGCCGACATTCAGAAGTTGATCAATGCAGTGGTTCCCTCAGAAGCCTCTACCTCTGCTTTAATTTGCCAATCGGACTTAGCATCTTTTCAAAAGGCTATAATGGACAAATTCAATGCCATTAATGCTAAGTTCGTGTCTAAAAATAAATCGAGCTCAAATGGCCTAGACCAGAAGGTATCTACCATAGATACTTCTATCTCTAAACTAACTACCATAGTTAGTTCTATTTCTGCTGACTTTGAGGCAAAGAAAAAGGCAAAAGAAGCCAGAGCCTGCAAGAAAGCTGATCTCAAGCAAAAGAAGTCTGAGGATCTGGATCCTGATTCTCAGAAGGGGGAGAGTATGGCGAAGAAGACTAGAACTGAAGGTTTTCAAAGTGCTCAAGATCAGAATAAAGGTCAAGCTTCTGCCTCTACACCATCTGATCCACCATCTTCAAGCAAACAAGCACCTCTTACACCAACACCTTTAGTAGTTAACTCTGGTCCACTTCCTAAAGATCCAGATATGGCTAAGTTCATTCTTGATCTTCTAGGAAAAAAAGGAAGCCAGAAGGTCAAACCCAAAAGTCGAGCCAGACAACCCAACCTCCTATACCTCAAACCCAGAAACCGAGCCAAACAAGCCAACCTCCAAAACCTCAAACCCAAACAGAACCCATCTCTACAAGTGCCAGAACCAGAGAATATCCCACACCCCCTGGCTCTGCAACTACAAACCCCAAAGGTCAGAGTTCGAGCTTACAATTAAAAACTCCCATCTCTAAGCCTTCTGAGCCTACAAAAGAACAATCTGAATTAAGAGCCCAAGCAGAGAGAGTAAAGAAAGAGATAGCAGATAGGAGGAAGGCGCAGATAAAAAAAAGAACTTAAAAAGTTTGATGCATACAAGGTACCCACCTCAATAGAAATTGAATACAGGCATATATATGCAGCAACTGATCACAAGGTATTTCTGATGCTTCCTAACTTTGCCAACGACTACAATGTGAGCGATGAGGTCAAGACAAGATTTATGAGCCACAGGCCAGTGAGAAAAGAAGCATACACAACTTCCCCAATCAGACGCATATCTGGGGTCAAACATGTAAAGTTGAAAATACAGAGTTGATGTATACTATATATGAGGTGGAAAGCGAAGATAAAGAGAAGAATTATTTCTGTGATAATGATCTCCTCTCGATCAATCCCTTTGACTTAATACCTCTAGGAAGGTTCATGAAGAACAAGATGAATCAAAGGATAGATAGTCAAGACAAAGTTGCCTTCTTCAGAATCATAAGATGTATGGAAGCATTCGTGGCATACAGGAAGCAGGTTGACTTTCAAACGGGGCTCGATCTCAAAAATGACTATCTTAAGTATCTCTGCACCTAATGAAGAAGAGAAGGGATTGAGCATATTCCTGCTGGGCAAATTTTGACAAAACCAGAGGATGGAATTTTATTCAAGAGATCAAAAAGAAAAAGCTTCTTCAGAATAAAAGAAGCTCACAAATACTCTTTTGGAATTGCATATATTGTCAAAGGATTTGCATCCCTTCAAATGGATAATACAGGAAAAGAAGCTCACATAAGAATTGCCGCTGAAATGATGTTTCAACAACTGAACTTGATTGTAAAGCTAAGACATATCACTGATCAATTCCACAAGATCACTACATTCCATCCTGACGCACGTTTTTTATTTTTAACTTGTAAATTCCTTTATTGTACTTGTTTGATTGAAATGAGATGAACTTCTATTTTTGTCATGTAATTCTTAGTTTTGGAATTCATACTTAGGGGGAGATTGTTAGAACTTATGAAAGTATGAACCAGAAGTAGCTAAGTCTAAGACATCAGAACACAATACCAGCGGTTCATCTTCTGATCTATCTCATCACAGAAGCGCCCAAAGACTTGAAAACCCTCTAGATCTCAACTGTTATTTCACACGCGCCTTGGATGACGTGGCAGTCATTTTTTCCGTACGTAACAAATTATGTTAGTCGTACAAGTGATGTGTCATTCAGTGATAGGCTAGCTCATTGACTTTTCTCTTTGTACTAGTATAAATAGAGTTAGTTATCACTGTAATTGAGGTCGATGGTTGAGAGAGAAATAGTGTTTTCATTCCACGTATTGTAATCGTTCTTCAGATTATTCAATACAAATTCTCATTCGATCTTCATACTGTTCTTACTGATTTAAGTTACTGTTTTAGTTATAATCAAATATTGATATTGCTTCTGCTCATATCTGTTTATTAAATCTATTGATTATTTGAGTTTAAAAGGGATTTGGGTTTCAAACACAGCAGCCAAATCAGATTCTTTTGGATTAGCTTGATATCTAGCACAGATATATCCGGTCTGCATGCTATTAAGTACAGAAGAGATCCAATCATTCCTCTGTAATTCTTAACATCAACCTGCTTCCCAAAGGGATCAGAGTCAAGCTTTGTATTTGGTGAAATTGGTGTTTTCATAATAGTGGAATTGTGAAGTTTATATTTCTTTAAAATGTCATAAACGTACTTGGCTTGGTTTATGAAAATGCCAGAGGTAGTTTGTTTGACTTAGAACCGAGGAAAAAAGTTAATTCTCCCATCATGCTCATTTCAAATTCACTTTCCATTAGTTTTGAAAACAGCTCAACTTCTGCTTGATTTGTAGAACCAAAAATAATCTCATCCACATAAATTTGAACCACTGTTAATTCACCTTTGCACCTTTTGATGAATAGTGTAGTATCGATTTTACCTTTTTTTCATACTTATTGTCAATCAGAAACCTTGAAAAACATTCATACCAGGCTCTAGGAGCTTGCTTTAAACCATACAGAGCCTTATCCAGAAGGTAGACATGTTGTGGATGAGTTACACTTTCAAAGCCAGAGGGTTGTTGGACGTATACTTTTTTTTTAAGTTTTCCATTCAGAAAGGCACATTTTACATCCATTTGATATACTTTGAAATCTTTGTATGCAGAGAAGGCCAAAAACAATCTAATTGCTTCCAACCTTGCTACTGGTGCAAAAGTTTCATCATAATCAATACCTTCTTCTTGACAGTAACCCCTAGCTACTAGCCTAGCTTTGTTTCTAACCACAATTCCATCTTAATCTTTCTTATTTCCGAAGAGCTACTTAGTACCAATTGTTGTTTTGTCTTTGGGTAATGGTACAAGCTTCCATACTTTGTTTCTGCCAAATTGGAGAACCTCTTCTTGCATTGCATCTACCCAGCTGTGGTCTTACAGAGCTTCCTGAATTCGTTTTGGTTCACCATACTTAAAAATTTGACAAAGAAAGCTTCATTTGCAGTGGCAGACCAGGTTTTGACACCTTCAGAAGGGTCACCAATGATTTGATCAGAAGAATGAGCTTTTGTCCATCTTTTCATTCGTGTTTGAGAGACTAGTGGGGGTTCAATTTCAGTTTCTGTTCTGTTTCAGCTTCTTCTGGAATTTCAACTTCTGGTTCTCGTATAGCTTCTTCTGGAATAACAATTTTTGGAGAGGAGCCTAATATCTCCCCCTCAAATGAAGGTACAGAGGTATCAGATTATAAGTTAAGCTCCCTATATCCGGAGGAGACATAGAGACCTCTGGACTATCATTTGTATTTGTGGATACAGATGGACCAGAAATAGTGATTCCAGAAGTGTGAAGAACTTCTGTAGGATCTATTGATGGACTTCTGGTTATTTCTTCAGATGAAACTTCTTCTCCAAGAAAATCATTAAATTTGGCATCAATTTTTTATTTTCTGGAGCTTGAGAGATAGTCAGAAGTGACATTGTTAAGCTTGAGTTCTGAGTTGGAATAATCAAAAGTCAATTGTGCTTGATCACCAAAGTCTATATTTATGCTTTCTATGACTGTCTTGGTTCTGAGGTTAAATACTCTGAAAGCTTTTGAGGTCAGAGAATATCCCAAGAATTTAGCTTCGTCAGATTTCTTGTTAAATTTTCCAAGTTTGTCACGGTCATTCAAAATAAAAGCAACTACAACGAAAAATATGTAAAAATTTAACTGTAGGTTTTCTATTATTAATAAGCTCACATGAAGTTTTGAGATGCCTCTTGACAATGATAGATATGTTCTATGTAGAGCATGCAATAGAGACAGCCTCAGCCCAGAAGTGTGTGGGAAGACCAGAAGCTGCAAGCATTGTTCTTACTGCTTCAACTAGAGTACGATTTCTTCTTTCTACCACACCATTTTGTTGAGGAGTGCATACAACCGAGAAGTTTTGAGAGATTCCATCATTAGTTAGTTACTCATCAAGTTTTGCATTCTTAGATTCAGTATTGTCACTTCTCAACTGTTGTATTTTCTTATCCAGAAGCACTTGAATCCTCTACATCATGTGGATTAAGACAACTGGGACTTCTGACTTTTGTCGCACAAAAGCAAGCCATGTATACCTTCTTGTAGAGTTCCGTAGCCTTTTATTTGACCCTTACCTTACCATCATCACCAAATGTTACTACTCCACCAGATTTGTCTTTGAACATGGAGAGTAAGTTTCTTATTTCAGTCATGTGCCTCGAGCATCCAGAGTCAAGATACCAGATGTGCACACGTTGTTTCTGCAATCAGAATCAGAGAGATTTAGGTACCCATCTCATAATGGATCCTTTGTAGTTAGATTTGTGATTCTGGTTTGATTTTAATTCAGAAGAATATGCAGGTTTTCCAGAAACTTCTGGTTTGCCTGTTTAGATTTAGAATTCTTTTTCTTCTGGTTTTTGAAGTTTGGTCGTTTGTTGAAATCATAAGTAAAATTATGTAGACTCGAGAAGAAATGTTTTAGTGTAAGTAATAGAGAGAAGCATTTAGAGTTCTGAGACATAAAAGAATTCATTGAATTTTCATTTCTTGAATGATAATTACAATATTTCTTATTGTTTTCTATTCTAGCATCAGTTGTACGAATGAACTTCTTATCTAGCCTAGACTTATGCTTCTGAACTGGTGAATTCTTCTCTGTTGGTTTCTTCTTAGGAATCCACTCTCTTTTCTCTTTCGACGAAGTTACTGAAACAAAAGGAATAAATGAATTAATTTTCCATTTAGCTTTTTGTTGACAAGTAAACTTCTGAGGCTATGGTTTCTGATATTGTAGTGCAAGTTTAGCTTTCTGCTTGATTGCAGCTTCTTTTTCAAGATCAAGACAACTTTTAACTTGAATGCACATACCAAGAAAATCGGGATGAATGGGAACCTCTTTTCTCTGTTCTTTTGGAGGAGCAGAGATTATGGGTATTCCATTTGAAGTTTTTTAACATTCGATCCAACAGCCCTTACTTCTGGGAGTTCGTTTATATACATAAGGGGAGCATTGTTATCCTTTATACAAGGTTTAACCCAAACGTAAGTAGGAGGCATACTATTTTCAAGACGACTGAGTAATTTATCTGACATGTCAAAAAAATCATCATCATTTTGATTTTCGTTTTCCCAAGGATATAAATCTTCTGCATCATTATCTTTTTCTTACTAAGATATAAATCAACAAAGGAAGAAGGAATAATCTCTGGATAGTTTGAAAAAACTTTTGATTTCATATTTGTATTATGCTGAGTAATACTGTTAGACCTCATTTCAGAAGAAGTATGAATCAGAATTATGCAATTACAAAAGTTTTCAGAAGGTCATCTTCTGAACTACTTATCTCAGAAGCGCCCAGAGGAAGGAAGAGCCGATGTACTCCAACAGAAGCATCACACGCGCCCCTGATGATGTGGCAGGCACATCTTCCATGTGTAACTGAATTAGTTATTCACTTAGCTTACGTGTCAAGATGTAATAGGCTAGATAGTTGACTTTTCTTATTGTAATCGTATAAATAGCTTAGTTGTTGTTTGTAAAAGTACGATTTGAAAAGTATTAATTCAAGAGCTAAATTGTGCGTACTATTATTATCTTCCAAGTAATTCAATACGAATTAACGATTGTTCTTCAATATTGTTCTTATTAATCTTACTGTTTATCATAGATCTGTTTGCTTCCGCTCATATTTACTTGTTTGATTTATCGATTAATTGTTAGAAAAGGAATCTGGGTTCCAACAATTGGTATCAGAGCCTGATAATCAATCTATTGATTATTAGATCTCTTCCATTTGGAGAAATCCCTCTTCTATTTGCAGTGAATTTCAGTTTTAAGCTACTGTTCTTCATTCTACCCTGTTTTACGAGATTTTGTTAATTTCATAACAATTTTCTAAGAATATTGTCTTATTTCGATCAATTTGAAATTTATTTGCTCCAAATTTCAACGAATCTTCAGTAATTCTCAAATCCCTGTTTCTGATAATATGGCTAATTCTAATCTAAATGTCGTATATACTTCTGCATCTCTGACCAAACCTCCTACTCTAATACGTGATGAATATCCACAATGGAAGATCCGTATGATCAACTTTTATGAATGTTTGGATATAAAACTCTTTCCTATCGTTCAAAATGGTCCATTCATCCCAATGACTACAATTCCAAGGATTCTGGCTATGGCTCTTACTGATGAAATTCCTGCTAGACAAGTTCCAAAGCAGAAGGGTAACTGGTCTGATGAAGAAAAAGCCAAAGTGGAATTGGCCAGAAAGGCAAAAAACCTCTTAATCATGGCAATTCCAAATGAAATTTTGTAGTCTCTCGATTCCTGTGACACAGCCAAAGAGCTACGGGATCAACTGGAAAACCTTCTGGAAGGAGGTGCGAAAATGAAGAAAAACAGAAGAGTCCAAGCTCTGAATGAGTATAATAGTTTCCAGGCTATCCCTGAAGAATCTCTAGAACAGACTTTTCATAGATTTAACACTTTGATAAATCTATGCAAAAGATGTGATATCATCAGATCTAAGGAAGACAATAACGTCTTATTCCTCAAACGATTAAATCCAGAATGGTCAAATCTCTCGATGTCTCTGGAAGCTAATCAGGATCTGGAACAATGGTCTCTGCACGATGTATTTGGTACACTACAAGCTCATGAGAAAGAGGTCGTTCAGAGAAAACTACTATCGGTGGACCTTTGGCTCTAATTTTTGAATCCAGAGGATCGGTCAGAAGGAGTAAGGAAGTAGAAAAGAAAGGAAAAAGTAAGGCTCTCATATCAGAAGCAACCCTAGAGGATGATTCTGATTCTGATGATGAGATCAAACCTTTTGCTGAGTCACTAGCGCTCATTACCAAACAATTCATAAAGGAGTTTGGTAACAGATCTTTCCAAGGAAGCAAAAGGTTTGATTGCCCTACTAATTATGCACCTCGTCAAGAGATACAGAGATCTCAGAAAACAGAGGCAGAGAAGAAGGAAGAAGAATTGAAAAGAAAGAAGGATGTGTGCTACAGATGTGGAAAGCCAGGGCACTATTCTAAAGACTGTAGAGGAGCTCTGGAAAAAGACAAGTTGTACTATCAAAACAAATAAAAGTACAACGTCGCTAAAAGAGCTCATTTTGCAGAAAAAGAGAACTGGTTAGGAGATGAGTCTAGTGAAGATGAAGCAATGTTCTGCGGAATGGCAACAACAAATGAATCAGAAGATCAGCCATCTGAAACACCTGTAAGTACTCTCTCTGACACATCTGAACCTGAGAACCCCATTCTACAACTATCAAATGAGTTTGAAGAACTTAAACAAAAGCTAAAGAAATTGTGAAAGAAGATTGAACAAACTCTCTCTGAAACTCAAAAAGAAAGAGAAATTTACAAAAGAGAGATGAATCTTTTAACTGAAGAAAAATTGGAACTCTATGCTGAAAATGAGAAGATTTCCACAAATTTTAAAAATACAGAAGTTAAGTTCAAGGAAGAGAAATTGAATTTAAACAAACTTTTGGAAAACAAAGAAAAGGAGATTAGTGCTAAGGAAAGTGACAAATTAAACTCTCTTGCACTTAAAAACTATTTTCAAAAGGAAAGAGAGTTTTTATATGTTGAACTTTAGAACAAAAAGCTACAGATCAAAACATATCTCGATGCTCAAAAAGTTCATAACAAAATTGATACACAAGTAGGAAGATCTGGACTTGGTTTTGAGGATCTGGATCCCTACACTTGTGAAAAGAGGTCCACTCTGAAATCTGTTTTCTGTGTAGGACAAAAACAAAAACCTGTGTTTCCAATTTTATATGAACAATCTATTTTTAAAAGGTCAAAATATGAAAATGGTCAACCTCAAAGAAAACTCAAATTTAAAAACGTTGAATACTCAAATTCAAATGTTAACCTAAATCAAATTCAGAAGAGAGATGGCATTTTCAGATTTGGCTCAAATACTAATATAACTTTGAATCCAGAGGCGGATGTATTTATTCCTTTACAAGCAGAAGAAGAGCTACGACTTAGTTTTGAAAATGATATTCTATCCACTCTGGATAAATGCTTTAAACTCGAACACGAAAATATTCAGAAAATCTCTTCACAAAGCAATCCAGAGATTTTTCCTTGTTCTTTTGTAGACCTAAATCTTTCTGAATCTCAAGATAATTTTGAAGAAGTTACATATCCATGGGAAAATGATGATCAAGGTGATGATTTCTTTAACTCGGAAAAATATCTTTCAATTTTGGAAAACCAATTATCTCCTGAGTACAAAAAGGTCCCTGAAGTAACTAAGAATAAGGAAGCTCCTTTCGTATATACTAATGAACCTCTGGAGATCAGAGCTTCTGATCTGAATGTTGAAAGGCATTCAAGTGGAATACCAAACCTCTCTGTTCCTCCAACAGGACAGAGAAAACCATTTCACATTAATCCAGACTTCATTGGGATGTGTCTTAAGGCAAAATCTTGTCTTGAACTTGAGAAAGAAGAAAGTCTTGAAAAGAAATCTTCTATTCAACAACAATCACCGCAATCAAGTTATCCAAAGTTTACTTCTGCTCAAAAAGGCAAATGGAAATCTAATCTTTCTGCACCTTTTTCAGTAACTTCCAAAGCTTCTGAGAAGATTTATCAGAGAAAGCCTCTACAGAAGAACACTTCTGATTCTAAGAATAAGTCTAGTCTAGCTAAGAAGTTCAATAGAACTACTAATACTAGTTTAGACAGAAATAAGAAGAATTGTAATTCTCATTATTATAATGAAAATTCAAGGCAATCTTTTATGTTTCAGAATTTTGAATGTTTTTCTCTATTCTTAAAATTAAAACAATTTTTCTCCAGGCCCTCTGATCGCTCATATTGTAATTTCTCAAGTTTCAGAAATAAACCAAAGAAAGACAAAAACACTAAAAATAAAAAGAGCAAATCTACATACTCTGCAAAATCAAATCAGAAACAAGATATACATACTGAAAAGTTTAACACTAACATTAAAGGACCCATTATGAAATGGGTACCTAAATCTCTCTGATTTTGATTATAGAAGCAGCGTGTGCACATCTGGTATCTTGACTTTGGATGCTCGAGGCACATGACTGGAACGAAAAACTTACTCTCCAAATTTAAAGACAAATGTGGTGGAGCAGTAACATTTGGAGACAATGGTAAGGCTCAAATAAAAGGCTACGGTACTTTACAAGAAGGTAATATTACCTTATCAAAAGTAGCTCATGTTTCTGGACTGAAACATAACTTGCTGAGTGTAAGTCAACTTTGTGATTCTAAAATACTTGTTGTATTTAATGAAAAGCACTGTTACTTGATTTCTAAGGCAGGTGAAGAACTCTGGAGAGTGGACAGAAAAGGTAATCTGTATATGATGAACTTCACATCAAAGGACGGTAAAGAAACCCTCTGTCTTATCTCCAAAAAGAGTAAAGTTGGATGGTTATGGCATCACAAAATGTCTCACTTAAATTTTGATAACCTTGAGATGTTTGTCAAACACAATTTGGTAACTGGTCTTCCAGAAGTTCACTTTCAAAAGGATCACCTCTGTCCTGCATGTGAAATGGGAAAAATAAAACGAGCATCTCATAAAACAAAAAGTGATCATTCTTGTACTAGACCTTTGCAATTGTTACATGTCGACATCTGTGGTCCCATTGCAATTCAAAGTTTATCTGGTAAAAAGTATATACTGGTACTTATTGATGAATTTTCCAGGTATACATGGCTCGCATTCATTATACAGAAATCAGAAGTGCCTATTGTCTTGCAAAATATGATGACCAGAATCCAAGTTCTTTTACACCAAAAGATTCAGCAGCTAAGAAGTGATAACGATACCGAGTTCAAGAATGCCAAGCTTGAAGCATACCTTGTTGAAAATGGAATTACACATAACTTCTCTGTTGTGCGTACTCCTCAACAAAATGGTGTAGTAGAACGACGCAACAGAACATTGGTTGAAGCTGCCAGAACGATGTTTGCAGCTTCTGGACTTCCCATCCATTTCTAGGCAGAAGCTATAGCCACTGCGTGTTTCACCCAGAATCGTTCCATTATTGTCAAGAGGCATCTTAAAATCTCTTATGAACTTATTAATAATCGAAAACCCTGTGTCAAAAATTTTCACATTTTTGGATGCGGGTGTTTTATTTTAAATGACAGAGAAAAACTTGGCAAGTTTGACAAGAAATCAGATGAAGCTAAATTCTTAGGATATTCGTTAAATTCAAGAGCTTTTAGAGTTTTTAATTTATGTACTAAGACTGTTATTGAAAGCATTAACATCGATTTTGATGATCAAACTCAATTAACTTATGAGTATTCTACTTCTGAACTTAAACTTAACACAGTAACCTCTGATTATCTTTTAGGTACCAGAGAATCTGAAATTGATGCTATTTTTCAAGATTTCACGGGCGAAGAGATACTTTCAGAACAAAGACCAATCAACCAATTATTAAGTATTCCTGAAGTTCTTCAAGCTTCTGGTATTACACTTTCTGGTCCTGAATCACCTGCTGAGAGCCCATCAGAACCCTCTGTCATTCCTGTTTCATCTAGTGACTGTCCAGAAGTCACTTCTGTGCCTTCATCTGAGGGGGAGACTTTAGATGATCCTCAAGTTTCAGGATCCCTTCCAGAAGAGGTTATTCAATCCTCTGAAACAGAAGTTCACGCTCAACTAGTAACTCAATCTAGGATGACAAGATGGACCAGGTCACACACCCCTGATCTCAAAATTGGTAGTCCATCTGAAGGTGTTAAAACAAGATCTGCTACTGCAAATGAAGCCTTCTATGTAAATTTTCTTAGCATGATCGAACCAAAGCATGTTCATGAAGCCTTGCAAGAACCCAGCTGGGTGGAAGCTATGCAAGAAGAACTGCTCCAGTTTGATCGAAACAAAGTCTGGAACTTAGTACCTTTACTAAAGAACAAAGTAGCCATTGGTACTAAGTGGGTCTTCAGAAATAAGAAAGATGAAGACGGAATAGTAATCAGAAACAAAGCTCGACTGGTGGCTAAGGGGTATTGTCAAGAAGAAGGAATCGATTACGATGAGACTTCCGCCCCTGTTGCAAGACTTGAGGCGATTCGTCTATTTCTGGCCTTCTCTGCATATAAAAACTTCAAAGTTTATCAGATGGATGTGAAGTGTGCATTTTTAAATGGAATCCTCAAAGAAGAAGTGTACGTTGAACAACCCGCTGGTTTTAAAGATGCAAAGAATCCAGATTATGTTTATCTTCTGGACAAAGCTTTATATGGTTTAAAGCAAGCACCAAGAGCCTGGTATGACCACTTATCCACATTTCTGATCAATAACGGTTACGAAAAATGTAAAATCGATACAACCCTGTTCATCAAAAGAGGCAAAGGTATGTTAACTATTGTACAAATCCATGTGGATGACATAATCTTTGGTTCTACTCATCAAACAGAAGTTGAGTTGTTTTCAAAGTTGATGGAAAAAGAATTTGAAATGAGCATGATGGGAGAATTATCATTCTTTCTAGGACTTCAAGTCAAACAAAGTGCCTCTGGCATTTTTATAAATAAAGCCAAGTATGTTTCTGACATACTCAAGATATTTCATCTTCAAAGTTCCTCAACTATGAAAACTCCTATCTCTCCTAGCATGAAACTTGGCCCTGATCCCTCTGGTAAATCAGTGGATGTTACAAACTATAGAGGTATAATAAGATCTCTTCTGTATCTGGCAGCAAGTAGGCCAGATATTATGTTTGCCACTTGCCTCTGTGCTCGATATCAAGCGAGTCCTAAAGAATCATATTTGGCCGTTGTCAAAAGAATTTTTAGATATCTCAAGGGATCTCCATCACTGGGTCTCTGGTATCCAAAAAATTCTGGATTTGATTTAATGGCATATACAGATTCTGATCATGCAGGATGCAAGTTGGATAGAAAAAGTACCCCTGGAAGCTGCCAACTTCTGGGTAACAGACTTATAAGTTGGACATCCAAGAAGCAGAACTGTGTTTCAACATCAACAGCAGAAGTTGAGTATGTTGCTGCTGCTAGTTGCTGTTCTCAAGTAATCTGGATGAAAACTCAGCTCAGAGACTACGGATTAATATACGACAAAATCCCTATCCTATGTGACTCAGAGAGTGCAATCGCCATTACTGAAAATCCAGTTCAGCCCTCAAAACCAAACATATCGATGTCAGGTATCATTTTATTAAAGATCATGTAGAGAATCACAATTGAAATGTATTTTGTCTCTACTGATTATCAACTTGCTGATATTTTCATAAATGCTCTGGACGAGAAACGATTCAATTTCTTAGTCAACAAGTTGGGCATGTTAAATATGTAATTTTACTTAATTCTTTGATCTTCTTAGGATTCTGTCAAATTACTTATTTCTGTACATATTTTTTTCTGCATATTGTTCTGTTTTGTTTTATCTTATATTTTTTTGTTTCACATAAATCAGAACCATCCAGAAGCCTTTGGTCACCTCTGATGATTTAATTCAGAGGCACTCAGAAGCCTCTGGACACCTCTGTTCCACACCGAATATATCATACATTTGTGATCCAAGTGACAACAGAAAGGGAGCTAATATTACATGTTCGAGGGGGAGCATATCAAGTCTAACATCTGTTAGCTGTCTTCTGGACCTCTCTTTACTTAATAATTTTCGTTGAATCTGTTCCTTCTGAATAACTCTTGCCGTCAAGGTTACAAAGACTTTTCATATTCAACTTAAATACTTCTGAAAAAATGTTCTTTGACATTCTTGGTCAAAAATCGTTTTATATGACCAGATATTCTCTGCCTTTGTGTTTTTTTTTTCTAAAATTCTTGTTAATAAGTTCATTTTATTTAACTCTTGCCTTCAAGGTTAAATAAAATTTTCTTATTCTATAGAAATTTCTTAACTAAATACTTGGCTTAGAATATTAAACTTTCATTTGGTACAAATGTGTTTTCAAACCAAATGTCTGCTTTTAATTTTTAAAAGGAATTATTTACTTTAAAATTATTTTTTAATCAACAGTTTATCTGTTTGTTTAAATTGTAATTTTTTTTATTTAATTTCCTTTTAAAAAAAAATTGGGGGAATACTCGATCGTATTAAGCGCTAAAACCTTTTCCCCTGTCAGTCTTCATTTACACGTGTCATTCATCATACCATTGCATGATGACACGCCTACCCATCACTCGAATACACGAACCATTTTTGTTAGTCCCCAAATTAAAACTCTTCCCACTCCCAAATCACTCGAGTACTCTCTCTCTCTCATATATATAAACCTCGAGTTGGGATTTTAACAGTACTGTGCTTCATCGTCTTCCTCACGAATCTGAATCCTTCATCATCGGCGTCTTACTCTATCCCAAGCATCATTCATCAATGGCGTCTCCAGTTGCAAATCCGAATACCCAAAACGACGACGGTAATTTAATCGCATCAACGGCTGATAGTGCTCCAGTCGTCAAGCTACCGTTAAAACCCAACAATGTTCAGGTTCTTCTCGATCCGAACACTTATCTGTCTGATTTCAGGATTATGATTGAGTTCTCTCAAAATCACTCCCGGAACCGAACCCTAACCCTGACGAATCCAAACGTTCCTGAAATCTATGAACAAGAGGTGTGGCAGACAATGTTCATCAAGGATGACAATACTTTACTTGGAAGCTTTGGACATCCCACAGAACTAGAAACTGCCGTCTAAATCCCAATCACACGTAAGAAAATAGCAAGGTATTTTTATCTTCCTCAACCCTATATTGAAGCTGAAGGTCAAACTATCCCCAACCCTAACCTAGAACAAAATCCAACACCAGAAGCTCTACTGGCTTTCATTCGTTTCTTAGGTTACAATGAACAACTCAATAGGCTATCTGAGTTCAAAAGAAAGAAGTTGCCCCTGATGTGGAATTTAATGGTCTCCATATTGAATAAGAGCCTCACCTGTAAAATTGGTTCCCTAGACCAAGCCAGTAAGAATGTCCTCACCATCATGTATGGGATGTTTTTCAACAGACCTTTAGACTACACTAGCCTAATATTTCAAGATATGAAGGATGTTGTTCAAACAAGTTTCCCTCCAGGGCCAAGGGAAAGCTCTTCCTACTTTAATGTTCCCACGATTTCTATCATTGTTCACCTTTCCAGCTATTGGTGCTCTAAAAGCTCCTCTCATTCAGCCGTTCTGCAAAATCGCCTCTATGAGCTCCCACAAGCCAACAATTGATAACAATAGTTATCCTGCACTCAGAGAACTCTCCAGGTACATGCTAAACCTTATTCCCTCAACCTCTCTTACTCTCATATCCTATAGACGCTCTATGATATTCTCAGAACAGAGAGTATCTACCCCAGAGCACTTAGTGCCCAGATTAGCTAGTGAGGGGTCAAGCGAGAATGAGCATGAAAAGAACTTGAGTGACCACCCGAGTGTTTCTACCCATCCAGACCTCTTAATGCAAGAGGGTACAGAAGATGTCCATCGAGACACATTTGAGCGAACCTCTCCAAGTTCCCCACGGGTACCTACATCTCCTGAGGTAGATGTCAACACATCTACCCTCATTGAAAAAGGACGACCCAGTCCAAACGACCCAGAGCCAAACCGATCAGAGGATATTCTTAGTTCCTCTGAATCAAGCACAACAGGGGAATCCACCTCATCTTCATCATCCTCTCAAAAGGGTGATGATGAAAATATAAGAGTTCCATCGCCCCAGAACTCGCCTCAACCTACACAGAACGTTGATGTCTCAGTGACCAACGATGTCTTAGGGCAAACAGAGGGTACGTCCATACCCTCTGTTAGTTTAGATGCTGATGAAGTCCTATCAGAGGGGTTACAGTCACAAGATGCACCACTTACCGGGGTCTTTACCCTTCATAAAGGTAAGCACATTGTGTTCAGTTCCCCATCCTCTGGTGATAGGGAAAAAGTTGCACCAATCAGAACAACCGAAGAGGTGTCTGTGAATAACAGCCCTCGAAGACAGGTTGGAAGTCCCTCCACACTCAACGTCGAAACAGGTGTGAAAGAGGGCTTCTCTGAATGCGAGAGACAAGGGGCTCCATGTGTTGGAGATGCACCGGTTACCTCTTCTGAATTTCTCACCCATGCAGCGTTCAAGGCATTTGGTGATCAAATTCAGAGATCTGTGGAAGATCTAAAATTATCCCTGGTATCTCAACAACAAGTAATGGCAGCTATACAAGCCCAACAAGCAACTCAGACCCAAACGTTGGAGGCAATTCGACAACTTCTCTTTGATAATGCAGAAACTCAAAGGAATTCTGCTGCTGATCAATTCCAGGTTCTGGACGCAGGGATAAAGGCTAATACATAGGCTATCTTCAATCTCCCTTCAGAGCTTCCTACTCCAGAAGTCACAATATCTGCTGATGAATATGGTTCATTTGTTGCCGACATCCACAAACTCATACAGGCTGTATTTCCTTCAGAAGATGCTTCTGCTTCTGCTTCATCTTTGGTCAAAAAGATTGATATGGCAAACTTTCAAAAGGCAATGATTGAACGCATCAACACTCTGACCTCTAAATACACATCTAAAACCAACTCCAGCAACTTACATATGGATCAAAAGCTCACAACTTTAGAAACCTCTGTTTCAAAGTTATCTTCTCTGGTAAGTGAGTTATATGCCTCATTTGAAGACAGAAAGAAAGCCAAAGAAGCTCGGGCCTGTAAGAAGGCTAAGCTGAAACGTAAAAGATCTAAGGATCAGGACCCTGATTCTCAGAAGGGGGAGAACATGGAAAATCTTAAAAAGATGAAAACTGAAATGGGTCAGAAGATGGAACAAGAAAAAGGTAAAGCTTCAACCTCCTCACCTTCTGCACCTCCTCCCTCTAAACAAACTCCGATGACGCCCACTTCTCTAGCTACTCATAAAGGTCCCCTGCCCAAGGATCCAGAAATTGCCAAATTTATACTGGAGATAATTGGCAATACTAAAACGCAATATCAACCGGCAGAACAGCGACAGCCAAAACAGAAGAAGAAGCAGCCAGAGCTGAGATAGCCAAAGCAGAAGCAGCCAGAGTTGAGGCAGCCAGAGCGGAGGCTTTTAGAGCAAAAGAAGAAAGAATAAGATCAGAGGTTGAACAAAAAGCTAAAACTGAAACTGAAAAAGCTAAGGAAGAAGCCATAAAAGCCAAGGCTGAAGCAAAAAAAGCTCAGGCTCAAGCAGAAAAAGAAAGAGAAGAGGCTGAAAAAGATAAAGCTGAAGCTGAAAGGGCACTTGCAAATTTTGAAGAAACAAAAAGAAGGGAGTCAGCAAAGTTCAAAGCTTCAAATGAAGAAAAGATACAGAAGCTGGGGAAACTCGATTTACCCATTCTAGAAATCAAACACAGGCATATGTATGCCATCGCCATCAGAAGATATACTTGATGATGCCAAATTTTTCGAATGGCTACCAAGTAAGTGATGAGATCAAAGATAAATTCATAATTCACAGGCAACCAAGGAAGGAGGCTTATTCTATTGTTCCAATCAAAACAATATCATTCAGGCATGCACAGTTTGAATAAACACCTATCTGGTATACTATCTACAAGCTTGTCAGAGAAGACAACAAACCATCCTACTTCTGTGACAATGATTTATTGTCTATCAATCCTTCTGATCTTATAACTCTGGAGAAGTTTATGAAGACTCAAATGAACAGAGGGAGAGACGATCAAGACAAAGTTGCCTACTTCCGTATCATTGAATGTATGAAGTCTTTTATTCGATACAGAAGACAAGTAGACTTTCAAACTGGTTTAAATTACAATGTAGATAATTTGTGTATCTCTGCTCCGAATGAAGATTTGGAGGGTCTAAATGCATTCAGGATTGGGAAAGTGATAATTGAACCAGAAGAAGGGATCGTGTTCAGAAGGCCGAACAGAAAAAGTTTCTTCAGAATTAAAGAGGCTTATAAATACTCTACAGAGGTTGTGTATATTGTGAAGTGTTATGCCTCTGTAGCAGTTGACAATCAAGAAACAGAAGCTAAAGAGAACATTGTGAAGAGACTTGACAAATTAATGAAGCTCAGAGAAGTTACAGATTCCATCTCCAAAGTCATTTCTCAAACAATCCCCTTCTGATAAATTACAATACGTGCCTATTGTCAAACCAACTATAAAGCCTAAGGAAGAATAGCGAAGCTACGTGCGCAACATTCTGAATTTCATACTTAGGGGGAGATTGTTAGACCTCTTTTCAGAAGAAGTATGAATCAGAATTATGCAAGTACAGAAGTTCAGAAGGTCATCTTCTGAACTACTTATCTCAGAAGCGCCCAGAGGAAGGAAGAGCTGCTCGACTCCAACAGAAGCATCACACGCACCCTTGATGATGTGGTAGGCACATCTTCCGTGTGTAACTGAATTAGTTATTCACTTAGCTTACGTGTCAAGATGTAATAGGCTAGATAGTTGACTTTCCTTATTGTAATCGTATAAATAGCTCAGTTGTTGTTTGTAAAAGTACGATTTGAAAAGTATTAATTCAAGAGCTAAATTGTGCGTACTATTATTATTTTCCAAGTAATTCAATACAAATTAACGATTGTTCTTCAATAGTGTTCTTATTAATCTTACTGTTTATCATAGATATGTTTGCTTCCGCTCATATTTACTTGTTTGATCTATCGATTAATTGTTAACAAGTATATATATCCAGAGTTTGAAGAATATCTTTTTCAAATTTGAGTCTTAGTTCTTCTTCTGCATGTATGTGTATGAACTCATCAGCTTCTGGATTTAAAGTTATTTGAGTAAATGATCCAAAGTTAAAAATATCATTCTTCTTCTGGATTTGTTTAAAATCAACTTGATTAGCTTTTACAGAAGAATAATTAATATTTTTGTATCTGAGTTTTTGAACTTGATGGCCATTCTCATATTTTTACCTTTTAAATACAGATTGTTCATAATAAACAGGAAAAACAGGTTTTTGTTCTTTACCCATACAAAATATAGATTCTAAAGTAGATCTCTTTTTACAAGTATAGGGATCCAGATCTTTGAAACCAAGGCATGTTTTCCCAACTTGTGTGTTTATCTGTTCATGCACCTTCTGAGCATCCTGATAATTTTTGATCAAGAGCTCTTTCTTCTGAAGATCAATGTGCAGAAATTCCCTTTCCTTTTGAAAATAATTTTGAAGTGCCACATAATTTAATCTGTCACTTTCTTTAGCTTCAAGCTCTTTATCCTTAACCAACAGAAGTCTAATTAGCTCGTTGATTTTATCTTTTAATGAGCTTCCTGAAATTGTTTTTAATTTAGAAATTTTCTGATTTTCCGTGAAAAGTTCTTGCTTTTCTTCTGTGAGAATTTCTATTTCTCTTTTAAAAATGTTTCTCTCTCTTTTAATAAGAGTGAATGATTTTTTAAGATCTTTTCTTATTTTTTTTTCTCATTCAGATGCTTCTGTTTCAGATTTTTAAAATCAAAAGTTAAATTTAGAACTGTTTGTTCAAGTTCAGAAGATTCAGAAGCAATGCAAACCGGGGTTTCAGAAGTCTGTTCCTCTGCATCACTAGTCATGGCCATTCCAAAGAACATAGCTTCTGCATCGCTCGATTGGTTTGAGAGCCAGTTCTCATGTTCAGCATATTTTGCTCTCACATCCACATTGTACTTATATTTTTTCTTGTAGTACATGTCATCCTTAATCAGAGCTCCTTTGCAGTCTTTTGAGTAATGGCCCGGCTTGCCGCATCTATAGCACACATCCTTCTTCTTCTTCTTTAACTTTTCTTCCTTCTTCTCTTCCTCTGTCTTTTCAGCTTTTGGAGCTTCTTGTCTTGGTGTGTAAGCTTGAGGTGGGCGTTCACTTCTGTTGTCATATCTGCCTTTGCTCTGAAATGAACGATTACCAAACTTTCTAGTGAATTGTTTGGTAATAAGAGCTAAAGATTCAGCAAAAGCACTTATGTCTTCATCTTCTGATCCAGAAAGACCAGCTTATGTGTATGCTTCTGAAATCAACACTTTACTCTTCCCTTTCTTCTCAACTTCTCTATTTTTTCTTCCTGATCCTCTGTATTCGAAAATCAAGGCCAAAGGACCACCAACGTTGACTTTCTTCGATAGCACCTCCTTTTCATGAGTTTGAAGAGTTTCAAACACATCATGTCACGACCATTGCTCCATATCTTGATTTGCTTGCAATGACATTGACAGACTTGACCATTCAGGATTAAGACGTTTGAGAAATAGAACGTTGTTGTCTTCCTTTTATCTGATAATGTCACATCTTTTACATTGATTTATCAATGTGTTAAATCTGTGATAGGTCTGCTCAAGAGTTTCTTCTGGAAAAGCCTGGAAGTTGTTACACTCATTCTGTGTTTGAGCTCTTCTATTCTTCTTCATCTTGGAGCCTCCTTCAAGTTGATTTGCTAACTGATCCCATAGATCTTTAGAAGAATCACATTGATCTAGAGATTGAAAGATGTCGTTTGATAGTGCCATTATGAAGAGTCTTTTTGCCCTTTGATCAACTTCATTTTTCTTCTTATCTTCCTCATTCTAGTCTTTCCTTTCCTTTGGGACCTACCTTGCTGGAATTTCTTCAGTGGTGGCAGTTGCAGGTACTCGGGGAATAGTGGTAACTGTAATGAAATGACCATTCAGCACAGAAGCGTATAGATCAAGATCTAGACCTTCATAAAAATTGATCATGCGAATTTTCCACTGGGGATATTCATCCCTTAGTAGAGTGGGAGGTTTAGTTAGTGAACCTGAACTGTACATTGCGTTTAGATTTGGAATTGCAATTTTTGAGAAGAAATAGAGTATGAGAGTCTTGATAAGAAATTGAGAATTAAGAACGATTTCGATTTGCTAAACTTGAAAAAGTTGTCGATGAACAATAAAACTCAGATTTTAGCTAGAAATACCACTAACTATGAGAAAAATTGTATAAGAATAATAAAAACTCATAAAACATGGTAGAATTGAAAACAATAGCATAAAATCGAAACAATTCAAATTGAGCGGGGATTTCTCCATACTAGATTAGATCAAATAATCAATAGATTGATTAGATAGCTCTGATACCAATTGTTGGAACCCAGATCCCACAAATACTCAATTACAATTGATTAAACACAAACAATAAGAGTGGAAAGCGGAAGCAATTTAATCAACAGTAATATATAATTGTAAACGATAATAGAAGAACAATATGAAGATCAACAGTAATTTGTATTTCACTCAATATGTCGATGATTACAGTGCACAAATTACTCTCTCGTGTTCTCTCTAAATCGATCAATTCTTTACATAGTGAAGGCTATCTCTATATATACCATTACATAGGAAAAGTCACTGATCTAGCCTATCAAATTTTGACACGTCAGCTATATTAGTAACAGATTCAGTTACGCACGAGAAGCATGACATCCAACGTCATTGAAGCGCGTGTAGTCCATAAAGTGAAATCCAGAAGATGCCCAATCTTCTGGATTGAAGATGTTGTTTCTGGACTATCACTTCTGAAATTTAGATCTTCTGAAGACGCTTTCCTCTGGAGAGTTCAACTTGTTATATGAAGGTTCTCTGATTCATACTTTCAAAATTAAGTTCTAACAAGTGCACAGCCTATCACAAAACTGACTAATGCTAAACAAGTTGGGTCTTAAGCCTTCAACATAAAACACTTTCATCAGAGTTACATCTCCTTTAATGAATGTTCCATAGCCTCTAATATACTCCTTAACATTGTTGCCAAAACTAATTGCGCCTCCATTTCTCTCTATGTAGTCAGTCAGAAGATCCTTGAAAGGTGTCATGTGTCTTGAACATCTAGAATCTAAGACCTAACATGACGGATATGCAGAAACAATTACTTAGTTTTAGGTACCCATTTGAAGTTGGGTACTTTCAAATTAGTAATAAAAGAGGGAAGTCTGAACTTTGGTTTCCAGACTTGTTTTAACTTCTTAATTTCTGAGAATTTGTTTCAAAACTTTGTTTAACAACCCATTTCATCACATATTTGTCATTTGAGTATGATTCTAAGTTATTAGCTTTAAAAGTAGATTGAGCATACTTTACCTGTTTCTTTGGATGCCTTTGTTTAAATTCAGAATTTAGTTGAAATGAATGATGACCATAAGTAATACAATGAATGTGATTGTCAAGCAACTTTATCAATTTATAATAAAAACGAATTAATAGGAGAATTTGTAACAAAGTGCTTCTTTTTATTCATTGTTTGAACCTTAGGTACATCATTACAAAAATCAATGCTATCTAATTTGTCTTTAGTTGATAGCCTTGATTCTTTCTTCTTCCAAACTAGAGAGGACTACTCTGAAAAGGATAAGAAACTACGATTAGTTGTTTTTGAGGTAAAAGTCTTTGTTTTAACCATTTTGGATTTTTGAGCAACTTTCTTCTTGATTGGTACTTCAGGTTTAGTATTAGAAGATTGACTTTTTTCAAAGTTCTTAACTCTTGAATTGAATGATGATGATGATAATTCAGAATGACTTGTATCAACAGTAGTTTCATCTTCTGAGTTGGTTTGAATAGTTTCAAAATTAGAATCTGAATTGTCTATATTACATTCAGAATTTGAAGAATTTTGATATTCTTCTTTTAAGAATACAGAATTGAAAAATTCTGAAGGTAATTTAGGCTCTTCAGATTTTAGTTTGTCACCTTCAACCATTGAAGATTTTGTTTTGAAAAGAAGATACCCCCATCTTTGTTAATAACAACAAGCAATGGTCTAGGAGTATCATCATCAGAATCTGAAGCATTCATTAAATCTGAAAATTTATCCTCAAACATATTTGCAACAAAATCTTTTAGTTTTGAAATCTTTTCGGAGTTAAGATTTTCCTTAGACTCTTGTAAATCTTGAGTCTTAACATGTTCTTCAGATTCATCATCAGATTTGTAAAAACAAATATTTGATGAGTTATGAAATTCTTCTATAGACTCATCATCTGAAAATTCTTCAAAATTATCCTCAGAATATTCTTTAGAAGTTGCATCAAGATAAATTTCAGAAGAATCAGTAATTATTTCTTCAGATTTTAATTCAGAAGTTTCTTCTTAAATAACTTCAGAGTTTTCTTTAGAATTTCCTTCTGAAATTTCTTCAGAAATATATTTAGAAATATTTTCAAAAATTCTTGAAGAAATAAAAGCTGATTTATCTGAACTAATGGAATTTTCTGAATTGTTAGTGACCTTTGATTTTTCAAAATTCTTAGGTTTTTCATTAGTAAAAAGAGTTTCAGACTTGATAAACATCTTTTCTATTGGGATTCTCTCATGCAAAGATAAATTGACAAACATCTTTTCTATTGGGATTCTCTCATGTAAAGATAAATTGACAGGTTTAGTAACAACATTTGTAATTCCATCATCAAAAACCTTCATATTTGAAAGATTATATAGTTTTGAGGGTGCACTTTTTAAAGTTTGATTATCAGTATAACCTAAACCTGTTGTCACGTTATAAAAAATTTGAATTTTGTGCCTGATTTGTTAAAAGTTTGCACAGTCTGCCCTATTTTGAAATTTAGTTCTTCTAATTCTTTGACCTTTTTGTACAATTCAAGTCTTTCTTTATTTAAGTAATCCAGTTTTATTGCTAAAACTTCCTTTTTCAGATTTTTCATTAGTAATGCCTTTTAGTAAAGAAACAACTTTTTCATTTAAAGCAGATTTCTCCACAGTTACTTTGTCAAGTTGCTCTTCAGCATTTATGCAATTCATTTTGTAAATTTGACTTTCCTCTCTGAATTTATTATCTAAAATTCTTTCTCCTTTGATTTTGTTTCTTAAAGCTTGAAATTCAGAGGTCATTTTTAAAATTTGATCTTGCATGTCATTTTCAGAAGCAGTTTTAGAAGTAGTTTCAGAAGGAGAAAGTACCTCAAAATCATGATCATGAGATCTTACAGGATGTTATTGGCATATGTAACATTTTCCAACATAGCGAGCAACCTCTTCATCATACTCATCATCACTCCATGAAAGCCAGTCTTCTTCATACTTGGTGAATAAGGCAGGATTATCATCTTTCTTCTTTGACAATGCTGCTTTCTTTTCATTGTAAGAAGTATTCTTAACCTTTGGTATTTTACATTGTCTAGCAAAATGACCAGGTTTTTGATAGTTAAAGCACATAGCCTCTTCACCTTCCTCCTCCTTAACTTCCTTTTTCACAGCCTTCTCTGCCCTATTATCAGGTTTTGCATTTCCTTTGTTGTACTTTTGATTGTACTTTTGATTGAGTTGCTTAGTAAGAAATGCAATACTATCAACCATTCTCTTCATTTCTTCATCAGATTCATTTTCACCGAACTTTTGATGGTGAAGGAGTAGCTCTCTGATTATTGATTTTATTTGTTAACAGCGCCAAGGAATCACTAACCTCCTTCTTATCAGATTGTCTTGTTTTTGATCTTGTCCACTTGTTGGTAAAATACACCATATATGTCATGTATTGCCTGCTTGGACAGATTCCTTGTAACCATGTTATCTGTGAAGCATTCCCATTCAGAACCCAAGTTCTTCAAAAATTTATTGTTGATTTCAAAATTGAGCTTCTGTACTCCATTTCTTCTAAGATAATTAAGAATGTTGTTGAATCTATTATATCTATCAGTCAGATATTCATTTTCTTTAGCTTTGAAGCCTTCCTAAGTACTAATGCAAATATTCAAGTTTTGCTCGTCTGATTTAGCACTTCCTTCCATTTGTGTTTCAACCACATCCCACATAGCCTTGGCAGATGTAAGACTATCAAACTTATTAAAAATTTCATTAGGAATAGCCATGGTCAGCAGAGTCAATGCTCTTCTATCAATCTTTAATTGAGCTTTTTCAGCAGCATTGTACATAGAGGTGTTTTTCTTGATCTTGGTAGCAGGGATCTCAGGTGTGGTTTCTGTACGTGGCACAACATCTATCTCTACATACACTTCTAGATGACCATTGACGATAGACTTCATCAGCTCTTCATCTACATTATCCAGAAACTAGATCATTCTGATTCTCCACTGATGGTATTCCCCTAAGAACAGGGTGGGAGGCTTTGTCTTCGATCCAATTGGTACGTACTATTTAGAAATCTTGATGATGATCGTAAATTCAACTGAATTTTGAGAAAAGAAAGTATATCTGATCAATCTAAAGTTCATTGATCGAATTTTTTTCAAGAAACAGTCAGATCTGACAGGATCTGATCAGGAATCAAGAAAATTAGGTCAAAAACAATTGAACGACTCTCATACCAATTGAAAGTTCACGTAGATCAAAGTGTATAAAAGATATAAGATTGGGAACAAATGTGTCGGTTGTTGTATTTATATTCACAAGATTACAATATGCACAAATGTGGAAAGTACATATAGAATTAGCAACTGTAAAATTACAAACTGACTCTGTATATATATATATATATATACTAGTATAGAAAGTCTAGCTAACAGCTAAGTTAAATGACAGACCAATGACTTCTATACAAGTGTAAGATGTCCTTTAGAACTTCTTCAGAAACAGCATTCAAAGGTCTTCAGAACTCGTTCAAAACTTCTGAAGTTGCAACTTCAGAAGTTATGCCTTAGACTTTTCTTCTTTGCATTTCATCTGAAGTCTTCACTTCAAATTTCTTATCTCTTCCACTTCTGAAGATGCCTTAGCTTTATCTTGACGATCCAGTTCAGAACATCTGAACTCTGCACTTCAGAAGACTATTCCTTTTGAAGCAATTATTCATACTTAACAACAACAATGGTGAGTTTCTAAATGAGAATCCATTGTTTGAATTCATCCATTACTATACATTCTAACATTGAAATCCAAATATCCAATCCATCTCAACATAGGAAGCAAATCTTCTAAAATCAATCAAAACTTCATTAAAGAAGGTTACAAGCTAGAAAGAGTATAATAAGATATAACTTAGAGATGAGGAATCTTCAATAAAACTTCAATGAATGCTCCTAGATCCTTGCCTTCTTCTACAAGAGGTTTGTTGATCCAAGTAAATCAGGTAATGTTGTAATAAACACAATAAATATGAAGAACACGATTAATATGAATAACTGACGTTGTATATCTCACTTGTATAATATATCGATTACAAAGTAATCTCTCAATAAGCTCTCTCTCTCTCTCTAATGATATGAATTAATGATCTACTTCTAATAACGATATGAATTAATGATCTACTTCTAATGCTAGCCCTAACCTTCTATTTATATTGCTAAGAGATACAATGAGATAAGGAAACTATAAGAGTTTGAGGCATTATATAATTGCCTTATTTACATGATAATTATCCTTTCCTTATTTAACACAATTCTAATTCAACCCTAACTCTAATTGTTAAACCTTCCTAATTTATGACTTTGTTGACTTTACGCTTTTGGTCATTCATGTCTTCAATAGTTGTCATCTCGGATACAATATTTTCAGACCTAACAATCTCCCCCTTTGTATTCGAGATTACAATTTAACAAATCAGCAGTTTTTGAATACGACGAAATTTTGTCAACAAATCACTATCTTGAATTCTTTTGCTCCCCCTACGAATATGATCACTTGATAAGTTCCGTAGCTCCCCCTAAGCATAAAGTTCACGAAAAGAAAGTTGAAGGAGCCGGGTATCTTTCTTCGAGTAGAACTTTGTCATTTGATGAAAGAGGCAAAAGATGGTTGCGATATCTTGATGTTCTCGGGTTAGCATTGAGGTTGTCGGGTTAGGCAGATGCGATAACTTTGAGCTTGTCGTATGATGATCTGAATTCTTTTGCTCCCCCTTATAATAGTATGTGTCTTTGATATAACTTTTCTCCCCCTCAGAATGATGAGGAGAATCTGAATCATTATGAATAATCAAAGACAAAAAGCGCGAATATTATCAAATGTAAATGTGGAATATCGGGTAATGGACTAACAGACAGAAGCACGTGTAGCAACTGTTATCACTTAATCAAAAATAAATTTAATTAAGTGGCCTATATTCAGTGTTGGCAGCGGGTTGGCATTGATAGGACTTCCAGTTATCATAGAAGTAAGTTTTAAAACTAACTTCTCAAACTGTTCGGGCATAAACACAAAGATATGCTTGTGGAATCACAAAGACTCGTGCAAGTGTAGAAAGAAAAAAAGTTGTATATATTTCGGCTCAAAAATAGACTTAATGTGCATAGAACATGATGTTCGAAGACCGGAGGTGTGTCTTCTTGTTTCAATATCTAAATCTTCCGAGTGAAGAATAGATAGATGATATGTTAAATCTCCGTGATATATGAAACAAGCACCTTTTGTGAGATTCCTGAGTAGTTCGGTGGGGTGACACGAGTTATCGACATTGGGTCCATGTCTATTTTCAATATTCATCTCCAAAGAATTGAGAATGAATAGATTGTGTGGCTACCCGGATACTTGTTTAGGTTTGGTAAGGACTAAATTTCTTTTAAGTCCTGTCACATCCTCGCCTTTTCTTTTATCTCACAAGCACTCAATTTTATATTAATCATACCCTTTCAATATATCTAACCTAGGGATGTGTTTCATGGGTAGGTCCTTCCGGCTTTGGATTGACCATTGAAACTTCTAATTTCTAACACACATATTTCTTTTATATGAAGCTGAAACAGTTTAAGTCCGAGTTCTGAATTGAAGTATTCAGAAGTCATTATGTTAAGAGCAGGTTCATAGCTGAGATACTATGAAACTAATATTAAGAGCAAGTCCATAGCTGAAATGCTATGAAGCTAATCAAATAATAATAAAAAAATGTGGTACTCCCCCTCAAATGTAGCATTACCTTTTGAAGGATTGTCATGTGATGTGAATATGCGGAATTTAGAACACACATGATGTACCTACAAAATAGATTAAAATTATTTTGGTACCCAAGCTTTGTTGGGTCCTCGGATGTTAGCTTTAGTTTTAACAAATGGGGAATTGGGGATACTGTAAGTACCATACCATTTATGAACATACAGTTGATCGACAAAATCATTTGTTCCACAAGTAGAACAAAAAAGATTTGTGGTGCTTAGACTGATTCACTGTTTGATTGACTTGTTAGAATAAGGTAAATCAGTCTTGGAAACAAATGATGTTGCATCAACTACAGGAAATGTATGTGACATGTTTCCAACACTATCATCTGTAGTTGACTTCTTTTTCCAAACCATTTTAAACTTCTTAAAATTACCGGAATTAGCAACAAAATCATTGTGAAACCGATTAGAATTATGAGTCTGAGAATTTAAATGAACTATATGATTTGGAGCTGTTAGAATAACTATTTGATTGAACACTTGAAGAACAGTTATTCTTACAGACACTTATTGTAGAAAGATGATTCATCTTTTGAATTGAACTTGAAGCAGATGTATAACCTTCAAGTTCTCTAATTTTGTACAAGAGATGATTTCTTTCTTCTGTAATCAAATCATATTTTGTTTGAAATTCAGATCTCATTTTCTTTCCATTCACAAGATTTGTTTCTAAAATAGATAATTGATTTGAAAGCTAACCAATTTTCTCTTCAAAGGTTTTCTTTTTGTTTTCAAACACTTTTTCCAAGTTTTTGTTTTTAGCAAAGATCAAAACACTCTTGAGTAAATTTTTCTTATCAGTTTCAAACACTTTTCTTTCATCTTCTAAAAGATTTTGAGTTTCAGAAAGTTGCTTTGAAAGTTCCAAACATTTTGTTTCAGAAGATTTTCTTTCTAAAATCACAACATGTTCAAAATCAGACACTTGTTTAGAAAGTTTTTGAATGGTCAGTTCACAAGTTTTAATTTTGCTTTCAAAGGCTTTTCGCTCAATTTCAAATTTGTGTTTTTCATCAGAAGTTAAAAGTCTTTCTTTCTCGAATATCATAAAATCAGAAATTTTACTTGAAAGAGAAACACTATAAGTCTCAGAATCTTTGAATTTCTCTAACTCAGAAATTTTGTTTTTCAGCTCAAAATTTATTTTTATCAACTCAAAATTTTTCAATTCTTCATCCCTCGTATGATTTGGATTCCTAGAAAGCTCGTTGAGTTGATATTGGAAATACTCTTTATCATTTTTCAATTCTTTTCTAGTTTGTTTTGAGTTATGAAACTTAGATGTGAGATAAACGTGTTCACTTAGAAGTTCATTAAGAACTTTCATGTTATTTGTGTGTCTTGCTTCAACTCTTTTAATTTTAGCACTGAGATCAGGAATCTGATTGTTATGACTCATCTTTAAAATTAAAAAAAATAAAGTACTTGTTACCTGATAAAGTGATCGTCGATCAGTGAGTTTTGAAAAAATTCTGAGATTTCGCGAATTTAAGATTTTATCTCGGGTGACTGTTCTGGGTGTTTTATCGGGTATAAAGGATGCGATAAACAAAAATCGGGTTACCTAAATATTGATTCAGGATGGCAGGATATCGGGTGGGTATGAGTTTGTAAGAATTTATGTCGGGTCAACTTAATGCGATAAAAACTAGAGTTAGTTCGAATGTCGGGTTGGTTGGATCCGATAAAAATTCTTACTTTAAAGATATAATACTAATCGAATGACACTTTGCAAAAAAATAATTCTTGAATCTCGGTTTTAGCAGATGCGATAATAATAAATCTATTTTGATCCTTAATTGATGAATTAGAAAGCTAAGACACAAAGGGTTCTTGACCAAAAGATCTAGAGTAACAGAGTTATCTAGTCTTTTTAGGGAAAAGAACAGCTAAGCTCTTGTATTTCGGTTTTCTCAATTGAGGTCACTTGCAAATTTCCTGAGGCTTAAGATGTTTACTAGAGGATTCTTTATCCAGAAAAGCTGCAGGAATCAGAGACTCTGAGTTTTCTGTTGAAAAAGAATAGCAAAAGTAATGCTAAAATAAGCGAGAGTAGTTTTTGCAAGTTTGACTGAAAACAGATTTGAAAAAAAAAATTGAAGTTTTATCGGATGCTTAGGGTACGACAGATCTTTAAAAACACATATTTTGAGTTAATGTCGGATACTAAGGACGCGGTAACTATTCATATGGTGATACTAAGAAAATCGATAAAAGTTTTTGGATTAGATGAACTTCGAAAAAGAAAAAAAACAGTATGAATCGAGAAAAAGAAATTAATATGGAATGTCGATTGAAACAGAAAAAAATTATCGATTTAAACAGAAAACAAAATAAGAACAGTTATCGATTCTAAACAAGGTATTGATGCGACAAAAACTCAACAGATAGGGTGTATGCGGTTTTGTCGGGTAAAACTATCCGATAAAACATCAAAGCAATAGAAACAAGATTTTTACCTTTTTGATTCGCGAATTCGTTTAGAATTGATCCAAAGCTCAGATTGTCTCGCTCTGATACCACTTGTAGATCCCAGTAAATCAGGTAACGTTGTAATAAACACAATAAATATGAAAAACACGATTAATATGAATAACTGACGTTGTATATCTCACTTGTATAATATATCTATTACAAAGTAATCTCTCAATAAGCTCTCTCTCTAATGATATGAATTAATGATCTACTTCTAATAATGATATGAATTAATGATCTACTTATAATGCTAGCCCTAACCTTCTACTTCAATTTATTTATATTTTAATTGGTTTTTCAAATATGTTAAAAAAATATATAAATTAACAAATTAAAATTAATATAAAAATTAATAAATTTTATTTGAATCTTTTTTATAATTTTACAATATATACATATATTAACTTAACATGAAATTTTAATGAATTTGAAAGAAATCGTATTGAGAAGTAATCTCATACATATATTAACTTTATATAATAATTTAAAAATAAAATTATATTTTATAAATTAAAAATAAGGAAAATGATGTTTTTTTTGTAAGAACCTACCTTGTAGAGTTTTATGGAGGCTCTTACATCGTTGGTGTGTCAATAATATGGCAGGAAAATATATGATAAGTGAGATTTTTGAAGGTTCCACCACTGTAGATTCTAGGCGTTTGACTTTGAAGGAAATTGGAATGGAATGTTATCAGGTTTGACCAGCTGTTTGGTTGACAGAAATTGGAATGAAATCTGTTGAAAGAATTAGAATCTGTCTGTTTGGTTCACAAAATGTAGCTTTGGAATTGGAATGAAATTCCAGTAAATGACTAAAATACCCTTTTTATTAAATTTATTTTTTTAAAACTAAAATTAGTTTAATAAAATAATTATTAATTACTTCAATTTTTGTTAACACTAAAAATAATTTGCGTTTTTTTACAGCTAAAAACTGCATAAAACAGCATAAAACAGCAAAAAACTGCAGAAACTGTTAAAACAACAAAAATCATAATTTTTTAAGCCAAAAACAGCTAAAAAAAAGCTAAAAACAGCAGAAAACCAGCAAAACAACATCTGTTAGGGCAAGACATATTTTAGTTGTTGCAGGAGACGATGGAGAACCGAATTGCTAGGGGTGAGCAAAAACCGAACCGAAACCGAAAAAAAGACAAGAAACCGAAACCGACAAGTCGAAAACCGAAAACTGAAAAAGCCCCAGAAAAAACCTAACTGAAATCGAAAAACTGAAAACTGAAAAAAAATCCCCGAAAAAACCGAACTGAAATCGAAAAACCGAAAACTGAAAAACCCCCCGAAAAAACCGAACCGAAAATCCAAGTGAAGGGGTGTCGGCTTCTTTTTTAGAGATTAAGGTTATAGTTCTTTTTTTAATGAGGGTATTTTGGGTATTAAAAAAAAATCAAATTCCATTCCAATGAAATTCCACCTCTTACCTAAGGAATCTCAAATTGAATTATTTTGGAATTTATTGGAATTTACCAGATTCCATTATTTAAAAAGATTGAACCAAACAAGGGAATTGAATCTAGTCAAAGGAATTCAGATTCCAATTCGACTAGATCCCATTCCATTCCGCCGAACCAAACGCCTTTTTAGCCTCAAAATAAAAAGGCAAACAAAATAAGAACCATAATAACAAAAAATAACAATCTTTATAAATTAAGGACCAAAATAACAACAAATAACAAATCATAGGGACTGAATATTGGAGTTTACTCTAAATATTATATACCATACCAAAAAATTGTTAACCCTAGGGGTAAAATTGTCTTTTGACACGAACTAATGGTTTGTCCATCGGTTAAGAAGACAGACGAAAAATAACACAACAAACGCCCTCACAAATTCTACACACTGCTTTGGATTTCTACGAATCGGAAAACATCACCGGAAAATGGGAGTTTTTACATTTGTTTGCAGAAGCTCCGGCGGCGAGTGGAGTGCAAAGCAGCTAAGGGGAGACCTTGAAGTCTCCGCCGATTGTACCTATACTCCTCAGAGGAAGCTTAGCGACTCTTCCGGCGGTGTTCAATCTTCATTCAGCTACGTCCTCCCCGATTCTGCTGTTTTTCAGGTATAAAATCGCTCCGATTTGGTGATATCTGTTTGTTTTTTTACAAATTTATGTTCTATTTCAACTTTGGAATGATAAATTGTTGAAAGATCGTTGGTCATTGTGAATTTAAGTTGTTTATTTGTTTGAAATCGAAGAAGTTAAAGTAAAATCCTTATTTTATATCTGATTTCGATTAGATTTGGTAGGAGATATCACTATGCTCGATTTACTTTATCTTCGGATTCAAATCCGTGATTTTCCGGCTGATTTTTTTCTCTAAACTCTGATGGTTGTAGCTGATGTTAGGGTACATATTGAGACACACAGATGTTCTTTTTTAAACTTCAATTACAAGAAATTTTTACGGTTTTCAGATGTAATTTTAAGATGCAATATTGATATTACAATACATTATTGGATCAAATTGTATTAAAGAGCACTGAGAAAGTAAGTATTGCATTTTGTTTATGGGAAGTAGTATTTTTTGGGGTATCAAGGGCGTAACTTTTTGCTGCCAAGCCTTTGTTGCTTGAGTTTTTTTTTGACAATTTTTGGACAGTTTGGTTTTTAGATCTTTTTTATTATCTTTCAGATCAAAAGCAATGAATAGTCATAAAATTGGCTATTCATTCTATTTATCTAGAGGTTAAAATTGAAAATGGGACTCTTTATAGCAAAGAAAGATAGTTTGTAAAGTGGACTCATTCTTTGGGACATGGAAGTGCTACTATTGTTTTGAACCATTTATGGTAGCAAGTAAGAAAACCATTTGATACATTAAGCTCTATGAAAAACCAAGATCGAGAGGCTGGAATGGAGGGTTTTATTAATTTTGATATCCATTGTGTCATACAACACTTGTTTATTCTTCATCATCTCTTTGCCCAGTTGGATTAGCTCCAAACTCCAATTTAGTTTTTGTCATTCAACTTCTTAAGTAAATTATCTTCATCCTTCAACCTACCATCTCAAATCTTTTGCCAACTGGGAGATGGCTTGGTAGAGTAGGTATGCTATTTTTAACATATCTAATTTTGTTTAAACTGGTTTGAAGTTTTTGATCCCAAAGTGTAACCCAGTTAGTTTTGGGTTGTATACTTACTTGCACACACGGATATTGGTTTAAGTCGATTCCTTTTGGAATTAAGCTCCTTGTGGTCACAGGCTCTTAAGCCAAGCTAGCAAGCTGACTGACTGCTGTTTACCTGATTTACAAACATTTGTTTATCTGTTTGGTGTTAAAACATTGAACTTTTTGTGAAAAAAACCTATCTTATGTGGGTCACTTAGAGAAGCTTAATGAACTTAATGAGACGCAACTTATTCAGTCAGCTATTCATGACTGTTTGATAGTGTGCCTTATTCAGAT
This sequence comes from Silybum marianum, assembly GCA_036898165.1. NCBI lineage: Eukaryota > Viridiplantae > Streptophyta > Magnoliopsida > Asterales > Asteraceae > Silybum > Silybum marianum. The sequence continues at coordinate 7,349,135 of CM072540.1, read as the reverse complement.
CTGTCTCTCTCAATTAAAAAAATGTCCTTTCCATCTATGAAAAAACACTCCCAAACAAAAAAGTTCTGAATCTATACAGACAGAATAATCCACATAGACTATTAGATGGCTTTATCCATACAAGACTTGACGAAAATCCAACCAAACATCCCCTTAGTTATATTGTGAAAGATGGTCTTAAAGTCTTAACATTCTATATATATATATACAATTTATATTAATTCCAAGAGAACATCTCCTACATATCCAGATTTTTGAACTTGTTTCTATATACAGGTTATCCACTCTACCCCATATGGATTCTTAGGATACTTATATCCAATGTTGTAGTAGAAACCACAGGCCTTGCCATGGTTGTTAAACACGGTTGGGTGGCCAAAGATACAACCCGAACCCGAATATCCCCCAAAAGTCGCGTTTCAGATTTTGGAGTATTCGAGTTTTGCACACTCCTATACTAAATATTATTATCAGCTAAGTATTACTATTACGTATATAATATTATTTTGTTTATTTTCATTTTCCACCTCGAGGCTTATGCCTCGTCTCAAGTTTCTGTACTTTAAAACCTTGGGCCTTGCAACCTCATACGGCCTCGGTTGTTGACAGTGTTGTAAAAATCGGCCTAGGCGGCCGATTAGGCGGTAATCGGGGGTAGAACGTAGCGATTAAGGGTTAGTCGGTCATATTAGGCGGTCCAAGGGTAGGCGGTCAACTCGCCGAGTACTTGGTCAACTCGGTCAAAGCCGGTCAAGGGTCCAATATTGTCAACTTTCAAATTTAGAGGACCAAATCTGTAATAATTGCTTTTAGGTTAAAAGTTAAAACAATCAGATGCATAACTCAGATGCACTCTGTTCTCCGAATATGTGAATCACGCACACCGTCGGCTTCCCTCACTCTCTATTGGTGTTTTTAAACATATATGGTGCTATGAGCAATTATCTTTCAGGTGTTTAAACATAGATTTCAAACAATTATGTTGGTGTTTTTAAACATATATTTTAGGTGCTATGAACAATTATCTTTTTATTTGGTTCTTTATTATTTATGAACATGTTATATTATATATATATATATATAATTTTAAAATTTATAGATAAAAATTCCAATCCGAGTACTCCCCGACTAGGCCGAGTACTCGCTACAAGGGGGTTCGCCGCCCGACTACCGCCTAGCGATTTTTACAACCTTGGTTGTTGAAACTAAAATTGTTAAAGGCTCAAGGCGCACTTAGGCGCAAAGCGGTCTTGGGGCCTAGGCGCAAGGCGCAGGCGTGAGGCGCGGGCCTCAGGAATGTTAGGCGCATCTTATATAAAAAAATTATATATACACACACGCACAGAGAGACATGCAAACAGCTACACACAACTCAAATATGTAGCAAGTACAAGACTCTAGTGCAACAACTAAGGTTCTAAATGGCGTGAGGCGTGGCGTGGCGGCCAGGTCAAGCCTCAAGCTTTACAAGTTACGGCGAGACCATGGCGTTTTTCAAGGCGCAACTTAAGGCGGCAAATCTTTATATATATTTATATATACATATGTCTATGTGAGCCATGTAATGAACAATAATGATTAAACAAATTAAATTCATATAAAACTACAAACAAATGAAGAAACATGCATTCATAAGTTGATATCAAATACACAAGGTTTACAAAAAAAACCCCACTCACGCCTTGTAACCCGCCATAACCCGCCATGCTGCAAGCCACGCCACGGGCTTTAACGTGGCGGCGAGGCCACGCCTCGACGTTATGGCGCGCCATAACGCGCTTTTTAGAACCTTGGCAACAACCAACAGTACTTCAATAGAGGCGTAATGGAGAAGGGTTTAAAGCGTGAGCCATGAGGAAGAAGTTTTAAGGTCTGGGTATTTATATAGAAAGAGTCTTCAATTTATAAGAACCGGGTATTTAATGTTAGGATTTATTCGACTTATGTCATCTATTTAACAACTCTTTATTAAGACGTCTAGAAGATAAGAAGATGAGAACATATTTAATAGGTTTGACTTGGTACTGAATAACTCTTTATGAGGTGCACCTAGGTCCATAAGGCACCTCAGCCAAGGCGCAGAGCCTTAGTGAGACTGATGAATATGCCTAGCCTTGACTTTAAAAAAACCCATGACCTTGAGCCTTATGAGCCTCACAGCCCTGGTCGCGCTTTTAACAACAATGGTTGGAACCTGGTACTACTACAAAAGTAAAAAAATGGTCTTTGAGGACCCTAAAGAAAAGCCTCTAAATAAAGAGTATAGTCATCAAATTGTAAACCTAAGCCACTAGTTTGAGACCCTAGAAACGTCATCAAGTAAAAAAGACGAAGATAGAAGAAATGGTGCATGCCACCTTGGAATTAAAGGTGAAGCAAACAAATCAGTATCCTATGTCTTTCCAATGATCAAATCTTTCTAGTGAGAAAGCGAAACAAAACTTGCCATATGTATAAAAGCGCTTATGACGTCACAACTAACTGACTAAGTATAAGTTTCCAATTATAAAATCAAGGTTGTAAAACTCGCTAGGCGGTAGTCGGGCGGCCGACCACCTTGTAGCGAGTACTCAGCCTAGGCGGGAAGTACTCGGATTGGAATTTTTTATATATAAATTTTAGAATTATATATATATATATATATATGTATAACATGTTCATAAATTAGTAACCTTGCAAAGTTATCTTTAACGTGAAGATAGAAGGTTAAACATTAAAAATTTGAAAATTAATAACCTTGCAAACAAACATTGAAGATAGAAGGGTAAACCTTGAAAATTTGAAAACCATAGGGTACAAAGTTAAAATAAAGCATACTCTAATAGTCTAATACTCTAATTATATATTCTATAACCTGGGCAAATCATAGGGCAAACTCTATTAGGGTTTTATATTGCAGCCGTTTCCAGTCGCCATTCCCAATTCGCAGGTTTGTGTTCACTCAGCGAAGAGAGCTCTCATATCACTCAGTGATTTCTGATCTAGGTTTGTGTTCTTCATAATCGATATTCGATTTCTCTATGCAAATACGACAATTTTTTTCCTACTCTATGGACCGGCTTGGCCGATTTCACCGCCTAGGCTGAGGAAAGAGTAATCTGGCCGATTAACCACAAATCGCCTCGGTTTAGGTCCGAGTTCCGAGTAATCGCCGATTACTCGGCCGCCTAGGCCGAGTTTTTCAACACTGTATAAAATATTAACGAATCAAATGACACTCGATGGTTTTCTGTATCAAATAAAAGTAGATTACCATCAAATCCTAGTGGAGAAGTAGGAATATATAATCATGGGCATTTGGTGATACTCTTCGAGAAGAAACCGGGTGAACGGATTCACTACCGCTTCTTCAATATGCATTTAGAACCCATGTATTAATTCAAACTTCAAAGTTGTTTCTTTTGGTGTAACCAATTCCATGGCCATTTCTCGATCACTAATGAACAAAGTTTTCAGCTTTCTCTTAGAAAATTCATATTAGTATTCTCTCATGAATTGGTTTACAATTCTAGTTGTTGGACCAAGTCTATTACTTGTAAAGAAGACTTACAAAGCTTGAAGAAAAAACAATTATATCCAAAGAGGAGTTATGTCAATTGCCATTCAGGAATCATCTCCAAAAGAGAAACAACTACATAAGAGGAAAAAAAATGCTTGATTTGACCTGTATCCATTATCTTAAAACGTTCGAAGAGATTTCTTGGCAGGGTATTACAAAACATTAACCCACTCTATGGAATATTGAGCAAGGGCCCATTTGTTAGCAGCTTAATGATTGGTCTACTTCCTGCTTCCCCTTGGTATCCCATTTCATGTATCGGAAGAGAGCTTCAATAAAGCATCCATATCAATCAAATTCCTTCCTTGCCTTTGGATTTTTTGATTAGTGGGAAGGCGCAGTGATTGAATAGTGACCCTACCATAATATCTATAGAATGACTCAATCCATGAAGCCTTTCTTTCCCAGTCTCGGCAGCTTAATGGGACTCACAACTTATTTGTTAAGCTATACATGACTGTTTGGTAGTGGCTTAATGATATAGAAAGTGGCTTATTCAGTAACATTTTAGGAGGGAGCTTTATGCAGAAAGCCAAGTTTTTTCCAACCTTGTTCCTCCCAATTAAAAAACACCCTCATTCCATCTATGAAAAAACTCTTCCAAACAAAAATCTTCCCAATCTATACAGACATATTAATCCACACAGACAACTTTATCTATATAGGACTTAATGGAAAACCAACCAAACAACCTCTAACCCCTTATTGGTATGCAGAAAATATTTAACTTAATCAGAAGACTTTACAAACCTTACTACAGTACTGCTATACTGAAGGCTCATGGCATTACACACTTTTTAATGCCTTTTGAGCATATAGGAGTTGTAATGATTTTAATTTGGGCAGAAATACTTTATTAAAGCTTAATTTATCAATCCGGTAAATTATATAAACTCATCAATTCCCACCTAGTCTGATTAATCCCTCTTAATTCAACAATTAGGGTTGTTTGGCACTTGGTTCTGATTAAGAGACTTGTAATATAATTCAAAATGAAATATAATTGTTTGTTAATTGTTCATGATGAAATTAGGGTGCTGAATTGTTAAGGGAAGCCATTTAGAGGGTTTTAGAACAATCAAGTGGCGTGTCAAATGAGATTGATTCATAGACTAAAAAACATTAGTTGCTAATTGAACTAAGTAAAGCATCTCGAGGTTGGCGCATTTCGTTGAGCGTGGAGAAGCATTGAAAACCCCAATTTCTTTCTTCAGAGGGCGATCGCGGGGTCACTGAATGAAGTCCTCCGTTTCTTTCGGAGGTGCTGACCCGCAGCGAGGCAGAGATGACTAAGTGAATGCCCCTTCGAAGTCCCGCACGCTCTTTTTGATCGGGAGCGGGGTGGGCAACTTCACACCTTTGGCCAATTTGATTCGTTGGAGAGATAAACTGGTGGCAAGAGGAGATTTAACACCTTGTAGCCATTTTTATACCTGAAAAGAAGATTGAACAAACTTTCTCTAAAGAGTGTAGGTAGAATCGAGGGAGGCTTCAAGGTCTCCCTTTAGCTGCTTCCAACTCCAATGACCGTCGGAGCATTTGCAACCAAGTGTAAAAACTTCCATTTTCTCTGGTGATGTTTCTGAATTGTTGAAATCCAAAGCAACGGCGGTGTGTAGAGAGCGTTTGTTTCTTGTGTTATTTTTAGGTGTTTCTGAGAAAACCCTAGTTCGTTTCAATGGTTGGCTCAACGTCTACGATATCTATTTGCGATTGATTTTATGTTTTTTATATATATTTTTCGGGCCTAGGATCGTGTGAGAAGAAGAATTAAGGTGAGAAGCGTAAGAAAACATCGGAACCCTTGATCACTTTTAATTTCATACCCACCCATGAATTGCGTTTTAAAAGAGAGTTGATCCGGTGTATCTCAGTGCATCTCATCTCGGCACATCTCATCCAAATGTGCATCCAATGGTGGAGATCCGGTTGTATCTTTGGCCACCCAACCGTCTTTAACAACCATGGCAAGGCCTGTGGTTTCTACTACAACATTGGATATAAGTATCCTAAGAATCCATATGGGGTAGAGTGGACAACCTTGGAAGTTGCATAGTCCAATGAACTTTTTTTGTTTTGGTTCAACATGATTTTAATATCATATTGTGTGCATGTGTTTATTTTTTTGTAGATGAATATGTGCATTTACACTTACATCTAAAAGATTATAATAACTTTTTATTCCACCATTTGTTTCTTATGCTAGTGGTTTTAATTCCTAGGGGAGATGGTGTAATAACAAGGATCTTAGCAGCATGCCATGTTCTTGTATAAGCAGTTTTCGGGAAAAGGATAAATTTTCCTTGCAGTCTCGGAAGCAATATAATTTGGTTGCAATCTGCAAGCCTAAACAACAAATAGATGCCAAACTTTTGTTTGGTTGTCGTTTTAATCGGCCAAAGGGAATTCCTAGTAAGTGTTCTTTGCTTTAGCTTTTTTTTACCACTGCCATTAAATTTCATCCTCCCCCCTCCTCGAGTTTAATTTGGAATGAAAATTTGGCTTCGGAAAATGAGCCCATTATATTATATAATTCTAGATAGTTTCTTTTATTTTCATTCCCATTAATTACTGTTTAATACCTCTTACCAAACACCCCCTAAAATTAGTACACTTTGAAATCATCTTGATGTTTTACTGCTTCATATATTTATAAGAGGCTTGGCTGTATGTATGATAGGAACCCAACATGATTTTGTTGATAAAATAGCAAAGAAATACTGAATTTTCTACTTTTGAGAGGTAGGTTCTCTCTCAATATGTTTAATTCAATCCGTAAGTCTAATAAATGAAGCATACCATCTATTCTCAACTAATCTCCTATATATAGAGCTAATTAATTATAGTAATGATAAAGTTATTTAATTATTGTAATAATAGAGCTATTTTCAAGTATACCATCTATTCTCAAATCTCAACTAGTCTTCTATATCTCTAACTAGTTAATTATGGTTAATAATAATGGCTATTATTTTCATTGCGAACGTGAGGATAAAGAAGAGCGCGACACGTGTTCCGTTTAGTATGAATAACGAAGGTGAAGTTCATACTCTATTCATAATGAATGATACAACATTCAGTATGAATAACACATGACCATTATGTATTCAGTATGAATAACACATGGCCATTATTTATTCAGGATGAATAACCCTTGGACGCAGGAGGCACGTGTCGCACTCTCTTTTGTCCTCACGTACACAATGAAAGAGGAGTTTTCATTTGAATCCACCCCTATTTTCTAATATGATTACCATATATAAATAAGTCTCTCTCTCCCTGTACATGTGTGTGTATGTGTAATATGCCTTGATTACTTCTTGTGTATGTGTGTATGTGTAATATGCTATGTTAAGTGATTAACCTTCAATATCGTTCTTTATATATCGCATCATTTTATGCCATATTATAGGGTATCATATCGTTATACATACCATATATCGTTTATAGTTTTGTATGATTTCGTGTTGTTTCATACCATTTTTATCATATTTCAAGTTCCGGTAACATTTCTATATCATTCGTATCGTAATCTTTATGACCTAAAATATTATGTTATTAGATTCTTTAACTAGGTTTCCCAAAGTCTACCTTCTTTTAATATTTATTCATGGAAAACGTATATTGGTTATGTCAATGGAATGCAAGTGTCTTCCATTCGTGCATTTTGTTCGGAAGCATGGTGCTCTCGTAGCTTTGGTTGCTTTTACATGACGATACTCACACAAATCTTGCCTACATGATCGCCTATAATGGGCATACAACGACAATTTATACTGCTTCCTTTGTCCCTAAATAACTATCCATATTTTTATTTTAGTTTGTGCTAAATAAGTGTCTAATTGTATCCTTAAGTATGGGATGGATAATTTAATCACTCCTATTATTAAGGGTAAAATAGTCATATAGTTAATTGAAATAGTTACACACTATGATGATATAGCGGTCAAAATACAAAATTGCGGTCAGGACCGATATTTGAAATAACGGTTGTAGCGGTTCATATAATATTTCTTAGAATTATAATATATATATATATATATATATAGGACACGTTTCAATTGCAAACTCATATATTTGTGCAAACTTTACAACCCATTATATTAGGAAACAATTTATATATTTATGGATAGTTATCATAATTTATTATTTATGGTTGACCTATATATGGAAGATGATAGGTTCATTAATTATGATCATGACTTTGAATCAGAAAACAAAATAATGAATTATGATAACTATCCATAAATATATCAATTATTTCCTAATATAATGGTTTGCAATGTTTGCACAAATAGATGAGTTTGTAATTGAAATCAACCATATATATATATATGTGTGTGTGTGTGTGTAGGGAGGTTTAGGGGTAAACCTCAAAAATAAAAATAAACTGGGAGCCCTCTATATGGATCATATTCACTTGTGCATAGACGGTATGCATAGATGCATACAAGCGATAGTGTCTTTTCTATGCACGAGTGAGTATTTATTTGTGCATATCGTCTAGATGGAGGGCTACACCAGGTGTTCTTCAGGTTTTTTTTGAGGTTACCTTATATATGTACGCATACATAAACATATCATATGCATTAATTTTAAGTTTCTAATGTTAATGGATTAAAATCTAAATAAGGGCCCAAATCTAAGAGGAATAAAGTTTTTTTTATTTAATTTTTAAGACATGATCAACATATTAGCCAAAATTTCATCTAATTATGTACTTATTCAGTGCAGTATCTTTCCGACACCCATCTTTGCACTTTCAAACCCGATGTCAATCCAAGAGAGAAGATTCAGAGGGAACCTTAAGCAACGAAAAAAGCATCTTGTTAGACGAACAGACCCTAGAACACGAACTCCAAATCGCCGTTCAAGAAGAAAACTACGCTCAAGCCGCAAAAATCCGTGATAGCCTCAAACTCCTTCACGAAGATAGCAAAACCGCAGTTTTAGCCGCAAATACCCGATTCTATAACTCATTTAGAAACGGTGATCTAGCCGCAATGCAAGAATTATGGTCGAAAAACGAAAATGTGTGCGTTGTGCACCCGGGGGTTAGTGGGATAACGGGCTACGAACTTGTGATGGGAAGTTGGGAATTTGTGTGGGCCGATTATGAATTTCCGTTATCGATCGAGGTTAAAGATGTGCAAGTTTATGTTAGAGGCGATATGGGTTACGTTACGTGTGTTGAAATGGTGAGAACGACGGGTAAAAGTTGGGGACGACAGTTTGCAACGAACGTGTTTGAGAAGATCGATGGTCGGTGGTTCGTTTGCGTTCATCATGCTTCTCATGTTGATTTATGAAGTTTAGAAATTATTATATTTATTATATAAGGAGATCTTTATATATAATATATAGTTGGAGTTAAGAGGAAATAAGTGTTCATTTTCTGGTGATGTATTTGAAATATGTTTAATAATGTGTATCATATGTGGTTTTATTTTATCCAAATGCGTGTTTGTGATGATATTTTTGGAATTTAATTTTTGAGTTTTGTTGAAATGTTTTTATCGATAAATGTGTAAATTAGTTTATAAGCTAGTTTTTTAATAGTTCTTTGAGATAATTTTTCAATTAGGTAGATAATAATATAAAATTACAAAGGAAAAAATGAAGAGAAACATTTACACCAAAAGTCACTCCAACTAAGCATTCTCTACTGAGGAAATTAACGTAAATAGATGTAAATAACTGTTTTGACCTATGTTTGGCAAACTATCCGGGTTCGATTCCCATGAGCAACACTTTACAGAGATATCCTAGCTCTTGGGCTGGATCTTGGGCGAGTTCATGGGCCAGTCTATAGGGCTGGTTCATGGGAGCTGGGGATTAGTCGGGTGGCACCCTTAAGTGGGAGCCCGAATACCCCGAGAAAGGATGTGTGTGTTAACTGCCTTTCAAAAAAAATTGTACAGTCTTTAAAACCAATGGTATTATTGAAAGTTTATATAATTAACGATACAAAATAATATATATCTAACCACAAGGCTTGTGGCGTACCGGTTAATGTTTATGGGGGATGAGGCTAGATAACCCATCTACCCCAGGTTCGAATCCAGGCGTAAACAACTTGTTGCCGCTGGGGAATTATCTCAGGGCTGCATGCTTTAGCAATTTTAAAATTGTCAGGGATTAGTCTAGGCAAGTGCCTAAGATACCCTTTCCTAAAATAATATATATCTAGAATCTTAGATCTTGATGTAAAATTTAGTAAGGAAAAGTTCAAAAGAAAAAAATACAACTAACTTTCTCATTTTGAATGGTTTAGTCCCTAGACTTTTTTTTGAATGAAAAAACCATTTAACTTTTAGATTTTGAATATTTAAGTCCGTAACATTTTTTTTGGATGAAAGAATCATTTAACTTTATCATTTTGAATGGTTTAGTCCCTAAACTATTTATTTGAATAAAAAAACCGTTAAACTTAATAGTTTTGAATGGAAAAACCATTAAACTTTCTTATTTTAAATGATTAAGATCCTGTAGTATTTTTTTAATAAATAAATCATCAAACTTTTGCTAAAATGATGTAGTTTATTTTAAAAGTGCAATAATTTATTTATTAAAAAAAATGTTTGATGATTTAATCATTCAAAATGAGAAAGTTTAATGATTTTTTCATTCAAAAAATAGTTTAGGAACTTAATCATTCAAAATGAGAAAGTTTAATGGTTTTTTTCATTCACAAAAATAGTTTAGGAACTAAACCACTCAAAATGGAAGTTGGTTTAGTTTCTTTTTTAATTTTCCCAATTTAATATTATCCAATGGAGAAAAATTACTCTTTGCACCACATAACTTAGACCATTTTTTATGGATTTGATGTAAGATTTGGTGTCACAGATTGGAGATGCTCTTTAAGAAAAAGAATAAATCACATTTTGTTGAGGTCCAACTAAAAAATAAACCAACCAATAAATTGAGATGTACACAAACCTTGCCCTAGACATACATATTGTTTATGTGAACCGTTTTGATCTCCAATCTTATTGATATTCTAGTGATGGGGCCTTTAAAGAACCAAATGATCTTATTGTCGTAACATCTTGGCAATAGCTAGTCTTAATTTGTTTTGGTAATCATGAGTGTTCATGTCAATCTGCAAGCTCCCATCGATTGTGAAGTTAACAACCAGGCAAGCCTTTTAGTGACATTAATGGGGATTTAATTGTGCCGACTTTTAGACAGTAAACACAAGGTCTTACTAGTTGAGTTATCCCTAACAATTGCAATAACAAGTCCAATTGTTGGATGTAGATATGCTACAAATCGAACTTCTAATGTAACGACCCAAAATCTCAAATAACCAAAATCTCAAATAACCAAAATCTATAACTCGAAGCCAAAACGGCTAGATACAGTCTCCAACATTTATTAAAAACTAAAACTCATCACTAAGGTACACAATGAAAACTAATAAATACAACCACAACTGAGAATCTTCACTACTAAGACGAGGAAGTTAAGTTGTGACCACTTCACTCCGAGCTCACACCTTGCTCTTCCCTTGAGTCCAATCTCCACAAAATACCTGTCTGAAAAAGGTTTGTTTTGAAAACGTGGGTTAGCCCAAAAGGTCTAGTGAATTCCCCATAAAACAGTTAACCTTTCCAACAATTTACAAACAAGTAAAATATGCAATGGTTTACCAAACAAGTTGACTCGTTCCCTTAGTGGGAACAAATTATGTATTGGAGGAATATGGCAAAGGCAAACACCATCACAAACCCCTATCGACATACCGGACCATAAGGACCACACCAGTCCATAAGGACCACCGCAGTCCATAAGGACCAAACCTATATGTCCACAAACCCTTAGTGGTAATAGGATTTAAATATATGAGACCTTTCCATACACCTCCAAATAAACAGATAGTGCACATATCGACCCCCAAAAGCTTGTAAGAGTGATCATGGTAAGTTTTCGCATATAAGAAAGACAATTAAAAACCATAATCAACATGTAAGCATTTGAAATACACCACATTACATTTTTAAGCGATAGGGAACTCACCTGGATTGGACACACCCTGTCCTTAGCTCAACCGGTTAAAACCTCCAAACCGAAAGCCTAAATTCACCAACATAAAACGGGTGTTAACCCAATGTAATATCCTCAAAAGTCTTCTAGTATAGACTTAAGATAAACCCCTAACTCAAAGGTCCAAACCTTAACTTTAAATGAGAAACAAAACGGACGAAGTTGCTCTAAACAGCAGACCACGTGGGTAATCACGCGGCCTACCCGCGTTAGCCCCTGTTTGGGCTTCTTCGTCCCTGCAGCTCAAAACTCTCCCAAAAACTCCAAATAAACTTCCAAATACTGTTTCCAACCTTCCCAAAACGAATATAATGACGGAATAACCTCCTATTCACAAGCAAAACATAAGCATCCAATAACTAGAAGATTTACCCAACTAATTTCTCAATTTAAGCTTGAGTTTGAGCATCAATGGAGTATTAATGGAGACTCTCATGAAGGGAAATCATTCTCCAAATAAACACTGAAGAGAATCCATAAACAATGATTTCCAAATAAAACTCAAGTTTATACTTATAAGCTCTTTCAAGAACAACCATGGGTTTAAAACCCTAGAGACATCAAGCTACAAAACTCTAATAGCAACTCACTAACTACAAGGGAGAAGGTTATGCCTGAAAGTGATGAATGCTCAAAGCTTTTCTCCAAAATGGCTAAACTTCTCCCCTTCTCTTATCCTTCACATCTCCCTCTCTTTACACACAAGCCTCCCATACTAAAGTAAAGAGAAATAGAATGAAATGAGAAGGTTTCATCCATTTGCCTATAAATACCATTACTTCCAATCATTTAGAGCCCAAACAAAACTCATTGGTTAAAATTTTTGGGCTATTACATCTAAGCATAACAAATATAACCGAACATGATAAATAAATATTGTACCCTCCCAATGGGGGAGGCAGGTGGGATTTTAGCATGTACAATAGTTGGATTTTCGACTTTTCTCGTACCTTGTGATTATGGATTTAGAGAAGTCATATGCATCTTGAAGATGATTCACTTGAAAATGTGAGTTAAATTATGGCAAAGTATAACTGCCACACAAATGGAGAATTCATACAACAGTGATACTGAAGCATTATATTCAAGTGAGTGAAGGCCATTCTCAAGTGGAGTCGAGCTCAATCCATGTTTATTGTTGTGCATCCCCTGCAAGTAGATGTATTAGTTATTATTTTTTGCAATCATATCTATACGCTTTTAACAAAATCAAGTACAATTTTTTTTTGATAAGGAATGGACATAATATAATATACACTAAAAATTTAAGGAAACAAGACATTATTTATATAAAAAAAGTAACACAATTATCTATAAAAAAATAAATGAATTTAAAATATAAAAACTTAATTTTTTGAATAGATATGTTGGATGCCGTTTGGTATAGGGACCAAATCCAATAGAAAGTGCATAGCACAAGATATTCTATGTAATAAACATGAGAACCAAATTCATATAAATCTTATATCACAAGGACCAAATATGTAATTTATTCTAAAAATTATTTGTACAATTTATTAACAATGATTTTATCCAACATATAGATAATCAAATAACATCTAACTTACCAATAGATCATAACTTTTTGAACATCAAAAGTTCAAACCAAAAGAATATATTTTTGTGTAAGTTTTGAATATAAAAGGGTAAATTATAATTTTCGTTTTTGTAGTTTATTATTTATTGTTGTGTTTGTTCATAATATCTAGAAATTGTTTTTTCGTCACCATGCTTACCATTTTGTTTCTTTTTTCTTTCTTCTGACTAACTCCGTTAAAAAAATCATAGGGGTAACTTGGTCTTTTTTAGCCTTTTATGAATTTTCATTAAATAGTATATTATTGTACAAGTTCTTGAAGTTAAAGTATATGTTATTAAAACTAAAGTACAAATTATTATAACATTTATTAAAAAAATAAAAAATACCATTAACCTAACAACCCTTAGAGCCCAACTTCTTCACTTACGTGAACCCACATCCCTAATCCATCTTCTCCTGTCAATTCTCCAAAACTTGATGTCTAGACTGTCTAACTTAATTTAAAGAGTAAATCCTTTTCTATCATCATTGCTCCAACTACTCAAATGAAAATCATTTTTTCTTTTAGAGTATTATCGTGAGTACACATATCATAACATACTAGTATTCGGCACCACGCGTTGCGTCGTGATGATAAATTCTTTAAAAATATTGAAGTTGAATTGGTCGATAATCATATATCAGATATTAAACTAATAAGAGTAGATATTACATTTGATATGAAGTCATCCCAATATCCTCGGTTGTTCTTTTAATAGATATCATTACGTTATAATATAATATACAAATATATTACACATGAATATCCTAATTGATTCGGTTGCATTGGTAGTACAAATGTAACAGGTTGTATTTGAAATGTCCTTTATATATGTATATTAATATTTCTGTGTATTAAACTTTGTAATTGAATCAAAATGATAGAAAAAACAAATGTGACACTATTTATTATAATGATGAGATGTATAATATGATTGTTTTGTCATAAATATATCAATTTATTTCTTACATATATTTCCATAAAATATGTATATGCACCGTACAAACGCGGTATTATTACCTAGTTTTCATATATAATTGCATTTATTTTTTTAATTTGCTTAATTACATTAACAGTATTGCACTCATTTGCAACTTTGTCCAGAAGTCCTCTTGTCAAAAACCCCAATTCTCAACCTACATTGCACAAAAAGTAATAGTGGTCGCCAGTATTGTGACCACTTCGGCTATAGGCGGATCCGATTTAATTGTTTAATTTTTCATTTGACTTGTTTGAGTTTTTTCGATGTGCGTAAGACATATATTTCTTAGTTTGGTTTCTTGTTAAAGAATAATGTGTAAAATCAACATGTATTATATACTAAAGAAAATGATTGAAACTCATGTAAGTGATTATTTAGTACATATATTATTCTCTAAATAATATATATAAGGAGTGTTATGTATATAATAACAACCGAAATAGTCATTTAATAATATTTTTTTAATATTAAAAATTATACAATGAGTCTTATATATGTAAATAATAATTACTAATAATGGTTATTTATAATATGTATTCAATTATCATAAGTATTACATTTATGTATATTGATTGCAAAAAGGGTTTTTTATTGTTATATTGACCTGATTAATCATTATCCTCATTTTATTTATTTATATTCATCCTCATTTTATTTATTTATATTCATTATTACCAGTTTATTATTATGTAAATTAAAAGTATACAGATTATTGTATTCAATATTATTACATAAATAAAAATTTACATATTAAGAGCAATTTCATTTATATAATGACTTTTTTAACATATTGATTACTTATATTATTAACTGTCATGTAAATAGAAAAATAGAGTCCTGTAAAATAATAGAAATAAAGAACATTGTTTTTTGTTCATATTTTAATATACAACAAATTTACTATGATGTCCCATTTTTCTAACAACAAACCTTCTCATTTTCCCCCACTCAATTAACATCAACCACGTCCCCCCCCCCCCAAATAATAGTCATAACCAAAGTCATATAATTGGGTGCTTATATGTGCAAGTATAAACATGATATATAGTAACTAAGGATAACAACATCAAATACTATTTATTTTATTGCAAAGGTCTTTATCCCCGACTTTGTAATTTGGGGCTTCTTAGATTTTCCTTCTGAGATTTTCCACATGTACCTAAGATATTATTATGCGTTCATATATGAGAACAATATAATCATAGATAATAATAACTACAATCCATTATTAGAATAATTCTTTAATAATAATAAAAATGCTCAATTTAATCCGTAATTCTACAACTTCAGTAATCAAATTATAACTACATAATAGAAAACAATTTCATATCTAAAAAACTCAAATAAGTAATTCAACATTGATAAAAAAAACGTAACCATAAACTTCCACAAATAGTGGTATATATTGTTGAAATCTTTCATTTTATAAGTGAAAAAATATAACATTATGATGTTTATTTATACTCCTTTATATATATCAACAACTTTAATCAATCACATTGGAATAATATATAACAAAAAGATTAAATGAACTTCTACATAACAAAAAATTAGATGAACTTTACCTTCTTTGAAAAAGATAACAGTGCATACATATTCGGATGTTAGCGATTGAAGATATTCTTCTTCTTGATTTGTGATTCTTTGATCCGCCTACTTCTTAAAGCACTTCTTCCATGTCTATTCCTCAAGTTCCTCTTGCCCCATCCTCATCCATATAAAGTGAATTTTAAGGGTTATAATAAAGTGAGAATTAAAGATTACATGACCAACTTTAATCAACAACTACATGAACCACAACTTTAATCAATCACATTCGAATAGTATATAACAAAAAATTACATGAACTTCTACATAATAAAAACATTGCATGAACTTCTACATAACAAAAACATTATGAACTTCTTGGCTCCAATAGAAGAATCTTACCTTCTTTGAAGAAGATAACAGTGCATACATATTCGGGATGTTAGCGATTGTAGATATTCTTTTTCTTGATTGGGGATTCTTTGATCCACCTACTTCTCAAAGCACTTCTTCCATGTTTATTCCTCAAGTGCTTCTTGCCCCCATCCTCATCCATATAAAGTGAATTTTAAGGGTTACAATAAAGTGAGAATTTAAAAGCATTTAAATGAATGGACAAATGAATAGTCATAGGTTATACATATCAATTGGAAATTACAAAAAAACCAAGTCTAATAATGAAACACACATCTTTCATTTAGGGGTAGAGAAGTCATTTATATATTAAACATTTTAGAAAATCAAAATTTTGAGAAAATTCATAGTCACAATTCCTATCATACCATTGTGCCACATCATTGGATGTGGTTTCTCTTTTAATATATATATATAGATTTTTCATCATAAGTAGGTGTGGATCCAAGAGTCCTTTGAATAGTTGGATGTCTCCCAGGTAGAGGGAATCACATAAAAAATTTGCACTTGTTCGAGATTTATTCCAGTGGTAAGAAAGGTTTGAGGTTGTTCATCGATTTTAATGTTTGTTGTGTATTTGAATCAAATTCTATTTGAGTTGGGTGTTTGAATTGAATTTGTTAGAGTCCTACATCGGCTAGACTTGGACTATTTCTCTTCTATATATGTTGGAACTTCCCTTTCTCCTCAAGGGCTCTTTTGGAGATCCATCTAGGAGTTCCACATATCCTAATATGGTATTAGAGCCAAGGTCTACCACTCTAGGGACTTGACAATTCTGGCTAACCTCCTCTGGACATTCATGTCTATCTAGCCTCATTGGAGGGGGCGTGTCATGTATGCTAAACCTGTTTGTAAAAGCTGACTTAAACATACCAAAAACTAAGTGAAAAGGGATGCAAGTATACACCTCTAGACACTATCGTCTTTTCAAGTAATGATGTGGTAAGTACCAAGTATCGTTCTACAGGGAAGGAAGCAAGGAATGCAAAGAAGATCAAACTTACAAAAGTCAATTTCCGAGGACGAATTCGAAGAAAATATCTTTGTGAGTGAGTTATGAACTAAAAGGTAAATAATAAAGCAATAAATAAGGAAGCAGTAAATAATAAAACAGTAAATGACTTGTAAAAGATATCAAAAGGGCAAGGGTGTAAAGTTCAGTTGAGACTTGAGATTACAATCTGGTGGACGTGTGTTGCATCATATATGTATGCTAAACCTGTTTGTAAAAGCAGACTTAAACAGACCAAAAACTAAGTGAAAAGGGATGCAAGTATACACCTCTAGACACTATCGTCTTTTTCAAGTAATAATGTGGTAAGTACCAAGTATTGTTCTACAGGGAAGGAAGCAAGGAATGCAAAGAAGATCAAACTTATAAAAGTCAATTTCAGAGGATGAATTCGAAGAAAATATCTTTGTGAGTGAGTTGTGAACTGAAAGGTAAATAATAAAGTAGTAAATAAGAAAGCAGTAAATAATAAAACAGTAAATGACTTGTAAGTAGATATCAAAAGGGCAAGGGTGTAAAGTTTAGTTGAGACTTGAGATTACAATCTGGTGGACGTTTGTTGCATCATATACTTACTAAGGGTAACGATGCAGCAAAAGTATCTAGTAGTTTAGAAAATGATGTTTAACATCCAAACATCAACTAAGAGTCACTCGGGCAAAGGTTTTGACAAACATCTCCTCCACATCTCTCAAGTGTCACACTTGAGAAATGGGCACGCGTCCTATCTCTCCTCTTAGGTTGCATGGGATAGGAATAAATATCCATTTATGAGCATCTTTAAAAGATCATTTCTACACCTTAAAAAGAATACTTCCATGTTATTCAAGTGGGGTGTGTCGAGTGGCTTGATTTCCAAGACCATCACACTTTAACACTTTTGGCAAGTGGCCACTTGTCGGAAGACGTTTTAAACAATATAAACTTGAACGAAAAGTTGGAGTAATCAGCACGTCTAAACAATATCCACCTCAAGTAATTTTAGGTCTCAACCTACCTTTACACTCAAGCTAAGGTTTTAGCCTATCATCGCTTGGTTGTCTTGCATTTTGATGGAAGACATTTTAAGTTAAATAAAGCAATAAAAGTACTTGAAGAAATAAAGCAATAAAAATACTTAAAGAAATAAAGCAATAAAAAGTACTTAAAGCGAACCGTTCTTTAATCAAGAACGCTTGTATGAAATTTAATTCACCCGAAGCAATGATTGAAGAAGAAGTTATAAAAAATACTTGGAAATGATCTGTAATAAATAACAAGACACAAGAATATTTACAATTTCGATGTACTCAATTTAACTTTATAAAAGCTTGAGCACAGAAAGAAATTATAAGAGACTTGTAACTTGGAACAAGAAAAAGTAGATTGCAGTGGAAGTAAACAATTCAACAACGAGAAATTAAAACCAAGAGATCTCAACAATTTCTATATATCCAATTTAACTTTGTAAAAGCTTGGATACGGAAAGAAATCATAAGAACTTGAAAGCAAAGAACTAATACTGAAAATGCACTTAATATTAAACCGAATCAAACTTACAACCAAATGATCAAATTCACCCTTTAGCTTAGAACTTAGAGGAATGAATTGAAAAGTTAGCAAGTAAGAGTGATCAAGTGGTGAGGTGTAAGTGATAATGAGATGTGTTCAAATCCAAAGCCAAGCCTCCCTTTAAATGCTAGAGGAAGGGAGGTTGCTTGTGTAGGAACCCAGATCTCATATTGAATCAATGATCTAATGAAAATATGTAAAGCGGAAGCAATTTAGATCTAACAGTTTATAAATGGAAGAACGATTAATCAAAATGAAGAACAATATGAAGATAGAAGCGTAGTCATATGATTAATCGTGATCATATATCTTACATGATTGGAATGAGGGTATTTGGAGATGGAGAGTTTCAAAGAAACAATCTCACATTCACAATTACAAATGGGGAAGGGGATTCCTATTTATAGCCTAAAATAAGAAAAGTCAAAGTATCCTCCAATATAGAAGCTCCACGTGTAAAGGTGGAATGACAACTACTAGATGAGGTGTCGGACTATGATAGGGAGATCAACCATTTGAAAATCTGACAAGGTTGAACCTCTTGATGGATGAACCAGAGGCTGAACCTCTTGATGGTTGAACCAGAGGCTGAACCTCTTGATGTATAGTCCAGAGGCTGAACCTCTTGATATATAGTCCAGAGGCTGAACCTCTTGAACATTCAGCATGCTATACTTCCGTCTCTTGATCTTTACACACGGGCTCTGGTCGTGGCTCTAGGATAACGATCTCTGGTCAACATAGTTTCAGCATATGTTTTCCTTTTGACACTTTCAACACTTAAATTAGGGCTAACAATCTCCCCCTAAGTGTTAAAAGGAAAACAATAAAAGGAAAAACCATTGAAAGTCATTGGTCGTCTTCCCATCTAGCTTTGAAAGCTTGGAGATCACCTTAGATAAACATGTAGCTCCCCCTTGATGTAGTAACCCCATTCCAAATATATGCACACGATTTTATTCAAGTCCAAGATATTCTTTGTATGTAGATCAAAAAGAAGCTCTGAGCATAAGAAGCTTATCCAGAAGCTCTGGGTGTGCAACCAGAAGCTCTGGATGAAAAAGATTGCTTCTTCTGATCTTCAAGGCATGGAATCTTCAGAGGACAGTATGGACTTAAAAGGTATTTCAAGCTCCCCCTCAACTTGATGCTCTTTTTCTTCATTGTTAGAAATTAAAGTATGAGTCAAAGAAGAGATGTCTATAAAAGTCAACACACTATTCTTGTTATAACTAATTGTTGTTAGACGCTCCCTTTTAGATACATGGCACTTTGTAATTGGCTAGCATTTTGACTTTCTGTTTTTGTATCTGTATAAATAGCATTGTATTGTGTTTGTAAAAGTTGTCGATCAATACATTTACATTTTGAAGAATACTGTGCGTAATTCATATCTTTGTCTACTTTGATTCAAAGTTATCATTTCATAATCTTTGTTCTTCATTCTGTTTACTGTTCTATTGATTTAAATTGTTAATTGATCTGCTTCCGCATTTCACTTTGATTCAATACTCTCAATTAACAATCGGTTTAAAGGAATCTGGAACCAACAATTGGTATCAGAGCCATCTAATCAATCTATTGATTATTAGATCTCTTCCATTGAAGAAATTCCTTTCGATCGAACAATATTTTCTCAGATTCAAAATTTGTTTATTAATCCACTCTGTTTTACGAGATTTTGTTAAATCGTTAACAATCTTCTCTTAAATTGAGTCATTCATTTTGTAATCTGAAGAAACAAGGTGATATTATCGACCTCGTTCTTCTATCAAATTGAGATTTAATTGTTCTAAATTTCTTTCAAATCTTCAAATTTTCTCTTCTATCCTACTCAAATGGCAAATTCGAGCTTGAATGCCGTTTATACGTCCGGGTCCCCGACTAAACCTCCAACTCTTGTACGTGATGAATACCCACAATGGAAGATTCGAATGGTTAACTTCTATGAGGGATTGGATCTTTGAGTTATATCCAATTATTCAAAACGGTCCGTTTGTTCCCACCACTACTATTCCCGGAATTCCGGCCCACGCAAATACGGATGAGGTACCCGGCAAGGCGGTTCGAAGTCAAGGAATAACCGGACCGATGAAGAAAAGGCTAAGGTGGAATTAGCTAAGAAAGCTAAGTCTCTCGTTGATAATGGCCATTCCAAATGAGATTTTTCAATCTCTCGGACTCATGTGACACGACAAAAGATTTATGGGATCAACTCGGAGAATCTCTTAGAAGGTGGTGCGAAAATGAAAAAGAACAAGAGCCCAAGCTCTAAATGAATATAATAGTTTTCAAGCGCCGATCGATGAATCTACGGAACAAACATTTCATCGATTCAACAATCCGATTAATCTCTGCAAGAGATGTGACATTGTTAGATCAAAGGAAGACAACAATGTTCTATTTCTCAAAAGGTTAAACCCTGAATGGTCAAATCTATCCATGTCACTACAAGCGAATCAGGACCTTGAACAATGGTCGCTGCATGATGTATTCGGTACACTGCAAGCTCATGAAAAAGAAGTTATTCAGAAAAGAACAAACATCGGAGGTCCTGTGGCTTTGATCTCAGAAACAAAAGGAATCAGAAGACGAAGTGATGACAGGAAGAAATCGAAGGCCTTCATATCAGAGACTGCTCCAGAAGATGACTCTGAATCAGATGATGAAATTAAAGCGTTTGCTGACTCTCTGGCTTTAATAACCAAGCAATTTACTAATCGTTTTGGAAATAGGTCTTTGAAAGGAAATAAACGATTTGATCGTCCCTATGTTCCTAAACAAGAAGTACAGAGAGTAGAGAAAACAGAAGAAGAAAAGAAAGAAGAAGAATTAAAAAGGAAGAAAGATGTCTGCTACAGATGTGGCAAACCCGGACATTACTCGAGAGATTGCAGAGGAGCTCTGGAAAAGGATAAGACTTATTACAAAACAAATATAAGTACAATGTCACTGAAAGAGCACACTTTGCAGAAAAAGAAAACTGGGTGCAAGATGAATCCAGCGGTGATGAAGCCATGTTCTGTGGAATGGCAAACACAAACCAATCAGAGGATCAACCCTCTGAGTCACCGGTTAGTAATTTCTCTGGATCATCTGAGCTTGAACAAACGATTGTGATGTTATCAAACAATTTTGAGGAACTAAAACTGAAACTCACAATCGAAAAGAAATTACGAAAAAATACTGAGAAAACTCTTTCTACAATCAAAAGGGAAAGAGATATTTTCAAAAGAGAAATGGATTTACTTACAGAAGAAAAACTCGAATTAAATACTGCAAAGGAAACAATTTCCATGAGTTTAAGACTTTCTGAAGAAAAACTTAAAAAGGAAATTTTGAATCTCAATAAACTTCTGGAAGAAAAAAGGAAAGAAATCAGAGACAAAGAGAGTGATAGACTCAACTCTGTAGCACTTAAAAACTATTTTCAGAAAGAGAGAGAATTTTTACACATTGAACTTCAACAGAAAAAGCTACGATTATAACATATCCGGATGCACGAGAAGGTTCATGACAAAATTAACACACAAGTAGGAAGATCCGGACTTGGTTTCGAGGACCTAGATCCCTACACGTGTAAGAAAAGGTCGGATACGAAATCGTTTTTTGTGTTGGACAAATACAGAAGCCAAAGTTTCCAATTTTGTATGAAAAATCTATTTTTAAAAAATCTAGATATGAAAATCATCATAAAACAAGCAAACTTCAATTCGAAAATATTGAATATTGTTGTAAAACAAATGTTGATCTAAATAAAGTTCAGAAGAAAGATGATATTTTCAATTTTGGTTCAAATAAACATACAATTTTGAATCCAGAGGCAGATATTTTTGTTCCAAGTCAGGCAGAGGAAGATCTACGACTTATGTTTGAAAACGATATTCTCTCTACTCTGGATAAGTGTTTTAGAAATGAAACTCTTTGTGAGAATCATCCAGAGATCTCTCCTTGTTCATTTGAAGATTTACATCTTTCTGAAACTCAAGAAAGCTTTGCTGAGATTACGTATCCATGGGAGAATGACAATAATGATGAAGAATTTTTTGATAACTCTGAAAATTACCTTTCAAATTTAGAAATTAATTCTTTTAAATCATCAAAAGTTATCACAAATAATTCAGAAATTATTGATAAAAAGGATGATTATTTGTATACTGATAAATCTCAAGAAATCAGAGCTTCTGATAGAGATTGTGCTAAACTTTCAAGTGGTATACCTATTCTTCCTGTTTCTGTTCCAGAACCGAGAAAATCAGTTTCTATACATCCAGACTTCTTAGATATGTGTCTCAAAGCCAAAACATGTCTTGAACTTGAGAAAGAGGCAGAACTCAAAAACAAAGTGCAAAATCAAAAGATTTTAAACTCTACTCTTCCGAAGTTTACTAATATTCAAAAAGGTAAATGGAAATCCTCTAATACTTATGTTCCTTTTTCAGTAAATAACAGAGCTTCTGCAAAAGTAGATCAGAGGAAGAACACAGAGAAGAAAAAGCCAGAACTAAAACAAAAGTCTAGTCTAGATAGGTTCTCTAGAACAACTGATACTAGAAAAGACTTTAGAAAGAATAATTGTAATTACCATTCTCGCAATGAAAATTCAATTCAATCTTCTATGTTTCAGTCTTCTGAAAAGTTAAAACAATTTTTCTCGCAAACCTCTGATCATTCCAATTCACAGTATGTTTATCACAAAAAGAATAAAACTCAAAAAAACCAAAAACCAAAAATAAAGTCTTTACCTTCTGTTAAATCAAAAAACGAGCATACTCCAAAAGCTAACATAAAATTACCCATTATGCGATGGGTACCCAAGAAATTCGATTTTTGATTGCGTAAACGAGCGTGTGCATATCCGGTATCTTGACTCGGATGCTCGAGGCACATGACTGGATCCCAAAATTTACTATCCCAATTCAAGGACAAATCAGGTGGAGTAGTAACTTTTGGTGATAATGGTAAGGGTCAAATAAAAGGCTACGGTACTCTACAAGAAGGTAATGTCACCTTATCAAAGGTAGCTCATGTTTCTGGCTTGAAACATAACCTCCTTAGTGTAAGTCAACTTTGTGATTCTAAAATACTAGTAGTATTTGATGAAAAACATTGTTATTTATTCTCTAAGGCAGGTGAAGAACTTTGGAGAGCGGACGGGAAAGGTAACTTGTATATGATGAATTTTACCTCTAAGGATGGTAAGGAAACTTTATGTCTCATCTCCAAAAAGAGTGAAGTTGCGTGGCTCTGGCATCATAAAATGTCTCACTTAAATTTTAATAATCTTGAGATGCTTGTTAAAAACAAACCGGTATCCGGACTTCCGGATATTCATTTTCAAAAAGATCACCTCTCGCCCCCGCATGTGAAATGGGCAAAATTAAACGAGCATCTCATAAAACAAAAAGTGATCATTCTTGTACTAGACCTCTGCAATTATTACATGTGGATCTCTGTGGTCCAATTGCAATTCAGAGTCTATACGGTAAAAAGTATATTCTGGTACTAATTGATGAATTTTCCAGATATACTTGGCTTGCTTTTGTTCGTCAAAAGTCAGAAGTCCCAGTGGTACTACAGAATATGATGACCAGAATTCAAGTTCTTCTACATCAGAAGATTCGGCGGCTTCGAAGTGATAATGGTACGAGAATTCAAGAACGCCAAGCTTGAATCGTATCTTGTTGAACAAGGAATTACTCAAAACTTCTCTCGTTCGCACTCCACAACAAAACGGTGTAGTTGAACGTCGCAACAGAACCTTGGTTGAAGCGACGTAACGATGCTCGCGACACGGTCTCCCAATTCATCGGGCCGAAGTTGTTGCTCTCGCTTGTTTCACTCAAAACCGTTCAATTATTGTCAAGAGGCATCTCAAAACCTCTTATGAGCCGATTAATAAAAGAAAACCATCTGTAAAATTTTTTCATATCTTTGGTTGCAGATGTTTTATCTTAAACGACAGAGATAATCTTGGCAAATTTGATCCGAAGTCCGATGAAGCTAAATTTTTAGGCTACTCGTTAAATTCAAGAGCTTTCCGAGTTTTTAACTTACGCACAAAAACGATTATGGAAAGCATCAACATTGACTTCGATGATAACACCCAACTGACTTCCGAACACTCTACTTCAGAACTCAAGCTTAATACTGTTACTTCTGACTATCTTTCAGGTTCCAGAGAATCCGAGATTGATGCTATTTTTCAAGATTTTCTGGCGACGAAGTTGTGTCAGAAGCTATGTCACCTCCACATTTGCAGATACCAGATATTCTCCAAGCCTCAGGCATTACTCTCTCTGGTCCTGCTTCTTCTGTTTCATCTGTCACGTCTATTTGTCCAGAAGTTCCCACTACTCCTACATCTGCCAGTCAAGAAGCTACTTCTGTTCCATCATCTGAGGGGGAGACACAAGGACGAGTGACAAAACAGATACCAGAAGGACATACAGAAGAAAATAAAGAAGATTTTGTGTTTCCAGATGAAATCATTTCGTCAAATAAAACAACCCAATCAATTTCTCAACCCAGAATGACGAAATGGACTAAATCTCACACACCAGATCTTATAATTGGTAGTCCTTCTGAGGGGGTCAGAACACGATGCCATCCGCAAATGAAGCATTCTTTGTTAATTTTCTTAGTATGATCGAACCTAAACGTGTACATGAAGCCTTAGTTGAACCAAGCTGGGTGGATGCTATGCAGGAAGAACTACTTCAATTCGAAAGAAATAAAGTTTGGCGTCTTGTTCCTTTACCAAAAGGCAAAGTTGCTATTGGCACAAAATGGGTATTTAGGAACAAAAAGGATGAAGATGGAATTGTTGTCAGAAATAAAGCTCGTTTGGTGGATAAAGGTTACTGTCAAGAGGAAGGTATCGATTATGATGAAACCTTTGCTCCTGTTGCAAGACTAGAAGCAATAAGATTATTCTTGGCTTTCTCTGCATACAAAAACTTCAAAGTCTACCAAATGGATGTTAAATGTGCATTTCTTAATGGATGTCTAAAAGAAGAAGTGTATGTTGAACAACCTGATGGTTTCAAAGATGCAAGATATCCAGAATATGTTTATCTTCTTGACAAAGCTTTGTATGGTCTAAAGCAAGCCCCAAGAGCCTGGTATGAACGACTATCGAAATTTCTGATCAGCAAAAGTTATGAAAAAGGTAAAATCGATACAACTCTGTTCATCAAAAGAGGCAAAGGTATGTTAACTATAGTTCAAATTTACGTGGATGACATAATATTTGGTTCTACTCATCAAACAGAAGTTGATTTGTTTTCTAAGTTGATGGAAACTGAATTTGAAATGAGTATGATGGGAGAATTAACTTTCTTCCTAGGACTTCAAGTTAAACAAAGCACCTACGGTATCTTTATAAATCGTGCAAAATATGTTTCGACATGCTTAAAAAGTTTCATCTTCAAAACTCATCATCCATGAAAACACCTATCTCTCCCGTATGAAATTAGGACTCGACTCCTCCGGTAAATACGTTGATATTACCGGCTACGGAGGAATGATTGGTTCTCTTTTATATTTAACGACAAGTAGACCCGATATTATGTTTGCCACTTGTCTTTGTGCTCGTTATCAAGCCAATCCTAAAGAGTCTCATTTGGTCATTTGTAAAAAGAATTTTTAGGTACTTAAAAGGTTCACCATCATTGGGCCTTTGGTATCCTAAAAATTCTGGATTTGATTTAATGGCGTATACAGATTCTGATCATGCAGGTTGTAAGCTTGACAGAAAAAGTACATCAGGTAGCTGTCAACTTCTGGGAAATCGACTTATAAGTTGGACATCCAAGAAACAAAACTGCGTATCCACATCTACAGCAGCGAATATGTTGTCGCCGCTAGTTGTTGTTCACAAGTTATTTGGATGAAGACCCAACTCGAGAGATTATGGTACGATATACGATAAGATTCCCATCCTCCGTGATTCGAAAGTGCTATCGCCATTACGGAAAATCCGGTTCGGCATTCCAAAACAAAGCATATCGATGTCAGGTATCATTTCATCAAGGATCATGTCGAAAAGGGTACAATCGAAATGTATTTTGTTTCTACTGATTATCAACTTGCTGATATTTTCACAAAAGCTCTTGATGAGAGACGTTTTAACTTCTTAATTAGCAAGTTGGGAATGCTTAATATGTAACAATGATTTCTTCAGAAGCATCCAGAAGCCTCTGAACTATTCTGACGATACTTCAGAAGTCATCAGAAGTCTCTGATGCTTTCTGAACTCTTCAGAACACTTCAGAAGCCTCTGAGTTACTCTGATTTTCTGTTTCATAATAATATTTTTCTTTCAAGAGAAATCATAAAGTGCAGATTGAGAAACGAGGTAAAGAAGCTACTACAGAGGGAGTTCACCATTCAAGGGGGAGTTTACCATTCAAGGGGGAGTTTCACAATGCAGAAGATATTCGTCTAAGTCTAACTATAGTTAGCTGTCTTCTGATTTACTATTTCACTTAAATTTTATTTGAATCTATCTGCTCTGAGTTTCTCTTGCCGCCAAGGTCTCTTAGTCTTTTGATTCATTTCAAATTTTTTTTAAATATAAATCAAGTCGACATGTTTTTCAACTAAATTTTCTATAAATTGATATTTCTTATAATTTCCATTAAATATATTAATTCAATCAACTCTTGCCTCCAAGGTTGTTTAAATCTATATGTTTAATGCAAATTCTTCTTTATTATTCTTTTATAGAAACTAAACTCTCATGTGATTTTTGTTTTCACTTGACTGATTTTTAAACTTAAATAAATAAAATTAAGATTAAAATCTGTGTTTATTCAATTAATTCAACATTAATTGATTAATTAAACAGATTTTTTTTACTTTTGTTTATTTCTGCTTTTAAGAAAAAACAGCATCTGCTACTAAATCATCATCATACATGTGTCTCGTCGTACACGTGTCCCCAATCGAAACACTGCATGTGTATACCCGCGTGCTTACATCAGCTCAAATGAACCGTTTTGTTTTTCCCCAAACTTAATAACCCCTTCCCATTCTACAGTTTCTCTCTCACATAAAACCCCCAATTTCAACTTTCATCTTCTTCCTCGCAAATATTCCCTAACTCAGTGTTCATTCTCTTTGCAAAGACAAAGTTTTCTACTGACAAGCATTCGAAATTTCAAAATGGCTTCCAACTGTGCCCGTCCTTCCAACAATGATGAAGAAAGACTCATCGATTCAACTGCGGATAGTACTCCCATTGTGAAACTGCCATTGAAGGCGAACAATGTGCAGGTACTGCTCAACCCTAACACTTATCAACCAGAATTTCGCATCATGATCGAGTTTCTACAACAACACCAGTTGAATCGAGCCCTAACCCTAACCAACCCAAACATCCCTGAAATCTATGTCCAAGAACTGTGGCAAACAATGATCATCGAAACTGATGCAACACTCGCCGGTTCTATCACCCATCCTGAACAAGTGGAAATTGCTGTTCAAATCCCCATCACCAAAAGAAAACTTGCCAAATATTTCCATCTTCCCCTTTCTGTGATCGAAGTGGATGGGCAAACCATTCCCAATCCTGCCCTAGAAGAAAACCCTTCCACGAAGCCCTCCTAGCCTTCATCAATCTTCTGGGTTACAATGAACCTCTTACAAGGCTGTCCGAATTCAAGAGGAAGAAGTTGCCCCCAATGTGGAATCTACTCGTCTCCATTCTCAACAAGAGCCTAACCTGCAAAATAGGTTCTCTGGATCAGGCTAGCCGAAACATTGTGACTATCATGTATGGGATGTTCTTCAATCGACCCTTGGACTATGCAAGTCTCATCTTCCAAGAGATCAAAGCAGCTGTGCACACTAAGGTGATCCATCAGAGTCAGGGAAAGCCACTACCAGCACTCATGTTCCCAAGATTTCTATCTCTCATCACTCATCCTGCAATTGGGGCAATCGAAGCTCCCCTGATTCAGCCATTCTGCAAATTGCATCAATGAGCTCTCATAGATCAACCATCGACAGCATCGGCTACTCTGCACCCAGAGAATTATCCAGGTACATGCTAAACCTAATCCCATCTAGCTCTTCTAATCTCCAAATCTATAGAAGCTCTATGGCTTTCTCAGAACAGAGAATTCCTACCCCAGAGCACTTAGAGCCAGGTGTAGGTGGTCAGGGGTCTGGTGAGCATGAGCTTGAGAAAAATAGGAGTGAACATCCGAGTGCTTCTACCCATGCCGACCTTCTATTAAATGAAGGTACAGAAGATGTCCTCGAGACACATATGAGTGTTCCTCTCCTATTCCCCAAAGGGCAACCACACCTTTCCGAGGTTGATGTCACCACGTCTCCACTCATTGACTTAGAACGGCCAGTTCAAACCACCAAGAAACCAGCCGTTCAGAGGATATTTCTTCTTCTGAATCAAATTCATCTGGGGAAAGCACCTCCACTTCATCATCCTCCCAAAAGGATGATGATGATAATATAAGAGTTCATTCGCCCCAGAACTCGCCACTTCCTTCACCACATGTTCATGTCTCCGTGACTGACGTACCAATACGCACAGAGGATGAGTCCACATCCTCTCCTAGGATAGATGCTAATGAATTCCCATCAGAGGGGTTACGACCTAGGAATGCACCTCTTACCGGAGTGTTTACACTTCATCAAGGTAAGCATACTGTCTTCAGCACCTCATCCTCTGATGATGAGGATAATGTTGAAACAGTCAGAACAACCGAAGAGGAGCCTGTAAATAACAGCCCTCAAGGACTGGTTGGAAGTCCTTCTACACTCAACGTCAAAACAGGTGTAGAAGGCCCCTCTGAACGCGAGGGTAAAGGGGCTCCATGTGTTGGAGATGCACCGGTTACATCTTCTGATTTCGTCACAAATGCAGCGTTCTTGGCATTTGCTGATCAAATTCAGAGATCTGTGGAAGATCTAAAATTATCCGTGACCACTAACAATTCTCTTCTTCTGAGCCTTCAATTTAAAATTGAAAGTCAGAACTCTCTCTTAGCAGATCTTCAGCGCCAAATGAGTACCTCTCAAGAAGATCAGAAGGCCTATTTTGCTGAACAATTTTTGCTCTTGAAAAATGGTCTTCAAGCAAATGCAGAGGCAATCTCTCAACTTCCAGAATCTCTACGTGCCTCTGTAGACTACAACTCTCTGGTGGCCGACATACAGAAGATTATCAAGACCATCATTCCTTCTGATGATCCCTCTGGGTCTATGCTCGTCAAGAAATTTGATCTCGCCTCTTTCCAGAAAATTATTCTTGAGCGAATGTCTACCATCGCTTCAAAGTACTCTTCCAAGCCCTCCACATCCTCAACAGACCAGAAAATTGCTGCAATAGAATCTACTCTATCTCAACTTGTGCCTCTGGTTTCTTCTATTGCTGAGGCGTTTAATGCCAAGAAGAAAGCCAAGGAAGAAAGGGCTTGCAAAAAGGCAGAGCTGAAAAGAAAACGTTCTGAGGATCAGGATCCTGATTCTCAGAAGGGGGAGAAAGGTCCTGAGCCTAAGCAAGCCAAACAAACACCACCAGAACCAAACACGACCACCGCTGACTCTTCAACTCCAAAACCATCACAGCAACCTTCTTCTTCAAAACAAGTGCCAATCACTCCAACACCTCTGGCTACGCATTCTGGGCCTCTACCCAGAGATCCAGATCTAGCTAAGTTCATTCTGGATCTTATGGGAAAAAGCAGAATCCCGAGCTCTCCGGCTGAAAGGGCTGAAATAGTCAGAGCTCACGAAGAACGAGAACGAGCTAAAGCTGCAAAGGAAAGAGCTAAAGCTGAAAGAGAAGAAAGGGCCAGAGAGGAGGATGAGGAAGTATTCAGAGCTGAAAAAGAAAAAGAAGAAGAGATAATACGCCAGAGGCTAATTGTTGAAGAACAAATAGAGATAGAGAGGGCTGAAAGAGAGAATCTGGAAAGAGAGAAGGCTAGACTTGAAGAAGAACTACAGAGACAGAATTTTGAAGCTGAAGAAAGAGCAAGAGTCAGAGCAGAGGCCGCTCAGAAGCAGAAAGAGATCAGAAGAGGAGAATTTGAAGAAAAATTAAATAAAGTTGGAAACATTGAACTTCCAACACTTGAAGTTGAGAAAAGGCACATGTATGCTCCAACAGATCAGAAGATTTATCTCATGATGCCTAACTTCGCAAACCAATACAATGTAAGCAATGAAGTTAAAGATAACTTCATGGCTCATAAACAAGACAGAAAGATGGTTTTCACTACTGCTCCAATTACAAAGATCACAGCCATGAAACATAAGCAGTTTCAAGATACACCCATTTGGTACACAATCTACGAGATAGTCAGATCAAACAACAAGAGTTATTACATATGTGATAATGATCTGTTGTCCATCCATCCACTCGATCTCATTTTTACGGAAGAATTTATGAAGACTCGGCTTTACGAACGCAAAGATCCACAAGACCATGTTGCCTACACTAGAATTATTCTATGTATGAAATCATACATTAGATACAAAAGGCGGTCGACTTCCGGATTGGCTTAAATTTCAAAATGGATAATGCGGCTATCTCGCACCAAATGAGGAACTTGAAGGGATAAGCAAATTCGAGTGGGTAGACTTCTTCTTGAACCGGAAAGAGGGAATCATCTTCAAAAGACCAAATGGAAAGAGCTTCTTTCGCATCAAAGAAGCTCACAAATACTCTTCTGAGGTAGTCTACATCATCAAGTGCTATGCTGGCTTAGACACGACAAATCCAGATGTTGCAAAGAAAGTAGAGAAAAGACTTGATGGACTTCAGAAGAACAGAGAGCTTATCGATAATATTTCAAGTATCATTCTTTGTTGATCCTCTCTCAAGAAAGTTTTTTTGACTTCATACTTAGGGGGAGAATGTTAGAAATTAAAGTATGAGTCAAAGAAGAGATGTCTACAAAAGTCAACACACTATTCTTGTTATAACTAATTGTTGTTAGACGCTCCCTTTTAGATACATGGCACTTTGTAATTGGCTAGCATTTTGACTTTCTGTTTTTGTATCTGTATAAATAGCATTGTATTGTGTTTGTAAAAGTTGTCGATCAATACATTTACATTTTGAAGAATACTGTGCGTAATTCATATCTTTGTCTACTTTGATTCAAAGTTATCATTTCATAATCTTTGTTCTTCATTCTGTTTACTGTTCTATTGATTTAAATTGTTAATTTATCTGCTTCCGCATTTCACTTTGATTCAATACTCTCAATTAACAATCGGTTTAAAGGAATCTGGAACCAACATTCATTCTCAACTTTAAAATCAGATTCAATGTGCCATAAACACCACTGATTGCACCAAAAACAGCTTTAACCTGTAGAAACTCAACACACCTGTTAGCCTCAGAATCTCAGCCAACCCCATAGCATATCGATTCATCCAAACATGGATAGATAGAGTGTGAGTTGCGTGACAATGCTGTGCATAATCAGTCTAATAACAAAGAATCTGTCTGTGAACCATGAGTTGAGTGGACATTCAGCATAAGAACTTGTTCAGATAATCTTCACCTTGATGCTCTGGTGAAGAAATCATCCATAGATTGAGGAGCTCGAAATAATATCAACCAGAAATATCTGTTCCAAAAATAGAACTCGAAACCACCAAGATTAATTCTGAGAACCCCGATGTGAGATCAAAGAATGAAAATTATGCTCGGTAGTTCTTGATCATTGACAGGATTTCAACAACCTATCTCTGGTTGAAAGAAGAAATCTCTGATGAAGTGCTGGTTCTGAACTGTACTTCTTGGTTCTTTGATGTTCAGAAGCAATACTTGTTAAGAGCGGGTCCAGAACTGAGATGAACTGAAGCTGTGGCTAATTTAAACTTCAACGAAAAGAATTCTGAAGTTTGACGTGATATAGAACAAGCCACAATACCACTCATCAACCTATAAGATATAAAATCAACAAAGAAAGTTTCTGTCCAGCACCATTACACTGACTTCTACGCTGCTTCTGAACGTGAAATTTTTGGAGTTTGGGAAAACTCAAAACATAAATATTGTAGCTCAGTGTGTTAGCTTTCCACAGAAATTGGATTCACCTTCTTTGGAGCTCGGACGAATGAGATATGATCGTTTCCGTACCGTCGCGCAGATCTGTCCAGCAGCTTATGGTTTAACATGTAACTTCTGATTATGTGAGTCTTCTGGGGTAAGGCATGTAATAATCCAGAAGCTCTGGTCCGTAATTACAGAAGTCTCTGGATGCCTCTAGTCCAAAACCTCTGGTCCTTAGTCCAGAAGCTCTGGTCCTTCTTACAAGAAGCAGATCTAACTCGATGCGTAACAACTTTGCTTCAGCACACTACCTTCAACTTCGACGATTTACTGGACCTTCTACAGATCGAATCACTGAAAACTCAAAACATGAAACTTGTAGATCCTTCTGTTTTCTATCCAGAGGCTTTTGAATCGCATGAATTGGTGATGGTATAACAGAGATATGACCGATATGGCACAGCATCGCAAATCTGTCAGCATCCTGATTTTTATTCAATGCCACAAAAATTGAATATGGGTTTGCATAACTAAATCACAACCAAAGCGTTGATTTCCAAACATTGGTTCTTGACATCGAAAATAACTCTTCATGACGTTATTTTAAGAGACCAAGTCTCTCATAAACATTTTATCAAACACCTTGTGTGCATAATCAATTTTTTACCCAATTGGCAATGAATTTTCTTCCCAATAACCATCCGCATTTCAAATCTAATGAGAATAACTTTGTAGAATCGAATATAAATGAAATCAAAACTGAATTTGAATATAAATAAATTCAAACACAGATTTGAATGATATCTTCGAGAACAATTCGAAAACAAAGTATAAAAAGATGAATGTTATCGATCTAAAAATGAGATGAAATAAACTGGATTCAATGAGATAAAATCAACAGATTGGATCGTTTGATTTAAGCAAATCAATAGACTCTGATACCAATTGTAGGAACCCAGATCTCATATTGAATCAATGATCTAATGAAAATATGTAAAGCGAAAGCAATTTAGATCTAACAGTTTATAAATGGAAGAACGATTAATCAAAATGAAGAACAATATGAAGATAGAAGCGTAGTCATATGATTAATCGTGATCATATATCTTACATGATTGGAATGAGGGTATTTGGAGATGGAGAGTTTCAAAGAAACAATCTCACATTCACAATTACAAATGGGGAAGGGGATTCCTATTTATAGCCTAAAATAAGAAAAGTCAAAGTATCCTCCAATATAGAAGCTCCACGTGTAAAGGTGGAATGACAACTACTAGATGAGGTGTCGGACTATGATAGGGAGATCAACCATTTGAAAATCTGACAAGGTTGAACCTCTTGATGGATGAACTAGAGGCTGAACCTCTTGATATATAGTCCAGAGGCTGAACCAGAGGCTGAACCTCTTGATATATAGTCCAAAGGCTGAACTAGAGGCTGAACCTCTTGATGTATAGTCCAGAGGCTGAAACTCTTGATGGTTGAACCAGAGGCTGAACCTCTTGATGTATAGTCCATAGGCTGAACCTCTTGATATATAGTCCAGAGGCTGAACCTCTTGAACATTCAACATGCTATACTTCCGTCTCTTGATCTTTACACACGGGCTCTGGTCGCGGCTCTAGGATAACGATCTCTGGTCAACATAGTTTCAGCACATGTTTTCCTTTTGACACTTTCAACAGTTAAATTAGGGCTAACATCTTGGAAAAGAGGATTACATAAAAATAAATGCTAATTAATACTAATATTATTCCATCATGTTGACTAAGTACATGTACTGCCAATCTTGGCAACAAAGTAACTGAATTAACACAAGAGAGCTTCCAAAAATCCAGCTAAGAGGTAGCTTGGGCGCCAAGGTTCACAAAATTGAAGCTTGCTTTTTAGAATTCTGATCAAATCCGAAAAGTAATGCTGCAGCCTATCTTCCATACTCAAAAACTTCCTGCTGCAACAAATCTGTTCTGCCAAACAAAGAACACAGAAACAAAAGGCATCAGAAGGCCTATCAGGCCTAATTAACTCTAAAGACTCAATAAATAGCAAATAACAAATAAAAGACTCAAAAGTTGGGCTTTGAAACATAAAAACAAATAAAATAGTTAGGAAAATGATGCAATAACAATATAAATTGTACTCACATCATACCCCCAAACTTAAATTGTTGCTTGTCTCCAAGCAACGACAACAAAAAGACTCAATAAAGAAAATATCACAGAATTTGCATAGATCATGAAAGAGAGAAATAGAGTGCATTGAGAACTACTTACAAGATGTTGGCCAAAGCTTTTCATAATTCAAAGTGAGACACATTCTAAGCTTCCTATAATCATGCCACATATAACCATTACCATTCCTTTGTCTTAGTCACACACTTTGTTAACTTTGAGATCAATAGGACTTTTATGGGTTTCTCTCTTTGGCTTTTTTTCTCACAAACACAAGGTTTTTTCTATGAATACATTGCAGTCTGTTTTACAGTCCTACAACATATTTTTTTTTTCATTTAAACATTTCATTATTCCTTTTTTTTAAACTGCAGCCATACATGATTTTTCTTGATAAAAATGGCCTACTGCAGCAGTTATGTATATTTAAGACAGAAAGTTGTGAGCTTCTGCTCTTTTTGCATGCATGTAGCTTGTTAGTGCTACAGCACCTCTGCTGTGTGCATATTGTACATAGATAACACATAAATGTTATTTCCCTCCCCAAACTTAACCAAAACAATGTCCTCATTGGTGGACAGCTTTTAGCACAGGTAAATGGGAACAAAGGGATCACTGTTTATGGGCTTTGCCCACTGTGTTTGAGAAATAGTGGCCTATATCTTCTCTCAAAGTGCAAACAAGTGTGGACTAAGTGAATGTCCATAATTTAAATGTTTAAATCGGACATGATCAAGTCTACACTAAAATGATCTCTGAACTCTAATTTACTCAAGCTTTGGTTACAAAATGATAGTTGAACCAACAAAACTTTCTCAAACTCTATCATGGTGATCTATGTGCAATGCAAACTTTGTGACAAAAAACTCTACCCAGACACAAATAAAACAGCAAACAATAAAAAAATACTACTTAAAAGGGTAAGAATGGACCTTTCCTACTCCTGAGGAGCAGGCCTGATGATCTTGGCATCCAACTGATCAAACCTTTTCATCACCTTCTTCTGTGCCCTATCCATCTTCTTGTCAACCTTCTCCTTCTGTCTCTTCAGCTTATCCAACACAAAACTCTTGCCGTCATCCACCTTTTCTCCTAAATCTTTCATACTCTTCTCCAACTTCTCGAAACTTAGCTTATTCTGATCAGCCACATCCTTCACCACCGTTTTAAGAGCCTCAAACTGCTCATCAGTCCCTGTTGCAGAACTGGCCTGTTTAATGGAGTTCTTCTCACTGTTGGTCAACAGCCTATGAATGGTTTTGCCTTCAACCATGGACTTTGAGGTAATGACTTGGTCAGAAGGTAACTTCTTGACCTTGGCCTTAACCATGAGGGATTGAATCAACCAGGTGCAAACATAGGGCCTGCATGCTTATCTGCACATTGTCTAATGGTCTGGTTAATGGAAAAACCCACATCAAAAGGCGTCCTGGTCAGAATGTAGTAAAGCATTGCCATCCTCTCTACACACAAGGTAGTGTCATGAGTGGTGGGGGACACAGTATGCCTAAGGAGGTGAAACCAGATATTAGCCTCTGCATTTAGACTTTGAGCAAAATAGGTTCTATGTTTGGGGTTTTCAGCATGATTCCAAGGTATTCCAGGCTTACCAACTATAGCCAAGATGTTGTTGTAATCATTCTCAGTGGTAGCAGTCAATATCCTAGTTAACTCAGAGGTTTCATAACTCTTAAGACGATAAATTTTGTTAATTGCCTCAGGAGAGAAATCTACATCAGTACCTCTTACCCTTGCCATGTTTTCACCAGAAACAGCAACCTCATCATAGAATTCTTTAATCCAGTCCAGATTGACTGGCTTTGGCACAACACACAACTTGCTCCATTTGAGTTCCTTCACAATACTAGATATAGAAGGATAGTTTTTTTTTGAACGGCACCAGCATTTTATAAAAGAACATCTAGCGAGAAGCTAGGGAAAACAAATTACATGGGAGGAAAAGGAAACGACAAACAACACCAATCAACCTAGTCTAACTTGAAACTGAGTTTTTTTTCTCGTAATAATCCAAAAGTAAGAGCAGCCTTGAATGTGGAAGAACAATTTGGGAATCAACTCGTGTTTTTTGGAGAACACCAGCTCGTTCCTAGCTTTCCAAATATACCATAAATAAGAAAGGATCACCGCCTTGAAAATTTCCAGCTTGGGTCCTGAGAAGTTATTCGATTCTCCCCAAACGATCAAGGAATCAACCGAGGGGGGAGGTGAGGGGATATTCCACCAAAGAGCGATTTCCCTTAGAACACTTTTTGCATAACAGCAGACCGCAAAAAGGTGGTCTTCAGACTCCACCGCCGTAGCACAAAAGGGACAGGGTTTGGGTTCCGAAATGATACCTCTCGTGAGAAGATTTTCAAAAGTGGCAAGCCTCTTATGTTGAGTCTTCCAACCATGGAGGTTTGCTTTACCATGGATTAAATTGCTCCAAAAGGTTTGAATACCTTTATCGTTGTGAAAGAATTTGGTGTCTAGATGACCACACAACGAGGAGACCGAGAACGCCCCATTATGGTCTAAAGACCACGACCATGAACCGTTCTCAGATTGCTGTAACAACGTGAAAAGATCGATGTCAATATCCTGCGTCAACTTATTTATAGAGATAATAGAGCCCCAAGTTCCTCTCTTTTTTGACAAAAGAGGATCTCCATGAGAGCGACGATAGAACCCGTGGATCGACATGATAGTGGCAGCCCATAGGGAGTCTTCTTCATTCCTGATTCTCAACCACCATTTAGCTAATAAGGTTATTTAACGCTTTTAGGCTGCCCACACCAAGACCGCCCAACTCTTTAGGAGCGATGGTGTTGTTCCATGCAATCCAAGAGATTTTCGTCACGTCGTTACCTCCGCCAAGGAAGAAATTTCTTCTTAAGGATTCCAATTTTTTAAGAACCAAAGCAGGCGCTTTATAGAGAGAGAAGTAATAGGATCCCAACGAGCGAAGCACAGATTTGCAAAGGGTTAAACAGCCCGCAACAGAGAGAGAAGAAGCTCTCCAGTTCGAGAGTTTGGCTTGGAACTTGTCAATTATAGGTTGCCATGAAGAGTATTTGTTCATCGAGGATCCTATAGGAATTCCCAAATATTTAAGCGGGAAGCGCCCAATTTTACAATTACAACAAGACGCCACCCAAGCGACATCTTCAGAGTTCACCCCACACCCATTAAGTTAGTTTTAGAAAGATTTACCTTGAGCCCGAATGCTAAGTGGTAGCAGCGCAGAAATATGAAAAGATTTGAAACATTAGATAAGGACCAATTGCCAATGAAGAGGGCGTCGTCTGCATAAAAAAGGTGAGATATGAGGGGCCCGTTGTTGGCAGTTTGATGCCATCGATAACACCCAAGTTGCAAGCTTTCTTCATAGCCATGTTAAGAGCTTCCATAGCTATTATAAATAGGAACGGGGCAAGGGGGTCCCCTTGCCTGACGCCTCTCTGTAAGGAAAACTCCTCCGAAGGGGAGCCATTTACTAACACAGACATCCTAGCTGATCTTAGTCCTTACTGGATCCAAGATCTCCATTTAGAACCAAAGTTCAGTTGGGCCATAACATCATCAAGGAAAGATCAACTTAGAGTCGAAAGCTTTTTCTAAGTCAATTTTTAGGAGGAAAATGTGTCGCTTTGAGGATTTAGCCCAAGAGAGAATTTCGTTTAAAATAAGAGGGCCTTCAAGGATGTTCCTACCTTTGATGAACGCAGTTTGTTCTTTTCCGATTATGGAGCTTATAACAACTTGCAGCCGAGAAGAAAGAAGCTTTGCGATAATCTTATAAAAGATGCCGATCAGACTTATAGGACGGAAATCTGATAAGTAGATGGGGTCGTTTATCTTGGCAACCAAGGTAATAAAGGAAGAGTTGGCTCCACGTGGAAGAGTCGAAGTGACGTGAAATTCCTTAATAGCATCGATGATATCCGTACTAACAATCTCCCAATATTTTTTTAAGAAAGAAAAAGTCAGCCAGTCAGGTCCTTGAGCTTTGTTACCATCACAAGCCCAAACCACAACTTTTATTTCCTCCGGAGAGAAAGGATATTCGAGGGCAGCACTTTGTTCGAGATTAAGAGCATTAAACAAATTGCTCGAGAATTTTGGACGAGCAGAGATCGGGTCTTTAAATTTGGATTCAAAATAAATTTTTGCTGCAGTTTTTAAGGCAGGAGGGTCCGTGACCCATATACCATTTATAGAAAGGCCATGAATAAAGTTTCTCCTATGGTTTTGTTTGAGGGTTCTATGGAAAAAAGTTAGTGTTCTCATCGCCCTTTTGTTTGATGTTGAGAAGTTCCCGTTTTTCCTCCTTGAACTTTATTTCTTTGAGTTCCATTCTTCTGGCTTGTTCTAAAACCGAGAGCACCTCCTCTTCCGCTTTAATATCTAAAGCATTCAATTCATTTATGGTAGATTCTAGACCTCGTACCCTATTGCGACCACGGATTCTCCAGGATTTGATGCACTGTTTGAGATGGATCAGCTTGGTCACCAGTCGAGAACAGTGAGATTGTGCTGAAACATTAGCCCTACAGTTTGCCCAGCTATCTCGAACTATAGAATCCAGCGACTTATCTTCCAGCCAAGAGTTAAAGAACCTAAATGGGGGAGGACCAAAATCCACAGTAGCCGATTTAAGGAGCAAAGGACAGTGGTCAGAGTAGCTTCTCGGGAGAATTTCAACAACCGGATTTGGACAGAGGTCGAAGAAATTCTGGGACACCAGAACACGGTCCAGTTTACTGAGTTTCATGCCATCCGAGCTAATACGCGTAAACCTACGCCCACCATTTCTAACTTCATTAAGACCAGAACTAGCTATGAAGTTATTAAAATCCGTAGCTCCCCTATGAGAGAAGAGAGAGCCTTTCCTTTCCAATTCATCTATAACTTCATTAAAATCTCCCAAAACTATCCAGACCGTACTGGAGTTTCCCAGAATTAAGTTTTGAATAGAAGACCAATGTTGGATCTTGAGATGAGCTTGTGCGGAGCATAAATATTAAAAAAACCAACTTGTTTAGAGTTGCTCAACCACATCCCTGTGACATCCAAGAACCCCTCCCCATCAAATGAGGCTTGTTTAAGAAATAATTTAGGATCCCAAATTGAGATTAACCCTCCAGACTTTCCCCTTGAGCTTTGAAAGCAGTAGTCGAAGTTGCAATTTCCCCAAAAAGGTCTAATTTGGATTTCAGAAAGAGAGGACACCATGGTTTCTTGAAGACCTAGGAGACTGACTTTGTTAAGGTTACAAATTTCCTTGATTCTTTTTTGTTTCAGTTCATTATCCACCCCCTTATATTATTTGAAAGAAGATTCTGAATCATTTGGGAATATTAAGACTCCTTTCGATGGTTAGAATATTACGTACCTCATTTGTGCTACCCTCCATTACGAAGCCAACTAGATTGCCCACTTCTATCGTGTTCTACACTTCAATCGAGTCACTTCCTTGGGGAGTAGGATGATTCGAATCTACAGCTTTACGGTCTCTCCTGGCCTGGATCCTCAAA
The DNA here is from genome assembly GCA_036898165.1 of Silybum marianum. NCBI lineage: Eukaryota > Viridiplantae > Streptophyta > Magnoliopsida > Asterales > Asteraceae > Silybum > Silybum marianum. The sequence goes on along the minus strand of CM072540.1, from coordinate 7,308,709 downwards.
TTGCTTCTGGGCGTAATAAAAGAGGGAGGAGCAGCAGAGGATTGGGAGGGGATTGATATTCAGATCAATTGAACCATTTGATTTATTTGGAACAGATGGTGGTTGGGCCGAGGTGGGAACAAGCCCAATGTTATTTTCAGGTAGAGACTCCTGTGACTCCTGTGACTGAACGTCGACAATTAAGGGCCCAATCTTTATTCTTTCATCATTTAATGTGGATAAATGATCTACCTTTTCCAAGATATTACTGTTGCCAGCCGCCGACTTGCTGGGTTCCCTAGGTGACTCTTCAGTTTCTTGACCTAGAGTTGTAGCTGCCAGAATCGAATGATATTCCGGCTCCGGCGAGGGGGGATACGACCCACCGGATTCAAGATTAGGATTGGAAAGGGATTCATCCTCATACTCTTCATCCTCCTCCGAGAAGACAGGATCATCAGACCCAACAGAGCCTGAGGAATCAACATCTGAACCAAAAGACTCAGAAGTTTAGCAGGAGGGAAGTTTGGCATGTACTTCCAAGAGTTCGAAAAGTCTTCCTGAATGCGAATCATGTGTTTACAGCCATCAATCGCTACCTCCTTAATTTCGTTAATCCAACCAACTCGGGTAGTGAGAATTACCACTCAACCCACCGCTAAATTCGAGACATTGAGAGGGTCTTCTACAGGGAAGATAACCTTGCCCAACGAACTGGTAAGCATGGAGAAGGCCTCAGGGGACCATGCATGGGGGGGGGGGGAAGACCCTCAATTAACAAAGAGGTTATACGATCGAAGGGGGATTTGGAAGGCGACCAATAATCCAGATTCTCGAACCAACTTAACCAGGAATCCTTGGCAAGAATGTTAGGTCTGAAAATATTGTATCCAGATGACAACTATTGAAGACATGAAGGACCAAAAGCGTAAAGTCAACAAAGTCATAAATATGGAAATCTTTAACAATTAGAGTTAGGGTTGAATTAGAATTGTGTTAAATAAGGAAAGGATAATTATCTTGTAATTATGGCAATTATATAATGCCTCAAACTCTTATAGTTTCCTTATCTCATTATAACTCCTAACAATATAAATAGAGGGTTAGGGCTAGCATTAGAAACAGAACATTAATTCATATCATAAGAGAGAGCTTATTAGATAATATCATTGTAACCGATATTCAATACAAGTGAGATATCCGACTTCGGATCTTCATTATTCATAGTGTTCTTCGTGTTCTTATTGAATATTACACCGTTACCTGATTTACTAGGATCTACAAAGAACCAGAAAGTCCTTCGCTGAATCTTCCGATTCAAAAATTAGGAGAACCGAAAGACCTCCCAGATACCGAAGCTTGACATCACCACAACCATAGGCTTCCATTAAATTACACAGGTTAAGTAAGGTATCGTAGTTAGTAACCTTTCCTAATAGGTTTTCCTGCAGCCAAGAGGATTTGGAAGGAGAGGAAGTAAACGAAATAGACGGGGGAGGAGGAGCTCCTTTAACCGTATCTGCATATGTTTTACCAGAGATGACAGCACTAACCTTTGAGATTCCTCCATCCACTTCACCATGAGGCTTCCGAGGAATAGAGCTAGAAGGAACAACTTCCTTCGTAGACTGGATATTCGGGCAAGAGAAGTTTCTCCTGAATTTAGCTATGTTCACCTTCACCTTTAGATTGCCCATATGAACTCCGTTTAGAAGTTTTTCAAAAGAAGATGGGTTCCGGATATCAGAGAACCGGAGGAAACCAAACCGTTTTCCAGCTTTCGAAGTCTTTTTTTGCAACATAGATGTCGGTAAGCTTATCGAAACCTTCGAATTCTCCTCTAATCTTTGCTAAGATCCAGTCTTCCGGGAAAATTGTGAAGAAATAGTTGATTACCTTGGAGTGGGCTGCATCGTCTTTGCCGATCTTCCGACGTCGAACCTGTGTCCATGCATTCTCCTCCGACGCCATTATAATTGGTAAATTTGAGAGAAAAAACTGGATGAAATGGGGTAGTTATAGAAGGATAGTTAGCAATGGTTTTAGTGGAAAAACCTTTAGTGGGATGAGTTGCCTTGTGAGCAAAAATGGCATATTTCTTCACAACCTCTTTGCAACTCCTCATGCTCAAGGGATCATCCGACTCAAACTGCGGTGTGGTGCTGATTGTCTCTTCATCAGAAAAAACTCTAGTGTTCTTTGAAAGGGGCTGGTCCTCTTGCATTTCATCTTAACTATTTGAGGACTAACCAACCTCGAACAACTTCCTCTTTCCTTGTGCTTTGCTAGCCTCTGCTGCATCAACATCATCTTGGTCAACAGTGGTGGTTACAAGATTTTCAGCATCTGTTGCAACAGCCTCCTTCTGAATCTGGACAACCACATTTTGAATCTGTACAACAGGGTGTACCTGCACATTTTCAGACATGTCGACGACATCCAAAAGGGCCTGACTAATGGCTGGTTCCCTTTGATTTTTAGGGGGATTAGCAGTTTTCATCACTAAAGGGATGGAAACAGAGGGTGTTTTGAGGGATGTTTTAGAAGGGGATTTGCTTTTTAAAGACTTTCTGAGATAAGAAGGAGTAATGAGAAAAGATGGGGTTTCTGGTACCTCATTCACGTCATTGATGTCTTCAAGTCTGACAAAGGCCGACATTGAATTTGTGGGACTGAGAGGCGGGGTAACATCACGGGTCTTTGTCTCCGGCGGAGCAATTGCTTCATAAGCAACAATGGAAGGCTCTGCTTCTTTAGTTTTGGGCAGGTTTCGAGCACTTCGCCATGCTTCTTTAGTTTTGCCGGAGTTTTGAGAGGGTTCGTCGACAAGAGTGGTGGTAGAGATTCTTTTCCTTGCACTTTGCTTGACTCTTGCCATCGAGATTTATAGGGGTAAACAACTTGAACATAAAGTTTAAGGTGATGGGTTTTGAGGTTTGGTCTCTGCGATTTGACGGAGGAAGATGCTAAGGACGATGAATTCGTCGATGGCAGAAAAGGGACTGGAGTTCGACGGTACTTAGGTAAGGTTAAAGGGGGTGTTTGGGTATTAGAAACCGTGTTTAAACGGTTTAAAATATAAACAAACCAGAAATTTAATTAAAATAAATTAATTAACAAAAACCGTTACCTTCTAAATCATGATGACCTAGCCTGCCATCGGGACAATCAACAGTCACTTATCACCTTTTAGGCGTCAGACACATCAGCTCCATCCGAGAAAGAATTGTTGCAAGAAAACCATATTCCCTATAATCTCAACTTAACCATGCTGCAGCAAATCCCAAAATCATGCTACAACATACTCAGAATGATCTTCTTGGAATCTGAAAAGACATAATTAAAAATAATTAAAAAATACCCGCTGAAAAATAGTTAAATAAATATAATATAATATTTACAAGGTTATTGGACTGAAACACGTCCAATAACATGGGCTTGGGCTTTTATGAAGGTGGATCATCATCACAAGGCTGAGCAGTATGCTGCAGCATTGTGAAATGCCTTGATACGTTGCCCATTCACCTTGAAAGTTCCTCCAGTTTCAGGATTGATTAAATCTACAGCTCCATAGGGATAGACTTTATCAATCACATAAGGACCAGTCCACCTAGATTTCAACTTTTCCAGGGAAAAGCTTCAATCTAGAGTTGAACAAAAGTACTGGTTGCCCTGCTTTGAATTCTCTTGGGAGAATATGCTTCTCATGCCAGCGTTTTGGTCTTCTCTTTGTATAACTTAGCATTTTCATAGGCTTGATGCCTATGCTCTTCCATTTCACATAGCTGGATTTTTCTTGACTGGCCAGCAACATGTAAGTCCATATTTAACTCTTTAATGACCCAATATGCTTTATGTTCTAATTCTAGACGTAGGTGACATGCTTTCCCAAATACTAAACGATAAGGGGACACCCCTATAGGAGTCTTCAAAGCAGTTCTGTAAGCCCATAATGCATCATCAAGCTTAGATGCCTAGTGTTAGGTCTATTATTATTTAATTGTGACAAAATAAGGAAAAGATATGCTTGATTGTAAAAGGAAGTTTATAATTCCTTAAACTCTTTGTTTCCTTAATTAGCTTAGATCTAGCAATATAAATAGGACGTTAGGGTTTTCCTTTATGCTTGTCGATTCATATTACTTAGAGAGAGAGCCGAATCTGATTTACATTGTAATCGATTAACATAAATTCAAGAGATATATGACTACGTAAGTTCTTTAACATCTTTATTGTCGTATTACATTAATATTAATGTTTACTTGTCATTTTGCTTGTTCATCTGGGATCTACAAGTGGTATCGATTAAGGACTGTTGTCGGGTGTGAGGTGCTCGATGAAAATTGTTATCGAGTGATAGAGGCTCGATAATAAAGGTTGTCGAATGAAATAGGCTCGATATAAATTGTTATCGAGTGAATGAGACTCGATAAAAAAAGTTGTCGAATTAAATAGACTCGATATAAATTGTTATCGAGTGAACGAGGCTCGATAAAATCAGATAAAGATTTCGATTAAAATTTTTATCGAATACTGACCACTCGATCAAACTTCTTCTTGATTCAATAGGACTCGACTAAAAATCAAATACTTTAATTCTGAGTTTTCTGTGATTGATAAACCAGAAAACAAAAACACAGGGTTCTTGACTAAAAAGAACTAGTCTTTTTATGGACAAGACTGTCTGGGTTTTTGAGTTTCTTATTTGTTCAATTACAAAAAAAATCAAGATTACGAGAGTTTATGATTTTACTAAGGAAATCTTTAGTAAGAACTTAATATTAGATGGACAAGCACAATGACAAGTAAACGTTAATATTAATGTAATACGACAATAAAGATGTTAAAGAACTTACGTAGTCATATATCTCTTGAATGTATGTTAATCGATTACAATGTAAATCAGATTCAGCTCTCTCTCTAAGTAATATGAATCGACAAGCATAAAAGAAAACCCTAACGTCCTATTTATATTGCTAGGTCTAAGCTAATTAAGGAAACAAAGAGTTTAAGGAATTATAAACTTCCTTTTACAATTAAGCATATCTTTTCCTTATTTTGTCATAATTAAATAATAATAGACCTAACACCTAGTCTTTTCTATGTGGCTTAACTACCTTTTCTAGAATGCCTTTTATTTCTCTATTGGACAACTCAGCCAAACCATTGGTTTGGGGTGATAGGCTGTAGACACTCTGCTTTATGTTGTATTTGTCAAGGACTCCTTCTAACAGATTGTTAACAAAATGAGTACCCTCATCACTAATTAGTGCACGGGGGGTAACAAATCTAGTAAAGATCTGTTTCTGAAGGAACTTAACAACAAAGTTTGCATCATTAGAATGACAAGCAGCAGCCTCAACCCATTTGGATACATAATCAACTGCAACTAGAATATATTGCAATTGTTTGATATGGGAAAATGACCCATGAAGTCTATGCCCCATACGTCAAACAACTCAACTTCCAAAATGCCATTTAAGGGCATCTCATTCCGTTGGGAAATCGAGCCATTTCTTTGACACTCATTGCATCTTTGTGCAAAGTTGTGGGCATCTTGGAATAGAGTGGGCCAAAAGAATCAAAATTGTAAAGCTTTGGCTGCTGTCCTTTGTTTTCCAAAGTGACCTCCGTATGCTGCAGAATGGCAGTGCTGCAGCAAAGCAGGTACTTCAGATTCTGGTATGCATCTTCTGAGCACTTCATATCCTCCAATCCTGAATAAAAATGGATCATCAAACAAGTAGGATTTAGAATCATGCAAAAATTTCTTTAGTTTAGGTCCAGAATATTCAGGTGGTAAGATTCCAGTAGCTAAATAATTAGCTATGTCAGCAAACCATGGCTCAGAAACTTACTGAATTACTAAAAGCTTTTCATTGGGAAAAGTTTCAGTAATATCAGTTATTTCCAAGTTATCATGCTTTTCAAGTCTTGATAAATGATCAGCAACTTGATTTTCTGTTCCTTTCCTGTCCAAAATTTCTATATCAAACTCCTGCAATAAAAGAATCCATCTTAACAGTCTTGGTTTAGCATCTTTTTTAGAGATTAGGTACTTGATGGCAGCATGGTCAGTATGAACTATGACCTTAGTTCCCATCAAGTAGGCTCGGAATTTTTCAGTAATAGTGTAATTAATCTGTGTTTCATTTAATGTCCGCTAGCATAATAAATAGGATGGAAGATTTTTTTCTTTTTCTGACCCAGTACGGCTCTAACAGCCCAATCACTGGCGTCACACATCAAATCAATAGGCTCCTTCCAATCAGGTGAAACAACTATAGGTGCAGAAATCAAAGCATTTTTCAAAATGTTGAATGCATCTCTGCATTCATTGTTGAAATCAAACTTTTGGTCTTGCTGCAGCAGTAAACAGAGAGGTTTAGAAACTTTAGAAAAATCTTTTATAAACCTTCTATAAAAACCTGCATGCCCAAGAAAGCTTCGAATTCCCTTAACTGTAGTTGGTTCTGGAAGTTTCTCAATAACCTCTAACTTAGCCTTATCCACCTCTATCCCTCTTTTTGAAATCAAATGCCCTAACACTATCCCTTCCTTTACCATGAAGTGACATTTCTCCCAGTTCAACACCAAGTCAGTTTCCTCACATCTTTTAAGGCTTTGTTCCAGATTTTCTAAACATTGTTCATAGGAGATCCCATAAACAGAAAAGTCATCCATGAAGATTTCCATGGAGTTTTCTAACATGTCAGAGAATATGGACATCATACACCTTTGAAATATGGCAGGTGCATTGCACAAGCCGAAAGGCATCCTCATAAATGCAAAAGTACCAAAAGGACATATGAAAGTAGTCTTTTCTTGGTCCTCAGGTGCAATAGCAATTTGGTTGTAACCAGAATATCCGTCCAAGAAACAATAGTATTCCTTACCTGCTAATCTATCTAGCATTTGGTCAATGAAAGGTAAGGGAAAATGATCTTTTTAAGTAGCCTTATTAAGCCTATGGTAGTCCATACATATCCTCCACCCAGTCACAGTTCTAGTGATTAACTCATTTTTCTCAATGAAAGGTAAGGGATTAACTCATTTTTCTATCTAGTATTCCTTACCTGCTAATCTATCTAGCATTTGGTCAATGAAAGGTAAGGGATTAAGTCATTTTTCTCATTAGATATGACAGTCACACCTCCTTTCTTAGGGACACACTGGACAGGACTTACCCAAGAACTACTTGCTATAGGATAGATAATACCTGCATCCAGCCATTTGAGGATTTCTTTCTTTACCACTTCTTTCATGATGGGATTTAATCTTATTTGAGGTTCAATAGAAGTGAACTTCTTGTCTTCAAGGATGATCTTGTGATGACAGATTGATGGGCTTATTCCCTTGAGATCAGCTATAGTCCATCCAATGGCTTTGGTGTGGGATTTAAGCAATTTGATCAACTTCTCCTCTTGTGGGGCTTCCAAAGAAGCTGAGATAATAACCGGAAACTTTCTTTCTTCACCTAAAAGTGCATATTTCAAGTGAGGTGGAAGTTGCTTTAACTCCAAGTCAGGTGGGGTTTCAACTGAAGGTAAACAAATAGAAAAGTCAGTTCTGTCTAGAGGTTCAACAACATAAGCAACATCACAAGGTACACTCTCCTCAAACTCATCTAAATTGTGAAGGTCTTCCTCTCCTAAGTTTAGAACACCTTCCAATCCATCTTCTATACACCATGGTTCTATGACATCTATGGTGTGACAGTCCTCTCTCTCATCAGGGTACTTCATGGAATTCAGAATATTGAAAGTACCTTTCTAGTCATGAACTCTAATTGTCAACTCTCCTTTCTATACATCTATCAAAGCCCTTCCGTTTGCTAAAAATGGTCTTCCTAGAAGTATTGGTACATCTGGATCTGCTTCAAAATCTAGGATGATAAAGTCACCAGGGAAAATAAACTTATCAACTTGTACAAGGACATCTTCAATCTTACCCTTAGGATAAACAATGGTCCGATTAGCTAACTGAAGAGTGTCAGTGGTTGGTCTAGCTTTCCCAATACCTAAGGTGTTAAACTTAGATAAAGGCATCAAATTGATACTAGCTCCAAGGTCACATAGAGCTATGCCTACCGCTTTTCCTCCTATAGAACATGGAATAGTAAAACTACCAGGGTCCTTCATTTTAGGTGGAATTTTGTTAGACACAAGGGCACTACATTCTTCAGTCAAAGACACAGTCTCATACTCAATTAGCTTCTTTTTCTTGCTTAAGATATCCTTAAGGAACTTAGCATAGCTAGACATTTGTTCAATTGCTTCAAGCAATTGAATATTAATATGAAGTTGTTTGAACACATCAAGGAATTTCTTAAACTGTAACTCCTCCTTTTGATTTCTCATTTTTTGAGGATATGGCACATAAGGTGGCACAGGAGTTATGACAACTTTCTTTTGAGGTATGGGACTAGAAGAAGTCTGAGGATCCTTAGCTACGGGAGAACTAGGTACAGAAGCTAAAGTCCGTGGAGGTGTTTTTTCTACAATGGAATATTTCTGAACTGACTTCCCATTCTTACCCTCATTAGAGAATAACAATGGATGGTCAGATCTTCGTGGTATATCTGATATGACAGCTGGTGTTTTTGAAAGGTCTGATGAAGATGCTACAGCATTACTAACTGGTAGTGATGCTGTGGCACTGTCAGATTGAGATTTAGTTACAGTCACATGTTTCTTTACATTCTCTACCAAGTATTTTCCACTTCTTAAGGTGACATCTTTTACATGCTCCTTGCCTAGATTTTTGGGTTTTTCAGTATCACTAGGGAGAGATCCACTAGGTTTACTTCTTACTTCCAAAGCTAGTTGGCCTACTTGGGTCTCAAGAAATTTCATGGAAGCTTGAGTTTGGTTCATGAAACTCTTCAGTATGGCTTCCAGAGATGAATCTGCCTGAGGAGCTGGTTTGCTTCCCTGAAATTAATGTTGATTAGAATGTTGCTGACTGCCTTGGTACTGGTTTGAATTATTCTGCTGAGGTTGGTACTGTTGTTGTTGATATTGATGTTGTTGACTTTGCTGTTGTTGTTGGGATGGTCGGTATGATGTGGATGCTGAAGTCTGCTTACCTGTCTAAGGATTCAAAGAAGGGCTATGCCATGAAAAGTTAGGATGTTGTTTCCAACTAGAGTTATATGTGTTAGAAAAAAGTGTTATTCCTATTGTTGACAAAACACACATTTTCAGAATTCTGTGGACAGTTTTCATAAGAATGACCTCCTCCACAACAAACACATTGCACAGGTAACTGAGAATGATCAGTTATTGCATCCACAACTTTCACACTAGGGCTAGCAGTTATATTTTTAATCATATTAGCCATAGATGTAAGTTGTGCTTGCACAACAATATAAGGATCAACATCATGAACTCCTAGTGATTTTCTGGGTACAATAGCTCTTGGATCTGACCAATGCCCATTATTAGTTGAAATTTTTTCCAAAATATCATAACAATCATTGTAGGTACTAGATGTAAAGGCCCCGCCTGCAGTAGCATCTAACATTGATTTAGCAGTGATATTTTAAACCATTGTAGAATGTTTCAAGCTGAATGCAGTAGGGAATGGCATGGTATGGGCATTTCCTTAACAATTTTTTGTACCTACCCCATGCTTCAGGAACTGCTTCATCGTCTAGTTGTCTAAACAAACATATCTCGTTTCTAGACTTAGTATTCCTAGTGGGAGGAAAATATTTCTTTAAAAACTTCTCAGCCAAATGGTTCCATGTAACTACAGAGTTAAGTTCGAGCGAGTTCAACCAGTCTCTTGCTCTATCCCTTAATGAAAAAGGAAAAAAGCGTGAGTCTTAAGGCATCATTAGACACTCCAGGAATGGCAAATGAGTTAGTAATTTCCATAAAAGATCTCAAATGAGAGTGAGGATCTTTAGATGGCAAACCACTAAATTGGCCATTCTTCTGTAACATATGGAACATGACTGGTTTTGGTTCAAAATGAATGTGAGAAAAATTTGGTCTTGTTATCCCTGATTTTAACTGGTCAAAAGCAGGAATAGCATAATCCATGATACCCCTATCCTTAGAGTCTGCAATATGTATGGTGTTTTGAACATTATTAACTAGTGGGTTAAATGGTGGTGGTTGATTAAAAGGTGGCGGTTGGTTGAAAGGGGGCGGTTGGTTGAAATGTGGCGGTTGGTTAAATGGCGGTGGTTGATTTTCCGGAGGTGGTAAAAGTAATTCATTATGTGGTGGCTGAAACGGTGGTGGTTGGTTTACTGGTGGTGGTTGATTAACCGGCGGTGGCTGATTTTGTTAAAAAGTATTATGTGAAGTATGAATCAGAAATGCCTAAGTGTCAAACCCCAGAAGACAATCCAGAAGTTCACCCTCTGATCTTTCCCTCATCAGAAGCGCCCAGAGATCTTTGAAGATCTCTGGATATCAACTACTTTACTCACGCGCTATTGATGACTTCGCTCGTCACACTTTCCGTGCGTAACTAATTCTCTTAGTCGTTCAGGTGACGTGCCACTTAGTTATAGGCTGTCTTGTTGACTTTATCTTTACTCATAGTATAATTTGAGTCAGTCTTCATAGTAATTAAAATCGATGATCTTGGAGAGAAATTGTGCGATTCATTCCTACGTATTGTAATCAATTTCCAGGTTATTAATACGATTTCTCAATTGATCGTCAAAACCGTTCTTACCATTCTTACTGTTTTACTAAAGTTTGAATATTAATCATTGATCAGTATTGCTTCCGCTCACACTCTTATTACTTGATCTATTGATTAATTGTTAAAAAGGGGATCTGGGTTCTAACAATTGGTATCAGAGCCTGATAATCAATCTTTTGATTATTCGATCTTGTCCAGTTTGGAAAAATCCCTGTTCTACAAACAGTCAATTTTAGATTTAAACAATTGTTCTTCATTCAACCCTGTTTTTAGAGATTTTGATGAATTTGATTCAATTTCCTCTAATTCAGTGGTAATCATTGTTTAATTTCTGGAATCAGTAATAATATTTCGTTTTGTTCCAATTTTGAAGTTTAATTGTTCTAAATTTCATAAGCTTTTTCTGAAATTCCTTAAACTTTGCTTTCTGAAAATATGGATCTCTGACCAAACCTCCCACTCTAGTCCGAGATGAATATCCACAGTGGAAAATTCGTATGATAAATTTCTACGAAGGACTAGATGTTGAACTATATCCTACTGTACAAAAATGGTCCATTCATACCCATGACCGTCATTTCAAGGGTTCCTCGTACTGCTACAACTGAAGAAATTCCTGCAAGGCATATTCCTAAGGAAAGGATAGACTGGGATGATGATGAACGTGCTAAAGTTGAAACTGCTAAAAAGGCCAAAAGTCTTCTGATAATGGCAATACCAAATGAGATTTTCCAATCTTTGGATTCATGCGAAACCGCAAAGGAATTGTGGGATCAGCTTGAAAATCTTCTATAAGGAGGAGTAAAGATGAAGAAAAACAGAAGAGCTCAAGCTCTGAATGAGTATAACAGTTTTCAAGCTATTCTAGAAGAGACTCTGGAGCAAACCTATCACAGATTTAACACTCTGATAAATTTGTGCAAGAGGTGTGATGTTGTCAGATCAAAAGAAGACAACAATGTCTTAATTCTCAAACATTTAAATCCAGAATGGTCAAATCTCTCCATGTCTCTTCAGGCAAACCAAGACTTAGAACTATGGTCTTTGCGTGATGTATTTGGCACTCTTCAGGCGCATGAAAAGGAAGTTGTTCAGAAGAAGACTTCAATTGGTTGACCTCTGGCCCTAATCTCTGAATCTAGAGGGTCAGGAAGAAGGAGTAAAGAGACTGAGAGGAAAGGAAAGAATAAGGCATTCATTTCAGAAGCAAGTCCAGAAGATGCTTCTGATGATGATGAGATCAAATCTTTTGCAGAATCATTAGCACTTATTACCAAACAATTCACCAAAAAGTTTGGTAATAGATCTTTTCAAGGGAACAGAAGATTTGATCGCCCTACTCAAACTTATGCTCCAAGGCAAGAGATCCAGAGAGCTGAAAAATCAGAAGCCGAGAAGAAAGAGGAAGAGCTGCAGAAGAAGAAGGATGTGTTACAGATGTGGTAAACCAGGCCATTACTCCAAAGAGTGTAAAAGTAATCTTGTTAAAGACAAGCAATATTACACGAAAAAGTACAAGTACAATGTAGCTGAAAGAGCACATTATGCGGAGAAGGAGAATTGGCTAGATGATCAATCTTGTGGAGATGAAGCCATGTTTAGTGGAATGGCTAAGACAGATGAATCAGAAGATCAGCCTTCTGAAACTTCGGTTTGTTCCACTTCTGAAACCTCTGAACTTGAAAACACTATTCTGTCTCTAACTGTTGGTTTTGAAAATTTGAAACAAAAGCTTATTATAGAAAAAAATTGAGAAAGAATCTTGAACAAACCTTGTCTACAATACAAAAAGAAAGAGATATTTACAAACGAGAAATGGATATTTTAACTGAAGAGAAACTTGAAATATTAGTTGAAAAGGAAAAGATTTCAAAACTTTAAAAAAGAACAGAAGTTAAACTCAAGGAAGAAAAACAGAATTTTAGTAAACTTCTGGATATGAAAGATATAGAGATTAAAGCTAAGGAAAGTGACAGATTAAATTCTGTGGCACTTAAAACTATTTTCAAAAGGAAAGGGAATATCTGCACGTTGAACTACAAAAATAAAGATCTCTTGATTAATAGTTATCTTGATGCTCAGAAAGTGCATGAAAAAATTAATACACTAGTAGGGAAAACCGGACTTGGTTTTGAGGATCTGGATCCCTACACATGTAAAAAAAGGTCTACTCTCGACTCTGTGTTTTGTATAGGAAAAGAACAAAAACATGTTTTTCCTATATTATATGAACAATCAGGCTTCAAAAAATCAAAATATGAACATGGTCATCGTGTGAGGAAATTAAAATACAAAAATATCAAATATTCCTCTAAAAAGATAACTCATGTTACCTTAAAGAAGGATGATATTTTCAATTTTGGTTATTTCACTCACATATCTTTAAATCCAGAAGTTGATGAGTTCATACCTGCACAGGCAAAAGAAGAGATAAGACACAATTTTGAATATGACTTATTATCAAATCTTCGATGAATGTTTCAAATCAGAACAAACAATCCTTTTAAACCAAAGTTCTGAAAATCATCCAGAGATTATTCCCTGTTCTTTTATATTTTTGAATTCCAAAGAAGTCAGAGACAGCAATGAGTCTGTTACATATCCCTGGGAAAAAATAATCAAAAGGATGAGGAATTTTTTGAAATCACGGATAAATCTCTATTTAAATATGAAAACAATTTGCCTTCTACTTATAAAAAGGTTCCAAAGGTTATTAAAAACCCTGATGCTCCATTCGTACATACAAATGAACCTTTTGAAATTAGAGCTGTTGGACCAGAGATTTCCAAAACTTCAAATGGAATACCAATGTTCTCTGTTTCTTCCGAGAAACAAAGAAAAGAGGTTCCCATTCATCCATATTTTGTTGGGATGTGTCTAAAAGCGAAATCATGTCTAGAACTTGAAAAGGAAAAAAATCTTAAAAAGAAAATAAATACTAATTTTCAATCTCCAAAATCCAAGTTCCAGAAGTTTACTTACATTGAAAAAGGAAAATGGAAAGCTAACTCCTCAACCTTTGTTTCAGTGAAATCTAAAGTTCAAGAGAAGTCTCCTCAGAAGCAGCCATCAGAGAAGAATTCAGATGTTCCAAAACATAAGTCTAGACTAGATAAGAAGTTCAATCGAACAACTGATGCTAGAATAGACAGAAATAAGAACAATTGTAATTATCATTCTTATAATGAAAATTCAATGAGTTCTTTTATGTTTCAGAATTCTGAATGCTTCTCTTTATTTTTGAAACTTAAACAATTTTTCTCACGGCCTTCTGGTTATTTCTCTAACAATAAGAAACACTCAAGGCAGAACAATAGAAATAGAAATACCACAGGAGAACCAACGGTCTCTGGAAATCCTACTATCAATTCCGCTCAAAAGAAATTCACAAATCAAAAGCCGAAACCTAACATTAAAGGACCCATTATGAAATGGGTACCTAAATCTCTCTGATTTTGATTGCAGAAGCAGCGTGTGCATATCTGGTATCTTGACTCTGGATGCTCGAGACACATGACTGGAACCAAAAACTTATTCTCCAAATTTAAAGATAAATCAGGTGGAGCAGTAACCTTTAGTGATAAGGTAAGGGTCAAATAAAAGGTGACAATACTCTACAAGAAGGTAACATTACCTTATCCAAAGTAGCACACGTTTCAGGATTGAAACATAATCTTCTGAGTGTAAGTCAATTGTGTGATTCTAAAATATTAGCTTTATTTGATGATAAACACTGTTACTTACTCTCTCGAGCAGGTGAACTATTGTGGAAAACTGACAGACAAGGAAATATGTACTTAATGAACTTCACTTCCAAGAATGGGACAAAATCTCTCTGTCTCATTTCAAAGAAAAGTGAAGTAGCTTGGCTTTGGCACCACAAACTCTCTCACTTAAATTTTCCTAATCTTGAACTGCTTGTAAAACATAAGTTGGTTACAGGTCTTCCAGAGGTAACTTTTCAGAAGGATCACCTCTGCCCAGCATGCGAAATGGGTAAAATCAAAAGAGCTTCACATAAAACCAAAAGTGACCATTCATGCAATCGACCTCTGCAAATGCTTCATGTTGACCGCTGTGGTCCTATTGCTATTCAAAGCCTATCTGGGAAAAAATATATTCTTGTACTAATTGATGAATTCTCCAGGTACACATGGCTTGCATTTGTTAGACAAAAGTTTGATGTTCCAATAGTTTTGAGGAACATGATGACAAGGATTCAAGTACTTCTGAATCAAAAGATCCAACAATTAAGAAGTGACAATGGGACAAAATTAAAAAATGCTAAACTTGATGAATATCTTGTTTAAGAAGGCATCACCCAAAACTTCTCTGTTGTACGTACTCCTCAGAAAAATAGTGTGGTAGAAAGACGTAATAGAATTGTGACAAAATAAGGAAAAAATATGCTTAATTGTAAAAGGAAGTTTATAATTCCTTAAACTCTTGTTTCTTTAATTAGATTAGACCTAGCAATATAAATAGAACGTTAGGGTTTTACTTTGAGAGTTAGTCGATTCATAATACATAGAGAGAGTGTTGAATCTGATTGTAATCGACATATATACATTCAAGAGATATATGACTACGTAAGTTCTTTAAATCATTGTTCGTGTCATATTACTTTACTATTAACTGTTTATTGTCATTGTGCTTATTATAATGAGATCAACAAGTGGTATCAGAGCCTGAGATCACGAGTTTTTACGATTTTCTGAGCAAACCACGAAACAGAAGATACTTATTTCATTTCTGCAATTTCTGCTGTTCATTGAATTTTTGTCGAGTCTTACTGCTTCATGCTTTACCCGATAAAACTTCATTCTGATTAGGTCGACTACCTCATACTGATCACTGAATTTTTCTCGAATATCTCTTCTGTTGATTGAATTTTTATCGATTCTACTTCACAAAATCTTGAATTTTTATCGACCCCTACATGAAATATTTAAATCTGTTTAATTAAAATTACTTTAATTTATTTTGTTTACTTTTGAATATCTTTACATAAGAAAACTCAGGAACTTCGACTTCGCAGCTTTTCTTACTAAAGATTTCCTTAGTAAAATCATAAATTCTCGTAATCTTGATAATTTCCGTAATTGAACAAATAAGAAACTCGAAAACCCAGACAGTCTTGTCCATAAAAAGACTAGTTCTTTTTAGTCAACAAAAACTGTGTTTTTGTTTTCTGGTTTATCAATCACAGAAAACTCAGAATTAAAGTATATTTTGTCGAGTCCTATTGAATCGAGAAAATTTTGATCGAATAGGTCAGTGTTCGATAAATTTCTTTAATCAAATTTTTATCGAGTATTGTTCACTCGAGAACTTTTTTTTAGAGTCTATTTAATTCGACAACAATTATTATCGAGTCTTGTTCACTCGATAACTTTTTATATCGAGCCTATTCAATTCGACAACAATTTTTATCGAGCCTTGTTCACTCGATAACAATTATTATCGATCATTTGTCACCCGATAACAATTTTCATCGAGCACCTCACACCCGATAAAAATCCTTAAATCGATAATTTTTTCGACCTCCTTTGTCTCTCGAGAAAAACCTACTGTTTCGCGAGACAACTCAGAATTTAAAAAAAAAACTCATTGATCAAGGTCCAACCAAAAAGTACAATGACCACCAGTGAAGCAATGGCCATTGGATCAGACACCAAGCCTCCAATTCTCTTCCCGGGAGAATATTCTCAATGGAAGGATAGATTCCTTGATTTCGTTGAACGCCATGACTATGCCGATGAGATCATGAGTTCAATCAAAGAAGGTCCTCCTCCACCTTTTTATCAGGAGTTTCCGGCTATGCCAACCAACACTCCTCCTATGCCCGCACGAAGGGAAGTTAAACTCAAAAATTCATGGGATGCAAACGAGAAGAAGATAATGAGAGGTGACCAACTTGCCCGTTCTTATCTACTTATGAGCCTTCCAAATGAGATCTATATGAGCATTGATAGCCACAAGAAGACGACTAAAGAAATGTGGGAAGTCATAGAGAAATTCATGCTTGGAACGAAGACTGGCACACAACTCAAAATCACCAACTGCATTTCTCAATATGAAGAATTCAAGGCAAAAGATGCAGAAAGTCTTACGAACACATATACCCGTTCTGTACAACTGGTGAACGAACTTAGCAAAAACGAAATTCGTAAGACCAAGATCGAAAACAACGTTATGTTTGTTAGCAATCTTCAACCGGAATGGCGCCGGTTTGCTAATAAAATCAAACACATCAAATATCTTGCTGACCTTGATCTTCATGAAGTCTATGAAACCCTTCAACAAGACGAAGAGGAGGTTCTCGAACTAATGGGGTTACATTCAAAGAAGAACCCGGATCCAATCGCATTGATGGCAAAAGAATCCTCTTCCGCTTCTCAAGAGATGTTTCCCGAATTAGAAGACGAAGATTTTGACTATGATCCAGAAATTGCCAAACTTCAACAACAACTGGCCTTCCTTACAAGATCTTTTCAACAAAAGTTCTCACGTCGCTCGAATCCCAACAAACAAAGGTATGCCTCGGGATCCAATAATCATGAGCGAAAGGCCCTGTTTGAACCTAAACCAAGAAGAGAAGAACCTCGCCCTACACCCAAGCCAGAAGACAAGTTCAAGGGTGAGAGAAGCCTGTGCTACAACTGCGGCAAATCTGGTCACTACGCAAGGGAATGTAAGAAGCCAATAGTGAAGGACTCTAACTACTTCACTTACAAAGTGGTGTTGTCTAAACAAAAAGAAGCCGGTAAAGTTCTTCTAGCTGAAGATGAACAATGGCTTAATCAAGATGATGAAGATGACATGGAAGGGGATACTCAAGCACATTTCAGTTTAATGGCTTACTCTGATGACACTCCTTCTCATGCTTCCGACTATACACCCGAGGTAAGCCCTTCTGACTATGACTCTTTTGTATCTCAAATGCATGATTTAATGTGTCAATTAAAGGAATTACACTCCAAATTGAAAACCGAGAAACTCTTGGTTTCCAATTTAGAAGCAAGCCTAGAAAATAATCATAAACAATTGCTTCTTATGCAAACCGACCTTGTCATTACTCAAAGTATAGCACACAATCTCGAAACGGAGAAAATGCTTTTAAAAGAAGAAAATGATCTTTTCCAACAACAAATATCTGATCTCACACTTCAACTTTAAACATCTAGGAATGAGACTGCCAAATTTTCATCAAAGTTTGACTTTGTCAGTTTTCAAAGACAAGATCTATTAGAAAAACTCGAAAAGTTGGAATTAAAACTATACAAGCTTGGTTAAACTGAACACACTATTCACTTAAATGCACCGAAAGATTTAAGCTCAAAAGCCAGATTAGGTTTTGAAAACCCGAAACACTTAGCAAAGGCTATCTATAATACTCCGACGATTTATAAATTCGAATATCTGAACCTTGGTCCAGATTACCAAATTCAATTTATGAAACCGGACCCTAGTGTTGAGGAAAGAGAAGATTGGAAGAGACAAAACAAAAACTATTTTCAAATACCTTTCTGCTATCCTCAAATAGTAGAAGAGGAATCTTCAAGTGAATCTCTTCCAAACAACTACTTTCCATCTTATTCAGCCGAAGAACTTCAAAATAAGATTCCTGAATGTAAACCGTACATTCCCACTCTATTTTTAGAAAAGAAAAATTATTCAACTCGAACGAGTGTTGGAATCTGAACGTTCTTTGGCGGAAAAGGAAAAGGAATCATTTTTATTTAAAATACAACAACTTGAGAACGAGACTTTACAATTGAACAAAACTCGTGAAAACGATACTATTTCAAACGTTTCAACTTGTAAAGCCTTCGTTAGCAATTATTTAGATAATTGCGAAGAGTTGTTTTAAATGGACCCAAATTCCAATCTTCCAAAACAAAAATGTTCCTATTGCGACGAACAAATAAATGCTGAATTAGATGCCCTTTCTAAACAATCTTCACTTGAATCGGACGAGTATTTAAATGACATGTGTGATGAGTTTGATTTCAATCCTGTACTTCCTACTCACACTGAATTCTTAGACAAAGGCAAACAACCTATGGAAACAGTCTCATTGCCTACTGAACCAACGGAGTGCTCCACAAGTCAAAATCCAACCACTCATAAACAAACGAAAACCAATCATGTCTTCAAAAACCATACTAACCGTGTTCCTTTCAATGTTTCAGCGCTTCATACTTTAGAAACCAAGTCAGTTTGGGTCAAAAAGGGCACGCATACTACAAAGCAAACACCCCGCAAAGAAGACAAGTTTTTACATTCCAATGTCAAAAGAAACAATTCTAGATTTCGTTTTCCTTATCAAATTCATTCCTTTAGACATTTAATCAAATTTTCTCGTAATAAAATTTGTTGCTCTAATTGCGGTGTGGATGATTTTGTTCGTAAACCTCCTATTGATCGGGTTCGAGAAATCAAATGACTAACGCCCATAAGTCTCACCACAAGTGGGTACCCAAGGGTGCAAAGTCAACTAACCATGATGGACCCATTTACAAATGGGTACCTAAATCTGCCTGATTTTATGCAGATCGGTCATGTGTGGTACTTAGATTCCGGATGCTCCAAACACATGACCGGACAAAAGGAGCTGCTTGCCAACTACACTGAAAAGAAGGGCGGATTCGTCAAATTTGGCAACAATCACTTGGCACCGATAAAAGGATATGGTGATATCATTCAAAACAACATCACCATTTCCAACGTCTCTTATGTACAAGGGCTAAGCCACAACCTGTTGAGCATTGGAAAATTCTGTGACAAGCAACTCGAAGTAAACTTCAGACCCGATAGATGTTGTGTTCGCACGTTTGATGGAAAGGAGCTTCTAACCGGCACACGCAAGTCCAACGTCTACACGATCGATCTTTCCCAAGTAAACGCCCCCTCAAGTGTTTGTCTTCTATCAAACGTTTCTAGTCCAAAGACCTGGTTATAGCATCGTCGCTTATCTCACTTGAACTTCAAGAACATCAATCGCCTCTCCATCCACGGATTAGTCACCAACCTCCCATCTGTTAAATTCGACAAACCACATCTCTGTGACGCATGCGAGATGGGAAAGATGAAGAAGGTCTCTCACAAACCCAAGATAGTTCACAGCTCGACTCGACCTCTTCAACTCATTCATATGTACTTGTGCGGCCCGATGCGGACTCAAAGCATACATGGTAAAAAGTATGTTCTAGTAATGGTGGACGATTTCTCTCGCTTCACATGGGTAAAGTTCCTTCGATCAAAGGATCAAACCCCTGACACCATCATCACGTTTCTCAAAGCCATTCAAGTCAAGCTAGAACTTACTGCACAAACCATCCGTACCGATAATGGAACTGAGTTCAAAAACCGTACCCTTGACGGTTACCTTGAATCGGTTGGTACAACCCACACGTTCTCTGCAGCTCGTACCGCAACAAAACGGTGTGGTCGAACGCCGAAATCGAACTCTTGTTGAAGCCGCTCGCACTATTCTTACTTTCTCAAAGCTTCCTCTCCACCTTTGGGCCGAAGCTATCAACACAGCTTGCTATACTCAAAACCGCTCCATCATCAACAAACGCTTCAACAAGACACCTTATCACTTGGTCTACGATCGCGTTCCTTCCATCGAGCATTTTCGAACGTTTGGCACTCGTTGCTTCGTACTAAATGAAAAAGAAGATCGTGGGAAACTCAAGCCAAAAGCCGATGAAGCTTACTTTCTCGGATACTCACCAAATGCATCATCTTATCGGGTCTACATAAAACACGCACGTTGCGTCACTGAAAGCGTTAATGTACAATTCGATCCAAACGCCGAAATGGCTCCTGAACACGACAGTTCTGGACCCGCACTCACCGGCATATTAGCTTCCAATCACATTCGTTCGGAACCTGCTCCCAACCCCGCTGAACCTTCAACGTCCAAAACTGCCATGTTAAATCTGGATGACCTATTCGAGTACTTCTACTCGGATTACTTTGAACCATCTACTGATTCTTCTCTCCAGATTCCCCCGCCCACCTTGGAGATTACCGAGACCTCGGATCTTTCCGGACCGCCAATTACAACGGAAACTGTCTCAACTGCTGCATCTCCAAGCAACTCTACGACTGCTCCTCCCGATCAAACTATTTCATCGGATGCTCCTCTTGTTCCACCTAAACCTCAACCGCCTGTTCAACCAAATCCTGCGGAACCGACATCCTCTCCCCCACCATCCACTTCAACACCTACGGGTGTCACAAGTGCCACAAGATCATCAAACGTGGCACCAACCTTGGAATTTCTTCAAGATCTTCCGTTAGGTTCTTATCAAGATGACACCCCGGATCCAAATGAATTTCAACCGCTTCCTCATACAACCAAATGGACCCGCTCTCATCATGTTGAACAAACTATCGGAGATCCAAACAGACCAGTTACAATGCGTTCCGTCTCAGCCAATGATTGCATGTTCTCTTCATTCATAAGCAAGATTGAACCCACATCCATTCACGAGGCAATGAATGATCCTGAATGGATTGTGGCAATGCAAGAGGAACTCAATCAATTTGAAAGTTAGAAAGTATGGCGCCTTGTTCCCCGTCCTCGAAACAAGACCGTTATCGGCACGAAATGGATATTCAAGAACAAGCAAGATGAAGATGGAGTCGTTATACGCAACAAAGCTAGACTTGTCGCCAAAGGATACCGTCAACAAGAAGGCATTGACTACGACGAAACATTTGCACCCGCCGCCCGCATTGAAGCAATCCGAATGTTCTTGGCTTACGCGGCACATAAAAACTTTGTGGTTTTCCAAATGGACGTCAAGACGGCCTTCTTAAACGGTGTTCTGCGTGAAGAAGTCTATGTTTCTCAGCCCGACGGGTTTGTCGACTCCTCCAAACCAGATCATGTCTACATTCTGCACAAGGCTCTGTATGGATTGAAACAAGCCCCCCGCGCATGGTACGATAGTTTGTCTACCTATTTAGTGAAAAACGGATACTCCAAAGGTAAGATCGATCCAACTTTTTTCATTAAAAAGGATAAAGGTGACATTATGCTCATTCAAGTCTACGTGGACGACATTATCTTCGGCTCGACTAAACCAAGGCAATGCAAAGAATTCTCTGAACTCATGATTACAAAATTTAACATGAGCATGATGGGAATGATGAATTTTTTCCTTGGTCTTCAAATCAAACAATTTTCTACTGGAATATTCATCAACCAATCAAAATACATCTCGGATATGTTGTGTAAATACAACATGACGTCATGTTCTCCGATTGGTACACCCATGTCCCCGGGTTCAAAACTACATGCTGATCCTTCGGGAAAAGATGTGGATTCTAAAAATTACCGGGGCATGGTTGGTTCTCTCATGTATCTTATGGCTAGTCGTCCGGACATAATGTTTGCCACCTGTCTATGCGCGAGATATCAAGCATCTCCAAAGGAATCTCATCTTAGTGCGATCAAACGTATTTTCCGGTATTTAAAAGGTACATCTAATCTTGGCCTATGGTATCCCAAGGATACGGGTTTCGAGCTAACTGCCTTTTCAGATTCGGATCACACCGGATGCATGCTCGATCGCAAAAGCACTTCAGGCCATATTCAATTCCTTGGAGACAAATTGGTCAGCTGGTCATCCAAGAAGCAAGCGTGCGTCTCCACATCTACCTCGGAAGCCGAATATATCGCTGCCGCAAGCTGCTGCTCGCAAGTACTATGGATGCGCACTCAACTGAAAGACTATGGCTTCTGGTTCAACAAGATTCCCATCTATTGTGACTCCAAAAGCGCCATAGCCATTTCAAGCAACCCGGTTCAACACACGAAGACAAAGCACATCGACGTTCGATATCACTTTATCAAGGATCACGTCGAAAGAGGTACAATTGAACTATATTTTGTTAATACGGAACTTCAGCTTGCCGACTTGTTTACCAAGGCACTGGGTGAGAAACGATTCCAGTTCCTAGTATCCAAGTTGGGAATTCTCAATCTTAAAACCTGATTATCCCAAATCAGTGTGTCTCAAAATCCTCAAAAACGTCTATCCAAGGGTTTATGCACATTTACTCTTCGAGTTAATCTGCATAACACTTGGGTTCTCATTTTTTAGATTTTGACCTTTATCTTACAGTTCCAAATTTTCAATTTTTCTTTCATTTCTATTTCTACCTCGCTGTGTATATCACCATGGTTCATCGTTCAAGGGGGAGCAACAAGGTACGCTTTTCCTATCCATTCACATTCCTAGGGGGAGCACACCACCTTTAGCACATATTAAGGGGGTGCCTTATGTTTTTTTTTAATTATTTTATTTATTTAAGTAAAAAAAAATAATAATTAATTAAGTAAGGTTCTCGGACCCTAAGGGCCCGACAACAATGGGATTATCGACCCTCTCTTGCTCGATAACCTCCCCAATCGACATCTTGATAACGGGAAATTTTTCATCGGCCCTATCACACACTGCCACGTGTCATCACCCGATGACCACTATTTAAAGTAATCGGGCCCCCCTCTCAAAGAACATTTCTTCACAAGTTTGAATTTCCCTCTTTCTCTCCGAAAAACCCTTCAAGTTCTTGGCTTTCCAAGATCAAATTCTCAAAACTTCGAGTTTTTCAGATCCGAAAGCACCACCAGGTTCGTAATTCTCCCCTTATCATCTTTAATTCTTGCACTTAGTACTTAAAACTGTTGCATGATCCGTTTTTTAATGTATGACTGTTCGGTTTTTGGGGATAATATGGGTTTTCCGATTTTGACTGTTCATCAGTCAAAATCGTGGGTAGATTTAGTGTTTTGGCCTTAAGTCCTTTATTAATCTTGTTCTTTATCACTAATCGCACCTAGTAATAGGAATTTGCCCTAGTTTTAGGCCATGTTTGGAATCTGAGGACTTAGAATTATTTCATCTGGTTTATGAGTTTTCATCGAGTCTTAGATGAGCTTTTTGAATTTTTATCGAGTCTTTATGCATGAGCAAGAACACCATATTTTTCACCAAGTGTTTTTATCGAGCCTTTATGACTCGATAACAACTGTTATCAACTTCTAAGGATCGATGAATAATCACCAAGTGTTTTTATCGATCCCATAGGAATCGATAACATTTGTTATCGACTATAATAGGATCGATGAAAACCACTAAGTAATTTTTGTCGATCCCTTGGAACTCGATAACTTTTGTTATCGACTATCAACAGGTCGATGAAAATTACTAAGTGCTCTCATCGAGTCATTTGGATCGATATCCTGCCCTTAGATTGTCCAAGTCTTTTCATCGAGCCTCATAGAATCGACAACATGCTCTTTGAAGGTTTATCAAGTCTAAATAGATCGATAACAATCTGAAAAGTTTTCAAGTACTTTCATCGACCCTTAGGCACTCGATAACCTGTGCTTCTCGATTCTCATTGACTCGACATGCCTTTCACAGGTTTGATCTTATCTTTTTTACAAGTCTTTTTGTCGATCCTCCTTCACTCAACAACATCTTTTTCCTTGATCCCATTGCGCTCGATAACAATTCTTATCGACCCAATGGGACTCGATAAAAAGACTTAGAGTTTTTTGTTAAAAACTCAATACACTAACTTTACACTTGGTTTGCCTAACTGTCTTATTTCAGAAACCAATGGCAGCCATGAATGATCCGAACCTGTCAGATGATGAAAACCCGATGCCATCCGAACGCTCCACAGAACCAAGCATCAACGCAGCTAACCGGGATGACATCTTGATGCCTAGAGCTCACCTTCGAAAAATCAAACCGAACAACCACCGTCTAGACTTTGGTATCACTCTCGAACACCAAATCATCCTTGACATTCTTCAACGACATCCGCTTCGTTATGCCTTTGCACTAGACCACCGAGTACCCCTTTTCTACCTCCAGCAATTCTAGTACACACTGACATACCATCCGGATGAAGATGACCATCATTTCACTGCTCAAATCGATGACTTTGTCACCCGCCTAACTCCATCCAGGATTCGCCGCTTTCTCCGCCTGCCGCTCGCCACAGCTGAACACCCATACGACGCCTTTGCAACCGACCAACAGCTGGTTGCCGACATCCTAGCCCTTGGGTATGAATCCCCTGAACCATTCACAAGCCCCGACCAGTTCAAAAGGATGTACCTGCCTCAGATTTGGTTCACGCTATTCACCATCGTCAATCGATGTCTGACTAGCAAACACACTGGCATGGACAAGGCCAGCACTGCGGTTCTTCGAATTTTTCACGGCATCGCGTTTAACCATCATTATGACTACGCGATGCTCATCTGGACGGACTTTGTGGAACTAGTGGAAGACAAATCCAACAATCGCGATCGTGCCTTCGTACCTTTTCAGCGGTTTCTTCAACTTTTCATCCATGCCATGATGACTTCCCGACCTGCCACCCCTAGAAGAGTCGGATCACCCTTAGGCCCGACCAGTGCCCTTAAATTTCTACGCCTAAATGATCGGGTATTCAACTATACCATGCCTATTCCTGAAGCGCTCCTCGCTTATGCTGATCAGAATGCACCGAGTGTGATAGCCTATAGGGAGCGCCATGGCTTAATGGCCCAACCACCTCCGGTTGCGCCTGCCCAGGAGCCGATCCATGAGGAAAATATTGAGGGAGGTGAGGGTCCTAGAATAGAAGAGCAGGGTCAGGATCAGAGGGATCCCGACCAGGGTGATGAGCGTAATGCAAGGGGACATGACGAGGGAGGTGCATCTGATCAGCCCCCGCAACCCAACTACTTCCAACTATCCCCGCACCCAACCCATTATCCCAACTCCCCAATTCAAAACACTGGTCAGCCGACAACGTGTCCGCCCCCGCTCTTCATCATCGGATGAGGATGATTCTGACAACCAACCGCTCCGTCGTCGCCAACGAACTGCAAAAATAGAAGTGCAAGCCGTAAGTCGCATCGGCCCACAACCCTCGATCACCGATTCCAGTTTTGGGAATGAAGAGTCTTCCACTGAACCGAACCCTGAACCAATCATCCGTACACCCACCTCCGCACCAATCATACCTTCTGATGAGGAACCTCAATTCAACTTTGACTTTGAAACCAATCAATCCTCTCCATCTATGTCTGACATATTCCCAGAAACCTCATTTGGAGAAATAAGGAGAGAGGAGGGAGTACAAGTTGAAAAAGAAATAGTGAGCATCAGCGAAGGGGAGACAAAAACGATAGAGAGTGAGAGTCCAATATCCCCGAACCAGGTAACCGAGTCAACGAGCCCTACTCATTCGTTGGGTATGACTAGTGGACAAGTCGCTGTGGACCTAGCAGCGCAATTGCATGCCCCCCCCCAGCCACTCTGAAGGCTCCCAACAGCCAACAGTTTCAACGATGCTTGTGAGTTTAGCACTTTATCTAGCTCCCTTCCACTCGGGAGGCATAGCTATTGAAACAAGAGGCAGTAGCTCACCTGCTTCGACTTCGTTTGTATACACATCGAGTCTAGAGCCCGCTAGGGGACACCAGTCTATACACACTGCGAGCTTCCGTGGCCCAGTCGGAACTCCCATAGTGATGTCCATTCCGGACATTCCACGAGGATTGGGAGGAAATCCTACCAGCGCTACATCTTTGCCAATGCTGAACGTAGGTCATACAGTTGAACCAACTGTTATGTCAACGGGCAATCTAAGTGATCCCGGAGTTACCCATACAGCAATCCCATCTCCGTCGTTCTCTATTCCCCCGGAAGGCGAATCACTCATTGCTGCTCACTTACAAAGGGCAAGAGACACCCTTACTGAACATCTTGCCCTAATGACAGCCGAAAGAGAAGCCTTCGTGCGCCAAATTCATGAAGCTGCGCGTCTTAAAGAACCGACTCCTCTACAAGCCGACCCTTCTCATGCAAGCTCCAGCCGTCCAAGCACCAGCCACTCTCCACCGCCACCATCACCCCCCGAAGATCGACCCCATTCCCCGCATCGATATGAGTACAACACCAATGAACTCATGTCGATGTTGTATGATAATCTGCTAGCCGAATCCAATGCAACCGGCCAACCGGAGGATTCGCTTGAGGGTCTTCTTCGCCGCAATCTTCAGATCCCCACTGTAACTCGTCATGAGTTCGATGTCTTCCGCGCCCATATTGACCAAGAGCTCGCCGACTTGAAAACTGCCCAACAGCGCCAAATGGATGACATCCTGAATGCTATTACTGCTCTTCGCACCGAAATCCAAGAGTCTTGCCGTCCGGCCGTTCGTACATCTACATCCAGACCTCACCAGGACGACCCGGGCTCCGCTCCAACTCGTCCTGAGGGGGAGACACGCCAAACGGCAAGATACGATCAAGAGTAGCTGCTGCCTCAGCTTCAAGACCACCTGCTCAATCTACCCAACAAAGGAAACGCACTACAACAATTCAAGAGGACGATACACCAATGGTTGAAAAGCCTGCGCATATCGAATTCGAGAGTACAGCCGAACCTGCCGAACCCGAACCCGAACAAAATGAAGAACGAGTTGATGTTCAACGTCTACGAAACTCACTTCGAAACTGGTTCCGAGATCCGTACGAACCAGTACTCCAAGAGCAAGACTGTGTGAACTTGAGGCATACAGCAAGGAACTATGCCTTAAGGGAACAAAACGAACCAAGACTCCTACCTCATCAGATTCGGTGGCAAAGAATGTTGACGGAAAGTAAATCCAAATGGGTGAATCAGCAGATCCGTGTGCCATATCTTGAGGAAACTATGGAGAAGATCTTCCGCAAGGAAGCAAAACCTGATGATTTGGCACACATTCATCTCGTGATGGAAATGAACCCTGCTCAGGTTAGAGAGTATCTCCATATCCTGAGGATGAGAGCTTTACCTCAAGCTGAAGTGGTCTCAAGGCACAGGGGTGTCGGGATTTTGAAGATAGACACTGCAAGGATCCTTCAAGTCGAGTACCCGGTTTTCACTGTCCAAAGAGAAGATGGTAAAACGTATTCCTTCTCTGAAGCTGATTTTGCAAATCTCGATATAATGGACTTGGAGATCATCTACAACGATTTGAGAGACAAGCGCAACCGAAACGTACACAAGCAAAGGGCATTAAGGGCAGTGGTAAGGCATGTTCAGAAAGAGCTTCGGTACAGCTATCTTCATGATCTTCAATGAGGGATCGAAAGCGAGCAAAATAAGATACATATTACTAAGCCTGATCAATCATTACCTGTACCTGACAGTACTCTAGTCGCCACCGTCATCACTCGTCCTGTTCATGGTGTAGTTTGGATGCATGCTTCTAGAGAAAAACGGTTTCTCAGATTTCACGAAGTGGCTGCATATTCTGACGGTACGTTATGGGGAATCCGAAAAAGACTTGCGTCAGAACTTGCTACAGATAGAAAGAGCGCAACAAGGATGAGCAACGACAAAAGAAACTCTCTCTTAGAAGCTATCAAGATAATCGATGACAGAATTATCTATCGACAAACCCTACGAAGATTTGAAGGCATGTTCGAGCTAAGAAGATGAAGACTCATTTTGCCACAAAGGGGGAGATTTTTAGGTCTATTATTATTTAATTGTGACAAAATAAGGAAAAGATATGCTTAATTGTAAAAGGAAGTTTATAATTCCTTAAACTCTTGTTTCCTTAATTAAATTAGACCTAGCAATATAAATAGAACGTTAGGGTTTTACTTTGAGAGTTAGTCGATTCATAATACATAGAGAGAGTGCTGAATCTGATTGTAATCGACATATATACATTCAAGAGATATATGACTACGTAAGTTCTTTAAATCATTGTTCGTGTCATATTACTTTACTATTAACTGTTTATTGTCATTATGCTTATTGTCACATTTTTGGCTGCAGGTGTTTTATTCTGAATGATCGAGATAAACTTGGCAAATTTGACAAGAAATCTGATGAAGCCAAATTCTTAGGCTATTCTTTATATGCTAAAGCTTTTCGTGTCTTTAATTTACACACTAAAACTGTTATGGAAAGCATAAATATTGATTTTGATGATCAAACTCAATTAACTTATGATTATTCTGATTCAGAACTCAAACTTAACACTGTCACCTCTGATTATCTTTCAGGTTCCAGAGAATCCGAAATTGATGCCTTATTTGACGATTTTCTGGGCGAAGAAATCCTTTCAGAGAGAATACCCACTGATCCTGCTTTGAACTTTCCTGAAGTTATTCAAACATCTGGAATAACTATCTCTGGTCCTCCTAACTCTGCCTCGCTAAATGATAGTCCAGAGGTAACCTCTAAGCCTTCATTTTAGGTGGAGACGTTCGCCAAATCTGAAATTTTAGATTCAATTTCGTTTCGTTCCAATTTTGAAGTTTAAATGTTCTAAATTTCATAAGCTTTTTCTGAAATTCCTTAAACTTTGCTTTCTGAAAATATGGATCTCTGACCAAACCTCACACTCTAGTCCGAGATGAATATCGACAGTGGAAAATTCGTATGATAAATTTCTACGAAGGACTAGATGTTGAACTATATCCTACTGTACTAAATGGTCCATTCATACCCATGACCGTCATTTCAAGGGTTCCTCGTACTGCTACAACTGAAGAAATTCCTGCAAGGCATATTCCTAAGGAAAGGATTGACTGGGATGATGATGAACGTGCTAAAGTTGAAACTGCTAAAAAGGCCAAAAGTCTTCTGATAATGGCAATACCAAATGAGATTTTCCAATCTTTGAATTCATGCGAAACCGTAAAGGAATTGTGGGATCAGCTTGAAAATCTTCTATAAGGAGGAATAAAGATGAAGAAAAACAGAATAGCTCAAGCTCTGAATGAGTATAACAGTTTTCAAGCTATTCCAGAAGAGACTCTGGAGCAAACCTATCACAGATTTAACACTCTGATAAATTTGTGCAAGAGGTGTGATATTGTCAGATCAAAAGAAGACAACAATGTCTTATTTCTCAAACATTTAAATCCAGAATGGTCAAATCTCTCCATGTCTCTTCAGGCAAACCAAGACTTAGAACTGTGGTCTTTGCATGATGTATTTGGCACTCTTCAGGCGCATGAAAAGGAAGTTGTTCAGAAGAAGACCTCTGGCCCTAATCTCTGAATCCAGAGGGTCAGGCAGAAGGAGTAAAGAGACTGAGTGGAAAGGAAAGAATAAGGCATTCATTTCAGAAGCAAGTCCAGAAGATGCTTCTGATTCTGATGATGATGAGATCAAATCTTTTGCAGAATCATTAGCACTTATTACCAAACAATTCACCAAAAAGTTTGGTAATAGATCTTTTCAAGGGAATAGAAGATTTGATCGCCCTACTCAAACTTATGCTCCAAGGCAAGAGATCCAGAGAGCTGAAAAATCAGAAGCCGAGAAGAAAGAGGAAGAGCTGCAGAAGAAGAAGGATGTGTGTTACAGATGTGGTAACCAGGCCATTACTCCATAGAGTGTAAAAGTAATCTTGTTAGAGACAAGCAATATTACACGAAAAAGTACAAGTACAATGTAGCTGAAAGAGCACATTATGCGGAGAAGGAGAATTGGCTAGATGATCAATCTTGTGGAGATGAAGCCATGTTATGTGGAATGGCTAAGACAGATGAATCAGAAGATCAACCTTCTGAAACTCCGGTTTGTTCCACTTCTGAAACCTCTGAACTTGAAAACACTATCCTGTCTCTAACCGTTGGTTTTGAAAATTTGAAACAAAAGCTTATTATAGAAAAAATTGAGAAAGAAGCTTGAACTAACCTTGTCTACAATACAAAAAGAAAGAGATATTTACAAACGAGAAATGGATATTTTAACTGAAGAGAAACTTGAAATATTAGTTGAAAAGGAAAAGATTTCCAAACTTTAAAAAAGAACAGAAGTTAAACTCAAGGAAGAAAAACAGAATTTTAGTAAACTTATGGATATGAAAGATATAGAGATTAAAGCTAAGGAAAGTGACAGATTAAATTCTGTAGCACTGAAAACTATTTTCAAAAGGAAAGGGAATATCTGCACGGTGAACTACAAAAATAAAGAGCTCTTGATTAATAGCTATCTTGATGCTCAGAAAGTGCATGAAAAAATTAATACACTAGTAGGGAAAACCGGACTTGGTTTTGAGGATCTGGATCCCTACACGTGTAAAAAAACGTCTATTCTCGACTTTGTGTTTTGTATAGGAAAAGAACAAAAACCTGTTTTTCCTATATTATATGAACAATCAGTTTTCAAAAAATAAAAAATATGAACATGGTCATCGTGTGAGGAAATTAAAATACAAAAATATCAAATATTCCTCTGAAAAGATAACTCATGTTACCTTAAAGAAGGATGATATTTTCAATTTTGGTTATTTCACTCACATATCTTTAAATCCAGAAGTTGATGAGTTCATACCTGCACAGGCAAAAGAAGAAATAAGACACAATTTTGAATATGACTTATTATCAAATCTTGGATGAATGTTTCAAATCGGAACAAACAATCCTTTTAAACCAAAGTTCTGAAAATCATCCAGAGATTATTCCCTGTTCTTTTATACATTTGAATTCCGAAGAAGTCAAAGACAACAATGAGTCTGTTACATATCCCTGGGAAAAAATAATCAAAAGGATGATGAATTTTTTGAAATCACGGATAAATCTCTATTTAAATATGAAAACAATTTTCCTTCTACTTATAAAAAGGTTCCAAAGGTTATTAAAAACCCTGATGTTCCATTCGTACATACAAATGAACCTTTTGAAATTAGAGCAGTTGGACCAGAGATTTCCAAAACTTCAAATGGAATACCAATGTTCTCTGTTTCTTCCGAGAAACAAAGAAAAGAGGTTCCCATTCAATCATATTTTGTTGGGATGTGTCTAAAAGCGAAATCATGTCTAGAACTTGAAAAGGAAAAAAATCTTAAAAAGAAAATAAATACTAATTTTCAATCTCCAAAATCCAAGTTCCAGAAGTTTACTTACATTGAAAAAAGGAAAATGGAAAGCTAACTCCTCAACCTTTGTTTCAGTGAAATCTAAAGTTCAAGAGAAGTCTCCTCAGAAGCAGCCATCAAAGAAGAATTCAGATGTTCCAAAACATAAGTCTAGACTAGATAAGAAGTTCAATCAAACAACTGATGCTAGAATAAACAGAAGATTCAATGAGTTCTTTTATGTTTCAGAATTCTGAACAATTCTCTTTATTTTTTAAACTTAATCAATTTTTCTCACGGCCTTCTGGTTATTTCTCTAACAATAAGAAACACTCAAGGCAGATGACTGGAACCAAAAACTTACTCTCAAATTTAAAGATAAAGCAGGTGGAGCAGTAACCTTTAGTGATAACGGTAAGGGTCAAATAAAAGGCGACAATACCCTACAAGAAGGTAACATTACCTTATCCAAAGTAGCACACGTTTCAGGATTGAAACATAATCTTCTGAGTGTAAGTCAATTGTGTGATTCTAAAATATTAGCTTTATTTGATGATAAACACTGTTACTTACTCTCTCGAGCAGGTGAACTATTGTGGAAAACTGATAGACAAGGAAATATGTACTTAATGAACTTCACATCCAAGAATGGGACAGAATCTCTCTGTCTCATTTCAAAGAAAAGTGAAGTAGCTTGGCTTTGGCACCACAAACTCTCTCACTTAAATTTTCCTAATCTTGAACTGCTTGTAAAACATAAGTTGGTTACAGGTCTTCCAGAGGTAAGTTTTCAGAAGGATCACCTCTGCCCAGCATGCGAAATGGGTAAAATCAAAAGAGCTTCACATAAAACCAAAAGTGACCATTCATGCAATCGACCTCTGCAAATGCTTCATGTTGACCTCTGTGGTCCTATTGCTATTCAAAGCCTATCTGGGAAAAAGTATATTCTTGTACTAATTGATGAATTCTCCAGGTACACATGGCTTGCATTTGTTAGACAAAAATAGATGTTCCAATAGTTTTGAGGAACATGATGACAAGGATTCAAGTACTTCTGAATCAAAAGATCCAGCAATTAAGAAGTGACAATGGGACAAAATTCAAAAATGCTAAACTTGATGAATATCTTGTTCAAGAAGGCATCACCCAAAACTTCTCTGCTGTACGTACTCCTCAGCAAAATAGTATGGTAGACAGACGTAATAGAACATTAGTAGAAGTAGCCAGAACAATGCTTGCAGCCTCTGGACTACCTACTAATTTCTGGGCAGAAGCAGTTGCTACTGCATGTTTCACTCAGAATCGATCTATTATTGTTAAGAGGCATTTCAAAACATCTTATGAGCTAATGAACAACATAATACCCTCAGTTAAATTCTTTCACATTTTTGGCTGCAAGTGTTCTATTCTGAATGATCGAGATAAACTTGGCAAATTTGACAAGAAATCTGATGAAGCCAAATTCTTAGGCTATTCTTTATATGCTAAAGCTTTTCGTGTCTTTAATTTACACATTAAAACTGTTATGGAAAGCATAAATATTGATTTTGATGATCAAACTCAATTAACTTATGATTATTCTGATTCAGAACTCAAACTTAACACTGTCACCTCTGATTATCTTTCAGGTTCCAGAGAATCCGAAATTGATGCCTTATTTGACGATTTTCTGGGTGAGGAAATCCTTTCAGAGAGAATACCCACTGATCCTGCTTTGAACTTTCCTGAAGTTATTCAAGCATCTGGAATAACTATCTCTGGTCCTCCTAATTCTGCCTCACCAAATGATAGTCCAGAAGTAACCTCTGAGCCTTCATTTTAGGGGGAGGCGTTAGGTGCTTCTCCAGATTCAGAACCTATTCCAATATCAGATGAAGTTATTCAATCTTCGAATACAGAAGTTCAAGCTCAGCAGATATTTCAAACAAGGATGAAAAGATGGACCAAGTCTCACACTCCAGATCAAGTAATTGGCGATCCATCTGCAGGGGTTAAAACAAGATCTGCAACTGCAAATGAAGCTTTCTTTGTAAACTTTCTAAGCATGATAGAGCCAAAGAAAGTTCATGAAGCTCTACTTGAACCAAGCTGGGTAGATGCAATGCAAGAGGAGCTACTTAAATTCGAAAGAAACAAAGTGTGGAAATTAGTACCTTTACCAAAAGACAAAGTAGCCATTGGTGCTAAGTGGGTCTTTAGAAACAAAAAGGATGAAGATGGAATAGTGGTCAGAAATAAGGCAAGATTGATGGCTAAGGGCTATTGTCAAGAAGAAGGGATAGACTACGATGAAACATTTGGTCGTATATCAAGACTTTAAGCAATAAGACCTTTTCTGGCTTTCCCATCAGAGGGGTTTAGGCCAGAGGTTGCACTACTTACCGGAGTCTTCGGACTTTTTCAAGGTAAGCACACATTAATTGACACCCTCTGATGTTGGAGAAAAAGTCAATAATGTTAGAACATCCGAAGAGGTGCCTATTAATAATAGCCCTCTAAGACAGGATGGAAGTTCCTCCATGCTCAACGTATAAACAGGCGTGAATGAGGGCCTCACTGAACACGAGAGACAAGGGGCCCTATGTGTTGGGGATGCACCGGTTACAAAACCTGATTTTGTTATAAATGCAGTGTTCAATGCATTTATTGATCAAATAAAGGGATCTATGGTGGATCTAAAACAACTTATACAAAACTCAGAGGAAAACCTAAAGTCAAAGACCCAGACTCTGAATTCTTCCATGAGCTCAATTCATACTACTCAGAAATAAGGCAAGATTGGTGGCTAAGGGCTATTGTCAAGAAGAAGGGATAGACTACGATGAAACATTTGGTCCTGTAGCAAGACTTGAAGCAATAAGACTTTTTCTGGTTTTCTCAGCATATAAAGACTTTAATGTATATCAGATGGGTGTAAAATGTACATTTCTGAACGGAAATCTAAAAGAATAAGTGTATGTTGAACAACCTCCTGGATTTGAAGATGCTAGACATCTAGAATATGTCTATCTTCTAGATAAACCTCTATACGGATTAAAGCAAGCACCAAGAGCCTGGTACGAACGATTATCTAAATATCTGATCAGTCACTCATATGAGAAAGGTAAGATCGATACCACGTTATTCATCAAAAGAGGCAAAGGTACGTTAACTGTAGTTCAAATATATGTGGACGACATTATATTTGGTTCTACTGATCAAACAGAAGTTGATCTGTTTTCAAAACTAATAGAAAAGGAATTTGAAATGAGCATGATGGGAGAATTAACATTCTTCTTAGGACTACAAGTCAAACAAACTACTTCTGGAATTTTCATAAATCAAGCCAAGTATGTTTCTGACATGTTAAAGAAATTCAAACTTCAAAATTCCACTACAATGAAAACTCCTATCTCTCTTAGCACGAAACTTGATCCTGATTCCCTCAGGGAAACTAGTTGATGTTACCAGCTATAGATGTATGATCGGTGCACTTCTGTATTTGACTGCAAGTAGACCAGATATCATGTTTGCAACTTTTCTCTGTGCGAGATTTCAAGCCAATCTAAAAGAATCTCATTTGGCTGCTGTAAAAAGAATTTTTAGATACCTAAAAGGAACTCCATCACTGGGTCTCTGGTATCCTAAGAATTCTAGATTTGATTTAATTGCGTATACTGAATCTAATCATGCAGGATGTATGTTAGACAGAAAAAGTACCTCTAGTAGTTGTCAACTTCTGGATGAGAAAAGATTCAACTTTCTCATAAGCAAGTTGGGTATGTTAAACATGTAACTAACACAGATTTAACAATCTAATTAGCTACTTATTTAACATATTCTTTTCTCTATACTTAGTTATTTTCATACCTTTTCAATAAACCAGAGTCACCCAGAAGTCTCTGGACAACTCTGATTAATGGAATATGACTCAGAAGCACTCAGAAGTCTCTGGATGCCTCTGTTCACAAAAACACTAATTTTTTTTGAGATCCAAGCACAGGAAAAGACAGCACACAAATGCAAAATTCATGGGGGAGATAAGTTTGCTAATTCAAGGGGGAGCTGAATGTGCAATGTTCAAGGGGGAGCTAAATGTGCAATATTCAAGGGGGAGGACATAGCTCTGGATCGTACAGAAGAAAAAATTGATTTTAAGTCTAACTCTCGTTAGCTGTCTTCTGGATACATTTTCACTTGATATTTTATTAAATACGTCTATTCTGAGTTCTCTCTTGCCGCCAAGGATAACTTAGAATTTTCATATTTCAACAAATTTGTTATGAAACATTATTCATTAGACACAAAAATCTCTTTTGATCTACAAAATGTTTTATCATGATCAATTGAATGTTTTTAATTTCATTTTAAAAATAAAAATCTTCTTCTTAAAACTTTCAATTAATTCAATTTTTTATTGATTAATTGATTGATTTTAAATTTGGAGGGAATATTCAAAATAATGGAAGAGGAACCAGTTTTTATCATGAACCCATGAGAAACGTTACAGTGCTAGTTGTTGTCAACACGCGTCCCTCATCCCTCATTACACGCGTTATTGAACCTCCACGTGTCATAAATCCATGGTTTGCATGTCTACACGCCTTTTAAGGCTGACATCATAAATCGGGAACCATCTTAAAATCCCAAATTCCCAAATAAACTCTTCCCATTCTAACCCCTTTCCCAAATCCCAATTAAACCCTTAATCTTCAAAATTATTCGAGTACATTCTCAAATCCTTCTATATAAACTCGAGTAAACTTCCATTTTCACTTTTCAGCGTCTTCAACCTCTAGCCATTACTGTGCTCTAGTGCAAACCTGCAATTTTCGATTTTCAAATCTCCAATCTCACAAATGGCAAACCCGAGTGCAGACATGAATGTTCATGATGAAGAAGATAGGCTGATTGATTCCACCACAGATAGTGCTCCAATCATTCGTTTACCCATCAAACCCAACAATGTTCAAGTTCTATTGGATCCCAATACGTATCTATCTGAATATCGAGTGATGAAGGAGTTTTTTCAACATCCTCAGTTGAACCGAGCCCTAACGCTTACAAAATATTTCTTTAAAAACTTCTCAGCCAAATGGTTCCATGTAACTACAGAGTCAAGTTCGAGTGAGTTCAACCAGTCTCTTGCTCTATCCCTTAATGAAAAAGGAAAAAGCGTGAGTCTTAAGGCATCATCAGACACTCCAGGAATGGCAAATGAGTTAGTAATTTCCATAAAAGATCTCAAATGAGAGTGAGGATCTTTAGATGGCAAATCACTAAATTGGCCATCTTCTGTAATATATGGAACATGACTGGTTTTGGTTCAAAATGAATGTGAGAAAAATTTGGTCTTGTTATCCCTAATTTTAACTAGTCAAAAGCAGGAATAGCATAATCCATGATACCCCTATCCTTAGAATTTGCAATATGTATGGTGTTTTCAACATTATTAACTAGTGGGTTAAATGGTGGTGGTTGATTAAAAGGTGGCGGTTGGTTGAAAGGGGGCGGTTGGTTGAAATGTGGCGGTTGGTTAAATGGCGGTGGTTGATTTTCCGGTGGTGGTAAAAGTAATTCATTATGTGGTGGCTGAAACGGTGGTGGTTGGTTTACTGGTGGTGGTTGATTAACCGGCGGTGGCTGATTTTGTTAGAAAGTATTATGTGAAGTATGAATCAGAAATGCCTAAGTGTCAAACCCCAGAAGATAATCCAGAAGTTCACCCTCTGATCTTTCCCTCATCAGAAGCGCCCAGAGATCTTTGAAGATCTCTGGATATCAACTACTTTACTCACGCGCTCTTGATGACTTGGCTCGTCACACTTTCCGTGCGTAACTAATTCTCTTAGTCGTTCAGGTGATGTGCCACTTAGTGATAGGCTGTCTTGTTGACTTTATCTTTACTCATAGTATAAATTGAGTCAGTCTTCATAGTAATTAAAATCGATGATCTTGGAGAGAAATTGTGCGATTCATTCCTACGTATTGTAATCAATTTCCAGGTTATTAATACGATTTCTCAATTGATCGTCAAAACCGTTCTTACCGTTCTTACTGTTTTATTAATGTTTGAATATTAATCATTGATCAGTATTGCTTCCGCTCACACTCTTATTACTTGATCTATTGATTAATTGTTGAAAAAGGGATCTGGGTTCTAACAATTGGTATCAGAGCCTGATAATCAATCTTTTGATTATTCGATCTTGTCCAGTTTGGAAAAATCCCTGTTCTACAAACAGTAAATTTTAGATTTAAACAATTGTTCTTCATTCAACCCTGTTTTTAGAGATTTTGATGAATTTGATTCGATTTCCTCTTAATCAGTGGTAATCATAGTTTAATTTCTGGAATCAGTAATAATCATTTCGTTTCGTTCCAATTTTGAAGTTTAATTGTTCTAAATTTCATAAGCTTTTTCTGAAATTCCTTAAACTCTGCTTTCTGAAAATATGGATCTTTGACCAAACCTCCCACTCTAGTCCGAGATGAATATCCACAGTGGAAAATTCGTATGGTAGTGCTCCAATCATTCGTTTACCCATCAAACCCAACAATGTTCAAGTTCTATTGGATCCCAATACGTATCTATCTGAATATCGAGTGATGATAGAGTTTTTGCAACATCATCAGTTGAACCGAGCCCTAATGCTTACAAATCCTAATGTTCCGGAGGTGTATGTTCATGAGACGTGGCAAACTTTGTATATCAAGGACGATGGAACCTTATCAGGAAGTTTTAGCCATCCTACAAACCCTGAAAACGCCATTGAAATACCCATCACAAAGAAGAAGGTTGCAAGATACTTTCATCTGCCCCAACCTTTTATTGAAGTCGAAGACTAGATACTGCGCAATCCTGACCTTGAACGTAATCCATCAACAGAGGCGCAGTTAGCATTCATCAACTTCCTTGGGCTAAAACGAGAAACTCACCAAGCTTTCTTAGTTCAAGAGAAAAAGCTACCTCCTATGTGGAATGTTCTTGTGTCCATACTCAACAAAAGTCTCACTTGCAAGATTGGGTCTCTGGATCAGGCAAACAGAAATATCTTAACCATCATGTATGGTATGTTCTTCAACCGACCCTTGGATTTTGCAAGCCTCATTTTCCAAAAAATTAGTGCCGCAGTTCACTTGAAGATCCTTAATCAAGCAAATGGCAAGGCTCTTCCAGCGCTCACATTCCCCAGGTTTATGGCTCTCTTCTGTCATCGAGCCATTGCTATCCTAAATGCCCTAATCATTCAACCTTTGCGCAAGATTTCAACCATGAATTCTCACAAACCAACCATCGACCTCGCCGAATACACTGTCAGACGTAAACTATCAAGGTACATGCTCGACCTTATTCCTGAAACCGCTCCCTATCTCACTTCTTATAGACGCTTTATGGTACACTCAGAACAGAGAGTACCTACCCAGAGCATTTAGAGCCTAGAATAGATGGTGAAGGGTCGTTTGAGCCTGAGAATGAAAATAATACGAGTCAACAACCGAGCCCTTCTACCCATAGAAGATGTCCATAGAGACATATATGTGAGTTTCTTGCCTAGTCCAACACATCTACACTCATTGAAACCGGATAGCTCAGTCCAAACCACCTTGAAACCAACCGAGCAGAGGGTCTTTTTGCCTCTGACTCAAGCATTGCTGGGGAAACCACATCATCTTCAGCATCCTCTCAAAAGGATGATGATGAAAATATAAGAGTTCCATCGCCCCAGAACTCGCCACCTTCTACACGTGTTGCTGTCTCTATGACCAACACAACCTTAGAAAATACAGAAGGCACGTCCATGCCTTCTGCTAGTGTAGATGCCTATGAAATCCCATCAGAGGGGTTTAGGCCAAAGGTTGCACCACTTACCAGAGCGTTCGGACTTTTTCAAGGTAAGCACACATTAATTGACACCCTCTGATGTTGGAGAAAAAGTCAATAATGTTAGAACATCCAAAGAGGTGCCTATTAATAATAGCCTTCGAAGACAGGATGGAAGTCCCTCCACGCTCAACGTATAAACAGGGGTGAATGAGGGCCTCACTGAACACGAGAGACAAGGGGCCATATGTGTTGGGGATGCACTGGTTACAACACCTGATTTTGTCACAAATGCAGTGTTCAATGCATTCGTTGATCAAATGAAGGGATCTATGGTTGATCTAAAACAACTTATACAAAACTCAGAGGAAAACCTAAAGTTAGAGATCCAGACTCTGAATTCTTCCATGAGCTCAATTCATACTACTCAGAAAGAACAAACTCAAGCTCTGGCAGATCTAAAAAAACTTCTCTTCGACGATGCTGAATCTCAGAAGAACTCTGCCTATGATCAAGTCAACAGGCTGGATGCTGGAATAAAAGCCAACTCAGAAGCCATCTTCAACATTCCAACAGCTATCCCCTCTCCTGAAGTTACCATTTCTGCTTCTGAATATGGCGCCTTTGTTGCTGACATTCAGAAGCTCTTCGATGCAGTAGTACCCTCTAAGGCCTCTACATCAGCAGGTTCTACCCTACTTCGCCAATCTGACTTGGTATCTTTCCAAAAGGCCATGATGGAAAAATTCAACGTCGTCAATGCCAAGTTTGTATCCAAGAACAACAATCATGGCTCTGATGAGTTAGCACAATAAGTATCTACCTTAGATGCTTCTGTCTCACAGCTAACTCCATTAGTTAGCTCTATCTCTGCAGTAATGGAAGCGAAGAAAAGGATAAAGGAAGCTAGAGCTTGTAAAAAGCAAGAGCAGAAGAGAAAGATGTCTGAGGATCAGGATCCTGATTCTCAGAAGGGGGAGAGCATGGCAAAGAAGGCCAAAACTGATGGTGCTAACACGACTAAAACTCAAAATACGGGTAAATCCTCTGCCTATACACCTTCTGATCCACCACCATCATCCAAACAAACCCCTCTTACACCAACTCCTTTGGCTGTAAATTTTGGCTCACTTCCCAAAGATCCAGATGTGGCTAAGTTCATTCTCGATCTTTTAGGAAATAAAAGAAAGCCAGAAGGTCAACCTCAATCACAACCAACACCACCTCAACAACAAACACCGCCAATCCCTTCCTGTGCTAGTACCAGAGAGTTCCCTGTTAATCAAAATCCAAACCCCTTTATCTCCGCTTCTGGACAACCCACTTATGATCGAACAAATCTTAAGGTCGAAGCTGACAAAGTCAAGGCAGAAATTGAAAGAATGAAGAGGGAAGCTTCAATCAAAAGAAGGGCTGAGATCCAAGTTGAAAAGGATAAGTTGAAGAAGTTTGAACGATCAACTTCATTAGAATATGAGGACAGGCACATGTACTCAATCATTGATCAAAAAATCTTCCTCATGCTTCCTAACTTCGCTAATGACTATCATGTAAGCGATGAAGTCAAAAACAGATTCATGAGTCATAGGCAAGTAAGGAAAGAAGCTTATTCTACTCTTCAAATCATGAAAATCTCTGGGATTAAG
Source organism: Silybum marianum (assembly GCA_036898165.1). Taxonomy (NCBI): domain Eukaryota; kingdom Viridiplantae; phylum Streptophyta; class Magnoliopsida; order Asterales; family Asteraceae; genus Silybum; species Silybum marianum. The sequence goes on along the minus strand of CM072540.1, from coordinate 7,267,710 downwards.
CATGTGAATTTGAAAATACAGAGATTATGTATATGATTTATGAAGTGATGAGAGAAGACAACAACAAGTACTACTTCTGTGATAATGATCTATTATCCATCAATCCTTCTGATCTCATACCTCTAGGAAGGTACATGAAAAATAAAATGAATAAAAGGACTGATGCTCAGAACAAAGTTGCCTTCTTCCGAATTATTGGCTGCATGGAAGCTTTCATCAAATATAGAAGACAGGTAGACTATTAAACAGGTCTATATCACAAAGTAACAAATCTAAGCATCATTGCACCTAATGAAGATAAAGAGGGTATTGATCATCTTTATGTTGGAGAGCTGTTAACAGAACCTGAAGATGGCATTGTTTCAGACGATCTACAAGAAAAAGCTTCTTCAGAATCAGTGAAGCACACAAATACTCTGCATCAGTGATAAGCATCATCAAGAGTTACGCCTCACTTCAGAAAGACAATACAATGCAAAATGCAATGGAAAGAATCAACGGTGCAAGGATGGAGGAAAAACTCATCCTAATCAATAAGCTAAGAGAGATCACAGAGATATTTCACAAGATTATCACATTCCAGCCTGATGCTCCATTCTAATCTATTTGTAATCTATTTGCCTTTCTTGTAATTGTCTCTTAATAGAAATGAACTTCTGTCTTTTTTTAATTCTTGTAATTCTGAACTTCATACTTAGGGGGAGATTGTTAGAAAGTATTATGTGAAGTATGAATCAGAAATGCCTAAGTGTCAAACCCTAGAAGACAATCCAGAAGGTCACCTTCTGATCTTTCTCTCAACAGAAGCGCCCAGAGATCTCTAAAGACCTCTGGATATCAACTACTTTACTCACGCGCTCTTGATGACGTGGCTCGTCACAATTTCCGTGCGTAACTAATTCTGTTAGTCGTTCAAGTGACGTATCACTTAGTGATAGGTTGTCTTGTTGACTTTATCATAACTTATAGTATAAATAGAATCAGTCTTCACAGTAATTAAAATCGATGATCTTGGAGAGAAATTGTGCGATTCATTCCTACGTATTGTAATCAGTTTCCAGGTTAATAATACGATTTCTCAAATGATCTTCAAAACCGTGCTTACTGTTCTTACTGTTTTATTAATGTTGGAATATTAATCATTGATCAGTATTGCTTCCGCTCATACTCTTATTACTTGATCTATTGATTAATTGTTGAAAAGGGGATCTGGGGTGTCACTTAGTGATAGGCTGTCTTGTTGACTTTATCTTTACTCATAGTATAAATAGAGTCAGTCTTCACAGTAATTAAAATCAATGATCTTGGAGAGAAATTGGGCGATTCATTCATACGTATTGTAATCAATTCCCAGGTTATTAATACGATTTCTCAATTGATCTTCAAAACTGTTCTTACCGTTCTTACTGTTCTTACTGTTTGATTCATGTTTGAATATTAATCATTGATCAGTATTGCTTCTGCTTATACTCTTATTACTTGATCTACTGATTAATTGTTGAAAAGGGGATCTGGGTTCAAACAGATTTCCTGGTGGTGGTTGATTGTTCCCTCTTGCAACCATACTTTGAGAGTTTTGAGCAGATGTTTCAGCTCTTTGCTCTCTTCTTCAATGCCTGAAAGTTTGTTCAATCTCAGGATCTAGATCAAAAAGGTCTCTGTGTGGCAACCATGGCATACACACTTTTCCTTTCTGCAAAACAAGTGTTAGAAAAATTAACTTTGAAACTTGAACATCTTTAAAAATCTTGACTATGCCTTCCCCGGCAGCGGCTCCAAAAACTTGATATATGCTAAACCTGTTTGTAAAAGCAGACTTAAACAAACCAAAAACTAAGTGAAAATGGATGCAAGTATACACCTCTAGACACTATCGTCTTTTCAAGTAATAATGTGGTAAGTACCAAGTATCGTTCTATAGGGAAGGAAGCAAGGAATGCAAAGAAGATATCAAACAGATATCTACAGGGAGGGAAGGAAGTAATAATGTGGTAAGTACCAAGTATCTTTTAAACAGATATCAAAAGGGCAAGGGTGTAAAGTTCAGTTGAGACTTGAGATTACAATCTGGTGGACATACGTTGCATCATATACTTACTAAGGGTAACGATGCAGCAAAAGTATCCAGTAGTTTAGAAAATGATGTTTAACATCCAACCATCAACTAAGAGTCATTCGGGGAAAGGTTTTGACAAGCATCTCCTGCACATCTCTTAAGTGTCACGCTTGTGAAATGGGCACGCATCATGTCTTTCCTCTTAGGTTGCATGAGATAGGAATAAATATCCATTTATGAGCATCTTTAAAAGATCATTTCTACATCTTAAAAATAATACTTTCATGTCATTCAAGTGGGTGTGTCGAGTGGCTTGATTTCCAAGGCCATCACACTTTAACACTTTTGGCAAGCGGGCACTTTTCGGAAGATGTTTTAAACAATATAAACTTGTACAAAAGGTTGGAGTAATCAACACGTGTAAACAATATCCACCTCAAGTAATTTTAGGTCTCAACCTACCTTTACACCCAAGCTAAGGTTTTAGCCTATCATCGCTTGGTTGTCTTGAATTTTGATGGAAGACATTTTAATTTAAATAAAACAATAAAAGTACTTGAATAAATAAAGCAATAAAAATACTTAAAGAAATAAAGCAATAAAAAGTACTTAAAGAGAACCGTCCTTTAATCAAGAACGCTTGTATGAAATTTAATTCACCCGAAGCAATGATTGAAGAAGAAGTTATAAAAAATAGTTGGAAACGATTTGTAATAAATAACAAGACACAAGAATACTTACAATTTCGATATACTCAATTTAACTTTATAAAAGCTTGAGCACAAAAAGAAATTATAAGAGACTTATAACTTGGAACAAGGAAAAGTAGATTGCAGTGGAAGTAAACAATTCAACAACGAGAAATTAAAAGCAAGAGATCTCAACAATTTCGATATATCCAATTTAACTTTGTAAAAGCATGGATTTGGAAAGAAATAGTAAGAACTAGAAAGCAAATAACTAATGCTGAAAATGCACTTAATATTAAACCGAATCAAACTTACAACCAATAGATCAAATTCACCCTTTAGCTTAGAACTTAGAGGAATGAATTGAAAAGCTAGCAAGTTAGAGTGTTCAAGTGGTGATATGTAAGTGATAATGAGATGTGTTCAAATCCAAAGCCAAGCCTCCCTTTAAATACTAGAGGATGGGAGGTTTCTTGGAAAAGAGGATTACATAAAAATAGATACTAATTAATACTATTTATATTCCATCATGTTGACTAAGTACATGTACTGCCAATCTTGGCAACAAAGTAACTGAATTAACACAAGAGAGCTTCCAAAAATCCAGCTAAGAGGTAGCTTGGGCGCCAAGGTTCACAAAATTGAAGCTTGTCTTGAGAATTTTGATCAGATCCGAAAACTAATGCTGCAGCCTATCTCCCATACTCAAAAAGTTCCTGCTGCAGCAAATCTGTTCTACAAAACAAAGTCTAAACTCAAAAAACGGCCCAAAAAGGCATCAGAAGGCCCATCAGGCCCAATTAACTCTAAAGACTCAATAAATAGCAAATAACAAATAAAAGATTCAAAAGTTGGGCTTTCAAACTTAAAAACAATTAAAATAGTTAGGAAAATGATGAAATAACAATATAAATCGTACTCACATTAGCGTGTTAGATTCCCACATCGGTTGGACTTGGACCAATTTCTCTTCTATATATGTTGGAACTTTCCCTTTCTCCTCAAGGGCTCTTTTGGAGATTCATCTAGGGTTCCACATATCGTAATAGAATTGGGTTCATCGGAGATGGGGAGGAAGAGTTGTTGCCGTTCATCGGAGATAGGGAAAAGGCAAATGCTTCCATTCACCAGAGGTTGGTGATTCTCAGTTCTAGTTTCGGGATGATGACATGAGGGTCAAAAGTGTAAATTTGAGAAGTTAATAAGTGGAGGGGGATGAGTGTCATTTCTCCAAAGTTGGAGGACATGTGGTGAAAAACTAAGTGATGATTCGACGTATTTTCTTAGGTATACATATAGCTAATACGCAGTCGATATTGTAAAGATATTTTGTTTTATATTGTAACATGACAGAATATTCGAGCAACTCAAAATTACATCAAAATCACCTCAAAAAATCACTTTTTTCTATGCAACCGAAATAATGGGATTTAGAATTATGTTTCATTTCAGTTATGGGTTTGATTTTAAAGAAAGTTTGAAACTGAAATATCAGAAATATGGTGATTATATTGACGACTTACCTTAATTTAGAGGTCGCACTATGGTTTCAATTTGCATGACACAATCTTGCACCGACAATGCATGATAACACTTTATCTGGTGCAAAATGCATCTTGGTTTATTATATTCTCAAAGAGCTTCCAATTGATGTGGGGGCTCTGGATTATCTTTCTCTGTCAAATGCAAATGTTGGGTCGAGTTCTCGACTGATGTTCCCGGGTTTAACCACTAAACTACTGAGAGCTGCTAAGGTTCTCGAGTACGGCCATGATATCATTTCGATGGGTCGTTCATGTTGGATCAGGGAACAATAACCAAGATGAATAAACCACTACAAATGAGTTGAATGATGATGCCACTGGCCCAAATCAGCAGCCACCGGCCACCTCAACAGCCTCTCTTTTCATTCCTAATACCACAACAGCCCCTTCGACCACTACTTCTCATGTCCCATCCGTTCCACCATCTGCAACAGGTTATGGTTCCGAGATGTGGTTAACCATGATGGTCGAGCAATGGGAACAATGTCTGCAGTAGTTGAACACTATCATCTCGTCCTTGGATCGAATGAACGGTCGACTGACAAAAGTCGAGGGAAATGTTGCATATCTAGCCTCATGTTCGGAGAATTTTTGGATGTACTCACGTGACCATGACCGCGTGGTAAATAAGTTCTTATTGGCAAAAGATATTATGATGGCATTAGACCTTCCACAAATCCCTGCTGGATTATGTCCGCCACAGATGCGCCTCTCGAAGATCCGTTGTACCGCATCCTCATCACCCGTCAACCAGTCAGCTCGATAACGAGGAATAGTTATCTTTGTTGTTTTGTTATCGTTTAAAGCTCATGTAGTAGTACTATTTTGGGATGTTTGCGCGTATTTAGCCAACTCTGTTTTTGTGGATATCGTGTAGTTGTTAAACACTTGCTTTTTGTATCATGATATCACACTGTTGTGGTAATCCACGTTTAAGCTTTCTTTGAGCTTTTATTTTTATCTTCTTTGAGCGCTTGGTTTATTTTCTTTCGTTGGTTTCCTGTTCATGACAAATTGATTATCTCTATTGAATATTGTTGGGTCTGGTAAAAATTATCATAGAATGGGTTTTCTTAGAAGTTTTGACCTTCCCATTTTCTTCATCTTTTTAGTGTTTTTCGATTTTTTTAACTTACAATGAGGGCATTGTTTACTTCCAAAGTTTGGGGTGGGGAAATATTGGGAAATTCCGATTCTATAAAAACAAAATAAGAATAAATAAATATATATATATATATATATAATAATATCTAAAGAAATAAAAACAAAATAAAATCCATTAAGCCCTACCAAAATCCGAGACCACGACCTCATAACTTCCACTCGTTTTTACCACACCGTTCAATAATTGTATTTGTACTCCTCCAAAGCAACGAAAAGATTCTTTCTTTTATTTTATTTTTTTTATTTTATTCTCGTTACTTGAGGGCAAATAACACCTCAAGTTTGGGGTTGTGATAACTCCCATTTTTTAGAGTCATTTCTTTTATTTTAAATACATTTTAGCGTCTTTTATTTGCCAAAATCCTTGGATTTATCCATCTTTCTCCATTGAGCTTTAATTTGATAATGAAACACAAGAAATAACAATTTATTCCAAAAATATTAAATTCTTGATTATGCGCACAGTGTCGCCACTGTGAACAACTTTGCAGACCTCATGGTTAACGTTTGGCATCTTTGGAGGGAAAATCTTGAAGACTTGGAGGATGAAAATCTTGTCAAATAGGAGAATGGGGATGTGTCTTTATCCACAAGGTTTCTACATGCTTTGACCCTTTGGATAAATGAATGCCAAACTTATCTTTTTCCCCTATAAAAGGATGTTTGAAGACCACTTTGAAGATCATCCAATTGAAAGTTGAAGACTCTTCTTCAAGTTGAAGTTTTTTTAATTTTAAGTTATAGTTTAACATTTGAATCCTTTGTATTTAGTTGTAATTTATTTCACTTATGTATTGTTGAACTCTTATCTATTATTCATGAAAGTTATGTTTAATATTCATTTCATTGTCTTTTTTTTATGCTTTCTATGTCTCTTGGTAGCTAATCACCTCTATGGTTGTGGGTGTGAGTTTAACTTAAGTGTTCGTATAATATATGGGTGTTTCCGTTTTTAATACTTTAACGTTTGGTCACTTAAATTGGAGTTTAAACTCGACGCGGATAAGCTGATCACTTTGAATTGTTAATATAAGATTTTAGACCCAGAGATGGGCATATCTGAAATACGGTTTAAGTGATGCACAAAGATTCGAGAGAACTTTGAATAGTCACATAAAGATGCGGACTTTGTATGTATTTAGCTAGGATTTCATTAGGAGTCATACTTTATGTCACAAAGAGATTTGGATATATTCCGTGTGGTCAATTTAATCTGAAACTAAATCAACAAACTATAAAGTACAAAATTTGGGAACTTTACGTAAATTTATAAGTCGTCTATAAGATTTCACTTTCGAGAGAATAGGGAGGCTCTGTAGATTGTCTATCACTTTCCAACCACGTTATTATATTTATCTTAAGGAACACTTACACCCATACCCATCTTTTAATTATAAGTCTAATTGTCATTTTAATTATTCTCCCCAACTATAAATCGATTTAAATCAAAAACCAAAACAAGATTAAGAAGTTCATGAAAATCTCTAAATCACAGTAGTTCCAATCCCTGTGGAACATTCTGGTACTTTTACCACTCTATTACTTGCCAGCGATCATAGTGTCGGCATGCACATGCACCGCCACTGTAGGGACTTTATGCTCACTGTGTGAACACGAACGATTTGGCTATCTGTGACATTTGTCAAATTCAAGCTCCCAGGTTACTTTCTAATAGGTTTATTAGTATTATTATAGATTAGTTATAAGAATTAAGAGTTAGATAAATTAGATTAACCGAAAAAATTTAGAACTTCCGATAGATACTTATAAAGCCCGGTTCCGACCCGTGACTGTCTGAAACGTCCGAAATAGTGTCAAATGCTCTAATTTATACCCAATTATTATAAAATATGAACTTTTAAAGTATCTAAAATAAATTGTTTTTATTTTTAATTGAATTTAACCATTTTGGACTTATATTTTGAGAGCCAAAAATTGAGAAAAAGATGGGTATTTTATCTATTGGGCTTGTGTTATTTTTTTTTAAACAAAAAAAAATGGGCTTGGAGTGGGGCCCATAGTATTTCTAAAATAGTATTTCTTTATGAAAAACACAAAGATAAATGGTGGGGATAGCCTTCTTGCAAATGAACCACTATTCTTGTGTGATTTCATACTCAAAATCCCTTAAATATGTTCATTTATCTTGCTGTCCAGAAAATGGTCTGTGTTTGGACGACCATTTAGAGAATATTTCAAGTTCAAATTCGTTTTTACTTTAAATAGTGTTCATATTTTATGAGTTGGGGTTCTAATCCAAGTGGTCTCGCTCAAAAACATTGAGTTTTGACCCCCAAATGCTCATAAAAAGATGCATGTGCATCTGGAAGTTCAAGAGTAGGTAAACCCTACTCTGAACGACCATAACTCTTTGAATATTCTTCCAAATCACTTGATTTTTCTTCTGAAATTTAATTTAATGTGTTACCTTTCATATGCCACTAATTTCGTTCAAAAGTATGGTGATTTGAGGTTCCAACTGATTAAAACAAAATGAGTGTGCAAATTGTCAAAGAATGACAGATTTGTGCATACATGTTCATTTGGTCATATCTCTTTCAAAACTCAATGAAAAAGGATGAGTCTTCCTTTGAGAGTTAACTTTATCTTCTGCATGCAAGTGGAATCACACAAAAATATGGAGATTTGATCTCTAAACACCTAAAACACTTTAGGTGTGCAATCTGTGAAACCACCAGCAGCTAAACTCTAACTTGTGTGTTGATATCTCCTTTGTTATTTGTCTTTAATGCATGATCCTTCTTCTAAAACTTTCTATATTGAGTTAGGGTTCATATGAATCCGGTTTCACTCAAAAATATGAAGATATGAGGTATTAACCAATTTATTCAAATTAGGTGTGTATTCTGTCAAGAAATGACATAATGGTACATACCACTTTGAGGTGTCATATATTCTTCATAACTTCTTCAAAATCAGTGATTCTTATCTCAAAAGTTTCCTTTATGAGTTATTATTCCAATCCAGCTGGAAATTCTAGAAAACACTGAGTAGAACTCCTCAAATGAGTGATTTACACAACTTACGGTATAAATTACTATATTAACGAGCATAGATGCATTATGTATAATTGGACTATAGACAATCAAGTTCGATGCATGTGGACATTTATAAACTTAAGACTTATTCACCTCCATAAGTAGTTTTAGATCCATAAGTGATGGTTTTTGGGCATTTCTCTTTGTTAGGGAATCGGTAGGCCTTTGGGTGGGGATCGTATCGTTCTTCGGAGTAGCGGAGCTTTGCACAAAGGTGAGTATTCACGGCCCCTCTTTTAAATGTTTATTGCGTTTTAGGGTGTAAAGCATGTTGATTTAAAAGAAAGTGAATTGATTTATATGATTGAAATGAAAATTATATAAATTGTTATGATGAGCAAATTGATAATTTACAAATGATATGTTGAGTTATGTGAAGTCCCCGTGTTACACTACTATTTAACTCTGTTTATTTGAGCCGATGATATTTGTGGATAGCGCTATTTGGTTGACATACCCACCTAACTGGCAAGTAGGGGTGCACTTTATCAATTAAGAATGCTCTACACATGTGGACTTTAGGACCATCGCTGAGGTAGTTCGTGGGGCGTAGAATGTCGTTTAGGCTTAGTAGTGGCTCAATAATTAAATATCATGTGTAAAAGTAATTTGTATATTTGCTGATAAAAATTGAAATGTTTATTATTGATGCGAACATCCGTGTCGCTATGTTTATACCTTGCATATAAAATATTTTTGTGCATTCGGAAACCCGTGAACTCACCAACTCTTTGTAGTTGACCCTTCCGTTTTATCATGCTTTACAGGAAAATAGAGGTAACCGATCAAGGGTAACTTATTTTGTGGAACACCAATCAAGATTTTATATGTATCTTTTTATTTCGTTGTAATTTGTTTGTTAAGACAAAGTTGTCGAATTATAAACTTTTAAACTGTAAACGTTGATGTTTTATTTATGAATGTATAGTTGGTGTTTATATTCCTACTGCTGTGAACTTGAACTGTCTTACCCCGTGTTTCCGCTTTAGCGGGGTGTGACAGACTTGGTAACAGAGCTTTAGGTTATAGAGAACACCGGTTTTCTACCAAAAAAACAAAAAAAACCATGCACTATAACCAAAATTTTCAAAAATAAATTCTTTAGATAATTTTTTTTTTAAAAACTTACTACTATTATAATTAGAATAGGCATCGTTCTAACATATCATAATTAGGCAAAGCCTGATCACCTATGTCTAAATATGGTATGAATAAGAAAAAGTAGGCATAGATCGGAAACCTCTTATTTCAAATTGAAAATATGATTTTTTTATGTGAGTTCACATGTGTATTATAAAATGTTTTTGACATTTGTTAAAATTTCTTTTTTATATATCACAACATTATGTCATCATCCGACCTTTCCCCAGATGAGTCCGGTTACGTTACCGGCCGAGTTAGGAGTGACGACCCGAATCACGACGATTATGACCCATCCGAACATAGCTACGAGGAGGATCCGCTGACTCCTCCGCTCAATCACTTACTCCTATGCATGTACCTTCACCCGCCGGCGAGGGTACATCTCGAGGGCCGAGGACGATAAGAACCGCTCGAAAGCGTGTTCTCCCTCGTCGGAGTGTGACTTTTACAGTTTCTGCCATACCTTCGAGGGAACTGTCACAGTCACGATCCCGGTCATGAAGTATTACTCCTCCTCCCCCGGCTATAGGAGTATGACCGCGTGGTAGCGCGCGTGGACCTCAGGGATGGCTAATGAAGTAGAGCTCCACAGGCCTATGTTGGACCATTATCGACAATCCATAGACGACATCATAACGGTCTTGCACACACATGACGAGTTTACAAATAGAGTCATGGAGGTTGCCTTTTTTGCTAGGTTGGCGGTTCGGAGGATGCACACTTACCTAGAGTAGGTGATAGGAGCTCTGGTGATCCTATTAGGAATATTGATTTGGTTGGTGATGCGTTAGTAAACCTGTTTAGGCAAAGCTTTTGGATTAAAAACACTTTTATTTCGGTCTTGTTTATTTTAAGTTGTAAACAATTTCTACCTTTTGGGATTTGTATTTTGAATCTTGTGATGAATGTTATGTGTTATGCTTATGAAAGATATCCATGTTTCATTGTATATTTCTTGATTTTAGGTCTAGTTGATTGATATTAGACGTACAATATATTATAAGCTTGAGCTTAGTAAGTAGAATTAGATTGGAATTAGTAATAGAAATCTGATCGAAACTCAATTTGAAAAGTTGTGTTTTAGATCAATGCCTCCAAGAAGACAAAATCCCGATGTTATACGATTGGTATCCGAACAGCTCATGGCAGCGCTACCAGGTATTGTTAGCCAAGTAGCAGCTGGTTTAAACGCTAATCAAAATAACAACCAGGGATCTGGAGATAGGGGATGTACGTATAAATCCTTTAGGAGTTGTAATCCTAAAGAATTCCACGGAACTGAAGGAGCTGTCGGATTATTAGCCTGGATGGAGGGTATGGAGTCCGTCCTCCACATCAGCAAATGCACGGAAGGAAACAAAGTAGAGTTTGCTACTTGTTTATTGCAAGGGCGAGCATTGACTTGGTGGAACACTCAAGTGCAAACTAGAGGTCGGGAAGCAGCAAACAGTCTTACATGGGAAGATTTCAAAAGAATGCTGAAGGAAGAATATTGCCCAAGGAGTGAAATTCAGAAGCTGGAAGCAGAGTTGTGGAATCACGAGATGAAAGGGAATGATATAGACTCTTATACTGCCTGTTTTCATGAGCTGGCAAAAACGGTACCACATTTGGTAACACCTGAAGAAAACAGAATCGATAGATATGTTTGGGGTTTATCTCCTGTAATACGAGGAGATGTTACTTCCGCAGACCCGAAAACCCTACAGCAAGCGGTGAGTTCGGCAACCAGACTCAACAATAACGCTACTCGTTCAGGATTGTTTAGAACAGACAAGGCATTAGGAAAAAGGAAGATGGATGAACCTGCAAGGAGACAGTTTGGAAAGAGGACGGGCAAGGAGCAAAGAACGTCAGGAAATTATGGAATTCAGGCATCGGCAACAGATAAAGGAAAAGGGACGTACCCGAGGTGCGATAAATGTAATAATCATCATCAAGGAAAATGCATTACTTGTCTCAAGTGCAACAGGAGAGGCCATGTTGCGAAGGATTGCAGGGTTGGTGAGAAGAGAGCATGTTATGAATGTGGGAGCACAGATCACTTCAGGAACAGATGCCCAAGACGGAATTGGAGACCAGACACTAGGCAACCGCAACTAGCGAATCAAGGGAACCAAGGAAATCAAGCACGAGGTCGGGTATTTGAAATTGGAGCGGAAGAAGCAAGACAAAACCCAGATGTAGTTACAGGTACGTTTCTTCTAAACGATCATCATGCATCCGTACTATTTGATTCTGGAGCAGATAGGAGTTTTGTGTCATTAGATTTTAGACCAAAGATAAATCTGAGGCCTCAAAAGTTGAAAGAATCAGACGTAATTGAATATGCCAACGGTCAAGAATGTAGGGTCAACGATGTAATTATGAACTGCACTATAAACATATCTAGTAGGGATTTCTGTATAGATTTAATCCCGATTAAACTAGGAATTTTTGACATAGTTGTGGGCATGGATTGGTTATCCAAAAACCGAGCCGAAATTTGTTGCTCCGAAAAGATCGTTCGAATTCCGTTACCCGAAGGGGGGAAACTCGAAGTACACGGAGAGAAACCCAGGAGGGGTATTAAAATAGTGACGTGTATGAAGATGCGTAAATATTTGAGAAAGGACGGCAATGCATTTTTGGCTCATGTGGTAGATAAAAAGAACAAAGAGAAGAGCATTCAAAATCTTCCGATAGTACGAGATTTTCCTGAAGTATTTCCAGATGAGTTGCCCGATTTACCCCCGCAAAGACAAGTTGAGTTTCACATAGAGTTAGTTCCAGGAGCCGCACCTGTAGCAAAATCACCTTACCGGTTAGCGCCGTCAGAAATGCAGGAAATATCAGAACAACTTCAAGAGCTACTCGATAGGGGATTCATCAGACCCAGTTCTTCACCTTGGGGAGCTCCAGTTTTATTTGTCAAAAAGAAGGATGGATCTTTTCGAATGTGCATTGATTACAGGGAACTCAACAAGTTGACAATCAAGAACCGGTACCCTCTTCCTCGAATCGATGACTTATTCGACCAACTTCAAGGTGCTACATACTTCTCGAAGATCGATCTTAGGTCTGGATATCACCAAATGAGAGTCCGAGAAGAGGATATTCCCAAAACAGCGTTTAGGACTCGTTACGGTCATTACGAGTTCCTAGTTATGCCCTTCGGGCTAACAAACGCACCGGCAGTCTTCATAGATTTGATGAATAGAGTATGTCGACCATACCTAGACAAATTCGTGATCGTGTTTATAGATGATATACTCATTTATTCTCGGGACAAGAAGGAGCATGAACATCATTTAAGGTTGATACTAGAATTGCTCAAGAACGAAAAGTTGTACGCCAAGTTCTCCAAATGGCGAATTTTGGATTCGAGAAGTACATTTTCTTGGCCATGTAGTAAATTAAAAGGGAATTCATGTTGACCCAGCAAAAATCAAGGCCATTAAGAAATGGGAAGCCCCGAAGACACCAACCGAGATGCGTCAATTTCTTGGATTAGCAGGCTATTACAGACGATTCATCGAGAATTTCTCCAGAATCGCACAACCACTAACAACTCTAACCCGAAAAGATAAAAAGTTTATTTGGGGAGAAAAACAAGAAGAAGCCTTCCAGACACTCAAACACAAGTTATGCAACACACCGATTCTGGCTCTACCCGAAGGAGTAGATAACTTCGTAGTCTACTGTGATGCTTCACATCAGGGAATGGGCTGCGTGTTAATCCAAAAAGACAAGGTTATTGCATACACATCAAGACAACGGAACATTCACGAGAAGAATTACACTTCTCATGATTTGGAGCTAGGAGCGGTGGTATTCGCACTCAAGATCTGGAGACATTATCTCTACGGTACTAAGTGTACTATATTCACAAATCACAAGAGCCTTCAACATATTTTTGACCAGAAAATGTTAAACATGAGGCAAAGAAGATGGGTTGAACTACTTAGTGACTACGACTGTGAAATAAAGTACCATCCAGGCAAGGCTAATGTAGTAGCCGTCGCGTTAAGCAGAAAGGAAAGAGTAAAACCGACAAGAGCACGTGCTATGGGAATGATGGTTCTGACGAGTGTAAAGACTCAAATACTGGAAGCACAAGGAGAAGCTTTGAAAGAAGAGAATTTGAAGAATGAAACCTTGCAGCACCTAGAGAAGGAATTTGAAATGCAGACAGATGGGGTACATTACTCTAAGAATAAGGTATGGGTACCGAAAGTTGGTGATCTACGATCAATCATTTTGGACGAAGCCCATCGATCCAGATATTCGATTCACCCAGGAACAAATAAAATGTATAAGGATTTGAAAGAATATTATTGGTGGCCAGGGATGAAGAAAGATATTGCTTTGTACATAAGTAAGTGCTTAACATGTGCTCAAGTCAAGGCCGAACATCAGAAACCATCTGGTCTACTTCAACAACCCGAAATACCACAATGAAAATGCGAGCAAATAACAATGGATTTCGTGACTAAGCTACCCATAACTGGAAAGGGGCACGATGCTATATGGGTTATAGTAGATCGACTTACCAAATCGGCTCATTTCATTCCCATTCGCGAAGATTTCAGCATGGAAAGGCGTGCACAAATCTACATTAATGAAATAGTTACACGGCATAGTGTGCCTATTTCCATTATTTTGGACAGAGATACACGATTTACATCGCGATTTTGGCAATCTCTTCAAAAGGGTTTGGGTACGCGTTTGGATTATAGCACTGCCTATCATCCTCAAACAGATGGTCAATCGAAAAGAACTATTCAAACGTTAGAGGATATGCTGCGTGCATGTGCAATAGATTTTGGTGGGAGTTGGGTACCCACCTGCCACTAGTTGAATTCTCTTATAACAACAGCTATCACACCAGCATAAAATGTACACCATACGAAGCTCTATACGGACGTAAGTGCAGATCACCGCTTAGCTGGGTAGAAATCGGAGATAGACAGTTGACAACGCCCGATATCATTCAGGAAACCACTGACAAGATCTCAACCATCAAAGAAAGGCTCAAGTCAGCAAGAGATCGTCAGAAGAGTTATGCGGATAATCGGAGAAAGCCGTTGGAATTCCAAGTGGGGGATAAAGTACTTCTTAAGGTGTCTCCATGGAAGGGACTTGTACGCTTTTGGAAAAGAGGCAAGCTGGGTCCCAGATACATTGGCCCACTCGAAATACTCGAAAGAATCGGACCAGTGGCATACAAGTTGAAGTTACCGCAAAATCTAAGCGCCATCCACGACACGTTTCATGTGTCAAATCTGAAGAAATGTTTAACTGATGAAACATTGGTGTTACCCCTAGACGACGTTCAGATTAACGGTCGGTTACACTTCATCGAAGAACCAATCGAGATTCTGGACCGAGAAGTTAAACGATTGATGCACAGTAAAATCCCTATTATTAAAGTCCGCTGGAATGCGAAGCATGGTCCAGAATATACCTGGGAACGTGAAGATTTGATGAAGCAAAAGTATCTCAACTTATTCACGAACACCCCGGAGAAAGCTACTTCTGAAACTTCGGGACGAAATTTCTCTAACGGGGGAAAATTGTGACATTTGTCAAATTCAAGCTCCTAGGTTAGTTTCTAATAGGTTTATTAGTATTATTATAGATTAGTTATAAGAATTAAGAGTTAGATAAATTAGATTAACCGATTTTTTTTAGAATTTCCGGTAGACGCTTATAAAGCCCGGTTCCGACCCGTGACTGTCTGAAACGTTCGAAATAGTGTCAAATGCTCTAATTTATACCCAATTATTATAAAATATGAACTTTTAAAGTATCTAAAATAATTTTTTTTTATTTTTAATTGAATTTAACCATTTTGGACTTATATTTTGAGAAAAAGGCCAAAAATTGAGAAAAAGATGGGTATAAATTTGGTGGGATCGAGGATGAAAAAAGACCCCCGGTTGAAGTGCCATCAAATCCAAAGGGCAACTAGCTAGCCTTAGTAGTAAGGACGGAAGTCATACAACCTAGCTCACTCAAAGGCGTAAAGTGTACCACCGGAAAAGTTTCGCTAATCGGCAGGTGCGTTTTTTTGCACTTGACTGGGTGGACAGTTGACCGGAAGAGAACTCCCGATCAGGCTACAAGTGGGACTAGAAGCGAGGGCCTCTCCTTTGTGTTGACCTAGGGGCTAGCCTGCAAGTGGCTTTATCTCTTGGGCTTGTGTTATTTATTTTTAAACAAAAAAAATGGGCTTGGAGTGGGGCCCATAGGCTTGGCCGCCCCCCCCCCCCCCCCTCCCTTAATTCCCATATAAATATTTTTTTTTATTTTGCATTCATTCTTCAATTCAAAATTCAAAAAAATCTCTCATTTCTCTCTCTAAAACTCAAAGGGTTCTTCAAGTTCATCATCTCCATCCCATTTCCAGCCTTGATTCATCCTTATTTCATCATCAAAAGGCAAGTTTTCACAAGAAGATTGAAGCTTTAAACAATATCAAATCAAGGTATGGACTCTCATATATGTTTTGCATCATATTGTGTATATTTTGTGACATTTTCTTTGTGTATTTGCATCCTTTATGAATATGAGTTTGAAGGATGTGCATGCACAAATAAAGGGTTTATAAAAGAGTATTTCTTTATGATAAACACAAAGATAAATGGTGGGGATAGCCTTCTTGCAAATGAACCACTATTATTGTGTGATTTCATACTCAAAAACCCAATAATATGTTCATTTATCTTGTTGTCCAGAAAATGGTCTGTGTTTGGACGACCACTTAGAGTATATTTCAAGTTCAAATTCGTTTTTATTTTAAATAGTGTTCATATTTTATGAGTTGGGGTTCTAATCCAAGTGGTCTCACTCAAAAACATTGAGTCTTGACCTCCCAAATGCTCAGAACAAGATGCATGTGCATCTGGAAGTTCAAGAGTAGGTAAACCCTAATTTGAACGACCATAACTCTTTGAATATTCTTCCAAATCACTTGATTTTTCTTCTGGAAGTTAATTTAATGTGTTACCTTTTATTTGCCACTGATTTCTTTAAAGAATATGGTGATTTGAGGTTCCAACTTATTAAAACAAAACGAGTGTGCAAACTGTCAAACAATGACAGATTTGTGCATACATGTTCAAATGGTCATATCTCTTTCAAAACTCAATGAAAAAGGATGACTCTTCCTTTGATATTTAACTAAATGAGTTCTCTCCTGAATGCAAGTGGAATCACACGAAAAGATGGAGATTTGATCTCTAAACACCTAAAACACTTTAGGTGTGCAATCTGTGAAACCACCAGTAGCTAAACTCTATCATGTGTGATGATATCTCCTTTGTTATTTGTCTTTAATGCATGATTCTTCTTCTAAAACTTTCTATATTGAGTTAGGGTTCATATGAATTTGGTTTCACTCAAAAATATGAAGATATGAGGCATTAACCAATTTATTCAAATTAGGGGTGTATTCTGTCAAGAAATGACAGAATGGTACATACCACTTTGAGGTGTCATATATTCTTCATAACTTCTTCAAAATCCGTGATTCTTACCTCAAAAGTGTCCTTTATGAGTTATGATTCCAATCCAACTGGAAATTCTAGAAAACACTAAGTAGAACTCCTCAAATGAGTGATTTACTAACATGGTGTAATCTGCCATATCAGTTGTGACCCTTTGCATTGCATAAATTATTGGAATCATTTTTACATATCCAAAATTCCTTAAATTTGGTCACAATGACCATAACCCAGTACCATATCACATATGAAAATATGGGAAACTATATCATTTTGGAAGTCTCTACATTTTGAACATTTTGAGTACTATAAGTTTCTGTCCAGAAGTGAAATTCTGGAATTTCTTGATTTTAACAATTATTGATCATTTGATGGTTTATAACACAACTTACGGTATAAATTACTATATTAACGAGCATAGGTGCATTATGTATAATTGGACTATAGACAATCAAGTTGGATGCATGTGGACATTTATAAACTTAAGACTTATTCACCTCCATAAGTAGTTTTAGATCCATAAGTGATGGTTTTTGGGCATTTCTCTTTGTTAGGGAATTGGTAGGCCTTTGGGTGGGGATCGTATCGTTCTTCGGAGTAGCGGAGCTTTGCACAAAGGTGAGTATTCACGGCCCCTCTTTTAAATGTTTATTGCGTTTTGGGGTGTAAAGCATGTTGATTTAAAAGAAAGTGAATTGATTTATATGATTGAATGAAAATTATATAAATTGTTATGATGAGCAAATTGATAATTTACAAATGATATGTTGAACAAGTAGAACAACAAAAATTGTTTGCGCTTAGACTGATTAGTAGATTAACAGAATAAGGCAAATCAGTCTTGGAAACAAATGATTTTGCATCAACTACATGAGATGTATGTGGCGTGTTTCCAACAATATCATCTGTAGTTGACTTTTATTTCCAAACCATTTTAAACTTCTTAAAATTACCGGATTTAGCAACAAAATCATTGTGATATAAAGTAGAATTATGAGTCCGAAAAGTTAGAGAATTATATGATTTGGAACTGTTACAATAATTGTTTGATTTATCATTTGAAGAGTTGTTATTCTTATAGAGACTTATTGAAAAAAGAGGATTCATCTTATGAATTGAACTTGAAGTTGTTTTATAACCTTTAAGTTCTCTTAATTTGCACAAAAGATGATATCTTTCTTTTAAAATCAAATCATATTTTGTTTGAAATTTGTATCTCATTTTCTGTTCATTCACAAGATTTGTTTCTAAAACAAATAATTTCTTTGAAAGTTAATCATTTCTCTCTTCAAAAACTTGCTTCTCTTTTTCAAAATCTTTTTCCAATTTTTTGTTTTTAGCAACAATCAAGGCACTTTTCTTTATTATATTTGTCTTATCAGTCTCAAAAACTGTTCTTTCATCTTTCAAAAGTTTATAAAGTTCTGAAATTTTTTTGAAAGTTCCAAACCTTTCGTTTAGAACATTTTTATTTCTAAAATTACAATTGTTGAACCCAGATCCCTATTTGACTCAGTTAATCGATAGATCTAAAAGAAATATAAGAGCGAAAGCAATTTAAATCTATGATTAAAGCTAGAACAGTTAATAGAACAATAAGAACAACATTTGATGACTAATGAGAATTTGTATTCAATAACCTGAAGATCGGATTACAATACATTTTAATGAAAAGCTCTAATTCTCTCCAAGATGATCGACACTTTACAGTGATAACTAACTCTATATATACAACAAAGAGAGAGAAAGTCAACAAGCTAGCTTATCAATAAGTGACACGTCACTCGCACGACTAACAAAATTAGTTACGCACGGAAAGTGTGACAGGCCACGTCTCCAAGAGCGCGTGAGTAAAGCAGTTGATATCCAGAGGTCTTCAGAGGTCTCTGGCGCTTCTGATGAGAGAGAGATCAGAGGATGAGTCTCTGATTTTGTTCTCTGATGCTTGAGACTTATCCACTTTTGGTTCATACTTTCATAACAAGTTCTAACAATCTCCCCCTAAGTATGAAATCTAGAACTAAGAATTACATGACAAAACAGAAGTTCATTTCGTTACATTTAAATAATTACAATAAAGGGATTTACAATATAAAAATCAAAAAGCAGCATCAACTTGGCTATCGCTTGTCAGCTTCAGTCCCTGTTGTGAACGGAGAGTGGGCAGAAGGGAAGGAGGTCCTCAGGCATCCTTTGCTCACGCTCATAGGGGCAGCATGGTGTTCTACTCCGTGACTCTGAGTACAAGATTTCCGGGATCAAGAAACTATCAGGATGAAATGTAGTGATCTTGTGAAATTGATCAGTGATATGTCTTAGCTTTACAATCAAATTCAGTTGTTGATACATCCTTTCAGCAGCAATTCTAAGGTGAGCTCGTTTTCCTGTATCATCCATTTGAAGGGATGCAAACCCTTTGGCAATATCCACAATTCCAGAAGAGTATTTGTGAGCTTCTTTAATTCTAAAGAAGCTTTTTCTTTTTGGTCCCTTGATTACAATTCCATCCTTTGGATCTGTCAAAATTTTCCCAGCAGGGATATGCTCGATCCCTTCTCTTTCTTCATTAGGTTCAGAGACTCTTAAGATAGTCGCTTTGAGATCCAATGTTGTTTGAAAGTCTACCTGCTTTCTGTATGTCACAAAAGCTTCCATACACCTTATGATTCTGAAGAAGGACACTTTGTCTTGAGCATCGTTCCTTTGATTCATCTTGTTCTTCATAAATCTTTCCAAAGGTATTAAGTCAGACGGATTGATCGATAGCAGATCATTATCACAGAAGTAATGTTTCTCTTTATCTTCCATTTCCACCTCATAAATAGTATACAGCAACTCTGTATTTTCAAACTTTACATGTTTGACTCCGGTAATGCGTCTGATTAGGGAAAATTTGCCTGTGGCTCATAACTCTTGTCTGTGGCTCATAAATCTTGTCTTAACTTCATCACTCACATTGTAGTCATTGGCAAAATTTGGAAGCATCAGAAATACCTTGTGACCAGTTGCTGCGTATATATGCTTGTATTCAATTTCTGTTGAGGTGGGTACTTTATGTTAGGTCTATTATTTTAATTGTGACAAAATAAGGAAAGGATAAGCTTTAATTGTAAAAGGAAGTTTATAATTCCTTAATCTCTTTCCTTCCTTAATTAGTTTAGACCTTTCAATATAAATAGGAGTCTATGTTTATCATTAGAAGAAGTCGATTACCCTAGAGCTAAATTACTTTCATATCAACATTGTAATCGCACAAGTGAGATATACGACTACGGAAATTCTCTAAACACTTTGTTCTTATCGCTTTAATAGTTAATATCATTGTGATTGCAAATATTGGGATCAACAAGTGGTATCAGAACAGACGATCAGAGTTCTTTTTCGATTTTCTGAAGTTTTTCACGAAACAGAAGGTAAATTATCGATTTCTGCTGCTTTGAATGTTTCTCGATTTATACTATTCATGCTTCACCCGATAAAAAGTTGTTAGATATTAAAGTATGAGTCAAAGAAGAGATGTCTACAAATGTCAACACACACTTCTTGTTATAACTAATTGTTGTTAGACGCTCCCTTTATGACACATGGCACTTTGTAATTGGCTAGCATTTTGACTTTCTGTCTTTGTATCTGTATAAATAGCATTGTATTGTGTTTGTAAAAAGAGTCGATTAATACATTTACATTTTGAAGAATACTGTGCGTAATTCATTTCATGATCTTTGTTCTTCATTCTGTTTACTGTTCTATTGATTTAAATTGTTAATTGATCTGCTTCCGCAATTCACTCAGATTCAATACTCTCAATTAACAATCGGTTTAAAGGAATCTGGAACCAACAATTGGTATCAGAGCCTTCTAATCAATCTATTGATTATTAGATCTCTTCCATTGAAAGAATTCCTTTCAATCGAACAGTATTTTCTCAGATTCAAAATTTGTTTATCAATCCACTCTGTTTTACGAAATTTTGTTGAATCGTTAACAATCTTCTCTTAAATTGAGTCATTCATTTTGTTATCTGAAGAAACAGTGATATTATTGACCTGTTCTTCTTGAGATTTAATTGTTCTAAATTTCTTTCAAATCTTCAAATTTTCTCTTCTATCATACTCAAATGACAAATTCGAGCTTGAATGCTGTTTATACGTCTGGGTCCCTGACTAAACCTCCAACTCTTGTACGTGATGAATACCCACAATGGAAGATTCGAATGGTTAACTTCTATGAGGGATTGGATGCTGAGTTATATCCAATTATTCAAAACGGTCCGTTTGTTCCCACCACTACTATTCCCAGAATTCCAGCCACTGCAAATTCAGATGAGGTACCAGCAAGACTGGTTCAGAAGTCAAGGAATAACTGGACTGATGAAGAAAAAGCTAAGGTGGAATTAGCTAAGAAAGCTAAGTCTCTGTTGATAATGGCCATTCCAAATGAGATTTTTCAATCTGCGGACTCATGTGACACAAAGCAAAAGATTTATGGGATCAACCGGAGAATCTCTTAGAAGGTGGTGCGAAAATGAAAAAGAACGAGAAGAGCCCAAGCTCTAAATGAATATAATAGTTTTCAAGCACCGACCGATGAATCTCTCGGAACAAACATTTCATCGATTCAACAATCCGATTAATCTCTCGCAAGAGATGTGACATTGTTAGATCAAAGGAAGACAACAATGTTCTATTTCTCAAAAGGTTAAACCACGAATGGTCAAATCTATCCATGTCACTACAAGCCAATCGGGATCTTGAACAATGGTCGCCGCATGATGTATTCGGTACATCGCAAGCTCATGAAAAAGAAGTTGTTCGTAAAAGAACAAACATCGGAGGTCCTACGGCTTTGATCTCGAAACAAAAGGAATCGAGAAGACGAAGTGATGACGAGGAAGAAATCGAAGGCCTTCATATCGTAGAGCGCTCCGGAAGATGACTGCGAATCGGATGATGAAATTAAAGCGTTTGCCGACTCTACGGCTTTAATAACCAAGCAATTTACTAATCGTTTTGGAAATAGGTCTTTGAAAGGAAATAAACGATTTGATCGTCCCTATGTTCCTAAACAAGAAGTACGAGAGTAGAGAAAACGAAGAAGAAAAGAAAGAAGAAGAATTAAAAAGGAAGAAAGATGTACGCTACGGATGTGGCAAACCGGACATTACTCGAGAGATTGCGAGAGGAGCTGCGGAAAAGGATAAGACTTATTACAAAACAAATATAAGTACAATGTCACCGAAAGAGCACACTTTGCGTAAAAAGAAAAGCTGGGTGCAAGATGAATCCGGCGGTGATGAAGCCATGTTACGTGGAATGGCAAACACAAACCAATCGAGAGGATCAACCCTGCGAGTCACCGGTTAGTAATTTCTGCTGGATCATCCGAGCTTGAACAAACGATTGTGATGTTATCAAACAATTTTGAGGAACTAAAACTCGAAACTCACAATCGAAAAGAAATTACGAAAAAATACCGAGAAAACTCTTTCTACAATCAAAAGGGAAAGAGATATTTTCAAAAGAGAAATGGATTTACTTACGAGAAGAAAAACTCGAATTAAATACGCAAAGGAAACAATTTCCATGAGTTTAAGACTTTACGAAGAAAAACTTAAAAAGGAAATTTTGAATCTCAATAAACTTACGGAAGAAAAAAGGAAAGAAATCGAGAGACAAAGAGAGTGATAGACTCAACTACGTAGCACTTAAAAACTATTTTCGTAAAGAGAGAGAATTTTTACACATTGAACTTCAACGAGAAAAAGCTACGATTATAACATATACGGATGCACGAAGGTTCATGACAAAATTAACACACAAGTAGGAAGATGCGGACTTGGTTTCGAGGACCTAGATCCCTACACGTGTAAGAAAAGGTCGGATACGAAATCCGTTTTTGTGTTGGACAAATACGAAGCCAAAGTTTCCAATTTTGTATGAAAAATCTATTTTTAAAAAATCTAGATATGAAAATCATCATAAAACAAGCAAACTTCAATTCGAAAATATTGAATATTGTTGTAAAACAAATGTTGATCTAAATAAAGTTCAGAAGAAAGATGATATTTTCAATTTTGGTTCAAATAAACATACAATTTTGAATCCAGAGGCAGCTATTTTTGTTCCAAGTCAAGCAGAGGAAGATCTACGACTTATGTTTGAAAGCGAATTCTCTCTACTCTGGACAAGTATTTTAGAAATGAAACTCTTTGTGAGAATCATCCAGAGATCACTCCTGTTCATTTGAAGATTTACATCTTTACGAAACTCAAGAAAGTTTGTTCGAGATTACGTATCCATGGGAGAATGACAATAATGATGAAGAATTTTTTGATAACTACGAAAATTACATTTCAAATTTAGAAATAAATTCTTTTAAATCATCAAAAGTTATCACCAATAATTCAGAAATTAATGATAAAAAGGATGATTATTTGTATACTGATAAATCTCAAGAAATCAGAACTTCTGATAGAGATTGTGCTAAACTTTTAAGTGGTATACCCATTCTTCCTGTTTCTGTTCCAGAACCGAGAAAATTAGTATCTATACATCCAGACTTCTTCGATATGTGTCTCAAAGCCAAAACATGTCTTGAACTTGAGAAAGAGGCAGAACTCAAAAACAAAGTGCAAAATCAAAAGATTTTAAACTCTACTCTTCCGAAGTTTACTAATATTCAAAAAGGCAAATGGAAATCCTCTAATTCTTATGTTCCTTTTTCAAGTAAATAACGAGCTTCGCAAAAGTAGATCGAGAGGAAGAACACGAGAGAAGAAAACGCCAGAACTAAAACAAAAGTCTAGTCTAGATAGGTTCTATAGAACAACTAATACTAGAAAAGACTTTAGAAAGAATAATTGTAATTACCATTCTCGCAATGAAAATTCAATTCAATCTTCTATGTTTCAGTCTTACGAATGTTTTTCACTGTTCTTAAAGTTAAAACAATTTTTCTCGCAAATCTCTACGATCATTCCAATTCAAAATATGGTTGTCACAAAAAGAATAAAACTCAAAAAAATCAAAAACCAAAAATAAAGTCTTTACCTTCTGTTAAATCAAAAAACGAGCATACTCCAAAAGCTAACATAAAAGGACCCATTATGCGATGGGTACCTAAGAAATTCTGATTTTTTTTTATTGCGAAACGGCGTGTGCATATCGGTATCTTGACTCGGATGCTCGAGGCACATTTCGGATCCCAAAATTTACTATCTCAATTCAAGGACAAATCGAGGTGGAGTAGTAACTTTTGGTGATAATGGTAAGGGTCAAATAAAAGGCTACGGAACTCTACAAGAAGGTAATATCACCTTATCAAAGGTAGCTCATGTTTCTGGCTTGAAACATAATCTCCTTAGTGTAAGTCAACTTTGTGATTCTAAAATACTAGTAGTATTTGATGAAAAACATTGTTATTTATTCTCTAAGGCAGGTGAAGAACTTGGGAGAGCAGACAGGAAAGGTAACTTGTATATGATGAATTTTACCTCTAAGGATGGTAAGGAAACTTTATGTCTCATCTCCAAAAAGAGTGAGGTTGCGTGGCTCGGCATCATAAAATGTCTCACTTAAATTTTAATAATCTTGAGATGCTTGTTAAAAACAAACCGGTATCCGGACTTCCCGGATATTCATTTTCAAAAAGATCACCTGCCCCGCATGTGAAATGGGCAAAATTAAACGAGCATCTCATAAAACAAAAAGTGATCATTCTTGTAGTAAACCTACTGCAATTATTACATGTGGATCTCTGTGGTCCAATTGCAATTCAGAGTCTATCTGGTAAAAAGTATATTACGGTACTAATTGATGAATTTTCCGGATATACTTGGCTTGCTTTCGTTCGTCAAAAGTCGAAGTCCCGGTGGTACTACGAGAATATGATGACCGAGAATTCAAGTTCTTCTACATCGAAGATTCGGCGGCTTCGAAGTGATAATGGTACGAGAATTCAAGAACGCCAAGCTTGAATCGTATCTTGTTGAACAAGGAATTACTCAAAACTTCTCTGCCGTTCGCACTCCACAACAAAACGGTGTAGTTGAACGTCGCAACGAACCTTGGTTGAAGCGACCGAACGATGCTCGCGGCTTCACGGTCTCCCAATCCACTTACGGGCCGAAGGCGTCGCCATCGCTTGTTTCACTCAAAACCGTTCAATTATTGTCAAGAGGCATCTCAAAACCTCTTATGAGCCGATTAATAAAAGAAAACCATACGTAAAAAATTTTCATATCTTTGGTTGCGGATGTTTTATCTTAAACGACGAGAGATAATCTTGGCAAATTTGATCCAAAGTCCGATGAAGCTAAATTTTTAGGCTACTCGTTAAATTCAAGAGCTTTCCGAGTTTTTAACTTACGAACAAAAAGCTGTTATGGAAAGCATCAACATTGACTTCGATGATAACACTCAACCGACTTCGAACACTCTACTTCGAACTCAAGCTTAATCTTGTTACTTCCGAGCTATCTTTCGGGTTCCGGAGAATCCGAGATTGATGCTATTTTTCATGATTTTACGGGCGACGAAGTTGTGTCGGAAGCTATATCACCTCCACATTTGCGGATACCGGATATTCTCCAAGCCTCGGGCATTACTCTCTACGGTCCTCGCTTCTTCGTTTCCTCGACACGTCTATTTTTCCGAAGTTCCCACTACTACATACGCCGGTCAAGACGCTACTTACGTTTCATCATGCGAGGGAGACACAAGGACGGGTGACAAAACGGATACCGGAAGGACATACGAGAAGAAAATAAAGAAGATTTTGTGTTTCCGGATGAAATCATTTCGTCAAATGAAACAACCCATTCAATTTCTCAACCCGGAATGACGAAATGGACTAAATCTCACACACGAGATCTTATAATTGGTAGTCCTTACGAGGGGGTCGAGAACACGATGCGCTACGCAAATGAAGCATTCTTTGTTAATTTTCTTAGTATGATCGAACCTAAACGTGTACATGAAGCCTTAGTTGAACCAAGTTTGGGTGGATGCTATGCAGGAAGAACTACTTCAATTCGAAAGAAATAAAGTTTGGCGTCTTGTTCCTTTACCAAAAGGCAAAGTTGCTATTGGCACAAAATGGTATTTAGGAACAAAAAGGATGAAGATGGAATTGTTGTCAGAAATAAAGCTCGTTTGGTGGCTAAAGGCTACTGTCAAGAGGAAGGTATCGATTATGATGAAACCTTTGCTCTGTTGCAAGACTAGAAGCAATAAGATTATTCTTGGCTTTCTCTGCATACAAAAACTTCAAAGTCTACCAAATGGATGTTAAATGTGCATTTCTTAATGGATGTCTAAAAGAAGAAGTGTATGTCGAACAACCTGATGGTTTCAAAGATGCAAAATATCCAGAATATGTTTATCTTCTTGACAAAGCTTTGTATGGTCTAAAGCAAGCCCCAAGAGCTGGTATGAACGACTATCGAAGTTTACGATCGACAAAGGATATGAAAAAGGTAAAATCGATACGGCTACGTTCATCAAAAGAGGCAAAGGTATGTTAACTATAGTTCAAATTTACGTGGATGACATAATATTTGGTTCTACTCATCAAACGAAGTTGATTTGTTTTCTAAGTTGATGGAAAGCTGAATTTGAAATGAGTATGATGGGAGAATTAACTTTCTTCCTAGGACTTCAAGTTAAACAAAGTACCTACGGTATCTTTATAAATCGAGCAAAATATGTTTCGACATGCTTAAAAAGTTTCATCTTCAAAACTCATCATCCATGAAAACACCCATCTCTCCCGGTATGAAATTAGGACACGACTCCTCACGGTAAATACGTTGATATTACCGGCTACGGAGGAATGATTGGTTCTCTTTTATATTTAACGGCAAGTAGACACGATATTATGTTTGCCACTTGTCTTTGTGCTCGTTATCAAGCCAATCCTAAAGAGTCTCATTTGGTCTTTGTAAAAGAATTTTTAGGTACTTAAAAGGTTCACCATCGTTGGGCCTTTGGTATCCTAAAAATTCTGGATTTGATTTAATGGCGTATACGATTCGATCATGCGGGTTGTAAGCTTGACGGAAAAAGTACATCGGGTATTTGTCAACTTCGGGAAATCGACTTATAAGTTGGACATCCAAGAAACAAAGTTGCGTATCCACATCTACGGCGGAATTTGAATATGTTCTTCGCTAGTTGTTGTTCACAAGTTATTTGGATGAAGACCCAACTCAGAGATTATGGTCTGATATACGATAAGATTCCCATCCTATGTGATTCTAAAAGTGCTATCGCCATTACAGAAAATCCAGTTCAGCATTCCAAAACAAAGCATATCGATGTCAGGTATCATTTCATCAAGGATCATGTCGAAAAGGGTACAATCGAAATGTATTTTGTTTCTACTGATTATCAACTTGCTGATATTTTCACAAAAGCTCTTGATGAGAGTCGTTTTAACTTCTTAATTAGCAAGTTGGGAATGCTTAATATGTAACAATGACTTCTTCGAAGCATCCGGAAGCCTACGAACTATTCGACGATACTTCGAAGTCATCGAAGTCTACGATCTTGTCGAACTCTTCAGAAAACTTCAGAAGCCTCTGAATTACTCTGATTTTCTGTTTCATAATAATATTCTTCTTTCAAGATATATCATAAAGTACAGATTGAGAAACGAGGTAAAGAAGCTACTACAGGGGGAGTTCATCATTCAAGGAGGAGTTTACCATTCAAGGGGGAGTTTACCATTCAAGGGGGAGTTTACCATTCAAGGGGGAGTTTACCATTCACAGGGGAGTTTCACAATGAAGAAGATATTCGTCTAAGTCTAACTCTGGTTAGCTGTCTTCTGATTTACTATTTTACTTAAATTTTATTTGAATCTATCTGCTCTGAGTTTCTCTTGCCGCCAAGGTCTCTTAGACTTTTGATTCATTTCAAATTTTTTTTTAAATATAAATCAAGTCGACATGTTCTTCAACTAAATTTTCTATAAATTGATAATTCTTATAATTTCCATTAAATATATAAATTCAATCAACTCTTGCCTCCAAGGTTGTTTAAATCTATATATTTAATGCAAATACTTCTTTATTATTCTTTTATAGAAACTAAACTCTCATGTGATTTTTGTTCTCACTTGACTGATTTTTAAACTTAAATAAATAAAATTAAGATTAAATTCTGTGTTTATTCAATTAATTCAAAATTAATTGATTAATTTAAACAGATTTTTTTTATTACTTTTGTTTATTTCTGCTTTTAAGAAAAATCGCATCTGCTACTAAATCATCATCATACATGTGTCTCGTCGTACACGTGTCTCCAATCGAAACCCTGCATGTGTATACCCGCGTGCTTACCTCAGCTCAAATGAACCGTTTTTTGTTTCTCCCCAAACTGAATAACCCCTTCCCATTCTACAGTTTCTCTCTCACTTAAAACCCCCAATTTCAACCTTCATCTTCTTCCTCGCAAATATTCCCTAAATCAGTGTTTATTCTCATTGCAAAGACAAAGTGTTCTACTGTCAAGCATTCAAAATTTCAAAATGGCTTCCAACTGTGCCCATCCTACCAACAATGATGAAGACGAATCATCGATTCCACCGCCGATAGTACTCCCATTGTAAAGCGCCATTGAAGGCGAACAATGTGCGAGTCTTGCTCAACCCTAACACTTATCAACCGGAATTTCGCATCATGATCGAGTTTCTACAACGACACCCGGTTGAATCGAGCCCTAACCCTAACCAACCCAAACATCCCCGAAATCTATGTCCAAGAACTGTGGCAAACAATGATCATCAAAAATGATGAAACACTCGCCGGTTCTGTCACCCATCCTGAACAAGTGGAAATTGCTGTTCAAATCCCAATCACCAAAAGAAAACTCGCCAAATATTTTCATCTTCCCTATCAGTGATCGAAGTCGACGGGCAAACCATTCCCAATCCTGCCCTAGAAGAAAACCCTTCCACAGAAGCCCTCCTAGCCTTCATCAATCTTCTGGGTTACAATGAACCTCTAACCAGGCTGTCCGAATTCAAAAGGAAGAAGTTACCCCCAATGTGGAATCTACTCGTCTCCATACTCAACAAGAGCCTAACCTGCAAAATAGGTTCTCTGGATCAAGCTAGCCGAAACATTCGACGATTATGTATGCGATGTTCTACAATCGACCCTTGGACTATGCAAGTCTCATCTTCCAAGAGATCAAAGCAAATTGTGCATACTAAGGTGCTCCATCAAAGTCAGGGGAAGCCACTACCAGCACTCATGTTCCCACGATTTCTCTCTCTCATCACTCATCCTGCAATTGGGGCAATCGAAGCTCCCCTGATTCAGCCATTTTGCAAAATTGCATCAATGAGCTCCCATCGATCAACCATTGACAGCATCGGCTACTCTGCACCCAGAGAACTATCCAGGTACATGCTAAACCTAATCCCATCTAGCTCTTCTAATCTCCAAATCTATAGAAGCTCTATGGTTTTCTCAGAACAGAGAATTCCTACCCCAGAGCACTTAGAGCCAGGTGTAGGTGGTCAGGGGTCTGGTGAGCATGAGCTTGAAAAAACTAGGAGTGAACATCCGAGTGCTTCTACCCATGCCGACCTTCTATTAAATGAAGGTACAGAAGATGTCCTCAGAGACACATATGAGTGTTCCTCTCCAATTCCCCAAAGGGCAACCACAACTTCTGAGGTTGACGTCACCACGTCTCCACTCATTGACTTAGAACAGCCAGTTCAAACCACCCAGAAACCAGCCGTTCAGAGGATACTTCTTCTTCTTCTGAATCAAATTCATCTGGGGAAAGCACCTCCACTTCATCATCCTCCCAAAAGGATGATGATGATAATATAAGAGTTCATTCGCCCCAGAACTCGCCACTTCCTTCACCACATGTTCATGTCTCCGTGACTGACATACCAATAAGCACGAGAGGATGCGTCCACATCCTCTCCTAGGATAGATCTTGATGAATTCCCATCGAGAGGGGTTCCGGCCTAGGAATGCACCCCTTACCGGAGTGTTTACACTTCATCAAGGTAAGCATACTTGTCTTGACACCTCATCCTACGATGATGAGGATCTTGTTGAAACGGTCGAACAACCGAAGAGGAGCACATGTGCATAACGACCCTCAAGGATCGGGTTGGAAGTCCTTCTACACTCAACGTCAAAACAGGTGTAGAAGGCCCCTCTGAACGCGAGGGTAAAGGGGCTCCATGTGTTGGAGATGCACCGGTTAAATCTTCTGATTTTGTCACTAATGCAGCGTTCTTGGCATTTGCTGATCAAATTCAGAGATCTGTGGAAGATCTAAAATTATCCGTCACAACTAATCATTCTCTTCTTCTGAGCCTTTCAATTTCAAATTGAAAGGCAGAACTCTCTTTTAGCAGATCTTCAGCGCCAAATGAGTACCTCTCAAGAAGATCAGAAGGCCTATCTTGCTGAACAACTTTTGCTCTTGAATAATGGTCTTCAAGCAAATACAGAGGCAATATCTCAACTTCCCGGAATCTCTACGTGCCTCTCGTAGACTACGGCTCTGCGGTGGCCGATATACAGAAGATTGTCAAGACCATCCTAACTTCTGATGATCCCTCGTGTCTACGCTTGTCAAGAAATGCGATCTCGCCTCTTTCCGGAAGATTATTCTTGAGCGAATGTCGACCATCGCTTCAAAGTACTCTTCCAAGCCCTCCACATCTTCAACCGACCAGAAACTTGCTGCTCTCGAAACTACTATCTCTCAACTTGTGCCTCTGGTTTCTCTTGCTGAGGCGTTTACTTCCAAGAAGAAAGCCAAGGAAGAAAGGGCTTGCAGAAAGGCAGAACTGAAAAGAAAACGTTCTGAGGATCAGGATCCTGATTCTCAGAAGGGGGAGAAAGGTTCTGAGCCTAAGCAAGCCAAACAAACACCACCAGAAACAAACACGACCCGCTGCGCGACTCTTCAACGCCAACACCATCACGGCAACCCTCTTCATCAAAACAAGTGCCACTCACTCCAACACCTGCGGCTACGCATTACGGTCCTCTACCCGGAGATCCCGAGCTAGCTAAGTTTATTACGGATCTTATGGGAAAAAGCAGAATCCCGAGCTCTCCGGCTGAAAGGGCTGAAGTAGTCAGAGCTCACGAAGAACGAGAACGAGCTAAAGCTGCAAAGGAAAGAGCTAAAAGGGCCAGAGAGGAGGATGAGGAAGTGTTCAGAGCTGAAAAAGAGAGAGCAGAAGAGATAATACGCCAGAGGCTAATAGTTGAAGAACAAATAGAGATAGAGAGGGCTGAAAAAGAGAATCTGGAAAGAGAAAAGGCTAGACTTAAAGAAGAACTACAGAGACAAAATTTTGAAGCTGAAGAAAGAGCAAGAGTCAGAGCAGAGGCCGCTCAGAAGCAGAAGGAGATCAGAAGAGAAGAATTTGAAGAAAAATTAAATAAAGTTGGAAACATTGTTGGAAACATTGAACTTCCAACAATTGAAGTTGAGAAAAGGCACATGTATGCTCCAACAGATCAGAAGATTTATCTCATGATGCCTAACTTCGCCAACCAATACAATGTCAGCAGTGAAGTTAAAGATAACTTCATGGCTCATAAACAAGACGAGAAAGACAATTTTCACTACCTTGTTCCAATTACAAAGATAACGACCATGAAACATAAGCAGCTTTCAAGATACACCCATTTGGTACACAATCTACGAGATAGGCAGATCAAACAAAAAAAGTTATTACATATGTGATAATGATGTTGTCCATCCATCCAGTCGATCTCATTTTTACGGAAGAATTTATGAAGACTCGACTTTACGAACGCAAAGATCCACAAGACCGGTTGCCTACACTAGAATTATTACGTGTATGAAATCATACATTAGATACAAAAGGCGGTCGACTTCAGATTGGATTAAATTTCAAAATGGATAATGCGGCTATCTCTGCACCAAATGAGGAACTTGAAGGGATAAGCAAATTCGAGTGGGTAGACTTCTTCTTGAACCGAGAAGAGGGAATCATCTTCAAAAGACCAAATGGAAAGAGCTTCTTTCGCATCAAAGAAGCTCACAAATACTCTTACGAGGTAGTCTACATCATCAAGTGCTTTCTTTGGCTTAGACACGACAAATCCGAAGTTGCAAAGAAAATAGAGAAAAGACTTGATGGACTTCGAAGAACAGAGAGCTTATCAATAATATTTCAAGTATCATCGGCCGTTGATCCTCTGCGAAGAAATTTTTTTTTTGACTTCATACTTAGGGGGAGAATGTTAGATATTAAAGTATGAGTCAAAGAAGAGATGTCTACAAATGTCAACACACACTTCTTGTTATAACTAATTGTTGTTAGACGCTCCCTTTATGACACATGGCACTTTGTAATTGGCTAGCATTTTGACTTTCTGTCTTTGTATCTGTATAAATAGCATTGTATTGTGTTTGTAAAAAGAGTCGATTAATACATTTACATTTTGAAGAATACTGTGCGTAATTCATTTCATGATCTTTGTTCTTCATTCTGTTTACTGTTCTATTGATTTAAATTGTTAATTGATCTGCTTCCGCAATTCACTCAGATTCAATACTCTCAATTAACAATCGGTTTAAAGGAATCTGGAACCAACGAAAGTCTTATCTGTTTTTTCTCGATTCTTACTGCTTTCGTTTAATTGTTTCTCGATTTTATTATACCCGATAAGAATTCTTATTTTTTTTAAGATCTGTTTTTATCGAGTCATACTTCATTCGATTAAAATTTTTGTCGATTCATAGCAAATTCCTTCTTGATTTTAGTCAAACTTATTTAGTCTGTTTTAATTAAAGTTATTCTAGTTTATTTTAATTACTTTACATAAGAAAACTCAGGAACTAGTGACTCTTGCAGCTTTTCTTACTAAAGAATTTTCTAGTAAAGATCATAAACTCTAGTAATTTTGAATTCTTTTTCTTAACTGAACAAATAAGAAACTCAAGAACTTAGACATTCTTGTCCATAAAAAGGCTTGTTCTTTTTGGTCAAGAACCCTATTGTTTTTAGTTTATGGTTTATCGGTTAAGGAATTCAGATTAAGTAACTTTGATTTTTTTATCAAGACCCTCCTAATCGACAAATATTTATGTGTCGAGTGTTTTGGTATCGATATAATCTTCTTATTGATTCAGTTTCTGTCAAGTCAAAAGATTCTTTTCAAATCGAGAAAACTTAGTTATCGAGTCCCTTGTGATCGATAACTTCTTTTTTATCGATTAAAAAATTCTTCTTTAAGAATTTTTTATCAAGTCCACTTTACCCGAGAAATCTTCTTATCAAGTCCATACCACTCGACAAAATTTTTTGTCGATCCTTAGTCACCCGAGAAAACATTCTTGTCGACCCTTAATCAAGCGAGAAAACTTTCTGTTTCATAAAAACACCTCAGAAAATTACCAAAAACTCATTGATCGAGATCTTCAAAGCAAAGTACAATGACCACTTGCGAAGCAATGGCAATTGGTTCAGATACAAAACCGCCTATTCTGTTCCCCGGAGAATATTCTTAGTGGAAAGACCGCTTCCTTGATTTTATTGAACGCCATGATTTCCCGATGAAATCATGCGTTCAATCAATGACGGCCCTCCTCCGGTTTTCTATCAAACTCTTCCAGCCAACCCAAATGCAGAATCTCCCCTCCCTGCTCGACAAGGAGTCAAACCTAAATCTGCATATGATGAAAACAAAAAGAGGATCATGAGAGGAGATCAACTTGCAAGATCATATCTCCTCATGAGCATCCTGAACGATATCTATATGAGTATCGACAGCCATAAAAGAAATGCCAAAGCCATGTGGGAAGAAATAGAGAAATTCATGCTTGGCACAAAAATCGGGACCCAACTCAAAATTACGAATTGCATCTCTCAATATGAGGACTTCAAAGCCAAAGAAGGTGAAAAACTCACTGTCACCTACTCCCAGTTCGTACACTTAGTAAATGAACTACGTAAAATTTGCAAAACAAAGATCGAGAACAACGTAAAATTTGTGAGCAACTTGCTGCCTAAATGGCGTCGATTTGCCAATCAAATTAAACACAACAAATATCTTGCTGATCTCGATCTACATGAAGTCTATGAAACCCTCCTTCAAGATGAAGAATAAGTGCTCGAAGCTATGGAGGCTAACCAAAAGATCAAGAAGCCTTCTGATCCCATAGCTCTAGTTGCAAAAGCTAGCTCGATCACTTCTCATAACTCTCCTCAAGAGGTTATTTCCGAACTGGAATATGAAGACTTTGATTATGATCCGGACATTGCTCAATTCCAACAACAGCTGGCGCTCCTCACAAGAGACTTTCAACAAAAGTTTGCCCGTCTCTCTAACCCAAATCAACAACGGTATGCTTCGGGTAACAAGAATTATGAGAGAAAAACTATTTTCGAAGCAAAATCAAGAGAACAACGTCCGCCAGTTAAACCAGAAGATAAATTCAAGGGTGAAAAGAGTATATACTATAACTGCAGTAAGACCGGTCATTAAGCCCGTGAATGCAAAAAGCCAGTCGTCAAAGATTCAAACTACTTCACCTACAAGTTGATGTTGGCTAAACAAAAGGAGGCCGACAAATTTCTTATGGCGGAAGATGAACAATGGCTCAACCAAGGCAATGATGATGATGATGATGAGGAGAACGAAGTTCAAGCACACTTCAGTCTGATGGCTTATTCTGATGATTCCCCTTCAAACGCTTCCGACTACACACCCGAGGTAAGCCATTCTGACTATAACGCTTTCGTTTCCCAAATGCATGATATGATGCTTAAGTTAAAGGAATTACAATCTAAGTTAAAAACCGAGAAACTCTTAATTTCCAACTTAGAAGCACGCTTGGAAAATAATCATAATCAATTGCTAATTTACCAAACCGAACTTGCAACATCTCAAAGTATTGCACACAATCATCAAACGGAGAAAACTGTTTTTCAAGAAGAAAACATTCTTTTAAAACAACAAATCTCGGATCTCACACTTCAACTTAACAAATCTAAAAAGGAGACCGAAGATTTTTCATCAAAATATGAATTTGTGAGTTTTCAAAGACAAGACCTTTTGGAAAAACTCAAAGATTTGGAACTAAAACTGTATAAAATTGGACAAACTGAGCACACAATTCACTTAAACATCCCAAAAAAGTTAAGTTCAAAAGCTGGAATAGGATTTCATAATCCGAAACATCTAGAAAAGGCCATCTATAATACTCCGACTATCTATAACTTCGAATATCTGAACCTTGGTCTAGATTACAAAATTCCTTGTATGAAGCCGGAGTCCAACGTCGAAGAAAGGGAAGATTGGAAAAGACAAAACAAGAATTTTTCATCAAATTCCTTTCTGCTATCCTCAGAAGATAGAAGAGGAATCTTCAAAAACAAGTCTTCCGAATGACTATTTTCCCTCGTATTTTGACGAAGAACTACAAAATAAAATTACTGAATATAAACCCTACATTTCCACTATATTTTTAGAAAAGCAAATTGTTCAACTTGAAAAAATGTTGGAACTCAAACGTTCTTCGTCGGACAAGGAAAAAGAGGCATTAATCGCTAGAATTCAAACTTTAGAGAACAAAGCTTTATAAACTCAAAACCCCGAAGTTGACACAACTTCAAATATTTCTTCTTGTAAAGCCTTTGTCAGCTCTTATTTGGATGATTGTGATTTTTCATGCTTACCGATTGATCCTAACCATTGTCCTCCAAAACAAAAATGTTCTCTCTCACAAGAACAAACCGATAAGGAATTAGATGACCTTGAGACACAGATTGTTTCGGATACAAATTCTAATCTTTCTTTACTTGACAACAACGAATGTTTAAAAGATTTAAATGCTAAATTTGACTTCAATCCTACAGTTCCAACTCATACGGAGTTTTTGGACAAAGGCAAAAAGCCAATTGAATCAGTTTTGCTTCCGGAAGATCTAAATGAGTGTTCCACAAGTCAAACGATTTACTCTCCGGTTAACCAAACAAATCAAAATAAATTTCTTCCAAAAAGTACTAACAAGCGTCCTATTGATGTTTCAGATGTTCATACTTTAAAGAGCAAACAAGTTTGGGTTGAAAAAGCCAAACGCTCTCCAAAGTCATCATCTCGCAATAAAGACAAATTTTCGTTTACAAATTCTACTTATGTCAAAAGAACAAATCATCAATTTTTATTTCCATATACTATTCATTCGTTTCGACATTTAATTAAGTTTTCACGTAATCAAATTTGTTGCTCAAATTGTGGTGTGAATGACTTTGTGCGCTTAAATTCATTTGATTATGGTTGTGATTATTTTCCGAACATGCATAATTCTTATAATTTTCATCATAATTCTTTTCCACATCCACCAGTTTATAAATGGGTTCCTAAAAAGACCATGACTAACCATCTTAAGTCCCACTTCTAGTGGGTACCCAAAGGTACAAAGTCAACTAACTCCGAAGGAGGTGCAGCATTCTACTGCTTCGCCTAGCAGCACGACGCTTGTATTGCTCTCCCACAACCCCGTTTTCACGGTTTAGGCTGCTCTATCAATCTCTAATTCTAATCTTCCTCCTCAATCTGATATTCCGAATAAATTCGGAATTGACGGGGGCCCGCACAAGCGGTGGAGCATGTGGTTTAATTCGATGCAAAGGACTACCTAAATTTATTTGTTTTTGCCAATAAGCTCCAATTACATCATAGGAGCGTGATTTGGTAATACGCCAATTTGTCCACT
Organism: Silybum marianum; assembly: GCA_036898165.1. Lineage (NCBI taxonomy): Eukaryota > Viridiplantae > Streptophyta > Magnoliopsida > Asterales > Asteraceae > Silybum > Silybum marianum. Next base: position 7,230,826 of record CM072540.1, on the reverse strand, counting down.
ATTAGTAGATAAAATGATTTCTTTCACTTCTGAATCATTGCCTTAGGTTAAACTAAAAAAAAGACTATTTAGAAAACTAGTCAATGGTAACCCTGATCAATGAACCTACAAAATCCTTCAAATTGTATCTGATTAAATCCAGGTATTGTGGACATTTGCCTTCTTCGCCTTCCACCTAAGCTGCGCAGGAAAGGCCCAAAGCCAATTGATTCCTTTTGATATTTTGATTTGTGATAAATGATGAATTAAAAATATCTATGATATATCTTCTCTATAAAGGACCAGATGTAACCCCTATGCCACATAATGGCTGTAGACCCCCGAAAAAAAAGACGTGATCATAATAGAGTTTACAAGTCGCTTTCAGATGTAATTGAAGGCAAAGAAGGAAGAGTTCGCGAGACATTCAAATACAAAAAATTGTATCATTTTTCATTTGAATTTCCTCGTTATTGTTGATTTATTAGTAAACGTTAGAATATTATAGATCTAAAATGAGATTTTTTTATTTTATTGGGAAATGATAAAAAATGAATAAATCTGCCTGATTTTGTGCAGATCGGTCATGTGTGGTACATAGATTCTGGTTGCTCCAAACACATGACCGGACAAAAGGAGCTTCTTGCCAATTACAAGGAGAAAAAGGGCGGATTCATTAAATTTGGCAACAATCACTTAGCACCCATACAAGGACATGGTGACATCATTCACAATAATCTCACCATTTCAAATGTTTCCTATGTTCAAGGCCTGAGCCATAATTTGCTAAGTATTGGCAAATTCTGTGACAAACAACTTGAAGTAAATTTTCGACCCGAAAGATGCTGCGTGCGAACCTTTGATGGAACGCAGATATTGGCCAGCACACGCAAATCCAATATCTACACCATTGATCTTTCCCAAGTGACCGCTCCTTCCAGCGTTTGTCTGATCTCAAATGTCTCTAATCCAAAGACTTGGTTATGGCACCGAAGACTTTCTCACTTAAACTTCAAGAACATCAATTGCCTCTCCATTAACGGATTAGTCACTGGCCTACCTTCAATGAAGTTTGAAAAACCACACTTATGCGACGCATGCGAGATGGGAAAGATGAAGAAGGTTTCTCACAAACCAAAGGTGGTTCATAGCACAACTCGACCCCTTCAACTCATCTATATGGATTTTTGTGGCCCGATGCAGACTCAAAGTATTCATGGAAAGAATTATGTTCTAGTTATGGTTGACGATTTTTCTCGCTTTAAGTTGGTTATATTTCTTGGCTCCAAAGATGAGACTCCCGAAACCATTATTACATTCTTGAAATCCATTCAAGTTAAACTAGAACTTACCGCTCAAACCATCCGCACTGATAATGGAACCGAATTCAAAAATCGTTCACTTGACGGTTATCTCGAATCGGTTGGAATTTCACACACATTTTTTGCGGCTCGCACGCTGCAACAAAATGGTGTGGTCGAACGCCGAAATCGTACACTTGTTGAAGCTGCCCGCACTATGCTCACTTTTTCCAAACTGCCACTATATCTCTGGGCCGAAGCAGTCAATACCGCCTGCTACATTCAAAATCGATCCATCATCAACAAGCGCTTCAACAAGACACCATATCAGTTAGTCTACAATCGCATTCCTTCTATCGATCATCTCCGAACCTTTGGTATTCGCTGCTTCATTCTCAATGAAAAAGAAGATCGTGGTAAACTCAAGCCAAAGGCCGATGAAGCTTATTTTCTTGGCTACTCTCCAAATGTCTCAGCTTATCGGGTCTACATGAAACTTGCTCGTTGTGTCACAGAAAGCGTCAACATTCAGTTTGATCCTAAAGCCGAAATGGCTCCTGAGTACGACAGTTCTGGACCCGCACTCACCGGTATTTTAGCTTCCGATCACATCCGTTCGGAACCTGCCCCAAACCCCGCTCAACCTTCTACATCCAAAGCTACTACTTCCAATCTGGATGATTTATTCGAGTACTTTTACTCGGATTATTTTGGTTCTCACACTGATATCCCAAATCAGATCACTCCGCCTATCTTAGAGGTTGCCGAGACTACCAACCTTACTGGACCGCCAGTTACTATGGACATCGTCTCAGCTACTGCAACTCCAAGCTCATCTACATCCACTCCTCTCGCTCAAACTGATGCCCTTCCCGCTCAAGCTGGTGCTCCTACTGATGCTCCACCAAGTCTCAACTCCTTCCTACTGAACCGACATCCTCTCCCCCACCATCAACCTCATACCCCAAGGATGTCTCTAGTTCCACAAGATCCTCTGCCGTAGCTCCAGCCTTGGAATTAGTTCAAGATCTTCCACTCGAAACTTATGGTGATGATATCTCAGACCCAAATGCATTTCAACTGCTTCCGCATACCACCAAATGGGTCCGATCTCATCCAGCAAATCAAATTATTGGAGATCCAGCCAAATCAGTCACGACGCAATCCGCCTCGGCCAACGATTGTTTGTTCTCTTCCTTTCTAAGCAAGATCGAACCCACATCCATTCAAGAAACAATGAATGATCCTGATTGGATTGTGGCCATGCAAGACGAACTCAATCAATTTGAAAGCTTGAAGGTTTGGCGCCTTGTTCCTCGTCCACAAAACAAAACCATCAGCGGTACCAAATGGATTTTAAAAAACAAACAAGATGAAGATGGGGTTGTCATACGCAACAAAGCCCGGTTTGTAGCAAAAGGATACCGCCAACAAGAAGGGATTGATTATGACGAGACATTTGCGCCCGTGGCCCGTATTGAAGCAATTCGAATGTTCTTAGCATACGCGGCTCACAAGAATTTTGTGGTGTTTCAAATGGACGTCAAAACGGCCTTCTTGAATGGTGTTCTGCGTGAAGAAGTCTACGTATCCCAACCTGACGGGTTTTTCGATCCTTCAAAAGCAAATCATGTGTACATCCTCGACAAGGCTCTTTATGGCTTAAAACAAGCACCGCGCGCATGGTACGACAGCCTGTCTGCCTATTTAGTGAAAAATGGATACTCCAAAGGTAAAATCGATCCAACTATGTTCATTAAAAAGGAAGACGGTGATATTATGCTTATTCAGATCTATGTGGACGACATTATCTTCGGTTCAACTAACCCTCAACAATGCAAGGAGTTCTCTGAACTCATGATTGAAAAATTCAATATGAGCATGATGGGAATGATGAATTTTTTCCTCGGCCTTCAAATAAAACAATTTTCAACAGGAATATTCATCAACCAGTCAAAATACATCTCGGACCTGCTACGAAAATATAATATGACCTCATGTACACCGATTGGTACACCCATGTCTCCGGGTTCAAAACTACACGCTGATCCCCTTGGGAGAAGCGATAGATTCTAAAAACTACCGGGGCATGGTTGGTTCCTAAATGTATCTAACGACTAGTCGACCGGACATAATATTTGCCACATGTTTATGCGCTAGATATGAAGCATCTCCAAAAGAATCTCACCTAAGTGCTATCAAACGTATTTTTCGGTATTTAAAATGTACTACTGATCTTGGCCTATGGTATCCCAATGATACGGGTTTTGAGCTAACTGCCTTTTCAGATTCCCATCATGCCGGATGCATGCTTGATCGTAAAAGCACGTCAGGACACATTCAATTCTTAGGCGATAAACTGATAAGTTGGTCCTCGAAAAAGCAAGCTTGCGTCTCCACTTCTACCGCGGAAGCCGAATACATTGCTGCCGCAAGTTGCTGTTCTCAAGTACTGTAGATGCGCAGACAGCTCAAGGACTATGGATTCTGGTTTGATAAGATTCCTATCTATTGTGACTCCAAAAGCGCCATCGCCATCTCAAGCAACCCTGTCCAACATACGAAGACTACACATATCGACGTTCGGTATCATTTCATCAAAGATCATGTCGAAAGAGGTACGATTGAATTATACTTTGTCAATACAGAACTACAGCTTGCCGACCTGTTCACTAAGCCCTTGGATGAGAAACGCTTCCAGTTCCTAGTGTCCAAGTTGGGCATGCTGAATCTTAAAACCTGATTTTCTAAGTCAGACTTTCCAAAATGCACAAAACGTCTATCCAAGTTTTTATGCACACTCCCATTTTCTTAACTGTGAATCTGCATCACTCTTGGTTTCTCGTTTGTTGGCTTTTGAAATTTGTTTACAGTTCTGTCTTTCCATTGTTTTTTCTTTCCTTCTTTCTTTTCGGCTATTTTTTGTCTAACCATTTTAGTGTTCGAGGGGGAGCGGAAAGGTACGTTTTTTAATATCTCACAATTGTAGGGGGAGCAAAGTATTCTTATTTCACGTTTCATTAAGGGGAGCACTAATTTAATTTTAAATCAATTCCGGCTTAGGTTTAAAATCAAAGTCCAAAGTTATCGACCCCTATTGGCCTGATAAAAAATTGTTTTGTCGGCCAAGTTTGGCCCGACAAAAACAACGCTCGACATCTTGCTGATGTCATCAACTTTCTCGGCCAAATGAAAGCTTGCCACGTGTCATCACCCGATGACCCACTATTTAAATCTCGGGCCCCACTCTCTTTCCCTTACTTATTAAACAAGTTTTTGATTTTCCCTCTCTCTCTCTAAAACCCTTCGAATACCTGAGTTCCAGAAATTGATTGTTCAAATCTTCGAGTTCTAGGAATCAGAAAACACCACCAGTTCTAATGGCGGCCATCAATGATCCGAAACTTTCTGACGATGAACATCCCATGCCTTCCGAACGATCCACCAAACCCATTACCAACGCGGTCAACCGAGACGACCTCTTGATGCCCCGAAAAAACTTCGATCACTCAAACCAAACAATCACCATCTCGACTTTGGCATAACGATTGAACATCAAGTCATCATCGATATCCGTCAACGCCATCCCCTTAGATATGCCTTTGCCTTGGATCATCGGGTACCCCTGTTCTATCTCCAGCAATTCTGGTATACTTTAACTTACCATCCGGATGACGGTGACCACCACTTCACTGCCAAAATTCACAACTTTGTCACCCGCTTAACACCTTCTCGGATTCATCGAATCCTCCGCCTGCCTGTCACCACCGTCGAACACCCATATGATGCCTTTGCAACCGAAGAACAACTCCGTGCCGATATCTGAGCCCTTGGGTACAACTCACCCGAACCCCTCACAAGCCCCGACCAGTTCAAGAGAATGTACCTGCCTCAAATCTGGTTTTCACCACCATCGGTAATTGATGTCAAACAAGCAAACACACCGGCATGGACAAGGCTAGTACTTCACCCTTATGTATATTCCACAGTATCGTATTCATCCATCACTACGATTATGCTATGCTCATCTGGACGGATTTCGTGGAACTCGTTGAAGACAAATCCTATTCACGCAATCGAGCTTTCGTACCCTTCCAACGGTTCCTTCAGTTATTTATTCATGCCATGCTGTCATCCAAACCTGATATACCTCGACGAACAGGATCACCATTGGGACCAACCAACTTGCTGAAGTTCCTCAAGCTCAATGATCGTCAGTTTGACTTCATCATGCCAATCCCTGAAGCTCTACTTGCTTATGCTGATCAGAATGCACCGAGTGTAATAGCTTATAGGGAGAGACACGGCTTAATGGCTCAACCACCTCCGGTTGTGCCTGCCCAAGAGCCAATCCACGAGGAACATCTTGTGGAAGGAGAGGGTCCTAGGGTAGATGAGCATGTTCAGGATCATGGGGATCCTAACAAGGTGATGAGCGTATTGTAAGGGGACATGACGAGGGCGGTACACCTGATCAGCCAATCCCATCAACTGATGCCCCATCCATCCCAATACTACCACCCACTATCTCAAGAGCTGCTTCTACATCTCGATCTACTCCACGATTCAAGATGCTTGTTAGTCGTAACCGTGTCCGCCCACGACCATCATGGTCTGATGAAGATGAATCCAATACTAAACCCCTTTCCCGCCGTCCAAGAACTACTGCCATCGAAGAACGAGCTCTTAGCCGCATTGGTCCACAACCAGCTCTATCCGACTCTACATCGGACACTGATGAACAACCTACTGCAACAGATCATGAACATGATGAGCCGGATGAACCCTTCGACTTTGAAGCAGATCAAGAACATGATGAGCCGAATGAACCCTTCAACTTTGAAGCAGATCGGGTCTCTGGTTCGATGTCTGACATCTTCACCGAGCCTTTTATTGGAGAGATAAGGAGAGAGGAGGGTGAATTAGTTGACAAAAAAAGCGTGAGCGTGAGCGATGTGACGAGAAAAACTATAGTGAGCGCGAGACCAGATTCCCCCATCCAGGTAACCGCGTCTACTTGGCCTACTCATTCGTTGGGTATGTCTAGTGGACAAGACGCTGTGGACCTAGCAGCGCCACATGCACGCCCCAACTAGCCACTCTGAAGGCTCCCAACAGCCAACAGTTTCACATGTACTTGTGAGTCTAGCTCCTTATCTAGCTCCCCTCCATTCGGGAGGCACAACTATTGAAACAAGAGGCAGTAGCTCACCTGCTTCGACTTCGATTGTATGCACTTCAAGTCTAGAGCCAAATAGGGAACACGTGTCTACACTCACTGAGAGCCTTCGTGGCCCAGTCGGAACTCCCATAGTGATGTCCATTCCGGACATTTCACGAGGATTGGGAGGAAATCCTACCAGTGCTACATCCATGCCAACACTGAACGTAGGTCATACAGTTTTTTCAACTGTCATGTCAACGGGTAATCTAAGTGATCCCGGTGTTTCCCTAACAGGTACCTCGACTCCAGCTTTCATTATTCCCCCTACGGCTCAAGCATTTATAGACGCTCAGTTACAACGAGCCAGAGCCACTTTGAATGAACATGTTGCACTTATGACTGCTGAAAGAGAAGCATTTGTTCGAGAGATACGTGCCGCTGCTCGCTTCGGTCAACTTGATCCGAATCAGGCTAGTTCCTCCCGACCCAACAGCAGTTGTACCCCTTCGGATCCAACACCGGACCCCAGAAATCGCCCCTCCCTCACCACATCGAAATGAGTACAACAAGGATGAGCTCATGTCGATGTTATATGCTAACCTTCTTGCCAAAGCCACTACTAGGGGTCAACCGGAAGATTCTTTAATGGGTCTACTAAGGCGAAATATGGAAATCCCCACTGTTACCAAATATGAATTTGAACTATTCAAAGCTGACATGGAACAACAGTTAAGTTATTTGCACAAGTCTCAGCAACGACATCATGATGAAATCCTGGGTACCATCACCGCTCTACACACCGAAATTCAAGAATCTTTTCGACCGGCTGTTTTCGTTTCTCGACCTCGACCTGATCAGGACGATCCGAGCTCTGCTCCAAGTCTCCCTGAGGGGGAGACACGTCGAGTCTCAAGAACTCGTTCAAGACCATCTGCTACAACTTCAACTGCACCATCTACGCCATCATCCCATCAAAGACAGCATACGCCAACGACTCAAGAAGTCAATACACCAACGGTTGAAAAGCCTGCGGCAGATATTGAATTCGAGAGCACATCTGAAGCTGCCGAACCAGAATCAAATGAAGAAACAGCTAATGTTGAACCGGAATTAAATGAAGCGACAGTTGATGTTCAAAATTTGAGGAACTCCGTGAAGCACTAGTTTAAAGACCCATATGGACCGATTCTCCAAGAGCAAGATTATCTGAACCTGAAGCACGCAATAAAGAATTACACTTCGAGAGATCAAGATGAACCGAGACTGTTACCTCATCAAATTCGGTGGCAAAGAATGCTAACGGAGCGTAAGTCTAAATGGGTAAATCAACAAATCCGAGTGTCGTATCTTGAAGAAACTATGGAACGGATATTTAGAAAGAATAAGAAACCTGAAGACTTGGCGCACATTCACTTAGTGATGGAGATGGATCCAGCTCAAGTTAAGGAATACGTGCACATCCTGAAAATGAGAGGCCTAAATCCTTTCGATGTAATCTCACGACGCCGGATCATTGGGATTATGTAGATTGGTTCTGATAGAGTCTTTCAAGTCGAGTATCCAGCCTTCAAAGTCCGAAGAGAAGATGGTAAAGTATATTACTTTCCTAAAGCTGATTTTTCTAACCTTAATATCTTGGACTTTGAAACGTTGTATCACGACCTAAGAGACAAGAAGCGAAGAAACGAGGATGAACAAAGAGCATTAAGAGCGGTGATGCGTCACATTCAAAACGAACTCAGATACAGCGATGTTCATGATTTGCAACGTGGAATTGAAAGTAAACAAAAGAAGATTCATATTGCCAAGCCTAATCAAACAATTCTTGAGTTGGATAAATATGATGTTACGACTGTTTTGTCATGTCCAGCACACGGAGTTGTATGGATGCATATGAAGGGCGAAAAGAGGTTTATGAGATTTGATGAAGTTGCTGCCTATTCTGATGGAACACTATGGGGGATTCGAAACAGGCTAGGTTCAGAGATTGCTACCGACAAGAAGAATACCACAAGGATGAGCTCAACCAGAAGAATATCTCTCTTGGAAGCTATTAGATTAATTGACGAAAGGATAATGTTTCGTCAGACGTTGAGAAGATTTGAAGGCATGTTCGAGCTGAAAAAGTAAAGGTTTATTTTGCCACAAAGGGGGAGATTGTTAGGTCTATTATTTAATTGTGACAAAATAAGGAAAGGATATGCTTTAATTGAAAAAGGAAGTTTATAATTCCTTAATCTCTTTCCTTCCTTAATTAGTTTAGACCTTTCAATATAAATTGGAGTCTAGGTTTATCATTAGAAGAAGTCGATTACCATAGAGTTAAATTACTTTCATATCAACATTGTAATCGCACAAGTGAGATATACGACTACGGAAATTCTCTAAACACTTTGTTCTTATCGCTTTAATAATTAATATCATTGTGCTTGCAAATACTGGGATCAACACTTTGCGTCTTCCTTCTGTCTGAATTCTCTTTCTTCACCTTTTCTGCTTCCTCTGAGTTTGGCTGCTTCAGAGATAGGGTGTTGTTCAGGGACAGGTGGCTTAGAGATGCGAATTTATGAGCTTGAGTTCTGACGTTTGGGATTTAAGGTTGCAGAGTCAAAAGGTGTGGGATATTCTCTGGTTCTGGCTCGGTTTTGGGGTTCAGTTTCGGTTTTAGGTTTTGGGGGTTGGCTTGTTTGGCTCGGTTGCTTCTGGGTTTGACCTTTTGGCTTTCTTTTGTTTCCCAAAAGATCAAGAATGAACTTAGCCATATCTGGATCTTTGGGAAGTGGGCCAGAATTGACAGCCAGAGGTGTTGGTGTAAGAGGTATTTGTTTGGATGATGGTGGTGGATCAGAAGGTGTAGAGGCAGAGGCTTTATCTTTACTCTAAGCTTGAGTATTTTCAACGCCATCGGTTTTAGCCTTCTTTGACATGTTCTCCCCCTTCTGAAAATCGGGATCCTGATCCTTAGATCTTTTTCTCTTCACTTCTGCCTTTTTACAAGCCCTGGCCTCTTTGGCCTTTTTCTTCATCTCAAATTCTGTAGAAATGGAACTTACCAGAGACGTTAGCTTTGAAATAGAGGTATCTAAGGTAGATACCTTATGAGTTAAGTCATTTGAGCTTGTATTGTTCTTAGAGACGAACTTGGAATTTATAGCATTGAATCTGTCCATCATTGCCTTCTGTAATTTTGCCAAATCTGATTGCCGAATTAAGGAAGAAGTGTTTGAGGCAAAGGCTTCTGAGGTAACCACTGCATTAATCAACTTCTGTATGTCTGCAACGAAGGATCCATATTCTGAAACTGAGATGGTGACTTCTGGAGAGCGGATGGCATCTGTAATATTGAATATGGCTTATGAGTTAGCTTTAATTCCAGCGTCCAGCTTGTTGAAGTGGTCAGAAGCAGAATTCCTCTGTGTTACAACATTATCAGAAACAAGCTTCTTGAGAGCTTCTAGAGCTTGATTCGGTTCTCTTTGAGTATTCTGGACACAGTAGATTAGAGAATTTTGGATTTGAAAGGATAGTTTTAGATCCTCCATAGATATCTGAAATTGTTGACCAAATGGCTGAAACGCTGCATTGGTTACAAATTCAGAAGAGGTAATTGGTGCATCACCAACACATGAGGCCCCTTGTCTCTCTCGTTCAGAGAGGCCCTCATTCACGCCTATTTGGACGTTGAGCGTGGAGGGACTTCCATTCCGTCTTCGAGGGCTATTAAAAATAAGCATCTCTTCGGATGTTTTGACGTTATTCACTTTTTCTCCAACATCAGAGGGTGGAGAGTCAATTAACGTGTGTGCTTCCCTTGAAAAAGTCCGAAGACTCTGGTAAGTGGTGCAACCTCTGGCCTGAACCCCTCTGATAGGATTTCATAGGCATCTATACTAATAGAAGGCATGGACGTACCTTCTGTATTTTCTAAGTTTGCGTTGGTCACAGGGAGATGGCGAGTTCTATGGTGATGGAAATCTTATACTTACATCATCATCCTTTTGAGATGATGATGATGATGTGGTTTCCCCAGTTGTGCTTGAGTCAGAGGCAAAAGTACCCTCTGCTCGGCTTGTTTCAGGGTGGTTTGGACTGAGTTGTCCTGTTTCAATGAGTGTAGATGTGTTGGCATTTACCTCAGTATTGGAGGGTACCCTGGTTGGGCTTGGCGAGGAACTCACAAATGTGTCTCTATGGACATGTTCTTGGCTTTCTCTTATCAAACGCTCGACATGGTTAGAAGAGCTCGGTTGTTCACTCATATTATTTTGAGACTCATTCTCATTAGACCCCTCACCATCTAAAATAGGCTCTAAGTGCTCAGGGGTAGGTACCCTCTGTTCTGAGAGAACCATAGAGCTTCTATAAAAAGTAAGATAAGGAGCGGTTTGAGGAATCAGATCAAGCATATACCTGGAAACTTCACGTTGTACAGTGTAGCCGACGAGGTCGATGGGTGGTTTGTGGGAGTTCATGGTTGAAATTTTGCACAATGGTTGAATGATCGGGGCATTAAGTACAGTGATGGCTCGATGTGAGAAAAGGGCATGAAACCTAGGAAACATGAGTGCCTGGGAGAGCCTTACAATTTCTTAGAGTATAAGACTTGCGAAATCCAAGGGTCGGTTGAAGTACATACCATACATGATGGTGAGAATGTTTCTGCTCGTCTGATCCAGAGACCCTATTTTGCATACATTCCACATTGGAGGCAACTTTTTCCTCTTGAATTCAGAAAACTTTGTGAGATTTCCATTGTAGCCCAGAAAATTGATATATGCTAACAAAGCTTCTGTGGATGGATTTCTTTCAAGATCGAGAATGGGTATCATTTGGCCTTCGACTTCAATTAGAGGTTGGGGCATATGAAAATATCTGGCAATCTTCTTCTTATGGGTATTTCGACAGCATTTTCAGGGTTTTCAAGATGACTAAAACTTCCAGATAAAGTTTCATCGTTCTTGATATACAAAGCCTGCCATACTTCTTGAACATATACCTCCGGAACATTTGGATTTTTAAGAGTTAGGGCTCGGTTCAACTGATGGTGTTGCAAAAACTCTATCATCACTCGATAATCTGACAGATACGTGTTGGGATCCAAAAGAACTTGAACATTGTTGGGTTTGATGGGCAATCGAATGATTGCAGCACTGTCTGCGGTTGAATCGATGAGCATGTCTTCTTCGTCGTGAACATTCATGTTTGCACTTTGGTTTGCCATTTGCCAATTGAGCACAGTAAAAGTTGGAGGTTGAAGACGGTGAAAAGTGAAATTGAGGATTTACTCGAGTTTATATAGTAAGATTTCAAAATGCACTAGAGTATTTTTGAAGATTAAGGGTTTAATTGAGATTTGGGAAAGGGATTAGAATGGGAAGGGTTTAATTGGGAATTGGAGATTGGAAAACGTTCCTGACTGCTGACGTATGCCTTAAAAGCGTGCAAACATGCAAACCATTGATTTATGACACGTGGATGTTCAATCGCGCGTGTATAGAGGGATGAGGGACGCGTGTTTTGTCAACACGGGGCACTTAAACGTTTCTCGTTGGTTTTTGATGAGAACAGATTCTTCTTTCATTATCATGAATATTCCCTCCAAAAATTAATAACAAAAATTATCAATTAATCAACAAGAATTGTGAATTAAAAAAATAATTTAAGAAAATAATTTTTTAAAAGGAATATTAAAAATAGTCAATTGACAACATTTTGAACTAGGAGAAAGCGTTGTATTCTAAAAATATTATTTTTGAATAAATTTAATTAAACAAGAAAGTTCTAAATAAACTTGACGGCAAGAGTTAGTTTAGAAATAATCTTATTAAGAAAAATTTCAAAAGAATTTTTTTTATAGAACACCTAACGTGAGTTAGATGAAAGCATTGTTAAAATTTTGTTTAAAAAAATCATTTGGTCTATTGAAATTTTTTGGGACCAAATGAAAGTTTTATGTCAAGTGAAAGTCTTTTCAGAATAACTTTGTTGAATTTGAGAATTCTGAATAACCTTGACGGCAAGAGTTAAATCAGAAATAACAAATTCGCAAAAAAAAATTAAGGAAAAAAATCAGACGACAGCTAACATTTGTTAGACTTGATTTTGAGAACAGAAAAATCTCCCCCTTGAATCATGCACGAATATGTGCTCCCCCTTGATATCTGCATTTAGTGCTCCCTGTTGGAACCCATATCCCTTTCTAATGATGAATCAATAGATCAAATACGGAAATATGAGCGGAAGCAAAGTAGATCTATGATTTATAGTAATAAACACTAAGAACAGTAAGAACGGTAACAATAATGGAGAACAATTGTTAATTTGTATTGAAAAACCTGGAAGACGATTACAATACATTGAATGAAATGCGCAATTAGCTCCCAAAAATATCTTTCAGATCGACTACTATTACATTCATGAATAGAGCTATTTATATGATTACAATGATAAAAGTCAACTGTCTAGCCTATTACAAATTGACACGTATGATGCTTCTGTTTAAGTCCAGCTGTTCTTCCAAACACTTGTACATTTATGGTTCATACTTCTCTATAAATGGGGTCTAACACTCCCCCTTGACCTGTGCTTGGATCATGAAATGTAATACGAAGTATTTTTGAGAAAGACAGAGGCAACCAGAGACGTCTGACCTGTTCTGGGTATTGAATTTATGCGACCAAGGGTAAGGTTAAAAAGACATGCTAAATAAATAATCATATAAAAACTATAAGAAGCTTATAGGTTCTGTATGGATCACATGTATAACATGCCCAATTTGCTAATCAGAAAATTGAATCTTTTCTCATCCAAAGCTTTTGTAAATATATATCAGCAAGCTGGTAATCAGTGGAGACAAAATACATTTCAATTGTCCCTTTCTCTACATGATCCTTTATAAAATGATACCTGACAACAATATGCTTTGTCTTTGAATGCTGTACTGGATTTTCTGTGTTGGCAATTGCACTTTCCGAGTCATAGAGGATGGGAATTTTATCATATACTAGACCATAATCTCTGAGTTGGGTTTTCATCCAAATAACTTGTGAACAACAACTAGCAACAGCAACATATTCTGCCTCTGCTGTGGAAGTTGAAACACAATTTTGCTTTTTGGATGTCCAACTAATCAGCCTATTTCCCAGAAGTTGACAGCTACCAGAAGTGCTTTTTCTATCTAAGTTACATCCTGTATGATCAGAGTCAGTGTATGTGACAACTGTCAAATTTGAACCTCCAGGATAGCTTTTATTAAGTTTATTAGTGTTAATATAGATTAATTATAAGAACAGAATTCAATTGACTTAGAATGACCGAAAAATTTCTAGAGTTTCCGATAGCTGCTTAGAATGTCCGGTTCCGACCCGTAACTGTCCGAAACGTCCAATACAGTGCCAAATGCTCTAATTTATACTCAATTTATATAAAATATATACTTTTAGTATTTTAGTTATAAAACTTTTATTTGTATTAGAAATTAAGCAAAATGGGCTAACAATTTTGAGAAAAAGGCCAAAAATTGAGAAAGTGGACTTCCAATTTAGCATTTTTGGGCGGCCTTACACTTATTTTATTTTTTAAATATAAAAATTGAAGGGAGTGGCCCCCCATGGCCACCCCCCCCCCCTCCTACCATAGATAAACTATTTTTTTTCTAAAACCCTCATTTCAAACTCAAATTCAAACAATATCTCTCTCTCTCTCTCTAGAACTAAAGAGGCATAAATACCTCTCTCTTTTTCCTCTCTTTCATTTCTTCACCTTCATATCTCCAGCTGTTAGATCTAATTAGCCCCAATTAGATAGAATGTTTTATAAAGTTAGCATAATTATTGTAGTCCATTTAATTGTAATTGTAATTGGACTTGGGATTGGGCTTTGGATGTAATGGGCCATATATAAGGAGTCTTAGGGTTGAGAGGAAAGGTTATGAGAGTCGACTCCTAATTTCATGTGTGTGTTTTTCACGGTGTTCTTGGTGTAATTGCAATTCTCCAATCAATAATATGAGTTTGGCTTGATTCATCTCTTCCTCTACCTAAATCTGTATGTGTATTATTCCAACACCAGCCATATTCTTCATCTAAAATCCATCAAAAAGCAAGGTTTTTGAAGATAATCAACATATATCATCATCCAAAGTAAGTATTTACATCACCTTCATCTTTTTCTTGCAAATTTTGGGTGAAAAACCCATTTTTCTTACATTTTTCTTAGCTATTTCTTCTATTATCCTAAATTTTTGAGTTTGTGGAGAGATTATACACCAAAACATGTAAAAATATTTATACAATGGTGATAATCTATGATCCACACAATAGAACTCAAGAAACTAGGTGAAAAAAACATGATTTTATGTGATTTAGAACAACAATGGTGATTTTTGGTGCTGACAGATTTCATGCATGTGCATAAATCGTCCATTTCTTGCAAATAATATGTTAAAATATCATGAATATTCTTCTAAAATCTTATTTAATGAGTTGGGGTTCTAATCCAAGTGGTTTCACTCAAAAACATTGAGTTTTGACCCCCCCAATTGCTCATAACAAGATGCATGTGCATCTGGAAGTTCAACAGTAGGTAAACCCTACTTTGAACGACCATAACTCTGTGAATATTCATCCCAAAAACTTGATTTTTCTTCTGGAATTTAATTTAATGAGTTATCTTTTAAATGCCACTGGTTTCATTAAAAAATTTGGTGATTTGAGGTTACAATTAATCAAAACAAAATGAGTGTGCATTCTGTCCAAATCTGGCATAATTGTGCATGCATGTTCAAATGGTCATATCTCCTCCAAAACTCAATGCAAAAGGATGATTGTTAGATATTAAAGTATGAGTCAAAGAAGAGATGTCTACAAATGTCAACACACACTTCTTGTTATAACTAATTGTTGTTAGACGCTCCCTTTATGACACATGGCACTTTGTAATTGGCTAGCTTTTTGACTTTCTGTCTTTGTATCTATATAAATAGCATTGTATTGTGTTTGTAAAATTTGTCGATTAATACATTTACATATTGAAGAATACTGTGCGTAAGTCATTTTATCTTTGTTCTTCATTCTGTTTACTGTTCTATTGATTTAAATTGTTAATTGATCTGCTTCCGCAATTCACTCAGATTCAATACTCTCAATTAACAATCAGTTTAAAGGAATCTGGAACCAACAATTGGTATCAGAGCCTTCTAATCAATCTATTGATTATTAGATCTCTTCCATTGAAAGAATTCCTTTCAATCGAACAGTATTTTCTCAGATTCAAAATTTGTTTATCAATCCACTCTGTTTTTACGAAATTTTGTTGAATCGTTAACAATCTTCTCTTAAATTGAGTCATTCATTTTGTAATCTGAAGAAACGATGATATTATCGACTGTTCTTCTTGAGATTTAATTGTTCTAAATTTCTTTCAAATCTTCAAATTTTCTCTTCTATCATACTCAAATGACAAATTCGAGCTTGAATGCTGTTTATACGTCTGGGTCCCTGACTAAACCTCCAACTCTTGTACGTGATGAATACCCACAATGGAAGATTCGAATGGTTAACTTCTATGAGGGATTGGATGCTGAGTTATATCCAATTATTCAAAACGGTCCGTTTGTTCCCACCACTACTATTCCCGTAATTCCACCACCGCAAATACGGATGAGGTACCAAGAAGGGCGGTTCAGAAGTCAAGGAATAACTGGACTGATGAAGAAAAGGCTAAGGTGGAATTAGCTAAAAAAGCTAAGTCTCTGTTGATAATGGCCATTCCAAATGAGATTTTTCAATCTCTGGACTCATGTGACACAGCAAAAGAATTATGGGATCAATTGGAGAATCTCTTGGAAGGTGGTGCGAAAATGAAAAAAAAACGAAGAGCCCAAGCTCTAAATGAATATAATAGTTTTCAAGCGGCGATCGATGAATCTCTCGGAACAAACATTTCATCGATTCAACAATGCGATTAATCTCTCGCAAGAGATGTGACATTGTTAGATCAAAGGAAGACAACAATGTTCTATTTCTCAAAAGGTTAAACCACGAATGGTCAAATCTATCCATGTCACTACAAGCCAATCAGGACCTTGAACAATGGTCGCTGCATGATGTATTTGGTACACTGCAAGCTCATGAAAAAGAAGTTGTTCAGAAAAGAACAAACATCGGAGGTCCTCTGGCTTTAATCTCAGAAACAAAAGGAATCAGAAGAAGAAGTGATGACAGGAAGAAATCGAAGGCCTACATATCAGAGACTGCTCCAGAAGATGACTCTGAATCAGATGATGAAATTAAAGCGTTTGCTGACTCTCTGGCTTTAATAACCAAGCAATTCACTAATCGTTTTGGAAATAGGTCTTTAAAAGGAAATAAACGATTTGATCGTCCCTATGTTCCTAAACAAGAAGTACAGAGAGTAGAGAAAACAGAAGAAGAGAAGAAAGAAGAAGAATTAAAAAGGAAGAAAGATGTCTGCTACAGATGTGGCAAGCCCGGACATTACTCAAGAGATTGCAGAGGAGCTCTGGAAAAGGATAAGACTTATTACAAAAACAAATATAAGTACAATGTCACTGAAAGAGCACACTTTGCAGAAAAAGAAAACTGGGTGCAAGATGAATCCAGCGGTGATGAAGCCATGTTCTGTGGAATGGCAAACACAAACGGAATCAGAGGATCAACCCTGCGAGTCATCGGTTAGTAATTTCTGCGGATCATCCGAGCTTGAACAAACGATTGTGATGTTATCAAACAATTTTGAGGAACTAAAGCGAAACTCACAATCGAAAAGAAATTACGAAAAAGTACTGAGAAAACTCTTTCTACAATCAAAAGGGAAAGAGATATTTTCAAAAGAGAAATGGATTTACTTACAGAAGAAAAACTCGAATTAAATACTGCAAAGGAAACGATTTCCATGAGTTTAAAACTTTCTGAGGAAAAACTTAAAAAGGAAATTTTGAATCTCAATAAACTTCTGGAAGGAAAAGAGAAAGAAATCAGAGACAAAGAAAGTGATAGACTCAACTGCGTAGCAACTTAAAAACTATTTTCGAAAGAGAGAGTTTTTACACATTGAACTTCAACGAGAAAAAGCTACGATTATAACATATACGGATGCACGGAAGGTTCATGACAAAATTAACACACAAGTAGGAAGATGCGGACTTGGTTTCGAGGACCTAGATCCCTACACGTGTAAGAAAAGGTCGGATACGAAGTCCGTTTTTGTATTGGACAAATACGAAGCCAAAGTTTCCAATTTTGTATGAAAAATCTATTTTTAAAAAATCTAGATATGAAAACTATCATAAAACAAGCAAACTTCAATTCGAAAATATTGAATATTGTTGTAAAACAAATGTTGATCTAAATAAAGTTCAGAAGAAAGATGATATTTTCAATTTTGGTTCAAATAAACATACAATTTTGAATCCGGAGAAATTTGATATTTTTGTTCCAAGTCGGGCGAGAAGAAGATCTACGACTTATGTTTGAAAACGATATTCTCTCTACTCTACGGATAAATGTTTTAGAAATGAAACTCTTTGTGAGAATCATCCGAGAGATCACTCCTGTTCATTTGAAGATTTACATCTTTACGAAACACAAGAAAGCTTTCTTTGAGATTACGTATCCATGGGAAAATGACAATAATAATGAAGAATTTTTTGATAACTACGTAAACTACCTTTCAAATTTAGAAATTAATTCTTTTAGATCATCAAAAGTTATCACAAATAATTCAGAAATTATTGATAAAAAGGATGATTATTTGTATCTTGATAAATCTCAAGAAATCAGAGCTTCTGATAGAGATTGTGCTAAACTTTCAAGTGGTATACCTATTCTTCCTGTTTCTGTTCCAAAACCGAGAAAATCAGTATCTATACATCCAGACTTCCTCGATATGTGTCTCAAAGCTAAAACATGTCTTGAACTTGAGAAAGAGGCAGAACTCAAAACCAAAGTGCAAAATCAAAAGATTTTAAACTCTACTCTTCCGAAGTTTACTAATATTCAAAAAGGCAAATGGAAATCCTCTAATACTTATGTTCCTTTTTCAGTAAATAACAGAGCTTCTGCAAAAGTAGATCAGAGGAAGAACACAGAGAAGAAAAAGCCAGAACTAAAACAAAAGTCTAGTCTAGATAGGTTCTCTAGAACAACTGATACTAGAAAAGACTTTAGAAAGAATAATTGTAATTACCATTCTCGCAATGACAATTCAATTCAATCTTCTATGTTTCAGTCTTCTGAATGTTTTTCACTGTTCTTAAAGTTAAAACAATTTTTCTCGCAAACCTCTGATCATTCCAATTCACAGAATGTTTATCACAAAAAGAATAAAACTCCAAAACACCAAAAATCAAAAATAAAGTCTTTACCTTCTGTTAAATCAAAAAACGAGCATACTCCAAAAGCTAACATAAAAGGACCCATTATGCGATGGGTACCTAAGAAAATCTGATTTTTGATTGCGAAACAGCATGTGCATATTTGGTATCTTGACTCTGGATGCTCGAGGCACATGACTGGATCCCAAAATTTACTATCCAAATTCAAGGACAAATCAGGTGGAATAGTAACTTTTGGTGATAATGGTAAGGGTCAAATAAAAGGCTACGGTACTTTACAAGAAGGTAATATCACCTTATCAAAGGTAGCTCATGTTTCTGGCTTGAAACATAACCTCCTCAGTGTAAGTCAACTTTGTGATTCTAAAATACTAGTAGTATTTGATGAAAAACATTGTTATTTATTCTCTAAGGCGGTGAAGAACTTTGGAGAGCGAACGGAAAAGGTAACTTGTATATGATGAATTTTACCTCTAAGGATGGTAAGGAAACTTTATGTCTCATCTCCAAAAAGAGTGAAGTTGCGTGGCTGCGGCATCATAAAATGTCTCACTTAAATTTTAATAATCTTGAGATGCTTGTTAAACACAAGCGGTATACGGCCTTCCCGGATATTCATTTTCAAAAAGATCACCTCTGCCCTGCATGTGAAATGGGCAAAATTAAACGAGCATCTCATAAAACAAAAAGTGATCATTCTTGTACTAGACCTCTGCAATTATTACATGTGGATCTCTGTGGTCCAATTGCAATTCAGAGTCTATCTGGTAAAAAGTATATTCTGGTACTAATTGATGAATTTTCCAGATATACTTGGCTTGCTTTTGTTCGTCAAAAGTCAGAAGTCCCAGTGGTACTACAGAATATGATGACCAGAATACAGGTTCTTCTACATCAGAAAATTCAGCAACTTCGAAGTGATAATGGTACAGAATTCAGGAACGCCAAGCTTGAATCGTATCTTGTTGAACAAGGAATTACTCAAAACTTCTCTGCTGTTCGCACTCCACAACAAAACGGTGTAGTTGAACGTCGCAACAGAACCTTGGTTGAAGCAGCCAGAACGATGCTCGCAGCCTCTGGTCTCCCAATTTACTTCGGGCCGAAGGCATTGCTCTTGCTTGTTTCACTCAAAACCGTTCAATTATTGTCAAGAGGCATCTCAAAACCTCTTATGAGTGATTAATAAAAGAAAACCATCCGTAAAATTTTTTCATATCTTTCTGCGGATGTTTTATCTTAAACGACGAGAGATAATCTTGGCAAATTTGATCCGAAGTACGATGAAGCTAAATTTTTAGGCTACTCGTTACATTCAAGAGCTTTCCGAGTTTTTAACTTACGAACAAAAGCTCGTTATGGAAAGCATAAACATTGACTTCGATGATAACACTCAACCGACTTCGAACACTCTACTTCGAACTCAAGCTTAACACCGTTACTTCGACTATCTTTCGTGGTTCCGGAGAATCCGAGATTGATGCTATTTTTCATGATTTTACGGGCGACGAAGTTGTGTCGAAGCTATGTCACCTCCACATTTGCGGATACCGAGATATTCTTCAAGCCTCGGGCATTACTCTCTGCGGTCCTCGCTTCTTCCGTTTCCTCGACACGTCTATTTTTCCGAAGTTCCCACTACTACATACGCCATCGGAAGCTACTTCTATTCCATCATCTGAGGAGGAAACACAAGGACCGGTGACACAACAGATACCAGAAGGACATACAGAAGAAAATAAAGAAGATTTTGTGTTTCCAGATGAAATCATTTCGTCAAATGAAACAACTCATTCAATTTCTCTACCCAGAATGACGAAATGGACTAAATCTCACACACCAGATCTTATAATTGGTAGTCCTTCGAGGGGTCGAACACGATCTCGCTACGCAAATGAAGCCTTCTTTGTTAATTTTCTTAGTATGATCGAACCTAAACGTGTACATGAAGCCTTAGTTGAACCAAGCTGGGTGGATGCTATGCAGGAAGAATTACTTCAATTCGAAAGAAATAAAGTTTGGCGTCTTGTTCCTTTACCAAAAGGCAAAGTTGCCATTGGCACAAAATGGGTATTTAGGAACAAAAAGGATGAAGATGGAATTGTTGTCAGAAATAAAGCTCGATTGGTGGCTAAAGGCTACTGTCAAGAGGAAGGTATCGATTATGATGAAACCTTTGCTCCTGTTGCAAGACTAGAAGCAATAAGATTATTCTTGGCTTTCTCTCGCATACAAAAACTTCAAAGTCTACCAAATGGATGTTAAATGTGCATTTCTTAATGGATGTCTAAAAGAAGAAGTGTATGTCGAACAACCTGATGGTTTCAAAGATGCAAAATATCCAGAATATGTTTATCTTCTTGACAAAGCTTTGTATGGTCTAAAGCAAGCCCCAAGAGCCTGGTATGAACGACTATCTACATTTCTGATCAGCAAAGGATATGAAAAAGGTAAAATCGATACAACTCTGTTCATCAAGAGAGGCAAAGGTATGTTAACTATCGTTCAAATTTACGTGGATGACATAATATTTGGCTCTACTCATCAAACAGAAGTTGATTTGTTTTCTAAGTTGATGGAAACTGAATTTGAAATGAGTATGATGGGAGAATTAACCTTCTTCCTAGGACTTCAAGTTAAACAAAGTACCTCTGGTATCTTTATAAATCAGGCAAAATATGTTTCTGACATGCTTAAAAAGTTTCATCTTCAAAACTCATCATCCATGAAAACACCCATCTCCCCTGGTATGAAATTAGGACCTGACTCCTCCGGTAAATGCTGTTGATATTACCGGCTACGGAGGAATGATTGGTTCTCTTTTATATTTAACGACAAGTAGACTCGATATTATGTTTGCCACTTGTCTTTGTGCTCGTTATCAAGCCAATCCTAAAGAGTCTCATTTAGGCTTTGTAAAAAGAATCTTTAGGTACTTAAAAGGTTCACCATCATTGGGCCTTTGGTATCCTAAAAATTCGGATTTGATTTAATGGCATATCTGATTACGATCATGCGGGTTGTAAGCTTGACGGAAAAAGTACATCGGTGTTGTCAACACGGGAAATCGACTTATAAGTTGGACATCCAAGAAACAAGCTGCGTCTCCACATCTACAGCAGAAAGTGAATATGTTCTTCTTGCTAGTTGTTGTTCACAAGTTATTTGGATGAAGACCCAACTCGTAGATTATGGTACGATATACGATAAGATTCCCATCCTATGTGATTCTAAAAGTGCTATCGCCATTACGGAAAATCCGGTTCGGCATTCCAAAACAAAGCATATCGATGTCAGGTATCATTTCATCAAGGATCATGTCGAAAAGGGTACAATCGAAATGTATTTTGTTTCTACTGATTATCAACTTGCTGATATTTTCACAAAAGCTCTTGATGAGAGTCGTTTTAACTTCTTAATTAGCAAGTTGGGAATGCTTAATATGTAACAATGATTTCTTCAGAAGCATCCAGAAGCCTCTGAACTATTCTGATGACACTTCAGAAGTCTACGATGCTTGTACGAACTCTTCGAATACTTCAGAAGCCTCTGAATTCCTCTGATTTTCTGTTTCATAATAATATTCTTCTTTCAAGAAATATCATAAAGTACAGATTGAGAAACGCGGTACAGAAGCTACTACAGGGGGAGTTCATCATTCAAGGGGGAGCTTCCCATTCAAGGGGGAGCTTACCATTCAAGGGGGAGTTTACCATTCACGGGGGAGTTTCGCAATGAAGAAGATATTCGTCTAAGTCTAACTCTGGTTAGCTGTCTTCTGATTTACTATTTTACTTAAATTTTATTTGAATCTATCTGCTCTGAGTTTCTCTTGCCGCCAAGGTCTCTTAGACTTTTGATTCATTTCAAATTTTTTTAAAAAAGTATAAATCAAGTCGACATGTTTTTCAACTTAATTTTCTATAAATTGATAATTCTTATAATTTCCATTAAATATATAAATTCATTCAACTCTTGCCTCCAAGGTTGTTTAAATCTATTTGTTTAATACAAATTCTTCTTTATTATTCTTTTATAGAAACTAAACTCTCATGTGATTTTTGTTCTCACTTGACTGATTTTTAAACTTAAATAAATAAAATTAAGATTAAATTCTGTGTTTATTCAATTAATTCAACATTAATTGTGTAATTAAACAGATTTTTTTTTTACTTTTGTTTATTTCTGCTTTTAAGAAAAATCGCATCTGCTACTAAATCATCATCACACATGTGTCTCGTCGTACACGTGTCTCCAATAGACACCCTGCATGTGTATACCCGCGTGCTTACCTCAGCTCATATGAACCGTTTTTTGTTTCTCCCCAAACTGAATAATCCCTTCCCATTCTACAGTTTCTCTCTCACATTAAAACCCCCAATTTCAACCTTCATCTTCTTCCTCGCAAATATTCCCAAATCAGCGTTTACTCTCAGTACAAAGAAAAAGTGTTCTACTGTCAAGCATTCAAC
This sequence comes from Silybum marianum, assembly GCA_036898165.1. Classification (NCBI taxonomy): domain Eukaryota; kingdom Viridiplantae; phylum Streptophyta; class Magnoliopsida; order Asterales; family Asteraceae; genus Silybum; species Silybum marianum. Next base: position 7,207,555 of record CM072540.1, on the reverse strand, counting down.
AGTTCAAAATGGCTTCCAACTGTGCCCATCCTACCAACAATGATGAAGACAGAATCATCGATTCCACTGCTGATAGTACTCCTATTGTCAAACTGCCATTGAAGGCGAACAATGTGCAGGTACTGCTCAACCCTAACACTTATCAACCGGAATTTCGCATCATGATCGAGTTTCTACAACAGCACCAGTTAAATCGCGCCCTAACCCTAACCAACCCAAACATCCCTGAAATCTATGTCCAAGAACTGTGGCAAACAATGCTCATCAAAAATGATGAAACACTCGCCGGTTCTGTCACTCATCCTGAACAAGTGGAAATTGCTGTTCAAATCCCAATCACCAAAAGAAAACTCGCCAAATATTTTCATCTTCCCTTATCAGTGATCGAAGTCGACGGGCAAACCATTCCCAATCCTGCCCTAGAAGAAAACCCTTCTACAGAAGCCCTCCTAGCCTTCATCAATCTACTGGGTTACAATGAACCTCTTACCAGGTTGTCCGAATTCAGAAGAAAGAAGTTACCCCCAATGTGGAATCTACTTGTCTCCATACTTAACAAGAGTCTAACCTGCAAAATAGGTTCCTTGGATCAAGCTAGCCGCAACATTCTGACGATTATATATGGGATGTTCTACAATCGCCCCTTGGACTATGCGAGTCTCATCTTCCAAGAGATTAAAGCGATTTGTGCATACTAAGGTGCTACATCAAAGTCGGGGAAGCCACTACCGGCTCTCATGTTCCCACGCTTTCTCTCCCTAATCACTCATCCTCGCTATTGGGGCAATCGAAGCTCCCCGCCCGGCCATTACGCAAAATTGCATCAATGAGCTCCCATCGATCAACCATTGACAGCATCGGCTACTCTGCCCCCAGAGAACTATCCAGGTACATGCTTAACCTAATCCCTTCTAGCTCTTCTAATCTCCAAATCTATAGAAGCTCTATGGTTTTCTCGGAAACGAGAGAATTCCTACCCCGGAGCACTTAGAGCCGGTGTAGGTGGTCGGGGGGTCCGGTGAGCATGAGATTGAAAAAACTAGGAGTGAACATCCGAGTGCTTCTACCCATGCCGACCTTCTATTAAATGAAGGTACGAGAAGATGTCCACGAGAGACACATATGAGTGTTCCTCTCCAATTCCCCAAAGGGCAACCACAACTTCTGAGGTTGACGTCACCACGTCTCCACTCATTGACTTAGAACAGCCCAGTTCAAACCACCCAGAAACCAGCCATTCAGAGGATACTTCTTCTTCTTCTGAATCAACTTCAACCGGAAAGCACCTCCACTTCATCATCCTCCCAACGGGATGATGATGATAATATAAGAGTTCATTCGCCCCGTAGAACTCGCCACTTCCTTCACCACATGTTCATGTCTCCGTGGTGACATACCGGTAGGCACGGAGGAAGCGTCCACATCCTGCTCCTAGGATAGATGCGATGAATTCCCATCGGAAGGGGTTACGACCTAGGAATGCACCTCTTACCGGAGTGTTTACACTTCATCAAGGTAAGCATCTTGTCTTCGGCACCTCATCCTACGATGATGAGGATGCGATGAAACGGTCGAACAACCGAAGAGGAGCCTGTGCATAACAGCCCTCAAGGACAGGTTGGAAGTCCTTCTACACTCAACGTCAAAACAGGTGTAGAAGGCCCCTCTGAACGCGAGGGTAAAGGGGCTCCATGTGTTGGAGATGCACCGGTTACAACTTCTGATTTTGTCACTAATGCAGCGTTCTTGGCATTTGCTGATCAAATTCAGAGATCTGTGGAAGATCTAAAATTATCCGCTACTACTAATCATTCTATTCTTCTGAGCCTTCAAATTCAAATTGAAAGGCAAAACTCTCTTTTAGCAGATCTTCAGCGACAAATGAGTTCCTCTCAAGAAGATCAGAAGGCTTCTCTTGCTGAACAACTTCTGATCTTGAATAATGGTCTTCAAGCAAATACAGAGGCACTATCTCAACTTCCGAATCTTTACGTGCCTGCGTAGACTACGGCTCTGCGGTGGCCGACATACGTAGCTTGTAAAGACCATCATCACTTCGATGATCCCTCTGTGTCTACACTTGTCAAGAAGTCTGACCTTGCCTCTTTCCAGAAGATTATTCTTGAGCGCATGTCGATCATCGCTTCAAAGTACTCTTCCAAGCCCTCCACATCGTCAACTGACCAGAAGCTTGCCGCTCTCGAAACTACTATCTCTCAACTTGTGCCTGCGGTTTCTTCTCTAGGCGAGGCGTTTACTTCCAAGAAGAAAGCCAAGGAAGAAAGGGCTTGCAGAAAGGCCGAACTGAAACGAAAACGTTCTGAGGATCAGGATCCCGATTCTCGGAGAAGGGGAGAAAGGTTCTAAGCCTAAGCAAGCCAAACAAACACCATCAGACACAAACACGAACACTGCTGACTCTTCAACGCCAACACCATCACAGCAACCCTCTTCTTCCAAACAAGTACCACTCACTCCAACACCTCTGGCTACGCATTCTGGTCCTCTGCCCGAGAGATCCAGAGCTAGCTAAGTTTATTCTGGATCTTATGGGAAAAAGCAGAATCCCAAGCTCTCCGGCTGAAAGGGCTGAAGTAATCAGAGCTCACGAAGAACGAGAACGAGCTAAAGCTGCAAAGGAAAGAGCTAAAAGGGCTAGAGAGGAGGATGAGGAAGTGTTCAGAGCTGAAAAAGAAAAAGCAGAAGAGATAATACGCCAGAGGCTAATAGTTGAAGAACAAATAGAGATAGAGAGGGCTGAAAAAGAGAACCTGGAAAGAGAAAAGGCTAGACTTAAAGAAGAACTACAGAGACAGATTTTGAAGCTGAAGAAAGAGCAAGAGTCAGAGCAGAGGCCGCTCAGAAGCAGAAGGAGATCAGAAGAGAAGAATTTGAAGAAAAAGTAAATAAAGTTGGAAACATTGTTGGAAACATTGAACTTCCAACAATTGAAGTTGAGAAAAGGCACATGTATGCTCCAACAGATCAGAAGATTTATCTCATGATGCCTAACTTCGCCAACCAATACAATGTCAGCAGTGAAGTTAAAGATAACTTCATGGCACATAAACAAGACAGAAAGACAGTCTTCACTACTGTCCCAATTACAAAGATAACAGCCATGAAACATAAACAGTTTCAAGATACACCCATTTGGTACACAATCTACGAGATAGTCAGATCAAACAACAAAAGTTATTACATATGTGATAATGATCTGTTGTCCATCCATCCAGCTGATCTCATTTTTCTGGAAGAATTTATGAAGACTCAGCTTTCTGAACGCAAAGATCCACAAGACCAGGTTGCCTACACTAGAATTATTCTATGTATGAAATCATACATTAGATACAAAAGGCAGGTCGACTTCCAGATTGGATTAAATTACAAAATGGATAATGCTGCTATCTCTCGCACCAAATGAGGAACTTGAAGGAATAAGCAAACTCGAGTGGGTAGACTTCTTGCGACCCGAGAAGAGGGAATCATCTTCAAAAGACCAAATAGAAAGAGCTTCTTTCGCATCAAAGAAGCTCACAAATACTCTTGAGGTAGTCTACATCATCAAGAGCTTTCTTTGGCTTAGACACGACAAATCCGGAAGTTGCAAAGAAAATAGAGAAAAGACTTGATGGACTTCGGAAGAACGAGAGAGCTTATCAATAATATTTCAAGTATCATCGCTGCTGTTGATCCACTCTGAAGAAAATTATTTTTTTTTGACTTCATACTTAGGGGGAGAATGTTAGATATTAAAGTATGAGTCAAAGAAGAGATGTCTACAAATGTCAACACACACTTCTTGTTATAACTAATTGTTGTTAGACGCTCCCTTTATGACACATGGCACTTTGTAATTGGCTAGCTTTTTGACTTTCTGTCTTTGTATCTATATAAATAGCATTGTATTGTGTTTGTAAAATTTGTCGATTAATACATTTACATATTGAAGAATACTGTGCGTAAGTCATTTTATCTTTGTTCTTCATTCTGTTTACTGTTCTATTGATTTAAATTGTTAATTGATCTGCTTCCGCAATTCACTCAGATTCAATACTCTCAATTAACAATCAGTTTAAAGGAATCTGGAACCAACATCTGGTGTTAAAGTCAGAAGATGTGCCAAATATAGATTTTAGTTTATCTCCTTCAGTCATAGAAGATTGTAGTTTATACTCAACATTACCATCTTTGTCAATAACTTGCATCATTTGATCATCTTCATCTTCTGAGTCAGAAGCATTCATAAGTTCTGAAAATTTATTGGGAGTAATACTTTTTGCAAAAATACTTGAATATTTTATAGTAGTAGACTCATTATCAGAATCATCAAAAAATATTTTGGAATTTTCATCAGCATCTTCTGTGGAGTCAGCTTCTGAAAATTCATCATACTTTTCTTCAGATTTTGATATATTCTCAGAAATATTTTCTGAAGTAACTTCAGAATTGAATTCGAATTTATCTGAATTTATTTACGAACAATCTTGATTTAATTTTTGATTCATCGGACTTTAGAGGAACTTCTTCGAAAACAAAGTCTACGATTTAATAAAAGGTATCCTTTCGAGCGAGAGAAAAATTCACTGGTTTAGGGATAACACCTACATTTGTTTCATTAAAAAATTTCATTTTTGAGAAATCATATAAATTTGCAGGTGCCTTTTTCAGAATTTGATTATCATTATATCCCAGACCAGCTTTAATATTATAAAATTTTGAATTCTGAGCCTGGTTTGTTAAAATATTCAGAGTTTGCTCAGTTTGTCCTCTTTTGAAATTTAAATCTTCAAGTTCTTTAATCATCTTGTACAGATCAATTCTTTCTTGATTCAGAAAGTTCATTTTAACACTTAAGATCTCTTTTTCAGATTTCTCATTAACTATTTCTTTTTGTAAATTGTCCAATTTTTCTTTTAAAGACACTTTTTCTTCAGAAATCTTTTCAAGATTTTGTTCAGCTTCTTGACAATTTTCTTTATAGATCTGACTTTCAGCTCTAAATTGATTCACTAACATTCTTTCACCTTTGATTTTGTTCCTTAATATTTCAAATTCAGAAAACATGTTTTGAACTTGAATTTTTGTTTCAGAATCATGGTTATGTTCAGAATTTAATTCAGAATTTAGTTCAGAGGAGAAATTATTTTCAGACTTTGATTTAGAAGATGAAGATAATACCTCTATGTCAGCTTGTTGTTTTTCTTTAGAATCCATCTGACACATGTAGCAGTTTGTTGCATAGTGTGCCATTTCTTCATCTTCTTCTCCATCACTCCAATTCAACCAGTCTTCCTCATACTTGGTAATTAGAGCAGGGTTGATTTCTTTCTTCTTTGCTAATGCATGCTTCTTCTCATAGTAACCTGAGTTTTTTACTTTAGGCATCTTGCATTGTCTTGCATAGTGCCCAGGTTTGCCACAATTGAAGCATCTTGCTGGTTCAGTTGTTTCAGTTTGACCAGTTTCTTGACCTTTCTTAGGTCCAGTTTCAATTCTTGCTTTGTTCTGATATTTTTGATTATATCTATGTTTGAACTGTCTTGACAAGAATGCAATATTATTAGAAATTCTCTTGAGTTCTTCATCCGATTCATCACCATCACAAACCTTAATCTCAGGAATATCAACAGTCTTCTTTGTTGACATGGTCATAGAATTGTTAAACTTCTTGCTTAACAGAGCAACTTCATTTGCCTTTTTCTATTCATGTTGTCTTACTTTGATTTTATCTTCTTGTTGAAATAAAATCCCATAGACATCATGAATTGTCTTTCTAGAAAGATTTCTAGTGACCATGTTGTCAGAGAAGCTTGACCATTCAGTACCCAGATTATTCAGAAATTTATTGTTAATTTCAGAATTTGATTTCTGAACTCCATTTCTCCTTAGATCGTTCAGAATGTTATTGAATCTATTATATGTATGATGATACATTCATTATCTTTGTATCTGAAATTTTCATAAGTACCTACACAGATGTTTAGCCTTTGTGCCTGTGCTTTGGTACTCCCCTGCATTTGAGCCTCTACTTCATCCCACATGGCTTTGGCTGATAAAAGACTATCAACCCTATTAAGAATTTCATTAGGAATTGCCATTGTGAGCAGAGTTAAAGCTCTTTTGTCAACTTTGACTCGGGCTTTCTCTGTTGCATTGTACATCCCTGGACTCTTTTTAATTCTTGAAGCAGGGATCTCAGGAGTGGATTCAGTTCTTGGGCTATGGAATTTCAACAAATACCTCTAGTGGACCATTTGTAATAGATTGCATTAAAGCTTCATCTATGTTATCCAAGAATTGAATCATTCTAATTCTCCATTGATGATATTCCCCTAAGAAGAGAGTTGGTGGTTTCGTTTCAGATCCGATTGAGACTATTTCTTTAGACATCTTTGATTGTTAGAAGATCGAGAATTCACCTGTATTGAATTTGAATTTTGTAGATCAAGAAGAATCGTCGGATACGACAACAAATCTTCTTCAAGAACAGATGAATTGGCTCTGATACCAATTGTTAGGACCCTTAACAATCAATATAATGAAGAAAGTAGAATATTGAATTAGATCTGATAGCCAAATGTCATATGTATTGATCAAATGAAAGATATTACAATACTGTATTACAAGATTATGAAACGTTAGTTCTAACAGACTATCTAACAACTATTTATACAAGAGAGAAAATGCTAAACAGACAGTACATTTGTGACAGACATGTTCAGAAATAGTTCTGAACTTTTTCAGAACTTCTTCAGAAGCACCTTCAGAAGTATCTTCAGAAACATGTTCAGAACCTTCAGAACTTCTGAAGTTGACACTTCTGAAGTTATGCCTTAGGTGTTTTCTGACTTTCTCTGAGTTCTGAGCTTCTATCTTCAGATCTGCATATCTTCAGAACCCAGTCTCTTTTGAAGCTATTCTGATATACCTATCAACAGTATCAAGATCAAATGAGAAATCGTATTAATAACCTGATAATTGATTACAATACATAGGAATGAATCGCACAATTTCTATCAAAGACGATCAACATTCTTACAATGAAGACTGAAACTATTTATACCATTACAAAGTAAAAGTCAACGATCTAGCCTATCAGGGTTTGACACATCAGCTATACTAGTAACAGAATCAGTTATGCACATGGACGCACAGAAAGTGTGATCGCCAGGTCATCACAAGCGCATATGGAATATCGCTTTAGATCCAGAGAGTCTTCAAATCTCTGGGCGCCTCTATGATGAAGTGGATCAGAAGATGAGCTACTGGCTTAAATTCTGAACTTCAAGACTTGTAATATTCTGGTTCATATTTTTCACAAAGTGAAGTCTAACAATACCCCCCTAAGTATGAAGTCCAGAATGTAGAAATATTGGGCTCGCTCAAGTTATTTCAAATCTGTTGATGTGTTCTTAGTCAGTTCACAAACTCTCAATCCAAGACCATCTCCGAATTTCTTTTTGCATTAGTTATGTCATTCTTTGTCAAGTGCTTCAATAGGAGCAATGTACACAGCACGTATGATGCTATCAGACCCTTTCTAATGGTTCCTTAAAATTGCAAATTCTGCACATATAGTCTTCCCACTTCCAGTTGGTGCAACAACTAATACATTTTCATTGATGTTGTATAATACTGTGAAAACTTGAGTCTAAACAGGATTAAAGTGTTTGAATTCTTGATAAAGAGTTTCGTATAATGGATTAAAAAGGAGCATCAGGATGAAAAGTGACAATCTTGTGAAATATCTCTGTGGTCTCTGTTAGCTTATTGATTAGGATGAGTTTTTCCTCCATCCTTTCACCGATGACTCTTTTCGCAGCGTTTTTCCTTGTATTGTCTTTCTGGAGAGAAAGCGTAACTCTTGACGATGCCTATCACAGATGTAGAGTATTTATGTGCTTCACTGATTCTGAAGAAGCTTTTCCTTGTAGGTCTTTTAAATACAATGCCATCTTCAGGTTCTGTTAACATCTTTCCAACAGAAAGATGATCAAGACCTTCTCTATCTTCATTGGCTGCAGTGATGCTCAGATTTATCACTTTATGATCTAGACCCGTTTGAAAGTCTACCTGTCTTCTATACTTGATAAAAGCTTCCATGCAGCTAATAATTCGGAAGAAGGCAACTTTGTTCTGAGCATCAATTCTTTGATTCATTTGGTTTTTCATGTATCTTCCTTGAAGTATAAGATCAGAAGGATTAATGGATAGTAAATCAGTATCACAGAAGTAGTACTTGTTGTTGTCTTCTCTCATCACTTCATAGACTGTGTACATAATCTTTGTATTTTCGAATTTGACATGCTTAATACCTGAGATTTTTAATAGATTTGCAGAGTAGAGAAGGCCTCTTTCCTCATTTGCCTATGAATCATGAATCTGTTTTTGACTTCATCACTTACATGATAGTCATTGGCAAAGTTAGGAGCATTAGGAAGACCTTTTGTTCTAGGATTGAGTACATGTGCCTGTGCTCAATTTCCAGTGTGGTTGAACGTTCAAACTTCTTCAACTTATCCTTTTCAACTTGAATCTCAGCCCTTCTTTTGATTGAAGCTTCCCTCTTGATCCTTTCATTTTTTTCCTTGACTTTGCCAGCTTTGGCCTTAAGATTTGTTCGATTAGAAGTAGGTTGTTCAGAAGCGGAGACAGAGGGATATAGATTTTGATCAACAGGGAACTCTCTGGTTCTAGCACAGGAAGGAATTGGCGGTGTTTGTTGTTGAGGTTGTGAAGGTTGTGGTTGAGGTTATGTGACGGTTGTGGTTGAGGTTTCCTTTCCGGCTTTCTTTTGTTTCCCAAAAGATCGAGAGTGAACTTAGCCATATCTGGATCTTTGGGAAGTAGGCCAGAATTTACAGCCAAAGGAGTTGGTGTAAGATGGGTTTGTCTGGATGATGCTAGTGGTTCAGAAGGTGCAAAAGCAGAGGCTTTACCATTACTTTGAATTGTAGTTGCAGCACCATAGGTTTTGACTTTCTTCTTCATATTCTCCCCCTTCTGAGAATCAGGGTCCTGATCCTCAGATCTTTTCCTCTTCTTCTCTTCCTTTTTATACACTCTGGCTTCCTTGGCCGCCTTTTTAGCGTTAAATTCGTCAGAAATAGAGCTAACTAATGAAGTTAGTTGTGAGACAGAAGCATCTAAGTTAGATACCTTCTGTGCTAACTCATTCGAGCTATGATTGTTGATCTTGGATACAAACTTGGCATTGACAGTGTTGAATTTTTCCATAATGGCCTTTTGGAAAGATACCAAGTCTGATTGACGAAGAAGAGTAGAGCCTGTTGATGTAGAGGCCTCAGAGGGTACTACAACATTGATGAGCTTCTGAATGTCAGCAACAAAGGAACCATAGTCAAAAGCTGAAATGGTAACTTCTGGAGAGGGGATAGCTGTTGGAATGTTGAAGATGGCTTCCGAGTTGGCTTTTATCCCAGCATCCAGCCTGTTGAAGTGATCAGAGGCAGAGTTCTTCTATGATTCGGCATTGTCAAAGAAGAATTTCTTGAGATCTTTTAGAGCTTGAGTTTGTGCTCTCTGAGTTGTATGAATTGAGCTTATGGAAGAATTTAGAGTCTGGATCTCTGACTTTAGGCTTGCATCTGAATTTTGAACGAGTTGTTTTAGATCCACCATAGATCCCTTCATTTGATCAACAAATGCATTGAACACTGCATTTGTGACAAAATCAGGTGTTGTAACGGGTGCATCCCCAACACATGGGGCCCCTTGTCTCTCGTGTTTAGAGAGGCCTTCATTCACGCCTGTGTTTACGTTGAGCATGGAGGGACTTCCATCCTGTCTTCGAGGGCTATTAGAAATAGACACCTCTTCGGATGTTCTGACATTATTGACTTTGTTTCCAACATCAGAGGGTGGAGAGTCAATTAATGTGTGCTTACCTTGAAAAAGTCCGAAGACTCTGATAAGTGGTGCAACCTCTGGCCTTAACCCATCTGATAGGATTTCATAGGCATCTACACTAGCAGAAGCCATGGACATGCCTTATGTATTTCCTAAGTCTGTGTTGGTCATAGAGACAACAACACGTGTAGGAGGTGGCGAGTTCTGGGGCGATGGAACTCTTATAGTTTCATCATCATCCTTTTGAGAGGATGATGAAGACGATGTGGATTCCCCAGCTGTGCTTGATTCAGAGGCAAAAAGACCCTCTGCTCGGTTGGTTTCAGGGAGGTTTGGACTGCGCTGTCCTGTTTCAATGAGAGTAGATGTGTTGGCATCTACCTCAGCAGTTGTGGTTACCCTGGTTGGAGTCGGTGAGGGTCGCACGTATGTCTCTATATGGACATCTTCTGTAGCTTGTCTTATTAATCTATCAGTATGGGCAGAATCACTCGGTTGTTAACTCTCATTGTTTTCAGCCTCATGCTCATTTGACCCCTCAATTGCTACTATGGGCTCTAAGTGCTCTGGGGTAGGTATTCTTGGTTCTGAGAATACCAAAGAGCTTCTATATGAGATAAGATTTAAAGAGGTTTGAGGAATAAGGTTAAACATATACCTAGACAGTTCTCTCGGAGTAGGATAGCCATTTCTATCGATCGTTGGTTTGTGAGAGCTCATTGTTGCAATCTTGCAGAACGGTTGAATGAAAGGAGCTTTTAGAGCATTTATTGCTGGGTAAGTGAAAAGGGAGAGGAATCTAGGAAACATCAGTGCAGGACGAGCTTTGCCATTGCTCTGATGTGTGACTTTGGTGTGCACAGTAGCCTTTACTTCTTAAAAGATCAAACTTGCATAGTCTAGGGGCCGGTTGAAGTACATTCCATACATTATGGTAAGGATGTTCTTGCTTGCTTGATCTAGGGAACCTATTTTGCAAGTGAGACTTTTGTTGAGAATGGACACTAACACATTCCACATGGGAGGCAGCTTCTTCCTCTTGAACTCTGATAGCCTGGTGAGAGGTTCATTATATCCTAACAAATTAATGAATGCCAATAACGCTTCTGTTGTAGGAACCTGTTCAAGATCTCGATTTGGCACTTTTTGACCTTCAACATCAATCATAGGTAGGGGTAAGTGGAAGAGTTTGGCAATCTTCTTCTTTGTAATGGGGATCTCTACAGCGTTCTCAGAATCTGTTGGATAGCTAAAATTTCCTAATAGAGTTTCTTCGTCCGCGACATTCAGTTGGGTTTGCCATATGTGATTTTGGGGATATTGAAATCTGAAATTGTAGGTTGTCAAATGGAAATGATATCAAGAGGAGGAAGATGATTAATAGTAGGATAGTGAATTTCTACTTTTGAGTTTATATAATGAGAGAGAAAGATTGAACTCGAGTGATTGTGGTTATCGAGGGATAATTACAATTGTTCTTATTTCTGTTTATCCTAGCATCAGTTGTTCGATTGAACTTCTTATCTAGTCTAGACTTATGTTTTAGAACATTTGAATTCTTCTTTCGGCTACTTCTAAGGAGACTTCTCTTGAACTTTAGATTTTACTGAAACAAAGGTTGAGAAGTTAGCTTTCCATTTTCGTTTTTCAATGTAAGTAGACTTCTGGAACTTGGATTTTGGAGATTTTGGAGATTGGAAATAAGTATTTACTTTCTTTTAAAGATCTTTCTCCTTTTCAAGTTCTAGACATGATCTCACTTGGAGACACATCCCAATAAAATCTAGATGAATGGGAACCTCTTTTCTTTGTTTCTCGGGAGAAACAGAGAATGGTGGTATTCCATTTGAAATTTTGGAAACCTCAATTCCAGCTGCTCTAATTTCAAAAGGTTCATTCGTATATAGGAATGGAGCATCAGGGTTTTTTATAACCTTTGGAACCTTTTCATAAGTAGAAGGCAAACTATTTTCATATTTGAATAGAGATTTATCCGTGATTTCAAAAAATTCATCATCATTTTGATTATTATTTTCCCAGGGATATGTAACAAACTCATCACTGTCTTTGACTTCAGAGTTTAAATCTACAAAAGAACAGGGAATAATCTCTGGATGATCTTCTAAACTTTTGTTAGATAAGATTGGTTGTTCAGATTTAAAACAAGCATCCAAAGTTGTCAATAAGTCATTTTCAAAACTGAGTCTTATCTCTTCTTCTGCCTGCGCAGGTATGAATTCATCAACTTCTGGATTTAAGGACATGTGAGTAAGAGAGCCAAAATTGAAAATACCGCCCTTCTTTAAAGTAACATAAGTCACCTTTTCAGAAGAGTATTTGATATTTTTATATTTTAATTTCCTCACACGATGACCATGTTTATATTTTGATTTTTTGAAGACTGATTGTTCATATAATATAGGAAAAACAAGTTTTTGTTCTTTTCCTATACAAAACACAGAGTCAAGAGTAGACCTCTTTTTACACGTGTAGGGATCCAGATCCTCAAGAGCTCTTTATTTTGTAGTTCAACATGCAGATATTCCCTTTCCTTTTGAAAATAGTTTTTAAGTGCTAAGGAATTGAATCTGTCACTTTCCTTAGCTTTAATCTCTTTATCTTTCACATCCAGAAGTTTACAAAAATTCTGTTTTTCTTCCTTCTCTACTGATATTTCAAGTTTTTCTTCAGTTAAAATATCCATTTCTTGTTTGTAAATATCTCTTTCTTTTTGTATTGTAGAAAAGGTTTGTTCAAGATTCTTTCTCAAATTATTTTCTATAAGAAGCTTTTGTTTCAGATTTTCAAAATCAGCAGTTAAAGTCAAGATAATGTTTTCAAGTTTAGAAGTTTCAGAGGTGGAACAAACCGGGGTTTCTGAAGGTTGATCTTCTGATTCATCCGTCTTAGTCATTCCACAGAACATGGCTTCATCTCCACTCGATTGATCATCTAGCCAATTTCCTTCTCCGTATAATGTGCTCTTTCATCTACATTGTACTTGTGCTTGTTCTTGTAATATTGCTTGTCTTTAACAATAGTACCTTTGCAGACTTTGGAGTAATGGCATGGTTTGCCACATCTGTAACACACATCTTTCTTCTTCTGCAGCTCGTCCTCTTTCTTCTCTGCTTCTGATTTTTCAACTCTCTGGATCTCTTGCCTTGGAGCATAAGTTTAAGTGGGGCAATCAAATCTTCTGTTCCCTTGAAAGATCTATTACCAAACTTTTTGGTGAATTGTTTGGTAATAAGTGCTAACGATTCAGCAAAAGATTTGATCTCATCATCTTCAGAATCAGAATCATCTTCTAGACTTGCTTCTGAAATGAATGCCTTACTTTTTCCTCTCTTGTTAGTCTCTTTACTCCTTCTTCCAGACCCTCTTGATTCAGAGATTAGGGCTAGAGGTCCACCAACTGAAGTCTTCTTCTGAACAACTTCCTTTTCATGTGCCTGAAGAGTGCCAAAAACATCATGCAAAGACCACAGTTCTAAGTCTTGGTTTGCCTGAAGAGACATGGAGAGATTTGAGCATTCTGGATTTAAACGTTTGAGAGATAAGACATTGTTGTCTTCCTTTGATCTGACAATATCACACCTCTTGCACAAATTTATCAAGACGTTAAATCTATGATAGGTCTGCTCCAGAGTCTCTTCTGGAATAGCTTGAAAGTTGTTATACTCATTCAGAGCTTGAGCTCTTCTGTTTTTCTTCATCTTTAAGCCTCCTTCTAGAAGATTTTCAAGCTGATGCCACAATTCCTTTGCGGTTTCGCATGAATCCAGAGATTGGATAATCTCATTTAGTATTGACATTATATTAGCAGTTTCAACTTTAGCACGTTCCTCATCATCCCAGTATTTCCTTTCTTTAGGAACATTCGTTGCAGGAATTTCTTCAGTTGTAGGAGTACGACGAACCCTTGGAATGACGGTCATGGGTATGAATGGACCATTTAGTACAGTAGGATATAGTTCAACATCTAGTCCTTCGTAGAAATTTATCATACGAATTTTCCACTATGGATATTCATCTCGAACTAGAGTGGGAGGTTTGGTCAAAGATCCAGAAGTATATATATCATTCATATTTTGATTTGCCATAATTTTTTAAAAGCGGAGTTTTAAAAAAAATGCAGAAAAAGCTTATGAAATTTAGAACAATTAAAACTTCAAATCGATCGAATAGAGACAATGTTACTGATTTTAGAAATAACCTGAATTACCACTGATTAAGAGAAAATTTGTATGAAATGACAAAATCTCGTAAAACAGGGAAGAATGATGAATAATAGTTTAAAACTAAAATTTACTGTTTGTAGAAAAGGGATTTCTCCAAACTGGACGAGATCCAATAATCAATAGATTGATTATCTAGCTCTGATACCAATTGTTGGAACCCAGATCCCTTTCTTAACAATATATCAATAGATCGTAATACCAGAGTATGAGCGGAAGCAATACAGATCTATGATTAATATTGAAACAATGATTAAACGGTAAGAACAATAAGAACAGTATGAAGATCAAATGAGAAATCGTATTAATAACCTGGTAATTGATTACAATACGTAGGAATGAATCGCACAATTTCTCTCAAAGATGATCAATATTCTTACAATGAAGACTGAATCTATTTATACTATTACAAAGTAAAAGTCAACGATCTAGCCTATCAGGGTTTGACACATCAGCTATACTAGTAACAGAATCTGTTATGCACATGGACGCACAGAAAGTGTGATCGTCATGTCATCACAAGCGCATATGGAATAACACTTCAGATCCAGAGAGTCTTCAAATCTCTAGGCGCCTCTGTGATGAAGTGGATCAGAAGATGAGCTACTAGCTTAACTTATGAACTTCAAGACTTGTAATATTCTGGTTCATACTTGTCACAAAATAAAGTCTAACATTAGTTTTCTAACTTGATGTCCATTCTCATATTTTGATTTTTTAAAAACAGATTGTTCATATAAAATGGAAAAACTAGGTTTCTGTTCTTTGCCCATACAGAACACAGAATCAAGAGTAGATCTCTTTTTACACGTGTAGGGATCCAAATCCTCGAAACCAGGGCATGTTTTCCCTACTTGTGTATTTATCTCTTCATGCACCTTCTGAGCATCGAGATATTTTTTAACTTGTAGCTTTTTGTTTTGAAGTTCAATGTGCAGAAATTATCTTTCCTTTTGAAAATAATTTTTAAGTGCTATAGAGTTTAGTCTGTCACTTTCTTTAGCACTTAACTCCTTATCTTTGGTTTCTAGAAGTTTACAAAAGTTTTGATTCTCTTCTCTTAGTTGACTTCTGTGGATTTTAAACGTTTTGAGATCTTTTCATTCTCAACAGATAGTTCAAGTTTCTATCAGTTAAAATCTCCATTTCTCTTTTGAAGATATCTCTTTTCTTTTGGATTGTAGAAACAGATAGTTCAATATTTTTCCTTAATTTCTTTTCAACAAAAAGCTTCTGTTTTAGATTTTCAAAGTCAAGAGTTAGATTTAAGATAGTTTGCTCGAGTTCAGAGGAATTAGAGTTAGTACAAGCCGGAGTTTCAGAAGGTTGATCTTCTGAGTCATTTGCCATCGCCATTCCACAGAACATGGCTTCATCTTCACTTGATTGATCATCAAGCCAATTTTCTCTTTCAGCATAGTGTGCTCTTTCATCTACATTATACTTATATTAGTTTTTGTAATATGATTTGTCTTTTACAAGAGCACCTCTGCAGTCTTTTGAATAATGGCCTGACTTTCGACATCTATAACAAACATCTTTCTTTCTCTTTAACTCCTCCTCTTTCTTCTCAGCTTCTGACTTTTCCACCTTCTGTACTTCTTTCCTTTGAGCATTGGTCGGAGTAGGGCGTTCATTTCTTTTATCAAACCTTCTGATTTGAAATGGACGATTACCAAACTTCTTTGTGAACTGTTTGGTAATTAGAGCTAAAGATTCGGCAAAAGAATTGATTTCATCATCTTCAGAATCAGAATCTTCTGGATTGGTCTCCGAAATAAGTGCTTTACTCTTACCTTTATTTTCTGTCTCTCTGCTTCTTCTGCCTGACCCTCTGGATTCAGAGATGAGGGCCAGAGGTCCACCTACACTTGTCTTCTTCTGTATAACCTCTTTCTCATGTGCTTGGAGAGTTCCAAACACACCATGTAGTGATCAAATCTCCAGATCTTGATTAGATTGAAGAGACATAAACAAATTTGACCATTCTAGATTCAAGCGTTTTAGAAACAGAACATTGTTGTCTTCCTTTGATCTGATGATATCACATTTCTTACACAGTTTTATCAGAGTGTTAAATCTGTGGTAAGCTTGTTGCAGAGTTTCTTCTGGGAGTGCTTGAAAACTGTTGTATTCATTTAGAGCTTGAGCTCTTTTGTTCTTTTTCATCTTAGCACCTCCCTCTAGTTGATAAGGAAGTTGATCCCATAGTTCCTTGACTGTCTCCCTGGAATCAAGAGATTGAAAAATCTCATTGGGAATCGCCATAATTAGTAGGCTTTTTGCCTTTTTGGCAATTTCCACTTTGGCCTTATCCTCATCAGTCCAATTTTCCCTATCTTTGGGAACTAGACGAGCAGGAATTTCATTAGTTGTAGCTGTAGGAGGTACTCTTGAAATGACAATCATTGCAACAAAAGGACCATTTAGAATGGTAGGATATAGATTTGCATCTAACCCTTCGTAGAAGTTGGTCATACGAATTTTCCATTGAGGATATTCGTCTCGAATTAGAGTAAGAGGTTTGGTTAGAGATCCAGATGTGTAAATAGCGTTCAAATTTTGATTCGCCATTTTTTTTGCAAAAAACAAAGATACAAAAATTTGCAGGAAATACTGTTGAAATTTCGAACAAATAAACTTCAGATGAATCGAAACGAAATGATTTACTTACTGATCTCAGAATTAAACTAAAATTACCACTAGTTTAGAGAAAATTGTATTAAATCAACAAAATCTCGGAAAACAGGGTAGAATCTAGAACAGTAGTTTAAAAGCTGAAATTAACTGCTAGTTGAGTAGGGGTTTCTCCAAACTGGACGAGCTCGAATAATCAATAGATTGATTATCTAGCTCTAATACCAATTGTTGGAACCCAGATCCCTATTTGACACAATTAATCGATAAATCTAAGAGAAATATAAGAGCGGTAGCAATTTAAATCTATGATTAAAGCAAGAACAATAAGAACAGTATTTGAAGTTCAAATGAGAATTTGTATTCAATAACCTGAAGATCGGATTAGAATACGTTTGAATGAAAAGCCCTAATTCTCTCCAAGATGATCGACACTTTTTACAGTGATAAGTAACTCTATATATACTACAAAGAGAGAGAAAGTCAACAAGCTAGCTTATCACTGGGTGACACGTCACTCGTACGACTAACAGAATTTGTTACACATGAAAAGTGTAACAGGCCACGTCACCAAGAGCGCGTGAGTAAAGCAGTTGATATCTAGAGGTCTTCAGAGGTCTCTGGGCGCTTCTAATGAGAGAGATATCAGAGGATGAGTCTCTGATTTTGTTATCTAATGCTTGAGACTTATCCACTTCTGGTTCATACTTTCATAACAAGTTCTAACAACAATCTTCTCAAAATCGGATACTTGTTTTGAATGCTTTCTAATAGTCAACTCACAAGTTTTATTTTTTCTTTCAAAAGCTTTTCGCTCAATTTCAAACTTGTGCTTGTCACCAGAGATTAATTTTCTTCCTTTCTCAAGTTCTATTTCTAAATCGGATATTTGGTTTTTAGAATTAAATTTCTGATCCGACTTAGAAATCTTTTCTTTCAACTCTGTATTTTCTTTTTCTAAACGTGCGTATTTCCCTTTTAAATCACCAAGTTGAATAGTTGTGTCTTTCCAACCCATATAGTATTGAGATTCAAGAGATTTTGGATCTATCGGTCAATAGCCATCTTGATTTAAGCCTTTAAACTCAAATTCACAAAATTAGTTCTTGAAAAAAATGTAAGCACTGCTTACCTGATGAAGTGATCTCGATCGAGAAGACTTGAGAAGTATTTATGTCGAGTCAAGTGTACTCGAGGAAATTTCAAGTCGACTTAAGAGGACTCGATAAGTTGGGATGTCGAATCAATTTGACTCGATAAGTCAAGATGTCGATTTGAACTAACTCGAGGTGAGTTTTTGTTGGGTGCAACAGAGTCGAGAAAAAATCAAAACATATATATCAAATCCTTGATTTCTTAATTGATAAATTAGAAGGCAAAAACAAAGGATTCTTGACTAAAAATATCTAGAGTAACAATAGTTATCTAGTCTTTTTATGGACAAGAACGGCTAAGTTCTCGAGTTTCCAATTTTCTCAAATAAGATGGAAAAAAAATTACTAAGGTTTGTCAGGTTTGCTCAAGGATTCTTGACCAGAAAAGCTGCAAGAGACAAAAGTCCTTGAGTTTTCTATTATCAAGAAAATCAAAAGTATTCAAAACAAACGAAAGTACACAAATTAAAAAAATTTGGGATTCGATAAACTATTGATCAAAGATCTCTGGTAAGGCAATCCGAGAAGATCGATACAGGAAATTAAAAACCTAGAAACCAGAAAAAAAAATCAGAAAATCAATAAGAAACCTAGACTTGATCGATAAGTATAGTAGTTTAAAAAAATCGATAAAAACTGGAAAAGTTTAAACTGGGTTTTCGAAAGATTTGATTTTATCGATTTAAACTACTATATCAAAAAGGGAGAATCGAGATTTACCTTGTTTTTCACGAAAGGGATTAGAAGCAGATCAAAACTCAGATCGTCTGCTCTGATACCAATTGTAGATCCCAGTTTGATCAGGGAATAGTCAAGAACAATATGAAGAACACGATGAATAACTTCAATATCTCGAATATCTCACTTGATGAAATTCGTGATCACAATGATATTCTGTAATAAGCTCTATCTGATATATGTCTCTTAATAACGTCTTTGTCTTCTAATGCTACCCCTAACCCGCTATTTATATGTGAAGATAAATTACAATAAGTAAACTAAAGATAAAGGCAAAATTCACTTGTCTTATTTACAATGTGATCTTTTCCTTTTAATTAAGCATTCCTAATCATTGACTTTGTTGACTTTACTCTTTTGGCCCTTCATGTCTTCAACATTTGTGACTCGGATATAATATTTTCAGCCCTAACAATTCGTATTCCTAGAATGCTCATTGTGTTGTTCTTGCAAAAACTCATTTCCATTTTTCAAAGCTTTTCTTGTCTGTTCTGAGCTATGAAACTTAGATTTGAGATCAACATGTTCTCTTAAAAGTTCTTCAAGTCTTTCAATTTCAGCATTGAGATCAGAAAATTAATTTTGAGAACTCATCTTGAACTAAAACCTGTATAACTCAAATACACAGTTAGTTCGTGTAACAAAAATGTAAGCACTGGTTACCTAATTAAATGATCGTAGATCAACGATTTGAATTATTTCACACAATTGTTCTTGGGTTCAACAGATGCGAAAAACGAGTTGCTCGGATTAAGGGGGAAAAAGATGCAATGACTTAGGAACTCGAATCACTTGGGTGCGTGGGCGAGTTTCTCGGATCAACGGAGACGAGGACTGAAGATGTCGGACCTAATGGATTTGAGGACCTACTTTGTCGGGCCTAATGGGTTCGAGGACCTACTTTATCGGATGTAACTTATCGAGAAAAGAGTGTGTCGAGTCCTAAGGAAAGATAATCAGGGTTTCTTGACTAAAAAGAGTTGTGAGAAACAAAGTTCTCGAGTCGTTTTATGGATAAGAATGGCCAAGTTCTCAATTTCCCAAAATATCATAAAAAATTAATGAGAATCAACATAGATTAATTTAAAGCTTGAGTTTAAATAAAACGAAAACAAAGGTTTCTTGACTAAAAGAGTTGCGAGGAACAGAGTTCTCGAGTCTTTTTATGGACAAGAATGCTAAGTTTTCAGTTTTCCAAAACGTCAAGATTCAATCTCTTTAGAAAAATACTGACAATTTTATCGAAATCCAACCCTATTGTGAAAGTTTCTTGACTAGAAAAAGCTGCAAGCAACAACATTCTTTAGTTTTTCTATGGACAAGAAGGTCTAAATATGATAAATAGTTACCAAAATTTATAGTAATTACTAAAAGTTTCTTGACTAGAAAAAGCTTCAAGGAACAGTGTTCTTGAGTTTTTTTATGGACAAAAAGGTCTTAAGTAATTAAGATAAATAGGGGTAAAGTGAAAATTAAATTTTGTCAAGATTAAGAATGGAAAAAAAACATCGAACCAAAGGAATGCGACAAAAGAAGTTTATCAGGTCTTTGTCATGCGATAGAAGTTACTAATCACGCGAGGACCTTGAAGTGCTACCCAAAACTTGTCAAATCTTATGAAAGTTTACTATGTTATGCGCACATTAATTCTAAGCATGCGAGAAACTAAAACTGACATTTTTGTCTAAAAACGAATAGAAGCATGCGAGAAATTAAAAAAAATGCCAACAGTTACTGTTCACCTTTGGGACGCGAGGAGTTACTGTTCTCGGGCCTTTGTGACCCGAGGAGTTACTATTCACGGGTTTTTGTCACCCGAGAACTTTGACGTTTGACCAAAAAATTGTCCAAATTTAATGAAATTTTAATATGTTGTTCGTAAGACAAATACAACCAACTTTAAAGCTTGGAGTTTTGGCCAAAAACGTCAAAATCACCGTCATAATGAGTAAAACAGTAACAGGAACTCTGAAAAAAAAAACAAAAAAACTTTAAAAATCAAAACGTTTTGGTGAAATCGACTTGATAGAAGATTAGAAACACACAAATAAGAATCTATAACGAAATCGAATATAAAAAATAATCGGATGACAATACCTTTAATCTAAAAAAATCGCAAAGAGTCGTATGTACCTTTTTCTTCAAAAAATCTTTGAATTAATTCAAATCGATATAATCTTCTGCTCTGATACCAATTGTGGATCCCAGATCAATCGCGTAAGGTTGTACTTTACCAAGAATAATCAACAAGAACAGGGTTAAATTCGTGATTACAATGATAATTGATAAAGCATGAACACGATATGGATGACTAATCTTTCTAATAAGCTCTAGCATAAACCTCTAGCCTTCTAATGCTAACCTTAACCTTGTATTTATATGCTAGAGGAAATAGAAATAAGGAAACAAAGGAATTGAATAAGACAATATTCAGTTGACTTATTTACAATAACATCTTTTCCTATAATTAAACTCTCCTAATCTCTAAACCATTCCAAACACTTGAACTTTCCATTTAGATGACTTTGTTGACTTTACATTTTGACCCTTCATGTCTTCAATTGTTGTGATCTCGGATACAACATTTTCCGACCTAACAAAAATTTAAAGCAAGGTAATTAAAATTTTAAAATCAAAATACGTTGTGTTACTAATTAAACTTTCATAAATAAATAGGTAGGTATGTTATTACCAGTGATATGTGATTTTTAATATCATTTAACAATTAGGTTTATTTAGTTGGTAAAATATTAGCAACCAATTTAATGCCAATGGCGTGTAGCTCAGTTGGTTAAGGGGCCAGAAGATGTTTGCTCCAATAGGCCGTTGGTCTTGGGTTCGATCCCAAGCCCCCTCACAATCGCTTTGTAGCTGAGTGAGTCAGGTATGCCCCTCAGATTGGGAATTGGCAGCCAGTGTGGGCCGATTTGCGTGTCCGGGAAATACAAGTTTTTGCTCCAATTACCAACTGTTATGAATATAACAATAAGAGGAATTGATAGAGAGATAGATGAGAGCCAAAGCTTGTATTCTTATTCCATATGTAATCCATATTTATAGTTATAAGTGGATTAGTATCCAAGAAATATAATACATATCTAATACATATATTTACCAATAATAAAGGGATTGACATTCATTCCTTATATATATTTCCATAACAATTGGCCCACATATGTGACCATTTGGTTGATGCATCAATTAATACCATAAAATATCTAAAAGGTCCACACGAGGGGTCTATTGGCCCACATATATCCCCTTATATCATTTCCAGAAAATTAAGGGATTCAAACCCTACTTTGGCTGGCGATGGGCGAGTGATCAGCTTTCCTTGTGAACAAGCGACACACTTAATATCATTAGCTTGAAGAATCTTCTGGTTCTTCAAAGTATGCCCACATGATTGTTTCTATTATTTTTCGCATCATTACTGACCCGGAATGGCCAAACCGGTCATGCAAAGAATAAAGCGTTCCTGGTCCATAAACTTCTGGTTTATAACCACATTTGATTCAATTGCATTTATTTTAGTGTAGTATAAACCGGAAGAAAATGCTGGCAATTTTTCCAAACTTGTTTCTTTCCTGTCACCATACTTGTAATATGAATGTATTCATATTGTCCTTTACTTGTAGTCTCAATATGAAATCCATTCTTACAGATATGTTTAAAATTCAGTAAATTTATTTGAGACTTGGGGGTATAAAGTGCACTTTCAATTTTCAAATTAGTTCCGCCCGGTAATAACACATGTGCTTTTCCAAAGCCTCTAATTATCTCTACACTTTCGGATATTGTGTTGATATTTGCCTTTTGATAGTTAAATGAGAAAAATAACTCATTTTCTTGAGGATTGTGTGTGTTAATGCACTATCTATCAGACATATATCCTCGTCATCAATGCCCAGTTGTTTTAAGCAGTCCATATTTTCTAAAATAAAGAAATTAAAATCTAGTGGATCTTGAAAAATAGTGTAGTAAATAGTCCATGGTTTGATTTTGCATAAAATAAGAATATTCATTCGATATATTATTCAATTACTAAAAAGCAGAAAAAAATATAAAAACGAAAACTTGACATATTGCTTAATACTAAGATAGTGATTATACGCTGATAAGGAAATCCCCAACATCCAAGTGAGTTATTTTGTTGTGGTCGTCAGGACCATCAGGGCTCTAGTTTTGCTCATAAGTGTAGTTTACTTCTGCCCTTTTCCTCTCATTCTTGAGGGATTTCTGATAAAGTTCGACTAGATGCTTTGATGTTCGACATGTTCCAGTCCAATGATTTTCCATGCCACAACAATTACATGTACTACTTATCGGTTTTTCTTTCTTTTCATATGTGTTTCTCTTTTCATGGTTGTGTTGCTTTGGAGGATTAAATTGGACACCAGGGTATCCTCCACGACCACTTCCTCGACTGCAACCGCGACCATGGTCTCTATCACGACCACGACCATAACCATAACCCTGACCGCGTCCTCTAATTTTGTTTTGATCATTAAATGTTGCCACATTCGCTTCTGGGAATGAGGTAGTGCCAGTAGGACGGGTCTCATGGTTTTTTATAAGGAGTTCATTGTTTTGTTCAGCAACTAGTAAGCATGAGATCAAGTCAAAATATTTATTAAATCCCCTTTCACGGTATTGTTGCTACAAGAGCATATTAGAAGCATGAAAGACGGAGAATATTTTTTCTAACATCTCCTCATCCTTGATCTTTTCCCCACATAGGGTTAATTGAGAGGTAATTCTGAACATAGTTGAGTTATATTCGCTTACTGACTTGAAGTCTTGAAACCTCAGATGAACCCATCCATAACGTGCTTTTGGTAATATCA
Source organism: Silybum marianum (assembly GCA_036898165.1). NCBI lineage: Eukaryota > Viridiplantae > Streptophyta > Magnoliopsida > Asterales > Asteraceae > Silybum > Silybum marianum. The sequence continues at coordinate 7,184,065 of CM072540.1, read as the reverse complement.
CGGTCCGTTGGTGATCATAGCGGTCTCTTAGATTTTTCCAAAGGATGAGTGCATCTTTTATAGTGAGGTATTCAATTTTTAGGGCTTCATGTAGATGATGGCGTAAGAAAATCATCGCCTTTGCCCTATCCTGGGTAGTTTCGTGGTTTCCCTCTTTTATAGTTTTTCCGAGGCCCTTAGCATCTAGATGTATTTCAGCATCTAATACCCAAGACAAGTAGTTTTTCCCGGTGATATCCAAAGCTAAAAACTCAAGTTTTGCAAGATTTGCCATGTATAACTCTAAAATATAAAATTAATATTTTTTAAAAAAATTCATGAGTTCATAATGATTCAAAAGTTGAAATATGTAATGTCGGGTAAGGAGGTCTCGAAAAAAAAATATGTCGAATTTGCGAGGCTCGACATCCTCTTATATCGGATCTTGAAGACCCGACGAAAAAAATTGTCGGGTTCAATTGACCCGATAATAATTCAAAGATTTAGTTCAGAGATTTATGTCGACTAACAAGAACTCGATAAGATTTCTTGTCGTGTAACAAGGACTCGATAAGGTTTCTTGTCGGGTACCAAAGACTCGATAAGATTTCTTGTCGGGTAACAAGGACTCGATAAGGTTTCTTGTCAGGTAACAAAGACTCGATAAGATTTCTAATTAGGTCAATGTTAAGAAAAAGAAAAAAATTATTAATGTTTATGGTGTGAACTTGAGAACCCTTAAACAGAAAAGATACAGGAGTCACTAATTTCTGAGTTTACTTATGTGAAAGGGAAGCAAAAGTACCTCAGAATAAATAAAAATAATAGCCCTTTTTGGAAACAGTAATTGATATATTTGATGACGCTATTCTTATCGAGAGATACTAATGAATGAGAGATTCAAAAGAAAAAAAATTCAAATTTCATAATACAGATAAATTCGAGAAGAGGACATTAAGTTTTTTTTAAAGAAATCTAGTTTTGATCGATAAGAAGATTTTTCGGGTATAAAGCAGAAAGTTTAAATCGATAAAAACAAGAAATCGAGATTTATATATTTGTTCCTGAGTTCTTGCTTTGTTGCTTGCTTCTCCTTAGTGTAACCTAGTTTCTCCCCTTTTATTCAAGAGAATCGTGCTGATAACGTGTGATGAATATAACGATAAGAGGAATTGAGACACGGATAGATGAGAGCCAAAGCTTGTATTCTTATTCCATATGTAATCCATATTTATAGTTATAAGTGGATTAATCTACAAAAAATATAATACATATCTAATACATATATTTACCAATAATAAAGGGATTGACATCCATTGTTTATATATATATATATATATATATATATATATATTTCCATAACACCAAACAATTTATTTAGTACGACTAATATGAAAATTGATGGTTTTATTTTGGTACAATATTAACACCCATAATAAACATTGTATTAATAAGATATAAATATTTGATTAATTAACGAAAAGAATTGTCATTTTTGGGGATAAAAATTGTTCAAAAAGTACTTCTACTATAAAATTAGAATAATTATAATATCGTTTCCATTTACTAAAAAAATAGAATTTCTAAAATAACATGGATTCAAAATAATTACTCAACGTGTAGAATTGATTTTTGTCATATCATTTTATTTTTTATTTTTTCTGGTAAAAGAAGTAGAACTCCTGATAAATTATAAAGAGTAAACTACAAAAATGGTCCCTGTGATATACCACTTTCTTTAAAACGAGTCCTTATGGTTCACTAACTATAGTGATGGTCCCAAACATTTCACTTTTGCTTCGAAAGTGGTCCCTGCTCGTTAGCTCCGTTAATTTTTTCCGTTAAATCAAGGGTATTTTAGTCTTTTTCATGTTTATAGGGATTAAGTTATACATGTTTTCTAATCATAGGGACCAAATTATAATTTTCTCTAATTTATAATGTTATTTTATTAATATACAAATTATAATTTACTCTGATATATACTCTAATAGAGGAAAGTTCAAATGTGAACCTATCTTTGATTGTGAACATGAGGACAGATCTCAGCCCTTGATCTAAGCCATATTCAAGCTCCTCTTTAAATGTGGCTTGAGGGGTAATTCTGGAAAAAAAAAATCAAGCTGCTCTTTGATATCACTCCCGCTTATTTCTTTCTTCTCTGTTAATCGTCTTCTTCTCTGGTAATCGTCTTCTTCTCTGTTAATCGTCTTCTTCTCTATTAATCAGATTCATTCCTGTGAAGAACTTTATTAATTGGATTTGCGATTTCTGAAATTAAATCGATTGTGATCCAGTTGAAAATTCTACTTTTTTTGTTGATTGCGATTATGTTACATGTTTCGAAAATAGAGACCTATAATTTGGTTTCAATGTTGAAGATGCGTCGATCTATATCTTATATTCAGACTGGATCTATAAACATAAATTATAAAAACACCAGATTGTAGTATATATTCAGTCTGAATATATACTGTATAATGGTAGCTTATATTCAGACTGAATATAAGCTAAATTTTGAAGTTTGTAAAATCGTAACTTATATTCATACTGAAGTAAGCTAAATTTTGAAGTTTGTAAAATCGTAGCTTATATTCAGACTAAATGTAAGCTAAATTTTGAAGTTTGTAAAATCGTAGCTTATATTCAGACTGAATGTAAGCTAAATTTTGAAGTTTGTAAAATCGTAGCTTATATTCAGACTGAATATAAGCACTAAGAGTCTTTATATTGAGACTGAATATAAGCTACAATTATACAAACAACTAGTTGTAGCTTATATTCAGACTGAATATAAGCTACGATTATTAAACTTCAAATTTTAGCTTATATTCAGACTGAATATAAGCTACAATTATATAAACTCATAATTGTAGCTTATATTCAGTCTGAATATAAACATAAAATGTTATGCTTATATTCAGACTGAATATAAACTACAATTATTCAAACAAATAATTTTAGCTTATATTCAGTCTGAATATAAACATAACATTTTATGCTTATATTCAGACTGAATATAAGCATGATATTTTATGCTTATATTCAGACTGAATATAAACTACAATTATACAAACACATAATTTTAGCTTATATTCGTATCGAATATAAGCTACAATTATACCAACTCATAATTGTAGCTTATATTCATTCTGAATATAAACATAAAATGTTATGCTTATATTCAGACTGAATATAAACTAAAATTATTCAAACACATAATTTTAGCTTATATTCAGTCTGAATATAAGCATAACATTTTATGCTTATATTCAGACTGAATATAAGCTAGAATTATACAAACACATATTTTAGCTTATATTCAGACTGAATATAAGCTACAATTATTCAAACACATAATTTTAGTTTATATTCAAACTGAATATAAGCTACAATTATACAAACCCATAATTGTAGCTTATATTCAGTTTGAATATAAGCATAACATTTTATGCTTATATTCAGAAACTTCCTTTGATAAAATGATGAACAATCATATTAAAAGGGAAAAAACATTTGAATAACATTCTTACACTTTATCAAGAAAAAGAATCTGGATCTGAAAATGAAAAGACTTGTGATTCAAAGGAGGAACACAAAACAAAAACAAACTTGTGCGAAAATTTATTTTGGGGAAGATGATGAAGAAATTTGGGGCGGAAGTAAAATTTCTTTTGGGGAAGATGATGAAGAAATTTGGGGAAGATGATGAAGAAATTTGGTGAAGATGATGAAGAAATTAGAGGAAGATTATGAAGAAATTTGGAGAAGAAGATGATGTCTGGTTCTTATTTAAATCGTCAGGTTATATTTAGGATTTAAGCCATGACCTGAGTTTTCTACTTATTTACAAAAATGCCACCGTGAATTTTCTCCCTTGTTCACATGTTCACAATCAAAGATAGATTCACATTTGAACCCACCCCTACTCTAATATATATATATATATATATATGCATCCCATGAACGCAGGTCATCTCCGGCTACAGCCTGATCACGCCATCTCTGCCACCCACCGTCGTGAACCATCCCTGTTTTAACTTCTGTTTTTGTTTCCATCACCACCCGTAAACCACACCCTATGACCGTGATGAACCTCCATGGTTTCCTCCGGCGGTCTTCTCCGGCAACCCTCTCCATTCCGATGTTCTTCTCCGGCCAAAGCTTTCTTCATCGCTTGGTTTTCTCCAGGTCTGCAACATACATACATACGCTCACTACACTTGATCTTTAGTTCTTTACCATCGTGGGTCGGTAACGGTCTTCACCAACCAAAACCCATTTAAACCACCATTGATGCCTCTGTGTAAACATCAACAGCTCTTCATCGTCAAAAAGACCGTTTGTGAGACTGAAAAAACATAGGAACCATCCCCTTCACCAGCGAGCACCTGCAACTCCGGTGATCTCCTCCTCACTCTTCTCTTTCTGTCACTATACCACAGGGACACAAAGAGACCTCCTCCTGTGGTCTTCTCCGGTCACTACACCACCACCGATCGAGTTGATATTAAATCAAGAAGCATCTCCGGCAGTTCCTTCGTTGTCCCAACCCCTGGTAATCCCCGTTCGTGTGTATCTATGTATACATATAAATATAAATATCAAATTAATATATTATTGATATTATATATATATATATATGTGTGTGTGTGAGAGTATATATATGTATTTGTGTGTGAGAGTATATACAGGGTTAGGTTCAAATGTGAACTCAATTTTTGTTGTGAAGTGAGGACGAATCTCAGCCATACATCTTCGATTATGGTGGACGCTATCACGGAGGATTGACGCGATTCATGGGAGCGTGGAGATTATTAAAGGAGGGGAAGTCGAAAGCTCGTCTTTATAATGGGATAAGTGGCTGAGATTCGTCCTCATTCACAACCAAAAATGAGTTCACATTTTGAACTTTCCTCTGTATATATATCATGGGGTTTGCAGGTGGAAGAAGATGTTGGTAGAACAATGACATCTGAGAAAAAAAGGCAAAGGTAGAAAAAGATGGGTTTGTGGGAGGCTGGTTGAAGATGATGATGATGAGGAGGAGCGGTAGCAGTAGTGGTGAAAAAGGTTCATAAAAGGTATTGTAGCCGGAGATGGTGACCGGAGCAAGTCCAGTCGCCGTAGATGGTGACCGGAGCAAGTCCCGTCGCCGGAGATTTCTGTTTTGTTGTTGGCTGCTACTTTTTGTGTAACTTGAGGTGGGTAATAAAGGTCTTGCTTTCAAAAAAATATATATATGCGTGTCTATATATATATATATATAGAGGAAGGTTCAAATGAGAACTTTGTAAATTTAAAGGAATTAAGGAACACTTTGTGGACCATATATGATGTAGGTCCCACATAATATTAAATCATTTCTGATTTAATATGATTTAATATTATGTGGGACCCACATCATATGTGGTTCACAAAGTGCTCCTTTATTCCTTTAAAAATGGGTGGTTCTCGTATGATGTCTCCCCTATATATGTATGTGTTGAGAGAGATGATAAGAAAAGGACAAAACAATTTTACATATTTGACCCAAAAGAACAAAAAGGGGGAAAAGACGAAATTACCCTTCATTTAACTGGACTTTTTAACGAAGCTAACGAGCAGGGACCACTTTCGAAGCAAAAGTGAAACGTTATTGACCATCACTGTAGTTAGTGAACCATAAGGACTCGTTTCAAAGAAAGTGGTATACCATAAATACCATTTTTGTAGTTTACTCAATTATAAAAGAAAAAAGAAAGGGACAACCAAAATTGTTTTTTAACTATTTTTGTCTTCAATCACTAAAAATTGTTTTTTAATTATTATGGTTTCTATTTTATTTCACTCTTGGGAACAAGGGTATTAAAGTTAGAAAAGTCCATTAACTTAGGAGGTAATATGGTCTTTTGGATTTTTTTATCATCATTAAAATTTTAGATAATTGTACAAACTATTAATTATTGGTACTAAAAAAAAGTAAAAAAAAAACGGGAAGGGAGTGGGGGTGAGGTAGATTATATTTTATTTTATTTTTTCACAAGTGCATTAATAATTGGTACTAAAGCTTTAATATCTTGTATAATGATATAAATATTTAATAAAAATACAAAAGAAGCTACAAACACTATATTACCTCGTAACATAAATGAGTTTTCTAACTTTGTTAGCATCAGAGATGAAAAACGAAATGAAGTGGAAACCACACTAACAAAAAACAATTTTCACATATAACTGATGAAAATAGTTATAAACAGCAAACCACATGAATGAAAATCGTAGTTTACTATAAAAAAATGAAACCGAATTATTTACAACCTTCTATATTTATTTATTGAAAATATATGTTATCATTTTAACTTCATTATTATTCATTAATACAATAATTCTCACTAACATTATTACCTTATATATTTGTGGGAAGGAGAGCTGTATAAAAGCCATATCTCCCTGTCATAGTTCAGTGTCAAAAGGAAACATGAAGCATTTTCTTCTTCTTCTTCCTCTTCTTCTTCTTCTTCCACTTTGGCTTCTAATTCTTCAATTGCCTGTTTGTAATTCTAGTTACCTAAACTATACTGAAGCACTCTCCAAATCAATCATGTTTTTTGAAGGGCAGCGATCGGGTTACATCCCTTTCAATCAGAGGATCACTTGGCGAGGGAATTCGGCACTTGGAGATGGTCCAGGCTTTTTTTCTGACCTCATTGGTGGCTATTATACTGGTGGAGATAATGTCAAGGCTACTTATCCCATGGCGTTCACGACCACGATGTTGGCATGGAGTGTGATTGAGTTTGGTGAACTGATGCCGACAGAGGAGTTGAGGAATACGTTGGTAGCGATTAGATGGTCCGCTGATTATTTGTATAAGACGTCAGGCCAACCATTTCGTATTGTTGTACAGGTACGATTAATGAATAACTGGGAAATTGTCCAAAATAGTCAGTCAGTCCTCCCCTCTTCTTTACATCCACCTTTTCAGGAAATTGACTGAATAACCGGAGATTACGCAAGGAGCGCATATGCAACTTATGCAACCCACTTTTCGCAATATAATATTTAGCAAATTAGACATTACGCAAATTGTGTAAGCGCTACCTTCGTAATCTACGGCTATTTGAATCACAATGTTGGGGAAATGGCTATAAAGTCAAGACATGAGGTTGATCATAGGAGTGATCATCAAATCCAACGGATTTTGGTGGATCTGGTTCGATTCCAATCAACCAGTGGATGTTGGATTCTATCATCCCATCCAATTCAATTAACACTTGACATCTGATTTAATCCAATTTAATGGATGATTAGATCAAATTGGTTCCATCAATTTGATGTTACTATTGGTTATCCGTCGGATCGTTTGAATCCATCCAATATTTTGGTATAATTTAATTCAGTCATTCCTATATTTTCTTAATTTATAAAAACTACTAAGTAAAAATATCAACTAAAAAACAAAAGACAGTATTGTAAAATATTAATAATTATATATATTTCTTAATTGGATGGGTAATTGAATGATGCTTGGATTGGATTCGTTAGATTATATTGTATTCCGGATGGTCGTACAAAAATTGAATGATCCACTTTGAATGTTAAAATTTTGGATCGGATCGGATCTGATCCAGTTACAATTGAATATGCTATAGTTGATCAGTTATGATTGGATCGACTAATTTAAATTAGATCAAATGACTTTTTATATAAACCCTTACATGATCAACTATTTAGGGAAATTTCCCAGATTTGGTGGTTTGAATTTATGGTTGTATTAGCTGCTATGTCTGGTCTAATATTTGTATAGATTAATATTTTTATTTAAATTTTTAATTAAAAAAATCTGAAAGTGTATTTTCAATAAATAACTTCAAATGATTCTTTCCGCAAAAATAACTGCAAACTATTCTTTAGATGGTATTTTACCCCCAATGCATCATTTTTGCCTCCCTGTCAGCAGACAAACTTTTGTTCAAGAATGTATAATTAGACCCTAGGAAGATTATTAAGTATTTATTTACATACAATTAATATCTTTATTTATTTGTATATATAAAGATATTGCCTATACATGGTTCTTGGCATCTAAAACCACACCGTTGATGAATGGTTTTACACCTTTACTTATTTGTAACTTTTAAGTTTTTATTAGTAGCACATTTTTAAGGATTAGGCCTACTTTTTACACGCTAGTGGAATATTTAGGCTTAAAATCTCGATTCAAGTAGTCATTTATTTATTTTGGAATCTAGAAACTTAAGTGCATAACTATAGGAGCGATATGGTTTGAAATCTTATTGTAGGTTGGTGATCCGATCATCGATCATAACTGTTGGGAAAGGCCAGAGGACATGGACACGAATCGGACCGTGTACAAGTTGCCATCATTAAACCCAGCCTCAGAGGTGGCTGGAGAGGTAGCAGCTGCTTTAGCCGCTACATCCATTGCATTCCAGTCAATTGACCCTGACTACTCAGATTTACTTCTAAAAGCAGCCAGCGGAGCTTTCGAGTACGGTGATATTTACCAGGGGTCCTACAGCGAAACCGTAATCATTAAGTATGGTGTTTGCCCATATTATTGTGCTTTTGATGGATACCAGGCAAGCATATATACATATATTTCTTATAAATTATATTAATAAAAATACATATATAAGATATTTTAATTAATGAATTACTAATTGGCAGGATGAGTTGATATGGGGAGCAGCATGGTTACATAAAGCTTCTAAGGATGAAAGATACCTAGAATACATACGAAAGAATGGTGACAAATTGGCTGGTGATGAAAATATTAATGAATTTGGATGGGACAAAAAGTATGCTGGCATAAATGTTCTTGTTTCCAAGGTACAATCAAAACTCCATCCCATTATTCCACTTTTCATTTCCTTTCTATTGGAAAATTAAATCATACCAAACGAACCATTATATCTCAGTTGAAATCGGGGTCTCTGTACCCTAAAGAGTAAAGTGATTGTTTTTTGTGATGATCCTTAACTTATGATAAATGTGACAAAGAGAGAAAGATAGATAAGATAAACCTATAAGATCAGGAAATTAATGAAGAAACAAATATAAATAGATTATAATTTGTTTATCACAAAATGGTAGAATAACATGAAGTGAAGTAAAAGAATTATACTTGATTTGGAGGATTTTAGTTCTTGAAATTGCAATAACTCCTGTAAATTTTGAATGCAGGAAGTTTTGGAACGGAAATCATATGGTCTAGATTCTTATAAAACATCGGCAGATAACTTTATATGCACATTAATGCCTGAATCTCCATCCTCATCTCACATTACATACAGCCCCGGCGGCCTAATTTACCGACAGGACGAAAAAAATTTACAACATTCAACTTCAATCACATTCCTCTCGCTAGTTTATGCGAAATACCTAGAGCGATCAGCAGGCTCCATAAATTGTGGCAACGTAAGTGTGAGACCCGCGAAGCTTCGTGTAATGGCCAAACGCCAAGTTGATTACATCCTAGGGAAGAACCCAAAGGGAATGTCATATATGGTAGGATATAGCCATAGGTATCCGCGAAGGATTCATCATCGAGGCTCGTCTATACCCTCCATCAAGGACCATCCAGAAATTATAAAGTGTAAGGAGGGGTCCATTTATTTTGGCTCATCCAACCCAAATCCAAACATTTTGATTGGGGCCGTGGTCGGTGGGCCCCAAAAAGACGATGAGTACGAGGATGATCGAGCTGATATTTCAAAATCTGAGCCTGCAACCTATATTAATGCACCGTTTGTTGGTGCATTAGCATTTTTTTCCGCTAAAACTAACCACCACGATTAATTAGCTGATCTATAGTTTTCTTAGTGATGACATAGGGTCGATATCCTCTTTGTTACGAGTGTATATAATCCAAAAGGGACAAATATTTTAGAAGGACAGGGAATAAATTCTCTCACTTTCGCAACCAAATTTAATAACAAAACCCAATCTAATTAAGTGTGTTTCTGGTTAAATCTCTTCGTTTTATTTTTATTTTTAAGCATAAGTCCCTTTAGTTATTACAAAATGGCAAACATCTTGTTTCATTACTAGCCTTCGTAAGTTATATATGTATATATACAGAAATGGGTTGAATTGGAAACTCATTTTTTTGTTAACATGAGAACCAATCTCAACCATTAATTTAAAATATAAAATGCTTAATTGAATATGTTATTCACCGATGATTTGGTGATGACCCCTCAGTTTCTTCCTTAGTATATATATCTTGTGTTTTAGGTTTTTTGAAGAAGTCTGACATTGCTCAACAAGTTCAGTGAATCAAAGACTAACTGATACAAAGGAAACATATCAACATTGTGGAAATGAAGATATGCTCACCGATTTAAATCCAAACTTGAAGCTGAATCCGAAACACATGGTCACCGAAATGCTTAGACCAAAATAGGCTACTAGCCGAATACATGGAACTAGCCGAATATATCCTTTGAGATATTCAGCTAGTATGCTTTATCTGGTTACTTCAGATGGCATTTATGAAGATACACCTTTTTGTCACAATAAATACAAGAACATGTGCATCATGCTTTTATTTCAAACATTCTCCATAAACTTTAGAAAAGGGTTGTTTGTCTTATTGCAAAAAGGCCCGATGTGACAACTAAAGACATGGAGAAAAGATGAACAACGACGTCTCCTTTATGTACTATGAGGAATGGCACCAGCCTTTTTCTAATAGTCTAAGGAATGGTACTATCTTTTGTCCAATGAATATACGACAAGCAAATGGTATTGTGATAAGTGGCCACATGCATTTAATGCATGGGCACTATAAAAGAAGAAGAGGAGCTTCCATGCAAAAAATACACTTTCAACAAGATATCTTCTAAGTGCTAAAGTTGATTCAGCAGTGAGAAACAGCTTAAAATAGCTTTCTTTGTGTTTAGTTATATTTCTATTTACTAAGTGATTTCTAAGTGTTTAGATTGTTAGAATATATTTCATCTGTTCTTTCCGCAACAATCTGTTTTCTAAGTGTAATTTTTGATATCTAATACCAAAGAATTTAAAAAGTGAAAAACTCTATGTATTTGTAATCAACCCCCCTTCTACAAATCCTTTACTTAAATTGCCATTACCTTGTTAGGGACCAAAAAGTGGTATCAGAGCAGATTGGTTTAATATAATAAACTAGATCTATAAAGGTTGCCCCTTCTTCTTCCTCCTCAAATTCTAGTGTTACTCTACAAAATCCCTTCGTTGGGTCATACGATTCAGGCTCCATAGCCAAACCACCAAAGTTTAATCCTAGCAACTTTGCTCTGTGGAAAAACCTTATGATACTATTTTTGGGCGGTATTGATAGCAGGTACCCAATTATTCTGAGTGAAGGACTCATTGTTCCAAATAAATATACTTAGGATGATAAACGTCTTGTTGCTTTAGATACAAAAGTCAAATATGCTTTAGCTGTTTCTCTTCCTGATGAAGTATACCACTCATTGGTAAATCTTTGTAAAGCCAAGGAAATGTGGGATACTCTTTGTGTTCTTTATGAAGGAACTAAAGAAGTCTAGAAAGGTGAAAAGATTTCCTTAGTAAAAAACTATGAACTTTTCATCTATGAAAAGCGAGAATCTCTTTCTACCTACTACAATCGCTTTAATAGTTATCTTGATTTGAAGGTGTTGGGAAAGGAGTATGACAATGAGAAAGTCTTGTGCAAATTTATGGACTGTCTTCCAGAGTTCTGGGAGAATATATGTACTTGCATGAAGACAACCAAAATCCTTGATCATATGCCCTTAAATGCCTTGTATGGTACCTTGCATAACTATGAGCAGACCAAAACCCAACGTAAATCTCTCATTAAAGATATTAAAACTTCTTCTTTTGCTATTGTAAGTAATTCTAAGAAATCTTCGTGTGTTCCTAGAATCACTTATCCAACTTCTGAAATCTGAAAGATGGCTCATCTCACTTATCGAAGGCTTACTATAGTGCAGCCGATGATGAAGGTGAAGAGTCAGCTATAGACATACTTTCTGATAGTATGGCTATGATAGCTGGTAATCTAAAAAATAAAAGATTCTCTTCTAACCGGCTAAGGTTTAATAGAAAATCTTCTTCTAAAAAATCTTCTTATGACAAAGCAAATGATGAATGTTATAAATGTGGGAAGAAAGGTCATTTTGCTCCTGAGTATAGATCTAAAAATCCTTCTAATTTCAAATCTCTCTCCTCTGGCAATGACTCCTCAAAATTGGTTTCTAGAAAGTCTGATGAGAGGAGTAGCCGATCTCCCAAGAAGAGTCATGTTTCTTCACAATCAAAAGAGTTGGCTGGGTATAAGATATACAAGGCCAAATATAGAAGAGAGAATAAAGAAACCAAGGCAAAGGAAAGACCTTTGTCGCCGAAACCCATACCTGGGAAGATGAGCCTACATCTGAAAGTGAAAGTGAATATGTCTCTAAATGCATGATGGCTAAGATCGATGAGATAGAAGAAATGGAGAGATCAACCTACTCCACATCGTTAGTCTCCACAGAAGAATCTTCTTCTTCCATATCACAATCTCAGGTACATCCCTTCCTCTCTCTCTCTCTCTCTCTCTCTCTCTCTTTTATGATCGAACGATAAATGCTTTTGACTCTTTAACTATTGATTTTTGTAATCTAAAAGAATCAAAGAAGAAAGCTGATACTTATACAAAATCTTTGAATGATCAACTTCATATTTATTTTTCAAAACTAAAAGATTTTGATAAAATGAAACTTGACTTAGAAAACCTTAGTTATATAAAAGATAGTCTTGCTAAAGAGAAAAACAAGATTTCTAGCAAACGTAAAAAAGAACAAGAAGTTCTTTTCAAATGGACAAACTCTTCCAAAAATCTTGAAAAGATTCTTCAAGATCAAATACCTTGTGATAGCAAAACAGGCCTAGGTTTTGGAAAGAATGACCCTAAACCTTCATCTCCTCAAGGTTATCCTGCTGGTTGCTTATCCTCATCTTCAGACTTCATAGATTATCAGTCTGATGACTCCACCTCAGTTCATTCTCTTGATCTTATGGAAATTCTTAAATTTGGTACCTTTGTGAAAGCCAAAGAATTTGTATCTTCTGAGGTAGCCGAAACCGAAGGACAGGACTCCAATGAGCCAGCCAAACCTATTCATAATCTTATTAAATCTTTAAATCTTGTAGAGTCTAAGTCTTTCATTTCCAAACCATCAAATAGGTCTTCTTCATCTGATAAAACAAAATTTCCTGTTTTTCTAAAACTGACTTCCAAACGAAGGTCTTCTTAGCCTCGATCTCAAGATCAAATTACAGACTTCCTTCCAAGGGCTGTAAACATGAAGAAATCAAGACTACTGCTTCCTCCTTTTTCTTTGTCCTATCTTCTGAAAAGGGAATCCTTGGCCCAAGGCCTGGGATCGGCGCCTCTTCCCAGCCGAATCCCTCTAAAGAAACTTTCGGCCCTCCAGCTCTCAGAAAGTGTTTGTGTATAGAAAATGATACAATTGTGGTGATACTTTCCACCTTGCAAAAGATTGTCCAAATGACTACATTGTTCGAAAAAACAAAAAGGAAACTGACACTAACTCCAAAGGACCCACTTCAAAATGGGTACCAAGAAACTAATATGTTAGTGGGTGCTCAAGGCACATAACAGAGAACAAATCTCTTCTCTCAAATTTTTCTAAGGAAAAGGGACCAATAGTAACCTTTGGAGGTCATGGCAAAGGAATCAAAAGAGGATATGGTACCATATCAAATGGAACCATAACTTTTTCAAGAGTTGCTCATGTTGAAGGACTGATGTACAATCTCTTAAGCATCAACCAACTATGTGATCTGAGATACATAGTCACTTTTCAACTGTGTGTTTGTTTGGTTCTTGATATGCAAAATAAAGTGGTGCTTGCTGGTACCAGAAAGAATGATGTTTATATGATAAATATGAACGAAAGTGTTATTGGTGAAGCTATGTGTCTTCTTTATGTAGAAGTTGCCAGACAAAGTTGGTTGTGGCACAAACGTCTCTCCCATCTTAATTTCAAAACCTTCAACAAAGTTTCTAAAAAAGATTTGGTCATTAGAATGCCAAAAATGTCTTTTGAAAAAGAGAAACTTTGTGGAACTTGTTAAAAAGGAAAGCTTACCAAATCCTCCTTCAAAACCAAACAATGTTCTTCCATCTCTCAGCCTCTTCAAATGCTTCACATGGATCTATGTGGACCCGTCAGCATTCCAAGTCTTGGTGGCAAAAGCTACATGCTGGTCATAGTAGATGAATTCACTCGTTATACTTGGGTTCTATTTCTCAAGTATAAAAGCGATCCTACTGAAGAAATTATTCAATTCATCAAGAAGTCTGAAACTCTAAATGGTCAACTTGTCAGATCTATCAGAAGTGAGAATGGCACTGAATTCAGAAACAGTGTTCTAGAAGACTTCTTCAACAACAAGGGATTTCTCAGAAATTCTCATCTGTTCGTACTCCTCAACAAAATAGTGTTGTTGAAAGGAAGAATCAGACTCTATGTGAAGCTGCTGGATCTATGCTAAGTGAATCAAAACTTCCAACCTATTTTTGGGCTGAAACTATAACACTGCATTCTTTACCCAAAATAGATCTATTATTATCAACAGACACATCAAGACAGCCTATAAAGTATTTCATTGCCGAAAACCAAAAGTTGATTTTCTACGTGCGTTTGGCTGTATATGCTTTGTGCTAAATGATAGTGAAAATCTTGGAAAGTTTGATCCCAAATCAGATGAAGGAATATTCATGGAATATTCCTTAGTATCCAACGCATACATAATCTTCAACATTCGAAGATAGTGCATTGATGAGTTAATACATGTCAAATTTGATGATTTTCAAACATCATCTCTCTCAAGTAATGAAGAAGAGTTAAATCAGTGGATAGACTCTTGTGTAAGAGATATGCCTCATTCAACTTCATCTCCCACTTCACCATCCGAAAATTTCCCTTGTCCTGAAAATGGTGATGCTCCATCTCTAAAACCTTTTTCCTCTTCTCAAAACACTACCCTGTCTTCTGAACTTGTTCGCATTCATTCATATTCATTCATATTTATTCATTATTTCTTTAGAAGATTACCCTCAACCTTTAAACATCATCTCATCACCAGCCGATCTTCCTTTTTCATCACCAATCTTTTCCTCCTCCTATGCCTCCAGCTTTAAAATGGACTATGAATCATCCAATTGATCGGATTATTGGCAACCTACAGGTAGGAGTACGAACTAGAAGAGGAATCGGCAACCTCTTTCTATATATGAATATTCTATTTTTCATTGAACCCAAATAGATTGAAGAAGCACTAGCCAATCCTACTTGGGTATCAGCCATGCAGGATGAACTCTCTCAGTTTGAGAGAAATAAAGTTTGGAGATTGGTTCCTCCTCCTTCCAACAAAACCATTATTGGAACTAAGTGGGTGTTTAGAAACAAGATGGATGAGGAAGGCACTGTTATCCGCAACAAAGCAAGGTTAGTTACTCAAGGATATCGTCAAGAACAAAGAATTGATTATGATGAAACCTTTGCACTTGTTGCCCGTTTGGAGGCTATTCGAGTCTTTCTTGCTCATGCTGCATACAAAAACTTTCGGGTATTCCAAATGGATGTGAAAAGTACTTTTCTGAATGGAGAGCTAGCCAAAGAAGTCTATGTGAAACAACATCCTGGGTTTGAAGATCCGATTCATCCATACCATGTCTATCGGCTAGACAAAACCTTGTATGGATTGAAGCAAGCTCCTCGTGCCTGGTACGATACACTTTCCAATTTTCTATTGGAAAATGAGTATACCCGAGGTAAAATTGACAACACTCTCTTCTTCAGAAAGTCTAAGGGTAATACCATCCTTGTTCAAATCTATGTAGATGATATTATTTTTGGTGCCACCGATGAATGTATGTGTGATGAGTTTAGCTCTGTCATGCAAAAAAAATATGAGATGAGCATGATGGGTGAGCACACTTTATTTCTTAGTTTACAAGTTAAACAATCTCCAGAAGACATTTTTATAAATCAAAGTAAATATATTAAAGACCTTCTGAAAAAGTTTCAGTTTGATACTTGTACTCCAATGAAAACCCCTATGGCTCCTCCTCTTAAACTTCATATTGACCCTGATGGTGTATCAGTCAATGTTACCAACTATCGCGGTATGATAGGTTATCTTCTTTATCTTACTACCAGTAGACCAGACATTATGTTTGCTACTTGTCTGTGTGCTCATTACCAAGCCAATCCTAAGGAATCTCACTTGGCTGCGGTTAAACGGATTTTTCGGTATCTAAAAGGTACCATGAACCTGGGTCTTTGGTATCCCAAAGATTAGGTTTCGATCTCATTTGGTATTTAGATTCTGATTTTGCAGGTTCCAAGATAGACCGAAAAAGTACAAATGAAAGTTGTCAGCTTCTTGGAGGAAAGCTTGTCAGTTGGTCAAGAAAGAAGCAACATTCTGTATCCACCTCTACTGCTGAAGCTGAATATGTTGTTGCTGGAAGTTGTTGTGCTTAAATATTATGGATGAAAAATCATCTTCGTGATTACAATCAGATTTTCTCAAAAATCCCAATACTTTGTGACAACTCAAGTGCAATAGCCATTGGAAACAATCCTGTTCTTCATTCAAGATCTAAGCATATTGATATCAGGTATCACTTTTTAAGAAATCATGTTTCTAAAGGTGATGTGCAACTTCATTTTATTCCAACTAACTATCAACTAGTCGATCTCTTTACAAAGCCTCTTGATGAAGAAAGATTCAACTTCCTAATCGGCGGGCTAGGTATGTGATGTATAGAATAATATTAATATACATATATATTATATATAAACCTGGCGAGTATACTCTTCTTCATACTCGGCGAGTCACCATCCCAAAACTCGGGATTTTTGTCCCAGGTTTTCATATAAATCCCTAAACTAGGCGAGACGCCGATTTTCATGTAAATCCCTAAACTCGACGAGTCCGCGATTCAAATCCTATACTCGGCGAGTCCCCGATTCACATAACTCGGTAAGTCCTCTTTCTTACATATTCGACGAGTCCTCTTTCCTACATACTCGGCGAGTACCTCTTTCCTACATACTCGACGAGTACCTCTTTCTTATATACTCAGCGAGTACCCTAAAACTCGACGACTACCCGATTTTCGTCCAACTCTTTGTATTCCAATCATGGTGTCCAAGAATTCTTTGTGCTTATCGAATGTGACGTACGACACGTCATATGTGTCAAAACATGCGCCGGTTTTAACCCTCCAAACCCTTCGAATTCTGACCCTACAAACCCATAAAAGCATCATTACTTTTTATTTCCTTTTTTCTTTTAGCCCATATAAAGAATAACCGTTCCCCCCATTTTTCTTTTTACCCTTTTCATCTTCTTCATCTTCTCACTCTAACTAAACCCTAAAACCTGCAACTTCTCTTTTCTTCAAAAATGGCTTCTGCTTCCACCCCTTCCAAGTCTCCAAAGGCCTCTGAAACACAACCCCTCACGCGAGAATCCGTTGCATTCCCTGCTTGCAATCACATTGCTTGTTTAGACATCGATCCTGATCATCCGTAGTATAATGAAGTTTCATGATTCTTGCAAAGATCACCTCTTCAATATGGTTTAACTGCCACACACAAGATGAGTAAGTTCCTTTTAGGAAACTTTTGGCTAACTTGTGCCTATGATGAATCAACCAAGAAGGTATCTGCACCCGTCCTTTCCACTAATGAACCAGATGTTGTGTTTGATACCAATGATGTTCGTAACATTCTTTATCTACCTACCTACTCCACCTATGAATCCTTTACTCTGGGAAATGAGAATCAACAGGTAGTTGCTATCCTCAATTACTTTGAAGATGTGTAGTCTAAGACGAAATCCAAAGGTTCTGGAACACTCTTGAAGAAAAACATGGGGAATGTATGGAATTTCCTTTTTTTCCATCTCATTCACCACCTTAGTAAGAATACGAGAGGTTTTGATCAATCTCCTTCATATCTCACCGAATTGGCTCATGCCCTGATATTTCAAAGAAGCATTGATTTTGCTGACTTTTTCTTCAAGGAAATGGTCTCTTCTTTCTCCCCCATTCGGCGAAACCAGGTACCTGACCAACGTTTCTTCTCTCTCTTCAATAATGAAAATCTAGCCGATAAACTTAAGGGTAATAATGCAATAGCATATGATCTTAAGGTTCATCAAATCGGCAAGCAGGTTCTTCAGAAGAAACCATTGGCCACCGACAATCCTTTAAGGGCAGGCATGATAGCCTTTGCTTGGGATGCTACCCTGGATTGGGATGCAAATGAGACACCCATTCGGGGACCTCAGATTGTCGTTGCAACACCTCCACCTCAACCTCGAGCCACCGATGTGCCCAAATCCAGAAAAAGGTATAAACCTTCAGGCACATCAACCTCCGCACATGTTTCTAAGGCCACGAAACCGAAAGACTCTTTGGTTTCCACCCAGGCCCCCGAATCTTCCAAAAAGCGGAAGGGCTTAAAAAGCCCCCCTAAGACTTCATCTAAGATCTAAGTGATCCTCAAGGGTCAAAAACACACAACCACTCACGGATTCCCAACAATCGGCGAGTGTTGAAATAATCCCTATTGGACCAAGGGAAATTGCTATCACCCCACCATCCTCCTCCATGCCCTCTCAAAAGGACATGGTTGACTAATTAGAGATCCGACCCAGGTCTCTCCCCGATCCAACCTTTTCATTAGTTGATGAGGATGACTCGGATCTCTCCCCGAGGCCCCTCTTCAGCACCACCTGAGTTTCTCCAACTCACACGCCAGTCTCCGAATGTAGATACATCAATCGAAGGTTTATCTGTTTGAAACCAGATCCCATTTATACTCAATAGATGTTGATTATGAATAAGAAATAAGCAGTAAGCGGAAGCAATAATAATCAACAATCGAACTAGAACATAATGAATAATTGAAAGAGAATAACAATATGAATTGCAAATGATAATTTGTATTTCACTCAAGATCTCAAAGATAACAATACAGGAAATACAAATTACTCTCTCGAGTTCTCTCCAATTTCATCGACATATAATACAGTGATGGCTGCCTCTATTTATAGGATTACAAATGAGAAAGTCAATCAGCTAGCCTATCACGTATTGACACATAAGGTAGACATGTAACAAATTATTTTACGCACAAAAGGTATGACTAGCCACGTCATTAAAGCACGTGTATTGTTCCTTGAGTAGTATGCAGAAGATGCCAAATCTTCCGGATCATCATTGAAGTCTCTGAACAATACCTCTGAAGAGTCTACCTTCTGGATGGTCTAACTTCTGGAGAGTTTTAACTTTGTTCTTCAAATGTGTGTTCTAATCCATACTTTTACATGTAAATAAGATCTAACAATCTCCCCCTAAGTATGAATGTTAGAATTTATTTTAGAAGTATGGATCAGAACTCTTCTCAAAGAAACAAGGTAATATCTCCAGAGGCAAACTACTTCAAAAGGTCTACACTTCAGAAGTAATAGTTCAGAAACAACACTGTCAATCCAGAAGACTGGACATCTTCTGGATTTCACTTTATGAATCAAACGCGCCTCTATGACGTGGCATGTCATGCTTCTCGTGCGTAACTGAATTTGTTACAAGTACAGCTGACGTGTCAGTACGTAATAGGCTAGGTCTTTGAGTTTTTTCTTGTAATAGTATATATAAAGATAGCCTTTACTGTATCCAGTGTCAATTGGATTGGAGGGAGTCATAGAGAGTAATTTGTAATGCTATAATCATTGATATCACGAGTTAAATACAAATTACAATTGATCTTTATTATGTCCTTCTTTTATTGTTTAATGTTCTAGTTTATGGTTGATTAATTTGCTTCCACTCATTACTCTTATTGTTTATACTTATTGTTTATAATTGTAATTGAGTATTAAAGGGATCTAGGTTCCAGCAATTGGTAACAGAGCCATCTAATCATTCTGTTGATTATTTGATCTTGTCCAGTTTTGAGAAATCCCTACTCAACTAGAATTTCTCGAGTTTTTAAACTATTGTTCTTAATTCTACCCTGTTTACGAGTTTTCATTGTTTTATACAATATTTCTCAAATTCAGTGGTAATTTTAGCTTAAATCTGAGTTTTATTGTTCATCGACAAAAGTCCTTAAGTTCAGTTACTTGAAATTGTTCCTAAATCTTAAATCTATTCTTGAAAAAATTGTACTCTGCTTTTCTCAAAAATGGAAAATCCAAATCTGAATGCCATATACAACTCCAAATCACTTAAAAACCTCCCACTCTACAAAGGGATGACTATTCCAGTGGAAAATCTGCATGATCAACTTTTTTGAAGGCTTAGATCTTGATCTCTATTCTTCAGTACTAAATGGTCCTTACATTCCATTCACCACCATTCCCCGTGTACCTGCAACTGCCACTACTAGAGAAATTCCAGCAAGGCAGCTCCCAAAAGAAAGAAAGGATTGGAATGAGGAAGATAAGAAGAAGAATGAAATTGATCAAAAAGCAAAAAGACTGCTCATAATGGCACTCCCAAATGAGATCTTTCAAACACTAGATCAATGTGATTCTACTAAAGATCTATGGGATCAGTTGGCCAATCAACTAGAAGGAGGCTCCATGATGAAGAAGCACAAAAGAGCTCTAGCACTGAATGAGTATAACAATTTTCAGGTTCTTCCAAAAGAAATTCTCGAGCAAACATTTCACAGGTTCAATACATTGATTAATCAATGTAAAAGATGTGACATTATCAGGTCACAAGAAGACAACAATGTTTTGTTCCTCAAACGTCTGAATCCTGAATGGTCAAATTTGTTCATGCCATTACAAGCAAACCAAGATTTAGAGCAGTGGTCTTTACATGATGTATTTGGAACTCTTCAAACGCATGAAAAGGAAGTGGTGTTGAAGAAAGTATTTGTTGGTGGTCCCTTGGCCCTTATCTCTGAATCCAGAGGGTCAGGGAGGAGAAATAGAGATGCTGAGAAGAAAGGGAAGAGCAAGGCCTTAATCTCAGAAGCTGATACAGAAGCTGGTCTTTCTGAATCAGAAGATGATGATATTAATTCTTTTGCCGAGTCCATGGCTCTTATTACCAGACAATTCACCAGGAAGTTTGGTAATCGTTTATTCCCAAGCAATAGAAGGTATGACAACATAAATGAACACCCTACTCCATGTAGGATCTTATATGCCCACGTCATATGAAAACACTGCTAACATCAGATGAAACTAGAGGGACACATGCATAAGAGTGTGTAGATCACGAATTAACCAAGTTGGTTATAACCCGGCAAAGTTACAAGTTGTAAAGTATAGAATTATTATTCTAGTAGAATAATAATTAAAGTGTGTGAAATATAATTATGTTAATTATATAATTTAATTATTAAGTTAATAATTAAATTGGGCTAATTATTATTTTAATAATTATAATTAAATATCCATCGGGCCTAAAATAATGTTTTATTTAAAAGCCCAAAGGGTTAAGTAAGTTTACTTAAGCCCAAGCCCAATTGGTTAATTAATTATTAAGTTAATTGTTGATCCCAGATGAACAAGCACAATGACAAGTAAAACGTTAATAGTAAAGGTAATATGACAAAAACGATATTAAAGAAGTTACGTAGTCATATATCTCTTGATGAATGTAATCGATTACAATGTAAACACAGTTTCGGCTCTCTCTCTAATATGAATCGACTTAATGATGTGTGTCTAATGCTAGCCCTAACCCTCTATTTATATTGTTAAAAGTTATAATGAGATAAGGAAACTATAAGAGTTTGAGGCATTATATAATTGCCATAATTACAAGATAATCATCTTTTCCTTATTTAACACAATTGTAATTCAACCCTAACTCTAATTGTTAAACATTTCCATATTTATGACTTTGTTGACTTTACGCTTTTGGTCCTTCATGTCTTCAATAGTTGTCATCTCGGATACAATATTTTCAGACCTAACAATCTCCCCCTTTGTATTCGAGATTACAATTCAGCAAATCAACACTTTTCTTTTGAAGATCATGAAACTTTTGTCAACAAATCTTTTCTCTTGATTCTTTTGCTCCCCCTACAAAAATGATCTCTTGTAAGCTCCGTAGCTCCCCCTTAACATTAGCATGAAAAGAAAATCGAAGGAGCCGCGATGTCGTAGGGTATAAAACTTGTCGGGTCAAAAAGCATGTCGGGTTAGGTGATGTCGATGAAAAAAGATCTCGGGCTAAGTAGATTCGACAAGAATTGATGTCGGGCCAAGATGAGTCGATGAAAATTTATGTCGTGTCTTAAGCACTCGATAAGTCTTCAACTTTATCTTCAGCAGTCGACAAAACATATTTACTTCAGTCTTTATCTTCAAAACAAATCAACATTTGTCATCTTCCTTTTCTCATGTCGTGATGTCGTGTCTCTGATATACAATCTCTCCCCCTCAGAATGATAAGGAGAATCCGAATCATTATGAATAACCAAAGACAAAAAAATAGTTAACTAATGAAGCGTGTAAAACTAACATACAGAAGCACGTGAAGCAACTGTTATCACTTAATCAAAATAAATTTTAATTAAGTGGCCTATATGCAGTGTTGGCAGCAGGTTGGCACTGATAGGACTTCCAGTTATCATAGAGGTAAGTTACAAAATTAACTTCTCAAACTGTTCCAGCATAAACACGAAGATATGCAAGGTAAATCACAAAGACTCGTGCAATGTGTAGAAAGAATTTATGCATTAAATGCTAATTTTAAGGCTTAAAATGTGAAAATACATTTCACAGACTCAATGTGCATTGAATGTGAAGTTCGGAGACCGGAGGTGTGTCTTCCTTTTTCAATATCTGAATCTTCCGAGTGATAAAAAGATAGCAGATATGCTCATTCTCCGTGATATATGAAACAAATATCTTTTGTGAGATATTTGAGTAGTTGGGTGGGGTGACACGAGTTATCGACATTGAGTCCATGTCTAGTTCTATATTCATCACCAAAAAATCGAGAATGAATAGATTATGTGGCTACCCGGATAACTGTTTAGGTTTGGTAAAGACCAAATATTTTCTTTTAAGTCTTGTCACACTCTCACATTTTTCTTTTATCTCACAAGCACTCAATTTTAAACATACCCTTTCAAAATATATCTAACCTAGAGATGTGTTTCATGGGTAGGTCCTTCCGGCTTTGGATTGACCATTGAAACGTCTAAATCCTATCACACAAAGAGTTAAAACATTAAAGTCCGAGTTCTGAACTGAAGTATTCAGAAGTCATAATGCAATGTAAAAACGGGTTAAGAGCAGGTCCATAGCTGAGATACTATGAAGCTAAACAATAATAAAAATTGTAAAAATGTGGTACTTCCCCTCAAATTGTAGCATAACCTTTGGAAAGATTGTCATGTGATGTGAATACTCGGAATTTAGAACACACATGACGTACCTACAAAACAGATTAAAAAGATTTTGGTACCCAAGCTTTGTTGGGTCCTCGGAGGTTAGCTTTTGATGCAATAAATGGGGAAATGGGGATACTGTATGTACCATACCATTTATGATCAAACATTTGATTGACATAATGAGAGTTGTAAGAAGAATGCATGTTAGGAAAACAACCATAATCATAAGAGAAAGAATTTAATTGCATAAAGTCATTGACACCGCAATTCGAGCAACAAATTTTATTCCGAGAAAAATGAATTAAATGTTTAACAGAACGAATCGTGCAAGGAAATTGAAAATTTCGATTGGTTCTTTTAACATTAGGAAATTTTTAATAATAAGAGTTGTTGTTTTTGCGAGATGATGACTTCGGAGCACTTTTGCCTTTTTCGACCCAAACTTGCTTTAAAGTTCGAAAAGCTGAACCAAGTTTAGCATTTTTCACATAATGAGAATTGATGGGTTTGGAAAAGTGACTTTGATACTTTTGGTTAGAATGAATGTAATGCATTTGACTTGTGGAACACTCATTCGGATCCGTTGGAAGTAAAACTGATTCGATTGGCTTTTTGCCTTTGTCCAAAAACTCCGTATGATTTGGAAGTGTAGGATTGAAGTCAAAATCGGCATTTATGTCATCTAACTAT
Organism: Silybum marianum; assembly: GCA_036898165.1. Lineage (NCBI taxonomy): Eukaryota > Viridiplantae > Streptophyta > Magnoliopsida > Asterales > Asteraceae > Silybum > Silybum marianum. The sequence continues at coordinate 7,159,961 of CM072540.1, read as the reverse complement.
TCCGTGGATTTAAGGACTGATGAGGAATTAGCGTACTCGTCAAAACGAGGCATTTCCTCAAGAAAGTCTAAGTCATTATCAATTTGGTCGGAAGAATGGGAACATTTTTGTTTAGGAGGAATATAGTTTGGATCTAATTTAAACAATTCCTCGCAATCATCTAAGTAAATGCTAACGAAAGCTTTACACGAAGAAATATTGGAAATAGAATCATTTTCGTGATTGTGGTTTAAATGTAAAGCCTCGTTTTCCAATTTCTGAATTTTTAAAATAAATGCCTCTTTTTTCTTTTCTGATGAAGAACGTTCATGTTCCAACACTTTTTCAAGTTGAATAATTTTATTTTCTAAAAATAAAGTGGGAATGTAGGGTTTATTTTCAGGAATTTTATTTTGAAGTTCTTCGTCAGTATAAGAAGAAAAATAATCATTTGGAAGAGTTGCTTCTGAAGATTCCTTTTCTACTATATGAGGGTAGCAGAAAGGAATTTGATGAAAAACTTTGTTTTTCCTATTCAAATCTTCCCTTTCTTCGACGTTGGAATCCGACTTCATAAACTGAATTTTGTAATCTGGACCGAGGTTCAGATATTCAAATTTATAGATAGTCGGAGTATTGTAGATGGCTTTTTCTAAATGTTTTGGATTATCAAATCCTAATCCAGCTTTAGAACATAAATCTTTTGGAGCGTTTAAATGAATTGTGTGCTTAGTTTGACCAATTTTGTACAGCTTTAGTTCCAAATCTTTGAGTTTTTCTAAGAGGTCTTGTCTTTGAAGACTGACAAAGTCAAACTTTGATGAAAATTTGGCAGTCTCACTCCTACATGTGTGAAGTTGAAGAGTGAGATTAGATATTTGTTGTTTAAAAAGATCATTTTCTTCTTTTAAAACCATTTTCTCCGTTTCGAGATTGTGCGTTATACTTTGAGAATTGACAAGGTCGGTTTGCATAAGAAGCAATTGATTATGATTATTTTCTAAGCGTGCTTCTAAGTTGGAAACCAAGAGTTTCTCGGTTTTCAATTTAGATTGAAGTTCTTGCAATTTTATAAATCATGTCATTCATTTGAATCATAAATTGATCATAGTCTGAAAGACTTAACTCGTGGGGTTTTGTGTCTGAACCAATGGTCAAAGTTTCGCGAGTAGTCATTGTACTTGGATTGATGATCTCGATCAGTGAGTTTTTGAAATTTTCTGAGTTTGTTTTGTAAAACAGAAAGTTTTCTCGATAGAACAGGGGTCGACAACAATTTTTATCGGGTGAGGCTTTCTGAACAAGAGTTTTGTCGGGTGTATGAGGCTCGATAAAAATTATTGTCGGGTATAGGGGTCTCGATAGAACTTAAAAAAAAAACTTTGAATCGATAAAAAAAAGTTATCGATCACAAAGGACTCGATAACTAAGAGTTTCTCGATAGATTAAGATTCGACAAAAAAATTATTTGACTCGATAAAAACCGAATCGATAAAAATTTAAATCGATTCCATATGACTCGATAAAATAAATTTTGTCGATTAGGAAGGGCTCGATAAAAATTCAAAGATACTTAATTCGAATTTTCTTTAATCGATAAACCAGAAACCAAGAACAAAGGGTTCTTGACTAAAAAGAACAAGTCTTTTTATGGACAAGAATGTATAAGTTTTCGAGTTTCTTATTTGTTCAGTGAAGAAAAAAAAAATAAAATTACTAGAGTTTATGATTTTTACTAGAGAATTCGTTAGTAGGAAAAGCTGCAAGAGTCACTAGTTCCTGAGTTTTCTTATGTAAAGAATATCAAAAGTAATTAAAATAAACTAGAATAACTTTAATTAAAACAAATTAAATAATTTTGACTAAAATCAAGAATAACTCAATATGGATCGACAAAAATTTAAGCGCATGAAGTATGAATCGACAAAAAATCAAGTTTATCAAAATAAGACTTTTTATCGGGTAAAGCTAATGAAGTATGGATCGAGAAAAACAGATCAAAAAAAAAATTATGAGTTTTTATCGGGTAAAGCTAAAACAGTTTGAATAGATAAAAACTCAAAAACTCAGAAATCGAAAATTTATCTTCTGTTTCGTGAATAACTTCAGAAATTTGAAAAAGAACTCTGATCGTCTGCTCTGATACCACTTGTTGATCCCAGATGAACAAACACAATGACAAGTAAAACATTAATAGTAAAGGTAATATGAGAAAAACGATATTAAAGAAGTTACGTAGTCATATATCTCTTGATGAATGTAATCGATTACAATGTAAACACAGTTTCGACTATCTCTCTAATATGAATCGACTTAATGATGTGTGTCTAATGCTAGCGCTAACCCTCTATTTATATTGTTAAGAGTTATAATGAGATAAGGAAACTATAAGAGTTTGAGGCATTATATAATTGCCATAATTACAAGATAATTATCCTTTCCTTATTTAACACAATTCTAATTCAACCCTAACTCTAATTGTTAAACATTTCCATATTTATGACTTTGTTGACTTTACGCTTTTGGTCCTTCATGTCTTCAATAGTTGTCAGCTCGGATACAATATTTTCAGACCTAACATTAATAATTAATTGATATATGGAAACTTTAATTATATCAACTAAGCCTTACGGGCCTAATTGAGTCCGGCCCGAGATTAGAGGGAAAAGTATAAAGCCATGTTGCCTTATTGAATTAATATTGCACATTCACAACAGAAATTTGTGAAACTTGAAGTTTGCTCTATCCTCCCTCTCCTCTCCTTGTGATCGACGAACACACACACAAACCAAGAAGAAATCGATTTCTTCTTGGTGTTCTTCGGGTATTCGGGCTAGCAACCATTCGTGATCGGATTCACATTCGCGTGGATACCGCTAGAGGGAATCTACTTTGATTCCTAACGCTTGATCTTGATCAACCAATCGAAACCATTGAAGTATTGTTATAAACCCCCTATGGTTATGTTTAATCCTTAAAGTTGTTCGTAACGAATCCGGGCAAGTGTGCTCTCATCAAAAATAAATTGTATTACAAAAGAAATCAAATATAATGTTAATGAGAGAGCAGACTATGTGAACAAGAGAACTGGCTATCATACCAGTCAAGTGATGCTGAAGTTATGTTCTGTGGAATGGCTATGACTAGCGATGCAGAGGATCAACCTTCTGAAACCACTTCTGAAACCTCTGAATCCTCTGATCTTGAGAAAATTGTTTTAAACTTAACTTTTAATTTTGAAACTCTGAAACAGAAGCATCTGAACGAGAATAAAATAAGAAAAGATCTTGAAAAATCATTTTCTCTAATTGAAAAGGAAAGAAATATCTTTAAACGAGAAATGGAAATTCTTGCAGAAGAAAAACAAGAACTTTTTGTAGAAAAATCAAAAGATTTCCAGTCTCAAAACATCTCCAGTAAGTTATTTAAAAGATAAAATAGATGAGATAAATAAACTTCTGTTGGCTAAGGATAAAGAGATTGAAGCAAAAGAAAGTTACAGATTAAACTCTGTAGCACTTAAAAATTATTTTCAAAAAGAAAGGGAATTTCTGCACATTGATCTACAGAAAAAAAAGCTCTTGATTAAAGAGTATCAAGCTGCTCAGAAGGTGCATGAACAAATTATTACACAAGTTGGGAAGACAGGTCTTGGTTTCGATTATCTGGATCCCTATACTTGTAAAAAGAGATCTATTTTAGATTCTGTATTTTGTATGGGCAAAGAACAAAAATCTGTTTTTCCTATTCTATATGAACAATCAGTGTTTAAAAGGTCAAAATATGATAATGGCCATCAAGTTCGAAAACTCAAATATAAAAATATCAAGTATTCTTCTGAAAAGATGAGCCAAGTGATTCTTAATCAAATTCAGAAGAAGAACAATATTTTTCATTTTGGTTCATTTACTCATATAATTTTAAATCCAAAAGTTGATGAGTTCATACCCATACATACAGAAGAAGAACTAAGACTCAAATTTCAAAAAGATCTTCTTCAAACTTTGGATGAATGTGCTAAAAAGGAACACGAAGAACAATCTTTCATCTTTGAAAACCACCAAGAGATCATTCCCTGTTCTTTCACTAATTTAAATCTCTGTCAAGATAAAGACAATGACAAATTTGATGGCTATCCATGGGAAAATGATAATCAAAGCTATGATGATTTCTTTGACATGTCAGATAAATTACTCATTAAATTTGAAAATCGTATGTCTTGTACTTATGTTCCGGTAAAATCTTGTATAAACGATAGGTTTGATCCCTTTATGTATACAAATGAACCATCAGAAGTAAGGGTAGCTGGACCGGAAATTGAAAGACTTGCAAATGGAATACCAATTCTCTCTGTTTCTCCAAAAGAACAGAGAAAAGAGGTTCTTATTCATCCAGGTTTTCTTGGCATGTGCATTCAAGCTAAGACTTGTATTGATCTTGAAAGAGAAACAAAAATCAAAAAGAAAGTTACACCTGAGCAAAAATCTCAAATCTCAAAACCTCGGAAGGATATAAAGTTTACCAGAGACCAGAAAGCTAAATGGAAGTTTAATGATATTGGTTCTTCTGTTTCAGTAAATCAGCAAAGTAGCCAAAGTTGTGGACACTCAAGAAGAAATCAACACAGAAGAATTCACCAGTTTCGAAGCATAAGTCTAGGCTAGATAAGAAGTTCTTTCGAACAACTGATGCTAGAATAAACAACAATAAGAAATATTGTAATTATCATTCTTTTATGTCTCGGAACTCTGAATGCTTCTCTCTTTTCCTTAAATTCAAACAATTCTTATTGAATCCACATTATTTTACTTCTGATTTCAACAAACATTCAGAATTCAAAAACCAGAAGAAAAAGTCGTTTCAAACTAAATCAGGCAACCCAGAAGTCTCTGGAAAAGTTGCAAGGACTTGTGAATTAAAAGAAAAATCAATCTAGAATCCCAAAACTAACTATAAAGGACCCATTATGAAATAAGTACCTAAATCTCTCTGATTCTGATTGCAGACACAGCGTGTGCATATCTGGTATCTTGACTCTGGATGCTCGAGGCACATGACTGGTACGAGAAACTTACTCTCTAAGTTCAAAGAAAAATCCGATGGAGCAGTAATGTTTAGAGACAATGGTAAGGGTCAAATTAAAGGCTACGGTACTCTACAAGAAGGTAATGTTACCATATCAAAAGTAGCTCATGTTTTTGGTTTGAAACACAATCTTCTGAGTGTAAGTCAACTCTGTGATGCCAAAATGTTGGTCGTTTTTTATGAAAAACATTGTTACTTAATATCAAAGCCAGGTCAAGAGTTATGGAGAGCCGACATAAAAGGTAACCTATATATGATGAATTTTACTTCTAAGGATGGAACATAAACACTCTGTCTTATCTCAAAGAAGAGTAAAGTAGTTTGGCTCTATGTTAGGTCTGAAAACATTGTATCCAAGATCATAAATATTGAACACATGAAGGGCCAAAGTGTAAAGTCAACAAAGTCATTGATTAGGAAGGTTTTATATTAGGAAAGATTTAGCAAATAGGAATGCTCTTAATTATGGCAAGTGTATAATTCCTATCTTATTAGTTTCCTTGTTGTGATAAATATCCTATCATATAAATATAAGGGTAAAACTAGCATTAGAAGAACACATTAATTAGAGCGCTTATTGATAGAACATTCATTCATATCATTCAAGAGAGCTTAGAGAGAAATCTATATAATCACGATATTACATCAAGTTAGATATACGACATGTTGAAGGTTTTCAACGTATTCATCATATTGTTGATGATCAAATACATCGTTACCTGACAATCTGGGATCCACAATTGGTATTAGAGTCGAACGATCAGAGTTTTGAAGCTGTTTCTAATCGATATCGTGGAAAGCTAGGTAAAAATCTCGACTTTTCGGGTTTTAATTCTTATCGAGTAGCTTTAATCGACATATCTTTAATATTTTATTTTGGGTTGTGTAGAGGATTTTAATAGCTGCTGTTTGTTTAAAAAATTCGTATAAAATATCTCGTTTATATATTTGATGTGTACGATATATTGTTGGAAAGGTATCTGAGTATGCTAAAACTTTTAAGTTTATGTCCAGAGCTGATTCCAAGTATATAAGGTTCAAAACAATCGATTTCTATAACCGGGTACTGTGCAAAAACGAGAACTGCACACTGTTTTTATTAAAATCACATAAAATTGGTCTTTGATCTATATGACAAGAATCCAAAGCCACTGTGATCCTAAGAATAAGTTCTACAACTTTTGTTTAGGCCTTAACACCTGGATTGACACACCTCTTTAAGTCTTATCGCACCTCTTTAAGTCTTGATTGACTCGATAAGTATTCTATCAACTGATCAAAATTCTGTTTTTATTTAAAATTAAATTACTTTCGATTATTTTGCGTTACTTTTGCTGTTCTCTTACAATAGAAAACTCAGGATCTAGTGACTCCTGCAGCTTTTCTGGTTCGAGAATTCTCAAGTATACATCATAATTCTGATTAAGTTTACATTAAACTTAATTGAGAAAATTGGAAACACAAGAACTTAGCTATTCTTTTCTCAAGTATACATCATAATTCGTTTTTGCTATCTAATCCATCGATTAAAGACAAAAACAGAATTAGATATTTTTTTAGTTCTTATCGACTCCCTTTATGCGACATCTTTGATTTTTGTTAAGTCAGCCTGTTTTTATTGAGTTTTAGACATCCGGCAAGTAATCTCATCGAATCACTCAGAGTCAACATCTTTTTAGTTTGGAGATAATTTGACTAGACATAAATTTTTATCGAGTCTTTAAAGCTAGACATAAATTTTTATCGAGCCTTTACGACTTGACATAAATTCTTGTCGAGCCCATCCAACTCAACATAAATTGTTGTCGAAACCCTGTTCATTCGAGATAAAGTCACCCAGTTTTCACGAAATCTTAGAAACCATTCAAAACTCACAGATCGACAATCAACTCGTCAAGTAACAGGTACTTATTTTTTTTTTCTTAAGATGAGTTCTCAAAATCAAATTTCTGAGCTCAAATCTTAAATTGAATGACTCGAAGCTAGCCATACAAATAACATGAAAATCTTTGATGAACTTTTAAGAGAACACATATATCTCAAATTCGATTTTCATAACTCAGAACAAACAGGAAAAGCTTTGAAAGATGAAAAAGAGTATTTTCAAGCACAACTCAACGAGCTCTCAAGGAATACAAATCATACAAGGTATAAAGAATTATTTGGAAAGAAAAATCTTGAGTTGTTAAAAATAAATTTTGATTTGAAAAACAAAATTTCTGAGTTAGAGAAATTTAAAGATTCTGAGACTTACATTGTTTCTCATTCAAGTAAAATAACTGAATTCATGACATTTGTGAAAAAAAAGGCTTTTAACTTCGGATGACAAACAGAAGTTTAATATTGAGCGAAAAGCATTTGAAAGTAAAATTAAAGCTTGTGAATTGACAATTAGAAACCTTTCTAAACAAGTGTCATATTTTGAACAAGTTGTGATTTTAGAGAGAAAATCATCTGAAACGAAATGTCTAAAGCTATCAAAGCAAATTTCTAAGCTTCAGAAAATTCTAGATGATGAAAGAAAAGTGTTTGAAAGTGATAAAAATACCGTTTGAAGAAAAGTATTTTAATTTTTGATAAAAAATAACGTTTGAAGAAAAGTATTTTAATTTTTGAAGAAAAGTATTTTAATTTTTGTCTGAATTACGATCAAATCGTGTAACTGAAAAGAAATTGAAATCTGAAATCTGAATTAAAAAGTAAATGTGATTTGGTTACTATAGGAAGAGATTCTTTATCTGACAAACTCAAGAAACTTGAAAAAGTTCTTGAAGCTAAACCGATTTTGAATTTTAGTTTGTCTAATAAAAAAAGAGATCATCTCTCAAGCAAAATTAAAGAACTTGAAAAAGCGATTTCAGAACAAAAACAAATGAATAAAAAGAATTCAGAATCATTCAAACAAATGATTTTTCCTAATAATTCTGATTCTGATTCAAGTTCAAAGATAACTCCTCTTTCCACTGTTAGTGTCTGTAAGAATAACTGCTCTTCAAGTGATCAATCACATAGTTATTCTAACAGCTCCAAATCATATGGTTCTTCAAATTCTCATTCTCATAATTCTAATCGGTTTCACAATGATTTTATTGCTAATTCCGGTAATTTTAAGAAATTTAAAATGATTTGGAGGAAGAAATCAACTACAGATGATAGTGCTGGAAACATGCCACAAACATCTCCTGTAGTTGATACAAGATCATTTGTTTCCAAGACTAATTTGCCTTATTTTGTCAGATCTATCAATCAGCTAATTACTCTAAGCGCCACAAAGATTTGTTGTTCTACTTGTGGAACAAACGCTTTTGTCAATTAAAGTTCCATTCTAAATGGTATGCTACTTACAATATACCATCTTCCCCATTTGTTGCATCTAAAGCTAACCTCCGAGGACTCAACAAAGCTTGGGTACCAAAATCTTTTTAATCTGTTTTGTAGGTACATCATATGTGTTCTAAATTCCAAATATTCACATCACATGACACTCTTTCAAAAGGTTATGCTACATTTGAGGGGGAATACAATTTTTTTTTCCTTCCATTTAATAACCTTCATAGTACACCTGCTATGAACTTGCTCTTAAGTTTTGGCTTCTGAATATCTCAATTCAGAACCCGTTTTATATAGCATTTTAAATTCAATGTTTCGAAACTCTATGTGTGTTAGAAGTTAGAAGTTTCAATGGTCAATCTAGAGCTGGAAGGACCTACCCATGAAACACATCCCTTGGATAGATATTTTGAAAGGAAATAAAATTGAGTGCTTGTGAGATAAAAGAAAATGTGAGAGTGTGACAAGACTTAAAAGAAAATATTTGGTCTTTACCAAACCTAAACTATTCATTCTCGATTCTTTGGAGATGAATATTCGACTAAAGATGGGCCCAATGTCGATAACTTGTGTCACCCCACCCAGCTACTCAAGTATCTCACAAAAGATTCTTGTTTCATATATCACGGAGATTTAGCATATCATCTATCTATTTTTTACTCAGAAGATTTAGATATTGAAATAAGAAGACACACCTCCGGTCTTCGAACTTCATATTTTGTGCACATTGAGTCTAATTTTGAGCTAAAATATATACAACTATGTTTTTTACACTTTGCACGAGTCTTTGTGATTCCACAAGCATATCTTTGTGTTTATGCCGGAACAGTTTAAGAAGTTAGTTTTCTAACTTACTTCTGTCATAACTGGAAGTCCTATCAGTGCCAACACTGAATATAGGCCACTAAATTAAATTTATTTTTGATTTAAGTCATAATAGTTGCTATTTCTGCTTCTAAGTTAGCCTCTTACCCATTATTCCACATTCGCGCTTGATTACTTCTAATTAATGTCATTGATTCTTCATAATGATTCGGATTCTTCTTATCATTTTGATGAGAGAAAAGTTATATCAAAGACATATGCTAGTATGAGAGGGAGAAAGATAACTGTTCTGTTTATCGATTCATCTTAAACACTTAGAAAATTCCCAAAATGTTTAAAGACTTATCAACTCCCTTTGACTCGACATGTTTTCTTATCACGTCCCAAAGCATCGACATCTTTGATTAAGGCGTTATGTCGCGTTCCTCACACTCGATATGATTCTTATTGACTCGCATGACCCGACAAAATGCATCATACTACAAGTTCTATACGATGAAAGACACCCTACGACATCGCGGCTCCTTCAATTTTTTTTTCGTGAACTTCATGCTAATGTTAAGGGGGAGCTATGAAGTTTATCAAGAGATCATACTCGTTGGGGGAGCGAAAGATACGAGACGAAGATTTGTTGACAAAATTTCATCGTCTTCAAAAGGGCTAATTTGCTGAAGTGTAATCTCGAATACAAAGGGGGAGATTGTTAGGTCTGCCAAGATTGTATCCGAGATCACAAATATTGAAGACATGAAGGGCCAAAGTGTAAAGTCAATAAAGTCATTGATTAGAAAGGTTTTATATTAGGAAAGGTTTAGCAAATAGGAATGCTCTTAATTATGTCAAGTCTATAGTTATCTTATTAGTTTCCTTGTTGTAATAAATGTCCTATCATATAAATACAAGGGTAAAGCTAGCATTATAAGAACACATTAATTAGAGAACATATTGATAGAACATTCATTCATATCATTCTAGAGAGCTTAGAGAAAAATCTATGTAATCACGATATTACATCAAGTTAGATATATAACATATTGAAGGTTTTCAACGTATTCATCATATTGTTCATGATCAAATACATCGTTACCTGATAATCTGGGATCCACACTCTGGCATCACAAACTCTCTCATTTAAACTTTCAAACTCTTGAATTACTTGTCAAACGTAACCTGGTTGAGGGCCTCCCAGATGTTCACTTCCAGAAGGATCATCTTTGTCCTGCTTGTGAAATGGGAAAAATAAAAAGAGCCTCCCATAAAACAAAGAGTGATCATTCTTGTGTAAGTACTCCGTAAATACTACATGTCGACCTCTGTGGTCCCATTGCTGTGCAGAGTCTTTCTAGCAAAAAGTACATACTCGTGCTAATTGATGAATATTCCTGTTGGTCCCGGTTAGGGTAATGGCAAACAAGTAAGGATTTGTAGAAGGGGACACAGAAGATTGTTGAGGAAAAGAATAGATAATACTCTATTCTAACAATTTTAACACATGAAACACATGAAAACAGTAATTAACTTATAACACTAAGAAAGCTAAAAAGAACTGTTAAAACACTCAGAACACATAGACATAACTTAAACACACAGTAGTTATGTTGACGTCAATCATCAGCTTCTCACTTAGAATATCTCTCTCTTATCAAAGGCATAAGTTGTATGAGAGGTCTTCTTCTTCTTTTATAGTGTCTTATACTTTGGAAGCATGGGACATTTATCACAATATAATTTGATGGCTAAGTTTCCTTTGGATAAAGATGGGTGCCATACTTTATGGTACATATGGCATTATTCACCTTTTCTTCAAGTCTTCATTTGTCACATCAAACTTTTACCAACTTGGAGCTTACGTTTTTGCAGTTAGATAAACAAACCCTGGATAATGTTTGTATCTAAAACTTGGAGGACAAGTTCTAGATAAAAACAAACAAACCTTTGTATAATGTTAGTATCTAAAACTTGGGCAACACATTCTTGATATTGATAACAAGGAGTATCTTCATAAAAGTTCTCCCAAAATACTAGATAGGACCACTAGCCGAATATATCAAAGCATATATCGGCTAGTATCTTCTACTGTCCTTTTACTTGCCGATTTTGGTCTTCACTTTTGGCTGAACATTTTAGCTGATGATTTGGCTAAGTATGGATGGCAATCATATCTTCATCTTTCCACAAATGTTGATATGTTTCCTTATGTATCAGCTAGTCTTATATTCGCTGAACTTGTTGAGCATGGCCAGACTTTTACAAAGAACCCAAGATACAAAGTATTTAACTAAGTGATCAACAAAGTATTTGACTAAGGAAAGATTGAGGAGTCATCAACAAATCATCGGTGACCCAAAAATCTTCCCCTATTTGATGATGACACCAAATATTTTGACTAAGGAAAGATTGAGGATTCATCACCAAATCATCGGTGACCCAACAATCTCCTCCTATTTGATGATGAGACCAATATCTTGTCTTGAAAGCTGAAAAAGAACTCATAAGTACTTTTGACCCTTTCTTGCTCTTTTTGGGTTCTTTTCACTTAGAGATTTTTCTTTTTCTTTTTCTTTTCATTTGTTATTGTATCCGATATTTACAGTATGAAAAAAAATATGTGCAACATATGTACATGAAAAAAATAATAAAAAAATTTACACATATACCAACCATCAGGGTACTTGAAGGGGATTGTTGCAGCATCAACATTTCTACTCTTGAGTTCATTGAAGATTAAATTGTAGAGAATTCATTCATCTTTGCTGTAGAGGACCATACTTAGAATTTCTTGAAGGAAGCTGCTATGAGCAAGGGAATATTGGTAGCCCTGGAAGAAACATTTGTTCCTAAGATCATCTTCAGAGAACATACCATATTCTGGAACAGTGATGATGGTTGTTGCTGATTGAACTACCAAGGTTGGATTTGATAGATCAAAAATTTGAGATATCATGAATCCTTCCTTGTGGAATGGGAGAGAGAAGAATCCAGTCTGCATCGGGGTTAACTTCTTGTCTGTCTTTGATTTTCTCCTCCTCAACAGTTGTTTTTGACTCATTCTTCTTAGAATGACTTAGATGCTCCCCCTGAGCTGATATCTTATCACTTAGAAGATTTCTTCCCTTTCAACTCAGATCTCTTTTTGAGAAAATTGCTTCTTCTCTGTTGGTTTCTCCTTCTTCTCCTTAACTCCTTAACTTACAATACTTTAGCCTTAGTTGATTTCTTGAGAAGATTTCTTTTCTCCTCTCAGCTGCAAAAGGAGGATTTCTTCTTCTCCTCCTCAGCTAATAATACTTTAGCCTTAGTTGATTTCTTGAGAAGATTTCTTTTCTCCTCTCAACTGCTGTTGATTTAGCCTTATCAGGAACTTTGAATTTTCTCCTCCTTGGCGGTTGAGGGGAGAAGATGATTAAATGAGGTGAGAAGGTGGAAGAAATTTGGGGGGTCCACCAGAGGGATAAATAAGCTATCAAAAATAAAAAATAAAAAATATTTTTATTTCTCAAACCCATTTATCGGAGAGTTCACTAGGTGGAAACATTTCTGCCAGAAGGAGATGTTGGTGAACAGAAAAAATGAGGGAGTCCCTCCAATTTGACCAATTTCGTCGAATCTTCACAGAGATGTGCAAGGTCATCAAGATCATAGATCTTGGGTGCAAGGTTGTGATGCGACAAAAATATTCCTTGGAATGGGAAGGTTTCAAGTCATCCTTATCAACCAAAGAGAATGTAGGGCTTAGTGAGGGTCCTCGAAAATACAATCAAGTCCTTTTAAGAGGGCATGAAGGAGCTAGGTGAGGTTTTAAAGGATTCCCTGGGTCCAGTAGGGAGAACTTCAACACCCACCAATTTTTAGGAATCAGTGAGTGGTTTGTGAGTATTTGACCCATGAGGTTCCCTAAGTCTCTTTAAGGAGAACTTGGGGGGGGGGGGGGGGGCTTTTGGAACTCCTCCGCTTCTTAAAAAGGATATTGGCTTGGATAGATACCGAAGGCTTTTTCGGTTTCGTAGCCGTAGAAGCAGGTGCGGAGGTGGAAATGATAGAAGATTTATAAACCTTATATTCTTTTTCTTCTTAACCAGGTCCATATGATGGAGAGAGAAATTTGAGAGCAAAATTTGTGGAATTTTATGCTCATGAGATCAGAGAGAATAAAGTTTGAGGGATATGAAGTATCCGAAATTAGAGAGACAAACATCGGAGAGTTTTTTTTATCCATCGGAGACTTTTGAGTGATTTTTGAAAGAGAAAGAAATTAAAGAATTTTTGAGTCAAAAGTTGGTCATTTTGACAGTAAAATATCGGAGGGTATTTTGACAGTCAAAGGTTGGAGATAATTTCGACAATAAAAGTTGGAGACTATTTTGATAGTCAAAGATCGGTGACTATTTTAACAGTAAAAAATCAGAGAGTATTTTGACAGAACCATCAGAGAGGTTTCTGACATGACAAAAGTTAGAAGGTGACAGCAAGAAAAATCGAAGAGATTTTTGACAAAGATATATAGGGAATAGTATATCTGAGGAAATTTATAGATAGAAGAAATTTCAAAAATTAGAAGAAATTTAACTGTCAAAAGTCGGAGATAGATAAAAAGAGAGTAGCTGAAATTCAAGAAGGGAAACGTCAAGAATTCGTGGCATGAATTTTGGGGCTTGCCAATATTTTTGAAATTCCTTAGAAAATTTCGGAGAGTGTCCAAAATTTTGGAGTAGAAATTGGAAAGATTTTAAAAAAAAATTCAGTGAGTAGAAAAGAAAATTCGGAGAGTAGGAAAGAAAGAAAATAAAAGAAAACAAATAATTTCGGAGATTGGCTTACAAAATTCTATGAGAGAGAGAAGTTTCAATAAAGGAAACATTGCAAATTCGGAGAGTAGAATTCTGCCAAAATTTTGAAATTTTTGAGAAAATTTCGGAGAGTAGTCAAAATTTTCGGAGAGAATAAGAGAGAAAAATTAACACATTTTTTTAATTTAAATTTTCGGTGAGTCAGAAGACAGTCAAAATTTTTATTTTTTTCTCGGATACTGCTACAGTACTCACCGAATTTTTTTTTTTTTTGGATACTGCTATAGTACTCACCGTAAAAAAAAAGTTTAAAAGTTTAATTTATTTATTTAATTTTTTATAAGTTTCGGGAAGTTTGGAGAGTCTCCGAAAATATGTATATATATATTATATTTAAATATTAGAAATTGAAGAGATAACATACCAAGTTCTCCAATGAGAAAGTTGAATAGGCTTCATTCAATGGCTTTGTGAAGAGATTGACCAGTTGAAAGTCAGTAAGCATAAAATGAAGCTCAACATCTCCTTTACTCAAATCTTGAGTGGAGAACAGAATTATTTGCAATAGCAATTGCATTTGAGATATCACATAATATGGAAATTTTGGAGTAGATCCGATCATAAACATGAAGTTGCTTTTTATCCATAATATTTGAGCACATCAACTTCCAGCAACAACATATTCAACTTCAGCTGTAGAGGCTGACAAGTTTTCCTCCAAAATGTTGGCAACTCCAGTAGTGCTCTTTCGATCTATCTTGTAACCTGTAAAATCAGAAACCAAATACCCGATGAGATCGAAATCTGAGTCTTTAGGATACCAAAGACTCAAATTGAAGGTACCTTTTAGACTAGTACACCATCAGCGTTAGAAAGAAGTTTAAGAGGAGGAGCCATTGGAGTCTTCATTGGTATACAAGTGTCAAAGTAAAACCTTTTTTTTAAGTCTTAAAAAAATGCCTTCAGAAGGATGTTTAACTTGTAGACCAAAACAAAAGTGAGTTTACCCATCATGCTTATTTCATACTACTCTTTATGAGAGAGGCAAGCTCATCACACAAAATTTTTTCGGTGACTACAAAAATAATATCAACATAAATTTGAACAGGAGTGATATTACCTTTAGAGTTTTGGAGGAAGAGAGTGTTGTCAATTTTACCTCAAACAAATTCATTGTCTAGAAGAAAATTGAAGAGAGTGTCATACCAAACGCAAGGAGCCTGCTTCAGTCCATATAGAGTTTTGTCTAGCCGATAGACATAGTCAGGATGAGTCAAGATGAGTCAGGATGAGTGGGATCTTCTAACCATGAGGTTGTTTCACATAGACTTCTTCTTGCCTTTGTCCTTTTGTTTCTCCACCTCAGAGCTAGCACCGATATTGACATCTTCATCCAGTCGGACACTGAACTTCTCCCCCTGAGTATCGGCGCCTGTGAATTTAGTAGCCTCCCTAACAGTTGTTTCGATGTTACCCTCAACTTGTGGTTCATCGGCTGCTACAACACTAGTTTGGAACTTTCTCCTTGAGTTTCTTGAAGAGTTCCGATACTGGTTTCCTCCCCCTGAGATGATGCTTCAGTTTCTTTGATGGCCTCATCTCTAGTTGTCCCAGTGTTAATCGGTACTAGAGGTTCATTGGCTTCTGGTTGAATTTCTACGACTGTTGTAGTGAAAACTGCATCAACCATCAATGGTTCGGAGACCACAGCTTGGTTAACCAATGGTTCGGAGACCACAGGTGGTGGATTAGAGACTACAGCTGGATGATTGGGTCGTGAACTGGATTTCTCCCTCTCAGTGGTTGAACTCTTGAAACCAAAGGAAGAAAGAAAATTTTGGATGCCTTGTCAAGCTTCCTATGAAGAGAAGTAAGAGAATCCAAAATGGCTTTTTGATCCTTGACAAGAGAAGCAATATTGAAAGCTTGCTTAGACGACTCTATAGATGGATGAGTGACTGAGAGTTCTTCAAACATTATCTTTGAGAAGTGCAAAGAGATGTTCAGTTGCGTTAATCAAAGTATTTAGTTTCTCCTGTCTTTCCATTCTTGAAGATAGCTTTGAGTAAGCAATCTTGCTTTGTTGCGAATAGCAGTACCTTCTTCATCCATCTTGTCTCTGGAATCCATTTGGTTTTGTGAGAAGGACAAGAAACCAATTTCCAGACTTTATCTCTGTCAAGATGAGAG
Source organism: Silybum marianum (assembly GCA_036898165.1). NCBI lineage: Eukaryota > Viridiplantae > Streptophyta > Magnoliopsida > Asterales > Asteraceae > Silybum > Silybum marianum. Next base: position 7,143,765 of record CM072540.1, on the reverse strand, counting down.
GGCTCTTCTTAAATGGCTAATATCTAGCTTCGATCAGCTAGATTTCACCAAGTTGTTTATGTTCAATGATGGAGAGACAATTCACATAGAAATTGAGATTTCCAATTCCTTGCCGAGTTTGAACATCAGCTTGTTGATCACCAATTATTTGAGCAATTGGGTGATCTTTTGTCAATATCAAGGCTGGGGTATTTTGAAGAGGAAAAGTAAGATTTGTGTTTTGAGATGGAAGATATGTCGGCTGATAAAGAGGATGGTGTTTAAGGGTTGAGGTTCTTCCTCTAAAGGAATAATTTCAAGAGAAGAAGGGGTTTTGTGAACAGGTTCAGAAGATAGGGTATTTTTGGAGAGGAAGGAGGGAAGTTGGTGTCGTCGACATATTCATCAGAAGACAAGGCGTGTTGTCGCTGATATTTATATGGAATGGTGTGAATAGTTTCAAGAATTTTGATATGAAAGAGTTTTGTGAACATGTTCAAGATTTTTGAAATGTGACCGAATATATGAAATGTTGGTGGGAGGAACACACCATTCTTAGAAGATGGTTGAGGTTCAAATGATGAGGTGGACATGGAGTGGTATGAGGCATGTCTCCGATACATGAAAAAGATTGGAGATCATCAAATTTGACAAGTATAGACTTATAAAATACATACGGAACGTCCCATGAATGAAGATTTCTTCATCAGCCTTGGATCAACTTTCCCTAAATTTTCTTTGTCATTTAAGACATAACACACAACCAAAATACGAAGAAAAGCCAAAGTTTGGTTTTCGACCATGAAACACTTCATAAGCTATTTTGTTGTTTCTATTGACAATGATGGACTTATCTTCAGTATGATGCTCAGAAGAATAAACATCAGTCCTTCAATATGGAAAACTTTGTTGAAGGTTATGGTTCCATCGGAGAGAGTTCCATACCCTCTTTTGATTCCTTTGCCTTGCCCACAAAAATTCACACCTGACCCTTTTTCCTTCAAATAATTCAACAGAAGTTATTTGTTTCTGGACATGTGCCTAGAGCCCGACGCCTATATATCATATATGCTATATATTGGAGACCTGCAATTATGAACACAAATAATTTTTTGGTACCCATTTTGAAGTGGGTCCTTTGGGGTTAGAGAAAATTTTCTTTTGTTCTTTTGAACAACATAATCTTTCGGAAAGTCATTTGGAAGATGAAAAGTATCATAGACTTTTCTTGGAACAACTATTATTTTCCTTAGATGGCATCGGTGAGAGAGAGGTGCTGATTCCAAGGATGCCTTTTATAGAATAAGGCCTAATAGAAGAGATGGAAGAAGTTTTGACCTTGATTTCTCCTTATATTGACAACTCTAAGAATAAAATCAATGGTCTGATTTTGAGATTGGTTGTTTTGAAAAAGAAGTATTTCTTTTAGAACAACGATTTAGAGAAATAGGAAAGTTTCCTTTTTCAGTAGAAGAAACTTCCTAAAAGAACTTTGGAAGATATTTTTAGAGAATTTTTGAAGTCTTGGGACAAAAAGAGTTGGTTTTTAAAGACTTAAAAATTTAAGCATTATATGAATGAGTTTAACAACCAAGAGCTTTGAATGTCTCAAAGGATATTGATTTCTTTGCCTTCCCAAATCAATACAGAGAATCAATATAAGAGAATATTGAGTTCGGAGAGTTCAAGGTATCTGACTTGGGAGAGACAGCAATCAGAGAGAATTTTTACAGGTAAAATTCGGAGAGAAATTTTACAAGTAAAAATCGGAGAAACTTTTAGCAGGTAAAATTTCGGAGAGAAATTTCACAGGTAAAATTCAGAGAGAATTTTACAGGTAAAAATTGAAGATAATTTTTACAGGTAAATTTCAGAGAGAAATTTCACAGGGAAAATTCGGAGGGTATTTTACAAGCAAAAACGGTATTGAGAAAGAGAAGAAGTAAGATGAAATATATCGGTTAAGAGAAGTTGATAAGAGAGAACAATAAATAGAAGAAGAAAGATAGAATATTGAAGATAAGGTGAGGTGACCCAATAATGAAAGAGATAAAATAAAGAAAGAGAGATAGAGGAAATGAAAGAGAGAGCTTAAGATCTTTTAAAAATTCTATCCTTGAAACCCATTTTCTTTTTAATTTACTCACCGATCAAAAAAAATTTGTTTTGACAAAATAACTTTTTCTTTAAGGATCATCATTTTTGAAAGTATAAATTTTTTATTTTTTATTTTTGAAAGAGAGAGAGAGAGAAAGAGATCGGTGAGTTTACGATTTGAAAGGTGTCGGGGAGTATTTGAGGAAGTATCGGAGAGTATAGAGATTGGGAGATGCCGCGAAGTGAGAGAGACGTTGGCGAGTGAGACGTCGGAGACCAAAAGAGAGAGAAAGAGAGAGAGAGAGAGAGAGAGAGAGAGAGAGAGAGAGAGAGAGAGAGAGAGAGAGAGAGAGAGAGAGACGTTGGGTAGTGAGTGTTACTGACTTGCCGACTATATACATGACTCACCGATTGAGTACGCAGGAGTGTACTTGACTCACCGATTGGGTACTTGACTCACTGATTGTGTCTTCTTTTAAAGAAATAGCTAAACTATTATGTTCTTGACTTGCCGATTATAGAACACTAGGAGGATTTTTTTAAAAATTCTTTTAACAATTCAACCAAAAGATTTATTAAATATCCAGCTAGATCAAATAGGTTCTTAAAATTATTTTAAAAGATCCATCATTCGGTTAGACCTAAAAAAAATAAGAGAGATAGAGAGAAAGACTTAGCCAACTTCAAAAGATTTAGCCTCAATTCAAAAGACAAAAAGACTTGGCTAATTTGAAAAAGACTTGGACACTTTCAAAAAGACTAAAATACTTGGTCATTTTCAAGAGAATAAAAGACTTAGTCATTTTCAAAAGAATAAAAGACTTAGGCCTTGTTTGTTTTTTCATTTTAAGCTCTTAATCACCACTTATGTCTGATTCATTAAGATGTTTCATAACCATTTCAGAACTGAAATCAGACTTCAGACTTTAGCACCTCTTAAAAAACAAACGCCACCTTAGTCATTCTCAAGAGACAAAAAGACTTAACCAATTTTGAAGATTCAATTAGTCGGCTAATCCATCATTTTCAAAGGTGAAACTTCAAAAATAAATCACACAGTGTCTTTTTGATATCAAAATCCTTAATAGAGAAAAAACAAAATTTCACCTTTTTTTAAGGATTTACTCCAATAAGAGAAGATAGAAGAATTAATCAGTTAGTGGCCAAAAGAAAATTTATTTGAGAATTACACAAATTCATCGGTCTCACTTTCATAAGTGAGTTCAACAACAAGACCTTTTCCTTTTCTTAGAATACTTTAATTTCTCTCCTATTTAGTACTTGGCCTTATATTTTACATATAAGACAAGGTCACTAGTTTGAGAAGAGTTGTGATTTTTCTAAGAGATTGGCTCATCCTATCGGCTGTCTTCTAACTTGCCGATTTAGAGGATTCATGGCCTGAAGAGGTAAGAGACTTAAACTTTTGGAGAAACTAAAAATTTGCACTTAGAAGCAAAATGTCCCTTTTTACCATATAGTTGAAACACCCATCATTTGTTTTGACATACTATCGGATAGTATGTCTATGGCTTGACTCCCCAGCTTCATCATCGGCATCACAAAGATGAGCCTCCGATAAGTGGGTGGATTTTTTTTACACAAAATACTTAGAAAAATAGAAATACAAAGCATATAGAGCATCCGACATTTCTTTGGCAGTAGAGAGATTTACCAAAGAATGGACACTTCATCAGGAAGAGAAATAGCTAAAACATATTTGACTTTGGTGTCCAAATATACAAGACGTTTATTATCCTCAGTATATTGTTTTGGGACTTTTAGTCAGATATCTGTTCTTAGCTTCAGATTTCTCTTCATCTGAAGATTCAAGAGTTTTACCAGTAGCAGTTTTGTTGGACCCATAACGTGCCCAGATATTTAGAATAAATAGGTTCTTCACTCAGAAAGATAGGATACCTGCTGTCAACCCCTTCCAAGAACAATATCATACGACTTTTCCACAAAGCAGAATTATTTGGATTAAACTTTGGTGGTTTGGCTACAGAGCCAGTGTCATATGAACCAGCGAAGAGATTTTGCAGAGTAAAGCCTGGGTTTGAGGAAGGAAAGGCTGCTGATAGTCCCATATTACAACATATCTGATATAGAATGCTCAATGAATCCTTATTTTATTAGAACTGTAGAAAGCTTTACAGAGAAACACACACTTACACCTTTAAACGACTCTCATGTGTGGTGTTCTATTTATGTTCAACTTCCTAACTGTCTAACAGACTCTCTATATATACTACAAAGGTAAAGTTACAGTTACATGTATTTAAATCACTGCCCAATGACATTAAGACACGTCATCAAAAACTCTATTCAGAAGTTCTTCAGAACTTCTGAATGTCTTCAAAACCACTTCTGAATTCTTCAGAACTTCAGAACTTTTATTCTGAACTTCAGAACTTCTATTCTGAACTTCAGAATATCTGAATAATGACTTTACAAAACATTCCAAACATAGGATCCAAATTCATAGGATTCTTTGGATCCTAACAGCTGCCATTACAGATCTGGTTTATTAGATTAAACCAATCTGCTCTGATACCACTTGTTGGTCCCGGTTAGGGTAATGGCAAACAAGTAAAGGATTTGTAGAAGGGGGGGTTGAATACAAATACACAATTTTTACTCTTTTTAAATTTTTTAATATAAATATTAAAAACTTTACACACAGAAGATTGTTGCGGAAAAGAATAGATAACACTCTATTCTAACGATCTTGCATGAAACACATGAAAACAGTAATTAACTTATAACACTAAGAAAGCTAAAAAGAACTGTTAAAACACTCAGAACACACGGACATAACTTAAACACATAGTAGTTATGTTGATGCCAATCATCACCTTCTCACTTAGAAGATCTCTCTCTTTTCAAACGCATGAGTTGTATGAGAGGTCTACTTCTCCTTTTATAGTGTCTTATGCTTTGGAAGCATGGGACACTTGTCACAATATAATTTGATGGCTAAGTTTCCTTTGGATAAAGATGGGTGCCGTACTTTATCGTACATATGGAACTATTCACCTTTTCTTCAAGTCTTCATTTGTCACATCAAACTTTTACCAATTTGGAGCTTATGTTTTTGCAGTTAGATAAACAAACCCTTGGATAATGTTTGTATCTAAAACTTGGAGGACAAGTTCTAGAATAAGACAAACAAACCTTTGGATAATGTTAGTATCTAAAACTTGGGCAACACATTCTTGATATTGATGACAAGGAGTATCTTCATAAAAGTTCTCCCAAAATACCAGATAGGACCACTAGCTAAATATATCAAAGGATATATCGGCTAGTGTCATCTACTATCCTTTTACTTACCGACTTTGGTCTTCACTTTTGGCTGAACATTTTAGCTGATGATTTGGCTAAGTCTGGATGGCAATCATATCTTCATCTTTCCACAAATGTTGATATGTTTCCTTATGTATCAGATAGTCATAGATTCGCTGAACTTGTTGAGCATGGCCAAACTTTTACAAAGAACCCAAGATACAAAATATTTAACTAAGTCATCAATAAAGTATTTGACTAAGGAAAGATTGAGGAGTCATCAACAAATCATCGGTGACCCAACAATGTCGGTGACCAACAATTCCAGGTACACTTAGCTAACCTTTGTGCATTAAAAGTCAGAAGTCCTAGTTGTTTTAATTAACATGATGAAGAGGATACAAGTGCTTCTGTAAAGACAAATTCATTGCAAAGTGACAATGGTACTGAGTTCAAAAATACCAAACTTGATGAGTATCTAACCAATGAAGGAATCTCTCAAAACTTCTCAGTTGCACGTACTCCTCAACAAAATGGTGTGGTGGAACGAAGAAATCGCACTTTAGTTGAAGCAGCAAGAACCATGCTTGTAGCTTCTGGACTACCCACACACTTCTGGGCCGAGGATGTCTCTACTGCCTGTTTTACACAGAACAGATCTATAATTGTCAAGAGACATCTCAAAACTTATAAACAATTGAAAACCAATAGTTAAATTTCTAAATATTTTTGGCGGCAGGTGCTTTATCCTGAATGACCGTGAAAGGCTTGGCAAATTCGACAAGAAATTTGATGAAGTTAAATTCATGGAATACTCTCTGACCTCAAAAGCTTTCAGAGTATTCGATCTCAGAACCAAGACAACCATGGAAAGCATAAATGTAGATTTTGATGTTCAAGCACACATGACTTCTGATTATTCTGATTCAAAACTCAAGCTTAATAATGTAACTTCTGACTATGTCTCCAGCCCAAGAGAATCCGAAATAGATGCCATCTTTAATGATTTTCTTGAAGAAGAAATTGCATCTAAATATATAGTCAGAAGTCCTCAATACAATATATCAGAAACACTTTAAGCTTTTGGAATCACCCTCTCAGGTCCCTCTGTATCCACTAGTTCAAATGCATGTCCAGAGAAATCTCCATCTTGTCCTAATACAGAAAGCTCTATTCAAAATTCAGTTTCCTCTGTGCCTTCATTTGAGGGGGAGAAATTAGGCTCATATCCTGAGGTGGAACTTCAAATTCCAGAAGATACTCCATAGGAACCAGAAGTTGAAATTGAACCTCCACAAGTCTCCCAGACTCGTATGAAGAGATGGACAAAAGCCCATACAGCTGATCAAATAATTGGTGACCCTTCTGAAGGTGTCAAAACTAGATCTGCTACAACAAATGAAGCTTTCTTTGTAAACTTTCTAAGCATGATAGAACCAAAGAGAGTCCATGAAGCACTACAAGACCCCAGCTAGATTGATGCTATGCAAGAAGAGCTTCTGCAATTTGACAGAAACAAAGTATGGAAGCTTGTACCATCACCCAAAGACAAAACAACAATTGGTACAAAGTGGGTCTTCAGAAATAAGAAAGATGAAGATGGAATTGTAATCAGAAACAAAGCAAAGCTAGTAGCTAAGGGTTATGTCAAGAAGAAGGCGTTGATTATGATGAAACTTTTTCCCCTGTGGCAAGGTTGGAAGCAATTTGATTGTTTCTGGCCTTCTCTGCATACAAAGATTTCAAAGTATATCAAGTGGATGTTAATTGTTCCTTTTTAAATGGAAAACTTAAGGAAGAAGTGTATGTCCAGCAACCCCCATGATTTGAAAGTGCAACTCATCCAGAACATGTCTATCTTCTGGACAAGGTTCGGTATGGTTTAAACCAAGCTCCAAGAGCCTAGTATGAACGCTTATCAAGGTTTCTGATTGACAATAAGTAAGAGAAAGGTAAAATTGATACTACCTTGTTCATCAAAAGGTGCAAAGATGAGTTAACCATGGTTCAAATATACGTGGATGACATTATATTTGGTTCTACTAATCAAGAGGAAGTAGAGTTCTATTCAAAACTAATGGAAAGTGAATTTGAAATGAGCATGATGGGAGAACTAAACTTCTTCCTAGGGCTTCAACTCAAACAAACTGCCTCTGTCATTTTGATAAACCAAGCCAAATATGTTTTTGATATTTTAAAGAAATACAAACTTCACAACTTCACTACAACGAAAACTCCAATTTCTCCAAATACAAAACTTGACTATGATCCCTCTGGAAAACATGTAGATATCAAGAATTATAGAGGAATGATTAGATCTCTTCTGTACTTAACTGCTAGTAGACTAGATATAATGTTTGCTACCTGTCTGTGTGCTAGATATCAAGCCAATCCAAAGGAATCTCATTTGGCTGTTGTGAAAAGAATCTTTAGATACCTTAAGGGAACACCTTCTTTAGGCCTCTAGTATACAAAGCATTATGGCTTTGTTTTATTTGCATATAATGACTCTGATCATGCAGGATGTAAGTTAGACAAGAAAAGCACCTCCGGAAGCTGCCAACTTTTGGGGAACAGGATAATTAGTTGGACATCTAAGAAGCAAAACTGTGTTTCAACTTCTACAGCAGAAGTAGAATATGTTGTTGTTGCTGTTCACAAGTCATATGGATGAAGAGTCAACTCACAGACTATATGGCCTTGTGTATGATAAAGTACCCATCCTCTGTGACTTAGAAAGTGCAATAGCCATCACAGAATATCTAGTGCAACACTCCAAGACCAAGCACATTGATGTCATGTATCATTTCATAAAGGATCATGTGGAAAAAGGTACCATTGAAATGTATTTCATTTCCACTGATTATCATCTTGCTGACATTTTCACAAAGGCTTTGGATGAAAACAGATTCAATTTTCTAATCAGCAAGTTGGGCATGCTTATTTCGTCTCTTTGTGTTTGGTTGATTTTTTATCTCGTCCCTCTGTGTTTGGTTGTGATTTTATCGAGTATAAGAAGGTGTAGAAGCAATCGATATTCATTCAAGAACTTTTTTGTTAAACAAATTCTGTTTTTATTGTTAATCGTAAATTGCTTTCGAGTATTTTGCTTTGCTTTTGCTGTTCTCTTACAATAGAAAACTCAGAATCTAGGGACTTCTGCAGCTTATCTGGTTCGAGAATTCTCAAGTAGACATCACATTTCTGAGCAAATTTTTCCATAAACTTAATTGAGAAAATTAGGAACTCGAGAACTTAGTTGTTCTTGTCCATAAAAAGACTAGATGACTCTGTTATTCTAGATCTTTTTAGTCAAGAATCCTTCGTTCTTGCTTTCTGATTTTTCGATTAAAGAAAATCAAAATTTGATATTTTTTGAATTCTTATCGCATCTGCTTAGGTCGACACCGCTTATTTTTTTCAATTCAAATTGTTTTTTCTTTAAGACGAGACATAAATTCTTATCGGGTCTTTAAGATGAGACATAAATTTCTATCGGGTATTTAAGACGAGACATAAATTTTTATTGGGTCTTTAAAAATAGACATAAATTCTTATCTAGTCTTTAAGACGAGACATAAATTCTTATCTAGCTTTTAAGACTAGACAAAAATTCTTATCAAGCCTTTAAGACTTGACATAAATTCTTATCTTGCCTTAAGAATGGACATAAATTGTTTTCTAGCCTTTTAGACTAGACATAAATTTTTATCTAGCCTTTAAGAGTAGACATAAATTTTATCTAGCTTTTTCGACTAGACATAAATTTTTATCTCGCCTTTTAGACTAGACATAAATTTTAGCTAGCCTTTTAGACTAGACATAAATTCCTTTAGTCGAGCCTCTAATCTTCTCGCATCTTCTTTACTCGACATAATTTTATACCTGCCCAATCTTCTCGAGATAGATTACCTGTTTTCCAAACAAATCTTAGAATCTTTTCAAAACTCACAGATCGACGATCACTTCATCAGGTAACAAAGTACTTTAATTTTTTTTTAAAGATGAGTTCTCAAAATCAAATTTCTTATCTTAATACTGAAATTGAAAGACTTGAAGCAAGACACACAAATAACATGAAAGTGCTTAAAGAACTTTTAAGTGAACATGTTTATCTCAAATCTAAGTTTCTTTACTCAGAACAAACAAGCAAACCTTTGAAAGATGAAAAATAGTTTTTGCAAGCACAACTCACCGAGCATATTAGGAATACACATCATGTATTTTATGAAGACGTTTGCAAAAAGAAAATCTTGAGTTGATAAAAATAAAGTTTGATCTGAAAAACAAAATTTCTGAGTTAGAAAAGCTTATAGATTCTAAGACTTATTGCGTTGTTCTTTCAAGAAAATTAATTGAATTTTTGGAACTTGAGAAAGAAAGGATATTAACTTCTGATGAAAAACACAAGTTTGAAACTGAGGGAGAAGATTTTGAAAACAAAATTAAAACTTGTGAACTGACCATTCAAAAACTTTCTAAACAAGTGTCAGATTTTGAACAAGTTGTGATTTTAGAAAGAAAATCTTCTGAAACAAAATGTTTGGAACTATCAAAACAAATTTCAGAACTTCCCAAACTTTTGAAAGATGAAAGAAAAGTGTTTGAGACTAATAAAACAAATTTTATCAAGAAAAGTACGTTGATCATTGCTAAAAGCAAAAACTTGGAAAAAGAATGTGAAAGAGAAAAACAAATTTTTGAAGAGAAAATTGGCAAACTTTCAAACAAATTATCTGTTTTAGAAACAAATCTTGCGAATGAACAGAAAAAGAGATCCGAATCTCAAACAAAATATGATGTGATTATGAAAGAAAAAGATCATCTCTTGTGCAAAATTAAAGAACTTGAAGGTTGCCCAACTTCTTCAAGTTCAATTCATAAGATGAATCATCTTTCTACAATAACTGTCTGTAAAAATAACCCGTCTTCTAGTGTCAAATCCAACAGTTATTCTAACAATTCCAAATCATATAGTTCTTCAACTTCTCAGATTTATTATTCTAATTTATCTCACAATGATTTTGTTGCTAATTCCGGTAATTTCAAGAAATTTAGAATGGTTTGGAGAAAGAAATCAATTACAGATGATAATGTTGGAAACATGCCTCATACATCTATTGTAGTTGATGCAAAATCTTTTGTTTCCAAGATTGATTTGCCTTATTTTGTCAATTCCATTAATCAGCTAATCAGTCTAAGCGCCACAACTTTTTTTTGTTCTACATGTGGAACAAATGATTTTGTAGATCAAAGGTATGTTCATAAATGGTATGGAACTTATAGTATCCCCAATTCCCCATATGATTTTTCTAAAGCTAAGCTCCGAGGACCCAACAAAGCTTGGGTACCAAAATCTTTTTAATTTGTTTTGTAGGTACGTCATGTATGTTCTAAATTCCAAATATTCACATCACATGAAAATCTTTCAAAAGGTTATGCTACATTTGAAAGGGAGTACCAATTGTTTTTTAAATTAGCTTCATAGTATCTCAGTTATGGACCTGTTCTTAAATTTTGGCTTCTGAATATCTCAGTTCAGAACCCGTTTTACACTACATTTTGACTTCTGAATACATCAGTTCAGAACTCGGACTTTAATATTTTTAACTCTTTGTGTGTTAGGAAATTAGAAGTTTCAAAGGTCAATCTAGAGCTGGAAGGATCTACCCATGAAACACATCCCTAGGTTAGTTATTTTAAAAGGGTATGAATGTGATAAAATTGAGTGCTTGTGAGATAAAAGAAAAAGTGAGGGTGTGACAGGACTTAGAAGAAAATATTGGGTCTTTACCAAACCTAAACAGTTATTCGGGTAGCCACACAATCTATTCATTCTCGATTCTTTGGAGATGAATATTGAAATAAACATGGACCAAGTGTCGATAACTTGCGTCACCCCACCCAACTACTCAAGTATATCAAACAAAAGGTTCTTGTTTCATATATCACGGAGATTTAGCATATCATCTATCTATTCTTCACTAGGAAGATTCAGATATTGAAACAAGAAGACACCTCCGGTCTTTGACCTTCATATTCTGTGCACATCAAGTCTAAGTTTGAGCCGAAGTGATAACTGTAGTACATGTGCTTCTGTCTGTTAGCCTATTACCCGATTTTCCATATTTACATTTGATCACATTCGCATTATTGTCTTTGATTATTCATATTGATTCGGATTCTTCTTATCATTCCGATGGGGAGAAAAGTTATATCAAAGACACATACTATTATGAGGGGGAGAAATAAGTGTTTATGTCTATACCTAGGTATCTATACCTAAGTGTTTATGTCAACTCATGTTCAACAAGTTCAGATCATCATACGACAAGCTCAAAGTTATCGCATCTGCCTAACCCGACAACTTCAATGCCTAACCCGACAACATCAAGATATCGCAACCATCTTTTGCCTATTTCGTCAAACGACAAAGTTCTACTCGAAGAAAGATACCCTGCGGCATCACAACTCCTTCAACTTTTTTTCGTGAACTTTATGCTAATGTTAAGGGGGAGCTACGGAACTTATCAAGTGATCATATTCGTAGGGGGAGCTACGGAGCTTATCAAGTGATCATATTCGTAGGGGGAGCAAAAGAATTCAAGATAGTGATTTGTTGACAAAATTTCATCGTCTTCAAAAGTGCTGATTTGCTGAAATATAATCTCGAATACAGAGGGGGAGATTGTTAGATCTGAAAAGATTGTATCCGAGATCACAAATATTGAAGACATGAAGGGCCAAAATGTAAAGTAAACAAAGTTATTATTTAGGAAGGTTTAATATAAGGAAAGGATAATTATTTTGTAATTATGGCAATTCTATAATGCCTCATACTCTTTTAGTTTCCTTATCTCTTATGACTTCTAGCATGTATAAATAAGGGTCTTAGGCTAGCATTAGAAAGAGAGCATTAATTCATATCATTCTAGAGAGGTTTAGACTAAGCCATATTATTATGAGCTTTACATTGTAATCGATATATTCATCAAGTAAGATATCCGACTTCGGATCTTCTTTAATATTCAACGTGTTCTTCGTTACCTGATCATTATCTGGGATCCACACTTCTAATACGACTCTAATGATTATTGTCATACAGAAGCTTCTGGTATGTATTAGCAGCCTAATGCATGTAATTTTCTCTGAAAAGTTTTACAACTCATTTTCTTCTAGAGTAACTCTTGCCGTCAATGTTATCCAAAAGCTTCTGAGTTAACAAAATTTCCTCTGAAAAGTCATCCAAATAGGTATAAAGTTTCTTTTGGTCCCAAAATACTTTACTTCGACCAATTGAATGATTTTAAAGTTGTTCAAAGATTAAAGATCTGAATTAATGCTGAAGGAAAACAGTTTTGAAGGTAAAAGTAGTCATTCAGAACTTCTGTACTAGCTCTTGCCTCGAAGGTTATACAGAAGTTTCTGGTATGACTACCAAACCTTCTGAAAGGACATTTATGATAAGCACTTAAACAAAACCATTCTTTAAAATTTCTCTTGCCATCAAGATTATTGAAAAGGTTGTTTTATTTAATTTCTTTATTTTTAAAATGCTCCTTAACAAAACCTTCTACTGGTTGATTAAATGATTTCTCTTAAAATCAGCCAGATTGATTTTCAAATAAATTTTCTGGAATAACCGTTCGAATTCAAAGGATTAAGGGAAAACGTTTGGTTTTCCAAGCAATACACACATTCATTCCAAACGGATACTTTATCTGACAAAGCCAGGCGTCCACACACTACTCGAGCCAAATACGAACCGTTAAAACACGTGGCAGAACCCTGTGGTCCGCATACATTCTCGATGTGTACCCCACGTCAGCAAAATTGTTCCTATCCTTTTTACCACTCGAGTACATTCTTCACTCTCATATTTAAACTTGAATTATCGTCACTTGGTACTTTTTACCTTCTTGCTACTCTCGAATTTTATGTTGCTTCTTGAATCCCCATTGCAGTAAACCTGCAAGTTCACAAAAACCCTAAATCCCTAATGGCTGCTCAAAATGAAATCCCTGCTAATGTGCACAATCAAGAAGACCAAATGATCGATTCCACTTCTGAAAGTGCCCCAATTGGGTTCTACCCTCCAAACCCAACAACTTCCAAGTGCTCCTTGATCCTCAAACCTACTCTACTGACTATCGCATCATGATAGAATTTCTTCAACGCCATATCCTGAAACGAGGCCTAACAATTGCCAATCCCAATTCCCAGAACAATTTATTCAAGAAGTGTGGCAATCTATGTACATCAAAGATGAGGATACACTTGCTGGAAGTTTCTGTGTACCCAACGACGAATAACACACGATTGAAGTACAAATTATGAGAAGGACGATAGCAAGGATGTTTCATCTTCCAGAATCATTCATTTAAGAGAATGCAACCACTTTTGTGCCAAATCCAGCTCTTGAGCAGAGCCCTACTTTTGAAGTATTGGTGGAATTTCAAAATTTCTAGGGTACAAAAAGGAAATCACAAGGGTCACTGACTTCAAAAGGCAGTGGCTACCACCTATGTGGAATGTAGTTGTCTCCATTATCAACAAAAGCTTAACGTGCAAAATTGGCTAAATGGATCAAGCCAGTACCAATGTCATCACTATAATGTATGGCATGTTTTTCAATCGTCCTCTAGACTTCACAGATTTGATTTTCCAAGAGATCCATGGCGCTGTACACAACAAAGATCTATTCCTGAAGAAAGCCAAAACTTTACCAGCGTTAATATTCCCACGATTTCTATCTTTGTTCATCCAAAGGGCCATCTCAAAATGGCACATCGAATGTGTACAACTGTTCTGTAAGATCTACACGATCAAATCTCACTGACCCACTATCCACAAGGATGGATACACAAAGAACCGCGAACCGTCAAGGTACATGCTTAACCTTATTCCTTCACCCTCTTATATTCTTATATCCTATAGGGACTCTATGATGATCTCAGAACCGAGGTCACCTACCCCATAGTTTATAGAAACCAGTGTAGACAATGAGGGGTCGAGTGAGAATGAGATTGAAAACAAGTGGCAATCCGAGTGATTCTAACCATGTCGAGTGATTGTTAAAAGAGAGAACAGAAGATGTTTTTATGGACACAACTGAGATAATCCAACAGAGTCTAACCAGAGCTAGCACACCTACTAGGGTTGATACCAACACATCTTCACCTATTGATACAAAACTTGAGCTCAGTCCAAACCCAAACCAACAACCTAACCATTCAGAGGACATCTCAAATTCCTCTGAATCAAGCACATCTGGGGAAACCTCCTCATCATATTCCTCTCAAAAGGATGATGATGCTAATATAAGACTTCCATCGCCCCAGAACTCGCCAACTCCTACACAAAATATCGATGTCTTCGTGACCGATGATGTAGACTGGATGGAAGTTGGCACGTCCATGCTAACTACTAATCCAAAAGCCAACGAATTCCCATCAGAGGGGTTATGGAAATAGGGCACAAAACCTACCTCAGTTATCAATATGTTTAAAGGTACGCACATCACTATCGACTCTCCACCCTTTGATGTTGGAGAATCAGTCAATGTGATCAGAACATCCGTAAAGGTGCCTCTTAGGAGCCCTCAGGGACAGGATGGAAGTCCCTCCACACTCAACGTCCAAACAGGTGTGAATTGGGGGCCCCTCTGGATGCGAGGGTCACGAGGCTCCATGTGTTGGAGATGCATCGGTTAACCCCTCACCACCTGAGTTTGTCACAAATGTTACGTTCCAAACGTTTGTTGATCAAATAAAGGGATCTATGGTGCATCTAAAACAAACCATTGAAAATTCTGAGTCTAACATTCATGCAGAGTTAAAACAAGTGCACTCCTCACTTTATGAAATTAAATCCACTTGGAAGACTCATTCAGATAAATTGGATCAGATTAAGAACTTCTTAATCACTGCCCATGACACTCAGCAAAATCTTTCTATTGAGCAGTTTCGGAAGTTAGAAAATAATATCAAGTCCAATGCAGAAGCATTTCTAAGATCTCTTCTGAATTTCCAACTCCACAAGCTACTATTTCTACAGAAGAATTTGGCTTGTTTGCTGCAGATATGAAGAAGTTACTTGATGCGGTCATTCCCTCAGAGTCTTCCTCCTCCTTTGGATTCCTCACCAAATCAGACTTGGCAAACTTCCAGACTGCTATGCCTGATAAATTTAATAATGCCAATGCAAAGTTTTTCTCAAACATAAACACTGCCCCAGTATGTGAACTAACCCAGAAGGTATCCTTAGATACTTCTGTGAATACAGTCGCAACAGTTGTACAATCAATCTCCGACCATCATGCATCAATGAAGAAAGCTAAGGAAGAAAGAGAATGTAAAAATGCTGAATTAAAGAGAAAGAAATCTGAGGTTCAGGATCAAGATCCTTCTGATCCTCAGAAGGGGGAGAAAAGAAAGAATCTGGGTCCCTCCTCTGAACCAGCTTCAACTTCTATACCAGCCACAACTCCTATACCAAGTCAACCTTCATCATCCCAGCCACCACAACAAACCACGAAGGCTCAGGCTCATTACCAAGAGCTCCATAAGTTGCTAACTTCATTCTCGGTATTGAAAGAACAAGAATACAGATCCCAAGAAGACCAAGGAACACCAATACTCGACCCAGGGTATCTGGTCAACCATCCACTTCAACCTCTGCAATCCCAGACACTTCTCTCCCAATTCCAGAAGTAATTCCATCAGAAGATCATATTTCTAATGTCCCCATCTCTGCATCCAATAATGAAGCCTCAATGAGTCAACATGTCACTGATCAAAGAATGAAGGCTCCAATGGTTGATCAATCTAGTGATCAAACCATTGTTGAACAAATGCACAGAAATCGGGCTGAAGTATTACTAAACTCAATGGATCCAGAACAATGCGAAAGAATAACCAGTACCAATGTTATAACATCCAGAGAATTAATTTACAAACACCTATACTCAGACAGAGAAGAAAGAGTACGAATGATTGCACCAAATTTTGCTGAAGGGTCAGATGTGCGTACAGTGACCAGATTTGCAAGATTTAGACAACCAAGAGAAAATGTGTTCACCACTTTAGCTATCAGAAGAGTACTTGGATTCAGAACTCAATTCTTTGAAGACTATGATGTAATGTATACTATGTATAGAGTTGAAAGGGTTAATGGATAGGTATGCCACTTCACTGGCAATGATCTTTTGTCGTTAAATCCTTCTGATTTGATTCCCCTTGGAAGATATATGAAGCGCTTAAGAAACAGAAGTACAGATGATAACATTACTTATCTAAGAATTCTGAAAAGTATGGAAGTTTTTGTAGACTTCAGAAGTAAGGTAGATTTTCAGATAGGCCTTGAAAGACTTGTGGAAAACATATTCATAACTGCTCCAAACAAAGAATTGGAAGGAATTACTTCAAAGAGAATTAGTGATCTGATACTAGAACCTGAAAGGGGTATTGTTTTTCATAGACCAGCAGGCAAGAAGTTTTTCAGGTTGGGCGAATCATTCAAATATTCTGATGAGACGTTATTAATGATCAGCAGGCTAATAGCTCTGAAAAAGGTTGATGTGAATAGAGCCATCAAAAGAGCTGCATTTGAAATGGAGAAGCATCTTGAAGGGGTTTCCAAGATAAGAGAGATTACTAGACAATATCTTAGAGTTCTTATTGGGCATCCAGATGCTCTATTCTAGTGAATCTCTGTACCATCTTTTGTATTTCATTTTCCTGTAATGAAATGAATTTCAATCTTGTTTCTTTATATTTTGTATGCAATGATTCTAATTTCATACTTAGGGGGAGAATGTTAGAATTTATTTTAGAAATATGGATCAGAACTCTTTTCAAAGAAACAAGGTAATCTCTCCAAACGCAAACTACTTTAGAAGGTCTACACTTCAAAAGTAATAGTTCAGAAGCAACACTGTCAATCCAAAAGATTGGACATCTTCTGGATTTCACTTTATGAATCACACGTGCCTCTATGACGTGGCATGTCATGCTTCTCGTGCGTAACTAAATTTGTTACCAGTACAGTTGGCGTGTCAATACGTGATAGGCTAGGTCTTTGACTTTTCTCTTGTAATAGTATATATAGAGATAGCCTTAATCTTATCCAGTGTCAATCAGATTGGAGCGAGTCATAGAGAGTAATTTGTATTGCTATAATCATTGATATCACGTGTGAAATACAAATTACGATTGATCTTTATTATGTTCTTCCTTTATTGTTTAATGTTCTAGTTTACGGTTAATTAATTTGCTTCTGTTCATTACTCTTATTGTTTATGCTTAATCAACTGTAATTGAGTATTAAAAGGATCTGGTCTCCAACAATGAAATCAGAACAATGAACTATATATGAAGAAAGAACAAGTTGAATTATTTCATTACAAAACAGAAGAAAAATTACAGAAGTTGAAATACATTTATTAAACCAAAAAGGAGCTTGTAGATGGCCACTGACAACTTTGTAGAACTGATTAGTAATCTCCCTAAGCTTGATTACTCCTTCAATGTGTTGTTCCATGTCACTTGCTGCCTTTCTGATGTTTACACTTATGTCTTCCTTCTTGGCAGCTACCAATCCTCTTATAATATTCAACATCCCTTTTGAATATTTGAAGGTCTCTTTAATTTTGAAAAATCTTCTATTTGAAGGTCTTCTAAACACAATTTCTAGCTCTGGCTCTATAACAATATCACCAACTTTAAATTTTTAATGTCTTTCAGATCTTCTTTTGGAGTTGTGATACTTAGCTTCTTAACACCTCTTTCAAACCCAAACTAGAAGTCAACCTTTGCTCTATATATGACAAAAGCTTCCATACAAGCAAGGATTCTGAAGTATGCAATCTTGTAGTTTGAAGACAGATCTTTTCTTGGCTTTATAAATCTCCCAGAGGTATCAAATCAGAAGGATTTAGGGATAGTAAGTCATTATCACATAAGTAACAGACTTGTTTATTTTCTCTCTCCACTTGATAGATATTGTGCACAATATTTGTATCCTCAAATTTCTTAGTTTTGACTCCAAGAATTCTTCTGATAGTTGAAGAGGCAAAGACAGTTCTTCTATTCTTCCTAAACCTTGAAAATTTGACTTTGGTTTGATCATCTGCATTGGAATTTTCAGCAAAGTTGGGCATTGTCATGGTGACCCTTTCTTCTCTTTCAGCATATAAATTACTGAAGTATATTTCTCTGGTAGCAGATGTTTGAGAAGGTTCAACCCTTTCGAGCTTCACTAGATCCATGTTTCTTTTGGCCGCAATGTTCCTTAACCTTATTTCAGCATTGATAAGAGGTCTGGCTAGTGAATCTTTGGCAGTTTGAACTTCTTGGTTTGTTTCCTTAGGAGCTTGGTTTGATTCTTGCGGTGCAGAGGTTTGAACTTTAGAAATTGGAGCTTTAGAAATTTGGATTTCAGATGTTAGGATTTCAGAGGTTGGAGCTTTTGAAGTGTTGACTTCTAGAGGATTTGATTGTACAGTGGGTGCAGAAGTAGATGTCTGACATTGAGGAGTTGAGCTTGATGTTTGACCAGAGGCTCTAGGTCATGTAGTTGTGTTCCTTGATCTTCTAAGAGTAGAGATTCTGGTTCTTTCAAGACCAAGGATGAAGTTAGCAACTTCTGGATTTTTAGGTAAAGGGCGCATAGCCAGAGGAGTTGCATGGATTAGAGCTTCTTGAACCTGAGCAGAAATATTTTGTTGTTGTTGTTGTTGTTGCTCTGTAGGTTGTAGGGCTGTTAGATTAAAAGATTGATCTTTGGCTAGTTCAGAAGAGGAGCCTACCTTCTGCCTTTTCTCCCCCTTTGGAGGATCAGAAGCATCTGGATCCTGGTCCTCAGATCTCTTGCGTTTGAGCTCAGCCTTTTTACATGTTCTTTCTTCCTTTGATTTCTTCCGAGAAGATTGATATTCAGAGATTGATTGGACAAAATTCTTGATTGTATTTACAGAAGTATCCAAAGCACTTATCTTCTGTGTTAGTTCAGCTGCTAGGGCAGTGTTGATCTTAGACTCGAACTTGGCATTGACATCATTGAATTTGTCAAGCATGGCTTTCTGAAAGTTAGCTAAGTCTGCCTTAGTGATTATACCAGAGGAAGAGCAAGCTTGTGAAGGAACAACAACATCTAATAATCTTTTCATGTTAGCAGCAAAGGTAATAAATTCCTCTGTCGTAATAGTTGCTGATGGAGTTGGTAGTGCAGAGGGAAGATTAGAGTTGCCTTATGTGTTTGCTTTAATATCATTCTCCAACATCTGGAAATGAGAGATAGGCAAATCTCTCTGAGCATCGTGAGCATTAATTAAGAAGTTCTGAAACTGGGTGAGTTTGTTGGTGTGCTCTTACTGTGTGGCTCGTACATCACAAAGAGAGAAGTTGACAGTTGTTATTTTTGCATTAAGGTCAGCTTGTGTTTGCTGGATTGTAAGTTTTAGATCATTCAAGGATCCCTTAATTTGATTAGCGAATGCCTGAAACGTTGCATTCGTGACAAAATCAGGAGGGGGGGGGGGGTAACCACTGCATCCACAACACATGTGGCCGCTTCTCCCTCGCGTTCAGAGGGGCCCTCATTTACACCTATTTTGCGTTGAGTGTAAAGGGACTTCCATCCTGCCTTGAGGGCTTCTAGGAGTCTCCTCTTCGGATGTTCTGACCTCATTGACTTGGTCTCCAATGTCAGAGATTGGATAGTCAATGATGGTGTGCGTACCTTGAAATAAGATAAAAATTGAGGTACGATGTGCATCCTGTTGCCATAACCCCTCTGATAGGATTTCATTGGCTCTTGGATTGGAAGGTGCCATGGACGTGACAACCTCCATCCAATCTATATGGTCAGTCACGGATACATTGACGTTGTGTTCGGATAATGGCGAGTTCTGTGGCAATTGAACTCTTATGTTTGCATCTTCAACCTGTTGAGAGGATAAAGATGAGTTGGTTTCCCCGGATGCACTTGATTCAGAAGTACAAAAAACTACTTCTAATCGGTTGGCTTCTGATTTGGGGTTTGGACTGAGCGTACGTCCTTGTTCAATAGGTGTTGATGTGTTGGCATCAACCCTAGAAGTTGTGAGAGCTCTGGATAGACTCAGCTAGATACTTACATTTGTGTCCATAAGAACATCTTCTGTAATCTCTTTTAACAGCCTCTCAGCATGGGTAGAATCTCTCTGGTTATCACTCATATTATTTTCAAACTTAGCCTCACTCGCCCCCTCACTTTCTGTTCTGGATTCTAAAAACTCTAGGGTAGGTGATCTCTATTATGAGATCACCATAGAGTCCCTATAGTTTTAGAGAGTAGGAGAGGTAGAAGGAATGAGATTTAGCATTTCCTTGAGAGTTCACGTTTATTTCTGTACCCAACCTTGTGAATTGTTGGTCGATGAGTTTTCATCACATGTAGTTTGTAGAAGGGTTGGAAACAGGGAAGTTTCCATTTAGATATGGCACCTTGGATGAATAGGGCCAAGAAACGTGGGAACATGAGTGTTGGTAGAGGTTTGCCCTTCTTTTTTAGAAGATTCTTGTTGTGAACAGCGCCTTATATTTCTCTAAACAACAAATCAGTATAATCTAGAGGCCTGTTGAAGAACATCCCATACATCATTGTTATCACATTCATACTAGCTTGATCCATTGAACCAATTTTCTAGGTAAGACTCTTGTTTAGAATGGAGACAAGTACATTCCACATGGGTGGTAGACACTGTCTTTTGAACTCAGAAACTCTGGTTATTTCTTGATTATAACGCAACATTTTCAGAAAATCGACCAATACATCAGAAGTTGGACTTTCCTCTAGGTTTGGATTTGCTTCGAGATATCCATCGCCTAGGATATGTGAATCTGGGAGATGAAAAGCTCTAGCAATCTTCTTCCTTGTAATCTGCACTTCAACCACATGTTCTTCGTCGTCCGGGATGATGAAACTCCCAGTTAAGATGAGCTCGTCTTTGATATACATGGATTCCCAGACTTCTTGAACAAATTGTTCATGGACATTTGGGCTCTGTTTAGGATGTGGTGTTGGAGGAATTATATCATGATTCGATAGTCTTCAAGGTAGGATGAAGGGTTGAGTTTGATGGTAGAGGCACTATTGGTGCACTCTCAGCAGATGAAGCCACCATTTGATCTTCATCATTTTGCACATTAGCAGGAATTTCAATCTGAGAAGCCATTGAATCAGTTAGGGTTTTGAGAATTGCAGGTATGCAGCAAATGGAGATTCGTGATACACAGGGTTTTTCGAGGACAGGGATGGTAAAAAGTGAAAATGAGACGGTGATTCGAGTTTAAATAATAGGAATTAAAACTGTAGTTGAGTGGTAAAAAGATAATGGAACGATTTTGGTTGATGTGGGCTACACATTGGGAAATCATGCGGACCATAAGGTGCTCACACGTGTCTGATGGTTCATATTTGGCTCCTGTAGGGTTTTGACACGTGGCAATGTCAGAAAAAGGCGATATCAGTCTCATCATCAAATAGGGGGAGATTATTGGGTCACCGATGATTTGGTGATGACCCCTCAGTTTCTTCCTTAGTATATATATCTTGTGTTTTAGGTTCTTGCATTGCTCAACAAGTTCAGCGAATCGAAGACTAGCTGATACAAAGGAAACATATCAACATTATGGAAATGAAGATATGCTCACCGATTTAAATACAAACTTGAAGTTGAATTCGAAACACATGGTCGCCGAAATGCTTAGACCAAAATCGGCTACTAGCCGAATACATGGCACTAGCCGAATATATCCTTTGAGATATTCGGCTAGTATGCTTTATCGGATTACTTCGGATGGAATTTATGAAGATACACCTTTTGTCACAATAAATACAAGAACGTGTGCATCAAGCTTTTATTTCAAACATTCTCCTTAAACTTTTGCAAAAAGGCCAGATGTGACAACAAAACATATGGAGAAAAGATGAACAGTGACACCAGCTTTTTTCTAATAGTCTAAGGAATGGTACTATCTTTTGTCCAATGAATATACGACAAGCAAATGATATTGTGACAAGTGTCCACATGCATTTAATGCATGGGCACTATAAAAGGAGAAGAGGAGCTTCCATGCAAAATACGCTTTCAACAAGATATCTTCTAAGTGCTTAAGTTGGTTTAGCAGTGAGAAACAGTTTAACATAACTTTCTTTGTGTTTAGTTATATTTCTGCTTACTAAGTGATTTATAAGTGTTTAGATTGTTAGATAAAATTTTATCTGTTCTTTCTGCAACAATCTGTTTTCTAAGTGTAATTTTTGATGTTTAATATCAAATAATTTAAAAAGAGAAAAACTCTATGTATTTGTATTCAACCCCCCTTCTACAAATCTTTACTTAAATTGTCATTACCTTGTTAGGGACCAACAAAGTAGTCATAGCATCCACAGTGATGGAATCTCAAAAAAAAACATTGCTTGTCATTTTTTTCCTAGCATATTATTATCAGTTTGTCACCTCAATAAATAAGAATCCCAATAAAACTCCACAACGTGGGTTCTTAAAAAACATCACCTTCTGTTTTTAAATTTATAAAATCTAATTTTTTTATAGCTTATTATATAAGTTTAAAGTATATCTATACTATATTATAAAGCATTTGACAAAAACTCTTAAAAACATATTTTTATGCAATAGGTACAATTGAATAAAGCATAATTACTTAAAATTCAAGAATACAAGTTATACATGCATTGGTACAGCTTATTAAAGCTTCATTTTAAATTCGTGTAACAAACTATCCAACTAACTATACAGATAAACATCTAATTTTGAATATAAAAAATCTAACATATAATTAGGATAATCATTCAACTCTAACAAAATATTTAGTTATTATATTTATAAAAAAGTTATATTATTAAACCTAAATATATTATTTCATTATTAAACCTAAATTATAATTAAAAAAAACTGAATTAAAGAAAGTACATAAAAAATAAAATCTCTTTTTTCAAAACTAATAAAATGGTATTATAGCAGCGATAGAGACAAAAAATAAAGTAAAACATTAAAATTAAGATGGATCTCGCTGCATTATGCGAGTACCCTTCTAGTATATATAAATATATCTGAAAATTATAAAATTTAAATATAATTTATTAATTTTCACTTTTTTATATTAATTTAAATTAAACTTATTGATATAAACTTTAATTCAGAATTTATTAATATAAATTTAATAGTATACGAAACGTAATATAACATAATAATATACTGAGATAAATTAAAAATAAATTTATTGATTAAAAAATTTGGATAAAATTTAAAAGAAACGAAAAATACAATAAAGAAATATCTTATAATAGTATTATGTTTTTTTTTATCAATTTCAACTTATATGATTTATACATTTAGAAAAAAAAATGGTTAAGAAATAATAAAAATAATAAATAAAAGAATAACCAAAAAAGGGTTTAAAAGAATTCGCGTTCTTGTTCAAGCACCATCTAATAAGAATCTGTAACTAGATAATGACTTATGTCTCATAGTGGAAGTCTTTATAAAACCTCAAAAGAAACCTCCATTATGGATGCTTTAGTGGCAAAAATGGAAGTTTGATCATGTCGTCTACCATATTTGACATTTTATTTTCTTTTTTAGTTAAAAAACTTTTCCCCCTTAATTTTAAACTAAGTTATCTTAATCAAACAAATTATATTAAAAAATCGAGCATTTTATTCTCTTGATTTGACATTCATCTCGATATAGTTTTTTTTGGTTTTTAACGTTTTTACATTAAGGAGTTGTTTACCAAATTTTCTATGAAGTCCTGTAAGGATAAATTTGTCTTTCTAGATAAATTTTGTTTGTCTGGATAAAAATGTCATGATGTTTATTTTTTTCTTAAATCAACGTCCTGTGTGATAAAAATGACCGTTTTACCTTTGAATATGAATTATACATTGTTTTGTTAAAAAATTTACATATAACATCAGTTCAGTGTGCATCAATTATCATTCCCAGGGATAAAATTTCAACAACCATTTATCATCAATTTGACAAAATATTCGTTTGTTATTGCATGTACCACAATTTGGCAAATCCATGTGTAAAATCGAAGGAATAACATTTCAAGTTTTCAACAAGTTTTCCACACTAGGACTACAAGTAGCTATGAATCCTAGGTCCAAACTGTAGGCAAAGCCATAACAAATTCATGAAATTATTGATGGTAATGAAATCGAAGAGAAGATAAGAGAAGCGCCTATGAGGAAGAAGATGGTCGCCCCAATCAGAAATCAAAGAGAAGAGAAGATGCCCTAAATAAAAAATCGAAGCCCGTCGGGAAGGAGATGCAGATGCAGGTTGCTGGAGAAAGAGGGGGGGACCCCGATGAGGAAGAAGACGGTAACCCAATCAAAAATCAAAGAAAAGAGAAGATGCCCCAAATCAAAAATTGTATCCCGTCGGGAAGAGATGCAAGGTCGTCGGGGAAAGGAGGAGGCGCCAATGAGGAAGAAGACGCTCGCCGGAGATGGTCGCCGGTCACAATGAAGATGCAGGGTTGTCTCAAGATGGTCGCCGATCACGACTAGGGTTTTGAGAAAGATGAGGTGTGTTTGTAGGGAAGGATGCATATATGTTGTTATGTAGGTGTGTTTATTAAAAATAAAGGGTAGAGGTGTCTTTTTTGGGTTGAATGGGGATAACACATCATTTTCAACTGTGCGAATAAGATATGTTCTGTACTAATAAGCCATGAGTAAACAACCCAAAACAGCTGTGTGAATAAGCCAGACAGACCATTAAGCCCATTAAACTCTAAGGGGCTGTTTACTTGCGGCTTAATGAGCTTACTGGCTAAAATGGCTTATTCGCGCAGCACTTTTACATTGTTTACTTACGGCTTATTCGCACATAACATGGCTTAATCGCACATATGATTATGTTGTGTTGTCCCCATTCAGCCAAAAAAAAGACACCCATACCCTTCAATATAACACGCCTCCCTTCCTTCCATATTCAAAATCTGCTTCCTCCTTCCTCCCTTCCAAATTCAAAACTTTAGTTGTTTCTCTCCGTCAATTTTTGATCGTTGCTTCTCACAGTCGTTGTTTTTCTCTGTCAATTTCTGGTTGTTTCTTCTCTCAGTCGTTATTTCTCTCATTGTTGCTTCTTCCGACGATGCTTCCTCATCGTTGTTTCTCCCCAAAATATTTTACCCCTGGGTTTTTACTTCCTCATCGTTACCATTGCTGCACCTGTACACTCTCTACAATTTCTTTTGATGAGTCACTGGTTTCCATCATCACCTCCACAGCTCCACTACCAAAAACTTGGGTATATTATTAGGTTTTTAAACAATATGGTGTTTGAATAAATTTTAAAAGTTTAGGTGAATTTTATTACGTTTTTAAGTAATATGCTTTTGAATAAATTTTAAAAGTTTGGGTAAATTTGATTAGGTTTATAAATAATCTGTTAGCCGAATAAATTTCAAAAATTGTGTAAATTGGCATCTTGTAAATTGAAATATCAAATAATATTTAAGTAGTTTTTTTTTGTCATTTAGAACTATCAAATAATATTTATTTCATATTGAGGGGTAAAACAGTCATTTTTGTAATTCAGACAGTTGATTCAGGATAAAAAATAAACACCGACACATTTTTATCCACACAGAAAAATTTATCCAGAAGGACAAATTTATCCATACAGGACTTAATTAAAAATTTGGTAAACAGCCTCTAAGTAGACAACCCCTAAATAGTATATTTGTGTAATATTCATTATGAATATTTATGCATGTTCATATGTTACAGTAACACTTTAATATTCATACATTAGTATGATATTCACAATGAATATACAATTTAGTATAACATTAATCATGAATAGTTATGTACATTCACATGTATTCAACAAATCTTCAATATTCATGCATCACTATGGCATTCATCGTTGATACACATTTTTATTATGACATTCATCATGAATATAAATACTATTCATCATGAATATAGGTTTTCTTTATATCATTCATCATGAATGTATATATATATATATATATGTTCACGGGGGGATTAATCAAATAAAAACCACAAAAATGTTACAAACTCGTAAAAACCGATATAAAAATAATTTTTTTCATGATTTTTTTATCAAATGCTAGGATTTAAGATATTATTTCACATATATTTGTTTCACAAGGTGAAATTTCACATTTATTTGTTTCACCATATGAATTTTTTTTTATGCATATTTTTGATTCACTAGGTGAATCAAAAAAAATTCCACATGTAATTATATTAATAAGGTGAACACAAACATATATGTGAAACAATATCTTAAATTATAGGTTTTGATAAAAAAAATTATGAAAAAAAATATTTTTAAATCGGTTTTTACGAGTTTCTAACTTTTTGTGGTTCTTATTTGATTATCGTCCTATGTTCACGTGTATACAATAACTCTTCAGTATTCATATATCAATAGGATACATACTATTCATGAGGGAGGTTCAAACAAGAATTTTTCCGGTTTAAAGAAACAAAGAAATTAAAAATTAATTAATAATAATCTCATTATTTCAAGCGTATTATGGACAAAATATTACATTATGAATATTACTATTCATAATTTCCGTCATATTGTACAATATACAATCTTGATTAATTTTTAACAATTTAAACATTAAATATATTTAAATAAATATAAGATCTAGATAAATATGAAATATTTTTAAATAAATATAAGATCAGGAGAAATGTAATTTTAAAAAATTAAAATTTTATTATTTTTAAAAATTGAAATATAAAATATCTTTAAAAAAAAGTTTATTATTTTTAATACTTTTAAAATTGAAAAAGTTTATTGTTTTTAAAAATATTTTTAAAAATTGAAAGTAAGATTTTCTTAACGAGAAGGTTTGATGATTATGAATGTCTATTTTTCCAAATTATGTAAGAGCAACACATGATTACAATACCAATTATGTCAACAAAATCACATATGATTTCAGTATCATATATGATTTGTACAAATGTTAATATAAATTCATATGTGATTTTGTACAAGTGTAAGTATAAAATTATTTATGATTTTGTACAAATGACATTGACACATGATTAAAATGTCAAGTATATCAACAAAATTATATATGATTTTTAGTATCATATATGATTTTGTACAAATGTTAATGTAAATTCATATGTGATTTTGTACAAAGGTAAATGTAAAATTGTATATGATATAATTATAATATAGTATAACATTCTAATATATTATCAATTGATTTTACAAAATTTGTATATTCATAATATATTATAAAGTAATAATATATTAGAATAGTATACATTATTACTATTGAGCCCTACCAATTTTACCCCTAAAAGAATTTACCCTTGGTGGAAAATATATTTCAGCATCCATTAATTATTAAAATGTCATCCAATATAAAATCATTTGATTTTACACAATTTGTGGCTTAGAAACCATTCCTTTGTTTCTTTAAACATAGGGTGTTCTCGCATGATATCTTCCCTACTATTCATCATGAATATACATTTTATATATGTTCACATGAATAAAACTTTTAACATTCATACATCAATATGATATTCGCCATGGATATACAATTTCACTATAACATTCACCATTAATATACATAATATTTATCATGAATATACATACTATCCATCATGGATATTTAGGGTTGGGTTCCGGTGAGAACTAGAGTTATAGTGAGAAGCGTAAGACGGGATCGTCGTACGTGCAAAATATGTGTATCGTAGTGGGGTTAGCAATTAGTCCATAGTGGACAAATCAAGTATACACCGGTCACTATGATCGTTTCCTAAATAATAAAGTGGTAAGAACCAAATGCCGTATCCTCAAGTAGCGGTGAGCATCGGAACCGGGTACCCGTCTTTGGAACCGGAACCGCTTTGGAACTGCCGGTTCCGGATGTGGTTGGTTCCGGTTCCTAAAATACGGAACCGATCAGGACCGATTCCGGTTCTGGTTCTCATTATTTTGGAACTGTTACCCGCTTGGTACCCGCTACCCGCCACTTTTTAATAAAAAATATTTTCTATATTTATAAATAATAAATAAAAACTCAAACTTTCTAGATTGTTTATGTAATAATTAGTTTTTATCGGATTACTTTTGACCATTTGTTGTATTTATTACTTTAAGTCGGTATTTTGTAGTTTATAATTATATTTTTATCGTAGACAATGTAAAAAATAAAAATAAAAAGTTGAAACCGGGTACCCGGTACCGGAACCGGTTCCGACCGGTGTTAGCGGTTCTGGTTCCGGTTCCAGATTTCTAGGAACCACCGGTTCCGGTTCCATGAAAAATGGTCGGGTACCACCGGTTATGCTCACCCCTATCCTCAATGACTGGAACTATCAATACACTACTGTTTGCATGAACTTCCTTTTACAAGTTTCGATTAGAGAAGAAGCAATACTTTAAGTTGGTTTTGGTGAAAATGACTTAACAAAGATCTTATAATTAAAGAGAAACATGTATTTGCGAGAAGTGACCACTCTCTATCCAGAATGTCGGTCTCAACTAATACTCACATTTTCCTAACTAAAATCACACACACACACACACACACACACACATATATATATATATATATATTAACCTTCTTTCATTTGTTAGTGAACCTCCTAAACCCTATCGAGTTTCTATGGCATAAGTAGTAAGCAAAACACCATAAGTATTTTTAATGCCAAAATGGCTTGCTCCTACACCATGTGGTGGAACACTCACTATGCAAACCCGACTTTCGTCGATGTTGTAACAATACTTTCGAATTCCCTAGCATCATCCAAGCTCGTGTCACTACGTTCCACCCATTTCTGGATCTCAAACTAGACATTAGACACTTTCAAGTGATCGGCTTGTCCGCATCATTGGCATTATCGAATAGTGAGTGACCAAATCAAAAAGGAGTAAAAATATATAAAACTACTCAAGAATTTTACATAAAATATGGTTACTTTTCATTTCTACATCTCAAAAAGAGTTTAGTTCATAGCTAGAATGGAGTAGAAAACAGAAGGTAAAAGACTGCAAGAATTCATACTAAAAGATTTAATATTGAACTGGAAAGTCGCAGTGCCTACTTTCGTCGACACTACTGTATAAAGCTGGAAACTAAATTACTGGAGGTAAATTTAAACTACTTACTGGTAAATAAAAACTGAAATCCAAAACTTACTTGCTAAGAAAGGTAAAAAGCAAAGAAAGTAAATGCTAGCTACTACTTCTCTCTCTAAGTTATTGGTGAAATAAATGAAAGATCTAAGTATGTAAGAGAAGTAAATGCTTAGGGCCTTTATATACTAAGCCAAAAGCATGTACTAAGATTAGACAAGAGTCATTGCACTTAGAAAAGCACAAAAATCCAAGGGATAAACTACCTTTTCCCTAAAAGGCGGCTTTTGATTAAAATATCATTTTTGGCCATCCTTTTGTCTCATTTTCAATCTTCAGCAAAAAATAAAGCATGGAAGCTTCTTTTTCAGCTTTTATGTCTCCTAAACAGCACTTTATTAGCCTCCAGCAGTTGGCTTAATCAGTTAGCTGAATCTAAAGCATGGATTGATCACTCTGAATACCACTTTCGAAGAAATTACAATTTTCGGTATAAAATCATATTAAATGGTTCCCAGACATGAAAATACTCACAAATTGCTCGAAAAATTATTTTAGAGCAAAAATGGAGCGAGGTTTAGAAGGTAAAATGACCGACTTTGACAAAATAAAATGGAAATAAAAGACATGTAATAACTCTAAAATATAGAGTTATCACACCCCAAACTTAAATAATTAATTGTCTCCAAGTAATAAAAATGACAAATAGAAAAAACTCAAATAAATAAAAAGAAAATGCACTAAGCTTGAAGGAACTTACCAAAATCTTGTGGATGAATGAACCTTGATGCCACCAACGATGCACTTTTGAATTCATAAGCGAAATTGCCACTTTTCAATCATCCCAAAATCATCAAATAATTGCCAAAACTTGATCTATAGGAATTTAGATGGGGTTTATGAGTTTTTTGGCTTTGAAATCATTTTCCCATTGCTATGCAATGTATTCCCCCAAACTTGCTTTGAATTTAGGTCATGCCATTTTATTTGGGAAAGAATTTATTATTTTTATTTTCGAGAAGTTTGTCACTCTTGGCTTTTGAATAGGTACAAACGTTACAATCGTGTACTTCTGGGCTTATTTGGGTAACTTTATTTTTGTAGAGTGGGTACTCTAAAGTAGACACTTAGGGTTTTCTATGGATTTTTCTTTATTTTTTTGGAGTGGCACTCGGATGGTACTGGAGTGGACACTCTAGATTTTCTTGGCAGATGGGTCATGACTAAGTCACTCCATCAAACTTAAACATCACAAAGTCCTCGTGGTGATAATGAAAGCATGACAAGTGGTCCATAGGTACAAAAGACAAGTGTTTATATTTGGTGTATAGCAAATAGTCTATGTCATTTCAAAGTGACAAAATTAGACTTTTTGGAATCTTTGAAAAAGTAGGTCCTTTGGCTATGGAATCCAAAACTGTTGGCATCTAAAACTCAGTGATATCAAACACATTCAAACAACAAAAAGTTAGTAATCAAAAGCATCTACCAAACAGATGGTTAGGGAAGCCATGCATTAAGGATATTAACAAAAAGAAGGAAATATCTTACGGCCACTTAAAGAGTTAAAAAAACAAATAAAAATAGAATAAAATTAATGTGTTCAAGAGCCACAGTGGGCACAACCATGTCTTACGAACCAGAAACGTTTTCATCGACTTGGGTATCAAGCAAGTCATCATCAGCAAACTCATTGAACGATTCTTCACCATAAGTCGGACAAATACTAGCTGGGAACACAGGGAGATGCTCGTGCACGTCCGAATCTCTCACCACAAAGTAGCCTTTGAGCACCAAATCATGCTTGCACGTGTAGCTCCATACCGACTCAGTAGACTTCTCCATATGCGTCGTTCTCTATTTCAATGGATTCCAAACGGTCATTGGCTTCCTTCAATTCCTTCAGAATCTCGCTAGTACAAAAATCACCTTTTGCCACGGTTTTGAAAATACAGGTTAGCCACAGTTAGGTTTGGTATCGTGGACAAAAGTGATAAATAAAATTAGTGTGTTGTTTTAGCCACATCTTATGTCAATAATTGTAAAACCCAAAATTTTTAAGTAACTAGTATTTTAGAGAGTTTTGGAATTTTTGCCTTGTGAACTCAAAGTTATGGATGAATTAAATAAATGCAATGATTATATAGTATCCATCTCATAAATAGATAAATAATATATATATATATATATACATAAACATAAACATATATCAAAATAATAAGAATTGACCAAGATGAAGTAGAAGGTAAAAATCAGGGGTAAAAGTTGTAAGGTTTATCAAAATAGTGAGAATAGGGGGCTGGAGGTCAATGTCAGAAACTTCAGGGTACCAGGGGTCATCTTGTTCACAGACAAGGGACCTGTTTTGCCAATAGTACAACCCTGTTTGAGAAAACGACCTTACAACTTAAAAACCGCGATTCAGCCCGATTTCGTCAACTAATAAGCCAAAAATCTTGAATATAAATATAGAGCACCGGTTTAGGGTCATTGTGGTTCAAATAATTTGGAAAATAAGCACCTAGACATAGAGAAATTCGAGTTCAAAGTTCGGAATCAAAACCCTTGGTTTTTTGTCGATTTTGGGTAAGATTCTTAATCAAAACTATTGGTTTTTATGTCTATGTTTTCGTCCTTAAATACTCTATCAAACCCCAGTAGTCTCATATCTCAGATTTGTGTTTTTAATGTTCGATTTCTATGTTTTCAAGTTGTTGAGTTTTAGTTTTAAAAAACAAAACTTTAAAAGAGAAAATGGAACTCGTTTATTGACAAAAATATGTGTTCTTTATGTCAAAATGTTGGTAAAAATACTACCAAGGATTTGGTGCAAAAAGAATGAAGAAAAAAGATCAAGAAACGAGTCATTTTTAAGGTTAAATAGTACCAAAATGTGCAGCCATGGCTGCTATTTTCCTTTGGGTCGAACAGGGTCGGTCGGGTCAAGATCCGACCCAAAGTCTCACGTTAGGACCCGTTTAAAAATAAAAACAAAAACCTGGAAAGCTTTGCGTGGAACAGGTCTCGATCTTGAGATCTCAGTGATGAAACCCAATGCATTAACCAACTGAGCAGATGCACTGTTATGTTATTTCAACACTACCTATTTTATTTATTTACAATATATTCAGTAATGTTCACTATAGCCCCTGGAGTTCTGAAAATTTAATTTTAGTAACATAACTTTTCTGAAAATTTCAGGAAAAATCCTTGGACTTATAAAAATGTAAACCTTAGACGGATATTTATTTATTAAGTTTATAAAATTACCAAAGTGACCTTATAAATAGGAAATCGGTATTTTTGCAATACTACATGTATTTGCCTTATGAAATTACCGAAATGACCCTATATTTTGGGAATTGGTATTTAACCTTTATTTTGATTATTTTCTTCATAAAATTACCAAAATGACCCTACCATTAGGTAATCGGTATTTTTGCAATACTTATCGTATTTGCTTTATAAATTACCGAAATGCCCCTATGCTTTGGGATTGGTATTTGAAGCATTTATTTGAATACTCGACTTGTGAAAGGTACCAAGAGACTCTTAAATTAGGGGATCGGTTTAAACTCTACCGTTAGTATTCGGTTCTTCAAAAGTTAACCAAATACCCCTAGACTTGGAAAATTGGTACTCTAAACATTACTTCAAGTGTTAAATTATTACTTTTACTTAAAGTTATGTCTCGACCAATATTTATATATGTGTGGATTGTTGCCACTATAAATTATGGAGATATATTATTTACGTTATTTATGTTGACTTTTGGCCATTGAAACATTATTTACATTACATACTATTTATTTGAGTTCTTTTGGTAAAATATTCACTTCGAAGAAAATGTGAATATATTGTACGTTTCTATAAATGTTTAAGTGTCGATTTACTTCGAGAAATATTAACGATGTCGCATTTATATTTAAAATAAATATTGAGTGAAAAATGAGACATGATGGTATTGGGGATTGACCAACAAAATTTGTTAAGAGCTAGTTGTATTAAGATCATTAGGAGGTAATGATTAATTTAGTTACGATTATTTATAGTACTTAGAAATGGTATGAATTATCATGTAGGTTGCGGCTTTTGAGAAAACAACCTATCAAACGCTAACAATTCAAGGTGAGTACACTATGCGATTTTAATGGGAAATATACATGACTATTACAAAGTATTTTATTCACAATATTTGCATGATGTGTTTATATGCATAAGATGATAATTTGATTGCATTGATGTACATGATATTCCACTATATGCATGATATGAAAGATGTTGATGATCATGAGAACATTACGATAACTTGATATTAGTATTATGATGTTCAAATACATGTATAATGTGAAAGATGATGAAGACGCATATGATTTATATTGTCACTTGCATGAGATGTGGATTGCATGCCACGATGAAATTTGCATTAATGAGAGAGAGTATTGCAAATAATTGGTATGCAACTAGTATGATACGGCTAGGTTCGTCCACCGTAAGGGGTGGGTTGGACACGAAAGGAGGGCTTACAATTCCGAGGTCTTGTAAGTCCTCGTCCATAGAATACGCCACATACGCAAAGAAAAGTGATGCGCCGAGGCCACACTTGCAAGATAATAATTAAAATACGTTAAATCACTATTATGCATGCATGAGATCATAAAACCATATTGTGTTCACTAAGCTTTTAGCTTATACTATACATGTATATATCTCAGGTACCGATTGACCTTAGACGTTTTGGATGAAGAAAGTTGGGACAATGTTCTAGATTATGTGAGTTTAGATACTTTAATTAGCATCGATTATGTTGTATTATTTTACGCTTCCGCAATTATGTAATGGATTATGTGCAACATATTATATATGTTTGAAATGTTTAAGTTCGTAATTTTGTTCAAGACATAAGTTATTAAGCATGACGTTATGGCACCAAAAAAAAAAAATTGGGCCATGACAATAATCATGACCATTACAAAATACATCCAAACATAAAGCCATGGTTTTAACAAAATTGTGACTAAATGGTTCACTATGGCGACACTTTTTTTACTGTGGCTAATAACGATCATAAACCATGGCCATCTAGATACGTTTTTCTCTAAACCAGGACTTTATATTGTGATGATTATTGTTCGTGGCCATGGACAAACATATTGCCACAAGAAAACCACTTTTTCGTGGCTAAAAGAAAAATATATATAGACACGAAAACATGTTAAACGTGGCTAGAAGTCAAGGTGTTTATGGTCACCGTTTTAATTATTGTGTCACCAAAAGATAACCAATAGTCACGTTTTTTCAAAATTCAGCGTAACTATAGGTCATGAATTAGCAACAATTAGTATGAAGTTCTTTTAGGTAAAAGCATAGTTAAGGTCACATTTAAAATAAATCGGTGGCTAAAAGGTAACGAAATAAATCGGTGGCTAAAAGGTAACGAATAGTCACAATTCGAACAATTCAATTTATGTGACTAATAGGTATTTAATGGTCACAGTTCTAATATTGTGTGTGATCAAAAGTTAACTAATAACCACGGTCTGTGATCAAAAATTAACCAATAGCCACAGTTTTAAAATCTACGCGTGACTATATGTGATGAATTAGCCATAGTTTTTATTGTTTTTGTGACCAAAAAGTAAGTAATAGCTATAGTTCTAAAACTTAAGTGTAACGATGTATTATGATTTGTTCACAAGTATTATGAATTTTGTGTGGCTAAAAGTATAGCTAAGGTCACGTTAAAATAATTATATGTGGCTAAAAGTATACCAATAGTCTCACTTATAACAATCAGGTTTGTGTGGCTAGTAAGTTGTTTATGGCTAAATTTATTATTATTGTGTGTCAGGGGTGAGCACGGTTCGGTTCAGTTCGGTTTTTGGTCGAAAGCCGAACCATTCTGTATTTGAAAATCCAAACCGCTTTTCGGTTTTTATGTTGGGTTCGGTTTTAAACCGAATGGTATAAAATGTTTTGGTTTTTGGTTTTCGGTTTTTTATATATTATATATAATATTTATTGTAGTATTAATCATGTATATATTATATATAATATTAATTTTAGTATTAATTGTATGTAATATTAATTTTAGTATTAATCATAAATTTTATTATTATATATAACAAAACAATGAAAAATAATTATATTATTTCGGTTCAGTTTGGTTTTTAGAGAAACCGAACATTTTCGGTTCTGTTTTCGGTTCTTAGAGAAACCAAGCATTTTCGGTTCGGTTCGGTTTTTTCGATCGGTATGGAAACCAATACCGTACCATTCAGATTTTCGGTTTTTGGTTCGATTTTTCGGGCTTTTTCGGTTTTGGTTTTCGTTTTTTTTTTGTTTTTTCGGTTTCAGCTCGGTTTTTGCTCACCCCTATGTGTGTGACTAAAGTTAACTGATGACTACAATCTCAAATTTTAAGCGTTACCATATGTCATTAATTGGCCCTGGTTTTTATCATTTTATGTGACAAGAAGGTAAATAGTAGCCACGGTTCTAAAATTAAGTGTAACTGTATCTAATGATTTGACCACAGTTAAAATGAAATTTGCATAGCAATAAGTATAACGTCATGGTTAAAATAAATTCATGTGCGTTTAGGGTACTCAATGGTCACGTTAAAACAAAATGTGTGTTGCTATAAGTAGCTTACAGCCACGATTTTACTATGTTTGTGTTAAATGTAACCAATAAGCCACAGTGCTACGAATTCATTATAATTATATGTATGTAATGTAATGTGTACCAAGTCACCTAGTTAGCAATAGAGATGGGTAAACTGGTAGTGCTTGGTTATGGTTATGGTTAAGATAGACTCGGTCTTAGTTATAACCGATTATAGCTTCAAAATATGAGAGTTAAATGCAAATGATGTAATCGATCTGGTAACCGTAATCAACTTAGCTAACCGGTTAAGGCCCAAACACAATTTACAATTTGTTTAGAGAAGATGAAGATATGGAGAGAGAGAGAGAGAGAGAGAGAGATTTTAGAATTTTTCCAATTTATATAACATGGTCAATCAAGAAATGAGAACTAAAAACATAATATCTTGGACAGACGTTTTTCTTTACTGAGTCATAAAAGTTGAGCCTACGACATGAAACTAAATATAAATAATACATGTGTAACTACAAACCTGACCGGACCAAGCGATTTGACTATTTTTCAGACCATACCAGATTGTTTTTTATCATTTAGTTTGGTACCAGATTACAATAAGTGACTAAGTGAATATAAGCTTCACATCTCTATCGACATCACAAAGGTTAATGACGAACAAGCGTCTAGTGAATATAAGCTTGAGATGTATCTTGTAGTTCATTGAGATGTGCCTACAACTGTACATAGTATTTTTCATAGGACTCGGAGAGAAGAAGTGATTACCTGCCAAACAAGCAAAAAAAACAAAACAAATAGAATGCAAAAAGTGATCACCTTGAAAAAACATATAAAATGCTAGAAAGATTGCTTTGTATGCATTGGTTACCAGGCTATTGCGTGAAGAAGTAATAGAAAGTAATCCATGTTGAACATAATTTGATGTATAACGCAAACATGTTTGATCTCTTGATGGCTTTATTTTAGGTTCGTAACCGGTAGGTGTGGATGTAGTTGCACATCTTCTGACCTTTTTACAATTTAAGATGTTCCCTTGATACCGTTAAAATTGCAAAAAAAACATGACGGAGATGTAGCACCAAGTGACAATTTATAGCGTCAAATCAAAGTAGACAATGGTATAAACCATCATCACCTCCTTATAATTGTTCTCTGTCAGACGGCAACTTCCAAATAGAAACCAGATAATTTGCACATTCAAACTTCTTTTAAAATTAAACATCTAGTGAAACTTTAAAATAATTAAATATACAAATTAAAGTTTGTTTTAAAACTAAACACCAAGTGGAACTTTAAAAACACACACGCGCGTGCGCGCACGCGAACACACACATATATATATATATATATATATATATATAGGGGCGTGTTCAAATGAGAACTCAAATTTGGTTGTGAACGAGAGGACAAATGAGAGAGCGACACATGTCATATTCCTGAATACAAAGAAATATTCGGATCGAATAAAAGTATTTATTCAGTCTGAATTTTTTGGTTGCTCTCATTTGTCCTCACGTCCACAACGAAATTTGAGTTCACATTTGAACTTTCCTATATATATATATATAACCGTTTTGAAGAGTTAAGCAGATTGTGTAAATTTACACAAAGCAAAACTCTTTCGTGGAAAAGAAAAAAGTTGGACAGAAATTTCATAGCAAGAGGGATTTTGCTCATCTATGGTCAAAACCTTCACATTCAACATTCCAACATGCCTCTTCATCGCCCTGCAAATTTCAAACTTTTTGAGGCTTCGAATCGGCAAAAAAAGTTTGAACCCAAGACGTACAATATACCGTCGTCAAAATGGCAAGCTAGATTCCATTCAAACTAGTCATTTAGACCGTGAAGGTGTGTTTTGGTATGCTGACTAGATATGGCTGGACGGGTAATGAGGTAGGTGGTGAGGGGGATGAAAGAATTGTAGAACATTTTAAGGTTTCAATTAGACATTTGTAGTTTAATAATATACCAACATTGTCCATTTCCCTTATTTTTTGTTCCACGTGTTATGAAAGGAGACAGCTTTGGACATGAATGACCTTCTAACTTCAAAATTGAACATAAATTGTAAAATTCATAATTATCTTGAATTACATAAAGGGTGTTAAAAATGTAGTTTAAAAAGGTAAAAATCCATCAAAAATTTGAAAGTCTAAAATTCTAAGTGAAACCTTCCGAAAACTATCAAGATTTTTAAGTTGGCATCTAAAAAGGGAATCTCCGATGGGTAACACCAAATTTTACACCATTTCCATTAGAAAATAGTAAAATTTGGTGCAAAACACTATTTTTTACAACGATAATATAGATGGTACATAGATGGTACAGGGTGAAGCAAATACTTGCAAATCAACAACTGAAAAAACCATTTTTAAAAGACTAATAGTATCAATTGACGTAGATAGCTCTTGGCTTATAAAGTCACATGCACCTTTTTAAAAGGCATAAAGTGTTAACGAAAAACACCTCATCTACTCTTTTGGATCGAGGACAGGTTTGCATGCATTCCATCCTTAGACCCCATGTATTATTACGAGCTGATTTTGTACTTTGGAATATGCTCTTTTATGATAGGTTCTGCTATTATTTTTCAGTCTTAAGAATTCTATTCAAACCACATTACCTTGTCTAGATAGATATATGTGGCCACATTAACTCGACAAACTTATTAAGCCAGTCAACCTGCAAATCATAAGTTTAAATGTAAGAAATTTTAACTTTTCAAAGTCAAATGAGTTCTTTTTCGATGTTAAATTGAATATAACATTTTGATAAATAAATCAAACCATTAAAAGGGTATTAAGAGGACTGTTTTTGAAATTGAGAACTGAAATTTTTTGGGTTAATTTTAAATTAGGAAAGTATTATATTCAAATTTCCTAATCAAAATCTATACTATTCCCTTGAATAAAAACAATAATCATAGAAAACAAGATTTTTTTTTCTGCTGGATCTAAGATAAATCCATCCATGGGCAATAAGCATTTAGTGATCATACAATGTTGAGCTTATTATTGATGACTACATGCTTCTGTTGTGTTTTTTGTGTAGAGATTCTGAAACAACCTGATCAACACCAAATAATTTAGATTAGATACTAACCCTTGTATCCAATTCTGAATTTGTAAGCTTAGCACTACAACAAAATAGGGCATTACTGACGGCAAAAACCGTCGGAAAATCGTCGGAAATGGCTCTTACAACAGTTTCCGACAGAAACAAACCTGTCGCTAAAATCTTGGTCGGTAATGTGAAGCAACGGCTTTCCGACGGCTTTTACCGACGGCTTACCGACGGCTTTTCGACGGCTTTTACCGACGGCTTTCCGACGGCTTTTACCGACGGCTTTCCGACGGTTTATTTCACTGACGGCTTTCCGACGGTTTATACTACCGACAGCTTTCCGACGGCTTTTTTGGATTTAGATTTTTAAAAAATTAGAAAACCCTGTTTGTCTATATATTTTAACTTGTAATATATATATATATATATATATATATAATCGCATATAAAATCCAAAAATTTAACGATAGATTTTCCAACAAATCCGTAAATATATCCATACATATATCCATATAAGTCCATTTAAATCTAATGTTATACCAAATTCATACCATAATCAACTAATGGAACCATCAGAAGTCCACGGTGGGAATTGCCGACGTAGCATCTCTTCAATTGCCTTCATTCTATCTTGATTTTCCTCTTCTCACGTTGAGCACGTCGGTCATTCTCCTCTTTTTCAATTGCACGCTCCTCTTCCATTTTCTTAATTTTCTTCTTTAATTGTTGCACCTATATATATGTAACACATAATGAGTGTATTGACATATATGTTCCAATTAAATAAAAAAATTATAAACTATCAATACATTTGCAAAAAAACAAATTAGACATGAAACTGAATATGAGAAATATGGGTGGTAGAGGACAACTTAAAAAAAATTGCAATTACTTCAATGTTTATAGAGCAAGCATAAAAAATTTCCAATTAGTTGAGTGAAATATAAAAACAATATACAAGCAACAAAAAAAATGAAAAATTACATCAAAAATATGTACCATACATCATGATGTCCACTATAACAACTTTCCCATATTTTCTGATATTGTTGCATTTCTTGTTCGTATTCGTTACCATGCTTATAATTAATGGTTAAGAATGTCAAAATTAGAAAATTGAATCTAGTCAAACATCAAGAATATACCCTAGTCTTCTATTAAATCCAAAAGATAAAAAAGACACGTACTAATCACAAGAATCAACATAAAGATAAATCATCAATATTCAACGGGATCCAAGAATATAAAGATGAACGAAAAAATGGGAATGAATACCTTGCATTATCAAGTGCAACATTCATTTGGTGTTGGAAACTTAAACCGTAAACCAGCTTATCGTTCCATGAGATGAGATGGTCCTTAGTTGTATAGAAAGGAAAAACACACACAAAGGAACCGATAAGCCTAGTTAGTCATTATTCAATGTTATTCGTCATAAGTAATGGATTGATATCCTCCTTAACGAATAAGACATTAGCCACATTAAGCTCATTAAGCAACTAACAAACAACCCCGAGTGAGAGAGACCAAGAGTGTAGTCTACTCTTAACGAACAAGACATTAGCCACATTAAGCTCATTAAGCAACTAACAAACAGCCCCTTAGTGAGAGAGACCAAGAGTGTAGGCTACTCTTAACGAATAAGACATTAGCCACATTAAGCTCATTAAACAACTAACAAACAGCCCCTTAGTGAGAGAGACCAAGAGTGTAGTCTACTCTTAACGAATAAGACATTAGCCACATTAAGCTCATTAAGCAACTAACAAGCCCCTTAGTGAGAGAGACCAAGAGTGTAGTCTACTCTTAACGAATAAGACATTAGCCACATTAAGCTCATTAAGCAACTAACAAACAGCCCCTTAGTGAGAGAGACCAAGAGTGTAGTCTACTCTTAACGAATAAGACATTAGCCACATTAAGCTCGTTAAGCAACTAACAAACAGCCCCTTAGTGAGAGAGAACAAGAGTGTAGTCTAATCGTAAAGAATAAGACGTTAGCCACATTAAGCTCTTTAAGCAACTAACAAACAGCCCCTTAGTGAGAGAGACCAAGCGATTAAATCCTGTATTAATAAAGTTGTACGTGTGGATTATATGTCTATATAGAGTGGGAAGGAGGGGCTCCTCCTAGAAGCTTACTGAATAAGCCATTATTCAGGTGTGGTGCCGGTAATAAGTCATTTTGAGTGTTTGGGAAAAAACAACTTATCCGGTGCCAAACTGGTAATAAGTCATTTTTTAAGAAGTTAACTTATCAATTTTTGATAAGGACTTTTCCAGAAAGTCAATAAGTTATAAGTTATAAATTAATAAGCTAATCCAAACACCCCCTTAGTGTGTGGAATAAACACAAAAGTTTATTTAGACAAGATTTGAGAGACATGGAGAATGAATAATAGATACTAGTCATAAAATGCTTTTAAGACCAATGATTCACATATAAATAATTTATTCTTACGTTTTCAACCTTTTTGTCCTTTTTATTTAAACCTCCCTACATTTGCATTTTGTTAAACATAAATGTTGCATTTTGTTTAAAGGCTTACTCTAGAAGTGGGACTAAACAAATTTGGATGGA
The DNA here is from genome assembly GCA_036898165.1 of Silybum marianum. NCBI lineage: Eukaryota > Viridiplantae > Streptophyta > Magnoliopsida > Asterales > Asteraceae > Silybum > Silybum marianum. The sequence continues at coordinate 7,101,964 of CM072540.1, read as the reverse complement.
TGTGATCAGGTTCGAGATCATACGAATGGGATGAAAAGCCTTCTCCATAGTGCAGCCATATCAACCGGATTGGCACCCAACTTTGCCAATCTTCTTGACAGGATCAGCGGATAACTCGGTTAGGGTCACATCCATCTTATGATGGTTTTCAGTTTCATGTGTTTTTTAGTTGATCGTTGGATTCGTGATGATGATGAGAGTGGTTTTGTTTTGGTGTGTTTAGTGTTTGATAGAAGAGGGTATTATTGTCTTATTAAGACCATCTATAGTATGCACGCCATTAAGCAAATAAGATTACAAGTTTCAAAAAGCAAATAACCTCAAAATTAAGCAAATAAGATTTAAACTAAAACCCTCTCAATAAACATGATTCAACCTCTCTTTTTTGTGCTTTGCTACGAGTAGCAGCAAAACGACCATGGAGATCTCAATTGTAAAAATACAATAACTTATAATTTGAAAGTGAAGAAAGTACAGCTCCATTTGCAACAAATTTCAATATTTAATTACTCCAAAAAATTACATTATTTCAACTTCACTTTAATTTGAAAACTTCTAGGGCAACAGAACAAGATCCAGTTCTCATTACAAATCATCCAAACATTGTCTCTTTACAATTGCAAATCTCCAGTGCCCTATCACTACTCAAAAACACAAAAAACGAGGTTGAAGTTGAACAATGTCCTCCATGTTCATAACTTCAGTGATTTACTAACATTTTACTCAAATTAGCACATCGTAATTCATATCTTCAATTAATTGAAATAATAATCACTAGCATTAGAAGATTCATACATTCTAAACCACATAAACTCGAAGATCTAGCTCAATTAACTTCAAAATCACTGAAATAAACAAATATTCAAAGATCTAGAGCTAAAATCACCTCAATTAGAGAAGCGAAAGAGTAGATCCGAGTGAGATACTTACAAAGCCAGTCGCCTAGATAGAACGTTTGATTTCCGGTCCAAAGCTCACCATAAACATCAAATCAAAGCTCTTATATTGAAATGAATGACTACATTTGTAGAGATCGATGGAAACTAGAGAAATGGAGAACTGGAGAAACTGAGAAATGAATGCGGAGAAAAATCGAACATATTTTCGATTTGTTAACGTGGATATTCGTAGAGTCTATGAAGAAAAATCGATGGAGATTGAATGAATGGAAAAATGGATGGAGATGGAATGAATACGGAAAACTCGATGGGTATCTTTTTGCTAGGGTTTTGGGTTTTGGGTGGGATGATGGGTTTTTCTTTTATTTGGGTTATGTTGATTAAATTGTGTTTTATTTTATTTTACATTTTAATTTATTTTATCTGAAAAATCAAAATTTGGGTTTCTATTTTGTTTTAATTATGTTAATTAAATTGTTATTTATATTATTCTACATTTTAATTTATTTTAAAAAAATATTCAAATTATGTCATACTTATAATGTTTATGACGTATTGTTAAAAATAATTAAAAATTAAATTAAAACTGAATGCAACGGTTTACCGACGAATTTTCCGACGACTTTCCGACGGTTTATTTTACCGACGGCTTTTCGACGGTTTATTTTTCCGACGGTTTACCGACAATTTTTCCGACGGTTTACCGACGGTTATTTATAATATTACTAAAGTTTTTTCACGTTTTTTCAAAATTTAAAAAAAAAATTAAAATTACTTTTTTCATTGGTGGCTTGTCGGTGTACCGTCGGTAATTAGCGACGGTTTTTGCCGTCGGTAAAAGTCGTCGGTGATGACCATTATTCTAGTAGTGTAGAGCATCTCCAACACCTTCTTTAAAATAGAGAAAAACCCAATTTTCTTCTCTAAACAGTATCTCTATATCATTATCTAAAATAGAGATTTTTAGAACTTTAAATATAGAGATTTCTCTATATCTCTAAAAGGATGAAAAAGAAATATTAATTTAATGATTTTCAACCAATAACAACCATCATAATTTTAGAGATTTTTGGAATAATAAATTTATTAAATATTTTAATAATATAAATTTTTAATATATTCTCTAAAATAGAGAAACTGTTGAAGTTAGAAGATAATAATTTTAGAGATTTTGACTTTACATTCTCTATTTTAAAGAAAATTTAGAAAATTTAGAGAAACTGTTGAAGATGCTCTTAGAATCATAAGAAATGATTGAGGCAATTAATCCAAATTGTTTGGTGTTGATCACATTCATAAACACATAACTTTATCCCCATAATCCACCACTGCTAATACCTTGGCCTCTAAACTCCAAGCTATTGCTAATTTTGTTTATATATTCTGTTTTATTACTCCACTTCATTAACAATTAGGTTGCCACAACTATACTGGATATAAGCAATGTAAATAAAACATCATAAACAAATCTCATCTAACATAGAAGGCATCAATTTCATTTTGAAAAAGGTTTACAACGTTAGATAACTATACACAGAATCTTTCCACCTACAAAGGATGCATACTTAGGGGCCGTTTACCAAATCTTACCCGGGTAAGTGTTTACCGGCAAAATTTAACACTATCACTTACTTTTCAGGTAAGATTTTAGTCCACCAACCACCAAAACAGCATCGTATGCAAAAATTTACCCGGTAAGCGCTTACCGTGGTAAGAGTCGTCGCAATCACTTACCCGAGTAAGATTCTTGGTCCTTGCTTTCCTTGTCTTTGCTCTTACCAGGTACGATTTTTTGTACTTATCGTATTCCTCCGGTAAGGTAATATGACTTGATAAGCGCTTACCCGGGTAAGCGTTTGGTAAACGGTCCCTAAGCTTCATGGGATATGTGTGTGTGTGTGTGTATATATATATGTGTGTGTGTGTGTTCATGACAAAAATTAACTCAACAAAAGTCAACTTAAGGTGCTTGTGGACCTGATCGATCAAATGAAGGATTCTCCCAACGAGCGTAAATAAAAATAAGAAATAAATAAAGACAAGAGATTTGGTGACGCGGAAAAACCCTTGGACGAGGGAAAAAACCGCGGACGATAGATCTATATCATTGATGCACTGTGGAAAATGACGGCAAACAGGGGAGTCGTCCTTTAGTACTGAGTGCGTACGATTACAAGCAAAAAACTTATAAAGACTAAGCTAGCGTATGAACTCTAGAAAGCTATTGTATGTTCTATGACTTCGAGAATGTAGAGAAAAGTTCATGTGTTTGATTCTTTTTTTGTCCCGGGGGGGGGGGGTGGATTCTTCGTGTCCCTTTGATAACTTCGAACCTCTGCTTTTATATTTGTGGTTACTTGTAACGGTTAATCATCATTGATTACCTCCATAAATGCTTTTGATGGCTTTTAAGCGTAACCGCCCAGCGTTCTGTGGAGAAGATAATGGCCGATCGACGAAAGTAACGGATCTTGGTAATAATGGTTCCGGGCCGAACGTGTGTCGGGCGTCTGAGGTTTCATCTGGGACTTCCGATCCACTACTACTTCACAATTCGTAAAATATATTTGGTCGCATGCTCTACCCCGTAGTCGACAGTTTATGCTCGACCTCTGTTTTCCTATGCTACGGTCGATATTCAAGAGTCGTGGAAGATCATTGGCCAAACGTTTTTCGTCTGTCGTCGAGCCTTTTATTCGACCATCACTCCTTGGGGCTTTGGTTAACATCCGGGGGTCATAGGAAGTTTTTGGCCGGGCGTTTTAGTCAACGGTCGAGGGTTTGAGATTTTTCCCCAAACAATATATATATATATATATATATATAGAGGAAAGTTCAAATGTGAACTCATTTTTGGTTGTGAACGTGAGGACGAATCTCAGCCACTTATCCGGTCAATAAAGGCGGCTTTGACCTGGTTCCCCTCCTTTAATAATCTTCACCCTCCCATGAATCGCGTCAATCCTCCGTGATCGCGTCCACCATAACCAAAGATGTGTGGCTGAGATTCGTCCTCACGTTCACAGCCAAAATTGAGTTCACATTTGAACCTAACCCTATATATATATATATATATATATATAGACTTGGGATCACGTGAGACACGCCTGTTTCCGTGAGACATGTGAGACAACCTTTTTACACTTGAAACTTTACAGCTAAAACACTATGAAGGTAAAAAGAAATATGAATCTTTATAGTATTTTTGCTATGAAGGTAACCTACATAGTAATTTTGCTGTGAAGGTAACCTTCACAGTGTTTTCGCTATGAAGGTTCAGATTTTTTTTGCCTTCACAGTGTTTTTGCTGTGAAGTTTCAAGAGTAAAAAGGTGGTTTAACGGATCTCCGACGGGTCTCACGGAAAGAGGTTGGTCTCACGTGAACCCATCAGATTTTTTTTACCTTCACAGTGTTTTTGCTGTGAAATTTCAAGAGTAAAAAGGTTGTTTCACGGTCTCACGAAAACAGGCGTATCTCACATTATCCCAACCCTATATATATATATATATATATCAATATATATATATATATATCAATATAGGAGAACACCTATCTTTAAAGGAACAAAGGAACACTTTGTGGACCACATATGATGTGGGTCCCACATATATTAAATCATTTCTGATTTAATATTAAATCATATTAAATCAGAAATGATTTAATATTATGTAGGGCCCACATCATATGTGTTCCACAAGTGTCCTTTTATTCCTTTAAATTTACAAAGTTCTCATTTGAACCTTCCTCTATCAATATATATAACAATATATATATATATATATCAATATATCAATATATATATATATATATCAATATATAAATATATATATATATATATATATATATATATCAATATATCAATATATATATATATATCAATATATATAGACGCTGGTTCAAATACAAACCAGTTGAAAGGTACAAACTATACCAATTAGTTCAAATCAATATAAAAATAATTTTTTTCATTATTTTTTTTCATCAAATGCTAATATTTAAGATATTATTGCACATATGTTTGTTTCACCTTGTGAAAAAATTATATGTAAAACTTTTACATTATGAAACAAATAACTATGAAATTTTTTTCATAAAAAAATATATGAGAAACTTGCAACTTATGAAAACAAATACATGTAAAATTTTTATATTATGAAACAAACATATGTGTAATAATATTTTAAATCTAAAATTTGATGAAAAAAATATCATGAAAAAAATTATTTTTATATAATTTTGAACGAGTTTGTACCTTTCATTACTTTGTATTTAAACTTTCCTATATATATATATGCCATACGTACCTTGGGAGTTTCCTTGATAGCAGCAACTTCTATTAATGTAGCTTAGGCAAAGCTTCTCACCACAACTTCTTGATCAAAAACAAGGCATCCTTCCTTTCATGCATGTACAACTAAATTCTTTCTAAACTTAAACAAGTATAGAAGCATGCAACTTTAATTAACACACATCGTATTTTGTAGTCCAATTAAACAACAAAAGGTTCCAATTAGAGAGTGATTCCTAAGTTAATCATTGTCCCTTACATCACTAGTGTTTCACAATTGTTTATGTGTGTACATGTCTATAAAGGTAATTTAATGGTGACTATCATATATCAAAAGATAATTGTGAATTCTACTTCATTTTTTAATGAGGGCCTACATAAATATGCAGGAGCTTCATGACCTTGAATACTAACACTTAGTAGCCATTTACCAAATACTTACCTGGGTAAACGCTTACTAAGTCATATTACTTTACCGGATAAATATGACAAAGACCAAGAATCTTACCTTGTAATGCAGTAAGAACAAACACAATGCCCGTTAACTGAAGGAGACGGCTCTTACCACGGTTAACGCTTACCGGGTAAATTGTTGCATACGATATCATTTTGGTAGACTAAAATCTTACCCGGTAAGTATATGATAGTCTTAGCACTTACCCGGGTAAGTTTTGGTAAACGACCCCTTAGATAGTCAGACAACAAAGGAATAAGAAGTGAGGGCATCTTCAATGTATTTGTCTATTTTACTCACTATTATAGACAGTAAAATAGAGAATGTGTCATGTCTTCTCTGGTATATTTCTCTATTTTACTCTTTAAAAGAGATTATTGCAAGTGTATTCTCTTCTATTTTGATTACATAGATTTTCAATAATACCGTTATATTTATTAACTTTATACATTCTAGTTTTTTTTGTTTTTCACAATAACCTTATATTTAATAATTTTATCATTTTATTTCAACGACGTTATAATTCATATTTAATTCCGAACTAAATTATCAAAAAACCAAATTTCATTAAATTTTCAACACACATGTAATTAAAGTTAAAATACATAAACATTTAATCGGAACTAACATATTTTTTTTCATAAAGGATCAACTAACGTATTCCAAAGTGCAAATTGAGCTTCTTTATCCTTCATTTGTCTATATCGATCAAGATATTGTTGGTATCCATCATTATCAACAAGCTCCTCATGCATCTATGTCGTGTGGAGAATATTTAATGATCTTGAGGATTTGAATCCGGTTTACCCGACTATAAAACTAGTATCAATGTTATTTAAAAACCGTTTTCCGCTTATATATGCTTTTATTACGGTCGTCGTTATGTAATTTTATTTTTATCATTTCTAATGATTTTAGGTTAAATATGTGTTAATTACGTGTTTAATTAAATATGTTATGTTGTAAATTGTTAAACTTTAGTTTTAAAAATTAGTTGGATATATAAATTTAAATTGAATTGAAAACTTAAAGATAAATATAATTCTAGTTTATTTAAATTGGTATTAAACAACAAATAAAATAAAAATACAACAATCTACAGAATTGAAAGGTCATTTTATAATTATCAAAGTTTAGAAAAAAATAGAGAGTAGTGAATTCTAACTCTTTATATTTTGAGAGTTACTATTCAGGGCAGAGACGGAGGGGTACCAATGTGAGACTTCGAATAGGGCCTCAATTTTTTTGGGGCCCAATTATATATATGTATCTTAGTTAAAGTCTTCTAGTGTTAATTTTGAAGCATTACTAAAGAAAGATGACCAATCTGATGTTCATGGGAACGACTTATATATGAAACTTAAATTACTTCAATATTTTTTACCTAATCACAAGATGGGACCTACTGATATTTTAGAGTATTTGAAACATGTTGATTGCTTCCCTAATGCTATTATTAGCTTATCGAGTTTTGCTGAGTATTCTTGTAACTATTGCATGTGTAGAAAGAAGTTTCTCAGAGTTGAAGTTATTGAAGTCGTGTTTGCTCTCCACGGTGACACAAGACAAGACAGACTCAATGGACTAGCTTTGATAGATATTGAAAATAGTTTTTTGGAGAAAATTGATGGTGAAGAACTCATTGAAGGTTTTGTATCGAAAAATATTAAAATGATGGTCTTATTTAAATGAACTTTGTATGTTACATTGTCATTTTAAGAAATTTTTGTTGTTTTATGTTGTAAGACTTTTAATATAATATATGGTATAATTTTTTATTTCTTTTATCTTATCATAATTTGCTACTCGATCTACACTCTTGATAAATTGGTAACAGGGCCCTTGAAAAGATTGGAACGACCTTGAATACTATTCATTTCTCTATTATAAAGAGTAAAATAGAGAGTTCATTGGAGAGAACTTAGAGAGTAAAATAGAGATAGAGAGTACAATAGAGGGTTCATTGAAGATGGTCTAAGAAAAACTAGTGTTGCTCATCTAACTAATTACGCAACAACTAGTGTTGTTTGTCTATGTCGTGACTAAGGGCGGTGGCAAGATTTTCGTCTAGGGTGATCCTCTTATATAAAATTATATAAATATATTATATTGATGGAAGTTATCAATACAAAAATAAACATATACGGCTACTTTTTAAAAGTGGTACACCGACAAATTCAACAATGAACTTGATGGGTTTTCTTTACAATTCAGTGTGTAAGTACTTATGAACTAGGGTTTCAAGATGCATGAATTTTCTGTGTATTCCATGAACTGATTACAAGAAAAATATATAAGAAGCAATACATACAAGAAGAAAGGAAATTATAAATCATCCTAATTTGCAACCCTCTATCTACGGAACGTACAATAATAGAAGATTGAATAAATCAATCCCTTAATTTGCTCTCGTCAACACTCCCCCTTAAGGTGGAGAAAGGATGTCTATCATTCCCAGCTTGTCAAGAGAGCTATGAAAGATCCTTCCACACACAGCGTTCGTCAGGATGTCGGCCAATATATTTTTTCAGGGAACCAACAGGAGTTCGACTATACCTTTTTCTAAATGGTCCGTAATGAAATGACGATCAACCTCCACATGTTTTGTCCTATTATGATGGACTGGGTTATTGTTATATTGACTGCTGCTTGATTGTCACAACTTAACCTCATCGGATTTGTAAGACGGATATCGAGGTCTCCTAATATTCGCTTTATTCATAAAAGTTCACATACACCATGAACAATTCCTTTCAGTTCTGACTCCGCGCTTGATCTAGAAACAACCTTCTGTTTCTTGCTTCTCCAAGTGACAAGAATACCCCCAACAAATGTAAAGTATCCAGATGTTGATTTACCATCAGTTCCGTCTCCTGCCCAATCTGCATCCATGAATCCACTTACCTCTTTGCTTTGATTCTGTGCGAAAACAGCCCCTTTCTTGGAGATGACTTCAAGTATCTCATGATTCTGTATACCGCTTCCATGTGATCTTCACTTGGAGCATGCATAAATCGACTTACCACATTGACAACGTATGCTATGTCTGGACGAGTTTGAGATAGGTAAATTAACTTCCCGACCAGCCGCTGGTACCTTTCTTTATTCTTTGGGACTTGATCTGGATGAATCATCAACCCGTGGTTTACTTCCATAGGAGTATCAGATGGTCGACAGTCAAGCATACCGGTTTCAACTAGAAGATCCAACACATACTTTCGTTGACACATGGATATGCCTTGTTTTGATCTTTCTACTTCTATACCCAAAAAAACATTTCAAGTTTCCAAGGTCTTTGAGTTCGAACTCCGTCGCCAGAATTCTTTTGAAGTTTTGCTATCTCCTCTGAATCATTTCCGGTGACGACCATCTCATCTACGTACACAATCAATGCCGTTAAGTTCTTCTTCTTTTTCTTTACGAAGAGAGTGTGATCCACATCACTCTGCTTGTACCCAATTTTCTTCATGAATTCAAAAAATCTCCCAAACCACGCACGAGGGGATTGTTTCAACCCATACAGTTAAACCAAATAAGATGTTGAATACAACTTCATAAAATAAACATCACCCATAAAGATGGGGAGAAGTAAGAGAGTTTACATCATCAAATGGATACTAGATGACAACCTGTTAATCTATACAATTTAGAATACAGATTAAGTTCGGGTGTCTCTAAATCCTCAAACTACACTTCCAAGTAACTCCGTCTATACACACGAAGGTGTACTTCAAAAAGGATGCCTCTACCAGCACCTAGCTTCACTCAACCCTTCAATCCCCACTAGGACGATCACCTGATATACATGTCATTTTAAGAAAAAGTGTTAGGCTTAAAGCCTAGTGAGAACAAATAGTTCAAATATGGAAAGCTAATAAATCTTTGAAAGCGATAAACAAACATTTAACCAAAAAGCTTTTCCATAAATCCTTTTTCTTTCATTCGCGATTTACACCTAAAAGATACGCCTTCTTTCTTCTTCAGGGAAATATACGGGAGCGACCCGCCATCGCACTAACCTCAACCCCAAACAGGAATCTTTAGTTAGTGAAAATAAGCACGACTAGATATCAATCTTCGGCTATCCTAGTGATAAATTCAACCGCAAACTAGGGTGTATTACTTATCACTCTTCTGAACAAGCTCAACCCCAAACCGGGATCTATCACTTGCTCCATCCTCAACTACTTCCGACTACTGTGCCTTTGGATCCATTTACACTAGTCTAGTCTACTTAATACACCCATTTCCGATGTATTATCTTCTCTTTACAAAATCTTTGTATGATGACTTACCATGTCCAAAACCTTCCTTCCAAAATTAGGTCAAAATAGCATTTAGTTTCAAATGATATACTTCCCGAAATTAAACTCTACAAGTGTCTTAAAACCGTCCCTTACACTCATTACAACATTTCACAGAGAAACTCTTGATGACACATTTTGACCTAGTTTACCAAAATCTTCTAAGTATAGAAATACTTGTTTAAACATCATATAGGAGGAAAAATACATCATTTTGGCATGTATAAAGTTTTATAAAGGTAAGAATGAACTCACAATACTAGAGTTTGAGGAAACCCTAGAAAACTTCCAACTACACTTGAACTTCTAGAGAAAGGATGAAGAACACTAGAGGCTTGAACCCTAGATCTTGAACCCTAACACTTGAGTTTTAAAGCTCGATCTTGATCACTTGATGAAGAGCAATAAATGCTCTTAAAATCGCTCCTTTGGATTTTTTTTTCGGAGTAAATGCAAGAGGAAAAGATCTGATATTTGCAATAAATGAGAACTTAGTAAAAAAAACTCGTTTCTATACTTCAGACCAACAATTGCGACTACGAACTGCGACGCAGGCACTTGGCCAGATCGCCCCTTCCCAAACCAACTCACGGTACATAAATTGCGTCATAGGGTTGCGATGGTGACACTTGGCCAGGTCGCAGTTTCTGGTCGCACTTCCCTTGGTCGACTTACGGTACAACAACTGCGACCTGATACTGCGATGATGACACTATCTTGGTCGTAGTGCCTTAGTCGCACTTCTCACTATTGACCTACGGTACATCACTTGTGACCTCCAAACTGCGATGGTGCCATGGCTAGGTCGCACCTGCCATGGTCGCACTTCTTATATGAAAACCCAAAACGATCTTTACACCCCACCTTTCGAAATACCAAACTTGTATTTATTAAAGAGGGCCGTGAGACACTAATTTTAGGGTGTTACAATCCTCCCAACCTTGAAATTGATTTCGTCCTCGAAATCTCATCCTAAACAAATAAACTCGGGTATCTATGGTAACATATATGGAATTTGTGGCGTAACTTCTTATATTTTCTTTCTAGGATTGCTTCCGCTTCTTCCACTCATCGGTTGTTGTTATCAACTTGAATTTTCGTGAGAGGAGTTACACTCTCTTCTTCCGCCAAACACTTCCTAAGATAACATATATGGAATTTGTTATGAATTCCGGCCATCTCGGGTGGCAACTCCAACCTATAGGCTTGACGTCACACTCAGTCAAGAACTTTGAATGGTCTAGGGAAATGTGGACTAAGCTTTCCGCGTTTTCCGAACCGAATGATACCTTTCCAAGGAGATACCTTGAGCATAACCCGCTCACCCACTTGGAACTCCATGGGTCTTCTCTTCTTGTCGGCATAACTCTTTTGACGATCTTGTGCCGCCTTTAATCATTCTCGAATGATCTTAATTTTGTCTGCCATCTCTTGCACAATCTCAGTCCCGGAGAATTGCTTCTCGCCCGCTTCTGACCAACATACCGGTGTCCTGCATTTCCGTCCATACAGTGCCTCGTAAGGTGCCATTCCAATACTAGAATGGTAACTGTTGTTGTAGGCAAACTCTACCAGTGGTAGATGCAAATCCCAATTTCCACTGAAATAAATAACACCTGACCTAAGCATGTCTTCTGAGTCTGAATAGTTCTTTCACTCTGACCGTCTGTTTGAAGATGGAATGTCGTACTTAAGTTTATATTGGCGCCTAACCCTATTTCTAAACCTTCCCAAAAGTTCGAGGTGAATCGGCTATCATGATCAGACACGATAGACAAAGGTACACCATGCCTTGCAACGATTTCGTCCACATACAACTTAGCCAGTTTGTCAACTGGACCGGCTTCTCTCATTCCCAAGAAGTGAGCACTCTTCGTCAATCTATCCACCACTACCAATATAGTGTCGTGACCCTTTAAGGTCTTTGGTAGTTTTGTCACAATGTCCATAGTAAGGTGCTCCCATTTCCATTCCGGGATCTCCAATGATTGAAGACTTCCATATGGCCGTTGGTGTTCCGCCTTGACTTGCAAACAAGTCACACATCTCTCCACGTATCTAGCCACATCCAACTTCATGACAGGCCACCAATAAGTTAGCTTCAGATCTCTATACATCTTGGTACTACCCGGATGTATGGAGTACTTAGACTTATGAGCTTCTTCCAATAGTAGATCTCGGTTGCTGTAACAACCACGTTTCTAAAACAAAGGTATAACATACTATTGCTTTAAAACACTGTCGAATCCAAACATAAATGGTCCCAAAGTAAACTCAATCTCAATTCTTTGCAGCGGAAATAACGACTAGCTATTGAGATTTATTACAATTTCTTTCTAACTAGGCAACTAACTATACAAGTAGCGCCTCACTTCTATCCTCTCCAAGCTCACAACTTCCCTTTCCCCTTATTGATGCTCTGTATCATATGCTTTCCTGAAAATGGTTTTCAGTTTATAAAAGAGAGGGTAAGACTAAAAGGCCTAGTGAATTCCCAAAAAACAACAGTTAATATATGCATGACAGTTATAAGAGAGAAAACGGTTAGTCATGAATACTAACTCACACTTTTCAAAACATCTTTCACGTACCTGTTGCAAAAGTACAAACACCTTTGTCACACACACACTGTGACTAATGCTGGTGTTGGAACCCAGATCCCTTTATACTCAATTAATCAATAGATTTAATGAAAAATATATGAGCGAAAGCAATATAAATCTATGATTGTAACTAGAACAGTAATTAAAACATTAAGAACAATATGAAGATCAATTGAAAATTTATATTGAATAATCTGAAGATCGATTACAATACGTGGAATGAAAAGCCCTATTTCTCTCTCAGATCATCGACTCAATTACAGTGATAACTAACTCTATTTATACTATTACAAATAGAAAGTCAACGAGCTAGCTTATCACTAAATGACACGTCACATGTACTACTAATAGAATTTGTTACGTACAGAAAGTGTGTCTGCCACGTCATCTATAGCGCATGTAGAATGACAGTTGAAATCTAGAGGGTCTTCAAGTCTCTGGACGCTTCTGGATGAGAGAGATCAGAAGATGAACTTCTAGTTTGTCTTCTGAAGTTTAGGACTTAGATAATTCTGGTTCATACTTCCATAAAATAGGTTCTAACAATCTCCCCCTAAATATGAATTCCAGAACTATGAATTGCATAAAAGAAATTGAAGTTCATTTCTTAATAAACAAATAGATACATCAAAAATTACAACGAAAAGATTTAAAAAGAAGCATCATGATGGAATGTGATAATCTTGTGGAATTGATCTGTGATTTGCCTAAGCTTTACGATTATATTAAGTTGTTTATCCATCCTTGATGCTACAATTCTGTCGTGAGCCTCTCTGCTTCTGTCTTCCTTCTGAAGAGATGCATATCCTTTGACTATTTCCACTATTCCAGCGAATACTTGTGAGCTTATTTTATTCTGAAGAAACTCTTTCTCTTTTGTCTATTGAAGACAATACCATCTTCTGGTTCTATCAATATTTGCCCAACTGGGAGATGTTCAATGCCTTCTCTTTCTTCGTTTGGTGCAGTGATACTCAAGAAAGTTACTTTATGATCAAGTCTGGTTTGAAAATCCACCTGCATTCTGGATTTTATAAAGGCTTCCATACAGTTAATGATTCTGAATAAGGCTACTTTGTCTTGACTATCTTTCCGTTGATTCATCTTATTCTTCATGAACCTTCCTAGTTGTATCAAATCAGAAGGATTGATTGATAGGAGATCATTATCACAGAAGTAATGTTTTTTATCATCTTCCCTTTCTACTTCATATATTGTATACACCAACCTGTGTTCAGTTTCCATTGAAGTAGGTATTCGAAATGCCTCATTTTTCTTTAATTCCTTCCGTATACTCGCTTTTCTTTTGTCTGATATCTCTTTCTTCAGTCTCTCTGCTTGGGCTTTAAGTTCGGATTGATCTTTTGCAGGTTCAGAGATAGGAATTTGAGGGATAGTTATAGAGGGTGCGGGATACGCTCTGGTTCTTGCACTGGTAGATATGGGTTCGTTTGTTTGTGCCTTGGGGGTGTTTGTAGAGGGTGTTTGATCAAAAGGTTTAGATGTGGGCATTTGAGCTTGGGATTGGTTGGTCTTCTGAGTCTGGACTTCTGGCTTTCTCTTGTTTCCTAGAAGATCAAGTATGAATTTTGCCATGTCTGGATCTTTGGGAAGCGTACCAGAATTAACGGCCAGAGGTGTTGGTGCAAAGGCTTATTTTGTTGATGATGATGGTGGGGCAGAGGGTGCAGACTCAGAGGCTTCACCTTTGTTCTGAGCTTGGGCTTTTTCAAAACTTTCAGTCTTTATCTTCTTAGCTGCATTCTCAGCCTTCTGAGAATCTGGATTCAAATCCTTAGACCTTTTCCTCTTTAACTCGGCCTTCTTGCAGGCTCTGGCTTCCTTGGCCTTTTTCTTTTCCTCAAAATCTGCAGAGATTGAGCTAACTATGGAAGTTAGCTTTGAGATAGAGAATTCTAAGGAAGATACCTTCTGATCTAAGTCTTTAGAGCTTGAGTTGTTCTTTGATACGAACTTAGCATTAACGGCGCTGAATTTGTCCATTAAAGCCTTTTGGAATGATGCTAAGTCCGATTGACGTATAAGGGCAGAGGCATTTAAGGTTGACGCTTCTGAGGGCACAACAACGTTGATCAACTTCTGAATATCTGCGACTAATGATCCATACTCTGAGACAAAAATGGTAGCTTCTTGTGAAGGGATATCATCTGGAATGTGGAAGATAGCTTCTGCATTGGCTTTGATTCCAGCGTCCAAATTGTTGAAGTGGTCATTTGCAAAATTCTTCTGTGCCTCTGCAGTATCAGTTAGCAGCTTTTAAAGAGCATCCAGAGCTTGAGTGTGTTCTTTTTGAGTGCTCTGGACTTGGCAGATGAGGAAATTTTGAGCAGTGATATCTGATCGAAGATTTGACTAAGTTGTTTGAACGGTTTGTTTTAGATCCCCAGAGATCCCTAAATTTGACCAATAAATGCATTGAACACTGCATTTGTGACAAACTCAGAAGAGGTAATCGGTGCATCTCCAAGACATGGAGCCCCTTGTCTCTCGCGTTTAGAGAGGCCCTGGTTCACGCCTGTTTGGAAGTTGAGTGTGGAGGGACTTCCATCCTGTCTTCGAGGAATCCTAAGAGACACCTCTTCGGATGTTCTGACGTCATTGAATTTATCTCGAACATCATATGGCGGAGAGTCAATAAACGTGTGCTTACCTTGGAAAAGTCCGAACACTCCAATAAGTGGTGCATCCTTTTTCTGTAACCCCCTCTAATAGGATTTCATCAGCTTCTACTCTAGGAGAGGGTATGGACATACCCTCTGTATTTCCTAAGTTTTCGTTGGTCACAGAGACGTCAACATGTGTAAGAGGTGGCGATTTCTGGGGCGACTGAACTCTTATAATCTCATCATCATCCTTTTGAGAGGATGATGAGGATGGTGTGGTTTCTCCTGTTGTGCTTGATGTGGAGAGATGAAGAATTCCTTCCACATGGTTAGGTTGAGGGTTAGGGTTTGGACTGAGCAGTCCTGTTTCAATGAGCGAAGATGTGTTGGCATCTACCTCAGTATTTGTGGTTGCTCTGTGTGGACTCAGCGAGATGCGCTCATATGTGTCTCTATGGACATCTTCTTCACTTTCTCTTATAAGTCTCTCGGCATGGGTAGAGGCACTCGGTTGTTCACTCTGATTATTTTCATCCTTTTGCTCACTTGACGCCTCACTTTCTATTCTAGGCTCTAAGTGCTCTGGGATAGGTATTCTCTGTTCTGAGAATACAAGAGAGCTCCTATAAGAAATGAGATTGGGAACGGTTGGAGTTATATGGTCAAGCATGTACCTGGATAGTTCTCTCTGAGTAGTATAGCCATCCTTGTCGATGGTGTGTTTATGAGAATTCATTGTGGAGATTTTGCAGAATGGTTGAATGAATGGTGCTTTTAAAGCAGAGATTGCTGGATAGGTCAACAAGGCTAGGAATCTGGGAAACATGAGTGCTAGCAGCGCTTTTCCATTGCTCTGGTTTAATACGTTTAGGTGCACAGCCGTCTTTATATCTTGAATAATCAAACTTGCGAAGTCCAGAGATCGATTAAAATACATTCCATACATGATTGTAAGGATGTTTTTGCTTGCTTGGTCTATAGAGCCAATCTTGCAAGTAAGACTTTTGTTGAGTATGGATACTAGAACATTCCACATCGGGGGTAGCTTTTTCCTCTAGAATTCGGATAACTTTGTGAGACGTTCATTGTATCCCAGAAAATTGATGAACGCCAGCAGTGCTTCTGTTGAAGGGCTTGGTTCGAGATCAGGGTTGGGTAACTGTTGGCCTTCGGCTTCGATGATTGATTGGGGTAGGTGGAAGAATCTGGCAATTTTCTTCTTGGTGATTGGGATTTCGACAGCATGCTCAGAATCAGTTGGGTGTCCAAAGAATCCAAATAATGTTTCATCGTCCTTGATGCATAGTGTCTGCCACACTTCTTGAACGTAAATTTCAGGGAAATTTAGGTTAGTAAGGGTTAGGGCACAGTTCAGGGAATGGTTTTGCAGAAACTCGATAATCACTCGATAGTCTTTGATATACGTGTCTGGGTCAAGTAGAACTTGCACATTGTTTGGTTTCAGGGGTAACTTCATGATTGGGGCACTTTCAGCTGTGGAACCGATCACTCGGTCTTCGTCGTCTTGAATATTCATGTTTGGTGTCTGGTTCGCCGTTTGAGGATTTGGGGATTTTGAAATAGGAAGTTGCAGGTTTGCAGATGCACCGTAAAATCGAGAGGTTGAAGACGGTAAAAGGTTAATTTTGGGGCTTTCTTCGAGTTTATATAGTAAGAGTGAAAATGAACTCGAGTGGTTTTGAATATCAAGGGTTTAGTTGAGTTGGGGATGGGGAACGGTTTTTAGGTGCTGACGTAAGAAATTAAGCGTGCACACATGCAAACCGTCGATTAATGAGATGTTGAGGAACTTTCTAGAGTGTATTAGTGGATTAATGACGCGTGTAAGGTTAGATGAGTCACTCAAGGGTTTATCGTTGGTTTTCAAATGAGAACCAGTTCCGCTTTCTTTATTTTTAATATTCCCTCAAAAAACTAAATAAAAAATCAATCAATTAATCAACAAAAAAAATTGTGGATTAAAGGAAAGTTTTTAGAAAATAATTTTGAAAGAGAAATTTAAAATTAATCAATTGATCAATTAAATCATTTTTGGATCGAAAGAGATATTTGTGTCCTATGAACAGTATTTCAGAAGAAATTTCATTGAATTAGAGAATTCTGGACAACCTTGGCGGCAAGAGTTATCCCAGAAGTAACTTATTCAAAAAAAATTCTAAGGAAAAACATATTTAGAGGACAACTAACATGAGTTCGACTTTAAAACTTGAACAATTTTCCCCCTTGATTGAATCAGTATTTTGTGCTCCCCCTTGAATCTTGCATGACATGCTCCCCCTTGACCTCTGCGTGTAAGGCTCCCTCTTGACTTATACACGGATCAGAATGTGAAAACAAGTATTCTTTTTGCGAATAGAGGCACCTAGAGAATTCTGAGTGTCTCTAATTCATTTTTCTTCTGATAGAGGTATCCAGAGACTTCTGGGTGTCTCTGGTTTCTTTATTAAAATCAAAACTTTACTGAGTATAATAAACAAAGATATACTAAATAAGTAACTAAACATAGATTATAAAAGATTTTTAAAATCTAAGTTAGTTACATGTTTAGCATACCCAACTTGCTAATTAGAAAATTAAATCTTTTCTCATCCAGAGCTTTTGTAAATATATCAGCAAGTTGGTAATCAGTGGAGACAAAATACATTTCAATGGTCCCTTTCTCCAAACAATCCTTTATGAAATGATACCTGACATCAATGTGCTTGGTATTTGAATGATGTACCGGATTTCTTGTGATGGCAATAACACTTTCTGAGTCACAAAGGATGGGAATTTTGTTATATACTAGACCATAGTCTCTGAGTTGAGTCTTCATCCAAATAACTTGTGAACAACAACTAGCAGCAGCAACATATTCTATTTCTGCTGTGGAAGTTGAAACACAATTTTGCTTTTTGGATGTCCAACCTATCAGCCTATTTCCCAGAAGTTGACAGCTACCAAAAGTGTTTTTTCTGTCTAACTTACTTCCTGCATGATCAGAGTCAGTGTATGCAATTAAATCAAATCCATAAGTTTTAGGATACCATAGACCTAGTGAGGGTGTTCCTTTTAGGTACCTAAAAATTCTTTTTATAACAGCCAAATGAGATTCTTTTGGATTAGGTTGAAATCTCGCACAGAGACAAGTGGCAAACATTATATCTGGTCTGCTGGCAGTCAAATACAGAAGGGATCCAATCATACCTCTACAGTTCGTAACATCAACCGATTTCCCAGAGAGATCAGGATCAAGTTTCGTACTAGGAGAGATAGGAGTTTTCATAGTAGTGGAATTTTGAAGTTTGAATTTCTTTAACATGTCAGAAACATACTTAGCTTGATTTATAAAAATGTCAGAGGTAGTTTGTTTGACTTGGAGCCCTAAGAAAAATGTTAGTTCTCCCATCATGCTCATTTCAAATTCACTTTCCAATAACTTTGAAAATAAATCTACTTCTGCTTGATCAGTAGAGCCAAATATAATGTCATCCACATAAATTTGAACCACAGTTAACGTACCTTTGCCTCTTTTGATGAACAAAGTGGTATCGATCTTACCTTTCTCGTATAAGTTATCGATAAGGAATTTTGATAAGCGTTCATACTAGGCTATGGGAGCTTGCTTTAAGCCATACAGAGCTTTGTCCAAAAGGTAGACGTGATTTGGATGTCTCGAGTCTTCAAAACATACACTTCTTCTTTGAGGTTGTTGAACATACACTTCTTCTTTGAGATCCATTTAAAAATGCGCATTTAACGTCCATTTGGTACACCTTGAAATCTTTGTATGCTGAGAAGGCCAGAAAGAGTCTTATTGCTTCAAGTCTTGCAACTGGAGCAAAAGTTTCATCGTAGTCGATTCCTTCTTCTTGACAGTATCCCTTGGCCACCAACCTTGCCTTGATTCTGATCACAACTCCATCTTCATCCTTTTTGTTTCTGAATACCCACTTAGTACTAATGGCGACTTTATCTTTAGGCATAGGTACTAATTTCCACACCTTATTCCTGTCAAATTGAAGAAGCTCTTCTTGCATTGCATCCACCCAGCTTGATTCTTATAAAGCTTCATGAACTTTCTTTGGCTCAATCATGCTTAGAAAATTTATAAATTTGTTGTTGCAAATCTGGTTTTAACCCCTTCAGATGGATCTCCAATTACTAGATCTGGAGTATGAGACTTTGTCCATATTTTCATCCTTGTTTGAGGTATTTGCTGGGCTTGGACTTCTATATTTGATGGTTGGATAACGTCTTCTAGTATTGGGATTCGTTTTGGATGAAGGCACAAAGGTTACCTAATGTATCCCTATCAAATGAGGGCACAAAGGTTACCTCTTGACTGTCATTTGGTGATTCAGAAGGACCAAAAAGAGTTATCCCAGAAGCTTGAAGTACTTCAGGAATATTCAATGGTGGATTAGTGGGTATTTTCTCTGAAGGTATTCCTTCTCCCAGAAAATCTTCAAATAGAGCATCAATCTCGGATTCTCTGGTGCCTGAAAGATAATCAGAGGGGACAGTATTAAGTTTGAGTTCTGAATCAGAATAATTAGAAGTCAACTGAGTTTGATCATCAAAATCGATGTTTATACTCTCCATTACAGTCTTATTTTGCAAATTAAAAACCCTAAAAGCTTTTGAATTTAACGAGTATCCCAAGAACTTGGCTTCATCGGATTTCTTGTCAAACTTGCCAAGTTTTTCTCGATCATTCAGAATAAAACACCTGTAGCCAAAAATATGGAAAAATTTAACTGAAGGTATTCTGTTATTTATGAGCTCATAAGAGGTTTTAAAATGTCTCTTAATTATGATTGATCGATTCTGGGTGAAACACGCTGTGGCAACAGCTTCTGCCCAGAAGTTGGTGGGTAGCCTAGAAGCGGCAAGCATTGTTCTTGCTGCTTCAACTAGTGTTCTATTTCGTCTTTGTACTACACCATTTTGCTGAGGAGTGCGTACAACAGAGAAGTTTTTAGTAATTCCGTTATTAACAAGGTCTTCTTCAAGCTTGGCATTCTTGAATTCAGTACCATTATCACTTCTGACTTTGTTGTATTTTCTGTTGCAGAAGAACTTGTATTCTTGTCATCATATTCCTTAACACTATTGAAACTTCTGATTTTTATCGTACAAAAGCAAGCCATGTATACCTGGAAAATTCATCTATTAGTACCAAGATATACTTTTTGCCAGAAAGGCTCTGAATTGCAATGGGACCATAGAGGTCAACATGTAGCATTTGGAGAGGCCTAGTACACGAATGATCACTTTTGGTTTTGTGGGATGCTCTTTTTATTTTTCCCATCTCATAAGCAGGGCAGAGGTGATCCTTCAAGAAGTGTACCTCTGGGAGGCCCTTAACTAGGTTATGTTTGACTAGAGGCTCAAGATTTTCAAAATTTAAGTGTGAAAGTTTATGATGCTATAGCCAAGCAAGTTCACTCTTCTTAGAGACAAGACAGAGGGTTTCCTTACAATCCTTGGATGTAAAGTTCATCATATATAGATTACCTTTTATGTCAGCTCTCCATAATTCTTCACCTGCTTTAGAAAATAAGTAACAATGTTTTTCATCGAATGCAACAAGCATTTGAGAATCACAGAGTTGACTTACATTTAACAGATTATGTTTCAGTCCAGAAACATGAGCTACTTTAGATAATGTAATATGACCTTCTTGAAGAGTACCGTAGCCTTTTATTTGAACCTTACCATCATCACCAAACATTACTTCTCCGTCAATTTTTTTCTTTGAATTTGGAGAGTAATTTTTTCGTTCCAGTCATGTGCCTCGAGCATCCAGAGTCAAGATACCAGATATGCACACGCTGTTTCTGCAATCAAAATCAGAGAGATTTAGGTACCCATTTCATTATGGGTCCTTTGATGTTAGGTTTAGGTTTTTGATTTATCTTTTTTTTAACAGAATGATGTACAGGTTTTCCAGAAACTACTGGTTTTCTTGTTTCATTTGAATTGTTTCTTTTGTTTTAATTTTGAAATTTGAGTGCTTACGATTATCAGAGAAATAACCAGAAGGCCTTGAAAAAAAATTGTTTAAATTTTAGGAATAAAGAGAAGCATTCAGAGTTCTGAAACATAAAAGAATTAATTGAATTTTCATTAGTAGAATGATAATTACAATTTTTCTTATTTATGTCTATTCTAGCATCAGTTGTTCTATTGAACTTCTTATCTAGCCTAGACTTATGCTTTGGAACATATGAATTCTTCTGTGGAGGCTTCTTATGTGGAGTCTTTTCTGGAACTTTGGGTTTTACTGAAACAGAAGTATAAGAGTTAGCTTTCCATTTTCCTTTTTCAAGGCGAGTAAACTTCTGTGATTGAGATTTTAGAGACAGATACTTAAGATTTTCTTTCTTTTTGAGATTTGCTTCCTTTTCAAGTTCAAGACAGGTTTTTGCTTGTAAACACATCCCAAGGAAATCTGGATGGATAGAAACCTCTTTTCTTTATTCTTTAGGAGGAACAGAGATTAGTGGTATTCCATTTGATAGTTTTGCAACATTTGATCCAGCAACTTTAATTTCCAAAGGTTCATTTGTGTATAAGAATGGAGCATTTCTGTCCTTAATAACTTCTGGAATCTTTGTAAAAGTAGGAGGCAAATGATTTTCAAAATTTGAAATATATTTTTCTGGATTTTCAAAAAAATCATCATCATTTTGATTATCATTTTCCCAGGGATAAGTAATAGACTCATCATTATCTTTGACTCCACAAGGATTTAAATCTACAAAAGAACAGGGGAAAATCTCTTGGTGATTTTCAGAAATTTGTTGTTTTAGATTTGTTTGATCTGATTTAAAACACTCATCCAGAGTTGTAAGAATGTCTTTTTGAAAACTGAGTCTAAGCTCTTCTTCTGCCTGTACAGGTATGAACTCATTAGCCTCTGGATTTAAGGTTATACGAGTGAATGAACCAAAATTAAAAATCTCACCCTTCTTGCAAATAAGTTTTAGATCAACTTGAGTTGTCGTTCCAGAAGAGTATTTGATGTTTTTATATTTGAGTTTTTTAACATGATGTCCATTCTCATATTTTGATTTTTTGAAGGCTGACTGTTCATATAGAATTGGAAATATAGGTTTTTGTTCTTTACCTATACAGAAAACAGAGTCTATAGTAGATCTCTTTTTGCACTTGTAAGGATCCAGATTCTCGAAACCAAGGCATGTTTTTCCTATATGTGTATTTATCTTCTCATGCACCTTCTGAGCATCCAGATATTTTTTAATCTGTAGCTCTTTGTTTTGAAGTTCAATGTGCACAAATTCTTTTTCCTTCTTAAAGTAATTTTTAAGTGCTACAGAGTTTAATCTTTCACTTTCTTTACCTTTAATCTCTTTGTCTTTTGTTTCCAGAAGTTTACTGAAGTTCTTGTTCTCTTCTTTGAGTTTGGCTTCTGTTATTTTTAGAAGTCTTAAAATCTTTTCATTTTTAACAGAGAGTTCAAGTTTCTCATTTGTCAATATTTTCATCTCTCTTTTAAAAATATCTATTTCTTTTTTAGCATTAAAAAAAGTTTGTTCCAGACTCTTTCTTAGTGTCTTTTCTATAAAAAGCTTTTGCTTCCAATTTTCAAAGTCATTTGTTAGAATCATAACGGTATTTTCAAGTTCAGAAGATTCATATATAGTGCAAACCGGAGTTTCAGAAGAGTGATCCTCTGAGTCATCTGCCATAGCCATTCCACAAAACAAGGCTTCATCTTCACTTGACTAGTCATCCATCCATTTTTCTCTCTCAGCATAGTGTGCTCTTTCAACTGCGTTGTACTTGTATTTGTTCTTGTAATAGTGTTTGTCTTTGACGAGCTTTTACAGTCTTTTGAGTAATGACTCGGCTTACCACATCTGTAACAAACATCTTTCTTCTTGTTCAACTCCTCTTCTTTCTTCTCTACTTCTGACTTTTCCATCATCTGTACTTCTTGCTTTGGAACATAAGGCTGAGTAGGGCGTTCACTTCTGCTGTCGAATCTTCTATTCCCTTTAAATGAACGATTTCCAAACTTTTTGGTGAACTGTTTGGTAATAAGAGCTAATGATTCAGCAAACGAATTGATCTCATCATCTTCAGAATCAGAGAGATCTTCTGGATTGGTCTCCGAGATAAATGCCTTACTCTTCCCTTTCTTTTCCGTCTCTCTACTTCTTCTGCCCGACCCTCTGGATTCAGAGATGAGGGCCAGAGGTCCACCAACACTTGTCTTCTTCTGAATAACCTCTTTCTCATGTGCTTGGGGTTCCAAACACATCATGTAATGACCACATTTCCAGAACTTGATTGGCCTGAAGAGACATAGATAGATTTGACCATTCTAGATTCCAGCGTTTGAGGAATAAAACATTATTATCCTCTATGGATCCAGATTCATCAAGCACAATATAAATATCAAAAAACACAATAAGAACATGATGATTGAAAGTATTTCGTAGTCGGATATCTCACTTAGAACGATTACAATATTGATCTAACAGTATTTCGTCTCTAATGTAATCGACTTACATTTAATATGAAACCCTAGACTCCTATTTATATTGAAAGGACTAACCTATATAAGGAAGGAAAAAGTTTAAAGTAATTATAAACTTCCTTTTACATTAAGCATATCCTTTCCTTATTTTGTCACAATACAATTTTAATCCTAACAATCTCCCCCTTTGTGGCAAAATGAGTCTTCATCTCTTTAGCTCGAACATGCCTTCAAATCTTCTATGGGTCTGGCGAAATATTATCCGATCGTCAATGATCTTGATAGCATCCAAAATTGAATTTCTTCTCGTTGAGCTCATCCTTGTAGAACTCTTTTGATAAACACTAATTTCCGCAGATAGTCTGTTACCAATTCCCCACAAAGTTCCATCTGAATAAGCAACAATCTCGTCAAAGCGCAGGAATCTTTGTGTTTATCCAAATCAGGAATTATTTGATTAGGTTTTGCAATATGAACTTTCTTTTGTTCACTTTCAATAGCTCGTTGTAGATCACAAAGATAACTATATATGAATTCTTTTTGAATGTGTCGCACCACCGCTCTTAAAGCTCTTTGTTCGTCTAAATTTATGTTCTTCTTGTCTCTTAACTCTGTATACAAAGTTTCGAAGTCCAAAATGTCAAGATTAGTAAAATCAGCTTCGGAGAAAGTATATACTTTTCCATCTTCTCGTCGTACTTTGAAAGTTGGATACTCGACTTGGAAAATTTTGTTAGAACCAATCTGCATAATACCAACAATCTTGTGTCGTGAAATCACTTCGGATGGCTTTCGAGCTTTCATCTTCAGTATGTCAATATACTCTTTAACTTGAACTTGATCCATCTCCATAACCAAGTAATGTGCGCCAAGTCTTCTGATTTCATATTTTTCCTGAATATCCGTTCCATGGTTTCTTCAAGATAGGGTACACGGATTTGCGGATTTACTGTTGGTCCCAAAGGAGTCTACAAGAGTTCAAGGATATAGAAACAGTTTGTAGAAGGGGGGGTTGAATACAAACACACAAATTTTTAGTTTTTAAATTAGTTTATATTGATAAAAAAATTTACAGTTACAAGCGAAATTAGAACAAGTAATAAACCTATTCTATTGTAACTTAAGAAATCACACAGTTTGATGCACAAGGAAGTAAAAAAGAAAAGAGACAGAGGTTATAGAAATAGAAAGTAGCATGCATGAAGATGAAGAAGATATCTTCATCTTATTTATACCCGTTTGCATTTAATGCAAGACAAAAGGTATATGCCACGTGTCAAGCTTTCATAGGAAGCTTGTCCTTTGTTCAAAAGCAACCATGCTTTTGGCCGCGTGTGAACTGTACCATATCAAATATGATGGGGACATATGAGACAATCCATACGTCCTTTTCTGACATAGTATAAGGTTTGACTTTTGTGCATCGAGGATAAGATCAACGTTAATCTTGTTTGAGAAGCTTCACTTGATCGCTGAACTTGAAACTTCAAGGATGAACTTTCATGCTATCGCTGAGGCTTGACAAGACTTCACACTTTAGTTTAGATGATCCTTGCTATCACTGAACCGCTTCAGATCATTAGCTGATTATCCCTTTCTTCAGCTTGGTCTTCGACTTTCGTTGAATGTTCTTTTGGTGTGTTGGTTGATCTTCAAATATTCAGAGGTAGACTTGAGGTTCTTGATTTTCAGCGATCGCTGATAACGATAAGCGTATGCTATTGCTGAATTTGAACATAAGTTGACCAATGGAATTTTACTAAGTATAGAGGAATCATATTCAAATCACTAAGAGGAGTTATGATCCACAATCTCCCCCTATTTGATTATGATTAAGCAACATGGGAAAATTACTTGAAAGAATTAATAGGGACTTAAGAAATATTGAAGTAAAAATTTCTAAGTACTAATCTGTGAGATCTTTTTCAGCTAATCTATTATACCCATTGACTTTCATTTATAAGGATATGAAAACACAATTTTTACAAGTAGAGGCTTTAAGTAGATTCGCTGATTTAAATTTTAGAGAGAAATATCAAGAAAACCATCATTATCCAAGAAAACCATACCAGGTTCTGGAAGGTGATGATTTCATTTTCTTCATATCTTCGATCTTGAGGGAGAGAGGAGTTCAACATTGAGATGTTAGGGATTTCAATATGGCCAAGAATGCTTTCATAGTTGAATTTGGTTTCATGTTCGCTTTTAGAAGATGAACCTCCTTCAGCATTTGATCTTCTTCTTCTTGTAGGCTCAGGGAGAGGTGGAACTTGCACATGCTTTGACAGCCTTTGAAGTAGCTGATCCAATGCTCTTTCCACCACATCTTTAAATTTTGATTTGGAACCCTGAATGACATCTCTGATTTATAGCCATTCAGAGTATCCATAGAATTTTAAGAACTTTGCTTCTTTATTTTCACATCTTGAAATTCTGTACATTCGTACATATACCTCTAGACCACTTATTTTGGAAGGACGTCCTACGATAGTTGCACGAATGATTTTTGAATAAGACCTTCAAAAATTAAATCGTTTAGTGCACCAGCGTAGTTCTTTTTCTCTGTGACTTGTATTTTCATCAGATAGTGCATTTAGGATCTTTTCTTGAGCAAGGATAGGATTCACGATTTAGATTTTCATCAGATAGTGCATTTAGGATCTTTTTCTCGTTCAGCTTTTTAGTCGCTTCATCTCTTGCAGCATCCTCCCTGAGTATCTTTCTTGCAAGCTCAAGATCATTCTCTATTTGCTTCATCTTTGCGTCCCTAATTCTCTGAGCTTCTAGTGCTTGTGCTCTCTCCTCTTTAGATAGGAAGTCGAAATCATCTACCATACTGATTGGCACAGGGTTTTCTGGTTCATCGGTTAGCATCCTTATTCTTTTTGCTTCAAGTTCCTTTAGGAAATTTATTCGCCTTTCTTCTTCTTCAGGCTCGCTTATTAGAGGTCTTTGTGTGCGGCGTCTGGGAAGAAGGCCTTCTTCATCTTCAGAGTTAGAATCAGATATGTACACAAATTGCTCCTCTGATGAAGGTTCCTTCCAAAAAGTGGAGTCCTTTGGGGGACTAGACTCGCTGAGAATGGGAGATGGAGAGAGAGGTTGGTTAGAACCAAAATTTGGAGGAGAGAAAGATGGATAGGTTGGGGGTTCAGAGATGGGAGTATTGTAAGGGATAAAAGGAAGAGTTACCTCTACAGTGGTCTCCACCTTAGATAGTGGGATGGCGGCATCAAGATCTACCACTTCCTTTCCTTTGC
The DNA here is from genome assembly GCA_036898165.1 of Silybum marianum. Taxonomy (NCBI): domain Eukaryota; kingdom Viridiplantae; phylum Streptophyta; class Magnoliopsida; order Asterales; family Asteraceae; genus Silybum; species Silybum marianum. Next base: position 7,075,018 of record CM072540.1, on the reverse strand, counting down.
CTGATGGGTTGGACGGATCCTGAGAAGGAGGTGGTTCGTCCCCCAAAGGCTCCCTGCAGATTACTTCAGGCATGAAGTTGCCTGGTCTACTATTCTTAAAGTGCTCAAGAGCACCAGGAGGGATGTCATCATCATCATCTTCATCATTTCCCCCATAGTGAGGGATTTCATCGTTATCTTCATCATCGTCTTCTTCCTCTTCATCATCTTCTTCTTCAGCGACGACGGAAGGAGGATCTTGCTGTATGTAGGGAGATATCGGAGAGTCAGAAATTGTTTCATTGACCTGTCCGATTATCTCATCAACGATTTCTTTAGCGCATCTCTCCCTCTCGATGTTGTCAGTGGGGAGAACATGCACCATCATCGTTCGCACATTGGACCCAATGTCCTTCAGCGAGTCGGTGTGTGGTCTGGGTCTGGATGACCTGATTCAGCGAGGTCCGATCAGCAGCAGTGAAGGATGAGCCAGCCTTAGAGAGCTTAATCAGCATCTGCATCATATCGGACTGAGTCTTTTGAATAGACTCGAGCACAAGGTTTTGTGCTTGCACCTGTTTTTCCAGCTTGGCAATTGCTTGCTCATGAGCCAGATTGTCTGCTTTTACTGACTGAATGTCAGTGTAAACGTTATTCATTGTAGCCTTCATACCTGGAACACCTCTGAAAGATGTACTCGACAGACGTCTGAAGATTGTCCACCCTAGCCCTTATGAGAGTACATTCATTGACCAAGAAGTCAATAGCAGGGAATGTGGGGCTGGGAAGAACAACCTTCGGAACCTCAACAGAGAAGGGAGGAAGGTTGGAGGCAAACTTCTCCTGCTTGATCCGGCGCAGGTCTGCAGTAGTCTTTGGTTGGTGCGGGAGATTTCCCTTTGATACCGCCGGAGGGAGCAGCATCAGCTCTGGTGGTAGTAGTGGTGGTCACTGAGGTAGAAAAAGGAGGTGCGATACCCGATGAAAACATAGGCAGAGCAGCCAAAAAGAGCTCTGGTTAGATGAAGGGTGATAAGACACACTATTTACCTTAAGAGTATCATAAGGATTACTCTCAGGGACAATGTGTACGACGGTAGTGTCTTAGAATGTCTGTGAGAGACATGTTGAGGTCCTGTCATGCTGGCTTTCCAAAGCTCAGATTGTCGAAAAAACACTGAAGTTTGGACAGTCGTGCGATTCAATATCATCAGAGATAGGGACAACTATCTCTGAATCATATGTTTGTGTGAGGACCAAATAAGAAATGGTGGAAGAAGAAGAGAGGGTTGTGTAAGTAGTACCTGATCCAGTTTCAGCGGAGCTGGCTAAAACACTTTCAGTGACTGGAGTCGCTGAAAATGAAGGTAGTGTTGAAGAAACGACAACGGATGCAGAGACCGTTTTCGTGGTTGTGGCTAAAGAGGACGTTGGTATTGCGCCTGAATCAGAAAGGGAAGTCTATTGAGACACTCTCTTCTTTGGTTTCTTTGCCGCCGGTTTGTAAGCGATGGTCTTTTTGTGACTATCGATCGGTTCCTTTCTTTTAGAGGGAGTGGAGGTGTCTGGGATACTCACTGATGGGCTATTCAGTGAGACGGACACAGGTGCTGCGGCTCCAATGAGTTGCAGCATGTATGGGATGTAGGGAGCATCATCTGGATGGACATCAATGTCCAGAGACTTCTTGCCTACCATGGAGAAGCTTTGGTTGGCGACCTTTGGATATTCCTCCTTGAAGGCAAACTCCATGATGGTAGCAAATAACCTAGGCTATGGAATGAATTGGTCCCTCTTCCCAGCTTTCACCCTATTGTACATGTCGCTGAATATGTAGTCTGCATAGTTCAGCTTGTAGTTTGTGCAGAGAGTGAAGCCAAGATCTTGGAAGTGCTTGTTGGCTTGATCATGAGATCCGGTCTTGGAACCCAAGCACTGAATCACTTGGGTAAAAATGTATTGCCAGCGAGCTGGAAGGCGCTTCTTCTCCATCTTCGAACCCACAGATTTTGCTTCAGGGTTCTCCCATACATAGCCAATAGAGTCTAAAAACTCCTCTATCTGCTCCTTGGTGGGCTCAGAGGCCCATCGATGATTCTTACCTCTTGAGGGGAGGTGAAGAGCATTCCTGAGAAATCCCGAAGTGAAGGCGAAAGGGCCAAGAGTGGGGATTGTGAAGGCAATGGCAGGGAGCTTGTTTCCCTTGTCCGTAGTAAGTGTTGTGTAGTGAGCGGTTTACCAGAGAGCTTGAAGATGAGCAGTTATGCCAATAGGATTTTTGTGAACAAAAGCATACATCAGTGGACAAGTCTTGAAGAATGTTGCACCATCATTGAAGTGAGGTTTATCAGCAGGGATGTCCACCAAAGCCAAGTAGTTGCATGCCTTGAAGGTTGCTTGTTCCAATTCGAAGTGGCCGGCAGGAGCTTTTTCAAGGACAATCGGGGCACGCTCGTCAACTTGAGTAGATTTTCTTGAAGAGGCCATTTATGTTTCAAAGATTGGAACACCAAAGAGGAAGATCATGGTTTAATATAGAAGAAATAAACCATAATATGTCTTTGGTACAAAGATTACCAAAACTTGCAGAAGACAAACAAGTGTTTTGATGAACAAAGATCAAAATACTTGTTATTAACACAATTTTTAGAAAAGGGTTTTAGAAAAACTTGGTTAAGAATATCAAAAATGGTCTTCTGTTCTAAGATGAATCCAGAACAGTTTTTGAGAAAGAATTAGGGTTTTATCACATTTATTTGAGATTTAAAACATGATTTGATTATAAGCTAGAAGTTATAAATGTAGAGATGTGATAAACGACATTGTTATTTTAAATAAAGAATAAAGGGATAGATCAAACCATAAAAGTGAAAAACAAAGAAAAACACACAAGTGCGTGTTCTTGGTGTTCTTGAAGAAAACTTGAAGATTCGAAGAAGATTCTTTCCTTTAGAGAGTAATGAACGCGTAAAGAGTCAAATGAAGAGAAGACTTGCTTAAGTAGTAAGAGGAGAGAGAAAAGGAGAGCTAAACGACGGTTTTAGCTTTTTGAAAAGTAATGATGACCTAGCGCACGTTCCTAGAAAATTGTGGGAAAGGAAAGGTTGTGGTCCGTCATGTGTCAGATAAAGGTCTGACGTGTCCTTTTCTTCTTTGAAAATATTGAAAATGATTATCATTTAAAAATGTTAATAATTATCCTTAAATTCTTCATTAATATACAATAAAGGATTGTCAGTGATGAGTTTTTAGTTTGAAAACTTATTCTTTGAAAAAGAAAGGCATTCAGAGAATGTAAAGATTTAGAAACTCATACCTGAGTGAGATAAACCAAGTATCACTGAATTAGGATTCAGAGAATGGAGAGTTATTCAATGTTTAACATACCAAGTTCGCTGATGAGTAGATTAAATCTAGTTTCATCAAGAGGCTTGGTGAAAAGATCAGCGAGCTGATATTCAGTTGGTACGAAATGAAGTTCCACTTCTCCGTTCATCACATGATCTCTGATAAAGTGATATCGAATCTCAATGTGCTTGGTTTTGGAGTGAAGAACAGGGTTATTTGCAATTACAATAGCACTAGTGCTATCAAAATAGATAGGGATTTTGGAAAGTTTGAGATCGTAATCTCTTAAATAATTTCTCATCCATAGGATTTGAACACAACAGCTACCAGCGGCTACGTATTCAGCTTCAGCGATAGATGTGGACATAGAGTTCTGCTTCTTACTAGTCCAACTTACCACCTAATAGCTGACATCCACCAGTGGTGCTCTTCCTATCAATCTTGCATCCTGCAAAATCACTATCAGAGTAACCAATTAGATCAAACCCTGAGCCTTTGGGATACCAAAGACCCAGATTAGGAGTTCCCTTCAGATGTCTGAAGATTCGCTTTACAGCGATAAAGTGAGATTCCTTTGGTTCAGCTTGACATCGAGCACAGAGACAAGTAGAATACATGATATCAGGTCTACTCGCTGTAAGATACAGCAGAGATCCGATCATCCCACGGTAGGCAGTGATATTGACAGGTTTCCCATTTGGGTCCTTATTCAAAGTCAAAGAGGTGCCATAGGGGTCTTCATTGCTGAGCATTGATTCATGTCAAACTTGTTCAGCATATCTTTAACATATTTACTTTGACAAATAAAAATTCCTTTGTCAGATTTCTTAATCTACAAACCTAGAAAATATGTTAGTTCACCCATCATACTCATTTTGTATTCTTTTTTCATTCTTTTAGCAAAACGAGTGCATAGTTTGAGTCTTGTGGAGCCAAAGATAATGTCATCAACATATATTTGACCAAGAATAGTATGACCTTTATATTTTCTTAAGGATAGAGTTTGGTCAATTTTTCCACGAACAAATTTTTGTTTAAGAAGGTATTTTGAAAGAGTATCATACCAAGCTCTGGGAGCTTGTTTTCCGTAAAGAGCTTTTTGAAGTTTAACCAGGATAGTTTGGATCAGAGAACCCAGGAGGTTGTTCAACATAAACTTCCTCGCTAAGTTTACCATTTAGAAAAGCACTTTGAACATCTATTTGGAAAACTTTAAAGTCTTTATGGGCATCATAAGCTAAGAAAAGTCTTATGGCTTCTAATCTAGCAACAGGAGTGAAGGTCTCATCATAGTCAATACCTTCTTCCTGTCTGTATCCCCGAGCAACAAGTTTGGCCTTATTACGAATTACAGTGCCATTTCCATCCAGCTTATTTCGAAAAACCCATTTGGTTCCTATAACAGTTTTATCAGATAGACGAGGAACAAGATTCCAAACTATGTTTCTATGAAACCCAGTTAGTTCTTCTTGCATGGCAGAGACCCAACTAGGAGCAGAGATAGCTTGATCTATCTTCTTAGTTTCAGAGAGAGAAATAAAATTTACATAGAGACAGATATTACCTGTATATCTACGAGTCCGGATACCTGCATTTGGATCACCAATGATTTGATTTTTATTGGATGATTTGCAGTCCATCGTTGAGCTAGAGGTTGAGGAGACTGATCAACAATAGATTCAGCGATTTGTTCTCTTTCAGGGATAATGTTGGTTGTTTCAGCAACAGGTACTTCATTATTTAAGATCAATTCTGGAGGTGATTCAGAGGATTGATCAGTAGAAGATGAAGCTTGGATATTCACTGAACAATTTCCTAAAGAAGTATCAGATGGAGGAATCTGATTAAGAGGAGTGATATTGATCCCTGATGATGATGGATCATTGCTTGACATAGGAAGATCAGGGATCCCATCATCATTGGTTTCAGCATTAGGTTGGTTGCTGAAATAAGTTTCAGATTCCCCGTAATGAGATTTCATCCATTCATTCAACTCCTCATCTTCTTCAGGGATAGGAGTAGAATTTGTTGGGTGAGATTCATCAAAGTTGACGTGCATGGATTCTTCAACATGTTGTCTTCTTTTGTTGAAGATTCTAAATGACTTAGATACAGAAGAGTATCCGAGAAATATCCCATCATCTGCTGTTGGATCAAACTTACCCATATGATCTCTGTCATTCAGAATATAACATCTACATCCAAAAATGTGTAGATATTTCAGAGAGGGTCTTCTTCCATGAAATAGTTCACAGGAGGTCTTCTTGAATCGCTTCACTATAAGGGATCGATTCTGAGTAAAGCACGCTGTATTGACCGGCTTCAAATTCTGCACTGAGTAGGTAGATGCGATTCGCTGAGCATTGAGCGAGCTGCTTCAATGATTGTTCGATTTCTTCTTTCAGCAACACAGTTTTGCTGAGGAGTTCTCCTGATGAGAAGTTGTGAGTGATTCCTTTTTCTTCAAAGAAATTAAACAAGGTACTATTCTTGAATTCAGTACCATGATCACTTCTCATGGAGCGAACGATAAGATTGTTCAGAACATCCATTCTTCTGATAAATGCAATAATTACGTCAGGTGTATCACTTTTGGATCGAGGAAAGAATACCCATGTGTATCTGGAATATTCATCAATTACCACAAGAGTGTACTTCTTTCCCGAAAGAGATTGGACATTGACAGGTCCAAATTGATCCATATGGAGAAGCTGAAGATGTGAGGTCACTGAGGAAACTTGTTAAGATCTGAAAGAGGCTTTTGTCAATTTTCCTTTTTCACACGCTGAGCAAAGAGATTCCTTTGCAAAGGTATGGTTAGGGAGATCCCTGACAAGTTCTTTTTGAGATAATTCATTGATCGTCTTAAAGTTCAGATGAGAGAGTCTTTTGTGCCACAACCAGTTTATGTCTGAGAAGGCTCTGGAAATGAAGCACATGTTCTCAGAATGAGAGCTATTCATGTTAATGACATACGCATTTTCAACTCTTTTGCCTGTTAAGGCAAGTTTGTCATTAGAATCAGTGACGGCGCATCTATTCTTTAGAAATAGAACTTTGAAGTCTTTGTCACATAGCTGACTAACGCTCAATAAATTGTGCTTTAGTCCTTCAACGTAAGCGGCTCGGCTGAATGAAGTAGCTCCATTGGATAGAATTCCATAACCTTTAGTGTATCCTTTGCCATTTCCACCAAAGGTCACTAAGGGACCAACTTATTCCTTGTATTCAGAGAGTAGAGATTTTCTGCCAGTCCTGTGTCTTGAGCATCCGCTATCAAGATACCAGATACCTTTGGCACTCTGCATACAACAAAAGGATTAATTTTTCATAGGTACCCATATTAATGGGTCCTACTGTGTTAGTGGATGGAGTGGCGGAAGAGCTACTAGCTGAAAAATTTGTTTCAGTGGATATCTTCGCCTTGGAAGTTTTACCAACCTTGGTGAATTTTGCTCTTGCTGAGTTATCAACTTGAGCTACTTTCTTTCCATGAGCTAGTTTTTCATCTTTGATAGCATTAGGACGTTTGCTGGCAATATGGGTAGGTTCACCACAGTGATAGCATTTCCTATATTTGTGAATAGGTTTGGAATTGAAAGATTTTAGAGTGCAAGAAGAAATATTTTCAGGAGCAGAGCCTAGAATTCCTTTGTCCGATGTCCTTGGGGGTATAACAATTTTTTCAGGGACAGGTGTAAGGTCGATCTTAATTCAGGGAGTTGATCTATGAATAGATCCAGGGATTTTCTTCCCAGTTTTAGGATGACTTACTGAGGGACAGAGGAGTTCTTCTGTTTCTGAATTTTTTTGATTTTAGGAACGTGGTCAGGAACTTTGTTCTTGATCATTTTCTTAGAGTCATTAGATTTAAGAGCAGTCAACTTCTCAGAAAAAGAAGGATCAGGGATTGAGGAGATATTACATTCTGAATTTCAACATGGAACGATCATTCTCTGATTCTTTTTTATCAGGGTTATATCCTAACCCACTTTTGACTTTCAGAGGGATTTGAGCATTGATGATCTTGCTGACTTTATCAGAGACCTTGCACCATTCTTCGATGGTAGCTTTTTCAGCCTTAAGATCAGCGATGGCCTTTTTCCTTTAAGTGATAGCTTGTTGTCTCTCAATGTTTGTGGTTCGATTTACAAAGACTTGATCTTTTAGAGTTTCTTCAATCTTTGTTAGTTCTTTGATTTTTAAATGACAATTTTTTAGTTGTTCAAAAAGATCAATATTAATTTGTTCAGTTTTAATCTTTTCATTGAGAGCATTGTAAAAATCAACAGTCATAACATCAAGGGCAGACAGGTTATCACTTTCGGGTATAGAGGAGGTTGTTGGAATGTTTACCTGAGTTGAAGGAGACTCTGAGGAATATGTTTCAGAGACTTCTTCAGCTTCCTTAATTCTAGCCCTTATACAGAGGAAAGCAAGATCTTCTTCATCGGAGCCTGATTCATCAGATGTTTTGGCCGAAACATCTTCTTGATCCCAGTCAACTTCTTCAGCAATTAGGCCTTTGCCTTTTTGCTGGTTCTTTTTCAGATCTCTGTATTTATTTTTCAATTTAAAATACTTTTCCTTTTTATCAGAGTTCTGAGAGGTGGTGGGTGCAGCTACTTTCTTGGATCTACACTCACTAGCAAAGTGACCTTTTCGCTGACAGTTATAGCATATAGCAGATGCTTTTTCAGCGGGCAGAGTTTTTGACTTATCAGAGTCAGTGATAGTAGGAGGTTTTCGAAAATTGCTCTTTCTAACAAATCTTCTAAAGTTGTTTGTTAGAAGTGCTAGAGAGTTATCAAACTCAGAGATGTCGGCATTAGTGAGTTCTTCTGAATCAGTTTGATTTAATTCAGTGATAGAGATAATAGAAGAAGAAACTTGTTTTGAAGGTTCTACCTCTGAAGTCACTGGTGCCAAAGAAGTACTTTTGGCACCCTTGATATCATTTATGAGGTTTTTCCTTACAACCTGAGATTGCTCTTCATTTAAGAGCATTCCATATAAAGCACTAAGAGAGAGAGTTTCAAGATTCTTTGAGAGTTTTAGACACGTTGTGTACACTCCGCATTGTTCAGGTAGTGCCTCCATGAATTTTGTCAGGATTTCGGCATTAGAATATTCTCTGTTGACAGTTTTCATATCAATCAAGAGACAGTTAAACCTTTGGTGAATTTCAGAGAGAGTTTCACCTTTTAAGTGCATAAAACTTTCATACTGTCTTACCAAATTAATACATCTAGTGATTTGGACTTCATCGGTCCCTTCATATTGAATACACAAGGTATCCGACATGGCCTTAGATGTTCTCATTTTCATTACAGAATGATAGACCTCATCTGGGAAAGACATTGCAATTATGGATCTAGCTTTAGAGTCAAAAACTACTTCCTATTTCTCTTCTTCAATCCATCGATCTGGAGTTTTGATGATTCTCCTTTCAGCGATGGCTGGAGTGGTAGTGGTGGCAGGAACACTAGCTACCAGGGCTGTAGGAACAAATCGTTTATTTTCTAAATAGTAGGGGATCTTAGGATCTGACCCTTCTAGGAATAGTGATACCACTTGTTGGTCCCAAAGGAGTCTACAAGAGTTCAAGGATATAGAAACAGTTTATAGAAGGGGGGTTGAATACAAGCACACAGATTTTTAGTTTTTAAATTAGTTTATATTGAATAGACAAATTTACAGTTACAAGCGGAATTAGAACAAGTAATAAACCTATTCTATTGTAACTTAAGAAATCACAGAATTTGATGCACAAGGAAGTAAGAAAGTAAAGAGACAGAGGTTATAGAAATAGAAAGTAGCATGCATGAAGATGAAGAAGATATCTTCATCTTATTTATACCCATTTGCATTTAATGCAAAACAAAAGATATATGCCACGTGTCAAGCTTTCATAGGAAGCTTGTCCTTTGTTCAAAAGCAACGATGCTTTTGGCCGCGTGTGAACAGTACCATATCAGATAGATGGGAACATAAGAGACAATCCGTACGTCCTTTCCTGACATAGTATAAGGTTTGACTTTTGTGCATCGAGGATAAGATCAACGTTAATCTTGTTTGAGAAGCTTCACTTGATCGCTGAACTTGAAGCTTCAAGGATGAACTTTCATGGTATCGCTGAGGCTTGACAAGACTTCAACTTTGGTTTAGATAATCCTTGCTATCACTGAACCGCTTCAGATCACTAGTTGATTACCCTTTTTTTCAGCTTGGTCTTCGACTTTCGTTGAATGTTCTTTTGGTGTGTTGGTTGATCTTCATATCTTCAGAGGTAGACTTAAGGTTCCTGATTTTCAGCGATCGCTGGTAACGATCAGCGTATGCTATCGCTGAATTTGAACATAAGTTTACCAATGGAATTTCACTAAGTATAGAGGAATCATATTTAAATCACTGAGAGGAGTTATGATCAACATTTACCCACTTTGATTTGCTTTCCGTTAGCATCCTTTGCCACCGAATTTGATGAGGTAGCAGTTTCAGTTCATTTGTGTCTTTTGAAATATAATTCATTTCCGTATGCTTCAAATTCAGATAATCTTTAAACCAGTTTTTCACGGAGTTCCTTAAATTTGGTACATCTATCATCTCTTTATTGGACTCCATTTCAGCAGCTTCAGACATGCTCTCAAAGTTGGCGTATTAACTTCTTGAGTCACAATGGGACGTTGTCTTTGGCGGGAGGATCGTGCAGATGTCGATGGACCAGTAGTAGTTGGAGCAGATGGTTGAGACTGAGTTCTTGAAACTCGGCGTGTCTCCTCCTCGGGGCAATTAGGAGCAGAGCCCGGAACGTCTTGATCATGACGAGGTGTAGGAACGAAAACAGCCGGTCGACAAGATTCCTGAAGTTTAGTACGGAGAGAAGTAATGGCACCAAGAAGTTCATCATGATTCTTCTTTTGATCCGTATGCATATCGGTCAACCGCTGTTCGATGTCGGCTTTTAATAGGTCAAACTCATACCGAGTGACCGTAGGAATTTCCAAATTTCTTCTAAGAAGACCCATGAAGAGTATCTTCAGGTTTTCCGCAAGAAGTAGCTTCGGCAAGTAGATTGGCATACAACATGGACATTAGTTCATCATTGTTGTATTCATATCTATGTGGTGACGGAGATCGATGTCGAGGATCCGGAACAGAAGTCTGAGGTTGCGGAGGTGGAGTACGACTAGTGCTTGGTCTCGAGGAACTTGCTTGATGAGGATCCTGTGCATTAGAGCGAAGAGCAACACAAAACATTTGTTCCATGTTATCGATATGAGAGTGGAACTGGGCGCTTGTTTTCTCAAAAGTTTCCTGAACAAAGTGTTGCATTTCAGGAGTGATGGTATATGAAATCGGAGCTGTAACATTAAGGGAAACACCGGGCTCACTTAGATGACCCGTTGACATCACAGTTGAATAAACTGGATGACCTACGTTCAGTGGTGGCAGTGATGTGGCACTAGTAGGATTTCCTCCCAATCCTCATGGAGTGTCCGAAATGGACATCACTATAGGAGTTCCGACCGGGCCACGGAGGCTCGCAGCGTGTAGAGACTCGTGTTCCCTATTTTGATCTAGACTCGAAGTACACTCAAATGAAGTCGAAGCAGGTGAGCTACTGCCTCTTGTTTCAATAGCGATGTCTCCCGAATGGAGGGGAGCTAGATAAGGAGCTAAACTCACAAGTATATTTGAAACTGTAAGTTGTTGGGAGCCTTCAGATTGGCTAGGAGGGGCGTGCAATTGCGTTGCTAGGTCCACAGCGTCTTGTCCACTAGACATACCCAACGAATGAGTAGTACTAGCAGACGTGGTTACCTAGATGGGGGTATCGGGTATCGCGCTCACAATAGTTTTTCTCGTCCCATCACACACGCTCACATTTTCTTTTTCAACTAAATCTCCCTCCTCTCTCCTTATCTCTCCAAAGTCAGGCTCAGTAAACATGTCTAAAAAGGGATTCAGAGATTGGATCTATTTCAAAGTCGAAGGGTTCATTTGGCTCATTAGTGTCAGAAGAAGAATCTGATAGGGATAGTTGATGGCCAATTCGGCGGATAGCATTTCCTTCGACGGTTGTGGTGCGTTGTCGTCGGGTAAGTGGTTGATCAGCAAAGTCATCATCATTAGAAGATAAAGGTCGGGGGCGAACGCTGGTACGCCTGACAAGCATTTTGAAGCGAGGAATATGTTGGGAAGAAGAAGCAACCAGTGGGTTAGTAGGCGGCGGAATCAGGATAGCCGGGGCAGCAGTTGTTGGGATAGGCTGATCAGGTGCACCGCCCTCATCATTTCCCCTTACTATTCTCTCAACGCCCTGTTCAGGATCCCCATGGTCCTGAACCTGCTCGTCTATCCTAGGACCCTCTCCTTGCTCAGGATGTTCCTCATGGTTTGGCTCTTGGGTAGGCACAACCGGAGGTGGTTGAGCCATTAAGCCGATCCTCTTCCTATATGTTATAACAATCGGTGCAGCCTGATCAGCAAAGGCAAGTAAGGCTTCAGGGATAGGCATGATGAAGTCGAAGCGTCAATCATTAAGTTTGAGGAACTTGAGTGATTTGGTTGGCCCCAACGGAGATCCCGTTCTACGGGGAATATCAGGTCTTGACATCATCATCGCATGAACGAACAACTGAAGAAACCGTTGAAAGGGTACGAATATGCGATCGCGAAAGTTTGATTTGTCTTCAACAAGTTCTACGAAGTCCGTCCATATGAGCATTGCATAGGCGTAGTGACGGTTGAAAACAATCCGATGAAAAATCCGTAAGGCCGCAGTATTGGCTTTGTCAATTCCGGTATGTTTGCTTGTGAAACAACGATTGATGATGGTGAACAACGAGAACCAGATCTGGGGCAGGTACATCCTTTTGAACTGTCCGGGGCTTGTGAGTGGTTCGGGGGAGTTATGTCCTAGGGCCCGAATATCATTGCAAAGCTCCTTTTGGTTACAAGGGCATCAAATGGTCTGTCTTCGGTTGCAACAGGAAGACGAAGGAGTCGACGAATCCTAGAAGGTGTCAGATGGGTGACATAGTCATCGATCTTGGCAGTGAAGTGATGGTGGCCTTCAACCGGATGGTACGTCAAGGTATACCAGAACTGTTGGAGGTAAAAGAGGGGAACTCGATGATTTAGGGCGAAATAAAAGAGAAGGGGGTGGCGTTGAAGGATGTCGAGGATGATGTGGTGTTCGAGTGTGATGCTAAAATCGAGACGATAGTTGTTTGATTTAAGTTTCATAAGTTCGGCTCTAGGCATTAAGAGTTCGTCTCGGTTAACTACGTTAATACTGGGTTCGGTTGATCTTTCAGAGGGCATGGAGTGCTCATCATCGGAAAGATTTGGGTCGTTGATAGCCGCCATTTGAACTGAAAAATAACAGTTAGCAAACCATAGGAGAGAAGTTAGTTCAATGATAAAGATAAAAATGCTAAGGCAGGTTGTCGATCCTAATGTGGAGATCAAACAATTTTGTCGAGGGATACTTGGTCGATAAGAAACATTGTGATACATAGAAAGATGCAAGTAAGGATATTGGGCCTAGTGTACTCGACATTCAAAAGTTATCGACTACAAGGGGTTAGAGAAAAACACTTGACGGTTTCTAAGGAACACAAGTAAGGTTATCGAGTCAGTTAGGGTCGACAAAATTGTTGTCGGGTCAAGGGGATCGACCAAAAAACTTGGTAGTAATTTGAGAACAAACCTGAGGTAATCGATAAAAAATTATCGAGTGAGCCTTTGTCGAGAGAGAAAAAAAAACTTGTGCAATAAGCAATTCGAGCAAGTAAATATCGAGGAAAAATGTTGTCGGTAAACTAGCTCGAGAACATTACTTGGTAAAAAAAATGATTTTGTTGATCCATTGAGACTCGACTAAAACTTAAGTCGGGTCAAGGGGATCGAGCATAGCACCTGGAAGTTTTTTGAAGATGAGCTTGTCGACCCTGTGAGACTCGACAAAAAATTAAGTCGGGTCTTTAGGAGTCGATAAAAACACTTGACAAATTTTGAAGATGTGATTTTCGATCCTTTGAGACATGATAAAAATTTAAGTCGGGTGTGAAGGAGTTGATAAAAAACCAAGTTTAAGATCATGGAAATATTTCCAAGTGTTCATTAGGTTTAAGATGGTTCGAATGCAAAATCGGCCTAAAATCTAAGGAAATTTCTAAATTTTAGTGCGAAGAGTGTCGCCTAACAGGTCTAAGTCTAATCGAAACCCTAAATAAGCATAAATTAGCGTAAGAAGCAATCAGAAATATCAGAACTCAGAAACCCATTGGGTTTTCGGAATTGCAACAGTTTAGGGAAAAAATCGCTATCATGCAATTGATAAAATAAAAAATGTCAAGTATTAAAGATTAAGGAATTGAAATTGCGAACCTGATAATGTCCTTGGAATTGAAAAACTCGAAGATTTGAGAAAACAATTTCTAGAACAGATGAACTCGAGAAGGGTTTAGAGAGAAAGTGGGAAAATCAAAACTTGTTTGATAAGTAACTGTTTGAAAGAGGGGGGCCCGAGCATTAAATAGTGGGTCATCGAGTGATGACACGCAGCAGTCTAGCATGGAGCCATGGATGATGATGACATCAGGAAGATGTCGAGTGGAGTTTTTGTCGGGCCAGGTATGGTCGACAAAAAAAAATTATCGGGCCATTAGGGGTCGAGAAAAATTTATCTGAATTTGAAAAAACTAAGTTTTTAGAGAAAAATAAAGATAATTGCTCCCCCTTGAATGATGCTTAAGGTAAAAAAAACTTTGCTCCCCCTACAATCGTGAGTAAAGAAAAAACTTACCTTGCCGCTCCCCCTTGAAAGCTGAAAAGATTAGACACATGATGAAAAACAACAGAAAAGAAAGAAAGGCACCAACATGACGAAAGCAGTATGAGACCAAGAAATAATTTGAAAATACAGAACTGTAATTATGTTCAAAATCCAGAAAACGAGAAACCAAGAGTTATGAAGATTCACTTTAAATAAGGTGAATGTGCATTAAAACTTGGATGGACGTTTTGTGTATTTTGAAAAGACTGATTCAGAAATCAGGTTTTAAGATTTAGCATGCCCAACTTGGACACGAGGAATTGGAAGCGTTTCTCATCCAATGCCTTGGTGAACAGGTCGGCAAGCTGTAGGTCTGTATTGACAAAGTATATTTCAATCGTACCTCTTTCGACATGGTCTTTTATGAAATGACACCGGACATCTATGTGTTTAGTCTTCGTCTGTTGTACAGGATTGATTGAGATGGCGAATGCGCTTTTGAAATCACAATAGATTGGAATTTTGTCGAACCAGAAGCCGTAATCCTTGAGTTAGGTGCACATCCATATGACTTGTGAGCAACAGCTGGCAGCAACAATGTATTCGTCTTCCGTAGTGGATGTGGAAACACACGTTTGCTTCTTTGAGGACCAACTTACCATTTTGTCTCCCAATATCTGAATGTGGCCCGTTGTGCTCTTTCGATGAAGCATGCATCCGGCGTGATCAGCATCTGAAAAAGCAGTTAACTAGAAACCCGTATCCTTAGGATACCAAAGGCCAAGATCAGTAGTACCTTTTAAATAGCGAAAAATTCGTTTAACAGCACTAAGTTGAAACTCTTTGGGAGATGCTTGATATCTAGCGCATAAGCATGTGGCAAACATTATGTCTGGTCGACTAGCTGTGAGGTACATTAAGGAACCGACCATTCCCCGATATACTTCGGGATCTACCGCTTTTCCCAAAGGATCAGCGTGTAGTTTAGAACCAGGAGACATGGGAGTACCAATCGGAGTACAAGTCGTCATGTAATATTTATGAACATATCCGAGATGTTTTTGGACTCGTCGATGAATATTCCTGTCGAAAATTGTTTGGCATGAAGTCCTAGGAAAAAATTCATCACTCCCATTATACTCATATTGAACTTAGCAATCATGAGTTCGGAGAAGGCCTTACATTGAGTCGGGTTAGTCGAGCCGAAAATGATGTCGTCTACATAAGTTTGTATAAGCATAATATCACCATATTCTTTCTTAATGAACAAAGTTTGATCGATCTTACCTTTGGAATACCCGTTCTTGACCAAATAATTGGAGAGGCTATCATACCATGCGCGCGGGGCTTGTTTTAGGCCGTAGAGAGCCTTGTCAAGGATATATACATGATTTGGTTTGGAAGGATCGACAAATCCATTGGGTTGAGAGACATAAACTTCTTCACGGAGAACGCCATTGAGGAAGGAATTTTTTACATCCATTTGGAAAACAACGTAGTTTTTGTGTGTCGCATATGCTAGGAACATGCGAATAGATTCAATGCGAGCGACTGGTGCAAATGTCTCGTCATAGTCAATCCCTTCTTGCTGACAGTATCCTTTTGCGAGCAGTCGGGCCTTGTTGCGTATGACAATCCCATCTTCATCTTGTTTGTTCTTGAAGATCCATTTGGTGCCGATTATGGTTTTGTTTCACGGACGGGGAACGAGACGCCAGACTTTCAAACTTTCAAACTGATTGAGTTCTTCTTGCATGGCCACAATCCAGTCAGGGTCAGACAGGGCTTCGTCAATGGTGTTGGGCTCGATTTTGCTAAGAATTGAAGAGAACATGCAGTCGTTGGCTGAGGTTGATCTAGTTGTGACCGGTTTCGTCGGATCTCCCATTATCTGATCGCGTGGGTGAGAACGGACCCATCTGTTGGTGTGAGGAAGCGGTTGGAGTGCATTCTGATCAGGATTATCGTCCACATATGTGCCAAATGGAAGATCTTGAACGGATTCAAGGGATGGGGATACTCCAGAAGGTCGAGAGGAACTTGAAACATCCAACGGTGAAGAGTGTGTAGGAGGGGGAGAGGATGCCGGTTCCGGTCTCGTTGGTGAAGTCAGGGTGTCTCCATGAATTGGGTCGGACGGTACAGTATTGGTGGGGATAGCTTGAGGTGAGGATTTCGAGTTGATTGAGTTTGATGGAGGAGTTTGCTCACCGTTCGAGAATGTGCTTGCAGTTGCAGCAGTTGAGACGGTTTCTGTAGATACTGGCGGTCTAGTAAGATTAGTTGTCTCGGCAACCCCCAAAGCGGGGGTGTTGTACTCTATTAAAGTGCAATAGAAGGGCCAAAGTAATCCGAGTAAAAATTGCTCGAACAAGACATCTAAATCGGAGGCGGCAGTCTTGGACGAGGAGGCTTGATCAGGATATGACGAATTTGGGACAAGTTTCGAACCGTGTTGGTTGGAAGCTAAAACTCCGGTAAGTGTGGGTTCTGAACTGTCATGTACAGGAGCCATTTCGGCCTTTGTGTCAAATTGGACATTGACACTTTCCGTGACACATCTGGCGAGAAGTTCTTTGCCTTCATAAGTACGTACGCAACACCGTTCGGGTCTGAAATTGACTTCCAGTTCTTTGTCACAGAATTTGCCGATGCTCAACAAGTTGTGGCTTAGTCCTTGAACATAGGAGAAATCAGAAATGGTGATGTTCTTTTGAATAATGTCACCTAGGCCTTTGATTGGTGCTAAGTGATTGTTGCCAAATCTTACGTAACCGCCATTTTTCTCTTTGTAGTTGGCAAGCAGCTCCTTTTGTCCAGTCATGTGCTTGGAGCATCCAGAATCTAAGTACTACACATGACAGGCCTCGGGTGTGTAGTCGGAAGCGTTGGTTGTGGGCTTATCAGTCGGGTCGGAGTAAGCCATTAAACTAAATTGAGCTTGATGTTTAGTTTTCGGATCTTCATCATCATTGCCATGGTTCAGCCAGTGCTCATCTTCCGCCATTAAAACCTTTCCGGACTCCTTTTGTTTAGCCAACATCAGCTTATAAGTGAAGTAGTTGGAATCTTTGACTATTGGCTTTTTGCACTCTCAGGCATAATGGCCGGATTTGCCACAGTTGTAGCACAAACACATTTCCCCTTTGAATTTGTCTTCAGGTTTGACTGGCGGACGGTGCTCATCTGTTTTGGGCTTTGATTCAAACATGGCCTTGCGCACATAATTCTTAGTTCCCGAAGCATAGCGTTTTTTAATAGGATTGGAACGACGAGAGAATTTCTGTTGAAAATCTTTAGTGAGCAGAACAAATTGATGTTGAAATTGAGCAATTTCCGAATCATAATCAAATTCTTCTCGTTCAATTCAGGAATGACTTCTTGAGGAGAATTATGGGAAGAAGTTTGTGTTTCCTTTGCAACTAAGGCAATGGGATCAAAAGATTTCTTAACTTTGTTGTTTGTTTCCATAGCTTTGAGCACTTCTTCCTCGTCTTGCAGGAGGGTTTCATAGACTTCACGTAGATCGAGTTCAGCAAGAAATTTGTTGTGTTTGATTTGGTTGGCAAAGCGACGCCATTCAGGTTGTAGATTACTAACAAACTTCACGTTGTTCTCGATCTTTGTCTTTCGGCTTTCATTCTTGCTTAGTTCATTTATCAAGTGAACGAACCTGGTATAGGTAGCAGAAAGAGATTCACCTTCTTTGGCCTTGAAATCCTCATATTGCGAGATGCAATTTGTGATCTTGAGTTGATTCCCGATTTTTGTACCAAGCATGAATTTCTCAATCTCTTCCCACATGGCTTTGGCAGTTCTGTTGTGGCTATCGATGCTCATGTAGATTTCATTTGGGATACTTATCAAAAGATAGGACTTGGCAAGCTGATCGCCTTTTGCAATTTTCTTTTCGGTGTTGTTATAGGCAGACTTTGGCTTGATTTCTTGTCGAACAGGTAGAGGAGGGTCAGCATTCGTCATAGCAGAAGGGTTTGGTAAAAAACCGGAGGGGGTACTTCATTAATTGACCGCATGATTTCATCAGCATAGTCATTCCTGTCCACGAAGTCAAGAAATCGGTCTTTCCATTGTGAGTACTCTCCGGGGAACAGAATTGGGGGTTTGGTGTCTGAACCAATGGTCATGACTTCTCGTGTAGTCATTGTACTTGACCGGATGGTCTCGATCAGTGAGTTTTGGAATTTTTCTGAGTTTTCTTTGGAAAATAGAAGGTTTTCTCGATAGATGAAGCGCTGACAAGAATTTTTATCGGGTTAGATTGGGTTGACAAGTTTTTTTGTTGGGTGATAAGGGCTCGATAACAATTTTTTTTCGGGTGAGAGGGATTCGATAAAAATTTCTTCAGGTTTAAAGGGATCGACAAAAAATTTATGGATCAATTTGAGTTGATAAGCAGAAGTTATCGATCAGAAAAGACTATATAAAAAATTTCTTGGATGAAAACCGCATCGATAAGAAATTATATCGATTACTATTGACTCGATAATAAAGTTTGTCGATTAAGAGGACTCGATAAAAACTCAAGGATATTGAATCTGAGTTTTCTTAACTAGTAAACCAGAAAACAAGAACAAAGGGTTCTTTGACTAAAAAGAACAAGTCTTCTTATGGATAAGAATAGTTAAGTTCTCGAGTTTCTTATTCTTTAGTTAAGAACAAAAACCAAAATTCCTAAAGTTTATGATTTTTACTTAAGAATTTTTTCGTAAAAAAAGCTGCAAGAGTCACTAGTTCCTGAGTTTTCTTATGTAAAGAGTTTCAAAAGTAACCAAAATAAATTAGAAGAAATTTAATCAAAACAGATTAAACTATCCGAATAAAAATCAAGAGATCGTAATTGTAATCAATAAGAATTTAAAATTTTATCGAGTGAAGAGAGTCGACAGAAATTCTGATCTGGGCTTTAGAACAAATAGTAAGATTTATCGATTCAAGATAATGAGTTTAAATCGAAAACCAAGAATCGAAAAAAAAAAGTTAACAGATCTGGGTTTAAAGATTAGAAAGTTTTGTCGGGTCAAACTATGGATGTTTGAGTCGACAAAAATTCAAGTGCAGAAGTCGAGATTTTACCTTCTTTTTACGTTGATCACTTCAAAAAACAGCCAAAACTCATATCACAGTCTCTGATACCAATTATCTCATGTTCAACCAACCACAGTTGTGTATCTCGTTTCGGAAGTGACTAATGCGAAAAATTGGCTTTGGCATCGAAGACTATCCCATCTAAATTTCAAGAATATCAATCGACTCTTGATTGGGGGATTAGTTAATGGCCTGCCAAAGATCAAGTTTGATAAACCACACATCTGTGATGCATGCAAAAAAGGAAAAATGAAGAAGGTCACTCACAAACCAAAAGTAGAACACAACACCACACGACCCCTTTTACATTTAAGCATATCTTTTCCTTATTTTGTCACAATACAATTTTAGTCCTAACATCCTCCTTTATCTGATGATATCACATTTCTTGCACAGATTTATCAGAGTGTTAAATCTGTGATAAGTCTGTTCTAGAGTCTCTTCTGGAAGTGCTTGATAAATGTTGTACTCATTTAAGGCTTGAGCTCTTCTGTTCTTCCTCATTTTGGCACCTCCCTCTAATTGATTGGCTACCTGGCTGTTTCACAAGAATCAAGAGATTGAAAAATCTCAAATAGCCATGATTAGTAGACTTTTTGCCTTTTTGGCAATTTCCACTTTGGCCTTATCATCATCAGTTCAATTTCCCTTTTCTTTGGGAACTTGGCGAGCAGGGATTTTTTCAGTGGTAGTTGTAGGAGGTACCCTTGGAATGATGGTCATAGTTATGAAAGGACCATTTAGAACAATAGAGTATAGATTTGCATCTAGTCCTTCATAGAAATTGATCATTCGAATTTTCCATTGAGGATATTCGTCTCGGATTAGTGTAGGAGGTTTGGTCAAGGAACCAGAAGTGTAAACAGCATTAAAGTTTTGATTCGCCATTTTTCAGAGAAATAGAGTATAGATTTGCAGGAAATACTTTCGGAATTTAGATCAAATAAACTTTAAATAGATCGAAACAAAACGATTAGCTTACTGATTTCAGCGTTTAACCAAAATCACTGATTTTGAGAATATTGTATGAAATCAACAAAATCTCGAAAAATAGGGTTGAATGAAGAATAGTAGTTTAAAAACTGAAATTAACTGCTAGTTGAGTGGGATTTCTCCAAACTGGACGAGATCGAATAATCAATAGATTGGTTATCTAGCTCTGATACCAATTGTTGGAACCCGGATCCCTTTAAACTCAATTAATCAATAGATTTAATGAACAATATATGAGCGGAAGCAATATAAATCTATGATTGTAACTAGAACAGTAATTAAAACAGTAAGAACAATATGAAGATCAACTGAGAATTGTATTGAATAATCTGAAGATCGATTACAATACGTGGAATGAAAAGACCTATTTCTCTCTCAGATCGTCGACTCAATTACCATGATAACTAACTCTATTTATACTATTACAAATAGAAAGTCAACAAGCTAGCATATCACTAAGTGACACGTCACCTGTACTACTAACAGAATTTGTTACACACGAAAAGTGTGACTGCCACATCATTTATAGCGCGTGTGGAATGACAGTTTAAATCCAGAGGGTCTTCAAGTCTCTGGGCGCTTCTGGATGAGAGAGATCAGAAGATGAACTTCTGGTTTGCCTTCTGCAGTTTAGGACTTAGATAATTCTGGTTCATACTTCCATAAAATAGGTTCTAACAGCTGGTCACACACACACCGTGACCTTAGACGGGCCCCCACCGCCCAAAAGTCGGGAACACGCCGCCCAATTTGAATGATTTAAAACAATTCAATTTAAAACATCCATTTTATAAGACTTTAGCACACGAAGGGAACTCACCTAAATTGCCAAGCCACCTAGCTCACTCTCCGACTACGTACACACCAACCCAACACCTCATTTAGATCAATTAACTACAAGTTAATGACCCAATTATACATCCACACATCCCATCTATAAACCCCTTAGGCTAGGACACCACCTAACCCACTTAATTGACCTTTTAGCAAAAACATCAAAATGCTAAAACAGTGAGTTGCATGGCTTGCCGCGCGACTTGAAGTCGCGGGCCAGGTCCCGGGACTCACTGTTTGACCTGCATAATTCTGCTCGAACCAATAAACCCCAAAACACCATTTCATTTCATTTCCATCCATAAGACAGACATAAAACTTGTGTAAACTCGTACCAGAACCCTTCCCAACAAGAAATAAACTATTTAATCCAATCCATCCACTGATTCCATGGATTAACATTCCCCATAATGACCAAATTCCTTCCATGGAGGCTTGTTGATTGATTTTAGTCCAAAGAATGAAATGTGATACATAATACATAGGATAGACTTCAACACCAACACTATAAACCCAACAAACACTGACTTGAGGGTTTAATCAATCATACAACCAACTAAACCATAAAACCCCAATCCCTTATTCATTTATTAGACTCAACAAGTAGTAGAGATGAAGAAGATGAGTATTTATACCTCAGATTGTTGGTTGATTCTTCCTCCTTCTTAAAATCCTTCCCTCTTCTTCTTTCTTCTCCAAAATCGCACCAAGAACACACACTCTTTGCACACACTTAATTTCAGCCGTATTCCTCAAGAAATAAGGGTTTTCTCCCTTTTTATTTGTTCATCTATCTTCAGATGACAACCTTAGTCCTTGAACTTTAGGATGTTAGACTCCATCCATCCAAACTGAGTTTATTCCTACAAAATTGATTCCGGGTTATTACAGTTGCCCCAATCTTGGGCACCCAAACACGTCCTCGGAATAGTGTCAAACCGCTCATATCCTCCGTTAACAACAAGTGTTGTTTCACCATGACTTCATCCTTTAAATGTTCCTCAAGTAGTTCTTCTGCTTGAGAAGTCTTGATTCGGTCGATCAAACTTGACACTGTCAATTCTTGTGAGCACGGCCCGCGTTCCGCTACCGTACTCCTTCCTACTTAAAGCATCTACCACTACATTCGCTTTACCAGCATGCTATAACAACTCACAATTGTCATCTTTAAGAAAACTCTAGCCAATGTCGTTGCCTCATATTTAGCTTCTTTTGATCGAAAATATGCTTCAAACTCTTGTGATCGGTGTAGAGTGTACACTTAGTTCCATAAAGATAATGTCGCCACAAATTCAATGCAAATACCACTGTTGCTAGTTCCAAATCATGGGTTGGATAATTCTTTTCGTGCTCCTTGAGTTGCCTTGATGCATAAGCAATCACCTTGCCCCTTTGCATTAACACACATACTAATCCCATCTTTGAAGCATCGCTGTAAACCACAAAATCTTCAGATCCTTTAGGTAAAGAGAGAATCGGTTCTTCACGCAATTTCTTTTGAAGAGTCCGGAAAGCCTCTTCTTGCTTGTCGGTCCAAATGAACTTCAAGTTCTTCCTTGTCAATGCAGTCAGAGAAGATGCAACATTTGAGAAATCTTGTATAAACCTTCAATAATATCCCGCAAATCCTAAGAAGCTTCAGATCTCGGACGGGCTCTTAGGAGGTTCCCTATTCATCATTGCTTGTATTTTGGATGGGTCCACCTTCACTCCGTCTTGAGTGACAACGTGTCCCAAAAATTGAACCTCTTTTAGCCAAAAGTCGCACTTAAAGAATTTGGCGTAAAGCTTCTCTTTTCTTAACACTTCTAAGACTTCCCTAAGGTGTTGCTCATGGTCTAACTCGTTCTTAGAGTAGACGAGGATATCATCAATAAATACTATTACCGATTGATCTAGAAATGGTCGACACACTCGATTCATCAAATTCATAAACACCGCCGGCGTGTTCGTCAAACCAAATGGCATCACCAAGAATTCATAATGTCCATACCGTGTCCTAAATGTCGTCTTTGCCACGTCATTCTCCTTCACTTTCACTTGGTGGTAGCCCGAACGTAAGTCAATGTTTGAGAAGCATCCCGCTTCTTGTAGTTGATCAAAGAAATCATCAATTCTTGGGAGTCGGTACTTGTTCTATACGGTTGCCTTATTCAATTCCCTATAATCGATACACATTCTCATCGTGTCGTCTTTCTTCTTCACAAATAAACCGGAGCTCCCCAAGGCGACGAGCTTGGTCTCACGAAACCCTTCTCTAGATGGTCTTGTAGTTGAGTCATCATTTCTTGCATCTCGGATGGTGCCAAACGGTAGGGCGCTGTTGCAATCGGAGCGGCCCCTGGCACGAGGTCTATTCGAAACTCTACTTGCCTATCGGGTGGCAAATCGGGCAAGTCTTCGGGAAATACGTCGGGAAGCTCGCTAACAACTCGAACATCTTCAATATTTTTCTTCTCCAATTTTGCATCCAACACATAAGCTTAGAACGAAGGACATCCCTTGGCTAACCATTTGCGTGCCTTTGCTAGGGTTAGCAATGCTATCTCAACTTTCCTTCTCTATCCATAGACCACCACCATACCACCATCCGCTAACGGAATTTGGATCAACTTTTTGGAACATAAAAATTCGGCTTTGTTCTCGGCCAACCAATCCATCACAATTACCACGTCAAATCCTCCTATGGACATAGGCATGAGATTTATCCCAAAATTGTTCCCTTCGATCTCTATAACACAATCCTTAGAATATCCCGAACTAGAATTTGTTTGCCATCGGTTCTTTCAACAATATGGGCATCCTTCAAAGTTCTGATGGGTACATGTAGATTTGGGTAGAAAGAAGTGGACAAAAAAAGAAAAAGTAGCACCGTAATCAAAAAGAACATGAGCAGGTACAGAATTAACAAGGAGCGTACCCGACACCATGTCCGCTGATGCCTTCGCTTCATCCACCGTCATCTTGAAAGCCCTTCCCACAATCTTCTGCCCACTACCCGCTTTGGCTTGAGGAGTCGCCGACTTCAACTTCGGGCACTCATTCCTGAAATGGCCCGGATCCTTGCACTCAAAGCATGTGGCCACTTTGGTTGGGCAATCACGAATTAGATGTCCACTCTTCCCATATTTGTGACAATTACCCGAGGTCGGGTTACAAGCTCCAAAGTGTTTGCTCCGGCATTTGGAGCACCAACTAGCTTCCTTCCTAGAATCTGTCCTTCGGTTGTTGTTGTTGGTGTTGTTGTAGTTTGACCTCTTAGAAGGCGTCGGATGCCCTTCCCACTTCCTCTTTTCTCCAACCATCGATCTTTCCTCGGTGCATAAGTTACGCGCATCCTCATTATGCTGAGTTTCTTCGATTGCTTCTCGGAGAGTAGAGGGCCTTGAAACTCGAACCATCTCCATCATGTCGGATGGCAATCCTCTGATGAAGGCCTTTACCTTCTCCTTTTCGGTCGGGGCCACATACGCCACTTAGCTCAACTTTCCACAAATAATCGTGAGTATTCTCTCACGGTCTTGTCTTCCTTCTTGAGGGCCCGAAACTCATCAATAATTCGGTCGATCGCCCTTTCACTTCAATACTCTTCCATTATCTTTGCTTTGAACATCTCCCAAGTAAGCATGGACACGATTGCAGGTTCAAGGAAGATTGTAGTGATATTCCACCACTCTAGCGCATTACCCCTAAGCATTTGCGAAGAAAACTTAACTTTCTGCCTCTCCTCACAGTCACTTGAGCCAAAAGCTTGCTCTATCTCCCGCAACCACTTCATGCACATCACCGGATCATCCAAACCTGAGAATTCGGGTGGCTTGATACACATGAAGTCCCTGTACGAGCAACTTATTCCTGCTCTTCTCACTTCAGTCACGGGTGTCTCTTCAGTAGCATGCACAGCTCCATTCCCTCCAGAACCTCCCACTTGGTTCTCGGCGGTCATTTCATGCCTCTGATAACTGGCATCCCTTTCCTCAAACATCTTGAGGACTACTTCATGTTGCTGAGTCATGAGAGAATTCACCGCCTGTAGCAACCCGGACCTGCAGTTCATCTTGAGAACCCGCCTCTACCATTAGAGGTCCTCCCGCGTTAAGGTTGAGTGGCGGGATAGTAGTTAATCTGGGTGAGCCTCTATTGGTGAGAGGAGGAATAACCGGAGGTTGTTGAGTAACCTATATTGTCGTTATAGGGTCTGGATTTGTAATATTGTTAGTAGCACCTTCAGCTTCGTTCCGCGATCGAGTATGCGTGTTCACCATCTTAGTCTGTCAAGATGGCAGAGTAGGAGTAAGACATGGCTAAATAATACGTACAACACATTCACCAGTCATCGCAACAATAGTAAAATAAGTATACTCAGAATACAATGTACCCAAAATAGCATTAGCTACATGATATCTTGGATATATCATACACATAAGAATTCCTACTACCACAGTCACATTTCATGATTAGTGCATTTCCGTCGACTCTAAAGCTCTCCTATCTCAAGAGTGTCTACCCATTCTCACAATTTAACACTTAAAATCTCAGCTTAAGTCTAGGCATCTTAATTTCACACCTAGTTCACTTAAATTAGAGCTCTGATACCAACTTGTAACACCCTAAAAATGTGAGTTAATTTAAACCAAATAAAATGTGGAATACAACTTCATAAAATAAATATCACCCATAAAGATGGGGAGAAGTAAGACAGTTTACATCATCAAATGAATACTAGATGACAACCTATTAATCTATACAATTTAGAATACAGATTAAGTTCGGGTGTCTCTAAATCCTCAAAATACACTTCCAAGTAACTCCGTCTATACACACGAAGGTGTACTTCAAAAAGGATGCCTCTGCCAACACCTAGCTTCACTCAACACTTCAAGCCCCACTAGGACGATCACCTGATATACATGTCATTTTAAGAAAAAATGTTAGGCTTAAATCCTAGTGAGAACAAACAATTCAAATATGGAAAGCTAATAAATCTTTGAAAGCGGTAAATAAACATTTAACCAAAAAGCTTTTCCATAAAAAAAATTTTGTTTCATCCGTGATTTACACCTAAAAGATACGCCTTCTTTCTTCTTGAGGGAAATGTTCGGGAGCGACCCGCCATCGCACTAACCTCAACCCCAAACCGGGATCTTTAGTTAGTGAAAATAAGCACGACCAGATATCAATCTTCGGCTATCCTAGTGATCAATTCAACCCCAGACTAGGGTGTATTACTTATCACTCTTCTGTACAAGCTCAACCTCAAACCGGGATCTATCACTTACTCCATCCTCAACTACTTCTAACTATTGTGCCTATGGATCCATTTGCACTATTCTAATCTTCTTAATACACCCATTTCCGATGTATTATCTTCTATTCACAAGATCTTTGTATGATGACTTACCATGTCCAAAACCTTCCTTCCAAAATTAGGTCAAAATAGCATTTAGTTTCAAATGACATACTTCCCGAAATTAAACTCATACAATTATTTTAAAACTGTCCGTTACACTCATTACAACATTTCAAAGAGAAACTCTTTGTGACACATTTTGAGTTAGTTTACCAAAATCTTCCAAGTATAGAAATACTTGTTTAAACATCATATAGGAGGTAAAATACATTATTTTGACATGTATAAAGTTTTAGAAAGGTAAGAATGAACTCACAATACTAGAGTTTGAGGAAACCCTAGAAAACTTCCAACTACACTTGAACTTCTAGAGAAAGGATGAAGCACACTAGAGGCTTGAACCCTAACACTTGAGTTTCAAAGCTTGATCTTGATCACTTGATGGAGAGCAATAAATGCTCTTAAAATCGCCCCTTAGGGTTTCTTCTTCGGAGTAAATGCAAGAGGAAAAGATCTGATATTTGCAATAATTGAGAACTTAGCCAAAAAAAACCCGTTTTTATACTTCAGACCAACAATTGAGACCACGAACTGCGACGCGGGCACTTGGCCAGGTTGCAGTGGCTTGGTCGCACCTTCCCAAACCAACTCACGGTACATAAATTGTGACCTAGGATTGCAATGGTGACACTTGGTCAGGTCGCAATTTCTGGTCGCACTTCCCTTGGTCGACTTACTGTACAACAACTGCGACCTCATACTGCGATGATGACACTGGCTTGGTCGCACTTCTCACTATCGACCTACTGTACATCACTTGCGACCTCCAAACTGGGATGGTGCCCTGGCTAGGTCGCACCTGCCATGGTCGCATTTCTCATCTGAAAACCCAAAACGATCTTAACACCCCACCTATCAAAATACCAAAATTGTATTTATTAAAGAGGGTCGTGAGACACGAATTTCAGGGTGTTACACGGTACCCGAGTCAATAGGGAGATTTAAGCACATGAGATGGTGAATCGATGATTGACCACACAAATTGAGTAACGGAGGAAGAAGACAAAGGTGTTAGATGAAAACGGCCATGCAGAATGGGCCGGAGAAGATTTCAACAAAGTCTCTATTAAAGCGTTGGGTTTTAGGGAGAGATTTTGTCGCCTGAAAGGTTGAAGATGTGTTGTATGGATAATTAGATATGACTTGTGAGGGAAAATATAAGGCGGGAGTTTAATTTTCATTCCCTCCTTTCTCTAGCGGTTATGTGTTTTTAATTCAAAATGGTGTATGTAAAAGTTTACTAGAGTCTGATAATCAAAATTTGATATAAGGTTGACCATTTGATAGGTTGGTAAAAAAAAATTAAAATGTAAGAGTTCTCTTAATTGATAACTAGAAATCTACTATCTTCCAATACAAAATTAAAATGATGGAATAATCCAAAGAGTCGGTGGAAGATGAATGACGGAGAATATATTAAGGTTTTCTAGACAAGTAGTTTAGACTTTTTGGTAATAGATAAGAGATTTAGAAAAATAAATAAATAATACTATAAAATGAACGACCAATTAACTATGTACATAGCTAATGCATATTCGAGCCCTTATCATATATAAGATTTTCAACATGGTATTCCCAATGGCCTAACTAAGTGAAAGCTTTGACTAATGTTTGATGTCTATGGGTCCTTGAAGTGGCCCTAAGTGAAATTTTATAACTGAAAACTAGCTATTGTTAAATGTATCTCTCTCTTGTCAAAAATAAGAGATATAGTCTCAATCTAAAATGGTCAAAAATTTGTCCCGGCTTCAATTTATCTTTTCATAACCGGTCGGGTCGCCCAATCTCCATGTTTTGTAACCGGTCCTTAGAACGAGTCTCGGGCCGGGTCCAAACCGGTTCCAAAAAAAATTTCTCCCAAAAATCAATTTTGAAAGTAATTAAAAAATATTATTTGAAATTACACTTTAAAATCTCAAATTGGGTCATTCAAATAAACTTTAAAAAACAATTTTTTAAATCTTTTTTATACAAAATTGTTAAAATCTGTTTATGGTTATGATTTTTGAGATTTAGTATAGAAACACTTACAACAACTTGAAAAACGTCAAAAAGAGCTCGAAAACTTAAAAAAAAAAAGACTTGAAGTTTTTGGTAAAGAACTTGATATATAATTTATAAAGACTTGTTTTTTTAAATAATCGGGCCAATCTATAAGCGGTCCAGGTCGAGCCGTGAAATTTCTTTAAAATTGTAACCAGTTACAGTCCGTCGAATGGACCGAGCCCATTTAATCATCTCTAATCTGAATTGGTCAAGTTGATAACTTAAAACCTCTAAAACTACAAATAGTAATGTTAACAACAATTTTGTCTCAAAATGCTCGTAAGTAACTTCTGTGGGAAATCAGTTTGTTTGACTTTAAACGTTGTGTTATCCTATACTTTTTGAGAAGCAACAACTATATATGAACCACATCAAAAAAATTAGCATGAATAATATCGCAAGCAATATTTGGCTTTTCTATCCTAACCTATATCATTTCAACTTGTGAGGTATCTTTTATTGTAGATTCTAGTGAAATTTTGTTTCTTAATATATGTTGACTACTTTTCTAGTCATTTCATATGTTAGGCTGTGAAAGTACCTGTTAAGGAGTACGAGTTTCCTGAAAAGAGATGGCAAATATGCAGTCTCGGGCTCTCAACTGGTAATTATTTGTGAAAACTATATTTCTAGTTACAAGTAGTTTATTTGTCTTGATGCATGAAAAATTGGTTGCAAAAAACTATTAATTACTTGAACAAATCAGCTAAAGATGCATATAGATCCTTCTTATTGACTTATAACTCACATTTTATGAAGGACATCTTTAATGTTCACCGGCTTGATGTGCAGGTACCATATATTTCTCTCCTCTTCCCCAACTAGGAGAAAGAGACATTAGTGGTCACAATTGTTGTGTATGCCTGGAATCGAACCCTAGACAGATGGGATATTCCCCTGCATCCTCCAGAACCTCAACACCATGGTACAACATGTTTATAGTTATTCCATCACCTTTTTTGTTGATCTCATTTTAATTTATTTTTTCTCATTGGGACTTTGCTCGTTTGAATCCTACTAGATGTCCGTGGACTACAAGTCCTAAAATATGCTTATGGACCGGTGGGCTAATAAATATGCCAAGTTCAAGTCATAAAAAGAAAAAGTAAATGGGACCAAGAATCGCAATTGTTTTGATTTCACATCACATAGATGGAGGCTCGAAATGAAAATGTTAAATAAACTAAAACCGAATAGATATGTGCGTGATGCGGAAGCAAGTGTTTATGTTTATCTGCTTAATTAAACATGTTTATTCATTGATTATAACAGGCGGTTGTTGCATCCTTTTGCTTTTCGAACCCTCCAAAGCTAAATTGAACATAGACAGTAATGTATCCAAGTTGAGGCGTAAAGTAGAAGGAAGAAACCGAAATAGATTTTGCGAAAGCAATCCTTATGGCATCAAAACCCAAGTTCTACGATATTAGTTCTGAAAGCTAGTTTTGTTACAATTCATCGTTTACAACCTACAAGTATTATTCCGGAAAGTAGTTTAAAAGGGTAGTTAATTTGTATAACTATGAACAAAACTTGAGTATCATATTTCCTTGGGTTTCTACTTCTCATCATCTCATGTGCTTGTCTTTTGAACCATTTCATATGGTTATTCAGTTTATTTAGTGGAATAACTTTTTGGGGTAGATTTTAAATGAGAACCGTAAATAAACAATTATTATGGTGATCGTCTTTAACATATATAGTTGGCTTATTCATTATAAATGATGAAAATAAATGACATTTGAATATTTTTTTGGGTTATAGTGAATAATTTATGAAATAGTATTTTTATATGATTCTTCTTTAAATCTATTCCTAATTTTTCTGAGAGATATTTTTAGATGCATGAATTTTTTTAACAGATTTAAGACCGAAAAGCTTTTATGAGAATGCTTCAAAACTCTATAATTATGTATTTAGAAATAAATAAATAATAATCTATACTATATTATAAAGTATTTGGCCAAAAACTCTTAAAAAACATATTATTATGCAATAGGTACAATTGATTAAAATATAATTACTTAAAATTCAAGAATACAAGTTATACATGCATTGTTACAACTTATTAAAGCTTCATGTTTGAATTCGTGTAACTAACTATACAACTAACTATATAGATAAACATCTAATTTTGAATATAAAAAAACTAACATATAATAAAGATAATCATTCAACTCTAACAAAATGCTTAATTTATTATATTTATAAAAAAAATTATATTATTAAACCAAAATATATTATTTCATTATTAAACCTAAATTATAATTTAAAAAACGGAATTAAAAAAAGTACACAAATAAAATCGTATTATAACATTGGTAGAGACAAAAAAATAAAATAAAACATTAAAATTAAGATGGATCTCGCTGCATTGCGCGAGTACCCTTCTAGTATTAATAATATGTGAATGGGTTATTTTGTAAATGTCTATGGTCCACCGCCCTTTTTAGAATAAACTTAAAGATACATATTTATATATAGAAATACTTATTCGATTATGGTCACAAATGTCAGGATGGCCGAGTGGTCTAAGGCGCCAGACTCAAGTTCTGGTCTTCGTAAGAGGGCGTGGGTTCAAATCCCACTTCTGACAATTTTATGTTATTTTTTTCTAATTGAGATTTCACTTTTGAGTACTCCGTCTTTTCTCACCCCTTAACATATAAATTACAAATAATTGAACAACTAATTATTTTCTCTTGGATCTACGGGAGCAAAGTCTATTTATAGAAAATTATGTCATCAACTCATGTGGGTAGAAAAACTGTGCAAAATCCCCAAAATAACTTAATATACTACATACTATAATATAAAAGCAGGAGTCGTGTGAAAGGGATCAAAGATATATAGCATCCGTAGCGGGATAATTTGTCAGGTCCATTGACCAGTCTATGAATTATATATATTACTGACGACAGTCAGTCTAAAAACCATTAAATCAATCTGGACTGTTTAAATTAATCATGAGATTCAATATGGACCGTTTAAACTCTTTATTTTACGGTTATAGCCCGCCACCATCAATTTAATATTAAACATCACTTAAACTCCCACATTTTATTCCCCAAGCCCCCCACAATTCCTTCAACCCACTTCCTCTGCACGGTTATATTCAAACCCTTCATCGCATTCCCTTAATTGATCATACGATCAATTTGATAAGGATGAAGCCATGAACCGTTCATGAACCGTTCACTTCCTCTGAATGTGTCTCATTTTTAAATTGTACTTTTTTTCATATAACCCATGGACTGGTTTATGATTAAGAATGAAAGATTTATTAAATATATATAAGAAAGAGAAAACTAAGGTGATAGAAAAAAACTGATATGGTAAAGCTATAAACCATTCATGATTTACTATGATGCTATCTATAAATTTGAGAGTTATTTTGTGATATAATTGAAATTCCATTGATAAAATAGTAAATACTCCAATTGTTTAATCATCACTTTTTAAATAATATTTTTGATCGGTTCTTATTCGGAGGTAAAATTATAAATAATATATGTTTGATTACTTATAAAACATCATATAAAATATAAATTAATAATTTCTTATATACTAAGATGAGAAGCGATGTTGTGTATATCATTTGTTTGTGTTAGCATAATTTGATCTTGTATTTAGAAAGAAAATAGTTTTTAAATATCCATAAAATAGTATATTGAACAATATACAAATAAAGTGGAAGATTGAAAGGTGTTTTATAAATTCGGCACTTTATTAAAAAAATACAGTAAACTACTATTTTCATCCATATGGTTTGTCATTGATAGGATTTGCATCCCTTGTGGTTTCTAAATTTTGATTTTCATCCCTGTGGTTTTAAAGTAATTTCTGTTTTAGTCCTTGTGAGTCACACTGTTAGAGTGAATTGTTAAACCTCCTCCCATGTGCCTTAAACATTAGGGTAAATATTTCTTTTCCTTTTTTTTTCAATTGATAGGTGAAATTGAAAAAGAGAAAGGAAAAGACATTCAAATGTTATCAAATTAAGAAGAGGGAAAAGGTTTTGATAAAAACCAAAAAACAATTGAGAAAATAGGAAAAGACATATTTACCCTTATGTTAAAGGCACATAGGAGGGGATTTAATTGTTGTAAGTTATAACTAACAACATGACTGACATGAATAAAAACTGAATTCGTTTGGAAACCACATGGATGAAAACAGAAATTTAAAAACCACAAGGACGAAAATTGTTATCGAAAAAATTTAACTCTAACAGACTTAACAGAACTAACGGAAAAAGAATTAAAAATGTAATAAAAATTAACGAAACTAACGGAGACTTAACGAAAAATAGACAACTGTTAATGCTTACCAACTGTCACGAAAAATAAAAAGCTATAATCACCAAACCACAACTTTTATCCTTCGAAAGATGCAACGTTCGATGATCGAAAAATGAAATTTTCTTACCGTCGGCTTTCAACGTCAATCCAACAACAAGTATGTTATCAAAAAATCACCAAATTCTCACCGAAACCATACTGAAATTGCACCGAAACCTCACCGAAAATTTACGAAACAGTGTTACGAAATCGTATCAAAACTTATCGAAAGTGATCAAAACTCATCGAAACGATATCGAGACTTACCGAAAGTGATCGAAACAAGTCTCTACCGACTAAACTAGCAGCTTCGGATGGCAAATGAACTAAACTCACATGGCCTAAACAATCATCTTCGGATGACCAAAAAAAATATTAGGCTCGCATGAAAACAAAATATAGCTTCCGCATGGAGCTATTATGCTTACCAAGCTTCGGATGATATTACAACTTTGGATGACACAATGTTTGACCAAGATACTTTGGTTAACCTTCCTATGAAACTAAGGTGGCGTTTGTTTTTTAAGAGGTGCTGAAGTCTGAAGTCTGATTTCACCTCTGAACTTTAAGAGGTGGTGCTGAAGTCTGAAATCTGAATCAGTTAGACTGTTTGTTTTTGCATCCTGACAAACGTCTAAATATCTATAATTGTCTTTCCAACATGGTCCACACTAATTCACAACCATGAACTACTAACAGAGAATAATATAATTATCTGTTTATAATAAAGTTTACAAAGCAAACAGTTGAAACGATGTGTATAAGAAGCTTTTGGTTTAAGGTAGTTCAGAATACAACATGCCAACATTTTTTTTTTGCACAGCAAGCCAAAACCTTTATTACCATCAAGGAATTCCCAACCAAAACAATACAAGCACATGCCACGAAAAGTGACAGTAAGTTCCAAGCAACTACACACATAGGGCAACTAAAACAAGACAACAACCATTAAGCTCAAACCAACAGAAAGAAATATGTTAAGCAAAAAACAACCCAACAGCTTCTATTTCCATCATCACCATCAGCACCAGAAGCGATTTAGCAGCACCAAAAGAGGTTCTAAACAGCCACAAAACACATACTTTAGTCGTTTACCAGAGATAAACTCCCGCGTCTGCTCTACTATTTCGAATACGCCCCTTGTGTGTCCCTACACCCTCTGATCCAGACATGTACCCACAAAACCAACCTCTCTGTAGCCTTCTGATCTCACTGCCCTTTTACGAAACGAATCTTTGCGTTTATCTCATGCCTGAGGGATCTGTCAACCACCAGGTCCATTCAATTTTCCGGTCTCTGCTCCGACTGCCGATCGATTTGTAACACCGGCGTTGAAACTCAAAGATGCAATCTTCCAACTTTCTTTTGTCATTTTTAAAGATAACCTGATTTCTATGATACCAGATCAGGTACATAAATACCCACTCTATTTGAACAATCTGGATGTTCCAATTGATAGGAAAATCAAATCCACCCAAATGACCTGAACAAATCTATCAATAAACAAAGATAAAGTTCCATAGTTTCATGGCCAACTGGTTTTGTCCAAACATCAAACTATAACCATTCAAGTATCTTACATTCTAAATACTCCACACCCATGGTTACCACACACATCATGTATTGATCTTTGAAACTGAAAAGATTTAGGTAAATTTCAGAAAAATAATTAAAAATGAAACAGGAATTGTATTGTATGTGTATGTACCTTAGCTTTAGAAAGATTAGGTGATCAAGTTATCAAGTTCCCGTTTAACCTTTTTTGATCAGCAACAACCTTATCTTACTTTTATATTACAATCTACACATAACACATGAATCTAGAAATACGTATTTCTCACAATCATTTCGTCGACTAGGTAATAGACCAAATTCAAAAACCATCCACACAAATCATACACACACCAATAATATATCCAAAACATAAAACTCCCAAAACAAACGATCTCAAAGTAAGCATTAAGCAAAAACTAACGATTCTCATTCTAATTTCACTTGAGAACCCATAATCATATTGTTGTTATATGTATGTAGAAAGATGGCCCATGCTTATTCTAGTTTTAAAGAAGTCGAGGATGTAGAGCAACATACCTGCACCAAAACGATCACCCATGTATGATGTCTTCTTCCTATTTCAAAGAAATCAGTGTATTAAACCTAGAAATAGAGAAGTTCACAAATACCTGCAAGAAACCGTACCTGTTGTTCTTGGTTTGACGATGGAGATCGAAAGAGAGAGAATCGAAGAAAGAGATCGAGAGAAGATACCTCCTGTTTGAGATCGAGAGATGAGATCGATAGATGAGATCGAGAGAAGAGATCGAGAGAAGAGATTGAGAAAAGAGAGAAGAGATCCTACCTGTTTTCTTGAGAAGAGAGTGCGTCTCCAGACTTGAGGAAACAGAGGCGTGAATGATATTTTTAAGAGGTAGGTTTACCACAGAAAGTTTCAGAGGAAGAAGGATAGGTTAAAGCTCTTAATTAGAAAAAAAATCAAACAGTCTGAAACCAAAAAACCTCTGACCGAATCAGACTTAAGAGGCTTTCAGAGCTTATTTTCAAAAAACGAACAACGCCTAAGCAAAATCAACTTCGGATGAAACTACCTTTCGCATAGCCTACAAAGTTTGACCAAAAATGTGTTTGGTTGACCAAACTTTCAATAATCCACTAATGATTGTGTTTGATAAGTTTTGCATAGCGCATAAATGTGTTCGCACTAGGGGTAAGCAAAACCCGAAAAAACCCGACCGACCCGACTGACACTCAACCTGAAACTAAAGCAAAAAACCGATCCCCGAACCCCTCGGACCTCGAGTACCCGATCTGTTAAGTAGGGGCGGGTTGGGTTTGGGGTATCGGGCCTCGAAAAACCCAACGACCCGATAGTTCAATTAAAATTTATTTTTTTATTTCTTTTACTTTCTTTTACTGTTTCACTTTTCTGTTTTCACATTCACACGACTCAATGTTTTGGTTGTTTTGTTGCTAGTTTGGTATTTAATTTTAAGTAGTTTAGTAAAAACAACAGTTACAACTCCAAAACAGGGAAAATAAACAGTAAGAGATCAGCTTAAAAAACAGAGGAAAATGCTGATGGAAAAAAACCCCAAACCCGTTGAGCCCCGACCCGCCTAACCCGAAACCCGATCACCCTCGGATCGGGGGTACAACCCGCTACCCCGAAACCCAATCGGGTTTACCAAAATCTCCCCCTGACCCGCTCCGACCCGTCCGTTGCACATGCCTAGTTCCCATGACAAATTAAAAAAAAATTCTTCGCATGGAACAATCATATTAATTTTGCATGCAAAACAATCGTCAACCAAAGTTTCATCTGAAGGATACCAACTCAGCAAGAACAATTCAGCCTTCTTCTTCCTTCAACTACTAAAAAGGGTCGTTTACCAAACGCTTACTCGGGTAAGGCTTACCAAGCCATATTAACTTACCGGAGGAATACAACAAGTACCAAAAATCTTACTCGGTAAGAGCGAAGACAAGGAAAACAATGACCAAAAGTCTTACCCGAGTAAGTGATTGTGACGGATCTTACCACGGTAAGCGCTTACCGGGCAAATTGTTGCATACGATGCCGTTTTTGTGGACTAAAATCTTACCCGGTAAGTAAGTGATAGTGTTGAATTTTCCCGGTAAGCACTTACCCGGATAAGATTTGGTAAACGACGCCTTATTATCGAATACAATAAATTTTAGCAACACAAAGTTTTGAAAAATTGATAATATTTTAATATCTAACTTATCCAAAAACAACTTTTGATAACAATCCAATAACAGTTTTGGATCAAAATTCAAGATTTTTCAAAATTTCTTCAAGAACACCAAGAACATTATGAAGATCTAAAATTTTCAAACTTTTCAAATCTCAACTAAATATGTTAATTCTTTGGAATTATGTTAGAAACATGTTTCTAAACACTTTAATGAATGATCAAACACTAATTTGGAATCAAAATGATCCAATTTTATCAAAATCTTCAATAACACTTTCATGTTTATAAACCAATGTTCAAAAAGGCGCGTCATGGCGTGCGTCGTGGCGCGATATGGCGTAAGACGCGTCTCCGCCGTTAGGAAACAGCCCATAACGTTTCCATAAGGCGTGACTCACGATATGGCGGCTTGAGGCGTGCCATGGCGCGCCGTGGCGTTCGTTTTTTTGTATGGCATGAATTTTTTCAAAAAAAAAACTTTTTTTTTAGTTTTTTATTTATTTTTATCTTTTGTTTTTTTACATTTTTAACATTAAATTTTACACTTTTATAGATTTATCTAATCACATCACTCACAATTTCACGAATTTATAAACGTTATGGTCTCACGATTAAAATGAAGTCGTAAAGTTATCTATTTAAGTTATATTTTAAATATTTAATCAAAAAACTATTTTTATAATAATAATCTATATGATTTTTCTTATTCTAATATGAATGTACATTTTTTAATATAATTATCTGATTAGATATTATGTAGAAAACATATATCTTTATATTTAATTGTAATATGACATATAAATTTGCCGCCTTATGTCACGCCTTGAAAAACGTCGCGTCCTCGTCGTGGCGCGTAAGGCTTAAGGCTTGACCTCGCCGCCACGTCACGCCTCACGCCTTTTTGAACCTTGTAAAGAACACATTTTATTTGAGCGGGAAACCCAGGCACTTCCATTAATAACAAGAAAAAAAGTACAAAACAGAACTGGTTACATCAAAGAAAAATAAGAAAACAACCCGACTTGGAAAGAACAAACCAAGCCACAAGCAACCAGAACAAACAAAGACAAATAGAAAAGACCAACCAACAAGCAAAGGACCCATTGCACCTCCAAAGAGAAGCCTCTGTCAGCTCTTTAAATTGTATCCCCATTATCAGCAATTCTGCACCTACTCTTCCTCTTCCAAGCCATTCTCTGGATTATCACGCCTCTGGCTTCATTGAACAACTTCTCAATACTCATACTACAGTTTTCAAACAACCTCCTATTCCGTTCCTGCCAAATATAATAGACAGTTGCAGAGAAAGCAACTTTTTGAACGGTTGACCAAACAGTATATTGACCATTGTTTATACGATCCATAATATCAGTCCATGTCTCTGGAATATGCTGCAAGGAAACTTCCCTTTTCATCAAGTTCCAAACCCCTTTCGAAAAGTCACACTGGAAGAATAAGTGATTATGAGTTTCCATACATTGGTGGCACAAGAGGCATTTCATGTCCGGGCAGATTTTGTTTCGAGTTTAGAATACGATCTAGAGTTCGAAGCCGCATTCTACAAGCTAACCAAGTACATAAAGCATGTTTGGGGATATAGGTTTTATTCCACACCATCTTTGGCCATAAGAGAATATCATAATCTGGAACCATAGAGGCCCAAGCATTATGAATAGAGAACTTCATTTGCACATTATTCCCGTCAATCCACAACATTTTATCCTCCCCATCCGAAGGACAGGGACAGGAATATTTGCCAGTTGTGGGACCCTAATAAGGACGTCATTTGGCCAAGCATTGCCAATCTTCTGAATGAACTCACTGGTTGAGTCATGAGCATGATAACCCAGGGCATGGATGTGTCGATAGGAAATTAGAGAGCTCAAATGGCCAACAGGAAGCCATTTATCCTCCCAAGCATTAGTGGACAACCCATCACCAATTTGAAAACGCCTTAT
Source organism: Silybum marianum (assembly GCA_036898165.1). NCBI lineage: Eukaryota > Viridiplantae > Streptophyta > Magnoliopsida > Asterales > Asteraceae > Silybum > Silybum marianum. The sequence goes on along the minus strand of CM072540.1, from coordinate 7,036,484 downwards.
GTGTTCCCGAATCCTAAGCATGCTTCGGAATATCCACGAGCACCAGTCCTTTTTCTTCAGGTTCCAAAAATTAATCCCTTGGATATAATGGCTACTTACCCATCTTACCCAAAGAGAATTCCTTTTCCTCACTATATCCCAAACATGCTTCGTGACCAGACAACGATTCCATAAAGCAAGATTTTTGAGGCCGAGGCCTCCATTCCTTTCCGGTTTGTAGATCTCCTCCCAAGAAACTCTGCATTTTCCACGAGAACTGTCCCCTTGGGCCCATAAGAAATCCCTAAAGAAAGACTCAAGAGCAAAAATAATTCCAGCAGGGAAAACAAAGACCGACATCCAATAAACTTGAAGCGACTGAAGAACAGATAGAATAAGTCGCCTTCTTCCACCATAGGATAGGAACTTGTTCTTCCAATTATTCAAGTGACCTTTAACCCTTTCCACAAGACCATTAAAATCAGCCGTAGGCAGCCGGACAGGAGAGAGAGGCACTCCGAGATAACGGATAGGAAACACCCCTTGCCGAAACGGCAAGGTATTGCGAATCGTCACCTTTACATCTTCTGGGACATTACCAAAAAAGATATCACTCTTTTCAAGATTAGGTGCCAGGCCAGACTTCATCTGGAATAAGTGAAGAGCCCTCTTAATGACTTCAATTGACAGAAAGATCGCCATTTGTAAAGACAAAAAGGTCATCTGCAAAGCATAAGTGAGTAATTTGAAAGTCCGCACACCCCTTATGATACCGAAACTCAGCAGCCTCTTCAATACAGCGCTTAAGAATAAGAGAGAAGCCTTCCATAATGATCGTGAAGAGCTATGGAGACATAGGATCCCCTTGTCTTATTCCCCGCTTACCTGTAAAAAAACCATGTGTTTCTCCTTGAAAAGCAATAGAGTAAGAGGGAGTGGCAATCATTACCTGGATCCATTTAATCAGAGTCGGATGAAACCCAAGGCCTTTAAGCATGTAAATTACAAACTCCCAGTTCACCGTATCATAGGCCTTCCGGATATCAATTTTAAAGGCACATCTTGGTGGACCCGAGCTTAGGTGGTATCCAGCCACAAGTTCATGTGCCATTAGTATATTATCCAAAATTCTCCGCCCAGGAATGAAGGCCGACTGTGCAGGATTTATTAAGTAATCCAGGTTCGGCTTCATTCTATCAGAGATAATCTTACTGATGCACTTGTACCAAACCGAACAACAAGCAATCGGTCGGAATTCCGAAACCCTACTAGCATTTGGAGTCTTTGGGATTATGCATAAGAGAGTATGGTTTAATTCCCTGTCAAGCCGACCATAATAGAAAAAGTTATGGATTGCCCTCATAACCTCAGTACCAATCACAGGCCAGGCCGCTTTATAAAACCTGGATGAAAACCCATCTGAACCAGGAGCTTTATCATTGCCAATCTGTTTAAAAGCAACAAGAATATCTCCATCTTCTATAGGCCGTATCATAAACAGGGATTCAGATAAGGTAAGCTTACGATCAAATAAATCTTCCTCCATATATGGCTGGAGGCTGGTATCTACTTCCCCAAGGATTGAAATTTGAACTGGCTTTTTTCCGCGGTCCGAACCACCTGTATTGTTCTTCATTGCTTGTACCACTGGGTCAATTATTCCCACTTGAGGTGACCTTTGACTCTCTCCCTTATCAGGATGGTGTTTCACCACATTAGGATCCTCCAATGTTTCAACATCAGTCGACCCAGATCCCTGATCGTGTACCATCTCAGGCTCAGCAGGCCGGACTTCAACTACCTCTTCCACTGGGTTCTCCTTATCAACCACCTGTTCTTGACTCTGGAGTTTGTGTTATTTGGATTCCCCTTTCCCTGTCCTTTTGGCTTCCATTGTTTCCTCTCCACCCTAATCCAACCCCCTTCATCCACCTTTCTCTTATCCTTCTGATTAGAATTTCTTTCAAGCGCAGCCTTGGCACAAGAAGAAATTTTTTGGCCAAAAATTTTGCATTTTTCACACTGATTTGGCTCCCATAACTATTCAACCTGAACCTTTACTGCTTCAGCCTTACTCCCCGTCAGGCTCGGAATTCTAAATTCAATCTCCCTTTTTAGCTTACCGACTGCCCAAACATCCACAAGCACCTTAGCAAAGCTAGGTCTGCCCCAAGCCTTTTCACACATATCAGCAGTACAAGCATCCATCCTCTTTGGAACCCCCAACACACTAGCAATTCTACTAACACCTTCTCTGTTAAATGCCACAAGAGGAATATTGTGGATTTTAACCCATAGAGGGCATGTGGTATGTTCCGGTTTGTGGAATCCCTTGGTTGGGTCCCACGGTTTCACGAACATCGGAACCACTCTCACCATCAATGGCCCCTCTTCCACAACACTAGAGCACCCTCCTTCATCATTAAACCGGAAAAAGTAAAGCCCATTATTGTGCATCATAGCATCCTTGAAGCCAAATTTCCCCCAGGCTTAGGAAACAGTACGTTGCACAATCGAAAAGTGCACCCGAGGGCCTAGAAAATACCCACACAACGTGGTCTTATATGTTTGCACCATAGGTTCAGTAACATATAATGGCAGATCAATTGCCAATAACCCCTTATTTTCCAAAGGGAAGATATCCAACTCCGGTTTGGCAGCCGTACCTACCACCTTTGCGTAGTCCAATTTTACCGCTGCTGCAGTAGGGCTGACGTCCGCCACAGGATCAATGACGTCAGATTGGTCTCCCACCCCATGCACATGCACGTCAACAGACGCCATGCCTAGTAACACCCTGCAAGGCACACCAGAGAAAAACTCTCGACCACCCGACAAGGATATTAGAGGCTCACTCGAGAACCTGTAAGAAAAGGACCCGAGAAAAACCACGCGAGAAGGGACCCGAGAAGAAGAGCCACCCGAGAAGGGACCCGATAAAAAGGACCCGAGAACCAAGAGACAGCCGAGAAAATCCACGCGAGAGTATCACCCGACAAAAAAGCCAGGTGACACCCGACAGCACCAGACAAAAACGAGGAAACCCTAAGCACCCAATGAAAAACTATACACGATAACCCACCCGATAGCCCACCCGACAACCACCCTTATACCACCCAATAAAAAAACCGGACAGAAGCCTGACAAAACACCAGAACAGGGGACAGAAACCCTAGCTGCCGCCTAAACACAAACAACCCTAGAAACACGATTACAGGGCAACGAAGCTCCAGACCTGCCCTACGAATCGTATTCAGGAATTCCTACAAGTCGTAGGGTTGACAACGAAGTTCTTGAGACCAAGAAGCTGAAGCCACGTAGAATACAATCCGCCTTACAAGTCCAAAGAAACACGAAACCCTAATAATCACGAAAAAGCAAAAAACGAAGGAAAGAGAAGGAAGAAAACCTGAGATCGACGATCGCAACACCCACAACCACCAACCACGAACTACCTAAAGAGATTCCAATCATCAACGACGATCAAAATCGAAACCCTAGATCGAACATCCAAAGACGCCAAAATCGCCCATCTTCCTCTCTCTCGGCGGTACAACTCAATGTACAATGGTCCTTTCTCTCCCAAAAGAGTCTTACAATGGTCCTTTGTAAAGAACACATGAAGATCAAGAATTTCAAAAATGAAATTAAGAGATTAAAACTTGAAATTAATGATGCAAACATGTCTAAAAACACTTTTTAGGAAAGAATTTTCACAAAAAATGATCAAATCGTTACCAATTTGCGAAATCACTCTCTAAAAAAATTCACAGAGAATTTTTTCTCAAGAACACAAAATTTTCAAAAATCTTCAAATTCAACAAATTTTGATGCGATTTTGAAACGAAATTGATGCAAAACAATTATAAAATGATGGAGAAACACTTTGCAATCAAAATTTAATCCAATAAACACCAAAAAATATCAAACCCCTTTGTGTTCTTCATGTTCTTCAAAAACTTCAAGAAAGCTTCAAAATTCTTCGAAAATTATTCACATTTTTGCACAATTCTTCTGTTTTAGCTCTGATACCAATTTTTAATCCCACTAATATCAAGTAACAAGTATTCTAAACATATCAAGAACAACAATTAAGAACCAATTTAAGCACTTCCATAAATTTTGTTTGTACAAAATTTCTTCTGAAGAGGTTTACACTTGTGTGTTTTCCTTCGTGCTTATCTGCGGGTGATTTAATTAGGTGACCGTCATGTCTCTAAATCTTATCCTTTGGTGACGGTTTTTATTCCTGACACCCCTCCACGTGTCATCACCCTATGGTCCCGAATACTGAACCGCTTTAAGCCCATTATTTAAATCGATTTCACCCTTAGTAAGCGAATCAGGTTATTTAATTGATAGGTTATTTACCTATGATAAACGTGATTATTTACATAAATAATTATTTACAATTACCAAAATAGAATGGTTTAGAACACGATCCAAAATAGAATGGATAAGAATATGATGAAAAATAAACATTAAGCCAGTTTACGAAAAAATGGCAACTGTATGATTTGACACGTCTGACATCGATGACAAATATAATTTTTACTTTTCAAAATTGAAATTGGTGATCATTATATTTGATTAAACATTTAATATAAATCAGTATCGTACAATTTCATAATATTGGAAGTTAAAATGGCGTGTTTAAGAATGTGACGGTGAACACGGGCATAAAGTCATTATGATATTTCTTGGAAATTGAAAACGATGAACGATTATATTAATATGAAATTATTAAATGTTAAATAATATTATTAATAATCATTAAAAAATTGTAAATTTATGATATGTCAAAGATAATTAATCGGCAATATAGATTAATTGATAGTGACATGGCAAAATCGGCATATTAATGTTAAATTATAACTGCATTTATTATTAAATTCTAATATTAAATATTAAATACTAAATACTAAATAACTCATTTAATAGAATGATATTGGAGAACATTATTTATGATTTCAATCATACATATCGGGAGAATTAAATAATAAAGATGTACTGGATCGGTAATTGAAATCGGAAATTAGAAGATTGGTGGCGATTAGGGCTCACCATAAACCAACACATGTCCATGTAAAAGGACAACTGGAAATGCAACATGAACGTGGAGGGAACTATTCTGTAACCGGCGCCTCCATTATCTGACATAACGACGTCGATGGCGTCATTTGTGTAACTTCTTTAGAAAACTTGGTGAAGATGATTTAGAAAATCGGCATATATAATGTATAATGTAAAGTTATAAATGCGTTTATTAAAATAAATTGAATTTTGATATATTGATGAATCATTATGAATACATATTTATAATATTGGAATTTGAAAGGACGTGTTTAAGAATGTGATGGTGATCACTAGGCAGAAAGCGATTATGATATTTCTTGAAATTGAAAATTATGAATGAGAGGTAATTTATATGTTAAATATTATTGTTAATAATAATTACAAATTTTGGGTAGTGTTACAAATTAATGATGAATGTTTTATAATATATCGGCAATGTAGGAAGGTATCGGGAGATGTTAAAAATATAGATATACTAGGAAAATTCGGAAATAATTTTATATGAATATTTCGGATAAAGATATATGTGTCGGGACAATGAAATAAGAAAACAAGAGATCGGTAATAAAAATCGGTAGCTACAAATATAGACGTATTGGGAAATTCGGAAATAATATGATATGAATATTTCGGATAAAGATATATGTATCGGGAAAATGAAATAAGAATACAAGAAATCGGTAATAAAAATTGGAAGTTAAAAATATAAATGTATTGGGAAAATTCGGAAATAATATGATATGAATATTTCGGATAAAGATATATGGATCAGGAAAATGATATCAGAGAATAGGAAGTCGGTAATAAAATATGTTGTAGAAAATATAGATGTACCGGGAAAATTCGCAAATACTTTAATATGAATATTTGGGGAAAAAAAGATATGGACCGGTAAATGAAATAAGAAAATAGGAGATCGGTAGTAAAATCGGTAGTAATAAATCATCAATATATATATATATATATAAAGAAGAATGAGCGAGAGTGAATTAAGGAGAGGCCTCTAAAGAGGCTTTAAAATTTTCGTAGAATTTTGATTTTTTTTTAAAAATAAAAATGAAACATTAAATGATCTTGACCTTTTATTTTTTATATATTTTTTTTATTGAGTTTAATCAAACTATTTCTTCTTATTTCATTAAATCATAATTTAATAAATCAATTATCCACTAAAATTTTATAATTATAATCATTATTTGAAACTATATTTTTTCTTTACTTTTACTTAATGATTTTATTTATTATTTAATTTATATACTTAATAAACTTACATTAATTAAATATTATATGAACTTAAAATAATATTTTTAATTTATTTTTATTTTCTTAATAATCTAACAATATTTATAAATAAATAAAAAATAATATTTTTTCAGAAAACTAACAATACTTATAAATGTAAAGTTTTTAAATAAAACTTTTATTAAACATGTCCAACATTGTTAATTAAATTTGTAATATTATAATTTTTATTTTATTTATTAGTAAAGTAGTAATGGTTATAAATCAAAATTTATACCAAAAAAATCTATTTGCTTTTTTTTTTGGCAAAGATAACATTGCTTATAAATTAAGAAATTTACTAAATGATTATTTCTTTTTTATGATTTTTCTATTAAGTTAACTTTTTTCTTTAATCAAACATTTTATTAGTAAGCTAACAATATATATATATTAATTTTTTTAAATGTATCCAACATTTTTAAGTAAATCTATATATATATATATATATATATATACTAGTTGTGTACCCGTGTAATGCAGCACGATGTAATATTTTAATGAAAACAAAAAATTTATGCATTAAATTTTTTAACTTGATGTACGTTTTTTAACCTCCGAGTTTACCTCCAAACATGGCAAGGAATTTTCATTTTAACCTCAAGTTTCTTTCTTTACTCATTTTTATTAATATGTTGAAAAGTTTTTAAAATTGGCTAATAGACTAATTTTAGATGGGAAATGTTAACGATACTCCCTTAGAAGGGGTGTACGCAGAAATTTTTGTACTATTGTAGTTTTAAGAATGTAAAATGTTGTTTTTGTCATAGATGTTTGTAAGAAGAAATTCATTTGTAGGGGTGCCGTTAACCTCCTCCATTTTAGATATGATATTGAAAAAATAGTACTTACAAATTCAAAATGACTAAAAAGATATAGTTATTAAAAAACAGAAAAAGTACAATAAATACAAAATAAATAAAATTCTCAAAGACAATGATACAAAAACCATTCGATCACAATTATCAAAAGAGTAATACTTGATGCATAAATACACTATTTGCAACATTGTACATAGATTCGTATTACATGAATTTATAAAACCTTTATAAAAAAGGTAAAAAAGATAAATCGATGTTATGTTAATACAATTTTAATATAAAACATTTTTTAACAGCAGTAACAACCTTAATTACTGAAGACGAACAAAACTTACAAAGATTATGTGTGCCACCAAATTCAACCATTTGGACACCCACCAACAAACAACACAAAATACCATCAACACACCTACCCATTTACAAGACCAAAACTTCCAGTGGTACATCACCCATATACAAGCCCAATCCCAATCTACCTACACAGACAGTTACCATAGCCTCCCATCAAAACATACAAAATTAATTAGGACACAAAATAAACAGACACAATTGGCAGAAGTCTTCAAAAGTGGCAGGAAGTTTACCAGGGGTAAACTCAGATAAACAACCCAGATAAAGAAAAAAAACCACAGCTGCAACATAATCATGAGACAGACGCCTGAACCAAACCCCTGAACCATTCAGATTCCTGCATACAGTGGCTTATTTCAGCAGCTTAATGCAGAGACTGATACCACCAACTTAATGCAACCAGATATCGGATTCAGTTTCAACAGCTTAACGCATACAGAAAAGAGCTAAGGTCCGAACCAGACAGCTTAATGCAGAAAGCTTGATGCAGTCAGCTTAATGCAGACACCAGCTTAATAACGCAGCTTAATACTTGACGGACTTGATTTAACAGCTTAATTTACCCTGTTTTCGACAGCTTAATGAATCCAGCAGTTGTGTACCAGCAACCCTGCATCCTATCTTATTATTTTACAACCTGTCCTCGACTCTCTCCTATCCCATCGTACCGATCCCAAAACTGGTGCCCCGAATCTGTTCTGCAGTCCATGATTGCTTACTGTGCAGCCAACGCTTGTGTGCTCACTGTTCCAGCCCTGTGCAGCCCCTTTGCAGTGGCAATACATTACCTTACCGTTTCTCGACATGATCATTCGACGAACGGATCCGCAAGCCACGAACTCCATTCCGTTTTAAATTCCTTATCTCTATACAATATACAACATTTCTCATTGTAGTTATAATCACAAGCCAATAGTCCAACCTCCTATAATATGTAAACAAATTGCAAAAAAAGTTAAAAATAATATTCAATAAAGTGTGTAAATATGCAGCATCCACCAATACAAAAGTTATAATTATTTTCAACATAAAAAAATAAATTACATGTATTTTAGAACCCATGTAAGAAAAAAATAAAATATACAACATAAAATGCTTACCAGATAAGAATCGTCACCCTCACTTACCTCTATAGCCTTTGTCTTCCCTCTTACCAAGTAAGATTCTAGATCCCGGTTGCATTCATGGGTAGATTAATGCACATACGCTTATGCATAATGCTAAAAGCTCACTTAAAATTCTTTAGAAAGTAGCAACTCTGATTATATAAACAATATCACACCTCATTTTCCATACTTACTCAAGATAGAAAATGATACAGTAGGTGAGGAATAGTGGCAAGGAGAAACCCAGATTGGAACTGATCGTCTTCTTCCTATCTACAACCAAAATGGAGTTTTAGAGCATGTATTAGAGAGGTGTTTAGAAGATTTTGATGCTAAGTTTTAGCATTCCCTATCGATGATCTTGAATCGGATCAATATCATGGCATGTATCATAGAGGCGTTTAAAGGAGTTTGCAGGGATAAGAGCATGTACCATGTGGAGAAATCATGCCACTAAACCTTAAAAATTTGGTGTGCATTATCAAATGAGCCTGAAAGGTGATGAATTGCCTTCAAGTGTATGTAACCCCATTTCTGAAAATGATGATGCATAGTTAGAATGGATTCTATTATTCTCGACAATCACAATTACTTGTACTTGTTTATTGAGTTACGATATTACAATTGGGGTCGAAACTCATTGTTAAGGATTAAAAACAAAGTTAAATCGATAAGAAACCATAAAGAAGCTTACCGTGAACCACAAATTTGAATCAGAAGTTTACAAAAAAAAAAAAAAAGATCTGGTCAGTCAAGAAAATTGGAACAAACCAAAAAATGAAACAGAAGACATTTATCATGTTTAGGACAGTTTGAAGCAGAGGACAAAAGTTGCAAAAAACTTGTGGCTTTGCCATTTATCATGTGAACGTTACTACTCATAGTATACTAAAGTTGGTATGGTTTGATATGTCATGTCCTTGAAGGTGTTCCTTTCAATGTACAATGCAAATTTAAGTATAAAAATGCATTTTAGGGTTTAAATTTGCATTCAAATGTCGGTAAAAGATTGACTCTAGTCATCAAGTTTTTCTTTGCAGTGTTTGACACTAATTTCTATTTTATGTGTGGACACTTTTTTAGAGTTTTGTAGATTTAATTTCTATTTTAGTATTTCACACTAATTTCTTCTTGGATTCTTGTGAAACAAATTCATTTACTCAATTCTTCTTCGATTGTTGTTACTTCTTTCATAAGTTGGGCAATAGAGACCTTTTACACACAAATTTTCAACTGACCACCTACCTCATAAAAGAACTAAAAAACCGTAGAAAGGAAACAGAGTAAAATGGTTGCAAAATGGGGATTTCATCAAGAAACATCTTGGATATGACTGTTTAGTAGTGTGTTAATGACGTACAAAAATGACTTATTCAATAAGCTTCTTGAGAAGAGCGGTGGTGTTAATAATATAAAAGGTCAATTTTTTGTAAAAATACCACTCCCAATTAAAAAGACATGCTTTTCAGTTTCTCCATCTAAGGGGGTGTTTGGGATTGCTTATTTGAAACAACTTATAACTTTTCTACAAAAGTGCTTTTCAGCTTTTGATAAGTTAGAAGGAACTTACTTCTTAAAAATTTCCTTATCACCGGTTTGACACCGGTATAAGTTGTTTACCCAAACACTTAAAAGTGCTTATTACCGGTGCCACACCGGAATAAGTCAATAAGTTGTTTTTATAAGCAATCCCAAACACCCCCTAAGGAAACCCTCCTAAATAAAAATAAGTAATTACAAATATCCAAACAGATCCAAGGTACATGGTAAAAACAAAATCAAGTTTAATTTTGAAAAAGAAAGGGTTCACTTGAATCGATGGTACCTTTCTCGGTGAATCGATGGAGCGACAGCGAGAATCAAACAGGGAGATCGTCGTCCAACAACAGGGAGCGTGGCAATCGTCGTCCAACAGGGAGATCGAAGAGGGTGAGTGTGAGAATGAAAATCGGTGGAGAGAGAGGGAATATCTGAGATGGAGAATGGAAATCGTGAAGATACATATATAACCGGAGATGGAGAGTCATCTTGGAGATTGATCACTAAAGCGTGAGGAGATAGAGAGTCCTCTGGAAGATTGAGCGCTTTATGAGGAGATGGAGAAGAAACCCTAAAAGTTGCCTGGGGATATAAAAAGTCTTTTAAGACTCATGCTTAAGGAGGCAGTACATATTGCAAAAGAATTTATACATTAAGACTTTGAAGAAATTCTATTTATTAGGTAGTATAGATATATATATAAAAGGAAAACTCACAAAGGATGATGTGACACAATATAAGACTACCATTTTACTAAGAAATTTTCTTATTGTTTTGAGTTTTTTAAATAATAAATAAGTTAAAAGACTATTATACCTTTAAATCTATCTATCTATATCTATATATATCTAAAAGAAAAACCCGTAAAGGATGATGTGGCACAATGTAAGAGTACCATTTGTCTAAAAAAAATTTCATTGTTTTGAGTTTTTCAAATAGTAAATAATTTAAAGACTATTATACCCTTAAATGAAAAATATCCATTCACTATAAGAAGGTTTCTTTGGTAATTTTACTTGCAATTTAATTAGTTTTAATAATTTCCTAGATGCATTTATTATATAGTTTTTTCATCTTTCCATCTAATAATTAAAGGAAAATCTAGAATAAATAATATGAATTTTTTTTCTTAGCTATTTGCCTACTTAATTATAGCTCAACACGTCCTTTCAAATGCCAACTAGCTTTGGGTTTACTATCTCTTTAATCTTTGGTTATAATGCAATTAAATGAAAAAATTAATGAAAGAATTTCAAAGGTTTTCACTAATTTTTCAAGGTACTATATGAATGCTCCATTTCTCCATTTTACATATAAAAGGAAGTCATGATATTAATTGGAGCATGTTAAAAACTTTTTGAGATATATATAAAATGTTTGCACTTCATCACACCAAATTATTATTCACCTTTCTAAGGTTACTTTTGCATAGTACAAATATGTTTTATGCTTATTTATTTGCTTTGTGTTTGTTAACCTAATATATCTTAGATGATTTTCTTCCGATATTTGAATTCTTTTTTCTTATGTCGGGAATTTCGTAGGTTATCTTTGATTGCTCAAAGATTTACTACTTATTTCATAGTCAACTCAAGCATCCCCATAGATTCCTTTTTGCAATTGATTTTTTTACATCAAATGTAAGTTGAAGTTTTTGGAGGAGACAATATTCTTTTGTAGAGAATTTTGATGTTTGAGTTGTATCAATACTAAATATTGATGTTTATCATATGAAATTTTTAGTTTTCCAGTTTATAATTTTAAGATGTGATGTTTCGTAATTTACGTAAGTTTGAAAATCAAGTATTAAAGAATATGATTTGTAATGGTCATTGAAAATTGATATAGAAATAATTATAGAATTTTTTTTGTAATAAAAGAATGAATTGTATTGTATTATGACATATCATATATAAACACTTACGTTTTGTTTTTTCTAAATATTTTTGTATTTTGGCAAAAAAAATTATGAAGATGAGATTTAGCATTCAATCAATAACTTTCAATGAGTATTCAAGGCTTATATCATTTTTAAAAACGGTATTTTTTATTTATATGTTGTTTGGAATTTTCTTTGGGATAACTTTGGAAATATGAACAAATTTGGCATATCAGAAATGAATGTGAAGAAGAATGACAAGAATTTTGAACTTTTCTGGAAGAAGATTTAAAGTATTATATATTAACTTTACATTAACGATGAACATTTTTCTACTGGGTTTTCTAAAAAAATAAGTAATTTTTATTAGCTAACCGAATCTTACGTGAATTTTTTTTGGCCGATGATAACATTTTTAGGAAGATCATAACAAATTGATTAGATTTTTATTTTATACTTGCACTTTCAAAAACATAAAAATTATGGTGGATGATTTTGTCACGATTTGCTCTATTTTGTTTTTTTAGAGTGTAACTTTGAATATAGAGAATATGTAAACCACTTTAATAAAAAAGTTACAAAACAAGATTTATAAACTAATGAAAAAGATCAATTTTTTGCTTACTTATTCCATAATATATAATATTATGCATATATTTGCAACCATCCATTATTGCAAATATTTAAATTTAACATTGGAATATTGATACTTTTAAAATCAAGATTTAAAAATATATGAAATTAATATATTTATATTGTCTCGAACATCTAGCAGACGGTGTTTGATGCTCTTTTTGTCATTTGAACCACAGTGGAATAGAGAGGATTTATCTTTATATTTAGTTTTTACTTTTCTGTCGTCTACCCTATTGTAGTTAAAACATCAAACAAACTACATATTCATAAAATTAATCAATGAAAGTAATTTACATAAAATACGCCTCAATACTTTCACTATTTTAAATTACATTTTATTAATTGTCAATTAAAAAATTATCTTTCATTTTAAGTTGACTACTCAGACTACATATTTTCAATTTGTGCAGGAAGAATCTGAATTTAGTTTAAAAACTCGGAAATAATTTAAGATGAAGATATCGGACAATCGGATAATCATTTACATATCGAAAATTGGAATCGGGAAGTGACGGAAAATATAAAATCAATTTCAAACATAAGTGTGATGGAAAATGTGGTTCACCTGGAAGTTACGCGTATCCATTCATTTTTTTTGGAAAATCGACCAAGTATTAAAAAATTGTATACATAAGGATTTGTGCGGGAAAATGCGAAAAACGTCTCACCAGGAAGCGAAACGTGTCCATAAATGTTACTTATTTATTAGAAGTTACAGATTATTTTATTTTAATTTTGCTTGGTTCAGAATTCATATAAATCAAATAAATAATATGTACACTATATTTAGAAAAATCAAATAAGGTTACCATATAGATTTTATGGTATTAGGATTGATTTTGAGACCCATGTATCCAGTGGCGGATCCAAGATTTTGTATAGTGAGGTCCCAATTAAAGTAGGCTAAAGGCGTGTAAGGTCTTCCGAGGTGTTTTTACCCTGATTACACCGTTTTGAGGGTTCTTATAAAAGTTTTTTAGTTGATTTGGAAGGATTTTATTAGTGTTTTTGTCGATTTCGAAAGACTTTTTTAGTTTTGTTGATTGATTTCAATACATGTTTAGTGTTTTTGACAATCGCCGATAAGATGGGGTCGCTTGAAATTTTTTACTGAGGAAAATTAAAAGTAAGTTTTGTATTGTTAATCTTTCCTAACCTATATAATTTTTTTTCTAACCTCTTGACTAGAGTCCCTTTCCCACACCTTCCTAACACTAGATCCGCCCCCTACATGCATCCCAAAAAGTATTATGTTTAACGTGAACTTAAAATTGTACTAAAAATGTTGTTCACATCATTATTAATTGTCGATTCATTATTTTATACTATAGTTTAGCTGCTCAAACCTTATCTAAGAACTTGAGAGTGATCTAAGAGCATTTCCAAGACTCCAACAGTTATGTTAAAATGGAGAAAAGAATGATTTTAGCATTTTTGTTTCTCCAACAGTTATGCTATCCTCTACGTTAAAATAGAGAAAAGAGATAAGATATTGTAAAAATATTTGAATTTAAGGAAATCTCTAAAAGTGTATAGAATGGAGAGAAAATAATATTTTAATTATATATAACCAATTAGAGGATCGAATTAGAAAAATGTAGGAGAGAGAAATAATATTTTATTCAATATATTGAATATTTTATTAATATACTTAATGTTAGATGTAATAAAATAAAGTACTTGTTAGAGTTGGATGTAAATTTTTATAGAGATTTTGACTTTTCATACTCTATTTTATTAAAATTATAGCATAACTCTTGGAGATGCTTTAAAAATACCTAAATTTTGATTATTTAAATGTAGGAGAGAGAAATAATATTTTATTAAGTATATAGAATATTTTATTAATATAGTTAATGTTAGATGTACTAAAATAGAGTACCTGTTAGAGTTGTATGCAAATTTTTATAGATATTTTAAGTTTTCATATTCTATTTCATGTAAATTATAGCACGGTTGTTGAAGATGCTCTAAAAAACCTAAATTTTGATTACTTGAAAGCTTAGATTAAATTGTATAATTTTTAATTATAAAACATATAATAAGACTGAATCACATGCACCAAACTTCTATTTTATTATCCGGTTTAGCCAGTTTTGTTAATTCATACCAAATTGTACGGCTTTAGAATTTCTTAAGCCACAACAAATAAATTTGAAATATCTTTAAAGTAAAATCATTAATACCCCGCCAAGGATCGAGTTGAGAGTTATGGTTCGACGAACTTGCTTCTCGAAAACAAGGACCGAGTCAAGATTTGATTTCAAAAGTTGTAATTGTTTCTTGTCGTGGCCACAGAATGGTGTTGATCCCAACTACGCCGTCGGTGTTCCATCTACCTACATCACTGACCATGGTGAAGGATCCTGGAGATCTCTTGCTAAATCCGTTGGTTTGAATCTATTCCTCAACCATCCTATTACCATCGTCAATGTTGTCAAAACTCTTGAGGAGCCACCTATACTACCACTGGAATACCCTACACAGGTCGTGGAATCATCAAATAACGGTGGGCGATGGTGTCGGTAGTAGTACTACAAGTGGATTATCGACAGAAGAATACATACAGGTGGTGAGCATCACACAACATGAAATCAACCTTGAGCACGTCTTGTAACTTAGTCTTTTAAATAACTGAACAAATCTTTTATCCACTAAGACGTCTCTAAAAGAAGCGATTCTGCACCAAAGTCAGAATATCAATAACAAGCACTACACATATTGTTCAAACTTGCTAAAACTAATAAGTAGTTAAACCTATTGTCTGATTACTGCTTAAATATACAACTGTAATTATTATATGACACACTATTTTTGGACCGCTACATCAAATCACAGTCTTGACCGCGATTTCAGATTTAGAGGACCTTACAAACCTAAAGCAATTATATTTAACTTATTTGTAATGATGGTAGTGGGCACATAGGTAAATAATAACATTCAACAAAATTCAAGTTCAATAACTATGAAATATATTTAAGTATGAAAATTTTGTCATGATGATCTGATTATTCTTGTGATAATATATAAATGAAAGTACCTATATTGCATTTGAGAAATCTGGAACCATTCTTCATCTCCTTCAATTGTAGAATCTTGTGCAGCATCACCTTCTGAAAATGGAATTTTGTATCAATATGCTGTTAGTAAATAATTATAGTATATATTTTAGCCATTAGTTTAGAATCATTAGTATATATCTTAGCCATTAATTTAGAATCATTTCTCCATGATTTGTAGCTAGTTTCCATGTATTTTCCCTTTATCCCTTGTATTTATATTGTAACCTTTTACTCTTTGAAGGCAAGGAAAACATTTTCCATAATACATGCAATTAAGACAAACATTCCATTAACATGATGTACAAAAAAACATTTGTTATATCCATGATATACAAAAACATTTTATTGGAAGTACCAAATAGCTAAAGTCAATACAAGTTAACATCAAACAAGGAATCATGTAGTTCAATGATGCTCTAGTGTTAATACATGGAATGGAAGGAGTACCAAAGTTAGGTCTTCCAAACATCGTCCTCCAACAACTTCTGTTCTAGTAAAATCACATAGCCTACACAAGAATTTAAGTTGTCTAGAACTTTTGGATTTCTTCGGTACTTGACACCTAGAACATCATCTGAAATTGATTTGATAAAGCAATTGAAATTGTGATAATTTGTGACAAAACATGAGTGAATGAACACTCCCTAAAAGCCTAAGTTAAATAAAACAAATCATCAGAAACTGCTTTTTGGTTAAGATAGTATTGGACGAAAGGTTCTATACGTGTAAGATGTACTGAAAGGAGGAAAACCCCCAGGCAATTTTATAAGCAGCAAAAGAAAACAGCAAGAAAACAAATCAACAGCAACAACTCCTACAACTTGGACTAGAAAACCAAGCCATAAGAAGCCAATGCAAACAAAGACAAATCGTCCAGGCAAAAATACAAAAGGCACAAACAATAAAAAACAGCCACACGAAAACAATAAAAAACAGCCACACGAAAACCGCCTCTAAAACCCAAAAAACATCCCAGCCATTACTGAATCGCATTCTGACTAAGCATCTTTCTTTTTGTCTTCCACGCCATCCTCACTAAGACCTCCTTCTTAATCTCATCTGCCACCTGATTTTCATTTATACTATGACCGTCAAAGAAATTTCTATTTCTTTCCCTCCAAATGTGATAAACTGCAACCGAGATTGCCACCTTTTGCATCGTCGACCATCTCCGCCATCCCCCCATCATCCAGAAATTAATAATATCATCCCATTTCTCGGGGCAACTTTGAAGGTCACTTTCAATCTTTATCATATTTCAAATCTTCTTTGCATAGTAACATTCAAAGAAGAGGTGATTATGAGTCTCTATTGTGCCTGCACAGAAAACACACTTCAAATCCGAGGGCTCATTTTCAATTGGAACATCCTATCTTGGGTTGGAAGCCGCTTATGACACGCCATCCACATACATAAAGCATGTTTTGGGATAAACGCTTTGTTCATACCACTTTATGCCAATGTAGAATCGGACGTACCTCTTTCAAAGTCTTCCAAGCAAGCTTGACAGAAAAAAGTTGCCGAATCTGATGGGGACCCAACCAAATAATATTATCCTCCAAATCACTAGGGTTCGGGATGATAATATGCTGGAGTTGAGGATACCTTTCAATCCACTCATCCGGCCATACATTTCTAAAGCGTTGCATAACATCACTTACCGTGGACTTTGTATCGAGATCATGTCCGTTTATGAACCGGTAAGTAATCATTTGGGATAACGGCCCAAAATCACTCCACGTGTCTTCCCAAGCATGGGTACTATCTCCCTTCCCCACATTTGAAATGAAATAACGTCTATACTGAGGTCTGATTTCAAGCAGATTCCGAATCAACCAAGACCATTCTTTTCTTTTCTTAATAGTCTAGAAATTCCTCCCACAGATGTAATTGGTATGGATCCAATTAACCCATTGAGAATTCCTCTTTGTAAGAATGTCCCAAATGTGCTTGAAAAGTAGACATCTATTCGATAGAGCTAATCGTTTTATACCCAATCCTCTACATTTTGTTGGGGAACAAATAATATCCCAAGACACTCTACATTTGCCAATTTGATCTTCAGCCTTACCCAATAGAAAACTCCTACAAATCTACTTAATCTCATGAAGTTTCGCGGCCGGAAAGAGGAAGACAGACATCCAATATGTTTGCATAGACTGTAGAACGGAGATAATAAGCTGTCTTCTCCCCCCATACGACAAAATTTTATTCTTCCAATTGTGTACTCGGTTCTTTATTTTCACCACCAAAGGATTAAAGTCATTTACTTTAAGCCTTGTCGGTGAAAGTGGAACACCCAGATAACAAATTGGAAAAAACCCCGGTCTAAAAGGCAAGCAATTAATGATGGCATTCTTTGTGTCCTCTCCCACATTTCCAAAGAAAACCTCACTTTTTTCCAAACTTGAGGACAAACCAGATTTATCCTTAAACATTTGAAGGGCCTTCTTTATAACTTCCACCGATTGGACATCCCCTTTTGAGAAAATAAACAGGTCATCAGCAAAGCATAAATGGGATAACTTTATACCATCGCAGCCTTGATGGTATGATAAATTAACTTCTTCTTCAATGCATCTCTTTAGATTCATAGATAGACCTTCCATTACCACCGTGAACAAATATGGTGATATGGGATCTTCTTGCCTGAGACCCCTTTTGCCTTTAAAAAAACCTTCTAAGCTTCCAGTTATGCATACAGAATAAGAAGGGGAGGAAACTAAAGATCTAATCGAATTAATCATAACCGGGTGGAAGCCCATACCTTCAAGCATACCAATAAGGAATTTCCAATTAACCGTGTCATATACTTTCCGGATATCAATCTTGAACGCACATCTAGGTTCACCCACATGAGAATGGTACCCCGCAACTAATTCATGCGCCATCAATATGTTATCAGCAATTTGTCTTCCCGGTACGAAAGCCGATTGGGCTTTCCCTATCAAGAAGTCAAGGGAATCCTTTCATTCGATCAACAATAATCTTGCTAATACATTTAAGTAAAACATTGAAACACGTTGTTGGACGAAAGTCCGTGATCCTAGATGCATTTGGAACTTTCGGAATGAGACACAAGGTCGTATGATTCAACTGGTATTCGAGAATACCAGAGTAGAAAAAGTTATGGATTGCAATCTGAATATCCCTTCCAATTATGCCCCACACCGCTTTATAGAATTTAGATGAGAAACCATCCGATCCGGGCGCTTTATCATTACCAATACTAAAAACAGCATCTTTAATGTCACCATCCATAATAGGTCTGATTAGCACTAAGGCTTCAGACAAAGAGAGCCTCCTCTCAAACACCCAATCCTGTACCGAAGGGCTAACTGTAAAATCACACGTACCAATAATGGATGAAAAATAGTTAATAAAGGTTTTCAGAATATCATCTTGATGGAAAAGAACACCAGAAGAATCAATAACAGATGCAATTCGGTTTTGGTTTCTTTTTTCACGGATAGCATGAAAGAAAAATCGTGAATTACCATCATCTTCATTTAACCATTTCACCTTCATTTAACCATTTCACCTTCACCTTTTGTTTCGCCATCAAGATTTGGTCATTTCTAGCTTGCTGATAAGCTAGCAAAATGTGGGCTAGATCTCTCAAATCTGCATTGAACGGATCTAAATCACATGCAAGCTGAGCTACATCAAGCTCAACTTTAAGGGCCACCACTCCCTTTTCCAACTCTCCATAAGAGTTTCGAAGCCTACGAAAAGCCAGCTTAAGGTCTTTCAATTTTAATAAGACCTTTTTCATATACGAACCACTCTTTGGATTATTCCAAACATTTTCCACCGTCTGTAAAAAGTTCTAGTGATTTACCAAGAAATTATCAAACTTAAATCGTACCTTTTTGGGCGCACCCATTTTAAAAGAAATAATGCCTGGGGAATGATCAGATATTCCCCTTGGATGAAAATAAACTACAGCATCCCCATATCGATCAACAAACGGCGTGTTTCCCAAAATACGATCAAGTTTCCCCATAATCCTCCTCAGACGGTTTTTGGACCCAAGTGAATTGACATCCTTGGTAAGTAATATCAAACAGTTCCACTTCTTCTAGACATGCATGAAAATTCTCCATATCACTATTTCTTCTAGACGATCCACCCAAACCATCATGAGGTAAAAGCATGTAATTAAAATCACCAAGTGCTAGCCATGCTTTATTGTGAGTAAGGGCTTTAAACGTGGACAACCCATTCCATAACTCCCTCCTTTCCACTCCCGTATTTCGGCCATAAACGAAAAAAATAAAAAGAGGATCAACCTTTCCTTTTATTCGAACTTCACAATTCAGGAATTGAACATGCATATCAAGAGTCATAACTGACAACACATTAGGATCCCATGCACAAATAATTCGGGTTCCTTGTTCACATATAGAAGCATTTAAAATCCAACCCCAACGACCAAAAACTTTGCCACAAATATCAGTCATACTACCTTGCTAAACTTTAGTTTCAACAATACAACATAAAGAAATAGAATTAGAGTGAATTAGTTCACATACCTCCCTTTGCTTTATTAGGGCATTTAAGCCTATAATATTCCAAACTGCAACTTTCATCATTGAGATGGATAGTGATTTACATCTCTCGGCTCCATTCCTCTAACTTCTTCAATTCCCACATTAGTGTTACTGAATGCCGAACCTTCATCCTCTCTATGATGCGAAATATTCGTTTAAATAATTTCCATATCGTCATCATCACTCATATCGACACCATTTAAGGGAGAGAAGCTATTATAAGAAGTAAAATGACCCCGTATTGGTTTAGTAAGAGTTTTGAACAATTGCACCACAGACTTAACCAATGGCATGTCACCTTGTATTTCTGGTTCCCCCATTTCACTCCCGTCCTTACCACGCGGCGTTCTTCCAGCATTCAAAGTACAAAATTTCCCTTATGGGATATGGTTTTCGTACACATTTGACCCCTCCAGGGGCAATGGAGTTTTGTTTTGAACAACAACCTCCGGTTCCTTCACATGGTCTCCCACAGTTTCCCCCACTTTAGGGGTGTGTGTCGCATCCTTTCCATTTACTTGCACTTCAATTTGTACCACTTTATGTTAGGTCTATTATTATTTAATTGTGACAAAATAAGGAAAAGATATGCTTGGTTGTAAAAGGAAGTTTATAATTCCTTAAACTCTTTTTTTCCTTAATTAGCTTAGACCTAGCAATATAAATAGGACATTAGGGTTTTCCTTTGGTCTTGTCGATTCATATTACATAGAGAGAGAGCTGAATCTGGTTTACATTGTAATCGATTATTATATTGAAGAGATATACGACTACGTAAGTTCCTTAACATCTTTATTGTCGTATTACATTAATATTAACGTTTACTTGTCATTGTGCTTGTTCATCTGGGATCAACAAGTGGTATCAGAGCCTAAGATCAAGAGTTTTTACGATTTTCTGAGCAAACCACGAAACAAAAGGTATTTTTTTCGATTTCTGCAGTTTCTACTGTTCATTGAATTTTTGTCGAGTCCCACTGTCTCATGCTTTACCCGATAAAACACCATATTTTTTTTGTCGACTACCTCATATCTGCTCAATGAATTTTTCTCGATCATTATATAATTTTCTGTGCGTTATTCTCGATTAAGTATATTTGTGTTTTTATCGATACTCGACTTATTGAATTTTTCTCGAATCTCTTTTTTATTGATTGAATTTTTATCGATTCAACAGCTTAAATCTTGATTTTTTATCGACTCGTACATAAAATATTTAAATCTGTTTAGTTAATATTACTTTAGTTTATTTTTTTTTACTTTTGAATATCTTTACATAAGAAAACTCAGGAACTTGTGACTCCTGCAGCTTTTCTCACTAAAGATTTCCTTAGTAAAATCATAAATTCTCGTAATCTTGATATTTTCTGTAATTGAACAAATAAGAAACTCGAAAACCCAGACAGTCTTGTCCATAAAAAGACTAGTTCTTTTTATTCAAGAACACGGTGTTTTTGTTTTATGGTTTTTCAATAACAGAAAACTCAGAATTAAAGTATTTGATTTTTTGTCGAGTCCTATTGAATCGAGAAGAAGTTTGATCGAGTGGTCAGTATTCGATAAAATTTTGTAAATCGAAATCTTTTTCTAAATCAAATTATATAAAGTTGTTTTCAAGCCAAATTCATTCGACAATAACTTTTTATCGAGCCTCGTTCACTCGATAACAATTTATATCGAGTCTATTTAATTCGACAACATTTTTTATCGAGCCTCGTTCGCTCGATAACAATTTATATCGAACCTATTTCATTCGACAACCTTTATTATCGAGGCTCTGTCACTCGATAACAATTTTCATCGAGCACCTCACACCTGACAAAAGTCCTCAATCGATAATTCTATTATCGATCTCCTTTGTCTCTCGAGAAAAACCTACTGTTTCACGAGACAACTCAGAAATTTTAAAAACTCATCGATCGAGGTCCACCCAAAAATACAATGACTACCCGTGAGGCTATGGCTATTGGATCACACACCAAACCTCCGATTCTCTTCCCGGGCGAATATTCTCAATGGAAGGATAGATTCCTTGACTTCATTGAATGCAATGACCATGCCGATGAGATCATGCGTTCAATCAAGGAAGGTCCTCCCCCGACCTTTTATCAGGAGTTTCCGGCTATGCCAAACAATAATCCTCCTTCGCCCACACGAAGGGAAGTTAAACTCAAAAGTACATGGGATGCAAACGAGAAGAATATAATGAGAAGTGACCAACTTGCCCGTTCTTATCTACTTATGAGCCTCCCAAATGAAATCTATATGAGCATTGATAGCCACAAGAAGACGACTAAAGAAATGTGGGAGGTCATAGAAAAGTTCATGCTTGGAACGAAGATTGGCACACAACTCAAAATCACCAACTGCATCTCACAATATGAAGAATTCAAGGCAAAAGATGGAGAAAGTCTTACGAACACGTATACCCGTTTTGTTCAACTAGTAAACGCATTAAGCAAGAACGAAATTCGTAAGACCAAGATCGAAAACAACGTTAAATTTGTTAGCAATCTTCAACCGGAATGGCGCCGGTTTGCTAATCAAATCAAACACAGCAAATATCTTGCTGACCTTGATCTTCATGAAGTCTATGAAACTCTTCAACAAGACGAAGAGGAGGTTCTTGAACTAATGGGGTTAAATTCAAAGAAGAACCCGGATCCAATCGCGTTGATGGCAAAAGATTCCTCTTCCCCTCCTCAAGAGATGTTTCCCGAACTAGAAGACGAAGATTTTGACTATGATCCCGAAATTGCCAAACTTCAACAACAACTGGCCTTCCTTACGAGATCTTTTCAACAAAAGTTCTCACGTCGCTCGAATCCCAACCAACAAAGGTATGCCTCGGGATCTAATAATCATGAGCGAAAGTCCCTGTTTGAACCAAAACCAAGAAGAGAAGAACCACGCCTGACACCCAAGCCAGAAGACAAGTTCAAGGGTGAGAGAAGCCTGTGCTACAACTGTGGCAAATCTGGTCACTATGCAAGGGAATGCAAGAAGCCAATAGTGAAGGACTCCAACTACTTCACTTACAAACTGATGTTGTCTAAACAAAAAGAAGCCGGCAAAGTTCTTCTAGCTGAAGATGAACAATGGCTTAATCAAGATGATGAAGATGACATGGAAGGGGATACTCAAGCACATTTCAGTTTGATGGCTTACTCTGATGACACTCCTTCTCACGCTTCCGACTAGACACCCGAGGTAAGCCCTTCTGACTATGACTCGTTTGTATCTCAAATGCATGGTTTAATGTGTCAATTAAAAGAATTACAATCTAAATTGAAAACCGAGAATCACTTGGTTTCCAATTTAGAAGCAAGCTTAGAAAATAATCATAATCAATTGCTTCTTATGCAAACCGATCTTGTCAATTCTCAAAGTATAGCACACAATCTCGAAACGGAGAAAATGGTTTTAAAAGAAGAAAATGATCTTTTTAAACAACAAATATCTGATCTCACGCTTTAACTTCACTCATCTAGGAATGAGACTGCCAAATTTTCATCAAAGTTTGACTTTGTCAGTTTTCAAAGACAAGATCTATTAGAAAGACTCGAAAATTTAGAATTAAAACTTTACAAGCTTGGTCAAGCTGAACACACTATTCACTTAAATGCACCGAAAGATTTAGCTCTAAAGCCGGATTAGGTTTTGAAAACCTGAAACACTTATCAAAGGCTATCTATAATACTCCGACGATTTATAAATTCGAATATTTGAACCTTGGTCCAGATTACCAAATTCAATTTATGAAGCCGGACCGTAGTGTTGAGGAAAGAGAAGATTGGAAGAGAGAAAACAAAAACTATTTTCAAATACCTTTCTGCTATCCTCAAATAGTAGAAGAGCAATCCTCAAGTGAATCTCTTCCAAACAACTACTTTCCATCATATTCTGCCGAAGAACTTCAAAACAAGACTCCTGAATATAAACCATACATTCCCATTCTATTTTTAGAAAAGAAAATTATTCAACTCGAACGAGTGTTGGAAACTGAACGTTCTTTGGCGGAAAAGGAAAAGGAATCATTTTTATTTAAAATACAACAACTTGAGAACGAGACTTTACAATTGAACAAAACTCATGAAAATAATACTATTTCAAACATTTCAACTTGTAAAGCCTTCGTTAGCAATTATTTAGATAATTGCGAAGAATTGTTTAAAATGGACCCAAATTCCAATCCTCCATAACAAAAATGTTCCTATTCCGACGAACAAACCAATGCTGAATTAGATGCCCTTTCTAACCAATCTTCACTTGAATCGGACGAGTATTTAAATGATATGTGTGATGAATTTGACTTCAATCATATACTTCCAAATCACACGGAGTTTTTAGACAAAGGCAAACAACCTATGGAATTAGTTTCATTGCCTACGGAACCAACAGAGTGTTCCACGAGTCAAGATCAAACCACTCTTAAACAAACGAAAACCAATCATGTCTTCCAAAACCATACTAACCGTGTTCCTTTCAATGTTTCAGCGGTTCATACTTTAGAAAACAAACAAGTTTGGGTCAAAAAGGGCACGCGGTCTACAAAGTCAACACCCCACGAAGAAGAATTTTTTTTCCGGTCTACAAAGTTTTAGATTTCCTTATCAAATTTATTCATTTCGACACTTAATTAAATTTTCTCGTAATAAAATTTGCTGTTCTAATTGCGGTGTGGATGATTTTGTACGTAAACCTCCAATTGATTATGGTTATGATTATTTTCCTGACATGCATAATTCTTTTAATCACAAAGATTTTCCTTCATCACCTATTTCTAAATGGGGTCCGAGAAATCAAATGACTAACACCTGTAAGTCTCACTACAAGTGGGTACCCAAGGGTGCTAAGTTGACTAACCATGATGGACCCAATTACAAATGGGTACCTAAATCTGCCTGATTTTGTGCAGATCGGTCATGTGTGGTACTTAGATTCCGGATGCTCCAAACACATGACCGGACAAAAGGAGCTGCTTGCCAATTACACTAAAAAGAAGGGCGGATTCGTCAAATTTGGCAACAATCATTTGGCACCAATTAAAGGATATGGTGATATCATTCAAAACAACATCACCATATCCAACGTTTCTTATGTTCAAGGTCTGAGTCACAACCTGTTAAGCATTGGCAAATTCTATGACAAGCAACTCGAAGTAAATTTTAGACCCGAACGATGCTGTGTTCGCACATCCGATGGAAAGGAGCTACTAACCGGCACGCGCAAGTCAAATCTCTACACGATCGATCTTTCTCAAGTGAACGCACCCTCAAGTGTTTGTCTGCTTTCAAATGTTTCCAGTCCAAAGACATGGTTATGGCATCGACGTTATCTCACGTAAACTTCAAGAACATCAATCGTCTTTCCATTCAAGGACTAGTCACTGGTCTTCCAGCTGTTAAATTCAACAAACCGCATCTCTGTGACGCATGCGAGATGGGAAAGATGAAGAAGGTCTCTCACAAACCCAAATTAGTTCACAACACAACTCGACCTCTTCAACTCATTCATATGGACTTGTGCGGCCCGATGCGGACTCAAAGCATACATGGTAAAAAGTATGTTCTAGTGATGGTGGACGATTTCTCTCAGTTCACATGGGTAAAGTTCCTTCGATCAAAGGATGAAACCCCCGACACCATTATCACTTTTCTCAAAGCCATCCAAGTTAAGCTAGAACTTACTGCCCAAACCATCCGCACCGATAGTGGAATTGAATTCAAAAACCGTACCCTTGACGGTTACCTCGAATCGGTTGGTATAACCCACACGTTCTCTGCAGCTCGCACTCCGCAACAAAACGGTTTTGTCGTACACCGAAATTGAACTCTAGTTGAAGGCGCTCGCACTATGCTTACTTTCTCAAAGCTTCCTCTCCACCTTTGGGCCGAAGCTATCAACACTGCATGCTACACTCAAAAGCGCTCTATCATCAACAAACGCTTCAACAAGACACCTTATCACTTGGTCTACGATCGCGTTCCTTCCATCGAGCATCTTCGAACGTTTGGCACTCGTTGCTTCGTACTAAATGAAAAGAAGATCGTGGGAAACTCAAGCCGAAAGCTGATGAAGCTTACTTTCTCGGATACTCACCAAACGCATCATCTTATCGGGTCTACATAAAACACGCACGTTGTGTCACTGAAAGCGTTAATGTTCAATTCGATCCAAACGCCGAAATGGATCCTGAACACGACAGTTCTGGACCCGCATTAACCGGCATATTAGCTTCCGATCACATTCGTTCGGAACCTGCTCCCAACCCCGGGGAACCTTCAACGTCCAAAACCGCCATGTCAAATCTGAATGACTTATTCGAGTACTTCTACTCGGATTACTTTGGACCATCCACTGATACTTCTTTCCAGATTCCCCCGCCTACCTTGGAGATTGCTGAGACCACGAATCATTCCGGACCGCCAATTACAATGCAAACCGTCTCAACTGCTGCATCTGCAAGCACATCATCAACTGCTCCTCCAAATCAAACCGTTTCAACGGATGCTCCTCTCGTTCTACCTGAACCTCAACCGGCTATTCAACCAAATCCTGCGGAACCGACATCTTCTCCCCCACCATCAACTTCGGCCCCTAAGGATGTCACGAGTGCTACAAGTTCCTCTACCTTGGCTCCAACCTTGGAATCCCTTCAAGATCTTCCACTAGGCTCATATGAAGATGAAACCCCGGATCCAAATGCATTCCAACCGCTTCCTCATACAACCAAATGGACCCGTTCTCATCCAGTTGATCAGATAATTGGCGATCCAACCAGACCAGTCACTACACGAGCAGCCTCGGCCAACGATTGTATGTTCTCTTCATTCATAAACAAGATTGAACCCACATCCATTCACGAGGCAATGAATGATCCTGATTGGATTGTGGCAATGCAAGAGGAACTCAATCAATTTGAAAGCTTGAAAGTGGCGCCTTGTTCCCCGTCCACGAAACAAATCCATTATCGGCACGAAATGGATATTCAAGAACAAGCAAGATGAAGATGGAGTCATTATACGCAACAAAGGTAGACTTGTCGCCAAAGGATACCGTCAACAAGAAGGCATTGACTACGACGAAACATTTGCACCCGTCGCCCGCATTGAAGCAATCCGGATGTTCTTGGCTTATGCGGCACATAAGAACTTTGTGGTTTTCCAAATGGACGTCAAGACGGCCTTCTTAAACGGTGTTCTGCATGAAGAAGTCTATGTTTCTCAGCCCGACGGGTTTGTTGACTCCTCCAAACCGACTCATGTCTACATTCTGGACAAGGCCCTGTATGGCTTGAAACAAGCCCCCCGCGCATGGTACGATAGTTTGTCTACCTATTTAGTGAAGAACGGATACTCCAAAGGTAAGATCCAACTCTTTTCATTAAAAAGGACAAAGGTGACATTATGCTCATACAAGTCTACATGGACGACATCATCTTCGGTTCAACTAACCCACAGCAATGCAAAGAGTTCTCCGAACTCATGATTGCAAAATTTAACATGAGCATGATGGGAATGATGAATTTTTTCCTTGGTCTTCAAATAAAAAAAATTTCTACAGGAATATTCATCAATCAATCAAAATACATCTCGGATATGTTGCGTAAATACAATATGACGTCATGTTCTCCAACTGGTACATCCATGTCCCCGGGTTCAAAACTACACGCTGATCCTTCGGGAAAAGATGTGGATTCTAAAAATTACCAGGGCATGGTTGGTTCTCTCATGTATCTTACGGCTAGTCGTCCGGACATAATGTTTGCCACCTGTCTATGCGCGAGATATCAAGCATCTCCCAAGGAATCTCATCTTAGTGCTATCAAACGGATTTTCCGGTATTTAAAAGGTACACCTAATCTTGGCCTATGGTATCCCAAGGATACGGGTTTCGAGCTAACTGCCTTTTCAGATTCAGATCACGCCGGATGCATGCTCGATCGCAAAAGAACTTCGGGCCACATTCAATTCCTCGGAGACAAATTGGTCAGCTGGTCCTCCAAGAAGCAAGCTTGCGTCTCCACATCTACCGCGGAAGCTGAATATATCGCTGCCGCAAGCTGCTACTCTCAAGTACTATGGATGCGCACTCAGCTCAAGGACTATGGCTTCTGGTTCAACAAGATACCCATCTACTGTGATTCCAAAAGCGCCATAGCCATTTCAAGCAACCCGGTTCAACACAAGAAGACAAATCACATCGACGTTCGATATCACTTCATCAAAGATCACGTCGAAAGAGGTACAATTGAACTCTATTTTGTCAATACGGAACTACAGCTTGCTGACCTGTTTACCAAGGCACTGGATGAGAAACGATTCCAGTTCCTAGTATCCAAGTTGGGAATGCTCAATCTTAAAACCTGATTATCACAAATCAGTCTGTCTCAAAGTCCTCAAAACGTCTATCCAAGGGTTTATGCACATTCACTCTACAAGTCAATCTGCAACACACTTGGATTCTCATTTTTTGGATTTTAACTTTTATCTTACAGTTCCATATTGTCAATCTTTCTTTCTTTATTTATCTATCTCGCTGTGTGTATCACCATGGTTCATCTTTCGAGGGGGAGCAACAAGGTACGTTTTCTGTATATTTATTCACATTCCTAGGGGGAGCACAACACTTTCTACACACATTAAGGGGGAGCCTTAAATTTTTTACTGTTTTAAAAAAAAAAAAAAAACCAAGTGAGGTTCTCGGCCCCTAAGGGCTCGACAACACGAGGTTGTCGCCCTCACTTGGATCGATAACCTCCCCAATCGACATCTCGATAAAGGGAATTTTTATCTCGGCCCAATCACATTATGCCACGTGTCATCACCCGATGACCACTATTTAAAGAAATCGGGCCCCACTCTTAAACAGTATCTTCTTCCCCAAGTTTTTTTTTGAATTTCCCTCTCTGAAAAACCCTCTCAAGATCAAAACCTCAAATCTTCGAGTTTTTCAGATCGAAAAGCACCACCAGGTTCGTAATTCTCCCCTTATCAACTTTAATTCTTGCACTTACTGCTTTTATCCATTGCATGACACCTTAAATCGACTTGAACAATTCGGTTTTTTATAAAAAAAACCCTTGGGTTTCCGAGTTTGAATGTTCATCAGTCGAGTTTGTGGTTTGTTTGTAGGTTTTAGACCTAAGTGCTTTAGTATAGTTGCTCTAACTCACTATTCGCACCTAGTAATAGCATTTTCCATTAGTTTTAGGCAAATTTTTTTGGGTTTGTGTACTTAGGTTGTTCGTCTGTTCATCTGAGGTTTTTATGAATTTTTATCGAGTCCTTCTAAGTGATGCTTGCTGTTTTATCGACCTATGTTAGAGAGATAAGAACACTTTCGTCTTGACTAAGTGTTTTTATCGAGCCCTTATGACTCGATAACACTTGTTATCAACCTCTAAGGATCGATCAATAATCACTAAGTGTTTTTATCGAGCCCTATAAGACTCGATAACATTTGTTATCGACTATTATAGACTCGATGAAAATTACCAAGTGTTTTCATCGAGCCCTTAGGACTCGATAACATTTGTTATCGACTTTCAAAGGATCGATGAAATCTCTAAGTGTTTTCATCGAGCCCTATAAGACTCGATAACATACTCTTACATCTTCAAAGTTTTTTTTATCGAGTACTTAAAGCTCGATAACATAATCAAGTGCTTTCATTGAGTCAATTGGAATCGATAACATGTTTTAAGAATCGATAACATGTGTTTCTCGATTCCCAATGACTCCTCATCCATCTTTCAGATACACAGGTTTGTTCTTTCAAATTTTTTAACAAGTCTTGTTGTCGACCCAGCTCACTCGATAAACTTATGATTCTCGATCCCACTACACTCGATAACATTTGTTATCGGCCCAATGGGACTCGACAAAAAGACTTGACATTTTTTTTGTTTTGTTTCACTATCACTTCACAATCTAACTGTTCATCTGTATGACTAATTGTCTTATTTCAGTACACATGGCAGCCGTGAATGATCCAAACCTTTCCGATGATGAACACTCGATGCCTTCCGAACACTCCACAGAACCCAGCATCAACGCAGCTAACCGGGATGACATCTTGATACCTAGAGCACATCTTCGGAAAATCAAACCGAACAACCACCGTCTGGATTTTGGCATCACAATAGAACACCAAGTCATCCTCGACATCCTTCAACGACACCCGCTTCGGTATGCCTTTGCACTGGACCAGCGGGTACCCCTCTTCTATCTCCAACAATTCTAGTACACGTTGACGTACCATCCGGACGAAGGTGACCATCATTTTACTGCTCAAATTGATGACTTTTTCACCCGCTTGACACCATCTAGGATTCGACGCATCCTCCGCCTGCCGCTCGCCACAACTGAACACCCATACGACGCCTTTGCAACCGACCAACAACTGGTTGCGGACATCCTAGCCCTTGGGTACGAATCCCCTGAACCGTTCACAAGCCCCGGCCAGTTCAAAAGGATGTACCTGCCTCAGATTTGGTTCACGCTATTCACCATCGTCAATCGATGTCTGACTAGCAAACACACTGGCATGGACAAGGCCAACACTGCGGTCCTTCGAATTTTTCACGGCATCGCTTTCAACCGTCATTATGACTACGCGATGCTCATCTGGACGGATTTTGTGGAGCTAGTGGAAGACAAGTCCAACTATCGCGATCGTGCCTTCGTACCTTTCCAACGATTTCTTCACATTATTCATTCACGCCATGATGTCTTCCCGACCTGCCATCCCTAGACGAGTCGGATCACCCTTAGGACCAACCAACTCACTGAAGTTTCTCCGGCTCAATGACAATCGGTTTAACTTCATCATCCCAATCCCTGAAGCTCTTCTAGCCTATGCTAATCAGAATGCACCGAGTGTGATAGCTTATAGGGAGAGACACGACTTAATGGCTCAACCACCTCCGGTTATGCCTACCCAACAGCCAATCCATGAGGAACATATTGTGCAGGGAGAGGGTCCTAGAATAGATGAGCAGGTTCAGGATCATGGGGATCCTTAACAGGGTGATGAGCGTATAGTGAGGGGAAACGAAGAGGGCGGTGCACCTGATCAGCCACTCCCAACATCTGCCGCCCCATCAATCCCAATACCACCACCCACCAACCCACGAGCTGCTTCTACTTTCAGATCTACCCCGCGCATCAAAATGCTCGTTAGCCGTAGCCGTGTTCGTCCACGACCCTCATCATCAGAAGAAGATGATTCCGATACTCAACCCCTTTCCCGCCGACCGAGAACTGCTGCCATTGAAGAAAAAGCTCTACGTCGCATCGGCACACAACCACCCCTATCCGACTCTGCATCGGACACCGATGACCACCAAGCTGCAACAACTGAAGAACCTGATGAGCCAAATGACCTCTTTGACTTTGAAACCGATCGTGTAACTACCTCAATGTCCGACATATTTACCGAGCCATTTACTGGAGAAATAAGGAGAGAGGAGGGAGTATTAGTTGAAAAAGAAAGATAAAGCGTGAGTGATGGGAAGAGAAAAACGATAGTGAACGAGACACCAGATTCCCCCATCCAGGTAACTGAGTCAACTAGCCCTACTCATTCGTTGGGTATGACTAGTGGACAAGTCGCTGTGGACCTAGCAGCGCAATTGCACGCCTCCCCTAGCCACTCTGAAGGCTCCCAACAGCCAACAATTTCAAACATACTTGTGAGTTTAGCACCTTATCTAGATCCCCTCCACTCGGGAGGCATAGCTATTGAAACAAGAGGCAGTAGCTCACCTGCTTCGACTTCATTTGTATACTCATCGAGTCTAGAGCCCGCTAGGGAACACGAGTCTATACACACTGCGAGCCTCCGTGGCCCAGTCGGAACTCCCATAGTGATGTCCATTCCGGACATTCCACGAGGATTGGGAGGAAATCCTACCAGCGCTACATCTATGCCAACGTTGAACGTAGGTCATACAGTTGAATCAACTGTTATGTTAACGAGCAATCTAAGTGATCCAGGTGTTACCCATACAGCAACCCCATCTCCGTCGTTCACTATACCCCCGGAAGGGGAAGCGATCATTGCCGCCCACTTACAGAAGGCAAGAGGCACCCTTGCTGAACATGTTGCCTTAATGACAGCCGAAAGGGAAGCCTTCGTGCGCCAAATCCGTGAAGCCGCGCGCCTTAAAGAACCGACTCCTCTTCAAGTCGACCCTTCACAGCCAAGCTCAAGCCGTCCAAGCACCAGCCGCTCTCCTCCGCCACCATCACCCCCCGAAGATCGACCCCATTCCCCACATCGATATGAGTACAACACCGATGAACTCATGTCGATGCTGTATGCTAACCTGCTAGCCGAATCCAAGGCAACCGGCCAA
Organism: Silybum marianum; assembly: GCA_036898165.1. NCBI lineage: Eukaryota > Viridiplantae > Streptophyta > Magnoliopsida > Asterales > Asteraceae > Silybum > Silybum marianum. Next base: position 7,003,838 of record CM072540.1, on the reverse strand, counting down.
CCGGAGGATTCGCTTGAGGGTCTTCTTCGCCGAAATCTTCAGATCCCAACCGTCACTCGTCATGAGTTTGACGTCTTCCGCGCTCACGTCGACCAAGAGCTCACCGATTTAAAGATCGCCCAACAACGCCAAACGGGTGACATCTTGGGTGCTATTACTGCTCTCCGAACAGAAATACAAGAGTCCTGCCGTCCGGCCGTTTCTACGCCTGCTTCCAGACCTCACCAGGACGACCCGGGATCCGCTCCAACTCGTCCTGAGGGGGAGACACGCCGGACTGCAAGATCACGACCAAGAGCAGCTGCTGCATCAGCTTCAAGGCTACCCACTCAAACTAACCAACAAAGACAACGCTCTACAACGACTCAAGAGGGCGATACGCCAACGGTTGAAAATCCTGCGGATATCGAACTCGAGAGTACAGCCGAACCAACCGAATCTGCCGAACCCGAACAAAATGAAGAACGAGTCGATGTTCAAGGTCTGCGAAACTCACTGCAAAACTGGTTCAGAGATCCGTACGAACCAGTACTCCAAGAGCAAGACTATGTGAACTTGAGGCATACATCAAGGTACTATGCTTTAAGGGAACAGAACGAACCAAGACTGCTACCCCATCAGATTCGGTGGCAAAGAATGTTGACAGAAAACAAATCAAAATGGGTAAATCAGCAGATTCATGTGCCATATCTTGAGGAAACTATGGAGAAGATCTTCCGCAAGGGAGCAAAACCTAACAATTTGGCACACATTTATCTCGTGATGGAAATGGACCCTGCTCAGGTTAGAGAGTATCTCCATATCCTGAAGATGAGAGCTTTACCTCCAGCTGAAGTAGTCTCAAGATACAGGGTTATCGGGATTCTTAAAATTGACACTGCAAGGATCTATCAAGTCGAGTACCCGGTTTTCACTGTCCAAAAATAAGATGGTAAAACGTATTCCTTGTCTGAAGCTGATTTTGCAAACCTTGATATAATGGACTTTGAAATCATCTACAACGACTTGAGAGACAAGCGCAACCGAAATGAACACGAGCAAAGGGCATTAAGGGCAGTGGTAAGGCATGTTCAGAAAGAGCTACGGTACAGCTATCTGCATGATCTTCAACGTGGGATAGAAAGCGAGCAAAAGAAGATACATATTCCTAAGCCTGATCAATCATTACCTGTACCAAACAGTACTCTAGTTACTACTGTCATCACTCGTCCTGTTCATGGAGTCGTTTGGATGCATGCCTCTAGAGAAAAACGGTTTCTCAGGTTTCATGAAGTGGCTGCATATTCTGACGGTACTTTGTGGGAAATCCGAAACAGACTTGCTTCAGAACTTGCAACGGATAGAAAGAGTGCAACAAGGATGAGCAACGACTAAAGAAACTCTCTAATAGAAGCTATCAAGATAATCGATGAAAGAATTATCTATCGACAAACCCTCCGAAGATTTGAAGGCATGTTCGAGCTAAAGAGATGAAGACTCATTTTTCCACAAAGGGGGAGATTGTTAGGTCTATTATTATTTAATTGTGACAAAATAAGGAAAAGATATGCTTGATTGTAAAAGGAAGTTTATAATTCCTTAAACTCTTTTTTTCCTTAATTAGCTTAGACCTAGCAATATAAGACATTAGGGTTTTCCTTTGGTCTTGTCGATTCATATTACATAGAGAGAGAGTTGAATCTGGTTTACATTGTAATCGATTATTATATTGAAGAGATATACGACTACGTAAGTTCCTTAACATCTTTATTGTCGTATTACATTAATATTAACGTTTACTTGTCATTGTGCTTGTTCATCTGGGATCAACACTTTATCATCCTTACTTACCTTCTTTATTATACCCACCCCATGCATAGTATCCCCCACTTTATCCTCCTTACCTTTAATCACATTGGACGTATCCCCCGTAGCTTCTTTATTCATGTTATTGTTAGCTTTCGGTCTCCATTGCCTCCTACGTGGTTGTTTGAAACCAACCCTTCTAATATTCTCCACCGGTTTCTCCTTCATTTCCTTCTTTTGGGCTAACAATACTTTAGCACAAGACGAATCCTTGTGTCCAAATGTTTTGCAAACTGAGCATTGTGATGGCTCCCATTCATATTTAAATACCACCTTTACCATATCCTCACCATTTCCAGAAAGATAAGGTATTTCAACCTCCACCTCCCTTGTAAGTTCTCCTGTAGCCCATACTCCACGCCTTATCAGAAGTGCTCGCCGTACATGCATCCATTCTCAAAGGAATCCCAACCACACTAGCAATCCGACTTATTCCTTCTCTATTGAAAGCAACAAGAGGTATATTGAAAATTTTGATCCATAGCGGGCATTTAGTATGTTCGGTTTATGGATTCCTTTCGACGGGTCCCAAGGGGATACAAAAAGAGGAACACCTTTTATCATCAAGGGTGGTGCTTCTACAACCTGTGTGCCTCGTCCTTCATCATTTACGTGTAAGATGTAGTTCACTATAAACAAGTTGTAGCCACTTCTGTTCTCTACCAACTAAAAATAATAACCTATATAGATGATGAAGATGATATTGGTTGCAAAACATTTGTACTAAATTCAAATCACTCACTTTAAATGCATGCTCTACCTTGAAAGTTCTAAATTCAAATCATTGATGTTTTATACTGACTAGTGATTATAATCAAGAGACTATAAAGTTGCCGAAGATTATATTTGTTGCAAAAAATCCACATCTTTTTTAGATTCAAATCACTCGGTAAAAATGTATGCTCATACTCTGAATTTAGAACGAGTAAATGTTGCTTAAAAATGAAAAAAAAAACCATTACCGTGTGCAAGAGGAACCAAAACTCATAGAAACAATTAATGGCACGAGAACAAGAAGAACCATAATCTCCACTTAATAGCCTATTTTGCAATGAACTTTTATCAACAAATTAGCAATGTGATGAATATTATAATCACAGAGAAAAATGCAACAAAGCTTCGATTACATTAATTATATCCATTTCGGGGTCGTACACTTCTTCATCATCATCGTCTGTCATTGTCGTCATCATTAGTGTGATCATCTTCAATGCCATATTTCTCATTGTTCGCCTGCAAAATAAAGAGAAAAAGGATAAAATGAGCCAAAAAAAATACTCCACATTTTCCCCTCCCACTCCCCAACACTTTATAGGTTTAATTATATGAATCCATCAAAAAATACAATAAGTCAACAAAATACTCCATGTGTTCCTCTGCCACTCCAAAAAACCATTTGTGTAATTGTATGAATCCATCCAAAATGTGATTATCAGAATCTTCTATTTGTAATGGCACTACTCCTATATCCCATGAAAATTGTATTTCCATTAAGGGATGTCAAATTTTAATGAAACTAAAGGTTTGCAAAATCGTTGCTTTCTGTATCTTCACCAAACTACTTAAATACAAATCCCATAAGGGAGTTCACTTATCAGATCTTATAAACTAGGCTATGGTTGTTATCAACCATCATTCTATAATGACATGTGGTGTTATCTAAAAATGTTACAATCAAGTCCCTATATTACTCCCCCATAGTCGATACGGGAGATGATCGAACTTGAAGACCGGATCGAAACTCGTCAAACAGAACTTTTGGTAAACCTTTGGTGAAGATATCGACATATTGATATCGGGAAGGAATATGAAGCACTCGAACCGGCCACGAGCCACCTTCTCACGCACAAAATGTATGTCAAGTTCGACATGTTTGGTTCTTTCAACCGGATTTCCCGACAAATAAATTGCATTTACATTATCGCAATACACGAAAATCTCTTTCGATATAGGACAACGTTGTTCTAGTAGTAAATTCGCAACCAACATGTCTTCAAAATCACATTAGCCACTCCTAGGTATTCAGTTTCGGCACTTGAACGTTAAACGGTTGCTAGTCGTTTAGAAGACTAATAAATCAAATTGTGCCCTAAGAAAACATAATATCTAGATGTAGATCGTCTAGTATCTGGACATCCACCCCAATCCGCATCGGGTTATGCAGCAAGAGACGATTTTGCAAACCTTTATAAACATCCTTTATATATACGTATATAATAGTATAAAATTTGAATGGATACTTTGTTATAACTGATGATAGTTTGAAAAAATCCAATTCGGAAAAATGATAAATTATGCTTTATTCGATTTGGTCGAGGCACCGTGAAGATTGTTGCAACAAAAATGGTTGAGGAAGCAGATACATTGGTGATTGGTGGTGGTTGGGGAGAACGTACATGAAGATGGTGGATATTAGTGGTGGTGGTGGTAGACAATGGTGGAGGAGGTGGTAATGGTTGATGGAACTAGTGGTGGCGGCGATGGGCAGTGGTGATCAGTGGCCGACGTTGATTATACATGACGGTAAGATGGTAGTGCTTGGCGATGGTGGATTAGTGATATTTGAATTTTTGTGTCATTCTTGTCCCATCTTGTTCCACCTACTTTGGTGGAACAAGAAAGAGCCTTTTTTTATCCCACTCTGTCCCAGCTCCTGTCCCTGTCCCGTGTCACGCCAAACATGGGACAGTAAATTTCTGTCCTGTCCCATGTTGTGCCAAACGTGGGACAGTGAGTTAATGACGTGGGCCTAAACAATAAAATCATATAGACGCTAACAAAGTGGATAAAATTGATAAATGAAATCAATGGAATAACTAAATAAATAAATACATATAAATACAAAAATGAGATAAAATAAGACGACAATGATACCTATAGACATGATCACATGCAAACTTACATGTTAAGTTTGTGTAGGATGGAATGATTGTTTATGATGTTGGAAAAAAATGAATAAAAGATTGTTACAAAATATTAATCCAATCTGTTTGGCCTAGAATATGAATACAAAATCGTTCCTTTTTCCACACACTGATGATATGTAAAGAAAGTTTGGCAACTCAGTAGCATAAGAAACCATACATCTTAAAAACATGGGAAACTTTAAATCTTAAACACCTTTGAGTTAATGAGCTGTCAGAATCTTACTACCACCGATATAAAATATGTGCCCATCTAGCATCCGTTAGAGGGGGTGTGTTGGAGTTCCCTCAATGTATATTGGAACCTTAGTTTTTCTCCTCAAGGGCTCTTGTGGAGTGTAATATGATGTGATGTTAATCTATAGAAAAAGTTAACTGGAAATTATTTGATCTTTGCTATTGGTCCAGTTTACCCTCCAAGAAGTATTATAAGAGCCTAATGTTCACTAAATACATTATTGATATGGAAGATTTTGTGGTAACTTTTTTGTTTTCTGTTAGTTAAATGTATCATATTGGCATGAAAAGAACCTGAGCTTCTTACGTAAAAACTTCCACTGATGATTCCTGAGGATTTTCTATTATCAAGATTTTCTAATGGCTGAAGAATTCAATTCTGGAAGGTCAACTTTCATCAATGTTCTTCTTGGTAGAAAATACCTAAAAGATGGAGCTGGTCCTAACTCCTACGATAAATGAGATAACCTTTTTACACTATTCTAAGCTTGATTTCAATTAACACAGAGGTGTGTAAGGCACCGAGATGGTCAATATAATATGTTATCTACCTTCACTGATACTTAAGCATGTGAGTATTTATATTTCTTTATAATGGCAATTTTATTTTATTAGACATTGTTTATTTATTTATTATGTCTACGTGCAAACTCTTGGATGAAATTCATCTGCCATCTCTTAGTAATATGTTTATTGTTTCCTTCCATTTTAATTTGACGATGTTGCGACTAAGTTTAGTTCATTGATCATCGATATACTCATATACCATGGAAAGGGTCATGGAATTGCAGTTAGGGTAAGGATAAAATGGTCATTTTTTCATTCAGACAGTTTATTCAGCACTATTGAGTCTCGGGAGTGGAAGACATTGGCTCTGATACCATGTTATTACTCAAATAAGTTGATGAAGTTACACCCTTGATTCCTTAAGGACATTCTAAATATATACAAGATTAAGATACCTAAATATGGAAGTACTAAACTACTAACAAGAAAGGAGAGCTATACATTACTATATTTAACACTCCTCCTCAAGTTGGAGCAAATATATTAATAATACCCAACTTGTTACATATAAAATCTATTTGTGTTTTTCGTAACGGATTCGTGAAAATGTCTGCAAGCTGGTGCTCGGTTCTGACGTGTACTGGTTGGATCGATCGAGGGTCCGTCCGTGTTCCCACAACACGATCTCTAATGAGATGACAATGAACTTCAGTGTGCTTGGTTCTCTCATGGAATACCTTATTCTTGGCTATGTAAATGGCCGATTGGTTATCACAATATAGCCTCATCAAGTCGTCTTTAACAACACCAAGCTCTTTTAGAAGTCTCCTACCCATGCCATTTCGCATGTTACATCTGCCATGGCTCTGTATTATGAGTCAGCACTTGATTGAGAGACGACATGTTGTTTCTTGCTTTTCCAAGAAGCTAGATTTTCTCCGACAAATACACAATATCCTATAGTTGATCTTCTGGAAACGGGAGAACTAGCCCAATCTGCATCTGAGAAACTAGATATCTTTCCATCTCCCTCTTTAGTGAATGCACCAACTCGACAGTGGCCCTGATCTGAATACAGTATCCCTAAGCCTTGTGTGGCCTTGAGATACCTCAAGACGCGAAATGTTGCATCATAGTGACCCGTATAAGGAGAGGACATGAACAAGCTCAAGACACTATGTTAGATCCCAAACTAGCAACAATTGAGAAAACTCCATAAATTGTAGAGAAGAGATAGAGAATTAAAGAAAATTAATCATCAAATCATCAACTCATATTCATATATTGATCAATATGGAGGGGAAATGTAGAGAACACCATACATTGTAATTAATCGACTCTCATAAGTCTATGTGTGCGAGGTGTATTCTCTCCCAAGTCTCCAAATACAAAGAAAGCTACGACACCATATTTATAGGTGCCCATTACAATTTCAAAGCCCAAGCCCATAACACTCAAAAAGTCAAAAATACAATTCTTTATAAACTTTCTATCTAATTGGGGCTAATTAGATTTAACAATCTCCCCCTAAAGTTTTATAAAAAAAGCATCATCAAATAAACTCCCCTATGCTTTCTTTAGAAGCTCTTATGTTCCATTCTTCAAGTCTTCAAGGTGGTACAAGCTCCCCCTCAAATGTAGGCTCATATTCTTGAAAGACTAAGACATTTTACACATTCTGTCCAGCTTTCGTGACTCAACTTTATCGTTGTTTTTGACCATTAAGGCGACGTATTGAGAGTAAACATAAAACATGCACATTGAACTTCAACCTCTTAGCTTTTCAACAAGCTTTGATTCAACCAATTTGGATGAAAACTAAGTGAGTTGTGAAAGTTTCCCCTCAGCTGCACAAAATAGTCGTTAAAACAAAAAAATTGAATTTTTAGATCTCGTTGAGTTGAGTTCAGCTCCGAGCTTTAGATTGAAAAACAGAGGAGATGGTGACATGAAATATATCACGCATGTATCTTGAATCCATGAAGAATGGAAATGCGAACACCCATCTGAAATAGGAAGGAGTATGAGTGAAAATCAATGCTTTCGGTCCAGCATCAGTCAGCAGACTTTGACAGTGAATAAGACGTATCAGCTCATGGAATTTGAGAAAACTCAAAACTTCAAAGTCGTGCATCTGTGTTTTATCGTTCCAACGCAACTGAATTCATGTAATTTCGAGCTTCGAGTAAAAAGATGTGCGCGTGTTTCTGAAATAGCGCAATGCTGTCAGAAAACTAAAAAAAATCGGGCTACGGGCTTCAGTTTGATGTGAGTCCTGGACTAACGAACTTTAATTATTCACCTATGGTTGACCTCTGATCCATTTCTGATTCATTGCAAGGTCTGGTCTCCCCAATCTCTTGTCCGCAAGCTCTTGTACAGAATTCCGATCACCCAAAGTGCTTCTGTAGATCACCATAAGAGCATCATTCAGAGCTTCTGCAGAGTGTATGCAGAGCATCTGGTTCTTCTTCGTTGTTTCAAGTTATACAGAGCCTTCTGGCACGTATTTGCAAGGCTCTGCATGAGAGCACTTCTAGATGATTAAGCTTCTGAAAAATACCTTCTGATTAAGCTCATGATTACACTTCTGATTAAGCTTCTGATTTGTAACTTCTGAAAACATGCTTCTGGACTGCCATACCTTCTGGTTCATCAAAGCTTCTGGTTTGTTTTTCGTAATCATCACCGAACAACTACGTCTTCTGATTTGAATAAGTTGTTACACGACTTCTGGACAACTTTCAGATGTTTGGCACTACTTCTGAAGTGCTTTTTCTGCACTTCTGAACTTCTGTGCGTGTAAATAGTTTGCAGAAGCTTCTGGACAACTTGCACATAGGTTTTGAACGCTTTCTGATTAAGCTGTGTAGCTTCTGAATAAGGTCGAAGCTTCTGATTAAGCTCGAAATTTCTGATTAAGCTCGAACAACATATTTACATGACGTGCAATTTCTGCATGATTGAACTTCTGGACTGAACAACATATTTTCAGATGCTCTGTATGACTTCTAATGTGCATTTTCTGCACGATTGAACTATTGCACGTATAAAGAGGTTGCAGAATCTTCTGGACAGCTTGCAAATACTTCTGGACAACAACCTCTTCTGATTTAGACTAAGCTCTTACATGATTTCTGAACAACAACATCTTCTGATCTGAATCAGCCCAACCTCTGAGGTATGCTTCTGGTTCAGATATATACGAGCTCAACCAATAAGCTACTTTCTAACTTCCGAATCAAGTCCTTCAGTTTGGCAGACACAGAAGCTACTGCTTGCTGTGCAAAATTGAGCATTTCTAGCGATCTGAAGTTCTTCTAAGTTGGCAAGGTTAGAATTTGCCGGTGTCACAGCAAGTATTAAACAATTGGGTAGCTTAATGTACGACATTATTATTGTTCTTATACGAGCTTCAATATCAGTGGGCTGATCACCGACATGAATTTTTAATTGTTAGATCCCAATTTCTTCTGCTTCATTGAACTTGAGGCCATCAGAAGTCTTTAACAACAACTAAGCTCACTAAATGATCAATAAGAAGTACATTTGAAGAATACTCTAGGAGAGGTTCTTCACCGTGCATCTACACAGTCTCGAGCCCAGCAACACCAAGTATCAATTTTCTTTTCACAAACCCGTACTCATTCTCAATAACACCCTCGAACGTCTGATATTTCTCCTCTCCATCAACCTGAAACTCAAGGAATCACCTGTCTATCTTGCTGACAGTCAAGACTAATGCACCATCTTTGATACGTAGGGCATCAGTAACCTTAGAAGAAAAGGTAATGTGCCCAGGTGAGTTAATAAGATTGATCAGGTACTTATTCCCATTACGTTCTCCCTTTTGCTGGTGATTTCACTCTCGCGGGTATGGTTGTTTCCAGCTGTCTAGATCATGTGTTGATTCTTGAATTTCATCCTGAACCATTATTTTGTTTTCTTCTGGCCCTTCATGTTGTTTAGACCCGTTAACAAAATAAGTGGCCTTCCCAACTCCAAGATTTGATGCGTATGAGCAAAAAGATTTTTCCTGAGGCTCTCCTTGAACGATAAGATCAACATTATGACTTATTCCTGATTCAGCCACGATCTTAACATCCATATCAACATTCTGCAGATCAGGGTTCACTTCAACATCTTGTACTTCCGGCTCCCCATAACTCTTCTCGTGTATAACATGATTTCATTCAGACGATGATGTGGCCATTGCTATCAATTCAGCTGGAGTAACTAGATGAGTTGGATGTTTAAACTTAACCATGGTACTATCGTCTTTTGCAACTTTCTTTTCATCATCATCCATAGAAGATATACTAGATTGGTTTGAATGAGCAGTCCCCATTTGCCTATCAACTGAATGTTCAATCACCTTTTTTCCCCATAATCATTTGGTTGGACACTAGACTCGAACCCACCAGATTGGGTTCTAAAGTTGGACAGGTTTCATGACAATCTAGGACTTAATGGAACAGGCGGTGATACAACACACGAAATATCAGCATCATTAGGAGGTGGGGAGGATGCAGAAAATTCCTTGGGGATGGAAGCCTCAACCAAAGGAGAGCTTAATGGTTGTTTGAATGTGGGTGCACTCTCAGAACATTCAGCACTCACCACATCATGTGAAAAAGCCAATGCTGATTTCTCATACACGACACCATCAATTAAAGGTGGTAAAGACCTTGTCAAATACAAACCATATTGCTGGATGGCTGATTAGCACCTGCACATTCTTTTGTGTTCTTCATAGAAAAATGCAACATATGAGGGGTTAGTGGTATATGCTTAGTGTAGACGAACTCGTCTGATAATCATGTTGAGCCCAAGTCACCAGATTGTGCTGGTCTCAATAAAAGAGAATGTAGACCATAACCACATACTAGACACCCACATAAGTAACCAAATCTACAGCTTCATTTTAGTATTATAAAAAGTTTCTTTTCTGTTTTAAACCAACAACAGCAGAACTTCTTACTTTAGAAATAACTTATTGAACAATCGGACAACCTTGAACCAAGGTCAGTTCATATCATGGTTGTGTCAACATGTGGCTACATAAAATCAACCATGGGAAACGACAACCCAGTATGAATTATTGATTTGTTGTTAATCAAACCTAACTGAAAGTAGAGAGTCCAATCCCGGATTTATATAAGGCCAGATCAAAGATCGACAACCCTACTACCAAGATGTTGAGAATCTATGGACTCAATAACACAACAAGATGAGATCAAAGATCATCCACCTACTTAGTGCTAAAAATTAGACCAATAAAGGAGGGAGATCAAATTTAATCAAGAACACACATACACATGTAGTAGAACTGATCAGATCTAATCAAATTGAAATTAGATCTTCACAGACACATTTCATCAAACATGTGGTGTGCAGAATCAAGTTGGGTTTAGAATGATTAAAATCTTCTATCAATGATCATCCAAATCTCATCTAGATGAAATATTGGATCTCAAATTAGCACATAACAGAAAATTAAATCATAGAAATGATATGTGGGTTTAGGCTCATGTGATTGAAACAACCGAAGCACCAAAACACCAAAATCATTCACTAATTTCTCAAATGTTACCATAGATGACCGAATTGAAGAAAAGTTTCTTCAATTAGCTCTGATACCAATTGTTAGATCCCAAACTAGCAACAATTGAGAAAACTCCTTAAATTGTAGAGTAGAGATAGAGAATTAAAGAACATTAATCGTCAAATCATCAAATAATCAACTCATATTCATATATTGATCAATATGGATGGGAAATGCAGAGAACACCACACATTGGAATTAATCGACTCTCATAAGTCTATGTGTGTGAAAGGTGTATTCTCTCCCAAGTCTCCAAATACAAAGGAAGCAAGGACACCATATTTATAGGTACCCATTACAATTTCAAAGCCCAAGCCCAAGCCCAAAACACCCAAAAAGCCCAAAATACAATTCTTTATAAAACTTTCTATCTAATTGGAGCTAATTAGATCTAACACACTAACCAAGAATGATATATCTGGTCGGGTAACTATCAGATAGTTTAAGTTTCCAACCAGTCTCCTATATCTTTTGGGATCTTTGATAGAATTTCCATCATCCGGAAAGAGTTTTCTTGTAGTTAGCATGGGGTTTTCTACTGGTTTACCCTAATAAACCACACAGTAAGCATATCAAGAACATATTTTCATTGGGATACAAGAATCTGTTGTGGAGATTGAGATACTTCTATCCCAAGGAAGTAACGAATTCATCCAAGATCAATAACTTGAAATTGATTCTGTAGAAATTGTTTAGCTCAGAAATTTCGGTGCTGTCATCTCCGGCGATGATGATGTCTTCTACATAGATCACTAGTATGATTCATCGATTGTCATGGTGTCTGAAAAACACAGAATAATCCTAGGAACTGTGAGTCACCAAACTCCTGGAGAACATCTGAAAAACGTCCAAACCATTTTCTAGGGAACTGTTTGAGACCATACGTTACTCTGAAGGCGGCTGCTGCGAGGTAAGTTCAATTTTTGTATCATATTTAGTTTGTTTTATAGGATGTTAGTTTTTTATGACATATAATTGTTAATTATTGTGGGTTGCCGTTGTTGGGAAGACGATAGATGTAATTGTTATAGTTGGAGTTTATTACTTAAAAACATGTAATGGATATGTTCGAATTACAACTGTTATGCTGAGGAACTGTCTATAAGTATAAGTTTAACACAATTTTGTTTTGGTGTTTGTAGACGTTGTTTTTTAGTAATTGAGAGGAATACACTAGGGCTGATCCGAGCACCATTACTCCCGATGACGCCGAGTTATGGGACCATGCCGTTAGAGGCTGGCGCAAGGGCCACAGTTACGAATTCAGAAGCAGTTAGGGATCCTGTGCTGCTGTGACCGGTCATCCCAGTGCCAGTTCCAGCTGGCCTCGAGTGCTCGCGATGAGAAAGTATGTTTTATATAGTTGTAATTCATGCATGTATTTTGTTTTTAATAACTATCGTCTAACATTGTTCTATGTTTCTCAAATGTGGAATAATTTGACGTACAAATGCTGAAAGAAAAGCTGGAGGAAGAATTGAGAAATAAAGAAGAAGTCAAGCGTGTACAAATGGAGCAAGAAGATCAGCTAGCTAGGCAAGAACAGGAGATACGATAGCAGTGAGATTTGGGGAAGTAGTTTGAGGCATTAATGCCGCAGTACAAGACTATGGACCCTCCCACACCCCTCCTTCCTAGTGTTAGGATAAGTTGTTAGAGTTTAGGAGATAATTTTGTAATAACAATGTACGATTTTATCGTGAAAACGATTTCGTTTAATTTCCAATTTATTTTAAAAATCTGGGTAGCATGACTGTCTACACCAAGGGTGAAATCTAAACATAACTCAACGATATCTGAAAATCAGCTTTGAAGCTTCAATATCAGCGATCAAATGAATCCAATTCAACACGATTAGAATTCGTCTTATCCTTGATGCACAAAGGACAACCTCCCCTTGACCTATGTCAGATAGTACGTACGAAGTTATTTTATGGTCTCCCACGTGCTTACGAACTTTGAATGTCAATTGTTCATATACGGCTAAAAGCATGGCCACTCTATTGGCAAAGGACAAGCTCTCCAATAGATGCTTGACACGTGGAATGTACCTTCTGACATGCATTAAGTGCATTGGCTATAAATAGATGAAGGAACCCTTCTTCATCTTATGCATGCTTCCACTTTATCTTCTTGAACCTATCTTCTTTTCTCTCCTTATCTTGTACATCAACTTAGTGTTTCTTAGATTGTTTAGAACAATTATTTATAGTTGTTCTTATTTTCGCAAAACTCTATAAATTTGTTTATTATCAATAAATTTATTACTTAAATGTTTGTGTGTTTGTATTCAACCCACCTCCCGTTGTACAAATTGTGTGATACTTATACACTCTTATAGACTCTTTAGAGACCACCAGTATATCTGAGGTGATGTTGCCTTGCGACTGTACGAAGGCACTATCGCTGAGTCACTTTCGTCGACAGGTGTTTGGGTTTAAAAAAACCATTGGTCCCAATTTTAATCACTCACACACATACCTAGACTCGATTTCAACATCGATATTGACACCATCCTTGGGGAATTTTGACATCCTCCGGCAATTTCTCTTCGATTTTATTGATTCTTCTTGCTAATCCACCATTCAAGTAAGTATTTTCTACTTTCCCTTGCTTCATTTCACCTTAATTGTTTGTAAATTCAAGGTTTAGGTCATAAAAAGTTGTGGATTTCAATGTTTGTGAAATTATGCATAAATCCATGGTTGATTATGAAAATTTTCTTGCATGTGCTTCTATTAGCTATTTTCTTGTTTCCTAAAATTGTTAACCATGATTTTGAAGTTAGAGCACACATAGAGTATAGATGCTTGAATACTTGTATATTTTGTGGATTTTTGGTGATTTTGGCTATATAATGCAATTTTCAAGCTTTGCTTCTAGTTTCACTTTTAACCTAAAAAATGTTAGTATTCTTAAACCTTTGTCTTTATGGTGAGCAAAGTTCATAAATTGAGATGAATTTATACATTTGTATTGAATTTGATCATGTCATACCACATTGTTCAGAGTAGGTGTTTTGCATCTGATTCACGGACTATCGACACTTAATTCAGGATGCGGATGTTGTTTTGGGGGTAACCTAGGTTATGAAACTCGTAGTTGTGATGTTGCGTGCCATATTTTGTAAATATTTTTATGGTGTCCTCTTGGTTGATTTGTGCACATATATCCATCTTTTCACTATATGTTATGAATGATGTACATCAATACACCATTAGGACACTTCATGCAATTATCACCACCATTTGATGGTCAAGATTTTGTGTACTCCTTTTAATGTACTGCAATGTTTAAATGTCCTTTTACTTCTACTATCTACTTGTCTCTTAGCTCTTCATGTTTTCCTTTGCAAGTTTCCCATCATGGTTCGTAGCAAACATTTGTAGAAAGACCGTTTGCATCTATTTACGTAGCTTGATGAAGAGAACCAAATTGCTTGGGCAAACACAAGGAACCTGGACTATGAGGAAAGGCTTGTTAATGTTGTCGGTCGCCTATTCTAACCGAGCTTTGGGTATGTCGACGGACAGGATGAACTCCACTACTATTCCAGACACCATCCAACAACGCAGGTGGGCTCGGTATACCAGCACCCCCGAGATACTACCCAGGACTGATGCGAGAGTTCATGCAACTGTGGTACCAGAAGTATTCCATATCAGCGAAAGTGTTCCAAGGCGTTCAGGCGGTGCTTACAACATCATCCATCAATGAATATCTCGATATTTCGACAATTCTAGACTTGGAATTGTATAATGGCATGCCTACTGATCACATATTCACTCGAGGTGTTGGTTCTTTAGCTGCCGAAATACGTCGAGATCACTCGAATGTGTGGGAACCCAGGACCGTAGAGTTAACTTGTGGTGACTTACATCCCGATCTAGCATTCTGGTACGTCTCTTTGGAAACCGCCAAACTGCTCTATGCCATCCAAAACGATGTCGACATTGATGTCGTTTGCATCATCCTTGATCAGATCCTCTAGGTGGGCAGTGATTGGCGTTGCCTCCTCACCATTTCGAGCCTCATTACTCATTTTTGTAGGAGGACAGGGATCGAGGTCACCTCCGATGATACTACCCTAGAGAAGCCCATGGCTAATGTATGCAAGATGGTGTTCAATTCTTTTTGTATGAGACCTGGGTTGCCTAACCTCCGTACCGGCCATGTGTACCAAAATAGAGGACAATCTGCAATTTCTCAACGCCAGGCTTAGGGGCAGCAGGGTGCACCGGCTAGGGGTGCAAGACTGCCACCACTCGTGGTTATCCAGAGAACCCGCCCCTTGGGCCACACATATCATAGAGACGGTGGATGAGCTTATAGTCGAGTTGGCGACCCAATGAACCGTTTTGGAGGAGGTAAGAGCGGGACAACGCTGCTCCAATCAATTTCCGGATCATGTTCAACAGGGCCGCGATCGTCGATTTTTAAAGATGACTTATACACGGGGTCCTCACAATTATTTCTTTGTTTCATCATACGGGAAACTGCCAGAGAGCGGAAATTGACTTGTTTCTTTCTTGTTCATTTTTTTCACCTTACTCTTATGCTTATATATGTTTTGCACTTCCAACGTGATTGTTAAATTTTCTTAAACGATGCTTTGGAACTAATGGGCACATTGGGGACAATGTGTCTCAAAAGTTTGGAGTTGTTGTTTTTGGTTTTGTCTATGGGTTGACTTGTATAAATTTTCATTTTTATCATTGAAACTACGTTGGGTGCATGGATACTTAATTTCTCGGAATGAGTACACATGCTTGGAGTTATTGGTTACGTGGATTGGAACAATTTTTCTTCACATACAATACTTATTTTAAGTCATATTTGTGGGACATAGAATAGTTGTGTATATTTATTGTAGATATTAGTAGAGACCACCTTAATGAGATTTTGAGCCTTAATGCAATTATTTCTAAGTGAAGCTTGGATTTTGTTCACAATCTTTATACGCGCTTCATTCAATTGATCTTCTGATAGAGTGATCTTATTAGTTTCTTGCATTGAGTAGTAGAGACTTATTCTAAAATTATAAACAACTATATCATTTGTAAAGTCTATGGATCTTGAGATATAATATTGGGCTATGTGTGCAATTTCTTTGGTTTATTCTCTGTACCCCTTTGTAGCTATTTGAAATAAGATTTTGTTTGGGACCAACTACCTTGATCTAGCCGGATACACTAGCCTACCCATAGGCTAAGTGTATCATAGAAATAGTGTTGGCGGTGAATCAAACGAATCGCAAAGGGTTGTTTAGTAAAAAAAACAAAAAAAGAAGAAGAAGAAGAACTTATTATTGTTAATAATACTTGCATTCTCTAAAGGAAGTGGGTATATGATAGTCAAGAAATTCCATGAGATGCGATCGGGTAAAAATTATGACAATTGTGGTGAAATGATGAGTATTGCAAGGACGATTTTAGTTTTGACTCACTTGTGACTAGTTGTTTCTTTTGACCGTTCTTTCTACTCCATTAACCTAAAGTCTCGTTTGATCTTTTGGAAAGTGTGATTTGTGTGAATGATAATTGTTCCTTAATTCAGGTTTTACTGCTCGATTCCCTTCCTGAGATCTTGTTTTAATGAATTATTGTGTGTATTTGAAAATTCACATATGGATGATCTGTTCTTTGATTGTACTTAAACTCTCCCGCATATGCTGCTAAATGTGTGAACCTGGGACTCAAGGCAAAGAGGGCATCCCATGAGGCTAGGGTCGAAGCGAAATCATCCACTAATTGTATGCATGGTGAAATTGATCTCACTAGCATTTACTTGATGATAGTTTCATGTCAATAATGGTTTTATCTAACTTCGATATAATCAAGAAGAAAGAAAGCATATGTTTGTTCCTATTAACTTTGTATTAATGTGTTCTTCGGTTTCAATGGGACTAAAGGTATGGGAAAATGTAAACCACATGGAAGTTTTTCACGATTATTTTGATTTAGGGGTGCACAATGTGATTTTATGTAAATCAGAGACAGATAATGTAATTTACACAAGTTTTTATGATGAATTTTGAAAGTTGAAATGATGGCAATTATTTAAAAATATTTTAGCATCTAATCTTTTGAAAAGTAATCAAGGTAAAAGAAAAATTTAATGGGGACAGAGATGGTAGTTGAAATGACAATGAAGACGGAGTTATTGTGGGAACAAAGGCATGATGGGAGGTCTGGTTTAACGCCCTAAAATCTGAAAGAGCTACTAATTTATTTAATTTTATAAAAACCAATTAAAGGATAAATTTCTTCAGTTTTAATGAGTAAAAAGTTTATTTATATGATCCCCTTTCGAAAACCCGTCACTTTTGGTAAGCTTGCCTGTTTTATCAGTCTTATACTGCCTTATGTCAATTTTTGCTTGAGGACAAGCAAAAGCTAGGTTTGGAGTTGTTGATTACTTCGTTATCTGACAGGTTTTTACATCCGAATCAGAAGTTCTACGGCTTGTCCAAAAGTAGAAATTGTTTATTTTGGATTAATATTTTGTGCAAGAGATGTGTAGACATACAAGACGACAAATGGAAGAAAAGTTACTACTTATACTCCAATTTTGACGTGTTGGATGCACAAGGAGTTAAACCGAGCGAACGAGCAAAGAAAACCATGTTTGGACCCTATGCTATAGTGTCATACGATTGTGACATGTCACTATCACATGGCAAGATCACAATAAATGTACCAAGAGTTGGGTAGATTCGGGAGATAGTGCCATGCGTTTGTGATATGTCACAATCGCAAGCGGCGGTTGGGACTATAAATTGCTGCAGAAAGTTATGTCTAGGTTTATCTCGAGATTTGTGGAGGCTAGGCGTGCACCACAAGCGATTTGAAGGTTCTAAAGCTAGAAAAAAGTTATCGCTTTAAATGTGAAGATGGAATCAGTACGTGAAGCTCAAGATTGGTAGTTGGTATCATTTATTGAGGGAGTTTTCATTCCATTGTACCTTTTTGTTGAGAAACAATATACTAGGGTGTTACTATCTCTACTTTATGACGTCATTTCCTACTAGTAGCGTGAGCTAAACATTCTGATGTTAGGGGAAGGATGGATTTTGGATTCTTACCATTTGTTTTATGATTATGGCATTTATTGAGTCATTACTCCTTGTTGGTTGAGTTTATCTATCTTGTTTTTTTTTTTTGCTAGATTGGCCATCTTTATATCTTTATGGTTGTATTTCCTCTTGGCAAATTAGATGTATGACAAGATTAATGATATTTGAACCTATGGTGAGATATTGGATAGATATATACCAAGCAAGTCATAGTTATATTTTATGCAACTCTTATGCTTAATGATTTGAATCTTCATGTTTATTAATCAAGAGATTTCTATATAGATTACATGATATATTCTTGCTATTGCTTGAGAAAGAGTAGTGAGTAATTGAAATTTTTCCATATTCTACCTTGTGTGATGATTTATGAGTGTGTAAGTTATATGTGTTGATGGAATCCAAATGAAATCCAACCCCTAGCCTACTCTAATCATTCAATTCATCTCTTCGTAGTAATTAAATCTTTGTTTGAAACTTTGTTGTGTGTGATTACTTCCATATCTCTAGATAAGTAGATTTAATAGTTATAACTCAAACCACTTTATCCACAGTTTAGTAAGTGGCTGTAGTAAACTTGTGATACTTAATCTCGAATTTCTTTGGTGTGAGCCCAGATTAAGTGCAATAATATCAGTAATTAAACACGAACAATAAGAATAATCAATAGATTCAATGTAGTCAGCTTGATTGTATTCAAAATATGTAATGCGATTACAGAGAGTTTGACTGTACGGCTAGGTTTAAGAAAGACAAATAATAACTCTCTTAAGTTCAAACAAAATAAACTAAACTATTTATACCTTGCGGTATTTACAAGCTAAGCACTGGACTTTAATACAATTGAAATAAGCCCTAACAATCTCCTCTTTCGTATTAAAGTTGAAATGTAGCTCGAATCAATCATTCCTGCGCAAATCGAAAATTAAATCATGTCTTCATAAAAACTGTCGGTGCAACAGTCTTTCATCAATCAGCTTCATAACATTGATAACTTTGACTTCTGATTTGGAGTCATCTTCACACTTTCCCTCTTTTCTTGACTAAGCCTTGCAGACATTCGCATACGAACTCAGATCAGTGTTCCATCAGAATAAGCAGCCACTTCACTGAGTCTTAATAACATTTTCGGCGAGAATCGTTGTAATGAATAACCTCAAGCTCTTGCTTGTCTAGAACAGTCATCACAGTAAATCGTCAATGTCATCAAGATCAACGTTTGGCTTAATCAGATTAACCTTCGATAAACGGTTCTCGACGGCCATCTGAAAATCTTCATTAAATTCTTCAATTCTGCTTCAGTGAATTTGTAAATCTTCTCATCCTGACGTACAACTTCAAATTTTGGAAAATCATATCCGAGGTATCTATTGAGATCGATTCTTTTAATCTGAATAATTCTGTATGCTAGTCTTACTGACTCTGGATTCTGAACAACATTGATCATCATATGCAGATGTTCTGTTATATCACGAGTCTTCTTGTTTCTGACACGATGAATAGTGGATTTATCGAATTCAACCAGGGCCTCAGAAAATATGTTCGAACTGATTTCTTCTAAAACAAGCACCCTAATTATTTCATAATGTGTCTTATGCTGAAATCCATCTATCAACTTGTCCCACATAGATTTATGATCAAGAAAATTTAACAATCTGTCACTTCTCGAGTAGATCCGGAAGATCGAGAATGTATTAGGGCTTGAGGAGTGTCCGAAGGAACATCTTTAAAGAATTTGTTGATAGGAATCTCCGATTCTGGTTTCTCAATGAAGTCAATGTTCTGTTGAAGAATGGCATCATAGTCTTCCAATGACAGTTTCTTGATATCAATGTCAGCATGCCACTCTTGAACCGCTGCTTTTAATTCTTGTACGTCAAAGAATGTCGGTTCATTATCTTCCAGAGGCAAATCGGTCATCACTGTTTCTGGAATTACGACAGACTTTTCAACCATTGGTGTGGTGTCACTATGTACAGAAGTTGGCTGGCGGTCTTCATGTGACGGCTGAGATTCAGTAGCAGCAAACATTTCAATATCATTCTGGACTTGTTGAACTGAGGATATGGAAGCACCGGTAACCTGTAGGCGTAGTTTCTTCTCCCCCTTATGACGCTGATGATCATCATCGTCATGCTCGTCCCGGCGGCGCTTGGTGGGACCAGCCTGAAATCTGCAAGAGTCCTCAATGACCATAAAACGTGCATGAGTCGGGATTCAAGACCCTAAAGTTCCGCTCTATTCGTTTCCATGATTCGAGATTCAAGACCATAAAGATCACTCTTCTCGAATTAGAATATGCAGAAAGCGCATATAAGGTATGAACTTGCGTGCTTTGACCTACCCTTTGTCTTTGACATTTTCTAATAGTTCTTTCCATAGAATCTCGGCGTAGTCGACATGTCCGTCGTAAGCAACAGCATGAAATAGTTTCAGGAAATTTGCATTATTCTTATCTACTCCCTTCGTCTTGGATGAGAGACATCGATTGAGAATAACAAATAGAGTGAACCAGAGGGACGTGAGATGGTTGCGTGCGAATGCGGATACTTTGGGAAGTTTCGTAGCATAACCGAGTGCGTGTATTTCTGCAGGAAGTTGAGTCACAGGTATGTCTGGATCGTATGCTTCTCGACGGGGTCTTGCGTTGGCGGTCGGTAAGTCAAGGTGATTGTGACTTCAGATTGCAGTGTTTCTTCCCGTCCCATTTTGACAATGGTAAGAATGTGCCATAACTGCTGTAAGTAGATTTCAGGTATCTCGTCCGTCTCAACAAGAGCGTAATGGAGCGGGTGGCCTTTAAGGATCTCCACAATGATGGGATGTTCACACTTAAAGGGATTTGTGTCCAAGTGATAGTTGTTCTTGTCGATCGAGAGACGAAGGTTACGTGCGATCAATGCGTCATCATCGGCATCGGTGACGTCGCGTGAGGATGGATTTTGGGCCGCCATGTGATCTGAAATGGACACGTTAGGCAAAACCAAGTCTACGTTAAGATTCAATTGTCAAGCACAGATGAAAGAGGCAAGTAGGTGTGACAAAGAGCATCAATGGTGATCAAAGATGAGCATCAATACATAAAGACCATATGCAAGAGTCACTACCTCAAACAGACTATGTAATCCGATAGGAAGGTTGAAATAAACTTTGCAAAATCTGATCATATGATTAAACCTTACCTAAAATCCGATAAATCAAAGTCTAAGACTAATAAGATAACTAATTCAAACGTTGAACAACCAAATGCAATGCAAAAAACTCTATCCACAATCTGATTACCACAACAATCCGATAAACTAATTCAAAAAAAATCCACAGATTAAGTGATTCATATGAAAATCCGATGAAATCTTTTGTAGGTAAACAAATCCGATAAATTGAGTTTGAGAGAGTGAAATCCGATAACTTATGATGTTTAGGCAAATCAAGTTAAGAAAACCGATAGAATCGATTTGATGCCCAAATCCGATAAGTGAGCCAGTGTTTAATTTGAAGAAATCCGATAAACATGTATGACAGATCAATTCAAATCAATGCAAAATCCATTAAATCAAAAACTAAATCGGATAAATCATACTCTGTTTGCTAATCAAATCCGATAAATCCAAAGTAATCAAACAAATTGATGGGCAAATCTGATAAGTTGAAATCCAAAAAAGAAAAGTATCCACAGATTAATCCGATAACCGATAAGCAAAATCAGTTTTACAATTAAGAGACCTAATCCGATAATTTAGTGACTGAAACTAAAATCAGCTGCAGGTCTAATCATGGTCCAATAAACAAAAATGACTTTTTGCCACGGTTTTGAAATTCATGTTAGTCACGGTTGTGTTTAAAACCATGGCTAAAAGTCATAAATAAAATTAGAGTATTATTTTAGTCACGGTTTAACTCAATGAACGTGACCATCATGACACACCTTTAAACAAAAAGCCATGGTTTAGACAAAAACGTGACTAAATGGTTCTTTATGGCCACAATTTTGTTACTGTGGAAAATAACAACCAAAAACTGTGGCTATAGACTGACATTTGGCCACATGAAGCTAAATTTCCATGACTAGAAGAAATATATATATATATAGCCACGAAAATATGTTAAACGTGGCCAAAAGTCATGGGTATTTGTAGTCACAGTTTGTACTATTTTGTGTGATAAAATGTAACTAGTAGCTATGGTTCTAAAAATAAGACGTAGTTGTATGTGATGATTTTGTCACAGTTAATATGAATTTCGTGTAGCTATAATTATAGTAATAACCACGGTTATAATAATTTCTGGTCACTAAAAGGTAACTAATAGCCATGGTTCTAACTAATCAAACGTGTGACTAATAAATGGCTTGTGGTCACGATTTTTAATAGTTTGCATGACCAAAAAGTAATTAATATACCACACTTTTAATATATAAGTCTAGGCATATATCTTGAATTGGCGATGGTTTTATTATTTTGTGGGACCAAAGGTAACATGTAGCCATGGTTCTAAAAGTTTAAGTGTAACCATATGTCATTAATTGGCTACAGTTTTATTACTTTGTGTGACCAAAAGGTAAACTATAGCATATTTCATGAATTGGCCAAGATTTAATTATTTTGTGTGACAAAAAAGGTAACATATAATCACAGTTCTAAATTAAGTGTCACTTATGTCAAGAATTGGCTATAGCTTTATTATTTTGTGTGACTAAAAGGTAACCAGTAGGCACAATTTCTTAATATTAAGCATAACTATAGATCATGAACCAATGGTAGATAATGCTTCGCGATTCTTTGAATTGTCGGTGTTTGGGATGAGAGATTGTTCAATCGCCGTTATTCGCAAAGTTTAATCCAGAGATTAAGAGAGATAATAGGAAGATAATAGGGAGATAATGGATTTAGGGTTTGAGATAAATTAGGAAAAAGGGTGATAAGTTGGTCAAAAAATAAACAAAGACGATATGAGAATTGATGAGATGAAACAGGAGAGGAGCGTGAATCGAGCAGCAAAGCTAAGACAAGTAGGGGAAGATGTACGATGTTTGCCATATGAATTAGAGATGACCAAATGGACCCGGCCCGAGGCCAACAGAGGACCGGAACCGACAGAGGATCGGCTCGAGACCGGTAAGAACCAGTTATAGGATCGGAAACCAAGACCGGTTACACTTTTGGAGCGATTCGTAATTAAAACTAACCGGTCCCGGCCATATTTTTACAAAAAAATTGTATTTTTATATCTATTTATATGTGTATTTTTAAATGTATTTTTAACTTTGTAAGTGTATT
This sequence comes from Silybum marianum, assembly GCA_036898165.1. NCBI lineage: Eukaryota > Viridiplantae > Streptophyta > Magnoliopsida > Asterales > Asteraceae > Silybum > Silybum marianum. The sequence continues at coordinate 6,980,369 of CM072540.1, read as the reverse complement.
TGATTGAAAACCAATTACAATTTATAATAAAATGTATATTTTAAATGTATTTGATTGAAAATCGTTCATAAAACTATGATAAACGTATTTTTAACGGTATTTGTTTGAAAATCAATTATAAAACTACCATAAAACGTGTTTTTAATGTGTATTTAAGTGATCCAATTACATATATTAAAGTAACGTTACAACTTTATAAATTTTTTTTTTTTTAGTATAGGACCGATTTTCGTAACCGGTTACGAAACAAGCTTAAACGGGCCGGATTGAAATCGGAGGGACCGGGACCGTTTACGAAAGGCCTCGTCCGAAAAACACTGTTGATGCCCAAGACCGATTTGGGGACCGGCCCAATCCAAAACCGGTTTTTTACCATCTCTGGTATGAATGTAAAAACCGTCTGAAATTTTTAGGAGAAAATGGCATGTATATATAAATTAAATTTAAATGGATGTCGGTTTTTATTAATGATTCTTAAATTACAAAAACATTGCATAGAGATTCAACTTTAGGAAAACACATGTATATATACAGTTTTTTTAATTTCTTTCAGCTTTTCAGAAAACATGTATATATAATATACATATGAAGTTCAATGAAATCTTTCATTTCTCCTTGCTTACCTTATTGTCACTTGGATACATAAATTTATGTAATAATGCATACTATTGTTTTTACAATATGAATTCAACAATCATCTCTTGTTATTTAAAAAAAACAACCATCTTTTTGGGTAACATAGCATGGTTCATTTTTACCTGATATAACCTAAGGCTATGTTTGCCAATAGTCTAGATCTGAATGAATGGCGGTAGCAGAAAAGATTTGAATGTTTGCTTGCGACACTTGGTGTTGAGGGTTTGTTTCCAAACGGTTATTTGTTTAGATAGCCATAGGGGTGTTATAGAGTGATATGGGCTGAAGTATGGCTGATCGGTATAGCTGTTTGGTTCGAATCTGTCTGTGGCTTCGGTTCATCGGTGGTTGAGGGCTGTTTGGCTGGCTGTAAGATGTTGCAGGGCTGTTTGCTGGCTGTAATAAGCTGCAAGGCTGTTTGGCTGGCAGTATGATGCTGCAGGGCTGTTTGGTTGATGCTGCAGGGCTGTTTGGCTGGTTATATGATGCTGCAGGGCTGTTTGGTTGATGTTGCAGGGCTGTTTGGTTGATGCTGCAGGGCTGTTTGGCTGGCTGTATGATGTTGCAGGGCTGTTTGGCTGATGCATCAGGGCTGTTTGGCTGGCTGTATGATGTTGTAGGGCTGTTTGGCTGACTGTATGATGCTGCAGGACTGTTTGGCTGATGTTGCAGGGCTGTTTGGCTTGCTGTATGATGCTACAGGGTTGTTTGGCTGGCTGTATGTTGCTGTAGGAATCCGGACAGCCCGTTTTCGAGGTCTGTTGTTAGAAAAACGTATAAAACCAAAAAAAATCTATAAAACCAAAAACAAATTCTTGCAAATGGCCATCAATTGAGGCCCTCTAATCCACCTTATAACTCTATTGAGGTCCATTGATGCATATGGATACATGGTATGTTGCATCAATTGATCGTCAAATTGAGCAAGTCAAAATTGAATGGCATTAAGCCATGTGAGGCAGTAGCTTTTTGACAGAATACCACTGATCTGTCTGCTAGGCACAAGATAGAAGCTGACAATTACAAGCCTTGATAGATGAGCATTAAGAACACCCCAAGCAAAAACAACCCCTTTAGCTGCTGATTTTTACCCCCAAAACAGTCCGTTTAACTGCCGATTTCAAGCCTGCACAGTTCGTGAACCAAGGCTGCACCTTGCTACTGTTTCTTGAACTCAAAATAGAACACTAACAGTTCCGAATGGACTAACAAACCTAACTACAACAGTCCCAAAGATTTTTATTATTAATAGCACCACAACATATATAAATAATGCATATGTTATAAGATGTTGAAAGCAAGAATTTCCTTAGTTGTATGTTCCCTATGATAACTTAGTTTTAAGGTTTAAGTGATTTCACTTCTCTCCGTTTCTTTTAACCTATTTGCAATTGAATCAAACTAAAATACAATAAATTTTCTTTAACTCGTTTACCCATGTTTTCTATTATTTGTATTTGCTATTTTCTTATTTAGATCAAAATAGAGGTAATCAAGAAGAAAATAGAAGGAATCAAGAAGAGAATATAGGGAATCAAGAAGAAGATAGAGGGAATCAAGACGAAGAAATTGGGAATGCAGTAACATCGACAAAGAAAAAGGTTAGGGGTTTAACAAGGTTAGTGAAAATGCGTAAAGATTTTAACGAATCTAAAGGAAAGAAACATGTAATAGAGTTTGATAAATGGGGTAGGGTGACTGGGAAATATAGATCAGAGTTCTCTAGTTATTTAGGGGACTTGGCAAGATGAGATGTCGGACTTCGGTTCTTGAAATGGAAATCAGTGGCGAAAGAAGTGAAAGATAATCTTTGGGATTCGATAAAGGTATACCGATTTCTATATTTAAGGTTAAATTTCTATTTATTGTTCTTTTTATCTAGTACATTTGACTAACATACTACTTTGGCAGGTATATTATGACATTGATGAATCTAGGAGGAAACAAGTGATGTGTTATCTCGCTGATCATCTGCGTGATTTTAGAAGGAAGTTATATGTAAAGTGCATCCAACCCAATATAGACAAACCCCGGAAACTCAAAGTCGTTCCTGAACAGTATGATTTCGTGAAACTAGAAGATTGGAAGACGTTCGTGGAATGGAGACTTTCACCTGATTTTAAGGTCATAATTATAGACAAGAGTTATAATTATCGTTCTTTTGTCTTTATTTTTTAGTTTATGTATTGATGTAAATTTTTATCTATGTTGCAAGGATGTGTCTAAAGCGGCAAAAAAAGCGCGTGCTAAGGCCAAGTACCCACATCGGTTGGGGCGTTTGGGATACTCGGGACTAAGAGAAAAACTAGTAAGTCCATAATGCTATAGTCTGTGGTTGTTGAACCTAATGTTTTTGGGTTTAAGTCTCTTTTCCGATGTTTGCAAATATGCTATAGTTTCTGGGTTGGTTTAATGGATGCTATAGATTTTGTCTTTGTTTAGTTAACTTATGTGTATTTGATGAAAAACTAGGTCAAGAATAAAGAACTTGTTGAAGATGAAGATGACATTCCTATTCGGTCTTTCATGTGGAGGAAGGCACGTTTAATGAAAGATGGAGAATACAAAGACGATGATGTCAGGAATGTGGCAGATGAAATTGTAAGAAAAGTGAAACTTCATAGTTACCTGATTTGTACTAAAGCAAGTGCGTTATGTTTAAATCAAACTTAACTCAATTTTTCTAACCCAATTTTGCGTACAGGTTTGCTGTGAAAAGGATCTCGCAGAAGGATCTATAACGCTTGATCAAGGTACTAATACCCTTACTTTAGTTCTTGGCAAAGAGCATAGCGGACGTCTAAGAGGGGTTGGAAGGGGAGTCACTCCAACCAAATATTGGAACATTCCTCGACGCAAAGGCTCATCAAATGAACGCATTGTTCAACTTGAGAAACAACTAGATGCTGAGAGGCAACTACGTGAATCAAAGGAAGAGGAAGTTAAGCATTTGTCTGCCAAGATCCAAAAACAAGAACAAACATTGGCATCGAAGGATGAAGAAGCTAAACATTTGTCTGCAACATTACAAGAACAAGGTCTTAAGCTGGATGCAATATGTTCTCACCTTACTTCTCAGGGAATGGCATCATTTCAGTTTCCCACTACAAATAACAATTATGAAAGAAAGGTATTGCTTTGTTATTTATTTGAATGTATGTTTAAGAGACTACTTCAACTAGTCATTGCAAATTATATAAACTATTTAACTACACTTTTCAGGAATCTTTGGGAAGTGGTTTGCCATCTTCACTTCCTATGCCACCGCAACAATCTACTCAACTAACTTGTACAAGTAGCAAACAATCTTTTCGTTCTAAGCAGGAACCTTCTAATGCTATCCTGTCTTCTTCTCAAATTAACTTGCAAGAATATATGAATATGGCATCGCAAGTTGTCCCAACTAAAGACCTAGTAGTATGTTTTTTTAAATTGTTTATATTTATTTTATTTTAGAGTTGAGCTTTATGATGTATATATGACTTATAATTTTGTAGGTGGTAAAAGGCCGACTGGCGAATCCACATCTGAGAAACGTCGTTGCACGTGGCAAAATTTATTATTCATCAGAGAAACAAACAATACATGGAGTTACGCTTGAAGATGATTGTTGTAGAGTTTCCACTGATGAATCAATAAAGCCGACTGCTTTTTTACCAATACAAGCCGGTGAGCACAAAACAGTAGGAGATGCACTTCATAGTTTTGTGGCTTGGTCAAAACGTCTTGTCATCCCTGACGACGAGGTTAGTCGCTTATCTAGTTTTCTGACAAATTAGGGCATGTTCATCATCTCCGAAAATTACCTTAGGCAATATTCATCATCTCCAAATATGCATATATGCATAAATCCATACAAGAATGTACTTAGAAGTTGGGGTATATTCGTTATTAGCCTACATATTTGGACACTATAGAACTTGATTTTTTCATAATGTTGGCAACTTCATATATGCACATCCTATTTCATATGCGAAGATTCATAATTAATTGAGTGTATATAGTTAATTACAGTTGGATACCCCGTCAGGAAATGCATATTAGCATGCTACCTTCATATGATACCATGTAAATAGCTTATGTGAAATACTTATAAATTGCTTACGAGAAATACTTTCAAGAAACATATTGTGTTTTAACGTATATGCATACATCAAAATAAATAAAAGTAAAATACAATGGAAGAAACAGCTGCAACAACAGTAAGAAATAGCAACAACGGCTGGTCACTGAAGAAACAACAATGTTAGGAAACATTAAGAAACAACAACAATTAATACTAATAAATTGTTAAAAGAAGAATGAAGTAAAAACTAATTGAGAAAATAATTAATATTAACAAATTCATAAATTTAAATATTTAATATATAGATGGTACTTGGTTTATCGTCGAATCAAAACGGATCCTAAGCAAGTTTGAGACCATAAATTTGGGATTGGTGTTTGTATTTTCAAGTTGTTTTTGGTTTATGACCGTATTTTCTATTTTCTATGGCTGCTGTTAGAATCCCAAATGTATGCTTACAATCAGTCTTGGACTTTTCTGATATGGTTATGACTTCAACCACGGTGTGTTGATTTGGATTTAATTTGTGAATTGGTTTTGTTCTTTTTGTTTGATATTGCCAAAATTATACCTGAAACTGTTCTTGTCAAGTTTGTTATGGATGTGGTCTCATAAACTTCTGTTTTGGTGGGTACAAGTTTGTTTTGGTCCTGCAGTCAATGGTTAATGCTAAGTTGATGTTTTGGTGTTACTGTTGATGTCTCAGATTGCTGTTGTCATGCTCTTTTAAGTGATGCTTTAAAGATTTTGTATCTTGGATTGCAGTAGGACTTATTATGGTTGCAATATGTGTAATAATATCTTGTTTTATTCTTGTTGCAGGTACCGGAACCAACTTCTAATCAACATGTTTGAGAAACAAAATCCTAAGAAGAGAAAGAAAACTTATACAACCATCCATGAGTTACAGAAGCCGAAGCATACAAGGAGTAGTTTTAACAACCAAAAGTCTAATATATTAGACAACTAATAGTGATAGGTTTGTCATTGGTATTCGTATAGCTTATTCATATTACTCTTGACATTCTTTTTTTATGTTTTTTAAATAGTTATCATATTGAACTTTTAAAAAAATTTATTTGTTATTTTGCCTCACGTCACTAAAACCGTTGCTAAAGGTTATCATTGTCATGGTCAACTTTTGTAATGGCCATATGATATTCAATTAAGACCACGACTATAAATAGTTTATGGCAACAATTTAGCTATTTTGTGTGACGGAAAGACAACTAATAGCCACAGTTTTACAATTTAGCGCAACAATACATCAAGATTTAGTCACGGCTGATACAAAATTTATGTGGTTGTAAGTAGTTTATTGCCACATTTTTTGTTATTTCGTGTGACCAAAATACAACAAATAGCCACGATTATCAAAATTCAATGTAACCATATATCATGAATTGCACGTTTACTATGAAATTTGTATGACTGTAAATAATTTATTGTTATGGTTTTAGTTATTTTATGTGACAAAATGGTAACCAATGACTACAGTTTTAACAATTCAGTTTAACCATATGTCACGAATTAGCCACAACTAATTTGAAATTTCCGTGGTTATAATTAGTTTACAACCACGATTTTAATTATTTTGTGTAACCAAAAGGTAACTTATAGTCACGGTTTTTAATAATTCAATGTCACTATATGTCATTAAATGGAAACGGTAATATAAAATTTGTGTGACTATGAATAGTATATGCTTACGGTTTTAGCTATTTCTTGTAACAAAAAGGTTACCAATAGCCACAGTTTTTAACAAGTTAGCATAACCATATGTCTTGAGATGGTCACGGTTAATGTAAATTTTGCATGGCTGTAACTAGTTTTTGGTCACGGTTTTAGTTAACTCATGTGACTAAACATTAATCAATAGCCACATTTCTAACAATTTAGTATAACCAAATTTAATGCATTGACAATGGTTAATATGAAACTTGTGTGGCGGAAACTAGTTTATCCCTACGGTTTAGTTAGTTCATGTGACCAAAATATAATCAATAGCCACGTTTCAAACAATTCCTTGTAACTATAAATCATGATTTTCATGGCTATAAGTTGTTTATGGCTACATTTTAAGTTACGTTGTATGACCAGAAGGTAACCAACAACTATGGTTCTAACATTTCTTGTAACCATATGTCATGATTTGGTCATGATTAATATAAAATTCACGTGACGATAAATAGTTTATGGTCACGTTAAAACAAATATACGTAATTATAGAGTAATCATTGACCACCTTAAAACCAAATTGCGTGGCCATAAATAGTTAATCTCCATGGTTTTTTTTTTCATTTTGTGTGACCAAAGGTAGCTAATAGCCTCGTTTAACGTGATTTTGTGCGGCGATAAGTAGTTTATGGCCACAGTTGTGGTAAAAATGCACCAATACCATAAAAACTAGATACATTTATAGCCATGGTTTTTAGGCTATGGCTATGGTTTTTCATTTGATATGGTGACACGTTTTAAAAGTGGCCACAAGGATATCAATGGTCACGGAAGAATAGGCTACGGTTTGATAAATAAATAAAATCGTGGCCAAAGGCCTATGGCCACGGTTTTTAACCGTGGCAAATGTGAGTTTTTGTACTAGTGAAATAAATCAAGTGATGGAAATTCGATAACTTCAAAGGTTTTGGGCAATTCAAATCAAACTACGGTAGACATGAGTGCGATAGACAGACACTCAAGCATTGTCGATAATCAACCGTATGAGATTTATCTAACCGCAAATTGAAATTTGGGTTCGATTCGACAAAACAGGTTCAGAGTTGTACATTCAGCCCTAATTGATAAATTGATTTAAATAAAGAGGGTTCTTGAATGTTTGTGATACAAGAGAAAAATAAGGAATGTCGCGTTAGTAGACTTGAGCTTGTTTTATTTAGTAGGTAATTAATAGCCTTGTTTGGGTAGGGACCACATCCCTTTTTGTTTGTTATACGCACTAGTAGCCATTTCCAGACATTATGCTGATTTGATGAAATGAAATATTCTCTCTGAGGGTTCTCCTCTTTTCTTTGTGATTCTTCTTCTTCCTTCTTTTCTGTAATTTCTTTCTTAATTTTCCTGATACCCATTTGGTATCAGAGCAATCGATCCTTGGATATAATTCTGCACATATTTGAAAGAAAATGTCAGTTTCTGAGAACACTAGGGCACAAGAGATGAAGAAATTTGAGGAATCCATAAAAAATATGGTGAAAAACATGCTCCGGAAGCATAGCCAAAAACAGGAGCAAACGCTGATAGAGGCTATTACCATAAAACAAAATGTAATGCTCAGTGAATTGAAGGAGATCAAAACCCTAGTTCTCTCTCAACAACCAGGTAACCAAAAACCTCCAATAGGTGATCCTTTTGTGGATTTAAGAAATCCTTCTGGAAGTGGGTACCAACTAGAGTCTCTATTCACTAAAATCGAATTTCTTAAGTTTGATGGTGATGATCTTGAAGGATGATTATTTTGTTGTGAACATTTTTTTCAAATCGATTTTACACCGGAGAATGCCAAAGTCAAGCTCACTTCTATTCATATGGAAGGAAGGGCCCTCTAGTGGCATCAATCTTTTCTGAAGAACAGGGGTGTAGCAAATGAACCTTCGTGGGAAATTTATATTCAGGCAATCAAGGGAAGGTTTGGAGAAAGAGTTTATGAAGATCCTATGGCAGACCTCAAAGGACTCATTCAATATGGATCTTTACAAGACTACCTTGAAGAATTTGATGTGTTATCACATAAGATAACCCTCTCCGAGGAGTATGCTTTAAGTTGTTTTTTAAGTGGTCTCAAGGAGGAAATAAAAATTCCCCTACGAATGTTTGGGCCAAAGTCACTACAACAGGCATATGCTCTTGCTAAAATGCAAGAATCCTACCTTAATGCCACCCGAACTTCAAAAAACTACTACAATAAACCCATGAGCTCTATTCAAGCATCAACCCAAAAACATTCTCCTGGACCCCTATTTAAGACCCAATCGCCACTACTCCCTACACCACCTGTCTCAACTCAAATTCAACCGGTTCAAACCACAAACTATTTCAGCCCGAAATCAGAAGGTTGTTAGATGCTGAGATAAATGATAAGCGAGTTAAAAACTTATGTTTCTGGTGCGATGATTGTGGTGCAGGAACTTCTAGATGAGGTCTTTATGGAGGAGTTCAATTGGGTAGATGAAGATGGGACGGATGGACCCACTATTTCGTTAAATGCAATGGGGGATTTTCTGGGTCAGCGCATCAAACCATGAGGGTAATAGGCAACCATAAGAAGAACTCAATTCGTATCCTTATTGACTTAGGTAGTACATACAATTTCATGGACATTTCTGTAATCAGAGGCCTTGGTTGTCGTCTGATATCGATTAACCCGATATGTATAACGGTGGCTAACGTGCAAGAAATGGTTTGCAACCACCTGTGTGAGCAATTCCAGTGGGAAGTGCAAGCACAAGTGTTTGTTGCTGACTTTCTAGTTCTGCCTATCGGGGGTTATGAGATGGTTTTAAGCATTCAACGGTTGAAAACTCTGTGGGATATCATATGGAACTTCAACGATTTGAGCATGTCGTTTAAACAATGGGACAATTGCTATCATTTGCAAGGGATCACTACTTCTTTGGTTAAGGTGATTTCTGAAGGTAAAATATGGAATATGCATGGACCCCCTACATACATGACTCAGATTAGACCTTTGTTTGAAGAGCTCCCACAACTGACATTCCTGAGTTGTTGCAATTAGTAGACGAGTTCAAGGAGCTATTCGATAAGCCTGGCTCAGTTACCGCCTCACAGGAAACATGATCATAGGATACCTTTGGTTGAAGGAGCTAAACCTGTCAATAGTAGACCATATAAGCATTCATCAATGCAAAAAGATGTCATAGAGAAGATAGTGAGTGAATTGTTGGATGATGGGACCATTCGATACAAAGTCAGTCCTTACTCATCTTCGGTGGTGCTAGTGAAAAAGAAAGACAATACATGGCGTATGTGTATTGACTACAGGGAACTGAAAGCAGAACGGTAAAGGATCGATACCCAATTCCAGTAATTGAGGAGTTACTGGATGAATTACACGGGTTAAGTATCTACTCTAAGCTGGATCTTGCTTCTGGTTATCATCAAATCATGATGTTTCCTGATGACATCCATAAAACAGCTTTCAGAACTCACGAAGGGCATTACAAGTTCATAGTGATGCCCTTTAGATTGACAAATGCTCTTTCTACCTTCCAAAGACTCATGAACGAAATCTTCAAACCCCAGCTGAGGAGATTCGTCCTTGTTTTCTTCGACGATATACTGATCTATAGCAAGGATATGCAGTCCCAGTTACAACATCTGAGAGAGGTCTTTATGAAGGTAAAGGAGAACCAACTAGTTGCAAAGAGAAGTAAATGCGTATTTGGTAATTCATCAGTTGAATATTTGGGGCACATAATCAATATCCATGGGGTTTCTACTGATCCAAAGAAAATTGAGGCTGTAGTAAAATGGCTAACTCCAATCAATGTCAGAAATTTGAGGGGGTTTCTTGGGTTGGCTGGGTACTACCGGCGATTCATTAAGCACTATGGCATCATCAGTAAACGATTGACATATTTGTTGAAAAAGATGGGTTTAAGTGGATTGATCAAGCACAACAAGCTTTTGAAAAATTGAAAGAAGCCTTGACCTCAACCCCTGTACTCGCTTTACCATCTCCGGATGTGCAATACATAATTGAAGCAATGCGAGCAATACGGGAATAACTGATGTCCCAATGCAAGAAGGGCATCCTATTGCATACATTAGCAAAGCATTAGCTCCTAAACATCAATCCATGTCTGTGTATGAAAAGGAGCTGCTAGCCGTGGTTTTTGCATTTCTTGATCAGGACCGATCACAGAAGCCTTAAATTTCTGCTGGAGCAAAGAATAACCACCTCTCATCAACAAAAATATATTGCTAAGCTGTTTGGTTATGATTTTGATGTAACTTACAAGAAGGGTAAGGAAAATGCAGCTGCAGATGAACTCTCTAGGTTACCAAGTTCAGAATTGGCAACCTTGATCGTATCAACTCCTATGAGTAGTTTAATTCTGGAAATTGAATCGAGCTGGCAGACAGATCCTACAAATTGCGATATAATCAAAGGCCTTCAAGATGACAAGTAAGTACATGGTCCTTATTCTTGGCATGGTTCACTCCTTAGGCGGAAAAGGAGGTTGGTGATAGACAACAATCCGCTACTTAAACAAAAGTTGCTTCAATTAATGCACGACTCAGCCATGGGAGGCCATTCTGGGGCTCGAGCTACTTATAAGAGGTTGCAAATGGATTTTCTCTGGAAAGGGATGGAAAAAGAGGTTCGCAATTATGTATGGGGGTGTAACATATGCCAAACGTGCAAACCCGAGTTAATTAAATTTTTCGGACTAATGCAACCCCTACCTATACCTGAGGGTATATGGATAGATGTCAGCATGGACTTTATTGGGGGTCTCTCAAAATTAGCCGGTAAGGAGGTGATAATGGTTACCGTGGATCGTTTGAGCAAGTATGCCCATTTCATGGCATTAAGTCACCCTTATTCCGCTTCAACGGTTGCACAAGTGTTTCTGGATAATGTGTATAAACTTCATGGTCTTCCTTCTACCATTGTGAGTGATAGAGATCCGGTTTTTATAAGTGCCTTCTGGACCGAACTCTTCAAGTTACAAGTAGTGCAATTGCTCAAGTCTTCTGCATATCACCTCCAAACTGATGGTCAGTCAGAAGTGGTAAACCGCTGTCTTGAAACTTACTTAAGGTGTATGTCGAGTAAAAATCCCAAGGAATGTAGTAGGTGGTTATCTCTAGCCGAATGGTGGTACAACACCAACTTCCATACATCAATTCAATCAACTCCCTTTAAAACGGTATATGGAACACCTCTCCCTTTACATATTCCCTATTTTCCTGGAGATTCTACCATACCTGATGTAGATCAACACCTCAAAGATAAGGAAATGGCCCTACAAATCATGAAGCATCACCTGGGTAGAGCTCAAAACCGTATGAAGCAGCATGCTGATTCACATAGAACCGATAGGACTTTTGCTATTGGTGATTATTAGTACCTTAAGCTCCAACTGTATAAACAGCAAATTGTAGTTGCAAGGAGAAACCAGAAGCTCTGACCATTGTACTTTGGTTCGTATGTCATTTAGGATAAGGTGGGATCAGTAGCCTATAAGCTCAAGTTGCCTACTGATGCCTTGATCCACCCGGTGTTCCATGTGTCTTAGCTTAAGAAAAAGGTTCCTCCTTCTGTTCTCACTTCAACACAACTGTCGGTACTTCCTCCAACACCACCCATTCTGGTTGCCATACTAGACATAAAACTTGTTAAAAGGGGAAATCATGTTGCAACCAAGATCCTGGTTCAATGGTCTGATCGTTGTCCTGATGAAGCAACTTGGGAGTTCTATTTTAATATTCAAAACAGGTTTCCAAATGTGAACCTTGAGAACAAGGTTCCTTATGGGGGGTGAATGGATACAAGAGAAAATAAGGAATGTCGTTTTAGTATACTTGAGGTCATTTTATTTAGTAGGTATTTATAGCCTTGTGTCGGTAGGGACCACATCCCTTTTTGTTTTTTATACGCACTAGGAGCCATTTCTAGACATTATGTTGATTTGATGAAATGAAATATTCTCACTGAGAGTTCTCCTCTTTTCTCTGTGATTCTTCTTCTTCTTTCTATCTAGAATTTCTTTCTTAATTTTCCTGGTATCAGTTTGAGCAACATCAATTAGGTAACAAGTAACATCAATTTAGATTCTAAACAAGAATTTGAACTAGGGTTTAGGGACCATACCCGATGTTGTCGAATTTGAGCGAACAGTGAGTGTGGGGTCTGTAAAGAACGCGATATAGGGGGCTATGCCTACAATCGACAGAGGCCTTGACGATGCGATGTGCATGTGTGTACTAGATAAGACTCCGAGGACCACAATGATCCGATAAAAGTGTATATCGATTGGGGAAAGAAGTCCGATAGATGATGTTTATGTGTGCGTGTGATGTGTGAGCGATAAGCAAGGAGATTGGAAAAAAAGGGGGTTTTATTTGGAGGACAGATCGAAGAACGGAAAATTGAGTGTGAAGTAGAATCTGATGGATTGGAGTGTAAGAGACACAGGCTTGGGTCGGATTTGGGCAAATGTGTCGAGGCATGTGAGCTGGATTAATTCCAATGAGTTGCAATAGAGTTTAAGTTATAAAAAACGTTTAGTGTTATTATTCAATTACCTGAATTTAGTATTTAAACCATGCAATTTTAAAAAGATCTCCAAAACAAAACCATCTTAATTATTAAATCTACAAATTTAAGCTAATTAATTAAAAACTTAATTAATTATGAGAAATTGGTATGTTTATTATATAAGATGACAATTGGATTAAGTTTCCCCCTTGGTGAGTGTGTGCGTGAAATTCCTCTCCCCCTCAGTGCGTGCACTGAAACTAAATGTAAAAACCCCCCTCGACTCGTGAACTTGGAGGAAACTTACCTGTATTCCATGAGACGATGTGCTGCTCCCCTGGGTACAGGACAAACATTATATAATGACAAGAGATGAAATAACGAAAGTAAAGACGAGAAAGCAAAAAAGAGGGAAAACGCACTAGAAAGAAAAACGAGAAGGAAAAGCTACAATAGACTTTAATTTGAGAAACATAGAAAAGTAAAGAACAACTAAACACAATGTAATTAGAATTCAGAGATTTTGAAGTTGACCCTGTTTCATCCTGTAATAAAGATGAATAGTGAACAGTTCAAAATAACTGAATGGAAATTGCAACGAGATTATCAGCATGTTTACACTCTCAGAATGAGCATACCAAGCTTGGACACCAGGAAATTAAATCGTTTTTTGTCCAAGGCTTTGGTAAAAAGGTCTACGATCTGAAGTTTTGTATTGACAAAATAATGTTCTACCGTACCTCGTTCAACGTGATCCTTAATAAAGTGATACCGACCATCAATGTGCTTTGTCTTTGTGTGCTTAACCGGATTACTTGATATGGTGATGGCTCTTTGAGAGTCACAGTAGATCGGGATCTTGGAGTAATGGAAGCCATAGTCTTTCAGCCGTGTGCGCATCCACACGACTAGTGAGCAGCAACTTGCAGCAGCGACGTATTCTGCTTCAGCGGTAAAGTAGATGCAGTTCTTCTTCTTTGACGCTCAGTTGACAAGCTTATCTCCCAAAATTTGAACGTGACCTGATGTGCTCTTCCGATCCAGCATACTTCCGGCTTGACCCGCATCCGAATAAGCTGTCAAATCAAAGCCGGTCTCTTTTGGGTACCAAAGACCAAGGTTAGTAGTACGTTTCGAATAATGGAAAATGCGCTTAACAGCGATTAAGTAAGACTCTTTGGGTTTGGACTGAAACCGTGCACATAAGAAAGGGGAGAACATTATGTCAGGTCTACTCGCCGTCAAATACATTAAAGATCCTATCATTCCTCTATAGGTCTTAAGATCCACATCCTTTCCATCAAGATCGGAGTGAAGCTTAGTTCCCGGCGCCATGGGAGTTTTCATTGGCGTAGAACTTTCCATCTGGAATTTCCGAAGAAGCTCCAAGATGTACTTAGATTTATTGATGAATATCCTGGTCGATAGTTATTTAACTTGAAGACCGAGGAAAAAATTCATCTGACCCATCGTACACATTTTGAAGTGGCGTTTCATGAGGTCAAAATCTTTGCAGCATTGAGGGTTTGTATACCCAAAGATAATATCATCCACATACACTTGTATGAGGACTATGTCACCGTTTTCGCGCTTAATAAATAAAGTAGTGTCGATCTTACCTCGAGAGTAGCCAGCCTGAACAGGCATTTTGGAAAGAGCTTCATACCATGCACGAGGTGCTTGTTTGAGTCCCTAGAGCGCCTTATCCAGCCGGTAAACGTGTGTAGGGTTGACTTCACTAAAAAATCCTTCAGGTTGTGACACGTAAACTTCTTCTTCGAGTACGCCATTTAGGAATGTGGTCTTTACGTCCATCTGGAAGATGACGATTTTTTTGTGTGCAGCGTATGCTAGAAATATCCTTATGGCCTCAATTCGTGCCACTGGAGCATACGTCTCATCATAATCGATAGCCTTTTGTTGTCGATAGCCTTTTGCTAGCAATCTGGCTTTGTTGCGCACGACAATGCCGTCTTTATCCTTCTTGTTTTTGAAGACCCATTTCGTGCCAATCACCGTCTTATGTCGTGGACGTGGGACTAACCGCCAAACTTTGAGAGCTTCAAATTCGTTTAACTCTTCTTGCATGGTGACAACCCAGTCTAGATCATTTAGAGCTTCAGAGACGGACGAGGGTTCGATTCGGCTTAGGAAGGTGGAGAACAGGCAGTTGTTGGCAGAGGCGGCCTGAGTTTGAACAGGTGCAGATGGGTCGCCTATGATCTGATGGAGGGGGTGTGCCAAAGTCCACTTGTGTGAATGCGGTAAGGGTTGATGAGATGTTGGATCAGGGTTTGTATCTACAAAAGGTTCCGAGTGGAAGGTCTTGAACGGTTTCAAGAGAGGGCAAAATACTAGACTGAATGATAGAGCCGCGATTCACGGATGGTGGGACTTGAGGAGGTTGAGCGTTAAGCAATGCAGAAGCTAAGTTCGCGGTCGTTGTATATGTCGTGCTTGCAGGTCGAGTCGTCTCACTCGGAGGGTTTGTAGATGGAATCGGTGCAGATGTAGACGGTTGAGAAATAGTGGGTTTAGAAACAGAAGATTCAGGGTTAGTCGGATCAGTGACGATGTGTTCGGTATTTATTGGTTCAAGTGCAATCAGTTCAGACATTGATTGTGTGGTCACCATGTGTGTGGATGGCGAAGGAACGGATTTAGTAGTTGGTTACTACAAGGAGTAGAAATAGCTGAGTTAGGTGAACCAAGATATTCATCAGAAAAAATTTCAAACAGAGTATCTATAACAGAAAGATGTAATTTTGATTAAGTGGCATGATTTGTATCCACTTGTCTAAGTGTTGGGTATGGGTAAAGGTATCCAGAAGCCATCACACCATATAGAGGTGGTTCTGCATTAGGGTATGTAGTCAAATCAGACAAATCGTCAAACTTCACGTTTACGCTTTTAATGATGGATTTAGTCCGTTTGTTGTAGAGTCGATAGGCGGAAGAACTCAGAGAGTATACAATGAACAAAACTTCATCCGTTTTGACGTCGAACTTGCCAAGATCATCTTTGTCATTCAGCACAAAACACTTGCATCCAAAAACTTGCAGAAAGTCAATATTTGGGATACGCATTTGATGACCTCATAAGTTGTTTTTACCGAACCGTTTGTTGATGATAGAATGGTTCTGAGTAAAACATGCAGTAACGATGGCTTCAGCCTAGAGAATGTTCGAACTTAGAAGTGTGAATCAGAAATTGCTAAGAAGAAACAACTTAATCTCTCCAGAAGCAAGCACTTCAGAAGTTCGACTCTTCTGAGATCATAGTCCAGAAGCTACACTGTCAATCCAGAAGATTGGGCATCTTCTGTATTTCACTTTATGGACTTGAGGAGGTTGAGCGTTAAGCAATGCAGAAGCTAAGTTCGCGGTCGTTGTATATGTCGTGCTTACAGGTCGAGTCGTCTCACTCGGAGGGTTTGTAGATGGAATCGGTGCAGATGTAGAAGGTTGAGAAATAGTGGGTTTAGAAACAGAAGATTCAGGGTTAGTCGGATCAGTGACGATGTGTTCGGTATTTATTGGTTCAAGTGCAATCAGTTCAGACATTGATTGTGTGGTCACCATGTGTGTGGATGGCGAAGGAACGGATTTAGTAGTTGGTTACTACAAGGAGTAGAAATAGCTGAGTTAGGTGAACCAAGATATTCATCAGAAAAAATTTCAAACAGAGTATCTATAACAGAAAGATGTGATTTTGATTAAGTGGCATGATTTGTATCCACTTGTCTAAGTGTTGGGTATGGGTAAAGGTATCCAGAAGCCATCACACCATATAGAGGTGGTTCTGCATTAGGGTATGTAGTCAAATCAGACAAATCGTCAAACTTCACGTTTACGCTTTTAATGATGGATTTAGTCCGTTTGTTGTAAAGTCGATAGGCGGAAGAACTCAGAGAGTATACAATGAACAAAACTTCATCCGTTTTGACGTCGAACTTGCCAAGATCATCTTTGTCATTCAGCACAAAACACTTGCATCCAAAAACTTGCAGAAAGTCAATATTTGGGATACGCATTTGATGACCTCATAAGTTGTTTTTACCGAACCGTTTGTTGATGATAGAATGGTTCTGAGTAAAACATGCAGTAACGATGGCTTCAGCCTAGAGAATGTTCGAACTTAGAAGTGTGAATCAGAAATTGCTAAGAAGAAACAACTTAATCTCTCCAGAAGCAAGCACTTCAGAAGTTCGACTCTTCTGAGATCATAGTCCAGAAGCTACACTGTCAATCCAGAAGATTGGGCATCTTCTGTATTTCACTTTATGGACTAACATGTGCTTAAATAATGTGGCATGTCATGCTTCCTGTACGTAACTGAATCTGTTACTAGCACAGCTGACGTGTCAGCTTACGATAGGCTTGCTTTTTGACTTTCTCTATGTAATAGTATAAATAGAGCTAACATTTACTGTTGTAAGTGTCGACTGAACGTGAGAGAAACAGAGAGAGTAATTTGTGTATTGTAATCATCGGCATATCGACTATAATACAAATTACTGTTGTTCTTCATTATGTTCTTCATCTATTGCTTACTGTTCTAGTTTTATAGTAGATTAAATTGCTTCTGCATACCATTTCTTACGCTGTGTTTAATCTACTGTTTTAAGTAATTAAGGGATCTGGGTTCCAACAATTGGTATCAGAGCCGATAATCAATCTATTGATTATTCGATCTCGTCCAGCTTGGAGAAATTCCTACTCAGCTAGAATTTAATTTCAGTTTTTAAACTATTGTTTTTCATTCTACCCTGATCTCTGAAAACTTGTTGTTCTCGTACAAATATCTCGAAATCAGTGGTAATTCCAGTTTAATCCTGAAAATAGTAAGCTATCCACATCATTTCAAGTTCAGTGAAGTTTAATTGTTCTAAATTTCAATCGTATTTTTTATAAATTTGATACTCTGTTTTCTAAAAAACATGGCAAATCAAAATTTGAATGTTACACTTCTGGCTCTTTGACCAAACCGCCTACACTAATCAGGGACGGATATCCTCAATGGAAAATTCGAATGATCAACTTCTATGAACAATTAGATGTTGATCTATATTCTACTGTTTTGAATGGTCTGTATGTACCAACGACCATAATTCCAAGAGTACCTCCCACAACCACTACTAAAAAAGTTCATGATCAAAATATTCCCAAGGATAGAGGAAGTTGGAATGATGATGACAAAGCCAAAATAGAGATTGCCAACAAGGCGAAATAGCTGCTGATCATGGCAATTCCAAATGAAATATTCCAATCACTTGATTCCTGTGAAACTGCAAAGGAGATATGGGATTAGCTTGCAAATCAGTTGAAGGGAGGTGCGAAGATGAAGAAGAATCGAACAGCACAAGCATTAAATGAATACAACAGTTTTTAGGCGCTAACAGAAGAAACTATGCAACAGGCATATTGTTAGATTTTATATTGTTGAAAGTAGAAGGGCCAAAAGTGTAACTTTTTGAAGTTGGAATAAATACCTTTTATTAGTCTTCTTCTAGCTTGTATCTCTCATTTTGTAAGTTTGGAACTAAAAGGAAATATATGTAAGAGAGATTTTGGTGCAAAATTGTGTATTCTACTATTGCATTTCTCATTATTGTTTGTGTTTTGCTACATTTCTAGGTTAACAATTGGTATCAGAGCAGACAGATTACAAGAAGAATTCATCATTTTTGGTAAGAAATGTTGTATTTTTGAAGTTTTTGCATTTTTTCCATTTTTGGTCATAGAGAATCAATCCATGGAAATTTTGAAT
The DNA here is from genome assembly GCA_036898165.1 of Silybum marianum. Lineage (NCBI taxonomy): Eukaryota > Viridiplantae > Streptophyta > Magnoliopsida > Asterales > Asteraceae > Silybum > Silybum marianum. The sequence continues at coordinate 6,961,652 of CM072540.1, read as the reverse complement.
TATGATCGGTTATATTAGATACGTTATTAGTATTCGAATCAAGTTTCAGAAGGAATTTAAGTATGGAAAACATCAAGATAGTATAAGATTGATTTTTCAAAATATGGGTTTTTTTTAGAAAAAGACACTGTATTGATCTGAGTTTTTGAGTTAGAGGTTGTTTTGGATCTTGGTTTGTGAACGAAAAGTGTTCAGAATGTGTTCGTGAATATTTATACAAAGTTTGGTTTAAGTTGAAGGTATCTAGGATAGTTTTTGGATCATTTTAGTCATTTTCGACCTTAAAAGAACTGCAAGTATTCGACGTTCATATCTCTCGGATAGATTATCTTCGTAACCCTCGGACAGTGGATATTCATAACTCCCGATTATCATTTTATCCGAACTCTCGGACAGGCTCGGATAGGCTTGGACAATTTTTTTCTTGCAAGAATATCCTTTCTAATTGTGTCTAAGTTTTTTTAATTCTTAAATTTCTATTTGATCTTTTTGAAATATTATTTCTTACCTACTAATCGTGTGTTTTTCTTCTTGTTAATGTGAGATTAGATTTGTAGCATTACAATATGAATTCTAATATGAATACAAGAGATGCTCTTGCAATTGGATCATCAACCAAAGTGCCAATTCTATATCGTGGAGAATACGATCAATGGCAAGATAGGTTCTTGGATTTTGTTGATATGCAAGAAAATGGAGAGAACATTTTGGACTACATTCACAATGGAATACAAAAACCTATGATGAATGGACCTGATAATCAACTTGTGCTTAAACCTACTGATAAATGGACTGAGGAGGACAAGAAAAGAGTCAAAGAGGACAAACAGGCATAGTCATTCTTACTACAAAGCTTACTAAATGATTTATAAACAAGTATTGACTCTTACAAAGAGAGTGCCAAATTGATGTGGGATCAATTAGAAAGAATGATGGCTGGTACAAAAGTGGGCATACAACTGAAGGTTACGAACTGCATTATAGCTTACGAACAATTTAAACAGAAAGAAGGGGAATCTTTGGAAACAATTTATCTATGGTTCGTCAGTCTTTTAAATGAGATGGCCAAACACAAAATCAAGAAGACAGGAATTGAAAACAATGTGAAATTTCTGAACAGCTTACTTCCAGAAGGAAAAAGTACGCCAAAGTCATCACTCAACAGAAGGTTCCGAGTAATGTACCTCTTCATGAAGTATTTGAGATACTTATTCAAGATGAAGATGATGTTCTACTAAGGATAAACTCAATGAAGAAGCTGGAAGAGGAAAACAAATCAAGTGACCCGTTAGGTCTTTTGGCTAACAAGAAGCATCAAACTTCTAACAGTAAACAACTGTTAGAACAATTGGAACAACTTACTAAGATGTCTCAATCTACTTTTGAAAATGGATATGAATAAGAGAATGGAGAAAATCTGGCCCAAGCTATGGTTTTATTGACCAACGTATTTCAGAAGAAGTTCTTCAAACCTCCAACAAATAACAGTCAACAATATTCATCTGCCATTCAAAAAAACGTTCAACAAAGAGAAAAGGTTGAAGGCACTTATCAGAATGCGGAAAAGAATAAATTTTTACAAAAGTCAGAGGATGAATCATTAAAGTATTACAATTGCGGAAAAACGGGTCACTTTGCAAAAGACTGAAGAATGGAGGTGGTGAAGAATTATGCTTACTATAGAAATAAGATGTTAATGGCTGTACAAGATGAAGCATAGAAATTACTAATGGCAGAAACTGATCACTGTTTTAATCATGAACCCGATGGATCCAAAAATGTGGAAACTGCTAATATGCGTTTCATGACAAGAGTTTTAGGTAATTCAAATGCTGAGAATGAAGAAAATTCTCCTGTTGAAATGCAACCTGGTTGAGGTATCTGAATTTACGTATGATTATATTATAAATCAAATGAATTACATGATGACTCAATTAACTGCTTTACAATTCAAATTGGCCAAGAAAAATCAATTGCATCTTCTTTGCAAGCGCTAGTCGATAAACAAACAACGAAATTTATTATCTAAAAGTCGATTGTATTGCAAATGAAGATTTAATTGCTTCATTGAAATCTGATAAGGATCAGTTTGAATTTTCCAAGCAAGAGTTAATAAATCAAATATCTGATTTAACAGCTAAATATGAGATTTTAGTAATTGAGAAGGATGGTTTTCAAAGACTTTATGATTCTACTCTAAAAGAACATAATGATTTGAATGAAAAACCTAAATTTCTTGACGAAAAGTTGTATAAACAAGGTCAGACAGAGCAAACAATTCATTTTAATAAACCTAAAGAGATGGCTTACAATGCGAGATGGGGATTGGGTTATAATAATCCTCATAATTTGAAAAAAGCGCTGTCTGAAATTCCTACTCTATATGAATTTGATCTTATTAATCTCGATGCTACATATCCTCAATACAAAACCAGATGGACTAAGTCAGATAAAAAAACTGAGCGTCGGAACGACTGGAATAGGAAAAACAAGAAAAAAATGCAACTTCCTTTTAACTATGAACTATTAAATAATAGTTATTCAAATGATAAAAATGTTTTTCTTTCAAATGACTATTTCTCAAGCTATATTATTCAATCTAAACTGATACGTTTCAATCTGAATTGGTTCAAGGTAAAGTATATGTTCCACCTTTAGTGTTGGAAAGTAAGATAGTCGAGCTTGAGAAATTATTATTTGATGAAAGAAAATGTTGGTAACATAAACAACATTCCACTCAAGGTACTAACTCTCATGCTTATTCTGTTTCAGATAAATCTTCATTTTTATTGAAGAATAAAAAGACTGAATGGAGGATGAAGCATTCTACTGCTAAAGTAGAAAAGACAAAATCATTTGTTTATGTTCCTAATATGACGAAAAACAATATTAGTCATGATGTAAAGAATATATGTACTGCTAAACATGTTAACTCTGTTTTTCCAAAAGTGGTATATTCAGTACGTCAATTACTTGCACTTGCTCATGATAATATTTGTTGCTCTACATGTGGGAAGAATGAATTTGTTGTTTCTCAATTGATTTATACCAATGATTACTCTAGATCTTGACCAAAGAATTTTAAAAATCAATTTTTGAAGAACAAAGAGCCTAATTTCAAATGGATATCAATCTCTGAATTTTCAAAGAAAATCCAGGAACCCAAACTTATTTGGGTCCCTAAAAACTAATTTGTTTTCGCAAATATAAAGGAGACAACACTTAAATTGGTCTCTAAATCTTTCACTAACCCAAAAGGACCCATACTTATATGGGTACCTAAAACCACTTAGTTCAATTTTGCAGACTGGTCATGTGTGGATTATGGATTCTGTTTGCTCAAAACACATGACTGGACAAAGGCATATTCTAGACAATTCAAAAGACTGTGGGGAAGTGAGATTTGGGAATGATCATTTTACTCCGATTTTAGATTATGGTGATATAGTGAAAGAAAATGTTACAATCAAGAAGGTTTCGTATGTCAAAGGACTAGGTCACAATTTGTTGAGTATTGGACAATTCTGTGATAAGGATTTAGAAGTTAACTTTCGATCAACAAGGTGCTGTGTTGGTGAATATAATGGCACTGATTTATTGGCTGGGTCTAGGAATTCAAATCTTTATACAATTAATCTAAAAGACATAAAAGCTGATGATACCATTTGTTTCATGACAAAAGCGACCAGACATCAAAATTGGTTGTGGCATAGACGATTTTCTCATTTGAATTTTGATTCTATCAATGCGCTAGTAAAGGGAGGCTTAGTTTCCGGTTTACCAGATCTGAAATATGAAAAGGAACATCTGTGTGCAGCTTGTGAGAAAGGAAAAATGAAGAAAGCAAGTCACAAATCAAAAGTTGAATTTAATACCATTCGTCCTCTGCAACTACTTCATATGGATTTGTGTGGGCCAACGAGGGTACAAACTATAAATGGCCGGAGATACATTTTGGTCATTGTTGGTGACTACTCAAGATACACATGGGTAAAGTTTTTTGAACCAAGGATGAGGCTCCGGATGTAATCATTGAATTCATCAAAAGTGTGCAAAATAGCTTGCAGTTATCTCTGCAAACTCTTCGCACTGATAATGGTACAGAATTCAAGAACAAGAAACTGGGGATTTTCTATCATATATAGGAATTTCTCAAACTTTTTCAGCCGCTCGAACTCCACAACAGAATGGAGATGTTGGACGTTGTAACCGAACTTTAGTCGAAGCAGCTAGAACACTGATTTTGGTAATCATCGAACTGATTCTCCATCTATCTCTACTCCGATTGTTCTAGTAATTCAAGCAGATGAGGCTTCAACTTCAACGGTTAATCATGAAACTAATCCACTGGCTAATCAAGAAACTAATCCAATAGTTGTCCCAAATAGTTTTGTAGATCCGGATAATTCTCTGTTGTTATATAATCCATTACCTCACTCAAAGAAATGGACAATGCTCATCCGATAAATCAGATTATTGGTGATCCCTCTAAACCGATTAAAAACAAGATCTGCTTCAGTAAATGAATGCATGTATGCATCATTTTTAAGCAATATTGAACCTTCTACAGTTTTAGAAGACTTAACTGATCCAGATTGGATATAGCTATGCAAGACGAACTCAATCAATTCAAAGCTTTAAAAGTGTGGCGTTTGGTTCCAAGACCTAAGGAAAAAATCGGTTATTGGTACAAAGTGGATTTTCAAAAACAAGAAAGATGAAGGAGGAGTTATTGTACGAAATAAGGCGCGACTTGTAGCAAAAGGCTATCGTCAACAAGAGGGTATTGATTATGATGATACATATGCTCCGGTGGCAAGGATAATAACTATCAGAATGTTTCTAGGCTATGCAGCATGCAAAAATTTCAGAATCTTTTAGATGGATGTGAAAACAGCATTTTTATACGGACCTCTGAAAGAAGAAGTTTATGTCTCTCAACCAGAAGGCTTTATTGATCCAGATCATCCTAATCATGTCTATATACTTGATAAAGCTCTCTACGGTTTAAAACAAGCTCCTCGTGCATGGCATGATCATGTTACTTAGTTTTTAATCAAGTCCAAATTTTCATGAGGTACAATTGATCCTACCTTATTCATTAAATGTGAAGGTGAAGATATTATTCTTATACAAATATATGTAGATGATATTATATTTGGCTCGATAAATCCTCAGTTTTGTAAAAACTTTTCAGGGATAATGTCTGCCAAATTTATCATGAGTATGATGGGGGAAATAAATTTTTTCCTCGGATTACAAGTTAAACAGTTGTCTACGGAATTTTTTTAAATTAGCCGAAATACATTTTTGACATATTGAAGAAATTTAATATGGACAAATGTTGATCAAACGAATTATCATGCTATAATTGGTTCATTAATGTATTTAACGTCAAGTCAACCAAATATAATGTCTGCCACATGTGTATGTGCAAGACATCAGGCTTCGCCTAAGGAATCTCATATTTCTGCAGTAAAACGCATTTTACGGTATCTAAAAGGTACTACTGATCTTGATCTATGGTATCCGAAAGATACAGGTTTTGGATTGAAAGCTTATTCAGATGCGGATCATGCTGGATGCATGGTAGACAGAAAAAGCACGTCGGGACACGTACAGTTTCTTGGTGACAAACTTGTAAGTTGGGCCTCGAAGAAAAAAATTTGTCTATCTACATCTACTGCTGAAGCGGAATATGTAGTTGCTGCTCACAAGTATTGTGGATGCGCACACAATTACGGGACTATGGGTTTTATTACAATCATAAACCAATTTATTGTGATTCCAAAAGTGTTATTGCCATATCTGCAAATTCGGTTCAACATACAAAGACAAAAAACATTGATATCATGTATCATTTTATTAAGGATCATGTGGAAAAAGGTACAGTTGAGTTGTATTTTGTAAATACTGAGTTTCAACTTGCTGATTTGTTTACTAAAGGCACTTGATGAAAAGCGCTTCCAATTCTTAGTGTCAAAACTTGGCATGTTAAACTTAAAAATCTGATCTTTTTCTTGGATCTTTAAATTATTTTTATTTCTTATCTGATTTTGATGAGTATTATTGTGTTGAGGGGGAGCAAGATCTTTTATTTTGACAAATTTGTTTTTGTCCATTCTTAGTTTTCTTTTTTCAGATCTTCATTGAAGGGGGAGGAGGTAAACTTTTTGTAATTTGTTTATGCTACCCTTACTGATAAATTTTTCTGAGTCTGTTAAGGGGGGGCGTTAAATTTTTTTTAATATTTTTTAAGGCATGACCTTCGGATAAGGTCATCCGATCAGTTCTCGGCCTCCGAATTGCCTTATCTGAGGGCTTGGGATCTACAGGTACCCTCGTATGCTCTTTATCCGAGCTTAGCAAGTCTCGGATAGCTTTATCCGAGCCTTGCATGGTCTCGGATAATTCTGAGTTAGTTTACCATCGCATGTGTTGCATCCGAGGCTAACGTCACCCTCGCATATGTGTTGTGCGAAGGTAACTGTTCATTTCTCGGACACCTTTCTCATCCAGCCAAATTGTCACACGTGTCAATCTCATCCAATCATGTCATGACACGTGTCCTTGTCAGACTCTGAACCGTCATTATCTTTGACTTTAAATACTTTTATCGAGTTTTATCTCATTTTTTTACTTTCATATTTGAAAATCCTCATTTCCCTCTCAAACTCGAACCGATCTTATCTGTTTTGGGTATCTCGATTTCAACTCCTCAAGGTTTGTTTTCGTTTTGGGTTTATTTTCTTTTATCGATTGTTTTGTATTTTTGTATATGGGGATCATATGTCTTAATCTTTGTTTTGAAAAGGGTTTTTATTTAAAATCTGGAAAATGAACATTTTGTCTTCATGTTTCATAAGTCTCGAATGATACTCTCATTCAAATATTCAGAACCCTCGCATGGTACTGACATTCATATACTCATAACCCTCGCATGATACATATATCCATCTAATTCATAAGTATCAGATACTATCATCCGAGCCCTCAGACAAGTCTCAAATATTTTTTTTATACGTGCCTTCGGATAACTTTATCCGAGCCTTGTTCTCTCGGATAAGTTTCATCCGACCCCTCTCGTGCATAGTATCATGTGAAGGCTCTCTTAGTATCATCCGAGAGCTTCCAGACTTAGGCAATTTTTCAAAAAAAATCAATTTTTTTTTGTTTGTGTCTGTGTGCCGGTTGTTTTCCTACAGGTTTCTGACGGCTCACAAAGGAAATTACTCTGATGATCAACCACTAACATCTCACAGATCATCTGTTCCATCTGTGAATGCAGCCAACCGCGATGCTGAAATATTTAATGAATCAAACAAAAAGGAACTTCAAAAAGGATCATATTTTCCATCTCACAGACTGGATTTTCATATGGCGTGTCCATTTCCTATGGTTATGGAAATTTTGCGCCGACATCCAATTTCAACTGCCTTATCCAGAGATGCATCAGTTCCTTTAATATATCTTCAACAATTTTAGCATACATTGAAATTCCATCCAATAGAAGATGATCCTCATTTTACAGCCATGATTGATCACTTTGAGACTAGACTTACTTTGGGAAAGATTCGAAATCTGTTGGGTCTACCAAAGAGACATCACTATCCCGGACGAGATCAATATGATGAAGATATTTCTGAAGATCAATTGTGTATTGATATTCGGAGTCTAAGATACAATTCTTATTTGCCCAGACCATCTGTGTTCAAAAGAAAGCATCTCCCACCTGTCTGGTATACTTTATTTTCTATCATCAATCGATGTATTACGGGCAAATCCTCTAGGACAGACAGCTGCAGCACGACATTTCTTAAATTCTTCCATGCGGTTGCGTTCAACCGTCACATTGATTTTGCTGCTATCATTTGGCAAGAACTGATTGATGTCAGAACTACTAGAAAGACTCCATGATACATTCCATTTCAACGTTTTCTGCAAATATTCATTGCTAGTATGCTGGAAGGTAATCTGAACATTCCGAGACGTGCACATCATCCCAGGGCCACTTCACAAGTTATGAGGTCTCTTATTCCTCAACAAGGCCACTATCCAAATTCAATTCCATTACCAGCAGTGTTAATTGCTCATGCCGATCAGAATGCGTTGAGTGTTATAGCATATAGGAATGAGCATGCATTGATGGACCGGCAAGAGCCTGCTGATCATACCCACAATGCCCACCTCAAGTTAAATGAGGTGTTAGGTCTAGGTGAACAGGGTCTAGAACATGGGGTTCTTGATCAGGGAGTGCAAAGGGAAAATGAAAATGAGAGGGGTACTGAAGCGGGTGCATCTGATCGCGGGATGGGTATTGAGGAAACTATTGTTAGTATTCCTATAGTCACAAGGACTGTTGAGCTATTTATTACAAGGAATGTATCTCTTGTTGATAGTCCTATTCATGAGGCTATGAATCTTGGAGCAGATGATGATGATGATGATGATCATCCTTTATTTCGTAATATACCATGAAATATTGGTCGACAACCTCATATTGAAGAAAGTCCAGATACCGAGTCTGAACCAATTGCTACTTTTATAGAGTTAGATATTACTGAACCAAATGTCATTACTTCAAATGTTCTATCTGATATTGCAACTTCTGGTGCTATAAGGATGGATGAGGGAGTTTTAGTTGAAACAGAAACAAATGTGAGCTTGAGTGCAAGGGACGCAAAAGAAATATGGTGAGCGTGAGACAAGTTCAACAAAAGAAATATTTGACCTTCCCCAAACCACTTTTATCCGGGAAGCCAGGTCTACTGTTATGACGTATTCGTTACGATCCGACATTGAAGAAGACATTGTTCGCCCAACAATTTTGCACACCCCTCTCAGCCACTCAACAATTTCTCAACAAACTACTATTTCAATTTCACACGGGGATATAGCACAACTTCTATCTACAACTCCTTCGGTGTTGTCAAATATTGAAATAGATAGGCCTCTATCCCAACCGTCGACGTCTATTCCTTTCACATTGAGTCTAGAGCCTGGTAATTATATACCACCTAGGTCACCGTTCGTTCTTCAGACAACAACTGTTGGGAGTCGTTATGCCCCAACCGGAATACCCAGAGTGCGGCCACCATTTGTTGGTACCCCACGAGGATCAGATGGAAGTCCTGTCAGTGTTAACGTCCCGCCAGCGCTGAACATAGGCACATCAGCTTCGACTATTGTTTCAACTGATATCCTACGTGGACCAGGACATTTACCCCGTCCAATAACTGCAGTTGACTTGAGGAATGGTATGGAAATTATGCGTCAGATGGTTGAACGTCTATATGTTCAAGGATTAGAGGTCATGTCTGGAAGAGCTAAAGTGGTGGAATCTTTAGAGCATCGACCAGGATTTGTTCATAGATGGCCAAGAGTTGTGTATGATCTGAATATTGTTGATCCTTCGTCTGCACTGATTCCCCCAATTTTTGGTGTTGAACCCATCACAACTCCTACACCACCATCTTCGTCTGATTTATCACTTGATGAATTGAAGTCCTTACTTTATTCCAAATTGCTAGCACAGGCAGCTCCAGGACAGGATGATCTTGATCTTGTTCATCTGCTCCGACTTCCGTTTACACATGCTACCCAGAACACTCCCAGTTCTGCTTCAGGTGTCACATTGTTAGATATTGACAGACTTCAGAACAATATGGACAAAGGTTTTTCTGATCTTACTACTTTGGTTACTGATGGTCTTTCTAAACTGTCTGATCGTGTTACAGTTTTAAAAAAATCCTGTAAAGCTCAGGCCGGTTCTTTAAAACGACGGCATGAGGATCCTGATGATCAAGATCCTCATGAGGGTGAGAAAAGACGTCGAGTTGAACAAGAACAGTTAAGTACTCAACAGTAGACAGAAAATCGTTCGACTGATATAGCTCAAGAAAGTTCAGGTTTAGGTGAGGCACCAGGTAATGTTTAAGGTGCAGTGATTCCAGTTCTTGATGATGTCGAACTGATGATTGAAAAGCCTGATGTTGTAGACGAAAGAACTGAGGATGAAAGGATGGTTGATTCATTATTAAGTACTCCTCTAGAAGTATATGATGATAATGGTATTTCAAGAAATGTGCTCAGGCAGGAAGTAAGGGAATTATTTCATTATGATGGTGATGATTTTGTTCAAGATGGTGAATTTGATGAAATCAGGTTAGATGATGAGGTTTTTATAACATCAAATGATCCAGTAGCAGTTCCAGATTTGGTTCAAGAGGAGGTTCAAATTCAAGTACCTGAAAGACTTCTGCCAGAGAATCTTCCGAAACCTATCAGAACTGCAGAAAATTTAGCATCACATTGGCGAATTCAAAGAATTTACACTCCTTTCCTTGAAAATGCTGAAAGACATTTCATTGCCAGGCATGTAGTTCCTCTGGATCAAGTACACGTTTTGGGAGTTCTGAATCTCTCTAATGAAGCTAAATGTGGATATCTTTATGATGGTGATCATTTAAGAATGGATAAAAAGCTCGTGGGTGCTGAACATGAGTATATGAATATCTCTAGCATTTTGTCGAAGAAGGGTAAGTATCATAATAAATCTTATTTTGCCATTAATCGCGGAGATTGCAAACGACAGGAGTTCACTGAATTTGATTTTGTACATCTATCGGCTAAGGATTTAATAGGTATGGCACAAGATTTCAGAAACATGACGAATAAAAGTGGAGATTATTTGGATGGATATAACAAACGGTTGAGCTTCATAAATTACTACCATGTCTATCAATCTTACGTGTTTGATTTTCAAATGGGGTTGGAAAGTGAACAACCGAAGTTAAATTTGTTGAAGCCTGATCAGAGATTGTCTGGGATTGATAGTTTACCATCTTTGTATGTGGTAGGATAGCCAGAATTTGGTGTGATATATGAAGGTTTAGAACAGAAAAAAGTTGTTTATGAGATTCAGTGAAATCTCTTGCTTTTGTGATGGAATTTTGAAGACCATCAAGCTTTATCTAGAAGAAAAGATGAATATGGAAGCTAAAGGTAGTTTGAAAATGGATGAAAGAGATAAAACTTTGGAGTATAGGGATAATGTTAGAAGATTGGAAATTCTTCTTCGTAAACGTCCAAGATTCACAAGGAGCATCTAGAATATGAGTTCAATACACGTAGTGTTAGAATTCATATCTAAAGATGGTCAATTTCTTCAAGGGACGTGCTATTTTCACCAAAGGGGGGAGATTGTTAGATTTTATATTGTTGAAAGTTGAAGGGATAAAAGCGTAAATTTTTGTAGTTGGTATAAATACCTTTTGTTAGTCTTCTTCTAGCTTGTATCTCTCATTTTGTAAGTTTGGAACTAAAAGTAAACATATGTCAGAGAGATTTTGGTGCAAAATTGTGTATTCTATTATTGCATTTCTTGATATTGTTTGTGTTTTGCTACATTTCTAGGTTAACACATACCACAGATTTAACACTCTGATAAATCTTTGTAAAAGGTGTGACATTATTAGATCCAAGGAGGATAATAATGTTTTGTTCCTCAAACGTCTGAATCCAGAATGGTCAAATCTATCGATGTTCCTTCAGGCAAATCAAGATCTGGAACAATGGTCATTACATGACGTCTTCGGTACTCTCCATGCACACGAGAAGGAAGTACAACAAAAGAAGGCCAATGTTGGTGGTCCCCTGGCTCTCATTTCTGAATCCAGAGGGTCAGGGAGGAGAAGTAAAGAATCAGAGAAGAAAGGAAAGAACACGTTATTTATCTCAGAAGTTGTTACAAAAGAAGGTCTCTCTGACTCAGAAGATGATGAGATTAGTTCTTTTGCTGAGTCCTTGGCTCTTATTACCAAACAATTCACCCGAAAGTTTGGTAATAGTTCATTTCAAAGCAAAAGAAGATTTGACAACAAAAATGAACGCCCTACTCAAGTATATGCACCAAGGTAGGAAGTACAGAAGATTGAGAGGTCAGAAGCTGAGAAGAAGGAAGAAGAGATAAAAAAGAAAAAAAATGTATGTTACCGATGCGGGAAACCTGGTCACTACTCAAAAGACTGCAAAAGTGTTTTGGTCAAAGATAAAATGCACTACAAGAACAAATATAAGTACAACAAGACTGAAAGAGCAAATATGCTGAAAAGGAAAATTGGCTAAATGATCAGTCAAACAATGATGAAGCCATTTTCTGTGGAATGACTATGACAAGTGATGCAAAGGATCAACCATCTGAAACCCCGGTTTGCACTACCTCTAAATCCTCTGAAACCTTTGAACTTGAGAAAACTATTTTAAACTTAACTTTTGATTTTGAAAATCTAAAACAAAAGCTTCTGAATGAGAAAAATATACGAAAAGATCTTGAATAATCCTTTACTCTGATAGAGAGAGAGAGAGAGAGAAATATTTTTAAACGAGAAATGGACATTCTCACAGAAGAAAAACAAGAACTTTCTGAAGAAAATCAAAAGATTTCAAAACTCAAAGATTCCACAGAAAATATTTTACAAGAAGAAATAAATGAGCTTAAAAAGCTTCCGATAGCCAAGGATAAAAAAATTGAGGCTAAGGAAAGTGACAGATTAAATTTTGTAGCACTTAAAAAATTACTTTAAAAAAGAAAGGGAATTTCTGCACATCGAACTTCAGAAGAAGGAGCTCTTGATTAAAAGTTATCTAGATGCTCAGAAGGTGCATGAAAAGATAAATACACAAGTTGGGAAAATAGGACTTGGTTTCGAGGATCTGGATCCACACACGTGTAAAAGGAGATCTACTCTAGATTCTGTATTTTGTATGGGAAAAGAACAAAAACCTGATTTTCCTGCAATATATGAACAATCAGTATTTAAAAAATCAAAATATGAGAATGGACATTTGGGAGAAAATTGAAATATAAGTACCTAAACTATTCTTCTGAAAGAGCAAGTCAAGTTAATCTTTAACTTGTTCAGAAGAAAGGAGATGTTTTTATTTTTGGGTCATTTACTCGTATAACTTTAAATCAAGAAGTTGATGAGTTCATATCTATACATACAGAAAAAGAACTAAGACTCAAATTTGAAAAAGATCTTCTTTAAACTCTAGATGAGTGTTTTATTCAAAATAAAACAGAACTTGAAAAACAATATTCTGAAAACCATCCAGAAATATTCCTTTGTTCCTTTACTGATTTACTGAAGACAAAGACAATGATGAGTTTGATACTTATCCCTGGGAAAACGATGATCAAAATTGCGATGATTTCTTTGACTTGTCAGATAAATTACTCACAAAATTTGAAAATATTCTGCCTACTACTTCTGTAAAGATTGAACATTGTACAAAGAACACCAATGTTCCTTTCTTATATACAAATGAATCTCCAGAAGTAAGGGCTGCTAGTCCAGAAGTTAAAAGACTTCCAAATGGTGTACCAAAAGTCTCTGTTCCCCCTAAAGAACAGAGAAATGAGGTCCCCATTCATCCAGATTTCTCTGGCATGTGAATTCAAGCTAAGACCTGTTTGGAACTTGAAAAAGAGGTTGAAATCAAGCAAAAAGAAAAACGCGTGCAACAATTTCAGAAGCCACAGCCTCAGAAGTATACTCGTGAACAAAAAGCAAAATGGAAAACTAATACTCATATTCCTTCTGGTTCAGTAACTTCATCAAAAGTTAAATATTGGACTTTCAAGAAGAAGATCGTAGAGAAGACTTCACCAGTTCCGAAGCATAAGTCTAGACTAGATAAGAAGTTCTTCCGAACAACTGATGCTAGAATAAACACTAATAAGAAATATTGTAATTATCATTCAACTAATGAAAATTCAATGAAGTCTTTTATGTTTCAGAACTCTGAATGTTTCTCTCTATTTCTTAAACTTAAACAAATTTTCTCAAATCCAAACTGCTTTAACAACATAAACCAGAAGAAATGATATTTTAAGTCAAAATCTGACAAACTAAAAGCCTCTAGACCACAAGCCAACTCTTCTGGACCTAAAGAAAAATTGCACATGAATCAAAAACCTAACTATAAAGGACCCATTATAAAATGGGTACCTAAATCTCTCTGATTTTGTAGCAGAAACAACGTGTGCACATCTGTATCTTGATTCTGTATGCTCGAGGCACATGACTGGAACAAGAAACTTACTCTCCATGTTCAAAGATATATCTGGTGGAGCAGTAACATTTGGAGATAATAGTAAAGGTCAAATAAAAGGCTACGGTACTCTACAAGAAGGTAACATTACCTTATCAAAATTAGCTCATGTTTCTGGATTGAAACATAATCTTCTAAGTGTAAGTCAACTCTGTGATGTTAAAACGTTAGTTGTATTTGATGAAAAACATTATTACTTGATGTCCAAGGCAGGACAAGAGCTATGGAGAGTTGACAGAAAAGGTAATCTGTACATGATGAACTTCACTTCTAAAGATGGTACAGAAACCCTCTGTCTTATCTCCAAGAATAGTGAAGTAGTTTGGCTCTGGCATCACAAGCTCTCTCATTTAAACTTTCAGAATCTTGAATTACTTGTCAAAAAATAACCTGGTTGAGGGCCTCACAGAGATTCACTTCCAGAAGGATCATCTCTGCCCTACTTGTGAAATGGAAAAAATAAAAAGAGCCTCCCATAAAACAAAGAGTGACCATTCTTGTGAAAGGCCTCTGCAAATGCTACATGTTGACCCCTGTGGTCCCATTGCTGTGCAAAGTCTTTCTGGCAAATAGTGTATACTTGTGCTAATTAATGAATATTCCAGGTATACTTGGCTTGCCTTTGTGCGACAAAAGTCAGAAGTTCCAATTGTTTTAATCAACATGATGAAGAGGATACAGGTGCTTCTGAAATGACAAATTCAGCTGTTGCGAAGTGACAATGGTACCGAATTCAAGAATGCCAAACTTGATGAGTATCTTGCTAATGAAGAAATTACACAAAACTTCTCTGTTGTACGCACTTCTCAACAAAATGGTTTAGTAGCACGCAGAAATCGAACTATAGTGGAAGCAGCGAGAACCATGCTTGCAGCTTCTGGTTTATCCACTCATTTCTGGGCTGAGGTTGTCTCCACTGCATGTTCTACACAGAATAGATCTATAATAGTCAAGAGACATCTCAAAAGTTCTTATGAACTCATCAATAACAGAAAACCCACAGTTAAATATTTACATATTTTTGGCTGCAGGTGTTTCAAATTAAATGATCGGGAAAAGCTTGGTAAATTCGACAAAAAATCTGATGAAGCAAAGTTCTTGGGTTATTCTCTTAATTCAAAGGCCTTCAGAGTGATCAATCTGAAAACCAAGACTGTAATGGAAAGCACTAACATAGACTTCGATGATCAAGCCTAATTAACTTCTGTACTCCGACTCAGAACTTAAACTCAACAGTGTTACTTCTGACTATCTATCTGGCTCCAGTGAATCCGAGATTGATGCAATATTCAATGATTTTCTGGGAGAAGACATTCAATCAGAAGAAACAATCAGCTTTTTTTCGAAAAAATGGAAAATTTTCGATCAGAAGTTCTTCAAACATCTGGTATTACCATTTCAGGTCCTGGGTTATCAAATTCAAATGAAAGTCCATAGGAATCTCTGTCTTATCCTGACACCGAAAGCCCCAATCACATATCAAATCCCTTTGTGCCTTCATTTGAGGGGGAGAGATTAGGTTCTACTCCAGAAGATGTCCCGATTCAAGAAGAAAACCAACTCAATTCAGAAATTGAACCTCCACAAATCCCCAAACAAGAATGAAAAAATGGACAAAAGCTCATACTTCCAATCAAATCATTGGTGATCCCTCTGTTGGTGTCCAAACAAGATCTGCCACTGCTATCGAGGCTTTCTTTGTAAATTTTTTAAGCATGGTGGAACCAAAGAATGTTCATGAAGCTCTGCAAGAACTTAGCTGGATACATGCAATGCAAGAAGAGCTTCTTCAATTTGACAGAAACAAAGTGTGGAAGCATGTACGATTACCTAAACACAAAACAACAATCGGCACTAAATGGGTCTTCAGAAACAAGAAAGATGAAGATGGAATTGTAATCAGAAACAAAGCAAGGCTAGTATCTAAGGGTTACTGTCAAGAAGAATGCATTGATAACGATGAAACCTTTGCTCCAGTAGCAAGATTGGAAGCGATCCGATTGTTTCTTGCCTTCTCTGAATCCTTGATAGAAAACCTGTAACCATGAACATATGAAGAAAAATCATTTTCCTCTTCATCAATTTCTGCATAGAACGACCATTGTTGCAAATATGACTCAGGAACCAAAAACTTTTTAGTAATCAGAGCTCAAAAAGGATGTTTCTACAAGATTTCAATTAAAATCTTCTGTTCATCATTGAAATATGTTGATCTAAGATTGAGAGCACAATTATTTTTCTTTATCTCCATTCTCTTGTTCTCTGGAACATACAGTTTAGTAAGATCAGGGCCCTAACTATCTTTTTTAGCAGTACCAGCAATTGATTGGGAATCATTAACACCTCCAACATATTCGGAAACAACTTTTATTGGCTCAACTTGTGTTTCCCCAATTTTAGTTGAGTGAGGGTTAGGGTTTGGATTGGGGTTCGAAGGACCAACTTCAGAAAATCCTTTCGTGGTAGTATCTCCGAGCATTGGATCATCATTCAAAGTCACTTCCATAGGACCAATCATGAGTTTTGTAGGAACAATTTTGAACGAAACTCCATTTCACGATGCATCACTTTCACTGAAACATGATTTCGCAGTTTAAATGGGCTGATCAACATTAGAAGTCGACATTGTTGAAAAGAGTTGAAGATTGGAGCGTGAATGAAGTTCAAGAATATCAGAAAACAAATTTCGAAGGGAAAATTCGCTGAAAAAAAAAGAAGGTGACGAATCCATGGGTTTTATGATGTGGATGATCGGGGTAGGACACGTGGTAGAAAAAGAAGCAAAAATTAATGATGATTAGCAAAAAATTCATGATTAATTTTGATTAATGAACCGTTTTGCGACGTGGTTATTGCTTCTCTAATGAAATTAAAACACGTGTCACACGTGCGAATTAAATCATCTTCTTAACGGGAAATTCAGAACCCCTTGGAGGTAAAATTCAGGTTGATTAATCGATATTAATTCAGAACCCCTTGGAGTTAATCTGTTATAACAGAGTAAGAACAGATTAACTTGTAATATAACCTGAATCATGATTACAGATATTTGGAATTACGCACAATATCTTCTTCAATCTTACAATTAGATCGACAACTTTTACATTCAAAGAGGAGATCTATTTATACAAATAACAGAATGTAAAAGTCAATATTCTAACCTATTACAAACTGACACGTGTGAGATGGGAGCGTGTAACAAACTAATCAGTTGCAAAAGGTAGACATGCTGGATGAATGTGCCACGTCATCCTCTTCATCTTATGGTTCATACTTTCATATGTGTAACAATCTCCCCCTAAGTATGAAACCATAAGAGTGAAGTCTGTTCAGAACGGAGCGACTTCAGACACAATCTTTGCAAGTTTGTTGATAACCTCTCTGATTGATAATAGGCTGTCAAGTCGTTTGATTGTCTTTTCAAGTACTTCTGGATTGTGTTCATTTGCACTCGTAGATATGTAACATTTTGCAATGTATACAACTTCTGAGGAATATCGATGTGCATCCTTAATTCTGAAAAAGCTTCTTCTGTCTGGTCTTCTAAAGATGACCCCTTCTTCTGGCTGTAGTAAGAACTTACCAACTCTGAAAGAAGTTATGTTTTCTAATTCCTCATTTGGTGCAGAAATGGCAAGATGATCAACATTGAAGTTTAGTCCTATCTGGAAGTCGACTTGTCTCCTGTATCTTAACAAAGACTTAATGCATTCAATGATTCTTGAATAGGAAACTTTGTCTTGACTATGAATACCTCTAGCCATTTGGGCTTTCATGAAGTTTTCCAGAAACAGGAGATCAGAAGGATGAACAGATAATAAATCATTATCACAGAAGTACCTGGTTTGATTATCGTCTCTTACTACTTCATATATAGTGTACCAGATCTCTGTATCTTCAAATTGTGAGTGCTTAATGGCAGAGATACGTTTGATAGGAACAGAGGTGTATACATCCTTTCTTGCTTGTCTGTGTGCCATAAATTTTTCTTTCACAGCATCACTCACATTATAGGCATTGGAGAAGTTTGGGAGCATTAAATAAATCTTTTGATCATTTGGAGCATACATGTTATTTCTGATAATCTCGAGCTTTGGAAGATGAAGATTTCCCATTCTCTGAGCTGCTTCTTCACGAATAGCCCTTCTTTATGCCTTTTCTTGTTTTGACTTTTCTCTGGCTTCATTTTCTCTCTCTTTCTTTTTGTACTCTTGTTGCTTCTGCAGAGGCTTTTTCTCCTTCAGCTTTTGCTCTGATTTCAGCCTCTATTCGCTCTTCTTCTCTTCTTTTGTTTAAGGCTTCAACTTTAGCCTTTGAAGCCTCAGCTCTGGCTCTAGTTTCCTGTTCTTTGGCTATTGCTGCTTGAGTGGATGAAGAGTACGGTGTTTTTCTTGTGTTTCCGACCACCTCTAGAATAAAGTTTGCTATCTCTAGATCTTTTGGAAGAGGTCCTGAATGAGTAGCTAACGGAGTTGGAGTAAGAGGAGTTTGTGGTGATGAAGGTTGAGCAGAAGAGGTTTGCCTGGAAAAAGGTGGTTGTTGTTGGTTAGAAGGAGTAGATGTTGGATTGGAGCTTTCAGCGTTGGTAGATTTGGCTTTCTTGGCTGTTGGTTCTTTCTCCCCCTTCCTTTGCCTTTTTCTTGGCATTGAAGGTATCAGATATAGAGCTTACCAGAGTTGTAAGTTGAGAAAGAGTGGATTCCATGGAAGAGAGCCTCTGATCTACATTCGAGGTTGTAGCCTTGGATGCAAACTTGGAAGATATATTATTGATGCTGTCAATCATGGCTTTTCGAAAAATCGCCATGTCTGACTTCTTAACCAAAGTGGTGCCAGAAGGATCGTCAGAAGAAGTGACAACTTTGATAATTTTGTTTAAATCAGCTACCAGAGAGCTATATTCGGCCACAAAAATTGTAACTGCTGAAGGTGGAAGAGAGTCAGGGATATGGAAGATGGCATCAGCATTGGGGTTGATCTTGTCATTCAGAAGTTTGAACTGATCATCAAGATACTTCTTCTGGGCCGCTGAATTACCAGAGAGAAATGTTTGAATGTCTTGTAGAGTAGCAGCTTGACTTGCTTGTTCAGCTTGGATGCTCAGAAGAAGAGAGTGATTATTGGAGATGGATAATTTTAGATCTTCCATAGATCTCTGAATCTTATCAGCAAATGCCTGGAACGCTGCATTTGTGACAAACTCAGAAGGTGTAACCAGTGTATCTCCAACACATGGAGCCCCTTTACTCTCGCGCTCAAAGAGGCCCTCATTCACACCTGTGTTGACGTTGAGTGTGGAGGGACTTCCAACCTGTCTTCGAGGGCTGTGGTTAACAGGCACCTCTTCGGTTGTTCTGATTGTCTCAACAGAGTCCTCATCACCAGAGGATGAGGTGCTGAAGACAATGTGCTTACCTTGGTGAAGTGTGAACACTCCAGTAAGTGGTGCGTCTTGTGTCTGTAACCCCTCTGATGGGATTTCCTCAGCCTCTATACTATCAGAAGATATGGACTTATCTTCTGGGTTTTCTAAGACAGTGTCGGTCACGAAGACATCGACATTATGTGTGGAAAGAGGGGAGTTCTGGGGCAATTGAACTCTTATATTTTCATCATCATTCTGTTGAGAGAATGATGAAGAGGAGGTTCCCCCGGTTGTGCTTGATGCAGAGAATGAACAATTATTCTCTGATCGGATGGTTTCTGGGTGGATTGGACTGGGTTGTCCTTGGTCAATGAAAGTAGATGTGTTGACATCTACCTCAGTAAATGAAGTTACCCTTTGGGATGTAGGAGAGAGTCGCTCAATTGTGTCACGATGGACATCTTCAGTACCTTCTTTTAACAAGAGGTCAGCATGGGTAGAACCACTCGAATGATCACTCATATTATTTTCAGCCTCATTCTCACTTGACCCCTCAGTTCCTAAAATTGGCTCTAAGTGCTCTGGGATAGAAATTCTCTTTTCTGAGAAAATCATAGAGCTTCTATAAGATTGGAGATAAGAAGAGCTAGATGGAATTAGGTTTAGCATGTACATTGAAAGCTCTCTGGGAGAGGCATAGCCGTTGCGGTCGATGGTTGGTCGATGAGAGCTCATTGAAGCAATTTTGCAAAATGGTTGAACTAATGGGGCCTTGAGTGCACCAATTGCAGGATAGGTAACCAGGGATAAGAATCTTGGAAACATCAAAGTTGGGAGACATTTTCCTTGGGTTTGATGGGTTACCTTAGTGTGCACAGCAGCTTTAATCTCTTGGAAAAGAAGGCTTGCGTAGTCCAAAGGGCGATCAAAATACATACCATACATGATGGTCAGAATATTCCTGCTTGCTTGATCGAGAGACCCAATTTTACAAGTGAGACTCTTGTTCAGGATGGAGACGAGGAGATTCCACATTGGGGGCAACTGCTTTCTCTTAAATTCAGATAGTTTGCTTAGGGGTTCATTGTAGCCAAGAAAGAGAATGAAGGATAACAGAGCTTCAGCAGATGGGTTCGATTTTAGGGTTGGATTTGGCACAAATTCACCATCAATTTGCACCTGTGAAGGAGATAAATGAAAATACCTGGCTAATTTTTTCTTGGTAATGGGGATTTCCACAGCATTATCAGGTTGATCAGGATGGCTGAAGTTTCCAAGAAACGTTTCGTCATCACGAATATACATCGACTGCCACACTTCTTGAATGTAAATTTCAGGAACATTTGGGTTTGTCAGAGTTAGGGCTCGGTTTAGTGGATGTTGTTGGAGAAATTCAACCATGATTCTGAATTCGGACTGGTAGGTGTTAGGATCAAGAAGAACCTGCACATTGTTTGCTTTCAATGGCAGCTTGACAAACGGAGCACTATCGGCAGTGGAATCGACGAGACGTCCTTCGTCATCGTTAAGAACTGGATTTGCAAGATGAGAAGCCATTGATGAGAGTTGGTGAAGTTGGTAAGCAAGTTCGTGAGTAGGAGAGTGTGAGCAGTAACAGTGGTGAGGAAGAAGATGGGTTTCTGAAATTGGGGATTTTATATGAGACCGATTTGGAATTGGAAGAGGTTTATGTATTGGGAGTAGGAGAAACCGGCTCAGGAGGGATAATGTAAGCACGCAGGCGTGGATACATGCAGTCATACGTTGGATGACATGTGGAAAGTAGGAGTGATGAGTAAGACACGATATTTGAAAAAAAAAACTGAAGGGTTATCGGCCTAAAATCGGTTGATTATCCCATAAGTAAATAAAAAGAAAATATAAAACAAATTGTTAAGTAATCAAAAAAGTGATTAAAAACAATTTGAAATATATAAATCTGTTTATTTAAATTTAAAATCAGTCATTCGGTGAATAGAAAAAAAATTTGTTGAACCAAATGAAAGTTTGATTTTCCATGAAAATAAAATAATAAGAAAAATTAAAATTGAATATAGAAATTTTAAATAACCTTGACGGCAAGAGTTAATAAAATGTATATGTTCAATAAAAATTTTAGAATATTTTGATTCATAGAAAAATATTTTGAAAAACATGTCGATTTTGAATCACCATCTAAGATAAGTTTAAAATGAATCATAAACATTCTGAGAGACCTTGACGGCAAGAGAAACACAGAATAAAAAAATTCAGAAGAAACTTAGGTGGATGATAAATTCAGAAGACAGCTAACCAGCGTTAGACTTTGAACTCCTCCTTGAGTGATAAACTCCCCCATGAATGATAAACTCCCCCTTGAATGATAAACTCCCCCTTGAATGATAAACTCCACTTCTGCTTTTCAGGAATTGGCGCCTTTCTGATATTACTTGGATGAAAAGGAATAAAGCGCAAGAAACAAAATAAAACTTTCACCAGAGGCGATCAGAGGTCTCTGAATGCTTCTGGATGAAATTCAGAAAAGATGAGAGGTCTCTGATAACCGCTAAGAATAAGATTTACATATTTAGCATTCCCAACTTGCTGATTAAAAAATTAAAACACTTCTCATCCAGAGCTTTTGTAAAAATATCAGCCAGTTGGTAATCAGTAGAGACAAAATACATTTCTATGGTGCCCTTTTCTACGTGATCTTTGATAAAGTGATACCTGACATCAATATGCTTCGTTTTTTAGTGCTGAACTGGGTTTTCAGTAATGGCAATTGCACTTTCAGAATCACAAAGTATGGGAATCTTATCATAGATCAGACCGTAGTCTCTGAGTTGGGTCTTCATCCAAATAACTTGGGAACAGCAGCTAGCAGCAGCAACATATTCAGCTTCTGCGGTACATGTTGAAACACAATTTTGTTTCTTGGATGTCCAACTGATAAGTCGATTACCCAGAAGTTGACAGCTACCAGAGGTGCTTTTTCTGTCCAACTTACATCCTGCGTGATCAGAATCTGTATATGCCATTAAATCAAACCCAGAATTTTTAGGATACTAGAGACCCAATGAAGGAGTTCCCTTTAACTATCTAAAAATTCTTTTGACAGCAGCGAAATGGGATTCTTTTCGGATTAGCTTGATAACGAGCACAAAGACAAGTGGCAAACATAATATCAGGCCTACTTGCTGTTAAATATAGAAGAGAACCTATCATACCTCTGTAGCCCGTGATATCTACAGGTTTCCCAGAGGGATCAGGACCTAGTTTCAGATTAGGAGAGATAGATGTTTTATAGTTGATGAGTTCTGAAAATGGAATTTCTTTAACATGTCAGAGACATATTTTGCTTGATTAATAAAAATACCAGAGGTACTTTGTTTAACCTGAAGTCCTAGAAAGAAAGTTAATTCTCCCATCATACTCATTTCAAATTCAGTTTCCATCAACTTAGAAAACAAATCAACATCTGTTTGATGAGTAGAGCCAAAAATTATGTCGTCCACATAAATTTGAACAATAGTTAACATACCTTTGCCTCTTTTGATGAAAAGTGTGGTATCAATTTTACCTTTCTCATATCCTTTGCTGATCAGAAATTTGGATAAACGTTCATACCAGGCTCTAGGTGCTTGCTTTAAGCCATACAGAGCTTTGTCAAGAAGAAAGACATATTATGGATGTCTTGAATCTTTAAAGCCAGCTAGTTGTTCAACATACACTTCCTCTTTGAGATTTCCATTTAGAAATGCACATTTAACATTCATTTGATAGACTTATCGCCTCTTTGAGTTTTTGTAAGCAGAGAATGCCAGAAAAAGTCTTATCGCCTCTAATCTTGAAACAGGAGCAAAGGTTTCATCATAATCAATACCTTCTTCTTGACAATATCCTTTTGCCACCAGACGAGCCTTGTTTCTGATCACAATTCCGTCCTCATTCTTTTTATTTCTGAAAACTCACTAAGTACCAATGGCAACTTTGCCTTTTGGTAATGGTACTAAGTTCCAAACTTTGTTGCGTTCAAGTTGTAGTAACTCCTCCTGCATTGCTTCTACCCAACTAGGTTCGGCTAAGGCTTCATGAACTTTCTTGGGTTCAATTATACTTAGAAAGTTGACATAGAAAGCTTCATTTGCAGTAGTGGATCGTGTTTTGACACCCTTAGAAGGATTACCAATTATGAGATCTGGAGTATGTGATTTAGTCCATTTCGTCATCCTTGTTTGTGATATTGGTTAAGCCTGAACTTCGGTGTCAGAAGATGAGATAACTTCGTCTTGAAATATTGACTCTGAAACTCTTGATCCTAAAGTCTCCCCCTCAGATGATGGAACAGAAGAATCTTCTGGACAATCAGATGAAACAGGAACAGAAGGAATTGAAGAGTTAGGTTCAGAAGAGGTAGGACCAGATAAAGTTATGCCAGAGGCATGAAGAACTTCAGGTATACTGAAAGAAGGATTAGGTACAACAGGTTCTGACATTACTTCTTCGCCTAGAAAGTCTTGAAAAAGGGCATCAATCTCGGATTCTCTGGATCCTGAAAGAAAGTCAGAAGTAACAGTATTAAGTTTTAGTTCTGAAGAAGAATATTCAGAGGTGAGTTGAGTTTGATCATCAAAATCAACGTTAATGCTCTCCATAATGGTTTTAGTTCTTAGATTAAAAACACGAAAGGCTCTGGAATTTAAAGAATAGCCTAAGAATTTTGCTTCATCTGATTTTGGATCAAACTTGCCAAGTTTGTCTCTGTCATTTAAGATAAAACACCTGCAGCCAAAAATATGAAAGAATTTGACAGATGGTTTTCTTTTGTTAATAAGCTCATAAGAGGTTTTGAGATGCCTCTTGATAATTATGGAACGATTCTGAGTTAAACAAGCAGTGGCTACAGCTTCCGCCCAGAAGTGAATTGGGAGTCCAGAAGCTGCAAGCATTGTTCCGGCTGCTTCGACCAAGGTTCTGTTGCGACGTTCAACGACACCATTCTGTTGGGGAGTGCGTACAGCAGAGAAGTTCTGAGAAATTCCATTTTCAACAAAGTATGCTTCAAGTTTGGCATTCTTGAATTAGCTGTTGAATCTTCTGGTGTAAAAGAACTTGGATTCTGGTCATCATATTTTGAAGTAAAATAGGAACTTCTGACTTTTGTCGAAAAAAAGCAAGCCAAGTATACCTGGAAAATTCATCGATAAGTACCAGAATATACTTTTTACCAGAAAGACTCTGAGTTGCAATGGGACCACAGAGATCGACGTGTAGCAATTCTAGAGGTCTTATGCAAGAGTGATCACTTTTTTTATGAGATGCGCGTTTTATCTTTCCCATTTCACATGCAGGGCAGAGGTGATCTTTTTGAAAATGAACTTCTGGAAGTCCAGATACCAAATTATGTTTTACAAGCATCTCAAGATTATCAAAGTTTAAGTGAGACATTTTATGATGCCAGAGCCATGCAACTTCACTCTTTTTGGAAATAAGACATAAGGTCTCCTTACCATCCTTGGAGGTAAAATTCATCATGTAGAGATTACCTTTTCTGTCTGCTCTCCAAAGTTCCTCACCTGCCTTAGAAAATAAGTAACAATGTTTTTCATCAAATACGACAAGTATCTTAGAATCACATAGTTGACTTACACTTAGGAGGTTATGTTTCAAACCAGAAACATGAGCTACTTTAGATAAGGTAATATTACCTTCCTGTAAAGTACCATAGCCCTTAATCTGACCCTTACCATTATCACCAAATGTTACAGCTCCACCACTTTTGTCTTTAAATTTGGAGAGTAAGTTTCGTGAACCAGTCATGTGCCTCGAGCATCCAGAGTCAAGATACCAGATATGCACACGTTGTTTCTGCAATCAAGATCAGAGTTTCTTAGGTACCCATACCATTATGGGTCCTTTAACGTTAGTTTTTGTCTTATCAGCCTTTTGTATTTGCTTTTGATTTGATTTGACAGAAGGTAAAGACGAATTATTTGGATTTTTTGTGTTTTTGTTTTTCTTTGTTTTATTTTTATTGAAATACGAATGGTTGGCAGTGAAGGAATTTGAAGTTTTTGAGAAAAATTTATGTAATTTTAAGAATAGGGAAAAATATTCAGAATTCTGAAACATAGAAGATTTTATTGAATTTTCATTGTGATAATGATAATTACAATTATTCTTAAAACTGTCTTTTCTAGTATTAGTTGTTCTAAAGAACTTCCTATCTAGACTAGACATATGTTTAGAATCTGAAATATTCTTTAGCGGAGATTTCCTCGGATTTATCTTCTCAGAAGCTTTTGTATTTATTGAAACAGGAACAGAGAGATTAGATTTCCATTTACCTTTCTGAACATAAGAAAGTTTCGGAGGATAAGATTTAGGAGTGTGGATAGGGATCTTCTTTCTAAGTTTTTCTTCCTTTTCAAGTTCAAGACAAGATTTAGCTTTCAGACACATTCCTATAAAATCTGGATGTATAAAAACAGGTTTTCGTTGTTCAGAAGAAACAGATAAAATCGGAATTTCACTTGAATGTTTCTGAGCATTCATTCCAGAAGCTCTTATCTCCAGAGATTCATTTGTAAAGAGAAATGGAGCGTCTTTGTTTTTTATGATCTCTGGAGTTTTAGCATAAATAGGAGATTGATGTTCAAGATGAGAGAGATATGTTTCTGAATTGTCAAAGAAATCCTCACTTTGATCATCATTTTCTCATGGATATGTGATGTCTTCTAAATCCTCTTGAGTTTCAGAAAGATTTAAATCAATAAATGAACAAGGAAATATCTCTGGATTAGTTTCTAACTTTTGTTTGTCATTCTCAAGTTTAAAACAATTATCCAGAGTCAAGAGAAGATCTTTTTCAAAACTAAGTCTTAAGTCCTCCTCTGCTTGAATAGGAATAAACGCATCAGCCTCTGGATTCAATTTTATAAGAACACTTGAACCAAACTTGAAAATGTCATCCTTCTTCTGAATTGGATTTAGATTAATGTTAGTCTTTTCAGAAGAATATGTAATATTTTTAAACTTGAGTTTTCGTTGAGGATGACCATTTTCAATTTTAGATCGTTTAAAACATGATTGTTCAAAAATAATTGGAAACACAGGCTTCTGTTGTTGTCCTATACAAAAAACAGAGTTTAAACCATACTTTTTTTCACACATAGAGGGATCTAAATCTTCAAATCCAATTCCAGATCTTCATACTTATGTACTTATTTTCTCATGAACTTTTTGAGCATCCAGATATGTTTTGATCTGGTGCGTTTTGTTTTGAAGTTCAATGTACAGAAATTCTCTTTCCTTTTGAAAGTAGATTTTAAGTGCTACAGAATTTAATCTGTCACTTTCCTTAACTTGAATTTCCTTATCCTTTTCTTCCAGAAGTTTCTTATAACTTAAGTGCTCCTTTTTTAACAAAACTTCTGTGTCTTTCAAGGTTTTAGAAATCTTTTCTTTTTCGTCAAGTTCCAGTTTTTCTTCTGTTAAGATATCCATCTCTCTTTTGTAAATATTTCTTTCCCTTTGTATTGTGGAAAAAGTTTTCTCAATGTTTTTTCGTAACTTCTTTTCAATTGTAAGCTTTTGTTTAAGTTCCTCAAAATTGTTTGATAAAGGCAAAATTGTATTCTCAAGTTCAGATGATTCAGAAAGAGTACTAACCGGTGATTCAGAAGACTGTTCTTTTGATTCATTTGTACTTGCCATTTCACAAAACATGGCCTCATCACCGCTGGACTCATCTCCGATCCAGTTTTCTTTCTCAGCATAGTGGGCTCTTTCAGTAACATTATACTTGTATTTATTTTTGTAATATGTTTTATCTTTATCCAGAGCCCCTCTGCAATCCTTCGAGTAATGACCCAGCTTGCCACATCTGTAACATACATCTTTCTTTTTCTTCTTTTCCTCTTCATTCTTTTATGTTTCAGTCTTCTCAGATCTCCTTGCTTAGGAGTATAGTTAGAGAGATCAGACCTTCTATTTCCTTGGAATGCCCTATTTCCAAACCGGTTTATAAACTGTTTGGTAATAAGAGCCAAGGAATCAGCAAATGCCTTTATTTCATCATCAGAATCAGAATCTTCTTCTGGAACAGTTTCTGACATGAATGCCTTGCTTTTCACTCTTCTATCTTCACTTTTTCTTCTGGTAGCTCCCTTTGTTTCAGAAATCAAGGCCAGAGGTCCACCTATAGATGTTTTCCACTGGCTATATGATCCATGCCCCAGCAGATAGTTTATGAGATCTCTTTTCTTTCAGTTTTGCATGTTTCAGAAAATGCATAGTATTTGATACAAAGTTTACTTGTTGATTTGTATGATGTGAAATGATTTTATACACGCAACCATGAACTCACTGAGCTTTATAAGCTGACTTAGTATGCATCTCAGGGACAGAAGGTTTCAGGTTGGACAAAGGAAAACGGGCACGCATAGAGACTTGTCTTGTCCATTTAAGTTCAACATTTATGTTCAGATATTTATGATAGATAAATTTTGTAACGCAATTCGTTATGGGACGAATTAGCATGTAAGTTACATATTTATTGTTTTAAGTCTTCCACTGTAAAAAGTTTTAATTAGTCGTCATTTGAAGTATTAATGGAGAATTTGATTTAGAATACGTAACATCGAAATTGTAAAAATATGGGAGTTACAGATACGGATGAAGACGAAGCAGGTGTAGAAAGAGTGACTCCTGCCAATAATTCATTCGGAGGGATAAATGATTTATTTGATATGCCTCCTCCTTTTGAAACCCCAGAGTCGTATATCACGCCCAACGACCCCATAAGTTATAATCGTAATTACAGAATAGCAATAAACCAGACGTTCATCACGAAAGACGAGACGATTGTACAGTTGGGAAGAAAGTTTCTTGAAGAGGGCTTCCAGTATAAAACGCCGAGATCTTCAAAAACCCGGTACCAGGTTAAATGTCTTCAAAAGGGCTGTTCTTGGCGTATGACGGCATACCCCGTAGGAGGGCTAAACAAGATGTTCCAACTACAAAAGTTGGTGGACGTACACACTTGTTCCGAGACCCAATTAAACCCCCACCACCGTCAAGCGAACACAAATATCTTGGGTAGTATACTGAAACATAAGTTCGTAGATGCTAGCAGGATATGTCGATCAAAAGACATTATTAGTGATCTACAAGAGACGTACGGTGTTAAGATTGGGTACCACCAAGGTTGGCATGCTAGATGGAGTGTCATACGAATGGTTAGGGGCAACCCCGAGGACTCGTTCACCCGACTTCCTATGTTCTTATATAACATGGAACACCAAAATCCAGGTAGCTTAACCAGAATAAAGACAGATTCAGCAGAACGATTTGAAAAGTGTTTTGCTGCCCTTCATCCCGCGGTACGCATAACTCTGTCATTTCTTTACATATTATAAACTAAATAATTATCATACGTTAACCGCATTATGATTTTCAGATCGTGTCTTTCACGAAAAAGTTGTGGTGTGTCCTTATAATAGACGCTGCACATCTAAAGGGACGATTCTTGGGTACAATGTTCCTGGCCATTGCCAGGGATGCAAATAACAACATTGTGCCAATTGCTTTCGGAGTAGGTAAATCCGAGACAACAAACGAGTGGACCTAGTTTCTGGAAATGTTGAGGGAATGTATTGGAGAACTGCCTGGTTTGGTGTTTATGTCTGATCGGGTTGCGGCAATAAGTGCCGGTATTACAGCCGTGTTCCCAACGGCCCATCCCGCTCTATGTTGTCGGCATCTCAAGATGAACGTCAAAACGAGGGACGCATACATAAAAAACTATAAAAATCAATTCTGGAAGGCATGCAAAGCCAATACGGATTATGAGTTCACCCGAAGAATGAATGCTCAACGACTCCGTATACCTGCAGGAGCTCAATTAATGGATGAGCATGACCCGGAGAAGTGGTCAAGGGCATATTTTCCTGGCGTTCGGTTCAATATTATGACCTCCAATAGTGCAGAATCGGTGAATGTGTTATCCTGTTTTGCCCGCAGATTATCGATCGTCATGCTTATGGAGTACTTTAGAAAATTTCAACAACGGTGGTACTTTCTACGCCGGCAAAAAGGAGGTTCTTAAATATATTTCTTTTTGATAATCCAAACAGAATTCATACATTTTTCTAGAACAAATGCATCTCAATCTCACACCGTGGGAGCAAGCCAAGATCTAGAGAAGGACGGGTAAGTTTGCAAGATGGATCGTACACGGCATTGTAAGCGGTTGGTATGAGATTCGAGATGGTCATAGGGATGCAAAGATCGATATGCGTACAGATGAATGTACTGTAAAAAATGGCAACTATCTGGGTTACCTTGCGGTCATGCCATCACCGTTGCGGAATATCACCGATTATATAGATTGTAGCTGTTTGGCTTCACCCTTCTTTTATGCCTCAGTATACAGGTGTTGGAACCCAGATCCCTTTAAACTTAAATAATCAATAGATTCAATAAATAGTATATGAGCGGAAGGAATATAAATCAATGATTATAACTAGAACAGTAATTAAATCAGTAAGAACAGTATGAAGATCAAATGAGAATTTGTATTGAATAATCTGAAGACGATTACAATACATGGAATGATAACCCTATTTCTCTCTCAAAATGGTCGTCTTTTACAGTGATAACTAACTCTATATATACTATTACATAAAGAAAAGTCAATGAGCTAGCCTATCACTGAGTGACACGTCACTTGTACGACTAACAAAATTTGTTATGCACGGAAAGTGTGACTGCCACGTCATCCAAAGCGCGTGTGGAAAAGTAGTTGAAATCCATGGGGTCTTCAAGTCTCTGGGCGCTTCTGGGATATGTGAGAACAGAAGATGAACTTCTGGTTTGTCTTTTGAGGTTCGGGACTTAGACAGTTTAGATTCATACTTTCACATAGAATAAGTTCTAACAATCTCCCCCTAAGTATGAATACAGAACTATGAAAGGAAATACAGAAACATAAGTTCATTTTTTTCATGTTTAAACAGATACAATAAAAGGGAAGTTACAATGTAAAGATTAAAATGGAGCGTCAGGATGTAATGTGATAATCTTGTGAAATTGATCTGTGATTTGTCTTAGCTTTATGATTGTATTCAGTTGTTTCTCCATCCTTTCTGCTATCATTCTGACTTGAGCCCCTTTACTTGTATCATCCTTTTGGAGAGAAGCATAACTTCTGATTAAGTCAACTATTCCAGCAGAATATTTGTGAGCTTCTTTTATTCTGAAGAAGCTCTTTCTCTTTGGTCACTTGAACACTACACCATCTTCTGGTTCTGAGAGAATTTCCCAACGCGGAGATGATCGATTCCTTCTCTTTCTTCATTTGGTGCAGAGATGCTCAAGATAGTTACTTTATGATCAAGCCCGGTTTGAAAGTCTACATGCTTTCTGTATTTTACAAATGCTTCCATACATTTTATGATTCTCAAGAAGGCAACTTTGTCTTGGCTATCTGTTCGTTGATTCATCTTATTCTTCATAAATCTTCCCAGTGGCACTAGATCAGAAGGATTGATTGACAAAAGATCATTGTCACAGAAGTAATATTTTTCGTTGTCTGCTCTTTCCACTTCATATATTGTATACATTACTTCTGTGTTTTCAAACCTTACGTGCTTAACCCCAGTTATTTTCTTGATTAGAGAGGTTGTGAAGGCATCTTTCCTCATTTTCCTATGATTCATGAACCTTGTGTTGACATCATCACTCACTTTGTAATCATTGGCAAAATTTGGAAGCATCAGATAGACCTTGTGTTCAGTTGTTGCGTACATATGCTTGTGTTCAATTTCCATTGAAGTAGGTATTTTGAAAACATCAACTTTTCTAAGTTCCTCCTTTAATTATTCCTTCCTTCTGTCAGAGATCTCTTTCTTTACAGCTCTAAGTTTAGATTCTTCAGAGATAGGGGTTGTTTAGAGACAGGTGGCTTTGGGATAGGAATTTGTGAGCTTGAACTCTGACCTTTGGGATATTCTCTGGTTTATGAACTGGTAGATATGGGTTCTGTTTCAGCTTGAGGTTCTGTTTGACTTTGATGTGTTGGGGGTTGTGATTGGCTAGGCTTCTGAGTTTGATCTTCTGGCTTTCTCTTGTTTCCAAGAAGTTCAAGTATCAACTTTGCTATATGTGGATCTTTGGGAAGCGGACCAGAATTAACAGCCAGAGGTGTTGGTGAGAAGGGTGCTTGTTTGCTTGAAGTTGGTGGATCAGAAGGTGTAGAGGCAGAAGCTTGACCTTTGTTCTGAGCTTGAGTACTTTGGAAATTTTCAGTGTTAGTCTTCTTCACCGAACTCTCCCCCTTCTGAGAATCAAGATCCTGATACTCAGACTTCTTTCTCTTAAGATCCGCTCGTCTATAGTCTCTGGCTTCTTTAGCCTTTTTCTTTGCTTCAAACTCTGCAGAAAGTGAACTAACTAGTGAAGTTAGCTTTGAAATAGGGGTATCTAAGGTAGATACCTTCTGGGCTAAGTCATTTGAGCTCGAGTTGTTCTTTAAAATGAATTTAGCATTAATGGCGTTGAATCTGTCCATTATGGCCTTTTGAAAGGTTGCTAAGTCCGATTGTCGTATTAGAGCAGAGGAAATTGAGGTAGAGGCTTCTGAAGGAGCTACAACACTTATCAATCTCTGATATCAGCTACTAAAGACCCATACTCCGAAACAAAGATAGTAACCTCTGGTGAAGGAATAGCTTCTGGAATATTGAAGATGGCTTTTGTATTAGCCTTGATACCATCATCCAGTCTTTTGAAGTGATCAGCTGCAGAATTCTTCTGGGTCTTTGCAGTATCCATTATCAGATTTTTAAGAGCATCCAGAGCTTCAGAGGTATCTTTTTTAGTGCTCTGGACGTTGCTGATTAGGAGATTCTGAGCCTTGATTTCTGAACGGATATTTGACTCGGTTGTTATAACGTTTTGTTTTAGATCCCCTAGAGATCCCTGAATTTGATCAACAAATGCTTGAACACTGCATTTGTGACAAGTCATAAAGTGGTAACCGGTGCATCTCCAACACATGGAGCCCCTTGACTCTCGCGTTCAAAGAGGCCCTCATTCACGTCTGTTTGGATGTTGAGCATGGAGGGACTTCCATCCTGTCTTCGATGGCTATTATTTTTAGTAGGCACCTCTTCAGATGTTCTGACGTCATTGACTTTATTTCCAACATCAGAGGGTGGAGAGTCAATTAACGTGGGCTTACCTTGGAAAAGTCTGAAGACTCCAGTAAGTGGTGCATCCTCTTGCTGTAGCCCCTCTAAAATGATTTCATCAGCTTCTATTCTAGGAGAGGGTATGGACGTACCCTCTGTATTTCCTAAATTTTCGTTGGTCACAAAGACGTCAATGTGTGTGGGAGGTGGCGAGTTCTGGGGCGACTAAACTCTTATAATTTCATCATCATCCTTTTGAGAGGATGATGAAGATGGAGTGGTTTCCCTATTGTGCTTGATGTGGAAAGATGAAGAATTCCTTCCACATGGTCAGGTTGAGGGTTAAGGTTTGGACTGGGTTGTCCTGTTTCAATGAGTGTAGATGTGTTGGTATCTACCTCAGCATTTATGGGTGAGCTAGTTGGACTCGGCGAGGATCTAAAAACTGTGTCTCTAGGGACATCTTCTAGGCTTTCTTTTAATAATCTCTCGGCATGGTTAGAAACGCTCAGTTGTTCACTCTGATTATTTCCATCCTCTGGCTCACTTGACCCCTCACTTTCTACCCTAGGCTCTAGATGCTCTGAGGTAGGTATTCTCTGTTCTGAGAATACCAGAGAGCTCCTATAAGATATAAGATTGGGAGAGGTTGGAGAGATAAGGTTAAGCATGTACCTAGAGAGTTCTCTCTGAGTAGTATAGCCGTCATTGTCAATAGTGGGTTTATGAGAGCACATCGTGGATATCTTGACAAAAGGTTGATTGAATGGTGTCTTCAATGCAGAGATTGCTGGATAGGTGAACAGGGCTAGAAATCTGGGAAACATAAGGCTGGCAGAGCTTTTCTATTGTTCTGGTTCAATACTTTTAGATGCACAGCTGTCTTTATCTCCTGAAAAAGAAAACTTGCATAGTCCAGATACTGATTGAATTACATACCATACATGATTGTAAGGATGTTTTTGCTTGCTTGGTCCATAGAGCCGATTTTGCAAGTGAGGCTCTTGTTGAGGATGGAAACAAGAACATTCCACATAGGAGGTAGCTTTTTCCTCTTGAACTCGGATAACTTGGTGAGAACTTCATTGTAGCCCAAATGGTTGATGAACGCCAGCAGTGCTTCAGTTGAAGGATATGCTTCGAGTTCAGGGTTGGGTATCTGTTGGCCTTCAGCTTCAATGATTGATTGGGGTAGGTGGAAGAATCTGGCTATCTTCTTCTGGGTGATAGGTATTTCTACAGCATGCTCAGAGTCAGTTGGGTGTCCAAAACTTCCAGATAAAGATTCATCATCCTTGATATATAGTGTCTGCCACATTTCTTGAATATAGAATTCAGGGACATTAGGGTTAGTCAGGGTTAGGGCGCGGTTTAGGGAATGATGTTGCAGAAACTCAAGCATTACTCGATAATCTTTGATATATGTATTTGGATCAAGTAGAACCTGCTTTGGTTTAAGGGATAGCTTCACGATTGGGGCACTTTCAGCTGTGGAATCGATCACTCGGTCTTCGTCATCTTGAATGTTCATGTTTGGTGCCTGGTTCGCCATTTTGGGATTTGCGGATTTTGATGTTAGAAGTTGCAGGTTTGCAATTGCACAGTAAAATCGAGAGGTTGAAGACGGTGAAAAGTAAATTTGGGGTTTTCTTCGAGTTTATATAGTAGGATTATAAAAATGAACTCCAGTATTTTTTAATCTCAAGGGTCTTTTTATATTTGGGGAAAGAGAACGGTTTTTAGATGCTAGCGTAGTACACTGAGCGTGCACTCATGCAAACGGTCGATTAATGAAACGTGGAGGAACTTTCTAGAGTGTATTAATAGATTAATGACGCGTGTAAGAATAGATGAGTCACTCAAGGGTTTCTCGTTGGTTTTCGATGAGAACCGTTTCTGCTTTATTTTAAATATTCCCTCCAAAAATTAAATAAAAAATCAATCAATTAATCAACAAAAACATTGTGGATTAATGGATAGTTTTTAGAAAATAATTTTGAAAGAAAAATTTAAAATCAGTCAGTTGATAAATTAAAATATGCTTGGATCAAAAGAAGGTTTTGTACCCTATGAACAGTATTTCAGAAGAAATTTTATTTAATAAGAGAATTCTGAATAACCTTGACGGCAAGAGTTAGTCTAGAAGTAACATATTAAAAAAAATTCACAGGAAAAACACATGAAGATAACAGCTAACAGGAGTTAGTCTTGAAAATTTAATTAATTCACCCCATTGAATGAATCAGCATTATATGCTCCCCTTGAATCTTGCATTTGTTTCTCCCCATTAATTTCTGTATGCTATGCTCCCCCTTGAATTGTACTTGGATCAAAAATGAGAACAAGTATTCTTTTTACGAACAGAGGCACCCAGAGACTTCTGAGTGTCTCTGATTCATTTTCCTTCTGACAGAGGTATCCAGAGACTTCTGGGTGTCTTTGGGTTATTCGAACATAATTTTACTAAGATGTAAGACAAAGATATACTAAGTAAGTAACTAAACATAGATTATAAAAGACTTTTAAAAATCTAAGTTTATTTACATGTTTAGCATACCCAACTTGCTAATTAGAAAAATGAATTTTTTCTCATCCAGAGCTTTTGTAAAAATATCAGCAAGTTGGTAATCAGTGGAGACAAAATACATTTCAATTGTCCCTTTCTCCACATGATCCTTTATGAAATGATACCTGACATCAATGTGCTTTGTCTTTGAATGTTGTACCGGATTTCCAGTGATGGCAATAACACTTTCTGTGTCACATAGGATGGGAATTTTATCATATACCAGACCATAATCTCTGAGTTGAGTCTTCATTCAAATAAATTGTGAACAACAACTAGCAGCAGCAACATATTCTGCTTCTGCTGTGGAAGTTGAAACACAATTATGCTTTTTGGATGTCCAACTTATCAGCCTATTTCCCAAAAGTTGAGAGCTACCAGAAGTGCTTTTTCTGTCTAACTTACATCCTACATGATCAGAATCATTGTATGTAATTAAATCAAATCCAGAATTTTTAGGATACCATAGACCTAGTGAGTGTGTTCCTTTTAGGTACCTAAAAATTCTTTTTACAGCAGCTAAATGAGATTCTTTTGGATTGGCTTGAAATCTTGCACAGAGAAAAGTGACAAACATTATATCTGGTCTGCTGGCAGTCAAATACAGAAGAGATCCAACCATACCTCTATAGTTCGCAACATCAACTGATTTTGCAAAGGAATCAGGATCAAGTTTCGTACTAGGAGAGATAGGAGTTTTC
Source organism: Silybum marianum (assembly GCA_036898165.1). NCBI lineage: Eukaryota > Viridiplantae > Streptophyta > Magnoliopsida > Asterales > Asteraceae > Silybum > Silybum marianum. The sequence goes on along the minus strand of CM072540.1, from coordinate 6,925,730 downwards.
ATAGTGGTGGACTTTTGAAGTTTGAATTTCTTTAACATGTCAGAAACATACTTGGCTTGATTTATAAAAATGTCAGAGGTTGTTTGCTTAACTTGGAGCCCTAAGAAAAATGTTAATTCTCTCATCATGCTCATTTCAAATTCACTTTCCTTTATCTTTGAAAACAAATCGACTTATGCTTGATCAGTAGAGCCAAATATAATGTCATCCACATAAATTTGAACCAAAGTTAACATACCCTTGCCTCTTATGATGAATACGGTAGTATCAATCTTACCTTTCTTGTATGAGTGATCGATCAGAAATCTTGATAAGCGTTCATACCAGGCTCTGGGAGCTTGTTTTAATCCATACAGAGCTTTGTCCAGAAGATAGACGTGGTCTGGATGTCTTGAGTCTTCAAAACCAGGAGGTTGTTGGACATACACTTCTTCTTTGAGATCTCCATTCAAAAATGTACACTTTGAAATCTTTGTATGTTGAGAAGGCCAAAAAGAGTCTTATTGCTTCAAGTCTTGCTACTGGAACAAAAGTTTCATCATAGTCAATTCCTTCTTCTTAACAGTATCCCTTGGCCACCAACCTTGCATTGTTTCTGATCACAATTCCATCTTCATTCTTTTTATTTCTGAATACCCACTTAGTACCAATGGCGACTTTATCCATAGGCAGAGGGACTAATTTCCACACTTTGTTCCTGTCAAATTGAAGAAGTTCTTCTTGCATTCCATCCACCCAGCTTGATCCTTGTAAGGCTTGATGAACTTTCTTTGGCTCAATCATGCTTAGAAAATTTACAAAGAAAGCTTTATTAGTTGTTGCAGATCTGGTTTTAACCCCTTCAGATAGATCTCTAATTACTAGATCTGGAGTATGAGACTTTGTCCATCTTTTCATCCTTGTTTGAGGTATTTGTTGTGCTTGGACTTCTGTATCCGAGGGTTGGATAACGTCTTCTGGGATTGGGATTGGTTCTAGATCTAGATCAGCACCTAACGTCTCCCCCTCAAATGAAGGCACAGAGGTTACCTCTAGACTGTCAGTTGGTGATTCAGAAGGACCAGAAAGAGTTATCCCAGAAGATTGAAGTACTCCAGGAATATTCAATGGTGGATTAGTAGGTATTCTCTCTGAAGGTATTTCTTCTCCCAGAAAATATTCAAATAAAGCATCAATCTCGGATTCTCTGAAAGATAATCAGAGGTGACAGTATTAAGTTTGAGTTCTGAATCAGAATAATCAGAAGTCAACTCAGTTTGATCATCAAAATCGACGTTCATACGCTCCATTACATTCTTAGTTCGTAAATTAAAAACCCTAAAAGCTTTTGAATTTAACGAGTATCCTAAGAACTTGGCTTCATCAGGTTTCTTGTCAAACTTACCAAGTTTGTTACGATCATTCAGAATAAAACACATGCAGCCAAAAATCTGGAGAAATTTAACTGAGGGTATTCTGTTATTTATGAGCTCATAAGAGGTTTTAAAATGCCTCTTAATTATGATTGATCGATTCTTGGTAAAGCACACCGTGGCAACAGCTTCTGCCCAGAAGTTAGTGGGCAGCTCAGAAGCTGCAAGCATTGTTCTTGCTGCTTCAACTAGTGTTCTGTTTCGTCTTTCTACTACACCATTTTGTTGTGGAGTTCGTACAGCAGAGAAGTTTTGTGTAATGTCATTATTAAAAAGGTATTCTTCAAGCATGGCATTCTATTGTCACTTTTGATTTGCTGTATTTTTAGGTGCAGAAGAACTTGTATTCTTGTCATCATATTCCTTAACACTATTGGAACTTCTGATTTTTGTCGAACAAAAGCAAGCAATGTATACCAGGAAAATTCATCTATTAATACCAAGATATACTTTTTGCCAGAAAGGCTCTGAATTGCAATGGGACCATAGAGGTCAACATGTAGCATTTGTAGAAGCCTTGTGCACGAATGATCACTTTTGGTTTTGTGAGATGCTCTTTTTATTTTGCCCATCTCACATGCAGGACAGAGATGATCCTTCTGGAAGTGTACCTCTGGGAGTCCCTTAACCAGGTTATGTTTGACAAGAAGCTCAAGATTTTCAAAATTCAAGTGTGAAAGTTTATGATGCCATAACCATGCAACTTCACTCTTTTTGGAGATAAGACAACGAATTTCCCTACCATCCTTGGATATAAATTTCATCATATATAGATTACCTTTTCTGTCGGCTCTCCGTAACTCTTCACCTGCCTTAGAGAATAAGTAACAATGTTTTTCATCAAATACAACTAGCATATTAGAATCACAAAGTTGAGTTACACTCAACAGATTATGTTTCAGTCCAGAAACATGAGCTACTTTGGATAAGGTAATAATACCTTCTTGAAGGCTAACGTAGCCTTTTATTTGACCCTTACCGTCATCACCAAACTTTACTGCTCCGCCAATTTTATCTTTGAATTTGGAGAGTAAGTTTTTCGTTCCAGTCATGTGCTTCGAGCATCCAGAGTCAAGATACCAGATATGCACACGTTGATTCGGCAATCAAGATCAGAGAGATTTAGGTACCCATTTCATAATGGGTCCTTTGATGTTAGGTTTAGTTTTTTGATTTTTCTTTTCCTTTTGTGCAGAATTATGCACAGGTTTTCCAGGTTTTTCAGAGACTACTTGTTTACTTGTTTTGTTTGAATTATTTCTCTGGTTTTTTTTTTGAGTGCTTACGATTATCAGAGAAATAACCAGAAGGCCTTGAGAAAAATTGTTTTAAGTTTTAGGATTAAGGAGAAGCATTCAGAGTTCTGAAACATAAAAGAATTCATTGAATTTTCATTACTAGAATAATACTTACAATTGTTCTTATTTTTGTCTATTCTAGTACCAATTGTTCCATTGAACGTCTTATCTAGTCTAGACTTATGCCTTGGAACATATGAATTCTTCTGTGGAGGCTTCTTCTGTTGAGACTTCTCTAGAATTTTGGGTTTTACTGAAACAGAAGTATAAGAGTTAGCTTTCTATTTTCCTTTTTCAAAAGAAGTAAACTTTTGTGACTGAGATTTCAGAGACCGGTGCTTAAGATTTTATTTCTTTTTGAGATTTGCCTCCTTTTCTAGTTTGAGACAGATCTTAGCTTGTAAACACATCCCAAGGAAATCTGGATGGATCGAAACCTCTTTTCTCTGTTCTTTAGGAGGAACAGAGATCAGTGGTATTCCACTTGAAAGTTTTGCAACAATTAATCCAGCAGCTCTAATTTCCAAAGGTTCATTTGTGTATAAGAATGGAGCATTTTTGTCTTTAATAACCTTTGGAACTTTTGTAAAATTTGGAGGTAAAAGATTTTCAAGATGTGAAATATATTTCTCTGAATTTTCAAAAAAATCATCATCATTTTGATTATCATTTTCCAGGGATAAGTGATAAACTCATCATTGTCATCAACTCCACAAGGATTTAAATCTACAAAAGTACAAGGAATAATCTTTGGATGGTTTTCGGAAATTTGTTTGAGATTTGTTTCATCAGATTTAAAACATTCATCCAGAGTTGTAAGAATGTCTTTTTCAAAAAGGAGTCTAAGTTCCTCTTCTGCTTGTAAGGGTATGAATTCATCAACTTCTGGATTTAAAGTTATATGAGTTGTAAGAATGTCTTTTTTAAAAACATCTTTCTTCTTCTGAATAAGCTTAAGATCAACTTGTCTTGCTTTTTCAGAGGAATATTTTATGTTTTTGTATTTTAGTTTTCTAACTTGATGTCCATTCTCATATTTTAATTTTTTAAAGACTAATTGTTCATATAGAATGGGAAAACTTGGTTTATGTTCTTTACCCATACAGAAGACAGAAGCTAGAGTATATCTCTTTTTACACGGATAATGAGCCAGATCCTTGAAACCAAGACCCGTTTTCCCAACTTGTGTATTTATCTTTTCTTGAACCTTCTGAGCATCCAGATATTTTTTAATCTGTATCTCTTTGTTTTGAAGCTCAATATGCAAAAATTCCCTTTCCTTCTGAAAGTAGTTTTTAAGTGCTACAGAGTTTAATCTGTCACTTTCTTTAGCACTTATCTCCTTATCTTTAGTGTCCAGAAGTTTACAAAATTTTTGGTTTTCTTCTCTGATTTGACTTCTGTTATTTTTTGAAGTTTTAAAATCTTCTCATTCTCAACAGATAGTTCAAGTTTCTCATTTGTCAAAGTCTCCATTTCTCTTTTGAAAATATCTCATTCCTTCTCGATGGTAGAAACAGATAGTTCAATGTTTTTCCTCAATTTCTTTTCAACAAAAAGCATCTATTTTATGTTTTCAAACTCAACAGTAAGATTAAAAATTATTTGTTCGAGTTCAGAAGAATTAGACATAGTACAAACCAGAATCTCAGAAGGTTGATCTTCTGAGTCATCTGCCATTGCCATTCCACAGAACATGGCTTCATCTCCACTTGATTGATCATCTAGCCAGTTCTCTCTTTCAGCATAGTGTGCTCTTTCATCTACGTTGTACTTGTATTTGTTCTGTTAATATGCTTTGTCTTTGATAAGATCACCTTTATAGTCTTTCGAGTAATGACCCGGCTTGCCACATCTGTAACAAACATCTTTCTTTCTTTTCAACTCCTCTTTCTTCTCTGCTTCTGACTTCTCCGTCTTCTGTACTTCCTGCCTCAGAACATAAGGTAGAGTGGGGCGTTCATTTCTGCTTTCAAATCTTCTATTTCAACTGAATGAGCGATTACCAAACCTTTTGTTGAACTGTTTGGTAATAAGAGCTAATGATTCAGTGAACGAATTTATCTCATCATCTTCAGAATTAGAAAGATCTTCTGGATTGGTCTCTGAAATGAATGCCTTACTCTTCCCTTTCTTTACTGTCTCTCTTCTTCTTCTGCCTGACCCTCTAAATTCAGAGATGAAGGCCAGAGGTCCACCAACACTTGTCTTCTTCTGAATAACGTCTTTTTCGTGTGCTTGAAGAGTTCCAAACACATCATGTAATGACCATAATTCCAGATCTTCATTAGCTTGAAGAGACATAGACAGATTTGACCATTCTGGATTCAAGCATTTAAGGAATAAGACAATGTTATCTTCCTTTGATCTGATGATATCGCATTTCTTGCACAGATTTATCAGAGTGTTAAATCTATGATAAGTTTGTTCCAGAGTCTCTTCTGCGAGTGCTTGAAAACTGTTGTATTCGTTCAAGGCTTGAGCTCTTCTGTTTTTCTTCATTTTAGCACCTCCCTCCAGTTGATATGCATGTTGATCCCATAGTTCCTTGGCCGTCTCGCAGAAGTCAAGAGATTGGAAAATCTCATTGGGAATTGCCATGATTAGTAGACTTTTTGCCTTTTTGGCAATTTCCACTTTTCCCTTAACATCATCAGTCCAATTTTTCTTTTCTTTGGGAACATGGCGAGCAGGAATTGCCATGATTAGTAGACTTCTTGCTGTAGGCGGAACTCTTGGAATGGTGGTCATGGGTACGAAAGGACCATTTAGAATGGTAGGATATAGATTTGCATCTAGTCCTTCGTAAAAGTTTATCATACGAATCTTCCATTGAGGATATTCGTCAGGAATTAGAGTAGGAAGTTTTGTTAAGGAACCAGAAGTGTATATGGCGTTTAGATTTTGATTGGCCATTTTTGCAGAAAACAGAGATTCAAAATTTGCCGGAAATACTTTTGAAATTTAGAACAAATAAACTTCAAATGAATCGAAACGAAACGTTTTACTTACTGATTTCAGAATTAAACCAAAATTACCACTGATTTTGAGAAAATTGTATGAAATCGACAAGATCTCGAGAAACAGGGTAGAATGAATAACAATAGTTTAAAACTTGAAATTAACTGCTAGTTGAGTGGGATTTCTCCAAACTGGGCGAGATCGAATAATCAATAGATTGATAATCTAGCTCTAATACCAATTGTTGGAACCCAGATCCCTTTAAACTTAAATAATCAATAGATTCAATAAACAGTATATGAGCGGAAGCAATATAAATTAATGATTATAACTAGAACATTAATTAAATTAGAAAACAGTATGAAGATCAAATGAGAATTTGTATTGAATAATCTGAAGACGATTACAATACGTGGAATGATAACCCTATTTCTCTCTCAAGATGGTCGTCTTTTACAGTAATAACTAACTCTATATATACTGGTACATAAGAAAAGTCAACAGACTAGCCTATTATTGAATGACACGTCACTTGTACGACTAACAGAATTTGTTACGCATGGAAAGTGTGACTGGCACGTCATCCAAAGCACGTGTGGAAAGGTAGTTGAAATCCAGAGGGTCTTCAAGTCCCTGGGCGCTTATGAGATATGTGAGAACAAAAGATGAACTTTTGGTTTGTCTTCTGTGGTTCGGGAAATAGACAGTTCTGATTCATACTTTCACACAGAATAAGTTCTAACAACAGGGAAACATATGAAGGTGTAATTCTTCCTGCTGGACCTACTTCAACATGGTTGTCTCCAGATACCCCTCTACCACCCGTGTATGCACCCCTAATAAAAAGGAACCCAATGGGCAGACCCCGTAACAACGACCGAAGGCCATCTCGCAGTGAAGGTCGGATAGAGAGAAAATGTAGTAAGTGTGGCCAAACCGGTCATAATCGTACAAATTGCCCAACTCCTGCCCCATCAAGCGAGCCTACAAGAAGGGCTTCAGGTAGCCAAAGAAGGTAGTCTCAGTCATCAACGTCGTTGGAACCACATGGAACTCTAGAGTATAATAGTATTTACCTTAATGTTGATTTTTAGCTATCAAAGTTTGCTCCTGATTTTTAATTGATTGTTTCAAGTGTTTCTTAACTATTATAATTTTTCAATAAAGTTAACGTTTGTGTTTGCTAAACCACAAATTGATATAGTAAGGATAGTGCAAACATCTTAAAAACATCTTAAACAATTGAAAATGTTACAGTGCAAGCATCTTAAACAAACATTCAACATGGAGACATTTAGTAAGGATAGATATCTTGGCACTGGATGATCCACTTAGCCTTTTCGTTAATCTTGTCCTCCAGAACGTCGTATTCTTCTTTGATTTCACTTACCAACATCTCCTCCGTACTGATTGTTGGCTCTAGGACTGCAAGCTTTGCTTTACTTTCATTAATCACCGCTTCTTTTTAAAGTTGTATTTCCCTGTTCCTATTCCATTTCTCCCCAAGAGCTATGATCTCCCGGTTCGCCTTGATAACCGTTGCCTTCAATATACCCGACATTACTTGTGATGGCGGAGGCTTTGGGTTAGGGTTCAAAACCCTGCAAGAATACATTTGTGGTTCATTGGATGGAGGTGTCTCCGCCCTCAGCGCGGGGGATTTTGTGACATTTCTAATTGGCTGTCTTGTATTTTCTGAAACAATTAGGAGATTCTCTGCTATTGGGGCTATTGGGGCTATTGGGTGGTGGTCCCGCTTAGCTGTACCATGCGTCTTGCCAATCGGCACGCTCTTCTTTGGTTATTGGTTGGTCGGCCAAAGTTCTCCCATGCATTACCCACTTCTATTCTGTTGCGGGCACAGTCCAGGTACGCCTATACATTCCATCATTCAATGGTCGTAACGGTTGTTTCGGTGCAGATCGAGAACTTCCAGCCTGCGAAGCTGATTTCTTCTTGCCAGATCGGTTGTTTCCAGACATGGTTTCTTGAAGGTTAGCTAAATTTACGAAGTATTATAAAATGGATGAAATGGTAGATAGCAAGGACCATTTATTTATAGTGGTGAACTTTTTAAAACAAATACCTGCTAGCACCTGAACTTTAAGAAACTGTCACATGTAGTCCCCTGACTTTAGGGCCTCTTGAAGAAGAAATTCTAAATTGACGAAAATGGTCCACGGAATTCAGGTACGCCATGGCATACTTGCCTTTGGCGTACCTGATGGAAGCTCATCCATAAATCTCAAGTCTCACAATATTCGTCTGAAAAAGTAGTCAAGATTCGCCTGAAAAATTATGACATATTCGTCTGAAAAAGTAGTCAAGATTCGCCTGAAAAGTATTGACAGATGCATGTCTTGATATCGTGACCAATACGTCTGACTATATCGTGACGAATATCGTGACTATAAATAGGTGGTATGTTGAAGTGGTAACTTACAACTTGCAATCTCTAATTTACTACATTTAACCAAATTTCTTAAACATCGCCTCAAAATCTAATAAGTCAATGTCTGGAAACCGCCGCTCCGGCAAACGATCGGTTCATGAGCCTGGAACTTCTTCAGGCTTAGGTAATAAAAAACAGCTGAATGATGAAAGGTTCAGGCTTAGCTGGAAAGCGCCTGAAATAGACGAGGAGTGGAGACAGATTGGCAAAACTAGTGCCCATGTTGTAATAACAGATGATGAAGAGCTATAACGAGAGCATTTTTCTCAACCGACACTCAAAACCTCCGGCAACTCAAGTCATGCCTTCAAAGCTCAGGGCATCGTGTAAAGAGGCAGACGAAAAATCGAAAGGTTAGCAGAGTTATAGAAAGATAACCGGAAGATTCAACTAGGAAAACAGGCGCTAGTCGATGAAAAAAATCGCGAACTAAGAGTCCTACAACATCAAATACGTCAAGATGAGGCGGAGATTAATAACATCAAAGAAACCTACACATATCTAGAGGAGGAAATCAACAAGAAGGCTGATTGGATCATCTCCTGTCAACAGATTTATACGCACTAGATTTTTAGTTTCAATTATTGTTTGTAGTATTTAAATGTGTGTTTGTGTGTATCGTGAGAGAGTTATTAAAATATATGCACTAAAAAAATTATGTGTTATCTGGTCTTTTAATAAATCTAAAACAATCTTAATGATTTTATATCTTGGTCTTCCCTTAACCAGTAAACAATCTAATTTTATTCTGAAGTTTAAACAATCTGGTCCATAAAAAATAGAAAAAAGCAACAAAATAGATTATGCACGTAAAGAAGCAACAAGCACATTAAATTGGATTATTTTATATTCAAATAACATCAAACATAATTCATAATAGGAGGTACGCCATGGTGTACATGTAGTCTAGGGGCCAAAGCTGCCAACTTTTGAATCTTTCTTTGAGAGACTTTCAAGTCCAGGGACCAAAGCTGCCACTTTCTTAAAGTGGAGTATGCCATATTCATGTACGCTATGGCATACATGAAGTCCAGGGGTCTTTCTTGCCAACTTTCGGTTCTTTCTTTGGAGGCTTTCAAATCCAGGGACCAAAGTTGCCAATGTTGAAAGTTCAGGGACTAGGTACGCCATGACGTACCTGGTGCGTGGCGTACTGAGGGACTAAATTGCAAAACAAAAACTGAAATAAGGGTAGTACACCATGGGGTACCTATTTTGTGGCGTACCTCTTGGTTACAAAATTTTAGAAAAAATGGTTATTTCAGCAATTTGGACTTGCATATAATGGGTACTTGAGCAAATTTCTCAAATATATATTATGCAGTAAAGCGTTTAGCTTTTTTATAAGAACATAGTTATAAAATATTAAATGTAAATAGTTAATGTAAACATATACTAAAAATATAGGTTTTAAGAATACCTATTACCTTTTTTAGATATATTTTAATCAAGCAAATAAATAATAAATTATTATGTTGTTAAATACACATAAGCTAACTTATAAGTTAATTTATTGATAAATTAATTGAAGTAACTTAAAAAAAAATTAAACAGCCAAAAACCACCTTTTATTTTGCGCTTGGGACAATAACACAGCTAATGAGATAATTGAAGTAATTTATGAGATGCTTTTTGAGAACTTTTCAAATTATAACCCTGATATTTATTTATTATTAATGAATATCAATACAAATAAATATTAATTATTCGTATAATTAATTATTAATTATTCATATTCAATATTAATTTATTATTAATTAATTTTAATTATACTATAGATATTAATAATAACTAATGATTATTTATAAATATTATTAACTATACCAGTTATTTCTTTGATTCTTACTCAATAACTTAGATATCCAAAAGCAAATGTAATAATTCTAAAAATGTTTATGTAGGATATATAAAAATTAAAGTCATACTTATTTTATTTCATAGATAAGTAAAATATGCTAAATAATTTTAACAAAATATATAATTTAATTATTAGTTATATTTTTGAAAAATATTAATTAGGATATATGAGGTTGATCAACTTTTTTGTTATTCATATTATATATAATGGTTTTTGAAAATCATAGATAAGATATATTTTTTCTAAATTTTTTTAACAAATTCAAATTTTATAATATATATATATATATATAATAATTAATTTTAAATTCATTCAATTAATATTCTATATTATTTAATTTTTTAGTATCTTATTTGTGTTAAGTAACATATTATATCATTAGAAGTTTATTTGAGTTATATCATGAAATATTTGTAATTGACTATTTTTTTTAAATGTCATGTTTTTAGTCATTTTACATGCTTGTAAGTCAGTTTTTGCAAATATAACTTTTTCATCAACTAACTTATCAGCTACCAGTTAATTTATAAGTCATCAGCAAGCTTATTAATTATTAGCTATGAGCTAGTTTGTCAAAGATAATGTAAATAAATTTAAAACAACTCAGTTTCCGATTGGGAAAAGTCTAAAAAAACCAATGGACTTTTGTGTTTTAAATGATTAAGTCCTTGGACAATTTTTTTGAATGAAAAAATCATTGGACTTTGTGAAACTTGTTAAATAAATCCTTAAACTTTTTGAAACCTGTTAAATGCATTCTTCTAACAAATAAATATTTATATTTATAAAACCAAATGAATCAATATCATAATTCATTATGTACTTTCCAAAACTTATAAAAGTTGGGCCAAAATATATATACTAAAAGTAGCTTCAAATATATCAAAAGTTACATCAAAAATTCAAAATACACCAAAATAAGTAAAAAATTACGCATATATATACTAAAAGATTCAAAATACACCTAATATACCAAAAGTTACGCCAAAATATATCAAAAGTTTCACTAGAATATACAAAAAATTGGATCAAAATATAACAAAAGTTGTGAAAACATATACCAAAATATACCTAAGTAATTGTGAACGGAATACACATGTAACAAACAAATTGCAAAACAAATATATGTTAATCAATACACTAAATTCAACATAGATGGAAAAAAATCACGTAAAATAACACACGATGCAACAATTCTCAAGATTAACACAATTTCTCAAGAGTTCCCCCCACAACTTTCCTTTTTTCTGTCCTTTTGTTTTTGTTGTTGTTGTTTAGTAGCTAGAAGCTAATCTTGACATGCTTGACTTTGGTTTTAATGTGCAACGTTTTTTATATTTTTTGATGACTTATATGATTTGTTGATCTCAGGAGAGTTGTAAGAGTGTCACCTTGTGATCAAATTATAAAATGCCTACCGTGGTAAGAGTCATCGCAATCAATCAATTACCGGGTAAAACTCTTGGTCCTTGCCTCGCTCTTACGGGGTAAGATTCTTGGTCTTTAACCTAATCACCCGACAAGATAACGTGATTTGGTAGCACCTACCCGGGTAAGCGTTTGGTAAACGGCCCCTTAATTAAGATGTAAATGAAGAGTGTGTTTTTTAACAAAATGGGAGGAAAGAAGTATTGTCAGCATGGAGTGTGCATGGCAACATGGTATTTTGCTAAAAAGCTTGAAACATGAAATAATCATATAAATGGGTTAATCTCTTTTATGCTTCTGTATGTCCAAAGATTCTTTTTGTTTTGACAATTTTTATTTCCTCAAATAATAAGAAGATAGGATGGTGGGTTTTGAGATGGTAGACTTTTTCTCTCAAATTGTGACTTTGAACACTGGCAAGTGGGTTTTGAGATGATAGACTTTCATGAATCCGAAGTCAATTAATTCCAGTTTTATGCATTGAGGTGGCTAAAGGAGACCTTTTAGGATGATAATGAAGAAGATGACTAATTTAATTGGTGCATGCAGTTTGGTCTTTTTAACTCCTGAAATAGAGATTTTTTTGAAGCTCTATGGGTTTGTTCTCTGGTTTTTGTGTAACACCCTAAAATTTAGAGCAAAATTAATTCAAAACGAAATGCGGAATAAAATAAAAATCACCCAATAAGTGTGGGAGTTTACATCTGAACATGGATATTAAAATAACAACCTATTAATCTATGCTATTCAGACTATAGATTACAATTGGATGTTACTAATATCCTTAAAAAAATGAGTTATAACTCCAACTATATATGATCTAAGGCATATCTCCAAAAAAAGTGTCTCTCTCTCGACACACCGTCCCGCTCTTCTCTAAAGAGCCCCGTCAACTTGCTTACCTGCTAAACCACATTTTTAAAATCAAGTGTTAGACTTACACCTAGTGGGAACAAACAGTTAAATAGATAAGAAGTTAAAAACATTTAAAAGATAAGGTATGGTGCATTTATCTCATTTAACTTCACTTGAAATACCTTACTTTTGATGAGCAGGGATCCTTTAAAAGCAACCGGGGGAGACCCGGTGTTTCATCCTTAGTGACAGGTACCATAAGCAGGTCACTACATGATGTTTGAGCTAACTGTAAGAGCCAATGGCAACCGACAATAACAAATTATGCACTTTAGTACACGGCCCCCGATGACTCCTACGAAAGACCGCGCTATGTTCAATGGCAACCGGCAATAACCGATTATGCACCTTTGTATACGGCCCCTGATGACCCCTACTAGCGCATATATATAGTCAATGGCATCCGGTAATGAACCGGCATATACCCAACGGTACTAGGCCCCTGATGACTACTATGCAACCGGAAAGGGATAACACTCCCGCTTTTAAACCGACTATATGCCTATGGATCCATTACATACTAGTCATACGACCGAATACATCAATGAGATGTATTGCTAGTTTTACAACCTTGAAAACCCTTTCAATAAACCATTTCCTTTTCAAATCCAAGTTTTACCAAAAACTAGGTCAAACCATTTTGAGTTTCAAAACCAAAGATTATTTCATTTTATAACCTTTCTAAGTATTTTAAACCATTAAAGATGCTCATCCTATCATCTACAACAAAATACTTCAAAACCTCATTTTGACCTAAAACCTCCAAACTTACCCAAATACACAACTACTTGAAAATAAGCTTAAGAATCAGTAAAATGCTACATTTACAACAAGTATTTGAGTTTATAAGTTTAGATTTGAACTCACAAAGCTAGAGTTAGGAGAACCCTAGAAAAGCTTCTAAGTGGATGGAGGTGATCAAGAAATCTGAAAGGAAACAAGAACACCACTACTTGAAGCTTTAAATGCTTGAACCACTCATAAATCTTCAACTTGAAAGGAGTAATCAATGAGCTTGGATGAGGTAGGTGGAAGAAAATGAAACCCTAAAATCGCCTTCAATGCTTTTCTCCCGTTACTGAGTTTTGATATCTAATAAATGAGAAATGGAGCTGAAAAATCGCACTTAAAAGTGATCCAGGACCACCCGGGCGATCTTGCGCTGCGATCATGACAAGGCATGATCGCCTATCATGATCGCACAACCCGTACCGCGAGTTTCGTGCTTAAAAATCGATTTTTTTGGCTATCTGGTTTTCCAGCGATCTTGCCTCGCGATCATGACATGGCAAGATAGCATGTCATCATCGCAAACTTGTTACCGAAACTCAATTCGGTTCCGGTTTTCGCTCCCTTCTTCCAGATCAATGTAATCCGACATTAAACCCTTGAAACACTCCCTTCTACTATAAATATCAAAATATTAGGATGCAAAGTCCATTAACTTATATACAAAATTTCGGGTGTTACAATCCTCCCACCCTTGAATCTAATTTCGTCCTCGAAATTTTACAAACTAACTAAATAAATTAAGATATCTTCTCTTCATGTCTTCCTCCACTTCCTAGGTCACGTTTTACCCTCGATGATGCTTCCATTGAATTTTAACCATGACGATTTCCTTGTGACGAAGTATCCTTGACTTTCTTTCCAAAATCGTTTTCGGCTCCTCTACACAACGACTATTATCAACACGAATCTCCGTGAGAGGTATTACACTCTCTTTTTCCGCTAAACACTTCCTTAAATAACAAATGTGGAATGTAGGATGTATGCCGGCCAATTCAATTTGCAACTCCAATTTGTACGCTTGCCGTCCCACTTTTTCTAAAATTTTGAACGGTCCAAGGAAACGAGGACTAAGCTTTCCACGCTTCCCAAACCAAATGATACGCTTCCAAGGAGATACCTTTAGCATCACACGCTCCCCCACTTGGAATTCCATGGGTCTGCTCTTCTTATCGGCATACTCTTTTGACGGTCTTGAGCCGCCTTTAGCCGCACATGAATACATTTCACTTTATCGGCCGTCTCTTGGAAACTCTCGGGACTGGCAAATTGTTTTTCTCCCGCTTCCAACCAACACACCGGTGTTCTACATTTCGTCCGTACAAAGCTTCAAACGGTGCCATTCCAATACTAGAATGGTAATTATTGTTGTAGGCGTACTCCACGAGTGGTAGGTGCGTCCCAACTTTCACCGAAATCAATCACGCGAGATCTAAGCATATCCTCTAAATTTTGAATAGTCCTCTCACTTTAACCATCGGTTTGAGGATGGCATGCGATACTTAGATGAATCTTTGTGCCTAATCCCTTTTGCAATCCTTCCCAAAAATTTGAAGTGAACCGACTATCTCGATCCGATACGATAGTCAAAGGCACGCCATGTCTTGAAACGATCTCGTTTACATACAACTTAGCATGTTTATCCACGGGTCCGACTTCCCGCATCGCTAAGAAATGGACACTCTTTGTCAACCGATCTACCACTACCCATATGGTATCGTGACCGTTCGAGGTTTTAGGCAATTTCGTTACAAAATCCATAGTGAGATGCTCCCACTTCCATTCCGGTATTTCTAACGATTGGAGACTTCCATATGGCCTTTGATGTTCCGCTTTCACTTGCAAACACATCACACATCTTTCCACATATTTAGCCACATCCAATTTCATAACGGGCCACCAATATGTCAACTTCAAATCTCTATACATTTTGGTGCTACCCGGATGAATAGAATATTTTGATGTGAGCGCGTCTTCAAAAAGTAGCTCACGGTTGCCTCCGATCTTGGGCACCCAAATACGACCTTGAAACAACTTCAAACCACGACCGTCCTCCATCAGTAGTAGGTGTTGCTTTACCATCACTTCGTTCTTGAGGTTTTCTTCCAAAAGTGCCTCCGCTTGAGATACTTTGATTCGGCCAATCAAACTAGACACCACATCAATCCGCGTAAGCACGGCACGCGTTCCACTACCATATTCTTTTCGGCTCAAAGCATCTGCTACCACATTGGGTTTACCCGGATGGTAAAGTAGCTCACAATCATAGTCCTTGAGTAGTTCGAGCCAATGTCGTTGCCTCATATTCAGTTCCTTTTGATCAAACACATATTTCAAACTTTTGTGGTCGGTATATATTATACACTTGGTTCCATAAAGGTAGTGTAGCCATAACTTCAAAGCGAAGACCACCGCCGCTAACTCTAAGTCATGGGTTGGGTAGTTCTTTTCGTGCTCCTATAGTTGCCTTGAGGCGTAGGCAATCACCTTGCCCCTTTGCATTAACACACAACCCAATCCCATTTTTGATGCGTCACTGTAAACCACAAAATCTTCCGTCCCTTCCGGCAAGGATAGAATCGGTGCTTCACACAACTTCTTTTGAAGAGTCCGAAAAGCCTCTTCTTGCTTGTCGGTCCACACGAACTCCACGTTCTTTCTAGTCAAGGCCGTCAGAGAAGATGCAACCTTAGAGAAATCTTGAATAAACCTGCGATAATATCCCGCTAATCCTAAGAAACTTCGGATCTCTGACGGGCTCTTAGGCGGTTCCCAATTCATCATTGCTTCTATCTTGGACGGATCCACTTTTACTCCCTCTTGGGTGACAACATGACCTAAAAATTGTACTTCCTTCAACAAAAAGTCACACTTAGAGAACTTGGCGTATAACTTCTCCTTCCTTAATACTTCGAGAACCTCCCGAAGGTGTTGCTCGTGGTCTAACTCGTTCTTAGAGTAGACAAGGATGTCATCAATAAATACTATTACCGATTTGTCTAGAAAGGGTCGGCACACGCGGTTCATTCATTCAAAACAAAGGATTCCTTTAACCGGGCACTCGCCAGCGTAGTGCCCGCTCTTACCACACTTGTGGCACCCTTCCGCAGATGAGTTGCATGGCCCGTGATGCTTGCTCTGGCACTTGAAGCACCAATTAGGCTCCCTCCTATTCTCGGTTCTCCGGTTGTTGTGGTGGTTATTGTTGTAGCTTTGCCTCTTGGAAGGCGCGGAATTTCCTTCCCACTTTCTCTTTTCCCCAATTAACTTCCTCTCTTCCTTCCTCGATTCATCGGTGTCCTCCACCATTTGAGCTTGATCGATGGCCTCCCTTAAAGTGGAGGTCTTTGCCGCTTGGACCATTGCCATCATGTCAGATGGCAATCCCTTGATGTATGCCTTCATCTTCTCTCTCTCATTTGGAGCTACATGCCCCACTAGATCTAGTTTCTCTACGAACAACTCTGTATACTCTCTAACAGTCTTATCCCCCTTCTTGAGAGCTCGAAACTCATCCATAATACGATCTATAGCTCTCTCGTTACAGTATTCCTCCAAAACTTTCCCCTTAAACATCTCCCAACTCAACACCGATACAATCACTGGGCCAAGAGTTTTGGCGGTGACATTCCACCATCTTAAGGCCGCGCCTCTAAGCATCTGCGAGGCAAACCTCACCTTCTGACCTTCCTCACATTCACTCGAGCCAAAAGCTTGCTCGATCTCTTGGAGCCAATTCATGCAGACCACTGGATCAGAAGTCCCGGAGAACTCGGGTGGCTTGGTGCATAAGAAGGTTTTATAAGGCAACCCCTTCCTGCTCTTCTCACTTCAATCACGGGGGTTTCCTCAGTATTTGGTGCAGCCCCTGTTCCCTCGGAACCTCCTACAGCATTCTCGGCAGTTACTTAATGTCTCCTGACACTGGCATCTCTCTCCTCAAGCGCCTTAAGGAATGATTCATGTTGTTGACCCATTATAGTGTTCACCGCTTGCAACAACCGAATTTGAAGTTCATCTTGTGAACCCACCTCCGTCATTAGAGGACCCCCTGCATTAAGATTGATTGGCGGAATAGTAATCAATCTAGGCACGGGTATACTTGTGAGAGGAGGGATGATTGGTGGCGGTCGAGTAATTCGGGATGGTTGAGTGACTTCCGATGTTGCTGCCACGTCTTGATTCGTGACACTATTGGTTGCTCCCTTAACTTCATTACGCGATCGGGTTCGCGTGTTCACCATCTTAGTCTGTCAAGATGATAGAGTAGGAGTAAGACAAAACTAACATAAATACGTATAACACATTTGTCAATCATCGCAACAATAGGAAAACGAGCATACTCACATAACAATATACCCAAAATAGCATTAGCTACGTGATATCTTGAATATATCATACCAGTAAGAATTCCCATTACCAAAGTCACATTTCATGATTAGTGCATTTCCTTCGACTCTAAAGCTCTCCTGTCTCAATGGTGTCTACCCATATCTCACAAATCCACACTTAAAGTCTCAGCTTAAGTCTAGGCATCTTAAATTCACACCTAGTTCGCTTAAACTAGAGCTCTGATACCAACTTGTAACACCCTAAAATTTAGAGCAAAATTAAACCAAAACGAAATGCGGAATAAAATAAAAATCACCCAATAAGTGGGGATAGAGTATGGGAGTTTACATTTGAACATGGATATTAAAATAACAACCTATTAATCTATGTTATTCAGACTATAGATTACAATTGGGTGTTACTAATATCCTCAAAAGAATGAGTTATAACTCCAAGGCATATCTCCAAAAAGGGTGTCTCTCTCTCTCTCGACACACCGTCCCGCTCTTCTCTAAAGAGCCCCATCAACCTGCTTACCTGCTAAACCACATTTTTAAAATCAAGTGTTAGGCTTACGCCTAGTGAGAACAAACAGTTAAATGGATATGCAGTTAAAAACATTTAAAAGATAAGGTATGGTGCATTTATCCCATTTAACTTCATTTGAAATACCTTACTCATGATGAGCAAGAATCCTTTAAAAGCAACCGGGGGAGACCCGGTGTTCCATCCTTAGTGACAGGTACCATAAGTAGGTCACTACACGATGTTTGAGCTAATTGTAAGAGCCAATGGCAACCGGCAATAACCGATTATGCACCTTAGTACACGGCCCCTGATGACTCCTACGAAAGTTGGCGCTATGGTCAATGGCAACCGGAAATAACCGATTATGCACCTTTGTACACCGCCCCCGATGACCCCTACTAGCGCATACATATAGTCAATGGCATCTGGTAATGAACCGGCATAATACCCAACGGTACTAGGCCCCCGATGACTACTATGCAACCGAAAAGGGACAACACTCCCGCTTTTAAACCGACTATATGCCTATGTATCCATTACATACTAGTCCAATGACCGAATACATCAACGAGACGTATCGCTAGTTTTCCAACCTTGAAAACTCTTTCAATAAACCATTTCCTTTTCAAATCCAAGTTTTACCAAAAACTAGGTCAAACCATTTTTGAGTTTCAAAACCAAAGATTATTTCATTTTATAACCTTTGCAAGTATTTTAAACCATTAAAGATGCTCATCCTATCATCTACAACAAAATACTCCAAAACCTCATTTTGACCTAAAACCTCCAAACTTACCCAAATACACAACTACTTGAAAATAAGCTTAAGAATCAGTAAAATGCTACATTTACAACAAGTATTTGAGTTTATAAGTTTAGATTTGAACTCACAAAGCTAAAGTTAGGAGAACCCTAGAAAAGCTCCTAAGAGGATGGAGGTGATCAAGAAATCTAAAAGGAAACAAGAACACCACTACTTGAAGCTTTAAATGCTTGAACCACTCTTAAATCTTCAACTTGAAAGGAGTAATCAATGAGCTTGGATGAGGTAGGTGGAAGAAAATGAAACCCTAAAATCGCCTTCAACGCTTTTCTCCTGTTACTGAGTTTTGATATCTGATAAATGAGAAATGAAGCTGAAAAATCGCACTTAAAAGTGATCCAGGACCACCCGGGCGATCTTGCGCTGCGATCATGACAAGGCATGATTGCCTGTCATGATCGCACAACCCGTACCGCGAGTTTCGTGCTTAAAAATCGATTTTTTTGGCTATATGGTTTTCCTGCGATCTTGCCCCGCGATCATGACATGGCAAGATAGCATGTCATGATCGCAAACTTGGTACCGAAACTCAATTCGGTTCTGGTTTTCGCTCCTTTCTTCCAGATCAATGTAATCCGACATTAAACCCTTGAAACACTCCCTTCTACTATAAATATCAAAATATTAGGATGCGAAGTCCATTAACAGTGACATCTCCTTTTGTACTATAAGGAATGACACTAGCCTTTTTCTAATAGTCTAAGGAATGGCATCACCTTTTGTCCATTGAACATACTGCAAACAAATGGTATTGTGACAAGTGTCCACATGCATTTAATGAATGGGCACTATAAAAGGAGATCAGGGGCTTTCATGCAACATACGCTTTCAACAAGATATCTTCTAAGTGCATAAGTTGATTCAGCAAGTGTCAAACAGTTTTAAATAGATTTCTTTGTGTTTAATTATTTATCTGTTGTCTAAGTATTTTCTAGGTGTTTAGATTGTTAGAATAGATTTTATCTGTTCTTTCCGCAACAATTTATTTTCTCTGTGTAAGTTCTTAATATTAAAATTAAAGAATTTTAAAAGTGAAAAACTGTGTGTATTTGTATTCAACCCACGTTCTACAAATCCTTTACCTAACAGCCATTATCTTGTTAGGGACCAACAATGTAAATAAATATAAAAATAAAAATATATGTTAAAATAAAAAGAAAATACTCATTTAAACACAAAAATATAAATATGGTAAAAGATTTACTAAGAAATGTAAATAAAAATAAAAAACAAATAAATATTTAAAAGATTTTACCTAATTAGCAAGTTGCAAGTTAACTTTTTAGGTAACAATGACTTATTTGATATGTTTTAAAATGTCTAATGATTTTTTTATTCAAAAAAATTGTTTAAGGGCTTAACAATTCAAAACATCAAAGTTCATTGAGTTTTTTTTTAGACTTTTCCATTTCCGATTATACAATTTATCATCCAAATTTACAGTTTTAAAATACTATTAATTCCATTATCGGCAAAAAAATTCTTGATAATAACATAAAAATATAAAAATACTTTTTTATAAATAAAAAATTATCTATATGGTTCGTGACAATGGCTACCCTATCTCTTGGCAGTCATTAGATCCACCGAGTATGGATATTATAGACTAATAATAAAGGCAGCCATGCTTTAGTTGCAGTACAATTTTTCATATTAATTAATAAATTTAATTAAATACCACCCGAATTCAAAGTATTTTTGAGAATTCGATATAATTGACTACAAATCACTACAATAAAATTGAATTAATAGAACGTCATCAATAAATAAACGTCCTAAATCTTAGAAGACCACTTTATATAGAACAAATTATACGACTAAAAAACAAAGCGTTCTATCTAAAAACGTTGTAATAAGTTTATAGGAGCTTTTGAAAGTTGTAACAAATTATGACACTTTCAGTAAAAAGCGTCCAATTAGCTATTTTATAGGACACAAGTGTCCTATAAAAATATGTGCTTATAGAACACTTTCTCAAAAGCGTCATATAAACTAGCTAATGCGACACTAGTGTTCTAATAAACTTGTTATGACGTCCAAAAACGTCTTATGAATCTATTACAACGTTTTTAGATAAGACGCCTTATTTTTTGATCCTATTATTTGTATCATATAAAGTGATCTATTAAAACGCTTATTTATAGATGATATTTTATACGCCCTCAACTTAAAAGAATCTAAGATAGGTGTAATGTCCATAATAACTAGATTTAATCATATTTCTATGGGTTCCATAAATTTGATGGTATTTGGTATTTGTTTTGAAACGATATCATAATTTTGTTAATGAACTTATGATTTAAATGATAATTGGTATCAAAAGTTAAAATAATGTTTAAAAATAGAGTTTTTAAATATGTCTTCCATAATAAAAATTAAATAAATAATGTTTTATTTTGATTTTTTTCTATAACTAAAAGAGTAATGGAAATGAAAGAAGTAACACATCCCAATATGGTTCCAAAAGACGCACCATGGTAGTCCGTAGCATTAGGGGCAGACCAACCCTTTGCATTATAGTTGACCGTGAAACCGTAGAAATATAGAGTTTAAGTGCAATTTTTTCAGAGTATATAAGTGTAAAATTATAAGTTTTTTAGGTGAAATCATAAGATTTTTTTGGGCTAAAACCATAAACATTAAAACCCATAGAGAGTTTAAATGAAAAGGAAATACACCATTTCCACCATGCTAAGAAAATTAATTACGTTTTTTAACCCTTCAAAAATTAAGTTCTTTTAATTTATTTCTCTTATTTTTTTATGTTTTTTTATACCCTCAATTATTAGTTAAAATACATTAAAAATACGTATTTTCTTTAACAAATTTTATTGTTAGAAATATTTTTTCAAAAATACTTTCTAAACGAGTCTAATATTAAATATTTTTAAAATTAATTATATTTTTATTGTCAACATAAATAAAATATACTATATTTTTAATGTTAGTTACATGTATGTGTGATCACAGGCGGATCCACATACCACACATTTTATTCCATATTGTGTAATTTTGTTCACTTTGGTAATTTTGAAAACATAACTGTTGAAAGTTAAGCATATGTGTGAAGTTTTATAAAGAAAAACATGGAAGGTTTTTAAAATAAGAATTAATAATTTGATAGTATTTGAGATTAGTTTTTGTTAGTAACAAATCTAGTGTTTTTAATAAAAACGAACTTTTGATTAAGTTTTATTTTATATTAAAGCATTGTTTGGTAAATATAAGCTAGCTTATAAGCTATAAGCTAGCTTATTTTCTGAGTAATCGTTTTGATGCACATAAGTTAGCTTATAAGTCAGCTTGTAAGCTAGCTTATCGATAAGCTATTTGGAGTAGCTTATGAGGAGTTTTTTGACACTTTTTTCAATTATACCCCTAACTAATATTATTTATTTACTTTCAACATGTCCTTTTTGGTCATTTCACATGCTCATAAGCTAGTTTTTGCCAAACATAACTTATTCATCAGCTAGCTTATCAGCTACCAGCTAGCTTATAAGTCATCAACTACCTTATAAGTTATACGCTAGCTTATCAGTCATAAGCTAGCTTATCAACTAGTTTGCCAAACTAGCTTATCAGCCTTAGGCTATGTTTGGCAAACTAGCTGATAAGCTAGCTTATGACTGATAAGCTAGCGTATGACTTATAAGGTAGCTGATGACTTATAAGCTAGCTGGTAGCTAGCTGATAAGCTAGCTGATGAATAAGTTATGTTTGGCAAAAACTAGCCTATGAGCATGTGAAATGACCAAAAATGGCATGTTGAAAGTAAATAGATAATATTAGTTAGGGGTATAATTGAAAAAAGTGTCAAAAGGCTCCTCATAAGCTACTCCAAGTAGCTTATCAATAAGCTCATAAGCTAGCTTATCAGCTAGTTTGCCAAACTAGCTTATCAGCCTTAGGCTATGTTTGGCAAACCAGCTGATAAGCTAGCTTATGACTGATAAGCTAGCGTATGACTTATAAGGTAGCTGATGAATAAGTTATGTTTGGCAAAAACTAGCTTATGAGCATGTGAAATGACAAAAAATGGCATGTTGAAAGTAAATAGATAATATTAGTTAGAGGTATAATTGAAAAAAGTGTCAAAAAGCTCCTCGTAAACTACTCCAAGTAGCTTATCAATAAGCTAGCTTATAAGCTGACTTATAAGCTAGCTTATGTGCATCCAAACGATTACTCAGAAAATAAGCTAGCTTATAAGTCAACTTATAAGCTAGCTTATTTTTGCCAAACAATGCCTAAGATAGTTAATTAATTGGTAAAAAAAGTTGAAATTTTTTCTAGATCCACATCTACATAGCATGCCATCATGTAGGGTACTCCTATGATGTCACGCAGTGGCGCACCCAAGATTTTTCCTAAGTGGGTGCACTCTTAAATTGTGTCAAATGTCCACAAAGCTGTTTGATGTATTTTCGGTTGATTTTGAGAGATTTTTTTAGCCGAATTCCCCGTTTAGTGACTTTTTTAAGTTTTTCGGTTGATTTCGAAATTTTAAGAATTTTGGTTGATTTCGAGTGATTTTTTTAAGGTTTTTGGTTGATTTCGATGAATTTTTTAAAGTAGTGGTTCTTTAACCCTTAAAATATCAAAAGTTTAGCGGGTGCACCTCATGTAAAACTTACGAAACGCAATCTTTTTTATCATTACGGAACACAGTTGAGCGGGTAGCACGGGATCCCCTCCCCAAAGGGTGGGTCCGCCCCTGATGTCACGTTAACTCTATGGCGGTCCTGTAAGGCGTGATGTCCACGCAATGAAATCTTAAGCTGCGCCATGGCTATTTTTGACATAATTTTTGATTGAGCACTTTATTTTTTATTTTTTATTTGTACATACTTATCGATATATAATTAATCTTCTTTTTATATGATATTATATCATTTAGTATCATTGAGTAATAGTAGTAGAGACACTTGTATTCATATATAATTAGAGAGGCGTCTTCTTTTGTTAACCGTCTAATTAATATAAACTCTATTAAACGAGGTATTTTTATCTTTTTCATATATTGATATGATACTCATTAATTATCCATTTACTTAATTATAACATTTCTTTAATTATCTCATTATTTTGTTTACAACTTTCTTAATTTTCTTATTCACTTTCTGTTTCACCTATGAACTTCTGGTAAATCTTTTGGAACAACCAATTTTCATATATGAAACAATGTTATGAATTTAAAAAAAAATCATTGTTTAACCTAT
Source organism: Silybum marianum (assembly GCA_036898165.1). Lineage (NCBI taxonomy): Eukaryota > Viridiplantae > Streptophyta > Magnoliopsida > Asterales > Asteraceae > Silybum > Silybum marianum. The sequence goes on along the minus strand of CM072540.1, from coordinate 6,901,712 downwards.
AAACTTTAAACGAAAATCAATATTTCATCTGTAAACTGCAAAAAAAATCGGAATAATCAAAGTTTATAGATGAAATAACAATATAAATTTTAAATAAACATCATGTAAAAAACAAGATTACTTCCAAATATGAAAAAAAAACACTACATTAAACAAAGTTCAATGGAGTAGTTCAAGAGGAAAAGAGAAGAGAGTGGATGTTGATTATCTTATAAAAATAAAAACAATTTGTTTCAAAATTGTGTTCTATTTAATTCACTTAAAAAATTATCATTTTCTAATCTTTCATTTAACCATAACCATTAATTTTTTTTTTAAACGGCAGGTTAGTAGTTAGTGATTCAGACCTACAGTGACATTCATATGGACAGTATGCGGGATCCGAACCTTCACCTTAGGAGATAAACCCCCACTCCTCCACCATTTTTAGGAAAACCACCACTCCCAAGGCTCGAACCCGAAACTTTGAGGATGATGTAAAAACTCCGGTACCGCTAGGCCAGATGCCCTTTGGTCATAACCATTAAGTAAAAAAATGAACATTAGATAAGTTTGTATAGTTAATACTATGCATTTAGTTAACATATGATTAAATACTTTATAATTATATAATAATATAATATAATATAATGATTCTATCTCCATCATGACAACTGGTACTTGATATTTGTCATGTCTCGCACCATTTATGTTAGGGGAAGACTAATGATACTTCTATATATTGCATGACACCCCTACAAGTGAATGTCATCTTCACACACATCTACATCAAAACTCTATTATAATATCAAAAATTCCGTGCACACCCTTACTAAAAGGGGTGCCATTAGAGCATCTCTAATGGAGGTTTTTACAAGAACCTCCTTTTGTATACTTTTTTGCCACCTCATTGTCATCTCATCAAATTAGCAACTCATCAAGAATTCCACAATGGAGGTTCTTATAAGAACCTCCTTTTTATGGGTCACATTGGTTAAATATGTTATATTTAATAATTAAATAAGTCAAAAAAATAAATTAAAAATAAGTGAAATGACATTTTTCACAAAAATCATGGTAAGAACCAAAGTTTTTGTTGAGATGTCTATGACTTATTAGGTTCTTATAAAAATCTTTTCACAATAATAGTTTTTATAAGTTAATCCATTTTTTGCTTATAAGAACATTACATTGGCTTAGCACTCTCCTTTTGAGTTATTGGATACCAAATCTTTCCCAAAAAAGTTATTGGATACCAATCAAGCATGATTTTGATTGACGTATTTCTCAAAAAAGTTATTGGATACCAATCAAGCAATTGTTGAACAATATTTAACGTATTTCTCAAATAATGAAGCGTTTTTATTGAATTATAGGTAAAACTAGGGTTGAGCATTTGGCCCGAACCGACTCGAACCGGTTTGGAACTGGAACCGGAAAAGAAAGATTCTTAGGACCGATAACCAGACCGTATAGGCAATACCGGTGCCGGTGCCGGTCCCGGTTTTCCGGTCAAAAACCCGGATGGAACCGATTATTAATCCATTTTGTTTTAATACCAAATCAACAGACAAAAATCATACTCTAATTTTTCAAAATATTCATAGTTTATTATTTATAACAATCTCAAAATATTCAAAATTTAATACCAAATCAAGTGTAAAGTAATCACAAAATATTCAAAACCAAATCAACCAACAAAAATCATACTTTAACTTTCCATTGTCATCTACTTTGTTTAAAACTTTTGCAATCTCTATATAAACACAAAACCGAAAAGATTGTTAGTATTTAATAAAAAGTAATACTCGTTTCAAAATAGAACAATAATTGAAGAAAAAAATATCCAAAGCTACATCATCGTCCTTCAAAATGTCGTTGATGTCGTCTATTATCGGCTTTTTTTTTGTTACGAAGGATATACTTGTTAAACTTTGAAAGATCATTATATATATTAGAAAACATAATAAATTGATTAAATTAGAATTAAATTGTCACTTAAAATTCCGGGCCGGTCCCGGTTAATAACCCGAAAAATTGGCACCGAACCCGGTTTGGAACCGGAACCGAAAATGTAGGATTTGAAGAACCGAAAACCGGACCGGTTGGACTATGCCGGTGCCGGTGCCGGTCCCGGTCCCGGTCCGGGCCGGACGGTTCTTACGGGTCAAATGCTCACCCCTAGGTAAAACCAAATGTCATACTTTTTATATTTTACAAAAACTCTAATATTTTAACAAGCAAATAATCTACACATTTTCATGAAAGCCATTTTCATATAACTCAACATAAATCATTATCACTTATAAAAACAAAAACTTTAACGAGTAACAATCGCACATAATTGGTGTCTAATACTCTAATTGGTGTCTTTCATTTATATGTTCATAATTTATTAGAAAAGCGTTTAGTTATTACAAGTTAGAATATCTTTTTGGCATTATAAAATGAAGATTAATTTACAACCAAACACAAAAATTATGATTAAAAAAAAGAGTTTAATATTAAATGACGTATTTAGAGAAAATAAAAAGTGCACTTCAAAGGGTAAAAAGGGTATTAAAAGTGCAATAATAACATTATATTCCAAAGCTTTAGTAGCCACTAAACGTAAACAAACAATATATTGAAGTAACAAACAAACCGACGACCTCACACTCTTTGTTCGTTAAGATTTCGTGGGACCTCGTACCTAATTTTATGCTTAACCTCTTCCAATAAAAAAAATTCATTTAAGAAATAATTATCAAGCCATTTATCAATTCAGGTAACTGAGAGTTTTAGATTCAATTCTATTAAAGCTATGTTTGACAAACTAGCTGATAAGCTATCAAGAATGTTCGATAAGCCTAACTACGATCGATAGTGATTTATAGGCTTATAAGCTAATTTAAAAAATCATGCAAAACTAGCGTATAAGAATGTAAAATGACCAAAAAGAGCATATTGAAAAATAAATATAAAAATTAATAATTAATATTAATGAGGGTTATAATTGAAAAAAATGACAATAAGCTTCCAAAACGGTACTTCAAATAGCGTTTCAATAAGCTAACTTATGGTTTGCCAAACGTGTACACTGAAAAAAAGTTAACTTATAACTCAGCTTATAAGCTAAGTTATTTTTGCCAAACATAGCTTAAATGATATTACTCGGTTTGAGAACATGTGATGCTCGAAGGAAACCTAATTTTGTCTCCGTCACTTGGTGGCAATGGACTGATATCCTAGGGAGAATTTTGATTAAGAGTTCTTCAACTTTTAAGAATTTCAGTTTATTTATAATAAATCATCAGTTTAAGTCCTTTAGAACTATTGAATAATTGATTACAATAAAACGGGTTTAAAAAACACAAAAATATATGAAAACACATCTTAGAAAAAAGGATACCTTGTATCTTTAACATTTAAAATTTACAATATAATTTATTGGTGGAAGTTGATGTAAAAAGGAAAAGAGCATTGAACATGGACCTATCTTGCATCATGTAACCTAATTTTTGTTTTGAAGTTATTTGTTACATGTCCCCAAGAAAAGCATTATATATGCATGAAATAAATTTGGATCCCTCAACAAACAAATAACCCTTCAATAGAAATATAATTTTTTTTTCTTTTTACTACACATTTTAAAATCATCAAGTTCAATATTGGGTATTAGTCCAATTTTTTTATAAAAGAATAAATTCCAATTAATTATATTATATTTTTGTTTTCGTTTTAGTTTGATGTCGTTCGAAATTTGTTAATAAAATGACAATACTTTTTAAATTTGATTAATTTGAAGAAAAAACAAAACATACAACACCTTGACGAAGTTGAATGATTTTTTATAATAACTCTGAAAAATGGATTATTTTTATTATTTTTATGGTGGATTTGAAAGCTCTAACTGAGGTCTTCTCGCCCGCTGCCAGGAAGATTCGATTCCAACGACCGCCTCGCATGACCTCTGTATTTTTTTATTGCCTTTCCTTATTTAAATTTAAGGAAATCCACTTCTTTACTAGAGAGAACTCGATTTGAAGCTTTCATTCCTCTTCGGGTGGTTTGGTTTATCTTTATTTAGCTATTGAGCAAAAAGATTTCGCTACCTTTCTGCGTAAATCTTATTTTCGGGGGAAAGGCTGGTGGTTTTGACCTAGGTAAAATAGCATTCACTGAAAAAAGGCAAAAATGCTTCCACGGTTGCCAACAAAAGGGAAACTTGCACGATTGAAAAAGAAATTTACCACAGTTTTTAAAAGTTAAATGATTATAGTAACAATTTTTAAAATTCAGTAACTGAATTTAAAAAAATAACATAATAATGTTCAATTTAATACATCTATTTATTTTAAATCAGGAGTGCAAGTAAAATATTATAATTTGTTTTTATTTAAAAGTATTTAGAATGTGTATTAATTATTACTAGTACTACGCCCACGCAATGCGACGGGATGTGAAATTTGAATAAATACAAGCAGTCACACCGATTACAGATAAACATTTGAAACTTTTCAATACCCATTTTAGTATATTCAAGTTTTAGTTGTTTTTTGATCTCTTTATTTTAAATGAATCTGTGATGTTCTAACTTATTTAGATACAATATAATTCTTATTCTTGTGGTATCATCCATCACATTTTAAAAAAGAGTAACATTTTGCATCTATAAAGGTGTAACAGGTTAAAAAAAACTTTACATGTAAACTTAAAAGAATTAATAAAAATAAAAGCAATTAACAATTATGATGTACAAACATCAAGTAATTTGTCGGGAACTGTATTTGAACGCAAACCTGCACTCTAAAACTTGAACACATTGCATGAATTTCCTTAACATTCACAAATGTAATTAGGAGGGAAAATAAGAAAAAACAATTGGCATCATTCACATTTCAATAATTAAAAATTAACCAACATCCAAAAATTTTGATACTTGTTAATTCCAATAAAAAAAGTTATACATAATAATATTTCCATAGAGGTCTTTACACTGTATTTTGAACAATGTACCGGATATGATCCACTGATAATAGCGACAATTAGCTTTCAAAATCTTCTTCCTCCATCTTCTGTCGCAACAGCAACAAATAATACAATCACAACAAATCAAATGCATTCTTGAAGAAGTGAGTAATTAAACAAGATTCATTTCGATGAAAATTGAGGATGTAAGAATGGAAAGAAACAACACATCTAAGGGGTCATTTATCCAAACGCTTACATATAAAAATAAACACTATAATTTACTATGTTGTGTAATATTCTAGCCCATCAAAACAGTATCGTATGCAAAAAAATTATTACGTCCTCTTACAATGTAACAATCATGACCCTAAGTCCTCACTTACCGGGTAAAACTTTCCATTCTTATCATCACCCATACCAACCAGGTAAGATTCTTGAACTTAGGCAAAAATCAGTACAAAAACTGCTGCACATCTGCAACTGGTGCAACCCCAAACTGTGCTCACTGACCTCTTACGATTGTTGTACTTGGGTCACTGCTGCTGCAGCATAGAGCCACAGCCCTTGGCCGCCAAACACCAATTCATTTGGTGTTGACAACGATTCCACCCAAAACCACTTCTTGTATTTCTAAGATTAAATACATACACACAAAGCACTAATGCATTCCATTTTGAACTTTAATTAATAAAAACAAAATTAACCACTTAAATCAAGGGTTACCAAGCATCTGTATATTTGCAGAAACCACACTTTATTTACTTGGATTCTTACAACAATTATATACATATATATATATATAGGGTTAGGTTCAAATGTGAACTCAATTTTGGGTGTGAACGTGAGAACGAATCTCAGCCACACATCTTCGGTTATGGTGGACGCGATCACGGAGGATTGACGTGATTCATGGGAGGGTGGAGATTATTAAAGGAGGGAACCAGCCAAAGTTCGCCTTTATCGACCTGGGATAAGTTACCGAGATTCGTCCTCACGTTCACAACCAAAAATGAGTTCACATTTGAACTTTCCTCTATATATATATATATATAAATCAAATGCCAATTACCAAACTAAACCTATGATCCATCCATTAAACCACATCAATAGATACCAACCTACAATCTTGATTAACCTTTATATAAAACCTTTACAAGACCCATTTTGATAAATACCAATTTTTGATTCCAATATGAGGCTTCGATGAAGATTCTATTTGTGAATTCAACCTTGCATTGGTGCCAATGTAGGCCACTTCATCATATCATCCAACATGTGTGGACATCACCATAAACTACCTGCAAGTTTAAAGCCACCATTTCAACTTATGCTATCACATGAATTATTCCTACTTTTTGTGTATTATGCTAAATCGAAGTTAAAAAAATTCACCAACCACGTGCTACATGGACACTTGAATATGGATGACCTTGGTTTGGGGATAAAATTCACCCTCTTGATCACCATTAACATATATAGAACCAATCACCTACAGCAACACAAAACAACAATTGATTCAATCAGGATTAAGTACTTTGAGATAGAGGGAGTATTGCATAAACAAAAACAAGCATACCTTGACAGTGCATATGAAGCATTGACTACCATAAGAAATCCAGGTCCAATATTAGTTACTGCAAAGTTTTAAAATATATTGAGTTGAATCAATATATAATAAATGGTGGATGGAATACAACTTCAGTTTAGTTTAAAGGTATCATCAATAAATGATACAGCCGAAATCATCACATTTAAAACAACACCAAGCAAATTGAAAATCCCTTTAGAGAGGAATTAAACCCCCAACTCCATCACTGTTAAAAAACCTAATATCAGGAAAAGTGAGAATATAAATGGCTGAGAGAAAATGAAAGCCCATACTTTACCTAATGATACAACAAATCAACAAGATAACAGTCCAATCCCAGCAACATAAAAAAGATTGTGCATATTTGGGATCTATAGAAGGTACCCGAAGAACAATTAAGAATATCCTCATCTTTGTGTCCCATGGCCATTTAGTAGGATCGAAAACAAATTCATTTCATATTAAAAGAAGTGTATTCTCTGCCCCTATAGAGAAAATAGGTTAACTGATCCAGCTAGAACCAGCAGCCGAATTCCAGTATAACAGATCTATATAGCATCAGATAACTAAAACACATTTGATTAAATAAAAAACAAAGAAACCCAAACACATTTGAACAAATAAAAATCAAAGAAACCAAACACACTTGAACAAATACATATGTGTGTTTTGGGGCATAAATATATCACGCTCAGGGAATGGGGTTAAAACTATTTGATTTTGGGGACTTTTAGTCAGAATCAGTACAACTGTGACATGCATATAATAAATAGAAAAAACAATCAAGAAATAACATCACCAGGCAATAATTGAAATACAAGAAAATAAAAAAATCAACTTCAAGATCAATTTTTTATATATCAAGCAAATGGGAGTTAAAACCACAATAGTCAAATATTTTACCTAACGAAAATTTTAATCCAACCTAAATGAATGGTGAGTTTCAAAGCATCTTCAGAGGTTTCTTAATCAAGATTTAACAAATTTAAGATCAACTGCACAAAATTGGGATTAAAACCAAATTCCCTGAAAATATTTTATCCAAAAAATTAAACTGGGAATCAAAATGTCAAATTCAAGATTGAAACAAAAAGGTTCAGGGCTAAAGGCATCAAAAACTTCGGCTTATAAACAAAAAACCCACTGAAATGATTATAACCTAACCTGGGAAAAATGTTGATGATCAAAGAACTCTCAGGCGAACTCAACAACACCTAAACAAGAATCTGCGACAAGAATGAAAATTGGGGAAACCCTAGATGGATTGAAAGGTAGATTAAGAACTTTGCATATATGTACATAAATTAATTATATAAAATAAATATGAAAGTAGAACACAATAGAACACGAAAAAGAAATGGAAGCAGAAATATGAAGCAAGGAGGTGAGAGGGAAGGAGAAGATTACCATTCGCAATGGAGATGAACACTCCGACCTCCTCCAAAGCTGCCATGTCGGCGAAGGTCTCTTGAGAAATTGCGCGGTAAGACATCAGATGTGGTAGAGAACGAAGGGGAGTGATTTTAAGGAATGGGAAGGAGCGTGAATATCAAACGGAGATATTGGGAGATGGAATCGTCGGCCTTGGAAGCAGGAAAAGCCAATATTGGGAGCAGGAAAAGCCGATATTGTACATCATGCTTTTAGTAGTATATTTAAAAGATTTTAAGACTTCATGCATAAGTTAGTGACACACAATGCATTAAAAGTAGTATTTAAGACTTTTAAGACTTTGTGCATGAAAGGGTAGTACCTTATGCATTAAAATTTGTTTTTTAAGACTTTAAACAAATTTGCTTTATTAAGTAGTATAGATATAGAGTATATTATACTTTTTGTTCATGTGGTTGCCATTCACTAGTTTCGTCCCTATTTTAATTTAATTAGACTTTGATCATTATGATTGTTATTTTGTTTCGAGTTTGGTCTCTCTGACTAATTATGTAAAAAACCTCAGCTAAGTTGAGAATTTAATTAGTCTTTTTAATTGTTTACTCCTTTTTTTAACCTTTTATCCTGTAACTTTTTTATGTTATCAGATCTTTTATCGTCTTTTTCAAAAAAAATTAAAAATTTCAATCTAACAAATCCTTAAATCATTTGTACAACCTATTGAAGCACCCCAATCCTCACTCCACCCAATCCCACTACCACTTTACTCCCACACAATCCGGCAAACTCCGGTCATTTCTCAAGTGATTCCAAACATCAACTAAACTTCTAAAAATCCAGATCTAAAATCAATAACTCAAACCTAATTTCAAAATAAAAGACTCAAATATAAGATTAAAAACCGTAAACCCAAAATAAGAAAACTCAAATCCTAAAGCAAAACTGAAAACAAAAATCTAGAATCAAATCCTTTATTCCAAATAAAGGCCAAATCTAAAATCAAATGCTAATTCTAAAAGCAAACTCAAATCCAAAATCAAAACCTAATTCCAAAATGAAAAACAAACCGACAATAAGCTGCCATGCTTGTCCAGGTTGATAAAAATCCCTCTCTGATAAAGATCACCAAACCCGAATAGAGGGTTCACAAGTAAGGGTTTAGAAGGGTTTTACGAAGGGGTGATGAGAGGTAGTGGTGAAGAGAAGGGGTAAGAAAAGAGAAAAAAAAAGAAGGGAGAAAATGATCCAGGTTGCGTAGGGGTGGAGATGACGATACCCCTCCGTTTCTGGCTCCCCATGCAAAGAAGAGCCCCCCCTCGCCCCCTCACCTATAAGTGTAACATCTTCGACAACCATGACAATCTACGATGCACACCTTCATCCCTTCCCTTCTTCCCCTTTTTCTTTGCTCAACCCTTATAAACACAATTGCATCTCTGGGTTGTTTTGTTTTGTTTTATTATTTATGATCAAATATGATGGACTGTTTGAACTAAGATGAGGGATTGTTTATTTGTAGTTCAGTTTTTGATCGGAAAGGGAGAAGGAAGGGGAACCCGAAAGGGATGGAGTAAGGTGTAGGCGATATGGCTTTATTAATGAGAAAAGTAAAAAAAAGTGTAATTTACTCTATCATATATTTTATATAATGATGTATCAGATTAAATATTTCGATTTTAAAAAATATAAGACGTGTAATATGAAGTACATGATTCTATAAATGTGTAGATATGTTACAACAAAACCTTACCCAAATGATTACAAGATATAAATGTAACTCTTACTTTTTTGTGTTATAAATTGCCAGGAGTGCCGCCTCCATTAAAAGAAAAAGATAAAAATATAAGACAAACTACCTATCTAATTCCAATTTGGAGCTGGGAAAACTATCAAATCATTTTCCCTCAAATATATTGACCTTCTAAACTAAAAATATGCTTAAAACTAATTTATCACATCCATAATTGATCTTGTGACCGTAACCCTGATATGGAGTAGCGCCCAACGTTGCCCATGCAAGACAAGAAAAATCTGCGACCTCCTATACGACTTGGAGTTGCATCCAAATTCACATAGAGGTCCTATTTTAGTGAGTGTGACCAACACGCAACATGTGACAAATGCATTGTGTTCTTGGGTTTGTGTTTTTTTACGTTGCGGATTGTGTCTTGATCTTGGTGTTTGGGTCTTTGTTGTGTTTTTTAGGACGTTTTCTTGGTTGCTTGTGATCATTTTCTTGGTAATGGATAGGTTTTGCTGAGTCTCTATTTCCGCCTTTAGTGGAGGTTTAATTGTCTTTCCACATTAAAATAGGAAGTATGCAACTTTTTGAATAATAAGAGAATTATGAATTTCTACAGTGTGTGTACAACTATAATTTCTAATTTTGTGTACATTCAACAACCTTTTTTGTGTGTACAAATCAATATTTTTATTTGTAAACTTTGTGTGCATGTATGTGTGTCTGCGCTCATTCTACTAAACTATTTGTCTTTCACAAAATACAATATCTAAATCAAGATTTTTAGTCTTTTTTCTTAAAACAACATAGTGTCTTTAAAATGGATTATGTTCATCTTTTTATGGTAATGATTGTTTAGGGATATTTAGAGTAGTTACACCCAGAGTATACTTATATTGGGAGATTTCAAGTGCTTGAGATTGTACTCTTGGTGCATACAGGGATTTAAGTGGAATATTGTGGATTTACAAGCATGAAATCCTTTACTACCCGGTAGTGATAGCGCACTCATGGTTGGGAGGCAACCAAGGTCCGTCTGTTTGGGATTTCCCAATAAGTATGAATATTATGTTTACCTACGAGTACGTTAGTGAGTCGAAGTTTAAGGTAAAAACATTGGTGATAACCATCATGCAGCTCAACATGACAGGTATAAAGGTATTTGAGTACCAAGTAGAAGTTTGTGTTTTTGTTGAAGGTGTTCTCTTAGAAGGGAGTTATATGATTTTGAAATTATGGGAATCTACCGTTCACACTAATGGCTTGTTCACCGATATGAGTCAGATTAAATGAGGGATCACCAGCTAAACTCGTCACACAAGTGGAGTGATATCCATAAACCTTCCATGTGTTTCTTTTATGCAAAGATGTAGTGAAGAAGGGAATTTTGTTTGCCAAGATTTAATTGTGGTGTTGCAAAAATATGGTTGTTTTGGGGCTTCAAGGAAGATGCAAATGGTGATGTCCTCAAGTGTTCTATTTGGTGGTAGATTTCAAGGATAAAATCTTTTATAAGGTTGGGAGGATTCTAACACCCGAATTTTCGTGGGCACAACATTTTGGGATTGGATATCTTTTAATGAGCTTTTGTATGTGTTTTTATTGAGTGGAATTCATTGTACAATGAAAACGTTTGGTGCAAGTAAGTTTTGGTAGAGAAAGGGGTGTAGCAGAAGCAAACAGAAAGTTGGGCCCACTTGTCCTGCCACTTAAAGTTGCAGACCAAGTCGCACATGCAACTTTTTGTTCTGAAATTTTGAGTTTTTGTACACGCGCGACTAACCTCGTGACTTAGGCCATGGTAAAGTCGCGGGAAGCCTCTGGAACATCTTTTAAGCCCGATTTTTAGGGTTTTCTCCCATTTCTTCCACCATATTCCCTCCCCTCTCCCCCTTGGCGATTTTGGATCTTTGAAGACGATTTTGGGACATTTTTTTTGATTAAATGAATAGCAAAATCTTGAGGATTGAAGATTTATGATCGAAGTCTTCAAGATCTAAATGAGGTAAACGTTTGGATGTTTGAGCTCTATTTTGGAGGGTTTCTTGGATCTAAAGATCTTGTTCATATTTGGTTTAATTCTAGACATGAATGTGACATTGAGAAGTTATTGAGAATTTACTTGTGGATTCAAGTCTTTACCTTTTGGAAGCTAAGAATGGGTTTGGAAACTAGGTTTAACATAACCTAGAAATGTGAATTTAAGTTGCTTTGTGAAAATTTTATACATGCCAAAATGTCAATTTTGATGTCTTACGATATTTTACTTGATATTTTATAAATTTTTTCCTTTATTTGATGAGATTTACATTTTTGATACATTTGATTTTATAAATCTTGAAAAATGTCTACATATGAGTTTTTGGACATTTTGATAAACAAATCAATATAGTATGCCATTTTGATGTTTTATTGCATAAATAGAGAGTATATAATGTTAGTACACTCTTAGTGTCTTTGGTTTACAGACCATTTAGAAAATACACATTATTGTGTTGTAAGGTATTTTGGAGATATAAATAGTATGATTTGATTTGGAAAAGACAAATGATGGAATTTTAGTTGATCATACTTTTGGAGCATATGTTTGCATAAATGTAGGTTAAATGCGTTTTATTGCTTATGTTTACTTTTATTTGATAGTAAAATAAGCATGGAGTCGTTGAATTGTTTTTTGCTCATTTGAGTTTTGGGGACATTTATTCAGTTTAGTTGTTCTACATTGGTGTTGGACATGTTATGCATTTATTGCACTTTGACTAGAGAATTACATGTTTTGAGTTCGTCGGTTATTTATTAGGATTCATGTAATTTAGATTGTAATGAATTGGATCCATGGTCATATAAGTCAATCGTGTTTGATAAGTTAGGAGTCTTGATTTCCTTAGTTTGTAGACAATGCTCTTTTGGCATTATGGTTGTCTTGGTATTGCAAAGGTAAATTCTTATGAGCTAGACTCCACGACCGTGAGCATTATAAGTTTCATGCCTTAACCCTTATGCATAAGGGTTAAGTGTCATATATTGTCAAGTAGGAAGTTTGAGACTCCTAACATGAATGTTAGTGAATTGACATTAAGGGTCGAATGGGAAGCTTGAAGTTGGAACTCTACTAGAGAACGAGTGGGCGGTAAGATTTGGTATCCTTGAGGTTCCGCTCGGGAGGGAGTGTGTACTAAATGTACTAGGACCTTGAGGTAACGTTCAGTAGAAGGTGTGCAAAAAGGTATTGAGGACTTGAGGTGACACTGTATATAGTGTGCACTAAAGTCAATGATCTGAGGTGTAGTTCAATAACGTTGATACGTGGCCTACTTTTGTGTTTCACCACATTCAATGGAACAGGGTCTCCCCCGTCACCCGGATGTTGTTGTTTTTGGATATAGAGTTTATCCATGTTCTCGGTGATATTTTGAGTATGGAAATCCATAATTTATTGTTTTGGGTATTGAACATTATCCTTATTGGTTGTTTTGGATAATAGAGTTTTATCCATAATTTGGTTGTTTTGGATAATAGAGTTTTATCCATGTTTTTAATATTTGGGAATTTGACTTTATTCATGTTCCAAGTGAGTATTGGATTTTGAGTACATATTTGAATACTACTTGAACTCACTAGGTGTTAAGCCTAACTCTTTCTAGTTGTCGGCATGTGCATCAGCTCGTGATTGGGCAATGGTACTATCAACACCGTGATGAGTGGAGTGTTAATAAGAAGCACGAGAATGATTGAGGCATTTGGAGTTGATAGAAGGTTTATGCAACCGTCAAAATCTACCGCAAGTGTACGGTGTCAATCAAGTAATATGTACTAAGTACAAGTATCGTTCAAAGTGTTAGGGCTTATTTCAATTGTATTAATGTTCCGGGCTTAAATTGTAAATATCGCAAGGTATAAATAGTTTAGTTTATTTTGTTTAAACTTTAGAGAGTTATTATTTTCTTTTGTTAAACCTAGTCGTGTTGATGCCAAAAATTAACTTAATAAAAGTTAACTTGAGGTGCTTGTGGAGCTGATTGATCAAAGGAAGGATCCTCCCAACGAACGTAAATAAAAATGAAAAGTAAACACAGACAAGAGATTTGGTGACGCGAAAAAACCTTTGGACGAGGAAAAAAACCGCGGACGATAGGTTAATATCGTCGATGCACTATGGAAGGTGACGCCAAACAGGGGCGACGTCCTTTAGAACAGAGGTCGTACGATTACGAGTGAAGAAAGTATATAAAGACTATGCTAGCGTATGAAGTTCAGAGAGCTATTGGGTGTTATTTTGTTTTGAGAGTGTGAGCCAAAATTTCTATATCTTCTTCGGTGAACTTGGTATCGTATTTATAGTCGCTGTTGCTTTGTAACGTTTGATTTATATTGATTTCCTTCATAAATGCTCTTGATGACGTCTGATCGTAACCGTCCAACGGTCCTGCTAAGAAAGATAACAATTAACTCATAATAAACCCGAAAGTAACTGCCTGCGTCGAGTGTTTGTAGGTCTGTCGTACGTCGGAGACTTTGCTTGGAGCTTTTGGTCGATTCTGCATTCGTGATGTTTTGACCGGCGTAAAGTATTCTTGATCGAACGTTATGTTGATCATAGCTCCTCTCAATGATTTGAATATGATTCCTTTAATATACTTAGTGAAATTCCTTAGTTAGGCTTCTGTTCAAATTCAGCGATAGCATACGCTGATTACCATCAGCGATCGCTGAAGATCAAGGAACAACAAGCTTATCTCTGAAGACCTGAAGATCAGCTATCACACCAAAAGACCATTCGGCGAAAGTCGAAGACCAAAGCTGAAGAAAGAGATAATCAACTAAGTGACCTGAAGCGGTTCAGCAATAGCAGCGATTATCTACTCAAAGTGTGAAGTCTTGTGAAGCCTCAACAACACTGAAGTTCATCCTTGAAAGTTCAGTGTCAGCGATCAAATGAAGCTTCCTCTGCAAGACTAAAGATTGATCTTATCCTCGATGAACAAAAGTCAAACCTAGAACCATGTCAGAAAAGGACGTACGACTGGTCTCTTATGTCCCCATCATATCTGATACGGTATTGTTCATATTCGGCCAAAAGCATGGCTGTCTTATTAGCAAGGACAAGCTTCCTATCCAAGCTTGACACGTGGCATATACCTTTTGTCTTGCATTAAATGCAAACAGGTATAAATAAGATGGAGATATCTTCTTCATCTTAATGCATCCTTCTTTCTAGCCTATACCTTCTGTATTCCTTCTTCCTTCCTCTTGTGCATCAAACTGTGTGTTTCTTAAGTTACAATAGAATAGGTGTTGGACTTGTTCTAATTCCGCTTGTAACTGTAAATTTGCTTATTATCTATAAACTCATTTAAAAACCAAAATCTGTGTGTTTGTATTCAACCCCCCCTTCTACAAACCGTTTACTTAATATTTAACTCTTGTAGACCCTTATTGGGACCAACAAGTGGTATCAGAGCGGTGTTGTTATCTTTCTCTTTAAAATATTTTTCTTAATATCATATTTTAAAATGACAAACCCTAATACGAACTACAACGATAATGGATCTTTAGCTAAACCTCCAAGGTTCAGCCATGATAATTTCCCACTATGGAAAGAAAGAATGTCACTTTTTCTAGAGGGATCTGATCCTAAGATCCCATACTATGTAGAAAACGGACCTTTCGTTCCTACAACAATAGTAGCAAGTGTTCCTGCCACTAATACTACCCCAGCCGTCGCTAAAAGGAGTATTGTAAAAACTCCAGATCGATGGACTGAGGAAGACAAGAAAGAAGTTGCTATTAATGCGAAAGCACGATCTATATAGCAATGTCTTTGCCTGATGAAGTATATCATTCAGTAATGAAAATGAGAACTTTGAAAGCTATGTGGGATACCCTATGTATCTAATATGAAGGAACCTCTGAGGTTCAAGTAACGAGATGTATAAACCTCGTAAGACAATATGAGAGTTTTGTGCATCACAAAGGTGAATCTCTCTCTCAAATTCACCAGCATTTCAACTGTTTCTTGATTGATCTTGTAACAGTCAACAGAGTGTATTCAAACGCTGAAAAACTGACAAAATTCATGGAGACACTACCCGATCAATGGGCAGTGTATACTACATGTTTAAAACTGTCAAAGAATCTTGAAACTTTATCCTTAAGAGCACTATATGGGATGCTCTTAAATGAGGAACAATCCCAACTTTTAAGGAAGAACCTTATTAATGAACTCAAAGGTGCCAAAAGTACTTCTTTGGCACTTGTGACTTCAGAGGCAAAAACTCCTAAAAACTTTCCTTCTTCTTCTATCACCTCCATAACTGAATTAACTCTCTGGCCCTTCTGACCAACAACTTTTGAAGATTTGCTAGAAAGAGTAACTTTCGAAAACCCTCCACTCTCTCTGACTCTGAAAAGCCCAAAACTACTCTAGCTGAGAAAGCTTGAGCTATTTGCTTTAACTGTCAGCGAAAGGGTCACTTCGCCAGCGAATGTCGATCAAAGAAAGTTGCTGCACCTACCACCTCCCAGACCTCTGATAAAAAGGAGAAGTATTTGAAACTCAAAAACAAATACCAAGATCTGAAGAAGAACCAGCATAAAGGCAAAGGTCTAATCGCTGAAGAAGTAGACTGGGATGCTGAAGACGATTGGGCTAAGACCTCTGAAGAGTCTGGGTCTGATCAAGAAGATCTTGCCTTCCTATGTCTAATGGCAAGAATCGAGGACGCTGAAGAAGCTACTGACACTTCTTCCTCTGAGTCTCCTTCCACTCAGGTATTCATCCCCTCTACTACTATTATCTCTGAAAGTGATAACTTGTCAGCCCGTGATGCTATGATTGTGGACTTTAACAATGCTTTAAATGGAAAGATTAAAGCTGAAAAAATAAATACTGATTTATCTGAACAATTAAAAAATTGTCATCTTAAAATCAAAGAACTTTCTAAGATTGAAGAATCCCTGAAAGACCAAGTCTTTGCAAACCAAACTATTAGCATCGAGAAGCAGCAAGCTATTGCTGATAGGGAAAAGGCCATTTCTGATCTTATATCTGAAAAGGCAACCATCGAAGGATGGTATAAGGCTTCTGAAAAAGTCAATAAGATCATCAATGCCCAAATCCCTATGAAAACAAGAAGTGGGTTAGGCTTTAACTCTGAAAAAGAGGAATCAGGGAGTAACCGTTCCATGCTCAAATTTGGAATGTTTGTCTCTTCGATCCCTGATCCTTCTTCTTCAACTTCTTCCTCTCTTTTAAAAGAGAAGGTTCCTTTGTCTAATTCTAAGAAAGTGATCGAGAACAAGTTTCTTGACCAAGTTCCTAAGAAGAAGATCGCTCAGAATAAGAGCAAGAAAGTCTCAGAGAGCAATTCTAAATCTAGGAAGAAGATCTCTGACTTCTCTCAGAGACCAACTCCCAGCATTAAGATTGATCTCATTCCTACCCCTGAAAAGATAGTAATACCTCCAAGGACTATGGAAAAAGGAATTCTTGGTCCTATCCCTGAAAAGGTTCCTGTCTCTTCTCTTTCCTCTCTGAATTCTAAACCTTATAAATATAGGAAGTGCTTTCACTGTGGTGAAACAACCCACATTGCAAGTAAGTGTCTTAATGCTACTAGAGCTGATAAACTAGCTCATGGAAAGAAAGTAGCTCAAGCTGATAAATCAGCGAGAGTGAAATCCACCAAGGTTGCAAAACCAAAGGTGAAGATATCCACTGAAGAGAGTTCTTCAGCTAATAGCTCATCCGCCACTCCTTCCACTAGCAAAGAAGGACCCATAGTAATATGGGTACCTTCAAACAATTAATCCTTTTGTTGTATGCAGAGTGCCAAAGGTATCTGGTATCTCGATAGCGGATGCTCAAGGCATATGACAGGCAGAAAGTCTGTACTCTCTGACTACAAGGAAGAAACTGGTCCTTCAGTGACCTTTGGTGGAAATGGCAAAGGATACACTAAAGGTTATGGAATTCTGTCCAACGGAGCTACCTCGTTTAATCGTGTTGCCTACGTTGAAGGACTGAAACACAATCTCTTAAGTGTTAGTCAGTTATGTGACAAAGACTTCAAAGTTCTATTTCTAAAGAATAGATGTGTTGTCACTGACTTCAATGATAAGCTTTCCCTCTCTAGAAAAAGAGTTGAAAACGTTTATGTTATTAATATGAATAGCTCTCACTCTGAGAACATGTGCTTTATCTCTCGAGCATCCTCAAATGTAAACTGGTTATGGCATAAAAGACTCTCTCATCTCAACTTTAAGACAATAAATGAATTGTCTCAAAAAGATCTAGTCAGAGACCTCCCAAATCATACTTTTACAAAGGAATCTCTTTGTTCAGCGTGTGAAAGAGGAAAGCTGACTAAGGCCTCCTTCAGATCAAAGCAAATTTCTTCAGTGACCGCTCCTCTTCAGCTACTCCACATGGATCTCTTTGGACCTGTAAATGTCCAATCTATATCCGGAAAGAAATACACTTTAGTTATTGTTGATGAATACTCCAGATATACGTGGGTATTTTTCTTACGATCCAAAAGTGATACCCCTGAAATGATAATCTCTTTTATCAAAAGGATGGAAGTTCTGAACAATTTACTTGTTCGCTCCATAAGAAGTGATCATGGTACTGAATTCAAAAACAGTACCTTGGTAAATTTCTTTGAAGAAAAAGGCATCTCTTACAACTTCTCGTCAGTGAGAACTCCTCAGCGAATCGCGTCTTCCAACTCAATTCTGGGCTGAAGCTGTCAATACAGCGTGCTTTACTCAGAATCGATCCCTGATTGTTAAGCGATTCAAGAAGACTTCCTATGAATTATTTCATGGGAGAAGACCAACTCTGAAATATCTTCACATTTTTGGATGTATATGTTACATTCTGAATGACAGAGATCATTTGGGTAAATTCGATCCCAAGGTTGATGATGGTATATTTCTTGGATACTCCTCTGTATCTAAGTCTTTGAGAGTATTCAACAAAAGAAGACAATATGTTGAAGAATCTATGCATGTCAACTTTGATGAATCTCGTCCCATTCATCCTTCTCATAATCTTGATGATGATGAAGAATTGAATGCTTGGATGAAATCTCATTATGGGAACCTGAAACATACTTCAGCAATCAACCTCCTGCTGAAGCTTGTGATAATGAGATCCCTGTAAACCCAACAAGTAATGATCAACCATCTTCAGGGATGAATATTACTCCTCTCAATCAGATTCCTGCTGCTGATATCTCTCTTGGAAATTCCTCTGTGAACAACCAAACTATCTCTAAAAATCAATCTCCTGATTTGATTTTGAATGAAGAACCAGTTGCTGAAACAGGTCCTAATCCAGAAACTGAAGAACAAGTCGCTGATCTGCCGTTGATTCTCTCTCCTCAACCACCAGCTTAGCGATGGACTGCAAATCATCCAATAAATCAAATTATTGGTGATCCCACTGCAGGTATCAAAACACGTAGAGGCACAGGTAATATCTGTCTTTATGTTAATTTCATCTCTCTCTCTGAACCTAAGAAGATAGATGAAGCTATCTCTGATCCTAGCTGGGTTTTAGCTATGCAAGAAGAACTAACTGAATTTCGTAGAAATAAAGTTTGGAATCTTGTTCCAAGACCCTCTGATAAAACTGTTATAGGAACCAAATGGGTTTTCAGAAATAAGCTAGATGAAAACGGGACTATAATTCGCAATAAGGCTAGACTTGTTGCTCAAGGTTATAGACAGGAAGAAGGAATTGACTATGATGAAACCTTTGCACCTGTTGCTCGTTTAGAAGCCATAAGACTCTTTTTAGCTTATGCTTCCCATAAAGACTTCAAAGTTTTTCAAATAGATGTTAAAAGTGCTTTTATAAATGGAAAACTCAGCGAAGAAGTTTATGTTGAACAACCCCCTGGTTTCTCAGACCCTAACCATCCTAGTTATGTTTTTAAACTTGAAAAGGCTCTTTACGAGTTAAAACAAGCTCCTAGAGCTTAGTATGATACCCTCTCTAAATTTCTTCTTAAAGAAAAATTTGTTTGTGGAAAAATTGACCAAACCCTGTTTTTAAGAAAATATAAAGGTCATACTATTCTCGCTCAGATATATGTTGATGACATTATCTTTGGTTCCACAAGACCCAAACTTTGCACTCGTTTCACTGAAAGAATAAAGAAACAATATAAAATGAGTATGATGGGTGAACTAACATATTTTCTAGGCTTACAGATAAAGCAATCTGATAAAGGTATCTTTATTAGTCAAAGCAAATATGTTAAAGACATGTTGAACAAGTTTGACATGAATCAATGCTCAGCAATCAAGACCCCCATGGCTCCTCCTCTGACTCTGAACAAGGACCCTAATGGGAAACCAGTCAATGTCACTGCCTATCGAGGGATGATTGGATCTCTGCTATATCTTACAGCAAGTAGATCCGACATCATGTACTCTACATGTCTCTGCGCTCGGTATCAAGCTGAACCGAAGGAATCCCATCTTATCGCTGTAAAGCGAATCTTCAAATACCTGAAAGGAACTCCAAATCTAGGCCTTTAGTATCCCAAAGGTTTAGGATTTGATCTCATTGGTTACTCTGACATTGATTTTGCAGGTTGTAAAGTTGATAGGAAAAGCACCACTGGTGGGTGTTAGCTACTAGGTGGTAAGTTAATAAGTTGGACAAGTAAAAAGAAAAACTCAGTGTCCACTTCCACCGCTGAAGCTGAATACGTAGCCGCTGGTAGTCTGTCACACCCCGCTAAAGCGGAAACACGAGGCGTGATAGCTCAAGATTTCATAACAATAGGATTAAAACAACACCAACCATCCATTCAAGTACATAATAGTTTAAGTTCAAAATTTACATCGTATCAACTCAAAAGTTCTAACAAAATAAAGTAAACCAAGTGTTTCAACTAAACAGTTTCAAATATAATCATGATTGATGTTGACGCGCCCACATAACAAACGTTTCGGTTAATCTTTTCTTACTCCTGAAAAGCATGATAAAAACAAGGTCAACTACAAGAGTTGGTGAGTTCACAGGTTTTCATATGCACAAAACAGTTTTTATGCAGTTTTCAATTCTTGTGGAACGAACGTTCACATCTTGTATAAATAGTGAAATTTATGAGCATTTAATTAATCCTTGTATTGAGAAACCTGTCAAGGCATAATGTACTCTAGTTCATAGCAAGTATCGAGCCACCACTAAACCTTTCGACCATACAAAAATATTTTTTTATAATTCTACCTTAGCGGTGGGACTAAAACCCCACATATGTAGAACCTTCGTTTTTATAGGTATAGTGCACCCCTACCTGTAGTTTCCAGGTGGGATTGCTATCTACACCCCTACTTTGTCGGTTTTTAGGTGGGATTGTCCGTCCAAATAGCGCTATCCACAAATACCCTCGGCTCCTCACTTGAGTTAATAGTAGTGTACAAACTTTTATGTTACATTTTACTCAATATAACTATTAGTGTACATGCCTTAGTGCCCACAACATCAAATTTAACAAGATTTCATAATCATAATGACAATGGCTCATAAAACACATTCAATCATGCTTTTCACCCCAAAACGTATAAAACACTTTGAAAGAGGGGCTGTGAATACTCACTTTATAGCAACGCTCCGCAACGCAAAACAATACAATCCGAATCTCCGCACAACGACCTAACGCTTCCCTATCAAAGAGTAATACTCAAAACCGTCACTTATAGGTCTAATACTACTTAGAGGTGAATAAATCTTAAGCCCATAAGTGTCTATATATGTCCAATTATACAAAATGCCCATATGCTCATTAATATCGTAATTTATACCGAAAGTGATCTTATTATCCATCACATGATCAATATTTATAAAAATCAATTAAGTCCAGAATTTCTCTTCTGGACAGAAACTAATTGTCCTAAAAATGATCCGTTTTCAAGGGCTTCCAAAATGATCTAGTTTCCTATATTTTTATATAAGATAAAGTACTGAGTTATGGTCTTTGTGACCAAATTTCATGCCTTTTGGACATGTACAAGTTGTTCAAATAATTCATGCAAAACATTATGTCACAACCAGTAAAACATATTACACCATGTTAGTAAATCACTCACCTGAGGAGTTATACTCAGTGTTTTCTAGAATTTCCAGTTGGATTAGAATCATAACTCATAAAGGAAACTTTTGAGATAAGAATCACGGATTTTGAAGAAGTTATGAAGGAGGTATGACACTACAAAGTTGCATGCACAATTCTGTCATTAGCTGACAGATTGCACACTTAACTTTAATAAATTGATTAGTGCCTCAAAACATCATATTTTTGCATGAAACTGGATCCATATGAATACTAACTCATAAAATGAAGTTCTAGAAGAAGAATCATGCATTAAAGACAAATAACAAAGGAGATACTAACACACAAAGTAGAGTTTAGCTGCTGGTGGTTTCACAGATTGCACACCTAAAGTATTTTAGGTGTTTGGAGGGTCAAAACTCCATATTTTTAAGTGATTCTACTTGCAAACTGAAGATAACTCATAAATATAACTCTCAAAAGAAGAATCAACCTTTTTCATTGAGTTTTGAAAGAGATATGGCCATTTGGACATGCATGCTCAATTCTGTCGTTGTTTGACAGTTTGCACACTCATTTTGTTTTAATCATTTGAAACTTCAAATAACCATATTTTTGAATGAAATTAGATGCATATGAAAGGTCACTCATTAAGCTAACTTCCAGAAGAAAAATCAAGTGATTTGGAAAAATATTCAAAGAGTTATGGTCGTTCAAAGTAGGGTTTACCTACTGTTGAACTTCCAGATGCACATGCATCTTGTTATGAGCATTTGGGGGGTCAAAACTCAATGTTTTTGAGTGAGACCACTTGTATTAGAACCCCAACTCACTAAATAAACTTGTAGAAAGAAGATTCATGATATTTGAACATAAAAATTGTAAGAAATTGACGATTTACCCACATGCATGAATCTGCCAGAACCAAAATAACCATTTTTGTTCAAGAACACATAAAATCATGATTTTTCCTCTATTCTCTTGAGTTTTATTTGTGTAGGTCATAGATTATCACCATTTTATAAACATTTTACATGTTTTGGTGTAAAATCTCTCCACAAACTCAGAATTTTTGGATATTAGAAGAAGTAGCTAAAAAAAATGTAAGAAAAGTGGGGTTTTCACCCAAAAGTGGTAAGAAAATGAGGGTAAAGTTGTTACCTTGTTTGGATGATGATTAGAGCTTCTAAATCCTTGTATGAACTTGATCTTGATGATGATTTGAAATGAGAAATGGCTGGAGTTTTTGTTTTAGAGAGGGAGAAAATGTCTCTTCACTTCTAGAGAGAGAGGTGAGAGCAAATTTTGAATTTTGAACATGCAAAATGAGGAGAAAATGAAAAAAAAATGTATTTATATGGGGGTTTAGAGAGGAGGCCGGCCATGGGGGCCCACTCCTCTCAAAATCATATATTTGTTTTATAAATAAAATAAAACTCAAGCCCAATTAAGAATACAATGTCATTTTCTCAATTTTTGGCCCTTTTTCCTCAAAATGTAAGCCCAAAAGTGATAAAATCCTATAAAAATAGAAGTTTTATATTTGAAACATTAAAACTATATATTTTATATACATTGGGTATAAATTAGAGCATTTGGCACTATATAGGACATTTCGGCCAGTTACGGGTCCGTACCGAACTTTCTAAGCAGTTACCGGAAACTCTAGAAATTTTTCGGTCAATCTAATCTAACCAACTCCTATACTTATAATTTAACTATAATAACACTAATAAACTTAATAAAAGCTAACATGAAGATTCAAATTTGACAGTTGTCACAGTCTCCCCCTGTTAGAGAAATTTCGTCCCGAAATTTAAGAACTAGCTCGCTCCGAGGCATTCGCGAACAGCCTAGGATACTTATGCTTCATGGAATCTTCTTGTCCCCAAGTATACTCTGGCCATGCTTCGCATTCCAGCGAACTTAAATAATAGGGATTTTACTGCGCCTCAACCGTTCAACTGCGACGAAGTGTAATCGATCATTAATCTGAACGTCGTCCATTAAGAATTTATTCAGATTCGACACATGGAACCTGTCGTGGATGACACTTAAATTCTGTGGTAACTTCAATTTATACGCCATCGGTGCAAATTTTTTTTTTTCTTGTATTTCGAATGGACCAATATATCTGGGATCCAACTTTCCTCTCTTCCGGAAACATACTAGACCTTTCCATGGTGATACCTTCAAAAGTACTTTATCACCTACTTGGAATTCTAATGGCTTTCGCTGATTATCCGCATAACTCTTCTGACGATCTCTTGCTGTCTTGAGTCTTTCTTTGATGATTGAGATTTTGTCAGTGGTTTCCTGAATAATATCGGGCGTGGTCAACTGTCTATCTCCGATTTCTAACCAGCTAATTGGTTATCTACATTTTCGTCCGTATAGGGCTTCGTACGGTGCACACTGAATGCTAGTGTGATAGCTGTTGTTATAAGAGAATTCAACAAGTGCTTGGTGGGTATCCCAACTCCCACCAAAATCTATTGCACATGCACGCAGCATATCCTCTAACGTTTGAGTAGTTCTTTCCGATTGACCATCTGTTTGAGGATGATAGGCAGTGCTATAATCTAGACGCGTACCTAAAGCCTTTTGAAGAGATTGCTAAAAATTGCGATGTAAATCGTGTATATCTATCCGAAATAATGGAAATAGGCACACCATGACGTGTAACTATTTCATTTACATAGATTTGTGCACGCCTTTCCATGCTGAAATCTTCGAGAATGGGAATGAAATGAGCTGATTTTGTAAGTCGATCAACTATAACCCATATAGAATCGTGTTCTTTTTCCAGTCCTGGGTAGCTTGGTTATGAAATCCATAGTTATTTTCTCCCATTTCCATTGGGGAATTTCGGGTTATTGAAGTAGAACAGATGGTTTATGATGTTCGGTCTTAACTTGAGCACAAGTTAAGCACTTGCTTACATACTCAGCAATATCTTTCTTCATTCCCGGCCACCAATAATATTGCTTCAGATCTTTATACATCTTATCAGCTCTTGGGTGAACCGAATATCTGGATCGATGGGCTTCATCCAAGATAGTTGATCGTGAATATCCAACCTTTGTTAACCATACTTTATTTTTGAAGTAATGAACTTCATCTAATTGTAATTCAAATTCTTTCTCTAAGTGATGCAAGGTCTGATGCTTCAATTTTTCGCCTTTCAAAGCTTCCCTTTGTGCTTCAAGAATTTGTGTCTTTAGACTTGTTCGAACCATCACTCCTATAGACCATGCTCTCGTCGACATCACTCTTTCCTTTCTGCTTAATGCGTCGGCTACTACGTTAGCCTTGCCTGGATGGTACTTTATTTCACATTCATGGTCACTAAGTAGTTCAACCCCTCTTCTTTGCCTCATATTAGGCATTTTCTGATCAAGAATGTGTTGAAGGCTTTTGTGATTAGTGAAAATGGTGCACTTAGTACCATAGAGATAGTGCCTCCAAATTTTGAGTGCGAACACCACCGTCCCTAATTCCAAATCATGGGTGGTGTAATTCTTCTCATGAACCTTTAGTTGTCTCGACGCATATGCAATGACTTTATCCTTTTGCAACATTTCACATCCTATCCCTTGATGTGAAGCATCACAGTAAACTACAAAGTTATCCATTCTCTCTGGTAAAGCCAAAATCGGTGCGTTGCATAATTTATGTTTGAGAGTCTGAAATGCTTCCTCTTGTTTCTCTCCCCAAATAACTTCTTATCCTTTTGGGTTAGCGTTGTTGGTGGTTGTGCGATTCTGGAGAAACTTTCGATGAATCGCCGATAGTAACCTGCCAATCCCAGAAATTGACGGATCTCGCTTGGTGTCTTCGGGCTTCCCGTTTCTTAATGGCCTCGATCTTAGCCGGATCAACAGGAATTCCCTTTCCATTTACTACGTGACCAAGGAAATGTACTTCGCGCATCCAGAATTCGCATTTGGAGAATTTGGCGTTCAACTTTTCGCTTCTTAGCAATTCTGGAATCAACCTCAAATGTTGTTCATGCTCTTTCCTATTGCGAGAATAAACGAGTATATCGTCTATAAACACGATCATGAACTTGTCTAGGTATGGTCGCCATACCCTATTCATCAATTCCATGAACACTGTTGGTGCGTTTGTTAGCCCGAAAAGCATAACTAGGAACTCGTAGCGACCGTAACAAGTTCTAAACGCTGTCTTAGGAATATCTTCTTCCTGAAATCTCATCTGGTGATATCCCGATCGAAGATCGATATTTGAGAAGTACGTAGCACCTTGTAGTTGATCGAATAGGTCATCTATTCGAGGAAGGGGGTATTGGTTCTTGATAGTCAACTTATTGAGTTTCCTATAATCGATACACATTCGGAAGGATCCATCCTTCGTTTTAACAAACAAGATTGGAGCTCCCCAAGGTGAAGAGCTGGGTCGATGAATTCGTTATCGAGTAACTCCCGAAGTTGTTCCGCGCTCTTGCATTTCCGACAGTGCTAACCGGTATTGTGATTTTGCTACAGGCGCGACTCCTGGAACTAACTCTATGCCAAACTCAACTTGTCTTTGCGGGGGTAATCCAGACAACTTATCTGGGAATACCTCAGAATAATCCCCTATTATCGGAAGATCTTGAACGCTATTTTCCTTGTTCTTCTTATCCTTAACATGAGACAAAAATGCAATGCAATCCTTTCTCAAGTAATTTCGCATCTTCATACTCCTCACCATTTTAATACTCCTCCTGGTTTCTCTCTGTGTACTTCACGTATTTCTCCGTCGGGTAGTGGAACATAAATGATCTTCTTAGAACAACAAATTACAGCTCGGTATTTAGACAATCAATTCATACCCACAATTATATCAAAGTTTTTTAACTTGATTGGGATTATGTCTATGCTAAAGTTCCTTCATCTTTCTCTTACTTTAAGCTTTGTCTCTTGCGAATATTCCCGGATGATTAACATTGTTGGTGAGCCTGGTTGCCAAATTCACCGCATCTTGAAGGGTTTTTGGGTTTGTCGACATAACGTCTCCACGTATTTCAAGAGATAAACCTCGGACATACCTGTCGAGTTGATTTTTATCAGGCGTCACCAAATGTGGTACCATCTTTGCCAGTTCATGGAAACATGCAGTATAAGAGTCTATATCATTTCTCTTCATTTCATGATTCCATAGCTTCGCTTCCAACTTCTGGATTTCGCTACTCGGCAGTATTCCTCTTAGAGCATCTTTTGGAATTCCTCCCAAGTACGACTGTTGGCTGCTTCTCGGCCTCGGGTTTGCACTTGGGTATTCCACCAGGTCAATGCTCGTCCTTGTAGTAGACAGGTGGTAAACTGCACTTTATTTCCTTCAGTGCACTTGCTGATGTGGAGAATGGACTCCATATTCTCAATCCATGTCGGTAATCTAACACCTCCTTCAGTTCCATGGAATTTCTTCTGGTTGTAGGTCCTAAAAGCTTTGTATGTGCATTCTCTATCTCCACTTGCTCCAGATCCTTAGTTGTTTCCCGAATTAGCATTTAGACCCGCTACTACTTGACTAACGATGTTCGAAAGTGCCGCGATGAGTTGCTCAGACATAAGTCGCGCGATCTCGATGTTTTCTCTCCTCGAAGACATTGTCTTTAGGCCTATGCATCGGTTCATGTTGAGGTTGGGTCATTACTATTACTACTTATGTCGAGTCTACTTAACTAAATTATGCATATAAATCACTCGCTTCCTAAAATCATAGGTTTAAGATCACATAACTTCAATATCCAACAAAAATAATTCTCAAAAGACAACAAATATCTTAGAGTTCTAATAGTGAGCTACATGCCACCAAAATAAGTTCCCAAGTTTAACCAACAAAGTAGTCAAAACATTCTCTCCTATATTGACTAGTTACATAGCCTAAAAATTCAGCAGAGTACTTTGTAGATGAGTGAGACATATCGAACTGCCTTAATAACAAATTTAATTACTAAATGTACTTTAGTAAATAACCATTCATAAAATGCTTATGCAAACTCACACTTATGACCATGCTTTTCATTTGGGCAAGAAGTTCCTAATATAATTGTTCCATGTCTCCCTTATACATATTAATTTAGACATAGGTGATCAGGCTTTGCCTAATACCAATATGCTAAGTTGACACTTATTCCAATTATACCAGTAGTAAACTTCTAAAACTAAAGTTAGTTTAGAAATATAGTTTTCGAAAACTTTTGGTTATAGAATTTGGTTTTTATAGAAAAACCGGTGTTCTCTATAACCTATGGCTCTGATACCAAGTCTGTCACACCCCGCTAAAGCGGAAACACGAGGCGTGATAGCTCAAGATTTCATAACAATAGGATTAAAACAACACCAACCATCCATTCAAGTACATAATAGTTTAAGTTCAAAATTTACATCGTATCAACTCAAAAGTTCTAACAAAATAAAGTAAACCAAGTGTTTCAACTAAACAGTTTCAAATATAATCATGATTGATGTTGACGCGCCCACATAACAAACGTTTCGGTTAATCTTTTCTTACTCCTGAAAAGCATGATAAAAACAAGGTCAACTACAAGAGTTGGTGAGTTCACAGGTTTTCATATGCACAAAACAGTTTTTATGCAGTTTTCAATTCTTGTGGAACGA
Source organism: Silybum marianum (assembly GCA_036898165.1). Taxonomy (NCBI): domain Eukaryota; kingdom Viridiplantae; phylum Streptophyta; class Magnoliopsida; order Asterales; family Asteraceae; genus Silybum; species Silybum marianum. The sequence continues at coordinate 6,873,359 of CM072540.1, read as the reverse complement.
ACGTTCACATCATGTATAAATAGTGAAATTTATGAGCATTTAATTAATCCTTGTATTGAGAAACCTGTCAAGGCATAATGTACTCTAGTTCATAGCAAGTATCGAGCCACCACTAAACCTTTCGACCACACAAAAATATTTTTTTATAATTCTACCTTAGCGGTGGGACTAAAACCCCACATATGTAGAACCTTCGTTTTTATAGGTATAGTGCACCCCTACCTGTAGTTTCCAGGTGGGATTGCTATCCACACCCCTACTTTGTCGGTTTTTAGGTGGGATTGTCCGTCCAAATAGCGCTATCCACAAATACCCTCGGCTCCTCACTTGAGTTAATAGTAGTGTACAAACTTTTATGTTACATTTTACTCAATATAACTATTAGTGTACATGCCTTAGTGCCCACAACATCAAATTTAACAAGATTTCATAATCATAATGACAATGGCTCATAAAACACATTCAATCATGCTTTTCACCCCAAAACGTATAAAACACTTTGAAAGAGGGGCTGTGAATACTCACTTTATAGCAACGCTCCGCAACGCAAAACAATACAATCCGAATCTCCGCACAACGACCTAACGCTTCCCTATCAAAGAGTAATACTCAAAACCGTCACTTATAGGTCTAATACTACTTAGAGGTGAATAAATCTTAAGCCCATAAGTGTCTATATATGTCCAATTATACAAAATGCCCATATGCTCATTAATATCGTAATTTATACCGAAAGTGATCTTATTATCCATCACATGATCAATATTTATAAAAATCAATTAAGTCCAGAATTTCTCTTCTGGACAGAAACTAATTGTCCTAAAAATGATCCGTTTTCAAGGGCTTCCAAAATGATCTAGTTTCCTATATTTTTATATAAGATAAAGTACTGAGTTATGGTCTTTGTGACCAAATTTCATGCCTTTTGGACATGTACAAGTTGTTCAAATAATTCATGCAAAACATTATGTCACAACCGGTAAAACATATTACACCATGTTAGTAAATCACTCACCTGAGGAGTTATACTCAGTGTTTTCTAGAATTTCCAGTTGGATTAGAATCATAACTCATAAAGGAAACTTTTGAGATAAGAATCACGGATTTGGAAGAAGTTATGACGGAGGTATGACACTACAAAGTTGCATGCACAATTCTGTCATTAGCTGACAGATTGCACACTTAACTTTAATAAATTGATTAGTTCCTCAAAACATCATATTTTTGCATGAAACTGGATCCATATGAATACTAACTCATCAAATTAAGTTCTAGAAGAAGAATCATGCATTAAAGACAAATAACAAAGGAGATACTAACACACAAAGTAGAGTTTAGCTGCTGGTGGTTTCACAGATTGCACACCTAAAGTCTTTTAGGTGTTTGGAGGGTCAAAACTCCATATTTTTAAGTGATTCCACTTGCAAACTGAAGATAACTCATAAATATAACTCTCAAAAGAAGAATCAACCTTTTTCATTGAGTTTTGAAAGAGATATGGCCATTTGAACATGCATGCACAATTCTGTCGTTGTTTGACAGTTTGCACACTCATTTTGTTTTAATCATTTGAAACCTCAAATCACCATATTTTTAAATGAAATTAGATGAATATGAAAGGTAACTCATTAAGCTAACTTCCAGAAGAAAAAGCAAGTGATTTGGAAAAATATTCAAAGAGTTATGGTCGTTCAAAGTAGGGTTTACCTACTGTTGAACTTCCAGATGCACATGCATCTTGTTATGAGCATTTGGGGGGTCAAAACTCAATGTTTTTGAGTGAGACCACTTGGATTAGAACCCCAACTCACTAAATAAACTTGTAGAAAGAAGATTCATGATATTTGAACATAAAAATTGTAAGAAATTGACGATTTACCCACATGCATGAATCTGCCAGAACCAAAATAACCATTTTTGTTCAAGAACACATAAAATCATGATTTTTCCTCTATTCTCTTGAGTTTTATTTGTGTAGGTCATAGATTATCACCATTTTATAAACATTTTACATGTTTTGGTGTAAAATCTCTCCACAAACTCAGAATTTTTGGATATTAGAAGAAGTAGCTAAAAAAATGTAAGAAAAGTGGGGTTTTCACCCAAAAATGGTAAGAAAATGAGGGTAAAGTTGTTAACTTGTTTGGATGATGATTAGAGCTTCTAAATCCTTGTATGAACTTGATCTTGATGATGATTTGAAATGAGAAATGGCTGGAGTTTTTGTTTTAGAGAGGGAGAAAATGTCTCTTCACTTCTAGAGAGAGAGGTGAGAGCAAATTTTGAATTTTGAACATGCAAAATGAGGAGAAAATGAAAAAAAAAATGTATTTATATGGGGGTTTAGAGAGGAGGCCGGCCATGGGGGCCCACTCCTCTCAAAATCATATATTTGTTTTATAAATAAAATAAAACTCAAGCCCAATTAAGAATACAATGTCATTTTCTCAATTTTTGGCCCTTTTTCCTCAAAATGTAAGCCCAAAAGTGATAAAATCCTATAAAAATAGAAGTTTTATATTTGAAACATTAAAACTATATATTTTATATACATTGGGTATAAATTAGAGCATTTGGCACTGTATAGGACATTTCGGCCAGTTACGGGTCCGTACCAGACTTTCTAAGCAGTTACCGGAAACTCTAGAAATTTTTCGGTCAATCTAATCTAACCAACTCCTATACTTATAATTTAACTATAATAACACTAATAAACTTAATAAAAGCTAACATGAAGATTCAAATTTGACAGTTGTCACATAGTTGTTGTGCTCAAATCCTTTGGATGAGAAATCAACTCAGAGACTACGATCTAAAGCTCTCTAAGATTCCTATATATTATGATAGCACTAGTGCTATTGCAATCGCTAACAACCCTGTACTTCATTCAAAAACCAAGCACATTGAGATCCGATATCATTTTATCAGAGATCATGTGATGAATGGTGAGGTTGAACTTCATTTTGTTCCTACTGAATATCAGCTCGCTGATCTTTTCACCAAGCCTCTTGATGAGACTAGATTCAATCTACTTATCAGTGAACTTGGTATGTTGAACGCTGAATAAAATATTTATTCAGTGAACAACAAATTTAGTGATACAAAGAAAAGCCTTCAATCTCTCCATTCGCTGAACTCTGATTCAGTGATATCTGTGTACTCTCACTCAGGTATTATATTTTATTTCTCCTTTATTCTTAAAGAAAAAACCCATCACTGATAATCCTATATTATTTTTTTCTCCTTGATTCATTAAAATATTTTAAAAATTAAGAAAAGGACACGTCAGACCTTTTTCTGACACACGACGGACCACGACGTTTCCATTCCAACTCCTTTCTTGGAACGTGCGCCAGGTCATCATTTCTTTTTCAAAAAGCTAAAACCGTCGTTTAGCCTCATTTCTCTCTCCTCTTGCTATTTAAGCACTTCTTTTAGCTTACTTGCTTCCTTCCGCTTTCATAACTTTCCTAAAGGCAAAAGAAACCTTCGAATCTTCAAGTTTTCTCCAAGAACACCAAGAACACGCACTTGTGCGTTTTTCTCCTTCACTCAACTAAGGTTTGATCTAAACCTAAACTTAAGAACTGGAAACAACTTGTTTCACCTTTCTTACCTATTTCATTCTTAAAAATCGATAAAATCTTGCTTTTAGAGTGAAAAATAAATTCTATACTTTCAAAACCCTGTTCTTAGAACAGAAGATTTCTTTTTCAAAGTTTTATCCTCTTTCTAATTTATTTTTTTAAAATTTTTTATTGTTTTTTTATTACCAACAAGCATTTTGATATTATTCATCAAAATAGTTGTTTCTTTGATCTTACATTCGGTACTTTTTATACCAAAACTCTGGTTTATACATTCATGTATTAAAACCATGATTTATCTCTTTGGTGTTGCCATTTTTCCTACAGAAATGGCATCTGCTTCCAACATCGCTGAAACTACTGCTGCTGAAAACCAGTTGGTCGCTGCACCAAACTGCCAATTCGAGCTGGAAAAGTCAACCTTCAAGCCATGCAATTACATTGCATTAGTGGACATTCCCTCTGAACGCCCTCGGTTCAAAGACGCTGCAACTTTCCTCAAGGCATGCCCTCTGATGTATGTCTTCGTCCACAACCCAGTGGGCATTACCTCTCACCTTCAGGCTCTCTGGTACACGACGCAATGTACCACTCTGACAACGGACAAGGGCACTGTCCTCCCTGCTATTGCCTTCACAATCCCTGAACTTGGATTCTTCTCGTTCTCAGCGGGGTTCGTACGCAAGGCGCTAAGACTCCCTCAGCGCAAGAAGGGTGTGCAATGGGGTGCTGAACCAACTAAGAAACAGATAGATGCTTTCTTGGACTCCATTGGCTACAAATGGGAGAACCCCTCAGTGAAGACGGTGGGTTCAAAGCTAGAAAAGAAGCGACTCCCTGCTCAAGGGCAGTACATTTTAACCCAGGTCATTCAGTGCCTGGGGTCCAAAGTTGGCTCCCATGATCAGGTGAGCAAGCATTTTCAAGACCTTGCCTATTCTCTCTGCACAGGTCATCCTTTGAACTACGCTGACTACATCTTTAGCGATATGTGTAGCCGCCTCAACGCCAATACTAGACATACCGTTATCCCTTACCCCCGTTTCTTCTCCACCATCCTTGAAGAGGTTTTGGGGAGAGCTACCCGAAAGTCGGTGACTTTGCCTTCTCAATGGTAGGGAAGAAGTCCCTGGATCTTGAGGAACGTCCAGGTGATGCTCCTCTCACTCCCTACATGCTGCAAATAATAGGAGCACCTCTTTCAGTGACCTCGCTGCCCATCCCCTTAGTGAGTACCCAAGGCACTGCTGCTGCTGCTAAGAGGAAAACCCCAACTGATGGTCATAAGAAGACCATCGCCTCAAAGAAGCCCAAGAAGGTGGTCTCTCAACAGACCATCCTCTCTGATTTTGGTGTACTACAAACACCACCCTCATCCACAACCACTCCAACGGTTTCTGCTGCCGTTGAAGCTTCATCAGCACTACCACCACCATCAGTGACTAAGGTCTCTGAAGGTGTTATAGACAGCTCTGCTGAAGCTGGATCAGGTACTACTCTCACTGCCTTCTCTACCTCTTCCATCTCTACTTCTTTGGTCCTCACATCAGCAAGTGACTCAGCGATAGTTGTCCCTATTCCTGATGATGCTGAAATGCACGTAGTCCAAACCTCAGTATTGTTTAGGCAATCTAAGTTTTGGAAAGCCAATATCAAAGGACCTCAGAGTGTCTCTTTCAGATACTCTAAGACACTGGTCAGTGATCCTCAAGACACTACCTCTGCAAAAGTAGTCCCTAAGAGTAATCCTCATGATATTCTCAAGGAAATAATGCTACGTTTCATCCATCATCTGATCCGGATTCATTTATTGACTCTTTGTCAATGTCATCAGCTGCTGCCACTGCTCCTGTCTACTCAGCAACAACAACCACCACCACCACCACCACCACTTCGAAGACGACGATGAAGTCTCCTCAGCGCCCTCCAAGTGCTAAAAAGCTTAGGGATGTCAAGATGGAGAACCAAGCCCCCAAGCTTCTTCCCAGGGTCACTGAGTTACCTCCTGTGTCTCTACCTGGTCCCACATTTCCTGCCATTGACTATTTAGTCAATGAATGTGCTCTCACCAGGCCAAGGGTGGACTCGCTGCAAACTTCAGCTGAGTTAATCTTCTGGCAGGTCGCTGGTACTCCTGGAATGAAGACGAACATCAGCAACCTGGTGTCTGACGTTCAGTATCTAAAGGAGGAGCACAAGGACCTTCGCCAATCCCTCATCAACATTGAGCAAAAGGTCGATGCTCAGGCCGCTATCCTCGAGTCTATTCGAAAGGCTCAGACCGAAGTGATGCGGGCTCTCTCAAGGCTCGGTGGGCCTGGTCCCTCATTTGTTGTTGTTGATCGGACCATGCTTCAGGACGTGCAAACGAATGTTCGCACTGTGATGTTCCACGTTCTACCCATGATAACATTGAGGGGGAGAAGGTGGCCAAAGAGTTCGCTGACGAAATAATCGGCGAGTACAACCGGAGGTTCCCTAAGGAAAGGATCTCTCCCTACATCCAAAGAGCAGAACCTTCCTTCGCTGAAAGGTTTGCTGATGATGATGATGAAGAAGAGGATGATGAAGAAGAAGCAGAAGAGGAACGCATCCCTCACTTTGATGATGATTATGATGATGATGACATGGGATTTGCAATGGAACATTTCAGAATGTCCAGACCAGGCACATCTCAGCTAGAGCCCTTAGGGGACGGATCTGGTCCCTCAGGCAACGGATCACATGAAGTGGTTGATCTTGATGCCCTAATCCCACAAACAGAGGGGGAGACCGCTGACAAGGTATCTCTTCAGCTTATCCCTTATATTACTCCTCTCGCTGAAACCCCCTCTATAACCTCTCCTCCTTCAAACCCTCTCTCTGATAAATCTCCTTCTTTCTCTCCTTCCCTCAGTGATCCCCATCCCCCAAAGGACTCATCCACAAGGAGGGAACCTTCTTCTAAAGAGCAGTTTATGTACATAGTGGAAACTGACTCTGAGGAAGAAGAAGGCCTCATTCCCAGACGTCGCGTTCAGAAGCAGATCATAAGCGAGCCTAAAGAGGAAGAAAGGCGAATAAAATTCCTAAGGGAATTCGAATCCAAAAGAATAAGGGTACCCCATGAAGACCCAATAAACGTTGTACCATTCAGGATGGTAGATGAATTCTACTTTCTATCCAAAGAAGAGAGAGAACAAGCATTGGAATCTCAGAGGATCAGAGATGAAGAAATAAAGCAAACCGAGAATGATCTTGCTTTAGCAAGGAAGATTCTCAGGGAAGACTCAGCAAGAGACAAAGTGGCCAAAGAACAATTGGAAAAGAGTGAACGGCTCGCTGCAGCTCTTCTTCAAAAAGAACTTGCACAAGAAAACCTGAATGTAGATCCCATTCTCGCTCAACAGAAGATTCTCACTGCACTAACCACTGAAGCCATAACTCAGAAAGACAAAGAACTGAATTGGTGCACAGAGATGCTGAACTTTCGAAGATCTGATGCCAAAATCATTCACGCAACTATCCAAGGGCGACACTCCAACAGACGTGGTCCAAAGGTATATGTAAGAATGACAAGGCCATCCAGAACAGAGAGAAAAAGAGCAAAATTCTTAAGATTATATGGATACACTGAATGGTTCGAAATCAGAGATGCCATTCAGGGTTCTAAATCCAAGTTCAAGAATGTGGTAGAAGATGAGTTGAATCAGTTGCTATAAAGAATGTCACAACATGTGCAAGTTCCCTTTTCCCTGAATCATCTAAGAAGAAAAGATCGACCGCAGAAGGTAGTTCAAGTTCTAAGAATGAGCATGAAACTAAATTTGATTATCAAAGCATTCTTGGTCATCTCGAGCTCCCTGATATATCAATGCTTTGTACCTCTCTCCCTCAAGACCGAAGATATGAAGAAGATGAAATCATCTCACTGCTTGAACCTGGTATGGTATTCTTAGATAATGAAGGATTCTTAGGACTCTTTAGAAACCAAGAAATTCACAAGGCCCCAGCCTCTCTCATAAAGATCATGCTTTGGCGCTGCTGGTCAGATACCCCTCTGATGAATCGACAGAAGATACTTTATGAGAATGAGTTACAAAGACGAAACGAGAATATCTCTGACTAGTTATAGATTTCTATTTCCTTTGTAATATTTCTTCAGTGTACAAGTACTTTACTTTTATTATTGTAATTTAATTTCTCTGTAATTTCTTCAGATTATATTTAATGAAATTCAATCAGAGTACTTTACTCCATCCTAGTACTGAAAAGATCCCTGAAAACAGTAAAAGGGACAATGAACATAAGAGTTCTATTTTCGTTACACTATCTTCACTCACTGATCTTTCACTTTGAAAATTCAATCAGTGAATGTACTTTAAGCTTATTTACTTGTAAAAATTGTTCTTTCATATCCTTATAAATGAAACTCAATTCAGATAGTAGACTAGCTGAAAAAGGCTTTACATATTAGTACTTAGAAAATTTTTCTTTAAATGTTTCCTAAGTCCTTAGTAGTCTCTTAAAGCAATTTTGCTATGTTGCTTAATCATAATCAAATAGGGGGAGATTGTTGATCATAACTCCTCTTAATGATTTGAATATGATTCCTTTAATATACTTAGTGAAATTCCTTAGTTAGGCTTCTGTTCAAATTCAGCGATAGCATACGCTGATTACCATCAGCGATCGCTGAAGATCAAAGAACAACAAGCTTATCTCTGAAAACCTGAAGATCAACTATCACACCAAAAGACCATTCGGCGAAAGTCGAAGACCAAAGCTGAAGAAAGAGATAATCAACTAAGTGACCTGATGCGGTTCAGCAATAGCAGCGATTATCTACTCAAAGTGTGAAGTCTTGTGAAGCCTCAACAACACTGAAGTTCATCCTTGAAAGTTCAGTATCAGCAATCAAATGAAGATTCTTCTGCAAGACTAAAGATTGATCTTATCCTCGATGCACAAAAGTCAAACCTAGAACCATGTCAGAAAAGGACGACGACTGGTCTCTTATGTCCCCATCATATCTAACACGGTACTGTTCATATTCGGCCAAAAGCATGGTTGTCTTATTAGCAAGGACAAGCTTCCTATCCAAGCTTGAGACGTGGCATATACCTTTTGTCTTGCATTAAATGCAAACGGGTATAAATAAGATGGAGATATCTTCTTCATCTTAATGCATGCTTCTTTCTAGCCTATACCTTCTGTATTCCTTCTTCCTTCCTCTTGTGCATCAAACTGTGTGTTTCTTAAGTTACAATAGAATAGGTGTTGTACTTGTTCTAATTCCGCTTGTAACTGTAAATTTGTTTATTATCTATAAACTCATTTAAAAACCAAAATCTGTGTGTTTGTATTCAACCCCCCCTCCTTCTACAAACTGTTTACTTAATATTTAACTCTTGTAGACCCTTATTGGGACCAATAGTTTACATCTGTCGTCGAACGTTTTACTCGACCATTGCTCTTTGGGTCTTTGGCTAGTATTCGAAGGTCATGAAAAGTCTTCGGTCGGGCGTTTGATATTTTTGCCCAAACAGTTTGCCACCAAATTCGAAATTTAAGCGGGAAGCTTTATTTTTGAATTTTGTCGAGACATGCGTCGTTCGTTTGCTGAGGGGAACGGAGTCATTTGGTTTTGGGTGGGAATAGTTAGGATTCTAACTTATCCAATTAATTTCGGCTGATGAGGCGATGATACCCGTCTGGAAGATGATAGACCTTGATGATGTCATGCGTTCGTGTGAGCGCACGTGGGTAGCTGTCATAGACAGGTGTCATCCATTCGTCGAGCGAATGCAGAGAGGTGCGGACAGGTGTCGTCACAGGGGGATGGGGCGACGTTTGGAGAGGGCATAAAAAGGATGACTTTGCTTTTACTCTCCCCCCGGCCACTCACGATTTTTGAGCGAGCGAATATTCCCAATCCCCGTGATTCCGTTCTTTCCATTTTTGAGGTTTTTAGGCCTCCAAATAATAGATGGCCTCACAAAATTTTGGTACGATTCTTCTTTTTTTTATGCGTAAAATGTCTGTAGCCAAGAAACCCGTTAAAGGTTGGGAAGAGTTCTCGTTCTTTGAAGCGTTAAAAAATTTAGGGGACTGTAGGGAAATGCTAGATCCGAAGAGTACTATTGTTGACGCCGACCTCCCGGCTTTTAGGGAGCTTGCCTCCTTGCCGGACCGCTTTCATCTTGAGACTCCCGGTGAATTGAGGCCGTACGAGTGTCATGCGGGACATTTCGTCCTGTACGAGTACCCTTTTAGGATAGGACTCTGATGGCCTTACTCCCGACTTGCCAGTAAGTTTTTAGAACATTAAGAGCTGTCGCCGGGGCAAATGATGACCCAATTCTGGAGGATTATAGCGACGAACGAACGGTTAACGTTTGATTGGGAGTCGGCCTTTACCATTCATGAATTTATACTGCGTATTCGGTAAAGGCGGAGTTGAATCATCGGCACAGTCCTTTCAGTCGCTTCCGTAAGGAGCGAATTCTGATCCAAAGGACTGCGATGAATGACCATGGTTAGAAGGAACACTACATTTTTGGACGTGCGTTGTCTTTCGAAGATGATGACCGGTGGTTAATTTTGGGTTGGCCTACCCATGGTAAGCTGTATTTCGCGACGTTATGTTTTTTACGTTTTTTGTCTATCGGTCTTATTTGCGTCCCTATTCTTTTGCAGTCGTTGATTTCGACGGGATTGGTTTTCATCAGGATTCGGAGGCCAAGATCGCCCGCTTTCTGCAGATCCCGGACCGCAGTTTCAGGGCGATCGTCTATCAAGCCTTGGACGAGGACGAGGGCGAGGTCGAGGTCGTTGCTGCGCGGGACGTCGTAGAAACTCCTCAGGGTTCGGAGGCGAGTGAGGAAGGAGGAGGGGAGGAGATGACCGGTAAGTATCTCCATCATACGTTTGACTCGTGCCTTTTCCTTCTTTTGATCGATTAATATTTGTTCAGGCGAGGCTGCCGATCAGACTGGAGTCGGGGCGTCCCATTCCGGGGACGTTCCTTTGGCCGTTACACCCTCGAAGGGTGTGGTGTCTTCAGCCCCTCCCGGAGGGGCGGCACCTGTAGGCGGGGCGTGGTCTTTCCCGTCTTTAAAGAGGATTGATCCATCTGCCCCTGTTTATGTTCCTTCTGAATCTGTTCAAAATGTTTCTGACACTGTACAAGTTAACTCTGAAAATATCCAAGTCACTTCTGAACCTATTTCTGAAACAGTGACCATGACTTCTGAACCTGTACAGAATTCTCAAATTGAAGGGGAGACATCTGATTTACATTCTGAAATCAATCCAAAGTGTAGGTCTTCAGTCAAGAGTTATCAGTAGCGATCTACACGGACAGGTGAGTCTTCATGAGATTTCACTGGGATGCATACCTACGTATAAATTTGTTTTCAGCATTATATGATTTGTATGGTGATGTTTACGTATGCATGATGTTTCAGTTTACATAGACGATCCAGTATACTCATGTATGTTATTTTATGAGCAGTTGCATGCTATGTGTTTATTTTGTTTTCAAATAACTCTAGCATGCTATTTTATATGAAAGTTTATTTCATATCATAATATTTCATTAATGATTTAATTTCTCTAAAAGTCAATAATAGTCAACTAAGGTCGAACACGACCCGACCTAAAGTCAAACTCCAAAACCAAGTCTTTTAATGTCTCAATTTATCCATTTGATCTTAGCGTTAAAATACTTGTGGGTCAAATGAGGTAAAAGTCAACCCTTGGTCAACTCGGTCAATCTCGACTGACTTTAGTCAAACCCCAAGTCTAAAACTCGATGACGTCCCAAAACATCAAAATAATCATTTTATAATCTTATAAATCCATCTTTCGAAATTAAAGCATCCCAAATAATACTCAACTCAAATTTAGGATGCTTTAATCTCACTAATAAAACATCAAAATAATTTAATGATTTATTATAAATACTCTTCCTTAGGAATAAGTGATTAAATAATCTAAATTTCTAAATTAAAATAATATATTAATTAAATATAGTTCTAATTAATATATTAATCAAAATAGAATTTAAATTAATTAATTAAATTTCTAATTGCTGATTAATCTCCAATAAATTGCATTAAGCCATACTTAATTAAAACCAACTAAAAATACTTGTTATTGGATCCATTTAATTAATCTAATAATGGTCCAAAGTTAAAGAAATACCTAATAAAAATTAATAGAGTCCAAAATAATTAAATGGGGCCTCATTTAACAAATCTGGTATTGGTCCAACATTATTAAAAGAAAATAAGCCCAACAGAACATGGCCCAACTGAAAATCTGACTTTAGTCCATCTATTCTATAGCCCGAGATGGTTGTATAGCCATCAAACCTGGCCCAGCCGGCGCCGGCCTAAGCCTACGACCAGCTTACTGCCGGTCACGCCGACAGCCGGAAAAACAGTCGTTTGGCCTTGTTTCCTCGTTGTTTTCCACGATTCTTTTTGCAAAAACTCTAGATTATCGTTTTCCTCAACCATAGGAACAAAAATCAACTAAATCCATCGAGCATTGAGCCTTATACGCTCATTTAAAGTTTCGGTTTTTACATAACTCGAAAATCGGTAGAAAAACTTAAAATCGAACCCCTTAAACTAAAATCTGAGACATACGCTCATTTGATAGAGGACTTGAAAACGAAGCTAACCATATAAAGAACTCAAAATATGGTTGAGTATTATACCTCCAATCGTCAATAAACGGAATTTCGCACGGCGACTTTCGTGCTCCGATTTCTCTCTCGATTCACCTCTAAAACTCAATCTTCTTGAACGAAAAATGAAGAGGAATATCTCAGCTACATAAATCTGTAAGTTTTTGTCCGTTTCGTTGACCTGACGAGCCAATAAGAGGCTTCAAAGATCAGTCATTGTAATGTCATTTTCAAAATCTGATTCTCAAACAGATTTGTACTTTTGGCAAAACAGGTCCCTAAATATGAGAAATATGGCGCTGACTCAGTAATGACATTAAACCCCCTGGCTTCAATACTTTGGTCAACCTTACACTTTTCACCCTCAATACGGATTTTCTATCATTTTTAGTCCGATTGACATAAACTCTTTTCTTCAGTTCTCGCTTTCATTAAATGACATGATTAACCCTTTTTCACGTTTTTTTCTTCACACTTTAGGTCCAATAAAATAAAAACCCATTTTATTTTATTCTCCTTTTCTTTTTCCTTTCTTTTCATATTTATTTATTTATCTCATTTTGGGGTGTCACAGTATTAGACATTTCAAAAACAAAACCTTCATCATCAGCAAAGCTAGCAAAATGACTTCTTTCTTCTTCATCCTCTTCTTCTTCATCACCCTCTTCATAGACCACTTCTTCTTCTTCTTCTTCTTCTTCTTCTTCTTCTTCTTCTTCTTCTTCTTCTTCTTCTTCTTCATCTTCTTCTTCTTCAACTTGTTCTTGTGTCTGTTCAACGTTGGAACTACTACCGACGTCACCTCCACCGTACACCGGATAATCAACATGCACATAGAGTGTCGGCAGTCTCTCACACTCCGTTGCGTAATGCATGAACCAACGAGAAGCTTCATCATCAGATATCTGATAAATTCCACCATTTGTCTTGTGCACTATCTTCATTTCACCGCCGTAAGTGTTGATTTTACATTTTTGCTGACAATAAACGACCAACTTCAAATAAGTAATGTTTTTGCGTAATTGAACCTGATGGTGGATCTATAAACCGGAAGGAAGAAATTCCCACTTGTCGTCTACAAACACCCATTTACCACCGGCACGAAGATGTAGCTTAACTATTTCCAGACCGGAACTCATATTCAAACAAAATGTAGAAGCCAAAAACTATACTTGTATTGAAAACAATGAAGGAAACTATGGCTACAAACGTGTTTTTGGTATACCTTCATCCTTTCCAACATATCTAATTTTTAGACAAAACATTATTCAAACGTGTGGATGGGTAATTTTTGATAAAAATAATCCATCAACTTTATGCATTGAAGTACACTGATAGTGAACAATCATTGCCATAAAGCCTGTGTCTGTTTAAAAAACAGTGAAATGTACTATAATATAATTGCTAAAAAAGAAAAGAAACATAATTGAGATGAACTTCCACCATGTACGCCAAAAGCAAGTACGCCATGGCGAACTTTTTATTAAAAATTTATGATTTTGATCCCTAGAGTTATATAATTAGTTACTTTAAGTCCCTTACGATTTAATGTTTCGTTTTATACCCTGATCGCATTAACATATATAATCGTATATCAATTAAAATACGTCTAAAAAATATGTTTTTATTTTAACTAGTTACGTTATTATGATCATCGTCGATACCTTTGAAATGAGTCCAATATTAAAATATTAAGAATATGTATTTTTATTTTTTAATCTATACTATAAGTATATAAATTAATTAACTTCATATTATTAATTACATATTTATTGAGTCGTATATATTTTGTATACAAATGTATTACGATAATTACAATATATTAAAAACTTTGATTTTTTATGTTAAATCAACATATCCACGAGTACGAGTAAAATTTTGGTATACCTTCATCCTTTCCAACATATCTAATTTATAGACAAAACATTATTCAAACGTGTGGATGGGTAATTTTTTATAAAAATAATCCATCAACTTTATGCATGGAGGTACACAGATAGTGAACAATCAATGCCATGAAGCCTATGTCTGTTGAAAAAAACACTGAAAATGTACTATAATATAATTGCTAAAAAACAAATCAAACATAATTGAGATGAGCTTCCACCAGGTGCCCCAAAGGCAAGTAGGCCATGGCGAACTTTTCATTAAAAATTTACAATTTAGATCCCTAGAGTTATATAGTTAGTTACTTTAAGTCACTTACTTTTTAATGTTTTGTTTTACACTCTAATCGCATTAAAATATATAATCGTATATCATTTAAAATACATCTAAAAAATATGTTTTTATTATTATAATCGTCTCGTCGATACCTTCGAAATGAGCCCAATATTAAAATATTAAGAATACGTATTTTTAATTTTTAATCTATGCTATAATTATATAAATTAATTAACTTCGTATTATTATTAACATACATATTAAGTCGTATATATTTTGTATACAAATGTATTACGATAATTACAATATATTAAAAACTCTGATTTTTTATGTTAAATCAACATATCCACGAGTACGAGTAAAATTTTGGTATGCCTTCATCCTTTCCAACATATCTAATTTATAGACAAAACATTATTCTATCGTGTGGATGGGTAATTTTTTATAAAATTAATCCATCAACTTTATGCATGGAGGTACACTGATAGTGAACAATCAATGTCATGAAGACTATGTCTGTTGAAAAAAACACTGAAATGTACTATAATATAATTGCTAAAAAATAAAAGAAACATAATTATTGTTAGGACCCAAACAATCAAGATATCAATATATGAAAAGATTTTGACAGGAATGATGATAGCCAAATGTAATATGTATTGATTGAATGTACAATATTACAGAATATGTCTTTACAAGGCTTATGTAAAACATTAGTTCTAACAATCTAACTAACTATCTATTTATACATACAACAGAAAGACTAAAGTAACAAAGCATTCATAACAGACAAGTTCGTAATGTGTTCGAACTCCTTCGTATCTTCTTCGAAGTGTTTCGTAAGTTGTCTTCAGAACTTCTTCAGAACCTCTTCAGAAGTGTCTTCAGATCTTTATCTCTTCAGAACCCAGTGCCTTTTGAAGCTATTATGATTTCTCTATCAATCTCCCCCTTAGCTTCAAAAGTTCATATCATACTTCCAGAAATTCAGAATTTCTCTTACATCTTTCAGAATTAGTCTTCTGTATTCAAGTAAGGATTCAGCAACTCTAACCATTTCTTTTGCAAGTTTCTTGTGCTTCTCCCAATCTTCATTGCTCAGATTCTTTGGTCTTCTATTCTGTCTTTTTACCAAACGATCTCTGATTGCCATGAGAGTTCCATTGCAACATTTGTAGAGTTCTTCAAATCTCACAAATAATAGTTCATGAAAGCATTTGCAAACGAAGCCAGGAGGTTGAATTACTAGAGTGCTTTTCTCAAATTCTGAATATCTGGTAGACTCAGATTTGGTTTGCTCAAATGTACTTGTTTCTTGTTTAGAACATAAGCAACTTGGAAATCAGTTTTTGCAGCCCATATAAATTCTCTGTATAATCCATCTCTAAGCACTGAAATGATTTTCTGAACTTGGTGATTGAGTCATGGAAGGGATAAAGACTTCTGTAAACTCTGATTAGATCTCTGAGATGTATATTCTGAAAATCAGCTTCAGAGAAGGTAGAAACTTCACCATTTTGTCTTTCAACAGAAAAGAATGCATACTTGTAATTTTGCCTTGTTTTCAAGTCAGCATCGATTACTTTGACCACTGGGCTCTCCTTTCTGGCTTCATTGATTGGAATTCTTATCTTTCTGATGATATCTGAGTACCATTGTTTCCAACCAAAAGATTTATGAATCCAACAATCAATATAGTTGAATTTTTGTTCATACTCCATAAATATTTCTGGATGAAAATATTCAAGGAACATAGTTAAGGCATTGTCTTCAATCCTTTGTTCTTGAAGATGTTCCTCTTCAGATACTTGTTTTGTAGGAACCAGCTCTTCAGATATAGCTTCAGAAATAATTTCTTTACCTTTCTCTTTTTCTTTTTGACTTAGTTCAGAAGATTACATATTCAGAGAAAACTTCAGAATTTCCTCCATGTCTTGCTTCTTTGAGTGAATTTGAAAATCATAAGCATCACTTAGTAGATAATCAGCTCCTCTGATCTTGTTTTCTCTTTTATGACCAGCAAGATAACTTCTTTTTACATTCTCTTTGAAGTGAATTCTTTCTTTTATCAGATAAGCAATTTCTTCTTTAATGTCTGATTCTCCAACATAATCATTTGAATATTCAAGAAACCAATTCAGAGTTGAGTTGAAGTATTTTGGAATATCTGAGGCCAGAAAGGTTTTATTTCCATTTACTGTATATCTGAATCCAATATCTGGACAAGTGAACACTCTAGCTATGGCTGAATTTTCAAGGTTTACAGGTTCCAACAAATTCACCTTTGATAAACCAAATTCCAGAGCTAGTTGAAAGTCATGCTTTATAATGTTTCTTATATAGATTCCCAGAACTCTTCTGACTTCATAAACAAGTTCTGCTTCATTCTTTGCAACACAGAAAGAAAGAACTGTCAATTTGTCTTGCAGTCTTAACTTGTATATGTCATATTGAGTAAACTCACATAAGGATCCATTTCTCCTTTCAACTCCAAATTTATATATTAACAAATCATCTACAACAGATTTAGAAAAACATCTGATCTTCTTTATGAGAGTTGAGTCATTTAGATTCTGAACTCCATACTTCTGAATAAAATTTCTGACTTGAAGTATTTGATCTTCAGACCATTCATCATTAACAAAGTCTTCCAGAGTTGCAAACTTCATACTTTTTCTGTACATGTAGAGATAAGTTTCTTCAGGAAATTCCAAACTTGTTTCTCCAAAACAGAATATATCTTCTTTTTCATATACTTGATCTAAGATGGGCTCATCAAGAAGAGGAATATCAATCTTTGAAATAGAAATGCAGGGTCTGACTCTTACTTCAAATCTTCCAGAGTAGATCATTAAAATTTCATCTGTAAGTTCAGTTCCTCCCATATGGCCTAAATCAACTTCAAGTTCAACAACTTCATCTGGTTGATCAAGAAAATATCTGAAAATACAAAATCTGTTATCCAAAAGTCTACACTCCAGAATTTTTGGTTTATTAAAGAATATATGTACCCAACAGAACTGATTCAGAACACTCCATAATCTTTCAGAAGCACTTCTGAACTCTTCACTCAGGAGTTGTTGAGGTTTCCAAATTACTAAAGCTTTTGTCTCTTCTGAGCATTCTCCCATCTTTGTACCAATCATATCCTCTTCAAACATGATCACATCAGAAAGATCACTTGGTTCTCCAATGACATCTGCAAAAGCAAGGTATTCCTTTAGCATTTCTTCATTAGAGTCTGGAATTATATCTGTGTTATCTGAGCTTAGGTTTCCTTCAGAATCAAAATATATATTTTCTGTTTCATACCCTTCCTCTACTGTATCTTCAGAAGAATGAGCAATTGCCTCTTGACCTTCATGTTCTGCAAACAAAATATCTTCTATTGCTTCAGAAACTCTATTAGATGCTTCACCAATACTCTGAGCATTTTCAGAAGTTTTCTCCAAGCTTTGTTTCTGAACATTTTCAACATCCTCTGTTTCAGATACTATCTGTCTTTTCTCCCCCTCTTGATTACAGGATCCTGATCATCAAGACTTCTTTTAAAAGTATCTGATTGAGATCTGCATTCTAGAGCAGCTAATCTTGTGTTGAACTTTGTCTAAGAACTTTGAATGGATGAAAGTTGATTGAGAATCTGAGAAATATCATCTTTAGTTGCATAAAATGGTGGAGCAGAAGAAGAAGAAGACTGAGAAGCTTTCAGAGAAGAAACTGATGAAGCCACTTCAGAAAAGGCTGACAAAAGTGCTTGTTTAAACATATTCAGATCATTAGAAGATTGGAGATGAAAATCATTCAGCCTGTTCACCATACTTTCCCCATGTTGATCCAACCTATCCTCCAACACCTTTTTGGTAGTATCCGTCAATTCCTTGATATCCTTCTGAATCTTTGCAAATTCAGAAGTACATAAATCTTTGAATTCTGTGAATTCAGAAGATGTGGATAAGTTGCCAAGATCAACAGATGAACTTGTTTTCAGACCTTCAGAAGAAGGTTGGCCTGTATGAGCCACAAAGGCATCATGAACCACATGTGATTATGTGAATGGAGCTTTTGTGATGTTCACCCCACCAGGACTTCCAACTAATCCTTGATATCCAGAGATAGGAATATATATAGGTTTTGATGCAATGTGACAAACACTTTGCTTAGGAACATCTGAAAGATGTGTGCTTGTGTGAATGGATGCCACATTAAGTGGTTCAGAAGGCTCAAAGTTGAGTGGACACTCAGACTCAATGTGCTCAAAACTATGAAGGGGGGACATATATCCTTCATTTTCAACAAAAGGAACCTCCAATTGGGGTCCTAATGGATTATAAGCTGCTTGCCCCATTTGTGTTGATGAAACACCCTTCTGTTGAAAGATGGGTGAGTGGCTGGGGGGGTTAACCAAGGTTGCCATGGGCTCACTGGCTATTTCAATATTATCCACCAAAGAATATGGAATTATAGTAGATGTGGGTGCCCGGCTTGTAACAGGTGGTTCACAGGTTTGTTTTTCTTTAACCTGTGTTCTCCCCTCATCAATTCTTTGTCTTACCCTTCTACCCAGTCTCTCAGTTTCATTTTTCCTCTTCACTTGTTGAGGTTGTTCTCCCCCATGAACAACCTCCCCTCTCTTTCTAGTAGTTCTAGACTTTCTTGCTTGATCACCACTCTGGTTTGAATCAGGGGAAGGGATTACTGGTTGAGGTAATCCCATAGATTCTAAATGCTCACTCCCAATCCTAGATGATGTACTTACAAGATTAATTAAATGAGAAGGTAGTGGTAGTGCATTTGGAAATTGAAGTTTTGCATTTGGTGGTCTTAAACTGTCCATACTGAAGATAGGAACATGTACCTCATGAGCTAGAGCAGGAATTTTTGAGACAGCCTTCATTGCTCCTTTGATGAGTTTTTGAAAAAATCTCTGAAAGGGTATGTAGTTGAATGTGGACTTCTTCAAAATTGCAGATTTGAGTTCATCAAAAATGAGACTAGCATAATCATAGTGTTTGTTGAAAGCAACTCCATGAAAGATAATCCTCCCATTTGCTGAAGCTTGATCCAAACTTGAGCTTTTTCCAGATAAGCAGGTATTCAAAATGGAAAATAAGCAATACGAAATTGGAGGTAAACATTTTCTTCTAAAAGAGTTCAAAGCACTAAGGTTTTCAGAGTATCCCAAGCTCATAAAATCTGAGATCATTTCTGATGAAGATGGAATTGAATCATAACAGGTTTTCCCAAGAACCTTATCTGGTTTTGGCAAATAGTGAAGGCTCCTAATATCATCTACAGATATGCATACCTTGTAGGCATGTACATAGGAGACAATTTCATCATCAGTTTCATCTACCTCAACATAATACCAGAATTGTTGAAGATAAGAAGCAGGAACAGAGAATTTTCTAGAAAGTAGAGTGCGCAGGGGATGTTTCTTCAGAATTTTAATCAACATTACTTGATCATCAATGAAGTCTATGGATTTGAAGTTCAGAGCACAGTTATTTCTTTTGATGTCAAGTAATTTCTCAGTAGGTACATAGAGTTTGGACAGGTCGCCACTTTCATCATGAGTCTGAGATTCACTTTCAGCAACATTTGATTCAGAAACAACATCAATGGGTGTACCTTGTGTTTCCCCAATTTTAGCAGTTGTCGGGTTAGGGTTAGGGTTAAGAATAGGGTTTGAAGGTCCTGCTTGATGAGTTGCAGTTGTGGCTGTGTCTTGAAGCATTTGATCATCATTTAGTGGGATTTCCAGTGATCCAACCATTAATTTTAAGGCACAATATTGAATGAACCATCACTTGATGATCCATTGTTATCATTGAAACTCGAGGAAGTAGAAATCATGGCATTTGAAGTAGACATGATGTTGGAAGAGCACGGATTGGTAATAGAAAGAGGATCAATAAACACAGAAAGATTTCTCAGAGAAGAATTGCTAAAAAATGAAGATGATGAAGAATCCATTAATTTATATGACTGGATAATCGCTGAAGGACACGTGGCCAAAAAGTAAATGTGATTAGAGTAGTAATCATCATTTATTTGGATAAATGAACCGTTTAATGGTCGTGTTTAAGAGAGATCCAATGAAATTAAAACACGTGGCACACGCTTAAGTGAAAAAATCAACGGGAAGTTAAGTTCTGAGAACCAGTTCAAAAACTTCAGAATTTGTTCAGAACTTCTGAGAATAAGTTCAGAAGTCTGAAAGAAGGAATTCAGAAGAACCGCAGAATGTGGAAGTGTAGTTCAGAACTAAACATGGATCATCTTATAAGACCAAAAATCATTTAAAAATACAAACTTCTGAAAAATATAAAACATTTTGACAATTCAGAAGTAGGTTTGAACAAATAGAAAACTGATTTTATCTAAGGAAGCTTGTTCATACTTCGTAGATATAAAGTGCAAGATTTTATTTCACCAATGCAGATTTGTTTTGTAGGAAAGAGTAGTGTAGAAATTTGAAATTAATACCACTCCCCCTTGAATCAGTAGCAATTATGATTCTCCCCCTTAATCATTGCAACTTTATCAAAGAAACAAGCAAATATTAGAGAAATGAAGAATTTTTTTTTGAAAAGTATTAAAATATAATCAACCTAGATACAGAAGAAATATACTTCTGAGTTTGAAAAGAAGCAAAGATATGAATATTGAACTTCAGAATATGCAAAGTAATTCTGAAGGGCAAAGTATTCAGAATTTGATATAAAAACCTCAGAATGTAAGTTCTAGAGTATAGGTGATGTGTAATACTTACATAGACATGTTCATCATGCCCAATTTGCTTACCAAGAAGTTAAATCGTTTTTCATCAAGTGCTTTGGTAAATAAATCAGCTAACTGATAATCTGTCTGAACAAAAAACATTTCAATATTACCTTTTTCCACATGATCTTTGATAAAATGATATCTTACATCAATGTGCTTGGTTTTTGAATGCTGAACAGGATCGACAGTGATGGCTATGGCACTCTTTGAATCACAATACAAAGGAATCTTTTTGAAAGTGCAACCATAGTCGTTTAGTTGAATTTGCATCCAGATCACTTGTGAGCAACATATTGCAGCTGCTACATACTCAGCTTCTGCTGTAGAGGTAGAAACACAATTTTGTTTCTTTGAAGACCAACTAACCAGTCTATCACCCAGAAACTGACATGATCCAGAAGTGCTTTTCCTGTCTAATTTGCAACCACCATGATCTGCATCTGTAAATGTTGTTAGTTCAAAACTAGAATCCTTAGAATACCAAAGTCCCAATGAAGGAGAACCTTTTAGGTATCTAAGTATTCTTTTTGCAGCTAGAAGGTGTGATTCCTTAGGATTAGCTTGATATCTGGCACAAATAGATGTAGCAAACATTATATCTGGTCTACTAGCAGTTAAGTAAAGCAAAGATCCAATTATGCCTCTGTACTTTTTCTGATCAACAGATTTTCCATTTAGATCAGGTTCTAACTTAGTTGCAGTGGCCATTGGAGTTTGAATACTTGAACAATCAGTCATGTCAAACTTCTTAAGTAAGTCTGAGACATACTTAGATTGATTAATGAATATGCCAGTGGGAAGTTGTTTAACTTGAAGACCAAGGAAAAATGTCAACTCTCCCATCATACTCATTTCAAATTCTGTTTGCATGATTTTCTCAAAATTTCTACAAAATTTTGGATTAGTAGAAGCAAATATAATATCATCTACATAGATTTGTATCAAAATCATATCATCACCCTCCTTTTTCATAAATAAAGTTGTATCAACAGTACCTCTTTTGAATTTAGAATTCAGAAGAAAAGTTGTAAGAGTATCATACCATCCTCTTGGTCCTTGTTTAAGTCCATATAAGGCTTTGTCTAATATGTCGACATGATATGGGAATTATTTGCTTACAAAGCCTTCTGGTTGTTCAACATACACTTCTTCATGTAAAATACCATTCAGAAATGCATATTTCACATCCATTTGAAATACCTTCATGTTTTTATGAGCAGCATAGGCAAGAAAAATTCTAATGGCCTCTAATCTAGCAACAGGAGCAAAGGTTTCATCATAATCAATTCCTTCTTGTTGACAATACCCCTTAGCTACAAGTCTTGCCTTGTTTCTCACAACAATTCCATTTTCATCCTTTTTATTTCTGAACACCCATTTTGTGCCAATGACAGATTTACCTTTTGGCTTTGGTATCAATCTCCAGACTTTGTTTCTTTCAAATTGATTTAACTAATCCTGCATGGCTAAAATCCAGTCTGGATCTTGAAGTGCTTCATATGGCTTTTTGGGTTCCATGCTACTTAAGAAATTTACATACAGACATTCATTTGATGTTGCAGATCTTGTTTGAACACCTTTTGATGCATCTCCAATTATTTGATGTACTGGATGACTAGATGTCCATTTGTTCACATTTGGCAATGGTTGAACAGATGAAACATTATTCAGAGAATCATAATCATCAATAATTGCTTGAGTTTCAGTATCATGATTGATAGCTGAATGTAAATCTGAAGACTCCCCCTCAAATGGAAAATTCTGAATTGGTTTAGAACTTTGATGTTCACGGCTAGAAATATTTTGAACTGGTTCAGAAACAATTTGAATTGGTTCAGAAGTTGCATTTTCAGAAGTTGGAAGTTCTGAATTTGAGGTAGAGAATTGTGGTGCTGATGTATTTGAAATTTGTATTTCTGAAATGTCTTGATCATTTGTGTTTCTGAGAAGAGAAGGATTTTGATAATCTACAGAAACATTTGAATTGGTTCAGAAGTCTTGACATAAATTGTCTATATATGATTTAAGTAAAGTTTGAGATGCAGAAGTAGAGTTTGTCTGATTATATTCTGAGTCCAAACTTTCAGAAATTGGTTTATGTGCGAGTTCTGAACTGTTTTGTTCAGAAGTCATTGTTGGCTCATGAAATTTGACATTTGTAGTTTCAACAATCCTCTGAGTTCCTTTAACAAGTACTCTGTAAGCTTCGGATCTTTGAGAATAACCAACAAAGATACCAGGAACACCTTTTGGTGCAAATTTGTCAAGATGTTGAGTATCTTTCTTTAGAAAACACCTGCAACCAAAGATTTTAAAGTAATCAATAGAGGGTTTTCTTTGTTTTATCAGTTCATAAGAAGTTTTAAGAAATTTTCTGTTTAGAATTGTTTTGTTCTGAGTAAAACATGCAGTAGATTTCAGAATGGGTCCTTTGAGATTAGTAATAAAATTTGAAGTTCTGAACTTTTTCTTCAGATGTTTCAATTCAGAAGTTTGTTCAGAACTTTGAGATTTATCTTTCTTAGTTTTATTTTTATTGCTATTTTTTCGTTTAATTGAATTTGTCAATATAGCTGAACATTTCTGAATAGATTTCATCAAATTTCTCTTGTTTGTTTTGGAGTTAAGATGAAAATTATGAGGACCACAATTAATACAGTGAATATGATTCTTTAATGTATTTACAACAATATTAGATATATAAGAATCAATAACATTTGATTTTTCAACAAAAATTCTTTTATTCACTTTCTTTGATTTAGGTACATCATTCTTCTTTAAAAATGAAAAACTCTCTAATTTGTCATTCTTTGACAGTCTTTCATCTTTCTTTCTCCATACTAAAGTGGATAGCTCTGTAAAAGATAAGAAATGAGGATTAGTATAAGAAATTCTTTTGTTCACTTTAGGTTTATCTTCATATTTTGAGTTAATTTTCTGAACTTCAGAGAGAGAATTTGATGATTGTCCTTGTTCAAAAATTTTAACTTTGGTGTTGAAGTCAGAAGATGTTACTGAACATGGTGTTGAATTTAATGAAATGTTTGTATTAGTAGGAGAAAAATCTGAATTCTGATATTCTGGTTTTAAAAACACAGGATCAAACAATTCTGAAGGTATCTTTGAAACTTCAGATTTTAATTTTTCTCCTTCAGTCATACATGATTGAGATTTATAAACCAAATAGCCATTTTTATCAATGACTTGCACCATATGATCATCATCATCTTCTGAATCAGAAGCATTTATTAGATCTGAAAATTTATTTTGAGTCATACTTGTTGCAAAAATATTTGAATTTTTTGTTGTTGTAGACTCATTATCA
This sequence comes from Silybum marianum, assembly GCA_036898165.1. NCBI lineage: Eukaryota > Viridiplantae > Streptophyta > Magnoliopsida > Asterales > Asteraceae > Silybum > Silybum marianum. The sequence goes on along the minus strand of CM072540.1, from coordinate 6,848,821 downwards.
GAATTATCAAAAAATATATTGGGATTCTCATCAATATCTTCTAAAGATTCAATATCAGAGAATTCATCATATTTTTCTTCATGTTCTGATTTATTATCAGAAGAATCTTTTGAAATGGCTTCAGAATTGAATTCAGAAGTTATTACAGAAGTAACTTCAGAAACAATTTCAGACTTAACAATTACTTCTGATTTATCTTCAGAAAGAATATTTGATTTAGAAGATTTACAAATATTTGAAATTATATTCATTTCTTCTGTTTCAGAGATTATTTCTGGTTCACCAGTTTTAAGAGGTGTGTCTTCTGAAAACAAAGTCTCTGATTTTACAAAAGGAATTCTTTTAGGCAAAGAATAGTTTACATGTTTGGAAATGACACCTGTATTTGATTCATTGAAAATTTTCATTTTAGTATAATCATACTAGTTTGCAGGTGCCTTTTTTAAAATTTGACTGTCATTATATCCTAAACCTGCTTTTATATTGTAAAATTTTGAGTTTTGAGCCTGACTAGTTAAAATATTCAGAGTTTGTTCAGTTTGTCCTATTTTAAAATTTAAATCTTCTAATTCCTTAATCTTTTTATAAAGATCAAGTCTCTCTTGATTCGGAAAATTCATCTTAACATTTAGAATTTCCTTTTCAGATTTTTCATTTATAACTTCTTTTTGTAAACTATCCATTTTTTCTTTTAAAACAAGTTTTTCTTCAGAAACTTTTTCAAGAATCTGTTCAGCTGCTTGACAATTTTCTTTATATATTTGACTTTCAACTCTGAATTGATTGACCAAAATTCTTTCACCTTTAATTTTGTTTCTGAGTGTTTCAAATTCAGAAAACATATTTTGAAATTGATTTGTCATTTCTGAATCTTTAGTATTAATTTTAATTATGTTCGTAATTTTGTTCGTAAGATGAAGAAGATACCTCGTTGTCTTGTTTGTCCTTTTCTCGGATCCATTTGACACATGTAGCAATTTGTTGCATAGTGAGCAACTTCTTCATCATCATCTCCATCACTCCGCTTTAACCAGCCTTTCTTCATACTTGGTCACTAGAGCAGGATTAAGCTTCTTTTTCTTTGCTAATAGATGCTTCTTCTCATAATAACCTGAATTCTTGACTTTTGGCATCTTGCATTGTCTTGCATAATGTCCAGGCTTTCCACAAGCATCTTGTCGGTTCGTATGTTTCGTATCGACTCACCTCTTGACCTTTCTTAGGTCCAACTTCAGATCTAGGTTTATTCTGATATTTTTGATTGTATCTTTGTTTGAATTGCCTTGTCATGAAAGCAATATTATCAGAAATCCTTTTAAGCTCCTCATCTGATTCATCCCCATCACAAACTGTTGTCTCTGGGATCTCACAAATTTTCTTGGCAGCAATGGTCAAAGAATTATTGTAGTTCTTGCTCAGAACGGCAACTGTTTCTTGTGTCTTCTTTTGTTCATATTGTCTAACTTTGATCTTGTCCTCTTGTTGGAACAAGATGCCATAGACATCATGAATTGTCTTTCTAGACAAGTTCCTAGTTACCATATTATCTGAAAAACTTGACCATTCATTTCCCAGATTGTTCAGAAATTTGTTATTTATCTCAGAATTTGATTTCTGAACACCATTTCTTCTTTGATCATTCAGAATGTTATTGAATCTATGATATGTATTAGTGATAGATTCATTTTCTTTGTATCTGAAATTTTCATATGTTCCTACACAGATATTTAATCTCTGTGCTTGAGCTTTTGTACTTCCTTGCATCTGAGCTTCTACTTCATCCCACATGGCTTTTGCTGAATTTAAACTATCAACCCTATTGAATATCTCATTAGGAATTGCCATGGTGAGTAAAGTTAATGCTCTTCTATCAACTTTCATTTGAGCCTTTTCAGCTGGATTGTACATTCCAGGACTCTTCTTGATTCTTGATGCAGGGATTTCAGGGGTGGATTCAGTTCTGGGAACTGCTGGAATCTCAACAAATACTTCTAGTGGGCCATTTGTGATAGATTGCATTAAGGCTTCATCTATGTTATCCAAAAATTGAATCATTCTAATTCTCCATTGATGATATTCTCCCAAGACGAGTGTTGGTGGTTTTGTTTCAGATCCGATTGAGACTATTTCTTTAGATATCTTTGATTGTTAGAAGATCGAGAATTCACCTGAGTTGAATTTGAATTTTGTAGATCAAGAACACTAAGAACTGTCAGATCTGACAAGTTCTTTCCCAAATCTTCAAGAACAGATGAATTGGCTCTGATACCAATTGTTAGGACCCAAACAATCAAGATATCAATATATGAAAAGATTTTGACAGGAATGATGATAGCCAAATGTAATATGTATTGATTGAATGTACAGTATTACAGAATATGTCTTTACAAGGCTTATGTAAAACATTAGTTCTAACAATCTAACTAACTATCTGTTTATACATACAACAGAAAGACAAAAGTAACAAAGCATTCATAACAGACAAGTTCAGAACAGGTTCTGAACTCCTTCAGATCTTCTTCAGAAGTGTCTTCAGAACTTCTTCAAAACCTCTTCAGAAGTGTCTTCAGAACTTCTTCAAATCTTTATCTCTTCAGAACCCAGTGCCTTTTGAAGCTATTATGATATCTCTATCAATTGAGATGTGCTTCCACCAGGTACGCCAAAGGCAAGTACGCCATGGCGAACTTTTTATTAAAAATTTACAATTTTGATCCCTAGAGTTATATAATTAGTTACTTGAAGTCCCTTACTTTTTAATATTTCGTTTTACACCCTAATCGCATTAACATATATAATCATATATCAATTAAAATACATCTAAAAAATACGTTTTTATTTTAACAAGTTACGTCATTACAATCGTCTCGTCGATACCTTCGAAATGAGCCCAATATTAAAATATTAAGAATACGTCATATAATCGTTACGTCATTATAATCGTCTTGTCAATTTCCAATTTTTTCTTAAATCGTCCTCAAACATATAGGAACTATGAATTATATTCGAATAAAATCACAAAACAAATATTAAGTTGTCATACAAGGAAATAAACATTGGCTACCCGCTAATCGGTGTTCCCTGGGTAATCTACATAAAGATATTGGGTCTCCACCATGTGCGCTCGCCAGTTCTTAGCAGCTGTCACCTGATTCTCTTCAGAAGTTATAGCATCACCATTAATCAACTGGTATAAGACCTTGCACACAAACACTACACAATCTCCAAGGCTGGAAGCCTGTTGTGGTACATTGTCACCATAGTCAAACCGGGATTTGCGAGCTTGCACTTTAAGTTTATACATTTTAATTCGTTCATTATCCCCGGCAGAGTAGATTTCCAGTTGTCCATCAGGGAGGCAAACCTTGCCTTAAAAGCAGGCCCACTATAGCTGTCGTAGACAACTATGTGAAATCCGGCAGGTGCAGGACCCCCAGGACCCAATGATCTGCTCCTATGACGATCGGGCAGAAGACCTGTAACATAGCATCAAACTTATAGTTAATAATACAAGTGTTTTTAATACAAGTTGTGTAAGATTGACGTAAACTAATTTACACACCCTCTTTACGAAGACCCACGTGACCGTATTTTCTACGAGCCCCCTAACCATATGGGTGATAAACGTAGAATCATGCTATCACTGATGAACTTTCCAAAATCGACGTTCATGATCGGTCCAATCTGCGTCTGGACTATGGCTAAGCATGAGATAGTTAACCCATGCATTGACATGCTAGTAAATAATACACAAGTTGTTAAAGAATGAATACAGGGTATATTTTTAATTAAAAATATTAAACTTAAATTTATATACTCACATCGCCGTCGAAATCGCCATTGCCCTCCTGGCCCAACAGCATGCCCCACCAAGTCCTGTCAAGCGGTAAGCTAAAAAACTGAAAAGTCATCTCGGACAAACGATCATCTTTATATCTTTGGAGAATAATGTACGTCGTTGTACGACCAGTCGACGTAGTTGCCTTGGCCTTGGCCTTACCCTTACCCTTGCCCCTTCCTTTGGTTGAGGCTTGGGGCACTTTGGAACTGGCGTCGTGTCAGGACATACGGTCCATGGACTGCCGACAAATTGACTTGGTATCATCTGATCTTTGTCCATGACCACCGGTGTTGCCACAGCTGTGGTGTTGGACGACGGACGATATACCTTAAGACCTGACCCTGATGCGGATAGGGCTGACGTCTCAACGTATGATGCGGATGGGGTCGACATCCTCATATACGGCGTGTAAAACATGCCGGACACCGACACCGATGGCGGCTGGAAGCCATGACACGAAGGATCACTCACTGCTTGTGGCATACTACCAGTTATGGAGTGTGCAAAAGACTCAAACGGCTCGAACGATATCCCCAAATCAGCCAAAGTAGTCTACGAATTAAGATTAATCGTTTTCATTGAATCTTTAAAAAATACTAAAAACAAATAAACAAACCATAAAATCTTTTACTTACAATGGCATGTAGGGGATAGGGTGGAGGAGTACGGCAGCTCCTGCATACAAAAGCCCTCTCCTGCCGATTGAGGTACATAATATCCTAACCCCGTATCACCCGATGTGGCCTATTAAATTAATATCGATCATTTCCATGGAAAATATTACAAATCATTAAATAGATAGGTTTTAATACTCCTTATTTAACTTACAGGGAAATTGGAGGGGGTCTGTGTCATGTACGAAGACGATGACATACTCATGATTACCGCCTGGGGTGGATACTGGGAGTACCCTGAATAGGTACCGCTTGAACCCTAAGGAAGAACGTTGTTAAATACAAATAAATGGATAAAGAAAGAGTTTAACGATTAGTATATAATCAGGTTTCGTAACTTACATGCTGATGACAGTATGGCGGTGACGAAAACATCGTAGATCCGGACATCATAGATCCGGACGGTTGGCCCCCCACCTATAAAAAATATGCAAACGTTGTTTAGTAAATACATTAAAACAACTTTAACCCAAGAGGTTTAACGAATAACTTACATTCAGCCTTTGAATCTGTCGCTCTAAATCCTCAATCCTGCTCTATTATCCACATTTATTAGGTTTTGCTCATCCATGTGGGTCTACAAATCTCTATCGATTTGATGTTTGTAGTCATAGAAATCATAGTATACCCTCTACAAGTTCTCCCGATCCAATTGGTCCCATTCGGAACCATATGAGCCAGCAGACGGGTCATAATATCCATGAGAGGGATTTGACCTATTGGGGGGGGGGCCACATCCATATATGATCTGTCCGAGGAGCCGGATCTATTGCTGGATCCATCGCCGGATCCATTTGCCGGATCCAGGGAGAGCCTTGTGCTCGTCGGGGCCTCTTCGACCTTCGAAGGCCCTCCTGGCTATCGAAATAGGCATGGCTATCCGTATACCATGTCGTTTCCTGCTCCATAGGATCAACTACAAGATGGTCGTGCGGGCGCAGCTCTTTCTGGTAAATTGGAAACATAACACGTTAAGTAAACCATAGTCTTAGTTTATTATAAGAGTAAATTACGGATTTGGTCTGAGGTTTGAAAAATGTTTTGGATTTAGTCCCCACAATTTGGTTATTACAAGATAGACCTTAGAGTTTGTATTTTCGTAACACATTGGTCCCTGCCACTAACAGTCGTTAACAAGAATCCCTTAAATGAGGGGCATTTTGGTCTTTTTGGTCTTTTTTATTTTTTCTTCTTTTTACAAGGACCAAATATGTAATTTACTTAATTATATTTATCCATAGCACATGTTGATTACACTCAGCGATCGCTGAAACTCAGGAACCTTAATCTTATCTCTGAAGATCTGAAGAACAACGTTCACACCACAAGAACATTCAGCAAAAGTCGAAGACCAAGCTGAAGATACAGATAATCAGCTAGTGATCTGAAGCGGCTTAGTGATAGCAGGGATTGTCTAAATAGAAGTGTGAAGTCTTGCTAGGCCTCAGCGATACTTTGAAAGTTCATCCTTGAAGTTTCAAGTTCAGCGATCAAGTGAAGTCTATAAAGCAAGATTAATGTTGATCTTATCCTCGATGCACACAAGTCAAAACCTTCTGCTATGTCAGAGAAGGACGTACGGATTGTCTTTTATGTCCCCATCAAATCTGATATGGTACTGTTCACACGCGGCAAAAAACATGGTTGCTTTTGAACAAAGGACAAGCTTCCAATGAGCGCTTGACACGTGGCATATACCTTTTGTCTTGCATTAATTGCAAACGGGTATAAATAGATGGAGATCCCTTCTTCATCTTCATGCATGCTACTCTCTATTTCTTAAGCCTCTGCCTCTTTTCTTTCTCAATTCTTTGTGCATCAAACTGTGTGATTTCTTAAGCTACAATATAATAGGTTATTTACTTGTTCTAATTCCGCTTGTAACTGTAAATTTTTTTATTCAATATAAAGTAATTAAAAACTAAAAAAAAAACAATCTGTGTGTTTGTATTCAACCCCCCCCCCCTTCTACAAACTATTTCTATATCCTTGAACTCTTGTACACTCCTTTGGGACCAACAAGTGGTATCAGAGCAGACTTTCTTGCTTACTCTTTAAAATACTTGTTTAGATAGCTATTTTAAAATGACTAATACTAATACAAACTACATTGATAATAGATCTTTAGTTAAACCTCCTAGGTTTAGCCGTGATAACTTTCCATTGTGGAAGGAAAGAATGACTCTATTCCTAGAAGGGTCAGATCCTAAGATCCCCTACTATATAGAGAATGGACCATTCATTCCTACAGTCCTGGTCCCTTGTGTTCCTGCCACCACAACCACTCCAGCCATCGCTGAAAGGAGGATTGTCAAAACTCCAGATCGATGGACTGAAGATGAGAAAAGGGAAGTAGCTATAGATTCTAAAGCTAGATCCATAATAGCAATGTCTTTACCAGATGAAGTATATTGTTCTGTAATGAAGATGAGAACATCTAAAGCCATGTGGGATACTTTATGTATTCAATATGAAGGAATTGATGAAGTTCAAATCACAGTTGTATAAATTTGGTAAGACAATATGAAAGTTTTATGCATTTAAAAGGTGAAACCTTTTCTCAAATTCACCAAAGATTTAATTATCTCTTGATTGATATGAAAATTGTCAACAGAGAATATTGTAATGCTGAAATACTGACAAAATTCATGGAGGCACTACCTGAACAATGGGGAGTGTACACTACATGTCTAAAATTGTCAAAGAATCTTGAAACTCTCTCTCTCTCTCTCTCTTAGTGCCTTATATGGAATGCTCCTAAATGAAGAGCAATCTCAAGTTTTAAGGAAAAACCTCATAAATGATATCAAGGGTGCCAAAAGTACTTCTTTGGCACTAGTGATTTCAAAGGTAGATCCTTCAAAATAAGTTTCTTCCTCTATCAGCTCTATCACTGAATTAAATCAAACTGATTCAGAAGAGCTCACTGATGCTGACATCTCTGAGTTTGATAATTCTATAACTCTTCTAACTAACAATTTTAGAAGATTTTCCAGAAAGAGTAACTTCCGAAAAACTCCTACTATCGCTGACTCGGACAAGTCAAAGACTCTGCCTGCTGAAAAAGCATCTGCCATATGCTATAATTGTCAGCGAAAGGGTCACTTTGCAAGTGATTGCAGATCTAAGAAAGTAGCTGTACCCACCACCTCTCAGAACTCTAATAAAAGGAAAAATGTTCTAAGTTAAAGAATAAATACGGAGATATGAAAAAGAACCAGCAAAAAGAAAAAGGTCTAGTTGCTGAAGAAGTTGATTGGGATCAAGAAGATGATTGGGTCAAAACCTTTGATGAATCAGGTTCCGATGAAGAAGATCTTGCCTTCCTCTGCCTAATGGCCAAAATCGAGGAAGCTGAAGAAGTTTCTGAAACGTCATCCTCAGAGTCTCCTTCAACTCAGGTAAACATCTCTACAAACTCCTCTAGACCTGAAAGTGATAACTTATCATCTCTCGATGCTATGACTGTTGATTTTTACAATGCTTTAAATGGAAAGATCAAAGCTGAATAAATCAATATTGATCTATCAGAACAATTGAGAAATTTTCGTTTAAAAATCAAAGAACTTATAAAGATTGAAGAAACTCTTAAATACCAAGTATTTGTAAATCAAACAATAAGCATTGAGAGACAACAAGCTATCACTGATCGGGAAAAGGCTATCGCTGATCTCAAGGCTGAAAAAGCTACCATCGAAGGATGGTGCAAGGCTTCTAATAAATTCATCGAGATTATCAATGCCCAGATCCCCACGAAGGTCAAAAGTGGTTTAGGATATAACCTTGACAAAGAAGAATAAGAGAATGATCGTTCCATGTTAAAATTCAGAATGTTTGTTTCCTCAATCCCTGATCCTTCTTCTCAGAAACCTCATTTCAATGAGAAGTTGCCTATCTCTAAATCTAATGATTCTAAGAAAATGATCAAGAACAAGTTTATTGACCATGTTCCTACAATCAAGACCTTTCAGAAACAGAAGAAGAACTCCTCTATTCCTTCAATGAGTCATCCTAAAACTGCCAACAAGATCCCTAGATTTATTCAGAGACCAACTCCCAGAATTAAGATTGACCTCGCACCTATCCCTGAGAAAATTGTTATTCCTCCAAGGACACCTGACAAAGGAATTCTTGGTTCTGGTTCTGAAAATGCTTCTACTTGTTCTCTGAACTCTTTCAATTCCAAACATGTTTACAAATATAGGAAATGCTATCACTGTGATGAGACTACCCACATTGCAAGCAATTGTCCTACTGCTACTAAAGCTGAAAAATTAGCTCATGGTAAGAAAGTAGCTCAAGCTGATAAACCAGTGAGAACGAAATCCACCAAGATTGGAAAAACATCCAAGGTGAAGAAAACCACTAAAGAAAATACTTCAGCTAGTAGCTCGTAGCTCATCCGCCACTCCTTCCACTAACACGGTGGGACCCATAGTAATATGGGTACCCATAAAAAATTAATCTTTTTGTTGTATGAAGAGTGCTAAAGGTATCTGGTATCTCGATAGCGGATGCTTAAGGCACATGACTGGAAAAAAATCTCTGCTCTCTGAATACAAGGAAGAAGCTGGTCCTTCAGTTACCTTCGGTGGAAATGGCAAAGGATACACCAAGGGATATGGAATTCTATCCAATGGAGCAACTTCATTCAGTCGAGTCGCTTATGTTGAAGGACTAAAGCACAACTTATTGAACGTTAGTCAGCTGTGTGACAAAGATTTCAATGTTCTATTTCTAAAGAACAGATGTGCTGTCACTGACATTAATGACAAACTTGCCTTAACAGGCAAAAGATTAGAAAATGTGTATGTCATTAATATGAATAGTTCTCACTCTGAGATTTTGTGCTTCATCTCCAGAGCCTCCTCTGATATAAACTGGTTACAACACAAGAGACTCTCTCATGTAAACTTTAAGATGATCAATGAATTATCTCAAAAAGAACTTGTCAGGGATCTCCCTAACCATACATTTACAAAGGAATCTCGTTGTTCAGGGTGTGAGAAGAGAAAAATTGACAAAAGCCTCTTTCAGATCTAAACAAGTCTCCTCAATGACTTCCACTCTTCAACTTTTTCATATGGATCTATTTGGACCTGTCAATGTCGAATCTCTATCTGGAAAGAAGTACACTCTTGTGATAGTTGACGAATATTCCAGATATACTTGGGTATTCTTCCTTCGATTCAAGAGTGACACACCTGATATAATTATCTCTTTCATTAAAAGAATGGAAGTCCCGAACAATCTCACTGTTCGCTCCATGAGAAGTGATCATGGCACTGAATTCAAAAACAGTACCCTGATTAACTTCTTTGAAGAAAAGGGTATCACTCATAATTTCTCATCAGTGAGAACTCCTCAGCAAAACGGTGTTGCTGAAAGAAGAAATCAAACGATCATTGAAGCAGCTCGCTCAATTCTCGGCGAATCGCATCTACCTACTGAATTTTGGGCTGAAACAGTCAACACAGCGTGCTTTACTCAGAATCGATCCCTGATAGCAAAGCGAATCAAGAAGACTTCCTATGAATTTATTCATGGAAGAAGACCCACTCTGAAATTCCTACACATCTTTGGATGTAGATGCTATATTCTGGGTAAATTTGATCCAAAAAGCTGATGATGGGGAATCCATGCACATCAATTTTGATGAATCTCGTCCAACTAATTCTACTCCTATCCCTGAAAGATGAGGAATTGAATGAATGGATGAAATCTCATTATGGGGAACCTGAAACTTATTTCAGCAATCTACCTAATGCTGAAAATAATGATGATGGAATCCCTAATCTTCCTACCTCAAGCAATGATCCATCATCATTAGGTGTCAACATCAATCCTCTCAATCAGATTCCTCCCTCTGATACATCTTTCGGAAATTCTTCAGTGAATAACCAAGCTTCATCTTCTGCTGATCACACCTCTGAGATAACTCCAGAGTTAATACTAAATAATGAAGTACCTGTTGCTGAAACAACCAACGTTATCCCTGAACGAGAACAAGTCGCTGAATCTATTATTGATCAATCTCCTCAACCACCAGCTCATCGATGGACTGCGAATCATCCAATAAATCAAATTATTGGTGATCCAAATGCAGGTATCAAGACTCGTAGAGGTACAGGTAAAATCTTCCTCTATGTTAATTTTATTTCTCTCTCTGAACCTAAGAAGATAGATCAAGCTATCTTTGATCCTAGCTGGGCCTCTGCCATGTAATAAGAACTAACTGAGTTTCATAGAAACAAAGTTTGGAATCTTGTTCCTCGTCCATCTGGTAAAATAGTGGTTGGAACCAAATGGGTTTTTCGAAATAAACTAGATGAAAATGGCACTGTTATCCGTAATAAGGCTAGACTTGTTGCTTAGGGATATAGACAGGAAGAAGGTATTAACTATGATGAGACCTTCGCTCCTGTTGCTAGATTAGAAGCCATAAGACTTTTCTTAGCTTATGTTGCCCATAAAGACTTCACAGTTTTTCAAATGGATGTAAAAAGTGCTTTTCTAAATGGTAAACTCAGTGAGGAAGTTTATGTTGAACAAGTTCCTGGTTTCACTGACCCAAACCATCCTGGTTATGTTTTCAAACTCCAAAAAGTTCTTTACGGGTTAAAACAAGCTCCCAGAGCTTGGTATGATACTCTTTCAAAATACCTTATTAAAGAAAAATTTGTACGTGGAAAAATTAATCAAACTTTATTTTTAAGAAAATATCAAGGTCATACTATTCTTGCTCAACTATATGTTGATGACATTATATTTGGTTCCACAAGGCTCAAACTATGCACTCGTTTTGCAAAAAGAATGAAGAAAGAATACAAAACGAGTATGATGGGTGAACTAACATATTTTCTAGGTTTGCAGATTAAGCAATCTGACAAAGGAATTTTTATTTGTCAAAGTAAATATGTTAAGGACATGCTGAACAAGTTTGATATGAATCAATGCTCAGCGATGAAGACCCCTATGGCACCTCCTCTGACTTTGAATAAGGACCCAAATGGGAAACCTGTCAATATCACTGCCTATCGAGGGATGATCGGATCTCTGCTATATCTTATAGCGAGTAGACCTGATATTATGTACTCTACCTGTCTCTGTGCTCGATATCAAGCTGAACCAAATGAATCTCACCTAATCGCTGTAAAGCGGATCTTCAGATATCTGAAGGGAACTCCTAATCTGGGTCTTTGGTATCCCAAAGGCTCAGGGTTCGATTTAATTGGTTACTCTGATAGTGATTTTGTAGGTTGCAAGATTGATAGGAAGAGAACCACTGGTGGGTGTCATCTATTAGGTTGTAAGTTAATAAGCTGGACCAGCAAAAAGCAGAACTCTGTGTCCACATCTACCGCTGAAGCTGAGTATGTAGCCGCTGGTAGTTGTTGTGCTCAAATCCTTTGGATGAAGAGTCAACTAAAAGACTACGATCTTAAACTTTCTAAAATCCCCATCTACTGTGATAGCACTAGTGCTATTTCTATTGCAAATAATCCTTTACTTCATTCCAAAACCAAGCACATTGAGATTTGATATCACTTTATAAGAGATCATGTGATGAATGATGAAGTTGAACTTCATTTTGTACCAACTGAATATCAGCTCGCTGATCTTTTCACCAAGCCTCTTGATGAAACTAGATTCAATCTACTCATCAGTGAACTTGGTATGTTAAACGCTGAGTAAATTCTATTCATCGATAAACAAATATATTCAGTGACATACAAATGAAGCCCTCAAATGTCCATTCTCTGAACTCTGATTCAGCGATACTTGATTTATCTCGCTCAGGTATGAACTCCTAAATCTTTACACGCTCTTACTATCTTCATATTCAGAGAATGGATCTCAAAAATAAAACCCATCACTAACAATCCTTTATTGTCTATTGATGAAGAATTTAAGGATAATGATTAACATTTATTAAAATGATAATCATTTTCATTTTTTCAAATAAGAAAAGGACACGTCAGACGTTTATCTGACACACGACGGACCACAACGTTTCCTTTCTGTTCTATTCTCTAGAAACGTGCTCTAGGTCATCATTACTTTTTCAAAAATCCAAAACCGTCGTTTAGCTTCCTTTCTCTCTCCTCTTGCTAATTTAAGCAACTTTCGTTTTCATTAAACTCTTTACGCGCTCATTGTATTCAACAAGCAAGGATCTCCTTCGAATCTTCAAGTCTTCTTCAAGAACACCAAGAACACGCACTTATCCATTTTTCTTCGAACTCACTTTTAAGGTTTGATCTAACCTTACACGTCCTCCTAGAAACAACTACAATGTTGTTTCTTCTTCTAAAAATCTGTTTTTCTAAGGTTTTTTTCACTAAATCTGGATTAAATCAATAGAAGTTTCTTTTAAAACAAAACATGTTCTAAGTTTCTCATTAGAACAGAAGACTATATTGGTAAGTTTAATCCACATTTTCTCTTCTATAACTTCTAAAATTTGTTTTATTGGTAACTTTAAACTACCAAAAACCACCAATTTCTCTTTGGTATGTTTTCTTAACCACAAATATTTTGATCTTGTTCATCAAAACAGTTGTTTCATTTTCCTTACATTTGGTATTCTTGTACCAAAACCTTACTCCGGTTTATACATTTTTGTGTTAAACCATGATTTTTCTCATTGGTGTTCCAATTTATGAAACAGCAATGGCATCATCCAGCAAGATCACTGAAATCCCTGCCAATGTTGCCCTTGAGTGTGTTGTTGCCTGCAATTTCACTCCTGAACAAGCCACTTTCAAACCCTGCAACTACCTGGCGTTGGTGGACATCCCTGCTAATCGACCTCAATTCATGGAAGGTGCTACCTTCATCAAGGTGTGCCCACTAATGTATACCTTCGTTCACAACCCTGTGGGAATCACTTCTCACCTACAGGCACTCTGGTACAAAACTCGCTGCACCACTCTCACTACTCCAAAGGGAAACAAACTCCCTGCCATCGAATTCACTATCCCCATTGAAAAATGAACCTTTTCCTTTACCGCTGGATTCTTAAGGAAAGCTCTTCGCCTCCCCTCAAGAGGTAAGAATCAGGAATGGTCCCCTGAGCCCACCAAGGAACAAATCACTGCATTCTTGGATACCATCAGCTATGCTTGGGAAGACCCCGCTGAGAAGAGTGTAGGCTCCAAGATGGAGAAGAAGAAGCTCTATGGAAGGTTGCAATACATCTTCACTCAAGTGATTCAGTGCTTGGGTTCCAAGATGTGTTCTCAAGACCAGGCAAGCAAGCACTACCAAGACCTGGCCTTCGCTCTCTGCACCAACTATAACCTCAACTACGCTAATTACATTTTCAGCAATATGTACATCCATGTGAATGCTGCTAAGAGGGAGAAGTTCATTCCTTATCCCAGGTTCTTCACCACTATCCTGGAAGCTGCCTTCAAGGAAGATTATCCAAAAGTAGGCAACCAAGGCTTCTCAAAGGTTGGAAGGAAGTCGTTGGATATCGACGAACTTCCAGGGGATGCTCCTTACATCCCCTACATGCTGCAGCTTATCAGCGAAGCAGCATCTGTGTTCCTCCTACTAACAAACCCATCAGTGAGTGTCCCTGACACCTCCTCTCAACCCAAATGCAAACAGCCGACTGGCGTTTATAAAAAGACCGTCGCTCACAAGCCTACATCAAAGAAGCAAAATATGGGAGTCTCTCAAAAGACTTCCCTCTCTGAAAAAGGCGTAACACAAACGCCATACTCACACGACAACGGTCTCTACACCCGTTGGCGCTTCTTTAGCTCTACCACCATCTTCAGTGACTACGGTCACTGAAAATGTTATAGCCATCTCCGCTGAAGCTGGATCAGGTAATACATTCACTGCCCTCTCTTCTTCTTCTTTCATCTCTTCTTTGGTCCTCACACATTCATATGATTCGGAGTAAATTGTCCCTGTCTCTAATGATGTTGAAATGCACGCAGTCCAAGCTTCGGTTTTGTTTCGACAATCTGAACTTTGGAAAGCCAGTTTAACAGGACCTCAGAATTTTTCTTTCAAACATTCTAAGACATAGGCTAGTGATGCACATGACACTGTCGTTGTATGTGGAATCCCTGAGAGTAATCCTCATGATACTCTCAAGGTTAATAACATGTCTACTTGTCACCCTTCATCAAACCCAGAGCTCTTTTTGGCTGCTCTGTCTATGTTGTCATCAGGTATAGCACCTCCTCTCACCACCTCAGCGACTACCTCCACCACAAAGGCTGCTACTCCTTCCAGCAGTAGCAAAGGAAAATCGCTGCAACCTCCTCAGCCGCAAACCGCTGAAGTGTTACGCAAGCTGAAACAGGACAAGTTCGCTTCAAAGCTTCCTGCCTTCCCTGTTGACATACCCAAGATTGTTCTTCCCAACCCCACATTCCCAAAAATGGATTTTTAGTCAATTAATGTGCTCACACTAGGGCAAGGGTTAAAAATCTTCAGATGTCAGCGGAATACATTTTCCACACGGTCGTTGATGCTCTCGGGATGAAGGCCACCATTAACAATGTCTACACTGACATCCAGTCAGTGAAGGCGGACAATTTGGCTCATGGACAAGCCATTGCCAAGCTGGAGAAGGCCATAGAAGGCCATGTGCTTGAGTCAATTCAGAAGACTCAGTCCGATATGATGCAGATTCTAACGAAGATCGCTGATGCAGGCCCCTCATTCACTACTGCAGATCGGACCTCTCTGATTTAGGTTCTCCAGAACCAGTCTGCGCACACCGATTCTCTCAAAGATATCGGATCAAATGTGCGTACTATGCTGGTGCACGTTCTTCCTGCTGACAACATCGAGGGGGAGAGATATGCCAAAGAACTAGCTGATGAGATAATTGGAAAGGTAAATGAAACGATACCTGATACTCCGATATCTCCTTACATTCAGCAAGAGCAAGACCCTACCTTCGTTGCTGAAGATGATAATGACGAAGAAGAGAACGAAGAACAAGATGATGATGAGGAAATCCCTCACTATGAAGGAGATGATCATGATGACGATGTCCCTCCAGGCGCAAGCCAATTCTTCGTACATAGTAGACCAGGAAACTTCATGCCTGAGATTGTCTACAAGGATCCTTTGGGGGACGGACCAGCTCTGTTGGTTCCAGATTCTCTTCTTCACAGATTTATCGATTGATTAATAAACAGAGTATAAGCGGAAGCAATTTATATCGATTAATCAACAGTAATAAGATTCGATCAAAGATTGAGGAACAGATTAACAATGTATTATAACCTGAATGATGATTACAGATACATGGAATGACGTACAGTAAGTTCTTCAATATCACGATTTCAATCGACAACTTTTACAATAGAGAAAAGATCTATTTATACAAATAGAATAAAGTAAAAGTCAACATCTTAACCTATTACAAGCTGACACGTGTGAGAGATGGGAGCGTGTAACAAACTAGTCGGTTGCAAAAGGTAGACATCCTTGATGTATGTGCCACGTCATATTCTTCATCTTGTGGTTCATACTTTCAAAAGTGTAACAAT
Organism: Silybum marianum; assembly: GCA_036898165.1. NCBI lineage: Eukaryota > Viridiplantae > Streptophyta > Magnoliopsida > Asterales > Asteraceae > Silybum > Silybum marianum. The sequence goes on along the minus strand of CM072540.1, from coordinate 6,832,778 downwards.
CTCCCCCTAAGTATGAAACCAGAAGAATGAAGTTTGTTCAGAAAGGAGCGACCTCAGATACAATCTTTCCAATCTTATTTATGATCTCTCTGATTGATAATAAAGTTGAAAGCCTTTTGATCATCTTCTCGATAACCTCTGGATTGTGATTGTTAACATCAACAGAGATGAAGCTTTTTGCAATGTAAACGACCTCTGATGAGTATTTGTGTGCTTCTTTGATTCTGAGGAAGCTCTTTCTGTCTGGCCTTCTGAAGATCACCCCTTCCTCTGGGTCTATTAGCACTTTTCCGATTCTCATGTTGTTGATGCCTTTTAGATCTTCATTGGGTGCAGAGATAGCTAGGTTATCAACATTGTAATTGATTCCTATTTGAAAATCTACCTGTCTCTTGTACCGGATGTAGGACTTCATGCATTGAATAATTCGAGAATAAGCAACTTGATCTTGATCATCAATTCTTCTATTCATTTGAGCCTTCATGAAATTCTCCAGAAAAATAAGATCAGAGGGAAAGATGGACTATAGATCATTATCACAGAAGTAATAAGTCTTATTGTCTTCTCTGATAACCTCATAGATTGTGTACCATATTTCTGTATCCTCAAATGGTGAATGCTTTATTGCGGAGATTCGTTTGATAGGTACAGAGGAATAACGTCCTTTCTCGCTTGTTTGTGTGCCATGAATTTGTCCTTAATAGCATCACTTACATTGTAGGCGTTTTAGAAGTTGGGCAACATGAGATAGTTCTTCTGATCTATAGGAGCATACATGTACCTTTTTGTGATTTCCAGAATTGGTAGATCAATTCTTCCAAGTCTCTGCATTTTTTGTCTATTCTCTGCTGCTCTACTTGATGATCCTTCAGCATTTACTCTTGCAGCTGCAACTCTTTCTCTTTCCATTTCTGCTTGAGCTTTTGATGCTTCTGTAGAGGCTCTTTCTGCTTCAGCTTTTTCTCTGATTTATGCTTCAATTTGAGAAGCAGAGGCTTTTTCTGCGTCAGCTTTTGCTCTTATTTCAGCCTCAATTCGTTCTTCTTCTCTTTGTTTGTTCAAGGCTTCAACTTTAGCCTTTGATGCCTCAGCTCTGGCTTTGGCTTCCTTTTCTTTGGCTATTGCAGCTTGAGTTGAGGAGGAATATGGTGTTTGTCTTGTGTTGCCTACAACCTCAAGAATGAATTTAGCTATTTCAGGATCTTTTGGAAGAGGCCCAGAGTGAGTGGCTAATGGAGTTGGAGTCAGAGGGGTTTGTGATTGAGAAGTTTGAGCCGGAGTTTGCTGCTTGGAGGATGATTGGTGTTTGGCTGAAGTAGATGGAGATGGCATTGGATTTTGATTTGAGCTTTCAGTGTTGGTTGTGGTTTTGACTTTCTTTGATTTTGGTGCTTTCTCCCCCTTCTGAGAATCAGGGTCCTGATCATTAGACCTTTTAGGCTTAAGTTCTGCTTTTCTACAAGCACGCTCCTCCTTGGCCTTTTTCTTTTCATTAAAAGAATTAGAAAGACAACTTACCAGACCTGTAAGCTGAGACAGAGAGGTTTCCATAGATGATAGCTTTAAATCCACATTAGAAGTGCAGGCAGTTGTTTTGGAAACATACTTGGAGGAGAGAGAATTAATGCGTTCAAGCATAGCCTTCTGGAAAACAGCCATATCATATTTCTTGACCAGAGAAGACTCAGAAGTGTCTGCAGTGGGATGAATAGCCTTGATAATTTTGTGAAGATCGGCCACTAAGGAACTGTATTCATCAACAGAGATTGTGACTTCTGAAGTTGGAATTGCCTCAGGTATGCAGAAAATAGCTTCAGAATAGGCATGGATTCCTTTATGTAGAGAAGAATAATGATCAGAAGCTTGGCTCTGATGTGTTGCAGCAGTTGTAGAAATGAGTTCTTTGAGGGCTTCCAGAGTTTGAGCTTGCTGTTTTTGCTCATCTTGAATAGCCAGAAGAATGCCATTGTGAGAGTCCAGAGAAAGTTTTAGATCCTCCACAGATCTCTGAATTTTATCACCAAATGCCTGCAACGCTGCATTGGTGACATATTCAGAATGGGTAACCGGTGTATCTCCAACACATGGAGCCCCTTTACTCTCACGTGCAGAGAGGCCCTCATTCACACCTGTTTTGACGTTGAGTGTGGAGGGACTTCCAACCTGTCTTCGAGGACTGTTATTAACAGGAAACTCTTCGGTTGTTCTGATTGTCTCAACAGAATCCTCATCATCAGAGGATGAGGTGTTGAAGACAATGTCCTTACCTTGATGGAGTGTAAACACTCTGGTAAGTGGTGCATCCTATGGCTGTAACCCCTCTGATGGGATTTCATGAGCCTCTAAACTATCAGAAGATATGGACTTATCTTCTGAGACACCTAAATCTTTGTTGGTCACAGAGACATCAACATTGTGTGGGGAAAGTGTCGAGTTCTGGGGCAAATGAACGCTTATATGTTCATCATCATTCTGTTGAGAGAATGATGAAGAGGTTTCCCCGGTTGTGCTTGATGCAGTGGATGAAGAAGTATCCTCTGATCGGATGGTTTCTGGGTAGTTTGGACTGGGTTGTCCTTGGTCAATGAAAGTAGATGGGTTGGCATCTACCTCAGATAATGAAGTTACCCTTTGGGATGTAGGTGAGATTCGCTCAATTGTGTCACGATGGACATCTTCAGTACCTTCTTTTAACAAGAGGTCAGCATAGGTAAAACCACTCGGATGTTCACTCAAATTATTTTCAGCCTCATTCTCACTTGACCCCTTACTTTCTAGAACTGGCTCTAAGTGCTCTGGGGTAGAAATTCTCTGTTCTGAGAAAGTCATAGAGCTCCTATATGATTGAAAATAAGAAGAGATAGATGGAATTAGGTTTAGCATGTACCTTGAAAGCTCTCTGGGAGAAGGATAGCCGTTGCGGTCGATGGTCGGACGATGGGTGCTCATTGATGCAATTTTGCAAAATGGATGTACGAGTGGAGCCTTGAGTGCACCAATTGCAGGATAGGTAACCAGAGATAGAAGTCTTGGAAACATCAGAGCTGGAAGAGATTTTCCTTGGGTTTGATGGGTTACTTTGGTGTGTACAGCAGCTTTAATCTCTTGAAAAATAAGGCTTGCGTAGTCCAAGGGGCGATTAAAAAACATGTCATACATTATGGTCAAAATGTTCCTGCTTGCTTAATCGAGAGACCCAATTTTACAAGTGAGACTCTTGTTCAGGATAGAAACTAGGAGATTCCACATTGGGGGTAACTGTTTTCTCTTGAATTCAGAAAGTTTGCTTATGGGTTCATTATAACCAAGAAAGAGGATGAAAGATAACAATGCTTCAGCGGATGGGTTCGATTCTAGGGCTGGATTTGGCACTAATTCACCATCAAGGAGTACCTGGGAAGGGGATAAATGAAAATACCTGGCTAATTTCTTCTTTGTAATGGGTATTTCCACAGCAGTATCAGGTTGATCAGGGTGACTGAAATTTCCAAGCAGAGTCTCATCATCTTGAATGTACATCAATTGCCACACTTCTTGAACGTAAATTTCAGGAACGTTTGGGTTTGTCAGAGTTAGGGCTCGATTAAGTACATGTTGTTGAAGAAATTCAACCATTATTCTGAATTCGGACTGGTAGGTATTTGGATCAAGAAGAACCTGCACATTGTTTGCTTTCAATGGCAGTTTTACGAACGGAGCACTGTCGGCAGTGGAATCAACGAGACGTCCTTCGTCATCGTTAAGAGCTGGATTTGCAAGGTGAGAAGCCATTGATGAAAGTTGGTTGAGAATTGCAAGCAAGTTCGTAAGAGTGAGAGCAGTAACAGTGGAGAGGAAGAAGATGGGTATCTAAAATTTGGGGATTTTATATGAGACCAATTTGGAATTGGAAGGGGTTTGTGTATTTGGAGTAGAAGAAAACGGTTCAGGAAAGATGATGTAAGCACGCAGGCGTGGAGACATGCAGTCACACAATGAATGACACGTGGAAAGTAGGAGTGATGAGTAAGACACGAATTTTGAAACGAAAACTGAAGGGTTATTGACCTAAAATCGGTTGATTATCCCAAAAGCAAATAAAAAGAAAATATAAAGCAATTTGTTGATTAATTAAAGAAAATTAATTAAAAAACAAATTGAAATATATAAATTTGTTTATTTAGATTTAAAATCAGTCATTTGGTAAAAAAAAATTGATCCAAATGAAAGTTTGATTTTTCATGAAAAAAATAATACGAAAATTTTTAAAATTGAATATAGAAATTTTAAATAACCTTGACGGCAAGAGTTAATTAAAAATGTAGATATTCAATTAAAAAATTTGGAATATTTTGATTCATAATTTTTTTTTTGAAAAAACATGTCTATTGAATCATCATCTAGTATAAGTTTGAAATGAATCATAGGCATTCTGAGAGACCTTGATGGCAAGAGAAACACAGAATAAGAAGATTCAGAAGAAACTTAGGTGGATGAAAAAATTCATAAGACAGCTAACCAAGTGTTAGTCTTTGAACAGCTTAAGAAACTCCCCTCTGAATGATATACTTTCCTTTCCATAATATGCTCCCCCTCGAATGATAAGCTCCCCCTTGAATAATAAGCTCCCCCTTGAATAATAAGTTCCCTCTTTGCTTCTAGGATTGGCGCCTTTCTGAGATAACTTGGATGGAAAGGAATAAAATGCAACAAAATAAAACCTAAACCAAAAGCGATCAGAGGTCTCTGAGTGCTTCTGGATGAAGTTCAGAAGACGATCAGAGATCTCTGATAACTTCTAAGAGTAAAAATTACATGTTTAGCATTCCCAACTTGCTGATTAAAAAATTAAAACGCTTCTCATCCAGAGCTTTTGTAAAAATGTCAGCCAGTTGGTAATCAGTAGAAACAAAATACATTTCTATGGTACCCTTTTCTACATGATCTTTGATAAAGTGATACCTAACATCAATATGCTTCGTTTTTTAGTGCTGAACTAGGTTTTCTGTAATGGCAATTGCACTTTCAGAATCACAGAAAATGGGAATCTTATCATAGATTAGACCGTAGTCTCTGAGTTGGGTTTTGATCTAAATGACTTGGGAACAACAGCTAGCAGCAGCAACATACTCAGCTTCTGCAGTAGATGTTGAAACACAATTTTGTTTCTTGGATGTCCAGCTGATAAGTCGATTACCCAGAAGTTGACAGCTACCAGATGTGCTTTTTCTGTCCAACTTACAACCTGCATGATCAGAATCTGTGTATGCCATTAAATCAAACCCAGAATTTTTAGGATACCAGAAACCCAATGAAGGAGTTCCCTTTAAGTATCTAAAAATTCTTTTGACAGCAGCCAAATGAGATTCTTTAGGATTAGCTTGATAACGAGCACAAAGACTAGTGGCAAACATAATATCAGGCCTACTTGTTGTCAAATATAGAAGAGAACCTATCATACCTCTGTAACCCGTGATATCTACAGGTTTTCCAGAGGGATCAGGACCTAGTTTCATGCTAGGAGAGATAGGTGTTTTCATAGTTGATGAGTTCTGAAAATGAAATTTCTTTAACTTGTCAGAGACATATTTTTCTTGATTAATAAAAATACCAGAGGTACTTTGTTTAACCTGAAGTCCAAGAAAGAAAGTTAATTCTCCCATCATACTCATTTCAAATTCAGTTTCCATCAACTTAGAAAACAAATCAACTTCTGTTTGATGAGTAGAGCCAAAAATTATGTCGTCCACATAAATTTGAACAATAGTTAACATTCCTTTGTCTCTTTTGATGAAAAGTGTGGTATCAATTTTACCTTTCTCATATCCTTTGCTGATCAGAAATTTGGATAAACGTTCATACCAGGCTCTGGGTGCTTGCTTTAACCCATACAATGCTTTGTCAAGAAGAAAAACATTTTTTGGATGTCTTGAATCTTTAAAGCCAGCTGGTTGTTCAACATACACTTCCTCTTTGAGATTTCCATTTAGAAATGCACATTTAACGTCCATTTGATAGACCTTAAAGTTCTTGTAAGCAGAGAATGCCAGAAAAAGTCTTATCGCCTCCAGTCTTGCTACAGGAGCAAAGGTTTCATCATAATCAATACCTTCTTCTTGACAATATTCTTTTGCCACCAGACGAGCCTTGTTTCTGATCACAATACCGTCCTCATCCTTTTTATTTCTGAAAACCCACTTAGTACCAATGGCAACTTTACCTTTTGGTAATGGTACTAAGTTCCAAACTTTATTACGCTCAAATTGAAGTAATTCTTCCTGCATTGCTTCTACCCAACTAGGTTCGGCTAAGGCTTCATGAACTTTCTTTGGTTCAATTAAACTTAGAAAGTTAACATAGAAAGCTTCATTTGTTGTGGCGGATCGTGTTTTGACACCCTCAGAAAGATCACCAATTATGAGATCTGGAGTATGTGATTTAGTCCTTTTTGTCATTCTTGTTTGTGATATTGGTTGAGCTTGAACTTCGGTGTCAGAAGATAGGATAACTTCATCCAGAAATCTTGATTCTGAACCTCTTGATTCCAAATTCTCCCCCTCAGACGATAGAACAGAAGAAGCTTCTGGACAATCAGATGTAACAGGAACAGAAGGAACTGAAGAGCTAGGTTCAGAAGAGGTAGGACCAGATAAAGTTATGCCAGAGGCATGAAGAACTTCAGGTATGCTGAAAGAAGGATTAGTTACTACAGGTTCTGACATTACTTCTTTGCCCAGAAAGTCTTGAAAAAGGGCATCAATCTCGGATTCTCTGGATCCTGAAAGAAAGTCAGAAGTAACAGTATTAAGTTTGAGTTCTGAAGAAGAATATTCAGAAGTCAGTTGAGTTTGATCATCAAAATCAACGTTAATGCTCTCCATAACTGTTTTAGTTCTTAGATTAAAAACACGGAAGGCTCTGGAATTTAAAGAATAGCCTAAGAATTTTGCTTCATTTGATTTTGGATCAAACTTGTCAAGTTTGTCTCTGTCATTTAAGATAAAACACCTGAAACCAAAAATATGAAAGAATTTGACAAATGGTTTTCATTTGTTAATAAGCTCATAAGAGGTTTTGAGATGCCTCTTGACAATTATGGAACGATTCTGAGTGAAATAAGCAGTGGCTACAGCTTCAGCCCAGAAGTGAATTGGGAGTCCGTGTCGCTAGCATTGTTCGTCGCTTCGACCAAGGTTCTCGTTGCGACGTTCAACGACACCATTCTGTTGGGGAGTACGTACAGCAGAGAAGTTCTGAGAAATTCCATTGGCAACAAAGTATGCTTCAAGTTTGGCATTCTTGAATTCAGTACCATTATCGCTTCTCAACTGTTGAATCTTTTGGTGTAAAAGAACTTGGATTCTGGTCATCATATTTTGAAGGACAATAGGAACTTCTGACTTTTGTCGAACAAAAGCAAGCCAAGTATACCTGGAAAATTCATCAATAAGTACCAGAATATACTTTTTACCAGAAAGACTCTGAATTGCAATTGGACCACAGAGATCGACGTATAGCAATTACAGAGGTCTTATGCAAGAGTGATCACTTTTTGTTTTATGAGATGCTCGTTTGATCTTTCCCATTTCACATGCAGGACAGAGGTGATCTTTTTGAAAATGAACTTCTGGAAGTCCAGATACCAAATTATGTTTTACAAGCATCTCAAGATTATCAAAGTTTAAGTGAGACATTTTATGATGCCAGAGCAATGCAACTTCACTCTTTTTGGAAATAAGACATAAGGTTTCCTTACCATCCTTGGAGGTAAAATTCATCATGTATAGATTACCTTTTCTGTCTGCTCTCCAAAGTTCCTCACCTGCCTTAGAAAATAAGTAACAATGTTTTTCATCAAAGACGACAAGTATCTTAGAATCACATAGTTGACTTACACTTAGGAGATTATGTTTCAAACCAGAAACATGAGCTACTTTAGATAAGGTAATGTTACCTTCTTGTAGAGTACCGTAGCCTTTTATTTGACCTTTACTATTATCTCCAAATGTTACTGCTCCACCAGATATATCTTTGAACATGGAGAGTAAGTTTCTTGTTCCAGTCATGTGCCTCGAGCATCCAGAGTCAAGATACCAGATGTGCACACGTTGTTTCTGCTACAAAATCAGAGAGATTTAGGTACCCATTTCATAATGGGTCCTTTATAGTTAGGTTTTTGATTCATGTGCAATTTTTCTTTAGGTCCAGAAGAGTTGGCTTGTGGTCTAGAGGCTTTTAGTTTGTCAGATTTTGACTTAAAATATCATTTCTTCTGGTTTTTGTTGTTAAAGCAGTTTGGATTTGAGAAAATTTGTTTAAGTTTAAGAAATAGAGAGAAACATTCAGAGTTCTGAAACATAAAAGACTTCATTGAATTTTCATTAGTTGAATGATAATTACAATATATCTTATTAGTGTTTATTCTAGCATCAGTTGTTCGGAAGAACTTCTTATCTAGTCTAGACTTATGCTTCGGAACTGGTGAAGTCTTCTCTACGATCTTCTTCTTGAAAGTCCAATATTTAACTTTTGATGAAGTTACTGAACCAGAAGGAACATGAGTATTAGTTTCCCATTTTGCTTTTTGTTCACGAGTATACTTCTGAGGCTGTGGCTTCTGAAATTATTGCACGCGTTTTTCTTTTTGCTTGATTTCAGCCTCTTTTTCAAGTTCCAAACAGGTCTTAGCTTGAATTCACATGCCAGGGAAATCTGGATGAATGGGGACCTCTTTTCTCTGTTCTTTAGGGGGAACAGAGACTTTTGGTATACCATTTGGAAGTCTTTTAACTTCTGGACCAGCAGCCCTTACTTCTGGAGATTCATTTGTATATAAGAAAGGAACATTGGTGTTCTTTGTACAATGTTCAATCTTTACAGAAGTAGTAGGCAGAATATTTTCAAATTTTGTGTGTAATTTATCTGACAAGTCAAAGAAATCATCGCAATTTTGATCATCGTTTTCCCAGGGATAAGTATCAAACTCATCATTGTCTTTGTCTTCAGTAAATCAGTAAAGGAACAAAGGAATATTTCTGGATGGTTTTCAGAATATTGTTTTTCAAGTTCTGTTTTATTTTGAATAAAACACTCATCTAGAGTTTAAAGAAGATCTTTTTCAAATTTGAGTCTTAGTTCTTTTTCTGTATGTATAGATATGAACTCATCAGCTTCTTGATTTAAAGTTATACGAGTAAATGACCCAAAAATAAAAACATCTCCTTTCTTCTGAACAAGTTAAAGATTAACTTGACTTGCTCTTTCAGAAGAATAGTTTAGGTACTTATATTTTGAAGGACAATAGTTTAGGTAATATTACCTTCCTGTAAAGTACCATAGCCCTTAATTTGACCCTTACCATTATCACCAAACGTTACAGCTCCACCACTTTTGTCTTTAAATTGGGAGAGTAAGTTTCGTGAACCAGTGATGTGCCTCGAGCATCCAGAGTCAAGATACCAGATATGCACACGTTGTTTCTGCAATCAAGATCAGAGTTTCTTAGGTAGCCATACCATTATGGGTCCTTTAACGTTAGTTTTTGGCTTATCAGCCTGTTGCTTTTGATTTGATTTGACAGAAGGTAAAGATGTATTCTTTGGATTTTTTGTTTTTCTATTTTGCTTTGTTTGATTTTTATTGAAGTACGAATGATTTGCAGTGAAGGAATTTGAAGTTCGTGAGAAAAATTTCTGTAATTTCAAGAACAGAGAAAAACATTCAGAATTCTGAAACATAGAAGATTTTATTGAATTTTCATTGTGACAATGATAATTACAATTATTCTTAGATCTGTCTTTTCTAGTATCAGTTGTTCTAAAGAACTTCCTATCTAGACTAGACGTATGTTTAGAATCTGAAGTATTCTTCAGCGGAGATTTCCTCGGATTTACCTTCTCAGCAGCTTTTGATATTACTGAAACAGGAACAGATAGATTAGATTTCCATTTACCTTTTTGAACATAAGAAAGTTTTGGAGGATAAGAGTTAGGAAGTTGGATAGGAATTTTCTTTTTAAGTTTTTCTTCCTTTTCAAGATCAAGACAAGATTTAGCTTTCAGACACATTCCTATAAAATCTGGATGTATAAAAATAGGTTTTCGTTGTTCAGAGGGAACAGAGAAAATCGGAATGTCACTTGAATTGTTTTTAGCATCCATTCCAGAAGCTCTTATCTCCAGAGATTCATTTGTAAAGAGAAAAGGAGCGTCTTTGTTTTTTATGATCTCTGGAGTTTTAGCATAATTGGAAGATTGATGTTCAAGATGAGAGAGATATGTGTCAGAATTGTCAAAAAAATCCTCACTTTGATCATCATTTTCCCATTGATATGTGATTTCTTCTAAATCCTCTTGAGTTTCAGAAAGATTTAAATCAATAAATGAACAAGGAAATATCTCTGGATTATTCTCTAACTTTTGTTTGTCATTCTCAAGTTTAAAACAATTATCCAGAGTCAAGAGAAGATCTTTTTCAAAACTCAGTCTTAATTCCTCCTCTGCTTGAATAGGAATAAACGCATCAGCCTCTGGATTCAATTTTGTAACAACACTTGAACCAAACTTGAAAATATCATCCTTCTTCTGAATTTGATTTAGATTAATATTGGTCTTTTCAGAAGAGTATTTAATGTTTTTAAACTTGAGTTTCCGTTGATTATGACCATTTTCAGTTTTAAATCTTTTAAAACATGATTGTTCAAAAATAATTGGAAACACAGGCTTCTGTTGTTGTCCTATACAAAAGACAGAGTTTAAACCAGACTTCTTTTCACACGTATAGGGATCTAAATCTTCAAAGCCGATTCCAGATCTTCCTACTTGTGTACTAATTTTCCCATGAACTTTTTGAGCATCCAGATATGTTTTAATCTGGTGCGTTTTGTTTTGAAGTTCAATGTACAGAAATTCTCTTTCTTTTTGAAAATAGTTTTTAAGTGCTACAGAATTCAATTAGTCACTTTCCTTAACTTGAATTTCCTTATCATTTTCTTCCAGAAGTTTCTTATAACTCAATTGCTCCTTTTTTACCAAAACTTCTGTGTCTTTCAAGGTTTTAGAAATTTTTTCTTTTTCTATGTCAAGTTCCAGTTTTTCTTCTGCTAAGATATCCATCTCTCTTTTGTAAATATCTCTTTCCCTTTGTGTTGTGGAAAGAGTTTTCTCAATATTTTTCCGTAACTTCTTTTCAATTGTAAGCTTTTGCTTAAGTTCTTCAAAATTGTTTGATAAAAGCACAATTGTATTCTCAAGTTCAGAAGATTCAAAAAGATTACTAACCGGTGATTCAGAAGGATGTTCTTCTGACTCATTTGTACTTGCCATTCCACAGAACATGGCCTCATCACCGCTGGATTCATCTCCAATCCAGTTTTCTTTCTCAGCATAGTGGGCTCTTTCAGTAGCATTATACTTGTATTTATTTTTGTAATATGTTTTGTCTTTCTCCAGAGCCCCTCTGCAATCCTTCGAGTAATGACCCGGTTTGCCACATCTGTAACATACATCTTTCTTTTTCTTCATTTCCTCTTCCTTCTTTTCTGCCTCAGTCTTCTCAGGTCTCTGAACCTCTTGTTTAGGAGAATAGTTGGAGCGATCAGACCTTCTGTTTTCTTGAAATGCCCTATTTCCAAAACGGTTTGTAAACTGTTTGGTAATAAGAGCCAAGGAATCAGCAAATGCCTTTATTTCATCATCAGAGTCAGAATCTTCTTCTGGAACAGTTTCTGACATGAATGCCTTGTTCTTCACTCTTCTGTCTTCACTTTTTCTTCTGGTAGCTCCCTTTGCTTCAGAAATCAAGGCCAGAGGTCCACCTATGGTTGTTTTCTTTTGCACAACGTCCTTTTCATGAGCTTGAAGAGTTCCAAATACATCGTGTAGAGACCATTGCTCAAGATCTTGATTAGCTTGGAGTGACATGGATAGATTTGACCATTCTGGATTTAATCTCTTTAAGAATAAGACATTATTGTCTTCTTTTGATCGAACAATGTCACATCGTTTACATAGATTAATCAGATTATTAAATCTATGAAAAGTCTGTTCCAGAGATTCATCTGAATTTGCCTGGAAGCTGTTGTATTCATTCAGCGCTTGAGCCCTTCGATTTTTCTTCATTTTAGCACCACCTTCCAGAAGATTTTCTAACTGATCCCATAATTCCTTAGCAGTATCACAGGAATCCAGAGATTGAAAAATCTCATTTGGAATAGCCATGATAAGAAGAGTTTTTGCCTTTTTAGCAAGTTCAACTTTGGCCTTTTCCTCATCATTCCAATTTTCCCTTAGCTTTGGAACTTTACGTGCAGGTATTTCAGCAGTATTGGTAATAGCAGGAACTCTTGGAACTGTAGTCATTGGTATGAAGGGACCATTTTGAACAATAGGATAAAGTTCAATGTCCAATCCTTCATAGAAATTTATCATTAGAATCTTTCATTGTGGATATTCACCACGAATAAGAGTTGGAGGTTTGGTCAGAGAACCAGAGGGGTAAACAGCATTCAAATTTGAATTTGCCATTTTTAAGATCGAGAAGTATGTAGTAACAGATTTGAGTTGAAACCTAGAACAAGTAAATTTCAATTGATTTGAACAACAAGATTTTACTAATTCTTAAAAATTTTAACTATAATTACCACTGTTTTAGACAGAATTGCTATAAATCTTCGTAGAACAGGGTGGAATTATGAACACTAGTTAAAACAAGAGATTACTGAATGAATGAAGAGAGATTTTCCAAATTGAGATCTAATAATCAATAGATTGATTATCAGGCTCTGATACCAATTGTTGGTTCCAGATTCTCTTCTTCACAGATTTATCGATTGATTAATAAACAGAGTATAAGCGGAAGAAATTTATATCGATTAATCAACAGTAATAAGATTCGATCAAAGATTGAGGAACAGATTAACAATGTAATATAACCTGAATGATGATTACAGATACATGGAATGACGCACAGTAAGTTCTTCAATATCACGATTTCAATCGACAACTTTTACAATAGAGAAAAGATTTATTTACACAAATAGAATAAAGTAAAAGTCAACATCTTAACCTATTACAAACTGACACGTGTGAGAGATGGGAGCGTGTAACAAACTAGTCGGTTGCAAAAGGTAGACATCCTTGATGTATGTGCCACGTCATATTCTTCATCTTGTGGTTCATACTTTCAAAAGTGTAACAAGCTCCTTCTCAAGGACAGTCCGATCCCTCAGGGACAGGAAAGCAAGTGGTGGATCTCGAATCCACCCCCGCACACACTGAGAGGGAGACCGCTGTTGAGGTAACCCTTCCTCTTGTATCTTTTACTCCATCCACTGAACTTCCAACCTATCCAACTTTTCCTCCTCCTGACTTTGGGATTGATGCTCCTCTCTCTCCCTCACCCATTCTCAGTCAGTCTAGTCCCCCAAAGGACTCCACTTTTGTGAGGGAACCTTCGCGTGAACAACAGTTCTTGTACATATTGGAGACTGACTCTGAAGACGAAGAATGCCTTATCCCAAGGCATCGTGTACATAGGCAACCAATAAGCGAGCCAGAAGAAGAGGAAAGGCGAATAAACTTCCTAAGGGAACAAAAAGCTAAAAGAATAAAGGTGCCCAACACAGCTGAACCAGAAGAACCCATACCAATCACCGGTGGATGAATTCGACTTTTTATCAAAGGAAGAGAGAGCCTAAGCCCTTGAAGCTTAGCGCATCAGGGATGAAAAAATGAAGCAAACAGATAATGATCTTGAATTGGCTAGAAGAATACTCAGAGAGGATGCATTAAGAGATGAAGCGTTTAAGAAGTTAAACGAAAAAAGTGAAAGAGTCGCTGAAGCTCTGGCACAAAGGGAGCTGTGTCAAGAAAATCTGAATGTGAATCCCATCCGTGCTCAAGAGAGGATCCTAAATGCGCTGACAAATGAAGACAAAAGCCACAGGGAAAATGAACTACACTGGTGCACTGAATGTTTCAACTATAGAGTGTCTGCCTCAAAAATCATTTGTGCTACTATTGAAGGACGCACTTCTAAGAAAAGTGGTTTGCAGGTACATGTACGAATGTACAGGCACTCGTCATGCGAAAAAGAAGAAGCCCGGTTTTTAAAATTCTATGGATACTCTGAATGGTTAAAAATCAGAGACGCCATTCAGGGTTCCAAATCAAAATTCAAAGATGTGGTTGAAAAAGTGTTGGATCAACTTTTGCAAAGGATGTCACAACACGTACAAGTTCCCCCTCTCCCTGAGCCTTCAAGAAGAAAAAGATCAAGCGATGATGAAGGGCCCTCCAACAAAAATGAATATGAAACTAAGTTCACCTACGACAGTCTCCTTGGGCATCTAGATATCCCCAATATCTCAAACCTCAACGTCTCTCTTCCTCAAGGTCTACAGCTAGCAGAAGGAGACATTATCACACTCCCTTAAGCTGGTATGGTGTTCTTAGATAATGACGGTTTCCTTGGATTCTTCAGAAACTTAGAGATCACAAAGGCCTCCTCAAGATTTGTCAAAGTAATGTTCTATCACTGCTGGGCAAATACTGGGCCTATGTTGAGACAAAAGAAGATTTATCTAAACGAGCTACGAAGAAGACAAGAGAGACTCTCTGACTCGTTTTTAGTTTCTATTCCTTTGTAGCATTTTTCGGTGTTTTGTACTTTACTTACTATTGTAATTTCATTTTCAATGTAATTCTTCAGATTATATATAATGAAATTTCAATGAAGTACTCTACTCCATTTGTGTACTGAAAAGATCCCTGAAAATAGTAAATGGGACAATGAACATAAGAGTTCTACTTTCTTTAAAATCCTCTTTACTCACTGATATTTCTTTCTGAAATTTAATCAGTGAATGTACTTAAAGCTTCTATACATGTAAATATTCTGTTTTCATATCATTATAAATGAAACTCAATTATAAAAGTAGACTAGATGAAAAAAATCTCACAGATTAGTACTTAGAAATTTTACTTTAATATTTTTAAGTCCCTACTAATCCTTTCAAGCAAATTTCCTATGTTGCTTACTCATAATCAAATAGTGGGAGATTGTTGATCATAACTCCTCCCAGTGGTTTGAATATGATTCCTCTGTATACTTAGTGAAAATTCTGTTTATAAGCTTAAGTTCAAATTCAGCGATAGCACACACTGATTACACTCAGCGATCGCTGAAACTCAGGAACCTTAATCTTATCTCTGAAGATCTGAAGAACAACGTTCACACCACAAGAACATTCAGCAAAAGTCGAAGACCAAGCTGAAGATACAGATAATCAGCTAGTGATCTGAAGCGGCTTAGTGATAGCAAGGATTGTCTAAATAGAAGTGTGAAGTCTTGCTAGGCCTCAGCGATACTCTGAAAGTTCATCCTTGAAGTTTCAAGTTCAGCGATCAAGTGAAGTCTATAAAGCAAGATTAATGTTGATCTTATCCTCGATGCACACAAGTCAAAACCTTCTGCTATGTCAGAGAAGGACGTACGGATTGTCTCTTATGTCCCCATCAAATGTGATATGGTACTGTTCACACGCGGCCAAAAAGCATGGTTGCTTTTGAACAAAGGACAAGCTTCCAATGAGAGATTGACACGTGGTATATACCTTTTGTCATGCATTAATTGCAAACAGGTATAAAAAGATGAAGATCCCTTCTTCACCTTCATGCATGCTACTCTCTATTTCTTAAACCTCTGCCTCTTTTCTTTCTCAATTCTTTGTGTATCAAACTGTGTGATTTCTTAAGTTACAATATAATAGGTTTATTTACTTGTTCTAATTCCGCTTGTAACTATAAAACTTGTTTATTCAATATAAAGTAATTTAAAAACTAGAACAAAAAAAATCTATGTGTTTGTATTCAACCCCCCCCCCCCTTCTACAAACTGTTTCTCTATCTTTGAACTCTTGTAGACTGTTTTGGGACCAACACTTTCAAGTCTAGGGACCAATGTTGCCAATTTTTGAAAATTCAGTACGCCATATTCATGTACGCCGTGGCGTACATGAATTCCAGGGGCCAGACTTGACAACTTTCGATTCTTTCTTTAGAGGCTTTCAAGTCCAGGGACCAAATATACCAATTTTGAAAGTTCAGGGACCAGCTACGCCATGGCATACCTGGTTTGTGGCGTACTTAAGGACTGAAATGCAAAAAATTCCCGAAATGCATGGAGTACGCCATGGCGTACCTCTTTCATGGCGTACTGGTTGGCTATTTTTATAACTTTTTAGAAAATTTGGCTACTTCAACAAAATGGGTTTGCAAAATGGCTATTTGAGCAAATTTCTCTATATATTTACCCCAACATTATATTTCAAGTTGACGTATATCCCAGATTGAGATATACATTGTTGAAAAATAATATTATATTAGATAAACCAATAAAGTTCGAATTTTTATAAATAAAGTTTAAAGCATTAATAATTAAAATAATAAAGTCTAAAACTTTTTTATTCAAGATGATTTCTCTAAATTAAAACCACAACTAATTAATACAACATAGATTGAATCTAACATTCATGATTGATTCAATAGAAGAAAGAAGTAGGAACAAACTTATTTATATAGTGACCATACATTAAAATATAGTATTGCGAAAAATTAAAAACCAATCTATTTGAGATGGAGGTGAAAGATCTGCACGGTATTGTTAGGTCCGATTCAACAAGATCAAAAGAGGAATCATACGGAAATCATTGAGTCGTATGTTTTATTGATGAAAGCATTAAAGATTACAAACGCGAATGTAAATTAGACGACTCTCATTAACGAATCATCTACCCTAAACTCCTTTATATACTAGTTGTCTACTACATGGTAAGCTCAAGCCCATATTTAACACAATATGCCATATTATAATAAATCATTTCCTACTTTAGAAAACTTTCCTAATTTAGGATATTTGATCCTATCAGGTATAAACTTGTCCTTAAAGGTTTTATACGACACTCTAAAAGTTGTGAGTCTCTAGTTACAATGCACTAGGATGTGATGCAATCACAATATTTCGTTTGTCAACAGCTATGGCAACAAAAGTAGAGCGAAGGAAAAGCTGAAAAACGCAAGTAGAAGAGAGCAGTGTGCAACAGAATTTCAAGAGATAGAGCATATTTTCGGTGTGTGTTTAAAGGAGGTTTAGGCATTGTTTAGCAAAAATAAGGTAACTTATAAGTCAACTTATAAGGTACCTTATTTTCTAAGTACATGTTTGGCAAACTAACTTATGACTTATAAGTTAACTTATTGAAAATATAATTAAGAGTAACTTATTGAACATTTTATCATTTTCTTTCGATTATACCCTGTTATATTAATAAATATTATTTTAAATTTTATTAGTTAATTCTAATTGTAGTTATAAATTGATACTATTTTTTATTTTATTAACTAATTTTAATTATTAATTAATTAATAAGAAATAATTAATATTAATTATTAATTCATTTTAAATTTTAAATTTTAAATTTTAAATTATTCAATATATTAATTAATTATTATTTAAAATTATTATTTATACTTTTTGAAAAATTACTAATTAATTAGAATGTAGTTGACTAGTTATTCATATATTATATGTAATGATTACTTAAAATAATAAATTAATGTAACTTTTTTTTAACAAATCCAAAATTTATAATATATATGATAATCAATTTAGTTTCTTTAAATAAACATATTATATTATTTATTTTTTACTATCTTATTTGAATTAATATATGGTTTTATTAAATACTTATTTTAATTATATTATAAGTGACTAATATTTTAAGATGACATTTTTGGTGTTTTTACATGTTTATCAGCTAGTTTTTGTCAAACATGATTTGTTCATCAGCGAGCTTATCAGTCATTAGCTACGTTATAAGTTATCAGCTACCTTATCAATCGTAAGCTGCTTTATCAGCTAGTTTGTCAAACATAGCCTTAATCTAATATTTATATTGGTTAAATCCCTTAAACTCGTGGCTTATTCCCCAAGTTTATGGACCACGTTGGAAACTAAGTCTCCAACCGAATTAACCACATTTTTAATTAATTTGAAAGGTTAAATTTCAAATTTAAATAGATATAAACCGAAATTAATCTGCTAAACTAAAGATAATTTCTGGTAATTAATTGTTTTAATTAAACATAAGTTATCTAACTCTCCCTATAATTTGTTGGGAAAAGTTAAAAAACCCAACAAACTATCCCATTTTGAATTATTAAGTTCATAAACTATTTTTTTGAATAAAAAACCATTAAACATTCTAATTTTATGTCCCCAAACTATTATTTTGAATGAAAAAAACCATTAAACCTTTTCATTTTGAATGATTAAGTTGTTAAACATTTCTTTTGATTAAACAAACCATTGAACCTCTAAAAATTGGTTACCTACATCTTTTTTTAAGTAAGCTACATGTAATTGATTAAATCGATTTTACCATTCTCAAACCCTACGAAATTAAAACTCCTCGCAAACAACGGTAATCGCTCCCCCACTCCCCATTACCCCATCATTGTCTATTCTCCAATTCGCCTAACACGTTGTTGGCCCTTGCCATCGATCTCCCTATTTTCGATCTAATTTTTATCCATCATAAGAGGAAGAATCAAAAGATAACCGGTTACAGATATTTTATTTGGATTAAAAAGATGTAAGTAACCAA
This sequence comes from Silybum marianum, assembly GCA_036898165.1. Classification (NCBI taxonomy): domain Eukaryota; kingdom Viridiplantae; phylum Streptophyta; class Magnoliopsida; order Asterales; family Asteraceae; genus Silybum; species Silybum marianum. Next base: position 6,814,135 of record CM072540.1, on the reverse strand, counting down.
TTTTAAAAATTCGATGGTTAAATTTATTGAAAAAAAATGTTCAAGGGCTTATATATTTAAAATGATAAAGGCTAATGATTTTTTCATCCAAAAAAATAGTTTAGAGACTTAATCATTTAAATTGAGAAAGTTTGATGGTGTTTTCATTCAGAAAAATAGTTTAGGGACTTAATCATCCAGAATGGAATAGTTTGTTGGGTTTTATGAACTTTTCATTAATTTGTGCCAAAAAGATACTCGTGTTCTTGGGATGAGGCTCCTTCTACTCCGATTCGGCGTGCTAAGTGTAAAGTGCATCTCCTCACACCACTCGGCGAAGCTCGCACCCGCGTTCTTGGCGTCGACCACTGTTACGCATGCGCGTGCACTCTGGACCTTCCCTCTCATGATCCCACCATGAGTCCACTAACAAGTTCAAAGCCCAATTGAAGATCAATCTTTATAAGTCTCTTTATGTTTTCTCTTCATGCCAATATGGGATGGAGGAAAACTTCCAACCTCATTGATATTTCCAATAATCCTCCATCGGGTTGGAAAGTTTTCTAACATTCATAACAAATAATGTCACAAGTGGTGTCACTGAGATTAAAACCCTATTTGATGTAAGTATGCAAGAAGGTATCTAAGCCTTGAATTTTGTGATCACTCTGGATTACTTACCCACATCATCCATCATCCTTGCTTTCTGAATGAGCGCGAATTTGGTCATGTGATAAACCCTGTTTTATGACTTACTAAAAGAGGTACCACTACTATTCATTTAAGGTGACACCACCTCTTAGTCATATAGGAAAAGTTCTATAACATCTTTGCTGCTAAGATGCCTCTAAACTTTGTTAAGAGATTAACTGAACCTTATTCTCGGCAACACCGTACTATCTTTTACCTTGCATGGATCTATCAGTTAATAGTACCTTCTATCAGTTAAGTGACTTGTTTTTACCCTTTCAACTTGGTAGATAGGAGCGCTAAATCCATGTTGGGTTTCCATCACTAACTGATTTTTCCTGATTTCAGAACCATGTCTCTGGTTGTTGATCCTACCAAGTCTCTCATTAGAGGCTTGGTTAATGGGTCTGCCAAGTTTCCACAGGACTTGACAAACACAATACTAATGGTACCATCATCAATTAATTATCTCACGTAATTGTGTCAAAGACCTATGTGTCGGGACTTCCCATTACACATGACATCATATACTTTCGATAATGTGGCCTTATTGTCACAATACATGGGAATCGAAAAAGTTAGGCGAGGCCATAAATGGATACCAGTCAATAGATCTCTAATCCGTTCGGCCTCTTTCTCGTAACAACTAGGGAAATGAATTTGGCTTTCATAGTCGAATTGGCGATACATGTTTGTTTCTTTCTTGCCTAAGATATCGTCCCATCAAGAAGAGTATAAACCCACCCACTTGCGGATTTAAAATCACTTGAGTGATCTATCCAACTGGCATGAAAGAATCCCTAAAAAATTCTTGGGTGTGTCGTGTACGTCAATTTTAGATCGTTGGTTCTCTTCAAGTAACCTAGTACGTAACTGATTGCCTCTAAGTGATCTGGACCCAGATTGCTAGTATTTTGGCTTAGTCTACTCACAATAAAATAAATATTCGGTTTAGTGAACTTCATCACATACATCATGCATTCTATTGCACTAGCATACTCTAGTGCAACCACTACTCTACCAGAGTTTTTCTTGTGTTTCACGATTGAATAAAATGGAGTGTTGAACTCCTTTGTGTTAAATGTTGAAACTTAGTCAATATCTTCTCTACGTAGTGGGATTGATTTAGAGATATTTGAGATTTTGATATTTTTATCTTTATCCCAAAAATGGTATCTACTTCTCCATGATTCATCTTAAATTTCGATGGCAAGTAGTTTTTCGTTTCAACGATGCGTTCTAGATTATATGTGTAGGTAGAATGGGAGGTAGAGATGAGAGAGGTTGGGGTTCAGAGACGGAAGGGGTTAGAAAAAGACTTACCTCGGGTATTCCGGGCACCCCCTCTTTATTCAGGATTATGGATAGATTTTCTTCTGCCATCCCCTTGTCCTTATTTTTGGAGGGCGGATTCCGAGCATGAGGGTGATAAGCGGGTTTACACCCCCTTAAATCTAACCGCAGTGTACGGGTCGAACCAATTAATAGTGTACTGTAAGTACGAGTATCGAACCTAGGGAACTAGGGACTAAGTAACACAATGACTATAGTAAATATTAACTGGATGATCAGAAATTTGATTGGTTGAATGATTAATCTACTAAATAAACTAAAGAAATCTTAACAACTTAAAGAACGAAAAAGTTGGAAACTATATAGAAGAAAAGCAGTTGGTGTAGGGTTTTGATACCGGGATCACAATAAACATGCGCAGCGGAAACAAAAACAATAACCGGTAAAAACCCTAGATAGCCCGGATCCGTTACGAACAACTTTAAGGATTAAACATAACCATAGGGGGTTTAGAACAATACCTCAATGGTTTGGATTGGTTGATCAAGCGTTAGGAATCAAAGTAGATTCCCTCTAGCGGCATCCACGCGAATGTTAATGCGATCACGAATGGTTTGCTAACCCGAATACCCGACGAACACAAGGAGGGGTAGTTTAGTCTTGGGTCCCTATTTTTAATTCCATCCAAAAATTCCGTTACATGAATTAAATTAGAGGGGTAGTTTAGTCTTTTTATAGTTATTTTTATTTTCTATTAGAAAAATACATTTTTATATATTATATGATGTATATAATATATGAAATATATTAAAATAAATATAATATAATATATATGAAAAATAGTATTAAAGTAAAAAATTAATATTAAAGTAAATACATATAATAAAAACCCACTTCTCACGCCCCAACCTTTCTCTTCTTGTTCCAAGCCTCAACCATTTCTCCAGCCAAATTCCAATTATTCTCCATCTCCGGCAATACAGTTTCAAATACAGGGACGATTTTTCTCCGGCCAAACTTTAAACATTTGTCATCTTCGGCGATTGTAACTTCAAACACAAGGACGATCTTTCTCCGGCCAAATGATTTCTGCAGATTCGCCCTTCAATCGAATCAGATCCAGATCCGAACAAACGAAGCCGCTTATACCCTAAAAACGTCGCTTGACCGGGACGACTTCAATTGGACCAGAACCGAATCGAACCCCCTGCCTCTTCATGATTTGACTCATCCCTAAATCTTCTTCTACATCTCATCCAAATACCAGATCCATATATGTTTCATCTTTATTTCTCAACCGATGAGTTTATTGATTCAAATCTGGGTTATGATTTATCCCGAGAAGATCTGGATACGTATCATAGATATGTGGTTTGAGGATTTTTTTTTTGTTTGAATTTAGTTTAGTTTGAAATTGATTTGTGTTTTTTGATTATATGTACAAATTTGTTATTTGTGCTATTTTTATTGATGTTATTTAATTTCGGTTCATAGTTTTTGATTTATCTATGGATCGATTTGGTATTGGAAGTTCATAGTTTTTGATTTATCTATGGATCAATTTGGTATTGGAAGTTCATAGTTTTTGATTTATCTATGGATCGATTTGGTGTTGGAACTTCTCAAGTTCTTATTGTTGATAATCTGTAATTTCTTTAACTGGGTCTGAATATGGTGTTAGTGTATCGTCGGAGAAGATGGCCGGTGATAGAGGTGTGTCGTCAGAGAAGATGGTCGGTGATAGAGGTGTGTCGTCGGAGAAGATGGCCGGTGATAGAGATGTGTCGTCGGAGAAGACGACCGGAGAAGATGTGGATGGAGAAGATGACCGAAGATGTGGATCGTGGGAGAAGATGTGGGGCTAAAGAAACATGTGGCATCATTTAATTGGTGGAATATAAAGAGATGGCCCCACTATTGATAAAGAAAAGAGCAAATTACATTTTTGGAGTTGTGGTTTTAATAGAAAAATAAATTAAATTAAATGACTAAAATGCCCCTTTAAACTAACTGGGTTAACGGAATTATTTGGATGGAATTATATTTAAGGACCTAACATGTAATGAAATTTAAACCACGATGATGCAAGCCATAAATATTTCATTTTAGGGACCCAGACTATTAAAATCAATAAACCTTAGGGACCAAGTATGTAATTCACTCTATAATATAACATATAAAGTATAATTGGATAATATTAAATACTAAAATGTAATATATTATTATTATTTTTGAATCACTTGCTAAATAATTTTTAGAGTAAACTACGATTTTCATCTCTATGGTTTACCATTTATAACGATTTTGGTCCCTGTGGTTTAAAAACAGCTTTTTTGGTCCCTGTTGTTTCATTTTGCTTCCATTTTCATCCTTACATCTAACAGAATTAACGAAGCTGTTAAAAAGGTTTTGAAAATTTGCATATTTAGTTCTTATGTTATGTAAAGCTTAAATATTTAATCTTAAATTTCATTTAGTATATTACTAACTATTAATTTGGCACTTATTTATATATATATTATTTTTTTTCTTTCTTTTTAATATTTTAATATTTTAATATTATATATATAATTATTTTTTTAATACTATATATATATATGAGTTATTCTTTCTTTATATATATTTTAATAAAAAAAATTATTTATAAACTTATAATTAATAAAAATAAATAAATTTTTTAATATTTTAATTAATAACTCTTTTTATTATTTAATCGAAATTTTATTTATTTATTTAAAACCGGTTGATATTTACATTAATCTTCTTTTAAGAACAGATTGGTTTAAAATGGGAAAAAAATTACGGATCATTAAAATTATTGATAAATAAGTGATATTTATTTTAAATTATCATCTGAAAAAGTGCATTTAATAAAAACAACCGCTTGGGTATAAATAAACTATTTTTTTATCGGAATTCTATTTAAAACTTTTTCAAATGATAATTTAAAATAAATATAAAATTTTGAAAAACGAAGATCACTTATTTATCAATTATTTTAATGATTTGCAATTTTTTCTCATTTTTAAACCAATCAAATTTAATAAAAAAATCAACCGCTTTTAAATAAATAATAAAACTTTAGATTAAATAATAAAAATAGTTATTAATTAAAATATTAAAAAAGTTATTTATTTTTAGTAATTAAAATTATTATAAATAGTATCAAAATATATATAAAAAATAACATTTATATAGTATTAAAATATATTAAAGAAGGAAAAAGAAAAACGATAATATATATATACAACGATAATATATATATATATATATATATATATAGAGAGAGAGAGGAAGGTTCAAATGAGAACTTTGTATTTTTAAAGGGACTATTGTGGATCACATATGATGTGAGTCCCACATAATATTAAATTATTTATGATTTAATATGATTTAATATTAAATCATAAATGATTTAATATTATGTGGGACTCACATCATATGTGGTCCCAAATGAGTTCCTTTGTTTTTCTTTAAATTGGTAGTGTTCTCATATGATCCCTCCCCTATATATATATATATATATATATATATATGTGTGTGTGTGTGTGTGTGTGCGCCAAATTATTGTTAGTAATATAATAAATGAAATTTAGGATTAACTATTTAAAATTTATATAACACAAGAACTAAATATGTAAATTTTTTAAAAAAATTTAACAGCTCCGTTAACTTTGTTAGATGTAAGTATGAAAATGGAAGCAAAGTGAAATCACAGGGACTAAAATAGTAGTTTACTCTAAAATATAAAAATTAACAAAAATGTTAAATTTAATATTCTATGTTTCTCTTAATTTCATAATAAAAATTAAATAAGAGTTAAAAAGATGAAAACGCCGTCCAATTAATGTGTAAAAATTTATTTAACATTCCTACTCTCAAGGATGAAAAGGAAAGCAAAAACAAAAACTACAATAATGAAAAACAAAATTTCGAGATCATAAGAACAAAACTGGCACTATTCAACAAACAATGGGGACGAAATCCGTAGTTTACTCTTTTATTTTATTTTTAAAAATCGTAAACGAATTCATGTTCATATTCTTCTAAAAGTAAATATATTTTTTAAAAATAAATTAATTCCTTATTAAATCTAAATAAATTATAATCAAAATATTAATTAAACATTACATAAAATATAAAATATTTAAAAAAATTAATTTGATACTCTTATCAATATATCATTTTCAGAGTTTATTGATATGTTTAAATCTATATGTTATTTAAAATTAAATATATTATATTTTTTTAAAACCATATAAAATCATATTATAACATTTATATATAAAAAGATAAAATTAAGATGTATGTTGCTAAATTTCACGAACACTCCTCTGGCTTATCTTAAAGTATTTAAAATATAAATTTTAACATATAGCATTTTATTAAAATAAAAAATATACTATATAAGAATGTGTCACATAATGGGTGGATGAAAGGCCAAGGATAGTGAGGTGTTACAAGGATACAGGACCGTTGGAATCAAGAATTCAAATAACCTCTATGTGGGGACTGGGGACAACTTTAATCCTTTTCGTTTTCAATTATTCTCTTCTCAAGTCTCAAGGTGTCTAGATCGGGGTCCACTCTTGTTACCCACTGCATTCTTATAATAAATTATTTCTAGAAGTATGTTTTGGTGCGGTTTAGAACCTAACATTTATAGATTGGGTTGATCAGATTGAAAATATTTGAACAATTTAAATTAATATTGTTGATTTAAAAAATTTTAATCCAACCTTAATCAAAATGCAACTCAACCATTATTAAAATAGAAGGATATTAAAATCCAACATATTTCCTTGAAAAGTGCGTTGTTAAAGAGTGATTCGTCATAAAACTATCACAAAAGTTGGAAGCTAAATTGTTGGTGGGTAATCAAATCAATGACAGGTTACCCAGGAAATTCTTGGGTAATTAGTTGGTATTTTCTTGAAAACATCAAATTTTATACGAACCATTAGTATTTCCTAGGTGATCCGTGGATAATCACCGACGGAAATTTTTCTGGATGATTTTTGTGGATAAAAGTCATTTACTTTATAGTGAACCCAATCCAACCTAACCTAAATCGTACGAGTTGGTCTGATTTTTAAGCATCCCTAGTTTATAGTCAAATTGTACTTGATATGCCTTAAACCATACAAAGTAATACAAGTGGAGGATGGTGTGGTATGATTTATGTAGTTTTTACTTAACAATTGTTTGTTTACTTTTTAACAGTCTCATTAAGAAGCAACCTCTGAATCATTAAGAGGAGAATCATGTTTGACAAAATATACGTTTGCCTCTTAATGGTCCAAAATCATCTGAATCATTTCGTATCCTGAACCTCTATTAACCATTGAGAGCCCTAATTTTATTTTGAACAAATACCAAACAATTCTATTTCATTTTGTATTGTGTCATAATAATCTTTTAATTATTCTGACTACTTAATTATTTTGCACCAAATCATTCAACAACTGCCAAACAGCCCCTAATACTTGTTAAACTACAATTTCAAAATAAATTTGACAATGATGTTTCTATATTCCATACAATAAAAAGTACTAATACGTAGGAAATAGGTAATTAATAACAATGTAGCGTAAACTAAAGAGTTTAATACTTAATCCAAATACATTTAAGAGTCAACTTCGAAACAAATTTGACCATGATTTTTGACAAAAGACAAGAAAATAACTAGCGTAAACGAAAATTTTAAATGGTGTGATGTAGTATGGTCGGTTTGTTCGATTTAAATAAACACTCATAGTATTTCCTCCATCTCTTATTTATGTTATTACTTTAATTTGTCTGAATATAAATATTCATTTTGAGATATTATAACACTTCCAACGGTCATGCTACAATTTTTATAAAATAGAGTATTATAAAAAAAATCTATAAAAGAATTACACTTCTTTATAACACTTCCAACATCTACTTTATTTTAACAATTCCAACATTAATTATATTATTAAAATATTTTATAAATTAATTATTCCAATACACTTTTAAAAGAAATTTAGAAAATATATAGAGTAAATTGCAAATTTGGTCCCTATGGTTTGTGGATTTTTGTGGTTTTGGTTCCCAGAAAATTTTTATTGCACCAAAACCACTGTGGTATGCATTTCGTTCTAGTTTTGGTCCCTCGCACTGACTCCGTCAGATATCCTTCCGTTAAAACACTCCATTTTGGTCATTTGACTTTTTTTCACTAAAAACAAAAGCTAGAGGACTAAAAATGCAACTTATTCAATTAAAAATTAAACAAACTTAAATTTTAGTCTTTTTTAAAACAAATAACATATGTATATGTATATGTATATTAATATATCATTGTCGTCAACCCTCATCACCAGCGACCCCCTCCGACAATCTCTCTTTGTCTCTCTCTCTCTTCTCCTCCTCTCGCCAGAGAAGATGACGACCCCCTCCGACCATCTCTATGTCTCTCTCTGGTTCACAGCTTCATCAAAGTTGACCATCTCATGGGGTTTGTGTGGTTTCGATAACACAAATTCTCCGGTCGCCTTCTCCGGCAAGACCTCCAGCCGTGTGTTTCATCTCAATCTATTCTCTTTCGTTTGTGTTAACGAAACCCATCTCCATTGAAACCCATCTGTCGACTTTGATGAAGCTGTGAACCAAAAAACGAAACAGAGGGGAGTTTAAGTTTGCCGGAAAAACAATTTCGGACCTCCGGTCGTCGTCTTCTCCGGCAAGAGGAGGAGAAGAGAGAGAGAGAGAGAGACAAAGACAGAGAGATGGTCGGAGGGGGTCGTCGGAGGGGGTCGGAGGAGGGGTTCGTCGGAGTCGGAGGTAGTCGCCCGTTGGATGTGTATATATATATATAAATATATTATATAAATAATGCTTTTTTAAATTAGTTTGAGTAAATTGCATCTAAGGACTTTTGTAGTTTGTTATTTGTTTTACTAAATTGTAATTTTAAAAGAAAGTTAAATTAAAAGGTTTAAAATGACCATATTACCCATATTTTAACGGAGTTAGCTTTCGGGGACCAAAACCACAACGAAATGCATACCACAGTGGTTTTGGTGCAATAAAATTTTTTTGGGAACGAAAATCACAAAAATCCACTAACAATAGGGACCAAATTTGCAATTTAATCAAATATATATAACATATTCAATCTCATCAGTGATAACAACTAAAATGACATATCTTTTCTCTCACTATAAGCATAGAACTTTTTCCACTTCGAAAAAATCTCATCTTTTATTTATTTTAACATTTTTGTTGAAGCAAAAGAACTCAAAAAATATTTAAAATCTTTATTTTAACATAGTTATTGAAATAGTTTACGAGTAAGTTGGATTTCATGTAAAAATTTGTAATAAAAAAGATTTGGATTTGAATGAATTTGGAAACTTTGATTTGTAAGATTTGAAATGAATTTGAATTTTATTTTTTAAAAATAATTTATAAAAAAAATAATTTTTTTTATTAATTGATTATTACCAAACAAATGTTTTAACATATTTTAAAACGCAATAAAGGGTTTTTGATCTAGCGGTGTCGTAACCCGTGCTCTATTAGGAGGTCAGGGTAGGGGTGTGCATCGGGCGGGTCGGGTGGGTTCGGGTGGACAAATTAAAAACCCGATCAGGTTTCGGATATGGAAACAAAGACCCGAACTTTAGTCTTTGGATTTCGGATTAATTCGGGTTCGGGTTGTCGGGTTTCTGATTGATATCGGTCGGGCTCGGGCATAGTTATAATACAAAAAACATATATAAATTTAATCGATTTTGAGGATGAATTCATAATAATCGATAAATTGATGAAAGTGATAGTAAATTTAGAAATTATAAAACATTTGGACCGACTCTATAATCTAATATTTTCATAAGATAATTAGATAAATAAATATATTTATATAATATTTAACTATATATGTATAAATACTTCGGGTTTTCGGATGGGTCGGGTGACCAAATATCAAACCCAACCCGAACCTAAATATCCCCACAAAAATCGGGTTTCGGATTTTCGGATTTCGGGGTATTCGGGTTTTGCAGAAACACATTATTTTCGGTTCGGGTTCGGGTTCGGATTTCGGATTATTCGGGTTTTGCACACCCCTAGGTTAGGGTTCAAATCTCGCCAAATGTGAGAAAGATGTGTGAGCTTTTTATTATTTTTGTATATAAATATTATATATTTAAAAAAACCATATTTTTAAACATTATTACATATAAATATTAAAAAATAAATCACATTAAATACAGAATTTTAAAATCATGTGTTTATATAATTTCAATAATATTTCAAATTTTAAATTCACAAATTGAAATCAAAACACGAAATTAGATTGAAGTTTAATTTAAAATCCCTTAAAATTCAATCTAATCCTATAGAGTTTCAAAATCACGTGTTTATGTAGTGTTTGTTTTTTAATCTACCTACGAGATAAGAAAACTTTATATTATTAAAAAATCATATATATATGAATTAAAAAATATAACATATTTTTAATGTTGTATAATCAAAAGGGGATCTCGGGAACATATGAAATAAGAAATGATGATATAAAAAGTTATAAGATTCACTAATACCGTGCGGATTAAGACATTGTTTGAAAAAAATAAGTTAGCTTAGTTTTAGGACATATATTTGGATAAGCAATATTTATTAACATATTACTTAAATTAGAGTTTTGGGAGTTTACTTCACTTTTTTAAATCGTAACCTTCATTATCGTAACCTTCATTATTATCAATCATTATTTATTACTATTAATTATAAAATATATTAATAAATTGAAAAGAAATTTTAATTGATAGAGATACTAAGATAGCTTCAAAAGGTACTGGGTTCTGAAGAGTAAGAAAGATCTGAAGAAAGAAAGACCTAGAACTCAGAAAAGAAGCAGATAAAAGCCTAAGGCATAACTTCTGAAATGACAACTTCAGAAGTTCTGAAGATTCTGAAGATACTTCTGAAGAAGGTTCTGAAGACACTTCTGAAGAAGTTCAGAAGTAATTCTGAACATGCTTGTCATTTTTGTACTATAACTTTAGCATTTCTATTTCATGTATAAATAGATAGTTTGTTAGATAGTTAGAACTAACGTTCTCATAAGCTTGTAAAGACACACTTTGTAATACAGTTCATCTGATCAATACAATATACAACATTCAGTGACCTATTTCGTGTTATCTTTCTATATCTTGATTTTTGGGATCTAACAATTGGTATCAGAGCCAATTCATCTGTTCTTGAAGGTTAGAGAATAACTTGTCAGATCTGACAGTTCTTGTTGTGTTCTTGACCGAAAAATTCAAGATTCAAATTAAGGTGAAGTCTCAATCTTTTTCAAATCAAAGATGTCGAAAGAAATTGTCTCCATTGGATTAGAAACCAAACCACCAACTTTATTTTTAGGAGAATATCATCAATGGCGAATCAGGATGGTTCAATTCTTGGACAATATTGATGAAGCTTTAATGCAATCAATCATAAATGGCCCTCTGGAGGTCTATGTGGAAATCCCTGTAGTTCCAAGAACTGAATCCAATCCTGAAATACCTGCATCAAGAATCAAGAAAAGCCCAGGTATGTATAGTACTGCTGAGAAAGCTCAAGCAAAAATTGACAAAAGGGCATTAACTCTTTTTACTATGGCTATTCCAAATGAAATCTTTAATAGGGTAGATAGTCTAACATATGCCAAAGCTATGTGGGATGAGGTGGAAGCCCAGATGCAAGGTAGTACAAAAGCCCAAGCACAACGCCTAAATATCTATGTGGGTACTTATGAGAATTTCAGATATAAAGAAAATGAATCAGTTACAGATACATATCATATATTTAACAATATTCTGAATGATCTGAGAAGAAATGGTGTTCAGAAATCAAACTCAGAGATAAACAATAAATTTCTGAACAACTTGGGAAATGAATGGTCAAGCTTTTCTGATAACATGGTTACAAGGAATCTGTCTAGGAAGACTATTCATGATGTATATGGCATCTTGTTTCAACAAGAGGACAAGATCAAAACTAGACAGAATGAGCAGAAAAAGGCAAATGAAACTGTAGCCTTGTTAAGCAAAAAGTACAACAATTCCTTGACCATTTCTACTAAAAACAAAGTTTGTGAAATTCCAGAGACAACTCTGTGTGATGGGGATGAATCAGATGAAGAACTTAAAAGAATTTATGATAATATTGCTTTTATGACAAGGCAATTCACTCAAAGATATAATCAAAAATATCAGAATAAACCAAGGTCTGAAGTTGGACCTAAGAAAAGTCAAGATGCTGGTCAAATTGAGTCATCTGAACCAGCAAGGTGTTTCAATTGTGGTAAGCCTGGTCTTTATGCAAGACAGTGCAAAATGCCTAAAGTCAAGAACTCAGGCTACTATGAGAAGAAGCATCTTCTTGCAAAGAAAAAGGAACAAAATCCAGCTCTAGTAACCAAGTATGAATAAGACTGGTTAAACTGGAGTGATGGAGATGATGATGAAGAGGTAGCTCATTATGCTTCAAAATGCTACATGTGCCAAATGGATCCAGAAGAAAAACATGCACATGATTCTGAAGTATCTTCTTCATCTTCTGAATTAAATTCTTTTTCTGAACCAAATTTTGAACAAATTTCTGGAAAATCTGAAGTGCAAAATCAATTTCAGAATATGTTTTCTGAATTTGAAAATCTAAGAAACAGAATTGTTAGGATCCAAAGAATCATATGAATTTGGATCCTATGTTTGAAATGTTTTGTAAAGAAAAGAACTTCAGAATCTGAAGATGAATAGTTCAGAAGTTCTGAACTAGTGCTAGAAAGATAAACAAAGTCATTTTAAGAAGTGCAAAATATATATTCAGAAGTTCTGAAGAAGTTCTGAATAGGTTCTGAAGTGACAATTCAGAAGTGGTTCTGAAGAGCAAAGTTCAGAATTCTGAAGACAGTTCAGAATTCTGAAGACAGTTCAGAAGTTCTGAAGAACTTCTGAATAGAGTTTTTGATGACGTGTCTCATTGTTATTGAGCTGTGATTTAAATACATGTAACTGCAGCTTTACATTTGTAGTATAAATAGAATGTCTGTTAGACGGTTAGTCGTTGAACATTAATAGAACACCACACATGAGAGTCGTTTAAAGGTGTAAGTGTGTGTTTCTCTGTAAAGCTTTCTACAGTTCTAATAAAATGAGGATTCATTGAGCATTCTATATCAGATCTGTTGTAATAGGGGACTATCAAGAATCAAAGGTGAAATAATTTTGGTTAATCAATTTAGAGCTGAAAGTCAAATCTATAAACAAAACTGCCAAGAAGCTGAACAAATTCTTGAAAAAGTTTCTAAAGAAAAACTTCAATTAAAAGAAAAACTGGACAGTTTAAAGAAAGATATTATTAATGAGAAAACTGAAAAAGAAGTTTTAAATGTAAAAATGAACTTTCTGAACCAAGAAAGACTTGATCTTTACAAAAAGATAAAGGAATTAGAAGATCTGAACTTTAAAAGAGGTCAAACTGAACAGACTCTGAACATTTTGACAAATCAGGCTTAAAATTCAAAATTTTACAATATTAAAGCAGATTTGGGATATAATGATAGTCAAATACTGAAAAAGGCACCAGCAAATCTTTATGACTATTCTAAAATGAAAATTTTTAATGAAACCAACACGGGTATTATATCCAAACCTGTTAACTACTCTTTGCCTGAAAGAATTCCCTTTGTCAAATCAGAAACTCTGTTTTCTGAAGAAAAATCGTTTGATTCTGATAAAACTGAGATAATTTCTGAATCAGAAGTAATGAATGCATCAGATTCAGATGATGATGATGATGATCATATGGTTCAGGTTATAGATAAAGATGGATATTTGGTGTACAAATTACAATCATCTATGATTGATGGGGACACCTTAAAATCTGAAGCACCAAAGTTGTCTTCAGAAATGTTTAACCCTGTTTTTCTGAAACAAGAGTTTCTAAAAACTGAAATTTCTTCCACATCATCAAATGATACTTCTGTTTCTCCAAATACATCTTTAACTTCTAAAAAATGTTCAACATCATCATCTGACTTTATACATCGAGTCAAATTCTTTGAAAAAGGACAGTCTTCCAATTCAAATTCTGAAGTTCATAATACAAAACATAAACCCAAAAATAAATCTAAAATTGATAAAAAGACTACTTATACTAATCTTCATTTCTTATCTTTTACAGAGCTGCCCTCTTTAATTTGGAGAAAGAAAGGTGAAAGACTATCAAAGACTGACAAATTAGATAGTTTTTCATTTTCAAAGAAACATGATGTACCCAAACATAATAAAGTGAATAAAAGAAATTTTGTTAATAAATCCAATAGTGTTTATTCTTGTTCTTCTACTGCTTTATTAAATATTCTGAAGAATCATATTCACTGTATTAATTGTGGTAATCATAATTTTCAACTAAACTCCAAATCAAAGAAGAATACTCTTAAGAAATCAATTCAGAACTTTTCAGCTAAATTGGCAAATAAAAATAAAAATAAAAATAAAAAAGCAAAATAAAAATAAATTTAAGAATGGCAAATCTCAAAGTTCTGAACAAACTTCTGAAATGAAAAATCTGAAGTCAAAGTTCCGAACTTCAAATTTTTTTACTAATCTCAAAGGACCCATTCTCAAATGGGTACCTAAATCTCAATAATTATTTTTGCAGATATGTCATGTGTGGGTCTTAGAGTCTGAATGTTCAAGACACATGACACCATTCAAAGAACTACTAACTAATTATCATGAGAGATATGGAGGAACAGTTAGCTTTGGAAATAATGCAAAAGGTTATGTGAGAGGTTATGGTACTTTTATCAAAGGAGATGTTACATTAATGAAAGTTTTCTTATGTTGAAGGCCTTAAACATAATCTCTTCAGTATTAGTCAATTCGGTGACAAATATTGGAAGGTCAATTTTGATATAGACTACTGTCATGTTCTAAGTTCAGAAAACAAGAAAGAATTAACTGCTTATAGAGATGGAGATATCTACACTGCTACCTTTACAGCAACTGGTCAATTAAAAGGGGTATGTTACATTTCCAACACAATGAGGAATGATAGTTGGCTTTGGCACAGAAGAATGTCACATCTGAACTTCAAAGCCATTTCTGAACTGGAAAAACATCACTCTGTAAGAGGACTACTAAAGATCAGATTTAATAAGAATTCCTTATGTTCTGCTTGTGAACTAGGGAAGATTAAGAGAAGCTCCCATCCTCTGAAAATGCTATCTTCATGCAAAGCTCCACTTGAAATGCTTCATATGGATTTGTGTGGAACAATGAAGACTTAAAGCATGGGTGGAAAGAAGTATATTCTTGTCATTATAGATGAATATTCAAGATATACTTGGGTTGAATTTCTTAGACTCAAATCTGACACTTCTGAAAGGCTTATCCCTTTTCTGAAGAAAATTCAAGTTCTTCTTCAACTACCAATCCAAAAGATCAGAAGTGATAATGGCACAGAATTTACAAATTCTACACTTCAGAACTTTTTGGAATCTGTTGGTATCTCACATAACTTTTCCGCTGCAAGAACTCCTCAACAGAATGAAGTAGTTGAGAGAAAGAAGAGAACTCTGGTAGAAGCTGCAAGAACCATGCTTGCTTATTCTGAACTTCCTTTGTCTCTTTGGGCAGAAGCTATAGCTACTGCATGTTTCACTCAGAACAGGAAAATTCTTAACAGAAAACTACTTAAAGCTCCTTATGAGATTATTAAACAAAGAAAACCCTCTATTGATTACTTTAAAATTTTTGGTTGCAGGTGTTTTCTCAGAAATGATACCCAGCATTTAGATAAATTTGCACCAAAAGGTGTAGCTGGTAACTTTGTTGGCTACTCTCAATGGTCCAAGGCATATAGAGTATTAATCAAAGGAACTCAAAGGATCATTGAAACTACTAATATTCGATTTCATGAGCCAACATTGACTTCTGAACAAGATAGTTCAGAACTCACACTTAACCCTATTTCTGAAAGCTTGGATTCAGAACATAACAAGACAAATCACACTTCTGAATCTCAAACTTTACTTAAATCAAATTTAGATATCTTATGTCTAGACTTATTTGATATTTCTGTTAATATTTACGCATTATCGTAATCCATCTCTCCTCAGAAGCACAACAGTACATGATATTTCAGAAATTCCAATATCAATAACTCAACACCATTAATCTCAACCTCAAATTCAGAAATTCCTATTTGTGAATCTGTACACATTACTTCTGAAACAGCTCAGAATATTCCTGTTTCTGAACCTGTGCCTACAACTTCTGAACCAGTACAGAATATTCCATTTGAGGGAGAGAATTCAGATCTACATTCAGTTATCAACCATGATACTGAAACTCAAACAATTATTAATGACTATATTCTTTCAATAATGTTTCATCTGTTCAACCATTACCAAATGTGAACAAATGGACATCTAATCATCCTATTCATCAAATCATTGGTGATGCATCAAAAGGTGTTTAAACAAGATCAGCAACAGCCAATGAGTGTTTGTATGTGAATTTCTTAAGCAGCATGGAACCCAAGAAGCCAGTTGAAGCTCTTCAAGATCAAGATTGGATTTTAGCTATGCAAGATGAGCTAAATCAATTTGAAAGGAACAAAGTATGTAGATTAATCCCTAAACCAAAAGGTAAATCAATAATTGGCACAAAATGGGTATTCAGAAATAAAAAGGATGAAAATGGAATTGTTGTGAGAAACAAAGCAAGGCTTGTTGCTAAGGGGTATTGTCAACAAGAAGGAATTATTATGATGAAACGTTTGCACCAGTTGCAAGACTTGAAGCTATCAGAATGTTTCTGGCATATGCAGCTCATAAAAATATGAAGGTGTTTCAAATGGATGTCAAGTGTGCATTTCTGAATGGTATTCTACATGAAGAAATGTATGTTGAACAAACAGAAGGATTTGTCAGCAAAGAATTCCCAGATCATGTCTATATTTTGGACAAAGCCTTATATGGACTTAAACAAGCACCAAGAGCATGGTATGACACTCTCACAACTTTTCTTCTGAACTCCAAATTGAAAAGAGGTACTGTTGATACCACTTTATTTCTGAAAAAGGAAGGCGATGATATGATATTAATACAAATGTATGTAGATGATATTATATTTGCTTCTACTAATCCAAAATTTTGTAGAAATTTTGAGAAAATTATGCAAACTGAATTTGAAATGAGTATGATGGGAGAGTTAACATTTTTTCTTGGTCTTCAAGTTAAACAACTACCCACTGGCATATTCATTAATCAATCTAAGTATGTCTCTGACTTACTTAAGAAGTTTGACATGTCTAACTGTTCCAGTATTCAAACTCCAATGGCCACTGCAACTAAATTATCACCTGATCTGAATGGCATATCTGTTGATCAGAAAAAATATAGGGGCATCATTGGATCTTTGCTTTACTTAACAGCTAGTAGACCAGATATAATGTTTGCTACATGTATTTGTGCTAGATATCAAGCTAATCCTAAGGAATCTCATCATCTTGCTGCTAAAAGAATCCTTAGATATCTCAAAGGTTCTCCTTCATTGGGACTTTGGTATCCTAAGAATTCTGGTTTTGAGCTAACAGCTTTCACAGATGCAGACCATGGTGGTTGCAAATTGGACAGGAAACTGGATCATGTCAATTTTTGGGTGACAGACTTATAAGTTGGTCTTCAAAGAAACAAAATTGTGTTTCCACTTCTACTGCAGAAGCTGAGTATGTTGCAGCTGCAATATGTTGTTCACAAGTGATCTGGATGCAAATACAACTCAAGGACTATGGTTACACTTTCAAAAAGATTCCTTTATATTGTGATTCAAAGAGTGTTATAGCTATCACTGCTAATCCTGTTCAACATTCAAAAACAAAGCATATTGATGTAAGATATCATTTTATCAAAGATCATGTGGAAAAGGTAATATTGAAATGTTCTTTGTTCAGATAGATTATCAATTGGCTGATTTATTTACCAAAGCACTTGATGAGAAAAGATTTATTTTTCTGGTAAGTAAATTGGGCATGATGAATATGTCTATGTAAGTATTTAGAAATTATATTATGAGATTAATTTTTCCAAATTCTGAATATTTTGAACTTCAGATTTTCTAAAGTTCTGTTTTCAGATATTCTGTCTTTCTAAATTTCAGAAGTTATAATTTTTTCTTCAAAGATGATTATTTCTCAAGTACTTTCATTTTTTGTTCATTTCTCTAACAATTTTTTTTTCTCTGATAAATAGCATTGTTTAAGGGGGAGAATTATAACTGTTTATGATTCAAGGGGGAGTGTTATTAAAAATTCGAAATCTTAAATACTCCTTTCTATCAAACAGATATGAGGTGCTGGTTACAAGGCTTGATTTCAAATCTAAGTAGTATGGACAAGCTACTATAGATAAAATATTTTTGTTATTGTTCAAACCTACTTCTGAACAGCTAAAACGATTTATATGTTTCAGAAGTATGTAATTTTAAATGATTTTTGTCATTTTGGAGGAATATATGACTGGTTCTGAACTTTCCTTGCAAGTTCTGAAGTGTTTCTGAATGTCTTCATTTCGAATTCTGAACTTTTTCTCAGAAGTTCTGAATTTCTTCTGAAGTTTTTGAACTTGTTCTCAGAACTTTACTTCCCGTTATTCATTTTTAAGCATGTGCCACGTGTTTTAATTTCATTGGAAAATCCTTAACCCACGTCGATTAAACGGTTCATTAATCCAAATAAATGATGATTACTCTTTTAATCTCGTTTAATTTTTAGCCACGTGTCCATCTACGCTTATTTACTCATATAAAACAAATGGAATCACCTTCTTCTTCATTTTCTAGTGCTTTTTCCCTCCAAAACCTCTCTGTGCTTATTCATTTTCAATCAAGTGCATATCCTTATTCATTTCCAGTGATGTCGACTTCGAATGTGATGGTTTCTGCTTCTTCAAGTTTCAGCAACAACAATGACTCATCCAGTGATGCATCATTCAGAGTTGTGCCTAAGAATATATTGATTGGATCAATGGAAATTCCTTTGAATGATGATCACGTAGTACAAGATACAGCCACAACTGTTATTTGTGAAGCCGGACCTTCAAATCCAATTCCTAACCCTAACCCTAGTTCTGCTATAATTGGGGAAACTCAAATCAAGCCTGTTAAGGTGGTATTTGAATCAAATGCTGGTGAAAGTGAGTCTCAATCTCGTGCTGAGAGCAGTGATGGACCTGATTTGTCTAAACTGTATGTTCCTGAAGAAAAATTGCTCGAAATCAAAAGGAATAACTGTGCTCTGAACTTCAAATCGACAGATTTTGCTGATGATCAAATGATTTTGATAGAAATTCTGAAGAAACATCCACTTTGTGTATTGCTCTCAAGGAAATTTTCTGTTCCTGCTTCTTACTTGCAGCAATGGTGGTATTATGCTAAGGTCGATGAAGCTGCAGATGACATTTCCTCATATATTCATGGCTACAGGGTTTGTGTTTCTGTGGAAGATGTCAGAAGTATACATTTCCTTCCAAAAGAAGATGAAGTTCTTGGGAAAACTTCATATGATCCAATTCCATCATCTTCTGAGATGATTTCAGATTTTATGAGCTTGGGATATTCTGAACAACTAAATGCCTTAAGTTCATTCAGAAGGAAGTGTCTACCCCCAATCTGGTATTGCCTATTCTCCATTTTAAACACTTGCCTCTCTGGAAAAAGTTCTAGCTTAGACCAAGCATCTACAAATGGAAGGATTATATTTCATGGGGTGGTTTTCAACAAACACTATGACTATGCTTCCCTAATATTTGAAGATCTGAAGACTGCTGTTCTGAAGAAATCCACATACAACTACATTCCCTTCCAACAATTCTTTCAAACATTTTTTTTTGATTAACCTGGATATCCAACCCGCTTTGCGAGCCGACTAATCCCAGGGCGACTACCCGCTTCACGGGTAGCCCGGAGTCACCGCATTTGAACCTCCGTGGCCACAAGGGGATTTTTTTTACCCCTCCCTGGATTTGAACCTGGGACCTCCTGGTACTGTTGACCTTTGGAGCCCAAGCTCAAACCATTGAGGCACCACCCTTGTGGTTTTCTTTCAAACATTTATCAAAGGTGCAATGAAGGTTGTTCCTGTTATTCCTAATATTGCCCATGAGGTACATGTTTCTATCTTTACCATGGATAATCTTCATCCACCAAATGCAAAATTAAAATTTCCAAATGCCATTCCATTACCTACTTACTTACTAGAACTTGTAAGTTCAGAAAATAGGATTGTGAGTGAGTATTATTAATCAATGGGACTACCAAAACCAGTAGTCTCTTCCCCTGATTCCCACAAGACTGGTGAGCATGCTAAGGTGTCTAGACTATCTAGGAAGAGTGGGGAGGCTGTTCAAGGGGGTGAACAACCTCAAAGTCTGAAGAGGAAAAATGTAAATGAGAGATTGGGTAGAAGGGTGAGAAAAGGAATTGATGAGGCGAGAACACAAGTAAAAAATAAAGAAACTTGTGAACCAAATGTTACTAGCCGGGCACCCACCTCATCTATTACTCCACATTCTTTGGTGGGTAATATTGAAAAGGCCAGTGAGCCCATGGCACCACTTGTTAACCCCCCCAGCCACTCACCCATCTCTCAACAGAAGGGTGTTTCATTAACACAATTGGGGCAAGCAGCTCATATACTATTAGGACCCCATTTGGAGGATCCTTTTGTTGAAAAAGAAGGACATATGTCCCCCCTTCACTGTTGAAAAAGAAGGACATATGTCCCCCCTTCACTGTGTCACATTGCCTCAACAACTATAGATATTCCTAATATTGGGTATCAAGGATTAGTTGGAATCCCTGGTGGAGTGAATATTACTAAAGCTCCATTCACAGAGTCATTTATGATTCATGATGCTGTGGCATCTACAGGCCAGCCTTCTTCTGAAGGACTGCAAACAAGACCATCTGTTGGTCTTGGCAATTTACCCACATCTTCTGAATTCTTAGAATTCAAGTATTTTTGTACTTCTGAATTTGAAAAGATTCAGAAGGAATTAAAGGAATTGACGAACAACTCAACCAAGGTGATGGAGGTTAGGTTGGAAAAACAGGAGGAAACAATGGTGAACAAATTGAATGATTTTCAAGTTTTTTCTGCAAATGATCTCAACTCCTTTAAAGATGCAATTCTGAATGCTTTCTCTGAAGTGATTTCTTCTGTATCTTCTCTTAAAGCATCTCAGCCTTCTTCTTCAAGTTCTCAGTCCCATACTTCAGAATTTGCTACTAAGGATGATATTAATCAAATCTTGAATCAATTATCTTCTATTCAGACTTCTCAGACAACATTAAATAACAGATTATCTGCATTGGAGTGTAGACCTCAGGCAGATACTTCTAATAGAAATCTTTATGATCAGGGTCCTGATAATCAAGAGGGGGAGCAAAGACAGAAAGTATCTGAAGCTGAAAATGTTGAAAATTCTCAAGGTCAATCTTCTAAGAAGGCTTCTAAAGAAGCTCAGAATATAGGTGAAGGATCAAACAGAGTTTCTGAAGATATAGAAGATATTCTTGCAGAACATGAAGGCCAAGAGGTTGATGTTGTCTCTTCTAAAGAATTTATGGATGAAGGTTATGAAATAGAAAAAATATCTTTTGATTCTGAAGGAAACTTGAGTTTAGATAAAACATATGTAATTCCAAATTCCAATGAAGAAATGCTAAGAGAATATCTTGCATTTGAAGATATAATTGGTGAACCAAGTGATCTCTTAGATGTGATCATGTTTGAAGAAGAATCTGAAGTCAATATGGAAGAGATCTCAGAAGTTAATGAAGTCAGAGATTTAGTGATCTGGAAGCCTCAACAAATTCTGAATGAGGTCCATAGTAATATTTTTGAAGAATTATGGAGGTTGTTGAGAAAATTCTGTTGGGTACATCTATTTCTGAACAATCCAAGAAATCTGGAGTGTAGATTTTTGGATAACAGATTGTCAATTTTTGAAGACTTTCTGAATCAACCAGATGAGAGATTTGAAATAGAGTTTGAACTGAGTCACATGGAAGGAGTTGAAATTGTAGATGAAATTCTTATTGTCTTCTCTGAAAAATTAGAAGTAAGGTTCAGAACTTGTATTATTATTCCTGCAATAGATTTTCCAGTTCTTGAAGAACCTGTTTTGGATCAAGTTTTTGAAAAGGAAAATGTGTTCATTCCTGGAGAGAATAGCTTGGTGTTTCCTGAAGACATTTATTGTTTTATGTACAAAAGAAGTACGAAATTTGCAACGTTGGAAGATTTCTGAATGATGAATGGACTGAAGATCACATTGCTCAAGTGAGAAACTATATTCAGAATCATGGTGTTCAGAACTTCCATGATTCAACTTCAATAAAGAGGATCAGATGCTTATCAAAGTCAATTCAAGATGATTTGTTTATAGGCAGATTTGGAGCAGAAAGAAGGGATGGTACTTTATGTGAGTTTACTCAGTTTGATTTGTACAAGCTAAGACTACAAGATAAGCTGGCAACTTTGTCTTTTTGTGTTAACAAAGGTGAATCTGAACTAGTCTCAGAGATTAAAAGAATCTTGGGAATTTATATAAGGAATCTCATTAAGCATGACTTTCAGTTGGGTTTAGAATACAGACTAAACAAAGTAAACTTGTTAGAGCCTGTTTTTATTGAAAGGTCAGGGATGAGAAGATTATTCACTAGTCCATACATCGGTTTTATATACTATGTGGAAGGAATCACTAAGACATTCATTGCATCTGATATTCCAAAGTATTCTACATCTACTCTCAAATGGCTTCTGAACTATATGGAAGATTTTATTGAAGAATCTGATATCAAAGAAGAAATAGTTTATTTGATCAAAGAAAGAATAAATTTCAGAGAATTTGTTAAAAAGAGTTATTTGGCTGGTCACAAGAAAGTAAACAAAATCAGAGGAGCTGACTATTTGTTAAGTGATGCTTATGATTTCAAGATTCATACAAAGAAGCAAAACATGGAAGAAATTCAGAAGTTCACTCTGAATCTTGAAAGTTCAGAAGTAAGTCCAAAGGAAAAGGAAAAAGAAAAAGAAAAAGAAAAAGAAAAAGAAAAAGAGAAAATTTCTGAATATATTTCTGAAGAGTTGGTTCCTATAAAAAAAATTTCTGAAGAGGAACAACTACAAGAACAAAGAATTGAAGAAAGTGCATTTACCATGTTTCTTGAATATTTTCATCCAGAAATGTTCATGGAACATGAACTGAAGTTTAATTATATTGATTGCTGGATTAACAAATCCTTTGGATGGAAACAATGGTATTCTGATATCATTAGAAAGCTAAGGATTCCTGTTCATGAAGAAAGAAAAGAAAGTCCTGTCATCAAAGTGATTGATGCAGAATTAAAGACAAGAAAAAACTATAGTTGTGCATTTTTTACTGTAGAAAGAAGAAATGGTGAGATATCTACCTTCTCAGAAGCTGACTTTCAGAATGTTTACATAAGAGATATGCTCAGAGTATACAGGAGCCTTTATCCATTTCATGATTCAATTTCAAAGTTTAGAAAATCATTTCCAGTTCTCAGAGATGGTTTGTATAGAGAATTTATACGTCGCAAAAGGCGATTTTCAAGTTGCATATGTGCTGAATAAGAAACAAGTTCATCTGAGTAAACCAAACTTAAGTCTACCTGATATTCAAAATCTGAAGAAAAGTACTCTGGTGATTCAACCTCCACGTTTTGTATGCAAGTGCTTTCAAGAATTAATCTTTGTGAGATTTGAAGAACTCCACAAGTGTTGCAATGGAACTTTAATGGCTATCAGAGATCGTATGGTTAAAAGACAAAAAAGAAGACCAAAGAATCTGAATGATGAAGATTGAGAGAAGT
Organism: Silybum marianum; assembly: GCA_036898165.1. Lineage (NCBI taxonomy): Eukaryota > Viridiplantae > Streptophyta > Magnoliopsida > Asterales > Asteraceae > Silybum > Silybum marianum. The sequence continues at coordinate 6,790,244 of CM072540.1, read as the reverse complement.
ACAAGAAGCTTGCAAAGGAGATGATCAGAATCGCAGAATCTCTGTTGAATACAGAAGTCTAATTTTGAAGGATGTTAGACAAATCTTAAATTTTTGGAATTATGATCTGAACTTTTGAAGCAAAGGGGGAGATTGATAGAGATACTAAGATAGCTTCAAAAGGTACCGGGTTCTGAAGAGTAAGAAAGATCTAAAGAAAGAAAGACTCAGAACTCAGAAAACAAGCAGATAAAAGCCTAAGGCATAACTTCTGAAGTGGCAACTTCAGAAGTTCTGAATACTCTGAAGATACTTCTGAAGAAATTCTGAAGAAGGTTCTGAAGACACTTCTGAAGAAGTTCTGAAGAAGTTCAGAAGTAGTTCAGAAGTAGTTCTGAACATGCTTGTCATTTTTGTACTATAACTTTAGCATTTCTATTTTATGTATAAATAGATAGTTTGTTAGATAGTTAGAACTAACGTTCTCATAAGCTTGTAAAGACACATTTTGTAATACAGTTCATCTGATCAATACAATATACAACATTCAATGATCTATTTCGTGTTATCTTTCTATACCTTGATTGTTTGAGATCTAACATTAATTAATATTAATTAATATTAATTAATTTTAATTATAAACTATAGATTAATATTGTTCATTAATTATTTAGAATAATTGTTAATAATATCATTTACTTTCATATTATTATTTTCTTTAATTATTATTTAATATATTTAGTTATCAAAAAAACAAATATTGCAATTATAAAAATATTTATGTAACATAAAAACTAAATTTATACTTATTTTATTTTATAAATAATATAATTCTGTTAAATAGACCCTGAATAGCGGAACCAAATAAATCACAACCAAATATCAATAAATATAAACATGGAAGATCTCACCATGAACACTAGTCATATGTATATTGATTCAGATCAGGAATAATTACAATTGAAATGTTCTCCAAGGAATTATAGAAGAGATTTCAGTTGAAAGATTATCAATGGATTCAAAGATTTCAAAAAGTTACATTCTAAAGACATGAGATACGTATTTATAGGCCTAAAGAATGAAGCCAATCTAATGTCCAACTAACATTCTCCACATGTAAAGTGTACTAACAAACTTTAGACAAAAACAATTGATCTCTCATCTTCAAGTCTTTCAGAAAACATAAGTGTTGAATCTTCATAATGGTGGACTTTAGAGCTTGGAATAGTCTTCTGATCAAGTTTTTCAGAGGCTTTGAATGTCTCTAAACAGGCATACTAGAGATCAAACACTTGGAAAAATATCTGAGCTTTTCTTTACAATGCTTTACAAACTAGAATAAGAGATCGAGGTGACAAAATTCTCCAAAGTATTGAAAAATAAAGTAAGGAACTCTTAAAATAAGTCAAAAGGATAACATGGTAATCTAATAATTATTTCATATATTAGAAGTAAAAAATTACATCATAATATAACAAATAACTCATGATTACATCTCAACATCTTTATCATCTGTATAGATCTTCCAAAACTTAATCATTTAGTCTCGCTAACGAACAACCATTTTGATATGATTTATGAAGTCCTTTTCTAGATCCCTTGGTATTTTTCCAGCTACCAATTTTCTTTCAACATTAAGAGCATGCCAAACAAGAGTCGTACTAGAGTACTTACAACTTTAAGATACCCTGAAGAATATTTGTTCTCCATTCTTTGTGTTAGAACTTAGAAGTGTGAATTAGAATTTGTTAAGAAGAAACAAGTTAATCTCTCCAGAAGCAAGCACTTCAGAAGTTCGACTCTTCAGAAATGATAGTTCAGAAGCTTCACTGTCAATCCAGAAGATTGGGCATCTTCTGGATTTTACTTTATGGACTAACATGTGCTTAAATGACGTGGCAGGTCACGCTTCCTGTGCGTAACTGAATCTGTCACTAGTACAGCTGACGTGTCAGCTTACAATATGCTTGCTTGTTGACTTTCTCTATGTGATAGTATAAATAGAGCTAGCATTTACCGTTGTAAGTGTCGATTGAATTGCAGAGAAACGGAGAGAGTAATTTGTGTATTGTAATCATCGACATATCGAGTAAAATACAAATTACTGTTTTTTTATTCATATTGTTCTTCATTATGTTCTTCATCTATTGCTTATTGTTCTAGTTTTATAGTAGATTAAATTGCTTCCGCATATCAATTCTTACTCTGTGTTTAATCTACTGTTTTGAGAAATTAAGGTATCTGGGTTATAATAATTGGTATCAGAGCCAGATAATCAATCTATTGATTATTTGATCTCGTCCAATTTGGAGAAATCCCTACTCAGCTAGAATTTTTTTTCAGTTTTTAAACTACTACTTTTCATTCTACGCTGCTCTCTGAGAACTTGTTGATCTCGTATAAATTTCTCGAAATCAGTGGTAATTCCAGTTTAATCCTGAAAATAGTAAGCTTAATTGTTCTAATTGTCAATCGTAAAGTTTAATTTCTCGAAATCAGTGGTAATTTCAGTAAAGTTTAATTGTTCTAATTGTCAATCGTATTTCCTGCAAATTTGATACTCTGTTTTCTGAAAAATATGGCAAATCAAAATTTGAATGCCATGTACACTTCTGGCTCTTTGACCAAACCGCCTACCCTAATCAGGGACGAATATCCTCAATGAAAAATTCGAATGATCAATTTCTATGAAGGATTAGATGTTGATCTATATTCTACTGTTTAAATGGTCCCTATGTACCAATGACCATAATTCTAAGAGTACCTCCAACATCCACTACTGAAGAAGTTCCTGCTCAAAAGATTCCCAAGGATAGAGGAAGTTGGAATGATGATGACAAAGCCAAAATCGAGATTGCCAACAAGGCAAAACGGCTGCTGATCATGGCAATTCCAAATGAAATATTCCAATCACTTGATTCCTGTGAAACTGCAAAGGAGGTATGGGATCAACATGCAAATCAGTTGGAGGGAGGTGCGAAGATGAAGAAGAATCGAAGAGCACAAGCGTTAAATGAATACAACAGTTTTTAGGCGCTTCCAGAAGAAACTCTGGAACAGACGTACCACACATTTAACACTCTGATAAATTTGTGTAAAAAGTGTGAAATTATTAGAGTCCAGAATGGTCAAATCTATCGATGTCCCTTCAGGCAAATCAAGATCTGGAATAACGGTCATTACATGACGTCTTTGGTACTCTCTAGGCACACGAGAAGGAAGTACAACAACAGACGGCAAGTGTTGGTGGTCCCCTAGCCCTCATTTCTGAATAAGAGGGTCAGGGAGGAGAAGTAAAGAATCAGAGAAGAAAGGGAAGAACAAGGCACTAATCTCAGAAGCTGATACAGAAGAAGGTCTCTCTAACTCTGAAGATGATGAGATCAGTTCTTTTGCTGAATCCTTGGATCTTATTACCAAACAATTCACCCGAAAGTTTGGTAGTCGTTCATTTCAAAGCAACAGAAGATTTGACAACAAAAATGAACTCCCTACTCAAGTATATGCTCCAAGACAGGAAGTACAGAAGATTGAGAGATCAGAAGCTGAGAAAAAGGAAGAAGAGATAAAGAAGAAGAATGATGTATGTTACCGGTGCGGCAAACCTGGTCACTACTTAAAACACTGCAAAAGTGTTCTGGTCAAAGATAAAATGTACTACAAGAACAAATACAAGTACAACAAAAATGAAAGAGCAAATTATGCTGAAAAGGAAAATTGGCTATCTAATCAGTCAAGCAGTGATGAAGCCATGTTCTGTGGAATGGCTATGACTAGCGATCCAGAGGATCAACCATCTAAAACCCCGGTTTGCACTACCTCTGAATCCTCTGAATCTTCTGAACTTGAGAAAACTATTTTAAACTTAAGTTTTGATTTTGAAAATCTGAAACAAAAGCTTCTGAATGAGAAAAATATACAAAAAGATCTTTGTTAGATCCCAAACAATCAAGATATAGAAAGATAACAAGAAATAGATCACCAAATGTTGTATATTGTATTGATCAGATGAACTGTATTACAAAATATGTCTTTACAAGCTTATGAAATCGTTAGATCAAACTATCTAACAAACTATCTATTTATACATGAAATAGAAATGCTAAAGTTACAATACAAAAATGACAAGCATGTTCAGAACTACTTCTGAACTTCTTCAGAACTACTTCTGAACTTCTTCAGAACTATTTCTGAACTTCTTCATAACTTCTTCAGAAGTGTCTTCAGAACCTTCTTCAGAACTTCTTCAGAAGTATCTTCAGAATCTTCAGAACTTCTGAAGTTGCCACTTCAGAAGTTATACCTTAGGCTTTTATATGCTAGTCTTCTGAGTTCTGAGTCTTTCTTTCTTCAGATCTTGCTTACTCTTCAGAACCCAGTACCGTTTTAAGCTATATTAGTATCTCTATCAATCTAGTTTCAAAAGTTCAGATCATAATTCCAAAAATTCAAGATTTGTCTAACATCCTTCAAAATTAGACTTCTGTATTCCAACAGAGATTCTGCGATTCTGATCATCTCCTTTGCAAGCTTCTTATACTTCTCCCAATCTTCATCATTCAGATTCTTTGGTCTTCTGTTTTGTCTTTTAACCAAACGATCTCTGATAGCCATTAAAGTTCCATTGCAACATTTGTGAAGTTCTTCAAATCTTACAAAAAGTAATTCTTGAAAGCACTTGCATACAAATCCTGGAGGTTGAATTACCAAAGTACTTTTCTTCATATTCTGAATATCAGGTAAACTTAAGTTTGGTTTACTCAGATGAACTTGTTTCTTATTCAGCACATACGCAACTTGGAAATCAGTCTTTGCAGCCCAGATAAATTCTCTATACAAACCATCTCTGAGAACTGGAAATGATTTTCTGAACTTTGTAATCGAATCATGAAAAGGATAAAGACTCCTGTATACTCTGAGCATATCTCTTAGGTGAACATTCTGAAAGCCAGCTTCTGAAAAAGTAGATATTTCACCATCTTTCCTTTCTACAGTGAAAAATGCATACTTATAATTTTTCATTGTCTTCACATCAGCAGTAATCACTTAAACAATTGAACTTTCCTTTCTGACTTCACTCACAGGAATTCTCAACTTTCTTATTATCTCAAAATACCATTGCTTCCAACCAAAGGATTTGTTGATCCAACAATCAATATAATTGAACTTTTGTTCATATTCCGTGAACATTTCTGGATGGAAATATTCAAGGAACATGGTAAATGCATTTTCTTCAATCCTTTGTTCTTGTAGTTGTTCCACTTCAGAAACTTGCTTTGTAGGAACTAACTCTTCAGAAACAACTTCAGAAATTTTCTCCTTTCCTTTTTCCTTTTCTCTTGGGCTGACTTCTGAAGTTTCAAGATTCAGAGTGAACTTCTGAATTTCTTTCATGTCTTGTTTCTTTGTATGAATCTTGAAATCATAAACATCACTCACCAAATAGTCAACTCCTCTGACTTTGTTTACCCTCTTGTGACCAACAAGATAACTCTTTCTTATAAATTCTCTGAAACTTATTGTTTCTTTGATCAAATAGATTATCTCTTCTTTGATATCAGATTCTTCAAGAAAATCTATCATATAGTTCAGAAACCATTTGAGAGTGGATGTAGAATACTTTGGAATATCAGATGCAATGAATGTCTTGGTGACTCCTTCCACAAAGTACATAAAACCGATGTCTGGATTAGTGAATAATCTTTTTAGCCCTGATCTTTCAATATAAACAGGCTCTAACAAATTCACTTTGGATAATCTGAACTCTAAAGCTAGTTGAAAATCATGCATAATCAAATTTCTAATGTAGATACCCAAAATTCGTCTAATCTCTGAAACAAGTTCAGATTCTTCTTTGTTGACACAAAAAGCTAAAGTTACCAGCTTATTTTGCAGTCTTAGCTTGTACAGATCAAATTGAGTAAATTCAGATAAAGTGCCATCCCTTCTTTCTGCTCCAAACCTGACTATAAACAAGTCATCTTCGATTGACTTTGATAAGCATCTGATCTTATTTATTGAAGTTGAATCATGAAAGTTCTGAACACCATGATTCTTAATATAGTTTCTCACTATAGAAATATGATCTTCAGACCATTCATCATTCAGAAAATCTTCCAATGTTGCAGATTTCATACTTCTTCTGTACATAAAACAATAAGTATCTTCAGGAAATTCCAAGCTACTTTCTCCAGGAATGAACACAATGTCTTTTTCAAAAACTTGATCCAAAACAGGTTCTTCAAGTACTGGAAGATCTATTGCAGGAATAACAATACAAGGTCTGAACCTTACTTCAAATTTTTCTGAAAAGACTATAAGGATTTCATCTGCAATTTCAATTCCTCCCATATGATTTAGATCAAACTCTGTTTCAAATCTCTCATCTGGTTGATTCAGAAAGTCTTTAAAAACTGACAATCTGTTATCCAAAAATCTACACTCCAGATTTCTTGGATTGTTCAGAAATAAATGAACCCAACAGAATTTTCTCAACAAACTCCATAAATGTTCAGAAATTTTACTATAAACCTTATTCAGAAGTTGTTGTGGCTTCCAGATCACTAAATCTCTGACTTCATTAACTTCTGAGATTTCTTCCATATGAACTTCAGATTCATTATTTACATCTTCTTCAAACACGATCACATCTGAAAGATCACTTGGTTCACCAATTACATCTTCAAATGCAAGATATTCTCTTAGCATTTCTTCATTAGAATCTGGAGCTATATCTGTGTTATCTGATTTTAAGTTTCCTTCAGAGCCAAAGGAAATTTTCTCTGTTTCATATCCTTCATCAATAAACTCTTCAGAAGAAAGAACACTAACCTCTTGCCCTTCATTTTCTGCAAGAATATCTTCTATGGCTTCTGAAACTCTGTTTGAACCTTCACCTATATTCTGAACTTCTTTAGAAGTTTTCTCAGAAGATTGACCTTGAGTATTTTCAACATTTTCAGCTTAAGATACTTTCTGTCTTTTCTCCCCCTCTTGATTATCAGGACCCTGATCATCAAGATTTCTTTTATAAGTATCTGCCTGAGGTCTACACTCCAACGCAGATAATCTGTTATTCAATGCTGTCTGAGAAGTCTGAATAGAAGATAATTGATTCAAGATTTGATTAATATCATCCTTAGTAGCAAATTCAGAAGTATGAGGCTGAGAACTTGAAGAAGAAAGCTGAGATGCTTTAAGAGAAGATACAGAAGAAACCACCTCAGAGAAAGCATTTAGAAGTGCATCTTTAAAGAAGTTGAGATCATTTGAAGAAGATACTTGAAAATCATTCAATTTATTCACCATTGTTACCTCCTGTTTTTCCAACCTATCCTCCATCATCTTTTTTGATTTATTCGTCAATTCCTTTAATTCTTTCTGAATCTTTTCAAATTCAGAAGTACAAAAATCTTTGAATTCTGTGAATTCAGAAGACGAGGGAAAATATCCAAGACCAACAGATGGTCTTGTTTGCAGTCCTTCATAAGAAGGCTGGCCTGTAGATGCTAAAGGCATCATGAACCACATGGGATTCTGTGAATGGAGCTTTAGTGATGGTCACTCCACCAGGGCTTCCAACTAATCCTTGATACCCAATATTAGGAATATCTATAGTTGTTGAGGCAATGTGACACACACTTTGCTTATTTACATCTGAAAGATGTGTGCTGGTGTGAAGGAATTCCACATTTAGTGGTGCATTAGGCTCAACATTGAGTGGACTCTCAGACTCTATGTGCTCAAAACAGTGAAGGGGGGACATATATCCTTCTTTTTCAACAAAAGGATCCTCCAAATGGGGTCCTAATGGTATATGAGTTGCTTGCCCCAATTGTGTTAATGAAACACCCTTTTGTTGAGAGATGGGTGAGTGGCTGGGAGGGTTAACAAGTGTTGCCATGGGCTCACTGGCCTTTTCAATATTACCCACCAAAGAATGTGGAATAATAGATGATGTGGGTGCCCGGCTAGTAACATCTGGTTCACAAGTTTCTTTATTTTTTACTTGTGTTCTCCCCTCATCAGTTCTTTTTCTCACCCTTCTACCCAAACTCTCATTTACATTTTTCCTCTTTAGACGTTGAGGTTGTTCTCCCCCTTGAACAACCTCCCCGCTCTTGTTAGAATCAGGGGAAGAGACCACTGGTTTTGGTAGTCCCATCGATTCATAATACTCACTCACAATCCTATTATTTGGATTTACAAGTTCAAGTAAATAAGCAGGTAATGGAATGACATTTGGAAATTTTAATTTTGCATTTGGTGGACGAAGACTATCCATGGTAAAGACAGGAACATGTACCTCATGTGCAAGATCAGGAATAACATCAACAGCTTTCATTGCACCTTTGACAAATGTCTGAAAGAATCTTTGAAAGGGAATGTAGTTATATGTGGATTTCTTCAGAACAGCAGTCTTCAGGTCTTCAAAAATTAGTGAAGCATAGTCATAGTGTTTGTTGAATACTACTCCATGAAATATAATCCTTCAATTTGTAGATGCTTGGTCTAAACTAGAACTTTTTCCAGTTAGGCAAGTGTTTAAGATAGAGAATAGACAATACCAGATTGGGGGTAGACACTTCCTTCTGAATGAACTTAAAGCATTGAGTTGTTCAGAATATCCCAAGCTGATAAAATCTAAAATCATCTCTGAAGATGATGGAACTGGATCATATGAAGTTTTCCCAAGAACTTCATCTTTTTTTGGAAGGAAATGTATATTTCTAACATCTTCCATAGAAATACATACCCTGTAGCCATGAATGTATGAGGAAATGTCATCTGCAGCTTCATCAACCTCAGCGTAATACCACCATTGTTGCAAGTAAGAAGCAGGGACTGAAAATTTCCTTGAGAGCAAAGCACGAAGTGGATGTTTCTTCAGAATTTCGATCAAAATCATTTGATCATCCACAAAATCTGTCGATTTGAAGTTCAGAGCACAATTATTCCTCTTGATACCGAGCAATTTTTCTTCAGGAACATACAATTTGAACAAAGCAGGTCCATCACTGCTCTCAACATGAGATTCAGACTCACTTTCACCAACATTTGATTCAGAGACCACCTCAATAGGCTTGATTTGAGTTTCTCCAATTATAGCAGAACTAGGGTTAGGGTTAGGTTTAGGGTTAGGAATTGGATTTGAAGGTCCGGCTTCACAAATAACAGTTGTGGCTGTGTCTTGTACTACTGGATCATCATTCAAAGGGATCTCCATTGATCCAATCATTAAATTCTGAGGCACAATTTTGAACGATGCATCACTGGATGACCCATTGTTGTTGCTGAAACTTGAAGAAGCAGAAACCATCACATTCGAAGTCGACATCACTGGAAATGAACAAGGATACGCACTAGATTGAAAATGAATAAGCACAGAGAGGTTTTGGAGGGAAAAATCACTTGAAAATGAAGAAGACGATGATTTCATCGATTTTATATGATTGAATAAGCGTAGATGGACACGTGGCCAGAAATGAAACGAGATTAGAGGAGTAATCATCATTAATTTGGATTAATGAACCGTTTAATCGACAGGGTTTTCCAATGAAATTAAAACACGTGGCACACGCTTAAAATCAATAACGGGAAGTAAAGTTCTGAGAACAAGTTCAAAAACTTCAGAAGAAATTCAGAACTTCTGAGAAAAAGTTCAGAAGTCTAAATGAAGACATTCAGAAACACTTCAGAACTTGCAAGGAAAGTTCAGAACCAAACTTATATCCCTCCAAAATGACAAAAATCATTTAAAATTACATACTTCTGAAACATATAAATCGTTTTAACTGTTCAGAAGTAGGTTTGAACAATAACAAAGATATTTTATCTATAGAAGCTTGTCCATACTACTTAGATTTGAAGTTCAAGACTTGTAACCAGCACCTCAGATCTGTTTGATAGAAAGGCGTATTCATGATTTTGAAATTCAACATCACTCCCCCTTGAATCATAAGCAATTTTGATTCTCCCCCTTAATCAATGCTATTTATCAGAGAAACGAAAATGTTAGAGAAATGAAAAAAAAATTAAAGTATTTGAAGAAGAAATTAGAACTTCTGAATTTAGAAAGAAAAAATTTCTGAAAACAGAACTTTAGAAGATCTGAAGTTCAAATTATTCAGAATTTAGAAAAATTAAACTCAGAATATAATTTCTAAATACTTACATAGACATATTCATCATGCCCAATTTACTTACGAGAAAATTAAATCGTTTCTCATCAAGTGCTTTGGTAATAAATCAGCCAATTGATAATCTGTCTGAACAAAAAACATTTCAATATTACCTTTTTCCACATGATCTTTGATAAAATGATATCTTACATCAAGATGCTTTGTTTTTGAATGTTGAATAGGATTAGCAGTGATAGCTATGGCACTCTTTGAATCACAATACAAAGGAATCTTTTTGAAAGTGTAACCATAGTCCTTGAGCTGTGTTTGCATCCAGATCAGTTGTGAACAACAGATTGCAGCTGCAACATACTCAGCTTCTGCAGTAGAAGTGGAAACCCAGTTTTGTTTCTTTGAAGACCAGCTTACAAGTCTGTCACCCAAAAATTGACATGATCCAGATGTGCTTTTCCTGTCCAATTTGCAACCACCATGGTCTGCATCTGTGAAAGCTGTTAGCTCAAAACCAGAATCCTTAGGATACCAAAGTCCCAATGAAGGAGAACCTTTGAGATATCTAAGGATTCTTTTAGCAGCAAGAAGATGAGATTTCTTAGGATTAGCTTGATATCTAGCACAAATACATGTAGCAAACATTATATCTGGTCTACTAGCTGTTAAGTAAAGCAAAGATCCAATGATGCCCCTATATTTTTTCTGATCAACAGATATGCCATTCAGATCAGGTGATAATTTAGTTGCAGTGGCCATTGGAGTTTGAATACTGGAACAGTTAGACATGTCAAACTTCTTAAGTAAGTCAGAGACATACTTAGATTGATTAATGAATATACCAGTGGGAAGTTGTTTAACTTGAAGACCAAGAAAAAATGTTAACTCTCCCATCATACTCATTTCAAATTCAGTTTGCATGATTTTCTCAAAATTTCTACAAAATTTTGGATTAATAGAAGCAAATATAATATCATCTACATATATTTGTATTAAAATCATATCATCACCTTCCTTTTTCAGAAATACAGTGGTATCAACAGTACCTCTTTCGAATTTGGAGTTTAGAAGAAAAGTTGTGAAAGTGTCATACCATGCTCTTGGTGCTTGTTTAAGTCTATATAAGGCTTTGTCCAAAATATAGACATAATCTAGAAATTCTTTGCTAACAAAGCCTTCTGGTTGTTCAACATACACTTCTTCATGTAGAATACCATTCAGAAATGCACACTTGACATCCATTTGGAACACCTTCATATTTTTATGAGCAGCATATGCAAGAAACATTTTGATAGCTTCAAGTCTTGCAACAGGGGCAAACGTTTCATCATCATCAATTCCTTCTTGTTGACAATACCCTTAGCAACAAGCCTTGCTTTGTTTCTCACAACAATTCCATTTTCATCCTTTTTATTTCTGAATACCCATTTTGTGCCAATTATTGATTTACCTTTTGGTTTAGAAATCAATCTCCAGACTTTGTTTCTTTCAAATTGATTTAGCTCTTCTTGCATAGCTAGAATCCAGTCTGGTTCAACTGGCTTCTTGGGTTCCATGCTGATTAAGAAATTCACATATAAACACTCACTGGCTGTTGCTGATCTTGTTTGAACACCTTTTGACGCATCACCAATGATTTGATAAATAGGATGATTGGATGTCCATTTGTTCACATTTGGTAATGGTTGAACAGATGAGATATTGTTGAAAGAATCAAAATCATCAATAATTGCTTGAGTGTCAGTATCATGGTTGATAGTTGAATGTAAATATGATTTCTCTTCCTCAAATGGAATATTTTGTACTGGTTCAGAAGTTGTAGGCACAGGTTCAGAAACATGAATATTCTGAACTCTTTCAGAAGTCATGTGTACAGATTCAGAAATAGGAATTTCTTTATTTGAGGTTGAGAAAAATGGGGCTGAGTTATTTGATATTGGAATTTCTGAAATATCATGTACTGTTGTGCTTCTGAGAAGAGATGGATTCTGATAATCTGCAGAAACATTAACAGAAATATCAAATAAGTCTTGACATAAGATATCTAAGTTTGATTTAAGTAAAGTTTGAGATTCATAAGTGTGATTTGTCTTGCTATGTTCTGAATCCAAGCTTTCAGAAATAGGGTTAAGTGTGATTTCTGAACTGTCTTGTTCAGAAGTCAATGTTGGCTCATGAAATCGAATATTAGTAGGCTCAATGATCCTTTGAGTTCCTTTGATTAATACTCTGTATGCCTTGGACCATTGAGAGTAGCCAACAAAGATACCAGCTACACCTTTTGGTGCAAATTTATCTAAATGCTGTGTATCATTTATGAGAAAACACCTGCAACCAAATTTTTTAAAATAATCAATACAGGGTTTTCTTTGTTTAATAATCTCATAAAAAGTTTTAAGTAGTTTTCTGTTAAGAATTGTCCTGTTTTGAGTAAAGCATGCAGTTACAATTGCTTCTGCCCAGAGAGAAAAGAAGTTTTGAATATGCTAGCATGGTCCTTGCAGCTTCTACCAAAGTTCCGTTTTTCCTTTCAACAACACCATTCTGTTGGGGAGTTCTGGCAGCGGAAAAATTATGTGAAATACCAAGTATATCTTGAATATTCATCTATAATGACAAGAATATACTTCTTTCCCCCCATGCTTTGAGTCTTCATTGGTCCACACAAATCCATATGTAGCATTTCGAGTGGAGTTTTGCAGGAAGATAGCATTTTCAGAGAATGGGTGCTTCTTTTGATCTTCCCTAGTTCACACGCAGAACATAAGGAATTCTTATCAAATATGATCTTTGGTAGTCCTCTTATAGAGTGATGTTTTTCTAGTTCAGAAATGGCTTTGAAGTTCAGATGTGACATTCTTCTGTGCCAAAGCCAACCATCATTTCTCGTTGTTGTGGAAATATAGCACACTCCTTGTAATTGACCATTTGTAGTGAAAGTTGCAGTGTAGATATCTCCATCTCTATAAGCAGTTAACTCATTTTTGTTTGATGAACTCGGAACATGACAATAGTCTATATCAAAATTTACCTTCTAGTACTTGTCACAGAATTGACTTATACTGAAGAGATTATGTTTAAGACCTTCCACATAGAAAACTTTCATCACTTTAACATATCCTTTGGAAAAAGTACCATATCCTCTAACATAACCTTTTGCATTATTTCCAAAGCTAACCGTTCCTCCATATCTTTCATGATAATCAGTTAAAAGTTCTTTAAAGGTGTCATGTGTCTTGAACATCCAGAATCTAAGACCCACACATGACATATCTGCAAAAATGATTATTGAGATTTAGGTACCTATTTTAGAATGGGTCCTTTGAGATTAGTAAAAAATTTTGAAGTTCTGAACTTTGACTTCAGATTTTTCAGTTCAGAAGTTTGTTCAGAACTTTGAGATTTGTCAGTCTTAGGTTATTTATCTTTTTATTTTTATTTTTATTTGCCAATTTAGCTGAAAAGTTCTGAATTGATTTCTTAAGATTATTCTTCTTTGATTTGGAGTTTAGTTGAAGATTATGATTACCACAATTAATACAGTGAATATGATTCTTCAGAATATTTAATAAAGCAATAGATGAACAAGAATCAACACTATTGGATTTATCAACAAAATTTCTTTTATTCACTTTAATAAGTATGGGTACATCATGTTTCTTTGAAAATAAAAACTATCTAATTTGTTAGTCTTTGATAGTCTTTCACCTTTCTTTCTCCAAACTAAAGAGGACAACTCTGTAAAAGATAAGAAATGAGGATTAGTATAAGTAGTCTTTTTACCAACTTTAGATTTATCTTTGGATTTAAGTTCTGTATTATGAACTTCAGAAGTTGAATTCCTTTTTCAAAGAATTTGAGTCTATTTATAAAGTCAGATGATGATGTTGAAGATTTTTTAGAAGTTAAAGATGTATTTGGAGAAATAGAAGTATCATTAGATGATGTGGAAGAAATTTCAGTTTTCAGAAACTCTTGTTTCAAAAAAACAATGTTAAACTTTTCTGAAGACAACTTTGGTTCTTCAGATTTTAAAGTGTCCCCATCAATCATAGATGATTGTAATTTGTATACCAAATATGCATCTTTATCTATAACTTGAACCATATGATCATCATCATCTTCTGAATCTGAAGCATTCATTAAATCTGAGAACTTGAGCCATGCTAGAAGCAAAAAAAAAATTTATTTGAAATATCTTTGACTCATTATCATAATTATCAAAAATAATTTCTGAATTCTCATCATTACCTTGAAAAGATTCAATATCTGAGAATTAATCATATTTTTCTTCATGTTCTGATTTATTATCAAAATTATTTTCTGAAAGAACTTCAGAGTTTATCTCAGAAGTTTTCTCAGATTTAACAGATGGTTCAGATTTTTCTTCAGAAATAATTTTAGATTCAGAAGTAATTTCAGAAGGTTTTGAAACATAATTACTCATTACCTCTGATTCAGAAATTATCTCAATTTTATCAGAATCAAAAGATTTTTCTTCAGAAAACAGAGTTTCTAATTTGACAAAGAGAATTCTTTCAGGCAAAGAGTAGTTAACAGGTTTGGATATGATACCTGGGTTGGTTTCATCAAAAATTTTCATTTAGAATAGTCATAAAGATTTGCAGGTGCCTTTTGCAGAATTTGACTCTCATTATATCTCAAACCTACTTTAATATTGTAAAATTTTGAATTCTGAGCTTGATTTGTCAAAATATTTAGAGTCTGTTCAGTTTGACCTCTTTTAAAGTTCAGATCTTCTAATTCCTTAATCTTTTTGTAAAGATCAAGTCTTTCTTGGTTCAGAAAATTCATTTTTACATTCAGAACTTCTTTTTTCAGATTTCTCATTAATGATATCTTTCTTTAAACTGTCCATTTTTTCTTTTAATTGTAACTTTTCTTCAAAAACTTTTTCAAGAATTGTTCAGCTTCTTGGCAGTTTTGTTTATAGATTTGGCTTTCAGCTCTAAATTGATTTACCAAATTTTTTCACTTTTGATTATGTTTTTGAGAGTTTCAAATTCAGAAAACATATTCTGAAATTGATTTTGCACTTCAGAATTTTCAGAAATTTGTTCAGAATTTGGTTCAGAAAAAGAATTTAATTCAGAAGATGAAGAAGATACCTCAGAATCATGTGCACATTTTTCTGCTTGATCCATTTGGCACATGTAGCATTTTGAAGCATAATGAGCTACCTCTTCATCGTATTCTCTATCACTCTAGTTTAACCAATCTTCTTCAAACTTGGTTACTAGAGCTGGATTTTGTTCCTTTTTCTTTGCAAGAAGATGCTTCTTCTCATAGTAGCCTGAGTTCTTGACTTTGGGCATTTTGCACTGTCTTGCATAATGACCAGGCTTACCACAATTAAAACACCTTGATGGTTCAGATGACTCAGTTTGACCAGCATCTTGACCTTTCTTGGGTCCAACTTCAAACCTTGGTTTATTCTGATATTTTTGATTATATCTTTGAGTGAATTGCCTTGTCATAAAAGCAATATTATCAGAAATTCTTTTAAGTTCTTCATCTAATTCATCCCCATCACACAGAGTTGTCTCTGGAATTTCACAAACTTTCTTTTTAGTAGAAATGGTCAAGGAGTTGTTGTACTTTTTGCTTAATAAGGCTTCAGTTTCATTTGCCTTTTTATGCTCATACTGTCTAGTTTTGATCTTGTCCTCTTGTTGGGACAAGATGCCATATACATCATGAATAGTCTTCCTAGACAGATTCCTTGTAACCATGTTATCAGAAAAGTTTGACCATTCATTTCCCAAGTTGTTCAGAAATTTATTATTTATCTCTGAGTTTGATTTCTGAAGACCATTTCTTCTCAGATCATTCAGAATATTGTTGAATCTATGATATGTATCAATAATTGATTCATTTTCTTTATATCTAAAATTCTCATAAATACCCACACAAATATTTAATCGTTGTGCTTAGGCTTTTGTGCTACCTTGCATCTGGGCTTCCACCTCATCCCACATAGCATTGGCAGATGTTAGACTATCTACCCTATGAAAGATTTCATTTGGAATAGCCATAGTAAGAAGAGTTAATTCCCTTTTGTCAATTTTAGCTTGAGCTTTCTCAGCAGTACTGTACATACCTGGGCTTTTCTTGATTCTTGATGCAGGTATTTCAGGAGTGGATTCAGTTCTTGGAACTGCAGGGATTTCCACATAGACCTCCATAGGGCCATTTATGATCGATTACATTAAAGCTTCATCGATATTGTCCAAGAATTGAATCATCCTTATTCGTCATTGAGGATATTCCCCTAAAAACAAAGTGGGTGGTTTGGTTTCTGATCCAATGGGGACGATTTCTTTCGACATCTTTGATTTGAAAAAGATCGAGAATTCACCTGAATTTGAATCTTGAATTTTTCGATCAAGAACACAACAAGAACTGTCAGATCTGACAAGTTCTTCTTTAACCTTCAAGAACAGATGAATTGGCTCTGATACCAATTGTTAGATCCCAAACAATCAAGATATAGAAAAATAACAAGAAATAGATCACCAAATGTTGTATATTGTATTGATCAGATGAACTGTATTACAAAATATGTCTTTACAAGCTTATGAAAACGTTAGATCTAACTATCTAACAAACTATCTATTTATACATGCAATAGAAATGCTAAAGTTACAGTACAAAAATGAAAGCATGTTCAGAACTACTTCTGAACTTCTTCAGAACTATTTCTGAACTTCTTCAGAACTTCTTCAGAAGTGTCTTCAGAACCTTCTTCAGAACTTCTTCAGAAGTATCTTCAGAATCTTCAGAACTTCTGAAGTTGCCATTTCAGAAGTTGTGCCTTAGGCTTTTTTCTGCTTGTTTTCTGAGTTCTGAGTATTTCTTTCTTCAGATCTTTCTTACTATTCAG
This sequence comes from Silybum marianum, assembly GCA_036898165.1. Lineage (NCBI taxonomy): Eukaryota > Viridiplantae > Streptophyta > Magnoliopsida > Asterales > Asteraceae > Silybum > Silybum marianum. The sequence continues at coordinate 6,773,228 of CM072540.1, read as the reverse complement.
AACCCAGTACCTTTTGAAGCTATATTAGTATATCTATCAATCTTGAAAAATCCTTTACTCTGATAGAAAGAGAGAGAGAGAGAGAGAGAGAGAGAGAGAGAGAGAGAAATATTTTTAAACGAGAAATGGATATTCTCACAGAAGAAAAACAAGAACCTTCTGAAGAAAATCAAAAGATTTCAAAACTCAAAGATTCCACATAAAGTACTTTAAAAGTAGAAATAGATGAGCTTAAAAAGCTTCTGATGGCCAAAGATAAAGAAATTGAGGCTAAAGAAAGTGATATTAAATTCTGTAGCACTTAAAAAGTATTTTCAAAAGGAAAGGGAATTTCTGCACATTGATCTTCAGAGGAAGGAGCTCTTGATTAAAAATTATCAAGACGCTCAGGAGGTGCATGAACAGATAAATACACAAGTCGGGAAAACAAGCCTTGGGTTTGAGGGTCTGAACCCTTATACTTGTAAGAAGGGATCTACTTTAGATTCTGTATTTTGTGTGGCCAAAGAACAAAAACCCGTTTTTCCTATCCTAGATTAACAATCAGTGTTTAAAAGAACAAAATATGATAATGAACATCATGTTCGAAAACTCAAATATAAAAATATCCAGTATTCTTCTGAAAAGATGAGCCAAGTGAATCTTAATCAAATTCAGAAGAAGAACGACATTTTTCATTTTGGTTCATTTACTCAAATAACTTTCAATCCAGATGCTGATGAGTTCATACCTACAAATGCAGAAGAAGAGCTAAGAATCAAATTTCAAAATGATATTCTTCAAACTTTGGATGAGTCTGCATGTGTAGAACAAAAATCCCTCTCTTTACAAAAGGAACAAAAAAAATTATATTTACCTTCTGAAAACCATCCAGAAATAACTCCCTGTTCCTTTGTTGATTTAAATCTAATTCAAGAAAAAGACAATGATCAGTTTGATGTCTATCCCTTGGAAAACGATGATCAACTTTATGACGATTTATTTGACATGTTAGATAAATTACTCATCAAATTTGAGAATCGTATGTCTACTACTTATGTTCCGGTTAAACCATGTATCAAGAATAACAATGCTTCCTTCTTATACACAAATGAACCATATGAAGTGATAGATATCAGAAGATAGCTTACAAAGAAGACTGGGTTCTGTCTGAAGATAGAAAGGTTCAGAACTCAGAAGACAAGCAAATCATAGCCTAAGGCATAACTTCTGAAGTGGCTACTTTAGAAGTTCTGAAGATTCTGAAGAAGTTCTGAAGATGATTCCGAAGATACTTCTAAAGAAGTTCTGAAGAAGTTCAGAAGTAGTTTTGAACATGTTTGTCATTTTTGTACTGTAACTTTAGCATTTCTTTTTGTATATAAATAGATAGCTTGTTAGATAGTTAGATCTAACGTTCATAGAGCCGGTAAAGATACATACTTTGTAATACTGTTTAGTAATCAATACGATATACAACTTCAGTGATATAATTCTTGTTCTTGTTCTTTAATCTTTCTACATTCTTGATATTTTGGGATCTAACAATTGGTATCAGAGCCAATTCATCTGATTGATCAATTTAGAGAAGAACTTGTTAGATCTGACAGTTCTTGAAATTCTTGATCGATAAAATTCAAGATTCAAATCCAGGTGATTCTTGATCTATTCTAAATCAAGATGTCTAAAGAAATCGTCTCCATCGGATCTGAAACCAAACCACCAACCTTGTTTCTGGGCGAGTATCATCAATGGCGAAGCAGAATGATTCAATTTTTTGGACAATATCGATGAATCTTTAATGCAATCGATCGTAAATGGCCCTCTGGAGGTCTATGTGGAAATTCCTGCAGTTCCAAGAACTGAATCTACTCCTGAGATTCCTGCATCGCGAATCAAGAAAAACCCAGGTATGTATAGTGCTGCTGAGAAAAACCAAGCCAAGATTGACAGAAGGGCACTGACTCTTCTTACAATGGCCATTCCCAATGAAATATTCAATAGGGTAGATAGTTTAACCTCTGTTAAGGCCATGTGGGATGAGGTTGAAGCACAAATGCTAGGAAACAAAAAGCCCAACCCCAAAGGTTGAACATCTGTGTTGGCACTTATGAAAATTTAAGGTATAAAGAAAATGAATCTATCACAGAGACTTATCACAGATTCAACAATATCCTGAATGATCTGAAAAGAAATGGTGTTCAGAAATCCAACTCAGAAATAAATAATAAATTTCTGAACAATTTGGGTAATGAGTGGTCAAGCTTTTCTGACAATATGGTTACTAGAAATCTGTCTAGAAAATCAATTCATGATGTTTATGGCATCTTGTTTCAACAAGAGGATAAAATCAAGACTAGACAGAATGAGCAAAAGAAGGCAAATGAAACAGTAGCCTTATTGAGCAAGAAGTATAATAATTCCATGACCATTTTTGCTAAGAGAAAGGTTTGTGAAATCCCAGAGACAACTCTGTGTGATGGAGATGAATCAGATGAAGAGCTTAAAAGAATTTCTGATAATATTGCTTTCATGAAAAGGCAATTCACTCAAAGAAATAATCAGAAATATAAGAACAAGTCTAAATTTGAAGATGGACCTAAGAAAGGTCAAGATGCTGGTCAAAATGAGACACTAGAACCAGCAAGATGCTTCAACTGTGGTAAGCCTGGACATTATGTAAGACAGTGCCAAATGCCCAAAGTGAAAAATTCTGGCTACTATGAGAAGAAGTATCTTCATGCTAAGAAGAAGGAACTTAATCCAGCTCTGGTGACCAAGTATGAAGAGGACTGGTTAAACTGGAGTGATGGAGAGTATGATGAAGAAGTGGCTCACTATGCCTTACATTGTTACATGTGCCAGTTGGATCCTGAAGATAAACATGCACATGACTCTGAGGTACTTTCCTCATCTTCTGAATTAAATTCTGAGTTAAGTTCCTCTTCTAAACAAAATTCTAAATAAAATTCTGGAGATTCTGAAATGCAAAATCAAATTCAGAACATATTTTCTGAATTTGAAAGTCTCAGAAACAGAATCAAAAGGGAAAGAATTTTGGTGAATCAATTCAAAGCTGAGAGCCAAATTTATAATCAAAATTGCCAAGAAGCTGAACAAATTCTTGAAAAAGTTTAGGAAGAAAAATTATTATTAAAAGAAAAGATAGATAGTTTACAAAAAGATATCTTAAATAAAAAATCTGAAAAGGAAGTTCTAACTGTTAAAATGAACATTCTAAATCAAGACAGACTTGATCTTTACAAAAACATCAAGTAATTAGAAGATCTGAACTTTAAAGGAGGTCAAACTAAACAAACTCTGAATATTTTAACAAATCAGGCTCAAAATTAAAAATTTTACAATATAAAAGCAGGTTTGGGGTATAATGAAAACCAAATTTTGAAAAAGGCACCTGCAAATCTTTATTATTATTCAAAAACGAAAATTTTCAATGAAACTAACACAGGTGTCATATCCAGACCTGTTAATTACTCTTTGCCTGAAAGAATTTCATTTGTAAAATTAGAGACTTTATTTTCTGAAGAAAAACCAATTAATTCTGGTGAAACAGAGAAAATTTCTGAAACAGAAGTAACAAATAAAGATGTTTCAAATATTTCAGAAAATATTTCTGAACATACTTCTGAATCAAAACTTATTTCTGAAGAAAAATCTAAACCAATTATTAAAACCGAGATTACTTCTGAACATACTTCTGAATTATCTTCTGAACATACTTCGGAGTTATCTTCTGAAGTTTTTCCAGAAGATCGTTCTGATAATAAATCAGATAATGAAGAAAAATATGATGAATTCTCAGATATTGAATCTTTAAAAGATAATGATGAGAATTCAGAAATATTTTTAATTTGATAATTCTGATGATGAGTTTGAGAAAATTTCGTATCTAAATTTTTTTGCATCAAGCATGACTCAGAACAAGTTCTCAGATATAATGAATGCTTCAGATTCAGACGATGATGATGATCCTAAAGTTGAAGTCATTGATAAAGATGATTATCTTGTATACAAATCAAAATCTTGTATGACTGAAGGAGAAATTTTAAAATCTAAAGCTCCAAAAATACCTTCAGAAATGTTTAATCCTGTATTTCTGAAAGAAGAATTTCTGAACACTGACAAATTCAAAACTCCTATCTCTAAAAATACATCTTTGACTTCAGAAAAATCTTCAATATCATCATCTGACTTTGTAACCAGAGTTAAATTGTTTGAAAAAGGACAATCTTCTAATTCAAAATCTGAAGTCCAAAATTCAGAATTTAAATCTAAAGTTGGTAAAAGAACTTCTTATACTAATCCTCATTTCTTATCTTTTACAGAGCTATCCACTTTAGTTTGGAGAAAGAAAGGTGAAAGACTATCAAAGGCTGCCAAATTAGATAGTTTTTCAATTTCTAAGAAAACTGATGTACCACATATTAATAAAGTGAATAAAAGAAAGACTTCTGTTGCAAAATCAAATATTGTTGATTTTTGTCCATGTACTGACATATTAAATATTCTGAAGAATCATATTCATTGTATTAATTGTGGTCATCATATTTTTTATCCTACAAAACCAACAAGAAAAATCTTGAAAAATCAATTCAGAATTTTTCAGCAAAATTGGGAAATAAGCATAAAAATAAAAATAAAAATAAAAACAATACTAAGAAAGACAAATTGAAAAGTTCTGAACAAACTTTTGAATCTCAAAATGTTAAGTCAAAGTTCAAAATTTCAAAATTTTAACTAATCTCACAGGACCCATTCTTAAATGGGTACCTAAATCTCAATAATCATTTTTGCAGATATGTCATGTGTGGGTCTTAGATTCAGGATGTTCAAGACACATGACACCTTTCAAAGAGCTTCTAACTGATTATCATGAAAGATATGGAGGAACAGTTAGGTTTGGAAACAATGCAAAAGGTTATGTGAGAGGTTATGGAACTTTTTCCAAAGGAGATGTCAAAGTGATGAAGGTTTTCTATGTTGAAGGTCTAAAACATAACCTTTTCAGTATAAGTCAGTTTTGTGACAAGTATTGGAAAGTAAATTTTGACATAGACTACTGTCATGTTCTGAGTTCTGCAAACAAAAATGATATAACTGCTTATAGGGATGGAGATTGTTAGGATCCAAAGAATCCTATGAATTTGGATCTTATGTTTGAAATGTTTTGTAAAGAAAAGAACTTCAGAATCTGAAGATGAATAGTTCAGAAGTTCTGAACTAGTGCTAGAAAGATAAACAAAGTCATCTTCAGAAGTGCAAAATATATATTCGGAAGTTCTGAAGAAGTTCTGAATAGGTTCTGAAGTGAAAAGTCAGAAGTTCTGAAGACAATTCAGAAGTGGTTCTGAAGAGCAAAAGTTCAGAATTCTGAAGACAGTTCAGAAGTTCTGAAGAACTTCTGAATAGAGTTTTTGATGACGTGTCTCATTGTTATTGGGCTGTGATTTAAATACATGTAACTGTAGCTTTACATTTGTAGCATAAATAGAATGTCTGTTAGACGGTTAGTAGTTGAACATTAATAGAACACCACACATGAGAGTCGTTTAAAGGTGTAAGTGTGTGTTTCTCTGTAAAGCTTTCTACAGTTCTAATAAAATGAGGATTCATTGAGCATTCTATATCAGATCTGTTGTAATATGGGACTAACAATTGGTATCAGAGCCAGATCGAAACAATTTATCTTCGATACGATCAATCGATTGCAGCAGATTTGAAGAAATTGATGAAATTAGTGAAGTTTTTCTCTCTACGATGAACAGTAAGTATTTTGATTGAAATTTGATGAATTGATGCGAAATTTGATGTTCTTTCATATCAAATTGATTCTATGATCATCGTGTATTCATATGGAATCAATTACAGTCATCAATTTCAAGGATTATTGAGCTAATTTGCCAAATCTCAAAGTTTCTAGGGTTTTTTGTTCGAACGAACTGTTCTTGACAAATTCTATAAATCTTTGGTAAATTGGTGTGATTCAATCAAATTTGTTCAAGAGGAATACTTGATATATGTTTATGAACAAGGTTTGATCATCAATTTGGTGCTTAATTGACAAATCTTGAGGTATCTGAGATTTTTGGATCGAACAATTCAATTGGTTTATCAGACTTCAGAAGATGGTTTATCGAACTTCTGAAGAGTATTATTGAACTTTTGAAGTATACTATCAGATTTCTGAAGTATATTATTGAACTTCTGAAGTGTATTATTGAACTTCTGAAGTATTTTTATCAGACTTCTGAACTGCAATGAATGGACAGACTATAATTCAGAAGTTCTGTATTATGTTCAGAACTGTACTAAACCTTCAGAAGTTAGTTCAGAACCTTCAGAAGTAAGCTCAGATCTTTCAGAAGTAAGCTCAGAACCTTCAGAAGTTAGTTCAGAATTGCTCTATACTTCAGAAATTCTTCAGAATTGATGCATCTGGGTAAGGGGAGAAATGTGCATTCTCGAAAAATTTCTTCAAGCTTGTCAGCAAGTGTTCAGAGTTTGACTATATAGGTCAAAGTTTTATGTATGCTTTCTGAAGAGCCAGATTTGAGAAGTTTTCAGAATTTTGGATGATTAATTGAGTTTTTGATTTGAAGATTAGAAGTTTGAGTTTCAACAATCATTTCTCTGAAGATTTATTCTTGAGGCAAGACCGCTGAGTGCTTGCAATCTGTGTTCTGAACTGATCACTTAGACTATAGAGTGCTTGCGATCATTGTTCTGAAAGAAACACTCAAGATGCTAGATTGTTGAGTATCTTCAATCATCTTTCTGTTCTGATCAAGCAGAAGTTTAAGTGTCTATAATCAGTGTTCTGGTGAATTTATTCTGTGTTAGAGATTTGAGTGCTGATAATCATTCATCTGGTGTGAAGATTGGATCTGGATTTGGTTATTCATTATTCTAGAAGTATTCTGGAAATCGGCTAATTTTTCTAGTTTGACTTTGCTGATCAAGAAGCTATGTTCTTAATGTCATCTTTCTCCCAAAGCTTTATTGTCAAAAGGTGTTTTGATCAACCAAGCTTTATGTTGATTCCTCATTTCTTGAGCTTATCAGAAGAAGTTCTTGAGCTGAATGCTAATTCAACTCATGGTTCAAAGACAATCAGATTCTTTGTTAAAAACTGCAGTTGCACAATGGATTGTCATGACATATCTATAGTTTCAAGCTGAAGTTAGTGCACTCAGTCGGGGTTATTGCACATTGATTCTGAAATTAAAGTTGAAAGTAAAGATAAGAGCTATATTCAAGGGGGAGCTTGGATTTATTCAAGGGGGAGTTCTCTTGAAGATCAACAACACTAATGTTTTTCAAAGAAATCAACGGGGAGAAGATCTGAAGATTAAAGACTATGATTCCTTTACAAAACATAGGGAGAGATTGTTAGGATCCAAAGAATCCTATGAATTTGGATCCTATGTTTGAAATGTTTTGTAAAGAAAAGAACTTCAGAATCTGAAGATGAATAGTTCAGAAGTTCTGAACTAGTGCTAGAAAGATAAACAAAGTCATCTTCAGAAGTGCAAAATATATATTCAGAAGTTCTGAAGAAGTTCTGAATAGGTTCTGAAGTGAAAAGTCAGAAGTTCTGAAGACAATTCAGAAGTGGTTCTGAAGAGCAAAAGTTCAGAATTCTGAAGACAGTTCAGAAGTTCTGAAGAACTTTTGAATAGAGTTTTTGATGACGTGTCTCATTGTTATTGGGCTGTGATTTAAATACATGTAACTGTAGCTTTAAATTTGTAGTATAAATAGAATGTCTGTTAGACGGTTACTAGTTGAACATTAATAGAACACCACACATGAGAGTCGTTTAAAGGTGTAAGTGTGTATTTCTCTGTAAAGCTTTCTACAGTTCTAATAAAATGAGGATTCATTGAGCATTCTATATCAGATCTGTTGTAATATGGGACTAACAGAGATATCTACACTGCAACTTTCATAGTAGATGGTCAATTACAAGGAGTTTGTTATATTTCCACTACAATGAAAAATGATAGTTGGCTTTGGCACAGAAGAATGTCACATCTGAATTTCAAAGCAATTTCTGAACTGGAAAGACATAACTCTGTTAGAGGACTACCAAATGTCAGATTTGAAAAGAATTCCTTATGTTCTTCATGTGAACTAGAGAAGATCAAAAGAAGCTCCCATCCTCCGAAAATGCTATTTTCATGCAAAGCTCCACTTGAAATGTTACATATGGATTTGTGTGGACTAATGAAGACTCAAAGCATGAGTGGAAAGAAGTATATTCTTGTCATTGTAGATGAATATTCAAGATATACTTGGGTTGAATTTCTAAGACTCTAATCTGATACTTCGGAAAGGCTCATCCCTTTTCTGAAGAAAATTCAAGTTCTTCTTCAACTACCAATCCAAAAGATCAGAAGTGATAATGGCACAGAATTTACAAATTCTACACTTCAGAACTTTTTGGAATCTGTTGATATATCACACAACTTTTCCACTGCCTGAACTCCTCAACAGAATGGTGTTGTTGAAAGAAGAAATAGAACTTTGGTAGAAGCTGCAAGGACCATGCTAGCATATTCTGAACTCCCTTTATTTTTTTGGGCAGAAGCAATAGCAACTGCATGTTTTACTCAGAATAGGACTATTCTTAACAGAAAACTACTTAAAACTCTTTATGAAATTATTAAGCAAAGAAAACCCTCTATTGATTACTTTAAAATCTTTGGTTGCAGGTGTTTTCTTCTGAATGATACACAACATCTAGATAAATTTGCACCTAAAGGTACAACTGGTATCTTTGTTGGTTATTCTCAAAGATCCAAGGTGTACAGAGTACTCATCTAAGGAACTCAAAGGATCATTGAGACTTCAAATATCAGATTTCATGAGCCAACAGTGACTTCTGAACAAGACAGTTCAGAACTCAAGCTTAACCCAATTTCAGAAATTTTGGATTCAGAAAACAGCAAGACAGATCACACTTTTGAATCTAAAACTTTACTTAAATCCAATTTAGACACATTATGCCAAGACTTATTTGATATTTCTGTGAATGTTTCTGCAGATTATCAGAATCCTTCTCTTCTCAGAAGCATACCAAAACAAGAATCTACAGAACCTACAATATCAAATCTTTCTGGACCACCTATCTCAACCTCAAATTCAGATTTTCCTACTTCTGAATTTGTACAAGTCATTTCAGAAACAATTCAAGTCATCTGTGCACCTGTTGTTCCTATTTCTGAACCGATGAGTATTATTTCTGAACCAGTACAGAATCTTCAATTTGAGGGGGAGACTTCAGATATAGTTATCAATCTTGATACTGAAACTCAAACAATCATTGATGATTATGACTCCTTCAACAATGTCTCATCTGTTCAACCATTACCAAGTGTAAACAAATGGACCTCAAGTCATCCAATTCATCAGATTATTGGTGATGCATCTAAAGGTGTACAAACAAGGTCAACCACAGCAAATGAGTGTCTGTATGTGAACTTTTTAAGTAGCATGGAACCCAAAAAGCCAAGTGAGGCTCTTCAAGATCCAGACTGGATTCTAGCTATGCAAGATGAGCTAAATCAATTTGAAAGAAACAAAGTTGGAGATTGATTCCAAAACGAAACGGTAAATCAATCATTGGCACCAAGTGGGTTTTCAAAAATAAAAAAGATGAACATGGGATTGTTGTGAGAAACAAAGAAAGACTTGTAGCTAAGGGGTGTTGTCAACAAGAAGGAATTGATTAGGATGAAACCTTTGCTCCTGTTGCAAGACTAGAAGCTATTAGAATTTTTCCTGCATATGCTGCTCACAAAAACATGAAGGTGTTTCAAATGGATGTTAAATGTGCATTTCTGAATGGAATTCTTCATGAAGAAGTGTATGTTGAGAAACCATAAGGCTTTGTAAGTAAAGAATTTCCAGATCATCTCTATATCTTAGACAAAGCCTTATATGGACTTAAACAAGCACCAAGAGCATGGTATGACACTCTTACAACTTTTCTTCTAAATTCTAAGTTTAAAAGAGGTACATTAGATACCACTTTCTTTCTGAAAAAGGTAGGTGATGATATGATATTGATACAAATATGTGTGGATGGTATTATATTTGCTTCTACTAATCCAAATTTTTGTAGATATGTTGAGAAAATCATGCAAACTGAATTTGAAATGAGTATGATGGGAGAGTTAACATTTTTTCTTGGTCTTCAAGTAAAACAACTTCCTACTGGAATATTCATTAATCAATGTAAGTGTGTTTCTGACTTACTTAAGAAATTTGACATGTCTGACTGTTCTAGTATTCAAACTCCAATGGCCACTGCAACTAAATTAGAACCTGATTTGCATGGAAAATCTGTTGATCAGAAAAAGTATAGGGGCATTATTGGATCTTTGCTTTACTTAACAGCTAGTAGACCTGATATAATGTTTGCTACATGTATTTGTGCTAGACATCAAGCTAATCCTAAGGAATCTCATCTTCTTGCTGCTAAAATAATTCTTAGATATCTCAAAGGTTCTCCTTCATTGGGACTATGATATCCAAATGATTCGAGTTTTGAGCTAACAACTTTCACAGATGCAAATCATGGTGGTTGTAAATTGGACAAGAAAAGCACATTTGGATCATGTCAATTTTTAGGTGACAGACTTTTGAGTTGGTCTTCAAAGAAACAAAACTGTGTTTCAACTTCTACTGTAGAAGATGAATATGTTGTTGCTGTCATATGTTGCTCACAAGTGATCTGGATGCAAACACAGCTAAAAGTCTATGGTTACACATTCAGAAATATATCCCTGTATTGTGTCTCAAAAAGTGCCATAGCAATCACTGCAAATCTTGTTCAACACTAAAAAACAAAACACATTGATGTAAGATATCATTTTATCAAAGATCATGTTGAAAAAGGTAATATTGAAATGTTTTTTGTTCAGACTGATTATCAATTGGCTGATTTATTTACCAAAGCATTTGATGAAAAACGTTTTACCTTTTTGGTAAGTAAATTGGGCATGATGAATATGTCTATGTAAGTATTTGTTAGGAAAATACACATACAGATTTAGGTAGAGGAAGAGATGAATCAAGCCAAACTCATATTATTGATTAGAGAATTGCAATTACACCAAGAACACCGTGGAAAAATACACACACGAAATTAGGAGTCGACTCTCATGACCTTTCCTCTCAACCCTAAGAATCCTTATATATGGCCCATTACATTCAAAGCCCAAGCCAAGTCCAATTACAATTACAATTAAATGGACTACAATTAATTATGCTAAATTTATCAAACTTTCTATCTAATTGGGGCTAATTAGATCTAACAGTATTAGACATTAACTAAGAATTAAAAGTTATGTTCTGAGATACATTCTATCAAAATTCTGAGTAATTTTCACTTCAGTATTTCTGAAGTTCACTTTTCAGAAGTTCATATTTCATTACTCAGAAGTATTAATTTTTATTTCCCAAGTTGTTTGTCTCTCATTACTTTCAAATTTTTTTCATTTCTCTATTTCTCTTCTTTCTAACAAATTTGATGATTCGCACTGTTTAAGGGGGAATATCATAGGTGTTCATGATTCAAGGGGGATTGATACTAAAATCTAACTCTTTGGTACTCTCCTATGTCATCAAGATCTAAAATGGTGGATCAAAGTTCAAACCTTACAAATCTAAGAAGTATGGACAAACTTCTAAAGATAAAATCTTTTCCATATTGTTCAAACCTACTTCTGAAATATTAAAATGTTTTCTATTTTTCAGAAGTTTGTAGATTTAAATGATTTTCGTGGATATGCGGTAATAAAAGTTAAGTTTTGAACTAAATTCGAAAGTTCTGAAGTATTTCTGAATCTTTTCATTCAAACTTCTGAACTTATTCTCAGAAATTCTGAACTTATTCTGAAGTTTTTGAACTTATTCTCAGAAACTTACTTCCCGTTGTACTTCATTTAAACGTGTGCCACGTGTTTTAATTTCATTGGTCACCTCCTAAACATGTCGCTTAAACGATTCATTTATCTAAATAAATGCTGATTAATACTCTAATCACCATTACTTTTTGGCCACGTGTCCATCCACGATTATCCAGTCATATATAATCCATGGCTTCATCGTCGTCTTCATTTTTTAGCAATTTTCCCTCCGAAATCTCTCTGTGATCATTGATCTTCATTCAAACTCAAATCCTTACTCATTTCCAACAATGTCGACTTCAAATGTGGATTTACCTGTTCAATCTGTCAAATCGTGCTTCAGTGACAGTAATGGATCATCAAGTGATGATTCATTCAAGATTGTTCCTAAGAAAATAATGGTTGGATCAATGGAGATAACTCTGGAAGATGATCAGATGTTAAAGGACACTGCTACAACTGGTAATCCTGAAGCCGGACCTTCAAATGCTAACCCTAACCCTAACCCGCGTACTGACAAAATTGGGGAAACACAAATTGAGCCTATTGATGTGGCTTCTGAATCAAATGTTGGAGTAGGTAATTCTCATTCTCGTGTTGAAAGTAGTGATGGTCCTGATTTGTCAAAATTGTATGTTTTTGAAGATAAGCAATTGGATATCAAAAAGAACAACTGTGCTCTAAACTTCAAATCGGCTGATTTCATTGATGATCAAATGATCTTGATTGAAATTTTGAAGAAACTTCTCCTTCGTGCTCTCTTATCAAGGAAACTTTTGGTTCCTGCCTCATACCTACAACAGTGGTGATTTCATGCTGAAGTTGATGAAGAAGCAGATGACATTTCTTCATATGTTCATGGATACAGGGTATGTGTTTCTGTTGAAGATGTTCGCAGCATTCATTTTCTTCCTAAAGAAGATGAAGTTGTTGGGAAAACTTCATTTGGCCCTATTCCATCATCCTCATAAATGATTTCTGATTTTATGAAGTTGGGTTATTCTGAACATTTAAATGCTTTAAGCTCCTTTAGAAGGAAGTTTTACCCCCAATCTGGTATTGTCTATTCACCATTGTGAAAACTTGTCTTTCTAGGAAAAGTTCAAGCCTGGATCAAGCTTCTACAAATGGGAGGATCATTTTTCATGGTGTTGCATATAATAAACATTATGATTATGCTTCCCTTATCTTTGAAGAACTCAAGTCTGCTGTTCTGAAGAACTCTACCTACAACTACATACCTTTTCAGAGATTTTTTCAGACTTTCATCAAAGGTGCCATGAAAGTTGTTTCAGCTATTCCAGTTTTAACTCATGAGGTACATGTTCCACTCTTCTCTATGGATAATATAAGGCCACCAAGTGCAAAATTGCAATTTCCCAATGCATTACCATTACCTGATCATTTACTTGCACATGTAAATCCCAAAAATAGGATTCTGAAGGAGTATTATGAATCAATGGGACTGCTGTTAGACCTCAATTTTGGTGAAGTATGAAACTTATACAAAATTAAGTAACTACTATGCATCAGATGACGTGGCAAGCACACCCTCCGTGTGCCTCTTAGTTTGTTACTTCCTTGCTTCCGTGTCTCATTGTAATAGGCCATGTAGTTGACTTTCAATGTTGTATTCGTATAAATAGCTCTTTCACAGTTTGTAATAGTATCGATTGAGAAATACAAAATAGAAAGCAATTGTTTTGTCCACACTGTTGTCAATCATTCAAACGCAATTCAATATTAATTACGATCGTTCTTCCTATTTGTTCTTACTAATCTTACTGTTAATCTTAGATCTACTTGCTTCCGCTCATATTTACATATTTGATCTATTGATTACTTGCTAGAAAGGGATCTGGGTTCCAACAATTGGTATTAGAGCCTGATAATCAATCTATTGATTATTAGATCTCTTCCATTTGGAGAAATCCCTTTTCTATTGACAGTATTTTAAGCCACTGTTCTTCACTCTACCCTGTTTTACGAGATTTTGTTAAATTCATTACAATTTTCTCTGAAATTGTGGTAATTTCTACTTAAATTTGAGATTAGTAAGTATTTAGTCTCATTTCGATCATTTTGGAATTAATTTGACTCAAATTTCAACAAATCTTCAGTAATTTTCAAAATCTCTGTTTCTTGTAAGATGGTTAATTCAAATCTGAACGCTGTATACACCTCTGGTTCTCTGACTAAACCTCCTACTCTAATACGTGATGAATATCCACAATGGAAAATCCGGATTATCAACTTCTTTGAAGGATTAGATGCTGATCTATATCCTATTGTTCAAAATGGTCCATTCGTTACAATGACAACTATCCCAAGGGTTCCTGCTACAACAGTTACTGATGAAGTCCATGCTAGGAGTATTCCAAAATCAAGGGATAATTGGACGAATCCAGAGAAGGCAAAGGTTGAGTTGTCCAGAAAAGAAAAATCTATTAATCATGGCTATTCCGAATGATATATTCCAATCTCTGGATTCCTGTGATAGTACCAAGGAGCTATGGGATCAATTGGAAAACATTCTGGAAAGTGGTGCAAAAATGAAGAAAAACAGAAGAGCCCAAGCTCTAAATGAATACAACAGTTTCCATACCATTCCTGAAGAATCTCTGGAACAAACTTTTCATAGATTTAACACTCTGATAAATCTATGTAAAACATGCGACATCATCAGGTCCAAAGAAGACAATAATGTCTTATTTCTCAAAAGACTAAACCCTGAATGGTCAAATCTCTCTATGTCTTTACAAGCCAATCAGGATCTGGAACAATGGTCTCTACATGATGTTTTTGGCACTCTTCAAGCTCATGAAAAAGAGGTTGTTCAGAAGAAAAACACTATTGGTGACCTCTGTCTTTAATTTTTGAGTCCAGAGGATCAGTCAGAAGGAGTAAGGATGTTGAGAAGAAAGGGAAAAGCAAGGCTCTCATGTCAGAAGAAATTCCAGAAGATGATTCTGACTCTGATGACGATATGAAAGCTTTTGCTGATTCATTGGCACTCATTACTAAACAATTCACGAAAAGGTTTGGTAATAGATCTTACCAAGGAAGCAAAAGGATTGATCACCCAGTTCCCAGTTATACACCTCGTCAAGAGATCCAGAGATCTGAGAAAATAGAGACAGAGAAGAAGGATGAAGAGTTGAAGAGAAAGAAGGATGTGTGTTATCGATGTGGGAAGCCAGGGCACTACTCAAAGAATTGCAGAGGACCTCTGAACAAAGACAATTTGTACTACAAGAATAAATACAAGTACAATGTTGATGAAAGAGCTCACTTTGCAGAAAAAGAAAATTGGCTGAGAGATGAGTCAAGTGGCGATGAAGCTATGTTCTGCGGAATGGCCAGAACAAATGAATCAGAAGATCAGCCTTCTGAAACACCTGTATGTACTCTCTCTAACACATCTGAATTTGAAAACACCGTTTTTGAAATATCAAAGAATTTTGAGGAACTTAAGCAAAAGCTTACAGTTGAAAAGAAATTGAGGAAACAGACTGAAAAAACTCTCTCCGAAACTCAAAGATAGAGAGAGATTTATAAAAGAGAAATGAATCTTCTAACTGAAGAAAAACTGGAACTCAATGTTGAAAATGAGAAGATTTCCGAAAATTTAAAAAACACAGAAGTTAAGTTTAAAGAAGAAAAGTTGAGATTAAACAAACTTCTGGAAAACAAAGAAAAGGAGATTAGTGCTAAGGAAAGTGACATATTAAATTCTGTTGCACTTAAAAACTATTTTCAGAAGGAAAGAGAGTTTTTGCATATTGAACTTCAAAAGACAAAGCTACAGATTAAAACATATCTGGATGCTCAAAAAGTTCATGACAAAATTAATACACAAGTAGGAAGATCTGGACTTGGTTTGGAGGATCTGGATCCCTACACATGTGAAAAACGATATGAATTCTGTTTTCTGTCTAGGACTAAAACAAAAGCCTATGTTTCCAATTTTATATGAACCATCAATTTTTAAAAGACCAAAGCTTGAAAATAGTTGTCGTCAACGAAAACTCAAATTCAAAAACATCGATACTTTTCTGGAAAAACAAAAGTTGATCTGAACAAAATTCAGAAGAAGGACGACATTTTCAGATTTGGCTCAAATGTTCATATGACTTTGAATCCAAAGGCGGATGTATTTATACCTTTACAAGCAGAAGAAGAGCTATGTCTAAGCTTTGAAAAAGATATTTTATCCACTCTGGATAAATGCTTTGAATTTGAAAATATTCAAAAACTTTCAGAAAACAATCCAGAGATAGTTCCATGTTCTTTTGTAGACTTAAATCCTTCTGAATCTCAAGACTGTTTTGAAACTATTACATATCCTTGGGAAAACGATGATCAAGATGATGATTTCTTTAACTCAGAAAAATATATCTCAAATATAGAAAATCATTTTCCTTTAGAATACAAAAAGGCCCAGAAGTATCTAAGGATAAGGAAGCTCCTTTCTTATTTACTAACGAACCTCTGGAAATCAGAGCCTCTGGTCTGAATATTGAAAAACATCCAAGTGGAATACCAACTTTCTCTGTTTCTCCAACAGGACAGCGAAAAACCTGTGCTCATTCATCCAAATTTCATTGGGATGTGTCTTAAGGCCAAATGTTGTCTTGAACTTGAGAAGGAAAAAAGTCTTAAAAAGAAATGTTTTGTTCAGTCAAAATTATCTCAACCTTGTTATCCAAAGTTTACTTCTGCTCAGAAAGGAAAATGGAAATCTAATCTTTCTACTTCTGTTTCAGTAATTCAGAAAACTCCAGAGAAGGTCTATCAGAGGAAGCCTCAACAGAAGAACACTTATGATTCTAAGCATAAGACTAGCCTAGCTAAGAAGTTCAATAGAACTACTGATACTAGTATAGACAGGAATAAGAAGAATTGTAATTATCATTATTCTAATGAAAATTCAATGAAATGTTTTATGTCACAGAATTCTGAATGTTTTTCTTTGTTTTTATAACTAAAGGAATTTTTCTCGAGGTCCTCTGATCGTTCTTATAATGATTTCTCATTTAAAGTTAAACCAAAGAAAATCAATAATATTGCAAACAATAAGATCAGATCTTTAAATTCTGCAATATCAAGTCATATGCAAATTAAAAAGAGTGAAAAGATTAAACTAACATTAAAGAACCCATAATGAGATGGGTACCTAAAAAACTCTGACTGTGATTGTAGAAGCAGCGTGTGCATATATGGTATCTTGACTCTGGATGCTCGAGGTACATGACTGGATCGAAAAACTTACTCTCCAAATTCAAAGACAAATGTGGTGGAGCTGTAACGTTTGGAGATAATGGTAAGGGTCCAATAAAAGGCTACGGTACTTTAAAAGAAGGTAACATTACCTTATCAAAAGTAGCTTATGTTTCTGGACTGAAAAATATAATTTGTTAAGTGTAAGTCAACTTTGTGATTCTAAAATACTTGTTGTATTTGATGAAAAGCATTGTTACTTGTTCTCTAAGGCAGGAGAAGAACTCTGGAGAGCAGACAGAAAAGGTAATTTGTATATGATGAACTTCACATCAAAGGACGGTAAAGAAACGCTCTGTCTTATTTCCAAAAAGAGTGAAATTGCATGGGTATGGCATCACAAAATGTCTCACTTAAATTTTGATAATCTTGAGATGCTTGTTAAACATAATTTGGTGACTGGTCTTCCAAAAGTCCAATTTCAAAAAGATCACCTCTGCCCCGCATGTGTAATGGGAAAAGTAAAACGAGCATCTCATAAAACAAGAAGTGATCATTCTTGTTCAAGACCTCTGCAATTATTACATGTTGATCTCTATGGTCCTATTGCAACACAAAGCTTATCTGGCAAAAAGTATATACTGGTACTCATTGATGAATTTTCCAGGTATACATGGCTTGCATTTGTAAGAAAAAAATCTGAGGTACCCATCGTATTGCAAAATATGATGACCAGAATCCAAGTTCTCTTGAATCAAAAGATTCAGCAGGTAAGGAGTGACAACGGTACTAAATTCAAGAATGCCAAACTTGAAGCATACCTTGTTGATAATGGAATTACACAGAACTTCTCTGCTGTACGAACTCCTCAGCAAAATGGGGTTGTAGAGCGGCGCAACAGCACCTTGGTTGAAGCTGCCAGAACAATGCTTGCTGCTTCTGGACTACCCATCCATTTCTGGGCTGAAGCTGTAGCCACTGCATGTTTCACCCAGAATCGTTCGATAATTGTCAAGAGGCATCTCAAAACCTCTTATGAGCTAATTAACAATCGAAAACCCTTTGTTAAATTCTTTCACATTTTTGGATGCAGGTGTTTCATTTCGAATGACAGAGAAAAACTTGGCAAGTTTGACAAGAAATCGGATGAAGCTAAATTCTTAGGATATTCGTTAAATTCAAGAGCTTTTCGAGTTTTTAACTTACTTACTAAGACTGTTATGGAGATTATTAACATCGATTTTGATGATCAAACTCAATTAACTTCTGAGTATTCTACTTCTGAACTTAAACTTAACACTGTAACTTCTGAATATCTTTCAGGAACCAGAGAACCAGAAATAGATGCTATTTTTAAGATTTTATGGGCGAAGAGATACTTCCAGAACCAAGTCCAATCCCTTCATCTCCAGGTATTCCAGAAGTCCTTCAAGCTTCTGGAATTACACTTTCTGGTCCTGAATCTCCTGCTGAGAGCACTTCAACACCTTCTGTCATCCTTGATTTATCAAGTGAATGTCTAGAAGTTACTCATATGCCTTCTGTTTCTGAATCCCTTCCAAGAGAAATTTCATCCTCTGAAACAGAAGTACATGCTCAACCAGTAACACAAATCTCGGATGACAAAATGGGCCAAGTCTCACACTCCAAACCTTATCATTGGCAATCCCTCTACAGGTTTTAAAACAAGATCTGCTATTGCAAATGAAGCTTTCTTCGTAAATTTTCTGAGTATGATCGAACCAAAACATGTTCATGAAGCTTTACAAGAACCTAGTTGGGTATCAGCAATGCAAGAAGAATTGCTACGATTTGAAAGAAACAAAGTCTGGAACCTCGTTCCTCTGCCAAAGACCAAAGTAGCTATTGGAACTAAATGGGTTTTCAGAAACAAGAAAGATGAAGATGGCATCGTGATCAGAAATAAAGCTCGACTGGTTGCTAAGGGGTATTGTCAAGAAGAAGGAATCGACTACGACGAAACCTTTACCCCTGTAGCAAGACTTGAGGCGATACGACTATTTCTGGATTTCTCTGCTTACAAGAACTTTAAAGTCTATCAAATGCATGTTAAATGTGCTTTTCTGAATGGATATCTCAAAGAAGAAGTGTGTGTTGAACAACCTGCTGGATTTAAAGATGCAGATCTAAGATTAACAGTAAGATTAGTAAGAACAAATAGGAAGAAAAATCGTAACTGATATTGAATTGCGTTTGAATGATTGACAACGGTGTGCACAAAACAATAGCTCTCTATTTCGTATTTCTCAATCGATACTATTACAAACTGTGAAAGAGCTATTTATACGAATACAACATTGAAAGTCAACTACATGGCCTATTACAACGAGACACGTAAGCAAGGAAGTAACAAACTAAGAGACACACGGAGGGTGTGCTTGCCACGTCATCTGATGCATAGTAGTTACTTAATTCTGTTTCACACATCACCAAAATTGAGGTCTAACAATTTCCCCTAAGTATGAAAAACAGAATGCTGCACGTGTAGCTTCGCTGTTCAGCTAAAGGCACAATAGTTGATTGTGATTGTATCTGAAGGGAGCTGTATGAGAAATGACTTTGTAGATAGCATCTGTAACTTCTCTGATTTTGTCTTTGATTTCTGCATCTTGATTGTCAACTGCTACAGAAGCAAAACATTTTACGATGTAGACAACTTCTGTAGAGTATTTGTGAGCATCTTTGATTCTGAAGAAGCTTTTTCTGTTAGGCCTTCTGAACACAACCCCAACTTCTGGTTTGGTTATTACTTTTCCAATTCTTTGATCATTAATACCCTCCAAATCTTCATTTGGTGCAGCGATACACAAGTTATCAACTTTGTAGTTCAAACCCGTTTGGATGTCTACTTGCCTTCTGTATCGAATGAAAAACTTCATACATTCAATGATACGGAAGTAAGCAACTCTGTTTTGATCTTCACTTTCTCTATTCACCTGAGTCTTCATAATTTCTCCAGAGTAAGAAGATCAGAGGGATTTAATGACAATAGATCGTTGTCACAGAAGTATGATGCCTTGTTATCTTCTCTGATAACCTTATAAATTGTGTACCAGATTGGAGTTTGTTCGAATTGAGTATGCCTGACGGAAATGGTCTTGATTGGGATTATGGAATAAGCCTACTTTCTTGATTGCCTATGAGTACTAAACTTATCTTTGATTTCATCATTGACTTGATAATCGTTTGAGAAATTTGGCATCATCAGATATATCTTCTGATCCACAGGAGCATACATATGCTTATTCTTGATTTCGAAGTTGGGTAGCTCAAGTCTTCCCAACATCTTCATTTTTTCTTCATTTGCAGCTTCGAACTTTATAGATTCTTTCCTTTTTGCTTCTTCAAAATTTTCACGAGCCCTTTCAACAGCTTCTTTGGAAATTTCAGCTTCTTTTCTTTCTTTTTCTGCCTGCGCCATGGCTTTCTCGGCTTCTGCTTTAGCTTTCAGAGCTTCTTCCTTAGCTTTTTCAGCTTCAGACTTTAGTCTATTCTCTTCTTCTGTTCTTGCAGCTTCAGCATAGGTTGGTAATTTGGATTCACTCAGCATTGATCTTGCAGCCTCACACAGCGTCCGATTCTTTCTTTCAACAACACCATTTTGCTGAGGAGTGCGTACGGCAGAAAAGTTCTGAGAGATTCCTTTTAAGTCAAAGAAATCTTCCAGAGCAACATTTTTGAATTCTGTACCATTATCACTTCTGATAGACTTCACCAGTTTACCATTCATATTTTCAATCTTTCTAGTAAACCTGATGATTTCTTCAACAGCATCACTTTTGTGTTTTAGAAAGAACACCTAAGTATATCTAGAGAATTCATCGACGATTACTAGCATATACTTTTTGCCACCTAGACTAGGTGTGCTTACTGGACCACACAGATCCATGTGAAGCATTTGAAGAGGTTGAGAGATAGAAGAGCATTGTTTTGATTTAAAGGAAGTTCTGGAAAGTTTTCCTTTTTCACAAGCTCCACTCTACTTTTCTTTTTCAAAGGATAATTTTGGCATACCGACAACAAGATCTTTGCTAGAAAGTTTGTTCAAGGTTTTGAAGTTTAGATGAGAAAACCTTTTATGCCATAGCCAACTTTGTTTGGCTAATTCTTGAGAGAGGAGACACACAACTTCTCCAATAGCATTTTATTTCATGTTGATGATGTAGACGTCATTCATTCGGGTACCTGCTAGTACAACTTTATTATGCATATCAAGGACCAGACAAACACATAGTTGAAAGGTGACCTTATATCCCAAGTCACATATTTGGCTGATGCTCAGTAAGTTATACATTAGCCCTTCAACATGAGCTACTTTAGAAAAGGTGATGGTTCCATTTGATATGGTACCATAGCCTCTGGTGACACCTTTCCCATTTCCGCCAAAGGAAACAGTAGGTCCTTTTTCTTTTAAGAAATTAGAGAGAAGAGATTTGTTTCTGGTCATGTGCCTTGAACATCCGCTGTCCATGTACCATATGTGATCTTTGTTTGGTACCTGCACCCATAAACAAATTTAAACTTTTGGTACCCATTTTGAAGTGGGTCCTTTTGGATTAGAAGACATTTTATTCTTACGAATATCAGAATCCTTAGAGCAATGTTTTGCTAGATGGAGGGTATTGCCATATCATGTGTATCGGCTAGATAAAGCTCTGTATGGACTGAAGCAAGCTCCTCGTGCCTAGTATGATACTCTCTCAGACTATCTTCTTAAAAATGAGTATATACGAGGCAAGGTTGACAATACTCTCTTCTTCAAGAAATCACAAGGTAATATCATTCTTGTTCAAATTTATGTTGATGATATTATTTGCAGCTTTGAACTTTATAGATTCTTTCCTTTTTGCTTCTTCAAAATTTTCACGAACCCTTTCAACAGCTTCTTTGGAAATTTCAGCTTCTTTTCTTTCTTTTTCTGCCTGCGCCATGGCTTTCTCGGCTTCTGCTTTAGCTTTCAGAGCTTCTTCCTTAGCTTTTTCAGCTTCAGACTTTAGTCTATTCTCTTCTTCTGTTCTTGCAGCTTCAGCATAGGTTGGTAATTTGGATTCACTCAGCATTGATCTTGCAGCCTCACACAGCGTCCGATTCTTTCTTTCAACAACACCATTTTGCTGAGGAGTGCGTACGACAGAAAAATTCTGAGAGATTCCTTTTAAGTCAAAGAAATCTTCCAGAGCAACATTTTTTAATTCTGTACCATTATCACTTCTGATAGACTTCACCAGTTTACCATTCATATTTTCAATCTTTCTAGTAAACCTGATGATTTCTTCAACAGCATCACTTTCGTGTTTTAGAAAGAACACCTAAGTATATCTAGAGAATTCATCGACGATTACTAGCATATACTTTTTGCCACCTAGACTAGGTGTGCTTACTGGACCACACAGATCCATGTGAAGCATTTGAAGAGGTTGAGAGATAGAAGAGCATTGTTTTGATTTAAAGGAAGTTCTGGAAAGTTTTCCTTTTTCACGAGCTCCACACAACTTTTCTTTTTCAAAGGATAATTTTGGCATACCGACAACAAGATCTTTGCTAGAAAGTTTGTTCAAGGTTTTGAAGTTTAGATGAGAAAACCTTCTATGCCATAGCCAACTTTGTTTGGCTAATTCTTGAGAGAGGAGACACACGACTTCTCCAATAGCATTTTCTTTCATGTTGATGATGTAGACGTCATTCATTCGGGTACCTGCTAGTACAACTTTATTCTGCATATCGAGGACCAGACAAACACATAGTTGAAAGGTGACCTTATATCCCAAGTCACATATTTGGCTGATGCTCAGTAAGTTGTACATTAGCCCTTCAACATGAGCTACTTTAGAAAAGGTGATGGTTCCATTTGATATGGTACCATAGCCTCTGGTGACACCTTTCCCATTTCCTCCAAAGAAAACAATAGGTCCTTTTTCTTTTAAGAAATTAGAGAGAAGAGATTTGTTTCTGGTCATGTGCCTTGAACATCCGCTGTCCATGTACCATATGTGATCTTTGTTTGGTACCTGCACCCATAAACAAATTTAAACTTTTGGTACCCATTTTGAAGTGGGTCCTTTTGGATTAGAAGACATTTTATTCTTACGAATATCAGAATCCTTAGAGCAATGTTTTGCTAGATGGAGGGTATTGCCATATCATGTGTATCGGCTAGATAAAGCTTTGTATGGACTGAAGCAAGCTCCTCGTGCCTAGTATGATACTCTCTCAGACTATCTTCTTAAAAATGAGTATATACGAGGCAAGGTTGACAACACTCTCTTCTTCAAGAAATCCCAAGGTAATATCATTCTTGTTCAAATTTATGTTGATGATATTATTTGCAGCTTTGAACTTTATAGATTCTTTCCTTTTTGCTTCTTCAAAATTTTCACGAGCCCTTTCAACAGCTTCTTTGGAAATTTCAGCTTCTTTTCTTTCTTTTTCTGCCTGCGCCATGGCTTTCTCGGCTTCTGCTTTAGCTTTCAGTGCTTCTTCCTTAGCTTTTTCAGCTTCAGACTTTAGTCTATTCTCTTCTTCTGTTCTTGCAGCTTCAGCATAGGTTGGTAATTTGGATTCACTCAGCATTGATCTTGCAGCCTCACACAGCGTCCGATTCTTTCTTTCAACAACACCATTTTGCTGAGGAGTGCGTACGGTAGAAAAGTTCTGAGAGATTCCTTTTAAGTCAAAGAAATCTTCCAGAGCAACATTTTTGAATTCTGTACCATTATCACTTCTGATAGACTTCACCAGTTTACCATTCATATTTTCAATCTTTCTAGTAAACCTGATGATTTCTTCAACAGCATCACTTTTGTGTTTTAGAAAGAACACCTAAGTATATCTAGAGAATTCATCGACGATTACTAGCATATACTTTTTGCCACCTAGACTAGGTGTGCTTACTGGACCACACAGATCCATGTGAAGCATTTGAAGAGGTTGAGAGATAGAAGAGCATTGTTTTGATTTAAAGGAAGTTCTGGAAAGTTTTCCTTTTTCACAAGCTCCACACAACTTTTCTTTTTCAAAGGATAATTTTGGCATACCGACAACGAGATCTTTGCTAGAAAGTTTGTTCAAGGTTTTGAAGTTTAGATGAGAAAACCTTCTATGCCATAGCCAACTTTATTTGGCTAATTCTTGAGAGAGGAGACACACAACTTCTCCAATAGCATTTTCTTTCATGTTGATGATGTAGACGTCATTCATTCAAGGACCAGACAAACACATAGTTGAAAGGTGACCTTATATCCCAAGTCACATATTTGGCTGATGCTCAGTAAGTTGTACATTAGCCCTTCAACATGAGCTACTTTAGAAAAGGTGATGGTTCCATTTGATATGGTACCATAGCCTCTGGTGACACCTTTCCCATTTCCTCCAAAGAAAACAGTAGGTCCTTTTTCTTTTAAGAAATTAGAGAGAAGAGATTTGTTTCTGGTCATGTGCCTTGAACATCCGCTGTCCATGTACCATATGTGATCTTTGTTTGGTACCTGCACCCATAAACAAATTTAAACTTTTGGTACCCATTTTGAAGTGGGTCCTTTTGGATTAGAAGACATTTTATTCTTACGAATATCAGAATCCTTAGAGCAATGTTTTGCTAGATGGAGGGTATTGCCATATCATGTGTATCGGCTAGATAAAGCTGCGCGTAATGGTTGAAGCAAGCTCCTCGTGCCTGGTATGATACTCTCTCAGACTATCTTCTTAAAAATGAGTATATACGAGGCAAGGTTGACAACACTCTCTTCTTCAAGAAATCACAAGGTAATATCATTCTTGTTCAAATTTATGTTGATGATATTATTTTTGGAGCCACCGATGAATCCTTGTGTGATGAGTTCAGCTCCCTCATGCAAAAAGAGTATGAAATGAGCATAATGGGGGAGTTAACTTTCTTTCTTGGTTTGCAAGTAAAACAGTCTCCAAAAGGTATTTTCATTAATCAAAGTAAATACATTAAAGACCTTCTGAAAAAGTTTCAACTTGATACTTTCTCTACCATGAAAACTCCTATGGCTCCTCCTCTTACACTTTATTCTGATCCTGGTGGTGTTTCTGTTAATATGACGAATTATAGAGGCATGATAGGATCTCTTCTCTATTTTACTGCAAGACCTGATATTATGTTTGCTACCTGTCTGTCTGCTCGATACCAAGCAAATCCTAAAGAATCACATCTAGTTGCTGTGAAAAGGATTTTACGGTATCTGAAGGGTACCATAAATCTGGGTCTTTGGTATCCCAAATACTCAGGTTTCGATCTCATCCGGTACTCTGATTCTGATTTTGTAGGTTCAAAAATAGACAGAAAAAGTACAACTGGAAGCTGTCAGTTACTTGGTGGAAAGCTTGTGAGTTGGTCAAGTAAGAAACAACATTCGGTGTCTACTTCTACAGGTGAAGCAGAATATGTGGCTACTGGAAGTTGTTATGCACAAATATTGTGGATGAAAATCAGCTGTATGATTATAATCAGATTTTCTCAAAGATCCCAATACTGTGTGACAACTCAAGTGCAATAGCCATTGCCAACAATCTGGTGCTTCATTCAAAATCTAAGCACATTGATATCAGGTATCACTTTATAAGAGATCATGTCTTTAAAGGTGATGTGGAACTTCACTTTATTCCCACTGAGTATCAATTAGCTGATAAGTTCACAAAGCCCCTTGATGAAGCAAGGTTCAAGTTCCTCATCGATGAATTAGGTATGATAAATATAGACTAATATATATATATATCTATATATTTATATTTATGTATATTATATATATATTATATACATTTATGTATATTATATATATATATTATATTTATATATGTGGATATATATATATATATATAAATTAATAAAATATATATATATATAGTCGGTGAGGTACTCACCGACGTGGTTTCTATCTCTCTCTATATAAACCACTCATCATCCAAAACCCTAAATCTTCTTTCTCCTTCTATATAAACCATACACTACCCATCCATCGACGGTAATCATCCACCGACGATCACAACTCACCGACGTCGACATCTCACCCACCGACGTCGACATCTCACCCACCGACCTCTCTCACCTACACACTCACCGACGTCGCTATCCACCGACGATCGACTCACCTCTCTCTCACCCACCTCTCTCTCATCCTCCGATGAGTGCATCCACCGACGTCATCTCTTAAACCCTTCGCATTCCTTATCCTTTAAAAAATAACCCTTAGATTACCATTCTTGGTGACTAAGATAACCCTTAGATTACCATTCTTGGCAACTTCCTCGAAGCTCTTCAATGGCGTCCCCATCAAACTCTCCCAAAGCTTCTGAAGAACAAACCCTCACCTTTGGATCACTCTCTTTCCCTACATGCAACTACTTTGGTCGAATAGGAACAGACAAAGCTCACCTAGAATACAATGATGTATGTTGGTTTCTTCAAAGGTGCCCTCTTCAATATGCTCTAACTGCAAAACCCAAGATGAGTGGTGTCAGTTCTAAACTATATTGAAGAAAAGAGGGGTCCAAATCCAAGGTCCTGGTACACTGCTAAGAAAGAATATGGGAAGCATTTGGAACTTCTTCTTTTCCCACCTTATTCTTTGCTTGAGCAAGAAGACAGGAGGTCCGGATCAGGCACCATCTCAGATCACCGAACTGGCTCATGCTCTGATATTTCAAAGAAGGATAGACTTTGCAAGCTATTTCTTCAATGAAATGATTTCATCTTTCTCTACTTTTCGAAGTCCTCAGTTGGCAACCAAATAATGAAAAAGGAAGCATTGGCAACAGACAATCCTCTTAGACCATCTATCGTTGAGTTTGCAAGGAATGCAACCCTCACTTGGGGTGAAAATGAACTGCGACTCCAGAGACCCTCAGGTATGATTTCCACTCTTACTCCTTCTACACCCCGAGTAACTGATGTGCCCAAATCTCGAAAGATATCCAAGGCGTCGGGCACATCTACCTCCGCCACCCACTGATGCTACGAAGCCAAAAGAACCTTTGGCTTCTACCCAAGCACCGAAATCCCAAAAGCGGAGACACTCAAAAAGCCCCCCAAAGACTTCCTCAATTAAGTCTAAGGGTACCCAAAGGGTTAAAACACATAAGCCATCTACTGACTCTCAAAAGTCAGTAGGTGTTGAAAATATCCTCAGTAAACCCAAGGAACACTTAGCCACTCCCAGCTCCTCCATGCCCTCTCAAAAGGACATGGTTGTACAAAGGGATATCCCTATTATACCTTCATCAACTTTTTCTTTAGTTGATGAAGATGACTTGGAGTCTCCCATCCAAGGTGTCTCTTCACCACCCCTTGAGCTCTCACAGCTCTTTTTCCACACTCCACACATGAGTGCATCACACCCAGGTGCACTTGATGAGCATCCCACTTTACCGACTTTTTATTTTCCGACACTACACCTTGGCCACGTACGTCTCCCGTACATGACAAGGTTGTTGAGGAACCCATTACTGAGGAATCCCCTCATAGACACTCTCCTACACGTGTCTCCCCCACATCTCCTAAATCCCCCCTAAGAAAACCTACAGGTTTGGTGGATTATTCCTCTAGTGATGATGAAGATGATCAACCACCAAAGCCTCAACCATATGCTCCCATGTCTTCTCAACAGGGAGATGATCTTATCAAGGCTTTCACCAGTTTCACTCGTGATACTATCCGCCGGGTGGAAGTTCTGGAAGATCATGCAACTAAGGAAATGGAAAGAATGGCCTTTCTTTCTTCTACTCTTAAATCTAGCATTGAAGAGTTGTCGGTGAGTCACCCAACTCTCATGACATGCTTAGATCTCCTGCACTTGGATGTCTTTGGTCTTCAGCAAGGGATTCTCTCAAGCCAAGATTATGTTCTTTCTTCTATCAGAGAACTTCGAAGTGCCTCTACTTAGCAAGCCACCGATATTGCTTCTATCCTTGTCAATCAGAAAGCAATTTTGGAATCTCTTGTAACTCTTCATACAAAGGTTGACAAGATACCAACTTCTTCTCCAACGGTTGAACTTGATGTTGGTGATTCCTTCTTTCAGGATAAGGATAGATTTGTTCTTCAAAGGGTTGAACGGAAGGATGATGTTGTGGGTTCTGATGTTGAAAGAATCAAGATCTTTCTCTCTTCAGTGGGTTTCAAGGGTTCAACCACTGAGGGGGAGAAAAACAAGAAAGCTGTTGCTTCTCCATCTCCAGCCACCTATGTGACTCCACCCACCTATGTGACTCCAGCCACCTTTGTGACTCCATCCACCGATGTGACTCCAGCCACCTATGTGACTCCAGCCACCTATGTGACTCCATCCACCGATGTGACTCCATCCACCGATGTGACTCCAGCTGATAGAAAAATCATAATAGCTTCAAAAGGAATTGGGTTCTTAAAAGAGAAAAAGATCTGAAGAAGTTCTGAAGATACTTCTGAATAGGTTCTGAAGAAGTTCTGAAGACACTTCTGAAGAAGTTCTGAAGGAGTTCAGAACCAATTCTGAACTTGTATGTTATGACTGTTGTGTCACTTTAGTTTTTCTATTGTATGTATAAATAGATAGTTAGTTAGATTGTTAGAACTAATGTTTTCATATACCTTGTAAAGATATATTTTGTATACAGTACATTCAATCAATACAAATTACATTTGGCTACTATCACTCCTGTTATAATCTTTTCATATATTGATATCTTGATTGTTTGGGTCCTAACAATTGGTATCAGAGCCAATTCATTTGTTCTTGAAGAAAATTTTTGAAAGAACTTGTCAGATCTGACAGTTCTTGGTGTTCTTGATCTACAAAATTCAATTCAATACAGGTGAATTCTCGATCTTCTAACAATCAAAGATGTCTAAAGAAATAGTCTCAATCGGATCTGAAACGAAACCACCAACTCTCTTCTTAGGGGAATATCATCAATGGAGAATTAGAATGATTCAATTCTTGGATAACATAGATGAAGCCTTAATGCAATCTATCACAAATGGCCCACTAGAGGTATTTGTTGAAATTCCAGCAGTTCCCAGAACTGAATCCACCCCTGAAATCCCTGCATCAAGAATCAAGAAGAGTCCTGGAATGTATAATCCAGCTGAAAAGGCTCAAATGAAAGTCGATAGAAGAGCATTAACTTTACTCACCATGGCAATTCCCAACGAGATATTCAATAGGGTTGATAGTTTAACTTCAACAAAAGCCATGTGGGATGAAGTAGAAGCTCACTGCAAGGAAGTACAAAGGCTCAAGCACAGAGATTAAATATCTGTGTTGGAACATATGAAAATTTCAGGTACAAAGAAAATGAATCTATTACTGATACATATCATAGATTCAATAACATTCTGAATGATCTAAGAAGAAATGGTGTTCAGAAATCAAATTCTGAGATAAACAACAAATTTCTGAACAATCTGGGAAATGAATGGTCAAGTTTTTCAGATAATATGGTAACTAGGAACTTATCTAGAAAGACAATTCATGATGTTTATGGTATCTTGTTCCAACAAGAGGACAAGATCAAAGTTAGACAAAATGAACAAAAGAAGACACAAGAAACAGTTGCCCTTCTAAGCAAGAACTACAATAATTCTTTGACCATTGCTACCAAGAAAGTTTGTGAGATCCCAGAGATGACAGTGTGTGATGGGGATGAATCAGATGAAGAGCTTAAAAGGATTTCTGATAATATTGCTTTCATGACAAGGCAATTCAAACAAAGATACAATCAAAAATATCAGAATAAACCTAGATCTGAAATTGGACCTAAGAAGGGTCAAGAGGCTGGTCAATCTGAAACATCTGAACCAGCAAGATGCTTCAACTGTGGAAAGCCTGGACATTATGCTAGACAATGCAAGATGCCAAAAGTCAAAAATTCAGGTTATTATGAGAAGAAGCATCTATTAGCAAAGAAAAAAGAGCTTAATCCTGTTCTAGTAACCAAGTATGAAGAAGACTGGTTAAACTGGAGTGATGGAGATGATGATGAAGAAGTTGCTCACTATACAACCAATTGCTACATGTGTCAAATGAATCCAGAAAAGGACAAACAAGACACTGAGGTATCTTCTTCATCTTCTGAACAAAATTCTGAACATAATTCTGAAATTAATACTAAAGATTCAGAAATGACAAATCAATTTAAAAATATGTTTTCTGAATTTGAAACACTCAGAAACAGAATTAAAGGTGAAAGAATTTTGGTCAATCAATTCAGAGCTGAAAGTCAAATATATAAAGAAAATTGTCAAGCAGCTGAACAAATTCTTGAAAAAATTTCTGAAGAAAAACTTGTCTTAAAAGAAAAAATGGATAGTTTACAAAAAGAAATAATAAATGAAAAATCTGAAAAGGAAATTCTAAATGTTAAGATGAATTTTCTGAATCAAGAGAGACTTGATCTTTATAAAAAGATTAAGGAATTGGAAGATTTAAATTTTAAAAGAGGACAAACTGAACAAACTCTGAATATTTTAACTAGTGAGGCTCAGAACTCAAAATTTTACAATATAAAAGCAGGCTTAGGATATAATGACAGTCAAATTCTAAAAAAGGCTCCTGCAAACTTGTATGATTATTCTAAAATGAAAATTTTCAATGAATCAAATACTGGCATCATTTCCAAACCTGTAAACCATTCTTTGCCTGAAAGAAATCCTTTTATAAAATCAGAGACTGTTTTCAGAAGAAACACCTCTTAAAACTGGTGAACCAGAAAGTATCTCTGAGACAGAAGAAATGAATAAAATTTCAAAAAATTTTAAATCTTCTGAATCAAGTATTATTTCCGAAGAAAAATCAGAAGTAATTGTTAAATCTGAAATTGTTTCTGAAGTTACTTCTGAATCCAATTGTGAAAACATTTCAGAAGATACTTCTGACAATAAATCAGATCATGAAGAAAAATATGATGAATTCTCAGATATTGAATCCTCAGAAGATATTGATGAGAATTCCAATATATTTTTTGATAAATCTGATAATGAGTCTACAACAACAAAAAATTCAAATATTTTTGCAACAAGTATGACTCATAATAAGTTTTCAGATCTAATAAATGTTTCTGATTCAGAAGATGGTGATGATCAAATGGTACAAGTCATTGACAAAAATGGCTATTTGGTTTATAAATCTCAATCATGTATGACTGAAGGAGAAACAATAAAATCTGAAGTTTCAAAGATACCTTCAGAACTGTTTGGTTCTGTGTTTTTAAAACCAGAATATCAGAATTCAGATTTTTCTCCTACTAATACAAACATATCATCAAATTCAACACCATGTTTAGTAACATCTTCTGACTTTAACACCAGAGTTAAAATTTTTGAACAAGGCCAATCCTCAAACTCTCTCTCTAAAGTTCAGAAAATTAACACAAAATCTGAAGCTAAACCTAAAGTGAACAAAAGAGTTTCCTATACTAATCCTCATTTCTTATCTTTTACAGAGCTATCCACTTTAGTATGGAGAAAGAAAGATGAAAGACTGTCAAAGATTGACAAATTAGAGAGTTTTTCATTTTTACAGAAGAATGATGTACCTAAAACAAAGAAAGTGAATAAAAGAATTTTTGTTGAAAAATCAAATGTTATTGATTCTTATATATCTAATACTGTTGTAAATACATTAAAGAATCATATTCACTGTATTAATTGTGGTCATCATAATTTTCTTCTTAACTCCAAAACAAACAAAAGAAATTTGATGAAATCTTTTCAGAAATGTTTGGCTACTTTGACAAATTCAAGTAAACAAAGAAATGGAAATAAAGATAAATCTCAAAGTTCTGAACAAACTTCTGAGTTGAAACATTTGAAGAAAAAGTTAAGAACTTCAAATTTTAATACAAATCACAAAGGACCCATTCTGAAATGGGTACCTAAAACTCAATAATCTCTTTTGCAGATATGTCATGTGTGGGTCTTAGATTCTGGATGTTCAAGACACATGACACCTTTCAAAGAACTACTAACTGATTATCATGAAAGATATGGAGGAACAGTTAGTTTTGGAAACAATGCAAAGGGATATGTTAGAGGATATGGCACTTTCATTAAAGGAGATGTGAAAGTAATGAAAGTTTTCTATGTTGAGGGACTAAGACATAATCTTTTCAGTATTAGTCAATTCTGTGACAAATACTGGAAGGTTAATTTTGACATAGATTATTGTCATGTTCTGAGTACAACAAACAACAATGAATTAACTTGCTTATAGAGATGGAGATATCTACACAAGAACATTCACTGCAACTGGTCAACTACAAGGTGTATGTTATATGTCTACATCAATGAAAAATGATAGTTGGCTTTGGCACAGAAGAATGTCACATCTGAACTTCAAAGCCATTTCTGAACTAGGCAAACATCAGTCTGTAAGAGGACTACCAAAGATCATATTTGAAAAGAACTCTCTTTGTTCTGCTTGTGAACTTGGGCAGATCAAACGAAGTTCTCATCCTCTGAAAATGCTATCTTCATGCAAAACTCCACTTGAAATGCTACATATGGATTTGTGTGGCCCAATGAAAACTCAAAGCATGGGGGGAAAGAAATATATTCTTGTTATAGTAGATGAATATACACGATATACATGGATTGAATTTCTGAGACTCAAATCTGATACTTCGAAAGGCGATACCCTTTCTGAAGAAAATTCAAGTTCTTCTTCAACTCCTAATTCAAAAGATCAGAAGTGACAATGGAACAGAATTTACTAATTCTACACTTCAGAATTTTTTGAAATCTGTTGGTATTTCTCATAATTTTTCCGCTGCAAGAACTCCTCAACAAAATGGGGTAGTTGAAAGAAAGAATAGAACTTTGGTAGAGGCTGCAAGAACCATGCTCGCATATTCAGAACTTCCTCTGTCTCTTTGGGCAGAAGCAATTGCTACTGCATGTTTTACTCAGAACAGAACCATTCTTAACAGAAAATTTCTTAAAACTCCTTATGAATTGTTAAAACAAAGAAAACCCTCTATTGATTATTTTAAAATCTTTGGTTGCAGGTGTTTTCTAAAGAATGATACTCCACATCTTGACAAATTTGCACCAAAAGGTGTAGCTGGTATCTTTGTTGGCTACTCTCAAAGATCCAAAGCTTATAGAGTACTCATTAAAGGAACTCAAGGAATCATTGAGACTACAAATGTCAGATTTCATGAGCCAACAATGACTTCTGAACAAAACAGTTCAGAACTCGCACATAAACCAACTTCTGAAAGTTTGGACTCAGAACATAATCACACAAACTCTACTTCTGCATCTCAAACTTTACTTAAATCCAATTTAGATACTTTATGTCAAGACTTATTTGATATTTCTGTAAATGTCTCTGCAGATTACCAAAATCCTTCTCTACTCAGAAATTCAAATGATCAAGACATTTCAGAAATACAGATTTCAAATACATCAGCACCCCAACTCTCTACCTCAAATTCAGAACTTCCAACTTCTGAAAATGAAATTTCTGAACCAATTCAAGTTGTTTCTGAACCAGTTCAAACTATTTCTGACCATGAACCTCACAGTTCTGAACCAATTTAGATTTTTCCATTTGAGAGGGAGTCTTCAGATTTACATTCAGCCATCAATCATGATACTGACACTCAAGCAATTACTGATGATTATGATTCTCTGAATAATGTTTCATCTGTTCAACCATTGCCAAATGTGAACAAATGGACATCTAGTCATCCAGTTCATCAAATAATTGGAGATGCATCAAAAGGTGTTCAAACAAGATCTGCAACAGCAAATGAATGTCTGTATGTTAATTTTTTAAGCAGTATGGAACCCAAAAAGCCATATGAGGCACTTCAGGATCCAGACTGGATTTTAGCCATGCAGGATGAGTTAAATCAATTTGAAAGAAACAAAGTCTGGAGATTGATACCAAAGCCAAAAGGTAAATCTGTCATTGGCACAAAATGGGTGTTCAGAAATAAAAAGGATGAAAATGGAATTGTTGTAAGAAACAAGGCAAGACTTGTAGCTAAGGGGTATTGTCAACAAGAAGGAATTGATTATGATGAAACCTTTGCTCCTGTTGCCAGATTAGAGGCTATTAGAATTTTTCTTGCCTATGCTGCTCATAAAAACATGAAGGTGTTTCAAATGGATGTAAAATGTGCATTTCTGAATGGTATTTTACATGAAGAAGTGTATGTTGAACAACCAGAAGGCTTTGTAAGTAAAGAATTCCCAGATCATGTTTACATATTAGACAAAGCCTTATATGGACTTAAACAAGCACCAAGAGCATGGTATGATACTCTTACAACTTTCCTTCTGAATTCCAAATTCAAAAGAGGTACTGTTGATACAACTTTATTTCTGAAAAAGGAGGGTGATGATATGATTTTGATACAAATCTATGTAGATGATATTATATTTGCTTCTACTAATCCAAAATTTTGTAGAAATTTTGAGAAAATCATGCAAACAAAATTGAAATGAGTATGATGGGAGAGTTGACATTTTTCCTTGGTCTTCAAGTTAAACAACTTCCCACTGGCATATTCATTAATCAATCTAAGTATGTCTCTGACTTACTTAAGAAGTTTGACATGACTGATTGTTCAAGTATTCAAACTCCAATAGCCACTGCAACTAAGCTAGAACCCGATTTAAATGGAAAATACATTGATCGAGAAAAAGTACGAGAGGCATAATTGGATCTTTGCTTTACTTAACTGCTAGTAGACCGTATATAATGTTTGCTACATGTATTTGTGCCGTATATCAAGCTAATCCTAAGGAATCCCACCTTCTAGCTGCAAAAAGAATACTTAGATACCTAAAAGGTTCTCCTTCATTGGGACTTTGGTATTCTAAGGATTCTAGTTTTGAACTAACAACATTTACGGATACGAGATCATGGTGGCCGCAAATTAGACAGAAAAGCACTTCGGATCATGTCGGTTTTACGGGTGATAGACTAGTTAGCCGGTCTTCAAAGAAACAAAATTGTGTTTCTACCTCTACGGCAGGTTTGAATATGTAGTTTGCAATATGTTGCTCACAAGTGATCTGGATGCAAATTCAACTAAAAGACTATGGTTACACTTTCAAAAAGATTCCTTTGTATTGTGATTCAAAGAGTGCCATAGTCTTCACTGCCAATCCTGTTCAGCATTCAAAAACCAAGCACATTGATGTAAGATATCATTTTATCAAAGATCATGTGGAAAAAGGTAATATTGAAATGTTTTTTGTTCAGACAGATTATCAGTTAGCTGATTTATTTACCAAAGCACTTGATGAAAAACGATTTAACTTCTTAGTAAGTAAATTGGGCATGATGAACATGTCTATGTAAGTATTATACATCACCTATACTCTAGCGGTTACATTCTGAAGTTTTTTTTTTATCAAATTCTGAATACTTTGCTCTTCAGAATTACTTTGTATATTCTGAAGTTTATCATTCAGATTTTTGCTACTTTTCAAACTCAGAAGTATATCTCTTCAGTAACTAGGTTGATTGTATTTTAATACTTTTCATTTATTTCTCATTTCTCTAATATTTGATTGATTCTTTGATAAAGTTGCAATAATCAAGGGGGAGAATCATAATTGCTAGTGATTCAAGGGGAGTGTTATTAATTTCAATTATTTCTAACTACCCTTTACTACATAACAACTCTGCATTGGTGAAATAAAGTCTTGCACTTTATATCTAAGAAGTATGAACAAGCTTCCTTAGATAAAAACAGTTTCATATTTGTTCAAATCTACTTCTGAATTCTCAAAATGTTTTATATTTTTCAGAAGTTTATATTTTTAAATGATTTTTAGTCTTCTAAGATGACTCAAGTTTTGTTCTGAACTTCACTTACAAATTCTGCGGTTCTTCTGAATTCTTTCTTTCAGACTTTTGAACTTTTTCTCAGAAGTTCTGAACAACTTCTAAAGTTTTTGAACTTGCTCTCAGAACTAAAACTTCCCGTTGATTTTTTCATTTAAGCGTGTGCCACGTGTTTTAATTTCATTGGATTTCTCTTAACCACGACCATTAAACGGTTCATTTCTCTTAATAAATGATGATTACTACTCTAATCACATTTACTTTTTGGCCACGTGTCCTTCAACGTTTATCCGATCGTATAAATCAATGGATTCTTCATCATCTTCATTCTTTTAGCAATTTTACTCTGAGAAATCTTTCTGTGTTTATTCATCATCTTTCAGCTATCAATCTGTGTTCTTTCTGCATCATGTTTACTTCAAAAACCATGATTTCTACTTCCTCGAGTTCCAATGATAACACTGGATCATCCAGTGATGCTTCGTTCAAGATTGTGCCTCAAAAATTAATGGTTGGATCAATGGAAATCCAACTAAGTGATGATCAAATGCTTCATGACACAGCCACAACTGCAACTCATCAAGTCGTACCTTCAAACCCTATCATT
Source organism: Silybum marianum (assembly GCA_036898165.1). Taxonomy (NCBI): domain Eukaryota; kingdom Viridiplantae; phylum Streptophyta; class Magnoliopsida; order Asterales; family Asteraceae; genus Silybum; species Silybum marianum. Next base: position 6,736,662 of record CM072540.1, on the reverse strand, counting down.
AACCCTAACCCTAACCCGACAACTGCTAAAATTGGGGAAACACAGAATACACCCATCGATGTTGTTTCTGAATCAAATGTTGCTGAAAGTGAATCCCAAACTCCTGCTGAAAGTGGTGACCTGTCCAAACTCTATGTACCTGCTGAGAAATTACTTGATATCAAAAGAAACAACTGTGCACTGAACTTCAAATCCAAAGACTTCATTGACGATCAAGTAATGTTGATTAAAATTCTGAAGAAACATCCCCTGCGCACTCTCCTTTCAAGAAAATTCTCTGTTCCTGCTTCATATCTTCAACAATTCTGGCATTATGCTGAGGTGGATGACAATGATGATGAAATTGTATCTTTTGTTCATGCCTATAAAGTTTGTATATCTGTAGATGACATTAGAAGCCTTTACTATTTGCCAAAACCAGATGAGGTTCTTGGGAAAACCTGTTATGACTCAATTCCATCCTCATCAGAAATGATCTCAGATTTTATGAGCTTGGGTTATTCTGAAAATCTTAGTGCTTTGAGCTCTTTTAGAAGAAAATGTTTACCTCCAATTTGGTATTGCCTGTTTTCCATTCTGAATACCTGTTTATCTGGGAAGAGCTCAAGTTTAGACCAAGCTTCAGAAAATGGGAGGATTATATTTCATGGTGTTGCCTTCAACAAACACTAAGATTATGCTAGTCTCATCTTTGATGATCTCAAATCTGCAATTTTGAAGAAGTCTACATTCAACTATATACCATTTCAGAGATTTCTTCAAACACTTATCAAAGGAACAAGGAAGGCTGTCTCAAACATCCCTGTTCTAGCTCATGAGGTACATGTTCCTATTTTCACTATGGATAGCTTAAGGCCTCCAAATGCAAAACTTGTTTTTCCAAATGCAGTTCCACTTCCTTCTCATTTACTTGAACTTGTAAGTACACAAACTAGGATTGGGAGTGAGACTTTAGAATCTATGGGATTACCTCAACCAGTAGTCCCTTCCCCTAATTCAAACCAGAGTGGTGATCATGCAAGGGAGTCTAGACTTACTAGAAAGAGGGGGGAGGCTGTTCAAGGGGGAGAACAACCTCAAAGAGTCAAGAGGAAAAATGTGAATGAGAGACAGGGTAGAAGGGTCAGAAAAAGAATTGATGAGGGGAGAACACAGGTACAAGAAAAACAAACCTGTGAACCACCTGTTACAAGTCGGGCACCCACATCTACTATTATTCCACACTCTTTGGTGGATAATATTGAAACAGCCAGTGAGCCCATGGCAACCTTGGTTAACCCCCCCAGCCACTCACCCATCTCTCAACAGAAGGGTGTTTCAACAACACATATGGGGCAAGCAGCTTATAATCCATTAGGACCCCAATTGGAGGTTCCTTTTTGTTGAAAATGAAGGATATATGTCCCCCCTTCACAGTTTTGAGCACATTGAGTCTGAGTGTCCACTCAACTTTGAGCCTTCTGAACCACTTAATGTGGCATCCATTCACACAAGCACACATCTTTCAGATGTTCCTAAGCAAAGTGTTTGTCACATTGCATCAACAACTATAGATATTCCAATTTTTGGATATCAAGGATTAGTTGGAAGTCCTGGTGGGGTGAACATCACAAAAGCTCCATTCACAGAATCAAATGTGGTTCATGATGCCTTTGTGGCTCATACAGGCCAACCTTCTTCTAAGGGTCTGAAAACAAGTTCATCTGTTGATCTTGGCAACTTACCTACATCTTCTGAATTCACAGAATTCAAAGATCTCTTTACTTCTGAATTTGCAAAGATTCAGAAGGACATCAAGGATTTGACGGATTCTACCAAAAAGGTGTTGGAGGTTAGGTTGGATCAACATGGGGAAAATATGATTAACAAGCTGAATGACTTTCATCTCAAATCTTCTAATGATCTTCATTTGTTTAGAGAAGCACTTTTGTCAGCTTTTTCTGAGGTGGCTTCCTCTGTTTCTTCTTTGAAAGCTTCTCAGCCTTCTTCTTCTTCTGCTTCACAAGCTTATGCCACTAAAGATGATATTTCTCAAATTCTCAATCAACTTTCATCCATTCAGAGTTCTCAATCAGACTTAAGCACAAGATTATACGCTTCCGGAATGCAGATCTCAATCAGATACTTTTAAAAGAAGTCTTGATGATCAGGATCCTGATAATCAAGAGGGGGAGAAAAGACAGAGAGTATCTGAACCAGAAACTAATCAAGTTCAAAGTTCTGAGAAGACTTCTGAAGATACTCAGAATGTTGGTGAAGAATCAAATAAAGTCTCAGAAGCCATAGAAGATATTTTATCTGCAGAACATGAGGTGCAAGAGATAAATGATCATTCTTCTGAAGAAATGATAGAAGAAGGGTATGAAACAGAAAAGTTGTCTTTTGATTCTGAAGGTAACTTGGGCTCAGATAACACAGATATAATTCCAGATTCTAATGAAGAAATGCTAAGGGAATACCTTTCTTTTGAAGATGTTATTGGAGAACCAAGTGATCTTTCTGATGTGATCATGTTTGAAGAAGATATGATTGACGTAAATATGGGAGAAAGCTCAAATGAAATAAAGGATTTAGTAATTTGGAAGCCTCAACAACTTCTGAGTGAAGAGTTCAGAAGTGCTTCTGAAAGATTATGGGATATTCTGAATCAATTATTGGGTGCATGTCTTTACGAATTATCCAAGAAGTCCGGAGTGTAGACTTCGGACAAATGCATTTTCTATCTTCAGAAATTTTATTGAACAACCAGATGAAAAAGTTGAATTAGAATTTGACTTAACTCATTTAGAAGGAGTTGAAATTATTGATGAAATCTTGATTGCTTTCTCAGGAAGATTTGAAGTTAGAACCAGACCTTGCATTATCATTCCTAAGATACATCTTCCCATACTTGAAGAACCTGTATTGGATCAAGTGTTTGAAAAAGAAAATATACTTATTTCTGGAGAAAGCAGTCTGATATTTCCTGAAGACACTTATTGCTTCATGTACAAAAGAAGTATGAAGTTTGCAAAGTTGGAAGACTTTCTGAATGATGAATGGTCGGATGATTATATTGCTCAAGTGAAGAATTTTATTCAGAATCATGGTGTTCAGAACTTTCATGATTCAATTTTAATAAAGAAGGTCAGATGCATATCAAAATCAGTTCAGAATGATTTGACTATATTCAGATTTGGAGCAGAAAGAAGAGATGGTACTCTGTGTGAATTTACTCAGTTTGATGTTTACAAGCTTAGACTACAAGATAAGTTGGCAATCTTATCTTTTTGTGTTAATTCTGGTGAATCTGTGTTAGTCTCAGAGATTAGAAGAATCTTGGGAATATACATAAGGAATCTCATAAAGCATGATTTTCATTTGGCTTTGGAATACAGACTTAACACAGTAAATCTGTTAGAACCTATATATATTGAAAGATTTGGGTTGAAGAGATTGTTTACTAATCCAGATATTGGGTTCATGTATCTTGTTGAAGCAGTCTCTAAGACATTTGTTGTTTCTGATATTCCAAAGTATTCTACATCCTCACTCCAATGGTTTCTGAACTACATGACAGATTTCATTGAAGAATCTGACATCAAAGAAGAAATTGTCTATCTAATCAAAGAAAGAATACATTTTAGAGAATTTGTGAGAAAGAGTTATCTTGCTGGTCACAAGAAAGTAAACAAGATAAAAGGAGCAGATTATTTACTAAGTGATGCATATGACTTCAAGATCCACACAAAGAGACAAGATATGGAAGAATTCAGAAGTACATTCTGAATGTTGAAAGTTCAGAAGAAAGACAAAAGGAAAAGGAAGAAGTTCTTGAAAATATTTCTGAAGAGTTGGTTCCTGAAAAGCAAATATCTGAAGAGGAACAACTACAAGTACAAAGAATTGAAGAAAGTGCTTATACTATGTTCCTTGAATATTTTCATCCAGAAATGTTCATGGAATATGAGCAAAAATTCAACTATATAGATTGTTGGATTCAAAAGTCTTTTGGTTGGAAACAATGGTACTCAGACATCATCAGAAAGATAAGGATTCCAATCAATGAAGCAAGAAAAGAAAGTCCTGTCATCAAAGTGATTAATGCTGATTTGAAGACAAGACAGAATTACAAATATGCATTCTTTACTGTTGAGCGACAAAATGGGGAGATTTCTACCTTTTCTGAAGCTGACTTTCAAAATATTCATCTCAGAGATCTTCTCAGAGTATATAGAAGTCTTTATCCCTTCCATGACTCAATTACCAAGTTCAAAAAATCTTTTCCAGTGCTTAGAGATGGATTATATAGAGAATTTATATGGGCTGCAAAGACTGATTTCCAGGTTGCTTATGCTCTAAACAAGAAGCAAGTACACTTAAGCAAACCAAACTTAAGTCTACCAGATATTCAGAATTTGAAGAAGAGCACTTTAGTACTTCATCCTCCTGGCTTTGTTTGTAAATGCTTTCATGAACTATTATTTGTGAGATTTGAAGAACTCCACAAATGTTGCAATGGAACTCTCATGGCAATCAGAGATCGTTTGGTAAAAAGACAGAATAGAAGACCAAAGAATCTGAGCAATGAAGATTGGGAGAAGCACAAGATACTTGCAAAAGAAATGATTAGAGTTGCTGAATTCTTACTAGAATACAGAAGACTAATTCTGAAGGATGTAAGAGAATTTCTGAATTTCTGGAAGTATGATTTGAACTTTTGAAGCTAAGGGGGAGATTGATAGAAAAATCATAATAGCTTCAAAAGGAATTGGGTTCTTAAAAGAGAAAAAGATCTGAAGAAGTTCTGAAGATACTTCTGAAGAGGCTTTGAAGAAGTTCTGAAGACACTTCTGAAGAAGTTCTGAAGGAGTTCAGAACCAATTCTGAACTTGTCTGTTATGACTGTTGTGTCACTTTAGTTTTTCTATTGTATGTATAAATAGATAGTTAGTTAGATTGTTAAAACTAATGTTTTCATATACCTTGTAAAGATATATTCTGTATACAGTACATTCAATCAATACAAATTACATTTGGCTACTATCACTCCTATTATAATCTTTTCATATATTGATATCTTGATTGTTTGGGTCCTAACACCAGCCACCTATGTGACTCCATCCACCGATGTGACTCCAGCCACCTATGTGACTCCGGCCACCTATGTGACTCCATCCACCGATGTGACTCCATCCACCGATGTGACTCCATCCACCGATGTTCTAGCTGCTCCTCCAGCCACCGATGTTCTAGCTGCTCTTCCATCCACCGATGTTCTAGCTGCTCCTCCATCCACCGATGTTCTAGCTGCTCCTCCAGCCACCGATGTTCTAGGTGCTCTTCCATCCACTGATGTTCTAGCTGCTCCTCCATCCACCGATGCTGCAGCCACAGCCACCGATGCTGCAGCCACAGCCACCGATGCTGTAGCCACCGATGCTGCAGCCACCGATGCTGCAGTCACAGCCACCAATGCTACAGTCACAACCACCGATGCTGCAGTCATCAATGCTGCAGTCACAGCCACCTTCAGCCACTGATGTAATTGACCCCCAGGTCACCGAGGTAATTGGAGCAACAATTGAGGGGGAGAGTTTCAGTGATCAATCCCTTGAAGAGAAGAAAAATAGAGGAAAAGACTTGAAAATGCTAAGGGAAAGAAGCCTCTCTCTCTCACGAAGAACAGCGTGAAGAGCAAAAGAAGAAGAAAAGATCCAGAGGCCCTGAACCAGATTCTCTACGTTTGCAGCCTGCTCTTCACTCACCGATCCCCTTGGAGTTATTCTTACTGAAGCTGAGAAGGAGAAAAGAAATCCTCCTCATGCAGCTGAGAAGAGAAAAGAAATCTTCTCAAGAAATCAACTAAGGCTAAAGTATTATAAGTTGGGGAGGAAAATGAGAAATCAACAGAGAAGAAGAATTTTCTCAAAAAAAAAAATTCAGTTGAAAGGGAAGAAATCTTCTAAGTGATAAGATATCAGCTGAGGGGGAGCATCTAAGTGATTCTAAGAAGAATGAGTCTAAAGCAACTGTTGAGGGGGAGAAAATCAAAGACAGACAAGAAGTTAACCCCGATGCAGACTGGATTCTTCTCTCTCCCATTCGACAAGGAAGCATTCTTGATATCTTAAATTTTTTATCTATCAAATCCAACCTTGCTAGTTCAGTCAGCAACAACCATCATCACTGCTCCAGAATATGGTATGTTCTCTAAAGATGATCTTAGGAGCAAATGTTTCTTCCAGGGCTACCAATATTCCTTTGCCGATAGTAGCTTCCTTTAAGAAATTCTAAGTGTGATCCTCTACAGTAAAGATGAAGGAATTCTCTACAATTTAATCTTCAATGAACTCAAGAGTAGAGATGCTGATGCTGCAACAATTCCCTTCAAGTACCCCGGATGCTTGGTATATATGTAAATTTGTTTATTATTCTACATATGTTGCACATATTTTTTTTTCATACTGTATATACTCAGTTAAAAAAACAAAAAAAAAATATTTGAGTGAAAAGAACCCAAAATAAAAATAGAAAGGGTCAAAAAGTATTTATTTCTAACATACAGGTATCATCATCAAATAGGGGGAGATTGTTGGGTCACCGATGATTTGGTGATGAACCTTCTCTATTATTTGATTGATCTTTTACAGTTTCTTTTGAAGGTCTGAAATATGCTTCAAGTATTGGAAAATAAAAGATTATCCAATTAAGGGTTGTACATCAAAATGTGGAATTTTTGATGTATCAACTAACATTAATATTCAGACCACTTGCCGAATCAAGATGAGGATTGGGTCACCTATGTTGTATTGGGTCATCAATACAAGATGAGGTCACCGACCTAAAAGATGAGGTCATCGATGTTCTATTAGGTCACCAATACAAGATGAGGTCACTGACCCAAAAGATGAGGTCACGGACATGGTACATAGAGGTCACCGACATTGCAAGGAGGTCACCGACATTGTACATGAGGTCACCGATTTTCATATATGGTCACCGAAAAATTGCAGTTGTCTTTCCTTAAGGTTGTGGTAACAAGTCACCAATACAAGGATGTACACTTGCCAACACTTAGTGAAAAATGAGGATCGCCAAGGAATGTGTACACTTATCAATTCCAACCTTACAAGGCACTAACCGATGTGATACATGGTTCCATATATCACTTAGCAATTTTCAGAGATAAGTTCTTGACTCACAACAAAAGCAGGATACGTGGGCAACAAGAACTTGGGAAGCAAACCTTAAATTGGGACAATTCTCTTTTTACTCACCTAAAAAGGATGTTTGTCTTTTAGCTAAAAGGTTTTATGGGACTTCACAAAGCATGAAGAAAAGGAGATAAAGTTATCTGACATTGCGTGCTACAAAAAATGGTTCATCCATTATCCTAGTACAAAGGGAGTGGCCTCTTCCTTTGTCCATCAGATATACTTCCAGCTAATGGATCCTTGACAGCTGTCCACATGCATCCCATGCATGGGCACTATAAAAGGAGATGAAGTCCTTCCCATAAATCTTACGCTTTCAACAAATCCTCTGTGTGATCATTTGTTTGATTCCGCAAGAAGTGTGTGCTCTAATGCTTTATTTTAACTTCCTTAGTGTATAAGTTAATTACTGTTATCTGTGTGTTTAAGTTTGTTAGAATAGTGTGTCTATTATTTTCCACAACAAACTTCTGTGTGTAAATTTTTAATATTTATATTAAAAAATTTAAAAGAGTAAAAATTCTGTGTGTTTGTATTCAACCCCCCCCCCCCTTCTTCTACAAACCCTCACTGGCATAGCCATCTCTATTCAGGGACTAACAATATATATATATATATATATGGGGCAGAGATCATAAAAGAACACCTATGATTTAAAGGAACACTTTGTGGACCACATATGATGTGGGTCCCATATAATATTAAATCATATTTGATTCAATGGCCCCCACCATTGAATTAGATATGATTTAATATTATGTGCGACCCACATCATATGTGGTCCACAAGGTGTTCCTTTGTTCCTTTAAATTTACAAAGTTCTCATTTGAATCTCTCAAGAATTTTCTCGGTTTAAAGAAACAAAAGGAATGATTCCTAGCCACATATATATTTTAAGGAATTAAAAAAAAATTAATAATAATCTATTTACTTTAAGGGTATTATGGTCCAATGTTACTTTATTAATGTTATTATTCATCATGTTCCATTACAATGTACAATTTTGATTAATTTTAAAGAATTTAAATATTAAATATATTTAAACAATTATAAGATAAAGATAAATATGAAATATCTATAAATAAATATAAGACCAAGAGAAATATAATAAACAATCTCATTATTATATATGATTTTAGAAAACTAAAAGTTTATTATTTTTAAAAATTGAAATATGAAATATGTGAAGGTGAGATTTTTTAAACGAGTAATGTTGATTATTATGATTGTTTACTTTCCTAAATCGTGTAAGAACAACACAAGATTTCAATGTCAATTATATCAAATAAAATCACATATGATTTCAGTATCATATATGATTTTGTACAAATGTTAATGTAAAATAATATGTGATTTTATACAAATGTAAATATAAAATCATATATGATTTTGTACAAATGATATTCACACATGATTACAATGTCAAATGTGTCAACAACATTACATATGATTTTAGTATGAGAATTTTGTTGAAATGGCCATTTCAGAGAATCAATTTACAAAAATAGCCATTGACTACGCCAAATGGTACTACGCCATGACGTAGTCAATATTTTTCCCAATTTTTGCAAAAAAGTCCCCGACTACGCCATATTCCTACTACGCCATGGGTAGTCTGGCCATCCTTTCAAGTTCAGGGCCGTTTTTGCCACTTTTCAAACTTGACTACTACGCCAAATAGTACTACGCCATGGCGTGGTAAGGTCCAGGGGCCGTTTTTGCCACTTTTCGAAACTTCAAGGACCGACTACGCCATGGCATAGTAGGAATATGGCGTAGTCGGGGACTTTTTTGCAAAAATTGGGAAAAATATTGACTACGCGATGGCGTAGTCAATGGCTATTTTTGTAAATTGATTATCTGAAATGACCATTTCAGCAAAATTCTCTTTTAGTATTATATATGATTTTGTACAAATGTTAATGTAAAATCATATATGATTTTGTACAAAAGTAATGTAAAATCATATATGATTTTGTATAAATGTTATTCAGAGATGATTACAATGACAATTAAGTTATTTTTGATATATTATATTATAATATAATTTTTGATATTATTATGTGATATAATATAATATAATTTTTGATATATTATATTATAATTTTTTATTCTACCAAGTTTACCTCTCGAAGACTTTACCTTTAGTGAAAAGTAGATTTCAGCCACCATTAATTACCCTCAATATCATTTAATATAATATTAATTGATTTACCAAAATATGTGGCTAGAAACCATTTATTTGTTTCTTTAAACATACGATATATTTATAACCCTCATTAATATTAATTATTATTTTTGTTTTTCAATATGTCTTTTTTGGTCATTTTACATTCTTATATGCTAGTTTTGCCAAACAAGATTTTTTCATCAACTAGTTTATCAGTTACCCGCTATCTTATCAGCTAGTTTGCCAAACAGAGCCTAAATGTAATCATCAATTAAATGTTGAGAGTTTGTTGGTGTAGATAGAGAAATATTTTGATGTTGAGAGTTTGTTGGTGCGGATAAAGAAATATTTAAATGTTGAGAGTTTGTTGGTGCAGATAAAGAAATATTTAAATGTTGAGAGTTTGTTGCCGTACCAACTAAATGTAATCACACATTAAATATTGAGAGTTTGTTAGTGTAAAGAGAGAAATATTTAGATACCGAGAGTTTCTTGATATAGATAAGAAAATATTTAAATGTTGAGAGTTTGTTGGTGTAGATAGAGAAATATTTTTTTATTTAATGGTATAGTTGATGATGGAATATTCAAAAAGAAAAAATGTTGTAGTTAGAAGTGAATTGTTTTTAGAGATTCTAAAAGCATCCATAATAGAGGTTTTTCTAGAGGTTTTTGTTGGGGTTTTTACAAAAACCTTCAATGTATGACACATGTTTTTGTCTAGTCATATGTTTCTATAGGCACCCAGGTTCTTGTAAACATTCTTTTTTTATTATTTATTATTTATTATTTTATAGTTTTTTTTCGTTTTTAATCATTTTATTTTAATAAATTTATAAAACATATAAATAAATATTGATTAATAAATATATAATTTAAATATTATAAAATATATTTTTTAAATTTCTTTATTTAAATTTTTATACAATAACTAATTTGTAAAGGTAAATTAATAATTATGCATACATGCATAATTTTGCATAAATATGATTGTTGAAGATAAATGTGACATGTTGATTAACTGGATCAATAAAAAGGTAGATAATTAAACACAAATATTTCAAAGTTGCAACCATGAATTCTAAGAATATGTTCAACGGAATTATGAGATGCGCTCAAATTGAGCTCATCAGCAACTCCATTTCGAATTGGTTAAACATATTTTGTCGAATCGAGATTACGAGTGATCTATATTACTATTTATTATTTAGTGTTATTTTATATAATTGTGCACTTTTTTTAATTACAGTATAAAATTATGTTTATGTAGTAATTATTTTTTCAAATATGTTAACAAAATATATAAATTAACAAATTAAAAATTAATATAGAAAAGTAAGAATTCATAAATTATATTTGAAATTTTTAATAATTATATAATTTTATGATATATACACATTTAAATTTATATCAAATCTATAAATTAAATTAAATTTTATAAATTAAAAATAAGAAAAACGAGGTTTTGTTAAAAACCTTCATTTTAGGGTTTTATAGAGGTTTTTGATTTGTTAAGGTAGCAATGATATGGCAGGAAAAAATGTAACAAGTGAAGTTTTTGAAAGTTCCATCACTGTGAATGATCTAAAAAAAATTGTAGAGAAGTTATCAGAAAAGCTCATTAACATGTTGAAAATATTGAGTATTTGCGAACAAAATATAATGAAAAACAAATATTTTATTCTTTATAATTTACAAACCATATTGTATATATTGTTTACAATTCTTTTAATGCAGATATATAAATAATGAATATATCTGAATACAAGATAAGCTAAAGTTGAGCCCTATTAATACAAAAAAAATATTCCATATAACTAATAAACAACCGTACACTCTCTCAATATTTGAAAACCACAAAAACGATAAAATAAAATCGAAAATAAACGAAATAGAGATTTATTATATACGCTAGCATTTTAGTGGTGTAGTACTTCTTGTTACATTTAAAATGCTAGTAAGGTTTTCATATTTAAATATTTTCTTATTTCCAAAGATTTTATTCAAACATAAATTTGGTTAATCATCCATATTTCTTCTTGGAGTTAAATATAAATTTGGTTATTGTGGTTTATAAATATTAACGAATATTAAGGTCGTTTAAAGACTTTTTTTAACAATCAACATCTCTGTGGTTTTCATTTTATAATAGATAGGGTCCTTCATCCAACTTTTTTGTTAAATATTATCCTTTTAGCATATTTTCTTTATTTTTCAAACCATATGGACCAAATATGTAATTTACTCTAATATATATATATATATATATGTATATATATATATATATAGGGGAGGGATCATACAAGAACACCCCTTCTTTAAAGGAACAAAAGAACACTTTGTGGATCACATATTATGTGGGTCCCACATAATATTAAATCATTTCTGATTTAATATTAAATCATATTAAATCAGAAATGATTTAATATTATGTGGGACCCACATCATATGTGGTCCACAAGGTGTTCCTTTATTCCTTTAAATTTACAAAGTTCTCATTTGAACCTTCCTCTCTCTCTCTCTGTATATATATAGGGGTGTGTTCAAATGTGAACATATCTTTGATTGTGAACATGAGGATGAATCACAACCATCCATTTTAGATCAGATCAAAAGATGAGGGATAAAATTCACGGTGGCATTTTTGTAAATAAGTGGAAAACTCAGGTCATGGCTTAAATCATAATACAACCTGACGATTTAAATCAGAACTAGACATCATCATCTTCCCCAAATGTCTTCCATCATCTTCACCATATTTGTTCAAATCATAACTAGGCATCATCATGTTCCCCAAATTTCTTCATCATCTTCCCCAAATTTCTTCATCCTCTTCCCCAAAAGAAATTTCACTTCCGTCTCCAAATTTCTTCATCATCTTTCCCAAAATAAATTTTCGCACAAGTTTGTTTTTGCTTTGTGTTCCTCCTTAGAATCACAAGTCTTTTCAGATCCAGATTCTTTTTCTTGATGAAGTATAATAAGGTTATTCAAATATTTTTTTCCCTTTAATATGATCGTTCATCATTTTATCAGAGAAAGCTTCTTTGAAACACATTTGCTTGAATTTTTGTTTTTCAAAACCTTTGGTTCCATTGTAGGTTATATTCAATCTGAATATAAGCTACAATTTTGGGTTTGTATACTTGTAGCTTATATTCAGACTGAATATATATATATATTCTATAAATAGGTGTTTGAATAATTGTAGCTTATATTCAGACTGAATATAAGCTACAATTTGGGGTTTGTATACTTGTAGTTTATATTCAAACTGAATATAAGCTACAATTTGGGGTTTGAATAATTGTAGCTTATATTCAGACTGAATATAAGCTACAATTTGGGGTTTGTATACTTGTAACTTATATTCATACTGAATATAAGCTACAATTTGGGGTTTGAATAATTGTAGCTTATATTCAAACTGAATATAAGCTACAATTTGGGTTTGAATAATTATAGCTTATATTCAGACTGAATATAAGCTATAATTTGGGGTTTGAATAATTGTAGCTTATATTCAGACTGAATATAAGCTACAATTTGAGGTTTGAATAATTGTAGCTTATATTCAGACTGAATATAAGCTAAAATTTGGGGTTTGTATCCTTGTAGCTTATATTCAGACCGAATATAAGCTACAATTTGGAGTTTGAATAATTGTAGCTTATATTCAAACTGAATATAAGCTGTAACTTATATTCAAACTGAATATAAGCTACAATTTGGGGTTTGAATAATTGTAGCTTATATTCAAACTGAATATAAGCTGTAACTTATATTCAAACTGAATATAAGCTACAATTTAGGGTTTGAATAATTGTAGCTTATATTCAAACTGAATATAAGCTATAATTTGGGGTTTGAATAATTGTAGCTTATATTCAAACTGAATATAAGCTACAAGTATACAAACCCCAAATTGTAGCTTATATTCAGACTGAATATAAGCTATTGTAATTTATATTCAGACTGAATATAAGCTACAATTATTCAAACCCCAAATTGTAGCTTATATTCAGTCTGAATATAAGTTACAATTTGAGGTTTGTATACTTGTAGCTTATATTCAGTCCGAATATAAGCTACAATTTGGTGTTTGAATAATTGTAGCTTATATTCAGACTGAATATAAGCTACAATTTGGGGTTGTATACCTGTAGCTTATATTCAGACTGAATATAAGCTATAATTTGAGGTTTAAATAATTGTAGCTTATATTCAGTCTGAATATAAGCTACGATTTGGGGTTTGAATAATTGTAACTTATATTCAGTCTGAATATAAGCTACAATTTGGGATTTGAATAATTGTAGCTTATATTCAGACTGAATATAAGCTACAATTTGGGGTTTAAATAATTGTAGCTTATATTCAGTCTGAATATAAGCTACAATTTGGGGTTTGTATATTTCTAGTTTGTATTCAGACTGAATATAAGCTACATTTTGGGGTTTGTATACTTCTAGTTTGTATTCAGACTGAATATAAGCTACAAGTATACAAACCTCAAATTGTAGTTTATATTTTATCTGAATATAAGCTACAATTATTCAAACTCCAAATTGTAGCTTATATTCAGACCGAATATAAGCTACAATTATTCAAACCCCAAATTGTAGCGTATATTCAGTCTAAATATAAGCTATAGGTATACAAACCCCAAATTGTAGTTTATATTCAGTCTGAATATAAGCTACAATTATTCAAATATCTAAATACAACCTGACGATTCAAATCAGAACCAGACATCATCATCTTCCTCATATTTGTTCAAATCGAACTGAGGCATCATCGCCTTCCCCGAATTTCTTCATCATCTTCCCCAAATTTATTCACACCATCTCCTTCGAACCTCAGATTTCGTCAACTCAGACAAAGAAGAAAGGTAAGAAGGAGAACTCCCACACCTGCAACTTTTTTCTTTTCTGCTTATTTTCTTTTTTGTGCCTCCATCGTGTCTAGATTTCAATTTCTTTGACCATGAATTTCGATTGATGAACACGATTTTGGATTTCGATTTTGTCTTTATCTTACGATTTTGGATTTTGATTTCCAGATTCGATTGAGAACTGGAGATTTTTACTCAAAAATTTAATTCAGATAAAAACTTCCAAAATTACCCCTCAAGCCATGTTTAAAGATTAGCTTGAATATGGCTTAGATGAAGGGCTGAGATTCATCCTCATGTTCACAATCAAAGATAGGTTCACATTTGAACTTTTCTTTCTATATATATATATATATATATATATATATATTGTGTAGAGTAAATTACAATTGTGGTTCTTTATCTATGCTCGCTTTTTGGTTTTGGTCCCTCCAAAGATAAAAGTACAATATTGGTTCCTCAAACGAGTTTTTGATAACACCTTTGGTCCCTCCCACTGACGCCGTCCAAAATGTTGCCGTTAGAGGCCCCATGTGCCCCTCATGTGAGGGGCATTTTAGTCATTTTATTTATTTTTTTATTTTCTATAAAATAAATAAATAAACTAATATAATATAATATTAAAAATTATTTAACCAATTACTCTTATGAATTTACCACCACCACAACCACCACCACCACCACCACCAATAGAAGTCCACCACAACTACCAAGATTCAACCACAAAACCTAAATCATATTCAAAACTTAAAACATAAATTGTAAATCAGATTCAAAACCAAAAATGTTGAATCAAATTCAAACCCCAAAATGTTGAATCAGATTCAAACCCAAAACCTTCAAACATTATAATCTTAAAACTTTAACCAAACTTTATATTTATACACAAAAAAGAACAAATTACATAAAATCACCCAAAAATTCTTTGAATATTTTGTTGCTTTGGGTCTTCATATAACACCACCCAGGACAGCCACCATCTATCCACCACCACCACCACACCCAAACAAATATTCAATTACAAAATCAAATCCCTAAAAATAAAATCCAAACACAAATCACTAAATTTGAATCCATAACTTATATTTGTTTAATAGTATAATTTTTTTTGTTCATAAACACTTTATATGAACCAAAAATCTCAAAATCATCCATAAAATTCAAATAATACAAATTCAAGAAAAACACAAGATGAATATTGAATAACCTATATTTAAATACATAAATCAGAACAAGAAAACGAGAAAGATCAAAAACTGAATCTAATTCTAAATCTAAATGCAAGAAGAAAAAGTTACATCTAGATTGAAATGCAAACAAGAAAAACCCTACAAAAAAATAAATATGAACTTAACTACAAACCCTATATGAAATTTCTAAAATAAAAACGAACCCAAGTCTGGATCGATCAAAACCTTTAAAAGGGAGGACATTGCTTCAAAGCTTAAATGGTTGCTTCAGATCTAACCGTTAATGTTGCTTCAGATCCTGATGGTGGTGGCGGTGACGGTGGCGGTGACGGAAACGAACGGTTGCTTTAGATCGGGCCCTTAGTGTTGCTTCAGATCTTGACGGTGGTGGCGGTGACGGTGGCGGTAACGGAAACGAACGGCTGCTTCAGATCAGGCCCTCGGTGTTGCTTCAGATCTTGACCGGTGGTGGCGGTGACGGAAACGAACGGTTGTTTCAGATCTCCCGTTGGTGTTGCTTCAGATCTTGACCACGGTGGTGGCGGTGACTGAACAATTTCTTTAAATCGAGAATGAGGGTTCTTTCACTGAAAAATAAGGCTGGAAATGGGACTTCATTAGAGAAAGAAGATGGTTTGTCGGAGAAAAATATGGGAGCCATGGTGTTGCCGGAAAAAAAGGAAGAGGTGGGAGACGGTGTTGCCGGAAAAAAGGGAAGAGGTGGGAGGATTTCTAGCGAAAAGAGATGGGAAAGTGTGATGGCTTAGAATAATATCTTAAATCCTAGCATTTGATAATAAAAAAAATCATGGAAAAAATTATTTTTATATCGGTTTTTACGAGTTTGTAACCTTTTTTTGGTTTTTATTTGATTAAGCCCCTATATATATATAAGAGTAAATTACAGATTTGGTCCATATGGTTTGAAAACTTATGAAAAATAAAGAAAATATGTTAAAAATATAATATTTAATGGAAAAGTTGGATGGAGGACCCTATCTGTTATAAAATAGAAGTCACAAGTACGTTGATCGTTAAAAAATAGAAGTCACAACTCCCACAAATTATTCAAAATGGGGAAATGAAGATTTTAGGGATTTTATTTAAATTTTTGTTAATAGAATTTTCAAAACTAGAGAATATGTTTCTTTTAACTACCAATGAAATGTTGTAGAGTTTGATGGTGTAGAGTAGAGATGGCAAAAATTCGTCCTGGGCCGGACCTAAGCCATAACCGGTCCCAAAAACTATTCATCGTAGGCGGTCATGATCTCCGTCCTGGTCCTGGCCGTAAAAGGATGGCCTGGTTAAGTTTGGGTCGTAAAATAATTATAATTTTCTATTTTGAAGATATCTTGTTGGGTCACTCAAATTTGATGGTCAAACCTTAGACATAAATCGACATAAATCAATGGAGGAAATAAACAGTGAGAGGAGATCGGCGAGGGAAACGACTGAGAGGTCGGCAGGTCAGCAGAGAGTAACCGTGGGATGATATTGAGGTGAGAAGGACAACAACAATGGGAGATCGACATGGAAGCTCTTTGAAAGGGTAAACTGGTAAAAATACAGCTCTGAATCATATGGCTTGGACCCAGATGAAAAATGAAAAATGGTTCAAAGGATTTCGTCATCATTAAGAGCTTTCATTTTTTTTTTGCCAAACAACATTTACCTCTTTGTGATTCAGAGGTTGCTTATTAATGGTGCCATTAAAAAGCTTCACATTGTGAACTGAATACATATGGAACAAACACATTATGAAACATATATATGTTAATCAGTACATTAAATACTATATTTAGATGGGAAAAAAATGATATGAAACAAAACCTTAAGATATAAAGTCTCACGGATCTCTTAAATTTTTGAGTTCTCAAATAATTAAGACCTATATATATAGGGTCAGGTTCGTGGAGAAACCTCAAAACAAAAAAAATGAAGAACACCCTGGAGCCCTCCATCTAGAAGGTATGCACAAATGCATACTGCTAATTTATAACGTGCACTCGCATAAAAAAACAGTTTCAATCTAATTTATAAAGTTTTTTTCTTAAATGTTTTCTCCTGAACCTTCTCCCCCCCCCCCCCTCTCTCTCTCTCTCTCTCTCTCTCTCTATCTATACTATATTATAAAGCATTTGACCAAAAACTCTTAAAAACAATTTTAAGCTATTCGTACTGCTGTTTAATGCTAATTACTTAAAAATCTCTTAAAAACAATTGTAGGCAATCGTCTTTATTTTTGGTGCCAGAATCATTCATTTTTTAACTAAATCCCAACAGACATGTTTAATTTTCTAATTAAGTAATTGATATTGAATTATTGATTATCTTCTATACTTTTATACATATATCTATTCCTAAATTATTTTGATTTTAATTGATATTGATTATCTATTGACAAAAAATAAAATAAAACATTAAAATTAAGATGGATCTCGCTACATTACGCGAGTATCCTTCTAGTATATATATATATATATGTGTATAGATCATATTGAAAAAAATATATTTTTCAATATTTTTCACTTGCAAATATTCAATATGTTATTCCAATTTTCAATCCTACCAAATTTTCTATAATTTGTTTAAAATAAATAAAAAAATGTTAGAATCTCTAAAAACAATTTACATTTAAGTTCAACATTTTTTTCGAATATTCCATCATTAGTTATTTAGTTATACTATTAAAATAATTAATAAAAAATATTTTCTCACTCTACATCAACAAACTTTTAACATTTAATTACTTCCCTATCTACTACAACAAACTCTTAACATCTATCTAGTGGTCACATTTAATTGGTACAACAACAAACTCTTAACATCTATCTGGTGGTTACATTTAATTGGTACAACAACAAACTTTTAGCATTTAATTGTAAATAATTTAAATTTGAAAAAAATATTCTCAAAAGTAGACGCCAATAAATGCAAACATCTATATATAAATTGACAGAAATATTGATAGTATATCAATCATAATAAAAGATATATACGCATTTAGTTCAATTGCAAATGACGATATTCCTTGTATTTTTTATTTTTGCTTCAGGTTAATTGGTCTTCTCTTTGTTATCTTCATATATTTAGTGATGTTAGTTCTGAAATAGCTTCCTATCTTTATTTGTTACAGGTATAATGAACTTCCCCCAAGAATCATATGCTGTTTGTTATTGTCATAAGCACAAGGATTGTGTCTCTATCAATTGCCCGCGGGGTACTCGGCCATTCTGTTTTTTTTGTTCATGTAGTTGTGCTGAACTAGAAGAATGGAGAAATCAGAGAACTCTTGGTACCAGTAAAGCCCATTACATCGGTGCTCAAAAAACTCAACAACAACTGCAACTCCATGTCAAACCCTAATAGGCATGTTAATTTTTGTATATGGGATCAATTTCAAACAAAATAATAAATAAAAATTATGGTATCATCTATCAACAAACTTTTACCTTGTCTTTCTTGTCAAATCATTTGTATATATGGGTGAATTTGTATTTTTTTAGTTATAACAAATTAATCAATAGTTAATTTGCGACTAAAAGTCAATTACAACGATTCAAAAGGTTAATCATCCGTTTTTTGTTATTAAAAGAATTATATAACAGATGTAAACTACTCTACTTGTATTTATGTGCTACATATGGCACGTGATATTATTGTTGAATAAAAGTTGGTAACTATTATTTTTCACAGATTATATAAATGGCAAATTTTTAAAACTTTTATATTTTTTAGAAATAATATAATTATATATAAAAAGAGAGAACATTTAATAAATAACATATATTATATAGGAGTGTCCGTGATACATTTAGGGCTAAAAAGCAAAGCACATGACATATGTCATTGAACATTTTCTCAAACCCAAACCAAAACTGCACGTCATAAATCACAAAAACCACACACATTTTAGAATGTTGTGTGGCGCGATTTCTGTCTAACGTATTTTAATCCAAATACTATAAAGAGTGTTAAACTAAATACGTCGAAGTTTCCACAATGCATCTATAATGGACAACTGTTATGGATGAAAACAGGCTCGTTCTTGATATTTTATGGACCATGGGCATACGTAGATATATGGACCCTCGCTAAGTACAAAAAAATTCAATAAATGTTTTCCACTAGTAAAGAAATTGAATACAATAAATGTTAATAGTCCATGAAGGAAGAAGTCATATTCTTCTTTATTATAAATAAGATAGTAATTAAGATTTACGTACTTCAATTAGGTAATTAGCAACCAAGAGTATAGTTTATTAGAAAAAAATGATAGTTTTGAGTCATAAAATATAGATATGAGTTTGATCATCTACTATGGTTGTTAAGTTTTTTTTAAAATGTAGGAATTTTCTTTGTTCATAACAAGAAATATGTGTTATTTTAATACAAAAAAAAGAACTCACGCGGAGAAAAGAAGATTCAATGAGAGATTAATGATACAAAAGATTATCAAAATTTTCTAGACAAGTAGACAAATAAGATTACTAAGAATGTGGAAAAAAAAAGATGATTCATTGTTGATTCAATAAGTATAATTAAATAATGAATGAGATCTATAATTTGTATTTGAATGCATTTAGTCCGAAAAGTTTATTGATTAATCAATAAAACCCTTAAACACGTCATTACTCATTAGAACAATAAATGGTTCGTCAAACAATAATACAATATCATCTGTAGAAACAAAAATAGACAGCAATAACCAACACAAACAATTACACAAACAACATAAGAAAATAACAATAGCCAATGGAAACATATAACAATAATAAGCATATGAGTTTACGGTTGTTATATGTTATTGAAGTATGAAAATAGTCAAACATATAAAAATAGTAATAGCCAATAGCATTGGGCCATGATATCATTTAAAAAAATTTAGAGAGGTAATAAACAATAATATAGAGTGAAATGTCAATTTCTTTTTTGTTTTTTTCTTCATTGTAATTAGTTCATATTTTCGGACCCATGTCTACTAATTTTTTTTACCTCTTATTATAAAATAGTTTTTTTTGGGTATCGTTAGTGTATTTAGACAACTACTATATACCGGAAAAAAATTGAGCCCCTAATATTTTTGGGTCTGGATGTACGCCGTGTCGTCAGTGGCAGATCCAGAAATTTTAATGATGGATTTTGAAATTTAAATAACATAATACAGGTTAATGAACATTACAAGAATTATTACTATGACTACCTCGGTTTCGAATGTTAGAATTTGTAATTACAGAATTTATATATATTTCTAGTGAAATAAAAAAAATAGCCACAAAACAATTTATAATTAGGCATATTAAAAATATGTTAAAAATGACATGTTTAGCACAAAACAGTTAACAATCATGTATCAAAAGGTTGGATTTAAAATGAAAGTCATGATGAAAAGTGTAATAAATGATCTTCACTTTAGATCAATCCTAATTGAAGAAAATCACCATATTAACGATAATGAGTTACGCTAGACCAATTCTCTTCAAAAATAGAATTCATAGATTGTTTTGAATTAAAAGTGATCAATGATCCAAATCTCTTCATACACTTTTCATGTTAACTCTTATTGTCATATGATACTTCATCTTTGTATCAAACTCTAATAATTACTAATTAGGCATCAAGTAACTAACAAGTTTTATCAATTAACAAATCCTAACAATTACCAATTAAGTATTATTAACTAAATAAATTTTGTTAATTAATATTCCTTGACGATTAACAAAAAATAAATCAATTTTAACAAATGCTAACTTTATAAATATCAAAATAAGTCTTGTTATTCTTTCATGATTGGATTGTTTTAATAATAAACAAATAATAAATCAAGCTTAATTATTCTTCTATGGTTGGATTTTCTTATTTCAAACCTTTTATGAATTGGGGTCAAAAGTAAATCAATTTCATAAAAACCATAATATTATTGTGATAAATAAATTCTTTTAGTTGAAACTATAAAATCAAATTTTGTGTCAGATAAAGTTTTAATTATAGTTTGTATATGAGTAAAGTTCAATTTTCATCTAGGGCCGTTTCTGGGAGAGGACGACATAGAGGGACGGATTTACATGTAAGAATTAGAGGTCAGCTGACCCCCATATAGTTTCAACTAAAAGTTTAATTTTCAGTATAACCTAAACCTGTTGTCACATTATAAAAGTTTGAATTTTGTATAACCTAAACCTGTTGTCACATTAATAATTCATATCGTTATTAGAAGTAGATCATTAATTCATATCATTAGAGAGAGAGAGCTTATTGAGAGATTACTTTGTAATCGATATATTATACAAGTGAGATATACAACGTCAGTTATTCATATTAATCGTGTTCTTCATATTTATTGTGTTTATTACAACATTACCTGATTTACTGGGATCAACAAACCTCTTGTAGAAGAAGGCAAGGATCTAGGAGCATTCATTGAAGTTTTATTGAAGATTCCTCATCTCTAAGTTATATCTTATTATACTCTTTCTAGCTTGTAACCTTCTTTAATGAAGTTTTGATTGATTTTAGAAGATTTGCTTCCTATGTTGAGATGGATTGGATATTTGGATTTCAATGTTAGAATGTATAGTAATGGATGAATTCAAACAATGGATTCTCATTTAGAAACTCACCAAATGTTGTTGTTAAGTATGAATAATTGCTTCAAAAGGAATAGTCTTCTGAAGTGCAGAGTTCAGATGTTCTGAACTGGATTGTCAAGATAAAGCTAAGGCATCTTCAGAAGTGGAAGAGATAAGAAATTTGAAGTGAAGACTTCAGATGAAATGCAAAGAAGAAAAGTCTAAGGCATAACTTCTGAAGTTGCAACTTCAGAAGTTTTGAACAAGTTCTGAAGACCTTTGAATGTTGTTTCTGAAGAAGTTCTAAAGGACATCTTACACTTGTATAGAAGTCATTGGTCTGTCATTTAACCTAGCTGTTAGCTAGACTTTCTATACTAGTATATATATATATATATATACAGAGTCAGTTTGTAATTTTACAGTTGCTAATTCTATATGTACTTTCCACATTTGTACATATTGTAATCTTGTGAATATAATACAACAACCGACACATTTGTTCCCAATCTTATATCTTTTATACACTTTGATCTACGTGAACTTTCAATTGGTATGAGAGTCGTTCAATTGTTTTTGACCTAATTTTCTTGATTCCTGATCAGATCCTGTCAGATCTGACTGTTTCTTGAAAAAAATTCGATCAATGAACTTTAGATTGATCAGATATACTTTCTTTTCTCAAAATTCAGTTGAATTTACGATCATCATCAAGATTTCTAAATAGTACGTACCAATTGGATCGAAGACAAAGCCTCCCACCCTGTTCTTAGGGGAATACCATCAGTGGAGAATCAGAATGATCTAGTTTCTGGATAATATAGATGAAAAGCTGATGAAGTCTATCGTCAATGGTCCTCTAGAAGTGTATGTAGAGATAGATGTTGTGCCACGTACAGAAACCACACCTAAGATCCCTGCTACCAAGATCAAGAAAAACACCTCTATGTACAATGCTGCTGAAAAAGCTCAATTAAAGAATGATAGAAGAGCATTGACTCTGCTGACCATGGCTATTCCTAATGAAATTTTTAATAAGTTTGATAGTCTTACATCTGCCAAGGCTATGTGGGATGTGGTTGAAACACAAATGGAAGGAAGTGCTAAATCAGACGAGCAAAACTTGAATATTTGCATTGGTACTTAGGAAGGCTTCAAAGCTAAAGAAAATGAATATCTGACTGATAGATATAATAGATTCAACAACATTCTTAATTATCTTAGAAGAAATGGAGTACAGAAGCTCAATTTTGAAATCAACAATAAATTTTTGAAGAACTTGGGATCTGAATGGGAATGCTTCACAAATAACATGGTTACAAGGAATCTGTCCAAGCAGGCAATACATGACATATATGGTGTATTTTACCAACAAGTGGACAAGATCAAAAACAAGACAATCTGATAAGAAGGAGGTTAGTGATTCCTTGGTGCTGTTAACAAATAAAATCAATAATCAGAGAGCTACTCCTTCACCATCAAAAGTTCGGTGAAAATGAATCTGATGAAGAAATGAAGAGAATGGTTGATAGTATTGCATTTCTTACTAAGCAACTCAATCAAAAGTACAATCAAAAGTACAACAAAGGAAATGCAAAACCTGATAATAGGGCAGAGAAGGCTGTGAAAAAGGAAGTTAAGGAGGAGGAAGGTGAAGAGGCTATGTGCTTTAACTATGGAAAACCTGGTCATTTTGCTAGACAATGTAAAATACCAAAGGTTAAGAATACTTCTTACTATGAAAAGAAAGCAGCATTGTCAAAGAAGAAAGATGATAATCCTGCCTTATTCACCAAGTATGAAGAAGACTGGCTTTCATGGAGTGATGATGAGTATGATGAAGAGGTTGCTCGCTATGTTGGAAAATGTTACATATGCCAATAACATCCTGTAAGATCTCATGATCATGATTTTGAGGTACTTTCTCCTTCTGAAACTACTTCTAAAACTGCTTCTGAAAATGACATGCAAGATCAAATTTTAAAAATGACCTCTGAATTTCAAACTTTAAGAAACAAAATCAAAGGAGAAAGAATTTTAGATAATAAATTCAGAGAGGAAAGTCAAATTTACAAAATGAATTGCATAAATGCTGAAGAGCAACTTGACAAAGTAACTGAGGAGAAATCTGCTTTAAATGAAAAAGTTGTTTCTTTACTAAAAGGCATTACTAATGAAAAATCTGAAAAAGGAAGTTTTAGCAATAAAACTGGATTACTTAAATAAAGAAAGACTTGAATTGTACAAAAAGGTCAAAGAATTAGAAGAACTAAATTTCAAAATAGGTCAGACTGTGCAAACTTTTAACAAATCAGGCACAAAATTCAAAATTTTTATAATGTGACAACAGGTTTAGGTTATACTGAAAATCAAACTTTTAGTTGAAACTATATGGGGGTCAGCTGACCTCCAATTCTTACATGTAAATCCGTCCCTCTATGTCGTCCTCTCCCAGAAACGGCCCTAGATGAAAATTGAACTTTACTCATATACAAACTATAATTAAAACTTTATCTGACAACGTATTATTGTTAATCATAAATAATAATGACTAATTTTAACAAAATCTTAAAATGACTGATTTTATTTAACATTAAATATATACTTCATAAATTTGATCCTGTGATAGAGTTTCATCATCCTATTATCATGGTATCACATTTCCATAATTTACTCTATAAAACATATAAATAGCAATTTGTTTTTTAACCTTTAAAAAAAAGCAATTGGTTTTTGATAATACAGTTTCCTAACTTTGGTTAAAATAGATCAAATGATACCTCTCTTACTCCGTCACACTACTAGAAAATTGAGTATTTTCAACGGAAAATGTTGTTGAAAATTTTCTGCGAATTTTAGAGGGATTATTGACATAACATAAAATTTCTACGAATTTTCAACGAATTTCCGTTCAAAATCTCTCACAAACATGCATTTTCAACCAAAAAACTTTCAACGGAATGTCTCGTCAAAAAAAATTTGGTTGAAAATGCATGTTTTTGAGAGATTTTCAACAAAAATTCATAGAAAATCCGTAGAAAAATTATGTTCTGTCAATAATCTCTCTAAAATTCGTAGAAAATTTTCAACGACATTTCCGTTGAAAATTTTCGTTGAAAATTTCCGTTGAAAATACTCAATTTTCTAGTAGTGTCACTATCAACCTTTATTAGTCTTGTATGGTTGTAACTTCAAATTCTGAAATACAACTTTACAAATGTTATGTAATCAGGGACTACATATGTGAATTAAAACCCAACATGATTAGAGGGGCTTACGTGTTGAGTTGATCGAGTTGAAAGTATTTCAACAATCCACCCTAATGTTTGCGGCTTGAAAAATCTCAACTCAACCTAATCCAAACCAAAGTACAACCCAATACAACACATTCCAACCAGTACGAGGTTTGTCGGGTTGATAATCTGGGACAACAAAATATTCTTCTAACCTTGTATAATACCCGAGTTTTAGAAACTTGTACGTTAGCTTACCTGACTTGCACCGTACTTAAATGAAAAACAAGGATTGTTAAATGGTCCAAATTGCCAAATGACTAAACTTGTTTTAATTATAAAAAGGAAAAAAATGTATTTCTATGAGAGTAAATCACAATTGTCTCTATTAGGGCTGTAAACGAACCGAACGTTCCCTGAACCGTTCGTGAACCATTCGGTGGGAAGTTCGTTTATGTTCGTTTATTTAATAAACGAACGAACATGAACACATTTTTTTGTTCGTTTAGTTAAA
The DNA here is from genome assembly GCA_036898165.1 of Silybum marianum. Lineage (NCBI taxonomy): Eukaryota > Viridiplantae > Streptophyta > Magnoliopsida > Asterales > Asteraceae > Silybum > Silybum marianum. Next base: position 6,710,893 of record CM072540.1, on the reverse strand, counting down.
TGAACGAACATGAACAATGGTCTCGTTCATTCATTTATATTCGTGAACGTTCGTTTATGTTCGTTTACGTTTGTTTATATATAAAAATATATTTATATATTATGACATTAAAATGATTAAATTAAATTAAATTTTTAGAATTTTTTTTATGGCTCCTAAGTTTACCCGGTTTTTTATTTTGTTACGTTACTTTTTAGGAACAAAATAATAAGTAATGGTGGTTTTATTCTATATTTGTGTTTGTTTGTTTATGTTCATCTATGTTTGTTTACGTTCGTATATCTTCATTCACCTTCATTTATGTTTGTTCGTTTACGTTTTTTTAACAGCTTAACAAACGAAATCACAAACAATTTTTCTTGATGAACACAAAAAATTTCGTTTGTTTACGATTGTGTTCGTTCGTTTGTTTGGTTAAGTTAAACGAACGAAAACGAACACAACAAATTTCGTTCGTTTACCGTTCGTGTTCGTTCGTTTGTTCGGTTAAGTTAAATGAACGAATAAGAACAAGTCTCCGTTCGTATTCGTTCAATTTGTTTACAGCCCTAGTCCTATACGTGTTCTTTCATCACCACCAATTCTTTCTCTCTCAAATTCCATCTTCTCTCTAGAAATTTTCTTAAATGGTTGAAGGAATCAAGGATACAATTACAAGTTTGGAATCCACTCTCCAAATCTTTCTTAAAGATATAAATTTCATTCGTTTTTATTAAAATGTTTATGCTAGGATCTTTGAGATCGATGTACAATTAAGTTTATGTTGAGGTTATGATTGTGTATTGCTGAAATCGTGTTATAATACATGTTTAGAATAGTTGGTTTAACTAAAGTTGTAGTAGAAATCAAAAGGGTAAATCATAGTTTCAATATTCTAAAATAGTGAGTATATGTTTAATCGCACACTAAGTGTTCGATTAAACGTCGAAGAGAGTATGTAAATGTATGTTTTAGAGCATTTAAATATAACAAATTATGAAATTTGGATCATAAAAGTGAGTTGGAGAAAAATGTCAAAATTTGACTTAAAAAGTGGTGCAAGTCCAGTCTTTAGCAGCGCATAAGTCACAAACTGTATATCGGAAAATGTTCATATTTTATAGTTAGAAAGAGCTTGATATATACTACAACTGTCATGAAGGATATCAAAGCCAGTTATGAATCTAAGTGGCCCAAAACAGTGTGTTTTTGGAGCTATTTGTAGTGTACTTGGGATTATAGCTACTGTTTTCTAAACTTCATATAGATTAGATGGATGATCCAAATGAGATGATTCTAAAACTAACATACTCATAAGAGACCATACTACAACTTTCGTTTAGATGATAAAATCAGTATTGGCCTCTAAGTAGGAGAAAGTGGATCAAAAAGAAAGGGGTTGGAAGTTGTTAAGTGTCGGGGAGAAAGACCAAATATTGAGTTTGGTTTCCTAATTCTTATATGGCTGTTCCTTCTTAACTATAAGTTGTTTAAGATCATTTAGGACCTAAGTAGCTTATTAAAGAATTAGGATGTAGTTTTTATGTCTTGCAAGTAATACGGTTTATGCATTCGTTAGGCACGTGAGCAAGTCGAATTTAATCGTGAGTCCAATTGATCGTGCGTTACTTCTCAATGTTGGCTAAGGTACGTATAACAACACATAACTCACATAAAAACATAAAATAAACCATAATTAGAAATTTTATTATACAATTTGCAATATATATTGGAGGACTCGATAAAATAAAACAAAACAAAAAAATGTTATCAATAACATATAAACCACACAAATCATAAAATAAAATGCAACAATTCTTACACGGATTTTATTAAGGAAGAACAACGGTATCGACGATAAAAATATTCTGCAAAGAAAAAACACAAAACACATCAATAACAATACATAATTCACATAAAAAATAAACCATAAAAATGTAGCTTTCATCTTAATTAGGAATTCAATTGTATAATTTGCAATATGAAGAAGGATTTTATCAAACAAAAGAAAAAAAATGTTAGATGACATATAATATATAGATGATATAAAAACCGGAATAGAAACCGAAAGGTCTATGTCTTTTATGACTTAATAAAAAACAATTAATGTGAGAAAATAAAAATTTGGAGGTTAAATAAAAAGTTAAACTTATTTAAAAAGAAGCTTTTTAATTAAAAAAATTCAAAATTATGAGAAAATAGAAAAGTTGAATAGAACATTCTCATTATGCCACCTAAACAACTTTAGGTTTTTCTTTTATATATAATAAATATAGATATTGATTGATTGATACTACCTTACTAATAAATAAAATAAATATTACAATATTACAAATTTAATTGAGAATGTTGGATATGTTTAATAAGAGTTTTAGTTAAAAAGTTTAAATTTATAAGCATTGTTAGCTTTCTTAAAAAAAATTATTATCTATTATTTATTCAATTTCTTTATTTATAAACATTGTTAGATTATTAAGAAAAAATATATAAAATGAAAGGTCAAAGCTTATTTAATGTGTCATTTTTATTTTTATTCTAAATCAAAATTCTACGAAAATTTTAAAGCCTCTTTAGAGGGCTCTCCTTAATTCACCCTCGGTCATTCTCCTTGATATATATATATATATTGATTGTTAGCTTTCTTAAAAAAAGAATTATTATCTATTATTTATTCAATTTCTTTATTTATAAACATTGGTAGATTATTAAGAAAAAATATAGAAAATGAAAGGTCAAACTCATTTAATGTGTCATTTTTATTTTTTTTTAAAATCAAAATTCTACGAAAATTTTAAAGCCTCTTTAGAGGGCTCTCCTTAATTCACTTTCGGTCATTCTCCTTCATATATATATATATATATTGATGATTGTTTGCTTTCTAAAAAAAATTATTATCTATTATTTGTTCAATTTCTTTGTTTATAAACATTGTTAGATTATTAAGAAAATAAAAATAAATTAAAAAAATATCCTCTATTAAAAAATATTAAGTTTATATAATATTTAAAGTAAAGAAAAAACAATATTTTTAAATAAGGAATATAATTATAAAATTTTAGTGGATAATTGATCTATTAAATTATGATTTAATTAATAAGAATAAATAATTTGATGAAACTTAATAAAAATAAAAAATATAGAAAATGAAAGGTCAAGCTCATTTAATGTGTCATTTTTATTTTTTTTTAAAATCAAAATTCTACGAAAACTTTAAAGCCTCTTTAGAGGGCTCTCCTTAATTCACTTTCGGGCATTCTCCTTCATATATATATATATATATTGCTGATTGTTAGCTTTCTAAAAAAATTATTATCTATTATTTATTCAATTTCTTTATTTATAAATATTGTTAGATTATTAAGAAAATAAAAATAAATTAAAAAAATATACTCTATTAAAAAATTTTAAGTTTATATAATATTTAAAGTAAAGAAAAAACAATATTTTTAAATAAGGAATATAATTATAAAATTTTAGTGGATAATTGATTTATTAAATTATGATTTAATTAAAAAGAATAAATAATTTGATGAAACTCAATAAAAAATAAAAAATATAGAAAATGAAAGGCCAAACTCATTTAATGTGTCATTTTTATTTTTTTTTAAATCAAAATTCTACGAAAATTTTAAAGCCTCTTTAGAGGGCTCTCCTTAATTCACTCTCGGTCATTCTCCTTTATATATACTAGTGTCGGGCCCGTGCGTTACACGGTATGACGATAAATTTTTTATTGGAGTATTAAACCGAGTTAAAATGAAGCGTATTTCTCAGTTAACATTTAATGAAATATAATGTAAAAAATGAACATATTTTTTCTTAAGTCATTAACTTGCATATATTCTTAATAATTTGTTACTACAATGAATTTGTGATATACCAGTAATAGTTTTGTATTATATCATTTAAAACTCAAACAATGTGTCCCACAACCATATTACTACATTGAAAATAATATAATGCAAATTAGTTGATCAACTTGTAAGGTGGATCACATTGAAAATCAGTGTAGCAAGCTATTATAGTAATTATTTTCAAATAATTTAGGATTAATATCAACTCTAGCTATAATTTGTCATAAATGCATCACTCATGGTGTCGCGCTCAAGACCTTTTGTTCTTCTTTATATATATGATTAAGATAAAGAAAGATCTATGAAAATAAAAGAACCGAATATCTCATCTAAACCATTAGATTGAGATGAAAACCGTTAAATTGGGATGATCCAACGAATGTGGTTAAAAAGTGGTTAAAACTGTTAGTTGCTAAATACAAATTGTATTTATATATGATTCCTAAGAATTAAATTAATCGATAATTATGTTTTTTCTCCCTATGGTTTGTTATAAATTGCAATTTTTGTCCATATGGTTTAAAATTATTGTTTTCATCCCTATAATTTTTAATTTTTAATATTTCCTATTTTTATTCTTATGATTTACAATTTATTATTGTTTCGGTCCTTGTAGTTAATTTTTTTTACTGTTTTGGTCTCTTGTACTTTCATTAAAAATTAGTCAAAGGACGAAAGTAGTAACAAATTACAAACCATAGGAACGAAAATTGAAATTATTAACAAACGTCGTCTCTATATATAATTTTGTTAAGAAATAAAGTTGTAAAATAAAGAATTTTTTTTATTAACATTAACTATAGACCATGGATATCGTATGTATTGCTTATATAATTGATGAAATTGCATGAAATTTTTTACTTTTGGAAAAACAATAGTACATTTTCAATTTTGTTAACAAAATTAACAAAAGTACAAATAAATGCATGTTCACTCTCTTAATGATTGTATAATCATAAGATTAAAGTAATATAAAAGCACAAATTTTCGTCAAATAAAACCATATCGAAACTAATTAAATCCTCATTTCTCTTTGGACTTAAAACCTCTATTCCCCCTCTTGAATTTAAGAGATAGGGCAATCGTGCTACGAAATCTATGGTTATGCTTTTCCCGTGGCCAGAATGTGTAAAAGGCGCCGGTAAGCACTTCAGTCGCATACAGGGTGAAGGACAATGCCGAATCGATAAAAAAGGTCGGGAACCCAAGAGCTAGATTGTGACCTTTGGTGGAGGCGCGGATCAAAGGTCTTCAAAGCCAACATCATTGCATTTCTATGTACAAATTTTAATCCAACAAATTTCATATGTAGAAAAATGTGTAAATAAAAAATTATTAGGTATAGAAATAGTAAGCATGTGTACGAAAAATATAAACAGATATTAATTGATAATTAATATAAATTAATATAGGAAATAATTATTTATTAAAGGCTTATGATGTCTATAAATAACATAAACAAATATTAAATTTACATTAATACAAATTCATAAGTTACAAATAAATGAAAATCAATGTTTTTATTTACTATCATTAAATTAAATGTATTTTAAAAATTCAAATCAATTTAAATTACAAAATCATAATTGATCACTAATATAAATTAGTATGAACAATAATAAATTATTGGAGAATTAATAATTTTTATAATAATATAAATAAATTGACATGAGTACATATTAAGAAGTTACAAATCAATGTTATTGACGACTAAACGATGGTATTTACTATAACTAACAATGAATATATATGCATCAAAATTTTAAATTAACAATATAAATGTAACAAATTTATTATATTTAACCTTATTGAATAGGTTCATATATAACTATTTCAGCACTTAACTTATGTTAATATCTCTGTCAAATTATTACAAAAATAAAAAAATTAATTGTAAATTTATGTTAATATGGTGTTTTGACAAATAAAACACATTAACTTTAAAAAGAGGGAAAACATTGGAATACAATCTCAAAACATGTGTTGTTAATAGTAGATAATAAATTTTTGATAGAGATATTTGAAGAAAATGAGTAACGTTTTTGGCTAAAATAGGAGAGAATTTTTTTACTATACCTTGCCAACGTGCGATTACGCAGCCTGAAACTTAATCTCAAGTAGGAATTTGGTTGTGGTTATGAATGAGCATGTTTGAACGTTAAAGAATCCATAATAAAAGTTTAAACAATTGAAAATCTAACATAAATGAGATAATAAAGGACTGGTGATTTTATATAAATATTTCAAGACTTAACTTATGTTGATATCGATGCCATATTATTAAAAGAATATAAAAAAATAATTGTAAATTTATGTTAATACGGTGTTTGACAAATAAAGCACATCAACTCCGAAAAGGGGGAAAACATTGAAATACAATCTTACAACATGTATTTTTAACGGTGGAAGATTAGGATAAATTAAGTAACTTTTTTGGTTGAAATAGGAGATATTTTTTTTTCTTATACCTTGACAACGTGCAATTAGACAGCCTGAAACTTCATCTCAAGTATGAATCTGACTGTGTATGTAAATGAGCATGTTTGAATGATAAATAATTCATAATGACAGTTTAAACAATTAAAAATCTAACAAAAAAATGAGAGAATAAACAAAATTTGTGATTTTATTTATATATATCTTGATGAGCAAGTTGTAAATTGTTGTTGAACTAAAATAAAATGTGTTTTCTTAACCAAATATCTAAAAGAAGATAACAAATCTTAAAATTATCATACTTACCGAAAGAATCTCTTCTCCATAGTGAGACAAAAAAAAACCTTCAAGCATAGCAATTCTAAACGTCATAGAGGTAGATGGTGAAGTGAAGCCCGAGAAGAATCTGAAAAACCCTAGGTGAATGAACGATAAATAATTCATATTGAAAGTTTAAACAATTGAAAATCTAACAAAAAATGAGAGAATAAACAAAATTTGTGATGTTATTTATATATCTTGATGAGCAAGTTGTAAATTGTTGTCGAACTAAATTAAAATGCGTTTTTCTTAACCAAATATTTAAAAGAAGACCAATCTTAAATTTATCATACTTACTAGAAATAATCTCCTCCATAGTGAGAAAAAAAACCCCCCTTCAAGCGTAGCAATTATAAACGACATATAGGTAGTTGGTGAAACGAAGCCCGAGAAGAATTTGAAAACTCTAGGTGAATGATTTCGAGTTGAGAGGAAATGTCGGTACATGTCATTGATTGGAAAATAGGATGGTGAAACGAAAGCAAAAGATTGGAAGATAAAAACTATAGGTAAAAGAATGGGAGATGAAAATCCTAGTCTATATCTATATATATATTAAAAGAGAAACCAAAGGTGTTGATGTGGCTTCTTCTAAGCACTTCAAACCTATTTTTCTTTTTTCTTCTTTGTCCTCTACTTAGCATTTTTTTTTCTCTATTTTTCCATCAATATCCATTTAATTAAAATAAAAACTCCCACCCATCCATCTTCTCCTCCATTACGAAAATCCACCCATCCATCTTCTCTTTCATTATGAAAATCCACCCATCTATCTTCATATATATATTAAAAGAGAAACCAAAGGTGTTGATGTGGCTTCTTATAAGCACTTCAAACCTATTTTTCTTTTTTCTCCTTTGTCCTCTACTTAGCATTTTTTTTCTCTATTTTTCCATCAATGTCCATTTAATTAAAATAAAATTTGGAGGAGAAGATAGATGGGTGGATTTTCATAATGAAAGAGAAGATGGATGGGTGGATTTTTGTAATGGAGGAGAAGATGGATGGGTGGGAGTTTTTATTTTAATTAAATGGACATTGATGGAAAAATAGAGAAAAAAAATGCTAAGTAGAGGACAAAGGAGAAAAAAGAAAAATAGGTTTGAAGTGCTTAGAAGAAGCCACATCAACACCTTTGGTTTCTCTTTTAATAGATATATAGATATAGATATATATATATTGATTGTTAGATTATTAAGAAAATAAAAATAAATTAAAAAAATATACTCTATTAAAAAATATTAAGTTTATATAATATTTAAAGTAAAGAAAAAACAATATTTTTAAATAAGGAATATAATTATAAAATTTTAGTGGATAATTGATTTATTAAATTATGATTTAATTAATAAGAATAAATAATTTGATGAAACTCAGTAAAAATAAAAAATATAGAAAATGAAAGGTCAAGCTCATTTAATGTGTCATTTTTATTTTTTTTAAAAATCAAAATTCTACGAAAATTTTAAAGCCTCTTTAGAGGGCTCTCCTTAATTCACTCTCGGTCATTCTCCTTTATATATATATATATATATATATATATATATATATATTGATTCATATTATTATGCACATTATCTGTCCACTGAGCGACTTTGCTCAGCCGAGGTGTTTTTTGTTTCCTCGGTAGGTTTAGCTTCCACTCCAGGGGCGGGTTGAGAAGTGGATATATCACTGGAAGTAAGTAAATTAAGATCAACTTTTGTATACCGGATTTGTATAATATTTTGGGAAGTTTGGTACAACTCTAAATTATGTTTTTTTTAGATTTGATCCGATTACCGGATTGTACACCTCTCGTCTCAGGCTGCGCGGGAAGGGGGTGTTACACCTTGGATATGTTGTTTTTTCAAATCTACTAATAATTTCTTTTTCATCATCAGTAATTTGTTACGACTTATCCATAATTCTGAAATCATAAGTATATTATATTCAACTAAATTTTTCAATATATATATATGTATGTTCACGATTACTGGACATATATACAAATAAATTGTATAGAGATGGAAAATAAATTAAAAATATATGTATATATGTGAAGAGGATACGTGATGGTCTAATTGTCGAATGTAAAAATTACTAAAGATGCAACAATTATATTAAATCCAAGAAATAAACAAATATTAGGTTCATCGGATTGATCGGGTTGGGTTTGAGTTCAAATAATAGTAATCCAATACCTATGGTTTAAAAACTTTAGAACTTGGTTAGACATAGAGTTATTTCATATTGGTTTATTTTACGTTGAGTTGAGTTAGGTTAATCAGATTCGTCGATTGATTTGGTTTTTGAACACCCTTAAGCGCAATGACTCCCATAAACTTCACCATGTGCTTCTTTGTCATTTTCAACAATTTTCGCTCTTGCTTTTTTTTTTTGTATATATTTGTTATTTATCAATAATAAACCATTTGCTTGTTTATTATTGTTTACTCTTTTGTTTATTTAGTTATTGTTATGAGGTGTTTGGTTCACAGAATGGAATTCGATGGAATTGGAATCTATTAAAGGAAATTGACTTTGAAAGAATTGGAATGGAATTTGATGGAATTTGACCACTCGTTTGATTGATAGGAATTGGAATAGAATCTCGTAAAAAACAGAAATATACATTTATCGAGGGTGAGGTAACAATTGTGTTGACAACATTAGTGGTGTGGTGGTGGCTAGGTGGGGTGGGGTGGGGTGGGGTAGGGTGTGAGGGTGGGTGGTGTCTATAACGACAAAAAATAGTCGTATGGTCGTGATGGTGGGTGGGGGTGGCGGTGGTGAACTGATAATATTAATTGATGGTGGTGGTGGCGGCGGCAGCGACGACGGTGGTGGTGGCAGATATATTGACGGTGAGGGTGGGGCGGGGCGAGGGTGGTGCGGGTGAGGCGGGGCGATGGTGGTGGTTAAATTTATTTGTGTCTTATATATGATGTTACATTTGCCACGAAATGAAATTCAAAATCTTTTACATATGCTAAGGAATGATCAAATCCCTCAACCGTGGAATTCGATATATCAAATCAATTCATTCCGCAAACCAAACAGCGTTAAGGAATTTGGTCAAAGAAATTTGGTCAAAGAAATTTGTCATTCCAATTCCATCAAATTCCTTTGAATTCCGTGAACCAAAGAGCCCCAGGGTTTATCAATTAGAAAATTTTAAATTCTAAGTTTTGGTTTTGTTGAAATAGATTTGTTTATCATTCGTTGATTTTTATTAAGTTAGGGTTATCGATACTGAATTCCTAATTGTTATTATTAATTGTTTGAGTTTGAATAATTTGGCACTAAATGTTAATTATTAATTCACTAATTTTTACAATTACTTATTTAATCAGTAACAGAAAATATGGTATCATTGACGAATATTTTCGACGGCCAAAATCCATCGATAATTTTTGACGGATTACTGCGTATTGAGTTAAAAATTTTTGTTGATTTTTGTCTTCAAATTCTTAAACCAAACAGTGAATAAGGCGGTTCTTGAAGCCCCTAAAGCCGCTTTCTTTCCTGCGCACCTCACTGTTTTGGATGGCATCTCAATTTGGTTTTCAATCTCATCTAAACTTCTATCGTGGGTCGGTGCTGCATGGTTTCTTTTAGCATGGATATATATGAAGTACCTCATATTAAGGATTTATATATATATATATAGTAGTTATCTAAATATATTTATACACACACATATATATATATAGATCGTTGATGGAAGAAGAGTAAGTAATCACAAAATACAATTTACTCTCTATTGTAATTTCTCTATTTCCATGTATTGTAATCATCATTGATAGTGAATCTCCCGATTGTCTCCTCCGTCCGCGGTTATTTTTCCGATTTGGGTTTTCCACATAAATCTGGTGTAGTTTTCTTCCTCGTTTATTTTCTGCAATTGTATTTACTTGTGTGTGTTCGATTCTCGATTACTTGGTTTATTTGTTCGTTTAAGTTTGATAAATAATTTCCGGATTTCCGCTTAATCGATACGGTTCTTATTTGGAGCATTGGTTTTGGGTTAACTATCGAGACGATTTCTTTTCGGTTTTATAACAATTGGTATCAGAGCTTCCAAGTTTGAGTGTTGATTTTTTGGAGTTATTTATCGTTGCTTTACACGATGACTTTAGTAAAGTCCGATATTCCAAGGCTTGATCGGAATACTCGATTTCCACTATGGAAAGTGCAGATGAGGGACGTTCTAATTCAGTTGGAACTCGATGAGGCACTCTTAGGCTTTGAGAGAATGCCAGCGGCTTGGACCGATGACGAGAAGAAAAGAAAGGATCTGAAGGCTCAATCACAAATCCGTTTGCATCTATCTCATGATGTATTGCAAGATGTGTTGAAGGAAACTTCGGCGGCGGCTTTATGGTTGAAGTTAGAGCAATTATTGATGACAAAGAGTCTACCGAACAAGTTACACTTGAAGCAACGTTTGTTTATCTCAAGATAGTTGAAGGTAGTTCATTGTCTACCCATTTGTCCACATTCAAATAATTGGTCGGCAATTTAGAGAATATGGACGTGAAGTATGAAGAAGATGACTTGGCTTTATTCTTGTTATCATCGTTGCCCGACTCTTATAGTCACTTTCGTGACACGCTCATGTATAGTCGTGACACACTTGTGTTGAATGATATGATTACGACTTTGGACTCAAAAGAGAAGATGAAACAAATCACGAATGGTGGTTCTGAAGCGAAAGCTGAAGGTCTAAATGTGAGAGGAAGGTCGTTTGAGAGAGGAAGGTCGTTTGAGAGAGGCTCATCTTCTTCCGGTAAGGCGAGATCCAAATCAAAGATGAAACGAAAATTTTGCAATTACCGTCACAAGAAAGGACATGTAATTGACGATTGTTACAAGTTGAAGAACAAAGAGAAGGAAAAGGCAGCCGCAAAACGTAAGCATGTTTCCGATTCCTGTGAAGTTGATGTGGCCGCGGTTGGTTCTGATGGAGAACTTCTTACTATATCTGGAAGTGGATCATCACTTTCAGATGATTGGATTCTTGATTCCTGATGCACGTTCCACATGTGTCCCAACATAAACTGGTTCCATACATATGAGGGCGTTGATCGTGGCTCGGTTATGATGGGCAATGATGCCTTATGTCTTATCAAAGGATTGGGCACGGTTAAAATTCGGATGTTCGATGGAGTTGTCAGAACTTTGGGGAATGTTAGTTATGTTCCCAATATCAGAAGAAATCTTATATCCCTTAGTACTCTTGAAGAAAAGGGTTATAAATTCGTTGGCGAGAATGGCTTACTCCGGAAGGCAGATCGTAAGACCTCAAATCTCTACATCTTGGATGGTCAAACGGTTATCGGTGATGCAACGTTTGTTTCAAAGAGTTCTTTGGATACAGATCGATTACGTTTATGGCATGTTCGACTCGGCCATATGAGTTTTCAGAGCATGTCCGAATTGAGTCGAAGAGGTGTACCTGGAGGAGATAAAATTGTTGAGCTAGAATTTTGTGAAGAATGTGTTTATGGCAAGCAAAAGCGAGTGAGATTTATGAGTGGCAAACACACTACAAAAGGGCCACTCGACTACATTCACTCGGATCTATGGGGACCGGCTCGGGTTACTTCCATAGGTGGAGCTTCCTATATGCTTGCGATCATTAACGACTACTCAAGAAAGGTATGGTCTTTCTTTCTAAAGCATAAAGAAATGTCTTTTCAACTTTTAAAGATTAGAAGGTGATGATTGATAAGCAGCCGGGTAAGGAGATAAAATATTTGCGCACCGACAATGGTCTTGAGTTTTGCTTGAAGGATTTCAATGTTTACTGTCGAAAGGAAGGCATTACACGACACCGCACGGTGGTTCACACTCCGCAGCAAAATGGTGTGGCCGAAAGGATGAACTGCATGATTCTCGACAAGGTAAGGTGTATGCTTTCTCATTTTAAGCTACCAAAGTCCTTTTGGGTGGAGGGAGTTGCCACTGCATGTTATGTGATCAATCGGTCACCTTCTCGAGCCATTGAGAAGAAAACCCCGTTTGAGCTATGGTCCGGTTAGGTTGCCGGTTACACAAATTTGAAACCATTTGGTTGTCCGGCGTATGCACGATTGACAACGGGAAACTAGAGCCGAGAGCATTAAAGTGTGTGTTTCTTGGATATAAACCGGGTGTGAAAGGCTACAAGTTATGGAGTTCTGAGCTAAAGCAGGTTATCATTTCAAAGGATGTGACTTTTGATGAAACTTCCATTATTCATCGAGCTACTAGCTCGACATCTACTGTTGAGAAACCATCAGAGGCAAGTAAGAAGACATCTCAAGTTGAGGTGGAGTGGACAACGTCTTCTGTCGTTCCACTAGTTTCTTCACCGGTTCCTACACCGGTCACTAGTGATCAGTCTGTACCTGTTTCGACCGACGAACAAGTGGATGGTGAGACTTTCTCTCCGTCTTTACCACGTGCTCCTGGTCCGTCTATTGCAAGAGACAGGCCAATGAGAAATATAGTACCTCCTAGGAGGTATGCTCATGCCGATTGTATCGCTTATACTTTTACGGTTGCTGATGATATAGAGCCTATGCTAGAGCCTACATGTTATGATGAGGCTATTTCGGTTGCTGACTCGGATAGTTGGATGGTGGCTATGCACAGTGAGATGGAATCTTTGCACAAAAATGGCACTTAGGATCTTGTCCCGGCTCCGAAAGGGAAGAAGTCAGTCAAGTGCAAGTGGGTATATAAGCTCAAGGAGGCCGTTAAACCGGGTGACAAGCCAAGGTACAAAGCTCGTTTGGTTGCTAAGGGGTATAATCAAATGTCAGGTATCGACTATACTGATATTTATTCACCTGTTGTTAAACATACATTTATTTGTGATTGTTGGGATTACTTGCTTCTAATGGTTATGAACTAGAGCAACTAGATGTTACTACAACACTCTTAAATGGTGAGCTTGAGGAAGAGATCTTTATGCAATAACCCGAAGGGTTTGTAGTTCCGGGAAGGAGGACTATGTATGCAATCTCCGAGACAATGGTATAAGAGGTTTGACTCTTTTGTGACCGGTCACGAGCTGAAAAGGTGTACCTATGACAACTGCGTTTACTACAAGAAGTGTGACGACGGGTCAATGGATGACATGTTAATCGCAACAAAAGATATGAAGGAGATTCAAGTAAAAAAAGACCAGTTGAATATTGAATTCGGTATGAAGGACGTAGGGGCTGCCAAGAAACTTTTAAGGATGGAAATTGTGCGTGATAGAAGTGGGAGGACCTTGTTCCTTTCTCAAAAGAGCTATATCGAGAAAGTCCTACGCCGGTTCAATATGCATGATGTGAAACCGTCACCACACCCCTAGCGGCTCACCTTAAGCTATCATCCGCTCAAAGTCCTACTTCCGAGATTGATGTGTCTTACATGGCATGTATACCATATTCCAGTGCCGTTGGTTCGTTAATGTATGTGATGATCTGCACACGCCCTGATCTGGCTTATGCAGTCAGTGTGGTTAGTAGATATATGGCGAATCCGGGCAAAGAACATTGGAAAGCTGTCCAATGGATTTTTCATTATCTCCGAGGTACGTCATCTTTGTGTTTAAAATTTGGCAAGAATGACAATGGTGTCTTTGGCTATATTGATTCAGATTATGCCAAAGATATTGATAACCGGAGATCAATTTATGGATATGTGTTCACTTTGGGTGGTTGTGCCATTAGTTGGAGAGCACAATTACAGTCTATGGTTGCACTTTCAACGACCCAAGCCGAATATATGGCTATTACGGAAGGATTTAAAGAAGCTATTTGGTTGAAAGGTTTGTTTGGTGAACTCGATGACTCGCGCAATATCACAACGGTGTTTTGTGACAATCAAAGCGCGATATTTCTAACAAAAGATTAGATGTTTCATGACCAAACAAAGCACATTGATGTGCGTTACCATTTTCTACGGGAAGTCAGTGCTCAAGGTGATTTCGAAGTGAGCAAGATTCATAATAACGACAATCCTGCAGATGTGTTCACCAAAAGTCTTCCGGTGGCCAAGTTTAAATTATGTTTGGACTTGGTCGGTTTTCCGAAGCGCGGGAGGTATTTTTATTTTTCCCGAGAAGTTATTTTGGTTTCCTATCGTTTATTTGATGATTGAAGGTTGCTTGAGTTGGAGCTTTGTTTTCAATGGAGATGATTTGTTATGTTTTAATTTGGATGGACTTATGGAGTCAAGGTGGAGATTTGTTGATTTTTGTCTCGAAAGTCTTAAACCAAACAGTGAATAAGACGGTTCTTGAAGCCCCTAAAGCCACTTTCTTTCCTACGCACCTCAGTGTTTTGGATGTCATCTAATTTGGTTTTCAGTCTCATCTAAACTTCTATCGTGGGTCGGTGTTGCATGGTTTCTTTAGCATGGATATATATGAAGTACCTCATATTAAGGATTTATATATATTAAGACTTCTAATATATATATATATATATATAATAGTTATCTAAACATATTTATACATATATATAGGGTTAGGATCACGTGAGACACGCCTGTTTCCGTGAGATCGTGAGACAAACTTTTTACTCTTGAAACTTCACAGCAAAAACACTGTGAAGGTAAAAAAAAATCTGATGGGTTCACGTGAGACCAACCTCTTTCTGTGAGACCCGTCCGAGATCCGTGAAACCACCTTTTTACTCTTGAAACTTCACAACAAAAACACTGTGAAGGCAAAAAAAAATCTGAACCTTCACAGCAAAGACACTGTGAAGGTTACTTTCACAGCAAAATTATTATGTAGGTTACCTTAATATGAGCAAAAATACTGTAAATATTCATATTTTTTTACCTTCATAGTGTTTTTGCTGTGAAGTTTCAAGTGTAAAACGATTGTCTCACGTAAACAGGCGTGTCGCACGTGATCCCAAGTCTATATATATATATATATATATATAGATCGTTGATAGAAGAAGATCACAAAATACAATTTACTCTCCATTGTAATTTCTTTATTTCCAAGTATTGTAATCATCGTCGATAGTGAATTTCTCGGTGGTCTCCTCAGCCCGTGGTTTTTTTACCGATTTGGGTTTTCTACGTAAATCTGGTGTCGTTTTCTTTCTCGTTTATTTTCTGCAATTATATTTACTTGTGTGCGTTCGATTCTCGATTACTTGGTTTATTTGTTCGTTTAAGTTTGATAAATAATTTTCGGATTTCCGCTTAATCGATACGGTTTTTATTTGGAGCATTGGTTTTGGGTTAATTATCGAGACGATTTCTTTTGGTTTTACAACAAAAATAAAGTCAATTAAATTGTTCATCATAATTACCAAAGGATTTGAAGTCTGCTGGTAATTAGTTGGTAATTCCCAATGGTTTATTTTAGTTAATTTTTTTGGAAACTATAAAATAAAGATTAAATAATATGTCTGTATTTACCAATGGATTTTCTTTTCAAAACTCAAAATTTTAAGAAATAAAAGTAAAACCTAGTTAATCCGTCACTAATTTGCAATAGCTTATCGACTAATTATTTAATTTTTACTTTCTAAAAACTCCCAAATCAATAAATTAAATTAAAATATCTGTCAGTAATTATTGACAGATATCGATGGATATTTTAATTCATTTTTTTATGGAGTTTTCTATGTATAAATGTATTTTTCATTTATATTGTGTGAGTTCTTTTTAATTTCTAATTCTAGGATTTCTAAGCAAATTAAATTAACAATTTTCCACTATATACATAAATAAATACTACATATATACATAGTGCAATCAAGTTCATTAAGAACCACTAAAGCTTATGAAGGTCCAATAGAGCCGTTCTAACTTGAGCAAACTTTGCAAACCCAACGTAACATGAGAAACGTAAGAAGAAATCTGGACTAGAGGGATTTTCAAAATACCGACCAACCCTACCTGAAAAAACCACAAAAAACTCAACCTGAAGTAACCCCACACATAGTTGATACAAAGTTAGGCCAAACCTCATCTATTGGGTTGGAGTGATTTGAACCCAACAGAAACCAAGTTGCAGAAAATCAAACAGATTACATAAACCAAACAGATTGAGCGAAATTTGTTTTGAAGGTTTGAACCTTAGGACAAAACCCTGTAAACAAAAATTGACAAAAATCTGCAAAATCTTTTTTGAAGGTTTACCGGATGCATGAAACATAAGGTTTTGTAAAGAGAAATCGTTTTTAAAGAAGAAATTAATAGTTTGAAGAGAAACCTTGATGCATCAGTTGATTTCAAAGCATAAATCAGTTGTTTGGTGCAGAATCCCTTGATGGTCAAACCTTAGACATAAATCAACATAAACCAGGGGAGGAAATAAACAGTAGGAGGAGATCGGCGAGAGAAACGTTTGAGAGGTCGACAGAGAGTAACAATGGGATGATATTGTCATGAGAAGAACAACAACAATGGGAGATCGGCGTAGAGTCATTCGGTCTGAATGCTACATGAAGAACATTTTAGACCGTCTGTAGCACTCATAGCTACGACCCTAACTCGATTATTTCTTTGAAAGGATAAACGTGGTAAAAATACAACTCTGCATCATATGGCTTGGACCCATATGAAAAATGGTTTAGAGGATTTCGTCAGTATTAAGAACTTTTTACCTCTTTGTGATTCAGAGGTTGCCTTTTAATGGTGTCATTAAGAGGCAAACAAATAAGCTCTAAACCTTAAAGACTAAAATTAGAGTTAATTGCCAACACCTGCCTAGCAGAGTTGGTCAGGAGGTTGTTACCACATGCAGGAGGTCTCGGGTTCGAGCCTCCTCGTGGGGGTTTTCCTCCTGAGGCGTTAAAGGTGTAAGGCGTAGGTTTGGGTCCCGCATAATGCCCAATTGGATGTCACTGTGGGTTCGAATCTCTAACTACTAACTTGCCGGTTCAAAAAAAAAATAGAGTTAATTCTATATATTTAATTATGAAATCTTTAAAATAAAGAAATAATTGAAGTTGTGAAATTATTTTATTAAATATTTTGATGATAATATTAACTTATGATTAACATTCCTTTTTCTATTTTAGAAAATTCGTACACACAGTGTTGTTGGAAATGCTAATATTTTTATTGGGAAAAAATTAGGGATATTGAACATTTGCATGTAAAAGATATTTATGTACATTTAGCATTGCATTCTAGAATATCGACTCTTATAAAAGAAATCAAATGAGATAGTAGTGGCGGGGTCAAGATATAGGATTAGGGGGAGTATAATAAAATAAAAAGTAAATATTTTTTGAAAATAGTAAAAACAACGATATTTTCATTTTTGAAACATTAACATATATGATTTTAATAATTACTTTAACGGGTTTTTAGTTTCTAAAACTTGTCTATGATGACTTAATTAATTAAAGACATTTTTTCAATATAAGAAATCAAGCAATTATTTAAGAAAATCTAACTTAAATTAAAAAAAAAAATTCTAATTAATATACCAAACGATAAGTTAATTAAAAATAAACAACAATAAAATATAAACAAACATATAATTTTTTTTGGCAAAAAAAAAGAAAATTAAATATGCAAAAACACTAAAGAAAAGAAGATGGGATGATTGGAGATGGGCAGAGTGCAGAGATTGCACTTGTATTATTGTATAGTTATCATTTAGTGAGCCAATATTAAAAATATATTAGGTGATTTTTTATAGTCCATCAGAAAAAAAAAACAACTATTATATTAAAAAAAAAGAATCAAAGTTGAGGTTAGCAACTACTATACTAACTTGTGTTCAAGTACCTCCCATGACTTCAACCATATTTGATTTTTAGGAAATTGTGTCTAAAACTTATGTTACATTTTTAACATAATTTTATGAGTGAATTACATATTTGGTCCATTTGTTTTGACCTCCTGATATGACTAATTGCCTATGATTCCTCTTTTATATTTGCACCAATATATTTTTAAATTATATTTTATTAAGTCATTGTATTTTAAAAAATTTACCTAACAATGTATAACCTGTTACCTTTTAAACAAGTTAAGTTTCGCTCTGCTTTGCTGACATGGCTTAAATGATGTGACGTTGATGACACATTATTCTGATTACATGTCACTAATAAAAAATATTTGTTGCAGTTTTTTTAATAGTTTCCTTACTTTCTCTTCTGATTATTCATATACCATCCAGCTATGTATTTTTCTTAATTTTCTCAACTTTATAGTAATTACCTCAAGTCATCATTCTTTTTTAAGTTTATTTGAAAAAATCATTCTTACTAAATTGTATGCAAATTAAAAAAAATCATTCTTACTAAATAATGAATTTGGTTCGCATTAGAGGCGGAAGCCTTAAGGGGCTGGGGTAGGCCATGGCCCCTGTGTTTTTTTCTTTTATAATAGTGAACGATGTTTAAGTCATTTGTATTTTGATAAAAAAAAATTACTTGGCCTTCCCGCCTTCCAATTACCATTTAAGTGTTATAATAAAATATTTTATAGGACTTGAATTTATAACTGTAAAAAAACATTTCAAAATAAAGTGTTGTATCAGTTATTTTATACGACATTATATAAGTGTCCTATAAACTCAAGTGCCTTAAAAAGTGGGTTTATATGACATTTATCGAAATTGTGCTATAAAATAACTAATATGACATTTACTTAAAAGTGTCAGGACAATCCTATAATTTGATTCTATAAATTTTTTTTAGAGGAAACGGTAATGATAAATGGCTCGTCTCTCCGTGACCTTCTCTTGAATTCTCAAAACTTCTCCAGCCAAATATATTAAGAAAAGAAAAACAGGTCGATATAAATTTAAGTCTTATAAACTATGATATTAGGACGTTTCCATATTTCAAGTATCCTATAAACTTAATTTTGTTATTGTGAGTAATAAAGTAATAATTTTATATTTGAATATAGACCGTAAATATTTTAATTACAAAATATCTTGAAATGAAGTTTTGATAGTATAAGATCAAATAAATTGATTATAATGTTCTAACCGATAATAAATAGAAGTAACTCGTCACACTAATTAAACATGTGTTAGTGCATGGGTTAGGAGACCATGTACTTACATATTGATATAAAATTACGAGAAATATACGAATGAACTCGATGAGGTGAAATGATTAAATGATATAATCAGTGGTGGTAAGTGGACGCTCTTTTGTATTAATAGTCGGCTCAAAAAATGGTATATTTGGTTTTTTTTGTTAAACTAGACATCAAGAAATTTTCATATTTTATAAATATCATGTATACTTCAAAATGGACTTTTAAAAAAAATTAAAAAGTATATTTGAAAAACCAAAAATGTGTTATTTATTTCGCCCTGAGTTACAAAGTTCGTGTTCCGCCCTTGGTTCGCATGGTATTTAATTTGTCACACTTGTCTATCCGACTAACAGGGGCGGAACACCATGATGGCCTATGGGGGCCATGGCCTCCCCGGTTTTTGCATAAATACCATTCATGACCAACTAAAACCATATATCACAGCTAGCTTAGTTGGTTAAAACACCATGGCCCCTACCCTTTGGTCACGGGATCGAATCCCATCATCCCCACTTTTTCAATTACATTAATTTTATCTTCCCACTTCCCACTTCCCATTTACTATATATTTAATTTAAAAAATATCAAAAAGATGATGTTTAATTTTCTCTTCACATTTTCCATTTACTATATATTAAATTTAAAAAATATTTAAAAGAGTGTATAAGATTATATTGTTAATCTAAAAATTCTTTTTATTAGTTTATAGTAATCTAAAAACATATTAAATTTATCACTACATAAAATTGGGTTTAGGTTCTCATCAATTTATAAGGGTTTTAATAGACTACTTTATAAAATCAAAAAATAAAACGTCCTATTTAAAGATATAATAAATTTATAGACCAAACAGAGTCGCTTGTCATCGACATCCGAGCCACAGAGAGCCCTTCCGCCGAACGAGACTCATTTATCTTTTCATATGACATTTTTTAATCCTATAAAATTGCTAATTCGACGGTTTTTTATTTAAAATGTCCTAGAAAATTGTTAAGACGCACAAAATCATTATATAAACTTATTACAACGTCTTTAAATATAACGCTTTTTTTTTTGGTCTTATACATTAAGTCTTATAAATTGGTCTGTTATGACGCTTAATTTTTTTTGGCTGCATATAAACTCGATTCCATTGTAGTGTATATTACTATTTATCGGTTAACAGTTTAAGGTTATATGTTTTAGTCTATATTAACAAATTCTAAAATTTAATGATAGATCATAACAAAAAAAAAAGTTGCATGTGCATCATTTGAATCTTGAATTTTTTTAATATTATATTTCGGCCCCCTAGACTACAAGTGTCGTGTTCCGCCCCTGCCGACTAACACCTTCAAAAAAACCCTTTTAACTATAGGTTAAACCGGGGAAATTGTAGTCATTTTACACTTTTGTTGGGTCTTTTTCCTCTTAGAATTAGTACACATATATATACACACACCCTTATACGTGAGAGAGCCAAATGGAGATTTGTAGTTGGGAGCGTCTACCCCAATCATATCCACCCTCATCGCCTCCAATATGTATTCGTTAAC
Organism: Silybum marianum; assembly: GCA_036898165.1. NCBI lineage: Eukaryota > Viridiplantae > Streptophyta > Magnoliopsida > Asterales > Asteraceae > Silybum > Silybum marianum. Next base: position 6,689,769 of record CM072540.1, on the reverse strand, counting down.
AACAATGAATCTTCACACTTTTTAACAACAAAAACATTCACATTTTTATTAACAAAAATGAACCTCCACATTTTTGTTAACATCAATTTACAATTTTGTACTTACAACAATGAAGCTTCACCATAATTGTTGATAACAACAAACTATATACAGTTTTCGTTTTCGGCGTGTCGGTCGAGGTCGGTTTCTTTTCTTCTTCTCAGGTGACTGCCGTTAAGTGGCTTACGGGTTTTTGGTTAGGATTGTCGGACCAGTCATTTGTGTTTGGGTATTTCGGGTGTAATGTTCAATGTTAGTGGTCGTGGTTATTTTCCGTGTAATTTGGTTGGTACTTTCTAGCATCTTGCTAGTTTTTTCTTAGTATATCGCCTTTAAAAAAAACAATAAACTATCGTATTTTTGTTAACGTCAAACAACTTTCCCATTCCAATTAAACAATTGTGAAGATTCGATAAAAGAATATAATAAAATAGGTGCCAAATTAAATCGAATAAAATAACCTTTTTGGTATAATTTGTTACGCTCTATTTTGATCATATTTATTGTAATATGTTTTTTATTTTAAAACAGTTCTGATCAAAAAAATGTGTTGCAGGTGTGGTGGATGCAGTGAGGTAGGTGGCTGGCGGTTGTGGACGTTGACGGATGAGCGATTATGGATTCATACATGTATTTTAGTTAATTTAAAGTTTGATATTCTACTGCGACATATTTTCATTTTTCAAGACGATCTAAGATTGTGATGTGTTATTAAAATATCTTAACTTTTTGGACGTTACAATTTATTAATTTGAATTGTTTATATTTTAAAAATTATTATTTTAATAAACTATATTCATCATAAATGGATATCGCTAATGGCCATTATGTTTGGCACCTAAGCGACCCTCTTTGACTGTCATGTCAAGAGCATTATGGTCTTTTTAACTTCGTAAAAAACTACAGTATACAATATTGGTTCGAATTTTGGGACAACCGGCACTGGAGCAAGTTCGAGTCCATTAAATACGATGCGATGGTGCGGGCATACTGTTGGGTGTGGTGGAAGAGCCGGAATGACATATGCTTTAATGGCGGGACTACGTGCGTGGCTAATCTTGCGACTGAGACCATTCATTCATTTATCTTTTTATTGGGTTAGTATACGCTGTAAGGTTGTGGACTGCAATGTCACTTGGGACAATTAATTGTAATTTTTGTTTCTAGCCTCTCGCTAGTCTTAATAAAAGCGCCGTTCTAAAATAAATAAATAAAAAAGTTTGAATTTTGGGAAAATCGTGAAAATAAAGAATAAGAAATGGGTTATACATGTACTTGCTATCAAATACATCATGACTTTTTTAATAGATAAGACATGGGTTATATGGATTTACTTTTGCATATTTGTTTTATCCAAAAACTAGGAATAGGATGGGAGTTTTTGTTTTCTTAATGAAGTAATATATGTATCGGGTTTAAATTCGATTACTACTTTTAAGTAAGAAATTCTTGATTTTTGGATTATGCAGGAGGGTCAAACAACTACTCTTCAAGCACAATAAAAACATCTTTCTTTTTCTAGAACAATTGATTTCATATGGACATAACAACTTTGCAAGGATCGAATTTATTCTCCGTGATGAGTCTTTGGTATAAACTTTAAGCAACCAGAAGAAGGGAAAAGTTTAAAAAAACCCAACAAACTATCCCATTTTGAATAGTTAAGTCGTTAAACTGTTTTTTTTTAAAAACCATTAAACTTTAAGTCCTTGAACTATTGATTTGAATGAAAAATGCATTAAACTTTCTCCATTTGAATGATTAAGTCTCTAAACATTTTTTTTGAATAAATAAATCATTGGTCTTTTAAAAATTAGTTACCTACACATTTATTTTAAATAAGCTACCTGTAACTTACTAGAAAGAGTTTTAAAGTAAAAATAAACTTAAAATTGGTTTTACCGTTCAAAATGAAAAGTTTAATGGTTTTTCATCCAAAAAAATAGTTCAGAGACTTAATCATTCAAAATAAGAAAGTTTAATGGCTTTTTAATTCAAAAAAATAGTTTAATCACTTAACCATTCAAAATGAGATAGTTTGTTGGGTCTTTGATATAAACTTTAAGCAACCAGAAGAATGATAAACAAAATAAACCAATCCCACATGAATTCATGGGTAATGGTAATTATCTTATAAAAAGATCTTGCAAGAACTATTTGAATGGGTTCTTGGCTTAAAAATATATGGATCAAAAAAGTGGTTCTTAGGAGAGTTTTAGGACCATTTCTCCATGTGTTTATTATGAATGACAACAATCATTCAATGCAGACATTCTAAAGAACAAGCTACTACTTTGAATTGAACTAAAAAAACAACAAAAAATATATATACACCATTTGTAACTCTCCAAGCTTGTATATATAACAAATAATTACAACAAACAGTTACTAAAGGAGAAAATGCAATTAACATTCTAATTATTTCATGTGTCTTGTATGAAAAGCTTAAAGAGAAAATGCTTAAGTTTTATTATTAAAAAGAAAACTCCATAGCATGGTACGTGCATCAATGCCACCAATAAGTACCTGTAAAAATATGTGTATATATCAAAGATTTTGAATGCAGTTTCATGATAGAAATTTCACACACAACACCTGCACTGTGTGTTTTTGTAAGAGAACTTACCATAATGGAGATAACGAAGAAGACAGATCAAGAAAAAAGTATGGCCACCTGTTTAAGATTGTGATCATTTTAATTTATTAGTGATCCCTTGTATATTTCTATGTTGTCCGTAAGAAAAAGAGTAGAAAGAGGGTCGGTCAGTATTTTACCAAAGATAGATGCACGCATGAACGACCCATTGGAAAACGACAAAACAACATGTCCAAAGCACGAAATATGCGATTCGAAACCAAGGGAATCGCTGAAAAGGGGAAACTTTTAGGATCATAATCGAAATAGATCAGGTCTGTTTTTCTCTTATGAAACCCGAAACAACTTACCAAGCTATTCAACGCAGTGTCACCTAGAAAGAACACAGCATTGGTCGAGTGCAAAGCTACAGTGAGCTGCACGTATAATAACCCGCAAACAAATAAAAAACACAAACGAAAGACATGTTTCCGAACCAATAGAAAAAAAAGGGGAGGTGCTTACATAATCCAAACTAAGATCATCTGTTATGGCAAGAAACGGTACGATGATGAACCAGAAGACGCAGTCTGTAGGCACAACTGCACCTGCCACCATCTGAAAAATAAAATAGCGTCATCAAGGGTTCAATTCATTCTCTAGAGATAAGCGACCTTTTAATTTGTTTTTTTTGTGAGTTTACCTGAAACATGATCTGAAATGAGTAACCCCAAAAGCCAGTGACTTGGCGAGGGTGCCTTCGATCTTCAGCAGCGCCTATGTGATGGTGATAGCATCCATACATCGACATCAAAGATCCAAACTGCATGCTCACAGAAAACATCAACAACATTTATCTAAGAAAAGATTCAAAAAGTAAACTGAAAGTACCTGTGTGTAAGAATCAGAGAAAAACATACCCCAAAATATGTAATAACGAGAGTAAAGGTCAAGCTGTAGCCACCACAAAGTCTTTGTAAATCAAACCATTAATATTGAGAGACAACAAGCTATCATTGAAAAGGAAAAGGCCATCGGTGAGCTAAAGGCTGAAAAGGCTACCATCGAAGGATGGTGCAAGGCCTCTGATAAAGTCAGTGAGATCATCAATGCTCAAATCCCTCTGAAAGTCAAAAGTGGGTTAAGATATAACCCTGATAACGAAGAATTAGAGCATGATCGTTCCATGCTGAAATTCAGAATGCTTGTCTCTTCAATCCCTGGTCCTTCATCCTCTGAAAAATTGACTGTTCTTAAATCTAATGATTCTAAGAAAATAATCAAGAACAAAGTTCCTGACCACGTTCCTAAAATCAAAAACTTTCAGAAACAAAAAAAGAACTCCTCTGTTCCTTCTGTAAGTCATCCTAAAGCTGGGAAGAAAATCTTTGGATCTATTCAACGATCAACTCCCAAAATTAAGATCGATCTTACACCTGTCCCTGAAAAGATTGTTATACCCCCAAGAACATCGGACAAAAGAATTCTAGGCTCTGCTTCTGAAAATATTTCTTCTCGCACTCTGAAATCTTTCAATTCCAAACCTACTCACAAATATAGGAAATGCTATCACTGTGGTGAAACTACCCACATTGCCAGCAAATGTCCTAATGCTACTAAAGCTGAAAAACTAGCTCATGGAAAGAAAGTAGCTCAAACTGATAAATCAGCGAGAGTGAAATCCACCAAGGTTGGGAAACCTTCCAAGGCAAAGATATCCACTAAAGAGAATTCTTCAGCTAGTAGCTCTTATGCCACTCCTTCCACTAACACAGCAGGACCTTGATAGCAGATGCTCAAGGCACATGACTGGCAGAAAATCTCTGCTCTCTGAATACAAGGAAGAAGCTGGTCCCTCAGTGACTTTTGGTGGAAATGGCAAAGGATACACTAAAGGTTGCGGAATTCTATCCAATGGAGCCACTTCATTCAGTCGATTCGCCTACGTTGAAGGACTAAAGCACAACCTATTGAGCGTTAGTCAGCTATGTGACAAAGACTTCAGAGTTCTATTTCTAAAGAATAGATGTGATGTCACTGATTCTAATGACAAGCTTGCCTTAACACGCAAAAGTGTTGAAAATGTGTATGTCATTATGAACAGCTCTGACTCTAAGAACACGTGCTTCATTTCCAGAGCCTCCTCGGACATAAACTGGTTATGGCACAAAAAACTCTCTCATCTGAACTTTAAGACAATCAATGAATTATCTCAAAAAGAACTTGTCAGGGATCTCCCTAATCATACCTTTGCAAAGGAATCGTTTTGTTCAGCGTGTGAAAAGGTAAAATTGACAAAAGCCTCTTTCAAATCTAAACAGGTTTCTTCAGTGACCTCACCTTTTAGCTCTGGCTTCTTCAGCTTTCTTAGCTTCAGCCCTGGCAGTTTCTGCTTGAGTTGCTTTTGCTCTTGCAACTTCTGCTTTGGCTGCCTCTGCTCTGGTTTGTCGAGAAGATTGCGTTTTGGTATTCCTTATTACCTTTAGTATGAATTTAGCAATCTTCGGATCTTTAGGCAGGGGATCTCGATGAGTGGCCAGAGGAGTAGGGGTTAATGGAGTTTGCTTAGGAGGAGGAGGTGTAGAAGGGGAGGAGGTTGATGCTTTACCTTTCTGTTGATTCACCTTCTGACCCATTTCTGTTTTTCAGTTTCTTGATATTTCCCATGTTCTCCCCCTTCTGAGAATCAGGATCCGGATCCTCAGAACGTTTACGCTTGAGTTCAGCCTTCTTGCACGCTCAGGCTTCTTTAGCTTTCTTTCTTTCTTCAAATGAGGAGGATAAGGCGCTTACCAGATAAGAGAGCTGGGATATGGTGTTTTCTAGAGTAGTGAGCTTCTGATCCATGTGAGAGTTGCTTGAGTTAGTTTTGGAAGCATACTTGGAAGTAAGAGAGTTGATACGGTCAATCATAGCTTTCTGAAATTGTGCCATATCCGATTTTTTAACCAGTGAGGAGGCAGAGACAGATGCATCCTCTGAAGAAATGATAGCAGTGATAAGCTTGTGGATGTCAGCGACAAATGACCTATATTCATCAGCAGAGATATTGGGAAGTAATCTCTATCGAAATCAAACTTGTGAGGCGTCTATTTGTGTTAGGGGCCCTAGATATGTAACTGCTCAAGATATCATCTTACCGCCTTATGTAGAACTCGTCGATAATACACAACATATAGCTAGCTTGACGGAACCCGTTGAGTTGGTTATTGGATTACAAATAGAGGTGACCTTTGGAGTGGGTATTTCGGAAGGGAGATTGAAGATAGCCTCTGCATTTGATTTTATGCCAGCGTCCAGAGCCTGGAAGTGAGCTTTTGCAGAGTTCTGTTGAGCTTCTGCATTATCAGAAAGAAGCTTTTTGATGTCTTCCAAAGTTTGATTTTGAGATACTTGATGAGCTTGTATGGCTGACAGAGTTTGTTGTTGGGAAATAAGGGATGATTTTAGATCTTCCATAGATCTCTGAATTTGATCACCAAAAGCCTTCTACGCTGCAGTGTTGACAAATTCAGAATGGGTAACCGGTGAATCTCCAACGAATGGAGCCCCTTGTCTCTCGCGTTCAGAGAGGCTCTCATTCACACCAGTTTCGACGTTGAGTGTGGAGGGACTTCTAACCTGTCGTCGAGGGCTGTTATTCACAGACACCTCTTCGGTTGTTCGGAAAGCTTCAGCGTTATCCCGATCATCATCGGATGGGGAGCTAAACACAATGTGCTTACCTTTAGGAAGGGTAAAGACCCCGGTAAGTGGTGCATCCTGTGGCTGTAACCCCTCTGATGGGATTTCATCAGCATCTATACTAACAGAAGGCATGGACTTACCTTCTGGTTGCCCTATGACATCGTTGGTCACGAAGACATCAACGTTTTGTGTAGGTGGTGACGAGTTATGGGGCGACTAAACTCTTATAGTTTCATCATCACCCTTTTGAGAGGATGATGATGATGATGTGGATTCCCCGGATGTGCATGATGCAGAGGAACAAAGAATTCCCTCTAATCGGTTTGGCTATTGGTGGTTTGGACTGGGTTGTGCTTTTTCAATGAGTGTAGATGTGTTGACATCTACCTCAGAAGATGTGGTTACCCCTTAGGGATCTTGGAGAGATTCGCTCAAATGTGTCTCAATGGACATCTTCTGTACCCTCTTGCATTAAGAGGTCAGGATGGGTAGAAACTCTCTGGTTGGCACACGAATTCTTTTCAGACTCAGTCTCACTTGACCCCTCACTTTCTAATCTGGGCTCTAACTGCTCTGGGGTAGATACTCTCTGTTCTGAGAATACCATAGAGCGTCTATAAGAAATGAGAGTAAGAGAGGTTGAAGGGATAAGGTCAAGCATGTACCTGGAAAGTTCTCTGGCAGCAGGATAACCGTTGATGTCGATGGTTGGCTTGTGAGAGATCATCGAGACTATTTTGCAGAAAGGCTGGAGCAAGGAGCTTTCAGTGCACCAATTGCTGGGAAGGTGAAGAGTGATAAAAATCATGGGAACATCAATGCAGGTAATGGTTTCCCCTGGCTCTGGAGAGAATTTTTGGTCTGAACCGCAACTTTCATTTCCTGGAAGATTAGGCTTGTGTAGTCCAGAGGTCTATTAAAGAACATCCCATACATGATTGTGAGAATGTTCTTACTGGCTTGATCGAGAGACCCAATTTTGCAGGTAAGGCTTTTATTCAGGATTGAGACAAGGACGTTCCACATTGGGGGTAGCTGCTTGCGTTTGAACTCAGAAAGCCTATGGACATGATCATGGTACCCCAAGAATCGAATAAAGGCCAACAGAGATTTTGGTGTGGGATTTGGTTCTAGGTCAGGGTTTGGAATTGTTTAACCTTCAGCTTCAATTAATGAATGGTTGAGGAAGTTGGAAATACTTAGCTATTTTTCTGCGAGTGATTGGGATTTGGACTGCAGATTCAGATTCAATGGGGTGGCCAAAGACTCCAATTAGGGTATTTTCATCCTTGAGAAACATAGTTTGCCAGACTTCTTGTACATAAATTTCAGGAACATTAGGGTTTGTCAGGGTTAGGGCTCGGTTCAAGGAATGGTTTTGCAGGAATTTAATCATGATTCTGAACTCTGAGAGATAAGTATTGGGATCAAGAAGAACCTGAACATTGTTCGACTTCAATGATAGCTTCAAAACAGGAGCACTATCAGCTGTGGAGGCGACCAAGTTGCCATCATCAATTTGGGGATTAGGGCTTGCAACTGGAGACGCCATTGATGAAGAAAGCTTGATGAGAAGCAAACACCGATTAGGAAATTTGAGGATTTTTGAGGAAGAAGATGAAGCACAGTACTCTTGAAGTTCTAAATGGAGGTTTATATATGAGAGAGAGAGAGTACTTGAGTGATTTTTGAATGGGAAGGGTTTTAATTTGGGGACTAACAAAAAAAACGGTTCGGGTTAGAGGAGTGCGCGTAGTCGTGTCAACATGCAAGGACACGATGAAGGACACATGTAAAGTAGAACTGACATGGAAAAGGATTTGGCGCTTAAAAACGATTGAGTGTTCCCTCCTTAAAAAGAATATTAAAAGGAAATTAATTAAAAGAAAATCATTATTTAAAAAACAGATAAACTATTGATTAAAAGAAATTTTAGAGTAATTAATTCCTTTTAAAATCATTAAAATCATTAAAATCAGACATTTGGAGAAAAAGCTTTTTGTTCCAAATGAAAGTTTTTGAATTCAAAACCAGGTATTTATATAAAATATTAAAAATAATAAGAAATTTTAGATAACCTTGAAGGCAAGAGTTAAGTAAAATAGGCTTATTAAAGAAAATTTAGAAAGAAATACAGAGGTAAAGAATATCTGGTCATAGAAAGTAATTTTGACCAAAAGAAATGTCAAAGAACTTCTTTACAAAAGAATTTAAATGGAATCTGAAACATCTTTGTAACCTTGACGGCAAGAGTTAATCAGAATAAGCAAATTCAAAGAAAATTGTTAAGTAAAGTGAGGTTCAATAGACATCTAGCAGAAGATAGTCTCTGCATACTCCCCCTCGAGTATGTAAGATGTGCTCCCCCTCAAAAATTACATTATGTTCTTCTCTTTTAAAAAAATTCCTTTAAATTTTTTTTTGCTTCCCCTTGAAGATTGCATTCTGTTCTGCCCTTGAATTTTTTTTTTTGCTTAAAAGATGTACTCCCCCTTGAAGATTGCATTCTGTTTCGCCTTGCAAGTGTAAGAGTTGCACCTATGCTGTGAACACTTGGAACAAACAATATAAAAAGCGGGACAGAGGTGTCCAGAGGCTTCTGTGTGCCTCTGAGAAATCTGCAGAAGCGACCAGAGACTTCTGGCCTTTTTAGAGATGTGTCGAACCTAAAGTGTCGACAACAATTGAGACATAAATAAACAATTTTGTCAAAATTCTAAGAGAATCAAAGAATTGAGTAAAATTACATATTTAACATGCCCAATTTGCTAACTAGGAAATTAAAACGAGTTTCATCCAGAGCTTTCGTGAAGATATCAGCAAGCTGAAAGTCAGTAAAGACGAAATACATCTCAATGGTCCCTTTCTCTACATGATATTTGATGAAATGATACCTGACATCAATGTTCTTGGTTTTGGAGTGCTGAACTGGATATTCAGTAATGGCAATGGCACTCTCTGAGTCACACAGGATTGGAATTTTCTGAGCATTGTGAGCAGTCTAGAATTCCTAGGAAAAGTGGGGAGGCTGTTCATGGGGGAGAACAACCACATGGTGTGAAGAGGAAAAATGTAAATGAGTGCTTGGGTAGAAGGGTGAGAAAAATAATTGAAGAGGGGAGAACACAAGTAAAAGAAAAACAAACTTGTGAACCAAATGTTACAAGTCGGGCAGCCACATCATCTATAATTCCACACACTTTGGTGGGTAATATTGAACTAGCCAGTGAGCCCATGACAACTCTTGTTAACCCCCCCAGCCACTCACCCATTTCTCAACAGAAGGGTGTTTCAGAAACACTTATGGGGTAAGCAGCTCATTTACCAATAGGTCCCCATTTGGTGGAGCCTATTGTCGAAAAAGAAGGACATATGCCCCCCTTCACAACTTTGAGCACATTGAGTCCACTCAATCTTGAACCTAATGAACCACTACATGTGGATTTCTTTCACACAAGCACACATCCTTCAGATGTCCCAATGCAAAGTGTTTGTCACATTGACACAACAACTATAGATATTCCTACTACGAGATATCAAGGATTGGTTGGAAGTCCTGGTGGGGTGAACATCTCTAAAGCCCCATTTACAGAATCTTTTGTGGTTCATGAAGCTGTGGCATCTACAAGCCAACCTTCTTCTGAAGGACTGCAAAGAAGACCATCTGTTGGTCTTGCAACCTTTCCCTCATCTTCTGAATTCTCAGAATTCAAAGATTTCTGTACTTCTGTATTTGCAAAGATTCAGAAGGACATTAAGGATTTGCCGGATAAATCTTACAAGGTGATGGAGGATAGGTTGGATAAGCAGGAGATAAAAGTGGTAAATAAGTTGAATGATTTCCAGTTGTGAACTTCCAATGATCTACAAACTTTTAAGAAGGAAATTCTGAATGCTTTTTTTCTGAAGTGGTTTCTACAGTTGCATCTCTGAAGACTTCAATGCCTTCTTCTTCTTCTACTCAGCCAGATTCTTCCAAATTTGCTACAAAGGAAGATATTTCTCAGATTTTGACTCAATTGTCCGCAATTCAAAATTCTCAGTCATCTTTAAATGAAAGACTCTCTATCTTAGAGTGCAGGTCTCAAGCAGATACTTTGAAAAGAAATCTTGATGATCAGGGTCCTGATGATCAAGAGGGGGAAAAGAGACATAAAGTATCTGAAGATGTTGTTCAAACTTCTGAAAAATCTTCTGAAGAAGTTAAGAATGTTATTGGTGAAGATACTAACAGAGTTTCTGAAGCTATCGATGATATTTTATATGCTGAAGTAGAAGGACAAGAGGCTGAAAATGTTACTTCTGAAGCAAATGTTGAAGAAGGATATGAGACTGAAAAAGTGTCTCATGATTCTGAAGGAAATCAAAGTTCAGAAGATATAGACATATTCCAGATTCTAATGAAGAAATGTTGAATGAATATTTGGCCTTTGAAGAAGTACTTGGAGAACCTGGTGATCTCTCAGATGTTATAATATTTGATGATGATGTGGAGATGGAGGAGAATGATGAAGTAGAAGAAAATGAACATAGAGAAGTGGTGATTTGGAGACTACAAGTTCTGAATAGAGTGGATAATGATGAAATATTTGAAAACTTATGGAGGTTAATAAGTCAATTCTGCTAGGTATACATAATTCTGAATAATCCAAGGAATCTGGAGTGTAAATTCTTGGATGAAAGATTGGTTATTTTCAAAGATTTTCTGAATAAACCAGCTGAATATTTTAACATAGAGATGGACTTATGTCATATGCATGATGTTGAAGTTTTCAGATGAAATTCTGATGGTCTTTTCAGAAAAATTAGAATTCAGATTCAGAGCATGTATTACTATTTCTTCAATCAATCTTCCTATTCTTGAAGAACCTATTATTGATCAAGTATATGAAAAAGAGACACTGTTTGATAATTCTGGAGATAGTCAGCTTATCTTTCCAGAAGATTCTTTTAGTTACATGTACAGAAGGAATCTGAAGTATGAAACTCTTGAAGATTTTCTAAATGATGAATGGCCTGAAGATCAAATTTCAAAAGTGAGAATGTATGTACAAAAGCATGGAATTTAGGAATTACATGATTCTACTCTAATTAAGAAGATCAGGTGCTTAACTAAAACCGTTGAAGATGATCTATTCATTGTCAAATTTGGAGCTGAAAGAAGAGATGGTACTCTAACAGAGTTCTCTCAATTTGATATGTACAAGCTGAGGCTACAGGATAAACTTGCTATTCTGGCATTTTGTGTGAAGAAAAAAGAACATGAACTTGTTTATGAAGTAAGAAGGATCTTAGGAATCTATATCAGAAATCTTATCAAGCATGATTTTCAGCTAGCTTTAGAATTCAATTATCTAAAGTAAACCTTTTAGAGCCAGTACATATTGAAATACATGGGCTAACCAAAGTGTTTACAAATCCACGTATTAGTTTCATGTATGAAACAGAGGGTGTTAATAAGAAGACTTTCATTGTGTCTGACATACCAAAGTATTCAACTTCCACTTTGAACTGGCTTTTGAATTATGCTGAATGGTTCATTGCTGCATCTAATGTAAAAGAAGAGATAATCTATTTGATCAAGGAAAGGATCAATTTCAGAGATTGCATTAGAAAGAGCTATCTTGCTGGACATACAAGAGCGAATAAAATTAAAAGAGCTGATTATATTTTAAGCAATATGTATGATTTTCAGATTCATACTAAGAAACAAGATATTGAAGAAATTCTCAAGCTTTCTCAGAAGAAAATGCTCCTATCACTCAAGTTTCTGAATCTAAACATCTGCAAGAGCAAAGAATTGAAGAAAATGCTTTCACAATGTTTCTTGAATATTTTCATTCAGAAATGTTCATGCAATATGAACAAAAGTTCAATTACATTGATTGTTGGATCAAGAAGTCTTTTGGATGGAAGTAATGGTATTCAGAAATAATCAGAAAGATCAAAATCCCTGTAAGTGAAGCAAGAAAAGAAAGTCCAATTGTGAAAGTTATTACTGTAGATATAATGTCAAGAAACAATTATAACTATGCTTACTTCACTGTGGAAAGAAAGGATGGCGAGATCTCTACATTCTCAGAAGCAGATTTTCAGAATGTTCATCTTAGAGATTTACTCAGAGTCTACAGGAGTATCTATCCTTTTCATGATTCTATTGCTAAGTTCAAAAAATCTTTTCCAATTCTCAGAGATGGTCTTTACAGAAAATTCATTTGGGCTGCTAAAACATATTTTCAAGTTACCTATGTTCTGAACAAAGAAAAGGTTCATTTGAGTAGTCTGATAGATCCCAAACAATCAAGATTGTAGAAAGATTAAAGAACAAGAACAAGAATTAGATCACTGAAGTTGTATGTAGTATTGATCAATCAACTGTATTACAATATGTGCATCTTTACAAGTTCTATCTATCAACGTTACTTATAACAAACTATCAAACTATCTATTATATATAATTTGGAAAGGCTAAAGTTACAGTACAAAAATAACAGACATGTTCAGAACTACTTCTGAATATCTTCAGAACTTCTTCAGAAGTGTCTTCAGAAACCTCTTCAGAACTTCTTCAGAATCTTCAGAACTTCTGAAGTAGCCATTTCAGAAGTTATGCCTTAGGCTTTTCTTCTTTTATCTTCAGACTTCTGAATCTTTCTTTTCAGAACCTAGTCTTCTTTTGAAGCTACTTCCGATATCTAACAATCTCCCCCTTAGCTTCAAAAGTTTAAGTCATATTTCCAGATGTTTAGAATTTCTCAAACATCTTTAAGAATAAGCTTCCTATACTCAAGAATAGAGTCAATGATCCTTATCATTTCTTTTGCCAGCTTTTATGTACTTCTTCCATTCTTCATCACTAAGCTTCTTCTGTCTTTCGTTTTTCTTCTTCTCCAGTTTATCTCTTATAATCATAAGAGTTCCATTACAACACTTGTGGAATTCTTCAAATCTTACAAAGAGTAATCTATCAAAGCATTTGCAAACAAAACCTGGAGGCTGAACTACTAGAGTACTGCTTTTGAGATTTTCAATATTTGGTAAGCTTAGATTTGGAGCACTCATATGAACTTTCTCTTTGCTCAATACATAAGCCACTTGAAAATTTGTCTTGGTTGCCCAAATAAATTCTATGTACAAACCATCTTTAAGAACTGGGAAAGTTTTTCTGAACTCGGCAATTGAATCATGAAAAGGATATAAACTTCTGTAAACTCTTATCAAATCTCTGAGATACACATTTTGAAAATCAGCTTCTGTAAAGGTTGAGATCTCACCATCTTTTCTCTCAACAGTGAAGTAAGCATGCTTGTAATTGTTTTTCTGTATCAGATCAGATGTGATTACCTTCATTATTGGACTCTCTTTTCTTACTTCACTTACAGGAAGTTTGATTTTTCTGATTATGTCTGAATACCATTATTTCCATCCAGAAGATTTTTGAATTAAGCAATCAATATAATTGAATTTTTGTTCATATTCCATGAACATTTCTGGATGAAAGTACTCAAGAAACATTGTCAAAGCATGTTCTTCTATTCTTTGCTCTTGTAATTGTTCAGATTCAGACTTCTGAGGAATAGGAACAACTTCATCTAGAGTGTTTTCAGAAGCTTTTTCTTTTCCTTTTTCTGCTTCTTTAACTTCTGAGATTTCCATCTTCTGAGAGAGCTTTTGAATTTCTTCAATGTCTTGTTTCTTTGCATGAATCTGAAAATCATAGACATTGCTCAGAAGATAATCAGCTTCTTTGATTTGGTTTATTCTTGTGTGCCCAGCCAAAGAACTCTTTCTTACATAATCTCTGAAAAATATCCTTTCCTTGATCAAATATATTATTTCTTCTACAACATCAGAAGAAGGAAGATATTGTTCAGCATATTCTATTAACCATTTCAGAATAGAAGTTGAGTACTTTGGTATGTCTGAAACAATGAATGTCTTTGAAAGATATGCTCCTATCCTGTAAGTGAATCCCAAATCTGGATTTGTGAAAATCTTTGTAATTTCCTGTCTTTCTGTACTTTCAGGCTCCAAAAGATTGACACTTTTTAATCTGAATTCTAATGCCAATTGGAAATCATGTTTAATTAGATTTCTGATATAGATTCCGAGAATTCTCCTTATCTCAGAAACAGCTTCAGAATCTTCTCTGTTGACACAGAAATTCAGAATAGTGAGTTTATCCTGCAACCTTAACTTGTAAAAATCAAATAATGAAAATTCTGTTAAAGAGACATCTCTTCTTTCAGCTCCAAACTTTATTATATACAGATCACCTTCAAAAGCTTTAGATATACACCTGATCATCTTGATTAAGGTTGAATCATGCAGTTCTTATACCCCATATCTTTGTACATAAGATCTCACTTTTGAAATGTAATCCTTAGCCCATTTATCATTCACATAGTCTTCTAAGGTTGCATACCTGAGATTTCTTCTATACATGCTGAGATCAGTATCTTCTGGAAAGATAAGCTGACTTTCTACAGAGTTATCAAAAATCATATCACCTTCATAAACTTGATCAACTATAGGTTCTTCAAGAATAAGAAAATCAATCTGAGGGATATTTATGCAGTGTCTGAATCTTACATGTGGCTTATCTGCTGTAATCATCAAAATTTCATCTGTAAAGTCAAAAGCTTCCATATGACTTAAATCAATTTCAATTTCAAACCACTCAGCTGATTGATTGAAGAATTCTTTGAAAATTGTTAGTCTTTCATCCAAGAATCTACACTCCAAATTCCTTGGATAATTTAAAATAATGTAGCTCCAACAATATTGACTAACCAATATATACAAAGTTTAAGGAACTTCATTTTTTTTAACTATTCTCAGACCTTGAGGTTCCCATATAATCAGATCTCTGTTCTCATTTCTTTCAACTATTTCTTCATTCACTTCCATCTCTTCATCAAAGAGAATTACATCAGATAAATCACTTGGCTCTCCAATAATGTCTTCAAAAGCAAGATACTCATTCAACATTTCTTCATTTGAGTCAGGAATGATATCTGTGTCTTTAGAACTTAGCTTATTTTCAGAATCCAGAGATACTTTCTCAGTCTCATACCCTTCTTCCATAGTTTCTTCAGAAATGACTTTTTCAACTTCTAGACCTTCATCTTCTGCATGTAAAATATCTTCTATTGCTTCAGAAGTTCTATTGGTTTCATCATTTTCAGTGTTCTAAACTTCTTCTTCAGAAGTCTGAACTTGAGCTTCTTCAGAAGATTTTTTAGAAGTTTGACCTTGTGGAATATCAACATCTTCAAAGACTTTTTGTCTCTTCTCCCCTTCTTGATTTTCAGGATCATCCTGATCATCAAGACTACGTTTTAAAGTCTTTGCTTGTGAACCACACTCCAATGCAGAAATATGATTGTTCAAGGATACTTAAGAATTCTGAATAGTGGTTAATTGATTCAGAATCTGAGAGATGTCATCCTTTGTTGCAAATTCAGAAGCTGCTGTCTGAGTAGAAGAAGATGGCATAGAGGTCTTCAATGATTGAACAGTTGAAATAACTTCAGAGAAAGAGTCCAGAATGGCTTTTTGAAAGATGCTGAGTTCAGAAGTAGTTACAAGTTGGAATTCATTTAGTTTATCCACCATTTTCTTCTCCTATCCATTCAACCTATCCTCCATCACCTTACAGTTTTTATCTGTCAATTGCTTTATGTCCTTCTGAATCTTTGCAAATTCAGAAGTACAGAAATCCTTGAATTCTGAGAATTCAGAAGATATGGGTAAAGGTCCAAGACCAACAAATGGTCTTGTTTGCAGTCCTTCAGAAGAAGGTTGGCCTGTAGATGTCACAACATCATGAATCAATTGTGAGTCTGTTAATGGAGGTTTGGTGATGTTCACTCCACCAGGTCTTCCAACCAATCCTTGATACCCTGTAATAGGTATATCTATGGTTGTTGTGGCAAGGTGACTAACACTTTGCTTGTGGACATCTGAAAGATGTGTGCTTGTGTGAATCAAATCCACATTGAGTGGTTAAGAAGGCTCAAAGTTGAGTGGACTCTCATAATCAAAGTGCTCAATACTGTGAAGGGGGGACATATATCCTTCTTTTTCAAAAATAGGTTCTTCCAAGTGGGTACCTATTGGTGGATTAGCTACGTGCCCCATGTGTGTTAATGAAACACCCTTCTGTTGTGTTAATGAAACACCCTTCTGTTGAGAGATGGGTGAGTGGCTGGAGGGGTTAACAAGATTTGCCATGGGCTCACTGGCTTTTTAAATACTACCCACCAAAGGATGTGGAGTAATAGATGATGTGGGTGCCCGGTCTTTTACTTGTGGTCTCCCCTCTTCAGTTCTTTTTCTCACTCTTCTACCCACCCTCACATTTTCATTTTTTCTCTTCACACCATGAGGTTGTTCTCCCCCATGAACAGCCTCCCCACTCCGCCTAGGTATTCTAGACACCTCACAATGCTCACCACTCTTGTTAGAATCAGGGGAAGAGACTACTGGTTTAGGTAGTCCCATAGATTCACAATACTCATTCAAATACCTATTTGATGTTTTACAAGTGCAAGTAAATAAGGTGGTAAAGGTAAAGCATTTGGGAATTGTAGTTTAGCATTTGGTGGTCTAAGATTATCCATTGAGAAAAGGGGAACATGTACCTCATGTGTCAGAACAGGAATGGTAGGAACAACTTTCATTGCCCCTTTGGTGAAGGTTTGAATTGATGCTTAATACTTACACAGACATATTCATCATGCCTAATTTACTTACCAAAAAATTAAAACGTTTTTCATCAAGTGCTTTGGTAAATAAATCAGCTAGTTGATAATCAGTCTGAACAAAAAACATTTCAATATTAACTTTTTCAACATGATCTCTGATAAAATGATATCTGACATCAATGTGCTTACTCTTTGAATGTTGGACTGGATTTGCAATAATTGCTATGGCACTTTTTGAATCACAATAATGAGGAATCTTTTTGAATATGTATCCATAGTCTTTTAATTGTGTTTGCATCCAAATAACTTGTGAGCAACAAATTGCAGCAGCAACATATTCAGCTTCTGTAGTAGAAGTTGAAACACATTTCTGCTTCTTTGAAGACCAACTCACAAGTCTATCACCTAAAAATTGACAGGATCCAGATGTACTTTTTCTGTCTAGTTCGCAACCACCAGGATCTGCATCTGTGAAAGCTGTTAGCTCAAAACCAGAATCCTTTGGATACCAAAGTCCCAAAGAAGGAGAACCTTTGAGATATCTAAGGATTCTTTTAGCAGCAAGAAGATGAGATTCCTGAGGATTGGCCTGATATCTAGCACAAATACATGTAGCAAACATTATATCAGGTCTACTAGCTATTAAGTAAAGAAAAAAATCCAATAATGCCTCTGTATTTTTTCTGATCAACAGATTTTCCATTTAAATCAGGTTCTAATTTTGTTGCAGTGGCCATTGGAGTTTTAATACTAGAACAGTCAGTCATGTCAAACTTCTTAAGTAAATCAGAGATATACTTAGATTGATTAATGAATATGCCAGTGGGTAGTTGTTTTACTTGAAGACCAAGAAAAAATGTTAACTCTCCTATCATACTCATTTCAAATTCAGTTTGCATGATTTTCTCAAAATTTCTACAAAATTTTGGATTTGTAGAAGCAAATATAATATCATCTACATATATTTGTATTAAGATCATATCATCACCTTCCTTTTTCAGAAATAAAGTTGTATCAGCAGTACCTCTTTTGAACTTGGAATTCAGAAGAAAAGTTGTAAGAGTATCATACCATGCTCTTGGTGTTTGCTTAAGACCATATAAGGCTTTGTCCAAAATGTAAACATGATCTGGAAATTATTTGCTTACAAAACCTTCTGGTTGTTCAACATACACCTCTTCATGAAGAATTCCATTCAGAAATGCACACTTAACATCCATTTGAAAAACGTTCATGTTTTTGTGAGCAGCATAAGCAAGAACGATTCTGATAGCTTCTAGTCTGGCAACAGGAGCAAAAGTTTCATCATAGTCAATGCCCTCTTGTTGACAATACCCCTTAGCTACAAGTCTTGCTTTATTTCTCACAATAATCCCATGTTAATCCTTTTTATTTTTGAAAACCCATTTGGTGCCAATGATTGATTTACCTCTTGGTTTAGGAATCAATCTCCAGACTTTATTTCTTTCAAATTGATTTAGCTCATCTTGCATGGATAAAATCCAGTATGGAACTTGAAGTGCTTCACATGGCTTTTTGGGTTCCATATTGCTTAAAAAATTCACATACAGACATTCATTTGCTGTGGCTGATCTTGTTCGTACACCTTTTGATGCATCACCAATAATCTGATGAATTGGATGACTTGATGTCCATTTGTTCACATTTGGCAATGGTTGAACAAATGAAACATTGTTGAATGAATCATAATCATCAATGATTGCTTGAGTTTCAGTATCATGATTAATAGCTGAATGTAGATCTGAAGTCTCCCCCTCAAATTTCTGTACTGGTTCAGAAATAATCTGCACAGGTTCAGAAACATGAACAACAGGTTCAGAAGTAACTTGTATTGTTTCTGAAATAATTTGTACAAGGTCAGAAATGGGAAATTCTAAATTGGTGGTCCATAAGTATTTGATATTGTTGATGCTGTAGATTCTTGTTCTGGAATATTTCTGAGTAGAGAAAGATTTTGATAATCTGCAGAGACATTCACAGAAATATCAAATAAGTCTTGACATAAGGTATCCAAATTTGTTTTAAGAAAATTTTTAGAGTCAGAAGTGAGATTTGTCTTGTTGCATTCTGAATCCAAAACTTCAGAAACTTGGTTAAGTTTGAGTTCTGGACTGTCTTGTTCAGAAGACAGTTCAGAACTGTATGCTTTGAATCTTTGAGAATAGCCAACAAAGATACCAGCTGTACCCTTAGGTGAAAATTTATCTAGATGCTGTGTATCATTCAGAAGAAAACACCTGCAACCAATTTTTTAAAAATAATCAATAGAGGGTTTTCTTTGTTTAATAATTTTACAAGGAGTTTTAAGTAGTTTTCTATTCAGAATTGTGCTATTCTGAGTAAAACGTGCAGTTGCAATTGCTTCAGCCTAGAGAGATAAAGGAAGTTCAGAATATGTTAGCATGGTCCTTGCAGCTTCTACCAAAGTTCTGTTTTTCCTTTCAACAACACCATTATGTTTTTCCTGGCAGCGGAAAAATTATGTGAAATACAAACAGATTCCAAAAAATTCAGAAGTGTAGAATTAGTAAATTCTGTGCCATTATCACTTCTGATCTTTTGAACTGGTAGTTGAAGAAGAACTTGAATTTTCTTCAAAAAAGGAATGAGTCTTTCTGAAGTATCAGATTTGAGTCTTAAGAACTCAACCCAAGTATATCTTGAATTTTCATCTACAATCACAAGAATATACTTCTTTCCACCCACGCTTTGAGTCTTCATTGGTCCACATAAATCCATATGTAACATTTCAAGTGGAGCTTTACATGAAGATATCATTTTCAGAGGATGGGAACTTCTTTTGATTTCCCTAGTTCACATGCAGAGCATAAAGAATTCTTTTCAAATATGATCTTTGGTAGTCCTCTTACATAGCCGTGTCTTTCCAGTTCAGAAATGGCTTTGAAGTTCAGATGTGACATTCTTCTATGCCAAAGCCAACTATCATTTCTCATTGTTGTGGAAATGTAGCACACTCCTTGTAATTGACCATTTGCAGTGAAAGTTGCAGTGTAGATATCTCCGTCTCTATAAGCAGTTAACTCATATTTGTTTGATGAACTCAGAACATGACAGTAGTCTATATCAAAATTTACCTTCCAATACTTGTCACAGAATTGACTTATACTGAAGAGATTATGTTTAAGACCTTCCACATAGAAAAATTTCATCACTTTAACATCTCCTTTGGAAAAAGTTCCATATCCTCTCACATAACCTTTTGCATTATTTCCAAAGCTAACTGTTCCTCCATATCGTTCATGATAATCAGTTAAAAGTTCTTTGAAAGGTGTCATGTGTCTTGAACATCCAGAATCTAAGACCCACACATGACATATCTGCAAAAATGATTATTGAGATTTAGGTACCCATTTAAGAATGGGTCCTGTGAGATTAGTCAAAAACTTTGAATCTCTGAATTTTGACTTAATCTTCTGAATTTCAGAAGTTAGTTCAGACTTTTTTAATTTGTCAATTTTAGTATTACTTTGAAGTTTCTTTTTATTTTTGTTTTTGTTTGCCAATGTAACTGAAAATTTCTGAACTGATTTCTCAAGATATGTCTTATTTGTTTTGGAGTTCAGATGAAAACTATGATGACCACAGTTAATGTAGTGAATATGATTCTTCAAAATATTTAATAAAGCAATAGATGAACAAGAATCAACATTGTTTGATTTGTCAACAGAATTTCTTTTATTTACTTTATTAACTCTTGGTACATCACTTTTCTTTGAATTTGAAAAATTATCTAGTTTGTCTTTCTTTGATAGTCTTTCTCCTTTCTTTCTCCAAACTAAAGTGGATAGCTCTATAAAAGATAAGAAATGAGGATTAGTATAAGAAATTCTTTTACTTACTTTAGTTGTAATTTCAGATTTCGGATTTGAATTCTGAACTTTAGAAGTTGAATTGGAAGATTGTCCTTTTTCAAACTTTTTAATTCTGGTTGCAAAATAAGATGATGATATTGAAGATACAGGTGTTTTTGTGGATATTGGAGTATCATTTGATGAAGTAGAAGAAGTTACAGTTTTCAGAAATTCAGGTTTCAGAAAAACAGTATTAAACTTGTCAGAAGGAACTTTGGTTCTTCTCATTTTAAAATTTCTCCTTTAGTCATATTTGATTGTAATTTATAAACCAAATATCCATCTTTATCAATAACTTGAACCATAGAATCATCATCATCTTCTGAATCTGAAGCATTCATTAAATCTGAGAATTTATCTTGAGTCATGCTAGATGCAAAAGATTTTTGATTTAAAATATTTTCAGACTCATCATCAGAATTATCAAAAATAATTTCTGAATTCTCATTATTATCTTGTGAAGATTCAACATCTGAGAATTCATCATATTTTTCTTCATGAATAGATTTATTATTAGAATTATCTTCTTTTAGAACTTCAGATAAACTTTCAGAAGTAGGTTCAGAAGATAATTCAGAAATTTTCTCAGTTTTAATGGATGGTTCAGATTTTTCTTCAGAAATAGGTCCTGATTCAGAAGTAAGTTCAGAATTGTTTATAATATTCTTATGCATTACTTCTGTTTCAGAAATTGTCTCTGTTTTACCAAAATTAAGAGATTTTTCATCAGAAAATAGAGTCTCTGATTTTACAAAAGGAATTCTTTCAGGCAAAGAGAGATTAACAGGTTTGGATATGACACCTGTAGTAGTTTCATTAAAAAATTTCATTTTTGAATAGTCATAAAGATTTGCAGGTGCCTTTTTTAGAATTTGACTTTCATTATATCCCAATCCTGCCTTGATGTTATAAAATTTTGAATTCTGAGCCTGGTTAGTTAAAATATTCAGGGTCTGTTCTGTTTGTCCTCTTTTAAAGTTCAGATCTTCCAATCCCTTTATCTTTTTGTAAAGATCAAGTCTTTCTTGATTCAGAAAGTACTTTTTAACATTCAGAATTTCTTTTTCAGATTTTTCATTTATGATATCTTTTTGTAAACTTTCCATCTTTTCTTTTAACAATAATTTTTTTCAGAAAATTTTTCAAGAGATTGTTCAGCTTCTTGGCAATTTTGTTTATAGATTTTGACTTTCAGCTCTGAATTGATTTACCAATATTCTTTCACCTTTAATTCTGTTTCTTAGATTTTCAAATTCAGAATACATATTCTGGACTTGATTTTGCATTTCAGAATCTCCAGAATGTTGTTCAAAATTTGGTTCAGAAGAGTATTCTATTTCAGAATTTAGTTCAGAAGATGAAGAAATTACCTCAGAATCATGTGCATGTTTGTCTTCTGGATCCATTTGGCACATATAGCAGTTTGAGGCATAGTGAGCTACTTCTTCATTGTATTCACCATCACTCCAGTTTAACCAATCCTCTTCATATTTGGTTACCAAAGCTGGATTAAGCTCCTTCTTCTTAGCTAGAAGACGCTTTTTCTCATAGTAGCCTGAGTTTTTTACTTTGGGCATTTTGCACTGTCTTGCATAATGAGCAGACATACCACAATTAAAGCATCTTGCTGGTTCAGATGTCTCAGTTTGACCATCATCTTGACTTTAGTTGAGACCAACTTCAGACTTTGGTTTATTCTGATATTTTTGATTATATCTTTGAGTGAATTGCCTTGTCAGAAAAGCAATATTATTAGAAATTCTCTTAAGTTCTTCATTTGATTCATCTCCATCACATAAATTTGTTTATGGGATCTCACAGATTTTGCTCTTAGCAGAAATGGCATAGAATTATTATACTTCTTGCTTAACAAGGCTACTGTTTCATTTGCCTTCTTTTGTTCATCCTGTCTAGTTTTGATTTTGTTTTCTTGTTGAAACAGAATACCATAGACATCATGAATGGATTTTCTAGATAAATTTCTAGTAACCATGTTATCAGAGAAGCTTGACCATTCATTACCCAAGTTGTTCAGAAATTTGTTGTTTATCTCAGAATTTGATTTTTGAACACCATTTCTTCTTAGATCATTCAGAATATTGTTGAGTCTATGATAAGTCTCTGTAATAGATTCATTTTTTTTATACCTGAAGTTCTCATAAGTACCCACACAGATATTCAATCTTTGTGCTTGGGCTTTGGTACTACCCTGCATTTGAGCTTCAACCTCTTCCCACATGGCTTTAGCAGATGTTAAGCTATCTACCCTATTGAATATCTCATTAGGAATAGCCATTGTAAGAAGAGTTAATGCCATTTTGTCAACTTTAGCTAGAGCTTTCTCAGCAGTACTGTACATACCTGGGATTTTCTTGATTCTTGATGCAAGTATCTCAGGAGTAGATTCAGTTCTTGGAACTGATGGAATTTCCACATAGACCTCCAGAGGGCCATTTACAATTCATTGCATTAAAGCTTCGTCAATATTATCCAAGAATTGAATCATCTTGATTCGCCACTGATGATATTCACCCAAAAACAGAGTTGGTGGTTTAGTTTCTGATCCGATGGACACAATTTCTTTCGACATCTATGATTTGAAAATAGATCGAGAATTCACCTGAAATTGAATCTTGAATTTATCAATCAAGAAAATCAAG
This sequence comes from Silybum marianum, assembly GCA_036898165.1. Taxonomy (NCBI): domain Eukaryota; kingdom Viridiplantae; phylum Streptophyta; class Magnoliopsida; order Asterales; family Asteraceae; genus Silybum; species Silybum marianum. The sequence continues at coordinate 6,666,206 of CM072540.1, read as the reverse complement.
AACTGCCAGATCTGACAAGTTCTTCTCTGAATGTCAAGAACAGATGAATTGGCTCTGATACCAATTGATAGATCCCAAACAATCAAGAATGTAGAAAGATTAAAGAACAAGAACAAGAATCAGATCACTAAAGTTGTATGTAGTATTGATCACTGAACTGTATTACAATATGTGTATCTTTACAAGATCTATCTATCAACGTTACTTATAACAAACTATCAAACTATCTATTTATATACAATTTAAAAGGCTAAAGTTACAGTACAAAAATAACAGACATGTTCAGAACTACTTCTGAACATCTTCAGAACTTCTTCAGAAGTGTCTTCAAAAACCTCTTCAGAACTTCTGAAGTAGCCACTTCAGAAGTTATGCCTTAGGATTTTCTTCTTTTATCTTCAGACTTCTGAATCTTTCTTTTCGGAACCTAGTCTTCTTTTGAAGCTACTTTTGATATCTAACATAGTCCAAACTTCAGCCTGCCAAACATTGAGAATCTTAAAAGAAACGCTCTTGTTATTCAGCCTCCAGGATTTGTATGTAAATGCTTTGAAGAGTTGTTGTTCATAAGATTTGAAGAATTACATAAATGTTGCAATGGAACTCTGATGGCTATAAAAGATAGATTGGAAAGGAGACAGAACAAAAGACAAAAGAATCTAAGTGATGAAGAATGGGAAAAGTACAAAAAGCTTGCCAAAGAGATGGTTAGAATCATTGAATATTTGTTGGAATACAGAAGTCTTATTCTTAAAGGTGTCAGAAAAATCTTAAACTTCTGGAGTTATGATTTGAACTTTTGAAGCTAAGGGGGAGATTGATAGATATCAGAAGATAGCTTCAAAAGAAGACTGGGTTCTATTTGAAGAAAGAAAGGTTCAGAACTCAGGAGACAAGAAAGGCAAAGCCTAAGGCATCACTTCTGAAGTGGGTACTTCAGAAGTTCTGAAGATTCTGAAGAAGTTCTTAAGAAGTTCTGAAGATGATTCTGAAGATACTTCTAAAGAAGTTCTGAAGAAGTTCCGAAGTAGTTCTGAACATGCTTGTCATTTTTGTACTGTAACTTTAGCATTTCTGTTTGTATATAAATAGATAGTTTGTTAGATAGTTAGATCTAACGTTCATAGAGATGGTAAAGATACATACGTTGTAATACTGTTCAGTAATCAATACGATATACAACTTCAGTGACATAATTCTTGTTCTTGTTATTTAATCTTTCTACATTCTTGATATTTTGGGATCTAACATGCAGTACGGGCAGCTGGACCAGAAATTAAACGACTGCCAAATGGAATACCGCTTATCTCTGTTCCTCCTAAAGAACAGAGAAAAGAGGTCCCCATTTATCCAGATTTCCTTGGAGTGTGTATTCAAGCTAAGCCTTGTTTGGAACTTGAAAAAGAGGCTGAAATCAAGCAAAAAGCAAAACCTGTGCAACAATTTCTGAAGCCACAGCCTCATAAGTACACTCGTGAACAAAAAGCAAAATGGAAAATAATACTCATGTTCCTTCTGTTTCAGTAATTTCGTCAAAAGAGCAAAGTGAGTGGATTCCTTAGAAGAAAATGACAGAGAAGAATTCAATAGTTCAGAAACATAAGTTTAGGCTAGATAAGAAGTTTATTCGAACTACTGATACTAGAATAGAGAAAAAATAAAAATATTGTAATTATCATTCCAGCAATAAAAATTCAATGAAGTTTTTTATGCCTCAGAACTCTGAATGCTTCTCTCCATTTTTTAAACTCAAAAAATTCTTCTCAAGTTCTTACAATAAACGCTTCAACTCGAATAACCAGAAGAAAAAGAATTTTAAATCCAAAACAGGCAATCCAGAAGCCTCTGGAAGGCCTGCAATATCTTTTGAGTCAAAAGAAAAATCAACACAGAATCTTACATCTAACTACAAAGGACCCACTATGAAATGGGTACCTAAATCTCTCTGATTCTAATTGCAGAAACAGCGTGTGCATATCTGGTATCTTGACTCTGGATGCTCGAGGCACATGACTGGAACAAGAAACTTACTCTCCATGTTCAATGATAAATCTGGTGTAGCAGTAACGTTTGGAGATAATGGTAAGGGTCAAATAAAAGGCTACGGTAATCTACAAGAAGGCAATATTACCTTATCAAAAGTAGCTCATGTTTCTGGATTGAAACATAATCTTCTAAGTGTGAGTCAACTCTGTGATGCTAAAATGTTAGTTGTTTTTTATGAAAAACATTATTACTTAATGTCTAAGGCAGGACAACTGCCGTGGAGAGATGACAGAATAGGTAACCTGTACATGATGAACTTCACTTCAAAGATGGTATAGAAACCCTCTGTCTTGTCTCCAAGAAGAGTGAAGTAGCTCGGCTCTGGCATCACACACTCTCTCATCTAAACTTTCAAACTCTTGAATTACTTGTAAAAGATAACCTGGTTGAGGGCCTCCCAAAGGTTCACTTCCAGTAGGATCATCTCTGCCCTGCATGTGAAATGGGAAAAAATAAAAAGAGCCTCTCATAAAACAAAGAGTGATCATTCTTGTGTAAGGCCTCTGCAAATGCTACATGTTGAGCTCTATGGTGTCATTGCTGTGTAGAGTCTTTCGGGCAAAACGTATATACTTGTGCTAACTGATGAATATTCCAGGTAAACTTGGCTTGCCTTTGTGCGACAAAAGTCAGAAGTCCCAGTGGTATTAATCAACATAATGAAGAGAATACAAGTGCTTCTGAATAAGAATATCCAACAGTTGAGAAGTGATAATGGTAATGAATTCAAGAATACCAAACTTGATGAGTATCTAACAAATGAAGGAATCTCACAAAACTTCTCAGCTATACGCACTCCTCAACAAAATGGTGTGGTAGAAAGAAGAAATCGCACTCTAGTTGAAGCAACAAGAACTATGCTTGCAGCTTCTGGTCTTCCCACACATTTCTGGGCTGAGGCTGTATCTAATGCATGTTTTACACAAAACAAATCTATAATTGTCAAGAGACATCTCAAAACCGCATGTGAGCTTATCAATAATAGAAAACCTACAGTTAAATACTTACATATTTTTTGTTGCAGGTGTTTTATTCTGAATGACCGTGACAAGCTTGGAAAATTGGACAAGAAATCTGATGAAGATAAATTCTTGGATATTCTCTGACCTCAAAAGCTTTCAGAGTATACAATGTCAGAACCAAGACAGTCATGGAAAGCATTAACGTCGACTTTGATGATCAAACACACATGACTTATGATTATTCTGATTCAGAACTCAAGCTTAACAACGTAACTTCTGACTATCTGTCCAGCCCAGAGAATCTGAAATTGATGCCATATTCAATGATTTTCTCGGAGAAGAAATTGCATCTAAAAATATAGTCAGAAATCCTCAAGTCAATATATCAGAAGTACTGCAAGCCTCTGGAAATCACCCTCTCAGGATCCTCTATGTCCTAAAGTTCAAATGCAAGTCCAAAGGAATCTGAGTCAAGTCCAAATTCAATTTCCTCTCGGCCTTCATTTGAGGGGGAAAAATTAGACTCAACTCCTGAGGTGGAACTTCAAATTCCAGAAGATACTCTACAGGTTCCAGAAGTGGAAATTAAACCCCTACAAGTCTCCCAGACTCGTATGAAGAGATGGACAAACGCTCATACTTCCGATCAAATGATTGGTGATCCCTCTGTTGGTGTCCAAACAAGATCTGCCACTGCTAACGAGGCTTTTTTTGTAAATTTTTTAAGCATTGTGGAACCAAAGAAAGTGCATGAAGCTCTGCAAGAACCCAGCTGGATAGATGCAATGCAAGAAGAGCTTCTTCAATTTGATAGAAACAAAGTTGGAAGCTTGTACCATTACCTAAAGATAAAACAACAATCGACACTAAATTGGTCTTTAGAAATAAGAAGGATGGAGATGGAATTGTGATCAGAAACAAAGCAAGGCTAGTAGCTAAGGGTTATTGTCAAGAAGAAGACTTTGGATATGATGAAACCTTTGCCTCGGTAGCAAGGTTAGAGGCAATTAGATTGTTTTTGGCCTTCTCTGCATACACAGATTTCAAAGTATTTCAAATGGATGTCAAATGTGCCTTTCTGAATGACAAACTTAAAGAAAAAGTATACGTTCAACAACCCCTGACTTTGAAAATGCAACTCATCCATAATATGTTTATCTTCTGTATAAAGCTCTGTATGGTTTGAAACAAGCTCCCACAGCCTGGTATGAAAGCTTATCAAAGTTTCTGATTGACAATAAGTATGAGAAAGGTAAAATCGATACTACTCTGTTCATCAAAAGGCGCAAAGGTGAGTTGACAGTCATTCAAATTTATGTGGATGATATTATTTTTGGTTCTACAAATCTAGCAGAAGTTGAACTGTTTTCAAAAACTAATAGAAAGTGAATCTTAAATTAGCATGAGGGGAGAATTAACTTTCTTCCTAGGGCTCTAAGTCAAACAGACTACCTCTGGAATTTTCATAAACCAAGCCAAGTATGTGTCTGACATTTTAAAGAAATATAAACTTAACAATTCCACTACCATGAAAACACCATCTCACCAAACACAAAGCTTGACTCTGATCCCTCTTGAAATCTGGTAGATGTCAAGAACTATAGAGGTATGATTGGATATTTTCTGTATTTAACTGCAAGTAGACTAGATTTAATGTTTGCCACATGTATTTGTGCTAGATATCAAGCCAATCCAATAGAATCTCATTTGGCTGTTGTGAAAAGAATCTTCAGATATCTAAAGGGAACACCCTCATTGGGCCTCTGATCACGCAGGATGCAAATTAGACAGGAAAAGCACCTCTAGAAATTGGCAAATTCTGGGGAACAGGCTAATAAATTGGAAATCCAATAAGCAAAACTGTCTTTCAACCTCTACATCAGAAGCATAATATGTTACTGCTGCTAGTTGCAGTTCACAAGTCATTTGGATGAAAACTCAACTCAGAGATTACAGACTTGTATATGACAAGATTTCTATTCTCTGTGACTCAGAAAGTGCAATAACCATCACAGAAAATCCAGTGTAGCACTCAAAAACCAAGCACATTGATGTCATGTATCATTTTATAAAGGATCATGTGGAAAAAGGTACCATTGGAATGTACTTTGTCTCCACTGATTACCAACTTGATGACATTTTCACAAAGGCTCTGGATGAAGACAGATTCAATTTTTTAATCAGCTAGTTGGGCATGCTTCATATGTGATACATATTCAGAAGCTATTCCTCAAAAGCATGTCTTTCTTATCATCTTCTGCTTCTGAACTCATCTTATTGTTGCTAACATACCACAAGCCTCTTATTACATTAAATTTATCTCTGCATCTTAAATTGTTTATTTTTCATGATTTTATGAACCAAGCACAGTTTAAGGTGGAGCAGAGATATAAAGCATGCTCATTTCAAGGGGGAGGAAATCTGAATTTCTAGGCACCTTTCATATTCCAGAAGATAACTTATCCAGATGTCTCTTACACGACTATCGAATCTTCTAGTTTGTCAACATTCAAAAATACCTAATACATCCAAGACTTCTGTACCACAAAACCCTTTGGTATGTCTTAGAAGCCTACTGAATACATTTTTCTCTGCAAATTTCTGAATTTCATTTTCTTTTGGACTAACTGCCGTCAAGGTTATCTAGAAGCTTCTGAACTAATGAAATTTCCTCTGAAAATTCATTCAAATAGGAACAAACCTTCCCTTGGTCCCAAAACATTTTTCTTCGACCAATTAACTGATTATAAATATCTCTCAAAGAATCTTTGTTGTTTCAATGGTAAAGGAAAATTGTTTGAAGGCTAACATAGTCATCCAGAACTCATGTACATACCTCTTGCCTCCAAGGCCATACAAAAGTCTCTTTTATAATTATCAAGCCTTCTGGAAGAACATTGTCAATAAGCACTTAAGCAGAATTATCTTTTAAATTTCTCTTGCCGTCAAGGTTACTAAAAGGATTATTTCTCTTTATTTCTTTATTTTTAATGCGTCTATTTTAAACCCTCTACTGGTTATCAAACGGTTATTTTTATAAGACCTAGTAGATTGCATTTTCATTTAATTTTCTGAGATAAATATTTCAAATCATGAATTCAAGGGAAAATGTTTGGGTTCTCTACACTTATCTCACGCTCAAACGGATCTTTTTCTAACAAAAGACACATGTCAAAACCCATCACTGACAAATATGAACCATCAAGACAAGCGTCCTTTTTCTAACAAAAGACACATGGTACGCATGCCCTGTTGATGTGTACACCACATCATCAAAACCGATTCCTATCCTTTTACCACTTGAGTACAAATTTCACTCCCAATATTTAAACTCGAGTCTCCGTCATTTCCAATTTTTTACCGTTCTCATCGCTCTCGAATTTCTTGCTATTACAAGAATCTTACTGCTCAAAGTCTGAAAGTTCACTAAAAACCCTAACCCCCAAATGGCTGCTCCAAGTGAAAACCTTGCAAATGTGCACAATGAAGAAGTACAAATGATCGACTCGACTGCTGAAATCCCTCAGTTAGTGATCCTGCCAAGTAAACCCAACAATTTCCAAGTAATCCTCGATCCCTATTCTTTCTCTGAAGACTATCACATCATGATTGAAGTCCTCCAAAATCATCCACTAAACAGAGCCCTGACCATAGCCAACACCAACATCCATGATATTTTTATCAAAGAAGTGTGGCAAACCCTCTCAATACAAGATGAATACACTCTCATTGGTAATTTTTGTCTACCAAATGAAGAACAACCAGTAAAAGTGCCAATAACTAGGAAAAAATTGCTAAACTCTTCCAACTACCTTGAGCAGAACCCATCTCTGGGAAAACAACGTTCACACACCAAATCCTGATCTTGAACAGAACCCATCTTCCGAAGTATTGGTGCAATTTCTGGAATTCCTAGGGTACAACCAGAAGCTTACTCGACTTTCTGACTTCAAGAGGCAGTGCTTACCTCCAATGTGGAATGTTCTGAGTTCCATTCTAAACAAGAGTCTCACATGCAAACTTTGATCTATAAATCAAGCCAGCACAAACATCATCACAATGATGTATGCTATCTTCTTCAATCGCCCTCTGGACTATACAGACTTGATCTTCCAAGAATTATGTGGAGCTATAAACAACAGGGATCTTTCAATCGAGAGGAACAAACCCCCTTTTGCACTATTGTTTCCTAGGTTTATAGAATTATTCATTCAAGGAGCAATAACAAGATTCAAAATCACTTGTGTCCAACCTTTTGGAAAAATACATGTAATGAAAACTCATCATCCCACGATACACAAGGATTGCTACACAACACAGCGCGAAATCTGCAGGTATATGCTTAACCTGGTACCTTGCACCTATTCTCTTCTCCTCAACTATAGAAACTCTATGGTAATCTTAGAACAGAGATTACTTACCTCTGAATACTTAGAAGGCAATGTAGAAACTGAGGGGTTGAATGAGACTGGGATTGAAAAAAATTAGCGTGAAAACCCGAGTGATTCTTCCCATGCCGAGCGTCTTTTAAAAGAAACAACAGAAGATGTCCTCATGGAAACAACTGAGTGAATCCAGCCGAGTCCATCCAGAACTACCACAACGACTAGGGTTGATGCCAACACATCTTCACCTATTGAAATAGGACTTGAGCTCAGTCCAAACCCTAACCCTGAAACCATCCGAGCAGAAGATACTTCTTGTTTTTTATTACTCAAGCACAACCGGGGAAACCTCCTCATCATCTTCCTCTCGAAAGGATGATGATACTAATATAAAAGTTCCATCGCCCCAAAACTCGCCACAACCTACACACATCGATGTCTCTGTGACCGATGATATAGACTAGATGGCAGTTGGTACGTCCATACTAACTCCCAATCCAGAAGCCAACGAATTCCCATCAGAGGGGTCATGGCAATAGGGCACACAACGTACTTCAATATTCAATATGTTTAAGGGTACGCACACTGTTATTGACTCTCCACCCTCTGATGTTGGAGATCAAGTGAATACAGTCAGAACATCAGAAGAGGTGTCTTGTAGGAGCCCTCAAAGACATGATGGAAGTCCCTCCACACTCAACGTACAAACAGGTGTGAATGAGGGCCCCTCTGGACGCGAGAAAAAAGATGCTCCATGTGTTGGAGAAGCATCGGTTACCCCTCCACCTGATTTTGTAATAAATGTTGCGTTCCAAGCTTTGATTGACAAATTCAATAATGTCAATGCTAAGTTTGTTTCAAAGATCAATACTGCCCTAATAGCTGAACTATTTCAGAAAGTATCTACCCTAGATACTTCTGTGATATCACTCACTACAACAGTTAAATCCATCTTGGCACATCATGAAACTCGGAAGAAAGCTAAAGAAGAAAGTGTATGTAAAAAGGTAGAGCTTAAACGAAAAAGATCTGAGGATCAGGATCAAGATCCTTCAAATCCTCAGAAGGGGGAGAAAAAGCAGCATACAGGTCCTTCATCTGAACCAACTAAAGAACAATCAACTTCTGAGCCTGTTCAAGAGCTAAGTCAACCAACAGAGAAGACTACAGAGCAAGTACAGCCACAAGAAAATCCTTCTGCTCCAATAGTTCATGCAACACCCTTGGCAATGCGCCCTTGCCAAGAAATCGAGAAGCTGCTAATGTCATTTTGAATTTGGAAAGAACAAGAAACCAAATTCCACGAAGACAAAGGAATACAACTACAAGGGCCAGAGTTCCTGCTTCTGTGCCACTATCATCCTCTGTACCTCAACATCAAGCATCTACCTCTTCACAAAATGATCAAACTAATCTTCCAGAAGAAAACACCACAAAGGATCAAACCTCCTCTAAAATTCCAACTTCGGTAATTCAGGAAACCATCTCAATACCAGTGACAAATAAACCAGATGGTCCAAGTTATGAACTTCCAATCTCGGCAAACCAAGAGTCTATCACAGAAGATCAAGCTGAAAAAGAAGAACAAGACAAGACAAGACTCTTACTGATCCTGAGAGAAAGTTAAGAAGAATTGTAGCTAAAATCAATATGGACTCAGAGCAAATCCAAAGAGTTGCTCCATCTCAAACTTCTGCGGTAAGAGAAACAGTCTTAAGATGCATGTATGTTGTAACAGAAGAAAGAGTCGCATTAATGCTACCTAACTTTGCAAAGGATTACCAGGTAAGTGATGAAATCGGGTCAAAATTCTTACATCATAGGCAAAACCGAAAAAACGTCTTCTCTTCTTCTCCTATCAGAAGAGTTTCTTGAGTAAAACATGTGAAGTTTGAAGACTCAGAAATTGTCTACACTGTCTATCAGGTGGAAAGAGCAAATAAACAAACATGTTATTTATGTGACAACGACTTGCTCTCTCTAAATCCTTCTGTTTCGATACCTCTAGGAAGGGTTATGAAGCAAAAGAGAGAATCAAACACACAAAGCCAAGACAAAGTTGAATATAGAAAGAAGGTTGACATCCAGATAGGATTTGAACGACAAGTAACTGTGTTAAGTATAACTGCTCCAAATGAAGATAGGGAAGGGATTGGGCATCTCAAAATTGGGCACATCATACTTGAACTAGAAGAAGGAGTAGTATTTAGAAGACCAGGAAGAAGAAGATTTTTCAGAGTCTAGGAGTGATAGGACCCAAACAATCAAGATATCAATATATGAAAAGACTATGACAGGAATGATAATAGCCAAATGTAATATGTATTGATTGAATGTACTGTATTACAGAATATGTCTTTACAAGGTTTATGAAAACATTCGTTTTAACAATCTAACTAACTATCTATTTATACATACAATGGAAAGACTAAAGTAACATAGCATTCATAACAGACAAGTTCAGAATAGGTTCTGAACTCCTTCAGATCTTCTTCAGATGTGTCTTCAGAACTTCTTCAGAACCTCTTCAGAAGTGTCTTCAGAACTTCTTCAGATCTTTTTCTCTTTAAAAACCAGTGCCTTTTGAAGCTATTATGATATCTCTATCAATCTCCCCCTTAGCTTCAAAAGTTCAGATCATACTTCCAGAAATTCAGAATTTCTCTTACGTCCTTCAGAATTAGTCTTCTGTATTCAAGTAAGGATTCAGCAACTCTAACCATTTCTTTTGCAAGTTTCTTGTGCTTCTCCCAATCTTCATGGCTCAGATTCTTTGGTCTTCTATTCTGTGTTTTTACCAAACGATCTCTGATTGCCATGAGAGTTCCATTGTAACATTTGTGGAGTTCTTCAAATCTCACAAATAATAGTTCCTGAAAGCATTTACAAACGAAGCCAGGAGGATGAATTACTAAAGTGCTTTTCTTCAAATTCTGAATATTTGCTAAACTCAGATTTGGTTTTCTTAAGTGTACTTGTTTCTTGTTTAGAACATAAGCAACTTGGAAATCAGTCTTTGCAGCCCATATACATTCTCTGTATAATCCATCTCTAAGCACTGGAAAAGATTTTCTGAACTTGGTGATTGAGTCATGGAAGGGATAAAGACTTCTGTAAACTCTGATTAGATCTCTGAGATATATATTCTGAAAATCAGCTTCAGAGAAGATAGAAACTTCACCATTTTGTCTTTCAACAGTAAAGAATGCATACTTGTAATTTTGCCTTGTTTTCAAGTCAGCATTAATTACTTTGATCACTGGGCTCTCCTTTCTGGCTTCATTGATTGGAATTCTTAACTTTCTGATGATATCTGAATACCATTGTTTCCAACCAAAAGATTTATGAATCCAACAATCAATATAGTTGAATTTTTGTTCATACTCCATAAATATTTCTGGATGAAAATATTCAAGGAACATTGTTAAGGCATTTTCTTCAATCCTTTGTTCTTGAAGATGTTCCTCTTCAGATACTTGTTTTGCAGGAACCAGCTCTTCAGATATAGCTTCAGAAATAATTTCTTTACCTTTCTCTTTTTCTTTTTGACTGAGTTCAGAAGATTCCATATTCAGAGAAAACTTCAGAATTTCCTCCATGTCTTGCTTCTTTGAGTGAATTTGAAAATCATAAGCATCACTTAGTAGATAATCAGCTCCTCTGATCTTGTTTTCTCTTTTATGACCAGTAAGATAACTTCTTTTTACATTCTCTCTGAAGTGATATCTTTCTTTTATCAGATAAGCAATTTATTCTTTAATGTCTGATTCTCCAACATAATCATTTGAATATTCAAGAAACCAATTCAAAGTTGAGTTGGAGTATTTTGAAATATCTGAGGCCAGAAAGGTTTTATTTCCATTCACTGTATATCTGAATCCAATGTCTGGACAAGTAAACACTCTAGCTATTGCTGAATTTTCCAGATTTACAGGTTCCAACAAATTCACCTTTGATAAACCAAATTCCAGAGCTAGTTGAAAATCATGCTTTATAATGTTTCTTATATAGATTCCCAGAACTCTTCTGACTTCATAAACAAGTTCTGCTTCATTCTTTGCAACACGGAAAGAAAGAACTGTCAATTTGTCCTGCAGTCTTAACTTGTATATGTCATATTGAGTAAACTCACATAAGGATCCATTTCTCCTTTCAGCTCCAAATCTATATATTAACAAATCATCTACAACAGATTTAGAAAAACATCTGATCTTCTTTATGAGAGTTGAATCATTTAGATTCTGAACTCCATACTTCTGAATAAAATTTCTGACTTTCAGTATTTTATCTTCAGACCATTCATCATTAACAAAGTCTTCCAGAGTTGCAAACTTCATACTTTTTCTTTACATGTAGAGATAAGTTTCTTCAGAAAATTCCAAACTTGTTTCTCCAAAACCAAATATATCTTCTTTTTCATAAACTTGATCTAAAATGGGCTCATCAAGAAGAGGAATATCAATCTTTGGAATCAAAATGCAAGGTCTGATTCTTACTTCAAATCTTCCAGAGTAGATCATTAAAATTTCATCTGCAAGCTCAGTTCCTTCCATATGTTCTAGATCAACTTCAAGTTCAACAACTTCATCTGGTTGATCAAGAAAATTTCTGAATATACAAAATCTGTTATCCAAAAGTCTACACTCCAGACTTCTTGGTTTATTAAAAAATATATGTACCCAACAGAACTGATTCAGAATTTCCCATAATCTTTCAGAAGCACTTCTGAATTCTTCACTCATAAGTTGTTGAGGCTTCCAAATTACTAAAGCTTTTGTTTCTTCTGAGCTTTCTCCCATATTTACATCAATAACATTCCCTTCAAACATGATCACATCAGAAAGATCACTCGGTTCTCTAATGACATCTTCAAAAGCAAGGTATTCCCTTAGCATTTCTTCATTAGAGTCTGGAATTATATCTGTGTTATCTGAGCTTAGATTTCCTTCAGAATAAAAAATTATCTTTTCTGTTTCATACCCTTACTCTACTGTATCTTTAGAAGAGTGAACAATTGCCTCTTGACCTTCATGTTCTGCAAACAAAATATCTTCTATTGCTTCAGAAAGTCTATTAGATGTTTCACCAATATTCTGAGCATCTTCAGAAGTTTTCTCCAAGCTTTGTTTCTGAACATTTTCAACATCCTCTCAGTTTCAGATACTCTCTGTCTTTTCTCCCCCTCTTGATTATCAGGATCCTGATCATCAAGACTTATTTTAAAAGTATCTGATTGAGATTTGCATTCTAGAGCAGCTAATCTTGTGTTGAACTCTGTCTGAGAACTTTGAATGGATGAAAGTTGATTGAGAATCTGAGAAATATCATCTTTAGTTGCATAAACTGCTAGAGCAGAAGAAGAAGAAGGCTGAGAAGCTTTCAATGAAGAAACTGAGGAAGCCACTTCAGAAAAAGCTGACAAAAGTGCTTGTTTAAACATATTAAGATCATTGGAAGATTGGAGATGAAAATCATTCGGCCTGTTAACCATACTTTCCCCATGTTGATACAACCTAACCTCCAACACCTTTTTGGTAGAGTCCGTCAATTCCTTGATATCCTTCTGAATCTTTGCAAATTCAGAAGTACATAAATCTTTAAATTCTATGAATTCAGAAGATGTGGGTAAGTTGCCAAGATCAACAGATGAACTTGTTTTCAGACCTTCAGAAGAAGGTTGGCCTGTATGAGCCACAAAGGCATCATGAACCACATGGGATTCTGTGAATGGAGCTTTTGTGATGTTCACCCCACCAGGACTTCCAACTAATCCTTGATATCCAGAGATAGGAATATCTATAGTTGTTGATGCAATGTGACAGACACTTTGCTTAGGAACATCTGAAAGATGTGTGCTTGTGTGAATGGATGCCACATTAAGTGGTTCAGAAGGCTCAAAGTTGAGTGGACACTCAGACTCAATGTGCTCAAAACTATGAAGGTGGGACATATATCCTTCAATTTCAACAAAAGGAACCTCCAATTGGGGTCCTAATGGATTATAAGCTGCTTGCCCCGTTTGTGTTGTTGAAACACCCTTCTGTTGAGAGATAGGTGAGTGGCTGGGGGGGTTAACCAAGGTTGCCATAGGCTCACTGGCTGTTTCAATATTATCCACCAAAGAATGTGGAATAATAGTAGACGTGGGTGCCCGGCTTGTAACAGGTGGTTTACAGGTTTGTTTTTCTTTTACCTGTGTTCTCCCCTCATCAATTTTTTGTCTTACCCTTCTACCAAGTCTCTCAGTTTCATTTTTCCTCTTCACTTGTTGAGGTTGTTCTCCCCCATGAACAGCCTCCCCTCTCTTTCTAGTAAATCTAGACTTTCTTGCATGATCACCACTCTCGTTTGAATCAGGGGAAGGGGTTACTGGTTGAGGTAATCCCATAGATTCTAAATGCTCACTCCCAATCCTAGATGATGTACTTACAAGATTAATTAAATGAGAAGGTAGTGGAAGTGCATTTGGAAATTGAAGTTTTGCATTTGGTGGTCTTAAACTGTCCATAGTGAAGATAGGAACATGTACCTCATGAGCTAGAATATGAATTTTTGAGACAGCCTTCATTGCTCCTTTGATGAGTGTTTGAAAAATTCTCTGAAATGGTATGTAGTTGAATGTGGACTTCTTCAAAACTGCAGATTTGAGTTCAACAAAAATGAGACTAGCATAATTATAGTGTTTGTTGAAGGCAACTCCATGAAAAATAATCCTCCCATTTGATGAAGCTTGATCTAAACTTGAGCTCTTCCTAGATAAACAGGTATTCAGAATGGAAAATAAGCAATACCAAATTGGAGGTAAACATTTTCTTCTAAAAGAGCTCAAAGCACTAAGGTTTTCAGAGTAACCAAGCTCATAAAATCTGAGATCATCTCTGATGAAGATGGAATTGAATCATAACAGGTTTTCCCAAGAACCTCATCTGGTTTTGGCAAATAGTGAAGGCTCCTAATATCATCTACAGATATGCATACCTTGTAGGCATGAACATAGGAGACAATTTCATCATCAGTTTCATCTACCTCAGCATAATACCAGAATTGTTGAAGATAAGAAGCAGGAACAGAGAATTTCCTTGAAAGTAGAGTGCGCAGGGGATGGTTCTTCATGATTTTGATCAACATTTCTTGATCATCAATAAAGTCTTTGGATTTGAAGTTCAGAGCACAGTTATTTCTTTTGATGTCAAGTAATTTTTCAGCAGGTACATAGAGTTTGGACAGGTCACCACTTTCATCATGAGTCTGGGATTCACTTTCAACAACATTTGATTCAGAAACAACATCAATGGGTGTATTTTGTGTTTCCCCAATTTTAGCAGTTGTCAGGTTAGGGTTAGGGTTAGTGATAGGGTTTGAAGGTCCGGCTTGATGAGTTGCAGTTGTGGCTGTGTCTTGAAGCATTTGATCATCATTTAGTGGGATTTCCAGTGACCCAACCATCAATTTTTGAGGCACAATCTTGAACGAACCATCACTTGATGATCCATTGTTATCATTGAAACTCGAGGAAGTAGAAATCATGGCATTTGAAGTAGACATGATGTTGGAATAACACGGATTGGTAATAGAAAGAGGATCAATAAAATGAACCGTTTAATGGTCGTGGCCAAAAAGTAAATGCGATTAGAGTAGTAATCATCATTTATTAGGAGAAATGAACCGTTTAATGGTCGTGTTTAAGAGAGATCCAATGAAATTAAAACACGTGGCACACGCTTAAGTAAAAAATCAACGGGAAGTTTAGTTCTGAGAACAAGTTCAAAAACTTCAGAATTTGTTCAGAACTTCTGAGAAAAAATTCAGAAGTCTGAAAGAAAGAATTCAGAAGAACGGCAGAATATTTAAATGGAGTTCAGAACTAAACTTGGATCATCTTATAAGACCAAAAATCATTTAAAAATATAAACTTCTGAAAAATATAAAACATTTTGAGAATTCAGAAGTAGATTTGAACAAATAGAAAACTGATTTTATCTAAGGAAGCTTGTTCATACTTCTTAGATATAAAGTGCAAGACTTTATTTCACCAATGCAGAGTTGTTATGTAGGAAAGAGTAGTGGAGAAATTTGAAATTAATACCACTCACCCTTGAATCACTAGAAATTATGATTCTCCCCCTTAATCATTGCAACTTTATCAAAGAATCAATCAAATATTCGTGAAATGAGAAAAAAATATGAGAAGTATTAAAATACAATCAACCTAGATACAGAAGAGATAGATTTCTGAGTTTGAAAAGAAGCAAAGATCTGAATGTTGAACTTCAGAATATGCAAAGTAATTCTGAAGAGCAAAGTATTCAGAATTTGATATAAGAACCTCAGAATGTAACTTCTAGAGTATAGGTGATGTATAATACTTACATAGACATGTTCATCATGCCCAATTTACTTACCAAGAAGTTAAATCGTTTTTCATCAAGTGCTTTGGTAAATAAATCAGCTAACTGATAATCTGTCTGAACAAAAAACATTTCAATATTACCTTTTTCCACATGATCTTTGATAAAATGATATCTTACATCAATGTGCTTGGTTTTTGAATGCTGAACAGGATTGGCAGTGATGGCTATGGCACTCTTTGAATCACAATACAAAGGAATCTTTTTGAAAGTGTAACCATAGTCTTTTAGTTGAATTTGCATCCAGATAACTTGTGAGCAACATATTGCAGCTGCTACATACTCAGCCTCTGCTGTAGAAGTAGAAACACAATTTTGTATCTTTGAAGACCAACTTACCAGTCTATCACCCAGAAATTGACATGACCCAGAAGTGCTTTTCCTGTCTAATTTGCAACCACCATGATCTGCATCTGTAATTGCTGTTAGTTCAAAACTAGAATCCTTAGAATACCAAAGTCCCAATGAAAGAGAACCTTTTAGGTATCTAAGTATTCTTTTCGCAGCTTGAAGGTGTGATTCCTTAGGATTAGCTTGATATCTGGCACAAATACATGTAGCAAACATTATATTTGGTCTACTAGCAGTTAAGTAAAGCAAAGATCCAATTATGCCTCTGTACTTTTTCTGATCAACAGATTATCCATTTAGAGCAGGTTCTAACTTAGTTGCAGTGGCCATTGGAGTTTGAATACTTGAACAATCAGTCATGTCAAACTTCTTAAGTAAGTCTGAGACATACTTAGATTGATTAATGAATATGCCAGTGGGAAGTTGTTTAACTTGAAGACCAAGGAAAAATGTCAACTCTCCCATCATACTCATTTCAAATTCTGTTTGCATGATTTTCTCAAAATTTCTACAAAATTTTGGATTAGTAGAAGCAAATATAATATCATCTACATAGATTTGTATCAAAATCATATCATCACCCTCCTTTTTCAGAAATAAAGTTGTATCAACAGTACCTCTTTTGAATTTAGAATTCAGAAGAAAAGTTGTAAGAGTATCATACCATGCTCTTGGTGCTTGTTTAAGTCCATATAAGGCTTTGTCTAATATGTAAACATGATCTGGGAATTCTTTGCTTACAAAGCCTTCTGGTTGTTCAACATACACTTCTTCATGTAAAATACCATTCAGAAATGCACATTTCACATCCATTTGAAATACCTTCATGTTTTTATGAGCAGCATAGGCAAGAAAAATTCTAATGGCCTCTAATCTGGCAACAGGAGCAAAGGTTTCATCATAATCAATTCCTTCTTGTTGACAATACCCCTTAGCTACAAGTCTTGCCTTGTTTCTCACAACAATTCCATTTTCATCCTTTTTATTTCTGAACACCCATTTTGTGCCAATGACAGATTTACCTTTTGGCTTTGGTATCAACCTCCAGACTTTGTTTCTTTCAAATTGATTTAACTCATCCTTCATAGCTAAAATCAAGTCTGGATCTTGAAGTGCTTCATATGGCTTTTTGGGTTCCATGCTACTTAAGAAATTTACATACGGACATTCATTTGATGGTGCAGATCTTGTTTGAACACCTTTTGATGCATCTCCAATTATTTGATGAACTGGATGACTAGATGTCCATTTGTTCATATTTGGCAATGGTTGAACAGATGAAACATTATTCAGAGAATCATAATCATCAATAATTGCTTGAGTTTCAGTATCATTATTGATAGCTAAATGTAAATCTGAAGACTCCCCCTCAAATGGAGAAATCTGAATTGGTTCAGAACTGTGAGGTTCATGGTCAGAAATATTTTGAACCAGTTCAGAAACAACTTGAATTGGTTCAGAAGTTGCATTTTCAGAAGTTGGAAGTTCTGAATTTGAGGTAGAGAGTTGTGGTGCTGATGTATTTGAAATTTGTATTTCTGAAATGTCTTGATCGTTTATGTTTCTGAGAAGAGAAGGATTTTGATAATCTGCAGAAATATTAACAGAAATATCAAATAAGTCTTGACATAAATTGTCTAAATTGGATTTAAGTAAAGTTTGAGATGCAGAAGTAGAGTTTGTCTGATTATGTTCTGAGTCCAAACTTTTAGAAGTTGGTTTATGTGTGAGTTCTGAACTGTTTTGTTCAAAAGTCATTGTTGGCTCATGAAATCTGACATTTGTAGTCTCAATGATTCTTTGAGTTCCTTTAATGAGTACTCTATAAGCTTTGGATCTTTGAGAATAGCCAACAAAGATACCAGCTACACCTTTTGGTGAAAATTTGTCAAGATGAGGAGTATCATTCTTTAGAAAACACCTGCAACCAAAGATTTTAAAATAATCAATAGAGGGTTTTGTTTGTTTTAACAATTCATAAGGAGTTCTAAGAAATTTTCTGTTTAGAATGGTTCTGTTCTGAGTAAAACATGCAGTAGCAATTGCTTCTGCCCAAAGAGAGAGAGGAAGTTCTGAATATGCAAGCATGGTTCTTGCAGCCTCTACCAAAGTTCTATTCTTTCTTTCAACTACCCCATTTTGTTGAGGAGTTCTTGCAGCGGAAAAATTATGTGAAATACCAACAGATTCCAAAAAATTCTGAAGTGTAGAATTAGTAAATTCTGTTCCATTGTCACTTCTGATCTTTTGAATTGGGAGTTGAAGAAGAACTTGAATTTTCTTCAGAAAGGGTATCAGTCTTTCAGAAGTACCAGACTTGAGTCTCAAAAATTCAATCCATGTATATCGTGTATATTCATCTACTATGACAATAATGTATTTCTTTCCCCCCATGCTTTGAGTTTTCATTGGGCCACACAAATCCATATGTAGCATTTCAAGCGGAGCTTTGCATGAAGATAGCATTTTCAGATGATGAGAACTTCTTTTGATCTTCCCTAGTTCATATGCAGAACAAAGAGAGTTCTTTTCAAATCTGATCTTTGGTAGTCCTCTTACAGATTGATGTTTGCCTAGTTCAGAAATGGCTTTGAAGTTCAGATGTGACATTCTTCTGTGCCAAAACCAACTATCATTTTTCATTGATGTAGACATATAACATATACCTTGTAGTTGACCAGTTGCAGTGAATGTTGCTGTGTAGATATCTCCATCTCTATAAGCAGTTAATTCATTTTTGTTTGTTGTACTTAGAACATGACAATAATCTATGTCAAAATTAACCTTCCAGTATTTGTCACAGAATTGACTAATACTGAAAAGATTATGTCTTAGTCCCTCAACATAGAAAACTTTCATTACTTTCACATCTCCTTTAATTAAAGTGCCATATCCTCTTACATATGACATGTCTGCAAAAGAGATTATTGAGTTTTAGGTACCCATTTCAGAATGGGTCCTTTGTGATTAGTAATAAAATTTGAAGTTCTGAACTTTTTCTTCAGATGTTTCAACTCAGAAGTTTGTTCAGAACTTTGAGATTTATCTTTATTTCTATTTCTTGGTTTAATTGAATTTGTCAATGTAGCCAAACATTTCAGAAAAGATTTCATCAAATTTCTCTTGTTTGTTTTGGAGTTAAGAAGAAAATTATGATGACCACAATTAATACAGTGAATATGATTCTTTAATGTATTTACAACAGTATTAGACATATAAGAATCAATAACATTTGATTTTTCAACAAAAATTCTTTTATTCACGTTCTTTGTTTTAGGTACATCATTCTTCTGTAAAAATGAAAAACTCTCTAATTTGTCAGTCTTTGACAGTCTTTCATCTTTTTTTCTCCATACTAAAGTGGATAGCTCTGTAAAAGATAAGAAATGAGGATTAGTATAAGAAATTTTGTTGTTCACTTTAGGTTTATCTTCAGATTTTGAGTTAATTTTCTGAACTTCAGAGAGAGAATTTGAGGATTGTCCTTGTTCAAAAATTTTAACTCTGGTGTTGAAGTCAGAAGATGTTACTGAACATGGTGTTGAATTTGATGAAATGTTTGTATTAGTAGGAGAAAAATCTGAATTATGATATTCTGGTTTTAAAAACACATGATCAAACAATTCTGAAGGTATCTTTGAAACTTTAGATTTTAATTTTTCTCCTTCAGTCATACATGATTGAGATTTATAACCAAATAGCCATTTTTGTCAATGACTTGCACCATTTGATCATCATCATCTTCTGAATCAGAAGCATTTATTAGATATGAAAATTTATTTTGAGTCATACTTGTTGCAAAAATATTTAAATTTTTTGTTGTTGTAAACTCATTATCAGAATTATCAAAAAATATATTGGGATTCTCATGAATATCTTCTAAAGATTCAATATCTGAGAATTCATCATATTTTTCTTCATGTTCTGTTTTATTGTCAGAAGTATCTTTTGAAATGATTTCAGAATTGGATTCAGAAGTTATTACAGAAGTAACTTCAGAAACAATTTCAGACTTAACAATTACTTCTGATTTTTCTTCAGAAATAATATTTGATTCAGAAGATTTACAAATATTTGAAATTATATTCATTTCTCCTGTTTCAGAGATTATTTCTGGTTCACCAGTTTTAAGAGGTGTTTCTTTTGAAAATAAAGTCTCTGATTTTATAAAAGGAATTCTTTCATGCAAATAATAGTTTACAGGTTTGGAAATGATACCAGTATTTGATTCATTGAAAATTTTCATTTTAGAATAATCATACAGGTTTGCAGGTGCCTTTTTTAAAATTTGACTGTCATTATATCCTAAACCTGCTTTTATATTGTAAAATTTTGAGTTCTGAGCCTGACTAGTTAAAATATTCAGAGTTTGTTCAGTTTGTCCTCTTTTAAAATTTAAATCTTCCAATTCCTTAATCTTTTTATAAAGATCAAGTCTCTCTTGATTCAGAAAATTCATCTTAACATTTAGAATTTCCTTTTCAGATTTTTCATTTATAACTTCTTTTTGTAAATTATCCATTTTTTCTTTTAAAACAAGTTTTTCTTCAGAAACTTTCCAAGAATCTGTTCAGTTGCTTGACAATTTTCTTTATATATTTGACTTTCAGCTCTGAATTGATTGACCAAAATTCTTTCACCTTTAATTCTGTGTCTGAGTGTTTCAAATTCAGAAAACATATTTTGAAATTGATTTGTCATTTCTGAATCTTTAGTATTAATTTCAGAATTATGTTCAGAATTTTGTTCAGAAGATGAAGAAAATACCCCAGTGTCTTGTTTGTCCTTTTCTGGATCCATTTGACACATGTAGCAATTTGTTGCATAGTGAGCAACTTCTTCATCATCATCTCCATCACTCCAGTCTTCTTCATACTTGGTCACTAGAGCAGGATTAAGCTCCTTTTTCTTTGCTAATAGATGCTTCTTCTCATAATAACCTGAATTCTTGACTTTTGGCATCTTGCATTGTCTTGCTTAATGTCCAGGCTTTCCACAGTTGAAGCATCTTGCTGGTTCAGATGTTTCAGATTGACCAGCCTCTTGACCTTTCTTAGGTCCAATTTCAGATCTAGGTTTATTCTGATATTTTTTATTGTATCTTTGTTTGAATTGCCTTGTCATGAAAGCAATATTATCAGAAATCCTTTTAAGCTCCTCATCTGATTCATCCCCATCACAAACTGTTATCTCTGGGATCTCACAAACTTTCTTGGCAGCAATGGTCAAATAATTATTGTAGTTCTTGCTCAGAAGGGCAACTGTTTCTTGTGTCTTCTTTTGTTCATATTGTCTAACTTTGATCTTGTCCTCTTGTTGGAACAAGATGCCATAGACATCATGAATTGTCTTCCTAGACAAGTTCTTAGTTACCATATTATCTGAAAAACTTGACCATTCATTTCCCAGATTGTTCAGAAATTTGTTATTTATTTCAGAATTTGATTTCTGAACACCATTTCTTCTTAGATCATTCAGAATGTTATTAAATCTATGATATGTATCATTGATAGATTCATTTTCTTTGTATCTGAAATTTTCATATGTTCCTACACAGATATTTAATCTCTGTGCTTAAGCCTTTGTACTTCCTTGCATCTGAGCTTCTACTTCATCCCACATGGCTTTTGCTGAAGTTAAACTATCAACCCTATTGAATATCTCATTGGGAATTGCCATGGTGAGTAAAGTTAATGATCTTCTATCAACTTTCATTTGAGCCTTTTCAGCTGGATTGTACATTCCAGGACTCTTCTTGATTCTTGATGCAGGGATTTCAGGGGTGGATTCAGTTCTGGAGCTATTTGGAATCTCAACAAATACCTCTAGTGGGCCATTTGTGATAGATTGCATTAAGGCTTCATCTATGTTATCCATGAATTGAATCATTCTAATTCTCCATTGATGATATTTTCCCAAGAATAGAGTTGGTGGTTTCGTTTCAGATCCGATTGAGACTATTTCTGTAGACATCTTTGATTGTTAGAAGATCGATAATTCACCTGAGTTGAATTTGAATTTTGTAGATCAAGAACACTAAGAACTGTCAGATCTGACAAGTTCTTTCCCAAATCTTTAAAAACAGATGAATTGGCTATGATACCAATTGATAGGACCCAAACAATCAAGATATCAATATATGAAAAGATTATGACAGGAATGATAATAGCCAAATGTAATATGTATTGATTGAATGTACTGTATTACAGAATATGTCTTTACAAGGTTTATGAAAACGTCCGTTCTAACAATCTAACTAACTATCTATTTATACATACAATAGAAAGACTAAAGTAACATAGCATTCATAACAGACAAGTTCAGAATAGGTTCTGTACTCCTTCAGATCTTCTTCAGATGTGTCTTCAGAACATCTTCATAACCTCTTCAGAAGTGTCTTCAGAACTTCTTCAGATCTTTTTCTCTTTAAGAACCCAGTGCCTTTTGAAGCTATTATGATATCTCTATCAAGGAGGCATTCAAATATTCAACTGGAATATTAGACATAATCAGAGGATTGGTAATATCACAGAAAGAAGATACAAGTGTTAAAGTAAAAATCAGGATAGCTGTAGAGAATAGAGAAACGTATTGATGGAGTTATCAAGGTGAGGGAGATAACCAACCTTTTTTATAAAGTGCTTTGTGGTCATCCTCAGGCACCTTTTTAGATGTTATCTTCTATATCTTTTGTAATTTCTGCAATTTCAAGTTCTTGTAATAAACAATTTTCAATCTTGTTTCTTTCTAAGTTTGTATGTTATAATTCTGACTTCACACTTAGGGGAGATTGTTAGAACTTAGAAGTGTGAATCAGAACTTGTTAAGAAGAAACACGTTAATTTCTCCAGAAGCAAGCACTTTAGAAGTTCGGCTCTTCAGAAATGATAGTCCAAAACTGAAATGATGTGGCATGTCACGCTTCCTGTGCGTAACAGAATCTGTTACTAGTACAGCTAACGTGTCAGCTTACAATAGGCTTGCTTGTTGACTTTCTCTATGTAATAGTATAAATAGACTTAGCATTCACTGTTGTAAGTGTCGATTGAGTTGGAGAGAAACGGAGTGAATAATTTGTGTAGTGTAATCATCGACATATCGAGTAAAATACAAATACTGCTTTTTATTCATATTGTTCTTCATTATGTTCTTCATCTATTGCTTACTGTTCTAGTTTTATAGTATATTAAATTGCTTCGCATATCAATTCTTACTCTGTGTTTAATCTATTGTTTTGAAAAATTAAGGTATCTGGGTTATAACACTTTGTTTTGTAGATCAGTCCAAACTCAGGATCTGATGCGTATGAAAAGCCAAGACTTCACGCACACAATTGGAAGACTCCAAATTGTTTCTCTACTGGTCGCACCACCAAGAACACAATCGGGATAACAAGACAAATTGAATTTGTTTACTGGACGCACCACCCACAAAGACAATCTCTCAAATTTGCAAACGAATGCTTCGCTCACAAAAACAAGTTCAACAAAACTAATGATATTGTTTTATGCTAAACAATAAAAAAACGTTTTCATATATTGAATAATCTGAAATTCCCCTAAAAGTACTTGTATTTAAATAAGTTAGAGAAAAACCACAAAAAGGAAACTATACATGGGGGAGGACTCTAATTCCCTCATGCTTATCTTAAACTAGGAAAGAATCTACCAAATTTATGCTTATCCTTTACATGGAAAACAATCTACTATTTTATGAAATAAACCTAAGTCCAAACCTGGTAAAAACGACTTCAAGTGAAGCCTAAAAACCTAGTGAGCAAAAATCTACCAAAGCGATGAAAATTTGATCTTCAAGTGAACTAGTTTGCGTGCGAAAGCATACATAAATCTCCAACTCTTGAATTCAGCTCATATTGTGAGTTTAAAGCTCCAATTGAATTAAAATCCAACTCAATGTTCTCTTTATAAATAGAGCAGAGAACTTCCCTTTATCGAAGTTCATCATCAGGCACATAACGAGCTAAATCACCAACATTAAAAGTTGCACTAACTCCATAATCACCTGGTAATTCCAACTTGTATGCATTATCACTGTTGGTTCCAGATTCTCTTCTTCACAGATTAAACGATTGATTCATAAAACAGAGTATAAGCGGAAGCAATTTATATCGATTAATCAACAGTAATAAGAATCGATCAAAGATTGAGGAACAGATTAATTATGTATTATAACCTGAATGATGATTACAGATACATGGAATGACGCACAGTAAGTTCTTCAATATAACGATTTGATCGACAACTTTTACAGTAGAGAAAGGATCTATTTATACAAATAGAATAAAGTAAAAGTCAACATCTTAACCTATTACAAACTGACACGTGTGAGAGATGGGAGCGTGTAACAAACTAATCAGTTGCAAAAGGTAGACATGCTTTATATATGTGCCACGTCATATTCTTCATCTTGTGGTTCATACTTTCAAAAGTGTAACAATCTCCCCCTAAGTATGCAACCAGAAGAGTGAAGTCTGTTCAGAAAGGAGCGACCTCAGATACAATCTTTGCAAGTTTGTTGATAACCTCTCTGATTGATAATAGGTTGTCAAGTCGTTTGATTGTCTTTTCAAGTACTTCTGGATTGTGTTCATTTGCACTCGTGGATATGTAACATTTTGCAATGTATACAACTTCTGAGGAATATCGATGTGCATCCTTAATTCGGAAAAAGCTTCTTCTGTCAGGTCTTCTAAAGATGACCCCTTCTTCTGGCTGTAGTAAGAAATTAGCAACTCTGAACGAAGTTATGTTCTCTAATTCCTCATTTGGTGCAGAGATGGCAAGATGATCAACATTGAAGTTTAGTCCTATCTGAAAGTCGACTTGTCTCTTGTATCTTAACAAAGACTTAATGCATTCAATGATTCTTGAATAGGCAACTTTGTCTTGGCTATCAATACCTCTGGCCATTTGGGCTTTCATGAAGTTTTCCAGAAATAGGAGATCAGAAGGATGAACAGATAATAAATCATTATCACAAAAGTACCTGGTTTGATTATCATCTCTTACTACTTCATATATAGTGTACCAGATCTCTGTATCTTCAAATTGTGAGTGCTTAATGGCAGAGATACGTTTGATAGGTACAGAGGTGTATACATCCTTTCTTGCTTGTCTGTGTGCCATAAATTTGTCTTTCACAGCATCACTCACATTATAGGCATTGGAGAAATTGGGCAGCATTAAATAAATCTTTTGATCATTTGGAGCATACATGCTGTTTCTGATAATCTCGAGCTTTGGAAGATCAAGATTTCCCATTCTCTGAGCTGCTTCTTCACGAATTGCCCTTCTCTATGCCTTTTCTTGTTTTGACTTTTCTCTGGCATTATTTTCTTTCTCTCTTTCTTCTTGTACTCTTGCTGCTTCTGCAGAGGCTTTTTCTGCTTCAGCTTTTGCTCTGATTTCAGCCTCTATTCGCTCTTCTTCTTTTCTTTTATTTAAGGCTTTTGCTCTGATTTCAGCCTCTATTCGCTCTTCTTCTCTTCTTTTATTTAAGGCTTCAACTTTAGCCTTTGATGCCTCAGCTCTGGCTCTGGATTCGGTTTCTTTGGCTATTGCAGCTTGAGTTGATGAGGAGTATGGTGTTTGTCTTGTGTTTCCGACTACCTCAAGAATGAATTTAGCTATTTCTGGATCTTTTGTAAGAGGCCCAGAGTGAGTGGCTAATGGAGTTGGAGTCAGAGGGGTTTGTGTGTGTGAAGTTTGAGCAGGAGTGTGCTGCTTGGAGGATGATTGGTGTTTGTCTGAAGTAGATGGAGATGGCATTGGATTTGAGCTTTCAGTATTGGTATTGGGTTTGACTTTCTTGGATGCTGGAGCTTTCTCCCCCTTCTGAGAATCAGGGTCCTGATCCTCGGACCTTTTGCGTTTAAGTTCTGCTTTTCTGCAAGCACGCTCCTCCTTGGCCTTTTTCCTTTCATTAACAGAATCAGAAAGAGAACTTACCAGAGCTGTAAGCTGAGACAGAGAGGTTTCCATAGATGATAGCTTTAAAACCACATTTGAAGTGCATGCAGTTGTTTTGGAGACATACTTGGAGGAAAGAGAATTAATGCGTTCAAGCATGGCCTTCTGGAAGACAGCCATGTCAGATTTCTTTACTAGAGAAGACTCAAAAGTGTCTGCAGAGGGATGAATAGCCTTGATAATTTTGTGAAGATCGGCCACTAAGGAACTATATTCATCAACTGAGATTGTGACTTCTGGAGTTGGAATTGCCTCAGGTATGCAGAAAATAGCCTCAGAATTAGCCTGGATTTCTTTATGCAGAGAAGAGTAATAATCAGAAGCTTGGCTCTGGTGTGTTGTAGCAGTTGTAGAAATGAGTTCTCTGAGGGCTGCCAGAGTTTGTGACTGCTGTTTTTGTTCGTTCTGAATAGCCAGAAGAATGGCATTTTGAGAGTCCAGAGAAAGTTTTAGATCCTCCACAGATCTCTGAATTTTATCACCGAATGCCTGCAACGCTGCATTGGTGACATATTCAGAATGGGTAACCGGTGTATCTCCAACACATGGAGCCCCTTTACTCTTGTGTGTAGAGAGGCCCTCATTCACACATGTTTTGACGTTGAGTGTGGATTGACTTCCAACCTGTCTTCGAGGGCTATTATTAACAAGCACTTCTTCGGTTGTTCTGATTGTCTCAACAGAATCCTCATCATCAGAGGATGAGGTATTGAAGACAATGTGCTTACCTTGATGAAGTGTAAACACTCCGATAAGTGGTGCATCCTGTGGCTGTAACCCCTCTGATGGGATTTCATTAGCCTCTAAATTATCAGAAGATATGGACTTATCTTTTGAGATTCCTAAATCTTTGTTGGTCACAAAGACATCAACATTGTGGGGGGGAAAGTGGCGAGTTCTGGGGCAAATGAACGTTTATATGTTCATCATCATTCTGTTGAGAGAATGATGAAGAGGTTTCCCCGGTTGTGCTTGATGCAGAGGAAGAAGAAGTATCCTCTGATCGGATGGTTTCTCGGTGGTTTGGACTGGGTTGTCCTTGGTCAATGAAAGTAGATGGGATGACATCTACCTCAGTTAATGAAGTTACCCTTTGGGATGTAGGTGAGATTTGCTCAATTGTGTCACGATGGACATCTTCAGTACCTTCTTTTAACAAGAGGCCAGCATGGGTAGAACCACTCGGATGATCACTCAAATTATTTTCAGCCTCATTCTCACTTGACCCCTCACTTTCTAGAACTGGCTCTAAGTGCTCTGGGTAGAAATTCTCTGTTCTAAGAAAATCATAGAGCTCCTATAAGATTGAAGATAAAAAGAGCTAAATGGAATTAGGTTTAGCATGTACCTTGAAAGCTCTCTGGGAGAGGGATAGCCGTTGCGGTCGATGGCTGGACGATGAGTGCTCATAGAAGCAATTTTGCAAAATGGTTGAACTATTGGAGCCTTGAGTGCACCAATTGCAGGATAGGTAACCGGGGATATAAATCTTGGAAACATTAAAGCTGGAAGATATTTTCCTTCGGTTTGATGGGTTACCTTAGTGTGCACAACAGCTTTAATCTCTTGAAAAAGAAGGCTTGCGTAGTCCAAGGGGCGATTAAAAAACATGCCATACATGATGGTCAGAATGTTCCTGCTTGCTTGATCGAGAGACCTAATTTTACAAGTGAGACTCTTGTTCAGGATAGAAACGAGGAGATTCCACATTGGGGGTAACTGTTTTCTTTTGAATTCAGATAGTTTGCTTAGGGGTTCATGGTAACCAAGAAAGAGGATGAAGGATAACAATGCTTCAGCAGATGGGTTCGATTCTAGGGCTGGATTTGGCACTAATTCACCATCAATTAGTACCTGTGAAGGGGATAAATGAAAATACCTGGCTAATTTTTTCTTGGTAATGGGAATTTCCACAACAGTATTAGGTTGATCAGGGTGACTGAAATTTCCAAGCAAAGTCTCGTCATCACGAATATACATCGACTGCCACACTTCTTGAACGTAAATTTCAGGAACATTTGGGTTTGTCAGAGTTAGGGCTCGGTTAAGTTCATGTAATTGGAGAAATTCAACCATGATTCTGAAATCGGACTGGTAGGTATTAGGATCAAGAAGAACCTGTAGATTGTTTGCTTTCAATGGTAGCTTGACGAACGGAGCACTATCGGCAGTGGAATCGACAAGACGTCCTTCGTCATCGTTAAGAGCTGGATTTGCAAGATGAGAAGCCATTGATGAGAGTTGGTGAGAATTGCAAGCAAGTTCGTGAGTAAGAGAGTGTGAGCAGTAACAATGAAGAGGAAGAAGATGGGTATCTAAAATTTGGGGATTTTATATGAGACCGATTTGGATTTGGAAGAGGTTTATGTATTGGGAGTAGAAGAAAATGGTTCAGAAAAGATGATGTAAGCACGCAGGCGTGGATACATGCAGTCACACAATGAATGACACGTGGAAAGTAGGAGTGATGAGTAAGACACGATTTTTTAAAAGAAAACTGAAGGGTTATCGGCCTAAAATCGGTTGATTATCCCAAAAGTAAATAAAAAGAAAATATAAAACAATTTGTTGAGTAATTAAAGAAGATTAATTAAAGAACAAATTGGAATATGTAAATCTGTTTATTTTAGATTTAAAATGAAAGTTTGATTTTTCATGAAAATAAAATAATAAGAAAAATTAAAATTGAATATAGAAATTTTAAATAACCTTGACGGCAAGAGTTAATAAAATGTATATATTCAATAAAATTTTTGAAATATATTGATTCATAGAAAAAATATTTTGAAAAACATGTCAATTTTGAATCATCATCTAGGATAAATTTAAAATGAATCATAGGCATTCTGAGAGACCTTGACGGCAAGAGAAACACAGAATAAGAAGATTCAGAAGAAACTCAGGTGGATGGAAAAATTCATAAGACAGCTAACCTAGTGTTAGACTTTGAACTGCTTAAGTGATAAACTCCCATCTGAATGATAAATTCCCGTTGAATAATAAGCCCCCCCTTGAATGATAAGCTCCCCCTTCGCTTCAGGAATTGTCGCCTTTCTAATATAACTTGGATGAAAAGGAATAAAACGCAACAAAATAAAACTTATACCAGAGGCGATCAGAGGTCTCTGAGTGCTTGTGGATGAAGTTCAGAAGACGATCAGAGATCTCTGATAACTTCTAAGAATAAAATTTACATGTTTAGCATTCCCAACTTGCTGATTAAAAAAATAAAACGCTTCTCATCCAGAGCTTTTGTAAAAATATCAGCCAGTTGGTAATCAGTAGAGACAAAATACATTTTTATGGTACCCTTTTTTACATGATCTTTGATTGCTGAACTGGGTTTTCCGTAATGGCAATTGCATATTCAGAATCACAGAGTATGGGAATCTTATCATAGATCAGACCGTAGTCTCTGAGTTAGGTTTTCATCCAAATAACTTGGGAACAACAGCTAGCAGCAGCAATATACTCAGCTTCTGCAGTAGATGTTGAAACACAATTTTGTTTCTTGGTTGTCCAGCTGATAAGTCGATTACCCAGAAGTTAACAGCTACCAGAGGTGCTTTTTCTGTCCAACTTACATCCTGCATGATCAGAATCTGTATATGCCATTAAATCAAACCCAGAATTTTTAGGGTACCAGAGACCCAATGAAGGAGTTCCCTTTAAGTATCTAAAAATTCTTTTGACAGCAGCCAAATGAGATTCTTTAGGATTAGCTTGATAACGAGCACAAAGACAAGTGGCAAACATAATATCAGGCCTACTTGCTGTCAAATATAGAAGAGAACCTATCATACCTCTGTATCCCGTGATATCTACAGGTTTTCCAGAGGGATCAGGACCTAGTTTCATGCTAGGAGAGATAGGTGTTTTCATAGTTGATGAGTTCTGAAAATGGAATTTCTTTAACATGTCAGAGACATATTTTGCTTGATTAATAAAAATACCAGAGGTACTTTGTTTAACCTGAAGTCCAAGAAAGAAAGTTAATTGTCCCATCATACTCATTTCCAATTCGGTTTCCATCAACTTAGAAAACAAATCAACTTATGTTTGATGAATAGAGCCAAAAATTATGTCGTCCACATAAATTTGAACAATAGTTAACATACCTTTGCCTCTTTTGATGAAAAGTGTGGTATCAATTTTACCTTTCTCATATCCTTTGCTGATCAGAAATTTGGATAAACGTTCATACCAGGCTCTGGGTGCTTGCTTTAAGCCATACAGTGCTTTGTCAAGAACAAAAACATATTCTGGATGTCTTGAATCTTTAAAGCCAGCTGGTTGTTCAACATACACTTCCTCTTTGAGATTTCCATTTAGTAATGCACATTTAACGTCCATTTGATAGACTTTAAAGTTTTTGTAAGCGGAGAATGCCAGAAAAAGTCTTATCGCCTCCAGTCTCGCAACATGAGCAAATGTTTCATCATAATCAATACCTTCTTCTTGAAAATATCCTTTTGCCACCAGACAAGCCTTGTTTCTGATCACAATTCCGTCTTCATCCTTTTTATTTCTGAAAACCCACTTAGTACCAATGGCAACTTTGCCTTTTGGTAATGGTACTAAGTTCCAAACTTTGTTACGCTCAAATTGAAGTAACTCTTCCTGCATTGCTTCTACCCAACTAGGTTCGGCTAAGGCTTCATGAACTTTCTTGGGTTCAATTAGACTTAGAAAGTTAACATAGAAAGCTTCATTTGCTGTGGCGGATCGTGTTTTGACACCCTCAGAAGGATTACCAATTATGAGATCTGGAGTATGTGATTTAGTCCATTTCATCATCCTTGTTTGTGATATTGGTTGAGCTTGAACTTCGGTGTCAGAAGATGAGATAACTTCATCCGGAAATATTGATTCTGAACCTCTTGATTCTAAAGTCTCCCCCTCAGATGATGGAACAGAAGAATCTTCTGGAAAATCAGATGAAACAGGAACAAAAAGGAATTGAAGAGCTAGGTTCAGAAGAGGTAGGACCAGATAAAGTTATGCTAGAGGCATGAAGAACTTCAGGTATACTGAAAGAAGGATTAGTTACAGCAGGTTCTGACAATACTTCTTCGCCCAGAAAGTCTTGAAAAAGGACATCAATCTCGGATTCTCTGGATCCTGAAAGAAAGTCAGAAGTAACAGTATTAAGTTTGAGTTCTGAAGTAGAATATTCAGAGGTGAGTTGAGTTTGATCATCAAAATCAACGTTAATGCTCTCCATAACGGTTTTAGTTCTGAGATTAAAAACACGAAAGGCTCTAAATTTAAAGAATAGCCTAAGAATTTTGCTTCATCTGATTTTGGATCAAACTTGCCAAGTTTGTCTCTGTCATTTAAGAAAAAACACCTGCAGCCAAAAAAATGAAAGAATTTGACAGATGGTTTTCTTTTGTTAATAAGCTCATAAGAGGTTTTTAGATGCCTCTTGACAATTATGGAACAATTCTGAGTGAAACAAGCAGTGGCTACAGCTTCCGCCCAGAAGTAAATTGGGAGTCCAGAAGCTGCAAGCATTGTTCTAGCTGCTTCGACCAAGGTTCTATTGCGACGTTCAACGACACCATTCTGTTGGGGAGTGCGTACAGCAGAGAAGTTATGAGAAATTCCATTTGCAACAAAGTAAGCTTCAAGTTTGGCATTCTTGAATTCAGTACCATTATCGCTTCTCAGCTGTTGAATCTTTTGGTGTAAAAGAACTTGGATTCTGGTCATCATATTTTGAAGTATAATAGGAACTTGTGACTTTTGTCGAACAAAAGCAAGCCAAGTATACCTGGAAAATTCATCGATAAGTACCAGAATATACTTTTTACCAGAAAGACTTTGAATTGCAATTGGACCACAGAGATTGACGTGTAGCAATTGCAGAGGTCTTATGCAAGACTGATCACTTTTTGTTTTATGAGATGCTCGTTTGATCTTTCCCATTTCACATGCTGGACAGAGGTGATCTTTTTGAAAATGAATTTCTGGAAGTCTAGATACCAAATTATGTTTTACAAGCATCTCAAGATTATCAAAGTTTAAGTGAGACATTTTATGATGCCAGAGCCATGCAACTTCACTCTTTTTGGAAATAAGACATAAGGTTTCCTTACCATCCTTGGAGGTAAAATTCATCATGTATAGATTACCTTTTCTGTCTGCTCTCCAAAGTTCCTCACCTGACTTAGAAAATAAGTAACAATGTTTTTCATCAAAGACGACAAGTATCTTAGAATCACATACTTGACTTACACTTAGGAGGTTATGTTTCAAACCAGAAACATGAGCTACTTTAGATAAGGTAATGTTACCTTCCTGTAAAGTACCATAGCCCTTAATTTGACCCTTACCATTATCACCAAACGTTACAGCTCCACCACTTTTGTCTTTAAATTGGGAGAGTAAGTTTCGTGAACCAGTCATGTGCCTCGAGCATCCAGAGTCAAGATACCAGATATGCACACGCTGTTTCTGTAATCAAGATCAGAGTTTCTTAGGTACCCATACCATTATGGGTCCTTTAACGTTAGTTTTTGTCTTATCAGCCTTTTGCTTTTGATTTGATTTGACAGAAGGTAAAGACATATTCTTTGGATTTTTTGTTTTTCTATTTTGCTTTGTTTTATTTTTATTGAAGTACGAATGGTTTGCAGTGAAGGAATTTGAAGTTTGTGAGAAAAATTTCTGTAATTTTAAGAATAGAGAAAAACATTCAGAATTCTGAAACATAGAAGATTTTATTGAATTTTCATTGCGACAATGATAATTACAATTATTCTTAGATCTGTCTTTTCTAGTATCAGTTTTTCTAAAGAACTTCCTATCTAGACTAGACATATGTTTAGAATCTAAAGTATTCTTCAGCGGAGATTTCCTCGGATTTACCTTCTCAGAAGCTTTTGTATTTACTGAAACAGGAACAGAAAGATTAGATTTCCATTTACCTTTCTGAACATAAGAAAGTTTTGGAGGATAAGAGTTAGGAAGTTGGATAGGAATTTTCATTTTAAGTTTTTCTTCCTTTTCAAGATCAAGACAAGATTTAGCTTTCAGACACATTCCTATAAAATCTGGATGTATAAAAACAGGTTTTCGTTGTTCAGAGGGAACAGAGAAAATCGGAATTTCACTTGAATTTTTTTTAGCATCCATTCCAGAAGCTCTTATCTACAAAGATTCATTTGTAAAGAGAAAAGGAGCGTCTTTGTTTTTTATGATCTCTAGAGTCTTAGCATAAATAGGAGATTGATGTTCAAGATGAGAGAAATATGTGTCTGAATTGTCAAAGAAATCCTCACTTTGATCATCATTTTCCCATGGATATATGATTTCTTCTAAATCCTCTTGAGTTTCAGAAAGATTTCAATCAATAAATGAACAAGGAAATATCTCAAGATTATTTTCTAACTTTTGTTTGTCATTCTCAAGTTTGATTATCCAGAGTCAAGAGAAGATCTTTTTCAAAACTAAGTCTTAATTCCTCCTCTGCTTGAATAGGAATAAACGCATCACCCTCTGGATTCAATTTTGTAAGAACACTTGAACCAAACTTGAAAATATCATCCTTCTTCTGAATTTGATTTAGATTAATATTGGTCTTTTCAGAAGAATATGTAATGTTTTTAAACTTGAGTTTCCGTTGATGATGACCATTTTCAGTTTTAGATCGTTTAAAACATGATTGTTCAAAAATAATTGGAAACACAGGCTTCTGTTGTTGTCCTATACAAAAAACAGAGTTTAAATCAGACTTCTTTTCACACGTATAGGGATCTAAATCTTCAAAGCCGATTCCAGATCTTCCTACTTGTGTACTTATTTTCTCATGAACTTTTTGAGCATCCAGATATGTTTTGATCTGGTGTGTTTTGTTTTGAAGTTCAATGTACATAAATTCTCTTTCTTTTTGAAAATAGATTTTAAGTGCTATAGAATTTAATCTGTCACTTTCCTTAACTTGAATTTCCTTATCCTTTTCTTCCAGAAGTTTCTTATAACTTAAGTGCTGCTTTTTTACCAAAACTTCTGTGTCTTTCAAGGTTTTAGAAATTTTTTCTTTTTCCATGTCCAGTTCCAGTTTTTCTTCTGTTAAGATATCCATCTCTCTTTTGTAGATCTCTCTTTCCCTTTGTATTGTGGAAAGAGTTTTCTCAATATTTTTTCGTAACTTCTTTTCAATTGTAAGCTTTTGCTTAAGTTCTTCAAAATTGTTTGATAAAAGCACAATTGTATTCTCAAGTTCAGAAGATTCAGAAAGATTACTAACCGGTGATTCAGAAGGCTGTTCTTCTGATTCATTTGTACTTGCCATTCCACAGAACATGGCCTCATCACCGCTGGACTCATCTCCGATCCAGTTTTCTTTCTCAGCATAGTGGGCTCTTTCAGTAACATTATACTTGTATTTGTTTTTGTAATATGTTTTGTCTTTATCCAGAGCCCCTCTGCAATCCTTCGAGTAATGACCCGGTTTGCCACATCTGTAACATACATCTTTCTTTTTCTTCATTTCCTCTTCCTTCTTTTCTGCCTCAGTCTTCTCAGGTATCTGAACCTCTTGTTTAGGAGTATAGTTAGAGCGATCAGACCTTCTATTTTCATGAAATGCCCTATTTCCAAAACGATTTGTAAACTGTTTGGTAATAAGAGCCAAGGAATCAGCAAATGCCTTTATTTCATCCTCAGAATCAGAATCTTCTTCTGGAACAGTTTCTGACATGAATACCTTGTTTTTCACTCTTCTATCTTCACTTTTTCTTTTGGTAGCTCCCTTTGTTTCAGAAATCAAGGCCAGAGGTCCACCTATAGTTGTTTTCTTTTGCACAACCTCCTTTTCATGAGCTTGAAGAGTTCCAAATACATCGTGTAGAGACCATTGCTCAAGATCTTGATTAGCTTGTAATGACATGGATAGATTTGACCATTCTGGATTTAATCTCTTTAAGAATAAGACATTATTGTCTTCCTTTGATCGAACAATATCACATCGTTTGCATAGATTTATCAGATTATTAAATCTATTAAAAGTATGTTCCAGAGATTCATCCGCAATGGCCTAGAAGCTGTTGTATTCTTTCAGAGCTTGAGCTCTTCGATTTTTCTTCATTTTAGCACCACCTTCCAGAAGATTTTCTAACTGATCCCATAATTTCTTAGCAGTATCACAGGAATCCAGAGATTGAAAAATCTCATTCGGAATAGCCATGATAAGAAGACTTTTTGCCTTTTTAGCAAGTTCAACTTTGGCCTTTTCCTCATCATTACAATTTTCCCTTAGCTTTGGAACTTTTCGGGCAGGTATTTCAGCAGTATTAGTAGTAGCAGGAACTCTTGGAACTGTAGTCATTGGTACGAAGGGACCATTTTGAACAATAGGATAAAGTTCAATGTCCAATCCTTCATAGAAATTTATCATTCGAATCTTCCATTGTGGATATTCACCACGAATAAGAGTTGGAGGTTTGGTCAGAGAATCAGAGGTGTAAACAGCATTCAAATTTGAATTTGCCATTTTTTTAAGATCGAGAAGTATGTAATGACAGATTTGAGTTGAAATCTAGAACAAGTAAATTTCAATTGATTTGAACAACAAAATTTTACTAATTCTTCAAAATTTTAACTACAATTACCACTTTTTTAGACAGAATTGCTATAAATCTTCGTAGAACAGGGTGGAATTATGAACACTAGTTAAAACAAGAGATTACTGAATGAATGAATAGATAAATTTCCAAATTGAGATCTAATAATCAATAGATTGATTATCAGGCTCTGATACCAATTGTTGGTTCCAGATTCTCTTCTTCACAGATTAAACGATTGATTCATAAAACAGAGTATAAGCGGAAGCAATTTATATCGATTAATCAACAATAATAAGAATCGATCAAAGATTGAGGAACAGATTAACTATGTATTATAACCTGAATGATGATTACAGATACATTTATAGATAAACTTTACAGTAGAGAAAGGATCTATTTATACAAATAGAATAACTATTTATACAAATAGAATAAAGTAAAAGTCAACATCTTAACCTATTACAAACTGACACGTGTGAGAGATGGGAGCGTGTAACAAACTAATCAGTTGCAAAAGGTAGGCATGCTTGATGTATGTGCCACGTCATATTCTTCATCTTGTGTTTCATACTTTCAAAAGTGTAACAATCACCAATCTTCTTAAGAATCTTAAATGGACCTTCACTGCGCGACATATGCTTATTCTTTCGTTTATTTGGAAAACGTTCTTTCCTTAGATGCAACCAAACTAAATCTCTGACTTCAAATTTCTGATCTTTTCTATGCCGATTAGCCTTTTCTTTGTAAATTGAGTTTACTTATTCTTGCACGAACTTGGGCATGTAACTTCAGCATAGTTTGAAGTTTTGATTTTGCATCAACATTAATCAATTCACCTTTTGGAAATGGAAAGGGATCAAGAGGCAATCTTGGATTTATTCCATAAACAACTTCAAATGGTGAATGCTTAGTTGCATAAGTAGGCGATCTGTTGTATGCGAATTCAGCATGAGCAAGCTTAACATCCCAATCTTTTTGCGTTTTACTAACTAAACCACGCAATAATACTCCCAAGGTACGATTTGTGACTTCTGTTTGCCCATCAGTTTGAGGGTGATGTGATGTACTGAATAGTAGTTTCGTACCAACAAGGTTCCATAAAGATTCCCAAAAGAAGCTCATAAATTTTTTGTCACAATCACTCACAATAGTTTTAGGCAACCCATGCAGACGCACAACATCTTTGAAGTACAAATCAGCAACGTGTAAAGCATCATTTGTCTTATGGCATGGAATAAAGTGAGCCATCTTTGGGAAACGGTCCACAACCACCATAATTAAATCTTTGCCTCTTTGAGTTCTAGGCAGCCCAATAATAAAATCCATCGAAACATCTTCCCATGGAAAGTCAGTAATAGGTAATGGAGTATATAAACCTTGATGAAACACACTTTTAGCCTTTTGACATGACGCGCATCTTGAGATCATGGATTGGACATCTCCTTGCATCTTTGGCCAATAAAAATGTTCTTGTAGAATGCTAAGAGTTTTGTTTATGCCAAAATGACCCGCAATTCCTCCTCCATGGGCTTCACGAACAACCAATTTTCGAATGGAACATCTAGGAACACACAAACGATTTCCTTTAAAAAGAAAACCATCTTGTAAAACATAGGAACCTACAGCCCCTTTTGGACACCCCTCCAAAACTAGTGCAAATTCTTCATCTTCCTTGTAATATTCTTTTATTAACTCAAAACCAAGTAAATGAAAATTCAAAACACTAATTAGAGCATACCTCCTTGACAATGCATCCGCCACTATGTTGGAGTTACCCTCCTTGTATTTTGAAGAAAAATGGAAGGATTGTAAGAACTCTACCCACTTTGCATGTCTTGGATTCAACTTTTGCTGTCCATGAACGTATTTTAACGATTCATGATCCGAATGTAACACCAAATGATTAGGCCTCAAACTATGACTCCAATGGTCCAAATCCCTCACAATAGCGTAAAATTCCTTATCATAAGTAGAATGCTTCAATCGGGCACCTCCCAACTTCTCGCTAAAATAAGCAATAGGCCTTTTCTTTTGAATTACAACCGCACAAATCCCAACTCCACTAGCATCTGTTTCAACTTCAAAAGGACATGAGATATCTGGCAACGCCAAAATAGGATCTTTATAAAGCATCTCCTTGACAACTTCAAATGATTTTTGTGCTTCTTTATTCCACTAAAATTTGGTCTTTTCTTTCTTCAAACATTCAGTTAAAGGAGCAACAATAGTAGAAAACTTCTCCACAAATCTTCTATAGAAAGAAGCTAAGCCATGAAAAGAACGTACCTCCGTAGCACTCTTAGGAATCGACGACGATTTAATTTCTTCCACTTTAGAAGGATACTGAAACTCCATCTTTTGAGACAATGTAACCCAAGAAGGTTACACTAGGAACCAGAAAATAACAATTCTCCAATTTGGCGTAGAGTTTCTGTTTTCTAAGTGTCTCAAAAACGCTTCTTAAATGATTTAGATGATCTTGCATAATTTTGCTATAGATCAGTATATCATCCAAATACACCACCACAAAGTTGCCCATAAAAGGTTTCAAGACCTCATGCATTAGTCTCATGAAAGTACTTAGGGCATTAGTAAGCCAAAATGGCATCATAAGCCACTCATATAAACTGAACTTCGTTTTAATAGCGGTTTTCCACTCGTCTCCTTCACGCATTCTGATTTGATAATATCCATTCCATAGATCGTTTTTTGAGAATATTTTCGATCCATGTAATTCATCTAGAAGATCATCCAATCTCGGAATAGGAAAGCGATACTTTACCGTGATATTATTAACGACCCTACTATCAATTCACATTCTCCATCCACCGTCTTTTTTTGGAACAAGTAAAATAGGCACGGCACAAGGGCTCCTTGATTCACGCACATATCCCTTTTCCATGAGTTCTTCAATTTGCCTTTGCATCTCTTTTATTTCTTCTGGATTGCTTCTATACGCCGCTTTGTTTGGCAAAGGTGCACCCGGAATGAGATCAATCTGGTGTTCAATTCCATGAATAGGAGGCAATCGCTTGGGGAAATCATTGGAAAATACATCCTCGAATTCTCTCATCAAGTTTTTAAAAATTGTCGGTACTTCTTTCGGGACTTTTTCAACCTCCTTGGAAACAAGTACATATAACAGCCCAATGCAACCAAGTTCTCTATCTATCTCCTTTTCATTAACTAACATCACACCCTTAGAATTTGGATTAGCTTTAATGGGTAGATTTGGATCTAACGGTTTCAAGGCAATTGACTTTTTCTTTTCGCACCTTTTTACAACATAAATATTTGTTCTACCATCATATTTGACATATCTATCATATTGCCATGGTCTACCCAATAAAATATGACATATATCCATGGGACAAACATCACACAAAACCGTGTCATGAAACTTGCCAATTGAAAACGAGATTAGGGCTTGTTTAGTTACTTTGACGTCACTTGAATTGCTAAGCCAATGAATCTTGTAAGGATGAGGGTGTTGGTTTGTTGGATGCTTCAATTTCTCCACCAAAGTTCTTGCCACCACGTTGGTGCAACTCCCCGTGTCAATTATCATGTCACAAAGCCTGTCACGCACCTTGCATCGCTTAATAAAAATCTTCTCTCATTGAGTTTCCTCCAATGGCATCGGTTTTTATGTAACAATCTCCTTATGACAAGTAATTGACCATTACTTTCTGGTTCTACTTCACTAATATGCTCACTCTCATTGTCTTCTTCATGGATTTCTTTTTCAAGTTCCTCTTCTTCGGCATCTCTTAAATCACGTACCTCTTGGGCAGTCATGACTCGTTTAGACGGACAAGTACTCGAGATATGACCCCATCCTTGGCACTTGAAGCACTGCGTCCATCTTCCCCTTTAGGTCTAGATTCGGTTTTTGGCTTATCTTGAATAAAAATTGAAGTAGAATTGCCCTTCTCAAACCAAGGTTTCTCGTAAGTTTTAGAAATCGGTTTGCTCTAAGAATTCGATTTCTTGTTCTTTTCTTGTTCTTTTCTTGTTTTTCAATCCTTAAAGCCACCTCGCATAATTCTTCGAAGCTCCAATAAGGCTGAATCTCGACCTTTTCTTGAATCTTTTCATTCAATCCGGCAATAGTTCTTGTCATCTTTTATTCGGATTTTTCGTCCAAATCGCAAAGCATGTTGAATTTTTTCAAATTCAGAAATATATGCTTCAGCATTTAACATACTTTTTTAAAAGTTTGCAACTTGATTAAAAGATCTTGAATAAAATCTTCTGGTACGAACTTCTTCTTCATATATCTTTTAACATGCTCCCAAGTTCGGATCTTGCTACGCCCTTCTTTAGATGTCTTCTTCTTCAAGTTATCATACCATAGACTTGCGTAACCAACCTGCTTACATTTGGCAATCTTGCAGAACTTTCTCTCGTCAAAACCCTGGAAATTAAACAAGGTTTCTGCTCTTCTAACCCATTCAAAATACTTTTCTTGGTCCGTCATGCTTCCATGAAACTCGGGTACATCTAGTCTCAAGTTTCGATCATCATCCTTCCTTTTATAATATCTCCTTGGTCTAGAAGATTTGCTCGAATGGTCTCTTCTACGTCTCCTAGGTTTAAATCTTGGAGAACTTCCTTCACCAGATGACCTAGATTCAGTTTCTGAGTTGTACCTTTTCTTTGATGAGCTTCCTTGTTTGTCAAGTCTTGTTAACACCTCATCTAATCTTGCTGCTAGTTCTTTAATTTGGCGATCTCTACGCAAGTTCTTGGCTTGTTCTAGTGTAAGAACTCTTGGAATACGGATTCTTGAGTTATCAGATCCGTCTTAACCACTCATCTTGTCTTTAATGTGTGACTTTTAACATAAAACTTTCAAAAGATCAAGAATTTATAAGAAAAGTTCGGTTCTTGAAACAAATCTTGGAATCTTGGAATCAAATCTCACCAATCCGTCAATTAAGTAGTACTTTTTAGATAAAACGCACATAAAAGACAGAATCTTGAAGAAAAGAATTGACCGTTAATACTTTTTGATTTTAAAACAAAAGGATATACTAACCAGTGCTCTGATACCAAAGTTGATGCGTTATGAAAAGCCAAGACTTCACGCACATAATTGAAAACACCAAATTGTTTCTCTACTAGTCGCACCACCAAGAACATAATCGGGATAACAAGACCAATTGAATTTGTTTAGCGGACACACCACCCACAAAAACAATCTCTCAAATTTGCAACCGAAGGCTTCGCTCACAAAAACAAGTTCAACAGAACTAACGATATTGTTTTATGCTAAATAATAAAAAAAACGTTTTCATATATTGAATAATCTAAAATTCCCCTAAAAGTACATATTTTAAATAAGCTAGAGAAAAACCACAAAAAGGAAACTATACATGGGGGAGGACTCTAATTCCCACATGTTTATCTTAAACTAGGAAAGAATCTACCGAATCTATGCTTATCCTTTACTTGGAAAACAATCTACTATTCTATGAAATAACCTAAGCCCAAACCTAGTAAAAACGACTTATAGTGAAACCTAAAAACCCAGTGAGTAGAAATCTATGAAAGCGATGAAAGTTTGATCATCAAGTGAACTAGTTTGCGTGCGGAATCATACATAAATCTCCAACTCTTGAATTCAGCTCATATTGTGAGTTTAAAGCTCCAATTGAATTAAAATCCAACTTAATGTTCTTTTTATAAATATTGAGCAGATTCTCGAACTTCCCTTCATTTAATTCTGCACCAGGATCTTAAATGATAGTTCCATCTTTGAACATAACCCTTTTTTGACTTCTTTATTGGGAGGTGTAACACCCTCAAATTTGTAAAGAACGACTAATTTAAAAAAATTTAATATTACAATATTTGAAGGATAAATCCCTTCCTATAAATCAATATATGGAACTCCTCGAATAACAAATCTATTTAAACCTCGACAAAAGCTAGGTCAAGTCTTATACTAAGACATAATTACGGTTGGATGTCAGTAAACCCAAAAAAGTCGCTATCTACGAATGTGGAAAACGTCACCAAATGGCTAGATCTTGAACGTGCTACTTCATAGCACTCAAGCCCAATCGTGTCGCTATTACCAACCCCAATGAGAACCTGATGCATATGCCAA
This sequence comes from Silybum marianum, assembly GCA_036898165.1. Classification (NCBI taxonomy): domain Eukaryota; kingdom Viridiplantae; phylum Streptophyta; class Magnoliopsida; order Asterales; family Asteraceae; genus Silybum; species Silybum marianum. Next base: position 6,624,378 of record CM072540.1, on the reverse strand, counting down.
CAAGGAAAAAGGTTAGGCTTAACACCTAGTGAGCTCAAGAGTTTATAACATATTCATAATCAGTTGAAATCGAAAGATTGCTTGTTTGAATAATAACTTCTGAAATAAAATGACTTCATTATAAAAGAAACATCTTTCCCAAATCAGCATTTTCGTGATAAAAGGTTTAAATCCAAATACCATAGTAATGAAAGCTTTAAGAAGAAATGACCGCTCAAATACAAACTCTACACCCTTTACTCACTCAAGACGTGAATAATTTTAAATGCTTCAAATACCGAAATATGGACAAGAGGTATTTCATTCAAATCATCAACATTCACAGTTATCAGACCTACGAAGTTCGATGTAGCATATTCAGAAATATCGACAACTTTAACAGGAGAACAAGTACGAACCTATTAAATTTTTAAACTGTCTGTACTAAAGAAGTAGCCTATAAGATAGAGACCTCTTGATAGATATATCAGAAGTATCTTCAAAAGAAGACTAGGTTCTGAAAAGAAAGATTCAGAAGTCTGAAGACAAGTGAAGTAAAGCCTAAGGCATAACTTCTGAAGTGGCTACTTCAGAAGTTCTGAAGATTCTGAAGAAGTTCTAAAGAAAATTCTGAAGACACTTCTGAAGAAGTTCTGAAGATGTTCAGAAGCAGTTCTGAACATGTCTGTTATTTTTGTATTGTATCTTTAGCATTTCCATTTGTATATAAATAGATAGTTTGATAGGTTGTTATAACTAACATTGATAGATTGAGCTTGTAAACACACACATATTGTAATACAGTTCAGTAATCAATACAAATACAACTTCAGTGATCCAATTCTTGTTCTTGTTCTTTAATCTTTCTACAATCTTGATTGTTTGGGATCAAACAATTGGTACCAGAGCCAATTCATCTGTTCTTGACGTTCAGAGAAGAACTTGTCAAATCTGATAGTTCTTGGTATTCTTTATTGATAAATTCAAGATTCAATTTCAAGTGAATTCTCGATCTATTTTCAAATCAAAGATGTCGAAAGAAATGGTATCCATCGGATCAGAAACTAAACCACCAACTATGTTTTTGTCTGAATATTATCAGTGGCGAATCAGGATGATTCAATTCTTGGAAATATCGATGAATCTCTAATGCAATCGATCATAAATGGCCCTCTGGAGGTCTATGTGGAAATACCATCAGTACCAAGAACTGAGTCAACTCCTGAGATACCTACATCAAGAATAAAGAAAAGCCCAGGTATGTATAGTACTGCTGAAAAATCTCAAATTAAAGTTGACAAAAGGGCATTAACTATTCTTACAATGGCCATTCCTAATGAGATATTCAATAGGGTAGATACCTTAACATCTGCCAAAGCCATGTGGGATGAGGTTGAAGATCAAATGCAGGGTAATACAAAGGCTCAAGCACAAAGATTGAATATATGTGTGGGTACTTATGAAAACTTCAGGTATAAAGAAAATGAATCTATTACAGAGACTTATCACAGATTCAACAATATGCTGAATGATCTGAGAAAAAATGGTGTTCAGAAATCAAACTCTGAGATAAAAAATAAATTTCTGAACAACTTGGGTAATGAATGGTCAAGCTTCTCTAACAACATGGTTACTAGAAATCTATCTAGAAAATCTATTCATGAAGTCTATGGCATTCTGTTCCAACAAGAAGGCAAAATCAAAACTAGACAGAATGAACAAAAGAAGGCAAACGGAACAGTAGCCTTGTTGAGCAAGAAGTATAATAATTCCATGACCATTTCTGCTAAGAGCAAAATCTGTGAGATCACAGAAACAAATTTATGTGATGGGGATGAATCAGATGAAGAACTTAAGAGAATTTCTGATAATATTGCTTTTATGACAAGGCAATTCACTCAAAGATATAATCAAAAATATCAGAATAAACCAAAATCTGAAGTTAGTCTCATGAAAAGTCAAGATGCTGGTCCAACTGAGTCATCTGAACCAGCAAGATGCTTTAATTATGGTAAGTCTGGTCATTATGCAAGACAGTGCAAAATGCCCAAAGTAAAAAACTTAGGCTATTATGAGAAAAAGCATCTTCTTGCTAAGAAGAATGCGCTTAATCCATCTTTGGTGACTAAGTATGAAAAGGATTGGTTAAACTGGAGTGATGGTGAATATGATGAAGAAGTAGCTCACTATGCCTCAAACTGCTATATGTGCCAAAAGGATCCAGAAGATAAACACGCACATGATTATGAGGTAATTTCTTCATCTTTTGAACTAAATTCTGAAATAGATTACTCTTCTGAACCAAATTCTGAACCAAATTCTGAACCAAATTCTGAACCAAATTCTGAACAACTTTCTGGAGATTCTGAAATGCAAAATCAAGTTCAAAATATGTTTTCTGAATTTGAAAATCTCAGAAACAGAATTAAAGGTGAAAGAATGTTGGTAAATCAATTCAGAGCTGAAAGTCAAATCTATAAACAAAATTGCCAAGAAGCTGAACAAATTCTTGAAAAAATTTCTGAAGAAAAATTATTGTTAAAAGAAAAGATGGATAGTTTACAAAAAGATATCATAAATGAAAAATCTGAAAAATAAGTTCTGAATGTTAAAATGAACTTTCTAAATCAAGAAAGACTTGATCTTTACAAAAAGATTAAGGAACTGGAAGATTTGAACTTTAAAAGAGGACAAACTGAACAGACTCTGAATATTTTGACAAACCAGGCTCAGAATTCAAAATTTTACAATATAAAGGCAGGATTGGGATATAATGAAAGTCAAATTCTGAAAAAGGCACCTGCAAATCTTTATGACTATTCAAAAATGAAAATTTTTTAATGCAACTAACACAGGTGTCATATCCAAACCTGTTAATCTCTCTTTGCCTGAAAGAATTCTTTTTGTAAAATCAGAGACTCTATTTTCTGATGAAAAATCTCTTGATTCTGCCAAAACAGAGACAATTTCTGAAACAGAAGTAATGCATAAAAACATTATAAACATTTCTGAACTTACTTCTGAATCAAATATTGTTTCTGAAGAAAAATCTGAATCATCTATTAAAACTGAGAAAATTTCTGAATTATCTTCTAAACTCACTTCTAAAAGTTTACCTGAAGTTCTACAAGTAGATAATTTTGATAATAAATCAGAACATGAAGAAAAATATGATGAATTCTCATATGTTGAATATTTACAAGATAATACTGAGAATTTAGAAATTATTTTTGATAATTCTGATGATGTATCTGAAAATATTTTAAATCAAAAATCTTTTGCATCTAGCATGACTCAGGATAAGTTCTCAGATTTAATGAATGCTTGAGATTCAGAAGATGATGACGATCCTATGGTTCAAGTTATTGATAAAGATGGATATTTGGTATATAAATTACAATCAAATATGACTGAAGGAGAAATTTTAAAATCTGAAGCACCAAAAGTACCTTCTGACAAGTTTATTACTGTTTTTCTGAAACCAGAATTTCTGAAAACTGCAATTTCTTCTACTTCATCAAATGATACTCCTATGTCCACAAAAACATCTTTATCTTCAATATCTTCATCTGATTTGTAACCAGAATTAAAAAGTTTGAAACAGGACAATCTTCAAATTCAACTTCTAAAGTTCATAATTCCAATCCTAAATCTAAAGTTAAAACTAAAGTGAGTAAAAGAATTTCTTATACTAATCCTCATTTCTTATCTTTTACAGAGCTATCCACTTTAGTTTGGAGAAAGAAAGGTGAAAGACTATCAAAGACTGACAAATTAGATAGTTTTTCAAATTCCAAGAAAAATGATGTACCAAAGATTAATAAAGAGAATAAAAGAACTTCTGTTGACAAATCAAACAATGTTGATTCTTGTTCATCTACTGCTATATTAAATACTCTAAAGAATCCTATTCACTGCATTAACTGTGGTCATCATAATTTTCATCTGAACTCCAAACTAATAAGACAACTCTTGAGAAATCAATTCAGAAATTCTCAGCTATATTGGCAAACACATATAAAAATAAAAAGAAACTTAAAAATAATACTAAAAACGATAAAATAAAAAATTCTGAACAAACTTCTGACTTTCAGAAGATTAAGTCAAAGTTCAGAAATTCAAAGTTTTTGACTAATCTCACAGGATCCATTCTTAAATGGGTACCTAAATCTCAATAATCATTTTTGCAGATATGTCATGTGTGGGTTTTAGATTCTGGGTGTTCAAGACACATGACACCTTTCAAAGAACTTTTAACTGATTATCATGAAAGATATGGAGGAACAGTTAGCTTTGGAAACAATGCAAAAGGTTATGTGAGAGGATATGGAACTTTTTCCAAAGGAGATGTTAAAGTGATGAAGGTTTTGTATGTGGAAGGTCTTAAACATAATCTCTTCAGTATAAGTCAACTCTGTGACAAGTATTGGAAGGTAAACTTTGATATTGACTACTGTCATGTTCTGAGTTCATTAAACAAAATTGGACAATTACAAGGAGTTTGTTATATTTCCACAACTATGAGAAATGGTAGTTGGCTTTGGCATAGAAGAATTTCACATCTGAACTTCAAAGCCATTTCTGAACTGGAAAGACACAACTCTGTAAGAGGACTACCAAAGATCAGATTTGAAAAGAATTTTTTTATGCTCTACATGTGAACTAGGGAAGATCAAAAGAAGCTCCCATCCTCTGAAAATGCTATCTTCATGTAAAGCTCCACTTGAAATGCTACATATGGATTTGTGTGGACCAATGAAGACTCAAAGCATGGGTGGAAAGAAGTATATTCTTGTGATTATAGATGAATATTCAAGATATACTTGGGTTGAATTCTAAAGGCTCAAATCTGATACTTCTGAAAGACTCATTCCTTTTCTAAAGAAAATACAAGTTCTTCTTCAACTACCAGTTCAAAAGATCAGAAGTGATAATGGCACAGAATTTACAAATTCTACACTTCAGAATTTTTTGGAATCTGTTGGTATATCACATAATTTTTCCGCTGACAGAACTCCCCAACAGAATGGTGTTGTTGAAAGGAAAACAGAACCTTGGTAGAAGCTGCAAGGACCATGCTGGCATATTCTGAACCTTGGTAGAACCTTGGTAGAAGTTACTTACTTGCACTTGTAAAATCATCAAATAGGTTCTTGAGTGAGTATTGTGAATCAATGGGACTACCTAAACCAGTAGTCTCTTCCCCTGATTCTACCAAGAGTGGTGAGCATCGTGAGGTGTCTAGAATTCCTAGGCAGAGTGGGGAGGTTGTTCATGGGGGAGAACAACCTCATGGTGTGAAGAGGAAAAATGAAAATGAGAGGCTGGGTAGAAGGGAAAGAAAAAGAACTAAAGAAGGGAGACCACAAGTAAAAAATAAAGAAACTTGTGAACCAACTGATTTAAGTCGGGCACCTACATCATTTATTACTCCACATTCTTTGGTGGGTAATATTGAAAAAGCCAGTGAGCCCATGGCAAAACTTGTTAACCCTTCCAGCCACTCACCCATCTCTCAACATAAGGGTGTTTCAATAACACATATGAGGCAAGCAGCTAATCTACAAATAGGTTCCCATTTGGAAGAACCTATTGTTGAAAAAGAAGGATATATGTCCCCCCTTCACAGTTTCGAGCACTTTTAGTCTGAGAGTCCACTCAACATTGGGCCTTCTGAACCTGATCTGTTTGACCAACTTCAAGGTGCAACGTACTTCTCGAAGATCGATCATAGGTCTGGGTATCATCAAATGAGAGTGCGAGAAGAGGATATCCCCAAGACGGCCTTTAGGACTCGATACGGTCATTACGAGTTCCTAGTTATGCCATTTGGTCTAACAAACGCACCAACAGTTTTCATGGATTTGATGAACAGAGTATGTCAACCGTATCTAGACAAGTTCGTGATCGTGTTTATAGATGACATACTTATTTATTCGCGAGATAAGAAGGAGCAGCAACATTTAAGGCTGATGTTGGAATTGCTCAGAAACGAAAAGTTGTACGCCAAATTCTCTAAATGTGAATTTTGGATTCGTGAAATGTACTTTCTTGGCCACGTGGTGAATGAAAAAGGAATCCAAGTTGATCTAGCTAAGAAAGAGTAAAACCAACAAGAGCACGTGCTATGGGAATGATAGTTCAGACAAGTCTAAAAACTCAAATTCTGGAAGCACAAGGAGAAGCTTTGAAAGAAGAGAACTTGAAGAATGAAACCTTGCAGCACCTAGAGCCGGAATTTGAAATGCAAACAGATGGGGTACATTACTTTAAGAAGAAAGTATGGGTACTGAAAGTTGGTGATCTACAATCAACCATTTTGGACGAAGCCCATCGATCCAGATATTCGATTCACCCAGGAGCAGATAAAATGTATAAGGATTTGAAGGAGTATTATTGGTGGCCAGGAATGAAGAAAGATATTGCCGTGTTCGTAAGCAAGTGCCTGACTTGTGCAAAGGTAAAGGCCGAACATCAGAAACCATCTGGTTTACTTCAACAGCCTGAAATACCACAATGGAAATGGGAGCAAATAGCAGGGATTTCGTAACCAAGCTACCCAGAACCGGAAAGGGGCACGATACTATATGGGTTATAGTGGACCGACTCACCAAATCGGCTCATTTCATTCCTATTCGTGAAGATTTTAGTATGGAAAAGCGTGCCCAAATCTACAGCAACGAGATAGTTACACGTCATGGTGTTCCTACTTCCATTATTTCGGATAGGGATACACGATTTACGTCACGATTTTGGCAATCTCTTCAAAAGGCACTGGGTACACGTTTGGATTATAGCACCGCGTATCATCCTCAGACTGATGGACAGTCAGAAAGAACTATCCAAACGCTTGAGGATATGTTACGGGCATGTGCAATTTATTTCGGTGGGAGTTGGGATACCCACCTGCCACTTGTTGAATTCTCCTACAACAACAGCTACCACACCAGCATACAGTGTGCGCCGTCAGAAGCTCTATATGGACGTAAATGTAGATCGCCGCTTAGCTGGGTAGAAATCGAAGATAGACAGTTGACAACACCCGATATTATTCAGGAAATCACTGACAAGATCTCGACCATCAAAGAAAGACTCAAGACAGCAAGAGATCTTCAAAAGAGTTATGCGGATAATCGGAAAAAGCCGTTGGAGTTTCAAGTGGGAGATAAAGTGCTTTTAAAAGTGTCGCCATAGAAGGGACTGGTACGCTTCAGGAAGAGAGGCAAGCTGGGTCCCAAATAAATTGGTCCATTCGAAATACTCGAAAGAGTCGGACCAGTGGCGTACAAATTGAAGTTGCCACAAAATCTAAGCGCCATCCACGACACATTTCATGTGTCAAATCTAAAGAAATGCCTAGCAGATGAAACGTTGGTGTTACCCATTGACGACGTTCAGATTAACGATCGGTTAAACTTCGTGGAAGAACCAATTGAGATATTGGACCGAGAAGTTAAACGGTTGAGGCGCAGTAAAATCCCTATTATTAAAGTCTGTTGGAATGCGAAACATGGTCCAGAGTATTCATGGGAACGCAAAGATTTGATGAAGCATAAGTATCCCAGCCTATTCGTGAACACCCCGGAGAAAGCTAGCACTTAAATTTCGGGACGAAATTTCTTTAACAGGGGGAGACTGTGACAACTGTCGAAATTCGAGCTTTCAGGTTAGCTTCTATTAAGTTTGTTAGAGTTATTTTAGATAATTAGAAGAATAAGAGTTAGATAGATTAGATTAACCAAAAAATCTCTAGCATTTCCTGTAGTCGCTAAAAATGTCCGGTTCCGACCCGTAACTGTCCGAAACGTCCAATATAGTGCCAAATGTTCTAATTTATACTCAATTTATATAAAATATATAGTTTTAGTATTTTAATTATAAACTTTTTATTTTTATTAGAATTTAACCATTTTAGGGCCTACATTTTGAGAAAAAGGCAAAAAATTGAGAAAATGTCATCTTAATTCATTCTTGGGCTTAAGTAAAAAAAAATTTAAAAAAAGATATAGTTTTGAGTGGTCCCATAGCTTGCCCCCCCCCCCCCCCTCTCCTTCCCCACATATTTAAACTAATTTTTTTTCAAAACCCTCATTTCAAACTCAACATTCAAACAAATCCTCCTCTCTATCTCTCTAAAAACAAAGAGACACATTCATCTCTCTCTTCTCTTCCTCTCTAAAACAAAACTCCAGCTTTATTCATTAGAAATCTTCATCAAAATCAAGTTCATACAAGGATTTGGAAGCTCTAATCATCATCCAAAACAGGGTAACAACTCTACTCTCTCTTTCTTGCAAATTTTGGGTGAAAAACCCACTTTTGTTACATATTTTTAGCTACTTCTTTTAATATCCGAAATTTCTGAGTTTGTTGAGAGATTATACACCAAAACATATAAAAATGTTTATACAATGGTGGTAATCTATGATCCACACAATAAAACTCAAGAAAATAGGTGAAAAACATGATTTAATGTGATTATGAACAACAATGGTGATTTTTGGTGCTGGCAGATTTCATGCATGTGCATAAATCGTCCATTTCTTGCAAATAATATGTTCATATATCATTAATCTTCTTCTAATAGTTTATTTAGTGAGTTGGGGTTCTAATCCAAGTGCTCTCACTAAAAAACAATGAGTTTTGACCCCCCAAATGCTCATAGCAAGATGAATGTGCATCTGGAAGTTCAACAGTAGGTAAACCCTACTTTGAACGACCATAACTCTTTAAATATTCATCCAAAACACTTGATTTTTCTTCTGGAATTTATTTTAATGAGTTATCTTTCACATGCCATTGGTTTCATTCAAAAATATGGTGATTTGAGGTTTCAATCAGTCAAAACAAAATGAGTGTGCATTATGTCCAAATCTGACAGAATTGTGCATGCATGTTCAAATGGCCATATCTCCTCCAAAACTCAATGAAAAAGGATGATTCTTCCTTTGAGAGTTAACTAAATGAATTATCTTTTGTTTGCAAGTGGAATCACATGAAAATATGGAGGTTTGACCCTCCAAACACCTAAAACATTTTAAGTGTGCAAACTATGAAACCACCAGTAGGTAAACCCTAACATTTTAACTTGTGGAGTTTTCTTTTATGAGTTAGGGTTCATATGAATCCAATTTCATTCAAAAATATGAAGTTTTGAGGCATTAACCAATTTATTAAAGTTAAGTGTGCAATCTGTCAACTAATGACAGAAGTGTGCATGCAACTTTGTGGTGCCATATCTCCTTCATAACTCATTCAAAATGCGTGATTCTTGTTTCAAAAGTTTCCTTATGAGTCATGAATTCAATCCAACTGGAATTTCTGGAAAAACACCTAGTAGAACTCCACAAATGAGTGTTCTACTAACATGGTGTAGTCTGCCATACCGGTTGTGACAGATTCTGTTTTATAAATTATTTCACCTCTTTTTACATCTTCTGAAAGCTTGAAATTTGGTCACAATGGCCTCAGCTCAGTATAGTACCTCATATAAAAATATGAGAGATTTTGGCCTTTTATAAAGTAGATTGTTTTAATCTTTATCATACTCTAAAGTTTCTGCCAAAAGCTCAAGCTCAGACACTTAATATATGTGTGGGAACCTATGAGAATTTCAGATATAAAGAAGGGGAATCAATCACAGAGACTTATCATAGATTCAACAATATTCTGAATGACTTAAGGAGAAATTGTGTTCAGAAATCAAATTCAGAAATTAACAATAAGTTTCTGAACAATCTTGGAAATGAATGGTCTAGTTTTTCTGATAATATGGTTACTAGAAATCTGTCTATAAAATCAATTCATGATGTGTATGGAATTTTGTTTCAACAAGAAGTCAAAATCAAGTTCAGATAAAATGAACAAAAGAAGACAAATGATTATGTAGCCTTGTTAAGAAAAAAGTTAAACAGTTCAATGACCATGTCATCGAAGAACAAAGTGTGTGAGATTTCAGAATCTGATCTATGTGATGAAGATGAGTCAGATGAAGAATTGAAACGGATTTCTGACAATATTACTCTTATGACAAGACAATTCCATCAAAGATATAATCAGAAATACAAAAACAAATCAAAGTCTGAAGATGGAGCTAAGAAGATTTTTAATCAAGATGCTGCTCAACAAGAGACAACAGAACCAGCTAGGTGTTTCAACTGTGGAAAACCTGGTCATTTTGCAAGACAGTGTAAAATGCTTAAGGTCAAGAATGCTGGCTATTATAAGAAGAAGCATCTTCTTGCAAAGAAGAAGGAAATGAATCCAGCTCTAATCATTAAGTATGAAGAAGGTTTGTTGAACTAGAGTGATAGAGAATATGATGAGGAGGTTGCTCATTATGCTTCAAACTGCTACATGTGCTAAATGGATCCAGAAAATATTCATGCACATGACTCCGAGGTACAAACTTCTTCTTCTGAATTAAATTCTGAAACAAGTTCTTCATTAAATTCTGATAATTCTGAAAACAACATGTAAAATCAAATTCTGAACATCACTTCTGAATTTGAAAACCTCATAAACAGAATAAAAGGTGAGAGAATTTTGTTAATAAGTTTAGAGCTGAAAATCAAATATATAAACAAAATTGCCATAATGCTAAAGAAATACTTGAAAATGTTTTAAAAAAACTCTTTGTTGATAGAAAAGATGGATAGCATGCAAAAAGATATTTTAAATGAAAAATCTGAAAAAAAAGTTCTAAATGTCAAAATGAATTTTTTGAATCAAGAAAGACTTGATCTATAAAAAAAGATCAAGGAATTCGAAGATCTGAATTTTAAAAAAGGTCAAACTGAACAACCTCAGAACATATTAACAAGTCAAGCTCAAAATTCAAAGTTTTATAATATCAAAGCAGGTTTAGAATACAATGAAAGTCAAATTTTAAAAAAGGGACCTGCAAATTTATATGATGTTTCAAAAATGAAAATTTTCAATGAAAATATTAAAGGTGCAGTAAATAAACCTGTTGATCATACTTTGCCTGGAAAAATTCCATTTATAAAATCAGAGATTTTGTTTTCAGAAGAAAAACTTCTTGATTCTTGTAATTCAGTTAATAATTCTGAATCAGAAGTAAAGTCTGAAAGACTTTCTAAAACCACATTTGAAGTCTTAATTACTTCAGAAAATCTTTCTGAAAGTACTTCTGAATCAAATACTAAATCTGAAGTATCCTCTGAGTTAAAATCAGAAGTTTCTCCAGAAACAACTTCTGAATGTAACTCAGAAATCATTGATGAAGCTCAAGTTCAAAAAGATTCTAGAGAAACTCTTGAAGAACAATATGAAGAATTTTTAGAAATTGAATCTTTTTATGATAATGATGAGTCTTCAGAAATATTTTTTGATAATTCTGGTAATGAATTTGAGAAACTTTCAAACTTAAATGCATCAAATATGACTCAAAACAAATTTTCAGATTTAATGAATGCTTCAGATACAGATGATGGTGATGATCCTGCTGTTGAAATAATAGACAAAGATGGTTACATGATTTAAAATCTAAATCTTCTATGACTAAGGGAGAGAAATTATAATCTGAAGAATCAAAATTACCTTCAGAAATGTTTAATGGTGGTGTATTTTTGAAAAATGAATACCAACCTTATAAATCTTCTGAAAACAATTCTTCTACAACATCAAATTCTACAACTTTTAAAAACAATGTTAAAGACACAGTTTTGACATCAGAAAAGTCATCATTATCATCTTCAGACTTTGATACAAGTGTCAAGATTTTTGAAAAAGGGCAGTCTTCTAATTCTAAATCTACAAATCAAAATTCAAAATTCAAAAAGAATGTTGATAAAAGATTTTCTTCTACTAATCTACATTTCTTATCTTTTACAGAGCTTTCCACTTTAGCCTGGAAGAAAAAAGGTGAAAGGCTATCAAAGAAAGACACAATAGATAGTATTCCTTCTTTTAAGAAACATGATATAACCACAAACAATACCCTGAATAAAAGAGAGCATTCAATTCTTAAAACTAATGTTGTTCATTCTTGCTTTTGTCATGAGATATTAAATGTTTTTAAGAATAATATTCATTGTATAAACTGTGGATATCATAACTTTCAAATAACACCCAACAATAACAAGAAAGATCTTAAGAAACCATTTAGGAATTCTTTAGCAAAATTGGCAAGAAAACTTAACCATAAAAATGATAAATATGTGAAACAAAGTTCTAAACAAAATTCTGAATTTGATTATGTCAAATCCAAATTCAGAATTCCAAATGTTATAGCTAATCTGAAAGGACCCATTTTTAAATGGGTACCTAAAATACAATAATTGTTTTTGCAGATGTGTCATGTATGGGTTTTAGACTCTGGTTGTTCAAGAAACATGACACCTTTCAAAGAACTACTAACTGATTATCATGAAAGATATGGAGTAACAGTTAGCTTTGGAAACAATGCAAAAGGATATGTAAGAGGATATGGAACTTTTTCAAAAGGGGATGTTACTATAATGAAAGTTTTCTATGTTGAGGGTCTCAAGCATAATCTGTTTAGTATAAGTCAGTTCTGTGACAAATATTGGAAAGTACACTTTGACATAGATTTTTGTCATGTTCTCAGTTCTGAAAATCGAAACAAGTTAACAGCCTATAGAGATGGAGATATCTACACTGCTACATTCACTGAAGATGGTCAACTACAAGGAGTATGTTACATTGCCACTACCATGCAAAATGAAAGTTGGCTTTGGCACAGATGGATGTCACATCTGAATTTCAAAGCAATTTCTGGATTGGAAAGACATAAATCTGTAAGAGGTTCGCCAAAGATCAAATTTGAGAGAAATTCATTATGTTCTGCATGTGAGCTAGGAAAGAACAAAAGAAGCTCTCATCCTCTAAATATGCTTTCTTCATGTAAAGCACCACTATAAATGTTACATATGGATTTATGTGGACCAATGAAGACTCAAAGCATGGGAGGAAAGAAGTATATCCTCGTCATAGTTGATGAATATTCAAGATATACTTCAGTTGAATTTCGAGACTTAAATCTGATACTTCTGATAGACTTATTCCTTTTCGTAAGAAAATACAAGTTCTTCTTCAAATTCCTAACCAAAAGATCAGAAGTGATAATGGCACAGAATTTACAAATTCTACACCTCAGAACTTTTTGGATTCTGTTGGCATATCTCATAACTTTTCCGCTGCAAGAACTCCTCAACAGAACGGAGTAGTTGAAAGAAAGAACAGAACCTTAGTAGAGGCTGCAAGAACTATGCTTGCCTATTCAGAATTACCTTTATCTCTTTGCGCAGAAGCAATAGCAACTGCTTGTTTTACTCAGAACAAAACCATTCTCAACAGAAAACATCTCCAACTACTTGTTTTCTTTTGAATGACACAGAGCATTCGGATAAATTTTCACCTAAAGGTGTAGCTGGATTTTTTGTTGGCTATTCCCAAAGATCCAAGGCATACAAATTTCTTATCAAAGGCACTCAAATGATCATTGAAACATCTAATATAAGATTTCATGAGCCAACAATGACTTCTGAACAAAACAATTCAGAACTCAAGCTTAATTCAGTATCTAAAATATTAGATTCAGAATAGAGCAATACAGATCATACTTCTGAATCTAAATCTTTACTAAAGGCAAATTTAGATTCATTATGTCAAGATTTATTTGATATGTTAATGTTTCTGCAGACTATCAGAATCCATCTCTTCTTAGAAGAATACCAGAACAAGTTTCCACAGAAACAACAATCTCAAATCTTTCTGCACAACCTATCTCAACCTCAAATTCAAAAGTTGTACAAACTAGATCAGCCACAACTAATGAATGTCTATATGTGAATTTTTTTAAGCAGTATTGAACCCAAAAAGCCAAGTGAAGCTCTTTAGGATCCAGATTGGATATTAGTCATGCAAGATGAGCTAAATCAATTTGAAAGAAATAAAGTCTGGATACTAATTCAAAAACTTAAGGGGAAATCAATTATTGGAACAAAATGGGTTTTTAGAAATAAGAAAGATGAACATGGAATTGTTGTGAGAAATAAAGCAAGGCTTGTAGCAAAGGGATATTGTCAACAAGAAGGCATTGATTATGAAGAAACATTTGCTCTTGCAGCTAGACTAGAAGCAATTAGAATCTTTCTAGCCTATGCAGCTCACATAAACATGGAAGTTTTTCAAATGGATGTCAAGTGTGATTTTCTGAATGGAATTCTTCATGAAGAAATATATGTTGAGCAACCAGAAGGCTTTGTAAGAAAAGACTTCCCAGATCATGTCTACATTTTAGACAAAGCCTTGTATGGACTTAAACAAGCACCAAGAGCATGGTATGATACTCTTACAACTTTTCTTCTGAATTCTAAATTCAAAAGAGGTATAGTGGATACAACTTTATTTCTGAAGAAGGAAGGTGATGACATGATTTTAATACAAATATATGTAGATGCTATTATATGTGCTTCTACAAATCCAAAATTTCGTAAAACTTTTGAGAGAATCATGCAAACTGAATTTAAATGAGTATGATGGGAGAGTTAACTTTCTTTCTTGGTCTTCAAGTAAAACAACTTCCCACTGGCATATTTATTAATCAATCTAAGTATGTTTCTGACTTACTTAAGAAGTTTGACATGTCTGATTGTTCTAGTATTCAAACTCCAATGGCTACTACAACTAAACTTGAACAAGATTTATCTAGTAAATCTGTTGATCAAAAGAAATACAGAGAAATTATTAGATCTTTGCTTTACTTAACAGCTAGTAGACCTGATATAATGTTTGCTACATGTATTTGTGCTAGATATCAAGCTAATCCTAAGGAATCTCATCTTCTTGCAGCTAAAAGAATCCTTAAATATCTCAAAGGCTCTCCTTCATTGGGGCTTTGGATTTCAGCTAACTGTTTTCACAGATGCAGATCATGGTGGTTGTAAATTGGACAGGAAAAGTACATCTGGATCATGTCAATTTCTAGGTGATAGACTTGTGAGTTGGTCTTCAAAGAAGCAAAATTGTGTTTCAACCTCTACTGCAGAAGTTGAATATGTAGCTGCTGCAATATGTTGTTCTCAAGTAATCTGGATGCAAATTCAACTCAAAGGCTATGGGTACACATTCAGGAAGATACCTCTGTATTGTGATTCAAAAAGTTCCATAGCTATTACAGCTAATCCTGTTCAACATTCAAAGACCAAACATATTGATGGGAGGTATCATTTTATCAAAGATCATTATGAGAAAGGTAATATTGAAATGTTTTTTGTTCAGAATGATTATCAATTAGTAGATTTGTTTACCAAAGCACTTGATGAAAAACGTTTTATTTTTTTGGTAAGCAAATTAGGCATGATGAATTTGTCTACTTAAGTATTTTACATCAACTAAGAAATAAGAGTTAAGTTCTAAGCCTTATCCATTCAGAATTCTGAAAATCGTAACTTTAGCAGTTCTGAGGTTAACTTTTCAGAAGTCTATCTTTCATTACTCAGGAGTACTAATTCTTCATTTCTGAAGTTGTTGTATCATAATACTTATATTTTTTTTTCTCTTCTTTTCTTTCTCTAACCATTTCTATGATTAGCACTTTTCAAGGGGGAGAGATATCATTACTCATGATTCAAGGGGGAGTGATATTCATACATCATTATTTGATTCTTTCTTATGTAATCATGATCTGAAATGGTGGATACTTATTCTCAAATTTACAAATCTTAGAAGTATGGACAAACTTCTGAAGATAAAACCTGATTTATCAATTGTTCAAACTTTCTTCTGAAATATCAATCTATTTTATATATTCAGAAGTATATAGTTTTAAATGGTTTTCATGAATATTAAGTCATAGCATTCAAGTTCTGAACATAATTCAAAGGTTCTGAATTCTTTTTGAATCATTTCATCTAACTTCTGAACTTGTTCTCAGAAGTTCTGAACTTCCCGTTGTAAAACCGATTTCATATACGCGTGTGCCACGTGTTTTAGTTTCATTGGAGAAGCTCTAATCACGTCGTAAAATGGTTTCTTAATCCAAATAAATGATGATTACTTTTCTAATCGTCATTACTTTTTTGTCCACGTGTCCTTCCACGATCATCCTTATCATATAATCCATGGCTTCGTCATCTTTCTCACTTTTTAGCAACTTTTCCCTCCGAAACTTAATCTCTGTTTTTTTTCTTGAACTACATTCGAACTCGAATCCTCATTCTCTGTCTATAACGTCGACTTCAAATGTTGATATGCCCCTTCAAACTACAAAATCGTGTTTTAGCAACAGTGATTCATCATCAAATGAAGGCTCTTTCAGAATCGTACCTAAGAAAATCATGATTGGATCAATGGAGGTTAATCTGGATGATGATCAAATGCTAGAAGACACTGCCACTAAAGGAATTAATAAAGCTGGTCCTTCAAACCCTTACCTTAACCCTCGCAGTGCAAATATTGGAGATACCCAAATTGAACCAATCGAAGTGGCTTCTGAATCTATTGGTGGTGTGGGTGATTTTCAATCGATTGCTGGTTCTAATCCGGAAAGAAGTTATGGTCCTGGTCTTACAAAGATATATATTCTATACAACAAGTGTATGGAAATCAAGAAAAATAACTGTGCTCTTAATTTTAGATCAACAGATTTCAATGATGACCAAATGATTCTGCTTGAAATTCTGAAGAAGCATCCTATTCGAGCTCTGTTATCTAGAAAATTTTCATTTTCTGCTTCTTATCTACAACAATGGCGGTATCATGCTGAAGTTGATGAAGAAACATATGGCATTTCTTCATGGTTACAGGTTCTGTGTTACAATTGATGATATTATGAACATTTTTGATCTACCTAAAGCAAATGCAGTTGTAGGCAAAAGTACTTTTGATGCAGTTCCATCAAATTCTGAAATCATTTCAGATTTCATCCAGTTAGGCTACTCAGAATCTCTAACTGCTCTGAGTTCATTAAGAAGGAAGTGCTTACCTCCAATCTGGTATTGTCTTTTCACTATCCTCAATACTTGCCTATCTTGTAAGAGTTCAAGTTTGGATCAAGCTTCTACAAATGGCAGGATTATTTTTCATGGTGTTGCTCACAACAAGCATTATGATTATGCTTCTCTTATGTTTGAAGAATTGAAGACGGCTGTCATGAAGAAATCTACTTACACTTACATTCCTTTTCAAAGGTTCTTTCAGATTTTCATCAAAGGCGCCATGAAGTTCTTTGAAGCTATTCCAAGATTGGATCATGAGGTATTTTTCCACTTTTCTCTATGGATAGCTTAAGACCACCAAGTGCCAAACTTAGATTTCCTAATGCATTACCACTACCAGCATAACCTCTTGCTTAGGTAAGTTCTGACAATAGTTGCTTACGTAAGTTCTGACAATAGGTTTCTAAATGAGTATTGAGAATCAATGGGACTACCTAAACCTGTAGTCTCTTCCCCTGGTTCAACCCAAAGTGGTGAGAAAAGTGAGGGAGATCACAGATAAAAGAAAGTGAAATCTATGCACTAGCTGATACAAGCCAGCAGCCACACAATCTATTACTTCACAATCTTTGGTGGATAATAGTGAACTAGCCTGTGAGCCCATGGCAAATCTTGTGAACCCCCCAGCCACTCTTCCATTTCTCAACAGAAGGGTGTTTCAATAACACACATGGGGCAAGCAGCACATCTACCAATGGGTCCCCACATGGATGAGCCCATTGTTAAAACAGAAGGATATATGTCCCCCTTCATACATATGAGCACATAGAGTCTGAGTGTCCACTCAATGTTGAGCCAAATGACCCACAAGACACGGGATTTCTTCACACTAGCACATATCTTTCAGATATCCAACAGCAAAGTGTATGTCACATTGCAACAACTTCAATAGATATACTTAATCTAGGATATCAAGGATTTGAAAAAAGTCCTGGTGGGGTGAACATCACTATTGCATCATTCACTTAATCGGTAATGATTCATGATGTCGTGACATCAACAGGTCAGCCTTCTTCTGTAGGACTGCAAACAGGGACATGTGTTGGTCTTGGTCCTATTTCCCATTCTTCTGAACTTTCTGAGTTCAAAGATTTTTGTACTTCTGGATTTGAAAAGATTCAGAAGGACATAAATGTAATAACAGAACAATCAACAAAGAAGTTGGAGGATAGGCTGGCTAGTCAGGAGAAAAAGTTGAAGGATAGACTAAATGAGTTGAAGTCTGTGTCTGTTTTATCAATTGATCTCAAAGCTTTCCAATCTGTTATTCTTGATAGAGATATAAAGATAGCTTCAAAAGAGACTGGGTTCTGAAGAAGTTAAAGACAACACGAAGAAGATGCGAAGGAGTTCGAACACATTCGAACTTGTCAGTATGAATGTACTGTTACTTTAGTTCTTCTATCTCATGTATAAATAGATAGTTAGTTAGATAGTTAGAACTAACGTTTTTCATTAGCCTTGTAAAGACATATTCTGTAATACTGTACATTCAATCAATACATATTACATTTGCCTATCATCATTCCTGTCAAAATCTTTTCCATATATTAATATCTTGATTGTTTGGGTCCTAACAATTGGTATCAGAGCCAATTAATCAGTTCTTGAAGATTTGTGAAAGAACTTGTCAAATCTGACAGTTCTTGGTGTTCTTGATCTACAAAGTTCAAATTCAACTCAGGTGAATTCTCGATCTTCTAACAATCAAAGATGTCTAAAGAAATAGTCTCAATCGGATCTGAAACGAAACCACCAACTCTCTTCTTGGAAGAATATCATCAATGGAGAATCAGGATGATTCAATTCTTGGATAACATAGATGAAGCCTTAATGCAATCTATCACAAATGGCCCACTAGAGGTATTTGTTGAGATTCCAGCTGTTCCCAGAACTGAATCCACCCCTGAAATCCCTGCATCAAGAATCAAGAAGAGTCCGGGAATGTACAATCCAGCTGAAAAGGCTCAAATGAAAGTTGATAAGAGAGCATTCACTTTACTCACCATGGCAATTCCTAATGAGATATTCAATAGGGTTGATAGTTTAACTTCAGCAAAAGCCATGTGGGATGAAGTAGAAGCCCAGATGCAAGGAAGCACAAAGGCTCAAGCACAGAGATTAAATATCTGTGTAGGAACATATGAAAATTTCAGATACAAAGAAAATGAATCTATCACTGATAAATTATCATAGATTCAATAACATTCTGAATGATCTAAGAAGAAATGGTGTTCAGAAATCAAATTCTGAGATAAATAACAAATTTCTGAACAATCTGGGAAATGAATGGTTAAGTTTTTCAGATAATATGGTAACAAGGAACTTATCCAGAAAAACTGTTCATGATGTTTATGGTATCTTGTTCCAACAAGAAGACAAAAACAAAGTTAGGCAACATGAACAAAAGAAGGCACATGAAACAGTTGCCCTTCTGAGCAAGAACTACAATAATTCTTTGACCATTGCTGCCAAGAAAGTTTGTGAGATCCCAGAGACAACTGTTTGTGATGGGGATGAATCAGATGAGGAGCTTAAAAGAATTTCTGATAATATTGCTTTCATGACAAGGCAATTCAAACAAAGATACAATCAAAAATATCAGAATAAACCTAGATCTGACATTGGACCTAAGAAAGGTCAAGAGGCTGGTCACTCTGAAACATCTGAACCAACACGGTGCTTCAACTGTGGAAAGCCTGGACATTATGCAAGACAATGCAAGATGCCAAAAATCAAGAATTCAGGCTATTATGAGAAGAACCATCTGTTAGCAAAGAAAAAGGAGCTTAATCCTTCTCTAGTGACCAAGTATGAAGAGGATTGGTTAAACTGGAGTGATAGAGATGATGATGATGAAGAAGCTGCTCACTATGCAACCAATTGCTACATGTGTCAAATGGATCAAGAAAAGGACAAACAAGACACTGAGGTATCTTCTTCATCTTCTGAATTAAATACTGAAATAAATCTCTCTTCTGAACAAAATTCTGAACATAATTCTGAAATTAACACTAAAGATTCAGAAATGACAAATCAATTTCAAAACATGTTTTCTGAATTTGAAACACTCGGAAACAGAATTAAAGGTGAAAGAATTTTGGTCAATCAATTCAGAGCTAAAAGTCAAATATATAAAGAAAATTGTCAAGCAGCTGAACAGATTCTTGAAAAAGTTTCTGAAGAAAAAATAGTTTTGAAAGAAAAAATGGATAGTTTAAAAAAAGAAGTTATTAATGAAAAATCTGAAAAGGAAATTCTAAATGTTAAGATGAATTTTCTGAATCAAGAAAGACTTGATCTTTATAAAAAGATTAATGAATTAGAAGATTTAAATTTTAAAAGAGGACAAACTGAACAAACTCTGAATATTTTAACTAGTCAGACTCAGAACTCAAAATTTTACAATATAAAAGCAGGTTTAGGATATAATAACAGTCAAATATTAAAGAAGGCACCTGCAAACTTGTATGATTATTCTAAAATGAAAATTTTCAATGAATCAAATACAGGTGTCATTTCCAAACCTGTAAACTATTCTTTGCCTGAAATAATTTCTTTTGTAAAATCAGAGACTTTGTTTTCAGAAGAAACACCTCTTAAAACTGGTGAACCAGAAATAATCTCTGAAACAGAAGAAATGAATATAATTTCAAATATTTGTAAATCTTCTAAAACAAATATTATTTCTGAAGAAAAATCAGAAGTAATTGTTAAGTCTGAAATTGTTTCTGAAATTAATTCTATAATAACTTCTGAATTCAATTCTGAAGTCATTTCAGAAGACACTTCTGATAATAAATCAGAACATGAAGAAAAATATGATGAATTCTCAGATATTGAATCTTTAGAAGATGTTGATGAGAATTCCAATATATTTTTTGATAATTCTGATAATGAGTCTACAACAACAAAAAATTCAAATATTTTTGCAACAAGTATGACTCAAAATAAATTTTCAGATCTAATAAATGCTTCTGATTCAGAAGATGATGATGATCATATGGTGCAAGTCATTGATAAATATGGCTATTTGGTTTATAAATCTCAATCATGTATGACAGAAGGAGAAAAATTAAAACCTGAAGTTTCAAAGATACCTTCAGAAATATCAGAATATCAGAATTCAGATTTATCTTCTGCTAATACAAACAATTCATTGATTACTACACCAACATCAGTAACATCTTCTAACTTTAACACCAGAGTTAAAAATTTTGAACAAGCACAATCTTCAAATTCTCTCTCTGAAGTTAAGAAAGTTAACTCAAATTCTGAGGATAAACCTAAAGAAAACAAAAAAATTTCTTATACTAATCCTCATTTCTTATCTTTTATAGAGCTATCCACTTTAGTATGGAGAAAGAAAGATGAAAGATAGTCAAAGAATGACAAATTAGATAGTTTTTCATTTTCAAAAAAGAATGATGTACCTAAATCAAATAATAAAAGAATTTCTGTTGAAAAATCAAATGTTATTGATTCTTATATGTCTACTGCTTTTGTAAATTCTTTAAAGAATCATATTCACTGTATTATCTGTGGTCATCATAATTTTAATCTTAACTCCAAAACAAACAAGAAAAATTTGATGAAATCAATTCAGAAATGTTCAGCTATATTGACAAATTCAATTCAAAGAAAAATGAAAAAATCTGAACAAACTTCTGAATTAAAAATTCTGAAGAAAAAGTTCAGAAATTCAAATTTTATTACTAATCTCAAAGGACCCATTCTGAAATGGGTACCTAAAACTCAATAATCTCTTTTGCAGATATGTCATGTGTGGGTCTTAGATTCTGGATGTTCAAGACACATGACACCTTTCAAAGAACTACTAACTGATTATCATGAAAGATATGGAGGAACAGTTAGCTTTGGAAACAATGCAAAGGGATATGTAAGAGGATATGGCACTTTCATTAAGGAGATGTAAAAGTAATGAAAGTTTTCTATGTTGAGGGATTAAGACATAATCTTTTCAGTATTAGTCAATTCTGTGACAAATACTGGAAGGTTCATTTTGACATAGATTACTGTCATGTTCTGAGTACAGCAAACAAAAATGAATTAACTGCTTATAGAGATGGAGATATCTACACAGCAACATTCACTGCAACAGGTCAACTACAAGGTGTATGTTATATGTCCACAACAACGAGAAATGATAGGTTGCTTTGGCACAGAAGAATGTCACATCTGAACTTCAAAGCCATTTCTGAACTAGGCAAACCTCAATCTGTAAGAGGACTACCAAAGATCAGATTTGAAAAGAACTCTCTTTGTTCTGCATGTGAACTAGGGAAGATCAAAAGAAGTTCTCATCCTCTGAAAATGCTATCTTCATGCAAAGCTCAACTTGAAATGCTACATATGGATTTATGTGGACCAATGAAAACTCAAAGCATGGGGGGAAAAAATACATTCTTGTCATAATAGATGAATACACACGGTATACATGGATTGAATTTCTGAGACTCAAGTCTGATACTTCTAACAGACTGATACCCTTTCTGAAGAAAATTCAAGTTCTTCTTCAACTTCCAATTCAAAAGGTCAGAAGTGACAATGGAACAGAATTTACCAATTCTACACTTCAGAATTTTTTGGAATCTGTTGGTATTTCACATAATTTTTCCGCTGCGAGAACTCCTCAACAAAATGGGGTAGTTGAAAGAAATAATAGAACTTTGGTAGAGGCTGCAAGAACCATGCTTGCATATTCAGAACTTCTTCTCTCTCTTTGGGCAGAAGCAATTGCTACTGCATGTTTTACTCAGAACAGGACAATTCTAAACAGAAAATTTCTTAAAACTCCTTATGAAATGTTAAAACAAAGAAAGCCCTCTATTGATTATTTTAGAATCTTTGGTTGCAGGTGTTTTCTAAAGAATGATACTCAGCATCTTGATAAATTTGCACCAAAAGGTGTTCCTGGTATCTTTGTTGGCTATTCTCAAAGATCCAAAGCTTAAAGAGTACTTGTTAAAGGAACTCAAAGGATAGTTGAAACTACAAATGTCCGATTTCATGAGCCAACAATGACTTCTGAACAAGACAGTTCAGAACTCGCACATAAACTAACTTCTGAAAGTTTGGACTCAGAACATAATCAGACAAACTTTACTTCTGAATCTCGAACTTTACTTAAAACAAATTTAGACAATTTATGTCAATACTTATTTGATATTTCTGTAAATGTTTCTGCAGATTATCAAAATCCTTCTCTTCTCAAAAATACAAATTTCAAGTACATCAACACCACAAATCTCTATCTCAAATTCAGAACTTCCAACTTCTGAAAATGTACATCCAACTTCTGAACCAGTTCAAGTTGTTTCTGAACTAGTTCCAGATACTTCTGAGCATGTACATCAAAATTCTGAACAAATTCAAAATGTTTCATTTGAGGGGGATACTTCAGATTTACATTCAGTTATCAATCATGATACTGAAACTCAAGCAATTGTTGATGATTATGATTCTCTAAACAATGTTTCATCTGTTCAACCATTGCCAAATGTGAACAAATGGACATCCAGTCATCCTGTGCATCAAATTATTGGAGATGCATCAAAAGGTGTTCAAACAAGGTCTGCAACAGCAAATGAATGTCTGTATGTAAATTTCTTAAGTAACATGGAACCCAAAAAGCCATATGAAGCTCTTCAAGATCCAGATTGGATTTTAGCCATGCAGGATGAGTTAAATCAGTTTGAAAGAAATAAGGTCTGGAGATTGATACCAAAACCAAAAGGTAAATCCATCATTGGCACAAAATGGGTATTCAGAAATAAAAAGGATGAAAATGGTATTGTTGTAAGAAACAAGGCAAGGCTTCTAGCTAAGGGTTATTGTCAACAAGAAGGGATTGATTATGATGAAACCTTTCCTCCTGTTGCTAGATTAGAGGCCATTAGAATCGTTCTTGCATATGCTGCTCATAAAAACATGAAGGTATTTCAAATGGATGTGATATGTGCATTTCTGAATGGTATTTTACATGAAGAAGTGTATGTTGAACAACCAGAATGCTTTGTAGCAAAGACTTCCCAGATCATGTCTACATTTTAGACAAAGCCTTGTATGGACTTAAACAAGCACCAAGAGCATGGTATGATACTCTTACAACTTTTCTTCTGAATTCTAAATTCAAAAGAGGTACTGTTGATACAACTTTATTTCTGAAAAAGGAGGGTGATGATATGATTTTGATACAAATCTATGTAGATGATATTATATTTGCTTCTACTAATCCAAAATTTTGTAGAAATTTTGAGAAAATCATGCAAACAAAATTTGAAATGAGTATGATGGGAGAGTTGACATTTTTCTTTGGTCTTCAAGTTAAACAACTTCCCACTGGCATATTCATTAATCAATCTAAGTATGTCTCAGATTTACTTAAGAAGTTTGACATGACTGATTGTTCAAGTATTCAAACTCCAATGGCCACTGCAACTAAGTTAGAACCTGATCTGAATGGAAAATCTGTTGATCAGAAAAAGTACAGAGGCATAATTGGATCTTTGCTTTACTTAACTGCTAGTAGACCAGATATAATGTTTGCTACATGTATTTGTGCCAGATATCAAGCTAATCCTAAGGAATCACACCTTCTAGCTGCAAAAAGAATACTTAGATACCTAAAAGGTTCTCCTTCATTGGGACTTTGGTATTCTAAGGATTCTAGTTTTGAACTAACAGCATTTACAGATGCAGATCATGGTGGATGCAAATTAGACAGGAAAAGCACTTCTGGATCATGTCAATTTCTGGGTGATAGACTGGTAAGTTGGTCTTCAAAGAAACAAAATTGTGTTTCTACTTCTACAGCAGAGGCTGAGTATGTGGCAGCTGCAATATGTTGCTCACAAGTGATCTGGATGCAAGTTCAACTTAAAGACTATGGTTATACTTTCAAAAAGATTCCTCTGTATTGTGATTCAAAGAGTGCCATAGCCATCACTGCCAATCCTGTTCAGCATTCAAAGACCAAGCACATTGATGTAAGATATCATTTTATCAAAGATCATGTGGAAAAAGGTAATATTGAAATGTTTTTTGTTCAGACAGATTATCAGTTAGCTGATTTATTTACCAAAGCACTTGATGAAAAACGATTTAACTTCCTGGTAAGTAAATTGGGCATGACGAATATGTCTATGTAAGTATTACACATCACCTATACTCTAGAAGTTACATTCTGAGGTTTTTTATATCAAATTTTGAATAGTTTGCTCTTCAGAAATATTATGCATATTCTGAAGTTCAACATTCAGACCTTTGCTTCTTTTCAAACTCAGAAGTATATTTCTTCTGTATCTAGGTTGATTGTATTTTAATACTTTTCATTTTTTTTCTCTCATTTCACTAATATTTTCTTGTTTCTTTGATAACATTGCAATGATTAAGGGGGAGAATCATAAGTGCTAATGATTCAGGGGGAGTGGTTTTAATTTCAAAATTCTACACTATTCTTTCCTACAAATCAACTCTGCATTGCTGAAATAAAGTCTTGCACTTTATATCTAAGAAGTAT
Source organism: Silybum marianum (assembly GCA_036898165.1). Classification (NCBI taxonomy): domain Eukaryota; kingdom Viridiplantae; phylum Streptophyta; class Magnoliopsida; order Asterales; family Asteraceae; genus Silybum; species Silybum marianum. The sequence continues at coordinate 6,598,872 of CM072540.1, read as the reverse complement.
GAACAAACTTCCTTAGATAAAATCAGTTTTCTGTTTGTTCAAACCTACTTCTGAATTATCAAAATGTTTTATATTTTTTAGAAGTTTGTATTTTTAAATGATTTTTGGTCTTCTAAGATGATCCAAGTTTAGTTCTTAACTACACTTCCACATTCTGCGATTCTTCTGAATTCCTTATTTCAGATTTCTGAACTTATTCTCAGAAGTTTTGAACTGTTTCTGAAGTTTTTGAACTTGTTCTCAGAACTTAACTTCCCGTTGATATTTCACTTAAGCGTGTGCCACGTGTTTTTATTTCATTGGATCTCTCTTAAACACGACCATTAAACGGTCATTTATCCTAATAAATGATGATTACTATTCTAATCACATTTACTTTTTGGCCACGTGTCCTTCAGCGATTATCCAGTCATATAAATCAATGGATTCTTCATCATCTTCATTTTTTTAGCAATTTTTCTCTGAGAAATCTCTCTGTGTTTATTGATCTTCTTTCTATTACCAATCCGTGTTCTTCCAACATCATGTCTACTTCAAATGCCATGGTTTCTGCTTCCTCGAGTTTCAATGATAACAATGGATCAACAAGTGATGGTTCATTCAAGATTGTGCCTCAAAAATTAATGGTCGGCAAAATGGAAATCCCACTGAATGATGATCAAATGCTTCAAGACACAGCCACAACTGCAACTCATCAAGCCGGACCTTCAAACCCTATTCTTAATCCTAACCCTAACCCGACAACTGCTAAAATTGGGGAAACACAAGTTACACCAATTGATATTGTTTCTGGATCAAATGTTGCTGATAGTGAATCCCAGACTCGTGCTAAAAGTAGTGATATGTCCAAACTCTATGTCCCTGCTAAGAAATTACTAGAAATCAAAAGAAATAATTGTTCCTTGAACTTCAAATCGACCAACTTTGCTGATGATCAAATGATTTTGATCGAAATTCTGAAGAAACATCCACTACGTACTCTACTCTCTAGGAAATTCTCTGTTCCCACTTCTTACCTTCAACAATGGTGGTATTATGCTGAGGTTGATGAATTTGAAGATGAAATTGTCTCCTATGTCCATGCTTACAAGGTATGCATCTCTGTAGGAAAAAGCTCAAGTTTGGATCAAGCTTCAGCAAATGGGAGGATTATCTTTCATGGAGTTGCCTTCAACAAACACTATGATTATGCTAGTCTCATTTTTGATGAACTCAAATCTGCAATTTTGAAGAAGTCCACATTCAACTACATACCATTTCAGAGATTTTTTCAAACACTCATCAAAGGAGCAATGAAGGCTGTCTCAAAAATTCCTGTTCTAGCCCATGAGGTATATGTTCCTATCTTTACTATGACCAGTTTAAGACCACCAAATGCAAAACTTCAATTTCCAAATGCACTTCCACTTCCTTCTCATTTACTTGATCTTGTAAGTACACCAACTAGGATTGGGAGTGAGCATTTAGAATCTATGGGATTACCTCAACCAGTAGTCCCTTCCCCTGATTCAAACCAGAGTGGTGATCATGCACGGGAGTCTAGAATTACTAGAAAGAGAGGGGAGGATGTTCAAGGGAGTGAACAACCTCAAAGAGTAAAGAGGAAAAATGAAAATGAGAGACAGGGTAGAAGGGTAAGAAAAAGAATTGATGAGGGGAGAACACAGGTAAAAGAAAAACACATATGTGAACCACCTGTTACCAGCCGGGCACCCACATCTTCTATCATTCCACATTCTTTGGTGGATGATACTGAAACAGCCAGTGAGCCCATGGCAAACTTGATTAACCCCCCCAGCCACTCACCCATCTCTCAACAGAAGGGTGTTTCATCAATACAAATGGGGCAAGCAGCTTATCATCCATTAGGACCCCAATTGGAGGTTCCTTTTGTTGAAAATGAAGGATATATGTCCCCCCCTTCATAGTTTTGAGCACATTGAGTCTGATTGTCCACTCAACTTTGAGCCTTCTGAACCACTTAATGTGGCATCCATTCACACTAGCACACATCTTTCAGATGTTCCTAAGCAAAGTGTTTGACACATTGCATCAACAACTATAGATATTCCTATCTCTGGATATGGGTGAACATCACAAAAGCCACATTCACAGAATCATATGTGGTTCATGATGCCTTTGTGGCTCATACAGGCCAGCCTTCTTCTAAAGGTCTGAAAACAAGTTCATCTGTTGATCTTGGCATCTTACCCACATTTTCTGAATTCACAGAATTCAAAGATTTATGTACTTCTGAATTTGCAAAGATTCAAAAGGATATCAAGGAATTGACGGATAAAACCAAAAAGGAGTTGGAGGATAGGTTGGAACAACATGGGGAAAGTATGGTGAATAGGCTGAATGATTTTCAAATCCAATCTTCTAATGATCTGAATATTTTTAAACAAACAATTCTGACAGCTTTTTCTAAAGTGGCTTCATCAGTTTCTTCTCTGAAAGCTTCTCAGACTTCTTCTTCTTCTGCTCAACCAGTTTAAGCAACAAAAGATGATATCTCTCATATTCTAAATCAGCTATCATCTATTCAGAGTTCTCAGACAGAGTTAAGCACAAGATTATCTGCTCTAGAATGCAGATCTCAATCAGATACTTCTAAAAGAAGTCTTGATGATCAGGATCCTGATAATCAAGAGGGGGAGAAAAGACAGAGAGTATCTGAACCATAAACTAATGTAAATGATCAAGTTCAAAGTTCTGAGAAGACCTCTGAAGATACTCAGAATGTTGGTGAAGAATCAAATAAAATTTCAGAAGCTATAGAAGATATTTATCTGCAGAACATGAGGCACAAGAGAGAAATGATCCTTCTTCTGAAGAAATGATAGAAGAAGGGTATGAAACAGAAATGTTATCTCTTGATTCTGAAGGTAACTTGGGCTCAGATGACACAGATATAATTCCAGACTCTAATGAAGAAATGCTAAGGGAATACCTTGCTTTTGAAGATGTTATTGGAGAACCAAGTGATCTTTCTGATGTGATCATGTTTGAAGAAGATATATCTGGAGTCAATATGGGAGAAAGTTCTGAAGTAAATGAAATAAAGGATCTGGTGATTTGGAAGCCCCAACAATCTCTAAGTGATGAATACAGAAGAGCTTCTGAAGAGCTGTGGAAAATATTAAGTCAATTCTGTTGGGTACATGTCTTTCTGAACTATCCAAGAAGTCTGGAGTGTAGAATTTTGGACAACAGATTTTCTATTTTCAGAAATTTTCTTGAACAACCATATGAAAGAGTTGAATTGGAATTTGATTTAGGTCACATGGAAGGAGTTGAAATTGTTGATGAAATTGTAATTGTTTTCTCAGGAAAATTTGAAGTTAGGATCAGACCTTGTATTATCATTCCTAAAATAGATCTTCCAGTACTTGAAGAACCTGTAATAGATCAAGTTTTTGAAAAGGAAAATGTGTTTATTCCTGGAGAAAGCAGCCTGATATTTCCTGAAGACACTTACTGCTTCATGTACAAAAGAAGTATGAAGTTTGCAAAGTTAGAAGACTTTTTGAATGATGAATGGTATGAAGATCATATTGTTCAAGTGAAGAACTTTATTCAGAATCATGGTATTCAGAATTTTCATGATTCAACTTTAATACAGAAGATCAGATGCATATCAAAATCAATTCAAAATGAGTTAACTATATTCAGATTTGGAGCAGAAAGAAAAGATGATACTTTGTGTGAATTCACTCAGTTTGATATATACAAGTTAAGATTACAAGATAAGTTGGCAATTTTGTCTTTTTGTGTTAACTCAGGTGAATCTGAGTTAGTCTCAGAGATTAGAAGAATCTTGGGAATATATATAAGGAATCTCATTAAGCATGATTTTCAATTGGCTTTGGAATACAGACTTAACACAGTGAATCTGTTGGAACCTGTATATATAGAAAGATTTGGTCTGAAAAGATTATTCACTAATCCAGATATTGGTTTCATGTATCTTGTGGAAGGAATCTCTAAGACATTTGTTGCATCTGATATTCCAAAGTATTCTACATCCTCCCTCAAATGGCTTCTGAACTACATGACAGACTTTGTTGAAGAATCTGATATCAAAGAAGAAATTATCTATCTGATCAAAGAAAGAATAAATTTTAGAGAGTTTGTAAGAAAAAGTTATCTGGCTGGTCACAAGAAAGTAAACAAGATAAGAGGAGCAGATTATTTACTAAGTGATGCTTATGACTTCAAGATCCATACAAAGAGGCAAGACATGGAAGAAATTCAGAAGTACACTCTGAATCTTGAAAGTTCAGAAGTCGGTCAAAAAGAAAAGGAAGAAGTTTTTGAAAATATTTCTGAGAAGTTGATTTCTGAAGAGCAAATATCTGAAGAAGAACAACTACAAGTGCAGAGAATAGAAGAAAGTGCTTTCACCATGTTCCTTGAATATTTCCATCCAGAAATGTTCATGGAATATGAACAAAAATTCAACTATATAGATTGCTAGATTCAAAAGCCTTTTGGTTGGAAACAATGGTACTCAGATATCATCAGAAAGATAAGGATTCCAATCAATGAAGCAAGGAAAGATAGTCCTGTGATCAAAGTGATTAATGCTGATTTAAAGACAAGACAGAATTACAAATATGCATTCTTTACTGTTGAACGGCAAAATGGTGAGATTTCTACCTTTTCTGAAGCTGATTTTCAGAATGTTTACCTCAGAGATCTTCTCAGAGTTTACAGAAGCCTTTATCCCTTTCATGATTCAATCACCAAGTTCAGAAAATCATTTCCAAATCTCAGAGATGGCTTGTACAGAGAGTTTATATGGGCTGCAAATAATGATTTTCAGGTTGCCTATGTTCTGAACAAGAAACAAGTACACATGAGCAAACCAAATCTAAGCCTGCTAGACATTCAGAATCTGAAGAAAAGTACTTTAGTAATTCAACCTCCAGGCTTTGTTTGTAAATGCTTCCAAGAATTTTTATTTGTGAGATTTGAAGAATTTCATAAGTGTTGCAATGGAACTCTCATGGCTATCAGAGATCGTTTGGTAAAAAGGCAAAATAAAAGACCAAACAATCTAAGCAATGAAGATTGGGAGAAACACAAGAAACTTGCTAAAGAGATGATCAGAATTGCTGAATACTTGCTTGAATATAGAAATTTGATTCTGAAAGATGTTAGAGAAATTCTGAATTTTTGGAAGAATGATTTTAATTTTTGAAGCTAAGGGGGAGATTGATAGAGATATAAAGATAGCTTCAAAAGAGACTGGGTTCTGAAGAAGTTCTGAAGACACTTCTGAAGAAGATCTGAAGGAGTTCAGAACCTGTTCTGAACTTGTCTGTTATGAATGTACTGTTACTTTAGTTCTTCTATTTCATGTATAAATAGATAGTTAGAACTAACGTTTTTCATTAGCCTTGTAAAGACATATTCTGTAATACTGTACATTCAATCAATAAATATTACATTTGGCTATCATCATTCCTGTCAAAATCTTTTCTATATATTGATATCTTGATTGTTTGGGTCCTAACAATTCTCAAGTCATTTTCTGAAGCTGTCTCTTCCGTGGAAAGTCTTCAAACTTTTGTACCATCTTCCTCTACACAACCAGATTTATCTTCCTTGGCCACTAAAGATAATATCCAATAAGTTCTGAATAAATTGGCTCTTGTTCAGAATACTGAAACACTTTTGGATCAAAGAATTTCAGCTTTGAAGTGCAGACCTCAATCAGCTACTTTAAAGAGAAGTCATGATGATTAGGACACTGATGATCATGAGGGGGAGAAAAGAAGAAAAGTATCTGATTCTGCTAATGAAGATACTCTGTTATTAAAATCGCATACCTCTGAACCAACTTTTGAAGAAGTTTACAAAGAGAGTAATAATGAAAAAGTGTCGGAAGCAATTGAAGAAATTCTAACTTCTGAACCTGAAGGTGTATGTTCTGAAGCTGGTCCAACTATAAATATGCAGCTTATTTCTAAAGGTGTTAATACAGAACAAGTTGTATCTAAAGAAGGTGAGGAAGGATATGAAACAAAAAAGGTATCATTTAATTCTGAAGACAATGTTGGAACAGATGAAACAGATCTAATACCTGATTCCAATGAAGAAATGGTCAATGAGTATTTGGCTTTTCAAGATGTAATTGGAGAACCTGGTGATTTATCAGATGTTATCATGTTTGATGAAGTAGAGGAAGTAAATTAGGTCAGGGATATAATAGTATGGAGACCATTTATTGTTGATAGAAGAGAAGATGAAGAGCTTCTAAATACAATGTGGTATTTGTTTTATCAAATGATTATGAAGTTTGTTTTTCTGAATTCTCCAAGGAATCTGGAGTGTAGATTCTTGGATGAAAGGTTATCTATCTTCAAAAAGTTTTATAATCGACAAGTTCAGTATGCATATGTGGAAGGTGATATAAGTCACATGAGTGAAGTTGGTTTTTCTGAAAAAGTGATAATGGATTATGAAGGTTTGCTTGAGGTTAAATACAGAGAAAGTATTTCAATTCCAAAATTGAAGTTACCTCTTCTTGAAGAACCTCTAGTTGATAAAGTTTTCACAAAAGAAACAATTTTTGATGAACTTGAGCATACTATTACTGTCTTTCCTGAAGACACATACATTTATTTTTACAAAAAGAATTTGAAAAATGCAACTTTTGAAAGCTCCATAAGTGATAAATGGGATGAAGACTTTGCTTCTAAAGCTCAATCTTTCCAACAAAGATATGGTGTTCAAGACGTTTATAATCCTATTCCTATCAAGCATTTTAGAATCATTAAAAAGTCAGTTGAAGATGACTTGAAGATTGTTAGAATTGGTGCTGAATGGAGGGATGGAACTCTAATAGAATTCACTCAGTTTGATTTCTACAATCTAAGATTACAAGATAAGCTTTCCCTTTCTGAATTTCTTTGTGAAAAGAGAAGATACAGAAATGGTGCAAGAATGAGAAGAATCATTGGTGTTTATCTCAGAAACTTCATTAAGCATGATTTTCAACTTGCCTTGGAACATAGGTAAAATGAAGTAAATATGGTAGAACCAGCTTTTCCGAGCTTTGAAGGCATTTTAACTGTGTTTACTAAACTAGAAATTGGTTTTCATTATGAGCCTGCAGGGTTAAACAAAAGAACTTTCATTGTTTCTGATATTCCAAAGTATTCCTCTTCAACTCCGAAATGGTTTTGTGATAATATGACTTGGATTGCTCGTTCTAAAGAAGTGAAGGATGAGATTCTGTATCTGATCAAAGAAAGAATAAAGTATAGAGAATTGATAAGAAAAATTATGTATGATGGCCATCAACAAAAAAACACAAGAAGAGATGAAGATTACTTGTTAAGCAATGTTTATGATTTTCATATTCATGCCAAAGAACAAGTAGTTGAATTTGAGGTACTGAAAGAAGTCAGACCTTCTGAAGTTCCCATTTCTAAACATGTTGGAATTGTTTCTGAAAAGGATAAAGGGAAAAGTGTAGAAGTTGTTGAAGAACAAATGCCAGTTATTCAAGTGTCTGAAGCTGAACAATTGCAAATAAACAGAATTGTTGAACATGCACTTACTCTATTCCTTGAATATCTTCATCCTGAGATTTTCATGGAAAATGTGCAACCATTTGCTTATATTGATTGTTGGTTAGAAAAATCTTTTGGTTGGAAGCAATGGTACAGCAGAATTGTTCAAAAGATGAAGCTACCAATCACAGAGTCAAGGAAAGAAAGTCCTATTGTGAAAGTAATTAAGGCTGATCAAAAGACAAAGCTGAATTATAAATACTCTTACTTCACTGTAGAAAGGGAAAATGGTGAAGTGTGCACTTTTTCTGAAGCTGATTTTCAGAATGTCCACTTAAGAGACTTGGTCAAGATTTACAGAAGAAATAATCCATTCCATGAACATATTACCAGATTCAAAAAAGTGTTTCCAGTCATAAAATGTGGGATTTATAGAGAATTCATCTAGGCAGCTAAGACTGATTTTCATGTTGCATTTGTACTTGGTAGAGAAAAGGTAAATCTAAGCAGATCAAACTTTGAACTTCAAGGATCAGTTCAATAAACAAAGGTACTTTGATAGTTCATCCTCCTGGATTTGTGTGCAAGTTTAATAAAGAAAAATTGTTTGTCAGATATGAAGAGATTCACAAGTGTAGCAATGGTACTTCACTAGCAATAAGTGAAAGACTTGTGAAAAGACAGAAGCACAGACCAAGAAATATGAATGACAGTTAATGAATGAGTACTCTAAGCTAGCCAAAAACATGCACAAGAGAATAGAATTGCTACTTGAATACAGAAAGTTAATTCTGGGTGAAGTCAGAGAAATGTTGATCTACTGGGTTATAATTTGAATTTTTGAAACTAAGGGGGAGATTGATAGAGTTCATTAGATAGCTTCAAAAGATACCCTGGTTCTGAAGTTTAGTTCTGAAGGAAGTCAGAAGAGATAAAGAAAGCTCAGAAGCTCTGAAGTACAAAGACAGAATGCTAAAGTGAAGATAAGCCTAAGGCATAAGTTCTGAAGTAGCTACTTCAGAAGTTCTGAAGATTCTCATGTTGTTCTGAAGAAGTTCAGAAGAACTTCTGAATGGTGTTCTGAAGATGTTCAGAAGTAGTTCTGAACTTACTTCTGTATGTCTGTCACATAATGTATTGTTACTTTAGCATTTCCTATTGTATATAAATAGAAGGTTAGTTAGCTGGTTAGAACTAACGTTCTTAGATCTTTTATACTGTAAAGACATATCTGTGTAACCTTGTAATTATCAATTCTACATCCGACTTCCTTGCTATAATTCTTGTTCTATATTCTATTTTCTTTCTACTTATTGATATTTGGGATCTATCAATGGGCCTTCAGAAATATTTTTTGATAATTCTCATGATGAAACTGAGGAAGTTCTTATCAATGAATCAAGTTTTGAAAATAAAGAACAACCTTCCAACTTAATTTTTTTTGCCTCAAATGTGACTCAGAACAAATTTTCAGATTTGATGAATGCCTCAGATTCAGATGATGATGATGATCCTAATGTTGCTATAATAGACAAAGATGGGTACATAGTTTACAAATCTAAATCCTCTATGACTGAGAGATAAATTAAAATCTGAAGAACCAAAATTACCCTCAAAAATGTTTAATGGCGTATTCTTGAAAGATGAATATAAACATTGTACATCTTCTGAAATTAATTCTTCTACAGGTTCCAATTCTACTCCTTCTAAAAACGATTTAAAAATTATTTAACAACAGGAAAGTCATCAATATCATCCTTAGATTTTGTCACAAGAGTCAAATTTTTTGAAAAAGGACAGTCTTCTAATTCTAAATTTGAAAAACTTAATTTAAAAGTTAAAAAGGCCGTTGATAAAAGTCCTTCTTATTCTAATCCACATTTCTTATCTTTTACAGAGCTATCCACTCTAGTTTAGAAGAAAAAAGGTGAAAGACTATCAAAGAAAGACAAATTAGATAGTGTTTCTTCTTTTAAGAAAATTGATGTACACAAAGCCAATACTTTGAATAAAAGCAAGTATTCTGTTCCTAAAACAAATGTTGTTAATTTCTTGCTTATGTGTTGAGATATTGAAGGTTCTTAAAAATCATATTCATTGTATGAAATGTGGACATCATCATTTTAAATTAGATTCCAAAATCAACATGAAAAATTCTATAAACTAGTCAACAATTCTTCAGCAAATTTCTCAAAAAGGAATAATAATAAACATAAAAAGGATAACTCTGTTAAACAAAATTCTGAACAAACTTCTGAATTTACTTCTGTTAAATCCAAATTCAGAATTTCTTCTGTAATAGCTAATCTGAAAGGACCCATTCTCAAAGGGGTACCTAAAACTCAATAATTGTTTTTGCGGATGTGTCATGTGTGGGTTTAGGACTCTGGTTGTTCAAGACACATGACACCTTATAAAGAATTACTAACTGACTATCATGAGAGATATGGAGGAACAATTAACTTTGGAAACAATGCAAAAGGATATGTGAGAGGATATAGAACTTTTATAAAAGGAGATGTCAGTATAATGAAAGTTTTCTATGTTGAGGGCCTCAAGCATAATTTGTTTAGTGTAAGTCAGTTCTGTGACAAATATTGGAAAGTACACTTCCACATTGATTTTTGTCATGTTCTTAGTTCTGAAAACCTAAACAAGTTAACAGCCTATAGAGATGGAGATATCTACACTGCTACTTTCAATGAAGATGGTCAACTGCAAGGAGTATGTTATATTTCTACTCACATGAAAGAAGTAAGTTGGTTGCGGCATAAAAGGTTATCTCATCTAAATTTCAAAGCAATTTCTGAATTGGAAAGACACAAATTAGTTAGAGGATTGCCAAAGATCAAGTTTGAAAGGAATTCACTATGTTCTGCATGTGAAATTGGAAAGATAAAAAGAAGTTCACACCCTCTGAAAATGCTTTCTTCATGTCAAACTCCACTTGAAATGCTACATATGGATCTATGTGGACCAATGAAGACTCAAAGCATGGCAGGAAATAAGTATATCCTAGTAATAGTTGACGAATATTCTAGATATACTTAGGTTGAATTTCTTAGACATAAATCTAATAGTTCTGACATACTAATTTATTTTCAGAAGAAAGTGCAGGTTCTTCTTCAACTCCCCATCCAAATGATCAGAAGTGACAATGGCACAAAATTTACAAATTCTAAACTTCAGAACTTTTTGGTTTCTGTCGGGATTTCTCATAACTTTTCAGCTGCAAGAACTCTTCAACAAAATGGAGTAGTTGAAAGGAAGAACAGAACCTTAGTAGAGGCTGCAAGAACTATACTTGTTTATTCAGAACTAGTTTTATCACTTTGGGCAGAAGCAATAGCAACTCCTTATGAAATCATTAAAAAGATAAAACCCTCCATTGATTATTTTAAAAAATTTGGATGCAGATGTTTTCTTCTGAATGACACACAACACTTAGACAAATTTGCTCCAAAAGGAGTAGCTGTAGTGTTTGTTGGCTATTCACAAAGATCAAAAGCATACAGAGTTCTCATAAAAGGCACACAAAGGATCTTTGAAATTTCAAATATCAGATTTCATGAGCCAACAATGACTTCTGAACAAGACAGTTCAGAACTCAAGCTTAATCCAGTTTCTGAAATCTTAGATTCAGAAAAGAGCAAAACTGATAAAACTTTTGAATCTAAATCTTTACTAAAATCAAATTTAGATTCATTGTGTCAATATTTATTTGATATTTCTGTTAATGTCTCTGCAGATTATCAGAATTCATCTCTTCTCAGATATATTCTAGAACTAGTTTTCACATAAACCACTATCTCAAATCTCTCAAAACCACCTGACTCAACCTCAAATTTAGAATTTCCATCTTCTGACTCTATGCAAGTCAATTCCTAACCAATTTAGGTCACTTCTAAACCTAGAATACCTATTTCTGCACCAATGATTATTACTTCTGACCCTGTATAGAATCTTCAATTTGAGGGGGAGACATCAGATCTTAATTCAGCAGTCAATCTAAATTTTGAACCAAATGCAATCATTTGATGAATATGACTCCTTGAATAATGTCTCAACTGTTCAACCATTGCCAAATGTGAATAAATGGATATCAAGTTATCCCATAGATCAAATCATAGGTGATGTCTAAAAAGATGTACAAACAAGATCAGCAATAACAAATGAATGTCTGTATGTGAATTTCTTAAGCAGTATTGAACCCAAAAAGGCAAGTGAAGCTCTTCAGGATCCATACTGGGTTTTAGCTATGCAAGATGAGTTAAATCAATTTGAAAGAAACAAAGTCTGGAGACTAATACCAAAACCAAAAGGAAAATCAATTATTGGCACAAAATGGGTTTTCAGAAATAAGAAAGATGAACTTGGAATTGTTGTGAGAAATAAGGCAAGGCTAGTAGCCAAGGGCTATTGTCAACAAGAAGGTATATATTATGAAGAAACCTTTGCTCCTATGGCTAGGCTAGAAGCAAGTAGAATATTTTTAGCTTATGCAATACACAAAAACATGAAAGTCTTTCAAATGATGTCAAATGTGCATTTCTGAATGGAGTTCTTCATGAAGAAGTATATGTTGAACAACCAAAAGGCTTTGTTAGCAAGGAATTTCCAGATCATGTTTATATCTTAGATAAAGCTTTGTATGGACTTAAACAAGTACCAAGAGCATGGTATGAAACTCTCACAACCTTTCTTTTGAATTCTGAGTTCAAAAGAGGTACAGTAGATACAACCTTATTTCTGAAAAGGAAGGTGAGGACATGATCTTAATACAAATATATGTGGATAATATTATATTTGCTTCTACAAATCCAAAATTTTGTAAAAATTTTGAGAAAATTACGCAAACTAAATTTGAAATGAGTATGATGGGAGAGTTAACTTTGTTTCTTGGTTTACAAGTAAAACAACTTCCCACTGGTATATCTGTTAATCAAACTAAATATGTTTTTGATTACTCAAAAAGTTTGACATGTCTGACTGTTCTAGTATTCAAACACCAATGACCATTGCTACTAAACTTGAACCAGATTTTTTTGGTAAATCTGTTGACCAAAAAAAGTATAGGGGTATTATTGGTTCTTTGCTTTACTTAACATCAAGTAGACCTGATATAATGTTTGCCACATGTATTTGTGCAAGATATCAAGCTAATCCTAAAGAGTCACATCTTCTTGCTGCTAAAAGGATTCTTAGATATCTCAAAGGTTCTCCTTCATTGGGACTTTGGTATCCTAAGGATTTTGGATTTGAACTAACTGCTTTCACAGATGCAGATCATGGTGGTTGTAAATTAGACAGGAACAACACATCTGGATCATGTCAATTTTTGGGTGATAGACTTGTAAGCTGGTCTTCCAAAAAGCATAATTGTGTATCCACTTCTACTGCAGAAGCTGAATATATAGTTGCTGCTATATGTTGCTCACAAGTCATCAGGATGCAAATACAACTCAAAGACTATGGCTATACATTCAAAAAGATTCCTTTGTGTTGTGATTTCAAAAGTGCCATAGCCATTACAGCTAATTATGTCCAACACTCAAAGAGAAAAGATATTGATGTGAGGTATCATTTTATTAAAGATCATGTTGAGAAAGGTAATATAGAAATGTTTTTTGTTTCAGACTGATTATCAATTAGCAGATTTGTTTACCAAAGCACTTGATGAAAAAATGTTTAATTTTTTGGTAAGCAAATTAGGCATGATGAACTTGTCTACATAAGTCTTTTACATCAACTAAGAAATAAAGTTTAACTTCTTAGTCTATTTCATTCAGAATTCTGAAAATCTTAACTTTAGAAGTTCTGAGGTTAATTTTTCAAAAGTCTATCTTATAGTTTTCAGAAGTACTATTCTTAATTTCTGAAGTTTTTGTATTATAATACTTATGTTATTTTTGCATTTCTATATATAGCATTTTTCAAGAGGGAGATATTTTTTTTTCTCTCATGATTCAAGGGGGGGGGGGGGGGTGTTACTGTTACTAATGGTTTGATTCATTCTTATTATATTTCACACAAGATTTGAACAGATAATCACTCAAGATGGAAAATCACTCTGAAATTACATATCTTGGAAGTATGGACAAACTTCTGAAGATACTTACTCTTTTTCAAATTGTTCAAACTACTTCTGAAATATCAAACTGTTTTATACATTCAGAAGTACGTAGTTTTAATTGCTTTTTATGGATTACAAGACATATATGATACAGGGAGATTTCGAGAATTAACGAAGCTTTTATTCGATATTTGGAGAAAAAGAAAACGGGCTCAAAAGAAGCTCGTAAATCTGCATCGGAAACTGAAAAATAGTTTCTTACGCAACATGGGTCGCTTGCCGGGTCGTGGACGCGTTCGGACGGGTCCCGAACGAATTGCCTTTATCTGTTTGTTTAATTATTATTTTTCTTAATTATTTAGGATTAGCATTAAAAGTATTAGTTATTTGTTTTCTAAATTAGATTAGGATTATTATTAGTTTCCTTATTTATTAGTTTTCTTTTTATCAAATAGCTTCCTAGTTGGTTTAGAATTAGGATAGATTTATTTCCATAATTATTTTTCCTAGTTTAACCTCAAGTCCTAGAGTATTTAAACCCCATTAGCTTTGTTAATTATTCATTCAATCAATTATCAATAATATTTCTTCTCTTTTGAGATTGGTTCGAGTTTTATCTCGTTATTTGTAAAACTTCTATTATATTCTAAATGCCTATGGTTGTTTATCTAAATCTGTGGCTGTGTCATCGTAGGAGCTGTCGCGCCTTGTGTTTCCGCTTTAGCGGGGTGTGACAGATTGAAAACTAAAGCGCACACTAGAAAGTGCTTCGAAAGGTGTCAGCATGTGCGCGGAGCCGGAGCCCGGCATGTTCGCCCGCTGCGCCGAGTGTTCGCCCCCTTCAGTAATTGATGACTAGAGCTTCAAGTCTTTGATGAATATTGATTTTTGATGATGAAATGAGCTTGAATTTGGCTGGAGTTTGGATGAAGGAGATGCTCTTGGAGTGCCTCTTGAGTTTTTAGAGAGAGAGAAGGGAAAATCTTGATTTTGAAATGTAAAAATGAGGGATTTTAGAAAAAAAAAATTGTATTTATATGTGGGGTATGGGGGAGGCCGGTCATGGGGGCCCAAAACCATAGTGTTTCATATATTTTTTTATTAAATTAAATAAATGTAAGGCCCAAAATGTTTTAAAATGTCATTTTTGGTGCTGACAGATTATACATCAGTGATTATGTCGCCCATTTCTTGTAACATTTCTTGTTCAAAAGACATGATTTTTCTTCTAAAAGTTTATTTATTGAGTTGGGGTTTTAATCCAAGTGGTCTCTCTCAAAAACATTGAGTTTTGACCCCCCAAACACTCAAAACAAGTTGGATGTGCATCTGGGAGTTTTTCAGTAGGTAAACCCTACTTTAAACAACCATAACTCTCTAAATAATCATCCAAATCACTTGATTTTTCTTCTGGAATTCAATATACTGAGTTAGCTTTCAAATGCATTTGGTCGCATTCAAAAATATGAAGTTTTGAGGTATTAACCAACTTATTTAAGTTGAAAGTGCAATATGTCAATCAATGACAGATGTGTGCATGCAACTTTGAGGTGTCATATCTCCTTCATAACTCATCCAAATTGAGTGATTCTTCTTTTATAAGTTCCCTCTATGTGTTATGTTTACATTCCAACTGGAATTTTGCAAAAAAATTTAGTAGAACTCCTCAAATGGTTGTTTTACTAACAGTGTGTAATCTGCCATATCTGCTGTGTCACATAGTTTTGTGTAAAGTATTTGAACCCTTTTTACATCTTTTTAGAGCATGAAATTTGGTCCAAATGACCTTAACTCAGTGATTTATCACATATAAAAAGATGGGAAACTAAGTCATTTTGGAAGCCCTTGAAAACTAACCATTTTTAAGACAATTGGTTTCTGTCCAGAAGTGAAATTCTGGACTTAATTGATTTTTATAAATGTTGATCATATGATGAATTATAAGGTTTCTTTCGGTATAAATTGCGATATTATCAAACATATGGGCATTATGCATAATTGGACATATATACGGACAATCCCACCTAAAAACCGACAAAGTAGGGGTGTGGATAGCAATCCCACCTGGAAACTACAGGTAGGGGTGCACTATACCTATAAAAACGAAGGTTCTACATATGTGGGGTTTTAGTCCCACCGCTAAGGTAGAATTAAAAAAAGATATTTTTGTGTGGTCGAAAGGTTTAGTGGTGGCTCGATACTTGCTATGAACTAGAGTACATTATGCCTTGACACGTTTCTCAATACAAGGATTAATTAAATGCTTATAAATTTCACTATTTATACTTGGTGTGAAAGTTCGTTCCACAAAAATTGAAAACTGCATAAAAAACTGTTTTGTGCATATGAAAACCTGTGAACTCACCAACTCTTTGTAGTTGACCTTGTTTTTATCATGCTTTTCAGGGGTAAGAAAAGATTAACCGAAACGTTTGTTATGTGGGCGCGTCAACATCAATCATGATTATATTTGAAACTGTTTAGTTGAAACACTTGGTTTACTTTATTTTGTTAGAACTTTGAGTTGATACGATGTAAATTTTGAACTTAAACTGTTATGTATTTGAATGGATGGTTGCTGTTGTTTTTATCCTATTGTTATGAAATCTTGAGCTATCACGCCTCGTGTTTCCGCTTTAGCGGGGTGTGACATTATTCATTAGTTCTTACGCTTGTAAGATCTATTTTCTTTGGATTCGACGTTTGTCGATCCATTCCATATTTTCCGCTGCGTCAATATCATTCAAATTCTGAAAGAAATTCGCGAGTTCTAAATCAATTCTGAATCATTTCTTCAAACTTCTGAACTTTTGTCTCAGAACTTCTGAACTTCCCGTTGTGAAGTTAATTTCAATTCAGCGTGTGACACGTGTTTTAATTTCATTTGAGGAGCCATAATCACATCGCAAAACGGTTCAGTAATCAAAATTAATCATGATTACTTAGTTAATCGTCATTACTTTTTGCCCCTTTTTTGGCCACGTCTCCTACCATGATCATCCACCTCATAAAATCAATGGATTCGTCATCTTCATCTTCAGCGAATTTTCCCTCCGAAATTTATTTTTTGAGTTTCTTGAACTTCATTCTCACTCAAATCTTCTAAACCTTTCAACAATGTCGACTTCAAATGTTGATTAGTCAATTCAAACTGCAAAGTCGTGTTTCAGTGACAGTGATACATCGTCGAATGGAGAATCATTCAAAATTATGCCTAAAAAGGTTATGATTGGATCAGTGGAAATCACTCTGAATGATGATCCAATGCTGGAAGACACAACCACAAAAGGAAATACCGAAGCCGGTCCTTCAAACCCTAACTCTAACCCAAACCCTCATTCACCTACACTTGGGAGAACACAAATTGAGCCAATAGAAGTTCCCTCTGAATCTGTTGGAGGTGTCAATGATTCACAATCTGTTGCTGGTACTGCACAAGAAGAAAGTTATGGTCCTGATCTTACAAAACTGTATGTTCCAAAGAACAAGATGATTGAAATCAAGAAAAATAATTGTGCTCTTAATATTCGTTCAACAGATTTCAATGTTGAACAGAGGATTTTGATCGGAATATTGAAGAAGCATCCTTTTAGAGCTCTTCTTACTAAAAGGTTTTTGGTTCTTGAGTCCTATTTACAACAATGGTGGTTTTATTACAGAAATTGATGAAGAAGAAAATGATTTCTCGTTATATGTGCATGGTTACAGGTTTTCTATAAAGGATTCAGATATCAGGGACATAATCGATCTTTCGAAGGCTAATGCGGTAGTGGGTAAAACAACCTTTGATGTTATTCCTTCCAATTCTGAGCTTATTGCAGACTTCATGAAGTTAGGATATTCAGAAACAATCACAGCATTAAGTTCTTTTAGAAAAAAGTGTCTTCCACCTATTTGGTATTCACTGTTTACAATTATAAACACTTGTTTATCTGGCAAGATTTCAAGTCTGGATCAAGCCTCAACAAATGTCAGAATCATTTTTCATGGAATTGCTCACAACAAGCATTATGATTATGTTTCTCTCATCTTTGAAGAATTGAAGACGGCTATTTCAAATAAATCAACCTATTCTTACATTCCTTGTCACGGATTCTTTCAAATCTCTATTAAAGGGGCCATGAAGACTGTTGAAGCCATTCCAAGACTAGATAATGAGGTATTTGTTCCACTCTTTTCTATGGATAACTTAAGACCACCAAGTGCCAAACTTAGATTTCCAAATGCAGTGCCACTTCCAGTAGAACTTCTTGCTTATGTAAGTTCTAAAAATAGGTTTTTGAATGAGTATTGTGAATCAATGGGACTGCCTAAACCTGTAGTCTCTTTCCCTGATTCAACCCAGAATGGTGAGCAAGGTGAGGGTCTAGATTTAATAGTGAGAGAGTGGAGGAAGTTCAAGGTAGGAAACAACCTTAGAGTGCTAAGAGGCAAAATGGAAATGAGAGACAGGGTAGAATTGTGAGAAAAAGAATTGATGAGGGGAGATCACAGGAAAATAAAAAAGAATCATGTGTACTAACTGTTACAAGTCGGGCAGCCACACAATCTATTACTCCACATTCTTTGGTGGGTAATATTGAAATAGCCAGTGAGCCCATGGAAATCTAAGAAAACAAACTTATATAAGATCACAAGCGAATGCAAAATAATTCAAAATACACAACAATATTTTCAACTTCAAATTAGACGTGAATACAAGTTAATATATGCAGTTTAGAAAAACATTGACATAACAATATTGATAAATTAAATAATAAGGAATTGGTCAATAGATTATTGAAGTAATTATATTTTTAGTTTATTAATTTTTAAAGAGTGTTATTAACACGACTCATAATTAAGTGAGAATTGATAAGTATCAAGAATTATCAATATTATGAGTAAATTTTAATTACAAAGGTTATTATTATAAATATATTAATGGGTCGGGCGGGCTTGCCCATATATTTTTTTCATTGGTCGTGCCCGCCCATTAATTTCAACAAGTCAGTCCAAGCACGCCCATTTTTTCGAGAATAGTTTTCCACGTCCGCTTTTCTTGTGGCTGGACAGCGCGGACCTAGCGAGCCGTCCCGTCCGTGAACAGCTCTACTCTCAACAGAAGGGTGTTTCACTAACACATATGGGGCAAGCAGCTAATCTACCATTTGGTCTCCACATGGAGGAGCCCAATGTTGAACATGAAGGATATATGTCCCCCCTTCACAGATATGAGCGCATAGAGTCTGAGGGTCCACTCACTGTTAAGCCTAATGAACCACAAGATGTGGATTTTCTTCACACACGCACATTTCTTTCAGATATCCAAATGCAAAGTGTATGTCACATTGCATCAACTTTAATAGATATAACTACTACAGGATATCAAGGATTTGAGGGAAGTCTTGGTGGGGTGAACATCACTAAAGCCCCATTTACTGAATCAGTAATGATTCATGATGTGGTGACATCAACAGGCCAGGCTACTTATGTAGGACTGCAAACACGCCCATCTGTTGGTCTTGATTCTATTACCCAATCTTTTGAATTCTCTAAGTTCAAAGATTTTTGTATTTCTGAAATTGAAAAAAGATTCAGAAGGACATAAGGGAGTTATCTGAAAAATCAACAAAGGTGTTGGAGGATAGGGTGGAGTGTCAGGAGAAATTATTAGTTGAGAAACTTAGTGATTTGAAGAAAGTTTATGTCTCAACAAATGATCTCAAAACTTTCTCAGAAGCTGTTTCATTAGTGGCAAGTCTCAGGACTTCCTTGCCATCTACTTCTGCACAACCAGACTTATCTCAATTAGCCACAAAAGATGAGATTCAGCTTATTTTGAATCAATTGTCTTCTATTCAAAATACTCAAGTAACTCTGGATCAAAGAATCTCTGTTTTACAATGTAGGCCCCAAGCTGACACCTTGAAGAGGAAGCATGATGATCAGAATCATGATGATCATGAGGGGGAGAAAAGAAGGAAAGTGTCTCATTCTGAAGATATTCTTATGCTAAACGCTCAGACTTCTGAAAGATCTTCTGAAGATATTCAGAAAGATGTTGGTGCTGGTACTGAAAAGGTTTCTAAAGCAATTGAAGATATTTTATCTTCTGAATCTGAACTTCTAGAGATTCCTTGTTCTGAACCCATTTATGAAACTGGAGGAGTTATTTCTGAAGAAAACATTGTGGATAAAGTAACTTTTGAAGAGGTAGATGAGGGATATGAATCTGAAAGGTTATTTTTCAATTCTGAAGATAAAGCATTTACAGATGATACAGATATCATACCTGATTCAAATGAAGAGATGCTTAATGAGTATTTGGCCATTGAAGAAGAGATTGGAGAACCAGGTGATCTATCAGATGTTATCATGTTTGATGAAGAAGATGAAGTAAATGATATAAGGGATATAGTTGTTTGGAGGCCTTTTATTGTTGATAGAAGAGAAGATGAAGAACTTCTGAATACAATGTGGTACTTGGTCTACCAAATGCTTATGAAGTTTGTATTTCTGAACTCACCAAGGAATCTGGAGTGTAGTTTCTTAGATGAAAGATTGTCTATATTTAGAGATTTTTATAATCAACAAAGCCAGTATGCATATTTCACAGTTTATTTATGCCATATGAGTGATGTTGGATTTTTTGAAGAAGTGATAATGACCTATGTTGGTAAGATAGAGGTCAAGTACAAAGAAAGCATTCAAATTCCCAGATTCAACTTTCCATTTCTTAAAGAACCGATGATTGATCAAGTTTTCAATAAAGAAATAACCTTTAATAAACTTGAACATGTTATTACTGTCTTCCCTGAAGATACATATATTTTCTTATACAAGAAAAGTTTGAAGTCTGCAACTCTTCAGTGATAAATGGGATTAAGACTTTGCTTCTGAAGTTCAATCCTTTCAGCAAAGACATGGGATTCAAGGCATATTTAATTCTTTTCCAATCAAACACTTCAGAAGTATTAAAAGGTCAATCGAAGAAGATTTGAATATTGTCAGGATTGGTGCTGAAAGAAGAGATGGAACTTTAATTTAATTCACTCAATTTGATTTCTACAATCTAAGGCTACAAGATAAGCTTTCTCTTCTGAATTTTTTTGTGAAAAGAGAGGATTCAGAAATGGTGCAAGAGTTAAGAAGAATAATTGGTATTTATCTCTGAAATTTGTGAAGCATGATTTCCAACTTGCTTTGGAACATGATTAGAAGAACGTAAATCTATTGGAACCCGCTCTTGTGAGTCTTGAAGGAATTTCTACTGTCTTCACTAAGCCAGAACTTGGTTTTCATTATGAAGCTGAAGGGTTAAACAAAAGAACCTTTATTGTCTCTGACATTCCAAAATATTCTTCTTCAACTTTGAAATGGTTCTTTGAATGTATGACTTGGATTGTTGGCCCCAAAGAGTTAAAGGATGAGATTCTATATCTGATCAAAGAGAGAATAAACTTCAGAGAACTTAAAAAGAGATGCAGATTACTTGTTAAGTAATGTTTATGATTTTCATATTCATGCCAAAGAATAAGTAGTTGAATTTGAAGTACTAGAAGTAAATCAACCTGCTGAAGTTCCTATTTCTGAACATGCTGGCACAAGTTCTGAAAAAGATACAGGCAAAAATGTGGAAGTTGTTGAAGATCAAATGCCAGTTACTCAAGTGTCTGAAGCAGAACAGTTGCAAATGAGTAGGATTGCTGAACATGCTCTTACTTTATTCCTTAAATATGTTCATCCTGAAATATTCATGGAACATGAGCAAAGGTTCAATTACATTGATTGCTGGCTGGATAAATCTTTTGGTTGGAAACAGAGGTACACTAAAATAGTTCAGAAGTTGAAGTTACCAATTTCTGAAGCAAGAAAAGAGAATGCTATTGTGAAAGTGATTAATACTGATGAAAATACAAAACTGAATTATAAATACTCTTACTTCACAGTGGAAAGAGAAAATGGAGAAGTGTGCATATTTTCTGAAGTTGATTTCCAAAATGTTCATTTAAGAGATCTAGTCAAGGTGTACAAAACAATTAATCCATTTCATGACAAAATTACTAGGTTCAGAAAAGTATTCCCTGTCATAAAAGGAGGAATCTCTAGAGAATTCATCTGGGCAGCTAAGAAAGATTTTCAAGTAGCATTTGTACTTGGCAAAGAAAAGGTGAATCTGAGCAGACCTAATTTTGAACTTCATGGAATTAGTTCAATTAACAAAGGAACTTTGATAGTACATCTTCCTGGTTTTGTGTGCAAGTTCAATCAAGAGAAACTGTTTGCAGATATGAAGAAATTCACAAGTTCTGCAATGGTACATTATTGGCAATAGTTGAAAGACTTGATAAACTATAGAAGCACAGGCCAAATAATCTGAATGATAGTGAATGGAATGAATATAAGAAGCTGGCTAAAGACATGCACAAAAGAATCGAGTTGTTACTTGAATATAGAAAGCTAATTCTAGGTGAAGTCAGAGAACTGTTGACCTATTGGGGATATAATTTAAATTTTTGAAGCTAAGGGGGAGATTGATAGAGATCATAAGATAGCTTCAAAGAAGACTGGGTTTTGAAACTTCATAGTTCAGATCTTCTGAACTAGTTCTGAAGAGACAAAGGAAGAAAGCTTAGAAGTCCAAAGTTAGAACTCAAATAAAGAAGTCAAGGATGGCCTAAGGCATAATTTCTGAAGTGTCTACTTCAGAAGTTCTGAAGATTCTGAAGGTGTTCTGAAGAAGTTCTGAAGAGCTTCTGAAGACAGTTCTGAAGAAATTCAGAAGTGATTCTGAATTTTATGTTGTACAGTTGTAATTATTCTATTGGTCTGTCATGTAACTATCTGTTAGAATAGAATTCTTGTTTGTATATAAATAGAAGGTTAGTTAGTCTGTTAGAACTAACGTTTTTAGATCTTTTGCACTGTAAAGATACATCTATATATTTTGTCAATATCAATACTACATCCGACTTCTTTGCTATATCTCTTGTTCATTAGTTCACATTCTTTCTATATTTTGATACTTGGGATCTATCATTCTATATCTCCACCGCTACCTTGTCAACCTCTTTGTAATTATCAGACATAAGAGGTTTCCTCAAAATGAGGACATTCAGCGTTTCTCCAAGTTTCTCTAAGGAATTTGTTTGACTCTCATGGGTGTTGAGGACTAGAGAAAGATGAGCCCGATCCTGATTTGAGAATCATGGTGGAGGAAAAAACGCAGGATTCTCTATATGTTGAAGGGTCTTCTTCACCAACTCTTCATGCTATTAAATCATCAAGTTAACCTATTCAGAGTGGGTTTGGAAAGATCTCTGAAGTTGATGGAGGAGGAGTTGGAAGCTACTTCAATCCTCATCGCTGAGACTTCAGTCTTAAAACCAACAATATCTCCGGTCTTCTTGTAAATAAAGTGGACGGATTTCTAAAACTCATGTGCTTTAGATTTTAGGGAGGAAGTGTCTTCTAGGACCGCAACTATAGCGGGTACCTTGAATTCGAGCATGCCACCACTAGAGACCTTCTCTAAACAAATCTTCAGATCTTTACGACCTAAGAGATGAAAGGAAAAACTTTGAGCTATAAAAATCTCAGGCTTAGAAAAAAAAGGAGGTAGGGAAGGATTGAATACCCTAGAGTGCCTTTGGAGCATCCAAAGGATTTCACACAAAGTTGGGACGACCACAGGTTTCTTCCTGCGGATCGGAACACTGAAGTTGGCATGAGTTAGAGAGGATGAAGTTCACTTTGCTTATAGTTTTTATGGATGCCAATTATGTTTAAAAGGTACCAACACGAATAGCAAATAACAACAAAAAAAAGTTAGAAGTCATTTTTGGTATAAAAAATAGAAAAAGTTTTTCTTTAAAAACACGTATTTTTGATAAAATAGTACCAATATATTGGGTTAAAGATAAACAAGTTCTAGAAGAAATTTATGCACAAAAAGTGTACCATAAATAAATTTTAAGAAGATAATATGGTTGTTTTTGGATAAAACACCAAGGAAAAGCTTATGTTCATAAAAAGTTTTAAGAACAGGTTTCAGGGATTTTGAAAAAGTTCAAAACTACAAAAGAATGAAACGCAACTTTTTAAGGGTTTTAAATTAGTTTACTGAGATAAACAAATTTACAGGTTATAAGCGAATTAAGAACAAGTGTGAACCCAATTCTTTTACAACCTTAGAATCATAAAGTAATTTCGATGCACAAGATAAGAGAGAAATAAGATCAGAGGTTAAAGGAGAGATTTAAGCATGCATGAAGTTGGAGTTGGGATTCTTCATCTATTTCTACCCAATGCATTTAATGGAGGTCAGAAGGTACACGCTACGTGTCAAGTTTCCATAGGAAGTTTGTCCTTTGTTCATAAAGTAACTATACTTTTATCCGAATATGAACAATGACCTAGTCAAAGTTGGTAAGCACGTGGGAGATAATCAAGTAACTCCGTACGTACTTTCTGACAAGGCATGGGTGTTTGACATTTGTGCATCAAGGATAAGATCAACTTTGGTCTACTGAGTAGGCTTCATTTGATCGCTGATACTTGAGGCTTCAAGGAGGTATTCTTCAGGTACCACTGAGGCATACGCAAGATCTCACACTTCTTCTAGATGAACATTGCTATCATTGAAAGGTCTTTGGTGTGACTGTTGTTCTTCAAATCTTCTAAGATCAAATGGTGTTCCTGATTTTCAGCGATCACTGAGTGCAATCAATGTTTGCATACGTTGAATCTGAATAGTAACATGAACTTGGATTTTCACTATGTATAAGAGGAATCATATTCACATCACTGAAAGGAGTTTGGTTCAACAATTTCCCCCCTATTTGATTATGATTAAGTAATATAGGAAAATTTTCTTGAGAAGATTAGTAAATCCATGGGAAATTTAAAGTAAAAATCCTAAGGACTAACTTGTGAGATCTTTTTCAGGTTATTCACTATCTAAATTGAGTTTCATTATAAATATATGAAAACACAATTTTACTAGTATTTTAAACTAGAAAGCATATTCACGGATAAATATAAGAAAAGGTATCAGTGAACTAAAAGATTTCTTAGGTTATCAGGATTCATAAGTTCCTCGTCCCTTTTACTATTTTTAGGGATCTTTTCAGTACATGATAGAGTAAAGTACCTCATTGAATTTCATTGCTTAATAATTTGAAGAATTACATCAGAAAGTGAAATTTACAATATTAAAGTAAAGTACTATACACTAAAGCATTACAAAGGATTTAAAAAAATAGGATCTAGAGCCCTGAGAAGCATTGGTAACCTCCTTTCTTCTTTGTAGCTCTCTCTCAGTTCTTCTTCTCTGAAAATGGAAGTGATCATTTTCATCAGTGCAGTACAGAATTTTGAGGAGTTTGACTGGAGCGAGAGTGATCTCCTTATTCTTGAGGAACTTTGTAGTTCCATCATTATCGAGAAATACCATCCCTGACTCAACTTTGCCAACCATTTCATTTTCTTCATATTTTCTCTGTGAAGGCAGGGAGGTGTTGAGCATTGGAAGATCAGGGAGGACTAAGTGAGCAAAGACACTTTCCAAGCCAAAATTAAAATTAGTCTCATGTTCATTTCTGAATGATGGACCTTCTTTAGTGTCGGGCTTGGATCTCTTCTTTTTGAATTTTGAAGAGAGAGAGGAGGTATCGTTACATACAGTGAGATCCTTTGTAGAAGCCAATTCAGATGGTCTTCTACTACGCCTTTGAACTTGGAATTTGATTGCTGAATATCATCTCTGATTTTTGGCATTCAGATTTTTAGTGTTAGGTCCGATTCAACAAGATCAAAAGAGGAATTAATGCGGAAATCATTGAGTCGTATGTTTTATTGAAGAAAGCATAAAGATTACAAATGCTAAAGTAATTTAGACGACTCTCATTTATGAATCCTCTACCCTAGACTCCTTTATATAGTAGGGTCTATTACATGGTAAGCCCAAGCCCATAAGGAATTAAACCAAATATGGAAAGATACAATTAATGAATTCCTTCTTTTATAAAACTTTCTAAACTTAGGACTTTTAGTCCTAACAATCTCCCCCTAAAGTTTTATAAAGGAAGCATCTTCAAATGTTCTCCCCCTTGTTTTCTTTGGAAAATCTTTAGAGTCGTCGGTCTTCCAAGCTCCCCCTTGAAATAAGCTCTTAGTCTTCGGTTTCAACTTAAATGTCAGATTCAATGTGCTATAACCGCCACTGATTGCACAAAATACAGCTTCAATCTGTAGATAACTCGACACAACTGTTAGCCGCATAAATCAAAGATACATGTGCGAGTAGCTTCAATGGTTTCTTATTCTTCATAGCAACAAATCCAACCAAAATCTAGGGTTTATGGCTTCTCTTCTTCTTTCAAACACAATCGTCTCATCTCCTTTTCTCGGCAAGAACCTTTCCGTTGATGGAAATTTAAGGAAGTCGAAACAATGCGGTTTGGTAGTTAGGAGGATCCCTAGATGTGCTGCTGCTAATGCTACGTTTGGAGGTAACACCCCAAAATTCCCTCGCAGTAATGTTTGGGATCCTTACAAACGCCTTGGTATAACTACCGATGCTGCTGAAGATGAAGTCTGGAGTTCTCGCAACTTTCTTCTAGATCAGTATGGCAGTCATGAGAGGAGTGCAGAGTCAATAGAAGCTGCTTTTGAGAAGATACTTATGACGAGTTTCCGCAAAAAAAAAAAAAAAATTGTTATGAAACCCAGAAAAACTTTGTTAATTTAGGGTTCCGGCTGTTTTAACCCTTGCCTCCATGACAGATATTTTCGAATCTCCAGCGACTAACAAATATCAATTTATCGATATAGACTTGATGAACCAGACACTTCAAACGATGAATCCAGTATATAAGCAAGAAGAAGAAATCGATATGGATGTTCAATTTCGACAATAATTAGAAACTTTAAGATCGACAAAACACCATTATACCAGAAAAGTCGATTCTGCAGTCCCGAGAGGAAAAACGACGCACAGTGAGATAAAAAAAATAATGCTTGATAGTACCTTGATCTTGATGAATATGATGATCGTATCAAATCAGATGGATTCGATTTCGGCTCTGATACCACTAAAGATCAAAAGAGGAATTCATGCGGAAATCATTGAGTCGTATGTTTTATTGAAGAAAGCATAAAGATTACAAACGCTAAAGTAATTTAGACGACTCTCATTTATGAATCCTCTACCCTAGACTCCTTTATATAGTAGGGTCTATTACAAGGTAAGCCCAAGCCCATAAGGAATTAAACCAAATATGGAAAGATACAATTAATTAATTCCTTCTTTATATAACTTTCTAAACTTAGGACTTTTAGTCCTAACATTTAGCATTCAGAGAACCCATAGAACTTAAGAAATTGAGGTGCCTCAGATTGATGAATGTGCTTCATTCTTTTTAGCTTTGTCTTTCTAAAGGTCTTTGTTCGCAGCTAGTAGAATTCGCTCTTGGGCTCTGAGAGGATTCCTGATGTTTGAATTTGATTCGGCTAGATCCTTTTGTGCCAAGGCTTTCAGTGACCTTGAGGCTTTCTTGTGCTTCTCTTATTTCCTCATCTCTAAGTCGCTGACCATGTAATGCTTCCTCTCTTTCTTCAGTACTAAGAAAGAAGAATTCATCTTGTTGGGGATTATTTACAGAGAGGGAGTTTTCAGGACCAAAGGTACAAGGAGGGATTTTTACTTTGGTCCTCTCCAGCTCATTTATTAAGTGATCCCGCCGTGCTTCTTCTTCAGGTTCAAGTATAGGCTCTTTATTTACACGCCTCTGAACAAGGCCTTCTTCTTTTGCTTCAGAATCTGATTAGGATATGTACATGAACAGATCTGACACAGAAGGTTCACTCAAGAAGGGAGCCACCTTTGGGGGACAGGGTTAGCTGAGAGTCGGAGAAGATGGTTCAGAGTTAGTAATTTTTCAATACTTCTAATAGTTGAAGTATTGGTAGGGATAACAAAAGGTAGGGAAGTGAGAGGTTGGGATTCAGAGGGGATGGTAAAGTTCGATTGGAAGACTTGCCTCTGAATTTTTGAGCTCCCCATATTTATTCAGGAGGATGTTCAGGATGGCATCCTCTAATTCTAAGGAAACTTGCTTTTTCTTCTCAGAGGGATTAGACTTCTCCTGAGGGGGCCTATCCCTCAGAGGTGTCTTGAAACAACACCAGTTTGTATCCCTAGCCGTATTGAGGAGAAGAAGAGTGTAGGATCATCATCATTATCTTTCAGAGAGTATGCCGTACCTTCTTCTCCATCCTCTTCCTCTTCTTCTTCTTCTTCCTCTCCTTCTTCCTCTTCTTCTTCCTCTTCCTCTTCTTCTTCCTCTTCTTCATCTTCGTCTTCTTCTTCTTCTTCTTCTTCTTCTTCGTCTTCGTCTTCTTCTTCTTCTTCCTCTTCTTCCTCTTCTTCTTCCTCTTCTTCCTCCTCTTCCTCCTCTTCTTCCTCCTCTTCTTCCTCTTCTTCCTCTTCTTCTTCCTCTTCGTCTTCTTCTTCCTCTTCTTCCTCTTCTTCCTCTTCCTCTTCCTCTTCCTCTTCCTCTTCCTCTTCCTCTTCCTCTTCCTCTTCCTCTTCCTCTTCCTCTTCCTCTTCTTCTTCCTCTTCTTCTTCTTCTTCTTCTTCTTCTTCTTCTTCTTCTTCTTCTTCTTCTTCTTCCTCCTCCTCATCATCATTGTCCTGGATGAGGGAATCATTGGCATCCTTACACTGATTAGCTTCAGGGTTTGCTTTATTTAACAGATCATCAGCTTCCACGATGATCTGCTCTTCGAGCTCCTTAGCGATCTTCTCCCCCCCTGTGTTGCTGTCAGGGAGTAAATGCACCAGTACAGTATTTACTTTGCTCTTGGTGGAGGCAAGAGTGTCAGACTGGGCCTTCTGAATTAACGAGAGTTGATTTAGGTTCTCTCTATCACTATCAGTGAGAGAAGAAGTAGTGACAGCAGGGGCCTTTAAAAGTGTGAGGATCTCTGTCAACATCTACTTTAGCTTTTTTAGCTTGGGCCCAAGGAGGTGATGGAAGAGGTATTTTGGGCTATCGCATTCTTTAGAGATGTGAACCCTATCTTCAAGGAAGAGACATCCGAACGGATGTCAGAGACAGCGGTCTTTATATTTAGTATCCCTGATACCTGCTTAAAGATGTAATCCGCCGATATTTGTAAGTTGTCAGCCTTCATCTTCATTTGGGCAGCTTCCCGGACAAGATGGTCCAAGGCCAGTATCTGAAGAGAGGCGGTTGGAGCTTCCAGAGAGATATGAGGAATCTCTATGTTTATCTTGGGAATGGACCTTCCCTGAACCTTCTCCGTCTTAATCTTCTTTAGTTTCTCCATCTTCAGTGACGATGGAGATCCAGTCAGAGGTGCATCAGACACACCTGTTGGTAACACAAATAAATTAGCCAAAAAGAGCTCAGGGTTAGAATAAAGAACTGGGGTGGAAGTATGTCTTTGCAAGGGTTCCTTGAAAGTATCTAAAGGATTACTCTCAGGGTTGGAACTTGCAATGGATGTGTCCTGAGGATTACATGCCTGTCTCTGAGAATGCTTATGAGAAACATTCTCAGTTCCTGTGCACGTTGCTTTCCAATTTTCAAATTGTCGACACAAAGCTGATAATTGAACTTCACGCTTCTCGATGGAAAATTCAAATGATCAATTTCTATGAAGGATTAGATGTAGAATTATACTCGACTGTACTAAATGGTCCATTTGTACCTACGACCACCATTCCAAGGGTCCCTCCTACCACCACTACAGAAGAAATTCCTGCTCGGCAAGTTCCTAATGAAAGAAGACATTGGAATGACGATGACAAGGCCAAAGTTGAAATTGCCAAAAAGGCAAAAAGTCTACTGATCATGGCAATTCCAAATGAAATTTTTCAATCTCTCAATTCCTGTGAAACTGCCAAAGAATTATGGGATCAACTCGCCAATCAACTAGAAGCAGGTATCAAAATGAAGAAAAACAGAAGAGCTCAGGCCTTGAATGAATACAACAGTTTTCAAGAACTTCCAGAAGAGACTCTGGAAAAGACTTATCACAGATTTAACACTCTGATAAATATGTGCAAGAAATGTGATATCATCAGATCAAAGGAGGATAATAATGTTTTATTCCTCAAACGCTTGAATCCAGAATGGTCAAATCTTTCTATGTTTCTTCAGGCCAATCAAGATATGGAAATGTGGTCATTACATGATGTGTTTGGAACTCTTCAAGCACATGGGAAAGAGGTTATTCAGAAGAAGATTAGTGTTGGTGGACCTCTGGCCCTCATCTCTGAATCTAGAGGGTCAGGCAGAAAAAGCAAAGAGACAGAAAAGAAAGGGAAGAGTAAGGCACTTATTTCGGAGATCAATCCAGAAGATCTCTCTGATTCTGAAGATGATGAGATCACTTCGTTTGCTGAATCATTAGCTCTCATTACCAAATAGTTCACTAAAAGTTTGGTAATCGTTCCATTAAAGGGAATAGAAGATTTGACAGCAGAAGTAAACGTCCTACTCAGCCTTATGTTCCGCGGCAGGAAGTACAGAAGACGGAAAAGTCAGAAGTAGAGAAGAAAGAAGAGGAGTTGAAGAAGAAAGATGTTTGTTATAGATGTGGAAAGTCGGGTCATTACTCAAAAGACTGTTAAAGTGCTCTTGTCAAAAACAAATAGTATTACAAGAACAAATACAAGTACAACGTAGTTGAAAGAGCACACTATGCTGAGAGAGAAAACTGGCTGGATGACCAGTCAACTGGTGTTGAAGCCTTGTTCTGTGGAATGGCTATGGCAGATGACTCAGAGGAGCAGCCTTCTGAAACTTCGGTTTGCACTATATCTGAATCCTCTGAACTTCAAAACACCATTATGATTTTAATAAATGACTTTGAAAATCTGAAGCAAAAGCTTTTATAGAAAAGAAACTAAGAAATATTCTTGAACAAACATCTTCTAATGTACACATGGAAAGAGATATTTTCAAAAGAGAGTTGGAAATATTGACAAATGAGAAACTTGAACTTTCTATTAAGAATGAAAAGATTTTGAAACTTCTAAAATCAACAGAAGTCAGACTTAAAGAAGAGAACAAGAATTTTAGTAAACTTCTGGAAACTAAAAACAAAGAGATTAAAGCTAAGGAAAGTGACAAATTAAATTATGTAGCACTTAAAAACTATTTTCAAAAGGAAAGGGAATTTCTGCACATCGAATTACAAAAGAAGGAGCTCTTGATTAAAAATTATCTTGATGCTCAGAAGGTGCATGATAAGATTAATACACAAGTAGGAAAAACAAGCCTTGGTTAGATCCTTACACGTGTAAAAGGCGGTCTACTCTTGACTCTGTGTTTTGTATAGGAAAAGAACAAAAACGTGCCTTTTCTATCTTATATGAACAGTTAGCTTTCAAAAAATTAAAATATGAGAATGGACATCATGTTAAAAAATAAAATACAAAAATATAAAATACTCTTCTGGAAAGACAACACAAGTTGATCTAAAACTTATTTGCAAGAAGGGTGATATTTTTAATTTTGGTTCATTCACTCGTATAACCTTAAATCCAGAAGCTGATGAGTTCATACCTATACAGGCAGAAGAAGAACTTAGACTCAGTTTTCAAAAAGACATTCTTACAACTCTGGATGAGTGTTTTAAATATGATCCAACAAATCTCAAACAACAAATTTCCGAAAACCATCCAAAGTTTTTTCCTTGCTCTTTTGTAGATTTAAATCCTTGTGGAGTCGAAGATAATGATGAGTTTATTACTTATCCCTGGGAAAAATGATAATCAAAATGATGATGATTGTTTTGAAAATTCAGAAAATATATTTCAAATATTGAAAATCTTTTGCCTCCTAATTTTACAAAGGTTCCAGAGGTTATAAAGGACAAAAATGCTCCATTTTTATACACAAATGAACCTTTGGAAATTAGAGCTGCTGGATCAAATGTTGCAAAACTTTCACATGGAATACCACTGATATCTGTTCCTCCTAAAGAACAGAGAAAAGAGGTTCCTATCCATCCAGATTTCCTTGGGATGTTTTTACAAGCTAAGACCTGTCTCGAACACGAAAAGGAGGCAAATCTCAAAAGAAAGAAAATCTTCAGCATCAGTCTCTGAAATCTCAGTCACAGAAGTTTACTTGTCTTGAAAAAGGAAAATGGAAAGTGTTAGATCCCAAATATCAAGAAAGAGAAAAAGAATAGAACAAGGAACAAGAATTATTGCAATAAAGTCGGATGTAGTATTGATCTTAATAGAGATACAAACTTATGTCTTTACAGTACAAGTGATCTATGAACATTAGTTCTAACCAACTAACTATCCTTCTATTTATATACAATATGGAAATGCTAAAGTAACAGCACATTCAGTGACAGACATACAGAAGTAAGTTCAGAACTGCTTCTGAACTTCTTCAGAACATAATTCAGAAGTTCTTCAGAACTTCTTCAGATCAGCATGAGAAACTTCTGAACTTTTGAAGTAGCCACTTCAGAAGTTATGCCTTAGACTTATCTTCAAATTTGCATCCTGTCTTTTGTACTTCTGAACTTCGGTGTTTTCTTCACTTCTTCTTCTTCAAGAGTTTCTTTAGAATCTTTCCGATTTTGAGCTTTATCAATGTTTTCTGATGTATATTCAGAAGTTGTTTCTGGAGAAATTTCAGACTCAAAAGATACTTCAGATTTACTATTTGATTCAGAAGTACTTTCAGAAATGTTTTCTGAAGTAATTAAGACTTCAGATGTGATTTTAGAAAATGTTTCTTCTGATTTACAAGAATCAAGAGATTTGTCTTCTGAAAACAAAGTCTCTGATTTTATAAATGGAATCCTTTCAGGAAATGTATGATCAACAGGTTTATTTACTATACATTTGATATTTTCATAAAAAATATTCATTTTTGAAACATCATATAAATTTGCATGTGCCTTTTTTAGAATTTGACTTTCATTGTATCATAAACCTGTTTTGATCTTATAGAACTTTGAATTTTGAGCGTGACTTGTTAATATATTCAGAGTTTGTTTAGTTTGACCTCTTTTAAAATTCAGATCTTCTAATTCTTTGATCTACTTATACAAATCAATTCTTTCTTGATTCAGAAAATTCATTTTGACATTCAGAACTTCTTTTTCAGATTTTTCATTCAAAATATCTTTTTGCATATTATCCATCGTTTCTTTTAACAAAGATTTTTCTTTAGAAACCTTTTCAAGTATTTCTTCAGCATTTTGGCAATTTTGTTTATAGATTTGACATTCAGCTCTAACTTTATTGACCAATATTCTTTCACCTTTTATTCTGTTTCTGAGATTTTCAAATTCAGAATTCATATTCAGAATTTGATTTTCCATGTTATTTTCAGAATTATCATAATTTGATGAAGAACTTGATTCAGAATTTAATTCAGAAGAAGAAGTTTGTACCTCAGAGTCATGTGCATCAGTATCTTCTGGATCCATCTGACAGATATAGCAATTTGAAGCATAATGAGCAACTTCTTCATCATATACTCCATCACTCCAGTTCAACCAATCTTCTTCATATTTTGTTATTAGAGCTAGATTGATTTCTTTCTTCTATGCAAGTAGATGCTTCTTTTCATAATAAACAACATTCTTAACCTTAGGCATTTTGCACTGTCTTGCAAAAAGTACCAGGTTTTCCACAGTTTAAGCATCTTGCTAGTTCTGTTGTCTCTTGTTGAACAGCATTTTGACTTGAGATTTTATTTGTTCCATCTTCATATTTGGACTTATTTTTGTAGTTCTGATTATATCTTTGATGGAATTGTCTTGTCATGAATGCAATATTATCAGAAATTCTTTTCAATTCATCATCTGATTCATCTCTGTTAGGACCCAAACAATCAAGATATCAATAGATGAAAAGATTATAACAGGAATGATGATAGCCAAATGTAATATGTATTGATTGAATGTACTGTATTACAGAATGTATCTTTACATAGTATATGAAAACATTAGTTGTAACAATCTAACTAACTATCTATTTATACATACAACAGAAAGACTAAAGTGACAAAGCATTCATAACAGACAAGTTCAGAATGGATTCTGAACTCCTTCAGAACTTCTTCAGAAGTGTCTTCAGAACTTCTTCAGAACCTCTTCAGAAGTGTCTTCAGAACTTCTTCAGATCTTTTTTTCCTTTAAGAACCCAGTACCTTTTGAAGCTATTCTGATATCTCTATCAATCTCTCCCTTAGCTTCAAAAATTCAGATCATACTTCCAGAAATTCAGAATTTCTCTTACATCCTTCAGAATTAGTCTTCTGTATTCAAGTAAGGATTCAGCAACTCTAACCATTTCTTTTGCAAGTTTCTTGTGTTTCTCCCAGTTTTCATTGCTCAGATTCTTTGGTCTTCTATTCTGTCTTTTTACCAAACGATCTCCGATTGCCATGAGAGTTCCATTGCAACATTTGTGGAGTTCTTCAAATCTTACAAACAATAGTTCCTGAAAGCATTTACAAACGAAGCCAGGAGGATGAATTACCAAAGTGCTTTTCTTCAAATTCTGAATATCTGGTAGACTCATATTTGGTTTGCTTAAGTGTACTTGTTTCTTGTTTAGAACATAAGCAACTTGGAAATCAGTCTTTGCAGCCCATATAAATTCTCTGTATAATCTATCCCTAAGCACTGGAAACGATTTTCTGAACTTGGTGATCGAGTCATGGAAGGGATAAAGACTTCTATACATTCTGAGAATGTCACACCCCGCTAAAGCGGAAACACGAGGCGCGACAGCTCTAACGATGACACAGCCACAGATTTAGATAAACAACCATAGGCATTTAGAATATAATAGAAGTTTTACATATTGTTCTTTAAGTAAAATTACAACAATCCATAATTAAAAGAAGTCTTTGCAAAAACGTTCAAGTCTTCACGCGGTACACTTTTGGATCCTTACTAAGCTTTATCTACAGAAGCTTACTTATTACCCCTAAAAAGCATGATAAAAACAAGGTCAACTACAAAGAGTTGGTGAGTTCACAGGTTTTCATATGCACAAAACAGTTTTTATGCAGTTTTCAATTCTTGTGGAACGAACGTTCAAACCAAGTATAAAATAGTGAAATTTATGAGCATTTAATTAATCCTTGTAATGAGAAACGTGTCAAGGCATAATGTACTCTAGTTCATAGCAAGTATAGAGCCACCACTAAACCTTTCGACCACACAAAAATATCTTTTTATAATGCTACCTTAGCGGTGGGACTAAAACCCCACATATGTAGAACCTTCGTTTTTATAGGTATAGTGCACCCCTACCTGTAGTTTCCAGGTGGGATTGCTATCGACACCCCTACTTTGTCGGTTTTTAGGTGGGATTGTCCATCCAAATAGCGCTATCCACAAATACCCTCAGCTCCTCACTTGAGTTAATAGTAGTGTACAAACTTTTATGTTACATTTTACTCAAATACAAACTACTAGTGTACATGCCTTAGTGCTCATATCAACAATTTCACATTCTTTTACATAAATCAATCATTATTCAACTTTAAACATGCTTTTCACCCTAAAACATATAAAACATTAAAAGAGGGGCTATGAATACTCACTTTTTAGCAAATGCTTCCAGTTAAATACAAGAGACGTCCGCTTGACGCCTAATGCTTTCCTATCAAAGCAAAATACCCAAATGACCACTTATATGACTAACGATTACCAAAAGAATGCTTATAAGTCCTTATATGTCCAACTTGATTATCTATAGTCCCGTTATACATAATGCACATATGCTCTTTAATATGATAATTTATACCGAAAATGTAACATTATAGTCCTTCAAAGGAATAAAATTCATAAAATCAAACATTTAAGCATTTTCATTTTCTGACAGAAACTATAGGTCTTAAAAATGGTCAGTTTTGAGTAATATTCAAAGTGATAAAATTTCCCATATTTTTATATATGATACCTTACTGAGTTAAGGTCATTTTGACCAAATTTCAAGCTCTAAATAGATGTAAAAAGGGTTCAAATACTTTACACAAAACTATGTGACACAGCAGATATGGCAGATTACACACTGTTAGTAAAACAACCATTTGAGGAGTTCTACTAAATGTTTTTGAGAAATTTCAGTTGGAATGTAAATATAACATATAGAGGGAACTTATAAAAGAAGAATCACTCAATTTGGATGAGTTATGAAGGAGAGATGACAACTCAAAGTTGCATGCACACATATGTCATTGATTGACAGATTGCACTTTCAACTTAAATAAGTTGGTTAATACCTCAAAACTTCATATTTTTTTAATGAAACCAGATTCATATGAACCCTAACTCATAAAAGAAAACATTAGAAGAAGAATCATGCAATTTGACTAAATAATCAAAGAGATACAAACATGCAAAGTAGGGTTCCATTACTGGTGAGTTCACTGTTGCACAACCAAAATGTTTTGGATGTTTGGAGGTTCAAAACTTCATATTTTTGACTGAAACAACTTTGGTTGTAATGATAACTCGTAAAAATAACTCTCAAAAGAAAAATCATCTTTTTTCATAGAGTTTTGAGGGAGTTATAGCATTTTTAATACACATGCAACAATCTCTCCAGATTGTATTATTTGCACAACAAATTTGTTTCAAGGTTTCAAATGGTCAAATCTTCATATTTTTGAATGAGACCAAATGTATTTGAAAGCTAACTCAGTATATTGAATTCCAGAAGAAAACTCAAGTGATTTGGATGATTATTTAGAGAGTTATGGTTGTTTAAAGTAGGGTTTACCTACTGAAAAACTCTAGATGCACATCCAACTTGTTTTGAGTGTTTGGGGGGTCAAAACTCAATGTTTTTGAGTGAGTTGGATTAAAACCCCAACTCAATAAATAAACTTTTAGAAGAAAAATCATGTCTTTTGAACAAGAAATTTTACAAGAAATGGGCAAATGTCATTTTTATCAATTTTGACCTTTTTCCTCAAAATGCCCAAAAGTGGTTAAATTCTATAAAAATAAAAGTTTTATATTTAAAACACTAAAACTATATATTTTATGTAATTTAGATATAAATTAGAGCATTTGGCACTATATAGGACGTTTCAGATAATTACGGGTCCGAACCGGACTTTCTAAGCAACTACCGGGAACTCTAGAAATTTTTCGGCCAATCAAATCTAACTAACTCCTATTCTTATAACTTATCTAAAATAACACTAACAAGGGATTAATAAATACTAATCTAGAAGCTTAAATTTGACGGATGTCACAGAGAAGATCTCTGAGATGAACATTCTGAAAGTCAGCTTCAGAAAAGGTAGAAATCTCACCATTTTGTCGTTCAACAGTAAAGAATGCATATTTGTAATTCTGTCTTGTCTTTAAATCAGCATTAATCACTTTGATCACAGGACTTTCTTTTCTTGCTTCATTGATTGGAATCCTTATCTTTCTGATGATATCTGAATACCATTGTTTCCAACCAAAAGACTTTTGAATCTAACAATCTATATAGTTGAATTTTTGTTCATATTCCATGAACATTTCTGGATGGAAATATTCAAGGAACATGGTGAAAGCACTTTCTTCTATTCTTTGCACTTGTAGTTGTTCCTCTTTAGATATTTGCTCTTCAGGAACCAACTTTTCAGAAACTTCTTCCTTTTCTTTTTCTTTTTCTTTGTGACTTACTTCTGAACATTCAAGATTCAGAGTGTACTTCTGAATTTCTTCCATGTCTTATCTCTTTGTATGGATCTTGAAGTCATAAGCATCACTTAGTAGATAATTTGCTCCTCTTATCTTGTTTATTTTCTTGTGACCAGCTAGATAACTCTTTCTCACAAATTCTCTAAAATGTATTCTTTCTTTGATCAGATAGATAATTTCTTCTTTGATGTCAGATTCTTCAATAAAATCTGTCATGTAGTTCAGAAGCCATTTGAGGGAGGATGTAGAATACTTTGAAATATCAGATACAACAAATGTCTTAGAGACTTCTTCAACAAGATACATGAACCCAATATCTGGATTAGTGAACAATCTTTTCAGCCCAAACCTTTCAATATATACAGGTTCCAACAGATTTACTGTATTAAGTCTGTATTCCAAAGCCAACTGAAAATCATGATTTATGAAATTCCTTATATATATTCCCAAGATTCTTCTAATCTCTGAGACTAACTCAGATTCACCTGAGTTAACACAAAAAGACAAGGTTGCCAACTTATCTTGTAGTCTTAGCTTGTAAACATCAAACTGAGTGAATTCACACAAAGTACCATCTCTTCTTTCTGCTCCAAATCTGAATATAGTCAAATCATTACGAATTGATTTTGATATGCATACGATCTTACGTATTAAAGTTGAATCATGAAAATTCTGAATACCATGATTCTGAATAAAGTTCTTCACTTGAGCAATATGATCTTCAGACCATTCATCATTCAGAAAGTCTTCCAACTTTGCAAACTTCATACTTCTTTTGTACATGAAGCAATAAGTGTCTTCAGGAAATATCATGCTGCTTTCTCCAGAAATAAACACATTTTCCTTTTCAAACACTTGATCCAATACAGGTTCTTCAAGTACTAGAAGATCTATTTTAGGAATGATAATACAAGGTCTGAACCTAACTTCAAATTTTCCTGAGAAAGCAATTAGAATTTCATCAACAATTTCAACTCCTTCCATATAACCTAAATCAAATTCCAATTAAACTCTTTCATCTGGTTGTTCAAAAAAATTTCTGAAGATAGAAAATCTGTTGTCCAAAAGTCTACTCTCCAGACTTCTTGGATAGTTCAGAAAGACATGCACCCAACAGAATTGATTCAGAATATTCCACAATCTTTCAGAGACACTTCTGAACTCTTCACTCAGAAGTTGTTGAGGCTTCCAAATTACTAAGGCTTTTATTTCTTCTGAACTTTCTCCCATATTTACATCAATCATATCCTCTTCAAATATGATCACATCAGAAAGATCACTTGGTTCTCCAATGACATCTTCAAAAGCAAGGTATTCCCTTAGCATTTCTTCATTAGAGTCTGAATTATATCTGTGTTATCTGAATCCAAGTTACCTTTAGAATCAAGAGATAACTTTTCTGTTTCATACCCTTTCTCTATCATTTCTTCAGAAGAATGATCATTTATCTCTTGTACCTCGTGTTCTGTAGATAAAATATCTTCTATAGCTTCTGAGACTTTATTTGATTCTTCACCAACATTCTGAGTATCTTCAGAGGTTTTCTCAGAATTTTGAACTTTATCATTTACATTAATTTCTGGTTCAGATACTCTCTGTCTTTTCTCCCCCTCTTGATTATCAGGATCCTGATCATCAAGACTTCTTTTTAAAGTATCTGATTGAGATCTGTATTCCAGAGCAGATAATCTTGTGCTTAATTCTGATTGAGAACTCTGAATGGATGAAAGTTGATTGAGAATCTGAGAAATATCA
Source organism: Silybum marianum (assembly GCA_036898165.1). NCBI lineage: Eukaryota > Viridiplantae > Streptophyta > Magnoliopsida > Asterales > Asteraceae > Silybum > Silybum marianum. The sequence continues at coordinate 6,559,809 of CM072540.1, read as the reverse complement.
TCTTTAGTGGCATAAGCTTGTGGAGCAGAAGAAGAAGAAGGTTGAGAAGCTTTCAAAGAAGAAACTAAGGAAGCCACTTCAGAAAAGGCTGAAAAAAGTGCTTGTTTAAACAAATTAAGATCATTTGAAGTTTGAAGATGAAAATCATTCAGCCTGTTAACCATATTTTCCCCATGTTGATCCAACCTAACCTCCAACACTTTTTTGGTATAGTCCGTCAATTCCTTGATGTCCTGCTGAATCTTTGCAAATTCAGAAGTACATAAATATTTGAATTCTGGGAATTCAGAAGATGAGGGTAAGTTGCCAAGATCAACAGATGAACTTGTTTTCAGACCTTCAGAAGAAGGTTGGCCTGTATGAGCCACAAAGGCATCATGAACCACATGTGATTCTGTGAATGGAGCTTTTGTGATGTTCACCCCACCAGGTCTTCCAACTAATCCTTGATATCCAGAGATAGGAATATCTATAGTTGTTGATGCAATGTGACAAACACTTTGCTTAGGAACATCTGAAAGATGTGTGCTTGTGTGAATGGAGGCCACATTAAGTGGTTCAGAAGGCTCAAAGTTGAGTGGACACTCAGACTCAATGTGCTCAAAACTGTGAAGGGGGGACATACATCCTTCATTTTCAGCAAAAGGAACCTCCAATTGGGGTCCTAATGGATTATAAGCTGCTTGCCCCATATGTGTTGGTGAAACACCCTTCTGTTGAGAGATGGGTGAGTGGCTAGGGGGGTTAACCAAGGTTGCCATGGGCTCACTGGCTGTTTCAATATTATCCACCAAAGAATGTGGAATAATAGTAGATGTGGGTGCCCGGCTTGTAACAGGTGGTTCACAGGTTCGTTGTTCTTGTACCTGTGTTCTCCCCTCATCAATTCTTTTTCTTACCCTTCTACCCTGTCTCTCATTTTCATTTTTCCTCTTTACTCTTTGAGGTTGTTCACCCCCTTGAACAGCCTCCCCTCTCTGTCTAATAATTCTAGACTCCCTTGCATGACCACCACTCTGGTTTGAATCAGGGGAAGGGACTACTGGTTGAGGTAATCCCATAGATTCTAAATGCTCACTCCCAATCCTAGTTGTTGTACTTACAAGATCAAGTAAATGTGAAGGAAGTGGAACTGCATTTGGAAAAGTAAGTTTTGCATTTGGAGGTCTTAAGCTATCCATAGTAAAGATAGGAACATGTACCTCATGAGCTAGAACAGGAATTTTTGAGACAGCCTTCAATGCTCCTTTGATAAGTGTTTGAAGAAATCTCTGAAATGGTATATAGTTGAATGTAGATTTCTTCAAAATTGCAGATTTGAGTTCATCAAAGATGAGAGTAGCATAATCATAGTGTTTGTTGAAGGCAACTCCATGAAAGATAATCCTCCCATTTGCTGAAGCTTGATCTAAACTTGAGCTCTTCCCAGATAGGCAGGTATTCAGAATGGAAAACAGGCAATACCAAATTGGAGGTAAACATTTTCTTCTAAAAGAGCTCAAAGCACTAAGGTTTTCAGAGTAACCCAAGCTCATAAAATCTAAGATCATCTCTGATGAGGATGGAATTGAGTCATAACAGGTTTCCCAAGAACCTCATCTGATTTTGGCAAATAGTGAAGACTCCTAATATCATCTACAGATATACAAACTTTGTAGGCATGAACATAAGAGACAATTTCATCATCAGTTTCATCTACCTCAGCATAATGCCAGAATTGTTGAAGATAAGAAGCAGGAACAGAGAATTTCCTTGAAAGGAGAGTGCGCAGGGGATGTTTCTTCAGAATTTTAATCAACATTTCTTGATCATCAATGAAGTCTTTGGATTTGAAGTTCAGTGCACATTTATTTCTTTTGATGTCAAGTAATTTCTCAGCAGGTACATAGAGTTTGGACAGGTCACCACTTTCAGAAGGAGTCTGGGATTCACTCTCAGCAACATTTGATTCAGAAACAACATCAATGGGTGTATTTTGTGTTTCCCCAATTTTAGCAGTTGTCGGGTTAGGGTTAGGGTTAATGATAGGGTTTGAAGGTCCGGCTTGATTAGTTGTAGTTGTGGCTGTGTCTTGAAGCATTTGATCATCATTTAGTGGGATTTCCAGTGATCCAACCATCAATTTCTGAGGCACAATCTTGAATGAACCATCACTTGATGATCCATTGTTATAATTTGAACTCGAGGAAGTAGAAATCATGGTATTTGAAGTAGACATGATGTTGGAAAAAAAACACGGATTGGTAACAGAAAGAAGATCAATAAACACAGAAAGATTTCTCAGAGAAAAATTGCTAAAAGAATGAACATGATGAGGAATCCATTGATTTATATGACCGGATAAGCGTTGAAAGACACGTGGCCAAAAAGTAAATGTGATTAGAGTAGTAATCATCATTTATTTGGAGAAATGATCCGTTTAATGGTCATGTTTAAGAGAGAGCCAATGAAATTAAAACACGTGGCACACGCTTAAGTGAAAAATCAACGGGAAGTTTAGTTCTGAGAACAAGTTTAAAAACTTCAGAATTTGTTCAGAACTTTTGAGAAAAAGTTCAGAAGTCTGAAAGAAAGAATTCAGAAGAACCGCTGAATTTTTAAGTGGCGTTCAGAACTAAACTTGGATCATCTTAGAAGACCAAAAAATCATTTAAAAATATAAACTTCTGAAAAATATAAAACATTTTGAGAATTCAGAAGTAGATTTGAACAAATAGAAAACTGATTTTATCTAAGGAAGCTTGTTCATACTTCTTAGATATAAAGTGCAAGACTTTATTTCACCAATGCAGAGTTGTTATTTAGGAAAGAGTAGAGAAATTTGAAATTAATATCGCTCCCCCTTGAATCACTAGCAATTATGATTCTCCCCCTTAATTGTTGCAACTTTATCAAAGAATCAATCAAATATTAGTGAAATGAGAAAAAAAAAATGAAAAGTATTAAAATACAATCAACCTAGATACAGAAGAGATATAATTCTGAGTTTGAAAAGAAGCAAAAATCTGAATGTTAAACTTCAGAATATGCAAAGTAATTCTGAAGAGCAAAGTATTCAGAATTTGATATAAAAAACCTCAGAATGTAACTTCTAGAGTATAGGTGATGTATAATACTTACATAGACATGTTCATCATGCCCAATTTACTTACCAAGAAGTTAAATCGTTTTTCATCAAGTGCTTTGGTAAATAAATCAGCTAGCGATAATCATACGAACAAAAAACATTTCAATATTATCTTTTTCCACATGATCTTTGATAAAATGATATCTTACATCAATGTGCTTGGTTTTTGAATGCTGAACAGGATTGGCAGTGATGACTATGGCACTCTTTGAATCACAATACAAAGGAATCTTTTTGAAAGTGTAACCATAGTCTTTTAGTTGAATTTGCATCCAGATCACTTGTGAGCAACATATTGCAGCTGCTACATACTCGCCTACGTAGAAGTAGAAACACAATTTTGTTTCTTTGAAGACCCGGTGACTAGTCTATCACCCGAACCGACATGATCCGGAAGTGCTTTTCTGTCTAATTTGCAACCACCATGATGCATACCGTAAATGTTGTTAGTTCAAAACTAGAATCCTTAGAATACCAAAGTCCCAATGAAGGAGAACCTTTTAGGTATCTAAGTATTCTTTTTGCAGCTAGAAGGTGTGATTCCTTAGGATTAACTTGATATCTGGCACAAATACATGTAGCAAACATTATATATGGTCTACTAGCAGTTAAGTAAAGCAAAGATCCAATTATTCCTCTGTACTTTTTCTGATCAACAGATTTTCCATTTAGATCAGGTTCTAGCTTAGTGGCAGTGGCCATTGGAGTTTGAATACTTGAACAATCAGTCATGTCAAACTTCTTAAGTAAGTCAGAGACATACTTAGATTGATTAATGAATATGCCAGTGGGAAGTTGTTTAACTTGAAGACCAAGGAAAAATGTCAACTCTCCCATCATACTCATTTCAAATTCTGTTTGCATGATTTTCTCAAAATTTCTACAAAATTTTGGATTAGTAGAGGCAAATATAATATCATCTACATAGATTTGTATCAAAATCATATCATCACCCTCCTTTTTCAGAAATAAAGTTGTATCAACAGTACCTCTTTTGAATTTGGAATTCAGAAGTAAAGTTGTAAGAGTATCATACCATGCTCTTGGTGCTTGTTTAAGTCCATATAAGGCTTTGTCTAATATGTAAACATGACCTGGGAATTCTTTGCTTACAAAGCCTTCTGGTTGTTCAACATACACTTCTTCATGTAAACTACCATTCAGAAATGCACATTTGACATCCATTTGAAATACCTTCATGTTTTTATGAGCAGCATAGGCAAGAAAAATTTTAATGGCCTCTAATCTGGCAACAGGAGCAAAGGTTTCATCATAATCAAATCCTTCTTGTTGACAATACCCCTTAGCTACAAGTCTTTCCTTGTTTCTTACAACAATTCCATTTTCATCCTTTTTAAATTCTGAATACCCATTTTGTGCCAATGACAGATTTACCTTTTGGCTTTGGTATCAATCTTCAGACTTTGTTTCTTTCAAATTGATTTAACTCATCCTGCATGGCTAAAATCCAGTCTGGATCTTGAAGTGCTTCATATGGCTTTTTGGGTTCCATACTGCTTAAAAAATTAACATACGTACACTCATTTCTTTGTTGCGAGATCTTATTTGAACACCTTTTGATGCATCTCCAATTATTTGATGAACTTGGATGACTAGATGTCCATTTGTTCACATTTGGCAATGGTTGAACAGATGAAACATTATTCAGAGAATCATAATCATCAATAATTGCTTGAGTTTCAGTATCATGATTGATAGCTGAATGTAAATCTGAAGACTCCCCCTCAAATGGAAAAATCTGAATTGGTTCAGAACTGTGAGGTTCATAGGCAGAAATATTTTGAACCGATTCAGAAACAACTTGAATTGGTTCAGAAACAACTTGAATTGTTTCAGAAGTTGAATTTTCAGAAGTTGGAAGTTCTGAATTTGAGGTAGAGAGTTGTTGTGCTGATGTATTTGAAATTTTTATTTCTGAAATGTCTTGATCGGTTGAGTTTCTGAGAAGAGAAGGATTTTGATAATCTGCAGAAACATTTACAAAAATATCAAATAAGTCTTGACATAAATTGTCTAAATTGGATTTAAGTAAAGTTTGAGATGCAGAAGTAGAGTTTGTCTGATTGTGTTCTGAGTCCAAACCTTCAGAAGTTGGTTTATGTGCGAGTTCTGAACTGTTTTGTTCAGAAGTCATTGTTGGCTCATGAAATCTGACATTTGTAGTCTCAATGATTCGTTGAGTTCCTTTAATGAGTACTCTATAAGCTTTGGATCTTTGAGAGTGGCCAACAAAGATACCAGCTACACCTTTTGGTGCAAATTTGTCAAGATGTGGAGTATCATTCTTTAGAAAACACCTACAACCAAAGATTTTAAAATAATCAATAGAGGGTTTTCTTTGTTTTAACAATTCATAAGGAGTTTTAAGAAATTTTCTGTTAAGAATGGTTCTGTTCTGAGTAAACATGCAGTTGCAATTGCTTCTGCCCAAAGAGAGAGAGGAAGTTCTGAATATGCAAGCATGGTTCTTGCAGCCTCTACCAAGGTTTTATTCTTTCTTTCAACTACCCCATTTTGTTGAGGAGTTCTTGCAGCGGAAAAATTATGTGAAATACCAACAGATTCCACAAAATTCTGAAGTGTAGAATTAGTAAATTCTGTTCCATTGTCACTTCTGATCTTTTGAATTGAGAGTTGAAGAAGAACTTGAATTTTCTTCAGAAAGGGTATCAGTCTTTCAGAAGTATCAGATTTGAGTCTCAGAAATTCAATCCATGTATATCGTGTATATTCATCTACTATAACAAGAATGTATTTCTTCCCCCCATGCTTTGAGTTTTCATTTGGCCACACAAATCCATATGTAGCATTTCAAGTGGAGCTTTGCACGAAGATAGCATTTCCAGAGGATGAGAACTTCTTTTGATCTTCCCTAGTTCACATGCAGAACAAAGAGAGTTCTTTTCAAATCTGATCTTTGGTAGTCCTCTTACAGATTGATGTTTGCCTAGTTCAGAAATGGCTTTAAAGTTCAGATGTGACATTCTTCTGTGCCAAAGCCAACTATCATTTTTCATTGATGTAGACATATAACATACACCTTGTAGTTGACCAGTTGCAGTGAATGTTGCTGTGTAGATATCTCCATCTCTATAAGCAGTTAATTCATTTTTGTTTGTTGTACTTAGAACATGACAATAATCTATGTCAAAATTAACCTTCCAGTATTTGTCACAGAATTGACTAATTCTGAAAAGATTATGTCTTAGTCCCTCAACATAGAAAACTTTCATTACTTTCACATCTCCTTTAATGAAAGTGCCATATCCTCTTACATATCCCTTTGCATTGTTTCCAAAACTAACTGTTCCCCCATATCTTTCATGATAATCAGTTAGAAGTTCTTTGAAAGGTGTCATGTGTCTTGAACATCCAGAATCTAAGACCCACACATGACATGTCTGCAAAAGAGATTATTGAGTTTTAGGTACCCATTTCAGAATGGGTCCTTTGTGATTAGTAATAAAATTTGAAGTTCTGAACTTTTTCTTCAGATGTTTCAACTCAGAAGTTTGTTCAGAACTTTGAGATTTATCTTTATTTCTATTTCTTGGTTTAATTGAATTTGTCAATGTAGCCAAACATTTCAGAAAAGATTTCATCAAATTTCTCTTGTTTGTTTTGGAGTTAAGAAGAAAATTATGATGACCACAATTAATACAGTGAATATGATTCTTTAATGTATTTACAATAGTATTAGACATATAAGAATCAATAACATTTGATTTTTCAACAAAAATTCTTTTATTCACGTTCTTTGTTTTAGGTACATCATTCTTCTGTAAAAATGAAAAACTCTCTAATTTGTCAGTCTTTCATCTTTTTTTCTCCATACTAAAGTGGATAGCTCTGTAAAAGATAAGAAATGAGGATTAGTATAAGTAATTCTTTTGTTCACTTTGGGTTTATCTTCAGATCTTGTGTTAATTTTCTGAATTTCAGAGAGAGAATTTGAGGATTGTCCTTGTTCAAAAATTTTAACTCTGGTGTGAAAGTCAGAAGATGTTACTGAACATGGTGTTGTATTTGATGATATGTTTGTATTAGTAGGAGAAAAATCTGAATTCTGATATTCTGGTTTTAAAAACACAGGATCAAACAATTCTGAAGGTATCTTTGAAACTTCAGATTTTAATTTTTCTTCTTGAGTCCTACGTGATTGAGATTTATAAACCAAATAGCCATTTTTGTCAATGACTTGCACCATTTGTTCATCATCATCTTCTGAATCAGAAGCATTTATTAGATCTGAAAACTTATTATGAGTCATACTTGTTGCAAAAATATTTGAATTTTTTGTTGTTGTTGACTTATTATCAGAATTATCAAAAAATATATTGGGATTCTCATCAATATCTTCTGAAGATTCAATATCTGAGAATTCATCATATTTTTCTTCATGTTCTGATTTATTATCAGAAGTATCTTCTGAAATGTTTTCACAATTGGATTTAGAAGTTATTACAGAAGTAACTTCAGAAACAATTTCAGATTTAACAATTACTTCTGATTTTTCTTCAGAAATAATATTTAATACAGAAGATTTACAAATATTTGGAATTATATTTATTTCTTCTGTTTCAGAGATACTTTACGGTTCACCCGAGTTTAAGAGGTGTTTCTCCGAAAACAAAGTCTCTGATTTTATAAAAGGAATTCTTTCAGGCAAAGAATGGTTTACAGGTTTGGAAATGATGCCAGTATTTGATTCATTGAAGATTTTCATTTTAGAATAATCATACAAGTTTGCAGGTGCCTTTTTTAAAATTTGACTGTCATTATATCCTAAGCCTGCTTTTATATTGTAAAATTTTGAGTTCTGAGCCTGACTAGTTAAAATATTCAGAGTTTGTTCAGTTTGTCCTCTTTTAAAATTTAAATCTTCCAATTCCTTAATCTTTTTATAAAGATCAAGTCTCTCTTGATTCAGAAAATTCATCTTAACATTTAGAATTTCCTTTTCAGATTTTTCATTTATAACTTCTTTTTGTAAACTATCCATTTTTTCTTTTAAAACAAGTTTTTCTTCAGAAACTTTTTCAAGAATCTGTTCAGCTGCTTGACAATTTTCTTTATATATTTGACTTTCAGCTCTGAATTGATTGACCAAAATTCTTTCACCTTTAATTCTGTTTTTGAGTGTTTCAAATTCAGAATACATATTTTGAAATTGATTTGTCATTTCTGAATCTTTAGTATTAACTTCAGAATTATGTTCAGAATTTTGTTCAGAAGATGAAGAAAATACCTCAGTGTCTTGTTTGTCCTTTTCTGGATCCATTTGACACATGTAGCAATTTTTTGCATAGTGAGCAACTTCTTCATCATCATCTCCATCACTCCAGTTTAACTAGTCTTCTTCATACTTGGTCACTAGAGCAGGATTAAGCTCCTTTTTCTTTGCTAATAGATGTTTCTTTTCATAATAACCTGAATTCTTGACTTTTGGCATCTTACATTGTCTAGCATAATGTCCAGGCTTTCCACAGTTGAAGCATCTTGCTGGTTCAGATGTTTCAGATTGACCAGCCTCTTGACCCTTCTTAGGTCCAACTTCAGATCTAGGTTTATTCTGATATTTTTGATTGTATCTTTGTTTGAATTGCCTTGTCATGAAAGCAATATTATCAGAAATCCTTTTAAGCTCTTCATCTGATTCATCCCCGTCACACACTGTTATCTCTGGGATCTCACAAACTTTCTTGGTAGCAATGGTCAAAGAATTATTGTAGTTTTTGCTCAGAAGGGCAACTGTTTCTTCTGTCTTCTTTTGTTCATATTGTCTAACTTTGATCTTGTCCTCTTGTTGGAACAAGATGCCATAGACATCATGAATTGTCTTTATAGACAAGTTCCTAGTTACCATATTATCTGAAAAACTTGACCATTCATTTCCCAGATTGTTCAGAAATTTGTTGTTTATCTCAGAATTTGATTTCTGAACAGCATTTCTTCTTAGATCATTCAGAATGTTATTGAATCTATGATATGTATTAGTGATAGATTCATTTTCTTTGTATCTGAAATTTTCATATGTTCCTACACAGATATTTAATCTCTGTGCTTGAGCCTTTGTAGTTCCTTGCATCTGAGCTTCTACTTCATCCCACATGGCTTTTGCTGAAGTTAAACTATCAACCCTATTGAATATCTAATTTGGAATTGCCATGGTGAGTAAAGTTAATGCTCTTTTATCAACTTTCATTTGAGCCTTTTCAACTGGATTATACATTCCAGGACTCTTCTTGATTCTTGATGCAGGGATTTTAGGGGTGGATTCAGTTCTGGGAACTGCTGGAATCTCAACAAATACCTCTAGTGGGCCATTTGTGATAGATTGCATTAAGGCTTCATCTATGTTATCCAAGAATTGAATCATTCTAATTCTCCATTGATGATATTCCCCCAAGAAGAGAGTTGGTGGTTTCGTATCAGATCCGATTGAGACTATTTCTTTAGACATCTTTGATTGTTAGAAGATCGAGAATTCACCTTTGTTGAATTTGAATTTGAATTTGAATTTGAATCTCCATCACAAAGATCAGTTTCTGAAATTTCACAAATTTTGTTCTTTGATGATATGGTCATTGAGCTGTTTAACTTCTTGCTTAACAAGACTACAGTTTCATTTGTCTTTTTTTATTCATTCTGTCTAAACTTGGTTTTGTCTTCTTGTTAAAACAAAATTCCATAAACATCATGGATAGATTTCCTAGGCAGATTTCTGGTAACCATGTTGTTAGAAAAGTTAGACCATTCATTTCCTAGATTGTTCAGAAACTTGTTATTAATCTTTGAATTGGATTTTTGAACACCATTTCTTCTTAAATCATTCAGAATGTTGTTGAATCTTTGATAAGTCTTTGTGATTGATTCACCTTCTTTATATCTGAAGTTTTCATATGTTCGGACACAGATATTAAGTCTCTGACTTGAGCTTTAGTGCTCCCCTGCATCTGAGCTTCTACTTCATCCCACATAGCTTTAGCAAAGGTAAAACTATCAACCCTGTTGAATATCTCATTGGGTATTGCCATTGTGAGTAGAGTTAGTGCTCTTCTATCAACTTTTGCTTGATCTTTCTCAGCATTACTGTACATTCCTGGACTTTTCTTGATTCTTGAAGCAGTAACTTCAGGGGTTGTTTCAGTTCTTGGAACAGCTGGGATTTCTACATATACTTCAAGAGGTCCATTGATAATTGATTGCATCAATGCCTCATCTATGTTGTCCAAGAATAGAATCATACGTATACGCCATTGATGATATTCACCCAATAACAGAGTTGGTGGTTTTGTTTCAGATCCGATGGAGACGATTTCTTTCGACATCTTGAATTGAATGATCGCAAATTCAGCTAGGTTTGATCTTTAAAACAAATTCAATCAATCTAGAGTAGATTGCTCAAGAATTTCAAGAACTTGTCAGATCTGACAATTCTTAACAGAATGATCAAAAAGATGAATTGGCTCTGATACCAATTGTTAGATCCCAAATATCAAGAAATAGAAAGAAAATAGAATAAGGAACAAGAATTATTGCAATGAACTCGGACGTAGTATTGATCTTAACAGAGTTACTAAGATATGTCTTCACAGTACAAGTAATCTATGAACATTAGTTCTAATCAACTAACTAACCTTCTATTTATATACAACATGGAAATGCTAAAGTAACAGTACATTCAGTGACAGACATACAGAAGTAAGTTCAGAAGTACTTCTGAACTTCTTCAGAACATAATTCAGAAGTTCTTCAGAACATCTTCAGATCAGCATAAGAAACTTCAGAACTTCTGAAGTAGCCACATCAGAAGTTATGCCTTAGGCTTACCTTCACTTTTGCATCTTGTCTTTTGTACTTCTAAACTTCTCTGTTTTCTTCACTTATTCTGACCTTCCTCAGAACTGCTCTTCAGAACCAGGGCTTCTTTTGAAGCTATCTTATGAACCCCATCAGAAAGCTAACTCTTATACTTCTGTTTCAGTAAAACCCAATGTTCCAGAGAAGTTTCCACAGAATAATTCATATGTTCCAAAGCATAAGTCTAGGCTAGATAAAAAGTTCAATAGAACAACTGATACTAGACTAGACAGAAATAAGAACAATTGTAATTATCATTCTAGTAATGAAAATTTAGTGAATTCTTTTATGTTTCAGAACTCTGAATGCTTTTCTTTATTCCTAAAACTTAAAAAGAAATTCTCAAGGCATTTTGGTTATTTCTCTAATATTCGTAACCACTCAAACTTTAAAAGTCAAAACAAAATAAACTATTCAAACAAAACAGGCAAACTAGTAGTCTCTGGAAAACCTGTACATCATTCTGCTAAAAAAGAAAAGATAAATCAAGAACCTAAACCTAACATCAAAGGACCCATGACTGGATCCTCGAGGCACATGACTGGAACGAAAAACTAACTCTCCAAATTCAAAGATAAAATTGGCATAGCAATAACGTTTGGTGATGATGGTAAGGGTCAAATAAAAGGCTACGATACTCTTCAAGAAGGTAATATTACCTTATCCAAAGTAGCTCATGTTTCAGGACTGAAACATGATCTATTAAGTGTAAGTCAACTGTGTGATTCTAAAATTCTAGTTGTATTTGATGAAAAACATTGTTACTTATTCTCTAAAGCAGGTGAAGAATTATGGAGAGCCGACAGAAAAGGTAATCTATATATGATGAACTTTACATCTAAGGATGGTAAGGAAACCCTCTGTCTTATATCTATGAAAAGTGAAGTTGCGTGGCTATGGCCTCATAAACTTTCACACTTAAATTTTGGAAATCTTGAGCTTGTTGTTTTGAACCTGGTTAAGGGCCTCCTAGAGGTACACTTCCAGAAGGATCACCTCTGCCCCGCTTGTGAGATGGGCAAAATAAAAAGAGCATTCACAAAACCAAAAGTGATCATTCATGCACAAGGCCTCTGCAAATGCTACGTGTTGACCTCTCTGGTCCCATTGCCATTCAGAGCCTTTCTGGCAAAAAGTATATCGTGGTACTAATAGATAAATTTTTCAGGTATACATGGCTTGCTTTTGTACCACAAAAATCAGAAGTTCCAATAGTGTTAAGAAATATGATGACAAGAATACAAGTTCTTCTGCAACAGAAAATATAGAAACGCAGAAGTGACAATGGTACTGAATTCAAGAATGCCAAGCTTGAAGAATACCTTGTTAATAACGGCATTATTCAAAACTTCTCTGCTGTATGCACTCCTCAGCAAAATGGTGTAGTAGAAAGAACAAATAGAACACTAGTTGAAGCAACAAGAACAATGCTTGCAGCTTCTGGGCTACCCACCAACTTCTGGACAAAAGTTGTTGCCACGGCGTGCTTTACCTAGAATCGATCAATCATAATTAAGAGGCATTTTAAAACCTTTTATGAGCCCATAAATAACAGGATACCCTTAGTTAAATTTGTCAATGTTTTTGGCTGCAGGTGTTTTATTCTGAATGATCAAGAAACACTTGGAAAGTTTGACAAGAAACCTGATGAAGCCAAGTTCTTGGGATACTCGTTAAATTAAAAAGCTTTTAGGGTTTTTAATTTTCGAACTAAGACTGTAATGGAGAGCATAATCATCGATTTTGATGATCATACTTAGTTGACTTCTGATTATTCTAATTTAGAACTCAAACTCAATACTGTCACCTCTTATTATCTTTCAAGTACCAGAGAACCCGAGATTGATGCTTTATTTGATGATTTTCTGGGAAAAGAAATACCTTCAGAAAGAATACCCACTAATCCATCGTTAAATATTCCTAAAGTACATCAGCCTTCTGGAATAACTCTTTCTGGTCCTTCTTCTGAATCACCAAATGACAGTCTAGAGGTAACCTTTGTTCTTTCATTTGAGGGGGAGACATTAGGTGCTTCTCCAGATCCAGAACCGATTCCAATACCAGAAAACGTTCCAACCCTCGGATACAGAAGTCCAAGCCCAGCAAATACCTCAAACAAGGATAAAAAGATGGACATAGTCTTATATTGCAGATCTAGTAATTGGAGATCCATATAAAGGGATTAAAACCAGATCTGCAACAGCAAATGAAGCTTCCTTGTAAATTTTCTAAGCATGATTGAGCCAAAGAAAGTTCATGAAGCTTTACAAGATTCAAGCTGGGTGGATGCAATGCAAGAAGAGCTTCTCCAATTTGACAGGAACAAGGTGTGGAAATTAGTAACTCTGCCTAAAGATAAACTTGCTATTGGTACTGAGTGGGTTTTCAGAAACAAAAAGGATGAAGATGAAATTTTTATCAGAAACAAAGCAAGATTGGTGGCAAAGGGATACTGTCCAGAAAGAATTGACTACGATGAAAATTTTTGCTCCAGTAGCAAGACTTGAAGCAATAAGACTCTTTCTGGCCTTCTCAGCATACAAAGATTTCAAAGTGTACCAGATGGATGTTAAGTGTGCATTTTTTAATGGGGATCTCAAAGAAGAATTGTATGTTCAACAACCTCCTGGTTTTTAAGACTCGAGACATCCAGATCACGTCTATCTTCTAGACAAAGCTCTGTATGGCTTAAAGCAAGGTACGTTAACTGCGGTTCAAATTTATGTGGATGATATTATATTTGGCTCTACTGATCAATCAGAAGTTGATTTATTTTCAACATTAATGGAAAATGAATTTGAAATGAGCATGATGGGAGAACTAACATTCTTCTCAGGGCTCCAAGTGAAACAAACTATCTCTGTCATTTTTAGAAATCAAACCAAGTATGTTTCTAACATGTTAAAGAAATTCAAACATCAAAATTCCACTACTATGAAAACTCCTATCTCTCCTAGTACAAAACTTGATCCTGATCTCTCTAGGAAATAAGTTGATGTTACAAACTATAGGGTATGATTGGATCTCTTCTATATTTTACTGCCAGCAGACCAGATATAATGTTTGCCACCTGTCTCTGTGCGAGATTTCAAGCCAACCCAAAAGAATCTCATTTGGCTGCTGTAAAAAGGAACACCCTCACTAGGTCTATGGTATCCTGAAATTTCTGGATTTGATTTAATTGCATACACTGACTCTGATCATGTAGAATGTAAGTTAGACAGGAAAAGCACTTCTGATAGCTGTCAACTTCTGGGAAATAGGCTGATAAGTTGTACATCCAAAAAACAGAATTGTGTTTCAACATCCACAACAAAAGCAGAATGTGTTGCTGTTGCTAGTAGTTGTTTACAAGTCATTTGGATGAAGACTCAACACAGAGACTATGGTCTGGTATATGATAAAATTCCCATCCTCTGTGACTCAGAAAGTGCTATTGCCATCACTGGAAATCCGGTACATCATTCAAAGACCAAGCACATTGATGTCATGTGTCATTTCATAAAGGATCATGTGGAGAAAGGGACAATTGAAATGTATTTTGTCTCCACTGATTACCAACTTGCTGATATATTTACAAAAGCTCTGGATGAGAAAAGATTTAATTTTCTAATTAGAAAGTTGGGTATGCTAAACATGTAACTAACTTTGATTTTAAAAGTCTTATATAATCTTTGTCTAGTTACTTATTTAGTATATCTTTGTCTTTATACTTAGTAAAGTTTTGATTTTAATAAATAAACCAGAGACACCCAGAAGTGTCTGCATACCTCTGTCAGAAGAAAAATGAATCGGAGACACTCAGAAGTCTCTCGATGCCTCTGTTCGCAAAAAGAATACTTGTTTTCTTATTCTATGATCCTATTGTAGGTCAAGGGGGAGCATTACATGCAGAAGTCAAGGGGGAGTATTACATGCAAGATTCAAGGTGGAGCACAGAATACTGATCATTCAAGGGGGAGAATTGATCAATTTTCAAGACTAACTCATGTTAACTGTTCTCTGGATATGTTTTTCCTTAGAAATTTTTTCGAAAATAAGTTACTTCTAGGCTAACTCTTGCCGTCAAGGTTATCCAGAATTCTCTAATTCAATAAAATTTCTTCTGAAATACTTTTCATAGGACACAAAACTCTCTTTTGGTCCAAAAATGTTTTATTTGATCAATTGACCGATTTTAAATATTTTTTTGCAATATAATTTCTAAAAACTTTCCTTAAATCTACAATTTTTGTTGATTAATTGATTGATTTTTATTTTATTTTTGGAGGGAATATTCAAAATAAAGAAAGCTGAACTAATTCTCGTCCAAAACCAACGAGAAAGCCTTAAGTGAATCATCTAACCTTACACGCGTCATTCATCCACTGATACACTCTAGAAAGTTCCTCCACGTGTCATCAATCGTCGGTTTGCATGTGTGCACGCTCAATTTCTTACGTCGGCACCTCAAAACCTTTCCACATTCCCAAATCTGAAATAAACCCTTGATATTAAAATACACTCGAGTTCATTTTCATTCTTACTATAAACTCGAAGAAAACCCCACATTCACTTTTCACCGTCCTCAACCTCTCGATTTTACTGTGCTTATCAGTTTTCACCATTAATCGCAAACCTACAACTTCTAGTTTCAAAATTCCCAAATCTTCGATGGCGAACCAGACACCAAATAAGAATATTCAAGACGAAGAAGAAAGAATCATCGATTCTACTGCTGAAAGTGCCCCTGTTCTTCGATTGCCCATAAAGACAAATAATGTTCAAGTTCTTTTGGATCCGAATACGTATTTGAAAGACTATCGTGTTATGATGGAGTTCCTACAAAACCATTCACTGAACCGTGCCCTAACTCTTACCAACCCAAATGTTCCTGAAATATATATTCAGAATGTGTGGCAAACACAATACATTCAGAATGATGAAACCTTATCTAGAGGTTTTTACACCCAAACGACTCTGAGCACGCTATTGAAATACCAATCACCAAGAAGAAAATCGCCAGATTCTTCCATCTACCCCAACCAATCATCGCAGTTGAAGGCCAACAGGTACCCAACCCTGATCTCGAACCAAACCCATCAACAGAAGCATTGCTGACATTTATCAACTTTCAGGGCTACAATGAACATCTCACAAAGTTGTATGAATTCAACAGGAAGAAGCTACCCCCGATGTGGAATGTTCTAGTGTCCATACTCAATAAGAGCCTAACATGCAAGATTGGCTCTCTGGACCAAGCAAGCAGAAATATCCTCACTATCATGTTTGGGATGTATTTCAATCGCTCTCTGGATTATGCAAGTCAAATTTTTCAGGAAATGAAAATGGCTGTGAACCTAAAAGTCTTAAACCAGAGCAATGGAAAAGCTCTTCCAACGCTCATGTTCCCTAGGTTCCTAGCCTTGTTCACCTACCCAACGATTTCTGTTTTGAAGGCACCATCCATTCAGCCATTCTGCAAAATATCCACAATGAACCATAACAAACCAACAATCGATAATAAAGGCTACACCGTTCAACGAGAATTATCCAGATATATGCTTGACATTATAACTCCAACCGCTCCCAATCTTATTTCTTATAGTAGCTTTCTGGTATTCTCAGAATAGAGAATACCTACCCAAAGCATTTACATCCTAGAGTAGACTGATAGATATCAGAAGTAGCATCAAAAGAAGACTGGGTTCTGAAGAGAAAGGTTCAGAGCTCAGAAGTCAAGTAAAGTAAAGCCTACGGCATAACTTCTGAAGTGGCTACTTCAGAAGTTCCGAATATTCTGAAGAAGTTCTTAAGAAGTTCTGAAGATGATTCTGAAGACACTTCTGAAGAAGTTCTGAAGAAGTTCAAAAGCAGTTCTGAACATGTCTGTCATTTTTGTACTGTATCTTTAGCATTTCCTTTTGTATATAAATAGATAGTTTGTTAGATTTTTAGACCTAACGTTGATAGATAAAGCTTGTAAAGATACACATTTTGTATTACTATTCAGTAATCAATACGACATACAACTTCAGTAACCCAATTCTTGTTCTTGTTCTTTAATTTTTCTACATTCTTGATAGTTTGGGATCTAACAATTGGTATCAGAGCCAATTCATCTGTTCTTGACATTCAGAGAAGAACTTGTCAGATCTGACAGTTCTTGGTATTCTTGTTTGATAAATTTAAGTTTCAATTTCAGGTGAATTCTCGATCTTTCAAATCAAAGATGTCGAAAGAAATCGTCTCCATCGGATCAAAAACTAAACCACCAACTCTGTTTTTGGGTGAATATCATAGTGGCGAATCAGAATGATTCAATTCTTGGACAATATCGATGAAGCTCTAATGCAACCGATTGTAAATGGCCCTCTGGAGGTGTATGTGGAAATTCCGTCAGTACCAAGAACTGAGTCTACTCCTGAGATACCTACATTGCGATTCAAGAAAAGCTTAGGTATGTACAGTACTGCTGAGAAAGCTCAAGCTAAAGTTGACAAAAGGGCATTAACTCTTCTCACAATGGCCATTCCTAATGAGGTATTCAATAGGGTAGATAGCTTAACATCTGCCAAAGCTATGTGGGATGAAGTTGAAGCTCAAATGCAGGGGAGCACAAAGGCCCAAGCACAAAGATTGAATATCTATGTGGGTACTTATGAAAACTTCAGATATAAAGAAAATGAATCTATTACAGAGACTTATCACAGATTCAACAATATCCTGAATGATCTGAGAAGAAATGGTGTTCAGAAATCAAACTCTGAGATACACAACAAATTTCTGAACAACTTGGGTAATGAATGGTCAAGCTTCTCTGATAACATGGTTACTAGAAATCTATCTAGAAAATCTATTCATGATGTCTATGGCATTCTATTCCAACAAGAAGACAAAATCAAGACTAGACAGAATGAACAAAAGAAGGCAAACGAAACAGAAGCCTTGTTGAGCAAGAAGTATAATAATTCCATGACCATTTCTGCTAATAGCAAAGTTTGTGAAATTCCAGAGACAACTCTGTGTGATGGGGATGAATTAGATGAAGAGCTTAAGAGAATTTCTGATAATATTGCTTTTATGACAAGGCAATTTACTCAAAGATATATAATAAAAAATATCAGAATAAGCCAAAATCTGAAGTTGGACTCAAGAAAAGTCAAGATGCTGGTCAAACTGAGACATCTGAACCAGCAAGATGCTTTAATTGTGGTAAGCCTAGTCATTATGCAAGACAGTGCAAAATGCCCAAAGTAAAAAACTCAGGCTACTATGAGAAAAAACATCTTCTTGCTAAGAAGAAGGAGCTTAATCCAGCTTTGGTGACCAAGTATGAAGAGGATTGGTTAAACTGGAGTGATGGTGAATATGATGAAGGAGTAGCTCAATATGCCTCAAATTGCTATATGTGCCAAATGGATCCAGAAGATAAACATGAGCATGATTCTGAGGTAACTTCTTCATCTTCTGAACTAAATTCTGAAATAGATTACTCTTCTGAACCAAATTCTAAACAAATTTCTGGAGATTCTGAAATGCAAAATCAAGTTTAGAATATGTTTTCTGAATTTGAAAATCTCAGAAACAGAATCAAAGGTGAAAGAATGTTGGTAAATCAATTCAGAGCTGAAAGTCAAATCTATAAACAAAATTGCCAAGAAGCTGAACAAATTCTTGAAAAATTTTCCGAAGAAAAATTATTATTAAAAGAAAAGATGGAAAGTTTACAAAAAGATATCATAAATGAAAAATCTGAAAAAGAAGTTCTATTTTATTAAAAGAATTTCTTTTGTAAAATCAGAGACTCTATTTTCTGATGAAAAATCTCTTAATTCTGGCAAGCCAGAGATAGTTTCTGAAACAGAAGTAATAAATAAAAACATTACAAACATTTCTGAACTTACTTCTGAATCAAAAATTGTTTCTGAAGAAAAATCTGAACCATCTATTAAAACTGAGATAATTTCTAAACAAATTTCTAAATTATCATCTGAATTCACTTCTGAACTTTTATCTGAAGTTCTACTAGTGGATAATTTTGATCATAAATCAGAACATGAAGAAAAATATGATGAATTCTGAGATGTTGAATCTTTACAAGATAATAATGAGAATTCAGAAATTATTTTTGATAATTCTGATGATGAGTTTGAAAATATTTTAAATCAAAAGTCTTTTGCATCTAGCATGACTCAGGATAAGTTCTCAAATTTAATGAATGCTTCAGATTCAGAAGATGATGATGATCATATAGTTCAAATCATTGATAAATATGGATATTTGATATATAAATTACAATCTTGTATGACTGAAGGAGAAATTTTAAAATCTGAAGCACCAAAATTATCTTCAGAAAAGTTTAATACTGTTTTTCTGAAACAAGAATTTCTGAAAATTGAATCTTCTTCTACTTCATTGAATGGTACTCCTATATCTACAAAAACATCTTTATCTTCAGTTAAATCTTCAATATCATCATCTGATTTTGTAACCAGAGTTAAAATGTTTGACAAAGTACAACCTTCAAGTTCAACTTCTAAAGTTCATAATTCAAACCTAAATCTGAAGTTAAAACTAAAGTAAGTAAAAGAATTTCTTATACTAATCCTCATTTCTTATCTTTTACATAGCTATCCACCTTAGTTTGGTGAAAGAAATGTGAAAGACTATCAAAGACTGACAAATTAGATAGTTTTTCAAATTCCAAAAAAATTGATGTACCAAAGATTTATAAAGTGAATAAAAGAACTTCTGTTGACAAATCAAATAGTGTTTATTCTTGTTCTTCTACTGCTTTATTAAATATTCTGAAGAATCATATTCACTGCATTAATTGTGGTCATCACAATTTTCATCTGAACTCCAAAACAAATAAGAAAAACCTTGAGAAATCCATTCAGAACTTCTCAGCTACATTGGCAAATATATATAAAAATAAAAAGAAAATTAAAAATAATACTAAGAATGATAAATCTAAAAGTTCTAAACAAACTTCTGACTTTCAAAAAGATTAAGTCAAAGTTAGTATTAAAAATAATACTAAGAATGATAAATCTCACAGGACCCATTCTTAAATGGGTACCTAAATCTCAATAATCATTTTTGCAGATATGTCATGTGTGGGTATTAGATTCTGGATGTTCAAGACACATGACACCTTTCAAAGAATTTCTAACTGATTATCATGAAAGATATGGAGGAACAGTTAGCTTTGGAAACAATGCAAAAGGTTATGTGAGAGGATATGGAACTTTTTCCAATGAGATGTCAAAGTGATGAAGGTTTTCTATGTGGAAGGTCTAAAACATAATCTCTTCAGTGTAAATCAATTATGTGACAAGTATTGGAAGGTCAATTTTGATATAGACCGCTGTCATGTTCTGAGTTCAGCAAACAAAAATGAGTTAACTGCTTATAGAGATGGAGATATCTACACTGCAACTTTCACTGCAAATGGTCAATTACAAGGAGTTTGTTATATTTCTACAAATATGAGAAATGATAGTTGGCTTTGGCATAGAAGAATGTCACATCTGAACTTCAAAGCCATTTCTGAACTGGAAAGACACAACTCTGTAAGAGGACTACCAAATATCATATTTAAAAAGAATTCCTTATGTTCTACATGTGAACTAGAGAAAATCAAAAGAAGCTCTCATCCTCTGAAAATGCTATCTTCATGTAAAGCTCCACTTGAAATGCTACATATGGATTTGTGTTGACCAATGAAGACTCAAAGCATGGGTGGAAAGAAGTATATTCTTGTTATTGTAGATGAATATTCAAGATATACTTGGGTTGAATTCTTAAAACTCAAATATGATACTTCCGAAAGACTCATTCCTTTTCTAAAGAAAATACAAGTTCTTCTTCAACTACCAGTTCAAAAGATCAGAAGTGATAATGGCACAAAATTTACAAATTCTACACTTCAGAATTTTTTGGAATCTGTTGGTATATCACATAATTTTTCCGCTGCCAGAACTCCCCAACAGAATGGTGTTGTTGAAAGGAAAAATAGAACTTTGGTAGAAGCTGCAAGGACCATGCTGGCATATTCTGAACTACCTTTATCTCTATGGGCAGAAGCAAATGCAACTGCATGTTTTACTCAGAACAGGACAATTCTGAATAGAAAACTACTTAAAACTCCTTATGAAATCATTAAACAAAGAAAACCCTCTATTGATTATTTTAAAATCTTTGGTTGCAGGTGTTTTCTTCTGAATGATACACAACATCTAGATAAATTTGCACCTAAGGGTACAACTGGTATCTTTGTTGGCTATTCTCAAAGATCCAAAGAATACAGAGTACTTATCAAAGGAGCACAAAGAATCATTGAGACTTCAAATATTAGATTTCATGAGCCAACAATGACTTCTGAACATGACAGTTCAGAACTCAAGCTTAACCGAATTTCCGAAATTTTGGATTCAGAACACAGAAAGACAAATCACACTTCCGAATCTCAAACTTTACTTAAATCAACTTTAGATACTTTATGCCAAGACTTATTTGATATTTCTGTGAATGTTTCTACAGATTATCAAAATCCTTGTTTACTCAGAAGTATTCCAGAACAAGAATCTACAGAACCTACGATATCAAATATTTCTGGACCACCTATCTCAACCTCAAATTCAGAATTTCCTATTTCTAAACCTATACAAGTTATTTCAGAAACAGAGCAAGTCATTTCTGAATCTGTTGTCCCTGTTTCTGAACCTATGCATACTATTTCTGAACCAGTACAGGATATTCAATTTGAGGGGGAGACTTCAAATCTACATTCAGCTATCAATCATGATACTGAAACTCAAGCAATCATTGATGATTATGATTCATTTAACAATGTTTCATATGTTCAACCATTACCAGATGTGAACAAATGGACATCAAGTCATCCAATTCACCAGATTATTGGTGATGCATCAAAAGGTGTACAAACAAGATCAGCCACAGCAAATAAATGTTTGTATGTGAATTTTTTAAGCAGTATAGAACCCAAAAAGCCATATGAAGCCCTTCAAGATCAAGACTGGGTTTTAGCAATGCAAGGTGAACTAAATCAATTTGAAAGAAATAAAGTCTGGAGATTGATTCCAAAACCAAAAGGTTAATCAATCATTGGCACCAAATGGGCTTTCAGAAATAAAAAAGATGAACATGGGATTGTTGTGAGAAACAAAGCAAGACTTGAGCTAAAGGGTATTGTCAACAAGAGGGAATTTATTATGATGAAACTTTTGCTCCTGCTGCAAAATTAGAAGCTATGAGAATTTTTCTTGCATATGCTGCTCACAAAAACCTGAAGGTGTTTCAAATGGATGATAAGTGTGCATTTCTGAATGGAATTCTTCATGAAGAAGTGTATGTTGAACAACCAGAAGGCTTTGTAAGCAAAGAATTTCCAGATCATGTTTACATTTTAGACAAAGCCTTGGATGGACTTAAACAAGCACCAAGAGCATGGTATGACACTCTCACAACTTTTCTTCTGAATTCCAAGTTAAAAAGAGTTACTGTTGATACAAATTTAATTCTGAAAAAGGAAGGTGATGATATGATCTTAATACAAATATATGTAGATGATATTATATTTGTTTCTACAAATCCAAAATTTTGCAGAAATTTTGAGAAAATCATGCAAACCGAATTTGAAATGAGTATGATGGGAGAGTTAACATTTTTTCTTGGTCTCCAAGTAAAACAACTTCCCACTGGCATATTCATTAATCAATATAAGTATATTTCTGACTTACTTAAGAAGTTTGACATGACTGACTGTTCTAGTATTCAAACTCCAATGGCCACTGCAGCAAAATTAGAACCTGATTTGAATGGAAAATTTGTTGATCAGAAAAAGTACGGAGGCATTATTGGATCTTTGCTTTACTTAACAGCTAGTAGACCTGATATAATGTTTGCTACATGTATTTGTGCTAGATATTAAGCTACTCCTAAGGAATCACATCTTCTTGCTGCTAAAAGAATCCTTAGATATCTCAAAGGTTCCCCTTCATTGGGACTTTGGTAACCAAAGGATTCTGGCTTTGAGCTAACAGCTTTCACAGATGCAGATCATGGTGGTTGCAAACTAGATAGAAAAAGTACATCTGGATCATGTCAATTTTTAGGTGATAGACTTGTGAGTTGGTCTTCAAAGAAGCAGAATTGTGTTTCAACTTCTACTGTAGAGCTGAATATGTTGCTGCTGCAATCTGTTGCTCACAAGTTATTTGGATGCAAACACAACTAAAAGACTATGACTACACATTCAAAAATATTCCTCTATATTGTGATTCAAAGAGTGCCATAACAATTACTGCAAATCCTGTTCAACATTCAAAGATTAAGCACATTGATGTAAGATATCATTTTATCAAAGATCATGTTGAAAAAGGTAATATTGAAATGTTTTTTGTTCAGCCTGATTATCAAAGCTCTTGATGAAAAACGTTTTAATTTTTTGGTAAGTAAATTGGGCATGATGAATATGTCTGTGTAAGTATTAAGCATCAATTCAAAATTAAAAAATTTATGTTTTGAGTCTATTTCATCAAAATTCTGAGAAATCTTACCTTCAGAATTTCTGTAGTTAAGTTTTCAGAACTTTATATTTCATGATTCAGAGGCATAATTCCTTCTTAATTTTCAAAAATTGATTGTCTTACAATACTTGATTTTTTTTTCATTTCTCTATCTTTTATTACTAAAACTTTGATGTCTGGCATTGTTTAAGGGGGAGAATCATAATTGTTTTTGATTCAAGGGGGAGTCATACTCAAAGCCAAGTGACCTATCTGATGTGATTTTATTTGATGAAGAAATGGAAGTGAATGAAGGAATGGAGTTAGAAAATGATGCTGTAATAAATGAGAACAGAGATCTAATTATCTGAAGACCTCAAGTTCTAAGAGTAATTGAAAGTTATGAAAATCCTGAAAACTTTTTCATGCTGATTGGTCAATATTGCTGGAGATATATCATCTTAAATCATCCAAGGAATCATTTAAAGTAAGGGGTCAAGTGAGCCAAAGAATGAAAATAATCGGAGTGAACAACCAAGTGCCCCTACCCATGCTGAGAGACTATTAAAAGAGAGCCAAGAAGATGTCCATGGAGACACATATGAGCGCATCCAACTGAGTCCAACCAAAGCAACCACAAATGCTGAGGTAGATGCCAGCATATCTTCACTCATTGAAACAGGACTGCTCAGTCCAAACCCTGTGAAAGACCCAAATTACATAAATAAAACCAAAGGAGTTAAGAAATTAAAATAGAATAAGAAAATTTTAAGTAACCTTGAAGGCAAGAATTAAATAAAATAGGCTTATTAAAGAAAATTTCAAAAAAAAAACAAAGGTAGAGAATATCTGGTCATAGAAAACAAATTTTGACCACAAATGGCAAAGAACATCTTTTCAGAAGAATTTAAGTTGAATATGAAACGTCTTTGTAACCTTGACGGCAAGAGTTAGTCAGAAGAAACAAATTCAAAGAAAATTGTTAAGTAAAGAGAGGTTCAGAAGACAGCTAACAGATGTTAGACTTGACGTGCTCCCCCTTGAACATGTAAGATATTTGATTCGGCTCCCCCTTAAAAATTTTGTGCTGCTCCCCCTCAAAAAAAAAATTGTTCTGCTTCCCCTCAAAAATTTTGTTCTGCTCCCCCTTGCAATGGTAAGATCCCTTTCTGTTGTCACTTGGATCACAAATGTAAGATTTATTCAATGAGGAACAGAGGTGTCCAGAGGCTGCTGAGTGCCTCTGAATTAAATCATCAGAGGTGACCAGAGGCTTCTGGACAGTTCTGGTATATGCAAAAGAAAAAATGTAAGTGAAATATATATATATATATATATGTATAGAAATAAGTAATTTTGACAGAATTCTAAGAAGATCAAAGAATTAAATAAAATTACATATTTAACATGCCCAACTTGCTGACTAGGAAATTAAATCGTGAGTCATCCAGAGCTTTTGTGAAAATGTCAGCAAGTTGAAAATCAGTAGAGACAAAATACATTTCAATTGTGCCTTTTTCTACATGATCTTTAATGAAATGATACCTGACATCGATTTGCTTGGTTTTTGAGTGCTGAACTGGATTTTCAGCAATGGCGATATCACTCTCTGAGTCACATAGGATAGGGATTTTGTCGTATATTAATCCGTAGTGTCTGAGCTGAGTTTTCATCCAGATTACTTGAGAACAACAACTGGCAGCAGCGACATACTCAGCTTCTGTTGTTCATGTTGACACACAGTTCTGCTTCTTGGATGTCCAACTTACAAGTCTGTTACCCAAAAGTTGACAGCTTCCAGAGATACTATTTCGATCCAACTTGCAACCTGCATGATCAGAATCTGTATATCCCTTGAGATATCTAAGAATTCGTTTAACAGCAGCCAAATGTGATTCTTTAGGATTCGCTTGATAACGAGCACATAGGCAAGTGGCAAACATAATATCTGGTCTACTAGCAGTCAGATACAGAAGTGATCCAATCATACCTCTATAACCCGTAACATCCAATGAGTTCCCAAAAGGATCAGGGCCTAGTTTCGTGCTGGTAGAGATAGGAGTTTTCATAGGTGAGGAATTTTGAAGATGAAATTCCTTAAGCATGTTAGAAACATACCTAGCTTGATTTATAAAGATGCCAGAGGCATTTTGTTTAACTTGGAGTCCTAGAAAGAACGTTAGTTCTCCCATCATACTCATTTCAAATTCTTGTTCCATCAATTTAGAAAACAGATCAACTTCTGATTGATGAGTAGAAACCAAAGATTATGTCATCCACATAGATTTGGACAACAGTTAGCATACCTTTGCCTCTTTTGATGAACAGAGTTGTATCGATTTTACCTGTATCATAACCTTTACTGATCAGAAACGTAGATAGGCGTTCGTACCATGCTCTATGTGCTTGTTTCAAACCGTATAAAGCTTTGTCAAAAAGATAGACATACTCTGGATGTTTCGCATCTTTAAAGCCAACAGGTTGTTCGGCATACACTTGTTCTTTGAGATACCCATTCAGACATGCACATTTAACATCCATTTGATATACTTTAAAGTTTTTGTATGTAGAGAAAGCCAGAAATAGTCGTATCGCCTCAAGTCTTGCTACAGGGGCAAAGGTTTCATTGTAATCGATTCCTTCTTCTTGACAATACCCCTTAGCCACCAGTCGAGCTTTGTTTCTGATCACTATTCCGTCTTCATCTTTCTTGTTTCTGAAGACCCACTTAGTACCAATAGCTACTTTGTTCTTTGGTAAAGGTACTAAGTTCCAGACTTTGTTTCGATCAAACTGGAGCAGTTCTTCTTGCATGGCTTCCACCCAGCTAGGTTCTTGCAAGGCTTCATGAACATGCTTTAGTTCGATCATGCTAAGAAAATTTACATAGAAAGCTTCATTGCAGTCGCAAATCTTGTTTTAACACCTTCAGATGGACTACCAATTATGAGATCTGGGGTGTGTGATTTAGTCCATCTCGTCATCCTAGATTGAGATACTGGTTGAGCGTGAACTACCTCTTCTGGAAGGGATTCTGAAAGGGATTCTGAAACTTGAGGATCATCTAAAGTCTCCCTCTCAGATGAAGGCACAGAAGTGACTTCTGGATAGTCAGAAGGTTTTGATGGGCTCTCAGCAGGTGATTCAGGACCA
The DNA here is from genome assembly GCA_036898165.1 of Silybum marianum. Taxonomy (NCBI): domain Eukaryota; kingdom Viridiplantae; phylum Streptophyta; class Magnoliopsida; order Asterales; family Asteraceae; genus Silybum; species Silybum marianum. The sequence goes on along the minus strand of CM072540.1, from coordinate 6,533,130 downwards.
GAAAGTGTAATTCCAGAAGCTTGAAGAACTTCAGGAATACTTAATGATGGATTGGTTGGTCTTTGCTCTAAAACTATTTCTTCGCCCATGAAATCTTGAAAAATAGCATTTATTTCAGATTCTCTGGTACCTGTAAGATAATGAGATGTTACTGTGTTAAGTTTAAGTTCAGAAGTAAAATACTCAGAAGTTAATTGAGTTTAATTGTCAAAATCGATGTGAATGCTTTCCATTACAGTCTTAGTCCGTAAATTAAAAACTCTAAAAGCTCTTGAATTTAACGAATATCCTAAGAATTTAGCTTCATCTGATTTCTTGTCAAACTTGCCAAGTTTTTCTCTGTCATTTAAAATAAAACACCTGCATCCAAAAATGTGAAATAATTTGACACAGGGTTTTCGATTATTAATAAGCTCATAAGAGGTTTTGAGATGCCTCTTGACAATAATAGAACGATTCTGGGTAAAACACGCAGTGGCTACAGTTTCAGCTCAGAAATAGATGGGAAGTCTAGAAGCTGCAAGCATCGTTCTGGCAGCTTCCACCAATGTTTTGTTGCGTCGTTCTACTACACCATTTTGTTGAGGAGTGCGCACAACAGGGAAGTTCTGTGTAATTCCATTTTCAACAAGGTATGCTTCAAGCTTGGCATTCTTGAACTCAGCACCGTTATCACTTCTTAGCTGCTGAATCTGTTGGTGTAAAAGAACTTCAATTCTGGTCATCATATTTTGCAATACAATCGGCACTTCTGATTTCCGTCTAACGAATGCAAGCCATGTATACCTGGAAAATTCATCAATAAGTAACAGTATATACTTTTTGCCAGATAAACTTTGAATTTCTATGGGACCACAGAGGTTGACATGTAACAGTTGCAAAGGTCTAGTACAAGAATAATCACTTTTTGTTTTATGAGATGCGCGTTTTATTTTGCCCATTTCACATGCAGGGTAGAGATGATCTTTTTGAAAGTGAACTTCTGGAAGACCAGTTACCAAATCGTGTTTGACAAGCATCTCAAGGTTATCAAAATTTAAGTGAGACATTTTGTGATGCCATAACCATGCAACTTCGCTCTTTTTGGAGATAAGACAGAGGGTTTCTTTACCGTCCTTTGATGTGAAGTTCATCATATACAAATTACCTTTTCTATCTGCTCTCTAGAGTTCTTCACTTGCCTTTGAAAACAAGTAACAATGCTTTTCATCAAATACAACAAGTATTTTAGAATCACAAAGTTGACTTACACTCAGCAGGTTATGTTTCAGTCCAGAAACATGAGCTACTTTTGATAAGGTAATATTACCCTCTTGTAATGTACCATAGCCTTTTATTTGACCCTTACCGTTGTCTCCAAACGTTACAGCTCCACTACATTTGTCTTTTATTCGATCCAGTCATGTGCCTCGAGCATCCAGAGTCAAGATACCAAATGTGCAAACGCTGCTTCTGCAATCACAGCCAGAGTTTTTAGGTACCCATCTCATAATGGGTCATTTAATGTTAGACTTAGATTTTTCACTCTTTTTATCTTGCACATAATGTGAAATAGCAGGATTAAAAGGTTTGGTCTTCTTATTTGCTGTTTGTTTGTTTTTCTTTTGTTTAGTCCTGACGTGTGAGATATTATCATAAAGACGATCAGAGGGCCTCGAGAAAAATTTCTTTAATTTTAAGAATAAAGAAAAACATTCAGAATTCTGAGACATAAAAGAGTGCATTGAATTTTCATTAGAATAATGGTAATTACAATTCTTCTTATTTTTGTCTATACTAGTATCAGTAGTTCTATTGAACTACTTAGCTAGGCTAGACTTATGTTTAGAATCATAAGTGTTCTTCTGTTGAGACTTCCTCTGATAAACCTTCTCAGGAGTTTTCTGAATTACTGAAACAGAAGTAGAAAGATTAGATTTCCATTTTCATTTTTTAGCAGAAGTGAACTTTGGATAACATTATTGTGATGATTTTTGCTGAACAAAACATTTCTTTTTACGACTTTCTTCTTTCTCAAGTTCATGACAAGATTTGGCCTTAAGACACATCCCAATGAAGTCTGATTGAATGGACACCAGTTTTCTCTGTCCTGTTGGAGAAATAGAGAGTATTGGTATTCCACCTGGATGTTTTTCAGTATTCAGACCAGAGGATCTGATTTCTAGAGGTTCATTAGTAAATAAGAAAAGAGCTTCTTCATTCTTAGTTACTTCTGGAACTTTTTTGTACTCAGAAGGTAGTTGATTTTCTAAAGTTGAGAGATATTTTTATGAGTTAAAGAAATCATCACCTTGATCATCATTTTCCCATGGATGTGTAATCGTTTCAAAATAGTCTTGTGATTCAGAAAGATTTAGGTCTACAAAAGAACATGGGAATATCTCTGGATTGTTTTCTGAAGAGATTTTTTGAACATTTTCAAGTTCGAGTTTAAAGCATTTATCCAAAGTGGAGAGAATGTCTTTTTCAAAGCTTAGACGTGACTCATCTTCTGCATGTGAAGGAATAAATACATCCGCCTTTGGATTCAAAGTCATATGAGCGCTTGAGCCAAATTTGAAAATGTCGCTTTCTTCTGAATTTTATTCAGAACAACATCTCTTTTTCCAGACGAATATTCGATGTTTTTAAACTTGAGTTTTCGTTGATGACGACCATTTTCAATTTTCAATTTTTTAAAAATAGACTATTCATATAAAATTGGAAACACAGGCTTCTGTTCTTATCCTATACATAAAACATATTTCAGAGTTGGTCTTTTCTCACACGTGTAGGGATCCAGATCCTCGAAACCAAGTCCAGATCTTCCTACTTGTGTATTTTATCTTGTCATGAACTTTCTGAGCATCTAGATATGTTTTGATCTGTAGCTTTGTCTTTTGAAGTTCAATATGTAAAAATTCTCTTTCCTTTTGAAAATAGTTTTTAAGTGCAACAGAATTTAATCTGTCACTTTCTTTAGCACTAATCTCCTTTTCATTGTTTTCCAAAAGTGTGTTTAAGTTCGATTTCTCTTCCTTGAACTTAACTTCTGTATTTTTCAAATTTTTAAAAATCTTCTAATTTTCAGCATTGAGTTCCAATTTTTCTTCAGTTAAAAGATCCATTTCTCTTTTATAAATCTCTCTCTCTTTGCGTTTCAGAGAGAGTTTTTTCAATCTGTTTTCGCAGTTTCTTTTCAACTGTAAGCTTTTGCTTAAGTTCTTCAAAATTATTAGATATTTCCAAAATGGTGTTCTCAAGTTCAGATGTGTCAGAGAGAGTACATACAGGTGTTTCAGATGGCTGATCTTCTGATTCATTTGTTCTGGCCATTCCGCATAACTTGGCTTCATCACCACCTGACTCATCTCCTAGCCAGTTTTCTTTTTCTGCAAACTGATCTCTTTCATCAACATTATACTTGTATTTATTCTTGTAGTACATTTTGTCTATGTTCAGAGTTCCCCTGCAATCCTTTGAATAGTGCCCTGGCTTGCCACATCTATAGCACACATCCTTCTTTTTCTTTAACTCTTCTTCCTTCTTCTCTAGCCTCGGTCTTCTCAGATCTCTGTATTTCTTGACGAGGTACATAATTAGGAGTAGGGCGATCAAACCTTTTGCTTCCTTGGAAAGATCTATTACCAAACCTCTTTGTGAATTATTTGGTATTAAGTGCCAGTGAATCTGCAAAAGCTTTGATTTCATCATCAGAGTCAGAATCATCCTCTGGAGTTGATTCTGACATGAGAGCCTTACTTTTTCCTTTCTTCTCGACTTCCTTACTTCTTCTGACTGATCCTATGGTTTCAGAAATTAGAGCCAGAGGTCCACCGATAGTGGTTTTCTTCTGAACGACGTCTTTTTCGTGAGCTTGTAGAGTACCAAAAACATCGTGTAGGGACCATTGTTCCAAATCCTGATTGGCTTGCAGAGACATCGAGAGATTTGACCATTCAGGATTTAATCATTTGAGAAATAAGACATTATTGTCTTCTTTAGATCTGATGATGTCACATCTTTTACATAGATTTATCAGAGTGTTAAATCTATGAAAAGTCTGTTCCAGAGATTCTTCAGGAATGGCCTGGAAATTGTTATATTCATTCAGAGCTTGGGCTCTTTGGTTTTTCTTCATTTTTGCAACTCCTTCCAGAATGTTTTCCAGTTGATCCCATAGCTCTTTGGCACTATCACAGGAATCCAGATATTGAAAAATCTCATTTGGAATTGCCATGATTAAGAGACTTTTTGCCTTTCTGGACAATTCCACCTTTGCCTTCTCTGCATCAGTCCAACTATCCCTTTATTTTGGAACATGCCTAGAAGGGACCTCATCAATAACCGCAATAGCAGGAACCCTAGGAATAGTTGTCATTGGAACGAACGGACCATTTTGAACAATAGGATACAGTTCAACGTCCAATCCTTCATAGAAGTTGATCATACGGAACTTCCATTGTGGATATTCATCACGTATTAGAGTAGGAGGTTTGGTCAGAGAACCATAAGTATATACGCATTCAGATTAGAATTCGCCGTATTACCAGAAACAGAGATTTGAAAATTACTGAAGATTTGTTGAAATTTGGAGCAAATAAATTTCAAATTGATTGAAATAAGACTATATTCTTACTAATCTCATATATAAGCAAAAATTACCACAGACATAGAGAAAACTGTAATGAAATTAAAAAAATATCGTAAAACAGGGTAGAATGAATAATAGGAGCTTAAAACTGAAAAATACTGTAAAGAGAAAAGGGATTTCTCCAAATGGAAGAGATCTAATAATCAATAGACTGATTATCAGGCTCTGATACCAATTGTTGGAACCCAGATCCCTTTCTAACAATTAATTGATAGATAAAATAAGTAAATACGAGCGGAAGCAAACAAATCTACGATAAACAGTAAGATTAGTAAGAACAGAATTGAAGAACAATCGTAATTCGTATTGAATTGCTTTGAATGATAATCAACAGTGCGCACAATTTAGCTCTCAAATTTGTATTTCTCAAATCACACAGTTACAAACAGTGATTGAGCTATTTATACGATTACAATAATGAAAGTCAACTATCTAGCCTATTACAACTTGACACGTAAGCAAGTAAATAACTAACTTAGTTACAAACGGAGGATGTGTCTGCCACGTCATCAAATGCGCATATACTTGCATAATTCTGATTCATACTTCTTCTAAAATGAGTTCTTACAATGGAAGTCCCTCCACGCTCAACGTCCAAATAGGCGTGAACGAGGGCCTCTATGAACACGAGAGACAAAGGGCTCCATGTGTTGGAGATGCACCGGGTACCACTCCAGAATTGGTCACAAATGCAGTGTTCAATGCATTTGCTGATCAAATTAAGGGATCTATGGTGGATCTATAACAAACCATTCAAACCACGGGGTCCAATATTCGGTCAGAGATCACAACTCAGAATGTTCTAATTGGCAAGATTCAAAACACTCAAAGCGAACAAACCAAAGCTCTTGAAGGACTTAAAACTCTAATTTCAAAATATGCAGAAAGCCAGAAGAATCTTGCCACTGACCATTTGACCAAGGTGGATGATGGAATCGAAGCCAATGCAGATGATATTTTTAATATTTCAGATGATATCCATCTTCCAGAAGTCACTATGTCTGCTGATGAGTATCGATCCTTTGTAGCTGATATACAGAAGTTCATCAAAGTTGTAGTTCCCTCAGAAGCCTCTACCTCAAATGCCTCTGCTCTTATACGCCAATCGGACTTACCATCCTTCCAAAAAGCTATAATGGACAAATTCAATGCCATTAATGCTAAGTTCGTATCAAAGAACAACTCAAGCTCCAATGAGTTAGCCCAGAAGGTATCTACCTTAGATACCTCTATCTCAAAGCTCACTTCCTTAGTTAGCTCAATCTCTGCAGATTTTGAGGCACAGAAAAAGGCCAAGGAAGCCACAACCTGCAAGAAAGTTGATCTTAAACGATAGAAGTCTGAGGATCAGGACCCTGATTCTCAGAAGGGGAGAGTATAGCTAAGAAGATAAAAATTGAACAATTTGAAAGTGCCCAAGCTCAGAACAAAGGTCAAGCCTCTGCCACTGCACCTTCTTCTCCACCATCATCAACGAAACAAGCCTTTGCACCAACACCTCTGGCCGTTAATTCTGGTAAGCTTCCTAGAGATCCAAACATGGCAAAATTCATACTTGAACTTCAAGAAAACAAGAGAAAGCCAGAAGTTCAGATTCAGAAGCCCAACAAATCAAAAGCTCAAATGCCACATCTACCAACAATAAACCCTCTATTCAAACACCTTCTGTAAATATTCCCAGGGTACAACCTCCAAAACCTCAAGCTCAAATAACCGAACCTATATCTACCAGTGCAAGAAACAGAGCATATCCCGCACCCTCTGCAAATATCCCTCAAACTCATACAAATCCCAAAGGTCAGAGTTCAAGTTCACAAGTTCCTATCGCAAAGCCACCTGGCTCTGGATCAAACTCACAAGTTCATATCTCAAAAACTCCTATCTCTGAACATACAAAAGATCAATCCGAACTTAAAGCCCAAGCAGAAAGACTAAAGAAAGAGATATCAGATAAAAAGAAGGCGAACATACAAGAGGAACTAAGGAAAGTTGATGCATTTCGACTACCTACTTCAAGAGAAACTGTACACAGGTGCATGTACGTAGAAACTGAACACAAGGTCTATTTGATGCTTCCAAATTTTTCCGATAATTACAAAGTGAGCGATGATGTTATGACAAGGTTCATGAGCCACAGGCAAATGAGGAAAAATGCCTTCACAACTTCCCCAATCAAAGTCTAATTGGGGTCAAGCACGTGAAATTTGAGAATACAGAATTGCTGTATACCATATATGAAGTAGAAAGGGCAGATAATAAGAAACATTACTTTTGTGATAATGATCCCCTATCAATCAATCCATCTGATTTAATACCACTGGGAAGGTTCATGAAAGAATAAGATGAAATCACTTGAAGAGAGTCAAGACAAAATAGCCTTCTTCAGAATCACAAATTGTATGCAAGCCTTCGTGAAATATAGAATGCATGTAGATTTTCAAAACGAGTTTGATCATCAAGTGACTGTCTTAAGTATCACCGCACCGAACGAAGAAAAAGAAGGCATTGAACATCTCCTAGTTGAGCAAATATTAATAGAACCAAAAACTGGTATTGTTTTTCAAGAGACCAGGGAGAAAGAGTTTCTTCAGAATAAAAGAAGCTTACAAGTATTCCACTGGAATAGTGGACATAGTCAAAGGGTATGCATCTCCAGAAGCATGACATAAGCAAAGAGGCTCACATCAGGATTGCAGCGGATAGGATGGATAAACAACTGGATGTAACCATAAAGCTAAGGAAACGCACAGATCAATTCTACGAGATTATCACTTGCCATCTTGAGGCTTCGTTTTAATCTTTACATTGTAATTTTTGATGTATCTGTTTGTTTATTAAGAAATGAGCTTCTGTTTTCATAATGCAATTCATAGTTCTGGAATTCATACTTAGGGGGAGATTATTAGAACTTGTTTTGTGAAAGTATGAACCAGAATTTTCTAAGTCCTAAACATCAGAAGACAAACCAGAAGTTCATCTTCTGATCTCTCTTATCTCAGAAGCGCCCAGAGACTTGAAGATCCTCTGGATTTCAACTGCCATTCCACACGCGCTTTTGATGACGTGGCACGTCATACTCTTTGTGCGTAACTGATTCTGTTATTAGTATAGCTGACTTGTCCAACAGTGATAGGCTAGCTTGTTGACTTTTCCTATGTAATAGTATAAATAGGGATAGCCTTCACTGTGAATAGGCTCGATCATCTTAGAGAGAAACAATGCATTTCATTCCACGTATTGTAATCGATCTTCAGGTTATTCAAGACGAATTTTCATTTGATCTTCATATTGTTCTTATTATTCTAGTTATAATCATAGACTTATATTGTTTCCGCTCATATACTGTTCTTTGAATCTATTGCTTAATTGAGTTTAAAGGGATCTGGGTTCTAACAGGATCATGTGGAAAAAGGTACCATTGAAATGTATTTCGTTTCCACTAATTACTAACTTGTTGACATTTTCACAAAGGCTCTTGATGAAAATAGATTCAATTTTCTCATCAGCAAGTTGGGCATGCTTAATATGTGATGCAAACCCATAATATATTTCTCAAATAGCTCTTTTGTATTGTTGTTTAAACCATGTCTTTACCTTACTTTTATTTCTCATCATCTTCTGAATAAATTTCACCATCGCAAGCATCACAAAAGCATCTGCATAACTAACCATATCTATAGATCTCAAACTTGTACATTATTCACGATTTTATGATCCAAGTACAGTTTGAGGGGCGGCAGAAGAATAATACACACATCAAGGGGGAGCAAACCTAAATGCAAAATTCAAGGGGGTAATTTTTTTCTGTTTCAAGAAGATAGCATGTTCAGAACCTCTGTATTAATTCTTGCCACCAAGGTTAATCAGAAGTCTCTGGCACGTCTAACTTTCCTTCTAGCCTGTCCAAATTTCAAAAGAACCTAATACATTCAAGTCTTCTAATACGACTCTAATGATTATTGTCATACAAAAGCTTCTGGTATGTATTAGCAGTTTACTGCGTGTATTTTTCTCTGAAAATTTTTGCACCTCATTTTCTTCTGAACTAACTCTTGCCGTCAAGGTTATCGAGAAGCTTCTGAGTTAACAAAATTTCTTCTGAAAAGTCATCCAAATAGGTATAAACTTTCTTTTGGTCCCAAGATACTTTTCTTCGATCAATTGAATGATTTTAAAGTTGTTCAAAGATTAAATATCTGAATTAACGATGAAGGAAAATGGTTTTGAAGGTAAAAGTAGTCATTTAGAACTTCTGTACTAGCTCTTGCCTCCAAGGTTATACAGAAGTTTCTGGTATGACTAGCAAACCTTCTGAAAGGATATTCATGATAAGCACTTAAACGAAACTAATCTTTAAAATTTCTCTTGCCGTCAAGGTTATTGAAAAGGTTGTTTTATTTAATTTATTTATTTTTAAATGTTCCTTAATAAAACCTTCTACTTGTCATCAAATGAATTTTTCTTAAAACCAGTTGCATTGTTTTTCAAAAAAAATTTGGAATAACCGTTCGAATTCAAAGGATTAAGGGAAAACGTTTGGGTTTTCCAAACAATACACACATTCACTCCAAACGGATACTTTATCTGACAAAGCCATGCGTCCACACAATACTCGAGCCAAACACGAACCGTCAAAACACGTGGAAGAACCCTATGGTACGCATGCATTCTCGATGTGTACCCTCACGTTAGCAAAACCGTTCCTATCTTTTTTAGCACTCGAGTACACACTTCACTCTCATATTTAAACTCGAATTACCATCACTTGGTACTTTTTACCGTCTCCCTGCTCTCGAATTTTCTATTTCTTTATAAATCTCCATTGCTGTAAACCTGTAAGTTCACAAAAACCCTAAATCCCAAATGGCTGCTCAAAATGAAATCCCTGAATTAGAATTTATTTTGTCAAAGTATGAACCAGAATTGAGTAAGTCCTAAACTTCATAAGACAAACCAGAAGTTCATCTTCTGATCTCTCGAATCACAAAAGCGTCCAGAGACTTGAAGATCCTCTGGATTTAAACTGCCATTCTACACGCGCTTTTGATGACGTGGCAGGTCACACTTCCCGTGCATAACCAATTTTGTTAGAAGTATAGTTGACGTGTCACTTAGTGATAGACTAGCTCGTTGACTTTCTATTTTGTAATAGTATAAATAGAGTTAGTTATCACCGTAATTATGTCAATGTTTTGAGAGAGAAATAGGGCTTTTCATTCCACGTATTGTAATTGATCTTCAGATTATTCAATACAAATTCTCAATTGATCTAGTTACAATCATAGATTTATATTGCTTCCGCTCATATATTGTTCATTAAATCTATTGATTAATTGAGGTTAAAGGGACCTGGTTCCAACAATTGGTATCAGAGCAAGATAATCAGTCTATTGATTATTCGATCTCGTCCAAGTTTGGAGAAATCCCACTCAACTAGCAGTTAATTTTAGCTTTAAACCAATGTTCTTCATTCTACCCTGTTTTTCAAGATTTTGTCAATTTCATACAATTCTCTCAAAATCATTGGTAATTATGGTTTAATTCTGAAATCAGTAAGCTAATCGTTTCGTTTCGACTCATTTGAATTTTAATTGATCTAAACTTCGAAAGTATTTCCGGCAAATTTTAAATCTCTGTTTTCTGCAAAAATGGCGAGTCAAAATCTAAACGCCATATACACTTCTGGATCCTTAACCAAACCTCCTACTCAAATTCGAGACGAATATCCTCAATGGAAAATTCGTATGATGAACTTCTACGAAGGGTTAGATGCAAATCTATACTCTACCGTTCTAAATGGTCCTTTCGTACCTATGACCAACATTCTAGGAGTACCTCCTATAGCTACAATTGAAGAAATTTCTGCTCGCCGAGTTCCCAAAGGAAGGGAAAACTGGACTGATGATGATAAGGCCAAAGTGGAAATTGCCAGAAAGGCAAAAAGTATACTAATCATGGCAATTCCCAATGAATTTTCCAATCTCTTGACTCCTGCGAGACGGCCAAGGTGATAGATCCCAAATAATCAAGAATGTAGAAAGATTAGAGAACAAGAAAAAGAATTAGATCACTGAAGTTGTATGTTGTATTGATTACTCAACTGTATTACAATGTGTGTATCTTTACAATCTCTACCTATCAACGTTAGTTTTAACAAACTATCTATTTATATACAATTGGAAAGGCTAAAGTTACAATACAAAAATAACAGACATGTTCAGAACTACTTCTTAACATCTTCAGAACTTCTTCAGAAGTTTCTTCAGAAACCTCTTCAGAACTTCTTCAGAATCTTCAGAATCTTCAGAACTTCTGAAGTAGCCACTTCAGAAGTTATGCCTTAGGCTTTTTTTCTTTTATCTTCAGACTTCTGAATCTTTCTTTTCAGAACCTAGTCTTCTTTTGAAGCTACTTCTGATATCTAATAATCTCCCCCTTAGCTTCAAAAGTTTAAGTCATATTTCCAGAAGTTCAGAATTTCTCTAACATCTTTAAGAATAAGCTTCCTATACTCCAGAATAGATTCAATGATCCTTATCATTTCTTTTGCCAACTTTCTGTACTTCTCCCATTCTTCATCACTAAACTTTTTGTGTCTTTTGTTTTTCTTTTTCTCCAGTTTATCTCTTATAATCATAAGAGTTCCATTACAGCACTTATGGAATTCTTCAAATCTTACAAAGAGTAATCTATCAAAGCATTTGCAAACAAAACCTGGAGGCTGAACGACTAGAGTACTGCTTTTGAGATTTTCAATATTTGGTAAGCTTAGATTTGGAGCATTCATATGAACTTTCTCTTTGCTCATTACATAAGCCACTTGGAAATCTGTCTTGGCTGCCCAAATAAATTCTCTGTACAAACCATCTTTAAGAACTAGGAAAGCTTTTCTGAACTTGGCAATAGAATCATGAAAAGGATATAAACTTCTATAAACTCTTATCAAATCTTTGAGATAGACATTTTGAAAATCAGCTTCCGTAAAGGTTGAGATCTCACCATCTTTTCTCTCAACAGTGAAGAAAGCATGCTTGTAATTGTTTTTCTGTTTCAGATCAGCTGTAATTACCTTCATTATTGTGCTCTCTAAGTATGATTTTTCTGATGATGTCTGAATACCATTGTTTCCATCCAAAAGAATTCTGAATCCAACAATCAATATAACTGAACTTTTGTTCATATTCCATGAACATTTCTGGATGAAAGTACTCAAGAAACATTGTCAAAGCATTTTCTTCTATTCTTTGCTCTTTTAATTGTTCAGATTCAGACTTCTGAGGAATAGGAACAACTTCATCTAGAGTGTTTTCAGAAACTTTTTCTTTTCCTTTTTCTGCTTCTTTAGCTTCTGAGATTTCCAAATTCTGAGAGAGCTTCTGAATTTCTTCAATGTCTTGTTTCTTTGTATGAATCTGAAAATCATAGACATTGCTCAGAAGATAATCAGCTCCTTTGATTTGATTTGTTCTTGTATGCCCAGCCAAAGAACTCTTTCTTACATAATCTCTGAAAATATATCCTTTCCTTAATCAAGTATATTATTTCTTCTACAACATCAGAAGAAGGAAGATATTTTTCAACATATTCTATTAACCATTTCAGAGTAGTAGTTGAGTACTTTGGTATGTCTGAAACAATGAATGTCTTTGAAAGAAATGCTCTTATCCTGTAAGTGAATCCCAAATCTGGATTTGTGAAAATCTTTGTAATTTCCTGTCTTTCTATACTTTCAGGCTCCAAGAGATTGACACTTTTTAATCTGAATTCTAATGCCAATTGGAAATCATGTTTAATTAGATTTCTGATATAGATTCCTAGAATTCTCCTTATCCCAGAAACAGCTTCAGAATCTTCTCTCTTGACACAGAAATTCAGAACAATGAGTTTATCCTGCAACCTTAACTTGTAAAAATCAAATAATGAAAATTCTGTTAAAGAACCATCTCTTCTTTCAGCTCCAAACTTTATTATGTACAGATCACCTTCAAAAGCTTTAGATATACACCGTATCTTCTTGATTAAAGTTGAATCATGCAGTTCTTGTACCCCATATCTTTGTACATAAGATCTCACTTTTGAAATGTAATCCTCAAACCATTCATCATTCACATAGTCTTCTAAGGTTGCATACCTGAGATTTCTTCTATACATGCTGAGATAAGTATCTTCAGGAAAAATAAGCTGACTTTCTCCAGAGATATCAAAAATCATATCACCTTCATAGACTTGATCAACTATAGGTTCTTCAAGAATAGGAAAATCAATCTAAGGGATATTTATGCAGTTTCTGAATCTTATATGTGGCTTATCCGCTGCAATCATCAAAATATCATCTTAAAGTCAAAAGCTTCCATATGACTTAAATCAATTTCAATTTCAAACCACTCAGCTGGTTGATTGATGAATTCTTTGAAAATTGTTAGTCTTTCATCCAAGAATCTACACTACAGATTCCTTGGATGATTCAAAATAATGTATCTCCAACAATTTTGACTAACCAATATATACAAGTTTTCAGAAACTTCATTTCTTTCAACTATTCTCAGACCTTGAGGTTCCCATATAATCAGATCTCTGTTCTCATTTATTTCAACCATTTCTTCATTAACTTGCATCTCTTCATCAAAGAGAATTACATCAGATATATCACTTGGCTCTCCAATAAAGTCTTTAAAAGCAAGATACTCATTCAACATTTCTTCATTTGAGTCAGGAATGATATATGTGTCTTCAGAACTTAGCTTATTGTCATAATCCAGAGACACTTTCTTAGTCTAATACCCTTCTTCCATTGTTTCTTCAGAAATAACTTTTTCAACTTCTAGACCTTCATCTTCTGCATGTAAAATATGTTCTATTGCTTCAGAAGTTCAATTAGTTTCATCGTTTTCAGTGTTCTGAACTTCTTCAGAAGCTTTCTCAGAAGATCGTTCAGAAGTCTGAACTTGAGCCTCTTCAAAAGACTTTTCAGAATTTTGGCCTTGTGGAATATCAACATCTTCAAAGACTTTCTGTCTCTTCTCCCCTCTTGATTTTCAGGATCATCCTGATCATTAAGACTACGTTTTTTTTCTCATATTTGGTTACCAAAGCTGGGTTAAGCTCCTTCTTCTTAGCAAGAAGATGCTTTTTCTCATAGTAGCCTGAGTTTTTTACTTTGGGCATTTTGCACTGTCTTGCATAATGACCAGGCTTACCACAATTATAGCATCTTGCTGGTTCAGATGTCTCAGTTTGACCATCATCTTGACTTTTCTTGAGACCAACTTCAGACTTTGGTTTATTCTGATATTTTTGATTATATCTTTGAGTGAATTGCCTTGTCATAAAAGCAATATTATCATAAACTCTCTTAAGTTCTTCATCTGATTCATCTCCATCAGACAAATTTGTTTCTGGGATCTCACAGATTTTGCTCTTAGCAGAAACGGTCATAGAATTATTATACTTATTACTTAACAAGGCTATTGTTTCATTTGCCTTCTTTTGTTCATTCTGTCTAGTTTTGATTTTCTCTTCTTGTTGAAAAAGAATTCCATAGACATCATGAATGGATTTTCTAGATGAATTTCTAATAACCATGTTGTCAGAGAAGCTTGACCATTCATTACCCAAGTTGTTCAGAATTTGATTTCTGAACACCATTTCTTCTCAGATCATTCAGGATATTGTTGAATCTATGATAAGTCTCTGTAATAGATTCATTTTTTTTATACCTGAAGTTTTGATAAGTACCCACACATATATTCAATCATTGTGCTTGCGCTTTTGTACTACCCTGCATTTGAGCTTCAACCTCATCCCACATGGCTTTAGCAGATGTTAAACTATCTACCCTATTGAATATCTCATTAGGGATAGCATTGTAAGAAGAGTTAATGCCCTTTTGTCAACTTTAGCTTGAGCTTTCTCAGCAGAACTGTACATACCTAGGCTTTTCTTGATTCTTGATGCAGGTATCTCAGGAGTAGATTCAGTTCTTGGTACTGATGGAATTTCCACATAGACTTCCAGAGGGCCATTTACGATTGATTGAATTAAAGCTTCATCAATATTATCCAAGAATTGAATCATCCTGATTCGCCATTGATCGAGAATTCACCTGAAATTGAATCTTGAATTTATCAATCAAGAATATCAAGAACTATCAGATCTGACAAGTTCTTCTCTGAATGTCAAGAACAGATGAATTGGCTCTGATACCAATTGATAGATCCCAAATAATCAAGAATGTAGAAATATTAAAGAACAAGAACAAGAATTGCATCACTGAAGTTGTATGTTGTATTGATTACTGAATTGTATTACAAATTGGGTATCTTTACAAGCTCTATCTATCAACGTTAATTTTAACAAACTATCAAACTATCTATTTACATACAATTGGAAAGGCTAAAGTTACAGTACAAAAATAACAGACATGTTCAGAACTACTTCTGAACATCTTCAGAACTTCTTTAGAAGTGTCTTCAGAAACCTCTTCAGAACTTCTTCAGAATCTTCATAAATTTCTAAAGTAGCCACTTCAGAAGTTATGCCTTAGGCTGTACTTCTTTTATCTTCAGACTTCTAAATCTTTCTTTTTAGAACCTAGTCTTCTTTTGAAGCTACTTCTGATATCTAACACAAGGAACTATGGGATCAACTTGCATATCAATTGGAGGGAGGTGCCAAAATGAAGAAAAACAGAAGAGCTCAAGCCTTGAATGAATACAAAAGATTTCAAGCAATCCCAGAAGAGACTCTGGAACAGACTTATCACAGATTTAACATTCTGATAAATTTGTGCAAGAAATGTGATATCATCATATCAAAGGAAGATAATAATGTCTTATTCCTTAAACGCTTGCCAGAATGGTCAAATCTTTCTATGTCTCTTCAAGCCAATCAAGATCTGGAATTGTGGTCTTTACATGATGTGTTTGGAACTTTTCAAACACAGGAAAATGAGGTTATTCAGAAGAAGACAAGCATTGTTGGACCTCTGGCTCTCATCACTAAATCCAGAGGGTCAGGCAGAACAATCAGGGAGAAAGAAAAGAAAGGGAAGAGTAAGGCATTTATCTCGGAGACCAATCCAAAAGATCTCTCTGATTCTGAAGATGACGAGATCAATTCGTTTGCTGAATCATTAGCTCTATTACCAAACAATTCACCAAATAGTTTTGGTAATCGTTTATTTAAAGGGAATAGAAGGTTCGACAGCAGACGTGAACGCCCTACTCAGCCTTATGTTCGAAGGCAGGAAGTACAGAAGACGAAAAAGTCAGAAGTAGAGAAGAAAGAAGAGGAGTTGAACAAGAAGAAAGATATTTGTTACAAATGTGGTAAGCCGACTCGTTACTCAAAAGACTACAAAAGTGCTCTTGTCAAAGACAAACATTGTTACAAGAACAAATAAAATTACAACGTAGTTGAAAGAGCACACTATGCTGAGAGAGAAAACTGGCAGGATGACCAGTCAAGTGAAGATGAAGCCTTGTTCTGTGGAATGGCTATGGCAGATGACTCAGAGGATCACCCTTATGAAACTCCGGTTAGCAATATATCTGAATCTTCTGAACTTGAAAACACCATTATGATTCTAACAAATGACTTTGAAAATCTTAAGCAAAAGCTTTTTATAGAAAAGAAACTAAGAAAGAATCTTGAACAAACTTTTTCTAATGTTCAAAAAGAAAGAGATATTTTCAAAACAGAGGTGGAAATATTGACAAATGAGAAACTTGAACTTTCTGTTGAGAATGAAAAGATTCTAAGACTTCTAAAAACAACAGAAGTCAAACTCAAAGAAGAGAACAAGAATTTCAGTAATCTTTTGGAAACAAAAGACAAAGAGATTAAAGCTAAAGAAAGTGACAGATTAAACTCTGTAGAACTTGAAAATTTCTTTCAGAAGGAAAGAGGATTTCTGCACATTGAACTTCAAAACAAAGAGCTACAGATTAAAATATATCTGACTGCTCAAAAGGTGCATGAGAAGATAAATACACAAGTATGGAAAACAGGCCTTGGTTTTGAGGATCTGGATCCTTACACGTGTAAAAAGATATCTACCCTAGACTCTGTTTTCTGTATAGGTAAAGAACAAAAACCTACATTTCCAATTCTATATGAACAGTCAGCCTTCAAAAATGTAACACCTCGCCTTACCACGACACAATATTGTCGGCTTTGGCCTAAGCCACACGGATTTGTTTTTGGCGACCTGGCGAGGACTTCCCAGGGGGTCACCCATCCTGGTACTAATCCCATCCAAGCACGCTTAACCACATAGTTCCAAGAACCTGCCTTGCGTGTGGCCCAAAAACAAGTTGTGTTTAGGAAGGCCAAGATTTACTTATGAACCCAACATCACTCCTGTCCACGACTGATATGGGATCAGCCTAAAGTGATACAAACACCCTCTTTAGGGACTCATCGTCCTCGATGAAATTTGGCCCACATCCAGAATGGCACAGGAGCGGCTCTGATATCATTTGTAACACCCCGCCTTACCACGACACAATATTTTCCGCTTTGGCCTAAGCCGCACGGATTTGTTTCTAGCGACCTGGCGAGTACTTCCCAGGGGGTCACCCATCCTGGTACTACTCCCACCCAAGCACGCTTAACCACAGAGTTCCAAGAACCTGCCTTGCGTGTGGCCCTAAAACGCGTTGTGTTTAGGAAGGCCAAGGTTTACTTATGATTCCAGCATCACTCCTGTCCACGGCCGATATGGGATCTGCCTAAGGTGTTACAAAAACATCAAAATATGAGTACGGACATCATGTTAAAAAACTCAAATATAAAAATATCAAATACTCTTCTTGAAAGACAACTCAAGTTGATCTAAAACTTATTTGCAAGAAGGGTGATATTTTTAATTTTGGCTTATTCACTCGTATAACTTTACTCTAGAGGAAGATGAGTTCATACCTGTACAGGAAGAAGAAGAGTGATTGATATCAGAAGTAGCTTCAAAAGAAGACTAGGTTCTAAAAAGAAAGATTCAGCAGTCTGAAGACCAATGAAGTAAAGCCTAAGGCATAACTTCTGAAGTAGCTACTTCAGAAGTTCTGAAGATTCTGAAGAAGTTCTGAAGAGGATTCTTAAGACACTTCTGAAGAAGTTCTGAAGATGTTCAGAAGCAGTTCTGAACATGTCTGTTATTTTTGTACTGTAACTTTAGCTTTTCTATTTGTATATAAATAGATAGTTTGATAGGTTGTTATAACGAACGTTGTTGATAGATAGAGCGTGTAAAGATACACATATTGTAATACAGTTCAGTGATCAATACTACATACAACTTCAGTGATCTAATTTTTGTTCTTGTTTTTTAATCTTTCTACATTCTTGATTGTTTGGGATCTAACAATTGGTATCAGAGCCAATTCATCTGTTTTTGACATTCAGAGAAGAACTTGTCAGATCTGACAGTTCTTGATTTTCTTGATTAATAAATTCAAGATTCAATTTAAGGTGAATTCTCGATCTATTTCAAATCAAGATGTCGAAAGAAATCGTCTCCATCGGATCAGAAACTAAACCACCAACTCTATTTTTGGGTGAATATCATCAATGGCGAATCAGGATGATTCAACTCTTGGATAATATCGATGAAGCTTTAATGCAATCGATCATGAATGGCCCTCTGGAGGTCTATGTGGAAATACCATAAATACCAAGAACTGAGTCAACTCCTGAGATACCTGCATCGAGAATCAAGAAAAGCCCAGGTATGTACAATACTGCTGAGAAAGCTCAAGCTAAAATTGACAAAAGGGCATTACCTTTTCTTACAATGGCCATTCCAAATGAGATATTCAATAGGGTAGATAGTGTTAATCCCATATTACAACAGATCTAAAATAGAATGCTCAATGAATCCTCATTTTAATAGAACTGTAGAAAGGTTTACAGAGAAATACACACTTACACCTTTAAACGACTCTCATGTGTGGTGTTCTATTATTGTTCCACTTTTAACTGTCTAACAGACTCTCTATATATACTACAAAGGTAAAGCTACAGTTACATGTATTTAAATCACAGCCCAATTACATTAAGACACGTCATCAAAAACTCTATTCAGAAGTTCTTCAAAACTTCTGAATTCACTTCAGAAACACTTCTGAAATCTTCAGAACTTCTTCAGAAGTTGTCTTTCGGAACTATTCTGTCTTCAAAAGTTATCTTCAGAACTTCAGAACTTTTATTCAGAACTTCTTCAGAACTTCTGAATATATATTTTGCACTTCTAATGATGACTACATTTATCTTTCTAGCACTAGTCCAGAACTTCTGAACTATTCATCTTCAGATTCTAAAGTTCTTTTCTTTACAAAACATTTCAAACATAGGATCCAAATTCATAGGATTCTTTGGATCCTAACAAATAGTTTAACATCTGCCAAAGCCATGTGGGATGAGGTTGAAGCTCAAATGCAGGGTAGTACAAAGACCCAAGCAAAAAGATTGAATATATGTGTGGGTACCTATGAAAACTTCAGGTATAAAGAAAGTGAATATATTATAGAGAATTATCATCGATTCAACAATATACTGAATGATCTGAGAAGAAATGGTGTTCAGAAATCAAACTCTGAGATAAACAACAAATTTCCAAACAATTTGGGGAATGAATGGTCAAGTTTTTCTGACAACATGGTTACTAAAAATCTTTCTAGAAAATCCATTCATGATGTCTATGGCATTCTGTTTCAACAAGAAAACAAAATCAAGACTAGACAGAATGAACAAAAGAAGGCAAATGAAACAGTAGCCTTGTTGAGCAAGAAGTATTATAATTCTATGACCATTTCTGCTAAGAGCAAAATCTATGAGATCCTAGAAACAAATTTGTGTGATGGGGATGAATCAGATGAAGAAATTAAGAGAATTTCTGATAATATTGCTTTTATGACAAGGCAATTTACTCAAAGATACAATCAAAAATATCAGAACAAACCAAAATCTGAAGTTGGTCTCAAGAAAAGTCAAGATGTTGGTCAAACTAAGGCATCTGAACCAACAAGATGCTTTAATTGTGGTAAGCCTGGTCATTATGCAAGACAGTGCAAAATGCCCAAAGTAAAAAACCCAGGCTACTATGAGAAAAAGCATCTTCTTGCTAAAAAAAAGGAGCTTAATCCAGCTTTGGTTACCAAATATGAAGAGGATTGGTTAAACTGGAGTGATGGTGAATATGATGAAGAAGTAGCTCATTATGCATCAAACTGCAATATGTGCCAAATGGATCCAGAAGATAAACATGCACATGATTCTTAGGTAATTTCTTCATCTTCTTAACTAAATACTGAAATAGATTACTCTTCTGAACCAAATTCTGAACAACTTTCTAGAAATTCTGAAATGCAAAATAAAGTTCAGAATATGTATTCTGAATTTGAAAGTCTCAGAAACAGAATTAAAGGTGAAAGAATATTGGTAAATCAATTTGTTGGTTCCAGATTCCTTTTAACCGATTGTTAATTGAGAGTATTGAATCAAAGTGAAATGCGGAAGCAGATCAATTAACAATTTAAATCAATAGAACAGTAAACAGAATGAAGAACAAAGATTATGAAATGATAACTTTGAATCAAAGTAGACAAAGTTATGAATTACGCACAGTATTCTTCAAAATGTAAATGTATTGATCGACAACTTTTACAAACACAATATAATGCTATTTATACAGATACAAAAACAGAAAGTCAAAATGCTAGCCAATTACAAAGTGCCATGTGTCTAAAAGGGAGCGTCTAACAACAATTAGTTATAACAAGAAGAGTGTGTTGACTTTTGTAGACATCTCTTCTTTGACTCATACTTTAATTTCTAACATTCTCCCCCTAAGTATGAAGTCAAAAAAAACTTTCTTCAGAGAGGATCAACAGCAACAATGATACTTGAAATATTATCGATAAGCTCTCTGTTCTTCGAAGTCCATCAAGTCTTTTCTCTACTTTCTTTGCAACATACCGGATTTGTCGTGTCTAAGC
Source organism: Silybum marianum (assembly GCA_036898165.1). Lineage (NCBI taxonomy): Eukaryota > Viridiplantae > Streptophyta > Magnoliopsida > Asterales > Asteraceae > Silybum > Silybum marianum. Next base: position 6,512,505 of record CM072540.1, on the reverse strand, counting down.
CGACATAGCACTTGATGATGTAGACTACCTCATAAGAGTATTTGTGAGCTTTCTTTGATGCGAAAGAAGCTCTTTCCATTTGGTCTTTTGAAGATGATTCCCTCTTCTGGTTCAGTAAGAAGTCTACCCACTCTGAATTTGCTTATCCCTTCAAGTTCCTCATTTGGTGCAGAGATAGCCAGATTATCCATTTTGAAATTTAAGCCAATCTGGAAGTCGACCGCCTTTTGTATCTAATGTATGATTTCATACATAGAATAATTCTAGTGTAGGCAACATGGTCTTGTGGATCTTTGCGTTCGTAAAGCCGAGTCTTCATAAATTATTCCGGAAAAATGAGATCGAGTGGATGGATGGACAACGGATCATTATCACATATGTAATAACTCTTGTTGTTTGATCTGACTACCTCGTAGATTGTGTACCAAATGGGTGTATCTTGAAACTGCTTATGTTTCATGGCTGTGATCTTTGTAATTGGAGCAGTAGTGAAAACCGTCTTTCTGTCTTGTTTATGAGCCATGAAGTTATCTTTAACTTCATTGCTTACATTGTATTGGTTTGCGAAGTTAGGCATCATGAGATAAATCTTCTGATCTGTTGGAGCATACATGTGCCTTTTCTCAACTTCAAGTGTTGGAAGTTCAATGTTTCCAACTTTGTTTAATTTTTCTTCAAATTCTCCTCTTCTGATCTCTTTCTGCTTCTGAGCGGCCTCTGCTCTGACTCTTGCTCTTTCTTCAGCTTCAAAATTTTGTCTCTGTAGTTCTTCTTCAAGTCTAGCCTTCTCTCTTTCCAGATTCTCTCTTTCAGCCCTCTCTATCTCTATTTGTTCTTCAACAATTAGCCTCTGGCGTATTATCTCTTCTTCTTTTTCTTTTTCAGCTACGAACACTTCCTCATCCTCCTCTCGGCCCTTTCTTCTTTTTCGGCTTTAGCTCTTTCCTTTGCGGCTTTAGCTCGTTCTCGTTCTTCGTGAGCTCGACTATTTCGGCCCTTTCGGCGGAGAGCTCGGGATTCTCGCTTTTTCCCATAACATCCGTAATGAACTTAGCTAGATCTGGATCTCTGGGTAGAGGCCCAGAATGCGTAGCCAGAGGTGTTGGAGTGATTGGCACTTGTTTTGAAAAAGAAGGTTGCTGTGATGGTTTTGGAGTTGAAGAGTCAGCGGTGGTCGTGTTTGGTTCTGGTGGTGTTTGTTTGGCTTGCTTAGGCTCAGGACCTTTCTCCCCCTTCTGAGAATCAGGATCCTGATCCTCAGAATGTTTTCTTTTCAGCTCTGCCTTTTTGCAAGCCCTTTCTTCCTTGGCTTTCTTCTTGGCATTAAACGCCTCGGCAATAGAAGAAACCGGAGGCACGAGTTGAGATAGAGTAGATTCGATGGCGGCAATTTTACGGTACGGTTGAGGATGTGGAGGGCCTGGAAGAGTACTTTGAAGCGATGGAAGACATTCGCTCAAGAATAATCTTACGGAAAGAGGCAAGATCGCATTTCTTGACGAGCGTAGACCCAGAGGGATCATCAGAAGGAATGATGGTCTTGATAATCTTCTGTATATCGGCCACCAGAGAGCTGTAGTGTTTAGAGATAGGGAAGTCAGAGGCACGTAGAGATTCTGGAAGTTGAGAGATTGCCTCTGCATTTGCTTGAAGACCATTATTCAATAGCAAAAATTGTTCAGCAAAATAGGCCTTCTGATCTTCTTGAGAGGTACTCATTTGGCGCTGAAGATCTGCTAAGAGAGAGTTCTGACTTTCAATTTTAAATTGAAGGCTCAGAAGAAGAGAGTTGTTAGTGGTCACGGATGATTTTAGATCTTCCACAGATCTCTGAATTTGATCAGCAAATGCCAAGAACGCTGCATTTGTGACTAAATCAAAAGATGTAACCGGTGCATCTCCAACACATGGAGCCCCTTTACCCTCGCGTTCGGAGAGGGGCCTTCTACACTGTTTTGACGTTGAGTGTAGAAGGACTTCCAACTTCGATCCTTGAGGGCATTATTCACGAGCTCCTCTTCGGTTGTTACGTTTGTTTCAACATTATCCTCATCATCGAGAGGATGAGGTGCGAAGACGATATGCTTACCTTGGTGAAGTGTAAACACTCCGGTAAGAGGTGCATTCCTAGGCCGTAACCCTCTCGATGGGAATTCATTAGCATCTATCCTAGGAGAGGATGTGGACTCATCCTCCGTGCGTATTGGTATGTTAGTCACGGAGACATGAACATGTGGTGAAGGAAGTGGCGAGTTACGGGGCGAATGAACTCTTATATTATCATCATCATCCTTTTGGGAGGATGATGAAGTGGAAGGTGCTTTCCCCGGATGAATTTGATTCGAAGAAGAAGTATCCTCTCGAACGGTGGTTTCTTGGTGGTTTGAATCGGGTCGTTCTAAGTCAATGAGTGGAGACGTGGTGACATCAACCTCGAAGTTGTGGTTGCCCTTTGGGGAATAGGAGAGGAACACTCATATGTGTCTGCTGAGGACATCTTACGTACCTTCATTTAATAGAAGGTCGGCATGGGTAGAAGCACTCGGATGTTCACTCCTATTTTTCTCAAGCTCATGCTCACCGGACCCCGACCACCTACACCGGCTCTAAGTGCTGCGGGGTAGGAATTCTCTGTTACCGAGAAAACCATAGAGCTTCTATAGATTTGGAGATTAGAAGAGCTAGATGGGATTAGGTTTAGCATGTACTGGATAATTCTTTGGGTGCGGAAGTAGCCGATCTTGTCGATGGTTGATCTATGGGAGCTCATTGATGCAATTTTGCGAGAATGGGCTGAATCGGGGAGCTTCGATTGCCCCAATTGCGGGATGAGTGATGAGAGATAGAAATCTTGGGAACATGAGTCTTGGTAGTGGCTTTCCACGACTCGATGGATCACCTTAGTGTGCACTTTGCTTTGATCTCTTGGAAGATGAGACTTGCATAGTCCAAGGGTCGATTGAAGAACATCCCATACATTATAGTCGGAATGTTTCGGCTAGCCTCCGATCCGAGAGAACCTATTTTGCAGGTTAGGCTCTTGTTGAGAATGGAGACGAGTAGATTCCACATTGGGGGCAACTTCTTCCTCTTGAATTCGGACGACCTTGTAAGAGGTTCATTGTAACCCGAAGATTTATGAAGGCTAGGAGGGCTTCGTGGAAGGGTTTTCTTCTAGGGCGGGATTGGGAATGGTTTGCCCATCCACTTCGATCACGAAAGGGGAAGATGGAAATATTTGGCAAGTTTTCTTTTGGTGATGGGGATTTGAACGACAATTTCCACTTGTTCGGGATGGGTGAAAGAACCGGCGAGTGTTTCATCGGTTTCGATGATCATTGTTAGCCACGAGTTCTTGGACATAGATTTCGGGGATGTTTGGGTTGGTTAGGGTTAGGGCTCGATTCAGCGGTGTTGTTGTAGAAACTCGATCATGATGCGAAATTCTGGTTGATAAGTGTTAGGGTTGAGCGACTGCACACATTGTTCGCCTTCAATGGCAGTTTCACAATGGGAGTACTATCCGCAGTTGAATCGATGATTCTTTCTTCATCATTGTTGGAAGGACGGGCACAGTTGGAAGCCATTTTGAAATTCCGAATGCTTGACAATAGAAAACTTTGTCTTTGCAAAGAGAATGAACACTGATTTAGGGAATTTTTGCGAGGAAGAAGATGAAGGTTGAAATTGGGGGTTTTATGTGAGAGAGAAACTGTAGAATGGGAAGGGGTTATTAAGTTTGGGGGAAAAAAACGGTTCATTTGAGCTGATGTAAGCACGCGGGTATACACATGCAGTGTTTCGATTGGGGACACGTGTACGACGAGACACATGTATGATGATGATTTAGTAGCAGAGGCTGTTTTTCTTAAAAGCAGAAATAAACAAAAGTAATTAAAAAATCTGTTTAATTAATCAATTAATTTTGAATTAATTGAATAAACACAGATTTGAATCTTAATTTTATTTATTTAAGTTTAAAAATCAGTCAAGTGAAAACAAAAATCACAGGAGAGTTTAGTTTCTATAAAAGAATAATAAAGAAGAATTTGCATTAAACATATAGATTTAAACAACCTTGGAGGCAAGAGTTGATTGAAGTTATATATTTAATGGAAATTATAAGAAATATCAATTTATAGAAAATTTAGTTGAAAAACATGTCGACTTGATTTATATTTAAAAAAAATTTGAAATGAATCAAAAGTCTAAGAGACCTTGGCGGCAAGAGAAACTCGGAAGCGAGATAGATTCAAATAAAATTTAAGTGAAATAGTAAATCGAGAAGACGGCTAACCGAGTTAGACTTAGACGAATATCTTACGCATTGTGAAACTCCCCCTTGAATGGTAAACTCCCCCTTGAATGGTGAACTCCCCACTGTAGTAGCTTCTTTACCTCGTTTCTCAATACGCACTTTATGATTTCTCTTGAAAGAAAAATATTATTATGAAACGAGAAAATCGAGTAACTCGGAGGCTTCGAAGTGTTACGAAGAGTTCGAAAGCATCGAGAGACTTCGATGACTTCGAAGTATCGTCGAGAATAGTTCGAGAAGGCTTCGGATGCTTCGAAGAAATCATTGTTACATATTAAGCATTCCCAACTTGCTAATTAAGAAGTTAAAACGTCTCTCATCAAGAGCTTTTGTGAAAATATCGGCAAGTTGATAATCGGTAGAAACAAAATACATTTCGATTGTACCCTTTTCGACATGATCCTTGATGAAATGATACACCGACATCGATATGCTTTGTTTTGGAATCTTTGACTTGGATTTTACGTAATGGCGATAGCACTTTCGAATCACGAGAGGATGGGAATCTTATCGTATATCGGACCATAATCTACGAGTTGGGTCTTCATCCAAATAACTTGTGAACAACAACTAGCGGCGACAACATATTCGGCTTTTGTAGATGTGGATACGCGGTTTTGTTTCTTGGATGTCCAACTTATAAGTCGATTTCCCGAAGTTGACGACTACACGATGTACTTTTTCCGTCAAGCTTACAACCCGCATGATCGAATACGTATACGCCATTAAATCAAATCCAGAATTTTTAGGATACCAAAGGCCCAACGATGGTGAACCTTTTAAGTACCTAAAAATTCTTTTACGACCAAATGAGACTCTTTAGGATTGGCTTGATAACGAGCACAAAGACAAGTGGCAAACATAATATCGAGGTCTACTTGTCGTTAAATATAAAAGAGAACCAATCATTCCTCTGTAGCCGGTAATATCAACGGATTTACCGGAGGAGTCGAGTCCTAATTTCATACCGGGAGAGATAGGTGTTTTCATGGATGATGAGTTTTGAAGATGAAACTTTTTAAGCATGTCGAAACATATTTTGCACGATTTATAAAGATACCGAGAGGTGCTTTGTTTAACTTGAAGTCCTAGGAAGAAAGTTAATTCTCCCATCACACTCATTTCAAATTCGGTTTCCATCAACTTAGAAAACAAATCAACTTCGTTTGATGAGTAGAACCAAATATTATGTCATCCACGTAAATTTGAACTATAGTTAACATACCTTTGCCTCTTTTGATGAACGAGTTGTATCGATTTTACCTTTTTCATATCTTTTGCCGATCGAAATTTCGATAGTCGTTCATACCAGGCTCTTGGGGCTTGCTTTAGACCATACAAAGCTTTGTCAAGAAGATAAACATATTACGGATATCTTGCATCTTTGAAACCATCGGGTTGTTCAATATACACTTCTTCTTTTAGACATCCATTAAGAAATGCACATTTAACATCCATTTGGTAGACTTTGAAGTTTTTGTATGCGAGAGAAAGCCAAGAATAATCTTATTGCTTCTAGTCTTGCAACGGGAGCAAAGGTTTCATCATAATCGATACCTTCCTCTTGACAAGAACCTTTAGCCACCAAACGAGCTTTATTTCGACAACAATTCCATCTTCATCCTTTTTGTTCCTAAATACCCATTTTGTGCCAATAGCAACTTTGCCTTTTGGTAAAGGAACAAGACGCCAAACTTTATTTCTTTCGAATTGAAGTAGTTCTTCTGCATAGCATCCACGACTTGGTTCAACTAAGGCTTCATGTACACGTTTAGGTTCGATCATACTAAGAAAATTAACAAAGAATGCTTCATTTGCGTAGCGGATCGTGTTCTGACCCCCTCAGAAGGACTACCAATTATAAGATCTGGTGTGTGAGATTTAGTCCATTTCGTCATTCTGGGTTGAGAAATTGATTGGGTTGTTTTATTTGACGAAATGATTTCATCTGGAAACACAAAATCTTCTTTATTTTCTTCGTATGTCCTTCTCGGTATCCGTTTTGTCACTGTCCTTGTGTCTCCCCCTCGGATGATGGAACGAAGTAGCTTCGGACCGGCGGATGTAGGAGTAGTGGGAACCGCCGGACAAATAGACGTGACGGATGAAACGGAAGAAGCGAGGACCGAGAGAGAGTAATGCCCGAGGCTTGGAGAATATCCGGTATCCGCAAATGTGGAGGTGACATAGCTTCGACACAACTTCGTCGCCCGGAAAATCTTGAAAAATAGCATCAATCTCGGATTCTACGGAACCCGAAAGATAGTCAGAAGTAACAGTATTAAGCTTGAGTTCTGAAGTAGAGTGTTCGGAAGTCAGTTGGGTGTTATCATCGAAGTCAATGTTGATGCTTTCCATAACAGTTTTTGTTCGTAAGTTAAAAACTCGGAAAGCTCTTGAATTTAACGAGTAGCCTAAAAATTTAGCTTCATCGGACTTCGGATCAAATTTGCCAAGATTATCTCTCGTCGTTTAAGATAAAACATACGCAACCAAAGATATGAAAAAATTTTACGGATGGTTTTCTTTTATTAATCGGCTCATAAGAGGTTTTGAGATGCCTCTTGACAATAATTGAACGGTTTTGAGTGAAACAAGCAAGCAACGACTTCGGCCCGAAGTGAATTGGGAGACCGAAGGCTGCGAGCATCGTTCGGGCCGCTTCAACCAAGGTTCTCGTTGGGACGTTCAACTACACCGTTTTGTTGTGGAGTGCGAACAGCAGAGAAGTTTTGAGTAATTCCTTGTTCAACAAGATACGATTCAAGCTTGGCGTTCTTGAATTCTGTACCATTATCACTTCGAAGCTGCTGAATCTTCTGATGTAGAAGAACTTGAATTATGGTCATCATATTCTGTAGTACCACTGGGACTTCGACTTTTGACGAACGAAAGCAAGCCAAGTATATCCGGAAAATTCATCAATTAGTACCGAATATACTTTTTACCGGATAGACTACGAATTGCAATTGGACCACGAGAGATCCACATGTAATAATTGCGGAGGTCTAGTACAAGAATGATCACTTTTTGTTTTATGAGATGCTCGTTTAATTTTGCCCATTTCACATGCGGGGCGAGGTGATCTTTTTGAAAATGAATATCCGGAAGTCCGGATACCGGTTTGTTTTTAACAAGCATGCGAAGATTATTAAAATTTAAGTGAGACATTTTATGATGCCAGAGCCACGCAACTTCACTCTTTTTGGAGATGAGACATAAAGTTTCCTTACCATCCTTAGAGATAAAATTCATCATATACAAGTTACCTTTCCTGTCTGCTCTCCAAAGTTCTTCACCCTGCCTTAGAGAATAAATAACAATGTTTTTCATCAAATACTACTAGTATTTTAGAATCACAAAGTTGACTTACACTAAGGAGGTTATGTTTCAAGCCAGAAACATGAGCTACCTTTGATAAGGTGATATTACCTTCTTGTAGAGTACCGTAGCCTTTTATTTGACCCTTACCATTATCACCAAAAGTTACTACTCCACCTGATTTGTCCTTGAATTGGGATAGTAAATTTTGGGATCCAGTCATGTGCCTCGAGCATCCAGAGTCAAGATACCAGATATGCACACGCTGTTTCTGCAATCAAAAATCAGAATTTCTTAGGTACCCATCGCATAATGGGTCCTTTTATGTTAGCTTTTGGAGTATGCTCGTTTTTTGATTTAACAGAAGGTAAAGACTTTATTTTTGGTTTTTGGTTTTTTTGAGTTTTATTCTTTTTGTGACAAACATACTGTGAATTGGAATGATCAGAGGTTTGCGAGAAAAATTGTTTTAAGTTTAAGAACAGTGAAAAACATTCAGAAGACTGAAACATAGAAGATTGAATTGAATTTTCATTGCGAGAATGGTAATTACAATTATTCTTTCTAAAGTCTTTTCTAGTATCAGTTGTTCTAGAGAACCTATCTAGACTAGACTTTTGTTTTAGTTCTGGCTTTTTCTTCTCTGTGTTCTTCCTCTGATCTACTTTTGCAGAAGCTCTGTTATTTACTGAAAAAGGAACATAAGAATTAGAGGATTTCCATTTGCCTTTTTGAATATTAGTAAACTTCGGAAGAGTAGAGTTTAAAATCTTTTCATTTTGCACTTTGTTTTTGAGTTCTGCCTCTTTCTCAAGTTCAAGACATGTTTTGGCTTTGAGACACATATCTAAGAAGTCTGGATGTATAGATACTGATTTTCTCGGTTCTGGAACGTAAACGGGAAGAATAGGTATACCACTTGAAAGTTTAGCACAATCTCTATCGAAGCTCGATTTCTTGAGATTTATCAGTATACAAATAATCATCCTTTTTATCAATAATTTCTGAATTATTTGTGATAACTTTTGATGATTTAAAAGAATTAATTTCTAAATTTGAAAGGTAATTTTCAGAGTTATCAAAAAATTCTTCATCATTATTATCATTCTCCCATGGATACGTAATCTCAGCCAAGCTTTCTTGAGTTTCAGAAAGATGTAAATCTTCAAATGAACAGGGGGAGATCTCTGGATGATTCTCACAAAGAGTTTCATTTCTAAAACACTTATCCAGAGTAGAGAGAATATCGTTTTCAAACATAAGTCGTAGATCTTCCTCTGCCTGACTTGGAACAAAAATATCTGCCTCTGGATTCAAAATTGTATGTTTATTTGAACCAAAATTGAAAATATCATCTTTCTTCTGAACTTTATTTAGATCAACATTTGTTTTACAACAATATTCAATATTTTCGAATTTAAGTTTGCTTTTTTTATGATGGTTTTCATATCTAGATTTTTTAAAAATAGATTTTTCATACAAAATTGGAAACTTTGGCTTCTGTATTTGTCCAACACAAAAAACATATTTCAGATCTGACCTTTTCTTACACGTGTAGGGATCTAGGTCCTCGAAACCAAGTCCAGATCTTCCTACTTGTGTGTTTATTTTGTCATGAACCTTCGTGCATCCGGATATGTTATAATGCTGTAGCTTTTTCGTTGAAGTTCAATGTGTAAAAATTCTCTCTCTTTACGAAAATAGTTTTTAAGTGCTACGAGTTGAGTCTATCACTCTCTTTGTCTGCGATTTCTTTCTCTTTTCCTTCCGAAGTTTATTGAGATTCAAAATTTCCTTTTTAAGTTTTTCTTCGTAAAGTTTTAAACTCATGGAAATCGTTTCCTTTGCGGTATTTAATTCGAGTTTTTCTTACGTAAGTAAATCCATTTCTCTTTTGAAAATATCTCTTTCCCTTTTGATTGTAGAAAGAGTTTTCTCGGTACTTTTTCGTAATTTCTTTTCGATTGTGAGTTTCGATTTTAGTTCCTCAAAATTGTTTGATAACATCACAATCGTTTGTTCAAGCTCGAGATGATCCGGAAGAAATTACTAACCGGTGACTCGGAGGGTTGATCCTCTCGATTCGTTTGTGTTTGCCATTCCACGAACATGGCTTCATCCTCGCCGGATTCATCTTGCACCCAGTTTTCTTTTTACGCAAAGTGTGCTCTTTCGGTGACATTGTACTTATATTTGTTTTTGTAATAAGTCTTATCCTTTTCCGAGCTCCTGCAATCTCTCGAGTAATGTCCGGGCTTGCCACATCTGTAGCAGACATCTTTCTTCCTTTTTAATTCTTCTTCTTTCTTCTCTTCTTCAGTTTTCTCTACTCTCTGTACTTCTTGTTTAGGAACATAGGGACGATCAAATCGTTTATTTCCTTTCAAAGACCTATTTCCAAAACGATTAGTAAATTGCTTGGTTATTAAAGCCAGAGAGTCAGCAAACGCTTTAATTTCATCATCTGATTCAGAGTCATCTTCCGGAGCGATCTCGATATGAAGGCCTTCGATATCTTCTGTCATCACTTCGTCTTGATTCCTTTTGTTTCTGAGATCAAAGCCAGAGGACCTCCGATGTTTGTTCTTTTCTGACAACTTCTTTTTCATGAGCTTGCAGTGTACCGAATACATCATGCAGCGACCCATTGTTCAAGGTCCTGATTGGCTTGTAGTGACATGGATAGATTTGACCATTCGTGGGTTTAACCTTTTGAGAAATAGAACATTGTTGTCTTCCTTTGATCTAACAATGTCACATCTCTTGCAGAGATTAATCAGATTGTTGAATCGATGAAATGTTTGTTCCAGAGATTCATCAGTCAGCGCTTGAAAACTATTATATTCATTTAGAGCTTGGGCTCTTCTGTTCTTTTTCATTTTCGCACCACCTTCTAAGAGATTCTCCGGTTGATCCCATAAATCTTTCTTTGTGTCACATGAGTCCAGGGATTGAAAAATCTCATTTGGAATGGCCATTATCAACAGAGACTTAGCTTTCTTAGCTAATTCCACCTTAGCCTTTTCTTCATCAGTCCAGTTATTCCTTGACTTCGAACCGGTCTTCTTTGGTACCTCATCCGTATTTGCGGTGTTTGGAATTACGGGAATAGTAGTGGTGGGAACAAACGGACCGTTTTGAATAATTGGATATAACTCGGCATCCAATCCCTCATAGAAGTTAACCATTCGAATCTTCCATTGTGAGTATTCATCACGTACAAGAGTTGGAGGTTTAGTCGGGGACCCGGACGTATAAACGGCATTCAAGCTCGAATTTGCCATTTGAGTAGGATAGAAGAGAAAATTTGAAGATTTGAAAGAAATTTAGAACAATTAAATCTCAATTTGATAGAAGAACGAAGTCGATAATATCACCGTTTCTTGTATTACAAAATGAATGACTCAATTTAAGAGAAGATTGTTAACGATTTAACAAAATCTCGTAAAACGAGTGGATTAATAAACAAATTTTGAATGCGAGAAAATACTTGTTCGATCGAAAGGAATTTCTTCAATGGAAGAGATCTAATAATCAATAGATTGATTAGAAGGCTCTGATACCAATTGTTGGTTCCAGATTCCTTTAAACCGATTGTTAATTGAGAGTATTGAATCAAAGTGAAATGCGGAAGCAGATCAATTAACAATTTAAATCAATAGAACAGTAAACAGAATGAAGAACAAAGATTATGAAATGATAACTTTGAATCAAAGTAGACAAAGTTATGAATTACGCACAGTATTCTTCAAAATGTAAATGTATTGATCGATAACTTTTACAAACACAATATAATGCTATTTATACAGATACAAAAACAGAAAGTCAAAATGCTAGCCAATTACAAAGTGCCATGTGTCTAAAAGGGAGCGTCTAACAACAATTAGTTATAACAAGAAGAGTGTGTTGACTTTTGTAGACATCTCTTCTTTGACTCATACTTTAATTTCTAACACAATTCAGAGCTGAAAGTCAAATCTATAAACAAAATTGCCAAGAAGATGAACAATCTCTTGAAAAAATTTCTGAAGAAAAATTGTTGTTAAATTTTCAACTGTCTGAAAGTCCCATATTACAACAGATCTGATAGATTGCTCAAGGAATCCTCATTTTATTAATTTATTGAATATAGAAAACACACACTTACACCTTTAGATGACTCTCATGTGTGGTGTTCAACTTCTAACTGTCTAACAAACTCTCTATATATACTACAAAGGTAAAGCTACAATTACATGTATTTAAATCACAGCCCAATTACAATGAGACACGTCATCAAAAACACTATTCAGAAGTTCTTCAAAACTTCTGAACTGTCTTCAGAATTCTGAACTTTCTTCAGAATTCTGAACTTTGCTCTTTAGAACCACTTCTGAATTGTCTTTAGAACTTCTAAATTTTCACTTCAGAACTTATTCAAAACTTCTTCAAAACTTCTTCAAAACTTCTTCAAAACTTCTGAATATATATTTTTCACTTCTGAAGATGACTTTATTTATCTTTCTAGCACTAGTTCAGAACTTCTGAACTATTCATCTTTAGATTCTGAAGTTCTTTTCTTTACAAAACTTTTCAAACATAGGATCCAAAATCATAGGATTCTTTGGATCCTAACAATCTCCCCCTATGTTTTGTAAAGGAATCATAGTCTTTAATCTTTAGATCTTCTCCCCCTTGATTTATTTGTAAAACATTAGTTGTGTTGTTGGTCTTCAAGAACTCCCCCTTGAATAAATCCAAGTTCCCCTTTGAACTTAGCTCTTATGTTTACTTTCAACTTTAATTTCAGAATCAATGTGCAATAACACCGACTGAGTGCACTAACTTCAGCTTGAAACTGTAGATATGTCATGACAATCCATTCTGCAACTGCAGTTTTTAACAAAGAATCTGATTGTCTTTGAACCATGAGTTGAATAAGCATTCCGCTCAAGAACCTCTTCTAATAAGCTCAAGGAATGGGGAATCAACACAAAGCTTGGTTGACTAAAACACCATTTGACAATTAAGCTTTGGGAGAAAGATGACATTAAGAACATAGCTTCTTGATCAGCAAAGTCAAACTAGAAAAATTAGCCGATTTCCAGAATACCTCTAACACATAATAATTTCACCAGAACACTGATTGTAGTCACTCAAACTTCTGCTTGATCAATACAGAAAGATGATTGAAGACACTCAACAATCTAGCATCTTAAAAATGGCATGCAGAACAATGATTGCAAGCACTCTAAAGTCTAAGTGATCAATTCAGAACATAGATTGCAAGCACTTAACAGTCTTGCCTCAAGAATAAATCTTTACAGAAATGATTGCTGAAACTAAAACTTCTAATCCTCAAACCAAATACTGAATCAATCATCCAAGTTCTGAGAACTTTTCAAATCTGGCTCTTTAGTTTGCATACATAAAGCTTTGACCAATATAGTCAAACTTTGAACACTTGCTGACAAGCTTAAAGAAATTGAGCTTTGATGAAATTATAGGGCCATGATAAAAAATATCTATACAAACTAAGAGGATGTCTTGAACATAGACAATTACGCACTTCTTGTCTGACAATAAGCTGTACTGAACTATGTTGTTATATGCCTTATGCGGAAGCCTTTAATCTCAAAAAATTCAGAAGTATGATGCTTCAGTTCAGAAGTTTGATAAAACACTTCAGAAGATTAAAAAATTCTTCAAAAGTCGAAAGTTTCTTGTTTAGAAGTCCGATAATATCTTCAGAAGACGATAGTTTCTTGTTCAGAAGCTTGATTCTATTGAAACAAAAGTCTGATCCCTTTGTTGTTATCGGATTCGTCAACTAATGGATCTTGTTCGATTTAGAAAATTCAGATTCCTCAAAAATTTTCAATTAAGCACCAAATTGATGATCAAACCTTGTTCATAAACATATATCGAGTATTCCTCTTGAACAAATTGGATTGAATCACACCAATTTATCAAAAATTCATAGAATTTGTCAAGAACAGTTCGTTCGAACAAAAACCCTAGAAACTTCAAATTTTATCAAATTCACTCAATAATCCATGAAATTGATGACTGAGATTGATTCCATATGAATATATAATGATCATAGAATCAATTTGACATGAAAGAACATCCAATTTTGTATCAATTCATCAAACTTCAATCATAAAAACTTACTGTTCATCGTAGAGACAAAAACTTCACTGATTTCATCAATTTCTTCAAATCTGCTGCATAGATTGATCGTATCGAAGATAAATTGCTTCGATTAAGCTCTGATACCAATTGTTAGTCCCATATTACAACAGATCTGATAGATTGATCAAGGAATCCTCATTTTATTGATATGTTGAATATAGAAAACACACACTTACACCTTTAGATGACTCTCATGTGCGGTGTTCAACTTTTAACTGTCTAACAAACTCTCTATATATACTACAAATGTAAAGCTACAATTACATGTATTTAAATCTCAGTCCAATTACAATGAGACACGTCATCAAAAACTCTATTCAAAAGTTCTTCAGAACTTCTGAACTGTCTTCAGAATTCTGAACTTTGCTCTTCAGAACCACTTCTGAATTGTCTTCAGAACTTCTGAATTTTCACTTCAGAACTTATTCATAACTTCTGAATATATATTTTGCACTTCTGAAGATGACTTTATTTATCTTTCTAGCACTAGTTCAGAACTTCTGAACCATTCATCTTCAGATTCTGAAGTTCTTTTTTTTACAAAACATTTCAAACATAGGATCCAAAATCATAGGATTCTTTGGATCCTAACAAAGAGCTTAGACTATGTTTTTCAAAAAGACATTCTTACAACTCTGGAAGAGTGTTTAAATTAGATCAAACAAATCTCAAACAACAAATTTCTGAAAACCATCCAGAGATTTTCCCCTATTCTTTTGTAGATATAAATCCTTGTGAAGTCAAAGATAATCATGAGTTTATTACTTATCCCTGGGAAAATGGTAATCAAAATGACGATGATTTTTTTGAAAATTCAGAAAAATATATTTCAAATCTTGAAAATCATTTGCCTCCAAATTTTACAAAGGTTCCAGAGGTTATTAAAGACAGAAATGCTCCATTTTTATACACAAATGAAACTTTGGAAATTAGAGCTGCTGGATCAAATGTTGCAAAACTTTCAAGTGGAATACCACTAATCTCTGTCCCTCCTAAAGAACAAAGAAAAGAGGTTCCAATCCATCCAGATTTCCTTGGGATGTGTTTACAAGCTAAGACCTGTCTCGAACTCAAAAAGGAGGCAAATCTCAAAAAGAAAGAAAATCTTAATTACCAGTCTCTGAAATCTCAGTCACAGAAATTTACTCGTCTTGAAAAAGGAAAATGGAAAGCTAACTCTTATACTTCTATTTCAGTAAAACCCAAAGTTCTAGAGAAGTCTCCACAGAAGAAGCCTCCACAAAAGAATTCATATGTTCTAAAGCATAAGTTTAGGCTAGATAAGAAGTTCAATAGAACAACTGATGCTAGAATAGACAGAAATAAGAACAATTGTAATTATCATTCTAGTAATGAAAATTCAATGAATTTTTTTATGTTTCAGAACTCTGAATGCTTCTCTTTATTCCTAAAACTTAAGCAATTTTACTCAAAGCCTTCTAGTTATTTCTCTGATAATCGTAAGCACGCAAATTTTAAAAATCAAAACAGAAGAAACAATTCAAACGAAACAGGAAAATCAGCAGTCTCTGGAAAACCTGTACATCATTCTGCTAAAAAAGAAAAGATAAATCAAAAACCTAAACCTAACATCAAATGACCCATTATGAAATGGGTACCTAAATATCTCTAATTTTGATTGCAGAAACAGCATGTGCATATCTAGTATCTTGACTCTAGATGCTCGAGGCACATAACTGGAACGAAAACTTACTCTCCGAATTCAAAGATAAAATTGGCGGAGCAGTAACGTTTGGTGATGATGGTAAGCGTTAAATAAAAGGCTACGGTACTCTTCAAGAGGATAAACTTATCCAAAGTAGCTCATGTTTCTGGACTGAAACATAATCTGTTAAGTGTAAGTCAACTCTGTGATTCTAAAATGCTTGTTGTATTCGATGTGAAACATTGTTACTTATTCTTTAAAGTAGGTGAATAATTATGGAGAGGCGACAAAAAAGGTAATCTGTATATGATGAATTTTACATCCAAGGATGGTAAGGAAACCCTTTGTCTTATCTGTAGGAAGAGTGAAATTACTTGGCTATGGCATCGTAAACTTTCACACTTAAATATTGAAAATCTTGAGCTTCTCGTAAAAAATAACCTGGTTAAAGGCCTCCCAGAGGTACACTTCCAGAAGGATCACCTCTGCCCTGCTTGTGAGATGGGCAAAATAAAAAGAGCATCTCACAAAACCAAAAGTGATCATTCGTGCACCAGGCCTCTGCAAATGCTACATGTTGACCTCTGTGGTCCCATTGCAATTCAGAGCCTTTCTAGCAAAAAGTATATCTTGGAACTAATAGATGAATTTTCCAGGTATACATGGCTTGCTTTTGTTCGACAAAAATCAGAAGTTCCAATAGTATTAAGGAATATGATGACAAGAATACAAGTTCTTCTGCAAAAGAAAAAACAGCAACTCAGAAGTGACAATGGTACTGAATTCCAGAATGTTAAGCTTGAAGAATACCTTGATAATAACGGCATTACTCAAAACTTCTTACTGTACGCACTCCTAAGCAAAATGGTGTAATAGAACACTAGTTGAAGCAGCAAGAACAATGCTTGCAACTTCTGGGCTACCCACCAATTTTTGGGCAGAAGCTGTTGCACAGCGTGTTTCACCCATAATCGATCAATTATAATTAAGAGGCATTTTAAAACCTCTCATGAGCTCATAAATAACAGATACCCTCAGTTAAATTTTTCCATATTTTTGCCTGCACGTGTTTTATTCTGAATAATCGAGGAAAACATGGCAAGTTTGACAAGAAATCCGATGAAACCAAGTTCTTGGGATACTCGTTAAATTCAAAAGCTTTTACGGGTTTTAATTTGCAAACTAAGACTGTAATGGAGAACAAAAACATCGATTTTGATGATTAAACTCAGTTGATTTCTGACTATTCTGATTCAGAACTCAAACTAAATATTGTCACCTCTGAGTAACTTTCAGGCACCAGAGAATCCGAGATTGACGCTTTATTTGAAGATTTTCTGGGAGAAGAAATACCTTCAGAGAGAATACCCACTAATCCACCATTGAATATTCCTGACGTACTTCAAGCTTCTGAGTAACTCTTTCTGGTCCTTCTTCTGAATCACCAAATAACAGTCCAGAGGTAACCTCTATGCCTTCATTTAAGGGGGAGACGTTAGGTGCTCATCCAGATCTAGAACAAAAAAAAAACTGTTGGTCCCTAAAGAGTCTACAAGAGTTCTTGGATATAGAAACAGTTTGTAGAAGGGGGGGTTGAATACAAACACACAGATTTTTGGTTTTGAAATTAGTTTATATTGCATAAACAAATTTACAGTTACAAGCAGAATTAGAACAAGTTTAAACCTATTCTATTGTAACTAAGAAATCACTAAGATTGATGCACAAGAAAGAAGTAAGTTGGAATTCAGAAGGTAGAAGAAAGAAAATAGCATGCACACAGATGAAGAAGATATCTTCATCTTATTTATACTCGTTTGCATTTAATGCAAGACAAAAGGTATATGCTACGTGGCAAGCATCCATAAGAGACTTGTCCTTCGTTCAGAATACAGCATTGGTTAGAGCAGTCAAGATCTTCTCTTGAGCGAGGATTGGGTTCACTTTAATATTTTCTTCATTAAGTTCCTTTTATGCCAGAGCTTCATCGACTCTTTGGCTTTTGTCGATCAGCGCTTTATTTGCCTTGTCTTTAGCAGCATCCTCCCTGAGAATTCTTCTTGCAAGCTCTAGATCATTCTCTGTTTGCTTCATCTTTTCATCCCTTATTCTTTGAGCTTCAAGTGCTTGTGCTCTCTCCTCCTTCGATAGGAAATAGAAGTCATCTACCATGCTGATAGGAGTTGGACATTCTATTTTAGCAGAGGGCAACTTTATTCTTTTGGCTTCGAGTTCATTCAAAAAGTTTATTCGCCTTTCTTCCTCTTCAGGCTTGCTTATTAGTGGTCTCTGAGCGCGGCGTCTAGGAATGAGGCTTTCTTCATCTTCAAAGTCAGAGTCAGATATGTACATAAACTGCTCTTCAGATGAAGGTTCCTTCCGAAAAGTGGAGTCCTTTGGGGGACTGGGCTCACTGAGAGAAGGAGAGGTAGAAGGAGTTTTGTCAGAGCCAAAATTTGGTGGTGAAAAAGAGGGATATATGGGTGGTTCAGAGATTGGAGCAGAGAGGAGAATGAGAGGAAGAGATACCTTGACAGTGGTCTCCCCCTCGGTTATAGGGATGGTGGCATCAAGTTCTGCCACGTTATATCCTTTGCCTGAGGGACCGGACTGTCCCTGAGAGGGATGTTGTCCGTCTCCCAAAGGCTCCTGATGAGAGACTTCTGGTCTTGACGTTTTGAAGTGCTCCAAAGCACTTCCAATATCGTTGTCATCATCATCATCATTTGCTCCCCCATAGTGAGGGATGTCCTCTTCTTCTTCATCTTCATCATCATCAACCTCTTCTTCTTCTTTCACTAAACCTTCAGCAGGGAAGGTCTCATTATGTTCCGCAATGATGTCGTCAGTGAATTCTTTGGCACATCTCTCCCCCTCGATGTTGTCAGCGGGGAGACAATGCACCATCAGCAGACGTACATTCCCTTGAATGTCCTTCAGCTTAGTTTCATGGCTTTCTTGGTGATCAAGGACCGAATTCAGGGATGTCCGATCAGCAGTGGAGAAAGAGGAGCCACTCTCAGAGAGCTTTGTCAGCATCTGCATCATGTCGGATGGAGTCTTTTGAATAAACTCAAGCACCAGATTCTGGTCATCCATCACCTTCTCCAGAGGGGCAATAGACTGACCATGCGTCCGATTTTCTTCCTTCAGGGACTCAATGTCAGTGAAGATGTTGCTGACAGAGGTCTTGATCCTTGGAATCCCAACCACGGTTCGGAAGATGTATTCAGCGGACTTTTGGAGATGTTCGACCCTAGCCCTGGTGAGAGCACATTCCTTGAATAGAAATTCAATTGAAGGGAATGTAGGACTAGGGAGAACAATGGGGGGAAGTTCAGCAGGGCAGGGAGGAAGTTTGGGAGCACTCTTCTCTGTCTATACTTCCATGAGCTTGGCAGAGGATCGAGGTTGCTGAGGGGATTTCCCTTTGTCCTTGCTAATAGGAGGAGCAGCAGCCTTGGTGGTAGTTGTGGTTGTCGTTGTGGTGAAGAGAGGAGGGGCACCTGTTGACAACATAGACAGAGCAACCAAAAAGAGCTCTGGGTTAGATGACGAATGAGAAGGCATGTTATAACCCTTGAGAGCATCATGAGGATTACTCTCAGGGACCACTTGTGCAGAGGTAGTGTCATGAGGATCACTAGCCAGTGTCTTAGAATGCCTGTGAGAGACATTCAGAGGTCCTGTGTTACTGGCTATCCAAAACTTAGAGTGTCTAAACAACACTGAGGTGTGGACTGCATGCATTTCAACATCATCAGAGATAGGGACAACTATCTCTGAATCATTTGTTGAGGTGAGGACCAAAGAAGAGGGGATAGAAGAAGAGTACAAGGTTGTGAAAGTATTACCTGATACAGCTTCAGCGGAGCTGACTAAGACAGTTTCAGTGACCGTAGTCGCTGAATGTGTTGGTAGTGCTGAAGAAGCAACAACGGAGGAGAAAACCATTGAAGTAGCTTGGGCAGCGGATGATGTTGGTGGAACACCAGAACTTTAGAGAGTGGTCTTTTGAGAGACCACTATCCTTGGCTTCTTTAGTTTGGTTGCGATCTTTTGGGGGCTGAAGTGTCAGGGATACTCACTGACGGGCTTGTCAGTGAGCTAGACACTGAAGCAGGAGCTCCAATAATCGCCAGCATGTATGGGGTAAAGGGAGCATCATCTGGACGTTCTTCAATGTCCAGGGATTTCTTTCCCACCGTCGAGAAAGAGTGGTTGGCCGTCTTGGGGTACTCATCTCCGAAGGCATGCTCCAAGATTGTTGCAAAGAATCTTGGGTAAGGGATGATCGAGTGCCTATTCGCAGCTTTCACCCTATTGTACATATCACTGAATATGTAATCAGCGAAACTCAGCTTGTAGCCCGTGCAGAGAGCGAAGCCCATATCTTGAAAATGTTTACTGGCTTGATCATGCGAGCCAGTCTTGGAGCCCAGGCACTGAATGACCTGAGTGAAGATATACTGCCAGCAAGCAGGTAAGCACTTCTTCTCTAGCTTGGATCCCACGGTCTTCAGAGAGGCGTTTTCCCATGCGTAGACAATGAAGTCTAGGAAGGAGTCTATCTGCAGCTTTGAGGGTTCAGCGGCCCACTTTTCATTCTTGCCGCGAGCAGGGAGGCGAAGAGTTTGCCTTAAGAACCCAGAGGTGAATGCGAAGTGGCCGAAAGTGGGAGTAGTAAAGCCAATTGCGGGGAGTTCTTTTCCCTTGTCAGTGGTGCAGGTGGTATAGTGAGCCATGTACCATAGGGTTTGAAGATGAGAAGAGATGCCAATTGGATTATGAACGAATGCATACATCAGCGGGCACGCCTTGATGAATTTTGCGCCTTCAGTGAATTGTGGACGTTCAGCAGGGATGTCCACGAGTGCAAGATAGTTGCAGTACTTGAATGTTGCTTGTTCCAGAGGATAGTGGCATACCGCAGCAGCAACCAGCGTGTCAGAGACGAGAGTGGGTTCAGCAACCTTACTTGAAGAGGCCATTGTTGTAGCATAGATAGGAACAACAAATAGAAAAATCATGGTTTAATACAAAATGTATAAACCAGATTTTGGTATAAAGAATAACAAATGTAAGAAGAAAAGAAACAAGTGTTTCGATGAACAAGATCAAAACACTTGTGATAGAAAAGCAAATAAAAATAAAAATACCAAATGTTTTTTTTAAAAATTTGGTATATTAAAAATATAGGTATAGAATATAAAAGATGGATTAAACAAAGAAAAATCTTCTGTTCTTAAGGAAAAGACTTAGAACAGGGTTTTGAAGGGTTTTGAAGTTTAATCCAGATTTTTATTTTATTTACCGTAGATTTTTGTTTTGATTTTAAGAAAAGAAAAGAGAAGTGAAATAAGATGTTTCCAGATTAATGTGTAAGGTTAAGAAGCTGAGAGAATTCTTGCCTTTTGGAAATTTTTAGAGCGTAAAGAGAGAAATGAGGCAAGGATTTGCTTAAATAGCATAAGAAGAGAGAAAAGGATAGAAAGGAATTGGAAGGGAAACGTCGTGGTCCGTCTTGTGTCAGAAAAGGGCTGACGTGTCCTTTTCTTTTAAAAAAAATATAGTGATGAGTTTTATGTTTTCAGATTTATTCCCTGATTCAAGAAACATCAGGGAGCGGAAAAGTTTAGAAGATAAAACCTGAGTGAGAAAGGACAGATATTGTTGAGTCAGAGTTCAGCGAATGGTAATAGAGGACTTTATTTGTATCACTGTTTGTTGTTAGCTGAGTAAGAATTTAGCGTTCAACATACCAAGTTCACTGATGAGTTGATTGAATCTGGTTTCATCAAGAGGCTTAGTAAAAAGATCATCGAGCTGATATTCAGTGGGTACAAAATGAAGTTCAATTTCACCATTCATCACATGACCTCTGATAAAGTGATATCGAATCTCAATGTGCTTGGTTTTCGAGTTAAGTACAGGGTTGTTGGCAATTGCAATAGCACTAGTGCTATCACAATAAATAGGGATCTTGGAGAGCATGAGATCATAGTCTCTGAGTTGATTTCTCATCCAAAGGATTTGAGCACAACAACTTCCAACGGCTACATATTCAGCTTCAGCGGTGGAGGTGGACACAGAATTTTGCTTTTTACTTGTCCAACTAATTAATTTACCACCTAGTAGCTGACGTCCACCAGTGGTGCTCTTTCTATCTATCTTGCAACTTGCAAAATCACTATCAGAGTAACCAATTAGATTGAACCCTGAGCCTTTGGGATACCAAAGACCCAGATTAGCAGTTCCTTTCAGGTATCTGAAGATTCGCTTTACAGCGATAAGATGAGATTCCTTCGGTTCAGCTTGATACCGAGCACAGAGGCAAGTAAAGTACATGATATCAGGTCTACTCGCTGTAAGATATAGCAGAGACCCAATCATCCCTCGATAGGCGGGTGATGTTACAGGTTTCCCATTAGGGTCCTTATTCAGAGTCAGAGGAGGGGCCATAGGAGTCTTCATCGCTGAGCATTGATTCATATCAAACTTGTTCAGCATATCTTTAACGTATTTACTTTGAAAAATAAAGATTCCTTTGTAAGATTGTTTTATCTGCAAACCTAGAAAATACGTTAGTTCACCTATCATACTCATTTTATATTGTTTTTGCATTCTTGCAGCGAAACAAGTGCATAATTTGGGTCTTGTGGAACCAAAGATAATGTCATCGGCATATATTTGAGCGAGTATAGTATGACCTTTATATTTTCTTAAAAAAAGAGTTTGGTCAATTTTTCCACGAACGAATTTTTCTTTAAGAAGAAATTTAGAAAGAGTATCATACCAAACTCTAAGAGCTTGTTTTAACCCGTAAAGAGCTTTTTCAAGTTTGAAAACATAACCAAGATGGTTGGGGTTTGAGAAACCAGGGGGTTGTTCAACATAAACCTCCTCGCTGAGTTTCCCATTTAGAAAAGCACTTTTAACATCCATTTGAAAAACATTGAAGTCTTTATGGACAAAATAAGCTAAGAAAAGTCTTATAGCTTCTAAACGAGCTACATGTGCAAAGGTTTCATCGTAATCAATACCTTCTTTCTGTCTGTATCCTTGAGCGACAAGTCTAGCCTTATTGCGAATAACAGTCCCGTTTTCATCTAGCTTATTTTTAAATACTATTTGGTTCCATCCACTGCTTTACTAGAGGGTCTAGGAACAAGATTCCAAACTTTGTTTCTACGAAACTCAATTAGTTCTTCTTGCATAGCTGAAATCCAGCTAGGATCAGAGATAGCTTGATCTATCTTTTTAGGTTTAGAGAGAGAGATGAAATTAACATAGAGACATATATTACCTGTACCTCTACGCGTTTTGATACCTGCATTAGGATCACCAATAATCTGATTTATTGGATGATTTGCAGTCCATCGCTGAGCTGGTGGTTGAGGAGAGAGATCAACTACAGATTCAGCGACTAGTTTTTCTTCTTCAGGGATGCTATTTGTTGTGTTAGCAACAGTTACTTCATCATTTAAAATCAATTGAGGAGACTCAGAGGATTGATTTGCAGAGGATGAAGTTTGAATATTCACTGAGGAATTTCCAAGAGGTGCATCAGAAGGAGGAATCTGATTGAGAGGAGTAACACTGATCCCTGAAGATGGATCACTGTTAGTAGGTATTTCAGGGATTTCATCATCACTTAATTCAGCATTAGGTTGATTGTTGAAATAAGTTTCAAGTTGCCCATAGTAAGACTTCATCCAAGCATTCAATTCTTCATCTTCTTCAGGGATAGGAGAAGTGGGCGTAGTACGTGATTCATCAAAATTGACATGCATGGATTCTTCAACGTGTTGTCTTTGTTTATTGAAGATTGTGAAAGACTTAGATATAGAGGAATACCCAAGAAAAATTCCTTCATCAGCTTTTGGATCGAACTTTCCCAAATGATCTTTGTGATTCAGAATGTAGCATTTGCAACCAAAGATGTGAAGATACTTCAGAGTAGTTCTTCTTCAATGAAATAATTCATAAGGGGTTTTCTTGAATCGCTTTACAATCAGGGACCGATTCTGAGTAAAGCATCCTGTATTGACTGCTTCAGCCCAGAATTGGGTTGGAAGGCGTGATTCACCGAGCATTGAGCGAGCTGCTTCAATGATGGTTTGGTTTCTTCTTTCAGCAACACCGTTTTCTGAAGAGAAGTTGTGCGAAATACCTTTTTCGTCAAAGATATTTATTAGAGTACTGTTCTTGAATTCAGTACCATGATCACTTCTCATGGAACGAACAGTCAGATTGTTCAGAACTTCCATTCTTTTGATGAAAGAGATTATCATATCAGGGTTGTCACTTTTGGATCGAAGAAAGAATACCCATGTATATCTGGAATATTCATCAACAATCACAAGAGTGTATTTCTTTCCAGATATAGATTCAACATTGACAGGCTCAAAGATATCCATATGGAGTAGCTAAAGAGGTAAGGTTACTGAAGAGACTTGTTTAGATCTGAAAGATGCTTTTGTCAGCTTTCCCTTTTCACACGCTGAGCAAAGAGATTCCTTTGCAAAGCTATGATTTGGGAGATCTCTGACGAGTTCCTTTTGAGACAATTCATTATTTGTCTTAAGGTTGAGATGAGAGAGTCTTTTATGCCATAACAATTGACATCAGAGGATGATTTAGAGATAAAGCACACGTTCTCAGAGTGAGAACTATTCATATTGATTACGTATACATTTTCAACTCTTTTTCCTGTTAAGGCAAGCTTATCATTGCAGTCTGTGACAGCACATCCATTCCTTAGTAATAGAACTTTGAAATCTTTGTTACATAGCTGATTAACGCTTAAGAGATTGTGCTTTAGTCCTTCAACGTAGGCAACTCGACTAAATTATGTGGCTCCGTTGGACAAGATTCCATAGCCTTTAGTGTATCCTTTGCCATTTCCACCAAAGATCACTGATGGACCAGCTTCTTCTTTGTAGTCAGAGAGCAGAGATTTTCTGCCAGTCATGTGCCTTGAGCATCTGCTATCAAGATACCAGATACCTTTAGCACTCTGCATACAACAAAGAGATTAATTTTCTGAAGGTACCCATATTACTATGGGTCCTGCCTTGTTAGTGAAAGGAGTGGCGGAGGTGCTTCTTACTGAAGAACTTTCTTCAGTGGATATCTTCACCTTTGTTGGTTTTGTAACCTTGGTGGATTTCACTCTTGCTGATTTATCAGCTTGAGCTACTTTCTTTCAATTAGCTTGTTTATCACCTTTAGTAGCATTAGGACACTTACTTGCAATGTGGGTAGTTTCACCACAGTGATGGCACTTCCTATATTTGTAAGGTTTGGAATTCAAAGGTTTCAGAGAGATAGAAGGGATTTTGTCAGGAATAGGACCAAGAATTCCTTTATCCATTATTCTTAGAGGTATAACAACCTTTTCAGGAACATGAGTGAGATCGATCTTAATTCTGGGGGTTGACCTCTGAGAGAATTCAAAGATTTTTCTCCCAGGATTAGGATTGCTCTCTGAGGAAGTAGAGGATTTCTTGTTCTTCTTCTGAACATTTTATTTTTAGGAACATGGTCAAGAATCTTGTTTTTGTCCACTTTCTTAGAATTGAAAGATTTTAACACAGGAGTCTTCTCATTAAGTGAGGTCTCTGAGAAGAAGAGGAGGGATCAGGGATAGAGGAGACAAACATTCCAAATTTAAGCATGGAACGGTCTTTCTCTAATTCTTCCTTTTCATGGTTAAAGCCTAACCCGCTTCTTACTTTCATAGGGATCTGGGCATTGATGATCTCATTTACCTTGTCAGACGCTTTGCACCATCCTTCGATGGTAGCCTTCTCAGATTTAAGATCAGCAATGGCCTTTTCTCTTTCACCGATAGCTTGCTGTTTCTCAATGCTAATTGTTTGATTTACAAAGACTTGGTGCTTTAAGGTTTCCTCAATCTTTGAAAGTTCTTCGATTTTTAGATGACAATTTTTTAATTGCTCAGATAAATCAGTGTTAATTTTCTCAGCTTTGATTTTTCAATTTAAAGCATTGTAAAAATCAACAGTCATAGCATCGAGTGCAGATAAGTTATCATTTTCAGATATTAAGAAGATAAAAGGGATGGATACCTGAGTATAAGGGGATTCAGAGGAAGAAGTTTCAGATACTTCTTCAGCGTCTTCTATTGTTGCCATCAGACATAAGAAGGCAAGATCTTCTTCATCTGTGACTAACTCATTAGAGGTTTTAGCCCAGTCACCTTCATCATCCCAATCAACTTCTTCAGCGATAAGACCTTTTCCTTTTGGCTGGTTTTTCTTCAGATCTTTGTATTTGTTATCAGAGGTCAGCGAGGTAGTGGGGGCTGCAACTTTCTTGGATCTACATTCACTAGCGAAGTGACCCTTTCGCTGAAAATTGTAGCATATGGCTGAGGTTTTCTCAGCGGGCATAGTCTTCAATTTATCA
This sequence comes from Silybum marianum, assembly GCA_036898165.1. Lineage (NCBI taxonomy): Eukaryota > Viridiplantae > Streptophyta > Magnoliopsida > Asterales > Asteraceae > Silybum > Silybum marianum. The sequence continues at coordinate 6,486,592 of CM072540.1, read as the reverse complement.
GAGTCGGTGAGAGTCGGTGTTCTTCGAAAGTTGCTTTCTCTGGCAAATCTTTTAAACTTATTAGTTAACAGAGCCAGAGAGTTATCGAACTCAGAGATGTCAGCATCAGTGAATTGATCTTCTGAATCAGTTAGACCTAATTTAGTGATAGAAGTAATAGTGGAAGAGGAATTATTTTTTAATGGATTTACCTCTGAAGACACGAGTGCCAAAGAAGTACTTTTGGCACCCTTGAGTTCATTGATGAGGTTTTTCCTCAAAACTTGGGATTGCTCTTCATTTAATAGCATTCCATACAAAGCACTTAAAGAAAGAGTTTCAAGATTCTTTGACAATTTCAGACATGTAGTATACACTGCCCATTGTTCGGGTAGTGCCTCCATGAACTTTGTCAGAATTTCAGCGTTTGAATAGTGTCAGTTGACTATTTTTAAATCAATCAACAAGCAGTTAAAACGTTGGTGAAGTTGAGAGAGAGTTTCACCTTTATTATGCATTAATCTTTCATACTGTGTTACTAGATTAATACTTCTAGTGATTTGTACCTCAGATGTTCCTTCATAATGAATACATAAAGTATCCCACATGGCTTTAGAAGTCCTCATTTTCATTACTGAGTGATAGACTTCATCAGGGAGGGACATTGCTATTATGGATCTGGCTTTTGAGTCAATAGCAATTTCTTTCTTATCTTCTTCAGTCCATCGATTAGGAGTTTTAATGATACTCCTTTCAGGGATGGCTGGAGTAGTAGCGGTGGCAGGAACACCAGCTACAATAGTTGTAGGAACAAATGGTCCGTTTTCTATATAGTAAGGGATCTTTGGGTCTGATCCTTCTAGTAACAGAGAAATTCTTTCCTTCCACAATGGGAAATTATCATGGCTAAATTTGGGAGGTTTAGCTAAAGATCCATTGTCACGTGTATCTTCTGGATCAAGCTCTATATGGCTTAAAGCAAGCTCCTAGAGCCTGGTATGAACGCTTATCAAAATTCCTGATCAATAACTCATACGAGAAAGGTAAGATCGATACCACTTTGTTCATCAAAATAGACAAAGGTACGTTAACTGTGGTTCAAATTTATGTGGATGACATTATATTTGGCTCTACTGATCAAGCAGAAGTTGATTTATTTTCAATGTTAATGGAAAGTGAATTTGAAATGAGCATGACGGGAGAACTAACATTTTTCTTAGGGCTCCAAGTCAAACAAACTACCTCTGACATTTTTATAAATCAAGCCAAGTATGTTTCTGACATGTTAAAGAAATTCAAACTTCAAAATTCCCCTACTATGAAAACTCCTATCTCTCATAGTACGAAACTTGATCTTGATCTCTCTGGGAAATCTGTTGATGTTACGAACTATAGAGGTACGATTTGATCCCATTTGTATTTGACTGCCAGCAGACCAGATATAATGTTTGCCACCTGTCTCTGTGCGAGATTTCAAGCCAATCCAAGAGAATCTCATTTGGCTGTTGTAAAAAGAATTTTTAGGTACCTAAAAGGAACACCCTCACTAGGTCTATGGTATCCTAAAAATTCTGGATTTGATTTAATTGCATACACTTACTTTGATCATGAAGGATGTAAGTTAGATAGAAAAAGCACTTCTGGTAGCTGTCAACTTCTGGGAAATAGGCTGATAAGTTGGACATCCAAAAAGCAAAACTGTGTTTCAACTTCCACAGCAGAAGCAGAATACATAGCTGCTGCTAGTTGTTGTTCACAAGTTTTTTGGATGAAGACTCAACTCAGAGACTATGGTCTAGTATATGATAAAATTCCTATCCTCTGTGACTCAGAAAGTGCTATTGCCATCACAGGAAATCCGGTACAACATTCAAAGACCAAGCACATTGATGTCAGGTATCATTTCATAAAAAGACCATGTGGATAAAGGGACCATTGAAATGTATTTTGTCCCCACTGATTACCAACTTGTTGATATATTAACAAAAGCTTTGGATGAGAAGATATTTAATTTTCTAATTAGCAAGTTGGGTATGCTAAAAATGTAACTAATTTAGATTTTAAAAGATTTTTATAATCTATTTTTAGTTACTTATTTAGTATATCTTTGTCGTTTTACTTGGTAATATTTTGATGAACCAGAAACACCCAGAAGTCTCTGGATACCTCTGTTAGGAGAAAAATAAATCAGAGACACTCAGCAGTCTATGAATGATCTATTCACAAAAAGAGTACTTGTTTTCACATTCTATTATCCAAGTATAGGTCAAGGGGAGCATTACATGCAGAAGTCAAGGGGGAGCATTACATGCAAGATTCAAGGGGGAGTACAGAAAACTGATTCATTCAAGGGGAAGAATTAATCAAGTTTTAAAGCCTAACTCATGTTAGCTGTCCTCTGAATATGTTTTTCCTTAGAAATATTTTTTAATAAGTTACTTCTGGGATAACTCTTGCCGTCAAGGTTATCCACAATTCTCTTATTCAATAAAATTTCTTCTGAAATACTGTTCATAGGACACAACACTCTCTTTTGATCCAAAAATGTTTTATTTGGTCAATTGACTGTCTTTAAACCTTTTTTTTTCTCAAAAATAATTTCTAAAACCTTTCCTTTAATCCACAATTTTTTTGTTGATTAATTGATTGATTTTTATTTAATTTTTTTTGGAGGGAATATTCAAAATAAAGAAAGCGTAACTGGTTCTCATCGAAAACCAACGAGAAACCCTTGAGTGACTCATCAAACATCACACGCGTCATTAATCTACTAATACACTCTAGAAAGTTCCTCCACATGTCATTAATCGACCGTTTGCATGAGTGCACGCTAAATTTCTTATGTTAGCATCTAAAAACTGTTCCCTGTCCCCAAATCAAATGGACCCTTGATATTTAAAAAAAACACTCGAGTTCATTTTCACTCTTACTATATAAACCCGAAGATAACCCCAAATTCACCTTTCACCGTCTTCAACCTCTCGATCTTACTGTGCACCTGCAAACCTACAACTTCGAATTTCAAAATCCCAATTCTCAAATGGCAGATGAAAACCCAATCATGAATGTCCAAGAAGAAGAAGAAAGAATCATCCATTCTACTGCTGACAGCGCTCCTGTTCTCCGACTACCCCTGAAACCAAACAATGTCCAAGTACTTCTTGATCCAAATACCTACGTTAGGATCAAATATCCTAAGTTAGGAAAGTTTTATAAAGTAGGAAAGGATTTATTGTAATATTTTATATATGGTTTTAATCTTATGGGCTTGGGCTTTTATTGTAATAGATACCTAACATATAAAGGAGTCTAGGGTAGAGGATTCGTTAATGAGAGTCGTCTAAAGTACATTCGCGTTTGTAATTCCTTAAAGATTTCAATAATAAAACATTTGACTCAATGGTTTGCATATGATTCCTTGTTGATCTTGTTGAAAGAGACCTAACAAGTGGTATCAGAGCCGAAATCGAATCTATGATTTGATACGATCATCATATTCAGCAAGATCAACGTATTATCGAGTATTTCTTTTTCTTCTCTCACTGTGTGTCGTTTTTTAAATTCGGGACTGCAAATTTTCTTTGTGTTTCCATCTTGTTGCTTATAAACTGGATTCATCGTTTGAAGTTTCTTGCTCATCAAGTCTATATTGATAAATCGATCTGATTGGATCTATTAATTACTGGATATTTGAAGTTACATGTGATAGAGGCAAGGATTAAAGCAGCCGAAACCCTAATTGTCGCTAAGTTTTTATGGGTTTCATCACTGTTCATACATGCCGGACCTCACAAAGCCTTCATCATTCTTGTCGAAACAAGAATTTATGAAGAATCAGTTTGACTCGACATAAATTTATGTCGACAACGTTTGGCCCAACTTCATTTTATGTCGACTACGCTTGGCCCGACTTCATCTTATGTCAAATCTACTTGGCCCGAGTTCTTCACTTGTCGACTCCATTTGAGCCGACATCATATTTTATCGAGACAACGTGACTCGACATATTTTCTTATCGAGACATCTTTACCCGACATATTTTCTTGTCGGCTCCTTAAGACTCGACATCCAATCTTATCGGATCCATACAGCCGAGAACTTCATACAGATCCCGACCAAAGCATATTTCGTCGACCACCCGTGCTGAGTCTCGGGAGGGGGAACATTGTTCATGGATTTCATGCAAAGCCGGATTTGAAAAGTTTTCAGAACAAGAGTGATTACTTTCTATATCTGGTTGGATTAATCAGAAGTCTGACTCTCTGCAATCATCATTCTGGAGTTTTGTTTAGATGTCAGTTTCAGTAAGTGTACGTTATTATGTGCTTATAACTCCTAACCATTTACTGTCTGGAGGTTTGGTTGTGATCTAGAATGTTGAATGACAATATTCATTCATCTGATTTAGAAGACTGGATCTGAGTTTGGTTGCTTTCTGTTTTAGAAGAATTCTGGAAATCGACTACATTTTGAACAATTATATGTCAAAGAAGCAATGCTCGTCAAGAAATATCATCTCCCAGACTGTCATGATATATATTGCCTCGTGATCCAAATTCCATGAGCTTATCAGATTAAACCTCTTTACACATAATTCTTATTCAACTTGCGGTTAAAGACAGATTCTTTGTTTTTCTTGTTGATTATGCACTGAGCGTTGAAGTAACTCGCACATGTATGTTTGTTTTATGCGGCTAACAGTTGTGACGAGTTGTCTACAGATTGAAGTTGTATTTTGTGCAATCAGTGGCGGTTATAGCACATTGGATCTGGTATTTTCAGTTGAAACCAAAGACTAGATCTTATTTCAAGGGGGAGTTTGGAAGACCGACGAGACTAAAGTTTTTACAAAGAAAGCAGGGGGAGAAGATTTGAAGATGCTTGCTTTATAAAACCTTAGGGGGGAGAATGTTAGGATCAAATATCCTAAGTTAGGAAAGTTTTATAAAGTAGGAAATTATTTATTGTAATATTTTATATATGGTTTTAATCTTATGGGCTTGAGCTTTTATTGTAATAGACACCTAATATATAAAGGAGTCTAGGGTAGAAGATTCGTTAATGAGAGTCGTCTAAATTACATTCATTTTCAACATTAGAAATAGAAACCGTTTCAATGGGACTTTTGCCTTTATTTAAACATGTCTCATGACTTGGAAGGACCGGATTAAAGTTAAAATTAGCAATTGATTCATTAGAAGAACCCTCAGAATTATGTTTAGAAAGAGTTATGCTATGGGGATCATCCGACTCTTCATTTATCTCATCTATTTTGTCACACCCCGCTAAAGCGGAAACACGAGGCGTGATAGCTCAAGATTTCATAACAATAGGATTAAAACAACACCAACCATCCATTCAAGTACATAATAGTTTAAGTTCAAAATTTACATCGTATCAACTCAAAAGTTCTAACAAAATAAAGTAAACCAAGTGTTTCAACTAAACAGTTTCAAATATAATCATGATTGATGTTGACGCGCCCACATAACAAACGTTTCGGTTAATCTTTTCTTACTCCTGAAAAGCATGATAAAAACAAGGTCAACTACAAGAGTTGGTGAGTTTTCACAGGTTTTCATATGCACAAAACAGTTTTTATGCAGTTTTCAATTCTTGTGGAACGAACGTTCACATCATGTATAAATAGTGAAATTTATGAGCATTTAATTAATCCTTGTATTGAGAAACCTGTCAAGGCATAATGTACTCTAGTTCATAGCAAGTATCGAGCCACCACTAAACCTTTCGACCACACAAAAATAATTTTTGATAATTCTACCTTAGCGGTGGGACTAAAACCCCACATATGTAGAACCTTCGTTTTTATAGGTATAGTGCACCCCTACCTGTAGTTTCCAGGTGGGATTGCTATCCACACCCCTACTTTGTCGGTTTTTAGGTGGGATTGTCCGTCCAAATAGCGCTATCCACAAATACCCTCGGCTCCTCACTTGAGTTAATAGTAGTGTACAAACTTTTATGTTACATTTTACTCAAATACAAACTACTAGTGTACATGCCTTAATGCTCATATCAACAATTTCACATTCTTTTACATAAATCAATCATTATTCAACTTTAAACATGCTTTTCACCCCAAAACATATAAAACATTAAAAGAGGGGCTGTGAATACTCACTTTATAGCAACGCTCCGCAACGTAAAACAATACAATCCGAATCTCCGCACAACGACCTAACGCTTCCCTATCAAAGAGTAATACTCAAAACCGTCACTTATAGGTCTAATACTACTTAGAGGTGAATAAATATTAAGCCCATAAGTGTCTATATATGTCCAATTATACAAAATGTCCATATGCTCATTAATATCGTAATTTATACCGAAAGTGATCTTATTATCCATCACATGATCAATATTTATAAAAATCAATTAAGTCCAGAATTTCTCTTCTGGACAGAAACTAATTGTCCTAAAAATGATCAGTTTTCAAGGGCTTCCAAAATGATCTAGTTTCCTATATTTTTATATAAGATAAAGTATTGAGTTATGGTCTTTGTGACCAAATTTCATGCCTTTTGGACATGTACAAGTTGTTCAAATAATTCATGCAAAACATTATGTCACAACCGGTAAAACATATTACACCATGTTAGTAAATCACTCACCTGAGGAGTTATACTCAGTGTTTTCTAGAATTTCCAGTTGGATTAGAATCATAACTCATAAAGGAAACTTTTGAGATAAGAATCACGGATTTTGAAGAAGTTATGAAGGAGGTATGACACTACAAAGTTGCATGCACAATTCTGTCATTAGCTGACAGATTGCACACTTAACTTTAATAAATTGATTAGTGCCTCAAAACATCATATTTTTGCATTAAACTGGATCCATATGAATATTAACTCATAAAATGAAGTTCTAGAAGAAGAATCATGCATTAAAGACAAATAACAAAGGAGATACTAACACACAAAGTAGAGTTTAGCTGCTGGTGGTTTCACAGATTGCACACCTAAAGTATTTTAGGTGTTTGGAGGGTCGAAACTCCATATTTTTAAGTGATTCCACTTGCAAACTGAAGATAACTCATAAATATAACTCTCAAAAGAAGAGTCAACCTTTTTCATTGAGTTTTGAAAGAGATATGGCCATTTGAACATGCATGCACAATTCTGTCATTGTTTGACAGTTTGCACACTCATTTTGTTTTAATCATTTGAAACCTCAAATCACCATATTTTTGAATGAAATCAAATGCATATGAAAGGTAACTCATTAAGCTAACTTCCAGAAGAAAAATCAAGTGATTTGGAAAAATATTCAAAGAGTTATGGTCGTTCAAAGTAGGGTTTACCTACTGTTGAACTTCCAGATGCACATGCATCTTGTTATGAGCATTTGGGGGGTCAAAACTCAATGTTTTTGAGTGAGAACACTTGGATTAGAACCCCAACTCACTAAATAAACTTGTAGAAAGAAGATTCATGATATTTGAACATAAAAATTGTAAGAAATTGACGATTTACCCACATGCATGAATCTGCCAGAACCAAAATAACCATTTTTGTTCAAGAACACATAAAATCATGATTTTTCCCCTATTCTCTTGAGTTTTATTTGTGTAGGTCATAGATTATCACCATTTTATAAAAACTTTACATGTTTTGGTGTAAAATCTCTCCACAAACTCAGAATTTTTGGATATTAGGAGAAGTAGCTAAAAAATTTAAGAAAAGTGGGGTTTTCACCCAAAAATGGTAAGAAAATGAGGGTAAAGTTGTTACCTTGTTTGGATGATGATTAGAGCTTCTAAATCCTTGTATGAACTTGATCTTGATGATGATTTGAAATGAGAAATGGCTGGAGTTTTTGTTTTAGAGAGGGAGAAAATGTCTCTTCACTTCTAGAGAGAGAGAGGTGAGAGCAAATTTTGAATTTTGAACATGCAAAATGAGGAGAAAATGAAAAAAAAATGTATTTATATGGGGGTTTAGAGAGGAGGCCGGCCATGGGGGCCCACTCCTCTCAAAATCATATATTTTTTTTATAAATAAAATAAAACTCAAGCCCAATTAAGAATACAATGTCATTTTCTCAATTTTTGGCCCTTTTTCCTCAAAATGTAAGCTCAAAAGTGATAAAATTCTATAAAAATAGAAGTTTTATATTTGAAACATTAAAACTATATATTTTATATACATTGGGTATAAATTAGAGCATTTGGCACTATATAAGACATTTCGGCCAGTTACGGGTCCGTACCGGACTTTCTAAGCAGTTACCGGAAACTCTAGAAATTTTTCGGTCAATCTAATCTAACCAACTCCTATACTTATAATTTAACTATAATAACACTAATAAACTTAATAAAAGCTAACATGAAGGTTCAAATTTGACAGTTGTCACATATTTCATTGGGAGAGGGGATATAATTGTGTGTAGGAGGACATAAATTTGGATCCGTTTTAAAATATTCCTCACAATCATCCAAATATGTACTAACAAATGTTTTACAAGAAGAAATATTCGAACTAGTTTCAATATCGGGTTTTTGAGATTATAAAGTTTTGCTTTCCAAGTTTTGGAGTTTTGTGATTAAAGCTTCTTTTTCCTTTTCCGATGAAGATCGTTCAGATTCTAAAACCTTTTCTAGCTGAATAATTTTCTTTTCTTAAAACAAAGTAGGATTATATGGTTTAAAATTTGGTGGTTTCGTGTGAAGTTCTTCATCAGTATAAGAAGAAAAATAATCGTTTGGAAGAGATCCTTTTAAAGATTCCTTTTCTATGGCAGTTGGATAGCAAAAAGGTATTTGATGAAGTTTCTTGTTTTTCCTATTCCAGTTTACACGTCTCTCGACTTTAATAGGTTATTTCATAAACTGAATTTTATAATCTGGACCAAGGTCGAGATATTCGAATTTATAAAGAGTCGGAGTATTATATAAGGCCTTTGCTAAACATTTAGGGTTTTCAAAACCGAGGTCTGCTTTCGAACATAACTCCTTTGGGGGGTTTAAATGAATCGTTTGTTCAATTTGACCTAAATTATAAATTTAGTTCTAAGTTTTTGAGTTTGTCTAATAGATCGTTTCTGTGAATAGTGGCAAATTCAAATTTTGAAGAAAAATCATTAGCCTCACGTTCGGATTTATCAAGTCGAGTTGTAAGATCCGAATTTTGAAGTTTTAGAGCTAAATTCTCATATTGCAAAATTTCTTTTTCCAGTTGTAGTTTCAGGACATCACTTTTAAGATTGGCAATTTCGGAAGTTGCAAATACTAGTTGATTATGATTATTTTCAAGACGTGTTTCTAATTTGGAAACCGAGAGTTTTTCGATTTTCAATTTAGATTGTAATTCATGTAATTGAATAATTAAATCATTCAGTTGAGCAACAAATTTGTCATAGTCAAAATGACTTACCTCGGGTGTGTTATAACACCCCATTTTCAGTATTAGAATAATGACAAGATTGTTACCATTTAGGTACCTGAACTCTTTAGAATAAATATTAAGCATGATGATATTATAGCAAGTTGGTGAGATTTGATAGATTATTTAAAATATTTATCTGATATAGAGGTATTTGCATCATATGTAAAAATTGAGATTTTAATGTAAAATACTAATATCCTTGGAAATAGGATTTCGAAGATTTAGAAAATATGATTGTCGGAAATAAATAGGAGAAAAGTATATCTGATTAATATTCATCGAGATAAAATTTCTATAATACAGTTTTTTAATATATATATATATAATATATATATATATATAATTTAATGGTTTAATCGTTTATATATATAATGTTAATATTTTAATATTATTTTATTTAAAAGGGTTTATCTTTTTACTTAAATTAGCTAGTCGTATGGATTTTTATGAAATGTGACTAACATGCTTTTGGAATCAGTAATTTATAATGATCACAATGAAACTTTCAGATTTGAAAACCGACAATGTTTAAACTATAGGACTGATTCGATGTTAAATATAACGTTTATATCAATTCTAGTGCTTAAAAGGATTTAGAAATTATGCAATGCATATATGACTACAAAAATGACATGCCTATGGATATTGTAAATGTCAAGAAGATCAAAATATGACTACAAAATTTTATACAACTCAGAAAAAGATATAGCAATAACATGCCTATGGATAGATAATATTGAATAGGCCTCAAATATATATTCATATTAAGATTTGGGGTTATGTATTTAAAGTTACTAGAAAGATACTCGTGCAATGCAACGAGATACGTCTCAGTTTTAAGTTTCGTTTTAATTTTTATCTCTATTGATGTTCTAATAGTTTTATGTGATTTTAAGAAAACGATTTTAATGTTCCATTTAAAAGTTTTTTTTATGTAATTTCTGTAATTCAAATTTTTTATTATAACTAAATTTAGGTTTAATAACGAATATAACTTTTTATATAGATGATAATTAAGTATTCTGTTAGAACTCAATGATTATCTTAATTATATTTTAGATTTTTTATATTTAAAATTAGATATTTATCTTGTATTTGATCATACTTATTTGTAGTTAGTTACACGGATTCAGAATGAAGCTTTAATAAGTTATACTTACGCATAATTTATTTGTAATTTTGAAAATTAAGTATTTAGCATCAAATAGCAGTACCTAAGGCTTAAAAAGTTGCTTTTAAGAGTTTGTGGCCGAACGTTGTATAATATAGTATAAATACTGATAAATATATTAGTATGTATAATAAATAAAATATTTTATATGTAATTTTATATATATCGCTTGACTATACTTAATCAACAAGAAAATGAAATGGCGGTATGCACCGCCACCTCCATGACCGGCGCCCTCATCTCTTCCCATCTCATTCCAATTCAGTATAAATACGAAGCTTCAGTTTCATTCAATTCACACCAAAATTTTATACCAGATATTGAGAGGCCAAGACTTAGATCAACAAGCTAAATCAAGCATTGCAGTTAAAATAATCAATGTGAGTATGTTATGAGAGTTTCTGGGATGCATATATATTATATAATTATATTTTCTGAATTTCGATTAAATATTTTTCTGAATTTCGATTAAATATTTTTAATTATTACTCTGCTCAAAATAAAATTTTATTATACAATATTTCTAGTCGTTACTCAGCTCAAAATAAAGTTTATTATACAACATTTCTAGTCGTTACTCTGCTCAAAATAAAGTGTTTTTATATAACATTTATAGTCGTTACTCTGCTCAAAATAAAATGTTTTTATAAACATTTATAGTCGTTACTCTGCCGAAAATAAAGGGTTATTATACAACATTTATAGTCTTTACGCTGCTCAAGGTAAAGTGTTATTATATAACATTTATAGCCGTTACTCTGCTCAAAATAAGATGTTGCAGTTACACAGCATAAAATAATATTTTAATAAAAGCACGTGTTTTACATGTGGAGCATGAAAAGTTTGTGCATGTGACAGTATGGCCATTAAATACCCGACGGGGTATATGTAAGGAGGTCGTCTTGCAAATGGACCTCAGGCGGAAGATCCTTCACGGAACCCAGGGATCTAGGATCCTGTTAAGAATGTTTGGCATAGTTACACATATGAAATCTTGCACATTAAATGAGGCTGATGTTTCATAGAAATGGTTTGTGAGTCAGTGTTATTATGCATAATTATTGAATTATTAATCATGCACTCAAATGATACGTTTTAGTAAAGATGATTTCATCATGAAACCATAACTGCTCACTAAGCTTAAAGCTTCCATAGTCCGTATATGTATCTAAGGTAAAGATCAGGATAAGAAATGAGGAGAACGAGATGAAGAGTATAGTTCTTAAAATAGACGTTGTATATTAGAACGCTTCCGCAAATATAAAGGTTATGATGGAAAAAAAAATCGGAGCATCACAAGTTGGTATCAGAGTCTTATTTTATGTGGACTAGGGTTGTCTTAGATTAATAACTTAAACTTGAACTTTGGAGGATGGTGCTAAGTTTTAGAATATTGTCTATGCTACTTTAAAATAATTAACTTATATGTAAACTCAATCAGATTATCACTAATTGCTTATCCTGGTCGATATAGCCATATGGGATGGTGTCTAGGAAGGTTGAAACGGCTGAGTTGTGGACTTCCAATAGGTCGCAGATTATATTTGCACCGCACGGATCCTGGCTCCTCGTGATACCTGCCTGGCCATTTCATATTGTAGTCAGATGGATTAGTAAGAATTGGTGATTTGAATAAAATAAAAAGATATGTGGAATAAGAGAAATAGATTATGAACCCACAGGATTAAAATTTTATGACCTGAGATTTTTATATGATTTGAGAAAATGTTTTAGTAAAATTCCCTTAATTATGTTGAAGAATAGTGATCAAATATCAAATGATCATTATAAGAGATGGCAACTAATGATCGTACTCACCAGGTTCAACTAACTTAGTGGATCATGTTAGTACAACATTGGGGGTAAAGTTGCAAAGTTCGGAAATATATATATATATATATATATATTTTTTCAAATTTTTGATCAAAGCGGACAACTATAAAGGGGAAGAGATTGTTTGAATACAAGGATTTAAGTACCATATCAACCAATATAAGACTTGCAAACAAATCGACACAAATATAACAAAAATGTAAAGGAAGAGACATGAGACAAAAGATGCTAGCCCACACAGAAGCACTTCGCCGTTGTTCTTCTTTAAATGGTAGAACAAAACCGTACAAATCAATACTACGACAAAAATACACCCAACCATTTGCAAAGAAGTAATCACTCAAAGGTGATATGTATAGAGAGTTATAACTCAAACCTCACACAAAAGTAATAAATCAATCTTAAATGATTAGTGTAAGGAGAACACTTCTCAAACCTAACACAATTTTAAAAACTTTTAAAGTAGTTGAACAAAGATTAGGAAATAGGAAGTGTTTATCTCAGACTACTTACAATATGAAGAACTTACAATGATGATCTAGTGGTGGTGTGATAATCTGTCTAATAACTATAGTTTTATTTAGAAAATTAAATCATAAGGTTGAAGAACATGTAGATGTTCTTGAGGTGTTCTTGAGAAAGATTAGAGAGAGGCAATAGAATTTTTGGACTAAAAGTATCCCAAAAGATAGTTTTGAGACCTGGAGAAAAACCTTACCTTTAAACATTTTTTGGGAAATTTCGGGTTCAAGTAGACGTCCCACATTGTGCACCAAGTGAACGTATGCATACAAAAAAAAGATCGACCATTGAAAATACTGGCATATTAAATCACTTTACAAAATGCATGTCCGCATCGACTTTGACATCTTTGTGTATTAAATGTTGTTTTTTTCACAATTGAGCAAGTGTGTTAGATCTAATTAGCCCCAATTAGATAGAAAGTTCTATAAAGTTAGCATAATTAATTGTAGTCCATTTAATTGTAATTGTAATTGGACTTGGGCTTGGGCTTTGAATGTAATGGGCCATATATAAGGAGTCTTAGGGTTGAGAGGAAAGGTTATGAGAGTCGACTCCTAATTTCGTGTGTGTGTTTTCCACGGTGTTCTTGGTGTAATTGCAATTCTCCAATCAATAATATGAGTTTGGCTTGATTCATCTCTTCCTCTACCTAAATCTGTATGTGTATTATTCTAACAAAGTGAAATCCAATAAATCTGATTTTCAAACATTAAGATGAAAAATATTGACTTTTTACATGGTTTATTAATATATATATATATATATATAGGGTTGATTTCCGTTACAAACCACGTCAATTCGTACAAACCGTACAAACCGCATGAAACCAATATTTTTTTATTAATTTTTTCACTTTTTCTTAGTTATTAGGGTTGATTAGTAAATAATATATTAAAAAATTTCATCAAGATTACATGAAGGTTGGTGAATCAAGAATACGTGAAACAAGATTCATCAAATTGAGGGTTTCATGAATCAATTCATTTTCATGTAGAAAGAATAATAATTTCATGAAGAAAAGAATTATATGAAACAAATTAATCATATTAAACACTTTCATGAAAAAAAATTATTCAAATAAACAATGAAACACGCGGTTTGTACGGTTTGTACGAATTGACGTAGTTTGTATTTGAAATCTCCCCTATATATATATATATGTAAAGATCTTGGATTTCTTTTTATAAAATCTCATCTAAAAAGAATATTCAAATTTTTCCAAAGTGTCCCCATTTTTATAAAAACGCATTTTATAAGATCTCTCTAAAAATAAAATCAATTTTTTTTTGTTATAAAACAAATTTTTTAAAACTCTTTTGAGATTTAATATTAAAAGACATTTTAAAATAAACTCATCCAAATCGAGATTAAAAAATGTTTATACCACTTAATATCATTCGGATGACAACCTCATCTTGACTCAGATTAGAGTTTTTAAACAATTGAAGGTACACATTTTTTGACTTTCGACATGAATCTCACGGTAATGTGGCGCGTTTCCCGAGAGTCCGACGCTCATGGATTATTTGACTGAATGTGATTCTTTACTTGATTCCCAATATATCATAAATATAGAATCAAGTAAATTTGTTAATCAAATAAACAATTTGTTTATTTGTAATCATCAAAACAACTATATATAGAAATGTATAGAGATGTTACACATGAGCAACAATAGATCAGTCTAAAAAATACTCAATATATGTATGGATCAAAGTAGTTGTGTTTCAAAATATTAGACTATGTTAAGAGTCAATATCATTTAGTTGAAATATATCATGCATCAATAAAACTACGACACACCACTATGACATATAAAGAGGTTATTTAACACATTAGAAGGAAATGTTATAGCCACATACGGAAGTGAAGATATCATGAATGTAACCATACAACTAAGTCATTCGCTAGGTAAAGGATCGGGACAGCACCCAAGTCAAAACTAAGGTAGATGCCAAGTATAGGAGCTATTTACAAACTATTTAACGATATGCTAGAGGCTTGTTTTAGAGACAAGACTTTGAGGTTGTAACCAAGAATGTGATAGGTGAGAAAGCCAGTGACTAACCATTTAAGGTTAAGACATATGTCAAAAGATCATAATTACCCTTTATGCAATAAGTTTAATAAGAAGCATTGGTGAGTACGTCGAGTAGGTAACATAAGGCTCTAACAATATGGAAAGTCAAGACACACATAAAAATTACATAGAGAGATGCACTTGCCATAAGTGCGATATGACGGGGATATTAGATCAAGTTGTCTTAAACTTCAATATAGTTCAACAAAAGTGTAAATGGCCATATAAGGTAGTTAAGGACGAAAATTAGAAAGAGGAAGTAGAGGTAAGGAACATGACATATTTGATGGCATCAAAGGAATCATTGTTAATGTTTCCGGTGCGATTCTTGTCAATAATTATTGTGTTATAATTTTATTCGACTCAAGTACATATAGAAACTTTGTTTCACTATTTCAACAGAATTCTAATAAGAGTTGTTAGACCTCATTTACAGAGAATTATGAACCAGAATTGTTCATGTGCAGATGAACAGAAGTTTATCTTCTGATCCCACTCATCACAGAGACGCCCAGAGGTTGGAAGAACCTCTGGACTTCAACAGATGCAACATACGCGCTCCTGATGACGTGGACTGTACACTATCGATGTAATTAGTTGTGGAACTGGATTTGTTACTAGCTTAGCTTACGTGCCAATTTCTAATAAGCTAGACTGTTGACTTTTATCATTGTAATCGTATAAATAGCTCTATTCATGAATGTAATAAAAATGATCAAAAAAGATATTTTGGGAGCTAATTGTGCATTCCATTAAACGTATTGTAATCGACTTCCAGGTTATCAATACGAATTAACAATTGTTCTTCATTATTGTTCTTACTGTTCTTACTGTTAATTGCTATTAACTAGTATTAAATCATAGATCTACTTTGTTTCCGCTCGTATTTCATTATTTGATCTATCGATTCATTGTTAGAAATGGATTTCGGTTCCAACAAGATTTATGTAGTAGTGGTCAAATAAAGGTTAATGAGATTGTTGAATATTATTAGCAAGAAGTTAAGTTTAAACGGATTTGATATATTATTGGGATAGTTCATCGTCAAAGAACAATGTTCAATTACTTTATAAGAAAAGAATGATGATTAGATAATGTTTAACCAAAACTTTGAGGATTCTTTGATCAGTCTTAACAGTAGGATGTTACTCTGTTAGGTTGATGTGTTTAGATAAATTTGATATAATGTTAGGATTGATTGATCAATGAAGAATGATGCTAGAGTGGTATGTGAAAAGAATATGATTAAGATATAACCCGAACTAAGGATTAGTATACATGTATAATGATGGGTAACCAAGATAAGTATGGATGACTAGGGACATGAAATGGTCTATTGGATGTGTAAAATTTTATTAGGGGATATCCCATTTGTAGAGGAATTAGGATAACGATATAAGATGAAATTTGAGTGTATCAAGAGTTTAACTATATATTATGAGATACAGTCGTATCCAAAGGAAATCGACATTCGTAATTACGATCAAGTGTTATAATAGATTTACAAGGATGCTCGAATAGTAGATAACTGCAAGTAAGGTGCAAGAAAATAAGGATGAAAGCTAGAAGCGTTATATTTAAGATTGTGGTATTTCTAAGTTATAAGTTGAGAAACTCCGAAGCAAGAAAATACTCTTGGTTGTTAGTTAGTTGGAGTTAGTGTCATGGATAAAAAAGTTGAATTGGAAATAGAATAAGAAAGAATAAATGAAAACCCCATATATGTTAAGTAGGATTTAATTTCGAGGACGAAATTCTTATAAGGAGGGGAGAATTGTAACACCCCGTTTTCAGTATTAGAATAATGACAAGATTATTACCATTTAGGTACCTTAACTCTTTAGAATAAATATTAAGCATGATGATATTATAGCAAGTTGGTGAGATCTGATAGATTATTTAAAGTATTTATCTGATATAGAGATATTTACATCAGATGTAAAAATTAAGATTTTAATGTAAAATACTAATATCCTTGGAAATAGGATTTCGAAGATTTAAAAAATATCATTGTCGGAAATATATAGGAGAAAAGTATATCTGATTAATAATCATCGACATAAAATTTCTATAATATAGTTTATATATATATATATATATGATTTAATGGTTTAATCGTTTACATATATAATATTAATATTTTAATATTATTTTATTTAAAAGGTTTTATCATTTTAATTAAATTAGCTAGTCGTATGGATTTTTATGAAATGCGACTAATATGCTTTTGGAATCAGCGATTTATAATGATCACAATGAAACTTTCAGATTTGAAAACTGACAATGTTTTAACTATAGGACTGATTCGATATTAAATATAACGTTTATATCAATTCTAGTGCTTAAAAGGATTTAGAAGTTATGGAATGCATATATATTTGGACTCAGCTATTCATGTAGATCATGATGACACTTTCAGATTCGATAAAGAATAAAGTTTTTATTTTAGGGTCACTTGACCAAAACGATAGAAATATGTCTTTTCTGGATTATAGAAATATCGGTTTAACACCGAATTTCATATTTATATACATTGAAAAATATAGATATTGTAAATGTCAAGAAGATCAAAATATGAGTACAAAAATTTACACAACTCAGAAAAAGATATAGCAATAACATGCCTATGAATAGATAATATTGAATAGGCCTCAAATATATATTCATATTAAAATTTGGGATTATGTATTTAAAGTTATACCGATAAATACATTAGTATGTATAATAAATAAAATATTTTATATAAATTATATATATATATATATATATATATCGCTTAAGTATACTTAATCAACAAGAAAATGAACCACCTCCATGACCCGCGCCCTCATCTCTTCCCATCTCATTCCAATTCAGTATAAATACGAAGCTTCGGATTCATTCAATTCACACCAAAATTTTATACGAGATATACAGAGGGCAAGAGTTAGATCAACAAGCTAAATCAAGCATTGCGGTTAAAATAATCAATGTGAGTATGTTATGAGATTTTCTGGGATGCATATATGTTATATAATTATATTTTCTGAATTTTGATTAAATATTTTTAATTGTTACCCTGCTCATAATAAAATGTTATTGTACAATAATTTAGTCGTTACTCTGTTCAAAATAAAGTTTATTATACAACGTTTCTAGTCGTTACTCTGATCAAAATAATGTGTTTTAATACAACATTTCTAGTCGTTACTTTGCTCAAAGTAAAATATTTTTATAAACATTTATAGTCGTTACTCTGCCCAAAATAAAGTGTTATTATACAACATTTATAGTCGTTATGCTGCTCAAGGTAAAGTGTAAAGTGTTATTATATAACATTTATAGACGTTACTCTGCTTAAAACAAGGTGTTACGGTTACTTTGCATAAAATAATATTTTGATAAAAGCACGTGTTTTACATGTGTAGCATGAAAAGTTTGTGCATGTGAAAGTATGGCCATTAAATACCCGACAGGTTATAAGTAAGAAGGTCGTCTTGCAAACGGACCTCAGGGGGAAGATCCATCACGGAACCCAGGGATCTAGGATCCTGTTAAGAATGTTTGGCATACTTACACATATGAGATCTCGTACATTAAAGGAAGATGGTGTTTCATAGATATGGTTTATGAGTCAGTGTTATTATGCATGATTATTGAATTGTTAATCATGCACTCAAATGATATGTTTTATGAAAGATGATTTCATCATGAAACCATAACTGCTCACTAAGCTTAAAACTTACGTATTCCATATATGCATCTTAGGTAAAGATCAGGATAAGAAATGAGGAGAACGAGATGAAGAGTATAGTTCTTAAAATAGACGTTGTATATTAGAACGCTTCCGCAAATATAAAGGTTATGATGGGAAAAAAGAAATCGGAGCGTCACATTTGTAGTCGGAAGCGTGAGAAGAATCGTCACCAGAGGGGTCAGAATAAGCCATAAAACTGAAGTAAGCTTGTATTTCTTCATCGGGTTCGTGGTCATCATGATGTAGCCAATGTTCATCTTCCGCCATTAGAACTTTGTCGGCCTGTTCTTGTTTGGCAAGCATTAATTTGTAGGTGAAGTAATTGGCATCTTTGACAACTGGCTTCTTGCACTCACGAGCATAGTGACCAGTCTTGCCACAGTTGTAGCACAAGCTCTTTTCACCTTTGAATTTATCTTCCGGTTTGCCCGTTGGACGGGTTTCTTCGTTTCTTGGCTTTTTCTCAAACGTTGCTCTACGTTCGAAGTTCTTTGGTCCCGAAGCATAAAGTTTTTGGTTGGGATTGTATCGGCGAGAATTTACGTTGGGAGGACTGAGTGAGAAACGCCAACTGTTGTTAAAATTGGGCGATCTCGGGATCATCGAATTCTTCGTCATGTATTTCCGGAAGGGTTTCTTTTGGTGGTTGTGGAATGCTTCGGGTGGTGTTGATTTCTTCTTTGGCAACGAGAACAATTGGGTCGGAAGGTTTCTTCAGTTTGTTGGCTCCCATCATTTCGAGGACCTCGTCTTCATCTTGTTGCAAAGTTTTGAACACTTCATGAAGATCGAGCTCAGCAAGGAATTTGCTATGTTTAATTTGATTAGCAAATCGTCGCCATTTGGGATGAAGATTACTAATAAATTTCACATTGTTTTCGATTTTTGTCTTTTGGATATCATTCTTTCTTAGTTCATTCAGCAGGTGAACAAATCGTTCATAAGTGTTCATTTGAGTCCCGATCTTTGTTCCAAGCATGATCTTTTCAATTTGTGCCCACATTCCTTTAGCCGTTCTACAATGGCTGTCAATGCTCATATAGATATCATTTGGGATGCTCATGAGAAGTTATGACCGGGAAAGTTCATCTCCTTTGGCTACCTTTTCTGCTTCAGGAGTGTATTTGGATTGTGGCTTAATTTCCTTCGTTGTAGGCATTGGAGGGACATTGTTTGGCATGGCTGGTTTGTCTTGATATATAATTGGTGGTGGTCCGACATTGATAGAATGCATGATTTCTTCACGAAGGTCATGTCTATCAATGAAGTCTAGGAATCTATCTTTCCATTGTGAGTATTCTCCTCGGAAGACAATTGGTGGCTTGGTGTCGGAACCAATGGCCATGGCTTCTAGAGTAGTCATCGTACTTGACAGAGTGATATCAATCAACGAGTTTTGAAAAAATTCTAGGAGTTCTTTTAAACTAAAAAAAATTAGATCTCGACTTTTTTTCTAAAATAAACTGGGTGCAATAAGAGTTTATATCGGGTATAATGAGCGCGACAAGAATTTATATCAGGTAAAACGATGGCGACAAGAATTTAAATCGGGTATTAATGTATCGACAACTTTTCTTATCGAGTCTAAAGGATGCGATAAAAAAATAAATATTGAAATTCCATTTTACTAAAGTTTTAAGGTGTGTAGTTGAGAACCCTTAAACCAGAAAAGCTGTAGTAGTCAGATACACTGAGTTTTCTAACAAAAGAGAAGCAAAGGTACTACAGATTAAACTAGAATAATTAAAGTAACAAGGGAATTACTAGGGTTTAATGTGAGTAATTGAGAGCCGTTAAATCAGAAAAGTAGCAGAAGTCAGAGACTCTGAGTTTTCCAAAAAAAGAGAAGCAAAACTCTTACAACTTAAACTAAAGTAATTAAGATGATTTTAAACACAAGAATTTCGAGAAAAAACAAATTTAGTCGATATTAAGGATGAAAAAAAAACTTGTCGATATGTAAAGATGCGATATAAATTTTTATCAATATACTAAGGTGCGATATAAATTCTTTTCGATATATATGGATGGGATAAGAATTCTTGTCGATTCAAGCTATGAACGCTTAAATCAATAAGATTTTTGGACAGAAAATAAATCGAGATTTTTTACCTTAATTTTTTTTCGAATTCAACCAGAATTAGATCAAAAACTCAGATCATCTCCCTCTGATAACAATTGTTGATCCCAGAATATGCATCAAGTACGAATATAATACTAATAATATATGAATTACACTATGAATATGAAGAACGTAAGTCGTATATATCACTTGTAGATTTGGTTACAATGTACGCGTAATGATATCGACTCTCTAATATGATCGCACACACTAAATAATGACCCTAGACCCCTACTTATATGAATGGGAGAAACGATATAAGGAAAGTAAGTATTAAGACATTATACACTTGTCTTAATTACAAAATAGAGTGTTTCCTTATTTGACACAATTAATTCTAACCCTAAAAACCTATATCAATGAATATTGAGTGATTATAGAGTTTCTTCAACACCACACCCTGAGCCGAGCCCTAGCCCTCACCAACCCAAATGTCCCTGAAATGTATATCCAAGAAGTCTGGCAAACCATGTATATCTAGGATGATAATACACTCTCGGGTAGCTTTGGCCTACCAAACGATGTTGAGGGACCCGTCGAGGTTCCTGTAACAAAAAAGAAGATCGCCAGAATATTCAACTTACCAAAACCTATTGTTGAAGTCGAAGGCGAAAAGATATCCAATCTAGATCTCGTTCCAAATCCCTCAACAAACGCCCTATTGAAGTTGATCAATTTTCTGGGTTACAACGAACGACTCACGAAGCTATCAGATTTTAAAAGAAAGAAGTTACCCTCAAGGTTGAACGTTCTGGTGTCCATACTCAACAAGAGCCTCACATGTAAGATTGGCTCTCTGGACCAAGCAAGCAGAAACATCCTCACTATCATGTATGGGATGTACTTTAATCACCCTCTGGACAACGCAAGCCTAATTTTTCTAGAAATGGGTGCTGCTGCAAACCTAAAGGATCTAAACCAGAGCAATGGAAAAGCTATCCCAGCACTCATGTTTCCTCATTTTCTGGCCCTGTTCATTCATCCAACACTATCACATCCAAATGTTCCATCCCTTCAACCATTCTGCAAAATATCAACGATGAGCTCTCTCAAACCAACAATTGATAACAACGAATTCTCAGTTCAGCAAAAATTATCCAGGTATATGCTTGACCTTATAACTCCAACCGCTCCCAATCTTATTTCTTATAGGATCCCTTTGGTATTATCAGAACAGAGAATATCTACCTAGAGCATTTAGAGCCTAGAGTAGAAAGTAAGGGTTAAGTGAGCCAGAGGTTGAAAATAATCGGAGTGAACAACCGAGTGCCTCTACCCATGCCGAGAGACTTTGAAGAGAAAGTAAAGAAGATGTCCATAGAGACTCATATGAGCGTATCTCGTCGAGTCCAACTAGAGCAACCATAAATACTGACGTAGATGTCAACACATCTTCACTCATTGAAACAGGACTGCTCAGTCCAAACCCTAACCCTCAACCTAACCATGTGGAAGGAATTCTTCATCTCTCCACAACAAGCCCAACAGGGGAAACCACAACATTTTCAAAATCCTTTTAAAAGGATGATGATGAAATTATAAGAGTTCAGTCGCCCCAGGACTCGCCACCTCCCACACACGTTGACGTCTCCGTGACCAACGAAAACTTAGGAAATACAGAGGGTACATCCATACCCTCTCCTAGAGTAGAGCTGATGAAATCCTATCAGAGGGGTTATAGCAAGATGATGCACCACTTACCGTAGTCTTCGGACTCCTCCAAAGTAAGCACACGTTTATTGACTCTCCACCCTCTAATGTTAGAAATAAAGTCAATGACGTCAGAACATCCGAAGAGGTGTCTCTTAGGAGCCTCAAAGACAGGATGGAAGTCCCTCCACGCTCAACGTCCAAACAGGCGTGAACGAGGGCCTCTCTGTACCACTTCTGAGTTTGTCACAAATGCAGTGTTCAGTTCATTTGTTGGTCAAATTCAGGGATCTCTGGGGGATCTAAAACAAACCGTTCAAACAGCTGAGTCAAATCTTCAATCAGAGATCACGGCTCAAAATTTCCTCGTCTGCCAAGTCCAGAGCACTCAAAAAGAACACACTCATGCTCTGGATCCTCTTAAAAAGCTGTTAACTGATACTGAAGAGGCACAGAGGAATTCTGCAAATGACCACATCAACAGATTGGATGTTGGAACAAAGCCAATGCAGAAGCCATCTTCCACATTCTAAATGATATCCCTTCACAAGAAGCTACCATTTCTGTCTTAGAGTATGGATCATTAGTCGCAGATATTCAGAAGTTGATCAACGTTGTTGTGCCCTCAAAAGCCTCCACCTCAAATGCCTCTGCTCTTATACGCCAATCGGACTTAGCATCCTCCCAAAAGGCTATAATGGACAGATTCAATGGCATCAATGCTCAGTTCGTATCAAAGAACAACTCGAGCTCAAATGACTTAGATCATAAGGTATCTACCTTAGATACCTCTGTCTCAAAGCTAACTTCTTTAGTTAGCTAGAAGAAAAGAAAAAGGCCAAGGAAGCTAGAGCCTGCAAGAAGGCTGAGGTGAAGAGGAAAAGGTCTGAGGATCAGGATCCTGATTCTCAGAAGAGGGAGAGTGCAGTTAAGAAGATCAAAATTGAAAATTTTGATTGTGCTCAAGCTCCGAACAAAGGTGAAGCCTCTGCCTCTCCACCCTCTGCCCCCCCCCCCCCATCATCAACAACGAAACAAGCCTTTTCACCAACACCTCTGGCTGTTAATTCTGGTACGCTTCCCAAAGATCCAGACATGGCAAAGTTCATACTTGAACTTCTAGGAAACAAGAGAAAGCCAGAAGCTCAGACTTAGAAGACCAACCAATCCCAAGCTCAAATGTCCACATTTAAACCCTTTGATCAAACACCTTCTACAAACATCCCCAAGGCACAACCTCCAAAACCTCAAGCTCAAATAAGCGAACCCATATCTACCAGTGCAAGAACCAGAGCATATCCCGCACCCTCTGAAACTATCCCTCAAATTCATATCACAAAACCACCTGTCTCTGAATCAAGCTCACATGCTCATATCTCTGAACCTGCGAAAGATCAATCCGAACTTAAAGCCCAAGCAGATAGATTGAAGAAAGAGATATCAGATAAAAGGAAGGCAAGCATACGGGAGGAACTAAGGAAAAATGATGCATTTCGAATACCTACTTCAATAGAAACTGAGCACAGGTGCATGTACGTAGCAACTGAACAAAAGGTCTATTTGATGCTTCCAAATTTTGCCGATAATTACAAAGTAAGCGATGATGTCAAAACAAGATTCATGAATCACAGACAAATGAGGAAAGATGCCCTCACAACTTCCCCAATCAAATGAATAACTAGGGTCAAGCACGTAAAATTTGAAAACACAGAGTTGGTGTATACAACATATGAAGTAGAAAGGGAAGATGATAAGAAACATTACTTCTGTGATAATGATCTCTTGTCAATCAATCCTTCTGATTTGATACAACTGGGAAGGTTCATGAAGAATAAGATGAATCAATGGAAAGATAATCAAGACAAAGTAGCTTTCTTCAGAATCATTAACTGTATCGAAGCCTTTATAAAATACAGAATGCAGGTGGATTTTCAAACCAGACTTGATCATAAAGTAACTTCCTTGAGTATCACTGCACTAAACGAAGAAAGTGAAGGCATTGAACATCTCCCAGTTGGGCAAATATTGACAGAACCCGAAGATGGTATTGTCTTCTAGAGACAAAGGAGAAAGAGTTTCTTTAGAATAAAAGAAGCTCACAAGTATTCCACTGGAATAGTGGAAATAGTCAAAGGGTATGCATCTCTTCAGAAGGAAGCCAGAGGCAAAAAGGCTCATGACATAATTGTAGCGGTAAGGATGGATAAACAACTTAATATAATCGTAAAGCTTAGGCAAATCACAGATCAACTCCACAAGATTATCACATTCCATCCTGATGCTCCGTTTTAATCTTTACATTGTAATTCTTTTGTTGTTTGTCTATTAAGAAATGAACTTCTGTTTTTATAATATATTTCTTAATTCTGGAATTCATACTTAGGGGGAGATTGTTAGAATTTGTTTTGTGAAAGTATGAAGCAGACGTGAAAGACCTGCACTAAGATTTTCAAATAAGCTACTACCAAACGTGAAAGACAAGTAAAATTACCAACTTAGCTCCAAATATGAAAAGTGGAAAATAAGATAACAAAATGACTCAAATTGGGATATAATGTGTAAAATATACTACCTAAGCCTACTAAATACGTGCTTAATATAGTGAAATCTCACTACATATCACACCCCTAAACTTAAATTGTTGCTTGTCCCCAAGAAACGAAAAGACAAAAATTGCAAATGACTCAAAGGGAAAAAAATAAAATATATATATGATCATCTCAGTGAGTGCACACACATATGAGAGCATACCTGGTTTGAAGAGCATAGCCTTTTATAAATCTCAAGTGAGCCATTTCAATCATAACCGGCTGTATGAACTAACAAGTAGCATGACACTTATTCTTGAGGAACACCACACACATTTTGACCACATATCCTTTTTGTTTTCTGTATATATCTTTTTTCTCATTATACATTTCCCCAAGACACAGTTTCATGTTTTTGAACATATGCACTAGGTTCCTATGGAACTTTGCTAATGCATTGGCACTCTCATTTCCATCTATTATATAGGTATTCTTTTTGAGAAATGGAATTATGTGTATATTTTTGTATAAGCTCCTAAGCTCCCACCCCCAAACTTCAAATTTTCAATGTCCTCAGTGAAAATAGAGGTACCCTTGATTTGTGTATATGGGGTTGATCATGAGACAGTGGCATGTGTGTGTGGTGTAGCCCAAAAATCTATGTAGTGCTAGTGTTAGTACATACCAGGTTATCAAGAAAAATAACATGATTCTGAAGAATTATTTGGGGTATGGTATCAAATGCAGCTCTCAAATTGTGCAATCATGCAACTCTCTAATAACTATATTTTATTTACGACTTATCCCAGACACACACATACACACACATATATATATACATATATATTATTTACTATTATATATATATATATATATTTGACTTATTTATTTAATACTAGATATATCTATATATATATATATATATATTGGAGAATAAGTTGAGTGATTTAAACCTGCCCTTTACCCTTTTGGAGTAGAAGTGCCCTCAGAAGCCTTTGTTGCAGCCTTCCTTTTCTGCATCCTTTCCTTCAGCTTCTGGTTCCGTGCTACAAGCTTCCTGTTCTCTAATTTCAAGTCGCGAATTTTCACCCTCAACATCATGTTGTGTCAACTTCCAGACTCTTCTTGAGTTGGTTCACTCTTTCCTCATTATTCTCATCCACCAGCTGGATCTTCTCTGAAAGATCCGCTTTAATTTCTGCCAGCTTCTTTTCGAACTCATTACCCTGCTCCATGAGACAGTGAAACATGCTACTATTTTGTGCTGTTAGGTCTTCTGTCATCCTTGTTACATCCACAGTCTCTCTCTTTCATCCTAGCCAGACTCTTCATATCTATGACCCATTTCTCCCCAGACAGTCCCTCCATAACATCCTCATCAAAAGTGGGCACCCCAGCTTTTTCACATAACAAGTGGATTAAACCAGGGAAGTAAAGCCTTCCGTGGTTTCTTCCACTACAGTAAAGAATGGATTGGTGTGCTAGCTCTCCTACATTGATTTTTGTCCCAGTCATAACAGCAAATAGAAGGACAACCATGTCTACATTAAGTGTACTGTCATGGGTAGTAGGATTTAAGGAATGATTGATGAAATTTACCCAAACATTTGCTTCCGGAGTTAGCTGGTTGGCCCTAAACACTCTTAACATGAAATTCGGATGAGGCTCCCATTCAGATCCAGCCCTTCCTAGACATCCTATCATCTCATCTAGTTGATTCATTGTGGCATTGTTCAAGAGGTTCTCATATTCATTACACTCAGGTGGTATGACACCTAACACATATTGGTGGCCTCTGGTGATATGGAAACATGTTTCCCCCTTATCTTTACAGTAAAGGTGCTAGCAAAATGTAATTCAGAATATACCTCTTTGATGATGGTGCTATTGACAGGCTCCTTTACCTTGCATACCCCAGTCCAGCCATGACCTTGTATGACCTCTCTGATGAACTCAAATTCTGTCACACTTTTTTCACCTAAACAGCAAAAAATTCAATGTCGCACCCGTCCTTCCAAGGAAGCAAATAACACTCCGGAGAGCTTATTTCATTTGGGTGTTGGTTGTCCTCTTCGTCTGTGGAGATAGAGGTGGATAACCCTTCAATAAATCTATCTGAAATAAAGACCAAGTTTGAGCTTACCTGACCTCCGATAGTGGTTATCGGAGGGTTTTCGCTGCTCAGCTCAGTGGTGGTTGTGGCGGCGTCGACCATCAAAGTATCGACAAGTGTTTCCCTAGTGGTTGGTCGGAGAAGATATCGTCGCCGTCCTGTGCTTCTTCTGGCTGGGTTGTGTAAATCACCATTGACATTGATTCCTCGAAAATCGGTGATAGCTGAGGAATTAGATTTAGATCGGGCTGTTGGTTTCGCCTTATTGGTGGTGGTGAGGGTTTAGTGGGTGGCGCCGACGAACGATGTGGCGGCGACGGAGAACGAGTTGGTGGTGACAAAACCCTAGGCGGAGGAGATGGACGAGGGGGTCTGGGTCGTGGTGGTGGGGGCGATGGGTTTCGTACCCTCGGAGGAGTTACCAGTGGTGCGTCGACCGTCGATGGTCCTTCAGTATACGATGTTGCTTCGTCCTTCGTTTGCCGGCGACTACTATGACGAACCACCTGCGGGTCTCTTACAGCAGCTCTCTTAACTCTCGCCATTCTTCGATTTTAGTCAGAAAGAAAATGAAAGGAAAGAGCCGTTCCAAAGTCTTGATGAGGAAGTTTAGCAAATGATGGTAACTGAATAGATAAGAATGAGAATTTAATGTGTATTTAAAGAAAAGCACAAATCGAATCCTTTTTGGGTTATGAAGAGGTACAAAAAGCTACTTTTTCGGATATGATTCCTATCTAGTAGGTTATAATGGAAACAAAAAGAGGGTGGAAGCAAGCAAAATTGTCACACCCCGCTAAAGCGGAAACACAGGGACTGATAGTTCAAGATTTCATAGCAATAGGGCGATAACAACACAAATTGTCCAATCAAATATAAAACACATAAAACTGAACACTACATCATACCAGTTCAAGTTTTAACAAAAAAAGAAAGAAATAAGATGTTCTACAAAACAATTTCAAATTTAAACGTGGTTGATGTTGATGGACCCCAAACACAAGCATTTTTAGTTACCCTTTCTTACCCCTGAAAAGCATGAATAAAACAAGGCCAACTACAAAGAGTTGGTGAGTTCACAGGTTTTAAATATTATAAACATCTTTTGCAAAAATGAATATTGAGTAAAATACTTTTATGGCACTTAAATAATCTTTACATCATAAAACGTTCAAAGCATTTTTGTACCCTAATTATAAGTAATGAGTCACCACTAAACCTTCGACCACAAAAATATTTTTAGTTCTACCTCAGCGGTGGACCTAAAGTCCACATGTGTAGAACCTTCTTTTTAGTTCTACCTCAGCGGTGGACCTAAAGTCCACATGTGTAGAACCTTCTTTTTAGTTCTACCTCAGCGGTGGACCTAAAGTCCACATGTGTAGAACCTTCTTTTTAATTCTACCTCAGCGGTGAACCTAAAGTCCACATGTGTATAACCTTCCCTTTTAAGTATAGTGCACCCCTACCTGTAGTTTCCTGGTGGGATTGCTATCCACACCCTACTTCTCGGTTTTTAGGTGGGATTGTCCATCCAATAGCGCTATCCACATATACCCTCGGCTCCTCACTTGAGTTAATAGTAGTGTACAAACTTTTATGGAACATTTTACTCAATACAATCTATTAGTGTACATGCCTTAGTGCCCAAAATCAACAATTTCATATTGTTTCACATTCGGTAATGCAAATAGCTCAAATATTTCATTTAATCATGCTTTCCACCCCAAAACGTATAAAATACTTTAAAAATGGGGCTGTGAATACTCACATTAAAGCAAAAGCTCCAATTAACAAAAAACGATCCACACCTACTCGTCGGACTAACGTTCCCCTATCAAAGAGAAATACCCAAAAAAGTTACTTATGTGTCTAAAAGTTACTTATGGGGGTGAATACGTCTTAAGCTTATAAATGTCCACATGCATCCAACTTGATTGTCTATAGTCCAATTATACATAATGCACCTATGCTCGTTAATATAGTAATTTATACCGTAAATTGTGTTATAAACCATCAAATGATCAATAATTGTTAAAATCAAGAAATTCCAGAATTTCACTTCTGGACAGAAACTTATAGTACTCAAAATGATCAAAATATAGATACTTCCAAAAAGACATAGCTTCCCATATTTTTATATGTGATATATTACTGGGTTATGGTGATTGTGACCAAATTTGATGCATTTTGGACATGTAAAAATGATTCAAATAATTTATTCAATGCAAAAGGTCACAACTGGCATGGCAGATTACACCATGTTAGTAAATCACTCATTTGAGGAGTTCTACTTAGTGTTTTCTAGAATTTCCAGTTGTATTGGAATCATAACTCATAAAGGAAACCTTTGAGATAAGAATCACTGATTTTGAAGAAGTTATGAAGGAGATATGGCACTACAAAGTTGCATGCACACTTCTGTCATTAGCTGACAGATTGCACACTTAACTTTAATAAATTGGTTAATACCTCAAAACTTCATATTTTTGAATGAAACTGGATTCATATGAATCCTAACTCATAAAAGAAAGTTTTAGAAGAAAAATCATGCATTAACGACAAATAACAAAGGAGAAACTATCACACAAAGTAGAGTTTATCTGCTGGTGGTTTCACAGATTGCACACCTAAAGTATTTTAGGTGTTTGGAGGGTAAAAACTCCATATTTTTAAGTGATTCCACTTGAAAACTGATTATAACTCATAAAACTAACTCTCAAAAGAAAAATCATTCTTTTTCATTGTGTTTTGAAAGATATATGGCCATTTGAACATGCATGCACAAATCTGTCATTGGTTGACAGTTTGCACACTCATTTTGTTTCAATTAGTTGGAACCTCAAATCACCATATTTTTTAATGAAATCAGTGGCATTTGAAAGGTAACTCATTAAGTTAACTTCCACAAGAAAAATCAAGTAATTTGGATGAGTATTCAAAGATTTATGGTCGTTCAAAGTAGGGTTTACCTACTGTTGAACTTCCAGATGCACATTCATCTTGTTATGAGCATTTGGGGGGTCAAAACTCAATGTTTTTGAGTGAAACCACTTGGATTAGAACCCCAACTCAGTAAATAAACTTTTAGAAGAAGATTTATAATATTTGAACATATTATATGCAAGAAATGGACGATTTGTGCACATGCATAAAATCTGTCAGCACCAAAAATCACCATTGTTGTTCAAAATCACATAAAATCATGTTTTCACCTATTTTCTTGAGTTTTATTGTTTGGATCATAGATTATCACCATTGTATAAACATTTTTACATGTTTTGGTGTATAATCTCTCCATAAACTCAGAAATTTCGGATATTAGAACAAGGTTTCTAAAGAATGCATGAAAAGTGGGGTTTTTACCCAAAAATGACAAGAAAAAGGTAAAAGGATGTTTGTGCTTACTTGATTGATGTATGGAGCCTCTACTTCTTGAAAAATATTGAATTTTTGATGGTGTTTTCCCTTGAAATTGGCTGGAAATAGTGATGGAAGAAGAGGGTTTTTGATTTATGACCTTTGGTTTTAGAGAGAGAGAGATGAGAGGAAATTTTGAACTTGGAAATGAACAAATGAGGAGAAAAAATGGTTTTTATATGCGGACAAGGGGGGGAAGTGGCTGGCCATGGATATGGCCCCCACCCAAGTCCATTAAAAAAATTACAAATTTATTTCAAGCCCAAAAAATTGTAATTAAAAGTCCATTTTCTCAATTTTTTCCTTTTTCCTTCAAAATATAGACCAAAAGTGTTTAAATTATATAAAAATAAAAGTTTTATATTTAGCATTCTAAACTATATATTTTATATAAATTAGGTATAAATTAGAGCATTTGGCACTGTATTGGACGTTTCAGACAGTTACAGGTCGGAACCGGACATTTTAAGCGACTACCGGAAATGTTAAGGATTTTTCGGCCATTCTAAACCAACTAAATCCTATTCTTATAACTTATCTAAAATAACACTAGTATAAACTTAATAAGAGCTAACTTGGTAGCTCAAATTTGACAGTTGTCACAGTCTCCCCCTGTTAGAGGAATGCTACTTCCAATGGATTCCTTTGCAAACAAGTGGGGATATTTTCCTTTCATGAAATCCTCTTGCTCCCAGGTAAATTCCGGTCTATACATTGAGTTCCAATGAAATTTTATAATCGGAATCTTATTATGCCTTAATCGTTTGTTCTCTCGGTCAAGAACTTCAACTGGTTCCCCCATAGCGCGCCTTTGTTCATTGACTTGAATCTCTTCCAATGGTAATTCTATCGATTCGTCAGATAGACATTTTATAAGATTCGATAAATGAAATGTGTCGTGAATGGCACTGAACTCTTGTGGCAGCCTGAGTTTGTAAGTGACTGCTCCGATTCTTTCCACTATCTCAAATGGTCCAATAAATCTAAGACTCATCTTGCCCTTCTTTCCAAAACGTATCATTCCTTTCCACGGTGACACTTTTAGTAGCACTTTATTGCCTACTTGGAACTCTAACGGTTTCTTGCGATTATCCGCATAACTTTTCTGGCGATCCTGTGCTGCTTTTAGTCTTTCTTGAATTGTCTTGATCTTGTCATTGATTTCTTGTACAATGTCTGGCTTTGTAAGTTGTCTATCACCAACTTCAAATCAACTAAGTGGAGATCTGCATTTGCGTCCATAAAGTGGTTCGTATGGCGCACATCGAATATTGGTATGATAGCTGTTGTTGTAGGAGAACTCGATTAACGGTAAATGATCATCTCAGTTACCTCAAAATTCTATCACACAGGCACGCAATATATCTTCTTAGGTTTGGATAGTCCTCTTCGTTTGCCCGTTCGTTCGAGGATGATAAGATGTGCTCAAATCCAACCTTCTGCCCAACGCTTTTTGTACTGCCTGCCAAAACCGTAAGGTAAAAGCGGTTGTCTCTGTCTGAGATGATAGAAATGGGTACTCCATTGTGTAGTTGCACACGTCTTTCCATTTTAAAGTCTTCTTGCATAGGCAGGAAGCGTGCAGATTTCGTGTGTCGATCCACAATAACCCAAATCGAATAGCGACCCTTCTTAGTTCTGGGAAACTTGGTCACAAAATCCATTGAGATCTGCTCCCACTTCCATTCTGGGATCTCTGGTTGTTGCAGAAGACTGG
This sequence comes from Silybum marianum, assembly GCA_036898165.1. Taxonomy (NCBI): domain Eukaryota; kingdom Viridiplantae; phylum Streptophyta; class Magnoliopsida; order Asterales; family Asteraceae; genus Silybum; species Silybum marianum. The sequence goes on along the minus strand of CM072540.1, from coordinate 6,454,311 downwards.
ATGGCTTTTGATGTTCAGCCTTGACTCTCGCGCAGGTTAGACATATACTTACATACAAGGCTACGTCCATCTTCATTCCTGGCTACCAATAATATTCCTTCGGTTCTTTGTACATCTTATCGGCTCCTGGATTGAATCGAATATCTGGATCGATGGACTTCATCCAAGATGGTTGATCGTAGATTACCAACCTTTGGTACCCATACTATATTCTTAAGATAATGCACTCCATCTTATTGTAATTCAAATCCTCTTTCTATGTGATGCAAGGTCTCATTCTTCAATTTCTCATTTTTTTTAAAGCTTCTTTTTGTTCTTCAAGAATTTGAGTCTTTAAACTCGTTTGAACCATGATTCTCATTGCTCGTGCTCTTGTCGACTTCACTCTTTCCTTTCTGCTTAAAGCGTCAGCTACTACGTTAGCCTTTCCTAGATGGTACTTTATCTTACAATCGTAGTCACTAAGTAGCTCGACCCATCTTTTTTTGCTATATATTGAGCATTTTGTTTTGGTCAAGAATGTGCTGAAGCTTTTATGATCAGTGAAAATGGTGCACTTAGTGTCGTAGAGATAGTGTCTCTATATTTTGAGTGCGAACACCACCGCCCCTATCTCCAAGTCATGGGTGATGTAATTCTTCTCATGAATCTTTAAATGCCTCGATGCATATGTGATTACTTTGTCTTTTTGCATTAGCACACATCCCATTCCTTGATGTGAAGCATCACAGTAGACTACAAAGTTATCCACTCCTTCAGGTAGAGCTAGAATCGGCGCGTTGCATAACTTATGCATGAGAGTCTGGAATGCTTCCTCTTGTTTCTCTCCCCAAATAAACTTCTTATCTTTTTGACTTAAGTCGTCAGTGGTTGCTCGATCTTGGAGAAATTTTCGATAAATCGCCGGTAATAGCCTGCGAATCCAAGAAATTGACGGATCTCGGTTGGTTTCTTCGGAGCTTCCCATTTCTTAATGGCCTCGATTTTAGCTGGATCAACATGAATTCCCTTTTCATTTACCACGTGGCCTAGAAAGTGTACTTCTCGAATCCAGATTTCGCATTTGGAGAACTTGGCGTACAACTTTTCATCCTTGAGAAATTCTAGTATCAACCTCAGATGTTGTTCATGTTCTTTCTTATCACGAGAATAAATGAGTATATCATCTATAAAAACGATCACGAACTTGTCTAGGTACGGTCGACATACTCTACTCATTGAATCCATGAAGACTGTCAGTGCGTTTGTTAGCCCGAAAGACATAACTAGGAACTCGTAACGACCATAACGAGTTCTAAACGTTGTCTTAGGAATGTCTTCTTCACGAACTCTCATTTGATGATATCCCGACCGAAGATCATTTTTTGAGAAATACGTAGCTCTTTGGAGTTGCTCGAATAAGTCATCGATTTGAGGGAGAGGGTATCTGTTCTTGATTGTCAACTTGTTGAGTTCCCTGTAATCGATACACATACAGAAAGATCCATCCTTCTTTTTAACAAAAAGGACTAGAGCTCCCCAAGGTGAAGAGCTAGGCCTCATGAATCCTTTATCGAGCAGCTCCTGAAGTTGCTATGATAATTCCTGCATTTCCGACGGTGCTAGTCGATAGGGTGATTTTGTTAAAGGCGCAACTCCCGGAATTAAATCAATCTGGAACTCGACTTTTCTTGTTGGGGGTAGTCCGGGTAACTCATCTGGAAATACCTCATGAAAATACCGAACTATAGGATGGTCCTAAATGCGTTTCTCTTCGATCTCCTTATTCATGATGTGAGCTAGAAAAGCAATGCAGTCCTTCCTCAAGTATTTTTGCATCTTCATGCACGTCACTATTTTAACATTCCTTCTAGGTTTCTTTCCATGGACTTCGAGAACTTCTCCTTCGGGTAGTGGAACTCGGATGATCTTTTCGGAGCAGCAAATTTCAGCTCGGTTTTTAGACAACCAATCCATACCCCTAATTATATCAAAGCTTCCTAACATGATTGGGATTATGTCTATGCTAAAGTTCCTCCATCTTTCTCTTATCTTGAGCTTTGTCTCTTACAAATATCCCCGAACGATTAGTATTGTTGGTGAGCCTGGTTGCCAAATTCACCGCATCTTGAAGGGTTTTTGGGTTTGCCGAAGTTACGTCCCCATGTATTTCAGGAGATAAACCCCAGATATACATTTCGACTCGATTTTCCTCGGGCGTCACCAAATGTGGTACCATCTTTGCCAGTTCATGGAAACGTGCAGTATAAGAGTATCATTTCACTTCATTTCATGATTCCATAGCTCCGCTTCCAACTTCTGGATTTCGCTACTCGGCAGTATTCCTCTTTGAGCATTTTGAATTCCTCCCAAGTAAGACTGTTGGCTACTTCTCGGCCTCGGGTTTGCACTTGGGTGTTCCACCAGGTCAATGCTCGTCCTTATAGCAGACAGGCGGCAAACTGCACTTTATTTCCTTCAGTGCACTTGCTGATGTGGAGAACGGACTCCATATTCTCAATCCACGTTAGTAATCCAACAGCTCCTTCAGTTCCATGGAATTCCTTCGGGTTGCAGCTCCTAAAATCTTTGTATGTGCATTCCCTATCTCCACTTGCTCCAGATCCTCAGTTGTTTCCCGAATTAGCATTTAGACCTGCTGCCACTTGACTAACGATGTTCGGAAGTGCCGCGATGAGTTGCTCAGGCACAAGTCGCGCGATCTCGGAGTTTTCTCTCCTCGAAGGCATTGCCTTTAGGCGTAGGTTCATATTGAGGTTGGGTGATATTGCTATTACTATTTTTGCGCTAAGTCTACTTAACTAAGTTATGCATATAAAACACTCGATTCATCAAATCATAGGTTTAAAATCACATAACTTCAATATCCATCAAAAATAATTCTCAAAAGACATCAAGTATCTTAGAGGTCTAAATAGTGAGCTACATGCCACCAAAATAAGTTTCCAAGTTTAACCAACAAAGTAGTCAAAAAGTTCTCTCATAGGTTAACTAGTCACATAGCCTGAGGAGTCAGTAGAGTACTTAGTAGGAGTGGATGAGTGAGACATAGTGAACTGCGATACTAACAAATTTAATTACTAAATGTACTTTAGTAAATAACAATTTATAATATGCTTATGCAAACTCACACTTATGACCATGTTTTTCATTTGGGCAAGAAGTTCCCAGTATAATTGTTCCATGTCTCCCTCATACATATTAAATTAGACATTGGTGATCAGGCTTTGCCTAATATCAATATGCTAAGTCGACACTTATTCCAATTATACTAGTACTAAGCTTTTAAAATTTTAATTAGTTTAGGAAAATAGTTTTTCGAAAACTTTTGGTTATAGTATTTGGTTTTTTTTAGAAAACCGGTGTTCTCTATAACCTATAGCTCTGATACCAAGTCTGTCACACCCCGCTAAAGCGGAAACACAGGGAGTGATAGTTCAAGATTTCATAGCAATAGGGCGATAACAACACCAATTGTCCAATCAAATACAAAACACATAAAACTGAACATTACATCATACCAGTTCAAGTTTTAACAAAAAAAGAAAGAAATAAGATGTTCTACAAAACGATTTCAAATTTAAACGTGGTTGATGTTGATGCACCCCAAACACAAGCATTTTTAGTTACCCTTTCTTACCCCTGAAAAGCATGAATAAAACAAGGTCAACTAGAAAGAGTTGGTGAGTTCACAGGTTTTAAATATTATAAACATCTTTTGCAAAAATGAATATTGAGTAAAATACTTTTACGGCACTTAAATAATCTTTACATCATAAAACGTTCAAGGCATTTTTGTACCCTAATTATAAGTAATGAGTCACCACTAAACCTTCGACCAAAAAAATATTTTTAGTTCTACCTCAGCGGTGGACCTAAAGTCCACATGTGTAGAACCTTCTTTTTAGTTCTACCTCAGCGGTGGACCTAAAGTCCACATGTGTAGAACCTTCTTTTTAATTCTACCTCAGCGGTGAACCTAAAGTCCACATGTGTATAACCTTCCCTTTTAAGTATAGTGCACCCCTACCTGTAGTTTTCCGGTGGGATTGTCCGTCCAGTAGCGCTATCCACATATACCCTCGGCTCCTCACTTGAGTTAATAGTAGTGTACAAACTTTTATGGAACATTTTACTCAATACAATCTTATAGTTTACATGCCTTAGTGCCCAAAATCAACAATTTCATATTGTTTCACATTCGGTAAAGCAAATAGCTCAAATATTTCATTTAATCATGCTTTCCACCCCAAAACGTATAAAATACTTTAAAAATGGGGCTGTGAATACTCACCTTAAAGCAAAAAATCCAATTAACAAAACACGATCCACACCTACTCGTCGGACTAACGTTTCCCTATCAAAGAGAAATACCCAAAAAAGTTACTTATGTGTCTAAAAGTTACTTATGGGGGTGAATACGTCTTAAGCTTATAAATGTCCACATGCATCCAACTTGATTTTCTATAGTCCAATTATACATAATGCACCTATGCTCGTTAATATAGTAATTTATACCGTAAATTGTGTTATAAACCATCAAATGATCAATAATTGTTGAAATCAAGAAATTCCAGAATTTCACTTCTTGACAGAAACTTATAGTACTCAAAATGATCAAAATATAGATACTTCCAAAATGACCTAGCTTCCCATATTTTTATATGTAATATAGTACTGGGTTATGGTGATTGTGACCAAATTTGATGCATTTTGGACATGTAAAAATGATTCAAATAATTTATGCAATGCAAAAGGTCACAACTGGCATGGCAGATTACACCATGTTAGTAAATCACTCATTTGAGGAGTTCTACTTAGTGTTTTCTAGAATTTCCAGTTGTATTGGAATCATAACTCATAAAGGAAACCTTTTAGATAAGAATCACTGATTTTGAAGAAGTTATGAAGGAGATATGGCACTACAAAGTTGCATGCACACTTCTGCCATTAGCTGACAGATTGCACACTTAACTTTAATAAATTGGTTAATACCTCAAAACTTCATATTTTTGAATGAAACTGGATTCATATGAATCCTAACTCATAAAAGAAAGTTTTAGAAGAAAAATCATGCATTAACGACAAATAACAAAGGAGAAACTATCACACAAAGTAGAGTTTATCTGCTGGTGGTTTCACAGATTGCACACCTAAAGTATTTTAGGTGTTTGGAGGGAAAAACTCCATAGTTTTAAGTGATTACACTTGCAAACTGATTATAACTCATAAAACTAACTCTCAAAAGAAAAATCATTCTTTTTCATTGAGTTTTGAAAGAGATATGGCCATTTGAACATGCATGCACAAATCTGTCATTGGTTGACAGTTTGCACACTCATTTTGTTTCAATTAGTTGGAACGTCATATCACCATATTTTTTAATGAAATCAGTGGCATTTGAAAGGTAACTCATTAAGTTAACTTCCAGAAGAAAAATCAAGTAATTTGGATGAGTATTCAAAGATTTATGGTCATTCAAAGTAGGGTTACCTACTGTTGAACTTCCAGATGCACATTCATTTTGTTATGAGCATTTGGGGGGTCAAAACTCAATGTTTTTGAGTGAAACCACTTGGATTAGAACCCCAACTCAGTAAATAAACTTTTAGAAGAAGATTTATAATATTTGAACATATTATATGCAAGAAATGGACGATTTATGCACATGTATAAAATCTGTCAGCAACAAAAATCACCATTGTTGTTCAAAATCACATAAAATCATGTTTTTCACCTATTTTCTTGAGTTTTATTGTTTGGATCATAGATTATCACCATTGTATAAACATTTTTACATGTTTTGGTGTATAATCTCTCCATAAAGTCAGAAATTTCGGATATTAGAAGAAGGTAGCTAAAGAATGCAAGAAAAGTGGGTTTTTCACCCAAAAATGACAAGAAAAAGGTAAAAGGATGTTTGTGCTTACTTGATTGATGTATGGAGCCTCTACTTCTTGAAAAATATTGAATTTTTGATGGTGTTTTTCCTTAAAATTGGCTGGAAATAGTGATGGAAGAAGAGGGTTTTTGATTTATGACCTTTGGTTTTAGAGAGAGAGAGATGAGAGGAAATTTTGAACTTGGAAATTAACAAATGAGGAGAAAAAATGGTTTTTATATGTGGACAAGGGGGGGAAGTGGCTGGCCATGGATATGGGCCCCACCCAAGTCCATTAAAAAAAATTACAAGTTTATTTCAAGCCCAACAAAATGTAATTAAAAGTCCATTTTCTCAATTTTTACCTTTTTCCTTCAAAATATAAGACCAGACGTGTTTAAATTATATAAAAATAAAAGTTTTATATTTAGCATTCTAAACTATATATTTTATATAAATTAGGTATAAATTAGAGCATTTGGCACTGTATTGGACGTTTCAGACAGTTACGGGTCGGAACCGGACATTTTAAGCGACTACCGGAAATGCTAAGGATTTTTCGGCCATTCTAAACCAACTAAATCCTATTCTTATAACTTATCTAAAATAACACTAATATAAACTTAATAAGAGCTAACTTGTTAGCTCAAATTTGACAGTTGTCACAAAAATAATCTGATATTATTTTCTTTTTTGTGATGTCATCAAAATGACATCACTTCTGTTTTAAAAACTGCCGCCTAAAACAAAAGAGGCTCCAATCCAAAAAAGGCCGATTTCCTATGCTGCAGCAAGGCTCTCATTTCCTCAATCTTGACTCCTTTCTAGTTAAAACAAACTAGCATCCCTAAGTTTTCTTGAAAAATAAACTGATTATGTACAGATTATGTACAAACAAAGTTGAACTTTTGACATTCCATTCAAACTGAGGTGAGATTAAAACAAATTCGGATCCTCAGAACAGCTTTCTGAGGGTGCTACAGGGGTGTGGTATAGCTTAACTCTCTGTCCATTAACCTTGAACACGTTGTAATTTTCTGGGTTAATAAGATCTACTGTTCCATTAGTATAAACTTTATTGATCTTGAAAGGCCCAGACCATCGGGATTTGAGCTTTCGAGGGAACAGTTTTAACCTAGAATTAAATAACAACACTAACTAGCCTTCTCTAAGCTCTCTTGGTTGGATTTTGGAATCATGCCATTTCTTTGTCCTTTCTTTATAGATTTTAGCATTTTCATAAGCCAGATGCCTATGTTTTTCTAATTCCAAGAGTTGTAATTTCCTTTTCTGGCCAGCTGCATATGGGATCATATTTAGAGCTTTGACCGCCCAGAATGCTTTGTGTTCAGGATCTACAGGTAGATGGCAGGATTTTCCAAATACTAGCTTATATGGTGACATGCCTATGGGTGTTTTGAAGGCTGTTCTGTATGCCCATAAGGTATCATCTAGTTTGAAAGCCCAATCCTTCCTGTCAGGTTTTACCACTTTTTCTAATATGCTCTTAATCTCCCTGTTGGACAGTTCAGCTAAACCATTAGTTTGGGGATGATAGGCTGTGGGGATCCGGTGCTTGACATGGTATTTTTCTAAAACTCCTTGTAACAAATTATTTACAAAATGGGTACCCTCATCACTAATTAATGGACGGGGGTACCCAATCGTGTAAAATTTGTTTCTGTAAAAATTTTAACACAGTCTTGGCATCATTTGCCACACAAGCCACAACTTCAACCCATTTGGACACATAATCAACAGCGACAAGAATGTATTGACATTTGTTAGATGGGGGAAAAGGACCCATAAAATCTATCCCCCATACAGCAAATAACTCAACCTCAAGGATCCCATTTAGTGGCATTTCATTTATGTTGGAAATGGAACCACTGTGTTGGCATTCATTGCATCTTTGTGCAAAGTCGTAGGAATCCTTAAAAAGAGTTGTCCAATAAAAACCTGATTGTAAAAACCTTTGCTGCTGTTTTCTGACCTCCAAAGTGTCCTCCATATGGTGCTTGGTGGCAATGTTGTAAAACAGAGGCCACTTCCCACTCCGGGATGCACCGTCTTAAAATATGATTTGTTCCAAATTTAAACAAAAATGGTTCATCCCAAAGATAAGATTTAGCATCATGGAGGAACTTTTTATACATATGTCTTGTATAATCAGAGGGCTTTATTCCACAATCCAGATAATTTGCTACATCTACAAACCATGGGGTCTCAGAATGCTGTAGCATTAGAATTTTTTCATCAAGGAAGGTCTCAATGATGTCTCCTTCACTGCTCTTCGGCTTCTCTAACCTAGATAAATGATCTGCAACCTGGTTGTCTACTCCCTTTCTGTCCACTATCTCAAGGTCAAACTCTTGTAACAACAACACCCACCTAATTAGCCAAGGTTTGACATCTTTCTTTGAGATCAGGTATTTAATGGCCGCATGGTCAGTGTGCACTATGACTTTTGTTCCCATCAAATATGGCCTAAATCTCTCAAAAGCAAACACTACGGCCAATAGTTCTTTTTTTGTGGTTGTGTTGTTAACTTGCGCTTCATTCAAAGTTTTACTTGCATAATAAATTGAATGGAAGACTTTTCTGACCTAAGACAGCACCTACAGCAAAATCACTGGCGTCACACATGATTTCAAAAGGTCTGTTCCAGTCGGGAGTTACAACCACTAGTGAAGTCACTAAAGCTTTCTTAAGAATGTTGAATGCATTTCTACATTCATCATTAAAATCAAATTTTTGATCTTGCTGCAAAAGCATACACAAAGGTTTAGAAAATTTGGAAAAGTCTTTTATAAACCTTCTATAAAACCCAGCATGACCAAGAAAGCTTCGGATTCTTTTGACAGTGGAAGGTTCAGGTAGTTTTTCAATAACTTCCAATTTAGCTTTATCTACCTCAACTCCTCTTTTTGAAATTAAGTATCCCAGAACAATCCCTTCTGTAACCATGAAGTGACACTTCTCCCAGTTTAAGACTAAATAAATTTCCTCACTCCTTAGAAGACTTTGTTTTAAGTTTTCCAAACAATGATCAAAAGATGTGCCATACACAGAAAAGTCATCCATAAAGATTTCTATGGATTTCTCTAACATGTCAGAGAATATTGACATCATACATCTTTGAAATGTTGCTGGAGCATTACATAGTCCAAAAGGCATCCTTTTGAAGGCAAAAGTACCGTAGGGACAGGTAAAGGTAGTCTTTTCTTCGTCCTCAGGTGTAATGGCTATCTGATTATATACGGAGTATCCATCCAAGAAATAGTAATACTCCTTTCCAGCTAACCTTTCCAACATTTGGTCAATGAAAGGTTAGGAAAAATGGTCCTTTTGGGAAGCTTTGTTTAGTCTACGGTAGTCCATGCATATTCTCCACCCGGAGACTACTAGTAGGGATGAGTTCGTTTTTGTCATTACTTATGACAGTAAACCCTCCCTTCTTTGGAACACATTGGACTAGACTAACCCAAAAACTTCTTGACTCCTTTCTAGTTAAAACAAACTAGCATCCCTAAGTTTTTTTGAAAAATAAACTGATTATGTACAGATTATGTACAAACAAAGTTGGACTTTTGACATTCCATTCAAACTGAGGTGAGATTAAAAAAAATTCGGATCCTCAGAACAGCTTTCTGAGGGTGCTACAGGGGTGTGGTATAGCTTAACTCTCTGTCCATTAACCTTGAACACGTTGTTATTTTCTGGGTTAATAAGATCTACTGTTCCATTAGTATAAACTTTATTGATCTTGAAAGGCCCAGACCATCGGGATTTGAGCTTTCGAGGTAACAGTTTTAACCTAGAATTAAATAACAACACTAACTAGCCTTCTCTAAGCTCTCTTGGTTGGATTTTGGAATCATGCCATTTCTTTGTCCTTTCTTTATAGATTTTAGCATTTTCATAAGCCAGATGCCTATGTTTTTCTAATTCCATAAATTGTAATTTCCTTTTCTGGCCAGCTGCATATGGGCTCATATTTAGAGCTTTGACCGCCCAGAATGCTTTGTGTTCAGGATCTACAGGGAGATGGCATGATTTTCCAAATACTAGCTTATATGGTGACATGCCTATGGGTGTTTTGAAGGCTGTTCTGTATGCCCATAAGGTATCATCTAGTTTGAAAGCCCAATCCTTCCTGTCAGGTTTTACAACTTTTTCTAATATGCTCTTAATCTCCCTGTTGGATAGTTCAGCTAAACCATTGGTTTGGGGATGATAGGCTGTGGGGATCCGGTGCTTGACATGGTATTTTTCTAAAACTCCTTGTAACAAATTATTTACAAAATGGGTACCCTCATCACTAATTAGTGCACGGGGGTACCAAATCGTGTAAAATTTGTTTCTGTAAAATTTTTACCACAGTCTTGGCATCATTTGCCACACAAGCCACAACTTCAACCCATTTGGACACATAACCAACAGCGACAAGAATGTATTGACATTTGTTAGATGGGGGAAAAGGACCCAAAAAATCTATCCCCCATACAACAAATAACTCAACCTCAAGGATCCCATTTAGTGGCATTTCATTTATGTTGGAAATGGAACCACTGTGTTGGCATTCATTGCATCTTTGTGCAAAGTTGTAGGAATCCTTAAAAAGAGTTGTCCAATAAAAACCTGATTGTAAAAATCTTTGCTGCTGTTTTTTGACCTCCAAAGTGTCCTCCATATGGTGCTTGGTGGCAATGTTGTAAAACAGAGGCCACTTCCCACTCCGGGATGCACCGTCTTAAAATATGATTTTTTCCAAATTTAAACAAAAATGGTTCATCCCAAAGATAAGATTTAGCATCATGGAGGAACTTTTTATACATATGTCTTGTATAATCAGAGGGCTTTATTCCACAATCCAGATAATTTGCTACATCTGCAAACCATGGGGTCTCAGAATGCTGTAGCATTAGAATTTTTTCATCAAGGAAGGTCTCAATGATGTCTCCTTCACTGCTCTTCGGCTTCTCTAACCTAGATAAATGATCTGCAACCTGGTTGTCTACTCCCTTTCTGTCCACTATCTCAAGGTCAAACTCTTGTAACAACAACACCCACCTAATTAGCCAAGGTTTGACATCTTTCTTTGAGATCAGGTATTTAATGGCCGCATGGTCAATGTGCACTATGACTTTTGTTCCCATCAAATATGGCCTAAATCTCTCAAAAGCAAACACTACGGCCAATAGTTCTTTTTCTGTGGTTGTGTAGTTAACTTGCGCTTCATTCAAAGTTTTACTTGCATAATAAATTGAATGGAAGACTTTTCTGACCTAAGACAGTACCTACAGCAAAATCACTGGCGTCACACATGATTTCAAAAGGTCTGTTCCAGTCGGGAGTTACAACCACTAGTGCAGTCACTAAAGCTTTCTTAAGAATGTTGAATGCATTTCTACATTCATCATTAAAATCAAATTTTTGATCTTGCTGCAAAAGCATACACAAAGGTTTAGAAAATTTGGAAAAGTCTTTTATAAACCTTCTATAAAACCCAGCATGACCAAGAAAGCTTCGGATTCCTTTGACAGTGGAAGGTTCAGGTAGTTTTTCAATAACTTCCAATTTAGCTTTATCTACCTCAACTCCTCTTTTTGAAATTAAGTATCCCAGAACAATCCCTTTTGTAACCATGAAGTGACACTTCTCCCAGTTTAAGACTAAATCAATTTCCTCACTCCTTAGAAGACTTTGTTTTAAGTTTTCCAAACAATGATCAAAAGATGTGCCATACACAGAAAAGTCATCCATAAAGATTTCTATGGATTTCTCTAACATGTCAGAGAATATTGACATCATACATCTTTGAAATGTTGCTGGAGCATTACATAATCCAAAAGGCATCCTTTTGAAGGCAAAAGTACCATAGGGACAGGTAAAGGTAGTCTTTTCTTGGTCCTCAGGTGTAATGGCTATCTGATTATATACGGAGTATCCATCCAAGAAATAGTAATACTCCTTTCCAGCTAACCTTTCCAACATTTGGTCAATGAAAGGTCAGGAAAAATGGTCCTTTTGGGAAGCTTTGTTTAGTCTACGGTAGTCCATGCATATTCTCCACCCGGAGACTACTAGTAGGGATGAGTTCGTTTTTGTCATTAGTTATGACAGTAAACCCTCCCTTCTCTGGAACACATTGGACTGGACTAACCCAAGAACTACTGGCTATTGGGAATATATTTCCAGCATCTAACCATTTCAAAATTTCCTTCTTAACTACCTCTTTTATGACAGGGTTGAACCGTCTTTGTGGTTCAATATATTTGAAGTCTCTGTCCTCTAGGATGATCTTATGTTGACAAATAGCAGGACTAATCCCTTTAAGGTCAGCGATGGTCCATCCTATGGCTTTTGTGTGTACCTTCAACATCTCTATCAACTTTTTCTCTTGATGTATTTCTAGGGTGGATGAGATAATGACAGGTAATTTGCCTTCCTCTCCTTGAAATGCATACTTCAAATGAGACTGGAGTTGTTTCAACTCCAGGTCTGGTGGTGTTATAATGGACGGGGTGAAACTCTTTTGTTCAACATTTTCCAGCAGCTCAAAAGCTGTATCATCCTCTGTAATAGGATCTTCCTCTCTAATTTCTAATTCCTCAATACACTCTTCTCCTATCTCTTCATCTTCATCTTTCAACCTACAGGCTTCTCTCAGTCCTTTCTCATAACAAGTTGACTCAATTTCAGAAATGAATGAACATTCTTCCAAGTAATCGGGGTACATTATAGAATTGAACACATTGAACCTGACCTCTTGGTCATGGAGCCTCATAGTTAACTCTCCTTTTTGTACATTGTTGGTCCTAAAGGAGTCTACAAGAGTTCAAGGATATAGAAACAGTTTGTAGAAGGGGGGGGGGGTTGAATACAAACAGATAGATTTTTAGTTTTTAAATGAGTTAATATTAAATAAATAAATTTACAGTTACAAGCGGAATTAGAACAAGTTTATCAACATATTCTATTGTAACAAAGAAACACACAGATTTGATGCACAAGAATATAAGGAAGAAAAGAAGCATGAGGATGAAGAAGATATCTTCATCCTATTTATATTCGTTTATATTTAATGCAAGACAAAAGGTATATGCCACGTGTCAAGCTTTCATACGAAGCTTGTCCTTTGTCCAAAAAACAACCTTGTATTTGGCCGCGTGTGAATAGTACCATATCAGATATGATGGGGACATAAGAGACAATTCGTACGTCCTTTTCTGACATAGTAAAAGGTTTGACTTTTGTGCATCGAGGATAAGATCAACTTTAATCTTGTTTGAGAAGCTTCACTTGATCACTAAACTTGAAACTTCAAGGATGAACTTTCGAAGTATCGCTGAGGCTTCACAAGACTTCACACGGATTTAGATAATCCTTGCTATCACTGAACCGCTTCAGATCACTAGTTGGTTATCTCTGTCTTCAGCTTGGTCTTCGAATTTCGCTGAATGTACTTCTAGTATGATAGCTGATCTTTAGGTCTTCAGGGATAGACTAGAAGTTCCTGAGCCTCAGCGATCGTTGATAGCAATCAGCGGATGCAATCGCTGAATTTGAACTTAAGTCTACACAGGAATTTTCACTAAGTGTTTAGAGGAATCATATTCAAATCACTAAGAGGAGTTATGATCAACAATCTCCCCCTATTTGATTATGATGAAGCAATAAGAGAAAATTGCTTGAAGGGATTAGTAAGGACTTAAGAAATATTCTAAATAAAATTTCTAAGTACTAATATGTGAGTTGTTTTTCAGCTATGCTAATTGTGATATTGAGTTTCATTTATAAGGATATGAATTCTCAACTTTCATAAGTAAAATCTTTAAGTACATTCACTGATTTAAATTTCAGAGAGAAAAATCAGTGAGTTAAAGGTTTGTAAAGAAAATAGAACTCTTATGTTCGTTGTCCCATTTACTATTTTTAGGGATCTTTTCAGTACACAGGTGGAGTAGAGTACTTCATTTGAAATTTCATTAATAATAATTTGAAGAATTACATGATAAGTAAAACGGCAAATATAAAGTGAAAATAGAGTACACTGAAGAGTCTATTACAAAGGAAAAACTGGCTAATTAGAGAGTCGCTCATGCCTTCTTTGTAATTCTTTCTCATAGATCTTCTTTTGTCTGATCATCAGTGTGGATCCCAGAATATGAGGTAACGATGTGCTTTATAAAGAATAATCAATAAGAATACGAAGAACTCTATGAATATGATGAAGATCCGAAGTCGGATATCTTACTTGTATTGAATAATAACAGATTTATCTCTCACAGTTTAGCTCTCAATATTTCGTACTAATGTTCTTCTTCTTCTAATGCTAGCCCTAACTCTCTATTTATATGTATAGGAAATACGGTATAAGGAAAGTAAAGCTTAAGGCATTATACACTTGCCTTATTTACAAAATAGAATGTTTCCTTATATTTAAACATTAAACCTTTCCTAATTGATGACTTTGTTGACTTTACACTTTAGCCCTTCACGTCTTCAATAGTTATCATCTCGGATACAACATTTTCAGACCTAACAATCTCCCCCTTTGTATTCGAGATTACAATTCAGCAAATCAGCACTTTTGAAGACGATGAAATTTTGTCAACAAATCACTATCTTGAATTCTTTTGCTCCCCCTACGAATATGATTACTTGATAAGCTTCGTAGCTCCCCCTTAACGTTAGCATAAAGTTCACGAAAAGAAAGTTGAAGGAGCCGTGATGTCGCAGGGTATCTTGTTGTTGTTTGATGAAATTTTTTCTTTTGATGAAAGAGGCAAAAGATGGTTGTGATATCTTGATGTTTTCGGGTTAGTATTTGAGGTTGTCGGGTTAGGCAGATGCGATAACTTTGATCTTGTCTTATGATGACTTGTACTTGTTGAACATGAGTCAACATAAACACTTAGGTATAGATGTCGGCTCTTTGGGATGCGACAAGAAAATATGTCGGTTCAAAGGAAGTCGACAAGTCTTCATCTTCATCTTCAAACATTTGAAATTTATGTCGGGTCAAGCTAAGCTGATTGTCGGGTCAAGCTGAGCTGATTTTCGGGTCAAGCTGAGCCGATAAAACATGTTGTGGGCTCAAAAGAAGCACTCTAAGACAAGATCTCGGGCAAAGATGAATCGACATAAGCAGATGTTGGGCCCAAGAAATTTTGTTGGGTCTTTGATATACCTTTTCTCCCTCGTAATGGGCATTTGTCTTTGATATTTTTTCTCCCCCTCAGAATGATAAGGAGAATCCGAAGCATTATGAAGCAGATGAAAGGAAGTTGAGAAGCTTGTTGACTAGGCCGCAATTCTTCTTTAAATCGTCTTGGTACGATCAAAGACAATAAGTGGATATGAAAAAATGGGTAAAAAGTCTAACATAGAAGCACAAATAGCAACTATTGTCACTTAATCAAAAATTAAATTTAATTGGGTGGCCTATATTCAGTGTTGGCAGCGGATTGGCACTGATAGGACTTCCAGCTATCATAGAAGTAAGTTATAAAACTAACTTCTCAAACTTTTCCGGCATAAACACGAAGATATGCAATGTGAATCACAAAGACTCGTGCAATGTATAGAAAGAATTTATGCATTAAATGCTAATTTTAAGGCTCATAATGTGAAAATACATTTCATAGACTCAATGTGCATTGAATGTGAAGTTCGGAGACCGGAGGTGTGTCTTCCTTTTCCAATATCTTAATCTTCCGGGTGAAGAAAAGATAGCAGATATGCTCATTCTCCGTGATATATGAAACAAATATCTTTTGTGAGATACTTGAGTAATTGGGTGGGGTGACACAAGTTATCGACATTGGGTCCATGTCTATTCAATATTCATCTCCAAAGAATTGAGAATGAATAGATTATGTGGCTACCCGGATAACTGTTTAGGTTTGGTAAAGACCATATATTTTCTTTTAAGTCTTGTCACATTCTCACATTTTTTTAACGCACATGTACTCAATTCTATCTCAATCACACCCTTTCAAAATATAGCTAACCTAGGGATGTGTTTCATGGGTAGGTCCTTCCGGCTTTGGTTTGACCATAGAAACTTCTAATTCCTAACACACAAAGAGTTAAAACATTAAAGTCCGAGTTCTGAACTAATGTATTTAGAAGTCATAATGCAATGTAAACGGGTTAAGAGCAGGTCCATAGCTGAGATACTATAAAGCTAAATAAATGGTAAAAATGTGATCCTCCCCTTAAATGTAGCATAACCTTTTGAAAGATTGTCATGTGATGTGAATATTCTGAATTTGGACCACACATGACATACCTACAAAACAGATTAAAAAGATTTTGGTACCCAAGTTTTGTTGGGTCGTCGGAGGTTAGCTTTAGATGCAATAAGTGGGGAAGTGGGGATACTGTAAGTACCATACCATTTATGATTGAAATTTTGATTGACAAAATCATTTGTTCCACATGTAGAACAACAAATCTTTGTGGCACTTAGACTAATTAGCTGATTGATAGATTTGACAAAATAAGGCAAATTAGTCTTGGAAACAAATGATCTTGTTTCAACTACTGGAGATGTATGTGACATGTTTCCAACACTATCATATGTAGTTGATTTCTTCCTCCAAACTATTTTAAACTTCTTGAAATTACCGGATTTAGCAACAAAATCATTTTGAAACTGATTAGAGTTATGAGTTCGAGAATTTGAAAAACTATATGATTTGGAGTTGTTAGAATAACTTTTTGATTTAATACTTGAAGAAAAGTTATTCTTACAGATAGGAGAAAGAGAAGTTTGCTTTGAACTTGAAGTAGAATCAGAATCATGAGGAAAAATCAATTTTTCAAGATCATCTAACTCCGCATTTAAATGTTCGGGAGTAAGTTGTTTGACTGATTCTGAATTCATTTGTTTTTGTTTTAAAAGTTCGTTTTCAAGTTCTTTGATCTTGCAAGATAAATCATCTCTTTCTTTTGTGACCAAATCATATTTATTTTTAAATTCAGATCTCAAATTCTTTTCAGTTACAAGAGTTGTTTCTAAAACAGATAATTTGTTTGAAAAGTTTTTCAAAAGTTTTTCTTTCGTTTTCAAAAACTTTTTCCGAATTTTTGCTTTTAGCAACGATCAAAACACTTTTCTTGATTAAATTCATTTTCTCAGTTTTAAACGCATTTCTTTCATCTTTCAAAAAATTTTCAAGATTAGAAATTTGTTTTGAAAGCTCCTGACTTTTTGTTTCAGATGATTTTCTTTCTAAAATCACAATTTGCTCAAAATCAGACACTTGTTTAGAAAGTTTTTGAATGGTCAGTTCACAAGTTCTAATTTTGCTTTCAAAGGCTTTTCTCTCAATCTCAAACTTGTGTTTCTCATCAGAAGTTAATATCCTTTCTTTCTCACATTCCAAAAATTCAGTTAATTTTATTTTAAGAACCACACTATATGTCACATGATCTATAAACATTTCTAACTCAGAAATTTTGTTTTTCAGATCAAAATTTATTTTTATCAGATTTGTCTTTTTGCAAAACTCTTCATATGTATAATATTTAGTTCTAGAATACTCGGTGAATTGTTTCTTCAAAAATTCGTTTTGATTTTGCAATACTTTTCTTGATTCTTCTGAGTTATTAAATCTAGATTTGAGATTGACATGTTCTCTTAAAAGTTCATCCAACACTTGCATGTTGTTTGTGTGTCTGGTTTTAAGTTGAGAGATTTTTGCATTTAGCTCAGAGATTTGGTTTTGAGAACTCATCATGAAAGCACGGGTTACCTGATAAAGTGATCTCGATCGGTGAGTTTTTTTTTTGGCAATTTTCTGAGATTTCTTTGGAAAACAGAAGGTGTTCTTGATAGATGAAGGTTTTTCTCGGGTGATGAAGGGCCGAGAAGAATTTTTCTCGAATGATGAAGGGCCGGGAAGAATTTTTCTTGGGTGACGAAGGATCGACAAAAATAATTTGTCGAGTGGTATGGTCTCGATAAGAAGATTTCTCAGATGTATGAGACTCGATAACAATTATTGTCGGGTAAAGAAGACTCGATAAAACTTCTAATAAATTTTGAATCGATAAGAAGAGTTTTATCGATCACAAGAGTCTCGATAACTTCAAGTTTCTCAATTAATCAAGATTCGACAAAAATAATTTGACTCGATAAAATAATGAGTCGATAAAAATTTATATCGATTCCTGTTGACTCGATTAATAAAATTTGTCGATTTAAAATGACTCGATAAAAAATCAAAAATACTTAATCTTAGTTTTCTTTAACCGATAAACCAGAAACCAAGAACAAAGGGTTCTTGACTAAAAAGAACGAGTCTTTTTATGGACAAGAATGTCTAAGTTCTCGAGTTTCTTATTTGTTCAGTCAAGAGAAAAAAAAATTAAAATTACTAGAGTTTATGATTTTTACTAGAGAATTCTTTAGTAAGAAAAGCTGCAAGAGTCACTAGTCCTGAGTTTTCTTATGTAAAGAATATCAAAAGTAATTAAAATAAACTAAAATAACTTTAATTAAAACAGATTAAATAATTTTGACTAAAATCAAGAATAACTCAATATGGATCGACAAAAATTTAAGCGCATGAAGTATGAATCGACAAAAAAATCAAGTTTATCAAAAGAAAACTTTTTATCGGGTAAAGCTAATGAAGTATGGATCGAGAAAAACAAAAAAAAAATTATGAGTTTTTATCGGGTAAAGCTAAAACAGTTTGAATCGATAAAAACTCAAAAACTCAGAAATCGAAAATTTACCTTCTGTTTCGTGAATAACTTCAGAAAATTGAAAAAGAACTCTGATCGTCTGCTCTGATACCAATTGTGGATCCCAGAATATGAGGTAACAGGTAGTAGTGAGACGTCGCCTTCACAGGTTCTTGGGGGTTGGAATAGTTGGCTGCATTATAAAGAATAATCAATAAGAATACGAAGAACTCTATGAATATGATGAAGATCCGAAGTCGGATATCTTACTTGTATTGAATAATAACAGATTTATCTCTCACAGTTTAGCTCTCAATATTTCGCACTGATGTTCTTCTTCTTCTAATGCTATCCCTAACCCTCTATTTATATGTATAGGAAATACGGTATAGGGAAAGTAAAGATTAAGGCATTATACACTTGCCTTATTTACAAAATAGAATGTTTCCTTATATTTAAACATTAAACATTTCCTAATTGATGACTTTGTTGACTTTACACTTTAGCCCTTCACGTCTTCAATAGTTATCATCTCGGATGCAACATTTTCAGACCTAACAATCAGAGGAGTATCTGACCACAGTAGTGATGCATGATCTTGATGAAAGCTGAGGGAGCCTTGCTGACTTCTGAATTTCTGAAAAACCCTAAGACTCATTTGTTGTCCATGTAAACCATACCTGGTTTAGGGAGGGTGACGATTTCATTTTCTTCATAGCGTCGGTCTTGAGGAAGAGAGGAGTTCAGCATGGAGACATCAGGGATTTCAAGGTGGCCAAGAATGCTTTCAAAGTTAAACTTAGTTTCATGCTCATTCTTTGAAGTGGAACCACCTGCAGACTTTGTTTTTCTTGAGGTCTCAGGGAGAGGGGGACTTGTACTAGCTGAGACATCCTTTGAAAGAGTTGATCCAGTGCATTTTCCACCACGTCTTTGAATTTTGATTTGGAACCCTGAATGGCATCTTTGATTTCTAGCCATTCAGAGTATCCATAGAACTTCAAGAACTTGGGTTCTTCTTTTTCTACCCTCGTATGCATGTATTTTCGAACAAATACCTTCAGTCCATACCTTTTGGAAGGACGTCCTTTGATCGTTGCTCGAATGATTTTTGAATCAGATCTCCGAAAATTGAATCTTTCTGTGCACTAGCGTAGTTCTTTTTCTCTGTGACTTGTTTCTTCTTCGGGGATGGCATTGAGGATCTTCTCTTGGGCGAGGATGGGATCTACATTCAGATTCTCTTTGATTAGTTTTCTCGGTACCAGAGCTTCAGCAACCCGTTTACTCTTTTTGTTCAGCTTCCTAGTTGCTTCATCTCTGGCAGCATCTTCCCTGAGTATTTTCCTCACGAGCTCTAGATCATTCTGTGTCTTGGAGCTTCTAGAGCTTGAGCTCTCTCTTCTTTAGACAAAAAATAGAAATCGTCCACCACGCTGATAGGTACCAGGTTTTCAGGTTCAGCGGTAGGCTTCTATATTCTTTTGGCCTCAAGTTCCTTCAAAAAGTTTATTCGCCGTTCTTCTTCCTCAGGCTCGCTTATTGTTGGTCTCTGTGCGCACCGTCTTGGAATTAGGCCTTCTTCATTTTCAGAGTCAGACTCAGTTATGTACACAAACTACTCTTCAAACGAAGGTTCCTTCCAAAAAGTAGAGTCCTTTGGGGAACTGGACTCACTTAGAACGGGAGAATGAGAGAGAGCTTGGTTAGAACCAAATTTTGGAGGAGAGAAGGTGAGATAAGTTGGAGGTTCAGAGATTGGAGAGATATAAGCGATAAGGGGAAGGGTTACCTCTGCAGTGGTCTCCCCCTCAGGTATTGGGATCGTGGCATCCAGATCTACCACCTGATTTCCTTTGCCTGCTTGGTCGGACGGCTCCTGAGAAGGAGTTGATCCATCCCCCAAAGGCTCAGTGTAGTAGACTTCAGGGTTGAAGATGCCTGGTCTACTACTCTTAAAGTGCTCAAGGCACCTAGAGGAATATCACCGTCATCATCATCATCATCATCTCCTCCATAGTGAGGGATGGTGTCTTCTTCTTCATCCTCTTCTTCCTCATCTTCTTCATTTTCAGCGATGGAGGGTTCTTGTTGTTGTTGCTGCTAAATGTAAGGAGATATCGGTGTGCCAGGTATTCTTTCATTGGCCTGACCGATGATCTCATCAGCTATTTCTTTGGCGCATCTCTCCCCCTCGATGTTGTCATGGGGGATAACATGTACCACCACTGTCCGGACATTGGACCCAATATCTCTGAGAGACTCAGACTGCAGAGCCTGGTTGACGACGACATTGCCCAGCGATGTCCTGTCTTCAGCAGTGAAAGAGGGGCCCGCGCTACAGAGCTGGTTGATCTTCGTCAAAATGTCAGCTTAAGTCTTTTGAATTGACTCAAGTACCTGGCCTTGCGCCTTCATCTATGTTTCAACATGGCGGATGGCCCGAGTATTTGCCAGAGTGTCTGCTTTAAGGGCCTGAATGTCAGAGAAGACATTGTTGATCGTGGCCTTCATCCCTGGAGTTCCAGCGATGGTCTGTTAAATGTACTCAGCAGACCTCTGAAGGTTGTCCACCCGTACCCTGGTCTGAGCACACTCATTGACTATGAAGTCAATGGCAGGGAAAGTAGGGTGTGGAAGAACGATCTTCGGAACCTCCTCCTGGAAGGGAGGGAGTTTGGCAGCAGCCTTTTCCTGCTTGACCTTAAAAATCTCCTCAACGGTCATTGGTTGCTGAGAGCTCTTTCCTTTGCTTCTGGAAGAAAGCGAAGCAGCGATTGGAGAAGAGGTGATGGTGGTCGCTGTTGATGGTGGTGCGGTACCTGATGACAACAGAGACAGAGCAGCCAAAAATAGCCCTGGGTTAGATGAGGGATGATAAGACATGTTATGTATCCTAAGAGTATCGTGAGGATTACTCTTAGGAACAGCGAGTGCAACGGCAATGTCCTGAGGATCATTAGCATGTGTCTCAGCATGTCTGTATGAGGCATGCTGAGGTCCTGTGGTACTGGCTTTCCAAAATTCAGAGTGTCATACTGAATTTTGAACAGTGTGCATTTCAACATCATCAGAGATGGGGACTACTATCTCTGAATCACGAGTTGTTGTGAGGAACGAATAAGAGATGGTGGAAAAAGAAGAGAGGGTTGTGATTGTATTATCTGATGCAGCTGCAGCGAAGCTGACTCTAATACTTTCAGTGACCAGAGTCGTTGAAAGTGAGGGTAGTGCTGAAGAAGCGGCAACGGGATCAGAGACCGTTGTCGTGGCAGAGGTTGACTGAGGCGTTGGTAATGCGCCAGAATCAGAGAGGCTAGTCTTTTGAGAGACTACCTTCTTGGCTTTCTTTGCTGCGGGTTTTTGAGCGATGGTCTTTTTATGACCATTAGTTGCTTGCTTACGCTTTGTGGAAAGGTTGGTGTCAGGGATACTCGCTGATGGGTTTGTCAGCCGGATGGACACAAGATTAGCAGCTGCAATAAGTTGCAGCATGTAGGGGGTGTATGGAGCATCGTCAGCGGGAGTGTCGATCTCCAGTGATTTCTTCCCAACCAAAGAGAAGCTTTGGTTTGCAAGCTTGGGATATTCATCCTTGAAATCAAGCTCCAGAACTGTAGAAAAGAATCTGGGGTAAGGGATGAATTGGTTTCTTTTTGCTGCCTTTCCCCGGTTGTACATATCGCTAAAGATATAATCGGCATATTTTAGCTTGTAATCGGTGCAGAGAGAAAAGCCAAGGTCTTGGAGATGCTTGCTTCCCTGGTTATAAGAACCAGTTTTAGAACTCAGGCACTGAATGACCTGAGTGAAGATGTACTGCCAGCGAGCAGCGAGTCGCTTCTTCTCCATCTTGGATCCTACTGCCTTGTTCGCAGGATTCTCCCAGACATACCCGATTGAGTCCAAAAATTCCTCAATTTGTTCAGTGGATGGTTCCGGGGCCCATGTATCATTCTTGGGCTTAGAGGGAAGGCGGAGAGCGTGCCTTAAGAAACCAGAATTGAAGGCAAAGTGACCCAAAGAGGGAATCGTGAAGCCGATAGCAGAGAGCTTCTTCCCTTTCTTAGTGGTAACCGTCGTGCAGTGAGCAGAGTACCAGAGAGCCTGGAGATGCGCAGTGATACCGACAGGGTTCTGGACGAACGCGTACATCAGAGGGCAGACCTTGATGAAAGTAGCTCCATCGTTGAAGTAGGCCTTGTCAGCGGGTATGTCTACCAGTGCGAGATAGTTGCATGCCTTGAAGATGGCGTGTTCCATTCTGAAGTTGCTTGTAGGGGCTTTCTCGATGATGGCAGGGTCTTGTTCAGCGGTCTGAGAGATCTTGCTTGATGATGACATGTTTGTTTCAAAGATGGGAACACCAAAGTACAAAGATTACCAAAATGAGTAGAAGAAAAGCAAGTATTTTGATGAACAAAGATCAAAGTACTTGTGTTTTAACACAATGAAACTGGGTTTTGTTAAAAAAAAACTTTGTGGGCAAGATAAATACCAAAAAGATGGCCTTCTGTTCTAAGATGAACTCAGAACAGGTTTTTGATAAAAAGATAATTTTATGTTTTATCACATATATTTTTAGGTTTAAAAATAAGTAAAGATTTAAGAAGTTAAAAGGAGAACAAAATGAGAATCGACATTGTTATTTTTACACAAAGGAAAGGGTTAGATCAAACCTTAAAAGTGTAAAACTGTAAGAAAAATGCACAAGTGCGTGTTCTTGGTGATTGCTTGAAGATCGAGAAAATGTTCTTGCCTTTTAGAAGAATATGAGCGCATAAAAGATAGAATTAAACGGATTTTTGCTTAAATAGCATGAGGAGAGAGAAAAAAGATAGCTAAACGACGATTTTAGCTTTTAGAGAAAGAAATGATGACCTAGCGCACGTCCCTAGAAAGGAGTGGAAAGGAAACGTCGTGGTCCGTCGTGTGTCAAATAAAGGTCTGACGTGTCCTTTTCTTATTTGAAAAAAAAATCTGATTATCATTTAATAAATAAATGTTAATCATTATCCTTAAATATTCATCAATGGACAATACAGGATTGTCAGTGATGGGTTTTTGTTTTAAGACATACTCCCTGAAAATAAATATTCAATGAGTATGAAGAGATACGAAATCATACCTGAGAGATATCAAGTATCATTGAATTAGAGTTCAGAGAATGGAGAGTTTATTCAGCATTTAACATACCAAGCTCGGTGATGAATAGATTAAATCTAGTCTCATCAAGAGGCTTTGTGAAAAGATCAGCAAGCTGATATTCAGTTGGCACGTAATGGAGTTCTACTTCACCATTCATCACATGATCCCTGATAAAGTGATATCGAACCTCGATGTGCTTGGTTTTAGAATGAAGAACAGGATTGTTTGCAATTGCTATAGCACTAGTACTATCACAATATATTGGGATTTTAGAAAGATTGAGATCGTAATCCCTGAGTTGATTTCTCATCCAAAGGATTTGAGTACAACAGCTACCAGCGGCAACGTATTCAGCTTCAGCGAAGGAGGTGGACACAGAGTTTTTCTTTTTAATAGTTCAGCGAAGGAGGTGGCATACCAAAGACCCAGATTAAGAGTTCCTTTTAGGTATCTGAAGATCTTCTTTACAGCGACGAGGTAAGATTCCTTGGTTTCGGCTTGATATCTGGCACAGAGACAGATTGAGTACATTATATCGGGTCAGCTCGTTGTAAGATATAGCAGAGATCCGATCATCCCACGATAGGCAGTGATACTGACAGGTTTTCCATCAGAGTCCTTATTCAACGTTAGAGGAGGTGCCATGGGGGTCTTCATAGTTGAGCATTGATTCATATCAAACCATTTCAGCATGTCCTTAACATATTTACTTTGACAAATGAAAATTCCTTTGTCATTTGCTTAATCTGCAAACCCAGAAAATATGTTAGTTCACCCATCATACTCATTTTGTATTCCTTTTTCATTCGGTTTGCAAAACGAGTGCATAATTCAAGTCTTGTGGAACCAAATATAATATCATCGACATAAATTTGGGCTAGAATAGTATGACCTTTATGTTTTCTTAAAAACAGGGTTTGATCAATTTTTCCACGAATAAATTTTTCTTTTAAAAAGAAATTTAGAATGGGTGTCATACCAAGCTCTGGGAGCTTGTTTTAATCCATAGAGAGCCTTTTTGAAGTATGAAAACACGACCAGGGTGACTAGGATCAGCGAACCCAAGAGGTTGTTCAACATAAACTTCCTCGCTGAGTTTTCCATTTAGAAAAGCACTTTTAACATCCATTTGAAAGACTTTAAAGTCTTTATGGGCAGCATAAGCTAAGAATAGTCTTATGGCTTCTAGTCTAGCTACAGGAGCAAAGGTTTCATCGTAATCAATCCCTTCTCCTGTTTGTAACCCCGAGCAACAAGTCTAGCCTTATTGCGAATTATAGTGCCATTTTCATCTAGCTTATTTCTAAAGACCCATTTAGTTCCTATCACTGTCTTATCTGATGGACGAGGGACAAGGTTCCAAACATTGTTCCTTTAAAATTCAGACAGTTCTTCTTGCATGGCAGAGACCCAGCTAGGATCAGAGATAGCTTGATCTATCTTTTTAGGTTCAGAAAGAGAAATGAAATTAAGTAAAGACAGATATTACCTGAACCTCTACGTGTCTTGATACCTGCATTAGGATCACCAATAATTTGATTTATTGGATGACTTGCAGTCCATCGCTGAGCAGGAGGTTGAGGAGATTGATCAATAATAGATTCAGCGACTTCTTCTCCTTCAGGAATACTATTTGTTGGTTCAGCAGCAGGGACTTCATCGTTTACGATTAATTTTGGAGGAGAAGATGAAGCTTGGTTATTCACTGAAGAATTTCCTTGAGAGGTACAGATGGATGGATTTGATTAAGAGGAGTGACGTAGATCCCTGAAGATGAATCATTGCTTGGAATGGGAAAATCAGGGAGTCCGTCATCATTTATTTCAGCATTAGGTTGACTGCTGAAATAAGTTTCAGGTTCTCCATAATGAGATTTCATCCATTCATTTAGCTCCTCATCTTCTTCAGGAATAGGAGCAGAGTTTGTTGGACGAGATTCATCGAAGTTGACATGCATAGATTCTTCAACATGCCGTCCTCTCTTGTTGAAGATTCTGAAGGACTTTGACATTAAAGAGTATCCAAGAAATATTCCATCGTCAGCTTTAGGATCAAACTTACCCAAGTGACCTCTATCATTTAGAATATAACATTTACAACCAAAGATGTGTAAATATTTCAGAGAGGGTCTTCTTCCATGAAATAGTTCATTGGAAGTATTCTTGAATCGCTTAACTATCATAGATCGATTCTGAGTAAAGCAAGTTGTGCTTACTGCTTCGACCCAGAATTGAGGGGTTCTCACTAATGAAAAGTTGTGAGAGATTCTTTTTTCTTCAAAGAAGTTAATCAGGGTGTTGTTTTTGAATTTAGTACCATGATCACTTCTCATGGCACGAACAATGAGGTTGTTCAGGACTTCCATTCTTTTGATAAAAGCAATAATTACATCAGGTGTATCACTTTTGGATCGAAGAAAAAATACCCAAGTATATCTAGAATATTCATCAACTATCACAGATGCACTACATTCCTCAGTAAGAGCTACAATTTCATACTCAGTAATCTTCTTTTCCTTACTAAGGATGTCTTTTAAGAACTTAGCATAACTAGGCATCTGTTGAGCAGGATGGGATAGATAAGTTAGGGGCTCTTGTCTTAGGCTCTGTTGGTGATGGGACACTATCAACCTTTGCGTCAGATTTTTCTTGACTGTGGTTTTCTGGAGTAACTGTGGTGTCTGTTGATAATAGGTCTCCTCCTAGTATGGTTGGTTTCTTAATGGTAGAAGTCAATGTTGTAGCATGTCTTCTGGGTAAACTATCTGGTAGGTCCTTGCCACTTCTTAAGGTGATTGCTTTGACATGCTCCTTCCCTAAGTCTCTAGGGAATTCTGTGTTACTTGGTAAGGTACCACTGACTCTATTATTCTGGCTAAGAGCGATTTGACTGACCTGGGTTTCAAGGTTCCTGAGTGATGCTTGAGTCTGTGCTATGGTGGCATTTTGTTGAGCCATTACTGATTGTGTGTGGGTGATGTACATTTTTACAGTTTCTTCAAATGACTGAGATGGTGAATTATTCTGTGGAATAGGAGGTGGTTTGTTTTGAAATTGTGGTTGAAAAATTTGTGTTTGATGAAAATGTGAACTGGTTGCTTAGTTTTGGAAGTTTCCCTGCTGTTTAGGAGCTGGTGGGTTTAAACTTGGGCTGGTCCATGAAAAATTTGGGTGTTGTTTCCAATTCGAGTTGTAATTGTTGGAGTAGGGAGCAGACTTATTATGAACATAGTTTACAGATTCAGAGTTTTTAGGACAATGTTCATAAGAATGTTCCCCTCCACAACAAACACATTGGACTGCTAGAACTACTTGAGTAGGTGTATTGACAGTCGGCTGTGCTCCTTGACCAGAAGAAATATTTTTAATCATGTTAGCATGAAAGCAAGCTGAGCTTTCATTGCAGTATATGCATCTACATCATGAATTCCAGCAGACTTTCTTTGGGATGCAACACGAGGATCCGCCTAGTGTCCATTGTTAGTACAGATTTTCTCAAGCATTAAAAATCCTTCGTTATAGGTACTGGCTGTACAGGCCCCTCCTGCTGTCGCGTCGAGCATTTGTCTAGATGTGGCATTTAAACCATTGTAAAATGTCTCGAGTTGAATACAGTAGGGAATGCCATGGTGTGGCCATTTCCTTAATAGTCTTTAAATCTTTCCCACGCGTCAGGAATCGCTTCATCCTCCGTTTGTTTGAAAAGACAAATTTCGTTACGGGATTTAGCGTTCCTGGTGGGTGGGAAATATTTTCACAAAAACCTTTCTGCCATTTCGTACCATGAAGTCACAGATCCTGGGGTTAATGAATTAAACTATTCCCTTGCTCGATCCCTTAAGGAGAATGGAAATATTGTAAGTCTCATAGCGTCATTTGACACTCCAGGGATCAAGAAGGAATTACTTACCTCTAAGAAAGACTTCAAGTGTGAATGTGGGTCCTCAGTTGGCATTCCAGAAAATTGCCCATTTGTTTGCAACATGTGAAACATAATGGGTTTTGGTTCAAAATGTTTGGCTGTAAAAGTGGGCCTAGCTATTCCTGAATTGTGTTGCTCAAAATCAGGAACGACATAGTCCATGATACGACCATCTTTTGAATTTGCTAGATTGATTATGTTAGGTGGTGGGGCCCTTTGTTCATTATTTTTTGGTTGGTTATTCAAAGATTCATCATCTCCATCTGTTTCTTCATCATAATGAAATCCTTGTTCAGGCACATTTACTTGTAAATGTGAGGGTACATTTACAAATAAAGACGGACCTTGACGAAGTTCTCGATGGTGTTCAGGTGGTGGTTGGACTAGGGGTTGTAGTACTGGTCCAATGATTTCTCGGGGGTCTTGTTGTTCTGCCATTTCAGGAGGTGGTAGAGCAAATAATTCTCTTTGGATTCTTCTCCTTTCGCGAAATGTTCTCTCTATATCAGGATCAAGCTCTAAAAACTCTCCACGGAAAATTCTTGGCATACACTACTTCCAAAAGTTCAACAGGTGTTAGAAAAATCAGATCTTTTATCTTACTTCAAGAAAAACTTTTATCTTGCCAATCCCCGGCAGCAGCGCCAAAAACTTGATAGGCGTTTTGTATACCTTTCGATATGTGATAAATACGACTAAAAGCAAGTATACTTTTAGCCCTAATATCGTCCTTTTACGTAATGGGTGGTACTAAGTACCGAGTATCGTCCACAGGGATCGGAATAAAAGTTAGTATAAAAGTCTGATGAAAGAAATGAATTCAGATGGTAATTCGGAAGATTTCAAATTGTAGTTTGATATGTGAGTCACGTTAACAGATTTATAACAGAATAAAGCAAATAGCATGGGTATAAGATCTATGGTCAGGTTTAAACATATATTCCAGTGGGCAATGTTGTAAGAATGCTACAACATTTTATTCTATAATAATTCGTTCCACTACCTATTTTGAGTATTCCTTCCGGACTTATACCAGCATACTAATGTTTAGGTAACAACTCATATTCCTATGTAGTATCAAGACTAGTGATAGCACATGGTATTCTCAAAATAGATGGCTTAGCAAGTTCCTTTGTCTAATTAATCCCCCTTCCGAGGTGATTCCATATCATTAAAAGTTGGTGTGCATTCAATGGCTTATTCCTAAGTCCATGGGACTTTAACACTTTGATAAGCGACCAACTTGTCAAGAATATTCAATGAGAAAAACATAAAAGATAACTTTTCCAGGTATACGTCTCATATCCTTCGGATTGACGTGCATATCGTGGCTTATTCCTAAGTCCACGACACGTTAACACTATCAAAGTGATCAACCCGTCAAGAAGTGTCGTTTGGATTTACAAAACTTTAGATGAAATAATGAAATATTGTTATTAAAGAATAATGCCCACTTTAGTTTAAAACCTTACCATTTCACTTACACCCTAGCTAATAAAAATTAGCTACTCATAATAATAATAGAAATATAAATGACTAGAAGTAAAGACATAATCGTAAATTGCAATATATAAATATATATATATATATACCACTTTAGTTTAAAACCTTACCATTTCACTTACATCCTAGCTAATAAAAATTAGCTACTCATAATAATGATAGAAATATAAATGACTAGAAGTAAAGACATAATCGTAAATTGCAATATATAAATATATATATATATATATATATTTATAAGTATATCTATATGACTGAAATATAAATGACAATAAAAAGAAGTGCAAGAAAATAAATGACTTGTAAGTAAATAACTTGAATTTAAATAGCAAGAATGTAAAATGCAATAATATAAAAGACAATAATAAAATAATGCAATGCTGCAGGAATGTAACATAAGCTGTATGAAGAATATGATGAAGATGAAGAACATTAAGAAGATCTTCAAGAACACAAGAAGAATACTAAAAATTGCTTAGATTAAATCAGTTTTTCACTGATGGAACATGGGGAATACAATGACCTTAACACTCCCTTTTATACAAGGAAATGTCACAAAAATCCAAAACTATGGAACAAAGGTCCATAGGTCATTTCCCAAAGACACAAGGCATCTACTTTTTACAACATAGTACAACTATTCAAAAGATTCCCAAACATAAAGATGCCTTGTAATCATATTGATTTTTAAGCTGAAAATAAATAAATAAAAAGTTAACTACAAGTTTGCTTCCAATGGTCCTTGCTTGCTTGATTGAGCCGAGAGTTTGCAAACATCACTTCATTCCAGAACTGCCAACGGACAGACCTGCACTAAGATTTTCAAATAAGCTACTACCAAATGTGAAAGACAAGTAAAATCCCCAACTAAGCTCCAAATATGAAAAGTGGAAAATAAGATAACAAATGAGTCAAATTGGGATATAATGTGTAAAATATACTACCTAAGCCTACTAAATAGGTGCTTAATATAGTGAAATCTCACTACATATCAACACGCGATTGAAGTACAGATTACGAGAAGGACGATAGGAAGGATGTTTCATCCTCCAGAATCATTCATTCAAGAGAATGAAACCACTCTTGTGCCAAATCCAGCTTTTGAGAAGAGACCTACTTCTGAAATATTGGTGGATTTTCTAAAATTTCTAAGGTACAACAAGGAAATCACAAGGGTCTCTGACTTCAAAAGGCAGTGCCTACCACCTATGTGGAATGTACTTGTCTCCATTATCAACAAAAGCTTAACGTGCAAAATTGGCTTAATGGATCAAGCCGGTACCAATGTCATCACTATAATGTATGGCATGTTTTTCAATCGTCCTCTAGACTTCACAGATTTGATTTTCCAAGAGATCCATGGTGTTGTACACAACAAGGATTTGCTTCTAAAGAAAGCCAAAACTCTACCAGCGTTAATGTTCCCACGATTATTGTCTCTGTTCTTCCACAGGGCCATATCAAAATAGCACATTCAATGTGTACAACCATTATGCAAGATCTACACGATGAAATCTCACCGACCTACTATCCACAAGGATGGATACATGTAGAATCGCGAGCTCTCAAGGTACATGCTTAACCATATCCATTCAACCTCTTCTATTCTTCAATCTTATAGGGACTCTATGGTGATCTCAGAACAGAGGTCACCTACCCCAGAGTTTATAGAAGCCAGTGTAGACAGTGAGCGGTCGAGTGAAAATGAGATTGAAAACAATCCGAGTGGCAATCCGAGTGATTCTAGCCATGCCGAGCGATTGTTAAAAGAGAGCACAAAAGATGTTCTTATGGACACAACTGAGAGAATCGAACCGAGTCCACCAAGAACTAACACATCTACTAGGGTTGATGCCAACATATCTTCACCTATTGAAAAAGGACTTGAGCTTAGTCCACCCAAACCAACAACCTAACTATTCAGAGGACACCTTAAATTCCTCTGAATCAAGCACATGTGGGGAAACCTCCTCATCATCTTCCTCTCAAAAGGATGATGATGCAAATATAAGTTGCCCCAGAACTCGCCACTACCCACTCACAACATCGATGTCTCTGTGACCGATGATATAGACTGGATGGCAGTTGGCACGTCCATGCTAACTACCAATCCAGAAGCCAATGAATTCTCATCAGAGGGATTATGGCAACAGGGCACACAACGTACTTCCATTTTCAATATGTATAAGGGTATGCACATCATTATTGACTCTCCACCCTCTGATGTTGGAGAAAAAGTCAATATGATCTAAACATCCGAAGAGGTGCCTCTTAGGAGCCCTCAAGGACAAGATGGAAGTCCCTCCACACTCAATTTCTAAACAGGTGTGAATGAGGACTCCTCTGGATGCGAGGGTCACGAGGCTCCACGTGTTGGAGAACCAACAGTTACACCCCCACCTGAATTTGTCACAAATGTTGCGTTCCAAGCATTTGTTGATCAAATAAAGGGATCTATGGTGGATCTAAAACAAGCCACTGAAAATCCTAAGTCTAACATTTATGCAGATTATAATGTTCGTGCCCCGGTAACACGTACAAATCGTGCATAACGTGCTTGTACCTTATGTTTACCCGACTTGTACCTCGGACTAAATTGTGAGGTAATACCATACAACGGGTCACATATGTACAAAATAAAACTTAACTTAACCTAAATTGTTAAGTTTATACCTACTAGGGTATAAACTTGAGAAATTAGACTTTAGGGGTGAAAATGAAATGTTGGAAAATATATAAACCCCAAAAATTATTAGAATTCTATTAATTCTCTCATAGTCACACGTATTCTCCCAAAAATTATTGGAATTCTATTAATTCTATTAGAACTCTTTCTGTTTTCATAGCATCCATCGCTAAAACTCAAATCAAGAGAAAAAAACATCAAAATACTTGGAGATTTGAAGATTAAGTGTTGGGAATTGAAAGGTATGTGTAGAAACTTAGTTCTTTCAAGTTAAATTTCATGTTTATGTTAGTTTTTCATTACATGAGCTTGAAATCTGTTTTGGGTTGAAATTTTACATGTGATTGAAGTGTTTAGGGATTGGATTATGAATCAAAATGGTTAAATATGGATTCAATATGGTTAAGTATGGATTCAATATGGTTATGCACACTAAATGTTTGGTTTTATGTCTAAAAGTAGCAAATTATGAAGTTTGGATCATTAAAATGAGTTGGTAAAAAATGTGGAATTTGGAAATTTGGACAACCTCATGTCCAGTACTTTGACGATGTGTAACTCTCAAACCGTACATCCAAATAAGCTCATATTTTGTAGATGTAAAGGCCTTACAGTTTACTACAACTTTTATGAATAGTGAAAGTTTTAATTTTGATCTTAAGTGTGTCAAAACAGTGTGTCAATAAAACAGCTCAGAGTGTTTTGATCCAAATTGCGCACTGTTTTTATAAAGATGGTACTCATCTGCTCGTAACTCCGATTGAATTGATTTAAGTCTCTGTAGAATCCTAATAGGTTAAATTAGAACTTTCATTCAGAAATATATTCTAGATTGACCTCTAAGTTGTGTAAAAATGTTCATAAAAGATAAGGGACAGAAGCTGTTAGAATGGAACCGTATAAGGCTAAATGTTGCGTTAAGTTCTCAATTCGTATACGACTGTCCTTCTTGATGTATAAGTTGTTTAGGGTCATTAAGACCTAAGCAACTTGATTAAGAATTTTTACCTTATGGTTTTTATGTCTTGCAAATAATGACTCGTTTATGTTTTAGTTAGGCACACGAGCGAGACAAACTTAATCGTGAACTTTATTTGACCGTGTGTTAGTTATCAAGTCAGTTAAGGTACGGATATCATACTTTACTTGACACGGGGATAGCCGTTTGTATAAGGCTTCCTAATCTGAATACGTTGATTCCAAATTCCTTTTATGTTTGTTCATATTATGGAACTTTGTTTTCCTCTGAAATATTATGTACATTCGTATTTGAATATTTGTCACTTTGATCACTTGACTTGTGAAATTGTATCGTTTGTGAACTTTTTCCTATAGACTCAATACTGGGAGCACCGGTATTAAGATGCTTCCATGGTGGCTAAAACTATCATGGCATTCTCAATGGTATATTGACTTGACTTGTTACCGATCAATTAGAGGGCGTATGGATCGATCCTAAGAACTGTTATCGGATAATACTTATGGTCATGGTTAAATCCATGGAGAGTATTGCTTGTGTTGTGCTCACACCCCTTTCCTCATTGACACCCGAATGGATTGATCATCCTCTGGGAACAACATATCCTCGTGATACCGTTTGGTCTTCGGAATCTTGATATTTCTTCGCGTCATTTGTTGCTTAACTTTATTTTGGATTATCAATTAACGATATGAATTTCTTTTTGAACTTGTTATCTCATATTAATTGTTGAATTATTATTATCCGTTCACTGAGCGCCAAGCTCAGCCGAGTTTTCTTTTTCCTCGGAAGGTACATGATTTAGCTGGATTTTAGGAAGAGAGTTGCGGAGATAGCATGACTGAAATTATCTACTTTTGTTAAGTACTTAAGGACTAATGTAGATATACTTGTACTTTGGGACCGTATTTTGTTACACGTTATCTCCGTTTATGGTTATGTAAATATTATGTTGGGTAAATAATGTTAGTTGCTCGGCATTAATCGATTGTTGTTTTATAATTGTTTTAAAACCAATTGTGGCATCTTCCATCCTTGAACCACTTGGGACGGGGGTATTACAAGTTGTGGTAGAGCTGTACGTTATGATCTTCTAGTACAAATTAAGTTTGATTTGTGAGTAATGGGTAGAATTAAGATAGGATTATCTTAGATCTTATATATGTTAATTATTTGTATTCTCATATGATTCGTTTCTTATTGAATCTAACCAAGAAAATGGTTCCCATGTTGGTTGTGTTAGTTCTAAATGCCGCCAAGAAGAATACCGGCAATAACAGGTGGACCTGGGAGAAATCGAACGGGGTCTGAAAATGATGCAAATTCTCCGCCAAGAACTCAAGTTGATCCTAATGTGATGGACGTTGTCTACGAAACAGTTAATGAGATGCTACCGGGGATTATAGCACAGACGGTGGAAGCATTACGTCAGACTCGATAAAACCCGAATCCTAATGCTGGGAATTATGGGCCAGAAAGAAGGGATCAGGAAACTAACACCAGTAATCAACTAGCTGATATCCACCAATGATTGGAGAGATTTCATAAACAAAAGTGTCGTACTTTTATTTCAGCGGCCACATCGGTTGAAGCTGAAGATTGGATATCACATCTTGAAAAGATTTTTCGAGTCTTGGGTTGTTCTAATAGAATACGAGTGAAGTTGGCTACTTATAAACGTGAAGGTGATGCAAATCGTTGGTGGCAAGCTTGGAAACAATCTTACGGAGGGGAGATAGTTGTTGAAAGTTTAACATGGTCGGGTTTCAAAGATGAATCTATATCCGAATATGTAGCCAGATTTCTACGGTTGGCTAGTTTTGTAGGTGTTATGGAGGGTACGGTAGAAAATCAAGTTAGTAAGTTCAAGTGGACCCTCAATAGCAAATTCAAACCTGAACTTATTAATCAACACTTTACGAGTGTTGCTCAAGTTGCTGATGCTGCCAGGAACATTGAAAGGGAGCGACTAGATTCTATACTTTTTCGAGGTGATGGTGGTACAAAACGAAACAAAGATGTGTTTCAAGGAAGTTCGACCGGGCGAGGATCCAGTCGTATAGTTCAGACGAAACAAGCGAGTTACAGATCTCTAGTTTCATCTCAGGGAACTTCTAACAAAAGCTTTTCGAATGCAACTTCTCAGATACGGTGCAAAGATTGTTGTTTTAAGCATCACCTTGGCCCATGTTCTCGAATGACCGGTGCATGTTTTAAGTGCGGTCAGCGAGGTCATTTTTATCGTGATTGTAAGAAAGGGCCGAAATATAATTCCAAAGACAAAGAGAAGCAATCTACTGCTGGTGATCGAGTGTTTAGCCTATCTGCTGACAAATCTACTGCGGGTATGGATGGTTTCAGGTACCCTTTCTATTGACGGTAGAGATGTATATGTTTTATTTGATAAAGGTGCAACCCACTCGATTTTTTCTGAAAACTTTGAAAAAATCTTAAATCATATGAACAATCCATTGAGTTTCCGTTACATATTACCACTCCTATGGGTAGTTCGATTTGCATACTTGGTGAATTCCTAAACTGTCCGTTATTCATTGGCGAATGAATTCGGGAGGTTACTTTAATTTCGATGAAAATGGATCACTTCGATATCATCCTTGGCTTGGATTGGTTGTCTAAACATCACCATCGATTGCAAAGCCAAACAAATCATCTTCGGTGATGTTAATGAACATGAATATGTGTTCCAAGGTGTTTCGCCTGAGAAAGGGACCAGTGTTATCACGTCAATGAAAGTTAATGCGATGATCTGGCAAGGATGTGAAGGATTCCTAGCTGCACTACAAGATCTAGGAGAGGTATGCCTTAAACTTGAAGATAATCCCGTTAATCAATTTCAGGATGTCTTTCCGGATGAATTTCCCGGAGTACCTCTGGAAAGGGAAGTTGAATTTACAATTGATCTTATTCCGGGAGTTGCCCCTATCTCAAAGGCTCCATATCGTATGGCTCCAACCGAGATGAAAGAACTTAAGGAGAAACTTGAGGACCTTTCTAATCGGTGTTTTATTCGGCCCTATTCGTTAAAAACAATATGGTATGTTTAAGTATGGATTCAATATGGATTTAATATGGTCAAGTATGGATTCAATATGGTTAAGTATGGATTCAATATGGTTATGCACACTAAGTGTTTGTTTTTATGTCTAAAATAGCAAAAATTGTGTGATTAAGCTTAGGGTCTTAACCATTAAGCTCCTTTGTAGTTTTAGTATTTTAGGTATGTTTATAGTGTTTAAAAGTAGCAAATTATGAAGTTTGGATCATTAAAATGAGTTGGTGAAAAATGTGAAATTTGGAAATTTAGACAGCCTCATGTCCAGTACTTTGACGATGCGTAACTCTCAAACCCTGCGTCCAAATAAGCTGATATTTTGCAAATGTGAAGGTTTTACAGGATACTACAACTGTTATAAAGAGTGAAAGTTTTAATTTTGATCTTAAGTGTGTCAAAACAGTGTGTCAATACAGCAGCTCACAGTGTTTTGATCCAAACTGCGCACTGTTTTTATAAAGATTGAACTCATCTGCTCGTAACTCCGATTGAATTAATTCAATTCTATGTAGAACCCTAATAGGTTAAACTACAACTTTCATTCAGATGATAAAATCTAGATTGACTTCTAAGTTGGGTAAAAATGGTCAAAAAAGAAGAGGGACAAAAGCTGTTAGAATGGAACCGTATAAGGCTAAATGTTGCGGTTGAGTTCTCAATTCGTATACGACTGTCCTTCTTGATGTATAAGTTGTTTAGGGTCATTAAGATCTCAGTAACTTGATTAAGAATTTGTACGTTATGGTTTTTATGTCTTGCAAATAATGACCCATTTATGTTTTCGTTAGGCACCGGGGGAGACAAACTTAATCGTGAACTTCATTTGACCGTGCGTTAGTTATCAAGTCGGTTAAGGTACGGATATCATGCTTTACTTGACACAGGAATAGTCGTTTGTATAAGGTTCACTAATCCGAATACGTTGATTCCAAATTCCTTTTATGTTTGTTAATATTACGGTGTAGGATCTTATATGCCATGTCATATGAAAACACTGCTGACGTCAGATAAACCTATAGGGTCACACGTACAAGAGTGTGTAGATCACGAATTAACCAAGTTGGTTATAACCCGGCAAAGTTACAAGTTGTAAAGTGTAGAATTATTATTCTAGAAGAATAATAATTAAAGTGTGTGAAATATAATTATGTTAATTATATAATTTAATTATTAAGTTAATAATTAAATTGGACTAATTATTATGTTAATAATTATAATTAAATATCCATCGGGCCTAAAATAATGTGTTATTAAATGCCGAAAGGTTAAGTAAAGTTAATTTAAGCCCAAGCCCAATTGGTTAATTAATTATTAAGTTCATAATTAATTAATTAATTAATTGATATATGGAAACTTTAATTATATCAACTAAGCCTTACGGGCCTAATTAAGTCCGGTCCGAGATTAGAGGGAAAAGTATATAAAGGCATGTTGCTTATTGAATTCATAATTCACATCAAAAATTTGAGAAACTTGAAGTTTGCTATATCCTCCCTCTCCTCTCCTTGTGATCGACGAACACACACACAACGAAAAAGAAATCGATTTTTTCTTGGTGTTCTTCGGGTATTCGGTCTAGCAACCATTCATGATCGGATTCACACTCGCGTGGATACCGCTAGAAGGAATCTACTTTGATTCCTAACGCTTGATCTTGATCAACCAATCCAAACCATTGAGGTATTGTTCTAAACCCCCTATGGTTATGTTTAATCGTTAAAGTTGTTCTTAACGGATCCGGGCTATCAAGGGTTTTTACCGGTTATTGTTTTTGTTTCCGCTACGCATGTTTATTGTGATCCCGGTATCTAAAACCCTACAGTGGTATCAGAGCCCAGTTACAATGCCTTTAGGGTTAGAATAAATAGAAAATTTGTTAAACACGCGAACCCGGAAAAACCACCCAATCGCCGCCGCCATGCACCACTGCCACCGCCGTCGTGCGCCGCCGTGTGCGCCGCGGGTTGCGCTGCCATGCGCCGCCGTGCCGCCGTCGTGCGCCGTCATGCCGCCGGAGCGGTGCTCCTCCACTGTCGACGGGCACCTTCGGGTGGAGCGTTTCCGGTTTGTTTGGTGGTTTCCCTTTTTGTTAATTGGGCTTTTAGGGTTTCACGGTTTACGCCCGTTTGAGCCTAATAGGGTTTTAACCTATTTTGATTGATTCTTTGGGCTTGTTAAATATGTTTAATTGGATCCAAGCCCATTTGGTTGATTTGGTTGTTTGCCATGATGGATTCGATTTAGGCCTTGACCCGTGGTTTGTTTTAATTTTTCCTGTTGGTTAAATTAAAATGTATTTAATTTCGTGGGTTGTATTTTTGTGCGATCTGCGTATCGTTCCCGATTTCAGTGTAATGTAATAGTTAGGTTATGTTAACCTAGATTAGTTTTTGTAAATCGGAAGACCGAAGGTCTTTGAAGACGGCGTCCCGGAGTCCACCATGATTGGCGGAGCTAGTGGGAGTCAACTTGCGGTGTCCTTAGGGTTTGGACTATGGTTTTCATGTGGGCTCACGAAAACCTCATAGTTGGGCCTAATCGAATCCATATTGTGTGTTTGCATGTTTGTGGTTGTTTATTTTTCGTTTTTTATTGCGTTTAATTATATATTATAATTATTGCAATGAATTTTAAAATTTGAAAAATTATTTAACAACCACTAATGTCGGTAGATTGTAAATGTTTTACAAAGTTAATTTGATAAGCTATCAAACTAATACCGATTGGATAAATTGTAAATGTTTTTACAAATAAATTTGATAATTAATCAAATAATGAATTTTAAATAAATTGGTACCGACTCAAAATAATTTTAAAATTAATTAGTTTGTAAAATTGGAATGAGATCGGTAAAACCTTTTACAATTAAAATGTGAGTTTTTCACCACCCATTTAAAACGGTTATTGAGCGCATAACTAGTTGATTTCGGGTAAGCATTGGCGAATCCGGGTCGGAAAAGTATGTGGTGAGATAATGTGCCGACTCACGAGATCATTGCACGTTGTGTATTCCCCGCCTGTAATGATAGTCGTGACCCGGACGGCCAATTTCTGAGTTGTTACTCAAAATAGAAATTGTGACGTTTTAGTATGGTAAAGACACTTGAGATATTTGTACATTGTGTATTGTCCGTCTACAAATGATCTCAAGGTGGAGAAGTGAGATTAAACATGTCTTTATTTTAAAAGGAATCTCACGAAGGATCTAAGAGTTGTGATGATCACAATTGGAAGTTGTCTACCTAAATAATTAGTTTTCACCATTTGCGTATTGCCCAATCGTGAAAATTAATGAAATATGGATCTTAGTTAAAATGTTTTAATTTCAAGGGTTATTCAAAATTTTAAATTAAGACTAAAATTGGACTTTAATTTCTGTAGATGTCTGCTCGTCAAGAAAACACAAACTCGTTTCTAATGTGGGAATTCTGAATGGACAAAACTTCTTGGAATGGTTCCAACTGTTAAGGCTTGTCCTAAGATACGAAAAGAAATCCTACATAATCGAGCTTTCGCCTCCAAATCTTCCAGCAAGGGACACATCTGAAAGTGCTCAGGTTGCTTATGATAAGTACCAAAGAGACTCTATCAGCGTAGCCTATCTGATGTTAGCCTCAATGACTCCTGAACTTCGTTGGGAGCATGAGGAGTTACCAGCTTGGGAGATTATAAGCAGTCTGAAGACCATGTTTGGTCAACAGCTGAGACAAGAAAAGTTTGAAACTTTGCGATCACTACATGGTTGTATGATGCAGGAGGGAACACCGGTCAAGGTCCATTTCAAAAGAATAAAAGGACACATTGACCGATTGGCTCAGTTAGGATACCCTCTTGGACATGAACTAGGGGTTGATCTGGTCCTAAACTCTCTGTCTAAATTTTATGGTAGCTTTGTGCTCAACTACTATAAGAAAGGGCTAAATGTATCTCTCTTTAAATTGCTTGAGATGCTAAAATCTTTTGAAGAAGAGAATTACTCCAAGTTGGAGAAAGCCAAAGCCGCTTTGATGATCAAAACGCAAAGAGGGATAAGAAAAAAACGGGGTGTGAAAAATATGACTGAAAAAGGAAAGGCAAAGAATGGATGTACCAATCAAACCAAAAAGAATGAGGGAAAGTTTCCCCTGGACTCAGTTTCACTCAAAAGAAATGATCCAGTTCTTAAGACAAAGAAGGAGAAAGCTATGATAGTCGGACCTTCAGGTATATTTACTATCGATTTATTCACTTCTGACTATGATTCCTGGGTATTGGATACCTGATGTGGAGCTCACATATGTGCTTCTCCACAGGGATTAAGAAGTGAAAGGAAACTGCGATCAGGCAAGTTGGAGCTCAAGATGGGCAACTGCGATCAGGCCAGTTGGAGCTCAAGATGGGCAATGCGGCAAGAGTTGATGTTGTGTCCCAAGGGAAATATGATATGAACCTTCCAAATGGTCTAGTCTTGAAACTAAATGATTGTATTTACGTTCCTAGTATCGTTAGAAACATTGTTTCAGTTGCACGTTTGAGACAAGATGGATTTATGTTTAAATTCAATGATGGTGGATCTATTTCTACATGTTTGCATGGTATATTATATTTTATTGCCAGGCCAGTTAATGACATTTATGAAATAGATATTCATGGTGATCTCAACTCTAAATATATAATGTGAATGCTAAAAGACTTAAGGAAGTCAAACATACTTGTGGCATTGTCGTCTTGGCCATATAAACAAGAAGCGCATTGCCAAGCTCCAAATGGACGGGATCTTGGAATCAACTAATGATTCTTTTGATAAATGCGGAGCTTGTTAATTAGGGAAGATGATTAAGGCACCTTTTAAAGGAAATCCTAAAAGAGCGAATGAGTTGTTGGGAGTGATACATATTGATGTGTGTGGACCCTTCAACCCAGCCACAAGTAATGGTTGCTACTACTTCATTACATTTACTGATGATTACAGTAGATATGGATATGTTTATCTAATGAAGCACAAGTCTGAAAGCTTTGATATCTTCAAAGAGTTTCAGAATGAGGTAGAAAACCAACTAGGCAAGAAGATAAAAGCCCTTCGGTCGGACCGAGGTGGTGAATATCTGAGCCATGAATTCACTGAGCATCTTACCAAGTGCGGGATAGTACCTCAACTTACTCCACCAACAACACCATAGCATAATGGTGTGTCTGAAAGGAGGAACCGTACCTTGTTAGATATGGTTAGGTCTATGATGAGTCATACCAAGTTGCCTATGAGTTTCTGGGGATATGCTTTGGAAGCAGCCGCCAAAATACTAAACAATGTACCAACCAAGAAGGTCGACAAGACTCCATATGAGATGTGGACTGGAAAGATCCCAAATCTATCTTACATGAAAGTCTGGGGCTACGATGCTTATGTTAAGCGAGAAGCTTCTAGGAAGCTAGTGCCCAGATCTGAAAAGTGCATCTTTGTAGGATATCCCAAGGAGACTATTGGGTATTATTTCTACAACCCCGGTGAGAACAAGGTATTTATTTCACGCAGATCCTAATTCCTAGAACATGATTTTCTAACTAACCCAAGCGAAGGGGATAGGGTGGAACTTGAGGAAGTTCGGGAAACACCTGATGCACAGGTTGACACTAGCGCTCAACAAGATGTTGAACCTCAGCAAGATGCTGAGGATACCAACGAGAGACAAACGATTCGAAGGTCGGGGAGAATTCGTCAAGAGCCGGATAGATACCTAGGGTTTCTAATTGGCTGTGACGATACGGTTGATGATGAACCGTCAAACTACCGGCAAGCTATATCAGATGCAGAATCTAACAAATGGCATGATGCTATGAAAGTCGAGCTTCAATCCATGGCTGATAACCAGGTCTGGGATCTGGTGGATGCACCCAATGGCTACAAAGTCATAGGGAGTAAATGGGTTTTCAAGAAGAAAACTGACATGGATGGGATCGTGCACAAATATAAGGCTACGTTGGTAGCAAATAGTTTCATACAAACTCATGGTGTTGACTATGATGAAACCTTTTCTCCGGTAGCCATGATAAAATCCATTAGGATTTTGCTTGCTATAACTGCATATCACGATTATGAGATATGGCAGATGGATGTCAAAACCGCATTTCTTAATGGAACGCTAAGCGAGGACGTGTACATGGTACAACCAGAAGGTTTTGAAGATCCCAAGCATCCTAATAGAGTGTGCAAGTTGCTTAGATCCATTTATGGACTGACGAGAGCGTCTAGGAGTTGGAATCTTCGTTTTGACGAGAAAATCATATAATTTGGTTTTGTCAAAAACGAAGATGAACCTTGTGTATACAAGAAAGCTAGTGGGAGCATTG
Organism: Silybum marianum; assembly: GCA_036898165.1. Lineage (NCBI taxonomy): Eukaryota > Viridiplantae > Streptophyta > Magnoliopsida > Asterales > Asteraceae > Silybum > Silybum marianum. The sequence continues at coordinate 6,412,088 of CM072540.1, read as the reverse complement.
TTTTCTTCCTAGTCCTGTATGTGGATGACATACTGATATTTGGAAACGACATCCCGATGCTAAAAGGTGTGAAAGCCTGGCTAGGGAAGTGTTTCTCAATGAAGGACTTAGGAGAAGCTGTCTTTATCCTTTGAATTAAGATCTATCGGGATAGATCGAGGCGCTTAATTGGATTAAGCCAGAGTACATATATTGACAAGGTCTTAAAATGCTTCAAGATGGAGAGTTCTAAGAAGGGGAACTTGCCAATGGTACATGGAGTACAATTGAGCAAGTCTCAATGTCCTTCGGGGAAGGAAGATATAGATTGCATGAAGGGTGTTCCCTATGCTTCAACTATTGGATCTATAATGTACGCCGTGATATGTACTCGACCTAACGTATCTTATGCTTTGAGCATGACTAGTAGATACCAGTCGAACCCTGGTGATACTCACTGAGTTGCGATAAAGAATATTCTTAAGTACTTGAGAAGAACTAAGGATATGTTCCTGCTATACGGTGGTGAAGAAGCAGATCTATGTGTTTGAGGATACTTAGATGCTAGCTTCCAAACCGACCGTGACGACTTCAGGTCACAATCAGGTTTTATGTTTACACTTAATGGTGGTGCTGTGAGTTGGAAGAGCTTCAAGCAAAGCACTATAGCAGACTCAACTATTAAGTCAGAATAGCTAGCAGCTTTGGATGCCGGGAAGGAAGCCGTGTGGATGAAGAAATTCATAACGGACCTAGGTGTAGTTCCTAGCGTGGATGGACCCATCGAAATCTATTGCGAGAACGAGGGTGCCATAGCACAAGCAAAGGAACCTAGGTCGCACCAACAGTCCAAGCATATTCTGAGGAAATTTCACATTATCCGAGAGATGATCAATCGGAAAGATGTGAAGATTTGCAAAGTTCGTTCGGAAGATAATCCGGCAGCTACATTCACTAAACCTATTAGTCAAAGTAGGCATGATTGCCACACTTGCTCAATAGGTTTGAGGTTTTTAAGTGTTTGAAATGATTTGTAAATTTAGTATGACCTTTGGAACATTAAGCAATGAAATTCTATCTGTTTTGGCATACTGGGTATGAGCGATTACATTAATTTTGTTGTGTTCTATATTAACATGTTTAGATCCTAAACTATATGATATGGTTTAAACTATCCATGATCACTTATCACTGGAGACTGGTGATAAACTAAGATCATAGTGAAGTTTGGTTAAGGTCAAGTTGGGCCAGCATGTTGCGACCAAAGTCACTTGCACTTGTAGGTTCAAGTGTTGGAAGACCCGTTTTCAAGACCACTTCATAGATCGGCGTCATAAAGTGGAAGATGATAGTTATTCATTTTATCCTTTGACTTGAGATGTATATTGGGACCTCGAGCATAAGGAGCATTGTACTTTGATATATGTCTAACATCGCCTTTGATCGGGTGATTATAAGGGCTATGTTAGGTGCAATACGATCTATGTAAGAGTCGTATGCATGCAATATGGAATTTGCTCTACTCAAGTTGAGAGAGAAATCTTTGGGCCCATCGATGATATTAAAATGAGAAATGTATGGTCGTACACAAATGGATTGATTGAATCAATAGTACTTGTTCTCTCATTAAATATCGAGATCGAGAAACATAATAATTGAACAATCAAGGATGAGCCAGATCTATGCCTTGAGTTCAATTAAGATATCGTGAAGCAAAAGGATAAGGAATACACTGATCATCACATTGACTGTTGTCAATAGAACCTAAAGTTGAAGAGCGTTCATTCATTTGACTTTGGGGGCAGTGGCGCGTTGCTAGACACATAACCGCTGTCTATGTTTTATGTGGCGTATGCAAGTGGAAGACTATAGGATCGTATATGCCTATGTCATATTAAAACACTGCTGACATCCGATGAGCCTAGAGGGTCACACGCACAAGAGTGTGTGGATCACGAATTAACCATGTTGGTTATAACCCGGCAAAGTTACAAGTTGTAAAGTGTAGAATTATTATTCTAGTAGAATAATAATTAAAGTGGGTGAAATATAATTATGATAATTATATAATTTAATTATTAAGTTAATAATTAAATTGGTCTAATTATTATGTTAATAATTATAATTAAATATCCATCGGGGACTAAAATAATGTTTTATTTAAAAGCCCAAAAGGTTAAGTAAAGTTTACTTAAGCCTAAGCCCAATTGGTTAATTAATTATATAGTTAGTAATTAGTTATTTAATTAATTAATTAATATATGGAAATTTTAATTATATCAACTAAACCTTACAGGCCTAATTAAGTACGACCGGAGTTTAGAGGGAAAAGTATATAAAGGCATGTTGCCTTATTGAATTCATAATTCACATCCAAAAATTTGAGAAACTTGAAGTTTGCTCTCTCCTCCCTCTCCTCTCCTGGTGATCGACAAACACACACCCAACCAAGAAGAAATTGATTTCTTCTTGGTGTTCTTCGAGTATTCGGGCTAGCAACCATTCGTGATCGAATTCACACTCGCGTGGATACCGCTAGTGGGAATCTACTTTGATTCCTAACGCTTGATCTTGATCAACCAATCCAAACCATTAAGGTATTGTTCTAAACCCCGTACGGCTATGTTTAATCCTTAAAGTATTTCGTAACAGATCCGGCCTATCTAGGGTTTTTACAGGTTATTGTTTTTGTTTCCGCTACGCATGTTTATTGTGATCCCGGTATCTAAAACCCTACATACGGAACTCTGTTTTCCTCTGAAATATGATGTACATTCTATTTGAATATTGATCAGTTTGATCACGTGACTTGTGAAATTGTATCGTTTGTGAACGTTTTCCAATAGACTCAATATTGGGAGCACCGGTATTGAGATGCTTCCATGGTGGCTAAAACCATCATGGCGTCCTTAATGGTATATTGACTTGACTTGGTACTAGTCAATTAGAGGGCGTATGGATCGATCCTAGGAACCGTTATCGGATAATAATTATGGTCGTGGTTAAATCCACGGAGAGGATTGCTTGTATTGTGCTCACACCCCTTTCCTCATTAATGCCCAAATGGACTGATCATCCTTTGGGAACAGCGTATCCTCGTGATACGGTTTGGTCTTCTGACTCTTGATATTTCTTCACGCCATTTGATGCTTAACTTTATTTTGGATTATCAATTAACGATATGAATTTCTTTCTGAACTTGTTATCTCATATTAATTGTCGAATTATTATTATTCGTTCACTGAGCGTTAAGCTCAGCCGAGTTTTCTTTTTCCTCGGCAGGTATATGATTTAGCTGGGATTTTGGGAAGAGAGCTGTGGAGATAGCATAACTGAAATTATCTATGTTAGGACCCAAACAATCAAGATATCAATATATGGAAAAGATTTTGACAGGAATGATGATAGCCAAATATAATATGTATTGATTGAATGTACAATATTACAGAATGTCTTTACAAGGCTAATGAAAAATGTTAGTTCTAACTATCTAACTAACTATCTATTTATACATGAAATAGAAGGACTAAAGTAACAGTACATTCATAACAGACAAGTTCAGAACAGGTTCTGAACTCCTTCAGATCTTCTTCAGAAGTGTCTTCAGAACTTCTTCAGAACTTCTTCAGAACCCAGTCTCTTTTGAAGCTATCTTTATATCTCTATCAATCTCCCCCTTAGCTTCAAAAATTTAAATCATACTTCAAAAAATTCAGAATTTCTCTAACATCTTTCAGAATCAAATTTCTATATTCAAGCAAGTATTCAGCAATTCTGATCATCTCTTTAGCAAGTTTCTTGTGTTTCTCCCAATCTTCATTGTTTAGATTCTTTGGTCTTTTATTTTGCCTTTTTACCAAACGATCTCTGATAGCTTTGAGAGTTCCATTGCAACACTTATGAAATTCTTCAAATCTCACAAATAAAAGTTCTTGGAAGCATTTGCAAACAAAGCCTGGAGGTTGAATTACTAAAGTACTTTTCTTCAGATTCTGAATGTCTGGCAGGCTTAGATTTGGTTTGCTCAAGTGTACTTGTTTCTTGTTCAGAACATAGGAAACTGAAAATCATTCTTTGAAGCCTATATAAACTCTCTGTACAAGCCATCTCTGAGAATTGGAAATGATTTTCTGAACTTGGTGATTGAATCATGAAAGGGATAAAGGCTTCTGTAAACTCTGAGAAGATCTCTGAGGTAAACATTCTGAAAATCAGCTTCAGAAAAGGTATAAATCTCACCATTTTGCCGTTCAACAGTAAAGAATGCATATTTGTAATTATGTCTTGTCTTTAAATCAACATTAATCACTTTGATCACAGGACTATCTTTCCTTGCTTCATTGATTGGAATCCTTATCTTTCTGATGATATCTGAGTACCATTGTTTCCAACCAAAAGGCTTTTGAATCCAGCAATCTATATAGTTGAGTTTTTGTTCATATTCCATGAACATTTCTGGATGGAAATATTCAAGGAACATGGTGAAAGAACTTTCTTCTATTCTCTGCACTTGTAGTTGTTCTTCTTCAGATATTTGCTCTTCAGAAATCAACTTTTCAGAAATATTTTCAAAAACTTCTTCCTTTTTCTTTTTCCTTTTCTTTTTGACCGACTTCTGAACTTTCAAGATTCAGAGTGTACTTCTGAATTTCTTCCATGTCTTGCCTCTTTGTATGGATCTTGAAGTCATAAGCATCACTTAGTAAATAATTTGCTCCTCTTATCTTGTTTACTTTCTTGTGACCAGCCAGATAACTTTTTCTTACAAACTCTCTAAAATTTATTCTTTCTTTGATCATATAGATAATTTCTTCTTTGATATCAGATTCTTCAACAAAGTCTGTCATGTAGTTCAGAAGCCATTTGAGGGAGGATGTAGAATACTTTGGAATATCAGATGCAACAAATGTCTTAGAGATTCCTTCCACAAGATACATGAAACCAATATCTAGATTAGTGAATAATCTTTTCTGACCAAATCTTTCAATATATACAGGTTCCAACAGATTCATTGTGTTAAGTCTGTATTCCAAAGCCAATTGAAAATCATGCTTAATGAGATTCCTTATATATATTCCCAAGATTCTTCTAATCTCTGAGACTAACTCAGATTCACCTGTATTAACACAAAAAGACAAAATTGCCAACTTGTCTTGTAATCTTAACTTGTATATATCAAACTGAGTGAATTTACACAAAGTACCATCTCTTCTTTCTGCTCCAAATCTGAATATAGTTAACTCATTTTGAATTGATTTTGATATGCATCTGATCTTTTTTATTAAAGTTGAATCATGAAAATTCTGAATACCATGATTCTGAATAAAGTTCTTCACTTGAACAATATGATCTTCAGACCATTCATCATTCTGAAAGTCTTCTAACTTTGCAAACTTCATACTTCTTTTGTACATGAAGCAGTAAGTGTCTTCAGGAAATATCAGGCTGCTTTCTCCAGGAATAAACACATTTTCATTTTCAAAAACTTGATCTATTACAGGTTCTTCAAGTACTGGAAGATCTATTTTAGGAATGATAATACAAGGTCTGATCCTAACTTCAAATTTTCTTGAGAAAACAATTAGAATTTCATCAACAATTTCAACTCCTTCCATATGACCTAAATCAAATTCCAATTCAACTCTTTCATCTGGTTGTTCAAGAAAATTTCTGAAGATAGAAAATGCATGTCCAAAAGTCTACACTCCGGACTTCTTGGATAGTTCGAGAAAGACATGCACCCAACGAATTGACTTAATATTTTCCACGGCTCTTGTAAGCTCTTCTGTATTCATCACTTAGAGATTGTTGGGGCTTCCAAATCACCAGATCCTTTATTTCATTTACTTCAGAACTTTCTCCCATATTGACTCCAGATATATCTTCTTCAAACATGATCACATCAGAAAGATCACTTGGTTCTCCAATAACATCTTCAAAAGCAAGGTATTCCCTTAGCATTTCTTCATTAGAGTCTGGAATTATATCTGTGTCATCTGAGCCCAAGTTACCTTCAGAATCAAGAGATAACTTTTCTGTTTCATACCCTTCTTCTATCATTTCTTCAGAAGAATGATCATTTGTCTCTTGTGCCTCATGTTCTGCAGATAAAATATCTTCTATATCGTCTGAAACTTTATTTGATTCTTCACCAACATTCTGTGTATCTTCAGAGGTCTTCTCAGAAGTTTGAACTTGATCATTTACATTAGTTTCTGGTTCAGATACTCTCTGTCTTTTCTCCCCCTCTTGATTATCAGGATCCTGATCATCAAGACTTCTTTTAGAAGTATCTGATTGAGATCTGCATTCTAGAGCAGATAATCTTGTGCTTAACTCTGTCTGAGAACTCTGAATGGATGATAGTTGATTTAGAATCTGAGAAATATCATCTTTTGTTGCATAAACTGGTTGAGCAGAAGAAGAAGAAGTCTGAGAAGCTTTCAGAGAAGAAACTGATGAAGCCACTTCAGAAAAAGCTGTCAGAAGTTCTTGTTTAAAAATATTCAGATCATTAGAAAATTGGATTTGAAAAGCATTCAGCCTGTTCACCATACTTTCCCATGTTGTTCCAACCTATCCTCCAACACCTTTTTGGTTTTATCCGTCAATTCCTTGATATCCTTCTGAATCTTTGCAAATTCAGAAGTACATAAATCTTTGAATTCCATGAATTCAGAAGATGTGAGTAAGATGCCAAGATCAACAGATGAACTTGTTTTCAGACCTTTAGAAGAAGGCTGGCCTGTATGAGCCACAAAGGCATCATGAACCACCTATGATTCTGTGAATGAGGCTTTTGTGATGTTCACCCCACCAGGTCTTCCAACTAATCCTTGATATCCAGAGATAGAATATCTATAGTTGTTGATGCAATGTGACAAACACTTTGCTTAGGAACATCTGAAAGATGTGTGCTAGTGTGAATGGATGCCACATTAAGTGGTTCAGAAGGCTCAAAGTTGAGTGGACACTCAGACTCAATGTGCTCAAAACTATGAGGGGGGGACATATATCCTTCATTTTCAACAAAAGGAACCTCCAATTGGGGTCCTAATGGATGATAAGCTGCTTGCCCCATTTGTGTTGATGAAACACCCTTCTGTTGAGAGATGGGTGAGTGGTTGGGGGGGTTAATCAAATTTGCCATGGGCTCACTGGCTGTTTCAATATCATCCACCAAAGAATGTGGAATGATAGAAGATGTGGGTGCCCGGCTGGTAACAGGTGGTTCACAGATGTGTTTTTCTTTTACATGTGTTATCCCCTCATCAATTCTTTTTCTTACCCTTCTACCCTGTCTCTCATTTTCATTTTTCCTCTTTACTCTTTGAGGTTGTTCACCCCCTTAAACAGCCTCCCCTCTCTTTCTAGTAATTCTAGACTCCCTTGCATGATCACCACTCTGGTTTGAATCAGGGGAAGGGACTACTGGTTGAGGTAATCCTATAGATTCTAAATGCTCACTCCCAATCCTAGTTGGTGTACTTACAAGATCAAGTAAATGAGAAGGAAGTGGAAGTGCATTTGGAAATTGAAGTTTTGCATTTGGTGGTCTTAAACTGTCCATAGTAAAGATAGGAACATGTACCTCATGGGCTAGAACAGGAGTTTTTGAGACAGCCTTCATTGCTCCTTTGATGAGTGTTTGAAAACATCTCTGAAATGGTATGTAGTTGAATGTGGACTTCTTCAAAATTGCAGATTTGAGTTCATCAAAAATGAGACTAGCATAATCATAGTGTTTGTTGAAGGCAACTCCATGAAAGATAATCCTCCTATTTGCTGAAGCTTGATCCAAACTTGAGCTTTTTCCAGATAAGCAGGCATTCAGAATGGAAAATAAGCAATACCAAATTGGAGGTAAACGTTTTCTTCTAAAAGAGCTCAAAGCACTAAGATTTTCAGAGTATCCCAAACTCATGAAATCTGATATCATTTCTGATGAAGATGGAATTGAATCATAGCAGGTTTTCCCAAGAACCTCATCTGGTTTTGACAAATAGTGAAGGCTCCTAATATCATCTACAGAGATGCATACCTTGTAAGCATGGACATAGGAGACAATTTCATCTTCAGATTCATCAACCTCAGCATAATACCACCATTGTTGAAGGTAAGAAGTGGGAACAGAGAATTTTCTAGAGAGTAGAGTACGTAGCGGATGTTTCTTCAGAATTTCGATCAAAATCATTTGATCATCAGCAAAGTTGCCCGATTTGAAGTTCAAGGCACAGTTATTTATTTTGATTTCTGGTAATTTCTCAGTAGGGACATAGAGTTTGGACATATCACTACTTTTAGCACGAGTCTGGGATTCACTTTTAGCAACATTTGATCCAGAAACAACATAAATTGGTGTAACTTGTGTTTCCCCAATTTTAGAAGTTGTCGGGTTAGGGTTAGGATTAAGGATAGGGTTTGAAGGTCCGGCTTGATGAGTTGCAGTTGTGGCTGTGTCTTGAAGCATTTGATCATCATTCAGTGGGATTTCTATTGTGCCGACCATTAATTTTTGAGGCACAATCTTGAATGAACCATCACTTGATGATCCATTGTTATCATTAAAACTCGAGGAAGCAGAAACCATGGCATTTGAAGTAGACATGATGTTGGAAGAACACGGATTGGTAATAGAAAGAAGATCAATAAACACAGAGAGATTTCTCAGAGAAAAATTGCTAAAAAAATGAAGATGATGAAGAATCCATTGATTTATATGACTGGATAATCGCTGAAGGACACGTGGCCAAAAAGTAAATGTGATTAGAGTAGTAATCATCATTTATTAGGATAAATGAACCGTTTAATGGTCGTGTTTAAGAGAGATCCAATGAAATTAAAACACGTGGCACACGCTTAAGTGAAATATCAATGGGAAGTTAAGTTCTGAGAACAAGTTCAAAAACTTCAGAAACAGTTCAGAACTTCTGAGAATAAGTTCAGAAGTCTGAAATAAGGAATTCAGAAGAATCGCAGAATGTGGAAGTGTAGTTCAGAACTAAACTTGGATCATCTTAGAAGACCAAAAATCATTTAAAAATACAAACTTCTGAAAAATATAAAACATTTTGATAATTCAGAAGTAGGTTTGAACAAACAGAAAACTGATTTTATCTAAGGAAGTTTGTTCATACTTCTTAGATATAAAGTGCAAGACTTTATTTCAGCAATGCAGAGTTGATTTGTAGGAAAGAGTAGTGTAGAATTTTGAAACTAATACCACTCCCCCTTGAATCATTAGCACTTATGATCTCCCCCTTAATCATTGCAATGTTATCAAAGAAACAAGAAAATATTAGTGAAATGAGAGAAAAAAAATGAAAAGTATTAAAATACAATCAACCTAGATACAGAAGAAATATAGTTCTGAGTTTGAAAAGAAGCAAAGATCTGAATGTTGAACTTCAGAATATGGATAATATTTCTGAAGAGCAAACTATTCAGAATTTGATATAAAAACCTCATAATGTAACTTCTAGAGTATAGGTGATGTGTAATACTTACATAGACATATTCATCATGCCCAATTTACTTACCAAGAAGTTAAATCGTTTTTCATCAAGTGCTTTGGTAAATAAATCAGCTAACTGATAATCTGTCTGAACAAAAAACATTTCAATATTACCTTTTTCCACATGATCTTTGATAAAATGATATCTTATATCAATGTGCTTGGTCTTTGAATGCTGAACAGGATTGGCAGTGATGGCTATGGCACTCTTTGAATCACAATACAGAGGAATCTTTTTTAAAGTATAACCATAGTCTTTAAGTTGAACTTGCATCCAGATCACTTGTGAGCAACATATTGCAGCTGCCACATACTCAGCCTCTGTTGTAGAAGTAGAAACACAATTTTGTTTCTTTGAAGACCAACTTACCAGTCTATCACCCAGAAATTGACATGATCCAGAAGTGCTTTTCCTGTTTAATTTGCATCCACCATGATCTGCATCTATAAATGCTGTTAGTTCAAAGTCCCAATGAAGGAGAACCTTTTAGGTATCTAAGTATTCTTTTTGCCGCTAGAAGGTGTGATTCCTTAGGATTAGCTTGATATCTGGCACAAATACATGTAGCAAACATTATATCTGGTCTACTAGCATTTAAGTAAAGCAAAGATCCAATTATGCCTCTGTACTTTTTCTGATCAACAGATTTTCCATTCAGATCAGGTTCTAACTTAGTTGCAGTAGCCATTGGAGTTTGAATACTTGAACAATCAGTCATGTCAAACTTCTTAAGTAAATTTGAGACATACTTAGTTTGATTAATGAATATGCCAGTGGGAAGTTGTTTAACTTGAAGACCAAGGAAAAATGTCAACTCTCCCATCATACTCATTTCAAATTCTGTTTACATGATTTTCTCAAAATTTCTACAAAATTTTGGATTAGTAGAAGCAAATATAATATCATCTACATAGATTTGTATCAAAATCATATCATCACCGTCCTTTTTCAGAAATAAAGTTGTATCAACAGTACCTCTTTTGAATTTAGAATTCAGAAGAAAAGTTGTAAGAGTATCATACCATTCTCTTGGTGCTTGTTTAAGTCCATATAAGGCTTTGTCTAAAATGTAGACATGATCTGGGAACTCTTTGCTTACAAAGCCTTCTGGTTGTTCAACATACACTTTTTCATGTAAAATTCCATTCAGAAATGCACATTTCACATCCATTTGAAATACCTTCATGTTTTTATGAGCAGCATATGCAAGAAAGATTCTAATGTCCTCTAATCTAGCAACAGGAGCAAAGGTTTCATCATAATCAATCCCTTCTTGTTGACAATAACCCTTAGCTACAAGCCTTGCCTTGTTTCTTACAACAATACCATTTTCATCCTTTTTATTTCTGAATACCCATTTTGTGCCAATGATGGATTTACCTTTTGGTTTTGGTATCAATCTCCAGACCTTGTTTCTTTCAAACTGATTTAACTCATCCTGCATGGCTAAAATCCAGTCTGGATCTTGAAGAGCTTCATATGGCTTTTTGGGTTCCATGCTACTTCAGAAATTTACATACAGACATTCATGTGCTGTTGAAGACCTTGTTTGAACACCTTTTGATGCATCTCCAATAATTTGATGCACAGGATGACTGGATGTCCATTTGTTAACATTTGGCAATGGTTGAACAGATGAAACATTGTTTAGAGAATCATAATCATCAACAATTGCTTGAGTTTCAGTATCATGATTGATAACTGAATGTAAATCTGAAGTATCCCCCTCAAATGAAACATTTTGAGTTTGTTCAGAACTTTGATGTACATGCTCAGAAGTATCTGGAATTGGTTCAGAAACAACTTGAACTGGTTCAGAAGTTGGATGTACATTTTCAGAAGTTGGAAGTTCTGAATTTGAGATAGAGATTTGTGGTGCTGATGTACTTGAAATTTGTATTTCTGAAATGTCTTGATCATTTGTGTTTTTGAGAAGAAACATTTACAGAAATATCAAATAAGTCTTGACATAAATTGTCTAAATTTGTTTTAAGTAAAGTTCGAGATTCATAAGTAGAGTTTGTCTGATTATGTTCTGAGTCCAAACTTTCAGAAGTTGGTTTATGTGCGAGTTCTGAACTGTCTTGTTCAGAAGTCAGTGTTGGCTCATGAAATCGAACATTTGTAGTTTCAACTATCCTTTGAGTTCCTTTAACAAGTACTCTGTAAGCTTTGGATCTTTGAGAATAGCCAACAAAGATACCAGGAACACCTTTTGGTACAAATTTGTCAAGATGCTGAGTATCATTCTTTAGAAAACACCTGCAACCAAAGATTTTAAAATAATCAATATAGGGTTTTCTTTGTTTTAACATTTCATAAGGAGTTTTAAGAAATTTTCTGTTTAGAATTGTCCTGTTCTGAGTAAAACATGCAGTAGCAATTGCTTCTGCCCAAAGAGAGAGAGGAAGTTCTGAATATGCAAGCATGGTTCTTGCAGCCTCTACCAAAGTTCTATTCTTTCTTTCAACTACCCCATTTTGTTGAGGAGTTCTTGCAGCGGAAAAATTATGTGAAATACCAATAGATTCTAAAAAATTCTGAAGTGTAGAATTGGTAAATTCTGTTCCATTATCACTTCTGATCTTTTGAATTGGGAGTTGAAGAAGAACTTTAATTTTCTTCAGAAAGGGTATCAGTCTGTCAGAAGTATCAGACTTGAGTCTCAGAAATTCAATCCATGTATATCGTGTGTTTCATCTATTATGACAAGAATGTATTTCTTTCCCCCCATGGTTTGAGTTTTCATTGGTCCACACAAATCCATATGTAGCATTTCAAGTGGAGCTTTGCATGAAGATAGCATTTTCAGAGGATGAGAACTTCTTTTGATCTTCCCTAGTTCACATGCAGAACAAAGAGAGTTCTTTTCAAATCTGATCTTTGGTAGTCCTCTTGGCATTGATGTTTGCCTAGTTCAGAAATCGCTTTGAAGTTCAGATGTGACATTCTTCTGTGCCAAAGCCAACAATCATTTCTCATTGTTGTAGACATATAACATACACCTTGTAGTTGACCTGTTGCAGTGAATGTTGTTGTGTAGATATCTCCATCTCTATAAGCATTTAATTCATTTTTGTTTGCTGTACTCAGAACATGACAGTAATCTATGTCAAAATTAACCTTCCGGTATTTTTCACAGAATTGACTAATACTGAAAAGATTATGTCTTAGTCCCTCAACATAGAAAACTTTCATTACTTTTACATCTCCTTTAATGAAAGTGCCATATCCTCTTACATATCCCTTTGCATTGTTTCCAAAGCTAACTGTTCCTCCATATCTTTCATGATAATCAGTTAGTAGTTCTTTGAAAGGTGTCATGTGTCTTGAACATCCAGAATCTAAGACCCACACATGACATATCTGCAAAAAAGATTATTGAGTTTTAGGTACCCATTTCAGAATGGGTCCTTTGAGATTAGTAATAAAATCTGAAATTCTGAACTTTTTCTTCAGAATTTTTAATTCAGAAGTTTGTTCAGATTTTTTCATTTTTCTTTGAATTGAATTTGTCAATATAGCTGAACATTTCTGAATTGATTTCATCAATTTTTTCTTGTTTGTTTTGGAGTTAAGATTAAAATTATGATGACCACAGGTAATACAGTGAATATGATTCTTTAAAGTATTTACAAAAGCAGTAGACATATAAGAATCAATAACATTTGATTTTTCAACAGAAATTCTTTTATTCACTATTTTTGATTTAGGTACATCATTCTTTTTTGAAAATGAAAAACTATCTAATTTGTCATTCTTTGACTGTCTTTTATCTTTCTTTCTCCATACTAAAGTGGATAGCTCTGTAAAAGATAAGAAATGAGGATCAGTATAAGAAATTCTTTTGTTTTCTTTAGGTTTATCCTCAGAATTTGAGTTAACTTTCTTAACTTCAGAGAGAGAATTTGAAGATTGTCCTTGTTCAAAATTTTTAACTCTGGTGTTAAAGTCAGAAGATGTTACTGATGTTGGTGTAGTAATCAATGAATTGTTTGTATTAGCAGGAGAAAATTCTGAATTCTGATATTCTGGTTTTAAAAATACAGGACCAAACATTTCTGAAGGTATCTTTGAAACTTCAGATTTTATTTTTTCTCCTTCAGTCATACATGATTGAGATTTATAAACCAAATAGCCATTTTTATCAATGACTTGCACCATATGATCATCATCATCTTCTGAATCAGAAGCATTTATTAGATCTGAAAATTTATTTTGAATCATACGTGTTGCAAAAATATTTGAATTTTTTGTTGTTGTAGACTCATTATCAGAATTATCAAAAAATATATTGGGATTCTCATCAACATCTTCCAAAGATTCAATATCTGAGAATTCATCATATTTTTCTTCATGTTCTGATTTATTATCATAAGTATCTTCTGAAATGACTTCAGAATTGAATTCAGAAGTTATTACAGAAGTAACTTCAGAAACAATTTCAGACTTAACAATTACTTCTGATTTTTCTTCAGAAATAATATTTGTTTCAGAAGATTTACAAATATTTGAAATTATATTCATTTCTTCTGTTTCAGAGATTATTTCTGGTTCACCAGTTTTAAGAGGTGTTTCTTCTGAAAACAAAGTCTCTGATTTTACAAAAAGAATTCTTTCAGGCAAAAAATAGTTTACAGGTTTGGAAATAACACCTGTATTTGATTCATTGAAAATTTTCATTATAGAATAATCATACAAGTTTGCAGGTGCCTTCTTTAATATTTGACTGTCATTATATCCTAAACCTGGTTTTATATTGTAAAATTTTGAGTTCTGAGCCTGACTAGTTAAAATATTCAGAGTTTGTTCAGTTTGTCCTCTTTTAAAACTTAAATCTTCTAATTCCTTAATCTTTTTATAAAGATCAAGTCTCTCTTGATTCAGAAAATTCATCTTAACATTTAGAATTTCCTTTTCAGATTTTTCATTAATAACTTCTTTTTGTAAACTATCCATTTTTTCTTTTAAAACTATTTTTTCTTCAGAAACTTTTTCAAGAATCTGTTCAGCTGCTTGACAATTTTCTTTATATATTTGACTTTCATCTCTGAATTGATTGACCAAAATTCTTTCACCTTTAATTCTGTTTCTGAGTGTTTCAAATTCAGAAAACATGTTTTGAAATTGATTTGTCATTCTGAATCTTTAGTATTAATTTCAGAATTATGTTCAGAATTTTGTTCAGAAGAAAGATTTAATTCAGTATTTAATTCAGAAGATGAAGAAGATACCTCAGTGTCTTGTTTGTCCTTTTCTGGATCCATTTGACACATGTAGCAATTGGTTGCATAGTGACCAACTTTTTCATCATCATCTCTATCACTCCAGTTTAACCAATCCTCTTCATACTTGGTCACTAGAGTAGGATTAAGCTCCTTTTTCTTTGCTAACAGATGCTTCTTCTCATAATAGCCTTTGATAGAGATATCATAATAGCTTAAAAAGGCACTGGGTTCTTAAAGAGAAAAATATCTGAAGAAGTTCTGAAGACACTTCTGAAGAGGTTCTGAAGAAGTTCTGAAGATACATCTGAAGTAGATCTGAAGAAGTTCAGAACCCATTATGAACTTGTCTGTTATGAATGCTTTGTTACTTTAGTCTTTCTATTGTATGTATAAATAGATAGTTAGTTAGATTGTTAGAAAGTGTGTGTTTTCTTAAACCTTGTAAAGATATATTATGTAATACTGTACATTCAATCAATACATATTACATTTGGCTATTATCATTCCTGTCATAATCTTTTCAAGTATTGATATCTTGATTGTTTGGGTCCTAACTATTGGTATCAGAGCCAATTCATCTGTTCTTGAAGATTTGGGAAAGAACTTGTCAGATCTGACAGTTCTTGGTGTTCTTGATCTACAAAATTCAAATTCAACTCAGGTGAATTCTCGATCTTCTAACAATCAAAGATGTCTAAAGAAATAGTCTCAATTGGATCTGAAACGAAACCACCAACTCTCTTCTTGGGAGAATATCATCAATGGAGAATTAGAATTATTCAATTCTTGGATAACATAGATGAAGCCTTAATGCAATCTATCACAAATGGCCCACTAGAGGTATTTGTTGAGATTCCAGCAGTTCCCAGAACTGAATCCACCCCTGAAATCCCTGTATCAAGAATCAAGAAGAGTCCTGGAATGTATAATCCAGCTGAAAAGGCTCAAATGAAAGTTGATAGAAGAGCATTAACTTTACTCACCATGGCAATTCCCAATGAGATATTCAATAGGGTTGATAGTTTAACTTCAGCAAAAGCCATGTGGGATGAAGTAGAAGCTCAGATGCAAGGAAGTACAAAGGCTCAAGCACAGAGATTAAATATCTGTATAGGAACATATGAAAATTTCATATACAAAGAAAATGAATCTATCACTGATACATATCATAGATTCAATAACATTCTGAATGATCTAAGAAAAAATGGTGTTCAGAAATCAAATTCTGAGATAAACAACAAATTTCTGAACAATCTGGGAAATGAATGGTCAAGTTTTTCAGATAATATGGTAACTAGGAACTTGTCTAGAAAGACAATTCATGATGTCTATGGCATCTTGTTCCAACAAGAGGACAAGATCAAAGTTAGACAATATGAACAAAAGAAGACACAAGAAACAGTTGCCCTTCTGAGCAAGAACTACAATAATTCTCTGACCATTGCTACCAAGAAAGTTTGTGAGATCCCAGAGATAACAGTGTGTGATGGGGATGAATCAGATGAAGAGCTTAAAAGGATTTCTGACAATATTGCTTTCATGACAAGGCAATTCAAACAAAGATACAATCAAAAATATCAGAATAAACCTAGATCTGAAGTTGGACCTAAGAAAGGTCAAGAGGCTGGTCAATCTGAAACATCTGAACCAACAAGATGTTTCAACTGTGGAAAGCCTGGACATTATGCAAGACAATGCAAGATGCCAAAAATCAAGAATTCAGGTTATTATGAGAAGAAGCATCTATTAGCAAAGAAAAAGGAGCTTAATCCTGCTCTATTGACCAAGTATGAAGAAGACTGGTTAAACTGGAGTGATGGAGATGATGATGAAGAAGTTGTTCACTATGCAGCAAATTGCTACATGTGTCAAATGGATCCAGAAATGGACAAACAAGACACTGAGGTATTTTCTTCATCTTCTGAACAAAATTATGAACATAATTCTGAAATTAATACTAAGGTTTAGAAATGACAAATCAATTTCAAAATATGTTTTCTGAATTTGAAACACTCAGAAAGAGAATTAAAGGTGAAAGAATTTTGGTCAATCAATTCAGAGCTGAAAGTCAAATATATAAAGAAAATTGTCAAGCAGCTGAACAGATTCTTGAAAAAGTTTCTGAAGAAAAACTTGTTTTAAAAGAAAAAATGCATAGTTTACAAAAAGAAGTTATAAATGAAAAATCTAAAAAGGAAATTCTAAATGTTAAGATGAATTTTCTGAATCAAGAGAGACTTGATCTTTATATAAAGATTAAGGAATTGGAAGATTTAAATTTTAAAAGAGGACAAACTGAACAAACTCTGAATATTTTAACTAGTCAGGCTCAGAACTCAAAATTTTACAATATAAAAGCAGGTTTAGGATATAATGACAGTCAAATTTTAAAAAAGGCACCTGCAAACTTGTATGATTATTCTAAAATGAAAATTTTCAATGAATCAAATACTGGCATCATTTCCAAACCTGTAAACTATTCTTTGCCTGAAAGAATTCCTTTTATAAAATCAGAGACTTTGTTTTCAGAAGAAACACCTCTTAAAACTGGTGAACCAAAAAGTATCTCTGAAACAGAAGAAATGAATAGAAATTTCAAATATTTGTAAATCTTCTGAATCAAATATTATTTCTGAAGAAAAATCAGAAGTAATTGTTAAGTCTGAAGTTGTTTCTGAAGTTACTTCTGTAATAACTTCTGAATCCAATTGTGAAAACATTTCAGAAGATACTTCTGATAATAAATCAGAACATGAAGAAAAATATGATGAATTCTCAGATATTGAAGATATTGATGAGAATCCCAATATATTTTTTGATAATTCTGATAATGAGTCTACAACAACAAAAAATTCAAATATTTTTGCAACAAGTATGACTCATAATAAATTTTCAGATCTAATAAATGCTTCTGATTCAGAAGATGATGATGATCAAATGGTGCAAGTCATTGACAAAAATGGCTATTTGGTTTATAAATCTCAATCATGTATGACTGAAGAAAAAAAATTAAAATCTGAAGTTTCAAAGATACCTTCAGAATTGTTTGATCATGTGTTTTTAAAACCAGAATATCATGATTCAGATTTTTCTCCTACTAATACAAACATATCATCAAATTCAACGCCATGTTCAGTAACATCTTCTGACTTTAACACTAGAGTTAAAAAATTTGAACAAGGACAATCCTCAAATTCTCTCTCTGAAATTCAGAAAATTAACACAAAATCTGAAGATAAACCTAAAGTGAACAAAAGAATATCTTATACTAATCCTCATTTCTTATCTTTTATAGAGCTATCCACTTTAGTATGGAGAAAGAAAGATGAAAGACTGTCAAAGATTGACAAATTAGAGAGTTTTTCATTTTTACAGAAGAATGATGTACCTAAAACAAAGAAAGTGAATAAAAGAATTTTTGCTGAAAAATCAAATGTTATTGATTCTTATATGTCTAATACTGTTGTAAATACATTAAAGAATCATATTCACTGTATTAATTGTGGTCATCATAATTTTCTTCTTAACTCCAAAACAAACAAGAGAAATTTGATGAAATCTATTCAGAAATGTTTAGCTACATTGACAAATTCAATTAAACAAAGAAATAGAAATAAAGATAAATCTCAAAGTTCTGAACAAACTTCTGAGTTGAAACATCTGAAGAAAAAGTTCAGAACTTCAAATTTTATTACTAATCACAAAGGTCCCATTCTGAAATGGGTACCTAAAACTCAATAATCTCTTTTGCAGATATGTCATGTGTGGGTCTTAGATTCTGGATGTTCAAGACACATGACACCTTTCAAAGAACTACTAACTGATTATCATGAAAGATATGGAGGAACAGTTAGCTTTGGAAACAATGCAAAGGGATATGTAAGAGGATATGGCACTTTCATTAAAGGAGATGTAAAAGTAATGAAAGTTTTCTATGTTGAGGGACTAAGACATAATCTTTTCGGTATTAGTCAATTCTGTGAAAAATACCGGAAGGTTAATTTTGACATAGATTACTGTCATGTTCTGAGTACAGCAAACAAAAATGAATTAACTGCTTATAGAGATGGAGATATCTACACAACAACATTCACTGCAACAGGTCAACTACAAGGTGTATGTTATATGTCTACAACAATGAGAAATGATTGTTGGCTTTGGCACAGAAGAATGTCACATCTGAACTTCAAAGCGATTTCTGAACTAGGCAAACATCAATCTGTAAGAGGACTACCAAAGATCAGATTTGAAAAGAACTCTCTTTGTTCTGCATGTGAACTAGGGAAGATCAAAAGAAGTTCTCATCCTCTGAAAATGCTATCTTCATACAAAGCTCCACTTGAAATGCTACATATGGATTTGTGTGGCCCAATGAAAACTCAAAGCATGGGGGGAAAGAAATACATTCTTGTTATAGTAGATGAATATATACGATATACATGGATTGAATTTCTGAGACTCAAATCTGATACTTCTGAAAGACTGATACCCTTTCTGAAGAAAATTAAAGTTCTTCTTCAATTCCCAATTCAAAAGACCAGAAGTGACAATGGAACAGAATTTACTAATTCTACACTTCAGAATTTTTTAGAATCTATTGGTATTTCACATAATTTTTCCGCTGCAAGAACTCCTCAACAAAATGGGGTAGTTGAAAGAAAGAATAGAACTTTGGTAGAGGCTGCAAGAACCATGCTTGCATATTCAGAACTTCCTCTCTCTCTTTGGGCAGAAGCAATTGCTACTGCATGTTTTACTCAGAACAGAACCATTCTAAACAGAAAATTTCTTAGAACTCCTTATGAATTGTTAAAACAAAGAAAACCCTCTATTGATTATTTTAAAATCTTTGGTTGCAGGTGTTTTCTAAAGAATGATACTCCACATCTTGACAAATTTGCACCAAAAGGTGTAGCTGGTATCTTTGTTGGCAATTCTCAAAGATCCAAAGCTTATAGAGTACTTATTAAAGGAACTCAAAGAATCATTAAGACTACAAATGTCAGATTTCATGAGCCAACAATGACTTCTGAACAAAACAGTTCAGAACTCGCACATAAACCAACTTCTGAAAGTTTGGACTCAGAACATAATCAGACAAACTCTACTTCTACATCTCAAACTTTACTTAAATCCAATTTAGAAAATTTATGTCAAGACTTATTTGATATTTCTGAAAATGTTTCTGCAGATTATTAAAATCCTTCTCTTCTCAGAAACACAACCGATCAAGACATTTCAGAAATACAAATTTCAAATACATCAGCACCACAACTCTCTACCTCAAATTCAGAACTTCGACCTTCTGAAAGTGCAACTTCTGAACCAATTCAAGTTGTTTCTGAACCGGTTTAAAATATTTCTGACCATGAACCTCACAGTTCGGAACCAATTCAGATTTTTCCATTTGAGGGGGATACTTCAGATTTACATTCAGCTATCAATCATGATACTGAAACTCAAGCAATTGTTGATGATTATGATTCTCTGAATAATGTTTTATCTGTTCAACCATTGCCAAATGTTAACAAATGGACATCCAGTCATCCTGTTCATCAAATAATTGGAGATGCATCAAGAGGTGTTCAAACAAGATCTGCAACATCAAATGAATGTCTGTATGTAAATTTCTTAAGTAGCATGGAACCCAAAAAGCCATATGAGGCACTTCAAGATCCAGACTGGATTTTAGCCATGCAGGATGAGTTAAATCAATTTGAAAGAAACAAAGTCTGGAGATTGATACCAAAGCCAAAAGGTAAATCTGTCATTGCCACAAAATGGGTGTTCAGAAATAAAAAGGATGAAAATGGAATTGTTGTGAGAAACAAGGCAAGACTTTTAGCTAAGGGGTATTGTCAACAAGAAGGAATTGATTATGATGAAACCTTTGCTCCTGTTGCCAGATTAGAAGTCATTAGCATTTTTCTTGCCTATGTTGCTCATAAAAACATGAAGGTATTTCAAATGGATGTGAAATGTGCATTTGTGAATGGTATTTTACATGAAGAATTGTATGTTGAACAACTAGAAGGCTTTGTAAGCAAAGAATTCCCAGATCATGTTTACATATTAGACAAAGCCTTATATGGACTTAAACAAGCACCAAGAGCATGGTATGATACTCTTACAACTTTTCTTCTGAATTCTAAATTCAAAAGAGGTACTGTTGATACAATTTTATTTCTGAAAAAGGAGGGTGATGATATGATTTTGATACAAATCTATGCAAACAGAATTTGAAATGAGTATGATGGGAGAGTTGACATTTTTCCTTGGTCTTCAAGTTAAACAACTTCCCACTGCATATTCATTAATCAATCTAAGTATGTCTCTGACTTACTTAAGAAGTTTGACATGACTGATTGTTCAAGTATTCAAACTTCAATGGCCATGCCACTAAGTTAGAACCTGATCTAAATGGAAAATCTGTTGATCAGAAAAAGTACAGAGGCATAATTGGATCTTTGCTTTACTTAACTGCTAGTAGGCCAGATATAATGTTTGCTACATGTATTTGTGCCAGATATCAAGCTAATCCCAAGGAATCACGCCTTCTAGCTGCAAAAAGAATACTTAGATATCTAAAAGGTTCTCCTTCATTGGGACTTTGCTATTCTAAGGATTCTAGTTTTGAACTAACAGCATTTACAGATGCAGATCATGGTGGTTGCAAATTAGACAGGAAAAGCACTTCTGGATCATGTCAGTTTCTGGGTGATAGACTAGTCAGCTGGTCTTCAAAGAAACAAAATTGTGTTTCTACTTCTACAGCAGAATCTGAGTATGTAGCAGCTGCAATATGTTGCTCACAAGTGATCTGGATGCAAATTCAACTAAAAGACTATGGTTACACTTTCAAAAAGATTCCTTTGTATTGTGATTCAAAGAGTGCCATAGCCATCACTGCCAATCCTGTTCAGCATTCAAAAACCAAGCACATTGATGTAAGATATCATTTTATCAAAGATCATGTGGAAAAAGGTAATATTGAAATGTTTTTTGTTCAGACAGATTATCAGTTAGCTGATTTATTTACCAAAGCACTTGATGAAAAACGATTTAACTTCTTGGTAAGTAAATTGGGCATGATGAACATGTCTATGTAAGTATTATACATCGTCTATACTCTAGAAGTTACATTATGAGGTTTTTATATCAAATTCTGAATACTTTGCTCTTCAGAATTACTTTGCATATTCTGAAGTTCAACATTCAGATCTTTGCTTCTTTTCAAACTCAGAAGTATATCTCTTCTGTATCTAGGTTGATTGTATTTTAATACTTCTCATATTTTTTTTTCTCATTTCACTAATATTTGATTAATTCTTTGATAAAGTTGCAATGATTAAGGGGGAGAATCATAATTGCTAGTGATTCAAGGGGGAGAGGTATTAATTTCAAATTTCTCCACTACTCTTTCCTACATAACAACTCTGCATTGGTGAAATAAAGTCTTGCACTTTATATCTAAGAAGTATGAACAAGCTTCCTTAGATAAAATCATTTTTCTATTTGTTCAAATCTACTTCTGAATTCTCAAAATGTTTTATATTTTTCAGAAGTTTATATTTTTAAATGATTTTTGGTCTTCTAAGATGATCCAAGTTTAGTTCTGAACTCCAATTAAATATTCTGCGGTTCTTCTGAATTCTTTCTTTCAGACTTCTGAACTTTTTCTCAGAAGTTCTGAACTAATTCTGAAGTTTTTGAACTTGTTCTCAGAACTAAACTTCCCCTTGATTTTTCACTTAAGCGTGTGCCACGTGTTTTAATTTCATTGGATCTCTCTTAAACACGACCATTAAACGGTTCATTTCTCCTAATAAATGATGATTACTACTCTAATCACATTTACTTTTTGGCCACGTGTCCTTCAGCCCTTATCCAGTCATATAAATCAATGGATTCCTCATCATCTTCATTTTTTAGCAACTTTTCTCTGAGAAATCTTTCTGTGTTTATTGATCCTCTTTCTGTTACCAATCCGTGTTTTTCCAACATCATGTCTACTTCAAATGCCATGATTTCTACTTCCTCGAGTTTCAATGATAACAATGGATCATCGAGTGATGGTTCGTTCAAGATTGTGCCTCAAAAATTGATGGTTGGATCACTGGAAATCCCACTAAATGATGATCAAATGCTTCAAGACACAGCCACAACTGCAACTCATCAAGCCGGACCTTCAAACCCTATCATTAACCCTAACCCTAACCCAACAACTGCTAAAATTGGGGAAACACAAAATACACCCATTGATGTTGTTTCTGAATCAAATGTTGCTGAAAGTGAATCCCAAAATCCTGATGAAAGTGGTGACCTGTCCAAACTCTATGTACCTGCTGAGAAATTACTTGACATCAAAAGAAATAACTGTGCACTGAACTTCAAATCCAAAGACTTCATTGATGATCAAGTAATGTTGATTAAAATTCTAAAGAAACATCCCTTGTGCACTCTACTTTCAAGGAAATTCTCTTTTCCTGCTTCTTATCTTCAACAGTTCTGGCATTATGCTGAGGTAGATGAAACTGATGATGAAATTGTCTCTTATGTTCATGCCTACAAAGTATGTATATCTATAGATGATATTAGGAGCCTTCACTATTTGCCAAAACCAGATGAGGTTCTTGGGAAAACCTGTTATGATTCAATTCCATCTTCATCAGAAATGATCTCAGATTTTATGAGCTTGGGTTACTCTGAAAACCTTAGTGCTTTGAGCTCTTTTAGAAGAAAATGTTTACCTCCAATTTGGTATTGCTTATTTTCCATTCTGAATACCTGCTTATCTGGGAAGAGCTCAAGTTTAGATCAAGCTTCAGCAAATGGGAGGATTATATTTCATGGAGTTGCCTTCAACAAACACTATGATTATGCTAGTCTCATTTTTGATGAACTCAAATCTGCAATTTTGAAGAAGTCCACATTCAACTACATACCATTTCAGAGATTTTTTCCAACACTCATCAAAGGAACAATGAAGGCTGTCTCAAAAATTCCTGTTCTAGCTCATGAGGTACATGTTCCTATCTTCACTATGGACAGTTTAAGACCACCAAATGCAAAACTTCAATTTCCAAATGCACTTCCACTACCTTCTAATTTAATTACTCTTGTAAGTACATCATCTAGGATTGGGAGTGAGCATTTAGAATCTATGGGATTACCTCAACCAGTAATCCCTTCCCCTGATTCAAACCAGAGTGATGATCATGCAAGCAAGTCTAGATTTACTAGAAAGAGAGGGGAGGCTGTTATTGGGGGAGAACAACCTCAACAAGTGAAGAGGAAAAATGAAACTGAGAGACTGGGTAGAAGGGTAAGACAAAAAATTGATGAGGGGAGAACATAGGTAAAAGAAAAACAAACCTGTGAACCACCTGTTACAAGCCGGGCACCCACATCTACTATTATTCCACATTCTTTGGTGGATAATATTGAAACAGCCAGTGAGCCCATGGCAACTTTGGTTAACCCCCCCAGCAATTCACCCATCTCTCAACAGAAGGGTGTTTCAACAACACAAATGGGGCAAGCAGCTTATAATCCATTAGGACCCCAATTGGAGGTTTCTTTTGTTGAAAATGAAGGATATATGTCCCCCCTTCATAGTTTTGAGCACATTGAGTCTGAGTGTCCACTCAACTTTGAGCCTTCTGAACCACTTAATGTGGCATCCATTCACACAAGCACACATCTTTCAGATGTTCCTAAGCAAAGTGTTTGTCACATTGCATCAACAACTATAGATATTCCTATCTCTGGATATCAAGGATTAGTTGGAAGTCCTGGTGGGGTGAACATCACAAAAGCTCCATTCACAGAATCACATGTGGTTCATGATGCCTTTGTGGCTCATACAGGCCAACCTTCTTCTGAAGGTCTGAAAACAAGTTCATCTGTTGATCTTGGCAACTTACCCACATCTTCTGAATTCACAGAATTCAAAGATTTATGTACTTCAGAATTTGCAAAGATTCAGAAGGACATCCAGGAATTGACGGACTCTACCAAAAAGGTGTTGGAGGTTAGGTTGGATCAACATGGGGAAAATATGGTTAACAGGCTGAATGATTTTCATCTCCAAACTTCCAATGATCTTAATATGTTTAAACAAGCACTTTTGTCAGCATTTTCGGAAGTGGCTTCTTCAGTTTCTTCTTTGAAAGCTTCTCAGCCTTCTTCTTCTTCTGCTCCACAAGTTTATGCAACAAAAGATGATATTTCTCAGATTCTACATCAGCTATCATCAATTCAGAGTTCTCAGTCAGAGTTAAGCACAAGGTTATCTGCTCTAGAATTCAGATCTCAATCAGATACTTTTAAAAGGATTCTTGATGATCAGGATCCTGATAATCAAGAGGGGGAGAAAAGACAGAGAGTATCTGAACCAGAAACTAATGTAAATGATCAAGTTCAAAATTCTGAGAAGACCTCTGAAGATACTCAGAATGTTGGTGAAGAATCAAATAAAGTCTCAGAAGCTATAGAAGATATTTTATCTGCAGAACATGAGGCACAAGAGACAAATGATCATTCTTCTAAAGAAATGATAGAAGAAGGGTATGAAACAGAAAAGTTATCTCTTGATTCTGAAGGTAACTTGGGCTCAGATAACACAGATATAATTCAAGACTCTAATGAAGAAATGCTAAGGGAATACCTTGCTTTTGAAGATGTCATTGGAGAACCAAGTGATCTTTCTGATGTGATCATGTTTGAAGAGGATATGATTGGTGTAAATATGGGAGAAAGCTCAGAAGAAATAAAAGCTTTAGTAATTTGGAAGCCTCAACAACTTCTGAGTGAAGAGTTCAGAAGTGCTTCTGAAAGATTATGGAATATTCTGAATCAATTCTGTTGGGTGCATGTCTTTCTGAACTATCCAAGAAGTCTGGAGTGTAGACTTTTGGACAACAGATTTTCTATCTTCAGATATTTTCTTGAACAACCAGATGAAAGAGTTGAATTGGAATTTGATTTAGCTCATATGGAAGGAGTTGAAATTGTTGATGAAATTCTAATTGCTTTCTCAGGAAAATTTGAAGTTAGGTTCAGACCTTGTATTATCATTCCTAAAATAGATCTTCTAGTACTTGAAGAACCTGTATTGGATCAAGTGTTTGAAAAAGAAAATGTGTTTATTTCTGGAGAAAGCAGCCTGATATTTCCTGAAGACACTTATTGCTTCATGTACAAAAGAAGTATGAAGTTTGCAAAGTTGGAAGACTTTCTGAATGATGAATGGTCTGAAGATCATATTGTTCAAGTGAAGAACTTTATTCAGAATCATGGTGTTTAGAATTTTCATGATTCAACTTTAATAAAGAAGGTCAGATGTATATCAAAATCAATTCAGAATGATTTGACTATATTCAGATTTGGAGCAGAAAGAAGAGATGGTACTTTGTGTGAATTCACTCAGTTTGATGTTTACAAGCTAAGACTACAAGATAAGTTGGCAACCTTGTCTTTTTGTGTTAACTCAGGTGAATCTGAGTTAGTCTCAGAGATTAGAAGAATCTTGGGAATATATATAAGGAATCTCATAAAGCATGATTTTCAGTTGGCTTTGGAATACGGACTTAACACAGTAAATCTGTTGGAACCTGTATATATTGAAAGGTTTGGGCTGAAAAGATTGTTCACTAATCCAGATATTGGGTTCATGTATCTTGTTGAAGAAATTTCTAAGACATTTGTTGTATCTGATATTCCATAGTATTCTACATCCTCCCTCAAATGGCTTCTGAACTACATGACAGATTTTATTGAAGAATCTGACATCAAAGAAGAAATTATCTATCTGATCAAAGAAAGAATACATTTTAGAGAATTTGTGAGAAAGAGTTATCTAGCTGGTCACAAGAAAGTAAACAAGATAAGAGGAGCAGATTATTTACTAAGCGATGCTTATGACTTCAAGATCCATACAAAGAGGCAAGACATGGAAGAAATTCAGAAGTACACTCTGAATCTTGAAAGTTCAGAAGTAAGTCAAAAAGAAAAAGAAAAAGAAAAAGAAAAGGAAGAAGTTTCTGAAAAGTTGGTTCCTGAAGAGCAAATATCTGAAGAGGAACAACTACAAGTGCAAAGAATAGAAGAAAGTGTTTTCACCATGTTCCTTGAATATTTCCATCCAGAAATGTTCATGGAATATGAACAAAAATTCAACTATATAGATTGCTGGATTCAAAAGTCTTTTGGTTGGAAACAATGGTGCTCAGATATCATCAGAAAGATAAGGATTCCAATCAATGAAGCAAGGAAAGATAGCCCTGTGATCAAAGTGATTAATGCTGATTTAAAGACAAGACAAAATTAGAAATATGCATTCTTTACTGTTGAACGACAAAATGGTGAGATTTCTACTTTTTCTGAAGCTGATTTCCAGAATGTTTACCTCAGAGATCTTCTTAGAGTTTACAGAAGTCTTTATCCCTTCCATGACTCGATTACCAAGTTCAAAAAATCTTTTCCAGTGCTTAGAGATGGATTATACAGAGAATTTATATGGGCTACAAAGACTGATTTCCAAGTTGCTTATGTTCTAAACAAGAAACAAGTACACTTAAGCAAACCAAATCTGAGTCTACCAGATATTCAGAATTTGAAGAAAAGCACTTTAGTAATTCATCCTCCTGGCTTCGTTTGTAAATGCTTTCAGGAACTATTATTTGTGAGATTTGAAGAACTCCACAAATGTTGCAATGGAACTCTCATGGCAATCAGAGATCGTTTGGTAAAAAGACAGAATAGAAGACCAAAGAATCTGAGCAATGAAGATTGGGAGAAGCACAAGAAACTTGCAAAAGAAATGGTTAGAGTTGCTGAATCCTTACTTGAATACAGAAGACTAATTCTGAAGGATGTAAGAGAAATTCTGAATTTCTGGAAGTATGATCTGAACTTTTGAAGCTAATGGGGAGATTGATAGAGATATCATAATAGCTTCAAAAGGCACTGGGTTCTTAAAGAGAAAAAGATCTGAAGAAGTTCTGAAGACACTTCCGAAGAGGTTCTGAAGAAGTTCTGAAGATACATCTGAAGTAGATCTGAAGGAGTTCAGAACCCATTCTAAACTTGTCTGTTATGAATGCTTTGTTACTTTAGTCTTTCTATTGTATGTATAAATAGATAGTTAGTTAGATTGTTAGAAAGTGTGTGTTTTCATAAACCTAGTAAAGATATATTCTGTAATACTGTACATTCAATCAATACATATTACATTTGGCTATTATCATTCCTGTCATAATCTTTTCATATATTGATATCTTGATTGTTTGGGTCCTAACAGCCTGAATTCTTGACTTTTGGCATCTTGCATTGTCTTGCATAATGTCCAGGCTTTCCACAGTTGAAGCACCTTGCTGGTTCAGATGTTTCAGATTGACCAGCCTCTTGACCTTTCCTAGGTCCAATGTCAGATCTAGGTTTATTCTGATATTTTTGATTGTATCTTTGTTTGAATTGCCTTGTCATGAAAGCAATATTATCATAAATTCTTTTAAGCTCCTCATCTGATTCATCCCCATCACAAACAGTTGTCTCTGGGATCTTACAAACTTTCTTGGCAGCAATGGTCAAAGAATTATTGTAGTTCTTGCTCAGAAGGGCAACTGTTTCATGTGCCTTCTTTTGTTCATGTTGCCTAACTTTGATTTTGTCTTCTTGTTGGAACAAGATACCATAAACATCATGAAAGTTTTTCTGGATAAGTTCCTTGTTACCATATTATCTGAAAAACTTGACCATTCATTTCCCCGATTGTTCAGAAATTTGTTATTTATCTCAGAATTTGATTTCTGAACACCATTTCTTCTTAGATCATTCAGAATGTTATTGAATCTATGATATGTATCAGTGATAGATTCATTTTCTTTGTATCTGAAATTTTCATATGTTCCTACACAGATATTTAATCTCTGTTGAGCCTTTGTGCTTCCTTGCATCTGGGCTTCTACTTCATCCCACATGGCTTTTGCTAAAGTTAAACTATCAACCCTATTGAATATCAAATTAGGAATTTCCATGGTGAGTAAAGTCAATGCTCTCTTATCAACTTTCATTTGAGGCTTTTCAGCTGGATTGTACATTCCAGGACTCTTCTTGATTCTTCATGCAGGGATTTCAGGGGTGGATTCAGTTCTGGGAACAACTGGAATCTCAACAAATACCTCTAGTGGGCCATTTGTGATAGATTGCATTAAGGCTTCATCTATGTTATCCAAGAATTGAATTATCCTAATTCTCCATTGATGATATTCTCCGAAGAAGAGAGTTGGTGGTTTCGTTTCAGATCCGATTGAGACTATTTCTTTAGACATATTTGATTGTTAGAAGATCGAGAATTCACCTGAGTTGAATTTGAATTTTGTAGATCAAGAACACCAAGAACTGTCAGATCTGACAAGTTCTTTCACAAATCTTCAAGAACAGATGAATTGGCTCTGATACCAATTGTTAGGACCCAAACAATCAAGATATCAATATATGGAAAAGATTTTGACAGGAATGATGATAGCCAAATGTAATATGTATTGATTGAATGTACAGTATTACAGAATATGTCTTTACAAGGCTAATGAAAAACGTTAGTTCTAACTATCTAACTAATTATCTATTTGTACATGAAATAGAAGGACTAAAGTAACAGTACATTCATAATAGACAAGTTCAGAACAGGTTCTGAACTCCTTCAGATCTTCTTCAGAAGTGCCTTCAGAACTTTTTCAGAACTTCTTCAGAACTTCTTCAGAACCCAGTCTCTTTTGAAGCTATCTTTAAATCTCTATCAATCTACTTTTGCTAAGCACTTAAGGACTAACGTAGATATACTTGTACTTTGGGACAGTATTTTGTTACACGTTATCTCCGTTTATGGTTATATAAATATTAGTTGGGTAAATCATGTTAGTTGCTCGGCATTAACCGGTTGTTGTTTTATAATTGTTTTAAAACCAATTGTGGCATCTTCCGTCCTTGAACCACGCGGGATGGGGGTGTTACACAAAGCTAAAACGAGTGAACTCGTCACTTGATGAACTTAAATCTAATCAGAAGACTCATTCAGATAAACTGGATCAGATTAAGAACTTCTTAATCACTGCTCATGACACACAAAGAACTCTATCTATCAAGCAATTTCAGAAGCTGGAACTTGGTCTAAAGTTGAATGTAGAAGCCATTTCCAAGAGTCCTACAGAAGTTCCAACTCCACAAGCCACCATATCTACAGAAGAATACAGTCTATTTGTTGCTGATATGAAGAAGCTTCTTGATGCTGTTACTCCTTCAAAATCCACTACTTCATCTGGCTTGCTCACAAAATCTGATATGCCAAACTTCTAGAAGGCTATGCTTGACTAGTTTAATGATGTCAATGCATAGTTGGTTTCAAAGATAAACACGGCTCCAGCAGCTGAACTTATCCAGAAGGTATCTACCTTGGATACTTCTGTGAATACATTTGCAACAGTTGTACAATCAATCTCTAAACATCATGCGCCAAGGAAGAAAGCCAAGGAAGAAAGAGCCTGTAAAAAGACTGAACTAAAGAAAAAGAGATCTGACGATCAGGATCAACATCAAGATCCTTCTGATCCTCATAAGGAGGAGAAAAGGCAGAATGTGGGTCCCTCCTCTGAACCAGCTTCAACTTCTGAACCAGCCACAACTCTTATACCAAGTCGACCTTCATCATCCTAGCCACCACAACAAACCACAAAGGCTCCAATTTCTGTAACTCCTTTAGCAATGCGCCCATTGCCAAGTGATCCAGAAGTTGCTAACTTCATTCTCGGTCTTGAAAGAACAAGAATACAGATCCCAAGATGTCACACCCCGCTAAAGCGGAAACACGGAGAGTGATAGTTCATGATTTCATAGCGATAGGACAAGAACAACACCAAACATCCATTCAATACATAGCAAGTTAAAACCCAAATTACATCATACAAGTCCAAAGTTTTAACAATATAAAAGAAACAAAGTGTACATACATCATGATTTCAAATTTAAAACGTGATTGATGTCGTCGCGCCCATAAACCAAGCATTTTTAGTTACCTTTTCTTACCCCCTGAAAAGCATGAATAAAACAAGGTCAATTACAAAGAGTTGGTGAGTTAACAGGTTTTCAATATTATAAACATCTTTTGTATAAATGAATATTGAACAAAATAACTTTTATGGCACTTGATAAATCTTTACATCTTAAAACGTTCAAGGCATTTTTGTACCCTAATTAATAGTAAGTAATGAGCCACCACTAAACCTTTCACCACAAAAATATTTTTAGTTCTACCTCAGCGGTGGACCTAAAGTCCATATGTGTAGAACCTTCCTTTTAAGTATAGTTCTACCTCAGCGGTGGACCTAAAGCCCACATGTGTAGAACCTTCCTTTTAATTATAGTTCTACCTCAGCGGTGGACCTAAAGTCCACATGTGTAGAACCTTCATTTTAAGTATAGTGCACCCCTATCTGTAGTTTCCAGGTGGGATTGCTATCCACACCCCTACTTTTAGGTTTTTAGGTGGGATTGTCCGTCCGATAGCGCTATCCACAAATACCCTTGACTCCTCACTTGAGTTAATAGTAGTGTACAAACTTTTATAGAACATTTTACTCAATACAATCTATTAGTGTACATGCCTTAATGCCCAAAAACAACAATTTTCATAATATTCACATTCGCTAATGCAAATAGCTCAAATATTTCACTTAATCATGCTTTTCACCCCAAAACATATAAAATACTTTAAAAATGGGGCTGTGAATACTCACCTTATAGCAAAAGCTCCAATTAACAAAACACGATCCACACCCACTCGCCGGCCTAACGTTTCCCTATCAAAGAGAAATAACCAAAACGGTCACTTATGTGTCTAAAAGTTACTTATGGGGATGAATACGTCTTATGTCTATAGATGTCCATAATTGTCCAATCTCGGTTAACCATTTTGTCCGTCATATATATAATGCACTTATGCCCTTTTTATTAGTTCAAAACCATTGATTTTTACCATCTATACTTATATTTGTGTCAATAATGGTCTTTAAATGATTTAAGTTCAATAACTCAAACTTTCCAGAATTTCATATTCTGGCAGAAACTTTAGAGTATAAAGAGGATCAAATTAAACTACTTTATAGAATGACAAAATCCCTAATTTTTTTATATGGGGCACCTTACTGAGTTAAGGTCATTGTGACCAAATTTCTAGCTTTAAGAAGATGTAAAAGAGGTCAAATAATTTATGCAATACAATGTGTCACAACCAGTATGGCATATTACACCATGTTAGTAGAACACTCATTTGAGGAGTTCTACTAAGTGTTTTCCATAATTTCCAGTTGGATTGAAATCATAACTCC
Source organism: Silybum marianum (assembly GCA_036898165.1). Taxonomy (NCBI): domain Eukaryota; kingdom Viridiplantae; phylum Streptophyta; class Magnoliopsida; order Asterales; family Asteraceae; genus Silybum; species Silybum marianum. Next base: position 6,379,982 of record CM072540.1, on the reverse strand, counting down.
TAAAGGAAACTTTTAAGATAAGAATCACTCATTTTGAATAAGTCATGAAGGAGATATGGCAACACAAAGTTGCATGCACACTTCTGTCATTAGTTGACAGATTGCACACTTAACTTTAATAAATTGGTTATTGCCTCAAAACTTCATATTTTTGAATGAAACTGGATTCATATGAAACCTAACTCATAAAAGAAAACTCCAGAAGAATAATTATGCATTATGGACAAATATTCAAAGAGATATTAACATGCAAAGTAGGATTTACCTACTGGTGGTTTCACAAATTGCACACCTAAAATATTTTAGGTGTTTGGAGGGTCAAAACTCCATACTTTTAAGTGATTCCACTTTCAAACTGAAGATAACCCATAAAACTAACTCTCAAAGGAAAAATAATCCTTTTTCATTGAGTTTTGAAAGAGATATGGTCATTTGAACATGCATGCACAAATCTGTCATTGGTTGACAGTTTGCACACTCATTTTGTTTTAATTAGCTGGAACCTCAAATCACCATATTTTTGAATGAAATCAGTGGCATTTGGATTAGAATCCCAACTCACTAAATAAATTTTAGAAAGAAGATTCATGATATTTGAACATACTAATTGCAAGAAATGGACGATTTTTGCACATGCAATAAATCTGTCAGCACCAAAAATCTCCATTGTTGTTCAAAAACACATAAAATCATGATTTTTACCCATTTTATAAATAATAAAAGTTTTATAAATAACATACTAAAACTATATATTTTATATAAATTGGGTATAAATTAGAGCATTCGACACTATATAGGACATTTCGGCCAGTTACGGGTCGGAACCGGACTTTCTAAGCAGCTACCGGAAACTCTAGAAATTTTTCGGTCAATCTAATATAACTAACTCCTATTCTTATAATTTAATTATAATAACACTAATAAACTTAATAAAAGCTATTCTGGAGGTTCAAATTTGACAGTTGTCATAGTCTCCCCCTATTAGAGAAATTTCGTCACAAAATTTAAGAACTAGCTCGCTCTAGGGCATTCGCGAACAGGCTAGGATACTTATGCTTCATGGAATCTTCTCGTTCCCAAGTATACTCTGGCCTTGCTTCGCATTCCAGCAAACTTTAATAATAGGGATTTTACTGTGCCTCAACTGTTTAACTTCTCGGTCCAGTATCTCGATTGGTTCTTCGACGAAGTAAAACCGATCATTAATTTGAACGTCGTCCAGGGGTAACACCAATGTTTCATCCATAAAGAATCTCTTCAGATTCGAAACATGTATACAGAGTTGAAAGGGTTAATGGACAGGTATGTAACTTCACTAATAATGATCTTTTGTCGTTAAATCTATCTGATTTGATTCCCCTTCGAAGATATATGAAGTGCTTAAGAAACAGAAGTTCCGATGATAACATTGCATATCTAAGAATTCTAACAAGTATGGAAGTTTTTGTAAACTTCAGAACTAAGGTAGATTTTCAGATAGGCCTTGAAAGACATGTGGAAAACGTATTCATGACTGCCCCAAACGAAGAATTGGAAGGGATTGCTTCAAAGAGAATTTGTGATCTGATACTAGAACCTGAAAGGGGTATTGTTTTTCATAGACCAATAGGCAAGAACTTTTTCAGGTTGGACGAATCATTCAAATATTCTGATGAGACGTTATTGATGATCAGCTGGCTAATAGCTCTGAAAAAAGGATGATGTGAATAGAGCCATCAAAAGAGCTGCATTTGAAATGGAGAAGCATCTTGAAGGGGTTTCCTAGATAAGAGAGATTACTAGACAATATCTTAGAGTTCTTGGTGGGCATCTAGATGCTCCATTCTTGTTAATCTTTATACGATCTTCTGTATTTCAATTTCCCTATAATGAAATGAATTTCAATCTTGTTTCTTTATATGTTTTGTATGAAATGATTCTGATTTCATAGTTAGGGGGAAAATGTTAGAATTTATTTTAGAAGTTTGGATCAGAACTTTTCTCAAAGAAACAAGGTAATCTCTCTAGAAGCAAACTACTCAGAAGTTCTACACTTCAGAAGTAATAGTTCAGAAGCAACACTGTCAATCTAGAATATTGGACATTTCTGGGTTTCACTTTATGAATCACATGTGCCTCTATGATGTGGCATGTCATGCTTCTCGTGCGTAACTGAATTTGTTACAAGTACAACTGACGTGTCAACACGTAATAGGCTAGCTCTTTGACTTTTCTCTTGTAATAGTATATATAGAGATAGCCTTTACTATATCCTTTGTCGATAGTATTGGAGAGATTCATAGAGTGTAATTTGTATTCCAATAATCATTGATATCACGAGTGAAATACAAATTACGATTGATCCTCATTGTGTTCTTCCTTTACTGTTCTAGTTTATGGTTGATTAATTTGCTTCCGCTCATTACTATTATTGTTTATGCTTAATCAACTGTAATTGAGTATTAAAGGGATCTTGGTTCAAACACTCGACCAACTGTTTTCAGATCTACGATCAGACAGTTAAATCTTTGGTGAATTTCAGAAAGTATTTCATTTTTAGTACACGTGAAACTTTCATACTGCCTCACCAGATGAATTTTTCGAGTTATATGGACGTCATTGGTTCCTTCATGCTGAATACAAAGAGTATCCCACACGGATTTTTTGAGTTTCTCATTTTCATGACAGAGTGATACACATCATCTGGAAAATACATATCAATAATATACCTAGCTTTTGAGTCAACGGCTAGTTCTTTCTTATCTTCCTCACTCAATTGATGTGGAGCTTTGGTAATACATCTCTTAGGGACAACTGGAGTAGTCTTAGTCGCAGCGACCGCGGAGACTAGGAGTATAGGAGTGAATGGTCCATTCCTATATAGTAGGGGATCTTAGGATCTGACCCTTCTAGAAATAGAGTCATTCTTTCCTTCCAGACATGGAAATTATCTTTGCTAAATTCAGGAGGTTTAGCAAGTGATCCATTGTCGTTGTAGTTTGTACTTTGATTAGCCATTTTACAACAAGATATTAGTTTTAAAGAGTAAAAGTAATAAACATTGCTCTGATACCACTTGTTAGTCCCAAAGGAGTCTACAAGAATATATAAGTATAAAAACAGTTTGTAGAAGGGGGGGGGTGAATACAAACACAATTTTTTAGGGGTTTTAAATTAGTTAATTGAGATAAACAAATTTACAGGTTATAAGCGGAACAAGAACAAGTATGAAACCTATTCTTTTACAATCTTAGAATCACAAATTATTTTGATGCACAAGATAAGAGAGAAAGAAGATCAGAGGTTAAATGAGAGATTTAAGCATACATGAAGATGGAGCTGGGATTCTTCGTCTATATATACCCAATGCAATTAATGCAAGTCAGAGGGTACATGTCACGTGTCAATTTTCCATAGGAAGCTTGTCCTTTGTTCATAAAGCAACTAAGCTTTTAGCCGAATATGAATAGTGACCTAGTCAGAGTTGTTAAGCACGTGGGAGACAATCAAGTAACTTCTTACGTACTTTTTGACCAGGCATGGGGGTTTCACATTTGTGCATCGAGGATAAGATCAACTTTGATCTTGCTGAGTATGCTTCATTTGATCGCTGATATATGAGGCTTCAAGGAGGAATTTTTCGGGTATCACTGAGGCATACGCAAGATCTCACACTTCTTCTAGACGAGCATTGCTATCACTGAACCGCTTCATATCACGAGCTATATGTCTCTACCTTCTGTTAGGTCTTCGACTGTCATTGAAGGGTCTTTGGTGTGAGTGTTGTTCTTCAGATCCTCTAAGCTCGGATAGTGTTCCTGAGTTTCAGCGATCACTGAGTGCAATCAATGTTTGCATACGCTGAATCTGAACAGTAACATGAACTTGGATTTTCACTAAGTATAAGAGGAATGATATTCAAATCACTGAAAGAGGTTTGGATTAACATTATTTGAAAGATTTAAATTTTGACAAACAACATTAAACCTATTGATCTTGAAGGAGGGAAAAACACAGTAGAGTGTGTTCTTGGTGTTCTTGAGAGTCTTAAGAGATTGTTCTTGCTTAGGAAGTTTTGAGAGCGTAAAGAATGAAAGTTTGGTATGAGAGAGTATTTATAGGCAGATGAGAGAGAAAGAGGAGAGTGAAAGAGAGGGAGAGAGAGAATAAACGACTTATTGATTTTGAAAGAAAATAATGATATTTCCACGTCCCTAGGATATGAGTGGATAGAGAGTGATAATGGCCACCGAGTGTCATAAAAAGACTGACACATTTTTCAAAAATAAAATAATGATGTCCTTAATAAAAATGACGAATCATTATCCATTTAAATTCTCTTGTCACTGCTTAGAAATAGAATCTTAGTGTTAAGGTTTTCCAGATTTTGAAAGTCATTCACTGAATAAGATATCCTTCAGTAAGTTTAAAGAAATAGGCATACTTTAGAAGACTAAAATACATGTAATAAGAATTCGGTGAAATAATAGAAGTACTAAAGAATTTCACTCATATCGTTGTGTAATGTTGATCACTGATAAGGTTAATCCTCAGCGGTCATCATTCCAAGTTCGCTGATCAGAATATTGAACCTTGTTTCAAAAAGGGGTTTTGTGAAAATGTCAGCAATTTGGTACTTAGTGGGAATAAAGTGAAGTTCAATATTACCATTCATTACATGATCTCTGATAAAATGATATATGATGTCAATATGTTTGGTCTTGGAGTGAAGTACATGATTATGGGCTATTGCAATGGCACTTTTGTTGTTGAGTTGATTTTCCATCCACGGGATTTGAATACAACAGCATTCAACGGCTACGTATTCAGCTTCAGCAGTTGATGTGGACATTGAATTTTGCTTCTTTCTTGTCCATCTAACCAACTTTCCACCTAGAAGTTGACAACCTCCAGTGGTATCAATCTTACATTCTGCAAAATCACTATCTGAATATCTGATTAGATCGAACCCTAACCCTTTGGGATACCAAAGACCCAAATTAGGAGTTCTCTTCAGATATCTGAATTTCGCTTTAAAGCGATTAAATGGTATTCCTTGGTTTCAGATTGATATAGTGCATAAAACCATGTTAAGAACATGATATCTAGTCGGCTAGATGTGAGATGCAACAAAGAGGCTATCATTCCTCTACAGGCAGTTACATTGACAGGTTTTCCATTTTGGTCCTTGTTTAGTGTTAGAGGATGTTCCATTGGAGTTGCCATTATTGAGCACTAGATTAGGTCCTTCAACACATCATTAACATACTTTCCCTAAGTTATAAAAAAAACCTTTGTTAGATTGCTTAATCTGATGACCAAGAAAATATGTTAGTTCACCCGTCATACTCATTTTGTACTCACACTTCATACGTTTAGAAAAATTAACGCATAGCTCGGGATTCATGGATCCTAATATAATGCCATCAACATATATCTAAACGATATGAATATGACCTTTACGTTTCTTAAGAAATAGGGTCTGATCGATCTCTCCACGCTTAAATATCTCACCAAGGAGAAATTCAGATAGAGGATCATACCAGACATAGGGAGCATGTTTTAACCCATAGAGACCCTTATCCGGTTTATAGACATAATCTGGACGCTTAGGATTAGAGAAACCTGGGGGCTATTCAACATAGACTTCTTCATGAAGCTTTCCATTCATAAAGGCACTCTTCACATCCATCTGAAAGACTTTGAAGTCTTTGTGAGCAACATAGGCTAGGAAAAGTCGATTAACTTCTAGCTTGGCTATAGGTGTAAAGGTTTCATCATAATTGATGCCTTCTTCCTGTATGTATCCCTGAGCAACAAGTCTAGCCCTGTTGTTGGTCACAGTATCATGTTCAGTAACAAAATTTTCAACATTCCTCAAAATTCCATTAGAAGAATTTGGTACACTATCATCTACTGATACTTGTTCAAAGTTTGATACTTGATTATTTGCTGAGGGATCAACATTTAATGAGTCAGAAGGAGGTATACGACTAATAGGAGTGACAGAAAATGTTGAATAGGATTCAACATTACTATTAATCATACTTGGGACAATGTAAGGTTCATCATCAGCATTGGTTTGTTCAGCGTTTGGTTGGGGACTTGAAAACGATGCAGGTTTCCCATAGTGAGATATCATCCATTTGTTCATTTCTTCTTCATCTTCTAAGATGGGTTTAAAATTCTATGAACGAGATTCATCAAAGGTGACATGAATAGATTATTCAACAATCTGTCTTCTTTCTTGAATACTCTGAAGGCTTTGGATACTGAGGAGTATCTAAGATGTAAGTCGTCATCAGCTTTGGGATCGAATTTTCCAAGGTTATCTTTGTAGTTAGTTTAGCATTAAAAATTTACAATAAAAAATATGACAAAACTTAAAGCGGTCTCTCTCACATTGAACAATTCGTAAGCCTTTTTCTTGAATCTCTTCACAATCATTGACCGATTCTGAGTGAAACATGCAGTGTTGACAACTTCAGTCCAAAATTAAGTTAGAAGGTGAGATTGGTTGAGCATTGGTCGAGAAATTTCGATCGTTCAATTTCGTCTTTCAGTTATTCCATTTTGCTGAGGCGTTCTTACTATTGAGAGTTATGAAAGATTCCTTTGCTTTCAAAAAAGTTAACTAAGGTACTGTTTTTTTATTCAGTACCATGATCACTCCTCATAGATAGGGGGAGCATCGGGCGGGTTCAGACGAGTTCGGGTGAAAGACTAAGATATCTGATCGGGTTTCAGGTTGGCATAAGAGGAACCAAACTGAAATAGTTCGGGGTACGGTTTCATCGGGTTCGGGGAGGTCAGGATCGGTCGGATTCGGTCGGATAGTTCGGATAGGCATATAACACTAAATATATATACCTTAAACTGTTGCTGCTTATTGCCAGCATGCTATGCAACATCAAACATGCTTGCAGCATCAATATGTTTGCATGTAACACTAAATATAAGTACATATATGGTCCTTGGAATAATACTTGGTGGGAATGGGATGGTAAATTGGTGATGATGATGATGATGATATATATATATATATAATATGGTGCTTGGAAATTGGAATTCAGACTTTGGAAAACTAGGCGATAATGATAAGGAATATATTAGGATTAGGATTAAATTTAGAATTTTATATTTTAGGTGATTATATGTTATATATTATATAAACGGTAAGTATATATTGTATATAATATAATACAAGTGGCACATCATCAATGGAGTTTTTTGGATATTCTGGCGGGTCGGGTGCCCAAAATTTGAATCCAACCCAAACCCTACAATCCTACTTATTTTTCGGATTTCGGGTTTTTTATATGTTCGGATATCCATGAAATTTAGATATATCGGTTCGGGTTCAGTCGGGTGGTTCGGGTAAGGTCGGGTTTGCACACCGCTACTCATAGAGTGAACGTATGGTTGTTCAGAACATCCATCTTCCTTATAAAGGACATGATTTGTTGGTCCCTAAGGTGTCTACAAGAGTGTATAAGTATCACACAATTTGTAGAGGGGAATTAATACAAACACAAAAACTTTTATGTTTTAAATGATTTTATTGCAAAAAAAAATATTACAGATTGTTATGGAAATAAGAACAAGTATAAATACCTATTCTAAACAATCTAGAAACATTAAGTATGATACACAAGTTAAGGAGAGAAAGAAGTAGAGGTTCAAGAAGAGAGAGTATAATGCATAAAGATGAAGAAGAGTTTCTTCATCTATTTATACCCAATAATTTTAATGCATGTAAGAAGGTACATTCCACGTGTTAAGCATCCATTGGGAATCTTGTCCTTTGTCCATAGAATAGCAAAGCTTTTACTCGAATATGAATAGTTGACCTTCAGAGTTGGTAAGAACATGGGAGACCATAAAGTAACTCCATACGAACTTTCTAACATAGGTCATGGGGAGATTGTCCTTTGTGCATTAAGGATAAGAGAAATTCTAACCATCTTGAGCACGATTCTTTTGACCACTGATAATGAGGACTCAAGGATGAATCCATCAGGTATCACAGAATCGTGTTAAGATTTCACACTTGGTGTAGACAGTCTTTATTATCACTAAACCGCTTAAGATCACGAACTAACTGTCTCTTTCATCAGCTAAGTCTTTGACATCGTTGAAGGATTCTTTTTTGTGAGCATTGTCTTTGGGTCTTTCAGGTTCAGAGTTCAATCTTGATAGTTTTCAACGATCACTAAGTGTAGTCAGTGTTTGCATTCGTTGAAACTCAACAAAATGTAAAACTTAAGATTTACAATAAGTATAAAGGATCATCATCAAATTACTGAAGGAGCTTGGATCCACATGATTTCTTCAGGAGCATAACTTTTGGATCTTAGAAAAAATACCCAAGTATGCCTAGAATAATTATCAACAATGACAAGTGTATACTTCTTTCCAGCCATGGATTGAACATTGACACGTCAAAAAATATCCATATGAAAAAGATGAAGAGGACATGAAGAAACTTGTTTTGACATGAAGCTTACTTTGGCCAGCTTTCCTTTTTCACACACTGAGCAAAGAGATTCCTTTGCAAAGGAGTGTTGAGGAAGGCCAGTAACAAGCTCTTTTCTGGACAAATCATTGATTTTCTTGAAGTTGAGATGAGAAAGTCTTTTATGTCAAAGCCAACTGAAAATTGTCGAGGCTTAGAGGAAGTAGATATTCTCATATTGAAGAGTATCTATGTTGATAACATAGACATTTTCCATGCGAGTACTAGTTAGAGCAAGTTTGTGATTCTTGTTAGTGACTATACAAGCCTTCTTTGAGAACGTGACGGTAAGTCGTTATCACAAAGTTTATTGATGTTGAGTAGATTGTGCTTTGGTTCTTCAACATAAGCAACCTATCTGAATGTGATTTCGTCATTAGTCAGTACACCAAAACCTTTGGTGTGTCCTTTGCCATTTCCACCAAAGGTCACTGAGGGGCCTTTTTTTCCTTGTACTCGGTTAGTAGGGACTTACAGCCAGTCATATGTCTTGAACATCCACTATCGAGATACCAGATACCTTTGACATCCTGCATTTGATAGGAAAATTAACTTTGCAATGGTACCAATTGTTGGGTTTCATTGGGATCTCAAAACACGCAGCGGAAATATAAAACAATAACTAGGAAAACCAAAGGCCCAAATCTATTACTAATGAATATAAAGATAAAACCAACCAAATCATAGGGGGTATACACTACTAAAATGAAATGATTTCACCTACGGACATATCCATGGAAATCCGCCGCTAAAGGATGACTCGTCAAAAAACCATCACAAAAGCTGGTGGGTAAATTGTTGGTAGGTAAATCAAATCCGTGACAGATTACCCAGGAAAATCCTGGGTAATCCGTTGGTAATTTCTTGAAAACATCGTATTTTACCGGGACCATTAGTATTTCCTGGGTGATACGTGGTAATCAATCAAGGAAATTTCCCTAGGTGATTTGTTGTGGTCATTTTTTTGGTAGTGTTAGATTACTACCTTAAACAATATGGTGGTTGAATTCTTGGAGCGTGAGAGATCAACATAGATCTCCTCTAGCGGTTTCCACACGGAGTACAAATCGATTTGCAATTTACTCTAATAATAATTTGACTAAATTACATGTTTTGTTCATGTGTTTAACTGTTTTTAACGGTTTTTATCTTCTTCTTCTTTTTTGAAAATTTAATGAGATATGTTATTTGGTTGTGTTTTTTAACAAGTTACATCCTTATAGTTGAATTTTTTTAATGAGTTGGGTTCCTATGGTACTCCCTCTGGTTGCATTAAGGACCCAATCCGTTGAAAAAAATGTAACCATGTGAAAACAAATCGGTTGAATTTTGAATAAACAAGAACCGTTAAAAACATATAACCACATAAATGAAACATGTAATTTACTCTTAATAATTTTGTCAGTCATTGTGATTAGATTGGGGCCTTTCCATGGATGTATCGAAGGGACGACAAATTCTCTTAGGGTCCGTTTGGTTTGCGGGATTGTTTTTGAGGGATTTGGATTTCATGGAAGGATTTGGATTTTGAGGGATTTGGATTGGATTGGATTTGAAAATCATAGGTGTGTTTGGTTTGTAGGATTTGGAATGGAATTGGATTTCTATTATATATAAATAATTGATATAAAAAAATAAAAAAATAAAAAATATATAAAAATAATTAAATTACATTTTTATTAATCAATTATTACAAAACAAATGTTTTTAACACTTATAAAACATTATTTCATACAAATCATACGAAATCCCGCGAAATCCCGAGCATCCGCCAAGGATTTCAAAATCCAATGTTCATGGGATTTTAAATGAACATTGTGCTTAGTGTATTAAAGAGAGCTCTTCGTCACTTTGTGCTTAGTTACTAGGACCTTGTTCCTGGGATGGGACTCTTGCCAGTTCCAGAAAGCACCTAGCTGTCGAGCTAGTTTTGACTCCTTCTAATACTTTTCTCTAACCAACTTATGACCAAACAAAAAATCCTTATCATTAGGCAAACCAAACACCGAAATGGATTGCATTTTAAATCCAAATCCCTCCAAATCCATCCAAATCTCGCGAACCAAACGCGCCCTTAGTGTGCGTTTGGTTTGGAGGATTGTTTTCGAGGGATTTGGACTTCATGAAGGCGTTTGGATTGAAATGGATTTGAAATTCTTTTATATGTTTGGTTTGTAGGATTTGGAATGAGATTTATTTTTATAGAAACTATTGTGAAATCCCATAGGAATGGATTTCAAATACCAACCCATGCCTAATGATTTTCAAATCCATCAACCATGGGATTTTAAATCAATCCTAGGATTTCAAATCCGAACAATCCCGCAAACCGAACACCGAATTGGAATGGATTTGAAATTCAAATCCCCCCAAATCCATTCAATTCCAGCAAACCAAACGCACCCTTAATTACAAATTCGCTGCAGAATTTGGTCAAACAAAATATGTAATTTAATTTACAACATTCCATTACGGTAAATCTAATTCCCTTTAAATATTCCGTGTTATAGTATTTACAGTATGTCCAATAACTATATTATTTTAGAAATTTTGAAGATTTGAATTTTTTTTACTCCAACAATCATGTTAAAAACTTCTCTAAAATAAAAAAATAAAAAAGAAACAAAAGAAATCTATAAATTTAAAAAAAATAGAAAATAAATATCAATTTTTGAAGTCGGATCTTAGAAGAACTCTTGTTTGAATCGAAGAGACATACTCCCTTCTTAAGTGGTTATTTCTAAAATTAATGTGATTGAACGATTTTGTAAACAATTTGGATGAAAACGATCTGACCCAAAACTTCGGTTTTGCAATGCTTAAATAATATTAAATTTTTTAATGAGGTTGTTTTCAACGACCAACAAAATCTATGTTGACTGGCTTCATGTCACATTTGAACCATGTTGCCATCTTATCTTAGCACGATACATGATCATGCCTAACATAATAGGCTCTCTGTCTTAAAATAAGAGCATTTGCAATCAGTGGCGGAGCTGGCATGAAAAAGGGGGGGGGGGGGTCCAAGGACCCCATTCAATTGTTAGAAAAAAAAATTATATAGGGTAAAAAATTACAAAAATAATGTATTTAGCGTTAGTTCCCCCCAGTAAAATTTTCCAAGGGACCCATCTTGTCCGTGATTGACAAAAACGCTAAAAAAGTCTCTTGAAATCGATAAAAAAAGGAAAAAATTCTTAGAAATCGACAAAAACAACAAGAATATCCTTCAAAATCGACAAAAACACTAAGAAAATCTCTTGAAATCAAACTAAACACTTAAAAAAATTCCCGAAACACGTCGGTGACTTTACGCGCCTTTAGTCTACCTTAATGGAACTCCAGTAGACAAAAATCCTAGATCCGTCACTATTTGCAATAAATTCTTAAAATGAAGAAAATGCAAATCTTGGGTATCTTTTGGTAAGTTTTATGTTCTCATAGACTTTTCACAAACTTTTTACTGAACGAAGAAATTATAAAAGTATGAATTTTTTTTATATTTTAATAATTTCTCAAAGTAATTACTGTAAGAACCGGATATTTTTTATTATATTTTTGTAATTTAAAAACTTTGAAATTAAATATTTAGACAAATAAATAATATTTTATTAAATATTTTAATCATGTGATCAATGTTAATATTCAAAATAAAAAACAAAACATTTCAAAAAAAATAGGCAAGAAAAAGAGAAGTGGGATTGTATGTTTGACTAATAAAGACAACAAAAGTCAAAGTCTTCCAACTATGAGTCATTTAGTCAAAACAAGTGATTGAAGACTTTTAACGTGTAAACCAAGTCTATGTCTTGGAAGCTGGAACCACGCATACGCGTAATTCGAAATCAATGGACCCGGGTTTTTTAAGCATCTCCGACAGTTATATTATTTATAATAAAATATTCTATTAATTATATTAAATGTTTTGTCTAAAATAGAAAAAAAAAGAGAATAAAAAACTTCAAGTTTTCTAGTTTATTACCATCGAACTATATAATGGGGTGTAAAACTTAAACAAAAATACCAACTTTTTAGTGACTCTGGTACCATTTGATAAAACAAAATTGAATCAAGCATAATAGATAAAATAATTAATTTATCATAATAAGTTGTTTATATATTTTATATATTTTGTTTAATTATATAATTTAATATATTATAAAAAAAGTTATTTTATATAACAAAATATATCATTAAAAAAAATTCTTCAAGACGATTAAAATGACAATAAAATAAAAGGTTCATGTACTTTTCAAATTTGTTTTACATATTATTCCTTATTATTAATATGTAAAAAGTAATATAAATTAACCAAAATATAAAACTCGTATGAAAATAATATTTTGAATACGGTAAATTTTGAAAGTTTAAAAAGCATAAAATAAACTAATGATATTTAAAAATGAATAAAATGTAAAGAGGAAAACATATTTGATATTTTATAAGATAATTAAGTTTTATTTTGAGATAATATTGATAAAATATAAGTTTGTTCAACCTTGTTTCAGCTTGTTCCATGAGATAGGAGTGGAAAACATTTGTTCCATTTGTATTCTACTATGTTCCTGTCTGTCTACATAAAAGTCCTGTCAAAAATAAAACAATGATCCATATTCTATTATATCATATCTTATCCATATTTTATTAAGATATAAATTTTTTATGATATTCATGTAATCATGTTACCACACCTCAAAAGAAATATTGTAACCACAAGACCGGTGTCCGATTGGTTTGAGTTTTGACTCTAAAAGTCAAAATTACTTGGAGATCTCAGGTTCAAATCCAAAGAGAAACAAAAATCCCATTGTGGCCACAGCCATGCAAATACGGTGACACCGGACTACCTCCGAAGCGGGTGATATTTTTGGGATTAATCAACTCGTATAGCAAATTGGATATCCAGGTTAATTAAAAAAAATTATATTTAAAACACATTATACAATATCTATACTATTTTATAATACATCTAAGTTTTAGTTTTTAAAAACTCTAAACATTTAAAAGTTACAAGTATTAAAACATTATTTACAAATCAGTAATGCATACAAAACTATTGAATTTTTATACTATTGTTATTTTACTTCCTCCGTAAATATTATAAATGGAAAATTGGAAGGTTTCTATGAACTCATATTATTTAATCCATAGGAACGGATAAGTTTTGGAAGCTTATATATTTATTTTAATTTTTAAAAAAAATATTTTAAATATAGTAACAGTTTAATTAAATAAATTTTATAAAAAAAGGTAATTTATTTCTTTTAATTTTTATGCTCATATATTTCTTTTCAATTTGTTTAACCACGTTTTTGAAATTTTTATCGCTTATATTTTCATATAACATTAGTGTATGTTATAACATATCATTACATACTTATAATATATTAGTATTATTAGATTTTATAAAACTGACTCATAATCAACGGATAAAGTGTTTAAATATAAAATAAGTGTTAAAGTCCTAATAATATAAACAATTACTTCATAAACTGAAAACTAATACATCATATTACATGCATACACTTCCAATTAAACAAACAACAAAGCAATTAATTTTCCTTCATTTAGCAAACTGTAATCCAACTTCTTCTTTTTTTAACAATTGGTGTTGAGAGGAACCATGATCAAAACACATTAAATACCATCAGGACCAAATTCACAATAAACATATTATAAGGACCCTAGAAAGAAAAACTATTAAACTACAGGGGACAAATCCACAATTCACTCTATTTTCTATTTTTTTAGTATTTAAGTCTTTTAGTATTTTGATTTAATATAATTATAATATAAATAAATAAAAGAGAAAAAGAGAATAACAAAAAAATGATTTATATTAATTAAAATCTAATACAAATATATTTAAATAATATAAATACAAAATAAAAAGTTAATGATGTCATGAACGTTAGAAGTAACTTCAGCAATCCTTTAATGAAAGGGAAAAGTCTAAAAAAACCAAACAAACTATTTGATTTTGAATAATTAAGTCCTTAAACTATTTTTTTGAATGAAAAAACCCTTAAACTTTCTGAAACCGGTTAAATACATTCTTGTAACCTGTAAAAACAGGTTAATGTTATAAAAATTTGGAAAAAGTACAGAAAAATCCAACATACTATCTGCTTTTGATTGATTAAGTCCTTGGATTTTTTTTAACGAATAAATCCCGATCTTTTTCCTAAATTTTTTTACCAAATTAATTTTTGAACTTTCTTTGAACAAATAAATCCCAAACTTTTTCTGAAAAAAATAAAAACATGAACTTGATTTTGAACAAATAATGCAGATTTTTTTGAGCAAAATCACAAACAAAAATATATATAATTTTTTCACCGACAACAAAGTACGATAAATCATACCATTTCCAATACTAAATACAAAGCATATAAAAGTTTTGCTTAAAGCATAAATTAAATTTTTCATTAACTTAATTTTTTTATCTATAAATTTGTTTTATGTATAAATTTTTTTAAGTATCTATTTATACTTTAGACATGACTTTTATTTTGTATGTTTCATAATTAGTAATGAAAATGCTATAAGTTTATTCATTTAATTGGTTTATCGTACTTTGTTGTCGGTAAAAGAAATTATATATATTTTTGTTAAAAAAAATTCACATTTATTTGTTCAAAATTAAGTTCATGATTTTATTTCTTCAAAAAAAGTTTGAGATTTATTTGTTAAAAGAAAGTTCAAAAATTAATTTGGTAAAAAGATTTAGAAAACAAAAATTCGGGATTTATTTGCTAAAAAAATCAAAGACTTAATCATTCAAAATCAGATAGTTTGTTGGGTTTTTTTTAGAGTTTTTTCAATTTTTTATAACATTAACCTGTTTTTACAGGTTACAAGGATGCATTTAATCGGTTTTAAAAAGTTTAAGGGTTTTTTTATTCAAAAAAATTGTTTAAGGACTTAATCATTCAAAACCAGATAGTTCGTTGGGTTTTTTCAGACTTTTCCCTTAATAAAATTACACATTTTTCGATAAAAAATGATATTATTTTGTTATTGTTTATAAAAAATAATTAAATATTTTTAATACAATTAGTGTGTCAGTCTCGTTTAGGAATGACAAACACACAATAATTGTAGAAGAGGTGTTGAATACAATTGCACACAATATTTTTCAACTTATTAAGTTCTTATTAATATGAATATCAAATAACTACATTTAGAAAACAAAATTGTTGCAGAAAATAACAGATAAAATCTATCTTAACAATCTAACACTTAGTAAACAATAACACAACTGAAATCACAAAGATGTTAAGTTACTGATTGAAAGCTGCCGATTTTAACTTGCACTTAGAAACTCTTACTGAAAGCGTAACATTGTATGAGAGGTCTTCTTCTTCTTTTTATAGTCCCTTGTGCATTAAATGCATGCGGACACTTGTCAAAATATCATAAGATGACAGAGTTGACTTTAAATAAAAATGAGAAGTTCTTTTCATCGTAATTTTGAAAGGACAGGTCAATAATTTTCTTTTCCTTGAGGTTATCTGTTGTCACATCAATCTTTAGATAAATACAAACATAACTTTCAGGTGCTTCAGGGAATGTCTTTATCAAATACTAGGTTGATAAGATTTTGTTAGATAAAGTGTTGAGAAGAGGATATTAAGGATACCAACCGATTTGTTTGAAGCACAAATCAGTAGGTAAGGGTGACCAATAAAATCGGTTGTTTTATGTCTGGTAAATTCGGAGGTCATATCTTCATTTCCACAAAGCATATATGTTATTTTGGTATCAGCTAGTCTTCGATTCATTGAACTTTTTGAGTATAACCAAACTTTTACAAAGATCCCAATATATAAAATATAATATGTTTAAGGATAGAGTGAGGAGTCATCAACAAATTATCGGTGACGTAACATAGTGTTTTTTAATAAACATTTTTGGTCAGTACTATTTTACTTTGTTATGAGTCCCAATGAAGAAAGAAATATTAAAATTACTATCATCAGAGGGCGTACTCAACGACATTCATTTGAATTACTTAGTAACACAAATCGAACTAATAAGAAACTAAAAATATTGTAACGCCCTAGATTTTTGGGTCGTTAATATAATTGTAATTATTTGGATTTTGCCAAGTTAAGTAATTTTATTAAGTGTTTTTGTGTTTGAAGTCATTTGTTTGGAATATGACGTTTATACTCGAAAAAGTAGCTTATCGCTCCCAAAATTCGACTCTCGTGACCTACCACATGACTTGAGGTCGCGACAGGGGTCGCGTAACCCACACTGGAATCGTCTTCTCCCCTTATGCGCGCGACTTGGCATGAAACCTGATGTCGCGGTGCAAGTCGCGTTTGACGCCTGACACGCATAGTGAATCCCTTAAAATGGCATTTCAGCTCATTTCTCATATCTTTCTCATCCTTTACTTGTTTTTCTCCCAAATGCTCTCTATAACTCCGATTTTTGGAGCATTCTTTCTCTTCCCCCAACCATTCCAAAGGCATTAACTCTCCTTCAAGTTTCAAGACCAAGCTAGCAACTCCATCTTCTCCAACCCTTCTTCCACCATTGTTGAACAAACTTGGGATTGTTTCTCCAAATCAAGTTTTGTAAGTTATTTTACCCATTTAGATCATATTTCTTGTTAAAACCTTCATTTTTAGTTTTCTAAAACTTATATTTAAAAGTATTTTCTTTATTTTAAGGTTTTACCATTTTAAGGGTAAATTTGGAAATGAAGTAGTGGTCACCCAAAAATGGACCATTTCATATCAAAACATACAACCTCACTTGGTAAAATTCTTTTTTTATTGATATTTTACAAAACTAAAAATTATATTTTGTTAGTACTAAAAATTTATTTAAGATTTTTTTTACACGATATTAATAAATTGCAAACTTGATCTAATATTTTTGAAGATCTATAAAATCGATTTGAATTTTCAAACACGTTAAAACGTAATCACAAGTCTTATATAACAAATAAAAACTTAAAAAAAGCCATCAAACTAACAATTTTCTTAGAGCATCTCCAACAGTTATGTTATAATATTTCTATAATAGAGTAATAAAAGTCAAAATCTCTATAAAAATTTACATCTAACTCCAACAGCTACTCTATTTTAGCAATTCTAACATTCATTATATTAATAAAATATTTAATTCATCTAATAAGATATTATTTATCTCTCCTACACATTTTATATAAACACTCTAATTGGTTGGATACAATTAAATATTATTTTCTCTCTCTTCTAATGGCTTTTATAGATTTCTCTAAATTTAGAGATTTTTACAATCTCTTTCATGTTTTTTCTATTTTAGCACAGTGGATAACATAGTTATTGCAGCAACAAAAATCCTAAAATCCTACTTTTTTCTATTTTAGCATAGCTATTGGAAATACTCTTATAGGTCAAAGGTTCAAGTATCACCAAATATAATTTGTGTGTGGGTGAGTATTTGTGGTAAATAAATATATACACTTAAATAGAAACAAGAATTCAAAATTCACAAGATTTTGTATGTTGCATATGCTATTCAGTAGCATATTCCTTATATGTGTTGTATTTTTTGAACCAGGAAAATCGAATATGATGATTCCTTATTGGTGTTGTATTTTACAAACCAGAAAAATCGAATATGATGGTTCTTCTTGATTCTTGCCATTCCTTTTTCCTCAGTCTCATGATTCCGAAGGCGAGGGGGTGGAGGCTAGAAAGTGTGCATGAGTCCATATTTTGTGGATTCAAATGAATCCACCATCAACTAATTATCGCATTGATCATAATATTCATAAAAGTGATCTAAAATACAAAGATGAATATAAGACAGATATAGGATAGGGATTATTTTTCTGTATATGGCCCACACCATATATTCATTCTCGTATATGTCTGACGACCAATTATTCTACTCAATATTCGTCCCAATCCAACCACCTTTTGTTAATTGAAACTATATCTAGTATGTTTACATACCAAAAATATAAACACAATATATATTATGCATTTATATATAGGGTAATAATCAAATTAGAATCACAAAAGTGATACAATTCTATGAGAACATACCTAAAAAATTACATTATCTTTTCTAACTTGTCGATCCGTTTATTCAAAATATGTCGATGTGAAGGGCGTTTTCTACATCTGCTTTCCTTCAAGATATCGATTTTTACATCTGTTTTCTACATCAAGGTATCGATTCTACATTTGTTTTTCTTCTCTCCCACAACGGACAGTAAAGGACGCCATCAGCTTGAACAACGGTAATGTAGGACGCCGACTACTTAATTTCTTATCAGATTTCTCATTTTTTAGACTTGTGAGTAACTCTTCGATCTCTGATTAGTGTATTCCATAATTCCCATTCCATTGATGAAAAACATAATAACCCTTAAATTTAGGAATGCCAAATTTTTCGGGTGTTACAGTATGAATAGTGCATCCGTTAAACTTTGAGCGGTGCTCCGGGATATTAAAAAATACATGAAAAATCACCCAAATAAAATGATAATATCCATTAAAATCAACCAAAATCCCCTTAAAAAGTCTTGAAATCAACCAAAAAAACCCGAAAAGTCCAACTGCAATGAATCAAAAAACTTTAAAATACTTCAAAATGGTGAAATTCGACTAAAAACATTGGATGATTTCACGGGTATTTGATCTACTTTCACTAGTACAAAAATGGTCTTAAGTGACGGTTAAAAACCGTCACTATAGGTACACAGTAACGGTTTTTCTGAACGTGAAAATCGTCACTGTAGCTGCCGTCATTTTTGATACACTTTTGGTTACGTTTAAAAAACGTTACCAAATCACATCAAAACCATTGCCATATGCTAAAATCGTCACCTTAAATGTACAAAAAAGTTCTTTTTTTTTCTAAAACCGTTACCGTAGCATAACATACAGTGACATTTATTTTTAAAACCGTCACCGTAGCATGACATATTGTGATGTTAATTTTTTAAAATCGTCATCGTTGCATGACATAAGTTGAAGTTTATATTCAAAAAAATGTCACTGCAGCATGACATATGGTGACATTTAATTTTCAAAATCGTGACCATAAGAAGACATACAGTGTCGTTTATTTGTAAAAACCGTTACAATATCATGACATACAATGACATTTATTGTTAAAAATGGTCACTATAGCATGACGTAATGTGACATTTATTTATCAAAATTGTTACTATAATATGACATACGTTAACGTTCAGGGGCGGAGCTAGAAGTTGAAGTTAGAGAGGGTCTACCGTATAAGGTCATATTTTGGTGTAACTAGTATATACCTGTGCAATAGAAAGGGATACAAAAAATCTAGTGTTAACAAAGAATGAAAATTAATGTAATTTTTCATATAAAAATATTAATTTATTTTCAATAAAATATAAATTATAATGACGATTGAACATATGTTGCTAATTTGAAGATTCAATATAAGAACAAAAAAACCAATTTTTTTATTAATCTGAATATCTAACCCGCTATACGAGCCGACTAATTCCAGGGCGACTATCCGCTTTACGGTAGTCTGGAGTCGTCGCATTTAAACCTCCGTTGCCACAAGAGGATTTTTATTCCTATCTGGATTCGAATCTGGGACCTCCAGGTACTTTTGACGTTTGGAGCCAAGCTCAAACCAATTGGGCACCATCCTTATGGTTAAAAAAATAATTCAATATTTGTATCATGTAAAAGATAAAAATGTAACTTGCTTTATATTTCGTATAATTTGTTTGATTGAGGTATTTTGTTATTGTCAATAGTTATTCTACAATTAAATGTATTTATAAGTTGATTATTCGTTAGGTTTTTGATGTTCATATAGTTTTAAAAACTTTACATATGCATTAATTACTTAGACGAAAGGTTGTGTAAGAATATGAGTTAAGATGAAAGGCTTAATAAAGGAGCTTGACCCTTGATTACTTTTAATTTCACATACACCCAATGAATTGCGTTTTTCACGAGAATTGATCCGGTGCGTTTCATTAGTGCTGATCTTCAATTAGGATTGAGATCCCTTCATATCTTTCTCAGCGTAACTTCCATTCTCACCGGAACCAAACAAGGGTCGTTCCTGACATTTTATGGGCCCTGGGCGATGAATAAAAAATGTGCCCTTCGTATCTACGGAAATAAAAATTCTTTAGTAATGTATATGATAAACATAAATAATTCATATAAAACAACTTCAAACAATAATTCGTACAAAACAACTTCAATAATAATTCATACAAAACAATTTCTTCGAGCATTCTTCGATGCAAAATCATCAATAAGAGCATCTATATCAATACCATCAAGTATATCTTTTTCAATACATAGTATCGCCAATCCGTTTAGCCTTTCTTGTGACATTGATGACCTCAAGTATGTCTTCAACAACTTTAACTTCGAAAAACTCCTTTCCGGCAAATGCTACGATCACTGGAACTGTCAACATAATCCGATATGCAACTGAAACATTAGGGTAACAATCTGCAATTACAAACTCAAGAATCTCAACCGTCGACATTGATTTATAAGGTAAAGTCACTTGCAACACCTTTAATTCAGAAACAAAATCATTTAAATACACATCTGACATATCATCATGACAAAAGGTATTTGCAACATTAACACAATATGTCATCAATTCATCTTCATCAAATGTCTTTAGCTTATCATAATCAAATAAGAATCCAAAAATACTTTCAAACTTCTTTAGTTGCTCAAATCTATTATTTAATGAAGAAATTGCCATATCCACGATGGTAAGAAAATAATTAATTCTAAAAGATTCTTCTTCCGATGCTTGCATATCCTCTTCATTGTTATTTTCATTAGTTAGAAATGTAGGATCTATGTTCATTTCACATGCTAAGCTTTTAGCGGTATCCATACTTGATGCAAACCCATCATTCCTATATTTTTCAAAGAATTTCATCACATCTTCAAATTGTTCCATGGTAGCATTAATACACATAGATTTGAATTGTAACTTTTTGCTAACCATGTTTATTGCAAATAAAACATCATACCAAATAATCATCCCAAGAAAAAACTCGAAATTTTCCATTGCACTTACTAAACTTTCCGCTTCACTTTTCGACTTGGCATCATCACATGCTTTTGATAATTCAAGTAAAGATGATCTTATTTGAGGAGCTTGAAATCTAATGGCTTTCACACTTTTTATTCTACTCTCCCAACGTGTATTTCATAAAGATTTTACAGTCATGTTTGAAACATTATCAATAACACCTTCCATCTTTTTATAGAACTAGAAAATAATGTGTATATCTGTTGCACAATTCCAAGAAACAAAACAACTTTAACACAAGAATGAGCCATATCACTAAGAGTAAGAAGGCTATGACAATCACATGACATATACAATGCTTTTGGATTAATTTCAAGTAACCGGTTTTGTATCCCTTGGTGTTTCCCCTTCATGTTAGAACCATTGTCATAGCCTTGACCCCTCACATCATCAACTCTAAGGTCAAGAGATTTAAGTACATTTAATAATTCACTGAACAATCCTAAACCGATGTATCATCAACCTTTAAAAATTCTAGAAAATGCTCTTCTATTTTTATTTTATTACTAGACATATTCACACATCTTATTATTAAAGTCATTTGCTCTTGATGACTAACATCCGGTGTACAATCAACAATTACTGAAAAACATTTAGCCTCTTTGATAATTTTTATGATAGAACTTTTAACACTATGACCCAAAAGAGAAATCAACTGATTTTGAATTTTAGAACCAAGATAATGATAACGAATGTCATGATTTTGAATGCGCCTAATATGATCTTGAATTATCACATCAAATTCTCCAATCATTTCAATTAATCCCAAAAAATTACCATTACCATATTCATATAACTTATCATTTGATCCTCTAAAAGGCAAAGAATATTTGGAAAGACATTTCATGACGGAAATAATTCTTACTAAAACTTGTCTCCAACGTTTTTTCTCTTTTAAAATTTCTTGTTGTAAATCTTTATCAATCGTTTGACTTGTATTTAGCCTTATTCTCAATTCATTCCAAGACAACATATTACTCATATGCTCAATACTATTCTCATGTTCCTTAAGCCTCTCACTAAGATACTTCCAATCTCTAAATCCATCATTAGCTATTGCATTTTTATAATTCTTAGACTTGAACAACTTGCAACAAAAATAATACACTTTATCCACACGTTTTGAATAAACTAGCCATTTCTGGTCACTAGATTCACCATTACTTAACTTTTTATCATAATAAGAATACGAAAAATGCCTAGACATTCTATCTAAAGGAAACACTATATCAAGTTCTCTAATAGTCCCCTTTTCAACTAAAATATCTCTTAATTTATTGTCAAGATTATCCCAATTACTAGGATCATAAATATAAAAAAAGGGGTAGATTGTTCAACAGTTGGATGCTCATAATTCTGTTCAACGTTTGGGTGCTCAACATCGTGTTCAACATTTGGGTGCTCAACGTTTGATTCAACATTTGGGTGCTCAACATCGTGTTCAACATTTGGGTGCTCAACGTTCGATTCGACATTTGGGTACTCAACATTATGTTCACCTAAATTTTCATTAGAGGTGCCTACGCCTTTAACAAATTTATCCATGGCTCTTTTTTGTGATTGTATCAATTGATCAACCAATTTTCTTTTTTTCCTTTTCTCACTTCCGGACAAATGTTTTTTTAGGCATCATGCTTAATCAATCAACCAACTCAAAATAAATAAGAACAGAAGCACCTAAATCTTGGAATATCAAATATGTGTCGAATAAGTCAACTTCGGTATTCCTTGATTTGTAGACCGTAGTAGTCTGTGGATTTAAAAACATAGACACAGTTAGCTTAGCTATTGGTAACAAATTTCAATTTACAGACTTACAATCCTAAAACCAAAATTAAATCAGCAAATTAAAAGTCTAAAAATAATAAATTGCAAACTCAGTCTTCATAAATTGAAAAACTAAAAGTCTAAAACAACATTACTTACAGAATTAAAAGTCTTGATTCTTGAAGTGCAAAACTCAGAAGTGTGGAACAACCAATGAAGAAGAGAACTTGCTGATGAAATCAATTCAAAAACCCAATAGAAGAAATCAGAAATCGATCATTTGCAATTTGCTTGTTAACCTTGTTTGTTTCAACAAATAATCAGAAGTTAAACGTTAGAACTTAGAAATCGTATATATAATGAAAACATTTCTAACCTAAACCCCCATTAACGGGTATGCGCAGCCTGTGTGTAGGATTCTCCATAACCCTTCGTGATTCGAATATTCCTGTTGTAGCTTACCGTTAAAGAAAATAAAGCGACCCCTTTGAAAAAAAATATTGAGGGATTAATCGATTAAAGAATATCAGAGGAAGAAGATACAGTGATAGAGAGATTGGAGAGGAGAAAGTGTGCCGCGTGCCTAACCTGTGTTGGAACTTGGAATTAAAATCATTGTCTTCCTAACATCATTGTCGTTCACGTTCTTCAAGTCGTACATGGGGTGGGCTGAGAAAGAAGATTACTAAATTAAATTAGGGTTTAGACATAGAATTTTAATTAGATAATATGGGCCCTCGTACACGGACTATTTCCATTTAATTACTTTGGCCCAAATTTGTGTTTACTTTACCAAAAATATTAATACTAATAGTATTATACTAAAAAAAAATTGGGCCCCTGATTTTTGTGGGCCATGGGCACAGGCCCAGCCCGCCCTTCCTCAGGCACGACCCTGAACCAAACCTACTTATATACTTATAATATAAGAATTTACAATTGCACGTTATGATATTAAACATAAAAATGTTGTTTTAAAACTTTTACTAAATATTTTATTTTTAGTATACATATATATAAAAGTTAATATTGAAAAATAAATTTTAAACTTAAAATATAATTTATTTTAATAAAAAGAATTCACAAATTTAATATGATTGGTTAGCTTGGGGGGTTGGCAGTTCTTTTACTACCAA
This sequence comes from Silybum marianum, assembly GCA_036898165.1. Classification (NCBI taxonomy): domain Eukaryota; kingdom Viridiplantae; phylum Streptophyta; class Magnoliopsida; order Asterales; family Asteraceae; genus Silybum; species Silybum marianum. Next base: position 6,355,508 of record CM072540.1, on the reverse strand, counting down.
CTATCCAAGTAAAAAAAGTTTTCTATTACATGAATGTTGGGTTTGGCTTGGAGTTGGGGGATGCTGGGCACCGGCCTGCCCACATTCCCTCCGCCTCTATTGACGTTTCTTTTCAAAAGCCATCATTATAACATGACATACGGTGATATTTGGTTTTTAAAACCGTCACCATAACATGACCTATGTTGATGTTTACATTTAAAAATCGTCACTATAGCATGACATAAAATGACGTTTATTTCTCGAAATCGTCATTGCAACACAACATACATTGATGTTTATTATTTAAAACGGTCACAATAGCATGACATATGGTGACATTTATTTTTTCGAACCATTACCATAGTAGGACGTACGACAACGCTTATTTTTCAAAAGTGTTATCGTAGTAGGAAATATGGTGACGTTTAGTTTAAAAAAATGTCACTGTGGAGTGGCGTAAAATGACGTTTATTATTCAAACCTGCCGCCATATAATGACCTACAGTGACGTTTATTTAAAAAAAAATTGTCACTGTAAACTAACCTACAGTGACGTTTATTTTTAAAAATTGTCACTGTAAACTGACCTGTAGTGATATTTATTTGTCAAAACCGTCAATGAAAAATGACTTATGGTGACGCTTATTTGTCAAAATTGTTATCATAGCATGACATACAGTGACATTTATTGTTTAAAATTATCTCCGTAGTATGACATACGTTGACGTTTATATCCAAAAACTGTCACCATAACATAACTTATAATAACGTCTATTTTATAGTACCATCATTGTAGTATGACATAGGGTAACATTTATTTGTCAAATCCATCACGGTAACATAACATATGGTAACGTTTATTTTTCAAAAACCGTCAATGTAACATGACAAAAGATGACGTTTATGTCTTAAAGTCGTTATTGTAACGTGACATACAGTGACGTTTATTTATTGAAAAGTGTCACCATAACATGATGTATGGTGACGTTTATAATTCAAAATGGTCACTGTAGCATAATATATAATGACGTTTATTTTTCGAAATCGTTGTCATAAACTACCTTTTGCGAACGGTTTTGATAATATCCGACAAAAAAAATAACTAAAAGAAATTCAAAATGATTATCAATATATAAAAAACCAATAAACTAGTATTGATAATTATACGAATAATGTATCCAAAGATGAATAATAAACAAAACCATTAGGTCAAAAAGTTGTTTCTAAGTACCTATAATAAGCTTATGCATCATCTAAATCAATGTTTTTTTTCTTAAATGTACTCCTCGTATGCTTTGGCATCTTTAGCGGATTAACAGTTGTGTACTTCTTTTTTGTCTTCTTATTTTGATTCTCTTTATGCTCATCAGAAGTTGTTTGAAGTACCTGCATGAAAACACAAAATTCAGCAAACAAAATATTTAAAATTTGAAAAATTGGAAACAATCCCAACATAAATTATGAAATGCAAGCCTAATCCACATTTCAAACAAAAACATAAAGTGATATGTATCATGTTTAAAGAACTAATAAATCAATGTAATAATGAAAGCTACCAAAACACAACTCTTATTAGAAAATTCATAAAAACAAGTAATTAATAAATATGTTTGATGGAGGTAAATGAACATAAGACTCAAAAGTTGTAGTAAATAGTAACCTACTTTAGTCAAAATACGCCAAACTTGATCAAATATAACAATTTCTTCTAATGTCTCTAATCATTACTTTCTAACAACATCCTTTTGTCACTCATTTTACCCCTTTTATATGTTTCACAATATTTGTTAGTTTGACTTTTAATCTTGAAGCAAGATACACCAATGCAGTTGGTACCTTTAGCTTAATGTTTGTAATATTTGTTTATCTAATCCCATAATGCACCCAACTTCATCAGACTTGCACTAATCATCTAGGTAAAACATAATTAGTCTACTTTTCACAAACTATGCTTATCTAGGCTAAATTGCAAAATTCAATTTGGATGTTCCCATTTGTTGGTTCCTTTCTAGGGATGATTAAAAAGGTTAAGTTGCATAAGATACAATGGTAATCAAGTATTTCTAGATAGTGGTCATCCTAAAGGCTCAACTCTTTGCAATGAATTCCTAACGTAAAAGTTGTATAAGCTATAATGGTAATCAATTATTTAATATCTTGATATCCATAGTTGGAGACATCAAGACATGCAAGATTGTCCATTAAGACAAATCAAGAACTAAATTAAATAAGTAACTAACCTTCGAGTCTGGAATCACAAGGTCTTTTGGCCAAGCGACAAAACTTTCATAAGCTTCTTCTACAGTCTTGTGCTCACCCGATTGGATGGGTAAAAATGCAGTTGGTTTTATTTTTCTGTCAATTAAGACTTTGTAGCAATCTGCCCGAAGTGGAACCCCATGCACGGTCTGTTTTGAAGATGAGTGGAAGATAGTCCTGTGTGCAACAATGTTTCTTATATCTGGATGTGCTAGTTTGCATTTTATATTCTGCAAAAAATATATTCCATGTTAACAAAGTAAAGTTCAACAGTAAAAAAATTATAATTTGTCTAAAGAACACACCATTAGGCCTTCATTTGTCAACACTTGAGATGACATAGTCTTAGAAACAGGAGCGTCCTTCCCAGATACAGGTATATAATCAATCTCTAAAGATTGTTGAGGTCTCTTTGTCATTTGTAGATCTATCGAAGTGGTTGCTTGTTTCAAGAGTTTCGTGTGAAATTGGAAGAGCACTTGTCAAAGGATTCTAAAAAGTGTTTATAGAAATATTAGATTGTGCAAGACAGTTTATCAAACAATTAAATCAAATCTTTCAAACATACTTTATGATCAATGTACTTACTTGTCCTTCGAAACTCATGTTTAATGAAGTTTCCAGATCTGTTAATTCCATTCCGACAAGTGAGCTAATATAGCTTTCATGATGTTACCTTGTTCTTTAATTACATGATCTTGATCTTTGAGCTTCTGATCTTGGTCTTGGACCATCTTTTGCAAACCTCCAACTTTTTCAGCATTCTCTCGTTTTTCATCATCCAACTGTCTTTGTAGAGTGCTATCTTTGGACGACCCTTTGCGTTTGAGAATGTTCCAGTTACGTGTTGGAGTCACTCCCTTGCCGACCCCTCTTACACGGCCAGAATGCTCTTTGCCAAATACAAGTGTTAGAGCATCCGTGCCATGATCAAGCTTTAGGGATCCATCTTGAATCCCCTTATCATAAGTTCCCTGTCCACAACATATATCAATTTAGAATTGTGGGGAAAAGGAGTAAACGATACGAAAATGGAACTCTCGCAGGCTTCGACGGGAAGAGGTGGAAAGATAAATAGAATCAAGAAAAGGTCAAATAAGGGAAACAACAAAACCACATATTGGAAGAAATACAACATATGGCAACGATGCCTCAGGTATTGGTGTTATGATTCTGTTCAACATTGTATAGACTTCATGCATGTTGAAAAGAATGTGTGTGAGAGTCTTTGAACCTAGAGTAACTGCCTGGCTTGTGCCGAAATCAAATTGGCCCAACTTTTATGTAATTCAAAACGAGACATGTCTTTATTTGATCTAGCTAAAAAATATGACCCAAAAAATATCTACCGGTCCAACCTGGCTATATGATATCATAGGCCAATTTTTATCTAATATATACCAGCCTGGTCCATCAAGTATTGTATAAAATTCCCACGTCTATATGATATTGTTGGTTTAACATTGCCCGTTGGAATTTTTTTTTGCATTTTATCTCTTTCTAAAGAATTTTTTAACAAACTCGCCAAAAAAGTAAATAATATGATGAGTAAAGGCTGTCCATGTGTTTCTCCCAACTCCAACTATTGTCATAACTCAGAAAAAAAAGCAACACTTACACTCCGTAACCCTAACAAATGTTAAATCCATTATTAACTTAGGGGAAATTTGGCAATATTTTTATTTACTTTTATTTAATTTTATTAAAAAGATGAGTATACAAGTTGATAAATCATTACATACAAGTGATTATATTAATAAAAAAAACCTAAATCTTAAATCTACCCTCTCTGCACTTCCCTTTGTAACACCCATACTTTTTGGAAATTTAATCATAATGGGGTGTATTGTGTTTTATGTTGAACTAATGGATGTGTTACCATGTTTGGGTGCATTTTGTCATTTAAGTAAAGTTTGATTGCCAAAGATAAATAAAGAAAATATGTTAGATATTTTGGGCTATAAAAACCCCCCAATGCCTCTTACACTCCATCTTCTAGGTTTTTGAGAGAGTTCAAGGGAGAGAAATCCATTTTCTTGCAAGACTTGATTCAACTGAGATTCTAGGTGATCAAAATCGCTCAGATGGTTAACCACTTTTTTAACCGGGGGTCATTCAGAACCAGCTTGCTCCAGAACGGAGAGTTGGGGAGCGGAGGTACCCTCAAGCGGTGGGCTTAGATTAGAGGGAGGGGGACTGCGAACGTCCGTCCCATAAAGCACCGGGGAACCATGCATTCCTCTCGGGCTGGGCTCTCGCGTGTCCGGGGTTCGATCAGATATTTAAGGAAGAATATTGTTGGTGTTGGCAAATGGAAAGACTTGGTGGAAGATTAGATCTTAAAACCACCAATGAAGCTTCGATTTAAGCTCTACCAAGGTAAAACTCTAATAACTTAGATTTTCTTCTTCTTGGTCAAAATCTTGAAGTCATAGTGTTGGGACTAAATGTTGGAACTACATAGGTTGTATGACATCTATTTTGAGTATCTAAGTTTATAGATCAAATTTTCTTCGTTCAAAATCTATATGCATGTGTTAGGGCTGTTGTGACTGTTCTGGTTACCATTCAATTTTTGTAAAAATCTTAGTATATCACTCATAGATCGGTTTGAGACGTGTAATATGTCCTTGAACCGTTGAGAGGTCCTTTACAAACTGTATGTTTTGAGAAAGAGCTTATTTGGAATGTAAGTATGTCAAAAATCGAGTTTAATATGACATCTCGGTTTTATGACGGGATTGAGTAAACAATTTTCAAATATTTGTATAAAATTTGTCTTAAGTACGTTAGGAATGGTTCTTGAAGTTTTGAAAAGATCAAAGGATTGTCTAAATATTTTGTTTAAAGTTCTTTCATTAATTTGGTGATTATACATGGTTTATCTAGGTAGCAAGAAGATTATACATGATGGATGAAAACTAGGTTTAACATAATCTAGCAAAGTGAGTTCAAGTTTCTTCATGAAAACTATGTACGTGCCAAAAATGTCCATTTTGAAGTATTAACATGTTTTACTTGTTATTTATCAAATGTGTGGGTATTTGGTGAGTTTTGAAAATTTGGTATATTTGGTCTTATAAACCATCTAAAATGCTTATATTTGGGTTTTTGGACATCTTGATCCGCTGTTCATCGATAGACGAAGCTCTCTCTTTATCATCTCGCGCCAGATGAAAACTTTCAATTGGACTTATTCTTTCAATTGGTATTTTTGTTTATCTCCTATTTTGCAAAAAAGGAAATTCAAGGGTTCTTTTGATGATTAATCTCATAAATGATGATTATTTAATGTTAAGCATTTTTGGTGCATTTGGTTTATAAATCATTATAAATATACGTTATTGGAATTAGGAGGCACTTTGGAAATATATGAGTATGATTTCATTTGACAAATGGTCTTTTAATTGGAGTCGTGTAATTTTTTATTGTAATGCAATGGATCCATAGGCATAGAGGTCAATTTATTGATTATGAATAGGTATAGATGCTCATGGGTATGTTTGGCTAAAGACTTGGATAGAGTTGATGCTAACCCTGATTTCCCTCTCAAGGGATGACACGGAACTTTTGTGTTCCACTAATCATGGAAATCAGGTCTCCCCCATTGCTGAAATACGTTGTTTTAGGTATAGAGTTTTGCCATTTTGTAATTACGATAAAAACTCTTGAACTCACGTTAAGCCTATCCTTTTTCTTTTGTCGGCATGTGCATCTGGTTCGTGGGACACGGTACTAGCGACACCATGACGAAATAAGTGCTAGATAGATGCACGAAAGAACTTAGTTATTTGTTGACGTCTTCCGCAAATGGAGATAACGACTGTTATTGGGTTTTAATAACACCCGACCTTAATTCAGTCTTTATATAAGACTTGATCTATCTTTTCTTGATGTCTATTTAGATTGGGTATTCGAGGTAATTTAGGTATTGGTTAATAGAAAAGGGATTTGCCATTTCATTTTGTTGTATTAATGAAAACTTTAAATTAGTCGTTACTTCTAAATTTGAGGGCATTACAAGTTGGTATCAGAGCATAAGTTTGAGAGATTTAGGTATTGATTTTGGATGCCTAGACTCAAACTAACATATTTCTAAGTGTTCGAATGTGAGATTTTACGATTAGGCACTTTAAGATACGATGTTTTGAGGTCAATAGAGAGACTAGTATCGAAAATCATGATTATGGTAAAGACGATCCACATGTAAGATAAATTTATATTTTCGTTTGGCCAATGTTAATATGAATTTATGGTTACATATGTGTAGTCACCTCTTTGTGATGATCAATGGGGGTAGTGAATGTATATCTAGTGAGCAATCATTAGAAATTTTGATGATTGTAGCGTTGTCACTTTAAGTGATAGTTAAACATGGTGATTATGTTAAGTCGAAGATTGTGGTCAGAGATAATAGTTAGGTTTGAATCATAGGCTTGTTCAATCATCATTAATAATGGAGTAAATTGTAAAGTTAAGCGATATAGTTGTGGATTATGACCTTAAGATATGAAGCTTTCCAATGTCGGTATTGTGGCTAGTAGACTTGATGAGCGCGATTTTAATACATCGAGTCCCGACCGAATGCATGCATGATACTTATTTTTGAAAATAAATTGCATGAACTATTTCATGTTTGTCAAAACATTTGTACCTGTTGGGATAATAATTTTGAGGGATGTTTTGGACATGTACGGGAGTGTAGCCCATATTTTGAAAATTACTAAATTATTTTAGTTGCATAAGATTTGCATACAATTTTACCTGAGAATTTCTTCATACCACTTTAATAGCATTGTATATTTTGAATTGCAAACTAGAAGCTATTTTGAATTTAAAACTGACAGGAATTGTTGCATCCTTACCCAAGGTATCAGGGCCGTGCCTGAGGGAGGGCGGGCTGGGCTTGTGCCCAGGGCCCACAAAAATCAGGGGCCCAATTTTTTTTAGTATAAATTTTTTTGGTAAAGTAAACACAAATTTAGGCCAAAGTAATTAAATGGAAATAGTCCGTGTAAGAGCACCCATATTATCTAATTAAAATTCTATGTCTAAGCCCTAATTTAATTTAGTAATCTTCTTTCACAGCCCACCCCATGTACGGCTTGAAGAACGTGAACAACAACGATCTTATGAAGACAATGATTTCAATTCCAAGTTCCAACACAGGTTACGCACGCGGCACACTTTGTCCGCTCCAATCTCTCTATCACTGTATCCTCTTACTCTGATATTCTCTAATCGATTAATCCCTCAATCTTTTTTTCAAAGGTGTCGCTTCATTTTCTTTAACGGTAAGCTACAACGGGAATGTTCGAATCACGAAGGGTTATGGAGAATCCTACACACAGGCTGCACATACCTGTTAATGGGGGTTTAGGTTAGAAATTTTTTCATTATATATACGATTTCTAAGTTCTAACATCGTTTAACTTATGATTATTTGTTGAAACAAACAAGGCTAACAAGCAAATTGCAAACGATCGATTTCTGATTTCTTCTATTGGGTTTTTGAATTGATTACATCAGCAAGTTCTCTTCTTCATTGGTTGTTCCACAATTGTGAGTTTTGGACTTCAAGAATCAAGACTTTAAAATTCTGTAAGTAATTTTGTTTTAGACTTTAAGTTTTTCAATTTATCAAGACTTTGTTTGCAATTTATTATTTTTAGCCTTTTAGTTTGCTGATTTAATTTTGGTTTTAGGATTGTAAGTCTGTAAATTGAAATCTGTTACCAATAGCTAAGCTAACTGTGTCTATTTTTTTAAATCCACAGACTGCTACGGTCTACAAATCAAGGAATACCGAAGTTGACTTATTCGACACATATTTGATATTCGAAGATTCTAGTGCTTCTGTTCTTATTAATTTTGAGTTGGTTAATTGATTAAGCAAGATGCCTAAAAAACATTTGTTTGGAGTGACAAAAGGAAAAAAAGAAAATTGGTTGATCAATTAATACAATCACAAAAAGGAGCCATGGATAAATTTGTTAAAGGCGTAGGCACCTCTAATGAAAATTTATGGGAACATAATGGTGAGCACCCAAATGTTGAATCGAACGTTGAGCACCCAACTGTTGAACAATCTCCCCCCCCCCCCCCCCCTTTTTATATTTATGATCCTAGTAATTGGGATAATCTTGAGAATAAATTAAGAGATATTTTAGTTGAAAAGGGGACTATTAGAGAACTTGATATAGTGTTTCCTTTAGATAGCATGTCTAGGCATTTTTCGTATTCTTATTATGATAAAAAGTTAAGTAATGGTGAATCTAGTGACCGGAAATGGCTAGTTTAATCAAAACGTGTGGATAAAGTGTATTGTTTTTGTTGCAAGTTGTTCAAGTCTAAGAATTATAAAAATGCAATAACTAATGATGGATTTAGAGATTGGAAGCATCTTAGTGAGAGGCTTAAGGAACATGAGAATAGTATTGAGCATATGAGTAATATGTTGTTTTGGAATGAATTGAGAATAAGGCTAAATACAAGCCAAACGATTGATAAAGATTTACAACAAGAAAGTTTAAAAGAGAAAGAACTTGGAGACAAGTTTTAGTAAGAATAATTATCGTCGTGAAATGTCTTGCCAAGTATTCTTTGCCTTATAGAGGATCAAATGAGAAGTTATATGTATATGGTAATGGTAATTTTTTGGGATTAATTGAAATGACTGGAGAATTTGATGTGATAATTCAAGATCATATTAGGCGCATTCAAAATCATGACATTTGTTATCATTATCTTGGTTCTAAAATTCAAAATCAGTTGATTTCTCTTTTGGGTCATAGTGTTAAAAGTTCTATCATAAAAATTATCAAAGAGGCTAAATATTTTTCAGTAATTGTTGATTGTAACCGGATGTGAGTCATCAAGAGCAAATGACTTTAATAATAAGATGTGTGAATATGTTTGGTAATAAAATAAAAATAGAAGTGTATTTTCTAGAATTTTTAAAGGTTTATGATACATCTGGTTTAGGATTGTTCAATGAATTATTAAATGTACTTAAATCTCTTGACCTTAGAGTTGATGATGTGAGGGGTCAAGGCTATGACAATGGTTCTAACATGAAGGGGTACAAAACCGGTTACTTGCAATTAATCCAAAAGTATTGTATATGCCATGTGCTTGTCATAGCCTTAATCTTACTCTTAGTGATATGGCTCATTCTTGTGTTAAAGTTGTTTCCTTTTTTTGGAATTGTGCAACAGATATACACATTATTTTCTAGTTCTACAAAAAGATGGAAGGTGTTACTTGATAATGTTTCAAACATGACTGTAAAATCTTTATGCAATACACATTGGGAGAGTAGAATAAAAAGTGTGAAAGACATTAGATTTCAAGCTCCTCAAATAAGATCGGATTTACTTGAATCATCAAAAGCATGTGATGATTCCAAGTCGAAAAGTGAAGCGGAAAGTTTGGTAAGTGCAATGGAAAATTTCGAGTTTTTACTTGGGATGATTATTTGGTATGATATTTTATTTGCAATAAACATGGTTAGCAAAAAGTTACAATTCAAATCTATGTGTATTAATGCTACCATGGAACAATTTGAAGGTGTGATGAAAGTCTTTGAAAAATGTAGGAAAAATGTAGGGAGTGTAAGGCCCTGTTTGTTTTTGTAAAATTGGCTCTTAAAGTCCCCTGAAGTCTGATTCGCTTAGACATTCTTCTTTTCAGGGTGTTTGTTTTTTTCTTCAAAATAAGAGCTTAAAAGCTCCACTGTCGTCTGAAATATTAAGTGGAAACAAAACCTCTTAAACACCTCTTAATCTATGTCCTGCTCCAGATCTCACTCTCTCCTCTCCGCCTCCCAATCTCGCTCTCTCGTTTACGTTTTTGCGTTGATGGGGTTTTTTGTGGTTTGTTTTTTGTTTATCTCTTCAAGCTCTCGATCTCTATAGTGTGTAGATCTTCTTTATCTCTTCAATCCCTCGATCTCATATTTCAGAGAGTTTGTTTTTTGTTTATGCTTCTAAGCAAGATCTGGACTCGTGTTTGTGTTTCTGCAGTGATGGGTTTTTGTGGCTCTTTTATATTTTTGTTTATTCCAATGGCTTCATTCCATGGAAAACCATTACAGAAAAAGGAAGAAGAAAAATTGTTCTCAGGGTCTTCTTTTTGAGGGAGAAAGTGGGTTTTCTATGGAACACCATTAAAAAGCAATGTTGGAAGGGTGTCTTTGTAGTTGTCGTACCCACTACCTGCAATACTGTTCATATTTTTTGCATAGTTGAAAGGGGTTTTTGAATTCAATCAAAATATGAGATGGGTTTAGGTTCTAAATCCAAGATTTTAAAAGGTTGGTTTTAAATCTTAATTACCACTTGCCTAAATCAAACAAGTTATAGTTAATAAGAAAATAATGTGACTGATTCATATTTCAGACGTAAAAACAAACAGTCTTACTTATTCAGATTTTAGACTTCAGCACCACCTCTTATAAATCAGAAGTGAAATCAGACTTCAGACTTTAGTACCTCTTAAAAAACAAACGCCACCTAAGGAGCATCTCCTTCTTTCTCATCTATTTCGAGGGATTTCTTCCCGACATGAGAGAAGGATTGATTTCCCTCAGTGGGGTATCCATCATAGATATTTTGCAACAGAATTGCCACAAATCTAGGGAAAGCAATAGCTTTGTCCCTCTTCTGGGCCTTAACCCTATTGTATAGTTCGTTAAAAATGTATTCAGCGAAGTTGTGCTTTCGGCCGGTGCAGAGAGCTACCGCCATCTCCTGAGAAGGCTTGCTTGCGTGATCTTGTGAGTCAAACTTGGAGCTTAAGCACTGAATAAGGTGCGTCCATTTGTATTGCCATCTCATTGGCATTCGCTTCTTCTCCACCTTAGTGATGGACTTGGTGATTTGCTTCGTCTCCTTATCAACTGGCCATACATAGCCAGTGGCATCTAGGAATGCCTGAATCTCCTCAGTGGTTGGAGGAGCATCCCATTGCTCATTTTTGTTCTTATTCGGAATCCGGAGAGCATTTCTTAGTACGCCAGAAGTGATGGCCACAGTTCCAAGAGCATTGGTGAACTGAATAGCATTGAGCTTCCTACCCTTTATCAGTGGTAAGAGTTGTGAAGTGGACCATATGCCAGAATTGCTGAAGATGCGCAGTGATCCCAGCAGCGACGTGGACGAAAGCAAACTTCAGTGGGCATCTCTTGATAAACAGAGCACCATCCCTTAAGTAGGCGCGCTCAGCAGGGATGTCAGTCAGAGCAACATAGTTGCTTGGTTTGACCAGAGCTTGTTCAGGAGGAAAGCTGTCTTCCGGTGCAGCGATGAAAGTGGTGACCGGAATAACTTCAGTTTCAGGGAGAGAGACGTTGCTTGGAGTTGCCATTTCTGTTTCAAAAATGGGCACACCAAATAGAAAAATCATGGCTTAATACAAAAATGTATAAATCAGAGTTGTTTTGGTACAAAGGATACCAAATGAAGAATGTAAAGGATACAAGTGTTTTGATGAACAAAATCAAAATACTTGTTATTTGGCTGAATTTCGTTTTTTTAAAATTAAGAGAAAAACTTGCAGACCAAATATTTCATGATTTTGGTAAAGAGAAAGATACCAAAAACAAGTATTAGAAATTTGTAGAAGAAAATTTTGGATTAAACTGGCCAAACAGGTCTTCTGTTCTAAGAAGAAGAATACTTAGAACAGGTATGAGTTTTGGGTTTTAATCCAGAATTAAGAGTGAAATCTTTATAACAAGATGTTATAGACGATTTTAGGATGTAGTAAAAAACATGTTAGTTGTTTTTAGAAAAGAGAAAAAAGGGTTAGATCAAACCTTGAGAGTGAGGGATTCGAGAAAAACGCACAAGTGCATGTTCATGGTGTTTTTGAGAAACTTTTGAAAACTCGAGAGCTTTACTTGCTTTGCAAATTTTTGAGCGCGTAAGAGTGAAATGAAGTAGATTTCACTTTATATTGGAGAAAGGAGAAACGACGGGTTTAGCTTTTTGAGAAAAAGGTAATAATGACCTACGACACGTTCCTAGGGTTTGATTGGATAGGAGACGTTGAGGCCGTCGTGTGTCAGAAAAAGTTCTGATGTGTCCTTTTTGAAAAATAAAACGATTATCATTAAAATAATGTTAATCATTATCTTTAAATTCCTTATATCATTAAGAACAAACGTGTTCTCAGTAATGGGTTTTCTTTTTAGGATTCATTCCCTGAATAGGAAGAGATTCAGAGAGTGTAAGAGATTAGAGGTCATACCAGAATGATATCTTTTTTAGAGTTCAATGAATGACTAGAGAGATTGAAATTTATATTACTGATCACTGAAATTGTACAACATAGGAAGTTATTCTTCCATGTTTAACATTCCTAATTCGCTGATTAACATATTAAATCTTGAATCTTCAAGAGGTTTTGTAAAAAGATCAGCGAGCTGCAATTCAGTGGGGATCAAATGAAGTTCAATTTCACCATTAATAACGTGGTCTCTAATAAAATGATATATGATTTCTATATGTTTGGTCTTTGAGGGAAGTACAGGGTTGTTTGCAATGTTATAACACTAGTGCAGTCGCAATATATAGGAATCTTTGATAGCTGAATATCGTAATCAGCGAGCTGATTTCTCATCCAAAGGATTTGGGCACAACAACTTCCTACTGCAACATATTCAGCTTTAGAAGTTGATGTGGACACTGAATTTTGCTTTTTACTAGTCCAACTGACCAACTTTCCACCAATGACCTGACACCCACCTGTGGTGCTTTTCCTATCAATTTTGCATCCTGCAAAATCACTATTTGAATTAAGCTGTTAGATCGAACCCTGAGTCTCTGGGATGCTAGAGACCAAGATTAGGAGTCCCTTTCAGATACCTGAAGATTTGCTTTACAGCGATAAGATGGGATTCTTTGGGTTCGGATTGATATCTAGCACTTAAGCAAGTGGCATACATGATATCAGGCCTACTAGCAGTTAGATAAAATAAGGATCCTATCATTCCTTTATATGCAGTGACATTAACAGGTTTACCATTAGCGTCCTTATTTGAAGTCAGAGGAGGGGCCATAGGAGTTTTTGTTGAAGAGATTTGAGTTAACTCAAATTTCTTCAACATATCTTTAACATATTTACTTTGACAAATGAAGATGCCTTTTTCAGATTGTTTTACTTGAAGACCAAGATAATATGTTAATTCACCCATCATGCTCATTTTATAATCCTTTTTCATACGTTTGGCAAAACGATTGCAAAGTTTAGGATTTGTGGAACCAAAAATAATGTCATCTACATATATCTGAGCAAGAACGATATGTCCCTTACTTTTTCTAAGAAAACGGGTTTGATCAATCTTACCACGAACAAACTTTTCAGCGAGGAGATATTTAGATAGAGTGTCATACCATGCACGGGGAGCTTGTTTCAACCTGTATAGTGCCTTATCTAGCTTATATACGTATCTTGGATGTCTTGCATTAGTAAATCCAGGAGGTTGTTCAACATAGACTTCTTCTTTTAACTTGCCATTCAGGAATGCACTCTTGACGTCCATTTGATAGAATTTAAAATTTTTGTGGGTAACGAAGGCTAGGAACAATATGATAACTTCTAATCTTGCAACAGGGGTAAAAGTTTCATCATAGTCTATCCCTTCCTCTTGTCTGTATCCCTGAGCAACAAGTCGAGCCTTGTTGTGGGTTACAGTGCCGTTTTCGTCTAAATTGTTACGAAACACCCATTTGGTGCCTATAACGGTTTTGTCAGAGGGTCTGGGAGAAACCTTCCAAACTTTGTTTCTTTTAAACTCAGAGAGTTCTTCTTGCATGGCAATAATCCAATTTTGATCAAGGATAGCTTCATCGATCTTCTTTGGTTCTATAACAGAAATAAAGTTTACACAGAGACATATGTTAGCCATACTTCTTCTTGTCTGAACACCTACATAGGGATCACCAATTATTTGATCGATGGGATGATTTTGAGTCCATCTTTGAGCTGGTAGCTGGGGATTTGGGTCAATTAAAGATTCAGCGGCCTGTTTAGGAACTAATGAGGATAGTTCAGTGTGTCGTTCTTCACTTTCTCTAATAGTTTCAGAAGGTGGTCCTGAAGGAATTCCATTTCCCATGAAGGAGGATGCTTGGTTATTCACTGAAGAATTACCAATAGAAGGACTGGATGGAGGAATCTGATTTAATGGAGTAACATTCATCCCTGATGATGAATTGTTACTATTCAGTGATGTGGGGATAAGAACAGGACCATCATCATCTTTATTTTAAGTAACAGGAGGTGTACTGAAATAAGATTCAGGTTCCCTATAATAAGATTTCATCCAGTTATTTAGTTCTTCATCTTCTTCAGGGATGGGAACAGAACTTCAAGGACGAGATTCATCAGAGTTGACATTGAATGTTTCTTCGACATGTTGTCTTCGTTTATTGAATACTCTGAATGCCTTGGATATAGAGGAGTACCTAAGAAATATGCCATCATCAGCTTTGGGATAGAATTTTCCTAAATGATCTCTGTCATTCAGGATGTAACAATTACATCCGAAGATATGAAAATGTTTTATTAAGGGGTTTTTTCTCATGAAATTGAATCTCTTTACAATTAGAGATCGATTCTGAGTGTAACAAGCAGTATTAACTGCTTCAGCACAGAACTGAATTGGAAGATGAGATTCGCTAAGCAGAGTTCGATTTCTTCTCTCAGCAACACCATTTTGCTGAGGGGTCCTTACTAAGGAAAAATTATGAGTGATGCCTTTTTCTTCAAAGATACTAACCAGAGTACTGTTCTTGAATTTAGTACCATGATCACTTCTTATGGAACGAACTGGAACATTGTTCAGTAACTCAATCTTCTTGATGAAGGAGATTACTTCATCAGGGGTATCACTCTTAGATCGTAGGAAGAATACCCATGTATATCTGGAAAATTCATCTACAATTACAAGAGTATACTTCTTTCCTAATATGGATTGAACATTTAAGGTCCAAAGAGATCCATATGGAGTAGATGAAGAGGAGTGGTTATAGAGGATACTTGTTTAGATCTAAAAGTGGCCCTTGTCAGCTTACCTTTTTCATACACTGAGCAAAGAGATTCCTTTGCAAAGCCATGTTTAGGTAGACCTCTGACAAGTTCCTTTCTTGATAAGTCATTTATCATTTTGAAGTTAAGGTGATAGAGTCTCTTATGCCAAAGCAGTTGACATCAGAGGAGGCTCTTGAAAGAAAGCACACATTGTCAGAGTGCGTGCTTTCCATATTAATGACATATACGTCTTCTGATCTTTTGCCTTTTAAAGCAAGCATGTCATTTTTTTCAGTGACCGCACACTTGGTCTTTGTTAACAAAACCTTAAAGTCTTTATCACAAAGTTGACAAACGCTCAATAAATTGTGCTTTAGTCCTTCAACATATGTTACTCGAGAGAAGGAAGTTGCTCCATTGGATAGAATGCCAAAACCTCTGGTGTAACCTTTGCCATTTCCACCAAAGGTCGCTGATGGACCATTTTCCTCTTTATATTCATTGAGCAGAGATTTTCTGCCTGTCATGTGCCTTGAGCATACGGTATCTAGATACCAGATACCTTTAGCACCCTGCAAAAAATAAGATGATCAATTTTTCATAGGTACCCATATCACTATGGGTCCTGCATTGTTAGTAGAAATAAGAGGAGGTGCTAGTTGAAACTTTATCCTTTGTGGTTTGTTTTAACTTAGTTGTTTTACCAACTTTGACAGTTTGGCTATTTTCGCAGCTTCGGCTATTTTCTTTCCATGGGATAATTTTTCAGCTTTAGTAGCATTCAGATATTTGCTAGCAATGTGGGTAGTCTCACCATAGTGATAGCACTTCCTATATTTGAAAATAGGTTTTGAAATGGAAGCATGCTGAGTGGAAGTCATGTTTTCAGGATAAGGTCCAAGAATTCCTTTTTCCATAGACCTGGGAGGAACCACTAGTTTCTCAGGCTTAGATGGAGTCAATTCAATCTTAATCCTAGGAGTTGGTCTCTGAGATAAATCAGGGACCTTCTTCTTGGATTTAGATTGTTGACTTGCTGAAGAGAAAGAAGAATTTTTCTTCAACTGGAGGAGTTTCTTGGTCTTGGGAACTTGATTAATGAACTTGTCTTTAATCATTTTTCCTGAGTTTTTGGGAATAGGTTCAGAAGGTCTTGTCTCAGAGGTTGAGTCACTCTGAGACGAGGGGTCTGGGATAGAAGAAACAAACATCCCAAATTTCAGCATTGAACGGTCAGTGTTAGTTTTTTCTTGGTCATAAGAGTATCCAAGACCACTTTTGACCTTGGCAAGAATCTAAGCATTTATGATCTCATTTCTCTGATTAGAAGATTTACACCATCCTTCAATGGTGGCTTTTTTAGCCTTGAGATCAGCGATGGCCTTTTCGCGCTCAGTGGTAGCTTGTTGTCTTTCAATACTTATGGTCAAATTTGCAAAGATTTGGTCCTTAAGATCTTCTTCGATCTTAGTTAGTTCTTTGATTTTCAAATGGCAATTCTTTACTTCTTCAGATAGATCAATGTTAATTTGTTCAGCTTTAATCTTGCCATTTCAAGCATTGTAAATTCAACAGTTATAGAGTCGAGAGCCGACGAGCTATCATTTTCAGGTATAGAAGAGTTAGAGGGAATAAATACCTATGTTGATGGAGATTCTAAAGAAGATGTGTCAGATGCCTCTTCAGCTTCTTCGATTCTGGCCATGAGACGTTTGAGAGCTACCTCTTTTTCATCTGATTTAGATTCATTAGTGGTATTTGCCCAATCGTCTTCTTGATCCCAATCTGTTTCTTCAGCGCCAAGGCCTTTCCCTTTTCGCTGGTTATTTCTCAGATTCTGATATTTCTCTTTTAACTTAGAATATTTTACCTTTTTAGATTTATCAGAGATTTGAGAGGATGTTGGTGCAACGACTTTCTTGGATCTACACTCATTTTCAAAGTGACCTTTACGCTGACAATTATAACAGATTGCTGAGGCTTTTTCAACAGGAAGAGTCTTTGACTTATCAGAGTTAGTGAAAGCCTTTGTTTTTCTAAAATTAGTTTTTCTAAAATTAGTTTTTCTAAAAAATCTTCTAAAGTTATTAGTAAGAAGGGCCAGAGAGCCGTCAAACTCAGAGTTGTCAGCATAAGTGAGTTCTTCTGAGTCAGCATGATCTAACTCAGTGATAGAGGAGATAGTAGAAGAAATATGTTTTGAAGGTTCTACGTCTAAAGTTACAAGCGCCAAAGAAGTACTTTTGGCACCTTTGATGTCCTTTAAGAGGTTTCTTTTTAAAGCTTGAGATTGCTCCTCATCGAGCAGCTTCCCATATAAAGCACTTAAGGACAAAGTTTCAAGGTTCTTTGACAGTTTAAGACATGTAGTATACAGTGCACATTGATCAAGTAGTTCCTCCATGGATTTTGTCAGAATTTCAACATTAGAGTACTCTATGTTGACAGTTTTCATGTCAATCAAGAGACAGTTAAATCTTTGGTGAATTTGAGAAAGTGTTTCATTTTTTAGAAACATAAAGCTTTCATATTGTCTTACCGGATTAATGCTACGAGTTATTTGAACTTCATCAGTTCCTTTATGTTGAATACAAAGAGTATCCCACACGGTTTTAGATGTTCTCATTTTCATCCAAGAGTGATAAACTTCATCTGGAAGACACGTGACAATTATAGATGTATCTTTTGAATCTACATCTAGTTCTCTTTTGTCTTCATCACTCCATTGAATTGGAGTTTTGACAATTCATCTCTCAGGAAGGGGCGGGGGGGTTGAATACAAACACACGTCTTTTTTGATTTTTAAATGAGTTTATATTAAATGAACAAATTTACAGTTAGAAGTAGAATAACAAGAAGTTTCTAACCTATTCTATTGTAACTTAAGAAAACACTTAGTTGATGCACAAGGAAAGAAAGAAAAACAATAGAGGTTTTAGAGAGAAAGTAGCATGCATGAAGATGGAAAAAGATTTCCCATCTATTTATACCCGTTTGCATTTAATGCAAGACAAAAGGTATATGCTACGTGTCAAACATGTGAGGAATGTTTGTCCTTTGGTTAATAGGATGACCATACTTTTAGTCACCTACGAACAGTACCAAATCAGATTTGATGGGGACATAAGAGACAATTCGTACGTCCTTTTTTGACAAAGTATTGAGGTTTTGACTTTTGTACATCGAGGATAAGATCAAAAAGAATCTTGCTGAAGGCTTCACCTGATCGATGAAATAGTAACTTCAAGGATGAAATTACTAAGGTATCGCTAAGTCCTTGCAAGATTTCATATCACTGAACCGCTTCAGATCACTAGTTGTTCATCTCTATCTTCATCTTGGTCTTCGACTGTTACTGAATGGACTTGTGGTGTGAGTGTTGTTCTTCAGATCTTCAGAGATGAAGTTAATGTTCCTGATCTTGTGTGATCAAAAGGCATAACTAAAAACTTATAATGATCATACCTCGTTCGGAAAGCCCTTTTAGACACATCCTCCTATCTTCGAAAAATAGCTTGCTCCTTGAAGTTGTAACGACCCAAAAACTAAAGCCAACAACAAAGATAAATCAAATTCCAAAATCACCAAATGATTAACCAACCAACGATTAATTCATTACAATCTCAATTGAAATAAAGATACATGCAGCGGAATTCTTGTGACATTTGTCAAATTCAAGCTCCCAGGTTAGTTTCTAATAGGTTTATTAGTATTATTATAGATTAGTTATAAGAATTAAGAGTTAGATAAATTAGATTAACCGAATTTTTTTAGAATTTCCGGTAGATGCTTATAAAGCCCGGTTCCGACTCGTGACTGTCTAAAACGTCCGAAATAGTGTCAAATGCTCTATTTTATACCCAATTATTATAAAATATGAACTTTTAAAATATCTAAAATAAAATTTTCTATTTTTAATTGAATTTAACCATTTTGGACTTATATTTTGAGAAAAAGGCCAAAAATTGAGAAAAAGATGGGTATTTTATCTCTTGGGCTTGTGTTATTTATTTTTAAACAAAAAAAATGGGCTTGGAGTGGGGTCCATAGGCTTGGCCCCCCCCCCCCCCCCCCCCTAATTCCCATATAAATACCTTTTTTTTAATTTGCATTCATTCTTCAATTCAAAATTCAAAAAAATCTCTCATTTCTCTCTCTGAAACTCAAAGGGTTGTTCAAGTTCATCATCTTCATCCCATTTCCAGCCTTGATTCATCCTCATTTCATCATCAAAAAGCAATTTTTAACAAGAAGATTGAAGCTTTAAACAATATCAAATCAAGGTATGGACTCTCATATATGTTTTGCATCATATTGTGTATATTTTGTGACATTTTCTTTGTGTATTTGCATCCTTTATGAATCTAAGTTTGAAGGATTTGCATGCACAAATCAAGGGTTTATAAAAGAGTATTTCTTTATGACAAACACAAAGATAAATGGTGGGGATAGCCTTCTTGCAAATGAACCACTATTCTTGTGTGATTTCATACTCAAAAACCCTAAAATATGTTCATTTATCTTGCTGTCCAGAAAATGGTCTGTGTTTGGACGACCATTTAGAGTATATTTCAAGTTCAAATTCGTTTTTATTTTAAATAGTGTTCATATTTTATGAGTTGGGGTTCTAATCCAAGTGGTCTACTAAAAAACATTGAGTTTTGATCCCCCAAATGCTTATAAGAAGATGTATGTGCATCTGGAAGTTCAACAGTAGATAAACCCTACTTTGAATGACCATAACTCTTTGAATATTCTTCTAAATCACTTGATTTTTCTTCTGGATGTTAATTTAATGTGTTACCTTTCATATGCCAGTGATTTCATTCAAAAATATGGTGATTTCAGGTTCCAATTGATTAAAACAAAATGAGTGTGCAAACTGTCAAACAATGACAGATTTGTGCATACATGTTCAAATTGTCATATCTCTTTCAAAACTCAATGAAAAAGGATGATTCTTCCTTTGAGAGTTAACTACATGAGTTCTCTTCTGCATGCAAGTGGAATCACACGAAAATATGGAGATTTGATCTCTAAACACCTAAAACACTTTAGATGTGCAATCTGTGAAACCACCAGTAGCTAAACTCTATCTTGTGTGTTGATATCTCCTTTGTTATTTGTCTTTAATGCATGATTCTTCTTCTAAAACTTTCTTTATTGAGTTAGGGTTCATATGAATCCGGTTTTACTCAAAAATATGAAGATATGAGGAATTAACCAATTTATTCAAATTAGGTGTGTATTATGTCAAGAAATGACAATGGTACATACCACTTTGAGGTGTCTCAAAAGTTTCCTTTATTCAGTTATGATTCCAATCCAACTGGAAATTATAAAAAACACTGAGTAGAACTCCTCAAATGAGTGATTTACTAACATGGTGTAATCTGGCATACCAATTGTGACCCTTTGCATTGCATAAATTATTTGAATCATTTTTACATGTCCAAAATGCCTTAAATTTGGTCACAATGACCATAACCCAATACCATATCACATATAAAAATATGGGAAACTATGTCATTTTGGAAGTCTCTACATTTTGAACATTTTGAACATTTTGAACATTTTGAGTACTATAAGTTTCTGTCCAGAAGTGAAATTCTGGAATTTCTTGATTTTAACAAATATTGATCATTTGATGGTTTATAACACAACTTACGGTATAAATTACTATATTAACGAGCATAGGTGCATTATGTATAATTGGACTATAGACAATCAAGTTGGATGCATGTGGACATTTATAAACTTAAGACTTATTCACCTCCATAAGTAGTTTTAGATC
Organism: Silybum marianum; assembly: GCA_036898165.1. Lineage (NCBI taxonomy): Eukaryota > Viridiplantae > Streptophyta > Magnoliopsida > Asterales > Asteraceae > Silybum > Silybum marianum. The sequence goes on along the minus strand of CM072540.1, from coordinate 6,334,438 downwards.
CATAAGTGATGGTTTTTGGGCATTTCTCTTTGTTAGGGAATTGGTAGGCCTTTGGGTGGGGATCGTATCGTGCTTCGAAGTAGCGGAGCTTTGCACAAAGGTGAGTATTCACGACCTCTATTTTAAATGTTTATTGCGTTTTGGGGTGTAAAGCATGTTGATTTAAAAGAAAGTGAATTGATTTACATGATTGAATGAAAATTATATAAATTGTTATGATGAGCAAATTGATAATTTACAAATGATATGTTGAGTTATGTGAAGTCCCCGTGTTACACTACTATTTAACTCTGTTTATTTGAGCCGATGATATTTGTGGATAGAGCTATTTGGTTGACATACTCACCTAACTGGCAAGTAGGGGTGCACTTTACCAATTAAGAATGCTCTACACATGTGGACTTTAGGTCCACTGCTGAGTTAGTTCGTGGGACGTAGAATGTCGTTTAGGCTTAGTAGTGGCTCAATAATTAAATATCATGTGTAAAAGTAATTTGCATATTTGCTCATAAAAATTGAAATGTTTATTATTGATACGAACATCCGTTTCGCTATGTTTATACCTTGCATATAAAATATTTTTGTGCATTCGAAAACCCGTGAACTCACCAACTCTTTGTGGTTGACCCTTCCGTTTTATCATGCTTTACAGGAAAATAGAGGTAACCGATCAAGGGTAACTTATTTTGTGGAACACCAATCAAGATTTTATATGTATCTTTTTATTTCGATGTAATTTGTTTGTTAACACAAAGTTGTCGAATTATAAACTTTTAAACTATAAACGTTGATATTTTATTTATGAATGTATGGTTGGTGTTTATATTCCTACTGCTGTGAACTTGAACTGTCTTACCCCGTGTTTACGCTTTTGCGGGGTGTGACAATTCTATAAGTCTAAAGTCAATAGCTGAATATTGGAAACTAACACGGAAACTAAAAACTCTTCGGAAGCCCCTCTACATCTTCCCCTTCCCTTTATCCTCTCTTCCAGCCATGTACCTGCCTTAAAATATTTTATTTTGAAAAGTGAGGGTTAGACCAAAAGGTCTAGTAAATTCTCATAAACACAGTTTATATATTTCCAGCAATTTACAAATCATCTAAACATGCAATGGTTTCCAAACAATTCAACCCCTTTTTCTTATCGAGAATAAAACATGCATTGAAGAAATATGACAAGGCAAACAGCATCGCGTACTCTTAGCGACACACCAGTCCCGTAGGACCAATCCCATATAACCACAAACCCTTAGTGGTCTAGCTTATAATAATAGAGACTTAGTCATATTACTCAATTAAAAACAGATAGTGCACATATCGACCCCAAAGCTTATAAAAGTGATCATGGTAGTTTTTGCATAAAAAAGGAAACAATTTAAAACCATAATCAACAAGTAAGCATTTGAAGCATACGACATTGCATTTTTAAGGGATAGGCAACTCACCTGAATTTGCCAACCACTACTCACACTTGAGTCCTACGAAACCACCAACCGAACACCTGAATTGAGGTTGCCAAACTATGAGTTAACAAGCCCAAAGTAACCCAAAAAGACTCAATTACTAACCCCTCAATCAAGGACCCAAGCTAGAACCCCACACCGATAACGAACAAAAATATGAAAAACGCCTCAACAGAGAGCTAGGCGAGTTTCAAGCGAGTGAGGACTCGCCAGAGACTCGCTTTAGTCTCTGTTTTCTGCAAGACACCATTTTGAAGACCAAACTCCAAAACCAATGCTCAAATTGATTTCCTTCGATTTTAATGCATAAAACTCATTCCCAACACCTAAAAACCATCCCCAAGTATCCACCAATCCAATTCAATCCATTTGATTCCATGGATTAAAGCCCCATGGAAGAACCAAGGTTCATCCATGGTGGGTTTTCATAGAGTACCAACTCATAAACAAAGAAACAATGCTCAAATGAAGATATCATCACTAAAACACCAACGCATTTGACTAAACATTGATGAAGAATCTTTGCATAAACATTCATCATCCAAAAACCTAAACTCCATAGCTTTCCCAACCCAAAAGACTCAACAAAGCTTGAAAATGGAGAAGATGAAGCATTCATACCTGAAATGATGATCTTCTACCAAAAAATGCAAAGCCTTCTCCTCTTCCTTGCTATCTATGTCTCTCTCTCAAAACACACACATTTCACACACTGATTTTGATGAAATGAAGTTTTTCTCTTGTTCCTTATCAATATATATGAGCTTTTATCCACAATGAGCTCTAGCCCAAAATAAATAATCAGATCCAAATAATTAAGGCCCAAAAATAAAAACCCAAATTAGCATTAAAGTTTAGGGTTATTACAGAAGTTGATCAAACAAATCGTCTATCCTACGCAACGGATACTTATTCTTGATCGTTACCTTGTTCAACTCATGGTAGTCTATACACATCCTTATAGACCCGTCTTCATACTTAACAAACAATACTAGTGCTCCCCACGGTGATGTACTAGGGCGTACAAAACCCTTAACAAGCAACTCTTGAATTTGCGTCATCATCTCTTTTATTTCCGCTGGTGCTAATTGATATGGTGCACGGGCTACTGGCAGGGCCCCGGGTACCAAACTGATTCTAAATTCCACTTGACGATCCGGAGGTAATCCGACCATATCATCGTGAAATACCACAGGATACTCTTTCACTGTGGGTACTTCCTCCACACTCTTATTTTCTCTCTCGGCATCAATCACATATGCCATGAACCCGCAACATCCCTTGGCTAAACATTTTTAGCCTTTAACATGGATATAATACACGACTTCCTTTCAATTCGATGACCATAGATCACGACTTCTCTTCCTTCCGGCAAGGTGATTCAGATCAATTTATTCTTACACACAATATGCGCCGTTATTGCTAGCCAACCAATCCATTCACACAATCACATCGAACTCACTCATCGTCATTGGATAAAACAACAACGGGATGAGACAACCCTCTATATTGATACTACAACCTTCTAAAACCTCTTTCACCAAAACCCGCCTATCATCGGCGATTTCTACCTCGAACCTATGATCCAACCACTTGGGCTTGACATTCAAGAGCCCCATAAAAATAGTTGATATAAAACAACGGTTCGCACCCGAATCAAATAACACCTTGGTATGAGTAGAATTAATAAGAAAAGTACATGTCACCACATCAGGTGCCTCCTCCGCTTTGGTAGTAGTCATTTGCAAAGCCCGCACTTGAGCCCGTGGAGCCTCGACTTTCTTTTCCGTTCCACCGCTACGCCCTCCACCAAAGTTGCTTACCGCACCTTTCTTCATTTGAGGGCAATCCGACCTCATATGCTCAAAAGACTGTTAGGACTAATATTGTGTTGTGTCAAAATAAGGAAAGGATATGCTTGAATGTAAAAGGAAGTTTATAATTCCTTAAACTCTTTCATTCCTTAATTAGATTAGTCCTATTAATATAAATAGGAGTCTAGGGTTTATTTTCATATAGAGAAGTCGATTACTAGAAAGCCTAAATACTGTCAAATCATATTATAACCGTACAAGTGAGATATCCGACTACGAAGCTTCTTTAATGATTGTGTTCCTATCGATTTAATCTTTATTATCATTGTGCTTGCATATTCTGGGATCAACAAGTGGTATCAGAGTCAATCGATCTGAGTTTTGGCTAATTTCTAAAGTGTTCATCACAAACAGAAGGTAAAATCTCGATTTCCGTTTCTTTGAATTTTTCTCGACCCATACAGATTAAGCTTCACCCGATAAAACTTCTTACAATTCCAGATCTGATTTTTCGTTTATCTTATATACCCGATAAAACCTAATTCATTCTTTAGCTTAAATTTTTGTCGATTCAAAGTACGATACACTTGATTATTATTCGAACTATTTATTCAGTTTTAATTAAAATTATTCTAGTTTATTTTAATTACATTTGAAACTCCTTACATAAGAAAACTAAGAAACCGGTGACTCTTGCCGCTTTTCTTACTAAAGAATTCTTAAGTAAAAATCTTAAACTCTAATAATTTTAATTTTTATTCTTGACGGAACAAATAAGAAACTCGAGAACTTAGCTATTCTTGTCTATAAAAAGACTTGTTCTTTTTAGTCAAGAACCCTTTGTTCTTGTTTTCGGGTTTATCAGTTAAAGAAAATTCAGATTAAATATCCTTGAATTTTTATCGAGTCCTTATCAATCGACAAAATTTATTATCGAGTCATCTGTAATCGATATAAATTTTTATCGATCCTTTTTTTTTGCCAAAGAATTTTTATCGAGTCTCTGTCAATCGATACACTTTAGTTATCGACTCTTTTCTGATCGATAACTTCTGCTTATCGACTCAATTTATTCATAATAAGTTTTATCGAGTCCCCTTCACCCGACAAAATTTGTTATCGAGCCCTAATCACCCGACAAGATAATTTGTCAACCCAGTCTAACCCGATAAAAATTCTTGTCGGCCCTTCATCTATCGAGGAAAACTTCTGTTTTTCAAAATAAACTCAGAAAATAACAAATACTCACTGATCGAGACCATCTAGTCAAGTACAATGACTACCCGAGAAGCTATGGCAATTGGTTCAGACACAAAACCCCCAATTCTGTTCCCCGGAGAAAACTCACAGTGGAAAGACCGTTTCCTTGACTTTGTTGAACGCAATGATTACGCCGATGAGATCATGCGATCAATCAATAACGGCCCTCCTCTAGTCTTTTGTAAAAATCTTCTAGCCAATCCAAATGCAGATTCTCCCCTCCTTGCTCGAAAAGGAATCAAGCCCAAGTCTGCCTATGATGACAACGAAAAGAGGATTATGAAAGGTGATCAACTTGCAAGATCATATCTTCTCATGAGCATCCCGAACAAAATCTATATGAGTATAGACAGCCACAAAAGAAATGCCAAAGCCATGTGGGAAGAAATACAAAAACTCATGCTTGGCACAAAAATTGGGACCCAGCTCAAAATTAAATTGCATCTCGCAATATGAGGACTTTAAAGCCAAAGAAGGAGAAAATCTTACTGCCACCTACACTCGGTTCGTACACTTAGTAAATGAACTAAGTAAGAATGAGATTCGCAAGACAAAGATCGAGAACAACGTGAAATTTGTAAGTAACTTGCTACCTCAATGGCGTCGATTTGCCAATCAAATCAAACACATCAAATACCTCGCTGATCTCGATCTACATGAAGTCTATGAAACCCTCCTTCAAGATTAGGAAGAAGTGCTCGAAGCTATGGAGGCCAACAACAAAATCAAGAAGCCCACTGATCCCATAGCTCTAGTTGTAAAAGCTAGCTCTATCACTTCCCATAGCTCTCCTCATGAGGTCATTTCCGAATTAGAAGATGAAGATTTTGGTTATGATCCGGACATTGCTCAATTCCAACAACAGTTGGTGCTCGTCACAAGAGACTTTCAACAAAAGTTTTCTCGTTGCTCCAACCTCAATCAACGACGTTATGCTTCGGGTAACAAGAACTATGAATGCAAGATACTTTTCGAATCAAAACCTAAAGAGAAACGTCTGCCAGTCAAACCGGAAGATAAATTCAAAAGTGAAAAGAGCTTATGCTACAACTGCGGAAAGTCCGATCACTACCCCCGAGATTACAAAAAGCAGTAGTCAAAGATTCTAATTACTTTACCTACAAACTAATGCTAGCTAAACAAAAGGAGGCTGGAAAATTATTGTTGGCCGAAGATGAGGAATGACTGAACCAAGGAAATGATGACGACGATTCGGAGAATGAACTTCAAGCCCACTTTAGTTTAATGGCTTACTCGGATAATTCAACTTCCAACGCTTCCGACTACACCCCCGAGGTAAGTCATTCGGACTATGATCAGTTTATGATTCAAATGAATGACATGATGATACAATTGCAAGAACTTCAATCTAAATTTAAAACCGAGAAAATCTTGGTTTCCAAATTAGAGGCTCGTTTAGAAAATAATCATAATCAACTCTTACTTGCTACCGCCGAAATTGCCACTTTTTAAAACATAGCCAAAAATGCTCAAACCAAAAAAACCACCATTCAAAATGAGAACTTGGAGCTAAAACAAAAACTCTCGGACCTCACAAAACTTCTTGAGAAAACAAAACAAGAGGCCGACAGTTTTTCTCAAAAATTTGAGTTTTCCACTTTCCAAAGAAACGATCTTTTAGAAAAAATAAAAACCTTGGAAATTAAGCTTTATAAAATTGGTCAAACGGAACACACTATTCATCTAAATGCTCCAAAAGATTTAGGTTGCAAAGCCGAATTGGGATCAAATAATCCCAAGTTGTTAGAAGAAGCCATTTACAACACACTGACATTATATAAATTTGATTATCTTGGCTTTGGCCCGGAATATAATATTCAATATATGAAGTCTAACCCCAAAGTCGAGAGAAGAGATGATTGGAATAGGAAGAATAAAAACTTTCATCAAATCCCTTTTTGCTATCCAACACGTGTAGAACAAGAATCTTCTAAAGACACTCTTCCTAACGATTACTTTCCATCCTATACCGACGAAGAACTTCAATCGGAACCTCCAAAACATAAACCTTATATTCCCACCTATTTTTAGAAAAGAAAATAATTCAATTAAAAAAGTGAACGTTCTTCTTCGGAGAAGGAAAAAGAAAATTTGAGTTCAAGGCTTCTACATGCAAAGCTTTTGTTAGCTCATATTTAGATGATCAAGTCAAAACCATTCCAAATAACTCTCTCACTTCTGATGATGACTTAGACTCTCTTGAGGAAATGCCTCGTTTTGACGGGTACATTGATTCCTCATCGAACCTTAAATCCACGGAACAGTTAGATGACATAAATTCCGACTTTGATTTCAATCCAATTCTTCCAAGTCATAAGGAATTTTTAGATATAGGGAAGAAACCAATGGAATCTGCTTTCACTCTAGAAGTTCAGAATGATTGCTCTACAAGCAATTTGTTTTCTAACCAAAAGGATCAAACTCAATTTTCCAAACCCATCAATTCTCTTTATGTGAAAAATGCTAACCGTGGTTTTATTCATGTTTCATCTTTTCGAACTTTAGAATCAAAGCAAGTTGTGGGTCGAAAAAGGCAAAAGTGCTCCAAAGTCATCATCCCGCAAACACGACAACTCTTATTATTCAAAATTTCCTAATGTTAGACGAACCAATTGCAATTTTCAATTTCCTTGCACTATTCGTTCTGTTAAACATTTAATTCATTTTTCTCGGAATAAAATTTGTTGCTCGAATTGCGGTGTGAATGACTTTATGCAATTGAATTCTTTCTCTTATGATTATGGTTGCTTTCCTAACATGCATTCTTATTACAACTCTCATCATGTCAATCATTTCCATGCACATCCTGTTTATAAATGGGTTCCAAAAAAGCAAATGAGTGTCACTCCTAAATTCAACCGCAAGTATATGGGTGATCAGTCAACTAACCCCAATGGACCCATTTACAAATGGGTACCTAAATCTACTTGATTCTGTGCAGGTCAGTCATGTGTGGTATTTTGATTCTGGATGCTCCAAACACATGACTGGACAAAAGGAGCTACTTGCCTACTATAAAGAGAAAAAGTACGATTATGTCAAGTTTGGCAACAATCACTTAGCACCAATCTAAGGATATGGAGACATTATACAAAACAACATCACGATTTCAGACGTCTCCTATGTTCAAGGCCTGAGCCATAATTTGCTAAGCAATTGGCAAATTCTGTGACAAACAACTGGAAGTCAACTTCCGACCCGAACGATGCTGTGTACGTACTTTTGAAGGAAAGAAATTACTAGCCGGCTCTCGCAACTCTAACCTTTACACTATCGATCTTTCTCAAGTTCAAACACCCAAGGATGTATGACTTCTTTCGAAAGTGGATAACGCAAAGAACTGGCTTTGGCATAGACGTCTCTCCCATCTGAACTTCAAGAATATCAATCGACTCTCAATTGAGGGATTTGTCACGGGATTTCCAAAGATCAAATTTGACAAACCACACTTATGCGATGCATGTGAAAAGGGAAAGATGAAGAAGGTCTCCCACAAACCAAAAGTTGAACGCAGCACCTCACGACCCCTCTAACTCACTCATATGGACTTGTTCGGACCTATGCGGACACAAAGCATACATGGTAAGAAGTATGTCCTAGTCATGGTCGATGACTTCTCTCGTTTCACTTGGGTAAAATTTCTACGAAAAAAGGATGAAGCTCCTGAAATGATCATAAATTTCTTGAAGGCCATTGAAGTTAAATTGGAGCTTACTGCACAAACCATTCAGACTGATAATGGAACCGAATTCAAGAACCATACTCTTGACAATTTCCTCGAATCGGTTGGAATTACTCACATGTTTTCTGCGGCTCGTACACCTCAACAAAATGGTGTGGTTGAACGACATAATCGAACGTTGGTTGAAGCTTCCCGGACTATGCTTGCATATTCCAACCATCCACTCTAACTTTGGGCTGAAGCAATTAATACGGCTTGCTATACTCAAAATCGCTCCATCATCAACAAGCGTTTCAACAAAACTCCATACGAGTAAGTCTTCAATCGTATTCCATCCATCCATCATTTTCATACCTTTGGAGATCGTTGCTTCATCATGAATGAGAAAAAAGATCGTGAGAAACTCAAACCAAAATCCGATGAAGCATATTTTCTTGGTTACTCTCCAAATGCTGCCGCTTATCGGGTTTACATGAAACAAGCCAGATGTGTCACAGAAAGTGTCAACGTCAAGTTTGATACTAAGGTCGAAATGGCTCCTGTACATGACAGCTCAGGACCCGCACTTACCGGCGTATTACCTTCCGTACAACTTAGTTCGGAACCTGTACCAAATCGGCCTCATCCAAATCAAACTTCCAAGCCCAAAACCGCCTTCTCCGATTTGGAAATCTTGTTCGAACATTTTTACTCATATTTCTTTAGCTCTTCTGTAGTACTTCCAAAGACTCCATCACCCCTTGCGTTGGAGGTTGCCGAGACAACTAATCTTACTGGACCGCCAGTATCTACATAAATCATCTCCATTGCTGCAACTCCAAGCACATCCTCGCACGATGCTCAAACTCCTCCTTCAAACACTATCAACTCGGAATCAACACCTCAAGCCATCCCCTCAAATAATGTATCGACTGACCCAATTCATGGAACTACCCCGACTTCACCAACGAGACCGGAACCGACATCCTCTCCCCCACCTACCCACTCTTCACCATTGGATGTTTCTAGTTACTCTCGACCTTCTGGAGTGTGCCCATCTCTTGAATCCGTTCAAGATCTTCCTTTTGGCATATATGTGGACGATAACCCTGATAAGAATGCTCTACAACCGCTTCCGCACACCAACAAATGGGTCCGTTCACACCCACCCGATCTAATAATTGGAGATCCGACAAAACCGGTCACAACGAGATCAGCCCTCAGCCAAGGATTGCATGTTCTCTTCTTTTCTTAGCAAAATCGAGCCCAACACCATTGACGAAGCCCTGTCTGATCCTGAATGGATTGTGGAAATGCAAGAAGAACTCAATCAGTTTGAAAGCTTGAAAGTTTGGCATCTTGTTCCCCGTCCGCGAAACAAAACCATAATCGGTACTAAATGGATCTTCAAGAACAAACAAGATGAAGATGGGATTGTCATATGCAACAAAGCCCGACTTGTCGCAAAAGGATACCGTCAGCAAGAAGGGATTGACTATGATGAGACATTTGCACCTGTCGCTCGCATTGAAGCTATTCGCATGTTCCTAGCATATGTGGCACACAAAAACTTTGTGGTTTTCCAAATGGATGTAAAAACTCCCTTCCTCTATGGCGTTCTCCGTGAAGAAGTTTATGTCTCTCAACCCGATGGGTTTGTCGATCCTTCCAAACCAAATCACGATATATCTTTGACAAGGCTCTCTACGGCTTAAAGCAAGCCCCGCGCGCATGGTATGATAGTCTTACCGGTTATTTGGTAAAGAACGGGTACTCCAAAGGTAAGATCGATCAAACCTTGTTCATTAACAAAGAAGATGGTCATATTATGCTTATACAGATTTATGTGGACGACATCATTTTCGGTTCGACTAACCCGAATCAACGTAAGGCCTTCTCCGAACTCATGATTGCCAAGTTCAATATGAGTATGATGGGAGTCATGAATTTTTTCCTAGGACTTCATGTCAAACAATTTTCAACTGGAATATTCATCAACCAGTCCAAATACATCTCGGATATGTTACATAAATATAACATGACGACTTGTACTCCGATTGGGACTCCCATGTCTCCTGGTTCTAAAGTACACGCTGATCCTTTGGGAAAAGCGGTAGATTCCAAAGTCTATCGGGGAATAGTCGGTTCCTTAATGTACCTCACGGGTAGTCGACCGGACATTATGTTTGCCACATTCTTATGCGCCAGATATCAAGCATCTCCCAAAGAGTCTCACCTTAGTGTCGTTAAACGAATTTTTCACTATTTAAAAAGTACTACTAATCTTGGCTTATGGTATCCTAAGGATACGGGTTTCGAGTTAACTGCTTTTTCAGATGCTGATCACGCCGGATGCATGCTTGATCGAAAGAGCACAACGGGCCACATTCAGTTCTTGGGAGACAAATTGGTAAGTTGGTCCTCAAAGAAGCAAACGTGTGTTTCCACATCCACTGCGGAAGCCGAATACATTGCTGCCGTCAGCTGTTGCTCACAAGTCATATGGATGTGCACCCAACTCAAGGATTACGGCTTCTGGCTGGACAAAATTCCAATCTATCGTGATTCCAAAAGCGCAATCGCCATCTCAAGCAATCCTGTCCAACACATGAAAACTAAACATATCGGTTTTCGGTATCATTTCATAAAAGATCATGTCGAAAGAGGTACAATTGAATTAACTTTATCAATACAGAACTACAGCTTGCCGACCTGTTCACTAAGGCCTTGGATGAGAAACGCTTCCAGTTCCTCGTATCCAAGTTGGGCATGCTAAATCTTAAAACCTAATTTCCTAACCAGTCTTTTCAAAATACATAAAACGTCCATCCAAGTTTTTATGCACATTCACCTAATTTTTAACGTGAATCTGCATCACTCTTGGTTTCTCGTTTTTTTGGATTTTGAATTTTGAATTTTTTTTACAGTTTTGTATTTTCAATCTATTCTTTTCTGCTATTTTCGTCATGTGTCTAACCCTTTCAGCTTTCATCGGAAGCGGCAAGGTAAGTTTTTCTTTACTCACGATTGTAGGGGGAGCATAGTTTAATTTTTGTTTACCTTAAGCATTTTTTAAGGGGGAGCATTAAATTTATTTTATTTTTATTTAAAAAAAATCGTATCAAGGTTCTCGGCCCCTAAAGGCCCGATCAAATTTTTGTCGACCATACTTGGCCCGACAAAAATCCCACTCGACATCTTGCTGATGTCATCATCCTCAGAGTCCCGATGAGCGTATGCCACGTGTCATCACCCGATGACTCTCTATTTAAACATCGGGCCCCATCTCTTTCAATTAGTTACTTTTCCAACAAGTTTGAATTTCCCTCTTTCTCTATAAACCCTTCACGAGTTCATCAACCTTCGGGAAGTTTTTCTCAGATCTTCGAGTTTTTCAAAACTAAAAGCATCATCAGGTTCGCAATCTCTAAATCTAGAACTTTAATTCATGGATTTTTAACTAGTAGCCTTTTCATGTTTGAGATTTTGTCATTCAAGCGGTTCGGTTTCCTAAACCCTGGGTTTCCGAGTTTCTGGTGGTTTCTGTCAAAATTGGGCTTTTTATGTTTAGATTTAGGATCATTTAATGCTTTAGATGGGTTCGCCTTCACTCCTTGCATCCAAAATTAGGATTTTTCCTTAGCTTTTAGACTAATTTTGCATCTGAGCACTTAGAATATTTTCATTGCTATTACTTGAGTTTTTATCGACTCCTTAAGACCCGACTTAATTTTTGTCGAGCCTCAAAGAATCGATAAGACCAGTGTCTAAAATGACCAAGTGTTTTTCTCGATTATTCAAGACCCGATAAACTTTTTTATTGACTCCCTATGACCCGACATTCTTCTTGTCAACTCTCACAAGTTTGTTCTTTAATTTTACCAACTCTTTATGTCGACCTTGCTTGACCCGATATACTTTTTCATCGCGTCCTTAAAGAATCTTTTATCATGACCAAGTTTTTCTCGATCCTATTATACTCGATATACTTGTATATCGACCCTACTAGGCTCGATTTCCTTAATTACACAAAGGACTCAATATGTTTTCAGCTCTATTCGACTAAACCGGACTCGACATTCAGACTTGCAATTTTTTTTAACCTATCATCATCAATTGAACTTACTTCTCCTATGCTTTGCTAATTGTTTTCTTTCAGTTCAAATGGCGGCTATCAAAGATCCAAATCTTTCCGATGATGAACATCCCATGCCCTCTGAAAGATCAACAGAACCTAGTATTAATGCAGCTAACCTTAGAATACTCAAACCGAACAACTACCGTGTCGATTTTAACATCACGATCGAACACCAAGTCATCCTCGACATCCTTCAACGCCACCCCCTTCGCTTTGCGTTTGCTCTAGATCATCGAGTTCCCCTATTTTATCTTCAGCAATTCTGGTATACCTTGGCGTACCATCCTGATGAAGGCGACCATCACTTTACTGCCAAGATCGATGACTATGTCACCCGTCTGACACCCTCTAGTATTCGACGAATCCTCCGTCTGCCTGTCGCAACTGATGATAAACCATTTGATGTCCTCGTGACCGAAGAGGAACTCTGCAATGATATCCGGGCCCTAGGATATAACTCCCCCGAACCACTAAAAAGTCTCGGACAGTTGAAAAGAATGTACCTGCCATAGATCTGGTTCTCATTATTCACCATCATCAATCGTTGCCTCACTAGCAAACACACCGGAATGGACAATGCCAGTACTGCGGCCTTACGGATGTTTCATGGGATCGTATTCAACCGTCATTACGATTATGTGATGCTTATATGGACGGACTTCGTTGAACTTGTTGAAGATAAATCCAACTTTCACGATCGTGTTTTCGTACCCTTTCAACGGTTTCTTCAGCTATTCATCCATGCCATGATGACGTCCCGACCTGATATCCCCCGATGAACAAGATCCTTGTCGGGGCCAACCAACTCGCTGAAGTTCCTCAAACTTAATGACCGACAGTTTGACTTCATCATGCCTATCCCTGAAGCCTTACTTGCCTATGTTGATCAGGATGCACCGAGTGTTATAGAATATAGGGAGAGGAACGGCTTAATGGCTCAACCACCTCCGGTTATGCCTGCCCAAGAGCCAAACCACGAAGAACATCATGAGCAAGGAGAGGGTCCTAGGATAGATGAGCAGGTTCAGGATCCTGGGGATCCTGAACAGGGTGTTGAGCGTATTGTAAGGGGAAATGACGAGGGCAGTGCACCTGATCAGCCTATACCCACAACAGCTGCCTCGGCTATCCCGATTCCGCCACCCACTAAACCCCGGGTTGCTTCTTCTTCCCGACCTACTCCTCGCTTCAAAATGTTCGTCAGTCGCACCCGCGTTCGCCCCCGACCTTCATCGTCTGAGGAGGATGAATCCGTTGATCAACCGCTTACCCGTCGTAGACGAACCGCAGTCGTTGAAGAACATGCTATCCGTCGAATTGGCCATCAACCATCTCTATTAGACTCTACTTTTGACAATGATGAGCCAAATGAACCCTTTGATTTGAAACAGACCAGCTCTCTGGATCCATGTCCGACATATTCACCGAGCCTCACTTTGGAGAGATAAGGAGAGAGGAGGGAGATTCAGTTGAAAAAAAAATGTAAGTGTGAGTGATGGGAAGAGAAAAACTATTGTGAGCGCGATACCAGACACCTCCATCCACGTAACCGTGTCTCCTAGTACTACTCATTCGTTGGGTATGTCTAGTGGACAAGACGTTGTGGACCTAGCAGCGCAATTGCACGCCCCTCCTAGCCTCTCTGAAGGCTCCCAACAGCTGACAGTTTCAACTATACTTGTGAGTTTAGATCCCTATATAGCTCCCCTCCATTCGGGACGCACGGCTATTGAATCAAGAGGCAATAGCTCACCTGCTTCGACTTCAAATGAGTGCACTTCGGGTCTAGATCCAATTAGGGAACACGAGTCTTCACACACTGCGAGCCTACGTGGCCCAGTCGGAACTTCCATAGTGATGTCCCTTCCGGACATTCCACGAGGATTGGCAGGAAATCCTACCAGTGCCACATCAATGTCATCACTGAACGTAGGTCCTCCAGTTTACTCAAGTGTGATGTCAACGGGTAGTCTATGTGATCCCGGTGTTTCCCTTTCAGGTACCACTACTCCTCTGTTCACAATTCCTCCCGAGGCACAAGCTCTTATGGATGCTCAATTTCAACGGGCTAAAGCATCTTTGGATGCTCATGTGGCTCGCATGACTGCTGAACGACAGGCTTTTGTTCAGGAAGTACTTGAAGCTTCACGCTCCCGGCAGCTAGATCCGAATCAAGCCAACTCATCCCGACCAAGCAGTAGTCGTACTCCACCTCCGCAACCTCAACATCCTGATCCGACCCCGGATCCCCGAAATCGGCTCCTTCTCCACATAGATATGAATACAACAATGATGAACTTATGTCCATGTTGTATGCAAATCTTCTTGCCGAAGCCACTGCTCGGGGTCAACCTGAAGATTCTTCCATGGGTCTTCTAAGGCGTAATCTAGAAATTCCCACAGTTACTCGGTATGAATTTGAACTCTTCAAAGCCGACATGGAACAGAAGTTATCTGATATGCATACGTCTCAGCAAAGGAATCATGATGAGCTTCTTGGTGCTATCACCGCCCTTCGTACTGAACTTCATGATTCTTGTAGACCGGTTGTTTCCGTTCCTGCCCCTCCTTATGAACAGGACTGTCCGGGCTCTGCTCCTAATCGCCCTGAGGAGGAGACACGCCAAGTCTCAAGAAATCAGTCTCAACCATCTGCCCCAACTTCTACTGGTCCATCTGCGCCATCATCCCGCCAAAGACAGCGCCCTAGTATGACTCAAGAAGTTAATACGCCTACGGTTGAAAATCCTGCGGTACATATCAACTTTGAGAGCACATCTGAAGCTGTTGGAACGGAGTCCAATGAAGATATAATAGATGTACAGAATCTAAGGAACTCCATGAAAAACTGGTTTAAAGATCCATATGAACAAGTTCTCCAAGAACAAGATTATCTGAATTTAAATTATACGGAAAAGAAATATGTTTCGAGAGATACAAATGAACCGAAACTGCTACCTCATCAAATTCGGTGGCAAAGGATGCTAACGGAAATCAAGTCAAAGTGGGTAAAGCAACAAATCCGTGTACCTTATCTTCAAGAAACCATGGAACGGATATTCATAAAGAATATGAAATCTGAAGACTTGGCGCACATTCACTTGGTAATGGAGATGGATCAAGCTCAAGTTAAAGAATATGTTCACATCCTGAAGATGAGAGCTCAAAAGCCATCCGAAGTGATTTCACAACACAAGATTATTGGAATTATGCAGATTGGTTCTGACAGAGTTTTCCAAATCGAGTATCCAACTTTCAAAGTTCGAAGAGAAGATGGAAAAGTATATACTTTCTTTGAAGCTCATTTTTCAAATCTTGACATTTTGGATTTTGAAACTTTGTATACCGAGTTAAGAGACGAGAAGAAAAGAAACGAGGATGAACAAAGAGCTTTAAGAGCGGTAGTGCGACACATTCAAAAGGAACTCCGATATAGTTATCTTCATGATCTGCAACTAGGGATTGAAAGTGAACAAAAGAAGATTCATATTGCCAAACCAAATCAAAGAATTTCTGATTTAGATAAACACGACATTACAACCGCACTCACACATCTAGCTCACGTAGTAGTATGGATGCATGTGAAAGGTGAGAAAAGGTTCCTGCGCTTTGATGAGGTTGCTGCTTATTGAGATGGAACGTTGTGGGGGATTCGCAATATACTTGCTGCAGAAATTAGTGCTGATAAAAAGAGTAATACAAGGATGAGCTCAACTAGAAGAAATTCAATTTTGGATGTTATCAAGATAATTGATGAAAGGATAATATTTCGTCAGACACTTAAAAGATTTGAAGGCATGTTCGAGCTAAAAAGATGAAGATGCATTTTGCCACAAAGGGGGAGATTGTTAGGACTAATATTGTGTTGTGTCAAAATAAGCAAAGGATATGCTTGAATGTAAAAGGAAGTTTATAATTTCTTAAACTCTTTCATTCCTTAATTAGATCAGTCCTATCAATATAAATAGGAGTCTAGGGTTTATTGTTATATAGAGAAGTCGATTACTAGAAAGCCTAAATACTGTCAAATCATATTGTAACCGTACTAGTGAGATATCCGACTACAAAGCTTCTTTAATCATTGTGTTCTTATCGATTTAATCTTTATTATCATTGTTCTTGCATATTCTGGGATCAACAAAGACCCACACTGATAACATCCTCTCGAGTTGGGACACTCCCTAGCCATGTGTCCCATCTTCCCACACTTGAAACACCCTTTTGATTCCAAAGCACAACCCCCACGGTGCACACGATTACACTTTCCACACGTTTTCTCCCCAAACCTTTGGCTTCCACGATTATCATACTTTGAGAACTTAGTTTTCTTGGAATCATTTGGTGCTCCATCCCAATTCGTCTTTTCGGTACCCTTTTCCATCATTTGGCGATTCTTCTCTTTCTCGGTCATCTCGGCCGCATCAACCACCAATTGGAAATTTGATATGTTCATTGTAATTACTAACTCTCTTATAGAAGCTTTCAAACCCCACGCATAATGATCCACCATTCTTTCATCGGTTGAGATATAAGCCTAAACGTGACTTCTCCAAAAACTTTGCAGTGTACTCTTGAACAGTCATATTCCCTTGGTCTAGATGCAAAAATACTTCCTCAAGTTGCCTTATTGTGGTCTTAGGATAGTACTTGTTCTTGAACAAACCTATAAAATTCTCCCATGATGTCTTCTTGGCCTCTCCCGACCCAATCTTACCACTATCCAAATCCCACCAACATCGCGCTTCCGCCTTAAGCATAGTGGTGGCATGCAACACCTTATCTTTATCCGCGCATTCACTATTGTCAAACACCACTTCCATCTCTCTAATCCATTGCAAAGCCAACACCGGTTTGCGCTCTCCCGTGTAAGTAGCAGGCTTGCAAGTTAGGAATGTCTTATACCTACATCCTTTCGATCCTTTACTCTCCACTTCGGGGATAGTCTTGTGGGATAAGTGACTACGAATTCCTTCACCCTTAGACCCCTCCGCATCATCATCCTCACAAGGAATCATCGCTCTTGAAGAATGTTGCTTACCCATTAAAGCTTGAATTGTCGCTTCAAGTTTTCCCATTCCCGCATTAATGTCATCCTTGGTCACAAACCCTCGTTCTTGTGTTCGACCTCCCCTTTTACCGCGTCCCCTACCACGCACACTCACAGAACCTTTTTGAATTGATTCCACCGGCTCATTCAACGGCTTTTGTTCGCCACTCTACGACCACGAGTACGGCCTCTACCTCGGCCTCGAGTCCCACCCACAAGGGCTCCTATAGAAAGTGACCACCTCGGGTTCCTCGACCCCTTCCTCTACCTCTTCCTCGGGCAGTAGTAGCTACAACAGTTTCAACTTGTTCGGGTTGAGTGTTTCCAATCGGAGGATCTCCTCCCTCCGGTGTCACTGTTGTCGATTTGATAGAACCACGAGTCATACTTCTTGATGCCGAAACGAACATAACAGACGAGACGACCAGATAGATCATAACAAGGTATTCAAGCACCTTCGTGTACCTGTAAATCACATTAACACTGGCCAGATGTGATTCTGAATACACCTTACACGTTAGTCCTTTCTACCCTATCATTACCCTCACCGGTTAAACTACATTCTACCCATTTCCACTTAAATCTCAGTCTCACCTATCCCTCAGTCTAAGTCTAAATGCTCCTCGAACACCTAATTCTCTTAAACTAGGGCTCTGATACCACATGTAACCACCACGGTTCGAAAACAAGAGAATATTTCATACTATTGTTCTAAATAGCCAATTCCAACATAAATGGTCCCAAAGTAAACTTAATCTCAAATGTTTGCAGCAAAAATAAAACTAACTATTGAGATTATCACAATTCATCTTTGAAACTAGGCAACTATCTATACAAGTAGCGCCTCACTTCTAACATTTCCAAGCTTACCGCTTCCCTTTCCCCTTACTTGTGTTTTCTATCATATGCCTTCCTGAAAATGGTTTTCAGTTTATAAAAGAGAGTGTTAGATCCCAAACAATCAAGAATGTAGAAAGATTAAAGAACAAGAACAAGAATTGAGTCACTGAAGTTGTATGTCGTATTGATTACTGAACAGTATTACAAAATGTGTATCTTTACAAGCTTTATCCATCAACGTTAGTTCTAACAATCTAACAAACTATCTATTTATATACAAAAGGAAATGCTAAAGATACGGTACAAAAATGACAGACAGATTCAGAACTGCTTCAGAACTTCTTCAGAAGTGTCTTCAGAACCATCTTCAGGACTTCTTCAGAATCTTCAGAACTTCTGAAGTAGCCACTTCAGAAGTTATGCCTTAGGCTTTACTTTACTTGACTTCAGACTTCTGAACCTTTCTCTTCAGAACCCAGTCTTCTTTTGAAGCTACTTCTGATATCTATCAATCTCCCCTTTGCTTCAAAAGTTCAAATCATACTTCCAGAAGTTCAAAATCTCTCTTACATCTTTAAGAATAAGATTTTTGTACTCCAATATAGATTCAATTTTTCTTAGCATCTCCTTTGCCAGCTTTCTGTATTTCTCCCATTCCTCATCACTAAGCTTCTTTTGTCTTTTATTTTTCTTCTTCTCCAGTTTATCTCTTATAATCATAAGAGTTCCATTACAGCAGTTGTGCAATTCTTCAAATCTTACAAATAGCAGTCTATCAAGACACTTGCACTCAAAACCTGGAGGCTGAATGACCAAAGTACTTCTTTTGAGGTTTTCAATATCTGGTAAGCTTAAGTTTGGAGCACTCATATGAATCTTTTCTTTGTTCATAACATAAGCCACTTTGAAATCTGTTTTAGCTGCCCAAATAAATTCTCTATACAGGCCATCTCTGAGGGAAAGCTTTTCTGAATTTGGCAATAGAATCATGAAAGGGATACAAACTTCTATATACTCTTAAGAGATCTCTGAGATAAACATTCTGAAAATCAGCTTCTGTAAAAGTGGAAATCTCGCCATCTTTTCTTTCAATAGTGAAAAAAGCATGCTTGTAATTGTTTTTCTTCTTCAGATCAGCAGTGATTACTTTCACTATTGGACTTTCTTTTCGTACTTGACTTACAGGGAGTCTAATTTTTCTAATGATATCTGAATACCATTGTTTCCATCCAAATGATTTCTGAATCCAGCAATCAATATAATTGAACTTTTGTTCATACTTCATGAACATTTCTGGATGGAAAAATTTAAGAAACATGGTGAAAGCGTGTTCTTTAATCCTTTGCTCTTGTAAATGTTCAGATTCAGATTTCTGAGGAATAGGAGCAATCTCTTCTAGAGAGTTTTCAGAAACTTTTTCCTTTCCTTTTTCAATTTCCTTCAGACTAACTTCTGAACTTTCCAACTCTTGAGAAAGTTTCTAAATTTCTTCAATATCTTGTTTCTTTGTGTGAATCTGAAAATCATAGACATTGCTCAGAAGATAATCAGCTCCTTTGATTTGATTTACTCTTGTGTGCCCAGCCATAGGACTCTTTCTTACATAATCTCTGAAGAATATTCTTTCCTTGATCAACTAAATTATTTCTTCTATTACATCAGATGAAGGAAGATATTGTTCTGCATACTCAATTAACCATTTCAGAGTAGAAGTTGAGTACTTTGGTATATCTGAAACAATAAATGTCTTTGAATGATCTACTCCTGTTCTGTAAGTAAATCCCAAATCTGGACTTGTGAAGACCTTTGTAATCCCATGTCTTTCAATACTTTCTGGCTCCAAGAGATTGACATTATCTAATCTGAATTCTAATGCCAGCTGAAAATCATGCTTAATTAGATTTCTGACATAGATCCCTAGAATTCTTCTGATTTCATAAACAACTTCAGAATCTTCTCTCTTGACACAAAAATTCAGAACAGTAAGCTTATACTGCAACCTCAATTTGTACAAATTAAATAAATAAAATTCTGTCAAAGAACCATCTCTCCTTTCAGCTCCAAACTTTACTATATACAAATCATCTTCAACAACTTTAGATATACATCTGATTTTCTTGATCAAGGTTGAGTCATGCAATTCTTATAATCCATGTCTTTGTACATAAGACCTAACCTTTGAAATATAATCCTTAGACCACTCATCATTCACATAGTCTTCTAAGGTTGCATACCTGAGATTTCTTCTATACATGCCATAATAATTATCTTCAGGAAAGATAAGATGACTTTCTCCATAAATTTCAAAGATCATATCACTTTCATAAATTTGATCAACTATGGGTTCTTCAATAATAGGAAAGTCAATGAGAGGAATGTTTATACAACTTCTGAATCTGACATGTGGTTTGTCTGAAGCAATCATTAAGATTTCATCTGTAAAATCAAGTGCCTCCATATGACTTAAATCAATCTCAAACCACTCAGCTGGTTGATTAAGAAATTCCTTGAAAATCATTGGTCTTTCATCCAAGAATCTACACCCCAGATTCCTTGGATGATTCAAGATGATATATCTCCAGCAATATTGACTAATCAACATGAAAAAGTTTTCAAAAATTTCATAACCTTCAATTACTCCTAGAACTTGAGGTCTCCAGATAATCAGATCTCTGTTCTCATTAATCACAACATCATTTTCTAACTCCATTCCTTCTTTCACTTCCATTTCTTCATCAAATAGAATCACATCAGATAGATCACTTGGCTCTCCAATAATGTCTTCAAAAGCAAGATACTCATTTAACATTTCTTCATTTGAATCAGGAATAACATCTGTGTCTTCAGATCTAAGTTTGTTTTCAGAATCCAGAGACACCTTTTCAGTCTTATATCCTTCTTCCACATTTTCTTCAGAAATGATTTTCTCAGCTTCTAATCCTTCATCTTCTGCATGTAGAATATCATCTATTGCTTCAGAAGTTCTGTTAGTTTCATCATTTACAATGTTTTGAACGTGTTCAGAAGTTTTCTCAGAAGATCTTTCAGAAGTTTGAACTTGGGCTTCTTCAGAGGACTTTTCAGAACTTTGAGCTTGCGGCATTGGAACATCTTCAAAGACTTTCTGTCTTTTCTCCCCCTCTTGATTTTCAGGATCATCCTGATCATCAAGACTTCGCTTTAAAGTCTTTGCCTAAGAACCACACTCTAATGCAGAAATACGATTATTTAAGGAGACTTGAGAATTCTGAATAGCGGATAGTTGATTCAGAATCTAAGATAATCAATAAATTTCGTAAAATCAACAGTTAATATGCATGACTGTTATAAGAGAAAATGATTAGTCATGAATATCAACTCACACTTTTCAAAAACACTTTTCACGTACCTGTTGGAAAAGTACAACACACCTTCGTCACACACTGTGACTAATGCTGGTCACACACACGGTGGCCTTAAACGGGCCAAGACCGCCTAAAAAGTCGGGCACACGCCACCTAATTTGAATGATTTAAAACAATTCAATTTAAAACATTCATTTTATAAAAGTTTAGCACACAAAGAGAACTCACCTAAATTGCCAAGCCACTTAGCACACTTTCCAACTACGATCTCACCAACCGAACACCTAATTTAGATCAATTAACTACGAGTTAATAAACCAATTACACTTACAATAATCCCACTAAACAACCCCTAAGGTCAAGACCCCACATAACACACTTAATCACCGCTTGGGCAAAAACCGGAATTGGCCAAAACAATAGCTAACACGACCTGCTCGCGGGGTTACCTGCGTGGCTTACTGTTTTACCTGCACAAATTCTTCTCGAAAACCAAAACCCCAAAACATCATTTCTAGTGATTTATTGCCCAAAACTAATATGAAACTTACCCCAAACACATATAAAACCATCCCCAACAATAAATAAACCATTTAATCCAATCAATCCATTGATTTCATGCTATTGCATCTCCATAGAAGAACTCAAGGTCATCCATGGTAGTTTCCATTGATTTCAATCCCTTAGAATGAAATATGAATCGCAGTGCTTGAAGAATTCTTCAATACTCAATCTAATAACCCAACAAATACTGATTTGAAGACTTAAATAAAACAGCCACCAACCCAACTATAAAACCGCATGGTTTTATATCATCCAAATGACTCAACAAGATTAGAAGATGAAGAAGATAAACATTCATACCTGAAATTGGATATTAGATACTTGCTTCTTCAAGATTTTTTTCTCTTCTCCACTTTTCTCTCCAAATCGCACACACCAAAACACACACAAGTCACTAGCCGTTTTTAACCAAATGAGAGGGTTTCCAAACCCTTAATGACTCATTATTTCCTTTATCGCAACTTCAGTCCCAGATGTTTAGGAAATTAGACACCATCCACCTTATTTATAAACATCAAAATACTAACAAGAATTCGGGTTATTACAGTAGCCAAAAGTCTTTTGTTTAGTAGTAACATGCTAAGACCATCTCCAACAGCTATGCTAAAATAAAAAAAATGATTTTAGCAATATTATTTCTCCAACAACTATGGTATTTGTTATACTAAAATAGATAAATAGGAAGAAAGAGGGAAAATCTCAAAATTTAGAGAATCTTTAAATGGAGAGATATTGATAATTTTAATAGTTTCCCATCAACCAAACTATTCTTTTTCTTGGATATTAAATATATTGACTATTTTAATAATATAATTTATAGTATAATTTCTAAAATAGAGTAGTTGTTGGAGTTAGATGTATTTTTTATAGAGATTTTGATTTTTGTTGTTTATTATTTTAGATAAATTTTAGCATAGTTGTTGGAGATGCTATAAGGGACGACCCTGCATTCTAAATTGTTTTATGAAAATATTAAGATTAAACATTTTAATGAATATCATTATAATCATATCTAAATATCACTACATATTAACAATACAACATGATCTAACTTACGTTGAAAAGTTATTCGATATCTCGCACCAACCTTTATTAAAAATACACATATTAACTACGTAAGAACATCTTTAATAGCCATATTAAAATAAAATAGAATGGTAATCGCGCAAGTTAGCGAGATACATATCGCTTTTAATGTTTTACTTTATTTTTTGTCTCTATCGATGTTATAATGGTTTTGGAAAAGAGATTTCTAATGTTTCATTTAAAAACTCTCTTTTTTTATGTAATTTCTTTATTCAGTTTTTTTATTATATTTTTAGTTTAATAATATAACTTTTTATAAAAATAATAATTAAGTATTATGTTTGAATAATTATATTGTAGATTTTTTATGTGTAAAATGGAATGTTTATCCTGTATTTGATTATGTTTATCCGTAGTTAGGTACATGATGTCAAGAATGAAACTTTAATAAGTTGTACTTATGCATAACTTTATTGTAATCTTGAATTCTAAGTAATATGCATCAATAAACAGTACTATATGCATAAAAACGAATTTTAAGAATTTTTGTCAAATGCTTTATAATATAGTATAGATAAATAAATGATTTAACATTTTTATTGCTCCATCAAACTATGCTATGCTTTATGCTAAATTAAAGAAAAAAGATTGAAAAAATAACTAAATTTCTATAAAAGAAAAAGAAATAAAATCAATTAAAGTTTTTAAAGTTAATTGTATAGGAAAGAAAAATAATATTTTATCAAACGTATAGAATATTTTACTCATTTAACTTTGAATTAATTAATAAACAATAATATGAACGTTAAATATTAAATATTAAATATTATATATATATATACATCATATCTTGTTCGGATCGGGTATCTGCAGATACCTAAAATTCAAAACCGAAACTGATCCGTGAATACCCGGGTTTTTTAGGTTTATGGTTTTTTGAATTTCCGCTTTTTCGGTTACCGGATTTTTAGGTTTTGAATCAAACGGTTCAGCTCGATTTCTCAGTTTTTATTTACGGGTTTTTAACATCCCTAGTACTCTGAATATTGATAACTTGTAAAAAGAAATACGTGTTTTTAATGTATTTTAATTATTATTGATTATACATATTAATATGATAAAAGCGTAAATCAAAATGATAAACTAATGTATATAGAACAAATGAAAAATAAAAATAACTATAAGGGTTTAAAATGTATGTACTAAAAATAATTGTGTATTATTACGATTAAATTAAAAAATACTCAATATTGGGTTTGTTTCAAATTTATTGATGAAACAATTATAATATTATAATTTATTAAAAAGAAACGTATTTCTTAATATATTTTAATTAATATAAGATTATATATAGTAATATAATAAATATGTAAAATGCATGATATAAAAATAGAGGGTATAAAGTAAGTTAATTAAATAATTATTATAAATATGTAAATCATAATTTTAAATTTAAAAACTATCAAGTATGACAACGTCAAAAATTATTTGTGATGGAAGTAGTAGTAGGAGGGGGTGCCATTAGCAACCTATTGTTTAAATCTATAAAAAATTGTATTTTAATATTCCATATAACATAGTTATTGGAGCAAAAAATTTTTACAACCATCAAATTATCTATTATACCATAACTCTTGATCTTCATTGTTGTTTGACTTATCTTCAAATCATCAAATTAATATTTCTCTTAAAAATTATAATTATATGTATTTCAATATCAATAATTATTATATTAATATATATATATATATATATAACAATAAAATTAAAAAAATATAAATATCATTTCTTATAAAATTCATGATAAGAAATTAAAAACTATAGTTATTTTCTTCAAACAATTAAAGAACTTAAGGTTTTATAAAAATATCTCTATAGTAGACATTTATTGTAAATCACTACACCTATTACTGATAAGAAACTCGTATCGACGATGCTCGTGAAAGAATACGTGAAAAAACTTTGATGCAAAGGCTCAACTTTATATTGATTGTTTGAAAAGATATTTGAAACTTCCAAGAAATTAAAACCATAATAAAAATTTTGAATTTAAAATGACTCATTAAATATGTCAGATTCTTTATAGGATAGGGTATAGCTGAGGCAGGTCAGGTAGTCACTCTCTTTTATTTTACTTTATCTCAAACTTTATTATCTCTCGATATTTTCATTTTTAATTCTCATGATAAACCGATTTTTCCCCTTGCATTATCTAAAATAAAATTAGAATAAATTACACTTGTAGTCCCTGTGATTGTCATCTACTATCAATTCTCGTTTCTCTTTTGAAATAATTAAAGTTTTGGTCACTGTGGTTGCCATTTTGCTTCACTTTTGGTCCCTTAGACTAACTGCAGTTAAAAAAATCCGTTAAGAAAGGGTATTTTGTCTTTATATTATTTCCGCTTAGTTTCACTTCAAAGAAATATATATTATATTAAATAATACATTATTAATTAATAAATGTATACATACATGAATAAAGGTGGGACCCACCACTATTTAAGCCTTTCTTCTTCCCTATCAATCACGCCTCCGGTGACCCCTTATTCTCTCTACGACCTTTCATGTTTCTCTTCCAAACCAGTGCCTCCTATGGTCCTCCTCCTCACCTTCTCTGACATACAAATCAAAGGTACCTCCAACATCGTTCGTCTTCTACGGTGATTTCTCTAGGATAATTCGGATTCTCCGGTGATACCTGCAAACTTGAAATTCCTGGGAGGTGAAAGATGTCTAAAACCCATCGCTGACTATCTTTGTTTCATAAACACAGGTACTACACTCCATCTCCGACCACGAACTCGACCTTCCCTGTCGATCAAAACACCAGTAACCAAAACTCCCTAAACACACCTCATCTTCTGCATAGAACGAAACTTCTATTACCCTGCGAAACTCTACACTTGCAAAACACCATACCTACCTCTCTCGATCTCCTTCCTATATTTCTATTTATGACTTTGAATTTGTTTTGAGTTTTTGATTTTTAATTTTAGTGTGATTTTGGATTTAGGGTTTTGATATCGATGGAGTAGAAATCGAAAGGAGTTTGGCGGCAGATGAAATAGAAATCGAGATGGTAGGGGGTAGTTTTGATCACTATGATCGACCACTTTATGGGGAATAATGAAAGGAGAGTAAGGACGCTGCAATGGTGAAGAGAAGAGAGAAGTTGAGAGTGGTGACGGAGAGTGGTTCGAGATGGTAAGGGTGGTATTAGGAGGTGTGGTGGCTGGAGAAGATTGTAACAACCGTAAACTCAAATTAAAGATAACTCATAACATTACCCTAAAATAGCAAATACATGGTCCCAAAGTCAATATAATCTCAAGAGTTTGCACCGGAATAAAAGTAGCTATTAAGATTATTACAATACTCAAATGAAACTAGGCGACTAACTATCTAGAAGTAACGTGTTGGTCCCTAAGAAGTCTACAAGAATGTATAAGTACAGAAGCAGTTTGTATAGGGGGGGATACAAACACAACTTTTTAAGTTTTTAAATAAGTTTATTGAGATAAAAAGTTTACAGGTTATAAGAGGAATAAGAACAAGTTAAAAAAAACCTATTGTATTACAACCTTAGAATCACGAAGTAATTTTGATGCACAAGATATAGAAGAGAAAATATCAGATGTTCGAGAAAAGAGTTTAGTATACATGAAAATGAAGAAAGGGTTCTTCATCTATTTATACCCACTTCATTAAATGCAAGTCAGAGGGTACATGTCATGTGTCAAGCATCCATTGGAGACTTGTTCATAAAGTAACCATACTTTTAGCCAAACATGAATAGTGACTCTATCAAAGTTGGTAAGCACATAGGAGGCAATAAAGTATCTCTGTACGTACTTTCTGACCGGAGTATAGGGGGTTTGACATTTGCGCATCGAGGATAAGATCAACTTTGATCTTGATGAGTAGGCTTCATTTGATCATTGATACTTAAGGCTTCAAGGAGGAATCTTTCAGGTATCACTGAGGCATACACAAGATCTCACACTTCTTCCAGACGAATGTTGTTATCACTAAACAGCTTCAGATCACTTGCTATCCGTCTCTATCTTCAGTTAGGACTTCGACTGTCACTGAAGGTTCTTTTGGTATGAATGTTGTTCTTTAGATCTTCTAAGTTCAGATAGTGTTCTTGAGTTTCAGCGGTCACTGAGTGCAATCAGTGTTTGCTCTCACTGAATTTGAATAGTAACTAGAACTCAGATTTTCACTAACTTATAGAGGAATCATATTCAAATCACTGAAGGAGTTTGGATCAATAATCTCCCCTTATTTGATTATGATTAAGCAATATAGGAAGTTTGCTTGAAAAGATTAGTAAAGCCATAAGAATTTTGAAGTAATAAAACTAAGAACTAATTTGTGAGATATTTTTTAACTTATTTACTATCTGAATTGAGTTTCATTTATAAGAGTATGAAAGCACAATTATTACAAGTGATTGTAAACTATAAAGGCATATTCACTAATGAATATAAGAAGGAAAGTTATCAGTAAACTAAAAGATTATTTAAGTTTTTAGGACTCAAAAGTTCCTTATCCCTAATGACTATTTTAGGGATCTTTTCAGTACATGATGAAGTAAGTACTTCATTGAGTTTCATTAATGATTAATTTGAAGAATTACGTCAGGAAATGAAATTACAATTATTGAGTGAAGTACTATACACTGAATATTACAAAGGAAACAAAAATCAGCATCTAGATCCCTGAGAAGCTGAAATCAGCGCATTTCTTCTTTGTATCTCTTTCTCTAACCGTCTTCTCTGAAACTTGAATTGATCATTCTCATCAATGCGGTAGTAGTAGAGAATCTTGAGAAGCTTTGATGGAGAAACACCATCCCTGGCTCAGGCTGGCCAACTATTTTTATGTCCTTATACTTTCTATCTGAAGGAAGGGAGGTATTAAGCATGGAAATGTTAGGGATTACAAGATGAACGAAGAGGTGTTAGAAATCATATTATGAAACTACGAACCAGAGTCGTGTTAAGTCCTGAACAACAGAAGATAGAAACCAGAAGTTCATCTTCTGGTCAAAGATGTCCAGAAGCACCTAGAGGTTTGATGACCCTCTGGATTTCAACTACCATAGCACATGCTCTTCTAATGACGTGGTGAGCCACATTTTCCGTGTGTAACAAATTCTGTTAGAAGTGCAGGTGACGTGTCACTCAGTGATAGGCTAGCTCGTTGACTTTCTATTTGTAATAGTATAAATAGAGTTAGTTATCACTTTATTCAATGTCGATCAATTGAGAGAATTACGCTTATTATTCAACGTATTGTAATCATTCATCAGGTTATTCAATACATATTTCATTTGATCTTCATATTGTTCTCTTGATGAATTGCTTACTGTTCTAGTATCTAATCATAAATTAATTTGCTTCCACTCATATATCTTACACATAATCCGTGATTAATCGAGTATAATAGGGATCTGGGTTCCAACAATTGGTATCAGAGCTGGATAATCAATCTATTTATTATTCGATCTCGTCCGGTTTGGAGAAATCCCTACTCTACCGGAATTTAATTTCAGACCTTAAACAACTGTTCTTCATTCTACCATGTTTTCTGAGAATGTGTTAACTTCGTACAAATCTCTCAAAATCAATGGTAATTGAAGTTTAATTCTGAAATTCGTAAGCTAATTACTTCGTTTCGATTACTGTGAAGTTTAATTGTTCTAAATTTCAAACGTATTTCCTGAAAGTTAATAACCTGTTTCTCTGAAAAATGGCAAATCAAAATTTGAATGCCATATACACTTCCGGTTCCTTGACCAATCTTCCTACACCAATCCAAGACGAATATCCTTAATGGAAAATTCGAATGATCAACTTCTATGAAGGATTAGATGTAAATCTATACTCTACTGTTGTAAATGGTCCTTTCGTACCAATGACCAGTCAAGAGTACCTCCTACAGCTACTACTGAAGAAAATTCCTACTCGCCAAGTTCCCAAAGAAAGGGGAAATTGGACCGATGATGATTAGGCCAAAGTTGAAATTGCCAAAAAGACAAAAAGTCTACTGATCATGGCAATTCCAAATGAGATTTTTCAATCTCTTGACTCTTGTGAAACAGCCAAGGAATTATGGGATTAACTCACCAATCAATTAGAAGGAGGTGCCAAAATGAAGAAGAACATAAGAGCTATAGCCTTGAATGCGTACAACAGTTTTCAAGCACTTCCAGATGAGACTCTGGAACAGACTTTCCACAGATTCAACACTCTGATAAATATGTGCAAAAGATGTGACATTATTCGTTCCAAGGAGGATAACAATGTCTTATTTCTCAAACGTCTAAATCCAGAGTGGTCAAATCTATTCATGTCTCTGCAAGCTAATCAGGATCTGGAAATGTGGTCTTTACATGATGTGTTTGGTACCTTACAAGCACATGAGAAAGAAATACAATAGAAGAAAACAAGTGTTGCTGGACCTCTGGCTCTCATTTATGAATCCAGAGGTTCAGGCAGAAGAAGTAAAGAGACAGAGAAGAAAGGGAAGAGCAAGGTATTTATCTCAGAGGCTGGTCCAGAAGATCTCTCTGATTCAGAAGATGACGAGATCAATTCATTTGCTGAATCCTTAGCTCTCATTACCAAACAACTCACAAAGAAGTCTGGTAATCATTCATTTCAAAGCAAAAGGTTTGAAAACAGAAGTGAACGTCCCAGTCAAACCTATGTACCAAGGCAGGAAATACAGAGGATAAAAAAGTCAGAAGCTGAGACGAAGGAAGAAGAGTTGAAAAAGAAGAATGATGTGTGCTACACATGCGGGAAGCCGTGTCATTACTCCAAAGAATACAAAAGTACTCTTGTCAAAGATAAGCAGTACTGCAAGAATAAATATAAGTACAACAAGACAGAAAGAGCCGATTATGCAGAGAAAGAAAACATCCTAGATGATCAATCAAGTGGAGATGAAGTCAAGTTCTGTGGAATGGCTATGGTAGATGACTCAGAAGATCAACCTTCTGAAACCCCGGTTTGTGTTATCTCTAATTCTTCTAAACTCGAACAAATAATTTTAAGTCTAATTGTTGATTTTGAAAATCTAAAACAGAAGCGAAACTAAGGAAAAATATTGAACAATCATCCTCTGTTATACAAAAAGAAAGACATATTTTCAAAAGAGAAACTTGAACTCTCTGTCGAAAATGAAAAGATTTTAAAAACTCATAAATCAACAGAGGTTAAACTCAAAGACGAAATTAAAAATCTAGCTAAACTTATGGAAGCTAAGAACAAAGAATTAAAAGAGAAGGAAAGTGACAGATTAAATTCTGTAACACTCAAAAATTACTTTCAGAAGGAAAGGTAATATCTGCACGTTGAACTTCAAAAGAAAGAGCTCTTGATTAAAAATTATCTTGATGCTCAGAAGGTACATGATAAGATAAACACACAAGTAGGGGAAACACGCCTTGGTTTTGAGGATCTCGATCCTTATGCGTGTAAAAAGAGATCTACTCTAGACTCTGTCTTCTATATAGGTAAAGAACAGAAACCTTATTTTCCGATGCTAAATGAACAATCAGTTTTTAAGAAATCAAAATATGAGAATAAACATCAAGTTAGAAAATTAGAGTACAAACACACAAAATACTCTTCTGGAAAGAAATTGTTTTTCATTTTGGTTCATTCACTCATATAACTTTACATCCAGAAGCTGATGAGTTCATACCTATACAAGCAGAAGAAGAGCTTAGACTCAATTTTCAAAATGATATTCTTAAAACTCTACATGAGTGTTTTAAATATGATCAAGCAAAATGTGAACACCAATTTTCAGAAATTCATCCAGAGATTCTCCCTTGTTCCTTCGTCGACTTAAATCTTTGTGAAAACAAAGAAAATCATGAGTGTGTTACTTATCCCTAGGAAAATGATGATCAAAATGATGATGACTTCTTTGGAATACTAGAAAAATCAATGTCATATCAAGACTTCCGTTTGTCTACTAATTATGTAAAGGTTCCACAACTCATAAAGGACAACAATGCTCCCTTTATGTATACAAATGAATCTCCAGAGGTTAGAGCAGCTAGAAAGGAAGTTGAAAAACTTTCTAGTGGGATACCAAATATCTCTATATCTCAAACAATACAGAAAATAGAGGTACCCATACATCCAGATTTCCTTGAGATGTGCATCAAAGCTAAATCTTGTCTTGATCTAGAAAAGAAAAATACAATAAAAAAGAATGAAAATACTCAGAAACAGTATCTGAACCCCCAACCACAATAGTTTACTCGAGCACAAAAAGAAAAAAGGAAAACTAACTCTTATGCTCATGTTTCACTAAAATCATGAGTCCTAGAGAAGTCTCCACATAAGAAGCCTACAAAAAAGAGTTCGAATGTTCTGAAGCATAAGTCTAGGCTAGATAAGAAGTTCAATAGAACAACTGATGCTAGAATAAACAGAAATAAGAACTATTGTAATTATCATTCCATAAATGAAAATTCAATGAACTCTTTTATGTTTCAGAACTCTGAATGCTTCTCTTTATTTTTAAAACTAAAACAATTCTTCTCACGGTTTTCTGGTTACTTCTCAAACAATTTTAAACACTCAAATCAGAACAAAAGAGGAGCCTCTGGAAAACCTGAAAAATTCTTCTGTTCATAAAGAAAAATCTAACCAGAAGTACAAACCTAACACCAAATGACCCATTATGAAATGGGTACCTAAATGTCTCTGATTCTGATTGTAGACACATCGTGTGCACATCTGGTATCTTGACTCTGGATGCTCGAGGCACATGACTGGAACGAAAAACTTACTCTCCAAATTCAAAGATAAAACTAGAGGAGCAGTAACGTTTGGTGATGACGGTAAGGGTCAAATGAAAGGCTACGATACTCTTCAAGAAGGTAATGTTGC
Organism: Silybum marianum; assembly: GCA_036898165.1. Classification (NCBI taxonomy): domain Eukaryota; kingdom Viridiplantae; phylum Streptophyta; class Magnoliopsida; order Asterales; family Asteraceae; genus Silybum; species Silybum marianum. The sequence continues at coordinate 6,302,333 of CM072540.1, read as the reverse complement.
CTTATCCAAAGTAGCTCATGTTTCTGGACTGAAGCATAATCTTTTGAGTGTAAGTACACTCTGTGATTCAAAAATGTTAGTGGTATTCGATGAAAAACATTGTTACTTATTTTCTAAAGTAGGTGAAGAATTATGGAGAGATGACAGAAAAGGTAACTTATACATGATGAGTTTCACTTCTAAGAATGGTACATAAACCCTTTGTCTTGTCTCAAAGAGGAGTGAAGTAGCTTGGTTCTAGCATCATAAATTTTTACATTTAAATTTTTAAAATTTTGAACTACTTGTAAAACATAACCTGTTAAGAGGCCTCCCAGAGGTACACTTCCAAAAGGATCATCTCTACCCAGCTTGTGAGACGGGAAAAATTAAAAGAGCTTCCCATAAAACAAAGAGTGATCATTCGTGTACAAGGCCTCTACAAATGCTTCACGTTGACCTCTGTGGTCCCATAGCAATTCAGAGCCTTTCTGGTAAAAAGTACATACTTGTGCTAATAGATGAATTTTACAGGTACACATGGCTTGCTTTTGTGCGTCAGAAGTCAGAAGTTCCAATAGTATTGAGGAACATGATGATGAGGATAGAGGCTCTAGAGAATCCGAGATCGATGCAATATTTGATGAGTTTCTGGGAGAAGAAACACCATCATAGAGGATATCAAATAATCCAATCTTCTAGTTCAACAAATGAAAGTCCTGCCAACTCCTCATCCTCTATGCCTTCATTTGAGGGGGAGATACTCGGCTCTACTCCTAAACCAGAAGTTGTCCCAGAACCAATCCAAATCCCAGAACCCCTAGACACCGAAATTCAAGCTCAGTCGATATCTCAAACACGAATGAAAAGATGGACCAAATCTCACTCTCTAGATTTAAGCATTGGTAATAAATCTTAAGGGGTCAAAACTAGATCTGCAACTGCCAACGAAGCTTTTTTTGTAAATTTGTTAAGCATGGTAGAACCAAAGAAAGTTCACGAAGCCCTGCAAGACTTAAGTTGGGTGGATGCAATGCAAGAAGAACTTCTACAATTCAACAGAAACAAGGTATGGAAATTCGTCCCTCTGCCTAAAGATAAAGTTGCGATTGGCACAAAATGGATGTTCAGAAACAAGAAAGATGAAGATGGGATTATCATCAGAAATAAAGCAAGACTGGTGGCTAAGGGATATTGTCAAGAAGAGGGCATTTACTATGATGAAACCTTTACTCCAGTAGCAAGACTAGAAGCACTCAGACTTTTTCTGGCCTTCTCTGCATACAAAGACTTCAAAGTATATCGAATGGATGTCAAATGTGCATTTCTGAATGGGAAACTCAAAGAAGAAGTGTATGTTCTACAACCTTCTGGTTTTGAAGATGCAAGGTATCCAGATCATGTCTATCTTCTAGACAAAGCTCTGTACGGCTTAAAGCAAGCTCCCAGAGCATGGTATGAACGACTATCAAGGTTTCTCATTGATCATTTGTACAAAAAAGGTAAAATAGATACTACTCTTTTCATCAAAAGAGGCAAAGGTACGTTAACTGTTGTTCAATTCTACGTGGATGACATTATATTTGGTTCAACTGATAAAGCAGAAGTTGAAATATTTTCAAAACTAATGGAAAGTGAGTTTGAAATGAGCATGATGGGAGAATGAAACTTCTTCCTAGGGCTTCAATTAAACAAACTACCTCTGGAATTTTTATAAACCAAGTCAAATACGTTTCTGACATGTTAAAGAAATTCAAACTTCACAATTCGACGACTATGAAAACTCCAATATCTCCAAGTACAAGGCTTGATTCTGATCCCTCAGGGAAATTAGTTGATGTCACGAACTATAGAGGTATGATTGGACCACTTCTGTATTTAACAGCCAGCAATGCAGAAATACAGAAGTGATCGTATTTAATAGAATCACGCATTATTCAAGGGGGAGCATTAAATGCAGAAATCGAGGGGGAGCACAGAATCACGCATTATTCAAGGGGGAGAATTCATTTTTCCTTCAAAGTTAAGTCTAACTATATTCTGAGATATGTTAGCTGTCTTTTGGATAATTTTTTTCCTTGAAATTTTTGCGAATTAGCTACTTCTGGACTAACTCTTGCCGTTAAAGATATTCAGAAATCTCTAATTCAACAAAATTTATTCTAAAATATTATTCATATGACATAAAACTTTCTTTTGGTCTCAAAACGTTTTATTTGACCAATTGACTGATTTTAAATATTTTAATATTACCCAAATAATTTATAAAATCTTTCCTTTAATCCACAAGTCTTGTTGATTAATTGATTGTCTTTTATTTAATATTTGGAGGGAATATTCAAAATAACTTAAGCAGAACTGAATCTCGTCCAAAACCAACTAGAAAACCCTTGATTAACCCATTCCATCAGACACGCGTCGCTTACCCTGAAACTTCCACCACGTGTCATTAATAGATCGATGGATTGCATGATTGCACGCCTGAAATCTGACGTCAGCTTTAAGAAACCGTTTCTCATCCCAAGTCAGGTAAACCCTTCATATTCAAAAACCTCTTGAGTTCAATCTCTCAATTCCCACTATATAGGCTCGAGAAAACTCTCATTTCCACTTTTCACCATCTTCAATCTCTGGATTTCCCTTGAGCAATCCATTTTTACAAACGATTTGAAAACCTGCAACTTCAAATTCAAAAACCCCCAAATTCGCAAATGACCAATCCAAATAAAAATCTGAATGTACAAGATGAAGAAGATCGAGTGATCGATTCCACAGCTAGAAGTGCCCCAATCGTTAAGTTACCCCTGAAACCAAACAATGTACAGGTTTTACTTGATTCAAGTACATACATCAAAGATTATCGAATGATGATCGAGTTTATGCAAAACCAGTCCTTACACCGAACCCTAACCTTCACAAACCCAAATATACCTGAGATATACATTCAAGAACTATGGCAAACGATGTATGTTCACAATGAAGAGACTCTTACTGGAAGTTTCAGCTACCCAAATTATGATGAATGAGTTGTCGAAATACCAATCACCAACAGGAAAATAGCACGATTTTTTCATCTACAACCCTCCGTCATCGAAGTTGAAGGTCAAAATGTTCCTAATCTTGCTCTTTCACCAAATCCCTCATCTAACCATCTGCTGGAGTTTCTGCGCTTTCTAGGTTACAACAAAAGCATCAATAGAATATCAGATTTCCAAAGGAAGAAGTTGCCACCTATGTGGAATGTTTTGGTCTCCATACTTAACAAAAGCTTAACTTGTAAGATTGGTTCTCTAGATCAAGCAAGCATTAACATCCTGACCATGATGTATGGGATGTTTTTCAACAGACCTCTGGACTACGCAAGTTTAATCTTCCAAGAGATGTATGCAGCGATCAATCTGAAGGTTATTCACAGTCAAACGACAAAGCTCTTCCAGCCCTAATGTTCCCTCGATTTCTGGCTCTGTTCATCTATCCAACGATCTCTCATTTGAAAGTTCCATCAATTCAGCCGTTTTGCAAAATCTCCACGATGAACTCTCACAAACCCACCATTGACACGACCGGGTATTCCATTCAGAGAGAACTATCCAGGTACATGCTTGATCTAATACCTCCAACCTCTCCAATTCTAATATCTTATAGAAGCTCTCTGGTATTCTTAGAATAGAGAATACCTACCCCAGAGCACTTAGAAGGCAGACTAGTTGGTGAGGGGTCGAATGAGCCTGTGAATGAAAATAATTCGAGTGACCAACCGATCGCTTTTAACCATACCGGGAGACTGTTAAGAGAGAGTGAAGAAGATGTCCATAGAGACACATATGAGCAAATCTCGCCGAGTCCAACCAAAGCAACCGCACCTGCTGGGGTAGATGCCATCACATCTACACCTATTGAAAAAAGACAGCTCAATCCAAACCAACCTGAACCTAATCGATCAGAGGTTATTTTAAATAACTCTGCATCAATCACAATAGGGAAAACCACATCATCTTCATCATCCTCTCAAAAGGATGATGATGAAAATATAAGAGTTCAGTCGCCCCAGAACTCGCCACCTCCCACACATGTTGACGTCTCTGTGACCAACATTATAGATAGATCAGAAGAAAGTACGTCCATACCTTTTCCTAGAATAGAGGCCAATGAATTCCCATCAGAGGGGTTATGGCGTGAGGTTGCACAACGTACTTCTGTCTTTGACATGTTCCAAGGTATGCAGACGTTTATTGACTTCCACCCTCTGATGCTGGAGATAAAGTCAATAACGTTAGAATATCCGAAGAGGTGCCTCTTAGGAGCCCTCGAAGACAGGATAGAAGTCCCTCCACGCTCAATGTCCAAACAGGCGTGAACGAGGGCTGCTCTGAACCCGAGTGACAAGGGGCTCCATGTGTTGGAGATGCACCGGTTACCACTTCTGACTTTGTTACAAATACAACGTTCAAGGCTTTTGTTGATCAATTTCAGAGGTCTATGGTGGATCTAAAAGAAACCGTTCAAACCTCTGAATCCAACCTCAGATAAGAGATTACAACTCAGAATTTCCTAATATGCCAAGTTCAAACCACACAAAAGGAACATTCTAAAGCTCTGGAAGATCTCAAGAAGTTAATCATCGATACAGCAGAAGCTCAGCAGAATTATGCCACAGACCACTTCAAAAAATTGGATACTGGAATCCAAGATAATGTAGAAGCCATCATTCATATTCCAGATGATATCCCTCCTCCAGAAGTTACCATCTCTGCCTCAGAGTATGGGTTATTGTTGCTGACATTCATAAGTTAATTGCTGCAGTCGTTCCATCCGAAGCCTCAACTTCTAATTGCAGCAATCGGACTTAGGTGCTTTCCAAAAGGCAATGTTGGACAAATTTAATGCAATAAATGCTAAGTTCATGTCCAAAAACAACAACCAAACAACAAGCCTCTGCTCTTCCAACAACTTCAGCCAAACAAGCTGCTAATCCTGCACCCCTGGCCGTTAGCTCTGGTACGCTTCCCAAAGATCCATGTATGGCCAAGTTTATACTCGAACTTCAACAGAACAATAGAAAGCCAAAAGCTCAAGCACAGAAACCCTACCAGCAACCTAAAACTCAAACGACAAAGCCCTCATCTACCAGTGCAAGACCCAAAGATTCTCCTTCACCCTCGTCAATCTCTCTAAAGCACAACCTTCAACAAATCCCAAAGGTCAGAGCTCAAGCTCTAAAATCCCTGTCCCTATCCCTGAAACCCCTGCCTCTGATCCATTCAAAGATCAATCCAAACCTGAGAAACCAAATCCAGAGGTCCAAGCCAATGAACATGACAAAGTTCTTACTGAATCAAAGAAAAGGTTGAAAAAGATAGCAGGCAAGAGACAGATAGATCCAGAGCAACTAAGTAGGGTTGCACCATCTCAAATTTCTACCACAAGGGAGACAGTTGGCAAAGATGTCTGTATGCCGTCACAGAAAAGAAAGTTGATCTGGTTCTTCCCAACTTTGCCAACAACTATGCAGTAAGTGATGAAGTCAAATCAAGGTTCATGTGCCATAGACAACAGAGAAAAGGAGCTTTCACAACCTCTCCTATCAGAAGAATAACTGGGGTCAAGCACTTAAAGTTTGAAAATACTGAAATAGTATATACCATCTATCAGGTAGAGAGAGCAGATAATCAAACCTCCTATTTCTGTGACAGTGATTTGATCTCCATAAATTCTTCTGATCTAATTCCTCTGGGAAGATTCATGAAGAAGAAGATGAGGTCTCTAGAAGAAAGTCAAGACAAAGTAACTTTCTTCTAAATCCTCTCATGTATCGAAGCCTTCATGAAATACAGAATGCAGGTGGATTTTCAAATTGGCTTTGAACATCAAGTGTCTATTCTAAGCATTACTGCCCCAAATGTAGACTTTGAAGGAGTTGAGCACCTTCAACCAAGTCACATCATTCTTGAACCAGAAGAAGGAGTTGTCTTCATAAGACCAAACAGAAGAAGGTTGTTTAGAGTCAAAAAAGCATTCAAATACTCTGAGGGAATTGTTGAGCTCATTAAAGGACTGGTATCTATTCAGAAGGATGACATAACCACAGAAACAAATATCAGAATTGTCGTTGAAAGGATTGAAAAGCGTTTCAATGAAGTTATAAAAATGAGAGAATTAACAAATCAATTTTACAAAGTGATTTCTGGTCATCCTAAGGCTCCTTTCTGAATTATCCTTTGTAAATTGTTTTGTATTTTCATTTTACATAAAATGAACTTCTGTTTTCTTGTACTATAATTTTTTATTCTGGTTTCATACTTTGGGGAAGATTGTTAGAAATCATATTATGAAAGTATGGACCAGAATCGTGTTAAGTCCTGAACAACAGAAGACAGAATCCAGAAGTTCATCTTCTGATCATAGTTATTGTTAGATCCCAAACAATCAAGATATAGATAGATAACAAGAAATAGATCACCGAATGTTGTATATTGTATTGATCAGATGAACTGTATTACAAAATATGTCTTTTCAAGCTTATGAAAACTAACTCTTTTAACTATCTAACAAACTATCTATTTATTCATAAAATAGAAATGCTAAAGATACAGTACAAAAATGACAAGCATGTTCAGAACACCTTCTGAACTTCTTCAGAACTACTTCTGAACTTCTTCAGAAGTGTCTTCAGAACCTTCTTCTGAACTTCTTCAGAAGTATCTTCAGAGTCTTCAGAACTTCTGAAGTTGCCACTTCAGAAGTTATGCGTTAGGCTTTTCTCTACTTGTCTTCTGAGTTCTGAATCTTTCTTTCTTTAGATCTTTCTTACTCTTCAGAACCCAGTACCTTTTGAAGACTTCATATGATCCAATTCCATTATCTTCTGAGATGATTTCATATTTTATGAGCTTGGGATATTCTGAACAACTCAATGCTTTAAGTTCATTCAGAAAGAAGTGTCTACCCCCAATCTGGTATTGTGTATTCTCTATCTTAAACACTTGCCTCTCTGGAAAAAGTTCTAGTTTAGACCAAGCATCTACAAATGGAAGGATTATGCTTCACTAATCTTTGAAGACCTGAAGACTGCTGTTCTGAAGAAATCCACATACAACTACATTCCCTTCCAACGATTCTTTCAGACATTTATCAAAGGTGCAATGAAAGTTGTTCCTGTTATCCCTGATCTTGCACATGAGGTACATGTTCCTATCTTTACCATGGATAGTCTTCGTCCACCAAGTCCAAAATTAACATTTCCAAATGCCATTCCATTACCTTCTTACTTGAAATTGTAAATTCAAAAAATAGGATTGTGAATCAATGGGACTACCAAAACCAGTGGTCTCTTCTCCTGATTCCCACAAAAGTGGTGAGCATGCTAAGGAGTCTAGATATCTAGGAAGAGTGGGGAGGCTGTTCAAGGGGGAGAACAACCTCAAAGTCTGAAGAGGAAAAATGTAAATGAGAGTTTGGGTAGAAGGGTGAGAAAAAGAACTGATGAGCGGAGGACACAAGTAAAAAATAAAGAAACTTGTGAACCAGATGTTACCCCCCCCCCCCCAGCCACTCACCCATCTCTCAACAGAAGGGTGTTTCATTAACACAATTGGGGCAAGCAGCTCATATACCATTAGGACCCTATTTAGAGGATCCTTTTGTTGAAATAGAAGGACATATGTCCCCCCTTCACTGTTTTGAGCACATAGAGTCTGAGAGTCCACTCAATGTTGAGCCTAATGCACCACTAAATGTGGAATTCCTTCACACCAGCACACAACTTTTAGATGTAAATAAGCAAAGTGTGTGTCACATTGCAACAACAACTATAGATACTCCTATTATTGGATATCAAGGATTAGTTGGAAGACCTGGTGGGGTGAACATCATAAAAGCCCTATTAACAGATTCTTTTGTGGATCATGATGCTGTGGCATCTACAGGCCAACCTTCTTCAGAAGGACTGCAAACAAGACCATCTGTTGGTCTTGGATATTTTCCCTCATCTTCTGAATTCACAGAATTCAAAGATTTTTTTCCTTCTGAATTTGAAAAGATTCAGAAGGAATTAAAGGAATTAAAGGAATTGACGAATCAATCAAAAAAGGTGATGGAGGATAGGTTGGAAAAACAGGAGGTAACAATGGTGAATAAATTGAATGATTTTCAAGTATCTTCTTCATATGATCTCAACTCCTTTAAAGATGCACTTCTGAATGCTTTCTCTGAAGTGGTTTCTTCTGTATCTTCTCTTAAACCATCTCAGCCTTCTTCTTCAAGTTCTCAGCCTCATACTTCTGAATTTGCTACTAAGGATGATATTAATCAAATCTTGAATCAATTATCTTCTATTCAGACTTCTCAGACAGCATTGAATAACAAATTATTTGCGTTGGAGTGTAGACCTCAAGCAGATACTTACAAAAGGAATCTTGATGATCAGGGTCCTGATAATCAAGAGGGGAAGAAAAGAAAAAAAGTGTCTGAAGCTGGAAATGTTGAAAATACTCAAGGTCAATCTTCTAAGAAAACTTCTGAAGAAGCTCAGAATATAGGTGAAGGTTCAAACAGAGTTTCAGAAGCCATAGAAGATATTCTTGCAGAACATGAAGGGCAAGAGGTTGATGTTGCTTCTTCTGAAGAATTTATTGATGAAGAATATGAAACAGAAAAACTGTCTTTTGATTCGGAAGGAAACTTGAGTTTAGATAAAACAGATGTGATTCCAGATTCTAATGAAGAAATGCTAAGAGAATATCTTGCATTTGAAGATGTAATTGGTGAACCAAGTGATCTTTCAGATGTGATCATGTTTGAAGAAGATGTAAATAATGAATCTGAAGTTAATATGAAAGAAATCTCAGAAGTTAATGAAGTCAGAGATTTAGTGATCTGGAAGCCACAACAAATTCTGAATGAGGTTTATAGTGATATTTCTGAAGAATTATGGAATTTGTTGAGAAAATTCTGTTGGGTTCATTTATTTTTGAACAATCCAAGAAATATGGAGTGTAGATTTTTGGATAACAGATTGTCAATTTCTAAAGACTTTCTGAATCAACAAGATGAGAGATTTGCAACTCTGGAAGATTTTCTGAATGATGAATGGTCTGAAGATCATATTTCTAAAGTGAGAAACTATATTCAGAATCATGGTGTTCAGAATTTTCATGATTCAACCTTAATAAAGAAGATCAGAAGCTTATCAAAGTCAATCAAAGATGAGTTGTTTATAGTCAGGTTTGGAGCAGAAAGAAGAGATGGTACTTTATGTGAATTTACTCAGTTTGATATTTACAAGGTAAGACTGCAAGATAAGCTGGCAACTTTGTCTTTCTGTGTTAACAAAGGTGAATCTGAACTAGTCTCAGAGATTAGAAGAATCTTGGAAATCTATGTAAGGAATCTCATCAAGCATGATTTTCAGTTGGCTTTGGAATATAGACTAAACAAAGTAAACTTGTTAGAGCCAGTTAATATTGAAAGATCAGGGCTGACAAGAGTATTTACTAATCCAGACATTGGATTCTTGTATAATGTGGAAGGATACAGAACTTTTCTTGTCTCTGATATTCCAAAGTATTCAACATCAACTCTGAATTGGTTTCTGGATTTTGCTAAAGATTTTATTGAAGAATCAGATATGAAGGAAGAGAGAGTTTATTTGATTAAGGAAAGAATCAACTTCAGAGAATTTATAAGGAAAAGCTATCTTGCTGGTCACACAAGGGTATTCTTTTGGAAGGAAATGTATATTTCTGACATCTTCCACAGAAACACATACCCTGTAGCCATGAATGTATGAGGAAGTATCATCTGCAGCTTCATCGACCTCAGCGTAATACCACCATTGCTGCAAGTAAGAAGTAGGGACTGAAAATTTCCTTGAGAGCAAAGCATGAAGTGGATGTTTCTTCAGAATTTCAATCAAAATCATTTGATCATCAGTAAAATCTGTCGATTTGAAGTTCAGAGCACAGTTATTCCTTTTGATATCGAGCAATTTTTCTTCAGGAACATACAATTTGGACAAATCAGGTCCATCACTGCTCTCAGCACGAGAGTGAGACTCACTTTCACCAGCATTTGATACAGAGACCACCTCAATAGGCTTGATTTGAGTTTCCCCAATATTAGCAGAACTAGGGTTAGGATTAGAGTTGGGGTTAGGTATTGGATTCGAAGGTCTGGCTTCACCAATAACAGTTGTGGCTGTGTCTTGTACTACTTGATCATCATTCAAAGGGATCTCCATTGATCCAATCACTATTTTCTTAGGCACAATTTTGAATAATGCATCACTGGATGAGTCATTGTTGTTGCTAAAACTTGAAGAAGCAGAAACCATCACATTCGAAGTCGACATTACTGAAAATGAACAAGAATACGCAATAGAATGCAAATGAATAAGCATAGAGAGGTTTTGGAGGGAAAAATCACTAGAAAATGAAGAAGACGATGATTCCATCTATTTTATATGACTGGATAAGCGTAGATGGACACGTGGCCAGAAATGAAACGAGATTAAAGGAGTAATCATCATGTATTTGGACTAATGAATCGTTTAATAGACGTGGATTAAGAGTTTTCCAATGAAATTAAAACACGTGGCACACGCTTAAAAGCAATAACGGGAAGTAAAGTTCTGAGAACAAGTTCAAAAACTTCAGAAGAAATTCAGAACTTCTGAGAAAAAGTTCAAAAGTTAAAATGAAGACATTCAGAAACCCTTCAAAACTTGCAAGGAAAGTTCAGAAGCAAACTTATATTCCTCCAAAATGACAAAAATCATTTAAAATTACATACTTTTGAAACATATAAATCGTTTTAACTGTTCAGAAGTAGGTTTGGACAAAAACAAAGATATTTTATCTATAGTAGCTTGTCCATACTACTAAGATTTGAAATTCAAGACTTGTAAGCAGCACCTCAGATCTGTTTGATAGAAAGGAGTATTCATGATTTTGAAATTTAGCATCACTCCCCCTTGAATCATAAACAATTATGATTCTCCCCCTTAAACAATGCTATTTACCAGAGAAATGAAAATGTTAGAGAAATGGGAAAAACATGAAAGTATCTGAGTTTAGAAAGAAGAAATTTCTAAAAATAGAACTTTAGATGATCTGAAGTTCAAATTATTCAGAATTTAGAAAAATTAAACTCAGAATATAATTTCTAAATACTTACATAGACATATTCATCATGCCCAATTTACTTACCAGAAAATTAAATCGTTTCTCATCAAGTGCTTTGGTAAATAAATCAGCCAATTGATATCCGTCTGAACAAAAAACATTTCAATATTACCTTTTTCCACGTGATCTTTGATAAAATGATATCTTACATCAATATGCTTTGTCTTTGAATGTTGAACAGGATTAGCAGTGATAGCTATGGCACTCTTTGAATCACAATACAAAGGAATCTTTTTGAAAGTGTAACCATAGTCCTTGAGTTGTGTTTGCATCCAGATCACTTGTGAACAACAGATTGCAGCTGCAACATACCTAGCTTATCAGTAGAAGTGGAAACACACTTTTGTTTCTTTGAAGACCAGCTTACAAGTCTGTCACCCAAAAATTGACATGATCCAGATGTGCTTTTCCTGTCCAATTTGCAACCACCATGATCTGCATCTGTGAAAGTTGTTAGCTCAAAACCAAAATCCTTAGGATACCAAAGTCCCAATGAAGGTGAACCTTTGAGATATCTAAGGATTCTTTTAGCAGCACGAAGATGATATTCCTTAGAATTAGCTTGAGATCTAGCACAAATACATGTAGCAAACATTATATCTGGTCTACTAGCTGTTAAATAAAGCAAAGATCCAATGATGCCCCTATATTTTTTCTAATCAACAGATATGCCATTCAGATCAGGTGTAAATTTTGTTGCAGTGGTCATTGGAGTTTGAATACTGGAACAGTCAGACATGTCAACTTCTTAAGTAAGTCAGAGACATACTTAGATTGATTAATGAATATGACAGTGGGAAGTTGTTTAACTTGAAGTCCAAGAAAAAATGTTAACTCTCCCATCATACTCATTTCAAATTCAGTTTGCATAGTTTTCTCAAAATTTCTACAAAGTTTTGGATTAGTAGAAGCAAATATAATATCATCTACATACATTTGTATTAATATCATATCATCGCCTTCCTTTTTCAGAAATAAAGTGGTATCAACAGTACCTCTTTTGAATTTGGAGTTCAGAAGAAAAGTTGTGAGAGTGTCATACCATGCTCTTGGTGCTTGTTTAAGTCCATATAAGGCTTTGTCCAAAATATAGACATGATCTGGGAATTCTTTGCTGAAAAATCCTTCTGTTTGTTCAACATACATTTCTTCATGTAGAATACCATTCAGAAATGCACACTTGGCATCCATTTGAAACACCTTCATATTTTTATGAGCTGCATATGCCAGAAACATTCTGATAGCTTCAAGTCTTGCAACTGGTGCAAACGTTTCATCATAATAATTCCTTCTTGTTGACAATACCCCTTAGCAACAAGCCTTGCTTTGTTTCTCACAACAATTCCATTTTCAACCTTTTTATTTCTGAATTCCCAATTGTGCCAATTATTGATTTACCTTTTGGTTTAGGGATTAATCTCCAAACTTTGTTCCTTTCAAATTGATTTAGCTCATCTTGCATAGCTAAAATCCAATCTTGATCTTGAAGAGCTTCAACTGGCTTCTTGGGTTCCATGCTGCTTAAGAAATTCACATACAAACACTCATTGGCTGTTGCTGATCTTGTTTAAACACCTTTTGATGCATCACCAATGATTTGATGAATAGGATGATTAGATGTCCATTTGTTCACATTTGGTAATGGTTGAACAGATGAAACATTGTTGAAAGAATCATAGTCATTAATAATTGTTTGAGTTTCAGTATCATGGTTGATAACTGAATGTAGATCTGAATTCTCTCCCTCAAATGGAATATTCTGTACTGGTTCAGAAGTTGTAGGCACAGGTTCAGAAACAGGAATATTCTGAGCTGTTTCAGAAGTAATGTGTACAGATTCACAAATAGGAATTTCTGAATTTGAGGTTGAGATTAATGGTGTTGAGTTATTGATATTGGAATTTCTGAAATATCATGTACTGTTGTGCTTCTGAGGAGAGATGGATTCTGATAATCTGCAGAAATATTAACAGAAATATCAAATAAGTCTAGACATAAGATATCTAAATTTGATTTAAGTAAAGTTTGAGATTCAGAAGTGTGATTTGTCTTGTTATGTTCTGAATCCAAGCTTTCAGAAATAGGGTTAAGTGTGAGTTCTGAACTATCTTGTTCAGAAGTCAATGTTGGCTCATGAAATCGAATATTAGTAGTTTCAATGATCCTTTGAGTTCCTTTGATTAATACTCTATATGCCTTGGACCTTTGAGAGTAGCCAACAAAGATACCAGCTACACCTTTTGGTGCAAATTTATCTAAATGTTGGGTATCATTTCTGAGAAAACACCTGCAACCAAAAATTTTAAAGTAATCAATAGAGGGTTTTCTTTGTTTAATAATCTCATAAGGAGCTTTAAGTAGTTTTCTGTTAAGAATTTTCCTGTTCTGAGTGAAACATGCAGTAGCTATAGCTTCTGCCCAAAGAGACAAAGGAAGTTCAGAATAAGCAAGCATGGTTCTTGCAGCTTCTACCAGAGTTCTATTCTTTCTCTCAACTACTTCATTCTGTTGAGGAGTTCTTGCAGCGGAAAAGTTATGTGAGATACCAACAGATTCCAAAAAGTTCTGAAGAATTTGTAAATTCTGTGCCATTATCACTTCTGATCTTTTGGATTGGTAGTTGAAGAAGAACTTGAATTTTCTTCAGAAAAGGGATAAGCCTTTCAGAAGTGTCAGATTTGAGTCTAAGAAATTCAACCCAAGTATATCTTGAATATTCATCTATAATGACAAGAATATACTTCTTTCCACCCATGCTTTGAGTCTTCATTGGTCCACACAAATCCATATGAAGCATTTCAAGTGGAGCTTTGCATGAAGATAGCATTTTCAGAGGATGGGAGCTTCTCTTAATCTTAATCTTCGTTGAAAGAATCATAATCATCAATAATTGCTTGAGTTTCAGTATCATGGTTGATAACTGAATGTAGATCTGAATTCTCTTCTTCAAATGGAATATTCTGTACTGGTTCAGAAGTTGTTGGCACAGGTTCAGAAGTTGTAGGCACAAGTTCAGAAGCAGGAATATTCTGAACTGTTTCAGAAGTCATGTGTACAGATTCAGAAATAGAAATTTCTGAATTTGAGGTTGAGATTAATGGGGCTGAGTTATCTGATATTGGAAGTTCTGAAATATCATGTACTGTTGTGCTTCTGAGGAGAGACGGATTCTGATAATCTGCAGAGACATTAACAGAAATATCAAATAAGTCTTGATATAAGATATCTAAGTTTGATTTAAGTAAAGTTTGAGATTCAGAAGTTTGATTTGTCTTGCTATGTTCTGAATCCAAGCTTTCAGAAATAGGATTAAGTGTGAGTTCTGAACTGTCTTGTTCAGAAGTCAAAGTTGGCTCATGAAATCGAATATTAGTAGTCTCAATGATCCTTTGAGTTCCTTTTGAATAATAATCTGTCAGCCTTGGACCTTTGAGAGTAGCCAACAAAGATACCAGCTACACCTTTTGGTGCAAATTTATCTAAATGTTGTGTATCATTTCAGAGAAAACACCTGCAACCAAAAATTTTAAAGTAATCAATAGAGGGTTTTTCTTTGTTTAATAATCTCATAAGGAGTTTTAAGTAGTTTTCTGTTAAGAATTGTCCTGTTCTAAGTGAAACATGCAGTAGCTATAGCTTCTGCCCAAAGAGACAAAGAAAGTTCAGAATATGCTAGCATGGTCCTTGCAGCTTCTACCAAAGTTCTATTCTTTCTTTCAACCACCCCATTCTGTTGAGGAGTTCTTCCAGCGGAAAAATTATGTGAAACACCAACAGATTCCAAATAGTTCTGAAGTGTAGAATTTGTAAATTCTGTTCCATTATCACTTCTGATCTTTTTGATTGGTAGTTGAAGAAGAACTTGAATTTTCTTCAGAAAAGGTATGAGCCTTTCAGAAGTATCAGATTTGAGTCTAAGAAATTCAACCCATGTATATCTTGAATATTCATCTACAATGACAAGAATATACTTCTTTCCACCCACGCTTTGAGTCTTCATTGGTCCACACAAATCCATATGAAGCATTTCAAGTGGAGTTTGGCATGAAGATAGCATTTTCAGAGGATGGGAGCTTCTCTTGATCTTCCCTAGTTCACAAGCAGAACATAAGGAATTCTTATCAAATCTGATCTTTGGTAGTCCTCTTACAAAGTGATGTTTTTCCAGTTCATAAATGGCTTTGAAGTTCAGATATGATATTCTTCTGTGCCAAAGCCAACTATCATTCCTCATTGTGTTGGAAATATAACATACCCCTTTTAATTGACCAGTTGTTGTAAAGGTAGCAGTGTAGATATCTCCATCTCTATAAGCAGTTAACTCTTTCTTGTTTACTGAACTCGGAACATGACAATAGTTTATATCAAAACTGACCTTCCAATATTTGTCACAGAATTGACTAATACTGAAGAGGTTATGTTTGAGACCTTCAACATAGAAAACCTTCATTACTGTAACATCTCCTTTGATAAAAGTACCATAACCTCTCACATAACCTTTTGCATTATTTCCAAAGCTAACTGTTCCTCCATATCTCTCATGATAATCAGTTAGTAGTTCTTTGAATGGTGTCATGTGTCTTGAACTTCCAGAATCTAAGACCCACACATGACATATCTACAAAAATGATTATTGAGATTTAGGTACCCATTTTAGAATGGGTCCTTTGAGATTAGGTTTATTTTTATTTTTATTTACCAATTTAGCTGAAAAGTTCTGAATTGATTTCTTAAGATTATTCTTCGTTGGAGTTTAGTTGAAAATTATGATTACCACAATTAATACAGTGAATATGATTCTTCAGAATATTTAATAAAGCAATAGATGAACAAGAATCAACACTATTGGATTTATCAACAAATTTTTTTTATTCACTTTATTAAGTTTGGGTACATCATATTTCTTTGAAAATGAAAAACTATCTAATTTGTCAGTCTTTGATAGTCTTTCACCTTTCTTTCTCCAAACTTCTCCTTGATGACGGTAAGGATGTCTGATTGTGTCTTATGAATCAATGAGAGTTGATTAAGGGATTCTCTATCATTATCGGTGATAAAGGAAGCAGCGACAGCAGGGTTCTTCAAAATCTTGAGGATCTCAAGCAGTGTCTCCCTTGCTTTTCTATCTTGTTGCCAAGAGAGGTGATGGAGAAGGTGTTTTGAGCGATGGTGATCTTTAGAGAGTTAACCTCTGACTTCATAGCCGAGACATCCCATTGGATGCCTAAGATTTAGGTTTTCATATCAGGTATCCGGATACCTGATTGAAGATGAATTCCACCTGATATCTGCAAGTGATCGGCTCTTTTCTTCAGCATGGCCGCCTCACCGACCAAATGATCTAATGTTGGCATCTGAATGGTGGCGAAGGGAGCGTCCAGAGAGACCTTTGGGATCTCTAAATCCATCTTGGGCATAGATCTGCCCTGGAGCTTCTCTTGCTTCAGCCTCTTTATTTTCCCGACCTTTAGTGATGGAGAATGGAGAACTTGTATGAGGTGCATTAGAGACACTGTAGGTAAGAAAGATAAATGAGCCAAAAAGGGCTCAGGGTTAGAAGAAAGAAGTTGGATGGATGTAGGTGTATGCAAGGGTTACTTGAGAGTGTCTGAAGGATTACTCTCAGGGTTGGATCTTGCGACGAATGTGTCCCGAGGATCACATACCTGTCTCTAAGAATATTTTTGAGAAACATTCTCAGGTCCTGTGCACGTTGCTTTCCAGTTTTCTAAGAGCCGAACATCACGTTTCTCAACCTCCTCAGATATGGGGACTACCATATCTGAATCATAGATCGATGTGTGGACCAAAGAAGAATATATATAAGGAGAAGAGAAGGCAGTGATAGTAGTATTACCTGTACCAGCCTCAGCGGAACTGGTTACTATAACCTCAGGGACCTTAGTCTCTAATGGTGGGGGTAGAACTGAAGAGGCGGCAACGGTCTCTGATACCATTGTCCTGGCAGTGGTTGACGATGGCGTCGGTGATATGCCGAAAGCAGAAAATATCATCTTTTGAGAGACATCTTTATTTGTCTTCTTATGAAGAGCTTCATTTGTTGTGGACTTTTTTCGTCCATCAGCGGTTGAGTTCTTCCTTTTCTTAGAGGGGGAGGAAGATGTATCAAGGTTGATCACTGATGGGTTTTTAAGTGACCCAGATACATTCTCGACCAAGTAGGTAGGAGCATGAATTTAAGTATGTGGGGGTGTAGGACCCCTGGCCAACTCCAGCATGTTAGGGAAGAAGGGAGCATCTCCTTCTTCAAGGTCATGTTCCAAAGCTTTCTTTCCTACTTGAGAAAAGCGTTGATTACCCTTCTTAGGGTGGTAGTATCTGAAGGTGTACTCTAGGATCATAGACATGAAGCGAGGACAAGGGATTGTTTTCTCCCTTTTATTCATGCTGACCCTTCTCTTCATGTCCTCGAAGATAATCTTCGAATAGTGAATGTTGCGGCCATGGAAGAGAATGTATTCCATATCCAGGAACTTCCGACTCGCTTGTTCCTGACCGCCGGTTTTGGTGCCGGGGCACTGAATGATGTGGGTAAAAAGGTAGTGCCAGACAGTTGGCATTCGACTTATATTAGTTCCCGAGGGTTGTCATCCTTAAGAGGCTACTCATAGCCTATTTGCCTGAGGAACTCCACGATTTCCTCTTTGGAGGGACCAGGATCCCATTGCTGACCCTTTTCCTTGGAAGGAAACCTGAGTATAGTCCTGTGCTCCAGTGTTGATGGCTAAAGAGCCCACGCTTATAGAGAAGCTGATAGCAGGAAGAGCGACCCCCTTGTCAGTGACTTTGGTGGTGGAGTTAGTCGTGTACCAGAATTGTTGGAGATTCTCAGTGATCCGAACGATTTTGTGGTAGAAGGCGTATCACAGAGGACACATTTGCAGGAATAGAGCTCCGTCTCTAAGATAGGCACGTTCTTCAGGGATTTCTAGCAAGGCAACATGGTTGCACAGCTTGTTCCAAATTGAATTTGGTGACTTCGGAAGCTTGAAAGTCAGCAATCAGTTGAGTGGTTTCTTCAATGACAAATGTGACGTTCATGTTGGTGTTTGCCATTTCTGTTACAGGGATTGGAAAACCAAAGAGAAAGAACATGGTTTACTACAAAATTGTATAAACCCAGAATATTTTGGTACAAAGAATACCAGATTTTAAAAGAAAAAAAGTGTTTTGATGAACAATATCAAAATACTTGTTATTTGGCTGACTTTATCAAAAAATGCTTTAAACAAAAGTTCAAGTTAAAAGCACCAAAATGTTTATTTGGTACAAAAATGTATCATAAGCAGAGTTTAGAAAAAGATTTTAGAATATTTTGGATGAAAATGACCAAAAATTTCTTTTGTTCAAAGAAGGAACGTTAGAACAGGTTTTATGGTTTTGAAGTTTTAAAACATAAAAACTAAATCACTTTAACAAGAAGTTAAAAGTGATGTGTAGAATGTAACACTCGGAATTTTTAGATAAGGATATAAAATTTTGGAAAAAGACTTATTCTTATGGGATGGTTATTGACCCGGTTAAAATCTAAAGAGTTTGGCAAATTTTGGCTTTCCAATTGTTTATTTTTAAAAGGTTTGTTGGTCAAAGGAGACGGGTCGAATTTACGCATCTAAACTCAAATTTGGGAGTTTCGGGTTATTTTTAATGTTCCGGGCTAGTTGTGAAGGGGCTAACCCACGCCACTAAGTGGCGTTACTCATTGTTTGAACACCTCCATAGCGTCAGGCGGCTTATGAAACCACTTATCTAAAGGCGCCTGAGTTGGTTTTGAGCGTCGTTGTAGTATCGGGCGGCATGTGAGGCTGCGTAGGGTGCATAGGAGGGTGTCACGTCTTGTTTAGGAGGCATATGGTGTCGGGCGACATACGAGGCTTCTTATGGCTCACCGAACGGTGCCTGTGCCTTGTATTAGGCGATATATATGGAGCGGGAGACTATTTGGGGCGGCTTAAGGCGCCTGGAAGGTGGCCTGGTTCACTTTCTGACGCTGATGAGTTCTTTTAAGTAGGTTTTGTCCCCATTTGCACCAACTCACTTCTCATTCACGATTTCCTCTCCATAGCTCTTCCTAGGTGCGAACTTTGAACATTTATTGCTCAAATCTACTCCATCTAAATCAGTTATTATTCCTTGGTGGTTGAAGATTTAAGATCCAAGCATCATCTAGTTGTGTTCTTCGTATTTTCCTCCAAGTTTCTCCATCGTCAATATTTGGGGATTTTCTAGGGTTTTCGCCAAACCTTAGTTAGTGAGTTCAATTCTAACCCTTCTTACAAACGTATTACATGCTATAAATGCTTTACTTACTTCCTTTAAAGTTTATAATTCCATGATTTAAGCATTTGGTTAAGTCTGGAGGATTTAGGTCAAAATGAGAAATTTGGGGATTTTGATCTTGGTTATAAAATGAGTATCATAAATAGAAAGGTCTCTAGATGAGAAAATCTTTGATTTTGGAACTAAAATTGTTTGACCTAATTTTCAGTAAACTTCATATTTTAAAGGGAAACATTTATGTAAAAGATTTTCAGTGCATGGAAATCTATCAATACGTCTTTTTTGATGTAGTTGATTTATATACTAGTATGTAATAGATCCATAGGAATTTAGTCGGTTTTAAGACAGGATTGTTGTCCCCTTTTGGTCACGTTTGAGTCATCGAGGGTCTTGCACTTATGGTGTTGTTGGTTGTTGCCAATTGCCAATGACTCTTACATACGTGCTAAATTAGGTTCATCCAGGGCCTTGCACATATTGTGTTGTTGGTTATTGCCAATTGCCATTGACCTTAGCAGGGGTTTTAATTGGAATCATCGAGGGCCTTGCACTTACTGTGTTGTTGGTTGATGCCAATTGCCATTGGTTCCTTTGTTAAGCTAACATCAAGTAGTGACTTAATTATATACCCGTCACCAAAGATGGCATAATCGGGCCTCCCCCGGTTACTTTTAAAAGAACCTTGCTCGCAAAGAGTAAGCTTTCAAGTTTAGTTAAATGGGATAAAGTCTTTCGCTCGTTATTTAAATATTTTACAGCTTTATCCATTCAACTGTTTGTTCTCACTAGACGTAATCCTAACACATTTTCTTAAATGCCATGTTTAGCAGGTGATCGTGTTAACGGGGCTCCCTAGAGCGAAGTGGAGGGTTGTGCCGGTAGAGGCACCTTTTTGGGATTACACTTTCAAGTGTAAATATTGGAGATACTAGCAACATGTATTTTTTAGGATATTAGTGACACCCGAATATAATCTATATTCCGGATCTTGTATAGATTAATAGGTTGTCTTTTAGTATTTGTATATTGATATAAACTCCGTTAATTTCAGCCATCTTATGGGTGATCCTTTTATATTTTAGTTGTATTCCGCACTTAAACTTCGGTTTAAGTTTACTCTAAATTTTAAGTTCTTAACAACATTTAAGTTGTTGTTGTTAGGTAAAAAGGGATTCAAGCCAACCTTGTTAGTTCAAACAAAGAAAAATGCAGATGTGCGTGTTCTTGGTGTTCTTGAGAGTTGCAGAGAGAATTTGAATTTTTGCCTTGAAAGTTATGAGCGCGTAAAGAATACAAGGAGGATAAAATTACCTTTTATAGGTAGATGAGAGAGAAAGAGGAGAGAGAAGGAGACTAAACGAATGTTGGTCCCAAAGGAGTCTACAAGAGTTTGTAGAAGGGGGGGGAGGTTGAATACAAACACACAGATTTTTAGTTTTTAAATTAGTTTATATTGAATAAACAAATTTACAGTTACAAGCGGAATTAGAACAAGTAAATAAACATGTTATATTGTAACTTAAGAAATCATACAGTTTGATGCACAAGGAAGTAAGAAAGAAAAGAGACAGAGGAAATAGAAATAGAAAGTAGCATGCATGAAGATGAAGAAGATATCTTCATTTTATTTATACCCGTTTGCATTTAATGCAAGACAAAAGCTATATGCCACGTGTCAAGCTTTTATAGGAAGCTTGTCCTTTGTTCAAAAGCAACAATGCTTTTGGCCGCGTGTGAACATTACCATATCAGATATGATGGGGACATAAGAGACAATCCGTACGTCCTTCTCTGACATAGTATAAGGTTTGACTTTTGTGCATCGAGGATAAGATCAACTTTAATCTTGTCTGAGAATCTTCACTTGATCGCTGAACTTGAAACTTCAAGGATGAACTTTGACAGTATCGCTGAGGCTTGACAAGACTTCTCACTTTGGTTTAGATAATCCTTGCTATCACTGAACCGCTTCAGATCACTAGCTGATTATCTCTTTCTTCAGCTTGGTCTTCGACTTTCGCTGAATGTACTTTTGGTGTGTTGGTTGATCTTCAGAGGTAGACTTGAGGTTCCTGATTTTCAACGATCGTTGATAGCAATCAGCGTATGCTATCGTTGAATTTGAACTTAAGTTTAAGAATGGAATTTCACTAAGTATATAGAGGAATTATATTCAAATCACTGAGAGGAGTTATGATCAACAATCTCCCCCTATTTGATTATGATTAAGCAACATGGGAAAATTGCTTGAAAGAATTAGTAGGGACTTAAAATTTCTAAGTACTAATCTGTGAGATCTTTTCAGCTAATCTATTATTGCCATTGAGTTTCATTTATAAGGATATGAAAACACCAAATTTTTACAAGTATAGAGGCTTTAAGTACATTCACTAATTTAAATTTCAGAGGGAAATATCAGTGAGTAAAGAGGTTTGTAAAGAAATTAGAACCTTATGTTCATTGCCCATTTACTGTTTTCAGGGATCTTTTTCAGTACATAATTGGAGTAGAGTACTTCATTTAAAATTTCATTAAAAATAATCTGAAGAATTACATAGAAAATGAAATTACAAATTTGTAAGATAAAAGTACAATAAGCTGAAGAGTACTACAAATGAAAAGAAGACTATAGATCAATCAGAGATTCTTTCATGTCTTCTTCGTAGTTCATTTTCATAGATCTTCTTTTGTCGATTCATCAAAGGATCATCTGACAGCAGTAATGATGCATGATCTTTATGAAAGCTGATGGAGCCTTTTTGACTTCTCGGTTTCTAAAGAGTCCTAAGAATCCATCATTATCCAAGAAAACCATACCAGGTTCAGGGAATGTGATGATTTCATTTTCTTCATATCTTCGATCTTGAGGAAGAGAGGAGTTCAACATTGAGATGTCAGGGATTTCAAGATGGCCAAGAATGCTTTCATAGTTGAATTTGGTTTCATGTTCGCTTTTAGAAGATGAACCTCCTTCAGCGTTTGATCTTCTTTTTCTTGTAGGATCAGGGAGAGGCGGAACTTGCACATGATGTGACATCCTCAGAAGTAGCTGATCCAATGCTCTTTCCACCACATCTTTGAATTTTGATTTGGAACCCTGAATGGCATCTCTGATTTCTAGCCATTCAGAGTATCCATAGAATTTCATAAACTTGGCTTCTTCTTTTTCAAAGTTCGAATGCCTGTACATTCGTACATATACCTTCAGACCACTTCTATTGGAAGGACGTCCTTCAATAGTTGCACGAATGACTTTTGAGTCAGACCGTCGAAAATTGAATTGTTTAGTGCACCAGCGTAGTTCTTTTTCTCTGTGGCTTGTTTCTTCATTAGTTAGTGCACTTAGGATCTTTTCTTGAGCAAGGATAGGATTCACATTTAGATTTTCTTCATTTAGTTCTCTTTGTGCCAGAGCTTCAGCGACTTATTTACTTTTCTCGTTCAGCTTTTTAGTTGCTTCATCTCTTGCAGCATCCTCCCTGAGTATCTTTCTTGCGAGCTCAAGATCATTCTCTGTTTGCTTCATCTTTTCATCCCTGATTCTCTGAGCTTCAAGTGCTTGTGCTCTCTCCTCTTTAGATAGGAAGTAGAAATCATCCACCACGCTGATAGGCACAGGGTTTTCTGGTTCAGCAGTGGGCATCCTTATTCTTTTGGCTTCAAGTTCCTTTAGGAAATTTATTCTGCTTTCTTCTTCTTCAGGCTCGCTTTTTAGAGGTCTTTGTGCGCGCCATCTGGGAATAAGGCCTTCTTCATCTTCACAGTCAGAATCAGATATGTACACAAACTGCTCCTCTGATGAAGGTACCTTCCAAAAAGTGGAGTCCTTTGGGGGACTAGACTCACTGAGAATGGGAGATGGAGAGAGAGGTTGGTCAGAACCAAAATTTGGAGGAGAGAAAGATGGATAGGTTGGGGGTTCAGATATGGCAATAGTATAAGGGATAAGGGGAAGAGTTACCTGTACAGCGGTCTCCCCCTCAGATAATGGGACGGTGGCATCAAGATCTACCACTTCCTTTCCTTTACCTGATGGGTTGGACGGATCCTGAGAAGGAGGTGGTTCGTCCCCCAAAGGCTCCTTGTAGAACACTTCCGGCATGAAGTTGCCTGGTCTACTATTCTTAAAGTGCTCAAAAGCACCAGGAGGGATGTGATCATCATCATCTTCATCATTTCCTCCATAATGAGGGATTTCATCGTTATCTTCATCATCGTCTTCTTCTTCCTCCTCATCATCTTCTTCTTCAGCGACGACGACGGAAGGAGGATCTTGCTGTATGTAGGTAGATATCGGAGAGCCAGGAATTGTTTCATTGACCTATCCGATTATCTCATCAGCGATTTCTTTGGCGCATCTCTCCCCCTCGATGTTGTCAGCGAGGAGAACATGCACCATCATCGTTCACACATTGGACCCAATGTCCTTCAGAGAGTCAGTGTGCGTGGTCTGGGTCTGGATGACTTGATTCAGCAAGGTCTGATCAGCAGCAGTGAAGGAGGAGCCAGCCTCAGAGAGCTTAGTCAGCATCTGCATTATATCGGACTGAGTCTTTTGAATAGACTCGAGCACAAGGTTTTGTGCTTGCACCTGTTTCTCCAACTTGGCAATTGCTTGCTCATGAGCCAGATTGTCCGCGTTAACTGACTGGATGTCAGTGTAAACATTATTTAGTGTAGCCTTCATGCCTGGAGCACCAACGGCCGTTTGAAAGATGTATTCGGCAGACGTCTGAAGATTGTCTACCCTGGCCCTTGTGAGAGCACATTCATTGACCAAGAAGTCAATAGCAGGGAATGTGGGGCTGGGAAGAACAACCTTTGGAATCTCAACAGTGTAGGGACGAAGTTTTGAGGCAAACTTCTCCTGCTTGATCCAGCGCAGGTCTGTAGTAGTCTTTGGTTGCTGTGGAGATTTTCCTTTCCTACTGCTGAAGGGAGCAGTAGCAGCCCTGGTGGTAGTAGTGGTGGTCGCTGAGGTAGAGAGAGGAGGAGCGATACCTGATGAAAACATAGATAGAGCAGCCGAAAAGACCTCTGGGTTAGATGAAGGGTAACAAGACATGTTATTTACCTTGAGAGTATCATGAGGATTACTCTCAGGGACAACATGTATGACGGTGTGTCATGTGGATCACTAGCTTGTGTCTTAGCATGTCTGTGAGAGACATGCTGAAGTTTGGATAGCATGCGATTCAACATCATCAGAGACAGAGACAACTATCTCTGAATCACATGTTTGTGTAAGGACCAAAGAAGAAATGGTGGAAGAAGAAGAAAGGGTTGTGAAAGTAGTACCTGATCCAGCTTCAGCGGAGCTGGCTATAACACTTTCAGTGACCGGAGTCGCTGAAAATGAAGGTAGTGTTGAAGAAACGGCAACAGATGCATAGACCGTTGTCGAGGCTGTGGATGGTCATCAATGTCCAGAGACTTCTTACCGACCATGGAGAAGCTTTAGTTGGCGACCTTTGGATATTCCTCCTTGAAGGCAAACTCCATGAAGGTAGCAAAGAATCCAGGGTACGGAATGAAGTGGTTCCTCTTCCCAGCTTTCACCTGTTGTACATGTCGCTGAATATGTAGTCCGCATAGTTCAACTTGTAGTTTGTGTAGAGAGCAAAGCCAAAATCTTGGAAGTGCTTGCTGGCTTGATCATGAGAGCCAGTCTTTGAACCCAATCACTGAATTACTTGGCTAAAAATGTATTTCCAGCAAGCTGGGAGGCGCTTCTTTTCCATCTTCGAACCCACAGATTTTGCTTCAGGGTTCTCCCATACGTAGCCAATAGAGTCTAAAAACTCCTCTATCTGCTCCCTAGTGGGCCTAGAGGCCCATTGCTGATTCTTACCTCATGAAGGGAGATGAAGATCATTTCTGAGAAACACCGAAGTGAAGGCGAAGGGGCCCAGAGTGGGAATTGTGAAGGCGATTGTAGGGAGCTTGTTTCCCTTGTCCGTAGTTAGTGTTGTGCAGTGACGGTGTACTAGAGAGCTTGAAGATGAGCAGTGATGCCAATGGGATTGTGCACAAAAGCATACATCAGTGGACAAGTCTTGATGAATGTTGCACCATCATTGAAATGAGATTTGTCAGCAGGGATATCCGCCAAAGCCAAGTAGTTGCATGGCTTGAAAGTTGCTTGTTCCAAGTCGAAGTTGCAGGCTGGGGATTTTGTTAGGACAATCGGGGCACTCTCGTCAGCTTGAGTAGTTTTGCTTGAAGGAAGGCATTTCTGTTTCAAAGATGGGAACACCAAAGAGGAAGATCATGGTTTAATATAGAAGGAATAAACCATAATATGTTTTTGGTACAAAGACTACCAAAACTGTAGAAGAAAAACAAGTGTTTTGATGAACAAAGATCAAAATACTTGCTATTAACACAATTTTTAGAAAATATTTTTAGAAAAACTTGGTTAAGAATACCAAAAATGGTCTTCTGTTCTAAGACGAACCCAGAACAGGTTTTGAGAAAGATTTAGGGTTTTATCACATTTATTTTAGATTTTAATTAGGATTCGATTTGCAACAAGAAGTTATAAAAAATTTAAAGATGTTATAAACGACATTGTTGTTTTAAATAAAGAATAAAGAGTTAGATCAAACCTTAAAAGTGAAAAACAAAGAAAAACGCATAAGTGCATGTTCTTGGTATTCTTGAAGAAAACTTGAAGATTCGAAGGAGATTCTTTCTTTTAGATAGTTATGAGCGCGTAATGAATCAAATGAAGAGAAGAATTTCTTAAATAGCAAGAGGAGAGAGAAAGAGGATAGCTAAACGACGGTTTTAGCTTTTTGAAAAGTAATGATGACCTAGCGCACGTTCCAAGAAAAGAGTGGGAAAGGAGTAGGTTGCCCTCCTTGTTTTGTTAGCTATGATTAGTAAATAGTATATATAATAGTAATAGTAAATTCTACGCTCCCTGGTTCAGGCCTTTCCTCTTAAATACGCGGTAACGCTAACTCATGTGCTGAACACAGGGTCAGTCACGGACCTCTTAGGTTTTTTCAGAAAGAACCAAAAAATACATCGTGGTCCGTCATGTGTCAGATAAAGGTCTGACGTGTCCTTTTCTTATTTGAAAATTTTGAAAATGATAATCATTTAAAAAAATGTCAATCATTATCCTTAAATTCTTCGTCAATAGACAATAAAGGATTGTCAGTGATGGATTTTTAGTTTGAAGACTTATTCTCTGGAAAAAAAAAACATTCAGAGAATGTAAAGATTTAGAAATTCATACTTGAGTGAGATAAATCAAGTATCGCTGAATCAGAGTTCAGAGAATGGAGAGTTTATTCAGCGTTTAACATACCAAGTTCGCTGATGAGTAGATTAAATCTAGTTTCATCAAGAGGCTTACGGAAAAGATCAGCGAGCTGATATTCAGTTGGTACAAAATGAAGTTCCACTTCTCCATTCATCACATGATCTCTGATTAAGTGATATCGAATCTCAATGTTCTTGGTTTTGGAATGAAATAAAGGGTTATTTGCAATTGCAATACCACTCGTGCTATCACAATAGATAGGGATTTTGGAAAGTTTGAGATCATAATCTCTAAGTTGACTTCTCATCCAAAGGATTTGAGCACAACAGCTACCAGCGGCTACGTATTCAGCTTCAGCAGTAGATGTGGACACATAGTTCTGCTTTTTACTAGTCCAACTTTTCAACTTACCACCTAATAGTTGACATCCACCAGTGGTGCTTTTCCTATCAATCTTGCATCCTGCAAAATCACTATCAGAGTAACCGATTAGATCGAACCCTGAGCCTTTGGGATACCAAAGACCCAGATGAGGAGTTCCTTTCAGATATCTGAAGATTCGCTTTACAGCGATAAGGTGAGATTCCTTTTGGTTCAGCTTGATATCGAGCATAGAGACGGGTAGAATACATGATATCGAGTCTACTCGCTGTAAGATACAGCAGAGATCCGATCATCCCACGATAGGCAGTGAAATAGACAGTTTCCCATATAGGTCCTTATTCAAAGTCAGAGGAGGTGCCATAAGGGTCTTCATTGCTGAGCATTGATTCATATCAAACTTGTTCAGCATGTATTTAACATATTTACTTTGACAAATGAAAATTACTTTGTCAGATTGCTTAATCTGCAAACCTAGAAAATATGTTAGTTTACCCATCATACTCATTTTGTATTATTTCTTCATTCTTTTTGCAAAACGAGTGCATAGTTTGAGTCTTGTGGAGCCAAAAATAATGTCATCAACATATATTTGAGCAAGAATAGTATGACCTTTATATTTTCTTAAAAATAGATTTTGGTCAATTTTCCACGAACAAATTTTTCTTTAAAAAGGTATTTTGGAAGAGTATCATACCAAGCTTTGGAAGCTTGTTTTAACCCGTAAAGAGCTTTTGGAAGTTTAAAAACATAACCAGGATGGTTTGGATTAGAGAACCCAGGAGGTTGTTCAACATAAACTTGCTCGCTGAGTTTAACCATTTAGAAAAGCACTTTTAACATCTATTTGAAAAACTTTAAAGTCTTTATGGGCAGCATAAGCTAAAAAAAGTCTTATGGCTTCTAATCTAGCAACATGAGCGAAGGTCTCATCATAGTCAATACCTTCTTCCTGTCTGTATCCCTGAGCAACAAGTCTAGCCTTATTGTGAATAACAGTGCCATTTTCATCTAGCTTATTTCGAAAGACCCATTTGGTTCCTATTAAAGTTTTATCAGATGGACAAGGAACAAGATTCCAAACTTTGTTTCTATCAAACTCAGTTAGTTCTTCTTGCATGGCAGAGACCCACCTAGGATCAGAGATAGCTTGATCTATCTTCTTAGGTTCAGAGAGAGAAATAAAATTTACATAGAGACAGATATTACTTGTACCTATACGAGTCATGATACCTGCATTGGGATCACCGATGATATTATTTATTGGATGATTTGCAATTCATCGCTGAGCTGGAGGTTGAGGAGACTGATCAACAATAGATTCAACAATTTTTCTCTTTCAGGGATAACGTTGGTTGTTTCAACAACAGGTACCTCATTATTTAATATCAATTCTGGAGGAGATTTAGAGGATTGATCAGTAGAAGATGAAGCTTGGTTATTCACTGAAGAATTTCCTAAAGAAGCATCAGATGGAGGAATCTGATTGAGAGGAGTGATGTAGATCCCTGATGATGATAGATCGTTGCTTGAGATAGGAAGATCAGGGATCCCATCATCATTAGTTTCAGCATTAGGTTGGTTACTGAAGTAAGTTTCAGGTTCCCCGTAATGAGATTTCATTCATTCTTCAGGGGTAGGAGTAGAATTTGTTGGGCGAGATTCATCAAAGTTGACGTGCATGGATTCTTCAACATGTTGTCTACTTTTGTTGAAGATTCTAAAAGACTTGGATACAGAAGAGTATCCAAGAAATATCCCATCATGAGTTTTTGGATCAAACTTACCCAAATGATCCCTATCATTCAGAATATAACATCTACATCCAAAAATGTGTAGATATTTCAGAGAGGGTCTTCTTCCATGAAATAGTTCATAGGAGGTCTTCTTGAATCGCTTCACTATCAGGGATCGATTCTGAGTAAAGCACGTTGTATTGACTTCTTCAGCCCAGAATTGAGTAGGTAGATGCGATTCGCTGAGCATTGAGCGAGCTGCTTCAATAATCGTTCGATTTCTTCTTTCAGCAACTCCGTTTTCCTGAGGAGTTCTCACTGATGAGAAGTTGTGAGTGATTCCTTTTTCTTCAAAGAAATTAATCAAGGTACTGTTTTTGAATTCAGTACCATGATCACTTCTCATGGAGCGAACGATAAGATTGTTCAGGACTTCCATTCTTCTGATAAATGCAATAATTACATCGGGTGTATCACTTTTAGATCGAAGAAAGAATACCCATGTGTATCTGGAATATTCATCAACTATCACAAGAGTGTACTTCTTTCCAGATAGAGATTGGACATTGACAGGTCCAAATACATATGGAGAAGCTGAAGAGGTGAAGTCACTGAGGAAACTTGTTTTGATCTGAAAGAGGCTTTTGTCAATTTTCTCTTTTCACACGCTGAGAAAAGAGATTCCTTTGCAAAGGTATGGTTAGGGAGATCCCTGACAAGTTCTTTTTGACACAATTCATTGATCATTTTAATGTTCAAATGAGAGAGTCTTTTGTGCCATAACCAGTTTATGTCTGAGGAGGCTCTGGAAATGAAGCACATGTTCTCAGAGTGAGAGCTATTCATGTTAATGACATACACATTTTCAACTCTTTTGCCTGTTAAGGCAAGTTTGTCATTAGAATCAGTGACATCACATCTATTCTTTAGAAATTGAACTTTGAAATCTTTGTCACATAGCTGAGTAACGCTCAATAAATTGTGCTTTAGTCCTTCAACGTAAGCGACTCGGCTGAATGAAGTAGCTTCATTGGATAGAATTCCATAACCTTTAGTGTATAATTTGCCATTTCCACCAAAGGTCATTGAGGGACCAGCTTCTTCCTTTTATTCAGAGAGCAGAGATTTTCTGTCAGTCATGTGCCTTGAGCATCCGCTATCAAGATACCAGATACCTTTGGAACTCTGCGTACAACAAAGGAATTAATTTTTCATAGGTACCCATATTACTATGGGTCCTGCTGTGTTAGTGGAAGGTGTGGCGGAAGAGCTACTAATTGAAGAATTTGGTTTAGTGGAATCTTCACCTTGGAAGTTTTACCAACCTTGGTGGATTTTGCTCTTGCTGAGTTATCAACTTGAGCTACTTTCTTTCCATGAGCTAATTTTTCAGCTTTGGAAGTATTAGGACATTTGCTGGCAATGTGGGTAGTTTCACCACAGTGATAGCATTTCCTATACTTGTGAATAGGTTTGGAATTGAAAGATTTCAGAGTGCAAGAAGAAATATTTTCAGGAGCAGAGCCTAGAATTCCTTTGTCTGATTTCCTTGGGGGTATAACAATATTTTCAGGGACAGGTATAAGGTCGATCTTAATTCTGGGAGTTGATCTCTAAACAGATTCATGTATTTTCTTCCCAGTTTTAGGATGACTTACTGAAGGAACAGAGGAGTTCTTCTGTTTCTGAAAGTTTTTGATTTTAGGAACGTGGTCAGGAACTTTGTTCTTGATCATTTTCTTAGAATCATTAGATTTAAGAACAGTCAACTTCTCAGTTAAATGAGGTTTCTGAGAAGAAGGATCAGGGATTGAGGAGACAAACACTCTGAATTTCAACATGGAACGATCATTCTCTGATTCTTCTTTATCAGGGTTATATCCTAACCCACTTTTGACTTTCAGAGGGATTTGAACATTGATGATCTCGCTGACTTTTATCAGAGGCCTTGCACCATCCTTCGATGGTAGCTTTTTCAGCCATAAGATCAGCGATGGCCTTTTCCCTTTCAGTGATAGCTTGTTGTCTCTCAATGTTTATGGTTTGATTTACAAAGACTTGATCTTTTAGAGTTTCTTCAATCTTTGTTAGTTCTTTGTTTTTTAAATGACAGTTTTTCAGTTGTTCAGAAAGATCAATATTAATTTGTTCAGCTTTAATCCTTCCATTTAAAGCATTGTAAAAATCAACAGTCATAACATCGAGGGCAGATAGGTTATCACTTTCAGGTACAGAGGAGTTTATTGGAATGTTTACCTGAGTTGAAGGAGACTCTGAGGAAGATGTTTCAGAGACTTCTTCAGCTTCCTCAATTCTTGCCATTAGACAGAGGAA
Organism: Silybum marianum; assembly: GCA_036898165.1. Taxonomy (NCBI): domain Eukaryota; kingdom Viridiplantae; phylum Streptophyta; class Magnoliopsida; order Asterales; family Asteraceae; genus Silybum; species Silybum marianum. The sequence continues at coordinate 6,271,149 of CM072540.1, read as the reverse complement.
AGCAATATCTTCTTCATCGGGGCCTGATTCATCAGATGTTTTGGCCCAATCATCTTCTTGATTTTTTTTTGAGCGGAAAACCCGGGCACATCTATTAAAAAAAACAAAAAATAAAAGGTTCAGGTTTCATCAAAATAAGAAACAAAAGAAAGCCAGCTTGGAGAGAAAACCAAGCAACAAGTAACCAGAACAAACAAAGACAAATAGAGACGACCAAGCAGCAAGCAAAGAACCATGTCCAAAGCCATATAAAAGCCACATCAACCTCCTCAAATTGCATCTCCATTGGCAATAGTACTGTGCCTACCGTTCCTCTTCCACGCCATTCTTTGGAGGATCACGCCCATAGCTTCATTGAACAACTTCTCAATGCTACTATTGCAATTCTCAAACAGCCTCCCGTTCCTTTCCTGCCAAATATAATAAACAGTTGCAGATAAGGACACCCTTTGCAGGGTAGACCATGAAGCATAGTGATCGTTGTTGAGGCGGTCCAAGATATCATCCCAGCTTTCCGGTATGTGCCGTAAAGAAACTTCCTTTTTCATCAATTCCCATACTCCTTTCGAGTAGTCACACTGAAAGAATAAATGGTTATGAGTTTCCAAGCATTGATGACACAAGAGGCATTTCATATCCGGGGGATCTTGTTTCCAGTTTAGAATGCGATCTTGTGTGGGCAACCGCATCCTACAAGCTAACCACATACATAGTGCATGTTTGGGGATGTAGGCTTTATTCCAAACCACTTTTGACCAAGTAACCGTTGCATGATCCTGTTCCATAGATGTTCAAGCGGTGTGAATAGTAAACTCAGATTGTATATTTTTCCGGTCTATCCAAGAAATTTTATCCTCCCCTTGCGAAAGCACTGGGACTGGAGTATTGGCCAATTGCGGGACCCGGGCGAGCATATCATTCGGCCAAGCATTGCCAATCTTCTGAATAACCTCACTGACTGTATCATGAGCCGTGAAGCCCAAGGAATGAATAGTTCGGTAAGTAATTAGGGAACTCAGATGACCAATTGGAAGCCATTTATCCTCCCAAGCATTTGTAGATGTCCCGTCACGGATTTGAATGAGGAAAAACTCCCTTATGTGGTCCCGAGTGCTAAGCATACTGCGGAAGATCCAAGACCACCAATCTTTCTTTTCCAGCGTCCAGAAATTCATTCCTTGGATATAGTGTCTACTTACCCATCTTACCCATAGGGAATTTCATTTTTGCACTATATCCCATATGTGCTTTGTGACCAAACATCGATTCCATAGGCCTAGTTTTTTGAACCCAAGACCCCCACATCTTTCAGGTTGGCAAGTCTCCTCCCAAGCAACTCGGCATTTCCCACGGGATTTGTCACCTTGGGCCCATAAGAAATCCCTAAAAGGGGATTCAAGTTCATAGATAATACCATCAGGAAACACAAATACCGACATCCAATAAACTTGGAGGGATTATAGAACTGATTTAATGAGTTGTCTTCTTCCGCCATAGGATAGGAATATGTTTTTCCAGCTAGTCAAACGGCCTTTAACCCTTTCCAAAAGGCCATTAAAGTCAGCCATAAGAAGTCTAACAGGAGACAGAGGCACCCCTAGATATCTGATAGGAAATACCCCTTGTCGAAACGGCAAGGTGTTTCTAATCGTCGCCTTAACATCTTCTGGCACGTTCCCAAAGAATATATCACTCTTTTCAAGGTTAGGTGCCAACCCATATTTCAGCTAGAACAACTCTAATGCCCTTTTAATGACTTCTACGGACAGAAGATCACCATTCGTAAAGACGAATAGGTCATCAGCGAAGCACAAGTAAGTAATATTGAAATATTCACATCCCTTATGGAACCGAAAACCAGCAGCCTCTTGAATACATCGGTTGAGGATAAGAGAAAACCCTTCCATTATGATCGTAAACAGATAGGGGGAAATAGGGTCTCCTTGTCTTATGCCCCTCTTTCCTACAAAAAAAACCATGTGTTTCTCCTTGTAAAGCAATGGAGTAGGAAGGGGTAGCAATCATTACCTGAATCCACTTAACCAAGGCCGGATGGAACCCAAAACCATTAAGCATGCAAATAACAAACTTCCAATTCACCATGTCATAGGTTTTCCGGATGTCTATTTTAAAAGCGCCTCTTGGTGCACCCGAGTTCAGGTGATACCCAGCCACAAGCTCTTGTGCCATTAGAATATTATCCGAAATCCTCCTCCCAGGGATAAAGGCCAATTGTGCAGGGTTTATTAGATAATCCAGCTTTGGTTTCATTCGATCAGAAATAATCTTACTGATGCATTTATATAAGACCGAGCAACAGGCAATCAGCCGAAATTCTGAAACCCTACTAGCATTAGAAACATTTGGGATTAAGCATAAAAGCGTATGGTTCAATTCCCTATCAAGCCTACCAGAGTAGAAAAAGTTATGAATTGCCCGCATAACCTCATTTCCAATCACAGGCCAAGCAGCTTTATAGAATTTGGCAGAAAAACCATCAGAGCCAGGGGCTTTATCATTTCCAATTTGTTTTAGCGCATCACAAATGTCTCCATATTCTATAGGCCCTATCATAAACAAGGATTCAGATAAAGTTAGCTTACGATCAAATAAATTTGAATTCATGTAAGGTTGCAAGCTAGGATCCTCCTTCCAAGAATAGATTTGAAATAATTAGTGAAAGTCTTTGGCACTTCATCATCGTAACTACAAATACCATGGGGATCAATAACCATAGAGACTCTTGAGGATGCCCTACGCTCCTGAACTGCATGGTGAAAAAACTTGGTGTTTCCATCCCCCTCGTTCAGCGATTTTACTTTAGGTCTTTGTTTAAGTAACAATTCCTCCATTCAGAGAGCTTGCTGATAGGCCATGTAAATATGAGCAAGGTCTTCATGTAGATCTTTATTTGTCGGATCAAACTCACACGTTATTTGAATCACATCCAGTTCTCCTTTAAGCTCCTTTGTATTTTTGCCAAGATCCCCCATCATCGATCGTAGTTTCCTTAAGTGCGGCTTTAGAGCTTTCTGTTTCTTCAAAACTTAAAACATAAAAGATCCCTGAATCGGGATATTCCATATTTCGGCCACCATCTGGAGAAAATGGGGATGAGATGCAACAATGTTATCAAATTTGTAACCCTTTACCTGCCGCCTCTTGCCGCCTTTGAACTTTACCATACCGACACAATGATCTGAGAGACCTCTAGGGAGGAACATGGTTGAACAATCCTGGAATCGATGTGTAAATGTGTTGTTGACAAGGATCCGGTCCAATTTCCGCATAATACCTCCCTCGCCCTTCGGTTTTTGATACCACGTAAATAGACATGCCGAATGTGGCAGATCATACAAATCCACATCCTCTAAACACGAACTAAAGTCATCCATTTCACCATTTCTTTCAGAGGATCCTCCATAACCATCATGAGGGAATAACATAGAGTTAAAGTCCCCCATAATTAGCCATGGTTTATTTCCCATAAATACTTTAAATTTACGGATACCCGACCATAATTCTTTCCTGCTAGATCCACTAGTGGCCCCATAAGCGATAGTAAGATAAATAGGCTCATCCTCCCCTCAGATGCGAATTTCACAATGGATGAATTGGAAATGAGATTCAAGAACCATAACATTCATGAAATTGGGGTCCCAGGCACATACAATTCTAGTTACATTGTCACTTTGATTTGTATTGGAAACCCAATCCCATCGACCAAAGAATTTAGAGCAAACATCACAAACATTTTTCCGAATTAAGTGTGTTTCAAGAATAGAACAAAAAACTAACCCATTATTGTGGACCAAGGATTTGACTTCCCTTTGTTTTGTCAAGGCGGTAAGACTCCGAACATTCCAGCATGCCATCTTAATCATGGGAAACATTGTTCGGACCACCCTCAGGCTTCGTCACACTTTTCCTTGTACCCGATTTTAACACACCATGGACCTCTCCAATCAGCTCGTCATCGTTAGTAGTGTGTCGACTATTTAGAGCAGCGAACCGATTAGGGTTTGGATTCTTCAGGATACCTTTGATCGGCTTACCCGAATTTTTGTAAGAGTTCATCACCGAATTCATCATGGAGTCATTATGAATTGGCTTTTTCCCCAGATCCTCTCCACCCTTATTGAGCTTTTGTACCCCCTGATCAGTTTTCCCCTCTGTAGGTGAGCTCGAAGGGTGTGTGGTGCTTCCTTCCATAGCCGCTTGGAACCTGTCAACTTCTTCAGCAATTAGGCATTTGCCTTTTTGCTGCTTTTTTTCAGATCTCTGTATTTATTTTTCAATTTAAAATACTTTTCCTTTTTATCAGAGTTCTGAGAGGTGGTGGGTGCAGCTACTTTCTTAGATCTACACTCACTAGCAAAGTGACCTTTTCACTGACAATTATAGCATATAGCAGATGCTTTTTCAGCGGGCAGAGTCTTTGACTTATCAGAGTCAGTGATAGTAGGATTTTTTCGAAAATTGCTCTTTCTAGCAAATCTTCTAAAGTTGTTTGTTAGAAGTGCTAAAGAGTTATCAAACTCAGAGATGTCGACATCAGTGAGTTCTTCTGAATCAGTTTGATTTAATTCAGTGATAGAGGTAATAGAAGAAGAAACTTGTTTTGAAGGTTCTACCTCTGAAGTCACTAGTGCCAAAGAAGTACTTTTGGCACCCTTGATATCATTTATGAGATTTTTCCTTAAAACCTGAGATTGCTCTTCATTTAAGAGCATTCCATATAAAGCACTAAGGGAGAGAGTTTCAAGATTCTTTGACAGTTTGAAACACGTAGTGTACACTCCTCATTGTTCAGATAGTGCCTCCATGAATTTTGTTAGAATTTCGGCATTAGAATATTCTCTGTTGATAGTTTTCATATCAATCAAGAGAGAGTTAAACCTTTGGTGAATTTGAGAGAGAGTTTCAACTTTTAAGTGCATAAAACTTTCATACTGTCTTACCAGATTAATACATCTAGTGATTTGGACTTCATCAGTCCCTTCATATTGAATACACAAGGTATCCCACATGGCCTTAGATGTTCTCATTTTCATTACAGAATGATAGACTTCATCTGGTAAAGACATTGCAATTATGGATCTAGCTTTAGAGTCTATAGCTACTTCCTTTTTCTCTTCTTCAGTCCATCGATCTGGAGTATTGATGATTCTCCTTTCAGTGATGGCTGGAGTGGTAGTGGTGGCAGGAACAGTAGCTAGCAGGGCTGTAGGAACAAATGGTCCATTTTCTAGATAGTAGGGGATATTAGGATCTGACCCTTCTAGGAATAGAGTCATTCTTTCCTTCCATAATGGAAAGTTATCACGGCTAAATCTTGGAGATTTAGCTAAAGATACATTATCAATGTAGTTTGTATTAGTATTAGTCATTTTTTAAAAAGTTTTGTGAGCAAATGTTTTAAAGATTTGCAAGAAACACTGCTCTGATACCACTAGTTGGTCCCAAAGGAGTCTACAAGAGTTCAAGGATATAGAAACAATTTGTAGAATGGGGGGGGTTGAATACAAACACACAGATTTTTAGTTTTTAAATTAGTTTATATTGAATAAATAAATTTACAGTTACAAGCGGAATTAGAACAAGTAAATAAACTTGTTCTTGTGTAACTTAAGAAATCACACAGTTTGATGCACAATGAAGAAAGAAAGAAAAGACACAGAGGAAATAGAAATAGAAATGATAGGATCCATTCGATTTCTTTAGCCCAGAAAACCATCTCTCTATAAATATTTAAGCGTGCGATCCGATCTGGATTATATATTTTGAGTTTCTGGGCGTCCATCATAAATTCTGATCGAACTCATAAGACCCGACATGTTTTTTTATCGAGCTACAAAGGATCGACAAGTTTCCCTTCACAATTTTCTGTGAGTTTTTATCGAGTCCATATGACCCGACAAGTTTCCCTTCATAATTTTCTATGAGTTTTTATCGAGTCCATATGACCCGACAAGTTTCCCTTCATAATTTTCTAAGAGCTTTTATCGAGTCCCCTTGGCCCGACATCCGAACTTATCGACTCAATAGGATCCGACATAAATTCTTATCGGACCTATAGGACCCGACATAAACTCTTATCGGATCTATGTGACTCGACATTCTCACTTGTCGCATCTTGAAGACCCGACATCCACTAATGTCTCATCCATACAGCCGAGAACTTCATACAGATCCCGACCAAAGCATTTCATCGACCACAGTTGAGTTTCAACCCAAGATTCCTTATGGTGTACAAAGAAAATATTCAACAGCCCTGCATCACTTTTTCATATACCCCGTGCTGACTCTCGGGAGGGGGATCATTATTCATGGATTTCATGCAAAGCCGGATTTGAAAATTTTTCAAGACAAAGGTGATTGGATTCTACATCTGGTTGGATTAATCAAAAGTTTGACTCTCTGCACTCATCATTCTGGAGTTTTTATTTAGATGCCAGTTTCAGTAAATGTTTGCTTTTATTATGTGCTAATTCTTCCTAACCATTTACTGTCTGGAGGTTTGATTGTGATCTAGAATGTTGAATGACGATATTCATTCATCTGATTAAGAAGACTGGATCTGAGTTTGGTTGCTTTCTGTTTTGGAAGTATTATGGAAATCGGCTATATTCTGAACAGTTATATGTCAAAGAAGCAATCTTCATCAAGAAATATCATCTCCCAGTTCGTCATGTTATATATTGTCTCGGTGATCCAAGTTCCTTGAGTTTATCAGATTAAAGCTCTTTACACATAATTCTTATTCAACTTACGGCTAAAGACAGATTCAATGTTTTTCTTACTGATTATGCACTGAGCGTTAAAGCTACTCGCACATGTGTCTTTGATTTATGCGGCTAACAGTTGTGTCGAGTTGTCTACAGATTGAAGTTGTATTTTGTGCAATCAGTGGCAGTTATAGCACATTGGATCTGATATTTTTTAGTTGAAACCAAGTACTAAGAGCTTATTTCAAGGGGGAGCTTGGAAGACCGAAGACACTAAAGGTTTTCCAAAGAAATCAAAGGGGAGAAGATTTGAAGATGCTTCCTTTATAAAACTTTAGGGGGAGATTGATAGGATCAAATATCCTAAATTAGGAAAGTTTTATAAAGTAGGAAATAATTTAATATAATATTCTAAATTGTGTTTAATTCCTTATGGGTTTGGGCTTACCATGTAATAGAAAACTAGTAAATAAAGGAGTCTAGGGTAGAGGATTCGTTAATGAGAGTCGTCTAAAGTACATTCGCGTTTGTAATCTTTAATGCTTTCATCAATAAAACATACGACTCAATGATTTATGTATTAATCCTCTATTGATCTTGTTGAATCGGACCTAACAAGAAAGTAGCATGCATGAAGATGAAGAAGATATCTTCATCTTATTTATACCCGTTTGCATTTAATGCAAGACAAAAGGTATATGCCACGTGTCAAGCTTTGATAGAAAGCTCGTCCTTTGTTCAAAAGCAATCATGTTTTTAGCCGCGTGTGAACAGTACCATATCAAATATGATGGGGACTTAAGAGACAATCCGTATGTCCTTCTCTGACATAGTATAAGGTTTGACTTTTGTGCATCGAGGATAAGATCAACTTTAATCTTGTCTGAGAGGCTTCACTTGATCGCTGAACTTGAAACTTCAAGGATGAACTTTCATAGTATCGCTGTGGCTTGACAAGACTTCACACTTTGGTTTAGATAATTCTTGCTATCACTGAACCGCTTCAGATCACTAGCTGATTATCTCTTTCTTCAGCTTGGTTTTCGACTTTCGCTGAATGTACATTTGGTGTGTTGGTTGATCTTCAGATCGTCAGAGGTAGACTTGAGGTTCCTGATTTTCAGCGATCGCTGATAACAATCAGCGTATGCTATTGCTGAATTTGAACTTAAGTTTACGAATGGAAATTCACTAAGTATATAGAGGAATCATGTTCAAATCACTGAGAGGAGTTATGATTAACAACGAAAGCTTTGCTTTTCATAAAAATGTAATTATGACCTTTGCACGTCCCTATGGTTAGAGTGGATAGGGAGACGTTATGGCCGACGTGTGTCAGAATTAAACTGACACGTCCTTTTTCACAAATAATAACAATATCTTTAAAGTAATAAATGTTATTCATTATCCTTAAAATCCTCTTCTCATTGAGAATAAATGCATTCTTAGTGATGGGTATTCTTTTCAAGAAGCATTTTCTGAATAAGAAGACATTTAGAGAGTGTAAGGAAAGAATTTCATACCTTAGTAAGATTTCCACACATATGTGAGGTCAGGATGAACTAATGAATTAGATTATTCAGTTTGTTATTATTAAAAGTTGTTGATCACTGAGAGTTTTCACTCTTCAGTGTTCAACATGCCAAGCTCGCTGATTAATACATTAAATCTTGTTTCATCAAGAGGTTTAGTAAAAAGATCAACGCGTTGATATTCAGTAGGTACAAAATGAAGTTCAATTTCACCATTTATAACATGATCTCTGATAAAAATGATATATGATCTCACTATGCTTGGTTTTGGAGTGAAGTACAAGATTATTTGCTATTGCAATGGCACCAGTGCTATCACAATATATAGGAATTTTAGATAACTGAATATCATAGTCACTTAGTTGGTTTCTCATCCAAAGAATTTGGGCACAACAACTCCCTACGGCTACATACTTAGCTTCACCAGTTGAGGTGGACATTGAATTTTGCATTTTGATTGTCTAGCTTACCGACTTTCCTCCTAGAAACTGACAGCCTCCAGTGGTGCTTTTCCTATCAATTTTGCATCCTGCAAAATCACTATCTGAGTAACCAGTTAGATCAGACCATGAGTCTTTGGGATACAAAAGACCAAAATTAGGAGTTCCGTTTAGATATCTGAAAATTTGCTTTACAGTGATCAGATGTGATTCCTTGTATCTAGATTGATATCTAGAACATAACCAAGTTGAGTACATGATATCTGGACGACTTGCTACAGTAGTGAGCCAATCATTTCTTTATAGGTAGTGACGTTCACATATTTCCCGTCAGGGTCCTTGTTCAATGTCAAAGGAGGTGCCACATGCTTTTTCATTGAAGAACTTTAAGTAAGATCAAATTACTTCAGCATGTCTTTAACAGTTTAACATACTTACTTTGACATATGAAGATGCCTTTCTCTGATTGCTTTATCTTAAAACCAAGAAAATATGTTAGTTCACCCATCATACTCATTTTATATTCATTTTTCATCCGTTTAGATAAACGAGTACAAAGCTTAGGTTTAGTTGAGCCAAATATGATTTCATCTACATATACCTGAGCAAAAATGGTATGACCCTTGTGTTTTCTAAGAAACAGGGTCTGATCAGGCGTTCCACGAACAAACTTCTCTTTTAAGAGATATTTAGATAAGGTATCATAACAAGCTCTGGGAGCTTGTTTTAACCCATAGAGAGCCTTTTCCGGTTTATATACATAGCCTAGATGCTTAGGATCAGAGAAGCTTCGAGGTTGGTCAACATAAACTTCCTCATTAAGTTTGCCATTCAGGAAGGTACTCTTAACATCCATCTGAAAGACTCTAAAGTCTTTATGGGCTGCATACGCTAGGAAAAGTCTAATTGCTTCTAGCGTGGCAACAAAATCAAAGGTTTCATCATAATCGATGCCTTCTTCCTATCTATATCCCTGAGCAACAAGTCGAGCCTTGTTTTGGGTAACTATGCCATTTTCATCTAACTTATTACGGAACACCATTTTGTGCCTATAACAGTTTTACCAGATGGACGAGGGACAAGATTCCAGACTTTGTTTCTCTGAAGCCCAGTCAGTTCTTCTTGAATAGCACTGATCCAATCTAGGTTAGTGATAGGTTCATCGATCTTCTTAGGTTCTAAGACAGAAATAAAGTTAATAAAGAGATAGATACTACCAATACCCCGTCGGGTTTTAATACCTATACTTGGATCACCTATTATCTTATCGATGGGATGATCTCGAGTCCATCGCTGAGCAGGTAGTTGACGGGATTGATCAAATATAGATTCAGCTGACTTGTTCAGAGGTTAAAGAGGATGCTTCAACAACTGCTTCTTTAGCATTTCCTAATATCCCTGGTTGAGATCCAGAAGGGTTATCATTCTCTGGAGTTTGATACTTGATAATTCAAGGATGAATCGTTGTTTGAAGTTTCAGATGGAGGAATATGATTAATAGAAGTGACACTTATTCATTAAAGGATGGATTTCTACTATTAATCACAGTAGGAATGATATGAGGTATGTCATCATCATTTGGTTCAGTACAAGGAGTATTGAAGTATGATTCAGGTTCCCCATAGTAAGACTTTATCCAGTTGTCCAGCTCTTCATCGCCTTCAAGGACAGGAATGAAGTTTATTGAACGTGATTCATCAAAGTTTACATTAATGGTTTCGTCAACATGTTGTCTTCTTTTGTTGAAGACTCTGAATGCCTTGGATATTGAGGAGTACCCAAGAAATAAACCATCATCAACCTTTGGATCGAATTTTCCAAGATGATCTCTGTCATTCAGGATGTAACACTTACATCCAAATATGTGTAGAAAACTCAGAGATGGTTTTCTTCCATGAAAGAGTTCATAGGCTGTTGTCTTGAATCTTTTAGCTATCAAGAATCGATTATGAGTGAAACATGTAGTGTTAACTTCTTTAGCCTTAACTTCTTTAGCCCAGAATTAAGTTGGTAGATGATTTTCGTTGAGCATTGAGCGAGCTGCTTCAATGATCACTCGATTTCTTCTTTCAACAACACCATTTTGTTGAGGAGCCCTCATAGAAGTTATGAGAAATTCCTTTGTCTTCAAAGAAATTAATCAGTGTATAATTTTTAGATTCAGTGTCATGATCACTTCACATGGAGAGAACAGTAAGATTATTCAGAACTTCCATATTCTTGATGAAGAAAATGATTTCGTCTGGAGTGTCACTTTTGGATCTAAGAAGGAATACCCAAGTATACTTGGAGTAATCATCAACAATGACAAGTGTATACTTCTTTCCGTATAGGGATTGGACATTGACAGGTCCAAAGAGATCCATATGGAGTAAGTGAAGAGGTGTGATCACTGATGATACTTGCTTTCATCTAAAGCTTGCTCTTGTCAATTTTCATTTTTCACATGCTGAGCAAAGAGATTCATTCGCAAAAGAATGTTTAGGGAGTCCATTGACAAGTTCTTTTCTTGATAAATCATTTATCATTTTGAAGTTCAAATGTGATAGTCTTTTATGCCAAAGCCAATTTACATCTAGAGAAGCTTTAGAGAGAAAGTAAATATTCTCTGAATGAGAACTATCCATGTTGATGACATAGACATTTTCAGATTTTTTGCCTTTAAGAGCAAGTTTGTCATTTATATCAGTGATAGCACATTTTTCCTTTGTGAACAAGACTTTAAAATATTTATCACAGAGTTGACAAATACTCAATAAGTTGTGCTTTAATCCTTCAACATAAGCAACATGATTGAAAGAGGTTGCCCCATTGGTCAGAACACCATAATCTTTGGTGTATTCTTTGCCTTTTCCACCAAAGGTCACTGAGGGACCTTTTTCTTCATTATAATCAGCGACCAGGGTTTTTGTTCAAGTCATATGCCTTGAGCATCCGCTATCGAGATACCAGATACCTGTAGCACCCTACATAGGTACCCATAGGACTATAGGTCCTGCAGAGTTAGTGCAAATGTTAGAGACAACATCTTTCTCTTTCTCTTAAGATTCTTCTTCAGTGGACTTTGTCACCATAGTTGTTTTACCAACTTTGGTAGATTTCACTTAACTGATTCCTCAGTTTTAGCTATATTCTTTCTGTGAGATGTCTTCTCAGCTTTGCTGACATTAGGGCACTTGCTTGCAATGCGAGTAGTTTCCCTACAATGATGGCACTTTCTATATCTGAAAGATGGTTTAGTACCAGAAGCATGTAACATAGAGGGCTTAAGGTTTTAAGGACCAGGACCAAGAATTCTTTTTTCCATAGACCTTAGAGGAACCACAAGATTCTCAGGTTTAGATGGAGTAAGATCTATCTTGATTCGAGTATTTGATCTCTAAATAAATCCAGGGATCTTCTTTCCTGAAGTCGAAGGATGACTCACTAATAGAGTAGACGGACTCTTCTTCAGTTTAGGAGCTTTCTTGACCATAGGAACATGATTAAAGAACATGTCTTTAATCTTCTTCCCTGAGTCTTTAGAAAGGGGTTCAGAAGGTTTTGACTCAGGTGTTGAGGAACAATGAGTGGAAGTGTCAAGGATAGAGGATACAAAAGTTCCAAACTTTAGCATAAAAAGATCCTTAAAAGATTCCTCCTGATTAGGAGAGTATCCCATACCACTTCTAACCTTAATGGGGATCTGCGCATTAATGATCTCACTTGCCTTTACATAGGCTTTGCACCATCCTTCAATGGTGGCTTTTTTAGCTTTGAGATTTGCGATGGTCTTTTCACGATCAGTGGTAGCTTGTTGTTTCTTAATGCTTATAGTTTGATTTACAAAGACTTGGTCTTTAAGATCTTCTTCGACCTTAGTTAATTCTTTGATTTTAAATGACGATTTTTAAGTTGTTCAGTTAAGTCGTAGTTAATTTGTTCAGTTTTGGTCTTACCATTTAAACCATTGTAGAGATCAATAGTTAAGGTGTCGAGAGCCGACAAGCTATCAGATTCAGGGATAGAAGAGTTCTTCATATTTGATACATGAGAAAACGAAGATGAAGGGTTTTCTGTTGAAGAGGTTTCAGCGACTTCTTCAGTTTCTTCAATTCTTTCCATAAGGAAAATAAGAGTTATGTCTTCTTCATCTGACCCTGAGTCGTTAGTGGTGTCGGCCCAGTCAACTTCTTTAGCGACAAATCCTTTTCCTTGGCGTTGGGATTAATTCATCTTTAGATACTTATCCTTTAACTTGAAATATTTATCATCTCTGGGTTTGACAGGCATCTAAGAGGTAGATGGAACAACAACTTTCTTAGATCTGCATTCACTCGGAAAGTGACATTTGCGTTGACAGTGTTAAAACATATTGCAAAAGCTTTATCAGTAGAAGATATCTTTGACTTGTCAGAGTCAGTGATAGAAGGATTTCTTCTAAATTTGCTCTTTCTGCCAAACCTTCTAAAAGTATTTGTCAAAAGGGCCAGAGAATCATCAAATTCTGACAGATTAGCGTCAGAAATTTCCTCAGAGTTAGAATGGTCTAACTCAGTGATAGAGGTAATAGTAGAAGAAACTGTTCTCGAGATATCAGCCTCTAATGACACTAAAACCAAGGAAGAGCTTTTGGAACTTTTAGTGGACTTTAAAAGTTTTTTCTTTAAAGCTTGAGATTGCTCATGATTGAGCAATTGTCCATATAGAGCACTTAAAGAAAGAGTTGCAATGTTATTTGACAGTTTAAGACAAGTAGTAAATGTGTCTCATTTTTCGGGAAGAGATTCCATGAATTTTGTCAGTACTTCTGAGTTCGAATATTCTCGCCCAACGGTTTTCAGATCTATGATCAGACAGTTGAATCTTTGGTGAATTTGAGAAAATGTTTCATTTTTCCCATAAATGAAGCTTTCATACTGTCTCACTAGATGAACTTTTCGAGATATCTAAACCTCACTTGTTCCTTCATGTTGAATATTGAGAGTATCCCACATGGATTTAGAGGTTGTCATTTTCATGACCATAGGATACACATCATATGGCAAATACATGGCAATAATAGACCTAGCTTTTGAATCAACAAGTAGTTCTTTCTTATCTTCCTCAGCTCATTCATGTGGAGCTTTGAGAATACGTCTCTCAGGAATAGGAGGAGTGGTTGTAGTCTCTAGGACTGCAGGAATTAGAAATGTAGGAACAAATGGTCCATTTTCTATATAGTAGGGGATCTTAGGATCTGACCCTTTCTAGAAATAGAGTCATTCTTTCCTTCCAGACAAGGAAATTATCTTTGCTAAATTTAGGAGGCTTAGAAAGTGATCCATTGTCATTGTAGTTTGTATTTTGATTAGCCATTAAAAACAAGATTAGTTTTAAATAGTAAAAGCAATAAACACTGCTCTGATACCACTTGTTGCTCCATATGGTGTCTACAAGAATGTATACGTATAAAATCAGTTTGTAGAGCGGGGGTGCATACAAACACCACTTTTTAAGTTTTTAAATAAGTTTATTGAGATAAACAAATTTTACATGTTATAAGAGGACTAACAACAAGTTAAACACCTATTCTATTACAACCTTAGAATCACAAAGTAATTTTGATGCACAAGAGATAGAAGAGAAAATATCAGATGTTCGAGAAAAGAGTTAAGTATGCATGAAGATGAAGAAATGGTTCTTCATCTATTTATACCCACTTCATTATATGCAAGTCAGAGGGTACATGTCACGTATCAAGCATCCATTGGAGACTTGTCCGTTGTTCATAAACTAACGATACTTTTAGCCGAATATCAATAGTGACTCTATCAGAGTTGGCTAGCACATGAGAGGCAATAAAGTATCTCCATACGTACTTTCCGACAAGAGTATGGGAGTTTGACGTTTGTGCATCGAGGATAAGATCAACTTTGATCTTGCTTTGTAAGGTTCATTTGATCGCTGATATTAAGGTTTCAAGGAGAAATCCTTCAGGTATCACTGAGGCATACACAAGATCTCACACTTCTTCAAAACGAATGTTGCTTTCACTAAACCGCTTCAGACCACGAGCTATCCATCTCTATCTTTAGTTAGGTCTTGGACTCTCACTGAAGGTTCTTTTGGTGTGAGTGTTGTTCTTCAGATCTTCTAAGTTCAGATAGTGTTCTTGAGTTTCAGCGATCACTGAGTGCAATCAGTGTTTGCTCTCGCTGAATTTGAATAGTAACTAGAACTTGGATTTTCACTAAGTATATAGAGGAATCATATTCAAATCACTGCAGGAGCTTGGATCAACATAATGCCCTCAATTCAATGCCTCTAATCTCACATCATCCCTTTGTCCTTGCTGGAGCTCTCGACCACATAACTTCCCTAAAAAATGTTTTCAGTTTTATAAAACGCGAGGGTTAGCCCAAATGCCTAGTGAATTCCCTAATACCACAGTTAAAGAATGCATGACAGTTAAAACCTTTGAAAGAGATTAGTCATGTATAATAACTCAAGCACACCATCTCATTATTACAAATACATGTCGCAACGGTAGAACACGCTAATAATCACTCACACTTGTGACAAATTGGTCGGGCTCATACTTGCCCTATGATTAAGGTCTTATGAAACGAATTCATATCCCTTAGATGGGTACACACTTCTCAACAATTAATTATTCACAATTAACGCATAGAATAGTATAATCATACATTATCATTTAAATGAATAATCATATGATTAATAAAGCTCAATAAGGGAACTCGCCTGCAGTCCAAAGCTTTAATACACACTCTAAGACGAGATAATCTCACAACAGAACACCTGAATTCATCAATTAGAAAATGTGTTAAACCTCCTCAATTATCCCACCAATCCCACTTTTAAATACCTTCTAAAGACACGCTCTTAAACAACGCCCTAGAACTAACCCACGACGAGAATCGACGAATTTCAAAAACACCCAAACAAAAACTCGCACGACCTGCAACGCAACCCATGTCGCAGCTGAGGTCTTGGCACCTACATAGTCTGGACATTTTATTTTCAACCCAAAAATCTACATTCTACATTTCAAAATCGATTTTATGCATTTATAACATAAAACCAAGTTATTTGAACATTCCCAAAGGTTCTAAAACGTAGATAAACATCTAAATGTGATCCAATTTCATTATTCTCAAACTAAAAACTCTGCCAATCTTTCTAAATGAAAAACTCCAAATTCATGATTGATTAGCAAAAACCCCAAAGATTTAACAAAAGAGAAATGGATTCTAAGCATCAAACAACGATTAGCTTCCATTCCTATGAAGGTTTCCACTATAAAATTCGTTTTACCCACCAAGAACAACTTATATCAAAAACCCTCAAAACAAAACCCTAAAGGAAAAATGGATATTGAGCAAAACTTTCATAAATCAACATGGTAAAACGATTTTAAACTATAAACCGCACTAGATTCAATCCCAAAAATGATCTTACTACAAAAATCCTTATTTCAATCAACAAATAATCACACCAAATCAAAATCCCCAAAACATTAAAACTCTAAAAAGAATGGTGAGATTTACATTAAACAAAGAAGAATAGTTCATACCTTAATGAGAAAATCCATTGAATCATTCTTCTTTCTTTAAAAAAATTCAAAGCTTTCTCTCCAAGTTTTCTTCCAAAGGAACACTCTCTCTCACACACATAACATGAAGCATACGATTTGCACAAATGAAGAAATGCGTGCAAAACCCCTTTTTGATCCCAAATTACATATTTGGTCCTCGTACAACAAGCTTATTTACCAAGTTTTCCCTTAAATTCCAAAAGTATTTCAAATAAGAAATTGGGTTATTACAAAGATGATCAGAGAGGTTGCCGGAGAAGATGATGGAGAGTTCGTCAAACAGGGTTTGAGGGTCGGGGTGGGATTGGGGTGCATCAATAGGTTGTACAAAACTTTAACATTTGTACATTGAAATTTAATTTAAAATGGAAAAGGAACAAATAGGACTTTGATAAAAGAAAAATATAAATATAAAAGTGTAAAAAGACCAAAATACCCTTTAACTTAACTGAATTTTTTAATAGAGTTAACGATATTGTTCAAATCCAAAACAAAATGGCAACCAAAGGGACCAAATGTGAAGCAAAATAGCAACCACATTGACCAAAACTTTAATTATTTCAAAAGAGGGACGAGCGTCGATAGTATGTGATAACCACAGGGACCAAAAGTGTAATTTACTCATAATATTATTATACAAAAAGAGACTAAACTACATTTGGTCCCTCTGGTCAGTAAAAAGTAATATTTTTTTGTCTCTGTAACTTAAATATTGCAAGATATGTTAGGTCTGAAAATGTTGTATCCGAAATCACAAATATTAAAAACATGAAGGGTTAAAGTGTAAAGTCAACAAAGTCATCAATTAGGAATGTTTAATTATAGGAATAGATTTATTATGACAAAAGGAAAAGATCTTATTGTATAAAAGGCAAGTGTATAATGCCTTTATCTCTTAGTTTCCTTCGATAAATGTCATACATATAAATAGAGGATTAGGGCAAGCATTAGAGGTTGGTCATTCATTAGCGAGCTTATTAGAGAATATTTATTCATATAGTGATTAAGCACTTATCGCTTATTACTGTAATCACATATCACTGCAAGTGAGATATACGACATAAGGTGTTCCAATTAATATTGTTCTTGCTGTTACATTGTTACCTGATACTGGGATCCACAAGATAGTTATCAAAAGTGCTGCGAATACAAAGGGGGAGATTGTTAGGTCTGAAAATCTTCTATCTGATATCACAAATATTGAAGACATGAAGGGTCAAAGTGTAAGGTCAACAAAGTCATCAATTAGGAAGGTTTAATTATAGTAATAGATTTATTATGACGAAAGGAAAAGATCTTATTATATAAAAGGCAAGGATATGATGCCTTTATCTCTTAGTTCCCTTATTACGATAAATGTCATACATATAAATAGAGGGTTAGGGCAAGCATTAGAGGTTGGTCATTCATTAGAGAGCTTATTAGAGAATATCTATTCAAATAGTGATTAAGCACTCATCAATTATCATTGTAATCACATATTACTACAAGTCAAATATATGACATAAGGTGTTCCAATTAATATTGTTCTTGTTATTACATTGTTACCTGATCAATATTGGGATCCACTATTGGTATCATAGCAGAAGATTATATCGATTTGGAGTAATTTGAAGATTTCTTGAAGAAAAAGGTGCATACGACTCTTTGCGACTTTTGGAGATTAAAGGTATTGCCATCTGTTTTTTTTATATTCGACTTTGATATAGATCTTTATCTGTGTGTTTCTACTCTTCTATCAAGTCGATTTCACCAAAAAGTTTTGATTTTTAAAGTTTTTTTTGTTCTTTTTCAAAGTTGTTGTTACTGTTTCACTCATTATCACATTGATTTTGACGTGTTTGGCCAAAACTCCAAGCTTTAAAGTTGGTTGCAATTGTCTTACGACCAACATATTAAAATTTCATAAAATTTGGACAATTTTTTGGTCAAACCTCAAAGTTCTCGGGTGACAAAGGCCCGAGAACAGTAACTCCTCAGGTCACAAAGGCCCGAGAACAGTAACTTCTCAGATGACTCCTCGGATGAACAGTAACTCTTCGCGTTCCAAAGGTGAACGGTAACTTTTCATAATTTTTTAATTTTTCGCATGCTTTTATTCGTTTTTAGATAAAAGTGACAGTTTTAAAGTTGATTAGAATTAATGTGTGCATACCATGGTAAAATTTCATAAGATTTGGACAAGTATTTGGTAGAACTTCAAAGTCCTCGCATGAATAGTAATCTCTATTTATCGCATCCCTAAACTTGACAAAATTTAATTTTTTCCTTACCCATATTTATCTTAATTACTTAAGACCTTCTTGTCCATAGAAAAAACTCAAGAACTTTTTTCCTTGTAGCTTTTTCCAGTCAAGAAACTTTTAGTAATTATTATAAATTTTGGTAACTATTTATCATACTCACTTTTAATTATTTAGACCTTCTTGCCATAGAAAAACTCAAGAACTTTGTTACTTGCAGCTTTTTCTAATCAAGAAACTTTCACAATTGGGTTGGATTTTGATAAAATTGTCAGTTTTTTTCTTGTCCATAAAAAGACTCGAGAGCTCTATTCCTCGCATCTATTTTTAGTCAAGAAACCTTTGTTTTCGTTTTCGTTTTCATTTTCGTTTTCGTTTTCGCTTTCGCTTTCGTTTTCTCTTTTGTTTTCGTTTTCGTTTTCGTTTTCGTTTTCGTTTTCGTTTTCGTTTTCGTTTTCGTTAGACTCAAGATTTAAATTAATCTCAGTTGGTTCTCATTGATTTTTTCTGAAATTTTGGGAAATTGAAACCTTGGCCTTTCTTGTCCATAAAAAGACTCGATAACTTTATTCCTTGCAGCTCTTTTTAGTCAAGAAACCCTAGTTATCTTTCCTTAGAATTATTAATTAAATTTTTCCTTACAACCAAGTTGATTAACCCAATTCTCGCACATAAAGGACTCGATAAAATTTTGTCCTCGGGTCTGCTTCATTCGAGAAAAGCGTGTTCTCGATTAGTTGGATCCGAGATCCTTGGTCCTTGAATCTCTTTGATCCGAGCAACTTGGTTCTCGCACCCATTGACCCGAGCTCTTTGGTCCTCGATTCCATTGACCCGAGAACCTAGCTTCTCGCATTCTTTGAACCCGCGAACAGTTGTATGAATTGATTCAAATCGTTGATCTACGATCATTTCGTCAGGTAACCAGTGCTTATATTTTTGTTACACGAGCTAACTCTGTATTTGAGTTATACAGGTTTTAGTTCAAGATGAGTTCTCAAAATCAACTTTCTGATCTCAGTGCTGAAATTGAAAGACTTGAAGCAAGACACACGAATAACATGAAAGTGCTTGAAGAACTTTTAAGAGAACATGTTGTCCTCAAATCTAAGTTTCATAACTCAGAACAAACAAGAAAATCTTCGAAAAATGAAAATGAGTTTTTACAAGCACAACACAATGAGCATTCTAGTAATACAAATCATATGAGGTATGAAGACTTTTGCAAAAAGAAAAATCTTGAGTTGATAAAAATAAATTTTGATCTGAAAAAACAAAATTTCTGGGTTAGAAAAGCTTATAGATTCTGAGACTTATAGTATTGTTCTTTCAAGAAAAATATCTGAATTTGTGGAATGTGAGAAATAAAGGAAATTAACTTCCGATGACAAACACAAGTTTGAGATTGAGCAAAAAGTTTTTGAAAGAAAAATTAAGACTTGTGAACTGACCATTCAAAAACTTTCTAAACAAGTGTCAGATTTTGAACAAGTTGTGATTTTAGAGAGAAAATCATCTCAAACTAAATGTCTGAAGCTATCAAAGCCACTTTCTGAGCTACTGAAAATTCTAGATGATGAAAGAAAAGTGTTTGAGACCGATAAAACGAATGTAATCAAGAAAAGTGTTTTGATCGTTGCTAATAGCAAAAATTTGGAAAAAGTTTTTGAAAACGAAAGGAAAGCTTTTGAAGAGAAAATTGGTAAACTTTCAAACAAACTATCTGTTCTAGAAACAAATCTTGTGAATGAACGGCAAATGAGATCCGAATCTCAAACAAAATATGATCTGATTATGGAAGAAAGAAATCATCTTTTATGCAAAATCACATAACTTGAAGGTTATAAAACTACTTCCAGTTCAATTCTAAAGATGAATCTTCTTTCTCCAAAAAGTGTCTATAAGAATAACTCGTCTTCAAGTATTCAACCGAACAGTTATTCTAACAACTCCAAATCATACAGTTTTCCAACCTCGCGGACTCATAATTCTACTTTGTCTCATAATGATTTTGTTGTTAAATCCAGTAATTTTAATAATTTTAAAGTGGTTTGGGGAAAGAAGTCAACTACATATGATAGTGTTGGAAATATGCCACATATATCTCCTTTAGTTGATGCAAAATCATTTGTTTCCAAGACTGATTTACCTTATTTTGTCAAATCAATCAATCAGCTAATCAGACTAAATTCCACAAATCTTTGTTGTTCTACTTGCGGAACAAATTATTTTGTTGATCAAAGGTTCGTTCATAAATGGTATGTTACTTATAGTATCCCCAATCCCCATTTATTGTTTCTAACGCTAACTCCAAGGACCCAACAAAGTTTGGGTACCAAAATCTTTTTAATCTGTTTTGTAGGAATGGCATATGTGTTCTAGTATAGAATATTCACATTACATGACTTGATCATCCAAAAGGTTATGTTGTTTTTGAGGGGGAGTACCATATCTTACATACTTCAGTTCTAGCTTCATAGTACATTAGCTATGAACCTGCTCTTATTATGACATCTAAATACCTCAGTTCAGAACTCGGACTTCAAAGTTCCAACTCTTTGTGTGTGATAGTATTTAGAAGTTTCAATGGTCAATCCAGAACCGGAAGGACCTACCAATGAAACACATCCCTAGGTTAGATATTTTGAAAGGGTGTGATTGAGATAAAATTGAGTGCTTATCAGATAAAAGAAAATGATGAGAGTGTGACAATACTTAAAAGAAAATATTTGGTCTTTACCAAACCTAAACAGTTATCCGGGTAGCCACACAATCTATTCATTCTAGATTCTTTGGAGATGAATATTGAAATAGACAGGGATCCAATGTCGATAACTTGTGTCACCCCACCTAGCTACTCAAGTATCTCACAAAAGGTGTTTATTTCATATATCACGGAGATTAAGCTTATCATCTATCTAGTCTTCACTCGGAAGATTTAGATATTGAAACAAGATGACACATCTCCGGTCTTCGAACTTCATATTCTATATTTCATTTAGTCTTTTGAGCCAAAATATATACAATTTTTTTCACTTTGCATGAGTCTTTGTGATTCAAATTATATATCTTTGTGTTTATGCCGGAACAGTTTGAGAAGTTAGTTTTATAACTTACTTCTGTGATAACTGGAAGTCCTATCAGTGCTAACCCGTTGCCAACACTAAATATAGGCCATTTAATTGAATTTATTTTTTGATTTAAGTGATAATAGTTGTTATTTGTGCTTCTATGTTAGCTCTTTACCCATACGTGATTGATCACTCTAATTTGATTTTTGTCTTTGATCATTCATAATGCTTTGGATTCTCCTAATCATTATGAGGGGGAGAAAGTATATATTCAAAGACACGTAAAAATATCACTCGGAAAAACGACTTGAAGTTTATCGCATCTCAAAGATCCGACAACTCAGTTTATCGATTCATATTGACCTGAGCTCCCAGGATCTCGGATGAACCTATCCAAGCATAGTGTTTTTCTCAGATATCAAAGACCCAAGTTCTTTCCGAGTTCTTTTTTGCCCATCTGTTCCATCCGCGAAGTTGTAACATTTCAAAATGTGGCATGACCTTTCCACGCATCTCAAAGACCCAAGGACCCTCCTTGCATCTTCTCGTGTATTTTTTAAGGAAGATTTTACCCTATGACTTCACGGCTCCTTCGACATTCTGTTAATGAAATTTATGCTAATTTTAAGGGGGGGCTACGTAGCTTATCATGTGATCATAATCGTAGGGGGTGCAAAAGATTGCAAGATGAAGATTTCTTGACAAAATTTCATCGTCTTCAAAAGTGCTTATTTGATTAATTGTAATCTCGAATACAAAGGGAGAGGTTGTTAGGTCTGAAAATGTTGTATCCGAGATCACAAATATTGAAGACATGAAGGGTCAAAGTGTAAAGTCAACAAAGTCAGCAATTAGGATGGTTTAATTATAGGAATAGATTTATTATGACAAAAGGAAAATATTTTATTGTATAAAAGGCAAGTGTATAATGCCTTTATCTCTTAGTTTCCTTATTATGATAAATATCATACATATAAATAGAGGGTTAGGGCAAGCATATATTGATTAAGCACTCATCGATTATCATTGTAATCACATATTACAACAAGTGAGATATATGACATAAGGTGTTCCAATTAATATTGTTCTTGTTATTACATCGTTACCTGATCAATACTGGGATCCACATGATAGTTATCATGGTTTACAAAAAAAAACGTTTGGATTTAATCCCTCCATCTAAGACCATTAAAAATTATGTTAAATAAGATTCATTTTTGTTTTTTTTTTTGTTCATTTTTTTTGTCTATTACCTCATCAAAAATCATAGAGACCAATATAATAAAACCGATTTTATTCGGGAAAATAATTTTTTTTGATAAAAAAACTAAGATGTTTTTTATTAACGGAATTTTTTAATAGTCATTATAAGAAGGGACAAATTCAAACGTATTTTAATCATCTAGTAATTTCAAAATTGTAGTGACGAAAAGGATTATTTTTTACAAATAATAGGGACCAATTTGTAGTTTTCTAAGAGAAGCTACATGAAACCTGATAATAAATAAATAAATAAATAAGAGTAAATTATATGATGGTTCCTATGGTTTACAGAAAATCACACTATGCGTCCCTAAATCAAAATAACTATAGAAAACGTCTTTATGGTTTACATTTTCACACGTATGGTCCCTTTGTCCTAACATTGTTAGATGATTCTGTTAGAGTAAGTTAACTTTAAGGGTGTTTTAGTCTTTTTGTTGTTTTTTATTGTTGGTCCCTAACAAGATAATGGTTATTAAGTAAAAGATTTGTAGAAGGGGGGTTGAATACAAATACACACAATTTTTCATTTTTAAATTCCTTAATATTGAAATATTAAGAATTACACTTAGAAAACAGATTGTTGCGGAAAGAACAGATAAATCTATTCTAACAATCTAAAACACTTAGTAAACAGGAAAATAACTAAACACAAAGAAAGCTATTTAACATTGTTTTTCTCTGCTGAATCAACTTAAGTACTTAGAAGATATCTTGTTGAAAGCGTATTTTGCATGGAAGCTTCTCTTCTCCTTTTATAGTGCCCATGCATTAAATGCATGTGGACACTTGTCACAATACCATTTGCTTGCAGTATATTCAATGGACAAAAGATAGTACCATTCCTTAAACTATTAGAAAATGGTTGGTGTCATTCCTCATAGTACATAAAGGAGATGTCACTGTTCATCTTTTCTCCATGTCTTCAGTTGTCACATCAAGCCTTTTCGCAATAAGACAAACAATCCTTTTCCTGAGATTTAAGAAGAATGTTTGAACTTAAGGCTTGATGCACACGTTCTTGTATTTATTGTGACAAAAGGTGTATCTTCATAAATGCCATCCGAGCTAACCAGATAAAGCATACTAGCCGAATATCTCAAAGGATATATTCGGCTAGTGCCATGTATTTGGCTAGTAGCCAAGCCGATTTTGTTCTAAGCATTTCGGCGACTATGTGTTTTGGATTCAGCTTCAAGTCTGGATTTTAATCGGTGAACATATCTTCATTTCCACAATGTTGATATGTTTCCTTTGTATCAGCTAGTCTTCGATTTGCTGAACTTGTTGAGCAATGTCAGACTTCTTCAAAAAACCTAAAATACAACATACATAATCTAAGTAAGAAATTGAGGGGTCATCACCAAATCATCTGTGACCCAACATTTATTTTTTATTAAAAAAATTATCCTTTAATTTCAAAACCACAGGGACCAATAATGCAATTTACTCCATCAACCACCGTGACCATCCCTTAATTCCTCCATCAACCATAGTGACCGTCCCTCAATTCCTCCATCAACCACCGTGGCCCACCTTCCTTCCTCCCACTAGCCTCCATCAACCACCGTGACCCACCCTTCTTCCTCCCACTAGCCTCCATCTTCACCTTTATTTTCAAAAAACAATTGGTTTTATTATGCATATACACATATAGTGATCCATGTGTTTTTTCATGCGATCAAGAACATCAGCTTAAGCAATAACTCAAGTACATTGACTTAGTGATTTAATACACCTGGTTGTGATGAAGATGTAGAACAGTCGTATTTGAAATGAAAATCATCAAAATCAACAGGTTTAGGAACAAATTAA
Organism: Silybum marianum; assembly: GCA_036898165.1. Classification (NCBI taxonomy): domain Eukaryota; kingdom Viridiplantae; phylum Streptophyta; class Magnoliopsida; order Asterales; family Asteraceae; genus Silybum; species Silybum marianum. The sequence continues at coordinate 6,246,481 of CM072540.1, read as the reverse complement.
CAGGTTTAGGAACAAAATCAACAGGTTTTAGGAACATGATCAACAAAATCAACAGGTTTAGGAACATAATCAACAAAATCTTTGATAGTGTAATATAAACCCTAGATTGAAAAATCTAAAACCAAACCCCAAAACTTTCCATATTCTATTATCCCATATCTTTAGGAGTCTTTCTTTATTTTTTATTTGATTTATTTCCTTTTAGTTTATCCTTTCCAAATTATTTAATTTGGATTGCTTTTAGAAATTATAAGTAGGAGATGATAATAAACCTTTTGGATTAGTTTTGATATTAAAATTTATTCAGAATCTCTCTCGCAGAATTCGTCTATCTCTCGTTATTTGTGTAAGTTGCTAATTATTTATCGTTACTGCATCAGAGAATCTATGAGACAAAAAGTCGTTGGCCATTTGATCAACTCCGACCCGAATTTTAAAGATATCATATATTTAAGGAGGAAGCTAGGCGAACATATTTAAGGAGCAGATCGGGGAGGGCTTCACGAAGTTGATCCTTGTATTGTTGGAGAAGGGATAAACTCACGTGTCGCCGGAGAACGAAATGGATATGTGCGCCGGAGATGACAAGTAGGAGATGATAATAAACCTTTTGGATCAGTTTTGATATTAAAATTTATTCAGAATCTCTCTCGCAGAATTCGTCTATCTCTCGTTATTTGTGTAAGTTGCTAATTATTTATCGTTACTGCATCAGAGAATCTATGAGACAAAAAGTCGTTGGCCATTTGATCAACTCCAACCCGAATTTTAAAGATATCATAAATTTAAGGAGGAAGCTGGGCGAACATATTTAAGGAGCAGATCGGGGAGGGCTTCACGAAGTTGATCCTTGTATTGTCGGAGAAGGGATAAACTCACGTGTCGCCGGAGAACGAAATGGATATGTGCGCCGGAGATGACAAGTGGGGAAGTCACGAACTCATATGGGTTTTTCGGAGATTGAACAAAGTGGTTGTGTTCGTCGTAGACTCATACTCATGAGGGGTTGACGGAGATTGAATGCAGTGGTTGTGTTCGCCAGTAGTCATGAAGGGTTGTCGAACATTGAAGCAATCGAGTGGCGACAAAGATCTTGTGGACCATGGACTGTAGAGTTTGCCAGTGGCCAAAGGAGATGGATGGGTGGCCGGAGGTGATGGAAGAGATGGATATTGGATACAAATACAACTCGATTAGGGGATCTTAGAGTTATAAATCTATTTAAAAAATAAAAAACTAAAATCAAAAAATAATTATTTTATTTATTTTTTATTCTTTATAAAAAAAATAAGAAATATGAGTAAATGACTAATATGCCCTCGAAATAAACCTACTTAATAGAATCATCTAACGATGTTAGGACAAAGGGACCAAATACATGTGAAAATGTAAACCATATGGACATTTTTTATAATTATTTTGATTTAAGGATGCATTGTGTGATTTCGTGTAAACCAAAGAGACCAATTATGTAATTTACCCAATAAATAATTATAACTTTTAACTCGTTGTTTTTATATGAATGTTTGAATAAATAAAACTCCATATAAACAAATATATTGATTTTTATTTTGTATATTGAATAAATACTAAATAATAAATAATTGAGTTACACAAAATTCGATAATTAAAAATAGTATTTAAAACGCTTATGACTTCAAAATATTGAAATCTATGATAATTTTTTAAAACAATTATAATTATATATATATATATATATGGATGCAGGTCAGTGGAAGTGATCTGGACCGTCAAAAAATTTCTCAGATTTAATCAGGGTCGTCTAAATTAGCTAATTTACGGTTACGCCTCCATCTGAATCCTCCCCGTTTCTCTTCCACGTCCCCTGTTTATCTCCCACGTCCGCTTCACTCCTCCCCTTTCCGGTTCTTCCCCAAATAGGAAGCGAATTGTACTGAATGAACCGATTAGGGTTCCTAATCTGCCTCCCGATTCCCTGAAAGATAAAAGAATCGGAGGTTTACACAGTGGTTCTTTCCCCAATCCAATCGATTTCAGTGTTGCTCGCTTTATTTGTTGCTTTAATTGTTTGTTTTTGGTTTGCAAACTATTTAATGTTGAGATCAAGAGCTCATTGTGGATTAATTTTGGCTCGTGGTAGTATCTGTATGCTCTCTCCATCCCTCGATTTTGGCCTCAGTCTGCATCTTCTACTCTTCTTTTTTGTCTTAAACACCAATTTACATATCTGGTTATGAATGCCTCATAACCATGTTTTTGTTATAGTATTACAGAGTGCTTACAGAGGTTGCAGGAGAAATATGGATGAGCGGACCCTATGGTGGTTTTTGGAAGAATAAATTGGGTGTTAAAATCCCGGAACTCAGAAGGTCTGGATAAAGGACGGCCTGTTAGGTACCGTTCCATTCCCTTCTCATCTAATTTTCTTTTTGTTCTTCAATTTTCCTTTACCATTTTTGTTTATGTGTTGTTCTTCATCAGGGATTGAAGTTGTATGGTACATGGATTCATCGTATTTCTCCTTACCTACTACAAATCGATTAACGATCTGGCTAATAATTTCCAGACTTTTCTACATGAATCAACACTCAAAACCAGCGACAAGAAGATGATATTTAGCTACTTTAATTAGAAACAGTGTCCCTTTCGGTCTCTACTCTTCCTTCAAGATTCAAATTTATTCTTCTCAACAATGGTGATTCTCATTTTGTAATTGATTTTGAGCTATAAGGTTTCAAAATAATAGGTATATATGTATATATGTTGTTGTAGCAGCATGCTAAAGACACTGGAGAGGTATCAAAAATGTAACTATGGAGCACCTGAGACAAATGTGTCAGCGAGGGAGGCACTGGTGAGTGTTCCCATATATATATATATATATATGCATTGCAATTCTCACCAGTTTATGTTTTGGTAATTGGTAATTGGTGGTGAGTATAGTTATGATATTCTCATTTCTTAATCAAGAAATTAAATCTCATCCCCATTAATTCTTGAATTTTATGTTTCGGAAAATCTCCAATCTAGAAATAATGGGTGAACAATAGAAATTGAAAACGATAGTATTAGAGATAATTATAGAATTAGATAAATATGGAATTATTAGAGATAATTACAGAATTAGATAAATATGAAAATTATTGTATATATCCCTTTGCATTATTCTTTTACCATATTTGTATATTGTGAGCCTATTTAAAGGATTGAAAGCTAATGAGAGAAATCAAGGAATTCCAATTCTATTATGGTATCAGAGCCCAAACCCTAAACACCACTTCTTCTTCTTTTTTCTCTTTGTTCTTTCTCTTCGATCCCTCTCCTTCTCATTACTCTCGTCCTAAACAATGGGTGAAAAACCCGCCGATAAACATAAGGATTTTCCTTATCACCCAGCTCTAACCGTCACCAACATCAGGACATTCATTCCAATTACTTTAGACTTTGCAAAAGTCCAATATACATCTTGGGCTGAATTGTTTAAAATTCATGTCCAAGCTTACCAGGTTGTTGATCACATCATTCCCCCACAAGATACCACCGTCGATGAAGCCTTGTGGAAACGTTTGGATGCCGTCGTCCTACAATGGATCTACGGTACAATCTCTATCGACCTTCTTCAGACAATTCTTGTTCCAAACTCCACTGCTTTAAAAGCATGGGAACACCTCAAAAGCTTGTTTCAAGATAATAAAGGATCAAGAGCCGTTCTCCTTGAACAAACGTTTTCTAACATCAAGCTTGCTGATTTTCCCAATATCGAGGCCTACTGTCGCAAAATCAAGACCATTTCTGATGAACTCGCCGATATTGGTTCTCCGGTTAACAACAGTCGTATGGTTCTACAATTGGTGGTTGGGCTGTCCGAAGCCTATGATGGTGTGGCTACGATCATCCAACAATCAGATCCCCTTCCCGACTTTACTCGTGCTCGGAGCATGTTGACCTTGGAGGAATCCCGAAAGGCAAAGCAAGCATCACTCGCCGGCGGTGATAATGTCGCGTTAGTTTCCGACGCACAACCACAACCACAACCATCAAATTCAAGGTATGACCGTCGTCCACCTCCCGATTTTCATCAATCATTCTCGTCGGAAAATCGCCATAGGTACGACGACCGCCAACCGGACACTCGTGACAGGTCCTCCCGAGGACGGGGACGCGGTCGCCACCGAGGGCGGCAATTTCCTCGGGGTGGCGGAACCGGCCGGAGCCAGCAGCAGTCGTGGTATCCCTCGCCGCCACCATATAACCGAACACCATCACCATGGCAGCCACAATGGGCAGTTCCTCCCTGTCCATATCCGACAATGCCCGTTTCACCTTGGGGAACGCCTTCATACAGGCCCAATTCCAGCAGCCCCGGCATTCTCGGCCCACATCCGGCTCAAGCCCACTATGCTAGCCAAGTTCCCACCAACATAGACTCGGCTATGCATACAATGTCGTTACATCCTCCCGACGAGCGTTGGTACATGGACACAGGCGTGACTTCTCACATGGCTACGAACCCAGGTATAATTTCTCACGTTGTTAATTCAAGCACTAAAAATCATATTCTCGTCGGGAATGGTGAAACCCTTCCGGTTACGGGTACGGGTCAATCTCACATTCCGTCTCCTTCTTCCCCTCTTACCTTAAATAATGTCCTCGTCGTCCCGAGTTTAATCAAAAATTTAATCTCGGTTCGAAAATTCACACGAGACAATTCAGTCTCACTCGAATTTGATCCCTCTGGCTTCTCTGTGAAGGATTTGAAGACGGGAACACGTATCCTCCGATGTGAAAGCCATGGTGACCTCTATCCCGTTTCAACAGCCATCACTTCCTCCGCTTTTGCTGCTCTTTCCTCTTCCTTGTGGCACAACCGCCTTGGACATCCGGGCGACCCTATCCTTCAACAACTTTTATCAAGATATTTTATTTCATGTAATCACCCTAGATCTGGTTGTTTTTGCAATTCATGTCAATTAGGAAAACACAATCGTTTACCGTTTTATCCTTCTAGTTCTTTTTCTGTTGCACCGTTTGATTTAATTCATAGTGATATTTGGACATCTCCTGTTATGAGCTCCACGGGGCACCGTTATTATCTATTATTATTGGATGATTACACCAATTTTGTTTGGGTTTTTCCGCTCGCTAATAAATCTCGAACGTTTCATATCTTTAAGCAATTTTGTGCCTATATTCAAACCCAATTTGAAAGAAAACTTAAATGCTTCCAATGTGATAATGGACGGGAATTCGATAACCTTGTTTTCACTAATTTTTGCGCATCCAATGGCATTCAAATGCGTTTTTCATGTCCCTATACTTCCGCTCAAAACGGTAAAGCCGAACGCAAGCTACAAACTTTAAATAAAATGACCCGTACACTTCTCTTGCATTCTTCTGTCCCGTCCGTTTTTTGGCCACATGCTCTATCTATGGCATCGTATCTTCACAATATCCTTCCAAATAAAGGTCTTTCATATCGGTCGCCTACCCAACTTCTCTACCGTCGCACACCCACATACACACATCTCCGTGTTTTTGGATGCCTATGTTTTCCACACAATCCACCTACATTAATACATAAACTACAACCAAGATCAACTCTAGCGATTTTTCTCGGGTTTCCACCAAATCACCGTGGTTATAAGTGTTTTGATCTCACCACCAATAAACTCATTATTTCTCGCCATGTGACATTTGATGAGACAACTTTCCCTTTCGCCTCACCTTCTACATCCTCCCCCGAGGATTACACATTCCTCGATGATACTCCCCACCCAATTATACGAACTTTGTTCCATACACCGCCTACACCATCAACCACCCCTCCACCATCACCCACCCATACACCACCATCCATCCCACTACCGTCGGCTCCAGATAACCCCCCACCCACTACACCACTACCCAACCCGATCCAACCACACACCGCACCCCAACCCACCCATCCAATGACTACCCGTGGAAAACAGGGCATCACAAAACCTAATCCTAAATACGCGTTGTTTCACTCTTATACACCTCCACCTTCTCCTCTTATTTCTCCTCTTCCTTCTTCCTATTTTGAGGCTATTCGTGACCGTAACTGGGGGCGAGCTATGAACGACGAATATGATGCTTTAATTAAAAACCATACGTGGGAACTTATTCCTAGGCCTCGTAACGCCAATATAATTAGGTGCATGTGGGTATTTACTCACAAATATCGTTCTGATGGGTCTCTCGAGCGCCATAAGGCTCGCTTGGTTGTTAATGGCAGGTCACAGCAAGTTGGGGTGGAATGTTATGAGACATTTAGTCCAGTTGTCAAACCGGCCACGATCCGCACCGTGCTCAGTTTAGCCCTATCAAGAAATTGGGGAATTCATCAGCTAGACGTCAAGAACGCCTTTTTACACGGCCACCTACACGAGACCGTCTTTATGCATCAACCACCGGGTTTTCGGAGTGCTGAATTCCCGGATCACGTGTGTTATCTCAAGAAATCTTTATATGGCTTGAAACAGGCCCCAAGGGCCTGGTACACTCGTTTCGCCAATTTTGTATCCACGGTTGGTTTTCGGAATAGCAAGTGTGACACCTCTCTGTTTATTTATCACCGTGGTCGGGACACCGCGTATTTGTTATTATACGTGGACGATATTATTCTCACCGCCTCGTCCGAGACGCTTCGTACCCAGATCATACGGCAGCTTAGTTCCGAATTCGCAATGAAGGACCTGGGTCCCCTTCATTATTTTTTGGGTATTTCGGTCAACCGCAATTCTGATGGTCTCTTTCTCTCTCAGAAAAAGTATGCGTCCGAGATTCTTACCCGGGCCAACATGGCTTCTTGCAAACCGGCTGCCACTCCCGTTGAGACCACCTCGAAGCTCAGCGCTACCACCGGCCCGCCGGTTAGTGATCCGACATTATATCGCAGCCTTGCCGGGGCCTTACAGTACTTGACTTTTACACGCCCGGACATCTCATATGCGGTACAACAAATATGTCTCTTTATGCACGACCCTCGCGAGCCTCATCTTCATGCGTTAAAACGAATTTTAAGGTACTTACGTGGTACCTTAGACCTTGGCCTACACTTGCATCCTTCATCCACATCGGGTCTTGTGTCCTACACCGATGCTGATTGGGGTGGTTGCCCGGACACCCGACGATCCACTTCCGGCTACTGTGTTTTTCTAGGGGCTAACTTACTATCATGGTCCTCAAAACGCGAAGCCATTATATCGAGATCCAGCGCCGAGGCTGAATATCGTGGGGTAGCAAACGTTGTTGCGGAAATATGTTGGATCCGTAATCTACTGCTTGAGCTACACAATCCGGTGATGAAAGCAACGATTGTTTATTGTGACAATGTTAGTGTAGTTTACTTATCCGGTAATCCTGTGCAACATCAGCGTACAAAGCATGTGGAGATTGATATTCATTTCGTTCGCGAACAGGTAGCCCGGGGGCGTGTTCGGGTGCTTCATGTACCATCCCGGTATCAGTATGCCGATATCTTTACTAAAGGCTTACCAAAGTATCTTTTTGATGATTTCCGGTCCAGTCTAAGTGTTCGTGGCCCTCCCTCTTAGACTGAGGGGGCGTATTAGAGATAATTATAGAATTAGATAAATATGGAATTATTAGAGATAATTATAGAATTAGATAAATATGAAAATTATTGTATATATCCCTTTGCATTATTCTTTTACCATATTTGTATATTGTGAGCCTATTTAAAGGATTGAAAGCTAATGAGAGAAATCAAGGAATTCCAATTCTATTAGATAGAAGTTAAAGTATTGGTAATTATTACAAATGTTGAACATGTAGTCAAATTTTGGAGTTTGAACGATAATTGATGGATCTTTTATTTGAATGCAACTTATAACTGAAGAACTTGGTATGAATCTTGAGAATGTGGAGTTGCGAATGCTTGGATTGTGTAAAAAGGTTTGTTGTTGTACTTATTCCGTTTGTGTAGAATATGATTATTTACCTGCTCATCAGTGTTCCAGGACACTTATGACAAAAAAGATCGAAGGGCTTTTTTTCTCATGTCAAATAAATGGAACAACAGGTTATGAAGAAGCTGCTGCTCAGGTTTGTTATTACAGTATAAATTATGTTTTTTGTTAAATATTTACTATTTATTTTTGTTGTATTTACTTGCTTTTGGTCTTATTTTGTCCATTTATTTTGATAGGGAATTATTTTTGGAATAAATGCTGCTAGGCATTCAGAGGGGAAACCGCTTATTGTTCTTGAGAGGGAAAGCAGTTATATAGGTACCTTAATTGATGATTTGGTCACCAAAGATCTTCGCGAGCATTATCGTGTGCTGACAAGGTACTATTATGGAGCATCGACTGGTTACACATATATATACCATGTGCTACTTACTAATGTGGCTATGGAAACTATTAAGAAAACGTACAGTAGATTTCCTATGATATACTAGACCATGCTAAATTAGGAATTAAAGTTGGAGAATGTTTGAAAGAAGATATTATATATAGGGTTGATTTCCGTTACAAACCATGTCAATTCTTACAAACCGTACAATCCACATGCAACCAATGTTTTTTTTTAATTTTTTCACTTTTACTTAATTATTAGGGTTGATTAGTCAATAATATATGAAAAAATTTCATCAAGAATACATGAAGGTTGGTGAATCAAGAATACGTGAAACAAAATTCATCAAATTGAGAGATTCATGAATCAATTCATTTTCATGTAAAAAGAAAAATAATTTCATGAAGAAAAGAATTATATGAAAAAAATTCATCATATTAAACACTTTCATGAAAAAAAAAATTATTCAAAAAAACAATGAAACACGCGGTTTGTACGAATTGACGTGGTTTGTATTTAGAATCTGCCCTATGTATATATATATATATAGAGAGAGAGAGGGGGAGTGAGGTTCAAGGGACCCCCCAAAAAAATAAAAAAAAATAATGAAAAACTGAGGAACACCCTCATAAGTCATAACCATTCATCCTAAATGGTATGCACATGTGCATACAGGTATTGAAGATGTTTCTTGGTTTTAATGCACATGTAGATACAGGACAAATTACTTGTATGCACATGTGCATACCATACAAATGAATGGTTATTAGGATGTTCTTAGGTTTTTTTTGCGGTTTTCCCTTGAACCCGACCCTATATATATATATATATATCATATTATTGATCTTGTGAAAGATAATCCTTTCAACCTCCACCAATAGGTTTTCAGATTTGAGTTTTCAAATTAGAGGTATTATACAGTCTGATTACTTCACTTTATACTTCTTATAACTGTATTTCTAAGTGCTTCCAATGGTACTGACCTAACAAACTGAATTTTGCATTTTCAAACACCAATTTAGCAACCTAAATACGAAATTATTATGCTAATGTAACTGTAGGCGATTTTGCTGATTGTTGTTTCCTAATCTTCAGCTGGTTGAGACTAAAATATTTGTAAACTGTATTTTAAGACTTAATTATTGAATTTATAGCATGCTCAACTGGAAATTATAAATTAAGATTAAGATGGGAAATTGTATGTGCACATTTATGCCTGAAATTCCCTTAAAATTGTTATTTTACTGAAAGATGAATCCCAATTCAGATAAACTCTCTCCTAAGTTGTTACATTATGCATTTGTGAATGGATTTGAAACTTTAGATTATATATACAATAAACATGGCTTAAAATCTATGCTTCTTTAAATCTGCCTATGCTTCCATTTCTTATGAGAATGCTTACTCTCATTTTCAGCCGTTCAGAATATCGATTGCTTCTTCGATCAGATAATGCAGACAGCCGTCTCACGCCTTTAGGTCGTGAAATTGGTTTGATAAATGACAGAAGGTGGACAGCATACCAGGACAAGCAAGCTCGAATCTCAGAGGAGAAAAAGAGATTAAAAAGTGTTCGGGTTACAAGTAAGACCAACCATCACATATTTTTCGTAAAAGAGACCGACAATATAGTTTTATTAGCAGATAGCTAAAAAATTCCCAATTTTCAAGAAAACATGGAAGTTCATAGATGTAGAGGAAAATTCAAATGCAAACTCAAATGTGGTTGTGAACGTGAGGACAAATGAGAGCGCGACACACTCACCTATGGGCCTGTTTGTTAGTAGCTTAATGAGATTAATGGGACTCACAACTTATTTACTCAACTAATTTGCTGATAAGATTTTACGGACACATGAGGTTGGAAAGAATTTGGGTTCGGATTTTGTGGTTTTGGTTTGTTCAGATTATAAGGATTGTCAAGATAGATCAGACATCTCTGTTTATTAGCAGCTTAATGAACCCACTAAGACTCACAACTTATTCACTCAGCTATACATGTCTGTTTGGTAGCAGCTTATTCACTCAGCTATACATGTCTGTTTGGTAGCAGCTTATTCACTCACCTATACATGTCTGTTTGGTAGCAGCTTATTCACTCACCTAAGGGTTGTTTGTTAGCGGCTTAATGAGATTAATGGTACTCACAGCTTATTCACTCAGCTATACATAACTGTTTAGTAGCAGCTTATTCACTCACCTAAGGGCCTGTTTGTTAGTAGCTTAATGAGATTAACGGGAGGTCCCTAACAGCTTACTGAATAAGCCACTTTTATATAATTAAGCCACTACCAAACGGGTAATCTCTAGGTGGATTAATAAGTTGCGACACTCATTAAGCTCATTTAAGCTACTAATAAACATACCCTTATGGTTTTTTTACTTTTGACTTAATCAGCTTAATGGCTGTTTTGGCTTATTTGCACAGCCATATATTGATGTTTACTTTTCATATTAGAAATTCCAGTAGCTAATTTTGCTTTAATATCATTTGCAATCAACTTGCCATCAATGCTTGCTGCTATATGCTCATTATCTGTTTATTGATTGTTGTTATTTTGTTAACATTCTAGCGGCTTCAAGTAGGAGATATACATGACGAATCAACTTCATGGAAATGCTGGTACGTGGCCCACGTACCAGCATTTCCAAGAATTGCAAGAAAAAATCGGTATTTAAGTGGAAAATACAAGAACCGAAATTGTAATATATTTAGGAGAATTTTCTATTAAAAAAAAGGAAAGAGTTTGTTACAAATTCAATAAAAAATGACTTTTTAAATTCTCCGGTTCGGTTCGGGATTTACCGGGACTAGGTACGGTACCGAAAGTACCGAATCCCGAATATGGAAAATCTTGGTACCGAATACCGAACCGGTAATGATATTGGGTACCGGTACTGGTTCGGTACGGGACCGGTTCGGTTTCGGGATTTCGGTCCATATGCTCATCCCTATACGTGGGTATCTAAAATTACCGCCGATGATATTCAACCTCAGTGTTGTTCCAACTTCAGGCCTTGACATATACTGAGTTTAGTTGATACAAGCTTTCTTTTATTCTCAATGCAATTTTGGTGTTGTGATAAGGGAGGTATTAGAGGCCTTTGTTATATGGTTCAGTTTGGCATTACAATCTATTTATATTATGCACGGTCAAGTTGTGGAGCTGTTGTTTTCAACTTAAGGATATGGATGTCTTAGGGATCGTTTACCAAACACAAGCGCTTACCATTGTAAGAGTCATCGCTCTTGCTTACCGCGTAAGACTCTTGGTCTTTGCCTCGTCCTTACCGGGTAAGATTCTTGGTCCTTACCATATTCATCCGGTAAGTTTTTGGGATCAAGGAAGAGAGACAATTGTGCAACAATCAAGCATGTTAAAGAAACCAATTTTTGCATACGATGAAGTAGCTTCAACAAATGAAGCAGAGATCCAACTTTTGCTTTAGTAGTTTGGAATATATAAATGTTGATCACTCGCGGGTCATTCTTATGTAATTGTATTTTTCTTGGTTTGCAATAAAAATATTATATGGATCCATTTCTTTATCTTCATTCTTTTACATTCAGTTGCATTGCAGCGGGTACCCAACTAACAACACATTCAGGTTGATAAATAGTCACTCTATTTGAGGGACGTTTAGAATTCATTTAAAGTCATATCATATACCCGACCAACGGACGGGTATAACACTAGTTATAAATAGTGGCGGAGACAGTGGGGGACAGGATGGTGCTGAGCCCCCCCCCCCCCCTTTGGATCTTTGAGAGTAGCCAACAAAGATACCAGCTACACTTTTTGGTGCAAATTTGTGAAGATGTGGAGTTTCATTCACACCTCAATCAATCACCCTCCCATGGAACTCTCAGCAGACCCAAATATTTACAACACTCCCACTCCATTTCTCCCTTGTAATTCTCCCTAATTCTTTGAAATTTATAGGAAATAATACAGATGATGCCTTGTATCTTAAGTTGTGCCTTGTATCCTAAGTTGTTTAAGCTACTTCTTAATATAAAAAAATCCCAAGTTCGAATTTCCTGTGCCAGCTTTTTCTCACAATTTTTTTAAGTTAAAAATTTTTCTTGCAGTCAATATTTTTTCTTTTAAATTTATTCAACTGTCATTTTTTTGTTTTTGGTTTTCATTAACTAACTTTTTTTAATTATTAAAATACTTATATCCATATAATTTTTATCATCAATGTTTATATTATTAATAACAACTATCTTACTGCTTTTCACTTCTTAAAATTTTATAAAAGAATTATTAAATACAAAATTAAAATAATTCAATATTAACATCCCTGCATAGATTTGAAAAAAATATATAAAGCATGGTTTTATATAACTATATTTTGGACCATATATTTTTGTAATGTTATTTTTTATCACTTGAGTTATGAATTCTGATTTTCATCACCCATATATATAGATATTTATATTAAAATCATTTGTTCATGATATATTGATAATTAGTGTATGTATGTTAATGATAAATTAGTGTATGTTATGGATCACTTTAAGATTTAGGCCCAATGTATTGGTTGGGGAAATATTTAATTTGAGAAAATATATAGAAAAGCTTGGATGAATCATGTTTTGGTTTGGTATTAATTTTTCATCCATGAATCTCTTATGAAAACCCATCTCCTTCTTTGTGTCAAGTTAGTATCATGGGTTTCAAAGTTTGGGTTTAGAATCTAGATTTTTGATTTGGTAAATGTTGGATTAATCAAGTTTGATTATGGGTTTGAAGTTATTTATTGGTTTAGACCATCAAAAATATCAAATATTATGTTTTAAGACCTCAAAATCGAGTTTGGGAAGTTTTTGGTGATTTTGGCCATGGGGATTTTTGGGCAGGAATCACACAGACCTGATCAGTGAAGAAAGCGGGTTTCGGCGGGTTCCATGTGATTTTCCATGCGGGTTCCATGTGGGTTTGCGGAAATGTTGGTATTTGCTTCGGTTTTCGTTAAGGGCTAGTAGTGAGGCGTTGTTTAGGGGATTGTCTTAGAGACTTAAGGGAATAGTTTCTAAGATAATTAAGAGGGTTTGACACAACTTTTATGTTGTCTAGTTCAGGTGTTCGGTTTGAGCTTAAGTAGCCTTTAGGCTCGGGTTAAGGTGTTGCTTCGTCAGGTGAGTTCTCTATCCCTTAAAAATTTAATGTGATATGTTTCAAATGCTTACATGTTGATTATGGTTTTGAATTATCTTTCTTAAATGTGAAAACTTGTCATGATCACTTTAACAAGTTTTGGGGTCGATATGTGCCCTATCTATTTAATTGGAGGCATATGGCAAGGTCTTATATATATTAAAATCATATTACCACTAAGGGTTTGTGGTCATATAGGTATAGTCCTTATGGACTGAGGTGTCGCTAAGGGTTTGTGATGGTGTTCACATTTGCCATATTCCTTCAATACGTAATTTGTTCTTAATATGAGAATGGGTCAATTTATTCGGTAAACCATGGCATATTTTACTGGTTTTGTAAACTGTTGGAAATGTTAAATGTTTTTATGGGGAATTCATTAGACCTTTTGGTCTAACCCTTGCTTTTCAAAATAAACCATTTTCAGACAGGTATCATGTGGAGAGAGGATTTAAAGGGAAGAGCAAGGTGTGAGCTCGAAAGTGAAGTGGTCACGACTTTGCTTCCTCGTCCTAGTAGTAAAAATTCTCAGCTGTGAGTGTATTTCATATTTCCGCTGTGTACTTTTAGAGATGATTTTTGGTTTTGACAAATTGCTGGAGTTTAGATTTAGCCGATTTGGCTTTGTTTTATAGAATTTGGTTATTTTAAATGTTGAGATGTTACAATAATATAAGATATTTATCTCCCTTCTAATGTTTCACGAACAAAAGTCACAAAGTTTGTCCCGTTTTTTGTCTTTTTTATCTACACGTATTATAAATCAAATTTCTTATCAAAATCTCATGAGACTTAAAGAACGAACATTAATCGCATATTTTTTATTAAACTTTTGTTTAAATAATAAAATTTCCTCCACCTCAAATGAGAATTTTAGTTACGCCCCTGGTTATAAAGTTGGTGTTGATGTATGCATGATTTATGAGAAAATCACATTCACTTTTATATCGACTCATTGATTAATTTTGATCAATGAGGTTTCTCAACAAGATTAACACAATTTTAATTTTATTACTTTCAATTTATTGGTCTTGTTTCAAAAATGAATTTGGTGATGAATTTGAAGATAAGATTTAAAGTAAACTATAAATTTGGTCCTTATGATTAGTTGAAAATAACATTTTTTGTCTCTATAATTTATAAATTAGAAGATGACTATCGAAATTTATAAAAATGTTCGGATTTTGTCTTTCTCTCTAACTACTATTAAATATGTATTATATAATGCGCATTTTTGTTCTTTTATCAGTTTTTTTTTGTCTTTTAACCAGTAAAATTGATTTCATGATTTTTTTTATTAACCTGGATATCCAACCCGTTATGCGAGCCGACTAATCCCAGGGTGACTACCCGCTTCGCGTGTAGCCCGGAGTCACCGCATTTGAACCTCCGTGGCCACAAGTGGATTTTTTTTACGCCTCCCTGGATATGAACCTGGAACCTCCTGGTACTGTTGACCTTTGGAGCCCAAGCTCAAACCATTAAGGCACCACCCTTGTGGTTCATGATTTGGTACTTGTGGGTTTTGATTGTGTAATTGACAAAAAAAAATATATGTTAAAAAGATGTAAATACCTCTTATTCAAAGGTCGTTAGAAGGAATGGTCAAATCAAGACGTATTTATAAACCATAATGTTTATCGATCTTTTAGTTTGAAAACTATAAGAACAAAAACTATTATTTTTAACAAAATACATAAACCAAATTTGTAGTAGTAGCATACGCTTTTTTATTGATTCAAGTTAAATTATGAAAACATTGTTAGCAAATTTTTCAAAATAGAAATTTAAAATCAAAATCTCAAAACGGTAATAGAAAAAAGAGAATTTTGCTGAAATGGCCATTCTGGGAACCGGAATTGCGAAAATAGCCATTTACTACGCCAAAGTGGACTACGCCATGGCGTAGTCCAATTTTTCCCCATTTTTTGCAAAACAGTCCCTGACTACGCCAAATATGGACTACGTCATGGCGTAGTCAGTCCCTCAACTTTGGAAAAGTGGCAAAAATGGCCCCTATACTTGAAAGTATGGCAAGATAGTTTGAAAATGACAATTTGGTCCCTGTAGTATACTACGCCATGGCGTAGTATCATATGGCGTAGTTTCCATTTTGAAAAGTTGGCAAAAATGGCAACTGGACTTGGAAGGGTTTATAGTAAGAATTAAAAATTACAAAATGGCCCCTGGACCTTACTACGCCACGGCGAAGTGGCCAGTTTGAAAAATTGGCAAAAATGGCCCCTGGACTTGGAAGTGTTTTGAGTAAGAATTAAAAATGACACTTTGGCCCCTGGACTGGTACTATGCCACGGCGAAGTGACCCAATTTTTAAATTTTGGCAAAAATGGCCCCTGGACTTGGAAGGGTTTTGAGGTAAGAATTAAAATGACATTTTGGCCCCAGGACTGGTACTACGCCATGGCGGGAATTAATTTTTTTTTTTTAATAAACTTTTTTTTATATAATTAGTTATTTGAACCTTAAGGATTTCGTTTTAATAATTTGTTATAAATTATTTTATATAAACTTTGTTAATAAACTTTTTTTTATATAATTAATTATTAAAGAACACTTTAATATTTTGTTTTATAAATTTTTAAACCGAAAATACAATATTACAAACAATAATCACAACATACATTTAAATACTACAAACAATAATTTAAACCGAAAATCTAGTGCGGATAAATATTTTGACAAGAGATGATCCAGTCAGCCTTCTTGTTGATTTCTGCCTCTAGATATGTGTAGGTTTCTTTGATGTCATTAATCTCCGCCTTATCTAGACGTAATTCATGTTGTAGGACTTTTAGTTTGCTTTTTTTTTCATCAAATAACGCATGTTTTTCTAGTTGAATCTTCGGGTTATTTTTCCATAACTCTGCTAACCTTTCAATTTCTTCGTCTGCTTCTTTACACGATGCCTTGAGCTTTGAAGGCATGACTTGAGTTGCCGGAAGGTTTGAGTCTCGGTTGAATAAAAGGCTCTCGTCATAGGTTGGCGGGGTATCTCCGTTATGTGAACGCCTATAGTTTCGCCATGCGGCATCGTATTCTAGCTCTTCATCATCTGTTATTGCATGATGGGCCCTAGTTTTTCCAATCTGTCTCCACTCCTCGTCCGTTTCAGGCGCTTTCCATCTAAGCCTGAACCTTCCATCATTCAGCTGTTTTTCATTGGCTGAGCCTGAAGAAGGTCCAAACTCATCAACCGATCTCTTGCCGTAGCGGCGGTTTCCAGACATTGGTTAAATGTAGTAAGTTAGAGATTGCAAGTTATTTCTTCAACATACCACGTATTTATAGTTGCGATATTCGTCACGAGATAGTTAGACGTATTGGTCATGATAGTCGTGACAAACATCTGTCAATACTTTTCAGGAGAATCCTGACTACTTTTTCAGACGAATATGTCATAACTTTTCAGGCGAATCTTGACTACTTTTTCAGATGAATCTGTCATAACTTTTTCAGGCGAATCTTGACTACTTTTTCAGAAGAATCTGTCATAACTTTCAGGACTACTTTTTCAGACGAATCTGTCATAACTTTTTCAGCCGAATCTTGACTACTTTTTCAGACGAGCTTCCGTCAGGTACGCCAAGGCAAGTACGCCATGGCGTAGTACCAGAGTTTTGGGGACTAAATGTGGCATTTTTTTAAAGTTCAGGTGCTAGCGGGTATTTTTTAAAACTTCACCACTATAAATAAATGGTCCTTGAGAAGTTCCAACACACAAATAAATCGTTGTAGGTCGGTTCCCATGTGTAGCTTCCCCATGGATAGCGATTAAATGTTGTAAAACGTTCCACGATATTAAATAGATCGGGATTAACTAACTGGGAAACCTGACGTCCAACGAATACAAATTCCACCATCCCTAGTAAGCAGACTCAGACAGCATCCTCGTCGCTTAAGTTTAACATCTTATGCTTAATTGTGCTAATAACCAAGGAAAGTTGCAAATGAGGCTCGGGAAGAACTGTCTCTCCGCAAGCATCAGGAAAGACCCCTTAGGAAGCTGTGCTTTCGTAGGGGAGGGATGTTCGGCAGGACCCCAAATGGTTGCCCTGTGATAAGGCAGTAGTCCTCTCGGCCGAAACGAAGGATGTGGCCGGAAATATTAAACCATAACTCCTCCTCCTGTCCTTCAATAGGAGGAATTTGCCTTTCCAGGTAGCAGAGGAATCACGTGGATTACTTAAGTCCCTACAATCTTAGGGCTATTTACACTCGTTTGACAAAATCTTTCAGTGTTATGCAATTATTTCGTTTAATGAAATACGATTGAACGTTTTCATTGGGGTGGAAGTGTGACTTCCAAAAGTTATTATAACATTTTTAAGTGGTCTATTAATTAAAAAGTTGTATATTAATTAAACAGTTGTATATTAATTAAACAGATATATTAAGCAGTTGTATTACGATATAGTGTTTTTTTTGGTGTAACATCCCAAATTTTCCAATACTTAGATATCTCAAAAATATAATCCCGAGATTAAATACTTACACTGCAGCGGAAATAAAATCTCTAAACTTACATATTATGCCATAATCTATCATCACAGTCTTGGCGAACATAACTTTGCTCTATATAACAACGCCTTGAACTGCGCATAACCTTCTTTGGTGTCAATCCCCATATCTCTCTTTATCCCACTTTTCTTCCCAATCTAATAGCCGTCTGGTTGAAAAAGTTTAAAAAGAGTTTGGGTGAGCCTAGGGCCCAGTGATTTTACGGTTTTAACGCATACACAACTCAATAAATAATTTCACAAAGCATCATAATTTATAATCCATACGATTTGAAACAATATAATTCACAAACAACGGTGTTACGGGAAATGTCTACCTCACACAGCTTTACCTGGCGAACTCACACAGCATGTCCGCACTTACGGCTTAGACAAACTCACATAGCATGCTCGTCCAATTATATAAAATACGGTAGTACATCCCCATTGCCACACAAATACTCAAACATCTATTATAAAAATACCGAACGTTTTATGCATTCATGATATATTAAAGTTCTCGAGTAAATACCAAGCAAGCTTGCATTTAATTATGAATAAAACATGCAACCACTTTTAGTAAAAGTCACGTAAAACTCACAGTACAAGTCGTCGCCCAAACCGGTATTCGAAGTGGCTAGCGTCTCCCCTACAAATCCAACACTATAATTTTAATTATAAAATAAAATATGACAACATACGACACCCCGTAGATGATCGACTGGTCTCCTTAACACAATTTATTTTAACAGTCCATGAGCCAACAATGTTGATTACAACGATTATTTCAACTTATACATCCATATATATACAATACATATGTGTATATATATATATATACATGCACCAACTATACAAAACAGAAGCTCGCTTAGATGCATTCTGTTATTTATATATATATATATATATATATAAACTATCCTTATTGCATGCATTAATATATAGATATATATATATATACACACACACACCATTCTATCTTTGCATCCATACATGCAAACTTCATCTACCATTTCGATTCCTTACAAGCATACCTACTTCTTCTTCATTGTTTTTCCCTTTCTCTCAAATACCAATGACCAACAATGGAACTTAATAAGGAGGAATAATTTTGCTTAAAAAAACTCTAATCACAAAGAGTTATGAACCCTTTGATCCACGTAACGGCGAGACGTCGGGCCATATATTATATTGTGACCGTCACTGACAAGAACCATAAGTTCCAACTTTTAGAACCGAAACGAACTCGATGTCACCGAGATTACCGTGAAGGACGGTGGAGGTGCTAACAGTAACCGTAAGCCACCATTACCCTACAAAATCTTACCCGAATAATCGGACAACTAGCGGGTTTATCTGGTAAACAAAATTTAGAGACGACCAGTACGAAACACTTACCGATTGGCATCAAACGAGTTGTGATCTATAGCACTGTCGACTCTCGTTTCGACGTTCGTCATTGTCTTTGCTCACCCTAGTTTCTCCTCTTGAGAGATGCTTCTTCTCTTTTTCTTTTTAACTCAAGCCTTACTAACTCCATCGTCGGTTTTCATAATCAAATGAATCAACCCACATTAACATAAATGGCCGGTGAGAATTTTTGACGATTGAAATGCTATACAATAAAAGCCTAAACCTTTTCACTTTTTTGTAATTACATAAATTTATCACCTATCAATTATTTTTACTTTTTTGTTGTTTGGGTTATTACAAACTTCCCCCCTTAACAAAATTTTGTCCTCGAAATTTTCCCGACTCAAATAAATTAGAGAATTTGAATCCAACTCCTTCCAGGGTTCCTAAGTTATTGTCGGCCTTCTATGACATCTCCATTGAACTTTCACCGAAGCAATCTCTTTGCTTCTTAATTTCCCGATTTTCTTAAGAGTTATGAATTCTTCTTTATCTACTAAACACTTTTCTCAAATTAGATACATTATGTCATAAATTTCACTATACCAACTTTTTTTTTGTCTAAAGCTCTAAACGCCAATCCATCTTTCTGAATACTCATTTGCCAATCTTGGAAATCCTCAAGTCATCGCTAACTTGAGCAATATTTCTTTTTACCAATGATGGACTACCTCTAGTCCATCTATATGTCACTTTTCTTTCGATGTTAGATCGACAAACCAACTAGCATCTATCACGTAACTCTTCAAGCGACTCTACTTGAATATTCATTTGATAATCATTACCATAAGTTAACGAATTCAACTCTAAGTGGTTATCCCAATTGACACTAAAGGTAACCCCACATAGATACATCCATGTTATTCTTATCTACAAAATACGGTAACATTCAAGTAAACATTCACCATATTCTTTGTAAACTCTTTCAAAATTAACCTATGCATCTAACATCACACCTTTTCATATGCATGCACTTATACATACATGTACTTTTCTTTTGTCCCAAGATGTATTTAGCTATTGAGTATAGACTGCATAATTTGTTCTGTAGACAAATGCCTCCGTTTTCCATTTGAGGTCCACTACCACTACTATTGCTACTAACTTCAAGTCATACATTTTCGTTACCATGACATGCATATTATAACATTTTCCTTTTTAATTAATATACATCATAGTAACAACATTGGAGCAACATTATATAAAATAAATATATAAACCCTTTGTCTAAACTAGTTGAGACACTTAGGCGCACTTCTCAATCTTCCTTCTAATCTCTAGTTACTTCATTTACTTTTCAGCCCGATCAAATTTACGATATCTTATCGTTATATTACATACTTCATCATAAATGTACATTATGTCTTACTGAGTACATAACATTGTTCATCCTGCTCCAATTTTAGAATTTCCAGATCATTGTCACTAGATACCAAGATGATGATGTCCCGAGGTAACTTCTTATCTTTCCCTCTTGCTTCCTTTCAAACCTTTTATCCATTTAACTATATTTACTTTTACTTTTACCTCTATCACTGATTCCTTCATCCTTGCATGGCATCTGACACATGTCATGTTTTCTTTAAAGGGTTCCGAATTAAGCACGGTCTTTTCTTGTTGATTCAAGTGTCCATACTTTCTTTCATCATACAAGATATTTCTTACTTGTAAGGCTTATTCCTTACGCCGAGATGAATTAATCTTCACATTTTTGTTGTCATCTTTAAGTTTCTCATGATTCCTTTATGATATCACATTTGTGTGACATGCTCAAACATCATAATACTGTGTTCATTATTGACTTTGACTACCAACCCTTGAGTTATTTCAGTATTTCACCAAATTTGTTGAATCCATCCTTCTGTGACCATGGAGTTTAACTTAACTCATTTTTCCAAAATGAAAATTTTATATCATGCATTGCATTCATCCAAAAGTCTAGTCAAAACTCTCAATTGACGACAAATATGTACCATTAGTCGGCTTCTCTACCCATTCTACCAACTAACCAGTTAACTCCACATTTATAACATACATGCCACCATTTGGTTCTCATGACCCAATTCATATACTTATCATCTCCTAGTCATTCTTAAACAAGGTTCCTTATAATGACTAAATACATTCTCATTGCTATTTAGCATATTAGGCATCTTTCATAACGTTGATGATTCTAAGTGCACATCCTCACTTATTTCATCCTCTTCAACTTGTATCACAACTCGTTTGCATTGATCTCACTAAAGTTAAAAAAACATCTCATGCATAATTGCACTATTCTACCATGGTGCCATTCTAGCTATAACCACGGGAACAATTCCATTGCCCCTTTTTATGGCTTAGAAGTTATATACTTAAGTAAACCTTATTATTTACCACAAAATGTTTCTTACTTACTACATGTGATACATGATTACAATCATCACACATTTCTTATCACCTTCTCTCATTCATACCCTGATTAAAACAACACATTCTTGCTAACAATAGTCACTTTCATCAAGTCAAATAAGTTAATAACATCCTCTTGACCACTCTCCATATATACATGGAGGATAATAGAGCCTCAGTTTCCTATTGGATTAATCAACCATAGTCCCACACATTCTAAGAGCGTCTCACGTACCGATATGGTGTCTTTTCTTTTAAGAAACTAATCCCATGAGAAACCTTGGATTTTCTAATATGGTTTATATATGATTTCAAATTCCAACTCTTGATTGGAAAATCCTTCAACTAGTGATGCATCCAATCGATATCATCAATTCTCACAACAAATCTACTATCATCATTGATTACACGAATGACCTCATTGCTAATCTCATACCTGACAATTCGATCTTCCCACAAATTATAAGAAATGACCCCATCCGACTCAAATATGGGATGGATTAATTCATTATATCATCGATACTTTGAGTTCCTATTACTCTCAAAGTTAAACATATTTTTCTTCCCACTGAAGCAAAGTAGTGGGAGTTTGTCACTAAAGTTTATCCGCCAACACCACTTAACATCTATTTTTATCTCGTCTTACCATGTATTTTGTATCAATCACAGACACATATCTATTAATATCATTATATCCATTGACATCAACTATTAATATCATTATATCCATTGAAATCAAGCCATCTAACAATTTCTCTACTTTGATCTAGTTTAAAACTAGTTGGGTTCACAAACCCCAAACTAACGTAAACCACTAATCTCATCACTATAAATCAATCTTTAGTCGTCCCACGTCTTGTCAAGAACAAAAATCTTCCAATCTCAGATTAAGTCTAGGTCTAGAATAACCTAGTTCACTTAAACTTTGCTCTGATACCATTTGTAACATCCCAAAATTTCCAATACTTAGATATCTCAAAAATATAATCCCAAGATTAAATACTTACACTGCAGCGGAAATAAAATCTCTAAACTTACATATTATGCCATAATCTATCATCATAGTCTTGGCGAACATAACTTTGCTCTATATAACAACCCCTTGATCTGCGCATAACCTTCTTTGGTGTCAATCCCCATATCTCTCTTTATCCCACTTTTCTTCCCAATCTAATAGCCGTCTGGTTGAAAAAGTTTAAAAAGAGTTTGGGTGAGCCTAGGGCCCAGTGAATTTACGGTTTTAACGCATACACAACTCAATAAATAATTTCACAAAGCATCATAATTTATAATCCATACGATTTGAAACAATATAATTCACAAACAACGGTGTTATGGGAAATGTCTACCTCACACAACTTTACCTGGCGAACTCACACAGCATGTCCGCACTTACGGCTTAGACAAACTCATACAGCATGCTCGTCCAATTATATAAAATAGGTAGTACATCCCATTGCCACACAAATACTCAAACATGTATTATAAAAATACCGAACGTTTTATGCATGCATGATATATTAAAGTTCTCGAGTAAATACCAAGCGAGCTTGCATTTAATTATGAATAAAACATGCAACCACTTTTAGTAAAAGTCACGTAAAACTCACAGTACAAGTCGTTGCCCAAACCGGTATTCGAAGTGGCTAGCGTCTCGCCTACAAATCCAACGCTATAATTTTAATTATAAAATAAAATATGACAACATACGACACCCCGTAGATGATCGACTGGTCCCCTTGACACAATTTATTTTAATGGTCCATGAGCCAACAATGTTGATTACAACGATTATTTCAACTTATACATCCATGTATATACAATACATATGTGTATATATATACATGCACCAACTATACAAAACAGAAGCTCGCTTAGATGCATTCTGTTATTTATATATATATATATATATAAGCTATCCTTATTGCATGCATTAATATATAGATATATATATATATACACACACCATTCTATCTTTGCTTCCATACATGCAAACTTCATCTACCATTTCGATTCCTTACAAGCATACCTACTTCTTCTTCATTGTTTTTCCCTTTCTCTCAAATACCAATGACCAACAATGGAGCTTAATAAGGAGGAATAATTTTGCTTAAAAAAACTCTAATCACAAAGAGTTATGAACCCTTTGATCCACCGTAACGGCGAGACGTCGGACCATATATTATATTGTGACCGTCACTAACAAGAACCATAAGTTCCAACTTTTAAAACTGAAACGAACTTGATGTCACCGAGATTACCGTGAAGGACGGTGGAGGTGCTAATAGTGACCGTAAGCCACCGTTGCCCTACAGAATCTTACCCGAATAATCAGACAACTAGCGGGTTTATCTGGTAAACAAAATTTAGAGACGACCAGTACGAAACACTTATCGATTGGCATCAAACGAGTTGTGATCTATAGCACTGTCGACTCTCGTTTCGACGTTCATCGTTGTCTTTACTCACCCTAGTTTCTCCTCTTGAGAGATGCTTCTTCTCTTTTTCTTTTTAACTCAAGCCTTACTAACTCCATCGTCGGTTTTCATAATCAAATGAATCAACCCACATTAACATAAATGGCCGGTGAGAATTTTTGACGATTGAAATGCTATACAATAAAAGCCTAAACCTTTTCACTTTTTTGTAATTACATAAAGTTATCACCTATCAATTATTTTTCCTTTTTTGTTGTTTGGGTTATTACAGTCGTTCATCAATATTAGACAGACATATATTAATTAAACTGGTATATATTAAAAAGTTGTATATTAATTAAACAGTTGTATATTAATTAAAACATATATATATTAATTAAAACAGATATATATTAATTAAATAGCTATATATTAATTAAAACAGACATATATTAATTAAACATATATATATATATATTAACTAAAACAGACATATATTAATTAAACAGATATATATTAATTAAAAAAGATATATATATTAATTAAACAGATATATATTAATTAAAACAGACATATATTAATTAAACAGATATATATTAATTAAAACAGACATATATTAATTAAACAGATATATATTAATTAAAACAGACATATATTAATTAAACAGATATATATTAGACAGACATATATTAATTAAACAGGTATATATTAAACAGGTGTATATTAATTAAAAAGTTATATTGTATGTTAAACATATATATATTAGACAAATATATTCAATAACGTCTGTTTTTATGTGTTTTTATTTTTTTCTCACAATTTTTTTTAATAATGAGACTGTTTTATTTGTTTTTATTTTTCACAAAAATCCAAAAAATAACAAAATTACAATAAATCTTTAAAAAACCACAGAAATTTAAAAAAATATTTTTTAAAAATCAGAAAGTTAAGAAAAATATTAATCAAAATTCTCAACTTAAAAAAAATATTTTTCAAAAAAACAAAATTTAAAAAAAATATTTTTTAAAAAACAGAAAGTTAAGAATTTTTTTTTAAAAAACAGAAAGTTAAGAATTTTTTTTTTAATAATGAGACTGTTTTTATTTGTTTTTATTTTTCACAAAAATCCAAAAAATCACAAAATTATAATAAATCTTTAAAAAAAACAGAAACTTAAAAAAAGTATTTTTTAAAAATCAGAAAGTTAAGAAAAATATTAATCAAAATTCTTAACTTAAAAAAATATTTTCCAAAAAACGTAATTTAAATAAAATATTTTTTAAAAAACAGAAAGTTAATAAAAATATTAATCAAAAACAGAAAATTAAGAAAAATGTTAAACTTAAGAACAATGATAAGATAAAATTACGTTTATTGAATTTAAAACGAAATAACTTACCGTTGCTTGTGGGTGTGGAAATTCCATATTTTGACGAGTATTAGTGGCTTTTGACGTGGATTGCAAAATTCTTGTCGTTTTTGAAGCAACAAAAATTTGAGGACAAATGAAAGTGATAGTAATTGATGGTGTGGACCACAACCATCAATTTATAAGGAAAATAAGAGTAACACCCGTGATTTCTCGCTTCCCAAACCATTCAGCTACCCTATTAATTGCTCAGCTACCCTATTAAATGTCTAATCGGTCAAATTTCAGAAGAGTACTACGCCAAAACAGTACTACGCCAAGGCGTAGGGACCTTTCCTGCCAATTTTTCAAAGTTTCAAGGTCGGTCAAAGAGCATATTCCAGGGTATCTTTGACCACTACGCCAAATGATACTATGCAATGGCGTAGTACCAGTCCAGGGGCCAAAGTGTCATTTTTAATTCTTACTCAAAACACTTCCAAGTCCAGGGGCCATTTTTGTCAATTTTTCAAACTGGCCACTTCGCCGTGGCGTAGTAAGTTCCAGGGGCCAAAATGTAATTTTTAATTCTTACTCAAAACCCTTCCAAGTCCAGGGGCCATTTTTGCCAACTTTTCAAAATGGCAACTATGTCATATGTTGCTACGCCATGGCGTAGTATACTACAGGGACCAAATTGTCATTTTTCAAACCATCTTGCCATACTTTCAAGTCCAGGGGCCATTTTTGACACTTTTTCAAAGTTGAGGGACTGACTACGCCATGGCGTAGTCCATATTTGGCGTAGTCAGGGACTTTTTTGAAAAAAATGGAGAAAAATTGCACTTTGACGTAGTAAATGACTATTTTTGCAATTTCGGTTCCCAGAATGGTCATTTCAGCAAAATTCTCTAGAAAAAACTATACTGAACTTCGATAGGTTTTTTTTATTATAACATATTACAATAAAAATATATTATTAAAATAAAAAATATATTTAATAATGTATAATTTCTCTTTGTTAAATATTTTATAATTCTTTTTGGTTAAATAATAATAAAAAAATCTTTCCTAAATAATCACTTTTAGAGAATTCATCTTTCTCCTATTTTTTTAATTTGAAAAAACGTTTTGAAGAACTTTAATAATAAAAAGTTTATCCCAAAATCCTCAAAATTTTGATTTTCATGATTTTGAAAACTTTGTTGGAGATGCTAGTAAATGTTTCTCATTTACACTTACATGATTTTGCTTTGCTCTTTTTTCTAAGAACATCAAAATGATATTATTTTATGTATAGCTCGTCAAAAAAATAGATAATATAATATTTAAAATAAACACTTGGGGCAAGCTTTCCGTTACCTCATTTTAATGTCATCTTGGAACAATGCGTTTTTCACATGAACACAAACGATCGACTTTTTCGATTTTATTAGGCCCTTTTATGAATGCAACTCTCATGATGTTCAAACAGATTAACTAAATTAATATTTATGCAGATAAATATAATATTTTTAAAGTTATACTAAAAATGTAAGTTTCATTATGAAAATTTACTTAATTGCCTGTTAACGTACAACTACTCATAATGACCTATTTTATCATGTTAAGGGTCTATTAGACATTTTATATATAAACCAAAGACTTGTATTAAGCTGTGTCAGAATCAGTATTTTTTTATGTCATTGTATAAGTCATTGAAACTCAACCAACAAAGAGATCATAGGCATATTTCTTGAAAGAAACATGTCTATACAAGGAAAAAGATTATTATTATATACATACTTGAAATTTTTGGATTCATTATAAAATTTTTATTAAACAAGCTTATTTTTCATTTAATTGTTTATCAACAAAAATTCTTCTTTATAATTATATTTATAGGGACGAGTTCAAATGAGAATTTAAATTTGTTTGTAAACGTTAGCACAAATGAGAGCGTGACATGTGTAATATTCAGACTGAATATATATTATTTATTCAGTCTAAATAAGCATTATTCAGACTGAATAAATACTATATTCACTCTGAATATATCTTTGATTATTCAGTTTGAATAATCTACATTCAGACACGTGTTGCACTCTCATTTATCCTCACGTATACAACTAGATTTGAGTTTGTATTTGAACTTTCCTCTGTATTTATATACGATAAAAATAAATAAAAATTATATAATCAATTCTTAACATCTTTTAAAGGGTTAATTTTTTCAATTTTAAAATTTGAAAGTAATTTATATTTCTTTAAAGAATCAAATTGGAAATTTGTCTCCAAACAACGGTGTCATGGGTGGTTATGATTTTGACTCATTACAGGAATCTCATGCCCAAACTTTTTGGAATATGCAATCAACCAACTTATTTTTAATGGATTTCTTTTTAATTTTTTAAATAATATAAAATTACTCACCAATCATTATCACGTATGTTGTCTAAATTTGACCAATTTTTTTCAATTATTTATTGGGACCGTAGAATGTATGATGGTTAATTGATAATTTATATGTAAAAATTATATTAAACAGTGTTTTAATATGTTTATTAAAAGATACATAGTTATGACCAAACGTAAAATTTATAAAGGTGGTGTAAGATAAAAACAGCCGTTAAAAAGGAACAATTTTAACCTATTTACATGAAAATAAAGTAATTTATATTATATTTTGATTATAACGAATCAAATAAATGAAGTTAAAAATAGAACAAGTTGAAGAGTTCACATTAATTTTATTGTTTTTAAGAAATATCATATGACATTATTTAATTATGGAAAAAATACATGACCATACAGTAAAAAATGGTTTCAACGTGTCTAAAACTCTAAATACATATCAAGAAACAATATTTAATATGTTAAAATATGTAACAAAAGAATCTTTCATTACATGCTAACCGCATACGTGAAAAGCAAAACATTGTGTCTATCTTTTCTTTTTTCGTGGGTCCCTAACATCGCAATTACGTTATGCTAACTTCATAATGTACAATTTAGTATTTTTTTTAGTGCAAAATCTATATAAGTCAATGTATTTAGTTACGTAACTAAGAAATATCAATCTTTCTTAATTATGAACCATTAAAATTACGCAAAAGACACGGCGTTACGTAGATACCACATTAACAGTTTGGGTCTTAAAGCTTTAAATTCAGCAATCGATTGTGATCTTTCTGAAGAATGGTAACTCTCATTTTGAGTGTTATTTACATTTCATTAGTGTCTTTATCCCTTTTTAGTGTGTGTTTCTTCTTTATGTTTTTGTGTTTTCTATTTCATTTATTTATGTATTTATTTTCTTTTAGTGTTGTTGAGAATAAAATTTTTTTTTTTGATGATTGTATGCATCGTTTGTAAGATAAATGTTGGACTGTGGGATGTGGCCACAATTGTGGCCACAGTGGCAACAATTGTGGTCACAGTGGCAACATCGACCCAAGTCTTGTGTAGTAATTTTATTGTCAAATTCATAAATTTGGAGGCTGAGCAAGGTAGGAGGTCAAAACTGGAGTATTCATTCGAGACTGACCAATGTATAAATGATCTCTTTATCCATAAGGCCTTCACATGTTTAGATCATTTGAACATTGTTTTGTCTCACTTATCCATTTCCCCCTATATAAAGGGACTTTGAGATCCTTTCAAACACACAATCCCCAGCTCAAGAACTCTTTCCTAGTTGAACTATCTTCTTTGTATTTTTAAGTTTTAGTTTTAACATTTAATTTCTTGTATTTAATTGTAATTTGTTTCCTACAGTCTCACCACTGTGGTGATTAACTCATTTATTATTTTGATGAAACTTATGTTTAATCCATATTTCCTTGTCTTTATTATGTTTTCTATTATGAGCTAATTATCTTTATGGGTGTTAGTGTGAGTTTAGTTTAAGATATTACGCAACTTTTTGGATGTTCCTCATTTTTAATACTCTCTCTGTCCCAATTTAAGTGTCCACATTTCTATTTATATATGTCCCAAAATAAGTGTCTACTTTCAAAAGTAAATAACTAAATTCTCAAATTTACCCTTAATTAATGCATAAATATTTAAGAGTTGTGAAGAGGAAGAAAGTAAATAAGGGCAAAGATGTCATTTGATTTACCAAAAAGTGTATTAATTATGCATGCTTAAAACTGTGCGCCATTTCAATTGTGGATACTTAAATTGGGACGGAGGGAGTACTTTTTAGGCTTGATCATTTAAGTCGGGACTTAAACTCAACGCGGATAAGTCGATCATTTTGAAGTGTTAATCTTAGATTAAAGATGCAGAGATGGACAGATCTGAAATACGGCTTAAGTGATGCGTAAAGATTTGAGAAAGTCTTTGATAATTGTTAGTGTATATGATTAGCTTAGCCCAATTTTATTTAGATCATTATACATAGTTCGGCCCATCGTAATGTATTTTGGTATATAATCCTTCTAACTCCCATAATTCAATGAAGGAAAACATTTTCCTAAAATATTATGGTATCAGAGCAAATCTGATTCTCTCTCATCTCCTTTCTCCTCCAAGGAAACCCTAGGGTTCCACCTCTCCCCATTTACGGCCGTAAAATCTCCACCGTCCTCTACTCACTCTTCTCTTCACGGCTGGCGACGAAACTAATACCCCTCACAAGGCTTTCGGTATTACAAATATTAAAACATGCGTTCCATTGATCCTGGATCTTGACCAACTCAACTACGACGCTTGGCGTGAGCTCTTCTCCACCCATTGCATCGGATTCGACGTGTTGGATCACATTGATGACACCACATCGAAGCCAACGGATCCCGAGTGGAAGAAAACTGACTCTATAGTCAAATTATGGATATACGGTTCGACTTCCCAATCCCTTCCCCAAATAGTTCTCAAGAAGGATTCCATCGCTCTTCAAGTTTGGATCAACCTCGAGACACTTTTCTGCGATAACAAAGACGCAAAGACTATGCAAATCGATAACGAACTCCGAAACATAGTCATGGGCGACCTCTCTGTCACCGCCTATTGCACTAAAATCAAAACCCTTGCTGATCTCCTTGCCAACATGGATCTGAATTCCACTATACCGGATAAACACTTGGTGATTTACACGATAAACGGCCTCTCTCCCAAATTTGATTTCGTTGCCAACATAATACGGTATCGATCACCTCTCCCAACATTCTTGGAAACCCAATCGATGTTACTCTTGGAGGAACAACGAATGTCTCAACCCCGATCCTCTCATAAAACCCGTCACACAGACCACTCTTCGACACCAAATCTTCTACACGTGAATGGCAACAACAGTGATGACAATAATCACGGAAATAACGGCTCATCTTGTGGAAATGGCCGCCATAATAGGCACCAACAGTAGCAGCGACGCCGTCAAAACGGTCAGTCCGGCAACCGGTTTCCTCCTCCGTCATCGCAGCCATACGGTTGGGTTTATATCGCACCACTTGGTCAAGCCCCTCAGCCGCGAGATAACAATCCGCCACGCCATGCTTGGTCACAATCAGGTTTGTTGGGTCCGCCTCCCTCACCGAACAACAGCCAATCTCCTGGGCCAGCCCAACCGCCGCTTCCATACAACCCAAACACCCACTACAACCAAGCTGCTGGCCCACAGATTTATGCAGTAGACTCTACTCTAGATAGCAGCAAAAAGCAACAATATCGCTCTTCCTTGGGCCTGGTCGAGCACTTCCTAGCCCACGGCCTTGCCCTAGTTGTTTAACACTCTTTCACTGAACGACCCGGGCACGAGCGACTGGCATATGGATAACGGAGCAACCGACCATGTTCATTCAATTGCAGGTATACTTGACTCTGTTTGTGGTAATCGCATTTCCAATTCTATCCTAGTCGATGACGGTTCTAAAGTACCTGTGGTGACCTCGGGCCATGCTCCATTTCCTGTCCCTAACCCTTACTGAACACTTCACTTTAACGATGTCCTTATTACCCCTAAAATTATTAAAAATCTTGTGTATGTTCCCAAATTCACGAGTCAAAATACAGTTTCTATTGAATTTGATGAATTTGGTTTTACTGTCAATGATTACAGGACCCGCCAACCACTAATACGTTGTGACAGTAACAATTCTCTTTATCTGGTCCTTCCCGCTATTCCACAAGTGTTTGTCTCCTCTAGCCAATCCACATGGCATCAACGGCTCGGTCATCCCGGTGATCAAGTCTTGAAGTCACTAGTCTCAAATAGATTTATTTCTTGTTCACATGATAAAAATAATGTAATTTCTTCTTCCTGTCAACTTGAAAAGCATATTAAGCTTCCTTTTTCACTTTCTGATTCAGTTGTTTCCCAATGCTTTTGATATTATACACTCTGATGTATGGACTTCTCCCATTTCAAGTATTAGTGGATTGCTATAATGTCATTTTCCTAGACCATTACTCGCACTATCTTTGGGCTTTTCCACTACGTCAAAAATCAGATGTGTTCTCTAAATTTCAAGAATTCTTTAACTATGTCAAAACACATTTTAATAAGACCATCAAATCCCTCCAATGTGACAACAGGGGGGAATATGACAACAAAATGTTTCGTGATTTCTTTTCCACTCATGGCATCACCTTCCGCTTCTCATGTCCTCACACCTCCCAACAAAATGGGAAATCCGAACGCATGTTACGTACTATTAACAATGTCGTGCGTACACTTCTTTTTCACTCTCATCTTCCACCGACCTACTGGGTTGAAACCCTTCATATGGCCACCCACCTTTTAAATATCCTTCCCTCCACCACTATCCAAAAAGAAACACCTCATTATCATCTCTTCCGCAAACACCCTACCATACCCATCTTCGCATCTTCGGATGCCTGTGTTATCCTCGTCTCGCTGTCTCACACAATCTTCAGCCACGCATCACCCCATGTGTCTTCCTTACCTGGCCTATCATCGGGGATTTCGTTGTCTTGATCTTTCCTCCAGCAAGATCATTATCTCTCGTCACGTTGTCTTTGACGAGACTGTCTTTCCGTTTGGCTCAGTTACTCCCAACGAGCCTTGCTCCTATGCATTCCTTGATGAGCCGTCCGACCCTTCCCCCATCTTTCGTCCATTCCTTTTTCACTTTCTGATTCAGTTGTTTCCCAATGCTTTTGATATTATACAATCTGATGTATGGACTTCTCCCATTTCAAGTATTAGTGGATTGCTATAATGTCATTTTCCTAGACCATTACTCGCACTATCTTTGGGGTTTTCCACTACGTCAAAAATCAGATATGTTCTCTAAATTTCAAGAATTCTTTAACTATGTCAAAACACATTTTAATAAGACCATCAAATCCCTCCAATGTGACAACAGGGAGGAATATGACAACAAAATGTTTCGTGATTTCTTTTACACTCATGGCATCACCTTCCGCTTCTCATGTCCTCACACCTCCCAACAAAATGGGAAATCCGAACGCATGTTACGTACTATTAACAATGTCGTGCGTACACTTCTTTTTCACTCTCATCTTCCACCGACCTACTGGGTTGAAACCCTTCATATGGCCACCCACCTTTTAAATATCCTTCCCTCCACCACTATCCAAAAAGAAACACCTCATTATCATCTCTTCCGCAAACACCCTACCATACCCATCTTCGCATCTTCGGATGCCTGTGCTATCCTCGTCTCACTGTCTCACACAATCTTCAGCCACGCACCACCCCATGTGTCTTCCTTACCTGGCCTATGATCGGGGATTTCGTTGTCTTGATCTTTCCTCCAGCAAGATCATTATCTCTCGTCACGTTGTCTTTGACGAAACTGTCTTTCCGTTTGGCTCAGTTACTCCCAACGAGCCTTGCTCCTATGCATTCCTTGATGAGCCGTCCGACCCTTCCCCCATCTTTCGTCCATTCCTTTTTCACTTTCTGATTCAGTTGTTTCCCAATGCTTTTGATATTATACACTCTGATGTATGGACTTCTCCCATTTCAAGTATTAGTGGATTGCTATAATGTCATTTTCCTAGACCATTACTCGCACTATCTTTGGGGTTTTCCACTACGTCAAAAATCAGATGTGTTCTCTAAATTTCAAGAATTCTTTAACTATGTCAAAACACATTTTAATAAGACCATCAAATCCCTCCAATGTGACAACAGGGGGGAATATGACAACAAAATGTTTCGTGATTTCTTTTCCACTCATGGCATCACCTTCCGCTTCTCATGTCCTCACACCTCCCAACAAAATGGGAAATCCGAACGCATGTTACGTACTATTAACAATGTCGTGCGTACACTTCTTTTTCACTCTCATCTTCCACCGACCTACTGGGTTGAAACCCTTCATATGGCCACCCACCTTTTAAATATCCTTCCCTCCACCACTATCCAAAAAGAAACACCTCATTATCATCTCTTCCGCAAACACCCTACCATACCCATCTTCGCATCTTCGGATGCCTGTGCTATCCTCGTCTCACTGTCTCACACAATCTTCAGCCACGCACCACCCCATGTGTCTTCCTTACCTGGCCTATCATCGGGGATTTCGTTGTCTTGATCTTTCCTCCAGCAAGATCATTATCTCTCATCACGTTGTCTTTGACGAAACTGTCTTTCCGTTTGGCTCAGTTACTCCCAACGAGCCTTGCTCCTATGCATTCCTTGATGAGCCGTCCGACCCTTCCCCCATCTTTCGTCCATTCCTTTTTCACTTTCTGATTCAGTTGTTTCCCAATGCTTTTGATATTATACACTCTGATGTATGGACTTCTCCCATTTCAAGTATTAGTGGATTGCTATAATGTCATTTTCCTAGACCATTACTCGCACTATCTTTGGGGTTTTCCACTACGTCAAAAATCAGATGTGTTCTCTAAATTTCAAGAATTCTTTAACTATGTCAAAACACATTTTAATAAGACCATCAAATCCCTCCAATGTGACAACAGGGGGGAATATGACAACAAAATGTTTCGTGATTTCTTTTCCACTCATGGCATCACCTTCCGCTTCTCATGTCCTCACACCTCCCAACAAAATGGGAAATCCGAACGCATGTTACGTACTATTAACAATGTCGTGCGTACACTTCTTTTTCACTCTCATCTTCCACCGACCTACTGGGTTGAAACCCTTCATATGGCCACCCACCTTTTAAATATCCTTCCCTCCACCACTATCCAAAAAGAAACACCTCATTATCATCTCTTCCGCAAACACCCTACCATACCCATCTTCGCATCTTCGGATGTCTGTGCTATCCTCGTCTCTCTGTCTCACACAATCTTCAGCCACGCACCACCCCATGTGTCTTCCTTACCTGGCCTATCATCGGGGATTTCGTTGTCTTGATCTTTCCTCCAGCAAGATCATTATCTCTCGTCACGTTGTCTTTGACGAGACTGTCTTTCCGTTTGGCTCAGTAACTGCCAACGAGCCTTGCTCCTATGCATTCCTTGATGAGCCGTCCGACCCTTCCCCCATCTTTCGTCCATACCTTGAGTCCGCTCATCCTACTCCCACTCCCACCACTACACCTTCTTCTGAGATCGTGTCCCCTCCCTCTAACACTATACCTTACACAGCCGAACCCATTCCCTCCTGTTGATCATAACTCCTCTCGATGATATGAATATAATTCCTTTTGTATACTTAGTGAAATTCCATTGTATAAGCTTCTGTTCATATTCGGCGATAGCATACGCTGATTATCATCAGCGATTGCTGAAGATCAAGGAACAACACACTTATCTCTGAAGACTTGAAGATCAACTATCACACCAGAAGACTATTCAGCAAAAGTCGAAGACCCTAGCTGAAGAAAGAGATAATCAGCTAAGTGACTGAAGCGGTTCAGCCATAGCAGCGATTATCTAATCAAAGTGTGAAGTCTTGTGAAGCCTCAGCGATACTGAAGTTCATCCTTGAAGATTCAGAATCAGCGATCAAATGAAGCTTGCTTTACAAGATTAAAGATTGATCTTATCCTCGATGCACAAAAGTCAAACCTAATACCTTGTCAGAAAAGGACGTACAAATTGTCTCTTATGTCCCCATCATATCTGATATGGTATTGTTCATATTCGGCCAAAAGCATGGCTGTCTTATTAGCAAGGACAGGCTTCCTATCTAAGCTTGACACGTGGCATATACCTTTTGTCTTGCATTAAATGCAAACAGGTATAAATAAGATGAAGATATCTTCTTCATCTTAATGCATGCGTCTTTCTAGCCTAAACCCTCTTTATTCTTTCTTCCTTCTTCTTGTGCATCAATCTTAGTGTTTCCTAGTTACAATAGAATAGGTTTTAAACTTGTTCTTATTCCGCTTGTAACTGTAAATTTGTTTATGATATATAAACTAATTTAAAAACCAAAATCTGTGTGTTTGTATTCAACCCCCCCCCCTCTACAAACTGTTTACTTATTATTGAACTCTTGTAGACCCTTTAGGGACCAACAAGTGGTATCAGAGCAATGTTTGCTTCTTTCATCTCTAAATTTTTTTTAACTATTTTAAAATGACAAACCCTAATACGAACTAGAATGATAATGGATCTTTAGCTAAACCTCCAAGATTTAGCCATGATAATTTTCCATTATGGAAGGAAAGAATGTCTCTGTTTCTAGAAGGATCTGACCCAAAGATCCCCTACTATCTAGAAAACGTACCATTTGTTCCTACAACTATTGTAGCTGGTGTTCCTGCCACCACTACTACTCCAGCCATCCCTGAAAGGAGTATCATTAAAACTCCTAATCGATGGACTAAAGAAGATAAGAAAGAAATTGCTAATGACTCTAAAGCTAGATCTATAATAGCAATGTCTTTACCAGATGAAGTCTATCATTCTGTTATGAAAATGAGGACTTCTAAGGCCATGTGGGATACCCTATGTATCCAATATGAAGGAACCTCTGAAGTGCAAGTCACTAGGTGCATAAACCTTGTAAGACGATATGAGAGTTTTATGTATCATAAAGGTGAATCACTTTCTCAAATTCATCAGCGGTTCAACTGTTTATTGATTGATCTTAAGGCAGTAACAGAGTGTACTCTAACGCTGAAATACTGACCAAATTCATGGAGGCACTACCCGATCAATGGGCAGTGTACACTACATGTGTAAAGCTGTCAAAGAATCTCGAAACTCTATCCTTAAGTGCTTTATATGGAATGCTCTTAAATGAGGAACAATCTCAACTTCTGAGGAAGAACCTCATAAATAAACTCAAAGGTGCCAAAAGTACTTCTTTGGCACTTGTGACTTCAGAGGCAACTCCTCCTAAAAATGTTTCTTCTTCCACGATTACTTCCATCACTGAATTAGGTCAGACTGATTCAGAAGATCAACTCACTGATGCTGACATCTCTGAGTTTGATAACTCTCTAGCTCTCTTAACAAATAATTTTAAAAGATTCGCTAGAAAGAGAAACTTTCGAAAACCTTCAAATCTCTCTGACTCTGAAAAGCAAAAGACATTGCCCGCTGAGAAAGCCTCAGCTATATGCTTCAACTGTCAGCGAAAGGGTCACTTTGCTAGTTAATGTAGATCAAAGAAAGTTGCAGCTCCCACCACCTCCCAGACCTCTGATAAAAAGGAGAAGTATTTGAAATTAAAAAATAAATACAAGGATCTGAAGAAACACCAGCAAAAAGGCAAAGGCCTTATCGCTGAAGAAGTTGATTGGGACGCTGAAGATGACTGAACCAAGACCTCTGAAGAGTCTGGCTCTGATGAAGAAGATCTTGCCTTCCTCTGTCTAATGGCAAGAATAGAGGACACTGAAGAAGCTACTGAAACTTCTTCCTCTGAGTCCCCTTCTAATCAGGTAACAATTCCTTCTATCTCTTTACTCTCTGAGAGTGATAACTTGTCAGCTCTCGACGCTATGACTGTTGATTTTTATAATTTTTTAAATGGAAAGATTAAGGCCGAGAAAATTAACACTTATTTATCTGAGCAATTAAAAAATTGCCATATAAGAATCAAAGAACTTTATAAAATTGAGGAAACTCTCAAGGATCAAGTCTTTGCAAATCAAACCATAAGCATCGAGAAGCAGCAAGCCATCGCTGATAGGGAAAAGGCTATCGTTGATCTCAAGTCTGAAAAAGCAACCATCGAAGGATGGTGTAAGGCTTCTGATAAAGTCAATAAGATCATCAATGCCCAAATACCTATGAAAATAAGAAGTGGGTTAGGCTATAACCCTGAAAAGGAAGAATCGGAGAATGATCGTTCCATGCTCAAATTTGGAATGTTTGTCTCTTCTATCCCTGATCCTTCTTCTTCAACTTCTTCCTCTTCTATTAAAGAAAAGTTGCCGGTGATAAATTCTAAGAAAGTGATCAAGAACGAGTTTCTTGACCAAGTTCCTAAGAATAAGATCGCTCAGGATAGGAACAAGAAATCCTCAGAGAGAAAGTCTAAATCTGGGAAGAAGGGCTCTGACTTTTCTCAGAGACCAACCCCCAGAATTAAGATCGATCTCACTCCTACCCCTGAAAAGGTTGTTATACCTCCAAGGACTATGGAAAAAGGAATTCTTGGTCCTATCCCTGAAAAAGTTCATGCTTTCTCTCTGAATTCCAAACCCTTTAAATATAGGAAGTGCTATCACTGTGGTGAAACTACCCACATTGCAAGTAAATGTTCTAACGCTACTAGAGCTGATAAACTAGCTCATGGAAAGAAAGTAGCTCAAGCTGATAAATCAGCGAGAGTGAAATCCACCAAGGTTGCAAAACCACCAAAGGTGAAGATATCCACTGAAGAGAGTTCTTCAGCTAGTAGCTCCTCCGCCAATCCTTTATCTAACCAAGCAGGACCCATAGTAGTATGGGTACCTTTAAACAATTAATCTTTTGCTGTATGCAGAGTGCCAAAGGTATTTGGTATCTTGATAGCGGATGCTCAAGGCATATGACTGGCAGAAAATCTCTGCTCTCTGATTACAAAGAAGAAGTTGGTCCATCAGTGACCTTTGGTGGAAATGGCAAAGGATACACTAAAGATTATGGAATTCTATCCAACGGAGCCACGTCGTTTTCTCGTGTTGCCTATGTTGAGGGACTAAAGCACAATATTTTGAGCGTTAGTCAGTTATGTGACAAAGACTTCAAAGTTCTATTCTTAAAGAATAGATGTGCTGTCATTGATGGAAATGATAAGCTTGCCTTAACAGGCAAAAGAGTGGAAAATATGTATGTTATAAATATGAATAGTTCTCACTCTAAGAACATGTGCTTTATCTCTAAAGCATCCACTGACATAAACTGGTTATGGCATAAAAGACTCTCTCACCTCAACTTTAAGACAATAAATGAATTATCTCAAAAAGATCTAGTCAGAGGCCTCCCGAATCATACCTTTACAAAGGAATCTCTTTGTTCAGCGTGTGAAAAGGGAAAGCTGACAAAAGCCTCCTTCAGGTCAAAGCAAATTTTTTCAGTGACCGCTCCACTTCAGCTACTCCATATGGTCCTATTTGGACCTGTCAATGTCTAATCTATTTCTGGAAATAAATATACTTTGGTGATTGTTGATGAATACTCCAGATACACATGGGTGTTTTTCCTTCGATCCAAAAGTGATACCCCTGAAATGATAATTTCTTTTATCAAAAGGATGGAAGTTCTAAACAATCTAATTGTTCGTTCCATAAGAAGTGATCATGGTACTGAATTCAAAAACAACACTCTGATGAACTTCTTTGAAGAAAAAGGCATCTCTCACAACTTTTCCTCAGTAAGAACTCCTCAGCAAAACGGTGTTGCTGAAAGAAGAAATCGAACTATCATTGAAGCAGCTCGCTCAATGCTCAGCGAATCGCATCTACCTACTCAGTTCTGGGCTGAAGCAGTCAACACAGCGTGCTTCACTCAAAATCGATCCCTAATAGTTAAGTGACTTAAGAAGACACCCTATGAATTGTTTCATGGGAGAAGACCTACTCTAAAATATTTTCATATTTTTGGATGTAGATGTTACATTCTGAATGACAAAGATTATTTGGGTAAATTTGATCCAAAAGCTGACGATGGTATATTTCTTGGATAGTCCTCTGTATCTAAGTCCTTCAGAGTCTTCAACAAAAGAAGACAACATGTTGAAGAATCCATGCATGTTAACTTTGATGAATCTCGTCCCATTCATACCTCTCATACTCATGATGATGATGAAGAATTGAATGCTTGGATGAGATCTCATTATGGGGAACCTGAAACGTATTTCAGCAATCAATCTCCTGTTGAAGCATATGATGACGAATTCCCTATAAATCCTTCAAGTGACAATCATCCATCTTCAGGGATGAATGTTACTCCTCTAAATCAGATTCCTGTTGCTGACTCCTCTCTTGGAAATTACGCAGTGAACAACCAAACTATATCTGAAAATCAATCTCCTGAATTGATTCTAAATGAAGTACCTGTTGCTAAAACAACATGTCCTATTCCAGAAACTGAAAAACAAGTCGCTGAATCTGCTGTTGATCTTGATCTCTCTCCTCAACCTCCAGCTCAACGATGGACTGCAAATCATCCAATAAATCAAATTATTGGTGATCCCAATGCAGGTATCAAAACACGTAGAGGTACAGGTAATATCTGTCTTTATGTTAACTTCATTTCTCTTTCTGAACCTAAGAAAATAGATCAAGCTATCTCTGATCCTAGCTGGGTTTCAGCTATGCAAGAAGAACTAACTGAATTTCGTAGAAATAAAGTTTGGAATCTTGTTCCAAGACCCTCTAATAAAACTGTCATAGGAACCAAATGGCTTTTCAGAAA
Organism: Silybum marianum; assembly: GCA_036898165.1. Taxonomy (NCBI): domain Eukaryota; kingdom Viridiplantae; phylum Streptophyta; class Magnoliopsida; order Asterales; family Asteraceae; genus Silybum; species Silybum marianum. Next base: position 6,206,160 of record CM072540.1, on the reverse strand, counting down.
TAAGCTAGATGAAAACGGGACTATAATTCGCAATAAGGCTAGACTTGTTGCTCAAGGTTATAGACAGGAAGAAGGAATTGACTATGATGAGACCTTTGCACCTGTTGCTCGTTTAGAAGCCATAAGACTCTTTTTAGCTTATGTTGCCCATAAAGACTTCAAAGTTTTTCAAATGGATGTTAAAAGTGGTTTTCTAAATGGAAAACTCAGCGAGGAAGTTTATGTTGAACAACCCCCTGGTTTCTCAGACCCTAACCATCTTGGTTATGTTTTCAAACTTGAAAAAGCTCTTTACGGGTTAAAACAAGCTCCTAGAGCTTGGTATGATACCCTTTCTAAATTTCTTCTTAAAGAAAAATTTGTTCGTGGAAAAATTGACCAAACCCTGTTTTTAAGAAAATATAAAGGTCATACCATTCTCGCTCAGATATATGTCGATGACATTATCTTTGGTTCCACAAGACCCAAATTGTGTACTCGTTTCGCTGCAAGAATGCAAAAGCAATATAAAATGAGTATGATGGGTGAACTAACGTATTTTCTAGGTTTTCAGATTAAGCAATCTGACAAATAAATCTTTATTTGTCAAAGCAAATATGTTAAAGACATGCTGAATAAATTCGACATGAATCAATGCTCAGCGATGAAGACCCCTATGGCTCCTCCTCTGACTTTGAACAAGGATCCCAATGGGAAACTAGTCAATGTCACTGCCTATCGAGGGATGATTGGATCTCTGCTGTATCTTACAGCGAGTAGACCTGACATCATGTATTCTACATGTCTCTGCGCTCGGTATCAAGCTGAACCGAAGGAATCCCATCTAATCGCTGTAAAGCGAATCTTCAGATACCTGAAAGGAACTCCAAATCTAGGTCTTTGGTATCCCAAAGGCTCAAGATTTGATCTTATTGGCTATTCTGACAATGACTTTGCAGGTTGTAAGATAGATAGAAAGAGCACCACTGGTGGGTGTCAGCTGCTAGGTGGAAAGTTAATCAGTTGGACAAGCAAAAAGCAAAACTCAGTGTCCACCTCCACCGCTGAAGCTGAATATGTAGCCGCTGGTAGTTGTTGTGCTCAAATCTTTTGGATGAGAAATCAACTCAGAGACTACGATCTCAAGCTCTCTAAAATTCCTATTTATTGTGATAGTACTAGTGTTATTGCCATTGCTAACAACCCTGTACTTCACTCCAAGACCAAGCAGATTGAGATCCGATATCACTTTATCAGAGATCATGTGATGAATGGTGAAGTTGAGCTTCATTTTGTACCCACTGAATATCAGCTCGCTGATCTTTTCACCAAGCCTCTTGATGAAACTAGATTCAATCTACTTATCAGCGAACTTGGTATGTTGAACGTTGAATAATGTTTATTCAGTGACTTACAACAAGTGATACAAATAATCTTCAAACTTTCCATTCGCCGAGCTCTGATTCAGCGATATCTGGGCCATCTCCTCGGGTATTATCTTCTAACCCTTATCACTCTTTGATATCTTTTCCCATCAAAGAATGAATCTCTGAAATTAAAACTCCTCACTGACAATCCTTTATTATCAGTGATGAAGATTTTTTAAAATTAATAATGATAAACCTTCCTTATGGATAATTATCATTATAATCTTTTAAAAATAAGAAAAGCACACGTCAGATCTTTTTTTGACACACGACGGACCGCGATGTTTCCATTCCAACTCTTTTCTTGGAACGTGCGCCAGGTCATCATTTTTTTTTCAAAAAGCTAAAACCGTCGTTTAGCACTCCTTTCTTTCTCTCTCCTCTTGCTATTTAAGCAATTCTTTTGCCTCATTTGCCTCTTTACGCTTTCATAACTCTCCAAAAGGCAAAAGAACCTTCGTATCTTCAAGCTTTCTCAAGAACACCAAGAACATGCACTTGTGCGTTTTTCATTCTCGAAATCACCTAAGGTTTGATCTAAACCTTTACTTAAAACTGGAAACATCTTGTTTCACGTCTTTTTTTTCTTTAATCTTCTAAAAATGCAATAAAAACATATTTTTATAAAGAAAATACAATTAATCTGGATTAAAACTCAAAAAGTCTTCTATTTTCAAAACCCTGTTCTAAGTTCTTTCCTTAGAACATAAGACTTTCTTCTTAAAGTTTTATCCATTTTTATTTATCTTCTACTTTTTCTAAAGTAATCTTCTATATTATTGTTTTTATCACAAGCATTTTGATCTTGTTCATCAAAATACTTGTTTCTTTGAATCTTACATTTGGTACTCTTAATACCAAACTGGTTTATACATTTATGTATAAAACCATGATTTATCTCTTTGGTGTTCTCATTTTTCCTACAGAAATGGCCTCTGCAAGTAAGACTGCTGAAACCTCTGTTGCTACAACTGCTGACAACACTTTGGTCGCTGCACCAACCTGCCACTTCCCGATGGAGAATGTTGTCTTTAAATCATGCAATTACATTGCATTGGTTGACATACCCGCTGATCGCCCTCACTTCAATGAAGGAGCTACCTTCATCAAGGCGTGCCCGCTGATGTACGCGTTTGTCCACAACCCAGTGGGCATCTCTTCTCATCTTCAAGCTCTCTGGTACACAGCTCACTGTACCACGCTCACCATGGACAAGGGGACCGTGCTCTTTGCTATTGGCTTCAAGATTCATGATCTTGGTTACTTCTCCTTCACTGCTGGCTTTGTGAGGAAGGCTTTTCGTCTCCCTACCCGCGCCAAGAATGCGCAATGGGGCGCTGAACCAACCAAGATTCAGATCGACGCATTCTTGGATTCTATTGGCTATGCTTGGAAGAATCCATCGTTGAAGACGGTGGGCTCAAAGGTAGAAAAGAAGAGATTGCCTGCTCGCTGGCAATACATCTTCACCCAGGTAATCCAATGCCTTGGGTCAAAGATTGGCTCGCATGACCAAGCGAGCAAACACTCTAAGGATCTCGCCTACTCTATCTGCACCGGCCACAACCTCAACTACGCTGACTATATCTTCAGCGATATGATCAGTCGCATCAACGCTGCTACCAGACATCCCGTCATCCCCTACCCACGTTTCTTCGCAACTATCTTCGAAGTTGCCTTCGGGGAGGAATACCCGAAGGTCGGTGACCACTCCTTCTCCGTAGTAGGGAAGAAATCCCTGGACATTGAGGAACGTCCAGGTGATGCTCCTTTCACGCCATACATGCTGAAAGTGATTGGAGCCCCTCTTTCAGTGTCTACCTCGCTGCCTATCCCAATAGCGAGTACCCAGGATACTGTTGCTGCTAAGAGGAAGCAACCAACCGATGGTCATAAAAAGACCATCACAACTGAAAAACTAAAGAAGATGGTCTCTCAAAAGACCACTCTTTTTGATTTCGGTGTACTACCAACATCAACAGCAGCCACAGCCACTTCAACGGTCTCTCCATCCGTTGTTGCTTCATCAGCACTACCTCCATCATCAGCGACTCCGGTCACTGAGGGTGTTATAGCCAGCTCTACTGAAGCTGGATCAGGTACTACTTTCACAGCCTTCTTAACTCCTTCTATTTCCTCTTCTTTGGTCCTCACTTCAGCACATGACTCAGCGATAGTTGTCCGTATCCCTGATAATGCTGAAATGCACGCAGTCCAAACCTCAATATTGTTTAGGGAATCTGAGTTTTGGAAGGCCATTTTAAAAGGACCTCAGAGTGTCTCTCTCAGATACTCTAACACACTGGTTAGTAATCCTCAAGACACTACCTCTGTAAAGTAGTCCTTGAGAGTAATCCTCATGATACTCTCAAGGAGAAAAATAAATTTTTTCATCCATCTTCTAATCCGGATGTGTTTTTGGCATCTTTATCTATGTCATCATCAGGTGTCGCTCCTCTCTTCTCCTCAGCGACAAAGACAACCACCACCACCAGCGCTCCTCCGCTCAGCAAGGAGATGGGGAAGTCTCCTCAGGGCCATCCCAGTGCTGCAAAGCTCCGAGAGGTCAAGACAGAGATGGCAGCTCCCAAGCTTCCCACTCCTATCACTGGACTCCCTCCTATTGTCCTTCCTAGTCCTACATTCCCTGCTCTTGACTATCTGGTCAGGGAATGTGCTCTCACCAGGGCTAGGGTTGACAACCTTCAGACGTCAGCTGAACTCATCTTCAAACGCATCGTTGGGACACCAGCGATCAAAACCAACGTCAGCAATCTTGTCTCTGACGTTTTCTCTCTGAAGGAAGACAACAGGGTCCTTCGCCAGCACCTGTCCAAATGGGAGCAGAAGATCGCTGCTCAGGTGAACGTCCTTGAGTCTATTCAGAAGACTCAATCCGATATGATGCAGATGCTCACCAAGATCTCTGAGGCTAGTTCCTCCTTCAATGCTGCTGATCGGACTACGCTTCAGGATAATGATACGAAGCTCAAGGACATTCAAACCAACGTTCGCACTCTAATGGTGCACTGTCTACCTCCTGATAACATCGAGGGGGAGAGATGTGCCAAAGAGTTTGCAGATGAACTCATTGCAGAGCACAACCGGAGGTTCCCTAGAGAAAAGATTTCTCCTTACATCCAGCGAACGGGATCATCCCTCCCTGAAGGGTTGACTGCTGAAGCTGATGAAGATGATGATGCTAAGGAAGAGGATGAAGAAGAAGAAGATCCTATCCCTCATTATGGGGGAATGGATGATGATGAAGATGACGATGACATTGGAAGTGCCTTAGAGCACTTCAGGATGTCTAGGACTGGAGTCTCTCATCAAGAGCCTTTGGGGGACGGACAACATCCCTCTCAGGGACAATCCGGTCCCTCAGGCAAAGGAAAAGAAGTGGTAAATCTGGATGCCACTATCCCATTATCTGAGGGGGAGACCACTAATGAGGTATCTCTTCCTCTTATCCCTTATATTATGCCTCTCTCTGAAACCCCCACACCTCCTTCACCTACAAAAACTCTCTCTGACAAATCTTTTTCCTCCTCTCCTTTCCTCAGTGATCCCCGTCCCCCAAAGGACTCCACTTCATGGAAGGAACCTTCTTCCGAAGAGCAGTTTATGTACATAATAGAAATTGACTCTGAAGAAGAAGAGGGCCTTATTCCCAGGCGTCGCATTCAAAAGCCGATCATAAGCGATCCTGAAGAAGAAGAAAGGCGAATAAAATTCTTTAGGGAATTCGAAGCAAGAAGAATAAGGGTGCCTCAACCTGAACCCATAGACGCTGTACCAATAAGGATGGTAGATGAATTCTACTTTCTGTCTAGAGAAGAGAAAGAACAAGCATTGGAAGCACAACGTATCAGGGATGAGAAGACAAAGCAAACTGAGAATGATCTTGCCTTAGCAAGGAAATTACTCAGGGAAGACTCTGCTAAAGACAAGGCGGCCAAGGAACAATTGAAAAAGAGTGAAAAGGTCGCTGAAGCTCTTGTACAGAAAGAACTTGCACAGGAAAACTTGAATGTAGATCCAATCCTTGCTCAACAGAAGATTCTAAGTGCACTATCCGCTGAAGCCACAATTCAGAAAGACAAAGAGCTTGACTGGTGCACTGATAGACTGAAATTTCGAAGATCTGAGGCCAAAATCATTCATGCAACTATTCAAGGGCGACACTCCAACAGAGGTGGTCCAAAGGTATATGTAAGAATGACAAGGACAAACAGAACTGAGAGAGAAGAAGCCAAGTTCTTAAGGATTTATGGATACACTGAATGGTTAGAAATCAGATATCCCATTCTGGGTTCCAAATCCAAAATCAAGGATGTGATGGAAAGGGCACTGGATCAGTTGCTACAAAGGATGTCACAACACGTGCAAGTTCCTCCTCTCCCTGAGTCATCAAAGAAGAAAAGATCAACTGCTGAAGGTGGTCAAGCTCCAAAAACGAGCATGAAACCAAATTTGATTATCAAAGCATTCTTGGTCATATTGAAATCCCTGATATTTCAATGCTACGTACCTCTCTCCCTCAAGATCGAAGATATGAAGAAGATGAAATCATCTCACTACCTGAACCTAGTATGGTATTCTTGGATAATGAAGGGTTCTTAGGACTCTTCAGAAACCAAGAAATTCGCAAGGCCCCATCATCTCTCGTAAAGATCATGCTATGGCGCTGCTGGTCAGATACCCCTCTGATGAATCGACAGAAAACGCTTTATGAGAATGAGCGACAAAGAAGAAACGAGAACATCTCTGACTAGTTATAGATTTCTATTTCCTTTGTAATATTTCTTCAGTGTACAAGTACTTTACTTTTGATATTGTAATTTCATTTCCCTGTAATTTCTTCAGATTATATTTAATGAAATTCAATCAGAGTACTTTACTCCATCTACGTACTGAAAAGATCCCTAAAAAAAGTATACTTTACTCACTGACTCTTCACTTTGAAAAAATAAATGAGTGAATGTACTTTATGCTTATTTACTTGTAAAAATTGTGCTTTCATATCCTTATAAATGAAACTCAATTTAGATAGTAGACTAGCTGAAAAAGATTATACAGATTAGTACTTAGAAAATTTACTTCAAATTTTTCGCAAGTCCTTACTAGTCTCTTAAATTAATTTTCCTATGTTGCTTAATCATAATCAAATAGGGGGAGATTGTTGATCATAACTCCTCTCGATGATTTGAATATGATTCCTTTTGTATACTTAGTGAAATTCCATTGTATAAGCTTCTGTTCATATTCAGCGATAGCATACGCTGATTTTCATCAGCGATCGCTGAAGATCAAGGAACAACAAGCTTATCTCTAAAGACCTGAAGATCAGCTATCACACCAGAAAACCATTCAGCGAAAGTCGAAGACCCTAGTTGAAGAAAGAGATAATCAGCTAAGTGAACTGAAGCGGTTCAGCGATAGCAGCGATTATCTAATCAAAGTGTGAAGTCTTGTGAAGCCTCAGCGATACTGAAGTTCATCCTTGAAGATTCAGAATCAGCGATCAACTGAAGCTTCCTTTACAAGATTAAAGATTGATCTTATCCTCGATGCACAAATTCAAACCTAATACCTTGTCAGAAAAGGACGTACGAATTGTCTCTTATGTCCCCATCATATCTGATATGGTACTGTTCATATTCGGCCAAAAGCATGGCTATCTTATTAGCAAGGACAGACTTCCTATCCAAGCTTGACACGTGGCATATACCTTTTGTCTTGCATTAAATGCAAACGGGTATAAATAAGATGAAGATTTCTTCTTCATCTTAATGGATGCGTCTTTCTAGCCTAAACCCACTTTATTCTTTCTTCCTTCTTCTTGTGCATCAATCTTAGTGTTTCCTAGTTACAATAGAATACGTTTTAAACTTGTTCTTATTCCGCTTGTAACTGTAAATTTGTTTATGATATATAAACTAATTTAAAAACCAAAATCTGTGTGTTTGTATTGAACCCCCCCCCCCCCCTTCTACAAACTGTTTACTTATTATTGAACTCTTGTAGACCCTTTAGGGACCAACACCTCCCCCACACCATCGGCCTCCTCCATCCCATCCCATTCGAACACATCGTCTATTACCAACCCTAGCCCTCTATCCAACCCACACATCCCATGACCACCCGTGCTAAGAGTGGGATTGTCAAACCCGTTGAGCACCTTAATCTACATACTTCCTCTCACAATTCGATTCAACATCAACGTACCAAACACATTGAGATTGACATCCATTTTGTGAGAGACAAAGTTGCTCTCAGCCTTGGTCGTGTGCTCCATGTTCCATCCAGTTCTCAATATGCAGATATATTCACGAAGGGCCTTGCCACATATCTATTTCATGATTTCCGCTCCAGTTTGAATGTCCAACAACCTCCCGATCAAACTAAGGGGGGATGTTAGCGTACATGATTAGCTTAGACCAATTGTATTTAGATCATTATACAAAGTCCGACCCATTATAATGTATTTTGGTATATAATCCTTGTAACTCCCATAACTCAATGAAGGAAAATATTTTCCCAACATATTAATAATTACGTCGATAGGGTTTATTTGGTTGTCGAAAGTTTACACTACAAATAGATTTGAGTATGAATTTTTCGCCTAATGTAATCTGAAGCTAAATCGTCAAGTGTTGAAGTATTTATAATGGGAACTTTGTGGAAATTCATGAGACATTTATAAAACTTCACTTTCAAGAGATCGGAAGTTCTATAGATATATCGTAAATTTCAGACCATACCGTTGTTGTATTTATCTTAAGGAACACTTATACTCATATCCATCTTTTAATTATTAGTCTATTCATCATTTAAACATTTTCATCAACCATAAATCAATTTAAATCACAAACCGAAACAAGATTAAGAAGTTCATGAAATTCTCTGAGTCTTAGTGGTTCCAATCCCTGTGGAAACAATATTGGTACTTTACCACCTTATTACTTGCAAGTGATCCTAGTGCCGGCGTGCACTTGCACCGCCACTGTGGGGACTTTGTTCCCACTGTGTGAACACAAACGATTATACTCTATCATAAGCGTCCTTTGTGAGATAAATGTTGAACTGTGGGATGTGTCCACAGTGAAGACGGTTAAGATATATGTCTGAATTGTTGACTTCATGGTTAGAGTTAGATCCTAATTTTGGAATTTCAATCAACTTGGATGAGAAGGATCTCTTGGAACTAGTTTTATAATTTATATTATAGATCAAAGCAATAGATTCTGTTACCTTTTTTTTTTCCTGAAAGTCTCTCCTTAACTTTTTCTTCATGTTGATTAAGAATTCCATAGATATCATGAATGTTCTTCTTTGACAAATTTTTAGTTAACAGATTATCGACAAGACTATCCCACTCAGGCTTTAGATTTTATAGAAGTTTATTGTTAATTTCTGAGTTCATTTTATGCACTCAATTTCTCCTAGGGTCATTAAGGATATCATTGAATCTACTGTATGTTTCTGAAAAAGATGCAAACTCTCTACTTTTAAGTCCTTCATACACACCAATGCAAATATTGATCTTATTTTGCATAGATTTATCACTTCCTTGCATTTGAGCTTCTACCTCATCCCACATGGCTTTAGCAGATTTGAGACTATCAACTCTGTTGAAATTCTCATTTGGTATAGCCATAGCCAACATAGTTAATGTTCTTCTATCAATTTTTGCTCTAGCCTTTTCATCATTATTGTACATCTTAGGGTTTTCCTTAATCTTAATTTCAGGTGTATCATCAATTTGCGGAACAACAGGGATAGTGATAAGTACCTCCAAAGTACCTTCTCTAATTGAACTCATCAACTGTTCCTCAATGTAGTCTAGAAACTATATCATCTCAATCCTCCATTATTGATACTTGCCCACATGTTCCGTTGACATTTTGAAACCAATATTTGTGATCGATTTCGATAATATGGATTTCAATTAAGAATAGTTGATCTAGAACACAAACTGAATTGATCAAACAAAATGATCAATTAAGTAGAAAACAGATCCGGATCAATAAAATTGGAATTGTTAAATGAATTCGAAAATCGATTAGCTCTAATACCAATTGAAAGTTCCCTCCCGTATACTGAATTCAGAACAAAATATCAAACAGAACAGAGATAGTTTGTAGAAGTTATCAATTCATAGATCATTGATTAAATGAGGAAATTACAGTACTGTGAAAAGTAAATCTTACAAAGAGTATGTCCTTTTAAGTGCATAAGCGTTGTATGCTACAAATCTAACCAACTACTATCTATACGAGACAGAAAGTATTAAAGCTACAATACTGTAAAAAAACAGGCCAACTTATAAAAGACACGTGTTATACAAGGTCGGGGCAGTTAAATCTGGAAGCTCCGTTTGGAGAAGTGGCAACCTTGAAATCTTCTCAGTCTCTAACTTTGGATAGCGTATTGAGAGTTAGTCTTCTCTCTAACTCTGAACTTTATCCAAGTCTAAAAGACTTTTGCATTAAGCCATATTTCTATTCCGTCCAAACTATGAAATCTTCCGAACTCTGCAAAGTTGTTTTAAGATTTTCACTTGTACTTTTTGTCATCACTTTCGAACCCTAAAAGATCTTCTTTAGATTTTAACACTTCGTCATTTGAAGCAATCTTTTAGAACTTAGAGTATGTGATCTAATATTTTGGAATTTATTGGTTTTCCTATATTTATTGTATGTGTTACAGGAAGCATACCTGCGAATTTTAGTATTGGTTATTTCATTTCAATGAAGTATAAATTGATTTGTTTTCTCCACTTAATTTGTTTGTTTTGTTGACAAATCAAGAGATGTTTTGCTTTCTCCACTTAAATTTTAGTATTGTTTGTTTCATTCGTGCTACTTAGTGTTTTTGTCTCTAGCATGCAGGCTTGGAATTTGTAGGTTGTTGTAAAAGAACTAGGTTGAGTGCATAGCTGATTGAAAAAAAAGGATGTTAATGGATGCTCTAATGATTGCAAATGAGGTTGTTTTCTGTGATGACAACTGAAGTTGGTTCATTTTCAGACACTCAAATATGATTTTGTGAAGGCTAGATTAAGATTTGGCTATTGTCACTGTTTGAGGGAATTATGCTTCTTCACATCACTCAAACTGAAAGAAACATTTGCACTTATCTACCGTGAGAGTTCAACTGACATTGTATGTAGTATTTACTACATTTGGATAATGTTGATTGAATATTAAAGGTACTTCTTCCTCTGTTTCTTGAAAACTTACATAAAATAATAAGTATTGTCCCTTTTTGACATGAGGGGTTTGGGAAGGTACTACAACAAATACAAATGAGTAATTTTAGGATATAAGATTGATATTGATAAGGATTATGTGTGTAATTGTGTTAAATTGTATGAAAGATCTCTGAAGAATAGTGTATTTTCACGCTTGAGCCGTTTGTCAACTACAACAAGATGATGTTTGGTTTCATACTTGCAAAATTAGAGGTCAATGGTATTTGTACTAATATTGGTTTACTTAAACTTCTCTGGTACCTTTTTTTTCCCTTAGCAATTCTGAGACTTCTAAATGTGGATGTATAGCCAGGAGGGAAGTCGACTTTTTCTGGTATTTTGCTTGGGCTTTTAGCTTAATGTTAAGCTATTGCATCACCCTATTGGTTTTTGATTTCCGCTTACTTTGGGTTTGTTTTTGGATTTGTGTTTTCTTTCTCTTTGGTAAGATGTTTTATGCATTCCATGGACAATTCTATTAGCGGATATCTCGTCATCCCTACAATTAGGGATTTGATTGATATCATATTAGTTGATGATTGATATCATATTAATTGTTGATATTTACCAAAAATAGCGATAGGATTAATATAAATACCATACAATGTAATCGTATTGAGACACAGAAAATATACAACTTTCATGGTATCAGAGAGGAAATTATTCTAGTCGTATCCCAACTTCATCTCTTCTTCATCGTCTTCCCCTCTCCTTCATCGCCTTCCATCCCTCTCTAATAATGGATCCAAAAAAATATACAGAAAATACACACCACTTAACCTTCACACTACTACCTCCATATCTCCTCTTCCTCGAAACCCTATAGACGCTCTCAAAAACCCGGATTGGAACAAAGCCATGACAGACGAATTTCGGGCCTTTATCGATAATAACACGTGGGAGTTAGTCCCGAGGACTCATGATATGAAGATAGTGCATAGTATGTGGATTTTTTGTCATAAAATTAATTCTGACGGGTCTTTAGAACGATACAAAGCTCGGTTGGTGTGTGATGGCAGGTCTCAAAAAGAAGGCATTGACTCTGGAGAAACATTTAGCCCAGTGGTCAAACTGGCAACAATCAGAACAGTCCTATCCATCGCCCTATCAAATGCATGGGAGGCTCATCAACTAGACGTGAAAACGCCTTTTTAGACGGTCAGCTACACGAAACAGTCTACATGTATCAGCCCCCTGGCTTGCGTGATCACCACCTCTCGAACCATGTTTTCCTTCTCAAAAATTCTCTCTACGGCCTAAAACAGGCACCGCGGGCATGGTACCAACGTTTCGCAGATTACGTGTTCACCTTGGGGTTCAAGCACATCAAATGTGACCACTCGTTGTTTGTTTACAAAATGGCAAACACACGGCCTTTCTCCTCTTATATGTTGACGATGTACTCCTTATCACCTCCTCCCCGACTCTACGTCACGACTTCATGGCGCTACTGGCAAAGGAATTTGCCATGAAAGACCTCAGGCATCTCAGCTATTTGCTAGGCATCTCGGTAACCCGAGAACACGACTCTTTTTTTATCTCACAACAGCGGTACGCAAAATAAATTTTGGATAGGGCGGGTATGTCTTCGTGTCACTCCACAGCCACACCAGTTGACACGAAGGCTAAACTGAGCAGTGCCGATGCGGATCCTCTAACCGGTGGGGGTGCTCAATATCGTCAACTTGTTGGGGCTCTTCAATACTTGAATTCACTAGGCCGGATATAAGCTACGCAATTCAACAAATTTGCATGCACATGCATGCTCCCCGAACATCTCACTTCAACTCTCTCAAAAGGGTCTTACACTACATTAAGGGTATGCTTGATCACGGGTTGCATCTCATGAAGTCACAGGGAAACAAACTCATTGCATACACCGATGCCGATTGGGCGGGATGCCCAGACACGCGGCGCTCCACCTTGGGGTATTGTGTCTACTTGGGTGACACCTTATCTCTTGGTCCTCCAAACGACAACCAACCATTTCCCGCTCCAGTGCCGAGGTTGAATAACGGTGAGTAGCGAATGTCATTTCGAAAACGTGTTGGATCCGAAATCTTCTTCTGGAACTTCACATTCCAACATTCACAGCTACCTTAGTATATTGTGACAATGTGAGCGCCGTATATTTTCCGTACAAACCGGTTCAACATCAACGAACTAAGCACATCGAGATCGATATTCACTTTGTTTGAGAACAAGTAACACGTGGTCAAGTCTGTGTCTCTCATATTCCCTCTTGCTATCAAGTTGCAGATATCTTCACCAAGGGTCTACCTCTCGTACTATTCAAAGATTTCAAGAACAGTCTCAACATTAATCCTCCTCCAGTTTCCACTGCGGGGGTGTATTAGCGGATATCTCGTCATCCCTATAATCAGGGATTTGATTGATATTATATCGTTGATTGATATCATATTAATTGATGATTGATATCATATTAATTGTTGATAATTACCAAATATAGCGATAGGATTAGTATAAATACCATACAAATATACAACGTAATCGTATTGAGACACAGGAAATATACAGCTTTCAAATTCAACCAATACAATTTAGGTATAAAATTTTATGTTTGTCTGATAAATTACGTTTTAGAATTTGATGATTGATTCTGACATTCATCTTTTGTGATTGTAGAGGGACAGTGTCTGCCACGCCTTCTTGATGCAATAAATGGTGGAACAATCGTTGGGTTTTCAAGTGATGGTGATTGTTTTATTCATAAAAATAATTTTATTCTATGGTCCCTGTTAGCCTCAGTCGCTGAGTGATTCTTAAAATGCCTCTTTATATTGGTGTCTTCGGAGGCAGGTTCCGTATGGGGTCGGTTGGAATTGTCGGATATCAATTTTTTGCCCAAATTTTCAATAAATTTGTACATCCTGTACTATTGTGTAGACACACAATTAGTAAATCTAAAGTTTGTATAACATAAAAACAACTCCAATATATTCTTCATACTTGATAAAATAAAGATTTTAGTGAGTTTTTAACCAACTTTCTTTCTCCACCAAATACTCCAAAACAGAGAAGGTATGAAAAACCAAAGATCTCTAAAATTTAATTACTCAAAAAGGAGAAATAACTTTTGTATTGTTTCCACCAATAAAATTTATTTTTTTAATATAATTTTTTATACTAAATCTGCTTAATATTTTTTATAAGATTTAGTTAGACGGTCTCCAATGAACCCTCTTTTTTACTTTATAAAATATTTCCAACGAACCCTCTATTTTACTTTATATAATAAAAAAATGAATAAAAACTCTCGAAATATAGAGAAACAATATTCATACTCTTTATTTTTTCTAATTTTTTGATAATTACAAAATGGTCGTTTAATTTTTTAGATTATTGTATTTTTATTTTATTTGTTGTCTAATACTAATCTTAATAAACTAGAATTATATTTGTCTTTAGTTTTAAATTCAATTTTAAATTTATCCAACTAATTTTAAAAACTAAAGTTTAACAATTTACAATATAAAAAAATCAATTAAAACATGTCATTAACACATATTTTAACATAAAAGCATTACAACTCATATAAATAAAAGTACATGACGACAAACGTAATAAATTATACATAAGCAGAAAACGGTTTTTGAATGGCATTGATGCATGAGGAGCTTGTTATTATTGTTGTTGTTCGGTCCTCTTCTGTAAATTACGTGTTTGTTCGGCCTGAACATATGCTCGTATATTGGGATCTTGTATTGCATTCAAGTCCCAAACAATATTTTTGCGTGTTGTTGCATCCACTTAGTTAGTTGATCGTTTACGTCATAAATATGTTTATTCCAATTAAATGCTTATGTATTTTAATTTTAGATGTGTGTTGAAAATGGAGCATTTTTATTTAATGAAATTTGGTTTTTGATAATTTAATTCGGAATTAAATATGAATTATAACGTCGTTAAAATAACATGATAAAGTTAATAAATTTAAAGTTATTGGAAAAACAAAACAAAAAAATTTAAGGGTATAGTTTATAAAGTTAATAAATTTAAAAATATTATTAAAAATATATTTAATCAAAATAAAAAAATATATAATTAAACATTCTCTTTTAAAATAAAAAGATAAAGTAATATATTAAAGTAGACCTAACATATATTTTTTAAAATTTCAACTTTTAATTGTTTATTTGAAATAAATTTCAGAAAATATGTTGAACATACACGATAAAATGGGTCATAAAAGTGTATATTTTTATTATTAAATACGTGTTGGTGCACTATTGGTTGGGTAGTTATCATGAATCTAGAAGCTTTTCTTTTTTCGTATTTCATAGGCATGGGATGCCCAACCCGTATTCACATCCCGTTTCCGACATCCTCATCTTCATATTTAATGGGGATCAGAAATCGGATATTTTTTCCTCCTTAATATTAAAATATTTGAAATTAAATATGTTAAATATTATATTCGATTAATAATAATTTATGTTTAATTTTATATGTTTTTAAAAATTTAGTTTTATATAGTATCAAATATGTATATATAAATAAAATCATAACATCATACGTAGTTTTTTGACCAAATATTTTTGATTTCATTGTTTTTTATCCAAAAAAGAGTAGGACAACACAAAAAAAAAATGTATATGAAGAAAATATGTCAAAATACTATTAAATCTAATTATTTACAAATAAAATATTTAATAATATAAATATATCATACATTTAATATTCAGGGATGGAGACAGAGCTTGAAGGGGACCATGTTATCTGGCTCCGTCCCCATCCCAGGTTTTTAATTTCCAGGGATCCCGTCCCTATCTCTGGTCCCCGATTTTACGGGGAATTATCGTCCCTTTAGGAGCGGATACACCAGGTTCCTTGATGGAACGAGTCTTATTTCTCATGCCTAGTATTTCATTTTGAATTAAGAGTAAACTACATTTCAAGTCCCTATGGTTTGTTGCAAATTGATATTTTTTGTCCATATTGTTGTTAAATTATACTTTTCGTTCTTATAATTTGGAATTCATTACTATTTTCATTCTTGAGTCTAATACCTATATTTAAATATGAATGACTAAAACAACTAAGCTTTCAAACCCGAAGGAAAAGAAAACATAAATAAATTCACAAATCATAAAGACAAATAAAATTATAAACCGTAAAGACGCAATTCATAAATATTTATAAATTATAAACTATAAAAATAAAAATTGTATTTTTAAAAGTATAAGGATTAAAACGGAAACTTTTAACAAAGTATAGGGATGAAAATGTAATTTTCTCTTGAATTAACCACAAAATTTGGCAATGAATACATTAGCAGACGCCCGATATTTTGACGCGTTTATCACACGATATGAAAAGAATATATATGACACGCGGCGACTCGACGCTGATTGCTTTTCCGTGGAAAAATCAATAAACATATAAATATCTCACAATTTACAAATATACCAAAATATTATGAAATTTCATAAAATAATTTATTATTAATTATATATTGAATAAATTATATGAAAATGTATTTTACTTGTATTTGTGTAATCTATTTTTAAAATTAAAATATTTATTTCATTATGTCATATACTCATAGGAAGATAATAAAATAAAAACAATAAAAAGATTGAGGGTTGTGAGGACTAATTTCAATCATTAAAGAGTTTTATCAAAAAATACTAATTATGGTGACATTTTTGTAATATTAATAAAAAGAGAATGACCTAAAAGGACGATCGTTGACTACACCCAGATTCATATGGTGAATCTAGTTAAATAGTATGTGTTCTGGATTCATCTGGTAAATATGATGAATTAATGTGTTCTATAAAGAACGATCAACCATATTTGTATTTCATGTGGTGAATTCATATGTAATTTATATGGTGAATCTGTATGTTTTATATGGTGAGTGAATATGTATGTTTCATCTATTGAATTTTGTTACCAAAATGACGATTATGACATTTTTAACTTAAAATAGCTTTCCATTAAAACCATAGAATCAAAACCAAATTAAAGCTTAGATCGGTCCTCACGATTTTCAGCATTTTTCTTATTTTTATTTGATTTAGCCCCTATACTATATGTGCCATCTTCAATTATTTAGGCCAAAATTTACTTATAAATTAAATATAGAGCTAAAAATAGGGTGTATTTTCATATGTAAACTATGGAATATATTCTCTTGATTTCATATGTAAGATACGAAAATGAAGTTTTCGAAAATAAATTATAAAATATGGATAAGATAAACCGCTACATTTTTATTGTATATAATTAAAATTAGGGATGTTCATGAGTTGGGTTGATTGGATGTTGAAGATATTTAAACAACCCAATTCACTGTTTGTGGTTTTATAAATCTCAACTCAACCCAATACAAACAAAAATGCAACCCAATCCAAATTGTATGGGTTGGTCGGGTTGATACCTTGGTACATTAAAGTATTTTTCTAACTTTGAAAATGTTGTTTTTACTACTCATAGTCTTTTTTCATCATCATTTATTTGATACAACTTATAAATATTCCTTAAATTTTAGGTATATCACATTCAAGTACTTTTCTCAATTTGCATACATTTGTTCACATTTACTAAAGATATACACGAAAGAGTTATATAGAGATAAAGAAGAGATTAAAAATATATGTATATTTAAAGGGTACATGATGATGTATATTTAAAGGGTACATGATGATGATGATGTAATTATCTAACATACATATTAATAATCACTTAACAATTTAATATAGGAATAAAGGATATAAGATTCATTGGATTGAGTTTGTTCAAGTGACTCCCACTTCCAATCCAATATCTACATTTTAAAAATTTTACAAATTGATTAGACACAAAGTTGGTTTAAGTTGCATTTTCTGTTGAGTTGGAATGAACGGGTTAATCGAGTTGTCTGGTTTTTGTGCACTCCTTATTAAAATGTTTTATTGAATAAATATGAAAATTATTAGTATTATAGTGGTTTAGAAGTATTAATAAATATTTTATTTAGGTTATGTTTGGCAAAAATAAGCTAGCTTATAAGCTGCCTTATTTTTAGTGTACACGTTTGACAAACCATAAGCTATCTTATAAGTCAGCTTATAAGCTAGTCTATTGAAACGTTACTTGGAGTACTGTTTTAGGAGCTTATTGTCATTTTTTCCAATTATAACCCTCGTTAATATTAATTATTGATTTTATTTTTAAATATGTCTTTTTTGGTCATTTTACATTTTTATACGCTAGTTTTGCCAAACATAATTTTTATGAATCATTTTTTTAGAGTAAACTTTAATTTTGATGTGTGAGGCATAGTGAAAAATCTAAAAGTTGGAATCTAAACTTTAATAATTCTAAATGTCGGTTAAATGAAGGTTATGTTTGTTTTTTTACCTATTTCTTAGTATGTTTATGTTGTCTATATTTGTTAATTATGTTTTTTTTCCTAATTAACAGTAATAAAGAAGATTATATCATTTAATACAAAGTATAATAATTTATTTAATATTATATTATGTATTATATAATTCAATAACATTATGAAATATATCATTGATTTATCTCTCAACACCTTATTTGGCTCCAATTCCTTAGTATCATCATCGTCAACCATAGACCGAGGATGTTTGGTTGCAAATTATGCTTAGGTCTGCTCATATTTCCACCACCAATAGGCTTCTTTCGTCCCCGATTATTTAAATCAGAAAACTCATTGCCACTTCTCCATCTCTTAAAAACGCAACGCCTACCGAAAAATAACCCTACCACCTCCTAGCGTTTCTTCCTGCCACCCCCACCCTCCCCTCCCCTCCCCTCACTTCCCCGTCGCCATTGATACCCAGAACCAAAAGCACCCAATCCCTTGCAAATCCCCTAGAACTCCTCCCTCTGTTTCGAAGAACATAAACTACCTTGTATTCCTTTAAGATTTCAATGAAGGAAAACTTCCATCTCCGACCAACACACTCAACACAAACATACACAATTGTAGGAAACCGAGGTGTAGATCAATGTTGTTTGGTATGGTGGATCATGGGTTCAATTTTGTTTTTTGTTTTCTGGTTTTGATTTTGGTTTTGGTTTTGAGAGGTGTCATGGCCACCAGAGAAGAAGGGGCACGAAAATACATATTATTTTGCGTTACACTTAAATGTAATAATAATCTTAGAGTAATGTATTCTAAAATTTCCCTATTCAAGTATTAATCTGGTTTAGGTTGAATTAATACGGTACGACTAGTATATGCAAGGATTCGTATAAAGATACAGAATCGACATATAGGTATGAGATAAGATCTTGTACTAGAAGTGAGTCACTATGAGAACGTTTCACCGGATATCATATGAGTGTCATAGATGTTTCTCATGTGTTCATTGTACAGTTAGTTCTTTGACTTGAGATAATAGAGTATGTTTGGTGTGGATAGTTTACTTTGATAACTGATTCTAATCATTTTGTAACTGGGTGACAAAGCTGTTGTTGGGTATATGTATATGATATGTCACTTATTAGTGCTAGCATAGATTAAGATATGATGTTCCTCTTGTATGATGAGAGTGATATCCCTAGGCCCCTCGATTGAATAGTACTAAAAAAGTGCATGCATGCTTAGATGATCAGTATAAAATACTAATGACCAGTATAGGATACTGATATCTGTCTTATTAGTATATTCTAGAATCGAGAAATTAAGGATCGAACATAACGAGTATGTAACGCCTAGAAAATTCTATAAAAAAATAAAAACGTTGGAAAGGACCCATGTCATGGGTTGAATATTTTATTCGGGATTAAATCTAGTTTGAATAGACGAAATTGATTTCCCAAAGTTAGTTTTATAGGTTACTTGGTTATTGTATGAGGAGGTTTGAAGCTATGCATTTGAACTCGAAGTTAAAGGGGTTTCTGGGCGAGTTGGGTAACCCGGGCGAGTTCTGGGCGACTTGGGCAACCCGGGCAGGTTTTGGGCGGCTTAAACCCGCCAACAAGTCGCTTTGTCCCCTATTTGAGCTGGTTCTCTTCATAAAATCGATTTTCTTCTTCATTCTTGCATATCTTCCTCATCCCAACTCCATTTTTGACGATTTTTCTTCCTACATTCTCGTTTTTTAGAGCTCTTCAAGCCTAGATCGGTGGAATAAACTCAATGGATGATCTTAGAGCATTTTGGAGAAGGTTTCATCTTCATCTTCTCCATCCTTTCCACCATTGTTGACCAATCTAGGGGGTTTTTCTTGTAAACTCGAATTGCAAGTTATCCCAACTCTTTAGCCGTTATTTCTTGTCAAAACCTTTCTTTTTAGTTCTCTAGAACTTTGTTCTTGAAACAATTTTGGTATTTTAGAGTTTTGACCATTGTTGAAGATTTGAGATGTTGTCTAGGGTTTACTTAAGATCTGAGTTTTTGGGAATTATAATTGGTACTTTTAGGTTGCTCATGGACTAGAGATGATTTTTAATGAAGGAGTCTTGCAGATCTGGACATTTTCTTCATATGGAGCTTTTGGTAGATTTAGCCTAAATCTAGCAAGGTGAGTTCAAGTTACTTTGTGAAATCTATGTACATGCCAAAAACGTCCATTTTGAAGTATTAACATGTTTACTTACTAGTAATCAAATGTGTTGAGTATTTGATGAAATTTACATACATGGTGTTCTTGAGTTATTACATCTTGAAAATGTTTATATTTTGGAAAATAAATCATAAGTGTGAGTTCTTTTGATGAAATATCCTTTAAATAAAGATTGTTTGGTATTAAATGCATTTTAGAGTCTTTGGTTGAAATAAATGCATATTATTGAGTTATGGGATATTTGGAAATATAAACGGTATGGTTCGTTTGGAAAATGATTCGTCCCAAATCAATGATGGGTTTTTGAGTTAAGCATATCTTTGGGAATATGTACTTTCATAAACGTCGGTTAAATACGTTTTATTATTTTTGATGATTTGTATAAAATAGTCAGTTGGGTTGTTGAGCTTTTGCTCGATTTTGACTAAAAAAAATCTTGAGTATCCTTGTCCGGTTTAAATCATTGTATATCGGGATTTTGAAAGTTATATGTATTTAGGGCATACTTATTATGAAAATTACATGTTTTGAGTGCGTTGGTTATTCAATTAGAGTCGTGTACTTTTATGGCTAGAATGTAATGGATCCATAGGCATATAAATCGGTTTTAAAATCGGGATTGTCGTCCCCTTTCGGTAAACATGTAGGATCATCGGGGGCCCTACATTGTTGTATTATTGGTTGTTTCCAATAGGCATTGATCCTTACGTGAGTGCGAACTACGGTCATCGGGGGCCTTACATTGTTGTATTATTGGTTGTTGTCAATAGCCATTGACCCTTAGCACGGGCACTAAGACTGGAATCATCGGGGGCCGTACTTTATTGTATTATGGGTCGTTGCCAATAGCCATTGATTCCTAGGGAAAGCTCTTAACATTTAAAAGTGGCTTACGTATGTGTTCCGTCACTACAAATGGTGAATCGGGTCTCCCCCGTTATCTTCGAATATTTTTCACCCTTTCAAGGGTAAGTGTGAGTTAATGATTTATAAAATTTGGTTAAAGATATGATTTCTATCTTTATGTTTATAACTTTATTTATGGTCGTGTGAGTATTGGGTTTGATATCACATTAAACGGGTATTTCTATTTAAAGCTTTCGTTACTAACGACATTTTGGTCTAATGTAACGCCCCTAAAAATGGGAGTTAATTTAAACCAAATAAAATGCGGAATAACTTCAATAAAATAAACATCACCTATAAAGCTGGGGAGAAGTTAGAGAGTTTACAACTTCAAAGTGATACTAGACGACAACTTATTAATCTATACAAACTTTAGAATACCGATTAAGTTCGGGTGTCTCTAAATCCTCAAAATGTGCTTTTATGTATCCCATCGATACACACGAAGGTGCACTTCAAAAAGGATGCCCCTACCGGCACCTAGCTCCACTCATCCCATCAAGCCCCACCAGCTTGATCACCTGTTATACATGTCATTTTAAGAAAAGTGTTAGGCTTAAAGCCAAGTGAGAACAAACAGTTCAAAATATAGAAAAGCCATTAACACTTCGAAAGAGGAAAATAAATATTTAACCAAAAGCTTTTCCAAAACATCTCTTTTTCTTTTCTTCCGCGATTTACACCTAAAAGATACGCTTTACTTCTTTTGAGGAAAACTTCCTTTTTCTTTACTTCCGCGATTTACACCTAAAATATACGCTTTACTTCTTTTGAGGGAAACTTCTACGGGAATGACCCGCCATCACATCGATTACTCTTCCGCACAAGTTCAACCCCAAACCAGGATCTATTACAAGTGCCATCCTCAAACACTTCTGACTATATGTGCTTATGGATCCATTTACACTAGTCTAACTTCCGAATACAATCGTTTTCGATGTATTAACTTCCCTTCACAAAATCTTTGTGAAGATTAACTTCCGATTACAATCATTTTCGATGTATTAACTTCCCTTCACAAAATCTTTGTGAAGATTAACTTCCATGTTTCCAAAACTTTCATTCATAAAAACTTCGTATGATAAACTTCATATTTGCAAAATCTTCCTTCCCAAAATTAGGTCAAAATAACATTTAGGTTTATACATCATATTTCTCGTCAAAAACCCATAAGGGTGTTTTTAAAACCGTTCTTCGTACTCATTTCATCATTTCAAAGAAAAACCATAAATGACACATTTTGACCTAGTTTTACCAAAGTCTTCCAAGTATAGAAATATTTACTTTAAACATCACATTAAGGTAAAATACTTCATTTTGACATGTATAAAGTTTTAAAGGTAAGAATGAACTCCCAAGGCTAAGGTTAGGAAAACCCTAGAAATCTCCCTAAAAGATGGAAAAAGATGAAGTGGTGAAGAAGATGAACACTTGAAGCTTTAAACCTTGAGCTTGACTTGAATCTTCAACTTAAGGGGAAATAAATGGAGTTGGGATGAAATAGGTGGAGAAATTAATGCCCTAGAAATCGCATCTCAAAGCTGCTCCCAATACTGATATTCTTATCTGCTAAAATGAGGAAATGGAGCTGAAAAATCGCATTTAAGCACCTCCTGGACCACACGGGCGACCTTGCCCTACGACCTCGACATGGCATCCTAGCCTGTCATCGTAGCGAGGAGTGTACCACGAGTTTCCACTAATTTGGCTGATTTTTCCTCCTCCGCGACCATGTCCTGCGACCATGACATGGCATCCTAGTCTGTCATCGTAGCGAGGAGTGTACGGCGAGTTTCCGCTGATTTGGCTGATATTTCTCCTCCGCGACCATGCCCTGTGACCTTGACATGGCATCCTAGCCTGTCATGGTCGCCTAGAAGGTTCCAAATCTCGTTTTTGCTCCGTTTTTCGCTCCTAACTTCCAAATCAATGCAACCCAACATTGAACCCTTGAAACACTCCATTAAACTTATAAATATCTAAACATTTAGAATGCGAAAATCATTATCTTGATTACAAAATTCTGGGTGTTACAATCCTCCCACCCTTGAATTTAATTTCTTCCTCGAAATTTGAACAATTAACCAAACAAGTTAGGATATCTTCTCTTCATGTCCTCTTCCGCTTCCCACGTCACGTTTGACCCTCGATGATGCTTCCATTGGACATTCACCATTACAATTTGTTTATGAAAAAGCATTTTAGACGTCCTTTCTAAAATTGCTTCCAGTTCTTCCACACAACGATTATTATCGACTCGAATTTCCAAGAGAGGTATCACACTCTCTTCTTCCGCTGAGCACTTCTTCAAATAACATATGTGGAACGTGGGATGTATGCCGATCATTTCGGGTGGCAATTCCAACTTATAAGCTTGCCGCCCCACCGTTTCTAAAATTTTAAACCGTCCAAGGAAACGAGGACTAAGCTTTCCACGCTTCCCAAACCTTATGATTCCCTTCCAAGGGGATACCTTAAGCACAACTCGCTCTCCTACTTGAAACTTCATTGGTCTCCTCTTCTTATCAGCATAACTCTTTTGATGGTCTTGAGCCGACTTTAGTCGTTCACGAATACACTTCACTTTATCGGTCGTCTCTTGTACAATCTCGGGTCCGGAGAATTGCTTCTCGCCCGCTTCCAACCAACATACCTGTGTCCTACATTTCCGTCCATAAAGTGCCTTGAAAGGTTTCATTCCAATACTAGAATGGTAACTGTTATTGTAGGCAAATTCTACCAGCGGTAGATGCGAATCCCAATTTCCACCGAAATTAATAACACATGACCTAAGCATGTCCTCAAGAGTTTGAATAGTCCTTCACTTTGACCATCTGTTTGGGGGTGAAATGTCGTACTTAAGTTTATCTTGGTGCCATATCCTTCTTGTAATCCCTTCCAAAAGTGAGAAGTGTATCGACTATCACGATCCGACATAATAGTCAAAGGCACACCATGCCTTGCAACTATCTCATCCACCTACAATTTAGCCAGTTTGTCAACTGGGACGTCTTCTCGCATTGCTAAGAAGTGAGCACCCTTCGTAACTCCGTCCACCACTACCCATAAAACATCGTGACCTTTTAAGGTCTTCGGTGACTTCGTCATGGAATCCATAGTGAGGTGCTCTCATTTCCACCCCGGAATTTCCGACGATTTAAGACTTCCATGCGGTCGTTGATTTTCCGCCTTTACTTGTAACATGCTACACCTCTCTCTACATATCTATTCACATCTGACTTCCTGACAGGCCACCAATAAGTCAACTTCACATTCCTACACATTTAGTACTACTCGGATGTATGGAGTACTTAGGCTCATGGGTGTCCTCCAATAGTAATTCCCGATTGCTTCCAATCTTAGGCACCCAAATAAGCCCACGAAATAATTTCCAAGCGCGACCATCTTCCGTTAGTAATAAGTGTTGCTTCACCATAACTTCGTCTTTTAAGTTTTCCTCAAGTAGTGCCCCCGCTTGGGAAGTCTTGACCCGACCGATCATGCTTGACACTAAATCAATCTTCGTAAATACAGCTCGTGTCCCACTACCGTACTCCTTTCGACTTAGGACACCCATTACTACATTTGTTTTACTCGGGTGGTATAGTAACTCACAACCATAATCCTTAAGCAATTCTAACCAACGTCGTCAGCTCCTTTTGATCAAAACATACTTCGAACTTTTATGATTGGTGTAGAGTGTACACTTAGTTCCGTAAAGACAATGTCGGCATCACTGTAATGCCATTACCACCGCCACTAGTTCCACAACATGGGTTGGGTAACTCTTCTCGTTTTCCTTGAGTTGTCTTGACGCATATGCAGTATCCTTGCCTCTTTGTATTAACACACAACCCAAACCCATCCTTGATGCATCACTTTAGACCACAAAATCTTCAGATCCTTCTGGCAAGGATAAGATCGGTATTCCATACAATTTTCCTTTGAAGAGTTCGGAAATCTCTTCTTGTTTGTCGGTCCAAATAAACTTCTCATTCATCCTCGTTAAAACCGTCAAAGGTGTTGCAACCTTTGAGAAATCATGAATAAAGCTTCGATAATAGCCCGCCAATCCTAAGAAACTTCTAACTTCGGACGGATTCCGAGGCGGCTCCCAATTCGTCACTGCTTATACGGATGGATCCATCTTCGCTCCGTCTTTAGTGACGACATGCCCCAAAATTTGTACTTCCTTCAACCAACAGTCACACTTAGAGAATTTGGCGTGTAACTTTTCCTTCCTTAACACCTCGAGGACTTTTCGAAGGTGTTGCTCACGGTCTAACTCATTCTTAGAGTAGACAAGGATATCATCAATAAATACTATCACCGATTGATCCAGAAACGGTCGACATACTTGATTTCACAAAATCCATAAAAATTGCTGACGCGTTTGTCAACTCAAACGGCGTTATTAAGAACTCGCAATGACCGTACCACGTCCTAAACGTCGTCTTTGCTACATTATCCTCCTTCGCCTTCACTTGGTGATAAACCAAACGTAAATCAATCTTTGAGAAGCAACCCGCTCCTTATAGTTGATTAAAGAGATCATCAATTCTCGGAAGGGAATACTCATCCTTCACGGTTGTTTTATTCAACTTCCTATAGTCATTACACATCCACATCGTGCCATCTTTCTTCTTCACAAATAAGACCGGAGCTCCCCCGACACTATATCTATTCGAAACTCCACTAGTCTATCGGGTGGCAAACCGGGTAAATCTTCGGGGAACACATCGGGAGGTTCACTAACGACCCGAACATCATCTAACTTCCTCTTCTCTCTAACTTCGCATCTAGAACATAGGCTATATATGAAAGACATCTCTTGGCTAAACACTTGCACGACTTTGCCAAGGTTAACCAAGCTAACTCGCCTTTCCTTCCTTCCCTGTAGATTACGACCATACTTCCATCCGATAATGGAGTCCGGTTTAACATCTTAGAACATCGAATTTCGGCTTGGTTCTCGTCTAACCAGTCCCTTCCTATCATCACATCAAACTCTCCTATCAACATAGGCATAAGATTTACCCCAAACTTACTTCCTTCAACTTCCAACATACAATCCTTAAGAATGGTCCAAACTAGAACTTACTTGCCATCGGCTATTTCAACAAAATAGGCATCTTCCAAAGTACTCATAGGTACGTGTAGATTTGAGTAGAAAGAAATCGACACAAAAGAAAAGTGGCACTAGCATCAAAAGGACATAAGTGAGTATGCTCTCTCACCGTCTCGTTCCCTTTCTTGAGAACCCAAACATTCATCCATAATACGACCGATAATTTTCTCATTGCGATGCTCTTCCAAAACTTTTGCTTGGAATAAATTCCAAGGTGAGCATAGAGATTATGATTGGCCCAAAGGTAGCCGTGGTGATGCTCCACCATGCTGACACCTCGCCTCTAAGCATCTGTGAAGAGAACTTAACTCTTTCCTTCTCTTCAAATTCACAAGAGCCAAAAGCTTGCTCGATGTCTCGAAACTAATTCATACAAACTACCGGATCATGTGATCCGGAGAACTTGGGTGATTTAGAGCATAAGAAAGTCTCGTACGATCAATCCTTACCTGTTCTCCTTACTTCCGTCACATATGCCTCTTCGGTAATGGAACATGTCCCGTAGCTCCCGGAACCCATTACTATGTTCTGAGTAGTTGCCTCATGCCTTCAGTTTCATGTTGTCGTGCTATAACGAAATTAACTGCCTGCAACATGCTGAGTTAGAACTCAACTCGTAAGCCCGCTTCTACCATTAAAGGATTACCCCGATTCAAGGTTGACTTCACGCATACGACCTATTCTAGCACATCTCTTGATGGAACTAGAGGGATCATAGGTGATTGAGTGACTTCCACTGTCACTTGTAGATCCGGAGTAGAAATACTGTCATTCCCGTCCTTAACTTCGTTACACGATCTAGTACGTGTATTAATCATCTCGGTCGGCCACAAACATAGAATAGGAGTAAGACAAGTTTGACATAAATACGTATAACACATTCACCAATCATCGTACCATAGTAAGTAAGCATACTCACATAACAATATACCCAAGATAGCATTAGCTACGTGATATCTTAGATATATCACTCGTATAAGAATTCTTATTACCACAATCACGTTTCATAGTTAGTGCATTTCCGTCGACTCTAAAGCTCTACTATCTCAAGAGTGTCTACCCATTCTCACACAACATCACTTAAAATCTCAGCTTAAGTCTAGGCATCTTAGATTCATGCCTAGTTCGCTTAAACTAAAGCTCTGATACCAACTTGTAACGCCCCTAAAAATAGGAGTTAATTTAAACCAAATAAAATACGGAATAACTTCAATAAAATAAACATCACCCATAAAAATGGGGAGAAGTTAGAGAGTTTACAACTTCAAAGGGATACTAGATGACAACCTATTATCTATACAAACTTTAGAATACAGATTATGTTCAGGTGTCTCTAAATCCTCAAAATGTGCTTCTATGTATCCCATCTACACACACGAAGATGCACCTCAAAAAGGATGCCCCTACCGGCACCTAGCTCCACTCATCCCATCAAGCCCCACCAGCTTGATCACCTGTTATACATGTCATTTTAAGAAAAGTGTTAGGCTTAAAGCCTAGTAAGAACAAACAGTTCAAAATATAGAAAAGCCATTTAAACTTCGAAAGCAGTAAATAAACATTTAACCAAAAGTTTTTCCAAAACATCTCTTTATCTTTTCTTCCGCGATTTACACCTAAAAGATGCGCTTTACTTCTTTTGAGGAAAACTTCCTTTTTCTTTACTTCCGCGATTTACACCTAAAAGATACGCTTTACTTCTTTTGAGAGAAACTTCTACGGGAATGACCCGCCATCACATCGATTACTCTTCCGCACAAGTTCAACCCCAAACCGGGATCTATTACAAGTGCCATCCTCAAATACTTCTGACTATATGTGCCTATGGATCCATTTACACTAGTCTAACTTCCTAATATAATCATTTCCGATGTATTAACTTCCCTTCACAAAATCTTTGTGAAGATTAACTTCCGATTACAATCGTTTCCGATGTATTAACTTCCCTTCACAAAATCTTTGTGAAGATTAACTTCCATGTTTCCAAAACTTTCCTTCATAAAAGCTTCGTATGATAAACTTCATATTTTCAAAACATTCCTTCCCAAACTTAGGTCAAAATAACATTTAAGTTTATACATCATATTTTTCGTCGAAAACCCATAAGGGTGTTTTTAAAACCGTTCTTCGTACTCATTTCATCATTTCAAAGAAAAACCATAAGTGACACATTTTGACCTAGTTTTACCAAAATCTTCCAAGTATAGAAATACTTACTTTAAACATCACATTAAGGTAAAATACTTCATTTTGACATGTATAAAGTTTTAAAGGTAAGAATGAACTCACAAGGCTAAGGTTAAGAAAACCCTAGAAATCTCCCTAAAAGATGGAAAAAGATGAAGTGGTGAAGAAGATGAACACTTGAAGCTTTAAACCTTGAAGTTGACTTGAATCTTCAACTTAAGGGGAAGTAAATGGAGTTGGGATGAAGTAGGTGGATCATTTAATGCCCTAGAAATTGCACCTCAAAGTTGCTCCCAATACTAATATTCTTATCTGATAAAATGAGGAAATGGAGCTGAAAATCGCATTTAAGCACCTCCTAGACCACATGGGTGACCTTGCCCTGCGACCTTGACATGGCATCCTAGCCTGTCATCGTAGCGAGGAGTATACCGCGAGTTTCCACTGATTTGGCTTATTTTTCCTCCTCCGCGACCATGTCCTGCGACCTTGACATGGCATCCTAGCCGATCATCATAGCGAGGAGTGTACACGAGTTTCCTCTGATTTGGCTGATTTTTCTCCTCCGCGACCATGTCCTGCGACCTTTACGTGGCATCCTAGCCTGTCATGGTCGCCTAGAAGGTACCGAGTCTCGTTTTTGCTCCGTTTTTCGCTCCTAACTTTCAAATCAATGCAACCCAACATTGAACCCTTGAAACACTCCATTAAACTTATAAATATCTAAAATTTAGAATCAAAAATCATTATCTTGATTACAAAATTCCGGGTGTTATATCTAAAGCTTTTATTATGGAAATTATGAATTTGGGAAAGATGTTGCTTTCATACGAAGTCCTTCTATTTGAGAAATTACAATTTCATCAAGCAATCTTTTGACTTCAAATGATTACAAATATGTTATAAACTCTTGTGCTCAACTAGGCGTTAAGCCTAACCTTTTTCTTTGTCGGGATGTGCATTAAGTTCTCGTTGGGGTTGGTACTAGCGACACGTGTAGACTTGAGTGCTAGGAGTAGCACGTTAAAGATCTAGCTTTTGGTGACGTTTTCGCATTCGAAGATAGCGACTCTTTTGGGTTTAGTAACACCCGACCTTAATTACGTCTTAGTATAAGACTTGACCTATCTTTTGTAGATGTTTATTTAGAATTGTTATTTGAGGAACTTCAAGTGTTGAATTATCGGAAGAGACTTATCTCTCGATTAATGTAATATTGAAAATTTTAATTAATCGCTCTTTCCAAATTTTAGGGTGTTAAAAAGGACGACACATCCATGCCTGGTTTCCGATCTAGATATCAAAACAAAAGGACATAGACGTATACGTTGATAATGATCACACAGTTTGCTGATTAGCTGAATCACCAAACTTTATCATTTTGGAGAACAATGATGTATTGCTAGATGTCGCTTTTCGTTTATAATTATAAATAGGATGTATAACTATTGTCAATGTGATAAATTCCCAATGGGTCACAAACATAAAATGTATACATGAATACGGAGAACAAATAATTAAATATGTATTAAATTATTATATCCGATTTTGTCTTATTTGTTAGACAAAAGTGGATGGGACATGTCAACTCGAGACTTGTCAACGTCTTTTATGCAATGTGTAAAGGAAAAAATAAAAGGATCATGACACTCTTCCTTCCATATGCCTATGAGATAGGCACTATCATTTTACACATATAAATAAAGAGGGATGCCTTTATGAAAGGTGTTGGTTGGATTTTCATCAGATAAGAAACTAAAATATATAAGTGTTCTTATGATCCTCCCCCTATCTATATTCCATCGATAGCTCCTGCTTCCTTCTTCAAAGGAATTGGAGACCATATCTAGTGTTTGGGAAGGAAGATGACATCCTTTCTTGGCATAGAACGACAAGAGGATTTGGGGTATTTTCATGTATATCATGGAGGAAACGGGTCGAGTTCGTTGCTAGATTGAAATACGATTTCAAAAGGTTGTTTTCGTAACTAGAAAAAAAATTAAACACCCACCCTACCTCATTTTGTATGGATCCTTGAAGGGATACAGTTATTCCCCACCAAGTGTATGACTCATGTATCCCAACAATTTCTACTTTTAAAAAGAGATGCAACTGAGGAAAGCAATTCATAAAAAGAACTGAAGTTCTAAATAATACCTATGTTAGAGCCTTAAGAAGCAACAATGGAACTAAATTCAAAATTTCTATTCTCGATGATTTCTGCTGAAATAAGGTCATTTCTATCAATTTTTCTGCAACTAGAACTCCACAACATAATGGATTTGTGGAAATAAGAAACAATACCTTTTGTGAAGCTGCCAGATCCATGATCAGTGATACCTGTCTACCTACTAGTTTTGGGCTAAAGCTACAAATACAACAAAATCGATCTACCATGGTAAGAAGACATCAAAGACTCCCTATGAACTCTTTCATGGACAAAAGCATATATTGGTTTCTTCCGTACCTTCGGATGTGTGTGCTATGTTCTAACAGACAGAGATCATGTTGGAAAATTTGATCCCGAAACCGATGAAGGAATCTTCGTCGGATATTCTGTTTTTTCCAAATCCTACATAATATGCAACCGGAGGAGATAATGTATTGATGAGTCTATACATGTTCATTTTGATGAAAACAATACCGCACCATCCACATCCATAAACATCTATAATGAAGATGAACTCAATAAATGGATCTCTTCCTGTTTGATAAAATCTATTCAACATTTGTTGATCATAACTCCTCTCAGTGATTTGAATATGATTCCTCTTTGCACTTAGTGAAATTCCTTGTTTAAGTTTAAGTTCAAATTCAGCGATAAGCACACGCTGACTACCATCAGCGATCGCTGAAGATCAAGGAACCTTAAGCTTAACTCTGAAGACCTGAAGATCAGCGATCACACCAATTGATCATTCAACGAAAGTCGAAGACCAAGCTGAAGAAAGAGATAATCAACTACGTGACCTGAAGCGGTTCAGCGATAGCAAAGATTATCTATCCAAGGGTGAAGTCTTGTGAAGCCTCAGCGATACTGAAAGATTCATCCTTGAAGATTCAGTCTCAGCGATCAAGTGAAGCTTCTCATACAAGATTAACGTTGACCTTATCCTCGTTGCACAAAAGACAAACCCTATATTGTTTCAGAAAAGGACGTACGAATTGTCTCTTATGTCCCCATCATATCTGATATGGTACTGTTCAAATGCGGCCAAAAACATGGTTGTATTCTGAACAAAGGACAAGTCTCCTATGGATGCTTGCCACGTAGCTTAGACCTTTTGTCTTGCATTAAATGCAAATGAGTATAAATAAGATGAAGATATCTTCTTCATCTGTGTGCATACTGCTTTCTTTCTTCAACCTTCTGTATTCCAACTTACTTCTTTCTTGTGCATCAATCTTAGTGATTTCTTAGTTACAATATAATAGGTTAAAACTTGTTCTAATTCCGCTTGTAACTGTAAATTTGTTTATGCAATAAACTCATTTAAAAAATAAAAATCTGTGTGTTTGTATTCAACCCCCCCACCTTCTACAAACTGTTTCTATATCCAAGAACTCTTGTAGACTCTTTAGGGACCAACAAGTGGTATCAGAGCAGTGCGTTTTCTATCTTTAAATTTTTTTCTTTCTAAAGTATTTTAAAAATGTCAAATCCTAATACAAACTACAATGACAATGGATCTTTAGCTAAACGTCCAAGATTTAGCCATGATAATTTCCCATTATGGAAGAAAAGAATGTCTCTGTTTCTAGAAGGATCAGACCCAAAGATCCCTTACTATATAGAAAACAGACCATTTGTTCCTACAACTATAGTAGCTGGTGTTCCAGCCACCACTACTACACCAGCCATCCCTGAAAGGAGTATCATTAAAACTCCTAATCGATGGACTGAAGAAGATAAGAAAGAAGTTACAATTGACTCAAAAGACAGATCCATAATAGCAATGTCCCTCTTAGATAAAGTCTATCACTCAGTAATGAAAATGAGGACTTCTAAAGCCATGTGAGATACTTTATGTATTCAATATGAAGGAACCTCTGAAGTACAAATCACTAGAAGTATCAATCTAGTAAGACAGTATGAAAGCTTAATGCATCATAAAGGTGAAACTCTTTCCCAACTTCATCAACATTTTAACTGCCTGTTGATTGATCTAAAAGCAGTCAACAGACACTATTCAAATGCTGAAATTCTGACAAAGTTCATGGAGGCACTACCCGAACAATAGGCAGTGTATACTACATGTCTGAAATTTTCAAAGAATCTTGAAACTCTATCTTTAAGTGCTTTGTATGGAATGCTCTTAAATGAAGAGTAATCCCAAGTTTTAAGGAAAACCTCATCAATGAACTCAAGGGTGTCAAAAGTACTTCTTTGGAACTCGTGTCTTCACAGGTAAATCCTTTAAAAAATACTTCCTCTTCCACTATTACTTCTATCACTGAATTAGGTCAAACTGATTCAGAAGATCAACTCACTGATGCTGACATCTCTGAGTTTGATAAATCTCTGGCTCTGTTAACTAATAACTTTAAAAGATTCGCCAGAAAGAGCAACTTTTGAAGAACACCGACTCTCGTTGACTCTGATAAATTAAAGACTATGTCCGCTGAGAAAGCCTCAGCCATATGCTACAATTGTCAGCGAAAGGGTCACTTCGCTAGTGAATGTAGATCCAAGAAAGTTGCAGCCTCCACTACCTCGCAGACCTCTGAAAAGAAAGAGAAGTATTTGCAATTAAAAAACAAATACAAAGATCTGAAGAAAAACTAGCCAAAAGGCAAAGGTATTGTCGCTGAAGAAGTTGATTGGGATGATGAAGTTGACTGGACCAAGACCTTCGATGAGTCAGGCACAGATGAAGAAGATCTTGCCTTCTTATGTCTTATGGCAAGAATAGAAGACGCTGAAGAAGTATCTGAAACTTCTTCCTCTGAGTCTCCTTCTACTCAGGTATCCATCCCTTCTATCTCCTTAATATCTGAAAATGATAACTTATCTGCGCTCGATGCTATGACTGTTGATTTTTACAATGCTCTAAATGGAAAAATCAAAGCTGAGAAAATTAACACTGATTTATCTGAACAGTTAAAAAATTGTCATCTGAAAATCAAAGAACTTACAAAGATTTAGGAAACCTTAAAGGACCAAGTCTTTTTAAATCAAACGGTTAGCATTGAGAAACAACAAGTTATCGCTGAAAGAGAAAAGGCCATCGCTGATCTTAAATCTGAGAAGGCTACCATCGAAGGATGGTGCAAAGCCTCTGATAAGGTAAATGAGATCATCAATGCCCAGATCCCTATGAAAGTAATAAGTGGGTTAGGCTTTAACCTTGAAAAGGAAGAATCAGAGAAAGACTGTTCCATGCTTTAATTTGGAATGTTTGTCTCCTCTACCCCTGATCCTTCCTCTTCTTCTTCAGAGACCTCACTCTAATGAGAAGACTCCCGTGTTAAAATCTTTCAACTCTAAGAAAGTGGTCAAAAACAAGGTTCTTGACCAGGTTCCTAGAAAGAAAAATGTTCAGAAGAAGAACAAGAAATCCTCTACTTCCTCAGACAGGAATCTTAAACCTGGGAGAAAAATCTCTAAATTTTTTCAGCGGTCAACCCCCAGAATTAAGATTGATCTCACTCCTGTTCTTGAAGAGGTTGTCATACCTCCAAGAACAATGGATAAAGGAATTCTTGGTCCTATTCCTGACAAAGTCCCTTCTATCTCTCTGAAATCTTTGAATTCCAAACCTTATAAATATAGGAAGTGCTATCACTGTGGTGAAACTACTCACATTGCAAGTAAGTGTCCTAATGCTACTAAAGCTGATAAACTAGCTCATGGAAAGAAAGTAGCTCAAGCTGATAAATCAGCAAGAGTGAAATCCATCAAGGTTGCAAAACCAACAAAAGCGAAGATATCCACTGAAGAAAGTTCTTCAGCAAGTAGCACCTCCGCCACTCCTTTCACTAACCAGGCAGGACCCATAGTATTATGGGTACCTTCAAACAATTAATCTCTTTGTTGTATGCAGAGTGCTAAAGATATCCGGTATCTCGATAGCGGATGCTCAAGGCACATGACTGGCAGAAAATCTCTACTCTCTGACTACAAAGAAGAAGTTGGTCCATCAGTGACCTTTGGTGGAAATGGCAAAGGATACACTAAAGGCTATGAAATCCTGTCCAACGGAGCCACCTCGTTTAGTCGAGTTGCCTACGTTGAAGGACTAAAGCACAATCTCTTAAGCGTTAGTCAGCTATGTGACAAAGATTTCAAAGTTCTATTCCTAAGGAATAGATGTGATGTCACTGACTGCAATGATAAGCTTGCCCTAACAGGCAAAAAAGTTGAAAATGTATACGTAATCAATATGAATAGTTCTCACTCTGAGAACATGTGCTTTATCTCAAAAGCATCCTCTGATGTCAATTGGTTATGGCATAAACGACTCTCTCATCTCAACTTTAAGACAATTAATGAACTGTCTCAAAAGGAACTTGTCAGAGACCTCCCAAATCATAGCTTTGCAAAGGAATATCTTTGCTCAGCGTGTGAAAAGGGAAAGTTGACAAAAGCATCTTTCAGATCTAAACAAGTTTCTTCAGTAATCTCACCTCTTCAGCTACTCCATATGGATCTCTTTGGACCTGTCAATGTCCAATCTATATCTGGAAAGAAATACACTCTTGTGATTGTTGATGAATATTCCAGATACACATGGGTATTCTTTCTTCGATCCAAAAGTGACGATATGATAATCTCTTTTATCAAAAGGATGGAAGTTCTGAAAAATCTGACTGTTCGTTCCATGAGAAGTGATCATGGTACTGAATTCAAGAACAGTACTCTGATAAATTTCTTTGACGAAAAAGGTATCTCTCACAACTTCTCTTTAGTAAGAACTTCTCAGTAAAACGGTGTTGTTGAGAGAAGAAACCGAACTATCATTGAAGCAGCTCGCTCAATGCCCAGCGAATCACGTCTTGCAACTCAATTCTGGGCCGAAGCTGTCAATACAGCATGCTTTACTCATAATCGATCCCTGACTGTGAAACGATTCAAGAAAACCCCTTATGAATTATTTCATGGAAGAAAACCTACTCTGAAGTATCTTCACATCTTTGGATGCAAATGCTACATTCTGAATGACAGAGATCATTTGGGAAAGTTCGATCCAAAAGCTGATGAAGGAATATTTCTTGGATACTCCTCTGTATCTAAATCCTTCAGAATCTTCAACAAACGAAGACAACATGTTAAAGAATCCATGCACGTCAATTTTGATGAATCCCGTACTACCCTTACTTCTCCTATCCCTGAAGAAGATGAAGAATTGAATGCATGGATGATGTCTCACTATGGGGAACCTGAAACTTATTTCAACAATCAATCTCATGCTGAATTAAGTGATGATGGAATCCCTGAAATACCCACTAGCAATGATACATCTTCAAGGATCAGTGTTACTCCTCTCAAACAGATTCCTCCTCAATTGATTTTAAACGATGAAGTACATGTTGCTGAAACAACAAGTATTATCCTTGCAGAAGAAGAACAAGTCGCTGAATCTGCGGTTGATCTCTCTCCTCAACCACCAGCTCAGCGATGGACTGCAAATCATCCAATAAATCAGATTATTGGTGATCCTAATGCAGGTATCAAAACACGTAGAGGTACAGGTAATACATGTCTCTATGTTAACTTCATCTCTCTCTCTGAACCTAAAAAGATAGATCAAGCTATCTCTGATCCAAGCTGGATTTCAGCTATGCAAGAAGAACTAACCGAGTTTCGTAGAAACGAAGTTTGGAATCTTGTTCCTAGACCTTCTGATAAAACAGTGATTGGAACCAAATGGGTGTTTAGAAATAAGCTAGATGAAAATGGGACTGTTATTCGCAATAAGGCTAGACTTGTCGCTCAAAGATACAGACAGGAAGAAGGTATTGATTACGATGAAAACTTTGCACCTGTAGCTCGTTTAGAAGCTATAAGACTTTTCTTAGCTTATGTTGCCCATAAAGACTTCAAAGTTTTTAAAATGGATGTTAAAAGTGCTTTTCTAAATGGGAAACTCAGCGAGGAAGTTTATGTTGAACAACCCCCTGGCTTCTCAGACCCTAACCATCCTGGTTATGTTTTCAAACTTGAAAAAGCTCTTTACGGGTTAAACAAGCTCCTAGAGCTTGGTATGATACTCTTTCTAAATTTCTTCTTAAAGAAAAATTCATTCATGGAAAAATTGACCAAACTCTCTTTTTAAGAAAATATAAAGGGCATACTATACTCGCTCAAATATATGTCGATGACATTATCTTTGGTTCCACAAGACCCAAATTATGCACTCGTTTCGCTGCAAGAATGCAAAAACAATATAAAATGAGTATGATGGGTGAACTAACGTATTTTCTAGATTTGAAGATAAAACAATCTGACAAAGGAATCTTTATTTGTCAAAGTAAATACGTTAAAGATATGCTGAACAAGTTTGATATGAATCAATGCTCAGCGATGAAGACTCCTATGGCCCCTCCTCTGACTTTGAATAATGACCCTAATGGGAAACCTGTAAATGTCACCGCCTATCGAGGGATGATTGGGTCTCTGCTATATCTTACAGCGAGTAGACCTGATATCATGTATTCTACATGTCTCTGTGCTCGGTATCAAGCTGAACCGAAGGAATCTCATCTCATCGCTGTAAAGCGAATCTTCAAATACCTGAAAGGAACTTCTAATCTGGGTCTTTGGTATCCCAAAGGCTCAGGATTCGATCTAATTGGTTACTCTGATAGTGATTTTGTAGGTTACAAGATAGATAGAAAGAGCACCACTGGTGGGTGTCAGCTACTAGGTGGTAAATTGATTAGTTGGACAAGTAAAAAGCAAAATTCTGTGTCCACCTCCACCGCTGAAGCTGAATACGTAGCCACTGGAAGTTGTTGTGCTCAAATCCTTTGGATGAGAAATCAACTCAGAGATTATAATCTCATGCTCTCCAAGGTCCCTATTTATTGTGATAGCACTAGTGCTATTGCAATTGCCAACAATCCTGTACTTCACTCTAAAACGAAGCATATTGAGATTCGATATCACTGTTGATCCCAAATAAACAAGCACAATGACAAATACACGTTAATGATAAAGTAATACGACTATAAAGATGTTTAAAGAACTTACGTAGTCATATATCTCTTGAATGTATGATTGATTACAATGATATCACAATATCGGCTCTCTCTCTCTCTCTCTAATATGAATCGACGACCCTTTGAAAGTAAACCCTAGACTCCTATTTATATTGCTAGGCCTATGTTAATTAAGGAAACAAAGAGTTTAAGGAAATATAAACTTCCTTTTACAATCAAGCATATTTTTTCCTTATTTTGTCACAATTTAAATAATAGACCTAACAATCTCCCCCTTTGTGGCAAAATCAGTCTTCACCTTTTCAGCTCAAACATGCCTTCAAATCTTCGGAGGGTTTGTCGATAGAGAATTCTTTCATCGATTATCTTGACAGCTTCCATGAGAGATTTCCTTCGGTCGTTGCACATCCTTGTCGTACTCTTCCTATCCGTAGCCAATTCTAACGCAAGTCTATTTCGGATTCCCCACAATGTACCATCAGAATATGCAGCCACTTCATTAAATCTGAGAAACCGCTTTTCTCGCGATGCATGCATCCAAAAAACTCCATGAACAGGATAAGTGAACATGGTAGTAACTGGAGTGCTGCTTGGTACAGGTAAGGATTGATCAGGCTTAGGAATATGTATCTTCTTTTGCTCGCTTTCTATCCCACGTTGAAGATCATGCAGATAGCTGTACCGTAGCTCTTTCTGAACATGCCTTACCACTGCCCTTAGTGCCCTTTGCTCGTGTTCATTTCGGTTTCGCTTGTCTCTCACTTCGTTGTAGATGGTTTCAAAGTCCATTATATCAAGGTTTGCAAAATCGGCTTCAGAGAAGGAATACGCTTTACCGTCTTCTCTTTGGACTTTGAAAACTGGGTATTCGACTTGGTAGATCCTGTCTGTGTCAATCTTCAGAATCCCAATAATCCTGTGCCTCGAGACCACTTCAGCTGGAGGTAAAGCTCTCATCTTTAGGATATGAAGATACTCTCTAACCTGAGCAGGATCAATTTCCATCACGAGATGAATGTGTGCTAAATCATCAGGTTTCGCTTCTTTCCGAAATATATTTTCCATTGTTTCCTCAAGATATGGCACACAAATTTGCTGATTTACCCACTTCGACTTGCTTTCAGTGAGCATCCTTTGCCACCGAATTTGATGAGGCAGAAGTCTTGGTTCGTTTTGATCCCTTAAAGCATAATTCCTTGCCATATGCTTTAAGTTCACGTAGTCTTGTTCTTGAAATATTGGTTCAAACGGATCTCTGAACCAGTTTCTTACTGATGTTCACAGACCTTGAACGTCGACTCTTTCTTCATTTTGATCTGGTTCGGCTGGTTCGGCAGGTTCAGCTGTACTCTCGAATTCAATATCCGCAGGCTTTTCAACCGTTGGTGTATCGCCCTCTTGAGTTGTTGGAGCACATTGTCGATGTTGGGTGGTTTGAGTGGGTGGTCTTGAAGATGATGCAGCAGCAGTTCTAGGTTGTGATCTTGCAGTTCGGCGTGTCTCCCCCTCAGGACGAGATGGAGCGGAGCCCGGGTCGTCCTGGTGAGGTCTGGAGGCAGGCGCAGAACCGGCTGGACGGTAGGACTCTTGTATTTTGGTGCGTAGAGCTGTAATAGCACCCAAGATGTCATCTGTTTGGCGCTATTGGGCAGTCTTCAAATCGGAGAGTTCTTGGTCGATGTGAGCGCGGAAGACGTCAAACTCATGACGAGTGACGGTTGGGATCTGAAGATTTCTGCGAAGAAGACCCTCAAGCGAATCCTCCGGTTGGCCGGTTGCATTGGATTCGACGAGCAGGTTAGCATACCGCATTGACATGAATTCATCGGTGTTATACTCATTTTTTCTTTTATCTCACAAGCACTCAATTGTATTTTAATCATTCCCTTTCAGGATATCTAACTTAGGGATGTGTTTCATGGGTAGGTCCTTCCGGATTTGGATTGACCATTGAAACGTCTAAATCTTATCACACAAAGAGTTAAAACATTAAAGTTCGATTTCTGAACTGAAGTATTCAGAAGTCATATGTACATAAAAAAGCGGGTTAAGAGCAGGTCCATAGCTGAGATACTATGAAGCTAAGTAAATGGTAAAAATGCGGTACTCCCCCTCAAATGTAGCATAACCTTATGAAAGATTGTCATGTGATGTGAATATTGGGAATTTAAAACACATATGACGTACCTACAAAACAGATTAAAAAGATTTTGGTACCCAAGCTTTGTTGGGTCCTCGAAGGTTAGCTTTAGATGCAATAAATGGGGAAGTGGGGATACTGTAAGTACCATACCATTGATGAGTGAACCTTTGATCAACAAAATCATTTGTGCGACAAGTAGAACAACAAATCTTTGTGGCACTTAGACTAATTAGCTGATCGAATGATTTTACAAAATAAGGCAAATTAGTCTTGGAAACAAATGATCTTGTATCAACTACAGGAGATGTATGTGACATGTTTCCAACACTATCATCTGTAGTTGATTTCTTCTTCCAAACCATTTTAAACTTCTTGAAATTACCGGTTTTAGCAACAAAATCATTTAGAAACTTATTAGAGTTAGGAGTTCGAGAATTTGAAAAACTATATGATTTGGAACTGTTAGAATAACTATTTGATTTAACTCTTGAAGAACAATTATTCTTACAGATAGGAGAAAGAGGAGTTTGCTTTTAACTTGAGGTAGAATTAGAATCATGAGGAAAAATCAATTTTTCAAGATTATCTAACTCCGCATTTAAATGTTCGAGAGTAAGATGTTTGACTGATTCTAAATTCTTTTGTTTTTGTTTTGAAAGCTCATTTTCAAGTTATTTGATCTTGCAGGATAAATCATTTCTTTCTTTTGTGATCAAATCATATTTATTTTTAAATTCGGATCTCAAATTATTTTCAGTTAGAAGAGTTGTTTCTAAAACAGATAATTTGTTTGAAAGTTTGTTAAGTTTATTTTCAAAAACTTGCTTCTCTTTGTCAAAATCTTTTTCCAGATTTTTGCTTTTAGCAATGATCAAACTACATTTCTTGATTAAATTTTTTTTCTCAGTTTTAAATGCATTTCTTTCATTTTCCAAAAGTTTCTCAAGATCAGAAGTTTGTTTTGAAAACTCCAGACTTTTTGTTTCGGAAGATTTTCTCTCTAAAATCACAATTTGCTCAAAATCAGACACTTGTTTGGAAAGTTTTTGAATGGTCAGTTCACAAATTCTAATTTTGTTGTCAAAATCTTTTCGCTCAATTTCAAATTTGTGTTTATCATCAGAAGTTAATATCCTTTCTTTTTCATATTCCAAAAGTTCAGTTAATTTTCTTTTAAGAACCACACCATAAGTCTCATGATCTATAAACTTTTCTAACTCAGAAATTTTGTTTTTCAGATCAAAATTTATTTTTATCAACTCAAGATTTTTATTTTTGCAAACGTCTTCATAAAATACATGATATGTATTCCTAGTATGCTCAGTGAGTTGTTCCTCCAAAAATTCATTTTGATTTTGCAAAACTTTTCTTGATTCTTCTGAGTTATTAAACTTAGATTTGAGAGTGACATGTTCTCTTAAAAGTTCATTCAACACTTGCATGTTGTTTGTGTGTCTGGTTTCAAGTTGAGGAATTTTTGCATTTAGCTCAGAAACTTGATTTTGAGAACTCATCTTGAAGAAGAAAAAAAAAATTACTTGTTACCTGATAAAGTGATCTCGATCGGTGAGTTTTGGTAATTTTCTGAGTGTTCTTTCGAAAGATAGATGGTTTTCTCGAGCGATGAAGGGCCGAGAAGAATTTTTTTTTTTTTGGGTGATGAAGGATCGACAAAAAAAATTGTCAAGCGGTATGGCTCGAGAAGAAGATTTCTCGGGTGTATGGGACTCGATAACAACTTTTTGTCGGGATAAAAGGACTCGATAAACTTTCTAAGAAAGTCTTGAGTCGATAAGCAGAAGTTATCGATCAGAAAAGACTCGATAACTAAAGTTTCTCGATTGATCAAGATTCAACAAAAAATTCTTTTGAGAAAAACGGATCGATAAAAATTTATATCTATCTCTGTTGACTTGATTAATAAATTTTGTCGATTTGGAAGGACTCGATAAAAAATCAAGGATACTTAATCTGAATTTTCTTAACCGATAAAACAGAAACCAAGAACAAAGGGTTCTTGACTAAAAAGAACAAGTCTTTTTATGGACAAGAATATATAAGTTCTCGAGTTTCTTATTTGTTCAGTCAAATATAAAAGTCAAAAATTACTAGAGTTTATGATTTTTACTTGAGAATTCTTTAGTAAGAAAAGCTGCAAGAGTCACTAGTTCCTGAGTTTTCTTATGTAAAGAGATTCAACAGTAAACAAGATAAACTAGAATAATTTTAATTAAAACCGATTAAATAATTTGAATGAAAATCAAGTTTAACTTAATATGGATCGACAAAAATTTAAGCAACAGAAGTATGAATCGATAAAAATTTAAGCGACATAAATATGAATCGATAATAATTTAAATTAAAGCACGATAGGGTTTTATCGAGTAAAAGGAATAGACGAAAAAACAAATATGGAATTATAAGAATTTTTATCGGGTAAATCTTAAGATGTATGAATCGAGAAAAACTCAAGAAAACAGAAATCGAGATTTTACCTTCTGTTTGTGAAGAACGCTTCAGAAAATAGCCAAAACTCAGATCGATTGGCTCTGATACCACTTGTTGATCCCAAATAAACAAGCACAATGACAAATACACGCTAATGATAAAGTAATATGACTATAAAGATGTTTAAAGAACTTACGTAGTCATATATCTCTTGAATGTATGATTGCTTACAATGATATCACAATATCGGCTCTCTCTCTCTCTCTCTCTCTAATATGAATCGACGACCCTTTGAAAGTAAACCCTAGACTCCTATTTATATTGCTAGGTCTATGTTAATTAAGGAAACAAAGAGTTTAAAGAATTATAAACTTCCTTTTACAATCAAGCATATCTTTTCCTTATTTTGTCATAATTTAAATAATAGACCTAACAATCACTTTATCAGAGATCATGTGATGAATGGTGAAATTGAGCTTCATTTTGTACCCACTGAATATCAGCTCGCTAATCTTTTCACCAAGCCTCTTGATGAAACTAGATTCAATCTACTCATCAGCGAACTTGGTATGTTGAACGCTGAATAATCTTTACTCAGCTAACAACAAATAGTGATACAAATAAAGTCCTCTATTACCATTCGCTGAACTCTGATT
Organism: Silybum marianum; assembly: GCA_036898165.1. Taxonomy (NCBI): domain Eukaryota; kingdom Viridiplantae; phylum Streptophyta; class Magnoliopsida; order Asterales; family Asteraceae; genus Silybum; species Silybum marianum. The sequence goes on along the minus strand of CM072540.1, from coordinate 6,163,320 downwards.
CAGCAATATCTATACTCTCTCATTCAGGTATTATCTTCTAAACCTTATAGCTCCCTGACTTTTCCTTAATCGGGGAATGAATCTGAAAAGATAAAACTCATCACTAACAATCCTTTATTGTTTTTGATGAAGATTTTAAAAGATAATGATTAATCTTTCCTAATGGATAATTGTCATTATAATTTTTTAAAATAAGAAAAGGACACGTCAGACCTTTTCTGACACAAGACGGACCACGACGTTTCCTTTCCAACTTCTTTCTAGGAACGTGCGCCAGGTCATCATTTCTTTTTCAAAAAGCTAAAACCGTTGTTTAGCTATCCTTTTCTCTCTCCTCATGCTATTTAAGCAAATCATTGCCTCATTTCCTTCTTTACGCTCTCATAACTTCCAAAAGGCAAGGATTCTCTCTTGATTCTCAAAGCTTTCTCAAGAACACCAAGAACACGCACTTGTGCGTTTTTCTTCTCGAACTTCACTAAGGTTTGATCTAACCTTACACATTAATCTGGAAACATCTTGTTTCACTTCTCCTTACTGTTCTTATATTCAAAACAAAAAATCTAGGGTAAATAAAATAAAAATCTAGATTAAACTTCAAAACCCATCAAAACCCTGTTCTAAGTTTTTCCTTAAGAACAGAAGACATTTTTTTGTTTAATCCATCTTTTATATTCTATACCTAAATTTTTTATATACCAAACATTTTAAAACATTTGGTATTTTATTTGTTTTTCTACCACAAGTATTTTGATATTGTTCATCGAAACACTTGTTTCTTTTCTCCTTAAAATTGGTATTCTTTATACCAACCTCTGGTTTATACATTTTGTATTAAACCATGATTTTTCTATTTGGTGTTCCCATCTATGCAACAGAAATGGCTTCATCAAGCAAAGTTGCTGAATCTACCCACGTCGCTGATACTCTGGTTGCTGCTGCGGTTTGTCATTTTCCTCTGGAACAAGCAAAATCCAAGCCCTGCAACTATCTTGCCCTGGTGGACATCCCTGCTGAACGTCCACAATTCGCTGAAGGTGCCACTTTCATCAAGGCTTGCCCACTGATGTATGCCTCTATTCACAACCCTATTGGCATCTCCTCTCACCTACAAGCCTTATGGTACACGGCTCATTGTACCACCTGCACCACTGATAAGGGCAAAGAACTCCCTGCAATTGGATTTGCCATTCCCACTCTCGGCCACTTCGCCTTCACCTCTGGATTGTTGAGGCAGGCTCTTCTCCTCCCTGCTCGTGGCAAGAATGAAAAGTGGGTTGCTGAACTTTCAAAGCAGCAGATCGACTCCTTTTTAGACTCCATTGGCTACGCATGGGAAAACAGCTCTCTGAAGACTGTCGGTTCCAAGCTGGAAAAGAAGCGCTTACCTGCTCGCTGGAAATATATCTTCACTCAGGTCATTCAGTGCCTGGGATCCAAGACTAGCTCGCATGATCAGGCCAGCAAGCACTTTCAAGACATGGGCTTCGCTCTCTGCACGGGCTACAAGCTGAACTTTGCTGACTATATCTTCAGTGATATGTACAGTAGGGTGAAAGATGCAAACAGGCACTCAGTCATCCCCTGCCCAAGATTGTTTGCGACCATCTTGGAACATGCCTTAGGGGATGAGTATCCCAAGACATCCAACCACTCTTTCTCAATGGTGGGAAAGAAATCCCGGGATATTGAGGAACGTCTAGGTGATGCTCACTTTACACCATACACGCTGGCAATCATTGGAGCCCCTGCTTTAGTGTCTAGCTTACTGAGAAACCCTTCAGTGAGTATCCCTGACATTTCTGCCCCCAAAAGAAAACAACCAACCGATGGTCATAAAAAGACCATCGCAACCAAACTTAAGAAGCCAAGGGTGATGGTCTCTCAAAAGACTACTCTCTCACATTCTGGTGTACAACCAACACCATCAGCTGCCCCAGCTACTTCAACGGTTTTCTCTTCCGTTGTTGCTTCTTCAGCGCTACCACCACATTCAGCGACTACGGTCACTGAAAGTGTATTAGTCAGCTCCGCTGAAGCTGTATCAGGTAATACTTTCATAGCCTTCTACTCCTCTTTTATCCCCTCTTCTTTGGTCCTCACATCAACAAATGATTCAGAGATAGTTGTCCCTATCTCTGATGATGCTGAAATGCACGCAGTCCAAGCCTCAGTGTTGTTTCGACACTCTGAGTTTTGGAAGGCCAGTATCATAGGACCTCAACATGTCTCTCACAGGCATTCTAAGACACTGGTTAGTGATCCTCATGACACTACCTCTGCACAAGTGGTCCCTGAGAGTAATCCTCATGATGCTCTCAAAGGTTATAGTATGCCTACTCATTCGTCATCTAACCAGAGCTCTTTTTGGCTGCTCTATCTATGTTGTCACCAGGTGCCCCTCCTCTCTTCACCACAGCGACGACCACAACTACCACCAAGGCTACTGCTCCTCCTCTGAGCAAGGACAAAGGGAAATCCCCTCAGCAACCACGATCCTCTGCCAAGCTCATGGAAGTCAAGACAGAGAAGGGTGCTCCTAAACTTCCTCCCTGCCCTGCTGAGCTTCCCCCCATTGTTCTTCCTAGTCCTACATTCCCTGCAATTGACTTTCTAGTCAAGGAATGTGCTCTCACCAGGGCTAAGGTAGAGCATCTACAGATGTCCGCTAAATTCATCTTCCGGACCGTGGTTGGGACTCCAGAGATCAAGACCTCTGTCAGCAATATCCTCACTGACATCGAGTCCCTGAAGGAAGACAATCGGACACATGGTCAGTCAATTGCCCGTCTGGAGAAGAAGGTGGATGATCAGAATCTCGTGCTTGAGTCTATTTAGAAGACTCAATCCCTGGGTTCGGTCCTTCAGCACCAAGAACGCCATGAAATCAAGCTGAAGGACATTCAGACGAATGTACGCATGCTGATGGTACATTGTCTCCCTGCTGACAACATCGAGTGGGAGAGATGTGCCAAAGAGTTCGCTGACGACATCATTGCGGAACATAATGCCACCTTTTCTGCTGATAAAATTTCTCCATACACCAAGCATGCAGAGCCTTCCCTCACTGAAGGTTTAGTGGAAGAAGATGATGATGATGATGAAGATGATGACATCCCTCACTATGGCGGAGCAAATGATAATGACGATGACGATGATATTGGAAGTGCTTTGGAGCACTTCAATATGCCAAGGCCAGAAGTCTCTCATCAGGAGCCTTTGGGGGACGGACAACCTCCCTTTCAGGGACAGTCCGGTCCCTCAGGCAAAAGAAATGAAATGGCAGAACTTGATGCCACTATCCCTATATCTGAGGGGGAGACCACTGTCGAGGTATCTCTTCCTCTCATTCTCCTCTCTGCTCCAATCTCTGAACCTCCCACATATCCCTCTTTTTCACCACCAAATTTTGGCTCTAACAAAACTCCTTCTACCTCTCCTTCTCTCAGTGAGCCCAGTCCCCCAAAGGACTCCACTTTTTGGAAGGAACCTTCATCTAAAGAGTAGTTTGTGTACATATCTGACCCTGACTCTGAAGATGAAGAAGGCCTCATTCCTAGACGCCGCGCTCAGAGACCCCTAATAAGCGAGCCTGAAGAGGAAGAAAGGCGAATAAACTTCTTAAATGAACTCGAAGCCAAAAGAATAAACTTGCCCTCTGCTGAAATAGAATGTCCAACTCCTATCAGCATGGTGGATGACTTCTATTTCCTATCGAAGGAGGAGAGAGCACAAGCACTTGAAGCTCAAAGAATAAGGGATGAAAAAATGAAGCAAACAGAGAATGATCTAGAGCTTACAAGAAAAATACTCAGGGAGGATGCTGCTAAAGACAAGGCGAATAAGGCCCTGATCGACAAAAGCCAAAGAGTCCTGAAGCTCTAGCACAAAAGGAACTTAATGAAGAAAATATCAAAGTGAATCCCATCCTCGCTCAAGAGAAGATCCTGAATGCTCTAACCAATGAAGAACCAAGCCACAGAGAAAAAGAATTGCGCTGGTGTACTGAAAGGTTCAATTATCGAAGGTCTGATTCAAAAATCATTCGAGCAACGATCGAAGGACGTCCTTCCAAAAGGTATGGATTGAAGGTATTTGTTCGAATGTACAGACATGCGAATGCTGAAAAAGAAGAAGCCAAGTTCTTAAAGTTCTATGGATACTCTGAATGGTTAGAAATCAGAGATGCCATTCAGGGTTCCAAATCAAAGTTCAAAGATGTGGTGGAAAGAGCATTGGATCATCTTCTTTAGAGGATGTCACAACATGTACAAGTTCGATTCTCCCTGAGCCTACAAGAAAGAGAAGATCTAATGCTGAAGGAGGTTCATCTTCCAAAAGTGATCATGAAACCAAGTTCAACTACGAAAGTATTCTCGGTCATCTGGAAATTCCTAACATCTCAATGCTGAGAGTCTCTCTCCCTCAAGACAAAAAATATGAAGAAAATGAAATCATCACCTTCCCTGAACCTGGCATGGTTTTCTTGGATAATGATGGTTTCCTAAGGCTCTTCAGAAACAGCGAGATAATTAGCTATGTGACCTGAAGCGGTTCAGCGATAACAAAGATTATCTATCCAAATGTGAAGTCTTGTGAAGCCTCAGCGATACTGAAATATTCATCCTTGAAGATTCAGTCTCAGCGATCAAGTGAAGCTTCTCATACAAGATTAACGTTGACCTTATCCTCGATGCACAAAAGACAAACCCTATACTGTGTCAGAAAAGGACGTACAAATTGTCTCTTATGTCCCCATCATATCTGATATGGTACTGTTCAAATGCGGCCAAAAACATGGCTATATTATAAACAAAGGACAAGTCTCCTATGGATGCTTGCCACGTAGCATATACCTTTTGTCTTGCATTAAATGCAAACGGGTATAAATAAGATGAAGATATCTTCTTCATCTGTGTGCATACTGCTTTCTTTCTTCAACCTTCTGTATTCCATCTTACTTCTTTCTTGTGCATCAATGTTAGTGATTTCTTAGTTACAATAGAATAGGTTAAAACTTGTTCTAATTCCGCTTCTAACTATAAATTTGTTTATGCAATATAAACTCATTTAAAAAATAAAAATCTGTGTGTTTGTATTCACCCCCCCCCCCCTCTACAAACTGTTTCTATATCCAAGAACTCTTGTAGACTCCTTAGGGACCAACAACATTCCTCTTCAAACTCTCTTAAAGTATCATCCTCTAAATCTCCATGTCTTTCTGAACCCATCAATACCCGATCCGAAGACCACACTTTTATCACTCCTGAGTATGATACTCAACATGATGAACTACCATATGAAAACATTCCTATTTCTTCTTACATCTCTTCGCCTATAACCCCTACCTTCTATTCTTCTATCTATCTTCCTGTTGCCATCAAATCATAGGAGATCATCATACAAGAGTCAAAACCAGAAGATTTGCAAATGTGTTCTTGTTATTTATTTTCTGTTAATTCTTGAACCTAAGAGAATTGAAAAGGCCATTGAAGATCCAAGTTGGGTAAGTTTCATGCAATAAGAACTTGTTCAATTTGAGTGAAACAATGTATGGAAACTTGTTCCCTCTCCCTCCCACAAAACCATCATTGATATAAAGTGGATCTTTAGAAACAAGATGGATAAAATGGCATTGTTATAAGAACAAAGACAGACTTTTAGCTCAAGGTTACTATCAAGAAGAAGGGATAGATTATGGTGAAACCTTTGCTCTGATTACTAGACTTGAATCCATCATAATCTTTTTGGTATATAATGCTTACAAAAACTTCAAGGTATTTCAGATAGATGTCAGAAGTGCTTTTCTGTACGAAAAGCTATCAAAAGAAGTTTATGTGAAACAACATCCAGGATTTGAAGATCCAATCCATCCTGATCATGTATACGAACTTAACAAGATACTCTATAGTCTCAAACAAGCACCTCGAGCATGGTATGATACTCTATAACTTCTCATCTCGATAATGAATTCAGTAGTGGTAAGATTGAGAATACTCTCTTTCTCAAAAAGATTGACAGTACTGTCATTCTAGTTCAAATATATGTAGATATAATATTTGGTGCAACCAACATTTCTCTATGTGAAAATTTTGAAAATATAATGAAAAGCAAATATGAAATGAGCGTGATGGGTGAAATAATCTTCTTTCTTGGACTTCAAGCCAAGCAATCAAATAAAGGCATTTTTATTTGTCAAAAGATTTGATAAAGAAATTTAAATTTAAATAATGCTCATCCATGAAAACTCCAATGGATCCTCAATTAAAGTTACATTCTGATCCCAATAGAAAACTTGTAGATTTAACTAACTATAGAGGAATAATTTGCTCTCTTTTATATTTGACTTCTAGTCACCCATATATTATGTTCCTTACGTGTCTTTGTGCAAGATATCAGGCCAATCCAAAAGAAAAATCACACTTTGCAGTCGTAAAAAGAATTTTTATGTATCTAAAGGATACTTCTAACCTAGTTTTTGGTATCCCGAAGACACAAGTTTTGATCTAATTGGATATTCAGATTCTTTTTATACAGGTTGCCAAATAGACAGGAAAAATACCACAAGAAGCTGCCAACTTCTGGGCAGTAAATATGTAAGTTGGTTAAGGAAGAAACAAATATCAGTTTCTACATCTTCTGTTGAAGATGAATGCTTTGCTGCCGGAAGTTGTACAACTAAAATATTATGACATAATATTTGAGGCCATACCAATTCTATTTGAAAATTCCAGTGCCATAGCCGTTGCCAACAATCTTGTGTTATATTCATGAACCAAACATATTAACATAAGATATCATTTTATAAGAGATCACATATCCAAAGGAAATGTGGAACTCCGTTTCATTCCAACAGATAATCAATTAACTTATCTATATACTAAACCTTTTAGCAGTGAATTAGGAATGTTAAATGTTGAGAATTAAATTAATAAAGATGTTATCAAACTTCTCTTACTGATACTCTTTATCATTTTATTTTTAACATTTCTTTTTATTATCTGGTTGAATAACATAAATAATATCTTATCTCAATATTTGATCAAAGCCACTCTGATACCTTCAGAATCCGACCAATGCAAAGTAAGTTCTCTATCTACATCTGAACAAGCCTTGAACCTCTCCTTCTCAATTCAACAGATTCTTATTCCTCCAATGTGTTGAACAATTTCAAAAGGCATATGTATTACATCATTTGTTCAAATGCAGTCAGATGTTAATCTGCCTCTCTTTTATCAATTAATCAAATTCTTCTTCTGTTAGGACTAAAATTATATTGTGACGAAATAAGGAAAGTATGTGTTTTAACGTAAAAAGGAAAGTTTATAATTCCTTTCTTCCTAACTTCCTTAATGGGATTAGTCCCCCCAAATATAAATAGAGACTTAGGGTCGTAGGTCGATCACATAGAGAGAGAAGGAGCCGAGATATTGTCATATCATTGTAATCGATATTCAAGTGAGATATACAACTACGCATATTCAATACATTCATTGTGTTCTTCATATTTATTGCATTCATATCATTGTGCTTGATAAATCTGGGATCCACAATTGGTATCAGAGCCTGCGATCTGAGTTTTGGCTATTTTCTGAAGTGATCAACGTGAAAAGAAGGTAAAATCTCTGCATGAGTTTTTGTCGAGTCAAGTTGTATTAGTTTGACCCGATAAAACGCCTTATTTTTCAAAAACCCAGATCTGATAGTTTTCTTCAATTTTTGTCAATTGATTAAGACTCTTAAATCTTAATCGACAAATCATATCTGTTCTTAAAAACTCAGATCTGATTTTTTGTCTTGATTCTTTACTCGATAAATTTTTTAAAAATCTGTCTGCTTGAATTTTTGTCGATCAATACTAGATAAAGTTGATTTTTATTCGGAGAATTTAATCTGCTTTAATTGAAATTACTCTAGTTTATTCTAGTTACTTTTGAAATTCTTTACATAAGAAAACTCAGAAACTAGTGACTCTTGCAGCTTTTCTTACTAAAGAACTTTTAAGTAAAAATCATAAACTTTAGTAAATTTTGGTCTTTGTTCTTTACTAAAAAATAAGAAACTCGAGAACTTAGCTACTCTTGTCCATAAAAAGGCTTGTTCTTTTTTGTCAAGAGCCATTTGTTCTTTTTTCCGGTTTATCAGTTAAGAAAATTCAGATTCGATATCCTTGAGTTTTTATCGAGTCCTTATCGATCGGCAACCTCTATTATCGGGTCATTAGTAATCGACATCTTTGGATAAAATTGAATTTTTTTATCGACATAATTTTTTGTCGATCCGGTTACACCCGACAAAATTTTTTATCGAGTCCTCTTGACCCGACAAGAAATCTTGTCGACCCAGTCAAACCCGACATAAATTTTTGTCGGACCCTTCCCTATCGAGAAACTCCTCCTGTTTTCCAAAGAAAACTCAGAAAATTTCCAAAACTCGTTGATCGAGATCATCCAGTCAAGTACAATGACTACACGAGAAGCCATGGCCATTGGTTCAGATACAAAACCCCCGATTCTGTTCCCCAGGGAGTACTCACGGTGGAAAGATCGGTTTCTTGACTTCGTGGAGAGGAATGATTATGCTGATGAAATCATGCGGTCAATTAATGAAGAACCCCCTCCGATTTTCTATCAAACCCTTCCTGCTATGCCGAATACTGACCCTCCTCTACCAGTTCGACAAGAAATCAAGCCAAAGTCTGCCTATAGTGACATCGAAAAAATTGCAAAAGGCGATCAACTTGCCAAGTCCTATCTTTTGATGAGTATCCCGAATGAAATCTACATGAGCATCGATAGCACAAAAGAACTGCCAAAGTCATGAGGGAAGAGATTGAGAAATTCATGTTTGGTACAAAGATCGGGACACAAATCAAGATCACAAATTGCATCTCTCAATATGAGGATTTCAAGGCCAAAGAGGGTGAAACTCTTTCTGCTACCTATACTATGTTCGTTCACTTGATAAATGAACTAAGCAAGAATGAAATCCGAAAGACAAAGATCGAGAACAACGTGAAGTTTGTTAGTAATCTACAACCTGAATGGCGTCGCTTTGCAACCCAATTAAACACAACAAAGATCTTGCTGAACTCGATCAACATGAAGTCTATGAAACCATCCTGCAAGACGAGGAAGAAGTGCTCGAAGCTATGGGAACAAACAACAAAGTCAAGAAATCTTCTGATCCCATTGCCTTAGTTGCAAAGGAAACACAAATTTCTTCCCGTAATTCTCCTCAAGAAGCCATTCCTGAATTGAACGATGAAGAATTTGACTATGATTCGGAAATTGCTCAATTTCAACAGCAATTAGTTCTGCTCACTAAAGATTTTCAACAAAATTTCTCTCGTCGTTCCAACCCTAATCAACAACTCTATGCTTCGGGAACTAAGAATTATGAGCGCAAGGCCATGTTTGAATCAAAGCCTAAAAGAGATGAGCATCGTCCGCCAGTCAAACCTGAAGACAAATTCAAAGGGGAAATGAGTTTGTGCTACACTGTGGCAAATTCGACCATTATGCCCGAGAGTGCAAAAAGCCAATAGTCAAAGATTCCAACTACTTCATTTATAAGTTGATGTTGGCTAAACAAAAGGAGTCCGGAAAGGTTTTAATGGCAAAAGATGAGCACTGGCTGAACCAAGGCAATGATGATGAAGATCCGGAAACCGAACAACAAGCTCACTTTAGTTTAATGGCTTACTCCGACCCGAATGATGAGTCCACAACCAACGCTTCCGACTACACACCCAAGGTAAGTCATTCTGACTATGATAAATTTGTGAATCAAATGAATGACATGATGATCCAATTGCAAGATTTTAAATCTAAATTGAGTTTTGACTTATATTTGGAAGTATCTCCTTATTTTAGAGTTTTGACCATTTTGGAAGATTTGAGGTTTTGACTAGGGCTTTATAGATCTGATTGTTAGGGGTAATTATTGATGTGTTTTAGATTGTTTGTAAACTAGATACGGTTTATAGTGAAGGAGGAATGCAGATCTGGATTTTTCTTCAAAGGAAGCTGATAGAAATATCATAATAGCTTCAAAAGGAACTGGGTTCTTAAAAGAGAAAAAGATCTGAAAAAGTTCTGAAGACACTTCTGAAGAGGTTCTGAAGAAGTTCTGAAGACACTTCTGAAGAAGTTCTGAAGGAGTTCAGAACCAATTCTGAACTTGTCTGTTATGTATGTTGTGTCACTTTAGTCTTTCTATTGTATGTATAAATAGATAGTTAGTTAGATTGTTAGAACTAATGTTTTCATATACATTGTAAAGATATATTCTGTATACAGTACATTCAATCAATACAAATTACATTTGGCTACTATCATTCATGTTATAATCTTTTCATATATTGATATCTTGATTGTTTGGGTCCTAACAATTGGTATCAGAGCCAATACATCTGTTCTTGAAGAAGATTTGTGAAAGAACTTGTCAGATCTGACAGTTCTTGGTGTTCTTGATCTACAAAATTCAAATTCAATACAGGTGAATTCTCGATCTTCTAACAATCAAAGATGTCTAAAGAAATAGTCTCAATTGGATCTGAAACGAAACCACCAACTCTCTTCTTAGGGGAATATCATCAATGGAGAATTAGAATGATTCAATTCTTGGATAACATAGATGAAGCCTTAATGCAATCTATCACAAATGGCCCACTAGAGGTATTTGTTGAGATTCCAACAGTTCCCAGAACCGAATCCACCCCTGAAATCCCTGCATCAAGAATCAAGAAGAGTCCTGGAATGTATAATCCAGCTGAAAAGGCTCAAATGAAAGTTGAAAGAAGAGCATTAACTTTACTCACCATGGCAATTCCCAACGAGATATTCAATAGGGTTGATAGTTTAACTTCAGCAAAAGCCATGTGGGATGAAGTAGAAGCTCAGATGTAAGGAAGTACAAAGGCTCAAGCACAGAGATTAAATATTTGTGTAGGAACATATGAAAATTTCAGATACAAAGAAAATGAATCTATCACTGATACATATCATAGATTCAATAACATTCTGAATGATCTAAGAAGAAATGGTGTTCAGAAATCAAATTCTAAGATAAACAACAAATTTCTGAACAATCTGGGAAATGAATGGTCAAGTTTTTCAGATAATATGGTAACTAGGAACTTATCTAGAAAGACAATTCATGATGTCTATGGCATCTTGTTCCAACAAGAGGACAAGATCAAAGTTAGACAAAATGAACAAAAGAAGACACAAGAAACAGTTGCCCTTCTGAGCAAGAACTACAATAATTCTTTGACCATTGCTACCAAGAAAGTTTGTGAGATCCCAGAGATGACAGTATGTGATGGGGATGAATCAGATGAAGAGCTTAAAAGGATTTATGATAATATTGCTTTCATGACAAGGCAATTCAAACAAAGATACAATCAAAAATATCAGAATAAACCTAGATCTGAAATTGGACCTAAGAAGGGTCAAGAGGCTGGTCAATCTGAAACATCTGAACCAGCAAGATGCTTCAACTGCGGAAAGCCTGGACATTATGCTAGACAATGCAAGATGCCAAAAGTCAAGAATTCAGGTTATTATGAGAAGAAGCATCTATTAGCAAAGAAAAAAGAGCTTAATCTGCTCTAGTAACCAAGTATGAAGAAGGCTGGTTAAGCGGAGTGATGGAGATGATGATGAAGAAGTTGCTCACTTTGCAACCAATTGCTACATGTGTCAAATGGATCCAGAAAAGGACAAACAAGACACTGAGGTATCTTCTTCATCTTCTGAACAAAATTCTGAACATAATTCTGAAATTAATACTAAAGATTCAGAAATGACAAATCAATTTCAAAATATGTTTTACGAATTTGAAACACTCGAAAACGAAATTAAAGGTGAAAAAATTTTGGTCAATCAATTCGTAAGCCGAAAGTCAAATATATAAAGAAAATTGTCAAGCAGCTGAACAGATTCTTGAAAAAATTTCTGAAGAAAAACTTGTTTTAAAAGAAAAAATGGATAGTTTACAAAAAGAAATTATAAATGAAAAATCTGAAAAGGAAATTCTAAATGTTAATATGAATTTTCTGAATCAAGAGAGACTTGATCTTTATAAAAAGATTAAGGAATTGGAAGATTTAAATTTTAAAAGAGGACAAACTGAACAAACTCTGAATATTTTAACTAGTCAGGGCTCAGAACTCAAAATTTTACAATATAAAAGCAGGGCTTAGGATATATGACAGTCAAAATTCTAAAAAAGGCACCTGCAAACTTGTATGACTATTCTAAAATGAAAATTTTCAATGAATCAAATACTGGCATCATTTCCAAACCTGTAACCCATTCTTTGGCTGAAAGAATTCCTTTTATAAAATCAGAGACTTTGTTTTCAGAATAAACACCTCTTAAAACTGGTGAACCAGAAAGTATATCTGAAACAGAAGAAATGAATATAATTCCAAATATTTGTAAATCTTCTGAATCAAATATTATTTCTGAAGAAAAATCAGAAGTAATTGTTAAGTCTGAAATTATTTCTGAAGTTACTTCTGAATCCAATTGTGAAAACATTTCAGAAGATACTTCTGATAATAAATTAGAACATAAAGAAAAATATGATGAATTCTCAGATATTGAATCCTCATAAGATATTGATGAGAATTCCAATATATTTTTTGATAATTCTGATAATGAGTATACAACAACAAAAAATTCAAATATTTTTGCAACAAGTATGACTCATAATAAGTTTTCAGATCTAATAAATGCTTCTGATTCAGAAGATGATGATGATCAAATGGTGCAAGTCATTGACAAAAATGGCTATTTGGTTTATGAATCTCAATCATGTATGACTGAAGGAGAAAAATTAAAATCTGAAGTTTCAAAGATACCTTCAGAATTGTTTGGTTCTGTGTTTTTAAAACCAGAATATCAGAATTCAGATTTTTCTCCTACTAATACAAACATATCATCAAATTCAACACCATGTTCAGTAACATCTTCTGACTTTAACACCAGAATTAAAAAATTTGAACAAGGCCAATCCTCAAACACTCTCTCTGAAGTTCAGAAAATTAACACAAAATTTGAAGATAAACCTAAAGTGAACAAAAGAATATCTTATACTAATCCTCATTTCTTATCTTTTACAGAGCTATCCACTTTAGTATGGAGAAAGAAAGATGAAAGACTGTCAAAGATTGACAAATTAGAGAGTTTTTCATTTTTACAGAAGAATGATGTACCTAAAACAAAGAAAGTGAATAAAAGAATTTTTGTTGAAAAATCAAATGTTATTGATTCTTATATGTCTAATACTGTTGTAAATACATTAAAGAATCATATTCACTGTATTAATTGTGGTCATCATAATTTTCTTCTTAACTCCAAAACAAACAAAAGAAATTTGATGAAATCTTTTCAGAAACATTTGGCTACATTGACAAATTCAAGTAAACAAAGAAATAGAAATAAAGATAAATCTCAAAGTTCTGAACAAACTTCTGAGTTGAAACATTTGAAGAAAAAGTTCAGAACTTCAAATTTTAATACTAATCACAAAGGACCCATTCTGAAATGGGTACCTAAAACTCAATAATCTCTTTTGCAGATATGTCATGTGTGGGTCTTAGATTCTGGATGTTCAAGACACATGACACCTTTCAAAGAACTACTAACTGATTATCATGAAAGATATGGAGGAACAGTTAGTTTTGGAAACAATGCAAAGGGATATGTAAGAGGATATGGCACTTTCATTAAAGGAGATGTGAAAGTAATGAAAGTTTTCTATGTTGAGGGACTAAGACATAATCTTTTCAGTATTAGTCAATTCTGTGACAAATACTGGAAGGTTAATTTTGACATAGATTATTGTCATGTTCTGAGTACAACAAACAAGAATGAATTAACTGCTTATAGAGATGGAGATATCTACACAACAACATTCACTGCCACTGGTCAACTACAAGGTGTATGTTATATGGCTACATCAATGAAAAATGATAGTTGGCTTTGGCACAGAAGAATGTCACATCTGAACTTCAAAGCCATTTCTGAACTAGGCAAACATCAATCTGTAAGAGGACTACCAAAGATCAGATTTGAAAAGAACTCTCTTTGTTCTGCTTGTGAACTAGGGAATATCAAAAGAAGTTCTCATCCTCTGAAAATGCTATCTTCATGCAAAGCTCCACTTGAAATGCTACATATGGATTTGTGTGGCCCAATGAAAACTCAAAGCATGGGGGGAAAGAAATACATTCTTGTTATAGTAGATGAATATACACGATATACATGGATTGAATTTCTGAGACTCAAATCTGATACTTCTGAAAGACTGATACCCTTTCTGAAAGACTAATTCTACACTTCAGAATTTTTTGGAATCTGTTGGTATTTCTCATAATTTTTCCGCTGCAAGAACTCCTCAACAAAATGGGGTAGTTGAAAGAAAGAATAGAACTTTGGTAGAGGCTGCAAGAACCATGCTTGCATATTCGAACTTCCTCTGTCTCTTTGGGCGAAGCAATTGCTACCGCATGTTTTACTCGTAACGAACCATTCTTAACGTAAAATTTCTTAAAACTCCTTATGAATTGTTAAAACAAAGAAAACCCTCTATTGATTATTTTAAAATCTTTGGTTGCAGTGTGTTTTCTAAAGAATGATACTCCACATCTTGACAAATTTGCACCAAAAGGTGTAGCTGGTATCTTTGTTGGCTACTCTCAAAGATCCAAAGCTTATAGAGTACTCATTAAAGGAACTCAAAGAATCATTGAGACTACAAATGTCAGATTTCATGAGCCAACAATGACTTCGAACAAAACGATTCGTAACTCGCACATAAACCAACTTCGAAAGTTTGGACTCGAACATAATCACACAAACTCTACTTCGCATCTCAAACTTTACTTAAATCCAATTTAGATACTTTATGTCAAGACTTATTTGATATTTACGTAAATGTCTCTGCAGATTACCAAAATCCTTCTCTACTCGAAATTCAAATGATCAAGACATTTCAGAGATACAGATTTCAAATACATCAGCACCACAACTCTCTACCTCAAATTCAGAACTTCCAATTTCTGAAAATGCAACTTCTGAACCAATCCCAGTTGTTTCTGAACCAATTCAAGTTGTTTCTGAACCAGTTCAAACTATTTCTGACCATGAACCTCATAGTTCTGAACCAATTCAGATTTTTCCATTTGAGAGGGAGTCTTGATTTACATTCGACCATCAATCATGATACCGAAACTCAAGCAATTATCGATGATTATGATTCTGCGAATAATGTTTCATCTGTTCAACCATTGCCAAATGTGAACAAATGGACATCTAGTCATCCGAGTTCATCAAATAATTGGAGATGCATCAAAAGGTGTTCAAACAAGATCCGCAAATAAAGCAAATGAGTGTACGTATGTTAACTTTTTAAGCAGTATGGAACCCAAAAAGCCATATGAGGCACTTCAAGATCCAGACTGGATTTTAGCTATGCAGGATGAGTTAAATCAATTTGGAAGAAACAAAGTTTGGAGATTGATACCAAAGCCAAAAGGTAAATCTGTCATTGGCACAAAATGGGTGTTCAGAAATAAAAAGGATGAAAATGGAATTGTTGTAAGAAACAAGGCAAGACTTGTAGCTAAGGGGTATTGTCAACAAGAAGGAATTGATTATGATGAAACCTTTGCTCTGTTGCCGGATTAGAGGCTATTAGAATTTTTCTTGCCTATCTTTGCTCATAAAAACATGAAGGTATTTCAAATGGATGTAAAATGTGCATTCCTGAATGGTATTTTACATGAAGAGGTGTATGTTGAACAACCAGAAGGCTTTGTAAGCAAAGAATTCCCAGATCATGTTTACATATTAGACAAAGCCTTATATGGACTTAAACAAGCACCAAGAGCATGGTATGACACTCTTACAACTTTTCTTCTGAATTCCAAATTCAAAAGAGGTACTGTTGATACAACTTTATTTCTGAAAAAGGAGGGTGATGATATGATTTTGATACAAATCTATGTAGATGATATTATATTTGCTTCTACTAATCCAAAATTTTGTAGAAATTTTGAGAAAATCATGCAAACAGAATTTGAAATGAGTATGATGGGAGAGTTGACAGTTTTCCTTGGTCTTCAAGTTAAACAACTTCCCACTGGCATATTCATTAATAATCTAAGTATGTCTCTGACTTACTTAAGAAGTTTGACATGACTGATTGTTCAAGTATTCAAACTCCAATGGCCACTGCAACTAAGCTAGAACCTGATCTAAATGGAAAATCTGTTGATTAGAAAAAGTACAGAGGCATAATTGGATCTTTGCTTTACTTAACTGCTAGTAGACCGAGATATAATGTTTGCTACATGTATTTGTGCCAGATATCAAGCTAATCCTAAGGAATCACACCTTCTAGCTGCAAAAAGAATACTTAGATACCTAAAAGGTTCTCCTTCATTGGGACTTCGGTATTCTAAGGATTCTAGTTTTGAACTAACAGCATTTACAGATGCAGATCATGGTGGTTGCAAATTAGACAGGAAAAGCACTTCTGGATCATGTCAGTTTCTGGGTGATAGACTAGTCAGATGGTCTTCAAAGAAACAAAATTGTGTTTCTACTTCTACAGCAGAAGCTGAATATGTAGCAGCTGCAATATGTTGCTCACAAGTGATCTGGATGCAAATTCAACTAAAAGACTATGGTTACACTTTCAAAAAGATTCCTTTGTATTGTGATTCAAAGAGTGCCATAGCCATCACTGCCAATCCTGCTCAGCATTCAAAAACCAAGCACATTGATGTAAGATATCATTTTATCAAAGATCATGTGGAAAAATGTAATATTGAAATGTTTTTTGTTCAGAAAGATTATCAGTTAGCTGATTTATTTACCAAAGCACTTGATGAAAAACGATTTAACTTCTTGGTAAGTAAATTGGGCATGATGAACATGTCTATGTAAGTATTATACATCACCTATACTCTAGAAGTTACATTCTGAAGTTTTTTTTTATCAAATTCTGAATACTTTGCTCTTCAGAATTACTTTGTATATTCTGAAGTTTATCATTCATATTTTTGCTACTTTTCAAACTCAGAAGTATATCTCTTCAGTAACTAGGTTGATTGTATTTTAATACTTTTCATTTATTTCTCATTTCACTAATATTTGATTGATACTTTGATAAAGTTGCAATAATCAAGGGGGAGAATCATAATTGCTAGTGATTCAAGGGGGAGTGTTATTAATTTCAAATTTCTCTAACTACCCTTTCCTACATAACAACTCTGCATTGGTGAAATAAAGTCTTGCACTTTATATCTAAGAAGTATGAACAAGCTTCCTTAGATTAAAACAGTTTTCTATTTGTTCAAATCTAATTCTGAATTCTCAAAATGTTTTATATTTTTCAGAAGTTTATATTTTTAAATGATTTTTTGTCTTCTAAGATGACTCAAGTTTAGTTCTGAACTTCACTTAAACATTCTGCGGTTCTTCTGAATTCTTTCTTTCAGACTTCTGAACTTTTTCTCAGAAGTTCTGAATAACTTCTTAAGTTTTTGAACTTGTTCTCAGAACGAAAACTTCCCGTTGATTTTTTCATTTAAGCGTGTGGCACTTGTTTTAATTTCATTGGATTTCTCTTAACCACGACCATTAAACGGTTCATTTCTCTTAATAAATGATGATTACTACTCTAATCACATTTACTTTTTGGCCACGTGTCCTTCAACACTTATCCGATCATATAAATCAATGGATTTCTCATCATTTTCATTCTTTTAGCAATTTTTCTCTAAGAAATCTTTCTGTGTTTATTGATCAACTTTCAGTTACCAATCTGTGTTCTTTCTACATCATGACTACTTCAAAAACCATGATTTCTACTTCCTCGAGTTCCAATAATAACACTGGATCATCAAGTGATGCTTCGTTCAAGATTGTGCCTCAAAAATTAATGGTTGGATCAATGGAAATCCCACTAAGTGATGATCAAATGCTTCATGACACAGCCACAACTGCAACTCATCAAGTCGGACCTTCAAACCCTATTATTAACCCTAACCCTAACCCGACAACTGCTAAAATTGGGGAAACACAGAATACACCCATTGATGTTGTTTCTGAATCAAATGTTGCTGAAAGTGAATCCCAGACTCCTGCTGAAAGTGGTGACCTGTCCAAACTCTATGTACTGCTGAGAAATTACTTGACATCAAAAGAAATAGCGTGCACCGAACTTCAAATCCAAAGACTTCATTGATGATCAAGTAATGTTGATTAAAATTACGAAGAAACATCCCCTGCGCACTCTCCTTTCAAGGAAATTCTCTGTTCCTGCTTCTTATCTTCAACAATTCTGGCA
This sequence comes from Silybum marianum, assembly GCA_036898165.1. Classification (NCBI taxonomy): domain Eukaryota; kingdom Viridiplantae; phylum Streptophyta; class Magnoliopsida; order Asterales; family Asteraceae; genus Silybum; species Silybum marianum. The sequence continues at coordinate 6,144,951 of CM072540.1, read as the reverse complement.
TTATGCTGAGGTAGATGAAACTGATGATGAAATTGTCTCTTATGTTCATGCCTACAAAGTTTGTATATCTATAGATGACATTAGAAACCTTCACTATTTGCCAAAACCAGATGAGGTTCTTGGGAAAACCTGTTATGACTCAATTCCATCCTCATCAGAGATGATCTCAGATTTTATGAGCTTGGGTTACTCTGAAAACCTTAGTGCTCTGAGCTCTTTTAGAAGAAAATGTTTACCTCCAATTTGGTATTGCTTGTTTTCCATTCTGAATACCTGCCTATCTGGGAAGAGCTTAAGTTTAGACCAAGCTTCAACAAATGGGAGGATTATATTTCATGGTGTTGCCTTCAACAAACATTATGATTATGCTAGTCTCATCTTTGATGAACTTAAATCTGCAATTTTGAAGAAGTCTACATTCAACTATATACCATTTCAGAGATTTCTTCAAACACTTATCAAAGGAGCAATGAAGGCTGTCTCAAAAATTCCTGTTCTAGCTCATGAGGTACATGTTCCTATTTTCACTATGGATAGCTTAAGGCCTCCAAATGCAAAACTTACTTTTCCAAATGCAGTTCCACTTCCTTCTCATTTACTTGATCTTGTAAGTACACAAACTAGGATTTGGAGTGAGCATTTAGAATCTATGGGATTATCTCAACCAGTAATCCCTTCCCCTGATTCAACCCAGAGTGGTGATCATGCAAGGGAGTCTAGACTTACTAGAATGAGGGGGGAGGCTGTTCAAGGGGGAGAACAACCTCAAAGAGTGAAGAGGAAAAATGTAAATGAGAGACAGCGTAGAAGGGTCAGAAAAAGAATTGATGAGGGGAGAACACAGGTACAAGAAAAACAAACCTGTGAACCACCTGTTACAAGCCGGCACCCACATCTACTATTACTCCACCTTCTTTGGTGGATAATATTGAAACGAACAGCCCATGGCAACCTTGGTTAACCCCCCCAGCCACTCACCCATCTCTCAACAGAAGGGTGTTTCAACAACACAAATGGGGCAAGCAGCTTATAATCCATTAGGACCCCAATTGGAGGTTCCTTTTGTTGAAAATGAAGGATATATGTCCCCCCTTCACAGTTTTGAGCACATTGAGTCTGAGTGTCCACTCAACTTTGAGCCTTCTGAACCACTTAATGTGGAATCCATTCACACAAGCACACATCTTTCAGATGTTCCTAAGCAAAGTGTTTGTCACATTGCATCAACAACTATAGATATTCCAATTTTTGGATATCAAGGATTAGTTGGAAGTCCTGGTGGGGTGAACATCACAAAAGCTCCATTCACAGAATCAAATGTGGTTCATGATGCCTTTGTGGCTCATACAGACCAACCTTCTTCTAAAGGTCTGAAAACAAGTTCATCTGTTGATCTTGGCAACTTACCCACATCTTCTGAATTCACAGAATTCAAAGATCTTTGTACTTCTGAATTTGCAAAGATTCAGAAGGACATCAAGGATTTGACGGATTCTACCAAAAAGGTGTTGGAGGTTAGGTTGGATCAACATGGGGAAAATTTGGTTAACAAGCTGAATGACTTTCATCTCAAATCTTCTAATGATCTTCATTTGTTTAAACAAGCACTTTTGTCAGCTTTTTCTGAAGTGGCTTCCTCTGTTTCTTCTTTGAAAGCTTATCAGCCTTCTTCTTCTCCTGCTTCACAAGCTTATGCCACTAAAGATGATATTTCTCAAATTCTCAATCAACTTTCATCCATTCAGAGTTCTCAATCAGAATTAAACACAAGATTATCTGCTCTGGAATGCAGATCTCAATCAGATACTTTTAAAAGGAGTCTTGATGATCAGGATCCTGATAATCAAGAGGGGAGAAAAGACAGAGAGTATACGAACCGAGAAACTAATCAAGTTCAAAGTTCGAGAAGACCTGCGAAGATACTCAGAATGTTGGTGAAGAATCAAATAAAGTCTCAGAAGCCATAGAAGATATTTTATCTGCAGAACATGAGGTACAAGAGATAAATGATCATTCTTCTGAAGAAATGATAGAAGAAGGGTATGAAACAGAAAAATTGTCTCTTGATTCTGAAGGTAACTTGGGCTCAGATAATATAGATATAATTCCAGATTCTAATGAAGAAATGCTAAGGGAATACCTTGCTTTTGAAGATGTTATTGGAGAACCAAGTGATCTTTCTGATGTGATCATGTTTGAAGAAGATATGATTGATGTAAATATGGGAGAAAGCTCAAATGAAATAAAAGATTTAGTAATTTGGAAGCCTCAACAACTTCTGAGTGAAGAGTTCAGAAGTGCTTCTGAAAGATTATGGGATATTCTGAATCAATTCTGTTGGGTGCATGTCTTTCTGAATTATCCAAGAAGTCTGGAGTGTAGACTTTTGGACAACAGATTTTCTATCTTCAGAAATTTTCTTGAACAACCAGATGAAAGAGTTGAATTGGAATTTGATTTAGCTCATTTAGAAGGAGTTGAAATTATTGATGAAATCTTAATTGCTTTCTCAGGAAAATTTGAAGTTAGAACCAGACCTTGCATTATCATTCCTAAGATACATCTTCCAATACTTGAAGAACCTGTATTGGATCAAGTGTTTGAAAAGGAAAATATACTTATTTCTGGAGAAAGCAGTCTGATATTTCCTGAAGACACTTATTGCTTCATGTACAAAAGAAGTATGAAGTTTGCAAAGTTGGAAGACTTTCTGAATGATGAATGGTCTGATGATCATATTGCTCAAGTGAAGAACTTTATTCAGAATCATGGTGTTCAGAATTTTCATGATTCAACTTTAATAAAGAAGATCAGATGCATATCAAAATCAGTTCAGAATAATTTGACTATATTCAGATTTGGAGCAGAAAGAAGAGATGATACTCTATGTGAATTTACTCAGTTTGATGTTTACAAGCTAAGACTACAAGATAAGTTGGCAATCTTATCTTTTTGTGTTAATTCTGATGAATCTGTGTTAGTCTCAGAGATTAGAAGAATCTTGGGAATATACATAAGGAATCTCATAAAGCATGATTTTCAGTTGGCTTTGGAATACAGACTTAACACAGTAAATCTGTTGGAACCTATTTATATTGAAAGGTTTGGGTTGAAGAGATTGTTTACTAATCCAGATATTAGGTTCATGTATTTTGTTGAAGAAGTCTCTAAGAAATTTGTTGTTTCTGATATTCCAAAGTATTCTACATCCTCACTCCAATGGTTTCTGAACTACATGACAAATTTTATTGAAGAATCTGACATCAAAGAAGAAATTGTCTATCTAATCAAAGAAAGAATACATTTTAGAGAATTTGTGAGAAAGAGTTATCTTGTTGGTCACAAGAAAGTAAACAAGATAAAAGGAGCAGATTATCTACTAAGTGATGCATATGACTTCAAGATTCATACAAAGAGACAAGATATGGAAGAAATTCAGAAGTACATTCTGAATGTTGAAAGTTCAGAAGAAAGACAAAAGGAAAAAGAAAAAGAAAAGGAAGAAGTTCTTGAAAATATTTCTGAAGAGTTAGTTCCTGAAAAGCAAATATCTGAAGAGGAACAACTACAAGTACAAAGAATTGAAGAAAGTGCTTATACTGTGTTCCTTGAATATTTTCATCCAGAAATGTTCATGGAATATGAGCAAAAATTCAACTATATAGATTGCTGGATTTAAAAGTCTTTTGGTTGGAAACAATGGTACTCAAACATCATCAGAAAGATAAGGATTCCAATCAATGAAGCAAGAAAAGAAAGTCCTGTGATCAAAGTGATTAATGCTGATTTGAAGACAAGACAGAATTACAAATATGCATTCTTTACTGTTGAGCGACAAAATGGTGAGATTTCTACCTTTTCTGAAGCTGACTTTCAGAATGTTCATCTCAGAGATCTTCTCAGAGTGTACAGAAGTCTTTATCCCTTCCATGACTCAATTACCAAGTTCAGAAAATCTTTTCCAGTGCTTAGAGATGGATTATACAGAGAATTTATATGGGCTGCAAAGACTGATTTCCAGGTTGCTTATGTTCTAAACAAGAAGCAAGTACACTTAAGCAAACCAAATTTAAGTCTACCAGATATTCAGAATTTGAAGAAGAGCACTTTAGTACTTCATCCTCCTGGCTTCGTTTGTAAATGCTTTCATGAACTATTATTTGTGAGATTTGAAGAACTCCACAAATGTTGCAATGGAACTCTTATGGCAATCAGAGATCGTTTGGTAAAAAGACAGAATAGAAGACCAAAGAATCTTAGCAATGAAGATTAAGAGAAGCACAAGATACTTGCAAAAGAAATGATTAGAGTTGTTGAATCCTTACTAGAATACAGAAGACTAATTCCGAAGGATGTAAGAGAAATTCTGAATTTCTGGAAGTATGATTTGAACTTTTGAAGCTAAGGGGGAGATTGATAGAAATATCATAATAGCTTCAAAAGGAACTGGGTTCTTAAAAGAGAAAAAGATCTGAAGAAGTTCTGAAGACACTTCTAAAGAGGTTCTGAAGAAGTTCTGAAGACACTTCTGAAGAAGTTCTGAAGGAGTTCAGAACCAATTCTGAACTTGTCTGTTATGAATGTTGTGTCACTTTAGTCTTTCTATTGTATGTATAAATAGATAGTTAGTTAGATTGTTAGAACTAATATTTTCATATACCTTGTAAAGATATACTCTGTATACAGTACATTCAATCAATACAAATTACATTTGGCTACTATCATTCCTGTTATAATCTTTTCATATATTGATATCTTGATTGTTTGGGTCCTAACAGAAGCATTTGGAGTAAAACCTAGATTTAACCTAAATCTAGTGAGGCAAGTTCAAGTTGCTTTGTGAAAATGGTGTACATGCTAAAAATGTCCATTTTAATGTATTAACATATTTTACTTGCTATTTGTCAAAGGTGTGAGTATTTCGATAATATGCGAATTATTTGGTATATAATTGGTTTTATGAATTTTGAAAAATGCTTATATTTGGGTTATTGACATTTTGATAAATAAACCATATTTATGAGATGTTTTGATGTTTTATCTTATAAATGAGGATTATTTGGTGTCCCATGCATTTTGAGATTATTGGATTTATAAACCATTGGAAATTACATGTTATTGCATTATGAGACATTTTGGAAATATATGAATATGATTTCATTTTGGAAAAGGGTTTGTCTCAACCAATGTTTTGAGCAATCACATAAGTGTTGAGTTATAGAGCTTTTACTCGTAAATGAGTCTCATGGACATTTGTCCGACTTAAATGACTATATGTCGAGCTTTTGGAGTTATATGCAATTGTGGCATAAACTATGATTTATTATTACATGCTTTGAGTGTGTTGGTCATTCAATTTGGAGTCATGTAAAGTAGACTGAGTAGCATTTGGATCCATAGGCGCATGAGTCAGTCATTTGGTTATTAAAAGACTTTCGAGTCCCTCGTTTGAGGCCATAAGCTTAGTCGGTACTTCAGAAAAGGACCCAAGTGGGAATGCCTCTACGACCGTGGGTATAACAGAAATGGACCCAAGTGGGAATGCCTCTGTGACCCTGGGTATTATGATGATCTAACTCGTTGGAGTATGCTGTCGGGACCCATGTTTAGAGGTTGGTGCCTCTTATAGTTCACACGGGTATTCTAGGAATGAACTTATTTAGATTCGGGTCCTATTATCATCGGTTCTTAGTGTGAGTCTACAGTTTTCAAGTAGGTCTGGGGTCGTGGTGTTTCGGAGATGAATTCGTATAGGTCGGGCTCCGGGACCTTAGGTATTACGGTGGGTACTCGTTGAGGGGTCGTACACTAGAACCTTGATCTTAGGGCACTAATTAGCAACGTTGAACATATGGTTTACTTTGTGTTACGCCATTGTCGACGGAAACGGGTCTCCCTCATCACCGAAAGGTGTTGTTTTGGGTATCGAGTCTATCCATTATTTTTGGTGACGTGTTTTGGAGTATGAAGTTGTTGATCCAAACTCCTTTTAGTGATTTGAATATGATTCCTCTTATATTTAGTGAAAATTCCAATTATAGGATAGTGTTCAAAATCAGCGATAGCACACACTGACTGTGTTCAGTGATGGCTGATGATCAGGAACAATACCCTATCCTTGAAGATACGAAGAACAACACTCACACCATAAAAGTCATTCAACGACAATCGAAGGCATAGCTGAAGATATAGATGAATAGCTCGTGATCTGAAGCGGTTCAGTGATAGCAAAGTTCATCTATCCAAAGTGTGAGATCTTGCAAAGCCTCAGTGATACCCGCAGACTTCATCCTTGAAGGTTCTGGTTTAGTGATCAAGTGGGGCCTACACAGCAAGATCAGTGTTGATCTTATCCTCGACGCACAAAAGTCAAAACCCCATATCTTGTCAGAAAAGGACGTACAGATTGTCTCTTATGTCCCCATCAAATTTGATTTGGTTACTATTCATATTCGGCCAAAAGCATGGTTGTCTTTTGGACAAAGGACAAGTCTCAAATAGAAACTTGACACGTGTCATATACCTTTTGCTTTGCATTTAATGCAACGGCTATAAATAGATGTAGAACCCTTCTTCATCTTTATGCATGCTATTTTTCTCTCATCAAACCTCTGCTTCTATTCCTTCTTATTCTTGTGCATCAAGTCTTAGTGATTTCTTTAGTTGTAATAAAATACGTTTAATTACTTGTTCTTGTTCCGCTTGCAACTGTAAATTTGTTTATTCAATATAAACTTATTTAAAAACCCAAAACAAGGTTCTGTTTGTATTCAACCCCCCCTGCCTTCTACAAACTGTTTCTATATCCATTGAACTCTTGTAGACTCCTTTGGGACCAACAGAAGTATTATCCACATTTTGTATTAGTGGATCTTTGAGACTTAACCATATTTGGTATTCTAGAAAATGAAGCTTGTCCATATTTTGGTATTTGGAGTAATTGAACTTATTCACGTCATGGGTGAGTATCGGTGTAGAAATTCGTTTTAAACGGGTAATTCTATTTTATGTTTTTGTTACTAACGATATTTTGGTCTAAAGCTTTTATTATGGAAATGATGAATTTTGGGAAAAATGTTGCTTTTATAATGAAGTATTTTATTTGAGAAATTATTATCCAACCAAATAATCTTTTGATTTTTATCATTTATAAATATTGTTATCAACTCTTGAGTTCAGTAGGCGTTAAGCCTAACCTTTTTCTTTGTCGGCATGTGTATCAGGTTAATGTTGGGGTTGGTACTAGCGGCACATGCGAACTTGAATGATAGGAAATGACACGATTAAGATCTAGCTATTTGATAGACGTTTTTCGCTTTCGGAGATAGCGATTCTTTTGGGTTTAGTAACACCCGAACGTAATTATGTCTTAGTATAAGACTTGGCTTGACTTTTGTCGAGGTGTATTTAGATTTATTATTCGAGGAAATTTCATGTATTGATTTATAGGAAGGGTTTTATCCTTCAATTGATGTAAAAATGAAAGTTTTAAATTAGTCGCTATTTGCAAATTTGAGGGTGTTACAAATCTTATGTAAGAATTCGAAGAGTCGTTACCAGTTTCAAAGTCTAAACATGTCACCTCAACCGCCACCTTCACTCTTTTCTCATCATTAACATATATTACATCAAATCTCTTTTAATTGTAAACGTTCTTTTTATCCCTCCACTAATTTCATCTTCTTCATCATTTATCCTCAACCATATCAAACTCCTTTAGAGGTTCATCATCCTCTAATTCCGGTTTCACCATCTTACAATGTCAAATAAAAGGACGAAACCATTTTGCTTGGCTATCCAACATCTATGGATCGCCTTCGCATCACATCCTGATGAATTTCTATGGATTGTCCTCACATCACATCCCTAAATACATCTTCAATGACTTTGTTTGCAAAATCAGTAAAAAGAAGAAGCAACTCCAAGTCCCCAACATCCGATTCATTTCTAAGATTATCAAATACAACCTTAAAAGAAATTTCCCATCAGATTTGGAGTTTGACGTTTATCCGACCCAACTATCGTTTCTATCATGATCAACAGTCTCACCGTCGGAGTCAACCCTTCTTCCAGTCATTGTTTGATATGCTTAACATGGTGATCTCCTTTGGAATGATTATTGTACAAAAGAAGCAGCTAGGTCTTTCTAAAAGCTAAAGCTGCCTCTCTTACTAATCACTCTAATATGAAATATGACTCCCTCTCCCTAAAATCCGACAAAGTTCAAACAACATCCTCGAATGACTTTGAAACCTTTAAAAAAGTAGTCCCTATTTGATCACGACCTTTCCTTTGTTGGTCAAAGTCCTGTTCTGTTCTCCTCTTTGGAGATTAGGATCCCAATAGAACCATTGGCATCTGCCTATATCTCACCTTCATCTGACAATAGAACGGAACAAGATTTTGGATTTTTAGCCAACCGTGACCCTTTCTTAAGTTTCACAGACAATACAATAGCAGTTTTCAACCCGTCGGAAAATTGAATTCTTTCAAGCTTACTCAACCCATATCCGACCCATGACAAATGAATTCCTAGCCAACTCCTCAATGCCCTCTCCAAAGGGCATTGTTGATAATTCGGATCCTAGCCATCAAACTTCCGGGTAATAAGGACCTACCTAATAGGTTTCATAATGTCCAACGATTTTCTTTTTGTTTAAAACAATTGTCTGGTCACTTAATCATTCAAAATATCAAAAGTCCATTGTTTTTTTTTAAATTTCCCTTAATTTTAATTCAAAAGTCGTGCATTAAACTCGTTTTATTTTTAAATAATGAATAACAATTAAATATTTCGTTAAATCTCTATATCTAAAATCGAAACATAATTACATAATCTGTTTGTATATATATATATACATATATATGAAAGTAATATTTAATTAAATGCTAACGAGAATAATAACAATAGAAGTTATTAAAATTAAATTTGAAGGTAATATTTAATTAAATTTGAATATGATATGTCGCGCTCTTTGTTATTTTTATGTTTGCAATTAAGTTTGAGTTCGCATTTAAACTTTCCTCTATATAATAAATATCTTTTTTTATATATATAAGATCTAAAATATAATTATGATAATTATTGAGCTCTAACAAAAATATTTCATCATTATCTCTATAAAGAAAAGTTAACATTATTAAAATTGAAATAAATTACATTTTTATCATTAAATCTAAATAAATGGTATAAAGTATTTGAACTACAGTCTTAAAAACCAATTTTTATACAATAAATTACCGTTTATCAATACATATTACTTAAAATTCAAAAATATAAGTACAACTCTTTAAAGTCATATTTAAAATTAGATAACTAACTGATAAATATAATCATATATAAGATACCACATTTTAAATACATAAGATCTAAAATGTAATTAAAGTAATCATTGAACTCCAATAAAATACTATATTATAATCTTTGAAAAAAAAATTAACATTACAAAAAGTGAAATAAATTACATTTTTATAATATAAATTATTAATTTAATACTAATCGATATTATAATATAAAATAGTAAAATGGTTGATCAAATATAATATTTTAGAAATTTTGATTATAAATTATATATTTTAACAGCATCTTCAACAACACCTTTAAATTTTTTCTAAAATAGAGACATAAAAGTCAAGATGTTTAAAAAAAATTACATTCATCTCCAACAGCATTTCCATTTTGAACATTAATTATATTATTAAAATATTCAATATATTAAAAAAAAATTAAACCAACTTTTATATTATTGGTGGAAAAGTGAGATTATGAATAAAATATTATTTCTTTAACTTGATAATCATTTTTAGGATAATCTCCAAATTTGAAAAAAAAAGAATTATCTCTCATGTTTTCTTCATTTTCGAGAAACTTTTAAAGATACTGTTGGAGCACAAATTTAGTTTAAAATCTTTATTTTCCTCATTTTCTCTATTTTAAAGATGCTGATGAAGATGCTCTAAAGATATTTAAAAAATCTTAATACCCTCTCCAATGAAATATGTACATCAATACTCCAAAAAGTTAACCCTTAAATAGATTTACTTTCACATATTAGTAATCTTTAACTACAGAATAAACTCTACTAACTTGCAATATTAAGAGTGTGTTTGGTTTCGAAAAGTTGTTTTCATTTTTTTTAAAAACGTTTTCAAAAAATAAAGTTGAGTTTTTATTCCTAGTTTCCTATGAAAATTTTAGAAAACACTTGGTTGAAATGGTGGAGTTTTCATTTCCAATTTTAGAATATTAGAAACACGCTTGGATCAAAAGCGTGCGTGTGCGTGTGTGAAACATGTGTGTATGAAACACGTTTGTGCCTGTGTGAAACGTGTGTGTGAAACGTATGTGGAAAAGTTTTATAAAACAAAAATTTGGAAAACTATTAAAACTAGTTTTCTAATTTACATAGAATTTTAGAAAATAAATTTTGTTGTTTTGTTGTTTTTTTAAAAAAACTGAATGTACCAAACGAAATATCTTCATTAACCAAACACACCCCAAATTTTAATGACTTTTCTTTCTAGAGCCATAGACGAATGATCATTTAAGAAGAATAATAAAGGTGAACAACGTAAGAAGAAATCTAAATCCTTAATCATTTTTAATTTCAAATCCACCAATGAATCAAGCTTAATACATGGATTAATCTCATATATGTTTATATATCTCATTATAATGTGCATCCAAGGAGGAACCCTTTTACCCTTCTTACTATAATTTTTTTTTATGGAAACCCAACCCAAAGAGTAAAAACATAAAATAATTTGCATATTAACTCGAAACCATTAAAAGTTGTACAATTACTTTCACTTTGAAGTTACCGGCAACATTTAATTTATGCATAAAGTTCAAAAAGATTAACCTTTATGAGCATCTTCAATAATATCTTTAAAATAAAAAAAATAGAGATTTTAAGCATTTTTTTTCTTCAACAAATTTTCTAAAACTTTTTTTAAAATGGAGAAACTATGAAAGATATTACAAAAATCTCTAAATTTAGAGACATTTTAAAAAATGATTACCATAAGAGATAAACTACTTTTTTTTATCATGTTATACCAATAAGAAAATTTGAAATTAAATGTTTAGAGTTAAATACAAATTTGGTCCCTGTGGTTTACATAAATTAACGGATAAGGTCCCTGAACTTTCTTTTTAACGAAGAGCATCCCTATAGTTTCATTTTTATAACAGATATGGTCCCTCCTACTAACACCGTTAGTTTAAGTGGTGTTAGTGAAAGGTAGTTTAGTCTATTAACTTTTCCTCTCCATTTACTTTCATTCTCATAACACAGATGGTCCCTCCATCAACTTTCATTTTATTAACAAAATTGGTCCTTTCATTATTTTCAAATTTATAACAAATTTGGTCCCTCATTTTAATTAACATACATAAAAAATGGTTAAATAGATATAAAATATAAATTAACTAATTTACTTAAACTAATTAATATACACTAAAAATGATTATAGTAAAAGAATAAATTAATAAACATATAAAAATCCTATAATTCAGATTATTAGTATTATTTTAGTGATTAGTAAAACATTTGACTGATAAAATTTAACACTAATGCTATCTTTAGCAATTTCGGTTAAAAAGGTCTATCTACTTTAACCTTTAAAAAAAATATATATTTTGAAGTGGTTTGGTTAATTACAACTCGTATCGGATTGTTTACTAACACAAAATTATGTAAGTATTGATTGAATAAAATTCATTTAATATTTACATAAATTGTGTTGATAAACGATTCAATAGGACTTTTTGAGTATTTGGATAAAGTTGTTGATCCCAGATGAACAAGCACAATGACAAGTAAACGTTAATATTAATGTAATACGACAATAAAGATGTTAAAGAACTTACGTAGTCATATATATCTTGAATGTATGTTAATCGATTACAATCAGATTCAACACTCTCTCTATGTAATATGAATCGACTTCTTCTAATGATATGAATTAACGTGTTCGTTCTAATGCTAGCCTTAACCCTCTATTTATATGTATAGAGAAATACATAATAAGGAAACTAAGAGATAAAGCAATATTCACTTGCCATAATAAGAGCATTCCTATTTTCTAAACCTTTCCTAATATAAAACTTTCCTAATTAATGACTTAGTTGACTTTACATTTTGGCCCTTCATGTCTTCAATATTTGTGATCTCGGATACAATATTTTCAGACCTAACAAAAGTACTTATATTGGTGTCAAAAGAATAATAAGAAGTTTTTCAAGAAGGTACATCATTCTAACTTATAATAAGTTGATAAAGACTTTTGTAGGAAAAACATAAGTTGTTTCAAATAATCAATCTCAAACACCCCTAATTATTTAACTCTCAAATATTCTAATAACTATAAATAAAAGTAGACTATTTATTCACTAAAAATAGTATTTGCAACTTGAAATTACGATAAAGACAATCACATTTAAAATTCAGATCAAAATATTTTTTAGTGTGTATTTTTAAGTAGAAGGCTTAAATAAAACGTAAAAAACTATTAGATGTATTTGATCCAATAAATATGATTAATTTCATTCTTTGTACTTAAAAGCAATAAGTTAATCTTTTATATTTTATTAAAAAATTATTTTGAAAAGGTAAATTGATAGTCCATTTCTACATAAATTGTTAAATATAACCTTAGTGTTAAATTTTAGCAGTCAAATTATTTACTAATCACTAAAATAATACTAATAATCTAAATTATAACATTTCTATATATTTATTAATTTATCCTTAACTATAGTCGTTTTTTAGTGTGTATTAATTAGTTTAAGTAAATTAGTAAACTTATATTTTTATATCTATTCAACTATGCAATTTTTTTTGTATTTCAATTAAAATGAGGGACCAAATTTGTTATAAACTGGAGGTAGAGGAGGGATCAAATTTGTTATTAAAATAAATGTTGATGAAGGGACCATATATGTTATGAGAATGAAAGTAAGTGAAGAAAAAAAGTTAATAGACTAAACTACCCTTCACTAACACCACTTTAACTAACAGTGTTAGTAGGAGGGACCGTATCCGTTATAAAAATAAAACTATAGAGATGCTCTTTGTTAAAAAGAAAGTTCAGGGACCTTATCCGTTAATTTATGTAAACCACAGGGACCAAATTTGTATTTAACTCAAATGTTTAAATAAAATAAATAATATTTTATTAAAAATATAGATTATTTTAATAATATAATGAATTTTGTAATTTTCAAAATGTAAATACTCTTAAAGTTGAATGAATGTAATATTTTCTAAAGATTTTTAATTCTGTTTCTCTATTATAAAAGAAATTATGGAGTTGATCTTGATTCTTGAAGATGCTTTAAAGTTTGATTTTCCCTTTTTCCAGAATTAAAATTGTTATATTTATCATTAATAATTTATGTACGATTATATCTGTTTTCAATTACTTGTACCATGTGCAATAAAATGTGTACATTAGTTCCCCATTCTAGATGATTTTCTTTTTCAGACCATTATTTACTAAAGCCAGGTTGAATTGTTATGCTCACTTGTATATTACGCATTATATGGTGTACATTTATCTGTGTTTAGAAATTTCAGCTCTAACAAAAAGAATGGATGCACTTTCCATCCCCCTATATAAAGAGCCATCGACTTTCATGCAATTCTCGCCCATTTCACATTCGTGAATCGTCTCTGAAAAAACACATTAGGTTTAATCGCCGTCCGCCGTTAGGTTTCCGGTAGACATCCGGCCGCCGGCGTGTTCAATAGTTTTTGAATTTTCTTACTTTTGCAATTGCATGGTGGAATCAGTGTCGAATTTCTAGATTTGTTTCGATTTGAGAACGTAATTTCGTGTTTTTCTTTCGAATAATTTGTTCGATTTCTTCTTCTGAGAGGTAGTTGTGGGGATTTTTGTGTCGATTAGGAGTTTAGGGTTTGTTTCTCCTTTGATTCAGATCTTCATCTGCTTCTTTTGAGGGGGTAGCCGGGGCTCCGGCCTCGGCGGGTTGTAAAGCCCCCTAACTTTACAAACTTTGCCAAATACATACCCTTTGAATTCTTTGATTCTTTCGTTTTCTAACTCTAAATTAACAGATCGGAAGAAGGGGATGCCGGCCCTAGCGTGTTGTGTTGACGCCGCCGCCGTCCCTCTTCACTCGCCGGAGCCATTTTCCGGCGTACCTCATACCGTTGTAGCTGATTTATCTTCAGCCTCGCATTGGTCACCGTCTCACTCCGCTGCTCTTTACAGAATCGATGGTTGGGGTGCGCCTTACTTCTCTGTTAACTCCTCCGGCAACGTCACCGTCCGTCCACATGGTTCCGGTACCATGGATCACCAGGAGATTGATCTTTTGAAGGTGGTGAAGAAGGCAACCGACTCGAAATCTTCCGGAGGTCTCGAGCTGCCGCTTCCACTCATCGTCCGGTTCCCTGACGTCCTCAAGAACCGACTCGAATCGATCCAATCGGCGTTCAATTTTGCCGTCGATTCACAAGGCTATGGCTCCCATTACCAAGGAGTTTATCCCGTAAAATGCAATCAGGATCGCTTCGTTGTGGAAGACATTGTCAAATTCGGATCCTCTTTCAGGTTCGGATTGGAAGCCGGATCCAAACCGGAGCTCCTTTTAGCCATGAGCTCTCTCTGCAAAGGAAGCTCTGAATCTCTCCTAATTTGCAACGGTTTCAAAGATGCAGAATACATCTCACTTGCTTTAATCGCTCGAAAGCTTTCATTGAACACTGTAATTGTTCTCGAACAAGAAGAAGAATTGGATTCCGTTATTGACATGAGCCAAAAGCTCGGTGTTCTTCCAGTCGTCGGAGTCCGTGCCAAACTCCGAACTAAACATTCCGGCCACTTCGGTTCAACTTCCGGCGAAAAAGGTAAGTTTGGTCTCACAACGACTCAAATCCTCCGTGTCGTCAAAAAGCTTGAAAAATACGGTATGTTAGATTGTCTTCAATTGCTCCATTTCCATATCGGATCTCAGATCCCTTCAACAGCTTTACTCGCCGATGGAGTCGGCGAAGCAACACAGATTTACAGTGAACTAGTCCGTTTAGGTGCTTCCATGAAAGTCATCGATATTGGCGGTGGTCTCGGGATCGATTACGATGGTTCAAAATCCACCGATTCAGACGTTTCCGTTGGCTACACATTAGAAGAATACGCCACCGCCGTCGTACAGTCGGTGAAGTTCGTTTGTGATCGGAAATCCATCAAGCATCCGGTGATTTGCAGCGAAAGTGGACGAGCGATCGTTTCCCACCATTCCATTCTTATATTCGAAGCTGTTTCTCGCAGTAAGTACACAGTTCCACCGACTTTATCTTCATTTGATGTTCAGCAATTTGGGGAACAGCTCCCTGAAGAAACCCATTCTTATTACCATAATCTATCACAATCCGCCATTAGAGGTGATTATGAATCTTGTTTGTTATATGCTGATCAATTGAAACAGAGATGTGTTGAGAAATTCAAAGATGGGTCTTTAGATATCGAACAGTTAGCTGGTGTTGATGGGTTATGTGATTTAGTTGGGAAGGCAATTGGAGCGTCTGATCCAATAAGCACTTATCATATCAATCTCTCTGTTTTTACTTCAATTCCTGATTTCTGGGGTATTGGTCAGCTGTTTCCGATTCTTCCGATCCATCGTCTTGAAGAATACCCATCGAAAAAGGGTGTTTTATCCGATTTAACTTGTGATAGTGACGGAAAGATCGATATGTTCATCGGTGGAGAATCGAGTTTACCTCTTCATGAAATAGAAGGTAAATACTATTTAGGGATGTTTTTGGGTGGTGCTTATGAGGAAGCTCTTGGTGGTGTTCATAACCTGTTTGGTGGTCCGAGCCTGATTCGGGTGGCTCAGAGCGACGGTCCACATGGGTTTGCTGTGACTCGAGCCGTGGCTGGACCGTCTTGTAGCGATGTTCTTCGTGTTATGAACCATGAACCAGAGGTCATGTTTGAGACCCTTAAGCATAGAATTGAAGAGTATGTTGATGATGAAGGTGGAAATGGAATGGCTGGAGGTTTAATGGCTGGTGGGATAGCTGAATCGTTTCATAATACGCCTTATTTGACTGTGGGAGCTTCTTGTTGTTTAACTGCTGCTAATGGAATGTCTGAATACTACTATTCAGACACTGGAACAGCCGATGTGGTTACGGGTGGTGATGATGAACAGTGGTCCTTTGTTTGTGCTTGAAAAGGAAAAGAAAGGAAATAGAAGGAAGGAATAAAGGTTGTTGTCTTTTTGAGGTGTTTTTCATCTCTTTTAATTTGTTGTTGTGAAGGAAGACATAAAAGAGGTTGTAGTTTATATCCTTTGTGATGTTATCGAATGGTTTATGTTATATGTGAATTCGATACCCTTTCCTTCAATGTAGTTTCATCTTTCTACCATAATATAATCATCTTTTAGACCTTAATTTACTTCAAAATCTTGTGTTATTTGTTCTCAAGTCTATACGATAACGCTTTTTTTATGTGATTTTAGAATAACGGGTAGCGGACGACTTTTGAGAACACGATCATATGTGATTTTAAGAGAACACGAGACACTTTTTTTTATGTACAAAATCATATGTGATTTTAAGAGAACACGAGACACTTTTTTTTATGTACAAAATCATATGTGATTTTAGAATAACGGGTAGCGGACGACTTTTGGGGCCATTTAAGTCGCATGAAAAGTCGCCGGAATCATATATGAATTTGTACATGAAAAAAATTTCGTGTACAAATGATTGGCTGATAATTGTCCTCGTATTTTCTTAAGTTGTTACTGATCGTGTGAGTGAGAAATGAAGTTAAGGTGAGAAACATAAGAACAGATCTGACCTTTGATCACTTTTAATCTCAAACCAATCCATGAAACACGCTTGATACGAGGATTCATCTCGGTGCATCTCATCCTAATGTACATCCAAGGGTTAAAATCCTTTTTTACCTTTCTCACCATAACTTCACTTTTAATTAGAGCCCAACCCTGCACCCACATATATATAGGGGAAGGATAATGCAAGAACACCCCAATTTAAAGAAACAAAGGAACACATTTAAGGACCATATATGATGTGGGTCCCACACAATATAAAATCATATCTGATTCAATGAGGCCCACCATTGAATCAGATATGATTTTATATTGTGTAAGACCCACATCATATATGGTCCTAAGAGCGTCCTTTGTTTCTTTAAATATGTAAACTTCTCATTTGAACCTCTCTCTCTATATATATAGAGAGAGAAAGAGAAAGAAAAAAATTTCAAATGCGAACTCAAATTTGGTTGTGAACGTAAGGATAAACTAGAGCGCAACAAATGTCCGAATGTAGATTATTCAGACTGAATAATCAAAGAAATATTCAGACTCAATAAATACTATATTCAGTCTGAATATTTCTTTGTATATTCAGACTAATCAAAAAAATATTCAGACTGAATAAATACTATATTAAGTCTGAATATTTTTTTGTATATTCAGACTGAATAAATACTAAATTCTCTGGTACATTAAAAAATTGTCGTCTATTGGGGGCATCTTCCCTCGTCTTGTCTATGATAATAATAGATTTCAATTCGACCTTTACTGATTGAACTGATCTTATTTATATCCAGTCTGAATATTTTTTTGAATGAGACATGTGTCGCACTTTCATTTGTCCTCACGTTCACAACCAAGTTTGAATTCTCATTTGAAACTGTCCCTATACAATATATATATATATATATATATTGCTTGTGATCTTGCTCAAAGATTATATCTTTTGCTTCCGTTTCAATCTTAATCTTTATGGGACTTGGAGTATATGTGTTTGTATCAAAGAAAGTAACATGCAAAGCAAGCTTCTAAATGACCGTAAATCTGTGTATATCATAAATATAATTAGGGGCTGTTTACCAAACAATTATCCGGTAAGTGCTTATTGATAAAATTTTAATAACAATGACGTCGTATACAACAATTTTATCTGGTAAGCGCAAATCATGGTAAAAGTCGTTTCATCACTTACCGGATAAGACTCTTGATCCTTCCTCGCTTTTACTGGGTAAGATTCTTGATCTTTGTTATAGTAATTCGATAAGTCAATGTGACAATATTCACTTACCCGGATAAGCGTTTGGTAAACAACCTTACATTATGTGTTTTAGTATTACTCCATGAATTAATTAAGATATAGAAGGATTAAATGATAAGATAATAAAACGAAAAATCAAATAACATCTTACAAATACCATGCATTTGCTGCCATGGGCTTAACGTGGGTTTGGAGACAAATCTTGAGTCAAAGGGTTACTATGCCGATCCTTTTAGAACACTAATGAAAAGTGACGTTTGTCTATTGGATTTTTCTTTCATGGAAGTTAAACTGTTTCGATATCCTGTGTTTTTTTTAATTAACCTAGATATCCAATCCGTTATGCGAGCCGACTAATCTAAGGATGACCATCTGCTTTGCGGGTAGCCCAAAGTCACCACATTTGAATCTCCATGGCCACAAGGGCATATTTCCTGCTTGGATTTGAACCTGAGACCTCCATGCATTTTTTACCTTTGGACTCGAAGATCAAACCAATCAGACACCACCCTTGTGGTTTATGTCTTGTGTTTTTATGTCAAGGAACAACAATATTATGCCCCAAATGCCTATATCAGGATGGACCCAGTTTGTTTTATATGGTGGCACCATACAATATATAACAAAAAATAATTACTAAAAGCAAGGTTTTTTCGGTATGTCTTTATGTTTTTTTACTAACGTTCAATATCGTTTGATGTGTTTTTAGCCTAGTTCCACCATTTCGAGAGATTTTTAAAGTTTTGTTTGATTTTGAGGGATTTTTTAATTTTTTTATTGATTTCTAGGGACTTTTCGGTTTTTTTGGTTGATTTCAAAAGTTTTTTCGGGGTTTTTGGTTGATTTCAAGAGTTCTTTTTGGTTTTTTGGTTGATTACGAGTACAGTTGCACCTTCTTGAACTTCTGAATATCATACGGTGGCACCTTCGAAAACGATACGTTTGCACCGTTCACAAACCCAATTTTTTTACACTTCAACGGAGAAATAATACGTTGGCCCGCGCCACCTTATAAACCTCTTAAGGTCCGTCCCTGGTCTATATTCATTTGATATGGGTTATCGGGTCAAAATTCATCACTAAATTGAATACAAAGGCTAGCAAACACTTGAACTTTGTGATTGATACACGTAATATAAGCGTTTTGCTCTGACATCTAGTCGGTCCACTCGTTTCCTTTTTAGCCGTCCAATATCGAACATCTTTCTTTCGTTTAACCACTTGTCCATAATGCATCTAAAGAGGTACCATATGGAATCAGGATTATGACAAAAGGGTTTGGATTCTATAAAGTTTTTTTAAAAATTGTTGTGAAAATGGAATGTTTGTGATTTTAAGAGTTGCTCGTTTTGGTGGTCACTTTGGTATGTATTCTTATAGATGTAGTGGAGATTTTGGGTGAAATTTGGGGAACTTTTTGTTGTTGGTTTATTCTCTTTTATTGTGCCCTTTAAGAATCATTAATGGTCCCATGAGAATGCAATACATGTAGTCATGTACCCCTTCTTATTTTCTTGTTTCACTTTTTTCAAATAACTAAGTTAAATCATTAATATATATGAAACATCTTTTATATGGATTCATGGACTTTTTAAGTCTTTCAATCAATGACTTAATCTTTAAGGATCATCTATACCACGCAAATATGACACATGTTAAAGAAATGTTCCATATTTTATCCTATCAACCCCTTGTTTTTTAGATTTACATTTTTATAAGAAAACATACAATAGCCATTTTATAATATTGCATGATGAACACTATCGTATTAAAACACTTGGTTTTGATTATTCATGGACAAACTGTGTGTATTAAATATGTTGGTGATTTTAACGTTATCGAACATTTTAGTCTAATTATGAGTTAGCAAGTACGAAGTGCACGATTATAAGTTTTGCCTCTGTGACCTTATATCACCAGAAGACTAGGGGTTGTCCCTCTTGTGGGTCCTAGGGGTAACACCCCTAGTGGCTGGTAGTGGTCTAACTAACTAAGCATGGATTCAGAAGCTTCTGGTGGAGAAGGGTTATTACTCAGAGCTTCTAAGTCAACTTCTAATCCGTTTCGATCTTATCCACAACTGGTTTTAACCGTTCTACAGTTAATAGTTAAATGTACAATTGTTGGTGATTTTAGTGTCACCGGTCCATTTATGTGATTGGAAATAACATGATGTCTATATGGGTTTTATACTGTGATCTAATTCAAGTTAGGTGGTGTGGAGTGCACGCTTGTTATAAGACGAGTATGAACCCAGTAACGACTGAATACAACAAGGTTCAACTGGAACCCAGTCAAGCTCAACTGGTTCCATTCAACCTTTGTGAATTTGGGTTGGCACCCTCTGGGATACTCGACTGGGCCAATAGAGCCAGTCGAGTCTATACTGGTTTGGATGCTGATATCCTCTGGAATACTCGACTGGGCCAGTTGAGCCAGTCGAGTCAGTCGAGCTGTTATAGGTACTTGAAGTAAATATGGGAAATAAGGCTTAGAAGTTTCTTATACAGAGGCATACATAAGCTTCTATAGTCCTCTGGTCTGGAGCTCTGGTCTGGAAGCTCTATATTGCTTATACAGAGGTTTCTGTTTTGGGATTCAGAAGTTGCTTATACAGAACTGTCCCTAAACTTCTGAAGGGTCCCTGAACCTGAAGGGTCCCTGAACTTCTGAGAGGTCCCTGAACTTCTGAGGGGTCTCTGAAATTCTGAAGGGTCCCTGAACTTATGAAGTATCCCTGAAACGGTTACTATGCATTAAATGTGCAGTTATTGAGCAGTTACTAGATTTGTGTAACTGACCACCACTACTCCTAATTTTCAGCCATGATTATAATTTTAATTACGTTATTTTGAGTATAAATAAGAATTTATACTCATGAGTTTGACACGGTTTTAGACACGGTTTTCGAACAATACTCTCATATACTCTCCAAAAAATTGTTCTTGTTTTTGTGCCTTAATTCGAAAGTGTTTTGAGTCTTATCCCATATTGAATTTCGTGTAACCCAGGCATAGGGTCGAAATATCAATTCGGAAAGTGTCTCACACGATTTTTAATATAATCCGGTGATCGGTTTACCCTTGTTTGCCTACACGTTCCAACTATCGAATTGATATTTCCTGATGTCGATCATGGCCGAATCTGTGAAAGAGATGACTTCAAAGTTTGGAAAGCTGGAGAAGTTTGAAGGTGCTGATTTCAGACGTTGGCAGAAAAAGATGCATTTTCTATTAACAACTCTGAAAGTGGTGTACGTGCTGAGTACCCCCATTCCAAAAATCATGGAGAACGAGACGCTGGAGCAGACCTGGAGAAGGGGTAAGTGGGAGAACGTTGACTATATTTGCAGAGGTCATATTCTAAACGGTATGTGTGATTCCCTCTTTGACATTCTTTCAAAGTGCTGAAAATGCAAAGGATTTATGGGATTCACTTGAGTCAAAATACATCGCTGAAGATGCTTCTAGTAAGAAGTTCTTGGTGAGCGATTTTAATAATTATAAAATGATTGTCTCAAGGCCCGTAATGGAAAAGTATCATGAGATACTTCGCATTTTGGGTCAATTCACTCTACACAAAATGAACATGGATGAGTCCATTACTATGTCGTGTGTGATTGACAAACTTCCTCCTTCTTGTAAGGATTTCAAGCACAATTTGAAACATCAAAAGGAGGAAATGTCGTTGGTTCAACTTGGGAGTCACTTGCGCATCGAAGAATCTCTTCGGGTGCAAGAAAATGACAAATCTAAGTCCAAAGTTGAATTTGGACAGCCCTCTGTTAATATGGTTGAAGAGAAGAAACCAACTCCAATAATCAAGGAAAAGACAAGAAACAAAAGTTTGATGGACCCAATAAATCATTCAAGAAGAAGAAGGATTTGGTATGTTGGAGATGCAACAAGGTGGGCCATACCAAACGTGATTGCCGGGTTAAGTTGTATAACAACGATGCTAGAACAAGTGGAGCCGGGTGTAAAGACCAAGCTCAAGTGAAAGGAGGTAAATTTTTGACTAACTTTGATAATAAATCTGAAAATATTTATTATGTTTCACTTATTCCGGAGTCTTTCTATGTACAAGATGATGATTGTGCATGGTGGGTGGACTCGGGAGCGACATGCCATGTTTGTAAAGATCAACGCTGGTTCGAGAAATTGACACCGGTTGAAGATGGATCTGTACTAAATATGGGGAACGAGTCGACCGCACCGATTTGTGGATTTGGAGTAGTTAAATTAGAGTTTGCTTCTGGAAATCGTATTAGTTTATCTAATGTTTTGTTTGTTCCTAAAATTCGAAAGAATTTAGTTAGTGGAGGTAGATTGAATTATTTAGGGTATAGACAAGTTTATGATTCAGATAGATATATTCTATCTCGATATGGTAAATTTGTTGGTTTTGGATATTATTTTAATAAAATGTTTCGTTTGAATGTTATATCCAAAGTTTTCAATTCTAAAAATGCTGCATTTATTATGTCATCTTCTTCGTCTAAAATTGACGACTCAATGACTTGGCATGCTAGATTGGGTCATGTGAATTTTAGAAGAATGCATGAAATGTCAAAGGATGGTCTTATTCCAGCCTTTGATATTCATACAGAAACATGTAAAACATGTATGCTTACGAAAGTCACAAAACAGCCCTTTCCGAATCTCAAAAGAAAGTCGGCTGTTTTGGAACTTATACATAGTGATTTATGTGACTTTCATTCTACTCTTTCGTTGGGTAATAAGAAGTATGTTGTCACATTTATTGATGACAACACTCGGTTTTGCTATGTGTACTTGTTACATGCCAAAGATGAAGCTTTGGAAAAATTCAAAATGTACAAAACCGAGGTTGAACTACAATTGGGTGGTTCAATTAAGCGTCTCAGAATTGATCGGGGAGGGGAATATATGGACCCTAAATACTTCCAATCAGTTGGTATGGTCCATGAGACTACGACTCCGTACACACCTCAACAAAATGGGGTTTCTAAACGGAAAAATCGAGTTTTAAAAGAAATGGTAAACTCGATGCTCTCATACTCGGGATTGAGTGAGGAATTTTAGGGAGAGGCTATGTTTACGGTCTGTTATGTTTTGAATAGAGTTCCAAACAAACGGAACAAAACAACCCCATATGAACTTTGGTTCAAGAAAACTCCGAATTTGAGTTATTTTAGAATTTGGGGTTGTCGGGCGATTGTGAAGCTACCCAAACCCAAAAGAAAGACTTTGGATGAACATGGAATTGATAGTATATTCATTGGATATGCAACAAATTCCAATGCATATAGGTTCTACGTAATAGAATCTAATGACTCGGTAACGAAAAATACCGTATCGAGTCGCGGGATGCGATTTTCGATGAGTTGCGATTTTCATCTATCCAAAGGCCTAAGGATCTAATTCCTAGCACTAATGAAGTGCAAAATCCAGAAAGTATGGATGACGTTTCAACCCCAGAAACGCAACAGGTCCGGAGAAGCAAAAGAGGCCGAATCGCCAAAAATTTCGGTGATGATTTTCAACTGTATTTGGTTGAAGGTTCGAGAGATGAACTTGGGCTTCAATACTTTTATTGTTACAGTATTGAAGATGACCCAAAGACCTTCCAAGAAGCTATGGAGTCTCGAGATGTCTCTTTTTGGAAAGAAGCAATTGATGACGAAATGTCATCGATTCTTGAGAATAACACTTAGGTGTTATCTGATTTGCCTCTAGGTTCTAAACCACTAGGATGCAAATGGGTATTCAAAAAGAAGATTAAAGTTGATGGGACAATTGATAAGTTCAAAACCCGGCTAGTTATTCAAGGGTTTCGACAAAAACCCGATATTGACTATTTTGATACATATGCTCCGGTAGCTCGTATTTCAACTATTAGGTTGTTGGTTGCTTTGGCTGCACTTCACAACTTGGTTTTCCATCAAATGGATGTTAAAACAGCTTTCTTGAATGATGATCTTCATGAAGAAGTTTACATGAAACAACCGGAAGGTTTCGTTATGCCCGGTAATGAGCATAAGGTGTGTAAACTTGTGAAGTCCTTGTATGGGCTGAAACAAGCACCTAAACAGTGGCATCAAAAGTTTGATGAAGTTATTTTATCTTGTGGTTTTTCTCTAAACCAAAGTGATAAATGTGTTTATAGCAGATATTTGATGCTAAAGGTGCTGGTGTTATCATCTGTTTGTATGTGGATGACATGTTGATTTTTGGAACTGATCAAAATCAGGTAGATGAAACTAAAAAGTTGTTATCGTCTAATTTTTCCATGAAAGATATGGGGGAGGCTGATGTAATTCTTAGTATTAGAATTAAGAGGGTTAACAAAGAGATTGTTATGACACAATCACATTATATTGAGAAAATTCTCAAAAAGTTCAATTATAGTGATTGTTCTCCCGTGAGCACTCCTATGGATCCTAGTGTGAAATTAATGCCAAATACGGAGACTTCTATTTCACAACAATAATACTCTCAGGCTATTGGTAGCTTGATGTATGCCATGACAAGTACTAGGTCCGATATAGCTTATGCCGTGGGACGGTTGAGTCGGTATACTAGTAATCCGAACACTCAACATTGGAAAGCGGTTCAAAGAGTATTTAAATATCTCAAGGGAACCATGGACTATGGTTTGAGTTATTTGGGATATCCTTCGGTGTCAGAAGGATATTCGGATGCAAGTTGGATATCTAACATGGAGGATCACTCTTCGACGAGTGGTTGGGTATTTTTGCTTGGAGGTGGTGCTATTTCTTGGGCATCAAAGAAGCAAAGTTGTATTACAAACTCAATGATGGAATCTGAGTTTGTGGCTTTAGCTGCTGCCGGTAAAGAGGCAGAATGGTTAAAGAATCTTGTTTATGAGATTCCATTGTGGTCGAAGCCGATTGCACCTATTTCTATCCATTGTGATAGTGTTTCAACCACTTTGGCTAAGGCTTATAGCCAAGTGTACAATGAAAAGTCTAGACACTTGGGTGTTAGACATAGTATGATTAGAGAGTTAATCATGAATGGTGTAATCTCTGTTGAGTTTGTTAAATCACAACAAAATTTGGGGGATCATCTGACCAAGGGTTTGGCAAGAGACTTAGTGCACAAGTCTGCCATTGGGATGAGATTAAAGTCCTTATAAATCTATAATGGTGAGACACCAAATTCCCCTCTGATATGACATTAGGGGATGAATTCAATGAGGAAAGCTCACATTTATAAGATTGGAACACATGATAAATCATCCCAGGTATGTGTTCGGTACTACAGTAGGTAGGTTGAAGTTTATTTTCTTAATAATTCCTTTGAGAAAGTGTATTTGTAGGTACACGAAGTAAAGGAATTACCTATGTGATCGTGAAGTGTAGCCGCATTTCAGAAGGTTGGGGACTTGGCCTTTATACGATCATGAGAGGATTAGGACACTCGGATTTATAATTGTGTCACATTTATTTTCTTGACGAGTAGGTGAAACTTGTATGTATTTTATCTTTAAGTATTCAAATGAGTTGATTTCAATCTTTGGGACACCTTGATTCTCGAATATTTAAAATGTGTAAAATACTAAGATGGGAATTCAATCGTTTCAATATTTTCATTTATGTGCAAGTTTGGTGTTGTTTATTTTAAAGATGTTATTTCATGGGTCACACTAAAAAGTTGGAGGATTGTTGGTGATTTTAGTGTCACCGGTCCATTTATGTGATTGGAAATAACATGATGTCTATATTGGTTTTATACTGTGATCTAATTCAAGTTAGGTGGTGCGGAGTGCACACTTGTTATAAGACGAGTATGAACCCGGTAACGACTAGGCCAATAGAGCCAGTCGAGTCTATACTGGTTTGGATGTTGATATCCTCTGGAATACTCGACTGGGCCAGTCGAGTCAGTCGAGCTGTTATAGGTACTTGGAGTAAATATGGGAAATAAGGCTTAGAAGTT
The DNA here is from genome assembly GCA_036898165.1 of Silybum marianum. Classification (NCBI taxonomy): domain Eukaryota; kingdom Viridiplantae; phylum Streptophyta; class Magnoliopsida; order Asterales; family Asteraceae; genus Silybum; species Silybum marianum. Next base: position 6,118,925 of record CM072540.1, on the reverse strand, counting down.
TCTTATACAGAGGCATACAGAAGCTTCTATAGTCCTCTAGTCTGGAGCTCTAGTCTGGAAGCTCTATATTGCTTATACAGAGGTTTCTGTATTGGGATTCAGAAGTTCCTTATACAGAAGTGTCCCTGAACTTCTGAAGGGTCCCTGAACTTCTGAGAGGTCCCTGAACTTCTGAGGGGTCCCTGAACCTGAAGGGTCCCTGAACTTCAGAGGGGTCCCTGAAATTCAGAAGGGTCCCTGAACTTATGAAGTATCCCTGAAACGGGTACTATGCATTAAATGTGCAGTTATTGAGCAGTTACTAGATTTGTGTAACTGACCACCACTACTCCTAATTTTCAGCCATAATTATAATTTCAGTTACGTTATTTTGAGTATAAATAAGAATTTATACTTATGAGTTTGACACGGTTTTAGACACGGTTTTCGAACAATACTCCCATATACTCTCCAGAAAGTTGCTCTCGTTCTTGTGCCTAAATTCGAAAGTGTTTTGAGTCTTATCCCATATTGAATTTCGTGTAACCCAGGCATAGGGTCGAAATATCAATTCGGAAAGTGTCTCACACGATTCTCAATATAATCCGGTGATCGATTTACCCTTATTTGCATACCCGTTCCAACAACTACTACCCTATAACCATCAATCTCTCTTATAATATAAAAACAGTTAATGTAAGCGTGTATATATGTATATGTACTCATGTGTTCTACCTTCAAGACCTAATCGACTTTTTGTATGATCCTAATACTTATTTCATGAAACCCAAAATACAAGTCGGCCAAAATATGTTAATTAGGAAGTACTGTTAGTACATCATTAAGAAAGTATCCAAGTGAATGTAACATAAAACCTAGATTCTCAACAAAATCATCATTTGCAAGGTTGATCTTTTTAAATATAATCATGGATATTACAATTGTGACACTACTTGATGTAGGATGAAATATGCTAGGATAGAAAATACAATATTGTTGAAGAGTAAAATTTGAATCTGGTCACTAACATTGTCAGTTGTAATGAAAATCGTCTATAATGTTAATTTGTTCTTGACATTTGCAAAACTGCTAGATTTTCATCTCATCCACTATACAAGTGTTAGTTTTTTTGTTGAGCTCGATCAAAAAGAGACATTTTTAGTCTTTTATATTATATTATTGTAAACTGTAAAAAAAGTAAACACCCCGGTCTACCTCCCTCATTCCCCAACCTCTCCATTCTCTCCCTTCCATGACACCCCGACTTACCCTGTCCCTACCTGCACTTACTGACCATCCACTGGTGTTGGAATTAACTCTGTATAAAAGTGTATGTAAAAAGAGGCAATTCTTTAAATCACAAGACTTATGGTCACTGGAACCAAAGTTCGAAAACACAGCCCGAGAACAGAAGTCGCGCACGCAACAATCTATGTCAGAAAGGATTGCAATGCTCGGATCTTCAGATGCAGAGCCTCTGTACCATACATACAGAGCCTTTGCATAGTACATGCAGAGCCTCTGGGTTGAAGATTTCTCGGATTTCATACAAATGTTCTCCAGTGGCACACTCTTGTACAACTGGCCTTATTACAATATAATGTAGAAGCGGTTATTCTACTTTTTATGTGGCACTCTTCTATTGGAAGATGAGTTTGACTTTCCTTTTGAAGACTATAAATAGGAGATTTGTTTAGGATTTCAGCATGCACTTTCCTTTGTGTACTTGACTGATTTCTTAGCTTTTGAGAGATATTTTCTCACACACTCAATGTGTGTTCTTGGTGTAATTCTAAATCTCATTAGCTTGATCAATACATATAATACTACGAAGATTCCCTAAATGAGTTTGTAATTCATTTACTGTTTATCTCGTAGTTTATCTTTGCCTAGATTAATTAATGCTTTGATTGCTTCCGCTCATGACTCTCATTCATACAATTTGGCATTAATTATGAGTAATTGAGGATCTGGGTTCCAACAATTGGTTTCAGAGCCAACTAGTCAATCTGTTGATTAGGCGATCCAATCTGTTATGGATTATTCTTCATTTTCTAGGAAGCTTTCTTCTTAGAAACTGTTTCTCATTCCAAATCCATGATTTACGAGTTTTCTAAGATTTCATCTAACTCTTGTATACTTCAGTTGATTTCCTTGTTTCTTTGAAGAATTGTGTATTGATTTAAATTTCGTCAAGTTCATGCTGTTCAATTTTCATTTCCTGAAACAAAATACGAATCAATTTTTTAGAACTTTACCACACCCTGTTTTATGCTAAAATGACGAACCCAACCTGGAACGCTATGTAGAGTGCAGGTTCTATCACCAAATCCCCTACTCGTTCGAGGGATGAATATCACCGATGGAAAATCCATATCATCAACTTCTATGAAGGATTAGACATTGAATTGTACTTTTTTTTGATTAATGGACCTTTTGTTCCAACTATAACTAATTATAATACCCGAGTTTTAAAAACTTTCTCGTTACCTTACCCGTATTGTACCTTATTTAAAATAGTGATAAATTATTGTTGAGGGGGTTAAAACCGTCAAACTTCTAAAGTCTTACTAATCAATCTAGAGGAAGGTTCAAATGAGAACTTTGTATTTTTAAAGTAACAAAGGAATAATTGTGGATCACATATGATGTGGGTCCCATATAATATTAAATCATTTATGATTTAATATTAAATCATAAATGATTTAATATTATGTGGGACCCACATCATATGTGGTCCACAATTTGTTTCTTTGTTCCTTTAAAAAGGTGTGGTTCTCATTTGATCTCTCCCCAATCAATCTATATATATATATATCTATCAATATATATATATATATATATATATAGGGGCGGGTTCAAATGAGAACTCAAATTTGGTTGTGAACGTGAGGACAAATAAGAGTGCGACACGTGTCACATTCAAATAAATATTCAAACTGAATATAGTATTTATTCAGTCTGAATATACAAAGAAATATTCAGACTGAATATAGTACATATTCAGTCTGAATAATGCTTATTCAGTCTGAATATTTCTTTGTATATTCAGTCTGAATGATCTATATTCAGACACGTGTCGAGCTTTCATTTGTCCTCACGTTCACAACCAAATTTGAGTTCGCATTTGAACTTTTCTCTCTCTCTCTCTCTCTCTCTCTATATATATATATATATATAAAGGAAGATGCAAAACTCCAAATCAATGAGAATTATTCATGGATATTTTTCTGTTTTCTCATAATTTTGATTTTTTTTTTAAATTTAAAGATCATCATTAAATGAGTGTAACTTACATTAACCTTTCAATTTCTTTGTTATTTCATAAATTTTTATTTTCTATTTTTTTATTTTTTTAGCAAAATAACAATCAATCAATAAATATATATATATATATATATATATATATATATAAAGGAAGATGCAAAACTCCTTAGTTAGCTAACAATACTTATAAATCAAATCATTGTTATTTTTAAAACCTTAATTAATTTTGATAAACTATTTTTTAATTATTTAATTTATTAGCTAACAATGTTTATAAATCAAAGTTTTTAATTTTTTTTTCTTAGTTATATAACATCAATATATTTTAATAGACTTTATTTTTTGAACTATTTAAATGTTTTTTTTGTAATGTAACAATACTTATAAATCAAAACTTTTATTAGATGATGCTAATTATTTTTATTATTATTTTTTTAGTAAGGTAACAATGCTAATAAATTAAAAATATTTAGTAAGATAAAGTATTCTGTTTATTATGTATTTATTATTTTCTTAGTAAGTTAACAATGTTTATAAATCAAAAGTTTAATTAAATGACTATTACACTATGTATAAAAGAAATTTATAAATTATACGATCACTTAACAATAATCATTATATATATAATTAAAATCAATAAATACAATTAGAAAACTTATATATAAAAATAATATTCTATAAATTGTAAAGAATAAAAAAAAGGTATTACAACTATTGATATATATAATGATGGTTTTAAATTTAGATTAAAATCAAATTATATACATCAATGAAATAAAATTAGAATCAATCATTATACTTTTAATAAATATTAATTCAAGAATTTTAAAATCAAAAATAAATTAAAACCTTTCATATTTTCTAATTCTGAGTCATTAATATATTTAAATGAATATTTATTACAATCAACTATATACAAAGGACACAAGAAGTTGTGTTGTAATTTTTTATTGTTTGGTAGATGAATTTTTTCCCCTTCAAATTACACATGAACCTTCTTTATTGGAATTAATAATAATTTAAATGACAATGACAATTGTAATATATATTTTTCATTATTTATTACAAAAATTTAATACCCTTTTGGCTTTTTATCAAAAATTTATGTTTCATTATTGTTGATCATAACTCCTCTCAATGATTTGAATATGATTCCTTAATATACTTAGTGAAATTCCTTAGTTAAGCTTCTGTTCAAATTCAGTGATAGCATACGTAGATTACCATCAGCGATCGCTGAAGATCAAGGAACAACAAGCTTATCTCTAAAGACCTGAAGATCAGCTATCACACCAAAAGACCATTCAGCGAAAGTCGAAGACCAAAGCTGAAGAAAGAGATAATCAACTAAGTGACCTGAAGCGGTTCAGCGATAGCAGCGATTATCTACTCAAAGTGTGAAGTCTTGTGAAGCCTCAGCAACACTGAAGTTCATCCTTGAAAATTCAGTGTCAGCGATCAAATGAAGCTTCCTCTGCAAGACTAAAGATTGATCTTATCCTCGATGCACAAAAGTCAAACCTAGAACCATGTCAGAAAAGGATGTACGACTTGTCTCTTATGTCCCCATCATATCTGATATGGTACTGTTCATATTCGGCCAAAAGCATGGCTGTCTTATTAGCAAGGACAAGCTTCCTATCCAAGATTGACACGTGGCATGTACCTTTTGTCTTGCATTAAATGCAAACGGGTATAAATAAGATGGAGATATCTTCTTCATCTTAATGCATGCCTCTTCCTAGCCTATACCTTCTGTATTCTTTCTTCCTTCCTCTTGTGCATCAAACTGTGTGTTTCTTAAGTTACAATAGAATAGGTTTTGAACTTGTTCTAATTCCGCTTGTAAATGTAAATCTGTTTATAATCTATAAACTCATTTAAAAACCAAAATCTGTATTCAACCCCCCCCCCCCCCCTTCTACAAACTGTTTGCTTAATATTTAACTCTTGTAGATCCTTATTGGGACCAACAAGTGGTATCCGAGCAGTGTTGTTATCTTTCTCTTTTAAATATCTTTCTTAATATCACATTTTAAAATGACAAACCCTAATACGAACTACAACGATAATGGATCTTTAGCTAAACCTCCAAGGTTCAACCATGATAATTTCCCTTTATGGAAAGAAGGAATGTCGCTTTTTCTAGAAGGATTTGATCCTAAGATCCCATACTATGTAGAAAATGGACCTTTCGTTCCTACAACCATAGTACAAAGTGTTCCTGCCACTACCGCTACCCCAGCCATCGCTGAAAGGAGTATTATAAAAACTCCAGATCGATGGACTGAGGAAGAAAAGAAAGAAGTTGCTATTAATGCGAAAGCACGATCTATAATAACAATGTCTTTGCCTGATGAAGTATATCATTCAGTAATGAAAATGAGAACTTCGAAAGCTATGTGGGATACCCTATGTATGCAATATGAAGGAACCTCTGAGGTTCAGGTAACAAGATGTATAAACCTCGTAAGACAATATGAGAGTTTTATGCATCACAAAGGTGAATCTCTCTCTCAAATTCACCAGCGTTTCAACTGTCTGTTGATTGATCTCGTAACAGTCAACAGAGTGTATTCAAACGCTAAAATTCTGACAAAATTCATGGAGGCACTACCCGACCAATGGGCAGTGTATACTACATGTTTAAAACTATCAAAAAATCTTGAAACTTTATCCTTAAGCGCACTATATGGAATGCTCTTAAATGAGGAACAATCCCAACTTTTAAGGAAGAACCTTATTAATGAACTCAAAGGTGCCAAAAGTACTTCTTTGGCACTTGTGACTTCAGAGGCAAAATCTCCTAAAAATCACCCTTCTTCTTCTATCACCTCCATAACTGAATTAACTCAAACTGATTCAGAAGACACACTCACTGATGCTGACATCTCTGAGTTTGATAACTCTCTGGCTCTTCTAACCAACAACTTTAGAAGATTTGCTAGAAAGAGTAACTTTCGAAAACCCTCCACTCTTTCTGACTCTGAAAAGCCCAAAACTGCTCTAGCCGAGAAAGCTTCAGCTATTTGCTTTAACTGTCAGCGAAAGGGTCACTTCGCCAGCGAATGTCGATCAAAGAAAGTTGCTGCACCTACCACCTCCCAGACCTCCGATAAAAAGGAGAAGTATTTGAAACTTAAAAACAAATACCAAGATCTGAAGAAGAACCAACATAAAGGCAAAGGTCTAATCGCTGAACAAGTAGACTGGGATGCTGAAGACGATTGGGCTAAGACCTCTGAAGAGTCTGGGTCTGATCAAGAAGATCTTGCCTTCCTATGTCTAATGGCAAGAATCGAGGACGCTGAAGAAGCCACTGACATTTCTTCCTCTGAGTCTCCTTCCACTCAGGTATTCATCCCCTCTACTACTGTTATCTCTGAAAGTGATAACTTGTCAGCCCTTGATGCTATGACTGTTGACTTCTACAATGCTTTAAATGGAAAGATTAAAAATTTGAAAAAATAAATACTGATTTATCTGAACAATTAAAAAATTGTCATCTTAAAATCAAAGAACTTTCTAAGATTGAAGAATCCCTGAAAGACCAAGTCTTTGCAAACCAAACTATTAGCATCGAGAAGCAGCAAGCTATTGCTGATAGGGAAAAGGCCATTCTTTGATCTTATACGAAAAAGCAACCATCGAAGGATGGTGTAAGGCTTCTGAAAAAGTCAATAAGATCATCAATGCCCAAATCCCTAAGAAAACAAGAAGTGGGTTAGGCTTTAACTCTGAAAAAGAGGAATCGGGGAGTAACCGTTCCATGCTCAAATTTGGAATGTTTGTCTCTTCGATCCCTGATCCTTCTTCTTCAACTTCTTCCTCTCTTTTAAAAGAGAAGGTTCCTTTGTCTAAATCTAAGAAAGTGATCAAGAACAAGTTTCTTGACCAAGTTCCTAAGAATAAGATCGCTCAGAATAAGAGCAAGAAAGTCTCAGAGAGCAATTCTAAATCTAGGAAGAAAATCTCTGACTTCTCTCAGAGACCAACTCCCAGAATTAAGATTGATCTCACTCCTACCCCTGAAAAGATTGTAATACCTCCAAGGACTATGGAAAAAGGAATTCTTGGTCCTATCTCTAAAAAGGTTCCTATCTCTTTTCTTTCCTCTTTGAATTCTAAACCTTATAAATATTGGAAGTGCTTTCACTGTGGTGAAACAACCCACATTGCAAGTAAGTATCCTAATGCTACTAAAGCTGATAAGCTAGCTCATGGAAAGAAAGTAGCTCAAGCTGATAAATCAGCGAGAGTGAAATCCACCAAGGTTGCAAAACCAAAGGTGAAGATATCCACTGAAGAGAGTTCTTCAGCTAGTAGCTCATCCGCCACTCCTTCCACTAACAAAGCAGGACCCATAGTAATATGAGTACCTTTAAACAATTAATCCTCTTGTTGTATGCAGAGTGCCAAAGGTATATGGTATCTCGATAGCGGATGCTCAAGGCATATGACAGGCAGAAAATCTCTGCTCTCTTACTACAAGGAAGAAGCTGGTGCTTCAGTGACCTTTGGTGGAAATGGCAAAGGATACACTAAAGGTTATGGAATTCTGTCCAACGGAGCTCCCTCGTTTCGTGTTGCCTACGTTGAAGGATTGAAACACAATCTCTTAAGTGTTAGTCAGTTATGTGACAAAGACTTCAAAGTTCTATTTTTAAAGAATAGATGTGCTGTCACTGACTTCAATGATAAGCTTGCCCTTTCTGGCAAAAGAGTTGAAAACGTTTATGTTATTAATATGAATAGCTCTCACTCTGAGAACATGTCCTTTATATCTCGAGCATCCTCAGATGTAAACTGGTTATGGCATAAAAGACTCTCTCATCTCAACGTTAAGACAATAAACGAATTGTCTCAAAAAGATCTAGTCAGAGACCTCCCAAATCATACCTTTACAAAGGAATCTCTTTGTTCGGCGTGTGAAAAGGGAAAGCTAACTAAAGCCTCCTTCAGGTCAAAGCAAATTTCTTCAGTGACCGCTCCTCTTCAGCTACTCCACATGGATCTTTTTGGACCTGTAAATGTCCAATCTATACCCGGAAAGAAATACACTTTAGTTATTGTTGATGAATACTCCAGATATACCTGGGTATTTTTCTTACGATCCAAAAGTGATACCCCTGAAATGATAATCTCTTTTATCAAAAGGATGGAAGTTTTGAACAACTTACTTGTTCGCTCCATAAGAAGTGATCATGGTACTGAATTCAAAAATAGTACCTTGGTTAATTTCTTTGAAGAAAAAGGCATCTCTCACAACTTCTCTTCAGTGAGAACTCCTCAGCTAAACGGTGTTGCTGAAAGAAGAAATCGAACTATAATCGAAGCAGCTCGCTCAATGCTCAGCGAATCGCGTCTTCCAACTCAATTACGAAATTTGAAGGCATCAAATACAGCGTGCTTTACTCAGAATCGATCCCTGATTGTTAAGCGATTCAAGAAGACTTCCTATGAATTATTTCATGGGAGAAGACCCACTCTGAAATATTTTCACATTTTTGGATGTATTTGTTACATTCTGAATGACATAGATCATTTGGGTAAATTCGATCCCAAGGCTGATGATGGTATATTTCTTGGGTACTCCTCTGTATCTAAGTCTTTCAGAGTATTCAACAAAAGAAGACAACATGTTGAAGAATCTATGCATGTCAACTTTGATGAATCTCGTCCCATTCACCCTTCTCATAATCTTGATGATGGTGAAGAATTGAATGCTTGGATGAAATCTCATTATGGGGAACCTGAAACATATTTCAGCAATCAACCTCCTGCTGAAGCTTGTGATGATGAGATCCCTGTAAACCCAACAAGTAATGATCAACCATCTTCAGGGATGAATATTACTCCTCTCAATCAGATTCCTGCTGCTGATATCTCTCTTGAAAATTCCTCTGTGAACCACCAAACTATCTCTGAAAATCAATCTCCTGATTTGATTTTGAGTGAAGAACCAGTCGCTGAAACAGATCCTAATCCGGAAACTGAAGAACAAGTCGTTGAATCTGCCGTTGATCTCTCTCCTCAACCACCAGCTCAGCGAGGGACTGCGAATCATCCAATAAATCAAATTATTGGTGATCCCACTGCAGGTATCAAAACGCGTAGAGGCACAGGTAATATCTGTCTTTATGTTAATTTCATCTCTCTCTCTGAACCTAAGAAGATAGATGAAACTATCTCTGATCCTAGCTGGGTTTCAGCTATGCAAGAAGAACTAACTGAATTTCGTAGAAACAAAGTTTGGAATCTTGTTCCAAGACCCTCTGATAAAACTGTTATAGGAACCAAATGGGTTTTCATAAATAAGCTAGATGAAAACGGGACTATAATTCGCAATAAGGCTAGACTTGTTGCTCAAGGTTATAGACAGGAAGAAGGAATTGACTATGATGAAACCTTTGCACCTGTTGCTCGTTTAGAAGCCATAAGACTCTTTTTAGCTTATGCTGCCCATAAAGACTTCAAAGTTTTTCAGATGGATGTTAAAAGTGCTTTTCTAAATGTAAAACTCAGCGAGGAAGTTTATGTTGAACAATCCCCTGGTTTCTCAGACCCTAACCATCCTGGTTATGTTTTTAAACTTGAAAAAGCTCTTTACGGGTTAAAACAAGCTCCTAGAGCTTGGTATGATACCCTTTCAAAATTTCTTCTTAAAGAAAAATTTGTTCGTGGATAAATTGACCAAACCCTGTTTTTAAGAAAATATAAAGGTCATACTATTCTCGCTCAGATATATGTTGATGACATTATCTTTGGTTCCACAAGACCCGAACTTTGCACTCGTTTCGCTGAAAGAATGAAGAAATAATATAAAATGAGTATGATGGGTGAACTAACATATTTTCTAGCCTTGCAGATAAAGCAATCTGATAAAGGTATCTTTATTAGTCAAAGCAAATATGTTAAAGACATGCTGAACAAGTTTGACATGAATCAATGCTCAGCAATGAAGACCCCCATGGCACCTCCTTTGACTCTGAACAAGGACCCTAATGGGAAACCAGTCAATGTCACTGCCTATAGAGGGATGATTGGATCTCTGCTATATCTTACAGCAAGTAGACCCGACATCATGTACTCCACCTGTCTCTGCGCTCGGTATCAAGCTGAACCAAAGGAATCCCATCTCATCGCTGTAAAGTGAATCTTCAGATACCTGAAAGGAACTCCAAATCTAGGCCTTTGGTATCCCAAAGGTTCAGGATTTGATCTCATTGGTTACTCTGACAGTGATTTTGCAGGTTGTAAAATTGATAGGAAAAGCACCACTGGTGGGTGTCAGCTACTAGGTGGTAAGTTAATAAGTTGGATAAGTAAAAAGCAAAACTCAGTGTCCACTTCCACCGCTGAAGCTGAATACGTAGCTGCTGGTATTTGTTGTGCTCAAATCCTCTGGATGAGAAATCAACTCAGAGACTACGATCTAAAGCTCTCTAAGATTCCTATATATTGTGATAGCACTAATGCTATTGCAATCGCTAACAACCCTGTACTTCATTCAAAAACCAAGCACATGGAGATCCGATATCATTTTATCAGAGATCATGTGATGAATGGTGAAGTTGAACTTCATTTTGTTCCTACTGAATATCAGCTCGCTGATCTTTTCACCAAGCCTCTTGATGAGACTAGATTCAATCTACTTATCAGCGAACTTGGTATGTTGAACGCTGAATAAAGTATTTATTCAGTGAACGACAAATTCAGTGATACAAAGAAAAGCCTTCAATCTCTCCATTCGCTGAACTCTGATTCAGTGATATCTGTGTACTCTCACTCAGGTATTATTTTTTTTTCTCCCTGTTTCTTAAAAAGAAAACCCATCACTGATAATCCTTTATTCTTTTTGATGAAGTGTTTTAAAAATATTAATGATATTCATTCCTTGAGGATAACTATCATTAAAATCTTTTAAAAATTAAGAAAAGGACACGTCAGACCTTTTTCTGACACACGACGGACCACGACGTTTCCATTCCAACTCCTTTCTTGGAACGTGCGCCAGGTCATCATTTCTTTTTCAAAAAGCTAAAACCGTCGTTTAGCCTCCTTTCTCTCTCCTCTTGCTATTTAAGCACTCCTTTTGCCTTACTTGCTTCCTTCCGCTTTCATAACTTCCCAAAGGCAAAAAGAAACCTTCGAATCTTCAAGATTTCTCCAAGAACACCAAGAACACGAACTTGTGCGTTTTTCTCCTTCACTCGACTAAGGTTTGATCTAAACCTAAACTTAAGAACTGGAAACATCTTGTTTCACCTTTCTTACCTATTTCATTCTTAAAAATCAATAAATTTTTTTTTTTGAGTGAAAAATAATTTCTATACTTTCAAAACCCTGTTCTTAGAACAGAAGATTTTTTTTAATCCTGATTTATTTTTCTTATTTTTTTTGCTTTTTCATTACCAACAAGCATTTTGATATTGTTCATCAAAATAATTGTTTCTTTGATCTTATATTTGGTACTTTTTATACCAAATCTCTGGTTTATACATTCATGTATTAAAACCATGATTTTATCTCTTTGGTGTTGCCATTTTTCCTACAAAAATGGCCTCTGCTTCCAACGTCTCTGAAACTACTGCTGCTGATAACCTGTTGGTCGCTGCACCAAACTGCCAATTCGCGCTGGAAAAGTCAACCTTCAAGCCATGCAATTACATTGCATTAGTGGACATTCCCTCTGAACGCCGTCAGTTCAAGGACGCTACAACCTTCCTCAAGGCATGCCCTCTAATGTATGCCTTCGTCCACAACCCAGTGGGCATTACCTCTCACCTTCAGGCTCTCTGGTACACGGCGCAATGTACCACTCTGACAACGGACAAGGGCATTGTCCTCCCCGCTATTTCCTTCACAATCCCTGAACTTGGCTTCTTCTCGTTCACAGCGGGGTTCGTACGTAAGGCGCTAAGACTCCCTCAGCGTCAGAAGGTTGTGCAATGGGGTGCTGAACCATCTAAGCAGCAGATAGATGGTTTCTTGGACTCCATTGGCTACAAATGGGAGAACCCCTCAGTGAAGACGGTGGGTTCAAAGCTGGAAAAGAAGCGACTTCCGGCTCAATGGCAGTACATTTTCACCCAGGTCATTCAATGCCTGGGGTCCAAAGTTGGCTCCCATGATCAGGCGAGCAAGCATTTTCAAGACCTTGCCTATTCTCTCTACACAGGTCATCCTCTGAACTACGCTTACTACATCTTCAGCGATATGTGTAGCCGTCTCATCGCCAACACCAGACATACCGTTGTCCCTTACCCCCGTTTCTTCTCCACCATCCTTGAAGAGGCTTTCGGGGAGAGCTACCCGAAAGTCGGTGACTTTGCATTCTCAATGGTAGGGAAGAAGTCCCTGGATCTTGAGGTACGTCCAGGTGATGCTCCTCTCACTCCTTACATGCTGCAATTAATAGGAGCACCTCTTTCAGTGACCTCCTCGCTGCCATCCCCTCAGTGAGTACCCAAGGCACTGCTGCTGCTAAGAGGAAAACCCCAACTGATGGTCATAAGAAGACCATCGCCTCAAAGAAGCCCAAGAAGGTGGTCTCTCAACAGACCACCCTCTCTGATTTTGGTGTACTACAAACACCACCCTCATCCACAGCCACTCCAACGGTTTCGGCTGCCGTTGAAGCTTCATCAGCTCTACCACCACCATCAGTGACTAAGGTCTCTGAAGGTGTTTTAGCCAGCTCTGCTGAAGCTGGATCAGGTACTACACTCACTGCCTTCTCTACCTCTTCCATCTCTACTTCTTTGGTCCTCACAACAACAAGTGACTCAACGATAGTTGTCCCTATCTCTGATGATGCTAAAATGTACGCAGTCCAAACCTCAGTATTGTTTAGGAAATCTAAGTTTTGGAAAGCCAATATTAAAGGACCTCAGAGTGTCTCTTTCAGATACTCTAAGACACTGGTTAGTGATCCTCAGGACGCTACCTCTGCAAAAGTAGTCCCTAAGAGTAATCCTCATGATACTCTCAAGGAAAATAACGCTACGTTTCATCCATCATCTGATCCGGATTCATTTCTTGATTCTTTGTCAATGTCATCAGCTGCTGCCACTGCTCCTGTCTACTCAGCAACAACCAGAAACCACCACTTCGAAGACGGCGATGAAGTCTCCTCAGCGCCCTCCCAGTGCTAAAAAGCTCAAGGATGTCAAGATGGAGAACCATGCCCCCAAGCTTCCTCCCAGGGTCACTGAGTTACCTCCTGTGTCTCTACCTGGTCCCACATTCCCTGCCATTGACTATTTAGTCAATGAATGTGCTCTCACCAGGACAAGGGTGGACTCGCTGCAAACTTCAGCTGAGTTGATCTTCTGGCAGGTTGCTGGTACTCCTGGCATGAAGACGAACGTCAGCAACCTGGTGTCTGACGTTCAGTATCTAAAGGACGAGCACAAGGACCTTCGCCAATCCCTCATCAACATTGAGCAAAAGGTCGATGCTCAGGCCGCTGTCCTCGAGTCTATTCGAAAGGCTCAGACCGAAGTGATGCAGACTCTCTCCAGATTCAGTGGAGCTGGTCCCTCATTTGCTGATGCTGATCGCACCATGCTTCAGGACGTGCAAAAAAATGTTCGCACTATGATGTTCCACGTTCTGCCACATGATAACATTGAGGGGGAGAAGGTGGCCAAAGAGTTCGCTGACGAAATAATCGGCGAGCACAACCGGAGGTTCCCTGATGAAAGGATCTCTCCTTACATCCAGAGACCAGAACCTTCCTCCGCTGCAAGGTTTGATGATGATGATGATGATGATGAAGAAGAAGAGGATGATGAAGAAGAAGAAGAAGAAGAGGAACGCATCCCTCACTTTGGTGATGATTATGATGATGATGACTTGGGATTTGCAATGGAACATTTCAGAATGTCCAAACCAGGCACATCTCAGCTAGAGCCCTTGGGGGACGGATCTGGTCCCTCAAGCAAAGGATCACATAAAGTGGTTGATCTTGATGCCCCAATCCCACAAACAGAGGGGGAGACCGCTGACAAGGTATCTCTTCAGCTTATCCCTTATATTACTCCTCTCTCTGAAACCCCCTATATAACCTCTCCTCCTTCAAACCCTCTCTCTGATAAATCTCCTTATTTCTCTCCTTCCCTCAGTGATCCCCGTCCCCCAAAGGACTCATCCACAAGAAAGGAACATTCTTCTGAAGAGCAGTTTATGTACATAGTGGAAACTGACTCTGAAGAAGAAGAAGGCCTTATTCCCAGGCGTCGCGTTCAAAAGCCGATCATAAGCGAGCCTTAAGAAGAAGAAAGGCGAATAAAATTCCTTAGGAAATTGGAGGCTAGAAGAATAAGGGTGCCTGAAGCTGAACCCATTCAAGCCGTACCAATAAGGATGGTAGATGAATTCTACTTTCTGTCCAGAGAAGAGAGAGAACAAGCATTGGAAGCACAAAGAATCAGAGATGAAGAAATAAAGCAAACAGAGAATGATCTTGTTTTAGCACGGAAGATTCTCAGGGAAGACTCAGCAAGAGACAAAGCGGCCAAAGAACAATTGGAAAAGAGTGAACGGCTCGCTGCAGCTCTTGCTCAGAAAGAACTTGCACAAGAAAACCTGAATGTAGATCCCATTCTCGCTCAACAAAAGATTCTCACTGCACTAACCACTGAAGCCACAACTCAGAAAGACAAAGAACTGAATTGGTGCACAGAGATGCTGAACTTTCGAAGATCTGATGCCAAAATCATTCACGCAACTATCCAAGGGCGACACTCCAACATAGATGGTCCTAAGGTATATGTAAGAATGACAAGGCCATCCAGAACAGAGAGAGAAGAAGCAAAATTCTTAAGATTATATGGATACACTGAATGGCTCGAAATCAGAGATGCCATTCAGGGTTCCAAATCCAAGTACAAGAATGTGGTAGAAGATGATTTGAATCAGTTGCTGCAAAGAATGTCACAACATGTGCAAGTTCCCCCTCTACCTGAATCATCTAAGAAGAAAAGATCAACTGCTGAAGGAAGTTCAAGTACGAAGAATGAGCATGATACTAAATTTGATAATCAAAGCATTCTTGGTCATCTTGAGCTCCCTGATATATCAATGCTTTGTACCTCTCTCCCTCAAGACCGAAGATATGAAGAAGATGAGATCATCTCACTGCCTGAACCTGGTATGGTATTCTTGGATAATGAAGGATTCTTAGGACTCTTCAGAAACCAAGAATTTCACAAGGCCCCATCCTCTCTCATAAAGATCATGCTTTGGCGCTGCTGGTCAGATACCCCTGTGATGAATCGACAGAAGATCCTTTATGAGAATGAGTTACAAAGACGAAATGGGAATATCTCTGACTAGTTATAGATTTCTATTTCCTTTGTAATATTTCTTCAGTGTACAAGTACTTTACGTTTATTTGTAATTTCATTTCTCTGTAATTTCTTCAGATTATATTTAATGAAATTCAATCAGAGTACTTTACTCCATCCTAGTACTGAAAAGATCCCTGAAAACAGTAAAAGGGACAAATGAACATAAGAGTTCTACTTTCTTTAAACTATCTTTCACTTACTGATCTTTCACTCTGAAATTCAATCAGTGAATGTACTTTAAGCTTATTTACTTGTAAAAATTGTGCTTTCATATCCTTATAAATGAAAGTTAATTCAAATAGTAGACTAGCTGAAAAAGACCTTACAGATTAGTACTTAGAAATTTTTTCTTTAAATGTTTCCTAAGTCCTTACTAGTCTCTTAAAGCAATTTTCCTACGTTGCTTAATTATAATCAAATTGGGGGAGATTGTTGATCATAACTCCTCTCTATGATTTGAATATGATTCCTTAACATACTTAGTGAAATTCCTTAGTTAAGCTTCTGTTCAAATTCAGTGATAGCATACGCTGATTACCATCAGCGATCGCTGAAGATCAAGGAACAACAAGCTTATCTCTGAAGAACTGAAGATCAGCTATCACACCAAAAGACCATTCAACGAAAGTCGAAGACCAAAGCTGAAGAAAGAGATAATCAGCTAAGTAACCTGAAGCGGTTCAGCGATAGCAGCGATTATCTACTCAAAGTGTGAAGTCTTGTGAAGCCTCAACAACACTGAAGTTCATCCTTGAAAATTCAGTGTCAGCGATCAAATGAAGCTTCCTCTGCAAGACTAAAGATTGATCTTATCCTCGATGCACAAAAGTCAAACCTAGAACCATGTCAGAAAAGGACGTACGACTTGTCTCTTATGTCCCCATCATATCTGATATGGTATTGTTCATATTCGACCAAAAGCATGGCTGTCTTATTAGCAAGGACAAGCTTCCTATCCAAGCTTGACACGTGGCATGTACCTTTTGTCTTGCATTAAATGCAAACGGGTATAAATAAGATGGATATATCTTTTTCATCTTAATGCATGCCTCTTTCTAGCCTATACCTTCTGTATTCTTTCTTCCTTCCTCTTCTGCATCAAACTGTGTGTTTCTTAAGTTACAATAGAATAGGTTTTGAACTTGTTCTAATTCCGCTTGTAACTGTAAATCTGTTTATAATCTATAAACTCATTTAAAAACCAAAATATGTGTGTTTGTATTCAAACCCCCCCCCCCCTTCTACAAACTGTTTACTTAATATTTAACTCTTGTAGATCCTTAATGGGACCAACAATTATAATTTGGGTGTTCTATTGATAATTTTAGTTGCAAAACTATGTTTAACATCAAACAACCTATTTTCTTCTTCTCTAATTATAAATCTTTCTCTATATTTATCTCATTCGAGGCTTATTTTTGAAGAGTGTATCTCATATTTGCTTTGGAATCGAAGGTTTGTTTTCTTTTTCTCGATCTCTACATATTTTGAAAGTGTTTGAATGACAACAAATTGAATAAAGATTCTTTGAAAATCAGTATATTTTATTTTGTATTTCTATTTTTTATTGTTTTATCGTTTATATTTGATCGATTGTGTAATATGTAAATGTGTATTATGCTAAATCTTTTGTTCATTTGCAAACAAAGAAATCATTAGTCCTGGAGGAGAAAATAATTGTCCACTTGCTTCAAAAGAAATGGATTTTAACATATGAACTATTGAAAGTGTGGCTATGAGGACCGTTGTCATATAAAAAAAATCTACATCTGACTATTAGTTTCTTGCTTTCTCCATCTCTTAATTTCTTCTTCTTTATTGGGTAATATTTTTTTATGTTCACGATTTCATTTTTGTTGGGATCTTAGTGAGTTATCTATTGATTGTTCAAAAATTTACAATTGTTTAACGGTAATATTGTTTGAATAAGTTTTTTTTTCTTTTGATTTTCGAACCATTAATACTCAAACATTTTTCAGCATTATTGTACATCTCATGAATTCCATTTAAAACAACCATATATCTTACTTATTTTAATTTTCTTTTTTGCCGGGTTAAATACAATTATTACGAAGTTTGGTTATACTTCATTACCTCCATCTTCTTCTTCAACATGTACCAAAAGTTTTTGTCCACATTTTCCGTAAGATATTTCTCCCCCCCCCCCAAAGAAAAAGTTTTTGTTGTTCCATGATTATATTTATATCAACATCTATATTTGTATGCAACATAGATGAAATTAGAGATGTAAATTGACCGGATTTGGGCCGGATCGGATCGGGCTTTGACCGAATTCGGGCCGGAACACTATTCCGAAAAAACAACTTTGCCAAACCGGATTCGGATTTGGGCCAAAACACTATTCCGGAAAAACTGATTTGCCCAAACCGGATTCGAATTCGGGCCGGAACACTATTCCGGAAAAACGGATTTGCCCAAACCGGCTTTTGGCCGGGCCTCAGGGGTAAAACCTCGGTCCAAATAAGCTATACTAGAACCGGATTTTGAAATCGGGCCCAAAACCGGGCCCAATCCGGATTTGACGATTTTGAATTTTTTTTACAATTTTAATTTAAAAAAAATTCATTGGTCACTCAAATACACTTTAAAAATACGTTTTATTATAATTGATATTTAGGAACAAACTAATTAACATCTTTGTAATATTACATTTAAATTACTAAAAAAGATTGGGTTTTCTACCATGGTCGGTAATAACTTTTACGATCGTTTCGTTGGATGCATCATGTGAGGAAGCTCCCATCGTGATTTTTGAAAATAATAAATAAGTAATAACAAAAATAAAGAGAGAAAGAGATGAAAACTAGGAGGTGACGTTATAAACCGAAATCGAAAACGAGTTGAAAACACAAATTATAGAGAGATTTTATGATCGCTTTTTTGCTTTATGAGTTTCGTGTCTAAACCCATTGAATATATATGGTATTTATATTGTTTTGGGATGAAAAATGCCAAAAAAAAGGGTGAAAAATGAATCTAACGGATATAAACGACTATAAAAAACGTTCAAATTTTTGAATTTTCTGGATCGGGACGAAAACCGGATTTGGATTGGTCCGAAATACGGATTCGGATCAGGCTGGGTCGGGCCGTGAAAAAAGGTAATATCCGAACCGGATCTGACCGGGCTTTGACCGAATTCGGATTCGGATTCAGGCTTTGACCGGATGCAGATCGGATCGGGTCGAGATTTACATCTCTAGATGTAATGATCTCAACTAAACTAAAATAATTATGTTAATAGATTACATTGCAAAACAATTTTTATAAGTTATGGGAAGATTAGTTTTGCATACAATCGACATAATGTTTAATATTGTTTACCGTTTTTGTAAATTTTAATTTCAACATCATGACATTATTATAACAATAATATAAAAAAAACAAATGAAAGGTCTATTTGTTAATCAAAACAATATAGAATGAAATTATGAATAAAAATAATTGGTATTCAAAAGTATAAGAGGGCTAGAAAAAGATTCAATTTTACTAATTGTCAATTAACAAATTACGTTTCTCTTGAATTTATTACATATTCTGTAAATAATATATTTAATCACCGCGCAACGCACGATGCAATATAATAGTTATAAATAAAGAGAAAAAGAGTGAAAAAAAGGAGTAAACTACATTTCATCGTGCTGTGTTCACCGCCTCGCCATTTCACCATCTTACTCTCTAAAACTCTCCCTTCTCTCTATTTTTACTCTCAAATCGTAAAAAGAATCAAGGAGCAGACCACAAATTCGGAATCCACTCTCCGAATCCTTCCTAAAGGCATAATTCTTTTTCGTTTTTATTAAGTTTGTTAAGTTAGGATTATCGAGACCGGTTTATAATTGGGTATATGTTTAGTGTGTGGATTGTTATTGTTAAAATTGTGTTATTATACATGTTTTCAATCATTGGGTTGGTAATTTTGATGTAGAAATTAAAAGGGTAAACCATGGTTCAATAGCGTTAGATTGTGTGTATATGTTAACGCACACTAAGTGTTCGATTTAATGTCGAAGAGAGTATAATTGTAGGGTTAAGCTTAGGTTAATGACCATTAGTATTCGTTTTACTGTTTGTTATGTTGAGTTATATTTTAGGTCTTTTAAATGTATCAAATCATGAAGTTTGGATCGTAAAAGTGAATTGGCAAAAGCTGTGAAAATGGGATGTACGGACATCTGCAAAGCCAGTAGTTGAGCAGTTCATAACTCACAAACCGTACACCAGAAAAGGCTCATATTTTGCAGTTAGAAAGATCTTGTTGTATACTACAACTTTAAAGAAGGATGTCAAAGCCAGTTATGACTCTAAATGGCCCAAACGTGCACATTGTTTTTGTAAAAGCTGTACCGATCTACTCGTAACTCCGATTGAAACGATTCTAGTTTCTATAGAATCCTAAAAAGTCAATCTACAACTTTCATTTAGATTGTGAAATATGTATTGGCTTCTAAGTAGGAGCAAAATGCACAAAAAGAAGAGGGTCGGAAGCTGTTAAGTGACGATACAAAGCTACACTAGACCAAGTATTGAGTGTGATTTTGTAATTCGTATCCAGCTGTTTCTATTGAAGTCTAAGTTGGTTATTAACATGTAGGACCTAAGTATTAGAAGAGTTAGGATATGGTTTTACATCATTGAAATAATAACCGATTTATGCATTCGTTAGGCACGCGAACAAGTCGAATTTAATCGTGAGTCCAATTGATCGTGCGTTGCTTCTCAATGTGGCTAAGGTACGGATATTCTATTCTTTGACTCGAGGGTAACCGGTTACATTCCGGAAATCCCATCCATGTTGATAGATGTGACTCCGAGCCTAACGGTTCCAAGTACTTTATAAGAAACTTTGTTTTCGTTTCAAGATTTTGGTTTATGCTATATCATTGAGTTTTGTTCACGGTTTGAGCATGTTATTGAAAGAATTTAATTTTAATGCTTTACGTCTTCATGTTAAACGTAATTTTTATGATTTCTAAATGAATTAGGTTTTAAAGTACGATCCGTTTTCGGTTGATTTGACAAATACTCCTTGAACCATGTGCGTTATTTTGAATATTATGTATGATCCGTTATCGGTTGAATTGATTATCATGAGATTTGATATTTGGTTTTAAGGTTGATGAAACCATTGATTTAACGACACGAGTTGTTGTTGTTTATGATTTAAGACTCAGCACTTGGGCCACGGGTGTTGAGATGCCTCCATGGTGGCTATTAGTGACCATGGCGTTCTCGTAAAGGCTAGGCCAAGTCAAATAGAGGACATAGGATGCATCCAAGAGCCGATACCAGAAAATGTCTGGTTATCGGATAGAACCCATTATCGGAGAGAGCCGAATACCATAATTAAACTGGTTATTGGGGGAATAGGTGGTGTTCTGCCCGACATAGACATTCCAAGTCTGATTGGACTGATTATCCGATTAGACAACGTATTATTGCAATACGGGTGACTTATTGACTTTTAAAATAATTTCTACATTTTTTAATTATGTTCAGAACGGTTTCACTACGATTGTTTTACGTTAATTGATATTTGAATTTATATTACAATCACACCATTATACACATTATCCATCCACTGAGTAACTTTTCTCAGCCGAGGCGTTTTCTGTTTTCCTCGGTAGGTTCAGGTACCACCCCAGAGACGGGTTAAGAGATCGAGATTACACCAGAAGTAAAAGTAAATTAAGATCAACTTTTGTATATCGGGTTGGTATAATCTTTTGGAGATAGTTAGACAATAACATTTTGGCTTTATAACTATGTTTAAACTTAGTACAACTCTGAATTGTGGTGTTTTTGAGATTTTGATCCGATTACCGGATTGTACACCTCTCGTCTCAAGCTGCGCGGGGCGGGGGTGTTACACCTCGTTTCGTACTACTCTTGCCACTGAAGAAATTCCTGCTCAAAATATTCCTAAGGACAATAAAGATTGGGATGAAGAAGACAAAGAAGGTGGAGATTGACTTACAATCCCTGGATTCTTATGAAACTGCTAAGGAATTGTGGGATCAACTGACAAAGCAACTTGAAGATGATGCAAAGATGAGAAAGAACAGAAGAGCACAAGCTCTGAATGAGTTTAATGGTTTTCAAACTCTTACTGAAGAGACTCTGGAATAGACGTAACATAGATCACCACTTTAATTAATAAGCGTCGAAGATGTGATGTTATTAGGTCTCAGGAAGATAACAATGTGTTGTTCCTGAAAAGGTTGAACGAAGAGCGGTCAAATTTGTCCATGTCCTTACAAACTAACCAAGACCTCGAGCTCTGGACTCTGCGTGATGTCTTTGGCAGTCTGCAAGTCCAAGAGAAGGAGGTACAACAGTAGAAGAACACCGTTGGTGGTTCTCTAGCCCTTGTCTCTGAGGCAAAAGACTAGTTTTGCACATACAAGCAGAGACAAAAAGTCCAGAGAAGGGTCATCCAGCGATGACAAGAGAGGGAAGAAGAAGGTTTTCATAGTAGAGAGTGATATAGAGAACAAAGCATCTGGCTCTGATGATGATGGTGATATAAGTGCTTTTGTACAATCTCTAGCTCTCATTACTAAAGAGTTCAAGAGAAAGTTTGGTAAGAGGTCATTTGGTAGTCTAGGCAGAAAAGAAAAAGGTGAGAGGTTCTAAAAACCTGCGTATGAACAGAGACAGGCTTCCAATTTGTCAAGAAGGAGGATGATAAGCCAGGAAATCCCAAACAACCCAACAACAAATGCTACAGATGCGGGAAGCCTGGTCACTTTGCCGCTAAGTGCAAAGGACCACTAGTGAGAGATGCTCTGTAATATAAAAACAAGTACAAGTATAACAACCACAAGCACTATTATGTGGCATGGCTATTGGCAATTATGATGAGGATGACTCAGCCTATGATTCACATGTATGCTCTATATATGTGCAGAGCTTGAAGAAACTGTTTTCAACTTGGCACAAGATTTTGAAAAATTGAAACAAAATCTCTTGAAAAAGAAAAAAAAAGAGAGAACTAATAGAAAAAGAAAATAATATTTACAAAAGAGAAACAAAGCTTCTAAATGAAGAAAAAGAAGAGCTCTATGTGGAAAACAAAAGAATTGCATAACTCAAGTCTTCCATAGAAGCAGCTTTTAAAAAGGAGTGTGAAGAACTAAAAATGGTTCTGTCTGAAAAGCATTAGAAGATTAAGGCTAAGGAAAGTAAGAGACTAAGTTTTGTGGCTCTTAAAAACGTTTTCGAAAAAGAGAGGGAATTTCTGCGCATAAGCATGCAAAAGAAAGAGCTATTGATAAAGAAATATCAAGATGCTCAATATGTGCATGGAAAGATAAACTCCCAAATGGACAAAACTGCTTTGTGATTCAATGATCTTGATCTCTTGTAAGAAAAGATCAACTTTGGACACCGTGTTCTGTTTAGGGAAAGAACAAAAACCTGATTTTCCTGTAATATACATCTTTTCTTAAAAGAACAAACTATGGGAATGGAACCAGAACAAGAAAACTTAACTTTCAAAACGTCTCCTATACTTCTACAAAGAATTCTAGCAAAATTAAAAAATTTGATTTGAAAAACATAAAGAAGAGGGTGGCGTCTTTAGTTTTGGTTCATTGAATCATACATTCTTAAATCCTATGGCAGAAGAGTTCATCCATGAACAGGCAGAGGAGAAGTAGACAAAATATTTTGAAAAATATTTAAGTGAATGTTTGGATCAAAGTATGCTTTCTAAACATTCAGAGTTCGTGAGAAATATCTTCAAGCAAGATCTGTTTGAGGTACTGGACCAGAGCTCTGTATCTCTTAAAAGTGGACCAGAGATCATTCCATGTACTATTATTGATTTAAACTCTTGTCTAGAAAACAATGAATATGGTTTTGATAAATAGCCATGGGAATCTCAAAATTTTGATGACCAAATTTATGAAGACTTCTTTAATGAATCAGAGAAACTTCTAAGTTCTTTTGAAAATCGATTGCTACAAGAGATCAACTCCTCCCACATCCCAAGTCACATACAAGAAAAACTTGACACTGACTCTGAGTCAGATGAGGACTTAGATACAAAGATAGTGGCTTCAGGACTAGAAGTCACTAGGATTCCAAGTGGAATTCCAATGAAATATGTTCAATTCTTGGTACAAAGATCATCAATTCCACTAGGTCCTAATTTCGTGGATATGTGCCTAAAAGCCAAATCTTGTCTTGAACTAGAGCAAGAAGAAAAAGACAAATGATTAAAGTCTCAAACTCAATTGCCAAAATCTTCAAACCCCATTTATCATAAACCTATTAAGTTCACATGGGAATAGAAGGGTAAATGGACTGTTAATGAAAATTTGAACTTCTCTGTTTCAGTGAAAACTCCCAAGGTCAAGAGGGAGTGGTCTTAACCAGAAGGAGGCTCATGAGCAAACGAAGACCAATTTCAAAAAGAACAATTCTGGACTAGATATAAAATTCAATAGGACAACTGATGTTAGAACATAATATAATAAGAAAGAAAGTTACTTTAAAAGTTTTGATGGACTTTTTCACAAATCACAATGTCTTCCAAACTGTGAATGTCTTTCTCTTTTGCTTAAGTTAAAGAAATAGTTCTCTGGCCCGCACTACATTCTCTATGAGTCTAAGACTAAGAGAAATTGAAAGAACCAGAGGAAGCAGAAACCTAAGACCAATACTGGCAAACCAACAACGACTGGAAAACTAGATGTTAAAAGTAAAGACATGCCCAAAAAAAAAGAAATCCCTAAGCCTAATATAAAAGGACCCATTATGAGATCAGTACAAAAAATATCTAATATGTCTTGCAGAAAAAACATGTGCAGATTTTGTATCTTGACTCCGGATGTTCCAGACACATGACTATACAAAAGAGTTACTCTCCTCATTCAAAGACAAAATTGGTGATAGTGCAACTTTTTGGAGATGATAAACAATGAGAAATTAAAGGCTATGGGATGCTACAGAAGGGTAACATCTTTGTATCTAAACTTGCTTATGCTTCTGGGAATAAGCATAACTTGCTAAACATAAGTCAACTGTGTGAGTCTGGATTCGAAGTAAACTTCAAAAGGAAGTTTTGCTCTTAATCGCATAGCCTGGTCAAGAAATGCTAAGAGTTGACCGTAAAGGTAATCTCTATCTCATGATCTTTACATATAGAGATGGTGCATAGACACTCTGCCTTATCTCTAAGAAGAGTGAAGAAGCTTAGCTCTAGCACAACAATCTCTCTCACCTAAATTTCTCAAATCTTGAGAAGCTTGTAAAAAATAATCTGGAAATCGGTCTACCAGATGTTACATTTCAAAAGGATCACCTCTGTCCAGCATGTGAGTTGGGCAAACTCAAAAGAGCATCTCACAAGACAAAGAGTGATACATCATGTACCACACCTCTGTACGTGTTGCACGTTGACCTTTGTGGTCCTATTTCCGTGCAGAGCATGTATGGGAAGAATTATATACTTGTGCTTATTGATGAATATTCATGTTATACTTGTGTTAAGTTTGTGAGACAAAAATTAGATGTACTACAGATAGTTGTTAACTTAATGAAAAAGATCCAAGTGCTGCTATAGAGCAAGATTCAGAAACTAAGAAGTGATAACGGTACATAGTTCAAGAATCCAAAGATCGATGAGTACCTAGCCAGTGAAGGAATTTCACAAAACTTCTTTCTAGCCGGAACTCCACACAAAAATTGTGTTGTGGAACGTAGAAATCGAACTCTGGTCGAGGCTGCACGAACCATGCTCACAGCATCTAGTCTACCAACACATTTATGGGCCGAAGCGATCTCGACTACACCCTTCACACAAAATACATCAATTATGGTCAAGAGACATCTGAAAACATCTTATGAACTCATCAACCAAAGAAAACCTACATTAAATTTCTTCACATCTTTGGTTACAAATGCTATATTCTCAATGATCGAGACCACCTTTTTAAATTCGATAAAAAGGCAGATGAAGGAAAGTTCCTAGGATACTCTTTGTTTTAAAAACCTACATAGTTTATAACCTCAGAATCAAGACGGTCATGGAGAGCATCAATATGTCATTTGAAGACAAGGGTTAAGTGACTTCTGAGTACTCAAGCTAAACCAAGTGACTTCTGACTTACTCTCTAAGTCAAGAGAACCAGAACTCGATCAATTATTTGATGACTTTCTGGGTAATGAACCCATCTCTGGGTGTGCAACCAGAGATGCCTCTACACCAGTGCTAGAAGAGTCACAACCATCAATATAACCATTTTTGGCCCTTCTAACACTTCTATCTCATCTACTCGTCCCTCTGAACCTACATCTGAGGGGGAGCATGCAATGTCATCACTAATACAGAGCTTGACAATGAACATACCTATTGATGCATAGATCCAGCTGTTACGAATTGAAGAATTGCTTGAAATATTCCTAAGTATGGAAGTCTGCAGATTTGAGTTCAAAGATTTGAAGTTGTGATAAAAAGTCTAAGTATGAAAGTCTGCAGAGACAATCTCAGAAGTCCGAAGAGAAGACTTCAAAGTTCGGAAGACGAGAATAAACTAAGGCATGATGTCTGAAGAGAGGACTTCAGGGTTCGAAATAAACTCTAAAGTGGCAAGTCTGAAGATACTTTAACACGTGTATAGATGCGATAGGTCTGTGACAGACTAACATGTAACTGTAGCATTTCTATACTTGTATAAATAGGAAGTTAGTTAGATAGTTTATAGTTGAACTTTTCATTACTTGTAAGTACGATACACTTTGTAATACTGTTCTTGATCAATATACATACGACTTCCTTGATCTCAATTTGTGTTCTTATATCTTTCATGTACATTCTGTTTACGGAAGCTTTCGATTGGTATCAGAGCAAACAATTGTTCTTGATTTCGATTCTATTTTCTTGATCTTGATCAAATTGTTCTTGATCAATAAATTTTCATCAAATATTGATCCATTCTTGTTCAATTGATCAAATTCGCTTAATCAAATCAATTATTATTGTATTCCGATCATAAACAGCAGAATGTCTAAAGAATACGTTTTGGTTAGATTTGAAACAAAGACACTAGCCATGTTCATTGGAGAATATCATCAATGGCGAATAATAATGATTCAACTTCTGGATAACATTGATGAAGAACTGATGAAAGCGATTATCACGGACCACTTGGAGTATATGTCCAAGTCAATGTAGTTCCTGCCACTGAAAATACTCCAAAGATCCTTGCTACGAAAATGAAGAAGAATCCATCCATCTATAGCATTGCTGAAAAATCTCAACTCAATATTGATAAAGGAGCTTTAACCTTACTCACCATGGCGCTTCCGAATGAAATATTTAATAGGGTTGATAGTCTGAAATCACCCAAAGCAACGGTGGGATGAAGTTGAAGCCCAAATGCAGTGGAGTACCAAAGCACAACAAAACAAACATAATATCTGTATTGGTACGTATGAAGGTTTTAAGGCAAAGGAATCTGAATCTACCTCGGATACTTACAATAGATTCGGTGATATTTTTAACGGTCTGAGAAGTAATGGAGTTCAGAAATTAAACTCTAAAATTATCAACAAATTTATGAAGAATCTTGGTCTAGAGTTGGATAGTTTCACTGACAATTTAGTAACCAAGAACTTGTCAAAGAAAACAATCCATGATGTTTATGGAATACTGAATCAGTATAAAGACAAGATTAGATCTAGGCAATCTGAAAAGAAAAAGGTTAATGACTCTATTGCTCTTTAACAACCAAGGTAAATACCAAGAGTACTCTATCTTCTAAAGAAATAGATATTCCAGAGCTAGAAAACTTCTCTGATAACGATTCAGATGAAGAGACGAAGAAAATGGCAAAAGGACTTTCATTTCTCACTAAAGCTTTCAATCAAAGATATGCAAAGAATTTTTTTTGATAAAAGCAAAAATGAATATTACAAGAAAAGTAGGAATGAAAAGTCTTAGTCAAAAGGGGCAGAGAAGAAAATCTTCAAGAATAAGGAAGGAAAAGAGAAGGAAGAAGGGGATGTGCCCAGATGTTTTAATTGTGTGAAGCATGGCCATCTAACTAGGAATGTAGAAGCAAGAAAGTCAAAAACACTGCTTACTTTGAGCATAAGGCTGCTTTGTCAAGAAAAAAAGGATGAAGAAATTGTGCTCTATGTTGAAGAAGAGAACTGGCTAGAATGGACAAATGATGATGTTGAAGAAGTTGCTCACTATGCAGCTAGATGCTTAATGTGCAGAGATCATCTAGAAACTTTTCATAATGATTCAGACTGTGACTCTGAGGTATAACCTTCTTTTGAAAACGATTTACACGAACAAATAAATAAGAAGTCATCTGAATTTGTTGATCTCGAAAAGAGAATCAAAGGAGAAAGGACTCTGCTCAACAAATTCAAAAAGGAAAGTCATATTTATAACATAAATTATACGAATGCAGAAGAACAATGTAATATTGCTTCTGAAGAAAAATCTATTTTATCTGAAAAACTTAACACTCTGAAAAAAGATGCTGAAGAAGCAAAAGCTGGAAAAGAAGTTTTATCTGTAAAATTAGATTTTTTATTCAGAGAAAGACTGGATCTGTATAAAAAGGTTAAAGAATTATGTGGATCTCAGAATATGAGGTAACGATGTGCTTTTTAAAGAATAATCAATAAGAACACGAAGAACGCTATGAATATGATGAAGATCCGAAGTCGGATATCTTACTTGTATTGAATAATAACAGATTTATCTTTCACAATTTAGCTCTCAATATTTCGCACTAATGTTCTTATCTAAAGCTAGCCGTAACCCTCTATTTATATGTATAGGAAATACGGTATAAGGAAAGTAAAGATTAAGGCATTATACACTTGCCTTATTTACAAAATAGAATGTTTCCTTATATTTAAACATTAAACCTTTCCTAATTTAATGACTTTGTTGACTTTACACTTTAGCCCTTCACGTCTTTAATATTTATCATCTCGGATACAACATTTTCAGACCTAACAATCTCCCCCTTTGTATTCGAGATTACTATTCAGCAAATCAGCACTCTTTTGAAGACGGTGAAACTTTTGTCAACAAATCTTTCTTCTTGATTTTTTTGCTCCCCCTACGAAAATGATCTATTGTAAGGTACGTAGCTCCCCCTTAACATTAGCATGAAAAGAAAATCGAAGGAGCCGCGATGTCGTAGGGTATAAAACTTGTTGGGTCAGAAAGCATGTCGGGTTAGGTGATGTCGATGAAAAAAGATCTCGGGCCAAGTAGATTCGACAAGAATTGATGTCGGGCCAAGATGAGTCGATGAAAATTTATGTCGGGTCTTAAGCACTCGATAAGTCTTCAACACAAAATGATCTCGGGTCAAGTTGAATCGATGAAAATTTATGTCGGGTCTTAAGCACTCGATAAGTCTTCAACTTTATCTTCAGTAGTCGACAAAATCAGTATTCAACAAACCAGCATTTGTCATCTTCCTTAGCATTTGTCATCTTCCTTTTCTCATGTGGTGTCTTTGATATACAATCTCTCCCCCTCAGAATGATAAGGAGAATCCAAATCATTATGAATAACCAAAGACAAAAAAATAGTTAACTAATGAAGCGTGTATACAGAAGCACGTGAAGCAACTGTTATCACTTAATCAAAATAAATTTTAATTAAGTGGCCTATATGCAGTGTTGGCAGCGGGTTGGCACTGATAGAACTTCCAGTTATCATAGAAGTAAGTTCTAAAATTAACTTCTCAAACTGTTCCGGTATACACACAAAGATATGCATGTGGAGTCACAAAGACTCGTGCAAAGTGTCAAAAAAATATTAGTATATCTTTTGGCTCAAAGTAGACTCGATGTGCACAGAATATGAAATTCGAAAACCGGAGGTGTGTCTTCTTGTTTCAATATCTAAATCTTCCGAGTGAAGAATAGATAGATGATATGCTAAATCTCCGTGATATATGAAACAAGAATCTTTTGTGAGATACTTGAGTAGTTGGGTGGGGTGACACGAGTTATCGACATTGGGTCCATGTCTATTTCAATATTCATCTCCAAAGAATCGAGAATGAATAGATTTTGTGGCTACCCGGATAACTGTTTAGGTTTGGTAAAGACCAAATATTTTCTTTTAAGTCTTGTCACACTCTCACATTTTTCTTTTATCTCACAAGCACTCAATTTTAAACATACCCTTTCAAAATATATCTAACCTAGAGATGTGTTTCATGGGTAGGTCCTTGCGGCTTTGTTTTGACCATTTGAAACGTCTAAATCCTAGCACACAAAGAGTTAAAACATTAAAGTCTGAGTTCTGAACTGAAGTATTCAGAAGTCATAATACAATGTAAAACGGGTTAAGAGCAGGTCCATAGCTGAGATAATATGAAGCTAATTAAATGGTAAAAATGTGATACTTCCCTTAAATGTAGCATAACCTTTTGAAAGATTTTCATGTGATGTGAATATTCTGAATTTGGACCACACATGACATACCTACAAAACAGATTAAAAAGATTTTGGTACCCAAGTTTTGTTGGGTCCTCGGAGGTTATCTTTAGATGCAATAAGTGGGGAAGTGGGGATACTGTAAGTACCATACCATTTATGATTGAAATTTTGATTGACAAAATCATTTGTTCCACATGTAGAACAACAAATCTTTGTGGCACTTAGACTAATTAACTGAGTGATAGATTTGACAAAATAAGGCAAATTAGTCTTGGAAACAAATGATCTTGTATCAACTACAGGAGATGTATGTGACATGTTTCCAACACTATCATCTGTAGTTGATTTCTTCCTCCAAACCATTTTAAACTTCTATGAATTACCGGAATTAGCAACAAAATCATTGTGAGATAAAGTAGAATTATGAGTCCGGGAAGTTGGAGAATTATATGATTTGGAGTTGTTAGAATAAATGTTTGATTTGACACTTGAAGATGAGTTATTCTTACACACATTTATTATAGAAAGAGAATTCAACTGAAAAATTGAACTTGAAGCAGTTGTAGAACTTTCAAGTTTTCTAATTTTGCACAATAGATGATCTCTTTCTTCCAAAATCACTTCAAATTTTGTTTGAGATTCGGATCTCATTTTCCGTTCATTCACAAGAGTTGTTTCTAAAACAGATAATTTGTTTGAAAGTTTACTGATTTTCTCTTCAAAAGTTTTTCTTTCGTTTTCAAAAACTTTTTCCGAATTTTTGCTTTTAGCATCGATCAAAACACTTTTCTTGATTAAATTCGTTTTCTCAGTTTTAAACGCATTTCTTTCATCTTTCAAAAAAATTTCAAGATTAGAAATTTGTTTTGAAAGCTCCTGACTTTTTGTTTCATATGATTTTCTTTCTAAAATCACAATTTGCTCAAAATCAGACACTTGTTTAGAAAGTTTTTGAATAGTCAGTTCACAAGTTCTAATTTTGCTTTCAAAGGCTTTTCTCTCAATCTCAAACTTGTGTTTCTCATCAGAAGTTAATATCCTTTCTTTCTCACATTCCAAAAATTCAGTTAATTTTCTTTTAAGAACCACACTATAAGTCTCATGATCTATAAACTTTTCTAACTCAGAAATTTGGTTTTTCAGATCAAAATTTATTTTTATCAGATTTGACTTTTTGCAAAACTCTTCATATGTATAATATTTAGTTCTAGAATACTCGGTGAGTTGTTTCTCCAAAAATTCATTTTGATTTTGCAAAACTTTTCTTGATTCTTCTGAGTTATTAAATCTAGATTTGAGATTGACATGTTCTCTTAAAAGTTCATCCAACACTTGCATGTTGTTTGTGTGTCTGGTTTCAAGTTGAGAGATTTTTGCATTTAGCTCAGAGATTTGGTTTTGAGAACTCATCGTGAAAGCACGGGTTACCTGATAAAGTGATCTCGATGGTGAGTTTTTTTTTGGCAATTTTCTGAGATTTCTTTAGAAAACAGAAGTGTTCTTGATAGATGAAGGTTTTTCTCGGGTGATGAAGGGCCGAGAAGAATTTTTCTCGGGTGATGAAGGGCCAAGAAGAATTTTTCTCGGGTGATGAAGGACCGAGAAGAATTTTTCTTGGGTGACGAAGGATCGACAAAAATAAATTGTCGAGTGGTATGGTCACGATAAGAAGATTTCTCGGATGTATGAGACTCGATAACAATTATTATCGGGTAAAGGAGACTCGATAAAACTTCTAATAAATTTTGAATCGATAAGAAGAGTTTTATCGATCACAAGGGTCTCGATAACTTCAAGTTTCTCGATTAATCAAGATTCGACAAAAATAATTTGACTCGATAAAACAATGAATCGATAAAAATTTATATCGATTCCTGTTGACTCGATTAATAAAATTTGTCGATTTAAAAGGACTCGATAAAAAATAAAAAATACTTAATCTTAGTTTTCTTTAACCGATAAACCAGAAACCAAGAACAAAGGGTTCTTGACTAAAAAGAACAAGTCTTTTTATGGACAAGAATGTCTAAGTTCTCGAGTTTCTTATTTGTTCAGTCAAGAAAAAAAATTAAAATTACTAGAGTTTATGATTTTTTACTAGAGAATTCTTTAGTAAGAAAAGCTGCAAGAGTCACTAGTTCCTGAGTTTTCTTATGTAAAGAATATCAAAAGTAATTAAAATAAACTAGAATAACTTTAATTAAAACAGATTAAATAATTTGACTAAAATAAAAAATAACTCAATATGGATCGACAAAAAATTTAAGCGCATGAAGTATGAATCGAAAAAAAAAATCAAGTTTTTGTCAAAATAAGACTTTTTATCGGGTAAAGCTAATGAAGTATGGATCGAGAAAAACAGATAAAAAGAATTATGAGTTTTTATCGGGTAAAACTAAAACAGTTTGAATCGATAAAAACTCAAAAACTCAAAAACTCAGAAATCGAAAATTTACCTTATGTTTCGTGAATAACTTTAGAAAATTGAAAAAGAACTCTGATCGTCTGCTCTGATACCAATTGTGGATCCCAGAATATGAGGTAACGATATGCTTTATAAAGAATAATCAATAAGAACACGAAGAACGCTATGAATATGATGAAGATCCGAAGTCGGATATCTTACTTGTATTGAATAATAACAGATTTATCTCTCATAATTTAGCTCTCAATATTTCGCACAAATGTTCTTCTCTAAAGCTAGCCCTAACCCTCTATTTATATGTATAGGAAATACAGTATAAGGAAAGTAAAGATTAAGGCATTATACACTTGCCTTATTTACAAAATAGAATGTTTCCTTATATTTAAACATTAAACTTTTCCTAATTTAATGACTTTGTTGACTTTACAATTTAGCCCTTCACGTCTTTAATATTTATCATCTCGGATACAACATTTTCAGACCTAACAAATTAGAAGACTTAAATTTCAAGAGAGGACAGACTAAACAAACTTTGAATCTATTGACAACTCATACCAAAGATACCAGATTTTATAATGCTAAAGCTGGACTTGGTTACAATGAAAACAATGCATTGAAAAGCGCTCCTTTAAAACTTTACAACTTATCAAAAATGAAAGTTTTTGATGAAGGCAAAAAGAGTTTTGAACATAAAATTGTAAATCAAAATCTTCCAGAAAGAATTCCAATAGAAAAAATGTTTGTAAAGTCTGAAGCCTTATTTTCTGATGAAAAGTCTGAAGAAACTTATGAACAAACAAAATTTGAAAACCATTTAGAAGTGTCAGATAAATCTGAAGAGAAATCGGAGGATATTTCTGAGAAAATTAACTTGGAAAAATCTGAATAAATTTCAGATGAGAAATCTTAAAAATGTTAGATGAGAAATCTGAAGAAGATTTTGAGGAAATTGTAAATGAAAACTCTGAAAAAATATCATTTGAAATCTCTAAAGAGAACATTGAAATTAAATCTGAAGATAAGTCTGAAGATTATTCTGAACATGAATCTAAAGAAGAAATTCAAAATACTCCAGGTATCTGTTTTTACAGTGTTGGTCCCGAAGGAGTCTACAAGAGTTCAAGGATATAGAAACAGTTTGTAGAAGGGGGGGGGGGGGGGTGAATACAAACACAAGCGTTTTAGGTTTTTAAATAAGTTTATATTGAAGTAACAAATTTACCGTTGTAAGCGGAATAAGAACAAGTATTTAACCTATTCTAGTACAACCAAAGAATCACAAAGTTTGATGCACAAGAACAAGAAGAGAAAGCAACAAAGGTTTGAGGAGAGAATATGTATGCATGAAGATGAAGAAAGGGTTCTTCATCTATTCATACCCGTTGCATTAAATGCAAAGCAAAAGGTATATGCCACGTGTCAAGTTTCTATTTGAGACTTGTCCTTTGTCTGGAATACAACCATGCTTTTCGCCGTATATGAACTATAATGGGGACATAAGAGACAATCCGTACGTCCTTTTCTGACAAGGTATTCGAGGTTTGAATTTTGTGCATCGAGGATAAGATCAACATCGATCTTGCTTAGTAGGCCCCACTTGATCATTGAACCAGAAGCTTCAAGGATGAAGCCATCGGGTATCATTGAGACTTTTCAAGATCTCACACTTTAGGCAGATGAACGTTGCTATCACTGAACCGCTTCAGATCACGAGTATTGTCAGGACTTTATTTAATTGTGTCAAAAATAAGGAAACATTACTTAAATGTAAACATGGCAAGTGTATAATGCCATTCTCTTAGTTTCCTTATATCGTTTAGTCCTTTAACATAAATAGGCGCATAGGGTCATTGTATGAGGGTGCGAAATATTGAGAGCTAAACTATGAGAGAGAAATTTGATATTATTCAATACAAGTAAGATATCCGACTTCGGATCTTCATCAATATACATCTTGTTCTTCGTGTTTTATATTAAAGCTTTAGTACTTGATCATATTCTAGGATCCACAATTGGTATCAGAGCTACACGATCTGAGTTTTGATCTAATTCTAATCGAGTTCGACAAATTAAAGGTCAAATTCTCGATTTCTGTTTTCTGCTTAAACTTGTCGGCACAAGCTTCCAAACCCTGTTTCGTTAAGAAGTTTTTTTATCGCACCTTAATTAATCAACAAGAAGTTCTTATCGCACCTTTGCTTATCGACAAAAATTCTTATCACACTCCTCTGTGTCGATAAGAAAATTTATATCGCATCTTTAAGAATCGATAAGAATTATTTTTTTTTATCGATAAGTAATTTATATCTCATCTCTTGCTATCGATAACTTTTTATATCGCATCTTTATATCGCGATAAGATTCTGTTTTTCATTCAAATTTGTTTTTGTTTAATTCTTTGAGTATTTTGTCTTAGTTTTATCAGAAGTTTGAGAGGTGGTTGGAGCTATGACTTTCTTGGATATGCATTCACTTGCAAAGTGGCCTTTGCGCTGATAGTTGAAGCAGATCGCTGAAGCTTTGTCAGCTGGGAGAGTCTTTGACTTATCAGAGTCAGTAATGGCAGGGGTTTTTCTGAAATTGATCTTTCTAACAAATCTCCTAAATTTGTTAGTAATAAGAGCTAGAGAGTTATCAAATTCAGAGATATCCGCATCAGTGATATCCTCTGGGTTAGATTGATCTAACTCAGTGATAGATGTAATAAAAAAAAATACAAGTTTAGGAGGTTCCATCTCTAAAGTCACTAGAGCCAAAGAAGTACTTTTGGCGGACTTAGTGTCTTTTATGAGGTTTCTTTTTAAGGCTTGAGATTGCTCATGATTAAGCAATATTCCGTACAAGGCGCTTAAAGAAGGAGTTTCTATGTTCTTTGACAATTTAAGACATGTGGTAAACGTTTCCCATTGTTCTGGAAGAGCTTCCATGAACTTAGTCAGAATTTCAGAGTTAGTGTACTCACGATCAACTGTTTTCATATCTATTAAAAGACAGTTAAATCTTTGGTAGATTTGTGAGAGTGTTTCATTTTTTCAGAAACATAAAACTCTCATATTGTGTCACCAGGTTGATTCGGTGAGTAATCTGAACTTCGTCGGTTCCTTCATATTGGATACAGAGAGTATCCCGCATGGACTTAGAAGTCCTCATTTTCATCACAGAATGATAAATATCATCTGCAAGATACATGGCAATGATAGATCTAGCTTTTGAGTCAACTACTAGCTCTTTCTTGTCTTCCTCACTCCATTGATTTGGAGTTTTGGGAATGCGTCTCTCAGGAATAGCTGGAGAGGTAGCAGTAGCAGGAACTGCAGGGACTAAGAGTGTAGGAACGAATGGTCCATTCTCTAGAAAGTAGGGGATCATAGGATCTGACCCTTCTAGGAATAGAGTCATTCTTTCCTTCCAGACTAGGAAATTATCACCGCTAAATCTAGGAGGTTTAGCTAAAGATCCATTGTCAATGTAGTTTGTGTTTGTGTTTTCCATTTTAAAATAACAAGGAATTAGTTTTTTTTAAAGTTTAGAAAGCAATAAACACTGCTCTGATACCAGTTGTTGGTCCCAAAGAACTCTACAAGAGTTCAAGGATATAGAAACAATTTGTAGAAGAGAGGAGGGTTGAATACAAACACAACTTTTTAGGTTTTTAAATAAGTTTATATCGAATAAACAAATTTACAGTTGTAAGAGAAATAAGAACAAGTATTTAACCTATTCTATTACAACTAAAGAAATCACAAAGTTTGATGCAAAAGAACAAGAAGAGAAAGCAACAGAAGTTTGAGGAGAGAATATGTATGAATGAAGATGAAGAAGGGTTCTTCATCTATTTATACCCGTTCCATTAAATTCAAAGCAAAGGTATATGCCATGTGTCAAGTTTCTATTTGAGACTTGTTCTTTGTCCAGAAGACAGCCATGCTTTTGGCCGTATATGAACAGTAACCAAATCAGATCTGATGGGGACATAAGAGACAATCAGTACGTCCTTTTCTGACAAGGTATTTGAGATTCGACTTTTGTGCATCGAGGATAAGATCAACATCGATCTTGCTGATTAGACCCCACTTGATCATTGAACCAGAAGCTTCAAGGATGAAGCCTTCGGGTATCACTGAGGCTTTTCAAGATCTCTATCTTCAGCTATGTCTTCGATTTTCGGTGAATGGTCTTATGGTGTGAATGTTGTTCTTCCGATCTTTAGGGATAAGACGATGTTCCTGATCTTCAACGATCACTGAAGTTAATGTATGCTTACGCTGAATATGAACATTATCCTATGAATGGAATTTTCACTAAGTATATAGGGGAATCATATTCAAATCACTAAAAGAAGTTTGGATCAACAGACAGATCTAATGACAAATTTGATGATTAGTTTACACAATTTGATTCTATAGATTCAAAGACTAAAGCTAACTCTGAGAAAATTTCAAAATTAAATGAATTTGTTCAAAATATGTCTTGAGCAAAATTTGATGATTTAATAAATGATTCAGATGAAGAAAGTTATACTGGAATAGATGTTGCTACTGTTGTTGTTGTTATAAACAAAAAAGGTTATTTGGTTTATAAGGCAAAATCTAAAATGGTTGAAGGAGACTAACTGAAATCTGAAGAACCTAAATTACCAGCAAAAATGTTTGATTCTGTATTTTTAAAGAAAGATTACATGACAAATCAAACATATTCATGTAAAACAGATATTTCAGATAAACATGTTTGGAAAATTCATATCAATTCAGAGTTTGAAACTCAAACAACAAAATCTGAAGTACCAAATCTAATTTCAGTCTCAGAGTTAAGATTTTGAAAAAGAGAATCTTCATATTTTAAATCTGAAAAGAATACAGAGAAAGCTCAACTCAAGAAAAATATTTCAGCTAAAGTTGATCCTCATTTCTTATCCTTTACAGGGAAAAGGAATCTAGTTTGGAGAAGAAAAGATTCAAGACTACAATCAAAAGTTACAAAGAAAATAGATAGTCTTGTATCTAGAAATGATGTATCCACAAAACATCCAGTGAATAAAAAGCAAGTTTCTGTTGACAATTGATGTGTTCATTTTGGTGATACTTGTTTGTGGTCTAAATTGTTGAAAATATCTGAAAAAGATATTCACTGTATAAATTGTGGACATCATAACTTCAAACTAAATTTAGAAGTAAAACATAATTTTTCAAAGAAAAATTCTTATTCTGCAAATTTATCTCAAAACTCTGATAGAAAATAGCACAAGTAAAAGACAAATCTGTGATGAAATGACAGTTTCAACAAAGAGAGTCTAGAAACCAAAGTTCAAACTTCCCTCTTGTTAGACCTCTTTTTTAAAGAAGTATGAATCAGAATTAAGCAAGTTCATATGCATCCGGTGACGTGGCAGGCACACCCTCTGTGTGTAACTTAGTTTGTTATACACTTGCTTACGTGTCTAGTTGTAATAGGCTAGGTAGTTGACTTTCAATATTGTAATGGTATAAATAGCTCAATCTCAGTTTGTAATAATATCAATTTGAAATACAATATTTGAGAGCTGAATTGTGCACACTCTTGTTTATCATTCAAAAGTATTTCAATACGAATTACGATTGTTCTTCATATATGTTCTTACTAATTGTACTGTTTATCATAGATCTACTTGCTTCCGCTCTTATTTTCGTATTAGATCTACCGATTAATAGTTAGAAAGGGATTTGGGTTCCAACAGTTGGTATCAGAGCTAGATTATCAATCTATTGATTATTAGATCTCATCCATTTTGAGAAATCCCTTTTCTATTTACAGTAATTTTCAGTTTTAAGCTCCTATTCTTCATTCTACTCTGTTTTACGAGATTTTGTTAAAATTCATTACAATTTTCTCTAAATCTGTGGTAATTTCTGCTTAAACCTGAGATTAGTAAGTGTACAGTCTCATTTCGATCATTTTGAAATTAATTTGATTCAAATTTCAACAAATCTTAAGTAATTTTCAAAATCTCTGTTTCTGGTAATATGGCTAATTCTAATCTGAACGCTGTATACACCTCTGGCTCTCTGACTAAACCTCCTACTCTAATACGTGATGAATATCCACAATGGAAGATCCGTATGATCAACTTCTTTGAAGGATTGGACATTGATCTGTATCCTGTTGTTCAAAATGGTCCGTTCATTCCAATGACAACTATACCTAGGGTTCCTGCTACAACTGTTACTGATGAGGTCCCTGCAAGGAGTATTCTAAAATCACGGGATAATTGGACTGATCCAGATAAGGCAAAGGTTGAATTGTCTAGAAAGGGAAAAAGTCTCTTAATCATGGCGATTCCAAATGAGATTTTTCAATCTCTAGATTCCTGTGATAGTGCCAAGGAGTTATGGAATCAATTGGAAAACATTCTAGAAGGTGGTGCAAAAATGAAGAAGAACAGAAGAGCCCAAGCTCTGAATGAATATAACAGTTTCCAGGCCATTTCTGAAGAATCTCTAGAACAGACTTTTCATAGGTTTAACACCTTGATAAATCTATGTAAAAGATATGACATCATCAGATCCAAAGAAGACAATAATGTCTTATTTCTCAAAAGATTAAATCCTGAATGGTCAAATCTCTCGATGTCTCTGCAAGCCAATCAGGGTCTAGAACAATGGTCTCTACATGATGTTTTTGGTACTCTATAAGCTCACGAGAAAGAGGTTGTTCAGAAGCAAACCACTATCGGTGGACCTCTGGCTTTAATTTCTGAGTCCAGAGGATCAGTCAGAAGGACTAAGGATGAGAAGAAATGAAAGAGCAAGGCTCTCATGTCAGAAGAAATTCCAGAAGGTGATTCTGACTCTGATGATGAATCAAGGCTTTTGCTGATTCATTGGCACTTATTACAAAACAATTCACGAAAAGGTTTGGTAATAGATCTTTCCAAGGAAGCAAAAGGATTGATCGCCCTACCCCTAATTATGCACCTCGTCAAGAAATACAGAGATCTGAGAAGACTAAGGCAGAGAAGAAGGAAGAAGAGTTGAAGAAAAAGAAGGACGTGTGCTACAGATGTGGCAAGCCAGTGCACTATTCAAAGAGTTGCAGAGGACCTCTGAACAAAGACAACATGTACTACAGAAATAAATACAAGTACAATGTTGATGAAAGAGCTCACTTTGCAGAAAAACAAAACTGGCTAGGAGATGAGTCAAGTGGTGATGAAGCCATGTT
The DNA here is from genome assembly GCA_036898165.1 of Silybum marianum. Taxonomy (NCBI): domain Eukaryota; kingdom Viridiplantae; phylum Streptophyta; class Magnoliopsida; order Asterales; family Asteraceae; genus Silybum; species Silybum marianum. Next base: position 6,079,247 of record CM072540.1, on the reverse strand, counting down.
CTGCGGAATGGCCAGAACAAACGAATCAGAAGATCAGCTTTCTGAAATACCTGTATGTTCTCTCTCTGACACATCTGAACTTGAAAACACCATTCTTGAAATATCTAAAATTTTTGAAGAACTTAAGCAAAAGCTTACAAGTTGAAAAGAAACTGAGGAAACAAACAGAAAAAACTCTCTCTGAAACTCAAAGAGAGAGAGAGATTTATAAAAGAGAAATGGATCTTCTAACTGAAGAAAAATTTGAACTCAATGTTGAAAATGAGAAGATTTCCAAAAACTTAAAAAATACAGAAGTTAAGTTCAAAGAAGAGAAATTGAACTTAAACAAACTCTTGGAAACCAAAGAAACGGAGATTAGTGCTAAGGAAAGTGACAGATTAAATTCTGTTGGACTTAAAAACTATTTCCAGAAGGAAAGAGAATTTTTACATATTGAACTCCAAAAGACAAATCTACAGATCAAAACATATCTGGATGCTCGGAAAGTTCATGACAAGATAAATACACAAGTAGGAAGATCTGGACTTGGTTTCGAGGATCTGGATCCCTACACTTGTGAGAAAAGATAAATTTGTTTTCTGTCTAGGATAAGAACAGAAGCCTATGTTTCCAATATTATATGAACCATCTATTTTTAAAAGATCAAAACTTGAAAATGGTTGTCATCAACGAAAACTCAAGTTCAAAAACATCGAATATTCGTCTGAAAAACAAGTGTTGATCTGAACAAAATTCAGAAGAAAGGCAACATTTTCAAATTTGGCTTAAGCGTTCATATGACTTTGAATCCAAAGGCAGATGTATTCATTCCTTCACAAGCAGAAGAAGAGCTACGTCTAAGCTTTGAAAAAGATATTATAACTACTCTGGATAAATGCTTTGAACTTGAAAATGTTCAGAAACTTTCTTCCGAAAACAATCCGGAGATAGTCCCATGTTCTTTTATAGACCTAAATTCTTCTGAATCTCAAGATTGTTTTGAAACGATTACATATCCTTGGGAAAATGATGATCAAGATGATGATTTCTTTAACTCAGAAAATTATCTCTTAATTTTAGAAAATCAAATACCTTCTGAGTTCAAAAAGGTCCCAGAAGTAACTAAGAATGAGGAAGCTCCTTTCTTATTTACTAATGAACCTCTGGAAATCAGAGCCTCTGATCTGGATATTGAAAAACTTCCAAGTGGAATACCAACATTTTCTGTTCCTCCAACAGGACAGAGAAAACTTGTGCCCATTCATCCAGATTTCATTGGGATGTGTCTTAAAGCCAAATCTTGTCTTGAACTTGAGAAGGAAAAAATCTTAAAAAGAAATGTTTTGTTCAGCAAAAATCATCTCAATCATGTTATCCAAAGTTTACTTCTGCTCAAAAAGGCAAATGAAAAATCTAATCTTTCTGCTTCTGTTTCAGTCACTCAAAAAATTCCAGAGAAGGTTTACCAGAGGAAGTCTCAACAGAACAACACTTATGATTCTAAGCATAAGTCTAGCCTAGCTAAGAAGTTCAATAGAACTACTGATACTAGTATAGACAGGAATAAGAAGAATTGTAATTATCATTATTCTAATGAAAATTCAATGAAATCTTTTATGTCTCAGAATTTTGAATGTTTTTCTTTATTTTTAAAACTAAAGGAATTTTTCTCGAGGTCCTCTGATCGTTTTTATGATGATTTCTCACACTTCAAAACAAAACCAAAGAAAAACAATAATACAGCAAACAAAAAGACCAAACCTTTAAATCCTACAATATCAAATCATGTGCAAAATAAAAAGAGTGAAAAGATTAAAACTAACATTAAAGGACCCATTATGAGATGGGTACCTAAAACATTCTAATTGTGATTGCAGAAGCAGCGTGTGCACATCTGGTATCTTGACTCCGGATTTTCGAGGCACATGACTGGATCGAAAAACTTACTCTCCCAATTCAAAAACAAATGTGGTGGAGCTGTAACGTTTGGAGACAATGGTAAGCGTCAACTAAAAGGCCACGGTACTTTACAAGAAGGTAATATTACCTTATCAAAAGTAGCTCATGTTTCTGGACTAAAACATAATCTGCTGAGCGTAAGTCAACTTTGTGATTCTAAAATACTTGTTGTATTTGATGAAAAGCATTGTTATTTGTTTTCTAAGACAGGAGAAGAACTCTGGAGAGCAGACAAAAAAGGTAATTTATATATGATGAACTTCACATCAAAGGACGGTAAAGAAACCCTCTGTCTTATCTCCAAAAAGAGTGAAATTGCATGCGTATGGCATCACAAAATGTCTCACTTAAATTTTGATTATCTTGAGATGCTTGTTAAACATAATTTGGTAACTGGTCTTACAGAAGTCCACTTTCAAAAAGATCACCTCTGCCCAACATGTGAAATGGGAAAAATAAAACGAGCATCTCATAAGACAAAAAGTGATCATTCTTATACTAGACCTTTGCAATTATTACATGTTGATCTCTGTGGTCCTATTGCAACACAAAGCCTTTCTGGTAAAAAGTATATACTGGTACTTATTGATGAATTTTCCAGGTATACATGGCTTGCATTCGTAAGACAGAAATCAGAAGTACCTATCGTATTGCAAAATATGATGACCAGAATTCAAGTTCTTTTACACCAAAAGATTCAACAGCTAAGGAGTGATAATGGTACTGAATTCAAGAATGCCAAGCTTGAAACATACCTTGTTGAAAATGGAATTACATAGAACTTCTCTGTTGTACGAACTCCTCAACAAAATGGTGTAACAGAGCAGCGCAATAGAACCTTGGTTGAAGCTGCCAGAACGATGCTTGCAGCTTCTGAACTTCCCATCCATTTCCGGGCTGAAGCTGTAGCCACTGCATGTTTCACCCAAAATCGTTTGACAATCGTCAAGAGGCATCTCAAAACCTCTTACGAGCTAATTAATAATCGAAAACCCTGTGTTAAATTCTTTCACATTTTTGGATGCAGGTGTTTCATTTTAAATAACAGATAAAAACTTGGCAAGTTTGACAAGAAATCAGATGAAGCTAAATTCTTAGGATATTCGTTAAATTCAAGAGATTTTCGAGTTTTTAACTTACGTACTAAGCCTGTTGTGGAGAGCATTAACATTGATTTTGATGATCAAACTCAATTAACTTCTGAGTATTCTACCTCTGAACTTAAACTTAACACAGTAACTTCTGAATATCTATCAGGTACCAGAGAATCTGAAATAGATGCTATTTTTCAAGATTTTATGTGCAAAGAGATACTCCCAGAACCAAGACCAATCCCTTAATCCTTGAGTATTCCTGAAGTTCTTCAAGCTTCTGGAATTACACTTTCTGGTCCTGAATCCCCTACCGAGAGCACTTCAGAGACTTTTGACATCCCTGTTTCATCTAGTGATTGTTCAGATGTAATTCTTACGCCTTCATCAGAGAGGGAGTATGAAGATCCTCCTGTTTCAGAATCCCTTCCAGAAGAGGTGCTTCCATCCTCTGAAACCAGTGTCTCAATCTCGAATGACGAGATGGACTATGTCTCACACTCCAGATCTCATAATTGGCAGTCCCTCTGAAGGTGTTAAGACAATATTTGCTACTGCAAATGAAGCTTTCTTTTTAAACTTTCTTAGCATGATCGAACCAAAACATGTTCATGAAGCCTTGCAAGCACCTAGCTGGGTAACCGCTATGCAAGAAGAACTGCTACAATTTGAACGAAACAAAGTCTGGAACCTAGTTCCCTTACCAAAGAACAAAGTAGCTATTGGTACTAAGTGGGTCTTCAGAAACAAGAAAGATGAAGACGTCATAGTGATCAGAAAGAAAGCTTGACTGGTTGCTAAGGGGTATTGCCAAGAAGAAGGAATCGATTACGATGAAACCATTGCCACTGTAGCAAGACTTAAGGCGATACGACTATTTCTGGCTTTCTCTGCTTACAAAAACTTTAAACTCTATCAAATGGATGTTAAACGTGGATTTCTGAATGGGTATCTCAAAGAAGAAGTGTATGTCGAACAACCTGCTGGCTTTAAAGATGCTAAACATCCAGAGTATGTCTATCTTCTCAACAAAGCTTTATACGGTCTGAAACAAGTACCTAGAGCATGGTACGAACGCCTATCTACGTCTTTGATCAGTAAAGGTTATGATAAAGGTAAAATCGATACAACTTTGTTCATCAAAAGAGGCAAAGGTATGCTAATTATTGTTCAAGTTTATGTGGATGACATAATCTTTGGTTCTACTCATCAAACAGAAGTTGATCTATTTTCTAATTTGATGGAACAAGAATTTGAAATGAGTATGATGGAAGAACTAACGTTTTTTCTAGGACTCCAGGTTAAACAAAATACCTCTAGCATCTTCATAAATCATACTAAGTACGTTTCTGACATGCTTAAGAAATTTCATCTTCAAAACTCCTCACCGATGAAAACTCCTATCTCTACTAGCACGAAACTAGGCCCTGATCCTTCTGGGAACTCAGTGGACGTTACAGGTTATAGGGGTATGATTGGATCACTTCTGTATCTGATTGCTAGTATACCAAATATTATGTTTGCCACTTGCCTCTGTGCTCGCTATCAAGCGAATCCTAAAGAATCACATTTGGCTGCTGTTAAACGAATTTTTCGATATCTCAAAGGATCTCCATCACTTGGTCTCTGGTATCCGAAAAATTCTGAATTTGATTAAATGGTTGCAAGTTGGATCGAAAAAGTACCTCTGGGAGCTGTCAACTTCTGGGTAACAGACTTGTAAGTTGGACTTCTAAGAAGCAGAACTGTGTGTCAACTTCCACAGCAGAAGCTGAGTATGTTGTTGCTGCCAGTTGTTGTTCACAAGTTATCTGGATGAAAACTCAGCTCAGAGACTACGACTTAATATACGAAAAAATCCCAATCCTGTGTCACTCAAAGAGTGCTATTGCCATTACTGAAAATCCAGTTCAGCATTCAAAAACAAAGCACATTGATGTCAGGTATCATTTCATCAAAGATCATGTAGAGAAAGGCACAATCGAAATGTATTTTGTGTCTACTGACTTTCAACTTGCTAATATTTTCACGAAAGCTCTGGATGAAACACGTTTTAATTTCTTAGTCAGCAAGTTGGGCATGTTAAATATGTAATTTACTTAATTCTTTGATCCTCTTAGAATTCTGTCAAATTACTTATTTCTGTCTAATTTTGTCTTGCCTTATTTTTTGTCCGAACAAATCAGAAACGGCCAGAAGCCTCTGGTCGCTTCTGACGGTTTCTTTCAGAGGTACTCAGAAGCCTCTGGAAACATTTGTACCACTTTACATTGTTTGATCCAAGTGTTAACAGAAAAGGTGCACATCTTACACTTGCAAGGGGAAGAAGAATGCAATCTTCGAGGGGGAGAAGAGTAAATTTTTTTAAGCAAAATGATTTTTTTAGCAGAATGCAATTTTTGAGGGGGAGCAAATCTTACATGCTCGAGGGGGAGCTTAACAAGTCTAACTTCTGTTAGCTGTCTTTTGAACCTCTCTTTACATCACAATTTTCTTTGAATTTGTCTCTTCTGACTAACTCTTGCCGTCAAGGTTGCAAAGATGTTTCAGATTCAACTTAACTTATTTTGAAAAGATATTCTTTGACATTTGTGGTCAAAATTACTTTCTATAACCAGATATTCTTTACCTTTGCGTTTTTTTTTTGAAATTTTCTTTAATAAGTCTATCTTATTTAAATCTTGCCTTCAAGGTTATCTAAAATTTTCTTATTATTTTTAATTTCTAAAATAAATACTTGGTTTCGAATATTAAACTTTCATTTCGTACAAAACGATTTCTACCCAAATGTCTGATTTTAAAATTTTAAAAGAAATTAATTACTCTAAAAATTATTTTTTAATCAACAGTTTATCTGTTTTAAATAATGATTTTCTTTTAGTTAATTTCCTTTTAATTCTTTTGAGGAGGGAATACTCAATCGTTTTTAGGCGCTAAAACCCTTTCACTTGTCAGATCTCCTTTACACGTGTAATTCATCGTGCCCTTTCATGTTGACACGCTTGCGCGCACACCTCAGCTAACACGAACCGTTTTTGTTAGTCTCCAAATTAAAACCCTTCCATTCAAAAATCATTCGAGTACTCTCTCTATCTCATATATAAACCTCAATTTGGGAATTTCACAGTACTGTGCTTCATCATCTTCGTCAAGAATCTGAATACTTCTTAATCGGCGTTTTATTCTCACCAAAGCTTTCATCATCAATGGCGTCTCCTGTTGCAAATCCTCATGCCCATATCGACGACGGTAATTTGGTCACTTCAACAGCTGATAGTGATCCAGTTGTCAAGCTACCACTAAATCCCAACAATGTTCAGGTTCTTCTCGATCCCAACACTTATCTATCTGATTTCAGGATCATGATCGAGTTTCTGCAAAACCACTCCCTGGATCGAACCCTAACCCTAACAAATCCCAATGTTCCTGAGATATATGTGCAAGAAATCTGGCAAACAATGTTCATCAAGGATGACAATACCCTACTTGGAACCTTTGGCCATCCCAGTGAACCAGAAAATGCTGTCCAAATCCCCATATCCCGTAAGAAAGTAGCCAAGTATTTTCATCTTCGTCTACCCCAGATTGAAGTTGACGGTCAAACGGTTCACAACCCTGACCTAGAACCAAATACCACACCAGAAGCTCTTCTGGCTTTTATTCGCTTCCTAGGCTATAATGAACATCTCAATAGATTATCTGAATTCAAAAGGAAAAGGTTGCCACCAATGTGGAATGTCCTTGTCTCCATTCTGAACAAAAGCCTCACATGCAAAATTGGGTCTCTTGACCAAGCAAGCAAAAATGTTCTCACCATCATGTATGGAATGTTTGTCAACAGACCATTGGACTACGCGAGTCTTACATTTCAGGAAATGAAGGCTGCTGTTCAAACCAAAGTTTCCCTCCAGAACCAAAGGAAACCACTTCCAGCTTTAATGTTCCCACGATTTCTCTCACTATTTACCTTTTCCACTATTGGTGCTTTAGAAGCTTCTTTGATTCAGCCGTTCTGCAAAATAGCCTCCATGAGCTCCCACAAGCCAACAATCGACAACAATGGTTATTCTGCTCCCAGAGATCTCTCCAGGTACATGCTTGATCTTATTCCTTCAACCTCTCCAACTCTCATATTTTATAAACGTTCTATGATATTCTCAGAACAGAGAGTCCCTACCCCAGAGCACTTAGAGCCAAGATTAGAAAGTGAAGGGTCAAGTGAGTCTGAGTTTGAAAAGAATTTGAGTGACCACCAGAGAGTTTCTACCCATCCTGACCTCTTATTGCAAGAAGGTACAGAAGATGTCCATCGTGACACATTTGAGGGACTCTCTCCAAGTTCCCCACGGGTACCCACATCTCCTGAGGTAGATGCCAACACATCTACACTCATTGAAAAAGGACAACCCAGTCCAAACCACCCAGAGCCAAACCGATCAGAGGGAATTCTTTGTTCCTCTGAATCAAGCACAACAGAGGAATCCACCTCATCTTCATCATCCTCTCAAAAGGGTGATGATGAAAATATAAGAGTTCCATTACCCAGAACTCACCACTACCCACATAAAACGTTGATGTCTTCGTGACCAACGATATCATAGGACAACCAGAAGGCACGTCCATGCCTTCTGTTAGATTAGATGCTGATGAAGTCCTATCAGAGGGGTTACAGCAACAGGATACACTACTTACCGGGGTCTTTTCCCAATATTGTGGTAAGCACACTGTCTTCACCGACCCACCTTCTGATGATGGGAAAAAGGCTGAAACAGTCAGAACAACCGAAGAGGAGCCTATGAATAACAACCCTCGACGACAGGTTGGAAGTCCCTCCACACTCAAGATACAATGGGCTCCATTCGTTGGAGATGCACCGGTTACCCCTTCTGATTTTGTCACAAATGCAGCGTTCAAGGCATTTGCTGATCAAATTCAGAGATCTGTGGAAGATCTAAAATCATCCATGGTTTCTCAGCAACAAACTCTCACAGCCATTCAAGCCAACAAGCAACTCAGAATCAAACATTGGAGGCTATCAGAAAGCTTTTATCTGAGAATGCAGAGGCTCAGCAAAATTCTGCTAATGCTCACTTCCTGGCTCTGGACTGCTGGCATTAAATCCAATGCAGAGGCCATATTTAACCTTCCCTCAGAAATACCTACCCCAGAGGTCACAATCTCTGCTGCTGAATATGGATCGTTTGTTGCTGACATCCATTAACTCATACAGGCCGTTTTTCCGTCCGAAGATGCTTCTTCCTCTGCCTCTTCTTTGGTCAAAAAGTCGGATATGGCACAATTTCAAAAGGCAATGATTGACCGCATCAGTTCTCTGACCTCCAAATATGCCTCCAAAACTAACTCCAGCAACTCTCACATGGATCAAAAGCTCACCACTTTGGAAACCTTAGTTTCAAAGCTCTCTTCTCTGGTACGTGCCTTATCTGTCTCCTTTGAAGACAAAAAGAAAGCTAAAGAAGCTCGGGCATGCAAAAAGGCTGAGCTAAAACGCAAAAGGTCTGAGGATCCGGATCCTGATTCTCAGAAGGGGGAGAACATGGATAATATAAAGAAGATGAAAACCGAAATGGGTCAGAAGATGGGAACAAGAAAAAGGCAAAGCTTCATCCTCCTCACCTTCTGCACCTCTTCCCTCTAAGCAAACTCCGTTAACGCCTACTCCTCTAGCCACTCATCGAGGTCCCCTGCCCAAGGATCCTGAAATTGCTAAATTTATACTGGAGGTAATAAAGAATACTAAAACACAATCTCAACCAGCCAGAGTAGAGGCAGCTAAAGCAGAAGCTGCTAGAGCAGAAACAACTAAAGCAGAAGCTGCCAGAGCAGAAGCTACTAAAGCAGAAGCTGCCAGAGCAGAAGCTATGAGAACAGAAGAAGCCAGAGGTAAGGCAGCCAGAGCCGAAGCAACCAGAACAGAAGAAGAAAATATATTAAGGTCTGAGGCTGAACAAAAGGCTAAGTCTAAATCTGTAAAAGCTAAGGAAGAAGCCCTAAAAGCCATAGCTGAAGCTGAGAAAGCCATGGCTCAGGCAGAAAAAGAGAGGGAAGAAGCTGAAAAGGCAAAAGAAGCTGCTGAAAGGGCACGTGCCAATCTTGAAGAAGCAAAAAGGAAAGAGTCTGCAAAATTCAGAGCTGCTAATGAAGAAAAGATGCAGAAGTTGGGAAGACTTGAGCTACCCAACTTAGAAATCAAAAATAAGCACATGTATGCCCCTGCGGATCAGATATACTTAATGATGCCGAATTTTTCAAACGATTATCAAGTTAGTGATGAGATCAAAGAAAAATTCATAACTCACAGGCAATCACAGAAGGAGGCTTATTCCACTGTCCTAATCAAGACCATTTCATATAGGCATACACAATACGAACAAACACCCATCTGGTACGCAATTTATAAAGTTGTAAGAGAAGACAACAAATCATCCTACTTCTGTGACAATGACTTGTTGTCAATCAATCCCTCTGATCTGTTAACTCTGGAGAAATTCATGAAGACTCGAATGAACAGAGGGAGTGAAAATCAAAACAAAGTTGCTTACTTCCGTATCATTGACTGTATGAAGTCTTTTATTCGATACAGAAGGCAAGTAGACTTCCAAATGGGCTTGAACTACAAAGTAGATAACTTGTGTATCTCTGCACCAAATGATAATCAATGCACTAAGGATTGGGAAAGTGTTAACTCAACCAGAAGTCAGAATTGTGTTCAGAAGGCCGAGCAGAAAAAGCTTCTTCAGAATCAAAGACGCTCACAGATACAATACTTCAACTATAGAGCCTATGAAAGAACAGCGAAGCTACACGTGCAGCATTCTGATTTTCATACTTAGGGGGAGATTGTTAGACCTCCTTTCGAAAGAAGTATGAATCATAATTAAGAAAGTTCATATGCATTCGGTGACGTGGCAGGCACACCCTCCGTGTGTAACTTAGTTTGTTATACACTTGCTTACGTGTCTAGTTGTAATAGGCTAGGTAGTTGACTTTCAATATTGTAATGGTATAAATAGCTCAATCTCAGTTTGTAATAGTATCGATTTGAAATACAATATTTGAGAGCTGAATTGTGCACACTCTTATTTATCATTCAAAAGTATTTCAATACGAATTACAATTGTTCTTCATATCTGTTCTTACTAATTGTACTGTTTATCATAGATCTACTTGCTTCCGCTCTTATTTTCGTATTAGATCTATCGATTAATAGTTAGAAAGGGATCTGGATTCCAACACTTATTTGTAACTAATCTGAAAGGACCCATATTCAAATGGGTACCTAAAACCAAGTAATTGTTTTTGTAGATTCGTCATGCGTGGTTCTTAGATTCTGGATGTTCAAGACACATGACACAATTTAAGAATATGTTGACTAAATATAGAGGAACAATCAATTTTGTAGACGTTATGGAATGATAAAGAAGGGAGATGTCACAATCATGAAAGTTTTATATGTGCAAGGATTAAGGCATAATCTTTTCAGCATAAGTCAGTTTGGTGATAGTATTTCACTGTTCATTTTGATACATAGTTTTGTCATATTTTGAACTCAGAGAACAAAAGAGCTTTAACTACATACAGAGATGGAGATTTGTATACTTTCACTTTCACATATGATGGTCAACTTAAAGACATTTGTTATATTTCTAAGACAATTATTGAAGTCAGAGAAAAGATAGAAAAGAGACTTGACAAACTAATGAAGCTTAGAGAAGTTACAGATGCTATCTTAAGAGTCATTTCTCAAACAGCTCCCATCTGATAAAATTACAATACTTCAACTATAGAGCCTATGAAAGAACAGCGAAGCTACAAGTGCAGAATTCTGATTTTCATACTTAGGGGGAGATTGTTAGACCTCTTTTCTAAAGAAGTATGAATCATAATTAAGCAAGTTCATATGCATCCGGTGACGTGGCAGGCACACCCTCCGTGTGTAACTTAGTTTGTTATACACTTGCTTACGTGTCTAGTTGTAATAGGCTAGGTACTTGACTTTCAATATTGTAATGGTATAAATTGCTCAATCTCAGTTTGTAATAGTATCGATTTGAAATACAATATTTGAGAGCTGAATTGTGTACACTCTTGTTTATCATTCAAAAGTATTTCAATACGAACTACAATTGTTCTTCATATCTGTTCTTACTAATTGTACTGTTTATCATAGATCTACTTGCTTCCGCTCTTATTTTCGTATTAGATCTATCGATTAATAGTTAGAAAGGGATCTGGGTTCCAACACTCTTTTGTAACTAATCTGAAAGGACCCATATTCAAATGGGTACCTAAAACCAAGTAATTGTTTTTGTAGATTCGTCATGCGTGGTTCTTAGATTCTGGATGTCCAAGACACATGACACAATTTAAGAATATGTTGACTAAATATATAGAGAGATATAGAGGAACAATCAATTTTGGAGAGGTTATGGAATGTTAAAGAAGGGAGATGTCACAATTATGAAAGTTTTATATGTGCAAGGATTAAGGCATAATCTTTTCAGCATAAGTCAGTTTGGTGATAGTATTTCACTGTTCATTTTGATACATAGTTTTGTCATATTTTGAACTCAGAGAACAAAAGAGCTTTAACTTCATACAGAGATGGAGATTTGTATACTTTCACTTTCACCGATGATGGTCAACTTAAAGACATTTGTTATATTTCTAAGACAATGATTGAAGAAGGATGGTTGTGGCATAGAAGATTGTCACATCTAAACTTCAAGGCAATAGATGACCTTGTGAAGATCAACTCAGTTGTAGGACTTCCCAAGATCAGATTCACAAAGAACTCAATGTGCTCTTCATGTGAAACGGGAAAAATGATGAAAAGTTCTCACAAGCTAAAGATGGAATCTTCATGCAAATCACCTCTGGAAATGCGACGTATGGATCTCAGAGGTCCTATAGAACTTAAATCATCAGTAGAAAGAAATATGTCTTGATCATAGTAGATGAGTACTTAACATATACATGGGTTGAATTTTTAATACAAAAATCTGAAGCTTCAGAGATTATCATTGCATTTCTGAAGAAAATTCAAGCTCTTCTTCAACTACCTATTCAGAAGATCAGAAGTGATAATGGTACAGAGTTTAAGAACGAAAAGCTAGAATCTTATCTTATCTCGGTGGGCATTTCTCATAACTTTCAAAAACAAAAACTCCGCAACATAATGGAGTAGTTGAAAGAAGAAATAGAACTCTATTTGAAGCAGCAAGGACCATGCCTCCTTTCTCAGAATTACCTATGTTTCTATGAGTAGAAGTTATTTTCGCTGCTTGTTTTACATAAAACAGGACAATTCTGAACAAAAGATTATTCAAAACTGCTTATGAGATAATTTTCAAAAGAAAGCCTAATATGAAGTTCTTTCATGTTATTGGATGTAGATGTTTTGTACTTAATGACAAAGACAACCTATGAAAATCAGACAAGAATGCAACATCTGGAACAATTATTGGATATTCTACAATATCAAAGGCTTTCAGAGTTTACAACACGAAAACCAGGACTGTCATAGAAAGCATCAACGCAACATTTGATGACTTCACTTGACTTCCGAACAAAACATTTCAAAATCCAGACTTAACCAACACTCTAAACTTCTAGATTCAGAGAAGAAGTCAAATGAGAAATTAATCACTAACATTGATAATAAATCAACTAAATCAAAACTAGAACTATTATTGCAAGACTTATTTGATGTATTTCTTAACATCCTTGCAAAATTTCAAAATCCTAATCTACCCAGAGATGATCCTATACCAGAAGTTCCAATCACATCAAATATTTTTGGACCAATAGCTTCACCCTTATCTTCAACAATACCTAATTCTGAAGCTCAATATGATAATTCTGAAGATACACTTCCAGAGTTAATTCCATTTGTTGAGGGGGAGCACTTAGATGTCAACTCAGAGATACATCCTGAGATAGAAGTTCAAGCAATAACTAACGAAAATGATGATCAGAACAAATTAACAAATGTTAAGCCACTTCAAATCTGAAGAAGTGGACAAAAGCTCATCCTTTGCATCAAATTATTGGTGATTCTAGAAGTGGAGTGAAAACAAGGTCTGCTACTACTAATGCGTGTTTATATATCAACTTTATGAGTAGTATTGAACCTAAGAAGCCATGTGAAGCACTTCAATATCCAGACTGTGTTTTAGCAATGCAAGACGAACTTCTGCAATTTAAAAGAAACAAATTCTGGAGGATTGTTAGACCTCTTTTCTAAAGAAGTATGAATCATAATTAAGCAAGTTCATATGCATCCGGTGACGTGGCAGCCACACCCTCCGTGTGTAACTTAGTTTGTTATACACTTGCTTACGTGTCTAGTTGTAATAGGCTAGGTACTTGACTTTCAATATTGTAATGGTATAAATAGCTCAATCTCAGTTTGTAATAGTATCGATTTGAAATACAATATTTGAGAGTTGAATTGTGCACACTCTTGTTTATCATTCAAAAGTATTTCAATACGAACTACAATTGTTCTTCATATCTGTTCTTACTAATTGTACTGTTTATCATAGATCTACTTGCTTCCGCTCTTATTTTCGTATTAGATCTATCGATTAATAGTTAGAAAGGGATCTGAGTTCCAACACCTCTTTTGTAACTAATCTGAAAGGACCCATATTCAAATGGGTACCTAAAACCAAGTAATTGTTTTTGTAGTCACAATTTAAGAATATGTTGACTAACTATATAGAGAGATATGGAGGAACAATCAATTTTGGAGAGGTTATGGAATGTTAAAGAAGGGAGATGTCACAATCATGAAAGTTTTATATGTGCAAGGATTAAGGCATAATCTTTTCAGCATAAGTCAGTTTGGTGATAGTATTTCACTGTTCATTTTGATACATAGTTTTGTCATATTTTGAACTCAGAGAACAAAAGAGCTTTAACTACATACAAAGATGGAGATTTGTATACTTTCACTTTCACAGATGATGGCCAATTTAAAGACATTTGTTATATTTCTAAGACAATGATTGAAGAAGGATGGTTGTGGCATAGAAGATTGTCACATCTAAACTTCAAGGCAATAGATGACCTTGTGAAGATCAACTCAGTTGTAGGACTTCCCAAGATCAGATTCACAAAGAACTCAATGTGCTCTTCATGTGAAACGGGAAAAATGATGAAAAGTTCTCACAAGCTAAAGATGGAATCTTCATGCAAATCACCTCTGGAAATGCGACGTATGGATCTCAGAGGTCCTATTAGAACTTAAATCATCAGTGGAAAGAAATATGTCTTGATCATAGTAGATGAGTACTTAACATATACATGGGTTGAATTTTTAATACAAAAATCTGAAGCTTCAGAGATTATCATTGCATTTCTGAAGAAAATTCAAGCTCTTCTTCAACTACCTATTCAGAAGATCAGAAGTGATAATGGCACAGAGTTTAAGAACGAACAGCTAGAATCTTATCTTATCTCTGTGGGCATTTCTCATAACTTTGAAAAACAAAAACTCGTCAACATAATGGAGTAGTTGAAAGAAGAAATAGAACTCTATTTGAAGCAGCAAGAACCATGCCTCCTTTCTTAGAATTACCTATGTTTCTATGAGCAGAAGTCATTTCCGCTGCTTGTTTTACACAAAACAGGACAATTCTGAACAAAAGATTATTCAAAACTGCTTATGAGATAATTTTCAAAAGAAAGCCTAATATGAAGTTCTTTAATGTTTTTGGATGTAGATGTTTTGTACTTAATGACAAAGACAACCTATGAAAATCAGACAAGAAAGCAACATCTGGAACAATTATTGGATATTCTACAAGATCAAAGGCTTTCAGAGTTTACAACACGAAAACCAGGACTGTCATAGAAAGCATCAACGCGACATTTGATGACTTCACTTGACTTCCGAACAAAACAGTTCAAAATCCAGACTTAACCAACACTCTGAACTTCTAGATTCAGAGAAGGAGTCAAATGAGAAATTAATCACTAACATTGATAATAAATCAACTAAATCAAAACTAGAACTATTATTGCAAGACTTATTTGATGTATTTATTAACATCTTTGCAAAATTTTGAGAATCCTAATCTACCCAGAGATGATCCTATATCAGAAGTTCCAATCACATCAAATATTTTTGGACTAATAGCTTCACCCTTATCTTCAACAATACCTAATTCTGAAGCTCAATCTGATAATTCTGAAGATACACTTCCAGAGTTAATTCCATTTGTTGAGGGGGAGCACTTAGATGTCAACTCAGAGATACATCCTGAGATAGAAGTTCAAGCAATAACTAACGAAATTGATGATCAGAACAAATTAACAAATGTTAAGCCACTTGCAAATCTGAAGAAGTGGACAAAAGCTCATCCTTTGCATCAAATTATTGGTGATTCTAGAAGTGGAGTGAAAACAAGGTCTGCTATTGTTAATGCGTGTTTATATGTCAACTTTCTGAGTAGTATTGAACCTAAGAAGCCATGTGAAGCACTTCAATATCCAGACTGTGTTTTAGCAATGCAAGACAAACTTCTGCAATTTAAAAGAAACAAATTCTGGAATTGTTAGACCTCTTTTCTAAAGAAGTATGAATCATAATTAAGCAAGTTCATATGCATCCGGTGACGTGGCAGGCACACCCTTCGTGTGTAACCTAGTTTGTTATACACTTGCTTACGTGTCTAGTTGTAATAGGCTAGGTACTTGCCTTTCAATATTGTAATGGTATAAATAGCTCAATCTCAGTTTGTAATAGTATCGATTTGAAATACAATATTTGAGAGTTGAATTGTGCACACTCTTGTTTATCATTCAAAAGTATTTCAATACGAATTACAATTGTTCTTCATATCTGTTCTTACTAATTGTACTGTTTATGATAGATCTACTTGCTTCCGCTCTTATTTTCGTATTAGATCTATCGATTAATAGTTAGAAAGGGATCTGAGTTCCAACACCTCTTTTGTAACTAATCTGAAAGGACCCATATTCAAATGGGTACCAAAAACCAAGTAATTGTTTTTGTAGATCCGTCATGTGTGGTTCTTAGATTCTGGATGTTCAAGACACCTGACACAATTTAAGAATATGTTGACTAACTATATAGAGAGATATGGAGGAACAATCAATTTTGGAGAGGTTATGGAATGTTAAAGAAGGGAGATGTCACAATCATGAAAGTTTTATATGTGCAAGGATTAAGGCATAATCTTTTCAGCATAAGTCAGTTTGGTGATAGTATTCCACTGTTCATTTTGATACATAGTTTTGTCATATTTTGAACTCAGAGAACAAAAGAGCTTTAACTACATACAAAGATGGAGATTTGTATACTTTCACTTTCACAGATGATGGCCAATTTAAAGACATTTGTTATATTTCTAAGACAATGATTGAAGAAGGATGGTTGTGGCATAGAAGATTGTCACATCTAAACTTCAAGGCAATAGATGACCTTGTGAAGAACAACTCAGTTGTAGGACTTCCCAAGATCAGATTCACAAAGAACTCAATGAGCTCTTCATGTGAAACGGGAAAAATGATGAAAAGTTCTCACAAGCTAAAGATGGAATCTTCATGCAAATCACCACTGGAAATGCGACGTATGGATCTCAGAGGTCCTATTAGAACTTAAATCATCAGTGGAAAGAAATATGTATTGATCATAGTAGATGAGTACTTAACATATACATGGGTTGAATTTTTAATACAAAAATCTGAAGCTTCAGAGATTATCATTGCATTTCTGAAGAAAATTCAAGCTCTTCTTCAACTACCTATTCAGAAGATCAGAAGTGATAATGGCACAGAGTTTAAGAACGAACAACTAGAATCTTATCTTATCTCTGTGGGCATTTCTCATAACTTTCAAAAACAAAAACTCCTCAACATAATGGAGTAGTTGAAAGAAGAAATAGAACTCTATTTGAAGCAGCAAGGACCATGCCTCCTTTCTTAGAATTACCTATGTTTCTATGAGCAGAAGTCATTTCCGCTGCTTGTTTTACACAAAACAGGACAATTCTGAACAAAAGATTATTCAAAACTGCTTATGAGATAATTTTCAAAAGAAAGCCTAATATGAAGTTCTTTCATGTTTTTGGATGTAGATGTTTTGTACTTAATGACAAAGACAACCTATGAAAATCAGACAAGAAAGCAACATCTGGAACAATTATTGGATATTCTACAAGATCAAAGGCTTTCAGAGTTTACAACACGAAAACCAGGACTGTCATAGAAAGCATCAACGCAACATTTGACGACTTCACTTGACTTCCGAACAAAACAGTTCAAAATCCAGACTTAACCAACACTCTGAACTTCTAGATTCAAAGAAGGAGTCAAATGAGAAATTAATCACTAACATTGATAATAAATCAACTAAATCAAAACTAGAACTATTATTGCAAGACTTATTTGATGTATTTCTTAACATCTTTGCAAAATTTCAGAATCCTAATCTACCCAGAGATGATCCTATATCAGAAGTTCCAATCACATCAAATATTTTTGGACTAATAGCTTCACCCTTATCTTCAACAATACCTAATTCTGAAGCTCAATCTGATAATTCTGAAGATACACTTCCAGAGTTAATTCCATTTGTTGAGGGGGAGCACTTAGATGTCAACTCAGAGATACATCCTGAGATAGAAGTTCAAGCAATAACTAACGAAAATGATGATCAGAACAAATTAACAAATGTTAAGCCACTTGCAAATCTGAAGAAGTGGACAAAAGCTCATCCTTTGCATCAAATTATTGGTGATTCTAGAAGTGGAGTGAAAACAAGGTCTGCTATTGCTAATGCGTGTTTATATGTCAACTTTATGAGTAGTATTGAACCTAAGAAGCCATGTGAAGCATTTCAATATCCAGACTGTGTTTTAGCAATGCAAGACAAACTTCTGCAATTTAAAAGAAACAAATTCTGGAGGATTGTTAGACCTCTTTTCTAAAGAAGTATGAATCATAATTAAGCAAGTTCATATGCATCCGGTGACGTGGCAGGCACACCCTTCGTGTGTAACCTAGTTTGTTATACACTTGCTTACGTGTCTAGTTGTAATAGGCTAGGTACTTGACTTTCAATATTGTAATGGTATAAATAGCTCAATCTCAGTTTGTAATAGTATCGATTTGAAATACAATATTTGAGAGTTGAATTGTGCACACTCTTGTTTATCATTCAAAAGTATTTCAATACGAATTACAATTGTTCTTCATATCTGTTCTTACTAATTGTACTGTTTATGATAGATCTACTTACTTCCGTTCTTATTTTCGTATTAGATCTATCGATTAATAGTTAGAAAGGGATCTGAGTTCCAACACCTCTTTTGTAACTAATCTGAAAGGACCCATATTCAAATGGGTACCTAAAACCAAGTAATTGTTTTTGTAGATCCGTCATGTGTGGTTCTTAGATTCTGGATGTTCAAGACACCTGACACAATTTAAGAATATGTTGACTAACTATATAGAGAGATATGGAGGAACAATCAATTTTGGAGAGGTTATGGAATGTTAAAGAAGGGAGATGTCACAATCATGAAAGTTTTATATGTGCAAGGATTAAGGCATAATCTTTTCAGCATAAGTCAGTTTGGTGATAGTATTTCACTGTTCATTTTGATACATAGTTTTGTCATATTTTGAACTCAGAGAACAAAAGAGCTTTAACTACATACAAAGATGGAGATTTGTATACTTTCACTTTCACAGATGATGGCCAATTTAAAGACATTTGTTATATTTCTAAGACAATGATTGAAGAAGGATGGTTGTGGCATAGAAGATTGTCACATCTAAACTTCAAGGCAATAGATGACCTTGTGAAGAACAACTCAGTTGTAGGACTTCCCAAGATCAGATTCACAAAGAACTCAATGAGCTCTTCATGTGAAACGGGAAAAATGATGAAAAGTTCTCACAAGCTAAAGATGGAATCTTCATGCAAATCACCTCTGGAAATGCGACGTATGGATCTCAGAGGTCCTATTAGAACTTAAATCATCAGTGGAAAGAAATATGTCTTGATCATAGTAGATGAGTACTTAACATATACATGGGTTGAATTTTTAATACAAAAATCTGAAGCTTCAGAGATTATCATTGCATTTCTGAAGAAAATTCAAGCTCTTCTTCAACTACCTATTCAGAAGATCAGAAGTGATAATGGCACAGAGTTTAAGAACGAACAGCTAGAATCTTATCTTATCTCTGTGGGCATTTCTCATAACTTTGAAAAACAAAAACTCCTCAACATAATGGAGTAGTTGAAAGAAGAAATAGAACTCTATTTGAAGCAGCAAGAACCATGCCTCCTTTCTTAGAATTACCTATGTTTCTATGAGCAGAAGTCATTTCCGCTGCTTGTTTTACACAAAACAGGACAATTCTGAACAAAAGATTATTCAAAACTGCTTATGAGATAATTTTCAAAAGAAAGCCTAATATGAAGTTCTTTCATGTTTTTGGATGTAGATGTTTTGTACTTAATGACAAAGACAACCTATGAAAATCAGACAAGAAAGCAACATCTGGAACAATTATTGGATATTCTACAAGATCAAAGGCTTTCAGAGTTTACAACACGAAAACCAGGACTGTCATAGAAAGCATCAACGCAACATTTGATGACTTCACTTGACTTCCGAACAAAACAGTTCAAAATCCAGACTTAACCAACACTCTGAACTTCTAGATTCAGAGAAGGAGTCAAATGAGAAATTAATCACTAACATTGATAATAAATCAACTAAATCAAAACTAGAACTATTATTGCAAGACTTATTTGATGTATTTATTAACATCTTTGCAAAATTTTGAGAATCCTAATCTACCCAGAGATGATCCTATATCAGAAGTTCCAATCACATCAAATATTTTTGGACTAATAGCTTCACCCTTATCTTCAACAATACCTAATTCTGAAGCTCAATCTGATAATTCTGAAGATACACTTCCAGAGTTAATTCCATTTGTTGAGGGGGAGCACTTAGATGTCAACTCAGAGATACATCCTGAGATAGAAGTTCAAGCAATAACTAACGAAAATGATGATCAGAACAAATTAACAAATGTTAAGCCACTTGCAAATCTGAAGAAGTGGACAAAAGCTCATCCTTTGCATCAAATTATTGGTGATTCTAGAAGTGGAGTGAAAACAAGGTCTGCTATTGCTAATGCGTGTTTATATGTCAACTTTATGAGTAGTATTGAACCTAAGAAGCCATGTGAAGCATTTCAATATCCAGACTGTGTTTTAGCAATGCAAGACAAACTTCTGCAATTTAAAAGAAACAAATTCTGGAGGATTGTTAGACCTCTTTTCTAAAGAAGTATGAATCATAATTAAGCAAGTTCATATGCATCCGGTGACGTGGCAGGCACACCCTCCGTGTGTAACTTAGTTTGTTATACACTTGCTTACGTGTCTAGTTGTAATAGGCTAGGTACTTGACTTTCAATATTGTAATGGTATAAATAGCTCAATCTCAGTTTGTAATAGTATCGACTTGAAACACAATATTTGAGAGTTGAATTGTGCACACTCTTGTTTATCATTCAAAAGTATTTCAATACAAATTACAATTGTTCTTCATATCTGTTCTTACTAATTGTACTGTTTATCATAGATCTACTTGCTTCCGCTCTTATATTCGTATTAGATCTATCGATTAATAGTTAGAAAGGGATCTGAGTTCCAACACCTCTTTTGTAACTAATCTGAAAGGACCCATATTCAAATGGGTACCTAAAACCAAGTAATTGTTTTTGTAGATCCGTCATGTGTGGTTCTTAGATTCTGGATGTTCAAGACACCTGACACAATTTAAGAATATGTTGACTAACTATATAGAGAGATATGGAGGAACAATCAATTTTGGAGAGGTTATGGGATGTTAAAGAAGGGAGATGTCACAATCATGAAAGTTTTATATGTGCAAGGATTAAGGCATAATCTTTTCAGCATAAGTCAGTTTGGTGATAGTATTTCACTGTTCATTTTGATACATAGTTTTGTCATATTTTGAACTCAGAGAACAAAAGAGCTTTAACTACATACAAAGATGGAGATTTGTATACTTTCACTTTCACAGATGATGGTCAATTTAAAGACATTTGTTATATTTCTAAGACAATGATTGAAGAAGGATGGTTGTGGCATAGAAGATTGTCACATCTAAACTTCAAGGCAATAGATGACCTTGTGAAGAACAACTCAGTTGTAGGACTTCCCAAGATCAGATTCACAAAGAACTCAATGTGCTCTTCATGTGAAACGGGAAAAATGATGAAAAGTTCTCACAAGCTAAAGATGGAATCTTCATGCAAATCACCTCTGGAAATGCGACGTATGGAACTCAGAGGTCCTATTAAAACTGAAATCATCAGTGGAAAGAAATATGTCTTGATCATAGTAGATGAGTACTTAACATATACATGGGTTGAATTTTTAATACAAAAATCTGAAGCTTCAGAGATTATCATTGCATTTCTGAAGAAAATTCAAGCTCTTCTTCAACTACCTATTCAGAAGATCAGAAGTGATAATGGCACAGAGTTTAAGAACGAATAGCTAGAATCTTATCTTATCTCTGTGGGCATTTCTCATAACTTTCAACAACAAAAACTCCTCAACATAATGGAGTAGTTGAAAGAAGAAATAGAACTCTATTTGAAGCAGCAAGGACCATGCCTCCTTTCTCAGAATTACCTATGTTTCTATGAGTAGAAGTCATTTCCGCTGCTTGTTTTACACAAAACAGGACAATTCTGAACAAAAGATTATTCAAAACTGCTTATGAGATAATTTCCAAGAGAAAGCCTAATATGCAGTTCTTTCATGTTTTTAGATGTAGATGTTTTGTACTTAATGACAAAGACAACCTAAAAAAATCAGACAAGAAAGCAACACCTGGAACAATTATTGGATATTCTACAAGATCAAAGGCTTTCAGAGTTTACAACAAGAAAACCAGGACTGTCATAGAAAGCATCAACGCAACATTTGATGACTTCACTTGACTTCCGAACAAAACAATTCAAAATCCAGACTTAAACAACACTCTGAACTTCTAGATTTAGAGAAGGAGTCAAATGAGAAATTAATCACTAACATTGATAATAAATCAACTAAATCAAAACTAGAACTATTATTGCAAGACTTATTTGATGTATTTGTCAACATCTCTGCAAAATTTCGAAATCCTAATCTACCCAGAGATGATCCTATACCAGAAGTTCCAATCACATCAAATATTTTTAGACCAATAGCTTCACCCTTATCTTCAACAATACCTAATTCTGAAGCTCAATTCGATAATTCTGAAGACACACTTCTAGAGTTAATTCCATTTGTTGAGGGGGAGCACTCAGATGTCAACTCAGAGATACATCCTGAGATAGAAGTTCAAGCAATAACTGACGAAAATGATGATCAGAACAAATTAACAAATGTTAAGCCACTTGCAAATCTGAAGAAGTGGACAAAAGCTCATCCTTTGCATCAAATTATTGGTGATTCTAGAAGTGGAGTGAAAACAAGGTATGCTACTGCTAATGCGTGTTTGTATGTCAACTTTATGAGTAGTATTGAACCTAAGAAGCCATGTAAAGCCCTTCCATATCCAGACTGTGTTTTAGCAATGCAAGACGAACTTCTGCAATTTAAAAGAAATAAAGTCTGGAGGATCATTCCAAGACCCAAAAGAAAAATCCATCATTGGAACCAAATGGGTATTCAGAAATAAGAAAGATGTGAATGGAATTGTGGTAAGGAACAAAGTAAGGCTTGTAGAAAAAGGTTATTGTCAACAAGAAGGCATTATTTATGTAGAAACATTTGCTCCAGTTGCAAGATTAGAAGCAATCAGAATTTTCCTAGCATATGCAGCTCATAAAAATCTGAAGGTATACCAGATGGATGTCAAATGTGCATTTTTGAATGGTCCCTGAAGGGTTTGAAAGCAAAGAGTTTCCTGATCATATCTATGTACTAGACAAGGCTTTGTATGGACTTAAACAGGCTCCTGAAGCATGGTATGAGACTCGTAGCAAATTTCTTCTCAAATCTAGATTTAAAAGAGGTACAGTAGATATTACTCTATTATGAAGAAACAAGGTGAGGATTTAATCTTGATACAGATATATGTTGATGACATAATTTTTGGCTCTACTAATCCTAAACTTTGGAAAAACTTTGAGACTATTATGCAAACATAGTTTGAAATGGGTATGATGGGTGAGTTAAAAAAATTTCATGGTATTCAAGTGAAACAACTACCCACTGGCATATTCATTAATCAAGCAAAGTACATCAAAGATGTATTTAAAAAGTATAATATGTCTGATTCTTCAACAATAAAGACACCAAGGGCCATTGGAGTTAAATTAGATGCAGACTTAAGTGGTTAGTCTATAGATCAGAAAAACTACAAAGGTGTGATTGGTTCTTTATTGTATTTAACTGCTAGTAGACATGATATTATGTTTGCAACATGTGTGTGTGCAAGATATCAAGCTAATTCAAAGGAATCACACCTTGGTGTAGTAAAGAGAATATTAAGATATCTTAAAGGTTCACTAACATTGGGCCTTTGGTATCCTAAAAACTATTGATTTGAGCTAACAACTTTCACAGTTGCAGATCATGGTAAATAAAAATTCGACAGGAAGAACACTTCTGGATCATGTCAATTTCTAGGAGATAAGTTGATAAGTTGGACATCAAAGAACAAAATTGTGTTTCAACTTTTACTGAAGAAGCAGAGTATGTGGCTGCAACTAGCTGTTGTTCACAAGTTCTCTGGATGCAAACTCAACTTAAGGATTATGACTATAAATTTTACAAAATTCCATTATAACCTTCATCGTTCTCGTGTCTCGAAGATCTTCATGGTTCTCGCATCACACCGGCCTTCGTGTGATGCGAGTTAATGCCTTAGTGAAATTTTTGTGGGATTTCTTCATCAACTTTTTTGTCCCTTTCTCTCTATAGTGCATTAATGCACATTATTTTTCTAACGTGGTTTTACACATAAACAAATGGCGGCTATCCAAGACCCAAATGCATCCGATGACGAGAACCCAATGCCATCCGTCCGATCATTGGCCCCAAGTGTTTCAACCGGCAATCTCGATGATAACTTCATGCTTCAAAAGGACATGAAGGATTTCGATGCCAACAACCATCAGTTTGACTTTCGCATGCGGCTTCAACATCCCGTCATAATGGAAATCATCAAAGGCCATCCTCTCCGACATGCATTTACATGACGACCCAAGTCCCAACATTCTACTTTCAACAATTCTGGCACACGCTGGAATATTACCCGATCAAGGGCGACTATCACTTCACGACCCAAATAGATGAATACGCAACACGTCTGGCCCCATCCCGACTACACTGTGCTCTTCGCCTCCTAGCAAAAGATGCCTTTCCCGGTCGCCAATATTACGAAGATGTTGCCACTAATGTCGAACTTTGTCAAGATTTCACAGCCCTCAAATAAAATACTGAACTCAACAACACCATCCAGTTCACGGTAATGCAGCTACCAACACTGTGGTATACACTCTTTTCCTTAGTCAACCGATGCCTAACCTCGAAACACACTGGGTGGACTGGGTTAGTGCTTCCGTTCTCCGCATCTTCCACGACATCGCCTTCAACCGCCACCACGACTATGCCGCCCTGATATGGTGTGATCTAATCGATGTGGTCCAAGACAAGGGTACCGACAAAGCTCGTAAGTTCGTCTCCTTCCAAAGGTTCCTGCAGATCATCATCCGCATCATGATGCACACTCAATGAGACACCCCCACCGAGAAGGTACCCCCCCCCCCCCGGCCCTTACTTTGTACAACACTTACTTAAGATTTCCACCGGTGCCTTTGCTCGCCAAATGCCTATCCCAGAAGCCCTACTTGCCTACGCTGATCAAGATGCACCAAGTGTGATAGCGTATAGGACATAACATGGCCTAGTGGCCCCTCCAGCACCGGAGGGAACTCCCCAAGAGCTGCCCCATGAGGAAAATCTAGAGATTGTGAGGGTCCTAGGAACTTAGATGATCAAGTTCAGGAACCAAGGGGTCTTGAACTGGGTGGATTGAGAGAAAATGAGGTACGGGGTGATTACATGGGTGGTGTATCTGGTCAGTCGATTCCAACTCTTGCTCAAACCAAGACCTCCATTTCCATCATCTTTGAAGCTCCTCTTGCTACTACCTCTCAACCAACAACGTTAACCGCCTGCATTCCTCGAGTCAAGATCCCTGTACACTGTCGGACTTCATGACGGGTCCGATGTTTCTTCTTCCTAATCTGAAACCATAGCAGCTGAACAAAGATGTTGTATTCACCCAAGTCGACCGACAACACTCTGTCACCTACACCTCTTCTGACAGCTTTGACACCGAGCCAGTTGCTCAAATCCCAGCCCCTGAAATAACCAGCTCTGGAGATATAAGGAGAAAGGAAGGAGTACAAGTAGAAAAATATAATGTGAGCGTATGGGAAGGGACGTTAAAAAATATACTCGAGAGTTAGAGTGTCCCAGCCATAAATAGCCAGGTAGCAACATATGCTATCGACACTCATCCTTTGCCCCCCCCCCCCAAGCCACTCCGGTATCTCTTAACAGATGTCGGTTTCACAAATGTTGGCAGACTTAGCTTTTTATCTATCGACCCTCCAATAGCGAGGTGCTGCTATTGAAAATGGAAGATGTTACCTGTAGTCTTCGACTTTAATTCCACGAACGTCGAGTCTAGAGCTCCCACTAGTTAGGACACGAGTAGACACTTCTACCGCTAACCTTTGTGGCACGGTCAGAACTTCCCTAGTGGTGTCTTCTATAGACACTTCACGAAGATTGGAAGGAAATCCTACCAACGATACCTCGTTGCCAACGCTGAACGTAGGTCTCATGGTTGATTCATCCACGACCACCACCGCTTCACCTACTTTCACCATTTCTTCGAAAATTCAGGAGTTCGTCAACAATGCCTTACATGGAACTCAATCGTTCCTTGACAACCACATTGATGAACTCTGACGTCTATTCAAAGGCAAATCCCTTCCGGAGGCCATGGCTAAATCTGCACGAACCCATCAACCTTCTTCTCCGACTCTCCTGACACCTACAACTCCTCCTCGGTTTAACACAGACGAGGTCAAATTGATGCTCTATGCTCAGCTGTTGGCCCAATCTCAAGCTACTGGTCTAACCTGAAGATGACCTCAACGACCTGCTTAGATTGAATCTCCAGATTCCTATAGCGACTCACCATGAGTTTGACTGCTTCAAAGCCGAAGTTCACACTGAGCTCACCGAGATGAAGATCCAAATCACTAACACTAAGAAGAACATCCCTAGTGCCATCAGTAAGTCTTCGAATGGAAATTCGTCAAAGTTGCCGCCCACGTGCTTCCTCTTCCAAGCGCCCGCATGACGATCATGACAATCAGAATGATCCTAATCGCCATGAGGGGTAGAAACTCCAGTGCATTCACGAGATAAAAACGACTACTACCACTTCCACCACGACTACTCCAGTACAACAAGCTGCTGGTACCTCTTCCATCCGTCTCGACAACAAACCAACATACCAGAGTTTGATTATGAAAGCGTTGCTAGAGCTGTCGATCTAGACACTAATAATGATGAGCCAATTCTGGTAAATGTACAGAAGATGCAAGAAGAAGTCGGGAAGATGGTTCACAGATCCATACGCATAAGTGCTAGCAGATGATGATTACAAGAATATCCACCAGTTGAACAACTCTATTCTATATGGATCTTCATCTACATCCAAGCTGCTCGCTCATCAAGCAAGATGGGAAAAGATCATAGAGAACCACAATCCAAGATGGGAAAGAGAGCAGATTAGAGTTCAGTATCTTGAAGAAACAAAGCAAAAGATCTTCGTAGAAATGACTCCAGAAAACGTGGCTCATCTTTATCGTGTCACTAAAGTGTCCACTCGAGAGTTGAAAGAGTATGTCTATATGCTTTGAAGAGTTGCACTGCCAAGGAATGAAATGAACACGAAGCACAAAGTTTTCATCATTATGAAGGTTGACTATGACAAACTTAGTCAAGTCAAGTTTCTTGCTTCCAAAGTCATGTGAGACGATGCAAAAGATTGGACTTTCACTGAAGTTGACTTTCTAAACCTGGAGATTAAAGATCTGGAATTCATGTACATCGAGTTGAGAGACAAACGATGCAGATCCAAAGATGAGCAAAGAGGTTTAAGAGCTATAGTCCGATTTGTTCAAAAGGAAATCCGATTAAACTATCTTCAAGACTTTCAACGTGGACTTGAAAGCAAACAAAAGAAGATCTTCATTTCCAAGCCTAACCAAGATATTCCTGGATCAGACAAGCTCATATTCTTACCATCTTGACTAAACCAGCTCACGAAATTGTCTACATCAACAAGACTGGCACCAAACGGTTCTTACGCTTCGTTGAGACAGCTGCCTATTCCGATGGACCTTTGAAAGTCATTCGTCTAAGACTATCTGCTGAGATCAGTTCTGTCAGAAAATGATCAATCAAGCTCAATATGATTCAGAAACAAAATATTACTAATGCCATAGAGATCATCGATAAACACTTGATTTATCGTTAAACCTTGCATCGCTTTGAAGGGATGTTCGATATTCGACAATGAGCTTCTTTCACACAAAGGGGGAGATTGTTAGGAATATATTTTATTGTGTAAAAGGAAAAGATCTCATTGTAAATAAGGCAAGGGTATAATGCGTTATTCCTTAGTTTCCTTATTACGTTTTCTCCTATCATATAAATAGAGGGTTAGAGCTTCATTTGAAGGCTAGAGAGAATAGCCTAAAATTGTGAGACTAGCCTTACATTCGATAACCTTTGTAGCACGATTTCTTACAAGTGAGAAATATGATTTATGGTTTCCCTTATACTTATTCGTGTTCTTATTGTTTATACTTGAATCAAGGATCCACAAGTTTATTGGCTCCCACGTGCTTACCAACTCTAATTGGATCATTGTTCATAATCGGCTAAAAGGATGGTTGCTTTATGAACAAAGGATAAGCCTCTAATGGATGCTTGACACGAGACATGTACCTTCTGACTTGTATTTAATGCATTGAGTATAAAGAGATGAAGTACATCTTCTTCATCTTTATGCATACTTATCTTTCTCCTAAATTTTTTTATTATTTCTTATCCTTATCTTATGCATCATACTCTTAGTGATTCTTAGAATGTAATAAGATATTTATACTTGTTCTTATTCCGCTTACAATATGTAAATTTGTTTGTTTATAATAAACTTATTTAAAACATAGAAAAATTGTGTTTGTATTCTTCCCCCCCCCCCCCCCCTCTACAAATTGTATTGATAGTTATACACTCTTGTGTAATCCTGTAGGACCAACACATGTAGTAGGGGAATCACATGGATTTCTTAAGTATCTACAAATCTTGGGGCTATTTACACCCTTTTAACAAAATCCTTTTGATATTTTATGGTTTGTTTGATTTGAAGATAACATTGCTATTGTAGAGCTTTTGACATGAGGCAAAAAGAACATGAGTTTGACATATGAAGCCAATTTTTGTGTTTCGATATCTTAATAGTATTATAAGAGATTTTGGTAAAAGACCAAAATATATGGGGGTTGGAAGTGTAACTTCCAAATATTAATTAAGATTGAAAATAATGAATAAGAACTGATAATCAAGATATAAACATTTGAATGATATTTTAAAAAATTTATTTTTTTGGAAGTTTTTGGTAAAAGACCAAAAGTTATGAGAGTCGGAAATGTAGCATCCAAAAACTAATTATAAGATTGTGAAATTAAGATAAAGATTTAAATATTAACATAAATAAATAAATGATATTGTAACTATTTGTAAACTATTTGGATAGGCATTTAACTAATATTATGACAACAAAACAACAATATATAAATATGATTCCTAAGATATTGGCGTTACTAAAAGAAAATCAATTTCATAATTTTAGATCTATCTAGCCATCAAATAAAAAATATATATAAAAAACAACAAATCTTCATAAAGATATAGATATCTTTTTTTTTGGAAATGATATTTTAAGCAATTGCCTATACTGATCTCTGACAATTTTAAGACTGCTAAAGCATACAGCCCTGAGATAATTCCTCAGTGGCCACAAGTTGTTTGCGCCTGGATTAATTTGAACCTTGGTTAAAATATTGATATCTTCATTACCATACAGAAAATATAAATGGTAATCCATGTATCCCACAAGTCTTAACCAGTACGCCATAAGTCTTGTGGTTAAAATAAAGATATCTTCATTACCATATAGAAAATATATAAGAAGAAAAAAAATATTATAGGTTAAATAAAAAGTTTTATTTTAAACCAAAAAAAAATTAATTCAATTATTTTATCGAATGTAAGGTTTTTGGGTTTTTTTTTAAATCAAAATTAAATATCTATGATAAAACTTGTAGTAAATTAACAAATTAAATATGATTCATTCCTAGACAAAATAAATAACAATAGCATGTTTGAAATCCTAAAAATCTATAATAACCACCATAAAAATTAAATGGTGTTAAGCCAAAATTTTAAACAAACTTCAACATATGCAGGATTTTTTTTTTCCGTTGTTATGATCCAGCACCACAAAACAAATTGATTTTGACCCTTTTTTTCTTAGCCGTGATCCATCATAACAAAAAAAAACTCTCTTTTTTTTGACAAATTCATATTTTCAAATGAAATAACAAATATTATATGATATTAATTACATATATGTTTCTAACAATGAAAACATAGATGTACAATAACATAATCTTAATCTCTTCATGAAGGTATCAAAATTTCTTAGGATATCAAATGTAAAATAATTAAAACCACCTGATTTAATTGATGGACTAGCACAAACGAGTAACGTGATTCATGTAATATGCTTGATTATCTTCATAGAGCGTACGTGCTGATAACATGTTAAAAGAAAAACCAAAATAGAACAACAATATTATAGAGAGAATGAAATTGTAATTCTCATTAATCATAAGCCCTTTAAATAGGGAGGATTACATGGAGATAACGATACGCATGGAAGGAGATTTATTCCATAAATAACTCTAAGCATTTATGTCAATATTTATACCATCACATCCTTTTAACGATAGCACACTTATCCTACAACATCTTTTTTATTTTTCCTTTCCTTTTTTCCTGTAACCCTTTTCTAAAAAATGCCGCTTTTCCCATTTCCAAATCAAATTCAAACTCAATCATAAATCTTGGCCTTAACGCAAATTAAACCCATTAATGAAGGAAGATAAAGACCTAAACCTAAATCCTCTTCATGTGGGGTGATAGGAGAAAACAAGGTAGCTTTTGATCCAAACAGTCTTGTACTCATCGCTGGTGCAACTTATGGCAATGAAACTCTAATGTTTTGCCTCATTGATCTCAGTGAAGCTTTCCTCCTTCCCACGCCATATTATCCAAGTCGAGTTCATGTTAATTTAAAACACCCCACCTCAACCACTCCACTTTTAATATCAAGAAAACTGATCAAATCTAACTTCTTAATTTTTACAAGTTTGATCAAGTGGAGAATCAGTCAATGATCCAGGGTAAATTGTTGTTGGATAATTCAAATCATTGACAGATTACCAGTGATTCTCTTGTGATCCGTTGGTATTTTGTCGAAAAATATCGTATTTTACTGAACCATTGGTATTTTCTGGGTGATCCGTGCATGATCATCGATGGAAATTTCTCTGGATAATTTTTGTGGATATCATTTGTTTTGTAGTGTTTAGAGGTTTATAACTTTGCCATGGGTTTTCTCTATCTGCCACATCGAGTTTCTCTTTTCTACACATTTCATAAACCTTTCGTTTTTAATCATGATTTATACAACAAAAACTATAGTGACGTTTGTCTATAAAGAGGTGCTGAAATCTGAATTCTGATTTCAGTTCTAAAATAGTTATGAAAACGTCTAAACGAATCGGACATAAATGGTGATCAAGAGTTTAAAATGAAAAAAACAAACAACGCCTACAATAATAAAATTATAATAGTTAAAAACTATTAGTTGTCATAATTAAAAAAAAATACAATAATTATAATTATCATAATTATAAATTGTAAATATAAAATTATTAATTAAAATATATAATAAATAAAAATTATAATAATAAAAATTAAAAAATAAACAGAAAATCATTGATACAAACAATAAAAATTATTTATTTTTGCATTTTCATTTGTATTAAAATTTTATAAGTTATTTTATTTGTATAGGAAAACATGAAAATAAAAAAAAATAGTTTAATTTAGGGAGAATTTCATATACATCTTTAAAAACTTGCAATATTACGTATATATCCTTGTAAAATTTCAAATTACGTGTAAGTTCTTCTAAATCTGAAAAACTCACGTATATATCCTTCTCTCTAATCTAATTAGGGAAATTTTCATATATATCCTTAAAAACTTGTAATATTACGTATATATCATTGTAAAATTTCAAATTACGTGTATATCTTTCTAAACCTGAAAAACTCACGTATATATCATTCTCCCTAATTTAATTATTATTAAACATTTTAAAAATACAAATAACTAAAACTAAATTGAATACATTTTGGAAATACTAATATAACCTTCCCATAAATCTTTTCCAAAATACAAACGTTTTCAGATTTTGGCCGGCGATTATGATTTTTGATTTTGGAAAAATGGGTCGATCGATTGTAATCTGGGAAGGGAGGTAGACGGTCGTTTTTTGATTTAGCCGACGATGATGGTTTTTGATTTTGGAAAAGATGTGTATTTTGGAAAATATTTATGGGAAGGTTATATTAGTAATTTCCGAAATATATTCAATTTAGTTTTAATTATTTGAATTTTTAAAATATTTAATAATAATTAAATTAGAGAGAAAGATATATACGTGAGTTTTTCAGGTTTAGAAGGATATACACGTAATTTGAAATTTATTAAGGATATATATGTAATATTGCAAGTTTTTAAGGACGTATATGAAATTCTCACTTTAATTTAACTTTAGTATGGAAAGTTTGTTCAAATCGTCATTTTAGAAAAGTGATTTTACTTCTTAGCCCACTGCTTCTCACAGTTGCACATAGTCCATAGGTTTGCAAAAGTCTAGTTCACAATTGTGAACCCACTAGCCGACAAAATAGAATTTACAACTTTGTTCCCTGGACGCAACTTGTTTAGGATGGCAATGGCGAACACACCCCTTAAAACTTCAGAAATTACAGTTTCTACCCAGGTTCACAATGCCGCAATTGCGAAGGTACACGTGTCAGATTCTGGTGAAACCCTAATGGAATATCTTGGAAAGACGCGAGACCGGATTTGACCCCCCACCCCTCATTCGCAATCAAGACCCCCACCCTCCTCCTCCTCCATCTCATCCTCTTATAAATACAAGACTTGTAGGGAGAAAATACTTACCTTCGCAATCAAAACACACATGTTATTCTTCTTGACAAACTAAAATTCAACGTCAGTAACTTCGCAACTGCTTGTCAATGACTCGTGTAGTAAGTTTTTCTTAACCCTTCGTTAACATAATAAATCATTCTCGTACTTTATTTTTCTAGTTTATGGCTTTATGTATTCTTGTTTGTTAGAGATTAGTTTATACCTGTAAGATTTCCAAAAAAAAAAAAGAATCAGAAAAAATATCCGATGGACCAAAAATAGGTTGGTAGGTCCCATAAATAAGAGAAAGAGAGGTCCTTGCAGAGAAACCTTTCCTCCTTCCACCTAGGCAGGACCTTATCCTCCCAATGATGCTCAATTTTTTGGACTAGTCCATGGACCTCTCACATTTGATGCTCTTAGGCATCAAGTCTAGTTGACTTTCTCCTAGGTTATCAACACGTATTTTTTTCTCGACATTGTTCTATATATATAGAGAGAGAGAGAAAGAGAGAGAAAGGGAGGGAGGTTCAGGAAAAAACACTAATAAAAGAGAAAGCTGAAGAACACCCTGAGAGTCCGTCAATTGGACGATATTTTTTTTTCTATGCATCAATTCATAAATATGCATTAATGCATTTGCCCAAATGCATATAAGCGATTGGAGCTCCTTTTTTATATGCATCAATGCATAAATATGCTTTAGTGCATATGCACAAATGCATGTTACCAGATGACGGCCTCCCAGGGTGTTCTTCAGTTTTCTCTTTTTTAGCGTTTTCTGCTGAACCTCCTTCTATATATATATTGAGGAAGGTTCAAGGGAAAACGCTAAAAAAAGAGAAAACCGAAAAACAACCTGGGTGGCTTC
The DNA here is from genome assembly GCA_036898165.1 of Silybum marianum. Taxonomy (NCBI): domain Eukaryota; kingdom Viridiplantae; phylum Streptophyta; class Magnoliopsida; order Asterales; family Asteraceae; genus Silybum; species Silybum marianum. The sequence goes on along the minus strand of CM072540.1, from coordinate 6,045,850 downwards.
CATGTGGACGGTATGCATTATCTATGCATCAATGCATAAATATGCATTAGTGCATATGCACAAATGCATGTTACCAGATGACGGCCTCCCAGGGCGTTCTTCAGTTTTCTCTTTTTTTATCGTTTTCTGCTGAACCTCCTTCTATATATATATATTGAGGGAAGTTCAAGAAAAAACGTTAAAAAAAGAGAAAACCGAAAAACAACTTGGGTGGCTTCCATGTGGACGGTATGCATTAATGCATATCGGTAACTTGTAACATGCATTGATGAATATTCATCAATGCATATTTAATGATAGATGCATAGGAAAAAAATTACCGGTATGCATTAGTGCATACCGTCCACATGGAAGCCTCCCAGGGTGTTCTTCAGTTTTCTCTTTTTTTTAACGTTTTCCCTTGAACCTCCCTCTCTCTCTCTCTATATATATATATATATAGGGTTAGGTTCAAATGTGAACTCATTTTTGGTTGTGAACGTGAGGACGAATCTCAGCCACACATCTTCGGTTATGGTGGACGCGATCACGGAGGATTGGCGCGATTCATGGGAGGGTGGAGATTATTAAAGGAGGGGAACCAGGTCAAAGCGCCTTTATTGACCGGATAAGTAGCTGAGATTCGTCCTCACGTTCACAACCAAAAATGAGTTCACATTTGAACTTTCCTCTATATATATATATACACACACATATATAGCTTATGAAGGAGAAAATAAGTATGTAAACCAAAAACGCTTGCTTGGATCTTCATTAATTCGTAAGATTATTGACCGAACTATGTGTGGTAATCATCTCATATTTCTATTTCTCAGGTATTATTACATGTTATAAGAAGAACCACAATATAATTACTATTTTAATGATATAATAAAAATTGAACAATCAATTAAAATTATATAAAGTAGGCGTAGAATCCTGTGAGAATGAGTGTTAAGATGAGAAGCGTAAGAAGGGATCTGAACCCTTGACCACCTTTAATCTCAACCCCCCCCCCCCCATGAATTATGCTTGATAAGGGGATTTATGCAGTGCATCTCATCCCAATTTGCATCCAGTGGTAGAGATCCCTTTTTATGCTTCTCACCTTAACTTTCATTCTCAACAAAACCCAACCTTATAAAGTAATAGAAGATATAAGTGGTGACATCAACTTTTGTTAGGACATGTTCCCTCAAACCCACAAAAGCTACCGACATGTGTTTCATGCATACTTTATCCATAATTACTTGTACTTAACATGTCTACGTGTTTGTTATTCGTTACAAGAAGAAGGTTTGGCCATGCGTGTAGGTTTTCTAACGTGGAAAAACCAAGAGGTTATTTGTAATGCATTCTTGAATTCGATGGTACACACCATCACGAGCTTTTTATATATGTTAGTGGTTGCATCTTTTGTTTTGTTACAAAAAATGTTGTTTGACGATTGTAGGAAAATGATATTTGTTCTAACATAAGATTGAACACCACAATGGTTCCCTATGAGCTTAATTTGCATGGAAAAAAAGAAATCAATTATAGGGATGTGTCTACTAAAGTACTAATATTATGGATTTACATGATCATAGCAACAACTGTGTCTACTAAAGTACTAATATTATGGATTTACATGATCATAGCAACAACTATCGCCTCTTTTTATTAGTTTACATGTACTTGTGAAATAATAATTTTTTTAGAAAAATCATGAAAATATAAATTCGTAGAAACAATCATGTTTTAGTATTTTCACAAAAATGAAATATTAATTTTAACAAGTGGTGGTTTAAAAAGTCGACCTGTTTCTCTTGACCAGGGGTGATCTATGTACTACGTAGAAGCTTGAAGAAGGGGGGGGGGGGGTCCCATGCTATGCTTAACTGTCTGGTCATAATGGGAGAAAAATTACGACTATTGAAGGTGTTATCATTGTGATTTGATGTGTGCTGCAACACCCGAAATTTTCTAGGACCAGTTGACCAATCGGGCGGCCTAGATTGCATTATTATAAATTAGTTTTTATTTTCAAGAAAGTTTACGGGTAGTTATATTAAGTTAGCTTTTGAGGGGCCATTGTGTAAATGTCGGAATACAAAAAGAGGATTTATCCTTTTTTTTAGCGAGATTTCATTTCTTCTTCTTCTTTCTTGTTTCCTTTTCACCCTTATATGTGTGTTTTGAGGGAGATTGAGAGAGAGCTCTTGAAAATTCATTTGGTGAATAAAAGTGGAAGAAGAATTGAGGATTTGTAGTTGGTTACATATTTAAAGGTATTGATCTTTCTTTTAATTTCTTTCAAATCTAAGTTCCTGTAATTTTTGGGTAGAGACTTAGGGTTCCTTCTTTTTGGTCAAAATCTTGCATTCATAATGTTGGACGAGCAATGTTGGAGATACACAGGTTATATTGTGTCTATTTTTAGTAGATATAAGTTTAAAGAACACATTTTCTTTATTCAAAGGGTTAGCCATGTTTTTGGAATTTTGTGGCCGTTTTTGCTACTGTCCAGATTTTCTAAAAATCAGAGTAAAAGGCTCGTTGATCAGTTTGATGCATGTAATAAGTCCTTGGAACGATTGAGACGTTCTCTACAAACTATATGTTTTGAGTAAGAGCTGATTCTGACTGTAAGTAAGTCAAAAATCGAGGTTAGTAGCACAAGTCGGTTTATGACGAGATTTAGTAGTCAATCTTCAAATATTCGTATAAAATTGTTCTTAAGTTCATTAGGGTGATTCTTGGTGTGTTGGCAAAGTTAAAGGGTTGTCTAAATATTTTGTTTAGAGTTTTTTCATTGATTTGGCGATCACTGAGTGTTATTCAGTGTACACTTATCGATGAATATGAACAATATACTATACTTGGAATTTTCACTAAGTATATAAGGAATCATATTCAAATCACTAAAAGGAGTTTCAGATTGAGACGTTTGTATCGCATTTATGTCGGGTTATTATAATTGACGGTGCTCATTTGATGGGGCCTTTTTTAGGCACAATGGACTTAGCTATTGCTATGGACGCAAATAACCAAATCGTATAGGTCGCTTTTGGAGTGGGTAGATCTGAGAGTGGAGAGGGGTGGACTTGGTTTTTATCCATGTTGAAGCAATGTATTGGAGAACTAGAAGATTTGGTCTTCATATCAAATAGGGTTGCTTCAATAAACCAAGCAATCACCACTGTGTACCCAAGGGCACATCATGGGTTTGTTGTCGCCACCTGGAGATGAACGTAAAATCCATAGATGCCAGGGTAAAATATAGGAAGAAATTATTTTGGAAGACCTGTAAAGCGTATACGGTTGATAATTTTAAGGATCTGTACTGTTGGACCAGCTTGAGCCAAAGAAATGGACAAAGGCACATTTCGAAGGAATACGCTACAACATCATGACTTCCAACAGTGCTGAGTTAGTCAATGCATTGTGTCGTTATGCTCAAAAGGTGCCAATTTCTGCGCCTATGGAGTACTTTCGAGACTTCCAATCAGAGTGGTATTCTAAACATCGTATTAAATGGAGTACTTTATTTGATTTTTTTGTTTTAAATTTTAGATACAATAAAATTGTTTTGTTTTTTATAGAGAAAATGACCAATGCTCTTACCCCGTGGGCGGAGAACAAAATTCAAAAGAGAGCCTACGAATCCGCATCGTGGACTGTACGTCTAATTGGCGATGGTTACTATGAAGTGAGTGATTTTCGTAGAGACGCAACTGTAAATTACCCTGGATTTACTTGCACGTGTTTGAAATGGCAAAAATCTGGCTTACCTTGCGGCCATGCAATCGCTGTTGCTACAAGTCTACAATCCCCAGACTGCGGCAATTTGGCCAGAATTTACTTTAGCTTGAGTAATTCTCGAGCAACGTACGCACCTCTCATATAACCGCTTGGCCTTGAAGCAACATGGGTTGTTCTAGAGCACCCACTATGACAACTGTCAAAATTCGAGCTTCCGGGTTAGTTCCTATTAAGTTTATTAGTGTTATATAGATTAATTTTAAGAATAGGAGTTAGTTGGTTTAGAATGACCGAAAAATCCCTAGCATTTCCGGTAGTCGCTTAAAATGTCCGGTTCCGACCCGTAACTGTCCGAAACGTTCAATACAGTGCCAAATGCTCTAATTTATACCCAATTTATATAAAATATATAGTTTTAGTATTTTATTTATGAAATTTTTTATTTTGTTAGAAATTAACCATTTTAGGGCCTACATTTTGAGGAAAAAGGCCAAAAATTGATAAAAATGACATTTTATTCTTAATTGGGCTTAAGTTTGTTTTGTTTAAAAAACAAATATATACATATTTTGGATTGGAGTGGGGCCCATGTACATGGCCAGCCCCCCCACCTAATTCTCCCATATAAATATATATTTTTTTCCATTTCCTCCTCATTTGCATGTTGAAAATTTTGAATTTCTTTCCTCTCTCTCTCTAGAAACTAAAGGACACAAGTCTCTCATCCTTTTTCTCTCTAAAAATCAGCCACATTCATCATCAATATCATCTTTTGGACAAGATTTTTGAAGAATCTTTGAACCACAATCATCACTCAAGTAAGTAACAACACCATCTTCATCTTTTTCTTGCAAATTTTGGGTGAAAAACCCACTTTTCTTGCATTCTTTAGCTACCTTCTTCTAATATCCTAAATTTCTGAGTTTATGGAAAGATTATACACCAAAACATGTAAAAATGTTTATACAATGGTGATAATCTATGATCCAAACAATAAAACTCAAGAAAATAGGTGAAAAACATGATTTTATGTGATTTTGAACAACAATGGTGATTTTTGGTGCTGACAGATTTTATGCATGTGCATAAATCGTCCATTTCATGCATATAATATGTTCAAATATCATAAATCTTCTTCTTAAAGTTTATTTAGTGAGTTGGGGTTCTAATCCAAGTGATATCACTCAAAAACATTGAGTTTTGACCCCCAAATGCTCATAACAAGATGCATGTGCATCTGGAAGTTCAACAGTAGGTAAACCCTACTTTGAACGACCATAACTCTTTGAATATTCTTCCAAATCACTTGATTTTTCTTCTGGAAGTTAATTTAATGAGTTACCTTTCAAATGCCACTGATTTCATTAAAAAATATGGTGATTTGAGGTTCCAATTAATTGAAACAAAATGAGTGTGCAAACTGTCAACCAATGACAGATTTGTGCATGCATGTTCAAATAGTCATATCTTTTTCAAAACTCAATGAAAAAGGATGATTTTTCTTTTGAGAGTTGGTTTATGAGTTATATTCAGTTTCCAAGTGGAATCACTTAAAAATATGGAGTTTTGACCCTCCAAACACTTAAAATACTTTAGGTGTGCAATCTGTGAAACCACCAGCAGCTAAACTCTACTTTTTGTGTTAGTATCTCCTTTGTTATTTGTCTTTAATACATGATTCTTCTTCTAAAACTTTCTTTTATGAGTTAGGATTCGTATGAATCCAGTTTCATTCAAAAATATGAAGTTTTGAGGCATTAACCAATTTATTAAAGTTAAATGTGCAATCTGTCAGCTAATGACAGAATTGTGCATGCAACTTCGTAATGCCATATCTCCTTCATAACTTCTTCAAAATCAGTGATTCTTATCTCAAAAGTTTCCCTTATGAGTTATGATTCCAATACAACTGGAAATTCTATAAAACACTGAGTAGAACACCTCAAATGAGTGATTTACTAACATGGTGTAATCTGCCATGCCAGTTGTGACCCTTTGCATTGCATAAATTATTTGAATCATTTTTACATGTCCAAAATGCATCAAATTCGGTCACAATCACCATAACCCAGTACGATATCACATATAAAAATATGGGAAGCTATGTAATATTGGAAGTCTCTACATTTTGATCATTTTTAGTACTACAAGTTTCTGTCCAGAAGTAAAATTCTGGAATTTCTTGATTTTAACAATTATTGTTCATTTGATGGTTTATAACACAACTTACGGTATAAATTACTATATTAACGAGCATATGTGCATTATGTATAATTGGACTATAGAAAATCAAGTTGGATGTATGTGGACATTTATAAGCTTAAGACTTATTCACCTCCATAAGTAGTTTTAGACCCATAAGTGATGGTTTTGAGCATTTCTCTTTGTTAGGGAATCGTTAGGCCTTCGGGTGGGGATCGGATCATGCTTTTGAGTAGCGGAGCTTGCAAAGGTGAGTATTCACAGCCCCATTTTTAAAGTATTTTATACGTTTTGGGGTGAAAAGCATGATTAAATGTAATATTTGAGCTATTTGCATTACCGAATGTGAAACATTTGAAAATTGTTGATTTTGGGCACTAAGGCATGTACACTAATAGATTGTATTGAGTAAAATGTTTCATAAAAGTTTGTACACTACTATTAACTCAAGTGAGGAGCCGCGGGTATTTGTGGATAGCGCTATTGGACGGACAATCCCACCTAAAAACCGAAAAGTAGGGTGTGGATAGCAATCCCACCGGGAAACTACAGGTAGGGGTGCACTATACTTAAAAAAGAAGGTTCTACACACGTGGACTTTAGGTCCACCGCTGAGGTAGAACTAAAAAGAAGGTTCTACACATGTGGACTTTAGGTCCACCGCTGAGGTAGAACTAAAAAGAAGGTTCTACACATGTGGACTTTAGGTCCACCGCTGAGGTAGAACTAAAAATATTTTTGTGGTCGAAGGTTTAGTGGTGGCTCATTACTTATAATTAGGGTACAAAAATGCCTTGAATGTTTTAAAATGAAAAGTTATCAAGTGCCATAAAAGTTATTTTGCTCAATATTCATTTACGCAAAAGATGTTTATAATATTGAAAACCTGTGAACTCACCAACTCTTTGTAGTTGACCTTGTTTTATTCATGCTTTTCAGGGGTAAGAAAGGGTAAGTGAAAATGTTTGTGTTTGGGGCGCATCAACATCAACCACGTTTAAATTTGAAATCATTTTGTAGAACATCTTATTTCTTTGATTTTGTTAAAACTTGAACTTGTATGATGTAATGTTCAGTTTTATTGTGTTGTGTATTTGATTGGACAATTGGTGTTGTTATCGCTCTATCGCTATGAAATCTTGAACTATCACTCCCTGTGTTTCCGCTTTAGCGGGGTGTGACAGACTTGGTATCAGAGCCATAGGTTATAGAGAACACCGGTTTTTCTATAAAACCAAATACTATAACCAAATTTTTTCGAATACTATTTTTCTAAACTAACTGTAATTTTAAAAGCTTACTACTGGTATAATTGGAATAAGTGTCGACTTAGCATATTATAATTAGGCAAAGCCTGATCACCAATGTCTAATTTAATATGTATAAGGGAGACATGGAACAATTATACTGGGAACTTCTTGCCCAAATGAAAAGCATGGTCATAAGTGTGAGTTTACATAAGCATATTATAAATTGTTATTTACTAAAGTACATTTAGTAATTAAATTTGTTAGTATCGCAGTTCGATATGTCTCACTCATCCACCCCTACTAAGTACTCTGCTGACTCCTTAGGCTATGTGACTAGTCATCTTAGGAGAGAACTTTCTGACTATTTTGTTGGTTAAACTTGGAAACTTATTTTGGTGGCATGTAGCTCACTATTTAGAACTCTAAGATACTTGATGTCTTTTGGGAATTATTTTTGCTGGTTATTGAAGTTATGTGATTTTATGAATTGAGTGTTTTAGATCCTTAACTCAGTTAAGTAGACTCAGCGCAAAAATAGTAATAGTTATATGACCCAACCTCAATATGAACCTATGCCTAAAGACAATGCCTTCGAGAAGAGAAAACCTCGAGATCGGGCGACTTGTGTCTGAGCAACTCATCGCGCCACTCCCAAACATCGTTAGTCAAGTGGCAGCGGGTCTGAATGCTTATCCGGGAAAAAAAACAAAGGATCAGGGGCAAGTAGTGATAGGGAATGCACATACAAAGCTTTTAGGACCTGCAACCCGAAGGAATTCCATGGAACTAAAGGAGCTGTTGGATTACTGACATGGATTCAGAATTTGGAGTTCGTTCTCCACATCAGCAAGTGCACTAAAGGAAATAAAGTGCAGTTTGCGGCCTATCTGCTACAAGGACGAGCATTGACCTGGTGGAACACCCAAGTGCAAACCCAAGGCCGAGAAGCAGCCAACAGTCTTACTTGGGAGAAATTCAAAAAGATGCTCAAAGAGGAATACTGCCGAGGAGCGAAATCCAGAAGTAGGAAGCGGAGCTATGGAATCATGAAACGAAGGGAAATGACATAGACTCTAACACTACCGTTTCCATGAACTGGCGAAGATGGTATCACATTTGGTGACGCCTGATGAAAATCAAGTCGACAGGTACGTTTGGGGTTTATCTCCTGAAATACGCGGGGACGTTCCTTCGGCAAACCCAAAAACCCTTCAAGAAGCATGAGTTCGGCAACCAGACTCACTAATAATGCTAATCGTTCGGGAATGTTTGCTAAAGACAAGGCTCAAGGTAAGAGAAAGATGGAGGAACCCACAAGAAGGCAATCTAGAGGAAGAATGGGTAAAAATCTGAAGATGACAGGGAACTATGGGATTCAGACTCAACCAGCAGAGACAGAAAAAAAAAGCATACCCTAAGTGCGATAAATGCAACAAACAGCATGTTGGAAGATGCATTATTTGTCTGAAATGCAATAGAGAAGGTCATTTCGCAAAGGATTGTAAGAATGTAGGAAGACGGATATGTTTTGAGTGTGGAAGTCCAGATCACTTCCGGAACGCATGTCCATGATGGAATCAAAGATCGAACACTAATCAAGTACGACCAGTCAATCAAGGATATCAAGGAGATCCGGCAAGAGGTCGAGTGTTCGAGATTGGAGCTGAAGAAGCAAGGCAAAATCCAGATGTAGTCACAGGTACGTTTCTCCTGAACAATCATCATGCATCCGTACTATTTGATTCTGGAGCAGATATGAGTTATGTGTCGTTAGATTTTAGACCAAAGATAAATCTAAGACCTCAAAAGTTGAAAGAAGTATATGTCATTGAATATGCCAACGGACAGGAAAGTAGAGCCACGGACGTAATAATGAACTGCACTTTAAACTTGGCTAATAGAGACTTTAGTATAGATCTAATTCCGATTAAGTTAAGAAGTTTTGACATAATCGTGGGTATGGATTGGTTGTCTAAGAACCAAGCTGAAATTTGCTGCTCCAAGAAAATCATCGCGAATTTCTCCAAGATCGCGCAACCACTGACGACTCTAACTTAAAAGGACAAAAAGTTTATTTGGGGAGAGAAACAAAAGGAAGCATTTCAGACACTTAAACACAAGTTATGCAACGCACCGATTCTGGCTCTACCCGAAGGAGTGGATAACTTCGTAGTCTACTGTGATGCTTCACATCAGGGAATGGGATGCGTGTTGATGCAGAAAGACAAAGTTATTGCATACGCATCAAGACAACTGAAGATTCACGAGAAGGATTACACTACCCATGATTTGGAGCTAGGAGCGGTGGTATTCGAACTCAAGATCTAGAGACATTTTCTCTACGGTACTAAGTGTACTATCTTCAAGGATCACAAGAGCCTTCAACATATTCTTGATCAGAAAATGCTCAATATGAGACAAAGAAAATAGGTTGAGTTGCTTAGTGATTATGATTGTGAAATAAAGTACCACCCAAGGAAGGATAATGTAGTAGTGGATGCATTAAGCAGGAAAGAAAAGGTAAAGCCGACGAGAGCACGAGCTATGGGAATGATGGTTCAAACGAGTTTAAAGACTCAAATTCTTGAAGCACAAAAAGAAGCTTTAAAAGAAGAGAATTTGAAGCAAGAGACCCTGCATCGCTTAGAGAAAGAATTTGAGTTACGATCAGACGGAGTGCATTACTTTAAGAATAAAGTATGGGTACCGAAGATTGGTAATCTACGATAACCATTTTGGACGAAGCCCATCGATCCAGATATTTGATTCACCCAGGAGCAGATAAAATGTATAAGGATTTGAAGGAGTTTTATTGGTGGCCAGGGATGAAGAAAGATGTTGCTTTGTTCGTAAGCAAGTGCTTAACTTGTGCTCAAGTCAAGGCCGAACATCAGAAACCATCCGGTCTACTTCAACAACCCGAAATTCCCCAATGGAAATGGGAGCAAATAACTATGGATTTCATAACCAAGCTACCCATAACTGGGAAAGGACATGATTCGATATGGGTTATAGTAGATCGACTTACAAAATCAGCTCATTTCACTCCCATTCGTGAAGATTTCAGTATGGAGAAACGTGCACAAATTTACGTCAACGAAATAGTTACACGTCACGGTGTGCCTATTTCCATTATTTCAGACAGAGACACATGTTTTACGTCACGATTTTGGCAGTCTCTTCAAAAGGCTTTGAGTACGCGTTCGGATTATAGTACTGCTTATCATCCTCAAACGGATGGTCAATCGGAAAGAACTATTTAGACATTAGAGGATATGCTGCGTTCATGCGTGATAGATTTTGGTGGGAGTTGGGATACCCACCTACCGCCTGTTGAATTCTCATATAACAACAGCTATAACACCAGCATTCAGTGTGCGCCATATGAAGCCTTATACGGACGAAAATGTAAATCACCACTTAGCTGGTAGAAATTGGTGATAGACAGCTGACTATGCCCGACATTATTCAGGAAACCACTGACAAAATCTCAACCATCAAAGAAAGACTTAAAACATCAAGAGATCATCATAAGAATTTTGCAGATAATCGGAGAAACCCGTTGGAGTTTCAAGTGGGAGATAAAGTACTTCTGAAAGTGTCGTCATGGAAAGGACTGGTACGTTTCAGGAAGAGAGGCAAGTTGGGTCCCAGATACATTGGTCCATTCGAAATACTCGAAAGAATCGGACCGGTGGCATACAAATTGATGTTACCACAGAATTTAAGTGCCATCCACGATCCATTCCAAGTGTCGAATCTGAAGAAATGATTAATGGATGAAACATTGGTGTTACCCCTGGATGACATTCAGATTAACGATCGGTTACACTTCGTCGAAGAACCAATCGAGGTACTGGACCGAGACGTTAAACGGTTGAGGCGCAATAAAATCCCTATTATTAAAGTCCGTTGGAATGCCAAACATGGCCCAGAGTATACTTGGAATGGAGAAGATTTCATAAAGGGCAAATATCCGCATTTGTTTGCAAAGGAGTCCATTAGCGATGTGATCAATAAATTTCGGGACGAAATTTCTTTAACAGGGGGAGACTGTGACAACTGTCAAAATTCGAGCTTCCGGGTTAGTTCCTATTAAGTTTATTAGTGTTATATAGATTAATTTTAAGAATAGGAGTTCGTTGGTTTAGAATGACCGAAAAATCCCTAGCATTTCCGGTAGTCGCTTAAAATGTCCGGTTCCGACCAGTAACTGTCCGAAACGTTCAATACAGTGCCAAATGCTCTAATTTATACCCAATTTATATAAAATATATAGTTTTAGTATTTTATATATGAAACTTTTTATTTTATTAGAAATTAACCATTTTAGGGCCTACATTTTGAGGAAAAAGGCCAAAAATTGATAAAAATGACATTTTATTCTTAATTGGGCTTAAGTTTGTTTTGTTTAAAAAAAAATATATATACATATTTTGGATTGGAGTGGGGCCCATGTACATGGCCAGCCCCCCCACCTAATTCCCCCATATAAATATATATTTTTTTCCATTTCCTCCTCATTTGCATGTTGAAAATTTTGAATTTCTCTCCTCTCTCTCTCTAGAAACTAAAGGACACAAGTCTCTCATCCTTTTTCTCTCTAAAAATCAGCCACATTCATCACCAAATTCATCTTTTGGACAAGATTTTTGAAGAATCTTTGAATCACAATCATCACTCAAGTAAGTAACAACACCATCTTCATCTTTTTCTTGCAAATTTTGGGTGAAAAACCCACTTTTCTTGCATTCTTTAGCTACCTTCTTCTAATATCCGAAATTTCTGAGTTTATGGAGAGATTATACACCAAAACATGTAAAAATGTTTATACAATGGTGATAATCTATGATCCAAACAATAAAACTCAAGAAAATAGGTGAAAAACATGATTTTATGTGATTTTGAACAACAATGGTGATTTTTGGTGCTGACAGATTTTATGCATGTGCATAAATCGTCCATTTCTTGCATATTCTTCTAAAAGTATCATAAATATTCTTCTAAACGTTTATTTAGTGAGTTAGGGTTCTATTCCAAGTGGTATCACTCAAAAACATTGAGTTTTGACCCCCCAAATGCTCATAACAAGATGCATGTGCATCTGGAAGTTCAACAATAGGTAAACCCTACTTTGAACGACCATAACTCTTTGAATATTCTTCCAAATCACTTGATTTTTCATCTGGAAGTTAACTTAATGAGTTACCTTTCAAATGCCATTGATTTCATTAAAAAATATGGTGATTTGAGGTTCCAATTAATTGAAACAAAATGAGTGTGCAAACTGTCAACCAATGACAGATTTGTGCATGCATGTTCAAATGGCCATATCTCTTTCAAAACTCAATGAAAAAGGATGATTTTTCTTTTGAGAGTTGGTTTTATGAGTTATATTCAGTTTCCAAGTGGAATCACTTAAAAATATGGAGTTTTGACCCTCCAAACACTTAAAATACTTTAGGTGTGCAATCTGTAAAACCACCAGCAGCTAAACTCTACTTTGTGTGTTAGTATCTCCTTTGTTATTTGTCTTTAATACATGATTCTTCTTCTAAAACTTTCTTTTATGACTTAGGATTCACATGAATCCAGTTTCATTCAAAAATATGAAGTTTTGAGGCATTAACCAATTTATTAAAGTTAAATGTGCAATCTGTCAGCTAATGACAGAATTGTGCATGCAACTTCGTAGTGCCATATCTCCTTCATAACTTCTTCAAAATCAGTGATTCTTATCTCAAAAGTTTCCCGTATGAGTTCGGATTCCAATACAACTGGAAATTCTAGAAAAGACTGAGTAGAACTCATCAAATGAGTGATTTACTAACATGGTGTAATCTGCCATGCCAGTTGTGACCCTTTGCATTGCATAAATTATTTGAATCATTTTTACATGTCCAAAATGCATCAAATTCGGTCACAATCACCATAACCCAGTACGATATCACATATAAAAATATGGGAAGCTATGTAATATTGGAAGTCTCTACATTTTGATCATTTTTAGTACTACAAGTTTCTGTCCAGAAGTAAAATTCTGGAATTTCTTGATTTTAACAATTATTGATCATTTGATGGTTTATAACACAACTTACGGTATAAATTACTATATTAACGAGCATATGTGCATTATGTATAATTGGACTAAAGAAAATCAAGTTGGATGTATGTGGACATTTATAATAAGACTTATTCACCTCCATAAGTAGTTTTAGACCCATAAGTGATGGTTTTGAGCATTTCTCTTTGTTAGGGAGTCGTTAGGCCTTTGGGTGGGGATCGGATCATGCTTTTGAGTAGCGGAGCTTGCAAAGGTGAGTATTCACAGCCCCATTTTTAAAGTATTTTATACGTTTTGGGGTGAAAAGCATGATTAAATGTAATATTTGAGCTATTTGCATTACCGAATGTGAAACATTTGAAAATTGTTGATTTTGGGCACTAAGGCATGTACACTAATAGATTGTATTGAGTAAAATGTTTCATAAAAGTGTGTACACTACTATTAACTCAAGTGAGAAGCCGAAGGTATTTGTGGATAGCGCTATTGGACGAACAATCCCACCTAAAAACCGAAAAGTAGGGTGTGGATAGCAATCCCACCGGGAAACTACAGGTAGGGGTGCACTATACTTAAAAAAGAAGGTTCTACACACGTGGAATTTAGGTCCACCGCTGAGATAGAACAAAAAAGAAGGTTCTACACATGTGGAGTTTAGGTCCACCGCTGAGGTAGAACTAAAAAGAAGGTTCTACACATGTGGACTTTAGGTCCACCGCTGAGGTAGAACTAAAAATATTTTTGTGGTCGAAGGTTTAGTGGTGGCTCATTACTTATAATTAGGGTACAAAAATGCCTTGAATGTTTTAAGATGAAAAGTTATCAAGTGCCATAAAAGTTATTTTGCTCAATATTCATTAACGCAAAAGATGTTTATAATATTGAAAACCTGTGAACTCACCAACTCTTTGTAGTTGACCTTGTTTTATTCATACGTTTCAGGGGTAAGAAAGGGTAAGTGAAAATGCTTGTGTTTGGGGCGCATCAACATCAACCACGTTTAAATTTGAAATCATTTTGTAAAACATCTTATTTCTTTGATTTTGTTAAAACTTGAACTTGTATGATGTAATGTTTAGTTTTATTTTGTTGTGTATTTGATTGGACAATTGGTGTTGTTATCGCTCTATCGCTATGAAATCTTGAACTATCACTCCCTGTGTTTCGCTTTAGCGAGGTGTGACACCCACTTATGATAGTGTGTCCATCCAGGATAAAGAGAGGTGATGGAAGACCTAGTAACCATTCTCATAAAGCTTCTCGTGGTGAGGATCCCATCCGAAGGAAATGTAGTCAATGTGGTGAAACCGGGGATAGTAACAGAACATGCACAAGTCAAGGAGCATAAGGAAGCCGATAAATCCAACTATTATCGACCCCGGATAATCATGGAAGTCATAAACATGATACTTTTGATCTCAACTTTGATCTTAACAATTAAACCATGTTTGTAACTTTTTAAGATTCCTCTTGTTATAATGTTCACCTATTATGGTGTTTGTTAAGTGTTTTGGTGTAAAATAGAGTAAACATGAATGTTTGTTAAGTCATTATGTTACATTAAACCATCAATTTATTAAGATGTCGACTTGAAGAACAGGGAAACAGTTACATTAAACAATGAACACGAGGAAATTTAGTAAGGATAGATATTCTGGCATCGGATGATCCACTGATCCTTTTCGTTGATTTTGTCCTCCAGAACATCGTATTTTTCTTTGATATCTCTGACCGTATACTCTTCTTAACTTATTTCTTTCTCCAAGACTGCAAGCTCTGCTTTCTTTTCCTTAATCAGCGCCTCTTTTTCAAGTTGTATCTGCCTGTTGATCTTCCAATTCTCCCAAGCGCTGTGATCTCCTCGTTCGCCTCCATAATGGCGGCCTTCAGTTTCGCCGACATGACTTGAGATGCCGAAGGGTTCGGGTCAGGGTTAATAAACCTGTCTGACTACATTGGTGGTTCATTGTTTGGAGGCGTGTGCATGTAGTTAAAACATGCATCTTCCCAATCAGAGTGCTCCTCTTCGGTTATTGGATGGTCGATGTTAGTTCTCCAATAAATTGCGCACTCCTCTTCCGTTGACGACACTTTCTAGCTACGCCTATACATTCCATCATTCAATGGTAATGGTTGTTTCATTGCTGAGCAAGAACTTCCAGCCTTGTTTGTTGTTTTCTTCTTTCCAGATCGGTTGTTTGCAGACATGGTGTTTTCCAAATGTTATAAAAGGTAGGAAATGATTGATAGCAAGTTGTGTGTTACTACTTTAATACATACCAGCATCTTATAGTTGTGAAAAGATTAAGCTGGTAATTTCGGATGTCGTTTTGGTCAAGATATGTCTGTAGGATTCGTTTGATAAAAGTTTCAATATTCGTCTAAAAAAGGATGACAGATTCGTCTACTGAAAAAGACTGAAAAAGACGACTGATAAAGCCTGCAAGATTCGTCTGTAATTAATTTTAGAGTAAACTCTAATTTTGGTCCCCGTGGTTTGGTGAATTCTTTGAAAGCGGGACCTAAGCTTTGATATATCTGGAAATCGTCCCCGTGGTTTTCAGTTTGCTTTGAAAATGGTCTCCCGTCACTAACTCTGTTAAGTTACTCCGTTAATAGCAGGGGCATTTTTGTCCATTGATATTTCCTTTTTGTTTTTTAAAAAAACAGGCCCATTAATTGATAAACCCAACTGAGGTACGTGACTTCCCCTGTTCGTCCCTGTTGAATCCACGATCTTATCCCTTTTTCATTCAATCAAAAACGCAGCACCATGGAAGTCGACGATCATAAACCTTCTACATTCAATCAGAAACGTAGTAAACTTAATCGATAAACCCATCTGCATAACTTCCCTCGATTATCTAAGGTTATGATTACTATCAACAATATCAGCCAAACCTGCAATGGATATGAACTTGGACGATTATGAAAATGCTTGGTGGACAAAAATCATTGAAGATGTTGATTATTTGAAGTGAAGATTTGTGCATAATGACACAATTAGGCAAAATGTTCAAATTGATAGCCTGTCTTGTCTTATACATCAATGTTTCAAAGCTACAGATTTTACTTACATTCTATTTTCTTCAGATTTTACGTCAAACATGACACTCATTATAGGAGATTTGAAACTCTAAATATTAGGAATAAGTGAATAACTACCCTCATAAAAGAGGAAATTTGAGAATTTGTCCTTTTTGCAACAATAGATATCAATTACTTCAAGTTTTCATATATACTAGGGTCTCCAAATTCTCTTTTTAAATACAAGCAGACAAGAAAAACTTGGAAATTAGATAGAGCAAGAAAAATCACCTTTAAAGGATTCCCGAAAAACATGTCAAATGAAAGGAGAAGGAAAAGGAACTTATGAGCAACTTATATCCAACATGGGCAAAGAAATATAGAAGTTACGCCTAAATTTTTCCCTAAATGTCAAATCTGACTTTTTTGTAAATTTCACATTATAGGATATGTGTAACTATAGTAAAAGTCTTTTGTTAAGTCTATACTGGACAAGAGCTCTTTATACCTGCAGCAATAGTATGAATTATGTTAAACTTTAAAGACAAAGTAACCAACTCCCCCGATGTTCGATTATTGCAGGGACAGACCTATGTGGTGGCATACGGTGGCACGTGCCACCGTATTATCTCTCCGTCGAAAAGTAAAAATTTTGAGTTTGTGAAGAGTGCTACTGTATGCTATTAAGAAGTTCAAGGAAGGTGCAACCCTGACTCGTGATCAACCAAAAAACAAAAAAAAAACTCTTGAAATCAACCAAAAAACCGAAAAAGTCCCTCAAAATCAATAAAAAAATCTTTAAAATTCCTCGAAATTAAGCAAAAAGCTTAAAAAATCCCTCGAACCGGTGGGATTAGGCTAAAAACACCTCAAGCAATATTGAACCTTAGTAAAAATATGAAGATACGGTCGATAAACACCATGCGTTTGATGAATATTTTTTGTCTATATTATATGGTGCCACCGTATGAAAAAATTTATGGGTCCATCCCTGGATTATTTTACATATTCAGGAACAATTAATTCTGATTTCAGGTGGGGTGGGGTTCACTAGCTGCATTAAAATTAAATAACAATTATCTCCTACAAAGGCATAATGTGATTCACAAAACTACAAAAGCTTATAATCTAGTTTGTTTTTTGAACTTACTAAAATAGCCATGTTTGGTAAACCATAAACTAGCTTATAAGTTGGCCTTTTGAAAAGTATTTCAGGTAGCATTCACTAAGCAACAGGAATTTGTCATTTTTTTTCCAACAAAGCCCCTTATATTTTACATAAATGACCATCTGATCAGAACCAACATACCAGCTTATTAATGCTTAATAAGCCATCTGATCAGAACCAACATACCAGCTTATTAAGCAATCTGATCAGAACCAACATACCAACTTATTAAGCAATCTGATCAGAACCAACATACAAGCTTATTAAGCCATCTTCTGATCAGAACCAACATAACAACTTATTAACCAATCTGGCCATAACCAACATACAAGGTTATTAAGCCATCTGATCAGAACCAACATACCAGCTTATTAAGCAATCTGACCAGAACCAACATACAAGCTTATTAAGCCATCTGATCAGAACCAACATACCAGCTTATTAAGCAATCTGACCAAAACCAACATACAAGCTTATTAAGCCATCTGATCAGAACCAACATACCAGCTTATTAAGAAATTTGATCAGAACCAACATACCATCTTATTAAGCCATCTGATCAAAACCAACATACCATCTGATCAAAACCAACATACCAGCTTATTAAGCAATCTGATCAAAACCAACATACAAGCTTATTAAGCCATCTGATCAGAACCAACATACCAGCTTATTAAGCAATCTGATCAGAACCAACAGACCATCTGATTAGAACCAACATACCATCTTATTAAGCCATCTGATCAGAACCAACGGACCATCTGATTAGAACGAACATACCATCTTATTAAGCCATCTGATCAGAACCAACAGACCATCTTATTAAGCCATCTGATCAGAACCAACAGACCATCTTATTAAGCCATCTAATCAGAACCAACAGACTAGCTTATTAAGCCATCTGATCAGAACCAACATACCATCTTAATAGTTTGTATTAAGAATATTAAGGGTCCATATGGTCTTAACAGATTGACAAAACAAAATGAACAATTTTCCATTCAATCAGATGAAAATTACAAAGAGAATTGACAACACAAATGAAAATTACAAAGAGAAGCAGATCAGAAACTAACTACTAATTGATAATCCATTTGACATTAACCAAAATAGAACCAAAAGTACTAAAACACATTAATCCATTTGACATGAACCAAAATACAACCAAAAGTACTAAAAACACATCAATCCATTTGACATTAACATCGTAACATGAACCAAATGTACCAAAATAAAACTAAAAGTACCAAAAGTAATCTGTTAACATAAACCAAAAGTACCTAAATAAAACCAAAAGTACCAAAATAAAGCTAAAAGAACCAAAATACTACCAAAGTAATTTGTTAACATGCTCTATCCTATGAAGGTCCTCCTTGTCCTTTGCAAGTCCGTGAATTATACCAGGGATTCTTGCACTTATCACATGTAACAGTTTTCCAGTCCTAGGTAATTTGCCTGTTTTCCCACTTCTCTGACTTGTTTCTTCACCAGTCTTTTTTCTCTTTTTCTTTGGCCTACCAATCTATTTGTGATGCTTTGGCGGAGCCAATGATGTTGGGCATCCAGATGAATGCCAAAACATGCTTCCATTGACAGGCTCTATCTTGAAGTTGTACATCTCCTTCCATGTGCTAAGCTGGTATACAGAGTCCACCCATTTTTCAGGTAACTCAACAGATACCCCATTCAATGCCATGTTCCAGTTAGTTGCCACATCATGTTTGCAAGGAATTCCTGTTAACTCCCACCTTCTACAAGAACATGTTCTCCGTCTGACATCAACTATACATTGATCATTCCAAGGCCCGGTTACCTCATACCTGTCGCCCCCATTCCAATCTACATTGTAATTGGATGCTTCTTTCCTGATTGTTTCCATCATCTTTGTTGTTATTGGGGTCAATAGCCCGTCAACAGACGCTATTATTTTTTGGACGTTGACAATCCTTTTCATAAGGTATACTCTAATATACTCCAAGCAAGAGAATATTGGTTTATCCCTGGCATCAACAATTTGCCTATTGAATACCTCACACATGTTATTTAGAAGCACATCGGAGTGACATCGACCTGTGATTTTAATAGTTTTAATATGTAAGAAATATAACACATTTAAAATCTTTACTGTAAGAAGCACAAAACATTTTATACCTGTGAAATGTGATCTGGTCCAATGTTGAGGGGGGATCTGGTTCAACCATTGATAGCATGCTACATTGAATTTTTTTAAGTCCTCCATTGCGTTTCGAAATTGAGGGACAGTGGTAGATGTTGCACACCGCCATAAATGGTCTTTGTATGCTTTCCCCTTCCATTGCAGTTTCATATTCTCTTGGATATGTCTCATGCAATATCTATGTTGATCTGAGGGAAACAAATTTACAATGGCTGGAATAATACCCTATAAGAAAGATAGAACAATGTTCAATGCGAAAAATAGAATAAAATAAATAAAAAATAATAAGTTGAGTTAAAACATACCTTTTGTCTGTCACTTATGAAAGTGAAATTGGAATTTGATTGAAGTTCAAGATCATCTCCAAGGCATTGTAAGAACCACATCCAAGAAGCGGTTGATTCAGCCTACTATTCCATATGCAACTGGATATATGCCATGATTTCAGTCAATACCTACAGCCGTCAACACTTGTCCTGGAAAAGGACCCTTCATAAATGTGCCATCTAGACCCAACAACTCCCTTTTACCAGCCTTAAACCCCCTTTTTAAAGCCCCTAAACAAATGTAAACCCTTTTGAATTTTTGGGTATTGCTTTCGATGTTTGGATCTGCTTCAACATCCAATTCAACAGTGGTATCTACGTTGCGTCTTTTCACCTCACATAGGTAATCCCTAAGTTGATGGTATTGTGTTTCATAATCTCCCCAAATCTTCTTGTTGTCCATAACTTTTGCCCTAAATGTTTTGCCATCTGACACAAGGATCTCAAACTTTTGTGACAAATGGGATTGAATAGCCTTCAATGGCATATTAGGATCTGCCTTAACATGCTCTGTAATATGTTTGGAGAGTAAAGTTGCAGTAGCAAGGCCAACTTCCCTATTTTGGAGGCACTTCTGAGTGTCAAAATAGGTTTTAACCTTCCAAGTTTCTTCAATTTTTATAGTTGATATGTATAAAACCCATGGACAAGTGAGGTCACTTGACTTTACCCTTTTAGTCTTTCTTCCTTTATTTGGCCTACTTGGCTCACCAGGCCCACTTGCTTCACTTAACTCACGCAAAGTACCCCTACAAACGACCCTAATTCTTCGCAAATCATTTTTCACAACAACTATATCTCTTCTAGATTCAAGAGCATGTTCCTTGATTAGATTTTTTATTGTTTCTTTGTCACCAAACTTTTGGCCTAAATAAAACTGAATTTGTCCATGACTTGCTATATTCGATCCACCGTCATTGTTTTCTCCACATGAAAATTGATCAAGATCGAAAGGATCTACATCACCATCCATATTGTCACCATCACTTGCTTCTTCATTCACTCCCATCCACTCTGCATTACTATCAATATAATCTCCCATATCTACATCTAGTACATCTAATTTGTTAACTACATCAACCAGATAATTGTTGTCAACAGGATCATCAACATTGTCATCTACATCATGTTGTATGCCACTTCCCATGTCCACAACAACTCCCTTACCCTTGTCCACTTTTGGTAAATTAGACAAGCATGTCTTACCATGTTCCGTGAAGACATCTATCAGTTTGATCTTAGGGGCATAATTTAAAAGGTTTAAAATGTCTTGATCACTCCCTAAAGCTTGCAAACCAAAATCCAGTTCACTATTAGGAATCAAGAAATGGTAATACATTTGTTCTTTCTCATGGTACCCTAATTCTTTCGTCATAACATCGAGGTCATGAATAGATAATTCATCCGTGTTAACCAAATCGACCATATCATGCTTACCATTTATGTATCTTCTTCCCGGATATTCTGTGAAAACACCTCCATGGTTGATTCTAATTGTTATCAATGTGGGATAAATTTCTGTGAACAAAGAAAAAAAAATTCAATCAAACTTATAAAAAAATTCATATGTCATATCACATATGTAAATGTTCTACAGTTGATTTGGATGACAATAAGAACGTTATCAATAAATCTTTTTGTAGACGCATTGACAAATATCATGAAAGCTCAGTCAGAACTAATGAATTCTGCCATTGTCTAATAATAGGTTTATAATGGTTATTAAAAGTTTGCTTATGTATTCTGCCCTATGTATTCTGAAAAACTGTAGAATTGAATGAAAAACCGTAGAATTGAACTTATGTATTCTCTATTGAATGGTACTCCACAACAATAATAAATAACAACTAAACAACATATAAGCACTACTGATTATCTTATGCAAAATTGAATGTGTTGAGTGGCTCTAATAAGCATCTTATTTACTATATAATGAATTCAAGAATGATACCATAGATTTCACTTATCAATAAATCATTTTGATTCCATTCCTGGTTTGCGTTTTTTGATTGAATAAGGGAAGGAATGTAATGAGAATATGATAACAGAAAAAATCGAACAATGGTTATCAGAATTGGGTTTATCGATCAGAAGAGGGAAGATACCTTGATGATTTTTGGGCGATCTCTGTTTTGATCACGGCTGTCAGACTTAGACGCCATAAATCGTATGAAGAGGGTTTATGGATTGAGTTGGTTTTAAACGATGATTTTGATGGGCCTGGCAAAAAAAATAGGGGGAAAATTGAATGGACAAAAATGCCCTCGCTACTAATGGAGAAACTTAACAGAGTTAGTGACAGGGGACCATTTTGAAAGAAAACTGAAAACCACGGGGACGATTTCCAGAGATATCAAAGCTTAGGTCCCGCTTTCAAAGAATTCACCAAACCATGGGGACCAAAATTAGAGTTTACTCTTAATTTTAATAATTTTTATTACTTTTTTTTTAATTTTAATAATTTTTTTGCAGGCTGAAAAAGGCTGAAAAAGATTCCATCTCGCATGCTGAAAAAGGCTGAAAAAGACAACTGATAAAGCCTGTAAGATTCTTCTGTAATTAATTTTAATAATTTTTATTATTAATTTTGTAACCACATATTTAGTTGGAGAAAACGATGAAGTATGCATGATGGTGTCACCTTTTATATTTTGTATACAAATCTCCATGCCTATGGAAGATACAAGTGCACTACTAACTTTCATCTTCTTTAGTTTTCCCTTATAGTTTTTTTAGTAAAAGGTCATACATGGCTGGCAACGCATCCTTTTCGAACCCCCCTCTTCCTAAATAATGGCGGAAAGGATGAAACGATCGGTACAAAAAGCAGAGGCTGAGATCGAATAAATCTCTGAGAAGTGGAAACAAATGTTGAGCAAGAAGGAAAGACTATTGCAAATGATGGAAGTAGATAGTAAGGACATAAAAAGGTTGAAGAGGGAAATCAAAGATAAGGAACAACGCATTAACCACGACAACCTAGAAGTCGACAAGATTGTACGAGACTTCGCCATACTTCAAGCGCAGGTAAACGAGAAACATCGTTGGATCGAGCAATGTAACGCACTCTATCCTTAAATGGTATTACCGTATGCTGGTTTCGTATTTTAGAGTTTCATGTTAAACTTTGCTTTATAATAAAATGGTAATTAGATTTGTTTTGAGCTCTGTATTTTTATAATATAAATAAAGCCATAGAACATAATTGAACATAGTTGAACATGAACATAAATTACAATAATTGGAAACACACGTGAAGAGAAACATAAAGTCCATTAACATACATCGATCATCAACCAATTGTTAAACTCCTAAAAGCTTCACCCGAGGTTATGCGTGCACCATCCCTTTCCAAGTACACTTCAAGTGGGGTAGTTTCACCGTCCCAATGGTTAGTTATATCCCGAACAGAGTGGTCATCCACGAGTTCTTTCAATCCAGTGTCCTAGTCTTCTTCTGGTGGTTTGAAAAACATTTTCATTCCAGCTCGTTCGTTTTCGTCATAACGAAGTTGAGCCATTAATTGATGCATGTGTTCAAACAAATACACTGACCATCTACTAGGTCAACACAAATTTCCATGTCGTTCACATACGACCTGCGGGGGGTGAAGTTTCCATTACGATGGACCTTCATAATAAATATGAGAGGACCGTCGCCTGTTGCAAAATTCGTCATACGTGAAAAAAAGTTTGAAAATTAAAGCGAGACAATTTATTTATGGTCGTGAAAAAGATTTACTAACAAACGATTTCTTCGATCCATTGCGGAACCGGTTTAGATGGACTTCTAAGTCTCCAAAAACGTTATATTTCATGAGGCATCTTCATAAGGTTAATGAGTCAAATGAGTCGGTAGGAAATGTAGAAGGTATGAAATGCTAGATAGCAAGGACTTCATCATACCACCTACTTATAGTCGTGAAAAAATCATTTTGAAGTCACGGATGTGTATTTGATCAAAAGATTCGTCTGAAAAAGTCTACAAGATTCGCCTGAAAAAGACTAAAAAGACCGTATTTGGTCAAAATATGCGTCATTATTTCAGTCACGCGTGTATATTCAATTGATATATTTAAACAAACTTATAATATTTTTTTCATAATTTAATACTTCCATAATTATATAATTGTAACACCCCCTGTCCCGCGTGGCCAAGAACGGGGTGATGTCACAGTTCAAGGGACATAAAAAAAATCCATCTAGTAGATTTATAAAGTTCAGAGCTTAACTAACCAATATAAACATGAAATTACAAACCATCGTTTGAAGACAACTATAATTATCGTTTATATTTATATATACATAGCAATATAAACATAAGAACCAAAAAGTAGATTATCCAAAGATCTTCAAAAGGAGGTGCAAACGTAGTTGTCTTCACTTCTCTCAGTCTGTCCTCTGTCTAATCACCTATGTACCTGCCGCGTCAACAAAACACACGGCTGAGCAACTTTGCCCAGTGAACGGATTATAAAATTAAAATAAACGATAAATTTAACGAGTAAATGCGGAAACGAAATAAGAAAACATTGATATTTATAAATACAACAAGTGTACGATAATTAGGTAGACGATGAAGGTTTATCGAGTTCATAAACATGATTCATACAACTTAAAATATATAAAAATAATGCATTTATATAATATCAAAAACCATATAATCAACCGAATATCATAAAGATGTAAAAAGGGTCACTAAAACCAAATTGTGTCACGAAGACACTTCATTCTCACGGGTTGATCAAACCACGTGAGACTCATGGGGTAGCAGTGTGGGCACACTCACCGTCTAACCCCTGTCGTGAATAATTCACGACCCGACTCGTGTAACTAAGATCGATCCATTCGCCCCCGATAGCCATTACATGGCCAGACCCCTTATGTGTCCATTCTAAGTGAGGACGCCACGATTGTATAAGCACCGTGGAAGCATCTCGGCTTTGGTGCCCCCAATGACCGAGTATTCAACCAAAATCAAAAACGAAAATCATAGGTCTACAACGTATGCGACCTCATAGAAACAGGTTCTAAAATCCAATAAACCTTGAAGGTTGTAATTTAATTGTTCATATGTGTTTCTTGATTCAAAATGAAAAAATCTTATACAATTGTGAGACAAATACTCTTTAGTGGAGTAATAATATCATTTGATAATTCGGCATCAAAACAAGTTCAAGAATTCAATAAGAAAGGTACCATTTCACTTATGTGATAGGTAATAGATGGTGTACCATGTTCAAGGATTAGACATGCATATTCAAATACGTGTCCAACTATCAAACAATATAGAAATCCGTACCTTCAACTCAAAACGATTAATCTACTTGGTTGCTCACATTCCGACAAAGAGAAGATCCTATAAGATACACAAAGCATTTACAATTAATACCTTCTAAACTCATACTAATCTAAGTCTAATACCCTCTAGAGACTTATTTGCAACCTAACTTTAAGGTCTAAAATGTCCTAGTATGCTTACACGACAAAACCAGAGGTTAGCATGGATGTGAAATGACCAAACACCCAAAATAGGCTACACAAAACAGCACTGTTATGCTTCTGTTTTTGGCTTATTTACCATGCTTAAAAGCCAAACTAGATTTTGAGGTCCAAAACAAAGTTGTAGATACAAGTCTTATGATTCAAGTGGATTTGGATTCACTCCAATGGAGTAACGATGAATTAAATATAAGCTTTCTAAAAACAGTGCGCAGATCCTGTTTTGCACAGGACCATCTGCAAAGACTCACAGTTTAGAGTGTCTTAGAGACATAATTTGATCACGGTTAAAACTACAAAGTTGAAAAGAAATGAAAGATCTTAGTAACTGGAAAATTTCAGCTTATTTAGAGTCATGGCTGATTTAATACGAATTTTTCAAAATGGAGACAGAAAGCTGAAAGTTTTTAAGCATGGAAATCTCTTTAATGCTTTACATCAAACACCTTGTGGGCATCAATTCTAAGAGTTTAAAACCATTTCAATGGTTTCATCATTTTACCAATTTTTTTTGTACAAAAGTTAACCAAATTATCAATTTAACACTCCTAACCTAAAACCATAACCAATACAAGAAGTCACCATGAAAAACTTTCACTACTATACCTACTTATACATAAACAACCAAAATTCATCATTTTCATTCTAAAAGATGAATACCTAAACCCAAAACATAATTTTAACCTATAAAAGAGCATGAAAACAACTTCAAAAAGAGAAAATAAGAGTTAATAGAGATATATACCTCAAAATTATTGCTCAATCTTCAAAACTATCAATCATTAGCTTAAGTTCTTCATGAAATTGAGATTGACACAAGCGGTGGAAGAAAAGAGGTGAAGAACCGATTGTTGTAGTCTAGGATGGAAAAAATGAATAAAACATATGAATTTGTAGCTTTTATATTTATCAAATTTATGCAAATAACCCCTAAAATTCCACTTATTGCAATTTTAGCCCCAACTAGAGAATTCTTCACATTCTTAGTCCTAACCCAAATTTGTTTGTACATGTTTAACCCTTATTGTACCATTTTCATAACATAATAATCCGGTACAATCCAAGAAGCAACATGTACAAACTTCTATTGCATGATTACAAATTGAATATTCTAAGCTTTATACGAAACCGATATTTTAGAGATTTGGGTATTACATTTCCTCCCCTCTAAAAAGAAGGTTTCGTCCCCGTAACCGAATTAAGGATAGAATATTCATACCTTAAAGTAGATGCGGATATTGCTTCCTTATCGATTCTTCTGTTTCCCACATCGCTTCCCGTTCTGTATGATTTTTCCACAATACTTTCACAAACGGGACAGTTCTACGTCGCAAGCGTATCTCTTCTCGGTCTATGATTGCTTCCGGCTCTTCAACATAAAAGAGATCTAGCTCAATTCGCTCTAGAGTATTGTCAATCACAGGTAATGGATGATAATGATATCCACGTAGCAACGATATATGGAAAACATTGTGAATTTGAGAAAGTTGCGGAGGTAATGCCAAGCGATACGCCACATCACCAACTCTATCTAATATCTCAAAAGGTCCAATATATTTAGGACTCAGTTTACCCTTAAATCCAAACCTTCGGACACCTCGTAAGGGAGAAATCTTCACAAAAACATTCTCTCCGGGCTTAAATTCTATTGACCGTCGATGCTTATCCGCAAAACTCTTTTGTCCCGATTGAGCTTCTTTCATTTTTTGTCTAGCCAGTTCAACTTTTTCCGTTGTTACTCGAACAAGATCAGGTCCTTCGATAGTTTTCTCGCCTACTTCATTCCAACAGATAGGAGTTCGACATTTGCGTCCATAAAGAGCCTCAAACGGAGCCATACCTATGCTCGATTGATAACTATTGTTGTAGGCGAATTCAATTAAACATAGATATTCATCCCAACTACTAGCCCATTCAAGAACACATGCTCGAAGCATATCTTCAAGAGTTTGGATTGTTCGTTCAGTTTGACCATCATGATAAGCTGAACTCATTGTTAACTTTGTACCCCAAGCCTGATGAAGACCCTTCTAGAAGTTAGAGGTAAATTTGGGATCTTTTTCAGAAGTGATTGAAACTGGAGTGCTATGTAGACGAACAATCTCCCTTTCGAATAATTCAGCTAACTTGTCAACCGTGAAAGTTTCTCGTATAGCCAGAAAATGTGCCGACTTTGTCAATCTGTCGAAAATTACCCAAATAGCATTATGCTTACGTACAGTTCTCGATAATCCTGTCACAAAATCCATGGAGTTGTGCTCCCATATCCATACTGGAATCTCTAAGGGTTGTAACAGACCACTGACTCGTTGATGCTCGATTTTCACTTTATGGCAAGTCAGACATTTAGCAACATACTCGGCTACAGCACGCTTCATACCATTCCACCAAAAGTATTGCTTTAAGTCATGATACATCTTGGAAGATCCCGGATGAATTGAGAATAATGAGTTATGTGCTTCATTGAGAACAACTTCCTTGACTTCAGGATCGTTAGGTACACAAATTCGGTCACGATACCAAATGGTACCCATGTCGTCCACCTGAAAATCTGATTTTAGATCATCTTTTGATCTTTCAAGGATAGGCCAGAGCTCACCATCATGTTGTTGTGCTTTTTTAATTCGAGATATTAAAGTTGATCCCAACTTAAGACTGCTCACCGATTCATCTCCAAAACGATAGATAATTTCAATTTCTGATCTTTCAATATCATAAATTAATTAAGGTTGAGCAATAAAACTTGAGACTATTCCTGAACTTTTCCGACTCAAGGCATCAGCAACAACATTCGATTTACCCGGATGATATTGAATCCGAACATCATAATCCTTGAGAAGTTCGAGCCATCGTCGCTGACGCATATTAAGCTCTTTTTGGGTAAAGATGTATTTCAGACTCTTATGATCGGTAAAGACATCACAAGTTTCACCGTATAAGTAGTGACGCCAGATTTTTAAAGCAAAAATAACCGCAACCAACTCTAAATCATGAGTTAGATAGTTCACTTTGTAAGGTTTGAGTTGGCGCGAGGCATAAGCAATAACTTTATCGTCCTGCATCAAAACACACCCGAGTCCAGCTTGAGAAACATCGCTATAAATCTGAAAACCACCCGATCCCGACGGCAATACCAAAATTGGAGCTGAAACAAGTCTTTGTTTCAATTCTGCAAAACTCTGATCTTGCTCTGGACCCCAATCAAATTTAACTCCCTTTCGAAGGAGTTTTGTCAACGGCAATGCAATTCTAGAGAAATTTTCAACACATCTCCTGTAGTATCCTACAAGTCCCAAGAAACTACGAACCTCAGACATATTATTCGGTTTCGGCCATTTAGCGACAGCATCAACCTTAGCAGGATCAAATTGAATACCGTCTGCCGATATAATGTGGCCCAAAAAACTAACTTGTTGTAACTAGAATTCACACTTCGAAAATTTAGCGTAAAGTTTCTTTTCTCGAAATGTTTCAAGTGCCTTTCGAAGATGAGTTTCGTGATCTTCTTTCGTCTTAGAATAAATCAAAATATCATCAATAAAATCAATCACGAACTCGTCAAGATAATCATTAAAGACACGGTTCATGAGATCCTTAAAGACTGCAGGAGCATTTGTTAGTCCGAATGGCATGACTACAAACTCATAATGACCGTAACGTGTTCGAAAAGCAGTCTTGGAATATCAAGTTCTCTTACTCGAAGCTGGTGATATCCCGATCTTAGATCAATTTTAGAAAAATACTTTGCCCCTTGAAGTTGATCAAATAAATCGTCTATGCGGGGCAATGGATATCTATTTCGTACCATGACTCGATTTAGTTCACGATAATCGATGCATAATCGCATCGAGCCGTCCTTTTTCTTAGCGAATACGACCGGTGCTCCCCAGGGTGAAACACTGGGTCGAATATATCCCTTATCCAACAAATCCTGAACTTGTTCCTTCAGTTCCTTCATTCCAGTCGGCGCCATTCGGTAAGGAGCTTTTGAAATAGGACTAGCTCCCGGAACAAGTTCTATGGTAAATTCAACTTCCCTCTCCGGAGGGATTCCGGGAAGTTCATCAGGGAATACATCGAGGAACTCATTAACTACAGGGATATTTTCAAGTTTAGAAGATACCTCGCGTGGATCTTGCAAAGACGTGAGATAACCTTCATAACCTTGTAATGTAAATAACTTGGCTTCCAAAGATGATACAGTTGTAGTTCCTGATTCCGGTTCTATCCCTTGATATACGAATTCAGGCTGATTTTTATTACCAAAGAAAACATGCTTTGAATTACAATTGATCGTTGCTTGGTGCTTGTCGCTTAGACAACCAATCCATACCAAGGATAAGATCAAAGTGCTTCATTTTCATCAGAAGTACGTGACTACTCGAATATGGTCGCCAATAGTTAGAGGACAATTTTTAAATTCAGACACAACACATACTGAACCATCTACCGGAGTCGTAATAAGTATAGGAGAATCTATGGGTGTTTCAAATTGTTTAAGATGGTCCTCTTGATTCTCAGACATAACAGAATGTTAAGCACCAGTATCAAATAACACATATACAGATTTATTAACAAGAGAAACGATTCCTGAAACCATACCAGCAGTGGACTTTTCGCCAGATAATGCAAATACTCGACCTCCGGTTGTTGATGGCTTCCCTTTTTCTTGAGGTTTACTACACTGGTCCGACTTACAATCATTCTCTAGATGACCTTGCTTACCATACTTAAAACATGATCCAGTCATTAGAAGACAAGGTCCTGGTCGGTGCCACTTATTACAACGATTACACTTGGTTGCAGAAGATGCTCTTGAAGAACCTTGACTATTACTGGCCGAAAGACCTGGTGTATGAAACTTGCCTAAACTTCAATTTGACTGATTCCCGGCACTATTGAATCGGGGTTTACTAAAACTTTTGTTTTCTGAACGACCTGATTGAAAATCACGCCCCGTTTCTTGTTATTATCGACTTTTCTATCCAAAGCTTCTTGACAAGATCTTTCAATATTCTTACCAGCATCAATCAGTTGAGAGACAGAATAAAGTGGAAGGTTCAGAAGCGGATCCTTGAATTTACTGTTCAAAGCCCACTTAAATTTATCAGTTTGTTGGGCTGCAGTACCAGATGTAACACCAGCGAACCTGGCCAGTCGAAGAAATCATGTCTGAAAGTCTGAAAAAGATTCATCATCTCCCTGTTGAATGGCTTGATATTCACGAACATATGCATCTTTGTCAGATGCAGTAAAATACTGCTGATAAAACAACTCTTTGAATCGATCCCAACTAATTGGATATGCAGATGGGTTTGATTGATTTGATTGTAACCAACCAGGCCACCAATTATGGGCATCATCTTCTAGCTTATAGGTTGCTAACTCCACTTTTATCTGATCAGGACAACCCATTACTCGAAATATTTTCTCTAAATGAACGATCCAATTTCCAGCTTCGATGGGACTTGAGGCAGAAGTTAATATTCTTGGCTTTTGATTGTTGAATTCCCTAAGCCATGTACTGATATTCTCAGATGTGTTACTAGGATTAGTTGGCTGATTTGTTGGAGGAGTAGGGTTTCCACTAGATTGTCGTGATGCCTCAGCAAGTTGAGCTATATACCCCGGCATCATCTGTGATAGAACTTGTTGTACAGCGGCAGCAATATCAGGATTTACCGGTTGTTCTGGTGGAGGATTAGCCCCACTTCCAGAGTCAGGAGGTGGATTCTTGCAAGGTCTACCCCTCCTTGGCGGCATTCTATATAGAACAGACAAACAATTAGAGTTATATATTAACGGGATATTTAACTTCCTACTCAGAAATTAAATACAAAATAATATAGACTATCCGTTCCTAACCTATCCAATCCTCACATATCATAACTTAATTACCTACAGGATCATAAACCTATAGCTCTGATACCATATCTGTAACACCCCCTGTCCCCGTGGCCAAGAACCGGGTGATGTCACAATTCAGGGGACATAAAAAAATCCATCTAGTAGATTTATAAAGTTCAAAGCTTAACTAACCAATATAAACATGAACTTACAAACCATCGTTTGAAGACAACTATAATTATCACTTATATTTACATATACATAGCAATATAAACATAAGAACCCAAAAGTAGACTATCCAAAGATCTTCAAAAGGAGGTGCAGACGTAGTTGTCTTCACTTCTCTCAGTCCCGTCCCCTGTCTAATCACCTATGTACCTGCCGTGTCAACAAAACACACGGTTGAGCAACTTTGCCTAGTGAACGGATTATAAAATTAAAATAAACGATAATTTAATGAGTAGATGCGGAAACGAAATAAGGGAACATTGATATTTTTCAATACAACAAGTGTACGATAATTAGGTAGACGATGAAGGTTTATCGAGTTCATAAACATGATTCATACAACTTAAAATATATAAAAATAATGCATTTATATAATATCAAAAACCATATAATCAATTGAACATCATAAAGATGTAAAAAGGGTCACTAAAACCGAATTGTGTCACGAAGACACTTCACTCTCACGGGTTGATCAAACCACGTGACTCTGGGGTAGCAGTGTGGGCACACTCACTGTCTAACCCCTGTCGTGAATAATTCACGACCCGACTCGTGTAACTACGATCGATCCATTCGTCCCCGATAGGCCATTACTTGGCCAGAACCCTTATGTGTCCATTCTAAGTGAGGACGCCACGATTGTATAGCCACCGTGGAAGCATCTTGGCCTTGGTGCCCCCAATGACCGAGTATTCAACCAAAATAAAAAACGAAAATCATAGGTCTACAACGTATGCGACCTCATGGAAACAGGTTCTAAAATCCAATAAACCTTAAAGGTTGTAATTTAATTTTTCATATGTGTTTCTTGATTCAAAATGAATAAATCTTATACAATTGTGAGACAAATACTCCTTAACGGAGTAATAATATCTTTTGATAATTCGGCACCAAAACAAGTTCAAGAATTCAATAAGAAATGTACCATTTCACTTATGTGATAGGTAATACATGGTGTACCATGTTCAAGGAGTAGACATGCATAAAACATATGAATTTCCAGCTTTTATACTTGTCAATTTTACGCAAATAACCCCGGAAATTCCACTTACTGCAATTTTAACCCTAACCACAGAATTCTTCACATTCTTAGTCCTAACCCAAATTTGTTTGTACATGTTTAACCCTTTTTGTACCATTTTCATAACATAATAATCCGGTACAATCCTAGAAATAACATGTACAAACTTCTCTTGCATGATTCCAAATTGAATATTCTAAGCTTTATACGAAACCGATATTTTAGAGATTCGGGTATTACAATAATTTTCTATAAATTTATTATATAATTTTCTATAAAATTATATATTTATTACTTGCGTATCTTATTATATATTATATAATTTTGTATAAACTTCATATAAATTTTTATAAATTATGAAATACTTTATATAAATTGATTTAATTTTTAATCAAACTTATATAACTTATTTATAATTAATGCACAAAAATAAAATATCCAAGCATGTGAACGAATATTGCAAATCGAAAACGTTCAAATAAAGTTACTAATCTACAGACTACGCAAAGCCCAAACTATATCAGCCATATGATAACGAACTTGTGTAGCCGTTTGATCTATTGTCAAAGTGGATGGGATCCTGTCGTCCGTCAACACCGAGATGAATTTACACGCCAACAGACCACAGTCGCCGAGCCATCCCCCTTGTTGTGGTACATTAGGTGCCGTAACGAAATAGATGGAACCCGCAACCCTAGCTCGACTTCTTTCACCCATGTTTTTAAAAGTTGTTGGAGAACCTTTGTGAAAACTCTCAACTTCTTATTCAATGCCCTTTGTAAGGTCTTGGAGTTCATGGAGTCGTATATCGTCATGGTCATTACATCCAAATTCAACTCCCTGACCACCCAATGTTTGGACTCGATGCAGATTGGAATTATGGCCTAGAATAAAGAATGTTAGAAACCAAAATTTGTGAAACTAATTGATGATTATTAGTAACTAAATAAATAAATGTTATTTTAGTTTCAATACCGAATGAATGGTAGCCCATGTTGGCGAGCATAATAGCATGAAAGATATCGTACGTGGTCAAATACTCAAAAAAGTCGACAAGCATAATCGTCCATCTAGTTTGATCATTCCGATTTGTCTGTATCAACCTCGACCACGAATCGATATGCTATTAATAAAACAAAAAATGTAAGACATGAACTACGTATTAGAACCAAATCTGTAAATAAAACTATAAAACTAACTGAGTTTAAGAACCACCCGGTCCCATCCTCTTCCAGTAATATACCCCACCATTCCGGAGTGACAGAGATTGTCGGTAACCACGTAAGCAGTATGTATTGGTCAAGCTTTTCGACCTATATAATGTAAGGACTTTAGGCTCAGTGCTGTGTCAACTGTCGGAGGTTGTGTTTGCGATTTGGGTACGACCTCTACCTCTGCCTCCATCTCTAGCGCTGCCTTTATCTCTACCTCTACCTCTACCTCTAGCGGGAGGAGCGGTATCAGGTAGTGGTGTCCAAGGGTCCACACATATTCGGTCCCGACCACAGTCGTGGTGCAGCCTGGGATCTCTCTGCGTAGGAGGTCGAATCTGAGCCGGAGTCTGAAACATGTCGGTACCATCCATACCAAACAAATCAGATGTGCCAGCCATATCGGGCGACATAGACAGACAGCCATACCCTGCGACATAGATGGGCCAGCCATACCATGCGACATATCGTACCCTGTCTGGTAGGTGGGCTGCATAATGTAATCGTTATATATTGTCAATAGAGTTGCATACGAATAACTGATAGGATCAAATATCCTAAATTAGAAAAGTTTTATAAAAAAGGAAATGATTTAATGTAATATTCTAAATTGTGTTAAATACCTTATGTATGGGCTTGGGCTTACCATGTAATAGACACCTAGTTTATAAAGGAGTCTAGGGTAGAGGATTCGTTAATGAGAGTCGTTTAGTTACATTCGCGTTTGTAATTCTTTAATGCTTTCATCAATAAAACATACGACTCAATGATTTCTATATGATTCATCTACTGATCTTGTTGTATCGGACCTAACAAGTGGTATCAGAGTCGAAATCGAATCTATCTGATTTCATTCGATCATCATATTCATCAAGATCAAGGTACTATCGAGCATTGTTTTTTTCTTCTCACTATGCATCTTTTTGAAGATCGGGACTGCAGAATCAAATTTTCTTATTTAATGGTGTTTTTCAATCTGAAAGTTTTACTTTTCGAATTGAATATCTATCTGTTCTAATCAATTTCTTGGAGATTAAAGGGGTGTTTGTTTGGGCTTATCAAAATGACTTATTGACTTATTTCGATGTGGCACCGGTAATAAGGAGTTTTGAGTGTTTGGGTAAAACAACTTATCCGGTGCCAAACCGGAAATAAGTCATTTTTTAAGAAGTCAAAAATTTTAACTTATGAGTTTTCATAAGCACTTTTCCAGGCCGGTGATAAGTTATAAGTCAATAAGCTCATCCAAACACCCCCTAAGTTTCTGGGGGTTCATCATATTTTGCATCTGACATAAATTCTTATCGGACCTATAGGACCCGACATAAATTCTTATCGGGCCTATAGGACCCGACATAAATTCTTATCGTACCAGCTTGAGCAGACATCAATTTTTATCAAATCTCCTTATCCCGAGTTCCTCACTTATCGACTACATTTGAGTCGACATCATGTTCTTATCGGCTCAGCTAGACCCGACTCATCTTATGTCGACTTACCTTGGCCCGACAACCATTCTTCTCGACCCATGCTTGAGCCGACATCATGTTTTTTCGAGTCCATATGACCCGACGTATATTCTCCTCGAGTCTATAAAACCCGACATAAATCTTTCTCGAACCTATATGACCCGAGAACTTCATACAGATCCCAACAAAAGCATATCCCATCGACCACAGTTGAGTTTCAACCCAAGATTCCTTATGGTGTACAAAGAAAATATTCAAGAGCCCTGCATCATTTTTTCATATAGCGGAACCCCAGTGTTGAGTCTCGGGAGGGGGAACATTGTTCATGGATTTCATGCAAAGCCGGATTTGAAAAGTTTTCAGAACAAAGGTGATTGGATTTTGTATCTGGTTGGATTAATCAGAAGTCAGACTCTCTGCACTCATCATTCTGGAGTTTTTATTTAGATGCCAGTTTCAGTAAATGTATGTTGTTATTATGTGCTAATTCTTCCTAACCATTTACTGTCTGGAGGTTTGATTGTGATCTAGAATGTTGAATGACGATATTCATTCATCTGATTAAGAAGACTGGATCTGAGTTTGGTTGCTTTCTGTGTTGAAAGTATTATGGAAATCGGCTATATTCTGAACAATTATATGTCAAAGAAGCAATGCTCATCAAGAAATATCATCTCCCAGTTCATCATGATATATATTGCCTCGGTGATCCAAGTTCCTTGAGCTTATCAGATTAAAATTCTTTACACATAATTCTTATTCAACTTGCGGCTAAAGACAGATTCAATGTTTTTCTTGCTGATTATGCACTGAGCGTTGAAGCTACTCGCACATGTATCTTTGATTTATACGGCTAACAGTTGTGTCGAGTTGTCTATAGATTGAAGCTGTATTTTATGAATCAGTGGCGGTTATAGCACATTGGATCTGGAACTTTTCAGTTGAAACCGAAGACTAAGAGCTTATTTCAAGGGGGAGCTTGGAAGACCGACGACACTAAAGCTTTTCCATAGAAAGCAAGGGGAAGAAGATTTGAAGATGCTTCATTTATAAAACTTTAGGGGGAGATTGATAGGATCAAATATCCTAAATTAGGGAAGTTTTATAAAGAAGGAAAGGATTTAATGTAATATTCTAAATTGTGTTAAATACCTTATGGGCTTTGGCTTACCATGTAATAGACACCTAGTATATAAAGATTCTAGGGTAGAGGATTTGTTAATGAGAGTCGTTTAGTTACATTCGTGTTTGTAATTCTTTAATGCTTTCATCAATAAAACATACGACTCAATGATTTCTGTATGATTCCTCTGTTGATCTTGTTGAATAGGACCTAACAATAACGTAAATGAATTGCTTAAAATCGGTTGTATAAGTTACCATACGGGAGTAATCTGGCATGGACGGGGGTACCCCATGGGAGTAAGCTGGCGTGGTCGGGGATGACAACAACTTAACGAAGCTAAAATCCTAGGTTGGTGGTTGTGGTGGCCGTGATGCGTCGGATAGTGGCATCTACCCACGAATAGAAATAGTTAACCAATTTGTATATAATGTTTTAAGTTTGTAAATTAAATGTAAAAACTCAAAGAATGAATGATTAAAATTACTTGCCTGTGTATTATGATGACTCTGGTAATAATTATCATATCCCGTCATACGGGCATCAACCGACCGCTTCCACTCTGGAAGACCAAAAATATCATTCAGGTATGGGTCCAACGCATCCTGCCATGTTTGCTGAGCGGACTGAACACGTCGAATATTGGCCAAACTATCCTGATAATGGGAATAAGGGTCCTCGTGGTGTTGATAACCCTGGTGATGAGATCCCTGGTGCTGAGATCCCTGGCTGGTAGCATGATGCTGCTGCTCCGCCTGATACCTCTGACTAGGGTGTGAATGATGATCGTCGTCCTCATCCATGCGTCTTCATCGTCGTCCTCCCCACTCACCCTAAGATAACGTAGGCTATCTACATACCACCGTGATGACCGCTAATCAGGCTCTACTTCCAACCTGGGGAGTGATTGCCTACCCTCCTAATATATTTAAAAAAAAATTATTATATTTCAAGGATATTTAAAAAACTTACCTTAAACACATCAATGATCTCCGTGACTTGCACCCCTCTTTAATGATTAATCCTATCCCTACATATTATCGTCTTTCTTAAAGTATGTGGTGCAATATGGAAGCGCTTCTACAATCCATATTTGTGGATTAAAATGTCAACAATAATTAAATGACAATAATATAAACTTTTAAAATATGAAATCCGTGTAAAATGTATAAATATTTAAATGAAAATAATTTAACTAACCTTTAAAGCAAATAAGAACCCCGACATCGTCAATATTTTTTTCCTTTGACCGTCCCCGTCTCCTAAAAGCATTATACATTTGCTTAATTGTAACCTTCCAAATATAGTACCCCCATGGATAGCTGTTCCAAAAATCTAAATTTTCTATCGCGTTAGACACGACATCAGAAACAAGCAAATGATTCAGGCAGCCAATAAAGAACACTTCAACCATCATGATCAAGCACACCCTCACAGCATCGTCGTCATCCATACCGTCATCCTCACTAATATTGTAATAAACAGCTTCCACATCTCTCAACATAAGCTTCTCATCACCAAAAATCCTATGAATGAAACCATCCCTAACCAAAGGCTCACCGAACTGGAAATACATCTCATCCTCCTCTCCATAATCTGGGAAGACCTGTCTTTGAAAAAATGCATACAATATCAAATGATCTGCGACATTCAATATGTTCAACCAAAACACTTAGATCCAACCATGAACCAAAACACGCGACATTCAATATGTTCAACCTATCAGTGTTTAACTTTTGTCTAATCTCTTTCATGAGGGATACATTTGCCCTCACCGTCAACGAAGCTTTAACAAGAGAGGCCTGCATGATATTAAAAATCTAATTAGAAGGACCAAAATTGTGATTTATAAACTTTTATAACTTGACTTATATAATTTTATTGCATGGTATATAATTTAATATAATTTGATTTATAAACTTTTATAAAAAATTTATAACCTTTAAAAATTTATATTAACTATTATAAATTCTACAATTAACTTTATAAATTTATAGTAAATTTTGATTTATAACTTGTTTTATAAATGAATTGTATTAAATTTTACATAAATTGATTTATAAACTTTTATAATTTGTTCACAATTTTTTTAAAAACAACTTATTGATTATAATTTGATTTATAAACTTTTAATTTTACAAACTTTTTTATTTTCCTATAATTTATTTTATATAATTTTATTAAACGTATATATTATGTACTTATAAAAAAAATTTGAACCAAAATTTCTAGAATTTGTATTACAATTTATATTACTGTATATAATTTTTTATAAAATTTATAAAATCTTTTTTATAAACTTATATAAATTTATATTAACTTTAATAAATTTTATAATTTACTTTATAAACATATAATACATTTTGAATTGTAAATTACTTTATAAGTTGTATTAAATTTTTAACAATTCTATGTAGTTTTATATAATTCTATAGATTACAATTTTATATAATTATATTGATTTATAAATTTTTTAATCTGTTTTATAAGAATATTTAATTGGTTTATAATTGGAGATGATTTTGTATTTTTTTTTTCATTCATTTTTTCATTTTATTTTTATTTAAAAAAATATAAAACAAATTATAAAAGTTTATAAATTTATTGCTTTTTAACATTAAATTGTTGCTTTTTTTAGAGTTTTATATATTTTATAAAACAAATTATAAATTTTTTGTTATTTCTTTTTTCATTTATGTTGATAAATTTTTACATAGATAAACATACATGCATACATAAACATAAACAATTCTAATAAACATACATACTTACATAAACATGAACAATACTCACATAAACATACATACATAAATTTTTCATACATAAACAAAACTCACTTACAAAAAATAAATTTTACAGAAACAAATCTCACTTAAAAAATATAGATTTTACTTAAACATTAACATAAATAAACACGAAGTGCGGGCTTTGAACTAACCATGACGTAAATGTGCGTGAAATAAACACGAAGTCCTCGCTGTCACAAACATGTGGTCCCCAAATGTCGATAAATACGTACGGGAGGAGATGAATGCTTCTAAGTGGAGGAGATAGAAAATTAAAAAATTAAAAGCTAAGAATTACTGATTATTGCTTCTTGAAAAATTGAAAGCTAAGAATTACCGATTATTGCTTCTTGAAAAAATTGAAAGCTAAGATGGAAAATGGAGGAGAAGAGAAAGTGTTAGTTTGAAGTGGAGGAGATTGATGGAGGAGGAGAGAAATGAAAGTTAATGTCGGCTGAATTAGGGTGGACGTGAAATTTTATCAAATAAAAAAATTAAGGTTTCTAGAGGGTGGCTCTTGACATGACACGTGTAATCTACGCCATAATGGCGGAGGTGTCACTAATACATAACGGCGGAGGTGGTTTTTTAAACCGTGGGATTTCAAAAACACCCAAAACGACGTCGTTTTGGGTCACCTCCTCCATAATGGCGGTGATGGCATGCAACAAGTCCGCCATACTCGCCATAACGACGTCGCTTTGGGAATTCCTCCATAATGGCGGAGGTTATGACATTTTTGCAAAAAAGGGAGAAAGATGGTTATTTCAGTCAATCCAAGTTACAAAATGTTTGTATCGGTCAAGTTCCAAGGAAAAGGACAACTAACACCCAAGATATGAGAAGTCAATCTCATCATAGAGAACATGTTACCGTGTGGGCCTTGTCGTTACCTGTTATTCAAATATTTCATGCAATTAAAACAAGAATTTCTTTAAAAAAACAGTAAACAACAATTATCTTGTTTTCAGTTCATCTAAACCCAATGTTTCTAAAGTGTTCCATGATATACAAAAAAAGGTTTGACTATTAAGGTCAGACATAATGTCTAAAATTAATAAAAATCGAGGGAAGTACTAATACACAAAGGGAAGTTTTTACCATTACTATCATCCCAGCATGTGCACAAATGTAGAAATCGTTTTTTCCTAGATGACAAACTGTGTCACAATCACCATTCTCATCAAATTTAAAACAATGTCAAATGCAAAAATAGCACATTTTACGTCTCCCATGTATTGGCCAGAACTATATACATAAGTTTTGTAATTTGTTTCCAAACTATAATTCTATTTCGGCTTCTTATTACTAGGAAATAAATCATTTTAATATCGAATAATTTCCAGAACCATATACATAAGTTTTGTAATTTGTTTCCAAAGTATAATTCTATTTCGGCTTCTTATTATAACGAAATAAATCATTTGATATCGAATAATTTGAGTTAGCATCTAGACGTAGATTTAAGTTTCAAATATTTTTTGAAACAGATGTTGATTGCATTATTCCAAAACCAAATCACACCAATCGTTTTGCCAATTTAAAATTCTAATATTATGCTACTTTCATGTATTCTTTATGTAGACTTTCAAAGATCTTGGCCGGAAAAACTGTATGGTAGGTTTTTGATGAATTATCACAAGAAATTTTGGGCAACACTTATCATAAAGAAAACTTGCAAGTCTGGACCATTTAAAACTAAATAAAGAAAATTTCCCATCCTTAGTGAGAAAATGAGTATAGAAACAAAAAAATGTGTGTCAAACCTCAATAACTTGATCCAATTCAATGTTTAAACCTTATTAAACTCACAATCCCAACAAATCAACATAACTCAAATGATGAACGTCAAATATAAGAAACCTTGGTAATCACCAATGTCTAAAAATACCATTTAACAATGATAGGACATCATTTGATAATAGTCATTTATTTATGTCTTTTTGTAATGTAAAGTTGTAAACAGTAAACACAGTTGTGATTTTGCTTTCAATGCTCTACTTCATTAAGTCAGACAGTCAACATATGCCATTAATTCCTAATCCAATTTTTTAAATATGACAACCTCAAACCATATGTGAAACACCATTTTAGCCATAATCTTGTAGGCTAAAAGAAATAGCATCAATAATTTTGTAATGATGAAATTGGGCAGATAGTTTGATAATTTTCCTACAAAAGATAACACTGAACTTCTTGTGAGCCAAAAGCAGTAAGATGAAATAAAATTTCAACTTTCATAGTGAAAGTATAACCATGTGGTTATTTAACTTACCTGAAGATAATTATCATGCATGGCTACCGTAAAAGGATGAACAGGTAAAACATTTCTTTGGCGTGTTTC
Organism: Silybum marianum; assembly: GCA_036898165.1. Taxonomy (NCBI): domain Eukaryota; kingdom Viridiplantae; phylum Streptophyta; class Magnoliopsida; order Asterales; family Asteraceae; genus Silybum; species Silybum marianum. The sequence goes on along the minus strand of CM072540.1, from coordinate 6,004,384 downwards.
AATACCAACTATTAATGTAATAATTGCAGTCCTAAAATAAAGACAATTCACGTCATTGCTCTAAAATAGCAATTCTATCTAAAGTTAGTCCCAAAATTTAAGCTTAACCTCAAGAGTTGCAGCGAAATAAAAGTTACTGAGATCATTACAAAACTCAAATTAAACTAGGCAACCAACTATCCACTAGCAGCGCCCCAACTTCTAGCTTCCACGCTCACATCTTCCCCTTGCCCTTAATAGAGCTCTCTACCATGTGCTTTCCTGAAAATATTTTCAGTTTTATAAAAGAGAGTGTTAGACCATAAGGCCTAGTGAATTCCCTCAAAATCACAGTTAAATAACATTTGGATTTAAAGATACCTGTTGCAACGGTAGAACACACTAATAGTCACACACACTTGTGACTAATTGCTCGGGCTCACACTTGCCCATCGAAGCACACACTTGCATATAGGAATCATGCTTTAAATTTAACAATTATAAAATATTTATCACACCAAATAAAGAACCAAACACTTTTAGTAAAAAGGTTAACAAGGAAACTCACCTGAATGTCAAGCCTAGATTGCTCGTCTCAACTATGATCACACCAACCGAACGCCTAAATTGGACCAATTAAACTACAAGTTAATGACCCAATTTTACTCTTAAATATTCCACTATTAAACCCCTAATGATAGGACACCACTTAACACCCGCAATTAGCTCTTAAGCAAAAACTCCAAATCGACCAAACAGTGAGTCATGCGGCTTTCCGAGTGACTTCAGGCCGCGAGAAAAGTCGCGGGACTCACTGAGTTCCCTGCACTTTTCCTGCTTCGAACATCAACCCAAAATCACCTACTTTACTGATTTCTACTCCAAAATTGGTATGGAGATTGCTCAAAACTCATACCAATCGATTCCTTAACATAAAACATCCGATTTTAACCATTGAATCCAAGGATTATCTCACCCATGAATGAACATTGACCATCTATGGAAGTTTTTGATTGAATTAAATCTCCAAATGAAATAGAATAACACAAACCAATCTTGCAACATTAAAATCTTCAAGTTCAAAGATATTGAACACCCTTCTACAAATTTATCAAGATAAAATGATTTTAGATCTTCATAACCCACTAGATTCAATCCCAAAAATGCTTTTACTACAAAAATCCTTATTTCAATCAACAAATAATCACTCCAATCAAAATCCCCAAAACATTAAACAAGGAAGAATATTTCATACCTTCATGAGAAAATCCATTGTTTCATTCTTTCTTCAAAATCCATATCTTTCTCTCCAAGTTTCCTCCCAAGGCACTCTCTCTCACACACATAGGGCGAAGAATACAATTTGTGAAAAATGAAGGAAATTGGTGCAAAACCCCTAATTCCCTCTCTTAAATACAACGGGCTTTGAGCCCTAAACTATCCCAAGCCCATGGATAGACTCTCAAGCCCAAGGGTTAGTTTACTTAAGAATTTGGGTTACTACAATTAACCATGGAGAAGTTGTAAGATAATAAATGTAACACCCCATATTTTATGTAAAAATGGGTAAAATCCCGAGTGTTAGATGTAATTATAACCTTGCATCAAATCATGTTGTTTTTAGATAAACAGAAGGTAACCGTGCATAAGGTGTACCGGCACCTTATGACAAAACAACTACTGTATAGCTACCTTCAATCTTGCATAAGGTGTGCCCGCACCTTATATTGAGTCAGCTATTGTCCAACTTTTATAAACACGATTTCTGGTCCTTCTCTTCATTTCACATTTTACTTACTCCTCTCTATTCTCTCTAATTTGACTCATATTCTAGGGCACCCATTTTGGGGATTCAAAACCCTTTATGAGCACTGATTTTTTCAAGGATTCAAGAAGTTTTTGGTTAAATCTTTTCACCATCTTCATCTCCTCCATTAATGCTCACATCTACTTCCTATATTCTTCATCTAAACTCGATTTGAAGACCTAGAAGTGTATTCATTGTTCATCTCCAAGTGTTTACAAGCTTCCAAACATCAAGATTCCAAGTGTTGATCAAGATCTTACTTTATCATCTTCATCTTCTCTAACTTCCTTTTCACCATTGTTGACTTAGTTTTGGGTTTTCCCCTGAAACGAAATTGTAAGTCATCCTTGTTGATCCAAACTCCTTTCAGTGATTTGAATATGATTCCTCTTATACTTAGTGAAAATTCCATATATAGGATAGTGTTCAAAAGTCAGCGATAGCACACACTGACTGTGTTCAGTGATCGCTGATGATCAGGAACAACATCCTATCTCTGAAGATCTGAAGAACAACACTCACACCATAAAGCCATTCAGCGACTGTCGAAGGCATAACTGAAGAAAGAGATGAATAGCTCGTGATTTGAAACGGTTTAGTGATAGCAACGTTCATCTATCTGAAGTGTGAGATTTTGCAAAAGCCTCAGTGATACCTGAAGACTTCATCCTTAAAGCTTCTGGTTCAGTGACCAAAGTGGGGCCTACTTAGCAAGATCAATGTTGATCTTATCCTCGATGCACAAAAGTAAAACCTCAAATACCTTTCAGACAAAGGACATACGGATTGTCTCTTATGTCCCCATCAAGTCTGATTTGGTTACTGTTCATATCCGGCCAAAAGCATGGTTGCTTTTGGACAAAGGACAAGTCTCGGATAGAAACTTGGCACGTGGCATATACCTTTTGCATTGCATTTAATGCAATGTGTATAAATAGATGAAGAACTCTTCTTCATCTTTATGCATGCTACTTTCTCTCCTCAAACCTCTATTGCTTTTCTTTCTTGTTCTTGTGCATCAAATTTAGTGACTTTTTTTTTAGCAGGAAACCCAGGCACTTCCATTAAAAAACAAAAAAGGTACAAAGGCAGAACTGGTTACAACAAAGATAAAAAAGCAAAACAGCCCGACTTGGAAAGACAAAACCAAGCCACGAGCAACCAGAAAAAACAAAGACAAATTGTAAAGACAAAGCAACAAGTAAAGACCCCGCTGCACCTCCAAAGAGACCACTCAACCAGCAACATAGATTGTATCTCCATGAGTAATTCTGCACCTACTTTTCCTCTTCCAAGCCATTCTCTGGATTATCACACCTCTAGCTTCATTGAACAGCTTCTCAATGCTCCTGCTACAATTATCAAACAGCCTCTTATTCCGCTCCTACCAAATATAATAGACAGTTGCGGAGAAAGCAATCTTTTGCACGGTTGACCAAGCAGTATATTGACCATTATTGATACGATCCATAATATCAGCCCATGTCTCTGAAATATGCTGCAAGGACGCTTCCCTCTTCATCAAGTTCCAAACCCCGTTTGAAAAGTCACACTGGAAAAATAAGTGACTATGGGTTTCCAGGCATTGGTGACACAAGAGACATTTCATGTCCGGGGGGGTTTTGTTTCCAGTTGAGAATACGATCTTGAGTTGGAAGCCGCAACCTACAAGCCAACCAAGTACATAAAGCATGTTTGGGATATAGGCTTTATTCCACACCATCTTTGGCCACAAGAGAATATCATAATCTGGAACCATAGAGGCCCAAGCATTATGAATAGAGAACTCCAAATGCACATTTTGACGGTCACTCCACATCATTATATCCTCCCCGTCCGAGAGGGCAGGGACAGGAATATTAGCCAGCTGCGGGATCCTAGAAAGGAATTCAATTGGCCAGGCATTGCCAATCTTCTGAATGAACTCACTGACAGAGTCATTTGCATGAAAGCCCTGGGCATGGATGTGTCGGTAGGAAATAAGAGAGCTCAAATGGTCAACAGGAAGCCATTTATCCTCCCACGCATTGGTTGACAAGCCGTCGCCTATTTGGACGATGAAGAAACGCCTGATGTGGTCCCGAATCCTTAGCAAGCTGCGGAATATCCACGACCACCAGTCCTTCTTCTTCAGGTTCCAGAAATTGATTCCCTGGATATAATGGGTACATACCCATCTTACCCAAAGAGAATTCCTTTTCCTCATAATGTCCCAGACCTGCTTCGTAACCAGACACCGATTCCATAATGTAAGATTTTTGAGACCGAGACCTCCATTTCTTTCCGGTTTGTAGATCTCCTCCCAAGAGACTTTGCATTTACCCGAGAACTGTCCCCTTGGGCCCATAGGAAATCCATAAAGATAGATTCAAGAGCATAAATGACTCCAGCAGGGAGGACAAAGACCGACATCCAATAAACCTGGAGCGACTGAAGCACAGATAGAATAAGTTGCCGTCTTCCACCATATGATAGAAATTTGTTCTTCCAATTACTCAAGCGGCCTTTAACCCTTTCCACAAGACCATTAAAATCAGTCGTAGGCAACCGCACAGGAGAGAGAGGAACACCGAGTTACCGGATAGGAAACACTCCTTGCCGAAACGGCAATGTATTACGGATCGTCACCTTAACATCTTCTGAGACATTGCCAAAAAAGATATCACTCTTTTCGAGATTGGGTGCCAGGCCAGATTTCAACTGGAATAAGTGAAGAGCCCTCTTAATGACTTCAACCGACAGAAGATCGCCATTGGTAAAGACAAAGAGGTCATCAGCAAAGCATAAGTGAGTAATTTGAAAGTCCGCACACCCCTTATGGTACCGGAAATCAGCAACCTCTTCAATACAGCGCTTAAGAATAAGAGAGAAGCCTTCCATAATTATTGTGAAGAGGTATGGAGACATAGGATCCCCTTGTCTTATTCCCCGCTTACCTGTAAAAAACCCATGTGTTTCTCCTTGAAAAGCAACAGAGTAAGAGGGAGTGGCAATCATTACCTGGATCCATTTAATCAGAGCCGGATGGAACCCAAGGCCTTTAAGCATGCAAATTACAAACTCCCAGTTCACCATATCATAGGACTTCCGAATATCAATCTTAAAGGCGCATCTTGGAGGACCCGAGCTAAGGTAGTATCCGGCTACAAGCTCATGTGCCATCAGTATATTATCCGAAATCCTCCTTCCAGGAATGAAGGCCGACTGCGCAGGATTTATTAAGTAATCCAGTTTCGGCTTCATTCTATCAGAGATAATCATACTGATACACTTGTACAAAACTGAACAACAGGCAATCGGTCGGAAATCCGAAACCCTACTAGCATTTGGAGTCTTTGGGATAAGGCATAAGAGCGTGTGGTTTAATTCCCTGTCCAGCCGACCAGAATAGAAAAAGTTATGAATAGCCCTCATAACCTCATTACCAATCACAGGCCAGGCCGCTTTATAGAATTTGGACGAAAACCCATCTGACCCAGGAGCTTTATCATTCCCAAACTGTTTAAAAGCAGCAAGAATATCTCCATCTTCTATAGGCCGAATCATAAACAAGGATTCAGATAAGGTAAGCTTACGATCAAATAAGTCATCCTCCATAAAAGGCTGCAGGCTGGTATCCATTTCTCCAAGGATTGAGGCAAAATAGTCAATGAACGTCTTTGGGACCTCCTCATCATAAGTACAAACCCCTTGAGCATTGATAACCATAAACACTCTAGCAGAAGCCTTCCTTTCCCGAACCGCATGATGGAAGAACTTAGTGTTGCCATCGCCCTCATTCAACCATTTTACTTTAGCTCTCTGCTTCAACAGCTCCTCCTCCATACGGAGGGCTTGCTGATAGGCTAGGTGGATGTGAGCAAGATTCTCGTGAAGCTCTGAGTTTGAAGGATCCGATTCACATGCCATTTGAATTATGTCCAATTCCTCTTTCAGGGCCTTCGAATGCTTCCCAAGGTCACCCATCCTAGATCGCAGCTTTCTTAAATGCGGCTTTAACAGTTTCTGCTTTTTCAAGACCTGATACATAAAGGATCCCTGAATAGGGACAATCCAAGTGTCAGCCACTACCTGGATAAAAGAGGGATGAGAAGCAACAACATTATCAAACTTGTAACCCTTAACCTGCCTCCTGCTGCCCCCTTTGAAACTATCAACACCAGGGCAATGATCAGAAAGACCTCTAGGAAGAAAAAGAGCTGAGGAATCCTAGAACGTACGTGTAAAGGAATTGTTTACAACAATACAATCCAGTTTTCTCATAATGCCCCCTTCACCCTTTGGCTTTTGATACCAAGTATATTGACATCCCGTATAAGGCAAGTCATACAAGTCTACATCCTCCAAGCAAGAATTAAAACCATCCATCTCACCATTCCTTTTAGAAGCCCCTCCATAGCCGTCATGAGGGAATAACATAGAGTTGAAGTCTCCCATTAGCAGCCATGGCTTGTCTCCCATAAGGACCTTGAACTTACGAATACCTGACCATAGCTCTTTTCTACTAGACCCGCTAGTGGCCCTATACGAAATAGTAAGGAAAATCGGTTCACTTTCTCCCCGAATAAGAAGCTCACAATGCATAAATTGAAGGTGAGATTCAAGCACCATAACATTCAAGATATTGGGGTCCCAAGCACAGACAATTCTTGTGACATTGTCACAATTGCTAGTGTTAGACACCCAATCCCAACGACCAAAAACTTTAGAACACACATCTGATACGTTTTTCCGAATTAAGTGAGTTTCCAGAATAGAGCAAAAGACTAACCTATTAGTGTGGACAATAGATTTTACCTCCCGTTGTTTTGCCGAGGCATTGAGGCCCCGGACGTTCCAGCAGGCCATCTTAATCATGGGAAATAGAAATCACACCCCCTACGGGCTTTGTAACCACTTTCCGTTGACCCGAGACCGGCACTCCTTGTACCTTGTTACTCACAGGACCTTCCTCTCCAAATACCTTTTCATCACCGGTAGCAGATTTACAAGCCAGAGCAGAGAATCGGTTGGAGGAGTTTGGATTCTTTAGAATACCTTTGATCTGTTTAGGAGGGTTTGTGGAATTCACAGTCGTAAGGACTGGCTTTTTTCCGTGGTCCGAACCTCCGGTGTTGTTCTTCATTGCTTGTACCACTGAGTCAATTATTCCCACTTGAGGGGTCCTTTGACTCTCACCCTTATCAGGCTGTTGTTTCATCACGTTAGATCCTCCAATGTTTCAACTTCAGTCGTCCCAATTACCTGATCAGGTACTAGCACAGGCTCAGCAGGCTGAACTTCAACTACTTATTCCACTGGATTCTCCTTATCAACCACCTTTTCTTGACTCTGGGTTTGGGACTGGTTCGAGCTTTGTCCCAAATCCTTGGTGCTAGTGTTATGTGGATTCACCTTTCCCTGCCCCTTCGGCTTCCATTGTTTCCTCTCCACCCTAATACAACCCCCTTCATCCACCTTTCTCTTCTCCTTCTGATTGGAATTTCTTTCAAGCGCAGCCTTGGAACAAGAAGGGATTTTGTGGCCAAATTTTTTGCATTTTTTACACTGAGTTGGTTCCCATAAGTATTCAATCTGAACGTTAACTGATTCAGCCTTGTTCCCCGTCAGGCTCGGAATTCTAACTTCAATCTCCCTTTTCAACTTTCCGACTTCCCAAACATCCACAAGGACCTTAGCAAAGCTAGGTCTGCCCCAGGCCTTTTCACACATATCTGCAGTGCACGCATCCATCCTCTTTGGTATCCCCAATACACTAGCAATTCTGCTAACACCTTCTTTATTAAATGCCACAAGAGGAATATTGTGGATTTTAACCCATAGGGGACATGTGGTATGTTCCGGTTTGTGGAAACCCTTGGTTGGATCCCACGGTTTAACGAACATCAGAACCCCTCGCACCATCAAGGGTCCCCCTTCCACAACACTAGAGCACCCCTCTTCATCATTAAACCGAAAAAAGTAAAGCCCATTATTGTGCAACATAGCATCCTTGAATCCAAATTTTCCCCAGGATTGGGAAACAGCACGTTGCACTATAGGGAAGTGCACCCGAGGCCCAAGGAAATACCCGCACAGCGTGGTCTTGTAAGTTTGCACCATAGGTTCAGTAACAGATAACGGCATATCAAGTTCCATTGGTTCCTTGTTTTCCAAAGGAAAGAAATCCAGTTCCGGAGTGTTTGCCTTTCCTACTACTGAGGCCCAATTTTTCTTGCCAGGCTCAAACCCCTGTGATTGCAAATTCAAAGACGAGCTTTCCACAGTTGTATCTTTCAAAATTGTCGCATCTGATTGAAGGCTGACGTCAGCCCCAGGGACAATGACGTCAGCAGGGACGCCCTCCCCATGCACATGCATGGTTAAAGTGTCACCCGATGAAAAAGCAGACCCGAGAATTCTTCAAACAACACTCGACAAGAGAGACTCGAGAACCACCCGACAAAATGGCCCGATAATAATGGACCCGAGAGAGCTTGGCCCGATAAAAACGTGGCCCGATAAAACTTCAACAGCCGGCCCGAGAATAATTAGACTCGATGAAAACGGGGGCCCGATAAAACCGCCCGATGAAGAGTACACCCGAGAAGAGGCCCGATAAAAAACCCAGACACCCACTCGATAAAAAGACCCGATAAAAACACAAAGAACACAAGAGAGAAAAAAAAACGGCATCCAGAACCCTAAAAACAAAGCAAGAACCCTAGATCGATTTCGATGGTGACACGAAGCCGTGATGCTGCAAAAATACTAAACAAACGAGAATCCCTAAAAGCCTTAGGGTGAGTAACGAAGTTCCCTACGGGAAGCTGAAACCCTAATTCGTTTGATAATGAATTCACGAAGATCACAGAAACACGAGTACCAAAGAAACCAAATCGACAGGGAAATACCTTGAACACGAACACAGAAGCCAGCCGTCCCCCACAAGCAAACACCAATCGATCGCCGATCACCAACCACGAAGATCGATGAACACAAAACCGCAGCACCAAGAAACCCTAATCGCAACCTAGAGAGAAAACCGACATCTCTCTACAAAAAGCGTCTTCAAATTTAATGACTTCTTAGTTGTAATAGAATAGGTTTAACTATCTCTTAATAGACATGAAAACTATTAATCGTGAGTACTCCAACTCTGAAATCCTAACTAAGTTCATGGAAGTTCTTCCTGAACAATGGGAAACATTTATAATATGTCTTAAGTTGTCAAAGGACAGTGCTTGTATGAAATATTGTTCAATCATGAGCAATCTCAAACCTTAAAAAGAAACCTCATTAAAGATACTAAATCTGCTAAAAGTACATCTCTAGCTCTAGTTACTCCAGAGATAGAACCTACCAAACTTGTATATTCTTCTATCACCTCTATCACTGAATTAGATCAATCTAACTCAGAAGAGATCACTGATGCTGATATCTTTGAATTTGATAATTGTCTAGCTCTTCTCACTAACAATTTCAGGAGATTCGCTAGAAAGAGCAACTTCAAAAAGATCCTCGCTATCACTAACTTTGATAAGTCAAAGGCACCTTCAGCTGACAAATCTTCAGCAATCTGTTACAACTGTCAACGCAAAGGTCACTTTGCTAGGGAATGCAGATCTGAGAAGGTTGCCGCTCCCACTACCTCTCAGGTCCCTGATACAAATAAGAATGAAAAGTATTCTATGTTAAAAGAAAAATATCATCACCTGAAAAAGAACCAGCGAAAAGGGTCAAATGAAAAAAGACCTAGCCTTCATATGTCTCATGGAAAGAATAGAAGAAGCTGAAGAGGCCTCTAACACCTCTTCTTCAGAGTCTCCTTCGACTCAGGTATCTATCCCTTCTAACTCCTCTAAACCTACACCTGATAGCGTGTCAGTTCTCGATTCTATGACTGTTGATTTTTACAATGCTCTCAATGGTAAAATTAAAGCTGAACAAATAAATATAGATCTCTCTGAACAGCTTAAAATTGTCATCTAAAAATAAAAGATCTTACTAAAATCGAAGAAGATTTTAAAGACCAAATCTTTGTAAATCAGACAATTACCATACAGAAAGAGCAAGCTATCACTGAGCGCGAAAAAGCCATCGTTGATCTCAAGGATGAAAAAGCTACCATTGAAGGATGGTGTAAGGCTTCTGACAAAGTCAGTAAGATCATAAATGCTCAGATCCCTAAAAAGGTCAAGAGTGGTCTAGGATATTCCTCTAACCAAGAAGAAATAGACATTGACCGTTCCACGCTAAAATTTGGAATTTTTATTTCTTCTATCCCTGATCCCTCTTCTCATAGTGACCTTACTTCTGAGAAAGACCTTCTAAACCTTTTACCATGGATTCAAGGAAGGTGATCAAGGACAAGTTCCTTGATCATGTTCCCACGATCAAGAATTTCCAAAAACTGAAGAAGAATCCTTCAGTTCCTTCAGTGAATCGTCCTAAATCTGGAAAGATAACCCCTGGATTAATTCAGAGATCAACTCCCAGAATTAAGATTGATCTCACTTCATCTGAACCTGAGAAACTTGTAGTTCCTCCTAGGATGTTGGAGAAAGGAATTCTTGGTCTTGGTCCTGAAATTGTTTTGACCTCCTCTCTGAATGCTTCCTGCTCAAAACCTTTTCTTAAATATAGGAAGTGCTATCATTGTGGTAAGACTACCCACATTGCTAGCAAATCCCCTAATGTTACTAAAGCTGAAAGATTGGCTCATGGTAAGAAAGTAGCTCTCGCTGAAAAATCAGCTAAAGTTAAATCCACTAAGGGTGGTAAGACATCCAAGGTGAAAATAACCACTGAAGAAAATTCCTCAGCGAGTAACATATCCGCCAAACCTGTTGTTTCCACAAACACCGCAGGACCCATAGTAGTATGGGTACCTATGAAAAATTAATCCTCTTGTTTTATGCAGAGTGCAATAGGTATATGGTATCTCGATAGAGGATGCTGAAGGCACATGACTGGCAGAAGATATTTGCTCTCTGATTACAAGGAAGAAACTGGTCCTTCAGTGGCCTTTGATGGAAATGGCAAAGGATACACCAAGGGTTATGGCGTTCTATCCAATTGACCAACCTCATTCAGTCGTGTTGCTTATGGTGAAGGATAAAGCATAATCTCTTAAGCATTAGTCAACTCTGTGACAAAGACTTCAAACTCTTATTCACAAAGACCAGTGAAAGATCCAGATTTACATAAGTAATACCAAAAGTTACTTTGTAGACCATTGGAGGACAATCGGAACATAATATTTATGAGTTTCACGTTCGAAATGTCCACTTGGTTTACATGACGTTTCCGTAAGGACCTGTTTTTCCAAAATATTCCAAAACGGACAAAACAAAAGTAATGGCTTTGCGGAAGCGTAAAATATACAAAATACGAAGGACACTAACTACCCGATAACTAGATATTTGTAGTTACAACCCAAAAGATGACTAATAATTTACAAACTAAAGTTATATTCGACTGACTACTTAATATCCAAAAGAGTTGTTCTACCGGAAACACCAAAAGCAAGGATCTCAATCTACTCGAGCTTGTTCTTAGCTTTATCCACACGGCCTGTAAAAGTATGAACAACTAAAGGGGTAAGCACAAAATGCTTAGTGAGTAAACGGGAGTTATTAACTACTAAAGCTTAACCGATGTAATCCATATAAATCAATGATCACGAAAGATGTACATAATGTAACAAGAAATCATCATTCGGGAATCAAACATCTAAATATTAAAGTGCAACAAATATATCACGTGGAAGTCAATAATAGATATGTACGACCACCGAGCTATCCCGGACGTGGCAAGTACAACAATGTATCATAGATATCATACCACCCGAGCTATCCCGGCCAGTGGAATGATTTTCCCGCCCGAGCTATCCCGGACAGCGGGGAAAACGACCGGACTCTAACACGGTCAAATATGCCATACTCGAGTAATATCAGCTGATATGGGTTTAATTGTGCCCTCCCCGGGTGAAACACGAAGTAACCACCGGGTAGCACGTATGGAAAGACGGAGTACAATAACTAATAATCATTTGAAATCTATAAGAATACATAACATTGATAAATATGGAAACACGTAGAAAATAGATAACACATGTCTAGCAAATAGCAAGTTAAGTAATCCCATAAACTCACAGTGCTATTCAAAATTGAGCCAAATTAGGCTCCTAGTCCATATACGCCTAAACGTCGACCAACGATCACTCCGAAAGGACCGAATGGACTTATTTAGCACCTGTAGTATTTATGCAAAGTTTCATAAAGATCTGACAACAACAACTTAACCAAACTTAAATTTAAACTTATTTTAGTTACTTAAATTTTCAGCTCAAAATTCACTTTTTACCAATTTTGAGAGGCAATTCTAACCATTATAAAAGCCTTATTTCCAAAAAGTGTCTAAAGGACAGGTTTAGAGCTACATATAAGCTTTCCGAAATGTCCAGAATCATAGTAATCCGAGCTACGATGGGCAAGTTATCGCACCATCAAAACAGCCTCTCGGATATATTGGTGCTGTCAAATTTACTTGGAAAAAAAAAAAAAAGGCTAAAATCCATATTTTGAATTTAATCTTTATTCCAACAAACAAAATACCATCTAAACATGTTTATAATATTGTTTACAAGATCAACTCCCAAGAATTTCACCAAAATAGCCATTAATGAAGAAAATCAAAGTTCAACTTATGTTCTTCATTTTCAAAAGCTCTAATTGATCAATTAAACATCATAACAACTTAGTTAGGCAATAATCAAGCTAAAAACAACCTAATTCTAATGTAATTCAGATTAGGGTTCATAAACCCAAACCCTAGTATCACCAATTCAACCCTAACTAACTTCAAATTTTGAGATTAACCAAGAAAGTAGATATACCTTGATTTGTGGATGATTTCGGTATAATAATCAAGCAAAACTCTTTGTAAATCACCCCTAAGAAGCCAAAAATCATCCCTGGAACTTAGTAAGAGCTTAGAGGCTGTTTTTGGGTGCAAAAATGAAGAAAACTCGTATATATTGCGACTTTTACGAGTTGGGCCGAGTTGACTCGGCTGAAAACTCGGTTTGACTCGCTAAACACTAAAAATCACATAACTTTTCGCTCGGGTCTCCGTTTTTGACGCGGTTTTCGCTCACGCGTTCGTAACGAGATAATCTACAACTTACAATAAAAATATTCCAGAAAATATTTCCCGAAAAAAATCGGTTTTAGACCACGAACTTTCACTTTAAAACCTTACGGTCCTCGACTAACACTTTGTTCAACTTTAACTCTTCAAACACGTAATCTATCATGTTTTAGTCACATTAACACGTATAAAGAATAAAACTACAACGTATTTAAGAAAGTGGATGTTACAATTACCTCCTCCTTTTAAGGATTCCGTCCTCGGAATCTTCATTTCTCGAATAGTTCGGGATATTTGGCAAGCATCTGTTCTTTTCTCTCCCACGTAGAATTCGGACCACGGTGATGCTTCCATTTCACCAATACCAAATCAATTGTTTTGTTCCGAAGATTTGCCGTTCTTTCATTTAGAATTTCTTCGGGTCCCTCAATATATCTCAATCGTTCATCAATTTTCACCTCATCTAAGGGAACTGTTTCATCGTACTTACCCAAATACTTCCGAAGATATCCAACATGGAATACATCGTGAATACCATTTAACTCTTCTGGAAGTTCAAGTCGATATGCTTGTTTGCCAATACGTTCAATGATTTTGAATGGTCCAACAAAACGTGGACTAAGTTTGCCTTGCTTACCAAATCGTAGAATAACTTTCAACATAACCATATCTCCCACGATGAATTCAATCGGTCGTCGACGTTTATCGGCGTATGACTTTTGTCTATTCTGAGCGGCCTTCATCCTTTCCCGAATAACTTGAATTTTATCATGCGTATTTTGAATAATTTCGGGTCCAACAAACATTTTCTCACCCATCTCACGCCAACATAAGGGAGTACGACATCTACGACCATATAAAGCCTCAAAAGGCGCCATACCGATAGTCGAGTGGTAGCTGTTGTTGTATGAAAATTCAACCAATGGTAGATGCATATCCCAACTACCACCAAACTCAAGTATACACGCACGCAACATATCCTCTAACGTTTGTATCGTGCGTTCGGACTGACCATCAGTTTGAGGATGATATGAAGTGCTCAACGCTATGCGCGTCCCTAGTTCTCGTTGTAAACCGGCCCAAAATTTCGAAGTGAATCGAGAATCTCGATCAGAAATTACTTTCAGAGGAACACCATGTCGTGCAATAATCTCGTCGATATAAATTTGTGCCCATTTATCCATAGAATACGATTCTCGAACAGGCAGAAAGTGAGCGCTTTTCGTTAAGCGATCCACAATAACCCAGATACTGTCGTGCTGACGAGCCGTCTTCGGTAGCTTTGTTACAAAATCCATTGTAAGTTCTTCCCATTTCCACACCGTTATATCGAGAGGTTGAAGGCTACCATAAGGTTTCTGGTGTTCAGCTTTAACTTGTGAACACGTGACACACTGTTCCACATATCTTCCGATATCATGCTTCATTCCGGGCCACCAAAATTCAGATCTCAAATCGTAATACATCTTTGTACTGCCCGGATGCACAGACATCCGCGACTTGTGTGCTTCAGATAATACTAGTTCCCGAATACCACCAAGTTTTGGAATCCAAACACGGTCCTTGAAGACTTTAAGTCCTCGATTATCCTCTGTCAGATACTTAACATAACCAACCATACGTTCTCGTTTCTCACGATCAGACTTCAAAGCTTCTACTTGCCATTTTCGTATGTCGTCAACTAGTGTGGATGTCACTGACGTATGTATAATAGCATAACACATGGAACTTGCATATATCTTCCGGCTTAAAGCATCGGCAACAACATTAGCTTTACCTGGATGATACAAAATTTCACAATCATAGTCTTTAATCAATCCCATGGCTCGTTGTTGCCTCATGTTCAAAGTCTGTTGAGTGAAGATGTACTTCAAACTCTTATGATCTGTGAATAATTGACATTTGGTACCGTATAAGTAGTGACGCCATAATTTCAGTGCAAAAACGACCGCTGCCAATTCAAGATCATGAGTTGGGTAGTTCTTTTCATAATCTTTCAACTGTCTCGATGCGTATGCAATTACTTTGCCTCGTTGCATAAGAATACAACCGAGACCCAGTTTAGAAGCATCGCTGTAAACTACCAAGTCATCATTACCCTCTGGTAACGTTAAAACAGGAGCATTTGTCAAACAATGCTTCAATTGCTGAAAAGCATTCTCTTGAGTTCCACCCCATTCGAACTTGACATCTTTTCGGGTCAACGAAGTTAAAGGCACCGCGATTTTAGAGAAATCTTGTATGAATCGTCTATAGTACCCCGCGAGTCCAAGAAAACTACGAACCTCAGATGCATTCTTGGGTTGCTCCCAATTCTGTACAGCTTCAATTTTGGACGGGTCAACCGACACACCATCACCAGAAATCGTGTGACCTAAGAATTGCACCTCGCGTAACCAAAATTCACATTTTGAGAATTTAGCATATAGACGTTCCTGTCGAAGCGTTTCAAGTATCTCACGTAAATGCTTCATGTGATCCGCTTCAGATTTGGAATATATAAGAATATCATCTATAAACACGATCACAGATTTGTCTAACATTGGCCGACAAACGCGGTTCATCATATCCATGAATATTGCAGGTGCATTAGTTAAACCGAATGGCATAACTAAAAATTATAGTGGCCATAACGTGTACGGAAAGCCGTTTTCGGTATATCGTCTTTATGCACTCTCAGTTGATGATAACCCGACCGTAAATCGATTTTAGAGAAATAGCTTGCACCTTGCAACTGATCGAACAAATCATCGATACGCGGTAGTGGATATTTGTTCTTGATCGTTACTTTGTTTAACTCCCGATAATCGATACACATACGCATTGAACCGTCTTTCTTCTTGACGAATAGTACTGGAGCACCCCAAGGAGAAGAGCTCGGTCGGATGAAGCCTTTATCAAGAAGTTCTTGCAACTGATTCATCATTTCTTTCATTTCAGCCGGAGCCAGACGATACGGCTTTCTAGCAATCGGCGCTGCACCAGGAATTAAGTCAATTCGAAACTCAACTTGTCTGTCAGGAGGTAAATCGGGTAAGTCCTTGAGAAATACATCCGGAAATTCACACACAACCGGTACGTCACTAACGGTTCTCTTCACCTCCTTTGACGAGTCAATAATATAGGTTAAGTAGGAAGAATAACCTTTAGATAGGTGTCTCCGAGCTTTAAGCGTAGAAATCAACTTTACATCTCCTTTTTGCTTTTCACCGTAAACGTACAAATAGTCATCGTCATTCGGTATACGGATTATCCGTTGAGAACACAGAATGTCAGCACGATTTCGAGCCAACCAATCCATACCAATAACTATATCAAAGCTACGGATATCCACCGGTACAAGATCTATGGGAAGCTCGTGCCCATCTAATTGCAGCACACAATCTTTGTAAACTTTATCAGCTAACATAGTCGTGCCATCAGCAGTGTCAACATAAAAAGGTTTAGCAAGCACATATGGCACAGAGTTTAAACATCGAGCAAACGTATGGGAAACGAATGAATTAGTAGCACCGGAATCGAATAATATACGAGCGAAATGGGAATTAACGAGAAATATACCCATAACCACATCTGGCTTATCTCGAGCTTCCTCAGCAGTGATTTGAAAAGCTCTGGCCTGGGTGTGAGGTACCTCCTCCTTTTGATGAGGAGCACCACCAGTAGAAGGTCGGCGGACAGAAGCCTTACTTTCATCAGGTTTAGATCGGGGACATTCTCTCTGACGATGGCCTATAACTCCACATGAGTAGCACGTCATATCCCTCCTCGGGCAGTTCGGTCTAATGTGCCCAACTTCACCACAACCATGACATCTAACTTCTGAGCGAACAGTATTGCATCGACCCCGATGAGCCTTACCGCAACAAGAACAGTGTGGAGGAGCATTCGACTGGAAAATAACCACGGTTAGATTACAATTAGATTTCAACATACATGACTCATACTTCACAATTTTACCTGCAGGCTATAAACCTGAGACTGAGATTGAGGTCGCGATCTAGCTTGGGATTGAGTGTATCTCGGATTGAAATTCCGAGAAATTTGTTGTGTTGGTGCAGATGCCACACCTTCAATACGAGGTCGCTTGATTGGCGGCGCTGGATTACGATCTGCGCGGTTCAAATCGTATTCGCGTCGTCGCGCGGACTCTACTGCTTTCTCAAACTCCGAAATGTCACGATTGGCGACGACATCTCGAATCTCCGGTCGCAATCCGTCTATAAAGTGGTCTATACGTTCGTTCGTAGTTAGGAAACGTGTGGCAACTGTGCTTTATGATTGAACTCGGTCTCATAGTCTACCACTGACATATTTCCTTGCTTGAGATCAAGAAACTCCTTTTCCAATCGTTTTTGTAGATCAGTTGGACAATATTGCCTGTTAAAACGAGTTTTGAAAGACTCCCAAGACATTTCTTTCTCGGATTCACCTAAAGCTACAAAAGTAGCATTCCACCATGTCAAGGCCCTACTTTTGAACATGGTTGTGGCATAGTTCAGTTTATCATCATCCAGCACTCGGGTGATGCGAAAGACCTTCTCAGTATTCAGTATCCGTTCAAGTGCCTCCATTGGATCAACCTTACCAAAGAACTCAGTAACACCGCTACTACGAAAGTTTTTGAAAGAGACTCGCTCGCTTTTGGGTTTTGAGGTGTCACCTATTTCTTTCTCCTTGCCTTTGTTTTTATTATCTTCAGACTTTCTATCATCATGTCGTTGTTGGGCTAACGTTTGTTGAAGCAATAAAGTCATACGTTGCATCAAACGTTCACTTCGAGGAGACAACGGTGCCTCATCATCATTAATATCCAGGTGTGGAGTATTTTCTCCCACATTGTCGTTAGTTGGGGTATGACTAGCTTCACCACCGTCATTCATCTTTCTGAAAGTTACAACATATACATAACATTAATAGAGTCTTATAAGTAATTCCCAATCCCCACCTAGGTCTCTCCTAAGTTCATATCCGTTCAAAACAAAACTTACTTACTACATGATACCGACACAAGGTTTAAGTCCGGATACCATTATTGGTATCCAGTTCACTTAAACGTAGGCTCTGATACCAAATTGAAAGATCCAGATTTACATAAGTAATACCAAAAGTTACTTTGTAGACCATTGGAGGACAATCGGAACATAATATTTATGAGTTTCACGTTCGAAATGTCCACTTAGTTTACATGACGTTTCCGTAAGGACCTGTTTTTCCAAAATATTCCAAAACGGACAAAACAAAAGTAATGGCTTTGCGGAAGCGTAAAATATACAAAAGACGAAGGACACTAACTACCCGATAACTAGATATTTGTAGTTACAATCCAAAAGATGACTAATAATTTACAAACTAAAGTTATATTCGACTGACTACTTAATATCCAAAAGAGTTGTTCTACCGGAAACACCAAAAGCAAGGATCTCAATCTACTCGAGCTTGTTCTTAGCTTTATCCACACGGCCTGTAAAAGTATGAACAACTAAAGGGGTAAGCACAAAATGCTTAGTGAGTAAACGGGAGTTATTAACTACTAAAGCTTAACCGATGTAATCCATATAAATCAATGATCACGAAAGATGTACATAATGTAACAAGAAATCATTATTCGGGAATCAAACATCTAAATATTAAAGTGCAACAAATATATCACGTGGAAGTCAATAATAGATATGTACGACCACCGAGCTATCCCGGACGTGGCAAGTACAACAATGTATCATAGATATCATACCACCCGAGCTATCCCGGCCAGTGGAATGATTTTCCCGCCCGAGCTATCCCGGACAGCGGGGAAAACGACCGGACTCTAACACGGTCAAATATGCCATACTCGAGTAATATCAGCTGATATGGGTTTAATTGTGCCCTCCCGGGTGAAACACGAAGTAACCACCGGGTAGCACGTATGGAAAGACGGAGTACAATAACTAATAATCATTTGAAATCTATAAGAATACATAACATTGATAAATATGGAAACACGTAGAAAATAGATAACACATGTCTAGCAAATAGCAAGTTAAGTAATCCCATAAACTCACAGTGCTATTCAAAATTGAGCCAAATTAGGCTCCTAGTCCATATACGCCTAAACGTCGACCAACGATCACTCCGAAAGGACCGAATGGACTTATTTAGCACCTGTAGTATTTATGCAAAGTTTCATAAAGATCTGACAACAACAACTTAACCAAACTTAAATTTAAACTTATTTTAGTTACTTAAATTTTCAGCTCAAAATTCACTTTTTACCAATTTTGAGAGGCAATTCTAACCATTATAAAAGCCTTATTTCCAATAAGTGTCTAAAGGACAGGTTTAGAGCTACATATAAGCTTTCCGAAATGTCCAGAATCATAGTAATCCGAGCTACGATGGGCAAGTTATCGCACCATCAAAACAGCCTCTCGGATATATTGGTGCTGTCAAATTTACTTGGAAAAAAAAAAAAAGGCTAAAATCCATATTTTGAATTTAATCTTTATTCCAACAAACAAAATACCATCTAAACATGTTTATAATATTGTTTACAAGATCAACTCCCAAGAATTTCACCAAAATAGCCATTAATGAAGAAAATCAAAGTTCAACTTATGTTCTTCATTTTCAAAAGCTCTAATTGATCAATTAAACATCATAGCAACTTAGTTAGGCAATAATCAAGCTAAAAACAACCTAATTCTAATGTAATTCAGATTAGGGTTCATAAACCCAAACCCTAGTATCACCAATTCAACCCTAACTAACTTCAAATTATGAGATTAACCAAGAAAGTAGATATACCTTGATTTGTGGATGATTTCGGTATAATAATCAAGCAAAACTCTTTGTAAATCACCCCTAAGAAGCCAAAAATCATCCCTGGAACTTAGTAAGAGCTTAGAGGCTGTTTTTGGGTGCAAAAATGAAGAAAACTCGTATATATTGCGACTTTTACGAGTTGGGCCGAGTTGACTCGGCTGAAAACTCGGTTTGACTCGCTAAACACTAAAAATCACATAACTTTTCGCTTGGGTCTCCGTTTTTGACGCGGTTTTCGCTCACGCATTCGTAACGAGATAATCTACAACTTACAATAAAAATATTCCATAAAATATTTCCCGAAAAAAATCGGTTTTAGACCACGAACTTTCACTTTAAAACCTTACGGTCCTCGACTAACACTTTGTTCAACTTTAACTCTTCAAACACGTAATCTATCATGTTTTAGTCACATAAACACGTATAAAGAATAAAACTACAACGTATTTAAGAAAGTGGATGTTACAACCAGATGTGCGGTCACTGATAAAAATAATAAACTTGCCCTGAAAGGCCAAAGATCAGAAAACGTATACATCATCAATATGGATAGCGCTCACTCTGAAAATGTATGCTTTCTCTCAAAAGCCTCCTCTGACATTAACTGGCTCTAGCACAAGAGACTATCTCATCTGAACTTTAAGATGATCAATGATTTATCTCAAAAGGAACTTGTCAGAGATCTCCCTAAACACTCTTTTACAAAGGAATCCCTTTGTTCAGCGTGTGAAAAAGGAAAGCTGACAAAAGCTTCTTTCAGATCTAAGAAAATTTCCTCAGTAACCACTCCTCTACAATTACTCCATATGGATCTCTTTGGACCAGTCAACGTCCAATCCATCTCCGGAAAGAAATACATTCTTGTGATAGTTGATGAATATTCCAGATATACATGGGTATTCTTTCTTCGATCTAAGAGTGATACACCTGATGAAATTATTTCCTTTATCAAAAGAATGGAAGTCCTGAACAATCTAATTATTCGTTCCATGAAAAGTGACCATTGCACTGAAATTCAAAAACAGTACTCTGATTACCTTCTTTGAAGAAAAAGGAATCACTCATAATTTCTCATCAGTGAGAACCCCTCAGCAAAATGGCGTTGCTAAAAGAAGAAACCGAACGATCATTGAAGCCGCACGCTCAATGCTCAGCGAATCGCATCTACCAACTTAATTCTGGGCTGAAAAAGTTAACACTGCATGTTTCAGTTAGAATACATCCCTGATAGTCAAACGACTCAAGAAAACCTCCTATGATTTATTTCATGGAAGAAGACCCACTCTGAAATACTTACGTATCTTCGGATGTAGGTGCTATATTCTGATGGCAGAGATTATTTAGGAAAATTCGATCCAACAGCTGACGATGGAATCTTTCTTGTATACTCCTCTGTATCTAAGGCATTCAGAGTCTTCAACAAAAGAAGACAACACGTAGAAGAAACCATGCATGTTAACTTTGATGAATCACGCTCATCAAGTTCTATTCCCGTCCCTGAAAGACGACGAAGAGCTAGATAATTGGATGAAATCTCACTATGGGGAACCTGAATCTTATTTCAATGTACCTCTGGTCGCTAAAAATAATGATGATGAAGGACCTAACTTTATTCCTACTACAAGTAACACTCCATCCTCTTCAGGAATAGATGTTACTCCCTTAAATCAGATTCCTCCAACGGTGATGCTTCGATAAATAACCAAGTCCCTCCCTCAACTCAAGAAATCTGACTCCTTTAGAGTCTCCTCCAGGGATGTTAAGAAATTTGCTAAAGAACCTATAGCTGATGCATCGTCTACTCTTCCTGAACAAGTCGCTGAATCTATTGTTGATCACTCACCTCAACCTCCGACTCAGCGATGGAAAATAAATCACCCTATTGATCAAATCATTGGTGATCGCTATACAGGTGTAAGAACCCGTCGTGGTCAAGGTAACATTTATCTCTTTGTAATTTTATTTCTATATCCGAACCTAAAAGGATCTATGACGCTATCACTGATCCTAGTTAGGTCAGTGCTATGCAAGAAGAACTAACTGAGTTTCGCAGGAACAAAGTTTGGAATCTTTTACCTCGTCCCTCAAACAAGACTGTTATTGAAACCAAATGGGTTTTTCGTAACAAGTTAGATGAACATGGCACTGTAATTCGCAACAAGGGTCGACTTATTGCTCAGGGATACAGATAAAAAGAAGGTATAGATTACGATGAAACCTTCGCTCATGTAGCCAGGTTAGAAGCCATAAGACTTTTCTTAGCTTATATTGCCCATAAAGACTTCAATGTTTTTAAAATGGATGTTAAAAGTGCTTTTCTAAATGACAAACTAAAAGAGGAAGTTTATGTTGAACAACCTCCTGGTTTCTCTAATCCTAAATACCCTGGCCATGTTTTCAAACTACAAAAAGCTCTTTACGGGTTAAAACAAGCTCCTCGTGCTTGGTATGA
The DNA here is from genome assembly GCA_036898165.1 of Silybum marianum. Classification (NCBI taxonomy): domain Eukaryota; kingdom Viridiplantae; phylum Streptophyta; class Magnoliopsida; order Asterales; family Asteraceae; genus Silybum; species Silybum marianum. The sequence goes on along the minus strand of CM072540.1, from coordinate 5,982,209 downwards.
TACCCTCTCTAAATAGCTTCTTAAAGAAAAATTTGTACACGGAAAAATTGACCAAACCCTCTTTCTTAGAAAACGCAAAGGACATACCATTCTTGCTCAGATATATGTCGATGACATTATCTTTGGTTCTATTAATCCCAAACTCTGTACTCGTTTCGCTGAACGCATGAAGAAAGAATATAAAATGAGTATGATGGGTGAACTAACATATTTTCTTGGTCTACAGACTAAGCAATCTGAGAAATGCATTTTTATATGTCAGAGTAAGTATGTTAATGATATGCTGAAGAAATTTGAGATGACTCAAAGTTCTCCAATGAAAACTTCTATGGCACCTCCTCTGACTCTCAACAACGATCCAAATGGGACACCTGTTAATGTTACTACTTATAGAGGAATGACAGGCTCTCTTCTATATCTTACAGCGAGTCGTTCTGATATCATGTATTCTACCTGCCTCTGTGCTCGATATCAAGCTGAACCCAAGGAATCCCATCTGATTGCTGTAAAGCGAATATTCAGATATCTGAAAGGAAATCATAATCTGGGTCTTTGGTACCTAAAGGCTTAGGGTTCGATCTAATTGGTTACTCTGATAGTGATTTTGCAGGATACAAGATTGATAGGAAGAGCATCATTGGTGGCTATCAGCTACTAGGTGGTAAGTTGGTAAGTTGGACTAGTAAAAAGCAAAATTCAGTGTCCACATCAACAGCTGAAGCTGAATACATAGTCGCTAGAAGTTGTTGTGCCCAAATCCTACGGATGAGGAACCAACTCAGAGACTATGACCTCCAGCTCTCTAAAATTCCTATCTATTGTGATAGCACAAGTGCCATTGCCATCGCTAGTAACCCTGTTCTTCACTCCAAAACCAAGCATATTGAGATCAGATATCACTTTATCAGAGATCACGTTATGAATGGTGAGGTTGAACTTCATTTTATACCTACTGAATATCAGCTCGCTGACCTTTTCAATAAGCCTCTTGATGAGACTAGATTTAATATGTTAATCAGCGAACTTGGTATGTTGAACCCTGAAGAATGAAATTCTCAGTGATTAACTCTAGTCAGTGAATACTAAAATATCTTTCAATATCACCAATCACTCCCTAATCAACGACTCAGTTATAATCATATATCTCGCCAAGGTATGTACTTCTATTCCTTACGCTCTCTGAATTCTTTCTTATTCATTGAATGGATCTCAAAAGAGAAAACCCATCATTGACAATTCTTTTATTGCTTATGATGAGGATTTTAAATAGATAATTATTAACATTTATCAGTTAAATGATAATCATATTATTTTTAAAAAAAGGACGCGTCAGACCTTTTTCTGACACATGACGAACCTCGACGCTTCCTATCCTATCAACCCCTAGAAATGTGCGCTAGGTCATCATTACCATTTTCAAAAAGCTAAAACCGTCGTTTAGCATTCTTCTCTCTTCTCTTTCTCTCTGATCCACCTATATAAGGAAAATTCATTTCCAATTCTTCTTTACGCGCTCATATTCTCTCAAGCAAGTTTGAATTTCCTTTGCAACTTCTCAAGAACACACACTTGTGCGTTTTTCTCATTCTCCATTTTTTTCTCAAGGTTTGATCCTTTTTTTTATCTTGTTATGTATAAACAACAACTTGAATGTTGTTTATAACTTCTACTTATCTTCTATAACTTCTCGTTGTAAAGATCTTTTCTGCTTTATAACTGTCTTAAAACTCCATCTTCTTAAAAACATGTTCTAAGTTTTTTTCTTAAAACAGTGGACATTTTGGTATCAGATATCAATTTTGATCCAAAATCTCATCTAAATTCAGATCAAACCAAGCAACTTCATAGCTTTGGTTGACATCCCCGCTAATAAACCACAATTCACTGAAGGTGCAAGGTTCATCATGAAGTACCCCCTGATGTACGAGTTCACTCACATTCCTGTTGGAATCACTGCTGACTTCCAGCACTTTTGGTTCACTGCACACACCATAACGGTCACCACTAAAAGAGGAAATGAACTCCTTGCTGTTGAGTTCACCATCAGCAAAGGAACTTATGTCATCACCTCTTGAGTTATTCGCTCTGCTCTTCGCCTTCCGGCAAGAGGTAAGAATCAGACATGGGTCTCTGCACCCACCAAGGAAGAACTCATCTCCTTCCTTGACTCTATTGGCTACAAGTGGGACTCTGGTGTGAATACCATCACCAAGACTGAGAAGAAGAGAATGCCAGCTAGGTGGCAATACATCTTCACTCAAGTGATTCAGTGCTTAGGCACTAAGACTGACTCTCAAGATCAAGCCAGTATGCCATTTTTGGAGATGGCATACTCACTATGCCATGGTAGAAAGTTGAACTTCGCTGACTACATCTTCAGCGAACTCTACCACCGAGTTCAGGCACCAAAGAGGGAGAAGACTATCCCCTTTACAAGATTTGTGGCAACCATCTTAGAAAACGTTTATGAGGGATACCCTTCGGTTGGAAATCAGTCCTTCTCTCAGGTAGGGAAGAAATCCTTGGAGATTGAGAACAACCAGAAGACGTTCCCTACCTCCCCTATATGCTAAACCTTATCAGGGATGTTGCCCCTGGAAGTACTCCATCCTCTACCACTCAGATATTTACTGTGTCTATATCACTGCCAATCCACACAGTGATTAGCCTCGACACCTCCTCCTCCCCTGCTAAAGGAAAACAGTCGATCGATGGTCACAAAAAGACCATCGCTCACAAGCCAATGACAAGGAAGCAAACGAAGAGCGTCTCTCAAAAGACGACTCTCTTTGATTGTGACGTACTAACAACGTCTCCTCTCTCCACAGCCACGACAATGACTTTTGTTTCCGTTGTCGCTTCATCAGCACTACCCCCATCCTCAGCAACCTCGGTCCCTGAGAATGTCATAACCAGCTCTACTGAAGCTGGATCAGGTATTACATGCACATCCCTCTCTTCTTCTTCCACCTCCTATTCTTTGTCCACACATCAACTCATGATTTAGACATGGTTGTCCCTATCTCTGATGAGGTTGAACAGCGTGCTATCCAAGAATCAGTTTTGTTCCGACAATCTGAATTTCGGAAAGCTACGTGCACAGGTCCTGAGAATGTTTCTCTTAAGCATTCTCAGACACAAGTCAATGATCCTCAGGACACTACCATAGCATGTACCATCCCTGAGAGTAATCCTCACAGTACTCTCAAGGAACCCTTGGTTATACATACTACCTCTATCTTCTAACCTAGAGCTCTTTTTGGCTGCTCTATCTTTGTTATCAACAGGCGTCGCTGCTCCTTGATTCTCATCAGCTACCACCACCACTACCACGTCTGCTGCTCCACCCAGCGAGCCCTCCTCTTCATTCAAGACTCCTAAGGTCGATAAAGTTGAAGATCTTAAGAAGATAAAGAGAGAGAAGCTCTCCAGTCAGCTTCCTTCCTTGGTCGCTGAAATCCCAAAGATCTCCCTGCCTCCTCCCTCATTTAATGCCTTAGACGTTTTAGTAAACGAGTGTGCCCTAACAAGGCACAGGGTTGATACTTTGCAGATCTCCTCCGATATCATCTTCTCCCAAATCTGTGGTGTTCCTAGTATGAAGGCTACCATCAACAACATCTCCACTGACATTCAGACGGTGAGAGATGATAATTCTACAAACGAACGGGCTATCAAGGCGCTCGTTGAGAAAGCTGCACAACAGGAGAAGACTCTTGCTGATATTCAGAAGACTCAGGGTGACATCCTTCGCCTTGTTCAGATCCTCGCTGACCGAGCCCCCTCATTCACTGTGGCAGATAAGGGAAATCTAAGTTTGGTTACTCAAACTCAGACATCACAGGCTGAGAATTTCTCCACCATAAGCTCAAATGTGCATATTCTTCTGGTGCACACTCTCCCTGTTGCTAACAAAGAGGGGAGAAATTTGCCCAAGAGCTTGTTGATGAGCTTATCAGCAAGGCAAACTCCATTCTTACTGGTGAACCCCAACCCCTCTACAACCAGCAACCAACTCAACAACCTCCCATCATCACTAAAGATGATGATGATGAAGAAAAAGAAGACGATGAAGAAGAGGATGAACAAGACATCTCTCATCAACCATTTGGTGGAGGTGATGATGATGACGATGACGAGACTCCTTCAAATCTGAAAATATTCTTCATCAACAACCGTCTAGGAGCAACCCTACCTGGAGTGGTTTTCAAAAAACCTTTGGGGGACAGGCCACCTCCTAGCCAGGAGCAGTCTGATCCCTTAGGGAAGAATAAGGAAGTTGTAGATCTCGATTCCACTTCTTTAAATTCAGAGGGGGGGCTCTTCACTGAGGTATGCCTTCCTCTTCTCACATACATCCCTCCATCTGAATCTCAAACACCTTCTGCCTCTTCTCTACCAAATATCGTCGCTGATGAACCTCTCTCTAATTCTCCCATTCTCAGTGATCCATGTCCCCCTAAGGATTCTCCATTCTTGAGGGAACCTTCCACTGAAAGATCAGTTCTTGTACATATCTGAATCTGATTCTGAGGAAGGAGAAGGCCTTATCCCAAGACATGTAAATAGGAATCTATCCCTGAACCAGAAGAAGAACAGAGAAGGGCTAACTTCATAAGTGATCTCGAGTTGGCCAGAATTTCGTACCTCTGAGCCTGAAGCCCCTGTTCTAATAAGCGTCTACGACGAATTCTCCTTCTTGTCACCTGAAGAACGAGCACAGATCCTTGAAGCTCAGTGATTAAGAGATCAAGAAATCAAGCAAGCTCAAGAGAGTCTAAAGTTCGCTCAAAGAATGGCAAGAGAAGAAACAATAAGGCTAAAACGCCAGAGGCAAGAAGAAGAAAAGAGTGAAATGCTAGCTAAAAGACTAGCAGTGAAGGAACTGACCAGAAGCAACCTAAAAGCTAATCCTCTTGTAGCTCAAGAGAAAATTCTACAAGTCCTAAATAGAGAAAATGAAGAACCCAAGGATGTTGAACTCGAATGTTGTACTAAAAAGGTTAATTCTCGCATTCACTTTGCAACAATTAATCGTGCAACTATCCTAGGACGCAAGCTGAAAAGAGGTCTAAGGATAACAGTAGAGATGAAAGAAGCGAAGAAGAAGAACCACAATTCCTTAAGTTCTATGGATTCTCTGAATGGCTGGAAATCAGACATGCCTTTTAGAATTCCAAATCTCAATTCAAAGATGTTGTAGAAATACATCTTGATCAGCTATTGCAAAGGATATCACAACATGTCAGTGTTCCTCCTCTCCCTGAGAAAACCAACAAGAGAAAATCAAAGTCCAATGCTAAAGAAGGTCCATCATTCAGAAATGAACATGAGACTAAATGTGACCTTGCTAGTATTTTTGCCCACCTCACTATTCCTGACATTTAAATGCTTAATACATCCCTGCCTGAGGCGAGAAAGTACGAAGAAAATGAAATCACTACTCTTCCTGAAACAGGAATGGCCTTTCTAGGAAATGATGGGCAAACAAGGTTTTTCATAAATAAGGAGATTAAGAAAGCTCCATCAAAACTCATAAAGATCATATACTACAATTTCCTGACCACCTATGGTCCAAAATGCCTTCAAAATACGATCTATGAGAAAGAATTACGAAGAAGAAAAGAAAAGCTCTCGGACTAGTCTCTATTGTTTTTCAATTCTTTTGTAATTTACTTCAGTGTACTGTACTTTACCTATGTAATTGTATTTTCATTTTTGAATGTAATTCTTCAAATCATTATGATCAATGAAATACAATGAAGTAATCTACTCCATCTATGTACTGAAAAGGTCCATAAAAATAGTAAAAGGGACAATAAACATAAGAGTTCTATTTTCTTTAAAACCCTTATACTCACTGACATTACACTTTGTAGTCAATCAGTGAATGAACTTTATAGCTTTTATACTTGTAAAAATTGTGATTTCATATCCTTATAAATGAAACTCAATTCAGATAGTAGATTAGCTGAAAAAGATCTCACAGATTAGTAATTAGAAGTCTTTACTTTAAATCTTCTAAGTCCTTACTAATTTCTTCAAGCATTCTTCCTATGTTGCTTAATAATAATCAAATAGGAGAAGATTGTTGATCCAAACTCCTTTCAGTGATTTGAATATGATTCTTCTTATACTTAGTGAAAATTCCATTTATAGGATAGTGTTCAGAAGTCAGCGATAGCACACACTGACTGTGTTCAGTGATCGCTGATGTTCAGGAACAACATCCTATCTCTAAAGATCTGAAGAACAACACTCACACCATAAAGCCATTCAGTGATTGTCGAAGGCATAGCTGAAGAAAGAGATGAATAGCTCGTGATCTAAAGCGGTTCAGTGATAACAACGTTCATCTATCTGAAGTGTGAGATCTTGCAAAAGCCTCAGTGATACCTGAAGACTTCATCCTTGAAGCTTCTGATTCGGTGATCAAAGTGGGGCCTACTCAGCAAGATCAATGTTGATCTTATCCTTGATGCACAAAAGTCAAACCTCAAATACCTGTCAGACAAAGGACGTATGGATTGTCTCTTATGTCCCCATCAAGTCTGATTTGGTTAGTGTTCATATTCGGCCAAAAGCATGGTTGCTTTTGAACAAAGGACAAGTCTCGAATAGAAACTTGAACGTGGCATATACCTTTTCTTTCTTGTTCTTGTGCATCAAACTTAGTGACTTCTTAGTTGTAATATAATAGGTTTAATACTTGTTCTAATTTCTCTTACAACTGTAAATTTGTTTATTGAATATAAACTTATTTAAAAACCCTAAAAAGCTTGTGTTTGTATTCAACCCCCCCCCCCCCCGCCTTCTACAAACTGTTTCTATATCCATTGAACTCTTGTAGATTCCTTTGGGACCAACAATACTAATCTTTCTACACCTTATTTCTTGTCAACATCTTCCATTTTAGTTCTCTAAAACATTTATTTTGAGTATTTTTTTATGATCATAGGTTTTGATTAAGATTTGTTATGAATGTAAGTTTGAAGTTACTTGCGGTACATCTATAGGCATTGTTTATGACCCGGATTAAGTTTTAAGATTTGGGTAAAACCTAGAATGAGTGTAAATCTAGCAAGGTGAGTTCAAGTTACTTTTTGAAAACGATGTACATGTCAAAAATGTCCATTTTGAAGTATTAACATGTTTTACTTGTTATTTATCATATGTGTGGGTAATTGGTGAGTTTTGCATATTTGGTACATTTAGTTTTATAAATCATGTAAATGCTTATACTTGGATTTTTGGACATATTGATAAATAAAAAATATGTGTGGGTTCTTTTGATGATCCATCGCATAAATGGAGGTTATTAATTAGTGTTAATGCATTTTTGGTGTATCTGATTTATAAACCGTTGGAAAATACACATTATTGCATTATCAGGCATTTTGGAGATATGTGCGTATGAGTTCATTTGGAAAATGGTTTGTCCTAACCAATGAGGGTTTTTTGGATTAAATCATTCTTTGTAGCATGTGTTTGTATAAACATGGGTTAAAGACATTTTATTGTTTTAATGACTTTTATTTATTAGTCATTTGAAATGTTGAATTTTTTGGCTCGGTTTGACTTAAATGAGTCTTGGGGACATTTGTCCGACTTAAATTGCTCTCTTTTGGGCTTTGGAAATTATATGTATTTATAGTATATTAATTTATAAAATTACATGCTTTGAGTGAGTTTGTCATTCATTTGGAATCGTGTGATTTAGATTGTGTTGCATTTGTTCCATAGGCACGTAAATCATTTTTTAGTGATGGTCAATTGGGTATCACGGCCATGGTCTCCGGGACCCATGTTTTATGATCTTAACTTTTCAAGTGGGCACCAGGAGGGCTGCGTTCTAGTTGGTGCTACCATGTGGGTAGGCACTAGGACCTTAGCCATTTAGGACAATGCCATGGTTGTAACCCTTGAATGTTGTCGGGCCTTTTGGTGAAATTCCATGTGGATAAACACTAAGGTCAACCGACTCTTTGGGTGAAACTTGATGAGGATTTATAGAGACATTTGGACTTCATGTCAGGACATGTCGTGCGACTAACATTCTATGAGTGGCATACTTATGTGTTCCTCCACTCTCAATGGATACATGTCTCCTCTGTTGTTGTCAAGCATTATTTTCAAAAAAATTAATACCCATGTTTTAATATTGTTTGGGTCATTTGGGAGTAATTTCAATTGATGACTTTAATATTTAACCCCTCCACATATATTAAAGTTTGCATGAAGTAATTATTGTCATGCTTTGATATTTGAATTTTATCCTATGTATGGTTTGCGAGGGTAAAGGGTTAAGTTCCATATTTTGGAGTATTTCTATTTAAGCGCTTTAACACGTAAAATGGGATTTTTGGGAAGGACATCACTATTTATTCTAAACGTTTTGCATAAAGGGAATCATGATTTAAATTATATTCTTTCCGTTTTATTGATTATTTAGTGATGAAAATTCTTAAATTCACTAGGCGTTAAGCCTAACATCTTTATATTTGTCGGCATGTGCATCAGGTCCTTGTTAGGCTTTGGTACCAACGACATTATGATGATCTGAGCACTAGTTAGATACATGTGAAGGATCTAGTTATTTTGTGACGTCTTCCATAATTGGAGATAGCGACAATATTTGGGTTATAGTAATACTTGACTTGAACTTAGTTTTATCTAACGTGTGGTCTATCATCCACAGATGTTGATTTTAGATATTGACATTTGAGGTAACTCCAGTATTGTCTAATAGAAAAGGGATTTACCCTTTATTTGTTGTAACAAATGGAATTTTTGAATTAGTCTCTCTTTCCAGATTTGAGAGTTTACAAGTTATTATCAGAGCATAAGTTTGAGAGATTTAAGTATTGATTTTGGATGCCTAGACTCAAATTAGCACATTTCTAAGTGTTTGAATGTGATACTTTAGATTACGCACATTAAGATAGGATGTTTCTAGGTCGGTAGAACACTAATATAGGGAATCATGATGATGGAAACAAGGATGCATGTAAGGTAAATTTATATTTTCATTTGGCTAGTATTAATATGAATTTATAGTTACAGGTGTGTGCTTGAGTCGCCTTAACGTGATGATCGATTGGAAGCGGTTGTAATTCCTAGCGATTAATCGTTAGAAGAATTGGTGTTGATAGCAGTGTCACTTGGTTGACAGTTAAGTATGGTGATTACATTACACCGACCACTATGGTCAGAGATAATGGTTAAGTTTGAACTATAGGCTTGTGGAATCATCATTTTTCAGGAAGAAGTTTATTCGGTTAATCGACTTAGTTGTGGATTATTACCTTAGTTGAAAAGAAGAAGGACGGCTCAATGCGGATGTGTATTGATTATCACGAGCTTAACAAGCTTACGGTCAAGAATAGATAACCTTCACCAAGAATAAATAACTTATTTGAATAGTTACAAGGAGCTAGTCACTTCTTGAAGATCAATTTAAGATCAAGTTACCACCAGTTGAAAGTGCGAGAAGAAGATGTGTCAAAGACTGCAATCAGAACTCAATACGCTCATCACGAGTTTGTAGTAATGTCGTTTGGACTGAAAAATGTGCTAGCAACATTCATGACCTAATGAGTAGAGTATGTGGGTTGTATTTGGACAGGTTTGTCATCGTGTTTATCGATGACATTCTTATTTATTCGAAAGGTGAAAAAGCGCACGGAAAGCATTTAGGAACTATTCCTGAATTACTAATGAGAGAAAAATTATATGCCAAATTCTCAAAATGTGAATTTTGGTTACGAGAAGTGCAGTTTCTCGGTCGTTGATAACACACAAATTAGGAATTTTTTAATTTCATTGATCCATTATTTTACCTATCTTTTTATCATAAATATGGATCACTAAACCTATTTGTGTTTTCTTTTGTTTAGGCCCAAGACTTGGTATGGAGGTCCAAAATGGAGAGCCCAAAGTGCAGCCCAATTGCTTTAAAAGATCAGTGATCGAGACCACAAATCAGGGAGAAAATCTACAATTCTTCCATTCTCAAACGGTTTCTCTCCTTTTAGCCTTTAAATTGAATTCGATAACTGCTCTGGGAGGGGGCCCTCATAGGGATTTAGGTCAATTTCTTTTGTCAAGTTCTTAGTTTTTGATTTCAATTAGCCATGTTTGGCTAATTCCTTTACGAATTCAACTTTGGATTATCTAGCATTTGCAATTTCCGGTTCATGTAGTTGTTTGAGATGATGTAGTTCCATCTTATTTTGATTATTCATCCACTTCCTGAGTTTATCGTTTATAAAATTGATTTGTATACTTTCTAATCAATTGTGTGGAAATTGATTATAGTCAAATTGGTCTTCTAAACCCGTAATTGTTTAAACTAATTTTGGTGACAAATAACAAATTAGGCTTTGTCAAAGACTCCTATTTTTTGTTGTGAAGTTGGGTGAAACGGAAGAGTTAGATTAACTGAGCATATGTGCTAATTTATTCAAATCTGGGTTCCATTAAATCTTCATGCTAATACTGATTAAGCGTTCAAGAGTATGTTTGAGGCTAGTTTATATTCAGGTTTGATAGGAGAGCTTATTCCTCTCAAATGATATGTATATTGGAATTGTTTGCTAGAGCCTTTTAACAATTAGAACTGGGTTAATCAAAGAATGTGCGATAGTTATTTACATTATCAAAGATAACACCTCATGAATAGAATTTCATTTGTGATCCAAAGTTGAGTTTCTTTTCATTTTGATTGTTTAAGTCCATTTTAAATTTCTTATGTTCATTTTCCCTTTTTTTACACAAACAAACCCCTTTTATAATAGTTACTTTTAAGTAAACAAATCTTTTATTTGTTTATTGGCATAGAATAGGTTAGAACCGAGTCTCTGTGGATTTGATCCAACTTACCACTTTTCCAATTTTGGTTGTAAAGTCGTGTGTTAGTTTGGACTTTATTATTTGTCGGTCTCGACAATCGTCAAATTTTTGGCGTAGTCAAATCGGAGGAGATTAAGGTGGATTCGGCAAAAATAGAGGCGATCATGGATTGGGAGTCGCCAAAATCTGCTTAAAAAATTTGAAGTTTTCTATTATTTCTCCAAAATAGCAATGCCTGTGACAAAGTTGACAAAGAAGTTACGACTATGGAGAAAAACAAGAAGAAGCTTTCCAAACACTCAAGACCAAATTGAGTACCACGCCAGTCCTTGCCTTACTAGAAGGAACTATAGAATTCATCGTTTATAGTGATGCTTCTAAGATGGGTCTAGGTTGCGTACTGATGCAACGGGGTAAGGTTAGCTCCTATGCATCATGAAAATTAAAATAGCACGAGAGGAAGTACCCAACCCATGATATGGAGTTAGTCGTGATGGTATTCGCTTTGATGATTTGGAGGCACTACCTTTATGGTACAAAGTGTATGATCTATATTGATCATAAGAGCCTGAAGTATCTTTTTAATCATAAATAATTGAATATGAGACATCAGAGATGGATGGAACTTCCAAGGATTATGACTGTGAGATCCATTATCATCCAGGCAAAGCAAACGTAGTGGCTGACGCTTTGAGTAGGAAGGAAAAAGCCGAGCCTATTCGAGTGTATGCCATGTAGATGAACATAAAGGTGGATATGATAGATCAAACACGAGATGCTCAGAAGGAAGCTTTGTCTGAAGCAAATATTAAGAAGGGGAGGATGGTTGGGCAAGTTAAGGCACTAAAAATTGGATCAGACGGGGTATACAGATTTCGGGATCGGATTTGGATTCCTTACTTGGGTGATTTGAGGGGTAAAGTACTAGATGATGCACATAAGTCTAAGTATACTATACACCCAGGTAGTGATAAAATGTACAAGGATTTGAAGGGGAGCTATTGGTGGTCGGGTATGAAGCAGTCAGTAGTTGAGTATGTGGAGAAGTTTGCCTACAAGTGAAGATGGAACACCAGAAACCATCGGGAATGTTACATTAAATGGAAATACCTTTATTGAAGTGGGATATGATAACAATGGATTTTTCTACCAAGTTACCAAAAACGATGAAAGGGCGTGATGCAATTTGGGTGATTTTAGATCATTGAAAAATCACTTCCTACCAATCATTGAAAAATATATGTTAGAGAAGTTGGCTCAACTATATGTCAAAGAGATAGTGTCAAGGCACAGTGTGCCAATATCGACCGTCTTAGATAGGGATGTGAAATTCACATTGAGGTTTTGGGCAAGCTTCCAACAAAAAATGGGGACCCATTTGATTTAAGCAACACATATCCCAAAAACCATTGGTCAAAGTGACAGGACGATATTAACACTTTAAGATATGCTAAAGGCATGCACTATCGATTTCGAAGGTAGTTGAGACAACCACTTACCATTGATAGAGTTCGTATACAACAATAGCTATCATTCAAGCATTAAGGCAACACCTTTTGAAGCCTTGTACGTTCGAAAGTGTAGAACACTGATGTGTTGGGCGGACACTAGGGAAAGAAAATTGGTTTTCCCGGAGATAGTTCAACAAATGTTTGATAAGACTGTGCAAATTAGGGAAAGGTTGCAAATTGCACAAGACACGTAGAAAAGCTATACAGATAAAAGGCGTAGGCCTTTAGAGTTTCAAGTCAAGGACAGTGGGATGCTTAAAATATCACCCTGGAAGAGAGTGGCGCGTTTCAGTAAACGTGGGAAGCTAAGTCCGAGGTATGTTGGACCATTCGAAAGTATAGCAAGAGTAGGGGTGTTTGCAGGGAATTCATAACATATTCCACGTGTCAAATCTGAGAAAATGCTTAACTGACGAATAAATGACTTTGGCATTAAAAGATGTGGAGATCAATTATAAATTGGGCTATATTGAAGAACCAGTTCAAGTTTTGGATAGAAAAACGAAAAGGTTGCGAAACAAGATCATTCCATTGGTCCTTGTCAAATGAAAATTTTACAAGGAGTCAGAAATGACGTGGGAACCGAATAGATGAGAGCCAAGTATCCGCATTTATTTAGTGGTGAATGATTTCGGGGACGAAATCCACTTTTGAGAGGGGAGAATTGTAACACCCTAAATTAGGGACATTTGTAACAAGTAATAAATTGAGTATTTGATGCCGCAAACCATTCAAAGTAAATGGGTAACCATGTAAGTTGACATAAACGAATGATAAATGGAGGGAGAAATATTTTTGGGCTTAATTAAGAGATATTGTATAGGTATATAATTATATTTTTAAAATTTAAATTTGCCTATTAGAAAAGGAATGGAGAGCTGTCGATGGCAATTAGGATAAAGTTTATGGACATACATTATTTTCCTTAAAATGGTGATGTTTTGAGGATATAAATATGAGACCTCTTTAACTTCTTACCATCACTTTTTAACGCAGAAGGCAAAAGAGGTGGCAGAGGGTCTCAAAGGAGGAGGATTTGAGAAGCTAGCTATGCTTCCCATTTGAAGGTATAAGAGTACATACATTTTAGAATCATAGGTTAATGAGTTGAGAGTGGTGATTTAACAACCTCGTTTTATTTGAAGGCCATAAGGCCATCCAATTTCGAAAAGATGTAGTTTGATGTTCATGTATTTCAATTGGCAAATTTATTTAAAAATCTGATCGAAAATCTTATTGTACTACGCTTTTGCGGAGTATGGAACAAAGTTTGGGTACGGGTAATGTTGTTACGGCAATTAGATATGAGTAATATGTAAGACTATGTATCGTTATTATGGGTTTTATGGAGGGTTGAAAGTTGTGAGTCTAAACGACTTGAAGACAAGAACTAAAAGGGGGTGTACATGGGCTGAAATAAATCGGCTGCTGGTATGGCCAAAAAGCCAACTGGTACGGTCTCGAAATAGGCTCCGCTCTCATAGAAGAATAGACGGCCGTTTGATGTAGAATGAACCCAGAAAAAGAAAATATAAATAAATAAATCACTTAGATATATTTGTGATTGGAATTTGGGTGCATGCATATATAGGGGGTTCTAGTGAGAATTCTTTGGGTTTAAAGAAACAAAGGAACAATTTCTAGCCACATAATATATATATATTAAGGAATTAAAAAATTAATTAATAATAATCTAATTACTTTAAGGGTATTATGGTATTATTTTATTAATGTTACTATTTATAATTTCCATCAGATTATACAATGTACAATCTTGATTAATTTTAAACAATTTAAATATTAAATATATTTAAATAAATGTAGGATCAAGATAAATATAAAATATCTTTAAATAAATATAAGATCAAAAGATATATAAGAAACCGAACTCAGTATCATATAGGACTTTAGAAAATTGTAAGTTTATTATTTTTAAAAATTGAAATATGAAATATCTTTAAAGAAAAGTTTATTATTTTTAAAACTTTAAAAATTAAAAAAGTTTATTATTTTTAAAAATATCTTTAAAAATTGAAGGTAAGATTTTTTAAACGAGAATGTTGATGATTATCAATGTTTATTTTCCAAAATCATGTAAGAACAACACATGATATGTCAATTATGTCAACAAAATCACATATAATTTCAGTATCACATATAATTTTGTACAAATGTTAATGTAAAATCATATATGGTTTTGTACAGATGATATTCACACATGATTACAATGTCAAATATGTCAACAAAATCGCATATGATTTCAGTATCATATATGATTTTGTACAAATGTTAATGTAAAATCATATGTGATTTTGTACAAAGGTAAATGTAAAATCATAAATGATTTTGTACAAATGTTATTCTCACATGATTACAATGTCAATTATGTTATTTTTGATCTATTATATTATATTATAATATAATATAATATAATTTTTGATATAATTATGTGATATAATATAATAAAATATAATTTTTGATATATTATATTATATTATATTTTTGATATATTATATTATAATTTTTGTTTCTACCAATTTTACCCCTAACAAAATTTATCCTTGGTGGCAAGTATATATTTCAGCATCCATTAATTACTTCAGTGTCATCCAATATAATATCTATATATATATATATATATGCAAATTGACATGTGTGTGTATATATATATATATATACTCAGTATGTGTGACGCACTCACATTTGTCCTCACGTTCACAACCAAATTTGAGTTCTCATTTGAACCTGCCCCTATATATATATATATATATACATTTACATGTCCTCACGTTCACAACTAAATTTGAGTTCTCATTTAAACCCGCCTTTATATATATATATATATATACACACAGGACGGGACAGGGCAGGACTAATTGTCTGTCTTGCGTTTGATATGACTAGGACAGGACTGCACTAATTAACTGTTTTACGTTTAGTATGCAAGACAGAATGGGACAAAACTATTAAAATGAATAGATTATCCTTAACATGTTAGTTTTATATATTTTTGCCGTAAATTACACATACAACCAAAAAATTAGAGTAAATTAAAAAAATTAACCTAAATTTGTGTTCTTGGGCGTATGTGTGATGGATAAAAATTACATATTTACCATCTTACTATTTTATTTAATAGCTTTTTTTTTGTTTTTGTACAAGTATGTGTGATGGATAAAAATAAAAAGTAAAACAAATTATCAAAACAAAATACAACCCAGATGCAACTCGTCCATACCTTCTTCACCTTCTTAACCTATTCAATCTCTAGAACTCACTTGCAGGTACCACTTTACACCACCATCACCTTCTTCACTTTCTTTACCTTCTTTTATTACCTTACCTTTTAAACTGCTACTGTTCATCGGAAAAAACAAATCCAGATCCAGATTTCATCTAAAAAACAAAAATCCAGATCGAGAGAGTTCATCGAGAAAAAACTAGAGCTTCGAATAAAGAGGATGCATCGAGTTTGAAATCAATGTAAGTAGTTATCAGATCAGTTGGTTATCTGTTCAAAAGAAGAAGAAAAAACTACAGACCAGATCCAGTTTTCAACGGATTTGAGCTTCACTCAAACCAAGATGAAATACATTTGTGTTCTTGATGTTCCAATTCGAATCTGATTGGAGGATGCTATCGAGTTCAATCCAGACTTGGAGATGCTATCATGTTCAATATGTTAGGAGGATGCATCTGAGTTGTAGCTTTTTTATTTTAGGTTTTAGAAGGTAATATAGTAATTTACTGTTTTTGTCCAAGGTTGTTCCACCTATTTTGGTGGAACAAAAAAACTCAATTTTTGTCCTATGAAATTGAGATTTTGTCCCACCTTGTTCCATGTTGTCTTGTTTCATGGCATGCCAAACATGGGACTAATTTTTTTTTCCCGTCCTGTCCCATGTAGTCTGTGAAACAAACGCACCCTAAAAGACTTGAACCCAAGACCTCACGTATGAAAATTAATGAACTAACCAATAAAGCAATTATGATGTTGTGAAAAATATCTCGACATTTTTTTCTTATAGTTAAAAGGTGCAACCGTCTGAAAAAAAACCTCGACTAGAGTTGCAAGTAAAGACCGGTAGGAGCGAACGAAGCGAAGCGAAGTGAAGCTGTTAGGAGTGTGCGAACGAAGTAGTGTCAACGGTCTGATAGGGAAAATAAGAAATAATAGAAGATTGATTGTAGTGCCTCACTACTGGCGTGTCGCTTTGTGAGCGTGTATAGTTCATGGGTCCGTCTCTGTAGTAAACTACAATTTTTGTTTTAAATTTGATTAGTTATAATGTTATGTAAGTATACTTACATTATTCCATTGATTTTTTACATGATTTATTTGTTTTGAGTTTTTAGATTAGCCTTAACCAAAAAATCAAAAATATCTCTCGAAATCAACTAAAAACCGAAAATTTCTCTCGAAATCAACCAAAAAGGTCCTTCAAAATCAACCAAAAAAATATTTTGAAATATACAACAAACTTAAAAAAACTCCCGAAGGTCGGTATTCGACTAAAAACACATCGAGCAACTTTGTCGGCATTTGATCCAATTTAAAGGTGCACCTTCTTGCCCAAAATCTTGGGTCCGCCACTTTGCATGTACATGAATTATTGTTATGGGTTGCATACTATTTTATTTATGTGTTTTTAAATATTAAGTAACATGTTATAAAAGGGTTATAACTTTTAGTTTTGTCGAGTATGGGAATGGTCAAAAGTCATAAGGGGTGACACATCCTAGGGATGGGTGATTGGACAAAGGAGAGTCATAACCAGGGGAAGTGTCAATGACGGTAAGACCTTAACCCGACGGGAGCGTAAGAGATCTCGTTATTGTTTATAAGGGTCTTGAAATAAAAGTTCATTCTATTATTTGGGCATTTTATTGTTGTTATGCATAATGGGATATGTATATTTTATCCACGAAAACCATGAACTCGTTGTGCTTTATAAAGCTGCCAATTAGTCTGCATCTCATGGGTTCAGAGTTCAAAAATGGACAAAGGTAAGGAAGGGACTCGCATAGGAAATAAGTTTATATTTATCATTTTTCTTTTGTTTCTTTTTATGAACTCATATGTAATGTAACACGGTATGGGACGGGGTAACTTTGGGAAATTTTGATACGATTAATTTATTGTGAGACTTCTGCTGTAATAGGGATTTATTAGCTCTTATGTTTTGGATTTATTTAAAGTTTTATAAAATAACGTGGCACCTCGGGGTAGAAATGAGAGTGTTACAGTAATCCCTAAGCTGATGGTACTGTAATTCACAGTCTCCCCATATCTTCTTGATCGCTATATTTTTACCCTCATTGCTTTGGAAGGTGATACAAGCTAAAGTTTCAAACTTCTTAGATAAGTGGGATTGAATTGCATTTAAAGCCATATATGGATCTATCTTAAGTTGTTATGTGACATGCTTCGAGAGAAAAGTTCTAGTGGCTATACCAACCTCTTTTGTTTGGAAACACTTGTGAGTGGACAAGTAGGTTTTTACTTTCAAGGGTTCTTCCTTTTTGGAAGTTGAGAGGTACAAAACCCATGGACAAGTCGGCCCATTGGACTTTTTCCATTTACTCTTTCTGCCTTTACTAGGCCCACTTGACTCACAATTATCCTTTAAGTGAGGCAATGTACCCCTATAAATGCCCCTGATTCTTGACGAGTCATTTTCACCACAACTATATCCCTCCTAGACTCAATTGAATGTTTTTTGATTAGATTCTTAATTATCTCTTTGTTACCAAGTGATCTCTCCTAAGTAAAAGTCAACCCCCTGTCCATTACTTTTTCTATGCCCACCTCTTTTGCAATGATTAGCAACATCAATTTCATCTCCAGAATCAAAATTGTCCAATAAAAATGATCTATATCACCTCCCACATCCTGGCTATTGCTATATTATCCATCTAATCTCATCCATTCTCCAAAGGTATTATTGGTCCCAAATGAGTCTACAAGAGTTCAAGGATATAGAAACAGTTTCTAGAAGGGGGGAGGGGAGGGGGTTGAATACAAACACACGATATTTTAGTTTTTAAATAAGTTTATATTGCAAAAACAAATTTACTATTGTAAGCGGAATTAGAACAAGTAATAAACCTATTCTATTACAACTAAGAAGTTCACTAAGTTTGATGCACAAGAATGAGAAAGAAAAGCAACAGAGGTTTTAGAAATAGAAAGTAGCATGCATGAAGATGAAGCAGGGTTCTTCATCTATTTATACCCATTTGCAGTTAATGCAAAGCAAAAGGTATAAGCCACGTGTCAAGTCTCTATTGGAGACTTGTCCTTTGTCCAAAAAGCAACCATACTTTTGGCCGAATATGAACAGTAACCAAATCAGATTTGATAGGGACATAAGAGACAATCCGTACGTCCTCTTCTGACAAGGCATGGGGGTTTTGACTTTGTGCATCAAGGGTAAGATCAACATCGATCTTGCTGAGTAGGCCCCACTTGATCGTTGAACTCGAATATTCAAGGATGAAGATTCTGAGTATTGTTGAGGCATAAGCAAGAGTCACATTATGTAGATAATTATTTGCTATTGTTGAACCTCTTCAGGTCACTTAGCTAATTATCTTTTTCTTCAGCTTCAGTCTTCGACTTTTGCTGAATAGTTCTTTGATATGAGTGTTGATCTTCAGATCTTCAGAGATAAGTTATTGTTCCTGACTTCCAGCGACCACTGAGTGTAATCAGTGTATGCTTTCGCTGAATATGAACAATCACTTATACTTGGAATCTTCACTAAGTATATATAAAATCATATTTAAATCACTGAGAAGAGTTATGATCAACAATCTCTCCCTATTTGATTATGATTAAGCAATATTGGAAAGTTACTTGTGAAAATTAGTAAGGACTTAGAAAAATTTAAGGTAAAGAGATCTAAGTACCAATCTGTGAGATCTTTTTCAGCTAGTTTACTATCTGAATTGAGTTTCATTTATAATGATATGAAATCACAAGTTTACAAGTAAAAGAGTTATAAAGTACATTCAATTATTAATTACGTTGTGTAATGTCAGTGAGTGTATAGGTTAGTTTAATGAAAATAGAACTCTTATGTTCGTTGTCTCTATTACTTTTTTAGGGATCTTTTCAGTACACAGATGGAGTAGATTACTTCATTATATTTCATTTAATAGTCTGAAGAATTACATTGAGAATGAAATTACATTTGTAAGGTAAAGTACAGTACACTGAAGTAAATTACAAAGGGAAGGAAAACTATATAGACTAGTCAGAGAGCTTTACTTTTCTTCTTCGTAATTCTTTCTCATAGATCAGTTTCTGAAGGCATTTTTGTCCATAAATGAATATTCAGTTATAGTACATGATCTTGATGAGTTTTGAAGGAGCATTTTTGATTTCTTTTTTTCTGAGAAATAAAGTCCTTCCATCATTTCCTAAAAAATCCATTAGTGCTTCAGGGAGAGTAGTGATTTCATGTTCTTCATACTTTCTCTCTTCAGGCAGAAAGGTATTTAGCATAGAGAGGTCAGGGAGAATGAGGTGGGAGAAGAGACTGTCATAGCCAAATTTAGTCTCATGCTCATTCTTGGAATATGGACCTTCATCAGCGTCAGACTTTGATCTTCTTTTCTTTGTATTCTCAGGGAGAAGAGGAACTTTGACATGTTGAGAGATCATTTGCAATAGCTGATTAAGATGTCTTTCTACTACACCTTTGAATTGAGATTTGGGGTCCCGAATGGCATCTTTGATTTCTAGCCATTTAGAGAAACCATAGAACTTCAGATACTCGGGTTCTTCTTCTTCACTTCTGTCGCCCATGAACATAGTGACAGTTATCTTCGAACCTCTTATTCAATATCGTCCTAGGATAGTTGCACGAGTTATGGTGGCAGAGCGAACACGGAAGTTGACCCTTTTAGTGCACCATTCAAGTTCAACATCCTTAGGTTCTTCATTCTCTCTATTCAAGGCTTGTAGAATCTTCTCTTAAGCTATTATAGGATCAACTCTAAGATTATCTCTGGTCAGCTCCCTTTCAGCGAGTTTAGCAGCTACTCGCTTACTCCTTTCTTCTTCTGTTTTTGAGGGTTCAAACTTATAGTTTCTTCCCTTGCAATTTTCTGAGCGACCTTGAGACTTTATTGGGATTGCTTTATTTCAAGGTCTCTCAGTCACTGAGCTTCAAGTGCCTGTGCTCGTTCTTCAGGGGATAAAAATGAAAATTCGTTGAAGACGTTTATTGGTATAGGAGCTTCGGGCTCAGAGGTACGAAGAGGAATTTTTACTCTGGCCAGCTCGAGGTCTCTTAAGAAGTTAGCTCGTCATTGTTCTTCTTCAGGTTCAGGGATCGGCTGTCTATTTACATGCCTTGGAATCAGGCCTTCTTCTTCATCAGATTCAGATTCAGATATATATAGGAACTGATCTTCAGATGAAGGTTCCCTAAAAAATGGAGAGTCCTTTGGGGGACTAGGATCACTGAGAACAGGAGAGTCAGAGAGAGGGGTGTTAGAGCCGAAATTTGGAGGATAGTGCTGATGAATGGGGTAGTGCTGATGAAGCGACTGAGGTCGCTGAGAATGGCTATAACATTTTCAGTGAACCTCAACCACTGGCTATAATATTTTCAGTGACCGAGGTCGCTGAGAATGGGGGTAGTGGTGATGAAGCGGCAACGGATGCAGAAACTATTGTCGTGGTTGAGGTTGAAGGAGGCGTTGGTGGTACGCCTTTATCAGAGAGGATGGTCTTTTGAGATACCAACTGCTTTTGCTTCTTAGGAAAGGGCTTGTGAGTGATGGTATTTTTATGACCATCGAACGACTGTTTTCTCTTAGCAGGGGAGGAGGTGGTGTCGGGCTAATCACTGTGGGGATTGGCAGTGATACAGACACCTGAGTGGTAGATGTGGGATCCCTGATGAGATTCAACATGTAAGGGAGGTAAGGCGCATCCCCAGGTTCTTCGCCGACTTCCAAAGACTTCTTACCAACTTGAGAGAAGCCTTGATTGGCGATCTCAGGGTATCCCTCAAACACGTACTCCAAAATAGTTGCAACGAAACGAGGGTAAGGGATACTCTTCTACCTTTTCTGAGCATTCACGCGGTTGTACATGTCGCTGAAGATATAGGCAGCGTAGTTCGGCTCATGACCGGTGTAGAGAGCATAGCCTAGGTCCATGAAATGCCTACTGGCTTGATCTTATGAGCCAGTCTTGGTGCCAAGACACTGAATAACTTGCATGAAAATGTATTGCCACCTAGTTGGCAATCTCTTCTTTTCCATCTTGGTGATGGATTTCTCAGCGGTTTCCCATTTGTAGCCAATCATGTCAAGGAAAGTGACAATTTCTTCTTTTGAGTGTGAAAGAGCCCATTGCTGGTTCTTTCCCCTTGCTGGGAGGCGAAGAGCATTCCTTACGATTCCAGTGGTGAAGGAGAGAGTGCCAAGAGGAATGGTGAATTCAATTGCAGCGTGCTTTGCTCCTTTGTCAGTGGTAAAAGTTGAGCAGCGAGCAGTATACCAAAAATACTTGAGATGAGATGTAATGCCAATTGGGTTTTTAGTGAAGGCATACATCAGAGGGCATGCCTTGATGAAATTCGCACCATCATTAAATTGCGGCTTGTCAGCAGGGATATCAACAAGAGCGATGTAGTTGCTCGGCTTCACAATGGCCTGTTCAGGGGTGAAAGTACAAGCAGGAGCACCTTCAAAGTCAGTGACTGGTACAACTCCTTCTTCAGCGTGGATGTTCTTGCTGGAGGATGCCATTTCTGTTTCAAAGATAGGCACATCAAAGAGGAAAATTATGGTTTAATAAAAAAATATAAACCAGATAATTTGGTACAAAGAATACCAAATCAATTAAGAAAAACAAGTGTCTTGATGAACAATATCAAAATACTTGTTATTTTTGGTCGATTTCAAGGATGTTTTTAAACAACCAAGGTTAGATATGGTATAGAGATATACCATAAACAGTTTGAGAAAAAGACTAAAATAAATTTTGGATCAAAGCAGACCAAATTTTTTTCTGTTCTAAGAAAGAACTTAGAAGAGGTTTTTATGGTTTTTAACAGAGATAAATTTTAAAACAAGAATCTTTATAACCAAAAGTTATAGAAGATGGGTAGAAGTTATAAACAACATTCAAGTTGTTGTTTATTCATTACAGAGAAGAAAAAAAGTAAGATCAAACCTTGCTTAAACAGGAAACTGGAGAAAAACGCACAAGTGCGTGTTCTTGGTGTTATTGAGAAAAGCAAAGGAAATTCAAAATTCTTGCTTTTAGAAGGTTTGAGCGCGTAAATAATGAAACGGAAACAAGTGTTCCTTTTATAGGACGAGTGAGAAAGAGGAGAGAGAAGAAAACAAAATGACGGTTTTACCTTTTAGAAAAAGGTAATGATGACCGAGTGCACGTCCCTAGTGTTTGATAGGATAGGAAACGTCGAGGTTCGTCGTGTGTCAGAAAAAGGTCTGACTCCTCCTTTTCTTCTTTTGAAATAATAAGATTATCATTTAAAAATAAATGTTAATCATTATCCTCTTTTAAAGTCCTCATCATTAACAATAAAGGATTGTCAGTGATGGGTTTTATCTTTTGAGGTCCATTCTCTGAATAGGAGAACATGCAGAGAGTGTATGGTTTATAAGTACATGCCTGAGTGAGATAGATTTTTATCGTTGAGCTAGAGTTTAGGATATGAAAAGGGATTTGAAAACTTTTATTTGTTTATCACTAATATTTGTTAATTACTGAAGAATATTTATTCCTCAGTGTTTAACATACCAAGTTCGCTGCTTAATAGATTGAATCTAGTTTCATCAAGAGGCTTGGTGAAAAGGTCAGTGAGCTGATAATCAGTGAGTAGAAAGTGAAGTTCAATTTCACCATTCATAACATGATCTCTGATAAAGTGATATTTGATCTCAATATGCTTGGTTTTGGAATGAAGTACATGATTATTTGCAATAGCAATAGCACTAGTACTATCACAATAAATGGGGATTTTGGAAAGCTTAAATTCATAGTCTCTGAGTTGGTTCCTCATCCAAAGGATTTGGGCACAAAAACTTCCAGCGGCTATGTATTCAGCTTCAGCAGTTGATGTGGACACTGAATTTTGCTTTTTGTTGTCCAACTTATCAACTTACCACCTAGTAGCTGATAGCCACCAGTGGTAGTCTTCCTATCTATCTTGCATCCTGCAAAATCACTATCAGAGTAACCAATTAGATCGAACCCTGAGCGTTTGGGATACCAAAGACCCATATTAGGAGTTCCTTTCAGATATCTGAAGATTCACTTTACAGCGATTAGATGAGATTCCTTAGGTTCAGCTTGATATCTTGCACAGAGATAGGTAGAATACATGATATCAGGTCGGTTAGCTGTAAGATACAATAAAGATCCTATCATTCCTCTATAGGCAGTGATATTGACTGGTTTCCCATTAGGATCCTTACTCAAGGTCATAGGAGGTGCCATAGGAGTCTTCATCACTGAACATTGAGTCATTTCAAATTTATTCAACATGTCTTTAACATATTTACTTTGGCAAATTAAAATACCTTTGTCAGATTGCTTAATATGCAAACCTAGAAAATATGTTAGTTCACCCATCATACTCATTTTATATTCTTTCTTCATTCTTTTTGCAAAACGAGTACATAGTTTGAGTATCATACCAAGCTCTAGGAGCATGTTTTAGAAAGGGTATCATACCAAGCTCTAGGAGCATGTTTTAACCCGTAAAGAGCTTTTTGAAGTTTGAAAACAAAATCAGGGTGTTTAGGATCAGCGAACCCAGGAGGTTGCTCAATATAAACTTCCTCTTTGAGTTTGCCATTTAGAAAAGCACTATTTGCATCCATTTGAAAAACTCTAAAGTCTTTTATGGGCAACATAAGCTAAGAACAGCCTTATGGCTTCTAGTCTAGATACAGGAGCAAATGTTTCATCATAGTCAATGCCTTCTTTCTGTCTGTATCCTTGAGCAACAAATCGAGCCTTGTTACGGATAACAGTGCCATTTTTATCTAGTTTATTACGAAAAACCCATTTGGTACCTATAACAGTTTTATCAGATGGACGAGGTACTAAATTCCAAACTTTGTTTCTACGAAACTCAGTGATCTCTTCTTGCATAGCAGAGACCCAACTTGGATCAGTGATAGTGTCATCTATCTTCTTAGGTTCGGTTAGAGAAATGAAGTTTACATAAAGATAGATATTACCTGTACCCATACGGGTTTTAATACCTGTATTTGGATCACCAATAATTTGATCTATTGGATGATTCACGGTCCATCACTGAGCTGGTAGTTGAGGAGTTTGATCAACTTGAGATTCAGCGACTTGTTCTTGTTCAGGGAGAACGGTAAATGCTTCAGCAATAGATTCTTCAGCATTCCTTATCATAGCTGGTGTGGATTCAGGAGGTTGATCAGTAGAGGATTGATCTTGGTTATTCTATGATGATTCGCCAAGTGAAGTATCAGAGCGAGGAATCTGACTTAGAGGAGTAATATCTATCCCTGAGGGGGATGGATCATTACTTGAAGTAGGAAAGAGGTTAGGAACTTCATTATTATTATTTTCAGCGTTATGTGGTTTGCTGAAGTAAGTTTCAAGTTCCCCATAATGAGATTTCATCCAACTATTCAATTCCTCGTCTTCTTCAGGGATAGGAATGGAATTTGTTGAGCGAGATTCATCAAAGTTCACGTGCATGGTTTCTTCAACATGTTGTCTTATTTTGTTGAAGACTTTGAATGACTTAGATACAGAAGAGTATCCAAGAAATATACCATCATCTACCTTTGGATCCCCATCCGAAGATATGTAGGTACTTCAGAGTGGGTCTTCTTCCATGAAATAATTCATAGGAGGTCTTCTTGAATCGTTTAACTATCAGAGATCGATTCTGAGTAAAACATGTAGTGTTAACTGCTTCAACCCAGAACTGAGTTGGTAGATGCGATTCGCTGAGCATTGAGCGAGCTGCTTCAATGATCGTTCTATTTCTTCTTTCAGCAACGTCATTTTGCTGAGGAGTTCTTATTGAAGAAAAGTTGTGAGTTATTCCTTTTTCTTCAAAGAAAGTAATTATAATATTGTTTTTGAATTCAGTACCATGATCACTTCTCATGGAGCGAACTGTGAGATTGTTCAGGACTTCCATTCTTTTGATAAAGGAGATGATTTCATCAAGAGTATCACTCTTAGATCGAAGAAAAAATACCCAAGTATATCTGGAATATTCATCAACTATCACAAGAGTGTATTTCTTTCCAGACAAAGATTGAACGTTGACTGGTCCAAATAAATCCATATGAAGTAATTGAAGAGGGGCGGTCACTGAGGAGACCTGCTTAGATCTAAAAGAAGCTTTTGTCAGCTTTCCTTTTTCACATGCTGAACAAAGAGATTCCTTTGTAAAGGCATGTTTGGGAGATCTCTGACAAGTTCTTTTTGAGATAACTCATTAATCATCTTAAAATTTAGATGAGAAAGTCTTTTATGCCAAAGCTAGTTAACATCAAAGGAGGCTTTTGAAATAAAGCATACATTTTCAGAGTGAGAGCCATCCATGTAATTGACATAAACGTTTTGTGATCTTTTGCCTTTTAAAGCAAGTTTGTCATTACTATCAGTGACAACTCATTTGGTCTTTGTGAATAATCCTTTGAAGTCTTTATCACAGAGTTGACTGATGCTCAATAAATAATGCTTTAGTCCTTCAACATAAGCAACATGACTGAATGATGTTGCTTCATTGGATAGAACGCCATAACCCTTGGTGTAACCTTTGTCATTTCCACCGAAGGTCACTGAGGGACCATTTTCTTCCTTGTAGTCAGAGAGCAGAGATTTTCTGCCAGTCATGTGCCTTGAGCATCCACTATCGAGATACCAGATACCTTTAGCACTCTGCATAAGACAAGGATATTAAATTTTCATAGGTACCCATACTACTATGGGTCCTGCAATGTCAGTGGAAGGTTTGGCGGATATATCACTAGCTGAGGAATTTCTTCAGTTGTTATCTTCACCTTGGAAGTTTTACCAACCTTAGTGGATTTCGCTTTAGCTGATTTCTCGGCTTGAGCTACTTTCTTACCATGAGCTAATTTCTCAGCTTTACTAGCATTAGGGCATTTGCTTGCAATATGGGTTGTTTCACCACAATGATAGCACTTCCTATATTTAAAGATGGGTTTGGAGCTGGACACATACAGAGAGGAGGTCGAAAGACTTTCAGGACCAGAATCAAGAATTCCTTTTTCCATTGTCCTTAGAGGAACTACAAGTTTCTTAGGAACGGATGGAGTTAGATCAATTTTAATTCTGGGAGTTGATCTCTGAACTAATCCGGGAATCTTCTTTCCAGATTTAGAATGACTCGCTGAAGGAACTGAGGGATTCTTCTTCAGCTTTTGGAAATTCTTAGTTGTGGGAACATGGTTAGGCAACTTGTCCTTAATCACCTTCCTTGAGTCAGAGATAGAAATGTTCTGAGAATAGGGCTCAGGGACAGAAGAAACAAACATTCCAAACTTTAACATGGAACGGTTAGTGTCTGTTTCTTCTTGGTCAGAAGAATATCCTAGACCACTCTTGACCTTTTTAGGGATCTAAGCATTAATAATCTCGCTGACTTTGTCTGAAGCCTTACACCATCCTTCAATGGTAGCTTTTTCAGCTTTGAGATCAGCGCTGGCCTTTTCGCGCTCAGTGATAGCTTGCTGTCTTTCAATACTTATGGTCTGATTTACAAAGATTTGATTCTTAAGATTTTCTTCAATCTTAGTAAGTTCTTTGATTTTCATATGGCAATTTTTCAGTTGTTCAGATAGACCAATATTTATTTGTTCAACTTTAATCTTGCCATTCAGAGCATTGTAAAATTCGACAGTCATAGAATCGAGAGCCGACAAGCTATCATTTTCGATTAGAGTGGAGTTAGAGAGAATGTTTACCTGAGTTGACGGAGACTCTGAAGAAGATGTGTCAGATACCTCTTCAGCTTCTTCAATTCTGCCCATTAGACAAATGAAGGCAAGATCTTCTTCATATGATCCAGATTCGTCAGTGGTCTTAGCCCAGTCGTCTTCTTGATCCCAATCGACTTCTTCAACTACAAGGCCTTTGCCTTTTCGCTGGATCTTTTTCAGATTATGATACTTAGTTTTCATTTGGAATATTTTTCTTGTTTAGACTTAGCAGAGGTCTGATAGGATGTTGGTGCAGCGACTTTCTTGGATCTACACTCACTTGCAAAGTGACCCTTACGCTGACAATTATAACAGATTGCTGAGGCTTTTTCAGTAGAAAGAGTCTTCGACTTATCAAAGTCAATAATAGCCGGTGTTCTTCTGAAATTACTTTTTCTAGCAAATCTCCTAAAATTGTTAGTGAGAAGGGCTAGAGAGTCATCAAATTCAGAGATGTCACAGTTCTTCTGAGTCAGCGTGATCGAACTCAGTGATAGAAGACATGGTAGAAGAAATACGTTTAGAAGGTTCTACATCTGAAGTCGCAAGTGCCAAAAAAGTACTTTTGGCATTTTTGATGTCTTTTAAGAGGTTTCTTTTTAAAGCTTGAGATTGCTCTTCATTGAGCAACATCCCATATAAAAGCACTTAAAGACAGGGTTTCAAGATTCTTTGACAATTTAAGAAATGTAGTATAAACTTCTCATTTTCAGGTAGTGCCTCCATGAACTTTGTCAGAATTTTAGCATTAGAGTACTCTCTATTTACAGTTTTCATGTCAATCAAGAGACAGTTAAATCTTTGGTTAATTTGAGAAAAGTGTTTCATTTTTTAGAAACATAAAGCTTTCATATTGTCTTACCAAATTAATACTACGAGTTATCTGAACTTCATCAGTTCCTTCATATTGAATACAAAGAGTATCCCACATGGTTTTAGATTTTCTCATTTTCATCACAGAGTGATAAACTTCATCTGGAAGAGACATGGCAATAATAGATCTAGCTTTTGCATCAACAGCTAGCACTCTTTTGTCTTCCTCACTCCATTGATTTGGAGTGTTGATCCCATTATAACAAGCACAATGACAATAAACAGTTAATATGAAAGTAATATGACATGAACAATGATTTAAAGAACTTATGTAGTCATATATCTCTTGAAAGTGTATATGTCGATTACAATATGATTCACGGTTTCAGCTCTCTCTCTAAAATAATATCTGAATCGACTCTTCTAAAGTAAAACCCTAAGCATGTATTTATATTGCAAGGTCTAGTCTAATTAAGGAAACAAGAGTTTAAGGAATTATAAACTTCCTTTTACAATAAAGCATATCCTTTCCCTATTTTGTCACAATAATAATAATAGACCTAACAATCTCCCCCTTTGTGGCAAAATGAGTCCTCATCTTCTAAGCTCGAACATCCCTTCAAATCTTCATAGGGTTTGTCGATAAATAATTCTGTCGTCGATTATCTTGATCGCTTCTAAGAGAGAGTTTCTTTTGTCATTGCTCATCCGTGTTGCGCTCTTTCTATCTGTAGCAAGTTCTGACGCAAGCCTGTTCCGAATTCCCCATAATGTACCGTCAGAATATGCAGCCAATTCATGAAATCTGAGAAACCGCTTTTCTCTAGAAGGATGCATCCAAACAACACCATGTATAGGACGAGTGATGACAGTGGCGACCAAAGTACTGTCAGGTACAGGCAAAGATTGATCAGGCTTAGTAATGTGTATCTTCTTCTGCTCGCTTTCGATTCCTCGTTGAAGATCATGAAGATAACTGTACCTAAGCTCTTTCTGAACATGTCTAACCACTGCCCTTAAAGCTCTTTGCTCGTGTATGTTTCGGTTGCCCTTATCTCCAAGTCCATAATATCGAGATTAGCAAAATCGGCTTCAGAGAAGGAATACGTTTTACCGTCTTCTCTTTGAACAGTGAAAATCGGATATTCGACTTGGAAGATCCTTGCAGTGTCTATCTTCAAAATCCCGACAACCCTGTGCCTAGAGACCACTTCAGCTTGAGGTAAAGCTCTCATCCTCAGGATATGGAGATACTCTCTAACTTGAGCAGGATCCATTTCCATCACTAGATGAATGTGTGCCAGATCATCAGGTTTTGCTTCTTTGCGGAAGATCTTCTCCATGGTTTCCTCAAGATATGGCACGCGTATCTGCTGATTCACCCATTTGGACTTACTGTCCATTAACATTCGTTGCCACCGAATTTGATGAGGTAGGAGTCTTGGTTCGTTTTGATCCCTTAAGGCATAGTTTCTTGCTGTGTGCCTCAAGTTCACATAGTCTTGTTCTTGAAATGCGGTTCATATGGATCTCGGAACCAGTTTCGAAGTGAGTTGCGCAGACGTTGAACATCGACTCGTTCTTCATTTTGTTCGGCTGGTTCAGCAGGTTCGGCTGGTTCGGCTGCTGTACTCTCGAATTCGATATCCGCAGGCTTTTCAACCGTTGGTGTATCGTCCTCTTGAGTCGTTGAAGTGCGTTGCCGTTGTTGGGTGGATTGAGCATGTGGTCTTGAAGCTGAGGCAGCAGATGCTCTAGATCGTGATCTTGCCGTTTGGCGTGTCTCCCCCTCAGGACGAGTTGGAGCGGAGCCCGGGTCGTCCTGATGAGGTCTGGAAGTAGAAGTACGAACTGCCGGACGGCAAGACTCTTGGATTTCCGTTCGAAGAGCAGTAATAGCACCCAGGATGTCTTCCGATTGGCGCTGTTGGGCATTTTTCATGTCGGCGAGCTCTTGGTCTATGTGTGCGCGGAATACATCGAACTCGTGACGAGTTACGGTGGGGATTTGAAGATTGCAGCGAAGAAGACCTTCAAGTGAATCCTCCGGTTTGCCGGTGGCATTGGATTCAGCGAGCAGATTAGCATACAACATCGACATGAGTTCATCGGTGTTATACTCATATCGATGCGGGGAATGTGGTCGATCTTCGGGGGGTGATGGTGGCGGTGGCGAGTGGCTGGTGCTTGGACGGCTGGAGCTTGCATGAGCAGATTCGGTGTGAACAGGAGTCGGCTCTTTAAGACGCGCAGCTTCACGAATCTGGCGCACAAAGGCTTCTCTTTCGGCTGTCATAAGGACCAGATGTTCAGCAAGGGTGTCTCGTGCCCTTTGTAAGTGAGCCGCAATGAGTGCTTCGCCTTCCGGGGGAATAGAGAAGGACGAAGAGGTGGTAGCTGTGGGGGTAACTCCGGGATCACTTAGATTGCCCGTTGACATAACAGTTGATTCAACTGTATGACCTACGTTCAGCATTGGCGAAGATGTAGCGCTGGTAGGATTTCCTCCCAATCCTCGTGGAATGTCCGGAATGGACATCACTATAGGAGTTCCGACTGGGCCACGGAGGCTCGCAGTGTGTAAAGACTCGTGTCCCCTAGCAGGCTCTAGACTCGATGTGCACACAACCGAAGTCGAAGCAGGTGAGCTACTGCCTCTTGATTCAATAGTTATACCTCCCGAGTGGAGGGGAGCTAGATAAGGTGCTAGACTCACAAGTATTGTTGAAACTGTTGGCTGTTGTGAGCCTTCAGAGTGGCTGGGAGGGGCGTGCAGTTGCGCTGCTAGGCCCACAGCGACTTGTCCACTAGTCACACCCAACGAATGAGTAGGGCTAGTGGACGCGGTTACCTGGTCGGGGGATTTTGGACTCTCACTCTCTATTGTTTTTGTCTCCCCTTCGCTCATCCTCTCTGATTATTTTTCTACTTGTACTCCCTCCGTTCTCCTTATCTCTCCAATAGAGGTTTCAGGGAAGATGTCTGACATAGATGGGGAGGACGGATTAGCTTCAAAGTCGAAGTTGAATTGAGGTTCCTTATCAGACGGTGGGGTAGGAGCGGATGTGGGTGAACGGATGATTGGATCAGGATTCGGTTCAGTTGATGATGCATCATTTTCAGAGCTGGATTCAGTTATAGAGGGTTGAGGGCCGATGCGGGTGACGGCTTTCACCTCTATTTCTGCAGTGCGTTGGCGATGACGAAGCGGTTGGTTGTCGGATGCATCTTCATCCGATGATGAAGAGCGGGGGCGGATACGTTGTCGACTGACTAAAGTTTTGAATCGGGGTGTGGGGATAATGGGTCGAGTGCGGGGGTGGTTGGTAGTAGGTTGGTTGGGGGGGGCTGATCAGATGCACCTCCCTCGTCATGTCCCCTCACAGTGCGCTCATCTCCCTGGTCGGGATCCCCTTGATCCTGACCCTGCTCTTATATTCTAGGACCCTCACCTCCCTCAATATTTTCCTCTTGGATCGGCTCTTGGGCAGGCGCAACCGGAGGTGGTTGGGCCATTAAGCAATGTCGCTCCCTATAGGCTATTACACTAGGTGCATTCTGATCAGCATAAGCGAGGAGCGCTTCAGGGATAGGCATGGTATTTTGGAAGACCCGATCATTCAGGCGTAGAAATTTAATAGCACAGGTTGGGCCTAAGGGTGTTCCGGCTCTTCTAGGAATGGCAGGTCGAGAAGTCATCATTGCATGGATGAATAGTTGAAGAAACCTCTGAAACGGAACGAATGCACGGTCGCGAAAGTTGGATTTGTCTTCGACTAGTTCTACAAAGTCCGTCCAGATGAGCATCGCGTAGTCGTAGTGGCGGTTGAATGCGATGCCGTGAAAGATCCGAAGAACCGCCGTACTGGCCTTGTCCATGCCAGTATGTTTGCTGGTCAGACAGCGATTAACTATGGTAAATAGCGTGAACCAAATCTGAGGCAAGTACATCCTCTTGAACTAGCCGGGACTTGTGAGTGGTTCAGGGGATTCGTACCCGAGGGCTAGTATGTCGGCAACCAGTTGTTGGTCGGTTGCAAAGACTTCATATGGGTGTTCGGCGGTAGCTAGCGGTAGGCGGAGAATGCGGCGAATCCTGGCTGGAGTTAGGCGGGTGATAAAGTCATCGATCTGAGCCGTGAAATGATGGTCACCTTCGTCCGGATGATAAGTCAGTGTATACCAGAATTGTTGGAGGTAGAACATGGGTACTCGGTGGTCTAGTGCAAATGCAAAGCGAAGCGGATGTTGCTGAAGAATGTCGAGAATGATCTGGTGTTCGAGAGTGATGTTGAAGTCTAGTCGGTGGTTATTCGGTTTGATTTGGCGAAAGTGAGCTCGTGGCATCAAGAGGTCATCCCGGTTTGCTGCGTTGATGCTTGGTTCGGTCGAGCGTTCGGATGGCATCGGTTTTTCATCATCGGACATGTTTGGGTCATTCATGGCTGCCATTGGTTTCTGAAATAAGACAGTTAGGCAAACTAAGTGTACAGTTAGTGTTGAGAGTTTTTTAAAAAAAATGCCAAGTCTTTTTATCGGGTCTCATTGGGTCGATAACAATTTTTATCGAGTACAATGGGAGAGATAAAAAATGTTTGTCGATTGAAGGAGACTCGACAACTAGACTTGAAAAAATTTAGAGCAAACCTGTAGAGGGGTTGTCGAGTCAATGAGAATCGAGAAGAACAGGTTATCGAGTGCCTAAGGGTCGATGAAAGTACTTGAACACTTTTTAGAAAAAATATCGATCTATGTAGCATGATGTCAACTCTATGAGGCTTGATGAAAATATATGGACCATGCAAGGGCGGGATATCGATCCAAAATGACTCGAGATGAGCACTTAGTAGGTTTCATCGATCGATTGTGAGTCGATAACAAATGTTATCGAGTCATACAGGCTCGATAAAAAACACTTGGTGTTTTTCATCGAGTTTATGAAGTCCGATAACAAAA
This sequence comes from Silybum marianum, assembly GCA_036898165.1. Lineage (NCBI taxonomy): Eukaryota > Viridiplantae > Streptophyta > Magnoliopsida > Asterales > Asteraceae > Silybum > Silybum marianum. The sequence goes on along the minus strand of CM072540.1, from coordinate 5,949,078 downwards.
GTTATCGAGTCATAAAGGCTCGATAAAAACACTTGGTGTTTTTCATCGAGTTTATGAAATTCGATAACAAAGGTTGTCGAGTCATAAAGGCTTGATACAAACACTTGGTGTTTTTCATCGAGTTTATGAAATTCGATAACAAAGGTTGTCGAGTCATAAAGGCTCGATAAAAACACTTGGTGTTTATCATCGAGTTTATGATAATCGACAAGGAAGGTTATCGAGTCATAAAGGCTCGATAAAAAAAACTTTGGCAAAAAGAAGGTGTTCTTGAACACAGTATCGAGACTCGATAAAAAAACAAGTGCTCATGAAGGACTCGATAAAACCTCATAACCTAGATATAGAACTTCTAAGTGCCCAGAATTCAAACAGGGCCTAAAACTAAGGCAAAATCCTATTGCTAGGTGCGATTAGTGATAGGGAACACTTTTGGTAAAGGACTTAAGGCCAAAACACTAACTCTACCCACGATTTTGACTGTTGAGCAGTCAAAATAGGAAACCCATATAAACCCCAAAAAAAACGAACATTCATTCATTAAAAACATCAACATGCAACAGTTTTAGGAACAAAGTGTAAGAATTAAAGATGATAAGGGGAGAATTACGAACCTGGTGTTGCTTTCGGATCTGAAAAACTCGAAGTTTGGAGATTTTGATCTTGGATAGCCAAGAACTTGAAGGGTTTTTCAGAGAGAAAGAGGGAAATTCAAACTTGTGAAGAAAGGTCCTTTGAGAGAGGGGCCTGATTTCTTTAAATAGTGGTCATCGGGTGATGACACGTGGCAGAAAGTGATTGGGCCGATGAAAAATTTCCCGTTAACAAAAGTTGTTTGGGGAGGTTATCGAGCCAGAGGGGGTCGATAATCCCATTTTTGTCGAGCCATTAAGGGCCGAGAACTGCACTTTTTTTTTTAAGAGAAAAACACACATTAAAAAAAAATTTGGCTCCCCCTTAATGTGTGCATACAGAGGTGTGCTCCCCCTATGAATGTGAATGAATAAGAAAATGTACCTTGTTGCTCCCCCTTGAATGACGAACCATGGTGATAAACACAGCGAGGTAGAAATAAAAATGAAAGAAAACATTGAAAATACGGAATTTGGAAGATATAAGTCAAAATCTAAAAAAAAGAGAATCCAAGTGTTATGCAGATTTACTTAATGAGTAAATGTGCAAAAACCCCTGGATGGACGTTTTTTAAGGATTTTGAATAATCAGGTTTTAAGATTGAGCATTCCCAACTTGGATACTAGGAACTGGAATCGTTTCTCATCCAGTGCCTTGGTAAACAAGTCGGCAAGCTGAAGTTCCGTATTAACAAAGTATAGTTCAATTGTACCTCTTTCGACGTGATCCTTGATGAAGTGATATCGAACGTCGATGTGCTTTGTCTTCGTGTGTTGAACCGGGTTGCTTGAAATGGCTATGGCGCTTTTGGAGTCACAATAGATGGGAATCTTGTTGAACCAGAATCCATAGTCTTTGAGTTGAGTGCGCATCCATAGTACTTGCGAGCAGCAGCTTGCGGCAGCGATGTATTCGGCCTCCGCGGTAGATGTGGAGACGCACGCTTGCTTCTTTGATGACCAGTTGACCAATTTGTCTCCAAGGAATTGAATATGGCCCGAAGTGCTTTTACGATCGAGCATGCATCCGGCGTGATCCGAATCTAAAAAGGCAGTTAGTTCGAAACCCGTATCCTTGGGATACCATAGGCCAAGATTAGGTGTACCTTTTAAATACCGGAAAATCCGTTTGATCGCACTAAGATGAGATTCCTTTGGAGATGCTTGATACCTCGCGCAAAGACAGGTGGAAAACATTATGTCCGGACGACTAGCCGTAAGATACATGAGAGAACCAACCATGCCCCGGTAATTTTTTGAATCCACATCTTTTCCCGAAGGATCAGCGTGTAGTTTTGAACCCGGGGACATGGGTGTACCAATCGGAGAACATGACGTCATGTTGTATTTACACAACATATCCGAGATGTATTTGGATTGGTTGATGAATATTCCAGTAGAAAATTGTTTAATTTGAAGACCAAGGAAAAAATTCATCATTCCCATCATGCTCATGTTAAATTTGGCAATCTTGAGTTTAGAGAACTCTTTGCATTGTCGTGGGTTGGTCGAGCCGAAGATGATGTCGTCCACATAGACTTGAATGAGCATAATGTCACCGTTGTCCTTTTTAATGAAAAGAGTTGGATCGATCTTACCTTTGGAGTATCCGTTTTTCACTAAATAGGTAGACAGGCTATCGTACCATGCGCGGGGGGCTTGCTTCAATCCATACAGAGCCTTGTCCAGAACGTAGACATGATGTGGCTTGGAGGAGTCGACAAACCCGTCGGGCTAAGAGACATAGACTTCTTCACGCAAAACGCCGTTTAGGAAGGCCGTCTTGACGTCCATTTGGAAAACCACGAAATTCTTGTGTGCCCCCTGAGCCAAGAACATGCGAATTGCTTCAATACTGGCTACGGGTGCAAATGTTTCGTCGTAGCCAATGCCTTCTTGTTGACGGTATCCTTTGGCGACAAGTGTAGCTTTGTTGCGAATGACGACTCCATCTTCATCTTGCTTGTTCTTGAATATCCATTTCGTGCCAATAACGGTTTTGTTACGTGGACGGGGAACAAGGCGCCATACTTTCAGACTTTCAAATTGATTGAGTTCCTCTTGCATGGCCACAATCCAGTCAGGATCATTCATTGCCTCATGAATGGATGTGGGTTCAATCTTACTTATGAATGAAGAGAACATGCAATCATTGGCCGAGGCGGAACGTGTTGTAACTGGTCGGTTCGGATCTCCGATAATTTGTTCAACAGGATGCGAGCGGGTCCATTTTGTTGTATGAGGAAGAGGTTGAAAGGCATTTGGATCCGGGGTGTCATCGTGATAAGAACCTAAGAGAAGATCTTGAACAGATTCCAAAGATGGGGCCACGGTTGAAGATCTAGTGGCACTTGTGACATCCGGCGTTGTTGAAATGGATGTAGGGGGAGAGGATGTCGGTTCCGCAGGATTTGGTTGAACAGGCGGTTGAGGTTCAGGAGGAACAAGAGGAGCATCTGATGGACTAGTTTGATTTGGAGGAGCAGTCGTAGAGGAGCTTGGAGATGCAGCAGTTGAGACGGTTTCCATTGTAATTGGTGGTCCGGAAAGATCTGAGGTCTCGGCATTCTCCAAGGTAGGCGGGGGAATCTGGAGAGAAATATCAGTGGACTGTCCAAAGTAATCCAAGTAGAAGTACTCGAATAGGTCATCCAGATTTGACTTGGCAGTATTGGACGTTGAAGGTTCATCAGGGTTGGGAGCAGGTTCCGAACGAATGTGATCGGAAGCTAGTATACCGGTGAGTGCGGGTCCGGAACTGTCGTGTTCAGGAGCCATTTCGACGTTTGGATCGAATTGAACATTAACGCTTTCAGTGACGCAACGTGCGTGTTTTACGTAGACCCGATAAGATGATGCATTTGGTGAGTATCCGAGAAAGTAGGCTTCATCGGCTTTTGGCTTGACTTTCCCACGATCTTCTTTTCCATTTAGTACGAAGCAACGTGTGCCAAACGTTCGAAGATGCTCGATTGAAGAAACGCGATCGTGGACTAAGTGATACGGTGTCTTGTTGAAGCGCTTGTTGATGATGGATCGGTTTTGAGTATAGCAAGCTGTATTGATAGCTTCGGCCCAAAGGTGGAGAGGAAGTTTTGAAAAAGTAAGCATAGTGCGAGCGGATTCAACAAGAGTTCGATTTCGGCGTTCGACCACACCGTTTTGTTGTGGAGTACGAGCTGCAGAGAACGTGTGGGTTATACCAACCGATTCGAGGTAACCGTCAAGGATACGATTTTTGAATTCAGTTCCATTGTCGGTACGGATGGTTTGTGTAGTAAGTTCTAGTTTGACTTGAACGTCTTTGAGAAATGTGATGATGGTGTCGGGGGTTTCATCCTTTGATCGAAGGAACCTGACCCATGTGAAGCGAGAAAAATCGTCCACCATCACGAGAACATACTTTTTACCATGTATGCTTTGAGTCCGCATCGGGCCGCACAAGTCCATATGAATGAGTTGAAGAGGTCGAGTCGAGCTGTGAATTATCTTAGGTTTGTGAGAGACCTTCTTCATCTTTCCCATCTCGCATGCGTCACAAAGATGTGGTTTGTCGAATTTAACAGATGGGAGTCCGGTGACTAATCCGTGGATGGAAAGGCGATTGATGTTCTTGAAGTTTAAGTGAGATAGGCGACGATGCCATAACCAGGTCTTTGGACTAGAGACGTTTGATAGAAGACAAACACTTGAGGGGGCGTTTACTTGGGAAAGATCGATTGTGTAGAGGTTGGACTTACGAGTGCCGGTTAGAAGCTCCTTTCCATCAAACGTGCGAACACAGCATCTATCGGGTCGGAAATTGACTTCGAGTTGCTTATCACAAAATTTTCCAATGCTCAATAGGTTGTGGCTTAGCCCTTGTACATAAGAGACATTTGAAATGGTGATGTTGTTTTGAATGATATCACCATATCCGTTTATCGGTGCCAAGTGATTGTTGCCAAATTTGACGAATCCGCCCTTCTTTTCAGTGTAGTTGGCAAGCAGCTCCTTTTGGCCGGTCATGTGTTTGGAGCAGCCGGAATCTAAGTACCACACATGACCGATCTTCACAAAATCAGGCAGATTTAGGTACCCATTTGTAAATGGGTCCATCATGGTTAGTTGACTTTGTACCCTTGGGTACCCACTGGAGGTGAGACTTATAGGTGTTAGTCATTTGATTTCTTGGACCCGATTTCGAAATGGATGATGAATGATAAAAGTTGTGATTAACTGAATTATGCATGTCCGGAAAATAATCATAACCATAATCAATAGAGGTTTTACGAACAAAAACATCCACACCGCAATTAGAGCAACAAATTTTATTACGAGAAAATTTGATTAAATGTCTAAATGAATGAATTTGATACAGAAAAGGAAATCTAGAGTTGTTTCTTTTGACATTGGAATGTAAAAACTTGTCTTCATTGCGGGGTGTTTGCTTTGTAGTATGCGTGCCCTTTTTGACCCAAACCGACTTGGTTTCTAAAGTATGAAGCGCTGAAATGGTGAAAGAAACACGGTTAGTATGGTTTTTGAAGACTTGATTGTTTTTCTTTTGATTGTGAGTGATCGGATTTTGACTTGTGGAACACTCCGTTTGTTCAGTAGGTAAAGAAACTGTTTCCATAGGTTGTTTGCCTTTGTCTAAGAATTCAGTATGATTAGGAATTACAGGATTGAAATCAAACTTATCACACATATCATTTAAGCACTCATCCGATTCAAGTGAAGATTTGTTAGAGAGGGCATCTAATTCAGCATTGATTTGTTCTTCGGAATAGGAACATTTTTGTTTTGGAAGATTGGAGTGTGGGTCCATTTTGAACAACTCTTCACAATTATCTAAATAATTGCTAACGAAGGCTTTACAAGTTGAAACATTTGAAATAGTATCATTTTCACGAGTTTTGTTCACTTGTAAAGTCTCGTTTTCAAGTTTTTGTATTTTTGATAAAAATGTTTCCTTTTCCTTTTCCGCCAAAGAACGTTCGTATTCCAACACTTGTTCGAGTTGAAGAATTTTCTTTTTCAAAAATAGTGTGGGAATGTACGGTTTACACTCAGGAATCTTGTTTTAAAGTTCTTCGGCGGAGTAAGATGGGAAGTAGTTGTTTGGAAGAGATTCACTTGAAGATTCCTCTTCTACTACTTGAGGATAGCAGAAAGGTATTTGAAAATAGTTTTTGTTTAGTCTCTTCCATTCTTCTCTTTCCTCAACACTAGGGTCCGGTTTCATAAATTGAATTTGGTAATCTGGACCAAGGTTCAGATATTCGAATTTATAAATCGTTGGAGTATTATAGATAGCCTTTGCTAAGTGTTTCGGGTTTTCAAAACCTAAACCGGCTTTGGAGCTTAAATCTTTCGGTGCATTTAAGTGAATTGTGTGTTCAGTTTGACCAAGCTTGTAAAGTTTTAATTCCAATGCTTCGAGTTTTTCTAATAAATCCTGTCTTTGAAAACTGACAAAGTCAAACTTAGATGAAAATTTGGTAGTCTCATTCCTAGATGTTTGAAGTTGGAGTGTGAGATCAGATATTTGTTTTTGGAAAAGTTCATTTTCTTCCATTAAAACCATTTTCTCCGTTTCGAGATTTTGTGCTATACTTTGAGTAGTGACAAGGTCGGTTTGCATAAGAAGCAATTGTTTATGGTTATTTTCAAGACTTGCTTCTAAATTGGAAACCAAGAGTTTCTCGGCTTTCAATTTGGAGTGTAATTCCTTTAATTGACACATTAAATCATGCATTTGAGATACAAAAGAGTCATAGTCAGAAGGGCTTACCTCGGGTGTGTAGTCGGAAGCGTTAGAAGGAGTGTCATCAGAGTAAGCCATTAAGCTAAAATGCGCTTGAGTATCTCCTTCCATGTCATCTTCATCATCTTGATTAAGCCATTGTTCATCTTCAGCTAGGACTTTACCGGCTTCTTTTTGTTTGGACAGCATTAGTTTGTAAGTGAAGTAGTTAGAGTCCTTCACTACTGGCTTCTTGCATTCCCTTGCGTAGTGACCAGTTTTGCCGCAGTTGTAGCACAAACTTCGTTCACCCTTGAACTTTTCTTCAGGCTTGGGAATAGGGCAAGGTTCAAACATTGCCTTTCGCTCATGGTTATTCGATCCCGAGGCATATCTTTGTTGATTGGGATTCGAGCGACGTGAGAACTTTTGTTGAAAAGATTTTGTAAGGAAGGCCAGTTGATGTTGAAGTTTGACAATTTCTGGATCATAGTCAAAGTCTTCGTCTTCTAATTCGGGAAACATTTCTTGAGGAACAGAAGAGGACTCTTTTGCCATTAATGCGATTGGATCTGGGTTCTTCTTGGAATTTAACCCCATAAGTTCGAGAACCTCCTCTTCATCTTGTTGAAGGGTTTCATAGACTTCATGAAGGTCAAGGTCAGCAAGATATTTGCTGTGTTTGATTTGATTAGCAAACCGACGCCATTCCGGTTGAAGATTGCTAACAAATTTGACATTGTTTTCGATCTTTGTCTTACGAATTTCGTTTTTGCTAAGTTCGTTCACCAGTTGTACAAATCGAGTATATGTGTTCGTAAGACTTTCTCCATCTTTAGCCTTGAATTCTTCATATTGAGAAATGCAGTTGGTGATTTTGAGTTATGTACCAACCTTTGTTCCAAGCATGAATTTCTCTACGACTTCCCACATTTCTTTAGCCGTCTTCTTGTGGCTATCAATGCTCATGTAGATCTCATTGGGAAGGCTCATAAGTAGATAAGAACGGGCAAGTTGGTCACCTCTCATTATCCTCTTCTCGTTTGCATCCCAAGAACTTTTGAGTTTAACTTCCCTTCGTGCGGGTGTAGGAGGAGTGTTGTTTGGCATAGCAGGATACTCCTGATAAAAAGGCGGAGGAGGACCCTCTTTGATTGAACTCATGATCTCATCGGCAAAGTCATGACGTTCAATGAAATCAAGAAATCTATCCTTCCATTGAGAATATTCTCCCGGAAAGAGAATTGGAGGCTTGGTGTCTGATCCAATGGCCATTGCTTCTCGGGTGGTCATTGTACTGTTTGGTTGGAAGAAAATTCTGAGTTGTCGCTTCTGTTTCGTGATTTGCTCAGAAAATCGTAAAAACTCGTGATCTCAGGCTCTGATACCACTTGTTGATCCCATTATAACAAGCACAATGACAATAAACAGTTAATATGAAAGTAATATGACATGAACAATGATTTAAAGAACTTACGTAGTCATATATCTCTTGAAAGTGTATATGTCGATTACAATATGATTCACGGTTTCAGCTCTCTCTCTAAAATAATATCTGAATCGACTCTTCTAAAGTAAAACCCTAAGCATGTATTTATATTGCTAGGTCTAGTCTAATTAAGGAAACAAGAGTTTAAGGAATTATAAACTTCCTTTTACAATAAAGCATATCCTTTCCCTATTTTGTCACAATAATAATAATAGACCTAACAAGTTTTGACAATCTGTCTCTCAGGAATAGCTGGAGAGGTAGCAGTGGCAGGTATTGCAGGGACCAGGAGTGTAGGAACATATGGTCCATTCTCTAGATAATAGGAGATCTTAGAATCTAACCCCCCTAGGAATAGATTCATTCTTTCCTTCCATAGTGGGAAATTATCACGGCTAAATTTCGGAGGTTTAGCTAAAGATCCATTATCTATGTAGTTGGTGTTTGTGTTAGTCATTTTAAAATAACTCGAAAATAGTTTTTTTAAATATTAGTAAGCAATAAACAGTGCTCGGATGCCACTTGTTGGTCCCAAAGGAGTCTACAAGAGTTTCAAGGATATAGAAAAAGTTTGTAGAAGGGGGGGTTGAATACAAACACACGATATTTTTGTTTTTAAATAAGTTTATATTTCATAAACAAATTTACAATTGTAAGCCGAATTAGAACAAGTAATAAACTTATTCTATTACAACTAAGAAGTTCACTAAGTTTGATGCACAAGAATGAGAAAGAAAAGCAACAGAGGTTTTAGAAATAGAAAGTAGCATGCATGAAGATGAAGCAGGGTTCTTCATCTATTTATATCCATCGCAATTAATGCAAAGCAAAAGGTATAAGACACGTGTCAAGTCTCTATTGGAGACTTGTCCTTTGTCCAAAAAGCAACCATACTTTTGGCCGAATATGAACATTAACCAAATCAGATTTGATAGGACATAAGAGACAATCCGTACGTCATCTTCTAACAAGGCATGGGGGTTTTGACTTTGTGCATCAAGGGTAAGATCAACATCGATCTTGCTGAGTAGGCCCCACTTGATCGCTGAACTCGAATATTCAAGGATGAAGATTCTAAGTATCACTGAGGCATAAGCAAGATTCACATTGTGTAGATAATTGTTTGCTATCGCTGAACCGCTTCAGGTCACTTAGCTAATTATCTTTTTCTTCAGCTTCAGTCTTCGACTTTTGCTGAATAGTTCTTTGATGTGAGTGCTGATCTTCAGATCTTCAGTGACAAGTTATTGTTCCTGACTTCCAGCGATCACTGAGTGCAATCAGTGTATGCTTTCGCTGAATTTGAACAATCACTTATACTTGGAATCTTCACTAAGTATATATGGAATCATATTCAAATCACTGGGAGGAGTTATGATCAACAGGTATCTACATAATGTTCCATATCTACATCAAATCCATCAAATGAATCATAATAATTGATTTCATGACTCTCTATTCCCATGGTTACCATTCCCTGGTTCATGTCAAATCCCCGGTTTCTGTCAACCCCATGGTTCATGTCAAATCCCTGGTTCATGTCAACCCTAAGGACCATGGTTCATGTCAACTCTATGGTTCTGTCAACTCGGTTCAAGTCTACCCTATAGTTCAATTCAACTACATTGTTCACTTCAACTCTCTGGTTCAAATCAATCCATTGTCCCAAATCAACTCCATGTCCCATTTATGGTAAATCAGATTCCAACCCACTATAAAGATCAAAGTTATAAAGAAAATGATCAAAACTTTGATTCAAATCTATGTGTTCAATAACAACATTTGTGGGATTTGGGGTTGAAAAAGAGTTGGCAAGCTGTTTTTTTATGTTCTATGAAAACATCTATTAGTTTTACCATAGGGATATACATTAAAAGATTTAAAATGTCATGATCACTCCCTAAAGCTCTCAACGAGTATCTAGGTCACTAGATGGAATCAATAAATGGTAATACATTACTTCTTCCTTATCATACCCTAATGCTATCATCATAATGTCGAACTCATGAGCCGATAGGAGATCAATGTTAATCAAATCAACAAAATCACTTTTACCATTTATGTATCTTCTAGGAAATCTTGTAAACACACCTCCATGGTTGATTCTTGTTGTTATCAATGGTGGGTAATCATCGATGCAAAAAATAGAAGGAAAATAAAGTTAGTATCATTGACATATCTATCGACAAATATGGAGTAAAAAACATAGATAAATGCTTACGATAAACATTCGTTAGACTTCATTCTTCTTCTCAATTGCTTCTTAAACCCCACGAATGACATTGTATTTGAAGTTCTTGATGACTACGAGTGATTTTGTGTGGGAGTGAGAGTGATGATCTAGTTTGGTGGGGATACGAAGAGTTAGCTAAATAAATCAGATAGTTTTCTTCAAAAGATAGGGAAAACAATTTTGGACAAAAATACCCCTGACCTTAACGATAGAAATAGACAGAGTTAGTGATCAGGTTCCACTTTCAAAGCAAAATACAAAACTTAGGGACTACAACTTGACTTTTTGAAGTACAGGTTCCACTTTAAAAAAAATAAACAAAAGTTAGGGACCAAAGGTGTAATTCTCTCTAATATATATATATATATATATGATATTTTAAATAACAAGATTAAAAAATAAAATACATATCACAAAGTAAAAAATCATTATATGTTTTATTTTAAAAGAAAATTATTTTTTTTATGAAAAGACAAAAATGTGCTCTTTCTAACAAGAAAATAACAGAGTTAGTGAACAGGGACCACTTTCAGAATAAAATGAAGACCACAAGAAAGTTTTCTAGACTTATTAAAGTTTAGATCCTACTTTTAGACTTTTTATTAAACCTCAATGACCAAAATTGGAGTTTACTCTACCTATTGAGAATGTGAGGGCCAAAGTACCACCCCTTATTATAGAAAAAACACCGAATAATGTATGAGTATGTCTTTGCTAATGTTAACTATCTATCTTATCCATACTAAGGTTATTCCCAAACTGGATAAGGAATTACGGTAGGGAACATACTGATTACATGGAAGTAAACTAAGCAAACCCTTATAGCTACCTCCTCGAACTATTATACGCATATTACTCTACGTGAAATGTTCTATAGTGTGCATGGTTAAGTACTATCATGACACATATTTGAGGAGTTAGTGTTTTGAGTTCATCCAATATCCTACCTGCATATATGGAAATAATGCATCGTGTATCAAAGAAATGAAATAAGATACATCAAGGGTGATAACACAAAGTATATTTTGCTTAAGTTTTTGTACAATCAGCAATAACAAACTCTCCACAAGATTCAAGTGAATCAAATAAGATGCAAGGAGAATGTAACATATTTGTTTACCAAATCATTACCTAAAACCATGCTTGGGGACCATGCACAAAGTATTAGTGTGCAAACTCCCTTGATAAATGTACAAATCAAGGGGAATAGTAGACAAAATGAGAATTCTACTATATATGTAATATTGGTATGTTGTTCTTTTTCTTCACTCAAGGTTTTTATTTTTCCTATTGGGTTTTGTTCTTTGGTGTAAGGTTTTAGTGAGACAACAATATATATATATATATAGGGGTAGGTTCAAATGTGAACTCATTTTTGGTTGTGAGCGTGAGGACGAATCTCAGCCACACATCTTCGGTTATGGTGGACGCGATCACGGAGGATTGACGCGATTCATGGGAGGGTGGAGATTATTAAAGGAGGGGAACCAGGTCAAAGGCGCCTTTATTGACCGGATAAGTGGCTGAGATTCGTTCTCACGTTCACAACCAAAAATGAGTTCACATTTGAACTTTCCTCTATATATATATATATATATATATAGAAGGAGGTTCAAATGAAAACGCTAAGTATTTAAGAAAACAAGAAAACCTCTTTTCATGTACAAAATCACATATGATTTTGAACTAACATGAAAAATGGACACGCGCGACTTTTGCCGCAGGTTAAGTCGCGGGAAAATTGGCGGCTAATCATTTATGATTTTATATGTGAATCATATATGATTTTGTACATAAAAAAAGTTTTCTTGTTTTCTTAAATAGGTAGTGTTTTCGTTTGAACCTGCCCCTATATATATACCATATTGTTTTCCTAACTCTCATGATTAATGTACGAATCTGAGAAAATATTATACTAAAGAAAAAGTCTATGTATTGTAAAGAAGCGGATGCATTGTATCATTTCCTTCGTCCTATTTTTATTTTTTTCCAACTAGATTTTTAATTTGATGTAACGTTTTAATGAGACAACAATTGTACACCATCACTTTCTTAGACTTGGCACAAGGGGGGATTTTGTAGGATAAACGTGTCATTGTCTAAATGATATGACGATAGACATAGAGATAGATATATCAGTGTTAGATTATAACTGAAATATCTCATAAATATCTATTTGTAATCATCCTTATTTAAAGAGTTTATTGTTGATGAGAATATATAGTTTTATCATTCTCTCTATTTTATTGTTGTTCCACATTTTATTATAAATTAAATATTTCTAAATCATGTGAACTTTACGTATTAAGCTAACTAGTTGTGTGAACGTAAAGTACAACATGGTATAATTTTTTTTGGTAAACTGGAAATGCAAAATTAATATAATTTTCTTATAAAAAGGTTAATTTAAAATTTATAGAGTATTATATTGTAATAGTATAGTAAAACTCAATGTTAATCGTGAACGCATTTACAATACTCATATAAAATTCAATTACAGAGCTTTGACAAATTATGTGTATACAGTACAGACATACAGTAATAAGAAGTAAACATGAATTTTAAATTTTTTAATAAATGTAAATAAGATTTCGTAACCATATGACTTATACTTAAGAAAACAATAATATTTATTAAACATATCATCATTTTTAATACATAACATTCGTGTATAACTCAAATACTATTTCAAACCACTTGTTTTTTTTACTTAAAAAATACTAATTTTTGTTAATGACGCCAAATCGAACACATAATGTTCATAGATTAAGCAAGAAAATTTGACATATCATAATAAAGTGTGACACAAGAAAACTATGATTTTTGCACCAATGCATAAACAACTCTATTATATTACCGCTTAGTAAAACAAATAGACTAAAAATCTTACTTAAAAAGTAAACTACAACACCTTGAGATAATTTGGTTTTGATCTCACCAAAATCAGTTGGCTGTGAAACAATACTAATTATGGCATACAAATTAAACAAAATCGAGTAAACTATGATATTTTTTCTGCTGTTGTCTCTGTAATTTGAAACTATGATTTTATCCCTATAGTTTGTAATTGATTATCGTTTTTCCTTATTGGGTTTAACTCTGTCAGTGGTTTGCCTTTAAGTTTTAAGTATGAGAATAAAAACAGAAACAACCTGTAAACCATAGAGGCAAAAGAAAGTAATGTATTATATCACCAGGATAAAACTATAATTTCAAAAATATAAAGACATTAACCGTGATCTAAAAAATATCCAAACGAAAATAATAATTTTTAACAATGATGAAAATTAGGGGTGTTTATCGGTTGAAATTTAATGGGTTTAGGTGGATCCAGTCATCCGTTGGTTGCTGGATTTTGTCATCCAATCCGATTAATATTGGACATCCGATCCAAATCCAATGGATGATTGTATATAATTGGTTCCATGCATTGGATGTCCATTGAATCAGATTGGATTAATCCAATCTTCTGATCCAATACTCAACCAATTAATCCAGCATTTCAACTAGGGGTGAGCTCGCGACCGAACCGGTACCGAAACCGGGTAATACCGAAACCGAAATTGTCAAAACCCAATACCGAATACTGAACCGATTAGTAAAATTCGGCACCGGTTTTCGGGACTAGAACCATTTGGTACCATTTTTCTGAACGACTAAGGTTTTTCGCCATTGACCATTATACGCAATAACAAAAACCAAATCACTTAACCAAACCGGTACCAAATCCCGAACCGAACCGGTACCGAAACCGAAAGTACCGAAAACCGAAAGTCATAAATCCCAATACCGAATCCGGTTCGGGATTTAGGTCCGTTCCGCTCATCCCTAATTTCAACCAATTATACATATACTTTCTTGATTTATTAAAAAACTATATATAAATATCAACTAAAAACGTAAACGTAAATAATTATACATAGTTATTAGTTAGATGATAATTATATGGTCATTGGATTGAATCGATTCAGTTTTATTGGATGTTGGATTGTCATTCAAGATCCGATCGATCTGATTTGGATGTTAAAATTTTGGATCTGATCCGATTCAATTAAAATTAAATATTTAATTATAGTTAATCGATTCTAATTAGATTGGTTGATTTAAATTAGATCAGATGACTTTTTACGTGTGTTTAAATTGAAAATGTAGTTTATTCTCACAAACTTTATCTTTTCAATTAATTGATTGGGCCTAAATATGCATTGATGGGCCATGGGCCTTTTTATTTTATTTAATTGAGTCCACAATATAGTCCGATAGCGTGTACAAAACGCACCAGGCGCATCTTAGCCTCATCTCCTCTCTCTCCAAAATCTATATCAATCCGAACTCTAAAAAAAAATAAAAGATTAAAATTCTTTCAAAGGGTTTTTTGTTCTCCAAGTCTCTCGAAGAAGTTCGAAATCCATCGGTCTTGATCATCCGGTAACGTTGTTGTCTCCTAATTTCATATCGTTTTGATTCTTAATCCTGAATTTTGTTTCAGCATCTTAATTTTTAGGTGTGTATAAGTTTGAATTGTGGATGAATTGCTTGAATAGTAGCTATATATTCTATTAACATAAAGAAATAGATCACTTCAGATGGTTAAATAAACATAAAGCTTGTGGTTTTGTAGTGTGGATAGGTATCTATGTGTTTTTTACCTTCTATTTTTGCTCTGATCGTAGATTCTGCTCTTCAATTAGGTTGCTGGAAATTCGACTGTTTGTTTGGCAAGTTCGTTCTCTAAGAAGAATAAACATGGTATGCATCTTATGATCGTGTTGTTTATGTTAATTCTGATGCTAAAAATCTAGTTTACTGTTGTTTTTTCTAGTTCAAAATATTGGGGGAGAGTGGGAGATATATATTTTGGGTTTTGATGTTTAATGGACTAATTATGTACTCTAAAATAGACATAAATTCTTTTGTACTTGGTTGGTGTCTTGGTGATTCTAACCTCCATTCAGTCTGATTATGGGTACCAGTCTTCTGAAGATCACCAGCCAAGCCTATTATACGAAAATATTTAATATTAAAAATTGCTACATTTTGATTTTGGAGCGGTTAAAGGGATAAATTGATATGAAACTCTTACAAATACTACAAAAGAAAAACATGTTTGTGTAAAATATATAAAATATATTTAGCAAACTTGCACTTGAAAAGTGCTAGCCTTGGACTCAATGGCGAAAGTGTATCCCTCCTCTTGTGGCAAAGTGGCTGTAGTTAGTCCTGCAGAAAGAAAAATATTGGTGTTGAGTATGTGACAAAGTATTTAGCAATTTCATGCTCTGAAAAATTATAGGCTTGACTATAAAATAATATATACTCTTTTAATAAAAGTAGTTTATTTGGTTGGATTTTACCTTTTTGAGTGTGGAGAAGGTTAAGTGGTATTTTCTTGGTAGGTTACATTACAGTATCTATGACAGATTTGCGTTTTTGTGATGTTCACGATTTTTGGGTAAGATTTTTTCCTTACTAATAGTATTGCTGGTGAGTTGCAGTATTTTGATGGTTATGGCTATCATGGAACATCCTTTGAGCAAACATATCGGTGCTACCCTGCATCTTTTATTGATAAGGTCGGGATTCTTTATTTTTTCTTATTATTTTATTATTCATATGCAAAGAGGACTTCTATTTATTCTTTTATTTCTAGACTGTTCACCGGGAAACATAGTTTATAAAGTTTGTTTCCAATACAAAGTTCCATAAAGTTCAAACATTCTACTCTATGCAACTTAGCTCTTCATTTTGGAATTATATCTATATCATATAGTTGGGCAGTTGTTTAGAGGAATGTTGGAAATACATGTTTCCCTTTTTGTGTTGAAAAATGTACATATGTTTCTTTTGATATATAATATATATATATAGGGACGGGTTCAAATGAGAATGATACGACTTGCCAATTTAGTTATCCTTATCTTTTATTTAGGGTCATCTTTTATTTGAATTGTTAGTAGTAGTTGTCTTTTATTTTATTTATTTAGTTAGGATTGTTTTGTTTAGTGATTAGCTAGGACCTTGGGTGTTTCGAGATGATATGAAAAAATATAATTTTAGTCTGAAATCAGTGGAGACTCCCTGTTTCTCGAACTACAGGAACCTCGTTTATTATTTTCTTTCATTCCGTTATTCGGGTACCTATCAGAGAACTCAAATTTGGTTGTGAACGTGCGTCACGTGTCATATTTAGACTGAATAAACATTATTCAGACTGAGTAAATACTATATTTTTTTGATTATTCAGTCTGAATAATCTACATTCATATACGTGTCGCGCTCTCATTTGTCCTCATGCTCACAACCAAATTTGAGTTTGGATTTGAACTTTCCTCTGTATATATATAGAGCAAATGAAACAAAATAAACTCACACACCCTCCCCTGACCTCTTAGAAAGTCAAAGACTCATACCGCTAGGCCAAAGACCTTTTAGTAAAAATGACATATGTTTCTGTTGCCCCTTGCACAAGAAGTATGATTATATTTCAACTTGAACCCATGTTTGAATTACTGCTTTATTGTTCTAATTCTACAATTGTTGTTTCCCTTCCTTGCAGCCCCAGTTAGAGAATGGTGATAAAAGTGAGTAATAGTTGTATTTTTTGTGTTTGTATGTTTTCTCACTTAAGTTCCCTGTTCAATTACTGACATTTTTTTTTATTTTTTTTATGTTTTAGTTATAATGCCTCCTTCGGCCCTTGATCGCCTTGGTTAGTTTACCATACTAAAGTTTCTTGAATAGAATCTTTATAAGATTCTGAGAACCAAACTATTTTACTGCAGCTTCTCTTCATATTGATTATCCAATGTTGTTTGAGCTACGCAATTCTGCCACTGAGCGAGTTTCTCACTGTGGGGTTCTGGAGTTTATTGCAGAAGAAGGCATGATTTATATGCCTTATTGGGTATGTTTTTTGGAGATTTTTTTTACCGTTTGTTTCTTACCTTTCCTAAACGATAGTTTTCATTCCTATTGATACACATTGATTTGTTATATAGATGATGGAAAATTTACTTTTACAAGAAGGAGACATTGTGCGACTAAAAAATGTGACCCTCCCAAAGGGTACATATGTCAAATTACAACCACACACGAAGGACTTCTTGGATATCTCAAACCCAAAAGCAATGTAAGTCGGTGTAAATTGGTCCATAAGGTTTGCATTGTTTACTGCTTGATGTTAATAGACATTGCATATTATTCGTAGCAAATTTAGGTAGCGTTTGTTTTTTAGTCGGTGCTGAAGTCTGATTTCACTCTTAATTTATAAGAGGTGGTGCAAAAGTCTGAAATATGAATCAGTTAAGCTGTTTGTTTTTACGTCTGAAATCTGAAATCTAAATCATTCATTAACTTATAAATCCCTAACAATGCGGGTGTATGCAAATAAGAGGAATTAAGTGGTGAGGTTACCACTTTTTTTCAGATGATTTTCAGACTAAAGAGGGTCTGAAAAAAACAAAAAAAACGAACGGGCTGAAGTCTGAAGTCTGATTTCACTCTTAATTTATAAGAGGTGGTGCAAAAGTCTGAAATCTGAATCAGTTTTAACTGGTTGTTTTTACGTCTGAAATCTGAATCAATCATTGACTTATAAAATCCCTAACAATGCGGGTGTGCAAATAAGAGGAATTAAGTGGTGAGGTTACCACTTTTTTTTAGATGATTTTCAGACTTAAGAGGGTCTTAAAAAAACAAAAAAACAAACGGTCTGAATTTAAAAACGTCTGAACGAATAAGTGATAAGTTGTCGTTAAGAGGTAAAATCGAAAAAAACAAACATGACCTTATTTATTTGTGTAGTTATGCATGTCAATTTTCTGATATAATTTTATTTTTATTTCCATGCAGCTTAGAGACAACATTGAGGAACTTTTCTTGTTTGACAACAGGAGATAGCATAATGGTGGCATATAACAACAAGAAATACTATATAGATATCATTGAATCAAAACCTTCTCATGCAATAAGTATCATTGAAACCGACTGTGAGGTGGACTTTGCTCCTCCTTTAGATTATAAGGAGCCTGAGAGACCTGTATCATCTGTTCCTTCAAGCAAGGCACCAACAGAAGGTTTGAACACTGCAAACTTGATACTGTATTTCAACTTCTTAACATATTTTTGGATCACAAAACATTTTCCTTCTTTGACCCCTTTTTGTTACTACAAGCTGATGAGGTTTGAATTGACTTGAACATTTTCCTCTATACAATTATATTGTTGGACGCGTAATAATGCAATTGTGAGAAGGGGTGGCAAAAAGTGACCCAACACGCTAACCCAACCCGAACCCAACCCAAAATTAGCAGGTTAGATTGAGATTTTCAACCCATTTAAGTTAAATGGGTCAACTGTCTAACCCATTTAAATAAATGGGTTTAGTTGGGTTGAAATGTTCGACGTGTTTTCAACCCATTTAAATTATTATATATTTTTATTTTATTTTAGTTATAATGTCTAATATTATCTATGAAACACTGAAAATTTGAAACTCTCTCAGTTTTTGTCAAGTGTGAAACCATAATAAAGTAATATCTAACCAGCCTCCAAGTCTCCCTCTCAGCTATCTCTCTTCCCGTCGTCGGTCTCCAAGGCTCCAACAAAAAATTAAAGTAATTTGAGTAGATGCTTAGATATTTGAACAGTTTATTGCATTTATGGTTGTGTTTTGTTCAAACTTTGAACAATTTTTGTTGTAGTTGTGGTTGTGTTTTATTCATAAAATTAAGCAATCTAATTATTTTTATTTTATTCAAATTTTAAATTGTAAATTTAAATGGGTCAACTAGGTTGAACCTATTTATTTAACAAGTTGGGTTGAAAAAATCATAAACAGGTCAACCCACTGTCAACCAATTTAAGTAGAAGGTCGGGTTGGGTTGAAAAAATCATAAACAGGTCAACCCACTGTCAACCAATTTAAGTAGAAGGTCGGTTTGGGTTGAAAAATCTCAACCCATTTAAGTAGAAGGTCGGGTTGGGTTGGGTTGAGGTTTTCGACCTGTTTAATAAATGGGTCGAACCCAACCCAACCCGACCCTTTGCCACCCATTACATAAGATAAATATTAATATGCGAAGCGTCTGACTCCTTCATGCATGCTCTGCTTGGCTTGGGGGGGATATATCTCAATTTGTGAGAATGAATGATCAATTGAGTTAAATATTTGTTTCATATTTTTATTTAATGCCTTTTAATATGGGCTGAATATTGTGTCGATGGACTGAATACTGGCATATCCTTCATTCTTGTTTCTTAGAAAGCTATTATTATTATTTCTTCTAATTCCTCCATCTTTTGACGTTTATTGCAAGTGTTAAACAAAGCAAATGAACATATTTTTCAGCTGTTTTTCCTTTTTCTGATTTTGCAGGTGAGGCTGCTCCAATTGAGGAGCCAAAGTTTAACCCATTTACTGGATCAGGGAGAAGGTTAGATGGTAAACCTTTGAAGTACCAGCCTCCACCTATTTCATCATCCTCCACTGGATCTAAAGAAAAGCAACCTGCAGTCTCTACAGGATCTACTTCACAAACTACTTCTCGTCAATCACAAGGAAAACTTGTGTTTGGTTCTAATGCAAACCGTAGTGCAGAGCCCCAAAAGCAAAAGGTACTTTTACTTATTACATCTTTTTTATAGTTTATACACTGCCAAGTATGATTTTAGAGAAGTGGATCATCATTCTTAGTTCCTCCCACTAATAAATTTGTTAAGGCTCTCCTAATGTTATATTAGTTTTGATGGAGTATAAATTTTAGTTGTAAATGCTTAAATTTTGCATGAAATAGTTGTTTAAATGTTAAAAAACGGTTTTTTTACACATGCACATTGGGTGTTTTGGGAAACCGTATTATTTAGGCTCTTACATCTCAGGTGGGATTTTATATTATATGGCAAATAATGGACATTTAGGGGCCGTTTACCCAAACACTTACCCCGGTAAGCGCTTACCGGTAAGATTCGACACTATCACAATATCACTTACCTTAGATCATCTCCAACCCAACACAAAAACACACAAAATGGAGATGTTTTCGTCTCCAACCCAACACTAAAACACTAAAAAAATGGAGTTCCAAAATGTTGGCCTATATATTTAGAGGTCAATAAAGTAGGCCTCTAAAAATATATATTAATATAATATTAAGTTTTTATAGTTTTTAATTTACATATTTATTAAAAGTTTATTATATTAAGATGTTTATTGTCATTATAATATTATTTTTAAGTATATAATATTTATATACGGAAAAATGCAACAAATAAACTCACACACCCTCCTCACCTTTGGTAAGGTTTGAATCCCTGACCTCCTAGTAGGGCAAGGGCTACGATACTGCTAGGCCAAAGGCCCTTTAGTTTTTAGTGTCCGGTTGGAGTTTATATGTTTTTCAGTGTTCAATCGACCCACTATTTTTAGTGTTTTAAGTGTTGTCTTTTTTAGTGGTTGGGTTGGAGATGCTCTTATCGGGTAAAATTTTAGCCTTTAAAAACGGCATAATATGCAACAATTTACCCTATAAACGCTAACCCGTAAGAGTTGTCACCCTCACTTACCGGGTAAGACACTCGGTTCTTGCCATTGCTCTTACTGGGTAAGATTCTCGGTCCTTACCATTATTGCCTCAGTTTATGACATCTGCCAAACATAATTGGTTAATATCTAAAGATACCAAGTAAACTCTGACTTATGGACACTATACTATAATTCCCTGAAAAGGAATGCTTTTTGAAGTAGGTCTTATTGTAGTGGGAAGGGTTCTTTGGATTTCAGCATAATATATCATTAGAGATTTACTTGCCGAAAATGTGGAAGAGAAATCCCATTTAAAGGAAATTCAAGAAATTGGCCATCTTCATGCATAATATCATATTTTCATAGTTTTTGCATCAGTAATTCTAGCTCCTTGCATCAATATCTTCAATGATAAAGGTATATATATTATTACCCCCTTCCAACTCATGAAAATTGCAACTTTTTTTTCTCTTTGGAAAATTAACTATCTATCACCATTTAAAAGAAATTAATGTTTATCAATTTGGGTCCATAAGATTTTTTTTGTAATTGAAGGATATTTAGGTATTTGACAATTAGTTAAACATTTTACTTAAACCGTAAATGTTGCAATTTTTATGAGTATTGTAGTATTATTCAAACTGATATTTGGGTTATTTGTATTATACAGGAAGTTGCAAAGGAGACGAAAGAAGTTGCAAAAGAAGAGCCAAAGTTCCAAGCCTTCACAGGGAAGAAATACTCACTCAAGTAGTCAATTCTTATGTTATATGTTTAGTAACAAACAATTTCTGTGTAACTGTTTTATGTGAGTTTGATGCATTAATTTCTAAAAGGTACCAAATTATTATACCCGTCTACTTTAACCACGTACCCTCGTCTCTTTCATGCTTATGCTTTTTTTATTTGAACTGAATGGGTGTGTGCTTATGGAACCAAGTAGTTATTAAATTTTGTGTTGGTAAACAGACCCTTAGGTAGCATTTGTTTTTTAAGAGGTGCTGAAGTCTGAAGTCTGATTTCACCTCTGATTTATAAGAGGTGGTGTGATTTATAAGAGGTGGTGCTGAAGACTGAAATTTGAATCAGTTAAATTGTTTGTTTTTGCATTTGAAGTCTGAAATTTGAATCAAACATTGACTTACAAATCCCTAACCATGCGGGTGTACGCAAATAAGAGGAATAAAGTGGTGAGGTTACCACCTTTTTCAGACATAAAGTGGTAAGGTTACCACTTTTTTCAGACTTAAAGAGACTCTGAAATAAAACAAAAATAAAAATAAAAAAACAAACAGTCTGAATTTAAAAACGTATGAACGAATAAGTGATTAGTGTTACTTAAAGGTAAAATTAAAAAAACAACTATATATATATATATATATAAATATATGACTTTCAGGGCCCTGCCTGATTTTTTACCTTTCTTTTTTGCTCATCTATAGGGCACATTTTGGATACTTGATGGTGTTTGATTTCTATGGTTTCTAAATAACAAAGTTAAAGAGTTGTGTTAAAACTGTTTTGATATATGTTATCTAGATCAGACCATCTTTCATACAAAAGTGAGGATTCTCATCATGAGAGTATTTTTTGTACTGAGCGGTGCGGTTGTGGGTGGGGTGGGTTTGGCAATTGTCACGATGACAATAGTGACGTGGTCAGTGGTGGGTTGGGGGTGGCAGTTGTCACGATGACAATAATGACATGGTGGTCGGTGGTGGGTTGGGGGTGGCAGTTGTCACGATGACAACAGTGACATGGTGGTTGGTGGTGGGTTGGGGGTGGCAGTTGTCACGATGACAACAGTGACATGGTGGTCGGTGGTGGGTTGGGGGGTTGCGGTAGGTAGTGGTTGTGACAACGATACTAGCGGTGAACGGTGTTGGTTAAATTGGACGCAAAAAGATGGAATTCAATTCCTTTTGCTGATGATAAGAAATTATAAAAAATTAATTTGTGAAATTCAAAAGATTTCTATTTTTTCATTATGTGAACCAAATAATAGATTTGGAATTTGATTAAAGGATTATCCATTCTAATTCATTCAAAATCCATGAACCAAATAACCCATTAGTGTGTCCTTATCTACATATTTTTACATAAATTGTAAATGTAGTTGTACCACCCCTTGAAAATAAACAACATGAGATCGCTTAGCCCCGTTCATTTTCGGCGCAAGAGCTCTCAATCAGTGAGCTATTACGCACTCTTTCAACGGTGGCTGCTTCTAGGCAAACCTCCTGGTTGTCTCTGCACCCCTACCTCCTAGGGGCAAGTTTGTAATCATGCAAAAGATGAAGTTCGGGGGTGTTTTGGGTTCACCTTGCAGAGATTTGGTCCTATTTTGCAACATTTCTAATGTGTTCAACTAGAACATAGATTGAGGATAGAGATGAAAATTTGACCTGCAGAGATCTAGGCGAAATCGAGATGATATTACATTGGAAAATTGACTTGAATGATAAACAGTAGACAGTCAAATTGGTCTCTTACCCATTTTTCTCCGTGATCTACCCAATGTCACTATGTTCTCAAGTCCTACGTATGTAACTTGCAGACCTAGCTAAAAGAAAAAAAAATTCAAATTCAACTAGTTTAGCAAGTGGTACCATCGCAATTGCTGACTTCATCGTCAGTAATGTGGATCTGATCGTCGTAATTGCAAATCTGGTTTGAATCTGATAATTTTTTTGTCTTTTAGCTAGGTTCACAAGTTGCAGACGCGAGACTTGTAGACGTGGTGACATTTGGGTAAATCAAGTAGAAGAATGCTTAAGAGACCTATTTAGTTGTCCACTTTGGTCACTTAAGTCAATTTCTCTATTACATGCCTCTAATTTTGCCAATATATATACTACAATATAAAGCATTCGTATCAAAACTCTTAAAAACAACTCATAATGCATATGCTACTACCAATTAAAGCATGATTTTTAAAAACTATGAATTACATGTTTGAAAGCACAATGTACAAGTAATAACTGCTTAGGTAAAGCCAGACACATCTTCCCAAGACTGCTTTTTCAAATTACAAAATTTAAACCAATTGTACAACTTGATAACGCATTGTTTACCTTACCTATGTTTTTTGACCCACCACCATCGAGTTGGGTTGATTGTAAAGGGGTGTTTGGGATTGCATATCTAAAATGACTTATACTTTTATGTAAAAGTGTTTATTAACTTATGTGATGTCAAATCGGAGTTTTATTAATCTAACTTTTTTCCTCAATGACTTTTTCTCATTCTTCCTCAATGAATAATTTGGTTCCTCCTGCAAAAGATGATTCTCCTAAGATGGCTTTAATACTTTCTCATACAATTCCTTTTTGTTTATTAATCCTACTTGATGGTGTTTGATTTCTATGGTTTCTAATAACAAAGTTAAATAGTTAAAATGGTATAAGGTAAATGTATTCTAGCTATTTTCAAATAGAACCGAATTGACGGATGGCCGAATTGTAAAGTTGGTCTATCTATATGTATGTGGCTATCTTTAGTGAGATCATACGAAGGGTATGTTATTAGTTTAGATCCAACCAATTTAATGAATTACTCCTAAAGGTTCACATAACTCCAGTGCTAGTTGATGTGAGTTACTTCGGAAACAAAAGGACCCGAGTCATATTCATTTGGGGTGTTCTCTCAATTCCAAAAAAAGCAACGTGTTAAACTGTTTTTATATATGTCATCTACATCAGACCATCTTCCATACAAAAACGAGGGTCGTTAGGGGTGGGGGCGAGATGGTGACAATAGTAGCATGGTCATGTGTTGGTTCCTAAGGAGTTTACAAGAGTGTATAAGTATAAATACAATTTATAGAAGAGCGGGGATGAATACAAACACAACTTTTTGAGTTTTAAATTAGTTTATTGGAATAAACAAATTTACATATTGTAAGCGAAATAAGAACAAGTATAAATACCTATTTTATTACAATCTAAGAATCACTAAGTAATTTGAGAGGTTAAAGAAGAGATTAAGCATGCATAAAGATGAAGAAGAGGTTCTTCATCTATTTATATTCAATGCATTTAATGCAAGTCAGGTGATACATGTCACGTGTCAAGCATCCATTGGAGGCTTGTCCTTTGTTCATAAAACAACCATACTTTTAGCCGAATATGAACAGTGACCCTTATCATAGTTGGTACACACGTGGGAGACAATAAAGTATCTCCGTACGTACTTTCTGACATAGGTAAGGGAGGTTGACATTTGTGCATCGAGGATAAGATCAACATTGATCTTGCTGAGTATGCTTCATTTGATCGCTGATACTTGAGGCTTCAAGAAGGAATCTTTCAAGTATCACTGAGGCATACACAAGATCTCACACTTTTGTAGACGATCGTTGCTATCACTGAACCGCTTCAGATCACGAGCTGTCCGTCATTATTTTCAGTAAGGTCTTCGACTATCGCTGAAGGTTCTTTTGGTGTGAATGTTGTCTTCAGATCATTCAGGTTTAGATAGCGTCCCTGATGGTTTCAGAGATCACTGTGTCATCATTGTTTGTTCTTGCTGAATTTGAACAGTAACTAAAACTAGGATTTTCACTAAGTATAAAGAGGAATCATAATTAAATCACTGAAGGAACTTGGATCAACATCATGGTTCGGAATGGGGGTGAACGATGTTGGTTAAATTGGATGCAAAGAGATGGAATTCAATTCCTTTGCTAATGATAATGAATGATAGTTTTTTTTAATTTGTGGAATTCAAAGGATTTATATTTTCATTATGTGAACCAAACATAAGATTTGAAATTTGGTCAAAGAATTATCCATTCTAATTCATTCAAAATCCATGAACAAATAGCCAGTTAGTGTGTCCTTGTCTACACATTTTTACATAAATTGTAGAGTAAATTACATTTTTGGTCCCTATAGTTTGCACTCATTATCAACTTTGGTCCCTATTTGAAACTAATTACAATTTTGATCACTATGGTTCCCATTTTGTTTCACTATTGGTCCATTTAGCTAACTTAAGTTAAAAAGCTAGTTTACTTGAGGGTATTTTAGGAAATTTATATATTTTTTTGTCTTTTTTTTTGTTTTATTAGATTGTAGAATAAATTACAATTTTAGTCCTTGTAGTTTGTCTATTTTTATTTTTTATCTTTCCTACATTTTTTATTTAAACAATTATTGTATAAATTCATCGATAATATTTTTAATTGGAAATGCCTATTTTATTTTGTAAATTATATCATCAGAAAACTTTTGTCAAATACTTTAAAATGAATTAAAACACTGAATATTTTCAAATTTATATATAATTTATTTGGCGTATATATACATGCAAGTCTGTCTACATTAATAAAAAAAACATTTTTTATTTTAAGTTGCATTTCAAAAAATTATCTTTTTCTTATTTATATAAGAAAATCTTAAAATTTATTTGTCTATTGATAAAAAAAATGTATTGTTTTTAGATTTTTCATTTTAATTAAATATTTTTTTAAATGTGCATCATATAAAAAAACTTTCTAATACAATTAACATCATACATTTTCATTATTTTAAATCTAAATTTTTAATGATAGAAACTGTATAGTTTTAATATTTTAGTTAATATATGGTTTAAGTTAATTAATAATAATATTTTCAAATATCGTTTTAATTAAACTGTATTTTAAATTGAAAACTGTAAAAATACATCAAAAACAAAGAAAGGTAGATAAACATTCTAAGTATAAACGACATGTTTAAAGTTTTTTTTATTACAAACACAGATAAAATGTTAAAAATTAAATTATAAAGTTTTTTATTTGATATATACATTTAGAAAACATTTAGTTAAATAAAATATCCGAAATTAATACATTTTTATTGATTGACATAAATATATTTTGATTTTTTTCTAATGTAAATAAGAAAAAATGATAAATATATTAAATCCAACTTAAAATAGAAAATGTTTTTTTATTAGTTTAGACGAATTTGGATATACATAAAAAAATTGCATGTGTTAAAGAAGAAAGTAATATAGAACAACAAGAAAGAGAGAGAAGAGATCTGTTATTCTCATTAATTATAAGCCCTTTAAATAGGGATGGGATACAAGTAGATAACTACAAGAGATAATAGTTCTAACATATCTCTAATATGTTTATCTCTATCTATATCGTCATATCCATTAGACGATGACACATTTATCCTACAACACTCCCCCTTGTGCCGAGTCAAAGGAGTGATGGTGCACAACTGTTATCTCGTTAAAACCTTGTGCCAAAATTAAAACCCAGTGGGAAAAATAAAAATATGACGAAGGAAAGAGTACAACGCACCAGTTTCTTTGCAATAGATAGACTTTTTCTTTAGTCTAATATTCTTTCAGATTCGTACATTAATCATGAGAGTTGGAAGAGTAGGATGGTATATAAACCGTTGCCTCACTAAAACCTTACACCAAGGAACAAAACCCAATGGGAAAAATAAAACCTTAGGTGAAGGAAAGAGCACAACATACCAATATTACATATATAGTAGACTCCCCCTTTTGTCTACTACTCCCCCTTATTCGTGCATTAATCAAGGGAGTTTGGAAGGTCTTAGTATTCTCATACTTTTTATGTCACATTCTCCTTATATCTTACTTGATTCACTTGAATTTTGAGGTGAGTTTTCTACTGCTCATTTTATATAAACTAAAAGCATAATTTACTTTGAGGTATCACCCTTGATATATCTTACTTTCATTTCTTCGATACAATGCATTATTTACATATATGCGAGTAGGATATTTGTTGAACTCAAAACACTAACCCCTCTAATATGTGTAATGGTAGTCCTTAACCATGTACACAATTGAATAGTCTCATGTAGAGTAATATTCTTGGAATAGTTTGAAGAGGTAGCTACAGGGGTTTGCCTAGTTTACTTCCAAGCAATCGACATGTTTCCTATGGTAATTCCTTATCCAAGTTGGGAATGAGCTTTGTATGGGTCAGGTAGATATTTAATATCAGCAAAGACATACCAAGACAATATTTTATGTTTTTCTATTAGGGCCGGTACTTTTGCCTCTCATATTCAAAGTAGGTATTGAAATTTCATTATCAATCCTATGTTTCTTTTTGTAAGGGAAGTATAAGCCCACATTAATGGTTCCGAAAGATTAATTTGATATCATTCTAATGATGTTGTCTTGGCGCTGAGCTAAATCTAGCTAACGAGTTCATTGAGAGATACAAAATACGGTCAAGTGTATTGTTCTAAGTACAATAATGCGCCTATTGCACTCAAATAGGGAATTCCAGCTCCCAAAGTCTCTTCGTCATCATCCTTCAGACGAAATGGATCTTTCCTTTTATCCAACACTTAGACCGATCATGGGAGTGCTAGCCGGATGCGCTTTATCCATATTAAGTCGCCTGATTATTTTCTAGACATATGCGATCGGTGAATTAATATCACAAACTCGGTGTCCTACATAAAACCAAGTTTTCCCAAGATCTTTCATCTCAAAGTCAGATTTTGAATAGAATAAAGTTTCTCTTATTTCATCAAGAGTATTTATTATGTTCATTACATCGACATATAGAGTTATGATTGAACATCTGGAACTCGTTTTCTTTATAAATACGCATGGGCACAGTTCATCGTTCTTATATCCCTTCCCAATGAAGTATTCACTTAGGCAGGCATCCATATCCGCCTATGAGCGTTTCAATTTCATGGAGAACGCATTTTGTGGTTTCTACTAATATAATGTCATCAAACACTTTTATATATCTCTTAATCTAGATCCCCATAGAGATATGTAGTAACCACATTCATGAGCTGCATTTTCCCGTCCTTCAGAAATTACTAGGCTAATTAATTAGTAAAATGTTATAACGTCCATCACGAGAGAGCAAGTCTTCTCGTCATCAATCCAGGGCGTCGTGAGAAACCTTGCGCCAAAGGAGAGTCTTATACATCATGAATTAATTATTCTCATTACACTTTTATGACAAATGAATTATCTATGTCTTACGGGCTTTACACTTGGTGGGTTAGCACTACAGGACCAAATACCCGTGTATTTGTCAAATGTAATTATCCTGGATTGCTTCTATTAGGTCAATTTGCTCTTTGTTGACATTTTTCAACTGAGCATGGTTCGATGTCATAGTGCTCTATCATCTCACGAGCAACAATATATGTGAATATCATCAATGAGTATGTACGATCTGTCCATCGACTCGTATGCACTTTCATAATTCATTTGAGATTTATTTGATCTCTGGAATCAAATATTAACTTCGGAGCGTCCTCCAGTAATGATTCATAGACATAGTTTTAGTCAGAGATAATCTCATGAGAGGTTTATGTATTGATGATAAATGGTTGTGCCTTACTCTTCTTTTCCTTTAGATGAGTATCTATCGAACCAAGTAGCTTCCCCCATTTCCTTTTGGGAGCCACGACCTCAACCACACCTCCACCATGTGTGATTGCAACGCGCTTTCCAGTGGCGTTGTGCCCTTGTTTAGGGACTTTTATCCTTACGGATATATTTGCAGCTGGTATATGTGATCTTGTCACTTCTAGAATAACATTAAACGTATCAGGTATCGAGTCTGATTCGTTTGACTTCAATTTTACTTTGTGAAGTTTGGGGATCAAATTGAGACATGATGAGAATATTCTATGACACTTCCGGTCGTTCCCATGGAAAATCCTTTTTCCTATCTCCCCCTAACGACGGGAAGACTGTCTCATCAAAGTGACAACTCGCTAATCTAGCGATAAAGAGATCACCCGTCAAGGATTCTAATTAGCGGAAAATTGTTGGGGATTCATATCCAACTTATATTGAATCGTTTTTAAGGACCATTTGGGTGCACTGTGGGGGCGCAATTGGCACATATATACTACACAACCAAACATGCGTAAATGTAAAATATCAGCCTTATGTCCGATTCTGAGCGGTACGCATGATCTTTGGTTGGCTAGTAGTGGGTCTAAAAACAAATGAGTAAGGCTGCATGTAATATTTGCATAACCCCATGCAAATGCGGGTAAATTGGTGCGCATAACCAATGCCCTATATACCATCTATATTCTTTTGATGACAACTTTTATGAGACCATTTTATATATATATACATGGGGTATAGGAAACTCTACATTGATCCGAATATATATATATGCAATAAATATCAATTCCTTATGATGTAAAGCATTCCAAGTCATGTAGACTTGATGAGATAGTTAGGGTGGTGAGCCCTTGAATGTGTAACTAGTGCTAGAGTGCAGCATCTTATGTGGACAAGAATACGACGTGCGTTCATCGTGTCGAAACCAGAACCATAAAATACTTTAATGGCCTGCATTCTGGTTGTTTATGTCCATAAATATTACCTTGTTATTCATTGTAAGAATGGAATATTTTTGTATTATGTCCTTAGCTTTAGGATGGTCTCATTCCTGTCTCGGCTAAGGATCAGGGTTTATTAAAATTCCAGGTATTCGAGAGGGCTTATTATGATGTTGGTGTTACTTCTTGTGCTGTAGAAGTCAACAATTGCAATTTAGTTAATTAACTCATTTTGCCTTTCACTCGAAAAAGGATGTGTCAATGTGTATTTTTCAATACATAGATCATTATGTCATGACCATGGTGTCTCACGTGGTCATATCGAAACATATATGCATCATTGTCCCAAAGTTCTTTATTGGTGACAAAATGTGATTTAATGACCTAGATAATCTACTAGTTTGACACATTTATTTCTCTAATATATGTTCCTTTCATATCATTAGAGTTGATGTACATATATACCCATTTCCATTCTTATATTATGATTTCCAATTTATATCAATATCTTAACAAGGTTCTTATCAATATATTACTTTAGTGACTATTAATTCTATGCCAGAGGCAATAAAGAGATGACAGTTCATCGTCTTATGAACTTGCTTAGAGGTTTTATAGACTATTAATTCAATTAACATTAGTCTATCCTTTAAGATTGTGTGAGATTTCCCACAAAAACACTCAAGTTCTCCTCGATACATTCCAACATGGAACGGAGAATATTGAGAGTTTTATATTTGTAATTTTAATGTATTTCTTTACATCTATAATGGTTATATATTCGGTTTAACATCAGCAGATGAAATTAATTTAATACTTAAATTTCAAATAAACTTATGCTCATTCAATCTTAAATTAATCTAATATAGTTCAATTCCAACTTGTTTTCTTTTTTGATATGAGCGATTATTAACACATTTTTCTTCTTATACTGTCCATTATCTTTTAGGCAGTAGTTGTATTTCTACTCCAAAAATTGTAAAACCCTTTTTGTTAGTCCCCAAGGAGAGATGGCTAACTAAGAGAGGGTTTTGTAGAAGGGGGGGTTGAATATAAAACACACAGAATATACTCTTTTTAAATTTTTTAATATAAATATTAAAAATTTACACACAGATAGTTTGATGCGGAAAAGAACAGGCAGACTATTCTATCAAACTAAACACACAGATAACAGTAATTAACTTATACACTAAGGAAGTTAAAACAATACTGTTATAGCACACAGCTTTGCCACAGTCACACAAATAATCACTCTGAAGATTTGTTGAAAGCGTGAGATTTCTGGGAAGGACTTCATCTCCTTTTATAGTGCCCATGCATGGGATGCAAGTGGACGGTACCGTCAAGGTTTCATTAGGCGGAAGATTATCTGTGGACAAAGGAAGAGACCACTTCCTTTGTACTAGAATAATGGATGAACCATTCCTTGTAGCACGTAATGTCAGATAACTTTATCTTCTTTTCTTCATGCTCGTGAAGTCCCATCAAACCTTTTAGCTAAAAGACAAATATTCCTTTTATAAGAATAAAAGAGAATGTCTTTATTTAAGGCTTGATGCCCAAGTTCTTGCTGGCTCACGTGTCTTGCAATTGATGTGAGTCAAGAACTTATCTCTTTGAAATTGCTAAGTGATACATCACACTATGTATCACATCGGTGGATACCTTGTAAAATTTGGAGTTGATAAGTGTATACTTTGCTTGATAAACTTCATCTTTCACTAAATGACAAAAGTATACACCCTTGAACTTGTGACTTGAAATCACAGCCTTAGAAAATATACCTGCAATTTCGGTGACCAAGATTATAGTGTCGGTGACCATGACATCAAACTTGATGACCTCATCTTATTTGATGTCCTTAGTACTTTTGATGACTTTTGAGTGTACCATCGGTGACCCACTATTTGGTCTTGACTTGGCAAAATGATCTGAATATTGAAGTTGGTTGATACATCCAAAATTCCACTTTTTGATGTACAACCCCTTGATTGAATAGTCTTTGACTCTTCAATACTTGAAGCATATTTCAGACCTTCAAAAGAACCTGTAAAAATTCATTCATATAAAGGAAGGTGGTTCATCACCAAATCATCGGTGACCCAACAATCTCCCCCTATTTGATGATGATACCTGTAAGTTAGAAAAGAATTCTTTTTTACCCTTTCTATTTTTCTTTTGGGTTCTTTTGACTCAGATTTTTTTTTTTTCATTTTTTTTTTGATTTTTTTTAACTGAGTATGTACAGTATAAGAGTATAAAATAAATGAAAGAATAAGTATAAGTTTAAATATGTGCAAAGCTTGTAAAAATATTTACAAGAGATGGGATGGAAGAAAAGTATGAACTTTTATTAATCAACACATAGATTGATCAAAGTACATGATTAATAAAGTTCACACTATACTATGTCTGTAGGATCAAGGATCTGAGGAGGGTTCTCTTCTTTTAAGTTCATCCAAGATCATTCTTGTGATGCCATGGTCTTCAATGGGAGGCACTCCAAGAATAGCAGACAAAAAGGAGTTGTGAGCCCTTGGAATGTCAGAGGCTCTAAAGAAACCTATGCTGCCATAGATATCCTCAAAGAATACTCCAAGTTCAGGCTCAGTCACCATGGTTTGCTCTGGATAAGCAATAGGAGTGGGAATAGAAGTATTTATACCTGAAGCATCAATCTTGATGCCACGTTCATGAAGCATAACAAAATGTCCCTTCTTTTTAGATTTGGGAGGATTGATTATTTCCCAGAAAGCCCTCATTTGGATAAAGTACATTTGTTGTGCTTCAATAGTTGTTACCAAGATATTGTGCTCCTTCTGAATTTTCAACATTTTGATGAAAAATTTTCTAAGTGTATTTAGTACATGCTCCTTGTACTTTCCTCTACTCTTTGAGACACAATTTCCAACTTCCAACCATTCAGTTATCCCAAGAACTTCAAGCCATTCTAATTCATAAACTTTTAAGAGTGAGTCGGCTCTTTTAATTGTGACAAGAAGTTTGGGAGTATTCTATGTTGGAGGATGGATGGTAGCACCAATGATTTTTGAATCATCCTTTCTATTCTTCAGCCTTCTTTTAAACCATTCAACTTCCTTTGTTTTCTTTGCTTCTTCAAGCATCTTTGCAGCTTCAGATTTTTTTCTTTATATTCTCAAGCTCATCTTTCTGAGCTTGAAGAGCATCGGCTACCTGTGCATGAATAGCTTCATCATGAGCTAGCTTGAGCACATTGGTCTGATCAAATTCAAGCTGAGCCCTGATGGCTTCTTCTCTTTCAGCCTCAGAGAGAATTACCCCAAGAGGATCGGTGAGTGCTGGGGCAGGCTGAAGTCTCAGAGTATCTGCTTGAGGATCTCTCATCCTCTTCCTTTTCTTTTTCTCTTCCTTCTGTTCTTCAAAGGAAAGAGGCTTCTTTCCTTTGGCTTTTTCTTTTCTCCTCTTTTCT
The DNA here is from genome assembly GCA_036898165.1 of Silybum marianum. NCBI lineage: Eukaryota > Viridiplantae > Streptophyta > Magnoliopsida > Asterales > Asteraceae > Silybum > Silybum marianum. The sequence goes on along the minus strand of CM072540.1, from coordinate 5,915,706 downwards.
TCTTCAGTTTCAAGGGGTTGAGCACTGACACTCTCCCCCTCAATAGCTGCTCCAGATAACTCAGTGACCACGTGAGGAGTCACCTCGGTGACCAAAGGAGAGGTCACGTCGGTGACCGTGGCCACCACGTCGGCAGCTGGTGTGGCGGTATCTGCGTCGGCGGCTGCGTCGGCGGCTAGGAGAGCCACATCGGTGGCTGCGGTGGCTGTGGTGGCTGGTTGAGTGGTCTTCTTATTTTTCTCCCCCTCAGTGGTTGAACCTTTGAAACCCACTGAAGAGAGAAATTCCTTTACCCTTTCCATATCAGAGCAGAGAGCACCAATTTTCTTCTCAACTCTTTGAAGGACAAATCTATCAGTGTCCTTGAAGAATGAATCACCAATATCTAGTTCAACCGTTGGAGCAGAGGTTGGAACTTTATCAACTTTGGTGTGAAGACTGATAAGAGAGTCCATAATTTCCTGTTGATTGGCAATGAGAGAAGAAATATCTGTGACTTGTCTTGAAGATGAACTCCGAAGTTCCTGAATGGAAGAAAGCACAGACGCCTGACTTGAAGAAAACCCTTGCTGAAGATCAAGGATATCCAAGTGTAGGAGATCTAAACATGTCATTAGAGTTGGGTGACTCACCGACAACTCCTCAATGTTAGATCTAAGAGATGAGGAAAGGGAATCCATTCTTTCCTTTTCCTTAGCAGCATGATCTTCTAGAGCTTCTAGCCTGCGTAAAGTATTACTGGTAAAGTTTGTAAAAGCTGTGAGAAGATCGTCTCCCTGTTTGGAAGTCATGGGAGCTGAAGGTTGAGGCTTTGGTGGTTGATCAGCATCATCATCATCACTGGAAGAATAATCCACCAAACCTGTAGGTTTACTTGGGGGGGGGGGGATTTAGGAGATGTGGGGGAGACACGTGGAGAAGAGTGTCTATGAGGGGATTCCTCAGTAATGGGTTCCTCCACAACCTTTTCATGTACGGGAGACGTACCTGATAAAGGTTCGATGTCGGTTCTGATGGGGACAGTAAAAAGGGATGTTCCATCAAATGCACCTGGTTGTGATGCACTCTCATGTGGAATGTGGAATAGGAGCTGTGAGAGCTCAGGGGGTGAGGAGATACCTTGGATGGGATACTCCAAGTCATCTTCATCAACTAGTAAGAAAGTTGATGAAGGAATAGTAAGGGTGTCCCTATTTACAACCATGTCCTTTTGAGAGGGCCTGGAGGAGCTGGGTATGGATGAGTGTTCCTTGGGTTTAGTGAGGATCTTTTCAACATTTACTGACTTTTGGGAGACAGTAGATGGATTATGCGTTTTAACCCTTTGGATACCCTTGGACTTCTTTGAGGAAGTCTTTGGGGGGATTTTAGAGTGTCTCCGCTTATGGGATTTAGATGCTTGGGTGGAAGCCAAAGGTTCTTTTGGCTTCGTAGCATCGGTGGGTGCGGAGGTAGAAGTGCCCGACGCTTTGGATCTCTTAAGAGATTTGGGCACCTCAGTTACTCTAGGAGTAGAAGAGATAGAGGACATACCTGAGGTTCTATGAAGGCGCGGTTCATTCTCTCCCCAAGTAAGAGTTGCATTCCTTGCAAACTCAACCATAGAAGGTCGGAGAGGGTTGTCTGATGCTAAGACAGCCTTTTTCATAACTTGGTTTCCCACTTGATGAAGAGGGAGATCATATATGATGTCATCCCTTTTCTCAAGTTTATCACCCAATTTAGCATTAATGATAAGAGAGAAGAGGCGTTGGAATGGTACCTGAGGACGTCGGAGAGTAGAGAAGGAGGAGATCATTTCATTGAAGAAATAACTTGCAAAGTCTATTTTCCTCTGAAATATTAGAGCATGTGCCAGCTCAGTTACTTGGGAAGGTGACTGATCTGGACCACCTATCTTCTTGCTAAGGCACAGAATCAGATGTGCAAACAGAAAGTTCCAAATACTTCCCATATTCTTGCGCAGTAAAGTACCTGGACCCTTTGACTTTGATCCCTTCTTTTCTTCCAAGTAGTTCAAAGCAGCAACCACCATTTGGTGTTCATTTCCCAAAGGAAATGTCTCATATGAATCATAAGCAGGAAGCCTTAGGATTCTTCGAACATCCTCAACATCAAAAACCACATCATGTTCTTTATTGGTAAGAACAGATGCAAGGATTTGATCTGTGGATGCATCATATGTACAAGAAAGCCAAAAGTTTCCAAGAAGAAACTTACTCATCTTAGGTTTTGCAGTGAGTGCATATTGTAGTGGACACCTCTGAAGAAACCAGCATACATCATTATACTCAGGATGAGTATTATCAGTTCCGATACGTCCATAATAGTTGCATGCAGGGAAGGATAAAGATCCAAAGGTAATGGTTTGTTCTTCAGAAGTTCTTGATGGAGAAGCCATTGAAGAGGAAATGAAGTTGCAGGTTTGAAGCTTTTGCTTTTGTGAAGAAGAAGATGGGTGCGAGAAAGGTGGTGAAGTAGTGGGGAAGGAAGTTATATATGGGAGGGAAAATTCAACTTTCAAAGGTAATTATTACTTTTGGTGATTGAAAGGTCAGAAATTCGAAGGGTTTTGACTTGGGAATCGGCGTATGTTCTGACATTTATGACGTGGGTGATGTGATTATGGATAAGTTCAAAGAATCTTGCTTACCAAGATTGGCAAACCAAGGGTTATCTCTAAAGTGTTAGAGAAATGAAGGGTTTTAGGGATACCTCGGTGAGTGGTTTGAACGTCGGTGGATTGTCTGAGAAAGAAAGAGACGTCGGAAAGAGATCGTCGGTGGCTTAGGGTGACAACGTCGATGAGTGGAGTGCAAAGGTGAGAGACGTCGGTGGGTGTAGTGATGACGTCGGCGGGTGACGTAATCAAAACGTCGGTGGACTGAGAGTGACGTGAGAGAGAGAGAGACGTCGGAAAGAGGGGCGCCGATGTCGGAAAGGTGACGTCGGTGGCTTGGGATCGAGGTACAACGTCGGTGGCTTGGTGGTTGACGGCGACGTCGGCGAATCGGAGAGATTTAGAGAGAGGAGAGGGATAGATAGCACACGTCGGTGACCTAGTCACCGACTTTATACATATATATATATATATATATATTTTTCTTTTTATATTATTTTTATATAAATATAAATATAATATAATATATAATTTATAAATATATATAATATATAAATAAAGTATATATAATATATATATATATATAAGGTATATATATATAAAACATATAACATATATAAGTTATAAATATATAAATGTATATAGTATATATATATATGGAATATATATATATATAAAACATACATTATATATAAATATAAAATATATTAGTCTATGTTTACCATACCTAACTCACCAATGAGGAATTTGAACCTTGCTTCATCAAGGGGCTTTGTGAACAGATCAGCTAATTGATAGTCGGTGGGAATGAAATGAAGTTCCACATCACCTTTAGAGACATGATCTCTTATGAAGTGATACCTGATATCAATGTGCTTTGATCTTGAATGAAGCACAGGGTTGTTGGCAATGGCTATTGCACTTGAGTTGTCACACATTATTGAGATTTTTGAGAAAATCTGATTATAATCACACAACTGATTTTTCATCCACAATATCTGTGCACAACAACTTCCAGGCGACCTACATACTCGCGGCGGTAGATGTAGACACCGAATGTTGTTTCTTACTTGACCAGCTCACAAGCTTTCCACCAAGTAACTGACAACTTCCAGTTGTACTCTTTCTGTCTATTTTTGAACCTGCAAAATCAGAATCAGAGTACCCGATGAGATCGAAACCTGAGTCTTTGGGATACCAAAGACCCAGATTTATGGTACCTTTCAGATACCTAAAAATCCTTTTCACGACGTGTGTGATTCTTTAGGATTTGCTTGGTATCGGGCACACAGACAAGTAGCAAACATAATGTCAGGTCTACTTGCAGTTAGATAAAGAAGGGATCCTATCATGGCTCTATAATTTGTAATATTAACAGAAATGCCATCAGGATCAGAAAAGAGTTGAAGAGGAGGAGCCATAGGAGTTTTCATGGTAGAGCAAGTATCAAATTGAAACTTTTTCAGAAGATCCTTAATGTATTTACTTTGATTTATGAAAATACCTTCTGAAGACTGTTTTACTTGCAAACCAAGAAAGAAAGTTAACTCCCCCATCATGCTCATTTCATATTCTTTTTGCATGAGGGAGCTAAACTCATCACACAAGGATTCATCGGTGGCTCCAAAAATAATATCATCAACATAGATTTGAACAAGAATGATATTACCTTGTGATTTCTTGAAGAAGAGAGTGTTGTCAACCTTGCCTCGTATGTACTTATTTCTAAGTAGATATTCTGAGAGAGTGTCATACCAGGCACGTGGAGCTTGCTTCAGTCCATATAGAGCTTTATCCAGCCTATATACATGATATGGATGGACTGGATCTTCAAACCCAGGAGGTTGCTTCACATACACTTCTTCAGCTAATTCACCATTCAGGAAGGCACTTTTGACATCCATTTGGATTACCCGAAAATTCTTGTAAGCTGCATGGGCAAGAAATATTCGGATAGCTTCCAATCTGGCAACAGGAGCAAAGGTTTCATCATAATCAATTCCTTCCTCTTGCCGATATCCTTGAGCAACCAACCTTGCCTTGTTCCTTATGACAGTTCCTTCTTCGTCCATCTTGTTTCGAAACACCCATTTTGTTCCAATAATTGTTTTGTTGGATGGACGAGGAACTACTTCCAGACTTTGTTTCTCTCAAATTGTGAGAGCTCTTCTTGCATGGCAATTACCCAGCTAGGATCAGCTAGGGCTTCATTCATCAGTTTAGGCTCAATAATGGAAACAAAGTTGACATATAAGCACAGATTGCTTATGCCTCTTCTGGTTTTTACACCAACTTGTGGATCACCTATGATTTGATCTATTGGATGATCCATGGTCCACTTTAGTGCAGGAGGTAAGGAGGGAGGTAGAGAAGAGGATGAGGTAGGAATTTGAGATGGTGAAGAAAGGTTTAAGGGAGATATGGTGTTTTGGTGGGTAAGGTCTTCTGAAGAGTTAGTTTCAGGAGGTGGAGAAGAAAGAGAAGGTTCTGAAGGTAAGGTGGTGTTTATGGGAGGCTGAGAAGAGTTGCTATCTGGAGGATTGGATTGAGAGGAGGATGGAATTTCACCAACACATGAATTTATCCATAGGTTTAATTCTTCTTCATCACAAGATAATGAAGAAGTTTCAAACTCATCAAACTTTACATGCATGGATTCATCTATGCATTGTCTTCTTAGGTTGAAAATTCTGAAGGCTCTTGAGGAGAGAGAATAGCCCATGAAAATTCCATCATCAGACTTCGGATCAAACTTTCCAAGTTGTTCCCTGTCATTTAGCATGTGACATGCACAGCCAAACACATGGAAGAAGTCAACTGCAGGTTTTCTACCATGGAAAACTTCATACGGGGTCTTGTCATGCCTTTTGACTATGATAGACCTATTTTGAGTAAAGCATGCAGTGTTAACTGCTTCTGCCCAAAAATAGGTTGGCAACTTGGATTCACTCAGCATAGACCTTGCAGCTTCACATAGTGTTCTATTCTTTCTTTCAACAACACCATTTTGCTGAGGAGTGCGTACGGCAGAGAAGTTCTGAGAAATTCCTTTTAGGTCAAAGAAATCTTCCAGAGCAGCATTCTTGAATTCTGTGCCATTATCACTTCTGAAGGACTTCACCAGTTTACCATTCAAATTTTCAATCTTTCTTGTAAACCTGATGATTTCTTCAGCAGCATCACTCTTGTGTTTCAGAAAGAACACCCAAGTATATCTAGAGAATTCATCGACGATCACTAGCATATACTTTTTACCACCCAGACTGGGTGTGCTTACTGGACCGCATAGATCCATGTGAAGCATTTGAAGAGGTTGAGAGATAGAAGAGCATTGTTTTGTTTTAAAGGAAGTTCTGGTGAGTTTTCCTTTTTCACATGCTCCACACAGCTTTTCTTTTTCAAAAACTATTTTTGGCATTCCAACAACCAGCTCCTTGTTGGAGAGTTTGTTCAAGGTTTTAAAGTTTAGATGAGAGAACCTTTTATGCCACAGCCAACTTTGTTTGGCTAGTTCTTGAGAGAGGAGACACACAGCTTCTCCTATTGCACTTTCCTTCATGTTGATTATGTACACGTCATTCAGTCGGGTTCCTGCTAGTACAATCTTGTTCTGTACGTCAAAGACCAAGCACACACATAGCTGGAACATGACCTTATAGCCCAAATCACATATTTGGCTTATGCTTAGAAGATTGTACATCAGCCCTTCAACATGAGCTACTCTGGAGAAAGTGATGGTTCCATTTGAAATGGTACCATATCCTTTGGTGACCCCTTTTCCATTTCCTCAAAAGGAAACAGTGGGTCCCTTTTCTTTTGAGAAGTTAGAGAGAAGAAGTTTGTTTCCGGTCATGTGTCTTGAACACCCACTATCCATGTACCATATGTGATCTTTATTTGGTACCTGCACCCAGAAACAAATTTAAACTTTTGGTACCCATTTTGAGGTGGGTCCTTTGGGATTAGAAGGCATTTTAGTTTTGCAAGGATCCAAATCTTTTGGGCAATTTTTAGCAAGATGAAGAGTGTTGCCACAATTATAGGACTTCTTTAAAAGAAAGGCCTTTTTAAAATCCCTATCATCAAAACTTTGGACAGAGGTTGACGATTGAGAAGAAGAGGGGTGTCCAACACCTGGTCTTGGTCCAAGAATACCTTTACCAGGATTTCTTGATTTCTTCAAGTTTACTGACCGAGGAATAAAGTCAGTAACTATTTGAGATTTCCTTTTAGATGAAAAATTTGATTTAGAAAAACTTTTCTTTTGAGGAGAAAATCTTTTTGAAGAAGGATATTCAGCAACGTCAGAAGGCTGCTCCTGGGAGTACCTTGACTCATGCAGACTTAAGGAGTTTAAAAGTCTTTGGATAGGTTTGGGAGAAGAAGAAGAGTTTGGAAGAGTTGAAACTTTTGAAGACTCAGAAGAGATTTCTTTAGCTTTAACAAAGACTCCAAACTTTTTAGAACCAGATTCTACTTTGAGCATGTCAAGTAGATCTATAGAGTGAACGGAGGTAGAATCCTCAAATGAGTAACCGAAGAGATCATCATCGTCATCGGAAAGGAAACCAGCAGGAAAACCTTGACACTCAGAAGAAGGGAGTGGAAGATCAAAAGGTTGAGGAACATCTTTTCCATAACCAAGGCCAGACTTATCCTTGCTGGTGATTTGATCTTGAAGGATTCTTTCAAGATTCTTAGAGGACTTAGTCCATTTAGACAGAACCTCTTGTTCCTTTTCAAGAGTGGAAGAGATCTTTGATTTTTCCTCAGAAAGACTGTCGTTGAAGTACCGAAGGTTTTCCAGATCAGCTTTCATTTTGTCAAAATCTTTTATTTTTGAAAAGCAAGAGAGGAGTTGATCATTTAGACATTTTATGTGCATATCAGCCTTTTTCTTTTGAATCTTTAAGTCACAGAAGTCAACAGTTAAAGAATCGAAGGCATCAGCCTTTTGATCATCAGAGAGAAAGGTAAAAGGATGTACCTGAGGTTTTGTCCGAAGTGGATCCTCGCAGATACAAGAGTGGTGTAGAGTGACTTCTCCATGTCTTCTATCTCATCGATTTTGGCCATGAGGCATTTAGTGACATACTCACTCTCACTCTCAGAGGTTTGCTCATCTTCCCAGCAATGAGCCTCAGCAACCAAGGTTTTATTTTTACCTTGGTTTCTCTCTTTTTCTCTCTTGTATTTGGCTTTGTATTTCTTATACCTGGAGGTTTCTTTTGATTCATAATTTTCTTTAGAGGATTGGCTATTTCTCTCTTCATGCTTCCTAGAAGCTGATTTTGAGAAGTCATGGCCATAAGAAGAAGAAGGTTTGACAGAAGAGGAAGCTTTTGATCTGCATTCAGAAGCAAAATCACCTTTCTTTCCACAATTGAAGCATTCTTCATTTGCTTTATCAGAAGAGGATTTTTGAGAAAAAGGTTTTCTATTAAATTTGGAGCGGTTTGAAGAAAATCTTTTATTCTTAAGGTTTCCAGCAAGCATTGCCATACTATCAGAAAGTATGTCAATGGCTGATTCTTCTCCTTCATCATCAGCAACACTATAGTATGCATCTGACATATGAGAAGAGTCTTCCTTAATATCTTTTTCAGAATCAGAAGAAGGATAGGTGATTCTAGGAATACAAGAAGAAGATTTCGAATCACCTATTAAAGCAATAGAAGAGGTTTTGATATCCTTTATAAGAGATTTTCTCTGGTTCTTAGTTTGTTCATAGTGAAGAGGAGTTCCATAGAGAGCAGTTAAAGGCATTATTTCTAAGTCCTTGGTTTGCTTGATGCAAGTACAGATAGTTTCCCAGAAATCTGGAAGACAATCCATGAACTTGCAGAGAACTTCTTCATTATCATAAACTCGTCCAAGAGCTTTGAGATCATTGAGAAGACAGTTAAAGCGATTAAAGTAGGTAGAAAGAGATTCTCCCTTTTCATGGGAGAAGAGTTCATACTTTCTAACAAGACAGATCCTGTTAGATTTCTTTACTTCTTTGATGCCTTCATATAAGACACTCAAAGTATCCCACATCTCTTTAGCAGTGGGAAGGTTAAGAAGAGAATGATACACATCATCAGGAAGGGATACAGCAAGAGCAGACTTGACTTTAGTGTCTAAAGCAACTAGGCGTTTATCATCTTCACTAAATTTGTTAGAAGGTTTGATGATATATCTACCAGTTTTCTCACTTCTTTCGTCATCTGACTCTATATCCTTTCCTTCAGCGTCCTTTTGAGGGCCAAAGCGAGCCCATATTTTAGGAACAATAGGTCCCTCACTGAGAATGTTGGGATACCTGCAATCGATCCCTTCCAAGAATAATAACATGCGATTTTTCCATAACCCAAAGTTGTTTGGGTTGAATCTTGGGGGTTTAGCCAAAGATCCTAAATCATATGTATTACTGGAAGAGGTCTGCAAGGTACCATCAACATTTGAGGTAGTAGCCATCACAGATCTGGTTTATGAGATTAAACCAACTGCTCTGATACCAATTGTTAGTCCCCAAGGAGAGATGGCTAACTAAGAGAGGGTTTTGTAGAAGGGGGGGTTGAATATAAAACATACAGAATATACTCTTTTTGAATTTTTTAATATAAATATTAAAAATTTACACACAGATAGTTTGATGCGGAAAAGAACAGGCAGACTATTCTATCAAACTAAACACACAGATAACAGTAATTAACTTATACACTAAGGAAGTTAAAACAATACTGTTATAGCACACAGCTTTGCCACAGTCACACAAATAATCACTCTGAAGATTTGTTGAAAGTGTGAGATTTCTGGGAAGGACTTCATCTCCTTTTATAGTGCCCATGCATGGGATGCAAGTGGACAGCTGTCAAGGTTTCATTAGCTGGAAGATTATCTGCTGGACAAAGGAAGAGACCACTTCCTCTGTACTAGAATAATGGATGAACCATTCCTTGTAGCACGTAATGTCAGATAACTTTATCTTCTTTTCTTCATGCTCTGTGAAGTCCCATCAAACCTTTTAGCTAAAAGACAAATATTCCTTTTATAAGAATAAAAGAGAATGTCTTTATTTAAGGCTTGATGCCCAAGTTCTTGTTGGCTCACGTGTCTTGCAATTGATGTGAGTCAAGAACTTATCTCTTTGAAATTGCTAAGTGATACATCACACTATGTATCACATCGGTGGATACCTTGTAAGGCTGGAGTTGATAAGTGTATACTTTGCTTGATAAACTTCATCTTTCACTAAATGACAAAAGTATACACCCTTGAACTTGTGACTTGAAATCACAGCCTTAGAAAATATACCTGCAATTTCGGTGACCAAGATTATAGTGTCGGTGACCATGACATCAAACTTGATGACCTCATCTTATTTGATGTCCTTAGTACTTTTGATGACTTTTGAGTGTACCATCGGTGACCCACTATATTGGTCTTGACTTGGCAAAATGATCTGAATATTGAAGTTGGTTGATACATCCAAAATTCCACTTTTTGATGTACAACCCCTTGATTGAATAGTCTTTGACTCTTCAATACTTGAAGCATATTTCAGACCTTCAAAAGAACCTGTAAAAATTCATTCATATAAAGGAAGGTGGTTCATCACCAAATTATCGGTGACCCAACACTTTTCGACTCTTGTCATGACCTTTACCGTTTCCATAGTTTTGTCCATGGGGTTATAGATGTCACCTATGTGGAATTGTCTTTAACTCACTGTCCTTTAGAGTTGTTCCACCTCTACACTTTCATTATTGACCATGAGAATTTTCTTTGTCCCAACATATTTAGTGATCTGAAATAATCTTGTTATATCTCTCAACCACTTGCAGTAGGTTGATGAATTTATCTAAAGGTTATACTCTAGCTCACATTGGTTCATTAATATGATTACTGCTATATGAAAGGTGAAAATCTTCTATGAGTTCCTTGTCATCAAGATTGAGATGTATTTTGAGCACAACATTTCTTTGTTGAAATCAGTCATTTTCTTGTAATCGAGTGGGTTTCATTCCACTATTTGATTAGTTTGGAAAGTACATGGTACTAGATACTTCTGATTTTTCTTTTCAGGGTGTCCCACTGTTCTTAGGGGACTCTAGTTAATGGTATTCCATATGAAGGTTGTGACTGATGTATCGTCTCAAAAATCTCAAGATATTTACATGTATTTTAACAGGTGACTTTTAGGGTCAATATGTTTTGATGGGTTTTACATATTTGCCTATCTTATGGTACTCAAGTTCTTTCGAGTCCAGGTGGTTGTAAATAATGGAGAATATATGATTTTTCAAAATCATGTTCTATAATTATGTTATGCATGAGATTTCATTATCATAATATTATTGGATTTTTGTATTTTTAATTTTTTTTGTTGTTGATAATACGTTATCAATATTTCAATATTCGAAAGTAGATCGCAAAGACACTTTTAGATTTCCAGGTAGGAGGGGAATCACGTGAATTACTTAAGTCCCTTCAACCTTAGGGTTATTTACACCCGTTTGACAAAATCTTTCAGTGTTATGCAATTATTTCGTTTCATGAAATACATGAATAACATTAATATGTTGAGAGATTTTGCCATTAAGCAAAATAAATATTGGTTTTAACATAAAATTGATTTTTGATTTTTAACATCTTAATAGTATTTTGGACCTTTTGGTAAAAGACCAAATATTTGGGGGTTGGAAGTGTGACTTCCAAAAGTTAATTATAAAAATTATAAGTAGGAACTTATAATTAAGATAGACATTTGAATATTATAATATTATATGGAAAAATCAATTAAATACTAAATCATAATCAAGATAAACATAAAAGAAAATTCTAAGTTAAAATAAATATATGAAGATTTATATAGGCAAGACAATTCAAATACTTAAAAAATGAAATTCAACAACAAGATCTAACAAATCGGATGTATAAGTTTATAGTGATATATAACATTAGTATTTAAACTGATTAGAATAAAAGTTACTGATTTATCTATTTAAAAAAATTGAAATAAGGATTTAAATAAGATATTTTAAAGTTTAAGAGAGGGTATCAACCCTAAAGTCTTGCATATAAACAAAAGAAATCTAATCTCATTATCATTGTGAAATAAGTATATGATTTTTTTTTTGGATAGATAAATAGGAGATTTGGTTTTGAAAAATGTAAAAATAAAAACAAACCTTTAAAAAAAAAATTTGGCGAAGAAGGAAAAAAAACAAAATTCTGTTCCATAATTTATTATTAAAATAATAAATAACGTATAAGATTTTCTAATTTCAAATAATAAACACATACATTATTCATTATCAATGAAATATGGATGACTAAAAAAAATTAGTTGATATTGATAATAAATAATCATATATTTAAAGTAAATCCTCTCGTCAAGAACATTAAAAACAAATTTAAAACTAAATCCATGGTAAAATTTAATAAACAATTGAATATGGTTACTATAATACAAAATATAAGAAACAAAACAAAGATATTTTTTCACAACAAAGTGTAAGCAAGGCAATTAAACAAGTATCTAGTTTTGGGGTTTTTTTTTCGTCATTCAAGAGCATGAACACATATGAAAGATTTACTATCGAGATATATTGCTAATCAAAATATAAAAGAACCGAAAACGTACCTGATTTAATTGGCGGGATTGTAGTATACACGAGATTATCTTGTAACAGACAACGATGGGGGTATAGTACCGGTTTTGATAGAGCGTACGTGCTGATAACGTGTTAAAGGAGAAAGTAATATAGAACAACAAGAAAGAGAGAGAAGAGATCTGTTATTCTCATTAATTATAAGCCCTTTAAATAGGGATGAGATACAAGTAGATAACTACAAGAGATAATAGTTCTAACCTATCTCTAATATGTTTATCTCTATCTATATCGTCATATCCATTAGACGATGACACATTTATCCTACAACAGCATGAATATTTTAAAATATTAATGGTTTAACTCATTCTAAAAATACTGATAAAACTTTTTTAATGGTGTAATTTTTAAAATAAAATAGGTATTTCTAATTAAAATTATCAATAAGTAATTAATAAAATAAGGGTATAAAATGATAAATAATAAATTTAAGAAAGACAAAAAAAGGAAAATAGCAAACCACAAGGACTAAAATTGTAATTACGCTACAATCTAATAAATGGAAAAGACAAAAAAAAAAGTAAAATGACCAAAACACCCTTAAGTAAACTAACCTTTTTAACTAAAGTTAGTGAAAGGGACCAAAACTGAAACAAAATAGCAACCACAATGACCAAAATTGTAATTAGTTTCAAATAGTGACCAAACTTGATAATGAGTTGTAACCACAGGGACCAAAATTGTAATTTACTCTAAATTGTAAATGTGTTTTGTACCACCCCTGAAAATAAACAACGTGAAAGTTAGGGGTAAGTTGGTAATCATGCAAAAAATTGAAGTTCGGGGGGTGTTTTGGGTTTACTTTGTAGAGAGTTGGTCCTATTTTGCAACATTTCTAAATGTGTTCAACTTGAAAATAGATAGAGGATATAGATGAAAATTTGACCTGCGGGAATCTAGGTAAATTCGAGATGATATTACATGGAAAAATTGACTCAAATAACAACGAAATTACGGGTGTTACATACATATAAATCTATAAATACTCACGCGCACACACACATACATATATATATGTATATACATAGACACACACATATACATACATACATATATCCACGATGAGGAAAGTTCAAATGCAAACTCAAATTTGGTTGTGAACGTGAAGACAAATGAGAGCGTGACACATGTCATATTAAGACTGAATAATGAAGAAAAATATTCAAACTGAATGTAGTATTATTCAAACTCAATAATACTACATTCAGTCTGAATATTTTCTTTCATTATTCAGTCTGAATATAACGGGTGTCACGTTGTTATGTCTTCACATTCACAACCAAATTTCAGTTCTCATTTGAAGTAACAGACTAAATTACCATTATTGTTCAAAAGATTATAACCAAATTTGAAGTAACAGACTAAATTACCATTATTGTTCAAAAGATTATAACCAAATTTGAAGTAACAGATTAGGGGCCGTTTACCAAACGCTTATCCGCGTAAGACTTACCAAGTCATATTACCTTACGGGAGGAATATGACAAGTACCAAAAATCTTACCCGTAAGAGCGAAGACAATGAAAACAAGAACCAAGAGTCTTACCCCGGTAAGTGATTGCGACAACTCTTACCACGGTAAGCACTTACCGGGTAAAATGTTGCATACGATGTCGTTTTGATGTACTAAAATCTTACCCGATAAGTAAATGATAGTGTTAAAATTTGCCGGTAAGCACTTACCCGGGTAAGATTTGGTAAACGGCCCCTAAATTACCACAAACACAGAAAGTCAGAAAGAAAGTTCACTGTTCACAGAATGTTTCTAAAAAAATTAGGTTCCAAATTTGATGTATCATTATCAAAACAGTAAGCACTTAGCATATAATCAATGAATTCATCAAACACAAACCATACTTGTTACTGTTCACAGTGACCAAATTTGTTCCAAAACTTGTGAATGTGATACTTGTGGGTTGTGAGAATTCAAGAAAACTTGAAAAATAAAGAAATTTTGAAAGAGGTAAACCTTAATTTGTGATTCATTGAGTTTTGACTTGTGTTGTGAGTTGTGACCGTTGACACTCGACAGCTGTGAATGAACGAGGGAGAGGCGGAGAGCAACTCAGTCGTGAAGTCGTTGGCGTTGAGAGATCGAGAGAGTTTGAGTTATGTTTGTGTCGTAAGGAAGAAATTGGGAAAGGGAAAATTAGGTTATAAACTTATAATATTGATATTTTCAGAAATAAAAAATCAAATATAATTAATAATATATTAATATTAAAATTAATTTTTAAATATATATTATTTTCGGATATTCGGGTCAGATCGGGTCCGATAATCCAAACCCAACCCAACCCAACCCAAACCTACTATATCCGATTTCTAATTCGGTTTCAGGTGTTTCGGGTATTTGGTTAATCGAATTTCGGGTTGGGGGTTATTCAGGTCAGGTCGGGTTTTGCTCACCCATAAGTACAGTAGCGCCGTCACACTAGAAAAGTAAGGTGTCGCACATAATGACATCTAAACGTCATTAGCTAATACATGATACCAACTTCATTTATTTGCTTCAACAACCCGAAGGATGTATAAAGAATAAGAAGAAAATTAAAAGATAAAAAAAATTAAATCCACACCAGAGTTATCTCATTTTGGTGATCGTTTACCAAACGCTTACTGGCAAGAGTCACCCTTTTCATATACCTTATCAGGTAATGTTTTCTGCCATCAAAATGGATTATTGTTAAGCTTTTTTTTACCCAGTAATAGTTTATCGGGTAAGAGTATTCTCCCTCACCGTGTAGGAATCTTGATCCTTACCATGCTCACCCGGTAAAAAATAAGTGACATGCAATAACCACCACTGGTAATAGTCTAGTAAACGACCACTTAGGGGCCGTTTACCAAATCTTACCCGGGTAAGTGTTTACCGGAAAAATTCAACACTATCTCTCACTTACCGGTAAGATTTTAGTCCACAAAAAAGGGCATCATATGCAAAAATTTACCCAGTAAGTGCTTATCGTGATAAGAGTCGTCGTCATTACTTACCGGGTAAGACTCTTGGTCCTTACTTTCCTTGTCTTCGTTCTTACCGAGTAAGATTTTTGGTACTTGTCATATTTCTCCGAAAAGGTAATATGACTTGATAAATGTTTACCCGGATAAGCGTTTGATAAACGACCCCTTAGTATTTATTATTTATAGACAATAAATTTTGACATAAAAAAATAAATTGCACACTAGATAAGTGTTGATTATTATTGTAAATAAAAAGACAAATGCATCAAAGATGAAACAAAGTTTGATTTAATTACTATTTAGTACAATGATTACTTTCAATTAGTATAAAAACGTTCAAATTTTTTCCATTCCATACATATGTGATATGTGACCGGTACTTGTGAAAATTGATAGCATTGATACCAAGTTATAATCGTTGATTATATATAAAATGTTACAATAAAAGTAACTGATGTCACGTATGCACATTTACGACTTATAACATAGGGAAAGGCTCATTTGAACAGTGGTAATATTTAAGGAGTAAAGAAATGATCCTAACTCTTCATATGATCAGCATTTGCGGTATTGACTGTGAACACCAAATAATTTCTCGCATGGATATATGAAAGATAGAGGGTAGTTTTGTATCTTTTACGAATAGGGCGGCAAACTGGTTCACACTACAACAAAAGTGATTTTATAGGACGCCTAAAATGAAAAAGCGTCCTAAAAGATTACTTTATAGGACACTAATTCATAGGACCAAACCAAAAAGTGTCTTATCTAAAAACGTTACAATAAGTTTATACGATGGTTTTAGGCGTCTTAACAAATTTTTACGACACTTTTAAAATAAAGTGTGCTATAAACCCGTATTTTATATGACACTTTTCAAAAGTGTCCTATAAAATATCTAATATGATACTTTATTTTAAAGCGTCGTAAAAAACTTATTAAGACACCTAAACCGTCATATAAACTTATTGTAACGTTTTTAGATAAGACACTTTTTGGTTTGGTCCTATAAATTAGTGTCCTATAAAGTATTCTTTTAGGACGCTTTTTCATTTTAGGCGTCCTATAAAATCAATATTGTTGTAGTGTCATATGTGTACTCGGTTGATTCACATATGAACTATATGTTCATATGTGTACTCGGTTGATTCACATATGAACTATATGTTCATATGTGAATCAGTTAATTAGTTTATATGTGAATAAGTTAAAATAGTTCATATATGAATTACACGACTTCACATATGAACATATACTTCATGTGAATCACATGGGTTCACATATGTGTTCGTTTGTTGTCTATTTGTAAAAGTTACAAAACTACTCTCTCTATTTTTTACATAGATGTAAATTTTGACTGGTTAAAATCGCAACTTTTGACCAATCAAATTCGATTTTAACCGTATAAAAGACTAAACTCACTTTTGTACCTTCTTAAATATTTATCACTTTTTAAAATAACCTATGACTCTTGCGTTAATTAAGGGGGTGTTTGGATTAGCTTATTTAAAACAACTTATGCTTTTTACAAAAAATGCTTATCAATTTATGTGGTACCACACCGGAATTTTAAAAAAAGTGTTTGGATTAGCTTATGGTGGTTCCACAACGGAATAAGTCAATAACTTGTTTTTAGTGTTTCGCAAAAAAATGCTTATACATGCAAAATGGTCAAAAAATGTTCATAAGTTACAAGTTGTTTTTGATAAGTCACAACCTTTTAACTTATCAAAAACTTCTTTTCACCGGTGAGCAACCGGTATAAGCATTTTTTATTTTCTCTCATCCAGACACTCAAATCTACTTTTCACCGGTTCCACACCGACATAAGTTAATAAGTTAATAAATTACAATTTAGTGATTTACATATATAGAGGGAGGTTCTGGAGAAAATGCTAAAAAAAAAAAGAAAACTGAACAACATCCTGAGAGTCCGTCATCTGGACGGTATTTTTTTTCTACGCATCAATGCATAAATATGTATTAATGCATATGCACAAATGCATATAAGCGATTGGAGCTCCTTTTTTCTATGCATCAATGCATAAATATGCATTAGTGCATATGCACAAATGCATGTTACTAGATGGCGGCTTCCCAGGGTTCTTCAGTTTTCTTTTTTTTTAGCATTTTCTCCTAATCTCCCTCTACCTATATAAATAAAAAATAAAATAAAACAAAATTGGTAATATTTTAACAAATTTTACCCCATAAACAAAACAAACATAAACGAATAAAAGTACCCAAAGTAGGAGGGGGTATCACGTGGAAATATCAAAAAGTTTAGAGGAAGACTGAAATTATCCATTGCACTCACATTCTAGGGTTTAAGCCGCGATCAGAGAGATATGGCGATGTTGATGCAACGATGGAGCACGACGGCGAAACGGTTACTTGTCTCGGCTGAGCAACGCTACGCATTTACATCAACGCCACCTTTTCCGGCGCCGTCACCTGTTCTGTGCGGAAGGGGGGATAAGAGGACGAAGAAAGGGAAAATTTTCAAAGGATCTTATGGAAACTCGAGGCCGAAGAAGGAGAAGAAGATTCAACGCATTAAGGATAAGGTCGAGGTCCCCAGGTCAACTCCTTGGCCTCTACCTTTTAAACTCATCTGATTTCCGTAATTGTAAGCCCTAATTTTAGTATGATTGTGATTTTCTGGAATTCTAGTCATTTTGTTGTTGATGTTCTGTTATTAACTATTGATTTTGAAATTTGATAACAGTTTATCGTTCAAATGAATAATCCACTGATCGTTTTGATTTGCACGCTATATCAATCTATGTACATTTGATCTGTTTGAAAAATCAACTGGACTGATGTTCTTGTTGATGATCTGTCATTGATATGAAGTTTGATCAAGTTCATCTTACAAATGAATTTACTCACCGGTGGTTTTGATTTAGAAATTGAATTTGAAGTGTGTTCTTGTTGATGAACCTTATGAATTATGGATATTCAATTTGATTAATTACATCTTTCTAACGAATAATCCACTGGTGGTTTTGATCTAAAAGTTGGAAAATAGGCTTTGTTGATTGAGCTTTTAGGAGTTAGGACTATTGCATGCTTTGCTGTGTAATCAAGAAGAAAAATCTGTGATTTGAACTTGAAAATGGTTTCTCCTTGCTTCCATTAATGGTAGTTTCTTAAGCTATGTTCATATGCTACACCTGTGTTTTTTAAGTTTAAGGTGATTTTTTGCAACCATAAGCTAGCTTATTTTTTTGAGCTTATTGAAAGAACTCCGCTTGTATAAAGCTACTTCAACTCTTTAAGTAATACTTCAATTAGCTCCAAGGGGTTTTTTTCTTCTAATTATGCCCCTTGTAGTTTTCTATTTAATTTTCAACGTGTCCTTTTAGGTTATTTTACATTGTAGTTTTCTTCTAATTATGCCCCTTGATGAACAATGCATGGGATCATGTGAGAAATGAAGTTAAAGTGAGAAGTGTAAGAAGGGATCTTGACCCTTGATCACTTTTAATCTCAAACCCACCCATGAATCCCATGAATCGCGCTTGATACGGGGATTGATTTGGTGCGTCTCGGTGTATCTCATATCGGTGCATCTCATCGTAACGTGCATCCAACGGTGGAGATCCCTTCTTTCCCTTTTCACCATAACTTCACTTCTCACCGGAGCCCAACCCTGATGAACAGTTGGAAATAAATCAGGTTTTATTTCACACTTCTTTCAACTTTCGATTACGATCATATGCTTTCAACCATCAAGAACACAAATACTGCTACTACTACACCAATATCCAAGAGATTGGCCCTCTTCTAGTTGACAGAATCTTCTAGAATGCTTCTATTCCTTCCTATTTATACTCCCAAAAGCACCATCTTAACCACCAATACTAAACTCAACAGATTTACACCCCAAAAAGATCACTCTGCCCTCCCTACTTCTTCAAGAATACGTAAACCATATTTGATAGCTGGTTTTTACCAATCATGACTACACGGCCGTCCTTTAGCATGTTAAATTTGAGATTTTGAATTTTGGGGGCTCAGCTTTACATGTGTTTAAGGTTTTTCATCGACCAGTATAAAGTTATAGCCGTAATTGGTCAGGGTCAAATTATTAATTATTTAGGTTTAGGTTCAAGTTATTAATAGTGTAGATTTAGGTTCAGATTGTTAATCGTTTAGCTTTAGTCCATTTTTATGCTTAACATACATCTCTGTTATCTCATTTATGTAATATAATAAAAAGATTTGGATGTAGCAGGACCTCCAAAAAGATTGGCACGTCCCTGCATGACTACTTTATCATCTAACCTAATCAGCTAGCTTTTCAGATATCAGCTAGTTTGCTAAACATAACCTACGTAGTCCTCACCTCATAGCACAAGGTAGGTGTAATTACCATCAGTACCTCCAAACAGTTTGGAAAATTTGATATGTTTTTGGGTTTTATACAAGCATATAAACGTATAAAGCCCATAGAAATACAAGACTGTTAAGAAGGTGTTGCAGCATGTATATATACTGTATATAAAAGTGTAAAGTGCTAGTTAGTTCTACTCATTTCCAGAACCAATATGGGATCTCAGCTTGTAATGGGTCTTTATCCTTGTGCTTAGCTGCTTTTATTTGTAGACCATTTCTACATCTTGAAGTCTATAAACATCCAAGATTCTCAAGAATCATTTACCAAACGCGTACCCTGGTAAGTGCTTACCAAGTCATATTACCTTACCAGATATATATATTACCTTACCAGATATATATATATATATATTTAGAAAGGGTATCCTAGGCATTTGCCTAGACTAATCCTTGGCAATTTTAAGACTGCTAAAGCATGCAGCCCTGAGATAATTCCTCAGTGGCCACAAGTTGTTTGCGCCTGGATTCAAACCTGGTGACTTGGTTTAAAAATGCGCGCCTGATGCGACCGATGCGGTCGTTCAAACGCATTACAGCAGTAGATGCGCTCGGTATACGAAATGCGGACCTGATGCGGACTGATGCGGACGATGCGAACCGATGCGTGATGCGGACTGATGCGGACTAATGCGTTTTTAATTGCTTGATGGGCCTTTTTATGTTTTTGGGCTGGCTTGCTTGTTAGGCCTTTTTTTACTATACAAGTATTATTTAGATTTTGGGCTTCTTATGACTTATGACCTAATAAAAGAAAGAGCCGGCTTCTTTTGTTTACCTTTATTCCTTTCTTTCTTTCCTTTATCGAAAACAAACAGAAGGCGCCAAACAGAGCTGAGAGCGCCAACAACAGGTTCTTCTGCCTTTGAACTCAGACCCAAACAAACAGAAGGCGCCAAACTATGTTATTTAACATTTATGAACTACTATTAAACTACTTTTGATATTAATTGAAGTATTTTTTATATATAAGTATTTATAAGGTATAAATATAGGTTTAAAGTGTTTTTACGAAAATTGGGCGCATCGGGTCGTGATGCGAGCGCATCACGCATCACGCATCGGCTCCCGGACTCTAAACGCATCAGGTCGCATCCCGCTTTTTTAAATCAAGCCTGGTGAAGATGGGTTATCTAGCCTCATCCCCCACAAGTCTTAACCAGTACGCCACAAGCCTTGTGGTTCTTACCAGATATTTACCAGATGAATATCGCAAAGACCAAGAATCTTATCCGGTAAGAGCAAAGGCAATGACCAAGAGTCTTACCCTGTAAGTAACAGTGATGGCTCTTACCATGGTTAGCGCTTACCGGATAACTTGTTGCATACGATACCATTTTGGTAGACTAAAATCTTACCCATTAAGTAAGTGATAGTGTTTAAATTTTGCTAGTAAGCACTTACCCGGGTAAAGTTTGGTAGGGGTGCATCTTTAGCAGCTTTATTTTGTGGTACATTCGTATGATTTCAAAACTATAGTCACCCCAAGATTCTTAAAAATATACTGCAACATGTATAGAGTGTATGATTTCTAGTCGATTTCAGCAGATATGTGACCCTACCCTTAATAACTATTGGCAACTTAGAGTATCTCCAAGAGCATCTTCATAATTTTCTTCAAAATGGAGAATCAAACATCAAAATCTCTAAAAAATATTACATTCAACTCCAACAACATCTCTATTTTGGAGATTACAAAATTCATTATATTATTAAAATATTTTATATTTGTAATAAAATATTATTTATCTCATCTAAACATTTAATTTCAAATTTTCTTATTGAAGGAACATAATAAAAAAAAAGTTTCTCTCTCATGGTAATCATTTTTGGAGATGTCTCCAAATTTGGAGATTTTTGTAATCTCTTTCATGTTTTCTCCATTTTAAAGAAAGTTTTGGAGATATTGTTGGAGATAAAAAATGCTCAAAATCTCCATTTTAGAGATGATGTTGGAGATGCTCTAAACAAAGATACTATTGGCAACTTACAAAGATAAAGTGCAAATCATTTGCTGTGTGAGAGTTTAAGGATAAAAGTGCACACAGTCGAATTAAGGCATGTTTGTTAACAACTTAATGTGTTTAGTGGGATTGACAACTTATTCGGTTACCTATCATGACTGTTCGGTAGTGGCTCTTAATCCAATGTATATAGAAAGTGGTTAACAGCCCAACCCCTTAGGGTGCGTTTGGTACACTGGACATACAGTGATCACTATTCCACGTTTGGGCAAAACTTGTATGTGGAACAGACATGTTCCACCCCCACTAACAGACTTGTGTTTTATCAATATAACCTCAAAATAAAACTTAATTCTCTTCTAAAACATCAAATATCCCTTTCTTTTTTACATTTTTTTAAATTTTATATATTGTATTTTATGATCTATAAACTTTTAATTTAATGTTCTCAAAATATTATTTTTATACGGTTTCTATACTTTTATTAATAATAATAAAATAATATAGAAAAGTTATAAAATAATAATTGAAAACTACACAAGGTTTTTATTTTAATGTCGTCTTAATCGTATTGGCGAAAATTTTCTAATAATATATTGTGTATAAAATATTTATTTTATTATAATTTAATAAATTACATTATTAATCAAAAACAATTCATTAAGGTAATTGGTCATTTTATTGTTATGTCATGTCCAGTTCTGTCTTATCAAACGCTAAACAACTGTTTTGTTCTATCCTGTTCTGTTCTATCTTGTCTGGATATCAAACGCACCCTTAGCGTTATTCTTGTAACTTGTTCACGAACCCTTTTTTTGCAAGTTGGGGGTCGTCTTAGGTTTGTGTACCACCATGTCCACTCTAGACCCTATTTCTACTATAACTTTGGTTTTAAAACATATCAAGATACCCATCAAAATTAAGCAGGTGCATCTTCAGGCCCCTAATTTTGTTTCCCGTCTTACTAGGTATGTTTCAACATACAATTGTATTAGACAATAAGCTTTTTGTTTTGATTTAATGAACAACATTAGCAGCTTATTTTTAATGTCATTTAAGTTGTATCAAAGGCAGTGTTTCTAGTAGTGTCTTAAAGGCAGATTCTTTTGGTTTAAAATGCGGTTGATATCAAAGCATAACAAGAAGAAATTCGTAAGGTTGTTGGTGATTGTGTTGGTCTTGGATCAAAATTAGGACCCTTTCATTTGTTAATCGCATAATTAGTTTTAACTATACAAACCAATCTAGCCCTTTAATTTGTGAAATCAACGGATTATAATGATCGGTGGCAGTGAACGAGGTAAGATGGTAAAGTTTTGTTTAATTGTCTATTAGGAAAGTATTCACATCCGTCGAATTTCTCGCTTCCCAGAATTCTCTCACTTCGTTGATTTAGATGTAGACTATATGAACATAACAAAGTTCATATGTGAAATAAGAAGTTCACACAATGTTCATATATGAATAAACATCCCTGGTAATGTAAGTTGTTTCATCAATAAACATCATTATCAGTTTAAAATTACGTATAATGAACATGGATAAAATAAAATCATGGAAATCACTAAAACCGAAAACCTCCATAATTATCTATGAGATAATTAAGGAAATGAAAAATGAAACCGTGCTATTAAAAAAAACTATAAATACATATATACTCCTGAATGAAACCAACTTGATTAATGAAATTTGATTGGTCAATGGAGGTTAATAAAAGATTAGCCCTCTAATTATATATATATATAT
The DNA here is from genome assembly GCA_036898165.1 of Silybum marianum. Taxonomy (NCBI): domain Eukaryota; kingdom Viridiplantae; phylum Streptophyta; class Magnoliopsida; order Asterales; family Asteraceae; genus Silybum; species Silybum marianum. Next base: position 5,892,355 of record CM072540.1, on the reverse strand, counting down.
GATACATAAATTTGTTGTTATGGTAGCGTTTGGTACGCAGACTAGATGGGACGGGACGGGACTTGACATGACAAAATTAAACTAATAGTCTGTCCTACGTTTGTTACAACTAGAACAAGACTGGACTAAAACAATAAAATGACTAAATTACCTCTAATGTTGTTTACAGTTTTTTTATATAATAGTCATACAAAACTAAGTAATAAGTAATAAGTAAAATTAAAATTAATTATAATATGATATTAATTAGTAATTAAAATTAATTAATAATAAAAATTAAAAATTAAAACTAATTAATAATTAAAAATTAAAAATTAAAAATAATTACTATTTAAATTATAAATTAAAACTAATTAATAATTAACTTTTGTTAATAAATAAATAAATTAAAAATAATATTTATTAATATTTAATAATTAATATTAATTAATAATTTATAATGGTTTAGTGAAAAAGGTTGGGATTATGGGGGTAACATAGCCATTTTATGTTTTGTCCCATGTTGTTCCACCCTTTTTGGTGGAACAAAAATATGCAAGAATAGTTCTACAAAAACCCATTTTTGTCCCATGTTGTCCAACCTTGTTTTTGTTTCATGGCATGTCAAACATGAGACTATTGTTTTTCATCCCGTCCTGTCCCATCCAATCTGCATACCAAACACACCTATAAGTCAAGCCTTGAATAAAGTTATTGCTTCACTGTAATTTTTCTATATTTAATTAATGAACTTACATGATATGCATTGGACATTTGATCTTGTTTATGTGATTATCTTAATATAATCAACTAGGGGGATGATCAAGTAATTCCTTCTTTTTCTAGTTCTGAAATTATTAGCTCGTGGTGATTAAGATATATGTAAATAACAATCTTTATGTAAATTCAGAAGAATATAAACTAAGCTTATATACAAATTTAAACTTATGAATTATTTTATTTCATACAGTAGTTTTTAAAGATCAATATGTCAATAGGTTTTTCATTTCCTTTACGGATTTGAATTTGGTATTATCAATAAGAACATCTTCAATAGAGGTTCTTACAAGAACCTTATTTTTGTACATTTTTTTGCCACCTGTATGCCATCTCATCAAATTAGCAACTCACTAAGAATTTCATAATGGAAGTTCTTATAAGAACCTCATTTTTAATGGGTCCCATTGATTAAACAAGTTATATTTAATAATTAAACAAGTAAAAAAAAGTGAAATGACCTTTTTCATGAAATTCATGGTAAGAACCAAGATTTTTGTTGGGGTACCTATGACTTGTTAGGTTCTTATAAAAATCTCTCCACAATAGTTGTTCTTATAAGATAATGCACTTTTTGCTTATAAAAACCTTGCCTTGGAGATACTCTAAGCCAAAATCAAAACAGTTGAATGGACATAAATCCAGAAATGATACAACATTATCTTTTTCCACTAGATGAAATGAAGTTCGAATTTTGGAAGGGTTTGTATATTGAAAAGAGAGTGCAACAAGCAAATGTAGAAAAATAAAATACTTTTTTTTTAAAATAAAAAGAGTAAACTACAATTTTAGTCTATGTTGTTTGTTAAATATTGTTACTTTTGTTCTTGTGCTTTCAAAGTTACAATTTTGTCCCGTGGTCTAAAATTCATTCTTGTTGAAGCCAACTTTGTTAGTAATTTAACGTAAAGTATGACGAATGGAAACAACAATAAATTATACTACCTTCGTCCCAATTTAAGTGTCCACAACTAAAATGACATACAATTTTAGAAATACACAATTAATACACTTTTTGGTAAACTAAATGACATTTTTACCCTTATTTAATTTCTCCCTTTTCACCACTCTTAAATATTTATGTATTAATTAAGGGTAGATGTGAGAATTTACTTATTTACTTTTGAAAGTGAACACTTATTTTGAGACAGATATAAATAGAAATGTGGACACTTAAATTGGGACGGAAGGAGTAACTTACAGAGACGGAAAAAAAAATGAACTGTAAAATGCATGAAAGAAAAATAAGAAATAAATTATAAACCATATAAATGAAAACAGTAATTTTAAAAGCTTAGGGACAAAAATAGAAATTTTCAACAAACCACATGGACTAAAAACGTAGTTTAATTTGGGAAAAATGTATTATTAAAAAAATGAAATTCCGTTGCCGGGACTTGAACCCGGGTCTCTCGGGTGAGAGCCGAGTATCCTAACCAACTAGACTACAACGGATTATTGATATAAATTATATTATAAAATATATAAAAGAGTAGTTTAATTGACTGCTTAATTCCAACTAATATATAAATGGTCCTCCCGTGAGCCATATCCTAGAATATAAATATTAATGTTGTTTTAATAAATTAAAAGATTTAAATCAAACTTTATTTATTTATTATAAATATATTGATTATAATTATCAATGTTTTAAAAGCATTGCAACAGATTCCTTAAAAATTCTCTAAAATGGAAAAACTAAAGTTAAAATATCCCAAACTAGTTACATTTATCTTCAATAGATTCATCATGTTGGAGAATTCAACATTGTTTATAATATTAAAATATTTCATTAATCTATTAAAATATTATTTAGCTCTCTAATTATTTGTTTTTCAAAATTTTCTATTGGTGGTCTCATTTTGTAATCATTTTTGAAGTGTTATCCATATTTGGAGAAAAAAACTTTTTCTCTCCTACTTTCTCTATTTTAGAGATAGTTTTTGGGAAGACGTTATAGCTAAAATATGGGGTTAAAATCCTCATTTTTCTCATTCTCTTAATTTTGAAAAAGCTGTTGAAGATGGTAATAACACATTATGGTAAGTTTGACTTGTGATAAGAGCATAGCATAAGGTTTAAATGTACCACTTCCTTTTTTTCTAGCCCTATTGCGATGGAGCGGTCCATGTCACATGGCATGGATGAGGTTCTTGATTTAGGACCGCTTCTTCCTTCTTTTTGTGTATTTAAAACCAAGTTTTATGTTTTATAAATAATTTTGACTATTTTTTAAATTTCAGTACATGTGATTTAGTGAAATCTTTAAAAGTGAGACCTAAACTTTGATAAGCTTAGAAATTGTCTTTGTAGTTTTTTATTTTATTTTGAAAGTGGTCCCTTGCTACCAACTTTGTTAAAAGTTGTCCATTAAATGAAGGGCATTATTGTCATTTGATGTATTTCTTTAATTTTGTTTTTAAAATTTAAGGACTATTTTATTTTATATTTTTTTTACATGTTATATTGTATTTATTATTTTACTTATATTAACAACATTATATTACAAATATAATTTCAGTATATATCAGAATTTCTGCCTCATCTTCATCACTCCTACAGTACAAAAAGAACCAAATTTAAGAAATTCTACAAACTTAGAAGATCTACAATACCATCAAATATTTGGTCATTATCCAAATCAAATAATAATTAGAAATTTTACATTACCAATATTGGATATCAGATATTCTGGTCCCACATTGGCAACAAATGTTATCACCATCTGCCATTTCGATTTCACTTGGAAGAAAGAACTTAGATCACTAAGTCCCCAAGAAATTCAAGATCTAACTTTATCAATTCTAGTAATAAAAAAAACTAAAAAATATTTGATTGCCAGATTCTTGAACCCTTCCCCAAACTCGGCGAATCCCGGTCGGTTAAAACCGCCGGTCATTACCTCAAGCATCGTCCACCTCCTTCAAATCCTAAACCAACATAGATTATTTCACACACATACACATAAATGATTTCACACACGTAGAGAATCGATGAAAACCACCCTCCAAATTTGGTGTATGTTTTGATCATTACAGACGTTGTATCTAGGTGTGTATGTGTTTCGTGATTTCACATAGAGATGTAGTTTCTGTATCTGAGGGTGTTATAGGGAGGACGAAGACGGGGGATGGGGGCGTTATTGTGTGCGAAGGGGTGTGTGACAGTGTGAGGTTTCACAATTGGGAGATGTGCATTCACTTGGAGACGATGTCAGCCAAGGGGGAGGTCGACGGGGGAACGGGCTCATGTTGGGATGATTATATGTATATATGTATTTGTATAATATATATATATATATAGGTGAATATTCAAACTAGAACGTCTCGTTATTACGAGAACGTGAAAACACCCTTATCATATGTGATAATACATGTGAGAAGACCTGATGGTAGGTCGCGCCAAAGGTCGTCTGCGTCAATGATTTATTATCACATGTGATGATATTGATGGATTATAGTATCACATCAATAACACCATTATCACATACGATAATATATTTAGGGGGCTTACTGATGTAAGGACGACTTGGCCCGCAACCTAGATTGCATAAAAAGTCGTTCATTTCTCTAATTTAGTATCACATATGTAACATATGTGATGGAATAATAGTATCACATGTGATGTGATTGTCTATAGTAAAGAGTGTTCTCGTGTTCTCGTAAAATGAAGGTGTTCTTGTTTGAACCCTTCCCTATATATATATATAATACATATGTATTATATATATATATATAGGGAAGGGTTCAAACAAGAACACCTTCATTTTACGAGAACACGAGAACACTCTTTACTATAGACAATCACATCACATGTGATACTATTATTCCATCACATATGTTACATATGTGATACTAAATTAGATGTTGATCCAAATCCATTTCAGTGATTTGAATATGATTCCTTTATGTACTTAGTGAAAATTCCAAGAATAAGTCACTGTTCATATTCAGTGATAGCATACACTGGTTGCACTCAGTGATCGTTGAAGATCAGGAACACTGTCCTATCCCCGAAGATCTGAAGAACAACTCTCACACCACAAGACCATTCAACGATAGTCGAAGGCCTAGATTAATATAGAGTTGAACAGCTCGTGATCTGAAGCGGTTCAGTGATAGCAATGTTCATCTACCTAAAGTGTGAGATCTTGCAAAGCCTCAGTGATACCTGAAGACTTCATCCTTGAAGATTCTTGTTCAGTGATCAAGTGGGGCCTACTCAGCAAGATCATGTTGATCTTATCCTCGATGCACAAATGTCAAACCCCCATGCCTTGTCAAAAAAAAGACGTATTAATTGTCTCTTATGTCCCCATCAGATCTGATTTGGTTACTGTTCATATACGACCAAAAGCATAGTTGCTTTTTAGACAAAGGGCAAATTTCAAATAGAAACTTGACACGTTGCATATACCTTTTGCTTTGCATTAAATGTAACGGATATAAATAGATGAAGACCACTCTTCATCTTTATGCATACTAAGTTGTAATAGAATAAGTTTTAATACTTGTTCTGATTCTGCTTACAACTGTAAATTTGTTTATTCAATATAAACTCATTTATAAACCCAAAAAGCTTGTATTTGTATTCAACCCCTTTCTACAAACTGTTTCTATATCTTTGAACTCTTGTAGTCTCCTTTGGGACCAACAAGTGGTATCAGATCAGTGTTTATTGCTTTAAAATATTTAAAGAACCAATCTCTTGTTATTTTAAAATGGCTAATATAAATACTAACTATATAGACAATGGATCTTTAGCTAAACCTCCTAGATTTAGCAAGGATAATTTCCTAGTCTGGAAGGAAAGAATGACTCTATTTCTAGAAGGGTCAGATCCTAAGATCCCCTACTATATAAAGAATGAACCATTAATTCAAACACTACTAGCCCCTGCAGTTCCTACTACTGCTACCTCTCTTGCTATTCCTGAGAGATGTATTCCCAAAATTCCAAATCAATGGAGTGAGGAAGACAAGAAAGAGCTAGTTGTTGATTCAAAAGCTAGATCTATTATTGTTATGTCTCTGCCAGATGATGTTTATCATTATGTTATGAAAATGGGGACCTCCAAGTCCATGTGGGATTCTCTCTGTGTTCAATATGAAGGAACCGATGAGGTTCATATTACTCGCCGAATCAACTTGGTGAGGCAAGATGAAAGTTTCATGTTTCTGAAAAATGAAACACTTTCACAGATCCACCAGAGATTTAACTGTCTTTTAATAGACATGATAACAGTTGATCGAGAGTACTCTAACTCTGAAATTCTGACAAAGTTCATGGAAGCTCTTCCTGAACAATGGGACACATTTACTACCTGTCTAAAGTTGTCAAAGAACACATAAACTTTAGCTTTAAGTGCTTTGTATGGAATATTGCTGAATCATGAGCAATCAGAAACCCTAAAAAGAAGCCTCGTAAAGGACACTAAATCTGCCAAAAGTACTTCTTTGGCCGTAGTGACTTCAGAGATGGAACCTTTTAAACTAGTATCTTCTTCTATTACTTCTATCACTGAGTTAGATCAAACTAACCCAGAAGATATCAATGATGTTGATATCTCTGAATTTGACAATTCCTTGGCTCTTCTAACTAATAATTTCAGGAGATTTGCCAGAAAGAGTAATTTCAGAAAGACCCCTGCTATCACTGACTCTGATAAGTCAAAGGCACTTCCTACTGACAAAGCTTCAGCGATCTGCTACAACTGTCAACGCCAAAGGTCACTTTACTAGTGATTGCATATCCAAGAAAGTTGCTGCTCCCACCACCTCTCAGATGCCCGATAAAACTAAGAATGAAAAATATTGTAAGTTAAAAGAGAAATATCATAATCTGAAGAAAAACCAACGAAAAGGTAAACCCTTGTCGCTGAAGAAGTCGACTGGGATCAAGAAGACGACTGGGTGCAAACTATTGACGAATCTGGGTCAGATGAAGAAGACATAGCCTTATATGTCTTATGGCTAGAATAGAAGAAGCTGAAGAGGCCTCTGACACCTCTTCTTCAGAATCTCCATCAACTCAGGTACCTATTCTTGTAAACCCCTCTATACCTGAAACTAATAGCTTGTCGGCTCTCGACTCTATGACCCTTGATTTCTACAATGCTCTAAATGGTAAAGTAAAAGTTGAACAAATAAACATAGATCTAACTAAACAGCTTAAAAACTACCATATGAAAATCAAAGAACTTACTAAAATCGAAGAAGATTTTAAGGACCAAGTCTTTGTAAATCAGGCGATTAGCATTGAAAGAGAACAATCTATCACTGAGCGCGAACAAGCCATCGCTGTTCTCAAGGTTGAAGAAGCTACCATTGAAGGATGGTGTAAGGCTTCTGACAAAGTCAGTGAGATCATTAATGCTCAGATTCCCAAAAAGGTCAAGAGCGGTCTTGGATATTCCTTTGACCATGAAGAAACTAACACTGATCGTTCCATGTTAAAATTCGGAATGTTTGTTTCTTCTATCCTTGATCCCTCCACTCAGTGTGTCTCTACATCTGAGTCAAGACCTTCTGAACCCCTTATCACAAATTCAGGGAAGGTGATTAAAGACAAGTTCCTTAACCATGTTCCTACGATCAATAATCTCCAAAAACTGAAGAAGAATCTCTCAGTTCCTTCAGTGAGTCATCCTATGTCTGGGAAAAAGATCCCTGGATCTGGTCAGAGATCTACTCCTAGAATAAAGATTGATCTTACTCCATCCAAACTTGAGAAACCAGTGGTTCCTCATAGGTCGATGGAGAAAGGAATTCTTAGCCGTGGTCCTGAAATTGTTTTGACCTCCTCTCTCCATGCTTCCAGCTCAAAACCTATTTCAAATACAAGAAGTGCTATCAATGTGGTGAGACTACCCACATTGTTAGTAAATGTCCAAATGTTACTAAAGCTGAAAGATTAATTCATGGTAAGAAAGTAGCTCAAACTGAGAAATCAGCAAGAGTGAAATCCACTAACGTTGGTAAATCATCCAAGGTGAAGATAACCACTGAAGAGAATTCTTCAGCAAGTAACAAGTCCGCCATACATGTTGTTTCCACTAACACTGCAGGACCCATAGTTCTATGGGTACTTATGAAAAATTAATTTCCTTATCTTATGTAGAGTGCTAAAGGTATCTAGTATCTCGATAGTGGATGCTCTAGGCACATGACTGGCAGAAAATCTCTGCTCTCTGAATATAAGGAAGAAACAGGTCCCTTAGTGACCTTTAGTGGGAATGGCAAAGGATGCACCAAGGGTTATGGCGTTCTATCCAATGGAGCAACTTCATTCAACCGTGTTGCTTACGTTTGAAGGACTGAAGCATAATCTCTTAAGCATCAGCCAACTCTGTGACAAAGACTTCAAAGTCTTGTTCACAAAGACAAGACGTGTTGTCACTGATAAAAATGGCATACTTGCCTTAAAAGGCAAAAAATCAGAGAACGGTATACATCATTAATATGGATAGTACTCATTCAGAGAATGTTTGCTTTCTATCCAAGGCGTCCTCTGATATAAATTGGCTTTGGCATAAGAGACTATCTCATTTAAATTTCAAGATGATCAATGATCTATCTAGAAAAGAACTTGTCAAAGGTCTCCCTAAAGACTCTTTTACAAAGGAATCTCTTTGTTCAGCGTGTGAAAAAGGATAACTGACAAAAGCCACTTTCAGATCCAAACAAGTATCTTCAGTGACTACTCCTCTTCATTTACTTCATATGGATCTCTTTGGACCAGTCAACGTCCAATTCATATCTGGAAAGAAATACACTCTGTTGATTGTTGATGAATATTCTAGATACATATGGGTATTCTTTCTTCGTTCTAAGAGTGATACACCTGATGAAATTATATTCTTTATCAAAAGAATGGAAGTCCTGAACAGTCTCACTGTTCGCTCCATGAGAAGTGATCATGGCACTGAATTCAAAAATAGTACCCTGGTTAACTTCTTTGAAGAAAAAGGAATCTCTCATAATTTCTCAGCAGTGAGGATTCCTCAGCAAAATGGCGTTGCTGAAAGAAAAAACCGAACGATCGTTGAAGCTGCTTGCTCAATGCTCAGCGAATCTCATCCACCAACTCAATTCTGGGCTGTAGCAGTTAACACTACATGTTTCACTCAGAACCGATCCCTGATAGTCAAAAGATTCAAGAAGACCTCCTATGAACTTTTTCATGGAAGAAAGCCCTCATTGAGCTACTTACATATCTTTGGATGTAGGTGCTACATCCTGAATGACATAGATTATTTAGGAAAATTTAATCCAAAGGCGGATGATGGTATCTTTCTTGGGTACTCTTCGTATCCAAGGCATTTAGAGTCTTTAACAAAAGAAGACAACATGTAGAAGAAACCATGCATGTGAAGTTTGATGAATCTCGCTCAACGAATTCAATTCCTGTCCCTGAAGACGACGAGGAATTGAATAATTAGATGAAGTCTCACCATGGGGAACCTGAATCTTATTTCAGTACACCTCCTGTCACTAAAAATAATGATGATGAAGGCCCCCACTTCATTCCCACCTCAAGTAACGATCCATCCTCCTCAGGGATAGATGTTACTCCTCTCAATCAGATTCCTCCCTCTGAATCCTCCAATGGTGATTCATCGGTAAATAACCAAGTTCCTCTCTCAACTCAAGAGAATGCAAATCCCTCGGGATCTCCTCCAGGGATGATAAGAAATGTTGAAGAATCTATTGCTGAAACATCTCCCGTTCTCCCTGAACAAGTCGCTGATTCACATGTTAATCAATATCCTCAACTACCTGCTCAACGATGGACTCAAAATCACCCAATCAATCAAATCATCGGTGATCCAAGTGCAGGTATTAAAACCCGTCGGGTTATAGGTAATATCTGTCTCTTTGTTAACTTTATTTGTCTAACAAAACCTAAAAAGATCGATGAAGCTATCACTGATCCAAGTTGGGTCTCTGCTATGCAAGAAAAACTAACTGAGTTTCGAAGAAACAAAGTTTGGAATCTTTTACCTCGTCCATCTGGTAAGACTGTTATAGGTACTAAATAGGTATTTCGTAACAAACTAGTTGAAAATGGCACTTTTATCCGTGACAAGGCTTGACTTGTTGCTCAGGAATACAGACAGGAAGAAGGTATCGATTATGATGAAACTTTTTCTCCTGTTGCTAGACTTGAAGCTATTAGACCTTTCTTAGCCTATACTGCCCATAAAGACTTTAGAGTTTTTCAAATGGATGTTAAAAGTGTTTTTCTAAATGACAAACTTAAAGAGGAAGTTTATGTTGAACAACCCCCTGGGTTCTTTCATCCTAAACACCATGGTTTTGTTTTCAAACTACAAAAAGCTCTTTACGGGTTAAAACAAGCTCCCCGAGCTTGGTATGATACCCTTTCTAAATATCTTCTTAAAGAAAATTTTGTTCGTGGAAAAATTGACCAAACCCTCTTTCTTAGGAAATACAAAGGTCATACTATTCTTGCTCAGATATATATCGATGACATTATATTTGGTTCCACATGACTCAAACTATGTACTGGTTTTGCTAAACGTATGAAGATAGAATGTAAGATGAGTAAGATGGGTGAACTAACATATTTTCTTGGTCCACAGATTAAGCAATATGAGAAAGGCATATTTATATGTCAGGGCAAATATGTTAATGATATGCTGAAGAAGTTGTTGGAATGGGTGTCCAACGTCATAACTAATTACTCATGACTTTCCATTAATAGCAGGGTCCTTTTTGGGGTTGCCCTCAATTGTCCAAAGGTTATTAGAATAATTAAGAGAGAGAGATAAATAGTTTATTAATTATTATTTGATAATAATTAATTAGAAATCATTATGGAAATTCTATAGAATTAATTGTAATTAATTTAGAATTAATTTGTGCCAATTAAAAGTGCAAGGGCTAATTGGTTATTCTTTGAAAGATAAACCAAGGGTTTTTCTCTAAAACCCTAACTTTGGCCCTAAGTTACTTACCACTATAAATAGAGGTCCATGGCCTCTAAATCAAATGTCCCACTTAAGCATTCTTAAATCTTGAGTTTTTCTCTTCTCTCTTTGCTCCATTCCTTGTGGGTACTCTTACTACACTTGGGTGGATATTCCGAAGATTAATAATCTTGGACAAATTGGGTACAAACCATTAGAGGTAATCTCCTTTGGTTACTACCTTCCTTAGGTTGGATCGAAGTGTTCGAGTTCTACAAGTGGATCAATCCAATTACAAGATTTGATTAAAGGTTGGTAATCTCTTTCTTTCTTGTTGTTAATATCATCTACTAAGGTTTCCTTGTAGGGTTTAGTTATATTATTCTTACCATAGTTTCCGCTGCCTTGTTTTGTTTATAGTTCATATAAAACCCATCAGAAGTTTGAAATGACTCCTATGGCACCTTCTCTGACACTGAACAAAGATTCTAATGGGAAACCTGTAAATGTCACTGCCTATAAAGGAATGATTGGCTGCCTGCTGTACCTAACAGCGAGTCGACCTAGAATTATGTACTCTACTTGTCTCTGTGCTAGATATCAATCCGAACCCAAGGAATCCCATCTGATCGATGTAAAGCGAATCTTCAGATACCTGAAAGGAACTCCTAATCTTGGCCTTTGGTACCCCAAAGGCTCAGGGTTCGACCTAACCGATTTCTCTGATAGTGATTTTGCAGGATGCAAGATAGATACGAAGAGTACCACTAGAGGTTGTCAACTTCTAGGTGGAAAGTTGGTGAGTTGGACAAGTAAAAAGCAAAACTCAGTGTCCACATCAACTGCTGAAGCTGAATATGTAGCCGTTGGGAGTTGTTGTGCCCAAGTCCTTTGGATGAGGAACCAACTTAGAGACTATGATATTAAGTTATCAAAGATCCCTATCTACTGTGATAGCACAAGTGCTATTGCTATAGCTAATAACCTTGTACTTTACTCGAAAACCAAGCATATCGAGATCAGATATCACTTTATCAGAGACCATGTTATGAATGGTGAATTGAACTTCATTTTGTACCCACTGAATATCAACTCGCTGACCTTTTTACTAAGCCTCTTGATGAGACTAGATTCAATCTATTAATCAGCGAACTTGTTATGTTGAACGCTGAAGAATGAATATTCTCAGTGATCAACTTTATTCAGGTAATATCAAAGTGCTCTTCAAATTCACCAGTCATTTTCTGAACTTTGACTCAGTGATACATATATCTTGCCAAGGTATGGACTTCTTTTCCCTGCACTCTATGAATGTCTTTTAATTTAAAGAACGGTTCTCAAAAGAGAAAACCCATCACTGAAACAAACATTGAATTCAAATGATGAGAATTTTAAATGGATAATGATTAACATTTATTATTAAATGATAATCTTATCATTTTTCTAAAATGGACACGTCAGACCTTTTTCTGACATACGATGGACCTCAATATTCCCTATCCCATCAAACGCTAGGGACGTGCAATGGGTCATCATTACCTTTTCAAAAAGCTAAAACCGTCGTTTAGTTTCCTTCTCTCTCGACTTTCTCTCTCATCTACCTATAAAAGGTAAAAATCTTTCCATTTCACTCCTTACACGCTCAATACTCTCTAAAGCAAGAAAAGCAATTTTAATTCCTCTGTAATCCTCAAGAACACCAAGAACACGCACTTGTTCGTTTTTCTCATTTTCTCACTTTCGAAGGTTGGTTTCTAATTTTTTTTTGTTTTGCTTAAACAACAACTTAAATGTTGTTTAAATATTATATCCATCTTCTATAACATCTTGTTATAAAGATTTTTTTTTCTTTATAACCTGTCAAAAACCAAAAATAATAAAAACATGTTCTAAGTTTCTTTCTTAGAACAGAAGACATTTTGGTCGTTTTGATTCAAAATATATAACATATCTTTCCTAAAACTTGTTTATGGTATACTTTTTTACCAAAAATAAATGATTTGGTATTCTTTTGACTAAACCTTTCTTTCAACATTTGTTTTTCTAAAAATCTGTCAAATAAAAAGTATTTTGATTTTGTTCATCAAAACACTTGTTTTTCCCATTTCTTTGGTATTCATTTTGTTCATCAAAACTACGGGAGTTGTTAGAGCAACTCTTCGTCTCCCTGCAAAGGGAAAGAATCAGCAATGGGTATCTGAACCATCCAAGGAAGAGATCCCGGATTTCCTTGAAGTTATCGGTTACAACTGGCCTCAATCAGAGAAGAACCCTTCTGAAGTCAGCAAGGAGCTCACAAAGATCGAGAAGAAAAGATTGCCAGCGAAGTGGCAATACATTTTCACTCATGTCATTTAGTGCTTAGGCACTAAGACAGGTGCTCAAGATCAAGCTAGCAAACAATTCCTCGAAATGGCTTTCACTCTATGTCATGTCCGAAAACTGAACTACGCTGAATACATCTTCGGTGAACTTTATAACAAGGTTAGAGCTCAGAAAAGGGAGAAGACCATCCCTTATCCAAGATTTGTTGCTGCTATCTTGCAATATGTTTATGGGGGATACCCAACTGAGGGTAACCAGAAGTTTTCCCAAATTGGAAAAAAAGGCTTTGGAACACGACGAAAAGTCTGGAGATGCTCCATACCTTCCCTACATATTGGAAGTTATCAGGAAACCTGCTCCTGCGGTTACTTCGACATCTGGTCCTACCGCTCAGGTAGAGAATGTGTCTAGATCACTGAAGAACCCATCAGTGATCAACCTTGACTCATCTTCTTCCCCTCTTAAGCGCATGCAACCAGCCATCGATGGTCACAAAAAGACCATCGCTCATAAGCCAATGACAAAGAAACAAAAGAAGAGTGTCTTTCTACACATGACTCTCTCTGAATTCGGTGTCATCCCAACGCCTCCTCTAACCTCAACCACGACAACGGCTTCTGTGTCCGCTGTCGCTTCATCAGCACTACCCCCACCTTCATTGACCTCGGTCCCTGAAGTTGTAGTGACCAACTATGCTGAAGCTGGTATAGGTAATACGCTCATTGCCTTCTCTTCTACTTCTACTTATTCTTCTTTGGTCCACACATCAACCCATGATTCGGATATGGTTGTCCCCATACCTGAAGAGGTTGGACAACGTGCTGTCCAATTATCAGCTTTGTTTCGACAATCTAAAAAATTGGTAAGCTACATGCACAAGACCTGAAAATGTTTCTAACAAACATTTTCGGAGACGAAATTGTGATCCTCAGGACACATCCGTAGCAAGTACCAACCCTGAGAGTAATCCTTTAGATACTCTCAAGAAACCCTTGAGTATACACTCTACCACCCATCTTCATTCTTCTAACCCCGAGTTCTTTTTGGTTCGTTTGTCTTTGTTATCTACAGGTGTCACTGGTGCACCTACCTACTCCACTGTTGTTGCTTCTGTTGCAGAACCAAAGGGTGTCTCTGATACACCTCTTCAAAAGTCTCCAACTCTGACCACGGAGCAAATTAAGAAGATAAAGACAGAGAAAGCTCAGGGAAAGCCTCTTCCTCAGATCCAGGAATCACCTGTCATCTCTCTGCCTCCTCCTACTGCATCTATTCAGATTACGGCGCTGGATCACCTGGTTCAGGAATCTACCCAAATCATGCATAGGGCAGATGTCCTTCAGCTCTCTACCGAGCACATATACACCAAGGTGTTAGGGACACCTGCCTTGAAGAATGTTGTTATAGGCATCCAATCCGAACTTTCCTCTCTAAAGACTTCACTGAGTAATGCTATCGCTCAAAACTCTTACTCAGTGACTCAATTGAGCAATCGGATTGATAAACAAGAAAAAGAGCTTGTCGCTCAGGGCAAGAATATTGCAGAGATCCTACGTCTTCTTCAGGCATCCAATGCCTCCGCCTCATCTCTCTCTCTACTGATGACCGAGAGAACCTGAGTCAGCTACTCAGAAGGCCCACTCAGAGACACTTGCAACCGTCAAGTGTAATGTTGCTACTCTTTTGGTGCACGTTCTCCCTTTCAATAGCAAAGAGGGGGAGAAAGTTTTGAAAGAGCCAGAGGAGCAATTCATCAATGAATCAGTGACTGTATTTGCAAAGGCTGAACCTTCTCAGCAAAATATTGATGCTCTTAAATCCGTCATCCCTGATGATGGCGAAAAAGAAGAAGAAGAAAATGAAGAGGAAAATGAAAATGAAAATGAAAATGAAAATGAAGGCGTTCCCTTCCATCTAAGAGATAAAGATGACGATGACGACGACGATCCTTCCATCTCAAACTTTTTCATCTCCTATCGTCCAGAGATACACAATCGGGGATTGTGTTCAAAGATCCTTTGGAGGACAGACCCCCTCCTAACGAGGAGCAGTCTGATCCCTCGAGGAAGAATAAGCAACCGATGGAATCTGATCCATTTTCCCTAAATAAAGAGGGGGATCTCAACATCACTGAGTGAACCCTGTCCCCCGGAGGTTACCCCACCAATGAGTGAACTTTCCACTGAAGACTGATTCATGTACATATCTGAATTGAAGTCTGAAGAGGAAGAAGGCCTTATTCACTAGCGTGTACAGAGACAGCCTATCTCCGAATCTGAAGAAGAAGAGAGAAGAGCTTTGTTAATAAAGGAGCTAGTAAGAACTAGAATAATTATCCCTTCTCAGAACTCTGATATTGAAGCTTCTACTCCAATAAGCGTCTATGATGAATTCTCATTCCTTTCCCCTGAAGAAAGAGCATAAGCCCTGGAAGCTCAGAGAATAAGAGATCAACAACTAAAAGATGCTCAGGCAAGCTTCAGGGTCGCTGAAGCCATAGTCAGGGAAGACAGAATAAGAGCCAAGGTACGCAGACATGATGCTGAACAAAGCCTTATGGCAGCTGAAGCAATAGCAGAGAAGGAACTCGTCGCTGAAAACTTGAAAGTTAATCCTATCAGAGCACAAGAAAAGATCTTACAAGCCTTGAATAGAGAAAAAAAGGAAGCCAAGGAACCAAGAAATGAAGAACTGGAGTGGTGCAAGAAAAATCTCAACTATCATATCTCTCCTGCAACAATTAAAATGCAACTATCGAAGGAAGAAATTCAAGATCTGGTCCAAAGATAAAGGTATTTATGTTCAGAGGACAGAAACGTGAAAAAGTAGAACGTCAGTTTCTAAAGTTCTATGGTTTCTCTGAATGGTTGGAAATCAGAGATGCCATTCGGAAATCTAAATCTCAATTCAAAGATGTTGTTGAAAGACATCGACCAGCTTCTGCAAAGGATATCTCAGTACGTGACTGTTCCTCCTCTACTCTCAAAATCAAAAAAGAAAATATCAAAGTCCGATACGGAAGAAGGTCCATCGTTCAGGAATGAACATGAGACAAAATTTGATGCTGAAAGTCTTTTCTCCCATCTTATTATCCCTGATATTTCAATGCTCAAGACATCCCTGCCAATTCAGAGAGAGTTTGAAGAATACGAAATAATAAGCATTCCTGAACCAGGGATAACATTCAAGGGTAATGACGGGTCTATGAAATTCCTCAGGAATAAGAAGATAAGTATCGCTCCAACAAGACTTCTCAAGTTCCTATATTACAGCTGTTGGGTATACAATGACCCACTTTACATTCAGAAAGGGATCCTCGAGAAAGAACTACTAAGAAGAAAAGAGCACGTTGAACGCTACCGAAAATCCAATTCTTGATTTTCTTCTTTCCTTAGTAATTACTTTAGTGTATTGTACTTTACTTCAGTTATTGTAATTTCATTTTCAGAATGTAATTCTTCAGATTGATTTGATTAATGAAATTCAATGAAGTACTTTACTCCATCTGTGTACTGAAAAAATCCCTGAAAATAGTAAAACGGGACAATGAACATATGAGTTCTAAACTTTAGATCTCTAAATACTCACTGATATTACACTTTGTGATCAATCAGTGAATGTACTTTATAGCTTTTACACTTGTAAAAATTGTGATTTCATATCCTTATAAAAGAAACTCAATTAAGATAGTATATCAGCTGAAAAAGATCTCACAGATTAGTACTTAGAATTCTTTACTTTAAAATTTCTAAGGCCTTACTAATCCTTTCAAGCAATTTTCCTATGTTGCTTAATCATAATCAAATAGGGGGAGATTGTTGATCCAAACTCCTTTCGGTGATTTGAATATGATTCCTTTATGTACTTAGTGAAAATTCCAAGAATAGGTTACTGTTCATATTCAGCGATAGCATACACTAATTGCACTCAGTGATCGTTGAAGATCAGGAACACTGTCATATCCCCAAAGATCTGAAGAACAACCCTCACACCACAAGACCATTCAGTGATAGTCGAAGACCTAGCTGAAGATAGAGATGAACAGCTCGTGATCTGAAGCGGTCTAGTGATAGCAATGTCCATCTACCTGAAGTGTGAGATCTTGCAAAGCCTCAGTGATACCCGAAGACTTCATCCTTGAAGATTCTGGTTCAGTGATCAAGTGGGGCCTACTCAGCAAGATCAATGTTGATCTTATCCTCGATGCACAAATGCCAAACCCCCGTGCCTTGTTAGAAAAGGACGTATGGATTGTCTCTTATGTCCCCATCAGATCTTATTTGGTTACTGTTCATATACGGCTAAAAGCATGGTTGCTTTTTAGACAAAGGACAAGTTTCAAATAGAAACTTGACACGTTGCATATACCTTTTGCTTTACATTAAATGCAACGGGTATAAATAGATGAAGACCCCTTCTTCATCTTTATGCATACTAAATTTCTTGAACCTCCACTTCTATTTCTTATCTTTCCTTGTGCATCAAACTTAGTGATTTCTTAAGTTGTAATAGAATAGGTTTAATTACTTGTTCTTATTACGCTTGCAACTGTAAATTTGTTTATTCAATATAAACTTATTTAAAAACTTAAAAAGCTTGTGTTTGTATTCAACCCCCACCCCCCTCTACAAATTGTTTCTTTATCCTTGAACTCTTGTAGACTCCTTTGGGACCAACATTAGAGAAATGAACGACTCTTGACGCAATCTAGGTTACGGGCCAAGTCGCCCTTACACAGTAAGCCCCCTCACATATATAATCGCATTTGATAAGGGTGTTATTGATGTGATACTATAATCCATCAATATCATCACATGTGATATTGTTGATCCAAACTCCTTTCAGAGATTTGAATATGATTCCTCGTTATACTTAGTGAAAATCCAAGTTTAAGTTACTGTTCAGATTCAGCGATAACGTACACTGATTGCACTCAGTGATGGCTGAAAGTCAGGAACACTATCTGAACTCAGAAGATCTGAAGAACAACTCTCACACCAAAGACCATTCAGAGATATTCGAAGACCTATCTGAAGAAAGAGATGAATACTCATGAAGGCAGTTCAGTGATAGCAACGTTCTTCTAACAGAAGTGTGAGATCTTGTATATGCCTCAGTGATACCTAGAGTATTCATCCTTGAAGACTCAGTATCATCGATCAAAATGAAGCCTACTCAACAAGATCAAAGTTGATCTTATCCTCGATACACAAATGTCAAACCCCCATACCTTGTCAGAAAGTACGTACGGAGTTACTTGATTGTCTCTCCACGTGCTCACCAACTCTGAGTAGGTCACTATTCATATTCGGCTAAAAGTTTAGTTGCTTTATGAACAAAGGACAAGTTTCCTATTGAAATCTGACACATGACATGTACCCTCTGACTTGCATTAAATGCAACGGGTATAAATAGATGAAGACCTCCATCCTCATCTTCATGCATGCTTATCTTTCCTTTAACCTCTGATCTTATTTCCTTCTTACCTTGTGCATCAAAAGTACTTAGTGATTCTAAGATTGTAATAGAATATGTTTTATACTTGTTCTTATCCCACTTAAAGTCAGTAAATTTGTTTATTTCGATAAACATCTTTAAAAACCCTAAAAGTTGTGTTTGTATTCATCCCTCCCCCCCCCCCCTTCTACAAACTGTTTCTATAGTTATACACTCTTGTAGACTCCCTTGGGACCAACAGATACTAATCATAGAAGTAAACGACATTTGACACAACCTAAGTCTCAAGGCACGACATCCGTACACCACCTACTCCCCTCACGTGTATTATCACATGTGATAAGAGTGTTTTCGCGTTCTCATAAAATGGTGGTGTTCTCGTTTGAACCTCCACCTATATATATATATATATCATATATATACAGAGAAAGAGAGATAGGGGGGCAATCTTTTAGAAACTTTTTAAAGAGTATAAACTTTTGAAACCAAAGGGAAAACCAATATAAATAAAAAAAAATCATAATTTTTTTATATCAAATGTTATGATTGCAGATAGCGTTTTACATGTGTTTGTGTTTGTAGGAAACAAAATATTAAATTTAAAGAAAACCGATGGTTCGCTTATTTGTTTCACCTTATGAATTTTGTTTCATATGTGAAAGTAAACCAACGTTTTTTGTTCACATATAATATTTTGTCCTATGAACACAAGCATATGTGAAAAATATCTTAAATCATAACATTTGATGAAAAAAAAATTATGATTTTTTTTATTTTATATTGGTTTTCCTCTTGGTTCTCAAAGTTTCTACTCTTTACAAACTTTCTAAATGAAGGAGCCTATATATATATATATATATATATATAGAGAGAGAGAGAGAGAGAGAGAGGGATGATCAAATACAAACTCATATTTATGTACAAACTATACAAACTGGTTCAAATCAATATAAAAATAATTTTTTTCATGATTTTTTTCATCAAATGTTATGGTTTAAGATATTATTGCACATATGTTTGTTTCACCTTGTGAAAAAAATTACACGTGAAATTTTACATTATGAAACAAAAACATGTGAAACTTTTTCATAAAAAAATATATGAGAAACTTTCAACTTATGAAAACAAATACATGTGAAACTTTTACATTGTGAAACAAACATATGTGTAATAATATTTTAAATCATAGCATTTGATGAAAAAAAATCATGAAAAGGTTATTTTATGTTGATTTGAACCGGTTTGTATAGTTTGTACGTAAATACGAGTTTGTATTTAAACTTCCCTCCCAACTAGGTTAATGGATTTTTCTTGTGGAGGGGAGGGGGATGAATAGATGCAAAAATGTGAATGGCACATCCCAAATAGACTCGTTCTTGACATTTTATAAGCCTTGAGTCTATGTAAAACCATGGGCTCTCGATAAGTACGAAAAAAACTCGATAAATGTTTTTCATTAGTAATAAAATTGAATACAGGAAATGCTAATAATTCATGGAGTAAAGAAATCTTATTTTTTTATCTTTATATAGATAAGAAAATACTTAAGATTTACGTATTGCTTATTAGGTAGGGGATGTTTGGTAGTTGCTGGATGGTATAGAGTGTAACAACCACGATTCTAAAACAAAGGTATAACATACTATTACTTTAAAACACAATCGAATCCAAACATAATTGGTCCCAAAGTAAACTTAATCTCAATTGTTTCCAGCGGAAATAACAACTAGCTACTTAGATTTATTACAACTTCTTTCTAACTAGGCAACTAACTATACAAGTAGCGCCTCACTTCTAACCTGTCCAAGCTCACAGCTTCCCTTTCCTCTTATTGATGCTCTCTGTCATATGCCTTCCTGAAAATGGTTTTCAGTTTATAAAAGAGAGGGTTAGACCAAAAGGCCTAGTGAATTCCCCATAAACAACAGTTAATATGCATGACAGTTATAAGAGAAAAACGGTTAGTCATGAATATCAACCCACACTTTTAAATACCTTTCACGTACCTGTTGCAACAGTACACCCACCTTTTTCACACACACCATGACCTTAAATGGGCACACATCGCCCAATTTGAATGATTTAAAACAATTCAATCTAAAACATTCATTTATAAAAGTTTAGCACACGAAGGGAACTCGCCTGAATTGCCAAGCCACTTAGATCACTCTCCGACTATGTACACACCAACCGAACATTTGATTTAGATCAATTAACTACAAGTTAATGACCCAATTATACATACACACATCCCACCTATAAACCCCTTAGGCTAGCACACCACTTAACCCACTTAATTGACCTTTAAGCAAAAACTCCAAAATGCTGAAACATTGAGTAACGCGGCTTGCCGCGTGACTTGAAGCTGCGGGCCAGGTCGCAGGACTCACTCTTCGTCCTGCACTTTCCTGCTCGAACCAAAAACCCCAAAAACACCATTCTTACCAATTCCAGCCACAACGCAAACATGAAACTTTCCCCAAAGATTTATAGAACCAACATTAACCACTACTAAACCATTTAACCCATTTCGTCCATTGATTTCATGGTATTTCATCTCCATGGATGAGCTCAAGGTCATCCATGGTGGTTTCCGTTGATTTCAACCCCTTAGGTTGAAACATGAATCCCAATACTTGAAGAATACTTAAGTACTCCATCTACTAATCCCATAAACACTGATTTGAAAGTTTAATCAAACATATAACACTCAAACCATAAAACCTCATGGTTTTACTCCACCCAATAACTCAACTAAGCAAGAAGATGAAGAGGGTGAACTTCCATGCCTGAAATTTATTGCTAGGCACTTGTTCCTTTAAGGTTTTCTCCTCTTCTCCTTGCTTCTCTTCAAAATCGCACCAAGCAAACACACACACGCTAAATCAGCAGCAATATCCAAGAAATGAGGTAAAATGAGAAACCCTCCTCTCTTCACCCTATTTATACCATGGGCCCTTAACATAATAAGCCCTAGCCCATCAACCTAATCAGATCCAAGCCCAACTGATTAAACTTATAACCCAAGGATTAGCAATAAGGTTTCGGGTTATTACATAGAGGCTCTGTATGATATAGTGCAGAATGAAAAATGATTGTTTGGTAGCTGCTCTGAATGGACAGTCTGAATAAGAACAAATTACCATTTTAACCCTCAAACACTAGAACACGTCCTCCAATTTTCTTTCGTGTTGTTTAGTTGTTTTTTCATTAAACCCTATTTTTTCTTAAAATTTGTTCAATCAATAATAAACAATAATATTTATAATTTGAAAAACCCAAATACACAATTCATTGAAAAAAAATCACTTTTTTCAACAAAACAAGAAGAAAGAACATGTGGAAGCAGAGATGAAATGATGGAGGATAAAAATGGAATCATTTAGCAAGCAACAAATGGAAGATGGAAGCTGATTCACCGCCTCCTGTCACCGCCTTCATCATTTTCTATTTTCTTTTTGCCACTTCATCATTTGTTCTTTGATAACAATAGTTCAGATCTACGATTTGCCTTCGTCATTTTTTCTTGTGGTTGTTGTCATGGTGGGAGGGTTATAGAGAAATTACAATCCTCAGTTGGGATTCGGTTGAACATTGGAAAATTATAAAAAAATTATGGGTTTGATTTCAAAGTTTAGGATATTTAGCAGCCTAACAAGATGTGAGGAAGGAGGAAGTGACCATGTGAGGGGAGAGAGAGAGTGGAAAATCGCTCAGAGGCAAAAATAAATGATTTAGATGATTTTGGTTTTTGCCAAACAGCCTCCACATCTGAGCGAATCAGACATAGGCTTTGGATGGCTTCATCCAGAGCTAAATAAATAGTCCTGTAATTAACAACCAAGAGTATATATATAGTATTAGAACCAAGAATGGTTTTGAAATCCTAAAATAAAGATATGAATTTAACCATCTCCTATGATTGGTAAGTTTTTTAAAAGTTAATAATTTTCTTAGGTCATAACAAGAAATATATATTGTTTTGATACAAAAAGAAAACTCGTCCGGAGGAAGTAATCGAGAGAGTTAATAAGAGATCAATGATAAAGAAGATTATTAAGGTTTGTAGACAAATAGAGAAATGATGATTACTGAGAATGTGAAAGAAAAAGATGATTAGTTAAGCTCCAATAAGAATAAATAATAAATGAGACTTATAATCTGCAAAGCTCGGAATGGTTGTTTGAGCACTTAAATAGAATCTTTTGATGCGTAATGGAATCCCAATGAAAGATGAGAAGTCAAATAATTGATGGACATATTCGAATTTCCTTTTCCTTCTTTTCTTACTCTACTAAAATAAGATGTCAAGATTAAAAGTTTATGGAACATGACATATATAAGATGCGGTATCGAATACATTTAGTATGGAATATTTATTGATTAATCGCAAAATAATGAAACACGCCACTCATGAGCACAATAAATAAATCCTCAAACAATAGTACAATATCATATGTAAAAGCAAAAATAGATGCAATAGCCAACAAAACTATTACGCAAACAACATAAGCAAATAACAATAATCAATAGAAGCAGATTTACATAAAACTATACAACAAAACATATAGTAATAACAAATACATGAGCTTAAAGTTGTTATCCTTTCTATTTTCTTCTGAATTGTAATCTGTTAATATATTTTTGAACCTTGTTATCTACTAATTTTTTTTGCATCTTTATTATATGCTACAATACTTTGAGTCCCTTTAACGTATTATTTTTTAAATTATTACGATATACCTTGCCCCTTCTAGATGGCTCTGGTCCCAAATTCATATTTATTTTTATTTGAAGACCAGGTACAATAAAAGATATAAACTACAAGATCAAGGTATCTACTTAAAGTTAAACACAAACAATCCGTTTTAACAAGTCAAAATCAAAGCGATTGAATACACATAAATACGTATATGATAAAACATGATTAAAATTGAAAATTCAGGGTCGATTTAGTTTAACGGAATGCTTTTTTAAAAATTTGATCTTCGTTGAAAGATTTGTAACTGAAAGAGTTTTGAATTAAAATGATTTTAAATTTTTGGTGTGTATGATTTATAGAATTTAAAATATAATTAAATTACATTTTTATTAGTCATTTATAAAAACGAATAATAAATAATTAAATTAATTTTTTATTAATTAATTATTATAAAACAAAAGCTCTTAATATATTATTACAAATCAATCCCATAAAATTAGAGGATTTTAATTTGGATCTTTACTTTTAACAAATGAAAATAAGAAAAATTTTCCGTTGCCGGGACTTGAACCCGGGTCTCTCGGGTGAGAGCCGAGTATCCTAACCAACTAGACTACAACAGACTGTTGACTAAATTTCTATAATAATATAAATAAAGCCAGAGAAAAGAAAGAAACGTGATTTTTTCTCATCAACTTTATTTTCAAAATTTAAAATATTTTTGATTAAACTTTACTAATTTATTTATTAGTAAATGTTTTATTTTCCTTTTTCTGATTTTATCTTGTTAAAAATTATAACTGATTATTACTGAAATCTTTTGTTTAAGTCAAATGTATTATTTTTAGACAAAGATAATAAATATATAATGAAAGGTGTTTGAATGTGAAATTTCTCAAATAATGGTTATTACAAAACCTGAATATTCAAAACTTAAGATAATCCAACCTGAATATTTAAAAATTAAGATAATACATTGTTTAAATTAGGGAAATTTTTAAAAAACTCAATAAATTATTCCATTTTGAACGGTTAAGTTCTTAAACTATTTTTTTGATTAAAAAAACCCTTAAACTTTCTTATGTTGTATGATTAAGTCCCTGAACTATTGATTTAAATGAAAAAATCATTAAAATTTCTTATTTTGAATGATTATCCTAAACATTTTTTTTAATAAATAAACTATCGATCTTTTAAAAATTAGTTACCTACATATTTTTTTTTAAATAAGTTATTTGTAACTCACTGTAAAAGTTTTAAAGTAAAATAAACTTAAATCAGTTTAACGTTCCAAAAACCCTATGCAATTAAAACCCGTAGCAAACAATGGTATTGCTCTCCCTCGTCACTCCCCACACCCCAACGTTGTCCGTTCTCCATTTCGCCTAGCACGTTGTTGACCTCTGTCATCGATCTTCCTCTTTTTGATCTATTTTTTTATCCATCATAAGAGGGATAATCAAAAGATAACCGATTAAATGTAGTTTATTTATGTTTAGAAGCTGTAAGTAACCAATTTTTAAAAATTCGATGGTTTAATTTGTTGAAAAAAAAATCAGGGACTTAATAATTCAAAATAAGAAAGTTTAATGATTTTTCTCTTCAAAATGGAAAAATTTAATGGTTTTTTAATTCAAAAAAATAGTTTAGAGACTTAACCATTCAAAATAGAATAGTTTGTTGGATTTTTTCAAATAATAATTTCACATTATATGAATTACGTTTGAAATAACTATACAATAAAACCTGAATCGTTTATTAAGTAGTTATCATGTCATCTAAATCATGTATACAATAATTATATCATGTCGCTTAATTAAAACGCCAAAAGGAACTCTTGTATCACATGACTTTTAAGGCACTCGTATTTCACGAACAAATTGATGCATAAAATAAACTTTATTATATGATCGATAATGAGATAAACAAAACTAAAGAAACCAAAATTTTGTATTTGAAAACCAAGCACAAATTAAGCTATCTCTTCCCTCTTGGCTTTAGCACAAGATGAGAGACTTTTCTTCCCTATCCATCTAAAATGTTTACCCCTTTTGCATAATATCCACTCGGAAACGAAAAATAACCATACTCTGGTGATATCCGATACAGTGTCATAACGTAGAAAACCACAGATCCGCTAAATGGGGTTAGGATTAGCGGCAAAAAACGCTAAAGCACCAACAAATGGTGCATTAATATAGGTTGTGGGCTCAGATTTTTTAAAATCAAGTCGATCATCCTCATACTCATCGTCATCCTGGGGTCCACCGACCAGGGCCCCAAACAAAATATTTGGATTAGGGTCAGACGAGTTACAATAAATGGATCCTTCTTTACACCCGATAAATTGTGGATGGTCTTTGATGGAGGGTATGGACGAGCCTCGATGATGAATCCGTTGCGGATACCTATCACTATACCCTACCATATACGACATCCCTTTCGGGTTTTCCCCTAGGATGTAATCCACTTGGCGTTTAGCCATTACACGAAGCTTAGTGGGTCCCAAACTTATGGTACCGCAATTTATGGAGGTTGATGATCGCTCTAGGTATTTGGCATAAGCTAACAAGAGGAATGTGATTGAAGTCGAATGTTGTAAATTGCTTCCACCCGGCCGATAAATTAGGCCTCCCGGAGTGTATGCAATGTGAGACGAGGACGATTCGGGCATTAGTGTGCACATGAAGCTATCCGCGGATGCTTTGTAAGACTCCAAATCATACAAGTTATCTTCCAAAACTTCCTGTATTCAAAATCGAGAGAGGTTATTGAAATTTCAACAACTAAAAACCACCAAAACAAATGCATTCCTTCTCTTCTTTCCATATTGATGTGAACCTTCCATTTTGTGATGAAATTTTTTTTATGATATTTTATACTATTTTCTCCGTTTCCTAAGCTAGCCTATTTTTTTAGCTTATTGAAAAAGTTTCTTTAGGTTCTCTGTATGCTAGCTTTTTGAAAAACTACTTAAAGTAGCGTTTCAATAAGCTTTTGTGGCTTTTTCGAATTAATTTTTCTACATTTTCTTTTAGAACATTTTACATTGTTGTTTAGTTTATTGGCTACATTTCACCAAATATGACTAGCTTTTCAGCTAGTTTATGAACCTACAAGTAGTTTTTCCAACTAATAACTATCTTATCAACCAATAACAAATTTTTCTTCTTCTGACATATAAGCCAACAACTAGTTTTCCGACTAACAACTATCTTCTAGTCCAACTAGTTTTCAGCTATTTTGCCAAAGCATGGTGCAAGTAAATAAGATCCATAGTCATATTTTTTGTTTTTTTTGTCATAAACCAAACAAATATAACCCATAAAATTAAAATTGAAAAATGATGAAAACCAGATCGTTTAGATCTAGACCAAAAACATAAAAAGTATAAAGAGATTGAGAGTTGATGGTATGTACCTTGGAAACAAGAACATTAAGGCCAGCATGCTTATTGTCCCATCCAAACTCATTAATATTTTCATCAGCACCCAAACTTTTAGCATTGCTTTGTATGTAATCCAGGTATCTTTCATCCCCAGAAGCCCTTTTTAACCATGCTGCTCCCCATAACAACTCATCCTGCCAAGTACCATAAATGTATTTGTTTTCACAAAAACAATTAACGATTGTCTTTTTAAATGTAATTTCAAGAATATAATTATATAAATACATATATGTACTTGCCTGATATCCGTCAAAATCACAGTAAAATGGGCAAGCACCATCCTTTACGTTTGTGTTATCGCTGTAGGCCCCCCTGTAAGTATCAGCAAAACCGAAAACTCTAATGGCTGTTCTTAGGAGGGTGTCCGAGTAGCCAGGATCAGAAGATTTAAATGCTATAGATGAAGCGGCTAAAGCTGCTGTTGTCTCTCCAGCCACATCTGAAGCTGGGTTTGGTGCTTCCACCGTGTACACGGTCCGAGCCGTGTCCATGTCCTCTGGCCTTTCCCAACAGTTATGATCATTAATTGGATCACCAACCTATAATAAATTTTCAAATTAATTATGCATCCAAAGTTCTAGATTCTAAAGTAATATATTGGAATTCAAATATTCAAAACTAATAGGACTCAAAAAATTACATGATTATGCATAGACATGTTTTCAATACAAGATAACAAAAAGAAGAATCAAGGTTCTTTTGTTTCTAAAAGATAGGAAAAAAGTCTTTATAAGCAATAATTAGTTTCTTTCATTCAAACTCTACAACTTCCAATTTTCTATTTAGAAAAAACAAAGACCTACAAAAAAAAACTTGTAGTGTTAGCTCAAATGGTAATAATGTTTAAGCCTTTAATGCTCCGGACACCCATGGTTAACAAAAAAAAGGACCTACCGATAATTTTATGTAACAATAGCATCAGACACAAATATTCATTATTCACTTATATCAATTTAATATAAATTTTAACTGTTTCAGCACTACAAAACGGATGAGTTTTATCCAAAGTAATCACATAAGGAAATTTCCGTCATTGATTTACCAACGGATCACTCAAAGAATAACAAAGGTTCAAGAATCCGATGTTTTTTAAGAAAATACCAACGAATCACCCAGAAAATACCTGATTTATCACTATTCATTCATTGATTTGAGTTTCTCACCAACAATTTATCCACCATCTTTTGTGAGAAATCACTTTACATAAAAAAAATCCATAGGTAAAAAGTCTTTCATTTTAACAGTGAGTTAAACCTACAATTGAAAGCTAAAATAGTAAACAAATTGGTACGTCTTTTTAGTGGCACAAAATCAGGGACGGATGCAGTATGATAAAGGGGGGATCCAAGGACCCTAGTGAATTCTTTATAAAAAAAATTATACAGGTTAAAAAATATTAAAAATACTAAATTTAGCCTTATGTCCCCCAGTAAAATTTTCCAAGGGACCCCATCTTGCCAGCGATTGACAAAACACTAAAAAATTCTCTTGAAATCAATAAAAACACCGAAAAAGTCTTTCAAAATCGACAAAAACACTAAAAAAAATCCCTTGAAAGTTGAAATCAACTAAAAAACTTAAAAAATTTCCCGAAACACGTAGGGTGAATTTATGAGTATTTAGTCTACCTTAATGGAACCCCAATGGATAAAAATCATGAATCCACCACTGCCCACAATATTAGCTAGAATGGGGCTATTTTTCTTTCTTCTAATTACCATATGGTATATCCGACATTTTTGATGCAATTGCTTTATGGGGTCCATGAAATATGCTGCCTACAGAATTGGTGGCACCTACAGATTGATGATTTATAAACTTTTGCCATTTTATATTAAGAATTCCATTTTTTTAAAGAAATTGGAGGGAGGGCCCACATATGTATTAGGTTTACCCTTCACGGGTTCACTTTCCAACAACATGACGTGAATAAATCCAACAAAATATATTCAGAACTCAGGCTCACGGGTCGTTCTCCAAAACCATCCAACTATTTGGGAGCATTTGGTTTACGGAATGAAATTTGATGGAACTGGAATTCGTTAAAGAAATTTGACTTCGGAAGAATTGGAATGGAATTTGACCACGCGTTTGGTTGGTATTGATTGGAATGAAATCTGCCAAAAGAATTAGAATCTTCATATTTGTTTGGAGGAAGGTGGGATGGCAACTGTGATGACGACAGTAAACCCTGGCCAACGCCCCTATCCCAGCACCTCTTCCACCCACCTCTTTCGCACCGTAAGAGGGGGGGGGAGGGGGGAGGGGGGGGAGGTACTTATAAAGACGACAGTAGTGAAATGGTGGTGAGTGGTGGGTTGAAGGTTGGGGCTGGTAGCAGTAGTGATAGGGGGTTAGGGTGGGGGCATGACAGTGACAATATTAGCTGGTCGTGGTGGAGGCAAAGGGTGGACAGTGTTGGTTAAATTAGATGCAATGGGATGAAATCAAATCCTTCATTGATGCCAAGGAATGATGAATTCCTTAATTTGTGGAATTCAAAGGAACTCAAAGGATTTCATCCATTTAAATATGTGAACTAAACTAATGAACTGGAAGTCAGTCAAAGGAATTGATCATTCCAATTCATTTGAATTATGCGAACTAAACAACAACTAACCCAATAAATATTTAATGGTAGGATGTATGTAAATTTTGCCTCTACCCCTTATTGGCTTAGTGAAAATCCTCGGTTTCCAAAACATATGAGAGTGTGTGTAAAGAAGCAACAAGAATTTAACAGAAAATACATACGTGAGGGAAGCAGGTTAAACGAACCTAGTATAAACAACTACTACAAGATGAGAAGCTAATACTATGTAAAGAATATATCCTTAATTAGATCTATAGAAAGGAAATGGAAGAACTAAAAGAGCCCTTAAGAATAAATAAAAGGTTCCAAAATTGAAAATATATGTAAAAAAAATGGTTCAAATCTAGCCGATATAAAACTCAACACTATGTATAGTTAGATGTTATCAGTTCATTTGAGGATCATCATTATTAGTTGCAAACCATAAGGGTTGTAACGTACTGATAAAGACCCTAAGAGATGTGGTGGAATATTACACAAAACATATATCTAAGTTGTGAGTTTTAAGTGGAGGCATTGTGCAAGTGTATATATCTTGTGTTTTATACTATCTAAAACATATTTTGGATATTTTTTTTGGAAAATGAATTCAAATAAAAGTTAGTGGTTATATTTTCATAATTTTTTAATTACAAACTCTAAAAAGAACAAGCAAATGACAATGCAAATCAAACCAAACACATCTTCTATATCCTAAGGATTTGGAAGGACAAGATGTACGCAATCTTTTCCTCTCCTCTTAAATATACTTACCGGTGCACAAATGAGCACCTAAGGCATCAATTACATACAAGATGTACTTAATTGTAAATTAATTGAGACAAACATATATTAAATTTAATTAAGTTTATAAAAAGGAGAAAACCTAACAATAAATATTAAAGAAATTGGCCAAAATAGCCATTTATCTCGCATAAATTGGTCTGCCCAAGATGCTAGAAACGGGCAACGTCGTGCGGGCAAACCAAGCCAACCAAGGCCTAGGCCACAAGGCAACGTGAGTTATTTTTCTACCGATTTATCAAATATCACTACTTTTGTAAGTTCTACATCCGTCACTTGCGGACCCAGCTGAAAAAATTATCAGATTTGACCCAGGTCCGCAATTGTGAAAACTGGGTCTGCAATTTGATTTTTTTTTGTCTTTTAGCTAGGTTCACAAGTAGGGAATGTGGCACTTATAAAGATAGTGATACCTGGGTAAATCAGAGAAAAAATGAATAATAGACCAACTTATATAAAAGGAATGACTATTTTAACAAAATATTTAGGAGGTAAACTTAGGGGTGTAAATGATACGAGACAACTCGCGAGCTACTCGAGATCGACTCGGTCAACACTCGACTCGAATAGGCTTGACTCGAACTCGAACTCGACTCAACATATTAACGAGTCGAGTCGAGCTACGCAATACTCGACTCGTAAAGCTCGTGAGATACTCGATTATATATATATATATATATATAATTAGTTTTAAAATACAATCAGTTTTATAAAATAATTTGTAAAACATAATATAATAAAAAAATATCTTACATTTTTAGATACTTGAACAAAATTGTGAATTTTATAACTATTAAAACTAATCAATTATTTTTTTAGTAAATTATAAATGAAAAAAGACAAAGAAAACTACAAAATGTTGGTAACTTGTCCCACATTGGAAGAGAGATGATAAAGTAAGAGTTATAAAAAGAGGGTGAGGAGAATGAAAGTTTCAACCTTAGTTTTTTTGATGATGAAGATTGAGGTGCACTTCTTTAGTTTATAAAATTAAAGAAAACACCTCTAAGTTTAAAATTTATAAGAGAAGACCCAAAAAAATTAAAATTCAACGGATGAGTCTGGTTCGAGCTTGATTCGAGTTTGAGTTCGAGCTTGGTTTGAGCTTCAAACGAGTTCGAGTTCGAGTTTAAAAAATTGCAATCGAGTTCGAGACGAGTTTAGTTTTTAACTACTCGCGAGCTTTCGAGTCGAGTTCGAGCTTAAGAAATGGCTGTCGAGTTCGAGTCGAGTATACTGATACTCGAACTCGACTCGTATTATTTACACCCCTAGGTAAACTCTAAGTTTGTGGAACATGAAAGACAATTTCTAGTGCCCATAGATAATTAACAAAGGTGGTGCATTGCATCTTACCATTTTAATAAAAAATAAAATCAAATAAAGAACACGATCACCATGTTAGATGATATTGTCATTCTCACCGAATACCCGCTAACGGATTTTCATACTTTGGGTAGTGGATAGCCCATGCGGATGACGACATTCATTTCATATTTTATTACTTTCAGTTTCAATTTAAATGTCCATATTTTTATTTTTATTTATCTCAAAATAAGTGTTTACTTTTAAAAATAAACAATCAAATTTTCGAATTTACCTTAAATAAATACACGAATATTTAAAATGTGTGAGGGAAGAGAAGTTAAATAAGAATAAATATGTCATTTGATTTAACAAAAAATATAATTATTATGCATGTCTAAAACTATGTGTCATTTCGATTGTGGACACTTAAATTGGGACGGAGTGAGTATTTTGTTAAATGACATGTATTAATTATTATTGTGAAGAGTTCTTATAAGAACTAATAAAATTTTAATTTTTGTATAAAAAACTTTAGTTTTTATCATGAAATTTGTATGAAACAACTATTTTCTAGTTCTTTTTATGTATATATTGAGTTTATAATAATTATTAATGTTTGAAAAATATACAAAACCAAGAAAAAGAAGGTTCTTATGGACTTTTATATAAGTTCTTAAATTAATAATATTAGTTAAAAATAAAGTGACAACAAAATATGTAAAAATAAGTTATTATAAAAACCTTCCTTAAAGATACTAACTAAACCACCTAAAAGTAGATGACATACAAACCAATATAATAATAATAATAATAATAATAATAATAATAATAATAATAAATTTTAGAGTTTCAAAAGAGACAAATTTAGTTATATCCAACCCATCTCTATGTTTAAATATTATCAAGAAAAAGTTTATTTGGATCACCGTTATATATTATCTATTTGTACCATACCAATTAATCATGGGACAAAACTTGGATTTATATGTAAAGCTTTCCCAGCATTCTAGTTTTATGGATTTTTTTTTTAATTATCGAAAATGATTAAAAATCCTACTTTACAATTAGAAATCAACAAATTGTTCCCATCAAAATACACAACATGAACACTATATTTTGTAAAAAGTGATTTTGTATCAGCAGTGAAAACATAAAATTTACTGCTTTTTGGTCATTTTTCTAAATACTAGTTACTTATCAAACTGTTTCCATCTAACATGAATTTCTAAGACCATATTCCATTGCAAAGAACCAAAAACATAAATATATGCTGAATTCAACTTATATAGACTTGAGATCATGTGAGACTATATTGTTAGAGACCATATTTTTATACTTGAAACTTCACAACAAAACACTGTGAATGTATTTTTGCTGTGAAAGTTCGAATGTTTTTATCTTCACAATGTTTTGTTGTGAAATTTCAAGTGTAAAAATGTGGTCTTATGGGGTTTGGGCTCACGAAAACCCAACCCTGCAAAAGTTTTTAATCTTTCAACATACAATCGAAGTCCAACATCAGGGTATAATTGTTTATCATGTAAGTTGTTAGAGTCCCACATCGGCTAGACTTGGACAATTTCTCCTTTATATATATTGGAACCTCCCATTTCTTCTGAAGAGCTCTTTTGAAGATTCATTTAGGGGTTTCACATATCCTAATATAAGTTTATCTTTTTATGTTTTTAACTTCTAAAATATATCAATTATTGTAGTTTTATGTGGCCTATGACCATAAGAATTATTAATTAATAAAAATTCAAGTCCAACACCAAAATTATTTATCATGTAGAGCCACATAAAGGGGGTTCAACTACTGTGCTACACCATGTCACATGTATTACCAAATTATCCTCACCTACACCCAACTATTACACCAGCCAATTATAATTTAGCACTTAATACTACTATCACAAAATGCAACCACTATTTAAAATCGTACCTGTACAAAAATCCGATCTGGTTGTGCCACCGTCTTCAGCAAATAATCAGTGGACCATCTGATCGCCACCAGCGCATTCCTCAGTTCTGCTGGCGGCATCATTTCACCAAACTCAATCACACTCCACGCCAGCATTGTCGTCGTAAATGCCATAGGGAAACCAAATTTGACATTATCTCCAGCATCATAGTAACCGCCGATGAGGTCGACATTGACGGCTGAACCGTCACCAAGTCCTGAATTCCTGCGCCAACTGATCCTCTGGTCGTTAGGAAGGAAACCAGATCTCTGGCCTTCAAAAAACATGATTGATTTGGAGAGCGCTTCGCTATAGATTAAGTAACTGGAATTACAAAGAGAGAATTGAAGAATTAGAAACAAAAATGGGAGAAGATGAAGACGAGAGAAGAAGAAGAAATGCTTCATGTTTCTTTTTGGCGCTTAATCCTATAATGGGGGGAATGTGTAGATGAGGGGGTTTTATATATAAATTAAAATAAGAGTAAATTACGTTTTACATCCTTGTCGTTTGCTAAAAAATGTGATTTTCGTCCATATGGTTTAGATATCACGGTTATAGTCCCTATAAGTTGTAAATCATTGATATTTTTGTTCTTATTATTCATAATTTATTACTGTTTCAATTTTTGTGGTTTATAATTCTTTATTATTTTGGTTTCTTGTACATACAAAAGTAAGAATTAGTTAAATGAAAATAATAATAATAAATTATAAACTATAGAGATGAAAACTAAAATTTCTAACCACATAGACGAAAATCGTAATTTTTAACAAATTACGAGGATGAAAAATGTAAAATTTAAAAAAAATTAATTCTGAAGGTTAAAATATTTATATTTCCAGTTTTATATTGTTTATTTAAACGGTTAGAATTAGATATAACTTAAATTAGAATTATTTTACGAATTTTATTTTGTTAGTAGAAGAAAATAAACTACTATTGTGTTAATTAGATAATTACCTTTTAAGTGAACAAATTAAATCAATGTTTAGTTATAAATTTTATTTTGTTAGTAAAAGGAAACAATATTTTGCTGTTATGTTGGTTTTTTATTAAAAGTACTTGTTAACTTTTATCTTTTACTATAATTGTAAAAAAAATTTCTTTTAATGAATCAAATATTTATATTCGTATCAATATATTATCTAACAATTATATTTAATTTTTTAAGGATTTTTTAACATAAAATATTAATTAACGTTTTATTAATTTTGAATAAATTCTTGATTTTTCTTTTTACCAAGTTAATTATTTATATAACAATATAATTATAAAATTTAAATGCATTATTATTATTATTGTTGTTGTTATTGTTGTTGTTATTATTATTATTTACGGGAGGAGCGACCAGATTTTTAACATCAACCCTGAACTATGGATCAAACAAAACTTTTGGATTTATGAGTTGTAATATTATTATGTTATTCAACTTTGGCATTTTTTTTATATATTTCCATTTTATAAAAATTATGTTACAATCATTTCAATCATCTGAAAAAACATAATTTTTTCCTTAGCAAATAAACAGTGTCAATACAATTATATTTATCATTTGGTTTCGTAGAGGAAAGTTCAAATGTGAACTCATTTTTGGTTGTGAACGTGAGGACGAATCTTAGCCACTTATCCGGTCAATAAAGGCGGCTTTGACCTGGTTCCCCTCCTTTAATAATCTCCACCCTCCCATGAATCGCGTCAATTCTCCGTGATCGCGTCCACCATAACCGAAGATGTGTGGCTGAGATTCGTCCTCACGTTCACAACCAAAAATGAGTTCACATTTGAACCTACCCCTGGTTTCGTATATATTATTTATATATAAAAAAAATTAACGGCATTGCTTATGACATTGTGTTTATCGTGAAACTAAAAATAATCTTATGGCATAACAATTAACATGTACGATTTTTCAGAAGTTTGAACTTTGGTGTTTTTAATATAGAGTTATGCAAAGATAAGGGGTATAACTTGTCAATATATGATACTTAAAGGATCTTAAAGATACTTTTATTTTTTTTCAACAAACATCACGGGGAGACGGGGGAATAAGTGCCGACAAACCGGTGATGAAGACAGTTAAAAATCACATGCTGCACAATATGGACCCCACCACTTTTTTACCGCCATAATTATCCAATACCTTTATTCTTCTTTAACTAACAAAACTATAATACTTTTTTATTTTATCAGATTCCTTTTAAATTTCGACTAAATTACAAATATCGTCATCTCTTTGGGGTGTTTTAAAAAAAATCCAAAAACCAAGAAATTGAGTCCAACCGTTTAATCGGAATTTGAAAAAAAAAATCGATAATTAAAAAATCCAGAAATCAAAATGTCAAAAAGCAAGAAATGGGGTATTTAAGGGTCCCTTAATCATCTGAGAGAATCTCTAAATTTTTTAAAAATTAAAGAATTAAAATTTAAAATCTTAAAAATATTTAGATCCATCTCCAACCAATTTTCTATTTTAAAAGAATCAACCTAATTATAATATTATTAAAATATTATAATTATCTATTAAAATATTATTTTTTTCTTTAAATATTTATTTTCAACAATTTTCATTGGTTGTTTCACATTGTATTAGAGCATATCCAAGAGATTCTTCAAAAAAAAATTAAAATAGAGAAGCAAAAATCCAAATCTCCAAAAATAATTAAACTCATCTCAAACAAATTCCCTATTTTGAAAAACAAAGCATTGATAATAATATTAAAATATTGCAATAATCTATTAAAATATTATTTCTCCTTATTTATATATTTATTTTCAAAAAAATTCATTGGTGGTTACATGTAGTAATCATTTTTTGAGTGATCTTCATATTTAAAGAAAAACATCTTATTTCTCCTACTTTCTCCATTTTGGAGATAGTTTTGAGGAATCTCTTTCAGCAAAATTTTGGTTCAAAATCCACATATTTACCATTTTCTTCATTTTGGGAAAGCTCTTGGAGATGCTCTAATCATTTTTGGAGTGATCTCCATATTTGAAAAAAAACTCATTCTTTTTCCTACTTTCTTCATTTTGGAGATAATTTTGAGGAATCTTTTGTAGCAAATTTTTGACTTAAAATCCTCATTTTCTCCATTTTTCCCATTTTGAGGAAGCTCTTGGAGATGCTCTTAGGGTTTTGAATTAGGTACACGCTGGTATTAGAACCGAACCAGATATAATATATATATATATATAATATTTAATACTAAATATTTATATTATTACTTATTTAGTTATTAACCTAAATTTAAACGAGTCTTTTACATAACCGAAAAATTGATGTTTTCAAATAATTAAATTTATTTTAATTTGTAGTATTTTGATTATTTTTATTTAATTGTTGTGTAATTGTTTTAAATGTTATAGTTTGGTACCATTTTTATATTGTAAATTATATATTTTAAAATACCGGGTAACAATGAACATTACCGCAAGTAACCTTCTATTTTTTGGTTCAATTCAGCCTATGGTTTGGTTTGGCTCGGGTTGTGATCTACCTCATGCCGTTTGATTCATATTTTCTATCAGGGCCGTTCCTAAAGGTGTTCGAAATGGTGACATCGCACCGGGTTTTTGATCGTCAGGGCTACGATTTTTTTTAGTTTTTTTAGTTTTTATAATAATAAGGATATATATATATATATATATATATATTTCTAATACCTTTTTGTATTTTAATTATTTATTTATCATTGATATCAAAATATAAAGTTGCCTTAATTTTTTAATTTTAATTTTTATAGACCCCTTAAATTATGTCTTCTTCTTTTTTATTTTTATATATAATGTTTATTATTGATAAAAACTCTTTTGTTAGAACCTTATGAGTCGATTAAAATCCCATATCCGTATTAAATTTTATCCTATAAATTAACTTAATAAAAACAAATTTTAGTTTATTAAACAAAATATTTAGTAAGTTCTTTCTATTAATTAACATCGCTTGATTGTTTAAAGGGCCTCTAGCAAATATTGATTATAAAAATACGATTAGATGATTTTATTTTTAAAATCTCACAAGATTTATCTTCATGAAATAGTAACGTGTAGTTGTTTGTTTTTTGGAAAAATGTACATAATAATATCTATTTATTATAGCAGAATGAATGACTTTTAATCAGAGGTGGCAAAAAGTGACCCAACTCGTCAACTCAACCCATTAATAGAAGATTAGATTGAGATTTTCAACCCGTTTAACTTAAACGGATCAACCCGCCTAACCCGTTTAATAAATGAGTTAGGTTGGGTTGAAATTTCTGACCTATTTTTAACATGTTTTCAACTCATTTACAACATGTTTGCAACTCATTTGTAACATGTTTTCAACCCTTTAATAACGTATTTTCAACCCATTAACAACATGTTTTTAACCCATTAATATATTTTATTTTATTTTTAGTAGTAAATAGATTAATAAATTTAAGATATAAATTTTAATGTTAAAGTGAACCCAAAAAGGAAAAACCCTAGTTTCATTAGATGTTAGAATGTTTGCAAAGTCCAAAAAGGAAAACCCTAGTTCTCTGCTCTCTCTCTCTCGTCTTCGTCAAAATTCCGACCACCCTTACACTCGCCGGCATTCTCATCTCGTCGACGATCAACGTTACTCTCTCTCTCTCTCTCTCCCTCGCCGATTCTCATCTCGTCGTCTCGTCTCGTTTGTCTTCTCGTTCTCATCTCCGACGTATTTATGGTTGTGGACTTGTTGTTTTATTTTATTCATTTAAAATTAAATGGGTCAACCAGGTTGAACCCGTTTATTTAACAGGTTAGGTTGAGAATTTCGTAAACAGGTCAACCCAGATTGAAACCATTTAAGTAGCGGGTTGGGTTGGGTTGAAAATCTCAACCCATTTAATTAAATGGATTGGATTAGGTTGAGATTTTCGACCTGTTTAATAAATGGGTTGAACCCAAACCCAACCAAATCCAAGCTATTGCCATCCTTACTTTTAATATTCACTATGAATAAACTGTTTTGTGGTATATATTGTATTGTGATGTGATTACTTTTACTTTTCTTACTAATTACATTTTTATTGTTATCATTTTTAGTAGATTCATAAGAACAATGAGTTTTTGTAACTTTGAGTCAGAAGTCAAACCATTTGCTAACAATTGTTTTACATGAATAGTGTTGTAATTTGCTATGGAAGAAGGCGCTTCTAAAAAACTTTCACCATCTGCTAACCATCTGCTTTGGTCCTGCAGGTTGGAGAATAAGGCAATGAAACAATTGAATAATGTTGGCAAATGCGGATAGCCAACTCTTGAACTTTATATATTATAGGTAATAAACTTTATTATTTTAAAACATTTTTGTATATTAAGTTGTAAGATTTTCAATATGATATTTTATATTTTGTTTTATTTATTAATCAACCGTTTAATTTATAGTTTGGTATATGTAATTTATAGTTTCAGTATAGGTGAAGCATGGCCTCCAAAAAAATTGGCACGACCCGACCTGCTTTCCATACTAACCAAACTGAACAAAATCAAAATAACATATTAACCAGTTCTTTAGAATTAATTTATGTATATTTGTTTAAACTTATGTTATAATTTTAACAGAATAACATCTTAACCAACTCTTTAGAGTTATTTTGTTTATATTTGACTAACTCTAGATCTTAGGGTTATCTTGAGAATATTTGATGCTAACTCTAGATTTTAGGGTTATATTTTTAGAGTTAATATAGTCTACATTTTTTAGAATTTAGTTAACTAGTATTATACCCGTCCGTTGGTCGGGTATACGCTATGACTTTAAATAAATTCTAAACGTTCCAAAAACAGAGCTCAAACAAAGCGACGATTTATCAACCTGAATAAATCGATAATATGAGAAATATGAGCATAAAGTTATGTAACAAAGGTTTTATCCTAATTCGATTGGCGCTCCAAGTAATACTCCTACTATCTCATAATGTACCCTTATCAAATCCTTCTAGACGGAGATGAAAAGGATCAAAAGCAGTTTCTAAATAGATTCTAAACGTTTCTGAAACATACCTCAAATATCCCTGAATTTTTTTTGAAACAGACCGCAATCAACCCGTATGGACCTGCATTTGATTACAATACTGTATAGTTGCTGTCTTGGGGACAAATATGATAAACAACCCCTACCAAGATTTGGGACAAAGAACCATCTTTATAACCACTTCTGTTTGGTTTTGGATGAACTAGATCCCTCTTTTTCATCTCGGATTTCTTTCTATGCCTTTACCTACACCTGACCACGGTTGATGCCTGAGTTGCATCATGAAAAAAATGAACCACCTAGACTTGTAATGGAATCAGTTAGATTGAATATATGAATATAGCATGTAGATTAGAAAATCAACATTTGATGGTCAAAAGTAGCACCATCCAAGAAGTTTAAAGTAGTTGAGTTGGTTTATGATGCTAGGCTTAAAAAATTTCCCTTTTAAAAATCCTAGATTTGAATCATATTCTTAGCAAAAAGCAGCACCGTGCATAAATTTCATAATGCATTTTTTGATGAATTTTTGCATTGCTTTTTTCACCACTTAAGACCCTAGTGAATAGTGATGATAAGTTACACCTCCGAGGCTCTGATAAAGGATTACATTTTGTAGTTATATTTCTTTCATATCTCCTATAAATAAAAAAGGCTGTTAACGGTAATGACGTGAACGAGGCAGAAGAAAAAGAGCGAAGTTCTTCTCTTAAGGTCAGAACGAAGAGAAAGGAACAGCGCCGTCGTGGCTACAACCTAGCTTGGGAATCTGTCTGAACCAGGGAGTCCTTTAAAAAAGATGTGACCCTCAATGATCGTGATTTAAATATACTAGTAATATACCCAAAAGAATAATCTTGGTTGGTTTTCAGTTTTCAGTTTTAAGTTTCATTCTTTATCACACGATATTAATTTTATGTGGTTTTAAATCACATAACCAATGTAAACAATTCTAGGTTAATATGGTCAATTGTTTTAAAAAAAAAGATACGCTCTAAAGTACGCTTGTTTAATACCTTTTCCTATTCCTGAGCTACCATGAGTTTAGAATCTTCATCGGGGTCTTCAAACCATAACATTTGTTGTTCTTGCATACCAAACTTTTTTTTTTGCATTAGTGGTTTGTATTTTTTGAATTTTTTTAACTTAGTAGTTAAAAAATAAAATCCAAAATTTATGTTTAACATACTCAAAAGACAAATCATTTGTAAACTATGTGTGCTATGATGAAAACATATGGCGACCATTAACGCCAAATTCAACTTCATCCTAACACTTGCACACCACCATATGGATCTGAAGCTCTCAGATACATTGCACCATTTTGCAAAAGAGGCAGTCACTAACATAGAACCAATAGCATCCCAAAACAACATGCCACAACCTTGTCCAAAAGATGGTTCTGATGGTCTTAAAAGTCTAGCAATAATGCATACTTACAACAAACGATATAAAATTGTAATCACCAAATAAAGAGGAACCTTGGAGAACTTTAATGCGGGAGAGATAATGTAACAACAGTGGTTCCACTTTCAATTTTTGAAGCTGACCAATAAGATGTGATTGAAAATGTTCAACCTTCCACCATGGTATGCAGAATAAATTCATGAAATAACAGTTTCTTTCTTGCAAAGCATTAGGGAACTCTAGAAAGTTTTTTAAGAAGCTTTCAATCTTTGTCAATTGTAGGAAGAAATGAGGTCATAGACAATATATTATGATGTATAATATAATTGTATTATGTACTAAATTATGTCTATTGGATCCTTGACCTGCAAAGGGATTTTCTCGGGAACCAATGTCGGCAAGTGACCAAGATCAATCAGTTGAGACTATAGATGTCCAAGCAACCTCAAATGTCTAAATGCAATTTTTTCAAGTATAATTCTAATTGAACACTTGATGAACCGAGGATAGTTTAGAAAGAGACATTCTTTTGCTGCAAAAATAAACAAATAATAAGGGCCAATTAACTGAGTAAGCACTTACCGACAAGAGTCACCACTCTCACTTACCTACCTTATCGGATAACAAAATCACAATAGACAGTACGACTCAATTGTAAAACAATATTGTAATCTAAATGAACATATGTAGAGGTCCAATAGATTTTCGATAATATTGCTACCTGAATGTTTAAGGACTCTAATTTGTTTGCATTAATTGATGCAACTAAGTTGAAACACCACCTTCAGAATAAGGATCTGCACTGCTTCCGGTGCCACAATTTGAAGTGCTACCACCACCAATACCATCACGAGGCCTGGAATATGTTATCTGTCGTATCCTTAAACTGAACGCAATTCTGTCTAGTGGCATTCGATCACAGAATCCATTGACAGCTGCATAAATGACTAAAATTATCAATGAGCAATTTAGTAGCACATCGAATATTGTAGGACCTTTGAACAACCAAAACAATGTGTGATAAGACAGATCAACCGATGATGAAGGCGACAATTTTTCAATAAAAAAAATTGTAGACATCGTGAGTGCATTCACACAAGCATGTAACAATTTGTGTCCCAAATAACTCTCGCTGATTGCCAAGTTCCGATACATATTTAAGTATAATCATTATTCATGGTAACTTACAAGCATAGCCTGGTAGAAATGATACAATTAGAAATGCATATTACGGTAGCCCTTCAGGTGTTAGTTCCTAGAACCTGGGAACAATTCTACCACCTGCACAAGACAAGAAAATAGCAACAGAAAGTAGGTATTTAGCAACTATAGTAACATCATAAATTACACAAAACTTGAACATATTCTCACTTTTTCTTTTCATTTACTTGACACATTCAAACAATCAAATTATGATCTCTAAATTGCAGGTCTTTATGTGAGACTTTAACCACAGCTAATGTCATACAACTTTTAGGCCAAAAACAGAATTCATAAAAAGAAAAATAAAGGGTGGGTGGTGAAGAAATAAACAACCTATATATGGGATCAAAAGAATTTATAATGCTTTCCCTTCATCTCCATTATTCAGCCTCATTGACAAGATTTAATGGATGAACTAAGAATCTTCATCATCATTACACATCACGCAAAGTAAGAACATAATTAGAGAGAATTAATGGTGGAAAATGGATTAAATTAGTGAATCAAATTAAAGCCATCATGCAAACCTTTTTAATTTCCTCATTTTTTGAAGTCCTTTTTTGTATATGCATGACCCAGAATCCAGATTCGCAATTGCTCAACAGAAATCGTCAAAGACCACTCCAGAATCTGTATCGTATTCAGTT
This sequence comes from Silybum marianum, assembly GCA_036898165.1. Lineage (NCBI taxonomy): Eukaryota > Viridiplantae > Streptophyta > Magnoliopsida > Asterales > Asteraceae > Silybum > Silybum marianum. The sequence continues at coordinate 5,849,846 of CM072540.1, read as the reverse complement.
CAAATTTCAAAAAACAAATTAAGAAGACATTTTTCAAATAAAGAAATCAAACAAACATCAAGTTCATATTAAAAACGAAAAGAAAATAACTCCTCTACCACATAAACCATGTTTCCTGATTTCTGGAAACGAAAATCCTTTGTTAAATCATGTGGAGAGCTTCTAGCCGGTAGAAAGCCCAACCTTACCTCTGATTTTACTGTTTCTGGGCAGAATTTTTGAAGTTTCATAGACAGGTAAGACAAGTGCTCCTCTAGGACAGAAGTTTAAAACCAAAACTAATGAGATTTCCATTTGTTTACCAGGAAGAAGCAGAAGAAATGTTTCTGGATTGCTACAGGAGAATATGGTTATTTGTCGGTGACTGATTAGGGGAGAGTGAGATTGCGTCGATTGAAAGGGAGGAGAGTAGAGTGGGGGTTTTGAAAATCACGGGAAGAAATTGAGGGGAGTGGAGCGGCGGTTTCATAGCACTCACTACTCAGGCATTATTGAAGTTGAGGGACGTGGGAACAACTTTTGAAGTTGTACATAATGCAGAAAAGGATGTATCTTATAGTTTAGTATTAGTTAGTAATAGCTTTTAAAGTTGTACATAAAGCATAAGAGGATGTACCTCTTAAAATTCAAGAAATAACTAAAACTCATGGTTTTTAATATAGTATGACCCTCAATGATCGTGATTTAAATATATAGCATGGATTTTTATATAAACAGCTCAATCTTGAACAGATTTCCAGGTCTCAGAGCAACTTAATGACTTGCTTGAATTTTTTTTTTTCCAATGTACAAAAACGATTCAGGTTTGTCTTTCTGTGCAAATTCAAGTTTCCACAACTACCACTATAGATTTACAGTATGTGCATATAAACAACTTATCATCAAATTCACCGCCACCAAAATGTTAACACACTTTATAGGCTGGCACTCACTTTTGACATCCGATGTTAAATGGTTAAGTTTCAGTTAAAGCGTATTAGTAGTTTCCATACGGAAAAAAAAATCCAACTAATATTGAACTTTATAAAAACCAACTATAGATAGGTCCATACGAACTTTGTAATTAATTCAAATCAATCTTGCATTTGTAATTAAAATACTCTCTTCGATCAAATGCAAAATACTATAAAACAGACCAAATTAACACCCATTTGGCGCTTGAGTGAATAGCATTCATGTTTGGAACTGTGACACAAATGGGAACCAAGCCAGAAATGTAACCGGAGAGTAATATTATATTTTCAACATGGAAAAGTATATTAAATGTGTGAAGCGTAAAACATGGTAGTAAAGAGATCAAGATATAAATATTCAATTTATTCCATACCAGTGTGGCCACCGTGCGTTGCACGATAGTGATACATTTAAAAAAAATTTGGATTGAGTTAATGTAAATTCTCATAATGGGATACAATGTTAAACACCGAATGTATTTTCTTAAATGGTTAATTTGCATATATTTATAATCATTTGTTACCAAGAGTTTAAGATGCACATAATAATTTTGTTTTAATGCTCTTCACAACTCAAACCAACAACCATATGTCACAAAGATTTTGATGATCTTTTGATTTCAAGGTCGCCTAAATTAGTTAATCAAATGGTTGTCGAAAAGAAGTTGCAATCATATCATATTGTGCATCCAATGTCCACTATCACAACAGCTAAAGATTGGTGTGACCGTGTGAGATGGATACATTAATAACAACCAAAACTATGCAAACCAACACATTGTAAGACTACTAAAGTATTATTATAATTAATGTAACAAAATACAAATAAGACATCACAAAAATGTAAAACTTGTGGTTTGTAGAAACCCAAATGAAAAATCAAAAAATCAAAAATCAAAAATCAAAACGTATTTGAATATATGGGGATGGAAATACCTACACTAAATGTTTCACCGTTAAAAACCCCAACCCAACCCTCATGGTTCTTCCTCTATATGTTGCCCTATCGTTGTTGTCCATACCACACCCAACAACCGTGCGCACAACTCATCCCTCTATTCAACCCAACAATCAAGTGTTAATAACTCCCAAAGGAAGCCCTAAACCAATAATTCTTATTCAATATAATTCTTATCTTACACTAGCTGCAATATGTTTCATTTAGAAGTATGGATCAGATTTACTTTCATGTCAAAACATATTGCAGCTAATGTAAGATATAAACTTGTTTCGGCTCTAATCTCTTTCAGTAGTAGCATTCATCCATTCCTCTTCCCTAATTCTCTAAGAAAAATTCTCTCCTCAAACTCCTTTCTTTACCTTCCTGGCAATCATATATCCGATGCAAACAAATTGAGATAAAACACTAAAATATATACTTTCCATAGGAGGCGACAATGGTAGAAAGATAAACACCATGTATGCATCAATGGAAGTGACTTGAGGCTTTAACTTCTTTATGGACACAAAAGGGCTGCTAGAAATTTTCTTGCATTGCTTCGTTGCTCCTTCACTTGCCATTTTTTGCCTGATAAAAAAAAACCAAAAAAAAAGCGAACATTGAAGTGCAAACATATTCGTAATTCTAATAAAATGAGCACATACTACATTAAAGCTTTCACTGTTGTTTGAGAGTAAAAGGAACTGCTAAAACAACTACTTAGTAACTGTGCAAGCTACTTAGTAATCGTGCAGGTGAATTTTAAGGCTTTAAACAAAAGGTAAGTCTTGTCAGAAGTACAGTCTTCAAACTGTATAGAATAGCCAATCTACTTAATAGTTTTCTGACAGTATATATGGTTTTTCCTTATGTTGGTCCCTAAAGGTCTACAAGAGTTCAATAATAAGTAAACAGTTTGTAGAGGGGAGGGGGGGGGGGGTTGAATACAAACACACAGATTTTGGTTTTTAAATTAGTTTATATATCATAAACAATTTTACAGTTACAAGCGGAATAAGAACAAGTTTAAAACCTATTCTATTGTAACTAAGAAACACTAAGTTTGATGCATAAGAGGAAGGAAGAAAGAATAAAGAGGGTTTAGGTTAGAAAGTAGCATGCATTAAGATGAAGAAGATATCTTCATCTTATTTATACCCGTTTGCATTTAATGCAAGACAAAAGATATATGCCACGTGTCAAGCTTAGATAGGAAGCTTGTCCTTACTAATAAGACAACCATGCTTTTGGCCGAACATGAACAGTACCATATCAGATATGATGGGGACATAAGAGACAATTCGTACGTCCTTTTCTGACAAGGTATTAGGTTTGACTTTTGTGCATCGAGGACAAGAACAATCTTTAATCTCGTAAAGGAAGCTTCATTTGATCGCTGATTCTGAATCTTCAAGGATGAACCTCAGTATCGTTGAGGCTTCACAAGACTTCACACTTTGATTAGATAATCACTGCTATCGCTGAACCGCTTCAGTTCACTTAGCTGATTATCTCTTTCTTCAGCTAGGGTCTTCGACTTTCGCTGAGTGGTCTTCTGGTGTGATAGCTGATCTTCAGGTCTTCAGCGATCACTGATGGTAATCAGCGTATGCTAACGCTGAATATGAACACAAGCTTATACAATGGAATTTCACTAAGTATATAAAATGAATCATATTCAAATCATTGAGAGGAGTTATGATCAACACCTTATCAAGGGCACCTACAATCCAATCACTAAAAAACGACACTAAAAGCACAAAAATCCCTTGAACACTTAAAAAACCACATCCAACCACACTGAAAAATCAACACTACAAACACTTTTAATAATAAAATAATATATATTTATTATGGCACTATTTTAAGTAATACTATTAATCTATATATGTATATATAATTAGAAATGTTAAACAAAATATTAATAAAAAAAGTTAGGGGTCTACTTTATTGACCTCCAAATATGGAGGCCAACATTTTGTCCCTCTATTTTTTAGTGTTTTAGTGTTGGGTTGCAAATGAACATGCCTCCATTTTAGTGTTTATAGTGTTGGGTTGGAGATGGTTTAAAAAGAAACATAAAAACCAACTGCTACATTATAACCCATCCCACATATACGGTTTATGCTTATTAACTTTTTTAAATTGAACAAATCAAATCTACTACAAAACAAAATATGTTTCTTGTTTGGATTCCATAAAAATTTAGTTCAATGCATATGTATAAATAAATAAAAAATACAAAGTTTACGTAGCTTGCTTCTAAAACCATCATAAAGTAACATGCTTGTTACTAAACAACACTCCATAGCCAACAAATTAAATCACTAATTTCCCAATTAAAGCCTTACCATTTTGGTCCAAGCGTATTTTTTTTTTTTGAGAATCAAGGTATATGATCAAAACTTCATAATCTAAAAACCAGACATCATAGGATTCGGGGATCACAAGCGAATGGACAATGAACCCAAAGAAAATTGAAAAGGAGAAAAAAAGAGTAAACTCTTGCAATTTCTTTTCGTCATCAATCTTGAGCTTATATTAGAATCTTTCATTTTCAAGCTCTTACATGCCAGATTAAAATATTTCAATTTGCTTTATACAAGAGACCTGGTTTTTTCATCTTTCATCTTGAAGCTCCATCACAACCTACCGATTCTAATATGCCATGTGGTTACCTAGAATGCAATACCCAAGTCCAGCAACTAAATGGGATAAATTGTGTAGAGCGGAACACATTTAAGCTGTTAAGCATGCCACAAGATAGGAACATATATATGTGTGGTTGTATCATAAAGAATGATGTTTTATCACCAAAAATTTCTAAAAAGTCTAGTGATCATGCAGCGGCAACATGGTATATGTATATCTTAAAATGAAACACAACTGAGCACAAATGAAATTTCAGAAAGAATAAGATAAGGGGCCTTTTACCCAAATGACCTTACCAGTAAAAGTCAACACTTTAACTTATTTTATCGGGTAAGATTGTAGTCCGTCAAAAGGGTATCGTTTGCAAAAATTTACTCTGCAAACGCTTAAAGAGTAAGAGTTGTCAGCCTCACGTACCGGGTAAGACTCTGCATCCTTATCATCGCTCTTACCGGGTAAGATTCTCGACCTTTGCCATGTTCATCCTCATCCGGTAAGGTATATGACTAAGTAAGTGCTTACCGTTTAGTAAACAGCCCCTAAGATGAGCTAAAAAAATTTGGTCACCGTAAAAGATTAGTGATAGGTCAAATAAAAAGAACATCAAGAAATATAATTGATCAATGGTGAACCACGAGTTACATTTCCAGTAACACTTACAGTCGTTGTTTTCTGTATTGATCCTCCCATCAACTGTAATAATGCCAAGACCTAAATAAAAAACAAACCGTAACAATAAAAAGGCAAAATAAATACATACGTCATACATGAAAGTTGAGAATCGAATTAATCATGTTCAAATGAGAGAACTTGAGAAACTACTCTAAATTGTAAAACTTTTGGTTGATCACAAAATGGGATTGGTTGGTCCTCTATCTTCAATTGGGACTACAAATGAAGTTGAAGTTTTATCTTGAGAATTGAATAAACATGGCAACTAAATATGGGTTGAATCACAAATCCAATATAATAGTCTTATCACTTCGTTATGCATCCTAAAAATAAAAATTAGTTAGTAAACCTAAGTTCAACAGTGTAGTGTATCAACTCAAATGCAATAAGGGAAAAATTCCTCTGATTCGATAGAAATTACCTAAAAAGAAGAACATGTTACTCGTTCAAGTTAGGTTTTAAACTTGCACAGAATGAAAATGAGAATGAGGAACCTGTTGATTGGACTTTGGTGACAAATTTGAATCCTTCAATCTATATAAAGGTAAAGTTTTTCTGCCTACCTGAAGAGAAAACATAGAGCAACACATAAGAACAAAGCAAACATTTTGAAAATCGGAAAAATTTAAATCAGTGAAAAAAATCTCATCAGAAAATGGGAAAATGTTAAACAATACCATAGATTTTTCCTCCTGATTCGGCCTGTAAATGAGAGACCTATTACCGATATACGTAAAATAAAACCAACAAATGTTGTGAATCCCTTTCGTAGGCCAAACCGCCATAGAGAAGATATCGATGTTCAAAAGAGAAGTAAAAAAAACCCTATAGATGCGTAGAAAGAGAGGCGTACCAGGTATGTTATGAATCCACAATTTTTCTGAACATGGAGATAAAAGAAGGCAAATCGAAAGATGAAGATAAATAATAAGCGTAACAGTAAAACACGAAGGGCCTGTTATTAAATGTAAAACCTAGAAAAGAAGGAAAAAAAAGAGAAAAATCCAGAAAAAATAAACAGAAGCTGTCTTTGGAAACAAATTCCTTAGACACAGTGTGTAAATAAAAGTAAACAGCAGGGTACAACGGTGAGAAACAGCGTAAGCATTAATTCTTAGAATCAAAACTGGTCCGTGCGAGCCCGAGAATTTGGAACTGCATTCGTGTCCGCAGATGCGCACGCACATGAGTTCGGTCGGTTTAGCCTACAAAATCGCCAAACCGCACCACCCCCTGCGCGCGTGTAGGTGTTGGAGCATAAACTTACTAAAGAGCTTGTAAGCCCTTTGTGGTTTTTTCCATATAAACCACTCCAAGTTTCTCCTCCCCTCCTATGTGGGACACATTCTAAATCATCTAGAGTTACTTCAATTTTCCAACCGAATGCTCTACTTTGAGCATCGATATCTCATTCACACAATCTCCATTTTGGACACATAATATACGGTTTCGAAGCTCATATATAGGAGAACACAAACCCATAAAATTCTCATTATATATAACGCATATACATATAATTAATTGTGTCCAAAGTTAGTTAAAAAACACATATTTTAACTAAAAATTCCAACAGTTATGTGCATAAAAAAATCTAGGGTTCTGGAGAACTCAGCAGAGATGAAGAATTCAAAACCTGGGAGAGGCAATTATAGAGAGCATGAACCTGTGGTTTGCGCCTGAGACACATAGTGAGGTAAATAACCATAAGTCGAGGGAGTTCAGTGAAGAGGGAGAGGTATGGTGAGGTAAAATAACAAGTTTAAAGGGCTGAGATTTAATCTCAGGAATAGTTTTAACGACCCATATGATTTTCACTCATCGGGCTTACTATATATATAATTTGTTAATTAGGAAGTAACTGTGTAGATTTTTTTTGTTTATATTTGGACTTAAGCTTTTAAACTTTAGAGTAAACTTGTTTATATTTTAAAGTTAATGTAATCAAAGTTCTAAATGGCGTAAGGCGTGGCTGCGAGGTCAAGCCTATGTATAATGTATATATAGGGTTTGGGTTCCGGCGAGAAGGGTAAGAAGGGATCTCCACTCTTAGATCAATCCGAATTGAAGATCAACACTAATGAGATACACCGATATGTGTGTCAGATCAATTCCCTTCTAAAGCACAATTCATGGGTGGATACGAGATTAAAAGTGATCAAGAGTGGATATCCCTTCTTACGTTTATCACCTTAACTCTACTTCTCACATGATCTCGTGCATATATACACACACACACACACACATATATATATACATATCTGTATATATATATATATGTGTGTGTGTGTGTGTGTGTGTGTGTGTTTATGCCAATGTTTTGAACAATAATGATTAAGTATTTAACCCCTATTCAAGTTTTAAAAATCGCAAATTTCCTCCCATGCATTATAACGCCATATCACTTGTAAAATAATAACTTAAAAAATTAAAAAAAAATATAGAAATTAAAAATTAAAAAAACTTGTAACGCCATGGCTAACGAGCTCGACGCCTTAAATCGACGCCAAGGGGGTTAACGTGGCGGCAAGATTGCGCCTCGACGCCATGGCAGCACCAAGACGCTTTTTTAGGAACATTGAATGTAATATCTCGATTCGATCATGAAGTAAAAATTGGAAATGCCCAAAATCGATTAGTTTTAGGGTTTTAAAAGACAATTTTTTTGAAAAAAAAAAACTACTTGTAACAATCTTTTAATGATTTAAATATATAATTTATATTTAATAAACCCAAAATAACAAAAAACAAAATCTATTTAATAAATTTATATTTATATTTAATTTAAAATTTTAATTTTTACGATATAATTACTAAAAAATATTGGATCCACCACCATCTACCATTCTTTCTTCCTCACTCTATTGTTACCACCACCTTTGTCATCGCAATAAAATACTCCTCGACCCAAAAAGGGTTTGCAAAACTTGGAACCAAAGAGGATGGCACCATTAGAGCATCTCCAACAGTATCTCTAATTTTTTTTCAAAATAGAGACAAAAAAAATCAAAATCTCTAAAAGAAATTGCATTCATCTCCAACAGTATCTCCATTTTGGAGAACTCAACATTAATTATATTATTAAAATATTCAATATATTTAAAAACTTTTAATCTAACTTTTATATTATTGGTGGAAAAGTAAAGTATGAATAAAAAATTATATTCTAGAACTTGGTAACCATTTTTTGGGTAATCTCCAAATATGAAGAGAAAAAAAACACTCTCTCTCATGTTTTCTTCATTTTGGAGAAACATTTAGAGATGTTGTTGGAGCATAGTTTTAGTAAAACATCTTCATTTTCTTATGGCATCTTCCTCCTGATGAAACGAAACTCAACGCCATTCCTTGTTTGAGATTAGTTCTTTTAATACTTTACACACTTGTATGATAGAATATAAGCATACATGAAATACCCTTATATAAAGGGCACATGAAGCCATCAAACGAAAGAAAATTAACGTTGTTAAGAATAATGATGCAAACCATAATAAAATATTTCGAGTGTAATTATAAAAGTCAAGACGAAAATCAGTTTTCTTAAGCCAATAAATTATTTTTGCAATTTACTATTAAATTTTTAAAAATCATTCTATTCATTATTTTGAAAATCGTTATAAGAGTCATCCGTTAAATTAGTATAATATAAGTTCGTTTAAATTAAAGTGGAGTAATCAAAAAATTTGATAATATTTGTCCTCTTAAAGTTTTTTTTTTCTTTTGACAAACATTAAAAAAGACAACGTAAATAAAACTGCCCATAGAAAACAATTACGAAATCTTAAATGCATAAAAATAACATAAAAATTATTGGGGTTGAAATCAATAATAGTGAATTATAATTGTATGAATTTCAAAAAAGAAGGTTTTATGACAATTATAAGTAACCTCACATCTACCGAACAATCAAAACTAACAACACAATTTTTCCCCCTATATATAGGAATTTTTGTAAAATAACCAATTTTTTAACTGTGGCTTTACTTCCTATCCATTTCTTTTAAAACTAGAAGACGTACCCGCTGTAATGTAGCGTTCAATATTTTATCAACATTAACTTAAGAATTCTCAAATCCTTTTAAGATATCAAGTTGTTTATCATTATGAACTTATAAATCGGCATCCATCATTTTTATAAAACTCAAATACAATCTTAATTTAAAAACAACAAAATATCACATTTAAGACCCATTTGATTTGACGAAATCTTTTTTTTAATAATTTGGATTTTGTGAAAAAAATTTGGAATCTTTGGTATGTTTGGTTTGTAGGATTTAGAATAAAATTGAATTTCATTATTAATCGATTAAAAATCACTCTTTATAATATAGGATATATATAAATAGATAAAACCATAATAGTGTAAAATGAAAAACTAAAAATAAAAAATTAAGATGTTAAATTAAGTTTTAAAAATAACTCGATACGTATTTATAATATTTAGTGTTATTATTAAATAAAAAAATATCGATATTAGACTCTTTTGAAGGTATTGAAAAACGACTATAATCGTATAATTTATAAAAAAAAAGTGGCTTTTTAATATATTTTAGTTAATATACGATTATATATGTTATTATAAAAAATGTGTTAAATGAAAATTGAAAAGCTATAAAGTAAAATATAACAAATTATAACGGTGTAAAATACAACTTAAAAATAAAAAATTAATTATTATCGTGGAAGTTGTAAAACTTCAAAAATTGCACATAATACATCAACATTTGTACATCTTAAATGAAAATGGTGATAAATAAAGATTAAAAAAGTAAAAGATATAAAAGTTAATTAAATAACTATAATGTATCAATTTTAAATTTTAAAAATAATTCACTGCATATTTATGTTGTTTCATAATACAACTAAGTCCAAAAATATTCATTATTGGACTAATTTCGAAGATATTGACAATACGATTATAATAGTATAATTTATAAAAGAATAAACATATATTTTAATGTAACTTGGTTCATATACAATTATTTATGTTTATGTGATAGAGATGTAAAAAAAAATAGTTAGGGATGTGAATGAAATTTAAAAATATAGATAAATGTGTAAAATGAAAAAGTTTAGAATTGAAGTTAAATAAATAACTACATGGTATAAAACGTAATTTTTTTTAAAACAACTCGTTACGTATTCATGTATATAATAATATGATTAGATCGGAAAATATTCAATATTGGATTCAATTTGAAGGTATTGACGACACGATTATAATGGTACAATTTATAACAAAAGAAAACATGTTTTTAATGTATTTTAGCTAATTTAAGATTATATTTGTTAAAATGTAAAAGTTGTGAATTGAAAATTGAAAAAGAAAGGGATATAAACTAAATTAAAGAACAATGTTTAAGGGTATAAAGTGTAATTTAAAAATCAAAATTAATAACAATCTAATTCTAAATATTGAACGTGGAGGTGGGTATGCATCAAATGATTGTACCTAAATCAAGAAAACTTGTAAGTCTTAATTTTTCTAAACAATAACCGTTTAACCGTATTACATGCTTTATATAATAGTATAAATAGCCGTTAAGTTTGCAATTACGAGTTACAAATGGATGAAAATGTTTAAAAAAGAAGTAATTCAGAGGCCAAATATGGAAATTTGTTTATCAAATCGCAATTGCGAAGGTAATATCCAAAATTTACATTTTTGGTTCCTGAAGTTACGAACCTAGTTCATAAACTTCTTTTCTAATACATTTTCATTTTTTCGTAATTACAAATCTGATGGTTATTTTGTTAACTTTGAGGAAAATTTGTCTATTTGGTGAAACCACAAGTAAAAAAAATTACTATTTTGACAAAATTTTCTCTTATATATATTGATAAGATAACTAATTGTAATAAATATTAATTTAATTGTATTAATGTTTCATAATTAGGAAAAAAAACGAAAGGTTTTATGATTCATAATTATACGATTTTCATAACTAATTCTAAAACATATACTAACTATGTCTAAAGAATAAATAGATACATATAAAAATATTTATGTATACAACAATTAAGTTAATGATACTCAAATGTCTTACATTTGAATATTATTATTATCATTATTATTATTATTATTATCATGCTTTTTTAGATATATAAGTACAAAATAAACATAAAAAAATCATCCTTCCAATATTTCTAAGCTATCGACACCATATATTAAACTCACTTTTACATTGACATATAACATATACCATGTTTGCTGGGAATGACCTTAAATAAATACATAACAAATTAAGTTAATGAAATTAATTAATGTTTTGGAATGAGTATTGAAAATTATATAAATTGTCATTGTTATTTAGAATTTTATGAATTCCAATATATATATATATATATATAGAGAGAGAGAAGAAAGTTCAAATGTAAACTCAAATTTGGTTGTGAACGTGAGAACAAATGAGAGTGCGACACTTATCTGAATGTAAATTATTCAGACTGAATATAATATTTATTCAGACTGAATACATACTATATTCAGACTGAATATAATATTTATTCAGACTGAATACATACTATATTCAGTCTGAATGTGAGCGTGTCACACTCTCATTTGTCCTCACGTTTACAACCAAATTTGAGTTCTCATTTGAACCGTCCATATATATATATATAAAGGGAAAACATCGAAATAAAAATCGAAGAACACCCTAGGAACCCTACATCTGCAAGGTATGTACAAATGCATAATATGTAGCATTCATTTGTGTATATACACTAATGCATAATATACACTCGTGCATAGAAAAAACATTTTCAATTGCTTATATGCATTATTACATATCATCTACGCACAAATACATATCGTCCAAATGGAGGGCGTACAGGACGTTCTTCAGTTTTTTTTTGAGGTTTTCTTCTGAACCAGAGAGAGAGCCATAGTCTTTTGTGTGCATGTATCATTATGATCAAACCTAAAATGACCATTATATTTTTATCCTTAATTACATTAATATGGTTGAGACCAAATGAAATATGTCTTGGGATTGGTCAAAAACGTTTATAGAGTTGACACATTTTTTCTTGTTAACAAAAAATTATCTCTCTCTCTCTCTCTCTCTCTCTCTCTCTCTCTCTCTCTCTCTCTCTCTCTCTCTCTCTCTCTCTCTCTCTCTCTCTCTCTCTCTCTCTCTCTCTCTCTCATGAACTAATTAAGGAATTTATAATTGAAGAATATAATAATTAAGTAATGTGGTATAAATATACATATAAAAAAGACGAAAATACCCTGGATAACAAATTTTGTACTATTTCTTTGGTTAATAAAAGAAGGGGACTCAAGGGCCAATCATTTGTTAACTGTTGATCCAAACTACTTTAAGTGATTTGAATATGATTTCTCTTGTACTTAGTGAAAATCCAAGTTCATGGTACTATTCAGATTTAGCGAATGCAAACACTGATTGCACTCAGTGATCGCTGAAACTCAGGAACACTCTCCGAGCCTAGAAGATCTGAAGAAAAACTTTGTTGATCCAAACTCCTTTCAGTGATTTGAATATGATTCCTCAATTACTTAGTGAAAATTCCACTCATAGGAAAATCTTCACATTCAGTGATAAGCATACACTGATTGCACTCAGTGATCGCTGAAGATCAGGAACATCATCCTATCCCTGAAGATCTAAAGAACAACATTCACACCACAAAGCCATTCAGCGACAGTCGAAGGCATAGCTGAAGATATAGATGGATAGCTCGTGATCTGAAACGGTTCGGTGCTAGTAACGTTCATCTATCTAAAGTGTGAGATCTTCTTGCTAAGCCTCAGTGATACCCGAAGACTTCATCCTTGATGTCTCTGGTTCAATGATCAAGTGGGGCCTACTCAGCAAGGTCGATGTTGATCTTATCCTCGATGCACAAAAGTCAAAACCCCATACCTTGTCAGAAAAGGACGTACGGGTTGTCTCTTATGTCCCCATCAGATCTGATTTGGTTACTGTTCATATTCGGCCAAAAGCATGGTTGTCTTTTAGACAAAGGACAAGTCTCAAATAGAAACTTGACACGTTGCATATACCTTTTGCTTTTCATTAAATGCAACGGGTATAAATAGATGAAGAACCCTTTTTCATCTTCATGCATACATAATCTCTCCTTAAAACCTGCTTCTATTTCTTATCTTTCCTTGTGCATTAAACTGTGTGATTTCTTAAGTTGTAATAGAATAAGTTTTAATGCTTGTTCTGATTCTGCTTACAACTGTAAATTTGTTTATTCAATATAAACTCATTTATAAACCCAAAAATCTTGTGTTTGTATTCAACCCCCCTTCTACAAACTGTTTCTATATCCTTAAACTCTAGTAGACTCCTTTGGGACCAACAAGTGGTATCAGAGCAGCGTTTATTGCTTTCTAAACTTTAAAACAACTAATTTCTGGTTATTTTAAAATGGCTAACACAAACACAAACTACATTGACAATGCATCTTTAGCTAAACCTCTGAGATTTAGCCGTGATAATTTCCTAGTCTGGAAGGAAATAATGACTCTATTCCTAGATGGGTCAGATCCTAAGATCCCCTACTATGTAGAGAATGGACCATTCATTCCAACACTACTAGTCTCTACAGTTCCTACTACTGCTACCTCTCCTGCTATTCCTGAGAGACATATTCCCAACACTCCAAATCAATAGAGTGAGGAAGACAAGAAAGAACTAGCTGTTGATTCAAAAGCTAGATCTATAATTGACATGTCTTTGCCAGATGATGTTTATCACTTTGTCATGAAAATGAGGACATCCAAGTCCATGTGGGACACTCTGTGTGTTCAATATGAAGGAACCGATGAGGTTCATATTACTCGTCGAATCAACTTAGTGAGACAATATGAAAGCTTTGTGTTTCTGAAAAATGAAACACTTTCACAGATCCACCAGAGATTTAACTATCTTTTAATAGATATGAAAACAATTGATCGAGAGTACTCTAACTCTGAAATTCTAACAAAGTTCCTGGAAGCTCTTCCTGAACAATGGGACACATTTACTACATGTCTTACATTGTCAAAGAACACAGAAAATTTATCTTTAAGTGCATTGTTTGGAATATAGCTCAATCATAAGCAACCCCATACCTTAAAAAGAAACCTCATAAAGGACACTAGAACTGCCAAAAGTACTTCTTTGCCTCTAGTGACTTTAGAGATGGAACCTCCTAATCTTGTATCTTCTTCTATAACTTCTATTAGTGAGTTAGATCAAATTAACTTAGAGGATATCACTGATGCAGATATCTCTGAATTTGATAATATTCTCTGGCTTTTCTTACTAACAATTTCAGGAGATTTGCCAGAAAGAGCAATTTTAGAAAAACCTCTGCCATCACTGACTCTGATAAGTCAAAGACTCTCCTAGCTGATAAAGCTTCAGCGATCTGCTATAACTGTCAGTGCAAAGGCCACTTTGCAAGTGAATGCAGATCCAAGAAGGTCACTGCTCCCACCACCTCTCAGATCCCTGATAAAACTAAGAAGGAAATATACTCTAGGTTGAAAGAAAAATATCAGAATCTGAAGTCTAACCAGCGAAAAGGTAAAGGCCTTGTCGCTGAAGAAGTGGACTAGGATCAAGAAGACGACTGGGCTCAAACCAGTGATGAATCTGGATTAGATGAAGAAGACATAGCCTTTATATGTCTTGTGAATAGAATAGAAGAAGCTGAAGAGGCCTCTGACACCTCTTCTTCATAATCTCCATCTACACAAGTACCTATTCTAACTAACTCTTCTATACCTAAAAATGATAGCGTGTCATCTCTCGATTCTATGACCGTTGATTTCTACAATGCTCTAAATGCTAAAATAAAAGCTGAACAAATAAATATAGATCTAACAGAAAAGCTTAAAAACTGTCATATGAAAATCAAAGAACTTACTAAAATCGTAGAAGATTTTAAAGATCAAATCTTTGTAAATCAGGCTATAAGCATTGAGAGACAACAAGCTATCACGGAGCACGAACAAGCCATCGTTGATCTCAAGGCTGAAAAAGCCACCATTGAAGGATGGTGTAAGGATTTTGACAAAGTCAGCGAGATCATTAATGCTCAGATCCCTAAAAAGGTCAAGAGTGGTCTAGGATATTCCTCTGACCAGGAAGAAATAGACACTGATCGTTCCATGTTAAAATTTGGAATGTTTGTTTCTTCTATCTCTGATCCCTCTTCTCAGAGTATCTCTACTTCTGATAAAAGACCTTCCAAACCCTTTACCAAGGATTCAAGGAAAGTGATCAAGGACAAGTTCCTTGACCATGTTCCCACGATCAAGAATTTCCAAAAACTGAAGAAGAATCCTTGACTCCTTTATTAAGTCATTCTAAGTCTGGGAAGAAAATCCCTGGATCTGTTCAGAGATCTACTCCTAGATTAAAGATTGATCTCACGCCATCTGAACATGAGAAACTAGTAGTTCCTCCTAGGTCAATGGAAAAAGGAATTCTAGGTCCGTGTCCTGAAACTGTTTTGACCTCCTCTCTGCTTGTTTCATGTTCAAAACCTATTTTCAAATGCTGAAAGTGCTATCATTATGGTGAGACTACCCACATTGCTAGTAAATGCCCAAATGTTACTAAAGCTGAGAGATTAGCTCATGGTAAGAAAGTAGCTCAAGCTGAGAAATCAGCAAAAGTGAAATCCACTAAGGTTGGTAAAACATTCAAGGTGAAAATAATCACTGAAGAGAATACTTCAACAAGTAACATGTCCGCCATACCTGTTATTTCCACTAACAATGCAGGACCCATAGTTATATGGGTACCTATGAAAAATTAATCCCCTTGTCTTATGCAGAGTGCTAAAGGTATCTGGTATCTAGATAGCGGATGCTCAAGGTACATGACTGGCAGAAAATCCCTGCTTAGTGAATACAAGGAAGAAACAGGTCCCTCAGTGACCTTTGGTGGAAATGGCAAAGGATACACCAAGGGTTATGGCGCTCTATCCAATGGAGCAACCTCTTTCAGTCGTGTTGCTTACGTTGAAGGACTAAAGCATAATCTCTTAAGCATTAGTCAACTCTGTGACAAAGACTTCAAAGTTTTGTTCACAAAGACTTCAAAGTTTTGTTCACAAAGACAAGATGTGTTGTCACTGATAAAAACGACAAACTAGCTTTAAAAGGCAAAAGATCAAAGAATGTATATATCATAAAAATGGATAGTACTCACTCTGAAAATGTTTTCTTTCTATCAAAGGCCTCCTCTAATGTAAATTGGCTTTAGCATAAGAGACTCTCTCATCTAAACTTTAAGATGATAAATGATCTATCTCAGAAAGAACTTGTGAAGGGTCTCCCTAAACACTCTTTTACAAAGGAATCTCTTTGTTCAATGTATGAGAAAGAAAAGTTGACAAAGGCAACATTCAGATCAAAGCAAGTCTCTTCAGTGACCTCTCCTCTTCATTTACTTCACATGGATCTCTTTGGACCAGTTAATGTCCAATCCATATCTGGAAAGAAATACACTCTAGTGATCGTTGATGAATATTCCATATACACATGGGTATTCTTTCTTCGTTCTAAGAGTGATACACCTGATGAAATCATTTCCTTTATCAAAAGAATGGAATTCTTGAACAATCTCACTGAATTCCTGAACAATCTCACTGTTCGCTCCTTGAGAAGTGATCATGGCACTGAATTCAAAAACAATACTCTGGTTATCTTCTTTGAAGAAAAAGGAATCTCTCATAATTTTTCATCAGTAAAGACACCTCAGCAAAATGGTGTTGCTGAAAGAAGAAACCGAACGATCATTGAAGCTGCTCGCTCAATGCTCAGCGAATCTAATCTACCAACTCAATTCTAGGCTGAAGCAGTTAAAACTGAATGTTTCACTCAGAATCGTTCCCTGATAGTCAAAAGATTCAAGAAGACCTCCTATGAATTATTTCATGGAAGAAAACCCTCTCTGAGCTATCTACATATCTTCGGATGTAGATGCTACATCCTGAATGAAAAAGATCTTTTAGGAATGTTTGATCCAAAGGCGGATGATGGTATATTTCTTGGATACTCTTCAGTATCTAAGGCATTCAGAGTCTTCAAAGAAAGAAGACAAAATGTAGAAGAAACCATGCATGTGAACTTTGATGAATCTCGCTCAATGAATTCAATTCCTATTCCGAAAGACGACGAAGAATTGAATGATTGAATGAAATCTCATTATGGGGAACCTGAATCTTATTTTAGTGGACCTCCTATCACTGAAAATAACGATGATGAAGGTCCAAACTTAATTCCTACTTCAAGTAACGCTCCATCTTCTTCAGAGATATACGTTACTCCTCTAAATCAGATTCCTCCCTCTGATTTCTCCAACGGTGATTCATCAAATGAATAATCAAGTTCTTCTCTCAACTCAAGAGAATGTAAATCCCTCTGGATCTCCACCAGGGATGATAAGAAATGCTGAAGAATCTATTGCTGAAGCATCTTCCGTTCTCCCTAAACAAGTTACTGAATCACATGTTGATCAAACTCCTCAACTACTAGCTCTGCGATAGACTCAAAATCATCTGATCGATCAGATCATTGGCGATCCAAACGCAAGTATTAAAACCCGTAAGGGTACAGGTAATATCTGTCTCTGTGTAAACTTTATTTCTCTCTCCGAACCTAAGAAG
Source organism: Silybum marianum (assembly GCA_036898165.1). Lineage (NCBI taxonomy): Eukaryota > Viridiplantae > Streptophyta > Magnoliopsida > Asterales > Asteraceae > Silybum > Silybum marianum. Next base: position 5,831,990 of record CM072540.1, on the reverse strand, counting down.
ATCGATGAAGCTATAGCTGACCCAAGTTGGGTCTCTGCTATGCAAGAAAAGCTAACCGAGTTTTGCAAAAACAAAGTTTGAAATCTTGTACCTCGTCCATCTGGTAAGACTGTTATAGGTACTAAACGGTTATTTCGTAACAAACTAGATGAAAATGACACTGTTATCTGTAACAAGGCTGACTTGTTACTCAGAGATACAGACAGGAAGAAGGTATCGATTATGATGAAACCTTTGCCCCTGTGGCCAGAGTAGAAGCCATTAGAATTTTCTTAGCTTATGCCGCCCATAAAGACTTTAGAGTTTTTCAAATGGATGTCAAAAGTGTTTTTCTAAACGGAAAACTTAAAGAGGAAGTTTATGTTGAGCAACCTCCTGGTTTCTCTGATCCTAAATATCCTGGATATGTTTTCAAACTTTAAAAAGCTCTTTACGGGTTAAAATAAGCTCCTTGAGCTTGGTATGTTACCCTTTCTAAATATCTTCTTAAAGAAAAAAAATCATGGAAAAATTGACCAAACTCTTTTTCTTAGAAAATATAAAGGTCATACTGTTCTTGCTCAGATATATGTTGATGCCATCATATTTGGTTCCATTTTGCTAAATGTATGAAGAAAGAATATAAAATGAGTATGGTGGATGAACTAACATATTTTCTTGGTCTACATATTAAGAAATCTGAGAAAGGCATATTTATATGTCAAAGTAAGTATGTTAAGGATATGCTGAAGAAATTCGAAATGACTCAAACTTCAGCGATGAAGACTCCTACGGGCCCTCCTCTGACTCTAAACAAGGATCCCAATGGGAAACCTATTAATGTCACTGCCTATAGAGGAATGATTGGCTCTGTAACAACCCAAAATCTTAAATTTCCAAATTATGTAAATCAAAGCCAAAACTGCTAAATTCAACCCCCAACAATGAGTAAAGAAACTGAAACTCATCACCAATGTACACAGCGGAATATAGAAATACAACCACAGCTAAGAATCTTTGCTACTAAGACGTAGAAGCTAAGTCTAGACCACTTCACTCCGAGCTCACACCTTAGTCTTCCCTCGAGTTCTCAATTCCACATAATACCTGTTTGAAAAAGGTTTATTTTGAAAACGTGGTTTAGACCAAAAGGTCTAGTGAATTCCCCATAAAACAGTTAACAATTTCAGCAGTTCACAAATCATTAAAAACATGCAATAGTTTACAAATAAATAATCTTATTCTCATAAAGAGAACAATTTACGTATTGGAGGAACATGGAAAGACAAACCACACCTAGATATAGGATTTTAATTACACCTATATGTAGGAATTTTATAGACCCACACCTATTAGTAGGATTTAGCACACCTAGCTATAGGATTTTATAAATGACCTTGCCAGTTACCCCTAATTAAATCACGTAATGCGCATACCGACCCCAAAGCTTATAAAAATGATCATGACAATTTTTCATATAAAAAACATTTAATGAATTACATTCGACACAAGTACACAATGAAACCTGAATCATTCATTTAGTAGTTATATCATGTCATCTAATTCATGCTTAAAATAGTTGTATCGTGTCGCTTAAACCGTAAAAAAACCTCTTATCTCGCATCATTAAGGCATATGTGTTATGCAAACAAAATGGTGAGAATATGGGGGAACCACGAGCTCACACCTTGCTCTTCCCTCGAGTTCTCAATTCCACAGAATACCTGTTTGAAAAAGGTTTATTTTGAAAACGTGGGTTAGACCAAAAGGTCTAGTGAATTCCCCATAAAACAGTTAACAATTTCAGCAGTTCACAAATCATTAAAAACATGCAATAGTTTACAAATAAATAATCTCATTCTCATAAAGAGAACAATTTACGTATTGGAGGAAGATGGCAAGACAAACCACACCTAGATATAGGATTTTAATTACACCTATATGTAGGATTTTTATAGAACCACACCTATTAGTAGGATTTAGCACACCTAGCTACAGGATTTTATAAATGACCTTGCCAGTTACCCCCAATTAAATCACGTAATGCGCATACCGACCCCAAAGCTTATAAAAGTGATCATGACAATTTTTCATATAAAAAACATTTAATGAATTATCGACACAAGTACACAATGAAACCTGAATCATTCATTTAGTAGTTATATCATGTCATCTAATTCATGCTTAAAATAGTTGTATCGTGTCGCTTAAACCGTAAAAAAACCTCTTATTTCGCATCATTAAGGCATATGTGTTATGCAAACAAAATGGTGAGAATATGGGGGACCCACGTTCACTCTCCAAAAGAGCCATTGAGAAGAAATGAGAGGTTCCAACATATATGCAAGAGAAATGATATAAGTCTAACCAATGTGGTATTCCAACAAAATAGGTGCATAAAATAATTTTATTATATGATCGATAAAGAGCTAAACAAAACTAAATAAATAAAATTTTTGTATTTGAAAACCAAGCACAAATTAAGCTATCTCTTCCCTCTTGGATTTAGCACAAGATGAGAGAATCTAAAATGTTTATTCCTTTTTGCCTAGTATCCACTTGGAACCAATAAATAACCCTATTCCGATGATACCTAATCTAATGTCATAATGTAGAAAACCGTAGATCTGCTAAATGGGGTTAGGATTAGCGGCAAAAAACACTAAAGCACCAACAAAGGGTGCATTAATGTAGGTTGTGGGCTCAGATTTTTCAGAATCGGCTCGATGATCCTCATACTCATCGTCTTCTTTAGGTCCACCAACAATGGCCCCAACCAAAATATTTGGATTAGGTTCGAGCGTGTTAAAGTAATTAGACCCTTCTTTACACGTGATAAATTGCGGATGGTCTTTGATAGAGGGTACGGATGAGCCTCGATGATGAATCCGTTGCGGATACCTGTCGCTATACCTTACCATATACGACATTCTCTTGGGGTTTTTCCCTAGGATGTAATCCACTTGGCTTTTGGCCATTACACGAAGCTTAGTGGGTCCCACACTTACGATACCGCAATTTATGGAGGTTGATGATTGCTCTAGGTATTTGGCGTAAACTAACATGAGGAATGCGAATGAAGTTGAATGTTGTAAGTTGCATGCACCCGGACGGTAAATTAGGCCTCCCCGAGTGTATGGAATGTGATACGAAGAGGACGATTCGGGTATTAGTGCACACATGAAGCTATTTGCTGACGCTTTGTAAGACTCTAGATCTTGTAGTTTACCTTCCAAAACTTCCTGCATTCAGAATCGAAAGAAGTTATTGAAATTTAAACTACTAAAAGCCAACAAATCAAATGCAATCCTTCTTTTATTTCTAGATTTATGTGAATCTTCCATTTTGTGATGACCAAATTGGTGTTTTGTTCTGACATATTTTTACTTTTTTCTACGTTTCCCATACATTTTGACCTATGTTTTGATGCTATCGAAAAAGTTCTGTTAGGTTCGCTATATGCTACCTTTTTGAAAATCTACTTAAAGGCATTTCAATAAGCTCTAATAGTTTTTTGTCCAATTAGTTTTTCAACATTTTCTTTTAGATTAGTTTACATTGTTGTCTAACAATGATTAGTTTTTCAGCTAACAACTGTCTTATCAACCAACAACTAGCTTTTTTGCTAACATATTAGCTAACAACTAATTTTTCATCTGATAGCTATCTTCTCGGCCAATAATAGGTTTTTAGCTCCTTTGCCGAAACGTAGCGCAAGTACGTAAGACCCATAGCCATATTATTATTTTTGTCGTAAACCAAACAAATATAACCCATAAAATTAGAATTAAAAAATGATGAAAACCAGTCTAAACATTTTGATTGAGGATTGACTGTATGTACCTTGGAAACAAGAACATTAAGACCAACATGCTTATCTTCCCATCCAAACTCATTAATATTTTTATCAGCACCTAAACTTTTAGCATTGCTTTGTATGTAATCCGGATACTTTTCATCCCCAGAAGCCCTTCTTAACCATGCTGCTGCCCATAACAACTCATCCTGCCAAGTACCATAAATGTATATATTAAAAAAAACCAAATATTGCTTTTCAAGAATGTAAATAAACAAACAAACAAACAAACAAATAAATAAATATGTATATATATATATATATTCTTGTCTGATATCCACCATAATTACAGTAAAATGGGCAAACACCGTCCCTCATGTTTATGTTATCGCTGTAGGCCCCCTGTGAGTATCAGCAAAACCAAAAACTCTGATGGCTGTTTGTAGGAGGGTATCCGAGTAGCCAGGATCAGAAGACCTGAATGCCATGGATGAAGCGGCTAGAGCTGCTGCTGTCTCCCCAGCCACATCTGACGCTGGGTTTGGTGCTTCCACCATGTACACGGTCCGAGCAGTGTCCATGTCCTCTGGCCTTTCCCAACAGTTATGATCATTAATTGGATCCCCAACCTGCCATAATTTGAAAAATATTTAGTTCTATATTCTAAAGCAATATATTGGCATTCAAATATTCTAAGCTAATAGGACTTAAAAAGTTACATATTTCTCAATAAAAGATACCAAAAAAAGAATAAATTAAGGTTCCATTGTTTTTAAACAATAGTTAGTTTGTTTCACCTAACCTTGACAACTTCCATGCAATATGCTCCGTACAGAAATGAAACCAATAATAATAATACATGTACAAAAATCCGATCTGGTTGCGCCACCGTCTTGAGCAAATAATCAGTGGACCACCTAATCGCTACCAGCGCATTCCTCAACTCCTTTGGCGGCATCATTTCACCAAACTCTATTACACTCCATGCTAGCATAGTTGTCGTAAATGCCATAGGGAAACCAAACTTGACAATATCTCCAGCATCATAGTAACCACCAGTGAGGTTAACATTGACGGTCGAACCGTCTCTAAGTCCTGAATTCCCACGCCATTTGATCCTTTGATCTTTAGGAAGGAAACCAGATCTCTGGCCTTCAAAAAACATGATTGATTTGGAAAGTGCTTCACCATACATTAAATCATTGGAATTACAATTCGAAAACTGAAGCAAAAATGGGAGAAGAAGAAGAAGACGAGAGAACAAGAAAAGTTGCGAAGTGAAAGGTTTCATGTTTGTTTTGGTGCTTAACGTATGATAGGGGAAATGTATAGTTGGAGGGGTTTTATATCCCATCTGCTTCCAACAAATATAGATTAAAAATATTTTTAAATTAATTAATTTAGAAGGTTTTAAATATAATTAAATGTATATTTCAAGTTTTATTCTGTTTATTTAAAAGGTTAGTTCTAAATATATCATAAATCAGAATATCTTACAAATTCTATTTTATAAGTAAAAGGAAATAAAGTACTCTTATGTTAATTTTATATCGAAAATACCTTTTTAACCATTGATTTCATAAATTCTATCAATATAAGATTTTGAAATTAAAGATAATTTAATTAATTTTATAGTTGTTTTTTATATACTAAGAAAGAAAATTCAATATTCTATAAACCATTTGTTAAAATACCATTTAATTTTTATATTAAAAATACTTACTTTTTCCTAAAAATGTAATTATTTTAATCAATCACATATTTATGTTTGTATCATCATATTATTTAAAAATTATATTCAAAATTTATCAAATTATTTAACAAAAAACATTGAGTAACATTTTGATATTTTTTATAAACTCTGTGATTTTTCTTTCTATCAAGTTAATGATTTATGTAATAATATAATTATGAATTTTAAATTACTATTATTTATTATTATTATTATTATTACTACTATTATTATTATTCACGAGAGGATGGATCATATGTGAACATTATCCGTCAATGGCGCGTAGCTCAGTTGGTTAAGGGGCGATGAAATGTTTGCTCCAATAGGTCATTGGTCTTGGGTTCGATCTCAGGCCCCCTCGTAATCGTTTTGCCGCTGAATGAGTTAGATATGCCCCTCACATTGAAAATTGGCAGCCTGTATAGGTCGGTTTTGCGTGTCTAAAAAATACACGTTTTGTTCCAATATGTTAACATTATCCCCTAAACTATCGTTGAAATGCATATAATAATCATTACACTTGTATTTTGTTTGGATTTATGAGAACCCGCAATCCTAAAATCAATTGTAATTTTCCAAAATTGTGATATTTATTTTTATTTTATTCTATTTAGCAGTTTTTGTATATTTATATTTTATAAAAATTATATTACAATCATTAATTTTGTTTGGCAAACAAAACATTTGTTTTGTTACCATTTCCATTTCGTATATGAAAACAAATGAATGGCATCGTGTATGATCTTGCATTTATCATGAAATGCTAATAATTTTTACAACATAACATGAATGATTTATAAGTAGCCTAAACTTTGGTGTTTAGTATAGAGTTTCTTAAAAATAAGGCGTATAACCGAATAATGTATAATATTTAAAGGATTGATTACCATAAACCACTATTTGTTGATTTTCGCATACGACTCGCACAAAGACTCCTAAATTCATCCCGAGCCTTTTCTTTGGGAACTTTGGTGTTTAGTATAGATTCTGTAACAATAAGGGGAGTAACTCAACAAATGTAACAGGGAGATGGGCCCGAGCATCTCCAACAAAAGATTATCTAAAATAGAGAAAATAGAAAGAGGAAACTACGATTTTCGTCCCTAGGGTTTAAAAACTGCTTTTTTCATCCATGTGGTTTCATTTGTTTTTATTTTCGTCCTCCATTATAACTCTGTTAAAAAATTGACGTTAACCTTTCCCATGTGCCCTTTACATGAGCTGCAATTGAGACTTTTCAATTTCTTTTGACCTCCATCCTTCCCTTTTATTTTGACCCTTATCTTTTTTTACCTTGTTAGTTCAAGTTCCTTCACGCTCTCTTCCTTTTCACGTTAACCCCCTGTAAGAATCTTGTTTGCCGACGCTCAAACCATCATACGTTACCAACACGATCAAGAATCTCGTTTGAGATGTGGCAACTTCGAGAATCGTATGATCTAGTTCATCCGTATGAACTTTATGGTAAGTTTTATTACACATTATTGGTTTGCATTTGTCTAATCTTTGTTTTATGGATGCAAACATGTATTCACGTACTACTTGTTGTTTATTGTTTAATAATGAGCAACTTTTACTCTATTTTGTAGAAGATCATCCTACCTTATTTTCGATGAACATTAATCATGGTGGGTTTTTACCAACTTTCCTGAAAGGAGATATCCTAATAGGAAGGTAAGTCATGTGGACCTAATAGACGATGATGAACTTTCAATACATAACATAGATGTAATGATGCAACAATTGGGGTATGGTGATGATGGTCAGAAAATGTTTTACCATTTTATGATACCAAACACATCTAGATTTTGGTTTGCAAGCACTAGGTAGTAACCAGAATGTGCTTTTTTTGTTAGAATATGTTTCTCAGTATAGCGAAACAGATTTTTATAATGAACATGGATCACCAAGTTGAATATCTATATCATGTTAGCCCAAGCATCTAAAGTTATAATTGAGCAACTACATGATGAGTCTTTAATAAAACCTGCAAATGTTCATTCTAGTAGATGTAAGAAGCAGCTATTACTACAATGGGTTGAAAAGGGCAGTGACACTTGCTTAGGTAAGGAAGTGGTTTGAATGATACTGGTGGTTTGAATGATGGTATTGGTATGGGTGCAATTGCATATGATTTAATTAATGAATTTGAACCATTTTGGGATGATGAAGCCTTTGAAACTAGGACAGAAAATGATTATGTTATTAGTGATCATTATCCAGACGAGGGTCATTATGTAGATGAGGAAGATGACTCTCATGACATTGAGTATGTTATTGATGAAGATGATTGCATCATTAAAGATGTAGTGGCAACTGTGGATGTAGATGTGAATTTTGATGTAGAATAAATCACATTAAATCTTTCTGATGAAGACAGTTGTTTAGATGATGGTGATCATGATTTAAAAAGATGTAGTGGCAACGGGTGAGGGCAATTTGTTGGGGGAAAATTCCTACATTTCATAATGAGGTTGGTATTAGAGGTGGGGGAAACAAGTAGGTGGGTCAAGGAAAGAAATAAAGCAAGTTGTTCTTGGGTAGTACACATATCCATGTCCAAGAAAGATGAATCATAGGTTGTGAAGACGTTTGTTGATATCTACAAATGTATGCACCCAAGAAAAGTTAAGCAATGATCTATTAGTTTCTTAGCATAAGAGCTTATTGAAACTATTAAACTGAACCCAAGCGTTTCAGTTACAGTCATGCAAGACCATTTTCAGGTATGAAAAGTTTTATGGTAAAGCAAATGGCAGAGATTCAGGTTAGGGATGACTATGAGAAACAACATGGGAAGTTAAGGGACTATGTTATGGAACTTCAAAGAACTAATGAAAACATAACTGTGAAGCTTGATGTGGTTTCTAAAATCAATCTTGCTAGTCCAATAAGGCAATTCAAGAGGATATACATATGTATAGGGGCTTTGAAGAAATGATTCAGATCAAGCATGAGGGATATATTACGACTTGATGGAACGTTCACAAAATGCCCCTTTCCAAGGCAACTATTAACTGGAGTAGGAGTTGACCCTAAAAATGGCACATATCTCTTAACTTATGTAGTGGTTGAAACCGAGACAAGAAACTCCTGGACTTGGTTCTTGGATTACCTTGGGGATGATCATGAGTTGGGTACAAATTCAAATTTTACATTTATTAGTGTCGACCGAAGGTAACCCTTTTGTTAATATTTACAACTTACTTAGTTACAAATTTTTAGCTTCAATTGTTTTCTTCTTTGGTTAATTAATTTGCTAGCATTTACTTAAAAAATTGTTATTGTTTGCACTAGGGGATAATACCAGCTATTGTAAAAGTGTTTCCAAATGCTGAACATAGGTTCTGCCTACGTGATATCCATGAGAACATGAAACAACAGTGGAAGGGAAAAGCATTTAAGGATCATTTATGGAAGTGTGCAACAGCTACCAATGTCCCCTTATTTGATAAGTTGATGGAAGACTTTAAATCATTCAATGATAAAGCTTGTGACTGGTTGCTCCATATTCCACCTAAACATTGGTCCCGGTCTCATTTTAGTGGTAATTGGTTAACTACATAATCATATTGACGGATGCCGAGTCCACCAAATAATAATTTCAATTGTCCACTAAATTACAATAAAATCGTAATAGTAATAAGTCAGGTCGAATTCACAGAGACTCAGTTCTTAATGTTAGTACTAGATAACACACAAAGTTTGTTACTTATAAGTAAATACGATTTGGGGGTGGATTTTTAAAATTAAAAGGCTAAGTAAGCAAGGAATGACTAAATAAAATTTATCAAATTATAAGAGGAATCGACATTTGGATTATATATATGGTTTTGATTCTTGGGTTGAGATCATTGATAATATAGATGAAAGCATATAAGATGTAAGGTTAAACCAATTCTAATCCTTAACACGCTCTAAGGATCAATTCCAAAATATAAATTATTTCCAAGAAACAAGCTCTTCTAGCAAAACTTAGCAACAAAATGATTCCAAACCAGCTCTTGAAACCCTCGTTGAAGCCAACAATAAGTATTAGTGGAACCCTATTCATAATAGATTAACACAAATGCTCGGTCAATCTTTTTTTTATCAGTTTACCCAATTTCATAACATAAACTAGGTATTTGCGACAAAACCTTGGATGTCAATTAAACAGCCTGGTCGATATAAACTTTTCTTTCGACGATTGGTTTCTTACCCCGTGATATAAAACTTCATGAGCCTTCTGTGTCTGGGTAGACAACAAGGACTCCAAAACATGTGATCAAGGATTGGTTTCTTACTACTAATGATTTCTTAAAGAATTACGGGTTTAAGGATCAAAGTAACAATCAATTATGAAGAACTTCATACAAGTGATCAAGTTGTACAAAACCAAGACAATCGTAATCAAAGAAACATAGAAATTAGATAAATAACCAAAACATGGCCTACATCAACTCAAACACCCACAAGTTTCAATAAAACCACAAATGATTATCTCCAAATATCCAAGGAGGAACAAAAATCCCCTTGTGGCCACGGGGGTTCAAATACGGTGACTACCGGCAACCCGTGAAGCGGGTGGTCGCCTTGGGATTAGTTGGCTCAGATAGAGGATTGGATATCCAGGTTAATAAAAAAAACATTGAAATCCAAAAGAAATCAGCCACACATGATTGAATTCTCAACTAAAAATGACAGAATAATTTGAAATACCTAAAAAATCCAAGAACCGAAATTGGAAATCCAAGCTACAGTCTTCAAGAAATGGTTCCTTGCTAATAATTCTCTAGCTTCCATGTTTCAACAAAATGATGAGATGATTCCAAAATGATTTTTTTTCACTCCATAAATACCCATTTAGAAGCTGAAAAGAATAAAAGAGATGGAAACCGAAAAGACGCACAATAATGAAGCTAGAAACAAAAAAGGCACACAGGTTTCATGCGACTTTAGTCATGTTTCCTCTTTTCCTCTTTTCCTTGTCCTAAACAAAATTCAATATATCCAGGAGTTAGTTCCATCATTTTTTATTCAAATAAACTCTAAAACAAACGTTTTCAAGGGGCTCTTGAGTGTATAAACATGAAGCTAACACGTATAATCTATTTATACTTATTTCAAATGTGTAGTAATTGATTAAGTACTTGTTTATTTCCATAGGGAGGTGTCATTGTGATATCTTGTTGAACAACATGTGTGAAGTATTCACTCGACAACTAATAGATGTAAGGGACCAACCTATCATAATCGCTTTGGAATAACAATCGAGAATATCTCATGATATGTATAATGAATATTTATATGATGATTGCCAAGGCCGGGGGACTATTGACACCCACTGCTACAAAGCTATTCAAGGTCATTCAAACTGAAGTTGCCCAAAAACATGTGGTTTGGAATGGAGGCCGTAAATATTTGTGTCTCATATTTGGGCCTTTGTTGGGTAAAATTGGGATTTATTTCCTTGATGAGAACTTGTATATTATATTTTGGGTTGAATTATTGTTTAATATGTCTTGGTAGATGTATTAAAACTCATGGCTAGAATGTAATGGATCCATAGACATATACATCAATTTTAGAGATAAAGGAGGGGTCACTGTCTCTACTTCTCTGCTCCAGAAGACTACCTCTCCTCCTCTTCATCAGGCATAGAATAGTACCCTTTGGGGGTAAATGTTGCAAGAGACGAGATCCAATCTGATGTTGAGGTACCTCTGATAAGAAGAAAATATGTCATCTCTACTTCTGTGGCAACCACCTATGTACCTACTCTAGAATCCATATATGTACTTAACCCTCCAACAATGACCTTTGCACTTATCTCTATACATGTTGCCCAACTTGACTCTACATCTAGCCTATCACAACCACCACAAGACAGAGTCAAAGAGATAACATACTAGATAAATGATATGAGAAGACCAATTCCAAAGCCGATAGAGAAGGGGTTGACTTTCAATAAAAGTGTCTACTATTACATATACAAAGACATGGATGAATAAGTAGACATGGTCTTTAACCTTCATCCAGGGGTACAAGAGCACATAAGACGGATAATTCTAAAGGCAATTGCCCTGCCCCAACGGAAAGTATTCTCCAATGTTGGCATCAAGAAAGTACTTGACATCTCTAGGAGAACTATAAATATATCTTCTACTATGATTATACTATAGAAAGAGATCACGGACACTACTGCAAATTCACAAATTGTGATTTGTTTAATATTAATCCATATGATCTTTTGACATTGTACAATTTTTCAGATAAAATAAAAGATAGTGGAATCAAGTACACGATTGCAAATAGTGAAGTTTGCGAAACAATAAAGGAACTGGTTTGATATAGAAGCATAGTGGACTTTCAAATTGCAATGAAGATTGGTGTGGATCAACTCTCAGTTACCTAACCTGACAAAGAGCTAAGTAAAACGAAGAAGATTTCACCAGGAACAATTTTTTTTGATCCAGAGATGGGGTTCATGTACAGAAACGAGGTTGGCAAAAAGCGATTCTTTAGAGTGTCAAAGAGCAACAAATACTCAACTACAACTCTGAAGTGGTTGTCTCTGGAGATTGACAAGAGGTGAAAGTTTGGCAAGATACCTACAGAGCAAGGGCAAACAATCATCAACCACATGACAATACTTGTGGACTTTCGTGCTCTGATACAGAAGTTCATGATTTTGAAGGACCTCTAGATGAAGAAAATTATGTAACGTGAACTTGTAATCCTTTATGCTTTATTAGTGAATTTTTTTACAGAGGACCATGTTGGCCTCTTGCATTGTAGTTAATATTTTTCACTTTGTGCATAATACTTTTTACTACACTTAGGGGGAGGTTGTAAGATTTAACTCTGTAGAAAGTGTATGTAAAAAGAAGCTAAGGTTTTGTTTGTTTTTTCTAATTCAGATCTAAAAATGTCTGAAGTCTGATTCGGTCAGACGTTTTCGTGTTTTAGACAGTTTTTTTTTCAAATAAGAGCTTAAAAGCTCCTTCTTTCCGCTGAAACTTTAAGAGGTAAACATATCTCTTAAAACTCTTTAGACTCTCCATACTTTCCAAATTACTTTCGTTAAACCCCCAATAAAAATCTTCCTACAACGAATCAAGTCAATCAAGATTTTAAGTTTCAATCACTGATAATATGTAAGAAAAACGAAAAATAAGAAGATGTAGAAAGATGACGAACCCAGAACTGAGACCATCGCCAAAATCAGATCGCTTGGAACCCATTGTTGAATCAGAGTTTGGGAGAAAAATTTAGGGCAAGCAAGTGAAATTGGGTTTTAATTAAAAGGCATGGCGGCGATTGCGTTTGAAAAATTCCTTTTGGAATAGGGTTTGGGGAAAATTTCGTTTTATTAAAATAGGGTTTGGGCTTTTTTAAGTTAGTGGGTAGTTTTCTTTTCAACTTTTCCTTTTGGAATTGGAGGTGATTGCTTTTGAAAATAATTAATTACAGATTTGGTTTAAATTCATATTTTTCCCTTTTGGTAATAATAAATTGATCCATTGCTTATTTCATGAATCCTAATGATAATGGTATTGATTTAGATTTCAGACGTTTGTCAGTTTGTAAAAACAAACAGTCTAATTAAATCAGATTTCAGACTTCAGCACCACCTCTTATAATTCAGAAGTGACACCAGATGGCATGCTCCTATTGAAAGATGTGTTGACTTTCCATCTAAAGACTATATATAGGAGATTTGTTTAGGGTTTCAGTACGCACTTGAATATATTAATATATTTATTATATTAAGAGATTCGTAACTTTTGAGAGATAGTTTGACACACGCTTAGTGTGTGTTCTTGGTTTAACTCCATTCTCAAATAAGCTTACTCAATACACTTGATGAGTACGTCAATTCCCAAATCCAATTTGTGATTCGTTTACTTCTTATTACTTGTAGTTCATTTATTGTCTAGTTTAATTGATGTTTTTAATTGCTTCCGCTCATAACTCATATTCATCCATTTGCATCAATTAAGTGAGTATTTGAGGATTGGGGTTCCTACATATGGAAACAAAGATGAAGCGTTGACATGTTTAAAAATGCGAAAAAGATGCATTACGTTTGAACGATCGAGCTCGTGCATTGAAATTCATCTCGAAAGATAAATGTGTAGATCCTTCTCTTCCGGTTGACGATATGTTATCGCCTCTAGGAGGTAATCCAACGAATAAATCAACAAAATCATCGGATATTGATAATTCAGGTGTCCGGCGTGGGGTTCCGGCAACCCGGTCTTCATCGACCTCTGGTTCTGGAGCAAAAAGGATTTTTACGATATTCTAGATCTGGAGAAATCGTGTACTGTTGAATATGTTAGAAAAGCATACAGAAAACTGTTGTTGATGGTTCATCTTGATAAGAACAACGGACCTGGATCCGATGAAGTTTTGATTACCTGATTTTGTATGAAATGGATCGCTGAAACTGTTGTGAAGGTGCTTTGTCGGAGTTTTTATGCTTTCACAGGATTTCTTTTGCTTTCGCCGGAGTATTTTAAGTTGGTCGGAGTATTCGCCGGAGAATTCTAACAAAGAGAGATTTTTACGATTTCCCCTTTTTGTGCGTTTTCGCTCTGATCGTAAAAATTCCTTTTACAAAGTTGCCCTCAATGTTTTTTGTTATTGTCAATTTTACCCTTATTCATTAATAGCCCTTGATCTTGGCTTAAATTTGATCTAATGGTTAAAAATTCTTGTTACCCTTCTCATGTTAAGTTAGCTTCTCATCGGAACACAACTCTTGATTCTAAACTTATACTCACAACATGTTTTTTTTATTAACCTGGATATCCAACCCGCTATAAGAGCCGACTAATCCCAGGGCGACCACCCGCTTTGCGGGTAGCCTGAAGTCACCGCATTTGAACCTCCGTGGCCACAAGAGGATTTTTTTTACCCGTCCCTGGATTTGAACCTGGGACCTCCTGGTACCTTTGACATTTGGTTGAATAGCACTAAATATGTTTTTCTAATATATAATATATTATAAAGTAAATATGTAATAGTTGGTGAAGTTTGAAACCCTGACCTCCTAGGAAGTCAAAGGTTCACATACCGCTAGACCAAAGGCCCTTTGATAATAATATGTTCTTTCTTCCTTGTTTAACTTTTGAGCTTCGATGCCAACTTCAAAACCACTAACACGACTGGACAACTACTTCAAATAACCCATATAGCTAATCAACTGTCTATCATCTAGTTGTCATTTATCAAATTTAATCAATAACTATCTCGCCCTTGCAAATATATCCCTCAAAGGTACCTACCTAAGTAAGTAGCCTCACTTAGACCATCTTCAACTTAACACTAAAAACATAAAAATGGAAGTCTTATCATCTCCAACCCAACATTAAAACACTAAAAAGAAAGGAGTTCCAAAATAATGGCCTCTATATTTTGAGATCAATAAAGTAGGCCTCTAAAATTTATATTGATATTTTTTCAACTTTTATAATCATATATATAGATTAATTTAATGCAATAAGTAATAAATACGGTGGTGCCCAATTGGTTTGAGTTTGGGCTCCAAAGGTCAAAAGTGTCAGGAGGTCACATGTTCGAATCCAAGGAGGAATTAAAATCCTCTTGTGGCCACAGATGTTCAAATGTGGTGACTCCAGACTATCCACGAAGTGGGTGGTGGCTCTGAGATTAATTGGCTCGCATATCGGGTTCGATATCCAGATTAATAAAAAAGTAGTAATTACATAAATTATTTTATTATTATTATTATAATATTTTAGAGTTGTTTTTTTGGGAATTTTACTAAAATAGTCATTTCAGAAAAATGTTTTTACCTCCCAGCTCATTTCTCTCTAAACTTACTAAAATAGCCATTTGGGTCGCCAAAAATGAGGTCGCAATGAACAAAACATAAAGCTTTGAAAAGGGAAATGTTCAAAAAAAACCCAACAAACTATTCCATTTTGAATGGTTAAGTTCTTAAACTATTTTTTTGAATAAAAAAACCATTAAACTTTCTCATTTTGAATGATTAAGTCCCTAAACTATTTTTTGGATGAAAAAACTATCAAGCTTTCTCATTTTGAATGGAGAAAGATCGATGGCAGGGGACAACAACGTGTTAGACGAAATAGAAAACAGACAACGTTGGGGTAATGGGGAGTAACGAGGGGGAGCGATACCGTTGTTTGCTAGGGGTTTTAATTGCATGAGGTTTTTGGAATGGTAAACCGATTTAAGTTTATTTTTACTTTAAATTTTTTTTAGTGAGTTACAGATAACTTATTTAAAAAAAATATGTAGGTAACTAATTTTTAAAAGATCGATGATTTATTTAATAAAAAAATGTTTAGGGACTTAATCATTCAAATTAAGAAAGTTTAATGGTTTTTTCATTCAAATCAATAGTTCAAGAACTTAATCATTTAAAGTAAGAAAATTTAATAATTTTTTCAATAAAAAAATTAGTTTAAAGACTTCAAAATAAAATACTTTATTGGTTTTTTTTTATAAACTTTTACCCTTTGAAAATTACAACCTCACTTCTTTTATAAAATCAATTGCGACCCAAAATAAGGATGATTAAAAATGAGGTCGCAAAATGAATATTTAAATATGGAGAAATGCTTGCAACCCAATTAAATATATTTAAATTTAAATGTGTACTCCCAAATGGCGACCCAGTGAAATATGTATAATACAAAACGCAGTTTTAATATATTTGATCGCGACACAATTAAATATAAAAGTATATAAAAATTAAAATGACGACCCAATTGCAACTTTAATGAATTTTTATAGTGATGTTGTAATCACGATCTATTTTTGGCGACCTAAATAGCTTAGAAAGAAATAAGCTAGGAGGTAAAAACTTTTTTTTGAAATGACTATTTAAATAAAATTCTTTTGTATTTTTAGTGTGTGGTTGAAGATTGATTTTTTTAGGTATTCAAGAGACCCATTATTTTTAGTGTTAAGTTTTTTAATGGTTAGGTTAGAGTTGCCTTCTTAGATTTATCGTTGTTATGATGATGGTAAGTATGAAACTAAACAATCATACAATCAGAGCATTACTTATTACTTAATTTTAATTATTAAATCATGTTAATTATTAAATCATTTTAAATTTAATTTAGTAATTAATCAAATTAATCAAATGTAAATTATTGATTATTTAGAATTATAATACTATTTTTTATTTTTTAAATAAGAGGAATAAATAAAAAATCAAACCAATCTTAGTTTTGTATGACTATTATATAAAAAAACTGTAAACAACATTAGGGGTAATTTTTATAAAAAAACTGGTGTTTAGAAAAAAAACTGTAATAAAACTGGTGTTTAGATAAACTTATATACATCATGATTAATTTTTATGAAACCGTAATAAAACTAAACAGAAGAAACCTCTAGGAACTTAAACCGGTAACTACTCATTAAAATTAGCTTACTATTCCAATTGGTTTTACACTCTCCCGAAAATCTGGAGTAAAAGGCTTTTAGGCATCAAAACCAACAAAAAATAATCGTTACACATAAAATGCTTAATTACTATTATAGGGAATTTCAGAAATAAGAATCATTGCAAAATTTTAGACCTTTCAGGAGAAGTACGGGTTCCATTGAAAAATATGTATGAAGATGATTATAAAGAAAAGACATGGTTGCTCATTAATTAAGGTGTAAACCACTTGATAAAGAATCAAGTTTAAAATAATAGTTAAGCTGAGAAGCGATTCTGACCCTTGATTCATTTTAATCTCCCTCCCATAGTCCCACTTCATGAATTGCACATTTTATGATAACATTTATTCTCACAACAACGCCACATTTAATATTCACATAACATTGTTTTTGCATCAAATAGTATTCTAACTCATGTTTCAAACGAACCATTTTTATGTCCTGCAGTCGCAAATATCAAGATGTTCAACCAAATCTGGCACAACCTAAGCATGCACTGGCCACAATCTGTAAAAATTCAAGAGACATAACCACAGACCGCAAGGGTCCTTATGCCAGTCATGCTTTGGTTCCATAAACCATTCGCCAACCAAATCCAAACAAACCCCTGTTAGTAGAAATGGTCAAATGGGCCGGTCCCGCTTAACTGGTTATGATTTTCATCACAAAAAAAACAATGCCCGATCCGTAGACCGGTTTGGAACCGGTTATGGGCCCAACTCAAGATCAGCCCAATTTTTCCAAAAAGTGATTGCTTTAAAGTTGTTGTCCAACGTCCATATGATCGTGTTTTTTTTAATTTTGACCATTTTTTGTCCCATTTACTATATATATATATATATATATATCTATATATATAAGTCATGTGGTTTATTCTTAAATGTATTTTTAACTTCCTAACTGCATTTGATTGAAAACAAATTACAAAATTATAATAAAACATATTTTCTAAGTATATTTGATTAACCAAACTACATATTTTCAAGTGTAACAGAATAACACATTTATATTTTTTTTTAAATTACGTAAAAATCGAATTTAAAAAATCCATAGAACCAGTTTACACCCGGCCCGTGACCAGTTCTTATAACCGGTTACAAAGTATCTTAACCAGACCCTGGGTTTTTGGTCGTGACCAAGACCGGAATAAGCTATGGTATTAGTGTTTGGGACTGGGACCAGGAACGGGACCTATTTGAGCCCGACCAAGACCGATTCTGGCCATCTCTACTTGTTAGTAGGGGTCTAAAGGGTAAGACGTGAAAAGTGCGTGAAACAATGAAAGAGAGAAAGGTAGATATGATAAATTTTAAAAAGTTAGTTAAGAATAAACAATTAACATGAAAAGTGTCTCTCCCTTCTTCCCGTTACGCTAGCTACAGAAGCCAACTACCCTAATCCTACGTCACCAAGAACTCCTATGTCCTCAAAAATGCTTACAGCCACCATCCAAACACTCGTTCGCCATTAGCAACAAATATAACTAAGTAATCGCAAATAGCTTAATCAGCAATACAAGAACCACATGATCCATCTCAGGCATAAGAGGCAAGTGCACGTTATCTGTTAACTAGTTGTATATACACAGCTTAGGGGTTGTTCGGTAGTGGCTTAATGGACTGAGTAGCATGTATGGCTTATTCAGTCAGCCATATATGGGTGTTCGATTGTGGCTTAAGAGTGAGGGATGAAAAGGCATACTTATTATTTGCCAAACAGGATTCACCTCTTAACGATTCAAATATTGCCTCTTAATGGAACTGTTAAGAGGCAAACAAACAGCCCCTTTGACTGCTTATTCATCTTAAAATGATTACTGAACCAACATATTAACACAAAAATGTCAAAAAAAAGTCAAAGTTTTCAATTCCATAATCAAATAAAAGGGAATTCATCTAACAAATTTACTACCATATGAAGGTTCAAAAGACCAAAAGCCAATAACACACTAAACTCCATCATTATTAGTTGAATTACATTACTTCAGATTAAATAAACATACACAGCAATAACATTAAGCAAAAAAACTAGATGCTTCAATACGTATTATCAAACACAATATCTGAAACCGTCAAATATCTTGGAAAAAAATCCTGAATATTAAAAACACTCATCTTACTTCAAACAGAAAAGTGGATTAAGAAACGATGTTACTGATAACATGTTGGCATTTCAATCAGTACCTCCTTGGAAAGCGATCTCAGTACCTCCTTGGATGCTTCAATACGTATTATCAAACTCAAATAGGGTTGTGAAGTGAGGACAAAGGAGAGCGCGACACGTGTCCCATTCATTCTGAATATATTGAGACTGAATGTTATGTTATTAATTCTGAATGTGTGTTATTCACACGTAATAATGTATGAACATCACCTTTGTTATTCATATTGAATGTCTTTCATTATTCAGACTAAATTGACACGTGTCACACTCTTCTTTGTTCTCGTGTTCGCAACCAAATTTGAGTCCGTATTTGAACTTTAATCTCTCTCTCTCTCTCTCTCTCTCTCTCTCTTTCTATATATATATATATATTGATATTTTATTCAACTTTTCTAATTATATATATATGATTAATAGTTTAATACAATAAGTATTAAATACGGCGGTGCCCAATTGATTTGAGTTTGCCTCCAAATGTCAAAAGTGTTTAGGGGTCCTAGGATCGAATCCAAGGAGAAATAAAAATCATTTGTGGCTACAGACGTTCAAATGCGGTGATTCGGGTTCGGGCTACCTGATTGCCTTGGGATTAGTCAGCTTGCATAGCAGGTTGGATATCCAAATTAACAAAAAAAAGTGATAAATACATATATTAATTTAATATTAAAAATGTTTTTAGTGTTGTTCTTTTAATGTGTGGTTAAAGTTGGATTTTTTTAGTATTCAAGTTACCCACCATTTTTAGTGGTTAGGGATTGGAAATGCCCTTATAAATCTATCGGTGCTATGATGATGGTAAGTATGAAACAAAACAAGCATACAATCATAGCATTATATTCATGATTATTTCTCTCTTGTAACAAATTAGCACTCAAGGGACATGTTTTAAGGGTCCAAAACATCAAATGTTCATGTTATCATTATTTTTCTATTAAAATGTGGTTTTCTTTAACTTATTTATTGATTGATGAATAATACTTAACTCATCATTTATATGTATAATATAAACAAATCTAGGAATTAAGTTTTGGAGTTGTATATGATTTTTTTTTCCAATGTTTAGACCAACTTGCACACAGCATGATTAATTTTTATGAGACAATGAACCACGAAGAAACCTCTAAGAACTTAAACTGGTAACTATTCATTTAAACAAGCTCACTTTTCCAATTGGTTTTACGTTTTTCTGAAAATCGGGAGTAAAAGGCTTTTAGGCGTCAAAACCAACAAAAAATAACAATTACTCATAATACGCTTAATTATAATTAAGCATAGGGAATTTCAGTCCCACTCCATGAGTTGCACTTCCAACCATAACATTTATTCTCACTAAAACCCAACTACCCCACATTTACTATTCACATAATTTTTTTTGCATCAAGTTTCAAATGAGGCAATTTCATGTCCAGCAGTCACAAATATCAAGATGTTAAAGAGAATCTGGCACGGTTTAAGCATGCATTGGCCACAATCTGTAAAAATTCAAGACATAACCATGGATCACAAGGGTTCTTATGCCAGTCATGCTTTGGTTTCACAAACCATTCGCCAACCCAATCCAAAAAGCTCGGTACATCCCATCCCACCTATTAGTAGAGATCATCAAATGGGCCTGGCCTGAGACCTGTAGAGAACCAACTCGCTTGCTCCAATGCTTGGTGAATTAGTCAATGGAAAATTGCTAGCGATCTCAAAAGCACAAGACTAGGACTAGGATCGGACCGACGGTCCTCAACCGGTTATGATTTTCATCAAAAAACAAGGCCCGACCCCTAGCAAGCCCGATACTAGTTTAGAACCGGTTATAGGCCCAGCCTGAAACCATCTCGATGTTTCATAAAGAAGTGGTCGTTTTATAGTTGTTGCCCAACGTCCACATGACCGGGGTTTTTTTTTTCATTTTGATCATTTTTTTTGTCCCATTTACCCTATATACTCTATATACAAGTCATTTGGTTTACTTTTATATGTAATTTTAACTTGCCAGGTGTATTTGACCGAAAACAAATTACAAAATTATAATAAAACGTATGTTTTAAGTGTATTTGATTGACCCAATTATAAGTTTTCAAGGGTATTAGAATTACACATTTGTATTTTTTTTATTTAGGTAAAATATCGATTTTTAAAAAAATCCATAAAACATGTTTAGGGTCGGTTCTCATAACCGCTTACAAAGTACCTTAACTAGGCACGGGGTTTTTGGTCGTGATCTAGACCGGAATCGGCTACGGTAATAGTGTTCTGACCAGAACCGATTCGGGCCCGACCAAGGGTGTAAACGAGTCGAACTGAGTAGTAGGTTAATCGAGTCGGGCTAAAAAAAATACTAGGCTCGAGCTCGATTAACTTTTCAATGTAGCGCTCGAGCTCGAATATTTTATGAGTTATCGAGCTCGATGCTCGTTTATAGGTTCGAACTCATGATCGATTAGCTCGTTTGTCAGCTTGAGCTCGATATTTTTATTGTATGATTAATATATAGGGTTGATTTCCGTTACAAACCACGTCAATTCGTACAAACCGCATTCAACCAATCATTTTAAAAAAAATCAATAATATGTGAAAAAATTCCATCAAGAATAACGGAGGTTGATTAATCATGAAATGTAAAACACGTTTCTTCAAAATGAGAACTTCATCAAACAATTTTATTTTCATGTTGATAGAAAATAATTTCATGAAGAAAAAAAATAATATGAAACAATTTCATCATATTAAACACTTTCATGAAAAAAAATTGTCAAAAAAACAATGAATCATGCGGTTTGTACGAATTGACGTGGTTTGTATTTGAAATCTCCCATATATATAGGGGAGGGATCATACGAGAATCACCCTCTTTAAAAGAACAAAAGAACAATTTGTGGACCACATATGATGCGGGTCCCACATAATATTAAATCATTTCTGATTTAATATTAAATCAGAAATGATTTAATATTATGTGGGACCCACATCATATGTGATCCACAAGTGTTCCTTTATTCCTTTAAATTTACAAAGTTCTCATTTGAACCTTCCTCTCTCTCTATATATATATATTTGGTTGTGAACACGAGGACAAATGACAGCGCGGCATGTGTTATATTCAGACCGAATAATCGATGAAGTATTCAGACTGAATCTAGTCTTTATTCGGACCGAATAAACATTATTCAGACTGAATAAATACTATATTCAATTTTATTCGGTCTGAATATTTCTTTAATTATTCAGTCTGGATAATCTACATTCAGACACGTATCGTGCTCTCATTTGTCCTCACATTCACAACCAAATTTGAGTTCTCATTTGAACTTTCCTATATATATATATATAGAGGATTGGATTCTGGTGAGAAGTGTTATATATGGTGAGAAGTGTGAGAAGTGGTTATTCACCATTGGATGAAAAATGAACGCACATTAGAATGAGATGCACTGAGATAAGATGGATCGAGATGCACCGGATCAATTCCCTTACAAAGCAGAATTCATGGGAGGGCATGAAATTAAAAGTGATTAATGGCTCATAACCACTTCTCACGCTTCTTACCGTTAACTCAACTTCTCACACGATCCTACGCCTATGTGTATATATATAGAGAGAGAGAAGAGTGTTCAAATACAACTCATTGCAATCATACAACTCATGCAACCGCTCATCCACCATCCATTTTCTTTTTTAATTTTTTTTAATTAATGGTAGTTACAAGTGATTAAATGATAACCGTGATGATCAAATGGACGATCATGATTTGGTTGTCAAGGTTGTACGATTGCAATGAGTTGCATATTAACAGCCCTATATATATATATATATATATATATATATATATAGAGAGAGAGAGAGAGAGAGAAGGGGGGAAGTTCATGCGAGGACGGTATCTTTTTACGAGAACGCGAGGAGCTTTTTTCATGTACAAATTCACATGTGATTTTATACCAACATCAAAATCACATATGATTTTGTATGTGAATCAAAATCACTACATGAATCATATATGATTTTATACATGAAAAAGAGCTCCTCGCGTTCGTATAAACCAGCCCTTATATATATATATATATATATAGAGAGAGAGAGAGAGAGAGAAGGAGGTTCAAATGAGAACTTTACATTTTTAAAGAAACAAAGGAATATCCTTAAGACCACATATAATATGGGTCCCACACAATATAAAATCATATCTGATTCAATAGTGGGTCCCAATTCCGGCCATCTCTACTTGTTAGTGGGGTTCCAAAGAGTAAGATATGAAAAGTGCGTGAAACAATCAAAGAGATAAAAGGCGGATATGGGAAATTTTAAAAAGCTAGTTACCATAATCCTACGTCACCAAGAACTCCTATGTCCTCGAAAATGCTTACAGCCACCATATCAAAACACTCATTCGCCGGTACCAACAAAAATAAGTAATCGCAAATACCCTAATCAGCAATACATGAACTATAAGATCCATTTCAAGCATAAGAAGCAAGCGCCCATTATCCGTTAACTAGTAGTATATGGAGCTTAGGGGATGTTTGGTTGGTTTTCCATTTAAGTCCTGTATGGATAAAGCTGTCTGTGTGGATTAATTTGTCTGTATAGACTGGGATGTCTTTCTTTAGGAGGGTTCTTTTAGATTGAAGGAGTGTGTTTTTTAATTGAGAGGGACGGGTTAGGAAAAAACTTGGCTTTCTGCATAAAGCTTCCATCTAGAAGCTTACTGAATAAGCCACTTTCTATATCATTAAGCCACTATCAAACAGTTGTTTATAGCTGACCGGATAAGTTGCAAGTCCCATTAAGCTCATTAAGCTGCTAACAAACAAGCCCTCAGAGAAAGTTATGAAATATATCATGTTTTTCAGTAAAAATAGCAAGAATATAAGCCTGAAATATATGGCATTAAAGGAAACAAGTAATCAATATAATGTAATGTTGAAGCTAACAAATGAATAGGTACGTCCCTAATGAACACAACATTTAAAGACTTTTGAGTGCTTTTTTATCTTAGAGTAAATTACATTTTTCGTCCCTATGGTTTGTTAAAAAGTGCAGTTCTTGTCCCTGTGGTTAAAAAATTGCTACTTTCATCCCTGTGGTTTGTAATTTATTGTTATTTTCGTCACTAAACTAATTCTTACATTTTTTAAGTACAAGGAACCAGAATAGTAAAGAATTACAAACCACAGGGACAAAACTAGCAATAAAGTATGAATTATAAAGACGAAAGTCGGAATAATTTAAAAACTATTAAGGACGAAAATCGCAATATCTAAACCACAAGGACGAAAATCAAAAAATTTAACAAACCATAGAGACTAAAAACGTAATTGACTCTTGATCTTAAAATGGTTGCTATGAACACAAAAATAAGGTCAAAAAAAGGTCAAAAGTTTTCAATTGCATAATCAAATAAAAGGTAATTCATCTAGCAAATTTTTGTGAAGGGTATCACATGCTATGCCTGGACTAATCCCATCAAATTATGACCGCAGTACATCGGCCCTGATAAACTCAGTGGCCACAATTGTGGTGTACGCCTGGATTCGAACCTGGACAGATGGGATATTCCACCACATCCCCCAAAGTCTCAACAAGTACACCACAACCCTTGTGGTTCAAAAACAATGCCAGTGAAAGAAAAGAACGACATAACTACTCATAAACCATTAGTAGGTAACAGTAACACACTGAACTCCCATCATTATTAGTTGAATTACACTACTTCAGATCAAATAAACCTACACAGTTTCAACTCATATTATCAAACACAAATATCTGGAAAAAAAAAACCGTCAAATATCTTGGAAGTAAAAAAAAATCCTGAATATTAAAAAAAAACGCTCATCTTACTTCAAACAGAAAGAATGGAGTAAGAAACGATCTTACCGATTTCAATCAGTACCTCCTCGGAAAACGATCCATAAACCTTCCAGACGGGCATTCAAATGCCAGGTGTCCTCTTCCACCACAGTTATGACAGATCATCAATGCCATACAATCACGGCTCATATGGCCCACCTGCTGACAGTTCCTACACACAATATCACGAAAACCACCACCACCACCCATACCTCGATGATCACCGCCACGTGGGCCCCCTCTATTATCATCGATCATATTTCCTTTAGGGCAATCTCTAGCCACATGGCCAGCTACATTGCATGAGTTGCAAACTGGATCATTAAGACAATCTCGAGCCAGGTGGCCTGTTTTCCTGCAGTTCTTGCATGCTTTGTCGTTTGTACAGTCAGCGGCTATGTGGCCTTGTTTGTAGCAATTGTTGCATAGCCGCATGTCGCCAGGTGGCATCGGAGGAGCTGTGCATTCCCGAGCACGATGACCTGTCTTTCCACATGTGTGGCAGATGCCCTCATTCGGGCAGTTTCCAGCCATGTGACCAGGCTCTCTACAGTTCCAACATAGGGACTTGGTCGTACACTCGGATGCGATATGCCTGTTTAAACATTATATATATATATATATTTGATCAAGATGTGAAATAACTTAAAATATGTTAATTATGATGACAAAATGAAGATAAAGTACATGTTATATAGAGAAAAGAGAAATTTTAGTACGATTTTTGTGTGGTATGCTTGCATTGTTTAAAATATTAGAGCATCTCCAACAGCTACGATAAAATAGAGAGAAGAGTGATTTTAGCATTTTTGTTGCTCCAACAGATATGCTATCATTTATGCTAAAATAGAGAAAAGAGGAGAGAATAATATTTTGATTATATCCAACCAATTAGAGTATTGAAGTAAAATGTATGGTAGAGAGAAATGATATATTATTAAAGGTGTTGAATATTTTATTAGTATATTTAATGTTAGAATTGATAAAATAGAGTAGTTGTTAAAGTTAAAATAGAGTAGTTGTTACTTGTTAGAGTTAAAATAGAGTAGTTGTTAGAGTTGGATGTAATTTTTTTAGAGATTTTGACTTTCCATACTCTATTATAGAAAAATTATCGCATAGCCGTTGGAGATGCTCTTAGAAGAAGCCAGGTTATAAGTTGGTTTTTGGCAACCATTTGCTAGTATTTTATTTTTAATTTAGTAACCAAAATTCTGAATTAACCGGTTGGTAGTTTATTAAACTTGAAATGGAGAAGAATGTTTTCAGAATATAATATTTTGGTAGAAAATGTATCAACTATGTATGGAAAAAGTTCTTTTTTTAAAGCCATTTCAGAAACACGTTCACTTTGAGTTGTAATCTTTTAACGACTTCCCAAGAAACAATTTCCATTCCACAAATAATTTCATCACCCTTTTGATATTGAGAACATGAGAATCAAAAACAAAAACCAAAAAAGGTCTATATGCAGCCAAAAGATTTAGAAAGCTGTATAGCAGTACCATTCAATTGTAACTTATAGCAAATCAACGATATATATATATAGGGGCAGGTTCAAATGAGAACTCAAATTTGGTTGTGAACGTGAGGACAAATGAGAGCACGACACGTGTCATATTCAGAATGAATGATGAAAGAAATATTCGGACTGAATAATAGTATTATTCAGTCTGAATAATACTGAATGTAGCATTATTCAGTCTGAATAATACTGAATGTAGCATTATTCAGACCGAATATTTTATTCATTATTCAGTCTGAATAATACAACATTCAGACATGTGTCGTGCTCTCACTTGTCCTCACGTGCACAACCAAATTTGAGTTCGCATTTGAACTTTCCTCTATATATATATATACATATATATATGTATTTATATATGTGCATCAGAAAATCTTACCCTGGAAGTCCACAATTGTGACAAATGGCCACATTAGGGCATTCTCTAGCATAGTGACCCGGTCGTTTGCAATTTTTACACAGATTGCTTTGGCTGGAAATGAGAGAAGTTAACAACAGTTGTTAAGAGATAAGCAGAAAATTTGATCTTCAGATGCTGCATGCTGTTATGGCTTATATAACAAAAAATACAAATTAGCAAAGATGTTTATCTTTGTTGCATTTGCACTATCTATCATGGGAGAGTGAAAGGTGTATATAAAGAACATGTGCCATGTGAAGTTTCGAGAATGAAGGTCAGAAAATGAATGTTAAATAACACACCTATAAGGATCTCGCAATCAAATGAATGAGATAAACCAAATATACCGAGAATACAGAATGCTACTTTCCAAAAAGAACCAAATGTAATGCCAAAAACATCTCTTGAAGTTGATATAAGATAATCGCAAGACTGTCTATATAAATACCCTTTGCCCACATATTTACTTTTTTCAAGCATTACCTTAATTTACAAGGCACAAGTCACTAAGGGGCTGTTTGGTTGGTTTTCCATTAAGTCATATATGGATAAAGTTGTCTGTGTGGATTAATCTGTCTATATAGATTGAGAAGGTTTTTGTTTGGGAGAGTTTCTCATAGATGGAAGGAGCATGTTTTTTTAATTGGGATGGGCAGGTCTGGAAAAAACTTGGCTTTCTGCATAAAGCTCCTCCCTAGAAGCTTACTGAATAAGCCACTTTCTATATCATTAAGCCACTACCAAACAGTCGTGTATAGTTGACCAAATAAGCTGTGAGCTCATTATGCTCATTAAGCTGCTAACAAACAGACCCTAAGATTATGGCATCATAAGCTATGGTTCATGTTTAACAATTTCTTATTCTTAAATCACACATAAACTACACATGGCATATAACAATTAACCATATGCTTATGGTTAAGGCCACACCATAAAGGAGACAATATAGACATAAAGATGATACTTCATGATAGTAAGTAACAATATTGAACAGAACAATAAGCAACAAAAATGTGAAGAACCAGAAGCAAATTTATTCTGAGTTCAGGTATTGAGATCCTCAGACATTCATACAGAAGCATCATCAGCTCCGATGTCTTATCTCTAGCAGAACCCATATCTTTTGTCTCCTGGTCTCCCACCAACATCCAACTTAAATGCTTTTAGTCAAAGAGAACAATTAACAACAATATATAATTTTTGAAAACCTGTAACCCCGACGAGAATCCCTCCTGTATGGAGCATCACGATAGGAGCTGCGTTGAGTACGGATCTTGCGATCCATGGGGCTCCTGCTCCTGCTTCGGCTCCTGCTGTCTGAACTCATTTTTCAAATCCCAGTTAAAAAACCAACCACCAACCGAACTGCAATATAACAACCACCTCCTCTACAACTGCTGCCTTCCACCCTGCCCATTGCAACCACACACCCAAGACCATATCCATGAGACAAAATCCAATCATACTTCACCTCATATTCCCAACTACACAACGCACGTATTTTTTTCAACAAGCAAACCAAACCACCATGAATCACTTACATACCAGCACCATGACATTGCTGACTTAACGTACCCAACACTCACCACATCATCATTAAGAAACTGGCAAACCACATGGCTGATAATTTAACTTAAAAGCTATATAGTGTTAGAATAGTGAAAGAGCAGCAAAAGTCAACTCCAGCTTCACAGAACACAGCAACAAGCCTTTTTCAGTACAAAGAACAAACTAATTGGGATAGACAAAGAAGAAAACAAAAAGATACTACAAAAATGATGCAACCCAACATGGAAACATATAGAGACTTCACCATTGATTTATAGCAAGCATAAGTTTCGAATTTCAATGTTTTTCACATAGAAGAGTGTTTCTAAATTCTCATTTTGTAGCACTTTATAAGCATGTACAACCCTTTATAAACATCACCTGACCATACGAGTTAAGCTTTTACATGGAATTGCAACTTTCTCTGCACGTAACTACGTAAAGAATCGACTATACCCAAATTCCCAAAATACCCTTCAGAAAATTAAATTATGAGTCCTTATAGTTAACACATTTACTTTTGTATGCATAAAATGGGGGTAAATTTGTGGTTTTAACATCTTTTTTCCAGCATAAAAATGTTCCAACTCAAGGGGGTGGAGTAATAAGTACAAAAATTATTGCACGAGGATTTTGGAAGTGGCAAATTGCTCCGTACTCCATAGCACGATCTCACATTTTCCATGGACAAACAACACGTGGCAATATGGGGTTAGGCTTGACATAGTCGCTACGCAAACCCCATAAAAGCAGCAGAGGTCAGTCCACAACATCAAAGTTCCGATGCCACCATAACCGACATGCATGTGTAATCCTCAAATCGAAGTTGCAGTCAGAAGCTTCCTTCTTCCGCAGAACCAAACCACCTTTATCTCAATTTGTAGATATGAATGAACATATCTTTTTACGTGGATGAGCTTTATCGAGCGGCCTCTTAACATGTAAATCCACAGACTCGTGGGTACAATTAAGCTAAAAGCGCTACAAATTACTGAAAATCCCTAATTTTTATATTCACCAACAAACTATGCATAAAACAACACAAAATAGGTTCTTCCATTTCTCAATCAAGAACGCAACCAAATCTATATAAAAAAGTAATCCCTCTCCTACTCGACAATTGAAAATTTCTGAAATCAATCTAAATTATAGATCTAATTCGAAGGAAATTACATGAGATCGACGAAATACCTGACTGAAACTCCTCCAATTCTGTATTTTGTTGTGAGCGTGCGAGGACGGAGAACGACGAAATTAGGGTTTTTTTTTCTTCTGGACGTAAAGAGGGCAAAAGGGATGATGCAATTATATCTATATAAGAAAATAAATTTCGTATTAGCCCCCTAAACTATATAAAAGTCTATTTAACCCCCTTAAACTTTATATTTTCTTTTGTAGATTTCCTTTCAAGGGTTGGGTTCGGTGTTCGGTTGAGATCGATGGTCATTACTATTAGGATTGTTTGTGAGATACAGGGAAAAGATAGGGGTAATTTTGTCCAAAGTTTTTATAAAAAGATATTTAAATGCATTTATTGACATGTCATCGATGAGTGGAGTATCTAACGTTCACCCTCATATTGCAAATCTTGGCTAAATATCTTTCATTGACGTATCATCAATATCTAATCATTATGACAACAAAAACAGAAGTTGCATATACTATCACATCACTTTCTTCTTGCCTTAAACTCAACTTTAACCATGGGATAGAAAAGTCTCATGTAGACAAGCAACAAAAATCAGTATACAGATGGGAATTTTATCAAGTGGGTACCCGACCTTAATGAGGAGAAGATTTTAGTCATTTTACGTAAGGTGGGAACATGGGTTGATTATGTCTATGAAGAGGGTTTAGGGCGGGGTCAGGGATGAAACTACCTGCTCCTTTCGTCACAAGATTTCATTCTTTTTATAGAAGGTTTTTTAAATAAGTAATTACTTTAATCTTTGATAAAAATTTATATTCCAACCCCTCTACAAATACTTGTGACTGTAACCTCTTTGGGACTAAACAAGTTCGATTGGCTTTTTGTTGTCGTCCCTTTATTTGAGATTAGGAGAAACAAACGAAATGTGGTATTTCATCATTCTTAGTATATTTGTGTTCATGACTTTATTTTATTGAAAGTTTCGCGTTAAAACATGTGAAAATAATGATCCAAAGTACAAACTCATGTGTTGAATTACATGAGATTGAAAACATAGTTCATAGTGCTCTGTATGATCATTATTTGAATCATATGGGATATTGGTAATAGATTCAAGTGAGAATTCACTTCAAAGTGAAAGTGAGTTTTTGGTTGATTTATATAAATAGGATTATTTATAGAATATATAATATTGTAGCTTTAATCTATAATTATTGTAGTCGAGATATCTTGCTATTCCATATGTAAGAATTGAGTATTGTCATAACTGATAGTAGTTAGGTGTCACACCCCTTAATTCGCATACATATATAATATGGTAGCTTATTTAAGAGTGTAAGTGTTGTATAAGATCTTAAATAATAAATATCCCAGAACATACAAAACAAGACAACTTGAACAACCTTAAACATAACTAACTAACGTAAACAACGTCCAACGATTTGCACGTCTTCTAAGTCTAAATAAACACTTGTTCTCAAATTTCATAAAAACATATGATGTAAATCACATGATGTGGGGTGCAAGTGTTGGGAAATATTTTAGTAGCGATTCTATTTAAGTTTCATGCTAACATACAAAACTATCATTGACCGACCTAATAGGAAATGGGGTCAATTGCCCCACGAGCTTCAAAAAAACATTATAAATTTTATTTATTATATATACTAACCATATCCCCCCCTCCCCATGAAAAATAACTGAATACTATAAAAAGAACTACTACTGAATACTAATAAGTCATACAACACTATTTGTTCGGGTTTTTTAAACGCAAACTCATCAACAATAGTATCTAAATCAATATTAATAAAAATATCTTTTTCAATACATATCATCTCTAATTCCTTCAATCTTTCTTGTGATATTGATGACCTTAAATGTGTCTTTAATAACTTCAACTTTGAAAAACTCCTTTCGGCAGATGCTAAAGTCACAACTCTTAACGTAGTTTGATATATAAGGAACTAAAACATTAGTTTGATATACAACTTTGACAATTTTTAGAATTTCAACACTCCACATTGATTTGTGTGGCAAAGTCAACCAAAACACCTTAATCCAGAAAATACCATCTAAATCAACATTTGCCACATTATTATGATAAAGATATTAGTAAAATTAACATTACATCTCATTAATTCATTCTCATCCATTGACTTTAGTTTGTCTTAGTCAAATAACCATATTTATCGAAAATAAAATATCTTACCAAAAAATAATATCTAGTAAAGATTCAAAATTTCAATTGCACCTACCAAACTTTGTGCTTCACTTTTCGCCTTGGCATTATCCCATTTGTTAAATAATTCTAGTTAGAACCTTATTTGAGACGCTTGGCATTAACAAGTTTTACTCAACTCTTCTAATGTGCATTGCATAAAGATTTTACAGTAATATTTGAAACATTATTGTTAGCCAAGAATATATATGATGGAGATATTCGCACCCTGGATAGATGGAAACCGAATTCCATATAAATGGGAATGATTGTTATGTATATTATTTCCATAGGATAGAAATAATGGTGGTATATTGTTTCCTTGGTTATCCCTTATACCGATGGTATATTTTGACGGAAATAGAGAAGAGGAAGGCAAGAATAGCTTACGATAGTATCAGAGTTGCAAAGTAGACTATCTCCTAAACTCTAATTTCCTCTTCTTCTTCACTCTAAATCCTTATCCCGTGGATGTCGACGATTCTTCTTTGAAGTCCCCCACCAAATATTCTTCCACCGACTCTTAGAATATAACAACACACCTTCATTTTGATTACCCTTGAAGTTGATAAGGTGCACTATGCATCATGGGTCGAATTGTTCAAGATCCATGCAAGAGCTTTCCAAGTTTTCGATTACATACATTCTCCTAGTGATGAATTTGTTGCTCCTGAGTTATGGACTCGATTAGATGCAATCGTGTTACAGCGGATTTATGGAATGATATTTATAGGTCTCCTACATACCATATTAGAAACATATTCAAATGCTCAAACTGCATGGGATCACTTCAAATATATTTTTCAAGAGAATAAGAATTCTCGTGTAGTCATCCTTGAGTACCAATTTTCAGGCACTCAACAGTCAGACTTCCTGAATGTTTCTGTCTACCGCTAAAGCTTAAAGATGATTGCAGATCAATTGGCCAACGTTGCTTCTCCTATTTCAAACCAACTTCTTGTACTTCAACTTGTAGTCGATATTTTGGAAAGGTATTACAGAGGTTTTACAATAATACAACATTCTGATCCGTTGCCTCCCTTTTATCAAGAGAGAAGCATGTTAACTCTCGAAGAATCACACAAGAGTAAACATGCTATCCTTTCGTCCGGTGCACCATCGACATTGGTAGTTCAAATCGGTGCCTCCACCTATTTCGGAAACACAATGTGCACCATCTAGTTCAACCAACATCGGTATTTGAACTCCTCATTAAGAGGTCGTGGATGTGTGGCTGATTTAGTAGAGGAGGATTAGGTGGACGACTTGACTTTATAACTTGTTCTTGCTTGAGTTGAGCACGTAAGCCAAACCTTCAACAATATTCTCATTCTAGTAGAGAACGTGATGCATGGTAACGTCCTCCTTGGGCTTCTTTGAATCTTCTTGGGATGATGGAAGCCATCTCAATGGTTCATTCTCCCATGCCCATAACCAAACGACAATCCAACTGATTACGATCGATATTCTAGGCAGCCATTGTAACACCGCGGTTACTAGACCCACACTTACCGAACCATAATTAAATTAATTCAGTTTCAAAAACCTCAAAATACGGGATAACAATTTACAACCCAAAATACATAATTTTAAGGCTTTATAAATTCATAACAAACCATAACATAATCATCGGGGACATGTATACTCGGAAAGTTCAAACTATATACAACCCAAAAGCATAACATATACCTATACCAAGAGTAGGCTTCACACGTCAATTCATAATCGATCATCCGACTTTGTTCTTACATTTGCCAACTTTTCTTGAAAGGTTAAAAACACTAAAAGGTAAGATATAAAGCTTAGTGAATTCATGTGGAAATATGTGGTTCCAATGTGATAAATGAACGTACATACCAGGAAATGGAAAATGACTCGAAAGAAAGTTCGTATAACGATACAACAACAACTTATACATACCATACGATGTCATATATAGCAATGTAGAATGACATCAATACAATAAAAAACATACTCAATATCATGCAAGGTCAAATATCAATTAACTTCATACACAAACATAAGACATGGCCCCAAATCCGCCCTCCGATTGTCTCACCAGAATCCATGGGATGTCGACAATCGGCGCCCAAAACGTACCACAAGACAGTACAAGCAATAATACATTTTCAGCGCATACTCAAGAATTAACATGAGTCATGGATGAACTAGAAAGCACATGCTCTTTTAAAGAAATAATTTATACCGAAAAATGTAATATTATAGTCTTTCAAGTGACAAAATTTATGATATCCACCAGTTTCAGAATTTAACTTTCTGACAGAAACTATAAGTCTTAAAAAGGATCAAATTAATGTGACATCCAAAATGATAAAATTTTCCATCTTTTTATATGTGATGCATTACTGAGTTAAGGTCATTGTGACCAAATTTCATGCATTTTAGACATATAAAGAGGGTTCAAATAATTTATATCAAACAGTGTGTCACAACAAGCATGACAGATTACACACTGTTAGTAAAACAATCATTTGAGGAGTTCTACTTAGGGGTTGTTTACCAAATTTATTGGGTAAGTGCTTACTAGGGTAAGAGGTCTGACTAAGATAAGAGGTTTGACTCAAGTAAGTGCTGACAGGAAATGATTGTTTACCAACCGTTTTACAATTAAGTCTGATCGAATAAAAATGACCATTATACCCCTCTAATCTAAATTAAGTGTTAACTAAAAATAATTCTACCATATTACAAAGAATTGAAGGATATTTTGAATCCCCTTTTTCCACAATATCCGATGAGTATTAGAAATGCATATTGGTAAAAATATAATGGGGTTTTTATTAATTTGACATTTGCTTTAATGTAGTAACATCAATTCTGACACTTTTGCTTGCTTGGATATATTTTCAGAGAAATATGTGTGTACTTATCTTAATTTTGGCATCTTCCTTGCCCTTAATTTTACACAAACATCAAATTTTTGCTGTAAAAATATATTCATGGGGAAAATCAACCGGGTTTGATTTTTGATGTTTGGGTTTAAGGGAAATAACAGACGAAACTTTGTTGAGGTTGAAGCCATGGAAATGGTTGAAAAAGGAAACGATTTACCTAACAGATAGAAGTTGAAGAAATCATGAGGGGGAAGAAGATCAAATCAATGTGTAACTAGGATGCTTATGTCTTTAAATTCTCTCTCGTTACCATGTGTGTAAAGTACCAGCATATCAGAACATGTTGAAGATTAGGAGTCATCTTTGAAAAGAAAAAACAGGTTGATGGTAGGTTTTAGAGATGGCATTTGCACATTGAGGGATAAACATGAAAAAAAAATCAATTTGCTGACCGTGGTAAGCGTCCAACCTATCTCTTACTTCAGTCAGATACACGGTCAGCACTAAATCTTGGTCAGAGGTGGTTTTGGTTTTAGTAAACACCTTCCCTCTTACCCAAGTAAGAGCCTCTTTTTGGATAAGAGGTGATAAGAGGTAAGTAAACAGCCCCTTAGTATTTTTCAGAAATTCCAGTTGTATTATAAGCCTAACACATAAAGGAAACTTTTGAAATAAGAATCACTCATTTTGGATGAGTTATGAAGGAGATATGGAACCACAAAGTTGCATGCACAATTCTGTCATTAGTTGACAGATTGCACACTTAACTTTAATAAATTGGTTAGTGCCTCAAAACTTCATATTTTTGAATGAAACTGGATTCATATGAATCCTAACTCATAAAAGAAAACTCCAGAAGAAGAATTATGCATTATGGACAAATATTCAAGGAGGTATTAACATGCAAAGTAGGGTTTACATACTGGTGGTTTCACAGTTTGCACACCTAAATTGTTTTAGGTGTGGAGGGTCAAAACTCCATATTTTCATGTGATTCCACTTGTAAACAGAAGATAACTCATAAAACTAACTTTCAAAAGAAAAATCATCTTTTTTCATTGAGTTTTGAAAGGGATATGGTCATTTGAACATGCATGCACAAATCTGTCAGCTTTGGACAAAATGCACCCTCATTTTGTTTTGGTTAGTTGAAACCTCAAATCATCATATTTTTGAATGAAACCAATGGAATTTGAAAGGTAACTCATTAAATTAAATTCCAGATGAAAAATCAAGTAATTTGGATGAATATTCAAAGAGTTATGGTCGTTCAAAGTAAGGTTACTTACAGTTGAACTTCCAGATGCACATTCATCTTGCTATGAGCATTTGGGGGGTCAAACTCATTGTTT
This sequence comes from Silybum marianum, assembly GCA_036898165.1. Taxonomy (NCBI): domain Eukaryota; kingdom Viridiplantae; phylum Streptophyta; class Magnoliopsida; order Asterales; family Asteraceae; genus Silybum; species Silybum marianum. The sequence continues at coordinate 5,795,998 of CM072540.1, read as the reverse complement.
TTTAGTGAAACCACTTGGATTGGAACCCCAACTCACTAAATAAACTTTTTGAAGAAATATTATGACATTTGAACATATTATTTGCACGAAATGGACGATTTATGCACATGCATGAATCTGTCAGTACAAAAAATCACCATTGTTGTTCATAATCACATAAAATCATGTTTTCACCTATTTTCTTGAGTTTTATTGTGTGGATCATAGATTACCACCATTGTATGAACATTTTTTTACATGTTTTGGTGTATAATCTCTCCACAAACTTAGAAATTTCAGATTATAGAATAAAGTAGCTAAATAATGTAAGAAAAGTGGGTTTTTCACCCAAAATTTGCAAGAAAAGATGAGTAGAGTTGTTACCTTGTTTTGGATGATGATTATAGCTTCCAAATCTTTGTATGAACTTGATTTTTGATGAAGAAATGTATGGATTTTGGTTGGAGTTTGATGAAGATGATGAAAGTGTTTTTAAGATGGCTCTTGGGTTCTAGAGAGAGAGAGAGAGTTTGTTTGAAATTTGTAAGGGAACATGAAAAAAAAAAAGCATTTTTATATGTGGGATTAAGGGGGGGGGGGGGACCGGCCATGGTGATGGGCCCCACCCAAAACCCAAATTGTTTTCTTTAAAAATTTATTTTAAAGCCCAAAATGTTAAATTGGAAGTCTATTTTCTCAATTTTTGGCATTTTTCTCAAAATGTAGGCCCTAAAATGGTTAATTTCTAATCCAAAAATAAAAGGTTTATAATTAAAATACCAAAACTATATATTTTATATAAATTGGGTATAAATTAGAGCATTTGGCACTGTATTGGACGTTTCAGACAGTTATGGGTCGGAACCGGACATTTTAAGCGACTACCAGAAATGCTAGAGATTTTTCGGCTATTCTAAACCAACTAACTCTTATTCTTAAAATTAATCTATATTAACACTAATAAACTTAATAGAAGCTAACCTGAAAGCTCGAATTTTGACAGTTGTCACATTGATCAAAGATATCGGGTACAACAGTCCGATGAGTTTTGATGATGGGTCCGATATCTATGAAGATAAATCCAGAATTTGTTAAAATTTCCACATATTTGAAAAAAAATCAGATTTGATGATAGGCACAAGTCGAATGGATTTAAAAAAAAATACCCCGATTTAAATAATAATAAAAAATTTGTCGAATGAAACAGAAACCTAATGATTCGAGAAAAACGAGAATTTTCCCTTATAATCAAGTCGTTGATTAGAACCGGTTCAAAACTCTTGATCGATCTGCTCTGATACCAACTGTAGATCCCAGTAAATCAGGTAAAGTATGTATGTATGGAAGAACACAATGAATATGTCAAATAACTTCACTATGTCATATATCTAACTTGTAAGGATTCGTGGTTACAAGGTTTATCAAATAAAACTAAACACACGATTCTGATCTCTAAAGCTCTCTCTCTAAGTTCTAACTTCTAATGCATACCCTAACCCTCTATTTATATTTAACACATAATCACAATAAGGAAACTAAAGATAAAGGCAATATTCACTTGCCTTATTTACAAAGTAATCTTCTGCTTTTTACACAAATAAATCTTTCCTAATAATAAACCTTCCTAATTAATGACTTTGTTGACTTTTACAATTTGACCCTTCATGTCTTCAATAGTTGTCATCTCGGATACAACAGTTTATGACCTAACAAGTATATATATATATATATATATATATATATATATCTGTGTGTTTATATGTACGTATATGTATGGATATATGTGTTGATGCCAAAATTAACTTAACAAAAGTCAACTTAAGGTGCTTGTGGACCTGATCGATCAAATGAAGGATTCTCCCAACGAATGTAAATAAAACAAAGAAAAATAAGCGAAGACAAGAGATTTGGTGACGCGGAAAAACAATTGGACAAGGGAAAAACCACGGACAATAGGTTAATATCGTCGATGCACTATGGAAAATGACGCCAAACAAGGGCGCCCTCCTTTAGAGCGATGCTCGTACGATTACAAGTAAGAGAATGTATGTAAAGCTATACTAGCGTATGATAATTAGAAGGCTATTGCGTATTATTTGATTTCGAGAGCGTGGATGTGATTCAATCATGTGTTTTCGGTGATCATTGCTCTGCTTTTATAGTTGTGGTCTTTGTAACGGTTGATCGACATTGATTTCCTTCATAAATGCTCTTGATGACGATGAATGTAGCCGTCCAACGGTCCTGCTAAGAAAAACTAACGGTTAATCCATAATGAACCTGACAGTAATGGCCTGAGTTAAGCGCGTGCAGGTCTATCGTGCGTAGGAGATTTTGCTTGAGGCTTTCGGTCAACCATTGATTCATGATGCTTCAGCTGACGTTTGTGAGTCGTTAAGTATTCTTGGTCGACCGTCTTTATCTGCCGTCAAGCATTTCACTAGACCATTGTTCCTCGTGGCTTTGGCCAATATCCGTGGGTCATAGAAAGTCCTTGGTCGTATGTTTTGGTTAATGGTCAAGAGTTTGAGATTTTTTCCCAAACAGTATGTATGTGTATGTGTGTGTGTGGGGGGGTGTTTGTGTGTCGGTGTGTGTGTATGTGTGTATGCGTGTGTGTGTGTGTGTATGTGTGCGTGCGTGTGTGTGTTTGTGTGCGTGTGTGTGTGTGCGTGTGCATGTGTGTGTGCGTGTGTGCGTGTGTGTGTGTGCGTGTGCGTGTGTGATTGTGTGTGTGTGCGTGTGTGTGCGTGTGCGTGTGTGTATGCGTGTGTGTGTGTGTGTTTATGCATGCATGTGTATGTATGTATGTAGTGGAAGGGGCCTAATTAAATAAGAATCGATTAATTCGTGGAAACTGTAATAACTAATATGGATCAATCATTTTAAATAATTAATGTTATTTACTAAACTAGCATAAAGGGCAAATTGATTAAATTAGGTAATACAATGGTATCACAATGCATCTTATATGTATTTGTATATCACACTAAGGGTGTCATAATGCCATCAGAGTGTGTATCACGTAATTATATCACGTTGGACTGTGAACGGAGAGATGAGAGTTTAAAATACTGAAAATGCCATTTCATTAAAAATTTAATCAAAATTATCAAATTATAAGTTTCCTAATTAACCATTGATTTGGGGTTATGATTGGTTATTACAGTTTCCACAAACTAATCAGTTTTTCCACGAATTGCCCCCTGTAGTGGAATGTGATATATGTATATGTATATAGGGTCAGGTTCAAGGAAAACGTCAAAAAATACTGAAAAACGTCCTAGGAGTCGTCCATCTGGACGGTATGCACAAATGCATGCTGGTAATTTGTAATATATATTTGTGCATATGCATAAATGCATATATATGCATTGATGCATTATTAAAAAAAACAATTTCAATCATTTGTATGGTTTTGTGCATTCTATCCGGATGGAGGACTCCAAAGGTGTTTTTCAGTTTTTTAATGTTTCCCTTAAACCTCCCTCTATGTAAATATTTGTGTATATTAAACTTAATATGCATTCATGGACTTCGGGGATTCGTAGGAAGATTCTAATATCTTCGTGTTGCCGATTGAATGTTAATAAGTTCAATCCCTTCCTGTTGATGATCTATACCTCATAGATCATATATCACTTGCCATATAATAGTTGGTTGCAAAGAAAATATCATGTGATTTAATCTAAAACATGAGTAATAGAACAAATTAGCATCTTTTAATATAGAAAATATAATGGGTCAGTTCGTCTTCACTGTTACTGTTTGATTAATGATCAGAAATGCTATCATATGAATCTTCCATATCAAACTATCCATTATCTTCTTCGTACTTTTAGCGAGGAATCTCTATTTCATCCATTTTTTTCAGAATAGAGAAGTGCAGTGTTTTATATCAAAAATTAATTTAGAGTTAACACCGCTTGGGTTTCCGCTAATCTTGATCGGCTATTCTAGAACTTATAGGCCTAAATCTTTGTATAGTGGCTCATTCAAAATATTCATATATTTAGGTATTTGAAATTATAAACCATCTCATATCAATAGATCGCCTATTAGAAGAAAATCCTACCATTGTGAAGCACAAATCCATATCCATTCCTTTTCAATTGTGTTTCATTGTTAAATCGAAATATTTTCTTAATTAATTGTTTCACATTTTTAATTAAACTTCAAATAATAGTAAATATTTGTAGCTTACTATTATGACTAAAGAACAATGCCAGATTCTATTCGATTACAATTGATCATATTGGATAAGACGTTTGCTAAGACATAATATGACATAACAAATCTGAACAGTTGTCCAACATTTGACAAGACATTAATGGACATAAAAAAACAAGTAAAATGACCAATATAGGTTTGTTCCACCTAGTTCCATAGGTTAGGGTGGATGGCGCTAGTTCCACTTTATTCCTGCCTTTTCCACATAAAAGTCATGTTAAATGTGGAACAGTCTACAAAGCACACCCTAAGAACCATTGACGCCCAATCAAGGCCCAATCAAGGTCATTAACAACCACTAAAACTCACAAATATGATTATTTAGAGCCACTTAAGCACGTGAAATACCCAATGAAGTTCATTAATAGTCACCGGTAAGTTTTTTATTCGTACATCTGTATTTCGTCTGCTTTCTTCACTCCTTACTAATTTTTGTCTTTCGTTTTTAGGAGACATGACAGATCCTACGGTCGGCCAGTCAGAAGGTGTTGCTGGGGCATCCCACTCGAGGGGTGCTCCATCTGTGGCTACGCCATTGAAGGGCGTAGCATCGTCCATCCCCTCGGGAGGACGGGGTCTACCCCGTAGTCCAAGAGAGACGATCTCCCCCCGAAGGTAGATCGTCAGACATTCCTTGCCCAACGGGGCTTGGAATTGAGAAGAAGAAAGGTCGCTGCTCAGTCGGGGAGCAAGAGATCAGGGGGGCCATCCTGAGGGAACCGTCCATTAGGGTTGAAGACCCTAAGAAGGCGAAGAAGTCGGCGGCAACAGAACCAATCCGGGCGACTCCTGTGAGCGTTGTATCGCCGGTCGTGACCGGTGTTACTCCCCTCTTTCTGTCGCATGATAAGGGGAAGAAAACGGCGAGAGAACACCCTGTCGTCCGTTTTAACGTTCCCTCCAACTTTCTCAAGGAGGGAGTGACAGATCACTTAAAGATTTTCGGCGTCTTTGAAAACTTCAATGTTGTCAAGGACCGATTTGATGGCGTGACATTGGCCGACACTCACTCGCGGCTCACAGAGCACTTTTTCCAGATAAAAAAAATTATATGGTTAAGTCTAGAGAACATGGGTCGTGTGTTTTTAGTGCATTCATACGATCTTGCGATCTTATGTTTTTCCCTTTTTCTTGTCACAGGCCTTCCAGTCGTCCCTTAGTATGAAGACTAAGGTCGACAAGGCCTCATAGGTTGTTGAGTATATAAAGATTGCTTCAAAAGAGATGGGGTTCTAAAGTCAAGAGTTCAGATCTTTTGAACTAGTGTAGAACAAAGATAAAGCTTAAGTAAAGTTCAGAAAAGCAAGTCAGATTTCTGAAGAAGTGGTAACTTCAGAAGTTCTGAAGAGTTAAGAATGTTCTAAAGACTTCTGAAGCAAATTCTGAAGAGGTTCTGAAGAATCCCTGAAGATTACTTCTGAAGAAGTTCTGAAGAGAAGTTTAGATGTGTATAGTTACTATAGGTCCGTGATGCAACCTACATGTTAGAATAGTATCTCACCTCTTGTATAAATAGAAAGTCGGTTTGTTTGTTTGAGTGTTAGTTCATGCATACTTGTAATTCCACTTTATATAGTTTGTAATCTTGTCAAGATCAATACAACGGCCGACTTAATTGATCCAAATCTTGTATCTTTTAATTCTTTCTTAATCATCTTGATCTACGGGAACTTTCAATTGGTATCAGAGCCGTTCATCTGTTCATGATCAGATCTACTCAATTCTTGATCAAATTCTGTTAGATCTAACAAGATTCTTGATTTTTTTGATCAATCCTTCCTAGATTTATCAGATCTTCTTTCTTTCTATTCAAACATGTGAATTTTACGATCAGATTATCAAGATGTCGAAAGAGTATGTTTCATATGGTTCTAAAACTAAGACACCTACCTTGTTTCTTGGGGAGTACCATCAATGGAGGATCAGAATGATCCAATTCTTGGACAATATCGATGAGGAATTAATGAAATCTATCATTAATGGTCCTCTAGAAGTTTATGTGCAAATCGATGCAGTCCCAACTACTGAAAATACTCCTGAGATCCCTGCCACCAGAATCAAGAAGAGTCCTGGTATTTACAACAATGCTGAAAAAGCTCAAATGAAGATTGATAAAAGAGCTTTAACTTTGTTGACAATGGAAATTCTGAATGAGATCTTCAACAAAGTTGACAGTCTCACTTCTGCTAAAGAAATGTAGGATGAAGTGGAGGTTGAGATGCAGGGGCGTTCCAAATCACAAAGACAGAGGCTTAATATCTGTATTGGAACTTATGAAGGCTTCAAGGCAAAAGATGGTGAATCCCTTACTGACTCATACAACATATTCAACAATATTTTGAACGACTTAAGAATGAATGGTGTTTAGAACCTTAACTCTGAGATAAACAACAAGTTTCTTAAAAAATTTGGGTACTGAACCAGAATGATTTACTGACAATATGGTCACTAGAAATCTGTCCAAAAAGACTATTCATGATATATATGGCATCTTGTTTCAACAAGAAGACAAGATAAAGGCAAGACAAAATGACAAGAAGAAAACAAATGATACTCTAGCTTTGTTAATCCAGAAACTAAACAATCCTAGACCTATTTCTTCTATGACCAAAGTATGTGAAATCCCATAAATAGAAGTATCTGATGAAAATGAGTCAGATGAAAAAATGAAGAGGATGGCTGAAGGAATAACATTTTTGACAAAGTAGTTCAACCTAAAGTATAATCATAAATATAAAGGAAATGCTAAAACTGACAGTGGAGCTGAGAAAGTTGTGAAGAAGGAGGTTGTGAAGAAAGAAGAGGTTGAACCTGCTAGATGCTTTAACTGTGGAAAACCTAGACACTTTGCAAGACAGTGCAAGATGCCCAAGCTCAAAAATACAACTTACTATCAGAAGAAGCATTTATTATCAAAGAAGAAAGATGAAAACCCAACAATGTTCCCCAAATATGAAGAGGATTGGCTCATGTGGAGTGATGATGAGTATGATGAAGAAGTTGTACATTATGTTGCAAATTGTTACATGTGCCAAATGGATCCGAAAATCTTCACATGATCATGACATAGAGGTACAAAATTCTTCTAAATTTTCTTTTGAACCAACTTCTGAAAATGACATGCAAGAACAAATAATAAAAATGACTTCTGAATTTGAAACTGTGAGAAACAGAATCAAAGGTGAAAGGACTATGGTAAACAACTTCACAGAAGAAAGTCAAATTTATAAACTGATTGCATAAATGTTGAACAACAACTTGACAAAATTTCTGAGAAGAAATCTATTTTAAAAGACAAGTTGGATACTCTGCAAAAAAGATATTTGTAATGAATCTGAAAAGGGGGTTTTAAATGTTAAAATGGAGTATTTGAACAAGGAGAGGCTTGAATTATACAAAATGATTAAAGAATTAGAAGATCTGAATTTTAAAAGAGGACAGACTGAACAAACTCTAAACCTTTTGACAAGTCAGGCTAAAAATTCAAAATTTTACAACATAAAAGCTGGATTAGGGTGCACAGAAAACAGAATCTTAAAAAATGCACCTTCAAAAAACTCTACAATTTGTCAAAAAGGAAGGTTTTTGATGAAGGTGTTAAAAGTGTAGTTCCTAAACCAGTTAATCATTCTTTGCCTGAAAGAATTCCTATTGAGAAAAAGTTTGTTAAGTCTGAGATTTTGTTTACAAATGATAATATTTTGAATTCTGACAAATCTGAAGTTAATGCCAAATCAAATGATTCAAAAACATCAGATAAATTAGCTCTTGAATCCACTTCGGAAGAAACTTCTGAAAGTAAATCTGAAACAAAAACTCAGATCTCTTCAGAAGAAACTTCTGACAAAGAATCTGAAGAAAATTTTGAAGTTTTAAATTTTGATTCTTTTGAAACATATCATGATGCAATCTCTAAAGAAAATTCTGATGAAAATTCTAAGGATCAGTTTGAATAATTTTCTGATGATGAACCTACAGAAGATGTTCATCATAATTCAGATATTTTTTTGAGAAATATGATGAAGTTGTTAGTACTCAAGAAGTTCAGAATTTTGAGAAAAATCTTAACTCTGAAGAATTTTTTTCCAAATTTTAGGATTTTGTTGACAACATAACTGAAGACAAATTTTCAAATCCTATGAATGCTTCAGATTCTGAAAGTGATGATGACAATTCTGAACCTATAGTGGTTGTGATAAATAAGGATGGGTATACTGTTTATAAAACCAAAACTTCAATGATTGAGGGTGACAAGTTGAAATCTGAAGAACCAAAATTACCTTCTGAAATATTCAATTTTGTATTCTTAAAAGATAAATATCAAAGTTGTTCAAGTTCTGAGTTCAACTTAAAAACTTCAGATTCACACATTGACCCTATTGGAACTGCTTTAGAAGTTGAAACCATCTTTAAAACAGGGCATTTCAAATTATCATCACCATCTTTTGATTCCAAAGTTAAGAATTTTGAACAAGGTCAATCTTCTAATGATAAATCTGAAAATCAATTCAAGAAGAAAGTTGTTCAGAAATCCAATAAGAAAGTTTCAAAACCTTACAATACTAATCCTCATTTCTTATCATTTTCAGAGCAATCCACTTTAATTTGGAAGAAGAAAAAACAAAGATCGCGTGTGAGGAGTCGAGATATCTTATGTCTTCTTCTTTCACCTCATCCTGCCCAAAAAGCATTACTATAAAAGAATGACAAATTAGATAGTTTTGATTCTTTTAGATCATATGATGTATCCAAAAGTACTACAATGAATAAAAGAAAGAAATTTGCTACAAATTCTTATGGTGTTGATTTTTGTTTGTGTCATAATTTGTTAAAACTACTTAAGAAGCATATTCATTGTATCAACTGTGGACATCATACATTCAAACTAAATTTTGAATACAAACTGAAATCTCCAAAGAAACATGTTAAGTATGCTTCACAAACTTTCTAAACTAACAACTCAAAATCACACAATAGAGATAAATATGTGATGTAATAGGTTGTTAAACAAAGCTCTGAATCAAATTTTGAAAAATCAAAACCTACCTTAAAATCAAAATTCAGAATTCCCTCTTTTATTACTAGTTTGAAAGGACCCATTCTCAAATGGGTACTTAAAACTAAGTAATTGTTTCTGCAGATCCTTCATGTGTGGGTCTTAGATTCTGGATATTCAAGACACATGACACCTTATAAGGATCTTCTGACTGAATATATAGAAAGAAATGGAGGGACAGTTAGTTTTGGGAACAATGCAAAAGGATATGTAAGAGGGTATGGAGCTTTTGTTAAGGGAGATGTCAAAGTAATGAAGGTTTTCTATGTTGAAGGTTGAAGACATAATTTGTTCAGTATAAGCCAATTTTGTGATAAAAGGTGCACAGTCCACTTTGATATGGAATTTTGCCATATTCTAAATTCTGAGAAAAAGGAAACTTTAACAGCATATAGAGATGGTGACATCTACACAGCTACATTCATAGAAGATGGCCAACTAAAAGGTGTTTGTTATATTTCTAAACCAGTTTGAGAAGAAAGTTGGCTATGGCATAGAGGAATGTCACATTTGAGTTTTAAGTCAATTAATGATTTGGGAAAGCACAATTCAGTGATTGGATTACCAAGAATAAGGTTTCAAAAGAACTCTTTAGGCTCAGCATGTGAATTAGGTCAAATCAAAAGAAGATCTTATCCTTTGAAGATGCTTTCATCATGCAAATCTCCTTTGATATTGTTACACATGGATTTGTGTGGGTTAATGAGAATTCAGAGTTTTGGAGGAAAGAAGTACATTTTGGTGATAGTGGATGAATTCTCAAGATATTCATGGATTGAATTTCTCAGACAAAAGAAGTTATGATTACATTTCTAAAGAAAATTCAAGTTCTTCTTCAACTACCTGTTCAGAAGCTCAAAAGTGATAATGAAACAAAGTTCAAAAATGCTCAAATAGACAAATATTTAGACTATGTTGGAATATCACATAATTTTTCCACTGCAAGAACTCCACAACAGAATGGTGTAGTTGAGAGAAATAACAGAACTTTAGTAGAAGCTACAAGAACAATGCTAACTTATTCAGATTTACCAGTATTTCTTTGGGCATGAGCTATTGCAACAACATGTTTCACACAAAACAGGACAATTATGAACAGGAGATTTCTTAAAACTCCTTATGAACTGATTAGAAATAGAAAACCAAGAATTGATTATTTTCGTATTTTTGGTTGTAGATGCTTTCTGATTATTGACAGAGAAAATATAGGAAAGTTTGATGCAAAGGGCTTATCTGGAATCTTTGCTGGATACTCTCAAAGATCAAAAGCTTACAGAATTTACATGAAAAAATCCAGAACAATTATAGAAAGCCAAATGGATACAAGACAGTTCAGAACTCAGGCCAATTTAGAACTCTGAACAACTTGATTCAGAGAATGCTTTAAAATCTAACTCTAATACTCATGCCAAATCAATTAAAGATAAATTAGATTTGTTGTGTCATGACTTATTTGATGTGTCTATTGATATCTCTCTACAAATTTTCAGAATCCATCTCTTATCAGAGAAAATCTAGAACTTATATCAGAAGAACAAATCACATCAAATATTTTAGGACCACCTGACTCAACCTCAACATCGGAAATTATATTTTTGAACCTCATCAAGAAACTTTTGAACCATTGCTTTCAGAAGTTAATCCAACGGTTGATGGGGAGACTTCAGATCTGAACTCAGAAGTTCATTTAGAAACTGAGACACAAGTTATCATTGATGATTATGATTCTCAAAACAACTTGATGATTATGATTCTCAAAACAATGTCTCATATGTTCAACCACTTCCAAATGTGAATAGATGGACATCAGATCACCCTATTCATCAAATAATAGGTGATCCCTAAAAAGGAGTGCAAATCAGATCTGCAACAGCAAATGAATGTTTGTATGTAAACTTTCTAAGCAGCATGGAACCAAAGAAGTCTAGTGAAGCTCTTCAAGATCCAGATTGGATTTTAGCTAGCAAGATGAGCAAAATCAGTTTGAAAGAAATAAAGTCTGGAGACTTGTTCCAAGACCCAAGGGCAAATCAATAATAGGAACTAAATGGGTGTTCAGAAATAAAAAGGATGAAAATGGAATTGCGGTGAGAAATAAAGCTAGGATTGTAGCAAAAGGATATTGTCAACAAGAAGGAATAAATTATGATGAAACCTTTGCACCAGTTGCTAGACTTGAAGCCATAAGGATATTTCTAGCCTATGCAGCACACAAAAACGTGAAAGTCTTTCAAATGGATGTTAAATGTGCATTTCTGAATGGCATTTTTCATGAAGAAGTGTTTGTTGATCAACCAGAAGGATTTGAAAACAAAAAGTTTCCAGATCATGTTTATATCCTTGACAAGGCTTTATATAGACTTAAACAGGCTTCAAGAGCATGGTATGATACTCTAACAAAATTCCTTCTGCAATCCAAATTCAAAAGAGGTACATTTTATACAACTTTATTTCTGAAGAAGAAGGGTGATGATTTAATCTTGATACAAATATATGTTGATGACATAATATTTGCTTCTACAAATGCAAAATTTTGTAAAAACTTTGAGACTATCATGCAAATTGAGTTTGAAATGAGTATGACGGGAGAGTTGACTTATTTTTTGATTTACAAGTAAAACAACTCCCTACAAGAATATTCTTCAATCAAATATAGTATGTAAATGATTTACTTAAAAAGTATGATATGTCTGACTGTTCAAGCATTAAGACTCCAATGGCCACTGGAACTAAACTTGAACCTGATTTCAGTGAAAAATCTGCTGATCAAAAGAAACATAGAGGTATCATTGGATCTTTGTTTTATCTTACAGCTAGTAGACCAGATATCATGTTTGCAACATGTATTTGTGCAAGGTTTCAAGTTAATCCTAAAGAATCTCACCTTCTAGCTGCTAAAAGAATTCTTAGATATCTCAAAGGATCACCTTCATTGGGACTTTGGTATCCTAAGAATTCTGGTTTTGAACTAACAGCATTCACAGATGCAGATCATGGTGGTTGTAAGTTAGACAGAAAAAGCACATCTGGATCATGCCAATTTTTGGGAGAATGGATTGTAAGCGGGTCTTCTAGAAAGAAAACCTGTGTGGCAACATCAACTGCAGAAGCTGAATATGTAGCAGCTGCAATATGTTGGTCACAAGTGATCTCGATGCAAATTCAACTCAAGGATTATGGCTATACTTTTAAGAAGATTCCACTTTATTGTGATTTAAAAAGTCTATAGCAATCACAGCTAATCCTGTTCAATATTCAAAGACTAAACACATTGATGTGAGGTATCATTTTATCAAGGATCATGTTGAAAAAGGTGATATAGAAATATTTTTTGTTCAGACTGATTATCAATTAGTTGATTTATTCACAAAGGCTCTTGATGGAAAAGATTTAACTTTCTTGTGAGTAAATCAGGTATGATGAATCTTTCTGAATAAGTGCCTTACATAGAAAAAGAGTTAAGTATTAACTTCTGAACATGTTTAGTTCAGAACTCTAAAAAATAAATTCAGAAGTTTTGAATTTTGTTTCTTAGAAGTCTGAATCTCACATTTCAGAACTTAATAATATCTTCAAGAAAATATAATTTAGTAATATTTTCTTAATTCGGAAGGTATATTTCTTATTTTTCTTATCTCTGAAGTATTAGTATTGGTCCTTTATCTTTTCATTTTATATAGCACTTTTCAAGGTGGAGTTTTTAAGAAAAAAAATTCTCTCTTCTTCTCTGTTTCTTTCTATCCTTTGCATGAGTCAAGGGGGAGTGTTTGTTGTAGACTATGAGATAATTCATTTAATGATGCTCACATTCTTAACTGATTGTTGTTTCTGATATATAGATCTGAATAGGTTTTCAAACTCTTCTGCGAATTTTTTTCCCTCCAAAAGAAAATTTATGAACTCACTAATCTCAGATGTTTTCCTGTTCACTAAATTTCATCGATAATGTGTACTTCTCAAATCAATCAACCTTTTCAGACTGCAAAATCCTGCTCGTTCAGAATTGTGCAAAATAATGTATTGATCGGATCAATCGAAGTTGCTATACCTAATGATCCTAATCTGGAAGATACTGCCACAAACTAAATGAATTCAAATGCTGAAATTTTCACTCAAAACCCTAACCCTCATCAAGTTGCCGATACTGAAATTGAGGGAAATCGGGATAAACCAATTGAAGTTGCTTCTGAGTCAATAGTTACTGAAAATGAATCACATGGTGATGTTGGTGATGCACAAACAAATCGATAAACTCAAACCGTTGAGGTTTCAAGGGTATCAGGCCCAATTCAGAGTAAACTGGTTGTTCCCTTAGACAAAGTTATGGAAATCAAGAGGAATAATTGTGTCTTGAATCTAAAATCTGAAGAGTTTAAAGAAGATCAACAGATATTGATAGAAATCCTGAAAAACATCCTCTCAAAAAGATGTTTACAAAGAGTATTCTGGTTCATGAAGTATTGTTAGAACTTAAAGTGAAAATCAGAATTTGATTAGAAGAAACAAGTTAAACTCTCCAGAAGCCGACAACTTCAGAAGATCAACACTTCAGATGTGTTAGTCCAAAGGAAACAACGTCATTCCAGAAGATTGGGTATATTATAGATTTTACTTTATGGACTACACGTGCTTAGATGACGTGGCATGTCATGCTTCTTGTGCGTAATTGATTCTTTTACTAGTACAACTGACGTGTCAACATGTGATAGGCTAGCTTGTTGACTTTTCCTATGTAATAGTATAAATAGAGATAGCCTTCACTATTGTCTGTGTTGATAAAAATTGGAGAGATTCATAGAGAGTAATTTGTGCACTGTAGTCATCAATATATTGAGTGATATACGAATTACTGTTGTTCTTCATATTGTTCTTCATTTATCGTTTACAATTCTATATTACTATTGATTAAGTTACTTTCGCTTTCTACTATTATTATTCGTACATTAATCAACTGTATTTGAGTATTTGAGGGATCTGGGTTCCAACAAGTATACTTGCAACAATGGTGGTATTTTGTGGATTATGAAGAAGAGCATGAGGCCATTACCTGATTTGTGGGAGGATATCAGTTTTGCATCAAAGCCAATCATCTTAGGAGAATTCTGGAACTACCTTAAAGTGAAGATGTAGTGGGCAAATCAAGCTTTGATAAAATACCTAAAGCTGCTGACATTATTGCTGATTTCATGAAGCTTGGATACTCTGAAACCTTGACAATTCTAAGCTCATTCAGAAGAATGTCTCTTCCACCCATCCGGTATACTCTATTCTCAATTATCAACACATGTTTATCAGGAAAAACTTCTAGCTTAGCTCAGGCTTCAGCCAATATCAGAATTATCTTTCATGGAATAGCTTACAACATGCATTATGCCTATGCATCATTAATTTTTGATGAACTGAGGACAACAGTTACTTCTACCAAAAAGCCTACTTACATTCCATTTCAAAGATTTTTCCAAATCTGTGTTAAGGGAGCTTTGTACACTAAAGATAGAATTCCACCACCTGATGATGCACCCAAGGTTCCATTTGTTTCTATGGATAGTCTCAGGCCACCAAATACCATAAATGCTCAATTTCCAAGAGCCCTGCCACTACCAGAGGAACTCAGAGCTTATGTAACTCCAACTAATAACGCTTTGATTGAGTACTGTGAATCTATGGGACTACCAAAACCTGTAGCCCCTACCCAAGATTCAAATCCGAAAGGTGTGCATGGTGAGGGGTCTAGTATTCCACCTAGGGAGAGTGGGGAGGAAATTTAAGGGGGTGAACAACCTCAAAGTGTTAAGAGGAAAAATGTAAATGAGAGCAAGGGTAGAAGGGTGAGAAAAAGAATTGATGAGGGGAGAACACAGATAAAATAAAAAGAGATATGTGATCTAACTGTTACTAGCCGGGTAGCTACACAATCTGTTATTCCACATTCTTTGGTGGATAACATTGAAATAGCCAGTGAGCCCATGGCAAATTTTGTTAACCCCCTATCCACTCATCCATCTCTCAACAGAAGGATGTTTCAATAACACTCATGGGGCAAGCATCTAATCTACCATTAAATCCCCATTTGAAGGATCTTAATGTTCAAAAAGAAGGAAATATGTCCTCCCTTCATATTTCTGAGCACATTGAGTCTGATTATCCAATCTCTGTTGAGCCTTCAAGAAAACAAGATGTTCACTTCTTTCACACCAGACCATGTCTTCAAGACTTCACTAAGCAAAGTGTTCGTCATTTTGCCACAACATCAATAGACATTCTTATTCAGGGTGTTCAAGGATTTGATGGAAGTCCTAGAGAGGTGAACATTTTAAAATCCTCATTCAATGACTCCTTAGTGATTCATGATGTAGTGACATCAACAGGCCATCCTACTTTTGTAGGAATACAAACAGGAACATCTGTTGTTCCTAGTCCAATTACCTAATCTTTTGTGCAAAATACACAAGTTGCCCTTGATCAAAGGATTTTTTCTTTGGAATGTAAGGCACAATCAAAAACTCTTAAGAGAAAGCATGATGATCAGGATCTTGATGATCATGAGGGGGAGAAAAGAAGAAGAGTTTCTAGTTCTAAAGACATGCAAGAAGGATTAATAGCCCAGACTTCTGAAAGATCTTCTGAAGATGTTCAGAATGTTACTGATGCTGATAAAAGTACAGAAACCATTGAAGATGTTGTTTCTGAAGTTCCTAATACTAAAGTTGATAATTCTGAAGTTCATGTTCTCAATTCAAAAGATGTAGATGAAGACTATGAAACTGAGAAAGTCATTATGACTGATTCAGATTGATCAAATGGTTCAGATGAGGCTGATGTGATAATTGATTCTAATGAGGACATGATAAATGAGTACTTGGCATTTAAAGAAGAAGTTGGAGAGCCTGGAGATTTATCTGATATAATTAGATTTAAAGATGAAGAAGAAATTAATGAAGTCAGGGAAATAATTCTTTGGAAACTAGAAGTTGTACAAACCAATATCAAAAGAGGATAATAAGATCTTCTAAATGTATTCCAATGGTTAATGAATTTAGTGATGTTAAATTCTAGCTTTCTTAACTCTACATGGAATCTGGATGTTTGATTCATATATGGAGATCTGATTGTGTTCAGAAGTTTTTATAATCAACGAATTCAAGAAATAAATGTGCAGTTTGATCTTAATCATGTGAATGATATTGTTTTCAGTGAAGAAGTGTGGGTAGAATATGCTAAATCGGGAATTGTCAAATACAGAGAGTTCATTGTTATTAGGGCTGTAAACGAACCGAACGTTCACCGAATCGTTCGGCGGGAAGTTCATTTGTGTTCGTTTATTTAATAAATGAACGAACATGAACACGTTTTTTCGTTCGTTAAGTTAAACGAACGAACATGAACAATGGTCTCGTTCGTTCATTTACATTCGTGAAAGTTCGTTCATTTATGTTCGTTTATATTCGTTTACATTCGGTCGTTTATGTTCGTTTATATTCGTTTACGTTCGTTTATATATATCAATATATTTATATATTATGACATTAATATGTAAAATCATTAATTAAATTAAATTTTTAGAATTTCTTTTTTATGGCTCCTAAGTTTATCCGGTTTTTCATTTTGTTATGTTACTTTTTAAGAACAAAATGGTGGTTTTATTCTATATTTGTGTTTGTTCGTTTATGTTCATCTATGTTCGTTTACGTTTGTTTATCTTCATTCATGTTCGTTCGTTTACGTTCGTTTATCTTTGTTCGTTTACGTTCGTTTAACAGCTTAACAAACGAACATAACAAACAAAATTTTCTTAATGAACACAAAAAATTTCGTTCATTTACCGTTCGTGTTCGTTCGTTTGTTCGGTTAAGTTAAACGAACGAACACGAACACAAAAAATTTCGTTCGTTTACCGTTCGTGTTCGTTCGTTTGTTCGGTTAAGTTAAACGAACGAACACGAACAAGCCTCCGTTCGTGTTCGTTCGGTTTGTTTACAACCCTAATTGTTATACCAAGAATTAATCTACCAGAACTTGAAGCACCAATCATGGATCAAATTTATGTAAAAGAAACTCTGTTTGATAAAGATAATGATGAAAGGATAATTTTTCCAAAAGAAACTTATCTTAGTATGTACAGTAAAAGTTTAAGAAGAGCTACTCTGGAAAGTTTTATTTATAGGGAATGGTTAGAAGAATATGCTTCTCAGATAAAAACATTTCATCAAAAGTATGGAATTCATAATATGCTGGATTCTACTATGATTAAAAGGATTGTAAGTATCAGCAGAAAAAGAGTGGAAAATCTGAATCTTATTAACATAAGTGTTGAAAGAAGAGATGACACTTTGATAGAGTTTAATCAGTTTGATATATATAACTTGAGGTTTCAGGACAAGTTATTTTTATTAAATCACCGTGTCAAAATTGGTGATACTAAGATTGTACCAGAAATTACAAGGGTGCCTTGGATTTATCTCAGAAATCTGGTCAAGCATGATTTTCAACTTACTTTGGAAAGAAGACTAAAGCAGGTAAATTTGTTAGAGCCAGTTCTTTTGGAACTTATTGATAGAAGAAAAGTTTTCACTATTCCAGAATTTGGTTTTCACTACAAGATGCCATATAATTCAGGTGAATCCACCTTCATTATTTCTGATATTCCAAAATATTCAACAACAACTTTAAAGTGGTTGTCTGAGTATTTGAGGGAGTCGTTACCCGGTTCTGAGAAGATAAAAGAATAGATTTTGTCTTTAATAAATGAAAGGATTCAATTCAGGGAGTTGATTAGAAGGAGTTTTTCTCTCTTCCATTCAAAGGTGAATAACAAGAAGGATGCTGATAATCTTCTGAGTTATTCCTATGACTTCTCAATTCATCCTAAAGTAATGAACTCTGATCAATATGTTGAAAGTGAGAAGCCACTAAAGAAGTTCAGAAAGTTCAAAGCTCAGAAGTCCTAATTTCTGAGAAGGTTGGCGAAAGCTTAGATAAAGGAAAGAAGATATCTGAGTGCATTGATGAAGAAAAAGAAGTTGTTCAGAGTTCAGATAAAGAAAGAAAAGCAATTGAAGCTGAGCAACTTCAACAAGTTAGAATTCTGGAACATACAAATACTTTATTTCTTGAGTACTTTCATCCTGAAATTTTTATGGAGCAAGAGCAAAGATTCAATTTCATTGATTGTTGGCTAAATAAGGATTTAATGTTCAAACAATGGTATTCAAGAATTATCGTAAGTCTGAAATTGCCTATTTTAGAAGCTAGAAGAGATAGTCCTATTGTGAAGGTGCTAAATGCTGATCAAAGAAGTAAAAATGGGTATAAATATTCATTTTTCAAAGTTGAAAGGGCAAATGGAGAGATATGTACTTTACAGAAGCTGATTTTCAGCATGTTTATCTAAGAAATTTGATCAAGGTGTATAGCAGACAATCCTTTTCATGATAGGATTACCAAATTCTGAAAGACCTTTGCTTGTTTAAAGGATGGCATTTACAAAGAGTTTATCTGGGCAGCAAGAACTAATTTCCATGTTACTTATGTTCTTGGAAAAGAAAAAGTTTATCTGAGAAGACCAAATTTTGATCTGAAGGGGATTGAAAATATTCGCTCTGGTACATTGGTTGTTCATCCTCTAGGTTTTGTTTGTAAAGGAGAAGGTCACAAGTTATTCATCAGATATTTAGAAATTCATAAGTGCTACGATGGTACTTTGAAAGCTATAAGTGACAGATTGGAGGAAAGACAAAAGAAAAGGCCGAAGGATATGAATGATGATGATTGGTTTGAATACAGAAAATTGGCCAAGAACATGCTTCTAAACATTGAAAAGCTTCTGGAGTATAGAAGATTGATTTTTTATGAAGTTCTTCCTATACTAAATTTCTGGAGTTACAATTTTAACTTTTGAAGCAAAGGGGGTAGATTATTGAGTATATAAAGATTGCTTCAAAAGAGATGGGCTTCTGAAGTCAAAAGTTCAGATCTTCTGAACTAGTGCAAAACATAGATAAAGCTTAAGGGAAGTTCATAATAGTAAGTCAGAAGTCTGAAGAAGAGATCTCAGAAGTATAGCATTGAAGAAAAGACCAAGGAATAACTTCTAAAGTGGCAACTTCAGAAATTCTGAAGAGTTATGGAAAGTTCTGAAGAAGTTCTGAAGATTACTTCTGATGAAGTTCTGAAGAGAAGGTTACACGTGCATAAATACTATAGGTCTGTGATGTAACCTACATGTTAGAATAATATCTCACCTCTTGTATAAATAGATAGTCAGTTAGTTTGTTTTAGTGTTAGTTCATGGATACTTGTAATTCCACTTTATACAGTTTTTAATCTTGTCATGATCAATACAACAGCCGACTTAATTGCTCCAAATCTTGTATCTATTAATTCTTTCTTAATCATCTCGATCTACGGGAAACAAACTTAACATTTGTGCTTTCTATAATTGTTCTGGATTTCTTCACGTAAATTCTATAAGCTTTTGACCTTTGAGAGTATCCAACAAAGATTCCAGATAAGCCTTTTGCATCAAACTTTCCCGGACTTTCTCTGTCATTAAGCAGAAAACACCTACATCTAAAAATAAATTGTCAGAACCCCAAGTTAGTGAAAGTTTTATAAATTCAACTAATGTCAAATGTAATTGTAGATATTTGTAGAATTTAGTATTTTGGGCTTTAGGAGGTTAATGGGATTGGGACATGTACTTGTAATTGGGCCCTATAAATAGGGGTCTTGAGCTTAATTGTTCATTTGAGAGAATTCATTTTATAGACACAATCAAAACTCAATGTGCTTAGAGAGAGAGAGAGAGTAGACTAGAGAATTCCTCCCTCCATTGTAATTCATTCATATGAATAGAGATTGTTAGTAAAATTGTTCTTCATGCCTTCTTCTATTCTACATTAGTGGAGTATTTCTTGATTGTTGCTTAATACGGGAACTTACAAGTGGTACAGAGCCAATTGAAATTAATCTATTTCAATTCGGTCAATTCTTTGCAACAATTCAAGAATTCAAGATCAATTCAAGATTTAGATGATTCAAGATTACTCTTATACGTATGCTTAATGTCAAGGTAATTTTTCTATGATTTCTCACATCTTGAAGACATATTTTATGTTTTGTGGATTGGATTATTGATCTTGATGGTCATTGGAGAAGAGATGAGATTAGATGTTATTGATTCTCTTCAACATAAGTTTTTGCACTCTACATGTTTGATGAAATGTGTGTGAGAAGTTTGATTGTGATTTGCATGGATTAAAAGTCAGACCAGAGAACTTTGAGTGCTTAAAATCAGTTTTTGATATGATTTGTTAGAAGTTTGAGTTTCAACAATCATTATTCTAAAGTTTACTTCAAGATGCTAGATCGTTAAGTGATTAAAATCATTTTTCTGACTTGATCAATCAGAATTTTGAGTCTTTTCAATCATTGTTCTTGAGTTTTGGTTGTGATTTAGAATTTCGAGTGCCGATAATCATTCACTTGATTTAAGAAGTTGAAGATCTGAGTTTCTTCAATCATCGTTCTGAAAATACGGTGGAATAAAATTCAGCATGCTGACAGATTTGCGATGTTGTACGATATTGTTCTTATCTCTCATCTTATAATAGCAATTAAGTTGATTCAAAAGGCCTTGGATAGCTAAAATATGGATCTGAAAGTCTCATGTTTTAAGTTTTTAGAGATTCAAAGCGAAGAAGGGCCAGATCTATTGTCAAACATGAAGGCAGTTTGCTGGTGCTAATCTGTTGTGTTGAAAAACAGCACTATGTTTACATTGATACAAAGTTGTAGAAGTTCGTTTAGATTTTGAATAGTTGTTTCAGATTTAAAACTTATTTTGTCCAGAGTTATTTCATGGTGTTTTTAGAATTTTGAGGTCTTTAGAGTTATAACTCAATGAATTCAGAAGTTAAGTCTAGTGAATTCAGAGTTTGCTGTCAACTCCCCACAACGGTGGGATTTTGATCATAACTTCCTCATTTTTGCTTCAAATTTGATGAGTCCAGATGTGTTGAAAATCTAAGACATAGTTGGACAACATTGAAGTTTTGAGTTTTCCCAAAATCAAGCTGCTAATATGTCAAAAACTATATTGAACACAAGATATAGCTGTTGTCCGAATTCAGAAGTTACTTCAGAAGTTAGTTCAGAAGTTAGTGACAGCGCTAAAGGTTCAGATTTCTTCTTCTGATAATTCAGAAGTTAAGTTCAGAAGTTAGTTCAGAAGTTCTGAAGTATATCGGTTCAGAAGTTCTGAAGGTTCAGAAGTTGCTGTCAGCTTTGCGCTATCTTAGCATTTTGTGCGTATCTTCCTCCCACAAGCTCCAAATGATGTGATTCCAGTTGCGCTAGAAAGATAAAAACACAGATCTACATCCTTCAAGTTTTGAGTTTGCTCAAATTCAATGTGCTGATATGCGTAATTTTGTGTTAAAGTCAATAGACAGATGCTGGACAGAAAGTGTTTTTCATGCTAAATCTTCCTATTTTTATAATGATGTTCTCTCTTTTGATATTTTATGAATCTAAGTTGTGGTGTTGAAGTATGATGAGTCATTTCCTCCTTCAAGCTTAATGGAACAACTTCTTAAACTAAAACCCTATTCAACTCGGGGTTAAAAGACAGATTATTTGTTATAAACTGAAGATGCATTGTGGACTGTCACGTAATTCACACATTATCTTTCTTGTGAGCTTATCGGATGTGCTGAATTTATACAGATAAAAGTTGATTGTAGTGCACCCAGTCATGGTTATTGCACTTTGAATCTGGTTATAAAGTTGAAACTGAAGAATAAGAGTTTAATTTGAGGGGGAGCTTGGAATGAATTGAAAGGAATGAAGAGAGCAACATTATAGCTTTCAAAGAAATCAAGGGGGGGATGATCTCAAGATGCTTTCTTTTTAAAACTTTAGAGGGAGATTGTTAGAACCCCAAGTAAGTAAAAGTTTTATAAATTCAACTAAAGTCAAATGTAATTGTGGATATTTGTAGACTTTAGTATTTTGGGATTTGGAAGGTTAATGGGTTGGTCCTTGTACTTGTACTTGTAATTGAACCCTATAAATAGGGGTCTTGCGCTAAATTGTTCATTTGAGAGAATTCATTTTATAGACACAATCAAAACTCAGTGTGCTTAGAGAGAGAGAGCCGACTAGAGAATTTCTCCTTCCATTGTAATTCATTCATATGAATATAGATCTTTAATAAAATTGTTCTTCATGCCTTCTTCTATTCTACATTAATGGAGTATTTCTTGATTGTTCCTTAATACAGGAACTTACATAGGTGGTCACCAAGGCACTAAAAAATGAAAAGGTTGTGCTCGGGCGCATCGCCGCCACATTGGCTAAGGAAATGGAGTCAGCGGCGAGGAACATGGACCTCTCTACTCGTCTAGACGAGCCCCAGGACGACCACGAGCTCGAGAGGGGCGTCAGTGCTGAGCTTCGCGAGCGTCTGAAGGTGGCCTTGGACAGGATCAAGGCTTTAGAAGTCGAGACGGAGTCGTCCAAGGAGACGTCAGCCAAGGAGATCGGGGACCTCAAGTCCCAGTTGGGCGAGGCTCAAGGAAACATCACTGATCTTAATGACCAGCTGGAGGAGCTCGACTCCTTCGGGCGCTTGAAGGTGAAAGCGGCAATCGCTCGTCATCACTTAAGGGGTTAGGACCCTCTGAAAGATGCTCAATTAGTCGTCGACCATTTCCTGAATGTCGTCGGGGGGACCGAGGTTGACCTTGACCTTCCATGGGAGAAATAAGAATAAAAGTAAGAAAACTAAAAGAAATACTTCTTAAAATGTACCACATTACAACTACGTGGGATATGTCGATCGTCTAACATTTGCAAGAAATAAGCTCCTTTGTCGACGATTGCAGATATTCGATAAGGTCCTTTTCCCACTTGGAAGATTTTCATTTTGACATTTTTGTTAAAATGTCGTGCGATTGATTGTTGCTGTGACACCATCCTAATATAGGCAGAGCTCCGTAGTTCTTTGAGTGTGTCGATGGCGTAGCTGAGATCCACTAAATTATGGTCGACAGAGGTATGTCGAGCGATCGGCAAGCGAGCTTCAATTCGGAGGACGACTTCACATCCGTATACCAGTGAGAAAGGCGTCTGGCCGGTCGAAACGCGAGTAGGGAAACTCTTCGACCCAGTGCATAGGGAAACTCTTCGACCCAGTGCCCTTTTGCAGCTTTGAGTCTTTTATTTATTGAATTTACCTTTGTCTTGTTGCTCGATTCTGCCAGCCCATTAGATTCAGGTATCAGGGAGTAGATGTCGTAAGTTTAATCTGGCGATCTTCATAGAATTGCCTCGTTCTATCACTTATAAATTGTGATCCATTTTCGCATACATGCTCAGAAGGAATGCCAAATCTGCATATAACGTTATTATGGATAAAAGAGATCACCTCCTTATCTAGGATTTGAGAGAAGGCGACGACTTCTATCCATTTTGAAAAATAGTCTGTAAGGACCAATAAAAAGATCTTTTCCTAGGCGCTGGAGGTAATTTGTAGACAATATCCATGCCCAATCACATGAAGAGCCATGGAACTAGGGATGAATGTAAAAATTCAGAAGGTTGATGAGTCATACCTGAGTGTCGTTGACATGCATCACATTTTTGTACGTACGCTGTGGCATCTTGTTGTAAGGTAGGCCAATAATAGCCCTATCGTGAGATTCTGTTCGCTAGACTCCGTCCTCCCGAATGATTTCCACATTCTTTGTTGTGCATTTCTTGGAGAACTCATTGGGTTTCACTTGGGAGGAGGCATCGTAAATTTAGCGCGGTACACAAATATCTATACAGTTTTTCTGCGATCATGACGTATCTAGAAGCTTTGAATCTGATTCGTCGAGCTTTCATTTTATCGTCCAAGTGTCGATAATCCGTCAAGTATTCCCGGATTTCTCTCGACCAATCATCTCATTCGTCTAGGGCAAGTGCTTGATCGTGTTCATCGTTCTCCGTCGAAAGGTTCATTAGATAAATCATTGGCATGGCGTCGAATGATGACTTTGCTAAGGCTGGACCTAAGTTAGCAAGTGCGTCAGCTTAAGTATTCTGATCCTGGGGATCTGCTGGATGATGAAAGACTCGAATTTCTTTGCTCGATCTCTAGCGATTTGCCAATAGGTTGTCGTTTTTTAATCTTTTCTCGTGAACTCCCCATTCATCTGGTTGACGACTGTTTGGGCAAAAATCTCAAATCCTCGACCGTTGACTGAAACGCCCGACCAAAGACTTTTCACTATCCCCGAATATTAGCCAAAGATCCAGAGAGCAATGGTCGAATAAATAGCTCGACGACAGATGCAAACGTTCGCCCAACAATATCTTACGTCGGTTAAGACGTCACGAATTAACGGTCGACCAAAAGCTCCAAGCAAAGTCTCGGACGCACGACAGACCCGCAAACACTCGACGTAGGCCGTTACTTTAGGTTCATTATAAACTAACCATTGTCTTTCTTAGCAGGACCGTTGGACGGTTATGTTCAAACATCATTAAGAGCATTTATGAAGAAAATCAACATCGATCAACCGTTATAAAGCAAAGACAACTATATATACAACGTAGAGATCATCGAGGAGGACAGGAACTTCTCTCTGCATTCTCGAAGTCATAGAACGCACAATAGCTCTCTAAATTTCATACGCTAGTTTAAGTTTTTACACGTCTTTTTACTTGTAATCGTTCGACCACAGTTCTAAAGGACGACGCCCTTGTTTGGCGTCATTTTCCATAGTGCATCGACGATACTAAGCTGTCGTCCGCGGTTTTTTCCTTCGTCCAAGTGTTTTTTCCCTCGTCCAAATTTTTTCCCTAAGGTCGTACGCCAAGTCCATACCCACGATTAAGGCTTCATATTCTGTTTCGTTGTTGGTAGCCTTGAAGTCGCAAGATACGGAGTAGACCTTGTGCCCCCCTGTGGCGATCTCAAAACGACGCCTAGTCCTAATCCTCGTATATTGAAGGACCCATCGACATATAGCATCCAAGGTCTTTCGTCTTGAGTCGCCATAGTAAGCGTTTCGTCGATTGCCAATATTTCTAATTCAGGCTAAAATGTGCAATAAACTCAGCAAGAACTTGCGATTTGATATCGTAGTTGCCGAGGTAAATACTCTATTTTGTCGATCGACCTAACAACTCGGGTTTTCTTAACATGGATTTCAAATGGAAAGTTAGTAATGACATTAATGACGTGGGATTCGAAATAATGTCTTAAGTTTATTTAGCGGCTGTAACTAGGGATAAAAACAATTTTTCCATTGAACTATACCTTTTCTCTGCGTCGAGAAATGGTTTACTTACATAATAAATCGGTAGTTGTCGTTTGTCTTCCCCGCGGACGAGGACGACACTTACTGAATTGGAACTTACCGCAAGATATAGTTGGAGTTCTTCACCGTCTTTGGGTTTGGACAATAGAGGAGGTGACGTCATGTATTCTATTAATGCTTGTAAAGTATTTTCATGGTCGTTTGACCAATTGAAACCTTTGCTTTTTCTGAGAACATTGTAAAACAGATAACATTTATCAAGCGATCTAGAGATAAACCTTTTAAGCGCGACTACTCGTCCGGTAAGTCGTTGGACTTCCTTGAAATTTCAAGGTGATTTTATATCGATGATCGCCTTTATTTGTTCGGGACTAGCTTCGATTCCTCGTTGAGTCACCATGTGCCCCAAAACTTTACCGGCACGTACTCCGAAGTAACATTTGGTTGGATTGAGCTTCATTTGGTATTCCCTCAATACGTCAAAAGAATGATGAATATGTCGTATGTGATTGGTCACGTGTCTAGATTTGACTAATATGTCGTCAATGTACACCTCCATTGTATCTCCCAGATTTTGCTTGAACATCCGACTGATAAGTCGTTGGTACGTCGAACCTGCATTTTTAAGACCAAAAGGCATTACCTTGTAACAATAGATACCTTTGTCAATCATAAAAGCCGTCTTCTCTTGATCGTTCGGATGCATGAGAATCTGGTTATATTCAGAATATGTATCCATAGCGTCGATATGTGGGAGTGGAAATGGATCTTTCGGACAAGATTTGTTGAGATTTGTAAAGTCTATACAAACCCACCACTTTCCATTTTTCTTCTTAATGACCACGACATTCTCCAACCAATCCGGGTATTTTACCTCCCGAATTTTTCCAGTTTCAGCAGGTTGTCGACTTCGTTGTTAATGACTTTATTTCGTTCTGGAGCAAATTTGCGACGCTTCTGCTTCACTGGCTTGAACTTTGGATCGATTTTTAGTCGGTGTGATATGATCTCTAGATCGATCCCGACCATATCTTCGTGCGACCAGGCAGTAATTCGACCAATTCTTCTTTGACGGCTGAATCTAGTGATTCCCCCATGAAAACCTTTCGATAGGATGGTTCGGATCAAGTATGACCTCTTGTAGTTGTAAGTCGTCGACCGAATCCTCCTGGCTCTGTAATTGTTAGATATGCTCTTTCCGGGGTATCATGGTCGTCTTGTAACATTCTCTAGCTGTCTTTTGTTCACTCTTTGTCTCTTGGACTCCCCATGGAGTTGGAAATTTGATCATTTGGTGATACGTTAAGGGGACAGCTTTCATGTCGTGGATCCAAGGTCTTCCCAGGATCATGTTATATGCTGATGAGCGATCAATAAGTTGAACCTTGTTGAGTCCTTTTGCGTAGATGGGAAGTAGAATTTTTCCAACGGTAGACGTAGCATCACCATTGAAACATACTCAGATCATCGAACGTCGCACGATCTCAATTTCATCTATCCCCGTTGCTTTGAGTATGCTGAGGAAAATTATGTTGGTTGAACTGCCGCCGTCGATTAGTACTCTCTTTATAGAATAGTTTCCGATCGTTAGTTGTACAATCAAACCATCGTGATGTTTCTGGTGTAAATCTTCCAGCTCGCGCTCGTCAAACACGATCGACATGTTCTCCAAATCTAACTCCGACTTTCGACTGTATGCTTTGGGGATAAACGATCATCTGATCGTTGTGTAGCTAGCCTTTTAGCTGATGAGTATGTAAGTCCATAGACATTCGATCCACCTGTCACTCAATTTACAATATTTGTAGGGTTCGGAGAAAGGGGTCTAGGGGTATTACCTGAGTTGTCTTTAGACAACAGATCTTGGAGATGGCCTTTCGCAACGACCTATACAATTACGTTTCGCAAGGCCATGCAGTCGTCCTTCGTATGACCATGATCGTCTTGAAAATTGCACCATATGGTCATGTCCTTCTTTTCGTCTGGTCGATCAGTTTTCTTTGGCCATCAAACGGTCGTTGGTACTTCTTTCAGAGCCTTTATCAAATCACTCGACGTTCCCTTAAATCCATAAGATGAGATCTTAGGATGTTGTGGATATCGGAAAGAAGATTTCTCTTTCTTCTTGTCGAATCGAACATTAGAGATTTGCTTTGGCAAGTCTGATTTGGTCGATGTTTTAGTTTTGAAGTCGGGCTTTTTTACGCCAAGTGGTCGCTTTTCACTGGTATGCTTTTGTCGAAAAGCCATGTCGTCTTCGACCCTCATGTATGCAAATGTCCTGAGTCGTACGTCTTTGAATGCTTCTGCAGGATATTTGGTCAAATCCAAATATTGGTCGGACGTACTATCCAAGCCTCTTTTATATACTTCTATCGCTGTCCTCATGTCGCAATTACGTAAACTTATCATTTCAGAATTAAAACGATTAACGTAATTACGAGCAGATTCACCAGATTTTTGAATAATATAATATAAATCTCCCATTTCGTTTTACGACTACTCGCAAATTGCTGGAAAAATTGATTGACCAGATCCGCGAAGGAATTTATCGACTTCGGCTTTAAGTTTATCAACCACTACAAAGCGGCTCCGTCGAGTGTCACCCTAAAGCTTTTACACATGCATACTTCTTGGTAGTGTTATGGTATCGACACTGTCCATATCAGCTGTTTGTATTAAGCGACATGTTCTTTCGAATTCGTTAGGCCCGAATACTTTGGAGTAAATGTCCATATGTTATACTTTTTTGGAACGTCAGCCCGAGCGATAGCGTCGGAAAATGGTGACGCTTGAAATCCGGTCGGCGGCTCGATGTCGATAGGTACCGCGGCTCCAGGTAACTTGGATAACACTGACCGCATCTTTTCATTCTGATCCTCTAGGAGTTTCAATCATAAGGCAAGGGGCTTTTCTTGTCGTCCGACTCCATGACTTGCGACGAGTATGGATTATGTGTTAGTCGTTGGATGCCGATGGGTTACCCGCATTGATTGAGGGTATAAGGAATGACGTATAGGTTTGTACAGCAGGAATTCCGGTGGAATAAGATATGAGTGGGTTGGTTGACGTGGGATTAACCGACGCCATTCCGACCGAGAAGGGAATGGTGGGAACTCCCACTGTGTAAGGTATATGAATATTATTTTGAGGGTTATGATACTAAGCCCATGGTGGTATCGGACCAAATGAAGGTCGTGGCAGTGGATTAGGATTTCCATAGGGGTTCTGTGAGCTTCTAATTGTTCGATTCATTTTCGTGTTGCATGCCGTTCAACTCTCAATCCAACCTCTACAGGATTATAAGCTCCGTAGTATGCCATTACAAGAAATCACAGAGAACGTTAGTAACAAACGTGTGTCGAAGATTTCCCTTAATCGTGCCCCACGGTGGACGCCAAACTGTTAATGCCAAAAATTAACTTACAAAAAGTCAACTTAAGGAGTTTGTGGAGCTGCTCGATTAAAGGACGAATCCCACGATAAACACAAGTTAAAAATAAATAAATCGAAAGACAAAAGGGAATGGTGACGCGGAAAAACCCTTGGACAAGCGAAAAAACCGCTGACGATAAAATATACCGTCGATGCACTATGAAAACGTGACGTCAAACAGGGACGTCGTCCTATAGAACAATAGTCGTGCGATTTAAACTTACAATATAAAGAAAGAACACTATTGTCGTAAGAATTCTAGAGAACTTCGTAATATTCTTAATATCGAGAGCGTGTATCCTCTATTTGGGACCCCTTTGTTTGACTTGAGTATCTCTTATATAGTCAAAGTCATTTGTAATGGTTATTCCTCATTCGTTGTGTCTTTGAATGCCTTTAATGATGCTGGTCGTAACGGTCCAACGGTGCTGTACAAAAGATAACGTTCGGCCAGTCGTTAGTTCGTTAGTAAAAATAGATAATGTATCTTTATGTCGTAGTCGTTAGTCGAACGAATGGTCTTTGATCTTTCGTCGTACGACATGAATGTTTGTCGCTAGTTTCGTTCGACCGTTTACTCCGGGATCATAGTCAATATTCGTAAGCAATAAAATGTTATTGGTCGTACATTTTGGTCAACGGTCGTGAGGTAGTAGATTTTGACTCCAACAGTCTCCTCTTTATACTTCTACACTTAGTCTTCATGGCACAGGTTCAGGTCTCTGAACTTCTAGTCTGCAGACATCTGAGCTTGTCTTGAAGCAATTTCTCAGATCTTAATATGGACTGTTGATCACCTTTAATATTAAACCCACCATGA
Source organism: Silybum marianum (assembly GCA_036898165.1). Taxonomy (NCBI): domain Eukaryota; kingdom Viridiplantae; phylum Streptophyta; class Magnoliopsida; order Asterales; family Asteraceae; genus Silybum; species Silybum marianum. The sequence goes on along the minus strand of CM072540.1, from coordinate 5,766,168 downwards.
ATCCCGCTTCGTACGGGGATTGATCTACTACACCTCGATGCATATCACCTTAATGTGCATTATGGGTGGAAATCTCTTATTACGCTTCTCATCATAACTCCTTCTCAGTGGAGCCCAACCCATATGTATCAACTACTTTTGATAATTTAGAATAGTACACATCAATTTACATTGACACCATAGTAGGGATGATGATGGGTTGATCGGGTTGAAGGCATTTGAACAACTTAAACCAATGATTGTTGTTTGGAAAAATATCAACCTAACTCAACCTAAATCAAAGTGCAAACCAACCCAACCCAAACCGTACGGGTTGGTCGAGTAAGTCGAGGTTGATATTTTGGTAAATAAATACCTAACCTTGAATTTGCTATTTTCTCTAGTTTACTCCTTTTTTTTTCATCATCAACAATTTGATACAACTTATCCATATTTCTTAAATCTCAAGTATATAGCACATTCAATTGATTTTCTCAATTTGCATATATATATATATATATATATAGATAGAGTTTCAAATGAGAACTTTGTAAATTTAAAGGAACAAAGGAACATTTTGTGGACCACATATGATGTGGGTCCCATATAATATTAAATCATATATGATTCAATGGTGGGGTCCATTGAATCAGATATGATTTAATATTATTGGGACCCACATCATATGTGGTCCACAAAGTGATCCTTTATTCCTTTAAATAGAGGGTATTCTTGTATGATCCCTCCCATATATATATATATATATATATGTTAGACTTCATTCTCAAGAAAGTATGAACCAGAATGTCACAAACATCCAAGATCAGAAGTCAAGACAGAAGTTCACTCTCAGATTGGAGTCAACTTAGAGACGTCCAGAGACTTGAAGAACCTCTGGACTCAAACTGTGTCTCACGCGCTTATGATGATGTGGCAATCACACTTTCCGTGCATCTCTATTTGTAACCAATTCTGTTATCTAATATAGATGACATGTCAGTTCCTGATAGGCTAGGTCGCTGACTATCATTTTGTAACAGTATAAACAGATTCATTCTTCACCTGTAAAAGTTGACGATTTTGAAAAGAAAAATCACGCTGTTCATTCATACGTATTGTAGTCAAGCTCAAGGTTATTAATACGATTTCCTGATTGTTCTTCTAAATTGTTTTTACTGTTCTTACTGTTTATCATTATTGATTTACTTCTTATTATCAATCGTAAATCAACATTGCTTCAGCTCATATTGTGTTATACGATCTGTTGATTAATTGTTAGAAAGGGATCCGGGTTCCAACAATTGGTATCAGAGCCTGATAATCAATCTATTGATTATAGATCTCTTCCAGTTTGGAGAATTCACTGTTCTATTTGCAGTTTATTTCAATTTTAAACTACTGTTATTTGATTCTACCCTGTTTTTTGGGATTTTGTTAATTTCATACAATTCTCTCCAAATCAGCGGTAATTTTGGTTTAATTTTGAATTTCAGTAAGAATATCGTCTCGTTTCAACTCATTTGAGATTTAATTGATCTAAATTTCATTCCTACTCTCTCAATCTCTATTTTAAAAATATGGCAAATAAAAATATGAACGCCATATACACTTCCGGATCCTTGACCAAACCTCCAACTCTAATCCGAGATGAATATCCTCAATGGAAGATCCGAATGATCAATTTCTATGAAGGTTGAACTCTATCCCACTGTTGTGAATGGTCCATATATACATACCAATGACTGTGATCCCAAGGATTCTTCTACTGCTACCACTGATGAAACTCCTACTCGATCTTTTCCAAAGCTAAGAGGCAATTGGTCTGATGAAAAAAGACAAAAGTGGAAATAACTAAAAACGCAAAGAGTCTTTTAATTATGGCTATTCCAAATGAGATTTTCCAATCTCTAGACACGTGTGAAACTGCTAAAGAACTGTGGGATCAGCTTGAAAATCTTCTCGAAAGAGGAGCAAAAATGAAGAAAAACAAAAGAGCTCAAGCTCTGAATGACACAACAGTTTTCAAGCTATCCCAGAAGAAACTCTGGAACAAACCTTTCACAGATTTAATTCCTTGATTAATATGGGTAAAAGATGTGATATAGTTAGATCCAAGGAAGACAACAACGTTTTATTCCTTAAACGATTAAATTCAGAATGGTCTAATCTTTCTATGTCTCTTCAAGATAACCAAGACCTAGAAATGTGGTCTCTGCATGATGTATTTGGCACACTTCAAGCTCACGAGAAGGAAGTTGTTCAGAAGAAAACGTCAATCGGTGGACCTCTGGCTCTAATTTCTGATTCCAGAGGGTCAGGTAGAAGGTGTAAGGAAAGTGAGAGGAAAAGAAAAAGTAAGGCATTCATCTCTGAAGCAAGTCAAGAAGATGCTTCTGATTTTGATGATGCCATCAAATCTTTTGCTGAGTCACTAGCACTCATTATCAAACAGTTTACTAAAAGGTTTAGTAATAGATCATTTCAAGGAAACAAGAGATTTGATCGTTCCACTTCATGTTATGCCCCAAGGCAAGAGATCTAGAAAGATGAGAAGTCAGAAGCTGATAAGAAAGAGGAAGAGATGAAAAGGAAAAAGGATGTGTGCTACAGGTGCGGAAAGCCAGGTCACTACTCCAAAGACTGCAGAGGTGCTCTGGAAAAAGAAAAGCCATACTACAAAAATAAATACAAGTATAATGTTGTTGAAAGAGCTCACTATGCAGAAAAGGAGAACTGGCTGGGTGATGAGACAAGCGGAGATGAAGCCATGTTCTGTGGAATGGCTAAGGCAGATGAATCAGAAGATCAGCCTTCTGAAACTCCGGTTTGTTCTTTATCTGAATCCTTTGACCTTGAGAACACCATCATGATTTTAACAAATGATTTTGAAAATCTTAAGCAGAAGCTTATTTTAGAAAGAAGTTGAGAAAAACTATTGAACAAACTTTTGCTACAGTTCAAAGAGAGAGAGAGATATTTTCAAAAGAGAAATGGATATTTTAACTGAAGAAAAGATGGAAATTTCTGTTGAAAGTGAAAAGATATCCAAACTTTTAAAATATACTGAAGCCAAACTCAAAGAAGAGAAACATGATTTTATTAAACTTCTTGAAGGCAAAGACAAAGAGATTAAAGCTAAAGAGAGTGACAGGTTGAATTCTATAGCACTCAAAACGTATTTTTTAAAAGAAACAGAATTCTTGCATATTGAACTTCAAAACAAAGAGCTACAGATAAAAAAATTATCTGGATGCTCAGAAAGTTCATGATAAAATAAATACATAAGTAGGGAGAACCGGACTTGGTTTTGAAAATTTGGATCCCTATACGTGTAAAAAGCTGTCTACTCTATCTGTATTTTGTTTAGGAAAGGAACAAAAGCCTGTGTTTCCGATCTTATATGAGCAATCTATCTTCAAAAGATCAAGAATTGAAAATGGTCATCAAATGAGAAAACTCAAGTACAACAATATTAAGTACTCTTCTGAAAAACCAACTCATGTTGACCTAAAATTAGTCCAAAAGAAAGGTGATTTTTTCATGTTTGGATCAATTACTCATATAACTTTGAATCCAGAAGCTGATGAATTCATACATGTACAAGCAGAAGAAGAGATAAGACTTAGTTTTCAAAACGATATTCTCTCAACTCTGGATGAGTGCTTTAAACTTGAACAGATGATTAATCAAAAGTCTATTGAAAATCATCCAAAGATTTTTCCTTGTTCTTTTGTTGACCTAAATCTTTCCGAAGTTCAAGACGATGTTGAGTTCATTACTTATCCCTGGGAATCTGATAATCAAAATGATGATGATTTCTTTGACAACTCAGAGAAATATCTTTCAACATTTGAGAATCTGTTGCCACAAGAAAGCACAAAGGCTCCAGAAGTAATCAAAAATGAGGATGCTCCTTTCTTATACACTAATGAACCTCTGGAAATCAGAGCTTCTGGCCTCATTGTTGAAAAACATTCGAGTGGGATACCAATACTCTCAGTTCCTCCAAAAGGATAGAGAAAGGCGGTGAACATTCATCCAGACTTTCTTGGGATGTGTCTAAATGCTAAAACTTGTCTTGAACACGAAAAGGCGGAATGTCTCAAAAAGAAAGCCAATACTCAGCAACAATCTCTGAAATCAAAACCTCAGAAGTTTACTTATGAACAAAAAGGAAAATGGAAATCTAACTCTTTCACTCCTGTTTCAGTAAAGTCCAAGGTTCCTGAGAAGTTTCATCAGAGAATGCCTCAACAGAAGAATACATTTACTTCTAAGCATAAGTCTAGCCTAGATAAGAAGTTCGATAGAACTACTGATGCTAGAATAGACAGACATAAGAAAAATTGTAATTATCACTCTAGTAATGAAAATTTCAAGCAATCTTTTATGTTTCAGAACTCTGAATGTTTCTCCTTGTTCTTAAAACTTAAGCAATTTTTCTCGAGTTCCTCTGATCACTTTCCAAATATCAAAAGTATCCTAATTTCAGAAATCAAACCAAAAGGAACAATGACAATAAAAAGAGAACACCGATAAATTCTGACAAATCCACTCAAGATAATGTTAAAAATAATCAGTCACTCAAACCTAACATTAAAGGACCCATTATGAAATGGGCACCTAAATCTCTTTGATTCTTATTGCAGAAACACCGTGTGCATATCTGGTATCTTGACTCTGGATGCTCGAGGCACATGACTGGCACGAAAAACATACTCTCCAAATTCAAATATAAAAGTGGAGGAGCAGTAACGTTTGGTGATAATGATAAGGGTCAAATAAAAGGCTATGGAACTTTACAAGAAGGTAATATTACCTTATCTAAAGTAGCGCATGTCTCTGGTTTAAAGCATAACCTGTTAACCGTAAGTCAATTATGTGATTCTAAAATACTTGTTGTATTTGATGAGAAGGATTGTTACTTATTCTCTAAGGCAGGTGAAGAACTATGGAGAGCTGACAGAAAAGATAATTTGTACATGATGAATTTTACGTCCAAGGATGGTAAGGAAACTCTCTGTCTCATCTCCAAAAAGAGTGAAATTGCTTGGTTATGGCACCATAAAATGTCCCACCTAAATTTTGATAATCTTGAGCTGTTAGTAAAACACAATCTGGTCACTGGCCTCCCGGAGATACACTTCCAGAAAGATCATCTCTGTCCTGCATGTGAAATGGGAAAAATAAAACGGGCGACTCACAAAACTAAAAGTGACCATTCGTGTTCTAGACCTCTGCAATTGTTACATGTTGACCTCTGTGCTCCCATTGCAACTCATATTCTGTCTGGCAAAAAGTATATCTTGGTACTAATAGATGAATTTTCCAGGTATACTTGGCTAGCTTTTGTGCGTCTCAAATCAGAAGTGCCAATTGTATTACAGAATATGATGACCAGAATACAAGTTCTTCTACATCATAAAATACAGCAATTGCGAAGTGATAATGGAACTAAATTCAAGAATGCCAAGCTTGAAGAATACCTTGTGACAAATGGAATTACACAAAACTTCTCTGATGTACGCACTCCTCAAAAAAATGGCATAGTTGAACGACAAAACAGAACACTAGTGGAAGCAGCCAGAACGATGCTTGCAGCTTCTGGACTTCCTATTCATTTTTGGGCAGAAGCAGTAACCACAACATGTTTCACTCAAAATTGATCTATCATAATCAAGAGGCATCTCAAAACCTCTTATGAGCTCATCAATAATAGAAAACCCTCTGTCAAATTTTTTTCACATCTTTAGTTGCAGGTGTTTTATTTTAAATGATAGAGACAAACTTGGCAAGTTTGATAAGAAATCTGATGAAGCAAAATTCTTAGGATATTCGTTAAATTCAAGAGCTTTTAGAGTCTTTAATTTACGAACTAAGACTGTAATGGAAAGCATAAATATTAATTTTGATGATCAAACACAATTGACTTCTGAATATTCCAATTCCGAACTCAAACTTAATACTGTTACCTCTGATTATCTTTCAGGTTCTAGAGAATCCGAGATTGATGCGTTATTTGATGATTTTATGGGAGAAGAGATATTTTCAGAGAAACCACCTATATTCCACCCTTGAGTATTCCTGAAGTCCTTCACGCATCTGGAATATCTTTATCTGGTTCTATGACATCAAATGAAAGTCCTTCGGACTCCTCTACACTTCAAGAATCTTCAAATCCAGAGATATCCTCTGCACCTTCATTTGAGGGGGAGATTCTAAGGTCTTCTCCAGATCTAGAACCTATTCCAATATCTGATGAGGTTCCTCAATCTTCGGAGACAGAGGTTCAAGAGACAAAGGTTCAAGCTCAACTGATACCTCAAACAAGGATGACTAGATGGACAAAGTCTCACTCTCCAGATCAAATAATCGGAAGTCTAGCTGACGAGGTTAAAACCAGATCTGCAACTGCAAATGAAGCTTTCTTTGTAAATTTTCTGAGCATGATCGAACCAAAGAAGGTTCATGAAGCCCTCCGAGAACTTAGTTGGGTGGAAGCTATGCAAGAAGCACTGCTTCAGTTTGATAGAAACAAGGTGTGGAACTTAGTACCTTTGCCTAAAGACAAAATCGCTATTGGTACTAAGTGGGTATTTAGGAACAAAAAGGATGAAGATGGTATTGTGATCAGAAACAAGGCTAGATTGGTGGCCAAGGGGTACTGTCAAGAAGAAGGGATAGATTACGACGATACATTTGCCCTATTGTAAGACTAGAAGCAATAAGACCTTTTCTAGCTTTCTCCGCATACAAAAACTTTAAAGTTTATCAGATGGATGTTAAGTGTGCATTTCTGAATGGAAACCTCAAAGAGGAAGTGTACGTTGAACAACCTCCTGGATTTGAAGATGCTAGACACCTAGAATATGTCTATCTTCTGGATAAAGCTCTCTACGGATTAAAACAAGCACCAAGAGCCTGGTACAAACGATTATCCACATATCTGATCAGTCATTCTTATGAGAAAGGTAAAATTGACACGACGTTATTCATCAAAAGAGGAAAAGGTATGTTCACCATTGTTCAAATATATGTGGATGACATTATATTTGGTTCTACTCATCAATCTGAAATTGATCTAAACTGATGGAAAAAGAATTTGAAATGAGCATGTTGGGAGAATTAACATTTTTCTTAGGACTCCAAGTCAAACAAACTACCTCTGGCATCTTTATAAATCAACCCAAGTACGTTTATGACATGTTAAAGAAATTCAAACTTCAGAATTCCACCACTATGAAAACTCCTATATCTCCCAGCACGAAACTTGATCCTGATCCCTCAGGTAAATCAGTTGATGTTACGAGCTATAGAGGTATGATTGGATCACTTTTGTACTTGACTGCTAGTAGGCCAGATATCATGTTTGCCACATGTCTCTGTGCGATATTTCAAGCCAATCCAAAAGACTCTCATTTGGCTGCTGTAAAACGAATTTTTAGATACCTGAAAGGAACTCCCTTACTAGGTCTCTGGTATCCGAAGAATTCTGGTTTTGATTTCATTGCCTACACTGACTCTGATCATGCAGGATGCAAGTTAGACAGAAAAAGCACATCTGGTAGCTGTCAACTTCTGGGTAAGAGACTAATAAGTTTGACATCCAAGAAACAAAACTGTGTTTCGACATTTACAGCAGAAGCCGAATATGTTGCTGTTGCTAGCTGTTGTTCACAAGTCATATGGATGAAAACCCAACTCAGGGATTATGGTCTAGTGTACGACAAGATACCCATCCTATGTGACTCAGAAAGTGCTATTGCAATCACTGAGAATTCAGTTCAGCACTCAAAAACCAAGCACATTGATGTAAGGTATCATTTCATTAAGGATCATGTGGAGAAGGGACAATTGAAATGTATTTTGTCTCTACTGATTATCAACTTGCTGATATCTTTACAAAAGCTCTGGATGAAAAACGATTCAATTTTCTTGTCAGCAAGTTAGGTATGCTAAACATGTAATTTCCTAAATACCTATGGTCTTCATGGTATTAAGTCAAATTCACTTGTTGTGTATATCTTTAAACTTTTTTTTCTTTCAACTTCATAAATAATAACTGATCAGAAGCCTCTGGTCACTTCTGATGCTTAACTCAGAAGCGCTCAAAAGCCTCTGAACACCCCTGTTTAATGAACATTTGTTTTCACGGTTTATACAAGTGTGGACAGAAAGGGAAGCTCAATTTGAAAAAGCAAGGGGGAGCAACATTCTCAAATATCAGGGGGAGCACATAAACACTATCTAAGTACTTGAGGGGGAGCATAGAGGTGTCCAAAACATGAAGATTCTTCATAATACAAGTCTAACAAATGTTAGCTGTCTTCTGAACCTCTCTTTACTTAAAAGTTTTTGAGAATGTGTTATTTCTGACAAACTCTTGCCGTCAAGGTTACAAAGAATTCTCAAATTCAACTAAAAGTTTTCTAAAAAGATGTTCTGCAGACATAACTCTTGGTCTGAAACCGTTTTATATGACCAAAGAGCCATTCTCTGATTATGTCTTTCTTTTAAAAATTTCTTTTAACAAGTTACTTCTAACTTTAACTCTTGCCTCCAAGGTTAATTAGAATTTTCTTATTTTAATTAAATTTCTTAAGAAATGTTATTCAAAGAATTCAAAACTTTCATTTGGTACAAAACTGATTTACTTCTCCGAATGTCTGATTTTAAATTACTTTAAAAGAATGCATTAACTACAAAAATTATTCTTTTAATCCACAATTTTTGTGATTAATTGATAAAATCACTCGAGTTCCATCTTTCTCTCTCACTATGAAAACTCAAAAATAGAAGTTCATCACTCTACTGCTCACCGTCTTCTTCCTCCGATTACTATCACTGTTTGATTCCCTGCACTCTCAAGCTCTCAAAAACCACAAATCTCAAATGGCAATCCCAACTGCAAACGTTAATGTACAAGAAGACGAAGGACGGTTGATCGATTCAACAACAGAAAGTGCCCCAATCGTCAAGCTACCCTTGAAAGCTAACAATGTGCAAGTTCTTCTTGACCCAAATACGTTTCAAGAAGAGTATAAGGTCATGATCGAGTTTCTACAAAATCATTCACTAAACCGAACCCTAACCCTAACCAACCCTAATGTCCCCGAAATTTATGTTCAAGAGGTTCGGCAATCCCTGTTTTTGCAAATGAAGAAACCCTTCTAGGAAATTTCAGCCACCCCACTGAACCTGAAACCGCTGTCGAAATTCCAATCACAAAGAATAAAATTGCTAGATACTTTCATTTGCCCCTGCCCGTCATTGAAGTCGAAGGCCAGAAAGTACAAAATCCAAATCTGGAACATAATCTCTCACCTGAAGCTCTGCTTGCATTCATCAAGTTCCTGGGTTACAATGAAACACTTATAAAGCTGTCTGAATTCAAAAGGAAGCACTTGCCTCCAATGTAGAATGTACTTGTTTCTATTCTCAACAAGAGCCTAACCTGCAAAATAGGCTCTCAAGATTAAGCTAGCAAGAACATCCTTGCAATCATGTATGGAATGTACTTCAACAAGCCTCTGGATTATGCTAGTTTGCTCTTTCAAGAAATGAAGGTTGCTGTTCACACCAAAGTTTTCCATCAGAACCAGGGCAAACCTCTTCCAGCATTGATGTTTCCAAGATTCCTATCTCTGTTCACTTATCCTGCAATAGATGCGCTGAAAGCTCCTCATCTTCAACCATTCTGCAAGATCGCCACAATGGCATCTCACAAGCCCACAATTGACAGACGTGGCTACCCTGCTTCAAGAGACCTATCCAGGTACATGCTTAACCTTATTCCTCAAACCTCTCTCAATCTTATCTCTTATAGAAGCTCTTTGGTATACTCCGAACCGAGAATACCTACCCCAGAGCATTTAGAGCCAATTGTAGAAAGTGAGGAGTCAAGTGAAAATGAGTTTGAAAAGAATGGGAGTGAACAACTGAGTGATTCTGCCCATCCTGATAGGTTAATGCAAGAAGAAAACAGAAGATGTCCATTGAGACACATTTGAGCGAATCTCACCGAGTCCAACACGGGCAGCCCAGTCAAAACCACCCTGAAAAAGGACAGCCCAGTCAAAACCACCCTGAAACCAATCGATCAGAGGATATTCTTTCATCCTCTAAATCAAGCACTACCGGGGTTGCCACCTCATCCTCACCATCCTCTCAACAGGGTGATGATGCAGACATAAGAGTTCATTCGCCCCAGAACTCGATACTACCTACACATTTCGTTGATGACTCTGTGACTAACGAAGCATTAGGAAACGCAGAAGGTACGTCCGTACCTTCTGCTAGTGTAGCAGTTGACGAATTCCCATCAGAGGGGTTACAGCATCAGGATGCACCACTTACCGGAGTTCTTATACTCTCTAAAGGTAAGCACATTGTGTTCAGCTCCCCATCCTCTAATGATCGGGACACAGCTGAACCAATCAGAACAACCAAAGAGGTGCCTATCGTTGATAGCCCTCGAAGACAGGTTGGAAGTCCCTCCACGCTCAACATAAAAACAGGCGTGAACGAGGGCCTCTCTAAATGCGAGAGACAAGGGGCCTCATGTGTTGGGGATGCACCGGTTTCCCCTTCTGATTTTGTCACCAATGCAGCGTTTCAGGCATTCGGTGATAAAATTCAGAGATCTGTGGAGGATCTAAAAATCTCCCTTGAATCACATCACATAATGCTTAATGATATCAAGAATGCTCAACTTGCCCAAACTCTGGCTCTGGAATATCCAGAAATTAATTTCTGACAATGCCGAGTCTTAGAGGAACTCTACCTCTGCCTACTTCAATCAATTGGATGCAGGAATCAAAGCAAACACTGAGGCAATTTTTCACATTCTTGATGACATTCCAACTCGAGAGGTCACAATATCTGCAAATGAGTATGGATCATTTGTTACTGATATCAAGAAACTCATTGATGGTGTGATTCCTTCAGATGCTTCAAACTCCTTTTTCTCATCCTTGGTTCATAAATCAGACATGGCTATCTTTCAGATAGCTATGTTGGACAGGTTCAATGCACTGACTGCCAAATATGTCTCTAAAACGAATTCTACTTTAGAAAATTTCGATCAGAAGGTTTTAACCTTAGAAACCTCTGTTTCAAAATTATCATCTCTGGTAAGCTCTTTGTCTGATACTTATGAAGAAAGGAAGAAAGCCAAAGAAGCAGAGCATGCAAAAAGGCAGAGTTGAAGAGAAAGAAGTCTGAGGATCAGGATCCTGATTCTCAAAAGGGGGAGAATCCATCCATAAAGGAAAAAACGGATGGCGTTGAGAAGACTAAGTCTCAGGATAAAGGTAAGGCTCCTGATGTTCCACTCTTTGAACCACCACCATCCAAACAAACTCCCCTTACACCAACACCATTAGCCGTAAACTCTGGCCCACTTCCCAAATATCCAGAAATGGCTAAGTTCATTCTTGATTTATTGGGCAAGTCACAATCTCATACTTCTCAATCTCAGCCACCTAACTCCCCACAACCACAAAAAGAACAACCATCAAAATCCCCCCAATCTCAACCAGATCAACCACCTCAACCAGATCAACCATCAGAATCCACCAACCTCCAAAAAATCAATCAAGTCCCTCGAGTGCCACAAACAGAAAAGTCTCAACACTCCAACATCCAAATCCAAAGCCCTCTGACTCTTTCCCTGAACAACCCATCGTTCAAGACGCTGAAGAAGATAAAGCCAAGGCTGAAGCAGTTAAAGCCAAGGCTGAAGCTGATAAAGCTAAGGCTGAAATTGAAAAGGCCAAGAGAGAAGTGTCAAACAAAAGAAAGGCAGAGATTCAAGAAAAGAAAGAAAAGTTGTGGAGGTTTCATGAACTCCCAACTTTGGAAATTAAGAATAGCCACATAAATCAGAAAATATTCTTAATGCTTCCTAACTTCGCCAATGACTATCATGTAAGCGATGAAGTCAAAAACAGATTCATGAGTCACAGACAAGTAATGAAAGAAACGTACTCAATTGTGCCAATAAAGAATGTCTCTGGGTCAATCATGTAAACTTTGAGAACACAGAGATCATGTATACTATCTATGAAGTAATCAGAGAAGACAATAACACATAAATGAATCAGAGGACTGATAATCAGAACGAAGTTGCCTTCCTTCGTATAATTGAGTACATGAAAGCCTTCATCAACTATAGAAGACAGGTAGACTTCCAAACGGGCCTAAATCACAAGGTAGTAAACTAAAGCATCTCTGTTCCCAATGAAGAGAGAGAGGGTCTTAAGGATCTAACTTCTGGAGAAGTGTTGACAGAACCTGAAGACGGCATTGTGTTTAAGAGACCATCCAAAAGAAGCTTCTTTAGAATCTCAGAGGCTCACAAGTACTCTACAAGAGTTGTAGAAATTGTCAAGAGCTTTGCATCTCTCCAGATTGATGACAGAAGCAAAAGCAGAGGAGACAGAGACACTGCTAAAAGAATGGTTCAGAAACTTGATACAATTTTAAAAGATAGGGAAATCACTGACATGTTTTATAAGATTGTTATTTCTCATTCTAATGCTCCCTTCTGATCCAAAATATGAATCCCTTTATCAAGAATTCAAATGCTATGTAAATAGTGTTTGATGCTGCACCAACTGGAAGTGAGAAGACTATATGTGCAGAATTTGCAATTTTACGAAACCATCAGAAAGGGTCTGATAGCGTCATGCGTGCTGTGTACATCGCTTCTGTTGAAGCACTTGTCAAAGAGCGTTATAACGAATGGAAAAAGAAATTCAAAGATGGTCTTGGATTGAGAGTTGGTAAACTGCCTAAGGAAACAACAACAAATTTGAAAATGTCTAAGGAAACAGCAACAATTTTAAAATCGCCTAAGGAAACTGCAACGGATTTGAAAGTACTTGAACGAAGTTACCATTTCCATATTCTGGACTTCATACTTAGGGGGAGATTGTTAGACTTCATTCTCAAGAAAGTATGAACCAGAATGTCACAAACATCCAAGATCAGAAGTCAAGACAGAAGTTCACTCTCTGACTGGAGTCATCTCAGAGACGGCCAGAGACTTGAAGAACCTCTGGACTCAAACTGTGTCTCACGCGCTTATGATGACGTGGCAATCACACTTTTTTTGCGTCTCTAATGTAACCAATTCTGTTATCTAGTATAGATGACGTGCCAGTTCCTGATAGGCTAGGTCGTTGACTTTCATTTTGTAACAGTATAAATAGATTCATTCTTCACTGTAAAAGTTGACGATTTTGATGAGAAAAATCACGTTGTTCATTCATATGTATTGTAATCAAGCTCAAGGTTATTAATACGATTTTCTGATTGTTCTTCTAACTGTTCTTACTATTCTTACTGTTTATCATTATTGATTTACTGCGTATTATCAATCGTAGATCAACATTTCTTCAGCTCATATTGTGTTATACGATCTGTTGATTAATTGTTAGAAAGGGATCTGGGTTCCAACGATATATATATATATATATATATATATATATATATCTTGACATTTACTTACATATATGAAAAGAAGTTAGATAGAGATGTAGAATACATTGAAAATATATGTATATAAAGAGGGTGCCTGATGATATAATTGTCTAATATACATATGGGTAAATTACATTAAAAGGGGAGATCGATACACAGGGGGAAGGAATCAGTAAAACAAGTATGTGTCGTCAAAACCTAAACCCATAATGATGATTATTTCTATGAACATTAAGTGTTAGGGTCGAGAGAAAAGAAGTCGTGGGTAAAAGAACTCTGTAAAACAGTGAAGCTGAACATAGTAGGCATCCAGGAAACAAAGATAAAGAATTGGGATCACGCGTAGATTGGGACATTGTGGGGTAGTGAGGATGTAGACTTCACAAAAATCGATGCAATAGGGAATTCGGGGGGAATATTAACAATGTGGGATAAAAAGTGGTTCAATTGTGAATACATTATCGAATACACTTCCTTCCTGGCAGTAATAGGACCATGGGTGGGCATAGAAGATTTGGTCGGGTTCGTAAATGTGTATGGGCCAAATGACCAAAAGGCTAGAAAAGAGGTTTGGGGCAAACTAGAAAAGATAGTGGAGAAGCAAGAGGTAAAATTGTGTTTTTTCGAGGATTGTAATGAAGTGAGAGGAGACTTTGAGAGAATAAACTCGTCCACAAACGATAGGGGGGCAAAGGAGTTCAATGAATTCATCACTAGGAATCAGTTAGTGGAAATCCCTATGTATAGACGAAAATTTACTAGAATTAGCGATGATGGATCGAAATTTTGTAAACTATATCACTTTCCTGTTTCCATTGAGTTTGAGACCACATGGAGGAATTTGAAAGTTAAGACCTTGGACCAAAAATGGTCGGATCATGTACCTATCTTGCTATACGAAGATAAACAAAACTTTGGGCCAAAACCATTCAAGCTTTCTGATTCATGGCTACAAGAGGAAGGACTAGAAGAAGTGGTGAGAGAAACTCTCGAAGAAACAGTGAACTCCAACCGGGCCGATTGCATACTCCGGGAAAAATTAAAGAACGTAAAGGAAGCAATAAAAGAGTGGTTAAAAAAGAAATTTGGAAGCTTTGAAAGGGAATTGGCCAAATGGAAATTGGAAGCATGCTCAAAAGAATTGGAAGCGGATTTAAACGGTTGGGACATGGAAAGCCAAGATAGATGGAGACAAGCTTGAAAAAAGTGGCTAGACTTGGAAGACAAAAAATTAGGAATGGAACAGCAAAAGGCCAAGGTAAAGTGGATAAAGGAAGGGGCGAAAATTCGAAGATGTTTCATGCGGCAATTAGATACCGAGAAATAAGAAACTTTATTAGAGGGATGAACACCAACTCGGGATGGACAGAAGACCCAAAAGAAATTATAAGCTTTTCTTGTGAATTTTACAAAGAAAAGTTTGCATCCAACAAAAAAGAGGGGCCCTTCCTTTGTGTGGAAAAAATTAAAAAAAATTCAAAAGAAGAGGCGAATATGTTAGAGAGACCGTTTGAAGAAGAAGACGTGTGGAATGCCATTAAAGATTGTGGAAACAACAAAGCGTCGGGGCCGAATGGATTCACAATCGGATTCATTAAAAAAAATAGGGGAATTATAAGAGAGCACTTTATGAGGGGGATTCGGTGGTTCGAAGATAAAGGAGAAATAAACCGAGGATGTAATGCATCCTGATATAGAGAGGTTCCGGGGCTTAATGAGGTTTTTATTTGATGTTTGGAGAAAAAGGAAACGAGCTCAAAGGAAGCCTGAAAGTTGGCAATCGAATGAAGAAGATAAAAATGAACTCATATGTAAAGTGGCTCGACCTGCACCAAAACCACCATGGCGGGTAGCACTGCGGGTGTACATGCATTCCAAGCCGCTTATGCTACTGTTTAGGATGGCTAAGTTTTCATGCATGCATATGGCAACCAATTCATTATGCTTCCAAGTTTCATTAACCAATGACCTTCGACGTTTCCTCATGCCATCCATGAATTCTTGTCATTATCTTTTGTTTTATTTATTTATTTATTTATTTAAATTATCTTTTGATATCCTTAGTTAACTATTATTATTAGTTTTATTATTAGTTATTATATTTTCCTAGTTAAGATTAGGATTATTAGTTTTAGTAATTATTTTAGTTTCCTAAATTAAGTTGATTTATTTTTCCTAATTTTAGATTATAAATAGGGCTTAAATTCTACATTGTAAAACACAATTTTATAAATAATATTTCTTCTCCTTGAGAGTTTTAAGAGTGTTCTCTTATTTTATTTGAGTTTTACGAGTGGTAATTCTCAACCCTAAAGGGCTTAGACGCTTGTCGATCCTTCCGCAAACCTACGTTGCGTCAGTTGGTATCAGAGCAGGATTCGCCTGTCTTTTCACTAACAATGGCAGATCAGCAACCGCCTACCAAAACAGATTTCGCCGAGATGACTGCGGCCATTACCGCAGCTCTAGACAATCTGACAGTGGTTGTCAATGGACAACTCATCCAACCCAACAACGGAACACAGTCGAAGAAGGGACAGGCACGAGAAACCGATCAGAGTTCCGCGCGGCAAGATCTACAACAGTTTTATGGATTCGGTTTCTCTCATGGGCAAACAACCATCCGTTCGTAAAAGGCTGCCCGAAAAAGATGAAATCTTGTGCGCCAAGAACGAAGAAAAGTTCAACCTCATACTCCAACGAGTACTCTTTTCATCTAAATAAGAGGGATAAACGAATAGTATTTTTCGATCTCATTGCTCCGTCGATAAGAAGGTATGTAACCTCATCATCGATAATGGTAGTTGTGAAAACCTCGTGTGTCAAAAGTTGGTTGATCATCTTAACCTACCTAGTCAACCCCATGCGGCTCCTTATTCTCTTGGGTGGGTCAAGAAAGGCCCGCAAGTTAGAGTCACACAAACTTGTCGAGTACCCATATCGATAGGCAAACATTACCAAGAGGAGGTTCTATGTGATGTTCTTGATATAGATGCATGTCATATTTTATTGGGTCGACCTTGGCAATTTGATAATGACGTCACTTATAAGGGGCGAGACAATGTCATGTTATTCCGTTGGGGTGACCGGAAAATTGCTATGGCACCCGTGAGTAGCTTTGAAAAGATCCCCGACAAGAAAAACGATGACTTTCGCATCATGACCACTAGTGAGCAAAAGATGGAAGAAGACGTGAAGAAAGTCCAAGGATTTTGTCCTATTGTTGTTAAAGGGTTAACGAGTACAGAAGAAAACGAGATATTGTCCCACAAAATCGAAGAAAAGGTCATCCTTGTCGTAATAGAATCCAAAGAAGAAATCCGTACCGATCCCAAAGGGTTGGCAACCGATTTCGGGTTTACGATCACAAAAACCAAAAGTGAACCGGTTGAGGATATTATCGACTCGAAAAAATCTTTGCCTCAAGAAATGAAGAAAAGTGGTCTGGAAGTCGATGATCCTTATCGACAAACAGTTCCTGATACAGTTTTTATGTCCAACCATTTCGAGCTCAATAAAACATCACTTGTATGGGAGCGACCTCGTCAATATTCATTGGAGCTTGAAACCGTTTCAAACTTTGAAGGTCGAGTCATGGATCCGGAAAAATTGAAGACAAGGAGGGTAGTTAATTTGGTATTGCATCAAAGTCCCAAGGAATCGGGTAAAATAGATTTTCAACTGAACTCGAGGACGAGTTCTTTTCAAGTGAGGGTGACTGATACAGAGAGTTTTCGGGGCTTAATGAGGTTTTAATTTGATCTTTGGAGAAAAAGGAAACAAGCTCAAAGGAAGCCTGAAAGTTGGCAATCGAATGAAGAAGATAAAAATGAACTCATATGTAAAGTGGCTCGACCTGCACCAAAACCACCCTGGCGGGTAGCAATGCGGGTGTACATGCATTCCAAGCCGGCCGTTTATGCTACTGTTTAGGATGGCTAAGTTTTCATGCATGCATATGGCAACCAATTCATTATGCTTCCAAGTTTCATTAACCAATGACCTTCAACGGTTCCTCATGCCATCCATGAATTCTTGTCATTATCTTTTGTTTTATTTATTTATTTATTTATTTAAATTATCTTTTGATATCCTTAGTTAACTATTATTATTAGTTTTATTATTAGTTATTATATTTTCCTAGTTAAGATTAGGATTATTAGTTTTAGTAATTATTTTAGTTTCCTAAATTAAGTTGATTTATTTTTCCTAATTTTAGATTATAAATAGGGCTTGAATTATACATTGTAAAACACAATTTTATAAATAATATATCTTCTCCTTGAGAGTTTTAAGAGTGTTCTCTTATTTTCTTTGAGTTTTACGAATCGTAATTCTCAACCCTAAAGGGTTTAGACGCTTGTCGATCCTTCCGCAAACCTACGCCGCGTCACATCCTTCCTTACTTTGATACCAAAAGTCCCAAACCTATCAACCCTTGGTGAATAGCATGATAAGGATTTTTTACAAGATAATAGCAAAAGTGTTGGCGGCAAGACTTTCGGGAGTGATGGAAAAAATTATTAGTGACACCCGAAGCGCGTTCGTGAAAGGCCGATTCATTCTAGATGGGGTTCTTATTACATATGAGGTGATCAACGAAATCTGAAAGAAAAAACAAAAAGGCTTAATTTTTAAGGTCGACTTTGAAAAAGCATATGATAGCGTGGAGTGGGACTTCCTACTAGATTGCTTGGAAAAGATGGGATGTGGAAATAGATGGGTCTCTTGGATAAAGGCGTGTTTATAACCGGCGACAATGTCCATGCATGTAAATGGTAGCCCGACAAAAGAATTTGAGAAGAGGAAAGGACTAAGACAAGGAGACCACTTGGCTCCTGTCTTATTGCTTATAGTGGCGGAAAGTTTACATACATTAATGGAAGAAGCGGTGAATGTGGGGTTGTTCGAGAGGGAAAAAATAACGTGCCCATCTTGCATTTACAATATGCGGATGATGCCATTTTCTTCGAAAAATGGAGTTTGAGTAACCTAAAAAATCTCTTGAAAATTCTTCAATGCTTTCATTTGATGTCGGGGTTGAAAGTAAATGTGAGTAAAAGCAAAATATACGGGGTAGGTGTAAAGGAGGAAGATGTATCCGTATGGGCAAGGAGTATGGGAGTATGGTACCTTCTGTGTTTGCCAAGAAATGATCAAAAGGAACCTGTGCATCAACCATGGTCCATGGTCTCTACTTGATTCATATTTGATTATGGCTTCAGCTGAACGAAATCATTCATGATTGCTTCTATCTGATTAAAAAAATGCAGTATGTAAACTAAAAATAATGCAGTGGTTTATTTACTCATTAAGCAACCTAGCCAAAGATTTTCACCCGCTATAAGAGAATATACAAACAGTGGAAAATAGGGTAAAAACTGAAGGAGAACATATAACTAAAAACAAACCGTTGCTTTTGACTGGCCAAGGCTAACCTGATGGAGAAAATGATCTACGATTCCAAGAGTTTGCATGTGGGCAGAGAAATTTGCATAAGTGCATCACACAAAAGGTTCTTGTCGTTTTGTAGATAGTTCCTGGAAACAAAGAATGCAAAAATAGCATTTGTGTACTAAATGAAGCCAGAACAAGTTATGAATATTCACATCGAGTGTTGTGTTTTAGAAGCAAATACATGTTAATATAGATCTTTTACCGTACTAAAAAACTACAGGAAACCAAAAAGGAAGAACCAATGAAAGATGATAAGTTATCATTTGGACCAGCCCCTATTTAATAAAGAAAGTTTGAACATTTTTAGAATGGCCTAGTTGTAATTGTACTGCCTTCAAAAACACTTGTACTGATACCACAGTTTTTGATTTCAAGAAACCCAACTCAACACTGCTTCAATTACTTGTACTGCATTCGTTGGAATTGACATTAAGTTTTGAGTGCTCTTGAGCTCACCATCAAAGCAAACACCTTGCAGGTTCTATTAGAAAATGTGAAACACACCCACGAAAGCAAAAACTAATCAAACACCTGGTACTCATACTTCAACTGTTGTGAAATTCAAAGAAATTAACACATCAATTCCATAAATTTCCTAAAACATGTCAATTTTAACGTTAATCAATCAAACAACTCACTTATTTTGTAAAATCGAGTTTAAAATCGAACAATTTTTACAATGTAATCGAACCATTATTTGTGCTGTTCGATTATCACCCAAAATCAAACCATTCACGACAGATTAACACCATTGGGATCAATGTGTTTTCATTCCAAAATCAGACAGAAAATCGAACAAAAAATTAACCAACTTATTTTGAAAAATCGAGTTTAAAATCAGATGAACAAAAAACTTTAGTAGAAGTAGTTGCCTATTTGATCCTTAACTTGGAAAGTTTCCATTTATATCAATAACCAGCAATATCAAATTCATAACAATGCTCATCAAGAACATTTCAAATCAAAACTCAGTTCTTGTGATTCTAAACACAATCCCAGCTCTGAAAGCTAAAATCTCTAAAAATAAAAAACAAACCCATCAATCCATAACAGAAATTTAGCAAAACTTACATAAGGAACACCAATCTAACACTTAATTGGGGGAAAAACACAAAAAGATTAAATCTATCTGTTGCAGGATTCCAAGCTAAGAAGTGGTGATTAATGATAACAACAAATTGTTGGAAACTTACAACATGAATAACTTGAAATTCTTTTGAGGGAAACCAGAAGCTTCTACTGCAGCTTGAGCATACTTCCACGTCTTTCTATTCGAAACCACACGATCTACACTTGAGATTAGGACCTATACCAATCAGTAATATTTTTTCACTCTTCCTTATAAAATGTACACAAACACAAACAAAGGCTAGTAAAACATAATGAAGTCATACCAATCATAAGAACACTAATTACAAAACTGGGCCATAGATTATTAACTCCCAAGTTCTCATGAACTCAAATAGCCTGCAAAAATCAAAAGAAGAAAAACTTTGTAAATTAAATCTTTATCTTGATAGAAATTCATTATATAATTCTTAAATTTTAGACTTACAACTTATAGCTAGGACGATGCAAAGGTTTTAAGAAAATTATTCTGAGATATCTAGAATGGAGCAAAAACCTGCAGTTGTTTCCATAAACCCAACAGAAACAAAGTCTAAGCGATCGTTCCCTATATATTTAAAAATCATCAATCAAGAAACTATATTTAACAAAATGTAGCAGGTTGTGAAGCAAAAATTTTAGTCTAGATGATAGTGATTTATCATTCGAAAATACCTTCTTATTTTCGTAGACTCCAAGCCTGATAAAGTCACTACCTAGAATTTGTAAATCATACAAATATTATACAAACAGAACACAAAATTCACTAATTAGTAATATTGAATTAGTAGGATATAAACTTCAATTCCATTATAGGGTTACCCAAAAGTGTAAAATTCACAACAAAATCAAGTTGGAAACTCACGACTATATATCCTTAATAACCTCCGCCAATCCCAAATTGAAATTCTAATAATGAAATTAGGTTTCATTTGATGAAAAACACATTGTAACGACATAATACACATGTACATGTAACCTTAACCTTATCAAATTTCCAAAGAATTGGACATTAAACGAAGAACAGTTAAGAGTATAATTCGTTAAAAAAGAAACCCTAACCGTATTGGAGTCGGTAGAAAGAAATCAACACACAAAAATGGAGAGCAAAAATAAATTACCTCGATTGGAATCAGCAGAAGATTGATTGATCGAGATTCGAGAGTGAGTGGGAAGAGATTTTGAAACTGTTATCTGAACTCGGACCACATTAAAACCAGATTTTGAATACGAACAAATTTTAGAAATTTTACCATGAACAAACTTCAAAACCAGATAGAAATCCCAAATAAAAACCCCAAATTGAACCCATAAAAACCCAAATGCGATGGAAAAAGGAAAAGGTAACACTCACAAATACCTTGAGATCGGCGACGGAAGGTGGCCGGCGACGGAATGTGTTCCGGCGATTGAAAGGAAAGTACGTTTGCAAAGATCATTTGTAAAATAGATTAGATAAGAGATTGAATTGATGGAAAAGATGATTGCTGGATGGTAAAAATGAAGCGTCATATTTGAGTGTGTAATGGGTCATTGGGAAAAGCAATAGTCTTTTAAGAGATTTAAGATATTAAGAGATTGTGCATTAGATGGTTGTACAATGGGTTTAAAAATGTTGTTTTTAAGAGAAATGTAAATTTGTTTTATTAAGTAGTATAGATATGCGTACATATCCGTGTGTAAGAAACGTAACCATAAAGAAAACTTTATATGAGATTATCATAATTGGAAGTCCACCGCCACCCAATGCCGTCTAGACTCGTCGTCTCATCCAAACCATCACCTGCTTTCATTATGTTATAAATAGGTAACATGTTACTCAAAGTAAATTATACCAAATTAATGTTTAATACATTAGAGAGTTACATTTTAGTTAGAGTGATATATCAAGCATCACGGTTAAACAATTAAGGTGACTACGTTATGAGAATTTTTTAGATACATATATGTTATATAATTATATTTTTTGTATTTCGATTAAATATTTCTAGTTGTTACTCTGCTCAAAATAAAGTGTTATTATACAATATTTCTAGTCATTACTCTGCTCAAAGAAAAGTGTTTTTATACAAAATTTCTAGTCGTTACTCTGCTTAAAGTAAAGTGTTTTTATAAATATTTATAGTCGTTACTCTGCCCAAAATAAAGTGTGTTTATACAAATTTCTAGTCGTTACTCTACTCAAAGTAAAGTGTTTTTATAAACATTTATAGTCGTTATTCTGCCCAAAATAAAGTGTTATTATACAACATTTATAGTCATTACGCTGCTCAAAATAAGGTGTTACGGTTACTCTGCATAAAATAATATTTTGATAAAAGCATGTGTTTTACATGTGGAGCATGAAAAGTTTGTGCATGTGAAAGTATGGCCAATAAATACCCGACGGGGTATAAGTAAGGAGGCCGTCTTGCAAACGGACCTCAGGGGAAAGATCCTTCATGGAACCCAGGGATCTAGGATCTTGTTAAGAATGTTTGGCATACTTACACATATGAGATCTCGCACATTAAAAGAAGAGGATGTTTTCATGTAAGTGGTTTTATGAATCAAGGTTCTTATGCATGATCATGAAAAGTGTATTGAATTGTTAATCATGCACTAAAATGATATATGAAAGAGTATTTCATCATGAAACCATGACTGCTCACTAAGCTTAAAGCTTACGTATTCCATATATGTATCTCAGGTAAAGATCAGGATAAGAAATGAGGAGAACGAGATGAAGAGTATAGTTCTTAGAATAGTCGTCATGTATTAGCACGCTTCTGCATATGTAAAGATTATAAAAGAAAAAAACAGGATGT
This sequence comes from Silybum marianum, assembly GCA_036898165.1. NCBI lineage: Eukaryota > Viridiplantae > Streptophyta > Magnoliopsida > Asterales > Asteraceae > Silybum > Silybum marianum. Next base: position 5,743,333 of record CM072540.1, on the reverse strand, counting down.
TACACCTATGTTGAGTGCTAGTGTCAACTATAGGCTCGTCATTGGTTGTATCTTGAATTTCTTCAACATCAATATTGCTCCCATTATCCTCTTTGAAAATGAGCTCCCTTTCTTGGAATAAGCAATGAATCGACATTTCTCCGCTCTAGGTTCTAGATTGTCGTTAGTCTCGCGTCGAACGAAGACTTTACAACCCAAACCTTTATATGTGCTAATGAGGGACGAGTCCCAGTCCACATTTCAGAGGGTGTCTTTGCAACCTTCTTAGTTGGAACGAGGTTTAAGATATGAGCTGCAGTTTCTAAGGCATAGCCCAAAATGATATTGGAAGTGTAGTACGACTCATCATTGACCGAACCATATCAAGTAGTGTTCGATTTCTTCTCTCGGCAACACCATTGAGTTGTGGTGTTCTAGGAGGAGATAATTGTGAAACTATTCCACAATCTCTTAAATAGTCGTAGAATTCATGACTCAAGTATTCTCCACCCCTGTCAGATCGGAGAATCTTGATATTCTTGCCCAGTTGGTTTTCTACTTGGTTTCTAAATCCTTTGAACACTTCAAAGGTATCTGACTTATTTTTCATCAAATAGACAAATCCATATCTACTGAAATCGTCAGTGAAAATAACAAAGTATTTCTCACCGTTTCTTGTGGCAGATCTGAACGGTCCACATACATTTGTGTAGATTAAGTCTAACAGATCTTTTCCCCTTTCCATTTTTTCTTTGAAAGGTGCTTTAGTCATCTTGCCAAGTAAGCAAGACTCGCATTCTTCATCCGACTTTAAGTTAAATGATTCCAAGATTCCGTCCGATTGGAGCTTGGCGATGCGTTTCTTGTTTATGTGGCCAAGACGATGATGCCATAACGATGATTTATCCAATTCAGCATTGGATGAACCAACATTTAGACTTAAGTTATTATTATTTCTACCAACACAAATCACATACATACCATTACAAGGAGAAGCTTTAAAATAAAATGAGCCATGTTTATAAACCAAAATGCAACCATTATTATTATCAAATTGAAATTCAAAACCATCCTTGTACAATGCATGAATTAAACTTTTGAGCGCAACAATATAATAACTATCTAATAACTTTATTGAAAAAAACCACTACTAAGCACGATCTCAAAATCTCCAATCTTGGTAACAGAAGCAGTCTTCCTGTTTCCCATGATCAAATTTAGCTCCCTATGCTTCAACGTTCTACTTCCCTTTAGTCCTTGAGAATCGATGCAAATGTGAGTACCACATTGTTGGGTTTAGTTCAAAAATTTGGTTTCTAAAATACATAGATGGCAATGGAAGCAATAAAGATTTGAACAACATAAAACAAGTTTATACCCACCAAGGATCATTTTACATGTATGGAAAGATTATGCAACCATAGGAAGAAAAGAATAACAACCTTTGTAGCTTTTGGTTCCTCTTGGGAGGCTAGATCGTTGAAGAAGATGGCAAGAGTGCAAGAGTAGAACTCCTCCAAAGATGTTCACCAACAATTACCAACTTGAAAGGATGCTAGTCCTAAACTCTTAAGCTTTAAGACAAAAACCAAGTTTTGACTTAAAGAGAGTATGCAAGTATCAATTCTTCTCTAGACTTTTCTTTTTTTTTAATAAGTTTTAGAGTCTTAAAGAAAATAAGAGAATACATCAAGTATATGGTTACTTGAGTTAGTCTTCCCATGTGGTCCATACCTCAACTAATGATTAATCATAGTGTCAAGACATCCTACCCATGCTTAACCATAGTGTCAAGACATCCTTCTAAAGCATGTCTTTCCTATTTAAAATAATAGAAGCATGTCTAACTAAAAGACAAAAGTCTTACTAGTTCAAAATGATGTACATGACTTAATAAATCATACCTTATGATATAGTTGATACTTGACATTGAAAATTGTCATTTTCATAAAACAAATAACTTTCAATTTAATTATAAGAGTTATAAATATTTATCAATAATCAATTTCTTATAAATAATCTATTTTTATCAAGTTGTTATTGGTGTGACCCTTTAGGATCATATATTATTAGCAATATCATCCTAATAATGATTCTTGAGCATATAGATCTTTCAATCTCCCACTTGCTCAAGACTCAATATATATTGACATAGACAGTGGTGAATGTCTAGCAACATTTCACTGCCCCCAATAACATACGACGAAGTGCCATTCAACAACATCTAATTCCCAATAAGCTCAAAGCTCCAATTGATGTACAAGGTAAGTTATCGATTATCCCTTTGTCTCAGACATCATGTTGAATATGAGATATAGATCGCAATCAATCTCATTTAGTGTTCAACTTTTGATAAGGCGCCTTAGATGTCTAACTCTCAACACATAAGAGGAACAAATCCCATCTTGACTACATACGCCTCTTGCGTAGTTCATACTATACCTAATAATGGCCTTTATAACTGTCTGGTTAAAGAACAGCATTTAACCATATCAAAGTATAGCATTCGCCACACTCAAGTCCCAAATATGTATCTTAGGTCTAAGGATATAAAGATAATACCTTTATCAAGTATCACTTATGATAGCGATCCATGAAGTGATCTTGAAATGGGTCAAGTCCAATACTTGTTCTTTAACAAGTACCTACAAACTTGGTTGCAACGCTTTGTCAACCAATCCAATTCATATTAGTCTTACTTCATTGTTGCTCCCACAACAATGATTGACTATGGACATTTAGAATAACTACATTATTCGAGGATTAAACATGTTAATATAGAACACAACAAATATTTAATGAAAAGATCATATTCCATATATCACAATCATTAAAATAGTTGTTACTTACAATGTTCCATTACTCAATACTAAAAGAAGATCAAATCCAATCACTAGAATAGCGAAGTCCTATGGCTCTAGCATGACCCTCATGTTTAGCTTGTGGAAGGGGCTTCGTGAATGGGTCCGCCAAGTTTTGATCAGTGTGTACTTTGCGAATACAAATGTCACTTCCAACTTCATCCCGAATGTAGTTGAATCTCCGGTGAATGTGCCTGGTTCTTTGATGTGATCTGGGTTCCTTGGCTAATTCAATGGCACCTTCATTGTCACAAAAGATTTCTAGAGGATCTTGAATGGAAGGAACAACCCCTAGATCTTTAATGAACTTTTTCATCCAAGCGCCTCTCCTTGCGGCTTCCGAAGCGGCAATATATTACGATTCTCGTAGTGGATCGTGCTACAACACTGCGCTTGGAACTCTTCCAAGAAAGCGCACCTCCATTGATAATGAATACGTATCCCGATTGTGACTTACAATCATCTCGTCTGTTTTGGAAAGAAGCATACGTGTAACACTTTACACTAAGATCTTCTTCCATACCTCCATAGACGAGGAACATATCTTTAGTTCTTCGTAAGTACTTCAAAATGTTCTTCATTGCCTATCCAATGACTATCTCCCGGATTTTGTTGGTATCCGCTCGTCATACTCAAAGCACACGATACATCGTGTCTAGTGCATAGCATGGCATACATGATGGATCCAATAGCCGAAGCATATGGAATGCCACTCATCTTCTCTAGCTCAACTTTTGTGCTAGGACTTTGAGATGAACTCAAAATCGTGCCATGTGCTATTGGTACGAATCCTCGCTTAGAGTGTTCCATCTTGAACCGTTTCAAGACTTTGTCAATGTATGCACTTTGACTTAAACCTATTAATCTCTTTGATCTATCTCTATAGATCTTTATTCCAAGAATGTATGCAGCCTCTCCTAGATCTTTCATTGAGAAACACTTTCCGAGCCAAGACTTAACACCTTGCAAGGTCAGAATGTCATTTCCCATGATTAGTATGTCATCTACATATAAGACTAGGAACGTTACTGTGCTCCCACTAGTTTTCTTGTAAACACAAGTGTCATCTTCGTTCTTGATGAAACCATACTTTGTGATTTCATCATCGAAACGAATATTCCATGTTCGAGATGCTTGCTTCAATCCATAAATGGATCTTTTAAGCTTACACACTTTATTAGGATGCTTTTGATTGACAAAACCATCGGGCTGAACCATATAGACATCTTCTTGTAAGTGTCCATTAAGAAAAGCGGTTTTGACATCCATTTGCCATATCTCATAGTCATAGTATGCAGCTATGGCAAATAGTATCCTAATAGATTTAATCATAGCGACTGGAGAAAAAGTTTCGTCATAGTCAATACCATGAGTTTGAGTGAAACCTTTTGCAACAAGTCTTGCTTTAAAAGTGTGTAGATTACCATCCATGTCAGTTTTCTTCTTGAAAACCCACTTACTCCCTACAGTCTTACTATGGGGAGGAAGATCAACCAAGTCCCATACTTGGTTCTCATGCATGGATTGCATCTCTGCGTTCATGGCTTCAAGCCATTTGTCAGATTCAAAATCTGATATAGCAGTCTGGTAGTTGATGGGTTCATCAGAATCTATCAAGAAGCATTCGTCAATGAGAAATCCATATTTCTTAGGTTCTTGACGAACTCTATCAGATCTACGAACGCTCTGTGTTTCGTTAGAATCATGAACAACTAATTTTTCAGGTTCAACAATTTCTTGTTGAGAACTAGTGCCAACTTGTGATGCATCTGGCGGTGGTTCATGATCTTCTTCAAGTTCCACGCGCCTCCCACTTGATTCATCCATTAGAAACTTGCTTTCTAAGAAATCAGCTTTTCGAGAAATAAAGATATTATTCTCGCTGGGAATGTAGAAGTAATAACCTAAACAATCTTTAGGGTATCCTATAAAAATGCATTTAGTAGATCTTGGTTCAAGTTTACTTGAAGTTTCTTGTCTTGCATAAGCTTCACATCCCCAAACCCTCAAGTAAGATAAGGATGGAGCTTTTCCATTCCAGATCTCATATGGTGTTTTATCTACTTTCTTAGTTGGAGCCATATTCAAAATACGAGCAGCAGTGAGTAGGGCATAGCTCCAAAACGATAAAGGAAGAGTACTTCTACTCATCATAGATCGAACCATATCTAATAAAGTTCGGTTCCTCCGCTCAGATACACCATTATGTTGTGGTGTTCTGGGTGGAGTGAGTTGTGAGACAATCCCACGACTCCTAAGATGATCTTGAAACTCTTGGCTTAGGTACTCGCCTCCTCTATCTGAACGAAGGATTTTAGTGGTCTTGTTGAGTTGATTTTCAGCTTCACTTTGAAACAATTTGAACTTTTCAAATGCTTCATGCTTATGTTTCATTAAGAAAACATAACCATAACGACTAAAGTCGTCAGTAAAGGTGATGTAGTATCTCTCACCATATCTAGACATAGTTTTGAAAGGACCACATACATCAGTATGTATGATTCCTAACAAATCACTTGCCCTTTCACTAGAACCAGAGAAAGGGGATTTTGTCATCTTTCCAAATAAGCAAGATTCGCATATATCAAATGATTCATCATCACTTGCCTTCAAAAGTCCATTCTTTTGAAGTTGGGATATGCGCTTCTTGTTTATATGGCCAAGTCGACAATGCCATAGATAGGTTTGGTTTAAATCATATTTGACCACTTTTGGTGTTTGCATGATAAATGGAATTATTGTTTGAAGAACAATCAAGATTTAACTCATAAATTCCATTAATAGGCCTAGCCTCAAAATAGAACATTCCATTCATAAAGGAGTGAATATTATCATCAACAAATTGATAAGTGAAACCAGATTGTTTTAAACGCGCAACTGAAATAATATTCCTAGTCAGACTAGGAATCAAACATACATTGTCTAATTTTAAATACAGGCCATTAGGTAAACACAAATCAAAATTTCCAAGTGCTTGGACTGCAACTTTTGCTCCATTGCCCATGTGTAATACCATGTCGCCTGCCTTTAGCTGCTTACTCCTTCGAACCCCCGTAACGAATTACAAATATGAGTTCCACACCCGCATCAAATACCCAAGTGTTAGATGAAAAAGTAAAGATTCCCATTTCAATCATGAAAATATATATACCGAAGTGCCTTCTCCGGCCTTCTTAGCTTTCAACCCCGCAAGATAAGTAGGACAGTTCCTTTTCCAGTGACCAATGACTCCACACTCAAAGCATGGATCTTCTTTTGCCACTTTCTCCTTCTTCTTAGGCTGTTGGGCTTGGGGAAACATTTTCCTTTTACCCTTGCCAACATATGGCTTGCCTTTGGAGTTCTTGCCTTTAGGCTTCTTGATTTGCCCTTCCCTTATCATGAGCACTTGAGATGATTTCACGGGAATGTTCTTCTCGGCGAGTTTTAAGCATCGAGTGCAACTGCGAGATAGGTTTATCCCAACCATTCATGTTGTAGTTCATGATGAAGGTATCATATGATTTTGGCAAAGAGTTTAGGATCACATCCGTTGCCAAATCAAGTGGATATGGAGAGCCAAGTCTCTCCAAATGATCCGAATAGCTCTTCATCTTGAGAACATGTGTGCTCACATTCCCAGTTTCTTCCATCTTGCAACCGTGCAAGCCTCGAACAGTTTCAAAGCGCTCAGTTCTTGCTTGCTTATCGAACATTTCTTTCAAGTGTGTGATCATATCATAAGCAGTGTGATGTTCCAGATCCTTCTGGAGGTCTGGGATCATCATAGCAAGCATGAGGCATGACACATCGATTGAATCATCACAATGCTTCAACCATAAGTCATGTGCAACCTTAGGAGTGGTGTGGGGTTCCTCGGGAATAGGGCCCTCAAGAATGTAGTCCTTCTTTTCTTGTTTAAGGACTATTCTTAGATTGCGATGCCAATCCAAAAAGTTGGAATGATCAAGTTTTGCCTTTTCTAGGACAGATCGTAGGGATATTATGTGAGAGTGATGTGGGACAGATGCAGGTGGGGCCATCTACAAAATTTTAACAAAGTTTTATTTAGTATTTAATTCTTTAAAATTAATACCTTTATGTTTCTAAAACATTAATTATTAAAGTATAGGATCCAAGTTGCAAAACAAATAAATAGTTAGGTATCCTTTTTCCCATTTATTTATTTCAACAAGGTAAGTGACAATTTACTAATTACATCAAAATGTAATTCCTAGTTATATGGGATCCTAAACAACTTTTGTTAATCGACATGTTTGATCCCATCTATGCCTCGGGCCTCTTATGCTTAGGTAACCTTTATCGCAAAAGATTCCCGATCAAGTCATCCAATTAAAGAAACTTGTGTAATCGGCCCATAACTAGTTATAGGAATCACGAATACACTTCGGCCATCAAGAGATAATACAAGTGGTTAGGTATCCTTCTTCCCACAAGCTTATACAAATGATGTGAGAATGTTCCTATAATTGGATGGCATAGACTTGCGTTTTTAAAAGGGATTTAAATGTTTTATAATTCTAGTTTAAAACATGTGATATCATCGTTATTGCATGCATCCAATAAGCCATGGTATCATTTTCACAAAATCACGTTTTAGGTTCTTTATAAATATAGTTTTATATATTTCGACGCAATCAAATTTTAAAATTAATATCTTATATTAAGTTCGACGTTTGAGCGTTATAGAACCATTTATAACCTTTTAATAAAACTTCCTTTTATTATAAAGACTTAAAGTTTGGATAAGTATCAAAATCACCATTTCAAACTTATTAATATTATTATTTCAAAATTTGTCGTAATAGGGCTTTCAAAACAAAACTATTTTATTTTGAAGTCTCAATTTATACATCTTAAGTTTAAAAGTCATATTTTGAAATATGTGATGATATTTATGTTCAAAATATTATTTAGCATGTAAAATCTCATTTTATCAATCAAGCATAATATTAACATGAAATAAACATCACGAGCATGCATATGTGCATAAACCAAGCCATAAACTAGTGACATTTTGTGAGCCATCACAAAATGCCAAGTCCATTCCTAAAGGGACAAATGGAACCAAATCTTCTAAATGATGTTCTTCAAGCTCCCACTTGCTTAGACAACTCTTTGTAACAAGTTGTTGAAAAATCCATGGAAGTTGTAAAACTTCACAAAACCATGGGGTTAGTTTGGATCTTCAAAATGGCCACCATCTTCAATCTTGTTACATTTTATATAAAGATAAACTAGTCTAAAACTAATCTATTACTTACAAAATTAAACAAGAAGAAAAACTAACTATTAAATTATTACATACCATATGAATAAAAAAATATTACAACCATTTTGAATAATCAACACAAACAACATCACAAATGGTCCATGGCTTGTTTATGCACTCAAAAATACATATAAACATAAAACAACTCTTTGTTTTTCTAAGACAACTTTTATGACCAAAAATGCATGTAAACTTTTGGTCACAAAAAAAAAATAATAACAATTATCAAGTTGTCATAGAAAACATGTATGAACATATTCTTATAAAAGAAAGTTATCCATGTTTTCCAAAAACTAAGATTATCCAAATAATCTAAAATCTAACCATGCAAGCAAAATGGCTCTGATACCAATTGTTGGGTTTAATTCAAAAATTTGGTTTCTAAAATACATAGATGGCAACGGAAGCAATAATGATTTGAACAACATAAAACAAGTTTATACCCACCAAGGATCATTTTACATGTATGGAAAGATTATGCAACCATAGGAAGAAAAGAATAACAACCTTTGTAGCTTTTGGTTCCTCTTGGGAGGCTAGATCGTTGAAGAAGATGGCAAGAGTGCAAGAGTAGAACTCCTCCAAAGATGTTCACCAACAATTACCAACTTGAAAGGATGCTAGTCCTAAACTCTTAAGCTTTAAGACAAAAACCAAGTTTTGACTTAAAGAGAGTATGCAAGTATCAATTCTTCTCTAGACTTTTCTTTTTTTTTTAATAAGTTTTAGAGTCTTAAAGAAAATAAGAGAATACATCAAGTATATGGTTACTTGAGTTAGTCTTCCCATGTGGTCCATACCTCAACTAATGATTAATCATAGTGTCAAGACATCCTATCCATGCTTAACCATAGTGTCAAGACATCCTTCTAAAGCATGTCTTTCCTATTTAAAATAATAGAAGCATGTCTAACTAAAAGACAAAAGTCTTACTAGTTCAAAATGATGTACATGACTTAATAAATCATACCTTATGATATAGTTGATACTTGACATTGAAAATTGTCATTTTCATAAAACAAATAACTTTCAATTTAATTATAAGAGTTATAAATATTTATCAATAATCAAATTCTTATAAATAATCTATTTTTATCAAGTTGTTATTGGTGTGACCCTTTAGGATCATATATTATTAGCAATATCATCCTAATAATGATTCTTGAGCATATAGATCTTTCACACATCTCATATCAAGAACCCAAGAGTTAGAAATCGAAGTACTATGGAGTTCAATCATAAAAATACCTGAGGTGCCACACCCTTTGACCTTGTTCATTTTCAAGTCCTCCAGAAATTTTGGGCAGCTTCTCTTCCAATGGCCCTTTTCTTGACAGTAAAAGCATATGGCCTCTTTAGGGTCGCTTATGGGTGCTATGTCAGAAGAAACAACTTTTCTCTTAAAGCCTTGGTTGCGAGAAACAACTTTATCCTTTCCCTTCCCTTTGGGATGAGAAACTTTCTTGTTCTTACAGCCACTTTCCCTAATGGCCAGGACGGGAGCAGTTGAGTGAGAAATTTGGGTCTTACTCATACTTGCTTCAGCAGATCTCAACATGCCATGGAGCTCCAACAAGGTCTTGTCCATATTGTTCATATTAAAGTTCACTATGAACTGTTTATATGCCCCCACTAAGAGAGTTTAGCACCATGTCACTGGCAAGCTTTCTTGGGAAATCGACACCTAGATTGCCCAACCTGTCAATGTACGCTTTCATCTTTTGCACATGCGCACATATTGGGGCACCGTCCTGTTGCTTACATTACACAAGAGATTTACGACTTGTAACCTTTCTTGTCTCGCTTTCTCCTGAAACATTTCACGAGGCTGCTCATTTAGTTCAAGCACCCCCATGTTCTCGAAACTCTTTTGAAGTTCCGGGGACATGGACGCCAACATGAGACACGCGACTTTAATGGATTCCGTGAATTGCTTGTTATATTGAGTTACTGCTTCAAGGCTTGCATCATCATTTAATATAGGAAGATCCTCGTCGAGCAAATACTCTTTGTCTTCGTACTTCAAGGCAATTCTCAAGGCATGAATCCAATCCAAGTAGTTTGGCCCAGTCAGCTTATCTTTATTTAGGATAGAGAGTAACGTAAGGTTGGATGTTAAGTGAGTAGGAACGGGAGGAAGAGGAAGATTTTCAGCCATCTGTAGATATAGTTTCTGTTAATTTTATTTTTAACCCTTAAAAATAATTATTCAAATATTTAACAAGACTAGGATCCATATTTCACTTTATGATGCAAAAAGGGATGTCATAATCACATCACAAAGTTTATTTAGGTAAACAAATGCTATTTGTTAATTTCATTCACCATGAAACTCCTATGTCTTTTGAGGTTCATTGACTTATGTCAATATTATGTTAATCTCGATTATGCTTTTCTTCTATTTGTGACTGGGATGATGAGGATCACAAACCAGATAGTTAATTGACCATAAAAAACACATGGACCCCTCGACTCAAGTACGCTTGAGAATCACGAGTGCCATATCATTTTGGGCTATAGTTTCAGATTAACGTGTCGGGAAATTATAAATCGCACACGCTCCATTAACAAACTATAAAAATATGTGTGTTCTTTTTATGGGTAACATAAGACTTTCACATTACTTAGTATATCTAAAACGGGATTTTGTTTTATATTTTATAGTTAATACTTTTAACTTGCCACATTGACCTATCAAACCTTTTCGGTAATTCCACCAGTCCACACAAGAGGCGGTGAGTATGGTAACGCCGGAGCATTTTAAAAACCATTAACTTATTCGACACCATATTATAGGTAGCCTCCTTAAACCCCCTTAGAGTGCTTATAATGAGTACGTCTCGGTTTAACTATCAATGTATTTATAATTTAATTATATATATATATATAATTAAGGTCTATTATATATATAAATTGAATGAAATTTTAAAACAATTTTTAAAATTATGATTATCTAATTAATTCTAATTAACCTTGTAAGGACACATGCTAATAATTAATGTAAATATTTGACATACAATTTATATTCAATATATAAAGAATGTTAATATTTATGTTACAATATTATCCAACTTAAATATATTTCATGTTAATATTTATCTTATAATATTATTCAACTGAAATATATTCAAGGTTACTATTTATCTTGAATATTTATCTTATAGTAATTAAGATTATCTTTTCAATATTTTCCAAAACTCAATTTGCATATAAAAACAACTACCCTATACCCTTTAGAGATTTCAATAAAACTTAATTGCAAATAATAAAAACTAGTTAAACCCCTATTTTTCAAAAATTAGGTTTTGAGGTTATGACCATGAAACCCTAACTTAGGGTTTAAGCAATTCAATGGCCACAAAAACTTTGAAATTGATTTTGTAACCTCAAACCTAAATTTCGAAAATCCCTAAACCATCACAAACAGTTTTGCAAATCAAATTGAAACTACTTTAGAGTTAAACTCTAAGAACTATGACTCTGATACCACTGAAAAGTTTTAGTGAAAACTACTATTACATGATATAGGCAACGGAAGCATACTTAAATATCATTTATTGTGATTATCGAAAACCATAATTATAAATCAAACCTTTTGATCTCGCTTTTTGAATGCTGAGGACCAATAGTATGAATCTCTCTAGTGGCTCACACTTAAGAACACCAAAATCTAACAATCAAGAAGAGACTTAAATCTTAAACCCTTATTAGGGTTCTCGATTTTGGGAGAGAATGAGAGGGGATATCGATCCAACATATAGAGAGAGAGGAAAGACTCAAAAACTTGATTTAGGGTTTGACCCCTAGCAGTCTATTTATCACTCTCTTCTGCTTCTCTATTTTACACTTGGCCCTTTGAACCGATAATCTTGATTAAACTATTTTAATCAATTATCATTATCCCTGTACTTTGTATAATTAATCGAATTAATTATATATTTTATTTTCTAATTAATCTATCATCAAATGACAAATTAACAAACTACTCCCTTTATCTTCTAATCGTTTATTTGGGTCTTAAGGACAATCCAAAAGGACCCTGCTATTATAAAAAATGTTACCAATAGTTAATAACTATATCCAACATAAGGATGCATCTTTTCTTTATATTATGTATTCGGTACCTTGTAGCTTCTCAATGAAACGTAGAAGACAATGAAATGAAATCCTAGCTATTAACTTTGGTTTCCTATAAGTAAGTTGTGACTATAGATCTTTTCTAAGAGTATTAGGGGGCGTTTGGTTCGCAGAATAGAATTGGATGGAATGGAATCTGTCAAAGGAATTTGACTTTGAAGGAATTGGAATTGGAATGTTGTCAGGTTTGACCAACTGTTTGTTTGGCAGAATTGAAATGGAATCTGTTGAAAGAATTGGAATCTGTCTGTTTGGTTCATAGAATGTAGCTTTGGAATTGGAATGAAATTCCAGTAAATGACTAAAATACATTTTTTATTAAATTTAATTTTTAAACTAAAATTAGTTTAATAAAATAATTATTAATTACTTCAATTTTTTTAACACAAAAAATAATTTGAGCTTTTTTACAGCTAAAAACTGCATAAAACAGTTAAAAACTACATAAAACAGCCAAAAACTACAGAAACTGCTAAAACAGCAAAAATCATAATTTTTTACAGCAAAAATAGCTAAAAACTTCAGAAAAAAACAAAAAACTACAGCAAGACAACATTTGTTAGGGCAAAACATATTTTAGTCGTTGCAGGAGACGATGGAGAACCTAACTGCTAGAGGTGAGGAAAAACCGAACTAAAACTGGAAAAAAACCGAGAAACCGAAAAGCCGAGAGCCAAAAACTGAAAACTCAAAAAACCCCCGAAATACAGAACCGAAATCCAAAACCCGAAAATTGAAAAAAAAACCCCGAAAAAATGAACCGAACCGAAATCGAAAAACCGAAAACTGAAAAAAAAACCCCGAAAAAACCGAACCGAAAATCCAAGTGAAGAGGTTTCGGCTTCTTTTTTTAGAGATTAGAGTTATAGTTCTTTTTTATGATGAGGGTATTTTCGGCATTAATAAAAGAACCAATTCAATTCCAATGAAATCCCATGGGTAAGGTAAGGAATCTCAAGTTGCCCCATTTTGGAATTCTTAGGAATTTACCAAATTTCAATTCTTAAAAATAATGAACCAAACAAGGGAATTGGAATCTGGTCAAAGGAATTCAGATTCCAATTACACCAGATTACATTTCATTCCGGCGAACCAAACGCCCCCCTAGTTTTATTGTCCTATTTTGTAGTTGATGGATTTCTATACTCTAAAGCTTTGAAATTATTTAAAATTGTACACATTAGTTAAGATCTTAGTGGCAAACTTTCCACTTCCAAATAGAATCGTATTTGAGCATTCACTTTGGTTGTTGGAAATAAAATAGTTAATTTTCTCTACTTTAATCATTAATTAGTAACGTTGGTAGTCAAATAAATATAAACTAAACGTCATAATATATATTTATTTTCAGTAAAGAGTTGACAAATTAAGTATGTTATACAACGTAGTGATATAATATTTTTGCAACAGAACTTTTTAGTAGATTACAAACATGTATGGTGATTATACAAAAATACAATATTCAAATCTTCGTTTGGGATTTGCCCAATAGGTAGGTACAAAGGAACTATTTTCTATCTTTGACCTTACGATCTTGGCTAAAATATGTGATATTTTGCATCATTTCATTTCTTTTAAATGAAGCATAAGCTAAACAACGGCGATGTCACCACTTTTGAATTGATATTTCTTGTGGCATGATTGTGAAGATGATAACTCCTAATGCTCATACGACCATGACCATAAATTTGAAGAGGAGTTTGATGATATCTAGCGTTGATAATCAAGTCCTTTCTTTTTTCTGGCAATGGATTCAAAGTTGTTTTTTGCTTCAAACATTTGGAAAGATCATATTGTGGAGGAATGTAAATAGCTCTCTCTATGTCTAGTCGCAGTTCTGTGTCTGTATCGTACAAGTTGGTCGAGTTAAATAACATTTGAAATACCTTGAAGCATGATAGATGAAGGTATTTCCATTGTTTAGGCAAATCACTATTATCATCTGTAAAAACATGCTTGAGCAACTCTTTCCTTTTCCACTCGAGCAACCTTTGTGCTTGATCAATTGAATCATCCATGCTTGCTTCTGGGTTTTCTTTGAGGTGAAGCAACACTAGGTTCATTTTCCCTTCTTCTTGTTCCTTCTGCTAAATAAATTATTTTTATTCTATAAATATTGCGAATTAGAGTAACTAAGTTGTGAGCATCTCCAATGGGTTCTTATGATTTCTCTAAGATAGAAAACCATAAGTCAAAAACTTTAAATAAAATTATATTTCACTCCAACATATTAGATTCAAAATTAATTAAAGTATTATATAATTTTATCTTCTCAATGCACTTTTTAGAAAAAAAACTTTATATAAAATAATCATGGTTTAATTCTTGGTGGAAATGAAATAAAAAAACAATTTCTCTCATCTCCTATTAAGTTTTAGAGAATTCTCTAAACTCAAAACTTGTTTTCCTTGTTTTCTCTATTTTAGAAAACACATTAGAGAATCTATTGAAGTAATGTATAGAATAAAATCTCCATATTTTCTATTATAGATATAAGCTATTGGAGATGCTCTCCAAATATTAAGATAAGAGGTTTTAAAGAATGACCTGATGGCTTTGAATGTCATTGAGCAAACGAGTAGAAGCCATAAGTGATTGTGTGATGTTCTCATATTTTGGGGGCTTGACTTTATCCTTCGGTATGGTTGGATTCAGGAAACACGAAGAGGTGAGGACCAAGACATGTGTAGCAATGGAAATCATGCCGGTTTGTAGGTATTCATCCACTGATGGCATGTAACCGCTCTTTCCCCATGTAGTTTCAGTTAACCACGAGTTGAAAGTCTCCCTCCACTTCAAAATTTTAATAGGAGAAAATGGATATATATATATATATATATATATTAAAGCTTTCAACTAAGTAAAATAATCATTAGAATATTTGATTTTAAACATGACGAAATAATACACTTACTAGATCTCGAAAATCTTCTATTACGTCAATCTTTTCATGAAGGACCAATATGTTGGTAGCATATCCCACAAGATCATCCAACACATTGAAAATGATCTTGCTAGGTCCACTTAATGTTTCACCGTCCCATCTATTATTCAAAAATAAGTACAAACATGTAAGGCTTCGTTGAATGTCATGTAAACTAGAGTTCATATAGCAAGCAGGGACGGACCAAAATGTTTTTCAAAAGGTGGACACCATTTGGCTATAAGATACAAATATAGAATAAAATTCCAAACGATGGTGTCATTTTATTAAGAAAATGACACTAATAGGATTCGAACTCGGGTCTCGGGTGGATTAATGAAAACGTTGCAAACCAACTCTACCAAAGAAACTTGTTATCATTGTACTTTCAAAATACATACGTTGACACACAACAAATTAATACGGCTGCAACCAAATGGCCTTTAGCCTAATGGTATGTGAGTCTTTGGCCTCCTAAGAAGTCGGGAGATCAAACCTCACCAAAGATGAGAAGGGTGTGTGAGTTTATTTGTCGTATATAAATATTATATATATACTTCAAAAAGAAATAAATAAGTTTCACCTTTCACGAGCCTAAATGTTTTACCCTTTAACAGAGGAATGACACCATTGTATCCATCCCTGATAACAAGGGGCTTTGTGTTCGTGAAGAGCTAGGGTGGAAGCACAATAAAAAAAAAGATGAGAAGCTAGAACATCGTACTTGTGAATAGCTTCAATCAAGATCTGTAACTCCTCGAGTGTGCCTCTCATATCGAAAAAATCATCTGCAACTGTGATCAATATCGCACTTTTTGCAACAAGCATTCTTATAATAGAATCATGAGGCAAAGAAGTACTAGCTGCAACCGCGAAGTAGCAATACACAGTCTTTTCTCGACCAAATCCCATTTCTGTAAGTCCCCGCTCCTTGGACCACCTACGAAATTATTGAACGAATAAACATAATATAAAATAAAAAAAGGGTTGTTCGGAAACCATAGTTGTGGTAAAAAGTGCCTTAGCGACTCATCAAATGATAAATGCTAGCTTTGAACTTTGGTTTTAGTTTTTACATGTGGATAAATTTAGGGGTTGTTTGGCAGTTGCTTAATAGTTTGGGTGCAAAATGAATAAGTGGTCATAATGATTAAGAGACTCTTATGATATAATACAAAATGAAATATAATTGTTTGGTAATAGTTCGAAATAAAATCAGGGATCTGAATGGTTAAGGAGGTTTAGGATACAAAATGATTCAGAAGGTTTTGGAACCATTAAGAGACAGACTTATTTTTTTTCAAACATGATTCACCTCTTAGCGATTCAGAGGCTGCCTCTTAATGGAACTGTTAAAAGGTACACAAACAACCCCAAGCATTAGGAATTATAAATCGTGTTGGTTACAATTTTAATGTAATTGCAGAACAATCTTCTCCAATTCAAAATTTGTAGGTTACTTGTATGCACATGTGTGTTCCGCACAAATAAATGTTCATTAAGGTGTTTCTCATTTTTTCATTTTTAGAGGTTATCCCTGAACCTCATTATATATATGGCAGACGTTAGAAACCTCAATTTCATCAATTGAGAACTGGGAAACCACCAAGAGCGCGTTTTATGTCCATATTCGTAAGGAATATGGACTAGACTTTCATCATGAATGTTTATTTTATGTTTAATGTAATAAAAAATCTATGTCCATATTAATAATGAATATGGATATGTGACATGCTTTGATCAGTGGTTCCCAGCTTCTCAATGAAAATGAGGTTTTTGTCGGAACCTCGTCTATATAGGTTGGGTTCCAGTGAGAATAAGGTTTATAGTGAGAAAATGAGAATAAAGTCTTTATATACATACATTCAACTATTTTTGTTTACCTATTTTTATCATCATGGTCGAAATTTAACAAATTCATGTATGCGAAAGTGATTAAGTGTATGTAAAAATCATGAAAGTGAATTAACTTAGATTAAAAAGTCAACTCATCCAAAGACTCATAAATGTTCTCACCATTCTTACAAGAACTCTTATCCTCACAAGATCTCTCGTCTATGCATCTATAGTAGAAGGTTCAAATAGAAAGTTAAATATCATTATAATGTAAGAAAATGAAAAGTTTATATCTAATCATTCAAAAAAATCCACTAAAATATTCGTATAAATTTTTTTTTCCAGATTATTTTAATTATTGACATATGAATGTTCCCTTATTACTTTCTTATGATATTTAGCTTTATTATTTAAACTGGCCTTATATACATACATCTATATAGACGTATAATCATTTATAAACTTAATAAATTATACGAACTTACAAACCAGTTTTCATGTATTATACAATGTTGTTTTATACGTAAAAACGTTCATGATTGTTTTATGCAAGGGGAAAAACAACCCCGTACATTTCACATATGAAACATTGAATTTTCAGGTGTGTTTGTTTCAACCGATTTATAAGTTTGTACGAATTATTGGGTTTGTAAAAGGAGACTAAGCAACATTTATAGTAGAACAATTATTATTCTTACCTTTTTAGTTCCTTCAGTTCATTTCGGTAAATCATTTGCCGGAATGCATAGTTTTCCACAGCAAGTTCCATTAGGGCCATACTATGAACACATGATAACTTATAAAAGGAGGCTTTTCCGATCCACGTTGGTCCTTCTTTGTTTTGTTCAATCCACATTCTATGATCAAGATGATCAAGTCTAGCAATCCATGGTATGCTGAGCTCTTCCTCAATCTATATACAAAGTAAGAAACCTTAATAAATGAGTATGCAAAGAGAGCGATGGGCATACAGATGGTAAGCATCCACTATAATTTCTAACGTAACATGGTAGCTTTAGAAATTATCTGGAAAATACCTTTCACTACAACGAAACTATATAATTAAATATTTTTTTTACTATAACTTAATACCATATAACTTATTAATTAAATAATTGTAATAAAGTAAAATAAAATAAAATAAAATAAAATATTTAATTTAATTTAATTTATAAAAATGTTTTTGATTCAATAAAAAAGGAAAAAGTTATATTAAACACACAACATCTAATAAATGATAAACATTAAAATACACATTAATAATTATATTAATCGTCAATTTCTTCTTCTTTGAATCTTTGTCAAATCTCGTCAATTAAATCTGATTCGTCAACGTATACGTACTTGTATGTGATTTTGAAGATAGTTTTCATACTCAGAAAGTATGCTATGAGAGATTTAGTCATTTCCCTACCAATACTTCATGAAAGACGTGAGAACAATCTAACACGTTGATAGCGTTTATTGTACTGTAATATAATTTAAAGTTTGCATTATTAAATAATTTTTTATAAACATACTTCACAAAACACCAAAAAAAAAAACATTATGTGACATTAAACAATTTCTTATTAAAAAATTATACCATACAATTTCTAACATTATTCACCCCACATCAGCAAAAAGTATTTAATTTAACATTAACAATGATCAAAAACTATACTTATATAAAGCCACCACAATTTCTTGGTGGCAATAAGAGAAGGATAGGTAGAGAAAGACTATGCTTACCACTTTGGATAAATTGGGCAGTATGACGACATTATCATCGACTATGTTTTTCATACTTGAGATTTTTTGAAGCATTTTCATTGAAAATGATCTGGCCTCGTCTACTTCATTTTCTCCAAAGAACATAAGATCTGTTGCCTTATAAACAGTGTACAATAAACTTGTGAAACGTTCACAGTTGCTTTCCAAATGATCCAATATTTCTTCATCGTATAAGAACCAACAAAAGGTCTCTGAAGCAAATTTAGATACAAATTAATCAGGTACAACCACCCATGATGATCTGGGTCTGGGATAAGATGGTAACACTAGGAATATCTTCATCAAATTCAATGGATGGACCATTAAGTTGGCTTTCTAACCGACTGTCGTAAAAAGAGGGAGAGTGATCTAGAGGTAGTGGGGTAGTTTGGTTATGACTCTTATTGCTTTAGAGGTTGTTTGATCTTTTTTTCCCGTAAAGTAAGTTGTCTTTAAGCATTAATCTTTCTGGATAAATTAAGATCAATCATCATTTGGTTTTTATCCTCAATAAGTAATCAAGACAACAAAAATTACCATTTTAACCTTATGTCTATATAAGTGTTGAATGAAAATAAATTATTCGATAAATATTCTAAATGATAAAAAAAAATAATATGAATTATTTAAAATAACATAAATAATGCGATTTTATGAGTTCAAACATAATATATACTTAATAACTTAAAATTATTATTATTATTTGATTATAATTTTTTTAATTTACGTATTGGTAAACTATTAATTTTATTTATTTTTTTGATGCAAAGTGTGACTAATTAAAATTTGTAGGATAAAGAGAATTTTGGAAAAAGTTCCCA
Source organism: Silybum marianum (assembly GCA_036898165.1). Lineage (NCBI taxonomy): Eukaryota > Viridiplantae > Streptophyta > Magnoliopsida > Asterales > Asteraceae > Silybum > Silybum marianum. The sequence continues at coordinate 5,723,752 of CM072540.1, read as the reverse complement.
CTTTATGCATTAAGATACAATAGACTTAACATGTTAAGGTAATCTCCTAATATTAAATTAAAATCAAACATATTAATATAACTTATCTAATTAAGCTTGTTAAGTCAAAAACAAACACTTGTAAATTGTATTATAGCAATGTTGTTTTTTTTCTTTTTTTGCATTGAATAATTTTCAATTTCAAATACTAAATTTACTTTAGTCAGGACAGAAAATGGAGTCTTTGACTTAAATGATCAAACTACGCTTCTTATTTATCTTTATAACCATTTCTCTTTCATTTTTACTCATTTGTCATTGGTTCATAACTTAGCTCCGTAAATATTACGGACCCACCAAAACGACGTCGTTTTTGGGCCACGTCCGTAAGCCACCTTTGCAATACTTACGGACATGTCACGCACGTGTCACATGCTGGTAGACCTGATTTTGGGTCAGGTCCGTAAAGCCACCTCCTCAATACTTACGGACCCAGTGACATTTGGACAAAAACGATGTCGTTTTAGGGAAATAATATGGACAAGAATTAAAGAGAAATGGTTATGAGGATAAATTGAACAAAGAGAATGGTACTCGAAAAATGTGTGTCAGATATTGAAATTACTGAAATTAGATTCAAACTAAGAGAATCTTCCAAAATTTCTCTAAAATGGAGAATCAAAAGTTAAAATCTTTAAAAATATTTGCATTCATCTTTAACAAATTCCTCATTTTGGAGAAACCCAACATTGATTATTAAAATATTACCTAAATCTATTAAAATATTATTTATCTGTCCAAATATTTTGTTTTCGATTTTTCGTATTGATGGTCCACTTTATAATCATTTTTGGGGTGTACTCTATATCTAGAGAAAAATGTGTTATCTATCCTACTTTCTCCATTTTGGAGATGATTTTAAAGAAACTGTTGAAGCACCTTTTAACTTAAAATTAGGGGTGGCAATGGGTCGACCTGCGTTGGGATCGGGTTCAACCCATTTAATAAACAGGTCAAAAATCTCAACCCAACCCATTTAATTAAATGGGTTGAGATTTTCAACCCAGCCCAACCTGCAACTTAAATGCGTTCAACCTGGGTTCGACTCGTTTACAAAATTTCAACCCAACCTGTTAAATAAATGGGTTCAACCTGGGTTGACCCATTTAGTTTTACAATGCATAAAACAAAACAAATAAATTGTTCTAAGTAGGCCGACAATATTCTCGCCGACGACGTGGTGGTACTGTTGAGATGAAAGACAGAACGAGACGATGAACCGACGAGAGTCACGAGACAAAGAGATGACATCGGCGAGAGAAAGAGAAGAGATGGCGCCGACGAGAGAAAGAGACGACAGTCGCCAGAGGAAGACGAGATCACAGCGCCGGACGAGAGAGAGCAAACTACGATTTTTTCCTTTTTTGATGAAGGCATTCTAAAATCTAAATGAATCTAGGATTTTCCTATTTAGGTTCAATTTCTTTAACACTAAAATTTAAAAATTATATTTTAAAAATAAAATCTATTAATTGGGTTAAAATCATGTTATTAATGGGTTGTAAATAGGTTACTAACGGGTTGAAAGCCAGTTACAAATGGGTTACAAACAGGATGTAAATGGGTTGAAAACAAGTTGAAAATAGGTCAGAAATTTCAACCCAACCTAACTCATTCATTAAATGGGTTAGGCGGGTTGACCCATTTTAATTAAACGGGTTAAAAATCTCAACACAACCTGCTACTAATGGGTTGGATTCGGGTTGGGTTGACGGATTGGGTCACTTTCTTCCATCCCTACTTAAAATCCTATTTTTCTTCATTTTGAAGAAGGGGGATGCTCTAACTATACTTTTGTTTATAGCAATCTTGTTTTTTTTTATGACCTAATTTTCAATTTCAAGTACTAAATTTACTTTAGTCATCATGGAAAATGTGTCAGAAATTGAAATCACACCGACCATACTTTTTGTTTTTCTTGTTTGGTTTTCTATTAAGCGAGATGTGTGTGGGTGGTGTAGGTTGTTGCTGTGGTGGTGGAGGAGAGTTATTTCCATAGGGTCCATGTGTCCCTTCTAAGCCATCAATATATATATATATATATATATGTACTCCCAAATTACCAACAGGCAATATAGTTCTCCTATTAATTGGTTTCAAGAGAAAGTAGCTGATGCGATACAGATAGTACATATTATTAATCCGTCATAAATTGGTTGATTGATCATAAATTAATCGGTCATAAATTGGTTAATTGATCATAAATTGAAAGATACTGAGTTATGACTACATTTACTTATTGAATAGGATGAGGATATAACTACCAACTATAATCAAAAGATATTTACTTGGAGAAATATTAAACCCATGCAGCTGAAAAAGTCGAAATGCCAAGGAGTCCTTGTACAATTTTGCTGGTATGAAGTTCTTGTGTTCTTGCAGCAACTCTTGGTTCATGTAACTCCTGGACGATTAACTTTTCTTAAATCATAGAGGTCAATGAAATGTGGGATCTGATCTTAATTTATAATAATATTTATGTTGGGTATTCATTGGTTAGCATAATTTTACGCCTAAAAAGGATATACTACAAGAAACTGCATTTCTGCCGACGGGTTTGGGAAGTCCGTCGGTAAAAAAAAGTAACTTTTACCAACGACCAGGGGCGGAACACAAGCGGGGCCGAACCCAGCAAAACATCTTCATTGATAGTTCAATTCATTATAAAAAATTGTGTAATATGAGAATAGAACCTATTACCACATATACAGGGCCAAATACAGCCAAATACACATAACTACCTGAGCTAAGCGCAATTCATTGATAATATTTCTGATATCTAGTATTTAAGGGATAAAACGCAGGGGCCATGGCCCCCCTAGGTCCCTATTGTGTTCCGCCTCTGCCAACGACTTAGAGCATCTCCAACAGATATGCTAAAAAATTTCTATAATAGAGTAAAAAAAGTCAAAATCTCTATAAAAATTTACATTCATCTCCAACAACTACTCTATTTTAGCAATTCTATCATTAATTATATTAATAAAATATTCAATATATCTAATAAAATAATACTTCTCTCTTCTACACATTTTTATCTCCATACTTTAATTGGTTGATATAATTAAAATATTATTTTCTCTCTCTTCTAATAAGTATTAGAGATTTCTCTAAATTTAGAGAATTTTACAACTTCTCTCCTCTTTTTCTATTTTAGCATATATGATAGAATAACTGTTGGAGCAACTAAAATGCTAAAATTGCATTTTTTTTCATTTTAGCATAGCTGTTGGAGATGCTCTTAGATGAAAGCCGCAAGTAAAAGCTTAACTTAATTTTACCAAAGCAAAATGCTGCCCGGAAAAATGAACTTTCGGCAACGAATTTCATATGTGTATATATATACACATACATATAGGGGAAGGATCATACAAGAACATCATCTATTTAAAAGAACAAAGGAACACTTTATGGATCACATATAATATGGGTCCTACATAATATAAAATCATATATGATTCAATGAGTCCACCATTGAATCAGATATGATTTTATATTATGTGGGACCCACATCATATATATGTGGTCCATAATGTTTTTAAAAAAATGCAAAGTTCTCATTTGAACCTCTCCATATATATATATATATATATTTCACCTGTAAACTTTTTTGAGGATGCTGTCAATCTCATCAGTAAAATACTCAGATAAGCCTAGCCTCTGCACTTGATCAACCATGCTGAGTTCAACTAGTTGTTCATCCGTTATTTGAGGAACTGCATTAAAGTTGTTGATTTATGCATTTTTCAGTGAAATGTTACATACGAAAATCAAGATTTTACTTTAGCAATTGGTCATTATATTATACGAAGGTCACAAATTGAATCATCATAGCTATTTAAAAGGAACTTGCAAGTGAAAGACGGCCTAGGACACTTTCCTTGGGGTTTAATTTCTTATTGAAAATTATGGAAGTAAATAACTAGTTACCTCCGTTGGGACACTTTTGAACAAGTGATATCAAATAATCAAGGCATTTTTTATTTCCAGTAGAAATGTATGCCTGTGCGGTAGCAGAGGGTGATTGAAAAAGTGAGCCATCTTTACTCAATTGCTTTGTTATGGTTTCTTGATCAACCTTGAGCCCTGTCGATGGAAAGGTCTCTAAGTAAGCCAACAATGGAGGGCATTCGCATTTATCAACCATCTCTTCCCTGCAAGAGCTTTCACTCATCAATTAGTATATAGGAAGAGATTAATGCTTTTACTATTCAGCATTTCATTTACAATTGCACCAAGAATACATAACCATCAAGGACAAATATATGTGTCTATATATATATATATAGAGAGAGAGAGAGAGAGAGGGAGGTTCCGAATAAAACCTCAACAAAATGGGAAAATGAGGAACACCATCCCGTCATCTAGACGGTATGCATGCACTTGTATAGACGGTATGCATGCACTTGTACATACAAGTACATTAAGTTGTTTTTTGGTTTTTGTGCATGTTTGTATGTTACAAATTACTTGTATACACAAGTGTATACCATAAAGCACCACGGTTTCCTCAGTTTTTCATTTTTTTGAGATTTTCCCCCGAACATGATCCTATATATAGACATATATATATATATATATAGGGTTAGGTTCAAATGTGAACTCATTTTTGGTTGTGAACGTGAGGATGAATCTTAGCCACACATCTTCGGTTATGGTGGACGCGATCACGGAGGATTGACGCGATTCATGGGAGGGTGGAGATTATTAAAGGAGGGGAACCATGTCAAAGCCGCCGCCTTTATTGACCGGATAAGTGGCTGAGATTCGTCCTCACGTTCACAACCAAAAATGAGTTCACATTTGAACTTTCCTCTATATAATATATATATATATATATATATATATGTACAACAATAATTGTACTGCTATGAACTGATGATTCAAAAAGGAAAACTCCACAAAAGCAAGCAGTGGTCGTAAGCTTACATGCCAAGGATTTGTTGTTTTCGGGCAAAAATCTGAGAAATGAGCGATTTCATGTGATCAGAGAACTTAAGCTCTAGACCTGAGGCTTTTGCAAGTTCAATGGTTGCTGGGAAAACAATCAAGAACCATCGAGGAAGAAGACAATGATAATCGTGAAGAATCTTCTCCATGTTTGCATGTATAAATTCCATACCTACAAAATACCAAGCTTTAATTTAGTCAATGTTTATCAAACATAAGTTACAAACATGTATGAGCTACCCGCAAATATTCACAGCAAATGTAGACGTTTAATTAAGAATTCATTCTTTATATGCAAGCTGTATATTATTGTATTGAGAAACTATACAAACTTTATATCAAAGTACGCAGATGCAGTATCCATAGTGTATATATGACATCAGACATTTCTCTTTGTTGATGTTTTTAATCATTTAAGTTTGATGAATTTGTTTCTACACATAATCAATTAAGGTTGATGACTTTGTTGATGCACCACGTACCTTTTTCAACGTTTTTGGCACCGATTCCCCATTTTTGGAGAACAACTATGCAAGCAAGAGTAGCAGGAAGTGCATCAATGGTCGGAAGATCACCATTCACTGATTCTTCTCCCCAGTACCCTTGTTCGTTTTGGTTATTGAGTAACCATTCAATGCAACCCTTAAAAAAGGGAGTATTATGTTCTTGTGGGTGAGGAATCATGGCTAACCATGCAGTGTCATAAGCAGAAGTTGAAATAAACGAGTAGTGAATACGGCCATTTTTATTTTTTAAAAACATCTCCTCCTTCAACTTGGCGACTAAAGCTTCAATTGAGGCCAAAGAAGACGTCATTTTGAACACAAAATGTGTGGTTTCTAACTGTAGTTATCTAGAAGAATGTTTGGTTGTGAGATAAGAGAAGATTAGGAAATCGGAATCTACAAACCTACTTATTTATATGGTCAAATTTATGGGAATATTACATGAAAAATAGAGAGAAATTTTGTATAAAAGTCTATATGTGCATAACTCACATGTTCATGACTTAATGTGACAGATCCAACATGCGAAACACATTTATAATAAATGAGGGAACATATTTATTTCAAATGAAAACGAGGCTCATTGCCTACAAGTTCACTATCGACATTCAATGCACATGATGTGGATTATTCATGAATTTGTTTGTCAGTCTCTTTATTTTATAGTGTCATCAATATTGTAAAAGGAATCTACATTAACTTTTTTTTTTGTATATATATTAACTAGTTTATAATCCGTATGTCATATGGCAGAATTTAAAATAAATTAAATACTACCAGCAACGTAATGTTACAATAATAGTTATAAAATAATGTCTTTATATCATATTCAAATATAAGTTATATTACATGTATAGTAATAACATAATATCATTATTCACTAATTTATCAAGAAATCTAACCATGAGATAATTCATGTATTACGTTTGTGTGTTGTTGATGATTACTGATTCTTCATTTTTCGTGACATCAACCGTGTGTATATCAGATAAATATTCCGACTTCCTTCTTAGCTTATGTCTTCCTAATTTTAGCTTTACAAAATTACAACTTGGTTCAATTGATGTTGAGTTGGTTAACGTGATCGGATTATAAACAAAGACACAGGATTTCATATTTGAATGGAGATATATACACAGTTTTCTCTTTTCTCTAGAACAATCATCTTGCATGTTAAATGACATATCCTGAAAAAATAAAACACAAAAAAATATAAATTAAACTTAATTTTAAATACGTTAACTTTATAATAATAGTATTATATTATTATATATAACAAACATAAAAATATTGTGACTACATGAGATCCAAATGTCAGTGGATTGGAAATTTTTCGTAGAATAATATACTAATTTTAACATGTAACGCATATTAAAATACAGTGCTTACATGAAATCCAAATGTCAGCGGATTGGAATTTTGTCGCAGTTGATCATGGTTGACGGATTGATAGTTCTCAGTTGCGTTAATATACTATTTACGAAATGAGTATTTGGAGATAATATTTTTTACTTTAAAATATGAAGTTAGAGAAGATAATGTGAATGAGAATTCGTTTACAAATATATTCTGAAAACTAAATAAAGAAAATGTATAAATATTTGTAATCAAATATCTTTAATTTAAATTTAATTTTGCATGTAAATCCCAAATTTTTTGGGATTACTATATAAGGTTAATTCGTTTTGAAATTTTTTAAAATTAATGAAAAGTTTTGATAAAAAAAAAATTATTTGTTAACTTAACAAATTTAAAGTGAGTGAAATTTATTTTTTCTTTAACTAATAAACACAATATTTTATAAAATTTATTATTTTTAACAAGTTATATTTATAAAATCAAATAAAAATATATTTACGTCATATATGGGTATTATATAATGTGACATTACATTATATGTAAACAGTTAATGATCCGTATTTTGTCACCTTATTACACTTTAATATGGTATTCTTTGAACTTCATTTATAAATTTAAAAAAAAAAATCAGGCAGTTAAGAATGTTGATGTTATTTCATCAAAATTTGACTGAAAAACGTATTACTTCATCTTTTTGTTGAAATATTAAAACTTAAGTATGATTGAATATGGATAATTCTGAATAAGTAATACTTTTTTGCATTTACAACAACTGTAACAATATACATAGGAATTTATATAAACTATGTTATGTTATGAAATCAAAATAGCTTTTCATTCATTAACTTGATCGGTACAATTTCCTTAAGTATGTACATCCATCTTTCTTCCGTTTCTTAAGTTTCTCAATAATAGTTTCATACAAAGGCCCCACATGAACATAATTTGGAATCAAAGCTAGTATCACTTTTAGAAATCTGATATGAGCAATAGGTATTTGAGTTTCCCTGAAAAACCTATGGTTTTGAAACCAATCTTGAAAGAAATTCCATATTCGGGAGCTGCTGTTATGACGGATTGTTCCGGATGTGGAACAACAGTTGGAATAGACAAATCAAGATTTGAAATATCTGGAATTATTTCATTGCTTTCGGCAATCTTCCGAAATTCTTATTTTTTCGTTGCTGATGTGGATTGCCCTCTGCTGGAAGAAGTGCCCATTTCAAGTTGTTTCAGAAAATTTAATTTGGTAGGAACCGTTGGCAGATGTAACACCCTGATTTTCGTACATGTTGAAGAAAGTGTTGAATCGAGCGATTCAATAACCAAATGATAATTTCAGAGTTTGAGCAGTGGTGCCATATGGGAGTGACATCTGTCACTATAGCACCAATGATACATAGAGTATGTTCGTCTCGACTATTGTGCCAGGCGGTTATGATATCTGTCACAATAGCACCGGTGATACCAAGTGGTTGGTGGACCCAACAATTGTGTCATGCTATAGTGACAATGGCACAATGTATCAATCGGGTCTTTCATAAAGTGGAATCCCAAGTCCTCTTCGTATTCCACTCTTAGAATCAATAAAATAAGTATTTTGAAGTTAATAATATTGGGTATCATCTACTAGACGAGAAACGGGATCAAAACGGATGAAAAGTAGGAAAAATCGCCTTTGGTACCATTTGGGCGACTGTGACAGGCTATTGTGCCATGTCATAGTCGCAGGGCATAGTAGCCGGGAGCCATCAGATGCCATAGGTCAAAATCGCACTCTCGTTACATAGAGGGCGATTGTGACATGACACAGTCGTCGGGCACAGTCGCCGACGACCTCCAATGAATAAAAATCAGAATTTTCTTCATTTGGCCATATCTCTCTCATTTCTTATCCAACTTTAGCGATTCAAAGTGTTGTGGTTTCGTCTTTGGAAGCTCTTCATCTTGGAAAAAAATATAGCTAGATTTTATTTGATGATTTTGAAGCTCATAGGAGTGGAAGGTAAGATCACCTCTCCGAAATATTAAATCTAGGGTTTGGTTTATGGTTTTGATTTAGGGTTTCTTGTGGTGTATTTTGGGTTTGTTTGTGTTATAGATGAAGGTCCTAGTGATGAATGTTGTGGATCCAAAGCTCTCTTCAAAGGAAATACGAGTTGTGGAGTAAAAACCTAGATTTAGCCTAAATCTAGCAAGGTGAATTCAAGATACTTTGTGAAAACTTTGTACATGCTAAAAACGTCCATTTTGATATAGTAACATGTTTTACTTGCTATTTGTCAAATGTGTGAGTATTTTGATAATAAGCAATTAGTTGGTAAAAATGGTTTTATAAATCTTACGAGATGTTATGTTTGGATTCTTGACCCTTTGATAACTAAAACATATTTCATTAGATGTTTTGATGTTTATTTTATAAGTGAGGATTATTTGGTGTCAATGGCACTTCGAGAATATTGGATTTATAAACCATCGAAATTACATATTATGGCATCATGAGACATTTTGGAAAATATATGAATATGATTTCATTTGGAAAAAAATGGTTAGTCTCAACCAATGTTTGGGGTAATCACATAAGTGTTGAGTTATAAAGCTTTTGCAAGGTTTTGACCAAAAAGAGTCTCGTGGACAATTGTCCGATTTAAATGACTATGTGTCGTGGGTACGTTAGTCACTCGTATAGTGTCGTGTAACTTTACGATTTCCTAACTTTGAGAGATAATTGTTTATCGGGGGATGTAAATTTGAGCAAAAAATTGGTGTTGGGAAATTATCAATATGTCTTGCTTGATATATTGGATTTGTAGACTAAAATGAAATGGAATTTATCAATATGTCTTGCTTGATTTATTGGATTTGTAGACTAAAATGAAGTGGAAATTATCAATATGTCTTGCCTTATATATTTGATTTGTAGACTATAATGTAATGGATCCATAGGCATATAAGTCGTTCTTAAGAATCGGGATTGTCGTCCCTTTTTGGTCAATGTAAGGGCTCAACTCAGGCCGTACTTGCTTGACGATTGGTTGCTGCCATTAAGCCATTGATCCTTATGTCGCTAATTGGAATCAACTCAGGCCGTACTTGCTTGACGATTAGTTGTTGCCATTAAGCCATTGATCCTTAGCGCAAGCTCTTGACTAGGACCTTCAGAGTTCATACTTGCTTGTGTGATGAGTTGCTGCCTACATCCCTTGGTCCTAGAAAGAACTCTTAACATTTAAAAGTGACTCACTTAGGTGTTCCATCACTATGAATGGTAAATCAGGTCTCCCCGTTATCTTCGGATATTCATCACCCTTCAAGGGTAAGCGTGAGTAACGGTTTATAAATATGGTTAAAGCTATGTTTCTATCTTTACGTTTATAAACTTATTCAAGGTCGTGTGAGTATTGGATTTAGTATCACGTTAAATGAGTATTTCTATTTAAAGCTTTCACTTCTAATGTCATTTGGTCTAAAACTTTTTATTATGGAAATATTGAATTTGGGAAAGACGTTGCTTTTGTAATAAGGTTATTTCCTTTGAGAATTATAATTTATCAAGAAAATCTTTTGGTTTAAAATCAATTATAAATTCGTTATAAACTCTTGAGCTCACTAGGCGTTAAGCCTAATCCTTTTTCTTTGTCGGCATGTGCATCAGGTTATCGTTGGGATTGGTACTAGCGAAACGTGTGGATTTGAGTGCTAGGAAGTGGCACAATAAAGATTAGACTCTTGGTGATATTTTCCGCATTCGGAGATAGCGACTCTTTAGGTTTAGTAACACCCGATTGTAATTATGTCTTAGTATAAGAACTTGACCAATCTGTTGTGGTTGTTTTATAGAATTGTGATTGGAGGAACTTTAAGTATCGAATTATAGGAAGTGTTCTATCCTTCAATTGATATAATATTGAAAATTTTAATTAGTCGATATTTCCAAATTTGAGGGTGTTACAGCAGATTATAACTATTTCGTATCATTGTTAACATTTTAATAAACTTAACGATATAGTTATGAACTATATTTTTGTATTGGCTCTTGCTTTTGTTAACCAGAGGAAACATCTCCATCCATTCTTAAAGACCGAAGTTATGGAGTAAGGAAAGCTTATGTTTGTTGGTATAACCAATATCCCTTGTAACGTCCACAAAATTTTTGTTCTCATCATCCACCTTTACCTTCGGTTCAAAAATCTGAACAAAAGTTATCTTTGATTTCATGGATCTGTTAAGAATTCCTTTATTGTACCACTTAATATGGGCTTCCTTGATTTTCTCTTTTTCCTTTTCGGGGTTTAATAACACAGACTTTTGGAGAGTGATCGGATCTTGTTCGTTTAAAGTTTTGGCTTCTTTTTCACCAATTTTATAGCAATTCTATGATCGGTATCAATCGCTTGTTGAGCTTCAAACATTCTTCTCTTTCCTTCTCCGAAATTCCCACCTCAACGACAACACTTGGAGCTTTAAGTTTTATTCGATCTTCCACGTTGATAACCACCCCCTTACGCTCCTTTCTTTTTCATTTTTCTTCGGCAACTACTTCTTCAACAGGCATTATTTTCTTTCCTTTGTCCTTAGCTGCACAACTTTCGCTCCTATTCTTTTTAGCATGAACCTAACCAGGTTGTTTAATTTCTTTGGCAATAACATTGGTATTCGAATCATCTGTAGCAATGGGATGTTCCTGACCAGAATATACCCTGGTTCCCTCCGATTCCTTAACTTCTTGTTTGACAACTTCATGAAGATTTTCTTCATTATCATTTACCCAAAATCATGAATTGAATCCCCATAAGGTGATCCTTGATGGTGTTGAACTTGAACATTAACATCTTTTGGGGACTTCTGTGAAGGCTTATCTTTTGAAACTTGAAGGATTAAATTCGGCGGATTTTCAGTGATGTTTAATGCTAGACGCAATGCATTAAGTCCAGCAGCTTGAACTACGCACAAGTTTTTGTTTTCAGTCTTTCTCTCTCTCCCAAGGACCAAATAAGAAATCTGTTGCATCCACTTCGATATCGGGAGGATTGTTGAGATGACTCTCCATGGAATCAACTTTCTTATGAAGGGAAGCAAGTGACTCCATAATTTATTTGTTCACGTCGGCTTCAAGTTGATCTCCTAGTTGGTCTTTTATCGGCAGAAGAACGACTATCGGAAATTAACTTTTGAATATCGGCGTCATGAGCAGCGGTACTGCTTTGAGGCCATTAGTTGAGGATATTATATCGGCGTGTGAACTTTCCTGCTGATTGAACAAAGATTGAACATTCTCGAGTGATGTAAGCATAATGGAAGGCATGCTCATGATGTCTCTAATTAATCCATCAAGAGCCTTGTAGAAATCGGTCTGAATACGGTCTAACTCCTGGTTCTGAGCCTTAAGAAGTTTAAAAAGGTCGTTTGTGATCTCAATTAGACCATCATGGCATGAACCTATACTATCCAAATTCTCCTTCTGCATCTGAAGGTTGTTTACCCAATGACCAAGCGTAGCACAATATCGGTCAAATGAATGTTGTAATGTAGGGTTTTGAGAACCCAAAAGCCTTAACTGTCTATTGATGTCAGCAATAACATCTGAAATCTTAGAACCAAACGTAGTTTTACCGAATGAATTAGAGGTAGAGGCTTCATTCATCGGTTGATTTTGAAGACCAATGTTTTGGTGAATCGACATATTTATGTCATGATGAGGAGTGGATTCAGTAACATCGACTACATCTTTTTCATTCTCCTAGATACGTATAGGTGAAGAATTTTTAACAGGAGATGATGACTTTGGAGGTGAAGAAGATGGTGGACTTGGAATGATCATTGGTGTTCCTTTCGGCAAAGGCGGTAAAAAGAGTGTTATAATTTCGACATTAACCTGACTGCCATTGGGATCATTGTCTTCATCAGTTTGTTGATCATGAAACTTTGTAGAATTTTGAATCAAAAGTTGAAGATATAAATTGGTATCATCTATTCCATGTAATTCCCCAACATGCTCCACGAACGGTTCAATATCTTCAAGATCGTAAACTTCTATGATTGAATCGGAATATTCCGGAATGGTATTTTCCGATTCGATGGACAGAAAGGACACTGAATGAATGAATGCCGAATTTTCAACTTTATTAGAAATATTTCCGAATATTTCAAGAAAGGTATTTAGTAACACTTTAGTAAAGTTTACGGTAAGAGTTTCAGATGTATCTTACTTTTGCCTTTTTGGTGAGGACTTAGTAGGATCTGAAGAGTCGACATGACTTTCATAATACGTAAATTTAATGGTTAAGTATGTCAAAGAGCATTCTGATAATACGTAACCGGCAGATATTGATATGACACGTCAAAACTGTGTAACAATCATAATATCGATTTTTTGGAACTCGATATTGTTTACTTATAATAAGAATGACATTTTAATACAAATTATAATCTTCAAATAATACTAAATATTTGAAGATTAATTCTTAATGATGAATTATTATTCATGATTAGGATAATTTAATTTGATTTTCTATAACATATTACCAACAGAGTAGCATGTTAGAATATCAAAATCAAACGACGTCTTGTTTAATACAATGATATTTTTTTATTATAAATTGTCAACAGTAGAATTGTATAAGATATAATATTAAAAATTGGTGAATTAAATATTGGTAAAAACATTAATTTTCTGATCAAGTAGATTGAACATAAAATATAAAAATATTAATATGATTATATTTTTAATTGTTCTGATATATTTGAATATGATATAGGTAAATTTGTCAAAGAAATTATAACATATAATATTATAACTTAACATTAATTGAGTAAAATTAGATGAAGATGATGCATGATTTGACAATGCTGAAGTAGATAAAAATTTGTATCTTAAAAAAAATTATATCCCCATAAGTATAAATACTGTAAATCGAGGTTGATAATAATATGAGAATTTAATGATTTTGACCAAAATGAAAAATCCATTTACCAAAATGACCAAAAACTTGTTGAGTTTACCAAAATGACTAAGATTCCTTCGAAATACATACAAAAAACGAGTGGAAGTGAAAATACCTCCTCCACAGCATTGTTTTCCTCCGCCACATGACGGAGGGCCCCAAAACGACGTCGTTTTGGGGGTTTTTACACCGTATCTGCCACTCATACAAATACCTTCGCCACACGTATAAATACCTCCGCCACATGGCGGAGGAAAAACAGTGCTGTGGCGGAGATATGGCGGAGGAAAACAGTGTTGTGGAGGAAGTATTTTACTTCCACTCGTTTTAGGTATGTATTTCGAAGGAATCTTGGTTATTTTGATAAACTCATCAAGTTTTTGGTTATTTTGGTAAAAGGATTTTCATACTTGGTCAAAATCATTAAATTCTCTAATAATATCATCATAATGTATTTAATGAAAATATTTAATTTTAAAATTTCATAGGAAGTGTTGCAAAAAATAATAAATTAATTTCGGTAACAATTGATACACGTATATTTTATCAGCAAAAAAATGATATCCGAAGAAATCGGCAGACATATTGGTAATTACATTCGTTTTATCATTTTTGAATTTTTTTAAGTTAAGTAATAATATAAACATATTTACAATAAAATATGTTTATTAGTGTAATGATTACTCTATGCATAACTCACATGTTCATGACTTAATGTTACGGGTCTAACATGGAAAACGTATACACATGATGTGGACTATTTATGAATTTGTTTATCGGGGAAGTCTCTTTATTTTACAGTATCATCATTGTAAAAGGAATCAAAATTAAAAAAATTACTTGTACATATATTAATGAGTAAACTACGATTTTTGTCCCTGTGGTTTAAAAACTGTTTTTTTCGTCTTTGTGGTTTGTATTTTATATTAATTTTCGTCATTCATCTTAACAGAGTAAAAAAATTTCGTTAACCTAAGGATAATATAGTCTTTTTATTTTTTTATATTTATTTAATTGAATTATATACCATTGTACTTGAAGATTTTGTTTGGTACAACGTCCAATCTATTATAAGATTATAAAAAAATAAAAAATAAAAAATAAAAAATAAAAAATAAAACAAAAATCTAACCTACCTTACAAAAGTACAAAAAAATCTTTGGCCCACCCTCAAACTCATCTTCTTTTCCTCAACCATTATTACACCATTTTCTCTTCAATTCCTCCATTGTTTCCAAAAGTTCTATGTACCCCTCCCTCTTGTGTATGTATGTTTAATCACTCTCTAGACATTGGATGTAAAAAGAAAAAAAAATGATGTGCATCAATAAGTAGCTAGAATATATCGAGTAATCTTTAAGCTAGATAAATTTAGTTGGTGTCAATTTTCAAGTTCTTCAAGAAAGGGGGCGCCGTCAATCAGGGATGGCCTATAATTTTTTTCAAACGACTGCACAGTTTAGCTATAAGAAAAAAAATGTCAAAATATTTTTTACAACATCATAATTGGTTTATTGGTTGCCTCATTGATTTTCATACTTGAGGTCTTGGGTTCAAGTGTTTTACTATGAAATTTGAAATTAAAAGCAAAAAACTAAGAAAATGACACTAGCAAAATTCAAACTTGGGTCTTGAAAGGAGGAAATGCCTTGCAAATCAACTCTGCCAAGGAAATTTTTTGTCCATATTGCAGTTTTAAAATATATATGGTGACACACTGCAAAAAGAAACGGTTGCACCTTTCAGAAACCTAATTTTTTTTACCTTTCGTCGAAGAAACAATACGATGGTCTGTGCCACCGTGGGTTACAGTATAGGTCCGCCCCTGTCCGTCAACCATCTTCGGCAGGTACATTGAGCTGACCACCGCCTCTCTTCCCTAGCTTGGACTTGGAGATAATAAAAACAACGGTTTCGAAAGTTTCGGCGTTGATAGTGACACCATCTCTGACGTCAAAAACTTTACATGTGGAATAAAAATAGCAAATGTGTAATTTACCTGTTAAATTATACCTTAAAGTTTTTTATAATATTTCTTATTCGTGCATTTCACTCTTATCTTTTCAATCGCATATACATATATCAAAACTAGTTTTAATGACGGAATTTTCAATATACTTATTAACAAGTTTAATGCCTTATATATTCACATGATCATTAAATATTTTTTTTTGTATAGTTATGAAGAGTTGATTGACTTTTTAGCAATCAGATGCAATCTTTATGTGATGTTAAAAAAAAAAACGAAAAAAGAAGATGCAAGCTTTTATGTAATCAACCATAATTTTCAAGAATGTTGAGTAAAAGAAAATGGTGCACGTTTTTCTCAATGTAATTGTAGAAGATGAGTTTGGGGGTGGGGCCGTGGGTATGGGTTTTGTATGTTAGGTTAGATTTTTGTTTTTTATAATCTTCTAAATAGATTGGACAGTTGTACCAAAACCCTCAAGTACAATATAATAGTATATAATACAAATAAATAAGTAAAAAAACCATATTACCCTTAAGTTAACTAATTTCTTTAATTTTGTTAGGATGAAAGACGAAAATCGAAATGAAATGGAAACTACAGGAACGAAAAAAACAAATTTTAAACCACATGGACGAAAATCATTATAAATACCAAAGCACAGGAGCGAAAATCCTAGTTTACTCTATATTAATAGGAAAAAACTGAAAATAAATGTTAGAGTAAATTACATGATTGGTTTCTATGGTTTACACAAAATTACACTGTGCGTTCCTTAATCAAATTAATTATGGAAAACGTCACTATGGTTTACAGTTTCACACGTTTTTGATTCATTTTGTCCTAACACCTTTAGATGGTTATGATAAGTTGGTTAATAAAAGGGCAACATAGTCATTTCTTAATTATTTATATTTTTTTTATTAAAAATCAATGGGATCAAAAATATAATTCATACTTCCATGACCCCACTCTCCTCTTTCCAATACAGACCAATCCATCTCCGGCGATCCATCACTCTTGAACTTCGTCGGAAAATATCAACCGAGATTTTGTTGGTACATAAATTTTTATATTAAAAAAACACAGAAACCATTAGTACATTATGAAAAACCTATATTTACTATCTCGTCTTTTACAAATTTAATAAAATAAAAATTCTAATACAAATCTTAATATTGATTTTAAAAAAACAAAAATTAGATTTTAATTAAAAATCTCTTCTCTCATAGCATGTAAAATGGAGTGATTTGTGAAAGCTTTAGAGGTTGTTTGGTGTGCAAAATTTAAAGTAATTTGATGGAATTGGAATTACGATTGACAAATTCATTTGATCAAATTCCTATGTCATACTTCGAGAACTTAACTTTCTTGGAATCGTTTGGTGCCCCTTCTCACTTTCTCTACTCGGTCCCTTTTCCATCATTTGGAGATTCTTCTCTCTCGGTCATCTCGGCCGCATCAACCGCCAATTGAAATTAAAGTTGACGTGTTCATCGTCATCACCAACTCTCTTATAGAAGCTTTCAAACCCCAAATGTAACGAATGGTTCGTTCCTCGGTTGAAACATATGCCTCTGCAAAACGAGATTTCTCCAAAAACTTTGCGGTGTACTCTTGAACGGTCATGTCTCCTTGCTCTAATTGCAAAAACTCTTCTTCAAGTTGTCTTATAACAGTTTTAAGACAATACTTGTTCTTGAACAAGCCCACAAATTTCTCCCACGAAGTCTTCTTAGCCTCTCCCGCACCAATCTTGCCACTCTCCAAATCCCACCAACAACGAGTTTCCGACTTAAGCATAGTAGTGGCATGCAACAACTTGTTCTTTTCCGCACACTCACTTGTGTCAAACACCACCTCCATCTCTGTAATCCATTGCAAAGATAGCATCGGATTACGCTCTCCCATGTATGTAGGAGGTTTGCATGTTAGGAATGTCTTGTAGGTACATCCTTACGACACTTTACTCCCTACTTCGGGAGTAGTATTTTGGGACAAGCTACTACGGTCTCCTTCTCTTTTAGACCCCTCCGTACCATCATCCTCGCATGGAATTGTTGCACTCGAAGATTGTTGCTTACCCATCAAAGCTTGAATAGCCGCCTCCAATTTCCCTATTCCCGCATTGAAATCATCCTTGGTCACAAACCCTTGATCTTTGTGGCGACCCCTTCCTCTACCGCGTCCCCTACCACGCGCACTCACATAACTTTCTTGAATTGACTCCACCGTCTCGTTTAGCAGCTCGGTCACCACTCCTCGACCATGCGTACGGCCTCTACCCCGACCTCGAGCCCCTACCTCAAGAGCTCCCACGAAAACTGCACCTCCTCGGGATCCACGACTCCTTCCTCTACCCCTTCCACGAGTAATAACAACTACTTCAGGTTCAACTTGATCCGATTGAGCGTTCCCAATCGGAGGATCTCCTTCTGTAGGTGTCATTGTTGCCGATCTTATAGAACCACGAGTCATACTTCTTGATAGTGAAATTGACATATCATAAAAGACAACCAGTTAGATCATAACAAGGTATCCAATCACTTACATGTACCTGTAAATTCACAATAACATTGGCCAGATGTGATTTTGAATTTACCTTACACGATAGTCCTTTCTACCTTATCATTACTCTCACCAGTTAAACCACATTCTACCCATTTCTACTTAAATCTCAGTCCCACCTATCCCTCAATCTAAGTCTAGATGCTCCTCGAACACCTAATTCTCTTAAATTAGGGCTCTGATACCACTTTGTAACAACAATACTTATAAAATAAAGGTAATTCATTTTATTGCTCTAAAAGTAGCAATCCCAAATGTTGGAACCCAGATCCCTTTCTAAATAGGTAATTGAGAGATTTGAGAATCAAAGTATAAGCGGAAGCAATTCAAATCAATTAACAACAGTAATTATCAAACAAACAGTAAGTAATAAGAGATGAAGAACAGACTGAGATTGTATTGATAACCTTGAAGATCGATTACAGATACAGGAATAAATTGCACAATATGATCTTCAAAAGTATGTTTTCCAATCGACAACTTTACATTCAAAGACTTGATCTATTTATACTATTACAGTGAATATAAAGTCAACAAACTAACCAATTACAAACTGACACGTCATTAGTTAGGAACGTATAATAGAATTCAGTTGTAGTCGGAGAAGCATGAGGTAAGAGTGTGCCAACTCATATCATACTTCCATCCTATGGTTCATACTTCTTAGGTCTAACAATCTCCCCCTAAGTATGAAACCAGAGTTTTGGAAAATGATCCTTGTCTTGTCTATCTTAGAGAGGATCAACTGTTGAAATGATCTTTGAGATTTTGTTGATGATTTCTCTAAGCTTTAAGAGACCATCAAGTCTTCTTACCATCCTCTCAGTTACTTCAGGATCATAGTTGTTGATATCAACAGAGATGTAACATTTTGCAATGTATACAAATTCTGATGAGTACTTGTGTGCTTCTTTGATCCTGAAGAAACTCCTTCTTTCTGGCCTTTTGAAGATAACCCCTTCTTCTGGTTTAATCAATACTTTGACGATTTTTAGAGAATTGATACCTTCTAAGTCTTCATTAGGAGCAGAGATTGCAAGATTATCAACATTGTAATTGATCCCAATTTGAAAATCTACTTGTCTCTTGTATCTGATGAGGGATTTCATACATTGAATGATCCGAGAATAGGCAACTTGATCTTGGTTATCACTTCTTTTGGTCATCTGAATCTTCATGAAATTTTCCAGAAAGATGAGATCAGAAGGAAAGATGGACAGTAAATCATTATCACAGAAGTAATAAGTCTTATTGTCTTCTCTGATTACTTCATATATGGTATACCAAATCTCTGTCTGTTCAAATGGAGTATGCTTGATGGCAGAAACTCTCTTTGTTGGCACTATTGTGTCGACATCCTTTCTGGCTTGCCTGTGACTCGTGAATTTATCCTTTTCAGCCTCACTAACATTGTAGCCATTCGAGAAGTTAGGCAGCATAAGATAGATCTTTTGATCTGTAGGAGCATACATGTATCTTTTTGTCACTTCCAGAATTGGAAGATCAATTCTTCCAAGTCTCTGCAGTTTTTTCTCTATTTTCAGCCGCTCGACTGGATGATCCTTCAGCAGTTGCTTTTTCAGCATTTTCTTTTTCCATTTCTGCTTGTTCTCTTGCTTTTTCTGCAAAGGCCCTTTCAGCTTCAGTTCTTGCATGGAGTTCAACTTCTATTCTTTCTACTTCTCTTCTTTTATTTAAGGCTACAACTTTAGCTTTTGAAGCTTCAGCTTTAGCCTTGGCAATTTTAGCTTTAAGAAGTTCTGCTTCAACATCTGGAGGGTAGGGAACACTTCTGTTATTGCCAATGACATCCAAAAGAAATTGGGCCATTTCTGAATCCTTAGGAAGAGTGCCGGAATGTGTGGCCAGAGGTCTTAGAGTTAGAGGTGTTTGTTTTGAAGATGGAGGTGCAGAAGGAGAGGAGGCAGAAGCTTTTCCTTTATCTTGAGAAGAAGTATCAGTGCCCATAGTAGTTTTAGCTTTCTTGGATTCTGGCATTTTCTCCCCCTTCTGAGAATCAGGATCCTGATCGTTAGATCTTTTCCTTTTGAGTTCAGACTTTTTTCATGCCCTCTCTTCCTTAGCCTTCTGTTTAGCAGCGAATGTAGCAGAGAGAGAGAGCTTACCATTAAAGGTAATTGAGAAATAGAGGACTCCAACGAAGTGAGCTTCTGATCCACATTTGAAGTGCTGGCAGTTGTTTTTGAGACATACTTGGAAGTGAGAGTATTAATTCTTTCTAGCATGGCTTTCTGAAAGATAGCCATGTCGGACTTCTTTACCAAGGATGATCCAGAAGTGTCTTCAGAGGGTTGGACAACCTTAATAATCTTCTGAAGATCTGCCACCAAGGAGCCATATTCTTCAACAGAGATAGTAACCTCTGGAGTTGGAATTTCATCAGGAATAAAGAAGATGGCGTCAGAGTTAGCCTGGATGCCTTTGTGCAGAGAAGAGAAATGATCAGAAGCCTGTGTTCGATGAGCTTCTGCATTTGTAGAGATAAGTTCTCTGAGTGCCTCTAGAGTTCGTGCATGCTGAGTTTGTTCATTTTGAATTGCAAGAAGAATGGCATTGTGAGAATCCAGGGATAATTTTATATCTTCCACAGATCTCTGAAGTTTATCACCAAATGCCTGAAACGCTGCATTGGTGACGAACTCAGAATGTGTAACCGGTGTATCTCCAACACATGGAGCCCCTTTAATCTCGCGTTCAGAGAGGCCCTCTTTCACACCTGTGTTGGCGTTGAGTGTGGAGGGACTTCCAACCTATCTTCGAGGGATGTGATTAACAGGCACCTCTTCGGCTGTTCTGATTGTCTCAACGGAGTCCTCATCATCAGAGGATGAGGTGCGAAAGACAATGTGCTTACCTTGATGAAGTGTAAACACTCCGGTAAGTGGTGTGTCCTATTGCTGTAACCCCTCTGATGGGATTTCCTCAGCGTCTAAACTATCAGAAGATATGGACTTATCTGCTGAGTTTCCTATGACATTGTTGGTCACAAAGACAACAACATTTGGTGTGGAATGTGGCGAGTTCTGGGGCGAATGAACTCTTATATTATCATCATCATTCTTTTGAGAGAATGATGAAGAGGATTTGGTTTCCCCGGTAGTGCTTGATGCAGAAGATTGAGAAATATCATCTGATCGGATGGTTTCTGGGTGGTTTGGACTGGGTGGTCCTTGGTCAATGAGAGTAGATGTGTTGGCATCTACCTTAGCAAATGTGGTATCCCTTTGGAAAGAAGGAGAGTGGCGCTCATATGTGTCTCTATCGACATCTTCAGTACCCTCTTGCATTAAGAGGTCGGCATGGGTAGAAACACTCGGTTGTGCACTCTGATTCTTTTCAAACTCAGCCTCACGTGACCCCTCACTTCCTACATCTGGCTCTAAGTGCTCTGGGGTAGGTATTCTCTGTTCTGAGAATACCATAGAGCGTTTATAAGATAAGAGATAGAGAGAGGAGGAAGGAATAAGATCGAGCATATACCTGGAGAGTTCCCTTGGAGCTGAGTAGCCGTTGAATCGATAGTTGGTTTATGGGAGTTCATGGATGCTAGCTTGCAAAATGGTTGAAGTAGAGGAGCATTAAGAGCACCAATCGCTGGGTAGGTGAACAGGGACAGAAACCTGGGAAACATCAGGGCAGGAAGAGGTTTTCCTTGATTTTGGAAGGATATCTTAGTGTTAACAGCTGCTTTTATCTCTTGAAAGATGAGGCTGGCATAGTCTAGGGGTCGGTTAAAGTACATTCCATACATGATTGTAAGAATGTTTCTGCTGGCTTGATCTAGGGAACCGATCTTACATGTAAGACTTTTGTTGAGGATGGAGATAAGCGTTTTCCACATTGGGGGCAGTTTCTTGCGTCTAAATTCAGATAGCTTGGATAAATTCTCATTATACCCCAAGAAGTGAATAAAGTAGAGGAAGGATTCAGATGTTGGATTTTGGTCTAGGTTAGGGTTTGGTACAATTCCACCATCAACTTCAATTGTAGGAGTAGGTAAGTGAAAATACCTGCGATCTTCTTCTTAGTAATAGGTATTTCCACGACATTCTCAGGTTCATCAGGATGACTGCCATTTCCATGCAGTGTGTCATCATCTGCAATGTACATAGACTGCCATACCTCTTGGACATACAGCTCAGGAACATTTGGATTGGCCAAAGTTAGGGCACGGTTTAGTTGATGGTGTTGAAGAAATTCAACCAGGATTCTGAAGTCGATAAGATATGTGTTGGGATCGAGAAGAACCTGCACATTGTTTGCTTTCAAAGGCAGTTTGACAATTGGAGCACTATCCGCCGTGGAGTCAACAAGACGACCTTCGTAAATCATTTGGATTTGTAAGACCAAGTCTGGAAGCCATTGATGGATGATTAGAGATGCTTGAGAGAATTTGAGAGCAGGATAGCAAGCACTGTAGATTTTGCGAGGAAGAAGATAAAGTCCTGTATTTGGGGTTTATATATGAGAGAGAGTTTGGGGTTAATGTGGAATGAGAAGGGGTTTTTTGAATTTGGGGAAAAGGAAAAACGATTCAGTTATGCCGATGTAATCACGCAGGCGTGTAGTCATGCAGTTACACGATGAAAGACACATGTAAAGCAGAAAATCGTGGACATGATGATTTAGCATAGGTTTGATGAGTCACTGAAGGGTTTATCAAAGTTAAACCGTTTGATTATCCCAAAAAAAAAATTAAAAAGAAATTAATAAGAAAAATTAGTAGTGAATCAAGAAAAATAATCATTTTAATTGATTAAACCAATTTTTAAGATTAAATCTTTTTAATGAATTTAAAATCAGACATTTGGAGAAATAAAGCAGTTTTGATCCAAGTGAAAGTTTAATATTTATTGACAGATGTTTCCTAAGAAATTAAGAAATAATAAGAAGATTTTAAAGTAACCGTGAAGGCAAGAGTTAATTAAAATAGACTTATTTATATTTAAAATTTTCAGAAGAAAAATAAGTCAACAAACAATGGAAAAAATTTGACCCAAAAAAAAAGTCAAAAGAACAATATTCCAAAAAAAATTAAGTTAAATCTGAAAATTCTGAATAACCTTGACGGCAAAAGTGAGTCAGAAGAGTAAGATTTAAAACAAATTTTGAAAGAAAAAGTGTTCAAAAGACAGCTAGCAGACGTTAGACTTAGTTTTTCTCCCCCTGGAAACAAGCTCGGAGCTCCCCCTCAGAAGTTGTATCATTCTCCCCCTTTGCTTTTCAAGAGATGCTTCCTTTCTGCTGCCTCTTGGATATAAGGAAGTTAAAACAATACTGTTATAGCACACAGCTTTGCCACAGTCACACAAATAATCACTCTGAAGATTTGTTGAAAGCGTGAGATTTCTGGGAAGGACTTCATCTCCTTTTATAGTGCCCATGCATGGGATGCAAGTGGACAGCTGTCAAGGTTTCATTAGCTGGAAGATTATCTGCTGGACAAAGGAAGAGACCACTTCATTTGTACTAGAATAGTGGATGAACCATTCCTTGTAGCACGTAATGTCAGATAACTTTATCTTCTTTTCTTCATGCTCTGTGAAGTCCCATCAAACCTTTTAGCTAAAGTACAACTATTCCTTTTATAAGAATAAAAGAGAAAGTCTTTATTTAAGGCTTGATGCCCAAGTTCTTGCTGGCTCACGTGTCTTGCAATTGATGTGAGTCAAGAACTTATCTCTTTGAAATTGCTAAGTGATACATCACACTATGTATCACATCGGTGGATACCTTGTAAGGCTGGAATTGATAAGTGTACACTTTGCTTGATAGACTTCATCTTTCACTAAATGCCAAAAGTGTACACCCTTGAACTTGTGACTTGATATCACAGCCTTAGAAAATTTACCTGCAATTTCGGTGACCAAGATTATAGTGTCGGTGACCATGACATCAAACTTGATGACCTCATCTTATTTGATGTCCTTAGTACTTTTGATGACTTTTGAGTGTACCATCGGTGACCCACTATATTGGTGACCCAATCTTGACTTGGCAAAATGATCTGAATATTGAAGTTGGTTGATACATCCAAAATTCCACTTTTTGATGTACAACCCTTGATTGAATAGGCTTTGACTCTTCAATACTTGAAGCATATTTCAGACCTTCAAAAGAACCTATAAAAGTTCATTCATACAAAGGAAGGTGGTTCATCACCAAATCATCGGTGACCCAACAAAATGTCATCGGGTCAAGAAACTAGAGTGGCTTGCAACACTCGGTGCCTCTGAGTGGGTTAGGCTCGGCTACTTTCTCTCCTATTCTAAAATCAAGCTGCTAATGGATGTGCTGAAGAAACTAGCCGAGAACATTTCTAAAATTGTGAGAATTCAAAAAGAGCACAACTTAAGACTAACTCCCCAAGAAGAAAAGAGAATGAATTTCCTTCAAAATTCATTTCCTAAGGGACCAGCTCAGAAACCACCAAGAAACAAAAAGAAGTCACACTTTGCCTCTATAGCCGATGAAGGTAAAGTGATAAAATCAACTGGCATTGATCTTTCAATCCCCACTGTTACGTCACAACCCAAACAGACAATCATTTCGGCTTCTGAGCTAGGAATTTTTTTTGAAGACACCTATGGAACCATTCGGTTCTTTAGGACAAATGATATTCCAAGGGTCGATACTTCTTTTCTTGAAGCTATAACTGGGATCCTTCCAACAACCGATGATGGGATGATAATTTACAACCTCATCAAGAATGAATTGAACAGCCGAATCCCAAGAGATCCATTAGAACCTGAAGCCTAGTTTCTTATTTCAGTTTGAACTTTCATAATCATGTACTTTCCTTTGTAATGATTAATGAAAGTCCCTTTCAGTTATTTATTGTATTCAAATGTTTGCATATATTTTTTTTCTCTGCACATATTTTTGCTGCACATATTTAAATTTCTTTTACTATATATTTTACACTGTAAATATCAGATACATAAGATACGAGAAAAATATATCTATGTCAAAAGAACCCAAAAAGAATCAGAAGGGCCAAAAAGTACTTATGAGTTCCTTTTACACTTTCTAACCAAGATATCGGTCTCATCATCAAATGGGGGAAATTTTTGGGTCACCAATGATTTGTTGATGACCCTCAATTTCTTCCTTAGATTATATATCTTGTATTCTATGTTATTTTAAGAAGTCTGGCATTTCCCTCCTCCAAATCAACCACGTTCAGAACCCGCAAACCAAGTTGCCCCCATCATTTCAAACACACCGGACCCACTTCCTGCAAACCAACCATGTCCAGAACTGGCATCCTCTCCCCCACCATCGATCAGAACTCCCAAGGATGTCTCAAGTTCCACTCGCTCTTCCGAAGTGGCTCTAGCCTTAGAATCAATTCAAGACCTTCCACTCGGCACGTATGAGGACGATAATCCGGACCTCAACACAATCCAACCTTTTCCCCACACCACTAAATGGGTCCGTTTTCACCCGCCAGATCAGATTATTGGGACCCGACAAAACCGGTCACAACGAGATCCGCCTCGGCCAACGACTGCATGTTCTCTTCGTTTCGAAGCAAAATCGAACCCAAATCCATTCAAGAAGCCATGACCGATCTTGATTTGATTATGGTCATGCAAGAAGAGCTCAATCAACTTGAAAGTTTGAAAGTATGGTGCCTCGTTCCCCGTCCGCGAAACAAAACCATCATTGGTACCAAATGGATCTTCAAGAATAAGCAAGATGAAGATAGGATTGTCATAAAGAAATAAGAAGCTCAAGAAACAGAGATGGTCAGAGACTTCTGAATGTTTCAGGATAAAACCATCAGAAGCGATCAGAGGTCTCTGATCAGCTCTGAGATAATAAAAAATAAGATTTACATGTTTATCATCCCCAACTTGCTTATTAAAAAATTAAAACGCTTCTCATCCAGAGCTTTTGTAAAAATATCAGCCCGTTGGTAATCAGTAGAGACAAAATACATTTCTATTGTGCCCTTCTCTACGTGATCTTTGATAAAATGATACCTGACATCAATATGCTTTGTTTTGGAGCGCCGAACTGGGTTCTCAGTAATGGCAATGGCACTCTCTGAATCACATAGGATGGGAATCTTATCGTATATCAGTCCATAGTCTCTAAGTTGAGTCTTCATCCAAATAACTTGTAAACAACAACTAGCAGCAGCAACATATTCAGCCTCTGCAGTAGATGTGGAGACACAATTTTGTTTCTTGAATGTCCAGCTGATAAGTCTATTTCCCAAAAGTTGACAGCTACCAGAGGTATTTTTTCTGTCCAACTTACATCCTGCATGATCAGAATCTGTATATGCCATTAAATCAAACCCAGAATTTTTAGGATACCAGAGACCCAATGAAGGAGTTCCCTTTAAGTATCTAAAGATTCTTTTGACAGCAGTCAAATGGGATTCTTTTGGATTTGCTTGATATCGAGCACAAAGACAGGTAGCACACATAATATCAGGCCTACTAGCAGTTAAATACAGAAGAAAACCTATCATACCTCTGTAGCCCGTGACATCTACTGATTTTCCAGAAGAATCAGGACCTAGCTTCATACTAGGAGAGATAGGTGTTTTCATAGGTGATGAATTTTGAAAATGAAATTTCGTTAGCATGTCAGAAACATATTTGGCTTGATTAATGAAGATACCATCGGTATTTTGTTTAACCTGGAGCACGAGAAAGAAGGTTAGTTCTCCCATCATACTCATTTCAAATTCCTTCTCCATCAATGCAGAAAACAAATCTACTTCAGTTTGATGAGTAGAGCCAAATATTATGTCATCCACATAAATTTGAACAATAGTTAACATACCCTTGCCTCTTTTGATGAAGAGTGTGGTATCAATCTTACCTTTCTCATAACCTTTGCTTATCAGAAATTTGGATAATCGTTCATACCAGGCTCTGGGAGCTTGCTTTAAACCATATAAAGCTTTGTCGAGAAGAAAGACGTATTCTGGATGTCTTGCATCTTTAAAACCAGCAGGTTGTTCAACGTACACCTCTTCTTTGAGATAACCATTCAGAAATGCACATTTAACATCCATTTGATAGAATTTAAAGTTTATGTATGCAGAGAAAGCCAGAAATAGTCTTATGGCTTCAACTCTTGCAACAGGAGCAAATGTTTCGTCATAGTCAATGCCTTCTTCTTAACAATATCCCTTAGCCACCAGACGAGCCTTATTTCTGATCACAATTCCATCTTCATCCTTCTTATTTATGAACACCCACTTAGTACCAATAGCAACTTTTCCTTTTGGTAAAGGTACTAAGTCCAAACCTTGTTACGTTCAAATTGAAGTAATTCTTCTTGCATAGCTTCTACCCAACTTGGTTCTATCAAGGCTTCATGAACATGTTTTGGTTTGATCATGCTAAGAAAGTTGACATAGAATGCTTCATTAGCAGTAGCTGATCTTGTCTTAATACCCTCAGATGGACTACCAATGATGAGATCTGGAGTGTGTGATTTTGTCCATCTTGTCATCCTTGTCTGTGGTATGTGTTGAGCCAGAACTTCTGTCTCTGAATCAGAAGATTGAATAACCTCATCTGCAATTGTTGACTCTGAATCATTAGTGCCTGAAATCTCCCCCTCAGATGAAGATACAGAAGTAGCTGCAGATGAAGATACTGGAGTAACTTCTGGACTAGCATGTGATGAGATTGAAGCAGAGATGACAGGGGAACTTGCTGTAGAGACAATAGGACCAGATAGGGTTATTCCAGAGGTGTGAAGAACTTCAGGAATACTTAAGGATGGGGTACGAGGTATTTATTCTGAAAATATTTCTTCGCCTAGAAAATCTTGAAAAATGGCATCGATCTCGGATTCTCTGGGTCCTGAAAGATAATCAGAAGTCACTGTATTAAGTTTAAGTTCTGAAGTAGAGTATTCAGAAGTTAGTTGGGTCTGATCCTCAAAATCAATGTTAATGCTTTCCATAACAGTCTTAGTACGTAAGTTAAAAACTCTATAGGCTCTACAGTTTAACGAATATCCTAAGAATTTAGCTTCATCTGACTTTGGATCAAATTTACCAAGTTTGTCTCTGTCATTTAAGATAAAACACCTGCAACCAAAAATATGAAAAAATTTGACAGAGTGTTTTTGTTTGTTGATAAGCTCATAAGAGGTTTTGAGATGCCTCTTGACAATTATGGAACGATTTTGAGTGAAACAAGCAGTGGCTACGGCTTCTGCCCATAAATGAATGGGAAGATCAGAAGCTGCAAGCATCATTCTGGCTGCTTCTACCAAGGTGCGATTGCGATGTTCAACTACACCATTCTGTTGAGGAGTGCGTACAGCAGAGAAATTTTGTGTGATTCCATTTTCAACAAAGTATGCCTCAAGCTTGGCATTTTTGAATTCAGTACCGTTGTCGCTTCTGAGCTGTTGAATCTTCTGATGTAGAAGAACTTGGATTCTGGTCATCATATTCTGTAAAACGATAGGCACCTCTGACTTTTGTCTTACAAATGCAAGCCAAGTATACCTGGAAAATTCATCAATAAGTACCAGAATATATTTTTTACCTGAGAGACTCTGAATTGCAATGGGACCACAGAGATTACCATGTAACAATTGCAGAGGGCGAGTACAAGAATGATCACTCTTTGTTTTATGAGAAGCCCGTTTAATTTTGCCCATTTCACATGCAGGACAGAGATGATCTTTTTGAAAATGAACTTCTGGAAGACCAGAAACCAACTTTTGTTTGACAAGCATTTCAAGAGAGTCAAAGTTTAAGTGAGACATTTTATGATGCCATAACCATGCAACTTCACTCTTTTTGGAGATAAGACAGAGAGTTTCCTTACCATCCTTGGATGTGAAATTCATCATATATAGATTACCTGTTCTGTCAGCTCTCCAGAGTTCCTCACCTGCCTTAGAAAATAAGTAACAATGTTTTTCATCAAATACCACAACGATTTTAGAATCACATAGTTGGCTTACACTGAGCAAATTATGTTTCAATCCAGAGACATGAGCTACTTTAGATAAGGTAATATTACCTTCTTGTAAAGTACCGTAGCCTTTTATTTGACCCTTACCTTTATCTCCAAACGTCACAGCTCCACCGCTTTTGTCTTTGAATTGGGAGAGTAAGTTTTTCGTTCCAGTCATGTGCCTCGAGCATCCAGATGCACACGCTGCTTCTGCAATCGATCAGAGTTTTTTAGGTACCCATCGCATTATGGGTCCTTTAATGTTAGGTTTGGGTTTGTCAATTCTTTTAACTTGCTCTTGATTTGATTTAGCAAGCGGTTGATGATTCTTCTTTGCAGTTTTAATCTTATTGTGTTTCTTTTGTTTATTTTTGCCATATGAGAAATTAGCATTTGACTGATCAGAGGTCCTCAAGAAAAATTGTTTTAATTTCAAGAACATAGAAAAACATTCAGAATTCTGAGACAGAAAAGCTTTCATTGAATTTTCATTAAGATAATGAGAACTACAATTTTTCTTAATATTGTCTTTTCTAGTATCAGTAGTTCTATAGAACTTCCTATATAGACTAGACTTATTTTCAGAATCTGAAATGTTCTTCAGCGGAGGCTTCCTCTGATTTACCTTCTTTGGAGCTTTCGAAGTTACTGAAACAGGAGCAGAGATATTAGATGTCCATTTTCCCTTTTGAACACAAGTAAACTTTGGAAAATTGGGTTTTGGAGACTTCTTATCTTTCAAATATTTTTTGAGATTTTCTTCTTTCTCAAGTTCAAGACAAGATTTGGCTTTAATACACATCCCTATGAAGTCTGGATGAATAATACAGATTGTCTTTGTTCGTTTGATGAAGCAGAGAGTATCGGTATGCCACTTAAATGTTTTTCAACAGTTTTATCAGAGGCTCTGATTTCCAGAGATTCATTTGTAAATAAGAAAGGAGCATCTTTATTTTTTATGACCTCTGGAGGCTTACTGTAAATAGATGAAGATTTATTTTCTAATTTAGAAAAGTATTCTTCAGAATTGTCAAAGAAATCTTCACTTTGATCATCAGTCTCCCAAGGATATGTGATTACTTCCAAATTATCTTGAGATTCAGAAAGATATAAGTCTATTAAGGAACAAGGAACTATCTCTGGATTTTTCTTTAAAGAACTTTGCAAAACATTTTCATGTTCAAGTTTGAAACATTTATCCAGAGTTGAGAGAATATCATTTTCAAAACTAAGTCGTAACTCTTCTTCTACTT
Organism: Silybum marianum; assembly: GCA_036898165.1. NCBI lineage: Eukaryota > Viridiplantae > Streptophyta > Magnoliopsida > Asterales > Asteraceae > Silybum > Silybum marianum. The sequence goes on along the minus strand of CM072540.1, from coordinate 5,693,194 downwards.
GTGTAGGAATAAAAGCATCAGCTTCTGGATTCAAAGTTATATGATCATTTAGACCAAATTTGAAAATATCATCCTTCTTCTGAATTTTATTCAGATCAACGTTCGTTTTTCCAGATTAATATACAATATTTTTGAACATGAGTTTTCGTTGATGATGACCATTTTCATATTTTGATCGTTTGAAGATATATAAAGTTGGAAACACTGGCTTCTGTTCTTGTCCCATACAGAAGACAGAATCTAAGGTAGACGTTTTCTCACACGTGTAGGGATCTAAATCCTCAAAACCAAGTCCAGATCGTCCTACTTGTGTATTAATTTTGTCATGAACTTTTTGGGCATCCAAATATGTTTTGATTTGTAGCCTTTTGTTTTGAAGTTCGACATGTAAAAATTCTCTCTCTTTTTTGAAAATAATTTTTAAGTGCTACAAAGTTTAGTCTGTCACTTTCTTTATCTCGAATCTCCTTATCTTTTTCTTCCAAAAGTTTCTTAAAATTTAAGTTCTCCTTTTTAATCTGAACTTCAGTAAGTTTTAGAGTCGTGGAAATCTTTTCTTTTTCAGTGCTTAGTTCCAGTTTTTCTTTAGTTAAAGTATCCATCTCCCTTTTATAAATGTCTCTTTCCGTTTGTGTTGTAAAAAGAGTTTTTTCAATGCCTTTTCGTAATTTCTTTTCAATTGTAAGCTTTGTTTTAGTTCTTAAAAATTGTTTGATAAAAGCACAATTGTTTTTTCAAGTTCGGATGATTCAGAGAAAGTACTAACCGGTGATTCAGAAGGTTGATCTTCTGACTCATTTGTCTTTGCCATCCCACAAAACATGGCCTCATCACCGCTAGACTCATCTCCTAGCCAGTTTTCTTTCTCAGCATAATGAGCTCTTTCAGTGACATTGTACTTATACTTGTTTTTGTAGTACGTCTTGTCTTTATCCAGAGTTCCTCTGCAATCCTTAGAGTAATGTCCTGGCTTGCCACATCTGTAGCACACATCCTTCTTCTTCATCTCATCTTCTTTCTTCTCAGCGTCAGATTTTTCAGTTCTCTGAGTCTCTTGTTTGGGAGAATAAGTAGAAGATCGATCAGATCTTCTGTTTTCTTGAAATGATCTATTCCCGAACCTATTAGTGAATTGTTTGGTAATAAGAGCCAAAGAATCAGCAAAGGCTTTGATTTCATCATCAGAGTCAGAATCACTCTCTGGAATAGCCTCTGATATGAAGGCCTTGCTTCTTCCTCTCTTATCTTCACTTCTTCTTCTGGTCGTTCCCTTAGATTCAAAGATCAAAGCCAGAGGTCCACCTATAGTTGTTTTCTTCTGAAAAACCTCTTTCTCATGGGCTTGCAAAGTACCAAAAACATCATGCAAAGTCCATTGCTCAAGATCTTGATTTTCTTGAAGGGACATAGAGAGATTTGACCACTCTGAATTCAATCGTTTAAGAAATAGAACGTTGTTATCTTCTTGGGATCGAATAATATCACATCTTTTACATAGATTTATTAAAGAATTAAATCTATGATAGGTTTATTCTAGAGACTCTTCAGGATTGGCTTGGAAGCTGTTATACTCGTTTAGAGCTTGAGCTCTTCTGTTTTTGTTCATTTTAGCACCACCTTCCAGAAGATTTTCTAATTGATCCCATAATTCCTTAGCAGTGTCACAGGAATCCAGAGATTGAAAAATCTCATTTGGAATAGCCATGATAAGAAGAGTTTTGGCCTTTTTGGCTAGTTCGACTTTGGCCTTTTCCTCATCAGACCAGTTTCCCTTCAGCTTTGGAACTTTTTGAGATGGGACTTCATCAGTATTAGTAGTAGCGGGAATTCGTGGAATTGTAGTCATTGGTACGAATGGACCATTTTGGACAATAGGGTAGAGTTCTGTATCCAATCATTTTGGACAATAGGATCATTCGAATTTTCCATTGTGAATATTCACCACGAATGAGAGTGGGAGGTTTGGTCAGAGAATCGGAGGTGTAAACAACATTCAGATTTGAATTTGCCATTTGTGACAGAGAACAAAGAAACGGGATGAATTTTTTTTGACGATTATATGAAATTTAGAACAATTAAATTCCAATTGGAAAAAAAAGGTCGATATCCTTCAAATTTAACCACATATACCACTATTTTGGAATAAATTGTTATGAGATTTACAAATTCTCGTTGCACAGGGTAGAATTATGAACAGTAGTATAAAACTGAAAGATACATTACTGTAGAAGAGGGATTTCTTCAAATGGAAGAGATCAAATAATCAATGGATTGATTAGATGGCTCTGATACCAATTGTTGGAACCCAGATCCCTTTCTAAATAGTTAATTGAGAGATTTGAGAATCAAAGTATAAGCGAAAGCAATTCAAATCAATTAACAACAGTAATTATCAAACAAACAGTAAGTAATAAGAGATGAAGAACAAACTGAGATTGTATTGATAACCTTGAAAATCAATTACAGATACAGGAATAAATTGCACAATATGATCTTCAAAAGTATGTTTTCCAATCGACAACTTTAAATTCAAAGACTTGATCTAGTTATACTATTACAGTGAATATAAAGTCAACAAACTAACCAATTACAAACTGACACGTCATTAGTTAGGAGCGTATAACATAATTCAGTTGTAATCGGAGAAGCATGAGGTAAGAGTGTGCCAACTCATATCATACTTCCATCCTATGGGTCATAATTCTTAGGTCTAACAATTCAAACATAAATAAGTTCCCAAGTATAAACTTATCTCAATTGTTTGCAGCGGAAAATAAACGTAGCTACTGAGATTTATTACATTATACTATTAGCTATACAACTATCTAAACAAAATAGTGCCTCACATCTATCCTCCCAAGCTCACAGCTTTCCCTTGCCCTTACTCGATCTCTCAACCATATTCTTCCCTGAAAAGGTGTTCAGCTTTGGAACTTTTTGAGATGGGACTTCATCAGTATTAGTAGTAGCGGGAATTCGTGGAATTGTAGTCATTGATACGAATGGACCATTTTGGACAATAGGGTAGAGTTCTGTATCCAATCATTCATAGAAATTTATCATTCGAATTTTCCATTGTGGATATTCACCACAAATAAGAGTGGGAGGTTTGGTCAGAGAATCGGAGGTGTAAACAACATTCAGATTTGAATTTGCCATTTGTGACAGAGAACAGAGAAACGAGATGAATTATTTTTGACGATTATATGAAATTTAGAACAATTAAATTCCAATTGAAAAAAAAAGGTCGATATCCTTCAAATTTTACCACAATTACCACTATTTTGGAGAAAATTGTTATGAGAATAACAAATTCACGTAGAACAGGGTAGAATTATGAATAATAGTATAAATCTGAAAGATACATTACTGTAGAAGAGGGATTTCTCCAAATGGAAGAGATCACATAATCAATAGATTGATTAGATGGCTCTGATACCAATTGTTGGAACCCATATCCCTTTCTAAATAGTTAATTGAGAGATTTGAGAATTAAAGTATAAGCGGAAGCAATTCAAATCAATTAACAACAGTAATTATCAAACAAACAGTAAGTTATAAGAGATGAAGAACAGACTGAGATTGTATTGATAACCTTGAAGATCGATTACAGATACAGGAATAAATTGCACAATATGATCTTCAAAAATATGTTTTCCAATCGACAACTTTACATTCAAAGACTTGATCTATTTATACTATTACAGTGAATATAAAGTCAACAAACTAACCAATTACAAACTGACACGTCATTAGTTAGGAGCGTATAACAGAATTCTGTTGTAGTCGGAGAAGCATGAGGTAAGAGTGTGCCAACTCATATCATACTTCCAACCTATGGTTCATACTTCTTAGGTCTAACAATCCAAACATAAATAAGTTCCAAAGTATAAACTTATCTCAATTGTTTGCCGCGGAAAATAAAAGTAGCTACTGAGATTTATTACATTATACTAATTAGCTATACAACTATCTAAACAAAATAGTGCCTCACATCTATCCTCCCAAGCTCACAGCTTTCCCTTGCCCTTACTCGATCTCTCAACCATATTCTTCCCTGAAAAGGTGTTCAGCTTTGGAACTTTTTGAGATGGGACTTCATAAGTATTAGTAGTAGCGGGAATTCGTGGAATTGTAGTCATTGGTACGAATGGACCATTTTGGACAATAGGGTAGAGTTCTGTATCCAATCCTTCATAGAAATTTATCATTCGAATTTTCCATTGTGGATATACACCACGAATGAGAGTGGGAGGTTTGGTCAGAGAATCGGAGGTGTAAACAACATTCAGATTTGAATTTGCCATTTGTGACAGAGAACAGAGAAACGAGATGAAAAAAAATTGACGATTATATGAGATTTAGAACAATTAAATTCCAATTGAAAAAAAAAGGTCGATATCCTTCAAATTTAACCACAATTACCACTATTTTGGAGAAAATTGTTATGAGATTAACAAATTCTCGTAGAACAGGGTAGAATTATGAACAGTAGTATAAAATTGAAAGATACATTATTGTAGAAGAGGGATTTCTTCAAATGGAAGAGATCAAATAATCAATAGATTGATTAGATGGCTCTGATACCAATTTTTGGAACCCAGATCCCTTTCTAAATAGTTAATTGAGAGATTTGAGAATCAAAGTATAAGCGGAAGCAATTCAAATCAATTAACAACGGTAATTATCAAACAAACAGTAAGTAATAAGAGATGAAGAACAAAATGAGATTGTATTGATAACCTTGAAGATCGATTACAGATACAGGAATAAATTGTACAATATGATCTTCAAAAGTATGTTTTCCAATCGACAACTTTACATTCAAAGACTTGATCTATTTATACTATTACAGTTAATATAAAGTCAACAAACTAACCAATTACAAACTGACACGTCATTAGTTAGGAGCGTATAACAGAATTCAGTTGTAGTCGGAGAAGCATGAGGTAAGAGTGTGCCAACTCATATCATACTTCCAACCTATGGTTCATACTTCTTAGGTCTAACAATCCAAACATAAATAAGTTCCAAAGTATAAACTTATCTCAATTGTTTGCCGCGGAAAATAAAAGTAGCTACTGAGATTTATTACATTATACTAATTAGCTATACAACTATCTAAACAAAATAGTGCCTCACATCTATCCTCCCAAGCTCACAGCTTTCCCTTGCCCTTACTCGATCTCTCAACCATATTCTTCCCTGAAAAGGTGTTCAGCTTGGAACTTTTTGAGATGGGACTTCATCAGTATTAGTAGTAGCGGGAATTCGTGGAATTGTAGTCACTGATACGAATGGACCATTTTGGACAATAGGGTAGAGTTCTGTATCCAATCATTCATAGAAATTTATCATTCGAATTTTCCATTGTGGATATTCACCACAAATGAGAGTGGGAGGTTTGGTCAGAGAATCGGAGGTGTAAACAACATTCAGATTTGAATTTGCCATTTGTGACAGAGAACAGAGAAACGAGATGAATTATTTTTGACGATTATATGAAATTTAGAACAATTAAATTCCAATTGAAAAAAAAGGTCGATATCCTTCAAATTTAACCACAATTACCACTATTTTGGAGAAAATTGTTATGAGAATAACAAATTCTCGTAGAACAGGGTAGAATTATGAACAGTAGTATAAATCTGAAAGATACATTACTGTAGAAGAGGGATTTCTCCAAATGGAAGAGATCAAATAATCAATAGATTGATTAGATGGCTCTGATACCAATTGTTGGAACCCATATCCCTTTCTAAATAGTTAATTGAGAGATTTGAGAATTAAAGTATAAGCGGAAGCAATTCAAATCAATTAACAACAGTAATTATCAAACAAACAGTAAGTTATAAGAGATGAAGAACAGACTGAGATTGTATTGATAACCTTGAAGATCTATTACAGATACAAGAATAAATTGCACAATATGATCTTCAAAAATATGTTTTCCAATCGACAACTTTACATTCAAAGACTTGATCTATTTATACTATTACAGTGAATATAAAGTCAACAAACTAACTAATTACAAACTGACACGTCATTAGTTAGGAGCGTATAACAGAATTCTGTTGTAGTCGGAGAAGCATGAGGTAAGAGTGTGCCAACTCATATCATACTTCCATCCTATGGTTCATACTTCTTAGGTCTAACAATCCAAACATAAATAAGTTCCAAAGTATAAACTTATCTCAATTGTTTGCAGCGGAAAATAAAAGTAGCTACTGAGATTTATTACATTATACTAATTAGCTAGACAACTATCTAAACAAAATAGTGCCTCACATCTATCCTCCCAAGCTCACAGCTTTCCCTTGCCCTTACTCGATCTCTCAACCATATTCTTCCCTGAAAAGGTGTTCAGCTTTGGAACTTTTTGAGATGGGACTTCATCAGTATTAGTAGTAGCGGGAATTCGTGGAATTGTAGTCACTGATACGAATGGACCATTTTGGACAATAGGGTAGAGTTCTGTATCCAATCATTCATAGAAATTTATCATTCGAATTTTCCATTGTGGATATTCACCACAAATGAGAGTGGGAGGTTTGGTCAGAGAATCGGAGGTGTAAACAACATTCAGATTTGAATTTGCCATTTGTGACAGAGAACAGAGAAACGAGATGAATTATTTTTGACGATTATATGAAATTTAGAACAATTAAATTCCAATTGAAAAAAAAGGTCGATATCCTTCAAATTTAACCACAATTACCACTATTTTGGAGAAAATTGTTATGAGAATAACAAATTCTCGTAGAACAGGGTAGAATTATGAACAGTAGTATAAATCTGAAAGATACATTACTGTAGAAGAGGGATTTCTCCAAATGGAAGAGATCAAATAATCAATAGATTGATTAGATGGCTCTGATACCAATTGTTGGAACCCATATCCCTTTCTAAATAGTTAATTGAGAGATTTGAGAATTAAAGTATAAGCGGAAGCAATTCAAATCAATTAACAACAGTAATTATCAAACAAACAGTAAGTTATAAGAGATGAAGAACAGACTGAGATTGTATTGATAACCTTGAAGATCTATTACAGATACAAGAATAAATTGCACAATATGATCTTCAAAAATATGTTTTCCAATCGACAACTTTACATTCAAAGACTTGATCTATTTATACTATTACAGTGAATATAAAGTCAACAAACTAACTAATTACAAACTGACACGTCATTAGTTAGGAGCGTATAACAGAATTCTGTTGTAGTCGGAGAAGCATGAGGTAAGAGTGTGCCAACTCATATCATACTTCCATCCTATGGTTCATACTTCTTAGGTCTAACAATCCAAACATAAATAAGTTCCAAAGTATAAACTTATCTCAATTGTTTGCAGCGGAAAATAAAAGTAGCTACTGAGATTTATTACATTATACTAATTAGCTAGACAACTATCTAAACAAAATAGTGCCTCACATCTATCCTCCCAAGCTCACAGCTTTCCCTTGCCCTTACTCGATCTCTCAACCATATTCTTCCCTAAAAAGGTGTTCAGTTTTATAAAGAGGGGATTAGACCATAAGGCCTAGTGAATTTCCTCAAAACCACAGTTAAATATGCATGACATTTATAAGATAAAAAGGTTAGTCGTGAATATTAACTCACACAAGAACACACTTTAAATGTACCTGTTGCAATGGTAATTCATACTGATAACGGGCCCACACTTGCCCGAAAGGTCGAGTACACACTTCGCGGAAATAAAGTTATTTAAATATTATGCAAAATAAAACATTCATTTGAAATTTAAGCACACGAAGGGAACTCACCTGATTGCCATGCCTATATTGCTCGTCTCAAACTACGATCACACCAACCGAACACTTGATTTAAATCAATTAACTACGAGTTTATGGCCCAATGATACTTACAAGTATCCCACTAGTCAACCCCCAAAACTAGGACACTCTTAAGCTTACTTAATTGCCCCTTAAACAAAACCCGAAAAACGACCAAACAGTAGCTCACACGGCTTGCGCCGTGAGTTACCCTCGGGAAACATCGCGTGACCTACTGTTTCACCTGCACACCCTTGCTCGAACAACAAAACCCCAAAACCACCAATCCCACCAATTTTACTTAACAAAATGCATAGAACTTGTCCCAAACCCATATAAATCTATCCTGTTGATTAAAAAACCCACTCAAACCATTGATTCCATGGATTAGCTCACATATTGAAAACCATACCTATTCCATGGTGGATTAGCTCACATATTGATTGATTTACAAACCCAAATGGAAAAGAGACAACACCAAATATGAAGAAATCATCTCTATAACACCCACACATTACTTATTTACTGCTTTGATAACTTCATCAATCATTCAACAATCCTAAACTATATAACACCAAAGTTTTAGCCATCCAATTGACCCAACAAAGCAAGAAGATGAAGTTTCATACCTAAATAACTTGCTAAACACTTGTTCCTTAAAGAATCTCTTCTTCTCCCTTCAATGCTCTCCAAAACCGCACACACTAAAACACACACTTGATTTTTCAGCCAACTGATTCCAAATAAGGGTTTCCAACTCTTATTTGGCCCACTTTTCACTATTGTCACTTCCAGACCAAGCGAGAACATATCGAGACTAATCGAGAACCCGTCAAGACCGATCAAGAAATGTTGAGAATCCATTTATTGATTTGGTATGTGTTTATTTGTGTTAAACCATTACCTACCACCTTTTCCGTCGAGAACCATTCAGTTGATTAATTATTTGTTTCTGTGTGTAAAACCATAGACTACCACTTTCAACTTTTATCTAGATGGATCAGGAACCTATCAAGAACACATCGAGATCGATGGATAACCCATCAGGACCGATCGACACCAATCGATACCAATCAAGACTAATCAGGAACCCATCCATTGACTTCGTGTTTGGTTGTGTGTTAAAATCATAACATAACACCTTCCTTTTTCATCAAGACCAATTGAGAGCCTATTGATTAATTTATTGTGCTTTTTCATCAAGACCGATGAATTTATTGTGCTTTTTCATCAAGACCTATTGAGAGCCTATTGATGAGATGAATCGGGCAATCTAGCTAGACAAATCAGGAACTCATCCCAAATCATCGAGAACCTAATAAAGAAAAAGAAAGAAAAACTAAAGTAATTAGAGTTGAAACTGTTGTATATTCATGGTGAATAATATGTATATGCATGACGAATAATATGTATATGCATGACGAATATTATGGTGAAAATTAATATTTATGATAAATATTACACAAATGTAAATACTAGAGAGTTATTTTATACAAGTGATCATACATAAATATTCATGATGAATAGTATGTATATTGATTATCAATAATATGTATATTCATAAAGAATAGTATGTATATTCATGATAAATGTTACAGTGAATGTATATTGTCGGTCGCAAGTGAGTCCACAGAAGTGTATAAGTGCCACACAGTTTGTAGGGGGGGGATGGGGGGATAAATACAAACACAAACACTTTTAAGTTTTAAAAGAGTTTATTTGAAATAAACAAATTTATAGATTGTTTGCAGAAATAAGAACAAGTATAGATACCTATTCTAAAACAATCAAGAAACACTAAGTATTGGTGCACAAGATTAAGGAAAGAAAGAAACAGAGGTTCAAGGAGAGATATGTATGCATAAAGATGAAGAAGAGGTTCTTCATCTATTTATACCCAATGCATTAAATGCAAGTCAGAAGTACCATGTGTCAAGCTTCCATTGGAGACTTGTTCTTTGTCCATAAAGCAACCATGCTTTTAGTCGAATATGAACAGTTGACCTTTCAGAGATGGTAGGCACATGAGAGGCAATAAAGTAACTCCATACCTACTTTTGGATATATTTCATTGATAGCTTGTTTATGTATCCTTAGATATGTGACAAATAAGACTAAAAGCAAGTATACTTTTAACCCTACTATCGCCTTTCAAGTAATAAAATGGTACAAAGTACCGAGTATCGTCCATAGGGATTGTAGTAAAGCTTAGTTAAAAGTCTGATGAAAGAAGTGAGTTCAGATGAGGAATCTGAAGATTATACTTGGTGATTTGATTTTGGTGTTCTAACAGTTAATAAAGGAGCCAAGATGTAAGATTTCAGATGAGATTACAAACACAAGCATAAATAAATTAAAGCTATCAAACTGATCAATGCTGGTAGAATGCCACGACATCCATTTTAGCAACAACTATTTTCTCCACTTATTTTGAAGGTATTCCTCTCGGACTTCACTAATGTACAGATATTATAGCTTTTTACCCATATATCTATGAGGTATCCGGACCAGTGATTGTACAAATAGTGTCTTCAAAATATATGGATAAACAAAAAGGATATTTTGTTAAAAATCACTCTCTCGAGTAGATTCCCATATCATTCAAGTTGACGTGAGCTAAATGGCTTATCTCTAAGTCCATTCCACTTTAACACCTTAAGGTGATCAACCCGTCGAGAATTAACCAAGTTGAGAAACACGGATGACAAATCTCTTTGTCGATAACTTTCTCAAGTCTACCTCCCATATCATTCAAGTTGACATGCAATCAATGTGTCCGCTTGGAGCGATGGAACTTTAACACTTACAAAGTAATCAATCCGTCAAAAAGGTGTTGTTAAGTTTATAAAACTTGAAATGAAATAATAAAAAGTTTATTGTTGCATAAAAGAATTTACTTTTGTTTGGTTTGCAAAACTCACCCTTTATGTCTTACACCTGAGCTGACGGATTTAGCTACTCATAACGGAAAGTAAATAACATGAAAGATAAATGACATAAATTAAAGACATTAAATAAATGACAATAATATAAATTGCAATCAAGTAAAATGCAAGAAATGAAGAACAAGAAAGTAAAGTACAAGAACTTAAATGACAATAAAGTAAAGAGCAATAATTTAAATGACAATAATGTAAAAGACAAGAATTAAAGACAATAATGTAAATGACTAGAAATTAAAAGCAAGAAATTAAATGACAAGAAAGTAAAGGCAAGAAATTATAGAAATTAAGAGGAACAAGAATTTAAGAACAAGAAAGTAAAATAAAGATGAGCAAGAACAAGAAGAAAAGAAAAACAAGAAGAAAAGAAAAACAAGATAAGTATTTTTAAAAAGCTTCAATACCTCATTAATTTAGAGAATTTGCTTGAGTCAAGAGTAAGGTAGAAGGGTGATTCAAAAGGATGAACCTCACCTCCTATTTATACTACAAGGAAGTTGAGGGCAACAAGATCTTTTACCACTATATGGTACAAAGATCACACCCATACCTTACTAAAGTCAAAGTTACAAAAAGTAAATACATAAAGTAATAATTAAATATAAAAAGTGCATAGTTCTAGTATTCTTCAAAATACATTTAAACCATATTTATACAGGCTGGGATAAATAAAATGTTCAGTCAAGCAGTTAACCAGCCAAAGTTGCTGGTCAAACAGTCAACCCAAAAACTCTTCTTTTATCCCAGAATTTCTCCCATCCTGATGCTGCAGCATTCCTTCAACATCCAAAAGTCATCATCTACACACTGTCATAACAATTTGTCCAAAAACCATAAAAATAAGCACATAAAGTAATAAAACATGTAAAATCATTTACTTTAGCTCCAATAACAAAGAAATGTCAAATAAGATAAGAAAATGACTCAAATTTGGGAATAAATGTAAAATAAACTATTAATGAGAAGCTAAAAGAGTCTAATAAGCACTAAATTCTTAGTGCTTATCACACCCCCAAACTAAAACTGTTGCTTGTCACCAATCAACCAGATGAGAAAAGTAAAACAAATTAGACTAAAAACCTACAAATTTGCAACAAGAATGGCATTAAGTGCCTAAATATGCAAATCCTATCTATCATGCAACAATATAGCAGATATATATCCCAAGTGTACCAACATTCATTTGATACAGAGTATGAACCATATGCTAACAGAGAATGCTTTTTGTTAAGCTCCACATGTCTTATTCTTGAGATCAGTAGGGCTTAATAATCACTTGTTTATTTCACTTTTTTGTGGCACATGCTTTCTCATCTTGCCTTTTCTCACACCAATATGTCAACAATGAATTTTTTAAAATTTTTGGCATAATTGTGCTCTTTATCTGTTGACAGCTTTCACCTGCTTCTATGGAGCATTTGTGGATCACAACATGGTCAAATAGCATTTGTTTCTTTCTATTTAGTATAAATGTTGATCCCATTATAATAAGCAATAAATAGTTAATAGCAAAGTGATATGACACGAACAATGATTTAAAGAACTTACGTAGTCATATATCTCTTGAATGTATGTTAATCGATTATAATTAGATTCAACACTCTCTCTATGTAATATGAATCGACTAGCCCAAAAGGAAAACCCTAACGTTCTATTTATATTGCTAGGTCTAATCCAATTAAGGAAACAAAGAGTTTAAGGAATTATAAACTTCCTTTTACAATCAAGCATATCTTTTCCTTATTTTGACACAATTAAATAATAATAGACCTAACAATCTCCCCCTTTGTGGCAAAATGAGTCTTCATCTCTTTAGCTCGAACATGCCTTCAAATCTTCGTAGGGTTTGTCGATAGATAATTCTGTCATCAATTATCTTGATAGCTTCTATGAGAGAGTTTCTTTTGTCGTTGCTCATCCTTGTTGCGCTCTTTCTATCCGTTGCAAGTTCTGACGCAAGTCTGTTTCGGATTCCCCACAAAGTACTGTCAGAATATGCAGCCACTTCGTGAAACCTGAGAAACCGTTTTTCCCTCGAAGCATGCATCCAAACTACTCCATGAACAGGACGAGTGATGACGGTGGTAACTAGAGTACTGTCTGGTACATGTAATGATTGATCAGGCTTAGTAATATGTATCTTCTTTTGCTCGCTTTCTATCCCACGTTGAAGATCATGCAAATAGCTATACCGAAGCTCTTTCTGAACATGCCTTACCACTGCCCTCAATGCCCTTTGCTCGTGTTCGTTTCGGTTGCGCTTGTCTCTCAAATCGTTGTAGATGATTTCAAAGTCCATTATATCAAGGTTTGCAAAATCAGCTTCAGAGAAGGAATATGTTTTGCCATCTTCTCTTTGGACAGTGAAAACCGGGTACTCGACTTGATAGATCCTTGCAGTTTCAATTTTCAGAATCCCAATAACCCTGTGTCTTGAGACCACTTCAGCTGGAGGTAAAGCTCTCATCCTCAGGATATGGAGATACTCTCTAACCTGAGCAGGGTCCATTTCCATCACGAGATTAATGTGTGCCAAATTGTCAGGTTTTGCTTCCTTGCGGAAGATCTTCTCCATAGTTTCCTCAAGATATGGCACACAAATCTGCTGATTTACGCATTTGGATTTGCTTTCCGTCAACATTCTTTGCCACCGAATCAGCGGGACATTTTCTTCAACAACTCAACTATCATCACCGTTCTTAAGTAATCCAAAGATTTTTGGTTTTACGAATATTGTTATCCTCTTATGGTTTTAAATCCGCCTAACTTGGCAGGATCTATTTGAATTTTTTGTAAATCAAAAATTTGCAAAAATAAAACTGAATTCCAAAGTTCATCTCTTCATCATCCGAACTACTTACTGAAGGGCAAGCACCAAAGAATTACTTACTTCATTCACAGCGCGGGGGAGAGACAGAGAGGTGTGAGGAATTGCCCTATTGAGTAATGGGCTTTGAAACTTTCACGAGCTTTCTTCTCTATGGGTCGGTCAGCCGAGTCTTCCAGCAGGAGTTCCACGCCTTTTTAACCCACTTTTCAGTATCAATGAGTGCTGTGGGAACAACAACCCTTTCTTCGTCCCAAGCCTCGTTTGCTAAGCGGGCTCATAGTCCAAGTCTGATGGGGTAGCAGTCTTGGTTCGTTCTGTTCCCTTAAAGCATAGTTCCTTGCTGTATACCTCAAGTTCACACAATCTTACTCTTGGAGTACTGGTTCGTACGGGTCTCGAAACCAGTTTTGAAGTGAGTCTCCGAACCAGTTTTGGAGTACTGGTTCGTACATCAACTCGTTCTTCATTTTGTTCGGGTTCGGGTTCGGCAGATTCGGCTGGTTCGGCTGTACTCTCGAGTTCGATATCCGCAGGCTTTTCAACCGTTGGTGTATCGTCCTCTTGAGTCGTTGTAATGCGTGCCTTTGTTGGGTAGATTGAGTGGGTGGTCTTGAAGCTGATGCAGCAGCGGCTCTTGGTATCTTGCCGTTTGGCGTGTCTCCCCCTCAGGACGAGTTGGAGCGGAGCCCGGGTCGTCCTGGTGAGGTCTGGATGTAGATGCACGAACGGCCGGACGACAAGACTCTTGGATTTCGGTGCGTAGAGCAGTAATAGCACCCAAGATGTCATCTGTTGGGCGGTCTTCAAGTCAGTGAGCTCTTGGTCAATGTGGGCGCGGAAGACATCGAACTCATGACGAGTGACAGTGGGGATCTGAAGATTGCGGCGAAGAAGACCCTCAACTGAATCCTCCGGTTGGCCGTTGCATTGGATTCGACTAGCAGATTAGCATACAACATCGACATGAGTTCATCGGTGTTGTACTCATATCGATGTGGGGAATGGGGTCGATCTTCGGGGGGTGATGGTGGCGGAGGAGAGCCGCTGGTGCTTGGACGGCTTGAGCTTGGCTGTGAAGAGTCAACTTGAAGAGGAGTCGGTTCTTTAAGGCGCGTGACTTCACGAATTTGGCGCACGAAGGCTTCTCTTTCGGCTGTCATTAAGGCAACATGTTCAGCAAGGGTGTCTCTTGCCCTTTGTAAGTGAGCGACAATGATCGATTCGCCTTCCGGGGGTATAGAGAACGACGAAGATGGGGTTGCTGTAAGGGTAACACCGGGATCACTTAGATTTCCCGTTGACATAACAGTTGATTCAACTGTATGACCTACGTTCAGCATTGGCGTAGATGTAGCGCTGGTAGGATTTCCTGCCAATCCTCGTGGAATGTCCGGAATGGACATCACTATGGGAGTTCCGACTGGGCCACGGAGGCTCACAGTGTGTGTAGACTCGTGTCCCCTAGCGGGCTCTAGACTCGATGTGCATACAAACGAAGTCGAAGCAGGTGAATTACTGCTTCTTATTTCAATAGCTATGCCTCCCGAGTGGAGGGGAGCTAGATAAGGTGCTAGACTCACAAGTATCTTTGAAACTGTTGGCTGTTGGGAGCCTTCAGAGTGGCTAGGGGGGGCGTGCAATTGCGCTGCTAGGTCCAAAGCGACTTGTCCACTAGTCATACGCAACGAATGAGTATGGCTAGTTGACTCGGTTACCTGGTTGGGGGATATTGGACTCTCACTCTCTATCGTTTTTGTCTCCCCTTCGCTCATGCTCACTATTTCTTTTTCAACTTGTACTCCCTCCTCTCTCCTTATTTCTCCAATTGAGGTTTCAGGGAATATGTCAGACATAGATGGGGAGGATTGATTGGTTTCAAAGTCAAAGTCGAGTTGAGGTTCCTCATCAGAAGGTATGATTGGTGCGGAGGTGGGTGTACGGATGATTGGTTCGGGATTTGGTTCAGTTGAAGACTCTTCATTCCCAGAACTGGAATCGGTGATAGAGGGTTGTGGGCCGATGCGACTTACGGCTTGCTCTTCTATTTCTGCAGTTCGATGGCGATGATGGAGCGGTTGGTTATCAGAATCATCCTCATTCGATGATGAAGAGCGGGGGCGGACACGTTGTCGGCTGACTAGTGTTTTGAATCAGGGAGTTGGGATAATGGGTCGGGTGCGGGGGTTGTTGGAAGCAGTTGGGTTGGGGGGGGGGGCTGATCAGATGCACCTCCTTCGTCATGTCCCCTTGCATTACGCTCATCACGCTGGTCAGGATCCCCATGATCCTGAACCTGCTCTTCTACTCTAGGACCCTCACCTCCCTCAATATTTTCCTCATGGATCGGCTCTTGGGCAGGCGCAACCGGAGGTGGTTGGGCCATTAAGCCATGTCGCTCCCTATAGGCTAACACACTAGGTGCACTCTGATCAGCATAAGCGAGGAGTACTTCAGGGATAGGCATAGTATAGTTGAAGACCCGATCATTTAGGCGTAGAAATTTAAGGGCGTTGGTCAGGCCTAAAGGAGTTCCGACACGTCGCGGGATGGTTGGCTGGGAGACCATCACTGCTCGGATGAACAGCTGGAGGAAGCGTTGGAAGGGTACAAACGCCCAGTTACGTGAATTAGACTTGTCTTCTACGTGCTCGACGAAGTCTGTCCAGATTAGCATTGCGTAGTCGTAGTGCCGATTGTAGACGATTCCGTGGAAAATCCGCAAGACCGCTGCACTGGCCTTGTCCATTCCTGTGTGTTTGCTTGTGAGACAGCGGTTGACGATGGTAAATAAGGAGAACCATATTTGGGGCAGGTACATTCGCTTGAACTGCCTAGGGCTGTTTAATGGTTGTTCCGGGTCGTAGCCTAGGGCGCGAATATCGGCGCATAGTTCTTCGTCGGAAGCAAAGGCGTCGAACGGTCTTTCCTCAGTGGCCACCGGGAGACGAAGGATGCGGCGGATCCGGGCCGGTGTTAGGCGGGTGTTGTAGTCGTCGATTTGGGCTGTGAAGTGGTGATCGCCTTCAACCTCTTGGTATGTGAGCGAATACCAGAACTGTTGAAGGTAGAATACGGGGACCCGGTGGTCCAATGAGAATGCAAAACGTAGAGGATGACGTTGTAGGATGTCCAGTAATACTTGATGCTCAATGGTAGTGCTGAAGTCGAGGCGTTGATTGTTCGGTTTGAGTTCCCGGAGTTTGTCTTGAGGCATTAAAAGATCGTCTCGGTTGACGACATTTATGCTCGGTTCAGTTGAACGTTCATATGGCATCGGATGTTCATCGTCGGAAAGGTTTGGATCATTCATGGCTGCCATTGCTTGCTGAAATAAGATGGTTAGGCAAACCAAGTGTAAAGTTAGTGTACCGAGTCTTAAAAAAATGCTAAGTCTTTTTGTCGAGTCCCATTGGGTCGATAACAATTGTTATCGAGTGCAATGGGATCGAGGAAAAATGTGTTGTCGAGTGAAAGAGGATCGACAAAAAGACTTGTAGAAAAAAAAAGAAGAACAAACCTGTGGAAGGGATGTCGAGTCATTGAGAATCGAGAAGTACAAGTTATCGAGTGCTAAAGGATCGATGAAAATACTTAAAACCTTTTTAGAGGGTTATCGATCCATTTAGACTCGATAAACATTCAAAGAGCATGTTGTCGATTCTATGAGGCTCGATGAAAAGACTTGGAAAATCTAAGGGCATGTTATCGATCGAAATGCATTCGATGAAAAAACACTTTGAACAGTTTAGAGCATGTTATCGAACCAAAGGGACTCGATAAAAATACTTAGGGATTTTCATCGATCGATAGAAAGTCGATAAAAAAGGTTATCGAGTTCGATGGGATCGATAAAAACACTTAGTAGTTTAATCGATCCTTGGGGGGTCGATAAAAATTGTGATCGATTCCTAAGGGCTATATGGGAGTGTTATCGAGCCCTAAGAGTGCGATAAAAAGACTTAGTGAGGACGAAGGTGTTCTTGGTCAGATAAGAATGGCTCGATAAAAACTCAAAGGACCATATAAGACTCGATATAAAATCCATAAATCAGTCGAAAAAATTCTAAGTGCTCAGATTCCAAAAAGGGCCTAAAACTAAGGCAAAATCCTATTATTAGGTGCGATTAGTGATAGGGAACACTATTAGTAAAGCACTTAAGTCTAAAAACCATTATCTACCCACGATTTTGACTGATGAAGAGTCAAAATCGGAAAACCTATACTAAACCCCAAAACCGAACAATCACACTACATAAAACGGATCATGCAACGGTTTTAAGAACAAAGTGCAAGAATTAAAGATGATAAGGGGAGAATTACGAACCTGGTGATGCTTTCAGATCTGAAAAACTCTAAGTTTTGAGATTCTGATCTTTGAAGGCCAAGGACTTGAAGGGTTTTTTATTAGAGAGAAAGAGGGAAATTCAAACTTGTGAGGAAAGGTTTTGTGAGAGTGGGGCCCGATTTCTTTAAATAGTGGTCATCGGGTGATGACACGTGGCTGTGTGTGATAGGGCCGATGAAAAATTTCCCGTTATCGAGATGTCGATTGGGGAGGTTATCGAGCCAGAGGGGGTCGACAATCCACTGTTGTCGGGCCCTTGGGGGCCGAGAACCTGACTTGAAAAATAATAATAAATTAAATTTTTTTTGACACGAAAACATAAGGCTCCCCCTTAATATGTGCTAAAAGTGGCGTGCTCCCCCTAGGAATGTGAATGGATAGGAAACGTACCTTGTTGCTCCCCCTTGAACGATGAACCATGGTGATACACACAGCGAGGTAGAAAGAAAAATGAAAGAAAGATTGAAAATACGGAACTGTAAGATAAATGTCAAAATCTAAAAAAATGAGAAACCAAGTGTGATGCAGATTGACTCGAAGAGTAAATGTGCATAAACCCTTGGATAGACGTTTTTGAGGATTTTGGGACACACTGATTTGAGATAATCAGGTTTTAAGATTGAGCATTCCCTACTTGGATACTAGGAACTGGAATCATTTCTCATCCAGTGCTTTGGTAAACAAAATATAGTTCAATTGTACCTCTTTTGACGTGATCCTTGATAAAGTGATATTGAACGTTGATGTGCTTTGTCTTCGTGTGTTGAACCGGGTTGCTTTAAATGGCTATGGCGCTTTTGGAGTCACAGTAGATAGGAATCTTGTTGAACCAGAAGCCATAGTCTTTGAGTTGAGTGCGCATCCACAGTACTTGCGAGCAGCAGCTTGCGGCAGTGATATATTCGGCATCCGCGGTAGAGTTGGAGACGCAAGCTTGCTTTTTGGAGGACCAGCTGACCAGTTTGTCTCCGAGGAATTGAATGTGGCCCGAAGTGCTTTTGCGATCGAGCATGCATCCGGCGTGATCCGATTCTGAAAAGGCAGTTAGCTCGAAACCCGTATCCTTGGGATACCATAGGCCAAGATTAGGTGTACCTTTTAAATACCGGAAAATCCGTTTGATCGCACTAAGATGAGATTCCTTTGGAGATGCTTGATATCTCGCGCATAGACAGGTGGCAAACATTATGTCCGGACGACTAGCCGTAAGATACATGAGAGAACCAACCATGCCCCGGTAATTTTTAGAGTCCACATCTTTTCTCGAAGGATCAGCGTGTAGTTTTGAACCCGGGGACATGGGTGTACCAATCGGAGTACATGACGTCATGTTGTATTTACACAACATATCCGAGATGTATTTTGATTGGTTGATGAAAATTCCCGTAGAAAATTGTTTAATTTGAAGGCCAAGGAAAAAATTCATCATTCCCATCATGCTCATGTTAAATTTTGCAATCATGAGTTCATAGAACTCTTTGCATTGCTGTGGGTTAGTCGAACCGAAGATGATGTCATCCACGAACACTTGAATGAGCATAATGTCACCTTTGTCCTTTTTAATGAAAAGAGTTGGATCAATCTTACCTTTGGAGTATCCATTTTTCACTAAGTAGGTTGACAGACTATCGTACCAAGCACGCGGGGATTGCTTCAAGCCATAGAGGGCGTTGTCCAGAATGTAGACATGATCTGGTTTGGAGGAGTCGACAAACCCGTCGGGTTGAGAGGCATAGACTTCTTCACGTAGGACACTGTTTAAGAAGGCCGTCTTGACGTCCATTTGGAAAACGACAAAGTTCTTGTGTGCCGCGTAAGCCAAGAACATCCGAATGGCTTCAATGCGGGCTACGGGTGCGAATGTTTTGTCGTAGTCGATGCCTTTTTGTTGGCGGTATCCCTTTGCGACAAGTCTGGCTTTGTTGCGTATAACGACTCCATCTTCGTCTTGTTTATTCTTGAAGATCCATTTCGTGCCGATAATGGTCTTGTTTCGAGGACGGGGAACAAGGCGTCATACTTTCAGGCTCTCAAACTGATTGAGTTCTTCTTGCATGGCGACAATCCAATCGGGATCATTCATTGCTTCGAGAATGGATGTGGGTTCGATCTTGCTTATAAAAGAGGAGAACATGCAATCATTGGCCGAGGCGGAACGCGTTGTAACTGGTCGGTTCGGATCTCCGATAATTTGTTCAACAGGATGAGAGCGGGTCCATTGGGTTGTACGAGGAAGTGGTTGAAATGCATTTGGATCCGGGGTTTCATCTTGATAAGAACCTAACGGAAGATCTTGAAGAGATTCCAAGGTTGGTGGCACGTTTGATGATCTTGTGGCACTTGTGACATCCGTAGGGGTCGAAGTGGATGGTGGGGGAGAGGATGTCGGTTTCGAAGAATTTGGTTGAACAGCCGGTTGAGGTTCAGCTGGAACGAGAGGAGCATCCGATGAAATAGTTTGATCGGGAGGAGCAATTGTAGATGTGCTTGGAGATGCAACAGTTGAGACGGTTTCCGTTGTAATTGGTGGTCCGGAAAGATTTGTGGTCTCGGCAATCTCCAAGGTAGGCGGGGAATCTGTAGAGAAGTATCAGTGGATGGTCTAAAGTAATCCGAGTAGAAGTACTCGAATAAGTCATCCAGATTTGACATGGCGGTTTTGGACGTTGAAGGTTCAGCGAGGTTGGGAGCAGGTTCCGAACGAATGTGATCGGAAGCTAATATGCTTTGAGTCTGCATTGGGCCGCACAAGTCCATATGAATGAGTTGAAGAGGTCGAGTTGTGCTGTGAACTAACTTGGGTTTGTGAGAGACCTTCTTCATCTTTCCCATCTCGCATGCGTCACAGAGATGCGGTTTGTCGAATTTAACAGTTGGGAGGCCGGTGACTAATCCTTGGATGGAGAGGGGATTGATTTTCTTGAAGTTCAAGTGAGATAAGCGACGATGCCAAAACCTGGTCTTTGGACTAGAAACGTTTGATAGTAGACAAACACTTGAGGGTGCGTTTACAGAATTTTCCAATGCTCAACAAGTTGTGGCTTAGCCCTTGTACATAAGAGACGTTGGAAATGGTGATGTTGTTTTGAATGATATCACCATATCCTTCAATCGGTGCCAAGTGATTGTTGCCAAATTTGACGAATCCGCCCTTCTTTTCAGTGTAGTTGGCAAGCAGCTCCTTTTGTCCGGTCATGTGTTTGGAGCATCCGGAATCTAAGTACCACACATGACCGATCTGCACAAAATCAGGCAGATTTGGGTACCCATTTGTACATGGGTCCATCATGGTTAGTTGACATTGCACCCTTGGGTACCCACTTGTGGTGAGACTTATGGGCGTTAGTCATTTGATTTCTCGGACCCGATTTAGAAATGGATGATGAATGATAAAATTTGTGATTAAATGAATTATGCATGTCCGGAAAATAACCATAACCATAATCAATAGAAGGTTTACGAACAAAATCATCCACACCGCAATTAGAACAACAAATTTTATCACGAGAAAATTTGGTTTAATGTCGAAAGAAATGAATTTGATAAGGAAAACGAAATCTAGAATTGTTTCTTTTGACATTAGAATGTAAAAAATCGTCTTCTTTGCAGGGTGTTGACTTTGTAGAACGCGTGCCCTTTTTGACCCAAACTTGTTTGGTTTCTAAAATATGAACCGCTGAAACATTGAAAGGAACACGGTTAGTATGGTTTTGGAAGACATGATTGGTTTTCTTTGGAGTGGTTTGATTTTGACTCGTGGAACACTCCTTTGGTTCCGTAGGCAATGAAACTGATTCCATAGGTTGTTTGCCTTTGTCTAAAAACTCTGTGTGCTTTGGAAGTACAGGATTGAAGTCAAACTCATCACACATGTCATTTAAATACTCGTCCGAGTCAAGTAAAGATTGGTTAGAAAGGGCATCTAATTCAGCATTGATTTGTTCGTCGGAATAGGAACATTTTTGTTTTGGAAGATTGGAATTTGGGTCCATTTTAAACAACTCTTCACAATTATTTAAATAATTGCTAACGAAGGCTTTTCAAGTTGAAATGTTTGAAATAGTATCATTGTCATTAGTTTTGTTCAGTTGTAAAGTCTCGTTCTCAAGTTGTTGTATTTTAAATAAAAATGATTCCTTTTCCGTTTCCGCCAAAGAACGTTCAGTTTCCAACACTCGTTCGAGTTGAATAATTTTCTTTTCTAAAAATAGAGTGGGAATGTACGGTTTACATTCAGGAATCTTGTTTTGAAGTTCTTCGGCAGAATATGATGGAAAGTAGTTTGGAAGAGATTCACTTGAAGATTCCTCTTCTACTATTTGAGGATAGCAGAAGGGTATTTGAAAATAGTTTTTGTTTTGTCTCTTCCAATCTTCTCTTTCCTCAACACTAGGGTCCGACTTCATAAATTGAATTTGGTATCTGGACCAAGGTTCAGATATTCGAATTTATAAATCGTCGGAGTATTATAGATAGCCTTTGCTAAGTGTTTCGGGTTTTCAAAACCTAATCCGGCTTTAGAGCTTAAATCTTTCGGTGCATTTAAGTGAATAGTGTGTTCAGTTTGACCAAGCTTGTAAAGTTTAATTCCAAATTTTCGAGTTTTTCTAATAGATCTTGTCTTTGAAAACTGACAAAGTCAAACTTTGATGAAAATTTGGCAGTCTCATTCCTAGATGATTGAAGTTGAAGAGTGAGATCAGATATTTGTTGTTGAAAAAGATCATTTTCTTCTTTTAAAACCATTTTCTCCGTTTCGATATTGTGTGCTATACTTTGAGAATTGACAAGGTCGGTTTGCATAAGAAGCAATTGTTTATGGTTATTTTCTAGGCTTGCTTCTAAATTGGAAACCAAGAGTTTCTCGGTTTTCGATTTGGAATGTAATTCTTTTAATTGACACATTAAATCATGCATTTGAGATACGAAAGAGTCATAGTCAGAAGGGCTTACCTCGGGTGTGTAGTCGGAAGCATGAGAAGGAGTGTCATCAGAGTAAGCCATCAAGCTGAAATGTGCTTGAGTATCCCCTTCCATGTCATTTTCATCATCTTGATTAAGCCATTGTTCATCTTCAGCTAGAAGAACTTTACCGGCTTCTTTTTGTTTAGACAACATTAGTTTGTAAGTGAAGTAGTTGGAGTCCTTAACTATTGGCTTCTTGCATTCCCTTGCATAGTGACCAGATTTGCCACAGTTGTAGCATAGGCTTCTCTCACCCTTGAACTTGTCTTCTGACTTGGGTGTTGGGTGTAGTTCTTCTCTTCTTGGTTTTGGTTCAAACAGGGCCTTTCGCTCATGATTATTAGATCCCGAGGCATACCTTTGTTGGTTGGGATTCGAGCGACGTGAGAACTTTTGTTGAAAAGATCTCGTAAGGAAAGCCAGTTGTTGTTGAAGTTTGGCAATTTCGGGATCATAGTCAAAATCTTCGTCTTCTAGTTCGGGAAACATCTCTTGAGGAGTGGAAGAAGAATATTTTGCCATCAACGCGATTGGATCCGGGTTCTTCTTTGAATTTAACCCCATTAGTTCGAGAACCTCCTCTTCGTCTTGTTGAAGGGTTTCATAGACTTCATGAAGATCAAGGTCAGCAAGATATTTGCTGTGTTTGATTTGATTAGCAAACCGCGCGCCATTCCGGTTGAAGATTGCTAACAAATTTAACGTTGTTTTCGATCTTGGTCTTACGAATTTCGTTCTTGCTTAGTTCGTTTACCAGTTGTACAAAACGGGTATATGTGTTCGTAAGACTTTCTCCATCTTTTGCCTTGAATTCTTCATATTGAGAGATGCAGTTGGTGATTTTGAGTTGTATGCCAATCTTCGTTCCAAGCATGAACTTCTCTATGACCTCCCACATTTCTTTAGCCGTCTTCTTGTGGCTATCAATGCTCATATAGGTTTCATTTGGGAGGCTCATAAGTAGATAAGAACGGGCAAGTTGGTCACCTCTCATTATCCTCTTCTCGTTTGCATCCCATGTACTTTTGAGTTTTACTTCCCTTCGTGCGAGCGTAGGAGGAGTATTGTTTGGCATAGCTGGAAACTCCTGATAAAAAATTGGAGGAGGACCTTCTTTGATTGAACGCATGATCTCATCGGCATAGTCATGGCGTTCAACGAAATCAAGGAATCTATCCTTCCATTAAAGAATATTCTCCCGGGAAGAGAATTGGAGGTTTGGTGTCTGATCCAATAGCCATTGCTTCACGAGTGGTCATTGTACTTTTTGGGTGGACCTCGATCAATGAGTTTTTAAAAATTTCTGAGTTGTCGCTTGAAACAGTAGGTTATTATCGAGTGACAAAGGGAATCGAGAAAAGAAATTATCGATATGGGTCTAAGAATTTGTTGTCGGGTGTGAATTACTCGATAAAAGCAGCGTTATCGAGTGACAGAAGCTCGATAATAAAATATGTCGAATGAAATTAGACTCGATGAAAAACCTTTTATCGAGTGAAGGAGGCTCGACAAAATATTGTTGTCGACAGAACAAGGTTCGATAAATAGAATTTTGATCGTTCGATAACCTCAGTGTTCTCGATTTAATTTAATTTGATAAATTTTGAGCAACAACTAACTTAAAGAATTCTCGAATCTAGAGTACTCGATCAAAAACTTCTCGATTCAAACAGGACTCGATAAAAAAAATCTAATTCTGAGTTTTCTGAAATTTGATAAACCAGAAAACAAAAACATAGGGTTCTTGACTAAAAAGAACTAGTCTTTTTATAGACAAGACTATCTGGGTTTTTGAGTTTCTTATTCGTTCAATTACAGAAAGTATCAAGATTACGAGAGTTTAAGATTTTACTAAGGAATTTTTTAGTAAGAAAAGCTGCAGTAGTCACAAGTTCCTGAGTTTTCTTATGTAAAGAAATTCAAAAGTAAAGAAAATAAACTAAAGTAATTTTAATTTAAACAGATTTAAATTTAAAAAGGAGTCGACAAAAAATAATAAATAAGCAGTTTGAATCGATAAATCTTCAAGTAACAGAAAGATGTTATCGAAAAAAATTCAACAAGTCAGTTAGAAAGATTAAATCGATAAACACATAGACATCATCATGCGATAAAAACACAAAAACAGATATCAAATCGATAAAACCTATTTGAACAGCAGAACATATCGATGAAAATATTTGAAAAAAATTATGATGCAATCGACAAAAATTTAGGTTGGTGTTTTATCGGGTTTAGCATGAATTAGTGGGACTCGATGAAAAATCAATGAATAGAAGGACTCGATGAAACATCAAACGACAGCAGAAATTCGCAGAAAAACAATAACTTTACCTTCTGTTTCGTGGTTTGCTCAGAAAATCGTAAAAACTCGTGATCTCAGGCTCTGATACCACTTGTTGATCCCACTATAATAAGCACAATGACAATAAACAGTTAATAGCAAAGTGATATGACACGAACAATGATTTAAAGAACTTACGTATTCATATATCTCTTGAATGTATGTTAATCGATTACAATCAGATTCAGCACTCTCTCTATGTAATATGAATCGACTAGCCCAAAAGGAAAACCCTAACGTTCTATTTATATTGCAAATCCAATTAAGGAAACAAAGAGTTTAAGGAATTATAAACTTCCTTTTACAATCAAGCATATCTTTTCCTTATTTTGACACAATTAAATAATAATAGACCTAACAATAAAAAACCATGTTGGATCATGCCATATTTTTATTCCCCTCCCCCAAACTAGAACTGTACATTGTCTTTGGGTACAAGAGGCCTGTATTTGCATGAGAAAAGAATTAAAGGCCTACATCATTCCTCAACTTAACCTAAAACATGGATCTATTTGTGTTCCCAAGCATATATCAGTTAGTTCTAGCAAGAACTACATAAATGAATGAATGAGGAAACTGTGGGAATTACCAAAGCTATATATGCATGCAGATTTGATCTTTATATGTACTAGTTGCAAATAAAATAAATCTAAAATTATCAAAACATTTTCCTAGATAGAAAACACAAAAAATAAAAACTAAAAATGGAGCTAAAAGGAAAATGATTAAACTTGTCCTACTACTTCATAGTAGGTAGTGTATTGGTGGATGGTACGGCAGTTGCCTTTCTGAGCTTCCTGCATTCTGCTTCCAACTTAACCTTTTCAGCTTTCATTTCTCTCAATCTCTTATGCAGCTTCAATCTCTTGACATTTTCACTAGCCATCACTCCAGTTCTGATCTTCTCCACAAACAACTTGATATTCTCAGCCTTCACCTCCTTTCTCTTTTTTGATTTTCCTCTGTCCTTTATCCACTAACTCAGTTTTCATCATCTCACCTTCTTCTTTGCTGAATAGATCTTCATTGTGGTTCACCTTCTTTGACCTGCTATGAGAAAAAACAATAGAATTTTTTTTTTCACAGATATGGAACTATCATGAGTCGTGGGTGATACATAGTGTTTAACAAAGTTTTTCCAATCATTAGTATCAAAGGACAAATTGGCGACCTTGAAGGTTTTATAGATGAAATCAGTATAGGCTTCCAAATCAGTCTCAGGCATCTCGAGAAATTTCTTAGTATCAGCCAAACATGACTTAGATGTAGTGTGCACAAGGGTATCACACTCAGAATGTATGTGAGGTGAGAGACCTAAAAACGTATTTATGGCTCTGTCAAAAGTTGAGACATTTCTTTGTGGCTCTGTGGATGTGACGTTCTTATCTTCTAAGGGACTTTTATTCTGTTGAATATAGGGACTAATCCCCTTAAGGTCATCAATGGTCCATCCTAAAGCTTTTATGTGCAACTTCAGCATGTCCACCAACTTCTTTTCTTGATGCAAATCTAGGGTAGATGGTATGATGACAGACAATTTGCCTTCCTCTCCTAGATAAGCGTAATATAAACGAGATGGGAGTTGCTTTAATTCCAGGTCAGGTGGAGATACTATTGATGGGGTGAAACTTTTATGTTCAATACTCTCCAACAACTCAATTGCTGCACAATCTATTGGGACAATATCATTCTCATTTATTCCTAACTCCTCAACAATTTCATTCTCATTTATTCCTAACTCCTCAACAATTTCTCTTTCTATTTCATCATCCTCTTCCTCCAACTTACAAGCCTTTCTCACTCCCTCCTCATAACAAGATGACTCAATTTCATCTATCATTGAGCATTCTTCCAAGTAATCAGGGTATTTCAAAGAATTGAAAACATTAAATGTGATTTTTTGGTCTTGAAGTCTCATAGTCAACTCTCCCTTTTGTACATCAATCAAAGTTCTTCCGGTGGCTAAAAAGAGTCTTCCTAAAATCATAGTAATGTCTTTATCAGCATCAAAATTTAAAATGATAAAGTCTGCCGGAAATATGAACTTATCAACCTGTACAAATACATCTTCTATCTTTCCCTTAGGATAGGCAACGGTCTTGTCGGCCAATATGAGTGCGATTGTAGTGGGTCTTGCCTCTCCTAATCCTAAGGTGTTGTAAACTGATAAGGGAAGGAGGTTGATACTTGCACCTAGGTCACACAAAGCTTTCCCAACTTCCTTTCCCCCAATAGAATAGGAATAGTAAAACTTCCCGGATCATTTAGCTTTAGGGGTATTTTGTTGGTAAAAAGTGCACTACATCCTTCAGTAAAATTGACGGTCTCATATTCAGTCAACTTCTTCTTCTTACTAAGGATGTCTTTTAAAAACTTGGCATAACTAGGCATCTGCTCAATTACTTCAACAAGGGGTATGTTAATATGCAATTGTTTGAACACATCCAAGAACTTCTTAAACTCTTGTTCGTCCTTTTGATTCCTTAACCTGTGGGGTAATGTACATAGGGAGGAACATGTTTTATAACAACTTTGCTTAGAGGTGAGTAAGATGGGTCTAGTATGCCCTGGGTTTTGGTGCTCTTTTTATGAGATGGGGTCACAACAGTTTTCTGAATAGGATCCACTAGAGATGGTAGGGTAGTGTCAGGATTTGATGGGACATAAGTGATGACCTCAGAAGTTTTGTCATCTATAGGCTTGTCAGTCTTAACAGGTTCCAAAACTTTAGTATTGCTTTTAGGCACATTATCTTTTTGGACTAGTCCTATTAAGTCTTTTCCACTTCTTAATGTGATGGCCTTAACATGTTCTTTTCCTTAGTCTCTAGGGACTTCCATGTTACTTGGTAAGGTTCCACTGTCTCTGTTGTTCTGGCTTAAAGCAATCTGACTGAATTAGGTTTCTAGGTTTCTGATTGATGCCTGAGTCTGAGCTATTGTGGCATTCTGTTGGGCCATTGCTGATTGAGTGTGGGTTATGAACATTTTCAACGTATCTTCCAATGATGAAGGGTTATGTGGAGGTGGAGATGGTGTCGCTTGATATGGCTGTTTATTTTGAAAATTCTATGGTTGCTGAGAATTTGAGCTGCTTGAATGGTTTTGAAAATTTCCTTGCTGTTTAGATGCAAGTGGATTTAGACATGGACTGCTCCAAAAAAAAAGTTTGGGTGTTGTTCCAGCTTGCATTGTACTTGTTGGAGTAGGGAGCAGACTTATTATGAACATAATTTACATATTTTGAATTTTTAGGACAATGTTCATAAGAATGTTCCCCTCCACAACAAACACATTGCATTGATAAGACTGGACAAGGTGTAGTGACAGTCGGTTGTGCTCCTTGGCCAGAAGTAATGTTTTTAAGAATATTAGCCATGGAAGCAAGCTGAGCTGTAATAGCAGTATATGCATCTACATCATGAATTCCAACAGCCTTCTTTTAGGTTGCAGCCCGTGGATCAGCCCAATGTCCATTGTTTTCAGAAATTTTTTCAAGCATTGCAAATCCTTCATTGTAGGTCTTGGATGTGAAGGCCCCTCCTGCAGTCGCATCAAGTATTTGTCTTAAAGTGGCATTTAAAACATTGTAAAACGCCTCGAGTTGAATGCAGTATGGAATGCCATGGTGAGGGCATTTCCTTAACAACTCCTTAAACCTTTGTGGATCCCAAAATATGATCAAGTACGTATGATTTAAGCAAGAACACGAAGAACACAAGAATATAATGAAGAACCTAAGTCGGATATCTCATTTTAATATAATGTTGATTACAGTAAACAATAATGGCTCTTTCTATCGGCTCTTTATCTCGACTAGATTCTAAGGAATGACCCTAAACCCCTATTTAAATTGATAGGACTAATCTATATAAGAAAGGTAAGAGTTTAAGGAATTATAAACTTTCCTTTTACAATTAAGCATATCCTTACCTTATTTTGGCACAATTAATTAAAGTCTTAACAATCTCCCCTTGTGGTAAAATAAGCATTTCATCTTCTTAGCTCGAACATGCCTTCGAATCTCCGTAGGGTCTGACGGTAGATCAGGCGCTTGTCAATCAAGTTTATTGTGTCCAAAGTATTCTCTCTTTGACTGAGAGACATGTTGATAGTATTCCTCCGATCTGAACTAATCTCCGCAGTCAGTGTGTTTCGTATTCCCCATAATGTTCCATCTGAATAAGCAGCTATCTCATTGAATCTTAGGAACTTCTTCCGTCTATTTACGTGCATGTATACAACATCGTGAGTAGGCTTTGTAAGAATAGTCATTACTTACAAAGTCTGAAGATTTGGGATATCTTGATTTGGTTTGGAGAGATACACTTTCTGTTGTTCGCTCTAAACAGCTCTTTGAAGATCATGAAGGTAACTATACCTTAGCTCTTTTTGAATGTGCCGTACGACTGCTCTTAGAGCTCTTTGTTCATCAAACGACCTTCTGGTTTTGTCTCTTAGATCAGTGTACAATGTCTCCATACCCACCACATCAAGGTTAGCAAAATCTGCCTCAGAGAAGAAGTATAACTTTCCATCTTCTCTCCTTACTTTGAAAGTCGAAAACATCACTTGAAAGACTTTATCATATCCAATTTTCATGATGTTGACGTCTTGTGCCTCGAAACCACTTCTTCCGGATCTCTTGCTCTCATCTTTAGCATACTCACATACTCTCTTACTTGACCTGAATTCATTTCCATGATTAAGTGTAAACGAGCCATATCATCCGGTTTCTTCTTATCCACGAATATCTATTGCATAGTTTCTTCTAGATAAGGAATTCGGATTTGTTGATTTACCCATCTTGACTTTCTTTCTGAGAGAATTATTTGCCAACGAATTTGGTGAGGCAGCAAAGTTGGTTCATATGAAGTTCCCGGAACATAGTTGTTTTCGGCGTGCCATAAGTTCACATAGTCTTCTTCTCTCAGAACAGGTTCATACGTATCTCTAAACCAGTCTTTCACTGAATTCCTTAAGTTCTGAACATGAACCCGTTCTTTTTTGATAGATTCTGGTTCAACAGCTTGCGATATGCTCCCAAAGTCGATATCTGCCGTGGGCTTTTCAACCATTGGCTGATTAACTTGTTGTTGCGTGGGAGATGGAGTAGTTTGCGGTCTTTGACGAGATGGCGGTGCTGAGGTAGATGGGTTGGGATTTGTTGAAGTAGATAGTCGAACATGAGCTTGAGCTCTTGTAGCCTGGCTGCGTGTCTCCTCCTCAGGGCGATTAGGAGCAGACTCCTGATTGTCCTAATCAGGTCGACGACGTGGAACAGTAGCCGCTGGGCGACAAAATTGTTGGATTTCGATGCAGAGAGCAGTAATCGCACCAAGAATATCATTTGCTGTATTCTTTTGTTCAGTATGCATCTCTTCAAGTTTCATTTCTACATGAACTTTAAAAAGGTCAAACTCATGGCGAGTGACAGCGGGGATCGCCATATTACGTCGTAGAATACCCATGAGATTATCTTCAGGTAGACCTCTAGCCGTGACTTCAGCAAGTAAGTTAGCGTAGAGCATGGACATTAGGTTGTCGTTGTTGAACGCAGATCTTGCGGGTGATGGGGAGGAGGTCGAGGAACAGAAAATTCATCTTCTTTAGAATCAGAATGTCTCGGAGGCGGGGGCGGAGAATGACTTGTGCTAGGCTGGGAGGAATTGGCTTGATTTGGATTAGACGGTCGGGAGCCAGAAGCGTCGAACATTTGACGGACTAGTTCGCGTATGCGTTCCTCATGAGCAAGTAGAACATCTTGAGCTCTCTTGAAGTGAGCTTCAACATAAGCTTGAGTCGCAGGATTGATCGTGAAAGTTGGTGGAGCAGAACCTGTGTGACCTTAGAACACCCGTGGATATCAAAGTTGAATCAACTGTGTGACCTACTTTCATCGATGGCATTGATGTGGCGCTGGTAGGATTTCCTCCCAATCCTCGTGGAATGTCCGGAATGGACATCACTATGGAAGTTCCGACTGGGTGACGGAGGCTCTCAGTGTGTGTAGGCTCGTGTTGCCTAGTGGGCTCTAGACCCGTTGTGCATACAAATGAAGTCAAAGTAGGTGAGATACTACTTCTTGTTTCAATAACCATACCTCCCGAATGGAGGGGAGATAGATAAGGAGCTAAACTCACAAGCATTTCTGAAACCGTAGCCTGTTGTGAGACGACGGAGTGGCTGGTGGGGGTGTGCAGTTGCGCTGTTAGGTCCACAACGTCTTGTCTACTAGAGACACCCAACGGATGAGTATCAATAGAGGACGCGGTTACCTAGCTAACGGTAGAAGGTATCTCACACTCATTCGTATTTATCTCCCCACACACATACTCACATCAAAATTTTCAACTGATACTCCCTCCGTTCTCCTTATTTCTCCAACATTCGACTCAAATAGTGGTTCAGAGGTGGGTATGAATGGTTCAAAGTCGAAAGTTTCAAAATGTGCCTTAGAATCAGTGGCATCATCAGATGAGGGTTCTTGGATTGATGGTTGAGGGCCGATTCGTCTAAGCGCATCGTCTTCGGCGGTAGAAAGTCTTCTTCGGCGACTTAGGGGTTGAGCATCCGATTTTTCGTCGGATGAAGATGAGGAAGGACGACGACGTATACGACTACGACTAGGACTTACGAGCATTTTTAATCTAGGAATGCGTGCCGTAGGTTGAGAGGTAGTGGCAACTGATGTGCCAGTTTGAGGTGGAATGGGGACAAGCTGAAGTTGAGGAGCACCACCCTTGTCATTATCACTCACATTGTCTCTTCTCTCAATGCCCTGTTCAGGATCCCCTTGATCCTGAACCTGCTCGTCTAGTCTATGACCCTCTCCCAACTCAGGATGTTTCTTGTGGGTTGGATCTTGGGCAGGCTCTCCTGGTTGTTGAGGAGCCATTAAGCCGATGCTCTCCCTGTATGCTATCACACAAGGTGGAGTCTGATCAGCTAGAGATAATAGGGCTTCCGGAATGGGCATGATAAATGGGAATCTATGGTTACATAGCTTTAAATAATTTTGAGTAAAAATGGGGACAAGTGGTGTGCCAGCGCGTCTTGGAATCTCTTGGCGTGTTTGCATCATGCAATGGATGATTAGTTGAAGGAATCGTTGGCAAGGAAGAAAATCACGATCACGGGCGTTATGTTTATCGGAATAGTCCACGAGATCATTCCATATAAGTGCGGCATAGTCGTAATGATGGCTGTAGATGATCCCGTGGAAAATGCGAAGGACCGCAGTGCTGCCTTTGTCCATACTGGTATGTATCCCCGTAAGATATTGATTAACAAGAGAAAAACAGTAAAATAAATATGAGGGAGATGCATCCTCTTGAACTGTCTAGTGGCGTTGAGCATTTCGTCATATTCTAATTTGCGAAAGTCATGACAGAGTTCCTCCTAAGTAGGAGGATCTTCAAAAGTATCATGACCGGGGACAGCATTGGCAGCCGGTAGACGAAGAATGTGGCGAAGTCTTGACGGTGTGAGCTTGGTCACAAACTCATCGATTTGAGCTGTGAAGTGGTAGTCGCCTTCTAGTGGATGGTAAACCATGGTGTGCCAGAATTGTTTAAGTAGAAGGCCAGGACCCGGTGTTCAAGATTGAACGCAAACCGAAAGGGATGTCGCTTTAGTATCTCCATGATGACAGGGTGTTCCAGCCGCATGTCCAGGTTGAGACGGTGGTTGGTAGGCTTAAACTTCTGTATGGCATCCGGGGCATCAAGATATCATCCCGGTTAGCTACGTTGATGCTGGGTGGCGTAGATCTCTCGGAAGGCATTGGGTTCTCATCATCAGAGACATTTGGATCATGAATTGCCGCCATTGAAACTGAAATGATAGTGTTAGTGAACCATGGAAAAGAAGTAAGTTCAATGGTTGTTGACAAAATACACAAAGTCTGGATGTCGAGTGAGGAAGGGTGACATAAATAGATGTCGAGATTATATGGTTCGATAAAAAACTTTGTAGTTGCAAAGAAAGATGCAAGTGAAGATGTCGAGCCTTATCGGGTCGATATACATATATGTCGAGTACAAAAGGGTCGACATAAACACTTGGAGGTTTCTGAGAAATACAATGAAACTGAATGAGGTAATATGTGCCGACATAAATTTATATCTAGTGAAACGGAGTCGACCAAAAGACTTATGAAAGTTCAAAGATCAAACCTGTGTTGGTCGACAAAAGACTTGTCGATTGAAACATGCTCGAGATAAACACTTAGGAAAAATTAGAATAAAGCATGAATGATGTCGATACAGAAAGAGGCGATAAGAAATCTTTTCAGGTCATATTGACTCGATAAGAACACTTGAGAAAAAATTAGCATTTAAGAACAAGCATGTCGAGATTTCAATACTCGACAAAAGTTCTTGTCGGGCCTTAAGGGTTTGATAAAAACACATGTAAAATGATGAAGGCAAACTTGTCGGGTCAAGAGGACTCGAGGAAAACACTTAGAGATTTATGAAGGTGGACTTGTCAATCCTTTGTTACTCGACAAGAAATCTTGTCGGGTCTTAAGGACTCGATAAGTCTTCAAAGTTTTTGAAATAAATGCTAGGTGTTCCAGTCTGACAAGTTTATCTAATTTGGACCCAGAGCCAAAAATTTCAAATAAAAGCATTAAAAGCCTAGATCTAGGGTCGATGAGGGTCGCCTAACACATTTAAAACTAACCCTAAGGTCTAATAAGGCCAAAACATGCAGAAATCACAAAAATCGGTAATCCAAGGGTTTTGGAAACCGAACAGTTTAGCATCAAATAACCTAACATGCAATGGATGAAATCAAAAATTTCAAGAATTAAAGTGGTTCCAGAAGTGATTCCGAACCTGATGATGTAATCGGATTTGAAAAACTCGAAGATTTGAGAACTAATTCTTGGAACAATTGTGCTCGGGTGAGTTTGAGAGAGAAAAAAAGCGGGCACTTGGAAAGCGTGAATAGTGCAAGTGGGGGCCCGAGTTTAAATAGTGGGGTCATCAGGCGATGACATGTGGAAAATTTTTTATCGGGCATCTGACGTCGTCAAAAAGATGTCGTGTGAGGGTTTTGTCTAGCCTTTGTCCCTCGACAAGAATTCTTGTCGGGTCTTACAGGTTTGACAAGTGTAAGCTGATTTAAAAATTGGTATGCTAAAAATCTAAGTGCTCCCCCTTGATTAGTGCCTAAGATAAGAAAAATTTACCTGTCCGCTCTCCCTTGAAAACATAAAGGCTAGAAGAAAACAAACATCAAGACAAAAAAGACATAGACTTGACGAAAATTGTACAAGACCAAAAATAAATTGAAAATACAGAACAACTAATAAAGTTTTTAATCCACAAAACGAGAATTCAAGAATGATGAAGATTCACTTTAAGAAGGTGAATGTGCATTGAAACTTGAATGAGCTTTTTGTGTATTTTGAAAAGACTGATTGTAAATCAGGTTTTGAGATTCAGCATGCCCAACTTGGACACTAGGAACTGGAAGCATTTCTCATCCAATGCCTTTGTGAACAGGTCGGCAAGCTGAAGTTCTGTATTAACAAAATATAATTTGATCGTACCTCTTTCTACCTGGTCTTTAATAAAATGGTACCGGACATCGATGTGTTTTGTCTTGGTATGTTGGCCAGAATTGCTAGAGATGGCAATGGCGCTCTTTAAATCGCAGTAAATGGAAATTTTGTTGAACCAAAAGCCATAGTCTTTGAGTTTCGTGCACATCCATATGAGTTGGGAACAGCAGCTTGCGGCATCAATGTACTCAGCTTCCGTAGTGGATGTGGAGACGCAAGTTTGCTTCTTCGAGGACCAACTCACTAATTTGTCTCCCAAGAACTGAATGTCGCCCGTCGTGCTTTTTCGATCAAGCATGCATCCGGCGTGATCAGCATCTGAAAAAGCAGTTAACTCGAAACCCGTATCCTTGGGATACCATAGGCCAAGATTAGTAGTACCTTTTAAATATCGAAAAATTCGTTTAACAGCACTAAGGTGAGATTCTTTGGGAGATGCTTGATATCTAGCGCATAAGCATGTAGCAAACATTATGTCCGGTCGACTAGCCGTTAAATACATTAAAAAGACAACCATTCCCTGATAGGTTTTGGAATCTACTGTTTTTCCTAAGGGATTAGTGTGTAGTTTTGAACTTGGAGACATGGGAGTTCCAATCGGAGTACATGTCGTCATGTTATATTTATGTAACATATCCGAGATGTATTTTGATTGGTTGATGAATATTCTCGTTGAATTTTTTTTTACGTGAAGACCGAGGAAGAAATTCATCACTCCCATCATACTCATATTACACTTGGCAATCATGGGTTCAGAAAAATTCTTACACTGATTTGGGTTAGTCGAACGGAAAATGATGTCGTCTACATAAATCTGAATAAGCATAATATCACCATTCTCCTTTTTAATGAAAAGAGTTGGATCGATGTTACCTTTGGAGTACCCGTTTTTCACCAAGTAGTCGGAAACACTGTCTAACCATGCGCGCGGGGCTTGTTTCAAGCCGTAGAGAGCCTTATCGAGAATGTACACATGATTCGACTTCGAAGGATCGACAAACCCGTCGGGTTGAGTAACATAGACTTCTTCACGAAGTACGCCACTTAGGAAGGCTGTTTTGACATCCATTTGGAAAACCACAAAGTTCTTGTGTGCCGTGTATGCTAAGAACATTAGAAAAACTTCAATGCCGGTGACAGGGGCGAATGTCTCGCCATGGTCAATACCTTCTTGTTGACGGTATTCTTTTGCGACAAGTCGGGCCTGTGTATAAGTTAATTACTGTTATCTGTGTGTTTAGTTTGATAGAATAGTGTGCCTGTTCTTTTCCGCATCAAACTATCTGTGTGTAAATTTTTAATATTTATATTAAAAATTTAAAAAGAGTATATTCTGTGTGTTTTATATTCAACCCCCCCTTCTACAAAACCGTCTCTTAGTTAGCCATCTCTCTTTGGGGACTAACAAGTGGTATCAGAGCAGTTGGTTTAATTCAATAAACCAGATCTGTGATGGCTACTACCTCAAATGTTGATGGTACCTTGTAGACCTCTTCCAGTATTACATATGATTTAGGATCTTTGGCTAAACCTCCAAGGTTCAACCCAAATAACTTTGGGTTATGGAAAAATCGCATGTTATTATTCTTGGAAGGGATCGATTGCAGGTATCCCAACATTCTCAGTGAGGGACCTATTGTTCCTAAAATATGGGCTCGCTTTGGCCCTCAAAAGGACGTTGAAGGAAAGGACATAGAGTCAGATGACGAAAGAAGTGAGAAAACTGGTAGATATATCATCAAACCTTCTAACAAATTTAGTGAAGATGATAAACGCCTAGTTTCTTTAGACACTAAAGTCAAATCTGCTCTTCTTTGTATCCCTTCTACGATGAAGTGTATCACTCTCTTCTTAACCTTCCCACTGCTAAAGAAATGTGGGATACTTTGAGTGTCTTATATGAAGGCACCAAAGAAGTAAAGAAATCTAACAGGATCTGTCTTGTTAGAAAGTATGAACTCTTCTCCCATGAAAAAGGAGAATCTCTTTCTACCTACTTTAATCGCTTTAACTGTCTTCTCAATGATCTCAAAGTTCTTCGACGAGTTTATGATAATGAAGAAGTTCTCTGCAAGTTCATGGATTGTATTCCAGATTTCTGGGAAACTATCTGTACTTGCATCAAGCAAACCAAGGACTTAGAAATAATGCCTTTAACTGCTCTCTATGGAACTCTTCTTCACTATGAACAAACTAAGAACCAGAGAAAATCTCTTATAAAGGATATCAAATCCTCTTCTATTGATTTAATAGGTGATTCAAAATCTTCTTCTTGTATTAAGGAAGATATTAAGGAAGACTCTTCTCATCTGTCGGATGCATACTATAGTGCTACTGATGATGAAGGAGAAGAATCAACCATTGACATACTTTCTGATAGTATGGCAATGCTTGCTGTAAACCTTAAGAATAAAAGATTTTCTTCAAACCGCTCTAAATTTAATTGAAAACCTTTTTCTCAAAAATCCTCTTCTGATAAAGCAAATGAAGAATGCTTCAATTATGGAAAGAAAGGTCATTTTGCTTCTGAATGCAGATCAAAAGCCTCCTCTTCTGTCAAACCTTCTTCTTCTTATGGCCATGACTTCTGAAAATCATCTTCTAGGAAGCATGAAGAGAGAAATAGCCAATCCTCTAAAGAAAATTCTGAATCAAAAGAAACCTCCAGGTATAAGAAGTACAAAGCCAAATACAAGAGAGAAAAAGAGAGAAACCAAAGTAAAAATAAAACTTTGGTTGCTGAGGCTCATTGCTGGGAGGATGAGCAAACCTCGGAGAGTGAGAGTGAGTATGTCACTAAATTCTTCATGGCCAAAATCGATGAGCTAGAAGACATGGAGAAGTCACTCTACACTACCCTTGTATCTGCTGAGGGATCCACTTCAGGAACAAAACCTCAGGTACCAAATAAAGATCACATATGGTACATGGATAGTGGGTGTTCAAGACACATGACCGGAAACAAACTTCTTCTATCTAACTTCTCAAAAGAAAAGGGACCCACTGTTTCCTTTGGAGGAAATGGAAAAGGGGTCACCAAAGGATATGGTACCATTTCAAATGGAACCATCACTTTCTCCAGAGTAGCTCATGTTGAAGGGCTAATGTACAATCTTCTAAGCATCAGCCAAATATGTGATTTGGGCTATAAGGTCATGTTCCAGCTGTGTGTGTGCTTGGTCTTTGATGTACAGAACAAGATTGTACTAGCAGGAACCCGACTGAATGACGTGTACATAATCAACATGAAGGAAAGTGCAATAAGAGAAGCTGTGTGTCTCCTCTCTCAAGAACTAGCCAAACAAAGTTGGTTGTGGCATAAAAGGTTCTCTCATCTAAACTTTAAAACCTTGAACAAACTCTCCAACAAGGAACTGGTTGTTGGAATGCCAAAAATAGTTTTTGAAAAAGAAAAGTTGTGTGGAGCATGTGAAAAAGGAAAACTCACCAGAACTTCCTTTAAAACAAAACAATGCTCTTCTATCTCTCAACCTCTTCAAATGCTTCACATGGATCTATGCGGTCCAGTAAGCACACCCAGTCTGGGTGGTAAAAAGTATATGCTAATAATCGTCGATGAATTCTCTAGATATACTTGGGTGTTCTTTCTGAAACACAAGAGTGATCTTCTTCGAAGAAATCATCGGGTTTACAAGAAAGATTGAAAATTTGAATGGTAAACTGGTGAAGTTCTTCAGAAGTGATAATGGCACAGAATTCAAGAATGCTGCTCTGTAAGATTTCTTTGACCTAAAAGGAATTTCTCAGAACTTTTCTGCCGTACGCACTCCTCAGCAAAATGGTGTTGTTGAAAGAAAGAATAGAACACTATGTGAAGCTGCAAGGTCAATGCTGAGTGAATCTAAGTTGCCAACCTATTTTTGGGCGGAAAGCGATTAACACCGCATGCTTTACTCAAAATAGGTCTATCATAGTCAAAAGGCATGACAAGACTCCTTATGAAGTTTTCCATGGTAGAAAACCTAGGTTGACTTCTTCCATGTGTTTGGTGTGCATATCACATGCTAAATGACGAGGGAACAACTTGGAAAGTTTGATCCGAAGTCTGATGATGGAATTTTCATGGGCTATTCTCTCTCCTCAAGAGCCTTCAGAATTTTCAACCTAAGAAGACAATGCATAGATGAATCCATGCATGTGAAGTTTGATGAGTTTGAAACTTCTTCATTATCTTGTGATGAAGAAGAATTAAACCTATGAATAAATTCATGTGTTGGTGAAATTCCATCCTCCTCTCAACCCAATCCTCCAGATAGCAACTCTTCTCAGCCTCCCATAAACACCACCTTACCTTCAGAACCTTCTCTTTCTTCTTCACCTCCTGAAACTAACTCTACAGAAGACCTTACCCACCAAACCACCATATCTCCCACAAACCTATCTTCACCATCTCAAATTTCTACCTCATCCTCTTCTCTACCTCCTACCTTACCTCCTGCACTAAAGTGGACCATGGATCATCCAATAGATCAAATCATAGGTGATCCACAAGTTGGTGTAAAAACCAGAAGAGGCATAAGCAATCCGTGCTTATATGTCAACTTTGTTTCCATTATTGAGCCTAAGCTGATAAATGAAGCCCTAGCTGATCCTAGCTGGGTAATTTCCATGCAAGAAGAACTCTCACAATTTGAGAGAAACAAAGTCTGGAAGTTAGTTCCTCGTCCATCCAACAAAACTATTATTGGAACAAAATGGGTGTTTCGAAACAAGATGGACGAAGAAGGAACTGTCATAAGGAACAAAGCAAGGCTGGTTGCTCAAGGATATCGGCAAGAGGAAGGAATTGATTATGATGAAACTTTTGCTCCTGTTGCCAGATTGGAAGCTATCCGAATATTTCTTGCCCATGCAGCTTACAAGAATTTTCGGGTATTCCAAATGGATGTCAAAAGTGCCTTCCTGAATGGTGAATTAGCTGAAGAAGTGTATGTGAAGCAACCTCCTTGGTTTGAAGATCCAGTCCATCCATATCATGTGTATAGGCTGGATAAAGCTCTGTATGGTCGAAGCAAGCTCCTCGTGCACAGTATGACACTCTCTCGGAATATCTACTTAGAAATAAGTATATATGAGGCAAGGTTGACAACAACTCTCTTCTTCAAGAAATCACAAGGTAATATCATTCTTGTTCAAATCTATGTTGATGATATTATTTTTGGAGCCACCGATGAATCCTTGTGTGATGAGTTTAGCTCCCTCATGCAAAAAGAGTATGAAATGAGCATGATGGGGGAGTTAACTTTCTTTCTTGGTTTGCAAGTAAAACAGGTCTTCGAAGGTATTTTCATAAATCAAAGTAAATACATTAAGGATCTTAGAAAAAGTTTCAATTTGATACTTGCTCTACCATGAAAACTCTATGGCTCCTCCTCTTAGACTCTTTTCTGATCCTGATGGCATTTCTGTTAATATTACAAATTATAGAGCCATGATAGGATCCCTTCTTTATCTGACTGCAAGTAGACCTGACATTATGTTTGCTACTTGTACGTGTGCCCGATACCAAGCAAATCCTAAAGAATCACATCTGGCTGCTGTGAAAAGGATTTTTCGGTATCTGAAAGGTACCATAAATCTGGGTCTTTGGTATCCTAAAGACTCAGGTTTCGATCTCATCGGGTACTCTGATTCTGATTTTGCAGGCTCAAAAATAGACAGAAAAAGTACAACCGGAAGTTGTCAGTTACTTGGTGGAAAGCTTGTGAGCTGGTCAAGTAAGAAACAACATTCGGTGTCTACATCTACTGCTGAAACAGAATACGTGGCTGCTGGAAGTTGTTGTGCACAGATATTGTGGATGAAAAATCAGTTGTGTGATTATAATCAAATTTTCTCAAAAATCCCAATAATGTGTGACAACTCAAGTGCAATAGCCATTGCCAACAACCCTGTGCTTCATTCAAGATCCAAGTACATTGATATCAGGTATCACTTTATAAGAGATCATGTCTCTAAAGGTGATGTGGAGCTTCACTTCATTCCCACCGATTATCAATTGGCTGATCTGTTCACAAAGCCCCTTGATGAAGCAAGGTTCAAATTCCTCATTGGTGAGTTAGGTATGGTAAACATAGATTAATATATTTTATATTTATATATAATGTATGTTTTATATATATATATTCCATATATATATATATACTATATACATTTATATATTTATAACTTATATATGTTATATGTTTTATATATGTATTATATATATTTATAAATTATATTATATTTATATATATAAGAAAATATAAATTTATATATATATATATATATACAGTGTCGGTGACTAAGTCACCGACGGTACTCCTCTCTCTCTCTTCTCTTTCTATCCCAAAATACCTCCTTTCATCTCATAAAACCCTAACCCTAAAACCATACCATCCACCGCCGCTTCTCTCTCCGGCCACCGAGACCCACCAAAAAACAACCATAAACCACCATCGCCAAGCCACCGATACACCCACCACCGACGTCACTTTCCGACACCGTAGCCACCCACCGACATCGACCCTTGCCACCATCCACCGACGTCGAGAGCCGCCAACGGTACCCTCGATCCAAGCCACCGACGCCAACGATTGCGTCATCTTTTCGACGTGACAACACGTCACTTTCCGACGTCGAGCCACCGACGGCGCCCCACCTTCCGACGTTGCTTCCTAGACACCCATAGCCACCGACATCATCACTTGACGTCAGCCACCGACGTATTGCTGACGTCAGCTTTCCGACGGCGACACAAGGCACCGATGATTGCCTCCCAGACACTCCAGCCACCGACGTTTTAACCTCACCTTAAGCCACCGACGTTTGTCTCTCTCTCTCTCATCAAGCCACCGACGTTTACTCTCTCTCTGACCATCCACCGATGTTGAACAAGTCACCGAGGTAACCGTTACAAACCTTTCACATTCTTAACCCCTTAAAGATAACTCTTGACTTACCACTCTTGATAAGCAAGATTCTTTGTTCTTATCCCTAATGACATCATCAATGTTAGTACATGCGCCGAATTCAACCCTAAAACCCTTAGAATTCTGACCTTTCAATCACCAAAAGTAATCATTATTTTTGAAAATTGAAATTTCCCTCTCATATATAACCTCCTTCCCCACTACTTACCACCTTTCTCGCACCCATTCTTTCTCACTTATACAAAAGCTTAACCTGCAACCTGCAACTTTCTTCATCCTCTTCAATGGCTTCTCCCTCAAAGACCTCTGAAGAACAGACCATGACTTTTGGATCCCTATCCTTTCCTGCATGCAATTACTTTGG
Organism: Silybum marianum; assembly: GCA_036898165.1. Classification (NCBI taxonomy): domain Eukaryota; kingdom Viridiplantae; phylum Streptophyta; class Magnoliopsida; order Asterales; family Asteraceae; genus Silybum; species Silybum marianum. The sequence continues at coordinate 5,651,102 of CM072540.1, read as the reverse complement.
AAGAATAGGAGTTGATAATGCCCATCCAGAGTACAATGATATCTGTTGGTTTCTTCAAAGGTGCCCTCTCCAATATGCTCTGACAGCAAAACCCAAGATGAGTAAGTTTCTTCTTGGAAACTTTTGGCTATCATGTACTTTTGATGCTTCTACAGATCAAATCCTTGCATCTGTTCTCAGCAATGATGAACATGATGTGGCTTTTGATGTTGAAGATGTTCGAAACATCCTTAGGCTTCCCACTTATGATTCATATGAAACATTTCTTCTTGGAAATGAACACCAACAAGTGGTGGCTGTTTTGAACTACTTAGAAGAGAAGAAGGACTCAAAGTCAAAGGGTCCAGGTACTTTACTGCGCAAGAATATGGGAAAAACATGGAACTTTCTGTTTGCTCATCTTATTCTGTGCCTGAGCAAGAAGACAGGTGGCCCGGATCAGTCACCTTCCCAAGTGACTGAATTCGCACATGCTCTAATATTTCAAAGAAGGATAGACTTTGCGAGTTACTTCTTCAATGAAATGATCTCCTTATTCTCTACCCTCCGACGTCCTCAGGTACCTTTTCAACGTCTTTTCTCCCTTATCATTAATGCAAAGTTGGCAGATAAACTGGAGAAAAGAGATGACATCATATATGATCTCCCTCTTCATCAAGTGGGAAATCAGATTATGAAAAAGGCTGTCTTAGCATCAGACAACCCTCTCCGACCATCTATGGTTGAGTTTGCAAGGAATGCAACTCTATCTTGGGGAGAGAATGAGCCCCGTCTGCAAAGAACCTCAGGTATGTCTTCTACTCCTTCTGCACCTAGAGTAACTGATGTGCCCAAATCTCGTAAGAGATCCAAAGCGTCGGACACATCTACCTCCGCACCCACCGATGCTACGAAGCCAAAAGAACCTTTGGCTTCTACCCAAGCATCTAAGTCCCAAAAGCGGAGACACTCCAAAAGCCCCTCAAAGACTTCCTCAAAGAAGTCTAAGGGTACCCAAAGGGTCTCACCTCACAAGCCACCTACTAACTCCCAAAAGTTAGTAAGTGTTGAAAAGATTCCTACCCGACCCAAGGACCAGTTAACCCAACCTAGCTCCTCCATGCCCTCCCAAAAGGACATGGTTGTAAAAAGGGGCATCCCTATTATTGCTTCATCAACTTTCTCTTTAGTTGATGAAGAAGACTTGGACTCTCCCATCCAAGCTGCCTCTTCTCCACCCCGTGAGCTCTCACAGCTCCCTTTCCTTACTCCACATGAGAATGCATCACAACCAGATGCATTTGATGGAGCTTCCCAATTTACTGATTTTCTATTTTCTGACACTACACCTTGGACACATACGTCTCCCGTACGTACCAAGGTTGTGAAGGAACCCATTACTGAGGAATCCCCTCATAGACACTCTCCTAAACGTGTCTCCCCCACATCTCCTAAATCCCCCCCAAGAAAACCTACAGGTTAGGTGGATTACTCTTCCAGTGATGATGATGCTGATCAACCACCACAGCCTCAACCTTCTGCTCCCATGTCTTCCAAACAAGGAGATGATCTTCTCCAAGCTTTCACCAGCTTTACCCGTGATACTATACGTCGGGTGGAAACTTTGGAAGATCAAGCAGCCAAAGACTTGGAAAGACTGGCTTCTATTTCTACTTCTCAAGAGAACATTATGGAGTCTCTTGCCACTATTCTCACCAAAATTGACAAGATTCCAATTTCTCCTCCGACTATTGAGCTTGATGTGGATGGATCCTTCTTTCAAGAACAAGGCAGATTTGTTCTTCAAAGGATTGAAAGAAAAATGAATTCCATGGCTTCTGATATAGAAAAGATCAAGACTTTTCTCTCTTCAGTGGGTTTCAAGGGTTCAACCACTGAGGGGGAGAAAAATAAGAAGACCACCAATACCACCTCACCAGCCGCCGACGCCGACGCTGCCAAAACAGCCGCCGACGTCACAGCCGCCGACATCAGCATGCCAGCCACCGATGTGGCTTCTCCAGCTCGTGCAGCCACCGATGATGTGGCAGCCACCGACGTGGCTCTTACAGCCACCGATGGTGGTGTGGTCACAGAGGTGGTCTCTGTTCCTTTGGTACCCAAAGCAGCTGTTGAGGGGGAGAGTATCAGTGCTCAACCCTTTGAAACTGAAGAAGAGAAGAAAAGAAAAGAAAAAGCCAAAGGAAAGAAGCCCGTTTCCTTTGAAGATCAACAGGAAGAGAAGAAAAGAAGGAAAAAAATGAGAGATTCTCATGCAGACACTCTTAGACTTCAGCCTGCTTCATTACCCATCGATCCTCTTGGGGTAATTCTAACTGAAGCTGAAAAAGAAGAAGCAATCAGGGCTCAGCTTGAATTTGATCAGACTAATGTACTCAAGCTAGCTCGTGATGAAGCTGTTCATGCCAAAGTCACCGATGCAATTCAAGCTCAAAAACATGAGCTTGAAAATATAAAGAAGAAATCTGAAGCTGCAAAATTGGTTGATGAGGCCAAGAAGGCAAAGGAAGTAGAGTGGTTCAAAAGGAGACTAAAGAACAGGAAGGATGATTCCAAGATTATCAGTGCCACCATCCAACCTCCAACCAAAAATTCTCCAAAGTTACTTGTCACCCTTAAGAGAGCTGACACTCTCTCAAAGGTATATGAAGCTGAATGGCTGGAAGTTCTTGGGATGACTGAGTGGATGGAAGTTGGTAAATGCATCTCCAAGAGCAAAAGCAAGTACAAGGAGCTGGTACTTAATATTCTCAGAAAACTCTTCATCAAGATGCTCAACATCCAAAAGGAGAATGATATTCTTGTAACATATCTTGAAGCACAACAAATGTACTTCATACAACAGGGTCTTAAAGGAGAGGTCATCACTGCTCCTAAAAACAAGAAGAAGGGACACTTTGTTATGCTTCATGAAAGAGGCATCCAGATAAATGCTTCGGGTATAGATCTTTCCATTCCTACTCCCATTGCTTACCCGGAGCAAACCATGCTGACTACTCCTGAGCTTCGGGTTTTCTTTGAAGACGTCTTTGGAAACATCGGTTTCTTCAGAGCTTCTGACATCCCAAGGGCTCACAGCTCTTTCCTCTCTACTATTCTAGGAGTACCTCCGGTTGAAGACCATGGGATCACTAGGCTTATCTTGGATGAGCTAAAGAGAAGAGAACCCACTCCTTGAATATTCTTCATATAGTGTGAACTTTATTTTTCAAAGCTGTGTGTTGATTAATAAAAGTTCATACTCTTCTTCCTTAAAAATTCTTGTTAATATTTTTATTTTTTTCTTGCACATACTTATACTTACACTTATACTTATACTTATACTGTACATACTCAGTTAAAAAAAAACAAAAAAAAAAAATCAAAAAAAAAGAAAAAAAAAAGAAATCTGAGTCAAAAGAACCCAAAAGAAAAATAGAAAGGGTCAAAAAGAATTATTTTTTAACTTACAGGTATCATCATCAAATAGGAGGAGATTGTTGGGTCACCGATGATTTGGTGATGAACCACCTTCCTTTGTATGAATGAACTTTTATAGGTTCTTTTGAAGGTCTGAAATATGTTTCAAGTATTGAAGAGTCAAAGGCTATTCAATCAAGGGTTGTACATCAAAAAGTGGAATTTTGGATGTATCAACCAACTTCAATATTCAGATCATTTTGCCAAGTCAAGATTGGGTCACCAATATAGTGGGTCACCGATGGTACACTCAAAAGTCATCAAAAGTACTAAGGACATCAAATAAGATGAGGTCATCAAGTTTGATGTCATGGTCACCGACACTATAATCTTGGTCACTGAAATTACAGGTATATTTTCTAAGGCTGTGATATCAAGTCACAAGTTCAAGGGTGTACACTTTTGGCATTTAGTGAAAGATGAAGTCTATCAAGTAAAGTGTACACTTATCAATTCCAGCCTTACAAGGTATCCACCGATGTGATACATAGTGTGATGTATCACTTAGCAATTTCAAAGAGATAAGTTCTTGACTGACATCAATTGCAAGACACGTGAGCCAGCAAGAACTTGGGCATCAAGCCTTAAATAAAGACTTTCTCTTTTATTCTTATAAAAGGAATATTTGTCTTTTAGCTAAAAGGTTTGATGGGACTTTACAGAGCATGAAGAAAAGAAGATAAAGTTATCTGACATTACGTGCTACAAGGAATGGTTCATACATTATTCTAGTACAAAGGAAGTGGTCTCTTCCTTTGTCCAGCAGATAATCTTCCAGCTAATGAAACCTTGACAGCTGTCCACTTGCATCCCATGCATGGGCACTATAAAAAGAGATGAAGTCCTTCCCAGAAATCTCACGCTTTCAACAAATCTTCAGAGTGATTATTTGTGTGACTGTGGCAAAGCTGTGTGCTATAACAGTATTGTTTTAACTTCCTTAGTGTATAAGTTAATTACTGTTGTCTGTGTGTTTAGATTGATAGAATAGTGTGCCTGTTCTTTTCCGCATCAAACTATCTGTGTGTAAATTTTTAATATTTATATTAAAAAATTTAAAAAGAGTATATTCTGTGTGTTTTATATTCAACCCCCCCTTCTACAAAACCCTCTCTTAGTTAGCCATCTCTCCTTGGGGAGTAACACATTTGTTTTGCCTTTTGATAATAATCGGAATTGGGCCATGTTTGCTTTTTCGCGACTGTATAGCTGCTCCAGTTATCGGCGAGTCATTTCGCCGAGTTGACATCCACCTCTTGAACCATTCTATCTTAGACTTCTTTTCAGCCTCCAATGCCTTGATATGCTCTAATTCATCTTTTTGACCTTGAAGAGTGTGGATCCCAGTTTAATAAGGTAACAGTGTAATAATAAGAACAATATGAAGAAAACCTTATGTCATATATCTCACTTGATGTAATCGTGGTTACAATGAATGGAGTGAAAACCTTAACTCACGATTATGATCTCCTAAGCTCTCTAATATATCTCTTCTCTAATATGTCTCTAATGTCTTATATTCTAATGCATACACTAACCCTCTATTTATATGTATAGAGATATTACAATAAGGAAACTAGATAATAAGGCACTATACACTTGCCTTAATTAAATTAAAATCTATTCCATATTCTTTTGAAGACCTTACACTTTAGCCCTTCACGTCTTCAATATTTGTGATCTCGGATACAATACGTTTAGACCTAACAATCTCCCCCTTTGTATTCGAGATTACAATTCAACAAATCAACACTTTAACAATCTTTTGAAGACGGTGAAACTTTGTCAATAAATCTCTTTCTTGAATCTTTTGCTCCCCCTACGAATATGATCACTTGATAAGCTCCGTAGCTCCCCCTTAACCTTAGCTTGCAAGTTAATAACAGAATGTTGAAGGAGCCGTGATGTCGTAGGGTAAAATCTTCTTTAAAATATGCGGGGAAGAGGAATGCGATAAACTGATTTAAAAAAGGGCCCGTGATTTAAATAGTTGGAATGGTCATGCCACATGTCAAAATGTCGTGGGTCGTAGACTAAATCAACTTTATCGAATGAGCAATGTGAACAAGGAACGCGGGTCCTTGTTATTCGAGCAAAACACTGTGCTCGCATAGTGTCAGTCGAGAACCTGGGTGCTCGGGTCTTAATCAATCGACAAACTTGGTTGTCGGGTCTTTGGATTCGATTACAAAGTTTCTCGGGTCATGACTTTCTTGTTTCTTCCTTTTGATGACTTTCTTGTTTCTTCCTTTTGATCTCTTTGCATGACTTTCTTGTTTCTTCCCTTTGATCTCTTTGCATGTGTCTTTGATACAATATTTCTCCCCCTCATAATGATAAGGAGAATCCAACGCATTATGAACTTTATCAAAGACAATAAGTGGAAGTGATCAAATATGTATGTGAGAAAATATCTTCGTGGATCAATGGGTAATGGGCTAACAGACAGAAGCACGTGTAGCAACTGTTATCAATACAATCGAAATAAGTTCAATTGAGTGGCCTATATTCATAGTTGACAATGATAAATCTATGATAGGACTTCCAGTTATCTTAGAAGTAAGTTACAAAACTAACTTCTCAAACTTTCTTAGCATAAACACAAAGATATGCATGTGGAATCACAAAGACTCGTGCAAAGTGTAAAAAAATTGTACATAGTTTGGCTCAAGAGACTCAATGTGCACAGAATATGAGGTTTGAAGACCGGATGTGTGTCTTCTTGTTTCAATATCTAAATATTTCGAATGAAGAATAGATAGATGATAAGCTTACTCTCTGTGATATATGAAACAAGCACCTTTTGTGAGATACTTGAGTAGCTGGGTGGGGTGACACAAGTTATCGACATTAGGTCCATGTCTATTTCAATATTCATCTCCAAAGAATTAAGAATGAATAGATTGCGTGGCTACCTGGATAACTGTTTAGGTTTGGTAAGGACACTCTCACCTGTCACACTCTCACCTTTTTCTTTTATCCTACAACCACTCAATTTTATCTTAATCACACACTTTCAAAATATCTAGCCTAGGGATGTGTTTCATGGGTAGGTCATTCCCGCTCTGGATTGACTATTGAAACTCCTAATTCCTAACACATAAAGAGTTGAGACAGTTATGTCCGAGTTCTGAATTGATGTATTCAGAAGTCAATACAGTGTAAAACGGGTTCTGAACTGAGATATTCAGAAACCAAAAGTAAGAATGGGTTCATAGCTGAGATACTATGTAGCTAAAAAAATGAAGTATATTAAAATAGGGTACTCCCCCTCAAAAACAACATATCCTTTTGAATGATCAAGTCATGTGATGTGAATATTTTGTATTAGAACACACATGACATACCTATAAAACAGATTAAAAAGATTTTGGTACCCAAGCTTTGTTGGGTCCTTGGAGGTTAGCTTTAGGAACAACAAATAGGGAAGTGGAGATACTATAAGTACCATACCATTTTTGAACATACCTTTGATCGACAAAATCATTTGTGGCACTTAGATTAATTAGTTGATTGATAGATCTCACAAAATAAGGCAAATTAGTCTTGGAAACAAATGATTTTGCATCAACTACATGAGATGTATGTGACATGTTTCCAACACTATCATTTGTAGTTGACTTCGTTTTCCAAACCATTTTGAATTGTTTGAAATTACCGGTTTTAGCAACAAAATCATTGTGAGAAAAGTAGAATTATGAGTCCAAGAAGTTGGAGAACTATATGATTTGGAGCTGTTAGAATAACTGTTTGATTTGACACTTGAAGACGAGTTATTCTTACAGACACTTATTGTAGAAAGAGGATTCATCTTATGAATTGAACTTGAAGTAGTTGAATAATCTTCAAGTTCTCTAATTTTGCACAATAGATGACCTCTTTCTTTCATAATCACATCATATTTTGTTTGAGAGTCGGATCTCATTTTCCGTTCATTTACAAGATTTGTTTCTAAAACAGATAATTTGTTTCTAAAACAAAAGTTCTGAAGATTACTTTGTGTTTCTGAAGACCTTCTGAAGACCTTCTGAAGATAGTTTTGAAGACTATTCAGAAGTGGTTCTGAATGTGTCTTTTATGTTGTTGATGTTACTGTAGCATTTCACTTTGTATATAAATAGAAGTTAGTTAGTCTTTTGCAACTAATGTTGATAGATCTTTTGTACTGAAAAGGAATATCTGTGTAACTTTGTTAAGATCAATACTACATTCGACTTTCTTGCTATAATTCTTGTTTCATATTCTACTTTCTTTCTACATTGTTGATATTTGGGATCTAACAATTGGTATCAGAGCCAATTCATCTAGTAGTTAATTCTGTTAAGAATTTGTCAAATCTGACAAGTTCTTGAATTCTTGAAATCATAAAATCTTGAGTTAATCTTTTCTAGATTAATTTGATTTGTGTGTCAATTGTTACCAAAGGTGAATTTGCGATCAAATCTATCAAAGATGTCGAAAGAAATTGTTTCCATTGGATTTGAAACAAAACCACCTACTCTGTTCTTAGACGAATATCATCAATGGTGGATTCGCATGATCCAGTTTTTAGATAATATTGATGACGCGTTGATGCAATTAATAAGAAATGGTCCCCTTGAGGTTTATGTGGAAATCGCTGCTGTTCTTCGAACTGAAACAACTCCAGAAATTCCTGCCACTCGAATTAGGAAAAGTCGAGGAACGTATAGTAACACAGAAAAGGAACAAGCTAAGATTAACAAAAGAGCTCTTACTCTGCTAACTATGGCTATTCCAAACGAAATATTCAACAGGGTCGACAGTTTAACCTCTGTAAAGCAATGTGGGATGAGATCGAAGCTCAGATTCAGGGGAGCACCAAAGCTCAAGCTCAGAGATTGAATATATGTATTGGTACATATGAAAGCTTCAGATATAAGAAAGGAGAGGTTATTACTGAGACATATCACAGATTCAATAATATTCTGAACGATGTGAGAAGAAATGGTGTTCAGAAATCAAATTCAGAAATAAATAACAAATTTCTGAATAACCTTGGCAGTGAGTGGTGAAGTTTTTCTAATAACATGGTCACTAGAAATCTGTCAAAGAAATCAATCCATGATGTTTATGGAATTTTGTTCCAACAAGAGGACAAAGTAAGAATCAGACAGAATGAATTGAAGAAATCAAATGATAATACTGTGGCATTGATAAGTAAAAAGATAAAGAGTTCTTTATCAATGAACACAATGAACAAAATATGTGATATTCCAGAAGCCAATCTTTGTGATGGAAATAAGTCAGTTGAAGAACTAAAGAGAATTTCTAAAGGTATAGCCTTCATGACAAGGCAGTTTCAGCAAAGGTACAATCAGAAGTACAAGAATAAACCAAAGATTGAAGAGGGTTGAAAGAAAGTTTTTGGTCAAGATGTTGTTCAAAAAGATACTTTTGAGCCAACAAGATGCTTTAATTGTGGAAAACTAGGTCTTTTTGCTAGACAGTGCAAAATGCCTAAAGTCAAAAATGTTGGGTACTATGATAAGAAACTGATAACTGCAAAGAAAATGGAAACAAAACCTGCCCTTGTCAAAGTATGAAGAAGACTGGCTTAACTGGAGGGATGATGAAGCAGGTGAACAAGTTGCACATTATGCTGAAAATTGCTATATGTGTTAGATCACTCCAGAAGATATTTATACTGATGATTCTGAGGTACAAACTTCTTCTTCTGAACTTAATTCTGAAACAAATTCATCAAATACTGAAACTTCTAAAAATGACATGCAAGAACAAATTTTGAACATGACTTCAGAATTTGAAAATCTCAGAAATAGAATAAAAGGAGAAAGATTATTAGTCAATCAATTTAGAACTGAAAGTCAAATCTATAAATTAATTTGTCAAAATGCTGAAGAAACACTTGAAAAGGTTTCTAAAGAGAAGTTTGAATTAAAGGTAAAGATGGATAACATGCAAAAGGATATTGTAAATGAAAGATTTGAGAAAGAAGTTCTAAATGTTAAAATGAACTTTCTGAATCAAGAAAGATTTGAGTTATACAGAAAGATCAAAGAATTAGAAGATCTGAACTTTAAAAGAGGGGTAAAACTGGACAAACTTTGAATATTTTAACAAATCAGACTCAAAACTCAAAGTTTGACAACATAAAAGCAGGTTTAGGATACACTAAAAGTCCAATTCTGAAAAAGGCACCATCAAAATTATATGACATTTCAAATATGAATATTTTTAATGGAAAAAGTAAAGAGATTAATAGTAACCTGTTGATTATTCATTGCCTGAAAGAATACCTTTTGTAAAAGCAGAAGTTTTATTCACTAATGAAAAACCTTTTAACTCAAAAGACTTTATCAAATCTGATGAATCTGAAAACATTTCTAAGCATTTTTCTGAAAATAATATTGGTATTTCAAAAAATTTTGAATCTATTTATGAAGAAAATATTGTAGTTACAAAAAATTCTTCTTAACAAAATTCTTCTGAAATTCATACTGATCACATCTCAGAAGATATTTCTGAAATCAAATTGGAATATAATTCTGAAGAAATTTATGAATAATTTTCAGATATTGAATCTTTACATGATAAGAATGAATCTTCAAGAATTGTATTTGATGATTCTGAAGAAAACTTTCTATCATCCAATTCAGAAAGAAACAATAAAATTTCAAAACTAAACAGTTTTGCTTCAGAAATGATTCAGAACAAATTTTCAGATCTAATGAATGCTTCAGATTCTGAAAATCAGTTTTACTTCTGAAGATTTCTAATCTTTTGATTCTGAAATTAATTCAAAAGATCTAAATTCTTCTTCAAAAGGAAAATCATCATTATCCTCTTCAGATTTCTTTACTAGAATTAAAATTTTAGAAAAAGGACAATCTTCAATTCCTAAATCTGAATCTATTAACTCAAAAGGTAAAAAGAGAGTTAACAAAAGTTTTTCTTATACTAATCCACATTTCTTATCTTTTTCAGAGTTATCCTCTCTAGTTTGAAAGAAAAAGGAAGACAATCTACCAAAGAAAGACAAATCAAATAGTTTTCATGTTTTTCAAAATTTGTTGTAACCAAATCCAAGATAATGAATAAAAGAAAGCTTTCTGTTTCAAAATCAGATTTTGCTCATTCTTGCTTTCATTATGCACAATATGGTTTTAATTCTGAATCTCATGTAAAACATCACAAAAAGAATCTTAAGAAACCTGCTCAGAATTCCTCAGCATATGATTCAACACATAGGTTTCACTTTCAGAAAATGTCTAATCAACAAAAGAACAGACATGAAAATCTAAGTTCTGAACAAGTTTCAAAATTTCTTATTGATATGCCCAAAGATAAACTCTTTTCATTTTTGGCTAACCTGAAAGAACCGATTTTCAAATGGGTACCTAAATCTAAATATATAGTTCTCTTTGCAGCTATGTCATGAATGGGTTTTAGACTCTGGATGTTCAAGACACATGACACCATATAAAAATCTTCTAACTGACTATCATGAGAGATATGGAGGAACAGTTAGTTTTGGTAATAATGCAAGGGGTTATGTAAGAGGTTATGGAACATTTGTCAAAGGAGATGTTGTTAGACTTTTGAAGTATGAGTCAAAGATGACATGGCAACATTCACTTGTAGATCTAGTCTTTATAACAGAATTTGTTAGACGCTCCTCTATGAGGTGGCATTTTGTGATAGGCTAAAGTGTTGACTTTCTGTTTGTGTAATAGTATAAATTGATCTGTACTTTCACTGTAATAGTTGTCGATTAGAGATCATTAGTGAAGAACAGTTTTGCGCACAATTCTCAATTACTTGTAATCGATCCTCAGGTTAGAATACAAAGTTGATTTGTTCTTCATTCTTCTACTGTTATTATTACTGTTGATTAATCAATATTAATTGCTTCCGCTTACATTCTGATATATCAATCTATTGATTAATCATTGAAGAAGAATTCTGGAACCAACAATTGGTATCAGAGCCATCTAATCAATCTGTTGATTATTAGATCTCCTTAATTTGGAAATTTCTCTCTTCATTCTTGCAGTAATTTTCTGTTTTAACTATTGTTCATAATTCTACCCTGTTTTACGAGATTTTATTAATTCATAGTAATTTTCTCCAAAAACAGTGATAATTGTAGTTAAAATTTTGAAGAATTAGTAAGACGATCTCTTTGTTATTCAATTCAATTGAAGTTTAATCGTTCTAAATTTCAAATCATTTCTTCCTCTCGATTCTTTGCTTTCTACGAACAAAATGGCAAATTCAAATCTGAATTCTGTTTATACTTCTGGATCACTGACGAAACCTCCTACTCTCATACGTGCTGAATATCCTCAATGGAAAATCCGAATGGTAAATTTCTATGAGGGACTGGATGCTGATCTATTTCCAATCATTCAAAATGGTCCTCTGGTTCCTATGTCTATTATTCCGCGAATTCCAGCAACGGCCAATACTGATGAAATTCCTGCCAGGCAAGTTCCAAATTTGAAGGGAAACTGTTCTGATGAAGAAAAAGCCAAAGTTGAACTAGCCAAAAAGGCTAAAACTCTTCTTATCATGGCTATTCCAAATGAGATTTTTCAATTTCTGGATTCTTGTGATACTGCCAAGGAATTATAGGATCAACTAGAAAATCTTCTGGAAGGCGGTGCTAAAATGAAAAAAAATCGAAGAGCTCAGGCTCTGAATGAATACAACAGCTTCCAGGCCATTGCTGATGAATCTCTGGAACAAACTTTTCATAGATTTAACAATCTGATAAATCTATGCAAAAGATATGATATCATTCGATCAAAGGAAGACAATAATGTCTTATTTCTGAAAAGATTAAATCCAGAATGGTCAAACCTCTCCATGTCTTTACAAGCCAATCAAGATCTTGAGCAATGGTCTCTACATGACGTATTTGGAACTCTTCAAGTTCATGAGAAGGAAGTTGTACAAAAAAAAACAACAATAGGTGGTCCTCTGGCTTTTATTTCTGAATCAAAGGGAACGATCAAAAGAAAAAGTGAAGATAGAAGAGTGAAAAGCAAGGCATTCATATCAGAAGCTGCTCTAGAAGAAGATTATGATTCTGATGATGATATAAAGGCATTTGCTGATTCTTTGGCTCTTATAACCAAACAGTTTACGAATCGGTTTGGAAATAGGAATTTTCAAGGAAATAGAAGGTTTGATCGTTCTTCTACTCACATTCCTAAGTAAGAGGTTACGAGATCTGAAAAACTGAAACAGAGAAGAAGGAAGAGGAAATGAAGAAGAAAAAGGATGTATGTTACAGATGCGGTAAACCAGGACACTACTCAAAAGAATGCAGATGAGCTATGGACAAAGACAAGACGTACTACAAGAATAAATACAAGTACAATGTCATTGAAAGAGCTCATTATGCTGAAAAAGAGAACTGGTTAGGAGATGAATCCAGCGGAGATGAAGCTATGTTTTGTGGGATGGCTAATTCGAATGAATCAGAAGATCAACCTTCTGAGTCACTGGTTAGTAATTCCTCTGACTCATCTGAACTTGAGAATACAATTGTTCTTTTGTCAAATAATTTTGAGAAACCTAAACAAAAGCTTACAATTGAAAAGAAGATACGAAAAGGTATTGAGAAAACTCTTTCCACAATACAAAGAGAAAGAGATATTTACAAAAGAGAAATGGATATCTTAACAGAAGAGAAACTGGAACTTGACACTCAAGAAGAAAAGATTTCTAAAACTTTGAAAGACACAGAAGTTTTGTTAAAAAAGGAGCGTTTAAGTTTTAAGAAACTTCTGGAAGAAAAAGATAAGGAAATTCAAATTAAGGAAAGTGACAGATTAAATTCTGTAGGACTTAAAAACTATTTTCAAAAAGAGAGAGAATTTTTATATATTGAACTTCAAAACAAAACGCACCAGACCAAAACATATCTGGATGCTCAAAAAGTTCATGAGAAAATAAATACACAAGTAGGAAGGTCTGGAATCGGGTTTGAAGATTTAGATCCCTACACGTGTGAAAAGAAGTCTTGTTTAAACTCTGTTTTTCATATGGGAAAACTACAGAAGCCTGTGTTTCCAATTCTTTATGAACAATCATGCTTTAAACGATCTAAACTTGAAAATAATTATCATCAGCGAAAACTTAAGTTTAAAAATATTATATATTCATTTGGAAAAACTAATATTGATTTACATAAAGTTCAGAAGAAGGATGATATTTTCAAGTTTGGTTCAAGTGTTCTTATAAAATTGAATCCAGAGGCTGATGCGTTTATTCCTATTCAAGCAGAGGAAGAATTAAGACTTAGTTTTGAAAATGATCTTCTCTTGACTCTGGATAATTGTTTTAAACTTGAGAATGACAAACAAAAAGAGTTAGAAAATAATCTAGAGATTTCTCCTTGTTCCTTAATTGATTTAAATCTATCTGAAGTTCAAGAAGAATTAGAAGAAGTCACATATCACTGGGAAAATGATGATCAGAGTGAGGATTTCTTTGACAATTCAGAAACATATCTTTCTCACTTTGAACATCAATCTCCTATCCATGCTAAATTTCTAGAGGTTATTAAAAATAAAGACGCCCCACTTTTATTTACAAATGAATCTCTGGAGATAAGAGCCTCTGGAATGAATGTTCAGAAACATTCAAATGGAATTCCAATTTTCTCTGTTCCTTCTGAAAAACGAAAAACTTTTATACATCCAGATTTTATAGGAATGTGTCTGAAAGCTAAAACTTGTCTTGAACTTGAAAAAGAAGAAAAACTTAAAAAGAAGACCCTTATCCAAACTCGTAAATCTTATACTCCAAAATATTCTTATGTCCAGAAAGGTAAATGGAAATCTAATCTTTCTGTTCCTGTTTCAGTAAATCCAAAAGCTTTTGTGAAGGAAAATCTGAAGAAATCTTAGTTGAAGAATATCTCAGATTCTAAACATATGTCTAGTCTAGATAGGAAGTTCTTTAGAACAACTGATACTAGAAAAGACAGTCGTAAGAATAATTGTAATTATCATTATCATAATGAAAATTCAATAAAATCTTCTATGTTTCAGAATTCTGAATGTTTTTCCCTATTCTTAAAATTACAACAATTTTTCTCACGGACTTCAAATTCATTAACTGCCAACCATTCGTACTTCAATAAGAATAAAACAAAGAAAAACAATCCGCCTTTACCTTCTGTTAAATCAAATCAAGAGCAAATAAAAAAGACTGATAAAACAAAAACTAACATTAAAGGACCCATAATGATATGGGTACCTAAGAAACTCTGATCTTGATTGCAGAAACAGCGTGTGCATATCTGATATCTTGACTCTGGATGCTCGAGGCACATGACTGGTTCACGAAACTTACTCTCCAAATTCAAAGACAAAAGTGATGGAGCTGTAACGTTTGGTGATAATGGTAAGGGTCAGATTAAGGGTTATGGTACTTTACAGGAAGGTAACATTACCTTATCTAAAGTAGCTCATGTTTCTGGTTTGAAACATAACCTCCTAAGTGTAAGTCAACTCTGGTGATTCCAAGATACTTGTCGTATTTGATGAAAAATATTGTTACTTATTTTCTAAGGCATGTGAGGAGCTTTGGAGAGCAGACAGAAAAGGTAATCTCTACATGATGAATTTTACTTCCAAGGATGGTTAGGAAACCTTATGTCTTATCTCCAAAAAGAGTGAAATTGCATGGCTCTGGCATCATAAAATGTCTCACTTAAATTTTGACAATCTTGAGTTGCTCGTCAAACATAATCTGGTATCTGGACTTCCTGAAGTTCGTTTTCAGAAAGATCACCTTTGCCCTGCATGTGAAATGGGCAAGATCAAACGAGCATCCCATAAAACAAAAAGTGATCATTCATGCATTAGACCTCTGCAAGTGTTACATGTTGATCTCTGTGGTCCCATTGCAATTCAGAGTCTTTCTGGTAAAAAGTATATACTGGTACTTATTGATGAATTTTCCAGATATACTTGACTTGCTTTTGTTCGACAGAAGTCAGAGGTACCTATCGTACTCCAGAATATGATGACCAGAATTCAAGTTCTTCTGCACCAAAAGATTCAACAGCTAAGAAGCGACAATGGTAGTGAGTTCAAGAATGCCAAGCTTGAAACATACTTTTTTGCAAATGGAATTACTCAGAATTTCTCTGTTGTACGCACTCCCCAACAGAATGGTGTTGTTGAACGTCGCAACAGAACATTGGTCTAAGCAGCCAGAACGATGCTTGCAGCTTCTGGTCTTCCCATATACTTTTGGGTAGAAGCTGTAGCCACTGCTTGTTTTACTCAAAATCGCTCAATAATCGTCAAGAGGCATCTCAAAACCTCTTATGAGCTTATTAACAAAAGAAAACCATCTGTTAAATTATTTCATATCTTTGGTTGCAGGTGTTTTATCTTAAATGACAGAGATAAACTTGGCAAGTTTGATCCAAAATCCGATGAAGCTAAATTTTTAGGATATTCTTTAAATTCCAGAGCTTTTCGTGTTTTTAACTTAAGAACAAAAACTGTTATGGAAAGCATTAATGTTGATTTTGATGATCAAACACAGCTGACTTCTGAACATTCCTCTTCAGAACTAAAACTTAATACTGTCACCTCTGACTATCTTTCAGGTTCCAGAGAGTCTGAGATTGATGCTATTTTTCAAGATTTTCTGGGCGACGAAATATTGTCAGAACCACCTTCATCCTTGAACATACCGGAAGTTCTTCATGCCTCTGGCACAACTTTTTCTGGCTCTACTTCTGTTCCAACATCTGATTGTCCAGAAGCCTCTTCTGTTCCATCATCTGAGGGGGAGACAGATATAAGAGACTCAGAATTAGTATCTCCAGAAGCAGTCATTCCAACTTCTGAAGCAGTCATTTCAACTTCTGAAGCAGTCATTCCAACTTCTGAAGCAGTCATTCCAACTTCTGAAGCAGTCATTCCAACTTCGGACACAGAAGTGCAGGCTCAACCAATATCACAAACAAGAATGAAGAAATGGAATAAATCACACACTCCAGATCTTATCATTGGTAGTCCTTCTGAGGGTGTCAAAACACGATCTGCTACAACAAATTGTTAGGTCTATTATTATTTAATTGTGACAAAATAAGGAAAAGATATGCTTAATTGTAAAAGAAAGTTTATAATTCCTTAAACTCTTGTTTCCTTAATTAGACTAGACCTAGCAATATAAATAGAACGTTAGGGTTTTACTTTTAGAGTTAGTCGATTCATATTACTTAGAGAGAGAGCTGAAACTGTGAATTACATTGTAATCGATATATATACATTCAAGAGATATATAATTACGTAAGTTCTTTAAATCATTGTTCGTGTCATATTACTTTACTATTAACTGCTTATTGTCATTATGCTTATTATAATGGGATCAACAACTGGTATCGGAGCCTGAGATCACGAGTTTTTACGATTTTCTGAGCAAACCACGAAACAGAAGGTACTTATTTCGATTTCTGCAATTTCTGCTGTTCATTGAATTTTTATCGAGTCTTACTGCTTCATGCTTTACCCGATAAAACTTCATTCTGATTATTGTCGACTACCTCATACTGATGACTGAATTTTTCTCGAATATCTCTTCTGTTGATTGAATTTTTATCGATTCAACTTCATAAAATCTTGAATTTTTATCGACCCCTACATAAAATATTTAAATCTTTTAATTAAAATTACTTTAATTTATTTTGTTTACTTTTGAATATCTTTACATAAGAAAACTCAGGAACTTGTGACTCCTGCAGCTTTTCTTACTAAAGATTTCCTTAGTAAAATCATAAATTCTCGTAATCTTGATAGTTTCCGTAATTGAACAAATAAGAAACTCGAAAACCCAGACAGTCTTGTCCATAAAAAGACTAGTTCTTTTTAGTCAAGAAAACTGTGTTTTTGTTATCTGGTTTATCAATCACAGAAAACTCAGAATTAAAGTATTTTTTGTCGAGTCCTATTGAATCGAGAAGATTTTGATCGAGTAGGTCAGTGCTCGATAAATTTCTTTAATCAAATTTTCATCGAGTATTGTTCACTTGAGAATTTATTTTGAGTCTATTTAATTCGACAACAATTATTATCCAGTCTTGTTCACTCCATAACTTTTTATATCGAGCCTATTCAATTCGACAACAATTTTTATCGAGCCTTGTTCACTCGATAACAATTATTATTGATTCTTAGTCACCCGATAACAATTTTCATCGAGCACCTCACACCCGATAAAAATCCTTAAATCGATAATTTTTTCGACCTCCTTTGTCTCTCGAGAAAAACCTACTGTTTCGCAAGACAACTCAGAATTTTTTAAAAACTCTTTGATCAAGGTCCGACCAAAAAGTACAATGACCACCCGTGAAGCAATGGCCATTGGATCAGACACCAAGCCACCAATTCTCTTCCCGGGAGAATATTCTCAATGGAAGGATAGATTCCTTGATTTCGTTGAACGCCATGACTATGCTGATGAGATCATGAGTTCAATCAAAGAAGGTCCTCCTCCACCTTTTTATCAAGAGTTTCCGGATATGCCAAACAACACTCCTCCTACGCCCGCACGAAGGGAAGTTAAACTCAAAAATTCATGGGATGCAAACGAGAAGAAGATAATGAGAGGTGACCAACTTGCCCGTTCTTATCTACTTATGAGCCTTCCAAATGAGATCTATATGAGCATTGATAGCCACAAGAAGACGGCTAAAGAAATGTGGGAAGTCATAGAGAAATTCATGCTTGGAACGAAGATTGGCACACAACTCAAAATCACCAACTGCATTTCTCAATATGAAGAATTCAAGGCAAAAGATGGAGAAAGTCTTACGAACACATATACCCGTTTTGTACAACTGGTGAACGAACTTAGCAAAAACGAAATTCGTAAGACCAAGATCGAAAACAACGCTAAATTTGTTAGCAATCTTCAACCGGAATGGCGCCGGTTTGCTAATCAAATCAAACACAGCAAATATCTTGCTGACCTTGATCTTCATGAAGTCTATGAAACCCTTCAACAAGACGAAGATGAGGTTCTCAGACTAATGGGGTTAAATTCAAAGAAGAACCTGGATCCAATCGCATTGATGGCAAAAGAATCCTCTTACGCTCCTCAAGAGATGTTTCCCGAATTAGAAGACGAAGATTTTGACTATGATCCAGAAACTGCCAAACTTCAACAACAATTGGCCTTCCTTACAAGATCTTTTCAACAAAAGTTCTCACGTCGCTCGAATCCCAACCAACAAAGGTATGCCTCAGGATCTAATAATCATGAGCGAAAGGCCCTGTTTGAACCTAAACCAAGAAGAGAAGAACCTCGCCCTACACCCAAACCAGAAGACAAGTTCAAGGGTGAGAGAAGCCTATGCGACAACTGCGGCAAATCTGGTAACTACGCAAGGGAATGTAAGAAGCCAATAGTGAAGGACTCTAACTACTTCACTTACAAACTAATGTTGTCTAAACAAAAAGAAGCCGGCAAAGTTCTCTTAGCTGAAGATGAACAATGGCTTAATCAAGATGATGAAGATGACATGGAAGGGGATACTCAAGCACATTTCAGCTTGATGGTTACTCTGATGACACTCCTTCTCACGCTTCCGACTACACACCCGAGGTAAGCCCTTCTGACTATGACTCTTTTGTATCTCAAATGCATGATTTAATGTGTCAATTAAAGGAATTACACTCCAAATTGAAAACCGAGAAACTCTTGGTTTCGAATTTAGAAGCAAGCCTAGAAAATAATCATAAACAATTGCTTCTTATGCAAACCGACCTTGTCAATACTCAAAGTATAGCACACAATCTAAAAACGGATAAAATGGTTTTAAAAGAAGAAAATGATCTTTTCCAACAACAAATATCTGATCTCACACTTCAACTTATAATATCTAGGAATGAGACTGCCAAATTTTCATCCAAGTTTGACTTTGTCAGTTTTCAAAGACAAGATCTATAAGAAAAACTCGAAAAGTTGGAATTAAAACTTTACAAGCTTGGTCAAACTGAACACACTATTCACTTAAATGCACCGAAAGATTTAAGCTCAAAAGCCGGATTAGGTTTTGAAAACCCGAAACACTTAGCAAAGGCTATCTATAATACTCCGACGATTTATAAATTCGAATATCTGAACCTTGGTCCAGATTATCAAATTCAATTTATGAAGTCGGACCCTAGTGTTGAGGAAAGAGAAGATTGGAAGAGACAAAACAAAAACTACTTTCAAATACCTTTCTGCTATCCTCAAATAGTAGAAGAGGAATCTTCAAGTGAATCTCTTCCAAACAACTACTTTCCATCTTATTCAGCCGAAGAACTTCAAAACAAGATTCCTGAATGTAAACCATATATTCCCACTCTATTTTTAGAAAAGAAAATTATTCAACTCGAACGAGTGTTGGAATCTGAACGTTCTTTAGCGGAAAAGGAAAAGGAGTCATTTTTGTTTAAAATACAACAACTTGAAAACGAGACTTTACAATTGAACAAAATTAGTGAAAAAGATACTATTTCAAACATTTCAACTTGTAAAGCCATCATTAGCAATTATTTAGATAATTGCGAAGAGTTGTTTAAAATGGACCCAAATTCCAATCTTCCAAAACAAAAATGTTCCTATTCCGACGAACAAATCAATGCTGAATTAGATGCCCTTTCTAACCAATCTTCACTTGAATCGGACGAGTATTTAAATGACATGTGTGATAAGTTTGATTTCAATCCTGTACTTCCTACTCACACTGAATTTTTAGGCAAAGGAAAACAACCTATGGAATCAGTTTCATTGCCTACTGAACCAACAGAGTGTTCCACAAGTCAACATCAAACCACTCAAACGAAAACCAATCATGTCTTCAAAAACCATACTAACCGTGTTCCTTTCAATGTTTCAGCGCTTCATACTTTAGAAACCAAGTCGGTTTGGGTCAAAAAGGGCACGCATACTACAAAGCAAAAACCCTGCAAAGAAGACAAGTTTTTACATTCTAATGTCAAAAGAAACAATTCTAGATTTCGTTTTCCTTATCAAATTCATTCCTTTAGACATTTAAGCAAATTTTCTCGAAATTAAATTTGTTGTTCTAATTGCAGTGTGGATGATTTTGTTCGTAAACCTCCTATTGATTATGGTTATGATTATTTTCCGGACAAGCATAATTCATTTAATCACAAATTTTATCATTCATCATCCATTTCTAAATCGGGTCCGAGAAATCAAATGACTAACGGCCATAAGTCTCACCTCAAGTGGGTACTCAAAGGTGCAATGTCAACTAACCATGATGGACCCATTTACAAATGGGTACCTAAATCTTCCTGATTTTGTGCCGATCGGTCATGTGTGGTACTTAGATTCCGGATGCTCCAAACAGATGACCGGACAAAAGGAGCTGCTTGCCAACTACACTGAAAAGAAGGGCGGATTCGTCAAATTTGGCAATAATCACTTGGCACCAATTAAGGGATATGGTGATATCATTCAAAACAACATCACCATTTCGAACGTCTCTTATGTACAAGGGCTAAGCCACAACTTGTTGAGCATTAGAAAATTCTTTGACAAGCAACTCGAAGTAAATTTCAGACCCGATAGATGTTGTGTTCGTACGTTTAATGGAAAGGAGCTTCTAACCGGCACACGCAAGTCCAACCTCTACACGATCGATCTTTCTCAAGTAAACGCACCCTCAAGTGTTTGTCTACTATCAAACGTTTCTAGTCCAAAGACCTGGTTATGACATTGTCGCTTATCTCACTTGAACTTCAAGAACATTAATCGCCTCTCCATCCAAGGATTAGTCACCGGCCTCCCAACTGTTAAATTCGACAAACCGCATCTCTGTGACACATGCGAGATGGAAAGATGAAGAAGGTCTCTCACAAACCCAAGATAGTTCACAGCTCGACTCGACCTCTTCAACTCATTCATATGGACTTGTGCGGCCCGATGCGGACTCAAAGCATACATGGTAAAATGTATGTTCTAGTAATGGTGGACGATTTATCTCGCTTCACATGGGTAAAGTTCCTTCGATCAAAGGATGAAACCTCCGACACCATCATCACGTTTCTCAAAGCCATTCAAGTCAAGCTAGAACTTACTGCACAAACCATCCGCACCGATAATGGAACTGAATTCAAAAACCGTACCCTTGACGGTTACCTCGAATCGGTTGGTATAACCCACATGTTCTCAGCAGCCCGTACTCCGCAACAAAACGGTGTGGTCGAACGCCGAAATCGAACTCTTGTTGAAGCCGCTCGCACTATGCTTACTTTCTCAAAGCTTCCTCTCCACCTTTGGGCCGAAGCTATTAACACAGCTTGCTACACTCAAAACCGCTCCATCATCAACAAACGCTTCAACAAGACACCTTATCACTTGGTCTACGATCGTTCCTTCCATCGAGCATCTTCGAACGTTTGGCACTCGTTTCTTCGTACTCAATGAAAAAGAAGATCGTGGGAAACTCAAGCCGAAAGCCGATGAAGCTTACTTTCTCGGATACTCACCAAACGCATCATCTTATCGGGTCTACATAAAACACGCACGTTGCGTCACTGAAAGCGTTAATGTACAATTCGATCCAAACGCCGAAATGGCTCCTGAACACAACAGTTCTGGACCCGCACTCACCGTCATATTAGCTTCCGATCACATTTGTTCGGAACCTGCTCCCAACCCCGCTGAAACCTTCGACGTCCAAAACCGCCATGTCAAATCTGGATGACTTATTCGAGTACTTCTACTCGGATTACTTTGGACCATACACTGATACTTCTCTCCAGATTTCCCCGCCTACCTTGGAGATTGCCGAGACCTCGGATCTTTCCGGACCGCCAATTACAACGGACACCGTCTCAACTGCTGCATCTCCAAGCACCTCTACGACTGCTCCTCCCGATCAAACTATTTCATCGGATGCTCCTCTTGTTCCACCTGAACCTCAACCGCCTGTTCAACCAAATCCTGCGGAACCGACATCCTCTCCCCCACCATCCACATCAGCACCTACGGATGTCACAAGTGCCACAAGATCATCAAACGTGGCCCCAACTTTGGATTCTCTTCAAGATCTTCCGTTAGGTTCTTATCAAGATGACACCCCGGATCCAAATGCATTTCAACCGCTTCCTCATACAACCAAATGGATCCGCTCTCATCCTGTTGAACAAATTATCGGAGATCCGAAACGACCAGTTACAACACGTTCCGCCTCGGCCAATGATTGCATGTTCTCTTCATTCATAAGCAAGATTGAACCCA
This sequence comes from Silybum marianum, assembly GCA_036898165.1. Classification (NCBI taxonomy): domain Eukaryota; kingdom Viridiplantae; phylum Streptophyta; class Magnoliopsida; order Asterales; family Asteraceae; genus Silybum; species Silybum marianum. The sequence continues at coordinate 5,628,365 of CM072540.1, read as the reverse complement.
CATCCATTCATGAGGCATTGAATGATCCTGATTGGATTGTGGCAATGCAAGAGGAACTCAATCAAATGGAAAGTCTGAAAGTATAGCGCCTTGTTCCCCGTCCTCGAAACAAGACCGTTATCGGCACGAAATGGATATTCAAGAACAAGCAAGATGAAGATGGAGTCGTTATACGCAACAAAGCTAGACTTGTCGCCAAAGGATACCGTCAACAAGAAGGCATTGACTACGACGAAACATTTCCAAATGGACGTCAAGACGGTCTTCTTAAACGGTGTTCTGCGTGAAGAAGTCTATGTTTCTCAGCCCGACGGGTTTGTCGACTCCTCCAAACTAGATCATGTCTACATTCTGGACAAGGCTCTGTATGGATTGAAACAAGCCCCCCGCTCATGGTACGATAGTTTGTCTACCTATTTAGTAAAAACGGATACTCCAAAGGTAAGATCGATCCAACTCTTTTCATTAAAAAGGACAAAGGTGACATTATGCTCATTCAAGTCTACGTGGACGACATCATCTTCGGCTCGACTAACCCAAGGCAATGCAAAGAGTTCTCTGAACTCATGATTGCAAAATTTAACATGAGCATGATGGGAATGATGAATTTTTTCCTTGGTCTTCAAATCAAACAATTTTCTATTGGAATATTCATCAACCAATCAAAATACATCTCGGATATTTTGTGTAAATACAACATGACGTCATGTTATCCGATTGGTACACCCATGTCCCCGGGTTGAAAACTACATGCTGATCCTTCGGGAAAAGATATGGATTCTAAAAATTACCGGGGCATGGTTGGTTCTCTCATGTATCTTACGGCTAGTCGTCCGGACATAATGTTTGCCACCTGTCTATGCGCGAGATATCAAGCATCTCCAAAGGAATCTCATCTTAGTGCGATCAAACGGATTTTCCGGTATTTAATAGGTACACCTAATCTTGGCCTATGGTATCCCAAGGATACGGGTTTCGAGCTAACTGCCTTTTCAGATTCGGATCACTCCTGATGCATGTTCAATCGCAAAAGCACTTCGGGCCATATTCAATTCCTTGGAGACAAATTGGTCAGTTTGGTCATCCAAGAAGCAAGCTTGCGTCTCTACATCTACCGCGGAAGCCGAATATATCACTGCCGCAAGCTGCTGCTCGCAAGTACTATGGATGCGCACTCAACTCAAAGACTATGGCTTCTGGTTCAACAAGATTCCTATCTACTGTGAATCCAAAAGCGTCATAGCCGTTTCAAGCAACCCGGTTCAATACACGAAGACAAAACACATCGACGTTCGATATCACTTCATCAAGGATCACGTCGAAAGAGGTACAATTGAACTATATTTTGTTAATACGGAACTTCAGCTTGCCGACTTGTTTACCAAGGCACTGGATGAGAAACGATTCCAGTTCCTAGTATCCAAGTTGGGAATGTTCAATGTTAAAACCTGATTATCCCAAATCAGTGTGTCTCAAAATCCTCAAAAACGTCTATCTAAGGGTTTATGCACATTTACTCTTCGAGTCAATCTGCATAACACTTGGGTTCTCATTTTTTAGATTTTGACCTTTATCTTACAGTTCCGTATTTTCAATTTTTATTTCTACCTCGCTGTGTATATCACCATGGTTCATCGTTCAAGGGGGAGCACACCACCTTTAGCACATATTACGGGGGAGCCTTATGTTTTTTATCTTTTTTTAAGTTCTTTAAAAAAATAAAATAAATAAATAAATAAATGGGATTATCGACCCCCTCTGGCTCGATAACCCCGAACCTGTCTTCTCGATTTGAAGAAAATTTTCCTCCGCCCAATCCCTCTCTGCCACGTGTCATCACTCGATTACCACTATTTAAGAAATCGGGCCCCTCTCTGAAAGAGACTTCTCTCACAAGTATTTGAATTTCCCTCTTTCTCTCTGAAAAACCCTTCAAAGTTCTTGGCCTTCAAAGATCAAAACCTAAAATCTTCGAGTTTTTCAGATCCGAAAGCACCACCAGGTTCGTAATTCTCTACTCATCATCTTTAATACTTGCACATTGTTCTTTAAATCACTGCATGAGTCGATTTTTGTGGTCTGACTGTTCGTTTTTTTTTATGACTGTTGGGTTTTCCGATTTTGATTGATCTTCAGTCAAAATAGTGGGTAGATAATCCTTTTTGGTCTTAAATACTTGACCAATAATGTTCTAAATCACTAATCACACCTAGTAATAGGATTTCCCATTAGTTTTAGCCATTATTTTGGGTCTGAGTACTTAGGATTATTCGTCTGATTGAGTTTGAGTTTTTATCGAGTCCATATACAATCTTTGAATTTTTATCGAGTCTCGTTTCATTGACCAAGAACACCATAATTTTCACCAAGTGTTTTTATCGAGCCTTTATGACTCGATAACAACTGTTATCAACTTCTAATGATCGATGAATAATCACCAAGTGTTTTTATCGATCCCATAGGAATCGATAACATTTGTTATCGACTATAATAGGATCGATGAAAACCACTAAGTAATTTTTGTCGATCCCTTGGAACTCGATAACTTTTGTTATCGACTATCAACAGGTCGATGAAAATTGCTAAGTGCTCTCATCGAGTCATTTGGATCGATATCCTGCCCTTAGATTGTCCAAGTTTTTTCATCGAGCCTCATAGAATCGAAAACATGCTCTTTGAAGGTTTATCGAGTCTAAATAGATCGATAACAATCTGAAAATTTTTCAAGTACTTTCATCGACCCTTAAGCACTCGATAACCTGTGCTTCTCGATTCTCATTGACTCGACATCCCTTCCACAGGTTTGATCTTAACTTTTTTACAAGTCTTTTTGTTGATCCTCCTTCACTCGACAACACCTTTTTCCTCGATCCCATTGCACTCAATAACAATTGTTATCGACCCAATGGGACTCGATAAAAAGACTTAGAATTTTTTTGTTAAGACTCAATACACTAACTTTACACTTGGTTTGCCTAACTGTCTTATTTCAGCAACCAATGGCAGCCATGAATGATCCGAACCTGTCAGATGATGAAAACCCGATGCCGTCCGAACGCTCCACAGAACCAAGCATCAACGCAGCTAACCGGGATGACATCTTGATGCCTAGAGCTCACCTTCGAAAAATCAAACCGAACAACCACCGTCTAGACTTTGGTATCACTCTCGAACACCAAATCATCCTTGACATTCTTCAACGACATCCGCTTCGTTATGCCTTTGCACTAGACCACCGAGTACCCCTTTTCTACCTCCAGCAATTCTAGTACACACTGACATACCATCCGGACGAAGGTGACCGTCATTTCACTGCTCAAATCGATGACTTTGTCACCCGCCTAACTCCAGCCAGGATTCTCCGCATTCTCCGCCTGCCGCTCACCACAGCCGAACACCCATACGACGCCTTTGCAGCCGACCAACAGCTGGTTGCCGACATCCTAGCCCTTGGGTATGAATCCCCTGAACCATTCACAAGCCCCGGCCAGTTCAAAAGGATGTACCTGCCTCAGATTTGGTTCACGCTATTCACCATCGTCAATCGATGTCTGACTAGCAAACACACTGGCATGGACAAGGCCAGCACTGCGGTTCTTCGAATTTTTCACGGCATCGCGTTCAACCGTCATTATGACTACGCCATGCTCATCTGGATGGACTTTGTGGAACTAGTGGAAGACAAATCCAACAATCGCGATCGTGCCTTCGTACCTTTTCAGCGGTTTCTTCAACTTTTCATCCATGCCATGATGACTTCCCGACCTGCCATCCCTAGACGAGCCGGATCACCCTTAGGCCCGACCAGTGCCCTTAAATTTCTACGCCTAAATGATCGGGTCTTCAACAATACCATGCCTATCCCTGAAGCGTTCCTCGCTTATGCTGATCAGAATGCACCTAGTGTGATAGCCTATAAGGAGCGACATGGCTTAGTGGCCCAACCACCTCCGGTTGCGCCTGCCCAAGAGCCGATCCATGAGGAAAATATTGAGGGAGGTGAGGGTCCAAAAATAAAAGAGCAGGGTCAGGATCAGGGGGATCCCGACCAGGGTGATGAGCGTAATGCGAGGGGACATGACGAGGGAGGTGCATCTGATCAGCCCCCCCCAACCCAACTACTTCCAACTACCCCCGCACCCGACCCATTATCCCAACTCCCCGATTCAAAACACTGATCAGCCGACAACGTGTCCGCCCCCGCTCTTCATCATCGGATGAGGATGATTCTGACAACCAACCGCTCCATCGTCGCCAACGAACTGCAGAAATAGAAGTGCAAGTCGTCAGCCGCATCGGCCCACAACCCTCTATCACCGATTCGAGTTCTGGGAATGAAGAGTTTTCAACTGAACCGAACCCTGAACCAATCATCCGTACACCCACCTCCGCTCCAATCATACCATCTGATGAGGAACCTCAATTCGACTTTGACTTTGAAGCCAATCCATCCTCCCTATCTATGTCGGACATATTCCCTGAAACCTCAGTTGGAGAAATAAAGAGAGCGGAGGGAGTACAAGTTGAAAAAGAAATAGTGAGCATGAGCGAAGGGGAGACAAAAAAGATAGAGAGTGAGAGTCCAATATCCCCCAACCAGGTAACCGAGTCAACTAGCCCTACTCATTCGTTGGGTATGACTAGTGGACAAGTCGCTGTAATTGCACGCCCCCCTAGCCACTCTGAAGGCTCCCAACAGCCAACAGTTTCAACAATACTTGTGGGTCTAGCACCTTATCTAGCTCCACTCCACTCGGGAGGCATAGCTATTGAAACTAGAGGCAGTAGCTCACCTGCTTCGACTTCGTTTGTGTGCACATCGAGTCTAGAGCCCGCTAGGGGACACGAGTCTACACACACTGCGAGCCTTCGTGGCCCAGTCGAAACTCCCATAGTGATGTCCATTTCGGACATTCCACGAGGATTGGGAGGAAATCTACCAGCGCTACATCTTTGCCAATGCTGAACGTAGGTCATACAGTTGAATCAACTGTTATGTCAACGGGCAATCCAAGTGATCCTGGAGTTACCCATTCAGCAACCCCATCCCCGTCGTTCTCTATTCCCCCGGAAGGCGAATCAATCATTGCTGCTCACTTACAAAGGGCAAGAGACACCCTTGCTGAACATGTTGCCCTATTGACAGCTGAAAGAGAAGCCTTCGTGCGCCAAATTCGTGAAGCTGCGCGTCTTAAAGAACTGACTCCTCTACAAGCCGACCCTTCTTATGCAAGCTCCAGCCGTCCAAGCACCAACCACTCTCCACCTCCACCATCACCCCCCGAAGATCGACCCCATTCCCCGCATCGTTATGAGTACAACACCGATGAACTCATGTCGATGTTGTATGCTAATCTGCTAGCCGAATCCAATGCAACCGGTCAACCGGAGAATTCACTTGAGGGTCTTGTTCGCCGCAATCTTCAGATCCCCACTGTAACTCGTCATGAGTTCGATGTCTTCCGCGCCCATATTGACCAAGAGCTCGCCGACTTGAAAAATGCCCAACAGCGCCAAACGGATGACATCCTGGGTGCTATTACTGCTATTCGCACCGAAATCCAAGAATCTTGTCGTCCGGCCGTTCGTACATCTACAACCAGACCTCACCAGGACGACCCGGGCTCCGCTCCAACTCGTCCTGAGGGGGAGACACGCCAAATGGCAAGAACACGATCAAGAGCAGCTGCTGCCTCAGCTTCAAGACCACCTGCTCAATCTACCCAACAAAGGCAACGCACTACAACGACTCAAGAGGACGATACACCAATGGTTGAAAAGCCTGCGGATATCAAATTCGAGAGTACAGTCGAACCTGCCGAACCTGCCGAACCCGAACCCGAACAAAATGAAGAACGAGTTGATGTTCAACGTCTGCGAAACTCACTTCGAAACTGGTTCCGAGATCCGTACGAACCAGTACTCCAAGAGCAAGACTATGTGAACTTGAGGCAGACAGCAAGGAACTATGCCTTAGGGGAACAAAACGAACCAAGACTCCTACCTCATCAGATTCGGTGGCAAAGAATGTTGACGGAAAGTAAATCCAAATGGGTGAATCAGCAGATCCGTGTGCCATATCTTGAGGAAACTATGGAGAAGATCTTCCGCAAGGAAGCAAAACCTGACGATTAGGCACACATTCATCTCGTGATGGAAATGGACCCTGCTCAGGTTAGAGAGTATCTCCATATCCTGAGGATGAGAGCTTTACCTCAAGCTGAAGTGGTCTCAAGGCATAGGGTAGTCGGGATTCTGAAAATAAACACTGCAAGGATCTTTCAAGTTGAGTACCCGGTTCTCTGAAGCTGATTTTGCAAATCTCGATATAATGGACTTGGAGATCATCTACAACGATTTGAGAAACAAGCGCAACCGAAACGTACACGAGCAAAGGGCATTAAGGGTAGTGGTAAGGCATGTTCAGAAAGAACTTCGGTACAACTATCTTCATGATCTTCAATGAGGGATCGAAAGCGAGCAAAAGAAGATACATATTACTAAGCCTGATCAATCATTGCCTGTACCTGACAGTACTCTGGTCGCCATCGTCATCACTCGTCCTGTTCAGGGTGTAGTTTGGATGCATACTTCTAGAGAAAAACGTTTTCTCAGATTTCACGAAGTGGCTGCATATTCTGACGGTACGTTATGGGGAATCCGAAACAGACTTCCGTCAGAACTTGCAACAGATAGAAAGAGCGCAAAAAGGATGAGCAACGACAAAAGAAACTCCCTCTTGGAAGCTATCAAGATAATCGACGACATAATTATCTATCAACAAACCCTACGAAGATTTGAAGGCATGTTCGAGCTAAGAAGATGAAGACTCATTTTTCCACAAAGGGGGAGATTGTTAGGTCTATTATTATTTAATTGTGACAAAATAAGGAAAAGATATGCTAAATTGTAAAAGGAAGTTTATAATTCCTTAAACTCTTGTTTCCTTAATTAGACTAGACCTAGCAATATAAATAGAACGTTAGGGTTTTACTTTTAGAGTTAGTCGATTCATATTACTTAGAGAGAGAGTTGAAACCGTGAATTACATTGTAATCGATATATATACATTCAAGAGATATATGACTACGTAAGTTCTTTAAATCATTGTTCGTGTCATATTACTTTACTATTAACCGTTTATTGTCATTGTGCTTATTATAATGGGATCAACACAAATGAAGCTTTCTATGTCAACTTTCTTAGTATGATCGAACCCAAGCAAGTTCATGAAGCCTTAGTTGAACCAAGTTGGGTAGAAGCAATGCAGGAGGAGTTACTTCAATTTGAACGTAACAAAGTTTGGAACTTAGTACCATTACCAAAAGGCAAAGTTGCAATTAGTACTAAGTGGGTCTTCAGAAATAAAAAGGATGAAGACGGAATTGTGATCAAAAACAAGGTTCGTCTGGTGGCGAAAGGTTATTGTCAAGAGGAAGGCATTGATTACGATGAAACCTTTGCTCCTGTTGCAAGACTAGAGGCAATACGACTTTTTCTAGCATTTTCTGCATACAAAAACTTTAAAGTATATCAAATGGATGTTAAATGTGCATTTCTAAATGGAAATCTCAAAGAAGAAGTGTATGTTGAACAACCTGCTGGCTTTAAAGATACAAGACATCCAGAATACGTCTATCTCCTTGACAAAGCTGTGTATGGCTTGAAGCAAGCACCCAGAGCCTGGTATGAACGTTTATCCAAGTGTCTGATCAGCAAAGGGTATGAGAAAGGTAAAATTGATACCACACTCTTCATTGAAAGAGGCAAAGGTATGTTAATTATTGTTCAAATTTATGTAGATGACATAATTTTTGGTTCTACTCATCAAACAGAAGTTGATTTGTTTTCTAAATTGATGGAAACTGAATTTGAAATGAGTATGATGGGAGAACTAACATTCTTTCTAGGACTCCAGGTTAAGCAAAGTACCTCTGGTATTTTTATTAATCAAGAAAAATATGTCTCGGACATGTTAAAGAAATTTCATTTTCAGAATTCATCACCTATGAAAACACCTATCTCTCCTAGTATGAAACTAGGTCCTGATCCTTCTGGGAAACCAGTAGATGTCACGGGCTATAGAGCTATGATAGGGTCTCTTCTGTATTTAACTGCTAGTAGGCCTGATATTATGTTTGCCACCTGTCTTTGTGCTCGTTATCAAGCCAATCCAAAAGAATCTCATTTGGCCGCTGTTAAAAGAATTTTTAGATACTTAAAGGGAACTCCCTCATTGGGTCTCTAGTATCTTAAAAATTATGGGTTTGATTTAATGACATATACAGACTCTGATCGTGCAGGATGTAAGCTGGGCAGAAAAAGTACCTCTGGTAGTTGTCAACTTTTGGGAAATAGACTTATAAGTTGGACATCCAAGAAACAAAATTGTGTATCCACATCTACTGCAGAGGCTGAATATGTTGCTGCTGCTAGTTGCTGTTCACAAGTTATTTGGATGAAGACTCAACTCAGAGACTATGGACTGATATATGATAAGATTCCCATCTTATGTGATTTAGAAAATGCCATTGCCATTACTGAAAACGCTGTCCAGCACTCCAAAACAAAGCATATTGATGTCAGATATCGTTTTATCAAAGATCACGTAGAGAAGGGCACAATTGAAATGTATTTTGTCTCTACTGATTATCAACTAGCTGATATTTTTACAAAAGCTCAGGATGAGAAGCGTTTTTATTTTCTGATCAGCAAGTTGGGAATGATAAACATGTAAATCTTAAATCTTTTTATCGCTCAGAATTGATCAGAGACCTCTGATCGATTCTGATGATTTATGCAGAATCATTAAGAAGTCTCTGACCATCTCTGTTGAAGATTCTGATTCCTTTATATCCAAGTGACAACAGAAAGGAAGCATCTCTTGAAAAGCGAAGGGGGAGATTGGTACAACTTCTGAGGGGGAGCTTCGCGCTTGTTTCAAGGGGGAGAAAAATTAAGTCTAACTTCTGTTAGCTGTCCTCTGAACAGTCTTTTCTTAAAATGATTATTTTAGATTTGTTTCTTCTGATTAACTCTTGCCGTCAATGTTATTCATAATTTTCAGATTTAACTTCATCTTTTCTTGAAAATTTTGTTCTTTTGACATTTTTAGGTCAAATATTTTTTGTTGTCTTATTTTTCTTCTGAAATTTTAAAAATAAATAAGTCTATTTTTTTTAACTCTTGCCGTCAAGGTTAATTAAAAAATTTCTTATTATTTATTAATTTCTTAAGAATCATTTGACTATGAAAATATTAAACTTTCATTTGGATCCAAACTGGTTTTTTTCCAAATGTCTGATTTTAAATTCATTAGAAAGGATTAATAATAAAATTGGTTTAATCAAATTAAAATATTATATTTTCTTGATTAAATTTATTTTTCTTATTATTCTCTTTCTAATTTTTTTGGGGGGATAATCAAACGGTTTATCTTTGATAAACTTTTCAGTGACTCATTACATGTTGCTAAGCCATCATTAACACGGTTTATGCTTTACACGTGTCTCTCATCGTGTGATTGCATGACTACACGACTGCGTGCTTACCTAAGCATAACTGAATCGTTTTTTCCTTTTCCCCAAATTCAAAAACCCTTCCCTTTCCACCAAACCCCTCTAGCTCTCAACATCTCTCATATATAAACCCTATATACAGTATCTCGTCTTCTTCCTCGCGATTTCTACATTATTTGCTTCCCCACAGTAATTCTTCCAAAGATACCTAACCAATCTTCAATGGCCTCCCAACTTACAAACCCAAATGTCAATGACGATGAAGGTCATCTTGTTATTTCCACCGCTGACAGTGTTCCAATCGTCAAATTGCCTTTGAAGGCAAACAATGTGCAGGTTCCACTTGATCCCATCACCTATTTGGCCGAATTCAGAGTCCTCGTTGAATTTCTTCAGCAACGTCAATTGAACCGTGCTCTAACCCTGACAAATCCTAATGTTCCTGAGCTCTATGTCCAAGAAGTGTGGCAATCCATGTATATCGCTGATGAAGAAATCCTGCGTGGAAACTTTAGTCATCCAAATACCCCTGAAAATGCTGTAGAAATACCCATCACCAAAAAGAAAATTGCCAGGTATTTTCACTTGCCTTCCTCTACACTTGAAGATCATAATGAGATTGTGCCAAACCCTGCCCTAGACCAGAATCCATCCCCTGAAGCCCTGCTCTCATTTGTTCAATTTTTGGGTTACAATGAGCAATTATCCAAACTTTCTGAATTCAAGCACAAGAAACTGCCCCCTATGTGGAATACCCTTATCTCCATTCTCAACAAAAGCCTCACGTGCAAAATTGGCTTTCAAGACCAAGCCAGCAGAATCATCGTTACAATTATGTATGGAATGTACTTCAATCGTCCTCTGGATTACGCAAGTCTCATCTTTCAAGAGATCAAAGCCGCTGTTCACACCAAAGTGTCTCTCCAGAATCAAGGAAAACCACTACCTGCTTTGATGTTTCCAAGATTTTTGTCTCTATTCACATACCCAGCGATTAGTGCTCTTAAAGCTCCTATGATCCAACCATTCTGCAAAATCGCTTCAATGAGCTCCCATAAACCAACAATCGACATCAACGGTTATTCATCTCCAAGGGAACTCTCCAGGTATATGCTTGACCTTATTCCTTCCACCTCTTTCTATCTCTTATCTTATAAACGCTCTATGGTATTCTCAAAACCGAGAATACCTACCCCAGAGTTCTTAGAGCCAGATGTAGGAAGTAAGGGGTCAGATGAGGCTGAGGTTGAAAAGAATACGAGTGCAAATCCGAGTGTTTCTACCCATGCCGACCTCTTAATGCAAGAGGGTACTGAAGATGTCCATAGAGACACATTTGAGCGTAACTCTCGTTCTTCCCAAAGGGATCCCACATATGCTGAGGTAGATGTCAACACATCTACTTTCATTGAACAAGGACCACCCAGTCCAAACCACCCAGAAACCATCCGATCAGAGGATATTTCTTCATCCTCTACATCAAGCACAACCGGGGAAACCTCTTCTTCATCATTCTCTCAACAGAATGATGATGATAATATAAGAGTTCATTTGCCCCAGAACTCGCCACACTCCACACACAATGTTGATGTCTCTGTGACCAACAAAGTCGTAGGAACCTCAGAAGATAAGTCCATATCTTCTGATAGTTTAGAAGCTGAGGAAATCCCATCAGAGGGGTTGCAGCCACAGGACGCACCACTTACCGGAGTGTTTACACTTCATCAAGGTAAGCACATTGTTTTCAGCACCTCATCCTCTGATGATGAGGACTCTGTTGCGACAATCAGAACAACCGAAGAGGTGCCTGTTAATCACAGCCCTCGAAGACAGGTTGGAAGTCCCTCCACACTCAACGTCAAAACAGGTGTGAATGAGGGCCTCTATGAACGCGAGAGTGAAGGGGCTCCATGTGTTGGAGAAACACCGGTTACACGTTCTGAATTTGTCACCAATGCAGCGTTTCAAGCATTTAGTGATAAAATTCAGAGAGTTGTGGAAGATCTAAAACTATCCTTGGATTCTCAAAATGCCATTCTTCTAGCAATTTAAAACGAACAAAGACAGCATACGCAAACTCTGGAGGCGCTCAGAGAGCTTATTTCTACAACTGCAGAAGCTCATCAGAACCAAGCTTCTGATCATTTTTCTTCTTTGCATAAAGGCATCCAGGCTAACTCTGACGGTATCTTTTTCATACCTGATGCAATCCCAACTCCAGAGGTCACCATCTCGGTTAATGAATATAGTTCTTTAGCGGCAGATCTCAACAAAATTATTATAGCTGTTCATCCCTCTGAAGACACTTCTGAGTCCTCTCTGGTAAAGAAATCCGACATGGCTGTTTTCCAGAAGGCCATGTTTGACAGAATCAATTCTCTCTCCTCTAAATATGTCTCTAAAACAATTGCAAGCACTTCAAATGTGGTTTTGAAGCTCTCATCTATGGAAACCTCTCTCTCTCAACTTACAAATCTTGTAAGTTCTCTTTCTGATACATTTAACGCCAGGAAAAAGGCTAAGGAGGAGCGTGCTTGCAGAAAAGCAGAGCTTAAACGGAAAAGGTCTGAGGATCAGGATCCGGATTCTCAGAAGGGGGAGAAAGCACAAGAAGCCAAGAAAGCCAAACCCACTACCAATGCTGAAAGCTCTAATCCAACGAAGTCTCCACCTACTTCTGACAAACACCAATCACCTTCCAAGCAGCAAACTCATTATGCTCAACCTTCATATACAAAAACTCCTCTAACTCCAACCCCATTAGCCACTCACTCTGGACCTCTTCCAAAAGGCCCAGAAATTGCCAAATTTGTTCTAGAAGTAATTGGCAATACAAGGAAAGCGCCATACTCATCATCTACTCACGCAGCAATAGCCAAAGAAAAGGATGCTAAGGCAAGAGTTGATGCATCAAAAGCTAAAGTCGAAGCCCTAAATAAAAAGAGGAGAGAAGCTGAGTTAAAAGCTAAAGCAGAAGAAGACCGAGCTAATTCTGAAGCAGAAGAAGCCAGAAGACGAGCTAATTTAGAAAAAGAAAGGATTGAAAAAGAAAAGGCAAGGGCAGAAGAAGAGAGAGAGAGAGAGAGAGAGAGAGAAAAAATGAAGCCAGAGAGAAGTCAAAACAAGAAAAATCACAGAGAAGGGCTATCCGTGAAGAAGCAGCCAAGAGGTTGGGAAATCTTGATCTTCCAAAAATTGAAATTATCAGAAACAGCATGTATGCTCCAAACGATCAAAAGATTTATTTAATGTTGCCCAACTTCTCTAATGCCTATAACGTAAGTGATGCTGTAAAAGACAAATTCATGGCACACAGACAAGCAAAAAAAGATGTCTACACTTCTGTACCTATCAAACAGATCTCTGCTATAAAGCACTCACAATTTGAAGATACAGAGATCTGGTACACGGTCTATGAAGTAATCAGATACGACAATCAAACCAGGTACTTCTGCGATAATGATTTACTATCTGTTCATCCTTCTGATCTTTTGTTTCTGGAAAGCTTTATGAAAGCCCAAGTGGCCAGAGGTATTGATAGCCAAGACAGAGTTGCCTATTCAAGAATCATTGAATGTATGAAGTCTTTGTTAAGATACAAGAGGCAAGTCGACTTCCAGATAGGGCTAAACTTCAACGTTGATAATCTTGCCATCTCTGCACCAAATGAAGAATTAGAAAACATCAATTCGTTCAGAGTTGGTAAGTTCTTACTACAACCAGAAGAAGGGGTCATCTTTAGAAGACCAGACAGAAGAAGCTTTTTTCATAATAAAAGACGCACATCGATACTCTTCAGAAGTTGTATACTTTGCAAAATGTTACATATATACCAGTGCAAATAAACACGATCCAGAAGTACTTGAAAGGATAATCAAAAGACTTGACAGCTTATTATCAATCAGAGAGGTCATCAATAAAATTGCAAAGGTCGTATCTGAAGTTGCTCCTTTCTGAACAAACGCCATTCTTCTGACTTCATACTTAGGGGGAGATTGTTAGACTTTTGAAGTATGAGTCAAAGATGACGTGGCAACATTCACTTGTAGATCTAGTCTTTATAACAGAATTTGTTAGACGCTCCTCTATGAGGTGGCATTTTGTGATAGGCTAAAGTGTTGACTTTCTGTTTGTGTAATAGTATAAATTGATCTATACTTTCACTGTAATAGTTGTCGATTAGAGAACATTAGTGAAGAACAGTTTTGCGCACAATTCTCAATTACTTGTAATCGATCCTCAGGTTATAATACAAAGTTGATTTTTTCTTCATTCTTCTACTGTTATTATTACTGTTGATTAATCAATATTAATTGCTTCCGCTTACATTCTGATATATGAATCTATTGATTAATCATTGAAGAAGAATTCTGGAACCAACAGATGTCCAAGTTCAGAAAGTTTTCTATGTGGAAGGTTTAAGACACAATCTTTTCAGCATAAGTCAGTTCTGTGACAAATATTGGACGGTACATATTTACTTTGATTTTTGTCAAGTTCTGAATTCTACAAATCAAAAGCAATTAACAGGCTTTAGAGATGGTGATATATACACAACATCTTTCATCGAAGATGGTCAACTCACATGGGAATGTTATATTTCTACTCAAATGAAAGAAGTAAGTTGGTTATGGCACAAAAGAATGTCTCATCTAAATTTTAGATCACTTTCTAAGTTAGATAGACATAAATCAGTCAGAGGTCTACCAAAAATCAAATTTGACAGAAGTTCTCAATGTTCAGCATATGAACTTGGGAAAATCAAAAGAAGTTCTCATCCTCTAAAAATGCTCCCTTCATGTCAAGCTCTACTTGAAATGCTTCATATGGATTTATATGGTCCAATGAAAACTCAAAGCTTGAGAGGAAAGAAGTATATCCTTGTTATTGTTGATGAATACTCTAGACATACTTGGGTTGAATTTCTTAGACAAAAATCTGATACTTCTGACATTTTAATTTCATTTCTGAAAAGAATTCAGGTTCTTCTTCAACTACCAGTCCAAAAGCTCAGAAGTGACAATGGTACAGAATTTACAAATTCTACACTTCAGAACTTCTTGGAATCTGTTGGTACTTCTTATAATTTTTCTGCAGCCAGAACTCCCCAACAGAATGGTGTTGTTGAAAGAAAGAACATGACATTAGTTGAAGCTGCCAGAACTATGCTTGCTTATTCTGAATTATCATTATCTCTTTGGGCAGAAGTAATTGCCACTGCTTGCTTTACTCAGAACAGAACAATTTTTTAACAGAAAACTTCCGAAAACTTCTTATGAAATTATCGAAAAGAGAAAACCATCAATTGACTATTTCAAAAAATTTGGATGCACGTGTTTTCTTCTGAATGAAGTTCAATATCTTGACAAATTTGCTCCTAAAGGATTAGCTAGTGTATTTGTTGGTTACTCACAAAGATCTAAGGCATACAGAGTAGTTATCAAAAGCACAAGGAGAATCATTGAAACTACAAATGTTAGATTCCATGAATCAACTATGACTTCTGAACTAGACAGTTCAGAACTCAAGATTCATTCCATAGTTGAACAGCTAGATTCTGCAAATCACATTACTGATAAATCTTCTGAATCTACTTCTTTACTTAAAGCAAATTTAGATTCACTCTGTCAAGATCTATTTGATGTATCTGTTAATGTTTCTGCAGATTATCAAAGTCCATCACTTTTGACAACAACTCCAGAGTTAGTACAACCTGAAATTCAATTATCAAATCTCTCTGGCCCCCCAATCTCAACCTCAACTACAGAAAAAATTACGTCTGAATCTGTGCAAGCTACAACTGAATATGACCAAGTCATTTCTGAAACAGTAAATATTCCTTCTGAACTAGTTATCGGTTCTTCTGAACAGATTCAAAATGATACAGTTGAAAGGGAAACTTCAGAATTACATTCAGAAATTCATCCAAATTTTGAGGATACAATTATTGATGATCATGATCCTCTTAATAATGTTACATCTATTCAGCCATTACTAAATGTGACAAAATGGACATCAAGTCATCCCATACATCAACTCATAGGTGATGCTTCAAAGGGTGTCCAAACAAGATCAGCCACTACAAATGAATGTCTGTATGTAAATTTGTTAAGCACAATAGAACCCAAAAAGCCAAGTGAAGCACTTTAGGATCCAGACTGGGTTTTAGCAATACAAGATGAACTTAACCAATTTGAGAGAAACAAATTCTGGAGGTTAATTCCAAATCCAAAGGGTAAATCAATTATTGGCACCAAAAGGGTTTTCAGAAATAAGAAAGAAGAACATGGGATTGTTGTGAGAAACAAGACCAGACTAGTGGCTAAAGGCTATTGTCAACAAGAAGGCATAAAATATGATGAAACATTTTCTCCACTTGCAAGACTTGAAGCTATCAGAATATTTCTAGCCTATGCAGCACACAAAAATATGAAGGTCTTCCAGATGGATGTGAAGTGTGCATTTCTGAATGGAGTTCTCCATGAAGATGTATATGTTGAACAACCAGAAGGCTTTGTAAGCAAAGAATTTCCAGATAATGTTTATATCTTAGATAAACCTTGTATGGACTTAAACAAGCACCAAGAGCATGGTATGATACACTCACAACTTTTCTTCTAAATTCCAAGTTCAAAAGAGGTACAATTGATACAACTTTATTTCTGAAAAAGGAAGGTGAGCATATGATTCTTATTCAAATATATGTAGATGACATTATATTTGCTTCTACAAATCCAAAATTTTGTAAATTTTTTGAGAAAATCATGCAAACTGAATTTGAAATGAGTATGATGGGAGAGTTAACTTTCTTTCTTGGTCTTCAAGTAAAACAACTTCCCACTGGCATATTCATTAATCAATCTAAGTATGTTTCTGACTTACTTAAGAAGTTTGACATGTCTGACTGTTCTAGTATTCAAACTCCAATGGCTACTACAACTAAACTTGAACCAGACTTATTTGGTAAATCTGTTGATCGAAAGAAATACTGAGGCATTATTGGATCTTTGCTTTACTTAACAGCTAGTATACCTGATATAATGTTTGCTACATGTATTTGTGCTAGATATCAAGCTAATCCTAAGGAATCTCATCTTCTAGCTGCTAAAAAAATCCTTAGATATCTCAAAGGCTCTCCTTCATTGGGGCTTTGGTATCCAAAGGATTCTGGTTTTGAGCTAACCGCTTTCACAGATGCAGATCATGGTGGTTGTAAATTGGACAGGAAAAGTACATCTGGATCATGTCAATTTCTAGATGACAGGCTTGTGAGTTGGTCTTCAAAAAAGCAAAATTGTATTTCAACTTCTACTACAGAAGTTGAATATGTAGTTGCTGCCATATGTTGCTCCCAAGTTATTTGGATGAAAATTCAACTCAAAGACTATGGGTACATATTCAGGAGGATTCCTCTGTATTGTGATTCAAAAAGTGCCATAGCCATTACAGCCAATCCTGTTCAACACTCAAAGACAAAACTTATTGATGTGAGGTATCATTTTATTAAAGATCATGTTGAAAAAGGCAACATAGAAATGTTTTTTGTTCAGACTGATTACCAGTTAGCAGATTTGGTCACCAAGCCTCTTGATGAGAAAAGATTTACATTTCTTGTGAGCAAACTTGGTATGATGAACTTAACTACTTAGCTTTGTTACAAACTCATAACTGATAAGATTCAAACTTCTGAATTCATCTTCTTCATATTCTGAATTTTTTACTTCAAAAAAAATTGCTAATTTGTTTGTAATACATTAATCTGTTTATTCAGAAGTACAGATTCTTAATTGCTAATTTGTTTGTAATATTTTTCTTTCCATTTCTATTCTGCATTTTTCAAGGGGGAGTTGCATTTTCCAAGGGGGAGCTTATGTATTCATATTTTCTTCTTTCTTATTTCAAGGGGGAGTTTTTGATAAATACATTTAACATTTTCTTTTAAGTATTAGCAGGTCTATCATTACTTTGGACCTTAGAATTACAGATTTTTATTAATTCAGAAGTATGAATTTACAGTGGTTTCATACTCATTTCTGAAGAAAAAAAATTCTTTCTCAAATTTTTTCATTTCTGAAAGTAATATTTCAGTTCTGAATAATTTCTGAAAGAATGATCATTAAAAGTATGGACAAACTTTTCTTGATACTCACTTTCTTTTGTTCAAACTATTTCTGAATCTTCATCAGTTTTCAAAATTCAGAAATATGTAGTTTTAAATGTTTTTTGATTATATTCTGAGGCTATTTCAGAAGTTCTGAATTGTTTCTCAGTACTTCTGAACTTCTTCAAGTAACTTCTGAACTCTTTCCCAGAAGTTCTGAACTATCCGTTCAGACGAGATGACTCTCACGTGTGGTCCACGTGTTCTATTTTCATTGATGATTAATTAAGCACGTCTTAAAACGGTTCATTAATCAAAATTAATCCTCTAAGCGTCATTACTTTTTGCCTACTTTTCTTCCACGTGTCCTATTCCTATCATCCACGACATAAAAACATGGACTCGTCATCTTTTTCATGTTACAGTGAAATTTCCCTCCGAAATATTTTCTCTACTTTGTTTGAACTTCCAACTTTCTCAGAATTTCCAAATTTTAGAACTATGTCGCAATCCAATGTTGATCAACTGATTGTATCAGCCAAATCAACTTTTAGACTAAGTGATGATTCCTCAAGTACTGGTTCATTCAAGATTGTTACCAAAAATATCATGATCGGATCAATTGAAGTACCTTTAGAAAATGATCCTATGCTTGAAGACACAGCCATAAATGCTATCGATATTGTCGGCTCTTCAAACCCTAACCCTAACCCTAACACTAACATTGCAATTGGGGGAAATCAAATGCAGCCTATTGAACTTATTTCTGAATCTCAATCCAGGGCAGAAAGTTCTCAAAATACTGGATATAGCCCTGATCTTTCTAAACAAACCCTTCCAAGAGACAAATACAAGGTCATCAAGAAGAACAACTGTGCTCTGAATTTACAGTCTGATGAGTTTACCAATGAGCAACAAATTCTCATTGAAATTTTCAAGAAGCATCCTTTCAGAGCATTGCTTACCAGACATTTTCAAGTTCCAGTTGATTATCTACAACAATGGTGGTATTTTGCTGAAATTGATGAAGCGACAAATGATATTTCATCTTTTGTTCATGGTTATAGATTTTGTGTTGTGGCTGATGATCTTCAAAGCATTTTTCATCTTCCAAAAGCAAATGTTGGCTAAGAGACATATGATGTTATTCCTTCTAACAATGAACTTTTCGCTGATTTCTTAAAGTTGGGTTATTCAAAGGAATTATGCTCTTAGTTCATTCAGAAGAAAGTATCTGCCCCCTATTTGGTACTCACTATTCACTATTCTTAATACCTGCTTATCTGGGAAACACTCTAGCCTGGATCAAGCTTCTACTAATCTAAGGATCATATTTCATGGTGTTTCCTGCAACAAGCATTATGACTATGCTACGTTGATTTTTGAAGATTTGCAGAATGCCATTTCCAAGAAGCATACCTATCCCTATATTCCATATCTCAGATTTATTTCAAATATTCATCAAAGGAGCTATGAGGTCAGTTGAATCAATTCCCAAACTTGAAAATTACTTGTTTGTTTCTCTGTTTACTATGGATAACTTAAAGCCACAATCTGCCAAAGAAGCCTTTCCAAATGTTGTGCGTCTTTCTGCAGCACTATTGGCCTATGTTAATCCTAGGAATCAATGGTTGAATGAGTACTGTGAATCTCTGGGGTTACCAAAACCAGTAATCTCTTCCCAAAATTCAAATCCCAGTGGTGAGCTTGGTGAGGGGTCTAGAATCAATAGTGAGAGAGGGGAGGAAGTTCTGGGTGGGGAACAACCTCATTATGTACCGAGGCAAAATGAAAATGAGAGCTTGGTTAGTTATGTGAGTAAAAGAAATAAAGAGGGGAGATCACATGTAAAAGAAAAGGAAACCTATGTACTAGCTGATACTAGCCGGACAGCCACACAATCTATTACCTCACACTCTTTGGTGGGTAATATTGAATTAGCCAGTGAGCCAATGGCAAATTTTTGGTAACCCCCCCCCCCCCAGCCACTCACCCATCTCTCAACAGAAGGGTGTTTCACTAACACACATGGGGCAAGAAGCTTATCTACCATTTGATTCTCCTATGGAGTATTTAAATGTTGAAAAAGAAGGATATATGTCCCCCTTTCACAGAAATGTGCACTTTGAGTCTAAGAGTCCTCTCTTTGTTGAGCCTAATGAACCACTGAATGTGGAATTCTTTCACACAAGCACACATCCTTCAGATGGCACAAAGCAAAGTGTTAGTCACATTGCCACAACAACCATAGATACTCCTAATTTAGGATATCAAGGATTGGTTGAAAGTCCTAGTGGGGTGAACATTCCAAAAGCCCCATTTAATGAGTCTTCTGTGATTCATGATGTTGTGACATCAACAAGCCAGCCTACTTCTGTAGGACTGCAAACAGGACCATCTATTGGTCCTGGTCATGTTACCTGGTCTTTTAAGTTTTCAGACTTTAAGAATTTGTATACTTCTGAATTTGAAAAGATTTAGAAACAAATCAAAGACTTGTCTGAATCTACATCTAAGGAAGTGGAGGATAGGATGGCAAGTCAGAAGAATAAGTTGGAGGAGAAGATTGATGCACTTAAACAGGCTTCATCAAATGATTTCAGAGTCTTTCAAGAAATCATTCAGAAATCCTTTTCCGAAGTTATTTCCTCTATTTCTAATCTTAATACTTCTATGGTGTCTTCCTCAACACAACAAGATTTCTCTAAATTGGCAACAAAAGATGATATTCAACAGATTCTGAACAAATTAACTTTTATTCAGAATACTCAAACTCTTCTGGATCAAAGAATTTCTACTCTTGAATGTAGGCCTCAAGCAACCACTTTAAAAAGAAAGCATGATGATCAGGATCCTGATGATCATGAGGAGGAGAAGAGGAGAGTGACTGAATTTACCACAAAAGAGATGTTATTAATAAAGGCTTCAACTTCTGAACCCAATGTGTTCAAAGATCAAATTTGTGAAGAAAGTCAGCAAGGTAAAGAATCGTCTAAAGCTATAGAAGAGATTCTAGCTTCTAAACAAGTTGGTGTTCATTCTGAACAAATTCATGCTGATTCTGAACAAGTTGTTAATTCTGAAGAGTTTCTTGTTGATTCTAAACAAAATAGTGGTTCTAAAGATATGGAGATTTCTGAAAAAGATGATGAGGGCTATGAAACAAAGAAATTATCATTAAATTCAGATGAGAATGCAGGAACAGATTGCACATATATTTTACCAGATTCTAATGAAGAAATGTTAAATGAATATCTAGCATTTGAAGATGTGATTGGAGAGCCTGGTGATCTGTCTGATGTCATAATGTTTGATGAAGAAGAAGAGGTGAATGAAGTAAGAGATATAGTCATATGGATACCTCTAGTATTGAACAAAGGATTTGATACAGAGTCTATGGTGATTTTATGGAGATTGATTATACAGTTCTTATGGCAATGTGTATTTCTGGAAAATTCAAGGAATATGGAGTGTAGATTCTTGGATGAGAGATTAATCATGTTCAGAGACCTTGTGAATCAAACAGTTGAAAGCTTCCATATTATGACTGATTTAAGTCATATATATGATGTTGATTTCTCAGATGAGACTTTGATAGAATATATAGATTTAAGAGAAGTTGAATACATAGAATGCATATATATTCCTTTGATTGATCTTCCTACTCATGAAGAACCAATTGTAGACCAAGTGTATGTAAAAGAAACAATATTTTATAAGATCAATGATGAAGAGACTATCTTTCCAGAAGGTACTTACTTGTTTATGTACAGAAGTAGTCTAAGGAATGCAACTTTGGAAAGTCCTATAAGTGCTGAGTGGGATGAAGATCACATTTCTAAAGTAAGAAATTTTCTACAAGTGTATGGAATTCAAGAGATGCATGATTCTACTTTAATCAAACATTTTAGAAGTATTTCTAAAACAGTTGAGAATGACTTACTAGTAGTAAGATTGGTGCTGAAAGAAGAGATGGAACACTAACTGAGTTTACTCAATATGACATTTAAAAGTTAAGACTGCAAGATAAACTTTCACTTCTGAATTTTTGTGTGAAGAGAAGTGAATCAGAACTTGTTTCAGAAATAAGAGGGGTGTTGGGTATTTACATCAGAAATCTTATTAAGCATGATTTCCAGCATGCTTTGGAGAATAAGCTAGGAAAAGTAAATCACTTGGAGCCCATTTCTATAGAGAGAGAGAAGGTATTACAAAGGTGTTTACTATTCCAGAGATTGGATTTGTGTATACAGTTGAAGGAGTGAGTAAAAGAACGTTTGTTGTTTCTGATATTCCAAAGTACTTAACAGCTACTTTGAATTGGTTGTATGAGTATAGTGAATCATATATCAATCCTTCTGAAATAAGAAACGAGATAAAGTATCTAATTAAAAAAAGAATAAACTTCAGAGAATTTATCAGAAAAGTTTATCTAGCTGGGCATACAAGAGTAAATACTATCAGAGAAGCATATTATCTTCTGAGTAATTCATATGACTTCCATATTCATGTTAAAGAACAAAACATTGAGTATGAAGTTTTAAAACTTGCTTAGGAGATAAGAAGTTCAGAAGTTGGTTCAGAAAAACAGTTAAAAGAAAGTTCTGAAAAGAAGAAAGGCAAAGAAAAGGTTTATGAAGTTGCTGAAGAAGAAATTTTACCAACTTGTCAAATCTCTAAAGCTGAACAGTTACAAGTTCAAAGAATTGAAGAAAATGCTTATACTTTATTTCTTGAATATTTTCATCCTGAAATATTCATGGAATATGAACAAAGGTTCAATTTCATTGATTGTTGGGTTAAGAAATCTCCTAGATGGAAACAGTGGTATTTTGATATTATCAGAAAGATAAGAATACCTGTGAATGAGGCAAGGAAAGAAAGTCCTATTGTGAAAGTAATAACAGCAGATGTGGAGTCAAGAAACAATTATAAATATGCCTATTTCACTATGGAGAGGAAGAATGGTGAAATTTCTACATTCTCAGAAGCTGATTTTTCAGAATGTTCATTTGAGAGATTTACTCAGAGTTTACAAGAGTCTCTATCCATTCCATGATTCAATTGCCAAATTCAGAAAAACATTTCCAGTTATCAGAGAGGGAATTTGCAGAGAATTTATTTGGGCTGCAAAAACATATTTTCAAGTTGCTTATGTTCTTGATAAAGGAAAGGTGCATCTAAGTAAGCCAAATTTCAGCCTACCAAATATTGAGAACCTAGAGAAAAGTACTCTTATAGTTCATCCTCCAGGTTTTGTATGCAAGTATGAAACTCAGTTGCTGTTTGTCAGATTTGAAGAAATACACAAATGCATCAATGGAACTTTGATGGCCATAAGAGGTGGATTGGTCAAGAAGCAAAACAGAAGACCAAAGAACTTGAATGATTCGGAATGGGAAGAGTACAAAAATCTTGCAAGAGAAATGCATAAAAGGATTGAAATGTTATTAGAATACATAAAACTTATTCTAAATGATATAAGAAAAATCTTGAATGTTTGGAGTTATGATTTGAATTTTTGAAGCTAACGGGGAGATTGAAAGAACCTAAAAGATGGCTTCAAAATACTTTGTGTTCTGAAGTGAGAAGAAGCAAAGTTCATAAGTCTAAAGATAGAAGACTTCCAAATCAATGGAAGAGAAGATAATGCTAAGGCATAACTTCTGAAGTGCATACTTCAGAAGTTCTGAAGTGCATACTTCAGAAGTTCTGAAGACCTTCTGAAGATAGTTCTGAACACTATTCAGAAGTGGTTCTGAATGTGTCTGCTATGTTGTTGCTGTTACTTTAGCATTTCACTTTGTATATAAATAGAAGTTAGTTAGTCTTTTGTAACTAATGTTGATAGATCCTTTGTACTGAAAAAGGCATATCTGTGTAACTTTGTTAAGATCAATACTACATCTGACTTCCTTGCTATAATTTTTGTTTCATATTCTACCTTCTTTCTACATTGTTGATATTTGGGATCTAACAATGTATAACTCAAATACATAGTTAGTTTGTGAAGAAAAAAAAGTATATAAGCACTTGTTACCTGATGAAGTGATCGTAGATTAACGATTTCTGTAAAAATTCGAAGATTTCTTTGAAAACTGGTAACTTTATCTCAAAGCTCGAGAATGAGTGATGTCGGGTTAAAAAGACTCGAGAAGCATTTATATCTAGTCAATAAGGATCAATAAGAAAACTTGTCGACTAAAAGGGACCCGAGTAATTTTGATGTCGAATTAAGTGGGTTCGAGAAAGATCAGAAATATCGAATCCTGATTTTTCTTAATCGATAAACTAGAAAGCAAGAACGAAGGATTCTTGACTAAAAAGATCTAGGGTAACAAAAGTTATCTAGTCTTTTTATGGACTAGAAAGGCTAAGTTCTCGGTTTCCAACATTCTAAAGTAAGAATAAAGCAAAATTACTAAAGGTTATGTTGTTTACTTGAGAAATCTTTAACCAGAAAAGCTGCAAGAGTCACTAGTTCCTGAGTTTTCTATTGTTAAAGAAAGGCAAAAGTACCCAAAATAAACGAAAGTAAATAAATTTGAATTTAAAATTTGGGATTCGATAAAAAAAACACTATTCACCCGACAAAATTGAGATTTTACCAACAAATTGTCCAAATTCAATGAAATTTTAGTATGTTATGCGCACGATGATTCTAAGAAACTTTAAAACTGAGACTTTTACCTAAGAACGAAAAGAAGCATGTGAAAAATTAAAAATATTCGAAAAGTTTTTGTTCACCTTTGTCACCCGACAAGTTACTGTTCATCAGAGGAGTCACCCGACAAGTTACTGTTCTCGGGCCTTTGTGACCCGAGGAGTTACTGTTCACGAGCCTTTGTCACCCGACAAGTTTAACTTTTTCTTCAATAAATCTTCGAACTAATCCAAATCGATATAATCTTCTACTCTGATACCAATTGTGGATCCCAGTTTGATCATGTAACGAGTGAATTAATAAGAACAATATGAAGAACACGATCAATAACTTTGGTATGTCATATATCTAACTTCTATGATTGAGGTTACAATGAATATGAACCTAATAAGCTTTCTCATAAACTTCTCTTTGTATGATATGCCTAACCCTCTATTTATATGCAGCAAATAATCACATTAAAAAACTAAGAGATAAGGCAATATTCACTTGCCTTATTTACAATAAAATTGTTTCCGTATAATTAAACATTAAATATTTCATAATATTTAAACCTTCCTAATTAATGACTTTGTTTTCTTTACGTTTTAGCCTTTCATGTCTTCAATAGTTGTTACCTCGGATACAACATTTTCAGACCTAACAATATGAATAACATGATGAATAACTTCAATATGTCGAATATCTCACTTGAATGAATATATCGATTACAGTGATACCGATCTAATAAACTCTCTCTAGAATGATGTGAATTAATGACCTTGTTCTCTAATGCCAGCCCTAACCCTTTATTTATATGTAGCATAAAATACGGTATTAGGAAAGTAAAGGTTAAGGCATTATACACTTGTCTTATTTACAATAAGATTGTTTCCTTATGTTTAATTAAACCTTTCCTAAAACTTAAACCTTCCTAAACTAAACAGTTAATATGAAAGTAATATGACACGAACAATGATTTAAAGAACTTACGTAGTCATATATCTCTTGAAAGTGTATATGTCGATTACAATATGATTCACGGTTTCTGCTCTCTCTCTAAATTAATATATGAATCGACTCATCTAAAGTAAAACCCTAAGCATGTATTTATATTTCTAGGTCTAGTCTAATTAAGGAAACAAGAGTTTAAGGAATTATAAACTTCCTTTTACAATAAAGCATATCCTTTCCTTATTTTGTCACAGTAATAATAATAGACCTAACAATCTCCCCCTTTGTGGCAAAATGAGTCTTCATCTTCTAAGCTCGAACATGCCTTCAAATCTTGGTAGGGTTTGTCGATAAATAATTTTGTCGTCTATTATCTTGATCGCTTCTAAGAGAGAGTTTCTTTTGTCATTGCTCATCCGTGTTGCGCTCTTTCTATCTGTAGCAAGTTCTGACGCAAGCCTGTTCCGAATTCCCCATAATGTACCGTCAGAATATGCAGCCACTTCATGAAATCTGAGAAACCGCTTTTCTCTAGAAGGATGCATCCAAACAACACCATGTACTGGACGAGTGATGACAGTGGCGACCAAAGAAATGCGTCGGTACATGTGCAAAGATTGATCAGGCTTAGTAATGTGTATCTTCTTTTGCTCGCTTTCGATTCCTCGTTGAAGATCATGAAGATAACTGTACCTAAGCTCCTTCTGAACATGTCTAACCACTGCCCTTAAAGCTCTTTGCTCGTGTATGTTTCGGTTTCCCTTATCTCTCAGATCATTGTAGATGATCTCCAAGTCCATAATATCGAGATTAGCAAAATCGACTTCAGAGAAGGAATACGTTTTACCATCTTCTCTTTGAACAGTGAATATCGGATATTCGACTTGGAAAATCCTTGCAGTGTCTATCTTCAAAATCCCGACAACCCTGTGCCTAGAGACCACTTCAGCTTGAGGTAAAGCTCTCATCCTCAGGATATGGAGATACTCTCTAACTTGAGCAGGATCCATTTCCATCACTAGATGAATGTGTGCCAGATCATCAGGTTTTGCTTCTTTGCGGAAGATCTTCTCCATGGTTTCCTCAAGATATGGCACACGTATCTGCTGATTCACCCATTTGGACTTACTGTCCGTTAACATTCGTTGCCACCGAATTTGATGAGGTAGGAGTCTTGGTTCGTTTTGATCCCTTAAGGCATAGTTTCTTGCTGTGTGCCTCAAGTTCACATAGTCTTGTTCTTGAAGTACTGGTTCATATGGATCTCGGAACCAGTTTCGAAGTAAGTTGCGCAGATGTTGAACATCGACTCGTTCTTCATTTTGTTCTGGTTCGGCAGGTTCGGTTGGTTCAGCAGGTTCGGCTGGTTCGGCTGCTGTACTCTCGAATTCGATATCCGCAGGCTTTTCAACTGTTGGTGTATCGTTCTCTTGAGTCATTGAAGTGCGTTGCCGTTGTTGGGTGGATTGAGCATGTGGTCTTGAAGCTGAGGCAGCAGATGCTCTAGATCGTGATCTTGCCGTTTGGCGTGTCTCCCCCTCAGGACGAGTTGGAGCGGAGCCCGGGTCGTCCTGATGAGGTCTGGAAGTAGAAGTACGAACTGTCGGACGGCAAGACTCTTGGATTTCCGTTCGAAGAGCAGTAATAGCACCCAGGATGTCTTCCGTTTGGCGCTGTTGGGCATTTTTCATGTCGGCGAGCTCTTGGTCTATGTGTGCGCGGAATAATTCGAACTCGTGACGATTTACGGTGGGGATTTGAAGATTGCGGCGAAGAAGACCTTCAAGTGAATCCTCCGGTTGGCCGATGGCATTGGATTCAGCGAGCAGATTAGCATACAACATCGACATGAGTTCATCGGTGTTATACTCATATCGACGCGGGGAATGTGGTCGATCTTCGGGGGGTGATGGTGGCGGTGGGGAGTGGCTGGTGCTTGGACGGCTGGAGCTTGCATGAGCAGATTCGGTGTGAACAGGAGTCGGCTCTTTAAGACGCGCAGCTTCTCGAATCTGGCGCACAAAGGCTTCTCTTTCGGGTGTCATAAGGACCAGATGTTCAGCAAGGGTGTCTCGTGCCCTTTGTAAGTGAGCCGCAATGAGTTCTTCGCCTTCCGGGGGAATAGAGAAGGACGAAGAGGTGGTAGTTGTGGGGGTAACTCCGGGATCACTTAGATTGCCCGTTGACATAACAGTTGATTCAACTGTATGACCTACGTTCAGCATTGGCGATGATGTAGCGCTGGTAGGATTTCCTCCAATCCTCGTGGAATGTCCGGAATGGACATCACTATGGGAGTTCCGACTGGGCCACGCAGGCTCGCAGTGTGTAAAGACTCGTGTCCCCTAGCAGGCTCTAGACTCGATGTGCACGCAACCGAAATCGAAGCAGGTGAGCTACTGCCTCTTGATTCAATAGCTATACCTCCCGAGTGGAGGGGAGCTAGATAAGGTGCTAGACTCACAAGTATTGTTGAAACTGTTGGCTGTTGTGAGCCTTCAGAGTGGCTGGGAGGGGCGTGCAATTGCGCTGCTAGGTCCACAGCGACTTGTCCACTAGTCACACCCAACGAATGAGTAGGGCTAGTGGACGCGGTTACCTGGTCGGGGGATTTTGGACTCTCACTCTCTATTGTTTTGGTCTCCCCTTCGCTCATCCTCTCTGATTCTTTTTCTACTTGTACTCCCTCCGTTCTCCTTATCTCTCCAATAGAGGTTTCAGGGAAGATGTCTGACATAGATGGGGAGGACGGATTAGCTTCAAAGTCGAAGTGGAATTGTGTTTCCTCATCAGATGGTGGGGTCGGAGCGGATGTGGGTGAACGGATGATTGGATCAGGATTCGGTTCAGATGATGATGCATCATTTTCAGAGCTGGATTCGGTTATAGAGGGTTGAGGGCCGATGCGGGTGACGGCTTGCACCTCTATTTCTGCAGTGCGTTGGCGACGACGGAGCGGTTGGTTGTCGGATGTATCTTCATCCGATGATGAAGAGCGGGGGCGGATACGTTGTCGGCTGACTAAAGTTTTGAATCGGGGTGTGGGGATAATGGGTCGAGTGCGGGGGTGGTTGGTAGTAGGTTGGTTTGGGGGGGGGGGGCTGATCAGATGCACCTCCCTCGTCATGTCCCCTCACAGTGCGCTCATCTCCCTGGTCGGGATCCCCTTGATCCTGACCCTGCTCTTCTATTCTAGGACCCTCACCTCCCTCAATATTTTCCTCTTGGATCGGCTCTTGGGCAGGCGCAACCGGAGGTGGTTGGGCCATTAAGCCATGTCGCTCCCTATAGGCTATTACACTAGGTGCATTCTGATCAGCATAAGCGAGGAGCGCTTCAGGGATAGGCATGGTATTTTGGAAGACCCGATCATTCAGGCGTAGAAATTTAAGAGCAGAGGTTGGGCCTAAGGGTGTTCCGGCTCTTCTAGGAATGGCAGGTCGAGAAGTCATCATTGCATGGATGAATAGTTGAAGAAACCTCTGAAACGGAACGAATGCACGGTCGCGAAAGTTGGATTTGTCTTCGACTAGTTCTACAAAGTCCGTCAAGATGAGCATCGCGTAGTCGTAGTGGCGGTTGAATGCGATGCCGTGAAAGATCCGAAGAACCGTCGTACTGGCCTTGTCCATGCCAGTATGTTTGCTGGTCAGACAGCGATTAACTATGGTAAATAGCGTGAACCAAATCTGAGGCAAGTACATCCTCTTGAACTGGCCGGGACTTGTGAGTGGTTCAGGGGATTCGTACCCGAGGGCTAGTATGTCGGCAACCAGTTGTTGGTCGGTTGCAAAAGCTTCGTATAGGTGTTCGGCGGTAGCAAGCGGTAGACGGAGAATGCGGCGAATCCTGGCTGGAGTTAGGCGGGTGATAAAGTCATCGATCTGAGCCGTGAAATGATGGTCACCTTCGTCCGGATGATAAGTCAGCGTATACCAGAATTGTTGGAGGTAGAACATGGGTACTCGGTGGTCTAGTGCAAATGCGAAGCGAAGCGGATGTTGCTGAAGAATGTCGAGAATGATCTGGTGTTCGAGAGTGATGCCGAAGTCTAGTCGGTGGTTATTCGGTTTGATTTGGCGAAAGTGAGCTCGTGGCATCAAGAGGTCATCCCGGTTTGCTGCGTTGATGCTTGGTTCGGTCGAGCGTTCGGATGGCATCGTGTTTTCATCATCGGACATGTTTGGGTCATTCATGGCTGCCATTGGTTTCTGAAATAAGACAGTCAGGCAAACCAGATGTAAAAATTAGTGTTGTGAGTTTCAAAAAAATTGCTAAGTATTTTTATCGAGTGCAATGGGATCGATAAAAAAATGTTTGTCGATAGAATCAGGATCGACAACAAGACTTGGAAAAAAAATTTAGCTCAAACCTGTGGAGGGGTTGTCGAGTCAATGGGAATCGAGAAGAACAGAAGAACAGGTTATCGATTGCCTAAGGGTCGATGAAAGTACTTGAAAACGTTTTAGAAAAATATCGATCTATGTATAGCATGTTGTCGATTCGATGAGGCTCGATGAAAATACATGGACAATGTAAGGGCAGGTTATCGATCCAAAAAGACTCGAGGAGAGCACTTAGTAATTTTCATCGATCGATTGATAGTCGATAACTAATGTTATCGAGTCATGAAGGCTCGATAAAAAACACTTGGTGTTTTTCATCGAGTTTATGAGGTTCGATAACAAACGTTAACGAGTCATAAAGACTCGATAAAAAACTTGGTGTTTTTCATCGAGTTTATGAAATTCGATAACAAAGGTTATCGAGTCATAAAGGCTCGATAAAAAGACTAGGTGTTTTTCATCGAGTTTATGAAATTCGATAACAAAGGTTATCGAGTCATAAAGGCTCGATAAAAAGACTTGGGGAAAAAGATGGTGTTCTTGGTCACAGTAACGAGACTCAATAAAAAATCAAAGGATGATGAAGGACACGATAAAAACTCATAAACCAGACTAAGAACTTCTAAGTGCTCAGATTCCAAAAAGGGGCCTAAACTAAGGCAAAATCCTATTACTAGGTGCGATTAGTGATAGGGAACAAGATTAGTAAAGCACTTAAGACTAAAAACCATTAAATACCCACGATTTTGACTGATGAACAGTCAAAATCGAAAACCCATATAAAACCCCAAAAAAAACGAATAGTCAAGCATTGAAAACATGATCATGCAACAGTTTTGGGAACAAAGTGCAAGAATTAAAGATGATAAGGGGAGAATTACAAACCTGGTGGTGCTTTCGGATCTGAAAAACTCGAAGTTTGGAGATTTTGATTTTGTAAGCCAAGAACTTGAAGGGTTTTTCAGAGAGAAAGAGGGAAATTCAAACTTTGTGAGGAAAAGTCCTTTGAGAGAGGGGCCCAATTTCTTTAAATAGTGGTCATCGGGTGATGACACGTGGCAGTGTGTGATTGGGCCGATGAAAAATTTCCCGTTAACAAATGTCGATTGGGGAGGTTATCAAGCCAGAGGGGGTCGATAATCCCATTTTTGTCGAGCCCTTAAGGGCCGAGAATGCACTTAAAATTAATTTTTTTTTAAAGAACTTAAAAAAAACATTAAAAAAAATGGCTCCCCCTAAATGTGAGCGTACAGAGGTGTGCTCCCCCTATGAATGTGAATGAGTAAGAAAACGTACCTTGATGCTCCCCCTTGAATGATGAACCATGGTGAAATGCACAGCGAGGTAAAAATAAAGGGAAAGAAAAAAACTTTGAAAATACGGAACTGTAAGATACAAGTCAAAATCTAAAAAATGAGAGTCCAAGTGTTGTGCAGATTGACTCAACGAGTTAATGTGCAAAAACCCTTGGATTGACGTTTTTTAAGGATTTTGAGGTATTCTGATTTTGGATAATCCGGTTTTAAGATTGAGCATTCCCAACTTGGATACTAGGAACTGGAATCGTTTCTCATCCAGTGCCTTGGTAAATAAGTCGGCAAGCTGAAGTTCCGTGTTAACAAAGTATAGTTCAATTGTACCTCTTTCGACGTGATCCTTGATGAAGTGATATCGAACGTCGATGTGCTTTGTCTTCGTGTGTTGAACCGGGTTGCTTGAAATGGCTATGGCGCTTTTGGAGTCACAATAGATGGGAATCTTGTTGAACCAGAAGCCATAATCTTTGAGTTGAGTGCGCATCCATAGTACTTGCGAGCAGCAGCTTGCGGCAGCGATGTATTCGGCTTCCGCGGTAGATGTGGAGACGCACGCTTGCTTCTTTGATGACCAGCTGACCAATTTGTCTCCAAGGAATTGAATATGGCCCGAAGTGCTTTTACGATCGAGCATGCATCCGGCGTGATCCGAATCTGAAAAGGCAGTTAGTTCGAAACCCGTATCCTTGGGATACCATAGGCCAAGATTAGGTGTACCTTTTAAATACCGGAAAATCCGTTTGATCGCACTAAGATGAGATTCCTTTGGAGATGCTTGATACCTCGCGCAAAGACAGGTGGCAAACATAATGTCCGGACGACTAGCCGTAAGATACATGAGAGAACCAACCATGCCCCGGTAATTTTTTGAATCCACATCTTTTCCCGAAGGATCAGCGTGTAGTTTTGAACCCGGGGACATGGGTGTACCAATCGGAGAACATGACGTCATGTTGTATTTACTCAACATATCCGAGATGTATTTGGATTGGTTGATGAATATTCCAATAGAGAATTGTTTAATTTAAAGACCAAGGAAAAAATTCATCATTCCCATCATGCTCATGTTAAATTTGGCAATCATGAGTTCAGAAAACTCTTTGCATTGCCGTGGGTTAGTCGAGCCGAAGATGATGTCGTCCACATAGACTTGAATGAGCATAATGTCACCGTTGTCCTTTTTAATGAAAAGAGTTGGATCGATCTTACCTTTGGAGTATCCGTTTTTCACTAAATAGGTAGACAGGCTATCGTACCATGCGCGGGGAGCTTGCTTCAATCCATACAGAGCCTTGTCCAGAATGTAGACATGATGAGGCTTGGAGGAGTCGACAAACCCGTTGGGCTGAGAGACATAGACTTCTTCACGCAAAACATCGTTTAGGAAGGCCGTCTTAACGTCCATTTGGAAAACCTCGAAATTCTTGTGTGCCGCGTAAGCCAAGAACATGCGAATTGCTTCAATACAGGCTACGGGTGCAAATGTTTCGTCGTAGTCAATGCCTTCTTGTTGACGGTATCCTTTGGCGACAAATCTAGCCTTGTTGCGAATGACGACTCTATCTTCATCTTGCTTGTTCTTGAATATCCATTTCGTGCCAATAACCGTTTTGTTTCGTGGACGGGGAACAAGGCACCATACTTTCAGACTTTCAAATTGATTGAGTTCCTCTTTCATGGCCACAATCCAGTCAGGATCATTCATTGCCTCATGAATGGATGTGGGTTCAACCTTACTTATGAATGAAGAGAACATGCAATCATTGGCCGAGGCGGAACGTGTTGTAACTGGTCGGTTTGGATCTCCGATAATTTGTTCAACAAGATGAGAGCGGGTCCATTTTGTTGTATGAGGAAGAGGTTGAAAGGCATTTGGATCCGGGGTGTCATCGTGATAAGAACCTAAGGGAAGATCTTGAACAGATTCCAAAGATGGGGCCACGGTTGAAGATCTAGTAGCACTTGTGACATCCGGCGTTGTTGAAATGGATGTAGGGGGAGAGGATGTCGGTTCCGCAGGATTTGGTTGAACAGGCGGTTGAGGTTCAGGAGGAACAAGAGGAGCATCCGATGGACTAGTTTGATTTGGAGGAGCAGTCGTAGAGGTGCTTGGAGATGCAGCAGTTGAGACGGTTTCCGTTGTAATTGGTGGTCCGGAAAGATCCGAGGTCTCGGCATTCTCCAAGGTAGGCGGGGGAATCTGGAGAGAATTATCAGCGGACGATCCAAAGTAATCCGAGTAGAAGTACTCGAATAGGTCATCCAGATTTGACTTAGCAGTATTGGACGTTGAAGGTTCATCAGGGTTGGGAGCAGGTTCCGAACGAATGTGATCGGAAGCTAGTATACCGGTGAGTGCGGGTCCGGAACTGTCGTGTTCAGGAGCCATCTTGGCGTTTGGATCGAATTGTACATTAACGCTTTCAGTGACGCAACGTGCGTGTTTTACGTAGACCCGATAAGATGATGCATTTGGTGAGTATCCGAGAAAGTAGGCTTCATCGGCTTTTGGCTTGAGTTTCCCACGATCTTCTTTTTCATTTAATACGAAGCAACGTGTGCCAAACGTTCGAAGATGCTCGATTGAAGGAACGCGATCGTAGACTAAGTGATACGGTGTCTTGTTGAAGCGCTTGTTGATGATGGATCGGTTTTGAGTATAGCAGGCTGTGTTGATAGCTTCGGCCCAAAGGTGGAGAGGAAGCTTCGAAAAAGTAAGCATAGTGCGAGCGGCTTCAACAAGAGTTCTATTTCGGCGTTCGACCACACCGTTTTGTTGTGGAGTACAAGCTGCAGAGAACGTGTGGGTTATACCAACCGATTCGAGGTAACCGTCAAGGATACGGTTTTTGAATTCAGTTCCATTATCGGTGCGGATGGTTTGTGCAGTAAGTTCTAGATTGACTTGAACGGCTTTGAGAAATGAGATGATGGTGTCGGGGGTTTCATCCTTTGATCGAAGGAACTTGACCCATGTGAAGCGAGAGAAATCGTCCACCATCACGAGAACATACTTTTTACCATGTATGCTTTGAGTCCGCATCGGGCCGCACAAGTCCATATGAATGAGTTGAAGAGGTCGAGTCGTGCTGTGAATTATCTTGGGGTTGTGAGAGACCTTCTTCATCTTTCCCATTTCGCATGCATCACAAAGATGTGGTTTGTCGAATTTAACAGATGGGAGTCCGGTGACTAATCCGTTGATGGAGAGGCGATTAATGTTCTTGAAGTTTAAGTGAGATAGGCGACGATGCCATAACCAGGTCTTTGGACTAGAGACGTTTGATAGAAGACAAACACTTGAGGGGGCGTTTACTTGGGAAAGATCGATCGTGTAGAGGTTGGACTTACGAGTGCCGGTTAGAAGCTCCTTTCCATCAAACGTGCGAACACAGCATCTATCGGGTCGGAAATTGACTTCGAGTTGCTTATCACAAAATTTTCCAATGCTCAATAGGTTGTGGCTTAGCCCTTGTACATAAGAAACATTTGAAATGGTGATGTAGTTTTGAATGATATCACCATATCCTTTTATCGGTGCCAAGTGATTGTTGCCAAATATGACGAATCCGCCTTTCTTTTCAGTGTAGTTGGCAAGCAGCTCCTTTTGGCCGGTCATGTGTTTGGAGCAGCCGGAATCTAAGTACCACACATGACCGATCTGCACAAAATCAGGCAGATTTAGGTACCCATTTGTAAATGGGTCCATCATGGTTAGTTGACTTTGCACCCTTGGGTACCCACTTGAGCTGAGACTTATAGGCGTTAGTCATTTGATTTCTCGGACCCGATTTAGAAATGGAGGATGAATGATAAAATTTGTGATTAAATGAATTATGCATGTCCGGAAAATAACCATAACCATAATCAATAGAGGTTTTACGAACAAAAACATCCACACCGCAATTAGAGCAACAAATTTTATTACGAGAAAATTTGATTAAATGTCTAAATGAATGAATTTGATACGGAAAAGAAAATCTAGAGTTGTTTCTTTTGACATTGGAATGTAAAAACTTGTCTTCATTACGGGGTGTTTGCTTTGTAGTATGCGTGCCTTTTTTGACCCAAACCGACTTGGTTTCTAAAGTATGAAGCGCTGAAATGGTGAAAGGAACACGGTTAGTATGGTTTTTGAAGACTTGATTGTTTTTCTTTTGATTGTGAGTGATCGGATTTTGACTTGTGGAACACTCCGTTTGTTCAGTAGGTAAAGAAACTGTTTCCATAGGTTGTTTGCCTTTATCTAAGAATTCGGTATGATTAGGAAGTACAGGATTGAAATCAAACTTATCACACATATCATTTAAGCACTCGTCCGATTCAAGTGAAGATTTGTTAGAAAGGGTATCTAATTCAGCATTGATTTGTTCTTCAGAATAGGAACATTTTTGTTT
Organism: Silybum marianum; assembly: GCA_036898165.1. Taxonomy (NCBI): domain Eukaryota; kingdom Viridiplantae; phylum Streptophyta; class Magnoliopsida; order Asterales; family Asteraceae; genus Silybum; species Silybum marianum. Next base: position 5,593,090 of record CM072540.1, on the reverse strand, counting down.
TGGAAGATTGGATTGAGGGTCCATTTTGAACAACTCTTCACAATTATCTAAATAATTGCTAACGAGGCTTTACAAGTTGAAACGTTTGAAATAGTATCATTTTCACGAGTTTTGTTCAATTGTAAAGTCTCGTTTTCAAGTTGTTGTATTTTAAATAAAAATGTTTCCTTTTCCTTTTCCGCCAAAGAACGTTCGTATTCCAACACTTGTTCGAGTTGAAGAATTTTGTTTTCTAAAAATAGTGTGGGAATGTACGGTTTACACTCAGGAATCTTGTTTTGAAGTTCTTCGGCGGAGTAAGATGGGAAGTAGTTGTTTGGAAGAGATTCACTTGAAGATTCCTCTTCTACTACTTGAGGATAGCAGAAAGGTATTTGAAAATAGTTTTTGTTTAGTCTCTTCCATTCTTCTCTTTCCTCAACACTAGGGTCCGATTTCATAAATTGAATTTGGTAATCTGGACCAAGGTTCAGATATTCGAATTTATAAATCGTTGGAGTATTATAGATAGCCTTTGCTAAATGTTTCGGGTTTTCAAAACCTAAACCGGCTTTGGAGCTTAAATCTTTCGGTGCATTTAAGTGAATTGTGTGTTCAGTTTGACCAAGCTTGTAAAGTTTTAATTCCAATGCTTCGAGTTTTTCTAATAAATCCTGTCTTTGAAAACTGAAAAAGTCAAACTTAGATGAAAATTTGGTAGTCTCATTCCTAGATGTTTGAAGTTGGAGTGTGAGATCAGATATTTGTTTTTGGAAAAGTTCATTTTCTTCCATTAAAACCATTTTCTCCGTTTCGAGATTTTGTGCTATACGTTGAGTAGTACAAGGTCGGTTTGCATAAGAAGCAATTGTTTATGGTTATTTTCAAGACTTGCTTCTAAATTGGAAACCAAGAGTTTCTCGGCTTTTAATTTGGAGTGTAATTCCTTTAATTGACACATTAAATCATGCATTTGAGATACAAAAGAGTCATAGTCAGAAGGGCTTACCTTGGGTGTGTAGTCGGAAGCGTAAGAAGGAGTGTCATCAGAGTAAGCCATTAAGCTGAAATGTGCTTGAGTATCCCCTTCCATGTCATCTTCATCATCTTGATTAAGCCATTGTTCATCTTCAGCTAGAAGGACTTTACCGGCTTCTTTTTGTTTGGACAGCATCAGTTTGTAAGTGAAGTAGTTAGAGTCCTTCACTACTGGCTTCTTGCATTCCCTTGCGTAGTGGCCAGTTTTGCCGCAGTTGTAGCACAAACTTCTTTCACCCTTGAACTTGTCTTCAGGCTTGGGTGTAGGGCGAGGTTCTTCTCTTCTAGTTTTGGGTTCAAACATTGCCTTTCGCTCGTGGTTATTAGATCCCAAGGCATACCTTTGTTGATTGGGATTCGAGCGACGTGAGAACTTTTGTTGAAAAATTTTGTAAGGAAAGCCAGTTGATGTTGAAGTTTGGCGATTTCTGGATCATAGTCAAAGTCTTCGTCTTCTAATTTGGGAAACATTTCTTGAGGAACTGAAGAGGACTCTTTTGCCATTAATGCGATTGGATCCGGGTTCTTCTTGGAATTTAACCCCATAAGTTCGAGAACCTCCTCTTCATCTTGTTGAAGGGTTTCATAGACTTCATGAAGGTCAAGGTTAGCAAGATATTTGCTGTGTTTGATTTGATTAGCAAACCGACGCCATTCCGGTTGAAGATTGCTAACAAATTTGACATTGTTTTCGATCTTAGTCTTACGAATTTCGTTTTTGCTAAGTTCGTTCATCAGTTGTACAAATCGAGTATATGTGTTCGTAAGACTTTCTCCATCTTTTGCCTTGAATTCTTCATATTGAGAAATGCAGTTGGTGATTTTGAGTTGTGTACCAATCTTCGTTCCAAGCATGAATTTCTCTATGACTTCCCACATTTCTTTAGCCGTCTTCTTGTGGCTATCAATGCTCATGTAGATCTCATTGGGAAGGCTCATAAGTAGATAAGAACGGGCAAGTTGGGCACCTCTCATTATCCTCTTCTCGTTTGCATCCCAAGAGCTTTCGAGTTTAACTTCCCTTCGTGCGGGCGTAGGAGGAGTGTTGTTTGGCATAGCAAGATACTCCTGATAAAAAGGCGGAGGAGGACCCTCTTTGATTGAACTCATGATCTCATCGGCAAAGTCATGACGTTCAATGAAATCAAGAAATCTATCCTTCCATTGAGAATATTCTCCCGGAAAGAGAATTGGAGGCTTGGTGTCTGATCCAATGGTCATGGTTCTCGGGTGGTCATTGTACTGTTTGGTTGGACCTCGATCAATGAGTTTTTAAAAAATTCTGAAATGTCGCTGGAAACAGTAGGTTATTATCGAGTGACTAAAGAAAATCGATTTAAGGATTTTATCGGGCGAGAAGTGCTCGATGAAAATTGTTGTCGGATGACTAAGGATCGATAATAATTGTTATCGAGTGAATAAGACGCGATAAAAATTGTTATCGAGTGAACAAGACGCGATAAAACTTGTTATCGAGTGAACAAGACGCGATAAAACTTTATATCGAGTGAACAAGACTCGATAAAAATTGTTATCGAATTGAGTGGGACTTGATATAAAAAAATTGTCGAGTGAACAAGACTCGAGAAACAGATTGATTTAAAGAGTTTTATCGAATACTGACTTACTCGATAAAAAAAATTTCTCGATTCAATAGAACTCGATAAAAATTCTTAATTCTGAGTTTTCTGTTTATTGAAAAACTAGAAAACAAAAACACAGTGTTCTTGACTAAAAAGAACTTGTCTTTTTATGGACAAGACTGTCTGGGTTTTCGAGTTTCTTATTTGTTCAATCACAGAAAATATCAAATTTACGAGAGTTTATGAAATCTTTAGTAAGAAAATCTGCAGGAGTCACAAGTTCCTGAGTTTTCTTATGTAAAGATATTCAAAAGTAAATAAAATAAACTAAAGTAGTTTTAACTAAACAGAATTAACTATTTTATAGAGGATTCGATAAAAATTCAAGATTTAAGCAGTTTGTATCGATAAAAAGTCGATCAACAGAAGGGATATCCGATAAAAAATTATAAGTCGAGAAAAAATTTAAATCGAAAAGAATACAGATATACCTAATCGAGAATAACACACAGAAACTGATATGATGATCGAGAAAAATTCATTGAGCAGATATGTGTTAGTCGATAAAAAAAAATAAGAAGTTTTATCAGGTAAAGCTTGGCACTATATGACTCGACAAAAAACAATGAACAGCAGAAAAATAATTTTACCTTCTGTTTCGTGGTTTGCTCAGAAAATCGTAAAAACTCGTGATCTCAAGCTCTGATACCACTTGTTGATCCCATTATAACAAGCACAATGATAATAAACAGTTAATATGAAAGTAATATGACACGAACAATGATTTAAAGAACTTACGTAGTCATATATCTCTTGAAAGTGTATATGTCGATTACAATATGATTCACGGTTTCTGCTCTCTCTCTAAATTAATATATGAATCGACTCATCTAAAGTAAAACCCTAAGCAAGTATTTATATTGCTAGGTCTAGTCTAATTAAGGAAACAAGAGTTTAAGGAATTATAAACTTTCTTTTACAATAAAGCATATCCTTTCCTTATTTTGTCACAATAATAATAATAGACCTAACAACTTACTTATCTTGGGTTTGGCAGTTAGAGCATATTGTAGGGATGATCATTGAAGAAAGCAAGAAACCTCATTATACTCCGGGTGATCAGGATCAATGGCTAATCGAGCAATGTGGTTGCAAGCAAGAAATGCAAGGGATTCTCGAGTGAGAGGTTGAGTTTCTGTAGCCTTTGGAGACTTGGAAGGAGTGAAAGTAGAAGCCATTTGTGAAGAACGAAGAGGTTGAAGGTTTTTTTACGGTTTATTTCACTGAGAGAGAAAGAAGATGTAAGATGGGGAAACGGTAAAAAGTAGTGGGGGGAACGGTTTATGGTATATAAAGGTTTGAAAAAAAAAAAGAAAAAAAAAAGTAATGATGGTATTTTGGTGATTGAAAGGTCAGGATTCGAAGGGTTTGCAGGGTAAAAACTGGCGCACTTTTTGATACATATGACATGGCTCACGTCATATTGGATAAGCACAAAGAATTATTTGCCATCAAGATTGGAATACAAAGAGTTATACAAAAATCGGATAGTCGCCGAGTTTTTGGAAGAAACTCGGGGGTTCATCGAGTGTATGAGAAGTCGGGGACTCGCCGAGTGTATGAGTAATCGGGGACTCCCCGGTTTTATGAGTAATCGGGGACTCACCGAATGTATATAGAATCAGAGACTTGTCAAGTTTTAGTTTTATAGGGGACTCGTCGAGCTTTGAATTGTGTCGGAGACTTATATTTGAAAGAAATCTTTCGGAGACAATACTTCGGATAATCAAGTAGCCGATTTTTTTTAATTCTAAACACAACATACCTAGCTCGCCGATTAGGAAGTTGAATATTGCTTCAACAAGGGGTTTTGTGAAGAGATTAGCTAGTTGATCATCAGTTGGGATAAAATGGAGTTCCACATCACCTTTAGAGACATGATCTCTTATAAAGTCATATCTGATATCAATATGCTTTGATCTTGAATGAAGAACCAGATTCTTTGCAATGGCTATTGCACTTGAGTTGTCACACAGTATTAGGATTTTTGAATAGATCTAATTGTAATCACGAAGCTGGTTTTTCATCCACAATATTTGAGCACAACAACTTCCAGCTGTTACATATTCGGCTTCAGCAGTAGAGGTTGATACTGAATGTTGCTTCTTGCTTGACCAGCTGACAAGCTTTCCACCAAGAAGGTGACAACTTCCAGTTGTACTCTTTCGGTCTATCTTGGAACCTGCAAAATCAGAATCAGAGTACCCGATGAGATCGAAACCTGAGTCTTTGGGATACCAAAGACCCAGATTCATGGTACCTTTTAGATACCGAAAGATTCGTTTAGACGCAACCAAGTGAGATTCCTTGGGATTGGCTTGATAACGAGCACACAGACAAGTAGCAAACATAATGTCTGGTCTAATAGCAGTAAGATAAAGAAGAGAACCTATCATACCCAAATAGTTGGTAACATTAACTAATACACCATCAGGGTCAGAATGAAGTTTAAGAGGAGGAGCCATAGGAGTTTTCATTGGAGTACAAGTGGCAAACTGAAACTTTTTCAGAACGTCTTTAATATATTTACTTTGATTTATAAAAATGTCATCTAGAGATTGTTTAAATTGTAAACCAAGAAAGAAAGTGAGCTCACCCATCATGCTCATCTCATTTTTACTTTTCATGAGAGAGCTAAACTCATCACACATAGATTCATCGGTGGCACTAAAAATAATATTATCTACATAGATGTGAACAAGAATGATATTACCTTCACATTTTCTAAAGAAGATAGTGTTATCAGTTTTACCTCGGGTATACTCATTTTCGAATATAAAATCGAAGAGGCATCATACCAGGCACGAGGAGCTTGCTTCAATGCATACAAGGCTTTGTCTAGCCGATAGACATGGTAGGGATGAACCGGATCTTCAAACTTAGGAGGTTTCTTCACATAGACTTCTTCGGCTAGCTCTCCATTCAGAAAAGCACTCTTCACATCCATTTGGTATAACCAAAAATTCTTGTATGCAACATGAGCAAGAAAAATTCTAATAGCTTCCAAACGAGCAACAAGAGCAAAAGTCTCATCATTGTCAAATCCTTCTTCTTGACGATATCCTTGAGCAACCAACCTTGCCTTGTTGCGAGTAACAGTCTGAACACCTACTTGGTTCCAATAATGGTTTTGTGAAAGGGACAGGGAACCAATCTCCAGACTTTATTTCTCTAAAACTGAAAGAGTTTATCTTGCATGGCTGATACCCAACTAGGATCGGCTAGGGCTTCTTCAATCTGTTTGGGTTCAATGATAGATAGGAAATTTACATAGAGGCAGAGGTTGTCGATTCCTCTTCTGGTTCGTACCCCTGCTTGTGGATCGCCGATAATTTGATCAATTAGATGATCCATGGTCCATTTTAAAGCTGGAGGCATAGGAGGAGGAATATATGGGTTTTGAAAAGATGTAGAGGGAAGATCGGCTAGTGAAGAAATGGTGTTTAAAGGTTGAGGATTTTCTTCTAAAGAAATAATTTCAGAAGATGTGTGAATGTAAACAGGTTCAGAAGAGAGGATAGTGTTTTGAGGAGAGGAGGAAGGCTTCAAAGATGGAACATCACCATTTTCAGGTGAGGGGCAATATTCGAATGGTAGAATAGGAGGTGAGGTTGAAATTTACATATCTCCTACACATGAATCTATCCACCGATTTAATTCCTCTTCATTACTTGAAAGAGATGAAAATTGAAAATCATCAAATTTGACATGTATTGTTTCATCATACATTGTCTTCGGAGCTTGAAGATTCTGTATGCCTTGGACACTAAGGAATATCCCATGAATATTTCTTCATCTGATTTGGGATCAAACTTTCCAAGACTTTCTCTATCATTCAGCATATAACATACACAACCAAACACACGTACAAAATCAACCTTTGGTTTTTGGCCATGAAACACTTCATAGGCTGTCTTGTTGTGCCTTTTGACAATAATAGGTCGATTTTGGGTATAGCATGTAGTGTTGATAGCTTCAACCCATAAACAGGTTGGAAGTTTTGATTCACTCAGCATAGATCGAGCAGCTTCACATAGAACTCGTTTCTTTCTTTCAACAACACCATTTTGTTGAGGAGTACGAACAGATGAGAAACTCTGAGAAATTCCCTTATTGTTGAAGAACTCTTCTAGAACACTGTTTCTGAATTCAGTGCCATTGTCACTTCGAATTGATCACACAAGTTGACCATTGAGAGCTTCAGAGTTGTTGAAGAATCAAATAATTTCTTCAGTAACATCACTTTTATACTTGAAAAAAAGAAGCCAAGTATAACGAGTGAATTCATCTACTAGGACCAACATGTATCTTTTGCCACCAAGACTTGGAGTGCTAACTTGTCCACATAGATCGATGTGAAGCATTTGAAGAGGCTGAGAGATGGAAGAACACTTTTGAAGGAGGATTTGGTGAGCTTTCCTTTTTCAAAAGCTACATAAAGTTTTTCTTTTTCAAAAGACATTCTTGGCATTCCAATGACCAAATCTTTGATAGAGAGTTTTTTTAAGGTTTTGAAGTTTAGTTGAGAGAGACGTTTGTTCCACAACCGACTTTGTGTGGCCATTTCTTTAGAAAGAAGACACATAGTTTCACCAATGGCACTTTACTTCATGTTTATTATATAAACATCATTCTTTCGGGTACCAGCAAGTACCACTTTATTTTGTATATCAAGAACCAAACAAACACAAAGTTGAAAGGTGACTATGTATCCCAGATCACATAGTTGATGATGCTTAAGAGATTGAACATCAATCTTAAACACGGGAAACTCTTGAAAAAGTTGTGGTTCCATTTGATATGGTACCATATACTCTTGTGATTCCTTTGCCATGTCCACCAAATGTTACTATTGGTCCCTTTTCTTTTGAGAAGTTTGAGAGAAGTGATTTGTTCCCTGTCATGTGCCTTGAGCACCCACTATCCATGTACCAGATATGGTTTTTATTTGGAACCTGCAATCATGAATAAATCAGTTTCTTGTTACCCATTTTGAAGTGGGTCCTTTGGGGTTAAAGGAGTTTTCGAATGATGTAGACACTTAGACAGTCTTTAGCAAGATGGCAAGTATCACCACAGTTATAACATTTTCTGAACACAAAGACTTTCTTAGAACTAGAGGAGCCGAAAAATTCCTTGGATGGGTTCAGTTGGGGAGAGGCGTCGATCCCAGGCCTTAGACCGAGAATCCCTTTTTCAGAAGAGGGAGCAAAAGAGGATGAAGAAGCAGGAGTTTTGATTTCCTTCATATTTACAGCCCTTGGAACAAAGTCTGTAGTTTGATTTTGAGATCTTGGTTGAGTGGACTTTTTTTTGGAAAGAAAATTTAAGGAAAGAGGATATTTCCTTTTATCAGCCGATGAAAGTTTCTTTGAGGGCTTGGAAGTGGAGGATTTAGAATCTTCATGATTTAAGGGATTGAGAGGAGTATGAAAAGGTTTGGCTAACTCATTTGAATCTTGACATTTAGTTTCAACTACTTTAGAAGACACAGATTCTTTGGCTTTCACAAAGGTGCCAAACTTTAGAATCTCCATAAGATCAAGAGAATGAACTGAACTGGAGTCATCAGCCTCATAGTCCAGGAAGTCTGAGGAGGAGGATAAGTACCCTGCAGGGTAGCCTTGAGGAGCCGAAGGCTCATAAGGTTTAGGATTATCTTTCCCAAAACCTAGACGTGATTTACTATAACATGATATTTGGTCCTGAAGAATCTTTTAAAGATTTTTAGATGATTTTGTACATTTAAGAAGGACTTCTTGTTCTTTTTGTAGTTTGCTAAAATCTTGTTGTTTTCTTTAGAAAGACAAGCATTTATGTATCCAAGATTTTCCAACTCAGCTTTTATTTTGTCAAAATCTTTTAGTTTTGAAAAACAAATTTGAAGTTGGTTATTCAAGGATTTAATCTATCTTTTGATCATTAGAGAAAGGGAAGAAGGGATGTACCTGAGATTGTGTAGAGGAAGATTCTTCTCTGCAGACTAAAGTTGTAGAGTAGGATGATCTCTCCATTTCTTCTATTTCATCAATCTTTTCCATCATACACTTAGTGACATATTCACTTTCACTCTCTAAGGTCGGCTCATCCTCCCAGTTGTGGGTTTCGGTGACCAGGGTCTTTCCTTTGCCTTGGTTTCTTTCTTTCTCTCTTCTATATTTGGCCTTGTATTTCTTATACCCAGCCAGCTCTTTAGATTGAGAAGAACCATGACTTTTCTTGGTGGATCGGCTACTCCTCTCATCTGAGTTTATAGAAGCCAGAAGAAAGGTATTTGAATTTAGAAGGAATTTTAGATCTATACTCAGAAGCAAAATGACATTTCTTCCCACAATTAAATCATTCATCATTTGCTTTGTCAGGAGATGATTTTTGGGAAGACAATTTTCTACCAAATCTGGGGAGATTGGAAGACAATCTTCTATTCTTGAGCTTACCAGCTATCATGGCCATACTATCAGAAAGTATGTCAATGGCTGACTCCTCACTTTTGTCATCTGTTGCACTATAGTATGCCTCCGATAAGTTAGATGAGTCATTTTTGGTCTCATTTTCAGATTCAGAAGTGGGATTAGTAATTCTAGGAACACACATAGATTTCTTTGAATCACTTATTAGAGCGACAGAAGAAGTTTTAATATCTTTAATGAGAGATTTCCGTTGGGTTTTGGTCTACTCCTAGTTATGCAAAGTACCATACAAAGCAGTTAAGGACATATGATCAAGGTCTTTGGTTGTCTTGATGCAAGTACATATATTCTCCCAGAACTCTGGAAGACCGTCCATGAATTTTCACAAGACTTCCTCATTATCATATTCCTTACTCAACACCTTTAAATCATTAAGAAGACTATTAAAGCAATTGTAGTAGGTAGAAAGAGATTCTCCTTTTTCATAAGAGAAAAGTTCATAGTTTCTCATAAAGAAAATCTTTTTACTTTTCTTAACTCCTTTGGTTCCTTCATATAAAACATATAGAGTATCCCACATTTCCTTGGCAGTAGAAAGATTTACCAAATAGTGGTATACTTCATCAGGAAAAGAAATAGCTAAGACAGATTTGACTTTTGTATCTAAAGCAACAAGATGTTTATCATCCTCAATATATTTATTTGGAATTTTGATGATGTATCTACCAGTTGCTTCAGATTTTTCTTCATCAGATTCAATATCCTTTCCTTCAGCATCTTTTTGTGGGCCAAAGCGAGCCCATGCCCTAGGAACAATGGGCCCTTCACTCAGAATAGTTGGGTATCTGCTATCAGTCCCCCTTCAAAAACAGTATCATACGATTTTTCCACAGAGCAAAGCTGTTAGGATTGAACTTTAGTGGTTTGGCTATAGAGTCGGAATCGTATGAAACGGCGAAGGGATTTTGCAGAGTAACTCCAGGATTTGAGGAAGAAGAAGCGGCAACCATTACGGATATGGTTTAGGAATGAAACCAATCCGCTCTGATACCACTTGTTGGTCCTGCTTAGGGTAATGGCAAACAAGTAAAAGATTTGTAGAAGGGGGGTTGAATACAAATACACAGATTTTTTCACTTTTTAAATTTTTTAATATAAAATATTACGAATTACACTTAGAAAACAGAATGTTGCGGAAAAGAACAGATAAAATCTATTCTAACAATCTAAAACACTTAGAAAACACTTAGTAAACGGGAAAGTAACTAAACACAAAGAAAGTTATTTTAAACTGCTTCACACTGCCGAATCAAGCTAAGCACTTAGAAGATTTCTTGTTGAAAGTGTGAGTTGCATGGAAGCTCCTTCTTCTCCTTTTATAGTGCCCATGCATTAAATGCATGGGGACACCTGTCACAATATCATTTGTTTGCAGTATATTCAATGGACAAAAGATAGTGTCATTCTTTATTATACTATAAAAGGCTCGTGCCATTCCTCATAGTACAAGAAAGGACATGCCACTATTCACATTTTCTTCATGTCTTCAGTTGTCACATCAAGCATTTTTGCAAATAGACAAACAACCGTTTTCTGAAGTTTAGGAGAATGTTTTAATTTAACGCTTGATACACACGTTCTTGTATTTGTTGTGAACTAAGGAGTATCTTCAAAAATGTCCTCCGAAGATCCTAGATAAGGTCACTAACCGAATATATCAAGGATATATCGGCTAGTGCCGTGTATCGGCTAGTGTCGTGTATTGGCTAGTGTCGTGTATCGGCTAGTCGCCGATTTAGGCTTCTCTTTCAGTGACCATGGCTTCGGATTCGGATTCAAGTCTGGATTAGATTCGGCGAGCGTGTCTTCATTTCCACAATGTGGATATGTTTCCTTTGTATCATCTAGTCTTCGATTCGCGGAACTTGTTGAGCAATGACAGACTTCTTCAAAGAACCTAGAATACAAGATATATAATCTAAAGAAGAAATTGAGGAGTCATCATGAAATCATCGGTGACCCAACAAAAATAGTATACTATAAGTGTCTCTTGACTGGTAATGCTAATCGGATAAGAGTCAACTTCAATTACCAGGAAAAATGAATTGCATATTTAACTGGGTAAGAGCTTTTTACCTGTTAAGGGTTAATAAGTGTTTAGTTAGAGGAAACTAGCCTAAGTTTATGTGATGATTAGTGTCTTGTAGATAACCTATCTTATATGATTTTAGTTGATTTTAATTTTAGTAATCCCTTGATTGTTTTTTTTTATTTAAGTAAAACAAACTATACTAGTTTTGGTTTTAAATGTGGTTATCAAACTTATAACATGGTTTTTGGTATGCCAATCATGTTGTGCATTTTTCTTAAGGTTTTTCAAAGTCTTTTATATTATTGTTTAACAATCATTACTTGAAATGAGGTAAGTTTGATTATATTACTCCTAGTTTAGTTCAAATTTGAAGTGATGAAGTTAAAATAGAAGAATTCGAATAAGAAATGCTTTATGGTAAAAAACACAACTTTATGATTGTTTTACTTGATAAACAAACCGATTAGGTGGGTTCACTCAAGATATTGTGCCTAATTTGCCATATTTCAATGTGTATTGAAACTTCTTTCAATGGCTCTTTTAGATAGAAATCTAAATATCTTATACAATTCCGCATATTCTTCACATTCTGTATTCATCTAGCCTCTTAAAGACAATCTATGCCCATCTAACCTTTGTTGGATGGGCGTGTTAAAGTCGGCAAGACTTAGAACCATGTCTCCCTTGATATATGTTGAAACCCCCTTCACTCATCGATAACACTTCTACAAAGTAACCACAAGGCTTGTGGCGTACTGGTTAAGACTTGTGGGGATGTGGCTAGATAACACATCTACCCCAGGTTCGAGTCCAGGCGCAAACAACTTGTTGCTACTGGGGAATTATCTCAGGGGTGCATGCTTTAACAGTCTTAAAATTGTCAGAGATTAGTTTAGGTAAATGCCTAAGATACACTTTCCAAAAACACTTCTACACAGTAACTTAATAGAGTTCCATAACCATGCTTACGAGATCGACGCAAAAACTATAAGTAGTTAGCTGATATCATTCAGGCCACTTTATGTTTTCATAATGCAAATTGTATAAATGAAAGCATTGGAAATACTGATTGCAGTTAGGACTCAGGCTTAGTATATGTTTGTCTGTAGGGCCGGAACTTTATAGCATATTGTATTGCAAACCATCGAAATAAAAGAAAACATAGACAACAAAAGGAAATTATAACCCAATCTCCGTGTATCAAACATGCTTTTACTGCTAATTTACAACAGAGTTACATACAACAGATATCTTCTTGGCATAAAAAGAACATGAAGAATGACATTTTCCTTGTTGATGAGTTTTATCAAACACTTGGTGTTGATTAAAAGAACTAAATCCTAGTTTCAATATTACTTCAAAATGATTAAAAAAATAACTAGAATTTAAAAACAAAATAGAAGAAAAACAGTGCAAGTTAACGAAATGTTCATCAAAATTGGTATCAGAGTCTCCTTGTCCATTGTTTTCTTCTCCATCAAAATCGGACTCGTATTCTGACCGACTTGAAATCTCCAGATCATCCGTTGGATAAAAGATTAGGGTTCAATGGTGAACAAACAATGATCAACGATTGAGAATAGAATTTAGTTGAATGACTCGTGAGAGAATCTGAAACAAATTTTATATATTTTGCAATAATCTTCTATAATATCTAAAGAGAATCACGATGGAAAGATGATCACAACAGAAAGATAACCAGGAAGGAAATAAAAATATTTTATAAGTTACATAATATACTAGTTTTTATATTATTATATATTAAAAATGTATATCATCCTCAAATACAGGCCGAGCCGGAGGGGTATCAATGTGAGACTCCTAACAGGGCCTTCAAAATTTTTGGGGCCTTCAAATTTTTTTGGGGCCCAATTATATATTTGATTTTCCCCATATTTTAACTCAATATTCCGACCTTCTCCCTCTTATTTTAACCAATTTAAGAAAGTAAAAGTGTTTAGCCCAATTCCCCAATTCACTTTCTCTTATGCCAGATTTGGCGATTCACTAGTTTCCAATTATGACTAGAAATTTGCAATCCTTCTTCATTGGGTCTCTAATTTGACGATTGACCTCTCCTAGTCGGCTACTATCATTTATCTTAATTTTTCCTATCGGTAATTTTATGACTAAAGTATCCATCACAACTTTGTTTAATAATCTTGTTTTTTCTTGTTTGACGAGCCTCGCCTATAATTTTGTTTACTTCATTCATCGTGATAACAATAAATCGTTGTTTATAGCATAATAGTTTTTTAGAAACACACAAAAATGTTGAGAGTTGATTGAGGCAAATTCGACCCCAAAATCGAGTTAGGGGTTTTCAAGAACTTGAGATAAGAACAATATGTAAACTCCTATGTGCTAATCATTTCAATATAACAACTTATTGGAGAAAGTTTAACTACTTGAAGATTTTGTTTTGAGTATAATATGTAGTATGACTTATATATATGTCTTATCATTACTCGTTCAATCGATTTATTAAGGGGGTTTAGTTAAAATTCAATGGATTTAAGTGAATCCGACCAAATTCAATCATCCATTGGATGTTGGGTTTTGTCATCTGATCGATTCAATCCAATGGATGTTTGGATTAGATAGGTTTCATCCAGTAAATACTACTACCGGTTACACTACTAGAAAAGTTGGCATTTGTGGCGGAATTTACTGACGGAAATTATCCGTCGGAAATTTCCGATAGAAGATATTAAAAAAATTAAAAACATAAAATTATAAATATCAGTCGGAAATTCGTCGGAAAATGTTCCGACGGAAAGTTATAATTTTTTTTAATTTTTTTTAATTTTTTTTAAGTTAATACAATCCGTCAGAAATCCGTCGGAAATTTATAATTTATTTTTTATTTTTTTTAGCTAATACAATCCGTCGGAAACACGTTTATTCCGTCGGAAATTTCCGACGGATTTCCGACGGAATTTCCAATTCTCCCGATTTTGCAACTTTTTCTTATTCATATGACCTTTATGTTGAACTAATTTGTATAATTAGTTATTTTTACAACTGTAGGTGTATATGTATCCATGTGTACGTCCTATATGTCACCTGATTGTTTCGTTTGTTAAAAAACATCTTCGTTTCCAAAGTATTTCGTTTGTTAAAAAACAGTTTCGTTTGTTAAAAACAGCTTTGGTTCCAAACTATGGTAAAATTTGGGCAGGTACAAAATGTACAGGAAATTTAATTTTTAAATTATTTTTTTTGTGTAAAACACTATTTTCGACGGATAACCGACGGAATTTCCATCGGATATGGTTCTTGAAATTCGTCGGAAATGCTGTTGGGATCCGTCGGAAATCTCTCTCAAATCCGTCGCAAATTATCCGCCGGAAATTCGTCCCACGGCTGTCGGAAATAGTACCCGTCGAAGAAGGTATCCGTCGGAAGAGCTCTACGGACGGAAAAGCCTATTCCGTCGGAAATCCGTCCGAAAATGGATCCGTCGGAAATCCGTTGGAAGAATCTGTCGGCATAGGCTTTTCCTACAACCTGGCTTCCGACAGATTTTTGTTCTGATGAATACCCCCTTTTCCGACGGATATCCAACGGATCAGGCCGTCGGAAAAGGGGTGTTCGGGGTGTAGTGTTATCTGTTTGATCTATTCAATAATTTGATCAAGTTTTCAATCAATTAATGTACCATTATTCATATATTTTTTGAATTTAACACCACATAAAAATATCATCTAATAGATATCATAAAATGTGATTAATTATACTTATTTATTAAATGAATGGTAATTGTTGTAATTAAATGAGTAAGTGGATGGTAGTTTGATTGGATTAGTTCAATTTTATTGGATCTTGAACTACCATCAAACAACCGATTGATCCAATTTGAATATCGAAATTCGATATTTTCTAATCCAGTTATAATCGGAAATCCAATTATGTTCCCTCAGTTATTGATTGGTTCGGTCAGATGACTTTCTACACACCTCTACAATCTATTGTGTTGTATCAAGTCTAACAGGGCTTCCAAAAAGATTGGAACGACCCTGCTCAAATAAGAAGAACTTACCTTAAATCTTAAAAAAGTTGCTAATAAATATATTATAAATTTCTTATCAAAGTCAAATCTTATATCTTTTAATTGAATTTTTTTAAAATTTAATTATGTTATTCGAAAATAAATAGTCAGTTATTTTTTATCTATTATTTTGATGCATAATTCTACTTCTACTATATTAAACTTGGAATTTAAGAAAAACCCATTAAATCAAAATTTCAAATTACCTTTATCTATGTATCTATATTATATTATAAAATATTTAACAAAAATTCTTAAAACCATTTTTATGCATCTACTATTGTTTATTGACGCATATTATTTATTTGTGAATTCGTATAACTAACTACAGATAAACATAATCAGATACATGATAAACATCTCATTTTAAATATAAAAAAAATCTAGAATATAATTAAGATAATAATTGAGTTCTAACAAAATACTTAATTTTTTTTATAAAAAGTAATATAATTAAACCAAAAATAAATTACTACGTTATTAAAATTAAATTAGAATAAACAAAAACTTAATAAAAGAAATCACATAAAAAATAGAATTTTTAAATGAAACATTAAAAATTGCTTTTTCGAAACCATATAAAACCATTATAACAACGATATAGGCAAATAATAAAATGAAACATAAAAATCGTAATGTATATCACAGTATTACGCAAGTACCTTTCTAGTTGTGTTCATATATAATTTTTTTTAACTTTCTAAAATATACTCTATTTATATATTTAATCTAGAGAAAATTGATATGACCGAAAATGTTTAAATCTGATATTGTTTCTTAAAATCCAAAATATTTTAATCTTTAGGCCTTTCTTCTTTTTTCTATACGATTAATTTGATACATAAACTTTTTAATAATAAAAAATATTAAGAATATAATTAATATCAAACGATACAACAAAATTGGACGTTTACAAAGTAACATGAAGGCTTCAGATGCGGACGATGGAGACTCTATGCATATGCTTTTGAGTCGTTACCCTCCCCCCCACCCCCCACACTAAAATCCACAATTGAGTTGCTAATCCCCCATTCCCCAACTTCTTTCGTGGCCTACATTTGGTTCTAAATATGATTTTCATCATTTTATTGCATCGTTTCTGACATAAACGGATCCAAATTTTTTTATACGGTGGCATCATATAATATATACAAAAAATATTTATCAAAAACTAACACGGACGTGTCTTCATGTTTTTACTAAAGTTTGATATCCTTCGATGTGTTTTAAGCATAATTCCACCGGTTCGAGAGATTTTTTAGGTTTTTTTCTTGATTTCGAGAGATTTTAAAGTTTTTTACATCGATTTCGGGAGATTTTTACGTTTTTTACATCGATTTCGAGGGACGTTTTCGGTTTTTTTGGTTGATTTCAAAAGGTTTTTTGGTTGATTACGAAGTACGGTTGCACCTTTTTGAACTTCTTAATATGGTAGAATCTTTTATAACGATAAGGTTGCCCTCACAAACCCAAAAAGATTAACTTTTGACAGAGAGATAATACGGTGGTACATGCCACTGTATGCCACCACACAGGTCCACCCCTGCTTCTGACCTACATTTTCAACTGATTATGAATCTTCATGTATCTATGAAGATTACATAGAACACTTGGTAGCATGCACCTTTTTTCATTCCGCTCTTGAACATGTGGGTATTATCTTCCTTTTGATATTCCTCAATTTTATAGTTGATACGTCTTTAACCTCGAAGGTAATATTGTCTAGGTTTACCATGATTTATTTTATTTTAATATCTATAAATATATAACTGCAAATTTGATGAAATGAGGGAAGATCATTTGATGAACGAGTAACTGACATTGTTTTTCGAAGTTGATGGCTTAATGACATAAGCCAACCCATGGTGCTTTTACCCATTGCCCATGTTTGTTATTGGTTATGGCTAAGGGCATTCCCATAAACAAGTCTTCCATGTTGGATTAATGAGCATTATGGCTTGTACTTATGGCTTAATGAGGTAAACCAAGCCCTGTCATTGAAACCCCATTGCAAACTTTCATCAAATTTATCTCATCTTTTTAAATCTTAATTATCTTAAATATAAATTTGACTTTGATGTAAGAACAAAATAAAATGACTCACAAACAATCGGAAGTGAATGAAATAATAATTAATACATGTAGTTCACTTGGTCCTTATTCGGATGAAAATGTGGGATTAAGAGCCAATTTGGGAAAACAAAACTGAATGACAATTACTTTTTGTAAATTTTGATTGGTAATTCACATGTGAAATATATTCATACCGTATGCATACACCTTAAAGCTTCAAGTTTGAACTTGATAAAATATGATCTTACAACTAATTGATGAAAACCACAATGCTTGTGGGGTACTGGTTAAGGCTTGAGGGGGATGAGGCTAGATAACCCATCAGGCGCAAAAAACTTGTGGCCACTGGGGAATTATCTCAGGGCTGCATGCTTTAGCAGTCATAAAATTGTCAGGGTTTAGTATAGGCAAATGTCTAGGATACCCTTTTCAAAAAGAAACTAATTGATGAAAACATTTAAATACAGAATCAAGAGGTGTCATGATACATTCCATAATCTAGGCATGTTCATCGGTTGACATCCATTGGATTTGAGGAACAGAACCAATATGATCATCCACTGGATGTTGGATTTTGCCAACCAAGCCAATCTTATTAACATTGGACAACGATCTAATTCAATTCGATTGATGATGGGATCTGTTTGGTTCTATTGGATATTCTTATTGAATATCAATTGAATCAGATTGTATCAAACCCTATTAATTGGATTTAATCGAATTATATGGGTAATTGGATGTTGGTCGGTTGGTCCTGTCAGTTTGGGTTGGTTATGGACTGCCATGCAAGCCACGACGACTCCAAATTGGATGTTGGAATTTTTATTCTAAAAAAAGATCGGTCCAATTATTATTGTATATCCAATTCTGGCGATCGATTTTAATTGAACACATTGACTTTCTGAACACCCTTACTATAATCTTTATATTTATCCGTTTCATAAATTAACTTTTATAATAAGAAACTATTATTATTTTTATCTGTTTCATGAATTAACTTTTATATTATTTTTATAATAAGAAATTATTATTATTATTTTTATCTATTTCATAAATTCACATTTATATTACTTATATAATCAGAAATTATTATACCAAAACTATCTTAAAGTAGGTGTTTTCGTAGATTTATAAATTGTTCCAAAGTTAGATATAATATTCTTTTTATCAAAATTATTATAAATTTCTCTGGTACGTACCCCCTACTCCTCATCGTGCTTCTAGAGGTAAGACCTCATGTGTTTGTATTTCAGGTTTCTTTCCCTTAATGGTACACAATTCATTGATATATCCAAGCTAAAGATTATCTCACAAGGTTTATATTTTTTATTGATTGATGTTTGGGTTGGTGTAATCTTGTATATATTATGAATTTCATGATGCATGTATTTTATGAACTAGATTTTGCTAATGGGTTTGATGAGAGATGTTAAATTTATAACAATCCTTGGTTATATGGAGATTGCATAGGTGTTTGTTTAAATGTCTAAAAGAAATATATAATCTTTAGAACCCTTTTTTTAAGTCATATAAAGACAAGCTCAAATGGTTAACCACTTCAAAACTTTCTGCATATCTTATAACTTATATTACATTAATAAGCCACTTCTAACCTAAGTATAACATAATCAACTTTCATTCGGTTGTTGCCTATTAACGGATTAGTTCAGGTTAGCAAATAGATACAAAAATTATAAATAAAAGACCAATCCAACAACATAGAATACAAATAAGGAACCAAGAAAACAACCTGTATTGTAATCCACCAATCCTCCAATCATAATCATGCAAACTCAACTTAAGAGCCAATCTGATCTTGAAAGAAACAATAAAAACATATTCGGTCAAGACTAAAAAAAATGACAATTCTTTGTAATTCGAATTCTTAAAAGTTCCTCTTAAATCAATAATAAATTTATAAATAAGAGAGACCAAGAAAAGATTTAGGGGATGTTTGGTTGGTTTTCCATTAAGTCATGTGTGGATAAAGTTGTATGTCAAGATTAATCTGTCTTTATAGATTAAAAAGGTTTTTGTTCAGCTGGGTTTTTTCATAGATGAAATGCTTTATGAGAACTTAGGTGTCAAATGTTGCCTTATGAAATAGGTAAAAACCAAATTGCTATTAACAACAAAGAAAACTACCGTAAATGGTAAAAGAAAAAGTTAATAAACCACCCAACCATACTTGGAGAGGCGCCGCCTCATATTTTGTTTGTGGTCACCTCGCCTTGATTACAACACATTAAGCACAATGTATAACCATTTCATGCAATAAATCGAAAAACCTACAATGAAATAGGAGCCTCATCCCAAATTTAAATGGGAATCTTTCAACATACACTTACATCATGAAATTGTTGGTGATTTTAGTGTCACCGGTCCATTTATGTGATTGGAAATAACATGATTCCTATATGAGTTTTATACTGTGATCTAATTCAAGTTAGGTGGTGCGGAGTGCACGCTTTTTATATGGCGAATATGAACCAGGTAACGACTGAACACAACAAGGTTCGACTGGACCCCAGTCAAGCTCGACTGGTTCCATTCAACCTCTATGAATTTGTTGTTGTCATCCTCTGGAAGACTCGACTGGGAAGACTCGACCAGGCCAATCGAGTCTATACTAGTTTCGATGCTGACATCCTCTGGAAAACTCGATTGGGCCAGTCGACCTAGTCTGGTCAGTCGAGCTGTTATCGAACTTGGAGTAAAGTGGGAAATATGATTCAGAAGATAGCTAATTCAAAAGTTCTAAATGGTTTTATAGAAGTTCTGACCTTTTGTCTTCAGAAGTTCTGAACTTTGATTCTTCAAAAGTTAGAGTTCTGAATTTTGGTTCTTCAGAAGTTCTGAACTTTGGTTCTTCAGAAGTTCTGAACTTTGGTCTTCAGAAGTTCTGAACTTTCGTCTTCAGAAGTTCTGAAACTTTGAAATTCAGACTTCTGAACTTAATTCTGATCAGTAACTTCTGAATGGTTACTGTGCATTTCTGGTGCAGTTATTTATCCGTTATAGGTTTTATGCAACTAACCACTACTCGTAAATTTTAGCCATGATTATTATTTTCAGTTACGTTATTTTGAATATGAATAACAATTACTCATGAAATTAGACACGGTTTTTGAACACTCCCATATACTCTCCAGAAAATTTGTTTTCGTTTTTGTGCCAAAATTCGAAAGTATTTTGAGTCTTATCCAAGATTGAAATATCACACGATTCTCTATTATAATCCAGTGATCGATTACCATTATTTGCCTACCTGTTCCTACAATCGAATTGATATTTTCTTGATGTCGATTATGGCTGAATCTGTGAAAGAGATGACTTCAAAGTTCGGAAAGCTGGAGAAATTTGAAGGTGCTGATTTCAGACGTTGGTAGAAAAAGATGCATTTTCTGTTAACTACTCTGAAAGTGGTGTACGTGCTGAGTACCCCCATTCCAAAAATCATGGAGAACGAGACGCTGAAGCAGACCTTGGAGAAGGGGTAAATGGGAGAACGATGACTATATTTGAAGAGGTCATATTCAAAACGGTATGCGTGATTCCCTTTTTGATATCTACGAAAGTGCTGAAAATGCGAAAGATTTTATGGGATTCTCTTGAGTCAAAATATATCGCTGAAGATGCTTCTAGTAAGAAGTTCTTGGTGAGCGAATTTAATAATTATAAAATAGTTGACTCAAGTCCCTTAATGGAACAGTATCATGAGATACTTCGCATTTTTGGTCAATTCAGTCTTCACAAAATGAACATGGATGAGTCCATTGCTGTGTCGAGTGTGATTGACAAACTTCTTCCCTCTTGCAAGGATTTCAAGCACAATTTGAAACATCAAAAGGAGGAACTATCGTTGGTTCAACTTGGGAGTCACTTACGCATCGAAGAATCTCTTCGGGTGCAAGAAAATGACAAATCCAAGTCCAAAGTTGAATCTGGACAGCTCTCTGTTAATATGGTTGAAGAGAAGAAAACCAACTCCAATAATCAAGGGAAAGGCAATAAACGAAAGTTTGATAGACCCAATAAATCCTTCAAGAAGAAGAAGGATTTGGTGTGTTGGAGATGCAATAAAGTGGGTCATACCAAACATGATTGCGGGGTTAAGTTGAATAACAACTGTGTTGGAACAAGTGGAAGTGGAGTCGGGTCTAAAGACCAAGCTCAAGTTAAAGGAGGTCAGTTTTTGACTAACTTTAATAATAAATCTGAAAATGGTTATTATGTTTCACTTATTCCGGAGTCTTTCTATGTACCGGATGATGATTGTGCATGGTGGGTGGACTCGGGGGCTACATGCCATGTTTGTAAAGATCAACGTTGGTTCGAGAAATTGACACCGGTTGAAGATGGATCTGCACTAAATATGGGGAACGAGTCGACCGCACCGGTTTGTGGGATTGGAGTAGTCAATTTAGAGTTTACTTCTAGAAATCATGTTAGATTGTTTGATGTTTTGTTTGTTCCTAAAATTCGAAAGAATTTAGTTAGCAGTGGGAGTTTAAATTGTCTAGGGTATAGACAAGTTTATGATTCGGATAGATGTATTTTATCTCGATATGGTAAATTTGTTGGTTTTGGATATTATTATAATAAAATATTTCGTTTGAATGTTACATCCAAAGTTTTCAATTCTGAAAATTCTGCATTTATATTGTCATCTTCTTTGTCTAAAATTCACGACTCAATGGATTGGCATGCTATATTGGGTCACGTGAATTTTAGAAGAATGCATGAAATGTCAAAGGATGGTCTTATTTCAACCTTTGATATTCGTACAAAATCATGTAAAACATGTATGCTTATGAAAATCACAAAACAACCCTCTCCGAATGTCGAAAGAAAGTCGGCTATTTTGGAACATAAACAATGTGATTTATGTGACTTTCATTCTACTCCTTCGTTGGGTAATAAGAAATATGTTGTCACATTTATTGATGACAGCACTCGGTTTTGTTATTTGTACTTGTTACATGCCAAAGATGAAGCTTTGGAAAAATTCAAAATATACAAAACCGAGGTTGAACTACAATTGGGTGGTTTAATTAAGCGTCTTTGAACTGATCGGGGAGGGAAATATATGGAGCCTCAATATTTCCAATCAGTTGGTATAGTTAATGAGACTACGACTCCGTACACACCTTAACAAAATGGTGTTTCCGAACGGAAAAATCAAGTTTTAAAAGAAATGGTTAACTCGATGCTCTCATACTCGGGATTGAGTGAGGGATTTTGGATAGAGGCCATGTTAACGACCAGTTATGTTTTGAATAGAGTTCCAAACAAAAAGAACAAAACAACCCCATATGAACTATGGTTCAAGAAAACTTCGAATTTGAGTCATTTTCGAATTTGGAGTTGTCGGGCGGTTGTGAAACTACCCGAACCCAAAAGAAAGACATTGGGTGAACATGGAATTGATTGTATGTTCATTGGATATGCAGCAAATTCCAAGGCATATTGGTTTTAAGTAATAAAATCTAGTGATTCGGTATCGAAAAATACCGTCATCGAGTCGTGGGATGCGATTTTCGATGAGATGCGATTTTCATCTATCCAAAGGCCTAAGGTTATGATTCCTAGCACTAATAAAGTGAAAAATCCAGAAAGTATGGATGGTGTTTCAACTCCAGAAACACAGCAGGTCCGTAGAAGCAAAATAGGCCGAATCGCTTTCGGTGAAGGTTTTCAACTGTATTTGGTTGAAGGTTCGAGAGATGAACTTGGGCTTCAATACTCTTATTATTAAAATATTGAAGATGACCCAAAGACCTTCCAAGAAGCGATGGAGTTTCGAGATGTCGCTTTTTGGAAAGAAGCAGTTGATGACGAAATGTCATCGATTCTTGAGAATAACACTTGGGTGTTATCTGAGTTGCCTCTAGGTTCTAAACCACTTGGATGCAAATGGATCTTAAAAAATAAGATGAAAGTTGATGGGACAATTGATAAATTCAAAGCCCGGCTAGTCATTCAAGGGTTTCGACAAAAACCCGGTATTGACTATTTCGATACGTATGCTCTCCGGTAGCTCGTATTTCAACTATTATGTTCTTGGTTGCCCTGGCTGCAATTCACAACCTAGTTATCCATCAAATGGATGTTAAAACAGCCTTCTTTAATGGTGATCTTCATGAAGAAGTTTACATGAAACAACTAGAAGGTTTCGTTATGCCCGGTAACAAGCATAAGGTGTGTAAACTTGTGAAATCATTGTATGGGCTGAAACAAGCACCCAAACAATGGCATCAAAAGTTTGATGAGGTTACTTTATCATGTGGTTTTTCTTTAAACTAATGTGATCATCTGTTTGTATGTAGATGGTATGCTGATTTTTGGAACTGATCAAAATCGGGTAGATGAAACTAAGAAGTTGTTATCATCTAATTTTTCCATGAAAGATATGGGAGAGACTGATGTAATTCTTGGTATAAGAATCAAGTGGGTTAACAAAGGGATTTTTATGACACATTCACACTATATAGAGAAAATTCTCATAAAGTTCAATTATAGTGATTGTTCACCCATGAGCACTCCTATGGATCCTAGTGTGAAACTAATGCCAAATACGGGTACTTCTATTTCACAACTAGAATAATCTAAGGCCATTGGTAGCTTGATCACCATGACAAGTACCAGGCTGGATATAGCTTATGCCGTGGGACGGATGAGTCGTTATAATAGTAATCCGAACACTCAACATTGGCAAGCATTCAAAGAGTGTTTAAATATCTCAAAGGAACCATGGATTATGGTTTGAGTTATTTGGGATATCCTTCGGTGTTAGAAGGATAATCAGATGCGAGTTGGATATTTAATATGTAGGATCACTCTTCGACGAGTGGATGTGTATTTTTTCTTGGAGGTGGTGCCATTTCTTAGGCATCCAAGAAGCAAAGTTGTATTCAAAACTCAACGATGGAATCTGAGTTTATGGCTTTAGCTGCTGCCGGTAAAGAGGCAGGATGGTTAAAGAATCTTATTTATGAGATCCCATTGTGGTCGAAGACGATTGCACCTATTTCTATCCATTGTGATAGTGCAGCCACTTTGGCTAAGGCTTATAGCCAAGTGTACAATGGCAAGTCTAGACTTTTGGGTGTTAGACACAACATGATTAGAGAATTAATCATGAATGATGTAATCTTTGTTGACTTTGTTAGATCAAAACAAAATTTGGCGGATCATCTGACCAAGGGTTTGGCAAGAGACTTAGTGCACAAATCTACCATTGGGATAGGATTAAAGCCCTTATAAATCTATATTGGTGAGACATCCAATTCCCCTCTAATATGACATTAAGGGGGTTGAATTCATTGAGGAAAGCTCACCCAAATCTACCATTGGAGATACATAATCCCAGGTATGTGTTCGGTACTACAAAAAGTAGGTTGAAGTTTATATTCTTAATAATTCGTTTGATAAAGTGTATTTGTAGGTACACGAAGTAAAGGAATTACCTATGTAATGGTGAAGTGTAGCCGCATTTCAGAAGGTTGGGGACTTGGCCTTTATACGATCATGAGAGGAATCGGACACTCAGCTTTATAACTGTGTCATGTTTATTATGTTGACGAGTAGGTGAAACTTGTATGTATTTTATCTTTAGGTATTCAAATGAGTTGATGGGTTCAATCCTCGAGACACCTTGATTCTTAAATATTTAAAATGTGTAAAATACTAAGATGGGAATTCAATCGTTTCGATATTTTCATTTATGTGTAAGTTTGGTGTTGTTTCATTTTAAGATGTTATTTCTTGGGTCACACTAAAATGGGGGAGGATTGTTGGTGATTTTAGTGTCACCGGTCCATTTATGTGATTGGAAATAATATGATGTCTATATGGGTTTTATACTGTGATCTAATTCAAGTTAGATGGTGCAGAGTGCACGCTTGTTATAAGCCGAAGTTTTGAACTTTTGTCTTCAGAAGTTCTGAACTTTGGTCTTCAGAAGTTCTGAACTTTCGTCTTCAGAAGTTCTGAACTTTGATCTTCAGACTTCTGAACTTAATTCTGATCAGTAACTTCTGAATGGTTACTGTGCATTTATGGTGCAGTTATTTATCTGTTACAGGTTTTATATAACTGACCACTACTCCTAAATTTCAGCCATGATTATTATTTTCAATTACATTATTTTGAGTATAAATAAGAATTTATATTTGTTGATGCCAAAAATTAAGTTGACAAAAGTCAACTTAAGGTGCTTGTGGACCTGTCGATCAAAGGAAGGATTCTCTCGACAAACGTAAATAAAGCAAAGAAAAGTAAACAAAGACAAGAGATTTGGTGACGCGGAAAAACCCTTGGATGAGGGAAAAACCGCGGACGATAGGATAGTATCGTCGATGCACTATGGAAAAGTGACGCCAAACAGGGGCGTCATCCTCTAGGGCCGTGGTCGTACGATTACAAGTGGAAAACGTATGTAAAAGCTAAACTAGCGTATAAAGTTTAGAAGGCTATTGCGTGTTCTTTGATTCGGCAGTGATGATGTGATTGATTCCGGGGTCCCCCTTTGTTGATTGGAGCTTGAGTTTCATAATCGGTGTCGTTTGTAACGGTCGTCCTGCATTGATGGTCTTCATGAATGTCCTTAATGGCATTCGTTGTAACCGTCCAACGGTCACGTCATTAATTGAGGCTTTGAATGCCCTTAATGATATTTGTTGTAAACGCCCAACAGTCGTCCTGAGTGGTTGTCGTGAGATCTCGGTCGTAAGACCTGGTCGCTGGACGGTGGACGCTGGACCGTGGTGTAAGATCATGACTTTTCAGTCATGACTTTGATTATGTTTTACCTGGACAATTGTCGCAAATATTTATCCTTGTTGGTCAGGGGTATGACAGTCGTGAGTATTATCGTTGTCGGTTGAAGGTATGACTGTCGTGAGTATTATCTTCGTCGGTCGAGGGTGTATTTTTTACCCAAATAGTTAGCCCACAAGATTTAGATTTCAAAGCTACTTGAATTTCAAATCTCGTTCCAAAGAAAAATTCAACTGTCAGAGATGCGTACTGTCTCTGAATCGTTTGGACTAAAAATTAATTTAGTTAGTCGGAGGCTTAAATCTGTGAGATCAAATGATGGTCAACGGATGATGTGATAGTTTCTAGCGTGTGCAGCTGATTGGTCACTTATGACATGCGATTTGGCGATGATCTTTTGTTTTCACTATATCATGCGACCTGCGACTTTCGTATCGTGCGACGTGCGTTCGAGCGTTCGTGCGGTCCTGGGATATTCGTTCATTTTCGTGAGATCATGTGATCTGCGACTTTTGTATCGTGCGACGTACGACGTGCGTTCGAGCGTTCGTGCGGCCTTGCGATAGTCGTTTGTTTTCGTGAGGTCATATGATCTGCGACTTTTGCATCGTGCGACGTGCGTTCAAGCTTTTGTACGATCATGTGATCTTTCAATCATTCTTATTAACAGATAGATGTCTAAAAGAATTTGCAAGTAATTTACGCGAGATCATGCGATCTGCGACTCTTGTATCGTGCGACTTGTGACGTGCGTTCGAGCGTTCGTGCGATCATGCGATCTTGCAATCATTCTTATTGATAGACTGTATTCATGTTACAGGAATATTCTTTATGAATTACGGCAATCATATTTGACCGACAAGGGTCCTTAAATGACGTTCGTCCGACAACGATTCGTTTTGGACGATGAAGTAAGTTACGATTGGACTCGCAATTTGTATAAGCTACATTGGACATCATTGATAGATCATTCGATCTATATAATTTCTTGCGATCCTACAGAAGATAAATATTGTTCGGATGGTCGTTGGTTTGACCAACGATCCTCCGATGCATAAGTCAATATAACTATTGAAGATAGTTTATATAATGAAAGACATGACATGTAACCCATTTGATAGAAATGAACTTTGGATTAGTAATGTTTAACGTCACAAATATTTATAACTTTTTGAAAGTCTCGACAGAGGTTTTCGATAATCAAATATCGAAAAGAATTCTTTCACTATTTATCGTAAAAGATCGTAAGATCGCGCGCTCCTGCAGCAAACCAAAGTTAGAGGTAGTCGTTGGATTGACCCACGACCCTCCGATGGTCAAGTTAGTAACGTTTCGTTAGAGATTAATATTAATAGACTAGAAGAAATTGGTAAAACGGTTTCGCAACCATATACCAAAGAAAAAGGATTTTGACCGGTCTATGTTCGGGGAGTCGTCTTTATTAGTGACTATGTTTCTCAGCCATAGTCTTGCCATATGAGTCGCTTTTGCTAGTGGTCATGAGTTTTTTGACGTGTGTCTCGACGTGATTGTTGATCATGAGATCGAACATTGTGAATTGCATTTATTGGCGATCTTGAGTTTTAAATTGTGTCTTACCATTACTGGCGATCATGAGTTTTAATCTGCGTATTACCATTACCGGAGATCATGAGATCTAACGTACTAGTCGCCTTTATTGGTGATCATGAGATTTAACTTGTGAATCTCCTATGCTGGCGATGATGGAACTTGCGTCATGTTTACTAGTGATGACAAGACCGCTATCGCTGGAACTGGCGAAGATGAAAATAGCGTTGTTGGATCTAGAGACACTTCAACTGGCGGATGGAAATTGCAACGCTAAAACTGGTGACGAGGGAACTAGCGTCGCTGGAACTGTCGACGACGGAACTTGCGTAGCCGAAACTAGCGATGATGAAACTAACATCACAGTTATTGGCGACTATTTTGTGTTTTGCCTTAACTGTTGATCACGTGATTCTATAAGAGATAAGCTACGGGGTGGTCTTTAGGTGGACCAATGATCCTTCAATGTTCAAAGTTAGTACTCGTTTCCTGAATGATAATAATAATTGAACGATGAATAAAGTTTAGAAAAATTAATTTTTCAAGTGTACCGTATTCCATTACATGGGATGTTGCGGTTTTCTTTGTCTTGGTGTCGTAAATGTTTTTGAAGGAGCATTAAAATAGTTACCTGTCTAGCGACTTTTGGCAAATGGGGAGAGAAAAATAGATCTGTTGATAGGATATACGTGGTGATAAAGTTAAAACTAGAAATTGGGTTGTTGTTAAACGGGAGCTCTTGCATATGTCCTTTGGATATTATTCCTTCGAGGCCATAGGTCGGAACCTTAGGATGTTGAAAGTCGTTAGTCTGCGGCCAAAGTCCGACGTATTGAGCCCATACCGGCCTTGGTTCGGGCGGTGGATACAGAGGTGTCTGGCTGGGATTTCCGTGAGGAAATCTTTGAGCTTCCAGCTGTTGAATTCGCAGGTTTGCACCATTCAGCTTAGCTCTCAGGTTTGCTTTGGTGGGGTTAACTCTGTGGTGTGCCATTGAGACAAAAACAAAAGAAAACCGTTAGTAACACAGAGTTTGTCGGAGAATTCCTTTAACCGGATCCCACGGATGGCGCCAAACTGTTGATGCCAAAAATTAACTTTACAAAAGTCAACTTAAGGTGCTTGTGGACCTGATCGATCAAAGGACGGATTCTCTCGACAAACTAAATAAAGCAAAGAAAAGTAAACAAAGACAAAAGATTTGGTGACGCAGAAAAACCCTTGGACGAGGGAAAAACCGCAGACGATATGTTAGTATCGTCGATGCACTATGGAAAAGTGACGCAAAAACAGGGGCGTCGTCCTCTAGAGCTGTGGTCGTACGATTACAAGTGGAAAACGTATGTAAAAGCTAAACTAGCATATAAAATTTAGAAGGCTATTGCTTGTTCTTTGATTTTGGAGTGCAGATGTGAATGATTCCGGGGTCCCCCTTTGTTGATTGGAGCTTGGGTTTTATAATCGGTGTCGTTTGTAACGGTCGTCCTGCATTGATGGTCTTCATGAATGTCTTTAATGGCGTTCTTTGTATCCGTCCAGCGGTCACGTCATTAATTGCGACTTTGAATGCCCTTAATGATATTTGTTGTAACCGCCCAACGGTTGTCCTAAGTGGTTGTCGTGAGATCTTGGTCACTAGACGGGGGACGGTGGACGGTGGACGCTGGACCATGGTGTAAGATCATGACTTTTCAGTCATGACTTTGATTATTTTTTACCTGGACAACTATCGCAGATATTTATCCTTGTTGGTCAGGGGTATGACCGTTGTGGGTATTATCGTTGTCGGTCGTAGGTATGACTGTCGTGGGTATTATCTTCGTCGGTCGAGGGTGTGATTTTTTACCCAAACAATACTCATGAAATTAGACACAGTTTTTGAACATTCCCATATACTCTCATGCTTTCATTTTTGTGCCTAAATTCGAAAGTGTTTTGAGTCTTATCCCAGATTGAATTTCATGAAACGCAAGCATATGGTCGAAATATCAATTCGGAAAGTGTCTCACACGATTCTCAATTATAATCCAATGATCGATTACCCTTGTTTGCCTACCTGTTCCTACAGAAATCTCTCATCACCATCCCAAATTCAAATGGTAAGAAGCTTTTTTTTTGTTCTCTATTTGACTTAGAGTACTGAATTATAGCTCGTTTCCAATAGTAGGTGGAAGCAAAATATCAGGTTTAGGTGTTAGAATTGTCGAAAGCCTATGCCATCGTGTGGAGCATATTCTAAAGAATGTCTTTTTGTTTTGTTGCAAAACATAAAAAATAATGGTCACATATATCCATCTTCATCTTTTAGTTCAATTGAAATGTGAATCTTTTTTCTTCATTCCATGATTGGTATTTCTTTGTTAATATATGTTGTTTTTAGTACTTATTTATTTGATGTTGCTTATTCCTTTGATTTTGATAAATGCTCATGGAAAGGAGTCCATTTGATTCTCTTTTAGATATAAATTTTTTCAATATGGTATTGGTTTTAACACCCATAACTTGTCAAAATTTTATTATGGGTTATTGTGCATGATACTTTTTATTTAGCTTTATATATGTATATATTATGTTATTCTCTATGTCTTGGAAATGGATCATCTATCACCTTCTTTATATTATCTTGTAGCTTTTATCTTATGTTTTTATAAACATTGGAGGATGGTTCAGAATTGTATGATTTTTTATTATCCCTTATTTATAGTCTGGTATTGATCAACTAGTTCTTTTGGATTTGTTGTGTTAAATGGTAGGTTACGAACATGCAATTATACATTTACATGTGAAAAGTGGATTTGGGCTGAAAAAATCTCAAGTTTTTAAAAAATCAGGGTGGGCCTTTGATAACATTAATGATTACATTAGTGATCAATTATAGTGAGATATTGTAACAATATATGACTTAATATTTCCCATTATAACCCGCCATAAATCATTAAAATATATTTCTGAAATATATATATATATAATTTTTTATTACTAAATTTTGTTTTATTTATATGATATTTTTACATATTGAATAAATTATTACTTTGTTTTTGGGATATTTTAGTGGCACACACGTACTAGAAAACGAGAAAACAACTTAAGGTCTACGGACGATGACAATCGAGAGGAATTAAGCAACCAAAAACAACAAGCAAACAGCCTAAGAATGATCTCTTGACACACACAAGCAATAAAGCAATTAAACTAAATCAAATGAGAGGTTGCTGGGTTTTTTATTCGGTAACATCAATTAAGAGCAGATCGCAGCAAGTGTGTAGAAACAGAGGTGATACCGTCGTTCTTAACTCAGTCGTTTCTCCTGAGTTGGCTTTAGAGACAATCATTCTTATCGTTGATTTCATTAGTCATAGGCTACTTGTATTTCACTTTAAAGATTCACGATCAATTGTTTTCTCTATGGTCGTCTTTCTAATGATGGGCTCTCTAAGAGGATTTTCACAACTAGAAGAATGGATTGGACCTTATTGAACGCATCTTCAAAGTGGAGTAATGCAAAGCTTAATAGCTTAGGAATCTTTACCTTGTTACTTTTTGTTTGTGTAACTTTGTATGGAAGGATTTAGTATTGATGTTTGGGTTTTTATAAATGTAAAAGGATATAAATTGATGTCTTTGTTGGTGTGGTTCTTTACCAAGTTTTAGAAAGAGCATTTTATTTGTTTAGATGATAGGCCCCATCCTTATGTTGTAATTAATTATATAAAATATTATTTAGGTTGCGTTTAGTTCGTGAAAATTTTTCTGTTTTCTAGAAAAAATTTCCAGAGAAAATGAAAATTTAGAAAACGCGTTTAATTCGTTCAGTTTTCAAAAAATTTCCAAAAAAAATTTCATTTTCATTTTCTAAATTTATATTAGATTTAAAAAACAACTTTTTTGAGTTTTCAGAATTTTCATTTTCAAAATAATTTTCTACATGCACACACACTTACACTTTTACACGTGTGCACATACACACTTTCACACACACACACACACACACACACACTCTCTCTCTCTCTCTCTCTTTCACTTTCACACACATACACATACACAATTTTCACACACACACACACATACACTTTCACACACACACACACACACATATACACTTTCACACACAAACACACAGTTTCACTTTCACACTCGTACTCAATTTCACACACTTTCACGCACACACACACACACACTCACTTTCACACACACACACACACACACACACAGAGTTTCACACACACACATACACTTTCAAAACACATACACATACACGATTTCACGCACACACACACACACTTTCACTTTCACACACACTCATACACACTTTCACACATACAGACACACACACTTTCACACACGCGCGCACACATACACACATTTTCACTTTCACACTTCCACACACACACTTTCACTTTCACACACATACACGATTTCATACACACACACAATTTCACTGTCACACACACACATACACTTTCATACACATTTTCACTTTCACACTCACACACACTTTCATACACACACACACACACTTTCATACACGCGCGCACACAAACACACATTTTCACTTTCACACTTCCACACACACACTTTCACTTTCTCTCTCACACACACACTCACTTTCACACACATACACTTTCACACATACACACACACACACTTTTTCACACACTCACTTTCACACACACATACAAACACTTTCACACACATACACACACATATACACTTTCACACACACACACTTTCACACTCATACACAATTTTACACACTTTCGCGCGCACACATACACACATTTTCACGTTCACACTTCCACACACATACTTTCATTTTCACACACATACACTTTCACACACACACACACACACACACTTTCATTTTCACATACACACTCACTTTCACACACACACACATACACTTTCACACACACACTTTTTCACACACACACACTTTTTCACACACTCACTTTCACACACACATACAAACACTTTCACACACATATGCACTTTCACACACACACACACACACACTTTCACACTCATACACAATTTCACACACTTTCGTGCTCACACACATACACACATTTTCACGTTCACACATCCACACACACACTTTCATTTTCACACACATACACTTTCACACACACACATACACACACTTTCACTTTCACACACACACACACACTCACTTTCACACATACACACATACACTTTCATACACACACTTTTTCACACACTCACTTTCACCACGCACACACACACACACTTTCACTTTCACACTCATACACAATTCCACACACTTTCACGCACACACACACACATTTTCACTTTCACACTTCCACACACACACTTTCACTTTCTCTCTCACACACACACTCACTTTCACACACATACACTTTATCACATACACACGCACACACACACTTTTACACACACTCACTTTCACACACACATACAAACACTTTCACACACATACACACACACATATACACTTTCACACACACACACACTTTCACACTCATACACAATTTCACACACTTTCGCGCGCACACATACACACATTTTCACGTTCACACTTCCACACACACACTTTCATTTTCACACACATACACTTTCACACACACACACACGCACACACACTTTCATTTTCACATACACACTCACTTTCACACACACACACACATACACTTTCACACACACACTTTTTCACACACACACACTTTTTCACACACTCACTTTCACACACACATACAAACACTTTCACACACATATGCACTTTCACACACACACACACACACTTTCACACTCATACACAATTTCACACACTTTCGTGCTCACACACATACACACATTTTCACGTTCACACTTCCACACACACACTTTCATTTTCACACACATACACTTTCACACACACACACACTTTCACTTTCACACACACACACACACACACTCACTTTCACACATACACACATACACTTTCATACACACACTTTTTCACACACTCACTTTCACCACACACACACACACACACTTTCACTTTCACACTCATACACAATTCCACACACTTTCGCGCACACACACACACAAGCACACTCTTTCACACACACAGACACACAAGCACACACTTTCACACACACACACACACACACACAAGCACACACTTTCACACACATACACACAGAAACACACACTTTCACACACACACACACACACTCATTTTCACACACATACACTTTCACACACACACACACACTTTCACTTTCACACTTTCACACACACATACACACACTTTCACAAACACACACACACACTTTTACTTTCACACACACACACACACACTCACTTTCACACACACACATACACTTTCACACACACACGCACACACATTCACACACACATGTCAACCACATGTGTGTGTGAATGTGTGCGTGTAAAAGTATGTGTGTGTGTGTGTGTGAAAGTGAAAGTGTGTGTGTATGTTTGTGTGAAAGTGAAATTGTGTGTGTGTGTGTGTGTGCCTATGTGAAAGTGAAAGTGTGTGTGTGCGCACGAAAGTGTGTGTGTGTGTATGTCTTGTGAAAGTGAAAGCGTGTGTGTGTGTATGTCTTGTGAAAGTGAAATCATGTGTGTGTGTGAATGTATGTGTATATGTGAAAGTGAAAGTGTGTTTGTGTGTGCGAAAGTGTGTGTGTGTGTGTGTGTGTGTGTGTGTGAATGTGTGTATATATGTGTGAAAGTGAAAGTGAAAGTGAAAGTGTGTGTGTACGTGTGTATGTCTGCGTGAAAGTGAAAGTGTGTGTGTGTGTGTGTGAAAGTGAAAGTGTGTGTATGTCTGTGTGAAAGTGAAAGTGTGTGTGAATGTGTGCGTGTGTGTGTGTGTGAATGTATGTATACATGTGTGAAAGTGAAAGTGAAAGTGTGTGTGTGTGAAAGTGATAGTGTGTGTATGTCTGTGTGAAAGTGAAAGTGTGTGTGTGTGTGAACCTGTGTTTATGTATGTGTGTGTGTGTGTGTGTACGTGTCTTTGAAAATGTGTGTGTGTGCGTGTATGTGAAAGTATGTGTGTGCGTGTCTATGAAAGTGTGTGTGTGTGTGCCCGCGTGCGGGTGCATGTATGTGAAAGTGTGTGTGTGCGTGTCTATGAAAGAGTGTGTGTGTGCGTGTATGTGAAAGTGTGTGTGTGTGTGTATGTGAAAGTGTGTGTGTGTCTGTGTGAAAGTGAGTGTGCTTGTGTGTGCGCAAAAGTGTGTGTATACACACTTTCTAATTTGAAAAAAAATGGAAAGTGGAAAATGAAAACCGGTTGAAAATGCACAACTAAACGCGTTTTCTAAAAATCTGAAAATGAAAAATGAAAACTCCACCATTTTAGCTAAACGCGTTTTGAAAAATATTCATAGGAAACTGAGAATAAAAACTCACTTCCATTTTCTGAAAACGTTTACTTGTAAAATGAAAACTGTTTTCGCTAACTAAACGCACCCTTAGGGTTTCATTTTTCTTTGATCTGAAAATGAAATAACAACGTACATGTGTTGTTTTCATTATTGCTTAAATAATGTTATAACAACACACTTGCTATCGTTGTACATTTTTCATAATCCACCTCTTTGTCAAAATTTACATCGAGTGTGATTTATTCATTATATAATCACATTTAATCTTTAGTGTGATTTATTCATTATATAATCACATTTAATCTTTAGAGTGTGTCGTTGGTTAATCCATGGTTACAATATATATTTATACTTAGTTTTTAGAACCATTACTATTCATATTT
This sequence comes from Silybum marianum, assembly GCA_036898165.1. Lineage (NCBI taxonomy): Eukaryota > Viridiplantae > Streptophyta > Magnoliopsida > Asterales > Asteraceae > Silybum > Silybum marianum. The sequence goes on along the minus strand of CM072540.1, from coordinate 5,557,692 downwards.
TGGTCACACAAAATAATAAAAATTGTGGCCATAAACTGTTTATTACCCATATGAACCAGATTCTTTAAACCGTGACGATTGTTAATCTTTTAACCATATTGATTTATTTTAACCGTGACTTTATGTATATACATATAGCCACACAAATTTCATATCAACCGTAGTCAAATAATGACTTATAATTACGTTAATTTTAACTGTAACATGAGTCAACTTTTGGTCACACAATATAATAAAAACCATGGTCATTTCATGACATATAGTTACACTTAAAATTTTAGAAACGTGGCTATCAGTTACCTTTTTGTCACATAAAATAATAAAAAAATCATGGTCATAAACTACTTATTTGTCACATGAACTGAATTGTTAGAAACGTGATTATTGGTCACCTTATAACTACGTAGATATATTTTAGCCGTGGCTATACCTATATTTGCAACCACACAAGATTTCTATCAAATATGACTTGTAGTTACACTTATTTTTTAAAACGTGGCTACTAGTTACCTTTTAGTCACACAAAACCATAAAAATAATGGCCAGTTCAAGACATATCCTTACGATTTTTATAGAACCGTAAATACTTGTTATATTTTGGTCATGAAAAATAATAAAAACCGTTGCCATAAACTATTTATTTGTCACACGGCCTGAATTGTTATAACTGTGACCATAAATCATTTATTAGTCATACAGTTAACTCGTTAGCTTTTAGTGAGAATACATTTTTTGAATACAGGTTTTAGCTATACTAATAGCCACACATATGTCATATTAACAGTGACCTAATAATCACATATAGTTACGTTTAATCTTTAGAACCGTGACTATTGATTATCTTTTTTGGTCACACAATTAGTTCGTTATAACCGTGGCTATTAAATAACTTTTAGTGATAATAAATTATTTTGATTGTGGTTTTAGCTATACTAATAGCCACACACATTTCATATTAACCGTGGCTTAATCATCACATATAGTTACACTTAATTTTTATAACCGTGACTATTGGTTACCTTTTTTGGTCACATAAATAGTTCGTTACAAATCGTGGCTATTCATCACCTTTTAGGGACAATAAATTATTTTAATCGTGGTTTTACATATACTAATAGTCACACACATTTCATATTAAATGTGGCCTAATCATCATATATAGTTATACTTAATCTTTATAATTGTGACCAATGGTCACACAACATAATAAAAACCATGTCTAAAAACACGTGAGAGTTTGGGCCACGTTTTCCTGATTTTTGTGGCTATATATGCATTTGTTTTGGTCACGAAAAAATTGGCTTCACATGGCCATATGTTGGTCTATTGCCACGGATAATAACCATGACAACATTAAATCATGGTTTAGACAAAAATCATTACTATAGGTATGTTTATGGCCACGGTTTTTAGTTTTTATTTGCCACGGAAAACCATTGTGGCCATATAGTATCATTTAGTCATGGTTTTATCAAAACCATGATAAAAAGTCTTAACATGCTTTCTAATGGTCATGTTTATTGAGTAAATTCGTGGCTAACCAAATACTCAAATTTTATTTATGACCTTCAGCCATGGTTTGAAACCCAAGTGTGACTAACATGAATTTCAAAACCGTGGCAATTGGGCATTTTTATACTAGTGTAAGAACAAACAAAGAACACGATATATAGATCGAATAACACCCGATGTAACACACTCAAATTTGGAAAAACAGACTAATTTAGAATTTCTAATATTTCATCAATCGAAAGATAAATAATTTCCTATAAATCAATATTTAAATTTCCTCAAACAACAAATACTAATAAAACCTCTACAAACGATAAATCAAGTCTTATACAAGACCTACATGTGGTTGGGTGTTACTAAGCAAATAAAAGTCGCTATCTCCGAATGCGGAAAATGTCACCAAGGCTAGATCTTTAAAGTGTTATTCCCTAGCACTAAAGTCTACACGTTTCGCTAGTGCCAACCCCGACGATAACCTGATGCACATTCCGACAAAGAAAAAGGGTTGGTCTTAAGGCCTAGTGAGCTCAATAGTTTATAACAATATTTATAAATGGTAGAAAATCGAAAGATTGCTTGATTGAATGATAATTTCCCAACTAAAAGACTCTATTATAAAAGCAACATCTTTCCCGAAATTCATCATTTCCATAATAAAAGTTTTAGACCCAACCCAAATATCGTTAGTATGAAAGCTTAAGATAGAAATACCCATTCAAAACGGATTTCCACACCCGATACTCACCCAATACGTAAATAAATTAAATTACTCCAAATACCAAAATATGTCACCGAACTAAATGGACCGAAACAATAACAACTTTTGGTGACGGGAAAAACCACTAAATCTTGAAAGCGGTATATAAACATTTGACCATAAGACTTTCCCGTTTACTCTTTTCTTTTACACGTGATTTACTCTGGAAAGATACGCCCTTAAATCTTTTCTTTTGCGCGATATTTACTCTTGAAAGATACACCCTTAAATCTTTTCTTTTGAGCGCAATTTACTCTTGAAAAATACACCCTTAAATCTTTTCTTTTGCGCGCGATTTACTCTTGAAAGATACGCCCTTAAATCTTTTCTTTTGAGTGCGATAGAAATCAGTGAGTAAGTAAGCTCGAGCGGGTAAAGACCTTCGGCTTACGGGTAACGAGCGGGTAAAGACCTTTGATACCAAAACGTAACAAGCTCAACCCAAACTAGGATCTCTTACTTGCCCCATCCCCAAATAAACCGACTATTGTGTCTATTGATCCATTACACTAGTCTTACCATTACACGACACCAAAAGAATGGCCAACGCACCCAAAACGTGTAATGTATTAAATAAAAATGCCATAACTGCATATAACCCTCAAGTTTGACGTGTAGTCGTTTAAATCGAACGAATGTCCATGAGACCCATTTTAGTCAAACCCGAGCAAATGCTCTAATTCAACACTTATGTAATTACTCAAAACATTAGTTGAGGCGAACCATTTTCCAAAGAAAGTCATATTCCGGTGTTTCCAAAATGACTCACAATGCAATAACATGTATTTTCTGACGATTTATAAATCCAATACTCTAAAGATGCAAATACAAATAAATGGTTTTCATTTAAAAGATAATGCACCCAAGAAACCCACACTCATATTTTATTTGACAAAATGTCTAAAACCCAGGTATAAGCTTTTTACATGATTTATAAATGCTTTTATACCAAATATGCAAACTAACTCAAATACCCACACATTTGATAAATAACAAGTAAAACATGTTAATACTTGAAAATGAACTTTTTTAGCATGTGCAAACTCTTCACAAAGTCTCTCGAACTCACCTTGCTAGATTTAGGCTAAATCTAGGTTTTACACCCAATACCGAGCTCCATCCGGTGAAGACCTTAGATCCTCAAGATAAATCTCTAGATCCATGGTGTAGGTCCTTCAAGAACACCTACATATCTTCGAAAACACACACAAAAGGAACCCAAGAGAGAATGAGAGTCATTGGTGTAAAACCCTAACCCTAGATTCGAGATTTCGGAGATATGATCTTACCTTCCATTTCTATGAGCTCCAAAATCATCAAATGACCTCTAGCTATCTTTGTTTCCATGTTGAAGATCTTTCAAATACGAAACCGTAGCATTTTGAATCACCCAAATCGGGTGAGAAGTGAGAGAGACATGACCAAATGAAGTTTAACCCCGGAATCTAACTTTTTAACCCCTGCAAGCCAAGTGCGACCGTGGAGTATGACCCTGCCGCTCCCAGGTCGTAGTTTGAGGTTGCACCATCCCGAAAACACCCCTTACGATATGTAATACCCCTAAAAATGGGAGTTAAATTAAACCAAATAAAATGTGGAATAAGACTTAATGAATAAACATCACCCATAAAGATGAGGAGGAGTAAGAGAGTTTACAACATCAAATGGGTACTAGACGACAACATACTAATCTATACAGTTATAAAATACAGATTAAGTTCGGGTGTCTCTAAATCCTGAAAATATATGCTTCTATGTAACTCCAATTGTATACGCGAAGATGTACTCGAAAAAGGATGCCCCTACCCGCATCTAGCTACACACAACCATTCGAAGCCCCACTTGTACGATCACCTGATATACACGCAATTTTAAGAAAAAGTGTTAGGCTTAATACCTAGTGAGAACAAATTGATCAAATATGAAAAGCCATTAAATCTTTGAAAGCGGTAAATAAACATTTATTAAAAAGCCTTTCCATTTATCTTTTTCCTTTTACCCATCGATTTACACCTTGAAGATATGCCCTTTTGAGGGAAAATAATACGGGAGCGACCCGCTATCGTACTACATCAACCCCAAACCGGGATCTTTACTCAGCGAAAGAGTAAGTACGACCAGATATTAATCTTCGGCTATTCCGGTGATAAGTTCAACCCCAAACTAGGATATGTTACTTGTCACCTAACTGAGCAAGCTCAACCCCAAACCGGGATCTATCACTTGCCCCATCCCCAAATAACATAGACTATTGTGCCTATGGATCCATTTACACTACTCTAGATATTTCAATACACCCATTTCCGATTTATTAACGATTGTTCACAAAATCTTTATATGATAAGTTCCTTGTTCCAAAACCTTCTTTCCAAAATTAGGTCAAAATAGTATTTAGTTCCCAAATGACGTTTTTCTTGAAGTTAAACGAATACAAGTGTTTTAAAACCGTTTATGCCAATTTCAATGTTTCAAAGAGAAACCCTAGATGACACATTTTGACCTAGTTTACCAAAATCCACCAAGTGTAGAAATACTTACTTAAACATCATATAGGAGGTAAAATACATCATTTTGACATGTATAAAGTTTTAGAAAGGTAAGAATGAACTCACAATACTAGAGTTTGAGGAAATCCTAGAAATCCTCAAGTAACACTCTTGAACTAGAGGTGAAGATGAAGGACACTAGAGGTTAGAACCCTAGATCTTGATTCACTAAACTTGAATTTCAATAAGGATCTTGGTTGGTTGTTGGAGAGTAATGAATGCCTCTAAAATTGCCCATTAGGGTTTAGTTTTCGGAGTAAATGCTGAGAGAGAGAATTGGTACTTGAAGTAAATGAAATCAGATATAAAATCTTATTTATAGTCCAGACCACGATCTGCGACGAGGGCATGACCAGGTCGTAGTGTCAGTATAACACCCTAGATTTTGTTACCGAGTAATCTTAGTATATTCGTTTATATACAAATTTGGATGCTTATTTACTTGTACTTTTGTTTAAGATAATTGTATTTTGGACTAGAAAGGTTAACAAAAGTCCATGTAGGGACCAACGGTGAATTAGACAAATGATAAGGGGTAAGTTTTGACAAGTGGTGATTTTTATACTAAGTATAAAAATCCTTATTTTCAGCCCCATAGTCTCATTTAGAACCTCATTTACTCTTGACCTCTCTCTCTCTCTAAAAAGAAATGGGTTCTCCATTCCAAACCCTAATCATCTCAATACTTCTCATGCACTAAGGAAATGAAGATGTTTTGAGAGATTAGTGAATAATCTTTGAAGAATTGTTAGTTCTACAAGTCAATCCAAGGTATACTCTCTAATTTGATAACTTGTGTTAAAGTTATTGGAAGATTCATGTTAGGGTTCATGAGGTTTTGATAATTAAGTTAATCTTTATAAATTGATGTTAGTTTCTTGCTTTTGTTGGTGAAATAAGTGGGGAAATAAGTTTACATCATTGGTTTATGATTTGGAAAGGTTTTATAGTTGTTCACCATGATTTTAGTACCAAAATTATAAGAAAGGGGACTGTTCTTAGCTGTGAATAGTAGCAAAATCATCAAAAAGTGGACTGTTTTGAGTTGTATAGAAGTTTTTAATAGCTGCTGTTTGTTCAAAAATTCGAAGAAACTCACTCGTTTATCCGATTAAGGTGTACGATATATAGTTGGGAATGTATCTGAGTGTACTACAACTTTGTAGTTTACGTCCAGAGCTGATTCCAAGTTTATAAGTCTCAAAACTGTGGGTTTTTATAACTGCTCTTGTGCAAAATCGAGAACTGCACACTATTTTTATAAAAATCATATAAAATTGGTCTTTGATCCAAATGATATGAATCTAAAGCGATTGGGTTCCTAAGAAATAGATATACAACTTTTGTTTAAATCTTAACATATAAATGATAAGTTTGTAAAAAAGGGTCATGAAAGTGGTGGTTCAAGGCTGTCAGGTGCAGGGAAATTTGTAGCATTATTTGCTTGTACTTTGTGTTTTAAGGATTTGTATCATCCGCAAGTCTTCCCCCAATCATTCTCAATCTATTGTAAACTTTTTTAGGGTCAATGTTGGAGTAAAAATGTGGCATTGACAACGGGATAGGAGCTACATACTTAATACGTCAATTACTATCCAAGGTACGGATATCCAATTCTTGTGAGTTCTCATGGTCATTAGTTACTATAGAGGTAATATCTTACTCCTTCGCCATCTAGACATCTATCACATGATCTCTCATTCCTAATTCTTGAAGTCGTATCGGCACATTCTGAATTGTTAACTCCTTGACTAATTGGTGTTCAATATGTCTATATATGATAAATATTCTTGATTGGAGTTATTATCATAGTTTTTGGGCTTTGATGTATTCACTATTACTTGAATTTGAATTGAACCATCTTTGGAATTGATCATTTTGGTGTTGAACCGTTAACGAATTTGAACCGTTTTCGGAATTATACCTTGATATATAATAACTAAAAGTCATATATTTTTAAGATTACCATTTATATAACGAATTGACATGTTTTTACGTAATTTGGATGTTTTGTGATTGAAGGCACGGAATCGAGGGCAACAATGTCATGACGCCTCCATCTCGGCTATCATTGTCATGGTGTCCTCGTTATTCGAACCCTAATATCAATAAGTGGGTACCGGCCAATTTGAGGGCGAATGGATCGATCCTAAGAACCGTTATCGGGAGCCGTTTTCGGGAACCGTTTATCGGAAGGAATTTGAGTGTATTTCCCTATACTCACTTTCCATTGTTCGAGTGGTCCGTACAACCCTCGAACCCAATTGATTTTATTATATATTATCCGTTCTTGACATAATGATATAATTTTAATTCATTTATTAAGAACATTTCACGTCAATTATCAATTGTTCATTTCATATTCGGTCTTCAGATGTCATATAACTAATACCCTTTATTAATTCGATTATACATTTGCGATCTTTGTTCTTTTTATTATCCGCTCACTGAGCATTTGGCTCAGCCGAGGTTTGTTTTCTTCTCGGTAGGTACAGAATCGTAGGTGGGCTTATGATGGGACCAAGAGCGAAGGAGTATGACTATTTTGAAGAGGACCTTGGATAATATAATAGTTTTTGTTTTTGTATATATTGTAATTATAACTACGTCGTCTTAACTTTAGTCTATGCCACACTTTTATTTTGATGGTTAATCATAGTAGCTCTGGATTTCCCGTTTATGTTATTTTTGTGGTTATGTCTTCCATTGTGGCACACCGTCCTCCGGCCACGCGGGACGGGGGTGTTACAGCCAGGGTCGCACCCGCCCAGGCCCGACCTACGGTACAACGATTGGGACTTCGAGCTGCGATGGTGATACTGGCATGGTCGCAGTTCTTGGTCGAACTTCTCAAGTTCAACCTACGGTACATTACCTGCGACCTCAAGGTGCGATGATGCCATGGCTAAGTCGCACTTGTCGTGGTGGCACTTCTCACCTAATGAAAGACCAAACTTGTATTAATAAAAAGAGGGTCAAGAGATATAAAATTCAGGGTGTTACAATCCTCCCAACCATGGAATTGATTTCGTCCTCGAACTCTAAAACTTTAACAAAACATTTGCGGGTAACTTCTCACGTCACGTTCAATCCTCTATGTTTCTTCCATTGAACTTTAATCATTATGATTTCCTAGTGGCGTAACTTCTTAGACTTTTTTTCTAAGATTGCCTCCGGTTCTTCTACACATCGGTTGTCGTTATCAACCCGAATTTATGCGAGAGCAATCACGCTTTCTTCCTCCGTTAAACACTTCCTTAGATAGCAAATATGGAACGTATTGTGAATTCCGACCTTCTCGGGTGGCAATTCCCATTTATAGGCTTGACGTCCCACTCAGTCAAGAATTTTGATTGGCCCAAGGAAACGTGGACTAAGCTTTCCGTGTTTTCCGAACCGAATAATACCTTTCCAAGGAGATACCTTGAGCATAACTCGCTCACCCACTTGGAACTCCATGGGTCTACTCTTCTTGTCGGCATAACTCTTTTGACGATCTTGTGCCGCCTTTAGTCGTTCTCGGATGATCTTCATCTTTTTTGCCGTCTCTTGCATAATCTCGAGGCCAGCGAGTTGTTTCTCACCCGCTTCTAACCAACATACTGGGGTCTTACATTTCCGTCCATAAAGTGCCTCGAAAGGAGCCATACCAATACTAGAATTGTAACTGTTGTTGTAGGCAAACTCTACCAGTGGTAGATGTGAATCCCAATTTCCACCGAAATCAATAATACATGACCTAAGAATGTATTCAAGGGTCTGAATAGTTCTTTCACTTTGACCATCTGTTTGGGGGTGGAATATCGTACTTAAGTTTATCTTGGTGCCTAACCCCTTTTGTAAACCATCCCAAAAGTGAGAGGTGAATCGGCTATCACGACCCAACATGAAAGTCAAAGGCACACCATGTCTTGAGACGATCTCGTCCACATACAACATAGCCAGTTTGTCGACTGGCCGGATTCTCGCATTATGCTAAAAAGTGAAAAGTGAGCACTCTTCGTCAATCTATCCACAACTACCCATATTGTGTCGTCACCCTTCAAGGTATTTGGTAGTTTTGTCACAAAGTGCATAGTGAGGTGCTCCCATTTCCATTCCAAAATTTCCAATGATTGAAGACTCCCATAAGGCCGTTGATGTTCCGCCTTGACTTGGAAACATGTCACACATCTCTCTACATATCTAGCCACATCTAGCTTCATGACGGGCCACCAATAAGTTAACTTTAAATATACATCTTGGTACTACTCGGATGTATGGAATACTTAGATTTATAGGCGTCCTCCAATAGTTGCTCTTGGTTGCCCCCAATCTTGGGCACCAAACACGTCCTCGGAATAGCTTCAAACCGCGATTGTCTTCCGTTAGTAACAAGTGTTGTTTCACCATGACTTCATCCTTTAAATTTTCCGCAAGTAGTTCTTCCACTTGAGAAATCTTGATTCGGTCGATCAAAGTTGACACTACATGGATTCTCGTGAGCATGGCCCGCGTCCCGCTACCATACTCCTTCCTACTTAAAGCATCTGCTAATACATTCGCTTTACCCGGATGTTATAGCAACTCACAATCATAATCCTTAAGTAACTCTAGCCAACGTCGTTGCCTCATGTATAGCTCCTTTTGGTCGAAAACATATTTCAAACTCTTATGATCGGTGTAGAGTGTACACTCAGTTCCATAAAGATAAAGTCGCCATAATTTCAATGCAAATACCACCGCCGCTAAATCCAAATCATGGGTTGGATAATTCTTCTCATGCTCCTTGAGTTGTCTTGACGCGTATGCGATCACCTTACCTCTTTGCATTAACACACAACCTAAACCCATTTTGATGCGTCGCTATAAACCACAAAATCCTCGGATCCTTCCGGTAAAGAGAGAATCGGAGCTTCACACAATTTCTTTTGAAGAGTCCGGAAGGCCTCTTCTTGTTTGTTGGTCCAAACGAACTTCACGATCTTCCTTGTCAATGTTGTTAAAGAAGATGCAACTTTTGAGAAATCTTGAATAAACCTTCGATAATAGCCTGCCAATCCTAGGTGGTTCCCAATTCATCATTGCTTCTATCTTGGATGGGTCCACCTTCACTCCGTCTTGAGTGACAACATGTCCCAAAAATTGAACTTCCTTTAGCCAAAAGTCACACTTAGAGAATTTGGCGTAAAGCTTCTCCTTCCTTAACACTTCGAGAACTTCTCGAAGGTGTTGCTCATGATCTAACAAGTTCTTAGAGTAGACAAGAATATCATCAATAAATATTATTACCGATTGATCCAGAAACGGCCGGCATACGCGATTCATCAAATCTGTAAACACCGCCGGCGTGTTCGTCGACCCAAACGGCATTACCAAGAATTCATAATGTCCATACCTTGTCCTAAACGCCATCTTTGCCACGTTGTCTTCCGTTACTTTCACTTGATGGTAACCCGACCGTTGGTCGATTTTTGAGAAACATCCCGCTCCTTGTAGTTGGTCAAAGAGATCATCAATCCTCTGGAGTGGGTACTTGTTGTTCACGGTTGCCTTGTTCCTCCCTATAGTCGAGACACATTCTCATCGTCCCATCTTTCTTCTTTACAAACAAGATCGCAGCTCCCCAATGTGACGAGCTTGGTTTCACGAAATCCTTCTCTAGAATGTCTGGTAGTTGCGTCATCATCTCTTGCATCTTGGATGGTGCCAATCTGTAAGGCGCTCTTGCAATCGGAGCGGCCCCAGGTACTAGGTCTATTCGAAACTCCACTTGCCTATCGGGTGGAAAACCGGGCAAGTCTTCGGAAATACATCGGGAAACTCACAACCCAAATGTCTTCAATCCATTTATTTTCCAACTTTACATCCAAAATGTATGCTAAAAACAAATGACATCCTTTGGCTAAGCACCTGCGTGCCTTCGCCTTTTCTCCTTTCCCCGTAGACCACCACCGTACCACCATTCGATAACGGGATCCGAATCAATTTCTTAGAGCCTATTACTTCGGCTTGGTTCTCGGCCAACCAATCCATTCCAACCACCACATCAAATTCTCCTATCGACATAGACATGAGATTCATGTAACATCCAACTTTATAAACTTTCTTAAATATAATGTTTAAAAGTGAATTTTGTGTATTACTTGGATAATATACTATTTTGAGTAAAATGACATGTTAGATTTTGCTAAATGTGAGTAATAGAGTATATAAGAGGGCCCATAGGTAGGATGATTTTTGGGACAAGTGACTATTACCAACACCTTAGAATTGATGATTAGGTGATGTAAAGGTTCAAATTACAAAGTACATGGCCTAAATGGAAATTGGGTAGGTAACTAGAATGCCTAAATAGGAAAAATCTACCCAAAACTTGAATGGATGATCTAAATGGTGATGTAAAAGTTGGAACACCTTTGAATAAGTTAATGTGAAGTGTTAGAATTGACGGAAATCGAAAAAGTCGTGTAGATTGCACTTTATGCAAACTTTACAAAATACGTTGCTATTTCGGTAACCTACGTGCGCAAAACTCAAATGGTAGGTGTTTGATGGGATTTTAAGCTTTGGAACTAAGTTTTGGACCTATTAGGAGTTGTTGAAGGTGTCGGAAATTTTTTATGGGATTCCGAGCTCAAAATCACGAACGCAAAATTACAAAGGAAAGCGTAACATTTACAAATGTGTAAAACTGCTTTTATTGGGAGATCTTTACTGAAATATTTTTATTGGAAGTTTTAGGTTATCTTATTATGAACGCGTAGGCGAAAACCTCATCGAAAACGGAGGTCCGAGCGAAAAGTTATGATATTTTTAGTGTTTAATGCTCAAATGGGTCAAAACCGGCTCAAACCCGACCCAACTCGGTTTTAATGGGTAAAAATGACGAAAATTACCCCATTTTCTCCCCAAGTCAGTTCCAGAAAGTTTACACACACTCAAGGTGCGATTTTCACATAGCTAAGCTCAAATCATCCAAATCTTGATGATTTTGGAGATTAAAATGTTAGACTCTTGAAGATTATGTGTTAATTATCAAAGGTATGCTTCTAACTTCAAGTTTATTCCATGTAAATAATGATAATCAAGGATGTTAGGTTTTGCATTTGAAGGATTTCATAAAGATGATGCTAGATTAAGGTTGCTTGATGATGATTATAGTTTAATATTGAAAGAAACTTGGAATAATTGCATGTTTTGGTAAGAAAGTCATGAGATTTAGCTTTGTTAGTAATGTTAGTGATGATTAATGTAGGAAATCATGTTTATATGCTAATAGTAGTAGAGTTTTTGAAGTTTTGTCAAATATATATATTAAGAGATGAAATGCAAGACAATAGTCACTATAATGGATAATATGGGTGAATTGATCATGGAAGTGTATTGTTGCAGCTCTGTTTTGAAAATTCATAGAAAATCGAAGAAAAATCGTATGCTTATGAGATCAGTGTCATTGGAAAGATAACAAAATGAACTACAATTCATCTTCAGAAGTCAGTGTCTAATTTTGAGTTTAAATAGGTAAAACAGGGGCTGAACAGAGGGTTATGCAAGAGAAATTGAAAGTAGGATAGTCAAACTTTAAATGTGTATAACTTGAGATTGGTTTATATATTGATAATGATATTTGAAATGTTTACTCCAGGGGTTATATTAAGGATATTTGAAGCTTGTGAAGGTCTACATTCTATTTTTGGTTAGAATTGGATATTGCGGCGTTCGGTTGTTTACATTGAAGCACTGTGAGTTATATCGAATGTACACTTATGTGTAATATATGTATATGCTTTCTTACTGTAAGTTAGTTTAATTTTCATATTTTACTGAGTATGTTGAGTCCTCTGGCCTAGTATTGGTATTCGTTTTTCATTTCGTGTTATCATTTGAGTCCGGATCCGAGACTGTTTTCTTTGGCCTTTTGGTAAACCATGATCTACGGGTATCACTTCGGGTGATATGTTGTAGCATGGAGTTTGACCACGTATCCCAATGAGAGGGTGGTTGGGTGTGGCATATTGGTTTTTTGTACTCACGTATCCCGATTGGTAAGGAGCCAGGTGTGAGTACTTTGCACGGGCCCTGTAGACGAAGAGAGGTTGTGGTGCACATGTATACCCTATTCGAGATAATGATATTTCTGTTTTGATATGTTTGTTATGCTTTAGTTGATGCTGCCATGATATGTTGATCGTTCGGTTTGTAGTTAAACTAGTCTTTCTGTTTTGTTCCGGTTAATATATGTATTTTACATCATATTTATACGCTTCGATATAACCGCACTAAGCATTGTCGCTTATTCTATTAGAACAAACTTTTTATTTTCAGGAAGAATGGTAATGGGGAAAGGTAAAGATAAAGCGGTGTAGATTCAGTAGAAGGTTTCAAGATCCCGGACGACATTTTGGTACTTGTCATGTAAATATTTCGTCATGGGTTATAATTATGTAGTTTTTGAAGTCGGATAGTTATAAATATTTCCCGATTTTTAGTACAAAAATCGTTGGTTCTAACTTTCGTTAGACTTTTGGATCGACATGTTTATTTTGTTCGGTTGAACCGAACTTCACTTTTTGGTGAAAATCTAGAACTTATATCCCGTATTTGTTTTGAAGATTATATATTTTCTTTTAAATGTTTTGGGTTTATAGTAATGAGCTTAGTGTAACTCCAATGTTACAATTCACTCCAAACTTATACTCTTCGATCTATGAAGTGCAATTCCTAAGAACGTCCTGAACTAGAACTTGCTTACCATTGGCTATTTCAACAATATAGGCATCTTCCAAAGTACTAATCGGGACAAGAAGAGCTGGGTAGAAAGAAGTGGACACAAAAGAAAAAGTAGCACCTGAGTAAAAAACAACACGAGCAAGTACGGAATTAACAAGAAACGTACCAGACACCACGTCCGCCGATGTTTTCTTTTCGTCCGCCGTCATCTTGAAAGCTCTTCCCACTGTCTTCTGAACACCACTAGCTTTAGCTTGAGAAGTCATCGGTTTCAACTACCGGGAATCGTTTCTGAAATGGCCCGACTCCTTGCACTAATAACACGTGGTTACTTTGGTTGGGCAATCACGGATTAGATGCCCACTCTTCCCACATCTGTGACAATTACCCGAGACCGGGTTACATGCCCTAAAGTGTTTGCTCCGGCATTTGAAGAACCAAGTAGCTTCCCTCCTAGAATTGGTCCTTCGGTAGTTGTTGTGGGTGTTGTTGTAGTTATCTCTTGGAGGGCGTCGAATGCCCTTCCCATTTCCTCTTTTCTCCAACCACCAATCTTTCTTCGATGCCCAAGTTGCATGCATCCTTATTATGTTGAGCTTCTTCGATTGCCTCCCGGAGAGTAGAGGGCTTTGAAACTTGAACCATCTCCATCATATCTGATGGCAAACCTTTGATATAGGCCTTTATATTTTCCTTTTCATTCGGGGCCACATGCTCTACCAAGCTCAGCTTCTCCACAAACAATTGGGTGTATTCCCTTAGAGTCTTGCTCCCCTTCTTGAGAGCCCGAAACTCATCAACAATTCGGTCGATTGCTCTCTCAATACAATACTCCTCCATCAACTTTGCCTTAAACCTCTCCCATGTGAGCATAGGGATGATGACGGACCCAAGAGTAGCCGTGGTGATATCCCACCATGTTAGGGCCTCGCCTTGCAGAATTTGTGAAGCAAACTTCACCCTTTGTCTCTCTTCACAATCACTCGAGTCAAATGCTTGCTTGATTTCTCGCAACCACCTAATGCACTTTACCGGGTCATTCGAACCAGTGAACTCGGGTGGTTTAGTACACATGAAGGTCTTGCATGAGCAACCCCTTTCCACGCTCCTCGCTTCGCCCACAGGTGTCGCTTCAGTGACGGGGCCAGCCTTGTTTCCTCCATAACCTCCCACTTGGTTCTTAGCGGTTTCTTCATGCCTTCGATAACTGGCATCCCTTTCCTTGAACATCATGAGGAAAGTCTCATGCTGTTGAGGTATAATAGAATTTACTTCTTGCAACAATCGGACTTGAAGTTCATCTTGAGAACCCGCCTCCACCATCAGAGGACATCCCTCGTTAAGGTTAATTGGCGGAATATGATCTAATTTGGGCGCTCCTCTATTTGCAAAAGGAGGAATCGGAGGTAGTTGAGTGAACTCCCTTGTCGCTAATGGATCCGGAGATGAAATACTGTTAGTCATAGATTTCGCTTCGTTTAGTGAACTGGTATGCGTGTTCACCATCTTAGTCTGTCAAGATGATGGAGTAGGTGTAAGACATAGCTAACATAAATACGTATAACACATTCACCATTCATCGCAACAATAGTAACATAAGCATACTCACATAACAATACACCCAAAATAGCATTAGCTACGTGATAGTTTGGAACATATCATACACATAAGAATTCTTATTGCCAAAGTCACATTTCATGATTAGTGCATTTTAGTCGAACTAAATCTCTCTTATCCCAATAGTGTCTACCCGTACTCACAGTTTAATACTTAAAGTCACCCTAAGTCTAGGCATCTTAGATTCATACCTAGTTCACTTAAACTAGAACTCTGATACCAACTTGTAAGACCCCTAGACATGGGATTTAAATTAAACCAAATAAAATGCGGAATAAGACTTAATGAATAAACATCGTCCATAAAGATGGAGAGGAGTAAGAGAGCTTGAAACATCAAGTGGATACTAGATGATAACCTACTAATCTATGTAGTTTTAAAATACCGATTCGGGTGTCCCTAAATCCTGAAAATATATGCTTCTATGTAACTCCAATTGTACACGCGAAGATGTACTCCAAAAGGATGCCCGTACCGGCATCTAGCCCACGCAACCCTTCGAAGCCCCACTAGTACGATCACCTTATATACACGCCATTTTAAGAAAAAGTGTTAGGCTTAATGCCTAGTGAGAACAAACAGTTCAACTATGGAAAGGCATTAGATCTTTGAAAGCGGTAAATAAACATTTATTAAAAAGACTTTCCATTTATCCTTTTTCTTTTACCCACGATTTACACCTTGAAGATACACTCTTTTGAGGGAAAATAATACGGGAGCGGTCCGCTATCGTACTAACATCAACCCTAAACCAGTATCTTTAGTTAGCGAAAGAGTAAGCACGACCAGATATCAATTTTTGGCTATTCCGGTGATAAGTTCAACTCCAAACTAGGATATGTCACTTGTCACCTAACTGAGCAAGCTCAGCCCCAAACCGGGATCTATCACTTGCCTCATCCCCAAATAAAATCGATTATTGTGTCTATGGATCCATTTACACTACTCTAGATATTTTAATACACCCATTTCCGATGTATTTACCATTCTTCACAAAATCTTTGTATGATAAGTTCCTTGTTCCAAAACCTTCTTTCCAAAATTAGGTCAAAATAGTATCTAGTTCCCAAATGACATTTTTCTTGAAGTTATACACATACAAGTGTTTCAAAACCGTTTCTTATACCCATTTCAACGTTTCAAAGAGAAACCCTAGATGACACATTTTGACCTAGTTTACCAAAATCCACCAAGTGTAGAAATACTTGCTTAAACATCATATAGGAGGTAAAATACATCATTTTGACATGTATAAAGTTTTAGACAGGTAAGAATGAACTCACAATACTAGAGTTTGAGGAAACCCTAGAAATCCCCAAGTAACACTCTTGAACTAGAGGTGAAGATGAAGGACACTAGAGGTTAGAACCCTAGATCTTGATTCACTAAACTTGAACTTCAATAAGGATCTTGGTTGGTCGTTGGAGAGTAATGAATGCCTCTAAAATCACCCATTAGGGTTTAGTTTTCGGAGTAAATGCTGAGAGAGAGAATTGGTACTTGAAGTAAATGAAATAAGATATAAAATCCCCTATTTGTAGTCCAGACCACGATCTGCGACCACGAAGTGCGACGAGGGCATGGCCAGGTCGCAGTGTCAGGGTCGCACCCGCCCAGACCCGACCTACATTACAACAACTGCTACTTCAAGCTGCGATGGTGACACTGGCATGATCGCAGTGTCATGGTCGCACTTCTCAAGTTCAACCTACCATACATTACCTGCGACCTCAAGGTGCGATGATGCCATGGCTAGGTCGCACCTGCCATGGTCCCACTTCTCATCTGAAATCCCATAACGACTTTAACACCCAACCTAATGAAATACCAAACTTGTATTTATAAAATGAGGGTCAAGAGATATGAAATCCCCTAGGGTCGCAGTTTACCCTTTTTCGCGCATTTTGGGCTTTTGTTGCTTATTTTCGACATCTGACTGGGGACCAAAACCCATATTACTTAGGCAAACTATTCCAATGGTGAATACCATAATAACCATTGAATTTAGGAACGCCAAATTTCCGGGTGTTACAATCCTCCCAACCTTAGAATGATTCATCCTCGAAATCTAACACTGATTCAGAACTTAAAACTACCTCCAACAGGCAGCTTGGATTTTTTTACATTTCTAACTCCCTCATAAACTAAAGAAATATCAATACGAGAGTTTCTCTAATAATGATATCGTCCGTTCATTTCCTTATAATACTCTTTATCCATAAGAGACGCCACTCTCAAACGATTGCGTTTTCACAACTCAATTGACTCCCTTCCGGTGGGAGTATTTTCGGGTGTTACACCCTATGTCATATATCTCACTTGTTGAATTCGTGATTACACAATTATAACACACTATGATAATGCTCACGAGTTCTCTCTTTTTCTCTAACCCTCTAAACATAATATGAAACCCTATAAATATGACTAATAGTAACGTATTAGGCAATAAGGGAATAAGGAATTATACACTTGCCATAATTGCATAAAATCTATAACTTTGATACAATCCCATATTTTCCTAACATTTCTTTCTTATAATCAAATAAGGGAGATTATTGATCCAAACTCCTTTAGTGATTTGATGTTGGTCCTTTATGTTTAGTGAAAATCATAGGTGTTTATGTTTTGTTTCAGCGAAGGCAAACACTGATTGCACTCAGTGATCGCTGAAAACCATTAGGAATGATCTTTGAACCTGAAAGGCCTGAAGACAAAGTTCACACAAATAAGTTCTCAACGATGTCGAAGACTTAGCTGATGAAAGAGACAGTTAGTTTGTGATCTAAAGTGGTTCAGTGATAGCAAATACTGTCTACACGAAGTGTGAAAACTTAACACAATCAGTGATACCTAAGGATTCCTTCTTGAGTCTTTAGCATCAGCGATCAAAAGAATCGTGCTCAACAAGATTAGATTTTGTCTTATCCTCGATGCACAAAGGACAACCTCCCCATGACCTATGTTAGAAACTATGTACGGAGTTACTTTATTGTCTCCACTATGCTTACCAACTCTGAAAGATCAACTGTTCAGATTCGCTAAAAGCATGGTTGCTTTGTGGACAAAGGATAAGCTTCCCAATGGATGCGTGATACGTGACATGTATCTTCTGATTTGCATTAAATGCATTGGGTATAAATAGGTGAAGAACCTCTTCTTCATCTTCATGCATACTACTCTCTTCTTGAACCTCTACTTCTTTCTCTCCATATCTTGTGAATCACTCTTAGTGTTTCTAGATTTTTTAGAGTAAGTGGTTTATACTTTTTCTTATTCTACAACAATTTGTAAATATGTTTATTGTTTGGGCATAAATCTCAAACCCTCGAACATTGACCAGAATGCACGACCAAGGACTTTCTATGACCCACGGATACTGGCTAAAGCTTCGAAGGATAATGGTCGAGCGAAACGCTCGACAACAGACAAAGACGCTCGCCCGAGAACACTTTACGACTCGTAAACGTCAGCTGGAGCGTCATGAATCAATGGTCATCCGAGAACCCCAAGCGAAACCTCCGTCGCACGACAAACCAACACGCGCTCAACTCAGATCGTTACTGTTAGGTTCATTATGAATTAACCGTTATTTTTCTTAGCAGGACCGTTGGATGGTTAAATTCAACGTCATCAAGAGCATTTATGAAGAAAATCAATGTCGATCAACCGTTACAAAGGCCACAGCTATAAAAGCAGAGCAAGAATCACCGAATACAACGACGGAATCACACGTACGCTCTCGAAATCAAAGAACACGCAACAACTTCCTAAATTTTATACGCTAATTTAGCTTTTACATACGTTCCATTACTTGTAATCGTACGACCACAGTTCTAAAGGACGACGCCCTTGCTTAGCATCACTTTTCCATAGTGCATCGACGATACTAACCTATCGTCCACCGTTTTTTCCCCTTGTCCAAGGGTTTTTCCGCGTCACCAAATCCATTGTCTTCGTTTATTTTTCTTCGTTTTATTTACGTTTGTGGGTGAGAATCCTTCCTTTGATCGATCAGGTCCACAAGCACCTTAAGTTGACTTTTGTTAAGTTAATTTTTTGCATCAACAGTTTGGCGCCATACGTGGGACCCGATTAAAGGAATTCCCTGACAAACCCTGTATCACTAACGATTTTCTTCTATTTTTGTTTCAATGGCGTACCACGGAGTTAACCCCATCGAGGCAAACCTGAGAACCGAGTTGAATGCCGCAAGCCTGCGAATTCAACAGCTGAAAGCTCAAAAAATTTCTCATGGAAACCCCGGACCAAGGCAGGTATGGACCCAATACTTTCGACATCTTGAGAATCCACCCTATTACTTCAAAGAAACAATATCCAAGGGACAACCACGGGCCCTCCCGATTAACGAAAGCTCAGGTATGATCCCTAAACCCTCAACTCTGAGCACCACTAAAACAAAGAATTGTATTACAGGTGGATCGGACGTCTGCGGACCCACCCGCTCAACAGCCGGGAAACGAGCGCTGCATGTCACACCCCGCTAAAGCGGAAACACAGGGAGTGATAGTTCAAGATTTCATAGCAATAGAGCTATAACAACACCAATTCTCCAATCAAATACATAACATATAAAACTGAACATTACATCATACCAGTTCAAGTTTTAACAAAATAAAAGAAATAAGATGTTCTACAAAACGATTTCAAATTTAAACGTGGTTGATGTTGATGCGCCCCAACCCAAGCATTTTTAGTTACCCTTTCTTTCCCCTGAAAAGCATGAATAAAACAAGGTCAACTACAAAGAGTTGGTGAATTCACAAGTTTTAAATATAATAAACATCTTTTGCATAAATGAATATTGAGCAAAATACTTTTATGGCACTTAATAAATTTTTACATCATAAAACGTTCAAGGCATTTTTGAACCCTAATTATTAGTAAGTAATGAGCCACCACTAAACCTTCGACAACAAAAATATTTTTAGTTCTACCTCAGCGGTGGACCTAAAGTCCACATGTGTAGAACCTTCTTTTTTTAGTTCTACCTCAGCGGTGGACCTAAAGTCCACATGTGTAGAGCCTTCTTTTTAGTTCTACCTCAGCGGTGGACCTAAAGTCTACGTGTGTAGAACCTTCCCTATTAAGTATAGTGCACCCCTACCTATAGTTTGTTGGTGGGATTGCTATCCACACCCTACTTTTCGGTTTTTAGGTGGGATTGTCCGTCCAATAGCGCTATCCACATATACCCTCGGCTCCTCACTTGAGTTAACAGTAGTGTACAAACTTTTATGGAACATTTTACTCAATACAATCTATTAGTGTACATGCCTTAATGCCCAAAAACAACAATTTTCATAATATTCACATTCGTTATAGCAAATTTCTCAAATATTTCATTTAATCATGCTTTTCACCCCAAAACATATAAAATACTTTAAAAATGGGGCTGTGAATACTCACCTTTTACAAAATCCGTTTAAAGCACGATTCGTCCGCTAGCCGACCTAACGCTTTCCTATCAAAGTAAAATACCCAAAACGGTCACTTATGCGTCTAACGATTACTATGAGAGTGCTTATAAGTCCTTATATGTCCAACTTGGTCTACTATTGTCCCGTTATACATAATGCACATATGCTCTTTAAAGAAGTAATTTATACCGAAAATGTAACATTATAGTTTTTCAAGTGATTAAAATTTATGAAATCAACCGGTTTGAATTTAACTTTCTGACAGAAACTATAAGTGTTAAAATTGATCAAATTAATGTAACATCCAAAATGTTAAAATTTTCCATCTTTTTATATGTGATGCATTACTGAGTTAAGATCATTGTGACCAAATTTCATGCATTTTAGACATACAAAAAGGGTTCAAATAATTTATATCAAACGGTGTGTCATAGCAAGCATGGCAGATTACACACTGTTAGTAAAACGATCATTTGAGCAGTTCTACTTATTATTTTTTTTCAGAACTTCCAGTTGGATTATAAAAATAACACATAAAGGAAACTTTTAAGATAAGAATCACTCATTTTAAATGAGTTATGAAGAAGATATGGCATCACAAAGTTGCATGCATACATCTGTCATTAGTTGACAGATTGCACACTTAACTTTAATAAATTGATTAATGCCTCAAAATTTCATATTTTTTAATGAACCCGGATTCAAATAAACCCTAACTCATAAAAGAAAACTCCACAAGAATAGTTATGCATTATGCACAAATATTCAAAGCCATATTATCATGCAAAGTAGGATTTACCTACTGGTGGTTTCACAGATTGCACACCTAAAATATTTTAGGTGTTTGGAGGGTCAAAACTCCATATTTTTAAGTGATTCCACTTTCAAACTGAAAATAACCTCTAAAACTAACTCTCAATGGAAAAATAATCCTTTTTCAATGAGTTTTGAAAGAGATATGGTCATTTGAACATGCATGCACAAATCTGTCATTGGTTGACAGTTTGCACACTCATTTTGTTTTAATTAGTTGGAACCTCAAATCACCATATTTTTGAATGAAATTCCGGAAGAAGAATCAAGTAATTTGTATAGTATTCAAAGAGTTATGGTCGTTCAAAGTAGGGTTTGCCTACTGTTGAACTTCCGTATGCACATGCATCTTATTATGAGCATTTGGGGGGCCAAACTCATTATTTTTTAGTAAAACCACTTGGATTAGAACCCCAACTCACTAAATAAACTTTTGAAAGAAGAGTTATGACATTTGAACATATTATTTGCAAGAAATGGACGATTTATGCACATGCATGAAATCTGTCAGCACCAAAAATCACCATTGTTGTTCTAAATCACATAAAATCATGTTTTTCACCTAGTTTCTTGAGTTTTATTGTGTGGATCATATATTATCACCATTGTATAAACATTTTTACATTTTTTGGTGTATAATCTCTCCACAAAATCAGAAATTTGGGATAATAGAAGAAATAGCTAAGAAAAATGTAAGAAAAGTGGGTTTTTCACCCAAAATTGCAAGAAAAAGATGAAGATAGTGTTGTTACCTTGTTTTGATTGTGTTTTGATCCTTGATTTCCTTTACTAAACTTGAATTTTGATGAAGAATGGATGCATTTTGGCTGGAGTTTAAAGAGAGAAAAGAGGGTGTTGAAAGTGTCCTTTGAGTTTTAGAGAGAGAGAGAGAGAGATGAGAGCAATTTTGAATTTGAAAATGAGCAAATGAGGAGAAAAAATGACTTTTATATGTGGACAAGGTGGGGGTGGCTGGCCGTGGGTATGGGCCCACCCAACCCAACAATTTAATTTTTTTAAAAATTATTTTAAGCCCAAATAAAATTGAAATTAAGAGTCAATTTTCTCAATTTTGGCCTTTTTCCTTCAAAATATGAGCCCAAAGATGTTTAAATTATATAATAATAAAAGTTTTATATTTTAAATACTAAAACTTTATATTTTATTTAAATTGGGTATAAATTAGAGTATTTGGCACTATATAGGACATTTCTGCCAGTTACGGGTCGGAACCGGACTTTCTAAGCAGCTACCGAAAACTCTAGAAATTTTTCGGTCATTCTAAGTCAATTGAATCCTATTCTTATATTTAATCCATATTAACACTAATAAACTTAATAAAAGCTATCCTGGAGGTTCAAATTTGACAGTTGTCACAGTCTCCCCCTGTTATAGAAATTTCGTCCCGAAATTTAAGAACTAGCTCGCTCTGGGGCATTCGCGAACATGGTAGTATACTTATGCTTCATGGAATCTTCTCGTTCCCAAGTATACTCTGGCCTTGCTTCGCATTCCAGCGAACTTTAATAATAGGGATTTTACTGTGCCTCAACCGTTTAACATATCGGTCCAGTATCTCGATTGGTTCTTCGACGAAGTGAAACCGATCATTAATCTGAACGTCGTCCAGGGGTAACACCAATGTTTCATCCATTAAGAATTTCTTCAAGTTTGACACATGGAACTTGTCGTGGATGGCGCTCAATTCCTGTGGTAACTTTAGTTTGTACGATACCGGTCCAATTCTTTCGAGTATTTCGAATGGACCAATGTATCTGGGACCCAACTTGCCTCTCTTCCGGAAGCGTACAAGCCCTTTCCATGGTGATACCTTCAAAAGCATTTTATCACCTATTTGGAATTCTAATGGCTTCCTCCGATTATCCGCATAACTATTTTGACGATCTCTTGTTGTTTTGAGTGTTTCTTTGATGTATGAGATCTTGTCAGTGGTCTCTTGAATAATATCAAGCGTGGTCAACTGTCTATCTCCAATCTCTAACCAGCTAAGTAGTGATCTACATTTACGTCCGTATAGAGCTTCGAACGGTGCACATTGTATGCTGGTGTGATAGCTGTTGTTATAGGAGAGTTCAACAAGCGGTAGGTGGGTATCCCAACTCCCACCAAAATCTATTGCGCATGCACGTAGCATATCCTCTAGCTTTTGAATAGTTCTTTCCGATTGTCCATCCGTTTGAGGATGATATGCAGTGCAATAATCCAAACGTGTACCCAATGCCTTTTGTAGAGACTGCCAAAATCGTGACGTAAAACGTGTATCTCTATCTGAAATAATGGAAATAGGCACACCGTGACGTGTAACTATTTCATTGCTGTAAAATTTTGCACGTTTCTCCATACTGAAATCTTCACGAATGGGAATGAAATGAGCTGATTTTGTAAGTCGATCAACTATAACCCTTATAGAATCGTGTCCCTTCCCAGTTCTGGGTAGTTTGGTTACAAAATCCATGGTTATTTGCTCCCATTTCCATTGAGGTATTTCAGTTTGTTGAAGTAGACCGGATGTTTTCTGATGTTCGACCTTTACCTTAGCACAAGTCAGGCACTTGCTTATGAACAAAGCAATATCTTTCTTCATTCTTGGCCACCAATAATACTCCTTCAAATCCTTATACATTTTATCTGCTCCTGGGTGAGTCGAATATCTGGATCGATGGGCTTTGTTCAAAATGGTTGATCCTAGATTACCAACCTTCGGTACCCATACTTTATTCTTAAAGTAATGCACTCCGTATGATCGTAACTCAAATTATTTCTCTAAGCGATGTAGGGTCTTATGCTTCCAATTATCTTCTTTTAAAGCTTCTTTTTGCACTTCAAGAATTTGAGTCTTTAAACTCGTTTGAACCATCGTTCCCATAGTTTGTGCTCTCGTCGGCTTTACCTTTTCTTTTCTGCTTAATGCGTCGGCTACTACGTTAGCCTTGCTTGGATGGTATTTTACTTCACAATCGTAGTCACTAAGTAGCTCAACCCATCTTCTTCTCCTCATAATAAGCATTTTCTGATCAAGAATGTGTTGAAGGCTTTTGTGATCAGTGAAAATGGTGCACTTAGTACCATAGAGATAGTGTCTCCAGATTTTGAGTGCGAACACTACCGCCCCTAATTCCAAATCATGGGTGGTGTAATTCTTTTCATGAACCTTCAGTTGCCTCGACGCATATGCAATGACTTTATCTTTTTGCATTAGTACACATCCCATCCCTTGATGTGAGGCATCACAGTAGACTACAAAATTATCCACTCCCTCTGGGAAAGCCAAAATAGGTGCGTTGCATAAGTTATGTTTGAGAGTCTGGAATGCTTCCTCTTGTTTCTCTTCCCAAATAAACTTCGTATCTTTTTGGGTTAGAGTCGTTAGTGGTTGTGCGATCTTGGAGAAATTTTCGATAAATCGTCGGTAATAGCTTGCCAATCCAAAAATTGACGGATCTCGGTTGGTGTCTTCGGGGCTTCCCATTTCTTAATGGCCTCAATTTTAGCTGAATCAACATGAATCCCTTTCATTTACTACGTGGCCTAGAAAGTGTACTTCTCGGATCCAGAATTTGCATTTGGAGAAATTGGCGTACAACTTTTCATCCTTGAGAAATTCTAGTATCAACCTCAGATGTTGTTCATGTTCTTTCTTATCACGAGAAAAAAAAATGAGTATATCATCTATAAACACAATCACGAACTTGTTTAGGTACAGTCGACATACCCTATTCATCAAATCCATGAAGACCGCCGGTGTGTTTGTTAACCGAAAGGCATAACTAGGAATTCGTAATGACCATAACGAGTTCTAAACGCTGTCTTAGGAATATCTTCTTCAAGAACTCTCATCTGATGATATCCCGATCGAAGATCGATCTTTGAGAAGTACGTAGCACCTTGAAGTTGATCGAATAAGTCATCTATTCGAGGAAGTGGGTATCGGTTCTTGATAGTCAACTTATTGAGTTCCCTATTATCGATACACATTCGGAATGATCCATCCTTCTTTTTAACAAAAAAACTGGAGCTCCCCAAGGTGAAGAGCTAGGTCTGATGAATCGTTATTGAGTAACTCCTGAATTTGTTCTGATAGTTCCTGCATTTTCGATGGTGCTAACCGGTATGGTGATTGCGCCACGGGCGCAGCTCTAGGAACTAAATCAATGTGAAACTCAACTTGTCTTGGCGGGGGTATTCCAGGCAATTCGTCTGGGAAATTCTTTGATAAAATCCCGAACTATAGGGATATCTTGAACTCGTTTCTCTTCGACCTTCTTATCCATAACATGAGCTAAAAATGCAGTGCAGTCCTTTCTCAAACATTTTCGCATCTTCATACATGTCACCATTTTAATACTACTCATGGGTTTCTCTCCGTGTACTTCGAGTACTCCTCCGTCGGATAGTGGATCTTCTCAGAACAACATATTTCAGCTCGGTTCTTGGACTACCAATCCATGCCCATAATTATATCAAGCTTCCTATCATGATTGGGATTATGTCTATGCTAAAGTTCCTCCATATTTCTCTTACCTTGAGCTTTGTCTCTTGCAAATATCTCCGAACGATTACCATTGTTCGTGAGTCTGGTTGCCAAATTCACCGCATCTTGAAGGGTTTTTGGGTTTGCCGAAGTAACGTCCGCGCGTATTTCAGGAGATAAACCCCAAACATACTTGTCAACTTGATTTTCCTCGGGCGTCAACAAATGCGGTACCGTCTTTTCCAGTTCATGGATACGGGCAGTGTAAGCGTCTATGTCATTTCCCTTCATTTCATGATTCCATAGCTCCGCTTCCAACTTCTGTATTTCGCTCCTTGGCAGTATTCCTCTTTGAGCATCTTATTGAATTCCTCCCAAGTAAGACTTTTGGCTGCTTTTCGGCCTCGGGTTTGCACTTAGGTGTTCCACCAGGTCAATGCTTGTCCTTGTAGAAGACAGGCGGCAAACTCCACTTTATTTCCTTTAGTGCACTTGTTGATGTGGAGAACGAACTCCATATTCTCATTCTATGTCAGTAATCCAACAACTCCTTCCATCCCATGGAATTCCTAAGGGTTGTAGGTCCTAAAAGCTCCGTATGTGCATTCCCTATCTCCACTTGCTCCAGATCCTCAGTTGTTTCCCGAATTAGCATTTAGACCCGCTGCCACTTGACTAAAGATGTTCAGAAGTGCCGTGATGAGTTGTTCAGGCACAAGTCGTGCGATCTCGGAGTTTTCTCTCATCGAAGGCATTGTCTTTAGACATAGGTTCATATTGAGGTTGGGTCATATTGCTATTACTATTTTTGCGCTACGTCTACTTAACTAAGTTATGCATATAAAACACTCAATTCATCAAATCATAGGTTTAGAATTACATAACTTCAATATCCAACAAAAATAATTCTCAAAAGACAACAAGTATCTTAGAGTTTTAAATAGTGAGCTACATGCCACCAAAATAATTTTCCAAGTTTGACCAACAAAGTAGTCAAAAGTTCTCTCCTATGTTGACTAGTCACATAGCCTGAGGAGTCAGCAGAGTACTTAGTAGATGAGTGAGACATATCGAACTACGATAGTAACAAATTTTATTACTAAATGTACTTTAGTAAATAACAATTTATAAAATGCTTATGCAAACTCACACTTATGACCATGCTTTTCATTTGGGCAAAAAGTTCCCAATATAATTGTTCCATGTATCCCTTATACATATTAAATTAGATATAGGTGATCAGGCTTTGCCTAATATCAATATGCTAAGTCGACACTTATTCCAATTATACTAGTACTAAGCTTTTAAAATTTTATTTAGTTTAGGAAAATAGTTTTCGAAAACTTTTGGTTATAGTATTTTGTTTTTAAAGAAAAACCATGTTCTCTATAACCTATGGCTTTGATACCAAGTCTGTCACACCCCGCTAAATCGGAAACACAGGGAGTGATAGTTCAAGATTTCATAGCAATAGAGCGATAACAACACCAATTGTCAAATCAAATACATAACATATAAAACTGAACATTACATCATACCAGTTCAAGTTTTAACAAAATAAAACAAATAAGATGTTCTACAAAACGATTTCAAATTTAAACGTGGTTGATGTTGATGCGCCCCAAAGACAAGCATTTTTAGTTACCCTTTCTTATTCCTGAAAAGCACGAAAAAAACAAGGTCAACTACAAAGAGTTGGTGAGTTCACAGGTTCTAAATATTATAAACATCTTTTGCATAAATAAATATTGAGCAAAATACTTTTATGGCACATAATAAATCCTTACATCATAAAACGTTCAAGGTATTTTTGTACCCTAATTATTAGTAAGTAATGAGCCACCACTAAACCTTCGACAACAAAAATATTTTTAGTTCTACCTCAGCGGTGGACCTAAAGTCCACATGTGTAGAACCTTCTTTTTAGTTCTACCTCAGCGGTGGTCCTAAAGTCCACATGTGTAGAACCTTCTTTTTCTTAGTTCTACCTCAGCGGTGGACCTAAAGTCCACATGTGTAGAACCTTCTTTTTAGTTCTACCTCAGCGGTGGACCTAAAGTCCACATGTGTAGAACCTTATTTTTTTTTAGTTCTACCTCAGCGGTGGACCTAAAGTCCACATGTGTAGAACCTTCTTTTTAGTTCTACCTCAGCGGTGGACCTAAAGTCCACATGTGTGGAACCTTCCCTTTTAAGTATAGTGCACCCCTACCTGTAGTTTCCTGGTGGGATTGCTATCCACACCCTACTTTTCGGTTTTTAGGTGGAATTGTCCGTCCAATAGCGCTATCCACATATACCCTCGGCTCCTCACTTGAGTTAATAGTAGTGTACAAACTTTTATGGAACATTTTACTCAATACAATCTATTAGTGTACATGCCTTAATGCCCAAAAACAACAATTTTCATAATATTCGCATTCGTTAATGCAAATAGCTCAAATATTTCATTTAATCATGCTTTTCACCCCAAAACATATAAAATACTTTAAAAATGGGGCTGTGAATACTCACCTTTTGCAAAAGCTCTGTTTAACGCACGATTCGTCCGCTAGCCGACCTAACGCTTTCCTATCAAAGTAAAATACCCAAAACGGTCACTTATGCGTTTAACGATTACTATGAGAGTGCTTATAAGTCCTTATATGTCCAACTTGGTCTACTATTGTCCCGTTATACATAATGCACATATGCTCTTTAAAGAAATAATTTATACCTAAAATGTAACATTATAGTTTTTCAAGTGATTAAAATTTATGAAATCAACCACTTTCAGAATTTAACATTCTGACAGAAACTATAAGTCTTAAAAATGATCAAATTAATGTAACATCCAAAATTATAAAATTTTCCATCTTTTTATATGTGATGCATTATTGAGGTAAGGTCATTGTGACCAAATTTCATGCATTTTAGACATAGAAAAAGGGTTCTAATAATTTATATCAAACAGTGTGTCACAGCAAGCATGGCAGATTACACACTGTTAGTAAAACAATCATTTGAGGAGTTCTACTTATTATTTTTCAGAACTTCCAGTTGGATTATAAACATAACACATAAAGGAAACTTTTAAGATAAAAATCACTCATTTTAAATGAGTTATGAAGAAGATATGGCATCACAAAGTTGCATGCACACATCTATCATTAGTTGACAGATTGCACACTTAACTTTAATAAATTGATTAATGCCTCAAAACTTCATATTTTTGAATGAAGCCAGATTCAAATAAACCCTAACTCATAAAAGAAAACTCCAGAAGAATAATTATGCATTATGGACAAATATTCAAAGAGATATTGGCATGCAAGAGATATGGTCATTTGAACATGCATGCACAAATCTGTCATTGGTTGACAGTTTGCACACTCATTTTGTTTTAATTAGTTGGAATCTCAAATCACCATATTTTTTAATGAAATCAGTGGCAATTGAAATATAACTCATTAAATAAAATTCCGGAAGAAGAATCAAGTAATTTGAATGAGTATTCAGAGAGTTATTGTAGTTCAAAGTAGGGTTTGCCTACTATTGAACTTCCATATGCATATGCATCTTATTATGAGCATTTGGGGGGTCAAAACTCGTTATTTTTTAGTGAAACCAATTGGATTAGAACCCCAACTCACTAAATAAACTTTTTAAAGAAGAGTTATGACATTTGAACATATTATTTGCAAGAAATGGACGATTTATGCACATGCAGGAAATCTGTCAGCACCAAAAATCACCACTGTTGTTCTACATCACATAAAATCATGTTTTTCACCTAGTTTCTTGAGTTTTATTGTGTGGATCATAGATTATCACCATTGTATAAACATTTTTACATGTTTTGGTGTATAATCTCTCCACAAAATCAGAAATTTAGGATAATAGAAGAAATAGCTAAGAAAAATGTAAGAAAAGTGGGGTTTTCACCCAAAATTGCAAGAAAAAGATGAAGATAGTGTTGTTACCTTGTTTTGATTGTGTTTTGATCCTTGATTTCCTTCACTAAACTTGAGTTTTGATGAAGAATGGATGGATTTTGGCTGGAGTTTAAAGAGAGAAAAGAGGGTGTTGAAAGTGTCCTTTGAGTTTTAGAGAGAGAGAGAGAGAGATGAGAGCAATTTTGAATTTGAAAATGAGCAAATGAGGAGAAAAAATGATTTTTATATGTGGACAAGGTGGGGGTGGCTGGCCATGGGTATGGGCCCACCCAACCCAACAATTTATTTTTTTTTAAAATTATTTTAAGCCCAAATAAAAATGAAATTAAGAGTCCATTTTCTCTATTTTGGTCTTTTTCCTTCAAAATATGAGCCCAAAAGTGTTTAAATTATATAATAATAAAAGTTTTATATTGTAAATACTAAAAAATTATATTTTATATAAACTGGGTATAAATTAGAGTATTTGGCACTATATAAGACATTTCGGCCAGTTACGGGTCGGAACCGGACTTTCTAAGTAGCAACCGGAAACTCTAGAAATTTTTCGGTCATTCTAAGTCAATTGAATTATATTCTAATATTTAATCTATATTAACACTAATAAACTTAATAAAAGCTATCCTGGAGGTTCAAATTTGACAGTTGTCACACTGCATCAAGCTGATAATCCTATCGCCTCCCGGGCACGCAGACTGGGAGTGGGTGTCGATTCGGGGAACACTCACGTCACGTTCGACGCTCGCGACCTGGGCGATTTACGACCAAAACATCACGACGGTTTAGTGATCCAGTTGGCAATTGGGGATTGCTCAATGAAAAGAGTACTCTTTGATGGAGGCTACTCGGTCAACGTGAGTTTTCTCAACACCCTGGAAGCAAATGGGGTAAACGAAACCGAGGTAACACGGCGAACATCGATCTTAGTGGGACTCAGCGGAAATGCTACCCACACATTTGGGGAAATCAGTCTCCCTGTCTACGCCAAGGGAGTCAGCAAGTCGACTATGTTCAACGTTGTTGATTTCCCCTCTACATACAATGTTATCCTCTGGCGACCGTGGATCCACGAAATGAAAGCCGTCCTTCTACTTATCATCAGGTGCTAAAATTCCCAACGCCGTGGGGAATGCAAGAAATAAAAAGCGAACCGAAGGTGGCGCGAGAATGTTACAAAACGACCGTGAAGCCTCGAAAAAAGCACGTCAACCAACTGCAGGACCAAGAAGACTCCAGCGACGATCTACGGCTGGTAGAGGTCGTACTTGATCCAAATTACCCCAAACGCAAGGTTCACGTGGAGGCATCGTTCGGATCTGACATCAAGCAAAAGTTGGTCGACTTTCTTCGAACGAACGCCGACTGCCTCTCCAGGTCACACGAAGATATGATCGGGATCAACCCGAAAATCATATCGCATCAATTATCCATTGATCCGACGTTCAAACCCGTGAAACAAAAGCGCCGGAGGTTCGCTCTGGAAAAGAAAAAAGTTATCAATGACGAAGTCGATAACCTGTTGAAATCTAGCAAAATTCGAGAGGTGAAGTACCCGGAATGGCTAGCGAACGTCGTGGTTGTCAAAAAGAAAAATGGAAAGTGGCGGCTTTGTATAGACTTCACCGATTTGAATAAATCCTGTCCTAAAGATCAATTCCCGTTGCCCCACATTGACGCTATGGTTGACGCGACAGCCTGTCATGAGTATTGACTTTCATGGATGCATACTCGGGATACAACCAGATTCTCATGCACCCGGACGATCAGGAAAAAACGGCTTTTATGACCGACAGGGGGATTTACTACTATAAGGTAATCCCCTTCGGCCTTAAAAACGCGGGCTCCACCTATCAACGGCTCGTCAACAAAATGTTTGAACCCCACTTGGGGGACACGATGGAGGTATATATCAACGATATGCTGGTCAAATCTAAACAAGTGGTAGATCACGTAGAACACTTACACCAATCATTCGAAATACTACGGGAATACCAGATGAAGCTGGATCCGGAAAATGTTCCTTTGGAGTACGTGCAGGAAGATTTTTGGGACACATGGTGACCCAGCGAGGAATCAAAGCCAGCCCTGATCAGATCAGAGCGATCCGTGAAATAAAATCACCTCGAAATTTCAAAGAGGTCCAAAAACTCACGGGCCGCGTAGTTGCACTCAATAGGTTCATTTCCCGGTCGTCCGATAAGTGTCAATTATTCTAGAATGTCCTCAAAAAAAAAACAAAGGCTTTGACTGGACAAGCGACCATGAGAAAGCGCTTCAGGCTCTGAAAGACTATATGGCATCGCCGCCCATATTGTCAAAACCCAATGATGAGGAAGAACTTCAGCTGTATCTCGCCGTAAGCGAAAACTCGGTCAGTGTTGTTCTGGTCCGAGAAGAAGACAGGCAACAGTTCCTAATTTACTATGCCAGTAAATCCTTACTCGATGTAGATCCCAGTATATGATTAAAGCAATAAGAACAAAGTGATTGAGGAATTTTCGCTGTCGGATATCTCACTTGTATGGTTACTATATGATTTGACAGTATTTAGGCTCTCTAGTAATTGACTTACATTCATACTAATCTCTTCTTAATAGATAATCTCGCGCACACCTAAAGAATGACCCTAACCCTCTATTTAGATGTAGAACATTTATCGTAATAAGCAAACTATGAGATAAGGAATTATACACTTGCCTTATTTACAATAAAGCAACGTTTCCTTATATTAAACCTTCCTAATTATTGACTTTCTTGACTTTGCACTTTTGGTCCTTCATGTCTTCAATAGTTGTCATCTCGGATATAATAATTTCAGACCTAACACTCGACGCAGAAAAAGGATACACCTCAATGGAGAAATTGCTTCTGTCATTGGTCACCGCGGCTAAAAAACTCCGACGTTATTTTGAATCGCATGTGATCAACGTCATCACCAACTTCCCGCTGGAATATGTTCTAAGAAAACCAGAGCTGATGGGGCGATTGGCAAAATGGAGTATTTACCTCAGAAACTATGAAATGAACTTCAAACCCAAGATCGTAATTAAGTCGCAAGTTCTAGCCGACTTTATCGCGGATTTTAGTCCCGAACTAGAAAGGTCAGCGGCTGACGAGGTAGACGTTGTGGCGATCCAAGACGACCAGCCATGGATGCTGCACGTTGACAGATCCTCCAACGCGTGAGGGCCAGGATTAGGCATCGTCTTGAGATCCCCACAAGGGGGCACGATGGTCTATTCCGTATCCTGTAATTTGAAAGCCACCAGCAATGAAACGAAATAAGTGGCCCTAGTCACAGGCATGGATATAACGTACGACTTGGGGGTAAGAAATCTTCAAGTAATGAGCGAATCTCTACTCATCCTTAATCAAATGAGAGGGTAATTCGCGACGAAAGATTCAAGGATGCCAGCATACTGGCAAATCGCCCTGAGTCGAGCAAAAAAAAATTCGATAACTTTAGCATTCAACAAATCCCCAGGGAACAAAATGCCTGAGCCGACGCACTTGCCGATCTAGGGTCTGCCTTGGCAAAATCATCATGCGATATGATACCAATAATCCATTTGGCAAGTCCGTCGACAGAAAATAATCAGCATGACCAGGTAATGGTACTGGATGAATCGAAAGATTGGACAAAGGAAATTCGTGAGTACTTATCAAACGACCGCCTACCAGAAGACAAAATGAAGGCTCAACAAATCCGATTCAAGGCCTCCGGATATGTCATGATCGCGGGAAGACTCTATAGACGATCGTCAACCGGGTTGAACTTACGATGCCTCATTCCCAGCGAAACCCAAAAAATACTGCAAGAAATGCACGACGGAGAATGTTAAAATCATTCTGGAGGACAAACTCTAGGAAACCGGATCTCGCGACAAGGCTATTACTGGCCTACTCTTCGGAAAGAGGCCATAACGTACGTACAAAAATGCGACGCTTGTCAGCGCCACTCAGGTTAGACTCACTAGCCTTCTGAATTCTTACATTCATCCCTGGTCCCATGGCCTTTCATGCGATGGGGTATGGATATTGTCGGCAAATTGCCACAAGCGCCTGGGCAAAAGGTATATCTATTAGTCCGTACAGATTATTTCTCGAAATGGATAGAGGCCGCAGCTATTTCTCAGATACGAGATAAAGAGGTAATATCTTTTATCCGGACTAACATAATCTGCATATTTTGCGTTCCTTCCAATATTATGTGTGATAACGATCTCAATTCATAAGTGGAAAAACAAGGTGATTCTCTGAAGAGTGGGGTATAAAACTCAGAACCTCCACACCTCGCTATCCACAGTCCAACGGACTCGCCGAATCGAGTAACAAAACAATTATCAATTCACTCAAGAAACGACTCGGAGCCACCAAAGGGCGTTGGTTCGAGGAGTTACCCTCCGTTTTATGGGCCAATTGTACAACTCCACGTACCTCAATAGGACAAACCCCCGTTTCACAGTTTATGGATGCTAAGCTGTCCTAACGATCGAAGCAAGCCTACCGGCCGCACGGAATGCCTTTGTTGAGCAAAATCTGGTGGACCTTAGCTACGATATGGACACGCTCGAAGAATTAAGAGACTCAGCTTACGTTCGATTGGCCTATCAACAACAGTCCGTCGCGCGATATATGTGACAACTGTCAAATTTGAACCTCCAGGTTAGGTCTAATTAAGTTTATTAGTGTTAATATAGATTAATTATAAAAACAGAAGTCAGTTGGCTTAGAATGACCGAAAAATTTCTAGAGTTTTCGATAGCTGCTTAGAATGTCCGGTTCCGACCCGTAACTGCCTGAAACGTCCAATACAGTGCCAAATGCTCTAATTTATACCCAATTTATATAAATATATAGTTTTAGTATTTTTTTTATTATAAAACTTTTATTTTTATTTGAAACTAACCAAAATGGGCTAACAAAGTTGAGAAAAAGGCCAAAATTGAGAAATTGGACTTCAAATCTCACATTTTGGGCTTAATTTATATAAATAAATAAATAAAAAAAATTAACTTGGGTTGGGCCCCTTATGGCCGCACCCCCCCCCCCCCTCTCTCTACACCTCTCTTTCTCTCTCTCTACAACTTAAAAGACATAATTCAAACACCTCTCTCTCTCTCTACAACTTAAAAGACATAATTACCTCTCTCTTTTCCCTCTCTTTCTCTTCTTCTTCATCACAAATTCCAGCCATTTTCTAATTAAAAATCCATCATATTAGCAAGATTTATTGAAGATATTGAGCTTCATTCATCACTCAAGTAAGTAATAACATCATCTCTTTCTTTTCTTACCATTTTTGGGTGAAAAATCCACCATTTCTTGCATTTTAAGTATTATTCTTCTAACCTCTGAATTTTCTAAGTTTTATGGAGAGATTATACGCCAAAAACATGTAAAATGTTATATTATGGTGATAATCTATGTTCCAAACAATAAAACACAAGAAAATAGGGGAAAATCATGATTTTATGTGTTTTTGAACAACAATGGTGATTTTTGGTGCTGACAGATTTTATTCATGTGCATAAATCGTCCATTTCTTGCAAATAATATATTCTAATATCTTGAATCTTCTTTCTACAAGTTTATTTAGTGAGTTTGGGTTCTAATCCAAGTGGTCTCACTCAAAAACATTGTGTTTTGACCTCCCAAATGCTCATATCAAGATGCATGTGCATCTGAAAGTTCAACAATAGGTAAATCCTACTTTGAACAACCATAACTCTTTGAATACTCATCCAAATTACTTGATTTTTCTTCTGGAAGTTAATTTAATGAGTTACCTTCAAATGCCACTGATTTTATTAAACAATATGGTGATTTGAGGTTCCAACTAATTGAAACAAAATGAGTGTGCAAACTGTCAACCAATGACAGATTCGTGCATGCATGTTCAAATGTCCATATCTGTTTCAAAACTCAATTAAAAAGGATGATTTTTTTTAGAGTTAGTTTTATGAGTTATATTCAGTTTGCAAGTGGAATCACTTAAAAATATGGAGTTTTGACCCTCCAAACACCTAAAATACTTTAGGTGTGCAATCTGTGAAACCACCAGCAGCTAAACTCTACTTTGTGTGTTAGTATCTCCTTTGTTATTTGTCTTTAATGCATGATTCTTCTTCTAAAACTTTATTTTATGAGTTAGGATTCATATGAATCCATTTTCATTCAAAAATATGAAGTTTTGAGGTATTAACCAATTTATTAAAGTTAAGTGTGCAATCTGTCAGCTAATGACAGAATTGTGAATACAACTTTGTAGTGCCATATCTTCAAAATCAGTGATTCTTATCTCAAAAGTTTCCTTTATGAGTTATGATTCCAATCCAACTGGAAATTCTAGAAAACACTGAGTAGAACTCCTCAAATGAGTGATTTACTAACATGGTGTAATCTGTCATACCAGTTGTGACCCTTTGTATTGCATAAATTATTTGACCTCTTTTTAGAACTCCTTAAATCTTGAAATTTGGTCACAATGACCTTAATTCAGTAAGATACCACATATAAAAACAATAGGGATTTTGTCATTCTATAAAGTAGTTTATTTTTATCCTCTTTATACCCTAAAGTTTCTGCCAGAATATGAAATTCTAGAAAGTTTGGGTTCTTAAACTTAAATCATTTAAAGACCATTATTGGCACAAATATATGTATAGATGGTAAAAATCAAGGGTTTGAACTAATAAAAAGGGCATAAGTGCATTATATATATGACGGAGAAAATGGTTAACCGAGTTGGACAACTATGGACATCTATAGTCATAAGACGTACTCACCCCCATAAGTAACTTTTTAGACACATAAGTGACCGGTTTGGGTATTTCTCTTTGATAGGGAAACGTTAGGACGACGAGTAGGTGCGGATCGTGTTTTGTTAATTGGAGTTTTTGCTATAAGGTGAGTATTCACAACCCCATTTTTAAAGTATTTTATACGTTTTGGGGTGGAAAGCATGATTAAATGAAATATTTGAGCTATTTGCATTACCGAATGTGAAACAATGTGAAATTGTTGATTTTGGGCACTAAGGCATGTACACTAATAGATTGTATTGAATAAAATGTTCCATAAAAGTTTGTACACTACTATTAACTCAAGTGAGGAGCCGAGGGTATATGTGGATAGCGCTATTTGGACGGACAATCCCACCTAAAAACCGACAAGTAGGGGTGTGGATAGCAATCCCACATGTGTACTTTAGGTCCACCGTTGAGGTAGAAAGGTTCTACACATGTGGACTTTAGGTCCATCGCTGAGGTAGAAATGTTCTACACATGTGGACTTTAGGTCCACCGCTGAGGTAGAACTAAAAAGAAAGTTCTACACATGTGGACTTTAGGTCCACCGCTGAGGTAGAACTAAAAAGAAGGTTCTACACATGTGGACTTTAGGTCCACCGCTGAGGTAGAACTAAAAATATTTTTGTGGTCGAAGGTTTAGTGGTGGCTCATTACTTCCTATTAATTAGGGTACAAAAATGCATTGAATGTTTTAAGATGAAATGTTATCAAGTGCCATAAAAGTTATTTTGCTCAATATTCATTTACGCAAAAGATGTTTATAATATTGAAAACCTGTGAACTCACCAACTCTTTGTAGTTGACCTTGTTTTATTCATGCTTTTCAGGGGTAAGAAAGGGTAAGTGAAAATGCTTGTGTTTGGGGCGCATCAACATCAACCACGTTTAAATTTGAAATCATTTTGTAGAACATCTTACTCCTTTTATTTGTTCAAACTTGAACTTGTATGATGTAATGTTCAGTTTTATTTTGTTATGTATTTGATTGGACAATTGGTGTTGTTATCGCTCTATCGCTATGAAATCTTGAACTATCACTCCTTGTGTTTCCGCTTTAGCGGGGTGTGACAATATTTCAACAAAAACGTCAGGATAAAGACTTTCAGAATAGAAGATTACATCTTACGACGTGTCTTTCAGAACAATCAAGAACGAAACGTGGGAAAATTATCAGTCAAATGGAAAGGGCCTTATCGAATCACTTCGGTCGTTTAAAAGGGCGCCTACCAATTACAAACCTTGGACGGTCAAAACATCCCACGTAGCTGGAACGCAACCCATTTGAGGAAATATTTCTTTTAAGTTGTTACGCGCACATTATGTCCATTCTTTTTACCTTATTAACTTAAACGTTGGAGAGTCATTGGCCAAACCGACGACTTCCCTTAAGATTTCTGCCACAGGAACGCACGACCGAAAACGTCGCTAAAACACTTGACTTACTAATTAAAGACACAATCGTCTGGAAGTTTCGAGCTTGGTCTTTCAAGTCCCAAAACAAGTCATTTTAAACGGCTTGATCGCCAGGGATAAGATCCCTTTCTCGCAAAGTTTTCACTTACGGTCCTGCTTATTTCGTTAGTTCTTTAAACAGATGGTCGAACGTTTTATTAAGAGGGCTTGGACGAGTTAGAAAAATAAGGCGCGACCCAGAGCGTCGCCCTAAATAAGCAAAATAAACAAAAGAAAAACTACAGATGAGGAAAATCGGGCGGCACCGGTCGTGTCGATGACCCGGCAACCCCTTGGGCTCGATTCAGCTGGATCTTCAGATCGTTGACCTCCTCGATCTTCTCGGAAAGAGCCTCCCTGGCCACCTCCAGTGCCCTCATTTTTTCCTCCTCCTCCGCCCGACGGTTCCTGAGGTCAGAACTAATACCCCGTTCGCGCGCGAGCTCGTTCCGAGCCTCCTCGAGTAGACGACTGAAATCATCGGCTCTAGCCAGGGCTTCCTCCTCCTTCACCTGTAGGGCAAATTCGTGCTCTCGCACGACTTCCTCCACATGGGAGGCTAGGGCAACGACCTGGCCAAGTGACGCCTGAATGGCCAAAAACGAATGACCGCATAGCGTCAGTATCGCAAGAATGCACGATCGCTCGAACGCACGTCGCATGATGCACGAACTAAATTGGAGTCATGACCCCATCGGACAATACGTTGGAAAATAATACCTGGAATGGGTTGCCGAAGAAAGTCTGTTGATCCCATTATAATAAGCACAATGACAATAAACAGTTAATAGCAAAGTAATATGACACGAACAATGATTAAAGAAATTACGTAGTTATATATCTCTTGTTGGTATGATAATCGATTACAATGTAATTCACGGTTTCAGCTCTCTCTCTAAGTAATATGAATCGACTAACACTAAAAGAAAAACCCTAACGTTCTATTTATATTGTTAGGTCTAATCTAATTAAGGAAACAAAGAGTTTAAGGAATTATAAATTCCTTTTACAATTAAGCATATCTTTTCCTTATTTTGTCACAATTAAATAATAATAGACCTAACAATCTCCCCCTTTGTGGCAAAATGAGTCTTCATCTCTTTAGCTCGAACATGCCTTCAAATCTTCGTAGGGTTTGCCGATAGATAATTCTGTCATCAATTATCTTGATAGCTTCTATGAGAGAGTTTATTTTGTCGTTGCTCATCCTTGTTGCGCTCTTTCTATCCGTTGCAAGTTCTGACGCAAGTCTGTTTCGGATTCCCCATAACGTACCGTCAGAATATGCAGCCACTTCGTGAAACCTGATAAACCGTTTTTCTCTAGAGGCATGCATCCAAACTACTCCATGAACAGGACGAGTGATGACGGTGGCAACTAGAGTACTGTCTGGTACAGGTAATGATTGATCAGGCTTAGTAATATGTATCTTCTTTGGCTCACTTTCTATCCCACATTGAAGATCATGAAGATAGCTGTACCGAAGCTCTTTTTGAACATGCCTTACCACTGCCCTTAATGCCCTTTGCTCGTGTCCGTTTCGGTTGCGCTTGTCTCTCAAATCGTTGTAGATGATTTCAAAGTCCATTATATCAAGGTTTGCAAAATCAGCTTCAGAGAAGGAATACGTTTTACCATCTTCTCTTTGGATAGTGAAAACCGGGTACTCGACTTGATAGATCCTTGCAGTTTCAATTTTCAGAATCCCGACAACCCTGTGCCTTGAGACCACTTCAGCTGGAGGTAAAGCTCTCATCCTCAGGATATAGAGATACTCTCTAACCTGAGCAGGGTCCATTTCCATCACGAGATGAATGTGTGCCAAATCGTCAGGTTTTGCTTCCTTGCGGAAGATCTTCTCCATAGTTTCCTCAATAAATATGGCACACAAATCTGCTGATTTACCCATGTGGATTTGCTTTCCGTCAACATTCTTTGCCACCAAATCTGATGAGATAGCAGTCTTGGTTCGTTTTGTTCCCTTAAAGCAAAGTTCCTTGCTGTATGCCTCAAGTTCACATAGTCTTGCTCTTGGAGTACTGGTTCGTATGGATCTCGGAACCAGTTTCATAGTGAGTTGCGCAGACCTGAACATCAACTCGTTCTTCATTTTGTTCGGGTTCGGGTTCGGCAGATTCGGCTGGTTTGGCTGTACTCTCGAGTTCGATAAACGCAGGCTTTTCAACCGTTGGTGTATCGTCCTCTTGAGTTGTTGTAATGCGTTGCCTTTGTTGGGTAGTTTGAGCGGGTGGTCTTGAAGCTGATGCAGCAGCTGCTCTTGGTCGTGATCTTGCCGTTTGGCGTGTCTCCCCCTCAGGACGAGTTGGAGCGGAGCCCGGGTCGTCCTGGTGAGGTCTGGATGTAGATGCACGAACGGACAGACGGCAAGACTCTTGGATTTCGGTGCGTAGAGCAGTAATAGCACCCAAGATGTGATCTGTTTGGCGCTGTTGGGCGGTCTTCAATTCAGTGAGCTGTTGGTCAATGTGGGCGCGGAAGACATCAAACTCATGACGAGTGACAGTGGGGATCTGAAGGTTGCGGCGAAGAAGACCCTCAAGCGAATCCTCCGGTTGGCCGGTTGCATTGAATTCGGCTAGCAGATTAGCATACAGCATCGACATGAGTTCATCGGTGTTGTACTCATATCAATGTGGGGAATGGGGTCGATCTTTGGAGGGTGATGGTGGCGGAGTAGAGCGGCTGGTGCTAGGACGGCTTGAGCTTGGCTGTGAAGGGTCGGCTTGAAGAGGAGTCGGTTCTTTAAGGCGCGCGGCTTCACGAATTTGGCGCACGAAGGCTTCCCTTTCTACTGTCATTAAGGCAACATGTTCAGCAAGGGTGTCTCTTGCCCTCTGTAAGTGAGCGACAATGATCGATTCGCCTTCCGGGGTATAGTGAACGACGGAGATGGGGTTGCTGTATGGGTAACACCGGGATCACTTAGAGTACCCGTTGACATAACAGTTGATTCAACTGTATGACCTACGTTCAACATTGGCATAGATGTAGTGCTGGTAGGATTTCCTCCCAATCCTCGTGGAATGTCTGGAATGGACATCACTATGGGAGTTCCGACTAGGCCACGGAGGCTCGCAGTGTGTGTAGACGCGTGTCCCCTAGCGGGCTCTAGACTCGATGTGCATACAAACGAAGTCGAAGCAAGTGAGCTACTGCCTCTTGTTTCAATAGCTATGCCTCACGAGTGGAAGGGAGCTAGATAAGGTGCTAGACTCACAAGTATCTTTGAAACTGTTGGCTGTTGGGAGCCTTCAGAGTGGCTAGGGGGGCGTGCAATTGCGCTGCTAGGTCCACAGCGACTTGTCCACTAGTCATACCCAACGAATGAGTAGGGCTAGTTGACTCGGTTACCTGGTTGGGGGATACTGGTGTCTCGCTCTCTATCGTTTTTCTCGTCCCATCACTCACGCTCTCACTTTCTTTTTCAACTAATACTCCATCCGCTCTCCTTATTTCTCCAGTAAATGGCTCGGTGAAAATGTCGGATATTGAGGTAGAGACATGATAGGTTTCAAAATCAAAGGGGTCATTTGGCTCATCAGGTTCTTCAGTTGTTGCAGCATGATGGTCATCGGTATCCGATGCAGAGTCGGATAGAGGTGGTTGTGTGCCAATGCGACTTAGCGCTTGTTCT
Source organism: Silybum marianum (assembly GCA_036898165.1). Lineage (NCBI taxonomy): Eukaryota > Viridiplantae > Streptophyta > Magnoliopsida > Asterales > Asteraceae > Silybum > Silybum marianum. Next base: position 5,515,951 of record CM072540.1, on the reverse strand, counting down.
TCGATAGTAGTGGTTCGCTGTCAGCGGGATAGGGGTTGAGAGTCAGATTCATCTTCATCAGACGATGAAGGTCGGGGGCGAACGCGGCTCCGGCTAACGAGCATTTTGATGCGCGGGGTAGACTGGAAGTAGAAGCAACTCGAGGGTTGGTGGGTGATGGGATGGGGATGGATGGGGCAGCAGATGTTGGTATTGGCTGATCAGGTGCACCGCCCTCGTCATTTCCCTTCACTATACGCTCATCACCCTGTTCAGGATCCCCATGATCCTGAACCTGCTCATCTATTCTAGGACCCTCTTCCTGCACAAGATGTTCCTCATGGATTGGCTGTTGGGCAGGCACAACCGGAGGTGGTTGAGCCATTAAGCCGTGTCTCTCCCTATACACTATCACACTCGGTGCATTCTGATCAGCATAGGCTAGAAGAGCTTCAGGGATTGGCATGATGAAGTTGAACTGATTGTCATTTAGGCGTAGAAACTTCAGTGAGTTGGTTGGTCCTAAGGGTGATCCGGCTCGTCTAGGGATGGCAGGTCGGGAAGTCATCATGGCATGGATAAAAAGTTGAAGAAACTGTTGAAAAGGTACGAAGGCACGATCGCGATAGTTGTACTTGTCTTCCACTAGCTCCACAAAATCCGTCCATATGAGCATCGCGTAGTCATAATGACGGTTGAAATCGATGCTGTGAAAAATTCGAAGAACCGCAGTGCTGGCCTTGTCCATGCCTGTGTGCTTGCTAGTCAGACATCGATTGACGATGGTGAATAGCATGAACCAAATCTGAGGCAGGTACATCCTTTTGAACTGGCCGGGGCTTCTGAATGGTTCAGGGGATTCATACCCAAGGGCTAGGATGTCGGCAACCAGCTGTTGGTCGGTTGCAAAGGCGTCGTATGGGTGTTCGACTGTGGCGAGCGGCAGGCGGAGGATGCGCCGAATCCTAGATGGAGTTAAGCGGGTGACAAAGTCATCGATTTTTGAGCAGTGAAATGATGGTCACCTTCGTCCGGATGGTATGTCAGTGTGTACTAGAATTGCTGGAGGTAGAAAAGGGGTACCCGCTGGTCCAGTGCAAAGGCATACCGAAGCGGATGTCGTTGAAGGATGTCGAGGATGACTTGGTGTTCTAGAGTGATACCAAAGTCTAGACGGTGGTTGTTCGGTTTGATTTTTCGATGATGTGCTCTATGCATCAAGATGTCATCCCAGTTAGCCGCGTTGATGCTTGGTTCTGTGGAGCATTCGGAAGGCATCGGGTGTTCATCATCTGAAAGGTTCGGATCATTCATGGCTGCCATTGCTTGCTGAAATAAGGCAGGTAGGCAAACCAAGTGTAAAGTTAGTGTACTGAGTCTTAAAAAAAATTGCTAAGTCTTTTTTTCGAGTCCCATTGGGTCGATAACAATTGTTATCGAGTGCAATGGGATCGAGAACAAATGTGTTGTCGAGTGAAATAGGATCGACAAAAAGACTTGTAGAAAAAAAAGAACAAACCTGTGGAAGGGATGTCGAGTCATTGAGAATCGAGAAGTACAAGTTATCGAGTGCTAAAGGATCGATGAAAATACTTAAAAACTTTTTAGAGGGTTATCGATCCATTTAGACTCGATAAACATTCAAAGAGTATGTTGTCGATTCTATGAGGCTCGATGAAAAGACTTGGAAAATCTAAGGGCATGTTATCGATCCAAATGCATTCGATGAAAAAAAACTTTGAACAGTTTAGAGCATGTTATCGAACCAAAGGGACTCGATAAAAATACTTAGGGATTTTCATCGATCGATAGAAAGTCGATAAAAAAGGTTATCGAGTTCTAAGGGCTCGATAAAAATACTTAGTAGTTTAATAGATCCTTGGGGGGTCGATAAAAATTGTGATCGAGTCCTAGGGGCTATATGGGAGTATTATCAAGCCCCAAGAGTGCGATAAAAAGACTTAGTGAGGACGAAGATGTTCTTGGTCAGATAAGAATGGCTCGATAAAAACTCAAAGGATCATATACGACTCGATAAAAACTCATAAACTAGTCGAAAAAATTGTAAGTGCTCAGATTCCAAAAAGGGCCTAAAACTAAGGCAAAATCCTATTACTAGGTGCGATTAGTGATAGGGAACATTATTAGTAAAGCACTTAAGACTAAAAACCATTATCTACCCACGATTTTGACTGGTGAACAGTCAAAATCGGAAAACCTATACTAAACCCCAAAACCGAACAGTCTCCCCACAGAAATCGAAGCATGCAATGGATAAAAGAAATATGTGCAAGAATTAAAGATGATAAGGGGAGAAATACGAACCTGGTGGTGCTTTCGGATCTGAAAAACTCGAAGTTTTGAGAATTTGATCTTGGATTGCCAAGAACTTGAAGGGTTTTTCAGAGAGAAAGAGGGAAATTCAAACCTGTGAGAGAAGGTTTTGTGAGAGTGGGGCCCGATTTCTTTAAATAGTGGTCATCGGGTGATGACACGTGGCAGTGTGTGATAGGGCCGATGAAAAATTTCCCGTTATCGAGATGTCGATTGGGGAGGTTATCGAGCCAGAGGGGGTCGATAATCCACTGTTGTCGGGCCCTTAGGGGCCGAGAACCTGACTTGAAATATAATAATTAATTTTAATTAATTAATTTTATTTTTTTCAAAAAAAACTAAAAGACAGAAAACATAAGGCTCCCCCTTAATATGTGCTAAAAGTGGTGTGCTCCCCCTAGGAATGTGAATGAATAGGAAAACGTACCTTGTTGCTCCCCCTTGAGCGATGAACCATGTTGATACACACAGTGAGGTAGAAAGAAAAATGAAAGAGAGATTGAAAATACGGAACTGTAAGATAAAGGTCAAAATCTAAAAAAAATGAGAACCCAAGTGTTATGCATATTGACTCGAAGAGTAAATGTGCATAAACCTTTGGATAGACGTTTTTGAGGATTTTGAGACACACTGATTTGTGATAATCAGGTTTTAAGATTGAGCATTCCCAACTTGGATACTAGGAACTGGAATCGTTTCTCATCCAGTGCCTTGGTAAACAAGTCGGCAAGCTGAAGTTCCGTATTAACAAAATATAGTTCAATGGTACCTCTTTCGACGTGATCCTTGATGAAGTGATATCGAACGTCGATGTGCTATGTCTTCGTGTGTTGAATCGGGTTGCTTGAAATGGCTATGGCGCTTTTGGAGTCACAGTAGATAGGAATCTTGTTGAACCAGAAGCCATAGTCTTTGAGTTGAGTGCGCATCCACAGTACTTGCGAGCAGCAGCTTGCGGCAGCGATATATTCGGCTTCCGCGGTAGATGTGGAGACGCAAGCTTGCTTCTTGGAGGATCAGCTGACCAATTTGTCTCCGAGGAATTGAATGTCGCCCGAAGTGCTTTTGCGATCGAGCATGCATCCGGCGTGATCCGAATCTGAAAAGGCAGTTAGCTCGAAACCCGTATCCTTGGGATACCATAGGCCAAGATTAGGTGTACCTTTTAAATACCGGAAAATCCGTTTGATCGCACTAAGATGAGATTCCTTTGGAGATGCTTGATATCTCGCGCATAGATAGGTGGCAAACATTATGTCCGGACGACTAGCCGTAAGATACATGAGAGAACCAACCATGCCCCAGTAATTTTTAGAATCCACATCTTTTCCCGAAGGATCAGTGTGTAGTTTTGAACCCGGGGACATGGGTGTACCAATCGGAGAACATGACGTCATGTTGTATTTACACAACATATCCGAGATGTATTTTGATTGGTTGATGAATATTCCCGTAGAAAATTGTTTAATTTGAAGACCAAGGAAAAAATTCATCATTCCCATCATGCTCATGTTAAATTTTGCAATCATGAGTTCGGAGAACTCTTTGCATTGCTGTGGGTTAGTCGAACCGAAGATGATGTCGTCCACGTAGACTTAACCATATGGGCCAACTATATAATTCAGGGATGAGTGTATATCATGGTAGCATCTTGTTTCTCTCTTTGCTTATATGACAACAAGATTATGGTTATCGACAATTTTCAATTATGAAGAAAATGTCACTGTAAGGTAATGGCAACACAAAAAACTCGAGAAATGATTAAGAACAAGAGAGAATAAAAGACCATAGTCTCCACAGAATAGCTTATTCAGTACTTCTAGATATTTACTTATGCCTTCACTTGCTTCCATGGAAGAAAAAAATATCATTTTAACCATAATTGAAGAAAGGAAGTGATCAAACGAACAATTTTGCAGAAACAGATACCTGTTTATTTTTTAGAAGATTATCCTCTTGGTCACATCGTATGTTTCTGCAAAGAAAACATAAAAATAAGAAAAATACACTTCTTGGCATGGATAGAAGTATATTTTGCATACCAATCTTTACCATCTATCAATTGGGACATGCATCAAGTAAAAAAATCTAACAATTATACCTATATGCATGTTTAATGTACCATAACTCACCAAAAACAACTATAATGAGAAACATAGATGCATCTATACACCATAAACAAATGTCTTCTTCTGTAGCTTTCAAAAGCATAGTTTTGACATTTTTTCCTTCATGTTCAATGTTTAGCAATCTAGTGGAATTTGAGTAGTTTTCTCAATAAGGAACCAAACCCTGGCACCCACATTTAATAAAGAACGGATGAAAGAGCACTGAAACCAAATTAGTTCAAGAATATTAAAAAACATCAAAACTCCAGAAATTTAAACAAAATAAGTTTTAGATAACGACAATTTAATCTAATTCATGCATCCCCCATTTTAATTTAATCAAGTTCTCACTTTTCTTGCACACTGCAACATGACTCCATAATTTAGAGATTGGCAGAATATTTGCAACTCAACCCTTCGTAATGTCATCCATGTATATCATTTGAGTTTCCCCTGTAAGCTTTATTATCATACAAAAAAAGAAAATTAATTAACAAGTGATCATGTATAGGAATAATCAAATTGATGATTCTCATAAGGTATTATTACCCACACACAATCCGCAATCTTACAAACAACAAAATCAAATTCCATCTGCTCTCATCCCTCTTCTCTTGCTAAATTATCTGTGCTATCATCCTCTAGTTCTTCTCAGCTTTTCAATTTCAAATTTAAGAAACCAAATTGGTACTTACAACAACAGAAAAGCAAAATCTGAAACAGAAATCAAAGGAACAAAGAAGAAATTTAAAAAAACGAAAATAAACATACCTGATTGAAGAAATCCATGGTTTGCTTATCGAGACCTTCTGAGTTTTGAGGTTTCATTACCTAATTAAAACTTGCCTTTTCTTCAATCATGAGAAGCAATTGCTTGTTTAATCCAAAATTCATGTTTAAAATTTTAATATTACAATATTATATATTTCAGTTAATGAAAATAATTAGCGGTTTCTAAGCTAATGAACAATAAGGTAAACATATAATTTATCAAGTCCAAATGAATCTTTGAATTGACCATCAAACAACTAAAAATATGAAATAGTGCTCCCAAAAAACAGAGAACCTATTTGAGCATAAGCAAAGTTGTATGCTCACAGTACGTATTACCTGTATCGATGCCTCTATTACTGTACAGGAGCGACTGAAAATAAAACAGAAACTTGAAGAGTGTGATATATTGATTCAAGTAGAGAAGCAAAAGGATCGATATGGGAAATAACTAACAGGAACATCACCTTCTCAAAAACTCCTCAAGGTTGTCTTCAATTATACCATTGATGAAAAGACAGTTTCAAAACCCAACCGAAAATTTGTGCTGAGTACATTCTCGATTCTGATTTCTTGTTCGAGAAAGAAAAGTTTTAGGGTTTCAAACCGCACCAAACCTCTAATTCTTTTCAGATGAGGAGATTTCGCCGATGAATTTGATTGTGTTCGATCAGTGAGGGAGAGAATGCACCGGCTGGAAATGGAGGTGTGTGGGATTGTTGTGTTGAATATCAGGGTGTAGAAATTGAGATGCGGCTTTGAAGAAACGTGGAGGGGGAAGGGGGTGGTTTTTTTTTGGAACCGGCGAAGGGGGTGGTTAAATCCAGATTTTTGAGGACGTGGGTTGAGAACTTCAGATGGTATGTATGGTGCATTGTATAGTTGTACATTAAGCAGTATACATAGTACCTCTTAAAATTTCAACTCCAACCGTTTAAGCTACTTATATATAGTATAGATAGATAGATATAGATATAGATGATAAAGAAATAAGAGATGACTAGGTGTTTAATGTGGGGTTGGGTATTATACATATACTAAGCAGCACGATCTGTCAAATTGATCTAGACCGTTCAAACTAGTGTTATATCCGTTCGTTGGTGGGGTACACGACATGGCTTTAAATATATTCTAAACATCATTAAAACAGTCCTCAAACAAAGCCACGATTTATCAATGTAAACAAATCGATAATATGATAATGTAAGCATAAATTTATGTGACAAAGGTTTTATCTTAAAAGTAAATTAAATAACCAATTAAAAGGGTATAAAGTGTAACTTCAAAATAAAAAATTAATCTTATTTTTAATTAACTTGTTGAACGTGAGAGATTGTGATGTTTTTAAACTTGTAGATGATACATCAACATTTGTACATCTTAAAAATTTAACAATAACAGTTTAACATTCTTTATAATACAGTATAAATATAGATAATATAGATAGATAGAAACAGGTGTAAAATGAAATATATGGATATAAAACAAATTAATTCGTATGTATTCATGATATTTAATAGTATTATTGTTTAATACCTCTAACCAAACACCCCCTCAGATCAACAACAAATATTAAATGGAAGAAAATTCGGATAAAGAAAATGACATGCATCAAAACATGAGCTTGATGCATTTAGAGAATGACATTAATGTATCAATAAATTCTAAAATTGGACAGAACCTGAAGCATAAAAAGGGAAAAAAATTGTAAGATAAGCTACAGAGCTCGGTAACTACAAATACCAAATAGAAGCTTCCATTATAGTAAGACCATGTCTGCTCGGTTAATGGGGTTCAATTCTTCTAAAAATTTGCAAGCCCAAATGGACAATAACTTTTTTAACTAACACATTACCTAATCTGCAATGTCCATCACCATATTTCTTCCTTTGGCTCTCATATAAGAATATTATTTTTCCATTTCTTAACTAACACATTACCTCAGTTTTTACCATTTTATCATTTCTCTAAGATCTCATGTTAATCTCTCACTCTCTACTTTCACAAACGTGCTTCATATAAAATATCTTGCAAATATTAGTAAAAATTAAATGTTTATCCTCCGACCTTCTGATTTCTTGCTCAACAACCTAGGGTTGTTGAGTAAGAAATGAATGTTAAGAAAGCTAATAATAGCTTTTGCTATGAGGATATCACCCTTGAGCATCATATTGCTTACCTCTTTCAGTTCTTTGTTAATTTACAGGCTAGAAGTCACAAGGTTGGAGAGATGGAGATGGGAGAAGTAAAAGAGCAAAAACAAACATGAGAAAATATGTTTTAGCACACAACATGATTTAAGGGTGAGATAGAGCTTAAACCAAACATTTCAGAGTGAGATCAGTTTCATAAATGATATGGTACTTACAATATCCCCACTTCTTGATTTTTGCTAACTTCTAAGGACCCAACAAAGCTTGGGTACCGAAATCTTTTTAATCTGTTTTGTAGGTATGTCATGTGCATTCTAAATACTGAATATTCACATCACATGACATGATCATTCAAAAGGTTATGCAGTTTTTTAGGGGGGGGGGGGGGTACCATACATCTAAATTTTATTGTTTAGCTTCATAGTATCTCAGCTAGGAACATGCTCTTAACATTATGACTTCTGAACACTTCAATTCAAAACTCGGACTTAAAGTGTTTCAGCTTCATATAAGAAATATGTGTGTTAGGAATTATAAGTTTCAATGGTCAATCCAAAGCCGGAAGGACCTACCCATGAAACACATCCCTAGGCTAGATATCTTGAAAGGGTATGATTAAAATAACATTAAGTGCTTGTGAGATATAAGACAAATGTGAGAGTGTGACAAAAACTTAAAAGAAAATATTTGGTCTTCACCAAACCTAAATAATTATCCGGGTAGCCACACAATCTATTCATTCTCGATTCTTTGGAGATGAATATATTGAAATAGACATGGACCCAATGTCGATAAGTCGTGTCACCCCACCCAACTACTCAAGTATCTCACAAAAGGTGTTTGTTTCATATATTATGGAGATTTAGCATATCATCTATCTATTCTTCACTCGGAAGATTTAGATACTAAAACAAGAAGACACATATCTGGTCTTCGAACTTCGTATTCTGAGCACATTGACTCTTTTTGAGCCAAAATGTATACAAAAATTCTTTTACACTTTGCACGAGTCTTTGCGATTCAAATTTCATATCTTTGTGTTTATGTCGGAACAGTTTGAGAAGTTAGTTTTATAATTTACTTCTGTGATAACTGGAAGTCCTATCATAAATTTCTCATTGCCAACTCTGAATATAGGCCACTCGATTGAGCTTATTTTGATTGTAGTGATAACAGTTGCTACACGTGCTTCTGTCTGTTAGCCCATTACCCATTGACTCAGGAGATATTTTATCACATTTGGTCACTTCCACTTATTGTCTTTGATAAAGTTCATAATGCTTCAGATTCTCCTTATCATTCTGAGGGGGAGAAATAATGTATCAAAGACGCATGCAAAGAGATAACATGGAGAAAACAAGAAAAGAAAGAAAAATTCATCGCATCATCTGACAACCTTAAAGTTATCGTATCTGCCTAACTCGATAACCTCAAGATATCACAACAATCTTTTTCAGCAAACGACAAAGTTCTACACGATGAAAGATACCCTACGACATCACGCCTCTTTCGACAATATGTTATAAAACTTCATACTAATGTTAAAAGGGGGCTACGAAGCTTATCAAGTGATCATATTCGTAGGGGGAGCAAAAGTTTCAAGAAAAAGATTTGTTGACAAAAGTTTCATCGTCTTCAAAAGATTGTTAAAGTGTTGATTTGCTTAATTGTAATCTCGAATACAAAGGAGGAGATTGTTAGGTCTGAAAATGTTGTATCCGATATGACAACTATTGAAGATGTGAAGGGCGAAATTGTAAAGTCAACAAAGTCATTAATTAGGAATGTTTAACAATTAGGAAAGATTTATTGTTTAAATATAAGGAAACAATCTTATTGTAAATAACGCAAGTGTATAATGCCTATCTTATTAGTCTCCTTATCTCATTATTCCAAGCAATATAAATAGAGGGTTAGGGCTAGCATTAGATAACAAAGTTATTCATTCATATCATTCAAGAGAGAGCTTAAGAGATATGTCATTGTAATCACATTATTACAAGTGAGATATATGACAGAAGGTGTTATTATCGATATATTCAATGTGTTCTTCATTGTTACCTGATTAAACTGGGATTCACATATTTCCACTGTACAGAAGATCAATCCTGATGTTTGCCTTTTGGTACTTGAAAATACAATGGGCCGCTTAAGAAAAGGTTGGGACCTTTTTATATACGAGATAGCGGATCACTGTAGTTCTTGTAGAGATTGTTTATATATAACCGTCCTTACTGAAATTCATATAATGCTTAAGTGTAGTGGTTTAATTTCTATTTATGGCATGCAGGAGGTTGGTCTATTGGTTATATCAAAGTTTCTGGAATAGAAGATATATGCATTGGTGAGGGATTAAGGATAATTTTTGCTCCGATAACTACCGTTTGAAATCTTTTAGTTTTGTGTGTTTTGATTTTACTGTTCTAGTACATCGCTTTTGCTATCTTACCATGCTACCGATGCCAAAATTTTCGAGTAAAATTATAAATTTAAGATATGTTGGACGAATGTAAGTTTTGATTGATAATACAGGGGCATTATATTGAACTCATTTGCATTTTTGTTTTGCTGTGTTTTACTTTTTTTTGGACTGTTGTGGTTTTTTTTATTGTTTGTTGCAAGTTTTCCAAAAAATGCTTAAGTTCAGTTTTTTGGGGTGGATTCTTTGCAGTGTTTGATAGATATTGGTTATATCAATATGTTCTGGAAGATATAACAACCCTTTTATATTATTTGATCAATTTTTTTATTTTGTTTCTTAAAAAAATTTAGGTCCAAGTGGAAAGAGGGTATTAGTTTGTGAATGTATGAAGTATGGAGTATGGAGTATGTAGACATGGTAGTGTATCAAACTTTATCCACAATCTCTCTTATAAAAAACTTGATTGGATTGTGAGCAGATTATTAAGCCTGGAGTTATTTTTGTCGAGTTTTTTTGGTTAATAAACAGGTGGTAATAAGTTTAAGCCTTGAACTTAATTTATATGTGCATTATGGTTGTCAGAGGATATCTAATTTAGCTAGATCGTCGAGAATGAGATTTCCTGATCTGGGAGATATGACAGGATTGACTAGATTGTGAGTTGATTTTACATAGTTGTATTTTGTGTGATAAAAAGTGCGAAACTATGAGTTAAATTTTGTACATAAAGTTGACTGATACGTGTTGAATTTTGCTGCAGGACCTAAGAAATTGTTTGCTTACTGACCTAATGCCAAAGTACATAGGATGATGGGACAAATGAGCAAAATGAAGTGCTTGTAAGTCAGTTGCTACTATTCATGTTAAGACAGATCTTTTGAGTTTGTGTTTCTATCTATAATTTTATCAATAAATATGGAATTTGCATTGATAACTTCATGCTTTGATATGAAAGATTAAGAAAATTTACGGAGTTTATGCTTGTCTAATTAGTCAATCATTTCCCATTTTTGTTTTTTCCCCCTAACACAATCAATCATCTATTATGAGGTATGAAACCCGATGCCTATGACATTTCTATGATTAAGGCAAAGGTTTGAAAACCAAATTTATGGTCATTTATATAAGAGTGATATTGATTTCCATTTTTATAGTTCTATGTGATAATTATTATTTACTCTTTTGACTGGTTGGTTCATTCAGAATTAGTTTGTTCTCTCGCATATTTCAATTTCACGTTTGAGAAAATAAGAAAATACCGTATATTTTCTATCAATGAATGGTGTTTGAGTTTCATTTTAAGTGATTTTTGAATTCCATGAAAGTAAAATTTCTGTTCTGGATAGCATTATTCAAAAGAAGTTTCAGTTTTGTTGTCCCGATCTAATCAAGTGATTTCTATGTTGTTAGTTTGATTTCATTGCTAATTTTCTTACAGTTATTAGTTCAGATCCATTTCTTTTATTATGAATAAATTTGGTGGTTTAGTGCTTAACTGGGATTATATTGATCGTCGAGACTTCAAGTTCTATAAGACCAGGTTTAAGTAAAAGTATTGGCTAAGGCATTGGAAAGTTCAATTACTGCTTTTCTTTTCTTTTTTCCATTGTAAATGATTGAGAATGTTTTACTTTCACTTTAAGATTTGTAGGGATATATATTAACCGACTTATTAAATTTCTTTTGTAGATGCATGACATTCGAACAAGATGATTGATACAGGCAAAGAATGTTTAAGAAATGACGAAGAACCTGGTGAGTTTATCATAGCCTGCAGTTATAATAAAAAGTTAGTTGAAGGTATGTAAAAAAAGGTTTGCAACAATTTGATAACAATATTTGGGATAATGAAGTATTTGATTAGATTCAGCAAGCAAAAAAAAATTCATAGCTTGAGAGGGATTCGCTAACTGTGTTTGATGATGATTGACGAGGGCACATAGAAGTTGTATTAGCATTTTGAGGCACATATATACTCCTTTATAAAATGGCAGTTATGGTTATCTTAATTTTTTAAGAGGTCTAATTTATTTTTGTGACTGCAATAAAATTTATTTATCCGTGATCTGGGCATAGGTAGCAATCGATATTATGATTGTTCTTCTCACAGGAAAATGATCCGCCAAAGAAAAGAGTTTAAATAATAAAGGATATAGGAGGTTATTTCTCTAAAATGTCTTTGCTTATCCCTCATACTCTCACTCCTCATTCATCCACGTTCCTATGATACAAATGGGAGTACTTTTCATTTCTACGATACTGAAATTCCTACGGACCTACCTAGTTCTCTCAAATACAAATGATTCACTTTACGTACATACATGCCACAATGATTTACAAGAAATGGGTGAGAGATTTTTTAGTTTGAAACCTTATGCTACAATGATTTACAAGAAATGGGTGAGAGATTTTTTAGTTTGAAACCTTATGTTAGAAAGATTGGCGAGGTGTTTAATATCGTGTATTGGATTGATGAAAACATGACTGGATAATCTTAAGAATCGTGTCGGAAAGCACTTTCCGAATACAACAATTCGATCCTATAAGCCTTGGGTTCACGAATTTCATATTGGGATAATTCTTAAGTTTTTCTCTAGTTCCAAAGGCCGTGGAAATCGAGATATATATACCCAAATTCTCAATTTACAAATTTATAAGAGAGATCGATGGTTACTTGACGGTTAAATGGTTATAACTGTCAAACGATAGTTATAATCGTTAACAGAAAAGATCAAAAGGAAGTGATAACCGAATCTTAAATTCTGGAAAAAAAACTGCCCTTTAAGCGACATGCTGAAACTGTCGCGAATGCTGAAAATAGTTAACAATAAGCTGTTAGCGACATTCGGCAAGTTGAAACCCTGTCATCAATAAGCCTTCAGCGACAACCTTCACTAATTAGCCTTCAGCGACAGCCTTCAATGACAGCCATCAGCGAGAGTCTTCACTGATCAGCCTTCAGCGACAGCATTCAGCAATCAGCTTTCAGCGACAACGGAAGCTGTTTCAGTGATAATTAAAGCTAATTCAGCGATGACTAACACATGCCGAAAGTTACAAGACTTAGTGAAATTTCTAAGTCTTTTAGAACAAAAAAAACTCGCTTTATAAGGTGATAGGGGAAACATTTGTAAGTGTACACTCCGTACCTCCTAACTTACTTATGTTTGCATTATCGCCTTAATCAATCTCAAGTAAACCACAACTACACCAAAATGTTTGATGACACTAAAATCACCAACATTCCTCCCCCATTTTAGTGTAATCCTTGATTCACTACAAAATATAAATATGTAAAATTCAAACAGATGCATAAATGAAAATGTCACGAAGATTGAATTTCCATTTTAGTATATTAGACATTCCAAATATTCGAGAATCGGGGTGTCCTAAGAATAGAACCCGTCAACCCCTTTGAATACATGAAGATAATATACACATAAGTTCGTACAAAATCTAGATAATTAACATGACTTAATTATAGAGGCCTTGCGTCCTTAACCATTCATGAACGTATAAAAAGCCAAGTCGAAAGCTTTCTTGAAGCGGCCACACTTCACGTCCACATAGGTGATTCTTTTATATCTTGTACCTGCATATCAAATTTTTCCAAAGAATCATTAAGAAATTAATTTTTCAACCTTACAACACTTGTAGGTAAGCACATACCTTGGGATGTTAATATTTTATGTACTTCAATTTTTATTAATAAGTCTTCCACATTGAATTCAAACATCAACGTTGTATTAAAGGGGAATTGGATATCTTATTAATAAAAATCTATATGGACTTTAAACCCATTCCGATCACGGACTTGTGCACTAAATCCCTAGCCAATCCTTTTGTTAAATGATCGGCTAAATTATTATGAGTTCTAACAAATTCTACCGATATCACCCCATGCATGATTAATTCTCTAACCATGCTATGTCTTACTCCCAAGTGCCTTGATTTTCCATTATAAACTTGGCTATATGCCTTAGCCAAGGTTGCGGCACTATCACAATGTATACAAATTGGTGATATTGGTTTCGGCCATAAAGGAATCTCGTATATTAGATTCCTAAGCCACTCCGCCTCTTTACCGGCGGCCGCCAAGGCTACAAATTCATATTCCATGGTGGAATTTGTAATGAAAGTTTGTTTCTTGGAAGCCCAAGATGTGGCACCTCCACCGAGCAAGAATGCCCATCCACTAGTAGAAGAATGGTCTTCTATATTGGATATCAACCTCGCATCCGTGTAGCCTTCGATTACCGAAGGAAACCCGACATAAGATATACCATAATTCATGGTTCCCTTCAAAAATTTGAAAACTCTTCTTAGCGCTTGCCAATGATGAGCACTTGGTCGACTAGTAAACCGACTCAATCTACCAACAGCATAGGCAATATTCGGTCGAGTGCTTGTCATGGCATACATCAAGCACCCGATTTCCTTAGAGTATTCCAATTTGAAACGACTTCATCCTCGTTAGGCATAAGATTTTCACTAGGATCAATAGGAGTACTTACGGGTGAACAATTTAACATGTTAAATTTCTTTAACACTTTCTCTACATAGTGAGATTGTGTTATGGCCAAACCTTTGTTTTCTCGTTTAATCCTTATCCCAAGGATCACTTTGGCCTCCCCCAAATCCTTCATCGAGAATTAGGATAACAAAAATTCTTTTGTCAAATCAACATATCTTTGGACCGTGCGAAAAATTAACATATCGTCAACATATAAACAAATTATGACGCCTTTACCAGAATCGTCAAATTTGCTATAAACACATTTGTCCGATTGGTTTAAATAAAAACCATGGGACAAAACAACTTCATCAAACTTTTGATGCCATTGTTTTGGGGCCTTTTTTAGACCATAAAGTGATTTAATTAATTTACACACTATATGTTCATTCCTCGGCATCAGGAAGCCTTCCAGTTGCTTCACATAAACCTCCTCTTTTAAATCACCGCTAAGGAATGTCGTCTTGACATCTATTTGGTGAATTACCAAGTTATTAATAACCGCCAAAGCTATTAATAATCGAATGATGGAAATTCGAGCAACCGGTGCATACGTATCGAAATAGTCGATACCTTCTTTTTGCCGAAATCCTTGAATTACCAACCGGGCTTTAAATTTATCGATCGAACCATCGACTTTCATTTTCTTCTTGAAAATCCACTTGCAACCCAATGGTTTACAAACCGGTGGTAAATTGGTCAACACCCACATGTTATTTCCCATGATAGACTCCATCTCATCATTAATTGCCTATTTCCAAAAGGCAACGTCTTGAGACTTGTTAGCCTCATCATAGGTTCTTGGATCTTCTTCTATGCTATAACAATAAGCATATTGAGATCCAATTTCATCGCATGAACCTTCAACTAAATATAGTTGAAAGTCTGGACCAAAAGATTTTATGATTCTTCCTCGTTTGCTTCTTCGAAGCTCGGGAATTTCCAAAGGAATTTCTTTTCCTTTTCTACAACTTTGATTCCACTAGTACTAGGAATCATATCTTTTGGTCTCCGAATCGAAGTGAATCGTTTCTCATCGAAGATGGCATCTCTCGATTCTATGACGATATTCACCGAAATACAATCGTTTGGTTCGATAACATAGAACCGATATGCTTTCGAGTGATCGGCATATCCAATAAATATGCAATCTATTCCTCCTTCTCCCAATGTTTTTCTTTTGGGATCCGGTAATCTAACTACGGCTCGGCATCCCCAAACTCGTAAATAATGCAACTTTGGTTTCTTTTTGAACCAAAGTTCATAAGGAGAAATCTTACTCCTTTTGTTTGGTACTCGATTCAAAATATAACAAGCCGTCAACATGGCTTCTCCCCAAAATCCTTCACTAAGCCGGAATAGGATAGCATTGAGTTAACCATTTCTTTCAAAACTCGATTTTTCCTTCCGCAACACCATTTTGTTGAGGTGTGTACGGTATCGTAGTTTCATGAATAATTCCAATGGATTGGAAATAAAGAGGATCGAAATATTCACCGCCTCTATCGGTTCTTAACTTTTTAGTTAAAATATTTTCCTGCAATTCCACTTCAGTTTTATAAATTTTAAATTTTTCTAAAGCTTCATCCTTAGAATGAAGTAGAAAAATGTAGCAAAACCTCGAAGCGTCATCTATAAAAGTAGCAAAATATTTCTTATTACCAAGTGAAGGAGTTGCATGTAAATCACACAGATCGCTATAAATAAAATCCAAAACCATAGATGATCTTTTAATTTTTGGAAAAGGTTGATGTGTGATTTTGGTAAGCATGCAAGTCTTACACTTGTCAATATGAGGATCAAAAGAAGGAATCATGCCATACTTGGACATCACATGCATTCTTTTATAATGCACATGTCCAAGTCTAGCATGCCAAAAAAAAGAATTATAATTACTATTCACCATGCAAACAGAATTATCACAAGCAAAATTATTTATTAACTTAAGCATAAACATACCAGAATAATAATATCCAAATCCCACAAAATACACCACGTCGCGATAAGATATACTTATTGCTTTCGAATACTTGTTTAAATCCTAATTTATTCAACACACTTCCGGGAATAAAACATTATTCAAATTTAATAAATTCCCAGAGCTAAACTTCAAATCCACACAACCACGACCCAAGGACGGAGCACTCGACTCCTTGCGCATATGCAAGACCGATCCATCTTCCATCGTTTCAAACTTCTTGAACCACCTTCGATCCTTGCACACGAGACAAGTGGCACCTGAGTCAATCCACCATGCGATATCATCATCCTGTACATAAAATGCATAGGAAATAAATGATACATAATAATTCTCACATGAATTATTAGAAAGGATCGAATTTTGACCTTGATTTGGGGGTTGGTCATTGGATCCTTGCCCGACCCACTCGTACTCGCTCCATTCTTGTTACCTTTGCCTATGCAACTATCTCTCTTGAAATGTCCGGTTCGACCATAGATCCAACAAGTCTTTTTTGACTTTTTGTTGGGTCCATTTTTGGGGTTCTCGAACATGCGTTTCTTACCCTTATCGAACCTTTTCTTGGTTGTGTGTTTACGCTCCTCAACCATGTTGACATTGGATGAACTTGGGACATCCTTATCCTTGGGCTTACCACTTTCTTGAACACGTAATGATTCCTCAATATGTAAGTGGCTGCCAAGATGTACCAAGGAAAGTTCTTCCTTTTTGTATTTAAATGTGTGTTTGAAGTCTCTCCAAGATGGTGGCAACTTGTCAATTATACTCGACACAAATATGGATTCATCCATATTCATTTGGTGTTGAGTAAATTGACCAAGGATCTGGAGCAATTAATTATATTATTCCATTACGGGCCTAGAATCGATCATCTTGTAATTATTAAAATTACTTACGAGGAACTTCTTACTCGAAGCATCCTCGACCATGTATTTCGATTCCAAGGCATCCCATAATTCCTTGGAGGATTCCACATTTTGGTATACATCAAAAAGGGCATCGGACATACCGTTAAGAATCTGCCCACGACATATAGTCGTCGTTCTCCCACTTGTTTCTACGTCAGACAACAGCCAAAGTTGAGTCCTCATCGATCTCGGGAATGGGGGTGCTAAGAACATACACAACCTTCAAAGTAGTGAGAAGGAAGTGCATCTTATTTTGCCACCGATGAAAATCGTTGCCTTGAAACTTCTCCAATTTCCCGAACTTCGAAGTAATATCACGAACGAATTCCTCTCGACCTGCCATCGTTTATCCAAAAAAAATTGTTGTATTCGAATGTTACATATCGTGTATTGGATTGATGAAAACGTGACTGATAATCTTAAGAATCATGTCGGAAAGCATTTTCCGAATACAACAATTTGACCCTATAAGCCTTGGGTTCACGAATTTCATATTGGGATAGTTCTTAAGTTTTTCTCTAGTTCCAAAGGCCATGGAAATTGAGATATATATACCCAGATTCTCAATTTACATATTTTTAAGGGAGATCGACAGTTACTTGACGGTTAAATGGTTATAACCGTCAAACGGTAGTTATAACCCTTAACGGATAAGATCAAAAGGAAGTTATAACCGGATCTTAAATTCTGAAAAAAACTTCCCTTTAGCGACATGCTAAAACTGTTGCGATGCTGAAAATAGTCAGCAATAAGCTGTTAGAGACAAGCTGAAAAGTTGTCAGCAAAAGCCTTCAGCGACAACCTTCACTAATTAGCCTTCAGCGACAGCCTTTAGTGACAGCCATCAGCGATAGTCTGCACTGATCAGCCTTCAGCTACAGCATTCAACACCATTCACGACAGCTGAAGTTGTTTCAGCGTTAGGTAAAGCTAATTCAGCGATGACTAACACATGCTGAAAGTTACAAGACTTAGTGAAATTTCTAAGTCTTTTAGAACTAAAAAAACTCGCTTTATAAGGTGATAGGGGAAACGTTTGTAAGTGTACACTCCGTACCTCCTAACTTACTTATGTTTGCATTATCACCTTAATCGATCTCAAGTAAACCACAACTACACCAAAATGTTTGATGACACTAAAATCACCAACACGAGGCATGTGCCACTTATATACTGATTGAAGGTATATTTTTGATTGAATAAAATTTATGCTAAATTTTTGTTTTGTTTGTTAAGCCCTCTATATTCTAGTGAGCTGAGTTTACTCTGCAACCTGACGGAAAGCATGGATCCAACTAGATTTACCTTATTCTCTTTTAAGTTGATCCTTTTTGTAGAAATTCTAATAATCTACTTCATATGTATGTTTGTCTATAGCTTCAAACAGAAAATGATTTTACCTTTCTATAATTTAAAATAGTTATATAAAATCCATTTGATCTTGAATCATAATGGTGCCAAACACATTACAATATTCATTTTAAATTTTTATCTTTGTTTAACGATCCCAGATACATATCAATCCTCATTATTTGGTCTTGGTGACATATTAACATTATATAGCCTAGCAATTATTGCATTTGAGGCAACCCCAATCGGGCCTATATGGAATGCGCCGACACCAATATTAGGGGACATTTTATTGGCTGAGGCTAGCACAAGTTCAAGATTGAACCAAGGATTAGGTCAAGATCGAACGAAGAATGCCAATGTGAGTGTACACTTTATTGGCTGAGCCTAGCACGAGTTCAAGATCAAACCACCTATCATACTCTTTGCCAAGGGATCTACAATGTTGAAGGCCACATATATTATTGTATTTGTTTTCAGACTTAGATTTCATAACCATTGAAAAGCACTCGTCAATTGTATCCAAATTATTGCCAGAAAATAAAATATTAATTATTATCAATTATGTTATATGAATCCAATATGGTTGCATTTTCAGAGACAACTTTAATACGACAAGAAAACTTGATTTTCTCAAGAGAACGGTCAACAAGGAAGCAATGAGGTGAGTTGGTAAATGTGAGTCATGATGGAATCACCGAATAACTTGGTAGCCTTTGACAAATGTGACTGGGTTTCATTTGTATCAATGAGATATATTTAGAAGAACATCAAGTTGTAGTGGGGTAAATGCTCTAAAATAAAGATCCCCACACATTTTTACCAATAGCTATAGGGTTGTTTATCAAGTATTTGTCCTCAAAATAGCAACTATATAGTATTGTTATCAGTACAGGTCCATTGAGGTTGATTGGGGCCTGTTTCGGTGCCTTTTTGGGGTTGTTTGACGTTTGCTTTAATAACTTTTAGAATCTATTTAAAAACTGATTTTTGATCGGTCGTTTCGTCTCCGTCTAGATTGTCAGATAGTAGAAGTACTATTTGCGTGTCAATCGAGTTAGGATAATACACCTTTGTCACATAAATTTATGCTCACATTTCTCATATTATCTATTTGTTTAGGTTGATAAATTGTCGCTTTGTTTAAGGTCTGTTTCAGACACGTTTAGAATTTGTTTAAAATCATGTCATGTACCTGACCAACGGACGGGTATAACACTAATTAATTAAAATTCAAGATCACAAGTGAATTGTACGTAAGTACAACTTATTAAAGATCTATGCTTGAATTCGTGTAACTAACTGCAAATAAACATCATCAAATACATGATAAACATCTCCTTTTGAATATAAAAAATCTAAAATATATTTAGGATACTCA
The DNA here is from genome assembly GCA_036898165.1 of Silybum marianum. Taxonomy (NCBI): domain Eukaryota; kingdom Viridiplantae; phylum Streptophyta; class Magnoliopsida; order Asterales; family Asteraceae; genus Silybum; species Silybum marianum. Next base: position 5,496,051 of record CM072540.1, on the reverse strand, counting down.
TTATGATCAGAATATTTAATTATTATCTTTATAAAAAATTATATTATTAAATCAAAAATAGATTATTTCGTTATTAAACATAAATAAAAATAGTTAATTTGATGCTAATATATATCAATATATAATTTCAAATGTTTACATATTTTATTTTAAAAATAAAAATATTATTGTTTTCTCAAACCCACATAAAATCATATTATAGTATTGACATAAACAAACAAATAAAACGAAATCGAAATACATCTCGATATATTGTGCGAGTGTCCTTCTAGTAAATAAACATGTATTTCTTATTTTAGGGTGAAAGAAGTAACATAATTAAAACTAATACCACCACCACATTGCAACAATTCCAATGTACAAACAACTAATTTTTAGCCAAAAACTATGTTGTAAAGAAGTAACATTCCAAATTTGCAAGCCATGATTCTATCTAGCTATTAACTAAAAACCAAAGCTTTCCAATATAACCTAACTTCACACATGTGTTCAATATAAGTTGTCTCAACATTGTATCTAATAACTATTATTGATGAAGATAAACACTTTGTGTACCCACTCCCACATGCCATGTTTCAATGCTACATTATCTTTTTGGTACCAAACTATCGAGGGGTGCAAAGCATGGTGCTATAACTTTTTGGCCCATTTGTGTCGTATTGAATTTTATTTTTTATTTCATATTTTTATTAATTACATATTCCATACTCTTGTTGACTACAGGTTTTTGAAAATTGATAAATATTTGAGAAACCCTTTATACGATAAAAATGAGATTTCATTGATCAAGAATTACGTTTTTAACTGGTCAAAATTTACGGTTATGCCAAAAATACAAAAGTTGTTTCGTAACTTTTACAAAGTGACAAATGGGATCATACGTGAATCCTTGTGATTAATGTAAGAACTACATGTTCATATGTAAACCCATGAGTTCACATACAAACTATTTTAACTAATTCACATTTGAACCCGTGTGATTCACATATGAACCCTTGTGATTCACATATGAACTAATTAACTGATTCACATATGAACCTATGTGATTTACGTATGAACTAATTCACGAGTTCACATATGAATTTATTTACCGTCTATTTGTGAAAGTTACAAAACAACCCCTCTATTTTCTAAATACTATGAGAGAATTATCCGATACATCACAGCCAAAGTCGCAAATATTGACCGACTAAAAGGCTAGAACCACTTATTTATTTGTTAAATATTTATCATATCAAATAAACCTCCACACTCTTATTATTGTAACACATTAAAACTTTAAGGACCTATAATAACTTTTCGTAGGTCCACTTTTGCATGATATTTTCTTATTGAGTGATATGCTTTAATTAGATATTTTTTCCGGTTGGTTTATTTTGTTTACAAAGAATAAGTTATTTCTGGATAAAGAAATCTTTGTATTGATATAGGTTATATAACTATTAAATTAATAATGGATATTTGTTAATGTGCTCAATGAGCATGTAGATATGTATATGATATGAGATGGGTAGGATGAAGAAAAAGGTAGTTTTACAAATTGATCCGGTAAAGTTTAAGTAGATCCAGTGGAATATCTCATTCATCTTAGGTTTGAATTTAGGCGTTATTAAAGCCCTTATGGGCATGAAAGTTCATCTACGATAACTTCAGGCATTCGTAGTCGCCCAGAGGATTAGTCAGTGCGCGTAAGTTTGTCCAGAAATACACGTACCCAAAACAAGTGAAAGCATATAAGTAAAAAGGCCGAGGACTAATCTCAACCATTAAAAAGTTTAATCAAAGGTTACTAATCATTGTGGCATTTAAGTAATAATAATAATAATAAGAGAATGGCATAATAGTGATTTTGTTACAACCGTCATATTTGACTTTTCTAATTCATCGTTGACTACACCTGGATTCATATGGTGAATTAGTATGTATTCTGGATTCATATGGTAAATCTGTAAAATTATTATGTGTTCTATAAATAACGATCCACTATATATGGATTTTAATGTGGTGAATTAGTATTTGTTTCATGTGGTGAATCTTTGGGTTTCATGTGGTGAATATGTGTGTTCATATAGTGAGTGAATATGTATGTTTTATCTAGTGAATCTTGTTACCAAAATGACGATTATGTCATATTAACTAAAAATAACTTTTAATAAAAACCATATGATCAAAACCAAATTAAGGATTAGATCGGTTCTCACGCTTTTCAACCCTTTTATAGGGGTCTAATCAAATGAAAACTAAAAAGTTTGTGTTAACCGTGATATCTAATGTGAGCCAATCGTTTAAGAAATTTTAATGTTATTTACTAAAATAAAATAAAGGGTAAATTTATTTTTATTTATAAAAATCAAGTCATTAATTATTCATTCAATAGTTACCTAATTTATTTGAATAAGGTATCATAATGGTACCACGATTGGTATCACTAGCGGTGTTCAAAAAACCCGTTGGATCGTTCAAACCGGTCGAACCAAGCCAAGCCGGGACTGTTTTTGGCGATTTGAGAAGGTTTGGCGGTTCGGTCTGGTCTGAAAAATAACCAAACCGCTCGATTCGGTCTGGTCTGTGGTTTCAACATTATTTTGAGCGGTTTGGATCGAACCGACCGTCAAAAACGGTATTAATTGTATATACTTTTAATGTTGTAGGTTTTGCATTTATGGCTCGGTTACAAAGAATTAGTCAAATACGTTATGTTTTTTAGTTTTCATTTCTAAATTGACAAAACTTTGAAATCCTTCAAAAATCAAATTTCAAACCATAGTTCGGCTTGCTTAATGGTTATCCAAAATTCCAACTATTGTTGGTAGATTTATTAAAAAAAATCATTTTTAATGTCTTTTTGTAACTTTAAAGATAAATGTTTCTTTTATAATTTCGTACACGATTTTCTAATAATGTTATATTGATAGAAATTTTATTTTAGATACATATACATATATATATATTTCATTTTTTTAATTTAAAACCATAAAAGATTTAAACCACCTGAACCGGTCGGACCAGACCGTCGTTTTGTGGTCCGATTTGGTCATTTGCTTCCAAACCGCTAGGTTTGAAAAAGTTCTAAACCGCCATGGTGGTTTGGTTTGTGGTTTGAGGGGTTAAACCGTCCAAACTGGACCGCGGACACCCCTAGGTATCACAGTGGTGTTTTTGTTGTGTTAGGAAGTGTATCACAGTGTATTTTTGTATCACAGTTCGTTTTATTGTTTTATAAAGTGTATCACAATTTAGTTTTATTGTTTTACGAGGCGTAACACAATGTATGAGGTAGTATATTTTTGTAGCACAATGTGGTTTTGTTATTTACAGTGTTTATACGTTATTTTTATGAAGGTGTCACAATTTGCATCATGTATTTTTCGGAATAGGGTTCGTTGAAATAAATTTTACCGGAGAGACAAGAGAGGAGAGTGGGGGAGACATGAGATAGGAGATAAGATTTCTAAAATGTCTAAAATGCTCTTTAATTAAAATTTTAAATCAAATTACCAAAATTGTTAGTTTTCTAATTTATCAATTGATTTTTGGTTGAGATTAAATCTCATAGTTATCACAAACTAACCAGTTCACCCTTGAATGACCCTATATGTGTATATATATATATATAAAGAGAGAGAGGGAGAGAGAGAGAGAGAGGTTGGTTAAAATACAAACCAGTTGAAGGGTACAAACTGTTTCAAATCAATATAAAAATATTTTTTTCATGATCTTTTTTCTTCAAATGCTATGATTTAATATATTATTATACATATGTTTGTTTCACCTTATGAAAAAAATTACATGTGAAACTTTTACATCATGAAACAAATACATGTGAAACTTTTTCTTAAAAAAATATATGAGAAACTTCCAACTTATGAAAACAAATACATGTGAAACTTTTACATTAAGAAACAAACTTATGTGTAATAATATCTTATATCATAGCATTTGATGAAAAAAAATCATGAAAAAAATTATTTTTATATTGATTTGAACCAGTTTGTATAGTTTGTACTCTACAACTGGTTTGTATTTGAACTTCCCTCTCTCTCTCTCTATATATATATATATATATATAGACTTGGGATCATGTGAGACCAAGTGAATTTGGTGAGACCCATAAGACCCATTCTTAGCCCTTTGATCAAATCATCAAAGTGATCAACGGTCTCAAGTTGCACGGTGGCATTTCTGTAGTTACTTTGAAGTCTGGTGGCATTTATGAAAGTTTAAAGGTCATTCATGAGAGTTCAAGCTTACCTTTTCCATATTCACTATTCACTCGTCGAGAACCTCTTCTAACTCACAGTGAGAGCATATTTTGGTGAACTCTGATTTTCAAGCAACCCGTGGTTCTCAATTGAAGGTGAAAGTTCTGTCGGTGGTTACTTGCTGGTCATAACCTTCATTGTCGATTGAACTGTAATTTCTGTAGGTAACTAAAATTAGATTTTTTTTTGTTGTTGAAATCATGTTTTGTTCTGAAATTAGCTCTTTTTTCGTCTTCTATTCTAATGGATTTCAACTTCAAACCCTAGTTTCATAACCATGCTCTGTTGTTAAATTAACTAAAATTAGAGTAATTTCCTTATATTATAATGAATTTGAACTATAACCCATGTCTTATTGAAAGTTATACACTATGATTTACATGTATGCAATCACGTTCATAATCTTCTATGCATATTAGGATTTGGATCGTTGATAATCCTTTAGTTTATATGAGTCACCCACTACTGACTTATAATAGCTCGTATCAATGTTTATTTTGTCACTGATTTCATCAAACCTGTTAGTTTATTTCATTTTCATTTTCAATCTATCGTACACAAATAAATTAAGGATTGTGAAGTGGGGTATGAGAACTCCTAATCCAAAGACTTTTTAGCAGGAAAAAAATGGCATATCCACAAAGTGTGTAGTCGTGCCTAGAATTCATCAGATGGACCTAGGAAGAAGAAAATGCGGTGATAAGAGGAAGGCCCTTTGGATTTTAAGTTTTAAATGATTTTACTAGATAGGTAGTACAAGACCACGATGTTTGCATGTGTAGTCCTTTTCCTGGCCCAACTTGCATACAATGTAGTCCACATTTCTTCTTATCACTAATCTGGATAGACCATAACTTAAAACCTTCTACTAAACTGGGTTATTATATAGACAAAAGGGTTCAGATTAGGTCCCATATGATCTTGTTTTCAGTCTTTGAAAATATGCATTTGTTTGTGGACAACATTAAGAAAATGGACACCCAAATATACAAGAAAAACTAGGTGCTTAATTTGTATTGTCAACTAATCAACTGAAGGCAGAATCAATAATATGTCTTCCCTCTTCAAAGTCTTTTCCTGATCCAGTTTAATCCAACCAAAATAAACCAGTAGTTTAACCAACTTTCTTGAGCAATTTCTTGTTTAGTTTACTTCACTTAAATGTACATCACATAAATGTGTATACTATTTATTCTAATCATTTGGTTATCAAAACTCGAAGTTAAACAAATATGAGTGCACATCTGTGCGTTTATCTTTTACCAGCATATAGTTTATGTGTCTGCATATTTTGCTCAAATCAGAGTAGGTACAGAAGTAAAGAGAAATGGCACAAACAAGATAGAAGGACCCATGTGATAGACAACTTTGGATCATGTGAGACCAACTTGTTCTCATGAGACTCACGAGACCACAAAAACACTGAACCTTCACAGCAAAGCATTGTAAAGGTAAACATTCACAATATTTTTATTGTGATTGTTTGAGTTTTGTTTTGTACATTAACTTGTGCTTCTATATAAGTTTTGTTCAGTTCAAGACATAACTCAAAATTACGTCATATCATTCAACATCTGATAACAAGATGCCCACATAACTCCATTAGCATCCCTTTCTTATTCCATAAGCAGTTCTTCATTAAATGAAACGCGTTTATGAATATGGTTAAGAAATACACTTCTAATTGGCCATGAGACTAAACTTGATTTAGTTGTCGCCTCTGGCAGCATAGTTAGAATGGTGGTTCATAATAAGCCCTCCAAATCACTTTTGTCCAATCTCTCATCTGTAGGTTTTCTCAAAATAATATATGCATAGACACCCATGCACATCTATTACTTCTTATAAACTAGTCTAGATCTCAGAATTCTTAACAAGCCAGATTAATATTGCCGCTCATTCACACTTCAAAGACAATTATGATATATGAGACAAAATGAAAGCATTATAGAAGTTTATGACATTGTACCTTAAAAGTTGGTAAGCTTTTATTAAAGTCAAAATTTGATAATAAACGTTTTGTTTAGTTGATTCATGATGTAATATTTGTAGTTAATTTTAATACTACAATGTTCATTATTCTGCAACTACCTGTGTGAAGTTTGTTATCCGAAAGTTGATGAAATGTTACAACTTCAGTCAAAACAGAAAGAGTTGAAATGGATTGGAGAACAAAGAAAGATTATGTTGATTGTGGAGTCTTTGTTATGCGGCATATAGAGACCTTTTCTGGGACAAAATTAAAAGATAGGAAATGTGGGCTTGAAGAAGAGAATGTCAAGAACAAATCCCAAGAAAAGCAAATTAAAGATTTGAGGAGAAACTACGCAACAAAGATTCTACCATTCAATTTGAACACAATGACGTGTAAAGTATTTAAGGAAGTGAAGGAATGGCAAAATTATGATGTCAAAGAACAAAACCGACTTTTGAAAAAAAAACCTAGGGAAGAATTGGAAAAAAAGTTTGCTTGAGAAACGATATGGTACCTTATTTTATGTTTTAGGTACTTTGTATGTTGGTCTAGAAGTTTGTTTGTTGATGTAGTTTTGTTAATGATTTAAAAGGTGGTTGATGGTAATGTTGTGGTAGCATCTATAAACTAGCCCTTGCAGTTTTTTGTGTTATAAATTATAACAGGCGAGTTTATGATCTTCTTGAGAATTGTTGAGCTTCCTAAATATTCATTTAGTATTTCATACCTTCACAACATGGATGCTGTGAAGGTACATGTTTATCAGTTGATAATTAAAGTTAGTTTTCTTTTATGTTCGTCTTCAATTTATTATTTAATGACATTAACGTGTACGTCCAAGCACTAGAGTGGGGTTTATGAAGTAAAAGTAACATTCTAGATTAAGTTTATACGTATTTAGTTTTAGCAAGTAACCTTCACAGACACATGCTGTGAAGTTCCAACTTTTAAAATTCACTTGAACTTCACATTCTATTTTATAAGAAGGAAAACTTGTATAGTACTAACCTTTGGTTATAAATTAATTCATTGCATATAACATTACCCGAGTCAATTTTATAAATTAAGTCATTGTTTATACCAATTTTATAAATTAAGTGATTGCTTGTAACCTCTACGAGAGTCAATGACACTATTTTCATGGCAGTTCTCTATATCTACCGTAAACTTTGCAAAAATCTCATTCATGACAATGGGTAAGTTAATATGAAGCAATAAGTTTATTCTTTCACAATAAACTTAATGTGAAGGAATGAAGTTACCAATCACAAATGGATATTTTAACATACATTTACAAGAACTTAATTTGGAGACACCTGTTCAAATAGACAATGCAGTACATCAACACAAAGATGTCTCCAACATAAACAAAAATATAAACAACTAAAATACCAAAAAAACCAACTCAATTTTATATGATAATACGATGTAAAGTAAAGTTCAATGTACTAATCATGTAAAGTAATAAACATATCAATCTAACACTCCTTGTTCTTTGGACAATTCTTGGAGTTGAGATTAGCACGCTGCTAAGAAATTCTATAAATCTTTTTTCCACTTGATGTTTGTTAATCGACTCTTCTTGTGCATTAATGTATCGTTTGCTTGTCCCACATCCTTTGTTCCATGCATTCATAGGAACTTTAACTGACAACAGATTGTGTTATACCAAGAAAACTCTCAATTGTATCCCTTTCGCTCCTTGAAGATTCTCTAATGTTAGTAGTGTCTAATTCAATCTCAAACAACTTGATGCATTCAAGAAACTGTCCAAGTTTTTCAACATCATTTCCCAAACGATTTGTAATGCCTCCAACAAATGAGTATATATCCGAAAGTGCGCCGGAATTCCATTAAACATTGCTTATGTTGATGGAAGCTTTACAACCATTTTTCTCTAACTTGCACGTATGCAGATTTTTTTAGATCTTTTCTTCATCTCTTGATGCCTTAAATCATAGATATCATGTTGGTCCCTAAAGGGTCTAGAAGAGCTCAATAATAAGTAAACAATTTGTAGAAGGGGGGGGGGGGTTGAATACAAACACACAGATTTTGGTTTTTAAATTAGTTTATATATCATAAAAAAATTTACAGTTACCAGCGGAATAAGAACAAGTTTAAAACCTATTCTACTGTAACTAAGAAACACTAAGTTTAATGCACAAGAAGAAGGAAGAAAGAAATAAAGATGGTTTAGCTTAGAAGGAAGCAAGCATTTTTATGAAGAAGATATCTTCAACTTATTTATACCCGTTTGCATTTAATGCAAGACAAAAGGTATATGCCACCTGTCAAGCTTGGATAGGAAGCCTGTCCTTGATAATAAGACGGATGTTTTTGGCCGAATATGAACAGTACCATATCAGATATGATGGTGACATAAGAGACAATTTGTACGTCCTTTTCTGACAAGGTATTAGGTTTGACTTTTGTGCATCGAGGATAAGATCAATCTTTAATCTTGTAAAGGAAGCTTCATTTGATCGTTGATTATGAATCTTCAAGGATGAACTTCAGTATCGCTGAGACTTCACAACACTTCACACTTTGTTTAGATAATCGCTGCTATCACTGAACCGCTTCAGTTCACTTAGTTGATTATCTCTTTCTTCAGCTAGGGTCTTTGACTTTCGCTGAATGGTGTTCTGGTGTGGTAGCTGATCTTCAGGTCTTCAGAGATAAGCTTGTTGTTCCTTGATCTTCAGCGATCGCTGATGGTAATCAGCGTATGCTATTGCTGAATATTAACAGAAGCTTATACAATGGAATTTCACTAAGTATACAAAAGGAATCATATTCAAATCATCGAGAGGAGTTATGATCAACAATCTCCCCCTATTTGATTATGATTAAGCAACATAGGAAAATTGCTTTAAGAGACTAGTAAGGACTTAGGAAACATTTAAAGTAAAATTTGTAGGTACTAATATGTAAAGTCTTTTTCAGCTAGTCTATTATCTGAATTGAGTTTCATTTATAAGGATATGAAAGCACAATTTTTACAAATAAATAAGCATAAAGTACATTCACTGATTGAATTTTCAGAGTGAAAAATCAGTGAGTAAAAGATAGTTTAAAGAAAAATAGAACTCTTATGTTCATTGTCCCTTTTACTTTTTTCAGGGATCTTTTCAGTACATAGATGGAGTAAGGTACTCTGATTGAATTTCATTAAATATAATCTGAAGAAATTATAGTGAAATGAAATTACAACAATAAAAGTAAAGTACTTGTACACTGAAGGAATATTACAAATGAAATAGAAACCTATGACATAATTAGAGATGTTCTCATTTCTTCTTTGTAGCTCATTCTCATAAAGCGTTTTCTGTCGATTCATCATAGGGGTATCTGACCAGCAGCGCCATAGCATGATCTTTATGAGAGAGGATGGGGCCTTGCGAATTTCTTGGTTTCTGAAGAGTCCTAAGAACCCTTCATTATCCAAGAATACCATACCAGGTTCAGGTAGTGAGATGATTTCATCTTCTTCTTATCTTCGATCTTGAGGAAGAGAGGTACGTATCATTGAAATATCAGGGATTTCAAGATGACCAAGAATGCTATGATAATCAAATTTGGTTTTATGCTCATTTTTAGAGCTTGAACCACCTTCAGTAGTTGATCTTTTCTTCTTTGATGACTCAGGGAGAGGGGGAACTTGCACGTGTTGTGACATCCTTTGCAGCAACTGATCCAGTACTCTTTCCACCACTTCCTTGAATTTGGATTTGGAACCCTGAATGGCGTCTCTAATTTCTAACCATTCAGTGTATCCATAAATCCTTAAGAACTTTGCTTCTTCTTTCTCAGTTCTGTTTGTCATTGTCATTCTTACATATACCTTTGGACCACCTCTGTTGGAGTGTCGCCCTTGATTAGTTGCATGAATGATTTTGGCCTCAGATCTTCGAAATTTCAGTCTATCAGTGCACCAGTCAAGCTCTTTGTCTTTCTGAATTGTGGCTTCAGTGGATAGTGCACTTAGAATCTTCTGTTGAGCGAGGATTGGATATGCATTCAAGTTTTCCTGTGCAAGTTCTTTCTGTACAAGAGCTTCAGCGACCCTTTCACTCTTTTTCAATAGTTCCTTGGCCGCCTTATCTTTAGCAGAGTCTTCCCTGAGTAATTTCCTTGCTAAAGCAAGATCATTTTCAGTTTGCTTTGTCTTCTCATCCCTGATACGTTGTGCTTCCAATGCTTGTTCTCTCTCTTCGCTAGACAGAAAGTAGAATTCATCTACCATCCTTATTGGTACAGCGTCTATGGGTTCAGCTTGAGGCACCCTTATTCTTCTTGCTTCGAATTCCCTAAGGAATTTTATTCGCCTTTCTTCTTCTTCAGGCTCGCTTATGATCGGCTTTTGAACGCGACGCCTGGGAATAAGGCCCTCTTCTTCTTTACAGTCAGTTTCTATTATGTACATAAAATGCTTTTCGGAAGAAGGTTCCTTCCATAAAGTGGAGTCCTTTAGGGGACGGGGATCACTAAGGGAAGGAGAGGAGGAAAAAGATTTATCAGAGAGAGTTTTTGTAGGTGAAGGAGGTGTGGGGGTTTCAAAGAGAGGTGTAATATAAGGGATAAGAGGAAGAGATACCTCATTAGTGGTCTCCCCCTCAGATAATGGGATAGTGGCATCCAGATTTACCACTTCTTTTCTTTTGCCTGAGGGACCGGCTTGTCCCTGAGAGGGATGTTGTCCGTCCCCCAAAGGCTCTTGATGAGAGACTCCAGGCCTAGACATTCTGAAGTGCTCTAAGGCACTTCCAATGTCATCGTCATCTTCATCATCATCCATTCCCCCATAATGAGGGATAGGATCTTCTTCTTCTTCTTCATCATCTTTCTCAGCATCATCCTCATCTTCTTCAGCTTCAGCAGCCAACACTTCAGGGATGGAAGATCCCGTTCGCTGGATGTACGGAGAAATCTTTTCACCAGGGAACGTCCGGTTGTGCTCCGCAATGAGTTCATCTGCAAACTCTTTGGCACATCTCTCCCCTTCGATGTTATCAGGAGGTAGACAGTGCACCATCAGAGTGCGAACATTGGACTGATAGTCCTTGAGCTTCTTATCATTTCCCTGAAGCGTAGTCCGATCAGCAGTAGTGAAGGAGGAACTAGCCTCAGAGAGCTTGGTGAGCATCTGCATCATGTCGGATTGAGTCTTTTGAATAGATTCAAGGACGTTTGCCTGAGCAGCAACCTTCTGCTCTAAGTTGGACAGGTTCTGGCCAAGGACCCGGTTATCTTCCTTCAGAGACAAGACGTCAGAGATAAAGTTGCTGACGATGGTCTTGATTGCTGGAGTCCCAACGATGCGTCTGAAGATGAGTTCAACTGACGTATGAAGATTGTCAACCCTAGCCCTTGTTAGAGCACATTCCCTGACCTGATACTCAATAGCAGGGATGTAGGACTGGGAAGGACAATGGGAGGGAGTTCAGTGACTGGAGTAGGAAGCTTGGGAGCTGCCATTTCTGTCTTGACCTCTTGGAGCTTTGCAGCGCTGGGATGGCCCTGAGGAGACTTCCTCATTTCCTTGCTGAGAGGTGGAGCGCTGGTGGTGGTGGTTGTCGTTGTCGCTGAGGAGAAGAGAGGAGCGACACCTGATGATGACATAGATAAAGATGCCAAAAATGCATCTGGATTAGATGATGGATGACAAAATTTATTTAACTCCTTGAGAGTATCATGAGGATTACTCTCAGGGACTACGTTTGCAGAGGTAGTGTCTTGAGGATCACCAACCAGTGTCTAAGGGTGTCTGAGAGAGACACTCTAAGGTCCTTTTAAATTGGCCTTCCAAAACTCATATTGTCTAAAAAATATTGAGGTTTGGACTGCGTGTATTTCAGCATTATCAGGGATAGGGACAACTATTGCTGAGTCATGTGCTGAGGTGAGGACCAAAGGAGAAGAGAGAGAAGAAGTTAAGAAGGTTGTGAGAGTGGTGCCTGATCCAGCTTCAGCAGAGCTGGCTATAACACCCTCAGTGACATAAGTCCCTGATGGTGGAGGTAGTGCCGATGAAGCAACAACGGATGAAGAGACCGTTGAAGTGGCTGTGGCTGCTGTTGGTGTTGGTAGTACACCGAAATCAGAGAGAGTTGTCTTTTGAGAGACCATCTTCTTTGGCTTTTTGGTTGGGATGGTCTTTTTAGGACCATCGGTTGGTTGTTTCCTCTTAGCAGCAGCAGTGTCCTGGATGCTCGCTGTTGGGATGGGCAGCGAGGTAGACACAGAAAAAGGGGCTCCAATCACTTTCAGCATGTAAATCGTGAAAGGAGCATCACCTGGACGTTCCTCTATGTCCAGGGACTTCTTCCCCACCATGGAGAAGGAGTGGTCACCGACCTTCGGGTATTTCTCCCTGAAGGCAACTTCCAAGATTGTTGCGAAGAACCGTGGGTAGGGGATGACGGGGTGTCTGGTAGCAGCGTTGATGCGACTGACCATATCGCTGAAGATATAGTCAGCGTAGTTGAGGTTGTGGCTGGTGCAGAGAGAGAAGGCGAGATCTTGAAAGTGCTTGCTCGCTTGGTCATGCGAGCCAATCTTTGACCCAAGGCATTGGATCACCTGGGTAAAGATGTATTGCCAGCGAGCAGGCAATCTCTTCTTTTCCAGCTTTGAGCCCACCGTTTTCAATGATGGATTCTCCCAGGCATAGCCAATAGAGTCCAAGATGGCATCAATCTGCATCTTGGTAGGTTCAGCGCCCCATTGCGCATTCTTGGCGCGGGTAGGGAGACGAAGGGCCTTCCTCACAAATCCAGTAGTGAAAGAGAAGTATCCAAGGTCTGGAATCTTGAAGCCAATAGCAAAGAGCACGGTCCCCTTGTCCGTGGTGAGCGTGGTACAGTGAGTCGTGTACCAGAGAGCTTGAAGATGTGAGGAGATGCCCACTGGGTTGTGGACAAACGCGTACATCAGCGGGCACGCCGTGATGAAGGTAGCTCCTTCATTGAAGTGAGGGCGATCAGCGGGTATGTCGACCAATGCAATATAATTGCATGATTTGAATACAGCTTTCTCCATTGGGAAGTGGCAGGTTGGTGCAGCGACCAAAGTGTTGTCAACAGTAGCAGCAGAGGTTTCAGCAGTCTTACTTGCAGAAGCCATTTCTGTAGGAAAAATGGGAACACCAAAGAGATAAATCATGGTTTTATACATAAATGTATAAACCAGAGTTTGGTATAAAGAGTACCAAATGTAAGATTTCAAAGAAACAAGTATTTTGATGAACAAGATCAAAATGCTTGTGGTAAAAACAATAACATAAAAGATTATTGAAGAAAAAGTAGAAGATAATTAAACATGGATAAAACTTAAGAAGAAAGTCTTCTGTTCTAAGGAAAGAACTTAGAACAGGGTTTTGAAAATAGAAGAATTTTTGAGTTTTAATCCAGATTAAATTTATTTTCTTCCTAAAGTATGTTTTTATTTCATTTTAAGAAGATTAAAGATAAGAAGATGTGAAACAAGATGTTTCCAGTTTTAAGTAAAGGTTTAGATCAAAGCTTAGTTGTTTTCGAGAAGAAAAACGCACAAGTGTGTGTTCTTGGTGTTCTTGAGAAAGCTTGAAGATTTGAAGGTTCTTTTGCCTTTTGGGAGAGTTATGAAAGCGTAAAGAGGCAAATGAGGCAAAAGAATTGCTTAAATAGCATGAGGAGAGAGAAAGAAAGGAGTGCTAAACGACGGTTTTAGCTTTTTGAAAAAGAAATGATGACCTAGGGCACGTTCCAAGAAAGGAGTTGGAAGGGAAACGTCGCGGTCCGTCGTGTGTCAGAAAAAGATCTGACGTGTCCTTTTCTTATTTTTAAAATATTATAATGATAATTATCCATAAGGAAAGTATCATTATTAATTTAAAATCTTCATCAATGACAATAAAGGATTGTCAGTGAGAAGTTTTATTTTCAGAGATTCATTCTTTGATGAGAAAAGATATCAAAGAGTGATAAAGATTAGAAGATAATGCCTGAGGAGATGGCCCAGATATCGTTGAATCAGAGTTCAACGAATGGGAAGTTTGAAAGCTTTATTTGTATCACTTGTTGTAAGTCACTGAATAAAAAGTTATTCAGCGTTCAACATACCAAGTTCGCTGATAAGTAGATTGAATCTAGTTTCATCAAGAGGCTTGGTGAAAAGATTAGCGAGCTGATATTTAGTGGGTACAAAATGAAGCTCAACTTCACCATTCATCACATGATCTCTGATAAAGTGATATCGGATCTCAATGTGCTTGGTTTTGGAGTGAAGTACAGGGTTGTTAGCAATGGCAATAGTACTAGTACTATCACAATAAATAGGAATTTTAGAGAGCTTGAGATCGTAGTCTCTGAGTTGATTTCTCATCCAAAGGATTTGAGCACAACAACTACCAGCGGCTACATATTCAGCCTCAGCGGTGGAGGTGGACACTGAGTTTTGCTTTTTGCTTGTCCAACTGATTAACTTTCCACCTAGTAGCTGACACCCACCAGGGGTGCTCTTTCTATCTATCTTACAACCTGCAAAGTCACTGTCAGAATAACCAATAAGATCAAATCCTGTGCCTTTGGGATACCAAAGACCTAGATTTGGAGTTCCTTTCAGGTATCTGAATATTCTTTTTACAGCGATTAGATGGGATTCCTTCGGTTCAGCTTGATACCGAGCGCAGAGACATGTAGAATACATGATGTCAGGTCTACTCGCTGTAAGATACAGCAGTGATCCAATCATCCCACGATAGGCAGTGACATTGATTGGTTTCCCATTTGGATCCATGTTCAAAGTCAGAGGAGGCGCCATAGGGGTCTTCATCACTGAGCATTGATTCATGTCAAATTTATTCATCATGTCTTTAACATATTTGCTTTGACAAATAAAGATTCCTTTGTCAGATTGCTTTATATGCAAACCTAGAAAATACGTTAGTTCACCCATCATACTCATTTTATATTGCTTTTGCATTCTTGCAGCAAAATGAGTACACAATTTGGGTCTTGTGGAACCAAAGATAATGTCATCGACATATATCTGAGCGAGTATGGTATGACCTTTATATTTTCTTAAAAACAGGGTATGGTCAATTTTTCCACGAACAAATTTTTTTTTAAGAAGAAATTTAGAAAGGGTATCATACCAAGCTCGAGAAGCTTGTTTTAACCCGTAAAGAGATTTTTCAAGTTTGAAAACATAACCAGGATGGTTAGGGTCTGAGAAACCAGGGGGTTGTTCAACATAAACTTCCTCGCAGAGTTTTCCATTTAAAAAAGCACTTTTAACATCCATTTGAAAAACTTTGAAGTCTTTATGGGCAGCATAAGCTAAAAAGAGTCTTATGGCTTCTAAGCGAGCTACAGGTGCAAAGGTCTCATCATAGTCAATCCCCTCTTCCTGTCTATAACCTTGAGCCACAAGTCTAGCCTTATTGCGAATTATAGTCCCGTTTTCATCTAGCTTATTTCTGAAAACCCATTTGGTTCCTATGACAGTTTTATCAGAGGGTCTAGGAACAAGATTCCAAACTTTATTTCTACGAAATTCAGTTAGTTCTTCTTGCATAGCTGAAACCCAGCTAGGATCAGAGATAGCTTGATCTATCTTCTTAGGTTCAGAGAGAGAAATGAAGTTAACATAAAGACAAATATTACCTGTACCTCTACGTGTTTTGATACCTACATTGGGATCACCAATAATTTGATTTATTGGATGATTTGCAGTCCATCGCTGAGCTGGAGGTTGAGGAGAGAGATCAAGATCAACAGCAGATTCAGCGACTTGTTCTTCAGTTTCTGGAATAGGACTTGTTGTATCAACAACAGGTACATCATTTAAAATCAATTCAGGGGATTGATTTTCAGACGTAGTTTGGTTGTTCACTGAGAAATTTCCAAGAGAGGAATCAACAACAGGAATCTAATTCAGAGGAGTAACATTCATCCCTGAAGATGGATGATTGTCATTTGAAGGATTTACAGGGATTTCGTCATCACATGCTTCAGCAGGAGGTTGATTGCTGAAATACGTTTCAGGTTCCCCATAATGAGATCTCATCCAAGCATTAAATTCTTCATCATCATCATGAGTATGAGAAGTATGAATGGGACGAGATTCATCAAAGTTAACATGCATGGATTCTTCAACATGTTGTCTTCTTTTGTTGAAGACTCTGAAAGACTTAGATATAGAGGAGTATCCAAGAAATACACCATCGTCAGCTTTTGGATCAAACTTACCCAAATGATCTCTGTCATTCAGAATGTAACATTTGCATCCAAAAATATGGAAATATTTCAGAGTAGGTCTTCTCCCATTAAACAATTCATAGGGGGTCTTCTTAAATCGCTTAACTATTAGGGATCGATTTTGAGTGAAGCACGCTGTGTTGACCGCTTCAGCCCAGAGCCGAGTAGGTAGATGCGATTCGCTGAGCATTGAGCGAGCCGCTTCAATGATAGTTCGATTTCTTCTTTCAGCAACACCGTTTTGCTGAGGAGTTCTTACTGAGGAAAAGTTGTGAGAGATGCCTTTTTCTTCAAAGAAATTCACCAGAGTGTTGTTTTTGAATTCAGTACCAAGATCACTTCTTATGGAAAGAACAATCAGATTATTCAGAACTTCCATCTTTTTGATAAAAGAAATTATCATTTCAGGGGTATCACTTTTGGATCGAAGGAAGAACACCCATGTGTATCTGGAGTATTCATCAACAATCACCAAAGTATATTTCTTTCCAGAAATAGATTGGACATTGACCGGTCCAAATAGATCCATATGGAGTAGCTGAAGAGGAGCAGTCACTGAAGAAATTTGCTTTGACATGAAGGAGGCTTTTGTCAGCTTTCCCTTTTCACACGCTGAACAAAGAGATTCCTTTGTAAATGTATGATTTGGGTGGTCTCTAACTAGATCTTTTTGAGACAATTCATTTATTGTCTTAAAGTTGAGGTGAGAGAGTCTTTTATGCCATAACCAGTTTATGTCAGTGGATGCTTTAGAGATAAAGCACATGTTCTCAGAGTGAGAACTATTCATATTAATGACATACACATTTTCCACTCTTTTTCCTGTTAGGGCAAGCTTATCATTTCCGTCAGTGACAGCACATCTATTCTTTAAGAATAGAACTTTGAAGTCTTTGTCACATAATTGAGTAACGCTCAAAAGATTGTGCTTTAGTCCCTCAACGTAGGCAACACGAGAAAACGATGTGGCTCCGTTGGATAGAATTCCATAACCTTTAGTGTATCATTTGCCATTTCCACCAAAGGTCACTGATGGACCAACTTCTTCTTTGTAATCAGAGAGCAGAGATTTTCTGCCAGTCATATGCCTTGAGCATCCGCTATCAACATACCAGATACCTTTGGCACTCTGCATACAACAAAAGATTAATTGTTTAAAGGTACCCATACTACTATGGGTCCTGCTTGGTTAGATAAAGGATTGGCGGAGGAGCTACTAGCTGAAGAACTCTCTTCAGTGGATATCTTCACCTTTGTTGGTTTTGCAACCTTGGTGGATTTCACTCTCGCTGATTTATCAGCTTGAGCTACTTTCTTCCATGAGCTAGCTTATCAGCTCTAGTAGCGTTAGGACATTTACTTGCAATGTGGGTAGTTTCACCACAGTGATAGCACTTCCTATATTTAAAGGGTTTGGAATTCAGAGAGAAAGGAGGAACTTTTTCAGGGATAGGACCAAGAATTCCTTTATCCATAGTCCTTGGAGGTATGGCAACCTTTTCAAGGGTAGGAGTGAGATCTATCTTAATTCTAGGGGTTGGTCTCTGAGAAAAGTCAGAGCCCTTCTTTCCAGATTTAGAACTTCTCACTGAATTTATCTCTTAGAATTTATCACGGGAAACTTCTCTTTAATAGAAGAGGAAGAAGTTGAAGAAGGTGGATCAGGGATAGAAGAAACAAACATTCCAAATTTGAGCATGGAACGATCATTCTCTGATTCTTCCTTTTCAGGGTTAAAGCCTAACCCACTTCTTACTTTCATAGGTATTTGGGCATTGATGATCTTATTTACTTTTTCAGAAGCTTTACATCATCCTTTGATGGTTGCCTTTTCAGACTTAAGATCAGCGATAGCCTTTTCCCTATCAGCAATAGCTTGCTGCTTCTCGATGCTTATGGTTTGATTTGCAAAGACTTGGTCCTTGAGAGTTTCCTCAATTTTAGAAAGTTCTTTGATTCTTATATGGCAATTTTTTAATTGCTCAGACAAATCAGTGTTAATTTTCTCGTCCTTAATCTTTCCATTTAAAGCGTTATAAAAATCAACAGTCATAGCATCGAGGGCTGACAAGTTATCGCTTTCAGAGAGTAAAGAGATAGAGGGAATGGTTACCTGAGTAGAAGGGGACTCAGAGGAAGAAGTTTCTGTAGCTTCTTCAGCGTCCTCTATTCTTGCCATCAGACACAAGAAGGCAAGATCTTCTTCATCAGAGCCAGACTCTTCAGAGGTCTTGGCTCAGTCATCTTCAGCGTCCCAATCAACTTCTTCAGCGATAAGGCCTTTACCTTTTTGCTGGTATTTCTTCAGATCCTTGTATTTGTTTTTTAATTTCAAATATTTCTCCTTTTTATCAGAGGTCTGGGAGGTGGTAGGAGCTGCAACTTTCTTTGATCTACATTCACTTGCGAAGTGACCTTTTCGCTGACAGTTGAAGAATATAGCTGAGGCTTTCTTAGCGGGCATTGTCTTTTGCTTTCCAGAGTCAGAGAGATTTGAAGGTTTTCGAAAGTTGCTCTTTCTAGCGAATCTTTTAAAATTATTTGTTAAGAGAGCTAGAGAGTTATCAAACTCAGAGATGTCAGCATCAGTGAGTTAATCTTCTGAATCAGTTTGACCTAATTCAGTGATGGAGGTAATAGTGGAAGAAGAAACATTTTTAGGAGAAGTTTCCTCTGAAGTCACAAGTGCCAAAGAAGTACTTTTGGCACCTTTGAGTTCATTTATGAGGTTCTTCCTCAGAAGTTGAGATTGTTCCTCATTTAAGAGCATTCCATATAAAGCACTTAAGGACAGAGTTTCAAGATTCTTTGAAAACTTTAAACATGTAGTGTACACTTCCCATTGATCGGGTAGTTCCTCCATGAATTTGGTCAGTATTTCAGCGTTAGAGTACGCTCTGTTTACTGATTTAAGATCAATCAACAAACAGTTGAAACACTGGTGAATTTGAGAAAGAGATTCCCCTTTATGATACATAAAACTCTCATATTGTCTTACAAGGTTTATGCACCTCGTGACTTGTACTTTAGAGGTTCCTTCATATTGGATACATAGAGTATCCCACATGGCCTTAGAAGTCCTCATTTTCATAACAGAATGATAGACTTCATCTGGTAAAGACGTTGTTATTATAGATCTAGCTTTAGCATCAATAGCAATTTCTTTCTTATCTTCTTCAGTCCATCGATTAGGAGTTTTAATGATACTCCTTTCAGGGATGGCTAGAGTAGTAGTGGTGGCAGGAACACCAGCTACAATAGTTGTAGGTACAAATGGTCCGTTTTCTAGATAGTAGGGGATCTTTGGGTCAGATCCTTCTAGAAACAGAGACATTCTTTCCTTCCATAATGGAAAATTATCATGGCTAAATATTGGAGGTTTAGCTAAAGATCCATTATCCTTGTAGTTTGTATTAGGGTTAGACATTTTAAAATAGTTTATAAGAATAATATTTTAAGGATAAAAGAAGCAAACACTGCTCTGATACCACTTGTTGGTCCCTGAAGGGTCTACAAGAGCTCAATAATAAGATACCACTTGTTGGTCCCTAAATTAGTTTATATATCATAAACAAATTTACAGTTACAAGCGGAATAAGAACAAGTTTAAAACCTATTATATTGTAACTAAGAAACTCTAAGTTTGATGCATAAGAAGAAGGAAGAAAAAAATAAAGAGGGTTTAGGTTAGAAGGAAGCATGCATTTTTATGAAGAAGATATCTTGAACTTATTTATATCCGTTTGCATTTAATGCAAGACAAAAGGTATACGCCATGTGTCAAGCTCGGATAGGAAGCCTGTCCTTGCTAATAAGACAGCCATGTTTTTGGCCGAATATGAACAGTACCATATCAGATATGATGGGGACATAAGAGACAATTCGTACATCCTTTTCTGACAAGGTATTAGGTTTGACTTTTGTGCATCGAGGATAAGATCAATCTTTAATCTTGTAAAGGAAGCTTCATTTGATCACTGATTCTGAATCTTCATGGATGAACTTCAGTATCGCTGAGGCTTCACAAGACTTCACACTTTGATTAGATAATCGCTGCTATTCTGAACCGCTTCAGTTCACTTAGCTGATTATCTCTTTCTTCAGCTAGGGTCTTTGACCTTCACTGAATGGTCTTCTGGTGTGATAGCTGATCTTTAGGTCTTTAGAGATAAGCTTGTTGTTCCTTGATCTTCAGCGATCGCTGATGGTAATCAGCGTATGCTATCGCTGAATATTAACAGAAGCTTATACAATGGAATTTCACTAAGTATACAAAAGGAATCATATTCAAATCATCGAGAGGAGTTATGATCAACATATCTTGATGGCACAATATTCCATAAAGCTCAAATTAAGACATGTAGAAGTTATGGTATCATCTTCCTCGTCGAAAAGTACCCGTAATAAGAAGGAAACAAATAATTGAAGATTTAATATTTCGTAGCTTCACAACGTGGATGTTGTGAAGGTAATTGTTTATCAATTGATAGTTGAAGTTCGTTTTTTATCTTTGTCTTCGATTTACTATCTAATGACATTAACTTTGTATGTACAACCACTAATGTCAAGTAAACCGAACAAACTTAACATTCTACGTTAAGTTGAGGGGTTGGGTTCACGTGAGACCAACCTGTTTACGTGAGGCCACATTTTTCACTTGAAACTTCACAGTAAAATACTATGAAGGTAAAAAAAATCGAACCTTCACAGCAAAAACACTGTGAAGATTACCTTCACAATGTTTTGCTGTGAAGTTTCAAGTATAAAAAAAACTGGTCTCACGGATCTTACGAAAATAGGTTGGTCTCACTTGATCCCAAGTCTTAATTTGATACAAGTATTTAATTTTATCAAGTAACCTTCACAGAGATGTGTTGTGAAGTTCCAATATTATAATTTACTTGAACTTCACATTCGACTTGTAATTCAATCTCAAACGACTTGTATAGTACTGAATTTAGAATTCATCAAAAATATACCTTAAATTCTCTTTTCTTTCTTTCCCTCTGTCGTAAACAACATAATTTTCTCGATGTTGATCATGTCCATACTGATGCAACAATCTCTCGTTGAACATCATAAAATATTTCATGTGTGTAAACTTCTGCTGCATGTTTCTCTATTTGAAGAGGGGTCTCCATCACAGGTTTTGTCAACCTTGTCTCATGATCAAGTAACCTTTGTGTATCTATTGAAGTCTCAAGGCGACTGAAAAAGTACCCGTGTGTTGATTTCCAATTTGAATTTTGGCCAAACAAGTAGTTTTCACTTTCTGATCTTGAAGTGGTCTTCATGAGTGCAAACACTTGATATCCCTATAAAGTCGGGATCCATCTGTTCGGAGTGTCAAACATATCACACAACTACATATGAACCGCCAATTTGTATTCCACCAAAAGTGACATCCATTGTTCTTCAAATTGTATTGGTTCAATGTATACATCCAAAACAAGATTATTAAAATGAGATTGACAACTCCATCATCATTAATTTGAGATCCAATCTACAAAACATGATGAAGTATAGTTAAACGAAGTGTTATCAAAATGAAAAAGACCCATGTGATCGAATTAAGTTGATTATGTAGCGTGTGCATTTAGTTTATATTACCTTCACATAAAATGTTTGAACTTTTCACAACAGACAATGAAACTTCATTATAAGTTTGTTATAAAGGTTAATGAAATTTACATGAAGGTAAGTTTAATGTGTTAAATTAAGTCATTACCTATAAACCTTTACACAAGTTATACTTATTTCAAGTTTAGTTGATAATACCTTGACATAAATTGGTTGAAACTTCACCAGTAAGTTTTCCGTGAAGATTTATGCAATTTACATTCAAGTAAGTTTTCCGTGAAGATTTATGCAATTTACATGCAAGTAAGTTTTCCGTGAAGATTTATGCAATTTGCATGCAAGTAATTTAGCCGTGAAGATTTATGCAATTTTTATGTGTTTACCATCACCAAAAAGATAGTTAGAAGCTATCAAAAGAAATCTTTACAGAGCAAAAGGCACAATTGTTACTTTCTTGCATATTGAACGATGAAAGAAGGTGGGTTGTTCATTGAATATCCAAGCATCTATACCATTTTTTTGCATTTTCTTTTAATAGAAAATGAAAGCTTGTTTTTTGATGACTAAATAATTGAATACACGTATGAACATGTAATCCTTTATTTTTCTTTATATACAACTAATCCTACACTAGAACAATGTTCACATGTATCAAGCTACCAAACCAATTAAATTTATTATCATGGTAGTTTTCCTTCTTATCCATAAAGTCTACAGTCTCCATCCCAAGGTTATGGTATCCAAGAAATAAAGTATAACTATACGCAGCAACCAACTTGTTATCTATAGAGTGCACCCTAGTGTTATGGCCATGGTTATTATGAAGCTAACCAGGGTATGCCTAACATCCATATGGAGCATATGGTCCTATGGTTTAGATTTCCATCAAGATGATATTATGATACATGTATATGCAACCTCTAGTTACGGTTAGTATCCTAGTAGAACTAACCAGATTATGAACAATATGTCCTACCACAATCAGATGGTTACTTGTGCGATGCTAAATTGTATTTAGGGGCTGAAATGTAACACCCTAAAATTTAAAGCAAATTTAAACCGAAAAGTAAATGTGGAATTAAATAAAATCATCCAATAAGTGGGGAATCAGTATGGGAGTTTACCACATAAAACGGATACTAAAACAACAACCTATTAATCTACATAAACAAGAACATAGATTATGTTCGGGTGTTGCCAATATCTCCAAAATAACGATTCTAGTATTTCCAATAATATCCCAAAAAGAATGCCTTCATTGGCACTTCACTCCGCTCCACTCTAAGGAGCCCATCAACCCGATCACCTGCTAAACAACATTTAAGATCAAGTGTTAGGCTTACGCCTAATGAGAACAAACAGTTAAATGGATAAAGCAGTAAAATATTTTAAAAGCAGGTGTGTTATACTTTATCCCATTTAACTTGACTTGAAAGCTTACTCTTGGTGAGCAATGATCTTTTAAAACAATCGGGGGAGATCCGATATTACCATTAGTCGTGACGGAACCCAAGGTAGGCCACGTACCAATGTTATAGAGCGGCACATAAAGGTCTGGTAGCCTTTGACATCAACCACAATACAATCTTTAGTCATTTGTACACATAAGCTCAAGCTTCAATAATTGCACGCTAAACCACAATGCATATTTCGAGAGAGTGAAAGGATAGTTTGGAAATTACACAATTTATCACAATGCTTATTTCCAATTTAAAAGTGGGTTCATTCTATCCTTCACAATATTAAATTACGGACTCTTATGTCTATGGATCCATATCATACTAGTATAATAATCAACGACATCAAACGAGACGTATTGATATTGTTCCAAACACTGAAAACCTTTATATATATATATATATACATTTTGCTTTTGAATACGCATTTTACCGAAAGGTAGGTCAAACCATTTTAGTTCTAAAATCAAAGATTATCTCATCATAGAACTTTTCCAAGTGTTATAAACCTTTATTCCTCATTTTGACCTAAAAATTTCCAAACTTAACCCAAATACAAAATGCTTGAAATCGTAAGCCTAAGATCAGTGAATACAACATTTATAACAAGTATTTGAGTTTATAAATTTTGGATTTGAACTCCTAAGCTAGGGTTTAGTAAAACCCTAGAAAAGTCTCTAAAGATGGAGGTGGTGGAACTTGATGAGAGTGATGAAGAACACCATCACTTGGCACTTGAACCTTTGATCTTTGATTTGAATCTTCCACTTTTATGAAACACTAAATGGTTTGGGATAAGGTAGATGAGAGCCTTCAATACTTTAAAATCGCACCTATATGGGAGAGGCCAAAACACGTTTTGATATCTGATAAAATGAGAAGTCCAGGCTGAATATCGCACTTAAACACACATCTGGGCACGTCGGGCGATGATGCCCTGCGATCATGACAAGGCATGATATCCTTTCATGATCGCACCACCTGTACCGAGGGTTTTGGAGCTGAAAATCGACTTTTGTTGTGTCCGGCGATCATGATTATGCGATCATGACATGGCATAATCGCCTGTCATGATCGCGAGATGTGTACCGAGAGACGACTATATTTTTTTCCTATCAGATGCCTCCTGCGATCTTGGCATGCGATCATGACATGGCAAGATAACCTGTCATGATCTCCGAGATGGTACCGAGGCCAAATTCGGTTTCGTTTTCGTTCCTTTCTTCCGATCTATTGCTACCCAACATTAGCTCCTTGGAACACTTCATCTAACTAGAAAAATACCATGATATTAGGATGTGAAATTCATTATCTTATATACAAAAATTCCGGGTGTTACAATCCTCCCACCCTTGAAAATTTCGTCCTCGAAATTTTTGATGCCCTGCGATCATGACAAGGCATTATCTCCTGTCATGATCGCACCACCTGTACCGAGAGTTTTGGAGCTGAAAATCCACTTCTGTTGTGTCCGGCGATCATGACTATGCGATCATGACATGGCATAATCGCCTGTCATGATCGCGAGATGTGTACCGAGAGATGACTATATTTTTTTTCTATCAGATGCCTCCTGCGATCTTGCCATGCGATTATGACATGGCAAGATAGCCTGTCATGATCTCCAAGAAGGTACCGAGGCCAAATTTGGTTTTGTTTTCGTTCCTTTCTTCTGATCTATTGTTACCCAACATTAGCTCCTTGGAACACTTCATCTAACTATAAAATACCATGATATTAGGATGTGAAATTCATTATCTTATATACAAAAATTCCGGGTGTTACAATCCTCCCACCCTTGGAACTAATTTCGTCCTCGAAATTTTTCAATCTAAGCGAACAAGTGAGGATATCTTCTCTTCATGTCCTCTTCCGCTTCCCATGTCACGTTCGACCCTCGGTGATGCTTCCATTGGATCTTTACCATGAGAATTTCCTTGTGACGAAGCATTTTTTTATTTTCTTTCCAAAATTGCTTCCGGCTCTTCCACGCAACGACTATCATCGACACGAATCTCCGAGAGAGGTATTACACTCTCTTCTTACGCTAAACATTTCCTCAAGTAACATATGTGGAATGTAGGATGTATGCTAGCCATTTCTTGCCGTCCCACTCTTTCCAAGATTTTAAACGGTCCTAGGAAAAAAGGGCTAAGCTTCCCACGCTTCCCAAACCTTATAATACCCTTCCAAGGGGATACCTTAAGCATAACCCGCTCCCCTACTTGAAATTCCATGGGTCTCCTCTTCTTATCGGTGTAACTCTTTTGACGGTCTTGAGCTGCCTTTAGCCGCTCACGAATGCATTTCACTTTGTCGGTCGTCTCTTGCATAATTTCGGGACCGGTAAATTGTTTCTCACCCGCTTCCAACCAACACACCGGTGTTCTATATTTCCTTCCATACAAGGCTTCAAATGGTGTCATCCCAATGCTAGAATGGTAGCTATTATTGTAGGCAAACTCCACGAGTGGTAGTGCGAGTCCCAACTCCCACCAAAATTGATGACACACGATCTAAGTATATCTTTGAGAGTTTGAATGGTCCTCTCACATAGATCATCGGTTTGGGGATGGTATGCGGTACTTAAGTGAATTTTGGTGCCTAATCCCTTTTGCAATCTTTCCCAAAAATTTAAGGTGACCCGACTATCTCAATCCGACACGATAGTCAAAGCCACACCATGTCTTGAAGCAATCTCATTCACATATAACTTAGCAAGTTTATCCACAGGTACGGTTTCCCGCATTGCTAAGAAATGAGCACTTTTTGTCAACCGATCTACCACTACCCATATGGTATCTTGACCTTTCCGGGTCTTTGGTAATTTAATGACGAAGTCCATAGTAAGGTGCTCCCATTTCCATTCAGGAATTTCCAGTGATTGAAGGCTTCCATATGGTCGTTGATGTTTCGCTTTCACTTGCAAACACGTCACACACCTTTCTACATAATTGGCCACATCCAACTTCATAACGGGCCACCAATAAGTCAGCTTCAAGTCTCTATACATTTTGGTTCTACCCGGATGAATGGAATATTTTGACTTGTGCGCGTCCTCTAAAAGTAACTCATGGTTACCCCCAATATTGGGCACCCAAATACGACCTTGAAACAACCTCAAACCACGACCATCTTCCATCAATAGTAGTTGTTGCTTCACCATCACTCCATTCTTGAGGTTTTCTTCTAAGAGTGCCTCCGTTTGGGATACCTTGATCCGGTCAATCAAGCTAGACACCGCATCAATTCGTGTAAGCACGACACACGTTCCACTACGGTACTCCTTTCGGCTCAAGGCATCCACTACCACGTTGGCTTTACCCGGATGGTAAAGTAACTCACAATCATAATCCTTGACTAGTTCGAGCCAACGTCGTTGCCTCATATTTAACTCCTTTTGATCAAAGACATACTTTAAACTTTTGTGGTCGGAGAGAGTGCATTTGGTACCATAAAGATAATGCCGCCACAATTTTAAAGCAAAAACTACCACTGCTAACTCCAAATCATGGGTAGGATAATTCTTCTCGTGATCCTTGAGTTGTCTTGATGCATATGCAATCACCTTGCCTCTTTTCATCAATACACAACCTAAACCCATTTTTGATGCATCACTATATACCACAAAATCTTCGGATCCCTCCGGTAAAGAATGGATCGGAGCTTCACATAACTTCTTTTGGAGAGTCCGAAAGGCTTTCTCTTGCTTTTCGGTCCAAACAAACTTCACGTTCTTCTTTGTTAAAGCCTTCAAGGAAGAAGCAACCTTAGAGAAATCTTGAATAAATCTTCTATAATAGCCCACCAAGCCTACAAAGCTTCGAATTTCGGATGGAATCTTTGGCGGTTCCCAGTTCATCATGGCTTCAATTTTGGAGGGGTCAACTTTTACTCCGGCTTGAATGACAACGTTACTCAAGAATTGGACTTCCCTCAACCAAAAGTCACATTTAGAGAATTTAGCATACAACTTTTCCTCTCTCAAAACTTCAAGAACTTCCCGGAGGTGTTGCTCATGATCAGACTCTTCTTTAGAATACACGAGTATGTCGTCAATAAATACAATCACCGACTTGTCAAGGAAAGGTCTACATACCCGATTCATCAAATCCATAAATACCGTCGGTGCATTCGTCAAGCCAAAGGGCATAACTAGAAACTCGTAGTGGCCATAACGTGTCCTAAACGCCGTCTTTGCCACATCATCTTCCCTCACCTTTACTTGGTGATAACCCGAACGAAGATCGATCTTTGAGAAACAACTCGCTCCTTGAAGTTGATCAAAGAGATCATCTATCCTTGGGAGTGGGTATTTTTTTCTATATGGTTGCTTTATTTGATTCTCTATAATCAATACACATCCTCATTGTGCCATCTTTCTTCTTCACGAATAAAACTGGCGCTCCCCATGGTGACGAACTTGGTCTCATAAAACCCTTTTCTAAGAGATCTTGTAGTTGTGACATCATTTCTTGCATCGCGGATGGTGCCAACCGATAAGGTGCTCTAGCTATTGGAGCGGCTCCCGGTACAAGGTCTATACGGAACTCTACTTGCCTATCGGGTGGCAAACCGGGCAAATCTTCGGGAAAGACATCCGGGAACTCATTAACAATTCGAACGTCTTCAAGCTTTTTCTTTTCTAACTTAGCATCCATAACATAAGACAAAAATGAGGGGCACCCTTTGGCTTGACACTTGCGTGCCTTTGCCAAAGTCAATAATGCAACCTCACCACTTCTTCTCTCCCCGTAGACTACCACCATGCCATCATCCGGTAACGGAATTCAGATTAATTTCTTAGAGCAAATAACTTCATTTTGATTTGTAGCCAACCAATCCATCCCAATCACTACATTGAAACCTCCTATTTCCATAGGTAAGAGGTTTACCGAAAATTGCTTTTCTTCAATTTCCAAGGTACAATTTCTAAGAACGTCCCGAACTATAACTTTCCTACCATCGGCTATTTCAACAATATAAGCATCGTCTAAAGTGCTAATAGGAAGAAGAAGTTTTAGGTAGAAAGAAGTGACACATAGGAGAAAGTAGCACCGGAATCAAAAAGAATATGAGCGGGTACGGAGTTAAAAAGGAACGTACCTGACACGACGTCCGTCGCCACTTTCACCTACTCCGTGATCATCTTGAACGCTCTTCCCGTAGCTTTAGGGGTGTCTTCTCTCCTCCCTTGGCTTCCTCCCGATTTTAGCTTTCGGCAATCCCTTTTGAAGTGCCCCGACTCCTTGCATTCAAAACAAACGAGTCCTTTGACGGGTTCTGGCCCGTCTTTCCACATTTGAAAAAAGTCTAGGTTTGGGGTCGACATGAGCCGTGGTGCTTGCTCTTGCACTTCTGACACCACCTAGCCTCTTGCCTAGAGTTTAATCCACGGTTGTTGTTGTTGTTGTTGTTGTTAACGTTTGACTTTTTGGAAGGCATAGAGTTGCCCTCCCACTTTCTCTTCCCTCCAACTATCTTCCTTTCTTCTTTACCTAACTCGTAGGTATCCTCTACCATTTGAGCATGATCGATGGCCTCCTTTTGGGTAGAGGTCCTCGCCATTTTAACCATTGCCATCATGTCGGATGGCAATCCTTTGATGTAAGCCTTCATCCTTTCCTTCTTAGTTGAAGCCGCATAGTCTACTAGGTTCAACTTTTCCACAAACAGTTCTGTATACTCCATCACAGTCTTATCTCCTTTCTTGAGAGCTCGGAATTCATCCACAATACGATTGATGGCTCTTACGTTGCATTATTCTTCCAAAACTTTTGCCTTGAACATCTCCCAAGTAAGCATTGAGAAGATGATCGGGCCAAGAGTTTTGATGGTGATGTTCCACCAAGTTAAGGCCGCGCCTCTTAGCATTTGTGAGGCAAACTTCACTTTTTGTTTTTCTTCACATTCGCTCGAGCCAAAAGCTTGCTCGATCTCTTGCAACCAATACATGCAATCCACCGGGTTGGCTGATCCGAAGAATTCGGGTGGTTTGGAGCATATAAAGGTTTTGTATGAACAACCCTTTGTCGCCCTCCTTACCTCCGTCACGGGTGCCTCTTCAGTGATGGGACCAGTCCCATTTCCTCCAGAACCTTCCACTTGGTTCTCAGCAGTCACTTCATGCCTTCAATAATTGGCATCCTTTTCCTCAAACATCTTGAGGACTGCCTCGTGCTGTTGAGTCAAAAGAGAATTCACCGTGTGTAACAACCAGACTTGGAGTTCATCTTGAGGACCCGCCTCCACCATTAGAGGACCTCCCGCGTTAAGGTTAAGTGGTGGTATAGTAACTAATCTAGGCGCGCCTATATTTGTAAGAGAAGGATAATCGGAGGTGGTTGAGTGACCTTCACTGTCGCTAATGGGTCGGGATTTGTAACACTGATATTTGCGCCTTCAGCTTCGTTCCGCGATCGAGTACGCGTGTTCAGCATCTTAGTTTGTCAAGATGGTAGAGTAGGAATAAGACATGGCCAACATAATACGTATAACACATTCACCAATCATCGCAACAATAGTAAAATAAGAATACTCAGAATACAATGTACCCAAAAAAGCATTAGCTACGTTATATCTTGGATATATCATACACATAAGAATTCCTATTAGCAAAGTCACATTTCATGATTAGCGTATTTCCTTCGACTCTAAAGCTCTCCTATCTCAAGAGTGTCTACCCATGCTCACAAATCAATACTTAAAGTCTCAGCTTAAGTCTAGTCATCTTAAGTTCATACCTAGTTCGCTTAAACTAGAGCTCTGATACCAACTTGTAACACCCTAAAATTTAGAGCAAATTTAAAACGAAAAGTAAATGCGGAATTAAATAAAATCATCCAATAAGTGGGGAATGAGTATGGGAGCTTACAACATAAAACGGATACTAAATTAATAACCTATTAATCTACATAAACAAGAATACAGATTATGTTCGGGTGTTAAAATAACGACTCTAGTATCTCCAATAATTACACTCTAACGTGTATTTCCCAAAAAGAATGCCTTCACCGGCACTTCATTCCGCTCCACTCTAAGGAGCCCCATCAACCCGATCACATGTTAAACAACATTTAAGATCAAGTGTTAGGCTTACGCCTAGTGAGAACAAACAGTTAAATTGATAAAGCAGTAAAATATTTTAGACGCAGGTGTGGTATACTTTATCCAATTTAACTTGACTTGAAGGCTTACTCGTGGTGATCAAAGATCTTTTAAAACAGTCGGGGGAGATCCGATATTACCATTAGTCGTGACGGAATCCAATGTAGGCCATGCACCAATGTTATAGAGCGGCACATAAAGGTCTAACAGCCATTGGCATCAACTACAATACAGTCTTTAGTCATTTGTACACATAAGCACAAGCCTCAAGAATTGCACGCTAAACCACAATGCATATTCCGAGAGAGTGAAAGGATGGTTTGGAAATTACACAATTTATCACATTGTCTATTTCCAATTTAAAAGTGGGTTCATTCTATCCTTCATAACATTAAATTACCGAATTTTATGCCTATGGATCCATATCATACTAGTCTAATAATCAACGACATCAAACGAGACGTATTGATAGTGTTCCAAACACTTAAAACCTTTATATAAACATTTCCCTTTTGAAATACGCATTTTACCGAAAGTTAGGTCAAACCATTTTAGTTCTAAAATCAAAGATTATCTCATCATAGAACCTTTCCAAGTGTTATAAACTATTTATGATACTCGTATCATCCTTTATAACAAAATACGCAAATTTCTCATTTTGACCTAAAAATTTCCAAACTTAACCCACATACAAACTACTTGAAATCGTAAGCTTAAGATCAGTAAATACAACATTTATAACAAGTATTTGAGTTTATAATGTTTGGATTTGAACTCACAAGCTAGGGTTTGGTAAAACCCTAGAAAAATCTCTAAAGATGGAGGTGATGGAGCTTGATGAGAGTGATGAAGAACACCACCACTTGGCACTTGAACCTTTGATCTGTGATTTGAATCTTCCACTTTAAAGAAACAATAAATGGTTTGGGATGAGGTAGATGAGAGCCTTCAATGCTCTAAAATCGCACCTATATTGGAGAGGCCAAAACACGTTTTTGATATCTGATAAAATGAGAAGTCCAGGCTGAAAATCGCACTTAAACACACATCTGGGCACGTTGGGCGATGATGCCCTGCGATCATGACAAGGCATAATCGCCTGTCATGATCGCACCACCTGTACCATGAGCTTTGAAGCTGAAAATCGACTTTTGTTGTGTCCGGCGATGATGACTATGCGATCATGACATTGCATAATCGCCTGTCATGATCGCACCACTTGTACCGTGAGTTTTGGAGCTGAAAATCGACTTCTGTTGTGTCCGGCGATGATGACTATGCGATCATGACATGGCATAATCGCCTGTCATGATCGCGAGATGTGTACCGAGAGACGACTATATTTTTTTTCCTATCTGATGCCTCCTGCGATCTTGCCATGCGATCATGACATGGCAAAATAGCCTATCATGATCGCCGAGATGGTACCGAGGCCAAATTCGGTTTCGGTTTTCGTTTCTTTCTTTCGATCCATTGCTACCCAACATTAGATCCTTGGAACACTTCATCTAACTAGAAAATACCATGATATTAGGATGTGAAATTCATTATCTTATATACAAAAATTTTGTGTGTTACATGAAATGTGTGCCTAAACTTTAGAGTTAAGATATTGTTTAAAGAATACAGGCATATTCAGTTTAAGAACCTTCACAATGAAAACAATCAATCAAAAGAAACAAATGACCTTGATTACATTGTTTTCCATCGTAAGCATCATTCGGGATGCTCTCGAGGTTATCTTCATTAGACAATCTATTCCCTAAAATCAAAATATGTAAAAACATTCATTGGGAAGTTTTGAATATTTGCATTCAGTTATTGAAACTTTACAACGAAAATACTTATTCAAAATAAATTTATGACCTTGATTACATTGTGCATTGTTGAAAGCATCATTCAAGATAGTATGGTCATCCGCTTCATTAAACATTCTTTTACCTGAAATTATAGTATGTAAACCCTAGATTAAAGCACACGTTCTTACAAATACATATATTGAAGTACAGAAAGAAGTAAAATTAAAGAAACCTCATAATTAAACCAAATTTTAAAGAAGAGAAAGATGGTAAATTAAAGAAATACATTTCATGTAGTCGTATGGGTAGATAATTTAGACAATTGAAGTTGAAATCGATGACAATTGAAGTTGAAATCGAGAGAAGATTAGTTGATGTAGTCGTATGGTTAGATAATCTATACAATCGACGATTAATCAATTTGAGAAAAGACTTGACAAACATAACCAAAAAATCAATTAAGATTTAGTTAGAGAGAGTAATCGAACCCAATGGAGGTGCAATCGATCAGAATTTGTCGCCGGAGAGTGAAGCAGCGGATGGAAGATGACGCCCGAAGTTGGAGCATGAGGGTTGTCTTTCTTTGATCTTGGGAGAATTAAAAAAAAGAGGGTTTTAGGTCAAAAATACCCTTTTATGTGTAACATGTTGAAAGAATTAGAACCATCAGATCAATCAAGCCTAAAAGTGATCAATGGTTTGAAGTTGGTCTTACGAGTCTCACGAAAAACTTTTGGTCTTACTGGAACCCAACCCTATATATATATATATAGACTTGGGAGCACGTGAGACCAGCCTGTTTCCGTGAGACAACCTTTTTTACACTTGAAACTTCACATCAAAAACACTATGAAGGTAAAAAAAAATATGAATATTTATAGTTTTTTTGCTATGAAAGTAACTTACATAGTGCTTTTGCTGTGAATGTAACATTCACAGTATTTTTGTTGTGAAGTTTCAAGAGCAAAAAAGTGGTCTCACAGGTCTCCGACGGGTCTCACGGAAACAGGTTGGTCTCACGTGAACCAATCAATTTTTTTTTACCTTCACAGTGTTTTTGCTGTGAAGTTTCAAGAGTAAAAAGGTGGTCTCAAGGTCTTACGGAAACAGACTGGTCTCACGTGAACCCAACCCTACATATATATATATATATATAGGAAGGTTCAAATGAGAACTTTTCACATTTAAAGAAACAAAGGAACTAATTTGAATCACATATATATTTTAAGAAAACCAAAAACTAAATCAATATTAATTTCATTTCTTCAAGGGTATTTTAGGAAACTATTACTTTTGACAATACACTATTCATGATTGTAATCTGATTGTACCTTTAAACATAAAATATAATTTAACTAAATTAAATATTTAATATGATTGTACCCTTTAAACATAAAAATTGAAATATGAAATATATTTAAAGAAAATTTTATTATTTTTAAAACATTAAAAATTGAAAAAGTTTATCTATACTATATTATAAAGCATTTGGCAAAAAATCTTAAAAACATATTATGATGCAGTTAGTACAATTGATTAAAACATAATTACTTAAAATTCAAAAATGGTATTATTTTGGTTATTTTGGTTAATTTCCTTATTAAACCTATATTATAATTTAAAAAAAAATCTGAAATAAAGAAAAGTTTACAAAAAATAAAATCTATTTTTTCAAAACTAATAAAATCGTATTATAACATAGATAAAGACAAAAAGTAAAATACAACATTGAAATTAAAATGGATCTCGCTGCATTGCGCGAGTACATTTCTAGTTATTTTTAAAAACATCTTTAAAAATTGAAGGTAAGATTTTTTTTAAACGAGAAGTGTTGATGATTATGAGTGTTTACTTTCCCAAATCGTATAAGAACAACACATGATTACAATGTCAATTATGTCAACAAAATCACATATGATTTCAGTATCATATATGATTTTGCACAAATGTTAATGTAAAATCATATGTGATTTTGTACAAATGTAAAATCATATATGATTTTGTACAAATGATATTCACACATAATTACAATGCCAAGTATGTCAACAAAATCATATATGATTTCAGTATCATATATGATTTTGAACAAATGTTAATGTAAAATCATATATGATTTTGAACAAAGATAAATGTGAAATCATATATTGTACAAATGTTATTCACACATGAATACAATGTCAATTATGTTATTTTTGATATTATATATATAATATAATATAATTTTTGATATACTTATGTGATATAATATTATATAATATAAATATATTATATTTTTGATATATTATAATGAAAATATTTGCTTCTACCAACTTTACCCCTAAAAGACTTTACCCTTGGTGGAAAGTAGATTTCAGCCATCATTAATTACCTTCAATGCCATTCAATATAATATTAATTGATTTACCAAAATATGTGGCTATAAATCATTCATTTGTTTCTTTAAATGTACCATATTCTCATATGATCCCTCCCCTATATATATATATATATATATATTATAGCCAATATCATTTGTTAACCATAAAAATTGTGCTAGCTCTACAAACCATTTTGATCAATCACAAGTTTTTGTTAGATTAAGTTCTTATATCACTATGGAATTAATATTCAGGATACAATGATAATTTTATTTTTTGTATTAATTCCATTATCATTAATTAAATGTTACAAAAATACAAATTCCATGATTTTAGCTAAAATAATATGGTTTAAATTTTTTCCATATTATTGGTGATTTATTTTAATTTCTTGTGAACATTAATGTTCATATATAATCAATTCTTATACGTTGTTTTCTTATGAACATTAATGTTCATATATAATCAGTTCTTATACGTTGTTTTCTTGTGAACATTCAAGAAATGCACATAACACACGTGAACATATATATGAACGTACATCCAAAAACACTTAGTCATATAATCCAAGTGAACTTTTATGAGCATGTTTTTGAACATCCAAGAAATGCACATAAAACATGAGAACATATAATCACGTTGTTCATAAGTGAACTCATATTCATATAAAGAGGGAGATGTCCGTGTGTATAATAATGTTCATAATAACGGAGATTTTTATTAATGACAATTGATTAATATATAAATGGGCAGTTACAAAACATTAATACACATATAGGTGGTTACAAAAATCCACAATTTTTTTTCCAATAATAACTTTGTTCGTGTATGTTCATCTATGTTGGTAACGTATTATATTATTAGTTATTACAAAATTATCATCACAAATGTCATTCATTGTTTCATAAGATGAATGGTTATGTTGTGATGGGTTCACAAAGTTAACACAATAAATTGGGTTAACAAAATAACCTACCCTTATATAGATATATAGTGTTGGGTTCCGGTGAGAAGAAGAGTTAAACTGAGAAGCGTAAGGATCAATTAACTCCTTTATATAGCGCAATTCATGGATGGGTATGAAATTAAAAATGATCAAGGATTCAGATCTTTTCTTACGCTTCTCACCTTAACGCTACTTCTCACACGATTCTAAGCCTGTATATATATACTATATATATAGGGCAATAATCAAATAAAAACCAAAAAAATGTTACAAACTCATGAAAACCGATATAAAAATATTTATACATGATTTTTCTTCAACAAAACCTATAATTTAAGATAGTGTTTCACATATGTTTGTGTTTACCTTATGAAATAATTACATGTGAATAATTTTTTTTATTCATCTAGTGAAGCGCAAAAAATGGATAAAAAATATTCATATGGTGAAACAAACACATGTGAAACTTTCACACTATGAAACAAATTTGTGTGAAATAATATCTTAAACCCTAACATTTGATGAAAATAAATCAGGAAAAATATTATTTTTATATCGGTTTTCACGAGTTATATATATATATATATATATATATAGAGAGAGAGAGAGAGGCATCTTAAATTAAACCAATCAAAGGTTACAAACTCGTATAAACCAATATAAAAATATTTTTTTAATGATTTTTTTCATCAAGCGCTATGATTTAAAGATGGTATTTCACATATGTTTGTTTCACAATGTAAAAGTTTCATATGTATTTGTTTTCATAAGGTGAAAGTTTCACATATATTTGTTTAATAATGTAAAGCTTTACATGTATTTTTTTCATGTGTAATTTTTTTTCACAAGGTGAAACAAACATATATGTAATATATCTTAAATCATAGCATTTGATGAAAAAAAAATCTTGAAAAAAAATATTTTTATATTGGTTTGTACGAGTTTGTAACCTTTGACTGATTTGTATTTTAAAAAATATATATATATATATATATATATATATATATATATATTGTAAGATGATATATAGAGAAGACGGATAAAAAGATCTGCATATGTATTACATATATTCTTTTAACTTCGAAATTCAGAATAAAAAATTGACTCTCCTATTCGGTTTAAATCTGTGTTTGTCTCGTGTTTGTCATGTTCTTTTTGTAAGAGTTAACAATTATTACCGTTAAGTCAGCTATCAAGATTCATAAAGGTTGTTGAGCACTTGTAACTTTACATACACACAAACACATATGTTTTACTCCATCATAAACTTGTATAGGGTTTTCACTTGATATCGAACTGCTAGATATACTTATGATTGATATTTATTTATACAACTAAACAATTGACCATCTAGTTAATTACCTTTCTCGAAGAGGATTATGAACAGGTATTTTGATCAATTTTAATCATATTTTCTAGTAAATTATCGATATGTATCAAGAATAAATCAATATTATTTTAAACTTTCCTTCTAAATATATGTTTCTTGTTAAATTTTAGTAAAAATGTGTTACAAAGATTTTGTAGGAGATTTTAAAACAACAAAACATTGCTTTTGTGTAAAAAAATAAAAACAAGTGGTGAGTCAATGAATCATGTATCGATTTTCCACTCTACCTAGTGACTACCATTTATAGCATATAGAGACCGCTAACTTTTTTTTTAGACAAATAACAAAATCATATTATTTAGATATCTATAAGATTTATAATGTTGTAATTAAAACGATAAAATTTATTTTTGTTCCATGAATACAATAAAATCAACCTTGTTTAGGGGTGTTTAAAAAAACGGGATAACTAATAAGTCGAGTCGAACCGTTTGATCCGAAACCGAAAA
Organism: Silybum marianum; assembly: GCA_036898165.1. Taxonomy (NCBI): domain Eukaryota; kingdom Viridiplantae; phylum Streptophyta; class Magnoliopsida; order Asterales; family Asteraceae; genus Silybum; species Silybum marianum. Next base: position 5,458,485 of record CM072540.1, on the reverse strand, counting down.
AACCGATAACTGAAAAATCCGAAATCTAAGGAACCGAAAAAAATGGGTATTCACGGGGCGGTTTCGGTTTTGAATTTTAGGTAACCGAGGGTAATGGAACCGAACCGGATATAATGTATATATAATATTTAATATTAAATATTCATATTATTATTTGTATATTTATTAGTCCAACATTAAATGAGTGAAGTTTTTTATGTTTTGGTGTCAAAATTATGGTGGATGATTAAATTTGATTGTATTAATTCGTGAAAGAGTCGACATTGACGGAAAAATGGATTTTAAACATTTAAATTTAATTTAATTTGTAGCGTTTTATTAGTTTTATTTATTTGTTGTGTAATTGTTTTAAATGTTACCATTTTTATAGTATAAATGATATTTTTTATATAAATCCGGGTAACCGTGAACCAAAGTGCGGGTAACCGTGAACCGAACTGTGGGTAACCGCCTTATTTCGGTTCGATTTTGTGTAACCAGCGGTTAGGTTTCGGTTCAGGTAACGAGGTATCCGTCTCATGCTGTTCGGTTCACGTTTTCTCTACTAACCGAACCGTGAACACTCCTAACCTTTTTTGACACAAAAAGTTCAATAAAAATCTTGAAAATTAAAGATGTTTGCTAAAACTGTTAGAAAACTACCTTTCAAGTTTATTAATTGAACTGAAGTGAAACCAAGGCTTAAAGTAGAACGTGTAAGTGGAAATTGAATTCGGTTGAGATCTTCCTTCTTCTAAATCTAGTTATCCTCAAGTACAATAATAACTACTAAAAATGATCAACCAAAAAATTGCACCAATAATAAGAGCGAACATTAGGACACGTTGAACACTATCAATATTTGAAAACCATGAAAATGATTTGTTTGATTATGACACCCAATGTGGCAAGAGGTGTTTGAAGAACTTTGACCCGGAATACTTGAATAGTCCAACACGGATCCATATCCTTGACCTAACTTTGAAGAAACTAACTACAAGAGTCATGACCTACTGGTCGAATGCTTGAGGGTTGAAGAGATATTCCAGTCACCCAGGGTTTGAATCCAGACGCTATTAACCATTGTGGCCACTAAGTTTATCAGGACTGATTATTGCAGTAAAAAAACTTCGTTAAGATTAATCTAGACTTTGTCTGGATACCCTTAAAAAAAACCTTTGAAGAAACTAGAAAGTGAAGCTTGGACTTCAGCAGACCTTGCAACCCTTTCAACTTTAATATATATGTGTTCTTTAATGCAAAACACCTTAAAGATTCCGAGACATTGAAACAACAAAACCACTTGTATTCACTAGTGACCAATAAGATGGGAGATATCACCCTATCGATTGTATCAGGAATCCGTAATGTATTGTTCTTTGTTTGCTAGCTTCTTGTTAATCCGTAATAAAATTCCGTCTGCTTTAAATACAATGAGTTTCAAAGTTGGCTTCATGGTAAAGAGCTTGATATTAATGTTTAATGAATTTGCAAGCTTAAAAGTCTAGGTGTGAGATCATGGAGAACTCCAAAACAAGGATAATCAAAGAACTAAGAACACACATATATAAATGTATATTAATACGGAAGTGAAATTAAAAAGAATAACATAATTATTTTTTTTATTTAATTTGTTTCGCTTTAATTTCGACTATATTTCATCAATTTTTAAATAGAAAGTAAGTATGTCACGTGTTTATTTAATAAAGGATAAATGTAAGAACTTTTTTTTATCACGACGGGTAAAATATTTCAATATAACAATATCATTGTTTTATGTCATGTGTTGAAATGGGTGTGGATTAGAATAAAAACCATGATTTTATCCTTTGTTGTTTGTCAAAAATTATGAATTTTTTCTGTTTTGAAATTATGGTTTTTGTTATGTTTAAATTTTATTGTTGTTTTTATTTTTGAGATGAGCTCAACAAATGGTTTACTGTGAAGTATTATTTTGGACGAAAACAACAATAAAGTGATAAACTATAAATTACATCAAAAAAAAATGAATTATAAACTACATAGACCAAAGAAACAATAAATTATAAGCCACATGAGGAAAATTGTTATTTTAAAAATATAAAAATAAAAATAACAATTTTCAGCAAACTAAAAATATAAAAACGTAAAAATAACATGCAACTCCAAACATTATATTATACACCACAATAACAATAATGTTAAATGCCTCAAAATAGATACATGAGAGGGAGTTTAAACTACCAATTGTGTAACTTTCACAAATCATTCAAATCAATCTTAATCGTCTAAAAATGATCAACATGGTAGATTTAATAGGTTCTTAAATTTACTTTTAACCTCATCTTTAACTGATCTAATAGTAATACCTGCTTTTGAATTTCAAAATAAATAAACCTCAAGGGCCTATATATGATTTATGTGGTTCACAACTGTTTGGGTAAAAATCCACGAAACGCTCGACAGTTGACTATTATCTTCGACCGAGCATTCTACGTAACTTTAAAATATTTATTATGGCTTCAGAGTCAATGGTCGAACGAAACTCGCAACTGACGATCATGACGTACGACATATAGACAACGGATATCCGCTAAAACGCACGACTTCAGTGTAAAATGTTTAGCTTTAATAAGCTATGTTGATCATAACTCCTCTCAGTGATTTGAATATAATTCCTCTGTATACTTAGTGAAAATTCCATACATAAGGTACAGTTCAAATTTAGCGATAGCATACGCTGACTTCAATCAGCGATCGCTGAATATCAGGAACTTAGACCTTATCCCTGAAGATTTGAAGAACAACAATCACACCACAAGAACATTCAGCGAAAGTCGAAGACCAAGTTGAAGAAAGAGATAATCAGCTAGTGATCTGAAGCGGTTACCTGATAACAAGGATTATCTAAACTAAAGTGTGAAGTCTTGTTAGGCCTCAGTGATACCACGAAAGTTCATCCTTGAAATTTCAAAGTTCAGCGATCAAGTGAAGCCTTTCAACAAGATTAGTTGATCTTATCCTCGATGTACAAAAGTCAAATCCTTATACTATGTCAGAAACAGATGTACGGCATGTCTCTTATGTCCACATCAAATCTGATATGGTACTGTTCACACGCGGCCAAAAGCATGGTTACTTTTGAACAAAGGACAAAGCTTCCAATAAAAGCTTAACACGTGACATATACCTTTTGTCTTGCATTAATTGCGACGGGTATAAATAGATGAAGATCTCTTCTTCATCTTTATGCATGCTACTTTCTATTTCCTCAAACCTCTACTTCTTTTCTTTCTCATTTCCTTGTGCATCAAACTATGTGATTTCTTAATTACAATAGAATAAGTTTAATTACTTGTTCTAATTTCCGCTTGTAACTATAAATTTGTTTATTTTATATAAACTCATTTAAAAAAGAAAAAATGTGTGTGTTTGCATTCAACCCCCTTCTACAAACTGTTTCTATATCCATTGAACTCTTGTAGACTTATTCGGGACCAACAAGCTAATTGTTGACTGTCTGTTACTCATCATGCGGATCCGTTGGACGGTTATGGTCAACGTCATTAAGAGTGTTGATGAAGGACATCAATAGCGAACGTTACAAATGGCATAAGAAATAAAATCCAAGCTCAAGCTCAAGGAAAAGCCCCGATTAATCAACTTCACACTCTAGCTTCAAAAATCATACAATAGCTCCCTAGATTTCATACGATATTGTTATTTACTTTCATATAATTTCCTCTGTAATCGTACGATCCTAGTTCTGAAGGACGGCGTCCCTGTTTGACGTCACTTTCCCATAGTGCAATGACGGTAGCTCCTACTGTCCACGGTTTTTCCCTCGTTAACGGGTTTTTCCGCGTCACCAAATCTCTTGTCTTTATTTTTATCATTTTTTTTGTGTTTGTCGTGAGAATACTACCATTAACTGATCAGCTTCACAAACTTCTTAAGTTGACTTTTCATAAATCAATTTTCGGCATTAACAGTTTGGCGCCCACCGTGAGGCCCGATCAAAGGAATTCTCCGACAAATTGCAACCGTTACTAACGCTTTCTTTTCAGCTTTTTGAATGGCATAACACGAAGCTAACCCCGTAGAAGCAGCGTTGGGAGCCGATTTATACGCTGCGTAAATACGCATTCAACAGTTGGAAGCACAGAGGAACTTCCATGGGAGTTACGTCCCATTGCCACCGCCACCCCCAGTCCGAGACCGTCGTGGGCTCAATACGTCGGTCGACCGCAATTCAACAACCAACAACCTCATTATAATAACCAGCAACAACAGGAGTACCAGCAACCCGGGTCATAGGCGCATCCTAATAATCAGGCTCAGAATCTCACTCAAAACTATACGGTAATGCCTCAACAAAATTCTTACGCTCAAAACCCGTTCACCGACAAATCAGCAGACCCAAGGGGGGAGCAGCAGAGCCCGTTTAGCGTTCCTGTTATTGAACCTGTCGCATGACGTATCTTGATGCGAAAAATTAACTTAACAAAAGCCAACTTAAGGTGCTTGTGGACCTGATCGATCGAAGGAGCATTCTCCCAACGAACGTAAATAAAACAAAGAAAAATAAATGAAGACAAGAGATTTGGTGACGCGGAAAAACCCTTGGACGAGGGAATAACCGCGGACGATAGGTTAATATCGTCGATGCACTATGGAGAAATGACGCCAAACAGGAGCGCCGTCCTTTAGAGCGATGGTCATACGATTATAAGTGAAAAACGTATGCAAAAGCTAAACTAGCGTATGAAATTTAGAAGGCTATTGTGTATCCTTTGATCTCGAGAATGTAGGTGTGATTCCTTCTGTCCGTATTTGGTGATCTTTGCTCTATTTTATAGTTGTGGTCTTTGTAACGGTTGATCGACATTGATTTCCTTCATAAATGCTCTTGATGACGTTGAATGTTACCGTGCAACGGTCCTACTAAGGAAAACTAACGGTTAATCCATAATAAATCTGACAGTAATGGTCTGAGTTGAGCACATCCAGGTCTGTGGTGCGTCGGAGATTTTGCTTGAGGCTTTCGGTCGACCATTGATTCATGATGCTTCAACTGATGTCTGTGAGTCGTGAAGTATTCTCGGTCGAGCGTCTTTATCTGTCGAGCATTTTACTCGACCATTGTCCTTCGGAGCTTTGGCCGATATCCGGGGGTCATAGAAAGTCATTGGTCTTACGTTCTGGTCAATGGTCGAGAGTTTGAGATTTTTGCCCAAACAGTTTGCCCCCAAATTCAAACTTTAAGCGGAAGCTTCATTTTTGAATTTTGTCGAGACACGTGTCGCTGGTTCGCTGAGTGTGTTCGGGAGAAACAGAGTCGTTTGGCTTCAGGCGGGAATGGTTAGGATCTAACTCATTCAGTTAGTCTAGGCTGACGAGGCGAAGATATCCATTTAGATGATGATGGGCCTTGATGATGTCATGCATACGCACGAGCACGCATGGGCAGATGTCATAGACAGGTGTCGCCCATCCGTCGATGAAATGTAGAGGGGCGCGGACAGGTGTCGCCACAGGGAGATGGGGCGATGTTTCAAGAGGATATAAAAGGATGATTTTTCTTTTACTCTCTTCTTTCCGGCTACTCCCTATTTTTGAGCGAGTGAATCTCTCCAATCCCTGTGATTCCGTCCTTTCCGTTTTCGAGGTTTTTAGGTCTTCTTAAGGTACGATTCTTCTTCTTTTATGCGTAAAAAGTCTATAGCTAGAAAACCGGTTAAAGGTTGGAAGAACTCTCATTTTCTGAAGCGTTGAACAATTTAGGGGACTGTAGGGAGATGTTAGATCCGAAGAGCACTATTGCAGATGCCGTTCTCCCGGCCTATAGAGAGCTCGCCGCCTTGCCGGACCGTTTTCATCTTGAGAGTCCCGACGAATTGAGGCCATATTAGTGTCATGTGGGACATTTCGTCCTGTATGAGTACCCCTTTAGAATAGGTTTCCGATGGCTTACTCCCGACTTGGCAGGAAGTTTGTAACACCCTAAATTTTAGAGAAAATTTAAACCGAAATATAAAATGCAAAATATGTAAAATCACCCATTAAATGAGGATATAGTATAGGAGTTTACATCTGCAAATAGGATACTAAATGACAAACTAATAATCTATACAAATCAGTAACATAGATTATGTCCGGGTGTCACTAATATCCTCAAAATAATGTTTCTATCTTCTCCAATATTTACACACTACGGTGTAATCCCAAAAAGAGTGCCTTCACCGGCACGTCTCTACGCTCCTCACTAAGAAGTCCCGCTATCCCGAACACCTGCTAAACATGGCATTTAAGAACAAGTGTTAGGCTTACGCGTAGTGAAAACAAACAGTTAAATGGATAAAACCATAAAATATTTATTTAAAAGAGTGAGAGACTTTATCCCAATTAACTCAACTTGAAAACTTACTCTTGGTGAGCAAGGTTCTTTTAAAAACAATCGGGGGAGACCCGATATAAAACCATTCTTAGTGACGGATATAAAATAAGTCACTATTCATGTTAAGAGCTTTCCCTAGGTATCAAAGGCTATTGGTAACGACCAATAATACAATTACTGTACGACACTCGATGATTCCAGTCTTAGAGCTCGTGCTAAAGATCAAAGGCTATTGACGACAACCAATAATACAAGTTATGTACGACACTCGATGATCTTAGTTAGTACCCATGTAAGGATCAAAGGCTATTGATGTCAACCAATAATACAATTTATGTACGGCACTCGATGATCCTATACGTTGACCGAAAGGGGATGACAATCCCGATAAAAATACTGACTTATATGCCTATGGATCCATTACATTCTAGTCTATAAATCAACTACATCAAACAAGACGTAGTGATAGTTTTCCATTTTACAACAACGTTTCCATAATCAACTACATCAAACAAGACATAGTGATAGTTTTCAATTTATCGAAAACCTTTATATAAATGTTTCCCTTTGAGATATGAATTTTACCGAAAATTAGGTCAAATAGTTTTAATTCCATAATCAAAGATTATCTCATCTAGAGACATTTCCATGTAAAGATAAAACCATTTAAATTACTTTCAAAACCAAGATCAAAATCCTCATTTTGACCTAAAATACCCAAACTTTACTAAATGCAATAATACTTGAAATCATAACTTAAAAGAGTAAACATTAGCATTTAGAACAAGTATTAGGTTTGTAAAGGGTTGTAAATGAACTCACAAACTGATGCAGCGAGTAAATGGAAAACTAGATTACCACGTTGATTCTACGAATACCGTAGCCAACCTCTTTTAAGATTCGTTGATTCGTTCGACGAATTCCGTATCGTAGGCGTCAAATATCGAATTCAACAGAGAACTTAAAATTTGGGAAGAAAACCGAAAGTCTCTAAAATTCAGAAGTGTCCATCCAAATTACATAAGAAATGTTTAAATATGAAGGCAAACATAAAAGCCCAACAAAACAATCCCAAAATGACAAAAAAAAAACACTAAAACGTCGATAAAGTCCACTTAAACAGCTTTTTTGGGGTTCAAAAGTTCGTTAGGCCCCTATGGGGCCTATTCACAGCGTACTCCTCTGAAGTAGCTTCGATTCGCCTGGTCGACGGCCCGAAACGGACGCCCGGATCAAAAGATATGGCCATTTATTCTAAGTTGATAAAATATGAGAAGTTTCATATAGGAATCACGTTGGGAAGTCTAGGATTCGAATCACATTGGGAAGTCTAGGAATAAGTCTATAGGAATAAATTGTCATTTCGTTCCTCCACAGAGAACCATTTATTCTAAGTCACAAGATAAGACTGCATTTTCCAACTGAAATGAAAAATGACTACTGAAATTGCATTGTACATCCAGAATAGTCCTATATGGCCATTTAAGTGCGACCCTATTTGGTGTCCCGATCATAAGCCTCCAAGAACATCAAGGCCCGATCCTCCACGTCCAAGACCACATCACAAACTAGATTTAGGCTAAATCTAGGTTTTATCTGAATACCGAGCTTCCTTAGGTGAGGACTTCAGATCCACAAGTTTCCATCTATAAAACCTTCATCTTTCGACATAAGGGAGCCACATATATTTGAGGAATCACGAATTCTCCATGCTTCCATGTTGAAGAGCCCTGAAATACGAAACCATAGCAACTTAAATCGCTCAAAATGGAGCTGTGATGAAGAAGTTATGGCCAAATGAAGCTTTTCTCCCGTTTTTCGATCTTTTTGTGCAGGTCAGTAGGTCACGCGACTATCCATGCGACTAGGTCGCGTGAAAAGTCGCCCGGACACCTCTGGAACACCAAACAGTAGCTGACGCGGCTTGGGAGGCGGCCTGGTCGCATGCCATATCCCGGGAGGTCGTTTCTTGCTTATTTTACGCCGTTTTTCGCGTTTTTCAACCCCAATTCGAATCCTAGACTTCCCAACGTGATTCCTATATGAAACTTCTCATATTTTATCAACTTAATTACCCTTAGATGAAGTACTTACCGAAATAAGAATTCCTAAAACGGGTGTTACAGAGTTCTTAGAACATTTTGAGCTGTCGCCGGGGCAAATGAGGCCCCAATTCTGGACGATTATGGCGACGATCGAACAGATGACGTTCGATTGGGAGTCGGCCTTTACCATTCACGAAATCACACTGGGGTATTCGATAAAGGCGGAGTTAAATTATGGATATATTCTTTTCAATCGCTTTCGTAAGGAACGAATCTTGATCCAAGGGACTGCGGTGAACGACCGTGGTTGGAAGGAACGCTACGTTTTCTGACGTGCGTTGTCTTTCGAAGACAATGACAGATGGCTAATTTCTGGTTGGCCTACCCATGGTAAGCTATGCTTCATGACACCTTGCTTCTCATGTTTTTTGTCTATCGGCCTTATTTGCGCCCTCTTTCTTTTGTAGCCGTTGATTTCGACGAGCTCGGTCCTCGAAAGGATTCAAAGGCCAAGATCAAACGTTTTTTGCAAATCCCGGACCGCAATTTTAGGGCGATCATCTATCAACTCCTGGACGAGGACGAGAACGTTGCCATCCGGGACGTTGCAGAAACTCCTCAAGGCTCGGAAGTGAGAGAGGAAGGAGGAGGAGAGGAGATGACTGGTAAGTGTCTCCATCATATGTCTGACTCGTACGTTTTTCCTTTTCTGACCGATTTGTATTTGTTCAGGCGAGACCCATGGTCAGAATGGAGTCGAGGCGTCCTATTCCGGGGATGCTCCATCGGCCGTTACACCCTTGAAGGGTGCGGCGTCTTCAGCCCCTCCCGGAGGGGTGGTGCCTGTAGTCAGAGCGGAATCTTCCCATCTGCCCCCGAGGCGGACCGACAAGTGCTTCTAGCGTGTCGGGGTTTAGAGTTACGGCGGAAGAAGGCCGAGGCTAGATCTAGAGTAAGAGGCAGGAGGGCCTGACTCGAAGGAACCGCCCCTCAGGGTTAGTGATCCCAAGAGGGCGAAGGCGTCGACGTCGAAACCAATATCGGCAGTGCCGGTGAGGTTGGTATCGCCTGTCGCAACTGGCGTATCCTCTTTCGTTCAGGAGAAAGGGAAGAAGACCACGGAGGTCCCTGCTTCCCGTCCTAGAGTTCCCCCAAATTTTATGAAGGATGGGCACACGGATCGCAAGAGCCTTTTCGGCATTCTTGAAAACTTCAATGTTTTCCAGGATAGTTTTGATGGGGTACTTTTGGCTGACGCCCATACCATGCTGACTGAGCACACTTTCCAGGTGAGTCCTTGAGTATTATAATCGTGCAATTGGCATCTTGTCGTGTCCCTTTTTTCATTCGGTCGATCGCTTTTCTTAGGCCATAGTACGGTTGTCGGTACATCTTTCAATGCTCTGATCAGGTCGTCGGTCGTTCCCTTAAAATCATAGGATGTGGCAAGAGGACGATGTTTCCTTCTTTTTATCGAACCGAACGTTCGATATCTTCTTCGGAAGCTCCGATTTGGACGTCGACCGAACTTGGAAGTCCGGTTTCTTGATGCCTAGGGGACGTGTGTCGTCTGAGTGTTTTCGTCGAAAGGAGGCATCGTCTTCGACTCTCATATAAGCTAGTGTTCGGGCTCGCACGTCTTCGAACGTTTCTGCAGAATATTTGGTGAGATCCAGATACAGGTCTGATGTGCTGTCCAGCCCTCTTTATATGCTTCGATCATCGTTCGGATGTCGCAGTTCCGTATACCTATCATTTCAGAATTTAAACGGTTAAAGTAACTGCGAATCGATTCACCAGATTTTTGAATGATGTAATATAAATCTCCCGTTTGTTTTTCCATCTTGCGGTTGTTGACAAACTGCTGGAAGAACTGGTTAGCAAGATCTGCGAATGAATTAACTGATTTTGGCTTCAGATTAATAATCCATTGTAAGGCGGCTCCGGTGAGTGTTGTTCTGAAGCTCTTGCACATGCAAACTTCTTGATATTACAGAGGTATCGACACCGTCCACATCAGTTGTTTATATTGGGTGATGTGTTCATTAGGATCCGTCATCCCGGAATCCTTCGGCGTGAATGCCGGGATGTTGTATTTCTTGGGGACTTCGACCAATGCAATCGCGTCGAAAAACGGAGAGGTCTAAAATCCAGTGGGTGGTTCAACATCGACTAGTACGCACGCCCCTGGTAACTTGGACAATAGAGCTAAAATCTTTTCGTTCTGTTCTTCCAGGAGTTTTATGCGTTGTGCGACAGGTTCCACGACAGGAGTGCCGAACGCACTGTGTCGTTCGAATCTCGGGTCTATCGTATTGCGCGAAAAATTATTCTGCGGCTGGACGTATGATTGATGTCCCATTAGTGACGGCTGAGTCCCTTGATTATAACCGTTGTTCAGATTGTTCGGATGTTGACTTTGGTGATTATGCTGCGTCCATGGCCCGGCGTGCTGGGACATGAATTGCGAGCTGGTATTTTGATGCTGAAAGTTGTTGATCCGGGGTCGGAATCTGACGTACTGCGCTCCTTGTGGAGGTTTGACCGGGCGGGGGTGGAGAAAGAGGTATCTGACTCGGATTCCCGTGACCGAATCTTTGGGCTTCTAGTTGCTGAATTCGCAGGTTCGTTGCATTCAACTCGGCTCTCACGTTTGCTTCGATGGGGTTAACTCCGTGGTATGCCATTGATACAAAAACAAAATAAAATCGTTAGTAGCACAGGGTTCGTTGGAGAATTCCTTTAATCGGGTCCCACGGATGGCGCCAAACTGTTGATGCCAAAAATTAACTTAACAAAAGCTAACTTAAGGTGCTTGTGGACCTGATCGATCAAAGGAAGAATTATCCCAAATAAAAAAAAGAAAAATAAATGAAGACAAGAGATTTGGTGACGCGGAAAAACCCTTGGACGAGGGAATAACCGCGGACGATAGGTTAATGTCGTCGATGCACTATGGAGAAATGACGCCAAACAGGAGCGTCGTCCTTTAGAGTGGTGGTCGTACGATTACAAGTGAAAAGCGTATGCAAAAGCTAAACTAGTGTATGAAATTTAGAAGGCTATTGTGTATTCTTTGATCTCGAGATCGTAGGTCTGATTCCTTCTGTCCGTATTTGGTGATCTTTGCTCTACTTTTATAGCTGTGGTCTTTGTAACGGTTGATCGACATTGATTTCCTTCATAAATGCTCTTGATGGAGTTGAATGTAACCGTCCAACGGTCCTACTAAGGAAAACTAACGGTTAATCCATAATAAACCTGACAGTAATGGCCTGAGTTGAGCGCGTGTAGGTCTGTCGTGCGTCGGAGATTTTGCTTGAGGCTTTCGGTCGACCATTGATTCATGACGCTTCAGCTGACGTTTGGGAGTCATGAAGTATTCTCGGTCGAGCGTCTTTATCTGTCGTTGAGCATTTTACTCGACCAATGTCCTTCAGAGCTTTGATCGATATCCGGGGGTCATAGAAAGTCATTGGTCGTACGTTCTGGTCAATGGTCGAGAGTTTGAGATTTTTTCCTAAACAGCGTATCAAACTTCTAGAGGAGCAAAACGAAAAAGTGTTGGCCCTGTTATCGTTTTGCTCCTCTATCGAAACTACCAGTTGACGTTGAACCACCAGCTAGATTTCAAATATCGTCGTTTTCTGATGCAATTGCCCTGGTTGAGGTCCCCAAGAAATACAACATCCCTGCGTTCACCCCGTAGTACTCGGGATTAACGGACCCAAATAAGCATGTCGCCCAATATAAACAGTGATGTGGACTGTGTCGATACCTTTATCGTATCAAGAGGTCTGGATGTGCAAGAGCATCGGAGCAACACTCACTAGAGCCGCCCTGTAATGGCTGATTAATCTGAATCCGAAATCAATAAATTCCTTTGCAGATCTTGCCAATCAGTTCTTCCAGCAACTCGCCAGCAGTCGCAAGATGGAAAAGCAAACAGGAGATTTATACTATATTAATCAAAAGACCAGTGAATCAATTCGCAGTTACTTTAACCGTTTTAATTCTGAAATGATAGGTATTCGGAACTGCGACATAAGGACGGCCATTGAAGCATACAAGAGAGGTTTGGATAGTACGTCCGACCTGTATCTAGATCTCACCAAGTATCTAGCGGAAACCTTTGAAGACGTACGGGCACAAACGTTAGCTTATATGAGAGTCGAAGACGATTCCTCCTTCCGCCGAAAGCACACCGATGATAAACGAATTCTTGGCATTAAGAAGCCAGACTTCAAAAATCGTTCGACATCCCGGGCGGATCCCCACAAACAAATATCGAATGTCCGGTTCGATAAGAAAAAAGATACGCCATCTTCGTGATACCCTCAACATCCTAAGATTTCGTCCTACGAATTCAAAGGAACAACCAGCGAATTGATTAAAGCTCTGAAAGAAGTACCAACAACTGTACGATGGCCAAAGAAACGCAACCACCTATATGAGAAAAAAGATATGACAAAATGGTGCGATTTCCATGATGATCACGGTCACATGAACGATTGTGTTGCATTGAGAAAGGAAGTCGCATGGGTCATATCGAAAGGACATCTTCAAGATCTTTTGTCTAACGAAAAAACAGGTAATATTTCTAAACCCCCATCTCCGAGCACTACTAAGACTGTGAACTGCATTACAGGTGGATCAGACGTCTGTGGACTCACGTACTCAGCAGCAAAGAGGCACGCTACCCAACGGCAGTATAACCCAGACATCCCCAGAGCGCATAGGTCGAAATCAGAAGTCGAACTAGAAAGCATGTCGATCACGTTCGACGATCACGACCTGAGAGACTTATCCACCAGGCATCACTACGGTCTTATGATCCAGTTAACCATTGGGAATTGTTCCACAAAAAGAGTGCTTATCGACGGAGGCAGCTCAGCCAACATTATCTTCCTCAACACCCTCAAAGCAATCGGAATTGACAAAGGCAAAATCGTACGACGATCAACAGTTCTAGTAGGCTTCAATAGGGATGCGGCTCATACCATTGGGAAAATTGCTCTTCCTATTTACGCAAAGGGACTCAATAAATTGGCCAAGTTCAACGTCATCGACTGCTCATCCGCATATAATGTCATACTTGGAAGACCATGGATCCACGACATGAAAGCCGTCCCGTCAACGTATCATCAGGTGCTCAAATTCCCAACCTCATGAGGAACTCAGGACATAAAAAGCTAACAAAAGACAGCACGTGAATGTTACAAGACGGCAATGAAACCTCGCAAGGAGCACATCTAGCAATTACAGAACCAGGAAGATCCGGTCGATGACCTACAACTACAAGAAGTCGTCGTTGATCTGAATCATCCTGACCACAAAGTATACATAGGAGCATCTCTCGACCCCGCTGTCAGGAAAGAGCTAACTGAATTTCTCCGGCAAAATGCCGATTGCTTCGCCTGGTCGCACGAAGATATGGCCGGGATCGGCCCAGATATTATATCATACCGATTGTCCATCGACCCAACGTTTATGCCCGTAAAATAGAAACGTCGTAAATTCGCGCCAGAACAGAATAAAGTATAATCAACGACGAAGTCAATAACTTGTTAAAAACGGGCAAGATTCGAGAAGTAAAATATCCCGAATGGCTGGCTAACGTCGTCGTCGTCAGGAAGAAAAACGGGGAATGGAGAGTCTGCATAGACTTCACCGATCGCAATAAAGCTTGCCCAAAATACCCATTTCCCTTCCCTCATATAGACGCCATGGTTGATGCTACAGCCGGGCACGAATTGCTTACTTTTATGGACGCCTACTCTAGATACAACCAGATTCTCATGCACCCAGAAGATCAGGAGAAAACAGCTTTTATGACCGACAAAGGCATTTATTGTTACAAAGTAATGCCTTTCGGTCTCAAAAACGCAGGCTCGACTTACCAGCGACTGGTCAGACGAATGTTTAAAAAGTACCTGGGAGATACGATGGTAGTATACATTGACGATATGTTAGTCAAATCCAAACGAGCGATCGATCACGTGGCCCACATACGACAATCATTCGATATACTCAGAGAATACCAGAAGAAGCTAAATCCGGCTAAATGTTCTTTCGGGGTACGCGCAAGAAGATTCCTGGGACACATGGTGACTCAGAGAGGGATCGAGGCCAGTCCAGATCAAATTAAAGCGCTTAGTGAGATAAAATCGCCGAGAAATTTCAAAGAGGTACAAAGACTTACGAGACGAGTGGCTGCTGTCAACAGATTCATCTCTAAATCATCCGATAAGTGTCATCTATTTTATAACGTTCTCAAGAAAAGTAAAGTTTTTGATTGGATGAACGATCATGAAAGAGCCTTACAAGCTATAAAAGAATACATGGGCTCTCTACCTCTATTTTCTAAGCCCAAAGATGGGGAAGAACTTCAGCTGTACCTCGCAGTAAGCTCGAATTCGGTAAGTGTTGGTCTCGTTCATGAGGAAAACAAGCAGTAGCTTCCGATATATTATGTGAGTAAATCCTTACTCGATGCGGGAAAAAGGTGCACGTCCATGGAAAAGCTACTTTTAGCGCTAGTCACGACAACTAAAAAACTTTGGCATTACTTCGAGTCACACGTTATTAATGTTATTACTACCTTCCCGTTGATGTTTGTGTTAAGAAAGCCCAAGCTTATAGGAAGGTCCGCAAAATGGAGTATCTATATCAGCAACTACGATATAAGATATAAACCACGAACAGTAATCAAATCACAAGTCTTAGCCGACTTCATCGCAGATTTCAGCCCCGAATTGGAAAAGTTGGAATTCGAAGAAACACTTACTGTGGCGACCCAAGACGAACGACCAGGGGTATTATACGTCGATGGATCCTCTAACATCCAAGGATCAAGGCTAGGCAACGTCTTGAAATCGCCACAGGGGGACACAACAGTCTATTGCGTATCCTGCGACTTCAAAGCCACCAATAACGAAACAGAATATGAAGCCCTGATCGTAGGAATAGACCTGGCATACGATCTAGGAGCAAAAAATATACAAGTCAGAAGAGACTCTTTGCTCGTCGTTAATCAGATGAATGGAGAACTTGCAACAAAAGATTAAAAAATGACAGCATATTGGCAGGTCACCAGAGATCGGGCAAAGAAGTTCAAATCTTTCGACATCCAGCAGATCCCCAGAGATCAAAATGCACAAGCAGACGCGCTTGCCAATTTGGGATCTGATCTGTCGAAGTCATCCTTCAAGGTGGTACCAATGATTCACCTTACGAACCCCTCGACAAAATATGAGAAACATGATCAGGTGGTAGTTCTGGATGAATCAAACGACTGGATGAAGGAGATCCGAGAGTATCTAACAGACGACCGACTCCCGGAGGACAAAATGAAGGCACGACAAATTCGATTCAAGGCCGCTCGATACATAATGATCGCAGGAAAGTTTTACCGATGGTCGTCCACCGGGTTAAATCTATGATGTCTCGTTCTGAGCAAGGCTCAAAAGGTCCTCCAAGAATAGCACGATGGAAACTGCGGAAATCACTCAGGAGGATGAAGTCTAGCAAATAGAATTTCTCGACAAGGATACTACTGGCCAATATTACGACAAGACGCTGTAACGCACGTGAAAAAATGTGACACATGCCAACGGCACACAGGTATGACTCATCAACCTTCTGAACCTTTGCATTCATCATTAATCCCATGGACTTTCATGCGGTGGGGGATGGACATTGTCGGCAAATTGCCGCCAGCGCAGGACAAAAAGTGTATTTACTAGTTCTTACAGATTATTTCTCAAAATAGATAGAAGCCGCCGCTTTTTCTCAAATGCGAGATAAAGAGGTGATATCTTTTATCCGGACTAACGTTATATGCAGATTTGGTATCCCATCCGAGATAGTATGTGACAATGGATATTAGTTCATAAGCAAGAAGACGAAGCGATTCTGTGAAGGCTGGAATATTAAGCTTACGGCGTCCACATCCCGTTACCCTCAATCTAATGGGCAGGCAGAATCGAGTAACAAAACGATTATCAACGTTCTTAAGAAAAGACTCAAGGCCGCGAAGGACGTTGGGTCGAAGAATTGCCTTCTGCCTTATAGCTCAATCGAACGACTCCCCGCACCTCAACAGGACAAACATCGTTCTCATTGGTATATGGATACGAAGCCGTATTGCCAGTAGAAGCGAATCTACCAACCGCTGGGCACTCTACTATCGAGCATAATCTTGTAAATCTCAGCTACGATATCGATGTACTCGAAGAACTAAGGGATTCTACTTATATTCAAATGGCGTCGCAACACAGTTATTCGAGCGGCATTTCAACAAGAAGATTAAGATAAAAATCTTCCAAGTAGGGGATTACGTATTGCGACATGTCGTCCAGAATACCTAAGAGAAGAACGTAGGTAAGTTATCCACTAAGTGGGAAGGACCATATCGAATAGTCGCAGTCGTCGAAAAAGGCGCTTATCGGTTACAAACCCTAGTCGTCCGAGATATCTCACGAAGTTGGAATGCAGTACATTTGAAAAAGTACTTCTTTTAAATTATTTTTTTCAGAGGGTCGTTGGTCAAACCAACGACCACCCCTAACGCTCCTTTTTTGTCGCAGGAACGCACGATCTCCATTGGAATGAATAAATCTTACGATAACATAAGATCTGCCTTGTACAAACTAAAGACTTAATCGTCTGAGACTTCGACGACTGGAACATACCGCACGGACGGTAAGTTCCAGGTCTACGGATTTGAGGCTCGATCGCCAGAGAAATGCGTTATTCTTTGAGTATTAGTTGAAAGTAACTACTAAAGTTCGTTCTTTTAGATTATTTTTTATGGAATGTTACTGACTTGAGCGTCGCAGGGTCGTTGGTCTAACCAACGACCACCCCTAACGTTTTTTCTTTGACATAAGGGCCCACGATTTTCGCAGGAACGTGCAACTTATAAACATGTGATTTACCTCGTGCAAATTAAAGATCTAACCGTTTTTCAATCGACATGTATCGTAAGCAATTTCGAATTTTTGGATTTAAGGCTCAATCGCCAGAAAAATCATAAGTCTCTAATAAATGATGGCTTATAATTAATTCTCTCCGTGCACCCGGTTTTTAATGTGATAAGACTAACAAGCAGTTGAGTCATGAAATATTTGACAAAGCAATAAAAAAAAAACAAAAAATCCATTAACCAAGAAATGGGCATTACACAAAAAGGCATGACCATGGTAGGTCATCCTGAAAAAAGTCCTAACTAGGAAAAGAAAGCTAAGATGCAGGAGGGTCGAGCTTTTCCAGTCGATCTGTAATATCATCAATCTTCCCTTGGGCCTCGCTCAATTGAGACCTCAAGACCCCGACCTCGTTGGCTCTCTCGATAAGAGCCGCCTCCAATTCGGCCTCTAAAGCCCTTATCATTTCCAAGGCCTCATCCAAGCGACCTCTCAGGTCAGAGCTAACGCCTTGCTCCCGCTCAAAGTTATCTCGAGCCTCTTCAAAATAGAGACGAAGTTCGTCGGCCCTAGACGACGACTCTCCCTCCGTCGCCCGCAAGGCATCATTGCGATCACACACCTTTTTCTCCAGATTGGAAGCCATGGTGACGACCTGGCCAAGAGACGCCTGAAGAGCCTGAAAAATAAAGACCGGTTGACGTCAGTATCACAGAAACGCACGATCGCTAGAACACGACGTACAACGCACGATATAAAACGGAACTTATAAATCACGTGGAACGAAGGCTCCAAAAATTCAGCATCATCTCCAAACACGGATGGAATCCTCGCCATAGGCCTTTTCCCTTTATCTTGCGATGAGAAGGAAGGGCCAACTACGTACGATGGTCTGGCTACCATCGACGACTTCGCCTTCTTGAAACCCTCGGTTTCAGGAGAAGGTTCCCTTAGGATTGGCTCAGATAACCTTCTCTTCCCAAGCCCCCGTCGAGCGGGTAGGATCCTTCGTCCGTGAGGGAAACCCCCGGATTTTTCTGAAATAATCATTAAAAGAAGGTTTTAAAAAATCAAAAATTACGCCCTACAACTAAAGAAAAAGGGGTACCTATTTCTCTTCCCTCCCCCTCCTCCGGATCAGGATGAAAGTAACACCCTCATCATTCCCATCAACAGTATCCTCACCCCCATCCTCCTCATCCACATGGATGTAGACGTAAAACGTCCGATTAGAGATCTGTCGAAAGAGTGCAAGCTTGGCCGCTGAGTCGAGCAAGGGTGGAAGTTCGCACGTTACATCTGAACGGAAGGAAAAAACAATGCAGTCAAAAGAAGACTTTAACTGTAACACCTCGATTAAGAACCCTAAGTTACCAATTTTAAAATCTCCAATTAAAAACATTGATTAACCTCAAAATACGGGATATAAATTTTCTAGAAAAGTTTGAAATATCCGTTCTATTTAATTGATTTTTCCAACTAAAACACAAATTCAAACAAAACATAACGGACTTTTACTTACATCCCGAATTAAGTAACAAAAAGATCGGGACATACATATAAGCCGAGGTAAACTAATTACAAACTACATTAGTACATTAATAAGTAACGGTAATAAACTACTATATACCAAAAGTAAGTTCGTAGTCTTCAAAATACACCGATGAATCTTCAAGTCACACCACAGGTCCTTTTTCCTTTATCCGACTTCTTTCTTGAGAAGGGTTGTCACTTAAAAGGTAAGTGAACGCTTAGTGAGTTAAATAGTTAAGTATTACATATCAAGTATTAAATAAGCAAGTATATAATGCCTTAATCTCCTAGTTTCCTTATACCGTATTTCCTATACATATAAATAGAGGGTTAGGGCTAGCAATTAAATATAACGTTAATTCATATCATTCTAGAGAGAGCATATTAGATAATATCATTGTAACCAATATTGAATACAAGTGAGATATCCGACATCGGATCTTCATAAATATTAGAAGTATTCTTCGTGTTCTTGCATACATTAATACAATTACCTGATTATCTGGGATCCATAATTGGTATCAGAGCAGACGGTCAGAGTTCCTTTTCAATTTTCTGAAGTTATTCACGAAACAGAAGGTAAAATTTCGATTTCTTAGTTTTTGAGTTTTTATCGATTCAAACTGTTTTAGCTTTACCCGATAAAAATTCAAAAAAAAATTTATCTGTTTTTATCGATTCAAACTGTTTTAGCTTTACCCGATTAAAAAAAAACTCATATTTTTTTTATCTGTTTTTCTCGATCCATACTTCATTAGCTTTACCCGATAAAAAGTCTTATTTTGATAAACTTGATTTTTTTCGATTCATACTTCATGCGCTTAAATTTTTGTCGATCTATATTGAGTTATTCTTGATTTTAGTCAAAATTATTTAATCTGTTTTAATTAAAGTTATTCTAGTTTATTTTAATTACTTTTGATATTCTTTACATAAGAAAACTCAGGAACTAGTGACTCTTGCAGCTTTTCTTACTAAAGAGTTCTCTAGTAAAAATCATAAACTCTAGTAATTTTAATTTTTTTTTATTGACTGAACAAATAAGAAACTCGAGAACTTAGACATTCTTGTTCATAAAAAGACTTGTTCTTTTTAGTCAAGAACCCTTTGTTCTTGGTTTCTGGTTTATCGGTTAAAGAAAACTAAGATTAAGTATTTTTGATTTTTTATCGAGTCCTTTTAAATCGACAAATTTTTTTAATCAAGTCAACTGGAATCGATATAAATTTTTATCGATTCATTGTTTTATCGAGTCAAATTATTTTTGTCGAATCTTGATTAATCGAGAAACATGAAGTTATCGAGAGCCTTGTGATCGATAAAACTCTTCTTGTCGATTCAAAATTTATTAGAAGTTTTATCGAGCCTCCTTTACCCGACAATAATTGTTATCGAGTCTCATACATCCGAGAAATCTTCTTTTCGAGACCATACCACTCGACAAATTATTTTTGTCGATCCTTCGTCACCCGAGAAAAATTCTTCTCGGCCCTTCATCGCCCGAAAAAAAAAACCTTCTTCTATCAAGAACACCTTCTGTTTTCCAAAGAAATCTCAGAAAATTGCCAAAAACTCACCGATCGAGATCACTTTATCAGGTAAACCGTGCTTTCACGATGAGTTCTCAAAACCAAATCTCTGAGCTAAATGCAAAAATCTCTCAACTTGAAACCAGACACACAAACAACATGCAAGTGTTGGATGAACTTTTAAGAGAACATGTCCATCTCAAAACTAGATTTAATAACTCAGAAGAATCAAGAAAAGTTTTGCCAAATCAAAATGAATTTTTGGAGCAACAACTCACCGAGCATACTAGGAATACATATCATGTATTTTATGAAGAAGTTTGCAAAAAAAAATCTTGAGTTTATAAAAATAAATTTTGATCTAAAAACCAAA
Source organism: Silybum marianum (assembly GCA_036898165.1). Taxonomy (NCBI): domain Eukaryota; kingdom Viridiplantae; phylum Streptophyta; class Magnoliopsida; order Asterales; family Asteraceae; genus Silybum; species Silybum marianum. The sequence goes on along the minus strand of CM072540.1, from coordinate 5,437,723 downwards.
ATTTCTGAGTTAGAAAAATCTATAGATCTTGAGACGTATAGTGTGGTTCTTAAACGAAAATTAATTGAATTTCTGGAATGTGAGAAAGAAAGGATTTTAACTTCTGATGAGAAACACAAATTTGAGTCTGAACGAAAAGATTTTGAAAGCAAAATTAACACTTGTGAATTGACCATTCAAAAACTTTCTAAACAAGTGTCAGATTTTGAACAAGTTGTGATTTTAGAAAGAAAATCATCTGAAACGAAATGTCTAAAACTATCAAAGCAACTTTCTGAACTTCAAAGTTGTGTAAAAGCTGAAAGAAAAGTGTTTGAAACTGATAAGATGGATTTAATCAAGAAAAGTGTTTCGATCGTTGCTAAAAGCAAAAATTCGGAAAAAGTTTTTGAAAACGAAAGAAAAACTTTTGAAGAGACAATCAGTAAACTTTCAAACAAATTATCTGTTTTAGAAACAACTCTTGTGAATGAACGAAAAATGAGATCCGAATCTCAAACAAAATTTAAAGTGATTTTGGAAGAAAGAGATCATCTATTGTGCAAAATTAGAAAACTTGAAAGTTCTACAACTTCTTCAAGTTCAATTTTTCAGTTGAATTCTCTTTCTGCAGTAAATGTCTGTAAGAATAACTCGTCTTCAAGTGTCAATTCAAACAGTTATTCTAACAGCTCCAAGTCATATAATTCTCCAACTTCCCGGACTCATAATTCTACTTTATCTCACAATGATTTTGTTGGTAATTCCGGTAATTCCAAGAAGTTTAAAATGGTTTGGAAGAAGAAATCAACTACAGATGATATTGTTGGAAACATGTCACATACATCTCCTGTAGTTGTTACAAGATCATTTGTTTCCAAGACTAATTTGCCTTATTTTGTTAAATCAATCAATCAGCTAATTAGTCTAAGTGCCACAAAGATTTGTTGTTCTACATGTGGAACAAATGATTTTGTCAATCAAAATTTCACTCATAAATGGTATGGTACTTACAGTATCCCCACTTCCCCATTTATTGCATCTAAAGCTAACCTCCGAGGACCCAACAAAACTTGGGTACCAAAATCTTTTTAATCTGTTTTGTAGGTATGTCATGTGTGGTCCAAATTCAGAATATTCACATCACATGACAATCTTTCAAAAGGTTATGCTACATTTAAGGGGAGTATCACATTTTACCATTTAATTAGCTTCATAGTATCTCAGCTATGGACCTGCTCTTAACCCGTTTTACATTGCACGATGACTTCTGAATACATCAGTTCAGAACTCGGACTTTAATGTTTTAACTCTTTGTGTGTAAGGATTTAGACGTTTCAATGGTCAATCCAAAGCCGGAAGGACCTTCCCATGAAACACATCCCTAAGTTAGCTATATTTTGAAAGGGTGTGATTGAGATAGAATTGAGTAGATGTGCGTTATATAAAAAATGTGAGAGTGTGACAAGACTTAAAAGAAAATATTTGGTCTTTACCAAACCTAAACAGTTATTCGGGTAGCCACATAATCTATTCATTCTCGATTCTTTGGAGATGAATATTGAACTAGACATGGACCCAATGTCGATAACTCGTGTCACCCCACCCAACTACTCAAGTATCTCACAAAAGATATTTGTTTCATATATCACGGAGAATGAGCATATCTGCTATCTTTTCTTCACTCGGAAGATTAAGATATTGAAAAAGGAAGACACACCTCCGGTCTCCGAACTTCACATTCAATGCACATTGAGTCTGTGAAATGTATTTTTACATTTTGAGCCTTAAAATTAGCATTTAATGCATAAATTCTTTCTACACATTGCACGAGTCTTTGTGATTCACATTGCATATCTTTGTGTTTATGCCGGAACAGTTTGAGAAGTTAGTTTTATAACTTACTTCTGTGATAACTAGAAGTCCTATCAGTGCCAACCCGCTGCCAACACTGAATATAGGCCATTTAATTAAATTTATTTTTGATTAAGTGATAACAGTTGCTACATGTGCTTCTGTCTGTTAGCCCATTACCCGATATTCCATATTTACACTTGATCATATTCGCACTTATTGTCTTTGATCGTTCATAATGCTTCGGATTCTCCTTATCATTCTGAGGGGGAGAGATTGTATATCAAAGACACGACATGAGAAAAGGAAGATGACAAATGCTGATTTGTTGAATACAAGGAAGATGACAAATGCTGATTTGTTGAATACTGATTTTTGTCGAGTTTCCTTACTTGATTTTTGAAGTAAAATGATTTTGTCGACTGCTGAAGATAAAGTTGAAGACTTATCGAGTGCTTAAAACCCGACATAAATTTTCATCGATTCAACTTGACCCGAGATCATTTTGTGTTGAAGACTTATCGAGTGCTTAAGACCCGGCATAAATTTTCATCGACTCATCTTGGCCCGACATCAATTCTTGTCGAATCTACTTGGCCCGAGATTTTTTTTCATTGACATCACCTGACCCGACAAGTTTTATACCCTACGACCTCGCGGCTCCTTCGATTTTCTTTTCATGCTAATGTTAAGGGGGAGCTACGGAGCTTATCAAGTGATCATATTCGTAGGGGGAGCAAAAGAATTCAAGATATTGATTTGTTGACAAAATTTCATCGTCTTCAAAAGTGCTGATTTACTGAAGTGTAATCTCGAATACAAAGGGGGAGATTGTTAGGTCTGAAAAGATTGTATCCGAGATCACAAATATTGAAGACGTGAAGGGTCAAAGTGCAAAGTCATCAAAGTCATTATTTTGGAAATGTTTAATGTTTAAATATAAGGAAACATTACTTTTTGTAAATAAGGCAAGTATATAATGTCTTAATCTCCTAGTTTTCTTATACTGTATTTCCTATATATATAAATAGAGGGTTAGAGCTAGCAATTAAATAGAACGTTAATTCATATCATTCTAGAGATAGCATATTAGATAATATCATTGTAACCAATATTCAATACAAGTGAGATATCCGACATCGGATCTTCATAAATATTAGAAGTGTTCTTCGTGTTCTTGCATACATTCATACGATTACCTGATTATCTGGGATCCACACCTAGAATGCTTCCAACGCCTCCAAAATGCCTTAATTACCCCCTGGAGTGTATGAACAAAGACTCGTAAGAAACCAATATAAGAAACTCAAGTTATGCACATTTCCTATTTAAGCACTTTACATTGATTTTCATGTTCAGCTACTACTTGCAGATCTGTTTTGACCACTTTAAACTCAGATTCAAGTCTTGATCATAAAACAAAAAATAAACTATACTCAATTATATAACCAATGCAATTGCCCTCACCTCAATTGGATTTTTCTATGATGTTTTATGAATTTTACAAAGTAACAGCTACAAGCTGTCAAACAGGACAGACCTGCACATTCTGCTCTATTTACCCATCTTAAAATCATAATGAGGTTAAGATGTCCAAATATGAAATATACTAGACTCCCCTATCTTTCTAATGGAACTGGATTCACCCTTACACTATTTTTCTATGATTTTATACGATTTTTCAAAGTCTGCATATTTTCAAAAAAATCTAAATTCGAAATTTCTCAATTTCATCCATTTTCATACCAATTCAATTCCAAATTCTTCCAATTTATGAGTTTCAACTTAATATAACTTATTTGACATAAACAAAACAGAATCCAACCTTAATTTTATCATTTATATCATCCCCCAATTGCCTTGACTTATTCAAGTCAAAGTTCATATGAAGAACTTGCTTATTTCTTGAGAATTTTTACCTAATGATCAATTTGTTCCAAAAATACTAAAGCATACTCAATTTACACACTTAAGATCAAACCCAAATAAAACCCTAACTCTAACTCAACATGAAATTCATATTTCAAGAATGAAAATCCAAGGAAACAAGTGAAAAGATAGGTTATACCTTTGATATAAGATCAAATTCTTCAAAAACCTTGCAATTCCCCTTTGATTTGAGCTACAATTGAACCTTTGTGTGTGTAAAGCGCACCTATAGAGTGTGTGTACGTTCTAGACTCAAAATGATAACAAATGGGCCAAAATTTTGTATTTTGTATGCTAAATCCCGAGTTGGGTTGGGTTGACCCGGTTGGGTACCCGTTTTGACTACTAAAACGTAAAAACTTCATAACTTTTTGTTCGGACCACTGTTTTCGATGAGGTTTTCGACTACACGTTCATAAAGAGATAACCTATAACCTCCAATGAAAATATTATAGAAAAAGTCTTCCAAAAAAAATCAGCTTTACGTATTCGTAACTTAGCTGTTACCGTTTTTGACCTGATTTTCCAAGTTTCTCGTTTTAGCTCCGTTTGACGTGAAATTTTCCGGATCCTCTAATATACTATTAAGAAGTACAACTCTAAAATTTCAACTCCAAACTCCCACTAAATCATAGGTTCTCTTATATGGCCACTACTAGAACACTTATTAAGATTTTCCACTTTGGCAGTAAACAAACTTAACAATTTCTCGTATTTTAACAAGTAATATCCTTTTAACATAAAAAAATCATGCATACTTAGCAAATAATTGGACATATAAGAAATGAGATGTTACATTATCTTACAAGATACAAAAAGAGTTCTCGCTTAAGATGCGTAGGCCAACCATAGACGATCCACTCTTCGTCCTCGACAGGGGACAAAAGGCTGCAGAACACATAGCGGCTCTTCCAGCCACGATCGTTTACTACAGTCCCAGGAATCAGCGCCTGATCTCGTCGACCCTTGGTATAAGGGCTGAATCAATGGTGAGCATCGGCCTTCACTGCATAAGCTAGTAGTAGTTCGTGGACAGTAAAGGGAGAATCCCAGTCGAATGATAATCGATCTATCGTTAAGGCGATTCTCCAAAATTGAGGCATTAGCTGCCCCGGAGATATACCAAACCGACTGAGAAAATCCCTCACCAAGAATGGGAATCGCCATTTAAGACCAATTTTAAATGGATACTCATAAAGGACAAAGGACTCAGCGGACATTCGTCCGTCGTAAACCCACCTTGAGTCTCCAAGTGGATGTGGTCGGGAAGCCCAGCCAAATCCTTGAAAGCAAGAAGGTCCTCGACCGTTGTAATCGTGCTTGCGGGATTAGACATTTTTGAGAAATTAAGTAAAGAATTTTCTTTCTCAGAAAGAGTTGCAGGTTTTTTCTTGTTTAAAAGAATCAAGATGGAAACCGGGAAGAAGAAAATGAAAGAAATCACTGCCTTTTATACCCGAGAATCTGACCCAAATCTTCGCCTTGTCTCGTTGTGGCGACACCGGTTCCACGCCTTTTGGCTTACTGTTGGTCAAAACTCCTCTCAGTGATTTGAATATGATTCCTCTTTATACTTAGTGAAATTCCTTTGTTTAAGTTTAAGTTCAAATTCAGCAATAAGCATACGCTGACTGCCATCAACGATCGCTAAAGATCAAGGAACCTTAAGCTTATCTCTGAAGATCTGAAGATCATCGATCACATCGAATGACCATTCAGCAAAAGTCGAAGACCAAGCTGAAGAAAGAGATAATCAGCTACGTGACCTGAAGCGGTTCAGCGATAGCAAAGATTATCTATCCAAGTGTGAAGTCTTGTGAATCCTCAGCAATACTGAAAGTTCGTCCTTGAAGATTCAGTCTCAGCGATCAAATGAAGCTTCTCATACAAGATTAATGTTGACCTTATCCTCGATGCACAAAAGACAAACCCTATACTGTGTCAGAAAAGGACGTATGCTACTTTCTTCATCTCTTTGCATGCTACTTTCTTTCTTCAACCTTCTGTATTCCATCTTACTTTATTCTTGTGCATCAATCTTAGTGATTTCTTAGTTACAATAGAATAGGTTAAAACTTGTTCTAATTCCGTTTGTAACTGTAAATTTGTTTATGCAATATAAACTCATTTAAAAACCAAAAATTTGTATGTTTGTATTCAACCCCCCCCCCCTTCTACAAACTGTTTCTATATCCAAGAACTCTTGTAGACAACCTAAGGGACCAATAAGTGGTATCAGAGCAGTATGTTTTCTATCTTTAAAATATTTTCTTTCCAAACTATTTTAAAAATGTCTAATCCTAATACAAACTATAATGACAATGGATCTTTAGCTAAACCACCAAGATTTAGCCGTGATAATTTCCCATTGTGGAAGGAAAGAATGTCTCTGTTTCTAGAAGGATCAGATCCAAAGATCCCTTATTATATAGAAAACGGACCATTTGTTCCTACAACTATAGTAGCTGGTGTTCCTGCCACCACTACTACTCTAGCCATCCCTGAAAGGAGTATCATTAAAACTCCTAATCGATGGACTGAAGAAGATAAGAAAGAAGTTGCTATTGACTTAAAAGCCAGATCTATAATAGCAATGTCCCTCCCTGATGAAGTTTATCACTCAGTAATGAAAATGAGGACTTCTAAAGCCATGTAGGATACTTTATGTATTCAATATGAAGGAACATCTGAGGTACAAATCACTAGAAGTATCAATCTAGTAAGACAGTATGAAAGCTTAATGCATCAAAAAGGTGAAACTCTTTCTCAACTTCATCAACGTTTTAACTGCTTGTTGATTGATTTAAAAACAGTCAACAGACACTATTCTAATGCTGAAATTCTGACAAAGTTCATGGAGGCACTACCGGAACAATGGGCAGTGTACACTACATGTCTGAAATTGTCAAAAAATCTTGAAACTCTTTCTTTAAGTGCTTTGTATGGAATGCTATTAAATGAAGAGCAATCCCAAGTTTTGAGGAAAAACCTCATCAATTAACTCAAGGGTGCCAAAAGTACTTCTTTGGCACTCCTGTCTTCAGAGGTAAATCCATTAAAAAATACTCCCTCTTCCACTATTACTTCTATCAGTGAATCAGGTCAAACTGATTCAGAAGATCAACTCACTGATGCTGACATCTCTGAGTTCGATAACTCTCTGGCTCTGTTAACTAATAACTTTAAAAGATTCGCCAGAAAGAGAAACTTTCGAAGAACACCGACTCTCGCTGACTCTGATTAATTAAAGATTATGCCTGCTGAGAAAGCCTCACCCATATGCTACCACTGTCAGCGAAAGGGTCACTTCGCTAGTGAATGTAGATCCAAGAAAGTTGCCGCCACCGCTACCTCGCAGACCTCTGATAAGAAGGAGAAGTATTTGAAATTAAAAAACAAATACAAAGATCTGAAGAAAAACCAGCCAAAAGGCAAAGGTGTTGTCGCTGAAGAAGTTGATTGGGATGATGAAGGTGACTATGGCTAAAAACTCTGATGAGTCAGGCACAGATGAAGAAGATCTTGCCTTCTTATGTCTGATGGCAAGAATAGAAGACGCTGAAGAAGTATCTGAAACTTCTCCTTTGAGTCCCCTTCTACTCAGAGTGCTAAAGGTATATAGTATCTCGATGGCGGATACTCAAGGCACATGACTGGCAGAAAATCTCTGCTCTCTGACTACAAAAGAAGAAGCTGGTCCATCAGTGACCTTTGGTGGAAATGGCAAAGGATACACTAAAGGCTATGGAATCTTGTCCAACGGAGCCACCTCGTTTAGTCGAGCTGCCTACGTTGAAGGACTAAAGCACAATCTCTTAAGTGTTAGTCAGCTATGTGACAAAGATTTCAAAGTTCTATTCCTAAGAAATAGATGTGTTGTCACTGACTGCAATGATAAGCTTGCCTTAACAGGCAAAAGAGTTGAAAACGTATACGTAATCAGTATGAATAGTTCTCACTCTGAGAACGTGTGCTTTATCTCTAAAGCATCCTCTGATGTCAATTGGTTATGGCATAAAAGACTCTCTCATCTCAACTTTAAGACAATTAATGAACTGTCTCAAAAGGAACTTGTCGGAGACCTCCCAAATCATAGCTTTGCAAAGGAATCTCTTTGCTCAAAGTGTGAAAAGGGAAAGCTGACAAAAGCATCTTTCAGATCTAAACAAGTTTCTTCAGTAACCTCACCTCTTCAGCTACTCTATATGGATCTCTCTGGACCTGTCAATGTCCAATCTATATCTGGAAAGAAATACACTCTTGTGATTGTTGATGAATATTCCAGATACACATGGGTATTCTTTCTTCGATCCAAAAGTGACACCCTTGAAATGATAATCTCGTTTATCAAAAGGATGGAAGTTCTGAACAATCTAACTGTTCGTTCCATGAGAAGTGATCATGGTACTGAATTCAAGAACAGTACTCTGATAAATTTCTTTGACGAAAAAGGTATCTCTCACAACTTCTCTTCAGTAAGAACTCCTCAGCAAAACGGTGTTGCTGAAAGAAGAAACCGAACTATCATTGAAGCAGCTCGCTCAATGCTCAGCGAATCACGCCTTCCAACTCAATTCTGGGCCGAAGCAGTCAATACAGCATGCTTTACTCATAATCGATCCCTGATTGTGAAGCGATTTCAAGAAAACCCCTTATGAATTATTTCATGGAAGAAGACCTACTCTGAAGTATCTTCACATCTTTGGATGCAAATGCTACATCCTGAATGACAAAGATCATTTGGGAAAGTTCGATCCAAAAGCTGATGAAGGAATTTTTCTTGGATACTCCTCTATATCTAAATCTTTCAGAATCTTCAACAAACGAAGACAACACGTTGAAGAATCCATGCATGTCAATTTTGATGAATCTTGTACTACCCTCACTTCTCCTATCCCTGAAGAAGATGAAGAATTGAATGCATGGATGAAGTCTCACTATGGGGAACCTGAAACTTATTTCAACAATCAACCTAATGCTGAATTAAGTGATGATGGAATCCCTGAAATTCCTACTAACAGTGATCCATCTTCAGGGATCAATGTTACTCCTCTCAATCAGATTCCTCCTTTTGATACCTCTCTTGGAAATTCCTCAGTAAATAATCAAGCTTCATCCTCTACAAATCAATCCCCTGAGTCTCCTCAATTGATTTTAAACGATGAAGTACCTGTTGTTGAAACAACAAGTATTATTCCTGAAGAAGAAGAAGAAGAAGAAGAAGAACAAGTTGCTGAATCTGCCATTGATCTTTCTCCTCAACCACCAGCTCAACGATGGACCGCAAATCATCCAATAAATCAGATTATTGGTGATCCTAATGCAGGTATCAAGACGCGTAGAGGTACAGCTAATATATGTCTTTATGTTAACTTCATCTCTCTCTCTGAACCTAGAAAGATAGATCAAGCTATCTCTGATCCAAGCTGGATTTCAGCTATGCAAGAAGAACTAACTGAGTTTCGTAGAAACAAAGTTTGGAATCTTGTTCCTAGACCCTCTGGTAAAACAGTGATTGGAACCAAATGGGTGTTTAGAAATAAGCTAGATGAAAACGGGAATGTTATTCGCAATAAGGCTAGACTTGTCGCTCAAGGATACAGACAGGAAGAAGGTATTGATTACGATGAAACCTTTGCACCTGTAGCTCGTTTAGAAGCAATAAGACTTTTCTTAGCTTATGATGCCCATAAAGACTTCAAAGTTTTTCAAATGGATGTTAAAAGTGTTTTTCTAAATGGGAAACTCAGCGAGGAAGTTGATGTTGAACAACCCCCTGGTTTCTCAGACCCTAACCACCCTGGTTATGTTTTTAAACTTGAAAAAGCTCTTTACGAGTTAAAACAAGCTCCTAGAGCTTGGTATGATACTCTTTCTAAATTTCTTCTTAAAGAAAAATTCATTCGTGGAAAAATTGATCAAACTCTCTTCCTAAGAAAATATATAGGTCATACTATACTCGCTCAAATATATGTTGATGGCATTATCTTTAGTTCAACAAGACCCAAATTATGCACTCGTTTCGCTGCAAGAATGCAAAAACAGTATAAAATGAGTATGATGGGTGAACTAACGTATTTTCTAGGTTTGCAGATAAAACAATCTGACAAAGGAATCTTTATTTGTCAAAGTAAATACGCTAAAGAATATGTTGAACAAATTTGATATGAATCAATGATCAGCGATGAAGACTCCTATGGCACCTCCTCTGACTCTGAATAAGGATCCTAATGGGAAACCTATAAATGTCACCTCCTATCGAGGAATGATTGGGTCTCTGCTATATCTTACAGCAAGTAGACCTGATATCATGTATTCTACATGTCTCTGTGCTCGGTATCAAGCTGAACCGAAGGAATCACATCTCATCGCTGTAAAGCGAATCTTTAGATACCTGAAAGGAACTCCTAATTTGGGTCTTTGGTATCCCAAAGGCTCGGGATTCGATCTAATTGGTTATTCTGATAGTGATTTTGCAGGTTGCAAAATAGATAGAAAGATCACCACTGGTGGGTGTCAGCTACTAGGTGGTAAATTGATTAGTTGGACAAGTAAAAAGCAAAATTTTGTGTTCACCTCCACCGCTGAAGCTGAATACGTAGCCACTAGAAGTTGTTGTGCTCAAATCCTTTGGATGATAAATCAACTCAGAGACTACGATCTCATGCTCTCCAAGATCCCTATTTATTGTGATAGCACTAGTGCTATTGCAATTGCCAACAATCCTGTACTTCACTCCAAAACCAAGCACATTGAGATTCGATATCACTTTATCAGAGATCGTGTGATGAATGGTGAAGTTGAGCTTCATTTTGTACCCACTGAATATCAGCTCGCTGATTTTTCACCAAGCCTCTTGATGAAACTAGATTCAATCTACTCATCAGCGAGCTTGGTATGTTGAACATTGAATAATTATTACTCAGCTAACAACAAGTAGTGATACAAACAAAGTCTTCTACTACCATTCACTGAACTCTGATTCAGCAATATCTGTACTTTCTCACTCAGGTATTAACTTCTAAACCTTTTCGCTCCCTGATTTTTCCTTAATCGGGGAATGAATCTGAAAAGATAAAACTCATCATTAACAATCCTTTATTGTGATTGATGAAGACTTTAAAAGATAATGATTAATCTTTCCAAATGGATAATTATCATTATAATTTTTTAAAAATAAGAAAAGGACACATCAGACCTTTTCTGACGCAAGAAAGACCACGACGTTTCCTTTCCAACTTCTTTCTAGGGATGTGCGCCAGGTCATCATTTCTTTTTCAAAAAGCTAAAACCGTCGTTTAGCTATCCTTTTCTCTCTCCTCGTGCTATTTAAGCAAACCATTGCCTCATTTCCTTCTTTACACTCTCATAACTTCCAAAAGGCAAGGATTCTCTCTTGATTCTCAAAGATTTCTCAAGAACACCAAGAACACGCACTTGTGCGTTTTTCTTCTCGAACTTCACTAAGTTTTGATCTAACCTTACACATTAATCTGGAAACATCTTGTTTCACTACTCCTTACTTTTCTTATATCCAAAACAAAAATCTAGGGTAAATAAAATAAAAATCTCGATTAAACTTCAAAACCCTTCAAAACCCTGTTCTAAAGTTTTTCCTTAAGAACAGAAGACATTTCTTTGTTTAATCCATCTTTTATATTCTATACCTAAATTTTTTATATACCAGACTTTTTAAAACTTTTGGTATTTTATTTGTTTTTCTATCACAAGTATTTTGATACTGTTCATCGAAACACTTGTTTCTTTTCTCCTTAAATTTGGTATTCTTTATACCAAACTCTGGTTTATACATTTCGTATTAAACCATGATTTTTCTATTTGGTGTTCCCATTTATGAAACAGAAATGGCCTCATCAAGCAAAGTTGCTGAATCTACCCATGTTGCTGACACTCTGGTTGCTGCTATGGTTCGCCATTTTCCTCCGGAACAAGCAACATTCAAGCCTTGCAACTATCTTGCCCTGGTGGACATCCCTGCTAAACATCCATAATTCGCTGAAGGTGCCACATTCATCAAGGCTTGCCCGCTGATGTATGCCTTTGTTCACAACCCCATTGGCATCTCCTCTCACCTACAGGTCCTATGGTACACGGCTCACTGTACCACCTGCACCACTGATAAGGTTAAAGAACTCCCTGCAATTGGCTTTACCATTCCCACTCTCGGCCACTTCGCCTTCACCTCTGAATTCTTGAGGCAGGATCTTCGCCTCCCTGCTCATGGCAAGAATGAAAAGTGGGCCGCTGAACCTTCAAAGAAGCAGATCGACTCCTTCTTAGACTCTATTGGCTACGCATGGGAAAACAGCTCTCTGAAGACCGTCGGTTCCAAGCTGGAAAAGAAGCGCTTACCTGCTCGCTGGCAATACATCTTCACTCAGGTCATTCAGTGCCTGGGATCAAAGACTGGCTCGCATGATCAGGCCAACAAGCACTTTCAAGACAAAGGCTTCGCTCTCTACACGGGCAACAAGCTGAACTTTGCTGACTATATCTTCAGTGATATGTTCATCAGGGTGAAAGCTACAAACAGGCACTCCGTCATCCCCTACCCAAGATTCTTTGCAACTATCTTGGAACATGCCTTCGGGGATGAGTATCCCAAGACAGCCAACCACTCTTTCTCAATGGCGGGAAAAAAGTCCCTGGACATTGAGGAACGTCCAGGTGATACTCCCTTTACACCATACATGCTGAAGATCATTGGAGCTCCTGCTTCAGTGTCTAGCTCACCGAGAAACCCATCAGTGAGTATCCCTGACACTTCTGCCCCCAAAAGAAAACAACCAATCGATGGTCATAAAAAGACCATCGCAACCAAACTAAAGAAGCCAAGGATGGTGGTCTCTCAAAAGACTACTCTCTCAAGTTCTGGTGTACCACCAACACCATCAGCTGCCCCAACTACTTCAACGGTTTTCACTTCCGTTGTTGCTTCTTCAACACTACCACTACATTCAGCGACTATGGTCGCTGAAAGTGTATTAGTCAGCTTCGCTGAAGCTGTATCAGGTAATACTTTCACAGCCTTCTACTCTTCTTCTATCCCCTCTTCTTTGGTCCTCACATCAACAAATGATTAAGAGATAGTTGTCCCTATCTCTGATGATGCTGAAACGCACGCAGTCAAGCCTCAGTGTTGTTTCGACACTCTGAGTTTTGGAAGGCCAGTATCACAGGACCTCAGCATGTCTCTCACAGGCATTCTAAGACACTGGCTAGTGATCCTCATGACACTACCTCTGCACAAGTGGTCCCTGAGAGTAATCCTCATGATGCTCTCAAGGGTTATAACATGCCTACTCATCCGTCATCTAACCCAGAGCTCTTTTTGGCTGCTTTGTCTATGTTGTCACCAGGTGCCCCTCCTCTCTTCACCACAGCGGCAACCACAACTACCACCAAGGCTGTTGCTCCTCCTCTCAGCAAGGACAAAGGGAAATCTCCTCAGCAACCACAATCCTCTGCCAAGCTCATGGAAGTCAAGACGGAGAAGGGTGCTCCCAAACTTCCTCCCTGCCCTGCTGAGCTTCCCCCCATTGTTCTTCCTAGTCCTACATTCCTTGCCATTGACTTTCTAGTCAAGGAATGTGCTCTCACCAGGGCTAAGGTAGAACATCTACAAAAGTCCGCTGAATTCATCTTCCGAACCGTGGTTGGGACTCCAGGGATCAAGACCTCTTTCAGCAATATCCTCACTGACATCCAGTCCCTGAAGGAAGACAATCGGACACATGGTCAGTCCATTGCACGACTAGAGAAGAAGGTGGATGATCAGAATCTCGTGCTTGAGTCTATTCAAAAGACTCAATCCGACATGATGCAGTTGCTGACAAAGCTATCTAAGTCTAGCTCTTCTTTCTCCACTGCTGATCGGACATCCCTGGATTTGGTCCTTCAGCATCAAGAAGGCCATGAAACCAAGCTGAAGGACATTTAGGCGAATGTAAGCATGCTGATGATACATTGTCTCCCTACTGACAACATCGAGGGGGAGAGATGTGCCAAAGAGTTTGCTGACGACATCATTACGGAACATAATGAGACCTTCCCTGCTGATAAAATTTCTCCCTACATCAAGCATGCAGAACCTTCCCTCACTGAAGGTTTAGTGGAAGAAGAAGAAGAAGAAGATGATGATGATGATGATGATGATGATGATGATGATGAAGATGAAGAAGAAGACATCCCTCGCTATGGGGGAGCAAATGATGATGATGATGACGACGATATTGGAAGTGCTTTGGAGCACTTCAAAATGTCAAGGCCAGAAGTCTCTCATCAGGAGCCTTTAGGGGACGGACAACCTCCCTCTCAGGGACAGTCCGGTCCCTCGGGAAAAGGAAATGACATGGCAGAACTTGACGCCACTATCCCTATATCTGAGGGGGAGACCACTGTCGAGGTATCTCTTCCTCTCATTCTCCTCTCTGCTCCAATCTCTGAACCACCCACATATCCCTCTTTTTCACCACCAAATTTTGGCTCTGAAAAATCTCCTTCTACCTCTCCTTCTCTCAGTGAGACCAGTCCCCCAAAGGACTCCACTTTTTGGAAGGAACCTTCATCTGAAGAGCAGTTTGTGTACATATCTGACTCTTACTCTGAAGATGAAGAAGGCCTCATTCCTAGATGCCGCGCTCAGAGACCCCTAATAAGTGAGCCTGAAGAGGAAGAAAGGCGAATAAACTTCTTAAATGAACTCGAAGCCAAGAGAATAAGGTTGCCCTCTGCTAAAATAGAATCTCCAACTCCTATCAGCATAGTGGATGACTTCTATTTCCTATCGAAGGAGGAAAGAGCACAAGCACTTGCAGCTCAAAGAATAAGGGATGAAAAGATGAAGCAAACAGAGAATGATCTAGAGCTTGCAAGAAGAATACTCAGAGAGGATGCTGCTAAAGACAAGGCGACTAAGAAGCTGACAAAGAAAAGCCAAAGAGTCGCTGAAGCTCTGGCACAAAAGGAACTGATTGAAGAAAATATCCAAGTGAATCCCATCCTCGCTCAAGAAAAAATCCTGAATGCTCTAACCAATGCAAATAAAGAACCAAGCCACAGAGAAAAAGAACTACGATAGTGCACTGAAAGATTCAATTTTCGAAGGTCTGATTCAAAAATCATTCGAGCAACAATCGAAGGACGTCCTTCCAAAAGGTATGGACTGAAGGTATTTGTTCGAATGTACAGACATGCGAATGCTGAAAAAAAAAGAAGGCAAGTTCTTAAAGTTCTATGGATACTCTGAATGGTTAGAAATCAGAGATGCCATTCAGGGTTCCAAATCGAAGTTTAAAGATGTGGTGGAAAGGGCGTTGGATCAGCTTCTTTAGAGGATGTCACAACATGTACAACTTCCGCCTCTCCCTGAGCCTACAAGAAAGAGAAGATTGATTGCTGAAGGAGGTTCATCTTCCAAAAGTGATCATGAAACCAAATTCAACTACAAAAGTATTCTCGGTCATCTGGAAATTCCTAACATCTCAATGCTGAGAGTCTCTCTCCCTCAAGACAGAAAATATGAAGAAAATGAAATCATCACCTTCCCTGAACCTGGCATGGTTTTCTTGGATAATGATGGTTTCCTAGGGCTCTTCAGAAACAGCGAGGTCAGCAAAGCTCCATCCGCCTTCATCAAGATCATGCATCACTACTGCGGGTCAGATGTCCGCTGATGAATCGAAGAAGAGGCTCTATGAAAATGAAATACGAAGAAGACATGAAAATCTCTGATTAATATATAGTTGTCTTTTCTTTGTATTACTCTTCAGTGTATTGTATTTCCCTTTTCTTACAAATTTGTAATTTCATTGTTCATGTAATGTCTTCAGATTATGAATGAAATATCAAATGAAGTACTCTACTCCCACTGTGTACTGAAAAGATCCCTGAAAACAGTAAATGGGACAATGAACTTAAGAGTTCTAACTTCTTTACATAACTCCTTACTCACTGATATTTCTCTCTGAAATTTTAATCAGTGAATGCACTTAAGGCATCTACTTGTAAAAATTGTGTTTTCATATCCTTATAAATGAAACTCAATGGCTATAATAGATTAGCTGAAAAGGATCTCACAGATTAGTACTTAGAAATTTTTCTTGATTGTTTCTTGAGTCCTTACTAATCCCTTCAAGTAACTTTCTCATATTACTTAAACATAATCAAATAGGGGGGGATTGTTGATCATAACTCCTCTCAGTGATTTGAATATGATTCCTCTTTATACTTAGTGAAATTCCTTTGTTTAAGTTTAAGTTCAAATTCAGCGATAAGCATACGTTGACTGCCATCAGCGACCGCTGAAGATCAAGGAATCTTAAGCTTATTTCTGAAGATCTGAAGATCAGCGATCACACCGAATGACCATTCAGCAAAAGTCGAAGACCAAGTTGAAGAAAGAGATAATCAGCTACGTGACCTGAAGCGGTTCAGCGATAGCAAAAATTATCTATCCAAGTGTGAAGTCTTGTGAAGCCTCAACGATACTGAAAGTTCATCCTTGAAGATTCAGTCTCAGCGGTCAAATGAAACTTCTCATACAAGATTAACGTTGACCTTATCCTCGATGCACAAAAGACAAACCCTATACTGTGTCAGAAAAGGACGTACGAATTGTCTCTTATGTCCCCATCATATCTGATATGGTACTGTTCAAAAGCGGCCAAAAACATGGTTGTATTCTGAGCAAACGGGTATAAATAAGATGAAGATATCTTCTTCATCTGTGTGCATGCTACTTTCTTTCTTCAACCTTCTGTATTTCATCTTACTTCTTTCTTGTGCATCAATCTTAGTGATTTCTTAGTTACAATAGAATAGGTTAAAACTTGTTCTAATTCCGCTTGTAACTGTAAATTTGTTTATGCAATATAAACTCATTTAAAAACCAAAAATCTGTGTGTTTGTATTCAACCCCCCCCCCCTCCCTTCTACAAACTATTTCTATATCCAAGAACTCTTGTATACTCCTAAGGGACCAACACTTACCTTCGTCGGATGGTCGACACTTGTCCTTGACAACTAACCACGCTCCCCTGTACGTATGCGTGAGACCATCATGGTTTATCGTTTTCTAACGGATCAACCACGACACGTCATCACGACTCAGCAAAGCTTATCGTTTTCTAACTATATCAAAACGATCCATTTTCCTAATGGTTAGACTCGCAGGATCATCGACACGTGTATTATAAATTCAAAATTAAGAGCTGACGCTCGAAATTTAAATTTTAGGGAAAACTCTTTGGGTAAAAATCTACGAAACGCTCGACCGTTGACTATTATCTTCGACCAAGCATTCTACGTAACTATAAAATATTTATTATGGTTACAGGGTCAATGGTCGAACGAAACTCGCAACTGACGATCATAATGTACGACGTATAGACAACGGATATCCGCCTAAATGCATGACTTCAGTGTAAAATGTTTAGCTTTAATAAACTAACCGTTGATTGTCCGTTACTCATCATGTAGGTCCGTTGGACGGTTATGATCAACGTCATCAAGAGTGTTTATGAAGGACATTAATAGTGAGCGAACGTTACAAATGACATAAGATATAAAATCCAAGCTCAAGCTCAAGGAAAAGCCACGATCAATCATCTTCACGCTCTAGCTTCAAGAATCATACAATAGCTCCCTAGATTTCATACGATATTGTTATTTACTTTCATATATTTTCCTCTGTAATCGTACGATCCCAGTTCCGAATGAGGACGTCCCTGTTTGACGTCACTTTCCCATAGTGCAACGATGGTAGCTCCTATCGTCCGCGATTTTTGCCCTCGTTAACGGGTTTTTCCGCATCACCAAATCTCTTGTTTTTATTTTTATCATTTTTATTGTGTTTGTCGCGAGAATACTACTTTTGACCGATCAAATTCACAAACTTCTTAAATTGAATGTTTGATAAATCAATTTTTGTCATTCACAGTAACAATTACATAATTTATGTTTAAATTTTTTATATATAGATGGACGTATAAGTGTTTTTTTTTCCACCTCTATACAACGGTTTAAACAAATTTGGATGATATGAATTGATCCGACAATTTTTTTTTTTTTGAAACAGCAAAATTTTATTATAACACCAAACTCAATTTACAAAACAAATGTAAACAAAAAGCCCCCACCCTGCAGCTATAAAATACTTGATTTTATCCGACAATTTTTTAATAAATACTTGATTTAAACAAATCAACTTTTCTACTGAAAATAGAGAATTTAAAAGCAATTTATAACAACCATAAAACTTCGATTCAACCAATATTAATTATCGTTTATATCGTGTCTATGTCAACACAATTTTTAAAAGAAATTATTATAATTTAGGATTACTTTCGGGGAAAATCTTAAAATAATAATAAACTGAAAAACATTATGTTAATGTTCATTTAGACCGTGTGTATATATATATATATGTATGCAAGTAATTTATAAAAAAATTACTTGTATTACATGTATGTAACATTCATACGTGTATATGCACATACACACGTGCATAAAAACCAAAAATAATTTGATTACTAGTATGCACAAATGCATACCATCCAGATGAACAGTTAATTAACAAGGTGTTCTTCTTCAATTTTTTATTTTTTCAGTGTTTTTTCCCCTACACCACCCTCTATAATCGTAACTATAATTAGAACTAAACGTAAATTTAATTAGGATGAGGTACTAATCACCTAAATTAGACCACCCTAACTAACACATTAGGAAACCTAACTAAACTCGAAATGTTACAATTTGAACCGAACCCGGAGCTACTTACCCTAGCCGGTTCAGTCTCACTTCCGGTTCAAAAACCTCCGTTTCCTTCTTCTTTCTCATTTGCAACACTTTCCGATGACTATTTGAATGGATATCATCGGAGAAAGTTGGACTACAGGCCGGTCTGTACTCAGGAAATAGCCGACCGGATTTAAACCGGACCCCACAAGCATTACATAATGTTTTTGGCCCTAAAGGACCGGTTCGCCATTGAGGTGTTTTCTCAACTTGACAATGGCTACAACAACGTTGTGTTACAGTTACAGACCCACTTGATTCCGACGAACTCCCTGAAACCCGGTTTTTTTTGTGCTTCTTTGCCGCCGGTTTTTGGAAACTGAAAAACGATTCAATAAGCTGAACCGGGTCTGGGAAATGCAAAGGAGAAGTAATGGTTGAGTCGTATGAAGATGATGACGTGCCGATTGATGATGACTCGGTCAAAGAGGACCAAACTCGGCCGGTTTTCTTGGACCGTTTGGTTCGGTGCTTTCGAGGAACCGCATACAATAATCCCAAAACGGTAAAACTTGGAATCATCGGTCTGACAACCGGTACGTGTCGGTTTACGGCGATTTTGCCGGTTAAATTTTCGTCTAAATTTGCCGGCGGGAACAAAAGAGAAAGGTCCGATGTGGAGTCATCGACAATTTGTGATAACCATTCGAGGGATTCCACGTCATCAACCTGAATAGAATTTTTCAGAAAAGCTGTTTGTGAATTGATTTGATTATTCAGAATGTTTTTCGAAATTTGTGGTGAAATTCGTAGTTTTCTCTACAAATAATTAGCATCAATTTGACTTTTTTTTTTATCGAACAAAGTTAATCATCGCATTTGTAATAATTAATGTTATCCTTAATATTAAAATAAAGAGTAATTTCTTTTTTTTGAGAATCATGCATCTCACTACTACAAAATTGAGTATTTTTAATGGAAAAATGTCGTTGAAAATTTTATATGAATTATACACGGATTATTGGCAGAACATAAATGTTTTATGAATTTTCAACAAATTTTCGCTGAAAATCTCTCACAAACATTTATTTTCAACCAAAAAAAATCAACGGAATGTCTCCTCAATTTTTTTTTTGGTTGAAAATGCATGTTTGTGAGAGATTTTCAACTGAAATTCGTTGAAAATTTTGAACGACATTTTTCCGTTGAAAATACTCAATTTTCTACTAACGTCCTCTACAGTTTTTTTATTAAATAAAATAAAAAGTAAGTTTTTGAAATGAGAATTATTCAGAAAAATCTATAGATATAGAAAATTTCCTATGTTGAGAGAGATGGATAAATAATTATTTGATTTAATTTTATTTATAAGATTGAATTATTATTATTTAAAAAAAATTATATTAGGAAGATAAATTATAAAATATTGTAATAATATAGTTTATGTTAAAAAAATTAAAATAGAGTGTTGTTGTTGTTAATTATAATTTTTTTTTAAAATTTTAGGTTTTTATTCTTAATTTTAGAAAAGTTGTTGAATATGTTTTATCTTTAAATTAAAAAAAATATCTATGATCATCTCCAACAACATTACTATAATAGAAAAAAATAATTTTTTCTTATCTAAAATGTTCCAATAACATTGCTATAATGATTTTTATTTTAGAGAAATAGAGAAAAATCTTTAAATATAAAGAAAATCTTTAAAATCAGTAAAGTAGAAGAAATAAACTATATATAACCAATCAAAAGTTTTGAAGTTAAATGTGTATAAAAGATAAACAACATCCAACCAATCAAAATTATTGAAATTAAATGTGTAGAAGAAATAAATAATATTTTAATAATATAGTTAATAATGGATTTTCTAAAATAGAAAAGCTATTGGAGGTGGAATAAATTGTTTTTTAGTTTATTCTTTATTTTATAAAAATAATAGAAAAGCTATTATACATACTCTAATACTCTATGGAAAATGAAAAAAAAAATATTTTAATGATATTCAACGAATTAAACTTACTAAAATTAAATACAAGAGACATTAATAATATTTTATTAATATTGTTAATTTTAGAATTGATAAAATAAAGTGATTAAAATTAAATGTAATTTTTTTTAGATTTTAATTTTTCATACTATATATATTAAAAAAATTATAACACAAATATCGGACATGCACGTTAAATCAAAATTGAAACGTTTTGACTAGAAAAGTGAAATGTAAAACTGTTTAATTATCGTGATTTTGACATTACCGGAAGGTGAATCTCGCCGGCGGGAAGAGACACAAGGTCTCCGGCGCTCGGAAAATTGCTAGAAATCGTGGAATTATTCTCGTTATCTTCCTCGGAATTATCAAAATCTTTGTCAGATAGGTCCAATAGATCATCAACGGAAAATTCAGAAACATTAACAACGTTGTTGTCAACACAAAACAAATCTTCGAACAAGGTTTGTTGGGTTGATTTCATGCCAAGTTCCGACAAAAAACTTGATTTCAAAGCTCTTGCTTCAATGCACTCCATGCTTGTTTTGATAAAAAAATTTAATTATCTAAAAATACAAATTTAAACAGACATATATGAGCGTTACAAAAACCCAATTAATAAACAATAACATAAATAAAAACAAATAATAATTGTGTATGTATAGGTACCTGTAGTATGTATGTAGATATGGTGGAATATGTATATAGATAGATATAGAGAGAGAAAGTGTGTGTGTGTGTGTGTGTTAGAGAGAGAGAGAGAGAGAAGAGTTGCAGGTGGTAGGAATGGGAGAAAAAGGAAGGGGGGAATTGGGTAAAGAGCACTGAGATCAGAAGATAGGTTAGTGGCCGAAACTGATGGGTGGAGTTAATATCTTTTTTTCCCTTTATTTCCTTCCCTGTTTATTGGAATTTAATTTTGACAAAAATATCACGTTAGACAGTCTCCAACTAGGGTGGCAATTCTCGACACGACACGAACCCGACATGAAAATAAATGGGTTGGGTTGAACTTTTTGACACGCCAACCCGTCAACCCGCCAAATAAACGGGTCAGGTTCGGGTTGACACGAACGGGTCGCGGGTTGACACGCCAACCCGCCAAAATTTATTAAAAATAATAATATATATATTTTATGTTTTATTTTAAAATCTAAAAGTCTAATCAATAGAGTTTCTTTCATTTTGTTGTGTAAATTGTAATCCCGTCCGTCAAAACTCAAACGTAGAAATGTGAAACACGAACACCTTAACCCTAACTCAGAATACTCAACAGCAGCTACGACGGCGCTCTACCTAGAAACAAGAGATTTCATGACCCCTCAACCCGCGAACGACCTGCCAAGCCGCCAACCCGTGACACGCCAACCCGACAACACGCAAGTTGACTCGCCAACCTGCCACCCCGCAACCATTCGCCAACACACGGGTTGACCCGCCAACCCGCCAACACGAATGTGTGCGGGTTAGGGTTACGTATCTCGACACGATTAGCTAAACGGGTTGGGTTAGGGTTGAGCATCCATGACACGCCAACCCGCCAACCCGCGACACGCCAACCCGAACACGACACGATTGTCACCCCTATCTCCAACCCATCCGTGTAAATATAAAAAACATAAAAATAGAGTTAATTTTATCTCCAACCCAATACTAAAATATAAAAATTAATGTAGGGGCAAAATGTTGACCTCCATATTTGCAGGTCAAAAAAATAGGCCTCTAAATTTTTTATTAATATTTTATCTAATTTTTCTAATTATATATAGATTAATAGTATTATATAAATAGTATAATAATAAATATATATTATTTTATTGTTAAAAGTGTTTTTAGTATTGTTTTTTTAGGGTGTGATTGGAGATGAATTTTTTTAGTGTTTAAGGTACCCATCATTTTTAGTGTTTTTGATGTTTTTAGTGTGTGATTAGGTTGAAGATGCCCTTAGAATCAAAGTTAAGATGAGAAACATAAGAATGTATTTAGATTTTTGATCATTTTTAATCTCAAATTTATATATGAATCGTGCTTGATATCACGATTGATCCGGGTCAGAGGCGGATTCATAATTTTTTTGAGGTGGTTGCACCAATTAACTATAGTAATATAATCACAATGATTGTGGCATAGTGGTTGAGGTTCTGGAGTATACGGTAAAATATCTCTTCTTTCTAGGTTCGATTCCAGATGTACACAACAATTGTGGCTAATGAGTTTATCAGGGTTGATATTTTGTAGTCATTATTTGTTGGGATTAGTCTAGGAATAGACAGGGACACCCGTCAAAAAAATATCGTGATATAAATCATAAATAATAATAAAAAATACGGTTTTATTAAAAACAATAAATTAGTTAGTAACAAAAATTAACCTCAAATACTAATGAATTATTCCCACTTAAAAAAACCCATTTTTTATTAAAGCTTTACACATATCCTTAAACTTTAAGTAGTTATGGTTTCACTATTATCAAACTTAAAAAATTTACGCATGAACAAAATATGCGGTTGAATAGGATACCGCATCACTTCATGTGGACCTGATCCGGCCGTGATGAAAAACACCCGCAACTAACTTTAAAAATATGTAATTTTTTATTTGCGTTAACATTAAAAATATATTAATTATAAAAATATTCAATATTGCGCTTGTTTCAAAGGTATGGACAAGACTTTTTTAACGATGTAATTTATAAAAGAAAATTATTATTTTTAAAATGTATGTTAGCGAATAATTGATTAATTAATTATTATCATAAAAGAATAAAAAAAATTTGAAAAAAAAAATGAAAATAAATTAAAACAACTAAAATATTTGATGGGTTAAAAGAGTAATTGATATCCATCCGTCGTCCTCAAATTTAGCATCATTGGACCCGGTTTAATTCTTAATATTTCATTTAACCTCCCTAGAGGTTTTAATGCTTATGGTTTAACGCAAAAAAATCTTATAGTTTCACCCCAAAAAACTTATGGTTTCACACTTACATGCCTTGAGCAATTTACACTTAGGCTATTTTGGTTTCACGGGCAACCATAATTCGAAGTATAGATCCGCCTCTGATCTCGGTGCATCTCATTATAATGTGCATCCATGGTTGAATCCCCTAAGTTGTTAATTTCTTTTATCAAAAGTGTCCAGAAGAACATGCAACAATCAGTGTAGACCATATAATTGATAACTGCATGGAACTTAAGAATAAAGTGTCGGGTGAGTTTCTGGCATCTGTTGGAATAACTCATGGTTTCTTCACGACTCGGACTCCTTAACAAAATGGAGTGGTAGTAAGGGGAAATCGAACACTTGTTGAAGCAACTCGTATTATGCTGGTTCAATCCAAGCTACCTATGTTTCTTTGGGCCGAAGCGGTTGCCACTGCATGTTTCATGCATAACGGTCAATCATATATAAATGGTTTGGTAAAACTCGGTATGAATTAATCAATAAAATAATACCTAGCATCAAATTCTTTCATGCTTTTAGTTGTAGGTGCTTTGTGCTAAACGACAGCGAGGATCGTGGTAAGCTCAATTCGAAGGAAGACAAAGTAGTCTTTATCGGATACTCATTCTTATCTCATACATACAGAGTTTACAACAAGCGAATAAATTATGTTAATGAGAGAGTAAACATTTTATTCGACGAATTAGCAGATTTGGCTTCTGAACATTTCAGTTGAGAACCTGTTTTAACTGGTGTCTTAGTTTCTGAACATCTCAGTTCAGGATATGATCTTCATTTGTTAGACTTCTAGATAAATCGGTCTAGAACTCGGATTTAAGTGTATTAGCTTATAGCCTATAAGCTATGGACTTCTTCTACATATGTTTGATTTATGAATACATCATTTCAGAACTCGAAGTTAAACTTTTCAGCTCCCGATAACATCAATTTCTAAATATCTCATTTCAGATTGTGTGAAATATGTGTGTGTTAGGTTTAATAGTTTCAATGGTCAATCCAGAGCCAGAAGGACCAACCCATGAAACACATCCCTAGGTTAGATATTTTAAAAGGGAGTGTTTGATGTAAAATGTTGAGAGATTGAGTGCTTGTGAGTTACAAAAAATGGTGAGTGTAACAAGACTTGGAGATGAATATTCAAACAGATGGTGAGAATGTAACATATCCCTAGCTTAGATATTTTCAAAAATGGTGAGAAATAAAATTGGTACTTACTAGAATGTGTCAGTTATCCGGGTTGCCACACAATTTATCCATTTCCATTATTTACAGATGAATATTCAAACAGATATAGACGTAGTGTCAACAACTTGTGTCACTCCACCAGCTACTCAAGTATCTCAAAAAGGGTGCTTGTTTCATATATCACGAAGATTGAGCATATCATCTATCTATTCTTCACTCAGAAGATTTAAATATTGAAACTAGAAGGTACACCCTCGGTCTTTGAACTTCAATCATGCACATTGAATCAAATGTTTGATCCAAAATATTTACACATATTTCATTTATGCACTTGCACAAATCTTTGTGATATCAAATCGCTTATCTTTGTGATAATGCATGAACAGTTTGAGAAGTTAGTTCTACAATTTTACTTCAGTGATGACTGAAAGTCCTATAAGTGCTACCCCGATGCCAACACTGAAAATAGGCTACTCAATTGAATTTGTTTCGATTGTAGTGATAACAGTTGCTAAACGTGCTTCTGTATGTTAGCCGATTACCAATTTGTTCTGAAGCATAAATTTGTTCGAAAGAGATCTATTTTTAAGGGGGGAGTTTTTCGTTTGAAGAAAAAGAGATGTTTTTGAAGGGATGCTAACATATAGGGGGAGCTAAATAACTTTGTGTTTTGTAAAGCTACATTGATTTAGTCCTTGATGATTCATGATGTTTAGGATTCTCCAAATCATCATGAGGGAGAGAAACAATATATAAAAAATACATGAAGACACATGTGAAGACATGATGGGGAAGAAGCAAGAAAAGATATTCAAAGACATGATACTAATGTTGGGGGGAATCTTTCAGTGCTAACTCGCATTCATAGGTGTAGAGGGAGTAAAAGAACATAAGAGTAAAGTTTCATAGATTGTTTGTTTTACAAGACAAAGTTGTTTGAGGAAGTTTGTTGTTGATAATGAATACTTTCATGATAAAAATGTGATGAGCTTTGTACACGTAGTGTCAAAGATTCAAGCCTGAACAGTTGATTCAAAAGGTTGTTTTATTGACTGTTGAAGTTTCAAATAAAACGTCTTCTGAAGATTCCAAAGAATGATACGCATACTACATTTTGGCCTTATTGATTTAGAATTGTATCTATTGCTACTGCTATTTTACCGGTCTGTCTGTCTAAAGATTCTATTTGTTAAAATGGGAGTTTGTTAGTCTTCAAATATGATTTTCTTGAATACGAAAAGGAAGATTGTTTCAATGTTGAAAATACAATTTGTTGACAAAGTCTGATTCAAATGAGGAGATTGTTAGAGTGCTGATATTTGCTGAATTGTTATCTCGAATACAAATGAGGGGATTGTTAGGTCTATAATATTGTATCTGAGATGACAATATTTGAAGACATGAAGAGTCAAATCTTGTTGAACCAAGCTCCTTTAGCGATTTAATTGTGATTCCTCTATATACTTAGTGAAAATATGAGTTCAAATTACTGTTCAAATTCATCGAGAGGAAACGATGGTTGTACTCGGTGATCATTGAACACATCAGGAACACTAACTGAACTTAGAAGACCCGAAGACAATACTCACACCATAAGAATCTTCATCGACAGTCGAAGACCTAACTAAAGATAGAGACGAATAGCTCGTCATCTGAAGAGGTTTAGTGATAGAAACGTTCGTCTAAAAGAAGTGTGAGATCAAAGTTGATCTTACCTCAGTGATACCTGAAAGATTCATCCTTGAAGCCTCAAGTATCAGCAATCAAATGAAGCTTACTCAGCAAGATCAAAGTTGATCTTACCCTCAATGCACAAATGTTAAACCCCCATCTTGTCTGAAAGTACGTACGGAGATACTTTATTGCCTCCACGTGCTTACTAACTTTGATAAGGTCCCTATTCATATTCAGCTAATAGTATGGAAAAGCCTCAAATAGATGCTTGCACGTGTCAATGTACCCTCTGACTTGCATTATATGTTGTGGGTATATATAGATGAAGAAACCCTTCTTAGGTTATAATAAAATAGGTATTTATACTTGTTCTTATTCCGCTTATAACCTGTAAATTTGTTTATCTCAATAAACATATTCAAAAACTAAAATAGTTTATGTTCATCCCCTACCCTCTTTCTACAAACTGTTTCTATACTTATACATTCTTTGTAACACCCTAAAAATGGGAGATAATTTAAACCAAAAATAAATTTGTGGAATAGGATTAAATACCATAAAATCACCCAATGAATGGAGAAAGAGTAATAGAGTTTACATCACCAAATAGATACTAAATAACAACCTATTAATCTATACGAATCTGGAATATAAATTATGTTTGGGTGTTACTAATATCCTAAAAATGAACAATCTAGTAACTCCATTTGTACACTTGTAATGTATTCCCAAAAGATGCCTCTACCAGCACCACGCTGCACTCAACTCTTGGGGGCACCACTAGTACGATTACCTGATATACATGTCATTTAATAAAAAGTGTTAGGCTTAACGCCTAGTGAGATCAAACAGTTGAATAAGTAAAGCCATTGAACCTTTGAAAGCAATAATAAAACTTTAAACAAGTTAACTTTATTATTATACAACATTGTAGCCCATGTATTTGGCCTATGGCAAAAAAGTATTGTATTCTTGTGTATATATCTTGTTTGTCAATGAATGGAAATCAATTTTGTGAACAAATAATTAGTTTAACATGGTATCAGCCTGATCCTTCCACCTTCCACCTTCCACCTTCCATCTTCTCTCAACAACCAAAAAGAACAAAATGGCAGCCTCATCTGATCTCAAACTGTATCCCATTACCAATATCAAAGCTTATGTCCCCTTGATCCTTGACCTAAATGTGTTGAACTATGATTCATGGTGCGAGTTATTTGAGACTCATTGCACCAGATTCGGAGTCATCGGTCATCTAGACGATTCCTCCGATCCCACCGGCCCGGATGATGTTGAATGGCACAAGATCGATTCTCTCGTCAAAATGTGGATCTATGGTACCATAAGTCAATCTCTTCTCACCATGATTATCAAGAAAGGAGTTACCGCAAGCACCTTTTGGTCCAGCCTCGAGACTCTTTTTCGATACAACAAAGATGCTCGGGCTATCGAGTTGGACAATGAACTCCAAAACATTGTTTTGGGTGATCTCAGTATTTCTCAATATTGTAAAAAAATCAAGGTACTTCATGATCTTTTAGCTAATATCGATGCTTCCGTTCCCGAGAAAACTTTGGTTAGTCATTTAATAAATGGTTTGTCGCCCGCTTATGATCACATTGCCACCATCATCTGTCACCGCATGCCTTTGCCAACATTCCTTCAAGCTCGCTCTATGCTTCTCCTCGAGGAACAACGACATACCCGTCATTGACTTCCCAATCCGTCTCATGATGATCACTCATCTTCTCCGACGATCCTTCATACCACCAATGTATCACCTCCGGCAACCACTCACGGATAGCAGCTTCGCCAACCTGCTGCCGGTCGTCAGACTACCCGCCATGGCAGCGACAACTACCAGCGTCGGCTGCCTTCCGGCCGCGACCTGCCGCGCAACCCACATGCTGCCGTTGTTGCTCGATCTCCGTTCCCTCCATGGTCGTTACCTATGTGGACTATTTCCCCATATGGATGGCCTGCTTCACCATCTTTGATACCCGCTGCCCCTACTACGCCACCACCTTCTCGGCATCCAACACCATCATCTGCTGCTCCTGGCCTCCTCGGCCCGGCTCCTGTTCAAGCTCTACATGCAGGTTCATCTCCCTCACCTCCCAGTTCCCCATGGCAATGGTTTCCACCAGTCAATAACCATCAACCCACAGATCTTTCTCAAGTTTTCAATACGATGACCCTTCAAGACAACCCGATGCCGCATGGTACATGGACACCAGTGCCACTTCTCATCTCGCCTCGGACTCAGGTATTCCCACATCCCTTAATGATAAAAGCAATTTTAATTTTATTATTGTCGGCAATGGATCACCTATTCCTATTACCCATACTGGTCACACCACTTTGCCTACCCATTGTCGCCCCTTGCATCTACATAATGTTCTTGTCACCCCTCATATCATTAAAAACCTTATTTCTGTTAGACAATTTACTAAAGACAACAAATGTTCCATTGAATTTCATGAGTTTGGTTTTTCGATCAAGGATCTGTAGACTCGCCAAACCCTCCTGTGGTGTGACAGCTGCGGGGACCTCTATCCCGTCACTCCGTCAAAACACACCTCTCTTGCCTTTGTCTCAAGTGCTTCGTTGTGGCATCAACGTCTTGGCCATCCCAGTGCCCGTGTTCTTTAGTCTTCAATTACACGTAATTTTATTTCTTGTAATAAACATGTGACAAGCACAAATTGTCAAGCCTGTCAACTTGGGAAGCATGTTCGGCTCCCATTTTCTACTTCAGAGTTTGTAGTCCATATTAGTTTTGAACTTGTTCATTCTGGTGTTTGGACTTCACCCATTCGAAGTACTAGTATAATTTCATATTATGTCATTTTTTTGGATCATTTCTCTCATTTCCTATGGGTGTATCCTTTACACAAGAAATCCGTTGTGTTTGCCAAATTTTTGCATTTTCGCTCATATATTAACAACCAGTTTAACCGTGAAATTAAATCTTTTCAATGTGACCATGGTGGAGAATTTGACAATAAAAAATTCCATGATTTATTTGCTCAAAATGGTATTCAAATGCGCTTCTCTTGTTCGCAAACGCCGCAACAAAATGGCAGATCCGAACGCATTATTCGCACCATTAATAATGTCATTCGCACTCTCCTATTTCATGCTCACCTACCTCCTACCTATTGGGTCGAAGCTCTACATATGGCGACACATCTCCTAAATATAACCCCTTTTACAACCATTAACAACGACATCCCGTTTACCAAATTATTTGAGAAATCACCTTCTTACTCTCATCTTCGCGTCTTTATATGTCTTTGTTATCCCCACCTCACCTCTCCACATAAACTTGCCTCACGGTCTACCCCCTGTGTTTTCCTTGGCTACACCTCTCAACATCGAGGCTATCGTTGTCTCGACCTTTCCACCAAACGAATAATCATCTCTCGTCATGTTGTCTTTAACGAACTTGTCTTTCCTTGTCGCTCCATGACTTCGTCTGGACCTCTGTCCTGCTCCTTTCTTGAGGCCGGGATGGATCCCTCTCCTCACTCGCATCCCTACCACTCCTCCTGTGTCAGTCACACCGACCCCGACGACATCCATCCCTACCGCCCCAATCGATGGAATTTTACCCTCAACCTCCATCCTACCCGATGACCCCTCCCCCACCTCCCAACCACCCACCACGACAACGCACCCCGACCCCCCTATAACCTGTACCCACCCCATGATCACCCGAGTAAAACACGAAATTTTTAAACCTATCGATCGCCTTAACCTCCATACCTCCACTGATTCCTCGCACCCACCTTCAGGCATTAGGTGATCCCCATTGACGCAAGGCAAAGCAGGATGAATTTCATGCTCTTATCACTAACAGTACGTGGAAACTTGTTCCGAAGCCCCAATGGATCAACATTGTCAGGTCCATGTGGTTGTTTTAAAAAAATATCATGCAGATGGATCTCTTGACCGGTACAAAGACAGGTTTGTTGCTAATGGTAAGAGTCAGAGACCGGGCATCGACTGTACTGAGACTTTTAGCCCGACGGTTAAACCGACTACTATTCGCACTGTTCTTAGTCTCGCGGTGTCTCGTCATTGGTCGGTACATCAACTAGATGTCAAAAATGCTTTCCTTCATGGATATTTGAATGAGACTATTTATATGTTTCAGCCACCGGGGTTTCATGATACCGTTCATCCTGATCATGTGTGTCTCCTACAGAAGTCACTCTATGGTTTGAAGCAGGCTCCTCGCGCCTGGTTTCAACGTTTTTTCAGTTTCATCACACGTAGCGGCTTCACTCACAACAAATCAGATTCGTCATTATTTATTTATCTGGGGGTCAGTCCGTGGCTTACATTCTTTTATATGTTGATGAAATTGTGTTAACGACTTCATCTTCTGACCTCTTGAGTCGCATCATCAAATTGCTCACTCAAGAATTTGCTGATATGTACATGTCCTCTAACCCGGTTCAATATCAAAGCACGAAGCACACTGAAATTGACATTCACTTTGTGCGTGAATAGGTTGCCACGGGTCAAATTCGTGTTCTTCTTGTGCCTTCTAGTCTTCAATATGGTTACATCTTCACGAAAGGCTTTCCTTTCTCTTTGTTTTCTGACTTTCGCAACAGTTTGAGTGGTTGTTCTATCACTCCCTCTCCCGTATTAGTATACAACATTGTAGCCCATGTATTCGGCCCATGGCCCGTATTGTATTCTTGTATATATATCTTGTTTGTCAATGAATGGAAATCAACTTTGTGAACAAATAATTAGTTCAACAAACTTTACTCTTTACTTTTTTTCTTTTACTCACGCTTGCTCTTGGGAGAACATAGTTTTAAGGATAATTGGGGAGGCCCCATGTTTCACTAAGATCAACCAAATTAGGTCTTTATTTTAATGCATGATTAAGCTCAACTAAATTAAGTCTTTTGCTTATGTGTAACAAGTTCAACCAAATTAGGTCTATACCTTGATATTTATAACCCAAATAAATTCAACTAAATTAGGTCTATATCTTGCTAATATTTAAAAACTGACTCTTATGCCTATGGATCCATTACATTCTAGTCTTAAAGTTCAATACATCAATTTAGACATATTAATAATTTCCCAACAAAATTTTTTCGCATGATTAACATTTCTCATCAACTAACAATTTTCTCAAATTTAGGTCAAAATGGTTTTGAGTTCTAAAACCAATAATACTTTGAACTAAGCCAACACAAAGAGTTTAAAACCGTTCCTCATACTCATTTGAACAAACCAGGTGAAATCCCCGAATATCTCAAGTTTGACCTAAATTGTCAAAATCTATCAATTGTAAAAATACTTGGAATACAAACTCAACGAAAGTAAAATACATCATTTTGACATGTATAAAGTTTTATAAAGAGGAAAGAATGAACTCACAATGCTAGGGTTTGAGGAAACCCTAGAAAGATCTCCCAAAACATGTTGGAGAAGGGAACTTGGTGAGATAGATGAAGAACACTAATGCCTTGGAGTAGAAGCCTTAAATCTCCAACTCTAAGGGTTAATAAATGCTTTGAAATGGTGGGATTTGGATAATAAATGCTCAAGGATCGATCTTAGGATAAGTTATGGAGAGGAAATCGTGTTTGTGAAGAGTTTGGGTGTGAAATGAGGCAAACCCCACTTACAAAGGATTCACCAGCGTCAGGTAGAGCCCAGGCGACTTTTCATGCACCTTAGGCCGCCCCACAAACCGCCCGACACTAAGGAGGTTGCCCAACAGTCGATTCAGCGACTAGAAGTACGGGTTTGGCCTCTTAGGTACCCGCTCGGTTTCCTGATGTTGCCCGAACAACCATTAGTGCGGGTTCGGTCGCACTAAAACTTGCCTAAGCATCCTAGATTGCCCGGAAAGTCCCTCTTTCGAGTCTAAACGCATCTAATCTGAATCTCTTTAGATACCAACCATTTAATCTCTAAAATTCGATTTTGAGACACGAGATTCATCAAGTTGTCTTGGATTTAATTTTAGGTAAATACTTAATTCATACAAATGGGTATTTTCAATAATTTGATTACTTTAAAAAATTTCGGGTGTTACAATCCTCCCACCCTTGAAATTGATTTCGTCCCCGAAATCCCAACCTAAACAAACAAATGCGGATATCTTCGCTTCAAGTCCACTTCCGCTTCCCACATCATGTTTGCACCCCGATGGTGCTTCCATTGGACTTTTACCATGACATTTTATTTGTTTCGCAACTTCTTAAACTTTCTCTCTAAGATTGCCTCCGGTTCTTCTATGCACCGATTGTTGTTGTCGACACGAATCTCCATGAGAGGAATCACGCTCTCTTCTTCCGCCAAGTATTTCCTTAGATAGCATACATAGAACGTATTGTGAATCCTGACCATTTCAGGTGGTAACTCCAATCTGTAGGCTTGACGTCCCACTCTATCTAAGATTTTGAATGGCCCAATGAAACGAGGACTAAGCTTTCCGCGCTTTCCGAATCGAATGATGCCTTTCCATGGGGATAACTTAAGCATGACCCATCACCCACTTGGAACTCCATTGGCATCCTCTTCTTGTCGGCGTAACTCTTTTGACGATCTTGTGCCGCTTTTAGTCGTTTGCGGATACTCTTCACTTTGTCACCGTTTCTGTACAATTCTTGGGCTGACGATTTGTTTCTCGCCCACTTCTAACCAACATACCGGAGTCCTACATTTCCGTCTATACAACGCTTCGAAAGGGGCCATTCCGATACTGGAATAGTAACTATTGTTATAGGCAAACTCCACTAGTAGTAGATGTGAGTCCCAATTTCCGCCAAAATCTATGACACACGACCTAAACGTGTCTTCAAGGTTTTGGATGGTCTTCTTACTTTGACCATCGGTTTGGGGGTGGGGTCGTACTTAAGTTTAAATTGATACCTAGCCCTTTTGTAAACCATCCCCAAAGTTGGAGTTGTAACGGCTATCTCGATCCGACACGATAGTCAAAGGCACGCCATGTCTCTAGACAATTTTGTCGACATATAATTTAGCAAGTTTGTCAACTGGACCGACTTGTCGCATTGCTAAGAAGTGAGCACTCTTCTTCAGTCGATCCACCACTACCTAAATGGTGTCGTGACCCTTCAAGGTCTTTGGCAATTTCGTCACGAAATCCATAGTGATGTGTTCCTATTTCCATTCCGGGATCTCTAATGAGTGAAGACTCCTATACGGTCGTTGATGCTCCGCCTTTACTTGCAAGCAGGTCACAAATTTCTCCACGTATCTAGCCACATCTAACTTCATGACAGGCCACCAATACGTCAACTTCAAGTCTCTATACATCTTGGTGCTACCCGGATGGATGGAGTATTTGGATTTGTGAGCGGCCTCTAATAGCAACTCGCGGTTGCCCCCAATCTTGGGCACTCACGCCCTCAGAATAGCTTCAAGCCACGCCTATCTTCCATTAATAGCAAGTGTTGCTTCACCATTACTTCACTTTTTCAATTTGCCCCTAGTAGTGCCTCCGTTTGGGATACCTTGATCTGGTCGATCAAGCTTGAAACAATATCGATTCTTGTAGGTACGGCTCGCATTCCACTACCATACTCTTTTCGACTCAAAGCATCCGCCGCCACATTTTCTTTACCTGAATGGTAATGTAACTCAGAAACATAGTCTTTGAGTAGCTCGAGCCAACGCCGCTGCCTCATGTTTAGCTCCTTTTGATCAAATACATACCTTAAGATTTTGTGGTCGGTATATAGTGTACATTTAGTTCAGTAAAGGTAGTATCTCCACAACTTCAAAGCAAAAACCAATGCCGCTAACTCTAAGTCCTGAGTTGGATAATTCTTCTCGTGCTCTTTGAGTTGACTGGAGGCATACACGATCACCTTGCCCCTTTGCATTAAAACGCAACCCGATCACATCTTGAAGGCATCGCTATAAACCACAGAGTCTTTGGATCCTTCCGACAAGGAAAGAATTGGAGCTTCACACAACTTCCTTTGTAGGGTTCGAAAAGCTTTCTCTTGCTTGTCGGTCCAAATGAACTTCACGTTATTCTTCGTCAACGCCGTCAAGGTCGATGCAACTTTTGAGAAATCTTGTATGAACTCAGAATTACCTCGTAAGGGCTTTTTAATTGTTTTTGCTATAAACTTTTTAAAAAGTCTTCAAATAGCCATCTCCTATAGTAACCCGCTAATCCTAAGAAGCTTGGAATTTCTGACGGGCTCTTAGGCGGTTCCCAATTCATCATTGCCTCAATCTTGGATGGATCCACCTTCACACCGTCTTGAGTGACTACGTGATCCAAGAATTAGACTTCCTTCAACCAAAAGTTGCATTTAGAGAACTTGACGTAAAATTTCTCTTCTCTTAAGACTTCTAAGACTTCTCGAAGGTGTTGCTAATGGTCCAATTCTCTTTTAGAGAAAACAAGTATGCCGTCAATGAACACGATTACCGACTTGTCGAGTTAGGGTCGCCACACTCGGTTCATTAAGTCCATGAACACCATCGATGCGTTTGTCAAACCAAATGGCATCACAAGGAATTCGTAATAGCCGTAACGTGTCTTAAACACCGTATTCACCACGTCGTCCTCTTCACCTTCACTTGATGTTAACCTGAACGTAAATCGATCTTTGAGAAACAACCCGCTCCTTGTATTGATCAAAAAGATCATCAATTCTCGGGAGTGGGTACTTGTTCTTCACGGTTGCTTTATTCAATTCTAGGTAGTCAATACACATCCTCATCGTGCCGTCTTTCTTCTTTACAAATAAAACCGGAGCTCCCCATGGCGACGAACTTGGCCTTACAAAACCCTTCTCTAAAAGATCTTGTAGGTGCGACATCATCTCTTGCATTTCGGATGGTGCCAAACGGTAGGGCGCTCTAGCAATGGGAGCGGCCCTGGGTACAAGATTGATACAGAATTCAACCTGACGACCTGGTGGAAAACCGGGTAAGTCCTCGGGGAAATCAGGAAATTCACTAACAACCCGAATGTCTTCCAACTTCTTCTTCTCTAACTTTGCATCCAACACATAGGCTACAAACGAAGGACACCCTTTGGTTAGGCACTTGCATGCCTTTGCATGGTTAGAAATACCACATCGCCTCTCCTCCTCTCCCCGTAGACTACCACCATGCCGCCATCCGTTAAAGGAATCCGGATCAATTTCTTGGAGCATACGATCTCAGCTTGGTTTTCGGACTATCAATTCATTCCAATCACTACATCAAAACCTCCTATCGCCATCGGTATGAGATTTACCGGGAATTTCTTCTTTTCGATCTCTAAAGTGCAACCTCTAAGGACATCCAGAACTAGGACGTAGTTACCATCGTCTATCTCAACAACATAGGCATCCTCTAAACTACTAACGGGCACAAGTAGACTTGAATATAAAATAGTGGACACAAAAGAAATAGTAGCGCTGGAATCAAATAAAACACAAGCGGGTACGGAGTTAACAAGGAACGTACCCGACATCAAGTCCGTAGATGCTTTCGCCTCATCCACCGTCATCTTGAGGGATCTCCCCGTTACCTTCGGAAGCTTTTGCTTGAGGGCTCGCAGATTTCAACTTTGGCCACTCGTATCTGAAATGGCCCTATTCTTTACACTCAAAGCATATGGGTCCTTTGATTGGGAACTCACGACTGAGGAGACCGGATTTCCCTCACTTGCAACAACCACCTGATAAGGAGTTACATGCTTCAAAGTGTTCGCTCTGGCATTTGGAACACCAACTAGCTTCCTTTCTAGAATCGGTCCTCCGGCTGTTATGGTTGCTGTCGTTTGACCTCTTGGGAGGTGCCAAATGGCCCTCCCACTTCCTCTTCTCCCCAACTGACGCCTTTTCTTCCTTGCCTAGTTCATAGGTATCCTCCAATAGTTAAGCTTGATCGATGGCCTCTTTAAAAGTAGAGGCCTTTAAAATTCGCACCATTGTCAATATGTCGGATGGCAACCCTTTAATGTATGCCCTCACTCTCCCTTTCTCGTCCGGAGTCACATGCCCTACCAGATTCAACTTCTCCACAAATAAACTTGTGTATTCTCTCAAAGTTTTTCTCCCTTTCTTGAGATCCCTAAATTCGTCCACAATGTGGTCAATAGCTTTATCCTTGAAATACTCTTCCAAGACTTTTTCTCTGAACATTTCCCATGTAAGCATGGAGGCGATAGCTAGCCCAAGTGTAGTTGTGGTGATGTTCCACTACGCCAAGGCCTCGCCTCTAAGCATTTGTGAAGAAAAAATCACCCTCTGTTTCTCCTCACACTCGCCCGCGCCAAAGCTTGCTTGATTTCACGTAACCAATTGATACTAACCACCGGATATCTGACCCGAAAAAGGTCTTGTATGAGCACCCCTTTCCCATCCTCCTTACGTCGCCCACGGGAGTCTGTTCAATACCGTGACCAGTTTCGTTCCCTCCGGAACCCCCTATGACGTTCTCAGCAGTTGCTTCGTGTCTTCGGTGACTAGCATCTCGTTCCTCTAATATCTTCATAATTGTCTCATGCTGTTGAGCCATAGTAGAATTAACCGCCTGCATCATGCTCAGCCTGAATTCATCTTGAAAGCCAACCTCAACCATTAAAGGGTCATTCAAGGTGAGGTTAACTTTTGGTATGCGTTCCACTCTAGGCATAAATCCTCGGGGGATGTTAAGGACCAGGGGTGGTTGAGTGACATCCATCGTCTCTCGGGGACCCGGAGTCGAAATACTAACGGTCGCACCTTCAACTTTGTTTCGCGATCTAGTACGCATATTAACCATCTTAGTCTGTCAAGAGTATAGAGTAGGAGTAAGATAAGGCTAACATAAATACGTATAACACATTCACCATTCATTTCAACAATAGTAAGGTAAACATACTCACATAAGAATATACCAAAAATAGCATTAGCTACGTAATATTTTGAATATATCATACATATAAGAATTCTTATTACCGAAGTCGCATTTCATGATTAGTGCATTTTCGCCGACTCTAAAGCTCTACTATCTCAAGAGTGTCTACCCACATCTCAAAATTCATTGCTTAATAGTCTCAGCTTAAGTCTAGGCATCTTAATTCATACCTAGTTCCCGTAAACTAGAGCTCTATACCAACTTGTAACACCCTAAAAGCAGGAGATAATTTAAACCGAAAATAAACTTGAGGAACAAGATTAAATACCATAAAATCACACATTAAATGGGGAAAGAGTAAAAGAGTTTACATCACCAAACAGATACTAAATAACAACCTATTAATCTATACGAATATTATAGATTATGTTCGGGTGTTACTAATATCCTCAAAATGAACAATCTAGTAACTCCATTTGTACACTTGTAATGTATTCCCAAAAGATGCCTCTACCAACACCACGCTGCACTCAACTCTTGGGAGCCCCACTAGTACGATCACCTGATATACATGTCATTTGAGAGAAAAGTGTTAGGCTTAACGCCTAGTGATATCAAACAATTGAATAAGTAAAGCCATTGAACCTTTGAAACAAATACTAAAACTTTAAACAAGTTAACTTTATTCTTTACTCTTTACTCTTTTTCTTTTACTCACGCTTGCTCTTGGGAGAACATAGTTTTAAGGATAATGGGGGAGACCCGATATTGCACTAAGATCAACCAAATTAGGTCTTTAGTTTAATGCATGATAAACTCAATTAAGTTAAGTCTTTTGCTCATGAGTAACAAGTTCAACCAAATTAGGTCTATACCTTGATATTTATAACCCAAACAAGTTCAACCAAATTAGGTCTATACCTTAATATATATAACCCAAACAAGTTCAACCAAATTAGGTCTATACCTTCCTAATATTTAAAAACTGACTCTTATGCCTTTGGATCCATTACATTCTAGTCTTAGATTTTAATACATCAATTTAGACATATTAATAATTTCCGAACACAAATTCTTCGTATGATTAACATTTCTCATCAACTAACAACTTTATCAAATTCAGGTCAAAATTGTTTTGAGTTCTAAAACCAATAATACTTTAAAATAAGCCAACACCAAGAGTTTAAAACCGTTCCTCATACTCATTTGAACAAACCAAGTGAAATCCCCAAATATCTCATGTTTGACCTAAATTGTCAAAATCAATCAATTGTAAAAATAATTGGAATACAAACTCATAGGAAGTAAAATAAACTTGCGGAACAAGATTAAATACCATAAAATCACACATTAAATGGGGAAAGAGTAAAAGAGTTTACATCACCAAACATATACTAAATAACAACCTATTAATCTATACGAATATTATAGATTATGTTTGGGTGTTATTAATATCCTCAAAATGAACAATCTAGTAACTCCATTTGTACACTTGTAATGTATTCCAAAAGATGCCTCTACCGACACCACGCTGCACTCAACTCTTGGGAGCCCCACTAGTACGATCACCTGATATACATGTCATTTGAGAGAAAGTGTTAGCCTTAACGCCTAGTGATATCAAACAATTGAATAAGTAAAGCCATTGAATCTTTGAAACAAATACTAAAACTTTAAACAAGTTAACTTTTTCTTTACTCTTTACTGTTTTTCTTTTACTTACGCTTGCTCTTGGGAGAACATAGTTTTAAGGATAATGGGGGAGACCCGATATTGCACTAAGATCAACCAAATTAGGTCTTTAGTTTAATGCATGATAAACTCAACTAAATTAAGTCTTTTGCTCATGAGTAACAAGTTCAACCAAATTAGGTCTATACCTTGATATTTATAACCCAAACAAGTTCAACCAAATTAGGTCTATACCTTGATATTTAATGCCCAAACAAGTTCAACCAAATTAGGTCTATACCTTGCTAATATTTAAAAACTGACTCTTATGCCTATGGATCCATTACATTCTAGTCTTAGATTTTAATACATCAATTTAGACATATTAATTATTTCCCAACACAAATTCTTCGTATGATTAACATTTCTCATCAACTAACAATTTTATCAAATTTAGGTCAAAATTGTTTTGAGTTCTAAAACCAATAATACTTTAAAATAAGCCAACACCAAGAGTTTAAAATAGTTCCTCATACTCATTTGAACAAACCAAGTGAAATCCCCAAATATCTCAAGTTTGACCTACATTGTCAAAATCAATCAATTGTAAAAATAATTGGAATACAAACTCATAGGAAGTAAAATACATCATTTTGACATGTATAAAGTTTTATAAAGAGGAAAGAATGAACTCACAAAACTAGGGTTTGATGAAACCCTAGAAAAATCTCCCAAAACTTGTTAGAGAAGGGAACTTGGTGAGAGAGATGAAGAACACTAATGCCTTTGAGTAGAAGCCTTAAATCTCCAACTCTAAGGGTTAATAAATGCTTTGAAATGGTGGAATTTGGATAATAAATGCTCAAAGGTCGCTCTTAGGATAAGTTATAGAGAGGAAATCGTGTTTGTGAAGTGTTTGGGTGCGAAATGAGACAAACCCCACTTAAAAAGGATTCACCAGCGTCAGGTAGAGCCCCAGGCGACTTTTCATGCACCTTAGGCCGCCCCACAAACCGCCCGACACTAAGGAGGTCGCCCAACAGTCGATTGAGCGCCTAGGAGTGCGGGTTCGGCCGCTTAGGTACCCGCCCGGTTTCCTGATGTCGCCCCAACAACCAATAGTGCGGCTAAGAGTGCGGGTTCGGCAGCACTAAAACCCGCCCTAAGCATCCTAGATTGCTCGGAAAGTCCCTATTTCGAGTCCAAACACATCTGATATTAATCTCTTCAGAAACCAACCATTTAATCTCTAAAATTCTATTTTGAGACACGAAATTCATCAAATTAACTTGGATTTAATTCTAGGTAAATATTTAACTCATACAAATGGGTCTTTTCAACAATTTGATTACTTTAAAATTTTCCAGGTGTTACATTCTTGTAGACTCCTTAAGGACTAACTAGTGGTATCAGAGCATTGTTTATCTTTTATATCTTTAAAAACTAATATCTTGTTTTTAAAATGGCTAATCAAAAAAAAAAACTATAATGACAATGGATCACTTGCTAAACCTCCTAAATTGAGGAAAGATAATTTCCTTGTCTGGAAGGAAAGAATGCCTTTATTTCTAGAAGGGTCAGATCTTAACACCCCCTACTATAATAAAATGGACCATTTGTTCCAACAATCATAGTCCCTGCAGTCCCTGAGACAACAACCACCCTTGCTATTCCTGATAGAGATATTCCCAAAGCTCCACATCAATGGAGTGAGGAACATAAGAAAGAACTAGCTGTTGATACAAAAGCTAGGTCTATCATTGCTATGTCACTACCAAATGATGTGTATCACTCTATCATGAAAATGAGAACCTTAAAATCCATGTGGGACACACTCTGTGTTCAACATGAAGGAACCAATGAGGTGCAAATATCTCGAAAAATTCATCTAGTGAGATAGTATGAAAGTTTCATTGGTGGTAAGAATGAAACACTTTCTCAAATTCACCAAATATTCAACTTTCTGATCATAGATACGAAAACAGTAGGTCGAGAATATTCTAACTCTGAAGTACTGAAAAAGTTCATGGAATCTCTTCCTAAACAATGGGACACATTTACTACCTGTCTTAAACTGTCAAAGAATATTGAAACTCTTTCTTTAAGTGCTTTATATGGAATATTTCTCAATCATGAGCAATGTCATGTATTAAAGAAAAATCTTTTAAAGGACACTAAAAGTTCCAAAATTTCTTTCTTGGATTTTGTGTCATCAAAGACTGATCCCTCGAGAACAGTTTCTTCTTCTATTACCTCTATCACTGAGTTAGACCATTCTAACTCTAAGGACATTTTGATGCTGATATGTCAGAATTTGATGACTTTTTGGCCCTTCTAACTAATAATTTTAAAAGGTTTGCCAGAAAGAGCAACTTCGGAAGAAATCCTTTTATCACCGACCCTAACAAGTCAAAGACATCTTTTACTGATAAAGATTATGCAATATGTTTTAACCGTCAACGCAAAGGTGACTTCACTAGTGAATGCAGATCTAAAAATGGTGTTGTTCCATCCACCTCTCAGATACCTTTCAAACCCAAAGATGATAAATATCTCAAATTGAAGGATAAGTATCTGAAGATGAAGAAAACCCAGCGTAAAGGCAAAAGCTTTGTCGCGGAAGACGTTGATTGGGCTGACACCATGAAGAATCAAGTTTAGATGAAGAAGACATATATTTTATTTGCCTTATGGCAAGAATTGAAGAAGCTGAAAAAGTCGCTGAAACTTCTTCAACTAAAAATCCTTCATCTTCGTTTTCTCAAGTATCAAATCTAAAGAACTCCTCTATCCCTGAAACTGATAGCTTGTCGGCTCTCGACACTTTAACTGTTGATCTTTACAATGTTTTAAATGGTAAAACCAAAGATGAACAAATTAACTCCAACTTAACTAAACAATTTAAAAATTAACTAAGGTCGAAGAAGATCTTAAACATCAAGTCTTTGTAAATCAAACAATAAGCATTGAGAAACAACAAGCTATCACTGAGCGCGAAAAAGCCATCGCTGGTCTCAAAGTTAAAAAAGTCACCATTGAAGGATGGTGCAAAGCCTTTGTAAGGCAAATGACATCATCAATGCCCAGATCCCCATAAAGGTTTAAAGTGGTCTGCGATACTCTTCTGATTAGGAAGATCCTCCTAAGGATCATTCCATGTGTTGGTCCCAACGGAGCCTACAAGAATGTATACGTATAGAGACAGTTTGTAGAAGGGGGGCCTGAATACAAACACAACTTTTTCAGGTTTTTAAATACGTTTATTGAGATAAACAACTTTACAGGTAATAAGCGAAATAAAAAGAAGTATACAACTTATTCTATCACAACCTAAGAATCACCAAGTATTTTTGATGCACAAGGTAAGAGAGATAAGATCAGAAGATTGAAGGAAAGAGTCAAGCATGCATGAAGATGAAGATGAAGGTCTTCGTCTATTTATACCTAGTGCATTTAATGCAAGTCAGAGGGTACATGCTATGTGTCAAGTTTCTATAGGAAACTTGTCCTTTGTTCAAAAAGCAACTAAACCTTTAGCTGAACATGAACAGTGACCTAATCAGAGTTGGTAAGCATGTGAGAGAAACTCAAGTTACTCCGTACGTACTTGCTGACAAGGCATGGGGGGTTGACATTTGTGCATCGATGATAAGATTAACTTTGATCTTGCTGAGTAGGCTTCATTTGATCGATGATACTGAGGATTAGGATGAGTCCTTCAGGTATCACTGAGGCATACACAAGATCTCATACTTCTACTAGATGAACGCTGTTATCACTGAACCACTTCAGGTCACGAGCTATCCATCTCTATCTCCAGTTAGGCCTTCGAATATCACTGAATGGTCTTGTGGTGTGAGTGTTGTTATTTAGATCTTCTAAGTTTAGATAGCGTTCTTGACTTTCAGTGATCACTGAGTACAAATAGTAACTTAAACTTGGATTTTCCTTGAGTATAGAGAGGAATCATATTCAAATCACTGAAAGGAGTTTGGATCAACACCATGCTTAAGTTTGGAACCTTTGTATCCTCTATCCCTAACACTTCCATTCATTATTCCT
Organism: Silybum marianum; assembly: GCA_036898165.1. NCBI lineage: Eukaryota > Viridiplantae > Streptophyta > Magnoliopsida > Asterales > Asteraceae > Silybum > Silybum marianum. Next base: position 5,394,807 of record CM072540.1, on the reverse strand, counting down.
CTACACCTGAGTCAAAACCTTCTGAACCCCTCTCTAAGGACTCAGGAAACGTGGTTAAGGACAAGTTCATTAATTATACTCCTAAGGTCGAGAAATCTTCTAAACTGAAGAAGAGTCCTTCTACTCCTTCCATGAGTTATCCTTTGACTTATGGGAAGAAGATCCCTGGATTTGTTCAGAGATCAACTCCTCGAATAAAGATAGATCTCACTCCCTCTAAACCTGAGAAACCTATGGTTCCTCCAAGGTCTATGGAGAAAAAAATTCTTGGTCCTGATCCTGAAAATCTTAAGCCCTCTATTTTCATGCTTCTGGTACTAAACCTTCTGTTCATATATAGGAAGTGCTATCATTGTGGGGAAACTACTCACATTGCAAGCGTGCCCTAATGCCACCAAGGTTGAGAAGATATCTCATGGAAAGTAGCTAAAACTGAGAAACCAGTTAAGGTGAAATCCACCAAAGTTGGTAAAACAACTAAGGTGACAAAGTCCACTGAAGTTAAATCTTCAGAGAATGAGAAAGATGTTGCTTCTAACATTTCCACTAACTCTGCAGGATGTTAAAGGTATTTGATATCTCGATAGTGGATGCTCAGGCACATGACTGGAACAAAAATCCTGCTCTCTGATTATAAGGAATAAAAAGTTCCATCAGTGACCTTTGGTGGAAATGTCAAAGGATACACCAAAGATTATGGTGTTCTGACCAACGGAGCAACCTCTTTCGATCGTGTCGCTTATGTTGAAGGGCTAAAGCACAACCTGTTGAGCATTAGTTAACTCTGTGACAAATACTTTTAAGTTATATTCACAAAGACAAAATGTGTTTTCACTGATAAAAATGACAAACTTGCTCTTGAAAGCAAAAGATCTGAAAATGTTTATGTTATCAACATGGATAGTTCTCACTCAGAGCACACTTGCTTTCCTCTAAAGCTTCTCCATATGTAAATTGGCTTTTGGCATAAAAGAATATCGCATCTGAACTTAAAAATGATAAACGACTTATCAAGAAAAGAACTTGTCAATGGAGTCCCTAAACATTCTTTTGCAAAGGAATCTCTTTGCTCCGCATGTGAAAAAAGGAAAGTTGACAAGGGCAAGTTTTAGATCAAAGCAAGTACCATCAGTGACCACACCTATTCACTTACTCCATATGGATCTCTTTGGACCTGTCAATGTCCGTTCCATCGTTGGAAAGAAGTATACACTTGTCATCGTTGATGAGTATTCCAGGCATACTTAGGTATTTTTTCCCAAATCCAAGAGTGACACTCCTGAAGAAATTATTTCCTTCACCAAGAAGATGGAAGTCCTGAATAATCTCACTGTTCACTGTATGAGAAGTGATCATGGCACTAAATTCAAAATAGTACCCTGATTAGTTTCTTTGAAGACAAAGGAATTTCTCATAATTTCTCTGCAGTCAGGACTCCTCAGCAAAATGGTGTTGCTGAGAGAAGAAGTCGAACGATCATTGAAGCAGCTCGCTCAGTGCTCAGCGAATCTCATTTACCAACTCAATTCTGGGTTGAAGCAGTCAACACTGCATGTTTCACTTAGAATCCGTCCTTGATAGTTAAAAGATTCAAGAAAACAACTTATGAACTTTTTCATGGAAGAAAGCCAACTCTGAGTTTTCTGCACATTTTTAGATGTAAATGTTATATCCTGAATGAGAGAGATCATCATGGAAAATTCGATCCAAAAGCTGATAATGGTTTATTTCTTGGGTACTCCTCAGTATCCAAGGCATTTAGAGTCTTCAACAAAAGCAGACAACATGTTGAAGAAACCATTGATGCCAACTTTGATAAATCACGTTCAACAAACTCTATTCCTATCCCTGAACACGATGAAGAGCTGAACAATTGGATGAAGTCTCGCTATGGAGAACCCGAATCATACATCAGTGATCCTCCTTGAACTAAACCAAATGATGATGACGAACCTCATATCATTCCCACTATGATTAATAATAACAACCCTTCCTCTTCAGGAATAAGTGTTACTCCTTTTAATCACATTCCTCCTTTTGAAACTTCAAACAATGATTCATCAGCAAATGATGAAGTATCAAATTCTACTCTAGAAAATGAAAATCCTACTGAATCGCCTCCAGGGATGTTAAGAAATTCTGAAGAAGTCGTTGCTGAAGCATCTTCCTTAACTCCTTAACAAGTTGCTGAATCTATTATTGATCAATCTCATTAACCACCTGCTCAGCGATGGACTCGAGATCATCCCATCGATCAGATAATAGGTGATCCAGGTACAGGTATTAAAACTCGACGGGGTATGGGTAATATTTATCTCTTTGTTAACTTTATTTATGTCTTAGAACCTAAGAAGATCAATGAAGCTATCACTGACCCCGACTGGATCAGTGTTATGCAAGAAGAACTAACCGAGTTTCAAAGAAACGAAGTTTGGAATGTTGTTCCTCGTCCATCTGGTAAAACTGCTATTGGCACCAAATGGGTGTTCCGTAATAAGTTAGAAGAAAATGGCACTGTAATCCAAAAGAAGGCTCGACTTGTGGCTTAGGGATATAGACAGAAAGAAGGTTTCGATTATGATGAAACCTTTGCTCATGTTTCCAGGCTAGAAGCAATTAGACTATTCCTAGCCTCTGCCTTCCATAAAGACTTTTAGAGTCTTTTAGAAGGACGTAAAGAGTGCCTTCCTGAATGGTAATTTGAATGCGGAAGTTTATGTTGAACAACCTCCAAGCTTCTCTTATCCTAAGCATCCAGTTTATGTCTATAAACTAGAAAAGGCTCTCTTTGGGTTAAAACAAGCTCCTAGAGTTTGGTATGATACCCTGTCCAAATATCTCTTAAAAGATAAATTTGTTCATGGAAAGATTGATCAAACCCTGTTTCTTAGGAAACACAAGGGTCACACCATTCTTGCTCAGCTATATGTCGATGACATCAAATTTGGCTCCACTAAACCTAAGCTTTGTACTCGTTTCTCTCAATGTGTGAAAAAAGAATATAAAATGAGTATGATGGGTGAACTAACATATTTTCTTGGTCTTCAGATAAAACAATCAAAGGAAGGCATATTCATATGTTAGAGTAAGTATGTTAAAGACATGATGAAGAAATTTGATCTCACTCAAAGTTTCTCAATGAAAACTCCCGTGGCACCTCCTCTGACACTGAACAAGGACCCTGATGGAAACCTGTTAATGTCACTGTCTATAGAGGAATGATTGACTCACTATTGTATCTTACAACGAGTCAACCTGATATCATGTACTCAACTTGCTTATGTGCTAGATATCAATTTGAACACAAGGAATCCTATCTGATCGATGTAAAGCGAATTTTCAAATATCTGAAAGGAACTTATAATCTTGGTCTTTGGTATCCCAAAGACTCAGGGTTTGATCTAATTGGTTATTCAGATAGTGATTTTGCAGGATGCAAAATTGATAGGAAAAGCACCATTGGAGGTTGTCAGCTTCTGGGAGGAAAGTTGGTTAGTTGGACAAGCAAAAAGCAAAATTCAGTGTCCACTTCAACTGCTAAAGTTGAGTACGTAGGCGCTGGGAGTTGTTGTGCCCAAATTCTTTGGATGAGAAACCAACTTAGTGACTATGATATTCAGTTATCTAAAATTCCTATATATTGTGATAGCACGCCATTGCAATAGCTATAATATTGTACTTCGCTCTAAAACCAATCATATTGAGATCAGATATCATGTTTTGAATGGTGAAATTGAACTTCATTTTGTACCTACTGAATACTAACTCGCTCATCTTTTTACAAAACCTCTTGAGGAATCAAGATTTAATCTTCTATTCAGCGAGCTTGGTATGTTGAACGCTGATGAATAAATATTCTCAGTAATCAACATACAGAACTAGGAAGACAACAATGCTCCCACTAGCTTTCTTGTATACACAAGGCTCATCTTCGTTTTTGACGAATCCAAATTCTTTGATTTTCTCGTCAAAACGGAGATTCCAACTCCTAGACACTTTAGTCCATAAATGGATCTAAGCAACTTGCACACTCTATTAGAATGTTTGGGATCTTCAAAACCATCTGGTTGTACCATGTACAAGTTCTCGTTTAGGGTTCTGTTAAGAAACGCGATTTTGACATCCATCTGCCATATCTCATAATCATGATATGCAACTATAGCAAGAAAAATACTAATGGATTTGATCATGGATACTAGAGAAAAGGTTTCATCATAGTCTACACCATGAGTTTGGGTGAAACCCTTTGCTACCAATCCAGCCTTGAATGTGTGCACGATCCCATCCATGTCTGTTTTCTTCTTGAAAGTTCATTTGCTCCCTACGACTTTACAGCCATTGGGAACATCCACCAGATCCCAGACCAGGTTGTCCGCCAGGGATTGAAGTTCGGCCTTCATGGCATCATGCAATTTATCAGATTCTGCAACTGACACAGCCTGCCGGTAGTTTGACGGTTCGTCATCAACCGTATCGTCACAGCCAATTAGAAACCCTAAGTATCTATCCGGCTCTTGAAAAATTCTCCCCGACCTTCGGATCGTTTGTCTCTCATTGGTATCCTCAACATCTTGTTGAGGTTCAACATCTTTTTGAGCGCTAGTGTCAACTTGTTCATTTTTAGGTGTTTCTTGAACTTCTTCAAGTTCTATCTTATCCCCGTTGCTTAGTTAGAAAATCATTTTCTAGGAACTCAACCTTGCGTGAAATGAACACTTTTTCTAACTGGGGTTCTAGAAATAATACCCAATAGTCTACTTGGGATATCCTACAAAGATGCACTTTTCAGATCTAGGTTCTAGCTTAACATAAGTATCCCAACCACAAACTCTCACGTAACATAGACTTGGAATCTTTCCCGTCCACATCTCATATGGCGTCTTGTCGACCTTCTTGGTTGGTACATTGTTATGTATCTTGGTGGCTGCTTCCAAAGCATATCCCAAAAAATCTCTTAGGCAACATGGTATGACTCATCATAGACCTAACCATATCTAGCAAGGTACGGTTTCTCCTTTCAAACACACCATTATGTTGGTGTTCTTGGTGGAGTTAGTTGGGATACAATCCTACACTTTCTAAGGTGTTCAGTGAATTCATGGCTCATATATTCACCACCTCGATCAGACCTAAGGGCCTTTATATTCTTGCCAAGTTGGTTCTCTACCTCATTCCGAAACTCTTTGAAAATTTCAAAGCTTTCAGACTTGTGCTTCATTAGGTAAACATATTCATATATATTGTAATCATTATTAAATGTAATGAAGTAGTAACAACCATTCCTTGTGGCTGGGTTGAAGGGCCCACATACCTCAGTATGTACTACTCCCAACAACTCACTTGCTCTTTCGGGTTTTCCTTTGAAAGGTGCCTTATTCAAATGAATCATCAGTTGATTCCAAGATCCCGTGCACTTGGATATTGGGAATGCACTTCTTGTTTATATGGCCAAGACGATAGTGCCACAAATATGTTTGATTTAACTCTTGCTTAAGTCTTTTAGCATTCACATTGTATATCGATTTAGAATTGAGATCACCATGGATATCTATTTCATAAATGCCATTAACTGGTCTGGAAATAAAATATAACACAGCATGCAAACATGCAGAAATAGATCCATCATCAAGAAATTTAAACATAAATCCATCTTGTCTCAACGTGCAACTAAAACAATGTTTCTAACGATACTAGGAATGTAAAGACAATTATTTAGTTTCATAACTAGATCATTTGGAAGGATCATATCATATTTTCCTTGAGACACAACATCAACTCTTGTCCCATTGCCTATCTTGAGCTCCAATTGGCCTGGTTGCAGTTGCTTTTCACTTCTTAGTCCCTGTGGAGAAGCACAAATGTGAGCTCCACATTCGGTATCCAATACCCAGGAATCATAATCATAAGGGAATAAATCGATAGTAAACATACCTGAAGGTCCGGCTATTTGAGTCTTCTCCTCCTTTGCCTTTGCAATCAGAACTGGACTGTTTGTTTCCAGTGCCCCTTGGAGCACTCAAAGCATACTGCATCTGCGGGGATCTTCCCCTCGTTCTTCTTGCTTTTGTTGGAGCTTCCAGCTTTTTCCTTTCCCTTACCAGTCACCCCTTTCCTTTTTGTTACCCCTCCTTTTGCCTTGATCATTAAGATAGGCTTAGGTTTCACCAACTTGGAGTTAATTCCTCTCTCGACAGTTTTAAGCATACCATGCAGTTCAGTGAGAGTTTTGTCCAAGTTATTCATGTGATAGTTGAGCACAAAACAATCATATAATTTGGTTAGAGAGTTGAGGACAAAATCGACCCCTAACTTTTGACCAAGAGGGTATCCCAATCGAGACAACCGGTCAATGTGACCCTTCATCCTCAGGATGTGGACACTGACCGATGTCCCCTCTTGCATCATATAAGCATGTAGTGATTCCACAAAGTCAAACCTTTCTTTCCTCTCTTATTGACCAAAAATGGTCTTCAGAGCGGTGATCATTTCCCAGGCTGTCATCTTCTCATGCTCCTTTAAAAGTTCAGGATTCATTGAGGTTAGCATTAGACAGGACACACTTAGAGAGTCTCTCAGGTGCTTATCATAAGTTGTCCAAACACTCTCGGAAGCATTCCTAGTTGGGGGGTTTGGAGGGGGATTCTCGAGAACATAGAACTTCTCTTCATTTATAAGGACGACCCTTAGCAAGCGGAACCATTTAGAGAAGTTATGCCCGTTCGATTTTTCTTTGTCCGGAATGGACCGGAAAGTGAACCGAGATAGGTTTGAGTTTGTGTTTTTCTGATTATCAGACATCTATAGAAGTAAAGTTCGATTTTAGTATTAGTTTTTAAAATTTTGAATAACCCTTCAAATTCAAAATTTTAACTAAGATCCATATTTCATTAATTTTCACAATTGGGCAATTCGCAAATGGTGAAAAATAATTATTTAGGTAGGAAACTTCCAAATGTGATCATCAAAACTCTTAGATCCTTCGTGGGATTCTTTTAAAATTAAAGACGTGTTTAATCTCACTTCTTCACCTTGAGATCATTTGTAGACGGACAATACATAATGTACAAATACCTTAAGTGAGTTCAACCATACTAAAACGTTACAATTTTCTTTTGAGTAACAACTCAGAAATTGATCGTTCGGGTCACGACTATCATAACAGGCGGGAATTACACAACGTGTTATGATCTCGTGAGTCGGCGCCTTATCTTACTACACACTTTTCCGACCTGGCTTCGCCAATGCTTACCAAAAGTCGACTAGTTGTGCATTCGATAATCGTTTTAAATGGGTGGTGAAGAACTCACATTTTAATTATAAAGGGTTTTACCGATCTCATTTAAATTTAATGTTTTAATTCGGTTTTAAAATAAATTTGAGTCGGTACCAATTAATTTATAAAATTCATTGAATCAGTATTAGTTTGATAACTTATCAAATTGATTTATAAAAACATTTTACAAGTGTGAGTCCAGTACAAGTGCAATATTAGTCACAATCAAACACGAACAACAAGAAATAGGATTGAATCACGTAGTCGGCTTGATTGTATTGATGAATAAGATGAATTTTCAGCAGAGAATAATCGCACGGCTAGTAGATTTGTCTATTCAGAACTAGGTTAAAATAAACCTAAACTAAATATTAAATACCTTTCGGTATTTACATAATTAATCCCTCAACTTTAACTCTCCCAACGTTAATACAATAAATTATTTAACCCTAACAATCTCCCCCTTTGCATTAAAGTTGCAAAGTAGCTCGAATTACTTGGTCTTGCGCGGATCAAAGATAACAAAATTAGCTCTAACAATCTTCCCATTTGAATTGAAGTTCAATAAATGTCAGTTTGGAAAAATGGCGTCTTTAAAATATCAACGAACTTTATCTTCACTTCAACGAACCTTTGACAAAAACAATCTTTCCTTTGAAGACGATTAAACTTTGTAACACATGATCCGAAGAATAACAATATCCCCATTTATCAAAATAAAATTTTCAGATCAAAATCTTCAGCTTGAATTAATCTCTAGTATCTTCGGAAGATATTTGAAACTTCAACAGTCAACAACCAAACTTTAAACAACAAGATTTGAAGCTTTCAGTGTACTAAGCTTCTTCAATACCAAACTTCTTCAAATATCTTTGATCTAACGGCTTTTAAACCTTAGAATCAACATATTTAGATTCAAAACTTTTTAAGTTATGACCGTTCCCCCTCAACATCAGCATCATGCCTTTAAACATCTTTTCTTGTTCAATCTTGTCTTTGCACAATGTCTTCTTTTTGTACCTATGATGTGTCTTTGATATACTTTCTCCCCCTCATGATGATTAGGAGAATTCTGAACATCATGAATCTTCAAAGGCTAAATCAAACATCCTTTCAAAAATAAATAGTAGCTCCCCCTCAAAAAGATATCGCCTTTAGAATCATTTGCTCCCCCTTAAAAATTGCTCTTTGTCGAACAAGTGTCTCATTTTTGAATTATGGGTAATCGGCTAACATACAGAGGCACGTATAGCAACTGTTATCACTACAATCGAAATAAATTCAAGTGAGTGACCTATTTTCAGTGTTGGCAACAGGGTAGCACTGATAGGACTTCCAGTCATCACTGAAGTAGAGTTATAGAACTAACTTCTCACACCGTTCCGACATAAACACAAAGATATGCAGTTGAAATCACAAAGACTCGTGAATGTGTAGAAAGAATTAAGCATTGTATGCTATTGAAGGCTCGAAATGTGAAATATATTTCATAGACTCAATGTGCATGATTGAAGTGCGAAGGGTGGGGCAGACTTCCTTCTATTTCAATATCCAAGTTTCCCAAATGAAAACTAGATAGATGATGTGTTGCATCCCTATGAAAATTGAAACATCCCTTTGTTAAGAAGGAAATGAGTAGCAGGTGGGGTTAAATTAAGGGTTGGCATGGGCTAACTGCCTGTTACAATGATGGGCATCAAAGAATTTATGAACCAATTAGTAGATGTGGTTACCCGACTTAGAAGTGATCGGTGCAGAGTTTTATTTTTCTTTTAACTCTGTTCTCACACCCTCTTTCTTTTAATAAAATCCTTACTTCTAACCAAACTCTCGTTTTCATTTTACCACTCAACACAATGAGATTACTCAACCGTATGAGTTATCTCCGCCACTCGATGATGTAATACCCCTCACCCCTCAAGCACTCAGGGATTACTTCTTGGGTAGGGCTACCGGGACTGGTAGTCCATAGAAGTTTATGTAATCTCACACACTGTTCCCATGAACATATTTCCTATCATGATTCAAAGAGATAATACTTTGAAGCATAGAAAGTTTTCAGAAATCAAATACGTGTAGTACGAGTCATGAACTGATATGTTCAGAAGTCAAAATTCTCAAAAGAGTTTCACAAGATAAATAAAGTACTTACTCCCCCTCAAACCAAGCATTTGGCTGATCATGTGTTTAGATAATTCGAGGTCAGCATGACACATGATAAACCTGCAAAACAAATTAAACAGATTTTTGTACCCATAACATCCTGGGTCCTCGAATGTTAGCTTTGGTCTGGGGAATGCTGTAAGTTCTGAACCATCTATCTCAATTAGATGTTCTAGCTGTGGATATCGTCATTGGGGAAACAAGACTATACTTATGGACATGGTGTGTGGCAAACCAATCAGATGCAGATTTTCGATCAACAAAATCATTCAACCCACATGTAGAACAACGTATATGATTATGAGAGAGTTGAAGCAACTGCTGAATAGAATAAACTTTTAGCGGAAGCACTAAACTTTGTTCAGCAAAAGAACTTGAATGAAAATCATCATGATTCATACTATTTGTCTTAACATGCGAAAAAGAATTAAATGACTTTGTGTCCTCGGTTGCATGCTTAAACTTCTTTTCTACCCATACTTGTTTGACTCGAACATCTTTTATTTGAAAACGCTTATCCGAATCATCATTAAGTTCGCAGTCAGATGCACTAGAATAGTAAGGATGATGAGCTTTAGAAGAACCAGTATGTCGGTGTTTCTGTGAACGATTAAGTGTTACACTTTTGAAAGTATGAACCACAAGATGAAGAATATGACGTGGCACATACATCAAGGATGTCTACCTTTTGCAACCGACTAGTTTGTTACACGCTCCCATCTCTCACACGTGTCAGTTTGTAATAGGTTAAGATGTTGACTTTTACTTTATTCTATTTGTATAAATAGATCTTTTCTCTATTGCAAAAGTCGTTGATTGAAATCGTGATAATACATTGTGCGTCATTCCATGTATCTGTAATCATCATTCAGGTTATAATACATTGTTAATCTGTTCCTCAATCTTTGATCGAATCTTATTATTGTTGATTAATCGATATAAATTGCTTCCGCTTATACTCTGTTTATAAATCAATTGATTAATCTATGAAGAAGAGAATCTGGAACCAACAATTGGTATCAGAGTCTGATAATCAATCTATTGATTATTAGATCTCAATTTGGAAAATCTCTCTTCATTCATTCAGTAATCTCTTGTTTTAACTAGTGTTCATAATTCCACCCTGTTCTACGAAGATTTATAGCAATTCTGTCTAAAACAGTGGTAATTATAGTTAAAATTTTGAAGAATTAGTAAAATTTTGTTGTTCAAATCAATTGAAATTTACTTGTTCTAGATTTCAACTCAAATCTGTTACTACATACTTCTCAATCTTAAAAATGGCAAATTCAAATTTGAATGTTGTTTACACCTCTGGTTCTCTGACCAAACCTACAACTCTTATTCGTGGTGAATATCCACAATGGAATATTCGAATGATAAATTTCTATGAAGGATTGGACATTGAACTTTATCCTATTGTTCAAAATGGTCCCTTCATACCAATGACTACAGTTCCAAGAGTTCCTGCTACTACCAATACTGCTGAAATACCTGCACGTGAAGTTCCGAAGCTAAGGGAAAATTGGAATGATGAGGAAAAGGCCAAAGTTGAACTTGCTAAAAAGGCAAAAACTCTTCTTATCATGGCTATTCCAATTGAGATACTGCTAAGGAATTATAGGATCAGTTAGAAAATCTTCTGGAAGGTGGTGCTAAAATGAAGAAAAATCGAAGGGCTCAAGCGCTGAATGAATACAACAGCTTCCAGGCAAATTCAGATGAATCTCTGGAACAGACTTTTCATAGATTTAATAATCTGATAAATCTATGTAAACGATGTGACATTGTTCGATCAAAAGAAGACAATAATGTCTTATTCTTAAAGAGATTAAATCCAGAATGGTCAAATCTATCCATGTCACTACAAGCTAATCAAGATTTTGATCAATGATCTCTACACGATGTATTTGGAACTCTTCAAGCTCATGAAAAAGAGGTTGTGCAAAAGAAAACAACCATAGGTGGACCTCTGGCCTTGATTTCTAAAGCAAAGGGAGCTACCAGAAGAAAAAGTGAAGATAGAAGAGTGAAAAACAAGGCATTCATGTCAGAAATTGTTACAGAAGAAGATTCTGATTCTGATGATTAAATAAAGGCATTTGCTGATTCATTGGCTCTTATTACCAAACAGTTTACAAACCGTTTTGGAAATAGGGCATTTCAAGGAAACAAAAGGTCTGATCGCTCTAACTATGCTCCTAAACAAGAGGTTCAGAGACCTGAGAAGACAGAGGCAGAAAAGAAAGAAGAGGAAATGAAGAAAAAGAAAGATGTATGTTACAGATGTGGCAAACCAGGTCATTACTCAAAGGATTGCAGAGGGGCTCTGGAGAAAGACAAAACATATTACAAAAGTAAATACAAGTATAATGCTACTGAAAGAGCTCACTATGCTGAGAAAGAAAACTGGATTGGAGATGAATCCAGCGGTGATGAGGCCATGTTCTGTGGAATGGCAAGTACAAATGAATCAGAAGAACAGCCTTCTGAATCACCGGTTAGTAATCTTTCTGAATCTTCTGAACTTGAGAATACAATTGTGCTTTTATCAAACAATTTTGAAGAACTTAAGCAAAAGCTTACAATTGAAAAGAAGTTACGAAAAAATATTGAGAAAATTCTTTCCACAACACAAAGGGAAAGAGATATTTACAAAAGAGAGATAGATATCTTAACAGAAGAAAAACTGGAACTTGACATAGAAAAAGAAAAAATTTCTAAAACCTTGAAAGACACAGAAGTTTTGGTAAAAAAAGGAGCAATTGAGTTATAAGAAACTTCTAGAAGAAAAGGATAAGGAAATTCAAGTTAAGGAGAGTGACAGATTAAATTCTGTAGCACTTAAAAACTATTTTCGAAAAGAAAGAGAATTTCTGTACATTGAACTTCAAAACAAAACGCACCAGATTAAAACATATCTGGATGCTCAAAAAGTTCATGAGAAAATTAGTACACAAGTAGGAAGATCTGGAATCGGCTTTGAAGATTTAGATCCCTATACGTGTGAAAAGAAGTCTGGTTTAAACTCTGTTTTTTGTGTAGGACAAGAACAGAAGCCTATGTTTCCAATTATTTTTGAACAATCATGTTTTAAACGATCTAAAACTGAAAATGGTCATCATCAATGAAAACTCAAGTTTAAAAACATTAAATATTCTTCTGAAGAAACCAATATTAATCAAAATCAAATTCAAAAGAAGGATGATATTTTCAAGTTTGGTTCAAGTATTATTACAAAATTGAATCTAGAGGCTGATGCGTTTATTCCTATTCAAGCAGAGGAGGAATTAAGACTGAGTTTTGAAAAAGATCTTCTCTTGACTCTGGATAATTGTTTTAAAATTGAGAATGACAAACACAAGTTAGAGAATAATCCAGAGATATTTCCTTGTTCATTTATTGATTTAAATATTTCTGCAACTCAAGAGGATTTAGAAGAAATTACATATCCATGGGAGAATGATGATCAAAGTGAGGATTTCTTTGACAATTCTGACACATATCTTTCTCATCTTGAACATCAATCTTCCAATTATGCTAAAACTCCAGAGATCATAAAAAACAAAGACGCTCCTTTTCTCTTTACAAATGAATCTCTGGAGATAAGAGCTTCTGGAATGGATGCTAAAAACAATTCAAGTGACATTCCGATTTTCTCTGTTCCCTCTGAACAACGAAAACCTGTTTTTATACGTCCAGATTTTATAGGAATGTGTCTGAAAGCTAAATCTTGTCTTGATCTTGAGAAGGAAGAAAAACTTAAAAAGAAAATTCCTATCCAACTTCCTAACTCTTATCCTCCAAAACTTTCTTATGTTGAAAAAGGTAAATGGAAATCTAATCTATCTGTTCCTGTTTCAGTAAATTCAAAAGCTTCTGAGAAGGTAAATCCGAGGAAATCTCCGCTGAAGAATACTTCAGATTCTAAACATACGTCTAGTCTAGATAGGAAGTTCTTTAGAACAACTGATACTAGAAAAGACAGATCTAAGAATAATTGTAATTATCATTGTCACAATGAAAATTCAATAAAATCTTCTATGTTTCAGAATTCTGAATGTTTTTCTCTGTTCTTGAAATTACAGAAATTTTTCTCACGAACTTCAAATTCCTTCACTGCAAATCATTCGTACTTCAATAAAAATAAAACAAAGCAAAATAGAAAAACAAAAAATCCAAAGAATACATCTTTACCTTATGTCAAATCAAATCAAAAGCAAAAGGCTGATAAGCCAAAAACTAACGTTAAAGGACCCATAATGGTATGGGTACCTAAGAAACTCTGATCTTGATTGCAGAAACAGCGTGTGCATATCTGGTATCTTGACTCTGGATGCTCGAGGCACATGACTGGTTCACGAAACTTACTCTCCCAATTTAAAGACAAAAGTGGTGGAGCTGTAACGTTTGGTGATAATGGTAAGGGTCAAATTAAGGGCTATGGTACTTTACAGGAAGGTAATATTACCTTATCTAAAGTAGCTCATGTTTCTGGTTTGAAACATAACCTCCTAAGTGTAAGTCAACTATGTGATTCTAAGATACTTGTCGTCTTTGATGAAAAACATTGTTACTTATTTTCTAAGGCAGGTGAGGAACTTTGGAGAAGCGAGACGAGAAAAGGTAATCTATACATGATGAATTTTACCTCCAAGGATGGTAAGGAAACCTTATGTCTTATTTCCAAAAAGAGTGAAGTTGCATGGCTCTGGCATCATAAAATGTCTCACTTAAACTTTGATAATTTTGAGATGCTTGTAAAACATAATTTGGTATCTGGACTTCCAGAAGTTCATTTTCAAAAAGATCATCTCTGTCCTGCATGTGAAATGGGAAAGATAAAACGAGCATCTCATAAAACAAAAAGTGATCACTCTTGCATAAGACCTCTACAATTGCTACACGTCGATCTCTATGGTCCAATTGCAATTCAGAGTCTTTCTGGTAAAAAGTATATTCTGGTACTTATTGATGAATTTTCCAGGTATACTTGGCTTGCTTTTGTTCGACAAAAGTCAGAAGTTCCTATTGTCCTTCAAAATATGATGACCAGAATCCAAGTTCTTTTACACCAAAAGATTCAACAGCTGAGAAGCGATAATGGTACTGAATTCAAGAATGCCAAACTTGAAGCATACTTTATTACCAATGGAATTTCTCAGAACTTCTCTGCTGTACGTACTCCCCAACAGAATGGTGTCGTTGAACGTCGCAACAGAACCTTGGTCGAAGCAGCCAGAACAATGCTAGCAGCTTCTGGATTCCCAATTCACTTCTGGGCTGAAGCTGTCGCCACTGCTTGTTTCACTCAAAATCATTCCATAATTGTCAAGAGGCATCTCAAAACCTCTTATGAGCTTATTAACAAAAGAAAACCATCTGTCAAATTCTTTCATATTTTTGGCTGCAGGTGTTTTATCTTAAATGACGGAGACAAACTTGGCAAGTTTGATCCAAAATCAGATGAAGCAAAATTTTTAGGCTATTCTTTAAATTCCAGAGCCTTCCGTGTTTTTAATCTAAGAACTAAAACAGTTATGGAGAGCATTAACGTTGATTTTGATGATCAAACTCAACTGACTTCTGAATATTCTTCTTCAGAACTCAAACTTAATACTGTTACTTCTGACTTTCTTTCAGGATCCAGAGAATCCGAGATTGATGCCCTTTTTCAAGACTTTCTGGGCGAAGAAGTAATGTCAGAACCTAATAATCCTTTTTTCAGCATACCTGCAGTTCTTCATGCCTCCGGCATAACTTTATCTGCTCCTACCTCTTCTAAACCTAGCTCTTCAATTCCTTCTATTCCTGTTTCATCTGATTGTCCAGAAGCTTCTTCTGTTCCATCATCTGAGGGAGAGACTTTAGAATCAAGAGGTTCAGATTCAATATTTCCGGATGAAGTTATCTCATCTTCTGACACCGAAGTTCAAGCTCAACCAATATCACAAACAAGGATGACGAAATGGACTAAGTCCTATACTCCAGATCTCATAATTGGTAATCCTTGTGAGGGTGTCAAAACACGATCCGCCACAGCAAATGAAGCTTTCTATGTTAACTTTCTAAGTTTAATTGAACCAAAGAAAGTTCATGAAGCCTTAGCTGAACCTAGTTGGGTAGAAGCAATGCAGGAAGAATTACTTCATTTTGAGCGTAACAAAGTTTGGAACTTAGTACCATTACCAAAAGGTAAAGTTGCCATTGGTACTAAGTGGGTTTTCAGAAATAAAAATGATGAGGACGGTATTGTGATCAGAAACAAGGCTCGTCTGGTGGCAAAAGGATATTGTCAAGAAGAAGGTATTGATTATGATGAAACCTTTGCTCCTGTTGCAAGACTGGAGGCGATAAGACTTTTTCTGGCATTCTCTGCTTACAAGAATTTTAAGGTCTATCAAATGGACGTTAAATGTGCATTTCTAAATGAAAATCTTAAAGAGGAAGTGTATGTTGAACAACCAGCTGGCTTTAAAGATTCAAGACATCCAGAATATGTTTCTCTTCTTGATAAAGAACTGTATGGGTTAAAGCAAGCACCCAGAGCCTGGTATGAACGTTTATCCAAATTTCTGATCAGCAAAGGATATGAGAAAGATAAAATTGATACCACACTTTTCATCAAAAGAGGCAAAGGATGTTAACTATTGTTCAAATTTATGTGGACGACATAATTTTTGGCTCTACTCATCAAACAGAAGTTGATTTGTTTTCTAAGTTGATGGAAACCGAATTTGAAATGAGTATGATGGGAGAATTAACTTTCTTTCTTGGACTTCAGGTTAAACAAAGTACCTCTGGTATTTTTATTAATCAAGCAAAATATGTCTCTGACATGTTAAAGAAATTTCATTTTCAGAACTCATCAACTATGAAAACACCTATCTCTCCTAGTATGAAACTAGGTCCTGATCCTACGGAAAACCCGTAGATATCACAGGATACAGAGGTATGATAGGTTCTCTTCTATATTTGACAGCAAGTAGACCTGATATTATGTTTGCCACTTGTCTTTGTGCTCGTTATCAAGCTAATCCTAAAGAATCTCATTTGGCTGTTGTCAAAAGAATTTTTAGATACTTAAAGGGAACTCCTTCATTGGGTCTCAGGTATCCTAAAAATTCTGGGTTTGATTTAATGGCATACACAGATTCTGATCATGCAGGTTGTAAGTTGGAAAGAAAAAGCACCTCCGGTAGCTGTCAACTTCTGGGTAATCGACTTATCAGCTGGACATCCAAGAAACAAAATTGTGTTTCAACATCTACTGCAGAAGATGAGTATGTTCCGTCGCTTTTGTTGTTCCCAAGTTATTTGGATGAAAACCCAACTCAGAGACTACGGTCTAATCTATGATAAGATTCCCATTCTCTGTGATTCTGAAAGTGCAATTGCCATTACAGAAAACCCTGTTCAGCACTAAAAAACGAAGCATATTGATGTTAGGTATCACTTTATCAAGGATCATGTAGAAAAGGGTACCATAGAAATGTATTTTGTTTCTACTGATTACCAACTGGCTGACATTTTTACAAAAGCTCTGGATGAGAAACGTTTTAATTTTTTAATCAGCAAGTTGGGAATGCTAAACATGTAATCTTTATTCTTAGAAGTTATCAGAGATCTCTGATCGTCTTCTGAACTTCATCCAGAAGCACTCAG
Organism: Silybum marianum; assembly: GCA_036898165.1. NCBI lineage: Eukaryota > Viridiplantae > Streptophyta > Magnoliopsida > Asterales > Asteraceae > Silybum > Silybum marianum. The sequence goes on along the minus strand of CM072540.1, from coordinate 5,377,706 downwards.
AGACCTCTGATCGCTTCTGGTTTAGGTTTTATTTTGTTGCATTTTATTACTTTCCATCCAAGTTATATCAGAAAGGCGCCAATCCCGGAAGCAAAGAGGGAGCTTATCAATCAAGGGGGAGCTTATTATTCAAGGGGGAGCTTATCATTCAAGGGGGAGCCTATTATGCAAAGGGAAGTATATCATTCTGAGGGGAGTTTCTCACTTAAGTTGTTCAAAGTCTAACACTAAGTTAGCTGTTTTATGAATTTTTTCATCCATCTAAGTTTCTTCTGAATCTTCTTATTCTGTGTTTCTCTTGCCGTCAAGGTCTCTCAGATTGCCTATTATTCATTTCAAACTAATACTAGATGATGATTCAATATAGACATGTTTTTCAAATTTTTTTATGAATCAAAATATTCCAAAAATTTTATTGAATATCTACATTTTTATTAACTCTTGCCGTCAAGGTTATTTAAAATTTCTATATTCAATTTTAAAATTTTTCGTATTATTTTTCTCATAAAAAAATCAAACTTTCATTTGGATCAAATTTTTTTTACCAACTGACTGATTTTAAATCTAAATAAACAGATTTATATATTTCAATTTGTTTTTTAATTAATTTTCTTTAATTAATCAACAAATTGCTTTATATTTTCTTTTTATTTACTTTTGGGATAATCAACCGATTTTAGGTCAATAACCCTTCAGTCTTCGTTTAAAAAATCGTGTCTTACTCATCACTCCTACTTTCCACGTGTCATTCATTGTGTGACTGCATGTATCCACGCCTGCGTGCTTACATCATCTTTCCTGAACCGTTTTCTTCTACTCCCAATACACAAACCCCTTCCAATTCCAAATTGGTCTCATATAAAATCCCCAAATTTCAGATACCATCTTCTTCCTCTCCACTGTTACTGCTCTCACTCTTACGAACTTGCTTGCAATTCTCACCAACTTTCATCAATGGCTTCTCACCTTGCAAATCCAGCTCTTAACGATGACGAAGGACGTCTCGTTGATTCCACTGCCGATAGTGCTCCGTTCGTCAAACTGCCATTGAAAGCAAACAACGTGCAGGTTCTTCTTGATCCAAATACCTACCAGTCCGAATTCAGAATAATGGTTGAATTTCTTCAACAGCATGTACTTAATCGAGCCCTAACTCTGACAAACCCAAACGTTCCTGAAATTTACGTTCAAGAAGTGTGGCAATCGATGTACATTCAAGATGATGAGACTCTGCTAGGAAATTTCAGTCACCCTGATCAACCTGATACTGCTGTGGAAATACCCATTACAAAGAAGAAATTAGCCAGGTATTTTCATTTATCCCCTTCAAGGTACTACTTCATGGTGAATTTGTGCCAAATCCAGCCCTAGAATCGAACCCATCCGCGGAAGCATTGTTATCTTTCATCCTCTTTCTTGGTTACAATGAACCCATAAGCAAACTTTCTGAATTCAAGAGAAAACAGTTACCCCCAATGTGGAATCTCCTAGTTTCTATCCTGAACAACAGTCTCACTTGTAAAATTGGGTCTCTCGATCAAGCAAGCAGGAACATTTTGACCATAATGTATGGCATGTTTTTTAATCGCCCCTTGGACTACGCAAGCCTTATTTTTCAAGAGATTAAAGTTGTTGTACACACTAAGGTAATCCATCAAACCCAATGAAAATCTCTTCCAGATTTGATGTTTCCAAGATTTCTATCCCTGGTTACCTATCCTGCTATTTGTGCACTCAAGGCTCCACTCGTTCAACCATTTTGCAAAATTGCTTCAATGAGCACTCATCGTCCAACCATCGACCGCAACGGCTATCCTTCTCCCAGAGAGCTTTCAAGGTACATGCTAAACCTAATTCCATCTAGCTCTTCTTATCTTCAATCATATAGCAGCACTATGACTTTCTCAGAACAGAGAATTTCTACCCTAGAGCACTTAGAGCCAGTTCTAGAAAGTGAGGGGTCCAGTGAGAATGAGGCTGAAAATAATTTGAGTGAACATCCGAGTGGTTCTACCCATGCTGACCTCTTGTTAAAAGAAGGTACTGAAGATGTCCATCATGACACAATTGAGCGAATCTCACCTACATCCCAGAGGGTAACTTCATTATCTGAGGTAGATGCCAACCCATCTACTTTCATTGACCAAGGACAACCCAGTCCAAACCACCCAGAAACCATCCGATCAGAGGATACTTCTTCATCCTCTGCATCAAGCACAACCGGGGAAACCTCTTCATCATTCTCTCAACATAATGACGATGAACATATAAGCGTTCATTTGCCCCAGAACTCGACACTATCCCTACACAATGTTGATGTCTCTGTGACCAACAAAGATTTAGGCATTTTCAGAAGATAAGTCCATATCTTCTAATAGTTTAGAGGCTCATGAAATCCCATCAGAGGGGTTACAGCCACAGGATGCACCACCTACCGGAGTGTTTACACTCCATCAAGGTAAGCACATTGTCTTCAACACCTCATCCTCTGATGATGAGAATTCTGTTGAGACAATCAAAACAACCGAAGAGGTGCCTGTTAATAACAGTCCTCAATGACAGGTTGGAAGTCCCTCCACACTCAACGTCAAAACAGGTGTGAATGAGGGCCTCTCTGCATGCGAGAGTAAAGGGGCTCCATGTGTTGGAGATACACCGGTTACCCATTCTGAATATGTCACCAATGCAGCGTTGCAGGCATTTGGTGATAAAATTCAGAGATCTGTGGAGAATCTAAAACTCTCTCTTGACTCTCACAATGCCATTCTTCTGGCTATTCAAGATGAACAAAAACAGCAAGCTCAAACTCTGGAAGCCCTCAAAGAACTCATTTCTACAACTGCTGCAACACATCAGAGCCAAACTTCTGATCATTATTCTTCTCCGCATAAAGGAATCCAGGCTATTTCTGAGGCTATTTTCTTCATACCTGAGGCAATTCCAACTCCCGAAGTCACAGTCTCTGTTGATGAATACAGTTCCTTAGTGGCCGATCTTCACAAAATTATCAAGGCTATTCATCCCTCTGCAGACACTTTTGAGTCTTCTCTGGTCAAGAAATCTGATATGGCAGTCTTCCAGAAGGCCATGCTTGAACGCATTAATTCTCTCTCCTCCAAGTATGTTTCCAAAACAACTGCCTGCACTTCTAATGTGGATTTAAAGCTATCATCTATGGCACCTCTCTGTCTCAGCTTACAGGTCTGGTAAGTTCTCTTTCTAACTCTTTTAATGAAAAGAAAAAGGCCAAGGAGGAGCGTGCTTGCAGAAAAGCAGAACTTAAGCGCAAAAGGTCTGAGGATCAGGACCCTGATTCTCAGAAGGAGGAGAAAGCTCCAGAATCGAAGAAAGTCAAACCCACAACCAATACTGAAAGCTCAAATCCAAATCCAATGCCATCTCCATCTACTTCAGACAAACACCAATCATCCTCCAAGCAGCAAATTCCTGCTCAAACTTCTCACACACAAACTCCTCTAACTCGAACTCCATTAGCCACTCACTCTGGCCCTCTTCCAAAAGATCCAGAAATCGCTAAATTCATTCTTGAGGTAGTCGGCAACACAAGACAAACACCATACTCCTCCTCAACTCAAGCTGCTATAGCCAAAGAAAAGGAAGCCAAAGCCAGAGCTGAAGCATCAAAGGCTAAAGTTGAAGCTCTGAACAAACTAAGAGAAGAAGAACGAATTGAGGCTGAAATAAAAGCAAAAGCTGACGCAGAAAAAGCCTCTGCAGCTGAAATCAGAGCAAAAGCTAAAGCAGAAAGAGCCTCTGCAGAAGCATCAAAAGCTCAAGCAGAAATGGAAAGAGAAAGAGTTGCAGCTGCAAGAGTAAATGCTGAAGGATCATCAAGTCGAGCAGCAGAAAATAGACAAAAAATGCAGAGACTTGGAAGAATTGATCTTCCAATTCTGGAAATCTCAACAAGGTACATGTATGCTCCTATAGATCAGAAGATCTATCTCATGTTGCCCAACTTCTCAAACGCCTATAATGTAAGTGATACTATTAAGGACAAATTCATGGCACACAGACAAGCGAGAAAGGATGTTCATACCTCTGTACCTATCAAACGAATCTCTGCAATAAAACATTCACCATTTGGAGATACAGAAATATGGTACACAATATATGAGGTTATTAGAGAAGATAATAAGACTTATTACTTCTGTGATAATGATCTACTGTCCATCTTTCCTTCTGATCTTATTTTTCTGGAGAATTTCATGAAGGCTCAAATGAATAGAAGAAGTGATGATCAAGATCAAATTGCTTATTCTCGAATTATTCAATGCATGAAGTCCTACATCCGGTACAAGAGACAGGTAGATTTTCAAATAGGAATCAATTACAATGTTGATAACCTAGCTATCTCTGCACCCAATGAAGATCTAGAAGGCATCAACAACATGAGAATCGGAAAAGTGCTAATAGACCCAGAGGAAGGGGTGATCTTCAGAAGGCCAGACAGAAAGAGCTTCTTCAGAATCAAAGAAGCACACAAATACTCATCAGAGGTCGTTTACATTGCAAAAAGATTCATCTCTGTTGATGTTAACAATCACAATCCAGAGGTTATCGAGAAGATGATCAAAAGGCTTTCAACTTTATTATCAATCAGAGAGATCATAAATAAGATTGGAAAAATTGTATCTGAGGTCACTCCGTTCTGAACAGACTTCATTCTTCTGGTTGCATACTTAGGGGGAGATTGTTACACTTTTGAAAGTATGAACCACAAGATGAAGAATATGACGTGGCACATACATCAAGGATGTCTACCTTTTGCAACCGACTAGTTTGTTACACGCTTCCATCTCTCACACGTGTCAGTTTGTAATAGGTTAAGATGTTGATTTTTACTTTATTCTATTTGTATAAAAAGATCTTTTCTCTATTGTAAAAGTCGTTGATTGAAATCGTGATAATTGAAGAACTTACTGTGCGTCATTCCATGTATCTGTAATCATCATTCAGGTTATAATACATTGTTAATCTGTTCCTCAATCTTTGATAGAATTTTATTACTGTTGATTAATCGATATAAATTGCTTCCGCTTATACTCTGTTTATAAATCAATCGATTAATCTGTGAAGAAGAGAATCTGGAACCAACATTAAGGTTTTTATTTTGAAAAACGGGTTTGTTCACAAAAATTGGTTTGGGGCAGATATGGAACATTCTCCCTTATGCATGACCACCGGTTCATCTACAACTCTGTCGGGAGTAAAGTCAAAATGATTCGAAAGAATTGGAGAAAAATCGAACAAATTTGAGTCACCGGCATAACAATCACCAGAATTCGAGAAAGTTGACAACTTACGCCCCTTATCAGATTTAGGAGTCTCACAGAGATTAGTTGAGGAACAGGTATTTTCGTGAAAACTGTTTTGATTATCAGTCGACAAATCACCTAAAAAGGCCTTACAAGAAGATGCTTCCAAGTGTTTGGAGGAGGGTTCAGGCTGAGCAGTTTTGCCTTTAAGAAGAGTATCATATTTCTTTTGCAAAATGAAAATTCAAGCTTGCTCTTGTAGAATTTGCGCCACTAGACTAGCAAGATTACTATTTAGATGCTAATTTATGTCTGAAAGTTCTCTCTTTCACAGTCAGGAAGTGGGTCTGACTTGTGCGGGATAGTAGGTATTTGTGATTGATTCTCGTTAAAAATGGACATAAAAGTTTCTTTTTCGAGATCAAAAGCAGTCGTAGCTACTACATAATCATGTTCCAGCTGAACTAGACGGTTTTCTAATATCAACGGAGGAACATACAGTTTAAATTCAGTTGGTTTTGATTGGATATCAGCGTTAGAATAGTTGTGAATGTAACCGTTCGAAAGAGTAGGCTTGCATTCGTTTTGTCTATAACTCTCATTTAGATTAGCATAGACAAAAGGATTTTGTCCCTTATCAGTTCTAGAATGTTTGATGTCTTCCTGTTCTGGTGATAACGTGATATCTTCTTCTGGTGATGACGTTACATAGTCAGGAATTAACTGTGATTCCATGAACTTTATTTGAAAATCCGGACCAAGGTTTAGATATTCAAATTTGTATAGAGTAGGGATGTTAGCGATGGCCTTTTCAAGATAATGAGGATTGTCGACACCTAGACCTTCCTTTGATCTATATGACTTGAACTCCTTGGGTTTGATCAAATGAATGGTTTGATCAGTTTGACCTCGTTTGATAAATTTGAGTTCAAGATTCTTTACCTTTTCTAACAAGTCTTCCCGTTGAATATTTAAAAAATCAATTGTGGTGGAAAAATCTCTATTTTCACGTTTAGACTTAGCTAACTTAGATGACAGTTCAGATAATTTGTTTGTCAAAGTAGTGTTAGATTCAACGGAAAAATATCGCGCCAGATGCAACAAAAGATGTGTCCTTTTTCCTTCTCGCGAACCACGGAAGCATACAGTTCCCCCGAAAGATCAAGTTGATGAGCCGTGTGATGGGAAACCTTCCAAGCAAACTACCCCGATACCAACAGTCAGGGTATGGAGTCGCGTCGTTCGTTGGCGTGCTAATGATGGGCTCACTACTTCCCTCAAAAGCGAACACAACTTCATGTTCCCGAGTTGCAGAGAACAATCCGAACTGAGGCAATCTTTCCGGATTCGCTCCGCCTGGAAGTTCTCCAAAAGTATGAAAAGTTGGAGGACTTTGTACCATCCATTCCGCTGTATCTTACCTATCGTTCGCTATTCACCGACTGGCCCCACCGATGATGCGGGAAATGGGTGATCTGAAATTCTTATCCACGCTCAAGGTCCTCCTTTCATCCTCTTGTAAACCGTTGGCTCGACAAGCATGATCATCACATTCTTCGTTAATTAACAAAAGTTCGTTATAGTTGTTTGCAAGTCGGGCCTCTAATTTAGTGACAAGATTCTTTTCAACTTTCAGTTTAACATTTAAGTCATCCAATTTGAGCATCATGGTTTGCATCTGATCAATTTAAGCACCATGAGATGGAGAACATACCTGACATTCTGTTTCAGAGTGTGTATTCATCTTGAAAGCACTTGTGTGATCGTGAGACAGTTGAGAAATGATCTAAAGGTACGATTGAATAAGTTCTTAAACGTAAACTGACGCAAATAACTTAACAGAAAATAAGAAAGTCGACTCTAAAGATTAACAGCAACAATCGATTTAAAAAGTCAAATCAGAAAAATCAACATTGAAAAAAAACAGCTCCGCCAAATAATCCCTAAAAAATCGATTTTGAATCCAATTTAGATAAAGTGAATCAAAGGAAAAGATTAAACTCAGAAAAATTAGTTCGACGATTTAAACATGAAAAAAATAAAACTCAAAGTCAGTCTTTAAAATCAGAGACGAAAACTCAAATCAGTCCACTCAAAACTTAAACAAAAAAATTGATTCGAAAATCAGATACGAAACAATTGTGATAATCCGAAACTTAGGCGAAAAATTATGATCACGAGAAATATAAATTTCTTACTCGAATGGTGACCACAAAGTTAATCAAAACAATCGATTAAACTCTTACCCGATCAAAAGATTATGTGAGATTAGCACATGAAATAACAAAGTTATCACATGAGATGACAAAGTTTGTCACATAAAATAACAAAATTATATCCTGGTGTTATCCCACAAAGAGTTTGATCATTTGATCACTTTTCCTTAATCCGAAAGATATATAAATGATGATCAAAAATCCGATAAGTGATCAGATTTAAATGTGAAAATCCGATAAATTTTAGAAATCAAAATAAATACCCTAAATCTATCGGATAACTCCACCTCGCCGGAATGTTTAAATAAACAACAATAACCACTTTTCTCTTAGAAAGGATTAGCCAAAAACCTGCAAATAGTTCAATTGGCCAAAAAAGAAAAAGTACCCACCGACCCACTATGTATTTGGAGAAACATGTAAACCAAGATAAAGAGTTTCAATACCAAAAGATTTCGAGGGTAATCAAATTAAGAATGAAATCCAATAAGAATTTGTGATAAAATCCTATAATTATATATTTATTGGAAATTGGCAAGAACAAACGAGGCAACAACTGTAAAACATGGCAACCAAATGAGATCACAGTGAACATTGGGAAATCCGATCATCATACCAAATCAATTATAATATGATAAACGAAAGTGGGTATGCATAACCCGATAATCAAGTCCGATAAATTGGACAGATCTAAAAAATCTCACAAGCAAAGTCCGATAAACTGATTAGAAGTTGCGTAAAGTCCGATAGGGATCAATCGAGTTGTACAAGCAAAGTCCGATAATATGAATTGTGAGTCCGATAACAAGTCCGATAATTACAAAGAACACTATGAACTGATTGATTAATTCAGATCAAAAGTTCAATCAAAATTGCTTTTGATGAGTTCTGGGTTTTAACGAGTGATATATAGTAATAGAAAACACACAATTAAGCAAGATTGTATCTCCAATAATGATTAATTTCAAGAAATTTTAAGAAAAACTTGATGAACAAGTCGAACCTAGTAAACCCAGAAACCAAAAATTCGACAGAAAAAACTTTCGGTATTTACACAATTAATCCCTCAACTTTAACTCTCCCAACTTTAATACAATAAATTATTTAACCCTAACAACAAGTCACCGAAAATAGTGGTCGTGATGCTTTTTCCATTTAAAATTCACAAGAATTATAATATATAATTATAAGCAATTAAAAGACGGAAAAATAAACAACCACAAATGCAAACACACAATATGGATTCGATTAGGCCCACTAAGAGGTTTTCATGAGTCTACACGAAAAACCCCGGTCCAAAAACCTAAGGACATCGCATCTTGACTCCCACTAACTCTGCCAGCCGAGGTGGACTACGGGGCGCCGTCTTCAATTCCTTCGGTCTTCCGATTACATAAAAGAAAACTATACTCGGCTAACATAAGCTAACTATTACATTACATATGAAATCGGAAATAAAACGATTCACATATCGTTAAAATTACAAAACCCACAAACAAATACATTTTAATTTTACCAACAATAAAATTAAAACAACCACATGTCTTGGCATAAATCGAATCCATGATGGCAATCAACTAAAACAACATAACGGGCTTGGGTCCATTTAAACATAAATTAAGAAGCCTAATGAATCAATCAAAATAGGTTAAAGCCCTATTAGGCCCAAACAGGACTAAACTGAGAAACCCTAAAAGCCCAATTCACCGAAAAGGAGGAAGCCACCAAACCAACCGGGAGACACGCCACACGAAGGTGGCCGTCGACGGTGGTGGCGCACACGGCAGCGCACAGCAGCGGTGGCGGTGGATCATGGTTACTCGTTTTCAATCGATTTTCAATTGATTCAATCCCTAACGTCATTGTAATGGGGCTCTGATACCACTGTAGGGTTTCACCAGGATCATGATCATGCAGTAGAAATAAAATTATAAACTGGCAAAACTCTAATTAGCCCGGATCCGTTACTAACAACTTTAAGGATTTAAAACACAACCATAAGGGGTTTAAGGGTTATACCTCAATGGTTTGGATTGGTTGATTAACACGGAGAGTTAGAGATCAAAGTAGATCCCCTCTAGCGGTATCCACGCGAATATGAATCCGATCACGAACGGTATCTAGCCCTGATTCTTGGTATGTGTGTGTGTTGGCCATCGATCAAGAGAGAAGAGAGGGGAGGAGAGAATTTTCCTTGCCCCTCAAGCTTTCTAAAAAAAATTATGATTTAAATGAGGCAACATGCCTTTAAATACTTTCTTCTTAATCATGGACCGGACTCAATTAAGCCTTATGGGCTTAGTTGCTCTAATTAAAAAGATAATTAATTAATTATTAACTCAATAATTAATTAACCAATTGGACGTAAGTAAACTTTACTTTAAGCCTTGGGCTTTTATTTTAATTATAATTATTAGCTTAATGATTATTCGAATTTAATTATTAACTTAATAACTAAATCATATAATTTATTATTATTATACACAATTTATTATTATTCACATAATTTACTATTATTCTACTAGAATAATAATTCACACTTTCCAACTTGTAACTTTTGTCGGGTTATAACCATCTTGGTTAATTCGTGATCTACACACTCTATGTATGTGCCCCTCATAGGCTTGTTTGACATCAGCAGTGTTTTCATATGACATGGGCATATAAGATCCTACAATTCTCTCCTTCTATCTGCTCTTATTTGGTCCATACATCGACCAATGATTCAGATATGGTAGTCCCCATATCTGAAGAGGTTGAGAAACGTGGTGTTCAGTTATCTCTGAAAATTGGAAAGCAACGCGCATAGGACCTGATAATGTCTCTCAAAAACATTCTCAGAGACAGGAATGTGATCCTCAGGACACATCCGTCGCAAGTTCCAACCCAGAGAGTAATCCTTCAGATACTCTCAAGGAACCCTTGCATAAACAAACAAACAACCAACTTTTTTCTTCTAACCCTGAGTTATTTTTGGCTCATTTATCTTTGTTGTCTATAGGTGCCTCTGATGCACCTCCTCCTCCTCCTCCTCCTCCACATTCACCTCCATCCTAAAAGGTGGAGAAGTCTCAGAAGAAGCTCTCACTAAAGCAAGAGAAGCTCCAGGGCAGGACTATGCCCAAGCAGAAGCTCGAGATCTCAAAGGTCTCGGTAATGGCACCTTCTGCTACTTTCCAGCTACCTGCGCTGGATCACTTGGTCTGTGAGGCAGCCATGTTGAACAAAAAGGTCGATCACCTATAAATATGGGAGTTTATATTCAATCAGGTATCTGGGATACTTGATATGAAAACTCATGTCTCAGACATCTAATTGGATGTCTCGTCTCTGACCCTGCCTTATTCTTCTACACAGTCAGGCCAGGTCCTCAAACTGGCATAGTTTTCAAGACACCCTTGGGGGATAGGCCCCCTCCTAGTCAGCAGCAACCTAATCCCTCAGGCAAGAATAAACATATTTCTTCAGAATCATCAGATGGCAACCTGCGCATCCTGCTAGAAACAGAGGGGGAACCTGATCTATCAGAGGTAAGTCATCCAATCACTATATACAATCCCCTCTCTGAACCCCAACCGCTCTCTTCCCTACCTCTTGTAATCCTTGTCAATACATCTACTATTCGGAGTATTGAAGAAATTATTAACCCTGAACCTTCTTCTCCCATTCTCAGCTCATCTTATCCCCTAAAGGTGACTCCCTTCACCACTGAACCTTTAGAAGTGGACATGTTCATGTACATATCCGAATCGGACGATGAAGAAGAAGGCCTAGTTCAAAGACGATTAATTAAATAGCCCATTCCTGAACCCGAAGAAGAAGCTCGGAGGGCTCATCTAATAAAGGAGTTTGAGAGGATCAGAGTAAAAATTCCTCTTCGTACCTCTGGTCCTGAAAACTCTATCCTTGTAAATATTCCTATAGAAGATGAATTTTCCTTCCTTTCACCTATTGAAAGAAAAGATGCATTAAAGGCTTAGGGACTAAGAGATAAGCAAATTAAAGAAGCACATGAAAGCCTCAAAGTCGCTAAAGCACTGCAAAAGAAAGAATTAGCAAGCTCTAACTGCAAAATAAGGAATCCTCTCAGAGCTCAGGAATTTCTTCTTCAAGCTGCGAACAAAGATCTTCAAAAAGCTCAAGCCAAGAAGAATGATGAACTTGAATGGTGTAAAAAGCGAGTAAACTTTCAGTCTCACAAGCAGAATATCACTCATGTTACCATATCTTGACAAACTTCAAAATCTGGTCCCAGAATATCGGTTAACATCTTTAGAGACACCTACATCAATCTGAGCAACCTCAGTTTCTGAAGTTCTATGGCTTTTTTGAATGGCTAAAAATCAGAGGTTGCATTCAGAAATCCAAATCCTAGTTCAAAGGTGTTGTCGAAGAACACCTGAATCAGCTTCTGCAAAGAATTTCCCAATACGTAACCGTACTTCCTCTCCCAAGAAAATCCAAAAAGAAGAAAGGCAAGTCTGACACTGAAGAAGGATCATCGTTCAGAAATGAACATGAGACAAAGTTCGACTTTGAAAGCCTCTTCGCTCTCCTGGTAGTCCTTGACATCTCCATGCTAGATACCTCCCTGCCGGAAGATAGAAAATATGAAGATGATGAAATCATTAGTCATACAGTGCCAGGGATGAAGTTATAAGATAATAATGGATAAATAAGGTTCTTCATGAATAAGGAGATCATAAAGGCTCCTGCTAAACTCCTCAAGATTCTCTCTATTATTACTGAACAGACAAAAACGACAGATTGAAACTTCAAAGAAGGAGAATCAAGAGAAGGATACAAAGAAGAAATGAGCTGACTACAGCTTCCCAAGGCTCTAGATCCTAAGTTTTATTTCCTTTGTAATATTCAGTGTATAGTACTTCACATATTATTACAATTTCATTTCTGATGTAATTCTTCAAATTTATCCATTAATGAAGTTCAATGAAGTACTTTACTCCATCATGTACTGAAAAGATCCCTAAAACAGTAATAAGGAACAAGGAACTTATAAGTCCTAAAAAAACTTTAAATATCTTTTCATCCACTGATAACTTTACTTCTCACATTTATCAGTGAATATGCTTTTTAGTTTACAACACTTGTAAAAATTTAGGCTTTCACACGCTTATAAATGAAACTCAATTCAGATAGTAAATAAGCCGAAAAAGATCTCACAGATTAGTCTTTAAGATTTATAATTTATAAATCTTACGGCCTCACTAATCATTTCAAGCAAACTTCTTTTATTGCTTAATCATAATCAAATAAGGGGAGATTGTTGAACCAATCTCCTTCAGTGATTTAATTATGATTCATCTATATACTTAGTGAAAATTCAAGTTCTAGTTATTGTTCAAATTCAGCGAGGGCAAACACTGATTGTACTCAGTGATCGATGAACACATCAGGAACACTATTTGAACTTAGAAGACCCGAAGACAACACTCACACCAAAAGAACCTTCAGCGACAGTCGAAGACCTAACTAAAGATAGAGACAATCTGAAGCGGTTCAGTGATAGCAATGTTCGTCTAAAAGAAGTGTAAGATCTTGCATACGCCTCAGTGATACTTGAAGAATTCATCCTTGAAGCCTCAAGTATTAGCGATCAAATGAAGCTTACTCAACAAGATCAAAGTTGATCTTATCCTCGATGCACAAATATCAAACCCCCATACCCTTGTCAGAAAGTACGTACGGAGATACTTTATTGCCTCCCACGTGCTTACCAACTTTGACAAGGTTACTGTTCATATTCGGTTAATAGTATGGTTGATTTGTGAATAAAGGACAAGCCTCAAATAGATGCTTGACACGTGACAATGTACCCTCTGACTTGCATTAAAGGCAACGGGTATATATATATATATGAATCAACCCTTCTTTATCTCCATGCATGATCAACTCTTTCCTTGAACCTCTGGTTATTTCACTTCTACTATCTTGTGCATCAAATTTCTTAGTGATTCTTAGATTATAACCTGTAAATTTGTTTATCTCAATAAACTCATTTAAAAACTAAAAAAGTTGTGTTTCTATTCACCCCTCCCCCCTTCTACAAAATTTTTCTATACTTATACATTCTTGTAGACTCTTTAGGGACCAACAAATCTTAAAGTTAACATGGAGCTTAAATTGTAGTTTACATTGTAGTTTGACTTTGTAATTAGTCAATGATGTGAATAGATGGTAGTTAGTAGTTATAAACTCATCATTGTAATATTCTAGAGAGAGAAGTTAGAGATAGAAACATTGTGTAGTGAGAGCTTATATCAATATACATGATGATTTCATAATTATTGTTGTTCTTGATTGTATTGAATTCATTGTTATCTGATTGTAATGGAATTCATAGTGTGTGCTTGAGTCGCCTTGATATGATGATCAATGGGGTAGCGAGTGTATTTCTAGTGAATAATCGTCAGAAGAATCAACTATTGCAACGTTGTCACTTTGAGTAACAGATAAGTATGGTTATTACATTAAGACGACCATTGTGGGTCAGAGATGTTGGTAAGTTTTAATTGTAAGTTTGTTGAATCATCCATATTTTGGTAAGAAGCTTGCAAGATTAATCAACTTAGTTGTGGATTATTGCCTTAAGGTGTTGGAACCTTCCAATGTCAGTCTCGTGACTAGTGGACTTGGCGAGCACATTTTTTGAACTTCGGGTCTCGACCAAGTGCATGCATAATATTTATTTATTTTGAAATAAACTATACAAGCTATTTCATGTTTGTCAAAACTTTGTGCCTGTCGGGTTCATGATTTTGAGGAATGTTTTGGCACACTCGAGAGTGTAGCCTATATTTTGAAAATTTCTAAATTGTTTGAGTTGCACAAGAAGTACACACAAGTTTTTACTAACGATTCTGTAACACCCGGAATTTTATATGTAAAATAATGAATTTCGCTCCCTAATATATCATTTTTGATAGCTAGATGGAGTGTTTCAAAGGTCTAATGATGGGTTACAATGAACGGGGAGAAAGGAGCGAAAACCGAAGCCGAAACGAGCCTCGGTACATATCTCGCAATCATGACAGGCTATCTTGCTATGTCATGATCGCATGGCAAGATCGCAAGAAAGCACCAGATAGCAAAAATCAGTAGAAAACTCGCGGTACATAGCTCGCGATCATGACAGGAAATTATGCCATGTCATGATTGCATGGGCATCATCGTCGGGACGCAACAGAAGACAATTTCCAGCTCCAAACTCACGGTACTGATCTGGCGATCATGACAGGCGATCATGCCTTGTCATGATCGCAGGTCAAGATCGCCTGTGCAGTCCAGGAGCGCATTTAAGTGCGTTTTTCAGCCCAGTCTTCTCATTTTATCAGATATCAAACTCAGTACTGAGAGCATTTCGTTGAAGGCTATTTTTAGGGCACGTATTCTTCCACCTACCTCATTCAAACGCATTTATTTCTTCCTTTAGTTGGAGATTCAAGGGTAGTTCAAGTGGTCAAGATACAAGTGATGGTGTTCTTAAACCCTTTCACAAAGCTTCATCATCTTCATCCTCAAGAGACTTTTCTAAGGTTTTTCCATACCCTAGCTTGTGAGTTCAAATCCAAACTTTATAAACTCAAATACTTGTTATAAATGTTGTATTTACTGATTTTAAGCTTATGATTTCAAGTATTTTGTATTTGGGTTAAGTTTGGAAGTTTTAGGTCAAAATGAGAAATTTGGGTATTTTGTTATAGATGATGAAATGAGTTTCATAAATGGTTTATAACATTTGGAAAGGCTCTATGAGGAGTTAACCTTTGATTTTGGTACTAAAATGGTTGACCTAATTTTCGGTCAAATACGTATTTCAAAGGGAAATGTTTATATAAAGGTTTTCAGTGTTTGGAACAATATCAATACGTCTCGTTTGATGTAGTGTATTATTAGACTAGTATGATATGGATCCATAGGCATAAGAGTCGGTATTTTAATGTTGTGAAGGATAGAATGAACCCACTTTTAATTGGAAATAGGCATTGTGATAAATTGTGTAATTTCCAATCTATCCTTTTACTCTCTCGGAATATGCATCGTGGATTTGCGTGCAATTCTTGAGGCTTGAGCTTATGTGCACAAATGACTAAAGATTGTATTGTGGTTGATGTCAATGGCTATTAGACCTTTATGTGCCGCTCTATAACATTGGTTTGTGGCCAACTTGGAGTTCCGTCACAACTAATGGTAATATCGGGTCTCCCCTGATTGTTTTAAAAGACCCTTGCCCACCAAGAGTAAGCTTTCAAGTTAAGTTAAATGGGATAAAGTATATTGCACATTTATTTAAAATATTTTACTGCTTTATCCATTTAACTGTTTGTTCTCACTAGGCGTAAGCCAAACACTTGATCTTAAATGTTGTTTAGCAGGTGATCGGGTTGATGGGGCTCCTTAGAATGGAGCGGAGTGAAGTGCCGGTGAAGGCACTCTTTTTGGGAAATACACTTTAGAGTGTAATCATTGGAGATATTAGAATCGTCATTTTGGAGATATTAGCAACACCCGAACATAATCTATGTTCATGTTTATGTAGATTAATAGGTTGTTTTAGTATCCATCTTGTGTTGTAAACTCTCATACTCATTCCCCACTTATTGGGTGATTTTCTTTAATTCCGCATGTACTTTTCGGTTTAAATTTGCTCTAATTTTTAGGGTGTTACAGATTTCCTTCATAATATTTTGTTAACATTGCAAAATTTTGAGGCACATGCTCTAAGAAGATTTGATGTTGAACCTGATAAGAATTGTTCCATTTCTTATCGAAAATATATGTACTTATTTTGTTACCACTTTTTGGGGTAAGTTGTTGCATGTGGAAGTTGGGTCAAGTTTTGGAATGCATAAAACTACTTTATTGCATATGCTTACATGCGAGTTTTATTGGATTTTTATTTTGCATTGCTTTGTGGTTCATAGGTGAACTTTGACTTGCATAGTTTTGTTTTATTGCGTGTGTTGTGTATAAGACTTTATAGAGAATTTCGTCCGATGTGATTTTGTTGATTTGATGTGAAAGTTTTGATGGCGTTCAATCATACGTATTGTAATTTGCATACGTATTTTATATGGAGCTTTCTTTATGATATTTTAGCCAACATTTTCGAACGACGAAAGCATATCGTCATTTGGTTTTAAATTTGAAACCAATCTAAATGATTTCATGTTGTAACCAAAGCACATGCACATATCGATTTACCAGTTTTAAGAAATAAACTGACGCATACAAGTTTTATTGGAATTTTGTTCCATGTCATTTTGTTGTCAAATAAGGAATTTCTGGAAACACGATTGATATACAACCTTTACTTTGAGTTTTGCATGAACATGCGGTATTGCACGTTTTTTATTTATAATTTGACATATATATATATATATATATATACAGATCGGGTCAAATTGGAGTTCACACGATCACTCGATCATATATATTCGCATTTGAGTTGTATTTCCTTTCGTTTTGTGATTCAAGGATGAAATTTTGAAATGTGTGCGTCCGCTTTGTTGTGTGTATTAACACCCAAAGTTTTATCGAGAATTTTATCTTATGCGACTTTATTACTTGAGGACTTGAGGTAAGGATTTTGATATTTTTCGGTTGCATATTTTGTAGCATATTATTTACTCCATGAAAGAAATTTATATTTATGGCATGAGTAACAATAAGATGGACTAAGGTGGCCCGTATTAATTTCATTTTTGATACGTTTTGTTTATTCCTGTCATTGTCATTGTCATTGGTCAATAAAAAAATGCATTGAATTAATTGGACTTATGTGTGTGGCATTTGTGACCACTTTCGCACAATGGCCTAATAGTGGTGATAACTAGTAAATTTTTTTCATGTATACGAGGAAATTGATTATAAAAAAAATTTGTTCGTTAAATCTTTTATAAATGATATTGACATAATTATTATAAAAAAAATCTTACTAAAAGCAAACCCTAATGTGATGGTTCAGCATTTGTGGTTTAGTTTTAAACTTTTAATGTCACATGATTCATTATTGCAATCAGCTTGAAATTCTTTCTTCTATAAATTTTTGTGCATGTGTTGGTTATTCAATAGTGCCAATTTTTGTTCATGGTTATTTATCTCTACATTATGTCGAATTTTATGTATGGAAAAGCTTTTTTATTAATGTTTCTAGTTTTTGCCTTAAGATGAGTTGTTTTTTTTTTCAATAGGGTGTTTGTGATCAAGTTTGGACTGTTTAACCCCTCAAACCACAAACAAAACCATTATGGTGGTTTAGAAGCAAGTGACCAAATTGGACCTGGGTCTGACTAGTTTAGACGGTTTGAGCCTCTTATAGGGTTTAAACAAAAATATAACATCTATATCCAAAATGAAATTTCTATCAATATAGCACCAATAGAAATACGTATAAAAAATTATAAAAAATGTTTATCTCTAATATTACAAAAAGACACAGAACAACTCAAAAGAAAGAAGTTAAACAAATTATCAACAATAGTGAGAATTTTGGACAGATATTGAATAAGACGAACTACGGTCTGTACTTAGATTTTTGAACCATTTCAAAATTATGTCAATTTAGAAATAAAAATTAAAAAAAACATAACGTTTTTGATGAATTCTTTATAACTGGATCACAAAAGTAAAACCTACAACATGAAAATAAATACAATTAACACATTTTTTAGCGGTCGGTTCGATCCAGACCACTAAAAAAAATGTTCAAACCACAGACCAAGCCGGACCGAGCGGTTTGACTATTTTTCAGACCAGACTGTCAAACCGTTCAAACCACTAAAAACCAGTCCGATTTAACTTGGTTCTAGCAAACCGCACTGACTCATATTTGAGAATAAGATTTGTGAATCACGAAATGAACTACCAACGGCGTTCTAACAACATGAACTCCATCTTCCCAAAATAAATTCCCGAAAGAGAACCTCCCTTCAACCCTCACCATCGGACAAATCGTTACCTTAAATTTCAACCTAGTATTCGTCGAATTAAAGACCAATATCGATGGCACCACCCTAACCGTCGTTCCATGTGGTGCTTCAATTCGTGCCACATACACCGATAAGGTCTTCATCGGGTTCACATTTGTCACCATCCTCGACACCGTGATGGGTTTCCTCAATTTTGGAATGGAGATCGATGGAAGATTAAGGTTTCGTAGAAAATTGGTTTTCCGAGAGCAAGGAGAGTGCACGTTGGCTAACGAGCTTATGGCGCTATAGTTGTAGCCCATTGCACAAAGGAAACGAACGTAATCAGTGGTTGTCATGTTGTATATGAGCCCAGGGTTCATAGCTTTGTTGGGGTCCACGTGACCACCACCGTAGTCGAAAGGATCGGCTAGCTTGTGTGGAGCTCCTTCTGCAATCGCGGGTAGACCATTCTCATCTTCTACGGAAGCTGCATTGATTACTAGTTAACTTTTGAAATCAAGAGATCTAGTCTTTTATTAGCAGTGGTGTTTGCAGGTAGGTAGAGCTGTAAAACAACTGAATGTTCAATGGACTATTCGTGAACTGTTTGACGGAAAGTCCATTTATGTTCGTTTTATTTAATAAATGAACGAACATGAACATGTTTTTTTGTTATTTTAATTTAATGAACAAACATGAACAATGGACTCGTTTATTTATTTACATTCTTAAATGTTTGTTCATTTATGTTCGTTTACAACATGCTCGTGTCAAGCGGCACCTAATTCCCAAATATTCCTTTTAATATAAATAGTAGAAATATGTAACAATATAGTTACGGCCCTTTCTATGACTTTATTGACACAAGTTTGAATCCTTGAGGGAACTTTTTGGTTTATCTTTTTAATTTATTTGATTGATAATCTTTTTATTTTATTTATTTATTTAATTGTAAATCTTTTTATTTTATCCGTTTATCTAATTGATAAGAAAATTATTTGAAAGTTTTAATATTTATGTTTTTATTATCAAAAACATTTTTTTATCGTATTTACATTAACTCACCTTTTATAAAAGTATATATTATATCAAAAATAAGAATAAACTAATTATGTTTTAATATTATTGTACAAAGTTCAAAAATATGTAACCGTTCATGTATGTAAACATGTGATACAATGTTGATATTTAAATTGACGTTATTTTATGTTGTAGACCTGTAGTCATAAGTCAATAAAAATAATGGTTCTTTTGATGATAAAAATAGGGAGAGGCTAATGGAACCCTTAAAGTATACTAATGGCACCCCTACAAAAATGAAGATTCTGACAATGCCAACGTCAAAACTCCCTTTTTATATTCCCAAAACTATAAAATTGCAAGAAATTCCATGGACACCTCTATTAAAGAGGTGCCATGAGCACTGTCCTAAAAATATATTTTGAGCTTTAATTGACACTATAGTATAGAAAAAAACATTCCACTTCTAATATTTCAAAACAAAAGTCACCATATTCATAGTTCTTTTTTGATTTTTTATCAATACACTCATTGCAATATAAATTTCCTCTTAAAGTCTCAAGAGACTTGTAACAACGATCATTAATCACATATGTCACATTAACACTTTGTTTGAATGTCTTGAATCAACAAGTAATTAAATTCATAAAATGACCTATAAAAAACGTAATAAAATGATTTACTTTTTCTGTTCTATTTAGGTTGTCCAACTTAGGGGTGTAAACGATTCGAGCTTTTAATGAGTTATTAGTTCTCGAGTTTAATAATTCTCTAGTTAGAGTTGATCAAAATAAATCTTGCTTAACTTAACGAACCGGACTTTATAACACTAGTATTCGAATCAGCTCGTTCAAAAACTCGATTCAATTTATTGAGTCTAGCCGAGCCGAGACATTCGAGCATACACTTTTTTTCAGCCAAATATACTCGTATATTTATTAATTGTACAGTAGAATTATAGAACTTATCGGGCTCAAGTCGATCACGATTTCAAATCCATAAACGAGTTAATCGATCGTGAGTTCGAACCCATAATTAAATCGAGCTCGATAACTCAAAAAATATTCGAGCTCGAGCCCACTGTTAATTTTTCAAGCCCGACTCGATTAACCTTCTACTTGACTCAACTTGGCTGGTTTACACGCTCCAACTTCATCGATAGAAGTTATAAGGCTGCTTAATTTTCTTTTAAGAACTTGACATCCGTTTTTTATCTTATAAAACTAAAAATCCCATTAAATATTTTATTAAGCTTGTAAGAACGGTTGAGCGTCCTAATTAAAAAAACATGTTTTTATCGTAGCGAAACAAATAGTGGTACCTGTGGTGACAAGGGCAGACTTGATTGCAGCCGGACTCCATGTCGGATATATAGATTTGAGAAGAGCAACGATTCCGGAAACATGTGGGCAAGCCATGGAAGTCCCGGATTCTAATTTGAAATCGAGCGAATGAACTTGATTTTGATCGTTAACTACAGATGAAGCCACCGGAGACCATGATGCCAATATATTAACCCCCGGAGCAGCTACATCCGGCTGCAAAGAAATGTGCATCTTAAGGGTTGTTCGGCAGTTACTGAATAGTTTGGTGCAGAATGATTAAGTGGTCAGAATGATTAAACACTCTTATGATATATATCATAAATGCAAAATTAAATATAATTGTTTGGTAATTGTTCATGATGTAATTAGGGCTCTTAATGGTTAAGGGACATCCATGATACAAAATGATTATGAGGGTTTTGGAACCATTAAGAGGCGGACTTGTTTTTTTGTCAAACATGATTCACCTTTTAGTGATTCAGAAGCTGCCTCTTAATGGAACTGGTAAGAGGTAAACAAACAGCCCCTTATTCAATATCGAGTTGAATGTTTTTGATCCAAAAAGTCTTAATGACACAAGTCAGTTAAGCACTAACAAGATAAGAGGTTAATTAAGTCGAATAAGCGTTTTTCAAATGTTTTGTAGTAAGTGCTTACCGCTTAAAAAACAGTTTGTAAGCACTGTCTGACTCGGTGAGTGACATATCGGTGGCTGACTAGGGCCAACAGTTGCGGGTGGACCTGCTGTGGTTCGGGCTGCCGTATTATTTCTCCGGCGAAGGGTAAAAAAATTTAGGTTTATGAAGGTGCAACTGTATCGTTTTGGATTGTGCAACTATATCATTTCGGAAACTTTAAAAGGGTGCACCTACCTTTGAAATCAACCAAATAAACCCTAAAAACTCTTGAAATCAATCAAAAAAAGGAAAAAAAAACCCCTTGAAATCAACCAAAAAAACACTTGAAATCAATAAAAAAACCGAGAAAAAAAACTCTTGAAAATCAACCAAAAAATTGAAAAAAAAACTCTTAAATCAACTGAAAAACCGAAAAAGTCACTCTAAATCATAGAAAAAAAGACTTGAAAAAATTCCCTCGAAATCAAGCAAAAAAAAAACTTTAAAAACCCCTCAAAACGGTAGAATTAAGCTAAAAACACATCGAGCGATATTAAACGTTAGTAAAAACATAAAGACACAGTCGATAAAACGTGATTTTTATAATTATTTTTTGTCTATAATACATGGTACCAGCGCATCAAAATAATTTTGGATCCGTCCCTAAACAGTTTGCCCCAAAATATAAAAACAAAAGTACCTTGAGCACTGTGGGAGACAGTGAACTTGGTCCTCTGGCTGAAAAGAATGCAACTTCCGGTGACGTTTGTTTTCCGACGACTGTTCTCGTGGTGCTAATCTTAACAACGGGATTACTGTCGGAAAAAATATGTACAAATCAAATACGTTTTTTTATCCCCATGGCTACAAATAAAATACGTTTTTTTTATCCCGATGGCTACAAATCAAAATCAAATTACCTGTTTGATTCTGCATAAATTAATAAAGATGTTCCGATTGAAAAGTCAATCTGAACACAAGGGATTGCAAATGTCAAAGTGACATCTTTAGTTGGATATTGCGCGAAAATGATCGCAATACCACCAACTTCTTGCACGTTTCTTGCGGTTGAAGCCGCCAAACTTCTTGTTCGTGATTGGAAACATAGCACGATTTTGCCTCTAGCTAAACTTGCATTTAGCGATCCAGCTTCACAACTTCTGTAAAGAATTACATATATTTAAACTAGTTGATAAAGTTGTTTGTTGGCTGATAAGTTAGTTGGTAGCTTATAAACTAGAAACTAGCTGATAAGCTAGATGACAATGTAAAATGACTAAAAAATTATAATAAAAATTACTCAATTCTAAAATGCACTACAACAAAATAGGACATATAGGACGCCACCAGACACCAGTAAATAAACATCCTAATAGACCACTTTATGGACACAAGTTATAGAACCAAAAAAATAAAGCGTCCTATCTAAAGGCATTGTAATAAATTGATAGGACGCTTATGGGTATCGTAACAAGTTTATTAGAACACTCTTTATTAAAAAAACCGTTGTATTAGCTAGTTTATAGGACACTTTTGAGAAAGTGTCCTATAAACCCATCTTTTTATAAGACATTTGTGTTTATAGGACACTTTTTCAAAATTGTGTCTTTCAATATAGCTAATATGACAAAAAAAAATTATAAAAGTATGCTAATAAACTTTTAGTACGCCAAAAAGTGTCCTATAAACTTATTACAACCCATTTAGATAAGACACTTTATTTTTTGGTCATATAATTTGTGACTAATCTATTAGGACGTTTATTTACTGGTGACTTCCTATAAACCCAATTTTGTTGTAGTGATGTAAAAGGTATATTTGGAAAAAAAAAGTGAAAAAAGCCCTCATAGCTTATTAGAAAACTAGCTTATCAGCTAGCTTTATGGCTCACCAAACCGAACTTTTTCACGATTACCGATTATTTGAGATTATCGAAAATTACGAAATTGACCTTGCATCGTCTTCATCTGCATCATCCGCAACGATATCTTCACCGTACACAAGCGGGTAGAATTTATGAAAATCTTTCCCGGTAACGAAACCTTGACCCTACGTACGATCCGATATTCACTTTTCATAACTTTTAATAAAAAGTTAACAAATTTAGATAAAGTTTCAACAAACATACCACAAAAGTTCGATTATTTCCAAGCGTAATCAAAGTTGGAAAAACCCTATCAATAGTACTTGCGGCCACGGTTATAACCCACGGGGCCGTATTAGTAACGGTTTGAGAATACGGTCCAAAATTCCCACAAGAACAAACAACCGTAATCCCACAAGCCACGGCATGAAACGAGCCAATGGCTAATGGGTCTTCAATATACGTAGAAAATGGTGGTCCGGTGCCCAAGGAGACCGAGATCACATCCACACCATCATGGATTGAATCATCGAAAGCCGCTAGGATGTCGGCTGAGCTACAACCACCGGTGGCCCAACACACTTTATATATGGCTATATGAGCCGATGGTGCACCACCTCTGGCTAACCCACGGGCTAACCCAAAGAAACTTGTGTCTTCTACTAGACCTCCGGCCGCAGTGGAGGAAGTGTGGGTACCGTGACCGTATGCATCACGTGGCGATAAAAATTCGGACCCGTCGGTTGTGTTTAAGTTTCCGAATTCGGCTTCGTATCCCTTCACATACCAACGTGCACCGATGATTTTCCTATTTAATATATTTGCGACTTTTAGAAAAAAAATCTAGAATCCAGTGTATCACAGGGACGTTCCAATTTATTTGGAGGCCCTGCTACTTCTGAATCTTTTGATCATATTACATAAATGAGATAACATAGATAAATGTTAAGCATAAAAATGGGTTAAATTTTAAACGATTATCAATATGAATCTAAATCTAAACTATTAATAATTTGAACCTAAGCTCGAATTATTAATAATTTGAACCTAAACAATTTCGGTTATAGCTTTAAATGGGTCGATGGAATACCCTAAACACGTGTAAAATTGGGCCCCAAAATTTCGGGGGCCTGTAGTATATCCCAAAATTTTGGGGGCCCTATAGTATATCCCAAAATTTCGGGGGGCCTGTATAGATTGGTCTCTACCTCAAAAGAGTCGAGCAACTATTTTGTGGGTGGAAAAAAAAAGAATTCTTGATAAGATGAAATCATGCAATCTTTTATATATATATATATATATATGTAGAGAGAGAGAGAGATAGATAGATAGGGAGCTTCTTGGGAAAATCTCGAAAAAATGAAAAACTGAGAAACACCCTGGTAATCATTTATCTGGACGGTATGCACCCGTTCATACTGGTAATGGAAGCAATTTCTTGGTTTTTATGCAACGTGTGCATACCGGAAAAATTGCTTATAGTTTACCAGTATGTACATATGCATAAATTCAGATGAATGTTATCATAGTGTTCCTCGGTTTTTTCATTTTTTTGTAGTTTTCCTTAAAATTGACCCTATATATATATATATATATATATATGAACCTATTGCAGTTGGATTTATTGAAGTGTTCTCCTTCTTCACATATGCCTTTCCAACGTGACGGTGCCTTCTT
The DNA here is from genome assembly GCA_036898165.1 of Silybum marianum. Taxonomy (NCBI): domain Eukaryota; kingdom Viridiplantae; phylum Streptophyta; class Magnoliopsida; order Asterales; family Asteraceae; genus Silybum; species Silybum marianum. The sequence continues at coordinate 5,352,774 of CM072540.1, read as the reverse complement.
CATTCCGACGTCGTTAAAGCTTTTAGATTCCGGCCATACTCCTGCTCAACAACAGAATCCCAATCACCATTTTTTGACTTTTATACTAATTGTTAAATTATTTTCGAAATTTTCAAAGAATTTATACTAATTTTGGAGTGTGGAAAAACTAATCTAATTGACTTCAAAAGTCAACGTACCACTATCAAAGACTCCAATGATTGATCCAACACCCCATTGACTTTTTGGAAGTATCCCATTGACCAAATAAGGCTTTACTTGGAGAAAATCCCAACTTCTTGTTGTGTGAAGTTGAAGAATTCTATTAGGAATCACACCAATAACTTCTGGTAAATCTGCATTAAATCAGTTTATTAGAATCAATTCAATTAATCTTTGCTGTTTTTTCAAGAAAAAAGAAGCAAAAATGTTTGCAAAGAAAGTCAACATTTTGACTTCATTGATTTACCAAATTTATAATTATTTGATGTTCTTTTAGGGTGCGTTTGGTAGGTAGACTGACTGGAATAATCGAAAGGATTAGAGGAAGGTGATCAGTTAATTGTGCAACGTTTTATTGTTTTAATTTGAGTTTAATAATCTACCAATCTCAGTATTTTTCCACTCATATAAATCGGTTTCCTAGCCATTCTTGTCGCCCATTTACCCAAATATCACTAAGTGACACCTCCCCCACTTGTGGACTAGCTAAAAGACAAAAAAAAAAATCAAATTCAACCCTGGTTAGCAAGTGGTACCGTCACAATTGTGGACATGGGTCAAATATGATAATTCTTTTTTTTTGTCTTTTAGCTAGGTCCGCAAGTGGGGGAGGTGTCACTTAGTGATATTTGGGTAAATCCCCGGTCTAAATGTGGTACAATGGGATGACAACAAATATTTGTCTATGTCCTTTAACAGATGGAGCGCAACTGTTTCTGTGAAGACCCTAAACTGGTGAAAAATGTACATAAACTAAGGTTAGAAAAGCTAGATGTGAGTAAGCAAATCCACAAAGACATACTACTTTACAAATGGTATAAAAGAGTCCATCGAGGGGAATGAAATCAAAACCTGCAACCAATGAAGCTTGTAGCGGGGTTAATATTGCGGCAAACCCTGAAAACCCATGCTTGTAGCTATACAAAATTGATCTAGTTGCAGCTTCTTTGCTAGAAGAATCATCAACAACAACAAATAGTTAGGCTCCATTCTAAAATCCAAACCAACTCGATGGGGTCTGTAGCTTCTACCCTAAAGAGTAGAGCAGTTGTTTTATCTGAAAACCCCGACTCATTTGACCATTGTCTTTCATTCTTCATTTTTTAAGATGGATTATGAGTCAAGTTTCATGGTGTCGTGGTACTCTTGTATGCATGTATGTGTATGTGTGTGTATATATATATAATATATAGAGGAAGGTTCTAGAGAAAACGCAAAAAAAGAGAAAACTGAAGAACACCTTGGGAGGCCGCCATCTGGTAACATGCATTTGTGCATATGCACTAATGCATATTTATGCATTGATGCATAGAAAAAATGAGCTCCAATCGCTTATATGCATTTGTACATATGCACTAATGCATATATATGCATTGATGCATAGAAAAAAAATGTCGTCCAGATGGCGGACTCTCAGGGTGTTCTTCGGTTCTTTTTTTTAGCGTTTTCTCGTGAACCTCCCTCTCTCTCTCTCTCTCTCTATATATATATATATATATATATATAGACTTTGGATCATGTAGATTGTTTTTTGAGAGCCGCAAGACCACACTTTTATACTTAAAACTTCACTGTTTACTGTAAAAGTATCTTTCACAGTATTTTTGCTGTGAAGGTTTGGAATTTTTTTTACCATCACAATGTTTTGCTGTGAAGTTTCTAAGTGTAAAAATGTGGTCTCCCGAAAATAAGTGGGTCAAACGTGAACCCAACTCGATATATGTATGATATATAATTAGATATATACAACATGTATCTATACCTTCCAAGAACTTGAGATAGAATCTCATGGTGTTTATCCTGAAGAACCTCTTGTTGAGAGTGAGTATTATGTCCCATATACACAATATGAACCTGCATTTGTAGTCAAACATTCTTGAATTTTGATTAGTCAACAATCAATAAATCAACTACAGAAAGTCAAACATTTCATATATGTGCATAAGAAGTCAAAGAAACATAAATAAATAAATAAAAACACACACACCTTGGTGCTTGAAATGCCCAACAGAAACCAGTTTTCCTGAAAGATGCAAATGGTTAGTAAAAGGAAGGGAAGAACCTTATTAACCCATGATGAGAAGAAGCCCATTGAGATTTCAATGTATGAATGAAGTTATGCAAACAGGTACATAAATAATTGAGCAAATATAGTGTGAATCTTTTTTCTGTAAAAAAACAATAATAATACAAGAAAAGAAAAGGGTTTCTCTTAAAAGTTGAAATTCTTTAGGAAATTACAAAAATACCCTTCACAAAGAAAAGAACACTCAGGGAAAAAAATGGGTTTCTATTTTGGATTTTTGTTTCTGGGAATATTCAATAAAACTTAACCTAAGGGGTGATTAAGAGACTCTTATGATATAGTATAAAATAAAATATAATTGCTTGGTAATTGTCGAAAATGAAATCAAAGCTTAGAATGGTTAAGAAATTTTTATCTAGGGAAAAGACATAAGATTTGTTTGCTAGAGCTCATCACTGGAGAATGGTGGCTTTACTTTTTGGAATTATGGAGGTCGATGATACAAAATAATACAGAGGGTTTTGAACTTTTGGAACCGAAAGACTTTTTTTTGCCAAACAGATTAATCTCTTAACGATTCAGAGGTTGGCTCTTAATGATGTCCGCAAACAAACAACCCATCAGTTTAATAGAGTTGATTTAATATAATCACAATTTATTAGGATTAGTTCAGGCCACTTGGTACACCCTTAAAAAGAAAAGATTCAATGGAACATTAAAAAAGAAATGGGTTCCACATATAAACTAAAACCATCCCTTTGAAAAAAAATAGTACCAGAAATACCCTTTTTTCACACTGAAAAGCACACTTCCACGAAGACAGATAGGTTACATATATATATATATATAGGGACGAGTTCAAATGATAACTCAAATTTGGTTGTGAACGTAATAACAAATGAGAGTGTGACACGTGTCCCATTCAAAGAAAAATATTCAGATTGAATATAATATTTATTCAGTCTGACTATACAAAGAAAGATTCAGACTCAATATAATATTTATTCAGTCTGAATAATGCTTATTCAATCTGAATATTTCTCTGTATATTCAGTCTGAATATTTCTTGAATAATGCTTATTCAATCTGAATATTTCTCTGTATATTCAGTCTGAATATTTCTTTGTATATTCAGCCTGAATAAGACACGTGTCGCGTTCTCATTTGTCATCACGTTTACAACCATATTTGAGTTCACATTTGATATTTCCTCTCTCTCCCTCTCTCTCTCTCTCTCTCTCTATATATATATATATAGATGAAAGTTCAAATGTGAACTCATTTTTGGTTGTGAACGTGAGGACGAATCTCAGCTACTTATCCGGTCAATAAAGTCGGCTTTGACCTGGTTCCCCTCCTTTAATAATCTCCACCCTCCCATGAATCGCGTCAATCCTCCATGATCGCGTCCACCATAATCGAAGATGTGTGGCTGAGATTCGTCCTCACGTTCACAACCAAAAATGAGTTCACATTTGAACTTACCCCTATATATATATATATACATAGAGAGGAACGTTCAAATGAGAATTTTTGATTTTTAAGAGAACAAAGGGACGCGTGTGGACCACATATGATGTGGGTCCCACATAATATTAAATCATTTCTGATTTAATATTAAATCATATGTGGGAACCCATATCATATGTGGTCCACGATGTGTCCCTTTGTTCCTTTAAAGAGGGGTGGTTCTCGTATGATCCCTCCCCTATATATATATATATATATATATATATATATATAGGGGAAGGATCATACGAGAACACTATCAATTTAAAGGAACAAATGAACTCATTTGGGACCACATCATATGTGATCCACAATTGTCCCTTTGTTCCTTTAAAAATATAAAGTTCTCATTTGAACCTTCCTCTCTCTCTCTGTATATATATATATATATACTTGTAGCAAATATGGTGTGGATTTTGGGGTTTTGTCCATAAAGATTGAAAAGAGACATCACAAAGAAATAGGTTCATAAAGTTTGAAATTTTTTTCAGATCATACCAGAAATACCCTTGAAGAACACATACAGATGTATATATAATTTTACCAAAATCCTGTGGATTTTGGATTTTCCTCTTTTAAAGCATCCAAAGAGTTTCAAATTTACCATAAATTCCCTTTTCAGTCAAATTTACAATGTGTTATCTGCAGATAGTACCAAAAATGGTGTGGATTTTTGATTTCTAAATTCAATAAAAACATAAAATAAAGTAAGAAAGTAAGAAAGAGATGGATTTATCATAAAAGTTGAACTCTATTTTGACATATTACCGGAAATACCCCTTGAAGACCCAGAAAATGGTCAAATTTTGGAAGATTTTATGTTAGAGATTGGCAAGAATGAAATGGGGTTTTTTTTGGAAAAAAAGAAAGAAAGAAATGAATCAAAGATTGTTGGGTAAGATGAAAATGAGATGAGGGCCCACAAAATGCTATGTTACCTGCTCCCACAAACATGCTGTGTGTTACTACTTACTACTATTGATTTGAATTGATATTACCCCATGAAAATATGTTTGTGTGTTTTTATGGTGGAATTTGTCACTTTGGAGCATTAAAAAAGCGTTGACTTGACATGCAAATGTCGGATTTTTATATGAGATGGGAATTTTGAGTTTCTATGCTTCTTATTACCCCTAAATTTCATGGGGATCAACAATTTAGTGGTGGGCATGATCGGGTATCCGGTTATTTTTCATAGAATCAAAACTGACAGTTTTTGGAAATTTGGAACCGGTTCCGGTACCGGATACCCGACTTCAACTTTTTTTTTTTGCATTGTATACGATAGAAATGTAATTATAAATTATAAAATACCGACTTAAAATAATAAATACAACAAATGGTCAAAACTAATCCAATAAAAATTAATTATTACATAAATAAACTAGAAAGAGTGAGTTTTTTATTTATTATTTATAAATATATAAAATATTTTTTATTTAAAAGTGGGGGGTAGCGGGTACCCAACGGGTAACGGTTCCAAAAAAATGAGAACCGAAATCAGTCTTGATCGGTTCCGTACTTTCGGACCCGGAACCGGAACAAATCACATCGGTTCCCGTTCCGGAAACGACAGTTTCGAAGCGGTTCCGGTTCCAAAGACGGGTACCCGGTTCCGATGCTCACCCCTAATCAACATCGTGAACCGGGACTGGGACTGATTTAGTACCGGTTCAAGCTACCTTCTGGATGGAGAATTAAAAAGGTATGAGCAAGCGCAGTAGTTCAAGGGTCAACCAGGCCCGTGATCGGTTTGGGACCCGTTATGGATCTGGCTTGGGACTGGCTCGATTATTTCAAAAAATGTTATGTTTTTTATAGTCGTTGGAACTTGGCACGTACTATGACCCTTTTTTTCGTTTTTTTGTCCCATTGACTCTCTATACGCTATATACAAACCATATGAAACCAACTCACAAACGCAACAAACATTCACAATTATTACTATAATTCTTGATTTCAGCTTATATTCGATTTCCAGTTTAAACAAATTATAAGAAAATGTATTCTTTAAGTGTATATTATTGACCCAATTACACATTTTAGATTGTATTATAATAACGTTTTTGTATTCTTTAAATAAATTCAAAAAAGAACTATATAAAAAATCATTTTTCCTTTAAAAAAAGTGGGAATGATTTGGGCCTGGCCCGGGACCAGGACTGGTTTTGGGGACCGGTTACAAAGTACTTTAATTGGGCTTTGAAATTTTGTTCGGAACTAGGACCGGGACCGGTTACGCTGTGACTGGTTACAAGAATAGTGTTCAGGATCGGGACCGATTTGGTCGCCTAGACCTGACCCGTTTGGTTTGTAGAAATGGAATGGATTTGGGGGATTTGCAATTGAAATCCATTCCAATCCCGCGTTTGGTTTGCATGATTGCCTTGATTTTAAATTCATCAAACATAGGATTTTGAAATCTCAAGGGGAAGGTTGAGATTTTGTGGAATTTCATAGGATTTGTATACAATAATGTTTGAAAACATGTTAAAACCATTTGTTTCTAATAATCAATTAATAAAAATGTAATTTACTTATTTTTATAATTTGTTATTACAAATCATTTATTAGGAATGAAATTCAATTCCAATCTAAGACCTACAAACCAAACACACAAAAGGATTCCAAAACAATTCCAATCCAATCCCTCCAAATCCAAAGCCTCCATGAAATCTAAATCCTTCAAAAATATTCATGGGTCCATTTGGTTTGCATAAATGGAATTTGGGGGGGGGGATTTGGATTTGAAATCCATTCCAATTAGGGGTGACAATTCTCGACACGACACGAACCCGACATGAAAATAAAAGGGCTAGGGTTGAAGTTTCTGACCCGCCAACCCGCCAAATAAATGGGTCGTGTTCGGGTTGACCCGCCAACCCGCCAAAAAATAATTTTTTTAAAAATATATTTTTTATTTTACTTAAAAGTCTCAAATAGTCAAAATGGATTTGTTTGAATTTGGTTGTGTTTGGACTTTTTATTTGTTTAAAACTTGGATTTTTTTTCAATTTGGTTGTGTTTTGACTTTTTATTTATTTGAAACTTGGATGTTTGAATTGGTTGTATTATTAGAGGAATTTAGTTGTATTATTAGATGAAATTTGCTTGTGTTTAGACTTTTTGTTTAAATTTAGATGTTTGAATTTGGTTGTATTATTAGGTAACCTGCCAATCCGTTTATGACCCGTCAACCCGTTTATGATCCGCCAACTTGTTTACAACCCGCCAACCCGTTTACGACCCACCAAGCCCGAGCGTGTGCGGGTTAGGGTTGCATATCTCGACGTGATTAGCTAAATGGGTTAGGGTTTACAACCCGCCAACCCGTTTGAAATCACAATCCCACCATTCATCTCTTATTCATCTTATGCATTCCCCATCTTTGTTTATTTTAATTTCTTATATCATTTCATATCTATCTTTATTTAGTTTTTAATATACTAATTATTTATTAAATTTTAAATAAATAAATAAAATGTTTAGATTAACTTAACATGTTTGACTCGACTCATTCAAAAACTCGATTTAATTTTTCGAGTCGAGTCGAGACGAACCATTCCAGCATACACTTTTTCGAGCCAAACATGCCCATATATTTATTAATTATACAATAAAAATATAAAAATTATCGAGCTTAAACCGATAAACGAGTTAACCGATCGCGATCTGAACCCATAAACAAGCATCGAGCTCAATAACTCAAAAAATATTCGAGCTGACTGACTGAAGCACCGGTGAATCTTGCAACCTGCTCCATCACTTGTTCATTTGTCTTGTAATTTGTTGTTGTAGCCACTACTAAAATCCGCTTCTCACACATCTGCTTAAACATTCGTTGTTGCTCCATAAGTTGCTCATCTCTCTGTTTAATTTCCTACTTTAGGCGTTGTACCTTCATTTATTCAACATAAACAATTAGTAGCAATCAAACGTAATGTAAGTTTGTAAAGAATAAATGTATCAATATATATATATATATATATATATATATACAGAAAGAGGTTCATTCGAGGACGGTAACAATTTACGAGAATGCGAGGACAATTCTCAGCCAATCATTTTGTACATGAAACTTTTCATGTACAAAGTCACATATAATTTATGTACAAAATCACATATGATTCACGTACAAAATCATATATGATTAGCCGCGACTTTTTCCGCGACTTGTCCACAAAAAAGTCACGCGTGTTCTTTTTGATGCTTACAAAATCAGATATGATTTTGTACATGAAAAATTTCATATACAAAATGATTGGCCGAGGATTGTCCTCGTATTCTCGTAAATTGGTACCGTCCTCGTTTGAATCCGCCTCTCTCTCTCTATATATATATATATATGCATTCTTTATCAGAATTCCCCTACTCATATACTGGAACTAGAATTGGGGTAATAGTCATCACTTGTCGTGGATCATGTGGCACACCGAACCCGAAGATCATCCCTTCTTCACTCCTCTGGTAGCCTCCATTTACATATCTACGTCATCTAACTGTCACTGAGAAGTCATGTCCTCCCCGTACTTTTGGACGACGGACTGTTGATAATCGGGATTACAATGGCAAAATATGATAAGAACACAAAGCAACAACATAACGCTGTAAATTGAACATATCCACAATAAATCAACCCTAAAACAAAATATTTGTTGCTCGGTATGCTGAGTTTCTTGAGAACGGTCTCATTTTACAAGAAGCAAGTGGGAGCACTGTAAATCTTGACGAGATTCAAGACGAAGATGCACAACCTCATGGTAATACTAGCGAACATCATGTTGAAGCTGAAAATGCGGATGTTGAACCACAAAATGATGTAATTCCCATTCGTAGAACCGCAAGGACACCTCAAGCACCTAAACGATATAGCTATTATATCGATGCCGAGGAGCAAAATTTGGGGGATCATGGTGAGCCCTCTAACTATCAAGCTGCATTGCTGGATCCAGAATCCGATAAATGGCTTGAAGCTATGAATGCTGAAATGCAATCCATGAAAGACAATAAAGTTTGGAACTTGGTTGATCTTCCTCCGAACGACAAGACTGTTGGGAGCACATGGATCTTCAAGAAGAAGACCGACATGGATGGAAATGTACACACCTACAAAGCCCGTCTAGTAGCAAAAGATTACCCTCAAACCTACGGGGTTGACTATGAAGAAACCTTCTCGGCTGTTGCTGACATTAAAGCTATTAGGATTCTTATAGCCATAACAGCGTACTATGACTATGAGATTTGGCAAATGGATGTCAAAACCGCCTTCTTGAATGGTCACCTTAATGAAGATGTTTATATGGTGCAACCTGAGGGTTTTGTGAGTCCGAAACATCCTGAGAAAGTATTCAAGCTTCAAAGATCCATTTATGGACTAAATCAAGCATCCAGAAGCTGGAATAAATGGTTTGATGAGGAAATCAAAACGTATGGCTTCACTTAAAACCTTGATGACCCATGTGTATATATGAGAGCTAGTGGGAGCATCGTCGTTTTTCTAATCTTATATGTTGATGACATATTACTCATGGGGAATAACATTCCAATGCTACAAGATGCCAAATCCTGGCTTGGAAAATGTTTTGCCATGAAAGATTTAGGCGAAGCGGCGTACATCCTAGGAATCAAGATCTATAGGGATAGATCGAAGCGGTTAATTGGTTTAAGTCAAAGTGCATACATTGACAAAATTCTAAAACGATTTAGAATGGATGCTTCCAAACGTGGAAGTCTTCCAATGCAATACAAAGTAAACTTGAGTAAGACTCAGGGACCCTCCACACCTGATGAGGTGAAACGAATGAAGGGAATCCCCTATGCATCGGCTGTGGGATCCATCATGTATGCAGTGAGGTGCACTAGACCTGATGTAGTGTTCTCACAGAACCTTACGAGTAGACATCAACAGAATCCAGAAGAAAGTCACTGGACTGCTGTTAAGAACATATTAAAGTATCTCAGAAATACTAAAGATATGTTCCTTGTTTATGGTGGTGATATTGAAAGACAGCTCAGTGTTACTTGCTACACTGATGCTGGTTTCGAAACTGATCGAGATGACACTCGATCTCAGACTGGATACGTTTTCATCATGAACGGAGGTGCTGTTGACTGGAAGAGTGCTAAGCAAAGCACTACTGCAATGTCTTCTACAGAAGCCGAATACATAGCTACTTCCGAAGCTGCAATGGAGGCTGTTTGGATACGGAAATTCATTTCTGGACTTGGAGTTGTTCCCAGTAATGAAAGACCCATGGATATGTACTGCGATAATTCTGGTGCCATTATCATAGCCAACGAACCTGGAGTTCAAAAGGGTGCCAAACACTTTCGCAGGAAATTTCACTACATTCGAGAGGTTATTGAAATGGGTGAAATTAATCTTATCAAAGTTCACACAAATGACAACTTAGCTGATCCCTTTACGAAACCAATGTCTTGTAATAAACATGTCGAGCATGCTAGGAACATTGGACTTCGACCAGCTAATAGTCTCATGTAGATTTGTTTTAGTATTTGAATAATTGGAACGTTGAACAGTTTTTATTTCACAATGAATTGATGTACTTGGTATGATCGTTTTCATTCATATCAATTGTGTTCTATATTTGCATGTTTAATCCATGAATAATTTATTTGTTCTAAATTGTCCATTCTCAGTTGATGATACGGGAGTATCATCGAATTAAGGCAAATGTGAGCGTATTGGTGATGAACATTGGACTGACCCAACCTACGAGACTTCACTACATGGATTGGCAGGTTTTGTGTGGGACCGATGTGAAGCACATGACAGACACATGCAGTCAAAATAGGATTTGTTCCTCTACATGTAATGGAGTTAGGTACTACTGGGCCCCTCGATGAATTGAATAGATGTTTGTACGGCCGTACCCAAATGTAATTAAGATGATGCTTGATTAATTTGATAATCTATTTCAACATACAGATCGAGAAACAGAATCGTTGAACAATTAGAATGACATATGATCCATGTCTAATATTCAACAAGGTATTTGAAACAAAGGGATGACTGATTTAATAAACCATTTAAAATGAGACGTTTAAGAAACTAACCTCGTGTGTCTCTAGGGGTATTGGCGTGTTGCTAGACGCTAACCTTTGCTTGTATGATTACTTGTTATTATGACATGCGCAAGTGGGAGCTGTTGGAATATGCTCGTGTCATAATAAAAAATTATATGACTAAACACACGTGAGCCTATAGGGTCACACACATATACACTCAGATACCATTTTAATGAAATTATTGTATTTACATTAAATAATTAACCTAAGTAACATGAGGTAATTAAATGGGTAATTAAGCTTGACTTAATGGATTTATATTAAAGTTAATAGCTAGCCCATTATACTTAATTAAATCCTAGGCCCATAAAGATTTAGTAGAGGATTCATTTAAAAGCCCAAGGAGCTCTAGGGTTTATTTATATATAGATATTAATTAACCTAATGAGGCTAACCCTAATTCTAGCCTCTCCTCTCCTAAAATAGGCCCCCACCCTAGACCTTTAGGGGGCGTTTGGTTCGCTGGAATTCAATGGAATCTGGTGGAATTGGAATCTGATTTCATTGACCAGATTCCAATTCCTTTGTTTGGTTCACTATTTTCAAGAATTGGAATTTGTTAAATTCCAAAGAATTCCAAAAAAATGGCATTTGAGATTCCTTGGGTTATTCATGGGAATTCTATGGAATTGAATTTGATATATTCCTAATACCTAAAATACCCTCATCCTAAAAAATCAACTAAACCCTATTCTCTTAAAATTGAAGCCGACACCCTTCACTTGGATTTTCGGTTCGGTTTTTTCGGGGGTGGGGGGGGGGGGGGTTCAGTTTTAGGTTTTTCGATTTTGGTTCGGTTCAATTTTTTCGAGGTTTTTATTTTTTCAGTTTTCGGGTTTTCGATTTCGGTTCGTATTTTTGGGGTTTTTTTAGCTTTCGGTTTTCTGCTTTTCGGTTTCTCGTTTTTTTTTTCAGTTTCGGTTCGGTTTTTTCTCACCCCTAACAGTTAGGTTCCTCATCGTCTCCTGCAACAACTAAAATATATCTTGCCCTAACAGATGTTGTCTTGCTGTAGTTTTTGCTTTTTTCTGCAGTTTTTAGCTATTTTTGCTGTAAAAAATTATGATTTTACTGTTTTAGCAGTTTCTGTAATTTTTGGCTGTTTTATGCAGTTTTTAACTGTTTTATGCAGTTTTTAGCTATAAAAAAACTCAAATTATTTTTAGTGTTAAAAAAATTGAAGTAATTAATAATTATTTTATTAAACTAATTTTAGTTTAAAAAATTAAACTTAATAAAAAGGGTATTTTAGTCATTTACTAGAATTTTATTCCAATTCCAAAGCTACATTCTGTGAACCAAACAACAGATTCCATTCCAATTCTGCCAACCAAACAGCTGGTCAAACCTGACAACATTCCAATTCCAATTCCTTCAAAGTCAAATTCCTTTGACAGATTCCATTCCATCCAATTCCATTCTGCGAACCAAACGCCCCCTTATAGGATTTTCTCGTTTTCATCTTCAAGCTCGATTCTTGATTAATCGAGGCTTCAAGATCCGTTACTAAGGAGGACTAGCATCCGGTGGGGATCAAAGACGTGTAGTGTGGACTTCTCTAGAGGTATTCTCCATTGAATACTTTGTTTCAAAAGGCCACACAAGAGAATCCGTTTTGCCTACAAATCACGCTACAAAGGTATACCGTTATTTGTATTATTCGTTTAATCATATTGGCAATACGTTGATTCCTTTTGGTGATTGTTTTCCGCTGCGTTTATATGTATTTTATTTATGTGTTTTTGCACCAACCACCAACATTTATTTGCTTTAAGTTTAAACACAATAGAAAAAGTATATGAATAAGAGTATAATGTATTGTTTAACCAAAAGTAAAAAGTTAAATGAAAAATGTACCGAATAAGTTATCTTTATTCAGTAAACTGAACCATTTAAGCCAAAAACGAATAACCTTAAACCGTTTTCGTTTGGATGAATTATTCGGTTTTAGAAGTTTTTTAACACCCCCTAAAATGTGCCCCCAACTCAAAATGTTTCTAGATCCGCCACTGCCGACACACGCTGATTTGAGTGCTAGGGAGTGGCACGTTAAGGATCTAGCTTTTGATGACGTCTTCCATCTTTGGAGAGAACGACTCTTATTGGGTTTAATAACACCCCACCATATTTATGTCTTCGTATAAGACCGGGTCTATCATTTGTCGAGGTTTATTTAGAATTGTTGTTCGAGGAAGTTCAAGTATTGATTTTTAGAAAGGGGTTTATCCTTCTATTGATGTAATCTTGAAAATTTTAAATTAGTCGCTCTCTTCAAATTTAAGGGTGTTACATTTAAAGAGTTTCAAAACTCTTGAATATGGATTTATCAAACCTATCCCTATTCAAAGACATGGGAAATTTTTTTTGTATGATTTAGCGATTGTGAAATGATTTTTTGAAATATATATAAACTTTTTTTTAAATTGAAAAAAATTATGTTTTTGAACGGCTTAAAATGTCGAGTAATAAAACTAAAACAATATATAGTTGTAAAATTATTTCGATTCATATGAATCATTGTCCATAATTAAACAATGAAGCACATTTGGAGCATATTATGATAACGGTATAACTCATAGTTTTTCGACATCTTGCACACCTCAATCGAATAAGGTTGCTTGAAACTGTGCAAAAAATGATCGTACCATGCTTAAAAAATAAAAAATAAAATACAAAAAACAAAAAACAAAAAAAAATCCCTACAAATATTGATTTTTAGTTTTTTACGTTGTTGCAAATGTTCTCAATAAATTTTTAACCGGACCTTTAATTAACAAAACTCTGTATATGAGCTTTATAGGGGCAGAGTGTCTTCATCATAGGGTCTTTTAGATATAAGTTTGTGATAACGATTGTTTAACTAAGTTTAATCTTAAAGCGCTTAAAGGTGTACGTGGAAATATTTATAAAATAGCAAGCTCTATAGAGTATCAGATAAATCTAGCATGATTGTTGAAGAATCCATAAACGTAAGTTTTGATGAAATTTCTTTAAAACCTAGTTACAAATTGACGACAAGAAGTGTGAGCAAGAAAGCTATATATAGATGAAGTTAGAACCTTCCTCTAACAATCTTGAATACCACACTTCCTTTTAAACCTTCATCTCGACCATTGAATTCAGACTTGTAGACAAATCACCAGATAATAGAAATTGAGAATGTGGATACACAAGAAGAGTTAAATCAATTTGTTACTGATAAAGGTTGGCATTCAGTGCCTCGTGTTAGTGGCTAACCTATTGTAGGTATCAAATGAGTGTTTCATTATAAAATGAATGAAAAAATGGTGTTACGCAAAGAAAGACTCGTTTAGTAGGTAAATGATACAATAAACAAGAAAATAGCAATGAGCACAGAGCACAAAGCCTTTATTTTAGTTGCTAGATTGAAATTAACCTCCAACAACTTTAAACCAAATATTTTTCATATGATTTTGCTCCAACTCTTATTTTAAAATGTTCACGAAAATAGAGAACAAAAGAGAGAAGCTACAAATCCCTAAATATGAAATATTTGAAACTCAATATTGAGAATAGAAAACTTTCTATTAAAATGTACAAAATTCCGAATTATAATTTTTTTGATGAAAACAAAACCATTCCGTTTTGGTTCTTCTTCAGATCCAAGAATACACTCGAAACTGGAAGGATAAACAAACCCACCCGGTGGACTGCCGAGCTAAGTTTGACTAATATTATTGATAAATTATGTAAGAAGATATTGTTGAAAATTCATCATCATGTCAAGTATATAATTAAAAAGACTAATCAAGTCGATTTATTTAATGGTACTTGATAATTTTCTCATTTACAGTAATACTTAATTTTTACGTTTTCAATGTATAATTTGACATAATTGTAATAAATGTGCATATAACTATACCCTTGAACAAATGAAATCGTCTTGGGAAGTGTGCTACTAAAACATATTAATGAAGAATGCTTTGAAAAGTAGGGATAAGATCGGTACTGGTACTGAAACTTTTTTGGAAACAAAATGAGTACATAATGTACCAATTCATTACCGATACGGGATCGGTATCGAGACAGAAAAACTTGGTGTCAATACCGCTTAGTACCGAAGTTTAAAGTTAATAACGAAACAATCAAACCAAGTCGCTAAAGTTCAAGAAACAAAAGTTCAACAATTACAAATGTTCAGTGTATCAAAAACCAATCCCAAAAGTTCAACAATCTAAATTTGAATAATCTTCGGTATTCTTTCTCTCTTTTCCTTTTTTGGTCGTTTATCGTCTTTTCAACAATATCAATTTTTTTGAAGTGGTGGATTTTTTGAATTCAAATGGAGAAGATATGGATTGATAGGAATAGATATGGATTTATTGGGAATAGATATTGTTTAGTTTTAGGAAGAGGTGATTAGTTACGAGATAGAGGTGAAAATTGAAAATTGGAATGTCCCTTGAGTTATCCGGTTCGGTACGATACTGATTATTTCGGTATAATCCCGGTACCGAATACCAAAATACTGAATACCGATTCGGAGGAATTTTTGGGACCGAATACCAAACTGAATATGAGAATTCAGTTCATAATCGGTTCGGTTCAAGAAAACGGTATGAAAAGCTCATCCCTATTGAAAAATATTTTTTATTTGAGGGAAAAGTCCAAAACAACTCAAGCGACTTTTGTGTTTGGAATGATTAAGTCATTGGACAATGTTTTGGAACAAATAAACCATTGGACATTCCAAAAATGTATCAGATACATCCTTATCACTAATTTTTTTAACTTGTGACCTGCTATGTAGGTAAACCTAAAAAAACCCACACTCGGCCCACGCTCACCCTCGTCGCCTTACACCATCGCACTCCGGCCAGTCTGTCGCCGTCGCCACGACGTCATTTCAGCCCTCACCCCCTTTGCCTCCGGCGTAACCACCGATTTAGTCGAAAGGGCTCGAAGCCGATGCCTTCACTTACTCGATTTTCATCCACGCATCTTGCCAGGACGAATCCATAATTTATTTATGCGGTGACACCATATAATATTAGACAATTTTTTATACAAAAAGCACGTTTTTATTGACGTATCTTCATGTTTTTACTAACGTTTAAAATGACTCGATGTGTTTTTAGCCTAATTCCACTTTTTCAAATGATTTTTAAAGTTTTTTTCTTGATTTTGAAGTAGTTTTTCAATTTTTATCAATTTTGAGGGACTTTTTGGGTTTTTCAGTTGATTTCAAGTGTTTTTTTTTCGGTTTTTTGGTTGATTTCCAAGAGTTTATTTTTCGTTTTTTCGATTGATTTCAAGAGTTTTTCCTTGGTTTTATCGATTGATTTCAGGAGTTCTTTTTCGGTTTTTTAGATTGATTTCAAGATTTTATGCCCCTTTTTTCGATTGATTTCAAGAGTTTTTTCCGGTTTTATCGATTGACTTCCAAGAGTCTTTTTTTGGTTTTTTCGATTGATTTCAAGAGTTTTTTTTCTCGTTTTTTCGATTGATTCCGCCCCTGCTTCTTGCAATGCAGATGATCTCCATTCCATTTTTCGAGTTCTCCATAGGATGAAAAGGTATAATCTCGCCCCTAACGTGTTTACATACAACTCCATCATCAAAAACCTTTGTAAAATCGCTAAAATCGAAGAAGCTTACCAACTTTTAGATGAAATGATCGAAAGAAAAGTGAAGCCCAATGTTTGGAGCTACAATGCAACCTTGGCTTTCCATTGTAATCGGTTAGAAGTTAACATGCCTACTAAACTCGTATCAAGAATGGATGTGGATTTGTGTAAACCCGGTTGGACTAAAAATGTCTAGGGACTTATTCAAATATGAAAGTTCGTTGGGTTTTTTTTTCCGACTTTTTCCACTATTTTATCACATTAATCAGTTTTATAGGTCATAAGGATGTATCTAATAGGTCTTAGAAAGTCCAAAAATTTATTTAAAATGTTTTGAAATGTCCGGTGGTTTATTTGTTCTAAATAATTATCCAAGAACTTAACCATTACAAACACAAAATTCCCTTGGATTTTATTGGACTTTTCCCTTTATTTGAAAGTCAAAAGAAGGCATGTTTCTTCGACGACAAATTTTATCAAATAGAAAACTCTTGTGAATATGATATTATAGGATTAGTTTATAAAATTTGATAAAAGACTTTTAAAATTCAAATATTTTGAGATAACAGCAAAATATTTTGAGATTACTGCAATGTTTTTTTAGAACAACATTTTATTAAAACACTAGTAAGACGTTAGACGAGGATTACAAAATAAAAATAGCAGAAATAGCAAGGATTACTGCAATGTTATGTGACAAAATTTTGTCTGGGTATATAATAGATGCGTTGTCTAATATTTCTTTTACAAAATGTCCAGTCGATTATTCTGTAACAAACTCATAGCATTATTAATATTTTTTTTATCTGGTATATAATAGTTGCATTGTCTAATATTTCTTTTACAAAATGTTCGGTCGATTATTCTCTAACAAACTCATAGCATTATTAATATCTTTTAAGAGAACTTAAGTGTATTAAGCTCAACCAAAAGATAGAATATATAATTGTGATCACTTGAACTTATTTGCTTGATAAACACTTTGTAAGTGTTTGGTTATGGTGAATGCTCCACCCATTACCTTATTTATAAAAGTAATGGTAAATTGTATTGTAATTCAAATGTACTATGGTTTCAGTTTTACCATAAAGAATCACTTATAGTGGATTATGTGTCTCAAGAGTGTTCATGAAAAATAGACTAGGCATGGTTGGCCGAACCACACTAAATATCGACATTTGATTACTTTTCACCAACTCTTTGTGTTTACATAATTTATTCCTAAATTTATGCTTTATGTTTACATAATTTATTCCTAAATTTATGTTATGTATTGGAGGTTGGTTTTCATTTTAAACTTTGTTTTATGGTGAAAACAAGTTTCTATTTCAAGATTGCACCTATAATTGCTATCAGAGTAGGTGTTTTTTTTTTTCAAAATCTTGAAACATTTCCAGTTTTGAAAAATCGGTAACTTAATTTACAACTTTGAGTCTTACAAAACACTACTTTTTTTTTTGCTTTCTTCAATAAAACTTCACTGCCCCTTGGCTTTGTTTAAACCGGAAATATTATATGTTGAACTAAAAAACTTGAACTGCAAAGTAAAAGGTGAAACAAGAAACGTTTGGGAATCCTTAAGCCACATAAACATTGGTAACTCTAAAAAATGAGAGTTAGGGAAAAGAAAATGAAGAATCACCTAGCTTATGCAAAGCTCATAAATGAAGTCAATAATGTTAATGAAGATGTAAGTTTTAGTTCTTTAAATGATAATAAATGCCATAGTAAAAATAAGGGCATGTTTACTTATGACTTAATGGGCTTAATGGTTTTTTGGGCTAATTCGCACAGCCATAGTAGGCTGTTTACTTGGAGCTTAATGAAACTCTTTTGGGCTTATTCGCACAGCTTAGATACCTCACTTGTCTAGATTCAGCCCACAAAATGACTCCTCTTACCCCTTTGGTTAAACACGCTACATAGAACCCTAGCTCCTCGTTTGCCCCTGATCCTCTCTTCACGTTCAATAAAGCCCTGACGAGGAAGTTCCCAGCGACTCCCTTCTGTTCCCCGACGAGGAAGTTCTTGGCGGCGACCATATGTTCTCTGTTCCTTGACAACGTCGTTTCTCCCTTCTATTTCCCCGATGAGGAAGTTCCCAACGTTCGGCAGCAGGCTCTCTCTTCGTTGTTCCCTGAAGAAACCTTGCATCTCCTTCTTTCATAATAAACCCCTGCATCACCGAGAACACCTAAATCGAAACCCTAATCTTTTTGGATTTTTCAATCTCTGAATCTCCTCTACTCGTCTTTTTCTTTAATATCTATTTTTTCTTTGATTTTCATATCTTGCTGAACTGATTTTTAAATTGGTTTTCAGTTTCTTGGATTTGATACCTTGCTGAACTGTTGATTTTTGAATGTGAGTTTTCAGTATCTTCTTGGTTTATTGTTAAACTATTGCTTTTTGGTTTTGGATTATGGTTGAATTTTATTAATTTAATTTTGATTGAACTATTGGAAACAAAATTTGGTTCAAGCAAAAATTAATATTGATTTCAGTTAAAAAAATTATGTTCTACGTTTATATTTTTGATGATGAGAGATGTATACCATTAATCCAACGAAGAGAAATGCATACCATTTGATACCAGGCGTAAAATAGTCATTTATGTCAATCAGAACGTTGATTTAGGAGAAATAGTAAACAATAGCATAAATTTGTCCTGACAGAAAAATTTATCCGGACAGACAACTTTATCCGTACAGAACTTAATAGAAAACTTATGTGTTGATTTTGATGTAATAAAAAAGTGTATAAAGAAGTAATTGCTTGAGTTCTGCATACAGTAATTATTCTTAAAAGAACTAGCTATTGATGAAAATTTGTGATGAATATGGAACATTAAAAAGTAAACTTCAAAAGCTTTAAAACGAAATTGTGCTTAGTGGAATAATACAATAATTGCATCACTTTTGAAAGATAATATTTACTTGGAAAGGAAATGATTAAAGATTTTGGAAAACCAACATTACATGCTTAATAGATAAAATCATTGACTTAGATAGTAGGGTTTTGTTATCTAGATAGTAATGATGAGTTAATTAAAATATTAGTATATATCTAAAAACCTTAAAATGAAAATGGATTAAGATTTTAAGAAAATTAAATATGAATATAAGTCAACAAGTGATTAAAAAATTAATTTCTTGAAAGTCATTAAAATAGAAAATCATCCTCCTAGTGGAACAATCATAAAAAGGCGATTTATAACTTAAAAACTAAGGATTTATCATTGGGAATTTAATTATTTTGACCATTTTTGAAATTCAATTACCAAAATAACCATTTTCTTTCTTCTTTTACTGAAATGATCAAAAACTATTCGAAATACATACCGAAATACATATCAGATCGAGTGGATTTGCAATACAACCAAAACAATGTCGTTTTGGCTCAAATCCTTCGCCAAATACTTAAAACCTCCGCCAAATTTGGCAAAGGTGCCAAAACGACGTCGTTTTGGACCGTTTTAAGCCGTCTAGAGACCGTATATTACACCTTTACCAAACCGTATAAATACCTCCGCTAAATTTGGCGAAGGTGCCCAAAACGATGTCGTTTTGGGCCGTTTTGGCCGTATCTCGAGACCATATTTATTCTTGAATACCTCGGCCAGATTTGGTGGAGGTTCCAAAACGACATCGTTTTGGACCTAAATTTATTCATGATTCTCTAGCAATTGTAAGAGAATATAACAATTACCTATGGTTTGACTCCTTTTTTCCTATATAGTCCGTGAAGTAGCACCCAAAACATCACTACCTTTTCCTTCTTAATCCCCCACACACCACCCTTTCCTTTATAACAACAAATGACTATATTTTACATATTGAGAGCAACATTTCAAATTCTATTTTTTTTGGCATCTCTGTTATAACTTACGTTCGAAAAAATACGCTTCAAGACATTGAATTTGACAACTTTGAAAAATGGCTAATGCTCGTGAAGTAAGTTTTTTGCTTAAAATTACAAATATATATTTTTACGTGTTCCATGTGACTATGACAAATGAAGTTCTCTAATCGAACTTTGGCCATAACGCCTGTTAGGAGAGCTTTGTCTCGTCACCCAACTACAATTTCCATATTTGTTTAAATATTCATATGGCAATATTTTGTTTAAAACTTCATATAATTTTTTTTAAAAGTATGTTATAAATTTTAAAAATTTATATAAAGTTTTCTCAAAATTAAAAAACATGTCCTAAACATAATTACATAAAGTTCAAACAAAATTACAAATGTCTTATGGCACACGCATAGCCCAAAATAGTTTAGCCATACTTTGACGCGTTTCAATCGGCGTTTGGTTAATTGTACTACTGGATGGGACCTGGCCAATTTCCAACAACCAAATTATTTGACACGCCAAAGGACCAGAATCGCCGGCCCAGGTGCTTTGTGGTATGTTATCCACCCAGATAAATGAGATGGTCCCCGTACGATCAACTCGACTTGTTTCCCCCATCCTTATTAAAAAACCACTAAGACGCGGTATAAAAGCACCCAACCACTTTTTCAATGGCCTACCATAGGTATCGGTCAAGTCGGAGTCATATATTGTGAGTACCACTTTTTCAATGGCCTACCACCCAATGTTCTTTCTTGAGACAGATTGGCATTATGACCTAGAATAAAATTCGTTAGAAACCAATATATTTGATGCCTATTAATAAGTAAATAAATGTTATTTTAGTTTCTATACCAAATTCATTTTCGCCCATGCTGGCCATCCCTGTTTCCACATACTACCGTCAGCCTGTTGAAAAGCTTGACGACCGACATTATTCTTGCACAAGTCCTCAAAGAAGTCAACATACATAATAGTCCACCTACTCTTATCATTGCGACCTGATTGCACCATTTTGCCCCATGCATCTACATGCTATTAATAAAACAAAAAATATTAGACATGAACTATGTATTATAACCAAATTGGTAATTAAAACTATAAAACTAACCGAGCTTGAGTACGACCCTTCCCTATCCTTTCCAAGTAATGCAAGCCACCATTGCGGAGTGAGATCCAAATCTGGTTACATCGATATCCTGCATGTAGATGGAAACCTTGTCGTCCTATATGCTCTAAGGACGTCCATCTCATGAGTACTGGTCTCTACTTGTGGAACTTGTGGGTGCAATCGGGCTCGACCTTTACCTATGCCTCTGCCTTCACCTTTGGCATTGGCTCTAACTCTATCTGGCTGAGCAGTGGTAGGCGATAGTGTTGTATAAGGGTGTTCAACCTATCGGCCCCTATGAACTTCACGGTGTGGCATGCCCTCTCTCTCCGGATGAAGTGAAATTTGAACCGGAGTTTGAAACATGTCGGTACCATGCTGCATGGATGGGCCAACCGATGGGCCAGGCATATCATGCGACATAGATGGGTCAGGCATACCATACGACATGGATGGCCTAGACATATACGAGCTAGGGGAGGAGCCGTCTGGTAGGTGGGCTGCGTAATGTAATCGATATATATTGTCAATATATATAGTTTCATACAAATAACGTAAATGTATTGCTTACAATCGGATGCATAAGTTACCGTATGGGCATACTATAGCATGGCAAAGGGTACACCGTAGGAGTAACCTGGTGTGTACTCCGAATCCAGCAAATCAAGGAAGTTGGGTTCCCGGTGTGGTGGCTGTTGTGGCATCTACGACGATTAAAAATCGTCAACCAAATAGTATATATTGTTTTAAGTTTGTAAATTTAATATGAATACATGGTACACATTATTAAAAGTACTTGCCTATGTCCGAAAACGCTCATCATGTGACGACAGACGCTTATCAACGGCCTCCTTCCAAACTGGCAGATCATGAATAGCAGCCAAGTACGGTTTCAACCCATCCAGCGTTGTTTGATGTAGTTGCTGAACACGCTCAACCTCCGCCAACCTCCCCTGATACTGTAAATCAGACTCCGACTGAGGATGCTGATAACCCTGGTGATGAAATCCCTGGCTGGTATCATGATGCCGCTCACTATGGTGTGAATGGTGTGAATGATGATCGTCGTCATCAGCCACACCACCTACATTGTGGTGGTCCTCCTCCCCCCCTAAAATAACTCAAGCTATGTACATACCAATCTGATGTCATCTCCACAGGCTCTGGTACCAGCCTGGGAAGTGGTTGCGTACCCTCCTAATATATTTAAAAAAAATGTTACACTAAGAAAAACTTAACAAAATTATGAATTTGAAACGATATTTAAAAAACATACCGAGGACACATCAATCATCTCCCTGACTTGGAGAAGTTTTATCATTTTTGGCACCCGGGACCAACGAACTGCCCTCGGGTACACATTATTGTTTTTAGAGTAGTATAAGGCGCAGCCTGGAAACATTTCTAGAATCCATATCTGTGAATTAAAATGTGAGCAATTAGTAAATGACAATAATTAAATACGAAAACAATAGTAAAATGTATAAATATTTAAATGACAACAATTTAACTAACCTTCAAAACATATAAGAACCCATGGATCATCAATTTTTTACTTCCCTCTGTCCGTCGTCTTGTATTTAAATAGTTATACATTTGCCCAATTGTATAACTCCAAATAAAACACCCCCATGGATAACTGTTCCAAAACTCCAAATTTTCTATCGCCTTCATCACCAAATCAGAAACTTTCACATTCGTCCGGTGGCCAAGAAAAAACATATCAACCACCAGCATCAGATACACCCGTACGACATCGTAGTCATCCATATTGTCATTCGACCCCCCAAGAGTATTAAAAACTTCTATCACCCGTTCTAACTTAGGTGTGTGATCACCAAAAATCCTACTAACGAAACCATCCCTAACCGAAGGACCATTTGGAGCCCTTCCGAAACGAAGCCCCGTGACTAGACAGAACTCCTCCCGACCAAAACGAACCGTATGTAGCCCGATCTGGAAATACATCTCATCGATCGTTACCAAAGGGCCTCTGGCCTAGCGGTACCAGGGTTTTTACATCATCCTCAAGATCTCGGGTTCGAGCCTTGGGAGTGGTGGTTTTCCTAAAAATGGTGGAGGAGTTGGGGTTTATCCCCTAAGGTGAAGGTTCGGGTCCCGCACCTGCCCATATGGATGTCACTGTGGGTCCGAATCACTAACTACTAACTACTAACTACTAACTTGCCGTTCAAAAAAATCTCATCGATCGTTGCACCAGCGGGGAACACCTGCTTCTCAAAAAATGTGTACAGTAACACAGGATCCGCAGACGTTTCAGATAGATGCAACCATCGACCAAAACACGTATCTGTGAATATGGCCACCCTGTCATGGGAGAACTTATTCTTAATATCCTGCATGAGGGATATCTTTGCCCTCACATTCACCGAAGCTACACTGTCGTTAGCGGCCTGCATAAATATTTTTTAAATTCTAAGTAGTACATTTTGATTTGTAACTTAATTTTCTCTTTGTATTAAAATTCGTTTTCGTCATTTCAGTTTGTTACAAATTTTGTCCTTTTTTCCATTAGTTATGTTAACTCAGTTACAATTTTAGTCATTTTTAAGTGATTAATAACGATAAAACTGATTTAAGTTTTGTTTTTCAGTTTAAAACTTTCCAAGTTGGTTTCCAATATTTTTTTTGGGTTAAAAGAATGTAAGCAGCTAATTTTAAAGTTTGATGGTTTATTTTATTGAAAAAAATGTTTAAGAACTTAATCATTCAAAATGAGAAAGTTTAATATTTTTTCATTCAAAAAAATAGTTTAAAGACTTAATCCTTCAAAATATGATAGTTCGTTGTGTTTTTTTGAATTTTTCCCTAATAATAAAGTTTTTCATAAAAAAAGGTTGCAATAATAAAAGATGAACTTATTTTTATTTAATTAATATTTCCAAAATATTTTTTTAGTTCATCTAATAGTTAATAGCTTGAATTTTTATAATTTGAAACAAATTTAGTCTATGTAATGTTAGTAATTACTAATTAGTGCTAAAATATAAAAAGTTCAAACTATAGAATAAAGTTTAGGCGTTTGCGATGTTACCTATTTTAATAAAAGAAGTTGGTTAATAATCAAGTAGGTGTAATTTGCAAGTAAATTTGAAAGGTTAAAAAGTTTGCTTAGTAAAAAATATATATTAAAAATGGTTAATAACCAAGTATTTGTGTAAAGAAAATTGAAAGCTTAAAAATATATATTAAAGTTTGCTTACTAATTTTCACACACTTTTCTAATACAAAAACTTGGTACAGTTTTAGTTCTTTTTTCCGTTAGTTCTGTTAACTCCGTTAGAATTAACTTTTTTCTTAAGTTTATTTACAAAGTTAATCCTTTTTTGTCAGACAAGTTAGTTTTACAACTTTCTGTTTTGACAGCTTTAGTACCTGGACTTTGAAGTTTTATGTAATGACAGTTTCGGTCCCTTCCGTTGAGGATTGTTACAATTTTAGTCCTTTTTCTGTTAGTTCTGTTAACTCTGTTAGGGTTAACTTATTTGTTAAGTTTCTTTACAAAGTTAGTCCTTTTTTGTCAGACAAGTTAGTTTTACAACTTTCTGTTTTGATCCTTCAAGTTTTCTATAATTTATAACCTTCCTTTAATTTTAAAACATATTTTATAACTTTAATTTTTATATAACTTTAATTTTTGGGTAATCTTAATTTTTATATAATTTTAAACGTAATAATTTTAATTTTTATATAATTTTTTCGTTTAAAATTAAAACGTAAATGTTTATATAAGTTTTAATTTTTATAACTTTTAAAAAACCCGTAAAAGTTAAGAGTTATTTTTATAGAACTTTTTTCTGCTACTAATTGTTATTTTGTTTTTTTAAAAGTATCTTAATTTTACCACCAACAAATTCAAAACAAATATTTACAACAACCTTAAAATATGCTAAAAACATGCAACAGATGCAACCACCTATAACATACAACAGTTACTAACAAGAAGAAGCTTAAAATTTTATATTATTTCTAAATAAATTTTTTATAAACAGTTACTAAAATGTGTGTAATATATATTATGACTGTTATACACATGAGGACAAATAAATTTTCTTTATTTCAAAATGTTATACCACGTGTTCTAAATAATTTATATTTACATGAAAACACACGAATGAACAAGCATAATACTAAGCAAAACTAACTTAATAATATGCATGTATAAACATTAACATAAAGTGCGGGCTCCGAACTAACCATTTCGTACACGTGTTTAATTCTTTGCTGTCACAAACACGTGGTAGTCCTCAAATGTTGAAAAAAACCTCCATCAATCAAATAAAGATGTTTGAAGGAGATGAGATTGAAGTTAGGTGGTCCTGTTGGCTCCCTTCTCCTTTTTGTTGGAAGTAAGGTGGTCCTCTTTTTGGATGAAATCAATAGCTCAAAAAAAAATGAAAGCAAGAAGGAAAGAAGCAATTTGAGGTAACAAGTCCAGCCGCAAGAAAGGAGAAGGAAACAAGCAATTTGAGGTAACAAGTCCAGCCGCAAGAAAGAAAGATGGGGGCGGTGGGTTTTTGTAGAACAATTTTAGGGTTCCTTTTAGGGTTTCTGGAATAAAAAACGGCCCAAAACGACGTCATTTTGGGCACCTTCGCCAAATTTGGCGGAGGTAGGTTTGGCAAAGGTATAATATACGGTCTCTAGACTGCTTAAAACGGGCCAAAACGACGTCGTTTTGGCACCTTTGCCAAATTTGGCGGAGGTTTTAGGTATTTGGCGGAGGATTTGAGCCAAAACGACGTCATTTTGGTTGTATTGCAAATCCACTCGATCTGATATGTATTTCGGTATGTATTTCGAATAGCTTTTGGTTATTTCAGTAAAATGAGAAAAAAAATGATTATTTTGGTAAATTGAATTTAAAAATGGTCAAAATAATTTAATTCCCTTTATGTTTTATTAAAAAGCTTCAACTAAAAGTATTGAAATTGACCGTACACCAAGCAAAACAACACGTGAGTAATAATAAGCCTTCATCTATATATAAATTTTTTTACAAAATGTTAATAACATAAATGCCAAACATATAGCCCTTGTTTTTTTTTTTTTTAAATAAGCTCTTAATATCTTCTTATGTCTGATTCGTTAAAGGGTATGGTCATTCAGACTGTTTGTTTTTTTCAATTTTTCAGAAGCACTTATGTCTTATTGTCATCTTATCCGATAAGAGGTAAACTAACCTCTTATTCGCCTCTTATTGTTCTCTAAACTCTCGGCAACGATGTTTCTCAATCGATTAACCTTAATCAATCATTTCTCTCAATTGATCCTCATCAAATAGATCCTTATCTCTCTCAGTTTATGTATTTTAATATAATTTAAATGCGCTAAATAACGTTTTGACATATTTTTCATTTAAATGAATGTTAATTATATAACTTAAATGTAATGGTGATGAATAAATATAGGGAAATGTTTGATAAAACCCAACAAACTATCATATTTTGAATGATTAAGTCCTTAAACTATTATTTTGAATGAAAAAACCATTAAACTTTCTCATTTTGAATGATTAACTCCCTGAACTATTTTTTTGGATGAAAAAACTATTAAACTTTCTCATTTTGAATAGAAAAACCATTAAACTTTTTTATTTTGAATGCTTAAGTCCTTGAAATATTTTTTCAAAAAATTAAACAATCAAATTTTTAAAAATTGGTTACTTACAACTTTTAAATATAAATAAACTACCTTTAACCGGTTATCTTTTGATTATCTTTCTTATGATGAATAAAAAATAGATCAAAATGAGGAATAAATATGGCAGGGGCCAACAACGTGCTAGGCGAAACGGAGAACATACAACGTTAGGGTAATGGGGAGTTGACGAGGGGGAGCGATACCATTGTTTGCTAGGGGTTTTAATTGCGTAGGGTTTTTGGAACGGTAAAACCGATTTAAGCTTTTTTACTTAAAAACTTTTTTAGTGAGTTACAAGTAACTTATTTTAAAAAAAAATTGTAGGTAACTAATTTTTAAAAGATCAATGGTTTATTTATTCAAAAAAAATGTTTAGGGACTTAATAATTCAAAATGAGAAAGTTTAATGGTTTTTCCATTCAAATCAATAGTTCAGGGACTTAATTATTTAAAATAAAAAAGTTTAAGGATTTTTTCAATCAAAAAAATAGTTTAAGGACTTAACCATTCAAAATGAGATAGTTTTTTTGGTTTTTTAAACATTTCCCATAAATATATGAAATTGTTTAAATTCAACAATATAATTTTTTAATGGTTAAAATAGACAATTTAAGCAAATTCAGACATTTATTAGTTTACAAAAACAAACAGTATTATTGATTCAAAAAAAGAAAACAATCCTTGGTAAGTTTATTGGTTAATTGCTAATGGTTTCTCTAATTTCATCAAGAGTGTCTATTATGTTCATAACATTCACATATAGAGCTATAATAGGAAATCTGGAACTCGTTTTTTTTATAAATATGCATGGGCACATTTCTCGTTCTTATATCCCTCCCTAGTTAACTATTCACTTAGGCGGATGTACCATATCTAGTTAGATTGTTTTAATTTTGTTGCAAACACACTCTATGGTTTAGAGTTACTTGATTTGGGTAGTGTAATGCCCTTCAAACACTTATATATCTCTAAATCTAGATCATCATAGAGATATGTAGTGACCACGTCCACGAACTGACTTTAAAAATGAATTTTTTTTAAAGCAAGATCCTTGACATTTTCCCGCCCAATGGTGTCGATCCAAACTCCTTTAAGTGATTTGAATATGATTCCTCTTTACTTTGTGAAAATTCCAAGACTATGTTACTATTCATATTCAGCGATAATATACACTGACTGCACTTAGTGATCGCTGAAAATCAGGAACATCACCTAGTCTCTGAAGCTCTGAAGAATAACACTCACACCAAAGACCATTCAACGATAGTCGAAGACCTAGCTTAAGAAAGAGATTAACAGCTCGTGATTTGAAACGATTCAGTGATAGCAACGTCCGTCTAACAAAAGTGTGAGATCTTGCATTAAGCCTCAGTGATACCTGAAGCCTTCATCCTTGAAGATTCAATATCAGTGATCAAGTGGGGCCTACTCAGCAAGATCAAAGTTGATCTTATCCTCGATGCACAAATGTCAAACCCCCATGCCTTGTAAGAAAGGACGTACGGACTGTCCCCTATGTCCTTACCAACTTTGATTAGGCTACTGTTCATATTCGCCCAAAAGCATGGTTGCTTTATGAACAAAGGACAAGTCTCCAATAGAAACTTGACACGTGACATGTACCTTCTAATTTGCATTAAATGCAGCGGGTATAAACAGATGAAGACCTCTTCTTCATCTTCATGCATGCTCATATCTTTTCTTGAACCTATGATCTTATTTCTCATCTTCATACAACTGTAAATTTGTTAATTGATATAAACTCATTTAAAAACCCTAAAAGCTGTGTTTGTATTCAACCCCTCACTTCTACAAACTGTTTCTATACTTATAAACACTGTAGACTCCCTTAGGACTAACAAGTGGTATCAGAGCAGTGTTTATTACTTTCAATCTTTAAAAGAACTTATTTCTTGTTATTTTAAAATGGCAAACACAAATACAAACTATATAGACAATGGATCTTTAGCTAAGCCTCCTAGATTTAGCAAGGATAATTTCCTAGTCTGGAAGGAAAGAATGACTCTGTTCTTAGAAGGGTCAGATCCAAAGATCCCCTACTATATAGAGAATGGACCATTCGTTCCAACTCTTCTAGTCCCTGTAGTTCCTGCAACTGGTACTACTCCTGCTATACCTGAGAGACGAATTCCCAAAACTCCACATCAATAGAGTGAGGAAGACAATAAAGAGATAGCTATTGATTCAAAAGCTAGATCTATTATTGCAATGTCTCTGCTAGATGATGTATGCCATTCTGTCATGAAAATGAGGACCTCTAAAGCCATGTGGGACACTCTTGGTGTTCAACATGAAGGAACCAGTGAGGTTCAGAATACTCGTCGAATCCACTTGGTGAGACAATATGAAAGCTTTATGTTTCTGAAAAATGAAACACTTTCTCAAATCCACCAGAGATTCATCTGTTTAATCATTGATCTAAAACATTGATCTAAAACAGTTGGTCGAGAGTACTCTAACTCTAAAGTACTGACAAAGTTCATGGAATCTCTTACTGAACAATGGGGCACATTTACTACCTGTCTTAAATTGTCAAAGAACACTGAAACTTTATCTTTAAGTGCTTTGTACGGAATGTTGCTCAATCATGAGCAATCTCAAACCTTAAAGAAATCTTATAAAAGACACTAACTCAACCAAAAGTACTTCCTTGACTTTAGTGACTTCAATGATGGATCCTTCTAGAATTGTATCTTCTTCTATTACAGCTATCACTGAGTTAGATCAAACTAACTTCGAAGATATCACTGATGTTGATGTCTCTGAATTTGATAATTCTTTGGCTCTTCTTACTAATAATTTCAGAAGATTTCCAAGAAAGAGTAATTTCAGAAGAACTCCGGCCATCAGCGATAAAGCATCAGCGATCTGCTATAAAGCATCAGCGATCTGCTATAACTGTCAACGCAAATGTCACTTTGCCAGTGAATGCGGGTCCAAGAAGGTCGTTGTTCCAACCACCTCTCAGGTTCCTGATAAATCTAAACATGAAAAATATTCTTAGTTAAAAGAAGAGTATTAGAATCTGAAGAAAACCCAGCGAAAAGGCAAATGTCATGTCGCTGAAGAAGTTGACTGGACTTAAACCACTGACGAATCTGGGTAAGATGAGGAAGACATAACCTTCATATGTCTTATGGATAGAATTGAAGAAGCAAAAGAGGCCTCTGACACCTCTTCATTATAATCTCCATCTACTCAGGTACCAATTCTAGAAAACTCCTCTATCTCTGAACTTGATAGCTTGTCGGCTCTCAACACTATGACTGTTGATCTCTACAATGCTCTGGATGGTATATCTAAGGCTGAACAAATTAACTCAGATCTAACTGAACAGCTTAAGAATTGTCACCTAAAAATCAAAGAAGTTACTAAAATCGAAGAAAATTTTAAAGACCAAATCTTTGTAAATCAAACTATTAGCATTGAGAGACAACAAGCTATCACTGAGCGCGAAAAAGCATCGCTGATCTCGAAGCTGAGAAAACCACCATTGAAGGATGGTGCAAAGCCTCTGATAAAGTCAGTGAGATCATAAATGCTCATATCCCTAAAAAGATCAAGAGTGGTCTAGGATATTCCTCTGACCAAGAAGAAACTGATAATGATCGTTCCATGTTAAAATTCAGAATGTTTGTTTCTTCTATCCCTGATCCCTCTACTCAGTGTACCCCTACATCTATGTCAAGACGTTCCAAACCTCTTACTAAGGATTCCAAGAAGGTGATTAAAGACAAGTTCCTTAATCATGTTCCCATAATCAATAACTTCCATAAACTGAAGAAGAATCCTTCAGTTCCTTTAGTGAGTCGTCCTCCGAAATCTGAGAAGAAGATCTCTGGAAACTTTCAGAGATCAACTCCTCGGATCAAGATTGATCTCACTCCCTCTAAACCTAAGAACCCGTGGTTCCTCCCAGGTCTATGGAGAAAGAAATTCTTGGCCCTGGTCCTGAAATTCTTTTGACCTCCTCGCCGCATGCTTCTAGTTCAGAACTTGTTTTTAAATATAGGAAATGCTATCACTTTGGAGAAACTACCCACATTGCTATTAAATGTATTAATGCTACTAAAGCTGAAAAACTATCTCATGTTAAAAAAGTAGCTCTAACTGAGAATTCAGCGAAAGCATAAACAACCAAAGTTAGTAAAGCAACTAAGGTAAAGAAAACCACTAAAGATAATTCTTCATTAAGTAATAAATCTGTTAATCCTGTTGTAGGAACCCAGATTTCATATTGAATCAATGATCTAAACAAAATATGTAAAGCGGAAGCAATTATAGATCAAACAGTTTATAAATGGAAGAACGATTAATCAAAATGAAGAACAATATGAAGATAAAAGCGTAGTCATATGATTAGTCGTGATCATATATCTTACAAGATTTAGAATGACGAGGGTATTTGGAGATGGAGAGTTTCAAAGAAACAATCTCACATCACAATTACACATGGGGAAGGGGATTCCTATTTATAGCCTAAAATAAGAAAAGTCAAAGCATCCTCCAATGTAGAAGCTCGACGTGTAAAGGTGAAATAACCGCTTCTAGCTGAGGTGTCGGGCTATGATAAGAAGATCAACCACTTGAAGATCTGACATGGATTGAACCAAGAATAGGACAATGATAACAGAAGCATACAAAAGCTTTTGTATAAATGCTTCTCTTGAATCCAAAGGATAGTCGAACCGCTGGGTGCTTTTGGAAAGTACTTGTTCACAAGCTGAACTTCTGATCTTCTGACCTTCAGACTTATGAAGTCTTTACTCCAGACTTCTGAAGTCTTCTTCTGGACTCTCTTTTTCTTAACGATCTCTGCTCTTTCATACTTTTAAGTGCAGATTTTCCTTTTTACACTTTCAACACTAAAACTAGGGCTAACAATCTCCCCCTAAGTGTTAAAAGGAAAACAATATAAGGAAAAACCATTGAAAGTCATTGGCCGTCTTCCCATCGAGCTTGAAAGCTTAGAGATCCCCTTAGATAAACATGTAGCTCCCCCTTGATGTAGTAGCCCCATATATGCACACGATTTGATTGAAGTCTAAGATATCCTCTGTATGTAGATCAAAAAGAAGCTCTGGCCATATGAAGCTTATCCAGAAGCTCTGGTGTGCAACCAGAAGCTCTAGATGAAAAAGATTGCTTCTGATTTTCAAGGCATGGAATCTTCAGAGGATGGTCTGGACTGAAAAGGTATTTCAAGCTCCCCCTTAACATGATGCTCTTTTTCTTCATTCTCAACTTTAAAATCAGATTCAATGTGCCATAAACACCACTGATTGCACAAAATACAACTTTAACCTGTAAAACTCAACACAATTGTTAGCCTCAGAATCTCAGCCAACCCCATAGCATATTGATTCATCCAAAAGTGGATAGATAAAGTGAGTTGCGTGACAATGTCGTGCAGAATCAGTCTAATAACAAAGAATCTGTCTATAAACCATGAGTTGAGTGGACATTCAACACAAGAGCTTGTTCAAGTAATCTTCCATAATTGAGGAGCCCAAAATAATATCAACCAAAAATATCTGCTCCAAAAATAGAACTCGAAACCACAAAGATTAATTCTGAGATCCCCGATGTGAGATCAAATGATGAAAATTATGCTCGGTAGTTCTTGATCATAAGATCCTATCTCTAGTTGCAAGAAGAAATCTCTGATGAAGTGCTGGTTCTGAACTTTGCTTCTTGGTTCTTTGATGTTCAGAAGCTATACTGGTTAAAAGCGGGTCCAGAACTGAGATGAACTGATACCGTGGCTAAATTAAACTTCAACGAACAGAATTATGAAGTTTGACGTGATATAGAACAAGCCATATTACCACTCATCAACACATAAGATATAAAATCAGCAAAGAAAGTTTCTGTCCAGCAGCATTGCACTGACTTCTACGCTGCTTCTGGTCATGAAATATTTGGAGTTTATGAAAACTCAAAACATGAACATTGTAGATCAGTGTCTTAGCTTTCCATAGAACCTGGATTCACCTTCTTTGGAGTTCGGACGGATGAGATATGATCGTTTCCGTACAGTCGCGCAGATCTGTCTAGCAACTTCTGGTTTAACATGTAAGCTTCTGATTGTGTGAGTCTTCTGAGCTAAGGCATGTAATAATCCAGAAGCTCTGGTCCGTAATTCCAGAAGTCTTTAGATGCCTATGGTCCAAAACCTCTGGTCCTTTAGTCCAGAAGCTCTGGTCCTCCTGACAAGAAGCAAATCTAACTCGATGCGTAACAACTTTGCTTCAGCACACTACCTTCAACTTCAACAATTTACTGGGCCTTCTACAGATCAAATCACTGAAAACTCAAAACATGAAACTTGTAGATCCTTCTGTTTTCTATCCAGGGCCTTTTGAATCGCTTGAATTGGTGATGGTATGAGTGAGATATGATCGATATAGTACAACATCGCAAATCTGTCAGCATCCTGATTTTTAATTCAATCGCCATAAAAATTGATCAAAGAGATAGATCTAACTTGCAAAACCAAATTACAATCATGGTGATGATTTCAAACATTGGTTCTTGATATCGAAAATGACTCTTCATGACGCTATTTTAAGAAATCAAGTCTCTCATAAACATTTTATCAAACACCTTGTGTGCATAATCAATTTTTACCCAATTAGCAATGAATTTTCTACCAAAAACCATCCACATTTAAGATCTAATGAGAATAACTTTGTAGAATAGAATATTAATGAAATCAAAACTGAATTTGAATATAAATAAATTCAAACACAGATTTGAATGATATTTTCGAGAACAATTCGAAAACAAAGTATAAAAAGATGAATATTATAGATCTAGAAATGAGATGAAATAAACTGGATTCAAAGAGATAAAATCAACATATTGAATCGTTTGATTTGAGCAAATCAATTGGCTCTGATACCAATTGTAGGAAGCCAGATCTCATATTGATTCAATGATCTAAACAAAATATGTAAAGCGGAAGCAATTATAGATCAAACAGTTTATAAATGGAAGAACGATTAATCAAAATGAAGAACAATATGAAGATAGAAGAGTAGTCATATGATTAATCGAGATCATATATCTTACATGATTGGAATGAGGGTATTTGGAGATGGAGAGTTTCAAAAAAAAACAATCTCACATTAACGATTACAAATGGGAAGGGGATTTCTATTTATAGCCTAAAATAAGGAAAGTCAAATGACTAGCCTATTACATGATGACACGTCACAAAAAAAATTCTAACAAATCTTGTTATACAGTTATCCATGTCATTTAGCGTGTGAAGGAATGTGTCACTGTTAAAGCATCCTCCAATATAAAGGCTCCACGTGTAAATGATGTAACCATTCCTTGCTGAGTTGTCGGGCAATGATGAGAAGAACAACCAGACATAAAGGATAGAAGCTCTATCTATACATACAGAAGCTTCTGTGGTCTTCTGACCTTCAGACTTCTGAAGTCTTCTTCTGGCCACTCTTCATAACTTTTGAAGTCTCTTCTTCTAAACGATCTCTGATCTTCCGTACTTGAATCACAAGTTTTCCTTTTTACACTTTGAACACTAAAATTAGGGCTAACAGAAAAATTTCTGAAGAAAGGCAGCAGACATTTGATCCCATGTAGTTATTCTCTGTGCCAGCTCCTGGATCCAGATAAGAGCCCGATCCCTCAAAGAGAATTCGAAAAGCCGAAGTCGGATTGCATCATCCGAGACGCCATTCATCATGAAGTTATTGCAAATCTGTTCAAAAGACCGGATATGACCATGGGTGTCTTCAGACTGTGGACCACCAAATTGCCTTTGTTCAAAAGACCGGATATGACCAGGTTTGATTTCATAAGTGAGTGCCCCAATGGTGGGCATCCTCACTCCAGCAGTGGCAACATTGATTGTTGGGCTAGCAAAGTTCTTCATTGGAATCTGTGGTGGTTGTTGAGGATTTTCATCCGGATTTCCACCCGGATTACCGCCTTGATTTCCACCCGGATTTCCGCCAGTATTGTTGTTATTCATCTCTTAGCTTTCTTGCTTTTGCTTCTATTCGTAATTCACGTGCGGTTCTTTCGATTTCCGGATTATTTGGCTCTAGACTTGTGCTTCGAGAACTTCTTAGCATACACTAATCAGTACCTGAAATACAATGTAAAGAAACTGTTAACCCAAAGTGAAAATAAAATACTAAGAAATAAAATATCCAATGTAATAATGATTATAGCTGGTAGTGGTATCAATGTTGCATTAGTTCCCCGGTAGCGGCGCCAAAAACTTGATAGGTGGTTTTTACACCCCCTAATTCTTACCGCAAGTGTACGGATCGAATCAAGTAATACAGTACCAAGTACGAGATCGAACCACATAACTAGGACACTGAGTATCACAATGACTATGATAATAATTAACTGAACGATCGAAATTTGGATGAGTTGGTTTTTATCTAATAATAGCTGTAATTAAACTTAAGAAACTGACTAAAGCAAATAAACACGGAGGGTTTTTAAGATAAGATAACAGAGGTTGGGAGTTGGGTTCAGATTAAGATTTTCACTTGCAATTACACACCTTGCAATTCTAACAATTAAATTATCAAAGAAGAACAATTTATAAAGTTCTCATTACTCTCTTTCAAGACATAACAAGATTTAAACCCAAAATTGCTTGCAATATCTCTCGATATAAACAATTAAATTCAGGAATGATTAAAAGATTTAGATTGTTGATAACACTAAGGCTTACTTAGAATATCTCTATTCGAGTAAATCTTAGGTATATGATTTTCAATTCTTTATTAAAGCAATTCTTACTCAGAAACAACTTTAAACAAATAAATCAATTGACATGTGATCAAACTGACAAAAGCATTAAACATAAGTATCAAACCCTAACATCCCCTAACCCCCAACACATGAAGATTAGTTCATGCTTGGGGTAATAGAAAACAAAGCAATAAAAGAAATATTCATGGATCTTGACATAACAATAAGTGAAAAGTCGAAAAACATAAAAACTCCCTCTCTTGATGTATCTTCAAGCACAAGTACAATGTAACTTCCTTCACTCCGGAATCCGTAAAGCACCTTTGATGTTGTCAGCCTCCAAAAACCAGACCCTCTTCTCTCTCAATAGCCTCCAGCCGCCAGTCTTGTGTCTATCCGAAAACATAACCCTAGATCTGCAGCAGCCGCCAATAAAAAGGAGGTCGACAGTGAGTTACGTGGCTTCGCCGCGGTTTGAAACCTCGGGGAAGGTCGCGCATGTCTGAACAGGGCCGCGGATTGAGGTCGTGGCAGTGGTCGCTTAACTCATTGTCTGGTTCTGGTTTCTTCATTTTGCTCATACCCAATTGGCCCCGGATGACTAGCATTTCTTTTCGCTGTAAAACTCGGGTTTTTCTTCAATAAATGATTACTATTGCTCTTGCATGTGAGATTCCTGAGAGTCTGTACACAATCGGTGAAGATTGTTAAAAACACGCTTTATCCGCTCGAAAACAAGTCAAAGGCATCAGTATTTAGTTAAAGAATAACGCCAATCTTTGGCGTTATCAACAACCCCAAACCGAGCGTTGCTTGTCCTAAAGCAAATTAGCGATAGAAAGAATTAAACATAACAAACAAAATTCAACCAAGGCAATCGCATGAAACCCAATTGGGTGTACTTTTCTAAAATTCTGCTTTACCATTAACTAACCATGAGGCGCTTCCATTTTAGTTGACTAAGTTTTGGTCATTGAGAATCGAACTTGAGAAGGCTACATTATTACCGGGAGGCTACCAACTATACACCATTAGGGGAGGATTTCGCTTTGACCCTACCTCACGAGATGCTCTCATTTCACTCGAATACTAAGGTTCCCTCTAGGTCCAACTCATGCAGTTAGAGGCATTGTGCAAAAGAATTCAAAGTACAGCTGCATGATAATAATCTATTCAATAACGTTTTTAGCAAGGAAATCTCAGAAAGAATCACATAGTATGACATGAATCACATAAACTCTACAAGCTTGCATTACTCGTGTTTCCTAAAAGATCATTCAGGACTTTGATGGGTTGTAATGGGGCTTGAGGTGACGGCTAAAAACTGAAGGTTATTAAGGCTCAAAAATCTTAAGTGTATCACAATATGATCGGTCCAAATGAGATTCTTCTCAGTCTTTGCTATCTTTGGCTTTCGGTCTCCACCCATTATACTCCTTCGTTGTGTCTACAGAATAATAGCAATTCTACAAATACTTCTATTTATTTATTTGTTTTTTTTGTTTTTTTTATTTATTCCAACATAGCCCTTATTGCTTTTTGGCTACCCCCAAAATTTCCTTTTGACTTGCTGACCGCCTTTCATATTGTGAACACTTTCGGATTAAGGTCGGATAGTGTTTAGGCTGGGGTTTAATATGGGTTAATGAAATGAAAATTTAGTTTAGCCATGGCTACAAAGAGGGATAAGGTTCATACAATCTAGGGAAATGAAAGTTAAAGAGAAAGGGAAAACGCATCCGTATATACACAATGTCTGGAGTCATTTCTTAGAGTCCACACGAGTTGCAAGCAGGTACGAGTTATGATCCTAATGTGTGTCTATACTACATGATGCAAAGATAATAGTGAGATTATGCTATTACCATCACTGGAAAGGGAGGAGTTAGTGTATTGATTACAAAAGAAATTCACTCCAAGAATTAATAGCAATATGGTTTGGCTCAAAATTCCTTTCCGGGTGGTCTTCACTAATGTCCCCTAATACGTGCCTTACTGGTCATCTCTCAGTATTAAGTTGCCTTCTAAAGATTCTCAACGCAATGACTAGTTCTTAGTTTTCCTAAAATTTTACCAACTCATGTATTTTTGTACTTGTGCAAAGCATACTAACATTTTTATACCAAAATTGTGCCCAATTAGACCACCCCAAACCTAAGTAACACATTGTCCCCAATGTGCAAACATAGTTAAAAATAAGCAACCACAAAAGAAGTTATCATGCCATTAAGTACAATCATCCAACAGAAAATAAAATTAAGTCTAACAAGAAAATAGCAAAATAAAGTCTAAAGCACACCAATCCTTCTCAAGCATTTCTGGAAGATGAGGCACCTCCATCCGGGCGCTTGCGGACTCGACGACGCTCGAAAACTGACAGTGCACCTAACTGATCCAACCTCCAATTGATGTCCTCATATTGACGCTGCCATTTTGCATTGATCCTCGTCATCCACGGTGGTGTGTCCCCCGTGTGTTCCTCTTCGGCTTCCTCGTCTGGTTCATACTCCGGGTCCACAAAGTTATACTCGCCCTCGTCATAATTCGGGTTCTGCTACAGTTCTTCGATCAAACGTTCCTTCTTCCACTCTTCCGCCTTGTCTTCCTTCTATTTTTCATACTTCTCCGCTGCATTGATTTGGATTCGATAATGTTTCTTATCGAAAACTCCCTTGGAGCACGTGAGATTGGGGGTTTTCACACCCGCTTTCCTGCAAAAATAAGTTATCATACAAGGGAAGGGGAGAACACCATCAAGATTCATACCCGCATCCAGAATCTCCATCCACATTAAGTGAGCCACGTCCATTGGAAGAACCTCTTTAAGAGATATAAGACGTGAGCAACTTGAGGGTCAGCCGTGGTGTTGTGTATAGACGGCTTAGACAGTTAGAAATTCCAAAGTACATTCCCAACTCTCTTCCGCACACCATGGTACTCACTTATGTCATCGAGTGAGATGTGGATCTGCTTCCCATCAACCATTTGTATATTGAGAGTGATATACAGCGGGTATCATATTCTTGTAGAATTGTCGTACCACTCCCTCATCATACGGTCCTGGGGTCCTGATGAAGTGGCCCCATCCTTGGTTATCAATTATCTCCGGTACCCTTGACTCAGTGGGCAGTCCTATTAAATTGATTCCTCTTTCCCCAAATGGAAAGCATCTTTTCATACCCAAAAGTTTGGCCCTGTTTGCGCCATCCTTGTTAATCATTCTTCCCCATCTTGCCTTGTTTTGAGCAGTCAAGTTGCCGTATTCCGAAATTTTAGCTCTTTGTTCGGGTGTGTCCTCATTTTTCTACAAAAAGAGTAAAATGTAATTGGGTGTTAATGGCTTGATTAAAGAGGTAACCGACCACCCCAAACCTAGGTAGAACCTAGGTTTGGTTTGTTATATAACAACCACACCCTAGCAAAAACAAATTCCTTTATGGTAGGATCATAAGAATATATACACGACTTCTTAACCACAAATTCCAAAACAAAAGATCTTACTTCAATAACTTCATCCATCTATTCAATAGTTTGATTTTGCATTCAAGATTTTTTTTTTAAAACAAAAAATAAGCATGGCAAACTTCATGATTTAATCTTCCTAAGAACCCATAAGACAAGAACACTATAAATTCTACCCAAAATTGAAAATTAAACCCATCCACATAGAACTTCCTAGTTTATCCACATAATCATTCTTGTAACGAAAGAATAAAGCAAAGGAGTGAAACTTTAAAAACAACATATGACTTGCACTCACCAAATCACCATCAATCTTTAGAGAAGAGATATAAAGAAACCCCATCAAAGCTTCACCTTTCACAACTTGAAAAATAAAAATGAGAAAGCATACCTTGGTTGGCCGGATTGCTGCCGTTAGTCGCCGGAAAAAGGATGCAAGAGAGAGAGAGAGGAAGTCGCTCAAGATGAAAAAGAAATTAGGGTAAAGAAAATTATAACCGTGGCTAGGGTTTTTACCTGGTCAGATGGGACGCGCGACTTGGGTCGCGGTTTCATCCCGCGGGATATCACGCGCGTGTGGAAGTGCGAAATGCGACAGAGAGATACGCGGTTTATGTCGCGGCTTGAAGCCGCGTGACATACCGCGTGGAATGGACAGAGAGATGCGCGACATAGATTGCGGTTTGAAACCACGGGATAAACTGCGTGAGATGGACAGTGAGTTAGGCGACATGGATTGCGGTATGAAACCGCGCGGCATTCCACGAGAACGAGACAGAGAGTTACGCGGTTTCACACGCGAGTTGAAGTCGCGGGGAAGGACGCGCAAGTTACTGTCTACCCAGATTTTTAGCTAAAAATATCCAAACATCTATTCACTCGAAGCAGCTTTGCAAACCAAAATAAAATTAAAAAGACACACCTCTAATCTACAATTAAAACAATTAAAGAAAACTAACCATGGTGGGTTGCCTCGCACCTAGCGCTGTGTTTTGGTGTCCTGGCCCGACCTTCTTGCGTGCTAATTCTCTGGGTCTTGGAAATGTACCGCGTCACTTACCGCAGGTTCATTCCCAAAGTATGGTTTCAGTCTTTGTCCGTTAACCTTGAATGTGGCTCCATCCGTGCCTTTCAGTTCAAACGTTCCAAAAGCAGTGGTATTGACGATTGTGAATGGCCCCGACCACTTTGACTTGAGTTTACCTGGAAAAAGATGAAAAGGTGAGTTAAATAATAGAACTTGCATACCTGGTACCAAAATCTTTTCATGAAGTCTCTTGTCATGGAATCTCTTCGTCCTCTCCTTGTAGATAGATGCGTTCTCGTACGCATCTTGGTGTAACTCCTCAAGTTCATTTAATTGTAGCAACCACCGTTGACCCGCCACATTCGGTTCCATATTCAACTGCTTTATGCCCAAAACGCCTTGTGTTCGAGCTCAACCGGTAGATGACACAACTTCCCGTATACCAACCGATAAGGAGTCGTTCCAATTGTTGTTTTGTAGGCGGTTGGATATGCCCACAATGCATCGTCAAGCCTTGATGCCCAATCTTTCCTTGAAGAATTCATTGTCTTCTCTAAAATTTGCTTAATTTCCCGATTGGAAACTTCCGTAAGACCATTAGCTTGTGGATGGTATGGTGTGGTGACTATATGTTTGACAGAGTACTTTTTCAAAACCGCATCAAGATACCGGTTGCAGAACTGAGTTCCACCATCACTAATCAATGCCCTTGAGACCCCAAACCTTGCAAAGATATTCTTCCTTAAGAAGT
This sequence comes from Silybum marianum, assembly GCA_036898165.1. NCBI lineage: Eukaryota > Viridiplantae > Streptophyta > Magnoliopsida > Asterales > Asteraceae > Silybum > Silybum marianum. The sequence goes on along the minus strand of CM072540.1, from coordinate 5,311,725 downwards.
TTATCACAACTTTCGAATCGTTGGTGGGGGTGGCGATGGCTTCCACCCACTTAGAGACGTAATCCACGGCAACTAAAATGTACTCATACCTACCGGACTTGGGAAACGGGCCCATGAAATCGATGCCCCAAACATCGAACAATTCACTCCAAGAAAATATGTATCGGCATTTCGTCTCTCTTTGAAATATTACCCATCCGTTGGCACCTATCACATCGTGAGATAAATTCTCGACAATCCTTAAACATGGATGACCAGAAAAATCCCGATTGAAAGATTTTTGCCATTGTTCTCTCCATACTGAAGTGGCCTCAACACTCGAGTGTGTGGCAATGCATCATTATGGCCTCCTTCTCTTCTTTCGGCACACATCTTCTTATCACTCCATCTCCACATTTGTTACAAAGAAATGGCTCGTCCCAGTAATAGTGTTAGACATCGGCAAAAAATTTATGGCGTGATTAGAGCTCAAGCCATGTGGTTTAATGTCACTTACCACGTAATTCACGAAATCAGTAAACCATGGATTGGATGTAGCTATCTTGAACAGTTGCTCATCGGGAAAAGATTCATTAATTGGTTTCTCTTGTTCCCTTTCCCCTTCATTCTCTAATCGGGAGAGATAGTTGGCCACTGTATGGCATTTTCTGGAAAGTAGTCGGCGCATTGCACAATCCGAATGGCATTCTCCTATAAGCAAACGTTCCGTACGGGCATGTGAATGTGGTCTTGTCTTGATCTTCCTGGGTAATCGGAATCTGGTTATACCCCGAGTACCCATCGAGGAAACAATAGTAAGCATGACCGAATAGGCGCTCTAACATTTGATCAATGAACGGAAGAGGGAAGTGATTTTTCTTTGTGGCGTCATTGAGTTTGCGGTAGTCAATACAAACTCTCCATCCGGTAACCGTTCGAATGGTATTAGCTCATTATTATTATTGCGGATCACCGTAATACCCCCCTTTTTGGGTACCACCTGCATCAGACTCACCCATGGAGTGTCGGGAATAGTATAAATGATCCTTGCATCCAAAAGCTTTAACACCTCCTTTCGAACAACTTCCTTCATGTTGGGATTAAGTCGGCGTTGAGGTTGAACTATCGCTCGGTGGTCCTCCTCAAGATTTATCCGGTGTGTGCATAAAGCCGGACTTAATCCTTTAAGAGCTGCAATCGTCCACCCAATAGCGGATCGATGTGTTCAGAGGACTCTCAGTAATTTCTCTTTCTCTTCGAAACTTAGATAAAATGAGATGATAATTGGCAAAGTCTCACCCTCATCTAAGTAGGCATACTCCAAATGCGACGGAAGTTGCTTAAGTTCCAACTTTGGGGGAGCCTCAGAAGATGGTTGAGATTTTGGAATAGGATCCCCCAAGCTCTCTATCACCAGACGAAATGATTTCTTGAATGCCGGGAGTGCATTTAATTGCATTACACTTTCGGTTACAACTTCACCATCAATGCTGGTCAAAGAATCCACCAAATCATCTCCTGACCCTTGACTATCACGTTCCTCCGATAATACTGTCTCTAATACATCCTCCCGGTAACAAGCATCGTTTCCCATATTGTTCCTTGTAGCCTTAAACATATCAAAAACTGCTTCTTCCTCTCCAACTCTTAATGTCACTTTACCACCTTCGACATCTATCAACGCTCTTGCGGTGGCTAAAAATAGCCAACCAAGGAGGATTGGCACCTCCCTATCCTCATCCATATCCAAAACAATAAAGTCTGCTAGGAAGTAGAAATTCTCTACTTTTACAAGAGCATCTTCAATTAGTCTGTATGGATACTTGATTGATCTGTCAGCAAATTGCAAAATCACCCTGGTTGGTTGCATCTCTCCCAATCCAAGTCTCCTGAAAATAGACAAAGGCATTGAATTAATACTTACACCTAAATCGCATAATTCTTTACCCAATTCGAGGTCACCAATATGAACAGGATAGTAAAACTCGATCCTTCAACTTCCGGAGAAGTTTGTTCTAAATAATGGCACTACACTCTTTAGTGAGTGCAAACGTGGCATGTTCTTCTATCTTCCTCTTGAGAGGATATCCTTCAGAAACTTGTCACACCCTGCTAAAGCGGAAACACGGGGTAAGACAATTCAAGTTCACAGCAGTAGGAATATAAACACCAACCATACATTCATAAATAAAACATCAACGTTTACAATTTAAAAGTTTATAATTCGACAACTTTGTCTTAACAAACAAATTACATCGAAATAAAAAGATACATATAAAATCTTGATTGGTGTTCCACAAAATAAGTTACCCTTGATCGGTTACCTCTATTTTCCTTTAAAGCATGATAAAACGGAAGGGTCAACTACAAAGAGTTGGTGAGTTCACGGGTTTTCGAATGCACAAAAATATTTTATATGCAAGGTATAAACATAGCAAAACGGATGTTCGCATCAATACGAAACATTTCAATTTTTATGAGCAAATATGCAAATTACTTTTACACATGATATTTACTTATTGAGCCACTACTAAGCCTAAACGACATTCTACGCCCCACGAACTACCTCAGCGGTGGACCTAAAGTCCACATGTGTAGAGCATTCTTAATTGATAAAGTGCACCCCTACTTGCCAGTTAGGTGGGTATGTCAACTAAATAGCGCTATCCATAAATATCATCGGCTCAAATAAACAGATTAAATAGTAGTGTAACACGGGGACTTCACATAACTCAACATATCATTTGTAAATTATCAATTTGCTCATCATAACAATTTATATAATTTTCATTCAATCATATAAATCAATTTCACTTTCTTTTAAAATCAACATGCTTTACACCCCAAAACGCAATAAACATTTAAAAGAGGGGCCGTGAATACTCACCTTTGTGCAAAGCTTCGCTACTCCGAAGCACGATACGATCCCCACCCAAAGGCCTACCGATTCCCTAACAAGGAGAAATGCACAAAAACCATCACTTATGGATCTAAAACTACTTAAGGAGGTGAATAAGTCTTAAGTTTATAAATGTCCACATGCATCCAACTTGATTGTCTATAGTCCAATTATACATAATGCACCTATGCTCGTTAATATAGTAATTTATACCATAAGTTGTGCTATAAACCATCAAATGATCAATAATTGTTAAAATCAAGAAATTCCAGAATTTCACTTCTGGACAAAAACTTATAGTACTCAAAATGTTTAAAATGTAGAGACTTCCAAAATGACATAGTTTCCCATATTTTTATATGTGATATGGTGCTGGGTTATGGTCATTGTGACCAAGTTTAAGGCATTTTGGACATGTAAAAATGATTCAAATAATTTATGCAATGCAAAGGGTCACAACTGGTATGGCAGATTACACCATGTTAGTAAATAACCCATTTGAGGAGTACTACTCAATGTTTTATAGAATTTCCAGTTGGATTGGAATCATAACTCATAAAGGAAACCTTTGAGATAAGAATCACTGATTTTGAAGAGGTTATGAAGAATATACGACACCTCAAAGTGGTATGTACCATTCTGTCATTTCTTGACAGAATACACACCTAATTTGAATAAATTGGTTAATGCCTCATATCTTCATATTTTAGAGTGAAACCGGATTCATATGAACCCTAACTCAATAAAGAAAGTTTTAGAAGAAGAATCATGCATTAAAGACAAATAACAAAGGAGATATCAACACACAAGGTAGCGTTTAGCTGCTGGTGGTTTCACAGATTGCACACCTAAAGTGTTTTAGGTGTTTAGAAATCAAATCTCCATATTTTCGTATGATTCCACTTGCATGCAGAAGAGAACTCATATAGTTAACTCTCAAAGGAAGAATAACTCTTTTTCATTGAGTTTTGAAAGAGATATGACCATTTGAACATGTATGGACAAATCTGTCATTGTTTGACAGTTTGCACACTCCTTTTGTTTTAATCAATTGGAACCTCAAATCACCATATTTTTGAATGAAATTAGTGGCATATGAAAGGTAACACATTAAATAAACTTTCAGAAGAAAAATCAAGTGATTTGGAAAAACATTCAAAGAGTTATGGTCGTTCAAAGTAGGGTTTACCTACTGTTGAACTTCCAGATGCACATGCATCTTGTTATGAGCATTTGGGGGGTCAAAACTCAATGTTTTTGAGTGATACCACTTGGATTAGAACCCCAACTCATAAAATATGAACACTATTTAAAATAAAAACGAATTTGAACTTGAAATATACTCTAAATGATCGTCCAAACACAAACCATGTTCTGGACAGCAAGATAAATGAACATATTTTAGGGTTTTTGAGTATGAAATCACACAAGAATAGTGGTTCATTTGCAAGAAGGCTATCCCCACCATTTATCTTTGTGTTTATCATAAAGAAATACTCTTTTATAAACCCTTGATTTGTGCATGCACATCCTTCAAACTCAGATTCATAAAGGATGCAAATACACAAAGAAAATGTCACAAAATGTACACAATATGATGCAAAACATATATGAGAGTCCATACCTTGATTTGATATTGTTTAAAGCTTCAATCTTCTTGTTAAAACTTGCTTTTTGATGATGAAATGAGGATGAATCAACGGTGGAAATGGGATGAAGATGATGAACTTGAAAAACCCTTTGAGTTTTAGAGAGAGAAATGAGAGATTTTTTGAATTTTGAATTGAAGAATGAATGCAAAATAAAAATAAAAAGGTATTTATATGGGAATTAAGGGGGGGGGGGGGCGGCCAAGCCTATGGGCCCCACTCCAAGCCCATTTTTTTGTTTAAAAATAAATAACACAAGCCCAAGAGATAAAATACCCATCTTTTTCTCAATTTTTGGCCTTTTTCTCAAAATATAAGTCCAAAATGGTTAAATTCAATTAAAAATAAAAAATTTTTATTTTAGATACTTTAAAAGTTCATATTTTATAATAATTGGGTATAAATTAGAGCATTTGACACTATCTCGAACGTTTCAGACAGTCACGGGTCGGAACCGGGCTTTATAAGCATCTACCGGAAATTCTAAAAATTTTCGGTTAATATAATTTATCTAACTCTTAATTCTTATAACTAATCTATAATAAACACTAATAAACTAAATAGAAGCTAACCTGAAAGCTCGAATTTTGACAGTTGTCACAGTCTCCCCCCGTTAGAGAAATTTTGTCCCGAAATTTAAGAATTAGCTTGCCCTGGGGTATCCGCGAACAGGTGAGGATACTTACCTTCATCAAATCTTCACGTTCCCAGGTATATTCTGGACTATGCTTCGCATTCCAGTGGACTTTAATAATAGGGATTTTACTGTGCCTCAATCGTTTAACTTCTCGGTCCAGAATCTCGATTGGTTTTTCGATGAAGTGTAACCGAACGTTAATCTGAAAGTCGTCTAGGGGTAACACCAATGTTTCATCTGTTAAGCATTTCTTTAGATTCGACACATGAAACGTGTCATGGATGTCGCTTAGATTTTGCAGTAACTTCAACTTGTACGCCACTGGTCCGATTCTTTCGAGTATTTCGAATGGGCCAATGTATCTGGGACCCAACTTGCCTCTTTTCCGAAAGCGTACTAGTCCCTTCCATGGAGACACCTTAAGAAGTACTTTGTCCCCCACTTGGAATTCCAACGGCTTTCTCTGATTATCTGCATAACTCTTCTGACGATCTCTTGCTGACTTGAGCCTTGCTTTGATGGTTGAGATCTTGTCAGTGGTTTCCTGAATGATATTGGGTGTTTTCAACTGTCTATCTCCGATTTCTACCCAGCTAAGCGGTGATCTGCACTTACATGCGTATAGAGCTTCGTATGGTGCACATTGTATGCTGGTGTGATAGCTGTTGTTATAAGAGAATTCAACTAGTGGCAGGTGGGTATCCCAACTCCCACCAAAATCTATTGCACATGCACGCAGCATATCCTCTAACGTTTCAATAGTTATTTCTGATTGACCATCTGTCTGAGGATGAAAGACAGTGCTATAATCCAAACGCGTACCTAAAGCCTTTTGAAGAGATTGCCAAAATCGCGATGTAAATCGTGTATCTCTGTCCGAAATAATGGAAATAGGCACACCATGACGTGTAACTATTTCGTTGATGTAGATTTGAGCACGCCTTTCCATGCTTAAATCTTCACGAATGGGAATGAAATGAGCCGATTTGGTAAGTCGATCTACTATAACCCATATAGTGTCGTGCCCCTTTCCAGTTCTGGGTAGCTTAGTCACGAAATCCATTGTTATTTGCTCCCATTTCCATTGTGGTATTTCGGGTTGTTGAAGTAGACCAGATGGTTTCTAATGTTCGGCCTTAACTTGAGCACATGTTAAGCACTTACCTACGTACAAAGAAATATCTTTCTTCATCCCAGGCCACCAATAATATTCTTTCAAATCCTTATACATTTTATCTGTTCCTGGGTGAATCGAATATCTGGATCGATGGGCTTCGTCCAAAATGGTGGAGCGTAGATTACCAACCTTCGGTACCCATACCTTATTCTTAAAATAATACACCCCATCTGCTTGCATTTCAAATTCTTTTTTCTAAGTGTTGCAAGGCTTCATTCCTCATGTTTTCTTCTTTCAAAGCTTCTCCTTGTGCTTCCAGAATTTGAGTCTTTAAACTTGTCAGAACCATCATTCCCATACCTCGTGCTCTTGTTGGTTTTATTCTTTCCTTTCGGCTTAATGCGTCGGCTACTACGTTAGCCTTGCCTGGATGGTACTTTATTTCACAATCGTAGTCACTAAGTAGCTCCACCCATCTTCTTTGCCTCATGTTGAGCATTTTCTGGTCAAGGATGTGCTGGAGGCTTTTGTGATCAGTGAAAATGGTGCACTTAGTGCCATATAGATAGTGTTTCCAGATTTTGAGTGCGAACACCACCGCCCCTAACTCCAAATCATGAGTGGTGTAATTCTTCTCGTGAATCTTTAGTTGTCTAGATGCGTATGCAATAACTTTGTCTTTTTGCATCAGTATGCATCCCATCCCTTGATGTGACGCATCACAATAGACTACAAAGTTATCCACTCCTTCAGGTAACGCCAAAATCGGTGCATTGCATAACTTGTGTTTGAGTGTCTGAAATGCTTCCTCTTGTTTCTCCCCTTAAATAAACTTCTTATCCTTTTGGGTTAGCGTTGTTAGTGGTTGTGCGATTCTGGAGAAATTCTCGATGAATTGTCTATAATAGCCTGCTAATCCAAGAAATTGACGGATCTCGGTTGGTGTCTTCGAGGCTTCCCATTTCTTAGTGGCCTTGATTTTTGCTGGGTCAACATGAATTCCCTTTTCATTTACTACATGGCCAAGAAAATGTAGTTCTCAAATCCAAAATTCGCATTTGGAGAACTTGGCGTACAACTTTTCGTTCTTGAGCAATTCTAGTATCAACCTTAAATGTTGTTCATGCTCCTTCTTGTCCCGAGAATAAATGAGTATATCATCTATAAACACGATCACGAATTTGTCTAGGTATGGTCGACATACTCTATTCATCAAATCCATGAAGACTGCCGGTGCGTTTGTTAGCCCGATGGGCATAACTAGGAACTCGTAATGACCGTAACGAGTCCTAAACGCTGTTTTGGGAATATCCTCTTCTTGGACTCTCATTTGGTGATATCCAGACCTAAGATCGATCTTCGAGAAGTATGTAGCACCTTGAAGTTGGTCGAATAAGTCATCGATTCGAGGAAGAGGTTACCGGTTCTTGATTGCCAACTTGTTGAGTTCCCTGTAATCAATGCACATTCGAAAAGATCCATCCTTCTTTTTGACAAATAAAACTGGAGCTTCCCAAGGTGAAGAACTGGGTCTGATGAATCCCCTATCGAGTAATTCTTGAAGTTGTTCCGATAATTCCTGCATTTCTGACGGCGCTAACCAGTAAGGTGATTTTGCTACAGGTGCGGCTCTTGGAACTAACTCTATGTGAAACTGAACTTGTCTTTGCGGGGGTAACCCGGGCAACTCATCTGGGAATACTTTAGGAAAATCTCGTACTATCGGAAGATTTTGAATGCTCTTCTCTTTGTTCTTTTTATGTACCACATGAGCCAAAAATGCAATGCCGTCCTTTCTCAAATATTTACGCATCTTCATACACGTCACTATTTTAATACCCCTCCTGGGTTTCTCTCCGTGTACTTCGAGTTTTCCCCCTTCGGGAAACGGAATTCGAACGATCTTTTCGGAGCAACAAATTTCGGCTCGGTTTTTGGATAACCAATCCATGCCCACAACTATGTCAAAACTTCCTAGTTTAATCGGGATTAAATCTATACGGAAATCCCTACTAGCCAAGTTTATAGTGCAGTTCATTATTACATCGTTGACCCTACATTCTTGACCGTTGGCATACTCAATTACGTATGATTCTTTCAACTTTTGAGGCCTCATATTTATCTTTGGTCTAAAATCTAATGACACAAAACTCCTATCTGCTCCAGAATCAAATAGTACGGATGCATGATGATCGTTTAGGAGAAACGTACCTGTAACTACATCTGGGTTCTGTCTTGCTTCTTCCGCTCCAATTTCAAATACCCGACCTCGTGCTTGATTTCCTTGGTTCCCTTGATTTGCTAGTTGCGGTTGCCTAGTGTCTGGCCTCCAATTCTGTCTTGGGCACCTGTTCCTGAAATGATCTGTGCTCCCACATTCATAACATGCTCTCTTCTCACCAACCCTGCAATCCTTCGCAACATGGCCTCTCCTGTTGCACTTGAGACAAGTAATGCATTTCCCTTGATGATGATTATTACATTTATCAGACTTCAGGTACGTCCCTTTTCCTTTATCTGTTGCCGATGCCTGAATTCCATAATTTCCTGACGTTCTTTGCTCCTTGCCCGTCCTCTTTCCAAACTGTCTCCTTGCAGGTTCATCCATCTTCCTTTTTCCTAATGCCTTGTCTGTTCTAAACAATCCAGAACGAGTAGCGTTATTGGTGAGTCTGGTTGCCAAACTCACCGCTTGCTGTAGGGTTTTCGGGTCTGCCGAAGTAACATCTTCTCGTATTACAGGAGATAAACCCCAAACATATCTATCGATTATGTTTTCTTCAGGTGTTACCAAATGTGGTACCATTTTCGCCAACTCATGAAAACGGGCAGTATAAGAGTCTATATCATTCCTTTTCATCTCGTGATTCCACAACTCTGCTTCCAACTTCTGAATTTCACTCCTTGGGCAATATTCTTCCTTCAACATTCTTTTGAAATCTTCCCATGTAAGGCTGTTTGCTACTTCCCGACCTCTAGTTTGCACTTGAGTGTTCCACCAAGTCAATGCTCGCCCTTGAAATAAACAAGTAGCAAACTCTACTTTGTTTCCTTCCGTGCATTTGCTGATGTGGAGGACGGACTCCAAACTCTCAATCCAGGCTAATAAACCGACAGCTCCTTCAGTTCCGTGGAATTCTTTAGGATTACAACTCCTAAAGGATTTATACGTACATCCCCTGTCTCCAGATCCCTGGTTGTTATTTTGATTAGCGTTTAAACTAGCTACTACTTGGCTAACAATACCTGGTACCGCTGCCATGAGCTGTTCGGATACCAATCGTGCAACATCGGGATTTTTCTTCTTGGAGGCATTGATCTAAAACACAATGGTTCAAATTGAATTTCGATCAGATTTCTATTACTAATTCCGATCTAATTCTACTTACTAAGCTCAAGCTTATAATATATTGTACGTCTAATATCAATCAACTAGACATAAAATCAAGAAATATACAATGAAACATGGATATCTTTCATAAGCATAACACAAATCATTCATCACAAGTTTCAAAATACAAATCCCAAAAGATAGCAAATTGTTTACAACTTAAAATAAACAAGACCGAAATAAAAGTGTTTTTAATCCAAAAGCTTTGCCTAAACAGGTTTACTAATGCATTACCAACCAAATCAATATTCCTAATAGGATCACCAGAGCTCCTATCACCCACTCTAGGTAAGTGTGCATCCTCCGAACCGCCAACCTAGCATCAAGGGCAACCTTCATGACTCTATTCGTAAACTCGTCATGTGTGTGCAAGACCGTTATGATGTCGTCTATGGATTGCCGATAATGGTCCAACATATGCCTGTGGAGCTCTACTTCATTAGCCATCCCTGAGGTCCAGGCACGCTCCAACGTGGTCATACCCTGTGGCTGTGGTACAGGGACTCCTATAGCCGGGGGAGGAGGAGTAATACTTCGTGACCGGGATCGTGACTGTGACGGTTCCCTCGAAGGTACGGCAGGAACTGTAAAAGTCACACTCCGACAAGGGAGAACATGCTTTCGAGCGGTTCTTATCGTCCTCGGCCCTCGAGATGTACCCTCGCCGGCGGGTGAAGGTACATGCATAGGAGTAAGTGATCGAGCGGAGGAGTTAGCGGTATCCTCCTCGTAGCTATGCTCGGATGGGTCATAAAAATAAAAAGGTATTTATATGGGAATTAAGGGGGGGGGGGGGGGGGGGGCGGACAAGCCTATGGGCCCCACTCCAAGCCCATTTTTTTTGTTTAAAAATAAATAACACAAGCCCAAGAGATAAAATACCCATCTTTTTCTCAATTTTTGGCCTTTTTCTCAAAAATATAAGTCCAAAATGGTTAAATTCAATTAAAAATAAAAAAAAATTATTTTAGATACTTTAAAAGTTCATATTTTATAATAATTGGGTATAAACTAGAGCATTTGACACTATTTCGGACGTTTCAAACAGTCAAGGGTCAGAACCGGGCTTTATAAGCATCTACCAGAAATTCTAAATTTTTTCGGTTAATCTAATTTATCTAACTCTTAATTCTTATAACTAATCTATAATAAACACTAATAAACTTAATAGAAGCTAACCTGAAAGCTCGAATTTTGACAGTTGTCACAAACATGACATAAGATGGCATCTGTGCTAGGGCATCTGCAAAAGGAATGTTAAGGTGCAGTTTTTTAAATACTTCAAGAAATTTTGCATAATTAACATCCACTAGTACAAAAATTGCTTTTTGTGACGGTTTCGAAAAAACTGGTTTGTAACGGTTTGGTCAAAACTGTCACAAAAAGTCGTAGAAAAACTTAGAGAATTATTTTTAGTAACGGTTTTTCTACAAAAGTGTTACTATTACAAAACATCTAGAAGCATAAAGCAACGTTTTAGGAAAAGCGTTATAAAAAGGTCTCCTATAGTAACGGTTTAGGATGGTTTTGAAAAACCATTACTTTATATTGTGACGGTTTTTAAAAATTGTTACCATAGAGGACCCTTCAGTAATGGTTTTTATCTAAACCGTTGCTTTATGTTGTAACGGTTCTAAAAAACCGTTACCAAAACTAAATTATATATAACAACGTTTATATGAAAACCGTTTCCGATAGTCACCAAGTTCTATGGCGATGGTTTTACAAAATCCGCGTCCCAAAAAGGTAGTTTATGGTAACAGTTTTTGAAAAAAAAATTACGTCACCATATATCATGATAAAGTAACGATGTTAAAACATTTATGTCACCATATCTCAAGCTACGTTTGACGGTTTTGAATAATTTGTCACTAAATGTCATGCTATGGTGACGTTTTAATTACGTTACTATATATCATTCTACGGTAATGGTTTTAAAAAATAAATGTTACTGTATATTATGTTATAGTGACGATTTAAAAAAAGTAAAGGTCACAACTGTGACGGTTTAGTATAACGAACGTCATTTATATGTCACGATAAGGTGGCGATTTGAATAATAAACATCAACGAATGTCATGATATGACGATGATTTTTGTATGAATAAATGTAACCACATGTCATGCTATGGTGATTGTTTTAAATAATAAACGACGGGTTTGAATAATAAACGTCATCGTATGTCATGTTATGATGACAACTATGAAAATTAAATCTTGTGATACCTTATGGTACGATGGCGGTTTTAAATATAAATGTCGCCACACGTTATGTTATAGTGACAGTTTTTGAAAAATAAACGTCACTGTGTGTCAAGTTACATTGATGATTTCAAATAAATTATGTCACCGTATGTCATGCTACGGTGACAGTTTAGAAAAATAAACGTTACCATACGGCATGCTATAGTTACGGTTTTTGAAAAATAAATGTCATCGTACATTATGCTATAATAATAAACGAAATTTTATGTTATGGTAAAATGATGATTTTGAATAATAAATGTCACTGTATGTCATGCTAAGGTGACAATCTTTAAATATAAACGTCATAGTACGTCATACTATTGTGATGATTTCGAAAAATCTATGTCATGCTATATTGACCTTCTTGAATGATAAAAGTCGCGATATGTGATGTCACGGTGATAGTTTAAAATGATAAACATCACCGCATGTCATTCTACAGTTACGATTTTGATAAATTATGTCATTGTGTGCAGTGATGGACCCAAAAAAAATCCAAACGGTTGTACCTTTTAACTATAAGAAAAAAATGTCGAAATATTTTTCATCATATTATAATTGGTCTATTAGTTGGTTCATTGATTTTCAAATGTAAGATCTTAAGTCTTTTATCGTGAATTTTCTTTAGAAACATAATAAATATGAAATTAAAAGCAAAAAACTAAGAAAATGAGGCTTGCACGATTTGAACTTGGGTCTTGGGTGTAGGAAAAGGCTTGCTAACCAACTCTACCAAAAAAAATTTGTGTTTATTTTGTAGTTTTAAAATATATATGGTGGCACACAGCAAAACGATACGATTGCACCTCTTAGGAATCCAAATATTTTACCTTCGCCGGAGAAATAATACGGTGACCCGTGCCACCCTGGGCACTACTGTAGGTCTGCCCCTGATCGTGTGCCATGATGGTGACAGTTTTGAGAAATTTCATACCACATGTCCATGATACGTTAACGGTTTTGAGAAATTTACGTCACCGTTTGTCATGATACGGTGATGGTTTGATGAACCTATGTCGTTGTATGTCATGACACAAATACAGTTTTGACGTCACCTACGAAGTGGTGGTGGGCACGGCCTAGTAAAAAAAATCTGGTCCAGTCAATTTTGATTCATACATCGGGTGGATATGTTATTCTAACTAATATTCCACTTTTTTTCTTTTTGGTACATAATTTTAAATTTTATAACACATATTTGGTCGACAAAAAAAATCAAACGAACAAAAAAGTTGACCTAGAACCAGTCCAGTCTCACCCGCTTCGTCAAAATGTCTACCTTGGTTTTTTCCTGGTCCAAATAACTCTCTCCCTTGGACTAGTTCGACTTAAATATCTTGATATGTACACGGTTCGACTTAAATCATCCTGATCTGTACACAAACAGTTGCTATTTGCACCATTGAGACTCGACAAAAAAAGCCCGCTCCAGAATGGTGAGTGAATAAAAAAATGGCGATGAATAAAAAATAAAAAAGTAAAAACATAAAAAATAAAATATCTTAAATTAAATGAATATTTTTTTAAGTTTGTCAACGAATGATTGTGTATGTTTCTTTAAATATTTTAATAAAATATTTTAACAAAATTATAAAAAAAATATGATCTCTTAAATTAAATTATTATTAAATAACTTAAGTGAAAAAAATTAAAAAATAACTTATAAACGTAAAATTTAAAAGTTAAAATAATTAACGGACCTAGGTTATTAAGTCTTAAAATGTATTTTAAAAAACAAAAATTAAAATTAAAAGCCTAGTTGGTGACTCTAGCTCAATTAAATATTAAAGTAAATTTTTTTTTTGAAATGAATATTAAAGTAAATTTTAAAAACCAAAAATATAAGAGCTCAATAAATCTTAAATTAGATTTTAAAAACCAAAACTAAAAATTAAATATCTAGCCAGAGGCTCGAACTAAGAATCTCGTGTATAATTGTTTGGCGCTTTTACCAATAAAACTAATACTGTTTTTGGTTTATATCATGTGTTGTGGTTTATATATACTAAGTTTTATGATAAAATTACAAAAAGAATTATCGAATACCCTCAAAAATTGGAGGCTCTGTATGGCTACACAGCAGTACACTTCCAGGGTCAGCCCCTGACTACTATATATACGTGTGTATATATATATATATATCGTATATATAGCATCAGTATATATATATTGTCCTAGAAATTTTTTAATACGGTGACACCATACTAAATAGGCGAAAAATGATTATACAAAATACGGTTTCTTTCAACGTGCCTTTATGTTTTTACTGACAGTCATATCTTTCGATGTGTTTTCAACCTATGTCTACCATTTCGAGGTTTTTTTTTAACTTTTTTGCTTGATTTTGCTTGATTTTAAGGGATTTTTATGTTTTTTATCCATTTCGAGGGACTTTTTTGGCTTTTTTTTGTTGATTTTAAGAGTTCTTTTTTGAAAATCTTAAGCTTTTTATTGATTTCAGAATATTTTTTTCGGTTATATTTTGTTAATTTCAAGTGTATTTTTCCGGTTTTTAGTATTTGATATTGATTGTCTTTAATAACTAAAAGGAAATTAAAAATAATTTTAGAAAATTTAATGATTAAATTTGAAATTAATAGAGTGTTTATTAAATTTTTATTTAAGTACGAAATTAATAGAGTATTTATTATGTCATTAATTGTTATATAGAGTTGCTACAAAAAAAAAATTATTTGCATCAAGTGGGAATTGAACATGCAACCTTCTCTATAGGAAGTCTTAAATAATTTAAGAGCAGCCATAAAATTATACGGTGGCACCGCTAACAAATCGAAATTTTTTATCCTTCGATGAGGATATAATAATAATACGATGGCCTGTGTCACCGTGTGAACCACTATAGGTCCGCCCCTGATGATATGTATGTTATACCTGTACTCTTTATGCATGTATGTTCACTAACGTATGTTATACCTGTACTCTTTATGCATGTATGTTCACTAACGTATGTTATATTTATTGCATCATGATACCTATCAAAACCCATTGTAGTTCACTAAGAGTCGTTAAAATTTATCAAGACCTATTGTAGTTCACTAGGAGTCGTTAAAGCCCATCAAGGCCCGTTATAGTTCACTAAGAATCGTTAAAGCCATCAAGGCCCGTTATAGTTCACTAAGAATTGTTAAATCCATCAAGGCCCAATGTAGTTCACTAACAGTCGTCGAAACTCATCAAGTCCCATTGTAGTTCATTAAAGGTCGTTAAAGCCATAAAGGCCCATTGTAGTTCACTAAGGGTCGTTAAAGCCATAAAGGCCCATTGTAGTTCACTAAGGGTCGTTAAAGCCATAAAGGCTCATGGTAGTTCACTAAGAGTCGTTAAAGTCTATCAAGGCCCATTGTAGTTCACCAAGAATCGTTAAAGCCTATCAAGCCCCATTGTAGTTCAATAAGAGTCGTTAAAGCCCATCAAGGCCCAATGTAATTCACTAAGAGTCGTTCACAACAAAATTTGAGTTTGCATTTGAACTTTCCTCTATATGCACTTCATGGTTTTTTATTTTTTTGAATAACTTTTTTCATTAAATGTTTAATATGATGAAATTGTTTCATATAATTTATTTTCTTCATGAAATTATTTCATATATTTTTGTTTCTATATGAAATGAAATTGTTTCATGTATTTCTCATTTTGATGAATATTGTTTCTTATATTTTTGATTAATCGATTCTCATGTGTTCTTGATGAAATTTTTTCACATATTATTAACTAATCAACCCTCATAATTAAAAAAAATGAAAAAAGTTTAAAAATTGATTGGTTGAATAGAGTTTGTACGGTTTGTACGAATTACTTGGTTTGTAATGGATATCTCCCTTATATATACGGTTGGTACCTGTGAGAAATGAATTTATGGTGAGAAAATATCTCACCTTTGGATGTACAATCGTATAAGATACACCAAGAGGCATCCGATCAATCCCCGTATCAAGCGTGATTCGTGTGTGGGTATTTAGATTAAAAGTGATTAAGGGTCAATATATATTATTACGTTTCTTACCTTAATTTTATTTCTCATGTTATACCATACCTATATAGAAGAAATTTAAAATGTGAATTCAAATTTGGTTGGAAACGTGAGGACAAATAAGAGTGTGACACGTGTCAGAATGTAGATTATTCAAACTGGATATATAAAGAAATATTCAGACTAAGTATAATATTTATTCAGTCTGAATAATGTTTGTCCAGTCTGAATAATGCTTATTCAGTCTGAATATTTATTTGTATATTCGAACTGAATATGACACGTGTCACGTTGTTATTTTTCCCACGTTCACAACCAAATTGAGTTCTCTTTTGAACCGGTCCATATATATATATATATATATATATAGAGAGAGAGAGAGGGAGGTTCAGGAGAAAACACTAAAAAAAGAGAAAAGTGAAGAACACCCTGGGAGGCCGCCATCTGGTAACATGCATTTGTGCATATGCACTAATGCATCTTTATGCATCGATGCATAAACATGCATTAGTGCATATGGACAAATGCTTTTGTGCATTATGCATTAATGCATCTTTATGCATTGATGCATAACGTCCAGATGACGACCTCCCAGGGTGTTCTTCAGTTTTCTCTTTTTTTTAGCGTTTTTCCTTGAACCTGACCCTATATATATATATATATATTTATATTGAATTCAAAATATTAGTACCTATAAATTAACAAAAATTTGAGTTGCTAAAAAAACAAAAATCCCCAAAACATTTCCCTATGATTTCCCCCCAATTTTTCCCCCTCGTTTACACGCATTCGTCTGCCCCCTTTTTCCCCTAAATTATTTTCAAACCCTTAAGCACCCTCTCATTTCAATCCCCAAAATTCTCACTTCCCTACCTAATATCGATTTCTCCAGAAACAACAACCATCTTGATCGCTTTTCTTTCTTTATCCATCGCTGTGGCTTTGCCGGTGCTGCAGGTACACTACAACTCTCTCTCTCTCTCTCTCTCTCTCTCTCTCACTCTTTCACTTATGAAATCAATATGTAACCTAATTGTATTTGACTATTAAACGAGATTTGTAATTATAACGCAGACTTTGAGCTTTTTGGCTTCAAATGAAAGCGAATTAAGTAATGTTGTTTGTTTGCAGATCATCATGGAACACGAAGGTTGACTTTTGGAAAGATCCAACGAGTCCGTCTAAGTGGAAGGAAGAGCATGTGAGTCTTTATTTTTGTGAATATGTGATTTTAATATGATGATTAACTGTTTATACTTTGAGATTATTGATGGTTTTAGGGTTTTCATATGATGATGGTTTTTAAAAAAATTGATTTTTTTGTTATTTGATTTGTATTCTTTTGGAATTTGATTTCATTTTTCCTAGGGTTTAGGCCAAAAAATTAGTTGTGACTTGTGTTGTGACAATGGAGTTGGAAGTTAAATAAAAAATAAAAATTATGAAATACTTGATTTGTTTAGTGACTTTTAAATATAAATTCTTCAGATTTATATTGTGTGTTTCATGAGATGCTGCATGATTGTGACATATATTTTACCATCGGAATTATCCTTAGGAACCCATACCTATTTTGCTTCAAATTGAAGTTGCAGTAAATCTAAGTTACAATGAAAGATCTCCATGGACTCATGATTTTTGTGTTTGTTATTTATTATGTTTTCATTGGTTTACAACACTATTCTTATGCAATGATCTAATAAGGTGTAAATTCAATTCACACAGAACATTTTTCTGCTAATATGCAATTTCTTTTTACTTGTCTGTGGCAAAGCCACGCCACGATTCCAGTAGTTCATTCAACTCTCACACACGACAACAACCAGAGGTCATGATCTTCCAGGTGATCAATTCGCTCCTTTTCTCATCGATCATCTCTTCCAATTTCTTCTTTCTTTTTCTTTAATTTATGTAATACATAGGTGTTATGTGGTTTAATTTGAGTTGGGGCTTGTGTTTGCTGAAAATGCAGGATTTCCTTATGGTGTTAAGTCACTTGTTCCTTACATTCAACAGGTACATCTCTCCCTTTCCATTTTCATCTTCTAATCTAGCTACTAATATTTGGTCTTGTAGTTGTATTAACAATATTCCTTTAATTAGATTGCTATATTCAACTGTATTTTGGTTCTGAGAAAACAATTCCATACATATCAACTCTAATTTAATTTATGATTGTTGTGTTATTGCTAATATAACAAATGGAAAAAATAGAATGTAAGATTGATCTAGTATTTTATTGTAGCTTTTGGGTTTCATTGTTGTCTTTAGAAAAAGGCAATGCTATTCAGTTCTAAAGAATTATGCATTGCACTAGAATTGTTCTTTAATCACTTCCCCAATAACTTAAATAGGTGTTGAACTGATGATTACTGGAGGTTCTAAACTTCTAGACTTATAACTGGTCATTATCTTATTATTGTTGTTTTAATATTGCTTACGACCATAGTGCTTATTCATAGTGCTGAATCATAATTGTGATTTTTCTTAATCATAGTGCTTAATGCTTACGACCGTAGTTTTTTGGTTTCATTGTTGTCTTTATATTGCTTACGACCATAGTGCTTAATCATATCTAGTCATTACCCATTTTGATATGCATGTGTTCTTGCTCGACCACCCTCAGTGATCTGCATTAAACTTGTATATTTATTTGAAATCATTGTAACTTCATCAGCTTAAACCACATATAGGCTATAGATTCAAGGTTGGACTGTCTTTTAAGCTTCTATAAATGTTAAATTCAGTTTTAGTCTGAAATTTTTGATCCTACAAGATATAAGGTTTGTATAGGCGTTTGAGATTATGCTAATATTATAACAAGTTCTAATATGAAGTTTACTGATTGTTTAGATTCATTTAAATGAAGAATTTTTATAAGTACATACAAAGACTGCTAATGGCATTAATAAGAAAATATTTACCATAAAGTCAGAGACCGAACATATTTTTTTTTATACGGTGGCACCACACAACATAGACAAATAATAAAAAAAATACGATTTTTATCGACGTGCCTTTATGTTTTCACTAACGGTCAATAATTTTCGATGTGTTTTTAACCTAATTCTACCATTTCGGGGGTTTTTTTTAAAGTTTTTCGCTTGATTTTGATAGATTTTTTAGTATTTTTTATCGATTTCGAGGGACTTCTTCAGTTTTTTGGTTGATTTCAAGAGTTTTTTATTTTAGGAAATTTTAAGCTTT
Source organism: Silybum marianum (assembly GCA_036898165.1). Classification (NCBI taxonomy): domain Eukaryota; kingdom Viridiplantae; phylum Streptophyta; class Magnoliopsida; order Asterales; family Asteraceae; genus Silybum; species Silybum marianum. The sequence goes on along the minus strand of CM072540.1, from coordinate 5,292,608 downwards.
TTATTGATTTCGAGAGATTTTTCGTTTTTTTTATTTCAAGAGTTTTTTTTCCGGTTTTAGTATTTGATATTGATGATCTTTAATAACTAAAACGATACGGTTGCACCACTAACAAATCCAAAAAATTTACCCTTTGATGAAGATATAATACGGTGGACCGTGCCACCGTGTGAACCTCTATTAGGTGATAGGTCTGCTCCTACAGAAACTAGATACGGCTGGAAACTGGCACAAACCATTGTAACCGTGTACACGATAAATATGGTTTCATTATCAAATGTATATACGATTAAGCTCTTCTTTTTCTGGTTGATGCAGATTGAGATAGTTTACAATTATAGTCGAGAGGATCAAAACTGAAAGTAATATGGGATTCGTGGCAATAAATCAAGGTTAGAATTAAACTGATCATATGCCTTATAAGAATTGTTCTCTTGGATTGGTACTAAATACTTGATCTTCAAAAGAAAAATGCTTTTATTAAAATTTCTTATGGATTGCATCTGATGGTTGTAGGAATACAAAGAGAGATTCAAGAAACAATTACATGATATGACAGATTGCAGTAGCTGTTGAGAAGTTGGAAAACATCGGGCTTTGGAAGAAGCCAATTTGTTGCCAAGAAGTGCTCCAAGATATATGAGAACGATGTTGTCCAGTGTCCTTTATCGTTCTAAAACTGGAGTATGATATGAAGAAATAATAAGCCTTTTCGGACACAACCGACCTCTCGAAAAAGCTTATCGATTATGAAACACTTATATTATGAATTAAGTCTTGCTTTCGATATCAACGGACTTGTCTTGCTTTCGATAATGTACCGAAAGCAAATAAAATTTTAATTGAATATTAATTTTTTTTTAAATATTCAAATTACCGACGTATTACCATCTATCGGTAACTTAATTATGTATATATATATATATTATTTTTTTACGTTCGTCGGTAATCCATTGGTAAAGAGCGTCGTCGAATCTGTCGGTTATATCCGTCGTGAAGCCTTTTCTGACGCCCCTTTACTGACGGACTTTTGGCGGATCCGGCCATTAACGGCGGGTTTGTCAGTTGGTAATGGTCTTTTCTCTTTTAGTGACGGTGACTATATTAGAAAATAGATGTTACTATATGTTATGCTATGGTGACAGTTTGTGAATATAGACGTCAAAGTATGTTACGCTAAGGTGATGGTTTTAAATAATAAACATCATGGTATGTCATGCTACAGTGACAATTTTAACAAATAAACGTCACCATACATCACCTTACATAAATGGTTTTGACAAATAAACATCACTATATGTCACTTTACAGTGACGATTTTTTGCAAAATAAACGTCATTGTAGGAGCTACTATGATGACGGTTTGAGTAATGAAGGTCATTTTAGGCACTCTACAGTGACATTTTTAAAAAATTAACGTCACCGTACGTCCTACTATGGTAATGATTCGAGAAAATAAATGTCACCATATTTAATGCTATTGTGACGATTTCAAATAACAAACATCATTGTATGTTGTGTTAGAGTGACGATTTTAAGAAATAAATGTCACTTAATGTCATGATGCAGTGATGGTTTTTGGATGTAAACGTCAATGTAGGTTGTGTTATGGTGACAATTTTTAAAAATAAACGTTACCGTATGTCATGTTACAGTGACGACTTTTGTATAGAAACGTCAACACATGTAATGTTACAGTGACTATTTCGAGAAATAAACGTCACCATACGTCATGCTTTGTGACGATTTTAATAATGAATGTCATTGTATGTCATGCTACAATGACAATTTTAATAAATCAACGTCACCGTATGTCATGCTACAGTGATGGTTTTAAAAACAAATGTCACTGTGTGTCATGCTACGACAACGGTTTTAAGAAAAAAAACATTTTTTGTGTACATTTAAGGTGACGGTTTTAAGCTATGGTAATGGTTTTTAATGTGATTTGGTTACATTTTTTAAACGTAACCAAAAGTGTATCAAAAGTGACGGCAACTACGGTGACGATTTTTATGTCCACAAAAACCGTTGCCGTATACATAGGGTGACGGTTTTTAACCGCCACTTTAGAACATTTTTGTACTAGTGATCATCCTTATAGGATTTCAATCGATTAGGATATGGCACCCTAGGTGTAGAGGACTTCCCTGTTGACTCTGAGGATTTGGCTTCCGTTGTCTTCTCTTTCTTCATCATCACTATTCTCTTCTTCGTTGTCTCCCTTCTTTCTCTTCTTTGTGGGATCCACAGGTGTGTCTCTAGTGGGATATGGAATTAATTCCTTTCCACTCCTCAGTTGAATGGCCTTGCAATCATATGTTCTTTTTTCCGGTTGACTTGGTAATTGGCCCGTTGGCCGATTTTGAATTGTTTCGGCTAATTGCCCGAATTGTCTCTCTAAAACTTGGATGAACGCTGTATTGTGATCAGTTGTGGCTTTCATGCTTCCCACAGAGACAAGTTGCTGAAAGTAGATGTCAACTCTCCCACATGGCTATCCATCTTAGACATGAACTTCATCATCATGTCTTCCATTTCCGGTTTCTTGTCTTGAGTTGATGGTTCTTCAGTTCTCCTCTGCTGATAACCTGGAGGACGGTAAACATTGTTAGAATTAGAAGAAAAAATGTTACTTGAAAACTGTTGCTGTTGTCCCGCATTTTCCTTGGGTTGACTCCAGGAAAAGTTGGGATGTTTCTTCCACCCTTCATTTTAAGTATTGGAGAAAGGATCATTCCGTGGTCTGTTCCTATTTTGCATAAACTGCACTTGCTCCTGTTGGCCTTCATCAAATGGGGTGGTGTTTGAATGGCATTTCCATTCAATTGGCTAGTGAGGGCAGCCACTTGAGCCTTCAATGCTCTCATTTCTTCTGTTTCTTGGACACTAGCCACCCTCCGAACCGCTGACCTTGGAGTGACATAATTATGCTCAGCTAGGTTTTCAATAAGCTCAAGTGCCTCATCATAGGTCTTATTCATTAAGGCAACTCCGGCTGCAGCAGTAACATCATTCTTGTGTTGGGGTGTAGACCACTAAAGAAGGTCTGAATGACCATCCATCCATGAAGTCCGTGATGAGGACACTTCCTCAACATGTCCTTATATCTCTCCCATGCTTCATAAAATGTCTCAGCTTCCCACTGAGCAAAGTGAGTAATCTCAGACATCAATTGAGCAGTACGTTCCGGAGGGAAAAAGTTCTGAAGAAAGGCAGCAGACATTTGATCCCATGTAGTTATTCTATGTGTCAGCTCCTGGATCCAAATAAGAGCCCGATCCCTCAAAGAGATTTCGAAAAGACGAAGTCGGATTGCATCATCCGAGACGCCATTCATCCTGAAGTTATTGCAAATCTGTTCAAAAGACCGGATATGACCATAGGGGTCTTCAGACTGTGAACCACAAAATTGCCTTTGTTGCATCAACTGGATAGTGCGAGGTTTGATTTCATAAGTGAGTGCCCCAATGGTGGGCATCCTCACTCCAGCAGTGGCAACATTGATTGTTGGGCTAGTAAAGTTCTTCATTGGAATCCGTGGTGGTTGTTAAAGATTTCCATCCGGATTTCCACCCGGATTTCCGCCTGGATTTCCACCCGGATGTCCGCCTGGATTGTTGTTATTCATCTCTCGTAGCTTTCTTGCTTTTGCTTCTTTTGGTAATTCACGTGCGGTTCTTTGGATTTCTGGATTATAAGGCTCTAGACTTGTGCTTCGAGAACTTCTTAGCATACGCTAATTAGTACCTGAAATACAATGTAAAGAAATTGTTAACCCAAAGTGAAAATAAAATACTAAGAAATAAAATGTCCAATGTAATAATGACTATAGCTGGTAGTGGTATCAATGTTGCACTAGTTCCCTGGCAGCGGCGTCAAAAACTTGATAGGTGGTTTTTACACCCCCTAATTCTTACCGCAAGTGTACGGATCAAATCAAGCAATACAGTACCAAGTACGAGATCGAACCACAGAACTAGGACACTGAGTATCATAATGACTATGACAATTATTAACTGAACGATCGAAATTTGGATGAGTTGGTTTTAATCTAATAATAGCTGTAATTAAACTTAAGAAGCTGACTAAGCAAATAAACACGGAGGGTTTTTAAGATAAGATAACAGAGGTTGGGAGTTGGGTTCAGATTAAGATTTTCACTCTCTTTCAAGACATAAAAAGATTTAAACCCAAAATCGCTTGCGATATCTCTCGATATAAACAATTAAATTCAGGAATCATTAAAAGATTTAGATTGTTGACAACACTAAGTCTTACTTAGAATATCTCTATTCGAGTAAGTCTTAGGTATATGATTTTCAATTCCTTATTAAAGCAATTCTTACTCAGAAACAACTTTAAACAAATAAATCAATTGACAGGTGATCAAACTGACAAAAACATTAAACATAAAAAAATCATATGCTTCTATTAATAAGAAAACTGAAAGAGTTACAACGATAATGTAACAAATCAAATATCAAACCCTAACATCCCCCAACCCCCAACACATGAAGATTAGTTCATGCTTGGTGCAATAGAAAACAAAGCAATAAAAGAAATATTCATGGATCTTGACATAACAATAAGTGAAAAGTCTAAAAACATAAAAAGTCCTCTCTTGATGTATCTTCACGCACAAGTACAATGTAACTTCCTTTACTCCGGAATCCGTAAAGCACCTTTGATGTTGTCAGCCTCCAAAAACCAGACCCTCTTCTCTCTCAATAGCCTCCAGCCGTCAGTTCTGATGTCTATCCGAAAACATAACCCTAGATCTGCAGCAGCCGCCAATAAAAAGGAGGTCGACAGCAAGTTACGCGGCTCCGCCCGCGGTTTGAAACCGTGGGGAAGGTCGCGCGTGTCTGAACAGGGCCGCGGCTTGAGGTCGCGGCATTGGTCGCGTAACTCACTGTCTGGTTCTGGTTTCTTCATTTTGCTCATACCCAATTGGCCCCGGATGACTAGTATTTCTTTTCGCTGTAAAAGTCGGGTTTTTCTTCAATAAATGATTACTATTTCTCTTGCATGTGAGATTCCTGAGAGTCTGTACACACTCGGTGAAAATTGTTAAAAACACGCTTTATCTGCTCGAACACAAGTCAAAGGCATCGGTATTTAGTTAAAGAATAACGCCAATCTTTGGCGTTATCATCCACGTACAAATATTTTTCTTTTAAGAGATATTTAGAAAGGGTATCATACCAAGCTCGGGGAGCTTGTTTTAACCCGTAAAGAGTTTTTTCAAGTTTAAAAACATAACCAGGGTGTTTAGGATCAGAAAACCAGCGGGTTGTTCAACATAAACTTCTTCATTCTGTTTACCTTTTAGAAAGGAACTTTTAACATCCATCTTAAAAACTCTAAAGTCTTTATGGGCAGCATAGGCTAAGAAAAGTCAAATGGCTTCTATTCTAGCATCAGGAGCAAAAGTTTCATCATAATCAATACCTGCTTTCTGTCTGTATCCCTGAGCAACAAGTCAAGCCTTGTTACGAGTTACAGTGCCATTTTCATCTAGTTTGTTTCGAAACACCCATTTGGTTCCTATAACAGTCTTACCAGAAGGACGAGGTACAAGACTCCAAACTTTGTTTTTCTGAAACTCAGTTAGGTCTTCTTGCATAGCACTGACCTAACTTGGATCAGTTATAGCTTCATCGATCTTTTTAGATTCGGTTAAAGAAATAAAGTTTACAAAGAGACATATATTACCCATACCCCGTCGGGGTTTAATACCTGTACATGGATCACCGATAATCTGATCGATTGGGTGATTTCAAGTCCATCATTGAGCAGGTAATTGAGGAGATTAGTCAACAGATGATTCAGCGACTTGTTTAGGGAGAACGAAATATGATTCAACGATAGGTTCTTCAGCATTTCTTATCATCCCTGGAGGAGATCCGGAGGGATTTGCTTTCTCTTGAGTAGAGAGCGGAACTTGATTATTCACTGATGAATCACCGATTGAAGATTCAGAGGGAGGAATCTGATTTTGAGGAGTAACGTCTATCCCTGAAGAGGAAGGATCATTACTATTGTTAAAGGTGGGATGAGGTTAGGACCATCATCATCATTATTTTCAGTAACAAAAGGTGTACTGAAATAAGATCCAGGTTCCCTATAGTGAGACTTCATCCAACTATTCAGCTCCCCGCCGTCTTCAGGGACAGGAATAGAATTTGTTGAGCGAGATTCATCAAAGTTAACATGCATGGTTTCTTCTACGTGTTGTCTTCTTTTGTTGAAGACTTTGAAAGCCTTAGATATAGAGGAGTACCCAAGAAAGATTCCATCATCCGCCTTTGGATCAAATTTTTCTAAATGATCTCTATCATTTAAGATGTAGCATTTACATCTGAAGATATGTAAGTAACTCAGTGAGGGCTTTCTTCCATGAAAGAGTTCATAGGATGTCTTCTTGAATCTTTTGACTATCAGGGATCGATTTGGAGTGAAACATGTAGTGTTAAATGCTTCAGCCCAAAATTGAGTTGGTAGATAAGATTCGCTGAGAATTGAGCGAGCGGCTTCAATGATCGTTAGATTTCTTCTTTCTGCAACATCATTTTACTGAGGAGTCCTCACTGATGAGAAATTATAAGAGACTCCTTTTTCCTCAAAGAAGCTAACCAAGGTACTGTTTTTGAATTTAGTGACATGGTCACTTCTCAAGGAGCAAACATAGAGATTGTTCAGGACTTCCATTTTCTTGATAAAGGAAATAATTTCATCAAGTGTATCACCCTTGTAGCGAAGAAAGAATATCCAAGTGTACTTGGAATATTCATCAACAATCACCAGAGTGGAGGTCAAAATGGCACCAAATAGGTCATATTGAGCAATATTAGCACATATTGAGTTATTTGGGTACAATAGGTATAATGGTCCTATCCTTCCAAAAAGAGTCTAATTAGGTCGATTTTGATCGTGTTTCTTGACGTTTCTGTTGTTCTTTGAGTGTGTGGGTCCTCCTTACTGATTCTTGAGCCTTTCATCTGACCTTTGATTGTGTTTCTAAGAACTGATTGCAAAAGTCCATCGCCATGGGTTCAGCACCGTTTTTGCGGTCTTCGTTCCCCACCCGACTGTGTTGGGATTCTGGATTGGATCTTTTGTGATCTGCGTCTTGGCTTCAATTGAAGTTGAGGTGTAAGGGCGTTGAGTTTCGTGGAGGTGGGTAGTTTGTATAATTAGGGTTTCTCGACACCACTAGGTTTTCTGCGGGTTGTGGGTGATGGCGGCGGACAGTCGTATATGGGAGGATGGTAGCTTTGTGGCTGCACTATTTGCTTGGGATGATGGATGTGGAAGGCTGAGAAAGACGGCTGAAAGTGGGAATCAAGGTAGTCGGGAGAAGCAGACTGGGTCTAACCCTAGTTTGCATGAGGGTACGTTGCATGGGGAGACGACGGCTAGGGTTTTGGATGCGCCTGTGGATCGGGTGCATGTGGATCAAGCAGGTTGCATGGAGATTAAGACTGTTGGGGGAGATGGGTTTAAAGGGAATCGAAAGTCAGTATTTGGAAGACTTTCTGGCCTCGATCAAAATGTAGGAGGAAGAACGAAAGCGGGAGTTACTTATGCAGCGGTGGCTAATGGCGATGGTACTAAGACAGGTGGAAACCACTCGAATGTGGAATTGGAGTTCTTCCTAAACAAGGACAATGAGGATGTGGTTCACCTCCCAGTACAGCTCATTGAGGAAACTGGGAAGCTTGGGCGTACTATATATGGGTATTTTCTTTCTGCACGACCTGGCTTGCCTATAATTGCCAATACCATCAAACAATTGTGGGCAAAAGTTTGGGCTGGAGGAGGTAACTGTGAATAAATTGGGGTTCTTCTTTTGCACGTTTGCTAAGAAGGAGGGGGAGAATCAAGTTATGGAATCTGAGTTTTGGATGATTCATGGGATGCCATTGTTTGTGCGCATGTGGCAATCGGCCAAATTGGTGAAAAGAGAGGAACATAAGAGCTGCCCGATATGGGTAAAGCTTATGGATATCCCTAAGATTGCATTTTGTAGGGAAGGGATTAGTCGTATTGCTAGCCTTATTGGGGTGCCTATACCTATGAATGTACCAACTGCAAACTACTGTGACAAACCGTCTGGGAAGCTGTCTTTTGCTAGGGTTTTGGTGAATGTTGAAGCGTGTGGCAAGGCCAAGTTTCAAATAAAAGTGGCGATTCCAAATCTTGAAGGAGAATACGGCCGTCTAAACGTGGTGCGTGTGGAATATAGTGGTATCCCGAAACAATGCACCTTATGCTGCTATTTTGGACACGAGTTGAAAGAGTGTGCGAAGAAACCGGCCTCGTTAGGCGTCAAGGAGGGGAGTAATGGTTACTTCCATCGTGTTGATTCAAGGAAGGCGGCACATCATGTGGTTACTAATAAAGGTATGACTATTCAATCTAATGTTGTGTATAAAGAAATAAGGAGGGAGGAGAGGAGTGGGGTGGTGTGGAGGGGGGGACTGATAGGAGTAAATCGGGGAATGAGGGAAGTGAAGAGAATGGGGTCCTAGAAAGTGATGATATGCGTAGTCCTTCAGACTCTATGAGTCACTCTAGTGCGGAAGACGGGGAGTTTGTGGAGGACACCCCGAAGGAGTTGGAAAAAGATGCTTAGTTGGATAGCTTGAAATCTCCGACAAAAGGGAATATTCAACAAATCCCTTCAAATTGGAGGAGGGGAAAGTGGATAGCGTGAAAGCCCCTTCACAGGTAAGTTGTTTCCTGCTTTAAAACTTGCTTTTAAGATTCGAAATGATACACCCCATGTGCGTAAAAAAGACTCTACCAATCTGTTTGGGGTGCCGTCGGGGCTGGGAGATAAGGGAATAAATCTAGAAAAGGAGTTTGATACTGTGAAGGATGATAATGGGGTGGGATTGGAGGATGTGTATGGGGAAGGATTGGAAACTACTTTAAATGTTTAAGTTCGAATCTTGGAGTATAAGGGGACTTAATAGTCCTGTAAAGCAATGAGAAGTGAAATAGTGGGTCAGGTCTTTTAGCCTGGATTTTTGTGGGATTCTTGAAACTCGGGTGGAGAGAAGGAAACTAATAGAAGTTAGTACTAACGTGTTTGGACATTGGCAGTGGGCCTCAAACCAATCTTTTTGTGAGGGTGGTACTAGAATCCTGGTGGGTTGGGACAGTGATAAAATGGAGGTTAATATTATGTCATCTTCGGATCAGTTAATGCACAGTCTATTCAGATTAAGAGTGGATGGGAGGTGTGTGCATGTGACGATGGTGTATGCTTCCAATAATATGGGGGAGAGGAGAAAGCTGTGGGATGAGCTTCGTATTATTCAGGGTGTGGTTGATGATAATGCTTGGCTGATTATGGGGGACTTCAACACTATTCGGTGGTTATCGGATAGTACGGAAGGCTGCTCTATGGGCACGGGGGATATGGTTGAATTTTCAGATTGTATAGCGGAGTTGGATGTGGATGATATAAGGTCTAGTGGACTACATTATACTTGGACCAGGAAACCGAAAGGGAATGATGGCCTTTTACGAAAACTTGACAGAGTCTTGATTAATCTTGGGTTCATGCAGGTGTTTGCAGATTCCATTGCTTAATTTCTCCCATTTGGTATTTCGGACCATTCTCCGGTGGTTACTTAGTTCCGGGGTGGAAATTCGGAGGTTCACCCATCCTTTAAATTTCCTAACCAGATAGTATCACATGAGAGTTTTTTGCAGGTGATTGAAAATGCATGGCAAGGGAGGGTTGATGGTGCTTTGATGTATGCTTTGACTCGTAAGCTTAAGGGTTTAAAGAAAACGATTAGGCAACTTTGCTCGCAACGAGGAAATGTGACCACTAGAGTCAATAAGTTACGTAAGGAGGTGGAGGTAGTCCAAACTGAAATGGAAAGAGACCCATTCTCAGTGGAATTAAGAGAGGATGTTGCTCTTTTGGTGTCGGTGTTTCAGCAAGCTCTTTGGGACGAGCAATCGTGGTATACACAAAAAGCGAAGGTGAGATGGTTGCAAGAAGGGGACTCCAATACAAGGTATTTTCATAAAGTGGTTCAAGAGAGGAAAGCTCGGGGCGGAATAACTTCTATTTTGGATAGCCAAGGTACGTTTTATGAGGGTGATGATGTCCCAGGCCAGTTCGTTTCGTTCTTTGAAGCCTTACTTGGCACTTCGCCTTTATGCTCAAAAGAAAACTTGAGTCCAGCGCTATTTGATAGAATTCTTACAACGGAGGAGTCTTGTGCTATGCTAATCCCAGTTACCAAGGAGGAGGTTAAGCAGACGATATTCAGTTTTCCGGGTGATAAGGCGCCAGGGCCGGATGGATACTCTTCGTGTTTCTATAAAAATGCATGGTCGGTTGTCGGGAAAGAAGTGGAATGTGCTGTTCAGGATTTCTTTTTTAGGGGCAAGCTATTGAAAGAGATTAACCACAATCTTATGTGCTTAGTTCCTAAAGGCACTAACCCACAAAAGGTGTCAGGTTATCGTCCTATCACGTTGTGTAATGTAATTTACAAATGCATTAGCAAAATTTTAGCAAATAGATTGAAGTCCTGTTTGAACAAGGTGATTTCTGAATCACAATCGGCTTTTATTCCGGGAAGGCGAATCTTTGACAATATTCTACTTGCACAAGAATTGATGCTAGGATATGGGAATAACAAAGGGCCGGCAAGATGTGCATTAAAGATTGACATACAAAAAGCCTATGATACAATTGATTAGAATTTCATGAGTGGTGTTCTTAATTGCATTGGTGTCCATCCATTCTTGGTACGTCTTGTTATGGAGTGTGTCACCAAAACTTCATACTCGGTTGTGGTGAATGGGAAACCCTATGGTTTTTTCCAAGGTAACAGGGGTCTGCGACAAGGAGATCCATTGTCCCCTTACCTGTTTACTTTGGTTATGGAGGTCTATTCGGCACTTTTAAACAAGAGGGTGAGAGAGGTTAATATGTTCACGTTTCACAAGGGTTGTGATAGATTTAAGATAACACACCTTTGTTTTGCAGATGACTTGTTAGTTTTTTGTCATGGGGATGTTAGATCGGTTCTTACTATCAAAGAAGCGTTGGTGGAATTCAGGATATGTTCGGGTCTTACTCCTAACGACTCTAAGAGCATGGTATACTTTTGCAATGTCCCAAGGGGTATAAAAGCTAGTATCTTGGAACTTTTATCATTTAGAGAAGGTACGTTACCTACTAGATATCTTGGTATTCCTCTTTCTGCCAAACGGTTGATTGTGGCTGATTATGCCAAGGTGGTGGATAATGTGAGGAAACGAGTTTGTAATTGGAAGAATAAATCATTGTCTTATGCAGGTATTGCAACTCATTATATTTGTGTTATCTTCAATTCAACTTTTCTGGATGCATGTGTTTCCTTTCCCTAAAACTACTATTAAAGAGTTGGAAAGGATTTTTAAAGGATTCTTATGGTAGTCCTTGGGTTCCTTTTATTGGAACTATGTTTCTATTTATTTTTGTTTCTAATTGGTCACAAGGAGATCTCCAAAAGGGAAAGGCAAAAGTTGCGTGGAAGTTGATATGCAAACCTAAGAATGAAGGTGGATTAGGAGTATAGAATTTGGCTGCTTGGAACATTGCTTTGCTTATTCCTAATATGTTTGACATTCTTACCAAGCGTAACTCCTTATGGGTGAAGTGGATCTATGAACATAGATTGAAAACAGTTGACTTCTGGGAGGTTGCGGTGCCACACAAATGTACGGCTGTTTGGAGGGAGATTCTTTTGTTAAGGGAGAAGTTGAGGAATTTTTTCCATGTTAGGGTGGGAGATGGCGGAACATTCCCAGCTTTATATTCTAACTGGTTGTCTTGTGGACCACTTAGAAACGTCATTACTCCTCGAATGTTTTCTAACTTAAGGTTGCCGCCACAAGCAACTATATATGATTTTTTGCAGGTAACGGGAGCAAGGTGGCCAATTAATTGGCTTGCTGAAAGTCCAGAAATGCATTTGATTGAACTCCCAAGAACGATTGAAGGAAGTAAGGATTGTCTCATGTGGACGGCAAATAATGAAGAACCTTCGGATTTCTCAGTCTCATGCGTGTACGATTCTATTCGTACAAGAGCAGATGTGAAGCCGTGGCACAAGATAGTGTGGACAAAACCGAGTATCCCGAAGCACTCGTTCGTGTTATGGTGTGCTATCCTTAATTGTTTGCCAACTCAAGATCGTATTTCTCAATGGAAGGAGGTTCCACCAGATTTGGTATGCCCTCTTTGCAAGACCACTCAAGACTCGATAAGGCACTTATTCTTCTCTTGCTCGTATGCTAAAATAATTTGGGAAGCTGTTAAAAGGGTTGGATCTATCCAATTACCGAATGATTGGGATGGAGTGTTACAAGGACTTCAAAGTTTGGACTCCAATGATCTTAGTATTCGTACCAAGTTATTGTTTGCGGCTGCCATTTATTAGATATGGCGTGAAAGAAACTTAAGGATATTCCAAAATTCTTCCAGAAACGCACCTGATGTGGCTAGAGACTTGATGAGGGATTTGAAGATGTTTTTTGCGGCGAGAAAGTGCAAGTTTAGATTGCACAATTGGGAGTATGGTATTGATTTAGACACCTGATTGTTTTGGGTTTTTTTTGGGTCCCGTGTTGTTTGTTAGGGCTGGTTTTGGTTGGGTGTTTGTTTGGTTTGGCTTCTCCTTGAGTTTGGGCTTGTCCTTTCCTAGGGGCTGGTTTGTGTTTGTGTTTTTGTTTTTCTTTTTATATATTGCCAGAGGTACCGTCCTCTTTCCACGAACAATCACCAGAGTGTATTTCTTTCTAGATATGGATTGGACGTTGACTGGTTCAAAGAGATCCATATGGAGTAAGTGAAGAGGCGTGGTCACTAAGGAGACTTTCTTAGATCTGAAAGTTGCTCTTGTGAATTTTCTTTTTTCACATGCTAAGCAAAGAGATTCCTTTGCAAAAGTATGTTTAGGAGTCCATTTACAAGTTCTTTTCTAGACAAATCGTTAATCATCTTGAAATTCAGTTGAGAGAGTCTCTTATGCCAAAACCAGTTTACGTTGGAGGAGGCCTTGGATAGAAAGAAAATATTCTCTGAATGAGTACTATCCATATTAATGACATATACGTTTTCTGATCTTTTTTCTTTTAAAGCAAGTTTGTCATTCTTATCAGTGACGACACATCTTGTCTTTGTGAACAAAACTTTGAAATCTTTGTCACAGAGTTGACGAATGCTTACTTTAGCCCTTTAACAAAAGCAACGCGATTGAAAGAAGTTGCTCCGTTGGTTGGAACACCATAAACTTTGGTGTATCCTTTGCCATTTCTATCAAAGGTCACTGAAGGACCTATTTCTTCCTTATATTCAGAGAGCAGAGATTTTCTGCCAGTCATGTGTAGAGAATCCACTGTGAGATACCATATACCTTTAGCACTCTGCATAAGATAATGGAATTAATTTTTCATAGGTACCCATAGAATTATGTGTAGGGTTTTTCACAAGAACCGGGATCATAAAATAAGTGCAGCGGAATAAAAATTAACCGGTAAAAACCCTATTAGCCCGGATCTGTTACAAACAACTTTAAGGATTAAAATACAACCACAGGGGGTTTAGAAAATTACCTCAATGGTTTGGGTTGATTGATTGAGATCAAGCGTTAGGAATCAAAACAGATTCCCTCTAGCGGTATGCACGCGAGTATGAATCCGATCACGTGTGGTTGCTAGCCCGAATACCCGAAGAACACTAGGAGAAAATCGATTTCTCCTTGTGTGTGTGTTTGTCGATTGAGAGGAGAGGGAAGGGAGGACAGAACAAACTTCAGGTTTCTCAAAATCCCTTGAGTGAATTATGATTTCCATATGGCAACATGCCTTTATATACTTTTCCCTTTAATCTCGAACTGGGCTCAATAAAGCCGCAAGGCTTTGTTGACATAATTAAATCATTCCATATTTAATTAATTAATTAATTATTAACTTAATAATTAATCAATTTGGGCTTGGGCTTAAGTAAACATTACTTAACTCTTTTGGGCTTTTAAATAAACATTTATTTAAGGCCCGATGAATATTTAATTATATTAATTATTAAACATAATAATTAGCCCAATTTAATTATTAACTTAATAATTAAATTACACAATTATCATAATTATGTTTTCACACACTTTGATTATTATTCTACTAGAATAATAATCCCACACTTTACAACTTGTAACTTTGCCTGGTTATAACCAACTTGGTTAATTCGTGATCTACACACTCTTATGCGTGTGACCCTCTAGTTCATCTGACGTCAGCAGTGTTTTCATATGACGTGGGCACATAAGATCCTAAAGTCTCCCACTTGCACACGCCACATAAAACACAGACAGTGGTTATGTGTCTAGCAACATGCCACCGCCCCCAAAGTCAAATGAAAGAACGCTATTCAGCTTTAGGTTCTATTGACAACAGTCAATGTGATGATCAGTGTATTCCTTATCCCTTTGCTTCATGAAATCTTAACTGAACTCAAGGCATAGATCTGGCTTATCCTTGATTGTTCAATTATTATGTTTTTTGATCCCGACATTTAATGAGAGAACAAGTACTATTGATTCAATCAATCTACTTGTGTACGGCCATACACTTCTCATTTTAATATCATCGAGGGGCCTAAAGATTTCTCTCTCAACTTGAGAGGAACAAATTCAATATTGCATGCATACGACTCTTACATAGATCGTATTGTATCTTACATAGCCCTTATAATCACTTGATCAAGGGTGACGTTAGACATATATAAAAGTACAACACTCTCATGTTTGAGGTCCCAATATACATCTTAGGTCAAAGGATAAAATGAATAACTATCATCTTCAAGATTCACTTTATGACGCCGATCTATGAAATGATCTTGAAAACGGGTCTTCCAACACTTGAACCTACAAGTGCAAGTGACTTTGGTCGCAACATGCTGGCTCAACTTGACCTTAACCAAACTTCACTATGATCTTAGTTTATCACCAGTCCCCCCAGTGATAAGCGATCATGGATAGTTTAAACCATATCATATAGTTTAGGATCTACACATATTAATATAGAACACAATGGAATTAATGTAATTACTCATACCCAGTATGCCAATAACAGCTAGAATTTCATTGCTTATTGTTCCAAAAAGTCATACTAAACTTACAGATCATTTCAAACACTTAAAAACCTCAAACCTATTGAGCTAGTATGGCAATCATGCTTACTCAGACTCATAGGTTTAGTGAATGGATCTGTCGGATTATCTTTCAAATGAACTTTACAAATCTTCCAACACTTGAACTACAAGTGTAAGTGACTTTGGTCACATCCCATGCTGGCCCAACTTGACCTTTACCAAACTTCACCATTGAATCTTAAACACAAAACCTGATTGTGACCTGAAGTCGTCACGGTCGGTTTGGAAGGTAGCATTTGAGTATCCTCGGACACTCAGATCTCCTTCTTCACTACTGTATAGCAGGAACATATCCTTAGTTCTTCTCAAGTACTTGAGGATATTCTTTACCGCAACCCAGTGAGCATCACCAGGGTTCGACTGGTATCTACTAGTCATGCTCAAAGCATAAGATACGTCAGATCGAGTACATATATATCATGGTGTACATTATAGACCCAATAGCTGAAGCATAGGGAACACCCTTCATGCGCTCTATATCTTCCTTCCCCGAAGGACATTGAGACTTGCTCAATTGTACTCCATGTACCATTGGCAAGTTTCCCCTCTTGGAACCCTCCATCATGAAGCGTTTCAAGATCTTGTCAATATATATACTCTGGCTTAATCCAATTAAGCGCCTTGATCTATCCCGATAGATCTTTATTCCAAGGATAAAGGCAGCTTCTCCAAGGTCCTTCATTGAGAAACACTTCCCTAGCCAGGCTTTTACACCTTTCAGCATTGGGATGTCGTTTCCAATGATCGGTATGTCATCCACATACAGGACTAGGAAGACAACAATGCTCCCACTAGCTTTCTGGTATACACAAGGTTCATCTTCATTTTTGATAAAACCAAATTCTTTGATTTTTTCGTCAAAACGAAGATTGCAACTCCTAGACGATTGCTTCAGTCCATAAATGGATCTAAGCAATTTGCACACTTTTTTAGGATGGTTTGGATCTTCAAAACCTTCTGGTTGTACCATGTACACATCCTCGCTTAGCGTTCCGATAAGAAACGTGGTTTTGACATCCATCTGCCATATCTCATAATCATGATATGCAGCTATAGCAAGCAAAATCCTTATGGATTTTATCATGGCTACCGGAGAAAAAGTTTCATCATAGTCAACACCGTGAGTTTGAGTGAAACCCTTTGCTACCAGTCTACCCTTATATGTGTGCACAATCTCATCCATGTCGGTTTTCTTCTTGAAAACCCACTTGCTCCCAACGACTTTGCAGCCATTGGGCGCATTCCACCAGATACCAGACCTGTTTATCATCCATGGATTGAAGATCGGCTTTCACAGCATCATGCCATTTGTCAGATTCTACACTTCACATAGCCTGTCGGTAGTTTGACGGTTCAAAGATAGTTTAAAGATAGGCAAGAAACACTGCTCTGATACCACTTGTTGGTCCCAAAGGAGTCTACAAGAGTTCAAGGATATGGAAACAGTTTGTAGAAGGGGGGTTGAATACAAACAGACAGATTTTCGTTTTTAAATGAGTTTATATTGAATAAACAAATTTACAGTTACAAGCGGAATTAGAACAAGTAAACCTATTCTATTGTAACTTAAGAAATCACACAGATTGATGCATAAGGAAATAAGAGAGAAAAGAGACAGAGGTTTAGGAAATAGAAAGTAGCATGCATGAAGATGAAGAAGATATCTTCATCTTATTTATTCTCGTTTGCATTTAATGCAAGACAAAAGGTATATGCCACGCGTCAAGCATCCACAGGAAGCTTGTCCTTTGTTCAGAACGTAACCATGCTTTTGGCCGTATGTGAACAGTACCATATCAGATATGAAGGGGACAGATGAGACAATCCATACGTCCTTCTCTGACATAGTATAAGGTTTGACTTTTGTGTATCGAGGATAAGATCAATCTTAATCTTTTTTGAGAAGCTTCACTTGATCGCTGAACTTGAAACTTCAAGGCTGAACTTTCATAGTATCGCTGAGGCTTAACAAGACTTCACACTCTGATTTAGATGATCATTGCTATCACTGAACCGTTTCGATCATTAGCTGACTGTCTCTTTTTTTAGCTTGGTCTTCGACTTTCGCTGAATGTTCTTTTGGTGTGATGGTTGATCTTTAGATCTTTAGGGGTAGACTTGATGCTTCTGAATTTTAGCGATTGCTGATAACACTCAGCGTATGCTATCCCTGATTTAAGCATAAGCTTACAATTGGAATTTTTACTTAAGTATACAGAGGAATCATATTCAAATCACTAAGAGGAGTTATGATCAACAATCTCCCCTATTTGATTATGATTAAGTAATATGAGAAAATTACTTGAAGGGATTAGTAGGGACTTAGGAAATAATCAAGTAAAAATTTCTAAGTACTAATCTGTGAGATCTTTTTCAGCTAATCTAAAATAGTCATTGAGTTTCATTTATAAAGATATGAAAGCACAATTTTTACAAGTAGAGTCTTTAAGTACATTCACTGATTTATATTTCAGAGAGAAATATCAGTGAGTATGGAGGTATGTAAAGAAGTTAGAACTCTTATGTTCATTGTCCCGTTTACTGTTTTCAGGGAACTTTTCAGTACACAGTTGGAGTAGAGTACTTCATTTGAAATTTCATTAATAATCTGAAGACATTACATGAACAACGAAATTACAAATTTGTAAGCAGAGAGAAGTACAATACACTGAAGAGTAATACAAAAGAAAAAAAACTATCAATCAATCAGAGAGCTTTTCATGTCTTCTTCGCATTTCATTTTCATAGAGCCTCTTCTGTCGGTTCATCAACGGTTCATCTGACCAGCAGTAGTGATGCATGATCTTGATGAAGGCTGATGCAGCCTTGCTGACTTCTTTGTTTCTGAAGAGCCCTAGAAAACCATCATTGTCCAAGAAAATCATACTTGGTTCAGGGTAGGTGATGATTTCATTTTCTTCATATTTTCTGTCTTGAGGGACGGAGACGTTTAACATTGAGACATTAGGAATTTCTAGATGGCCAAGAATGCTTTCATAGTTGAATTTGGTTTCATGATCACTTTTGGAAGATGAACCTCCTTCAGCATTTGATCTTCTCTTTCTTGTAGGCTCAGGGAGAGGCGGAACCTGTACATGTTGTGATATCCTCTGAAGAAGTTGATCCAACGCTCCTTCCACCACATCTTTAAACTTAGATTTGGAACCCTGAATGGCATCTCTGATTTCTGGCCATTCAGAGTATCCATAGAACTTTAAGAATTTTGCTTCTTCCTTTTCAACATTCGTATGCCTGTACATTCGAACAAATACCTTCAGTCCATACCTTTTGGAAGGACGTCCTTCGATCGTTGCTCGAATGATTTTTGAATCAGACCTCCGAAAATTGAATCTTTCAGTGCACCAGCGTAGTTCTTTTTCTCTGTGGCTTGGTTCCATTGGTTAGAGCATCGAGGATCTTCTCTTGAGCGAGGATGGGATTCACTTTGATATTTTCCTCATTCAGTTCGCTTTGTGCCAAAGCTTCAGCGAGTCTTTGACTTTTCTCAATCTGCCATTTAGTCGCCTTGTCTTTAGCAGCATCCTCCCTTAGTAATCTTCTTGCAAGCTCTAGATCACTCTCTGTTTGTTTCATCTTTTCATCCCTTATTCTTTAAGCTACAAGTGCTTGTGCTCTCTCCTCCATTGATAGAAAATAGAAGTCATCCACCACGCTGATAGGAATTGGACATTCTGGTTCAGCAGAGGGCATCTTTATTCTTTTGGCTTCGAGTTCTTTTAAGAAGTTTATTCGCCTTTCTTCCTCTTCAGGCTCGCTTATTATGGGTCTCTGTGCGCGGCGTCTGGGAATGAGGCCTTCTTCATCTTCAGAGTCAGAGTCAGATATATACAAGAACTATTCTTCTAATGAAGGTACCTTCCAAAAAGTAGAGTCCTTTGGAGACTAGACTCACTGTTAATGGGAGATGGAGAGAGAGGTTGGTCAACACCAAAATTTGGAGGAGAGAAAGAAGGATAGGTTGGAGGCTCAGAGATGGGAGAATGAGGGATAAGGGGAAGAGTTACCTCTACAGCGGTCTCCCCCTCAGATATTGAAATGGTGGCATCAAGATCTACCACCTGATTTCCTTTGCCTGATTGGCTGGACGGATCTTGAGAAGGAGGTGGTCCGTCCCCCAAGGGCTCCCTGTAGACTATTTCAGGCATGAAGTTGCCTGGTCTACTATTTTTAAAGTGCTCGAGAGCACCAGGAGGGATGTCATCATCATCATCATCATCATTTCCCCCATAGTGAGGGATGTCATCGTTGTCTTCCTCATCGTCTTCTTCCTCCTCATCATCTTCCTCAATGACTTCCTTTTCAGCGACAGAGGAAGGAGGGTCTCACCGAATGTAGGGAGATATTGGAGTATCGGGGAATCTTTCATTAGCCTCTCTGATGATCTCCTCAGCGATTTCTTTAGCACATCTCTCCCCCTCGATGTTGTTAGCAGGGAGAACATGCACCACCAGAGTACGCACATTGGACCCTATGTCCCTCAAAGAATTGGTGTGCGAAGTCTGGTTCTGAACGACCTGGTTCAGCGTAGTCCGATCAGCAGCAGTGACAGAAGAGCCAGCTTCTTGCATCTAGTCAGCAACTACATCATGTCGGACTGAGTCTTCTGAATAGACTCATGCACTTGGTCTTGTGCTTCTATCTTCTTCTCCAACCTGGCAATAGCTTGCGCATGAGCCAGGTTGTCGGTTTTAAGTGCCTGAATGTTAGTGTAGACATTGTTGATTGTGGCCTTCATCCCTGGAGTACCAGCGATTGTCTGGAAGATGTACTCAGCAGATGTTTGAAGGTTGTCTACCCTAGCCCTTGTGAGAGCACATTCATTGACTAAAAAGTCAATTGCAGGGAATGTGGGGCTAGGAAGAACGATTTTGGGAATCTCCATAGCAAGGAGGAAGCTTTGAAGAAAACTTCTCTTACTTTATTTTGCGCAGTTCAGCGTCCGTCTTCGGTTGCTGAGGAGATTTTCCCTTTGTGGCACTAGAGGGGGTAACAGCAGCCGCAGCGACCTTGGAGATAGTGACAGAGGTTGCTAGTGTGGAGAGAGGAGGTGCAGTACCTGATGATAACATAGACAGAGCAGCCAAGAAGAGCTCTGGGTTAGAAGAAGGATGATAAGACATGTTATTTACCTTGAGAGTATCGTGAGGATTACTCTCAGGGAAAACGTGTACTAAGGTAGTGTCATGTGGATCACTAGCCTATGTCTTAGTATGTCTGTGAGAGACATGCTGAGGTCCTGTAGTAATGGCCTTCCAAAGTTCAGATTGTCGAAACAATACTGAAGTTTGGACAGCATGCGATTCAACATCATCAGAGATAGGGACAACTATCTCTGAATCATTTGTTTGTGTGAGGACCAAAGAAGAGATGGTAGAAGAAGAAGAGAAGGCTGTGAATGTAGTACCTGATCCAGCTTCAGCGGAGCTGGCTATAACACTTTCAGTGACCGTAGTCGCTGAAGGTGGTGGTAGTCTTGAAGAAGCGACAACGGGTTCAGAGACCGTTGTCGTGGCAGTGGCTACAGAGGATGTTGGTAGTACGCCCGAATCAAGAAGGGAAGTCTTTTGAGAGACTTCCTTCCTTGCTTTCTTTGTTGCTGGCTTATGAGCGATGGTCTTTTTATGACCATCGGTTGGTTCCTTTCGTTTGGAGGGAGAGGAGGTGTCAGGGATACTCACTGATGGGCTGTTCAGTGAGATGAACACTTGTCTCGCTGCTTTGATGAGCTGCAGCATGTAAGGAGTGAAGGAAGCATCATCTGGATGGACATCAATATCAAGAGACTTCTTTCCTACCAGCGAGAAGCTTTGATTGGCGGTCGTTGGATATTCACTCTTTAAGGCAACCTCCAAAATGGTTGCAAAGAACCTGGGGTAAGGAATGAATTGGTTCCTTTTAGCAGCTTTGACCTTGTTACACATATCGCTAAATATGTAGTCCGCATAGTTCAGCTTATAGTTGGTGCAGAGAGCAAATCCAAGGTCCTGGAAGTACTTGCTGGCTTGATCATGAGAGCCAAACTTAGAGCCCAAGCACTGAATTACTTAGGTGAAGATGTATTGCCAGCGACCAGGAAGACGCTTCTTCTCCATCTTGGATCCCACAGTCTTGATTTTAACCAATAGAGTTCAAGAAGTCCTCTATTTGTTCCTTGGTGGGCTCAGGGGCCCAAAACTCGTTCTTTCCCCTAGAGGGAAGACGGAGGGCATTCCTCAGAAAGCCTGAGGTGAAAGCAAAG
Source organism: Silybum marianum (assembly GCA_036898165.1). Taxonomy (NCBI): domain Eukaryota; kingdom Viridiplantae; phylum Streptophyta; class Magnoliopsida; order Asterales; family Asteraceae; genus Silybum; species Silybum marianum. Next base: position 5,271,117 of record CM072540.1, on the reverse strand, counting down.
TCACCGAGAGAGGGGATAGTGAAACGGATTGCAGGGAGCTTCCTACCCTTATCAGTGGTGAGGGTTGTGTAGTGAGCCGTGTACCAGAGAGCCTGAAGATGCCAGTGATACCCACTAGATTGTGCACAAAGGCATACATCAGAGGACAAGCCTTGATGAAGGTAGCACCATTGTTGAAGTAAGATCGTTCAGCAGGGATATCCACCAGGGCGAGGTAGTTGTAGGCCTTAAAAGTAGTTTGTTTCAAGTCAAATTGGCACACAGGGGCTTTGGTGAGAACGACTTGATCAACAGCCTTAGTGTTCTTGCTTGAAGATGTCGTGTCTGTTTCAAAGATGGGAACACCAAATAGGAAAATCATGGTTCAATACAAGTGTAATAAACCAGAAAAGGTTTTTGGTACAAAGATTAGCAAAAAGTGTTAAAGAAAAACAAGTGTTTTGATGAACGAAGATCAAACTACTTGTTAGTACCACAATTTTTAGAAAACGGAAAAAAAACAAAAAAAAAATACCTAAAATGGTCTTCTGTTTCAAGACTAATCCAGAACAGGTTTTTGGTAAAGATAAATTTTATCACATTAATTTTGACTTAAAATCGAATTTGATTTTATAAGATGTTACAAAGATAATGATGTGATAAACGTCATTTGAGTTTTAAATAAAGAATAGGGTTAGATCAAACCTTAAATGTTAAAACAAAGAAAAACGCACAAGTGCGTGTTCTTAGCGTTCTTGAGGAGGGCTTGAAGATTCAAAGAAAAATTCTTTCTTGGAGAGTATGGAGCGCGTAAAGAATCAAATGAAGAAATGAGTTTCTTAAATAGCATGAGGAGAGAGAAAGGATAGCTAAACGACGGTTTTAGATTTTTGAAAAGGTAATGATGACCTAGCGCACGTTCCTAGACAAGAGTAGGAAAGGAAACGTCGTGGTCCGTCGTGTGTTAGATAAAGGTCTGACGTGTCCTTTTCTTATTTAAAAAATATTGAAAATGATTATCATTTAAAAAAATGTTAATCATTATCCTTAATTTTTTCATCAATAGACAATAAAGGATTGTCAGTGTTGGGTTTTTAGTTTTAAGACATTCCCTGAAAACAAAATTCAGAGAATGTAAAGACTTAGAAGCTCATACCTGAGTGAGAATGATCAAGTATCGCTGAATTAGAGTTCAGAGAATGGAGAATTATTCGGCGTTTAACATACCAAGTTCGCTGATGAGTATATTGAATCTAGCTTCATCAAGAGGTTTGGTGAAAAGAACAGCGAGCTGATATTCAGTTGGAACAAAATGAAGTTCCACTTCTCCATTCATCACATGATCTCTAATAAAGTGATATCGAATCTCAATGTGCTTGGTTTTTGAGTGAAGGACAGGGTTATTTGCAATTGCAATAGCACTAGTGCTATCACAATAAATAGGGATTTTAGAAAGTTTGAGATCATAATCTCTTAGTTGATTTCTCATCCATAGGATTTGAGCACAACAGCTACCAGCGGCTACATATTCAGCTTCAGCGGTAGATGTGGACACAAAGTTTTGCTTCTTATGTGTCCAACTTATCAACTTACCACCTAATAGCTGACATCCGCCAGTAGTGCTATATCTGTCAATCTTGCATCCTGCAAAATCACAATCAGAGTAACCGATTAGATCGAACCTTGAGCCTTTGGGATACCAAAAACCCAGATTAGGAGTTCCTTTCATATATCTGAAGACTCGCTTTACAGCGATTAAGTGAGATTCCTTTGGTTCAGCTTGATACCGAGCACAGAGACATGTAGAATACATGCTATCAGGTCTACTCGCTGTAAGATATAGCAGAGACCTAATCATCCCACAATAGGCCGTGATATTGACAGGTTTCCCATTTGGGTCCTTATTCAAAGTCAGAGGAGGTGCCATTGGGGTCTTCATCGCTGAGCATTGATTTATATCAAATTTGTTCAGCACGTCCTTAACATATTTACTTTGACAAATGAAAATTGCTTTGTCAGATTGATTAATCTGCAAACCTAGAAAATATGTTAGTTCACCCATCATACTCATTTTGTATTCTTTCTTCATTTTGTTTGCAAAACGAGTGCATAATTTGAGTCTTGTGGAGCCAAAAATAATGTCATCAACATATTTTTGAGCAAGAATTGTATGACCTTTATATTTTCTTAAAAATAGAGTTTGGTCAATTTTTCCACGAACAAATTTTTCTTTAAGAAGGAATTTAGAGAGAGTATCATACAAAGCTCTGGGAGCTTGTTTTGGAGTTTAAAAACATAACCAGGATGGTTTGGGTCAGCGAAACCAGGAGGTTGTTCAACATAAACTTCCTCGCTGAGTTTACCATTTAGAAAAGCACTTTAAACATCCATTTGAAAAACTTTAAAGTCTTTATGCGCAGCATAAGCTAAAAAGAGTCTTATGGCTTCTAGTCTAGCAACAGGAGCAAAGGTCTCATCATAGTCAATACCTTCTTCCTGTCTGTATCCCTGAGCAACAAGTCTAGCCTTATTGCGAATTACAGTGCCATTTTCATCCAGCTTGTTTCGAAAAACTCATTTGGTTCCTATTACAGTTTTATCAGCAGAAGGAGGAACAAGATTCCAAACTTTGTTTCTACGAAACTCAGTTAGTTCTTCTTGCATGGCAGAGACCCAGCTAGGATCAGAGATAGCTTGATCTATCTTCTTAGGTTTAGAGAGAGAAAAAAAGTTAACATAGAGACAGATATTACCTGTATCTCTACGAGTCTTGATACCTGCATTTGGATCACCAATAATTTGATTTATTGGATGATTTGCAGTCCATCGTTGAGATGGAGGTTGAGGAGACTGATCAACAATAGATTCAGCGATTTGCTCTCTTTCAGGGATGTTGTTGATCGTTTCAGCGACCGAAACTTCATTTAGGATCAATTCTGGATGAGTTTCAGAGGGTTGATCAGTAGAAGATGAAGCTTGGTTATTCACTAAAGAATTTCCTAAAGAAGCATCAGATAGAGGAATCTGATTGAGAGGAGTGACGTTTATCCCTGATGTTGATGGATCGTTGCTTGAAGTAGGAAGATCAGGGATTCCATCATCATTTGTTTCAGCATTAGGTTGATTGCTGAAATAAGTTTCAGGTTCCCCATAATGAGATCTCATCCATTCATTCAACTCCTCATCTTCTTCAGGGATAGGAGCAGAATTAATTGGATGAGACTCATCAAAGTTGACATGCATGGATTCTTCAACGTGCTGTCTTCTCTTGTTGAAGATTCTGAAAGACTTTGATACAGAAGAGTATCCAAGGAATATCCCATCATCATCTTTTGGATCAAACTTTCCCAAATGATCTCTGTCATTCAGAATATAACATTTACATCCAAAGATGTGTAGATATTTTAGAGAGGGTCTTCTTCCATGAAATAGTTCATATGAGGTCTTCTTGAATCGCTTTACTATAATGGATCGATTCTGAGTAAAGCAAGTTGTGTTGACTGCTTCAGCGCATAATTGAGTAGGTAGATGCGATTCGCTGAGCATTGAGCGAGCTGCTTCAATAATAGTTCGATTTCTTCTTTCAACAACACCATTCTGCTGAGGAGTTCTTGATGAGAATTGTGAGTGATTCCTTTTTCTTCAAATAAATTAATCAAGGTACTGTGTTGATCATAACTCCTCTCGATGATTTGAATATGATTCCTTTTGTATACTTAGTGACGTTCCATTGTATAAGCTTCTGTCAATATTCAGCGATAGCATACGCTGATTACCATCAGCGATCGCTGAAGATCAAGGAACAACAAGCTTATCTCTGAAGACCTGAAGATCAGCTATCACACCAGAAGACCATTCAGCGAAAGTCGAAGACCCTAGCTGAAGAAAGAGATACTCAGCTAAGTGAACTGAAGCGGTTCAGCGATAGCAGCGATTATCTAATCAAAGTGTGAAGTCTTGTGAAGCCTCAGCAATACTGAAGTTCATCCTTGAAGATTCATAATCAACGATCAAATGAAGTTTCCTTTACAAGATTAAAGATTGATCTTATCCTCGATGCACAAAAGCCAAACCTAATACCTTGTCAGAAAAGGACGTACGAGTTGTCTCTTATGTCCCCATCATATCTGATATGGTACTATTCATATCCGGCCAAAAACATGGTTGTCTTATTAGCAAGGACAGGCTTCCTATCCAAGCTTGATACGTGGCATATACCTTTTGTCTTGCATTAAATGCAAACGGATATAAATAAGATGAAGATATCTTCTTCATCTTAATGCATGCTTCCTTCTAACCTAAACTCTCTGCATTTCTTTCTTCCTTCTTCTTGTGCATCAAAATTAGTGTTTCTTAGTTACAATAGAATAGGTTTTAAACTTGTTCTTATTCCGCTTGTAACTGTAAATTTGTTTATGATATATAAACTCATTTAAAAACCAAAATCTGTGTGTTTGTATTCAACCCCCCCCCCCCCTTCTACAAACTGTTTACTATTTATTGAACTCTTGTAGACCCTTTAGGGACCAACATATTGTTTTTGAACTCGGTACCATGATCACTCCTCATGGAACGAACGATAAGATTATTAAGGACCTCCATTCTTTTGATGAAAGCTATAATAACATCAGGTGTTTCACTTTTGGATCGAAGAAAGAATACCCATGTGTATCTGGAATATTCATCAACTATCACAAGAGTGTACTTCTTCCCAGATAGAGATTGAACATTGACAGGTCCAAATAGATCCATATGGAGAAGTTGAAGAGGTGAGGTCACTGAAGAAACTTGTATAGATCTAAACAAGGCTTTTGTCAATTTTCCCTTTTCACATGTTGAGCAAAGAGATTGCTTTGCAAAGATATGATTTGGGAGATCCCTGACAAGTTCTTTTTGAGACAATTCATTGATTGTCTTAAAGTTTAGATGAGAGAGTCTCTTGTGCCATAACCAGTTTTTGTCAGAGGAAGCTCTTGAGATAAAACACATGTTTTCAGAGTGAGAGTTATTCATATTAATGACATACACATTTTCAACTCTTTTGACTGTTAAAGCAAGTTTGTCATTAGAATCAGTGACAACACATCTATTCTTTAGAAATAGAACTTTGAAGTCTTTGTCACATAGCTGACTAACGCTCAACAGATTGTGCTTTAGTCCTTCAACGTAAGCGACTCGAGAGAATGAAGTGGCTCCATTAGATAGAATTCCATAACCTTTAGTGTATCCTTTGCCATTTCCACCAAAGGTCACTGAGGGACCAGCTTCTTCCTTGTATTCAGAGAGCAGAGATTTTCTGCCAGTCATATGCCTTGAGCATCCACTATCAAGATACCAGATATCTTTGGCACTCTGCATACAACAAAAGGATTAATTTTTCATAGGTACCCATATTGCTATGGGTCCTGCTTTGTTAGTGGAAGGAGTGGCGAAAGAGCTACTAGCTGAAGAATTCTCTTCAGTGGATATCTTCACCTTGGTAGATTTCCCAACCTTGGTGGATCTCACTCTCGCTGATTTGTCAGTTTGAGCTACTTTCTTTCCATGAGCTAATTTCTCAGCTTTAGTAGCATTAGGACATTTACTAGCAATGTGGGTATTTTCACCACAGTGATAGCAATTCTTATATTTGTGAGTAGGTTTGGAATTGAAATATTTCAGAGAGCTAGAAGATATGTTTTCAGGAGCAGAGCCTAAAATTCCTTTGTCCGATGTCCTTGGGGGTATAACAATCTTTTCAGGGACAGGTGTAAGATCGATCTTTGTTCTAGGAATTGATCGTTGAATATATCCAGGGATTTTCTTCCCAGCTTTAGGATGACTTACTGAAGGCACAGAGGAATTATTTTTCTATTTCTGAAAGTTTTTGATTTTAGGAACGTGGTCATGAACTTTGTTCTTGATCATTTTCTTAGAATCATCAGATTTAAGAATAGTCAAATTTTCAGATGAAGAAGGATCAGGGATAGACGAGACGAACATTCTGAATTTCAACATGGAACGATCATTCTCTGATTCTTCTTTATCAGGGTTATAACCTAACCCACTTTTGACTTTCAAAAGAATTTGAGCATTGATGATCTCGCTGACTTTATCAGAGGCCTTGCACCATCCTTCGATGGTAGCCTTTTCAGCCTTAAGATCAGCGATGGCCTTTTCCTTTTCTAGCAAATCTTTTAAAGTTGTTTGTTAGAAGGTCCAGAGACTTGTCAAACTCAGAGATGTCAGCATAAGTGAGTTCTTCTGAATTATTTTGATTTAATTCAGTGATAGAGGTAATGGAAGAAGAAACTAGTTTTGATGGTTCTACCACTGAAGTCACTAGTGCCAAAAAAAAGTACTTTTGGCACCCCTTGAGTTCATTTATGAGGTTTTTTCTTAACCCCTGAGATTGCTCTTCATTTAAGAGCATTCAATATAAGGCACTCAGAGAGAGAGTTTCAAGACTCTTTGACAGTTTTAAACATGTAGTGTACACTCCCCATTGTTAAGGTAGTGCCTCCATGAATTTTTTCAGTATTTCACCATTAGAGTATTCTCTATTGACAGTTTTCATGTCAATCAAGAGACAGTTAAATCTCTGGTGAACTTGAGAAAGAGTTTCAGCTTTTGTGTGCATAAAGCTTTCATATTGTCTTACCAGATTTATACACCTAGTGATTTGGACTTCATCAGTCCCTTCATATTGAATTCACAAGGTATCCCACATGGCCTTAGATGTTTCCATCCTCATAACAGAATGATAAGCTTCATCTGGTAAAGACATAGCAATTATGGATCGGGCTTTAGCATCTATAGCTAATTCCTTTTTCTCTTCTTCAGTCCATCGATTTGGAGTTTTGATGATACTCCTTTCAGCGATGGCTGGAGTGGTAGCAGTGGCAGGAACACTAGCTACTAAAGTTGTAGGAACAAATGGTCCATTTTCTAGATAGTAGGGGATCTTAGGATCGGACCCTTCTAGGAATAGAGTCATTCTTTCCTTCCATAATGGAAAATTATCACGGCTAAATCTTGGAGGTTTAGCTAAAGATCAATTATCAGTATAGTTTGTATTATTATTAGTCATTTTAAAATAAATTTTGTTCAAAGATATTTTAAAGATAGGCAAGAAACACTGCTCTGATACCACTTGTTGGTCCCAAAGGAGTCTACAAGAGTTCAAGGATATGGAAACAGTTTATAGAAGGGGGGTTGAATTCAAACAGACAGATTTTCGTTTTTAAATGAGTTTATATTGAATAAACAAATTTACAGTTACAAGAGGAATTAGAACAAGTAAACCTATTCTATTGTAACTTAAGAAATCACACAGATTGATGCACAAGGAAATAAGAGAGAAAAGAGACAGAGGTTTAGGAAATAGAAAGTAGCATGCATGAAGATGAAGAAGATATCTTCATCTTATTTATACTCGTTTGCATTTAATGCAAGACAAAAGGTATATGCCACGCGTCAAGCATCCATAGGAAGCTTGTCCTTTGTTCAGAACGTAACCATGCTTTTGGCCGTATGTGAACAGTACCATATCAGATATGAAGGGGACAGATGAGACAATCCATACGTCCTTCTCTGACATAGTATAAGGTTTGACTTTTGTGTATCGAGGATAAGATCAATCTTAATCTTTTTTGAGAAGCTTCACTTGATCGCTGAACTTGAAACTTCAAGGATGAACTTTCATAGTATCGCTGAGGCTTAGCAAGGCTTCACACTCTGATTTAGATGATCATTGCTATCACTAAACCGCTTCAGATCATTAGCTGACTATCTCTTTCTTCAGCTTGGTCTTCGACTATCACTGAATGTTCTTTTGGTGTGATGGTTGATCTTCAGATCTTCAGGGGTAGACTTGATGCTTCTAAATTTCAGCGATCGCTGATAACACTCAGCGTATGCTATCGCTGATTTAAGCATAAGCTTACAATTGGAAGTTTTACTTAAGTATACAGAGGAATCATACTCAAATCACTGAGAGTAGTTATGATCAACAAACATCTTGTTGAGTGCTACTGTCAACCTGTGCATCAGGTGTTTCCCGAACTTCCTCAAGTTCCACCCTATCCCCATTGTTTAGCTTAGTTAGAAAATCATTGTCTAGGAACTCGGCCTTACTTGAAATGAACACCTTGTTCTCACTAGGGTTGTAGAAATAATACCCAATCGTCTCCTTGGGATGTCCTACAAAGATGCACTTATCAGATTTTGGTTCTAGCTTCCTAGAAGCGTCTCGCTTAACATAAGCATCTCAAACCCAAACTTTCATGTAAGATAGACTTGGGATCTTCCCAGTCCACATCTCATATGGAGTCTTGTCGACCTTCTTGGTTTGTACATTGTTTAGTATTTTGGCGGCTGCTTCCAAAGCATATCCCCAAAAACTCATAGGCAGTTTGGTATGACTCATCATAGATCTAACCATATCTAACAAGGTACGGTTCCTCCTCTCAGACACACCATTATGTTGTGATGTTCTTGGTGGAGTAAGTTGGGATACTATACCACACTTGCTAAGATGCTCAGTGAATTCATGGCTCACATATTCACCACCTCGATCAGATCGAAGAGCTTTTATCTTCTGGCCCAGTTGGTTCTCTACTTCATTTTGAAACTCTTTGAAAATTTCAAAGCTTTCAGCCTTGTGCTTCATCAGATAAAGATATCCATATCTACTGTAATCATCAGTAAATGTAATGAAGTAGTAGCAACCATTTCTTGTGGCTGGGTTGAAGGGCCCACACACATCAGTATATATGACTCTCAACAACTCATTGGCTCTTTCAGGATTTCCTTTAAAAGGTGCCTTAATCATCTTCCCTAATAAACAAGCTTTGCATTTATCAAAAGAATCATCAGTTGATTCCAATATCCCGTCCACTTGGAGCTTGGCAAAGCGCTTCTTGTTTATATGGCCAAGACGACAATGCCACAAGTATGTTTGACTTAAGTCTTGCTTAAGTCTTTTAGCATTCACATTATATATCGATTTATGGTTGGGATTATCATGTATATCTATTTCATAAATGCCATTAACTGGCCTGGCTATAAAATATAATAAACCATCCAAACATGCAGAAATAGATCCATCATCATTGAATTTAAACATAAATCCATGTTGTCTCAAACGTGCAACTGAAACAATGTTTCTAATAATACTAGGAACGTAAACACAATCATTCAGTTTCAAGACTAGACCATTTGGAAGGGTCATATCATATTTCCCTTGGGACACAACATCAACTCTTGCCCCGTTGCCCATCTTGAGCTCCAACTAGCACGGTCGCAGGTGCCTTTCACTTCTTAATCCCTGTGGAGAAGCACATATGTGAGCTCCACATCCGGTATCCAATACCCAGGAATCATAATCAGAAGTGAATAAATCGATAGTAAATATACCTGAAGGTCCGGCTATCATAGCTTTTTCCTTCTTTGCCTTAAGAACTAATCATTTCTTTTGAGTGAAACTGAGTCCAGGGAAAACTTTCCCTCATTCTTCTTGGTTCGACTGGAGCATCCAGTCTTTGCCTTTCCTTTTTCAGTTACAACTTTCACACCCCGTTTCTTTCTTATCCCTCTTTGCGCTTTGATCATCAAAGCGCCTTTGGCTTTCTCCAACATGGAGTTATTCTCCTTTTCAAAAGACTTTAATATTTCAAGTAATTTAAAGAGAGATGCATTTAGCCCTTTCTTATAGTAGTTGAGCACAAAGCTATCATAAGATTTAAACAAAGAGTTTAGGACAATATCGACCCCCAACTCTTGTCCAAGAGGGTATCCAAGCTGCGCCGGTCGGTCAAGATGTCCTTTTATTCTTTTAAAATGGACTTTGACCGGTGTTCCCTCTTGCATCATACAAGCATGTAATGATCGCAAAGTTTCAAACTTTTCTTGTCTCATCTGTTGATCAAACATGGTCTTCAGGCTGCTCATAATCTCCCAAGCTGTCAACTCCTCATGCTCCAGACGAAGTTTAGGAGTCATTAAGGCTAACATCAGATGGGCTACGCTGATAGAGTCTTTTTGGTACTTATCATAAGTAACATGAACACTTTCAGATGCGTCCCTTGCTGGAAGATTCGGAGGGGAAAACTCGAGTATGTAGGATTTCTTTTCATATCTTAGGACAAGCCTTAACAGTTGGAACCATTCTAAGAAATTTTTTCCATTCAGAATTCCCACATTAAAAACGGGTTGAATAATGTACTGAGATAGGTTTGAGTTTGTGTTTTCTTGATTCGTAGACATGTACAAAAATTAAAGTCCAATTTTAGTATTAATTTAAATTTTTGATTAACCCTTAAAATTCAAACATTTTAGCTAAGATCCATATTTCATTAATTTTCACGATTGGGCAGTACACGAATGGTGAAAACTAATTATTTAGGTAGGCAACTTCCAATTGTGATCATCACAACTCTTGGATCCTTTGTGAGATTCATTTTAAAATAAAGACATGTTTAATCTCACTTCTTCACCTTGAAATCATTTGTAGACGGGCAATACACAATGTACAAATATCCCAAGTGAGCCTAACCATACTAAAACGTCACAATTTCTATTTTGAGTAACAACTCAGAAATTGGTCGTCTGGGTCACGACTATCATTACATGCGGGTAATACAAAACGTGCAATGATCTCGTGAGCCGACACTTTATCTCACCACATACTTTTCCGATCCGGATTTGCCAATGCTTACCCGAAACCGACTAGTTATGCGCTCGATAACCGTTTTAAATGGGTGGTGAAAAACTCACGTTTTAATTGTAAAGGGTTTTACCGACCTCATTTCAATTCTACAAATTAAACAAATTTAAAAATTACGTTGAGTTGGTACCAATTTATTTAAAATTCACTATTTGATAATTTATCAAATTTATTTGTAAAACATTTACAATTTCTCCCATCGATATTAGTTTGATAGCTTATCAAATTAATTTGTAAAAGCATTTACAAATTACCGACGTTAGTGGTTGTAAAATAATTTTTCAATTTTAAAATTCATTGCAATAATTATAACATATAATTAAATGCAATATAATACGAAAAATAAACAACCACAATCATGCAAACATACAAACAGACAATATGGATTCGACTAGGCCCATCTATGAGGTTTTCGTGAGCCCACACGAAAACCCCGGTCCAAACCCTAAGAACACCGCAAGGCGACTCCTACTAGCTCCGCCAACCGAGGTGGACTCCGGGACACCGTCTTAGATCCCTTCGGTCTTCCGGTTTACAAAAACTAATCTAGGTTAACATAACCTGACTATTACATTACATTATCGGAAATGATACACAGATCGCACAAAAATATAACCGATGAATTAAATACATTTTAATTTAACCAACAGGAAAAAATTAAAACAACCACGGGTCATTGGCCTCAATCGAATCCATCATGGCAAGAAACGAAAACAATCAAACTAGGCTTGGGTACAATTAAAAATAATTAACAAGCCCAACGAATCAATCAAAATAGGTTAAATCTCATTTGGCCCAAACGGCCCAAAAAACGCAAAACCCTAAAAGCCCAATTAACAAAAAGGGAAACCACCAAACAAACCGGGGACACTCCACCCAAAGGTGGCCGTCGACGGCTAGATGGGCGCCGCACCGGCGGCGGCACGGCAGTCGCGATCGCCGGTGACTACGGCGGCGGCGGCGGTGGAGCACGGCGGCGGCGATGGTGGTGGTCTTTCCGGGTTTTTCGTGTTTAACCAATTTTATATTGACTCTAATCCTTAAGTTATTGTAACGAGGCTCTGATACCACTGTAAGGTTTTTCACAAGAATCGGGATCATAAAACAAGTGCAACGGAATAAAAACTAACCAGTAAAAACCCTATTAGTCCGGATCCATTACGAACAACTTTATGTATTAAAATCAACCATAGGGGGTTTAGAAAATTACCTCAATGGTTTGGTTTGATTGATTGAGATCAAGCGTTAGGAATCAAAACAGATTCCCTCTAGCGGTATCCACGAGAGTATGAATCCGATCACGTGTGGTTACTAGCCCGAATACCCAAAGAACACAAGGAGAAAATCGATTTCTCCTTGTGTGTGTGTGTTTGTCGATTGAGAGGAGAGGGAAGGGAGGAGAGAGCAAACTTTAGGTTTCTCAAAATCCCTTGAGTGAATTATGATTTCCATAAGGCAACATGCCTGTATATACTTTTCCCTTTTATCTCGGACCGGGCTCAATAAAGCCCGCAAGGTTTTGTTGATATAATTAAATCATTCCATATATTATTAATTAATTAATTATTAACTTAATAATTAATTAATCAATTTGGGCTTGGGCTTAAGTAAACATTACTTAACCCTTTTTGGGCTTTTAAATAAAACATTTATTTAAGGCCCGATGGATATTTAATTATATTAATTATATTAATTATTAAACATATAATTAGCCCAACTTAATTATTAATTTAATAATTAAATTACACAGTTATCATAATTATGTTTTCACACACTTTGATTATTATTCTACTAGAATAGTAATCCCACACTTTACAACTTGTAACTTTGTCGGGTTATAACTAACTTGTATAATTCGTGATCTACACACTCTTATGCGTGTGACCCTCTAGGTTCATCTGACGTCAGCAGTGTTTTCATATTACGTGGGCACATAAGATCCTACACTATGGGTCCTGCAGTGTTAGTGGAAATAACAGGTGTTAGCCCTAATTTTAATGTTGAAAGTGTAAAAAGGAAAACCTGCTCTTAAAAGTATGAAAGATCAGAGATCGTTAAGAAGAAGAGAGTCCAGAAGAAGACTTCAGGAGTCTGGAGTGAAGACTTTAGAAGCCTGAAGGTTAGAAGATCAGAAGTTCAGCTTCTGAACAAGTACTTTCCAGAATCACCCAGAGGTTCGACTATCCTCTGGATTCAAGAGAAGCATTTATACAAAAGCTTTTGTATGCTTCTGTTATCATTGTCCTACAATCTTCAAGTGGCTGATCTTCTTATCATAGCCCGACACCTCAGCTAGAAGCGGTTATTTCACCTTTACACGTGGAGCTTCTACATTGGAGGATGCTTTTGACTTTTCTTATTTTAGGCTATAAATAGGAATCCCCTTCCCCATTTGTAATTGTGAATGTGAGATTGTTTCTTTGAAACTCTCCATCTCCAAATACCTTCATCATTCCAAATCATGTAAGATATATGATCACGATTAATCATATGACTACGCTTTTATCTTCATATTGTTCTTCATTTTGATTAATCGTTCTTCAATTTATAAACTGTTTGATCTATAATTGCTTCCGGTTTACATATTTTGTTTAGATCATTCATTCAATATGAGATCTGGTTCCTACAATTGGTATAAGAGCCTATTTGCTCAAATCAAACGATCCAATCTGCTGATTTTATCTCATTGAATCCAGTTTATTTCATCTCATTTCTAGATCTATACTATTCATATTTTTATACTTTGTTTTCGAATTGTTCTCGAAAATATCATTCAAATCTGTGTTTGAATTTATTTATATTCAAATTCAGTTTTGATTTCATTTATATCCGATTCTACAAAGTTATTCTCATTATATCTGAAATGCGGATGGTTTTTGGAAGAAAATTCATTGCCAATTGGGTAAAAATTTATTATGCACACAAGGTGTTTGATAAAATGTTTATCACAGACTTGGTTCCTTAAAATTGCGTCATGAAGAGTCATTTTTGATGTCAAGAACCAATGTTTGGAAATCAACGCTTTGGTTGTAATTTGGTTATGCAAACCCATTTTCAATTTTTTTTGGCGTTGAATAAAAATCAGGATGCTGACAGATTTGCGATGTTGCTATATCGATCATATCTCTCTCATAACACCACCAATTCAAGCGATTCGAAAAGCCCTGAATAGAAAACAGAAGGATCTACAAGTTTCATGTTTTGAGTTTTCAGTGATTCGATCTGTAGAAGGCCCAGTAAATCATTGAAGTTGAAGGTAGTGTGCTGAAGCAAAGTTGTTGCGCATCGAGTTAGATTTGTTTCTTGTCAGAAGGACCAGAGGTTCTGGACTAAAGGGCCAGAGGTTCTGGACTAGAGGCATCCAGAAACTTTTGGAATTACGGACCAAAGGTTCTGGATTATTACATGCCTTAGCCCAGAAGACTCACAAAATCAGAAGTTTACATGTTAAACCAGAAGTTGATGGACAGATCTGTGCGACTGTACGGAAACGATCATATCTCATCCGTCCGAACTCCAAAGAAGGTGAATCCAGGTTCTATGGACAGCTAACACACTGCTATACAATGTTTATGTTTTGAGTTTTCCCAAATTCAAAGTATTTCATGACCAGAACCAGCGTAGAAGTCAGTGCAATACTGCTGGACAGAAACTTTCTTTGTTGATTTTATATCTTATGTGTTGATAAGTGGTATTGTGGCTTGTTCTATATCACGTCAAACTTCATAATTCTGCTCGTTGAAGTTTAAATTAGCCACGGATTTAGTTCATCTTAGTTCTGGACCCGCTCTTAACCAGTAACGCTTCTGAACATCAAAGAACCGAGAAGCACAGTTCAGAACTAGCACTTCATCAGAAATTTCTTCTTGCAACCAGAGATAGGCTGTTGAAATCCTGTCAATGATCAAAGAACTACCAAGTCTAATTTTCATCCTTTGATCTCACATCGGGGCTCTCAGAGTTACTCTTGGTGGTTTCGAGTTCTATTTTTGGAACAGATATTTCTGGTTGGTATTCATTTCGAGCTCCTCAATCTATGGAGATTTCTTCACCAGAGCATCAAGGTGAAGATTATCTGAACAAGTTCTTGTATTGAATGTCCACTCAACTCATGGTTCACAGAAAAATTCTTTGTTATTAGACTGATTCTGCACAACATTGTTGCGCAAGTCACACTCTATATATCCATGTTTGGATGAATCGATATGCTATGGGGTTGGCTGAGATTCTGAGACTAACAGGTGTGTTGAGTTTCTACAGGTTAAAGTTGTTTTGGTGCAATCAGTGGTGTTTATGGCACATTAAATCTGATTTTAAAGTTGAGAATGAAGAAAAAGAGCATCATGTTGAGGGGGAGCTTGAAATACTTTTTCAGCCCATACTGTCCGCTGAAGATTCCATGCCTTGAAGATCAAAAGAAGCAATCTTTTTCATCCAGAGCTTCTGGTTGCACACCCATAGCTTCTAGATAAGCTTCATATGGCCAGAGCCTCTTCTTGATCTACTTCTAGAGGATATCTTGGACTTGAATAAAATCGTGTGCATATATTTTGGAATGGGGTTACTACATCAAGGGGCAGCTACATGTTTATCTAAGGGGATCTCCAAGCTTTCAAAGCTCGATGGGAAGACGGCCAATGACTTTCAATAGTTTTTCCTTTTATTGTTTTCCTTTTAACACTTAGGGGGAGATTGTTAGCCCTAATTTTAGTGTTGAAAGTGTAAAAAGGAAAACCTGTGATTCAAGTATGGAATATCAGAGATCGTTCAGAAGAAGGGACTTCAAAAGTTATGAAGAGAGTCCAGAAGAAGATTTTAGAAGTCTCAAGGTCATAAGACCACAGAAGCTTCTGTATGTATCGACCGAGCTTCTGTCCTTTCTGTCTGGTTGTTCTTCTCATCATAGCCCGACAACTCAGCAAGGAACGGTTACATCATTTACACGTGGAGCCTTTATATTGGAGGATGCTTTAACAGTGACACATTCCTTCACATGCTAAATGACATGGATAACCGTCTAACAAGATTTGTTAAAATTTCCTTGTGACGTGTCATCATGTAATAGGCTAGTCATTTGACTTTCTTTATTTTAGGTTATAAATAGAAATCCCTTTCCATTTTGTAATTGTGAATGTGAGATCGTTTCTTTGAAACTCTCCATCTCCAAATACCCTCATTCCAATCATGTAAGATATATGATCACGATTAATAATATGACTACTCTTCTATCTTCATATTGTTCTTCATTTTGATTAATCGTTCTTCCATTTATAAACTGTTTGATCTATAATTGCTTCTGCTTTACATATTTTGTTTAGATCATTTATTTAATATGAGATTTGGGTTTCTACATTTTCCCTCCTCCGGGACGTACTGCTCAATTGATGTCTGAGATTACTCACTTTGCTCAGTGGGAAGCTGGGACATTTTATGAAGCATGGGAGAGATATAAGGACATGTTGAGGAAGTGTCCTCATCACGGACTTCATGGATGGATGGTCATTCAGACCTTCTTTAGTGGTCTACACCCCCCGCAGCCGGAGGTGCCTTAATGAATAAGACCTATGATGAGGCACTTGAGCTTATTGAGAACCTAACAGAGCATAGTTATGCCACTCCAAGGTCAGCGATTCGGAGGGTGGCTAGTGTCCAAGAAACAGAAGAAATGAGAGCATTGAAGGCTCAAGTGGCTGCCCTCACTAGCCAATTGAATAGAAATGCCATTCAAACACCACCCCCATTTGATGAAGGCCAACAGGAGCAAGTGCAGTTTATGCAAAATAGGAACAGACCACGGAATGATCCTTTCTCCAATACTTACAATGAGGGGTGGAAGAAACATCACAACTTTTCCTAGAGTCAACCCAAGGAAAATGCGGGACAGCAGCAACAGTTCTCAGGTAACAATTTTTCTTCTAGTTCTAATTCTAACAATGTTTACCGTCTTCCAGGTTGTCCGCAGAGGAGAACTGAAGAACCATCAACTCAAGACAAGAAACCGGCAATGGAAGACATGATGATGAAGTTCATGTCTAAGATGGATAGCCATGTGGGAGAGTTGACATCTACTGTCAGCAACTTGTCTAATACTGTGGGAAGCGTGAAGGCTGCAGCTGATCAGAATACAGCGTCCATCCATGTCTTAAAGAGACAATTCGGGCAATTAGCCGAAACAATTCAAAATCGGTCAATGGGCCAATTACCAAGTCAACCGGAAAAAAGAACATATGATTGCAAGGCCATTCAACTGAGGAGTGGAAAGGAATTAATTCCGGATCCCACTAGAGACACACCTGTGGTCCCCACAAAGAAGAGAAAGAGGGGAGACAACGGAGAAGAGAATAGGGATGATGAAGAAGAGATGGACGGTGTTTGATTTTCTTTCTCTTATATACGGTATTTTAAGATAGTGATTTGAATGCCTATCCCCTGCCTATGCTAATTACTACCTACATAGCGATTACGACTATAAAGGGCAGGAGATGAATTAAAGAATCGTACTGCAAATCGAAAAGATATGTCCGAATGTTGAGCTTTGAAGATTAGAAGTTTGAGTTTCAGCAATCATTTCTCTGAAGATTTATTCTTGAGGCAAGACCGCTGAGTGCTTGCAATCTGTGTTCTGAATTGATCACTTAGACTATAGAGTGCTTGCAATCATTGTTCTGCAAGAAACATTCAAGATGCTAGACTGTTGAGTATCTTCAATCATCTTTCTGTTCTGATCAAGCAGAAGTTTGAGTGTCTATAATCAGTGTACTGGTGACTTTATTATGTGTTAGAGATTTGAGTGCTGATAATCATTCATCTGGTGTGAAGAATGGATCTGGATTTGGTTATTCATTATTCTGGAAGTATTCTGGAAATCGGCTAAGTTTTCTAGTTTCACTTTGCTGATCAAGAAGCTATGTTCGTAATGTCATCTTTCTCCCAAAGCTTAATTGTCAAAAGGTGTTTTGGTCAACCAAATTTTGTGTTGATTCCCCATTTCTTGAGCGTATCAGAAGAGTTTCTTGAGCTGAATGCTTATTCAACTCATGGTTCAAAGACAATCAGATTCTTTGTTAAAAACTGCAGTTGCACAATGGATTGTCATGACATATCTACAGTTTCAAGCTGAAGTTAGTGCACTCGGTCGGGATTATTGCACATTGATTCTGAAATTAAAGTTGAAAGTAAAGATAAGATCTATATTCAAGGGGGAGCTTGGATTTATTCAAGGGGGAGTTCTTGAAGACCAGCAACACTACTAATGTTTTTCAAAGAAATCAAGGGGGAGAAGATCTGAAGATTAAAGACTATGATTCCTTTACAAAACATAGGGGGAGATTGTTAGGATCCAAAGAATCCTATGAATTTGGATCCTATGTTTGAAATGTTTTGTAAAGAAAAGAACTTCAGAATCTGAAGATGAATAGTTCAGAAGTTCTGAACTAATGCTAGAAAGATAAATTAAGTCATCTTCAAAAGTGCAAAATATATATTCAGAAGTTCTGAAGAAGTTCTGAATAGGTTCTGAAGTGAAAATTCAGAAGTTCTGAAGACAATTCAAAAGTGGTTCTGAAGAGCAAAGTCCAGAATTCTGAAGACAGTTCAGAAGTTCTGAAGAACTTCTGAATAGAGTTTTTGATGACGTGTCTTAATGTAATTGGGTTGTGATTTAAATACATGTAACTGTAGCTTTACCTTTGTAGTATATATAGAGAGTCTGTTAGACAGTTAGGAAGTTGAACATTAATAGAATACCACACATGAGAGTCGTTTAAAGGTGTAAGTGTGTTTTTCTCTGTAAAGCTTTCTACAGTTCTAATAAAATGAGGATTCATTGAGCATTCTATATCAGATCTGTTGTAATATGGGATTAACAATTGTTCATACTTCTGTCGTAGGAGGGGGACATTGTTCATCAAAGAGATTTCACGAATCAAATATAAATCATTGATTTTCATCACTTGTCTACAATATTATCTTGTTGTCATACTTCTGAATTTTTGAAGATTGAAGGCTTCCACCTAAGGCATATGACAACACAGTTCAGTATAGCTTATTGTCAGACAAGAAGTGCTTAATTGTCTATGCTCAAGACATCCTCTTAGTTTGTATAGATATTTTTTATCATGGCCCTACAATTTCATCAAAGCTCAATTTCTTCAAGCTTGTCAACAAGTGTTCAAAGTTTGACTATATTGGTCAAAGTTTTATGTATGCTATCTAAAGAGCCAGATTTGAAAAGTTTTCAGAATTTTGGATGATTGATTCAGCTTTTGATTTGAAGATTAGAAGTTTGAGTTTCAGCAATCATTTCTCTGAAGATTTATTCTTGAGGCAAGACCGCTGAGTGCTTGCAATCTGTGTTCTGAATTGATCACTTAGACTATAGAGTGCTTGCAATCATTGTTCTGCAAGAAACACTCAAGATGCTAGACTGTTGAGTATCTTCAATCATCTTTCTGTTCTGATCAAGCACAAGTTTGAGTGTCTATAATCAGTGTACTGGTGACTTTATTATGTGTTAGAGATTTGAGTGCTGATAATCATTCATCTGGTGTGAAGAATGGATCTGGATTTGGTTATTCATTATTCTGGAAGTATTCTGGAAATCGGCTAAGTTTTCTAGTTTCACTTTGCTGATCAAGAAGCTATGTTCTTAATGTCATCTTTCTCCCAAAGCTTAATTGTCAAAAGGTGTTTTGGTCAACCAAGTTTTGTGTTGATTCCCCATTTCTTGAGCGTATCAGAAGAGTTTCTTGAGCTGAATGCTTATTCAACTCATGGTTCAAAGACAATCAGATTCTTTGTTAAAAGCTGAGGTTGCACAATGGATTGTCATGACATATCTACGATTTCAAGTGAAGTTAGTGCACTCGGTCGGGATTATTGCACATTGATTCTGAAATTAAAGTTGAAAGTAAAGATAAGAGCTATATTCAAGGGGGAGCTTGGATTTATTCAAGGGGGAGTTCTTGAAGACCAGCAACACTACTAATGTTTTTCAAAGAAATCAAGGGGGAGAAGATCTGAAGATTAAAGACTATGATTCCTTTACAAAACATAGGGGGAGATTGTTAGGATCCAAAGAATCCTATGAATTTGGATCCTATGTTTGAAATGTTTTGTAAAGAAAAGAACTTCAGAATCTGAAGATGAATAGTTCAGAAGTTCTGAACTAATGCTAGAAAGATAAATTAAGTCATCTTCAAAAGTGCAAAATATATATTCAGAAGTTCTGAAGAAGTTCTGAATAGGTTCTGAAGTGAAAATTCAGAAGTTCTGAAGACAATTCAAAAGTGGTTCTGAAGAGCAAAGTCCAGAATTCTGAAGACAGTTCAGAAGTTCTGAAGAACTTCTGAATAGAGTTTTTGATGACGTGTCTTAATGTAATTGGGTTGTGATTTAAATACATGTAACTGTAGCTTTACCTTTGTAGTATATATAGAGAGTCTGTTAGACAGTTAGGAAGTTGAACATTAATAGAATACCACACATGAGAGTCGTTTAAAGGTGTAAGTGTGTTTTTCTCTGTAAAGCTTTCTACAGTTCTAATAAAATGAGGATTCATTGAGCATTCTATATCAGATCTGTTGTAATATGGGATTAACAATTGTTCATACTTCTGTCGTAGGAGGGGGACATTGTTCATCAAAGAGATTTCACGAATCAAATATAAATCATTGATTTTCATCACTTGTCTACAATATTATCTTGTTGTCATACTTCTGAATTTTTGAAGATTGAAGGCTTCCACCTAAGGCATATGACAACACAGTTCAGTATAGCTTATTGTCAGACAAGAAGTGCTTAATTGTCTATGCTCAAGACATCCTCTTAGTTTGTATAGATATTTTTTATCATGGCCCTACAATTTCATCAAAGCTCAATTTCTTCAAGCTTGTCAACAAGTGTTCAAAGTTTGACTATATTGGTCAAAGTTTTATGTATGCTATCTAAAGAGCCAGATTTGAAAAGTTTTCAGAATTTTGGATGATTGATTCAGCTTTTGATTTGAAGATTAGAAGTTTGAGTTTCGGCAATCATTTCTGCGAAGATTTATTCTTGAGGCAAGACCGCTGAGTGCTTGCAATCTGTGTTCTGAATTGATCACTTAGACTATAGAGTGCTTGCAATCATTGTTCTGCAAGAAACACTCAAGATGCTAGACTGTTGAGTATCTTCAATCATCTTTCTGTTCTGATCAAGCACAAGTTTGAGTGTCTATAATCAGTGTACTGGTGACTTTATTATGTGTTAGAGATTTGAGTGCTGATAATCATTCATCTGGTGTGAAGAATGGATCTGGATTTGGTTATTCATTATTCTGGAAGTATTCTGGAAATCGGCTAAGTTTTCTAGTTTCACTTTGCTGATCAAGAAGCTATGTTCTTAATGTCATCTTTCTCCCAAAGCTTAATTGTCAAAAGGTGTTTTGGTCAACCAAGTTTTGTGTTGATTCCCCATTTCTTGAGCGTATCAGAAGAGTTTCTTGAGCTGAATGCTTATTCAACTCATGGTTCAAAGACAATCAGATTCTTTGTTAAAAACTGCAGTTGCACAATGGATTGTCATGACATATCTACAGTTTCAAGCTGAAGTTAGTGCACTCGGTCGGGATTATTGCACATTGATTCTGAAATTAAAGTTGAAAGTAAAGATAAGAGCTATATTCAAGGGGGAGCTTGGATTTATTCAAGGGGGAGTTCTTGAAGACCAGCAACACTACTAATGTTTTTCAAAGAAATCAAGGGGGAGAAGATCTGAAGATTAAAGACTATGATTCCTTTACAAAACATAGGGGGAGATTGTTAGGATCCAAAGAATCCTATGAATTTGGATCCTATGTTTGAAATGTTTTGTAAAGAAAAGAACTTCAGAATCTGAAGATGAATAGTTCAGAAGTTCTGAACTAATGCTAGAAAGATAAATTAAGTCATCTTCAAAAGTGCAAAATATATATTCAGAAGTTCTGAAGAAGTTCTGAATAGGTTCTGAAGTGAAAATTCAGAAGTTCTGAAGACAATTCAAAAGTGGTTCTGAAGAGCAAAGTCCAGAATTCTGAAGACAGTTCAGAAGTTCTGAAGAACTTCTGAATAGAGTTTTTGATGACGTGTCTTAATGTAATTGGGTTGTGATTTAAATACATGTAACTGTAGCTTTACCTTTGTAGTATATATAGAGAGTCTGTTAGACAGTTAGGAAGTTGAACATTAATAGAATACCACACATGAGAGTCGTTTAAAGGTGTAAGTGTGTTTTTCTCTGTAAAGCTTTCTACAGTTCTAATAAAATGAGGATTCATTGAGCATTCTATATCAGATCTGTTGTAATATGGGATTAACAATTGTTCATACTTCTGTCGTAGGAGGGGGACATTGTTCATCAAAGAGATTTCACGAATCAAATATAAATCATTGATTTTCATCACTTGTCTACAATATTATCTTGTTGTCATACTTCTGAATTTTTGAAGATTGAAGGCTTCCACCTAAGGCATATGACAACACAGTTCAGTATAGCTTATTGTCAGACAAGAAGTGCTTAATTGTCTATGCTCAAGACATCCTCTTAGTTTGTATAGATATTTTTTATCATGGCCCTACAATTTCATCAAAGCTCAATTTCTTCAAGCTTGTCAACAAGTGTTCAAAGTTTGACTATATTGGTCAAAGTTTTATGTATGCTATCTAAAGAGCCAGATTTGAAAAGTTTTCAGAATTTTGGATGATTGATTCAGCTTTTGATTTGAAGATTAGAAGTTTGAGTTTCAGCAATCATTTCTCTGAAGATTTATTCTTGAGGCAAGACCGCTGAGTGCTTGCAATCTGTGTTCTGAATTGATCACTTAGACTATAGAGTGCTTGCAATCATTGTTCTGCAAGAAACACTCAAGATGCTAGACTGTTGAGTATCTTCAATCATCTTTCTGTTCTGATCAAGCACAAGTTTGAGTGTCTATAATCAGTGTACTGGTGACTTTATTATGTGTTAGAGATTTGAGTGCTGATAATCATTCATCTGGTGTGAAGAATGGATCTGGATTTGGTTATTCATTATTCTGGAAGTATTCTGGAAATCGGCTAAGTTTTCTAGTTTCACTTTGCTGATCAAGAAGCTATGTTCTTAATGTCATCTTTCTCCCAAAGCTTAATTGTCAAAAGGTGTTTTGGTCAACCAAGTTTTGTGTTGATTCCCCATTTCTTGAGCGTATCAGAAGAGTTTCTTGAGCTGAATGCTTATTCAACTCATGGTTCAAAGACAATCAGATTCTTTGTTAAAAACTGCAGTTGCACAATGGATTGTCATGACATATCTACAGTTTCAAGCTGAAGTTAGTGCACTCGGTCGGGATTATTGCACATTGATTCTGAAATTAAAGTTGAAAGTAAAGATAAGAGCTATATTCAAGGGGGAGCTTGGATTTATTCAAGGGGGAGTTCTTGAAGACCAGCAACACTACTAATGTTTTTCAAAGAAATCAAGGGGGAGAAGATCTGAAGATTAAAGACTATGATTCCTTTACAAAACATAGGGGGAGATTGTTAGGATCCAAAGAATCCTATAAATTTGGATCCTATGTTTAAAATGTTTTATAAAGAAAAGAACTTCAGAATCTGAAGATGAATAGTTCAGAAGTTCTGAACTAATGCTAGAAAGATAAATAAAGTCATCTTCAAAAGTGCAAAATATATATTCATAAGTTCTGAAGAAGTTCTGAATAGGTTCTGAAGTGAAAATTCAGAAGTTCTGAAGACAATTCAAAAGTGGTTTTGAAGAGCAAAGTCCAGAATTCTGAAGACAGTTCAGAAGTTCTGAAGAACTTCTGAATAGAGTTTTTGATGACGTGTCTTAATGTAATTGGGTTGTGATTTAAATACATGTAACTGTAGCTTTACCTTTGTAGTATATATAGAGAGTCTGTTAGACAGTTAGGAAGTTGAACATTAATAGAACACCACACATGAGAGTCGTTTAAAGGTGTAAGTTTGTGTTTCTTTGTAAAGCTTTCTACAGTTCTAATAAAATGAGGATTCATTGAGCATTCTATATCAGATCTATTGTAATATGGGATTAACAGACGGAAACATCGAAATGGAGAATAAGTCGAGAGCAGAGTCTCCTAAGAAGAAATAGAAGACAACGGAAGCCAAATCCTCAGAGTTAACAGGGAAGTCCTGTACACCTAGCGTGCCATATCCTAATCGATTGAAATCCTATAAGGATGATGTTAATTATGCTAAATTTCTTGAAGTATTTAAAAAACTGTACATTAACATTTCTTTTGCAGATGCTCTAGCACAGATGCCATCCTATGTCAATTTTCTGAAGGATATCCTCTCTAACAAGAGGAGGATAGAAGAACATGTCACGGTTGCACTCACTGAAGAGTGTAGTGCCATTATTCAGAACAAACTTCCCTAGAAGTTGAAGGATCCAGGGAGTTTTACTATCCCTGTTCACATGGTGACCTCGAATTGGGTAAAGTATTATGCGATTTAGGTGCAAGTATTAATTTAATGCCTTTGTCTATTTTCAGGAGACTTGGATTGGGAGAGGTGCAACCAACCAGGGTGATTTTGCAACTTGCTGACAGATCAATCAAGTATCCATACAGACTAATTGAAGATGTTCTTGTAAAAGTAGAGAATTTCTACTTCCCAGCAGATTTTATTGTTTTGGATATGGATGAGGACAGGGAAGTGCCAATCCTCCTTGGTCGGCCATTTTTAGCCACCGCAAGAGCGTTGATAGATGTCGAAGGTGGTAAAGTGACATTAAGAGTTGGAGAGGAAGAAGCATTTTTTGATATGTTTAAGGCTACAAGGAACAGTATGGGAAACGATGCTTGTTATCGGGTGGAAGTATTAAAGACAGTATTATCGGAGGAACGTGATAGTCAAGGGTCGGGAGATGATTTGGTGGATGCTTTGACCGGCATTGATGCTGAAGTTGTGACTGAAAGTGTAATGCAATTGAATGCACTCCCGGCATTCAAGAAATCATTTCGACCGATGATAGAGAGCTTGGAGGATCCTATTCCAAAATCTCAACCATCTTCTGAGGCTCCCCCAAAGTTGGAACTTAAGCAACTCCGGTCGCATTTGGAGTATGCCTACTTAGGTGAGGGTAAGACTTTGCCAATTATCATCTCATCTCACCTAAGTTTCAAAGATAAAGAGAAATTACTGAGAGTCCTCCGAACACATCGATCCGCTATTGGGTGGACGATTGTAGATCTTAAAGGATTAAGTCCGGCTTTTTGCACTCACCGGATAAATCTTGAGGAGGACCACCGACCAATAGTTCAACCTCAACGCCGACTTAATCTCAACATGAAGGAAGTTGTTCGAAAGGAGGTGTTAAAGCTTTTGGATGCAGGGATCATTTATGCTATTCCCGACAGTCCATGGGTGAGTCCGGTGCAGGTGGTACCCAAAAAGGGGGGGTATTACGTTGATCCGCAATAATAATAATGAGCTAATACCTTCCCGAACGGTTACCGGATAGAGAGTTTGTATTGACTACCGCAAACTCAATGACGCCACAAAGAAAGATCACTTCCCTCTTCCGTTCATTAATCAAATGTTAGAGCGCCTCTCCGGTCATGCTTACTATTGTTTTCTCGATGGGTACTCGGGGTATAACCAGATTCCGATTGCCCCAAAAGATCAAGACAAGACCACATTCACATGCCCGTACTGTACGTTTGCTTATAGGAGAATGCCATTCGGATTGTGCAATGCGCCGACTGCTTTCCAGAGGTGCATGACGGCGATATTCTCTGATATGGTGGAGCGCACAATCGAGATTTTTATGGATGATTTCTCTGTCTTTGGAGATTCTTTTGATTTACGCCTTACACATCTTGAAGCGGTACTTCAAAGATGCCAAGACACGAGCCTTGTTCTTAGTTGGGAAAAGTGTCATTTCATGGTAACCGAAGGCATTGTATTGGGGCACAAAATCTCAAGTGACGGTATAGAGGTGGACAAAACAAAGATTTCGGTAATAGAGAATCTTCCTTACCCGACTTCCGTCAAGGGAGTTAGGAGCTTCTTAGGACACGCCGGTTTCTATCGCCAGTTCATTAAGGATTTTTCTAAAATCTCTAAACCTCTTTCCAATTTATTACTCAAAGATGTTAAGTTTGATTTTACCACTGATTGTGTACTTGCTTTTGACAGGTTAAAGAAGGAGCTCACTTCCGCACCTATCCTCACTGCACCGGATTGGTCACTACCTTTTGAACTGATGTGCGATGTAAGTGACACGGCTGTTGGAGCAGTTTTGGGGCAAAGAAAGGAGAAGAAATTACATGCTATATACTATGTTAGCAAAACTCTTGACGAGGCTTAACTCAATTATGCTACCACCGAGAAGGAATTGTTGGTCGTGGTTTATGCATGTGAAAAGTTCAGATCCTATCTAGTCGGATCAAAGATCATCATCTATACCGATCATTTCGCGTTAAAGTACTTGATGTCTAAGAAGACTCATCCATTGGGTCTTATTATTGCAAGAGTTTGATATCGAAATCCGTGATAAGAAAGGTTCAGAAAATACAGTGGTTGACCATCTCTCCCGATTAGAGAATGAAGGGAAAAGGGAACAAGATAAACCAATCAATGAATCTTTTCCCGATGAGCAACTGTTTCAAGATAGCTACATCTGATGCATGGTTTGCTGATTTCATGAATTACCTGGTAAGTGACATTAAACCACATGGCTTGAGCTCTAATCAACGCCATAATTTTTTTGCCGATGTCAAACACTATTACTGGGACGAGCTATTTCTTTGTAAGAAATGTGGAGATGGAGTGATAAGAAGATGTGTGCCGAAAGAAGAGAAGGAGGCCATAATGATGCATTGCCACACACTCGAGTGTGAAGGCCACTTCAGTACGGAGAGAACAATGGCAAAAATCTTTCAATCGAGATTTTTTTGGCCGTCCATGTTTAAGGATTGTCGAGAATTTATCTCACGATGTGATAGGTGCCAACGGATGGGTAACGTTTCAAAGAGAGACGAAATGCCGATGCAGATTTTCTTGGAGTGTGAATTGTTCGATGTTTGGGGCATTGATTTCATGGGCCCGTTTCCCAAGTCCGGTAGGTATGAGTACATTTTATTTGTCGTGGATTACGTCTCTAAGTGGGTGGAAGCCATCGCCACCCCCACCAACGATTCGAAAGTTGTGATAAACTTCTTAAGGAAGAATATCTTTGCAGGGTTTGGGGTCCCAAGGGCATTTCCCGCGGATATCCCACGGGATGAAACCGCAGCCCAAGTCGCGCGTCCCATCTGACCAGGTAAAAACCCTAGCCACGGTTATAATTTTTTTTAACCTAATTTCTTTTTCATCTTGAGCGGCTTCCTCTCTCTCTCTCTCTCTCTTGCATCCTTTTTCCGGCGACTAACGGTAGCAATCCGGCCAACCAAGGTATGCTTTCTCATTTTTATTTTTCAAGTTGTGAAAGGTGAAGCTTTGATGGGGTTTCTTTATATCTCTTCTCTAAAGATTGATGGTGATTTGGTGAGTGCAAGTAATATGTTGTTGTTAAAGTTTCACTCCTTTGCTCTATTCTTTTATTACAAGAATGATTATGTGGATAAACTAGGAAGTCGTATGTGGATGGGTTTAATTTTCAATTTTGGGTAGAATTTATAGTGTTCTTGTCTTATGGGTTCTTAGGAAGATTAAATCATGAAGTTTGCCATGCTTAATTTTTGTTTTTAAAAAAAAAACTTGAATGCAAAATCAAACTATTGAATAATTGGATGAAGTTATTGAAGTAAGATCTTTTGTTTTGGAATTTGTGGTTAAGAAGTCGTGTATATATTCTTATGATCCTACCATAAAGGAAGTTGTTTTTGCTAGGGTGTGGTTGTTATATAACAAACCAAACCTAGGTTCTACCTACGTTTGGGGTGGTCAGTTACCTCTTTAATCAAGCCACTAACACCCAATTACATTTTACTCTTTTTGTAGAAAAATGAGGACACACCCGAACAAAGAGCTAAAATATCCGGAATACGACAGCTTGATTGCTCAAAACAAGGCAAGATGGGGAAGAATGATTAACAAGGATGCCGTAAACAGGGCCAAACTTTTGGGTATGAAAAGATGTTTTCCATTTGGGGAAAGAGGAATCAAGTTAATAGGATTGCCCACTGAGTCAAGGGTACCGAAGATAATTGATAACCAAGGATGGGGCCACTTCATCAGGACCCCAGGACCGTATGATGAGGGAGTGGTATGACAATTCTACAAGAATATGATACCCGCTGTATCACTCTCAATTTACAGTAATGGTTGATGGGAAGCAGATCCGCATCTCACTTGATGACATAAGTGAGTACCATGGTGTGCCGAGGAGAAGAGAGTTGGGAATGTACTTTGGAATGTCTAACTGTCGGGAGTTTCAAATCAAAGGAAACCCGATCATTGCCCGAGCCTTGAGACTCAAATGGGGACGCTGGTTGGGTCTGAACTCGTGATGAAATTTTAAAGAGTGAAATGCACTACGATATGGCTTTTCTGTTGTCGTTCATCAAAAGTTCTCTGAAGTTGTCCATACACAACTCCACGGCTGACCCTCAAGTTACTCACGTCTTATATTCTCTTAAAGAGGGTCTTCCAATGGACGTGGCTCACTTAATGTGGATGGAGATTCTGGATGCGGGTATGAGTCTTGATGGTGTTCTCCCCTTCCCTTGTATGATAACTTATTTTTGCAGGAAAGGGGGTGTGAAAACCCCCAATCTCACGTGATCCAAGGGAGATTTCGATAAGAAACATTATCGGATCCAAATCAATGCAGCGGAGAAGTATGAAAAAGAGAAGGAAGACAAGGCGGAAGAGTGGAAGACGGAACGGTTGATCGAAGAACTGCAGCAGAACCCAAATTATAACGAGGGCGAGTATAACTTTGTGGACCTGGAGTATGAACCGGACGAGGAAGCCGAAGAGGAACACACGGGGGACACACCACCGTGGATGACGAGGATCGATGCAAAATGGCAGCGTCAATATGAGGGAATCAATTGGAGGTTGGATCAGTTGGGTGCACCGTCAGTTTCCGAGCGTCGTCGAGTCCGCAAGCGCCCGGATGGAGGTGCCTCATCTTCCAGAAATGCTTGAGAAGGGTTGGTGTGCTTTAGACTTTATTTTGCTATTTTCTTGTTAGACTTAATTTTATTTTCTGTTGGATGATTGTACTTAATTGCATGATAACTTCTTTTGTGGTTTCTTATTTTTAACTATGTTTGCACATTGGGGACAATGTGTTACTTAGGTTTGGGGTGGTCCAATTGGGCACAATTTTGGTATAAAAATGTTAGTATGCTTTGCACAAGTACAAAAATTCATGAGTTAGTAAAATTTTAGGAAAACTAAGAACTGGTCATTGCGTTGAGAATCTTTAGAAGGCAACTTAATACTGAGAGATGACCAGTGAGGCACGTATTAGGGGACATTAGTGGAGACCACCCGGAAAGGAATTTTGAGCCAAACCATATTGCTATTGATTCTTGGAGTGAATTTCTTTTGTAATCAATACACTAATTCCTCCCTTTCCAGTGGTGGTAATAGCATAATCTCACTATTACCTTTGCATCATGTAGTATAGACACGCATTAGGATCATAACTCGTACTTGCTTGCAACTAGTGTGGACTCTAAGAAATGACTCCAGGCATTGTGTGTATACGGATGTGTTTTCCCTTTCTCTTTAACTTTCATTTCCCTATATTGTGTGCACCTTATCCCTCTTTGTAGCCATGGCTAAACTAAATTTTCATTTCATTAACCCATATTAAACCCCAGCCTAAACACTAGCCGACCTTATTCCAAAAGTGTTCACAATATGAAAGGCGGTCAGCAAGTCAGAAGGAAATTTTGGGGGTAACCAAAAATCAATAAGGGCTGTGTTGGAATAAATAAATAAATAAAAGTATTTGTAGAATTGTTGTTGTTCTGTAGACACAACCCGGAGTACAATGGGTGGAGACTGAAAGCCAAAGATAGCAAAGACTGAGAAGAATCTCATTTGGACCGATCATATTGTGATACACTTAGGATTTTTGAGCCTTAATGACCTTCAGTTCTTAGCCGTCACCTCAAGCCCCATTACAACCCATCAAAGTCATGATATCTTTCAGGAAACACGAATAATGCAAGCTTGTACAGTTTATGTGATTCATGTCATATTATGTGATTCTTTCTGAGATTTCCTTGCTAAAAGATTGTACGTTATTGAATAGATTATTATCATGCAACTGTACTTTGAATTCTTTTGCACATAGCCTCTAACTGGATGAGTTGGACCTAGAGGGAACCTTAGGATTCGAGTGAAATGAGATCATCTCGTGAGGTAGGGTCAAATCGAAATCCTCCCCTAATGGTGTATAGTTGGTAGCCTCCTGGTAATAATGTAGCCTTCTCAAGTTCGATTCTCAATGACCAAAACTTAGTCAACTAAAATGGAAGCGCCTTGTGGTTTGTTAATGGTAAAGCAGAATTTTAGAAAAGTACACCCAATAGGGTTTCATGCGATTGCCTTGGTTGAATTTTGTTTGTTATGTTTAATTCTTTCTATTGCTAATTTGCTTGGGGATAAGCAACGCTCGGTTTGGGGTTGTTGATAACGCCAAATATTGGCATTATTCTTTAACTAAATACCGATGCCTTTGACTTGTTTTCGAGCAGATAAAGCGTGTTTTTAACAATTTTCACCGAGTGTGTACAGACTCTCAGGAATCTCACATGCAAGAGAAATAGTAATCATTTATTGAAGAAAAACCCGAGTTTTACAGCGAAAAGAAATACTAGTCATCCGGGGCCAATTGGGTATGAGCAAAATGAAGAAACCAGAGCCAGACAGTGAGTTACGCGACCTCAAGCCGCGGCCCTATTCAGACACGCACGACCTTCCCCGCGGTTTCAAACCGCGGGCGAAGTCGCGTAACTCACACAACAATTTCTCAACTTGAAACCAGATGAGTTCTCAAAAATTAAGTTTCTGAGCTAAATGAAAAAATTTCTCAACTTGAAACCAGACACACAAACAACATGCAAGTGTTGAATGAACTTTTAAGAGAACATGTCACTCTCAAATCTAAGTTTAATAACTCAGAAGAATCAAGAAATGTTTTGCAAAATCAAAATGAATTATTGGAGAAACAACTCACCGAGTATTCTAGGAATGGATATCATACATATGAAGAGTTTTGCAAAAAGACAAATCTGATAAAAATAAATTTTGATCTAAAAACCAAAATTTCTGAGTTAGAAAAGTTTCTAGATCATGAGACTTATAGTGGGGTTCTTAAAAGAAAATTAACTGAATTTTTGGAATGTGAGAAAGAAAGGATATTAACTTTTGATAAGAAACACAAGTTTGATATTAAACGAAAAGATTTTGAAAGCAAAATTAAAACTTGTGAACTAACCATTCAAAAACTTTCTAAACAAGTGTCTAATTTTGAACAAATTGTGATTTTAGAGAGAAAATCATCTGAAACGAAATGTCTGAAGCTATCAAAGCAACTTTCTGAGCTTCAGAAAATTCTAGATGATGAAAGAAAAATGTTTGAAAATGATAAAAAGAATGTTTTAAATAACAATGTTTTAATTTTCAACAAAAATAAACGTTTAGAAAAGGAAAGTTTTTGAAGAGGAAATTTCTAAACTTTCAAATAAATTGTCTGAAACACAATCAAATCTTGTAACCGAAAAGAAATTGAGATCTGAATTGAAAGGTAAATATGATTTGATTACGGAAAAAAGAGATTATTTATCTGACAAACTCATGAAACTTGAAAAAGTGTTTGAAAATAAAATGACATTTAATTTTAGTTTGTCTGATAAAGAAAAAGACCATCTTTTGTCCAAAATTAGAGAACTTGAAGATGTAATTTCAAAACACAATAAAGAGAATTCAGTTAAAGTTGAAATTCTTAAACAGTTTAATCCTGATACTACTGTTCTTTCTCCACATGATAATTCATCTGATTCTGATTTTGATTCCGTTCTCTCTTACAAAAGTGCTTCAAGTTCAATTCATAAGATAACTTCTCTTTCTACTGATTGTGTCTGTAAAAATAACTATTCTTCAATTTTTCAATCACATAGTTATTCTAACAGCTCCAAATCATATGGTTCTTCAAATTCTCAGACTCATAATTCTAATCGGTTTTACAATGATTTTGTTACTAATTCCGGTAATTTTAAGAAGTTTAAAATGGTTTGGAGGAAGAAATCAACTACAG
Source organism: Silybum marianum (assembly GCA_036898165.1). Classification (NCBI taxonomy): domain Eukaryota; kingdom Viridiplantae; phylum Streptophyta; class Magnoliopsida; order Asterales; family Asteraceae; genus Silybum; species Silybum marianum. The sequence goes on along the minus strand of CM072540.1, from coordinate 5,239,172 downwards.
ATGATAGTGTTGGAAACATGCCACATACATCTCCTGTAGTTGATACAAGATCATTTGTTTCCAAGACTAATTTGCCTTATTTTGTCAAATCTATCAATCAGCTAATTAGTCTAAGTGCCACAAAGATTTGTTGTTCTAATTGTGGAACAAATGATTTTGTCAATCAAAGGTTCATTCATAAATGGTATGGTACTTACAGTATCCCCACTTCCCCATTTGTTGTTTCTAAAGCTAACCTCCGAGGACCCAACAAAGCTTGGATACCAAAATCTTTTTAATCTGTTTTGTAGGTATATCATGTGTGTTCCAAATTCAGAATATTCACATCACATGACAATCTTTCAAAAGGTTATGCTACATTTAAGGGGGAGTACCACATTTTTACCATTTACTTAGCTTCATAGTATCTCAGCTATGAACCTGTTCTTAATTTTTGGCTTCTGAATATCTCAGTTCAGAACCCGTTTTACATTGCACTATGACTTCTGAATACTTTAGTTCAGAACTCGGACTTTAATGTTTTAACTTTTTGTGTGTTAGGAATTAGAAGTTTCTATGGTCAATCCAAAGCCGGAATGATCTACCCATGAAACACATCCCTAGGTTAGATGTATTTTGACAGGGTGTGATTGAGATAAAATTGAGTACATGTGCGTTAAATGAAAAATGTGAGAGTGTGACAAGACTTATAAGAAAATATTTGGTCTTCACCAAACCTAAACAGTTATCCGGGTAGCCACATAATCTATTCATTCTCAATTCTTTAGAGATGAATATTGAAATAGACATGGACCCAATGTCGATAACTTGTGTCACCCCACCCAACTACTCAAGTATCTCACAAAAGATATTTGTTTCATATATCACGGAGAATGAGCATAGCTACTATCTTTTCTTCACTCGGAAGATTAAGATATTGAAAAAGGAAGACACACCTCCGGTCTCCGAACTTCACATTCAATGCACATTGAGTCTATGAAATGTCTTTTCACATCTTGAGCCTTAAAAATAACATTCAATGCTTAATTCTTTCTACACATTGCACGAGTCTTTGTGATTCCACAAGCATATCTTTGTGTTTATGCCGGAACAGTTTGAGAAGATAGGTTTATAACTTACTTCTGTGATAACTGGAAGTCCTATCAGTGCCAACCCACTGCCAACACTGCATATAGGCCACTTAATTAAAATTAATTTTGATTTAAGTGATAATAGTTGTTATTTGTGCTTCTATGTAAGCTCTTACCCACTATTCCACATTCACGCTTCCACTTAATGTCTTTGATTATTCATAATGATTCGGTTTCTCCTTATCATTCTGGGGGGGGGAAGGTATATCAAAGACGAATGCTTATTGTGAAGGGAAGAAAATGTGTTTCAAAGTCAAATGAAGAAAAAGTTGAAAACTTATCGACTGCTTAAGACCCGACAATTTCTTGTCGAGCAACAAAGGATTGACAAGTAGACTAAGTGTTTTCATCGCGTCCATTTGGCCCGACACCTGATTTGATCGACTCATCTTGGCCCGACATCAATTCTTGTCGAATCTACTTGGCCCGAAATCTTTTTTCGTTGGCATCACCTGGCCCGACATGTTTTTTGACCCAACAAGTTTTATACCCTATGACATCGCGGCTCCTTCGGTTTTCTTTTCATGCTAAGGGGGGGCTACGGAGCTTACAAGAGATCATTTTCGTAGGGAGAGCAAAAGAATCAAGAAGAAAGATTTGTTGACAAAAGTTTCACCGTCTTCAAAAGAGTGCTGATTTGCTGAATTGTAATCTCGAATACAAAGGGGGAGATTGTTAGGTCTGAAAATGTTGTATCCGAGATGACAACTATTGAAGACGTGAAGGGCTAAAGTGTAAAGTCAACAAAGTCATTAATTAGGAAAGGTTTAATGTTTAAATATAAGGAAACATTCTATTTTGTAAATAAGGCAAATGTATAATGCCTTAATCTTTACTTTCCTTATACCGTATTTCCTATACATATAAATAGAGGGTTAGGGTATGCAATAGATAATTAACACGTTAATTCATATCATTAAGGGGGAGCTTATAAGAGAGATAATCTTGTAATCACATATTCTACAACTGAGATATACAACATATTGAAGTTATTCATCTTGTTCTTCGTGTTCTTGTTGATTTATACACCGTTACCTGATATATTGGATCCACAGTTATCTTATCTTAAAAACCCTCCGTGTTTATTTGCTTTAGTCAGTTTCTTAAGTTTAATTACAGCTATTATTAGTTTTAAACCAACTCATCCAAATTTCGATCTTTAAGTTAATAATTGTCATAGTCATTGTGATACTCAGTGTCTTAGTTATGTGGTTCGATCTCGTACTTTGGTACTGTATTACTTGATTCGATCCGTACACTTGCGGTAAGAATTAGAGGGTGTAAAAACCACCTATCAGTGAAAAATTTGACTAAACCCTCTTTCTTATAAAATATAAAGGTCATACTATTCTTGCTCAGATATATGTTGATGACATTATCTTTGGTTCCACACGCAAACTATGTACTCGCTTTGCGAAACATATGAAAAAGGAATATAAGATGACTATGATGGGTGAACTAACATATCTTCTTGGTCTACAGATAAAGCAATCTAAAAAAATCATATTCATATGTCAAATTAAGTATGTTAAACATATGTTGAAGAAGTTTGATTTAACTCAAAGTTCTCCGATGAAAACTCCCATGGCACCTCCTCTGACACTGAACAAGGACCCTGATGGGAAACCAGTTAATGTCACTGCCTATAGAGGAATGATAGGCTCACTGATGTATCTTATAGCGAGTCGACCTGATATTATGCAGTCTACTTGTCTCTGTGCTAGATATCAAGCTGAACTCAATGAATCCCATTTGATCGTTGTAAAGCGATTTTTCAGATATTTGAAGGGAACTCCTAATCTTGGTCTTTGGTACCCGAAAGGCTTAGGGTTCGATCTAACCGGTTACTCTGATAGTGATTTTGCAGGATGCAAGATAGATAGGAAAAACACCACTGGAGGTTGTCAACTTCTAGGTGGAAAGTTTGTGAGTTGGACAAGTAAAAAGAAAAACTCAGTGTCCACATCAACCGTTGAAGTTGAATATGTAGTTGTTGGGAGGAGTTGTGCCCAAATCCTTTGGATGAGGAACCAACTCAGTGACTATGATGTTAAGCTTTCAGAGATTCCTGTTTACTGTGATAGCACAAGTGTTATTGCTAACGCTAATAACCCTGTTCTTCACTAAAAAACCAAGCATATTGAGATCAGATATCACTTTATCAGAGATCATGTTATGAATGGTGAAAATGAACTTCACTTTCTGCCCACTGAATATCAACTCGTTGACCTTTTCACTAAGCCTCTTGATGAGACTAGATTCAATCTATTAATCAACGAACTTGGTATGTTAAACGCCGAAGAATGAAAATTCTCAGTGATCAACATCATTCAGTGAGTACCAAAATATTCATTAGTCATTCCTTAAACTCAGATTCGGTGATAAATATATTGCTAAGGTATGTAACTTCTTTCCTTACTCTCTGAAAATTTTCCTATATAGAGAATGACTCTCAAAAATAAAAAACCCATTACTAGAAATACATTTATTTCAAATGATGAGGATTTTAAATGGATAATGATTAACATTTATTAAGATAAATGATAATCTTATTATTTTGTGAAAATGACACGTCGGACCTTTTTTATGACACACGATGGACCTCAACATTTCCTATCCCATTAAACCCTAAGGACGTGCAAAGGTCATCATTACCTTTTTCAAAAAGCCTAAACCATCGTTTAGTTTCCTTTAGTTCTCCTCTCTCTCTCTCTCACACATCTACCTATAAAAGGTAATTGGATTTCATTTCATTCTTTACGCGTTCAATTCTATCAAGCAAGAAAAAGCAAAATTGAATTCTCTTTGCAACCAGCAAGAACACCAAAAACACACACTTTCGCATTTTTCTAAATTTCTCAACTTCAAAGGTTGGTTTTTATTTTTTTCTACTTAAGCAACAACTTAAATATTGTTAAGAAATTCTACCCATCACATTTAACATTTTGTTAAATTGATTTGCTTATTTATTTTGTGTTTTTAAGATTGTTTGAATCCTAAAAACTCAAAAACCTGTTCTAAGGTTCCTTCTTAGAACAAAAGATATTTTGGTCATTTTGATCCAATATCATCCAAATCTTTTCTAAAATCTGTTTATGGTATACTTTTGTACCAAAATAAACACTTTGGTATCCCTTTTTAACTAAAACTTTTGTTCAAACATTTTCTTAAATCTGCCAAATAACGAGTATTTTGACTTTCTTCATCAAAACACTTGTTTTTCCTAATTTTTGGTATTCTTTGTACCAAAAAACCTCTGGTTTATACATTTTTTGTATTAAGCCATGATTTTTATCTTTAGTGTTCAATTTTTGAAACAACAATGGCAACTTCAAGCAAGAACGTCAACACCTCCTTCTCCTTTGAAGAAGAAACTATTCATGTCACTGTCTTCACTACTGCTAAGGAAGCCACTTTCAGCGTGGAACAAGGGTTTGTCATCCGACATCCCTGCTGAGAGATCCTATCTCAGGGAAGGCACTCATTTCCTAGAAAAATGCCCTTTGAAATTCGCCTTCACCCATATCCCTATTGGTATTACTGCTCACTTCCAACAGTTCTGGTACACGGCTTACTGCACAACCAGAACTACTGAAAAAAGGCAACGTACTCCCAGCAATCGGGTTCACCATTAGCATGGGATCGGTGGCTATCGCTACTGGAGCCATCAGGGTGGCTCTTCGTCTCCTTGTCAGAGAAAAGGGTCAACAATGGGAAGTTGAACCCTCTAAGGAGAAAATTCAGGAGTTTCTTGAACTCATTGGGTATACCTGGCCTCCACAAGAGAAGAACCCATCTGAACTTAACAAGGAGCTCACTAAAATTGAAAAGATAAGATTGTCGGCTAAGTGGCAATATTCTTCACCCACGTCATCCAGTGCCTTGGCACTAAGACGGTGCTCAGGAACAAGCCAACAAGAAGTTCCTGGAGATGGCATACTCCCTATGCCATGGTTGCAAAATCAACCATGCCTCAATTATCCTCGATGAGCTTTTCAGGAGAGTCAAGGCATCGAAGAGATAAAATACAATCCCATTTCCAAGATTCATCTCTACTATCTTGGAGTTCGTGTATAAAGGTTACCCATCTGAAGGTAATCAGGAATTTTCCTAGATAGGGAAAAAGGCACTGGAACACGATGAGAAGATCGGAGATGCTCCCTATCTCCCTTACATTCTGAATATCATTAGGGGTCCCTCTCCCTCAGTCACAAAGACTCTTGGTCCTACCATTTAGGTAGAGAATGTGTCTAGGTCACTGAATAGCCCATCAATGATCCACCTTGACTCATCTTCCTCCCCTCTCAAACATAAATATATAGCCACCGATGGTTACAACAAGACCATCGCTCACCAGCCCCAAACAAAGAAGCACAAGAAGAATGTCTCCCAAAAGACAACTCTTTCCGATTTCGGCGTCGAACTAATGCCTCCTCTTACCACTGCCATGACAACGACTTTTGTGTCCGTTGCCGCTTCTTCAGCGCTACCCCCACCTTCAGAGACCTCGATCCCTGAAGATGTAGTAACCAGCTCCGTTGGAGTTGGTACGGGTATTACCTTCACATCCTTATCTTCTATCTCTACCTACTCTTCTTTAGTCCCAACATCAATCCATGACTCAGATATGGTTGTCCCCATATCTGAAGAGGTTGAGAAGCGCGTTGTTCAGGAATCAGTTTTGTTTCGACAAAATGATTCTTGGAAAGCTACGTGCACAGGACCTGAAAATGTTCCTCTTAAACATTCTCAGAGACAGGTATGTGATCCTTAGGACACAAACGTCGCAAGTTCCAACCTTGAGAGTAATCCTTCAGATACTCTCAAGGAACCCTTGCAAATATCTACTACCTCCCCACTTCTTTCATCTAACCCGAGCTCTTTTTGGCTCAATTGTCTTTGTCACCTACAGGTGTCACTGGTCCACCAACTTCAACCGTTGCAGCTGCTGCCACTGATCCTCAAGGTGTCTCTGATACACCTATCTCCAAGTCTCCAGCTCTCCAGCTCTTAGCTTGGAGCAAATAATGAAGATCAAGAAGGAGAAAGTTCAGGGAAAACCTTTTCCCCAACTCAAGGAAATTCCTCCAATCTCTCTGCCTCCTCCATCCACTTCAATCCAGATACCAGCTCTAGGTCATCTGGTCAATGAATCTGCCCAGATAAAGCACATGACATATACCCTACAGATCTCTGCAGAGTATATCTACAATAAGGTATCAGGGATACCAGCTCAGAAAAATGTCGTTCTAGGCATCCAATGTGAAGTGTCCTCTCTGATGACAGAACTGAGCAATGTCATCTATCAAAATAGTTACTCAGTGACTCAGTTAGGGACCAAGATTGATAAACAGGGAGAAGAGCTTGCAACCCAAGGCAAGCAAATTGCAGAGATCCTCCGGCTTCTCCAGGCATCCAGTACTTCCACCTCTTCTCTCTCTGCAGTTGATCGAGAGAACCTGAGTCAGCTTTCAGCTACTCAGAAGACCCAATCAGAGACACTTGATAATATAAAAAGAAATGTCAGTACTCTGTTGGTGCATGTTCTCCCTCACAGTCACAAAGAGGGGGGGAAAGTTGCAAAAGAGCTTGAGGAGCAGCTCATAAATGAATCAAATGAGGTTCTAAAGAACGCTGAACCTTCTCAGCGAAACATTGATGAAGAAGAAGTTCTGAAAAGCCTCATTTGATGACGGCGATGACGATGAAGAAGAAGACAAAGAACAAGAAGAAGATGAAAATCAAGGCGCTTCCTTCTCTCTCAGAGATGAAGATGATGACGATGATGATGAACGCTTAAACTTCTTCTTATATGCTCGTCTAGGGATAACACAATCAGGGGTGGTATTGAAGACACCCTTGCGGGACAGGCCCCCTCCTAATCAGGAGTTGTTTGATCCCTCAGGGAAGAAATTACAGATGATGGAAACTGAAGTCCTCACTTCCCTGAACTTAGAGGGGGAGCTCAACCCTGAGGTATGCCTTCCATTAGAACTATATATTCTTTCCTCCAAACCTCAACCAAAAAGAAAATATCAAAGTCCAAAAAGAAAATATCAAAGTCTGCAGCTGATGAAGGCCCATCATTCAAAAATGAATAGGAGACTAAATTTGACGTAGATAGTCTTTTCGCCCATCTTGTTATCCCTGATCTCTCAAAGCTCAACACATCCCTGCCAACTCAGAGAAGATATGCAAATAATTAAATAATCAGTACTCCTGAACCAGGGATGGCATTTCAGGCTAATGATGGGTCAATAAAGTTTCTTAGGAATAAGGAGATACATCTCGCTCCATTTAAACTTCTCAAGATTCTGTACTACAACTGTTGGGCGAATAATGATCCGCTCTACATATAGAAGAGAATTTTTAAGAAAAAATTATGAAGAAGAAAAGAGTTCTCTAATAGATCTCAAGAACCTAAACCTTAGTTCCTAATTTTCTTCAGTGTATTCTACTTTACTTTAAATATTGTAATTTCATTTTCAAATGTAATTCTTCAGATAATGAAATTCAATGAAGTACTCTACTACATCTGTGTACTGAAACGATCCCTGAAAATAGTAAAAGAGACAATGAACATATAAGTTCTAATCTCTTAAACCTTATTACTCACTGATATTTATTTATGATATTTAACAGTGAATGGACTTTCTAGTTTTTACACTTGTAATAATTGTGATTTCATATCCTTATAAATGAAACTCAACTTAGATAGTGAATTAGCTTAAAAAGATCTCACAAATTAGTACTTAGAAAATTTACTTTAAATTTTCTCTAGCTTTTACTAAATCTTTCAAGTAACTTTCCTATGTTGCTTAATCATAATCAACTAAGGAAAGATTGTTGATCCAAACTTCTTTCAGTGATTTGAATATGATTCTTCTATACTTAGTGAAAATTCCAAGACAATGTTACTGTTCATATTCAACGATAGCATACACTAACTGCACTCAGTGATCGTTGAAATCAGGAACATCACCTAGTCTCTGAAGATCTGAAGAACAACACTCACACCAAAGAGTATTCAACGATAGTCGAAGACCTAGCTGAAGAAAGAGATGAACAACTCGTGATCTAAAGCGGTTCAATGATAGCAACGTCCATCTAACAAAAGTGTGAGATCTTGCATAAAGCCTCAGTGATACCTGAAGACTTCATCCTTGATGATTTAGTATCAGTGATCAAGTGGGGCCTACTCAGCAAGATCAAAGTTGATCTTATCTTCGATGCACAAATGTCAAACCCCCATGCCTTGTCAGAAAAGACGTACGAACTGTCCCCTATGTCCTTACCAACTGTGATTAGACTACTGTTCATATTCGCTCAAAAGCATGGTTGCTTTATTAACAAAGGACAAGTCTCCAACAAATGGTAACACTAATCACTTCACTGAACCTCAAGCTTACTTGTAATATTACTTAAGGAAATTGTATATCTCGGGGTACATCATCGGGAGCAAGTGAACATTTAGAATTGACCAATAGGTACATTACCTAAAATTCTCTTAAATTGTCTCTTTGGCCACCTCAATCTCTTCATGATCAATCAATTATATCAATGACTTATTATTTTTATTCTTAGCGGTCATTTAACAATAAGGAACCAAAATTATTTAGTACGTTTTGCATCTAAAGAGATATACAACCTTCATTAGGAAGCAATTTGCCAAGAGAAACCACATTAAAGATGATACTAGAGGTAGGCGAAATGTGTCACACCATAAATAGAATGGTTTTACTTACGAGTTGTTTACCAAGCACTTATTGAATATCATTTACCTTAACTGACTTTTGAACTGAAATAAAATAAACATATGTTGATGATTGCATCGTCCGTAGTAAACAAATCACATACGTATGGGTAAAGTTGTTGAGGTGGTGGGGTTTAACTTCCTTCAATGAACTCGGTTCCGCAAATATTTCACATGGAAGATCATCCCTCAATATCTTCTTCTCCAAACGGATTTCGCAAGTAGTTTTGAGGAGTGCTATGTACGTAGTTTGGAGTTCACGTAACGAGGTGGTATTTTATGATTGGCCACCTCCAGGCTTCGATTTGGCTTTGGTGTTGCAATTAGTAGGGTAATCTTTTAAATCGCTCGAGGGTCGAGGTGGTGTTTTTTCCTGCTATATTTTTGTTCTAAGGTTGGTTTCTTTTTAGTTTTTGCGGCCTTTAAATTAAAAAAACATATGTTACATGTTATTTGTAATTTACCCAAAAACTTAGGGGGTGTTTGGGATTGCTTGTTAAAACAACTTATTGACTTAGTGTGACACCGGTAATAAGCATTTTTAAGTGTTTGGTAAAACAACTTGTACCGCTGCGAAACCGATAATAATAAGTTTTTTAAACAGTTAAAGGTTTTAACTTTGATGAATAACACTCCGGTAGAAAAGCAATAAATTGTTTTAAATAAACAATCACAAACACCCGCTTATAAATCTTAAAAAAAAATTGGGAAAAATATTTATAAATGTACTTTCAAACAAGATGCAACCAACTCTTTGCAAGGAAGTTTTGACTTCGATTCAAAATCCCAAAAGCCACCAAGAAATCAATTCATTTCCAAAACGAAAAACTAGTTTGAATTGTATCTCGTCATTGGGACGATTCTCCGACGACGTGCCGCCCACTGACGCCGGAATCCCTTAACTTTCCCTTTTACTGTTTCTTTCAATTCGTGGATGAATGGAAACGATCAGAAAACAAGCAGTGAAGCTCCGAGAGCAGGTCTCCAAACAACATGTAAGTATATACACATGATTTCTTTGCTTTCAAGTAAAATCCTGATTAGAGTATGGGGCTAATTTCGTGCAGATTCCTGTTAATATTGTTTACGACAGTTTTGTTTTGCAAGGATCTATGTGTGAAATTTGGTTTATGGTTGTTCTTCATTCCAAAAAAAGATGCATCGAACTCTGTAATTTTAAGTTTTGAATTGCTATGGTTGTTTATCTCTTGATTAGGTTACTTTAGGAGGATGTAGAATGTATTTCACTGTGCTTTTGTTAGTTCACATGGTGATGAATGTAGTTTTTCCTAATTTCATTGTAGTTTAACCTCCAATTTTTTGTCAAGAGTGGGAGTACAATAACATGTAGGTCATCAGAATAACAGCTGTAACTTTGAACATTTTTGTTATTGATTATTGACTTGGATTTGTATGCAATCCCCAAAAAAACAAATGCCATTTCAAATGGTACTAAAGCATTGTTTTGAAAAATGGTTCTTTGACCTGAAGGTATTGTCTATAATTCCTCTAGTTCCCGGGCCTACGCAGTTAAAAGTTTGTTTACGGTTTACCTTTAGTCATCGTATCTAATGCATGTACTGTTGACACATATGTGGTACATTTAAAAGGGGAACACTTGTGATATACACATTGGTATTGATCGAATGTTGAGCTTCAGAAATTAAGAGAATATGTCCTCTTTCAACTTAAAGTCTTGGAGAACGTTTAGACTAAAAATATGCATCTTTTCTGTCGAAATGTTCAAGTCTTTATAATGAATATACAAGTATGCTGCCAATTTATATCCTATCCAACAACCAGTTTGGCTGCCTATGAATAAGATCCAGATTGGATCAATCCAATGCTAATGTTGTTGGTTGGAGAAGATTGTGATGGCATTTTCGAAGGAACTTCTTAATAGCCAAACTTTATAATTGCCTCAGATTTAAGGTAAACATTACAATATGACTTGAAGTTTGTGAATAATCACAACTATTAAGGTGTATCTTTGGCAGTTTTTCCTGCATTTGTATGAGAGAGGTGAAAGATACAGGATTATTAATATTGATACAGAAAGATCAAGAAAAGAGGGAGGGAGGGACATATTCTATAACTTGACAACCTAATGTCATAAAGGGTCTTGGTATTTCGTGGATCCTTTCACATGGTGAGGCTATGAGGGTAATATTATATGATTAACCTTGATTGACACAGGGCCCATATTGTTGGAAGGAAGGTAGATGTGATTGTTCATGATGGTTGAGTATATATATATACACACACATATATATATATAGGGGCGGGTTCAAATGAGAACTCAAATTTGGTTGTGAACGTGAGGACAAATGAGAGTGCGATACGTGTCATATTCAGACTGAATGTAGCATTATTCAGACTGAATAATACAACATTCAGTTTGAATATTTTCCTTCATTATTTAGTCTGAACATGACACGTGTCGCACTCTCATTTGTCCTCATGTTTACAACCAAATTTGAGTTCGCATTTGAACTTTCCTCTCTCTCTCTCTCTCTCTCTATATATATATATATATCTAAAAAAAACTGAAGAACACCCTGGGAACCCTCCATCTGGACGGTATGCACAAATGCATACCAGTAATTTGTAACATGAACACGTGCATATGCACTTGTGCATAGAAAAAAACATTTTTAGTCGCTTGTATGCATACCGTCTAGATGGAGGACTCCCATGGCATTCTTCAGTTTTTTTGTTGTTGACGTTTTCCCTTGAACCTCCCTCTATATATATAGAAAGAGGGGTGTTCAAATACAACCCATCTAAATTATACAACCGATGCAACCCACCCACCCACCCATCCACCATCCATTTTATTTTTATTCTTTTTTGATTTTTTTAATTGAGGGTAGTTACAACCGAGCAAATGGTAACCGTTGATGATCAAATGAACGCTCCTGATTTGGTAGTAAGGGTTGTAGGAATGTAAAGGATTGCATAATAACCCACCTCTATCTCTCTCTATATATATAGAGAGAGAGGACAAATCAAATACAAACCATGTAAATGTTGCACACCTTACAAACCAATCTCGGCCCTTGATTTCGTGTATTTTGAAAATTTTAGCGGTTATCAAATTAGTTGCAGATAATGTTGAGAGGAAATTTCGGAACCGATTTAATCTACATTGTTGACATTGATTTGATAATCTGCACGGACGGTTGAGATAGGTTTGTAAGGTGTACAACATTTACATGGTTTGTACTTGAAGTGGCCTCTATATATATTCCTTTAGTTAATTAGCATATGCAGATTAACATGATCCAGTTGACAGACTAACCAAGGAGTAGGTTTCTAACCATTTTAACATATCTTTCAAATACGTGTGGGCATTTATAAAGAAAAAGAAATACTAACAGGAGCGAAGGTTCTAATGATGGTTTCTTGGAACTCAAAAAAGTTTCAAGCATTTTTGTCATACATTAAGTAGGTGGGTTCATATCTTTCTTGTTATTTACTACTCTGAAGAATTGGATTTCACATCTAGCGCCTTGGTTGGATGATTTTTTTGGTCATGTAATAATGCAAAGTATTTGTAACTAGTATAGCTATACTAACATCTTGAAGAGGTTTCCAATAGACATAATGGTGGACCACATTAGTTTATTTAACGTGGGTAGAATAAATAAGTTATTTTGCAAGATCTACAAGTTCTTGCAAGTTGCAACCAGAAATATTTGTAAATTAATACCATATATGGCATGGTACTATATGGAGGGACAGAGGGTTAATGCACAGCTGTTAGAGAGGTCGATATTATACTTAGGGGATGTTTGTTTACCTCTTAACAGTTCCATTAAGAGGCAGTCTCTGAATTGTTAAGAGGTGAATTCTGTTTTGCAGAAAATAAGTCTGCCTCTTAATGGTTCCAAAACCCTCTGAATCATTTTGTATCCTGGACCTCTCTTAACCTTTAAGATCCCTAATTACATCCTGAACAATTACCAAACAATTATATTTCATTTTGCACTATATCATAAGAGCCTCTTAATCATTCTGCACCAAACCATTCACCAACTGCCAAACAGCCCCTAATATTGTTAAACAAGGTATTTTGAAACTATTAATTCTGCATCTGGTAAATACAAGTCTTGCACCTCAGTGCAAGATGGTACTGCTTTATGTATGTTATACTTTGTAGTATCATTACCTATGTTGTCACACTTAATATATCTGCAACCGACATATGAAGCTTCTTGCTTGTTACTATTTTAATATTTTACTTCCTAACCACAATTGATCATTAAAAACTAATTTTGGTGTCATGTGGTTAAGCAGTTTGGTGGTGGGGCCAATGGAGGTTTGGATGATGTTGCTGATGAAGAAGTCATGCTTCATCAAAAACTTGAGAGGCTGTACGTATCCACACGTGTTGCCAAGGTTGCTTCACCCTTCCATTGGAGATGCTTGTTTTTTTTGGAAAGAACAGCTGGAATGAATTCTAATAAGTCGAAGAGTATATATATATATATATAGGGGAGGTTTCAATTGCAAACTCGACAATTCAAACAAACTTTGCAAACCAATCCTAGCCGTCCATCTAGTCTAATAAATGTTTGATTTTATTTTGTTTCCTAATTCAAAGTCGTGATCATAATTAATGAACTTATTAGGGGTGAGCTTGGACCGGACCGGTTCGGTACCGAAACCGGGTAGTACAGAAACCGGAATTTTCAAAACCTAATACCGAATACCGAACCGATTAGTGAAATTTGGTACTGGGATTTTCGGGACTAGAACTGTTTGGTACCATTTTTTTGAATGACTAAGGTTTTTCACCATTGACCATTAAACGCAATAACGAAAACCAAAATCACTTAACCAAACCGGTACCGAAATCCCGAACCGAACCGGTACCAAAACCGAAAGTCATAAATCCCAATACCGAATCCCGAACCGGTAGTGAAATTCGGTATCGGTTCGGTTCGGGATTTCTATCTGTTCCGCTCATCCCTAGAACTTATCATCTTCCATATATATCTCCACTAGGGGTGCTCATGGGTTGGGTTGATCGGGTTCGAGGTGTTTTAACTAATCAACCCAATGTTGTCGGTTTGAGAATTTTTCAACCCAACCAAAAGTTCAACCCAACCCAACCCGTTCGGGTTAATCGGGTTGGTTGGGTTGATAGTTTGGTATAACAAAATATTCTGCTAACATTGAATAACTCACAATTTCTTTTTCATCATCTGTCATTTGGTACAACTTATCTATACTTCTTGAATTTGAAGTATATTACATCCAATTAATTTTTCTCAATATATATATAAATGATTTATGTAAAGATAGATAATAGATTGAAAATATGTGTATACGAGGAGAGTGCGTGATAGGTGTAATTGTTTAATTTACAATATTAATAGAGATTCAATTATTATATGAAACCCAAAATATAAAAGGACATCGGGTCCATCGGGTTGGTCGGGTTGGGTTGGGTTCAAATAAAAGTAACCGATATCAACCCAATACCTACGGTTTGAAGATTTTACAACTCGATTAGGCATCGGGTTGCTTCGGGTTGAATTATTTTGCATCGGGTTGGGTTGATCGGGTTGGTCGGTTTAGTCGGTTTTTTGAGCACCCCTAATCTCCACCATAATTGATGAATTATGATAACTGTCCATAAATGTCTCAATTGTTTTCTAATATAATGGTTTGCAAAGTTTGCACAAATGAAGGAGTTTGCAATTGAAACGTGCCCTATATATAGATAGATAGAAGAAAGTTCAAATGTGAACTCAAATTTGGTTGTGAACGTGAGGACCAATGAGAGCGACACATGTGTTTGAATGTAGATTATTCAGACCGAATAATCAAAGAAATATTTAGACTGAATATAGTATTATTTATTCAGACTGAATAATCAAGAAATATTAAGTCTGAATATGACACTTGTGGTGCTCTCATTTATCCTCACGTTCACAACCAAATTTGAGTTCTCATTTGAACCTGCCCCTATATACATATATATTGATTAACCTAGATACCAAACCCACTATGCGAGCCGACTAATCCCAGCGAGACCGACCACCCGCTTTGTGGGTAGCCCGGAGTCACCTCATTTGAACCTCCATGGCCACAAGGGGATTTTTTGTTCCTCCTTGGTTTCAAACCTGGCACTTTTGACCTTTGGAGCCCAAGCTCAAACCAGTCGGGCACCACCCTTGTGGTTAGACATATATTTTCTAGCAAAATGCTTTTCAGATTTCAACCTTATCATAGTTATTTATAGTATTAATGGTCAAGGATTACACGAAGCTCAATGAAACATAACCATTAACATTTCATTCTGATACTAAAAATCTAGTTGTTTCTTTGTATCCTTACAATCTGCTCTACCTTCATCTTTTCAGCAATTTCAAAGGGAGATTGTTCGTGGTGTAGAAGGATATATAGTTTCTGGTTCCAAACTAGTTGAAATAGGTAAGTAGATAATACCTTTTTTCCAGATTTTATTTAACTCCAGGAAATGAACATGATGTAAATTTACATTAATGAATTTTACAACAGGAAATAAATTGTCAGAAGACAGCAAAAAATATGGCATTGAGAATGGTGGCATGTTATCAAAAGCTGCAATAAACTTTTCACGAGCTCGTGCCCAGATGGAGAAGGAACAAGGAAATCTACTCAAGTTTTTTGGCACACAGGTTCCATATCAAAATTTACCCTTTGCTTACGGAAATCTAACAGCGTAGATGCTGTGATGGTGTGTTATATGACTTATATCAATTGCGTTTTGGACATTTAAAAATACCAAAACTGCCCCTCCCCTTGCTTTGTTTAAATGTTCTTCGTCAAGATTTGGCTTTGGTTGGTGTTCCTTAGAATTTCAGCATTGAAATACTACACGATTTTATATGATGTTGGTCCCTAAGGAGTCTATAAGAATGTATAAGTATAGAAACAGTTTGTAGAGGGGGGGGGGATGAATACAAACACAACTTTTAATTTTTAAATGAGTTTATTGAGATAAACAAATTTACAGGTTGTAAGCGGAAATAAGAACAAGTATAAGTACCTATAAAGAAATCTGCAATGAATTTTTACCAGGCTACAGTAGCATGCAAGGTTTTATTCTTCGGATATTTGTTTATCTTTTGATTGCTTTCTGGCTTACGCCTTTTGCTTTTACTTCCACCTTTAAATAGTACTGAATCATGCAGGTTGCAGAACCATTAAGAGCTATGGTAATGGGAGCTCCACTTGTTGATGCTCGACATCTTGCTCAAGGTTATGACAGAATGCGGCAAGAGGCTGAGTCACAGGTGTTTACAAATCTTATATAACTTTTGTGGTACAAGAGCACAAAGGAAAGTTCAAATGCGAACTCAAATTTGGTTGTGAACGTGAGGACAAATGAGAGCGCGACACGTGTGTAGATTATTTAGACTGAATGTAGCATTATGTAGACTGAATGTAGCATTATGTAGACTGAATAAATAATCTACATTCAGACACGTGTCGCGCTCTCATTTGTCCTCACGTTCACAACCAAATTTGAGTTCTCATTTGAACCCGCCCTAAGAGCACATGATTTTGCTAAATGAACTTTTTATATTTAAAAATTTTCGGGTTTATTATGTTCTTTTCCTTTTTACCATTCATTCTTCTGAACAATTTTGAAGTGCCTTGTGGGTTTCATTTCACCCTCTAACCTTGTTAGGCCGTTGAAGTTTCTAAAAGACAAGCAAGAGTGAGAGAGGGAATAGGGAATTCAGACCACTTTATGAAACTTGAAGCCGCAGAATCAAGATTGCAGCATTCAAAATCCAACATGTTAACAATGGGAAAGCAAGCTTCATCAGCAATGGCTGCAGTTGAAGCTGAACAGCAAAAAATGACACTTCAGAGATTAATTTCCATGGTAACTTCTCTGTTTAATGAGTCAATGTAATTCATGTTTTATGATCTGTTTTTCTGAAACATGTTTCTTCAATAGATTGAATCAGAACGTGATTACCACCAGAGGGTTCTTCAGATTCTTGATCATCTTGAAGGGGAGGTATGCATTTTTTGCCATCACCTTTTGCATCTGCATATTCTTTTTCCAAAATAAGTTTTGATTCTTAAGATAATCACACAAATATATTTTTGGTAATCTACGAATATATATATATATATATATATTTTGTTTATCTGTATTTGGATATGGGAGATGCTAACATCATCCTCCCTTAGATGAATTATGTCCTGAATTTCGTACATCAAATAAATGTGGGTAACACTTCATTAAGTCTGCTTCAGGCTCCCGAGTTGCCCTATCCATATTGTGATGCTTCCATAGGACCTAGACAACAAGTATTATGTTTACTGCAAAATATTTTGACCTTTCGATGAAGTATTGCTTCCGTCTCTTTGGACTTTGATGTTGCTCGACTTCTCATTCACTTATATGTCCTTGTAAGATACTTTGTTGTTGTCATATGATAAACATTTTTGAAGATTCGATATGTGAAATGCATTATGTAAGCTTCCAAGTTCCGGTGGTATATCTAATTGGTAGGCTATGTTGCCTATTGGTTAACCACAAGGGTTGCGGCGTACTGGTTGAGGCCCTGGGGGATGTGGTGGAATATCCCATCTGCCCAGGGTTCGAATCCACGCGTACACAACAATTGTGGCCACTGAGTTTATCAGGGCTGATGTATTGCAGTCATAATTTGCCGGGACTAGTCCAGGCATAGCCTGGGATACCCTTCACAAAAAAAATGTTGCCTATTGGTTTTTTGATTTTCAACGGACTAATGATTCAGACTCAACTTTCTTTGCTTCTTGAATCTTACTATTCCTTTCCTAGGAGAAACCTTTAGCAATACACATTCGTCTTATTGGAATCTTATCGCGCTCTTTGTTTCTTATCGATACAGTTCTTTTGTCGGCTTTGAGAGACCTTGGATTGTTCTCTTACTTCCTCTACCTCTATTTCTTATCTATTTAATATTAGTAACTTGTGATCATTTTCTAATGTAGTCACCACCAAGAATTGTGGTAAATTTGAATTTATTGAGAAATTGGATTCTAAGGTTTCCTCCTTCCTCTAATTTAATCCTCATAAGAAAATGAGAAACTTAGAAAGTGAAGAGGACCACAATGATCTCATAATATAAATTTGGAATGGCGAGAATAAACTTTTTATAATAGTTTCTTTCTTTGGACTCTCAAGAAACTTATGGGGTGAAATTTAATTAAATTGTACTTAATCTCTCAAGTAAGTAATTGAACTTTTTAGATCAATTAGCCATTCAATTTATTCATATTAAATTAAATAATTATTAAAATTCCTTTAGTTATTTAGCCATTTGAATAATTGAACTTTTTTAATTATCCACTATCAATTCCTTTAATAGTTTGTAGCGTGTGGGGCAATGGTTATAAACTTCTTGATAATCATAGGTGATGGTTAGTATCTAGCAATACATCGTCACTACCAACTAGGAAAATATGTAGAATCTCTAGTCTGCAAACTGTGATCATTATTGGTGTATATATAATATATTTAGGCGGCATTTGGTTCGCATGTAGGAAGCTGTTGGAATTGAAATTCGTCAAAGGAATTAGAATGGAATTTATTTCGATTTGACCATGCATTTTTGGTTGGCAGGAATTGAAATGGAATCTATTAAAAAATTGGAACCTGTTTGTTTGGTTCGCTAAATATAACTTCAGAATTGTAATAAATTAGTGACAAAATTACCAAAACATCCCTTAATAATTTATTTGTTTGGTTCATTGAATATAATAGTGGTGGTGGGATGGAGGTGGTGGTGGTTGTGGTGATAACAGTGGGCATTGGCGATGAATGTTGTAACAACGGTGCTGGTAACATAGTGGGGGTAAAGGCGACAGTGGTGGTGACTACCATCATGGTGGGATGGAAATGGAATGGAGTAAATATAAGAGTCTATAATAGTTTTTTCTTTAGGGCGCGTTTGGTTCGCGGGATTCGGAGGGATTTGGAGGGATTTGGATTTCAAATCCAATCCATTCCGGTGTTTGGTTTGCCTGATGGTAAGGATTTAAAATCCATGGATTCATTTAAAATCCCATGAACATTGGGTTTTGAAATCCTTGGCAGATGCTCGGGATTTCACTGGATTTCGTAGGATTTCTATGAAATAATGTTTTAAAAATGTTAAAAACATTTTTTTGTAATAATTGATTAATAAAAATGTAATTTAATTATTTTTATATTTTTTTATATTTTTATATAAATTATTTATAAATAATGGAAATCCAATCCATTCCAAATCCTACAAACCAAACACACCTATGATTTTCAAATCCATTCCAATCCAAATCCCTCCAAATCCAAATCCTTCCATGAAATCCAAATCCCTCAAAAACAATCCCGCAAACCAAACGGACCCTTAGAGAAGGGACGAAGGAATTGGAATTCCTTGCTAGAACCCTAGTTAGGAATTTAATACATTCCACCATATGTGGAATTCAAATTCTTTACCAAAACTCAAAGAATGAACCAAACGGATTAATGGAATTTGGTCAATGGAATTGACCATTCCGATTCCTTTAGATTTTGTTGGATTCCAACGAAGCAAAAGCCACCTTGAAGGTCTGTTATTGTACAATATCTCTCCAATACATTCCACCATATGTGAGAATCTGGCTATCTTGTTTCCAAAAGATTGTCAAGTTATCTTATCTGTGTGTTATCATGGTGCTAGTGATTTCTTTCTTTCCATATATATATATAATAAATAATCACCCGTGAAGGAAACATTTGCATGATTTTTTCGTATTATATTGCATTATATATGAATACAATAGTTCCATAGATGGTCATATATAAGGCACTTGAGGCCATAATAGACACATCCATAGGATCAAAGAAAGAACTAAGTAGGATGTGAGTACTTGCAAAACAGGTGTCTAGAACTCCTGATAGGATGAGAATATAAAAGATATTCCAAATCCACATTACTACAAATGTGGACCGATGGTCTCTAGCATACATTTTATCGTATCTCCCTAAGTGGATCTAGGCTTGGGATCGTGTGAGAAGAAGAGTTAAGGTGAGAAGCGTGAGAACTGAAAAGAGTTATAAACCATTGATCAGTTTTAATCTCATACCCACCCATGAATTGATCTTTAGAAGGGAATTGATCCGGTGCATCTCATCCGAATCTGCATCCAAGGGTGGAGATCTCTTCTTACGCTTCTCACCTTAACTCCTCTTCTCAACGGAACCCAACCCAGTGGATCTATCTACAATTTTACTTTTATATCATGTGGGTATGTAGGTTTGCGCTTTCATATTGATAGCATGGTAATTTAACTTTTGCATTAGGTGTATCCATTTAAATTGTGGATAAAGTTTATAGTTTCATGAGGAAACCTTATAATATGAAGTTTCATGCTTAATGAACTATTTTTTCTGTTGTGTGATCTGATCACTGCGGATTTATTTGTGGACTGAGTTTAGACATTGGCCCCAAATTATTTGTTTTTTGGCCACGTCAAAGTCGCCCTGCTTAAGAACTTCAAAATTTATGTTTAGTATATATGCATATATATATATATATTTTACGACAGCTGAGTACAAATAAGATCAAGTATAGAAAACATTTTTCCTATATGAAATATGGAATTGAAGAAATAATATGGTTTGGCTAGGAGGCTATTCATATCCACCTGACCAAAACAATAAAATTAATTGTGGTCACCGAGTTTATCAGGGCTGATTTCTTACAGCCCATAATATTTTACCATTTTGACCCTGCCCACTTGTGCCTCTTTGTGCAGATTATTGTCTTGACCATTTTCAAGGTTGATCCCTGTATATAATAGTTCAGGCTTTATCAGAGAAAATTGTTTACCTCTTAACAGTTCCATTAAGAGGCAGCCTCTGAATCGCTAAGAGGTGAATCATGTTTGGCAAAAAATAAGTCTGCCTTAATGGTTCCAAAACCCTCTGAATCATTTTGTATCCTAGACCACCCTTGACCATTAAGAGCCCTAGTTACATTCTGAACAATTACCAAACAATTATATTTCATTTTTGCACTATATCATAAGAGCCTCTTAATCATTCTGATCGCTTGATCATTCTGCACCAAACCATTCAGCAACTGCCAAACAACCCCTTATTTATCTGTTGGAAGAATAGTTTTCTTATATAAACTTTCATGAATTTGTTTTGATGACAAGCTTTTTCATTGGACAAATCTAGATGGTAATTGAAGCAACTCCTCCCGATGTGGAAACCTCTGCACCTCCATCATACAAACAAGTAAAACGAATGTTTACTGCTCCAATACAAAATGGTTCAGATGATGGTGTGAATTACTTTCTAGGAGAGGTACGTTTATATGTCCGTTTTACCTGCTAATCAGTAATCAATGGGAATGATAATAAAATAAATTGTTTCGTTTTTTATAATATAATAATGGGCTCATTCCCTTAGAAGCCCAAATTTTCATTCCAGGTTAAACTGGTGAGGATGAAAAGTCATTCCCATTTTCATACACTGTCATTTTCATTTTCATTCCTCAACCTGAACCAAACAGCCTTAGTTTTAAGTTTTATCGATATAATGGCTGCTTAATGTGCCTTTGAATTGCAGGTGATGTTCTCATATAATGGCGAGTCTGCTGTGGAGCTAAGTTTATCAATTGGCGATTATGTTGTCGTCAGAAAGGTTTGGATCTTTTTTGTTTCATGGTTTTTCCCCATTTCTAGTACGCATCGTTACATGAAAATTACAATGATTGACCCTATGCATGTAAGCATCTCCAACAGCTTCTCTAAAATAGAAAAAATTAACTTTTTATTCTCTATAATGCTTCAACTGCTTCTCTAAAATAGAGAAAAAACTTTTTATTCTCTGTAATGCTCCAACAGTTTCTCTGTAATGTTCTCTAAAATAGAGAAAACATGAAAAACCTCCAAGTTTGGAGAATTCTCTGAAACTTGATGGTAAGAGAGAAATTATTATTTTATTCAATCCCATCAAGGAGATTGAATTATTATTGTTTTTATATAAAATGTCTTTTTAAAAGTATATTGGGAAGACAAATTAGAAAATATTATAATAATATAATTTATGTTAAAATCTCTACAATATAGAATCTGTTGGAGTTGAATGTAATGATTTTCAGAAGTTTAAACTTTTGGTTCTCTATTTTAAAGAAATTATAGGGAATCTGTTGGAGATGCATCTGAAATAATAACATCCCATCATGACAAATAAAGGTTTTGTTCAAAATTAATTCTTAAGTTTTCTAACTGAATACTGAAGTGAATCATATTGAGGAATAACTATAAATAGGTAATTTTAGTTTAAAAGTTTGTAAATAAAAGGAAATGTTAGCAAATAGTATGGGACATGATGAAAGGGAAATTGTAGCAATCATATTGGAATGGAGTGAGTCCTCTTAAAATTACAGTCTTTTAGAAGAATTAGAAGAGAAAACCTAACAATGGATTAGGAGTCTTCATTGGTTGAATTCCAATGGATTTAGGTGTATCCGATTCGATCCGATCCGATCCGATCATCCAATGGACATCCGACCCGATCATCCAATGGGTGTCATCCGATCCGATTAATATTGGACATCTGATTCAATCCAAATCCAATGGATGATTGGATAGGATTGGTTTCATCCATTGGATGTTACTATTAGTCATCCATTGGATTGGATTAAATCCAATACTCAACCAATTAATCCACCATGTCAATTAATTATTCATATATTTTCTCAAGTTATTTAAAAACGATGTATATAAATATCAATTAAAAAACAATATCGTAAAACGTTAATAATTATATATAGTTATTAATTGGATGGTCATTGAATTGGATCAGTTCGGTTTTATTGGA
Source organism: Silybum marianum (assembly GCA_036898165.1). Lineage (NCBI taxonomy): Eukaryota > Viridiplantae > Streptophyta > Magnoliopsida > Asterales > Asteraceae > Silybum > Silybum marianum. Next base: position 5,216,428 of record CM072540.1, on the reverse strand, counting down.
TGTTGGACTGCCATCTAAGAACCTACTGATCCGATTCAATTACAACCGGATATCTGATGATTTCTGCTTTTAAGAGTTTTAATTAGTTCCAGTGGTAAGAGAAGAAGAAATGGAAATAAAACAATTTGGTGTGAATGGTTTCTATTTAGTTTCTAAAAAGATAAGAAAGTTTTTTTATGATAGGTTTGTAATGATGGTTGGGCTGAAGGGGAATGCAAAGGGAAAGCTGGTTGGTTTCCAGCTGCTTATATCCAAACACGACAACATGTTCTTGCTACCAAAATCCTACACGTCTTTTAAATGTAATAAATCATCATCTTTAAATTATTTTTATTTTTTTATATTTTTCTTTGGGATTTTCGATCTTTAAATTTCTTGTTTGCATGTGCTTTTGACAGGTTTGTCCATAGAGATACCATTCATGTTACGAAAGCAAAAATGTGGATTACTTTTCTTTTAATATATATATATATATATATATACACACACACAGAATAAATTTGTTTCTTTTATTCTTTATTACAATACAACTAAATGTAAATTTATAATTTTTTGACCATATAAACCTTTTATTATTTTGACAAACATTGTATTGTTTTTTAAATACAACTTTGCAACGTTATTTCTTTATTTCATTATCCTATGTTTTCCCTCTATATTCTCAAGATTGATATTGTGTTTACGGTTTCTTTTTACATATTTTATTGGATAAAAAATGTTATAAATAACTTATTTTATTTTAAAAGTTATTTGAAAAAAAAACGTTATTAAAACCAATCAACTTTAACAAAAAAAGTTATAAGCAACCAATAAATTATGTTAATATATTAAAAAATCATATTGGTGAGCAAACTGATTTTTTTGCTGGTTATAACCTCTCTCGGATTGGATGGTGTAACTGGTTATCCCTTAATTGGTCTGTAAGAAATCGTAATTGATTGTAACCTATTTAATAAATCTTTTATATATTATTACTATTATTATATATTTATTTACTACGTTTTATTAACATTGAAGCCCATTGCGGAATTCAAATTCTCTTGTTTTCATCTCAATCTTACCGAGGATTAGCCAACCTTCCTGCAAGAGATTTTTTCTTAACATCAAACGTAAAAGGATAATAGTAACCCCACCATTAACTACTTCATTTATGAAATTCATAGTAATAGAGATACATGGCTCGGTTATTCATAGAGTGAATAAATCTGCCATTAGGTCCGAGATCTACATCTATGAATTGAATGAGATCTCGGACCTATGAATGGGGATATTCCCGAAAATATAGACTGTTTATTTAAAAGAATTAAATATTTATTTAACATTAAAATAAGGTTTAATTAATTAAACATGAAATGTTATTTATTCCAATCAGTTTCTAAAAGTTATCTGATTATAAGTATAAAACATCTAATCTTGTGTTAAATTCGTAACCACCAAGGATAATTTTTTTGGGTATTATCATTTATACCCTAGTTTATTAAACCCTATTCTACACATATGTCCCCCAATTAAAATAGATAAACAAATATGAGTGTTAATGTGTCCCCCAATCAAAATTAATAAAACAATAGACTAGGAAGCAAATCATAATTAGACTATGATGTAAAACGAAAAACTTTTTTTTTAAACTCGGTGATTGTTGACTGTTAACTCATTGTGGTCCCAATGTTTTTTATTTCTGAAAGCATCATGACTCGACGCTCGTATACATAATTTGGAAATCTTCGTTCATTTTGGTTCCACTATGCGATTTGTATCCAAATTATCGAAATACTCTATACCCATACCCATAACCAAATTTGACACTATATAAAATAGTTGATTCAGTAAGGTCGTAATTGCTTCCCAATCATTTGTTAGCTTAGTTATATTAATATTATGAAGTGTGAAGTATTTCTTATCCTTGACCACCTACTACATGCCCTTATTACCCGGACCTATAAAGGCGCTTGTGGGGTCCTGTGCACCAGCTCAAACGATTTTACTGGTTTTGTAAGTAGGAATTTTTGGGGTTTGAAAGATGAACACGCTAAACTTTTGAGAGGTGTTCTGAGATATTAGATAACACAAGGGACATCAACCAAAAAACCGAAAAAGTCCCTCGAAATCAACCAAAAAACTCTAAAACAAAACTTTAAAAATCCCTCAAAGTGGTGGAATTTGGCTAAAACACATCGGATGACTTTTCAAACATTTGATCCATCTTAAAGATGCACCCTCTCCATTTCGGGTATTTTTTTTGTGAAGGGTATCTCAGGCTATGCCTGGACTAATCCCGACAAATTATGACTGCAATACATCAACCCTAATAAACTCAGTGGCCTGTATTCCTGGATTCGAGCCGTGGCAGATAGGATATTCCACCACGCCAAGGTCTCAACCAGTACGTCACAACCCTTGTGGTTTCCATTCCGGGTATTTCATTCTTGGTTCGGGTTTCATCAATTGGTAATTGATACTTGGAATACTGATGGCATTTGGGAGTCACATGGGATGCTTTCTTTTAAAACAAAACTTCAAATTTTTGAAAAAAGCCCTTTGATCTTGGAATGAGGAAAAACCGATTGCGAGTCAAATGAATCAAAGTCGGCCTTCAAAAGATCATTTCCGATATTGATCCCCGAATTGATAAAGGGGAAGAAACTGAAAAAGATATAGTGTTGCGGTTTCGGTCCTTAAAAGAGCTGGGAGATTTGGAACATGTTGAAGCGATGGATTTAACGCAAAAATCTAAAATCCATTGGGGGCATCGAAGGAGATGAAAACACCAAATTCATCTATGGTGTTCTTAAATAGAAAAGGAGACAACTTGCTATTCGTGTTATTATGAGTGATGACAATGGGATTGTGGAGTCAGAGCAGGTTACAAATGATTTTTTTACCACTTTATTGTCTGTTTTGGCTGCGAGAGACACCCTCGGCCTTCACTTAATTTGGTTTTTCAAAATTCTCTTTCAGTGGAGCCATCTATGATTCTTGAAAGCCCGTTCTCTCGGGAGGAAATTAAGCGAGCAGTGCGGAAGGTGGTGTAGATAGGGTTCTGGGCCAAACAACTTTACTTTTGAATTCATTAAGAATTTTTGGAGCACTGTAGAAAATGGTGTGTTAAAGGTTTGCGATTTTTTTGAGCCTAGTTTGATTCCTAAAGGTTGCACCACTTCCCTTATTTCTCTAATTTCAAAAGTTCAAGACTCAAAGTTCGTGAAAGATTCAACCAATTAGTTTAATAGGTTGTCAATATAAAATTATTGGCAAAGTATTAGCTAATCGTATAAGTTTGGTCAGTGCGGACTGTGTGAGCATGGAGCAATATGTTTTAAGTAAGGGGATGAAAATTTTGCATGGTCCGTTAATTTTGAATGAGGTGATGGATTGGAATAAGAATCGAAAGAGAAACTATTGGTTTTCAAAGTGGATTTTGAAAAAGCTTATGACTCGCTTCAGTGAGATTTTCTTGACTTGATACTTGAAAAGATGGGATTTGATGGTAAATGGAGAGGTTGGATTATTGGGTGCCTCAAAAATTCTACGACCCCGGTGTTAGTTAATGGGTCTCCAACAAAGGAATTTGATATTTGTTGTGGTCTTTGTTAGGGAGATCCTCTATCTCCATTTCTCTTTATTTTGGCTATGGAAGGTTTGCATGCGGTCATTCGAGAAGCGGAAGAAAAATGAGTATTTTATGGGGCAACTATTGGCAAAGGTAAATTACTTTTATCCCATCCTTTTTTATACAGATGATGCAGTTCTTGTAGGTGAATGGTCTCAATCCAATGCTAGAAATATTGTGTGTATCCTCTGATGTGTCTATTTGATTTCTGGGCTTAAAATAAATACTCAAAAAAGTAAAGTGTTCATGTTGGTATCAATCATATGATGAAATGCGATGGTTGGAAAGGAGTGGTTGACAAGTTTATTACTAAACTGTCTAATTGGAAAGTTCGAACCCTTCCAGTAAGGGGCCATGTTATGCTTCTTAAATCCATTTTAGGTAGTCTTGCTACTTATTATTTGTCCCCTCTTGAACTTCCTAGTTCGGTTAAAAAAGTTTTGAAGTCTTTGCGGAACCATTTTTGGTTGGAGGTGACATTAATGAAAAGAAAGTGACTTGGGTGGAATGGAATAAGTGTTTGGCTAGTAAAAAAAGATGGGGGCCTTGGTATTGGAAGCTTGTTTGCTTTCAATAGAGCTCTCATATTCAAATGGATTTGGCGGCTTTGGGCGGATCAAAATGCTCTTTGGATCAAAGTGGTTAAATCGATTTATGGTCCTTGCAGGCTTATTGGACCACGTTTACCGAATAAGGTGTCCAATTCTTCTGGATTTGTATTTTGAAAGCGCTTCAACACATGGACAATAATGGTACTAACCTTTTTTTTCTTTGTGCAAGCAAAAAGTGGGTGATGGGAATTCTACTCTCTTTTGGGATGATGTTTGGTTGGGAGATTCCTCTCTTAAAGTGCAATTTTTGAGGGTATATGTGCTCGATCATGACAAATTGGCATCGGTTCAAGATCGACTGGTCTTGGGGGATTTGGGTCCGGTTTTACATAGATTGCCGAGAGGGGGATGGAGGATTCGTAGATGTCATCTTTACAGGAGACTCTAGCTACGGTCATGATCTATAACTATAGAGATAGATGGTTGGGAGATTCCTCTCTTAAAGTGAAATTTTTGAGGGTATATGTGCTCGATCATGACAAATTGGCATCGGTTCAAGATCGACTGGTCTTGGGGGATTTGGGTCCGGTTTTACATAGATTGCCGAGAGGGGGATGGAGGATTCGTAGATGTCATCTTTACAGGAGACTCTAGCTACGGTCATGATCTATAACTATAGAGATAGATGGTTTTGGTCCCTCGATGGTTCAGATGAGTTCTTAGTGGCTTCTGCTCATAATTATATAGACTCTAAAATTTTGGTGGTAATGGTAGATCATTCTTCTACTAGATGGAATCGGCTTATTCCTATCAAGATTAATGTCTTTGCTTGGCGGTTGGGTTTGAACATGTTGATCATAACTTCTCTCAGTGATTTGAATATGATTCTTCTGTATACTTAGTGAAAATTCCATTTATAAGCTTAAGTTCAAATTCAGCGATTACACACGCTGATTGCACTCAGCGATCGCTGAAACTCAAGAACCTTAATCTTATCTCTGAAGATCTGAAGAACAACATTCACACCACAAGAACATTCAGCGAAAGTCGAAGACCAAGCTGAAGATAGAGATAATCAGCTAGTGATCTGAAGCGGTTCAGTGATAGCAATGATTGTCTAAATAGAAGTGTGAAGTCTTACTAGGCCTCATCGATACTCTGAAAGTTCATCCTTGAAGAAAAATTTGTTCATGGAAAAATTGATCAAACTCTATTTTTAAGAAAATATAAAGGTCATATTATTCTTGCTCAAATATATGTTGATGATATTATATTTGGTTCCACAAGACTCAAATTATGCACTCGTTTTGCAAAAAGAATGAAGAAATAATACAAAATGAGTATGATGGGTGAACTAACATATTTTCTAGGTTTGCAGATTAAGCAATCTGACAAAGGATTTTTTATTTGTCAAAGTAAATATGTTAAGGACATGCTGAACAACCTTGACATGACTCAATGCTCAACGATGAAGACCTCTATGGCACCTCCTCTGACTTTGAATAAGGACCCAAATGGGAAACCTGTCAATATCACTGCCTATCGAGGGATGATCGGATCTCTACTCTATCTTACATCGAGTAGACCCGATATCATGTATTCTATCTGTCTCTGTGCTCAATATCAAGTTGAACCAAAGGAATCCCACCTAATCGATGTAAAGAGAATCTTCAGATATCTGAAGGGAACTCCTAATCTGGGTCTTTGGTATCCCAAAGGCTCAGGGTTCGATCTAATTGGTTACTCTGATAGTGATTTCGCAGGTTGCAAGATTGATAGAAAGAGCACCACTGGTGGATGTCAGCTATTAGGTGGTAAGTTGATAAGTTGGACAAGCAAAAAATAGAACTCTGTGTCCACATCTACCGCTGAAGCTGAGTATGTGGCCGCTGGTAACTGTTGTGCTCAAATCATTTGGATGAGAAATCAACTAAGAGACTACGATCTCAAACTTTCTAAAATCCCTATCTATTGGGATAGCACTAGTGCTATTGCCATTGCACTAGTGCTATTGCCATTGCAAATAATCTTGTACTTCATTCCAAGACCAAGCACATTGAGATTCGATATCACTTTATCAGAGATCATGTGATGAATGGTGAAGTTGAACTTCATTTTGTACCAACTGAATATCAGCTCGCTGATCTTTTCACTAAGCCTCTTGATAAGACTAGATTCAATCTACTCATCAGTGAACTAGGCATGTTAAATGCTGAGTAAATTCGGTGATAAACAAAATATTCAGTGACACACAAATCAAGCCTTCAAATTTCCATTCTCTGAACTCTGATTCAGCGATACTTGATTTATCTCGCTCAGGTATGAACTTCTTAATCCTTACTCTCTTTGACTTTCTAATTCATAGAATGAATCTCAAAAGTTAAAACCCATCTCTGACAATCCTTTATTGTCCATTGATGAAGAATTTAAAGATAATGATTAACATTTAAATATATATATTTAAATGACAATCTTTTTAAATTTTACAAATAAGAAAAGGACACGTCAGACCTTTATCTGACAGGCCATGACGTTTCCTTTCTGAACTCTTTTCTAGAAACGTGCGTTAGGTCATCATTACTTTTCAAAAAGCTAAAACCGTCGTTTAGCATTCTCTCTCTCACGTGCGTTTTTCAAAAAGCTAAATCCGTCGTTTAGCATACTCAAAAAGGCAAGAATCTCCTTCGAATTTTCAAGTTTTCCTCAAGAACGCCAAGAACACCCACTTGTGCGTTTTTCTTTGTTTTTCACTCCTAAGGTTTGATCTAATCTTTTTTCTTCTCTAAGTTCATCTCTATGGTATCTTCTATAACTTCTTGTTATAAAGATCTTACATGTTAATCTAATTTCTTTTAACTAAAACCCTAACATCTTGTTTTTCCTCAAAAACCTGTTCTAGGTTCCTTCTTAGAATAGAAGACCAGTTTTGGTATTTGTTAATCACACTTATTTTAAAACCCTTTAAAAGTACTCTAAATCTGTGTTTATCTGCCAAATAACAAGTATTTTGACCTTTGTTCATCATAATACTTGTTTTGCTTCTACACATTTGGTATTCTTCATACCAAGAACTCATTCTGGTTTATACATTAAGTATTAAATCATGATCTTTCTATTTGGTGTTCCTATTTTTGAAACACTATGGCATCTTCAAGCAAGAACACTCAAGCTGATGAATCTGCCCAGATAACCCTTCAGCGAGCACCTGCATGTGCCTTCTCTCTGGAACAGGCAACGTTCAAGTCATGCAACTATTTAGCCCTGGTGAACATCCCCGCTGAGAAACCACAATACAATTATGGTGCTACGTTCATCAAGACTTTCCCTTTGATGTACGCATTTGTTCACAATCCCATAGGCATCACTGCTCATCTTCAAGCTTTATGGTACACTGCACACTGCATCACTCTCACAACAGACAAGGGGAACAAACTTCCTGCAATTGGGTTTCAGATTCCCACTCATGGTTTCTTCGCTTTCATCGTTGGCTTCCTGAGAAACGATCTACGCCTCCCTGCTAGAGGCAAGAATCAGAAATGGGCCCCTGAGCCCACCAAGGAACAAATCGCTGACTTCCTGGATTCCATTGGTTATGCTTGGGAAAATCCAGCTGATAAGAATGTTGTCTCGAAGATGGAGAAGAAAAGACTTCCTGCAAGATGGCAATACATCTTCACCCAGGTGATCCAATGCCTGGGTTCTAAGATGGGCTCTCAAGACCAAGCGAGCAAGCACTATCAGGATATGGGCTTTGCTCTCTACACCAACTATCCACTGAATTTCGCTGACTACATCTTCAGCGCCATGTACAACAAGGTGGGCGCTACAAAGAGGGAAAAGTTCATTCCCTATCCAAGGTTCTTCGCTACCATTCTGGAGGTGGCCTTCAAAGATGAGTACCCAACTGTTGCCAACCAAAGCTTCTCGATGGTAGGCAAGAAGTCGCTTGATGTCGCTGAACATCCAGGAGATGCTCCTTACACCTCCTACATGATGAAGCTCATCAGCGAGGCCATTCCTGTGCCCATCTCATTGACAAACCCATCAGTGAGTATCCAAGGCACCTCCTCCCCTTTGAAATGCAAGGAGCCGAGTGAGGGTCACAAGAAGACCATCGCTCAAAAGCCCCCCACCAAGAAACAAAAGAAGGGAGTCTCTCAAAAGACTTCCCTCTCTGACAAAGGCGTATTACCAACGCCATCCTCAGCACCTGCCACGACAACGGTCTCTACATCCGTTGCCGCTTCATCAGCTCTACCACCATTATCAGCGACTCCGGTCACTGAAGATGTAATAGCTAGCTACGTTGAAGCTGGATCAGGTAATACATTCACAACTCTCTCTTCTTCTTCCACCATCTCTTCTTTGGTCCTCACATCAACTCATGATTCAGAGATAGTTGTCCCTATCTTTGATGAGGTTGAAAGGCACGTTGTCCACACTTCAGTGTTGTTTCGACAATCTAAATTATGAAAGGCCATTAACACATGACCTCAGAATGTTTCTCAAAACATTCTAAGAAACAGGCTAGTGATCCTCTAGACACTACCCTCGACTGTGGTATCCCTGAGAGTAATCCTCACGATACTCTCAAGGTTCATAACATTTCTTCACTTCATCCTTCGTTTTCTAGAGCTCTTTCTGGCGTCTTTGTCCATGTTATCATCAAGTATTCCGCCACCTCGCACTACGTCAGCGACCACCACCACCACCAAGACCACTGACACCTTTGTCCGTGGAAGCAAAGGACAGCCGCTGAAATCTCCTGAGCAGCTAAGGAAAATCAAACAGAAGAAGCTCCCTGCTAAGCTTCCTGCCTTTCCTATAGATACTCCTAAGATTGTCCTTCCAAACACCCCTTTCCCAACGATTGATTTCCTGGTACAAGAGAGTGCCCTTACAAGGGCCAGGGTGGACACTCTTCAACTCTCTTCTGAGTACATCTTCAGGACGGTTGCTGGTGTCCCTGGGGTGAAGGCCACAGTGAACAACACCTACACTGACGCTCAGACCTTAAAGGATGACACTTTGGCCAATGGGAGGGCCATCGAAAGGCTGGAACAAGCCGTGAAGGCTCAGGGAGGCAATTGAGTCTATTCAGAAGACTCAACCTGAAATGATACTGCTATTACAGAGCATCGCTAACAGGGGCCCCTCTTTTACTGCTGAATATAGGAGCACGTTGACTCAGGTTACCCAGAACCGGTCTGCGCACACTACGAGTCTTAATGATATAGGCTCCAATGTACGTACTCTTATGGTGCACGTCTTACCTGCTGATAGCATTGAGGGGGAGAGATGCGCCAAAGAGCTCGCTGACAAGATAATAGGAAGAGTAAATGAAGTAACCCCTGGAACTCCTATATCTCCTTACTGTCAACAAGAGCCCCAACAGCAACCGCATCAGCCAGAACATGTCGCTGTCGTTGATGATGATGATGAAGAGGATGATGATGAAGATGATGAAGATGATGAGGATATTCCTCATCAAGGAAAAGATGATGATGACGATGACGACGAAATTCCCCCTGATGTCAATCTATTCTGGAATTAAAGTCGTCCAGGCAACTTCATGCCTGAAATCATCTACACAGATCCTTTGGGGGACGGACCACCTCCTTCTGAAGGACCATCTGATCCCTCAGGGAGAAGCAAGACTGTGGTAGATCTTGACTCCACCCCAACAATCTCTGAGGGGGAGACCAACGCAGAGGTAACTCTTCCTCTTATTCCCTATATTCCAATCTCTGAACCCCCAACCTATCCATCTTTTCCTCCTCCAAACTTTAGATCTGATGAACCTCTTTCTCCATCCCCTATTCTTAGCGAGTCTAGTCCCCCAAAGGACTCTACATTTTTTAGGGAACCTTCATCAGAGGAGCAGTTCCTGTATATATATGAATCTGACTCTGAAGATGAAGAAGGCATTATTCCAAGACGGCGCGTACAAAGACAACCAATAAGCGAGCCTGAAGAAGAGGAAAGGCGAATAAACTTCCTCAGGGAACTCGAAGTAAATAAAATAAAGGTACACCGCTGAACTAGAAGAACCAATACCTATCAGTGTAGTGGATGAATTTGACTTCTCGTCAAAAGAAGAGAGAACATAAGCCCTTGAAGCTCAACGAATCAGGGATGAGAAGATCAAGAAAACTGAGAATGATCTAGAAATGGCTAGAAGACTACTCAGGGAGGATGCCTTAAGAGAAGAAACGATCAAAAAGCAAAACGACAAAAGTGAAAAGATCATTGAAGCTCTGGCACAAAAGGAACTAGCTCAAGAAAATCTGAACGTGAATCCTATCAGTGCTCAAGAAAAGATCTTACAAGCGCTGACCACCGAAAATCTAAGCCACAGGGAAAATGAACTACGCTGGTGCACTGAAAGATTCAAATATCGAGTGTTTGACTCAACAATCACTTGTGCTACTATCGAAGGACGCACTTCCAAGAAAAGTGGTATGACGGTTTATGTACGAATGTACAGACACTCGAGTTGCAAAAAAGAAGAAGTCAGGTTTTTAAAGTTCCATGGATACTCAGAATGGCTAGAAATCAGAGATGCCATTTAGGGTTCCATGTCCAAATTCAAAGATTTGGTGGAAAGAGTTTTGGATCAGCTACTGTAAAGGATGTCACAGTATGTTCAAGTTCCTTCTCTCCCTGAGCCAACAAGAAAAAGAAGATCAAACACTGAAGAAGGCTCATCCTCCAAAAACGAGTATGAGACTAAGTTCAACTATGGAAGTCTCTTTGGGCATCTTGATATCCCTGATATCTCTTCGCTCAATGTTTCTCTCCCTCAAGGTCTACAGCTAGCTGAAGGTGACATCATCACTCTCCCTGAAGCAGGTATGGTATTTCTAGACAATGATGGCTTTCTTGGATTCTTCAGAAACTTAGATATCACTAGAGCTCCTTCAACTTTTGTCAAAGTCATGTACTATCATTGATGGTCAAATACAGGGCCAATGCTGAGACAAAAGAAGTTGTACTTAAATGAACTACGAAGAAGACAAGATAGAATCTCTGATTAGTCTTAGAATTTCTTTTCTTTCCTTTGTAGTATTCTTCAGTGTTTTGTACTTTATTTACTATTGTAATTTCATTTTCAATGTAATTCTTCAAATTATCTCTAATGAAATTTCAATGAAGTACTCTACTCCATTTGTGTACTGAAAAGATCCCTGAAAACAGTAAATGGGACAATCAACATAAGAGATCTACTTTCTTTAAAATCCTCTTTACTCACTGATATTTCTTTCTGAAATTTAATCAGTGAATGCACTTAAAGCGTCTATACTTGTAATTATTGTGTTTTCATATTCTTATAAATGAAACTCAATTATAATAGTAGACTAGCTGAAAAAGATCTCACAGATTAATACTTAGAAATTTTACTTTAATATTTTTAAGTCCCTACTAATAATTTAATCAAATTTCCTATGTTGCTTAATCATAATCAAATAGAGGGAGATTGTTGATCATAACTCCTCTCAGTGATTTGAATATGATTCCTGTGTATACTTAGTGAAAATTCCATTCATAAGCTTAAGTTCAAATTCAGCGATTACACACGCTGATTGCACTCAGCGATCTCTGAAACTTAGGAACCTTAATCTTATCTCTGAAGATCTGAAGAACAACATTCACACCACAAGAACATTCAACGAAAGTTGAAGACCAAGTTGAATATAGAGATAATCAGCTAGTGATCTGAAGCGGTTCAGTGATAGCAAGGATTGTCTAAATAGAAGTGTGAAGTCTTGCTAGGCCTTAACGATACTCTGAAAGTTCATCCTTGAAGTTTCAAGTTCAGCGATCAAGTGAAGTCTATAAAGCAAGATCAGTGTTGATCTTATCCTCGATGCACAAAAGTCAAAACCTTATACTATGTTAGAGAAGGACGTACGGATTGTCTCTTATGTCCCCATCAAATCTGATTTGGTACTGTTCACACGTGGCCAAAAGCATTGCTGCTTTTGAACAAAGGACAAGCTTCCAATGAGAAATTGACACGTGGCATATACCTTTTGTCTTGCATTAATTACAAACAGTATAAATAGATGAAGATCCCTTCTTCATCTTCATGCATGCTACTTTCTATTTTCTCAAACCTCTGCCTCTTTTTTTCTCACTTCCTTGTGCATCAAACTGTGTGATTTCTTAAGTTACAATAGAATAGGTTTATTTACTTGTTCTAATTCTGCTTGTAACTGTAAATTTGTTTATTCAATATAAACTAATTTAAAAACTAAAAATTTGTGTGTTTGTATTCAACCCCCCACCCCCTTTCTAGAAATTGTTTCTATATCCTTGAACTCTTGTAGACTCCTTTGGGACCAATAGAACAAAATTCCAACTCGAGACAATCTTTGAAAAAGAGTTGATGTGTATTCCCTCTTATGCACAATTTGTGATTTGGAGATTGAATCGGTGGGTCATTTGTTCTTCTCTTGTCAAATAGCCCGAGATATTTGTAACCAAATTGGTCAATGGTGGGGTTTGGATATTCCAGATTTTAATTCCAATTAGGATTGGATTGGTTGGTTATTATTTTTGCGGTTGAAGAAAGTGGAGTATGTTTGTTTAGAGGCGGCCATTCTAACAACTCTATGGGTTCTCTGGTCTTATTGCAATGAGACTTTTTTTTAGGCTTTCTAAGCCTAACCAGCGTTGTGGGATAACATTGTGACTAGTTCGTTCTTTTAGGTTACAAATAAAAGTGGTAAGTTTAACAGTAATTGGATGAGTTGGTTACAAAACCCCCCTTCTTGCTATCTCTTACATATAATTTGTTTTTTCAAGCTTCTTACAAGTTTTTATTTTTTATAAAATCTTCGCCGTTCGAAAAAAAATGGAATCATTATTAACATTTTTTAATAAATTCAACATTTTCGAGATTCGACAATAAGATTTGAATCTGACTCCAATGATTAGGCAATTAATCAAGCCGCTATAGTTGTGCAATCACAATTTGCAGACAATGGCAAATCACAATTCCACAGATAGCATTGCTAATAACCCCTAAAAAATTGCGATTTAGGTTCCTACTTGCGATGCTATAACAACAATTTTTTTCATCCCTTTTTTATTTTGATTTTAATCGTCGGACATTGCTTTTATCAAACTCTTTTTCCTAACCGTCACCCCAAATGACTTAGGTTAAGTATCGAATTGAATCCTTCTTCTCTCTCGTTCTTTTGCAAAGCATCACTTTCTTCAACTATCACTTTGCCCAAGCAATTAAGCAAACCCTCCTTCGCTCTCGAACTTATCATTTGTGTCTGGTAAAGCTTTGTTCTTCAAACGTGTCATTTATGGCAATCACTCAATTGGTGTAGTGGTGTATCGTTCTGTGTTAAAAAGAGTATCTCGAATATGTATGCTATATTTTCTTTTTGTTTTTCCTAATTTTGGAGATTTCATCGTTGTCTCTCCTTTTTTATTTATCTATTTAGAAGAAAAGTTTGATATAATTGTTGAAGCAAACTTTTTCCAAATATTCAGAATTTCTAAAGTAGCATAGTTACTAAAAGATGGCCGTACTAGTAGAAATATTCCCACCTATTATCATCACATAAAATTTTCAATTTCCTTTTTTCTAACTGAATTTATAAATTTAAAAGGCATCATATGCTTGTTCCTTTGATTTCATTAAGTAAATATCAAAAAATGACATTATAAAAAATTATTTATGTAAATCTGATAAGGTTAACTTATTAATCTTATTCTCGTCATTTTTCGTATTTTTAGAGTGTATTTTGGTTTAAAAAATTTTAAGTCTATTTTTTTAGTAATTTTTAGAAAAGCACGAGAATAGATTGATTGTATGACAACAACATAAAAATGTCCCCACTTTGATCTATTTTCGTACCTTTTGACAGGATGAATGGCAAAGACCGTACAAGGCAAGTACGACAATTTTGAACAACGAAGTGGATCATCTTCGACAACATTTTGAAGGAATCGAAGAATTTACGTTGCACGGGCCAATAATATGGGCCGATTTTTGTAACCTAGAAGAGGGATCGTACTATCCTAGTTATTTAGTTGGGCCATTTTTTGTTACAAACTTATAGTTGGGCTAAGTGTTTTATTTGTTTTTAAGCCCAAGTCCATTGATCATTAATATAAGTATATGTTGTATGTTGGCTCTAGGGGTGTTTAGGGTTGAAGACATTTGATCAATCCAACCTAATGTTTTCAGTTTGAAAAATCTTAACTCAAATCAAAGTGTAACCCAATCCAACTCAAACGCTGGTCGGGTTGATACTTTGGTACATCAAAATACTCTCCTAACCTTAAATATGTTGTTTTCTCTACTAATAATTTTTTTTTCATCTTCAACCATTTAGTATATCTTATCCATACTTATTAAATCTTAAGTATATCAATAATTAATTTTCTCAACTTGTATATATAGGGTTGGGTTAATGTGAGACCAACATGTTTTCTTGAGACCCGTGAGACCAACTTTTTACTCTTGAAACTTCACTGCAAAGACGCTGTTAAGGTAAAAAAAATCTGAACCTTCACAGCAAAAACACTATGAAGGTTACCTTCATAGAAAAACCAATGTGAAGGTTCATATTTTTTTTACCTTCACAGTGTTTTTGCTGTGAAATTTTAAGTGTAAAAAGGTGGTCTTACGGGTTTCACGGAAACAAGGTGGTCTCATGTGAACCCAACCCTATATATATATACCTATATATATATATATATATATCTATATATATATATATATATTTATATAGGGTTGGGTTTACGTGAGACCGGCCTGTTTCGGTGTGACCCGTGAGACCATATTTTTACACTTGAAACTTCACATCAAATCACTTTGAAGGTAAAAAAGTTTCGAACCTTCACGATAAAAACACTATGAATGAACCTTCACAGTGGTTTGCTATGATGTTTCAAGTGTAAAAAAATGGTCTCACGAAAACATCGATTTTTTTACCTTCACAGTGATTTGCTGTGAAGTTTCAAGTGTAAAAATGTGGTCTCACGAAAACAGCTTGGTCTCATGTGATCCCAAGTCTATATATATATATATATATATGTTTACAATAGTAAACATATATACACTAAGGCGTCATATAGAGATGAATAATAGATTGAAAATATATGTATACTAAGAGGGTACATGATAGTGTAATTGACTAATGGACATATTAAATTATTAATAGAGACTCAATAATTATATTAAATCCAAAAAATAAAAGGATGTCAGGTTCGTCGGGGGTTCATCCCAGGTTAAATTATTTTATATTGAGTTGGGTTGGATTGATCAAATTTTTGAGCATCCTTGATCCATACAACATTAGGGAGAAGACTTCATCTTCCACTTTGCTTCCTTCCAAAGTTGGCCAAAAGACTTTTCCAAGGGAGGCTCTTCGTCTCACTTATGGTTTGGTTTTGACTTTTGAGAATTGTATTTGTGTTGATTATTCTAATGCTAAGTGTTTGTTTGTATGCATTTTTATGTCTATATTCTCATCATATTGTTACTAACCACTTGTTGTTCTTCTTATATAATTTTTTTGTTTTATTGGTCGCTAATTACTAATCTTATATTTCCTTGGTTATAATTCATCGTTCGTATTTTTGCATATTGTGTGTTTACGTTATTGTTCATAAATCTTTTATAAAAAAGAAATTAAATTATGACAGACTAACAACCTGAGTTTAGAGCGTAAAGAAAAGTAAGATTTTAAAACTCGACAATATGGTAAAGAGGTGTTTTGAATATAACAATTTAATTGTAAAGTTATCTGTATGGCCAACGACACGTGCCTTTGATGGCCGAGGCCCCTACTGTTGGTCGGCAAATAGGCGGTGGGCACACGCGTCGCTTCTAGTCCGGATTCTGCTGCAATGCGTGACCTGCGTCAGCATGTCGTCCTAGGCACGTCCGGTTACTGGCCTCAACGTGCGCAACCGGTCATGCTTTCGAACTAGGATCAGCGGGCTGCCCGGGAAATCTTTGAAATTTCATCGTGATGGGGATAGATCATTGCAATTGTAGGAACGGGCACCTGCCCAAGGCAACGTGCTAGGAGGCCAATCCATGATGCTAGGAACGGGCAATGTCGTGTGGGCGGGCGACCAAGCTACTCTCGTAGCGACTAGTATCTCCCGATCAGTGATTTGTGTAGCAACTAGTGTACCGACTTGTTCCTGACCGGGCACCTCAGACACCCTATACCTCCCCCCCCCCCTCCCCCCTATATATACATTATGCACAAGAAGCCTTTGTACACACCGCCCGTCGCTCCTACCGATTGAATGGTCCGGTGAAGTGTTAGGATCGCGGCGACGTGGGCGGGGAAACTCGGCCATGGCACGAGAAATCCTGTATCAGGACTTTAATATTCCACTAAAAATTACGTGTAATTAACTAACAACTAATTATATGTAAGCAAATGTGTAACTTTTCAGAAGTTACTATTAATATTAACGTCCTGAGATAAAAATTAACCTGTTATAATATCTCTTTACCGGATTTCAGCCTTATTATTTTATGGATCTTTGTACTTCTTTTATAACTTATATTCTGCATAGTTAAAAATCAAACCAACCTATTTTTAGATAAATCAAATTTCTCGATTTCACCATCTGAAATCAATTCGTTAAAGATTGGGCTTTTATTTTCTAAAGACTTTAACCATCTATATATGTGGGAACGATATTCGGTACTAAAATATCATTATTACTTGTTTCGATACGATAGTAAATCACGATGTATACTTATGTCATGGTTTATTTTTGTATTGAATTTTAAAGGTTGCATAAATCTGACAACAAAATTAAACTGTAATCAACTTTTAAGATTGATAGTGCCATGAGAAACGTGAGATTATGCCCCCACTTGCAACTGTCTGTATCTGTACAAATAATTACACCAAGAAGTTGCAAAAACATCAGATACCACAAGGATTTGAGCTTGAACTGCAAAGATCAAAAGTGTCTGGGGGTCCCAGGTTCGAATCTAATGAGGAATAAAAATCCCCTTGTGGCCACGGAGATCCAAATGCGGTGACTCCAAGCTACCCGTAAAACGGATGGTCACCCTGGAATTAGTCGACTCGCATAGCGGGGTTGGATATCCAAGTTAATAAAAAAAAACATTAAAGTAAATTATGATTTTAGTCCCTTTGGTTTGTTGATAAATTCGATTTTCATCTCTATGATTTAAAATTAACTATTTTTAATAATAAAGAATTATTATCATAAGGACCAAAATGACACTAAATGGTAATCATAAGAACAAAAATAGCCGAAAATTACAAACCATATGAATGAAAACCGTAATTCTAAATCACAAGGATGAAAACCGCAATTAATTATTAACAAACCACAGGGACTAAAAATGTAACTTACTCAAGAAGTTAATCTATCGGTTTGATTTAGGTTGGAAATAAAAATGGGAATAAAAATAAAATGACATTAAATAAAAATGGAAGGACTACTCGTTCCCTTCAGTTTAATCTCAAATAAAAATTTAGGCTTATAGGAGAATCAGGAATGGAATCATTATATTTTATAAAACCAAACAGTTTTTTTTATTATCATTCTCATTGACTACTGCTTAAATTCTATAAAATCAAACAGTTTCTTTTATTATGATTCTCATTGGTTACTGCTTAATGCTTCTAACCAAACACCCTTAAAACAACCACGTTTATTTCAAGTCTATTGGCCATTTCCCAAACGCTAACCAGCACGTGAGCATTACAATGATTAATAATCTTACCCTGTAAAGTAAGTGAGAATGATTGATTCTTATCCGGTTAACGTTTATTAAATGATCCCAAAATTAAAATGATTTCAATATAAAGGAAGCAAATCCATCCACAATTGAAGTCTAAAGAGAGTAGTTGTTGATTTTTAGATTCTTGGATTCATCATGTCCATATTCCACAAAACAAC
Organism: Silybum marianum; assembly: GCA_036898165.1. Taxonomy (NCBI): domain Eukaryota; kingdom Viridiplantae; phylum Streptophyta; class Magnoliopsida; order Asterales; family Asteraceae; genus Silybum; species Silybum marianum. Next base: position 5,198,335 of record CM072540.1, on the reverse strand, counting down.
TACTACTTTCATTTACAATACTCATTCTACCACAAGATTCATTCATTTCATTTCAACCAACAAACAACATAGAATCACAAAAACAAATGAAACCTACAAAAACAAAATACCCTTTCACATTTCACAATTCAATCCCATCCCATCCCATCCGCCACATTATCATATAACGCCACCAACATGTTCTTTCTTACAAAGTAAGCTCTGCAACACGACCGTTCCATCAGTAATCAGTAATAATAATGCTAGAGGAAAGTTCAAATGCCAACTGAAATTTGGCTGTGAATGTAAGAACAAAGGAGAGTGTGACACAGTCTCCCATTCAGACTGAATAATGAAGGTGAAGTTCATACATTTTTCAAACTGAATAACACTACACTCAGACTGAATAACACTATATTAGTCTGAATATTTTTCCCTTCATTATTCAGTCTGAATATGACACGTGTCGCGCTCTCCTTTGTCCTCATGTTCACAACCAAATTTGAGTCCTCATTTGAACCCGCTCCTAATACGCTAACACTTTCTTACTTAAATCAAATCTAAATCAAATATATGCTTACTGATTTTATTTGGTCGATTAGCAGACACATATGCATAAAGAATTGCCAGTATAATGAAAACCAAAGCAATCTGCAAAACATCATGTTATATCGTTAATCGAATGTCCAAAATCAAAAAGGGTAATTTAGGAAAGAATTAGAAAAAGAAATACTCACCAGAGCCGGACTGTAGTTTGGTTCGCTCTTAAGTATATAAGATCTCCTGATGAAAACAAAATACCAGTTGGGTATTCAGTATGGACAAATATGTAATATTAACAGTTCCATTAAGAGGCAGCATCTGAATCGCTAAGAAGTGAATCATGTTTGGCAAAAAATAGGTCTTTTTTTAATGATTCCAAAACCCTTTGAACCATTTTGTATCATGGACCTCTCTTAATCATTCAAAGCCATAATTTCATTTTGAACAATTACCAAACAATTATATTTCATTTTGTACTATTTCATAAGAGCCTCTTAATCATTCAGCATCTGCCAGAGAGCCCTTAGCTTTAGATTTTGCCAATTGAACATAATATACCTGTTGGTAAGGGTGCCAGAGTCCTTGCAAATTTTTTGCGCTGCTTCTATCCTGCTGATTGTTGTTTTGGCATTCGGATCGTGCATGTCAATCTGTAACACCCAATCGTTTATTAATGCCCGAAAAAACTCTTGAAATCAACCAAAAAAACGAAAAAGTCACTTGAAACCGATAAAAAAAACTTAAAAAATCCCTCGAAATCAAACAGAAAACTTTAAAAATCTCTCGAAACGGTGGAATTAGGCTAAAAAACACCTGAGCGATATTGAACGTCAGTAAAAACATAAAGACAGAGAAGAAAAAAAACCATGTTTTTTGTAATTATTTTTTGTCATATATATTGTATGGTGTCACTGTACAAAAAAAATTCCTGGGTCCGTCCCTGTTCACACAAATTGATAACAATTATTAATACCTTGGATTTGAGCATCGAAGAAAAATCATAAAAAGCAGCGTACACGTCTGCCATTGTCTTCGTTCTATCAATTACTTTTGCAGTAAGGCCTAGAAAAGGAGACAGATATCAGAAGTATAATAATTCAAAAATATAAGAATCTTGTGGACCAAAACTAATATTAGAGCATCTCCAAATTTGGAGACATCTCTAAAAATGATTACCATAGGAGAGAAACTATTTTTTATTATGTTCCACGAATAAGAAAAATTGAAATTAAATGTTTAGATAAGATAAATAATATTTTATTAGAGATATAGAATATTTTAATAATATAATGAATTTTGTAATCTCCAAAATGAAGATGCTGTTGGAGATGAATGTAATATTTTTTTGAGATTTTTAATTTTAATTCTCTGTTTTGGAGAAAATTATAGAGATGCTTTTGGAGATGCTCTCCAAGAGTTATGCTATATTTATTCTAAAATAGAGCAAGAAAAGTCAAAATCTCTAAAAAAAGATTAGTTCCAAACTCCAAGAGTTATTCTATTTTAGAGATTGTAGCATTTATTATAGTCAAGGTTCTAAATGGCGTGAGGCGTGGCGTGGCGGCGAGGTCAAGCCTCAAACCATACGAGTTACGGCGAGGCCATGGCGTTTTTTAAGGCACGACTTAAGGCGGCAAATTTTTATGTATATTATATATACATATGTCTATTTGAGTCAGTGTAATGAAACAATAATGATTAAACAAATTAAATTCATATAAAACTACAAACAAAGGAAGAAACATGCATTTATAATTTTATATCATATACACAAGGTTTAAAAAATAAAAAATAAAAAAACCTAACTCACGCCTTATAACCCGCCATAACGCGCCATAACACGCTTTATAACCCGCCATAACGCGCCATAACACGCCATAACGCGCCTTACTGCAAGCCACGCCTCAGAGTCGCGCCATGGGCTTTAACGTGGCGGCGAGGCCACGCCTCGACGTTATGGCGCGACATAACGCCGCCATAACGCGTTTTTTAGAACCATGATTATAGTATTAAAAATAATCAATATATTAATAAAATATTATTTTTCTCCTAAACATTTTATTTCAATGGCACTTATTGGTGGATGATTAAAATATTACTATTATTTATGAAACTTAAAACGAACGACAAAAAGCTTACCACGTCTCATTTTGACTACACCCCTGAAAACTTCAATATTGTTGTAACATAAAGCGAGTGTTCCAATTGCCATGATCTGAATGATGAAACATCAACCAAAGTTAACATGGTGCTTTTGTATATAAATTATTATTTCAGGAGAGTTTGATGCTTAAGTAAAAGTTAAAACATCCAAACACAAGTGCATATTTAAATGACCAAAAAGATTTTCTACTTCACACACGGTTCTTTTAATGAGGTAATGATGTTTTAATAGTTATTGGTGTAAAAAAATAGGTAAGATGAGAACCCAACTCCTCATCTTGTTAATCTACCCGAAGAAATTGAACTAGAAAGCAACTGTATTATTGACATTAAACAGACAACACATGCTTATTTGAAGTATGCGCAAATGCATACCGGTAATTTGTAACATGCATTTGTGCATATGCACTAATGCATAGAAAAAAAAAACAGTTTCAATCGTTTGTATGCACAAATGCATACCGTCAAGATGGAGGGCTCCCAGGGCGTTCTTCAGATTTTCTTTTAGGTTTTCCCCTGAACCTCTCTCTCTCTCTCTCTAAGTATATATATATATATAGGCGTAGGATCGTGTGAGAAGTTGAGTTAATGGTGAGAAGCGTGAGAAGTGGATTTGAACCATTGATCACTTTTAATCCCATGCCCTCCCATGAATTGCGCTTTATAAGGGAATTGATCCGGTGCATCTCGATGCATCTTATCTCGGTGCATCTCATCCTGGTGCATCTCATCCTAATGTGCGTCCACTTCTCACTGGAACCCAACCCTATATATATCTATCTATATATATATAGGGTCAGGTTCAGGGGAAAACGTCAAAAAAAGAGAACTGAAACATCCTAGGAGCCCTTCATCTGGACGGTATGCACAAATGCTGAAATGCATACCGGTAAGTTGTCTCATGCATTAGTGCATAATATGCACTCATGCATAAAAAAAAGGCAACTTGAATCGCTTGTATGCATTTGTGCATGCCATCCAGATGGAGGCTCTCTAAGGTGTTCTTCAGTTCTTTTTTAGTTTTTTTTTTTTTGAGGTTTTCCCCTGGACCTCCTATATATATGTGTGTGTGTGTGTGTGTGTGTATATATAAGATGTAAGTGGTTCAAAAGGCTAAGCCAGATTTAGGTCATCCCAGTGTAAAATAGAAACATATCAACAAAGAGGCAAATGAAATGTTAATCTATAAAATATACCTGGGGTATAGCACAAAACTTGAAGATAGCTGGATCACGCAAATCAGACATATATTTTAAACAATCTTCAATGTGTATTAAAGCATTTGTCACCATATCATTTAGGCACTGAACAGCCTTCGTGGAGTTTTCTTCATACTTCAGGTCCTGATGTGCATATCATCAAAGATACCAATTAGAAGGATGTTACCAACATCAATCCGTATAAAATTACAACTCTACCCCATGACTTCACCATTGGTTGTAAAATAAATCATACTCCCTCCGTCCCAAAATAAATGTCCACAATGAAAATGGCAGACAGTTTTAGGAATGTGCAATTATTACACTTTTTAAATAACCAAATGACACTTATACCCTTGATAGTAGAGAAAGAGACTTTCTCCATCTCATATTTAAGGGTAGAATGGGAAATTAAAAACTTACTTTTGAAAGTGGACATTTATTTTGGGACAAACAAAAACAGTAATGTAAACACTTAATTTGGGACAGAGGGAGTAAAAAGATTAAGTAGAAAGAATTTAAAAGTGCATGGAAGACCAGTACCTCTAGTTTATTCACATATTTACTCCAAATCTCACGAGGCCAAAACATGCGTGATTTGGGTATCTCATTTATATCCTCCAGATAATCTCTAATGATGTTTGTTTTCTGTAACATATGACCAATAATACAATGCTGAGTCAGAATTACAAATATTTGATAAAAAAACATTAAGGCTTAAAATGGTGATCCATCCAACGTCCAAAATTTACCTGGAGAAATAAACCCATTGAATTTGAGAGAGGATCTGGAAACAAAATTTCTGTGCCTGAGGCATGGAAGAGCTTTGACAGCCCTAATCCAACAAGTCCCGCAACATAATGACAATACTCGTCATAATCATCAATTGTCTCAACCTGCAAGGTGAAAAATGGCTCATTTTCCTTTCTCAAATGATATAGAAAAAGAAGGCTTAATTTGTTCTCTAACAATATACACACAAGCCTATTAAAAAAGAACCACATTTTAGGCCCTGTTTGTTTTTTCCTCTTAATGACCACTTATCACTTATTATTTCAGACGTTTTTTAAATTCAGACCGTTTGTTTTTTTTTGTTTTTTTCAGACCCTCTTAAGTCTGAAAATCATCTTAAAAATAAGTGGTAACCTCACCACTTAAATCCTCTTATTCGCGTACACCCGCATTGTTAGGGATTTATAAATCAATGATTGATTCAGATTTTAGACTTCAGACGTAAAAACAAATAGTCTAACTGATTCAGATTTCAGACTTCAGCACCACCTCTTATAAATCAGAAGTGAAATCAGACTTCAGACTTCAGCACCTCTTAAAAAACAAAAGCTACCTTAGAGCCTCAATGATGATGACAGTTATAATGGTACTTTGAACAATGATAACAAGTACCTCTTTACATATAAATTTTGCCATCCCTGCACCCATTCTCATTGTTATATCCTCAATTGCATCCTGATAACTGCATAATAATTGGGAGTATTTGCAGATCAACTTTTTGTAAAGGATGCACTAGCACACACAGAATTCCTATCGTGAATGCATTTGAACACTTAAAATGTGTACACATGTTTCATGAGTAGAAATTTATAATAGTTGAATACAGATTATTTACAACTTTTTGTAGGTCATGGATACACACTTGGTTTTTCTTACTTGTTAGTTGTTACATGCATATTAACCTCCAAACTCACAATATAAGTAGATAGATCTCATGAATAATAGAATAACAGCATGATCTGTGAAGGCATAAAATTTTAAATTGTGCAGAATCGTTTGAAATAAATAGTTTGCATAATTATGCTATATCCCGATGAATATTTTCAAATTTTATCGGTATCCAAGCCAAAACCTTTTGTATCATGCAATTTTGTAATACAAACTGGAAATAGCAGAAGATGATAAGAAACATATCAATTGTTTCAAATGGTTACTTTTATATCAAGATCCACCATTTCTATTAAATAATAAAATAATCCAAAATCAATTGTTTCTATGCCAAAGTTTACCTTTTACTAAGCTCCAGAAAGGCAGTAGAAACGTGATGGAACTGGTCCATTAGAACTTTGTATTCCTTTGTACCACCTTCAGGAAATAAATAAAAAAGTTAGCATTAGCATTAGCATACTATGATATGTCACACATAAGATTAAAATAGTAACAGACAGGCAATAAATAACCCTAACACTCACATGCAAAGTGCCAATCACGATCGTAGATATGCTGATGAAATGCGATCAGAATGGGTACTTTAATATCAGCATCTATACTTGTATCATCCTCTGGCAAAAAGTAAAAAAACAAAAATATCAGTAAATCATGAAATAATATGATTGTTGTATGGATTGTTAATAGAAAAGGAATGATAATACAAAAGACACAACCACAATATACTAAGAAGCCCAAGAATGACACATCAGCCAAGCAATTTATAGCAATGAAGAAAAATAGTAAAACTAGATTAGAGATATTAAGCCATACCGACAGTGTCAAGGGCACGAAGAACCAAATAAAAAATGCACACCTGCATTGTGAAGAAAATGTCAACATTAAAATTAAGAGAAATATAAAGCAAAACACAAAAAGGAGGCTTTATGTGTTTAGCTGAAGAGCATGCAAATTTATAAGCCGCATACAATTGCATCAACAAATATTATCAACATATATGTGTGGTATCCAAAGAAATCAAACTCAATAAGCAGATCTTTTCCACCACTTAGCACCAGATGGTTCAAAGTTAATTTCCTTTTCTTCTTAATTTATGAGTAGTGTAAAGCATAGAACTTGACAGCACTCTACCAATGTAATTTTGATCTTCTCACTCATCGTTCTAATATAGATGTTATTGCGACTACAGAGTAAGTTGTTTACATGTTTTCTTGTCACATATTATATTAATGCATTTATTAAATGTGTTAGGCATTAGTTCTATATTCATATAGACAGTTATTTAGCGCAGTTGTTTAAAAAGTTGAATTTATTCATGTAATCTCACTCTAGAGTAAAAACAACCATGTTCCAAGAAAAACCCCTTTATGGTTCCTATGAAATAAGGTCTCTTCAATTACAAGTGGTGAAACTAATAAGTCCCATATTTAATACAAGTATCACTCAAAAGTCATGTTACAGAACCTCAGCTGCATACACTGATCCTCAACAGACACAAGGTACACGCTTCTCTTGCTATTAGAAGTCCGTTTCACGATTGGTAATAATTCTTATGTTTAATACAAATTCTTGTAATTTTTTACCTCTTCCCTGCAATCAAATAACCAAGGTTATGTACATATGATTTTGATCACTTCCTATGACCTTTTGGGACCAACTAAAAGAGCTAACTAACAACAATTTACACATTAAAGAACAAATACAGGCATCTGGGTTCACTCTGTCATTTGCATGTGTGGGCAAAAATTCAAATAACCAATATTTCCATGAGCTTTGCAGATTGTCACAATAATTAACCCACCCCCCCCCCAAACAACAAAAAGAAATATAAGTAAAGATGATGCAATGCAATTTAGGGCGTTTTTGGTCCTGAATTTAAACCCATTATTGCAAGGGTTTGGGTAAACTGATTATGATTCTGATTATTCAACTAAAAGTAGTAAAAAGATAGGGATTTGTCTGATTACACATCAGATTATCATTCTGATGATCATTTTGACAACATAGATCCAAACACCTAAAAATACTGATACGCTGAGTACAGGTGCAGAAAGAGACAATATGCTATCTTACACGATCATATTCTCTCTCTCACACACATGCGAAATCTGAATTTATTATACAGACAGGCCTGTTCATAGACATCTGCAGTAAAATTCACACGCCAAAAGAATTAAAAAAAATTACGTCACATATCCATAGCATCTACATAGAAAAATACATCAAATTGACTTAGGCATTCGATCCACCAAATCGCTTAAACTACGAAAAACAAAAGTTCGATTAATCAAGCAAATTATAGTTCAAATCTATTTACTCTACGCATTCAAGAACTTCAAAATCGAAAATGTCAACATAATTACCAAACTACAATTGCAAGCTTAAGCGGGCGATAATTACTAGAACACAGAGAAACAAAAAAGGAGTTTTGTTTGATTAAACTTACAGCATCACGAAGCTGTGGATTAAGCTGTTGAATAACGAGAGCAAAACTTCTAGAAACCTTATGAAGCATAGAGTAACAGAACCCCCAGTGTGGCTCCGACGGGATCTGTTTCTCCGCCGCTTTGGCCGCCATCTTCAACTTCAACAATGGATAGAAATCATCGGGATGCTTCAACACTGCCTTTAAACTCCCCATGTTTATCGGTGATCAACCAAATCAAAGTAGTTTTTTCTAATGGATGAATTGATTTTATAGATATTTTTATCGAAATTTGCAGATCGAAACACGAGTTTTATGTGGTAGATGATCTACAGCTGTGTATGAAAACTGGAGGCTCTCTGTTTATTGTCTGTCTGTGGGTGGGAGCTATTTATAGTAAAGGACCGCAAGAGGCTTGGAAAATTTGTGTGAATGGATTCTACGAGGTGTAGAAAAAATTTAAAATATATATATATATAAACCCACCCTTTATTTATTTATATATATATATATATATATATATACAGGAAAGTTCAAATGTGTACTAATTTTTTGTTGTGAATGTGAGGACGAATCTCAGCCACTTATTCGGTCAATAAAGGCGGTTTTGACCTGGTTCCCCTCCTTTAATAATCTCCACCCTCTCATGAATCGCGTCAATCCTCCGTGATCGCGTCCACCATAACCGAAGATGTGTGGCTGAGATTCGTCCTCACGTTCACAGCCAAAATTGAGTTCACATTTGAACCAAACCCGATATATATATATATATATACAGAGGTGAGATTTCAAATACAAACTACATCAATTCGTATAAACCGCGTGTTTCATTATTTTTTTGAATAATTTTTTTTCATGAAAGTGTTTAATATGATGAATTTGTTTCATATAATTTTTTTCTTCATGAAATTATTTTTCTTTCTACATGAAAATGAATTGATTCATGAAACTCTCAATTTGATGAATCTTGTTTGACGTATTCTTGATTCACCGACCTTCATGTATTTGTGATGAAATTTTTTCATATATTATTAATTAATCAACCCTAATAATTAAGAAAAAGTGAAAATTTTTTAAAAAGAATATTGGTTGCATGCGGTTTATACGGTTTGTACGAATTGACGTGGTTTGTAACGGAAATCAACCCTATATATATATATATATAGAAAGAGATTCAAACAAGAACTTTGTAAATATAAAGGAATAAAAGAACTTTTTTGAGATCACATATGATATGTGTTCCACCAATAAAAAGTTATATCTGATTCAATGGATCCATTATTGAAAACCAGATATGACTTTTTATTGGTGGCTACCACATCATATGTGATTCTAAATGAGTCCATTTGTTTCTTTATATTTACAAAGTTCTTATTTGAACCTCTTCTTATATATTTGAACCTTCCTATATATATATATATGTATGGGGGCAGGTTTATATATATATTTATTTATTTATTTAGTATATTTGTTTTTAAGTTCATATATAAAACTGTTTTAAAAAAATATGTAGTACACAAATAATGTGTTGAAAACGTTTTGTAAAAGTTAAACAATTCTTTGCCAAGATGTTTATGCACTAATAATGTGTTCAAATTATTTTAAATCACTAGATATTTTCTTTTTGGGGTAGGCATGATGTAAACTAGGTTCGGAAATTCAACTTTGCAATAGAAAATATACTTAAATCACTATATATTATGTAGTGATTCGAGCTCTTAATGATTCGAGCTTTTAACGAGCTCGTTTATCTCGAGCTCGAGCTTAATAATTCTCGAGGTCGAGTCGATCTCGAACACAAAATAGATATCATTTAACTAAATGAGTCGAGCTTTATAACACTAATATTCGACTTGGCTCGTTCGAAAACTCGATTCAATTTTTCGAGTCGAGGCCAGCCGAGCCATTCGAGCATACCCCATTTTTTGAGCCAAACATGCTTGTATATTTGTTAATCATGCAATAAAAAAATAAAAATTGTCGAGCTCAAGCCGACAAACGAGCTAACCGATCGCAAGTTCGAACCCATAAACGAGTATCGAACTCGAGCTCGATAACACAAAAAATATTCGAGCTCGAGCTCGAGCCATACATTGAAAAGTTAATTGAGCTCGAGCCCAATATTATTTTTTTAAGCTCGGCTTGATTAACCTACTATTCGACTCGGCTCGGCTCGTTTACACCCCTAAGTACAAATTGGGATCATGTGAGATTAAGATGTTATCATGAGATACATAATACTATTTTTTTACACTTGAAATTTCACAGTAAAACATCGTGAATGTAACCTTCATGGTGTTTTTGTTGTGAAAGTTTAGAGTTTTTTTTACCTTTACAATGTTTTGATATAACGTTTCAAAGATAATATTGTGTTGATTTCACAAAAATCGGTTTCACATGAATCCAACCCTATAGGTACATGAACATAAATAAAAGACTAAAATATATTTTTGGTCCATGTAATTGTTATTTTTCTTTTTTATTAAGTTTGGTCTCTAATTTAAATTAATTATAGTTTTGGCAACTATTGTTATCATTTTCATTATAGTTTTGGCAACTACTGTTATCATTTTCATTATAGTTTTGGCAACTATTGTTGTCATTGGCAATGTCATTTTGGCAACTATAGTTAAAAGTAAGTTAGTTAACTTAGAAAGTATTTTTATCTTGAGTAAATTACATTCTGAGTTCCTATGTTTTATGAGTTTTAACAATCAGGTCTTTAAATGAAATATTTATGGATTGCATTCTTATAGTTTCTATTTTATAACATGTTGGATCCCTAAATCTAACTTCATCCAAAAAGTTTCGTTAACTCAGTTAGTTTAGAGGGGCATTTTAGTCATTTAATTTATTTTGTATTTTCATCAATTAATTAATTCTATTTATTAAACCACAGGGACCAAAAATCTAGTTTACTCTATTTTCTTCATCTCCTCCGGTACAGACACCCACCTCTTTCCTTTCTCCGGTCATCTTCTCCGGCCAAAATTAAATTCAAACTCAAACAATATTCAAAATAAAACCAAATTGTGCTAATTATCATAATCCTTATTCAAATAAAAAACCCTCAAAACTCAGATCTTGAAAGTGAAAACCCTAAACCATCTTCTTCTTCCTTCTTCCTTGACACTCATCAATGAATTAAAAAATCATTAACATAAATATTAACCCAAAGTAGTTTCATATTGACACAAGAGATCAACAATGTCTTTTGAAAATCAAAACCCTAAAATCAACAAAGAGGAAGATCAAACAGATCTAGGAGATGGAATCTGGAATCAAAAGTTGTACAAAAAAGTTGAAACACTAGGTTGTACAAAAATAGAATTCAAGTTGTGCATAAAATCGGGGTTTTCTTCATTTGGCCATAACTTCGTCATCACAACTCCGATTTGAGCGATTCAAAGAGCTGGTTTCGTCTTTGGAAGCTCTTCAACATGAAACAAAGATGACTAGAGGTTACTTGGTGATTTGGGGTTCCTAAAAGTTGAAAGGTAAGATCTAAATCCTTGTTTCTTGAATCTTGAGTTTGAAACATTACACCATCAACTCTCATAGTATCTTGGGTTATCTTTTGTGTATGTTTTGGGAGATTATGAGGTGTTCTTGAGGGCCTTACACCATGGATCTGGAGTTGTAGCTTGTAGATCTCATCTCACTTTGGAAGCTCAAGTTTGGAGTAAAACCTAGATTTAGCCTAACTCTAGCAAGATGAGTTCAAGTTACTTTGTGAAAACTATGTACATGCCAGGTCCATTTTGAAGTATTAACATATTTTACTTGTTATTTATCAAATGTGTGAGTATTTGGGTAAGTTTGCATATTTGGTATAAAAGAGTTTATAAATCATGTAGGAGGCTTATACTTGAGTTTTAGACATTTTGACAAATAAAGTATAAGTGTGAGTTATTTCGGTGCATTATCTTTTAAATGGAAACCATTTGGTTGTATTTGCATCTTTAGAGTATTTGATTTATAAATCGTTGGAAAATACATATTATTGCATCATGAGACAGAAATATATGAATATGATTTCATTGGGAAAATGGTTTGTCTCAACCAATGTTTTGAGTAATCACATAAGCGTTGAGTGATAGAGTTTTTCCTCGGTTTTGACTAAATTGAGTCTCTTGGACATTTGTCCGATTTAAATAGCTATATGTTGAGCTTTTCGAGTTATATGAAATTAAGGCATATTCATTTGATATATTACACGTTTTGGGTGCGTTAATCATTCGTGTAACGTCGTGTAATTTTATGACTACCTACTTTGAGAAATATGTAATTGTCGAGTAATAGTTTTTTGAGCAAAGTAGTTGAATTGGTAAATTATTAATACGTCTTGATTGATGTATTAAACTTTATGACTAGAATGTAATGGATCAATAGGCATATAAGTCGGTCTAAAAGCGGGATTGTTGTCCCCTTTCAGTCAATGTATAGGATCATCGATAGCCATACTCGGTTGTATGTTGGTCGGTGCCATTAAGCCATTGATCGTTACGTGAGCGCTAACTGGAATCGTCAGAGACCATACTCGGTTGTATGATTGGTCGGTGCCATTAAGCCATGGATCATTGGCCCGAGCTCTTGACTGGAATCATCAGTGGCCATACTCGGTTGTATGTTTGGTCGGTGTCATTTAAGTCACTGATTCCTAGAACGAGCTCTTAACATTTAAAAGTGGCCCGCTTATGTGTTCCGTCACTACAGATGGTAAAATCGGGTCTCCCCCATTATCTTCGGATATTTTACACCCTTTCAAAGGTACGCGTGAGTTAATGGTTTATAAAATTTGGTTAAAGCTATGTTTTCTATCTTTATGTTTATAGTTTTATCTATGGTCGTGTGGGTACTGGGTTTGGTATCACGTTAAACAGGTATTTCCAGTTTTAGCTTTCATTACTAACGACATTATGGTCTACAACTTCTATTATGTAAATAATGAATTTGGGAAAGATGTTTCTTTTATAATGAAGTCTTTCTATTTGAGAAATTACCATTTCATCAAGTTGTCTTTCAATTTCAAACGATTACAAATATGTTATAAACTCTTGAGCTCACTAGGCGTTAAGCCTAACCTTTTTCTTTGTTGGCATGTGCATCAGGTTATCGTTGGAGTTGGTACTAGCCTCACGTGTTGACTTGAGTGCTGGGGAATAGCACATTAAAGATTATTTTTTGTGACATTTTCCACACTCAGAGATAGCGACTCTTTTGGGTTTAGGGACACCCGACCGTAATCATGTTTTTAGTAGAAGACTTGATGTATCTTTTGTAGAGGTTTATACCGAATTGTTATTTGAGGAAAAATCAAGTATTGGTATATAGAAAGTAATTTATCTTTCAATTGATGTAATAATGAAAATTTTAAATTAGTCGCTCTTTCCGGATTTCAGGGTGTTACATTATCATCGGTTCATAGTGTGAGTCTATAGTATTTAAGTAGGTCTGGGATCGGGGTGTTTCGGAGATGAATTTGTACGGGTCGGGCTCCGGTCCTTAAGTATTACGGTGGGTACTCGTTGAGGGGTCGTACACCGGGGCCGTGATCTTAGGGGCACTACTCTTTAACGTTGAATCCTGGCTTACTTTGTGTTATGCCACAATAGACGGGATCGGGTCTTCCCCGTCACCAAAAGGTGTTGTTTGGGTATAAAGTATATCCTTACTTTCGGTGATTTCGGGGTACATGATAATTATCGCACTTTATATGATCCTTGAGTCAAATCTTATTTAATATCGTTCAAGGATAAAGTGGCACGATTGATGATCTTCAAAGAGGTATTTTGTGACTAAGTTTTATATTTCAAAAGCAATGATTTTGGGAAGTACCTCCTGTCGTCTATAAATACTATTATATAAAAGTATGTTTGGAAAAAGGAGAAATTCTTCAGGTTCCATTACTTTTATTTATGAGATAAATTGCTTTAACTCACTAGGCCTTAAGCCTAACACTTTTTCTTATCGACATGTATATCAGGTCTTAATAGGTTCCAAGGTTGTATTAGAGCTTGAGAGATGTCGTTAGGATGGCGTAGAAGCGTCATTGGTTTTGAATATATCAATTTGGACGATATTAGTAACACCCGACTATCCCTAAATCCACTTATGGATTAGCTAGTTTAATTTGAAACTCTGATGCGAACCTTGTTATCTTTTGAAAGATATTTTGTAATTCGTTTGTAAACTATCTCGTATCTAGAGGTCTTTGAAAGTTTAAATTTTCTGTTATTTTCTTTAAATTTAGGGGTGTTATAAGTTGGTATCATAGCTCTAATTTAAGTGAACTAGGTATGAACTTCAGATGCCTAGGCTTAAGCCGAGACTTAAAATATAAATTTTAAGTTTGAGATGGGAATTACAAGATAGGAGAGCAATAGAGTCGACGTAGATGCGCTAGTTATGATTTGTAGAGATGGTAACAAGGATTTTCACGTATGATGTGTGCAAAATCTCAAGTAGCTAATGCATTTTTTATTGTATTATTATGTTGGTGTGCTTGACTTACTATTTTTATGATGATTAACGAATGTAATGATACGTTTCTAAGGTTAGTCTTGTCTTGTTTTAGATCTTAATTTCTCGTCCTCTTATTCGGCAAAGCAAGATGGTTACTTCACGAAATGACCCGCCTATCATTAAAGAAGATCAAGATATCATCACACCAACTCGAGAACAACCAAGGGGGACCGGCAACACACAACTTCCCCCGATTACTCGAGTGGAATTGACCCTCAGTTCTTAATGCTGGTGGGCGTCATGCAGATGGTGAGCTCAACCATGGAGAAAGAAAGTGAAGTCCTCATGAATATACTCGAGGACAGGTATGCAAGTAACCGAAGGCTCTCGAATCAGCGGTCGTGAACTCGGTAGGTGGTTCTGGATGTAACAACGATGGTACAGGTACCAGATATCAGTCGATTGTTACCATGAGGCATGGAGTTAAGGATTGTTCATATAAGACCTTTCTGTACTGCAAACCACCTGAGTTTTCTGGAGCTGACGATCCAGTCACATGCATGAAGTGGATACAAGAAATTGAGCAAGCCTTTGGCTCCAACGAACGCGGGGAGGAGCAGAAAGTGAAGTTTTTCCTCCCAGATGTTAAGAGGTGAGGCTCTCAGTTGGTGGAATGTCATGAAGTCCACTCTTGGGGCCGAGATTATCCAAATGATAACTTAGGACGCGTTCAAGAAGAAGTTAATGGAGGAGTATTGTAACGAAAGAGCAATCGGCCTTTTAACCGACGAATTCCGAGCTCTCAAGAAAGGGAGCATGACCGTGAGGGAATACTCCTGGCTCTTCGTAGAGAAGTAGAGTCTAGTGGGGCACGTAGCCCTGAGCGAGTAATAGAAAGTCAAGGCCTATCTGAGAGGCTTACCGGCAAATATGATGGCAATGGTCCGTATCTCCAAGGATTCTAATCTCCAGGAAACGATTGAGGAGGCACAACTCATGGAGGACGTCTATGCTCGTAAAGATAAGGAAATGTCCATAATTAGAGAGAAAAGAAGATGGGAAGAAAATTCTAAGTCCATTAAGGAAGTTGCAAGTGACACTAAGGAGCAAATGACCGGGTCTAGTGGAGGAACTAAATGGTGTTCCACTTGCCGAAGTAAACACCATGGAGTATGCATCTCTAGGTCCCTAGAGTGTTTAAGGTGTGGGAAGCGGGGCTACTCGATTAGCGATTGCACCGTTAAAGGAATATCATACTATGAATGCGGAGACCCAGGTCACATCAAGAAGAATTGCCCAAGAATCAAGAAGGATCTTTGATTGTAGTCGCCTTTGAACCAAGTGCACTTATGGATGTGGGTCAAGTTATTTTGTTAGAACCTTATATATTATTTCTTAAGTCGTTTAAGTTATAAGTAATTGATCATGTTAGATGCTCTTTTGGTAAATGTTGGGCCTTGTCAAGGGAGAACCTTATGTTAGACCTTATGGTTCTTTTGGAATTTTGAGTTGTAGCGAAGAAGTATATCTAGTAGAAGTCATATTCACCTTGACATCTTGTAGTCTATCTAATTATTGAAAGGTTCCAAGTATAGACCTACGTAGTTCCATAAGAGATCTTGTTTGGAAGTACGACTTAAGCTTACTTATGGATTTATTAATGCTTAGATTTGTCAAGAAAGCTCGTAGATGGTAGAAGTAATCTTGAGAATCTCTGAAAATAAGAATTTTTGTGGAAGTGTTCTTTTAAGTAGTTGCCCGTGTGCATGTCGGAGATCAAGATTTGGTTGTTAGCGATATGATGGAGGACAAACTTAGTCTCGTAAACAGGAAATTCAAGGAATCGGTTGAAATAGACGTGATGATATAGAGCTTTACTAGAGGACGAATGCCTTTAGCGTGTGGTGTTAAGGAATGTTGAGAGATATTTGGAGTTTGATGTGTGGCGTGATAATATAGTTTATGAGTTTAGGTTTGCTTAGAACTGAAGTGGACATGCGATTAAATAGTTTGTCATGAAAGGGAGCAGTAGACCCTCGTGGGACTGATGAAGAGGAGTAACATGTATTTGTCCAAAGGAATCTTAAGTGAAAATCGTGTTAGGAAAGGGGTTTGGATGGTCGAGGTGGAGTTATTGTGGCTTCAGGAGCGGTTAAGTGGATATAACCTACTTATGAGATGGTATGAACCACCTAAGGATGGGAGGTAGTTGAGATCTTAGAGTCGAGATTCGTGTAAATCTCGTGGCGGCGTTGTATCGTGTTTGCTTTGGCACTAGATTTCGAGGACGAAATCTCTCTTAAAGTTGGGAGGATTGTAACACCCGTGATTTTTAGAAAATACCGTTTCGGGAATTAAGTTTTGTTTTTAGGAGAATTAATCCTAAGATAAAAATTTTGAGTTGTGGAAAGAAAATAATGGTAATAGAAATTATTTTTGGCCAAGAAATGTATTTTTATGATCAGGAGTCTTTTGAAGTGAAGAAATTCAAGAAAAAGCAAGGAACTGAGCGAAAATAGGCATCGGCGCGACCTACCACGCGACTTCAAGTCGCGACAGTAGTCGTGTATCTCACTAGAGAGCACAGGTCTAGACGCGTGCGCGACCTAGGTCATGGCAAGTCGCAGGGGACGACTTTCAGGCATAGTAAACCTAGGTTAATTGGAGGGCGCCGGTTTTTCTTCCACATACATTTCTATTACGTGCTTCCATCCTTTACTCTCATTTCTCTCTTCCTCTTGAGTGTTTAACCTTCAACCTTATCAAATCCAAAACTTTAACTCCTCCAACTTAGAGAATCCAAGGCAAGCCCTTCCAAAGCTTGTATTCTTCATCTTCTCCAACTTTAATCCTCCATTGTTGACGATTTTTGGAGTTTTTTACCAAATCAAGATTTGTAAGTTATCCCACCATTTAGATTATATTTCTTGTCAAAACCTTTATGTTTAGCTCTCTAGAACGTGTATTTGGGAGTATTTTCTTATTTTAGGGTTTTGATTATTTTAGGTATTTGGTTGATTTAAGATCTTTAACCAAGTATTGTTTAGATCTAATTTTTTAGGGTTATACTTGATGTATTTTAGGTTTATAAAAGAGCTAGATTAAGTTTCTAGTGTTGGATCTTGTGGATCTATAATCTTCTTCAAAGGAGACTCAAAGTGGGTAAAACCTAGATTTAACATAAATCTAGCAATGTGAGTTCTAGTTGCATTTATAAAACTATACACATGTCAAAATAATTATTTTGGGGGTATAAACTCGTTTTATAAACTTGGTTCTTGCTTGATATAAATTTATGAAAATGATATCTTAAGCATTTGAGGCTATGAACTCCTTGTTAAAGCTTTATAAATTGTAATCGGTGTTCTGAGACACCAAAGATCATGTATATGCTTAAAAGGAATTATTTGGGAATTTGGAGAAATGAAGTCTAGATATTATTCTAACTTTGAGAAAATGTAGTTTGAAATTAAAAGGAATGACTTTTCTTGGTTTTGTACATAAATCCAAGTATTTACCAAATTAATTGGGATCAAACGTATTTGGACCTTATACAACTTATAAACTATGGACAAATATTGGCTAATCTTTAGATTATAAAAGTGTACATATTTGATAAACCATTTCCTTGCTTTTAGAGATTTTGGGAAATACATCGTATTGACTCGTGGACTTTATAATAGTCCTTATTTGAAGTAGTCAAGGATTTTTATAAGGCTTTTGACTAGAGATATAACCAAATGATTTTGGGACATTGTCTGGTTTTAATGTCCTCTTGGGTAGCCATAAATATATCATCCATGCATGTTATATTTGTCGGTAATCGTTATCTTGGGAGTACGGTCTTTCATTTGGGGCCGAGAAAAGTTGACTGCATTACATTGGTATCCATAGGCATATGAGTCACTTTGGTTGTTGATAGACTTTCGAGTCCCTCGTTTGAGGCCATAAGTCGTTGGGCTTTTTGTAATCGGTATTTCAGAGAGGGACCCAAGTGGGAATGCCTCTGCGATCGTGGATATTACAAGGATCGACCCAAATGGGAATGCCTCTGCAACCCTGGTATTACGATGATGTAAATCGTTGGAGTATGAAGTCGGGACCCATGTTTAGAGGTTGGTGCCTCTTATAGTTCACACATGTATTCTAGGAATGAACTCATCTAGGGTTGGGTCCCATTATCATCGGTTCTTAATGTGAGTCTATAGTATTTAAGTAGGTTTGGGATCACGGTGTTTCGTAGATGAATCCGTAGGGGTCGGGCTCCCAGCATTAGGTATTACGGTGGGTACTCGTTGAGGGGTCGTACACCGGGGCCGTGATCTTAGGGCAGTACTCTTTAACGTCGAATCCTGACTTACTTTGTGTTACGCCACAATAGACGAAATTAGGTCTCCCCCGTCACCGAAAGGTGTTGTTTGGGTATTGAGTCTATCCTCACTTTCGGTGATTTCGGGGTACATGATAATTATCGCACTTTATATGATCCTTGTGTCAAATCTTATTTATTATCGTTCAAGGATAAAGTGGCACGATTGATGATCGTCAAAGAGGTATTTTGTGACTAAGTTTTATATTTCAAAAGCAATGATTATGGGAAGTACCTGCTCTCGTCTATAAATACTATTATATAAAAGTATGTTTGGAAAAAAGGAAAATTCTTCAGGTTCCATTACTTTTATTTATGAGACAAACTGCTTTAACTCATTAGGTTTTAAGTCTAACACTTTTTTTTATCGACATATGTGATTAAACACACCTAAATAATATAATCATATATAATATTAAAACTTCTCGTATTCTCGTAAAATATATAAGTTGTTGTAAAATCCTCCCTCTATATATGGGTACATGTGAGAAAAGGTTCAAATCAAACAAACAAAAAAGGCTAAAAACAGGAACACGAATCTCAACTATTATATTTATTACATGTGATTAAAACAATGGTTATAACTTTAATTTTTTATAAAAAATATCACTGTCCTTATTTTTAGATGGAAATATATAAAATATAATAAAAATTAGAATCAAACAAATTACATATTGGATTTATTTGGTCTCTTTTGCATTTATTTTGTAGTCTTATATAAAATAATTTCATGGCCTTCAAAAGCTTACATGAAATAATAAAAAACCGTGTTGTGTTGTAAGATAAATATGTCATCGTCTAATAGATATGACGATATAAATAGAGATAAACATATTAGAGATAGGTTAGAACTATTATCTCTTGTAGTTATCTATTTGTATCTCATCCCTATTTAAAGGGTTTATGATTAATAAGAATCATATATTCCTTCTCTCTATTTTCTTGTTGTTCTCTTTTGTTTTTCCTTTAACACGTTATCAGCACGTAGCTCAACCAAAGATCGTTTGGTCAAGCCGTGAAGCTCCAACTTTCACGGTATCATTGTCGATTTAAGGTACGTTTTTATGCTTAGATTTTATTGTTATTGTCATTGTTGTCTGCCGGTAAACAACTATGGCCATTCCCCGACGTCGAATGGCTTGTTTCCCGCTACTTCAATTCAAGTAAGCATCTCTATGCCTTGATCTATATATTTATGAACGTGATATGTTGCTTGCATTGTTACTATGTTATCCATCATTCATTGTTACCTTTTTCATAAATTCTAGTAAGCTTATCATCAAGTCTTTATATTTTTTAAGATCATGTTAGAAGTTAAATATATGTTTATTATTTGATTTATAAAATGCTTTTGATACATTTTCATTGTTAATATCAATTTAAAAAAAACTAAATAGGATTCGTAATTATTTAATTTTTTTTAATTGAAATAATGATATTGATAAAAATCGATAATGACGAGATTTTTTTTGCAATAAGATAATTATATGGGATTTTATTGTGACGTTAATATAATTATTTAAATTGAATATTATTTAATTTTTTTTAAACTAGGAATT
Organism: Silybum marianum; assembly: GCA_036898165.1. Classification (NCBI taxonomy): domain Eukaryota; kingdom Viridiplantae; phylum Streptophyta; class Magnoliopsida; order Asterales; family Asteraceae; genus Silybum; species Silybum marianum. Next base: position 5,177,953 of record CM072540.1, on the reverse strand, counting down.
GGGGTATTCCAAATACAACTATGGTTGTTTTTAAACTAAATAAAGATTTTTTTATTAGTTTCTTTTATTTAATACAATGAATAACAAGGTAATTTTATGGACATAAACAACCAGAATGCGGGCCATCAAAGTATTTTATGGTTCTGGTTTCGACACAATGAACGCATGTTGCATTATTCTCCCCATGAAATGCTGCATTCTAGCACTAGTTACACGCTCAAGGGCTCACCACCCTAATTATCTTCTCAAGTCTACATGACTTGGAATGCTAGAGAATTTATATCATAAGGAATTGATAATTGTTGCATATATATTCGGATCAATATAGAGTTTCTTATACCCCATGTGTGTATATATATATAATGGTTTCATAAAAGTTGTCATCAAAAGAATATAGATGATATATAGGGCATTGGTTATGCGTACCAATTTACCCGCATTTGCATGGGGTTATGCAAATATTACATGCAGCCTTACTCATTTGTTTTTAGACCCACTACTAGCCAACCAGTATCATGCGTACCAGTTGGTAACTGAACATAAGCCTGATATTTTACATTTACGCATGTTTGGTTGTGTAGTATATATGTGCCAATTGCGCCCCCACAGCGTACCCAAATGGTCCTTAAAAACGATTCAATATAAGTTGGATATGAATCCCCAACAATTTTCCGCTAATTAGAATCCTTGACGGGTGATCTCTTTATCGCTAGATTAGCGAGTTGTCACTTTGATGAGACAGTCTTCCCGTCGTTAGGGGGAGATAGGAAAAAGGATTTTCCATGGGAACGACCGGAAGTGTCATAGAATATTCCCATCATGTCTCAATTTGATCCCCAAACTTCACAAAGTAAAATTGAAGTCAAACGAATCAGACTTGATACCTGATACGTTTAATGTTATTCTAGAAGTGACAAGATCACATATACCAGCTGCAAATATATCCGTAAGGAAAAAGTCCCCAAACAAGGGCACAACGCCACTGGAAAGCGCGTTGCAATCATACATGGTGGAGGTGTGGTTGAGGTCGTGGCTCCCAAAAGGAAATGGAGGAAGCTACTTGGTTCGATAGATACTTATCTAAAGGAAAAGAAGAGTAAGGCACAACCATTTATCATCAATACATAAACCTCTCATGAGATTATCTCTTGTAGTTATCTACTTGTATCTCATCCCTATTTAAAGGGCTTATGATTAATGAGAATCATATATTCCTTCTCTCTATTTTCTTGTTGTTCTCTTTCGTTTTTCCTTTAACATGTTGCATATTACACATATAATCTTGGGAATATTTATATTTAACGCGTTTATTTAATTGATTTATGATATTTTAAACAAAAACTATTCTTAAATGTGGTCTTAAATCGAATCCTAAGACCCCATGTTATGTTCAAAGTTTCAATTTTCAAATAGCATAATACATAGTGTGACGGTAAGCCTTAAGCCTTGAAAATAACGACAAGATCATGACAAATTTTAAGGCATGACTTGTGGCTGTAAATTTTTATATTATATACAATAAACATATGTTTTCTAATATTACTCAATGAATCAATGATAACAAACAATTTAAATTAAGTTATATATATTAAAAACTAACAAATAAGATATTAAAAAGATAAAAAAAAATCAAATGTTGTTTTACAAAATCTGCACATTACATCATGGTGTGACTTAGACGTACCATGGCGTGATACACAAGACTTGAGCCATAACGTGTAATGATGGTTGTTACGACGAGTCTTTTTAAATAACGATTATATTAAACGCAGTCGCTTTAGAAATTGTCAATTTTTTTTAAAGATTACAAGTTAAATGGACCAGACTATTATTTCATAATTAATAGTTTCATAAGAGCATCTCCAACAACTTCTTTAAAATAGAGAAAATATGGATTTTGAGCAAATTTTTGCTCTAATAGCATTCCTAAAACTTTCTCCAAAATAGAGTAAGTAGGAGCGAGGGTACAAAAATCTTCAAATTTGGAGATATCCCTAAACATGATTACCTTGAGAGGAAACATTATTTTATTATCTTTCACCAATAAGAAATATTAAAGTTAAATGTTTAGGTAAGAGAAATAATATTTTATTAGAAATACATAATATTTTAATAACATAATGAATAATATAATCTTTAAAATAGAGAAGTTATTGGAGTTGAATGTAATATTTTTTAAAGATTTTGAATTTTTATTTTCTGTTTTAAAAAATTTTGATTCTCTATTTTGGAAAAATTATAGAGAATTTTGATTCTCTATTTTAGAGAAATTATAAAGATTTTGAATTTTAACTCTCTAAATAGATTTAATTAATACTAAGATGCTTAAGCTAATCATATACCTTAGCTTTTTAAATGATTAAATCTACACAATAGTAATGTATTTTTATTTATTTGAGACAATATTTTTCTCAAATTAATGGTGGTCTTGGTATTGATATTATTTCTTTTTTCTCCAATACCGTATAGTAAGGTATGATGGTAACTAAAATCATATACTATGTATTATCAAATGTGTTTAATATCAATTTTTTTATTGATATGTATTGGGATTGGTTATTGTAAATGTATAAAACTTATAGTTTTGTTTAAAATCTGAGCAAGATTTAGAATTTTTGGTATAAACAGTTTGTATCGCATGTCATGTTTAAGGGTTGGTTTTTAATTGCAAAACATTTTTAAATGTTCATACAAAAAAGTAAAAGTTACAATATAATTAATATTTGATACCAAAAAAAAAATACAAAAACCGATAAATAATTAAATAAGTTGGTATAATAGCTATCGTTGTATGCAACTTTCAATATTGTGTACCAATCAAGCTTCCATACTTATTATGGTATTACCAACCAATTTTATTGGTACTATTATACACATGTCAGCTAATTTAGTTTCCTAAAGAATAACAAGGAAAAAAATATAGAATCGAACAACCGTAGAAGCATCTTTCTTGAATTGGGGGGGGGGGGGGAGGTAGCAAACGACTATGCCGTAATCTCTAAAAAATAGGTTTTATCTATGAGAAAAAAGATAGAATCGAACCACCGTACGAGTAATTGATTAACAATATTGCGAAGCTCACGAAGGTGTATCCACATTTGGGAGGAAGAGGAAGAGTTGAATAAATGAAGAATCCAGAGGAGGTTCATGGCCAAGGGTAAAGATGTGTAGAGCCGGATCTAAGCTATCATTTTTTCTCGAGCCATACAAAGAGATAAAAGGAGTTTTATCTTTGAAACCCCATTGGAAGCGGTAGTGCACGAGAAAATATCTCGCTCGTGAAATAAATCATCGCAACTACGATAAATTGCACCTTTAAATATAACAAATACATTGAAAGGGGTTAAATCAAATGAAAACAACAAACAAGTTACAAACTCGTGAGAGCCGATATAAAAATATTTTTTTACATTATATTTCTTCATCAAATGCTAAGATTTAAGATATTCCTTCACATACATTTGTTTCATAATATGATAGTTTCACATTTATTTGTTTCACCATGTGAATTATTTTTTACATGTATTTTTCATTTTATAAGGAGAACCATTTTTTTTAACATGTAATCTTTTCATGAGGTAAACACAAAATATATGTGAAACAATAGATTAAATTATAGGTTTCTATGAAAAAATATAATGTAAAAGATATTTTTACATTAATTCTTACGAGTTTGTAATACATTTATAGTTTCCATTTAATTATCCTGTATGAAATCAATGGAAAAAGATATACAATGGATAAAAAACTTCGTTATGTTGTAGGATAAGTGTGTCATCGTCTAAAGGATATGCCGATATAGATAGAGATAAATATATTAGAGATAGATCAGAGATGATATCTCTAGTAGCTATCTACTTGTAACACATCCCTATTTAAAGGGTTTATGATTAATGAGAATTACAGATTTCTTCTCTCTATTTTGTTGTTCTATTTGGTTTTCCTTTAACACGTTATCAACACGTTGTTAATTGCCTACCAGTACCAACTACTTCATCAATCAGTTACTCTATAACTATTACAATTCAAGTAAACATCTTTATATTTTAAACTATTTTGAATATTGAAGGAAGCTAGGATTCATACACTTAATGCATCGATTTGAGGTAACTCTAACTATTTGTTAATGTTATGTTTATCATGTGATAAATGATATACGTGGCCTATGTTTGATGACATAATTTGTAATAAATTGCCTATCCACCTATACCCCTACTATTTTCGTCCCTGTGATTTGATGTTTATAACGATTTTCGTTTATGTGGTTTAAAAACCACTTTTTTCGTTCCTATAGTTTGCATTTCCTATCTTTTTTAGTCCCTCTAATCAATTCTATTAAATTTAAACAATTAAATCAAGGGCAAAGATGTCTTTTCTTAGTTTATTTAATTTTATAATTAAAAGTTATTTAATAATTGATTCAATAATAATAATAATATATTACATTTTTGTATTTAATATTATCCTATTATACTTTATATTTTATATTATATATATACTCTTTTACAAAACATGTTTAAAGTTTTTAAAAAAAATTAAGAGGTACAACTTATTATGTTAAATGCATAGGATTTTTTTTAGTAAATCAAGAGTATTAAGTTTATATTCATTATATAATCCAAAATTTATAATTAAAATACAATTGCAATAATAAAAGTAATAGAACATAAAGATAATATTATTTCAAATTTAAAAAAAGAACTCAAAGTTAAGTATTATTTCAAACTCAAATAAAGAACCAAAATTATTATATTTTATAATATTATTAAATCCTAAAAATATGTAATAGTGAACCCATTTTAAAGTGATTGATGTGACGATTATAATAATATAATTTGTAAAAAGATATTTTTAAAATAGTATAAAATGTAATTTGAAATGATTTGTTTTTTATATTATTTGAAATTGTGAGGTTAGTGGAAATAGTGTAACTTTAAAATCTTATACATTTAGCATAATAAGAGTATAAATGGTAATTTAAAATTTTAAAATGATTTGATTTTTAATATTAACGTAGCTTTAAAATCTTGTACATTTTAATGATAAAATTTTAACATGTTTTATAATTATAGCGTATATATATTGTTATTATACAGATATAAAATATAATAGGATAATATTACTATGTAATATATATTATTATTATTTAATCAAATATTAAATATTTTTTGATAGAAAATTAAATAAAATAGGAAAAGACATAAATGGTCTTGATTTAATCGTTGAAATTTTAATAAAATTGGTTTAAGGGACTAAAAAGGAAAGGAAATACAAATCATAAGGATGAAAAAAGTAGTTTTAAAACCACAGGGACAAAAATAGCAGTTTACTCTAGTTATTTTTTATGTCAATGCATAATAAATTGATATTAATGATAAATGTTAACTTTGGTTTACTATTACGATATAAAAATGGACTTTTCCCCCTACAAGTTTGAATGGCTTACGATTTACTTTCTGACTCGTAAATTCATCATGTGATATTAATTTTTCTTCCCCAATAAATAGTTGCATGTACGGTGATAATTTAATTATGGGTTTACTTTTATTTTCTTAATTAAAGAACGGTATGAATAATTAGCTGCCATTTTTTTCTAGGGAGAATTTCATACACGTTCTTAAAAACTTGCATTATTACGCATATATCTTTGTAAAGTTTGAAATTACGCATATACCCTTCTAAACCTCTAAAACTCACATATATATCTTTCTCCCTAATTTAATTATTATTAAAATATTTAAAAAATACAAATTTACTTAACTACTCTTCTAAACTATCCTAATTTATTTAAGGAAAAAAATCAAAAACAAAACCTAATCTATGCTACCCCAACTCAATCTTCCCCACCACCCATCTTCTAAAACACACCTTTCTTTTTTCCGGCCACCACCATTTTTTCCGGCAACCCATATTCTAAAACCCACCTTCTTTTTTTACGGCAACCACCCTTCTAAAACCCACCTTCCTTTTTTCCGGTCACCACCATTTTTTCCGTGCAACCACCCTTCTAAAACGCACCTTCCTTTTTTCCGGCCACCACCATTTTTCCGGCAGCCACCCTTCTAAAATGCACCTTCCTTTTTTCCGACCACCACCATTTTTTCCGGCAACCCATCTTCTAAAACCCACCTTCTTTTTTTCCGGCCACCACCATTTTTCTGGCAACCACCCTTCTAAAACGCACCTTCCTTTTTTCCGGCCACCACTATTTTTTCCGGCAACCACCCTTCTAAAACCCGAAAAAAATGGTGGTGGCTGGAAAAAAGGAAGGTGCGTTTTAGAAGAGTGGTTGCCGGAAAAAATGATGGTGGCCGGAAAAAATGGTGGTGGCCGGAAAAAGGAAGGTGGGTTTTAGAAGGGTTGTTACCGGAAAAAATGGTGGTGGAGAAAAAAAGAAAGGTACGTTTTAAAAGGGTAGTTGCCGGAAAAAATGGTGGTGGCCGGAAAAAAGGACGGTTGCACTGCTTCATGATTACGATTTAATTCTTTTTGAAATCAAAGAACATAAACATAACTTTTCTTTTTAGTTTGACATTATTATTTAGAGGATACATACGTAATTTTATTATTATTATTTTACTATAATTATCACCATCACCTTGTTATAATTGTATCCATTGGATAGTAAATTAATAAATAAATAAAAGATAAAAAAAATCACGTCTTGTTCCTAAGAAAATGGTATTTGAAAAAAAATTACATTGTTATAATTATTTAGACATTACTTAATTAAGGATAGTTATAGTTTTTAAAAACATAATTAAAAAATACTTATCCACAATTACAAGAAGAAAAAATTGTGTTCTTGAACCAAAGTTTTTTTATTTGAGATCGACATAAATATAGCTCATCATGTTTATTGATCGGTTTTTTTCCCATAGTAAGCTTTTATATTGGTTTAATTTTGATAATAATAATTTGTCATTATTTAATGAGGTATGATAGTCTTTATAGTTTTAAATTTATCTTAGTTTTTTATTAATGTTTTATGATATTGATATGTTTAGATGGTTTGGTTAATAAATTGTATAATGTCATTTACTTATTTATGTTGTTAACTTGATGATATCACGTTGTTAACTTGATAATATCTTTTAAATTAGATTGATATATTGTTGTGAGATATGTTAATCAATTATTATTTAAATTGTTATCTTATTTAAAAACTTATTTTATTGAAATGTGTTTTTCTAAATTATGAGTTTCTACTCATAATTTTCAATCCTATAATTAACTTTTGGAAGTTACACTTTCAATTCACATCACTTTTGGTTTTTGCCAAAAGCTCCAAAATAAGTATGAAAATGTTAAAATATTATTCAAATGTTTATCTTGATTATGAGTTCCTACTTATTATCTTTAATCTTAATTAATATTTGGAAGTTACTTTCCAACCCCCATATATTTTGGTTTCTTACCAAATGCTCCAAAAATATTATTAAGATATTAAAAGTTTAAATTTGACTTTATGTCAAAAACCAACATTTATTTGTCTCATGACATAATTTCTCAAAATACCATTTGGTATTAAAACATTGAAGTTAAGTTCATATGCCAAACTTATATTCTTTTTGGTCTCATGCCAAAAGCTCTATAATTAGCAATTTATCTTCAAATTAAACAAATCACAAAATATTGATTGGATTTTGTCAAACGGATGTAAATAGCCTCAAGGTTTGTAGAAACTTAAGTAATCTATGTGATTCCCATACTATCTGGAAATCAAGTATTATCCGTAAACATATAAAAATCCAATATTATTATGAAATTTCATGCATAATATAATGATTATATACCATGATTTTAGAAAATCATATATTCTCCATTATTTATGACATCCTGTACTCGGAAGAACTTGAGTACCATAAGATAAACAAATATGTAAAAACCATCAAAACCCATTGACCCTAAAAATCACCTGTTAAGGTATAAGTAAATACCTTGAGAATTTTGAGACGAGACACCAGTCACAACCTTGATAGAGAATATCATTAACTAGAATTCCACAACAACCGCAGGACGCCCTGAAAAGGAAATCAGGAGTATCCATTACTATGTACTTCCCAAACCATCATACAATGGAATGAAACCTACTCGATTGCAAGAAGATGACTGATTTAAATAAAGAAATATTGTGTCTCAAAATGCATCTCAATCTTCGTGGCAAAGAACTCATAGAAGATTTCCACCTTTCATATATCAGTAATCATATTAATGAACCAATATAAGTTAGAGTATAACTTTTAGACAAACTCATCAATGTACTGTAAGTCGTTGAGAGATATAACAAGGTTATTTCAGATAACAATACTAACCATGTTGGGACAAAGAAATCTCTCATGGTCAATAATGAAAGTGTTAGAGGTGGAAACAACTTCAAGGGACAGTAAGTTGAAGACAATTTCACACAGGTGACATCTAGGCACCACATGGAGAAGAACATATTAAGGGTCAGGGTCAGGGTCATAGCAAGTGTCGGAAACGATTTTCCAATCCTTAGAGTAGATATGCATCTGCTAAAGCCAGTAATAATGGACAATAAAAGAAGAAACACCCTAATAACAATGTCTATAAAAAAAGAACAAGCTGGAAATGAACTATATCAGATTAATTTAAGATTGATAAAGCATAAGTTTATTTGAAATTTATTTGAAGTATCAAATTAATTTCACTTGTTGATGAAAAACCGAATATATAATCATTATTGATGTAAAGAAATACATAAGAATTACAAATACGAAACTCTCAATATTCTCCGTTCCGTGTAGGAATATATCAAGGAGAACTTGAGTGTTTTTGTGGGAATCACACACAATCTAAAAGATAGACTAATATTTACTCCTCCAACCAAAATACTTAGACGATGGACTGTCATGTTCTTGTTGGTACAAGATTAATAGTCATTAAAGCACTATAATCTTACAAACGAATATAATGTGATATTTATGGACATAAACATCCAAAATGTGGGCCATTAAAGTACTTTATGGTTCTGGTTTCGACACGAAGCAACACATGTTGTATTATTGTCCACATGAAATGTTGCACTCGATTAGGGTTTGAAGGTGATACGGTTTGATCGATTGAGTGATCTGGTGGAATTGTGTTTCCTTAGACTTGATCTGAGGCTTCAATCTCCATTGGATCGCTTGGTTGGATCGTTTTTGCATCATGACTGTAGGTGAAGCGGCATCGGGTAATGGTTTGCTTGTGCATGGCGACGGAAAGAAAGGAGGTGACGTCAGCCCTAGGGCAGACGTAAGCAATGTCGCAAGCGGTGGTGACGTAGGAGATAACGGAACGGGTGTAGGAGGTGACATCAGCCCTAGGGCTAACGTAAGCATCTTGAGCGATAGGGCTGACGTCACGATGACGTCAGCGAGTGGCGACAACAAAAAGACAGTTGCGAAGGCTGACGTAAACCTTAATGTTGACGGTAAGTCGCATGGGGAGATTAAGGAGCGTGTTTCAGTGTGGGACATGCTCAATCCGAAGGTCTTTAATGGTGATGGAAAGAAATCTTTTGCTGCTATTGTGGGATGTGTTCCACAGCCGGAGCTGGAGTTTTTTCCGGTTGATAAGAAGATAGATCCACGGGTTCGTATTCCGATGGCAATGACAAAAGGTATGGCACATGAATTTGGTACGGTTCTCATGGGTTATTTTTTAGGTCCGTGTATCCCTTTCTCAAGTGTACTTAGAGCTGTTAAAAATGCTTGGGGTAAATTTGGTTTTCGTGATGCTATGGTTAATGACCATGGCTACTTTTTCTTTCGGTTTAATGATCAAGGGGGTTGTATGCATGTGGCTGATTCTTCTCCATTAATGATTAATGGAGTTCCCCTTTTTGTCACTCAATGGGACCCATCGAAGGGACTGTCCAAACCGATACACACCACATGTCCGTTATGGGTTAAGCTATATAATGTCCCTCTTGTTGCTTTCAACAAGGAGGGTATTGCCATAATTGCTAGTGCAATTGGAGTCCCATTGAGGCTGGATGCGTGCACAGCTAGTACTTGTGACAATCTTTGGGGTAGAACTTCATTTGCAAAGGTTATGGTTAATGTTTGGGCTACAGGAAAACTGGAAAAGGGAATAGAGGTAGTTATACCTCGGCTTTCAGGTGTTGGCGAAGATGTGGTAAAAGTGGTGGTGGAATATGATTGGGAACCATCCCAATGTTCAGTCTGCAAAATTTTTGGACATAGGGATTCGGTTTGTAGTAAAAGGGTGGTCCGGGATGAGAAGAAGGAAACCACGGTCCAGGTTGATAGAGATGGTTTTCAAAGACCTAAAAGAAAGCAATGGAGACCGAAAAATACAAAGTGTATACCTATCACTCATAAAGCCGAAACTTCAAATGTTAATAAAGAAACTCTAGCCTCGGATACTATGATTGGTGTGGGAAGCATAAAGCAGGTGAACGTGGAACCTAAGCAACAGGAGAAGGTTCATCAAGAGGCACCTGGTATGACTCCTAATACGAAACCAATTAACCAGACGGGAGAGGGTGAGTTCTGTACGATTAATGCGGGAAGGACACCTGGGGGTAAGGATGGTGTTGGGAAAATTTCGCAAGTGAAGGAATCGGGTCCGGAATTGGTAAAATCGGTTGTCCAATCGTTTAAGCAGCATTTGAAGCCAAGAAGAGGAGTGGTACTTTCTGAATCTTCTAATCGATTCTCTCCTTTAACAAGTGAGGAAGCAAGCGATGACGATGATATGACGATTATTGATACATCGAGGTTTCATGCGCGAGGGGACTTGGAAAATAATGGCTCTTTGGATACATTGGATTTGGGGGCTGCCCCTACTTCTTTATCTCAATGATAAAAGTAGCCGCATGGAATATTAGAGGCTTAAATGCCCTAATAAAGCAGCGGGAGGTACGTGAGTTTTTACATGTAAATAGCATTTCTTTGTGTTGTGTTATTGAGTCGAAAACTATAAATAGTAGTATTGATGAAGTGTGTGGCCGTATGTTTGGAAGGTGGAATTGGGTTTCGAATGCTTCAGTGAGTGATCAAGGTGCACGCCTTATATGTGCATGGGATCCGAATATTCTCTCTTTAATGGTTATTGATTCACACCCTCAGTATCTAAATTGTGAAATTCGATTTATTGGTGTTCCGGAGCCGATTTTTATTACCTTTGTCTATGGTAGAAATAAGGGGGTGGAAAGGCGTGATCTTTGGAGTGGTTTACGAAAATTCAAGGTTTTTGTTCATAATAAACCTTGGATTGTTCTTGGTGACTTTAATTCTATGCTATTCCCGCATGATGGGATAGGGGGTTCATCAAGAAGGAATATTGATATGGAAGACTTTCACTTGTGCTTGGAAGACGTGGAATTATTTGATGTCTCCTATCAGGGATGTCAGTTCACGTGGACCCAAAAGCCAACAGGTGAGGGTGGAATCATGAGGAAACTGGATCGAATTTTGGCAAACTCGGAATTCTTGAATCGATTTGGGGAGGCTTCGATTTTCCTTCATCCTAGGGGTGTCTCGGACCATTCACCGGGTGTCCTTTCTTTTAAGGTGGGAATCAAGAGAAGAAAGCGTGGTTTCAAATTCGACAACTTCTTGACTAATCATGATGATTTTAATTGAGTGGTTGAAGAAGTGTGGCAAAAACCGAAGCAAGGTTCTTACATGAAAAAAGTCTTATTAAGACTTAAAGATCTTAAATTGCCATTTCGTAAATTAAGAAATTCGTACGGTAACTTAAATAAGAGAGTTACTAGTTTGAAGCGGGAACTTGATGAGGCTCAATTAGCGTGTGATTTGGATTCGTTCAATGTAAGCATCAAGGAAGATATTGCACATCTTTTGCTTGCTTACCAACAGGCGAGAAATGATCAACTTGAAGCGGTAAGACAGAAAGCAAAGGTCAATTGGTTGAATGAAAGAGATAGCAATACAAAATTTTTCTTTCATTCTGTGAGAGAAAACCGAAATAGGAACCATATTGTTGTTATTACCGACTCGTCAGGTATGGTGTTTGATCAAGAGAATGTTGCAAAAACTTTTATTGATCATTTTTCAGGTATTTTTGGGATGCATGATGCGACGGTTAATCCATCTATGGTGGATTTTGCTTTTGATCGAAAGTTAACACTTTCGGAATCACTTCACCTAATCCGTCCTATTACTGATAAGGAGATCACAGATGCAATGTTCTCTATTGGGAATGATAAGGCGCCGGGTTCTGATGGTTTTTCTTCCAAATTTTTTAAATCGGCTTGGAAGGTGGTTGGAAGTGATGCCAAGATTGCAGTACACAACTTCTTTTATTCGGGAAAGATAGAATATGAATTGAACCATACGTTATTATGTCTTATTCCGAAAGTCCCAAATGCCACATGTGTTACTGAATTTCGACCCATCTCTTGCTGTAATGTCCTTCTAAAATGTATCAGTAAGATTGTTGCTGATCGGATGAAAGGCTCGTTGGATAGCCTTGTCAGCAAGGCACAATCAGCTTTTATTCCTGGAAGGCAGATCACTGATAATATTATGATGGCACATGAATTGGTGGCCGGATATCAGAAACAAGAGGGAGAACCAAGATGCGCTTTTAAAATTGACATCCGGAAGGCGTACGATACTGTCGATTGGAGGTATCTTATTGAAATGCTTCAAGGAATGGGTTTCCACCCGGTTATGGTCAATTGGATAAAGTCGTTGGTTACAACGGCTACGTTCTCTATTTGCATTAATGTGGAATCGGAAGGTTATATCCATGGTAGGAGAGGGCTACGGCAGGGAGATCCCATCTCCCCTTATTTATTCACGGTGGTGATGGAAGGTTTATCGTTGATCTTAAAGAAATGTATAGAGGAGGAGGCGGATTTTGCATATCATCAAAGGTGTGAAGGTATTCGTCTTACTCATTTATGCTTTGCTGACGATTTATTTATCTTTTCAAGGGGTGATGTTAAATCGGTTGAAGTGATAAAGAGAGCCTTGCAACTTTTTCAAGAAAGATCTGGGTTATCGCCAAGTCTTGAAAAAAGTGAAGTATTTTTTGGGAATGTGGAAATGGATGTGAAAGAAGCTATCAGGAATTGTCTGCCATTCCGTGCGGGTGTTTTTCCAATTCGCTATTTAGGGGTACCACTCTCACCGGTGATTAAAGGTCAGTGATTTTAACCCTATAGTAGTTAGAATTAAAAATCGTTTAATGAACTGGAAAAACAAATTTTTATCGTATGGAGGAAACGGCAGTTGATTATTTCAGTCCTCCAATCTATGCAAACTTTTTGGATGTCAGTTTTCTTAATCCCAGCCACAGTTATTCATGAAATTGAACAATTGTGTCGGAATTTTCTTTGGGATAAAACTGAGGGAAAAATGGGAAAGTGTCGCATCTCTTGGGATATGGTTTATTCACCGTTGAAATGTGGGGGACTTGGTATGAGAAAGTTAGCTTTATGGAACCGATGCATGCTTTTCAAACACATTTGGGATATCCTCACGAAAAGGAACTCAATGTGGGTGAATTGGATACATTCTAATTGCATTCGGGGGAGGAACTTCTGGATTATTAAAAATAGGAATGAATGGTCATGGTTGATCCGTAACCTCTTAAACTTGAGATCGCATTGTAGACGTTATTTCATTTCCAATGTGGGCAAAGGTGATTTGACACATGCTTGGGAAGACACTTGGAATGAGAACAGGCCGCTTATCAATATTATCTCATACCGTTTTATAAATGGGCATGGTTTTCGAAACAATTCTACAGTTTCGGAGATTATGCAAAATTTCGGAAATACATGGCCGGATGAGTGGGTCCATCGATATCCTCAATTGCAAAGCATTCAGATTCCAAATCCTTCGGATGAGGAGGATGTATTCTTGTGGTTGGGTGCGAATCAAGTTAAACAATACTTTTCTGTCAAAGTAGCCTGGAAAACTATGGAAGACGTGGGTCCTTTGTTTCATTGGCATAAGGTTGTGTGGAATAAGTCGTACATTCCAAAACATGCTCTATGTTTGTGGATGGCATGTCACAACCGATTGCCCACCCAAGATCGGCTTATATAGTGGAAATCGGAACCGCCGGATATAAAGTGTGTATTCTGTAACCGAATGGTGGAAACTCATAACCACTTGTTCTTTCAGTGTTGCTTTTCTGGAAATATTTGGAACGCGGTCAAAGGTGATATTGGTCTCCAAAACTGCCCGAATAAATGGGAGGATATTCTTAATTTGTGGGCTTCGGGAGATTGGAGGCGTTGGTCTACGGCTCATAGAGTGGCAATTGCTGCCACGGTGTACAATGTGTGGAGAGAAAGAAATCGGAAATACTTTGATAATCATAATCAAGATGCGGCTAGAGTGGTGGCGGAAATAAAAAGGGAGATCCTCTTGCGGATTGCTTGGAAGACTAAGAGAAAATTACAGCAGATTAATGACACGTGATTATGTTGCTGCGGTTTGGGCTCGGTTTTGGAAGACTTCGGCGTTTTACACTTATGCTCTTTTTGTTGTTTGTTTACTTCGTTGGTGTATTTCGCTTTGTTTGTTTTGGCTGCTTGTGGCTTGGTTTGTGAGCCATAGCTGCCGTAGTGGCTCGGACTGACTTTGTTTTGGCGCTTTTCTTTGCCTTTTTCTGCTTTTAATATTTCCTGGAGTACTATCTCCTTTCAGTGAAATGTTGCACTCCTAGCACTAGTTGCACGTTCAAGGGCTCACCACCCTGATTATCTCATCAAGTCTACATGACTTGGAATGCTAGAGAATTTACATCATAAGGATTTGATAATTATTCGGATAAAATGTAGAGTTTCCTATACCCCATGTATATATATAAAATGGTCTCATAGAAGTTGTCATCAAAAGGATATAGATGGTATATAGGGTATTGGTTATGCGCACCAATTTACCCGCATTTGCTTGGGGTTATGCAAATATTACATGCAACCTTACTCATTTGTTTTTAGACCCCCTACTATCCAACCAATATCATGCGTACCAATTGGTAACTGAATATAAGCCGGATATTTTACATTTACGGACGTTTGGTTGTGTAGTAGATGTGCCAATTGCCCCCCTCACAGCGTACCCAACTGAGTACTTAAAAATGATTCAACTTAAGTTGGATATGAATCCCCAACAATTATCCGTTAATTTAAAACCTTGACGGGTGATCTCTTTACCGCTAGATTTGCAGGTTGTCACTTTGATGAGACAGTCTTCCCGTCGTTAGGAGGAGACAGGAAAAAGGATTTTCCATGGAAACGACTGGAAGTTTCATAGAATATTCCTATTCTGTCTCATTTTGATCCCCAAACTTCACAATGTAAAGTTGAAATGAAACGAATCAGACTCGATACCTGATACGTTTAATATTATTCTAGAAGTGACAAGATCACATATACCAGCTGCAAACATATCCTCAAGGTTAGAAGTCCCCAAACAAGGGCACACCGTCGTTGGAAAGAGCGTTGCAATCACACATGGTGGAGGTGTGGTTGAGGTCGTAGCTCCCAAAAGAAAATGGGGGAGGCTACTTGGTTTAATAGACACTCATCTAAAGGAATAGAAGAGTAAGACACAACCATTTATCATCAATACATAAACATCTCATGAGATTGTATCTGACTAAAACTATGTCTATGAATCATTACTGGAGGACACTCCGAAGTTAATATTTATTCCAGCGATCAAAGAAATCTCAAATGAATTATGAGAGTGCATATGAGTCGATGGATAGATCATACATACTTATTGATGATTTCACATATATCGTTGCTTATGAGATGATCGAGCACGATAACATCGAACCATGCTCAGTTGAAGAATGTCGACAAAGAGCAAATTGACCTAAATGAAGAGAAATAATCCAGAAAATTACAGTTGACAAACAAACATGTATTTGGTCCGGTAGTGCTAACCCACCAAGTGTAAAGCCCGTAGGACATAGATAATTCATTTGTCAGAAAAGCGTAACAAGAATAATCAAGTCATGATGTATAAGGATCTCCTTTGGCGCAAGGTTTCTCACAACGCACTGGATTGATGATGAGAAGACTTACTCTCATGATGGACGTTATAACGTTCGACTAATTAGTTAGCCTAGTGATTATTGAAGGACGGGAAATGCAGCGCATGGATGTGGTTACTACATATCTCTATGGGGATCTAGATTAAGAGATATATAAAAGTGCTTGATGCATTAAATTACCAGAAACCACAAAATGCGTTTCAAATTGAAATGCCACTTTATAGATTAAAACAATATAGGCAGATATGGTGTACCTACCTAAGTGAATACTTGATTGGGAAGGGATATAAGAACAATGAATTGTGCCCATGCGTATTTATAAAGAAAACGAGTTCTAGATTTTCAATAGTAATTTATATGTCGATTCTATGAACTTAATAGTCACTCTTGATGAAATAAGAGAAACTATAAACTACTTGAAATCTAAAGTTGAGATAAAAGATCTTGGGAAAACTTGTGTGTACTAGTTATATAAACTAGGACACCGATCTTGTGGAGTATTGATCCACCGATCCACATATGTCCAAAGGATCAGGCGATTTAATATGGACAAACCGCATCTGGCTAGCACTCCCATGATCGGTCGAAGTGTTGGATATAAGGAAAAATCCATTTCGTCTAAAGGATAATGATGAAGAGGTGTTAGGAGCTGGAATTCTGTATCTAAGTACAATATGCACATTATTGTTCTTAGCATAATACATTTGACTGTATATTGTATTTCTCAATGAACTTGTTAGCTAGATTTACCTCAGCGCCAACGCGATGTCATTGGAATGATATCAAATCAGTCTTATAGAATCATTGATGTGGGCTTATACTTCCCTTACAAAGAGAAAAATGGGATTGATAATGGAACTCCAGTACCTACTTTGAATATGAACGGAAAAAGCACCAACCATAATAGAAAAATGTCAAATAATGTCTTGGTATGTTTTTGTTGATATTAACTATCTATCTGACTTATACAAAGGTCATTCCCAAATTTGGATAAGGAATTACCATAGGGAACATGTCGATTGCTAAGAAGTAAACTAGGCAATCCTTTGTAGCTACCTCTTCGAACCATTCCATGAATATCACTCTACATGAGACCATTCAATAGTATACATGGTCAAGTACTATCATCACATATATTAGAGTAGCTAGTATTTTGAGTTCATCCAATACCCTACCTGCATATACGAAAATAGTGCATCATGTATCAAATAAATGGAAGTAAGATACCTAAAGGATGATAACACAAAGCATGTTCTGCTTAGGTTTTATACAATCAACAATAACTAAGTCTCCTCAAGATTCAAGTGAATTAAATAAGATGCAAGGAGAATGTAACATATTTACAGAATCATTACCTAAGACCATATTTGGAAAACATGTAGAAAGTCTTAAAATACAAATGTTTTCTAAACTCCCTTGATCAATGCACGAATCAGGGGGAGTACTAGACAAAAGGGGGAATCTACTATATATGTAATATTGGTACGTTGTACTATTTCTTTCACCCAATGTTTTATTTTTTCCATTGGGTTTTGTTCCTTGGTGTAAGGTTTTAGTGAGACAACTGTTGATATACCATCCTGCTGTCTTAACTCTCAAGATTAATGAACGAATCTGAGATAATATTAGAGTAAAGAAAAGGTCTTTGTATTACAAAGAAACTGGTGCATTGTACTCTTTCCGTCATATTTTTATTTTTTTCTACTGGGTTTTATTTTGACGTAAAAATTTAACGAGACAACAAGTGTGCTCCATCATTCCCTTGACTCGGGACAACAGGGAGTGTTGTAGGATAAGTGTGTCATCGTCTAAAGAATATGACGATATAAATAGAGATAAATATATTAAAGATAGATTAGATCTGATATCTCTCGTAGTTATCTATTTGTAACACATTCCTATTTAAAGGGTTTATGATTAATGAGAATTACATATTTATTCTCTTTATTTTGTTGTTGTTCTATTTGTTTTTCCTTTAACATGTTACCTAAAATATACAAATATTTTTTTAGAATGCGTTGTTATTATTGTTTTTATTATTATTGTTATTTTAATTTAAGCATAACAACAAAAATTGTTTTTATTTGAACGGTTGGTATACAATTTGAGTAGAATTTGATTTTGAAGAGTGTTTCTAGAAATGGCCCCCATCGTTGATTGTAGTGGCCATTTGGCACAAGAAATAATAATCCAAAAAATTTAAATAAATTTTGACCCACATAATTTTTCTGATGCTTGATTTTGTTTTTGTCCCTTTAAAACAAATTATAGAACAATTTAGCCCAAAATTTCACCAACCTCAAAAAAATTCCTTAGGCATTACTTTTTCCACGTCGGGTCGGGTATGAGTTGGATAGAAGTTACCACATTATTTTATCTTTTTTATATTATAAAAATTCATTTATTTAAAATTGAGGTTATAATATTTTATTTTTTTGTGAAGGGTATTCCAGCAAAGCCCAGACTAATTCCGACAAGGTTTTTGACTGTAATATGTCAGTTCTGATAGACTCAGTGGCTACAATTGTTAATAGCGTTTAGATTCGAATCCTGGGTGGATGACATATTCCTCATCTCTCAGGTATTCGACAGTAGGCCAGAACCCTTGTGATTGATTAGAATATATTATTAGCTTCATGTTTGAAATCAATAAATTAAGTAATAAATATATTCTAAATACTGGATAAATAATACGCGTAAATATTACTCATACGTCAAAATATTGTATAACTTTCAGATTTTTTTTGTATAATCCTTATATTAATTTTCTTTTCTCTATTACGTACTCATTAGTCACAATTTACACACACATACAGAGGAGTTGTATTTGAACACCCCTATATATATATATATATATGTGGGTGTTCAAATACAACTTCTCTAAATCTTACAACCCATGCAATTCACTTATCCATCATTCATTTTCTTTTTAATTTTTTTTGTTTTTTTAATTAAAGATAGTTACAACCGACTAAATCCTAACCGTTAGATGATCAAATGGACGATCATGATTTGGTTGTAAAAGTTGTACGAATATAAAGGGTTGCATAATAAAGTTCCTTTATATATAGGGCAATAATAATTGATTGAGTATTGTCCTCACATTCTCCTAAATTGTTACCGTCCTCGCATGAACCCGCCTCTACACGTATGTATGTATGTATGTATGTATGTATGTATGTATGTATGTATGTATGTATGTATATATATATATATATATATGGAGGGATCATGCAAGAACACTATCAATCTAAAGGAACAAAGAAACTAATTTGGGACCACATATGATGTGGGGCCCACAAATAAAAAATCATTTATGATTTTATGATTTTTTTCTAAAAAATCATAAATGATTTTTTATTTATGGGCCCCACATCATATGTGGTCCAAAATGGGTTCTTTGTTCTTTTAAAAACCCAAAGTTCTCATTTGAATCTCTCCATATATATATATATATATAGGGACGGGTCTAAATGAGAACTCAAATTTGGTTATGAACGTGAGAACAAATGAGAGCGCGACATGTGTCATATTCAGACTGAATAATCAAAGAAATATTCAGACCGAATAAAACTGAATATAGTATTTATTCAGTCTGAATATTTCTTTGACTATTCAGTCTGAATAATTTACATTCAGACACGTGTCGCGTTCTCATTTGTCCTCACATTCACAACCAAATTTGAGTTCTTAGTTGAACTTTCGTCTATATATATATATATATATATATATATATATATATAGAGAGAGAGAGAGAGAGAGGCTCCTTCAAGTGTTAACCCAATAATTTGTGTTAACCGTGTTAACCTGTCATTCACTGGTAAACACCATGCTCGTTTACTGGTGAAACACCATTCATCAGTGAACGAATGGTTCCATACATGCATGCTCGTTCACTGGTGAACACCATTCGTCAGTATACGAGCATCGTGTTTACCAGTGAACGAGCATGGTGTTCACCAGTGAACGATGGGTTAACACGGTTAATACAAATAATTGAGTTAACACTTGAATGGGCCTCTCTATATATATAGGGGGATAATCAAATGAGATCCATTTAATCTATGAGATCCATGAGATCTCATCTCATCCCTTCATTTTAATCAATTAATTATTTAATATTTTTAACCATAAAGGATAAAATGGTAATCTTGACAAATGAGAAAACCCTATTTTAATAAAAAAGCCTCCTCAATCTCATTCATATCTCAGCCTCCACCCTCCAACCTCCTCCTTCCGGTCTCCTTCCTCCGGCATGCTTACTGTGGCGTCCTCCCTCCGGCCTCCAATCGCCGACATCCGACCTCCAACCTCCACCGTCTTTTACCTCTGTCGGAATCATCCGTCTCCAACCTCCACCGTATCACCAGCACCACTGTCCCCGTTTGCTCTGACGAACACCACCACCACCAACCTCCACCGTATCACCACCACCAGCACCACCGTCCCCGTTATGCCGACCACCGAATCGAAGGTCTACATCTTTCCATCTCCATCGAAATCAAATCTGAAAACATCCAGATTTGAAAAGCCGACGACCGGAGCTCTACAACTCTACATCTCCATCGAAATCAGATCTGAAACATCCAGATCTGAAAAATCCAGATCTGAAATATCGAAAAATCACAGATTCCACATCAAAGAAAATTTACGATATTGAAGGTCTGCATCGTTTCTTTCTCGTATAATCATCGCCGAGCAATCAAAGGTTTTTGTATATATTTTGGTATCACAGTAACTATCATAGGATGTCACAAAGTGTATCACAGTGGGTATGGTATGATAGTGGGTATCAAAGGGGTTCCACATTGGATTTCCTAGTATCACAGTGTATCTTGTATATATTTTTTAAGTTATTGGTATCACAGTAATCAGTAAGTTTGTGTTATATTGTTTTGAAGTTATTGGTATCACAATGGTACATAAGTTTATTTTTGTTCGCCGGAATTATGCTCACTGGAATCTGTTGGTATAGATGGATGTAAGAGGAGAGAGAAGAGAGAAGAATTTTTAAAATACCTAAAATGCCCTTTCATTAAAGTTTTAATTCAAAATTGCCAAAATTATAAATTTCCTAATTTATCATTGCTATATGGTTGAGATTGGATCTCACAGTTATCACAGATTAAATAGATCTCCCATGAAGAGCTCCTATATATATATATATATATATATATATAGAGGAAGGTTCAAATGAGAACTTTTGATTTTTAAAGGAACAAAGAGACAATTGTGGATCACATATGATGTAGGTCCCACATAATATTAAATCATTTATGATTTAATTTAATTTAATATTAAATCATAAATGATTTAATATTATATGGGACCCCACATCATATGTGGTCCACAAATTGTTTTTTTGTTCTCTTAAATATGGGTGGTTCTCGTATGACCCCTCCCCTATATATATATATATATATACTAGAAAGGTACTCGCGTAATGCAGCGAGATACATTTCGATCTTAATGTTTCGTTTTATTATTTGTCCATATCGATGTTATAATACGATTTTATGTGGTTTTATTTTTTTAATAAAATAATAATTTGAAGATATAATAAAAATTTGAAAAATATATATTGATATTAGAATCAAATTAACTATTTAAAAGTTTTTTCTGTGTATTAAATTTTTTATTATAATTAAATTGAAGTTTAATAACGATGTAATTTAATTTTGGTTTAATAATATAATTTTTGATGAAGATAATATTTAAGTAATCTGTTATAGCTCAATGATTAGTATTCACGCAATGCAGCAAGATCCATCTTAATTTCAATGTTTATTTTATTTATTGTCTTTATCAATGTTATAATACGATTTTATTAATTTTGAAAAAAGAGATTTTATTTTTTGTATACTTTCTTTAATTCAGTTTTTAAATTATAATCTAGATTTATAATATATTTTGGTTTAATACTATAATTTTTTTATAAATATAATAATTAAGTAATTTGTTAGAGTTCAATGATTATCCTAATTATATGTTATATTTTTTATATTCAAAATTAGATGTTTATCTGTATAGTTAGTTGTATAGTTAGTTACACGAATTCTAACGCGAAGCTTTAATAAGTTGTACCAATGCATGTGTAACTTGTATTTTTGAATTTTAAGTAATAATGCTTTAATCAATTGTACTTATTGCATAATAATATGTTTTTAAGAGTTTTTGTCAAATGCTTTATAATATATGTTAGTCCCTGTTCAGAGATGGCTATGTAAGTGAGAGTTTGTAGAAGGGGGGGGGGGGGGTTTGAATACAAACACACAAAATTTTACTCTTTTAAATTTTTTAATATAAATATTAAAAATTTACACACAGAAGTTTGTTGCGGAAAAGAATAGACACACTATTCTAACAAACTAAACATATGAAACACACAGAATTGCCGGAATCAAACAAATGATCACTCAGAAGATTTGTTGAAAGCGTGAGATTTATGGGAAGGACTTCATCTTCTTTTATAGTGCCCATGCATGGGATGCATGAGGACAACTGTCAAGGATGTATTAGCTGGAAGTATATCTGATGGACAAAGGAAGATGCCACTCCCTTTGTACTAGGTTAATGGATGAACCATTCTTTGTAACACGTAATGTCAGATAACTTTATCTCTTTTTCTTCATGCTCTGTGAAGTACTATCAAACCTTTTAGCTTAAAGACAAACATCCTTTTTAGGTGAGTAAAAAGATAGTGTCCAAATTTAAGGTTTGCTACCCAAGTTCTTGCTGCACACGTATCTTGCATTTGTTGTGTCATAAGAACTTATCTCTAAAAATTGCTAGGTGATATATGGAACCATGTATCACATCGGTTAGTGCCTTATAAGGTTGGAATTGATAAGTGTACACATGGCTTGGTGATCCTCATTTGTCACTAAGTGTTGGCAAGTGTACATCCTTGTATTGGTGACTTGTTATCACAATCTTAAAGGAAGGCAGCTGCAATTTTCGGTGACCATATGCAAATCGGTGACCTCCATGTATAATGTCGGTGACCTCATCTTTTAGGTCGGTGACCACATCTTGTATTGGTGACCCAATACAACATCGGTGACCCAATCCTTATCTTGATTTCGACAAGTGGTCTGATTTTTAAAGTTAGTTGGTACATCAAAAATTCCACATTTTGATGTACAACCCTTGATTGGATAGTCTTTGATTTTCCAATACTTGAAGCATATTTCAGACCTTCAAAAGAACCTGTAAAAGATCAATCATATAAGAGAGAAGGTTCATCACCAAATCATCGGTGACCCAACAATCTCCCCCTATTTGATGATGATACCTGTATGTTAGAAAGAAATAGTTTTTGACCCTTTCTATTTTTCTTTTGGGTTCTTTTTACTCGGATATTTTTTTTATTTGAGTATGTACAGTATACGTATAAGTATAATATAAGTATGTGAAATTTTTTTAAGGTATGAACAAGTATTAAGATGAAGAAAAGTATGAACTTTTATTAATCAACACACAGGATAGTACATTACACAGAGTATATGATTTATGAAGTTCATACTATGAGTAGAATATTTAAGGATCGCTGGGTTCTCTTCTTTTCAGCTCATCCAAGATAAGTCTTGTCATTCCATGATCTTCAAGAGGAGGCACGCCCAAAATAGCAGTGAGAAAGGTAGAGTGAGCCCTTGGAATGTCGGAAGCTCTGAAGAAACCTATGTTTCCAAAGATGTCTTCAAAGAACACTCCAAGTTCGGGTTCAGTAAGCATGGTTTGCTCCAGGTACGCAACTGGAGTCGGAATGGTGAGATTTATACTCGAAGCATCTATCTTGATGTTCCTTTCGTGAAGCATGGCAAAATGCCCCTTTTTCTTGTTCCTTGGGGCTGGAATGACTTCTCCAGTAAGGCCTTGCTGAATGAAGTACATCTGTTGCCCTTCTATGCTTGTAACCGCTATATCATCTTCCTTTTGGATTTTGACCATTTTGATGAAGAATTTTCGGAGAGTGTTAAGTACAAACTCTTTGTACTTACTCTTACTCTTTGACACAAGATTGCCGACCTCCAACCATTCTGTTATACCAAGAACTTCCAGCCACTCAATTTCATAAGTTTTGAAAAGAGTGTCGGCTCTCTTGATGATGATAAGTAACTTAGGGGAATTTTTGGTTGGAGGATGAATAGTGGCACCGATGATCTTTGAATCATCTTTCCGATTTTTCAATCTTCTTTTGAACCATTCAACTTCTTTGGTCCTTTTGGTATCGGTAACCACTTTCATTGCTTTTGAATTTTTCTTTAAGTTCTCAAGCTCATCTCTTTGAGCTTGAAGTGCATCGGCGGCTTTGGCTCGGGTAGCCTCATCTTGAGCCAACTTGAGTACATTCGTCTGATCAAACTCAAATTGACCCCTTATTGCTTCCTCTCTTTCAGCTTCAGTAAGAATGACCCTAAGGGGATCGATGAGTCTGGAGTCAGGTTGTAGTCGGAGAGAATCAGCTTCTGGACATTTGGCCTTTTTCTTCTTCTTTTGTGCTTCACGATGCTCTTCATCATAAATAGGCTTCTTTCCTTTAGCTTTTTCTTTTCTTTTCTTTTCTTTTTCCTCTTCAGTTTCTTCATGGGATCGAGCACTGACATCCTCCCCCTCAATTGTTGCTCCAGTTTCCTCGGTGACCTGGGGGTCGATGACCACGGGAGGTGGTTGTGGTTGAGGTTCGTCGGTGAGACGGTGACCTTGGTGACTTTGGTGACCAAGGGTGTTGTCACCTCGGTGACCATGTCATCGGTGACCACGTCATCGGTGACCGTGGTGAATGGTTGTGGTGTTGCTGCAACTTTCTTATTTTTCTCCACCTCAGTGGTTGATCCCTTGAAACCAACTGAAGTGAGAAACGTCTTAATCTGATCAACATTGGAGCCCAATCCACCCAACTTCTTTTCAATACGTTGAACCAATAATCTGTCTTCATTAGTGAAAATTGCATTACCAATATCGAGTTCAATGATTGGAGGAGAGGTGGGTACTTTGTCAACTTTAGTGAGAAGGGAAGCAAGTGACTCCAAAATTGCTTCCTGGTTTTTAAGGATAGAAGCAATGTCGGAGGCTTGCTTCTTAGAATCTTCTTGAAGTTCCTGGATTGACAAAGTCAGTGATTCTTGACTTGTAAGTAACCCTTGCTGAAGACCAAGGATATCTAGATACATGAGATCCAAACATGTCATAAGAGTTGGGTGAGTCACCGACAACTCTTCAATGCTGGACCTTAGAGTAGTAGAGAGATTGCTGGTGGTATTGACAAGAGAAGCCATCCTTTCCATCTATTTAGTAGCATGATCTTCCAAAATTTCTACCCGACGAATAGTGTTGCTAGAGAAGTTATTGAAAGCCGTGAGAAGATCATTCCCCTGTTGAGAAGTCATAGGGGCGGTTGGTTGAGGCTTCGGTGGCTGATCATTATCATCACTAGAAGAGGAGTAATCCACCAAACCTGTAGGTTTATTTGGGGGGGATCTCGGAGAGTGAGGAGATGTAGGGAGACACGTTTAGGAGAGTGTCCATGAGGGGAGTCCTCACTAATGGGTTCCTCAACAACCTTGTCATGTACGGGAGACGTACGTGGCCAAGGTGTAGTGTCGGAGAACAAAAAATCAGTAAAGTGGGATGCTCCATCAAGTGCACCTGGTTGTGATGCACTCTCATGTGGAATGTGGAAAAGGAGTTGTGAGAGCTCAAGGGGTGGTGAAGAGGCACCTTGGATGGAAGACTCCAAGCCATCTTCATCAACTAAGGAAAAAGTTGATGAAGGCCCAGTTGGGATATCCCTGTGTACAACCATGTCCTTTTGGGAGGGCATGGAGAAGCTAGGAAGGGTTGGGTGTTCCTTGGATCTAGTAAGGATATTTTCAACACTCACCGACTTTTGGGAGTTGGTGGGTGGCTTTTGTGTTATAACCCTTTGGGTTCCCTTGGACTTCTTTGAGGAAGTCCTCAGCAGGCTTTTCGAGTTTCTCCGCTTTTGGGATTTCGGTGTCTGGGTAGAAGCCAAAGGCTCTTTTGGCTTCGTGGCATCGGTGGGTGCAGAGGTGGATGTGCCCGACGCCTTGGATCTCTATCGAGATTTGGGCACATCGGTGACTCGTGGTTCAGAGGCAGGGGAATCGATGACTGAAGGTCCCTGAAGTCTGGGTTCATTTTCACCCCAAGCAAGAGTTGCATTTCTTGCAAACTCAATCATTTTAGATCTAAGGGGGTTATCGGTGGCCAAGACTCCCTTTTGCATGAGTTGCTTGCCAACTTGATGAAGGGGGAGATCATATTTGATATCATCCCTTTTTTCAAGCTTTTTAGCAAGCTTGACATTAATAATAAGGTTCCTGGACCCTTGGATTTTGGACCTCTTTTCTCTTCAAGGTAGTTCAGAGTTGACACTACCTGTTGGTGCTCATTCCCAAGGGGAAAGGTTTCATATGTATCATATGAAGGAAGGTAGAGAATGGTGCATACATCTTCAACATCGAAGATTAAATCAGGTTCATCTTTACTGAGGACAAAATCTAATATTTGATCCGAAGAAGCATCAAATGTGCAGGTAAGCCAGAAGTTACCTAGAAGAAACTTACTCATTTTGGGTTTTGCAGTAAGAGCATATTTTAGAGGACACCTTTGAAGAAACCAACAGATGTCATTGTATTCCGGATGAGCTTCATCGATGCCAATGCGACCAAAATAGTTGCATGCAGGGAAAGTGAGTGATTCAAGGGTTAGGGTTTCTTCCTCAGGGGCTTTGGATGATTTCGATGGAGAGTTGGTGAAAGACGCCATGGATGATCTTTGAGAGTTGCAGGTTTGTTCTTGAGATTGAGAGAGAGTGGAGAAGATGAATGCAATAAAGAAGGAGAAGGAAGTGGGGGAACGGTTATTTATATGAGAGGAGGGAAATTTTGATTTTCAAAATCAATGATGACTGAGGTGATTGAAAGGTCAGAATTCTAAGGGTTTTAGGCTAAAATCGGCGCATGCTTCTGACACTAATGACGTGGATGATGTCATTATGGATAGGTTCAAGGAATCTTAGTCACCAAGATTGGTAACCTAAGGGTTATCTTTTAAAGGATAAGGAATGCGAAGGGTTTTTGATCTTCGTCGATGAGTAGAGACGACGTCAGTGAGTGAGAGAGATGACGTCGGTGAGTGGGAGAGACGACGTCGGAAACCCTAGTGTCGGGTAGTGGAGAGCGTCGGAAACTCTAGGCCCGTGGGTCGATCGTTGGGGAGTCAATCGTCGGTGAGTGTGTGGTTAGGGTTTCGTCGGAAAGGGAAAACGTCGGTGGGTGAGGTGTCGGTGAGTGTGGTGAGAGGCGATCGTCGGTGAGTCGATCGTCGGAAATGGTTTATATGGAAAATGTCGGTGAGTGGTTTAGGGTTAGGGTTTCGTCGGTGAGTGACTTATATATATATATATATATATATATATAGAGAGAGAGAGAGAGAGAGAAAGAGCGACGGTGAGGTGAGAGAGAGAGAGAGAGGCCACGTTGGTGAGTACCTCACCGACTATATATATATAATTTTTTATTTATTTATTTACTTATATATATATATTATTCTATATTAATCATACCTAATTCACCGATGAGGAACTTGAACGTTGCTTCATCAAGAGGCTTTGTGAATAGATCATCTAATTGATACTCAGTGGGAATAAAGTGTAGTTCCTGTTGGAACCCATATCCCTTTCTAATAATTAATCGATAGATCAAAATAAGTGAATATGAGCAGAAGCCAACAGATCTACGATAAACAGTAAAATTAATAAGAATAGAATTGGAGAACAATTGTAATTCGTATTGAATTGCTTTGAATGATAATCAACAGTGCGTACAATTTTGCTCTCAAATCTGTATGTTTCAAAATCACGCATTACAAACAGTGATTGAGCTATTTATACGATTACAATAATGAAAGTCAACTATCAAGCCTATTACAACTTGACACGTAAGCAAGTAAATAACTAACTTAGTTACACACGAAGGATGTGCCTGCCACGTCATCAGATGCGCATGTACTTGCTTAATTCTGATTCATACTTCTTTGAAAATGAGGTCTAACAATTTCCCCCTAAGTATGAAATTCAGAATGCTGCATGCGTAGCTTCGCTGTTCTTTCATAGGCTCAATAGTTGGACGATAAGCACGTATTGTAATTTTATCAGAAGGGAGCTATTTGAGAAATGGCTTTGGAGATGGCATCTGTAACTTCTCTGAGCTTCATTAGTTTGTCAAGTCTCTTCTCAATCTTCTCTCTAACTTCTGAATCGTGATTGTCAACTGCTACAGAAGCATAACATTTTATGATATATACACAACTTCTGTAGAGTATCTGTGAGCATCTTTAATTCTGAAGAAGCTTTTTCTGCTCGACTTCTGAACACGATTCCTACTTCTGGTTCAGTTATCACTTTCCCAATCCTTAGTGCATTTAGACCATCCAAATCTTCATTTGGAGCAGAGATACACAAGTTATCTAGTTTGTAGTTCAAACAAGTTTGGAAGTCTACTTGCGTTCTGTATCTAATAAAGGACTTCATACATTCAATGATACGGAAGTAAGCAACTTTGTCTTGATCATCTCTCCCTCTGTTCATTTGAGTCTTCATAAATTTCTCCAGAGTAATAAGATCAAAAGGATTGATTGACAATAAATCATTGTCATAGAAGTAGGATGGTTTGTTGTCTTCTTTGACAACCTTGTAAATTGTGTACCAGATGGGTGTTTGTTCAAATTGTGCATGCCTGTATGATATAGTCTTGATTGGAACAATAGAATAAGCCTCCTTCCTTGGTTGCCTGTGAGTTATGAATTTGTCTTTGATCTCATCACTAACTTGGTAATCATTTGAAAAATTAGGCATCATCAGGTATATCTTCTGATCCGCAGGGACACACATGTGCTTATGTTTGATTTCTAAGTTTGGTAACTCGAGTCTTCCCAACTTCTGCATCTTTTCTTCATTTGAGGCTCTGAATTTTGCAGACTCCCTTCTTTTTGTTTCTTCAAAATTAGCACGTGCCCTTTCAACAGCTTCTTTTGCTTTTTCAGCTTCTTCTCTCTCTTTATCTGCTTGAGCCATAGCTTTCTCTGCTTCAGCTTTGGCTTTTATGGCTTCTTCCTTAGCCTTTTCTGCTTCAGATTTAGCTTTTTGTTCAGCCTCAGATCTTATTCTTCTGTCCTCTTCTGTTCTAGCTGCCTCGGCTCGCCGCCGCCTCGGCTGCCGCCGCTCTGGCGCTCGCGATCTCGGCTCTAGCGCCCGCTCGCTTTGGCCGCCTCGCTCGCCGGGTGAGATTGCGTTTTAGTGTTGCCAATTATATCCAGTATGAATTTGGCAATTTCTGGATCCTTGGGCAAGGGACCCTTGTGAGTAGCTAGAGGAGTAGGCGTCATTGGAGTCTGTTTAGAGGGAGGAGGTGCAGAAGGTGAGGAGGTTGGAGCTTTACCTTTGTCTTGTTCCATCTTCTGACCCGTTTCAGTTTTCCTCTTCGTAAGGTTTTCCATGTTCTCCCCCTTCTGAGTATCAGGATCCTGATCCTCAGATCGTTTTCGTTTTAACTCAGCCATTTTACATGCCCGAGCTTCTTTGGCTTTCTTCCGGTCTTCAAAGGAAGCAGATAATGCACTAACCAGAGAGGATAACTTTGAGACAGAGGTTCCCGAAGTTGTGAGCTTTTGATCCATATTTAAGTTACTGGAGTTGGTTTTGGATGCATATTTGGAGGCCAGATTATTTAGGCGTTCAATCATTCCCTTTTGAAAGTGTGCCATATCAGACTTCTTGACTAGAGAAGAGGCAGAAGCAGAAGCATCTTTTGAAGGAAAAACAGCCTGAATAAGTTTGTGGATGTCAGCAACAAACGATCCATATTCGTCAGCAGAGATTGTGACTTCTGGTGTAGGTATCTCTGAAGGAAGATTAAAGATGGCCTCTGCATTAGATTTAATCCCTGCATCCAGAACCTGGAAATGAGCATCAGCAGAATTTCGTTGAGCCTCTGCATTATCAGAGAGAAGCTTTCTGATATCCGCCAATGTTTGAGTTTGAGTTGCTTGGTGGGCTTGTATGGCTATTAGAGCTTGTTGTTAAGAAACCAGGGATAATTTTAGATCTTCCACAGATCTCTGAAGTTGATCACCAAATGCCTTGAACGCTGCAGTGGTGACAAATTCAGAAGAGGTAACCGGTGTATCTCCAACACATGGAGCCCCTTGTCTCTCGCGTTCAGAAAGGCCCTTTTTCACACCTGTTTCGACGTTAAGTGTTGAGGGACTTCCAACCTGTCTTCGAGGGCTGTTATTCACAGACACCTCTTTGGTTGTTTTGAAAGGTTCAGCTTGATCCCGATCATCAGAGGATGGGGATCTGAACATAGTGTGCTTACCTTTAGGAAGGGTAAAGACCCCGGTAAGTGGTGCATCATGTGGCTGTAACCCCTCTGATATGATTTCATCAGCATCTAACTAACAGAGGGCATGGAAATACCCTCTGGTTGCCCTATGACATCGTTGGTCATGAAGACATCAACGTTTTATGTGGGTTGTTGCGAGTTCTGAAGCAATGGAACTCTTATATTGTCATCATCACCCTGTTGAGAGGATGATGTAGATGAGGTGGATTCTCCTGATGTGCGTCTTCAGAGGAACAAAGAATTCCCTCTGATCGGTTTGGCTATTGGTGGTTTGGACTAGGTTCTCCTTTTTCAATGAGAGTAGATGTGTTGACATCTACCTCAGGAGATGTGGGTACCCGTGGGGATCTTGGAGAGATTCGCTCAAATGTGTCTCTATGGACATCTTCTGTACCCTCTTGCATTAAGAGGTCGGGGTGGGTAGAAACTCTCTGGTGGTCACTCAAATTCGTTTCAATCTTAGTCTCACTTGACCCCTCACTGCTTAATCTGGGCTCTAAGTGCTCTGGGGTAGATACTCTATGTTCTAAGAATATCATAGAGCGTTTGTAGGATATGAGATTAAGAGAGGTTGAAGGAATAAGATCTAGCATGTACCTGGAGAGGTCTCGGGATGCAGGATAACCATTGTTGTCAATTGTTGGCTTGTGGGAGCTCATTGAAGCGATTTTGCAGAACGGCTGAATCACAGGAGCTTTCAATGCACCAATAGATGGAAAGGTAAATAGTGATAGAAATCGTGGGAACATTAAAGCAGGAAGTGGTTTCCCTTGGCCCTGGAGGGAAACTTTGGTTTGAACAGCAGCTTCATCATTTCTTGAAAGAGAAGACGCGTGTAGTCCAAAGGTCTGTTAAAGAACATCCCATACATGATGGAGGCTCATATTTCTTCATCATTTCTTCATCATTTCTTCATCATTTCTTGCAATTGAGTCTCTTATTCAGAATGGAGACGAGGACATTCCACATCGGGGGAAACTTCTTTCTTTTGAACTCAGATAGCCTATGGAGGTGTTCATTATAACCTTAGAAGCGAATAAAGGCCAATAGAGCTTCTGATGTGGGATTAGGTTCTAGGTCAGGATTGGGAACTGTTTGACCGTCAGCTTCAATGTAGGGTTGAGGAAGATGAAAGTACCTTGCTATTTTCTTACGGGTGATTGGGATTTGGACGGCAGTTTCAGGTTCAGTGGGGTGTCCAAAGGTTCCAATTAGGGTATTGTCATCATTGATGAACATAGTTTGCCAGACCTCTTGCACATAAATTTCAGGAACATTTGGATTTGTCAAGGTTAAGGTTCGGTTCAGGGAGTGGTTTTGCAGGAACTCAATCATGATCCTGAAATCAGATAGATAAGTGTTGGGATCGAGAAGAATCTGAACATTGTTGGGTTTTAGTGGTAGCTTGACAACTGGAGCACTATCAGCCGTTGAAGTGACCAAGTTACCGTCTTCGTTTTGGGTATTAGGATTTGCAACAGGAGACGCCATTGATGGAAAATGCTTTGGAGAGAATGAGACGCCTATTGAGAAGGATTCAGATTCTTGAGGAAGATGATGAAGCACAGTACTGTTAAAATCCCAAATCGAGGTTTATATATGAGAAAGAGAGAGAGAGAGTAATCGAGTGATTTTTGAATGGGAAGGGTTTTAATTTGGGGACTAACAAAAACGGTTCGTGTTTGCTGAGGTAAGCGCAGGCGTGTCATATTGCAATGGCACGATGAATGACACGTGTAAAGGAAAACTGACAAGTGAAAAGGTTTTGCGCCTAAAATGATTGAGTATTCCCTCCCCAAAAAGAAATTAAAAGGAAATTAATTAAAATAAAATTACAATTTAAACAAACAGATGAACTGTTGATTAAAAAAATAATTTTAAAGTAAGTAATTCCTTTTAAAAATTTAAAATCAGACATTTGGGTAGAAAACATATTTGCACCAAATGAAAGTTTAATATTCGAAGCCAAGTATTTATTTAAAAAATTAAAAAAAATAAGAAAATTTTAAGTAACCTTGAAGGAAATTATTAAATAAAATAGACTTATTAAAGAAAATTTAAAAAAAAATACAAAGATAGAGAATATCTGGTCATAGAAAATAATTTTTGACAACGAATGTCAAAGAACATCTTTTCAGAAGAATTTAAGTTGAATATGAAACGTCTTTGTAACCTTGACGGCAAGAGTTAGTCAGAAAAAACAAATTCAAAGAAAATTGTTAAGTAAAGAGAGGTTCAGAAGACAGCTAACAGATGTTAACTTGAGGGGCTCCCCCTTGAACATGTAAGATATTTCATTTCGGCCCCCCCTCAAAAATTTCATTCTGCTCCCCCTAAAAAATTGCATTCTGCTCCCCCTCAAATATAGCATTCTGCTTTGCATCCTTTCTGTTGTCACTTGGATCACAAATGTAAGATTTCTTCAATGAGGAACAGAGGTGTCCAGAGGCTTCTGAGTGCCTCTGAATTTGATCATCAGAGGTGACCAGAGGCTTCTGGACGGTCCTGGTATGTGCGAAACAAACAAAAACAATATATATGTATAGAATTAAGAAATTTTGACAGAATTCTAAGAAGATCAAAGAATTAAGTAAAATTACATATTTAACATGACCAACTTGCTGACTGGGAAATTGAATTGTGTCTCATCCAGAGCTTTTGTGAAAATGTCAGCAAGTTGAAAATCAGTAGAGACAAAATACATTTCGATTGTGCCTTTCTCTACATGATCTCTAATGAAATGATATCTGACATCGATGTGCTTGGTTTTTGAGTGCTGAACTAGATTTTCAGTAATGGCGATAGCACTCTCTGAGTCACATAGGATAGGGATTTTGTCGTATATTAATTCGTAGTCTCTGAGCTGAGTTTTCATTCAGATTACTTGAGAACAACAACTGGTAGCAGCAACATACTCAGCTTCTGCTGTTGATGTTGACACAAAGTTCTGCTTCTTGGATGTCCAACTTACAAGTCTATTACCTAAAAGTTGACAGCTTCCAGAGGTACTTTTTCGATCCAACTTGCAACCTGCATGATCAGAATCTGTATATGCCATTAAATCAAATTCAAAATTTTTTGGATACCAGAGACCAAGTGATGGAGATCCCTTGAGATATCTAAAAATTCGTTTAACAGCAGCCAAATGTGATTCTTTAGGATTCGCTTGATAGCGAGCACAGAGGCAAGTGGCAAACATAATATCTGGTCTACTAGCAGTTAGATACAGAAGTGATCCAATCATACCTCTATAACCCGTAACATCCACTGAGTTCCCAGAAGGATCAGTGCCTAGTTTTGTGCTAGTAGAGATAGGAGTTTTCATTGGTGAGGAATTTTGAAGATGAAATTTCTTAAGCATGTCAGAAACATACATAGCTTGATTTATGAAGATGCCAGAGGCATTTTGTTTAACTTGGAGTGCCAGAAAGAACGTTAGTTCTCCCATCATACTTATTTCAAATTCTTGTTCCATCAATTTAGAAAACAGATCAACTTCTGATTGATGAGTAGAACCAAAGATTATGTCATCCACATAGATTTGGACAACAGTTAGCATACCTTTGCCTCTTTTGATGAACATAGTTGTATCGATTTTACCTTTATCATAACCTTTACTGATCAGAAACGTAGATAGGTGTTCGTATCATGCTCTAGGTGCTTGTTTCAAACCGTATAAAGCTTTGTCGAGAAGATAGACATACTCTGGATGTTAGCATCTTCAAAGCCAACAGGTTGTTCGACATACACTTCTTTATTGAGATACCCATTCAGAAATGCACATTTAACATCCATTTGATATACTTTAAAGTTTTTGTATGCAGAGAAAGCCAGAAATAGTCGTATTGCCTCAAGTCTTGCTACAGGGGCAAATGTTTCATCGTAATCGATTCCTTCTTCTTGACAATACCCCTTACAACCAGTCGAGCTTTGTTTCTGATCACTATTCCGTCTTCATCTTTCTTGTTTCTGAAGACCCACTTAGTACCAATAGCTACTTTGTTCTTTTGTAAAGGAACTAGATTCCAGACTTTGTTTCGATCAAATTGTTGCAGTTCTTCTTGCATAGCGTTCACCCATCTAGGTTCTTGCAAGGCTTCATGAACATGTTTTGGTTCGATCATGCTAAGAAAATTTACAAAGAAAGCTTCATTTGCAGTAGGAGATCTTGTCTTAACACCTTCAGAGGGACTACCAATTATGAGATCTAGGGTGTGTGACTTAGTCCATCTCGTATTCCGAGATTGAGATACTGGTTGAGCGTGAACTTCTGTTTCAGAGGATGGAAGCACCTCTTCTGGAAGGGGTTCAGAAACAGGAGGATCATCTACAATTTCCCTTTCAGATGAAGGCACAGAAGTGACTTCTGGACGGGCATTAGATGAAAAAGGAAAGACAGAAGGTTCGGATGAGCTCTCAGCCGGTGATTTAGGACCAGAAAGTGTAATTCCAGAAGCCTGAAGAACTTTAGGAATACTTAATGATGGATTGATTGGGCTTTGCTCTGACAATATTTCCTCGCCCATGAAATCTTGGAAGATAGCATCTATTTCAGATTCTCTGGTACCTGAGAGATAATCAGATGTTACTGTGTTAAGTTTAAGTTCAGAAGTAGAATACTCAGTAGTTAATTGAGTTTGATCGTCAAAATCGATGTTTATGCTTTCCATTACAGTCTTAGTTCGTAAATCAAAAACTCTAAAAGCTCTTGAATTTAGCGAATATCCTAAGAATTTAGCTTCATCTGATTTCTTGTCAAACTTGCCAAGTTTTTATCTGTCATTTAAAATAACACACACCTGCATCCAAAAATGTGAAAGAATTTGACACAGGGTTTTCGATTATTAATAAGCTCATAAGAGGTTTTGAGATGCCTCTTGACAATAATAGAATGATTCTGGGTAAAACATGCAGTGGCTACAGCTTCAGCCCAGAAATGGATGGCAAGTCCAGATGTTGCGTCGTTCTACTACACCATTTTGTTGAGGAGTGCACACAACAGAGAAGTTCTGTGTAATTCCATTTTCAACAAGGTAAGCTTCAAGCTTGGCATTCTTGAACTCAGTACCGTTGTCACTTCTTAGCTGCTGAATCTGTTGGTGTAAAAGAACTTGAATTCTGGTCATCATATTTTGTAATACAATCGACACTTCTGATTTCTGTCTAACGAAGGCAAGCCATGTATACCTGAAAAATTCATCAATAAGTACCAGTATATACTTCTTACCAGATAAACTTTGAATCTCTATGGGACCACAGAGGTCGACATGTAACAATTGCAAAGGTCTAGTACAAGAATGATCACTTTTTGTTTTATGAGATGCTCGTTTTATTTTGCCCATTTCACATGCAGGGCAGAGATGATCTTTTTGAAAGTGAACTTCTGGAAGACCAGTTACCAAATCGTGTTTGACAAGCATCTCAAGATTATCAAAATTTAAGTGAGACATTTTGAGATGCCATAACCATGCAAGTTCGCTCTTTTTGGAGATAAGACAGAGGGTTTCTTTACCGTCCTTTGATGTGAAGTTCATCATATACAAATTACCTTTTCTGTCTGCTCTCCAGAGTTCTTCACCCGCCTTTGAAAACAAGTAACAATGCTTTTCATCAAATACAACAAGTATTTTAGAATCACAAAGTTGACTTACACTTAGCAGGTTATGTTTCAGTCCAGAAACATGAGCTACTTTTGATAAGGTAATATTACCCTCTTGTAATGTACCATAGCCTTTTATTTGACCCTTACCGTTGTCTCCAAACGTTACAGCTCCACCACATTTGTCTTTGAATTGAGAGAGTAAGTTTTTCGATCCAGTCATGTGCCTCGAGCATCCAGAGTCAAGATATCAGATGTGCACGTGCTGCTTCTGCAATCACGGTCAGAGTTTTTTGGGTACCCATCTCATAATGGGTCCTTTAATGTTAGTTTTAGATTTTTCACTCTTTTTATCTTGCACATAATGTGATATAGCAGGATTTAAAGGTTTGGTCTTTTTATTTGTTGTTTGTTTGTTTTTCTTTTGTTTAGTTCTGACGTCGGGGATATTATCATAAAGACGATCAGAGGGCCTCGAGAAAAATTCCTTTAATTTTAAGAATAAAAAAAAACATTCAGAATTCTGAGACATAAAAGAGTGAATTGAATTTTCATTAGAATAATGATAATTACAATTCTTCTTATTTTTGTCAATACTAGTATCAATAGTTCTATTGAACTTCTTAGCTAGGCTAGACTTATGCTTAGAATCATAAGTGTTCTTCTGTTGAGACTTCCTCTGATAAACCTTCTCAGGAGTTTTCTGAATTACTAAAACAGAAGCAGAAAGATTAGATTTCCATTTGCCTTTTTGAGCATAATGAAACTTTGGATAACATGATTGTGATGATTTTTGCTGAACAAAACATTTCTTTTAAGACTTTCTTCCTTCTCAAGTTCAAGACAAGATTTGGCCTTAAGACACATCCCAATGAAGTCTGGATGAATGAACACCGGTTTTCTCTGTCCTGTTGGAGGAACATAGAGTGTTGGTATTCCACTTGGATGTTTTTCAGTACTCAGTCCAGAGGCTCTGATTTCCAGAGATTCATTGGTAAATAAGAAAGGAGCTTCCTCATTCTTAATTACTTCTGGAACCTTTTTGTACTTAGAAGGTAGTTGATTTTCTAAAGTTGAGAGATAATTTTCTGATTTAAAGAAATCATCACCTTGATCATCATTTTCCCAAGGATATGTAATCGTTTCAAAACAGTCTTGAGATTCAGAAAGATTTAGGTCTACAAAAAAACACGAGAGTATCTCGGATTGTTTTGTGAAGAGATTTTCTGAACATTTTCAAGTTCGAGTTTAAAACATTTATCCAGAGTGGATAGAATATCTTTTTCTAAGCTTAGACGTAGCTCTTCTTCTGTTTGTGAAGGAATAAATACATCCGCCTTTGGATTCAAAGTCATATGAACGCTTGAGCAAAATTTGAAAATGTCGCTTTTCTTCTGAATTTTATTCAGATCAACATTTGTTTTTCCAGACGAATATTCGATGTTTTTAAACTTGAGTTTTCGTTGATGACGACCATTTTCAATTTTTGATTTTAAAAAAATAGACTGTTCATATAAAATTGGAAACACAGGCTTCTGTTCTTGTCCTATACAGAAAACAAATTTCAGAGTTGATCTTTTCTCATATGTATAGGGATCCACATCCTCGAAACCAAGTCCAGATCTTCCTACTTGTGTATTTATCTTGTCATGAACTTTCTGAGCATCTAGATATGTTTTGATCTGTAGCTTTGTCTTTTGTAGTTCAATATGTAAATATTCTCTTTCCTTTTGGAAATAGTTCTTATGTGCAACAGAATTTAATGTCACTTTCCTTAGCACTAATCTTCTTTTCTTTGTTTTCCAAAAGTTTGTTTAAGTTCAATTTCTCTTCCTTGAACTTAACTTCTGTATTTTTAAATTTTTTGGAAATCTTCTCATTTTCAGCATTGAGTTCCAATTTTTCTTCAGTTAGAAGATCCATTTCTCTTTTATAAATCTCTCTCTCTCTCTCTCTTTGAGTTTTAGAGAGAGTTTTTTCAATTTGTTTTTGCAGTTTCTTTTCAACTGTAAGCTTTTGCTTAAGTTCTTCAAAATTATTAGATATTTCCAAAATGGTGTTCTCAAGTTCAGATGTGTCAGAAAGAGTACTTACAGGTGTTTCAGATGGCTGATCTTCTGATTCATTTGTTCTGGGCATTCCGCAGAACATGGCTTCATCACCACTTGACTTATCTCCTAGCCAGTTTTCTTTTTCTGCAAAGTGAGCTCTTTCATCGACATTATACTTGTATTTATTCTGGTAGTACATTTTGTCTTTGTTCAGAGTTCCCCTGCAATCTTTTGAATAGTGCCCTGGCTTGCCACATCTATAGCACACATCCTTCTTTTTCTTTAACTCTTCTTCCTTCTTCTCTGCCTCAGTCTTCTCAGATCTCTGTATTTCTTGACGAGGTGCATAATTAGTAGGGCGATCAAACCTTTTGTTTCCTTGGAAAGATTTATTACCAAACCTCTTTGTGAATTGTTTGGTAATAAGTGCCAGTGAATCAGTAAAATCTTTGATTTCATCATCAGAGTCAGAATCATCCTCTGGAGTTGCTTCTGACATGAGAGCCTTACTTTTTCCTTTCTTCTCGACTTCCTTACTTCTTCTGACTGATCCTCTGGTTTCAGAAATTAGAGCCAGAGGTCCACCGATAGTGATTTTCTTCTAAACGACCTCTTTCTCGTGAGCTTGTAGAGTACCAAAAATATCATGTAGGGACCATTGTTCCAGATCCCGATTGGCTTGCAGAGACATTGAGAGATTTGACCATTCAGGATTTAATCGTTTGAGAAATAAGACATTATTGTCTTCTTTAGATCTGATGATGTCACATCTTTTACATAGATTTATCAGAGTGTTAAATGTATGAAAAGTCTGTTCCAGAGGTTCTTCAGGAATGGTTTGGAAACTTTTATATTCATTCAGAGCTTGGGCTCTTCTGTTTTTCTTCATTTTTGCACCTCCTTCCAGAATGTTTTCCAGTTGATCCCATAGCTCTTTGGCACTGTCACAGGAATCCAGAGATTGAAAAATATCGTTTGGAATTGCCATGATTAAGAGACTTTTTTTCCTTTCTAGACAATTCCACCTTTTCCTTCTCTACATCAGTCCAACTATCCCTTGATTTTGGAACATGTCTTGCAGGGACCTCATCAGTAACCGCAGTAGCATGAACCCTAGGAATAGTTGTCATTGGAACGAATGGACCATTTTGATCAATAGGATATAGTTCAACGTCCAATACTTCATAGAAGTTGATCATACAGATCTTCCATTGTGTATATTCATCACGTATTAGAGTAGGAGGTTTGGTCAGAGAACCAGAAGTATATACAGCATTCAGATTAGAATTCGCCATATTACCAGAAACATATATTTGAAAATTACTAAAGATTTGTTGAAATTTGGAATAAACAAATTTCAAATTGACTGAAATAAGACTATATTCTTACTAATCTCATATTTAAGCAAAACTTACCACATAATTAGAGAAAATTGTAATGAAATTAACAAAATCTCGTAAAACAAGGTAGAATGAAGAACAGGAGCTTAAAACTAAAAAATACTGTAAATAGAAAAGGGATTTCTCCAAATGGAAGAGATCTAATAATCAATAGATTGATTATCAGGCTCTTATACCAATTGTTGGAACCCAGATCCCTTTCTAACAATTAATCGATAGATCAAAATAAGTGAATATGAGCGGAAGCAAACACATCTACGATAAACAGTAAAATTAGTAAGAACATAATTGAAGAACAATCGTAATTCGTATTGAATTGCTTTGAATGATAATCAACAGTGCGTACAATTTTTCTCTCAAATCTGTATGTTTCAAAATCACGCCATTACAAACAGTGATTGTGCTATTTATATGATTACAATAATGAAAGTCAACTATCTAGCCTATTACAACTTGACACGTAAGCAAGTAAATAACTAACTTAGTTACACACGAAGGATGTGCCTGCCACGTCATCAGATGCGCATGTACTTGCATAATTCTGATTCATACTTCTTTGAAAATGAGGTCTAACAGTTCCACATCACCTTTAGAGACATGATCTCTTATAAAATGATACCTGATATCAATATGCTTAGATCTTGAATGAAGCACCGGATTGTTGGCAATGGCTATTGCACTTGAGTTGTCACACAGTATTGGGATCTTTGAGAAAATCTAATTGTAATCACACAACTGATTTTTCATCCACAATATTTGTGCACAACAACTTCCAGCAGCCACATATTCTGCTTCAGTTGTAGAAGTAGACACCGAATGTTGTTTCTAACTTGACCAGCTCACAAGCTTTTCACCAAGCAATTGACAACTTCCAGTTGTACTTTTTCTGTCTATTTTTGAACCTGCAAAATCAGAATCAGAATACCCGATGAGATCGAAACCTGAGTCTTTGGGATACCAAAGACCCAGATTTATGGTACCTTTCAGATACCGAAAAATCCTTTTCACAGCAGCTAGATGTGATTCCTTAGGATTTGCTTGATATCGAGCACAGAGACAAGTAGCAAACATTATATCAAGTCTACTTGCATTAAGATAAAGAAGAGATCCTATCATGCCTCTATAATTTGTGATATTAACAGACACACCATCAGGATCAGAATAAAATCTAAGAGGAGGAGCCATAGAGCAAGTATCAAGTTGAAACTTTTTCAGAAGGTCTTTAATGTATTTACTTTGATTAATGAAAATACCTTATGGAGATTGTTTTACTTGCAAACCAAGAAAGAAGGTTAACTCCCCCATCATGCTCATTACATACTCTTTTTGCATGAGGGAGCTAAACTCATCACACAGGGATTCATCGGTGGCTCCAAAAATAATATCATCAACATAGATTTGAACAAGAATGATATTACCTTGTGACTCTTGAAGAAAAGAGTGTTGTCAACTTTTCCTCGTATGTACTCATTTTTAAGAAGATAGTCTGAGAGAGTATCATACCAGACACGAGGAGCTTACTTGAGTCCATACAGAGCTTTATCTAGCCGATACACATGATATGGATGGATTGGATCTTCAAACCCAGGTGGTTGCTTCACATACACTTCTTCAGCTAGCTCACCATTTAGGAAGGCACTTTTGACATCCATTTGGAATACCCGAAAATTCTTGTAAGCTGCATGACCAAGAAATATTCGGATAGCTTCCAATCTGGCAACAGGAGCGAAAGTTTCATCATAGTCAATTCCTTCCTCTTGCGGACATCCTTGAGCAACCAACCTTGCTTTATTTCTTATGACAGTTCCTTCTACATCCATCGCGTTTCGGAACACCCACTTTGTTCCAATAATAGTTTTGTTAGATGGACGAGGAACTAACTTCTAGACTTTGTTTCTCTCAAATTGTGAGAGTTCTTCTTGCATGGCAATTACCCAACTAGGATCAGCTAGGGCTTCATTAATCAGCTTAGGCTAAACAATAGAAACAAAGTTGATATATAAGCACAGGTTGCTGATGCCTCTTCTTGTTTTTACACCAACTTGAGGATCACCGATGATCTGATCTATTGGGTGATCCATGGTACATTTTAATGCAGGAGGCAAGGGAAGAGGTATAGAAGAAGATGAAGTAGGAATTTGAGATGGTGAGGGTAGGTTAGTGAAAGATATGGTGTTTAGATGGGTATGTTCTCTTGAGGAATCAGTTTCAGGAGGTGGAGATGAAAGAGTAGGTTCTGGAGATAAGGTGGTGTTGATGGGAGGCTGAGAGGACTTGTTATTTTCTTGACTTGAAGGATTAGGTTGAGAGGGAGATGGAATTTCACCAACACATGAGTTTATCCATAGATTTAGTTCTTCTTCATTACAAGATAATGAACATGTTCAAACTCATCAAACTTCACATGCATAGATTCATATATGCATTGTCTTCTGAGGTTGTAGATTCTGAAGGCTCTTGAGGAGAGAGAGTAGCCCATGAAAATTCCATCATCAGACTTTGTATCAAATTTTCCAACTTGTTCCGTGTCATTTAGCATGTGACATGCACAACCAAATACATGGAAGAAGTCGACTGCAGGTTTCCGACCATGGAAAACTTCATAAGCAGTCTTGTCATGCCTTTTGACTATGATAGACCTATTTTGAGTAAAGCATGCAGTGTTAACTGCTTCAGCCTAAAAATAGGTTGGCAACTTCGATTCACTCTGCATTGATCTTGCAGCTTCACACAACGTCCAATTCTTTCTTTCAACAACACCATTTTGCTGTGGAGTGCGTACGGCAGAGAAGTTCTGAGAGATTCCTTTTAAGTCAAAGAAATCTTCCAGAGCAGCATTTTTGAATTCTGTGCCATTTTCACTTCTGATAGACTTCACCAGTTGACCATTTATATTTTCAATCTTTCTAGTAAACCTGATGATTTCTTCAGCAGCATCACTTTTGTGTTTTAGAAAGAACACCCAAGTATATCTAGAGAATTCATCAACAATTACTAGCATATACTTTTTCCACCTAGACTAGGTGTGCTTACTGGACCACACAGACCCATGTGAAGCATTTGAAGAGGTTGAGAGATAGATGAGCATTGTTTTGATTTAAAGGAAGTTTTGGTGAGTTTTCCTTTTTCACATGCTCCACACAGCTTTTCTTTCTCAAAAACTATTTTTGGCATTCCAACAACCAGATCTTTGTTGGAAAGTTTATTCAAGGTTTTAAAATTTAGATGAGAGAACCTTTCATGCCACAACCAACTTTGTTTGGCTAGTTCTTGAGAAAGGAGACACATAGCTTCTCCAATGGCACTTTCCTTCATGTTGATTATATATACATCGTTCATTCGGGTTCCTGCCAGTACAACTTTATTATGTACATCAAAGACCAAGCAAACACACAGTTGAAACATGACCTTATATTCCAAATCACATATTTGGCTGATGCTCAGTAAGTTGTACATTAGCCCTCAACATGAGCTACTTTAGAGAAGGTGATGGTTCCATTTGATATGGTACCATAACCTCTGGTGATACCTTTCCCATTTCCTCCAAATGAAACAATGGGTACTTTTTCTTTTTAGAAGTTAGAGAGAAGATATTTGTTTCCGGTCATGTGCCTTGAACAGCCGCTGTCCATGTACCATATATGATCTTTGTTTGGTACCTGCACCCATAAATAATTTTAGACTTTTGGTACCCATTTTGAGGTGGGTCCTTTGGGATTAGAAGGCATTTTGTTTTTACGGAGATCAAAATCTTCCGGGCAATCTTTAGCAAGATGGAGAGTGTTGCCACAATTGTAGCATTTTGTTGGTCCCTAAAGGGTCTACAAGAGTTCTATAAATAGTAAACAGTGTGTAGAAGGGGGGGGGGGTTGAATACAAACACACAAATTTTCGTTTTTAAATGAGCTTATTTATCATAAACAAATTTACAGTTACAAGCGGAATAAGAACAAGGTTAAAACCTATTCTATTTTACTAAGAAACACTAAGTTTGATGCACAAGAAGAAGGAAGAAAGAATAAAGAGGGTTCAGGCTAGAAAGAGGCATGCGTTAAGATGAAGAAGATATCTTCATCTTATTTATACCTGTTTGCATTTAGTGCAAGACAAAAGGTATGTGCCACGTGTCAAGCTAATAAGCCAACCATGTTTTCGGACGAATATGAACAGTACCATATCAGATATGATGGGGATATAAGAGACAATTCGTACGTCCTTTTCTGACAAGATATTAGGTTTGACTTTTGTGAATCGAGGATAAGATCAATCTTTAATCCTGTAAAGGTAGCTTCATTTCATCGCTGACTCTGAATCTTCAAGGATGAATCTTCAGTATCGGTGAGGCTTCACAAGACTTCACACTTTTGATTAGATAATCGCTGCTATCGCTGAACCGCTTCAGTTCACTTAGCTGATTATCTCTTTCTTAAGCTAGGGTCTTTGACTTTCGCTGAATGGTCTTCTGGTGTGATAGCTGATCTTCAGGTCTTTAGAGATAAGCTTGTTGTACCTTGATCTTCAGCGATCGCTGATGGTTATCAGCGTATGCTATCGCTGAATATTGACAGAAGCTTATACAATGAAATTTCACTAAGTATACAAAAGGAATCATATTCAAATCATCGAGAGGAGTTATGATCAACAATCTCCCCCTATTTGATTATGATTAAGCAACATAGGAAAATTGCTTTAAGAGACTAGTAAGAACTTCAGAAACATTTAAAGTAAAATTTCTAAGTACTAATCTGGAAAGTCTTTTTCAGCTAGTCTACTATCTGAATTGAGTTTCA
Organism: Silybum marianum; assembly: GCA_036898165.1. NCBI lineage: Eukaryota > Viridiplantae > Streptophyta > Magnoliopsida > Asterales > Asteraceae > Silybum > Silybum marianum. The sequence continues at coordinate 5,133,667 of CM072540.1, read as the reverse complement.
TTTATCAGGATATGAAAGTACAATTTTTACAAGTAAATAAGTATAAAGTACATTCACTGATTGAATTTTCAGAGTGAAAAATCAGTGAGTAAAAGATAGTTTAAAGAAAATAGAACTCTTATGTTCATTGTCCCTTTTACTGTTTTCAGGGATCTTTTCAGTACTAGGATGGAGTAAAGTACTCTGATTGAATTTCATTAAATATAATATGAAGAAATTACAGGGAAATGAAATTACAAAGTAAAAGTAAAGTACTTGTACACTGAAGGAATATTACAAAGGAAATAGAAATCTATAACTAGTCAGAGATGTTCTCGTTTCTTCTTTGTAGCTCATTCTCATAAAGCGTTTTCTGTCGATTCATTAGAGGGTATCTGACCAGCAGTACCATAGCATGATCTTTATGAGAGAGGATGGGGCCTTGCGAATTTCTTGATTTCTGAAGAGTCCTAAAAATCCTTCATTATCCAAGAATACCATACCAGGTTCAGGTAGTGAGATGATTTCATCTTCTTCATATCTTCGGTCTTGAGGGAGAGAGGTACGTAGCATTGAAATATCAGGGATTTCAAGATGACCAAGAATGCTTTGATAATCAAATTTGGTTTCATGCTCATTTTTGGAGCTTAAACCACCTTCAGTAGTTGATCTTTTCTTCTTAGATGACTCAGGAAGAGGGGGAACTTGCACGTGTTGTGACATCCTTTGCAGCAACTGATCCAGTACTCTTTCCACTACATCCTTGAATTTGGATTTGGAACCCTGAATGGCGTCTCTGATTTCTAACCATTCAGTGTATCCATAAATCGTTAAGAACTTGGCTTCTTCTCTCTCTGTTCTGTTTGTCCTTGTCATTCTTACATATACCTTTGGACCACCTCTGTTGGAGTGTCGCCCTTGAATAGTTGCATGAATGATTTTGGCCTCAAATCTTCGAAATTTCAGTCTATCAGTGCACCAGTCAAGCTCTTTGTCTTTCTGAATTGTGGCTTCAGCGGATAGTGCACTTAGAATCTTCTGTTGAGCAAGGATTGGATCTACATTCAAGTTTTCCTGTGCAAGTTCTTTCTGTACAAGAGCTTCAGCGACCCTTTCACTCTTTTTCAATTGTTCCTTGGCCGCCTTGTCTTTAGCAGAGTCTTTCCTGAGTAATTTCCTTGCTAAGGCAAGATCATTCTCAGTTTACTTTGTCTTCTCATCCCTGATACGTTGTGCTTCCAATGCTTGTTCTCTCTCTTCGCTAGACAGAAAGTAGAATTCATCTACCATCCTTATTGGTACAACGTCTATGGGTTCAGCTTGAGGTACCCTTATTCTTCTTGCTTCGAATGCCCTAAGGAATTTTATTCGCCTTTCTTCTTCTTCAGGCTCGCTTATGATCGGCTTTTGAACGCGACGCCTGGGAATAAGACCCTCTTCTTCTTCAAAGTCAGTTTCTATTATGTACATAAACTGCTCTTCGTAAGAAGGTTCCTTCCATGAAGTGGAGTCCTTTGGGGGACGGGGATCACTGAGGGAAGGAGATGAGGAAAAAGAATTGTCAGAGAGAGTTTTTGTAGGTATAGGAGGTGTGGGGGTTTCAGAGAGAGGTGAAATATGAGGGATAAGAGGAAGAGATACCTCATTAGTGGTCTCCCCCTTAGATAATGGGATGGTGGCATCCAGATTTACCACCTCTTTTCCTTTGCCTGAGGGACCGGATTGTTCCTGAGAGGGATGTTGTCCGTCCCCCAAAGGCTCTTGATGAGAGACTCCAGGCCTAGACATTCTGAAGTACTCTAAGGCACTTCCAATGTCATGGTCATCTTCATCATCATCCATTCCCCCATAATGAGGGATAGGATCTTCTTCTTCTTCTTCTTCTTCTTCTTCATCCTCTTCCTCAGCATCATCATCTTCATCAGCTTCAGCAGTCAACCCTTCAGGGAGGGATGATCCCGTTCGCTGGATGTAAGGAGAGATCTTTTCTCCAGGGAACCTCTGGTTGTGCTCTGCAATGAGTTCATCTGCAAACTCTTTGGCACATCTCTCCCCCTCGATGTTATCAGCAGGTAGACAATGCACCATCAGAGTGAGAACGTTGGTCTGAATGTCCTTGAGCTTCGTTTCATTATCCTGAAGCGTAGTCCGATCAGCAGCATTAAAGGAGGAACTGGCCTCAAAGAGCTTGGTGAGCATCTGCATCATATCGGATCGAGTCTTTTGAATAGACTCAAGAACGTTCGCTTGAGCAGCGATCTTCTTCTCCAAGCTGGATAGGTTCTGGTGAAGGACCTTGTTGTCTTCCTTCAGAGAGAAAACGTCAGAGATGAGGTTGCTGACGTTGGTTTTGATCGCTGATGTCCCAACGACTCGACGTAAGACGAGTTCAGCTGACGTTTGAAGGTTGTCAACCCTAGCCCTGGTAAGAGCACATTCCCTGACCAGATAGTCAACAGCAGGGAATGTAGGACTAGGAAGGACAATGGGAGGGAGTTCAATGATGGGAGTGGGAAGCTTCGGAGCTTCCATCTCTGTCTTGACCTCTCTGAGCTTTGTAGCACTGGATGGCCCTGAGGAGACTTCCCCATCTCCTTGCTGAGTGGAGGAGCGCTGGTGGTGGTGGTTGTTGTCGCTGTCGCTGAGGTAAACAGAGAAGCGACACCTGATGATGACATTGACAAAGATGCCAAAAACACATCTGGATTAGAAGATGGATGAAAAAAATTATTTTTCTCCTTGAGAGTATCATGAGGAGTTCTCTCAGGGACTTCATTTGCAGAGGTAGTGTCTTGAGGATCACTAACCAGTGTCTTAGAGTATCTGAGAGAGACACTCTGAGGTCCTTTTAAATTGGCCTTCCAAAACTCAGATTGCCTAAACAATATTGAGGTTTGGACTGCGTGCATTTCAGCATTATCAGGGATAGGGACAACTATCGCTGAGTCATGTGCTGATGTGAGTAAAGATGTATTGCCAGCGAGCAGGCAATCTCTTTTTTTCTACCTTTGAGCCCACCGTCTTCAGCGATGGATTCTCCCAAGCATAGCCAATAGAATCCAAGAATGCGTCGATCTGCATCTTGGTAGGTTCAGCGCCCCATTGCGCATTCTTGGCGCGGGTAGGGAGACGAAGAGCCTTCCTCACAAAGCCAGCAGTGAAGGAGAAGTAACCAAGATCTGGAATCTTGAAGCCGATAGCAGAGAGCACGGTCCCCTTGTCCGTGGTGAGCGTGGTACAGTGAGCTGTGTACCAGAGAGCTTGAAGATGAGAAGAGATGCCCACAGGGTTGTAGACAAACGCGTACATCAGCGGGCACGCCTTGATGAAGGTAGCTCCTTCATTGAAGTGAGGGCGATCAGCGGGTATGTCAACCAATGCAATGTAATTGCATGACTTGAAGACAACCTTTTCCATTGGGAAGTGGCAGGTTGGTGCAGCGACCAGAGTGTTGTCGGTAGTTGCAGCAGCAGGGGTTTCAGTAGTTTTACTTGCAGAGGCCATTTCTGTAGGAAAAATGGGAACACCAAAGAGATAAATCATGGTATTATACATAAATGTATAAACCAGAGTTTGGTATTAAGAGTACCAAATGAAAGATTCAAAGAAACAAGTATTTTGATGAACGAGATCAAAATGCTTGTGATAAAAACAATAATATAGAAGATATTCTTAGAAAAAGTAGAAGATAAATAAAAATGGATAAAACTTTTAAGAAGAAAGTCTTCTGTTCTAAGGAAAGAACTTAGAACAGGGTTTTGAAAATAGAAGAGTTTTTGAGTTTTAATCCAGATTAATTTTATTTTCTTCCTAAAAATATGTTTTTATTGCATTTTTTAGAAGATTAACAGAAATGTGAAACAAGATGTGTTTAGATCAAGCCTTAGGTGATTTCGAGAAGGAAAAACGCACAAGTGCGTGTTCTTGGTGTTCTTGAGAAAGCTTGAAGATACGAAGGTTCTTTTGCCTTTTTGGAGAGTTATGAAAGCGTAAAGTGGCAAATGAGGCAAAAGATTTGCTGAAATAGCAAGAAGAGAGAGAAAGAAATGAGTGCTAAACGATGGTTTTAGCTTTTTGAAAAAGAAATGATGACCTGACGCATGTTCCAAGAAAGGAGTTGGAATAAAAACGTCGCGGTCAGTCATGTGTCAGAAAAAGGTCTAATGTGTCCTTTTTTTAAAAGATTATAATGATAATTATCCATAAGGAAGGTTTATCATTATTAATTTAAAAACCTTCATCACTGATAATAAAGGATTGTCAGTGAAGAGTTTTAATTTCAGAGATTCATTCTTTGATGAGAAAAAGATATCAAAGAGTGATAAGGGTTAGAACATAATACCTGAGGAGATGGCCCAGATATCGCTGAATCAGAGTTTAGCGAATGGGAAGTTTGAAGGCTTTATTTGTATCATTTGTTGTAGTCACTGAATAAACATTATTCAACGTTCAACATACCAAGTTCGCTGATAAGTAGTATGAATCTAGTTTCATCAAGAGGCTTGGTGAAAAGATCAGCGAGCTGATATTCAGTGGGTACAAAATGAAGCTAAACTTCACCATTTATCACATGATCTCTGATAAAGTGATATCGGATCTCAATGTGCTTGGTTTTGGAGTGAAGTACAGGATTGTTAGCAATGGCGATAGCACTAGTACTATCACAATAAATAGGAATTTTAGAGAGCTTGAGATCGTAGTCTCTGAGTTGATTTCTCATCCAAAGGATTTGAGCACAACAACTACCAGCGGCTACATATTCAGCTTTAGCAGTGGAGGTGGACACTGAGTTTTGCTTTTTTGCTTGTCCAACTAATTAACTTTCCACCTAGTAGGTGACACCCACCAGTAGTGCTCTTTCTATCTATCTTACGACCTGCAAAGTCACTGTCAGAATAACCAATAAGATCAAATCCTGAGCCTTTGGGATACCAAAGACCTAGATTTGGAGTTCCTTTTAGGTATCTGAAGATTCGCTTTACAGCGATTAGATGGGATTTCTTCGGTTCAGCTTGATACCGAGCACAGAGACATGTAGAATAAATGATGTCAGGTCTACTCGCTGTAAGATACAGTAGAGATCCAATCATCCCTCGATAGGCAGTGACATTGACTGGTTTCCCATTAGGATCCTTGTTCAAAGTCAGAGAAGGCGCCATAGGGGTCTTCATCGCTGAGCATTGATTTATATCGAATTTATTCAGTATGTCTTTAACATATTTGCTTTGACAAATAAAGATTCCTTTGTCAGATTGCTTAATCTGCAAACCTAGAAAATACGTTAGTTCACCCATCATACTCATTTTATATTGCATTTGCATTCTTGCAGTGAAACGAGTACACAATTTGGGTCTTGTGGACCAAAGATAATGTCATCGACATATATCTGAGCGAGAATGGTTTGACCTTTTTATTTTTGTAAAAACAGGGTTTGGTCAATTTTTCCACGAACAAATTTTTCTTTAAGAAGAAATTTAGAAAGGGTATCATACCAAGCTCTAGGAGTGTGTTTTAACCCGTAAAGAGCTTTTTCAAGTTTGAAAACATAACCAGGATGGTTAGGGTCTGAGAAACCAGGGGGTTTGTTCAACATAAACTTCCTCGCTGAGTTTTCCATTTAGAAAAACACTTTTAACATCCATTTGAAAAACTTTGAAGTCCTTATGGGCAACATAAGCTAAAAAGAGTCTTATGGCTTCTAAACGAGCAACAGGTGCAAAGATCTCAACATAGTCAATTCCTTCTTCCTGTCTATAACCTTGAGCAACAAGTCTAGCCTTATTGCGAATTATAGTCCCGTTCTCATCTAGCTTATTTCTGAAAACCCATTTGGTTCCTATGACAGTTTTATCAGAGGGTCTAGGAACAAGATTCCAAACTTTATTTCTACGAAATTCAGTTAGTTCTTCTTGCATAGCTGAATCCTAGCTAGGATCAGAGATAGCTTGATCTATCTTCTTAGGTTCAGAGAGAGAAATGAAGTTAACATAAAGACATATATTACCTGTTCCTCTACGTGTTTTGATACCTGCATTGGGATCACCAATAATTTGATTTATTGGGTGATTTGCAGTCCATCGCTGAGCTGGAGGTTGAGGAGAGAGATCAAGATCAACAGCAGATTCAGCGACTTGTTCTTCAGTTTCTGGAATAGGACTTGTTGTTTCAGCAACAGGTACTTCATTTAGAATCAATTCAGGAGATTGATTTTCAGATGTAGTTTGGTTGTTCACAGAGGAATTTCCATGAGAGGAAACCGCAATGGGAATCTGATTTAGAGGAGTAACATTCATCCCTGAAGATGGATGATTGTTACTTGATGGATTTACAGGGATTTCGTCATCATATGCTTCAGTAGGAGGTTGATTGCTTAAATACGTTTCAGGTTCCCATAATGAGATTTCATCCAACTATTCAATTCTTCATCATCATCATGAGTATGAGAAGTATGAATCGGACGAGATTCATCAAAGTTGATGTGCATGGATTCTTCAACATGTTGTCTTCTTTTGTTGAAGACTCTGAAGGACTTAGATACAGAGGAGTATCCAAGAAATATACCATCGTCAGCTTTTGGATCAAATTTACTTAAATGATCTCTGTCATTCAGAATGTAACATCTACATCCAAAAATATGGAAATATTTTAGAGTAGGTCTTCTCCCATGAAACAATTCATAGGGGGTCTTCTTAAATCGCTTAACTATCAGGGATCGATTTTGAGTGAAGCATGCTGTGTTGTCTGCTTCAGCCCAGAACTGAGTAGGTAGATGCGATTCGTTGAGCATTGAGCGAGCCGCTTCAATGATAGTTCGATTTCTTCTTTCAGCAACACCGTTTTGCTGAGGAGTTCTTACTGAGGAAAAGTTGTGAGATATGCCTTTTTCTTTAAAGAAGTTCACCAGAGTGCTGTTTTTGAATTCAGTACCATGATCACTTCTTATGGAACGAACAATTAGATTGTTAAGAACTTCCATCCTTTTGATAAAAGAAATTATCATTTCAGGGGTATCACTTTTGGATCGAAGGAAGAACACCAATGTGTATCTGGAGTATTCATCAACAATCACCAAAGTATATTTCTTTCCAGAAATAGATTGGACATTGACAGGTCCAAATAGATCCATATGGAGTAGCTGAAGAGAAACGGTCACTAAAGAAATTTGCTTTGAACTGAAGGAGGCTTTTGTCAGCTTTCCCTTTTCACACGCTGAACAAAGAGATTCCTTTGTAAAGGTATGATTTGGAACGTCTCTGACTAGATCTTTTTGAGACAATTCATTTATTGTCTTAAAGTTGAGGTGAGAGAGTCTTTTATGCCATAACCAGTTTATGTCAGTGGATGCTTTAGAGATAAAGCACATGTTCTCAGAGTGAGAACTATTCATATTTATGACATACACATTCTCCACTCTTTTGCCTGTTAAGGCAAGCTTGTCATTTTCGTCAGTGACAGCACATCTATTTTTTAAGAATAGAACTTTGAAGTCTTTGTCACATAACTGACTAACGCTCAAAAGATTATGCTTTAGTCCCTCAACGTAGGCAACACGAGAAAACGATGTGGCTCCGTTGGATAGAATTCCATAACCTTTAGTGTATCCTTTGCCATTTCCACCAAAGGTCACTGATGGACCAGCTTCTTCTTTGTAATCAGAGAGGAGAGATTTTCTGCCAGCCATATGCCTTGAGCATCCGCTATCAAGATACCAGATACCTTTGGCACTCTGCATACAACAAAAGATTAACTGTTTAAAGGTACCCATACTACTATGGGTCCCGCTTGGTTAGATAAAGGATTGGCGGAGGAGCTACTAGCTGAAGAACTCTCTTCAGTGGATATCTTCACCTTTGGTGGTTTTGCAACCTTGGTGGATTTCACTCTCGCTGATTTATCAGCTTGAGCTACTTTCTTTCCATGAGCTAGTTTATCAGCTCTAGTAGCGTTAGGACATTTACTTGCAATGTGGATAGTTTCACCACAGTGATAGCACTTCCAATATTTAAAGGGTTCGGAATTCAGAGAGAAAGCAGGAACTTTTTCAGGGATAGGACCAAGAATTCCTTTATTCATAGTCCTAGGAGGTATAACAACCTTTTCAGGGGTAGGAGTGAGATCGATCTTAATTCTGGGGGTTGGTCTCTAAGAAAAGTCAGAGCCCTTCTTCCCAGATTTGGACTTTCTCTCTGAGGATTTCTTGTTCCTATTCTGAGCAATTTTATTCTTAGGAACTTGGTCAAGAAACTCGTTCTTGATCACTTTCTTAGAATTTATCACCGGCAACTTTTCCTTAATAGAAGAAGAAGAAGTAGAAGAAGAAGGATCAGGGATAGAAGAAACAAACATTCCAAATTTGAGCATGGAACGATCATTCTCTGATTATTCCTTTTTAGGGTTATAGCCTAACCCACTTCCTACTCTCATAGGTATTTGGGCATTGATGATTTCATTGACTTTATCAGAAGCCTTACACCATCCTTCGATTGTTGCCTTTTCAGACTTGAGATCAGCAATAGCCTTTTCCCTATCAGCGATAGCTTGCTGCTTCTCAATGGTAATGGTTTAATTTGCAAAGACTTGGTCCTTGAGAGTTTCCTCAATTTTAGAAAGTTCTTTGATTCTTATATAGCAATTTTTTAATTGCTCAGATAGATCAGTGTTAATTTTCTCGGTCTTAATCTTTCCATTTAAAGCATTATAAAAATCAACAGTCATAGCATCGAGAGCTGACAAGTTATCACTTTCAGAGAGTAAAGAGATAGTAGGAATAGTTACCTGAGTAGAAGGGGACTCAGAGGAAGAAGTTTCAGTAACTTCTTCAGCGTCCTCAATTCTTGCCATTAGACAGAGGAAGGCAAGATCTTCTCCATCAGAGCCAGACTCTTCAAAGGTCTTGGCCCAGTCATCTTCAGCGTCCCAACCAACTTCTTCAGCGATAAGGCCTTTGCCTTTTTGCTGGTATTTCTTCAGATCCTTGTATTTGTTTTTCAATTCCAAATACTTCTCCTTTTTATCAGAGGTCTAGGAGGTGGTAGGAGCTGCAACTTTCTTTGATCTACATTCACTAGCAAAGTGACCCTTTCGCTGACAGTTGAAGCATATAGCTAAGGCTTTCTCAGCGGGTAATGGCTTTTGCTTTTCAGAGTCAGAGAGATTTAAAGGTTTTCGAAAGTTGCTCTTTCTAGCGAATCTTTTAAAATTATTTGTTAAGAGAGCTAGAGAGTTATCAAACTCAGAGATGTCAGCATCAGTGAGTTGATCTTCTGAATCAGTTTGACCTAATTCAGTGATGGAAGTAATAGTGGAAGAAGAAACATTTTTAGGAGGAGTTGCCTCTGAAGTTACAAGTGCCAAAGAAGTACTTTTGGCATCTTTGAGTTCATTTATGAGGTTCTTCCTCAGAAGTTGAGATTGTTCCTCATTTAAGAGCATTCCATATAACGCACTTAAGGACAGAGTTTCAAGGTTCTTTGACAGCTTTAGACATGTAGTGTACACTGCCCATTGATCGGGTAGTGCCTCCATGAATTTGGTCAGTATTTCATCGTTAGAGTACACTCTGTTTACTGATTTAAGATCAATCAATAGACAGTTGAAACGCTGATAAATTTGAGAAAGAGATTCACCTTTATGATACATAAAACTCTCATATTGTCTTACAAGATTTATGCACCTGGTGACTTGTACTTCAGAGGTTCCTTCATATTGGATACATAGAGTATCCTACATGGCTTTAGAAGTTCTCATTTTCATAACAGAATGATAAACTTCATCTGGTAAAGACATTGCTATTATAGATCTAGCTTTTGAGTCAATAGCAATTTCTTTCTTATCTTCTTCAGTCCATCGGTTAGGAGTTTTAACGATACTCCTTTCAGGGATGGCTGGAGTAGTAGTGGTGGCAGGAACACCAGCTACAATAGTTGTAGGAACGAATGGTCCGTTTTCTAGATAGTAAGGGATCTTTGGGTCAGATCCTTCTAGAAACAGAAACTTCTTTCCTTCCATAATGGAAAATTATCATGGCTAAATCTTGGAGGTTTAGCTAAAGATCCATTATCATTGTAGTTCGTATTAGGGTTTGTCATTTTAAAATAGTTTATTTATCATAAACAAATTTACAGTTACAAGCGGAATAAGAACAACGTTAAAACCAATTCTATTGTAACTAAGAAACACTAAGTTTGATGCACAAGAAGAAGGAAGAAAGAATAAAGAGGGTTCAGGCTAGAAAGACGCATGCATTAAAATGAAGTAGATATCTTCATCTTATTTATACCCGTTTGCATTTAATGCAAGACAAAAGGTATGTGCCACGTGTCAAGCTTGGATAGGAAGCTTGTCCTTGCTAATAAGACAGCCATGTTTTTGGACGAATATGAACAGTACCATATCATATATGATGGGGACATAAGAGACAATTCGTACGTCCTTTTCTGACAAGGTATTAGGTTTGACTTTTGTGCATAGAGGATAAGATCAATATTTAATCTTGTAAAGGAAGCTTCATTTGATCGCTGACTCTGAATCTTCAAGGATGAATCTTCAGTATCGTTGAGGCTTCACAAGACTTCACACTTTTAATTAGATAATCGTTGCTATCGCTGAACCGCTTCAGTTCACTTAGCTGATTATCTCTTTCTTCAGCTAGGGTCTTTGACTTTCGCTGAATGGTCTTCTGGTGTGATAGCTGATCTTCAGGTCTTCAGAGATAAGCTTGTTGTACCTTGATCTTCAGCGATCGCTGATGGTTATCAGCGTATGTTATCGTTGAATATTGACAGAAGCTTATACAATGGAATTTCACTAAGTATACAAAAGGAATCATATTCAAATCATCGAGAGGAGTTATGATCAACACATTTCTTTATGGTAAAGGCCCTTTTGAAATCCATACTATCAAAACTTTGAGCAGAAGTTGGTGACTGAGAAGAGGAGGGGTGACCAATAGCTGGTCTTGGTCCAAGAATACCTTTACCAGGATTTTTTGATTTCTTCAAGTTCACTGATCGAGGAATGAAATCAGTAACTATTTGAGATTTCCTTTTGGATGAAAATTCTGATTTAGAAATAATTTTCTTTTGAGAAGAAGAAAATCTTTTTGTAACAGGGTACTCAGGAACATTCGATGACTCATGAGAGTACCTTGACTCATGAAGACTTAGAGAGTTTAGAAGTCTTTGAATGGGTTTGGGAGAAGAAGAAGAAGAGCTTGGAAGAGTTGAAACTTTTGAAGGCTTAAGAGAGGATTCTTTAGCTTTTACAAAAACTCCAAACTTCTTGGCATTAGACTCTACTTTTAGCATATCTAACAAGTCTATTGAATGGACATAAGTGGAATCCTCAGATGAGTAATCTAAATGATCATCATCGTCATCGGAGAAGAAACCAGCAGGAAAGCCTTGACATTCAGATGATGGAAGTGAAAGGTCAGAAGGTTGAGAATCATCTTTTCCAAATCCAAGTCCAAACTTATCTTTGCAAGAGATCTGATCTAGAAGAATCTTTTCAAGATTTTTAGAAGATTTAGTCCATTTAGAGAGAACCTCTTGTTCCTTTTCAAGAGTATTTGAGATCTTTGTTTTCTCTTCAGAAAATCTGTCATTTAAATACCTTAGGTTTTGTAGATCAGCTTTCATTTTATCAAAGTCTTTGAGTTTAGAAAAGCAAGAAAGAAGTTGATCATTTAAACAGTTTATATGCATGTCAGTCTTTTTCTTTTGATCCTTTAAGTTACAGAAGTCAATAATTAAAGAATCAAAGGCATCAACTTTTTGATCATCAGAGAGAAAAGTAAAGGGATGTACCAGGGGCTTAGTTCCCGACGTTGATCCCTCAGTAGAGACAAAAGCAGTGTAGAGTGACTTTTCTATATCTTCCAACTCATCAATTTTGGCCATAAGGCACTTTGTGACATATTCACTCACACTTTCAGAAGTTTGCTCATCTTCGCAACAATGAGTCTCAGCAACCAAAGTTTTTCCTTTACTTTGGTTCTTTTCCTTTTCCCTCTTATACTTAGTTTCGTATTTCTTATATCCGGAGATTTCTTTTGATTCAGGACTTTCCTTAGAAAAACGGTTATTTCTCTCTTCAGACTTCCTAAAAGCTGATTTGGAGAAGTTATGGCCAGAAGAAGAAGAAGACTTGAGTTTAGAGAAAACTTTGGATCTGCACTCAGAGGTAAAGTGACCCTTCTTTCCACAACTGAAGCATTCTTCATTTGCTTTATCAGAAGAGGGTTTTTGAGAAAACGGTTTTCTTTGGAATTTAGACCGATTGGAAGAAAATCTTTTATTTTTAAGGTTTCCAGCAATCATTGCCATACTATCAGACAATATGTCAATGGCGGATTCTTCACCTTCATCATCAGCAGCACTGTAATAAGCATCAGATAGATGACGTGAATCTCCTTAATTTTATTTTCAGATTCAGAAGAGGGATAGGTGATTCTAGGAACACATGAAGAAGATTTAGAATCACCTATTAAAGCAACAGAGGAAGACTTAATGTGTTTTATGAGAGATTTTCTTTGGTTCTTGGTTTGTTCATAATGAAGAAGAGTCCCATAAAGAGCAGTTAAAGGCATGATATCAAGATCCTTGGTTTGCTTAATACAAGTACCTATGGTTTCCCAAAAGTCTGGGAGGCAGTCCATAAACTTGCACAAAACCTCTTCATTATCATAAACTTTTCCTAGAACCTTGAGGTCAGTTAAAAGACAATTAAAGCGATTAAAGTAGACAGAGAGGGATTCTCCTTTTTCATGAGAGAATAGTTCATACTTTCTAACAAGACAATCTTGTTAGATTTCTTAACTTCTTTAGTTCCTTCATATAAGACACTCAGAGTGTCCCACATCTCTTTTGCAGTACAAAGATTAAGAAGAGAATGATACTTCATCAGGAAGAGATATGGCTAGAGCTGATTTTACTTTGGTGTCTAATGCAACCAGATGTTTATCATCTTCATTATATTTGTTTGGTTGTTTGATGATATATCTGCCGGTTGCAACACTCTTGTCTTCATCAGACCTTATATCTTTTCCTTCCGTATCCTTTTGTGGGCCAAAGCGAGCCCATACCTTTGGAATGATAGGTCCCTCAAACAGAATTTTAGGATACCTACAATCAATCCCTTCCAAGAACAGTAACATACGATTTTTCCATAACCCAAAGTTATTTGGATTAAACCTTGGGGGTTTGGCTAAAGAGCCTAAGTCGTATGTACCAGCGAAAGGATTTTGTAGAGTACCTTCAACAGTTGGAGGAGTAGTAGCCATCACAGATCTAGATTATTGAATTAAACTAACTGCTCTGATACCACTTGTTAGTCCCTGTTTAGAGATGGCTATGTAAGTGAGGGTTTGTAGAAGGGGGGTTGAATACAAACACACAAATTTTTACTCTTTTAAAATTTTTAAAATAAAATATTAAAAATTTACACACAAAAGTTTGTTGCGGAAAAGAATAGACACACTATTCTAACAAACTAAACATATGAAACACATGATAACAGTATTTAACTTATGCACTAAGAAAGCTAAAATAAAACTGTTAAAACACACAGAATTGTCGGAATCAAACAAATGATCACTCAGAGGATTTGTTGAAAGCATAAGATTTATGGGAAGGACTTCATCTCCTTTTATATTGCCCATGCATGGGATGCATGAGGACAACTGTCAAGGATGTATTAGATGGAGGTATATCTGATGGACAAAGGAAGATGCCCCTCCCTTTGTACTAGATTAATGGATGAACCATTATTTGTAACACGCAATGTCAGATAACTTTATCTCTTTTTCTTCATGCTCTGTGAAGTACCATTAAACCTTTTACCTTAAAGACAAACATCCTTTTTAGGTGAGTAAAAAGAGAATGTCTGAATTTAAGGTTTGCTACCCAAGTTCTTGCTACACACGTATCTTGCATTTGTTGTGTCATAAGAACTTATCTCTGAAAATTGCTAGGTGATATATGGAACCATGTATCACATCGGTTAGTGCCTTATAAGGTTGGAATTGATAAGTGTACACATGGCTTGGTGATCCTCATTTTTCACTAAGTGTAGGCAAGTGTACATCCTTGTATTGGTGACTTGTTATCACAACCTTAAAGGAAGGCAACTGCAATTTTCGGTGACCATATATGCAAATCGGTGACCTCCATGTATAATGTCGGTAGCCTCATCTTTTAGGTCGGTGACCACATCTTGTATCGGTGACCCAATACAACATCGGTGACCCAATCCTTATCTTGATTTCGGCAAGTGGTCTGATTTTTAAAGTTAGTTGGTACATCAAAAATTCCACATTTTGATGTACAAACCTTGATTGGATAGTCTTTGATTTTCCAATACTTGAAGCATATTTCAGACCTTCAAAAGAACCTATAAAAGATCAATCATATAAGAGAGAAGGTTCATCACCAAATCATCGGTGATCCAACAATATAGTATAGACATATATATATATATATATATATATATTCTTGAGTTCCGATAGTAATTCCAAAGTCCACAGGAACCGTGGGAACCACATGGGGTCGCTGATCATGAGGGCAACACATACAAGATTGAAAATGAAGGAGGGATAGGTTCGTCATTCCAACACTATTCTTTAACACGTGTTAAGGTGTAACACCCCTAAAAATGGGAGTTAATTTAAACCGAATATAATACGGAATAAGACTTAATAAATAAACATCATCCATTTAATGGGGACAGAGTAATAGAGTTTACAACACTATACGGATACTAAATAACAATCTATTAATCTATACAAATCTGGAGTATAGATTATGTTTGGTGTCACAATATCTCCAAAAATAAATTGTCTAGCAACTCCATTTGTACACTCGAAGATGTACTCCCAAAAAGGATGCCCCTACCGGCACCTAGCTCCACTCAATTTTTTGGAGCCCCACTATGACAATCACCTGATATACATGTCATTTTAATAAAAAAGTGTTAGGCTTAATGTCTATTGAGAACAAACATTTTAAATAAGAAAAACCATTAAACCTTTGAAAGCGATAAATAAAACTTTGTTCAAAACTGTATTGTTTACTCTTTTCTTATACTCACACTTGTTCGGGGGAGAACACGGGTTTAGGGATAACAAGGGAGACCTGCTATGGCACTAACATCAACTAGATTAGATCTTTAGTCAGTGCGTGTTAAGCTCAACCAAATTAGATCTATCACTCGATATTTATAATGCAAACAAGTTCAACCAAATTAGATCTAAAAACCGACTTTTATGCCTATGGATCCACTACATTAGTCTTAGATTTTAAAACATCAAACTAGATGTATTAACCATTTCCCAACACAAAATCTTTGTATGATAAATATATCTCATCCAAAACCTTTTCTCCAAAACTAGGTCAAAATAGCATTTAGTTCCAAAATCGATAATACTTTGAAATCCACCAATATAGAGAGTTTAAAACCATTCCTCATACTCATTTTAACATTTCAGGTGAAATCTCTAAATGTCTCAAGTTGACCTAATTTACCAAAATCCACCAAATGTAAAATACTTGATAAACCATCTTGTAGGAAGTAAAATACATCATTTTGACAGGTATAAAGTTTTATAAGGATGAAAGAATGAACTCACAAGATAGGGCTTGAGAAACCCTAGAAAGATCCCCCAAAATGTTGAAGATAATGTAGAGCACTTGAAGGCAGGAACACTAGCTTTAACCCTTGAGTCCTACTTGAATCCTTAGAGTGGAAGAGGAGTAAATGCAGAATGTAGGGTAGATTTTAGGTAATAAATGTTCCAGAATAGGTCTTAGGGTAAACTATGGAGAGAAATTCGTGTTGAAAAGTAACTTGGGTGAAAAATGAGGCAAAACCTACTTAAAATGGTTCACCAGTATCAGGTAAGGTTCCGAGCTACATTTCAGACGCCTTAAGTAGCCTCATGAGCCGCCCGACCCTAACAAGTCACCCAAACGGATCCCGGGCGCCATTTCGTGCGTCGTATGTAGCCCCACATGCCACCCGACACTAGGTTGTCGTCTAAAAATGACCCGGACGCCTATTCACGCGCCATAAGTGGCCTCACAAGTCGTCCGTGCTAATGAGGTTGTCTCATAGTTGGTTATGCCGCTGGGAATGCGGGTGTAGCCACTTGGCCACCCGCCCGGTCGTCTGATGTCGTTCCAACAGCTCTTGGTGCGGCTAGGAGTACGGGTATGGCCGCTTGGTCACCCGCCCAAGCATCCTAAGTTACCCAGAAGTCCCTAATTTGAATCTAAATGTATCTAATCCGAAACACTTCATAAACCAACCCTTTAATCTCCAAAACAACGTTTGAAACACCAAAATCGCTCAAACATTTCATATTTAAACCGAATAATTAATTGATCTATAAAAATGAGCCTTACAAGAAAATTGATTCTTTTCTTAGAATTTTTCGGGTGTTACATAAGGTGTTTAAGATATGTTACTATTTGTTAAGGCGTGTTAAAGTTTTCATGGTTAATGTGTTTTACCATGAGTTAGGGGGTGTCAAGATTACAGGTTAAGATGTATTATGGTTTTTGTCTTAATATATGTTAAGATTGTGGGCTATCACAATTCTGAACAATATCGACAAAACATGTATATATTTTGAGTGGTTTCTTATTGACACTAGAATCATATTAGCAATTCTTATGTTTCCTTCTACGATGTATTACAAATGATAATTCATGGGGCGCCAAGAAACGTATGTGCATATATATATATATATATAGGGTTGGGTTCACGTGAGACTAGCCTGTTTCCGTGAGACCACTTTTTTACTCTTGAAACTTCACAGCAAAAACACTATGAAGCTTACTTTCGTTATGAAGGTTTTCAAGGTTTTAAAACTCGTCTGATATGAAAGGTATACAAATCCTTTATAAGGCAACTTTTGTTCTCCTCCCCAACCAATGTGAGATCTTTCAAGTAGCATCATCGGTGGTGGTTTGCAAGCATTGGAGTGCCATGTCTTCTACTCTAATTGCTGATAATATGAACATTCTATTTGGGGTCATCTCTGTGTGAAAGATAAGCCCTTTCTTTGGATGATAAAGCTTGAAAATTCTATCTGTAATGAGGACTGCCTAACCTTTCTCCTGCAATTGACATAAACTCAACAAGTTATTGCAGAAGTCCGGTACATAATACATATTAGTGACTATGTGTGTATCGCCATCAATCTTTAACCGTACATCACCCATCCCCATCACTAGCATCCGGTAGTTATTTCCAAGCTTTACTTTATGCCAGAAATTTCCGGTAAGACGAGAGAACCATTGCTTGTTGCCACACATGTGATTACTGCATCCCAAATCGAGGAACCATACGTCATTGTTGTTTGTATTATGGAAAAGGGCCATAAGCAACATGTCTTCTTCTTCATCAAACTCAACATAGTTAGCTCTCTTGTTCCAAAATGGACACTCATATGAAAAGTGACCCAATTGATGGCATGTGTAGCACTCCATAGTAGCCTTGCTCAATGACCTACCTCTTCCTCTTCCACGAAACGTATAGGAGTTTTTTCTTGCTTCTCGGCCATCGTCTGTGATCTTCAACACTTGCTCCACGACTCCTATTGTACTCTTCTTAAACTTATGTTCATGCATAAGCAAAGAGCTTTGTGGAGCATCAATAGTAAGAGTCTCGATATCCTTCGACTCCTCAATGGAACAAACAATGTAATTGAAGTTCTCAGTGAGGGTCCTTAGGATTTTCTCCACTATTTTCGCATCCGGCATGTCTTCTCCACAATTCCTCATGTGGTTCGCCATGACCATTACCTTTCCGAAGTAGTCCGTTACTGATTCTCCCATCTTCATCTCTAGCAGTTCAAAGTTTCTCCTTAAGGTTTATAGTTGCGCACGTTGAACCCTAGCATTCCCTTGGTATTTTGTTTTCATGGAATCCTACAATTGCTTGGATGTCTCCTTTTGCGTAATCGTCTTCAAAATGGTTTTGTCGATAGAGCTAAACAAATAATTTTTGGCCTTAAGATCTTTCAACACTACTTCTAGGGCCTTCTGTTGCACAACGCTTAGGGTTACACCGGTCGGTGGCATGACAAAGCCCTTTTGTACTACACTCCAATACTCTTTTGATCTTAGAAGGTTCTCCATGATCAAACTCCAATGATCATAGTCTCCGTCAAACTTAGGAATACTTGGTTGCCCATTACTACTCCTTTCTGCCATCTTCTCTCTGACTACTTGCACTCCTACTCTTTTCTCTCACACAAGTTAGGCTTCTTTTAAAGCTCTGATACGAGATGTTATGCTCTGAAGTAACAACACAGAGAAGTATTGAAAGACTTCGATGATTTATTAAGCAAAAGAAAGGATGTATAAATAGCCAGTACAGCTGTATCAACTAACCCAAAAACTAGGAAATTAAAAAAAGAAAAAAATAGACTAAACCAAACATACTGACTCCTAAACTTTAGGAACTTATTCAAACCATCTACTGACTTGGTCAGGCACAACAAAATGGATATATGTAATCAATTTTTAAAAATGCGATGATTTATTTATTAGAAAATGTGTAGGGACTTAATCAATAAAAATTCGAAAGTTTAATGGTTTTTTCATTTAAAATGAAAAAGTTTGTAGGGTTTTATGAACTTTTCCCTTTTTTTTAAAGGCAGTTAACACACTCACACATCCTTTCCCGGGGTATCCGGACTTCCACTTAAGGGTGCCACCCGACTAATCTCCATCGCCCATGAACCAGCCCTATAGACTGGCCCATGAACTCGCCCATGATCCGGCCCAAAGGACCGGCCCATTAGCTAGGATACCTCAGAATTGTCAGTTGCGGGGTTCGAACCCTCGCCAACCAGGGATACCATCCACCGACGACTTAGGATGTTACATCCACCCGCTATTAAATGGAAAACATATATTATTTTATAAACTACAGTTATTAGAATAAAACTGACTTTATAAAACGTCTAGAATGTATGTGTCATAATAGAATGTTTATAGAACTTAAGTTTATAGGACAAAGGATAAATTTAGTTGTTCCTGTTATATGGAAAATTAAATTTACTTTATTTCGGTTACTTTAAAGACATAATATATTTTTTAAATTTATTTTAATTGTATTAAATACATAATATATTTTTCAAATTACTGATTTAAAAAAACAATTTCTAAAACAAAAAGCACAACAAACTATTTTCTATTTTAATAGAATATCTAGTTAAAATATATAAGAGGACGAAAGAAGAGAAATTAGAGAATCCACGGTGGTGGAACCTCTAACAGCATCTCCAACAGTATCTCAATTTTTTTTCAAAATGGAGATAAAAAAATAAAAATCTATAAAAACAATTGTATTCATCTCCAACAGCATCTCTATTTTGGAGAATGCAACATATATTAAAATATTCAACATATTAATAAAAATTTAAACTAAATCTTTTATTATCGGTGGAAGGGTGAGACTATGAATAAAATAATAATTTTTTTCACATGGTAATCATTTTTGGTGTAATTTCCGAATATGGAGAAAAAAAGTCTTCTATCTAATATTTTCCTCTATTTTGAAGAAACTTTTAAATATGTTGTTGGAGCATATTTTTAACCTAAAATCTCCATTTTTCTCATTTTCTCCATTTTGGAGATGCTGTTGAAGATGCTCTAAGAACCTTACTTGCCATATTTTTTCCTTCCACATCATTGACACATAACAAAGCAAAAATTTTCATAAAACTCTTCAATAGAGGTTCTTACAAAAACTCAACTTTCCTTGTTTTTAATTTATAAAATATAATTTTATTTTTAGATTATTATATGAATTTAATATATGTATATATTGTAAAATTAAAAAAAAAATTCAAATCAAATTTATTAATTTTTACTTTTCTATATTAATTTTAATTTGTTAATTTATATGTTTTGTTAACATATTTGCAAACTAATTAAAACATAAACATAATTTTATATTGCAACTAAAAATGTAAAATTACAAAAATATTAATTTTTATATAAAAAGTAACACTAAATAACAAATATTAATATAGATCACTCATATCTCAATTCGACCAAATATGTTCAACCAAGTCGAATCGAAATGAATAATAAAATGAGATAATTAAAAAAACTTGTATAAAATTTTACAAGAAACGAAAAATAAAACAAAATTAAAAATATTATATTATAATAACTATTTTTATGTTTTTTTATCAATTTTAACTTATGTATTTTAAAGATTTAATAAATAAAATAGTTAAGAAATAATGAAAATAATAAATTAAATAATAAAAGAAAAGGAAAATATGAAAGAACCCGGGTTCTTGTTCAAGCGTCTGGGTTCGAATAAGAACTTGTGACTAGACAAAAACCTATGTCCCACAGTGGAGGTTCTTGTAAAAACCCAGGGGCGGACCTGTGTGGTGGCTTACGGTGGCACGTGCCACCGTATTATCTCTCCGTCGAAGGGTAAAAAAATTTAGTTTGTGAATGGTGCAACCGAATCGTTTTAGAAGGTGTTACAGTATGATGTTAAGAAGTTCAAGAAGGTGCAACTGTACATTATAATCAATCAAAAAACAAAAAACAAAAAACAAAAAAAAACTCTTGAAATCAACCGAAAAAACCGAAAAAACTTTCGAAATCAACCAAAAAACCGAAAAAGTTTTTCGAAATCGATAAAAAATACTTAAGAATCTCTCGAAATCAAACAAAAAACTTAAAAAATCTTTCGAACCGGTGGAAATAGGCTAAAAACACATCGAGCGATATTGAATCTTAGTAAAAACATGAAGAAACGTCGATAAAAACTGTGCTTTTGATAAATATTTTTTGACTATATTATATGATGCCACCGTATAAAAAAATTATGGATCCGTTCCTCTAAAAACCCCAAGAAGAACCTTCACAGGAACCTTCATTTTGGATACTCTTAAAGCATCTCCAACAAATTATCTATAATTTCTCCAAAATGGAGAATTAAAAGACAAAATCTTCAAAAAAAATTACATTCATCTCCAACAAATTCCCTATAATTTCTTCAAAATAATATTAAAATATTATTTCTCTTTTTAAATATTTATTTTTCAAAATTTTATGTTGGTCATTTCATTTGGTAATTATTTTTGGAGTTAACTCCATATTTGAAGAAAAACTCACTTTTTCTCTTACTTTCTCCATTTTAAAGATGATTATAGAAAAGTATTGCAGCAAAATATTTGCTCAAAATCTTTATTTTCTCCATTTTTTTTATTTTAAATAATCTATCGGGATGCTTTTATGAGCTTGTAATTAATGCATAAAATGTGTTGTCACGTGAGAATTTCATGCAAAACGTGAGGCACCTGCAATTCGTTTGCCACGTTAAATTCTACCTTCTGGAGGATGTAATTTACACATCTACTGATCTACCCTTCATGCTTGATGTTAATATGATATTACATTTGAATTCGTTATTATGAAGAAAAAAGAAATAGTTTCTTAGTTACTTATTAATTACTGTTTATTAAGTTCTTAAATTTTTTAAATAAATAAACCATTGAATTTTTTAAATTTAAAATGCTTAAATACTTAAAGTTTTTTAACAATTAAATCAGAAAACTATTAGTAACTGGCTTTAGAGGTGCTCCAAATACCGATCAACCCAACCAACCCAATCCAAATAAATTGAACCCGAGGTAGTTGATGTAAAAATAGGTCTAACCGCATCTATTGAGTTGGAATCGGGTTGAGATATTTGAACCCAACTCAATCAGATTAACCTGATGCCTTTATATACTAGAGATTTGTTAGTTTGTTACGATTGTTAAGTATTTGATTAACATATGTACATTAATTAAACCAACCCGTAATTAGATATATATATTCAAAATTATATTACAATTTCAACCGTTATTTACTTTCTTATTTGCATGAATTATGAACCTTTTTAGAATTTGTTAGACTTTGTTATATGCTCTCATTTTAATTTTACTTCGTTTAAACAAAACGCTTAGTAAGACCATAAAATGATGTATCCAAATTTCAATTTGATCAACCCGACCAACCCGTACGTTTGGGTTGGGTTGGGTTGATATTTGTTAAACCGCAAACATTGGGTTGGGTGTGTTCAAATGCCTTCAACCCAGCCAACCTAAACCATGAGCAGCCCTAACTGGCTGGGAATGTTTAAAAAAAACTAAATCAGTTTCCCGTTCACAAACCTTTTGTTATTCAGATACCTCCTACCCAACAATGGCATTTCTCCCTCCCGCCACCTCTTGGCCACTGCTATCGATCTCCCTTTTTTAATCTATTTTTTGTCTTTTGATTCTTCTTTTGTAATGACAAATTAGTAGAGTATGTACTAATAAACAAAAACAAAATCGAAAAACAAAAAGCCGATCAGAAAAAGGGAGATCAATGGTAGATGCTAACAAGAGTGATGAGAGGTAATACATACTAGAGAGCTGATGACAATGGGGTGATGGGTAGCGAGGGGCTTGACATTTGGTTTGGGAATAATAAAACTGATTTAGATTTGTTTCCTAGTTTAGTACTTTCCTAGCCGATTACAAATAAATCTTTTGGGTTAAAAAATGGAAGTAACCAATTTCAAAGAGCTCGATGATTTATTTATTCAAAGAAAAAATGTGCATGAATTTAATTATTTAAAATAGAAAAAATACAATAATTTATTCATTCATTCAAAATAAAAGTTTTGAAAAGTTTATTGGGTTTTTACTTTGCTTAAAAGTTGTCAAGATGAATTTTACTTATCTTTTAAAAAATATCCTTGTTTATAAATTTTTTAAGGATGATTTAGTACTTTAGCTATTAGTCATATAAATATTGTTGGACAGTGGAAAACAAATTTGAAAAAAAACGAGACCAACTTATTTGATTTCTTAGGGAAAAAGTAAAAAAAAAACCAAGGAACTATTCGATTTTGAAGGATTAAGTATTTAAACTTTCTAAAATCGGTTAAATACATCTTTGTAATATGTAAAAACAGGTTAATGGGATCAGAGGCGGAACCCCATAGGTAGACCTGGCAAAAACTGACACGACACGCTAACCCGACACGAACTCGACACGAATTAAACGGGTTTGGGTAATAGATTTCAACCCGTTTAAGTAAACGGGTTGACACGATATTACACGAGAGTTAAACGGGTAAGGTCAGGGTCAAAATTTTCAACTCGAAAATGACCCGAATAACCCGTTTATATTAGGCCCCTTTGGCCCTTAGGCAAATAACATCAACAAATCACAGTTTATACTAAATAATAATAATAATAAAAAGTGATTGTACATTCCGTATAAGACCTAACAAAAACTGGCACAACATGCTAACTAGACACAAATGAAACGGATTTGGGTAATATATTGACCAATTTAAGTAAACGAGTTGACACGAAAATTAAACGGGTTGACACGACACGACATGAAAAATAAACGGGTCGGGTTAGGGTTAGGAACTCTCAACCCGTTTAACTTTGAACCCGACACGCCACGTTTGTTTGCCAGGTCTACCCATAGGGGCCTTTGGAGGCCATGGCCTCCCCGTCTTTTTTAGTTAAATACTGAACATGAGCTACAAAGATGTATGTGGTACCTAGCCCGGTTGGTTAGTTCTTTGTGGCCTCCTGCTCAAGGTCATGAGTACGATTCCTTTTCTCTGCACTTTCTGTTTTTCTTTTCTATTTTTTCATTTTTAACCCACTACATATTATATATAAAGATGTTTCAAGTCCGTTCCCTGCACTTTTTCATTTTATAATTTTTCCACCATTTCCTTGCACATTTCATTTTGTCATTTTTCTATCACTACATTTTAAATCATTAACATCAATTATATACAAAGATTAGTTTTTAAATAATATAAAGAAATAGTATTTAAGTTGATATATAGACTATAGTATTATATTACTAATATAAAAGTTATTTTATTAGTTCATAATAGTACAAAAATATAACAAATCTATATTAGTATTTCCGGTTAATAGTTTAAAGGTTCTGAGTTTTATGAGTCATTTATCCCAACATTTATCTGGTAAATGCTTACTAATAAGTTAACAATCACTTACTTTGCTGGATAATATTTTTACTCTATCAAAACCTCATATATGCAACAAGTTACCCAATAAGTTCTAACTAGATAAAAATCGTTACCTTTACTTACCGGGTAAGACTTTTGGTCCTGACCACACAAAAACCCAACAAACTATCTGATTTTAATTATTAAGTCCCTGATTTTTTTAACAAATAAATCCCTAAAAATTTAACAAATAAATCCTAAATTTTTTTACCAAATAAACTTTGAACTTTTTTAAATAAATAAATCTCAAACTTTCTTTTTAAAGAAACAAAATCATGAACTTACTTTTGAAACAAATAAATTCGGAACTATTTGGAACAAAAAAAACGTGTACAATTTCTCTCACCGATAACAAAGTACAATGAACCAATTAAAATAGACAAATAATATCATTTCGAGTACTAATCTAAAGCATACCAAAGTTATTTCTTAAAGCATAAATTAAGTTCATTAAACTTAATTTTATATGAATAAATATTTTTATATGTATCTATTTATGTTTTAGGCATTAATTTTGTATATTTCAGAATTAGTAATAGAAGCGGGATAATTTTTCTCTGTTTAATTGGTTCATTGTACTTTGTTGTCGATGAGAAAAATTGTATAAATCTTTTTGTTCATGATTTTGTACCAAAAAAGTTTCGGATTTTTGTGTTCAAAATTAAGTTCATGCTTTTGTTTTTTCTTCAAAAAAAATTTGGATTTATTTGTTCAAAAAAAATTCAATAATTTATAAGGAAAAGTTTAGAGATTTTTTTTGTTTAATAAGTTCATTGAATTATTTTTGTTAGTGAGAGAAATTGTATACATTGTTGTAGGATAAATGTGTAATCGTCAAAAGGATGTGACGATATAAATAGAGATAGACATAAAGGTGTAGAGTTATCTATGGAGTAAATCTCATTCCATGATTATCATTATCTCCATGTAATCCTCTCTATTTAAAAGGCTTATGATTAATCAGAATTATACATTTTTTCTCTCTATTTCTTGTTGTTCTATTTAGTTTTTCTTTTAACACGTTATCAGCACGCAAGCTCGGAAATTAGCTTCTAACTGCCGCTCTCTAACGCCGCTAAACTCTTGCCCAGCATTGGCTGCCACTGTAGAACAACTTGCATATTGCTACTTCAGTACAAGTACGCATCTTTATTCTCACAGTCTATTACATTTTGGGCTAATTGTACCATTGCTTACTGTGGATGAGTATAATCTAATATTTGATTTTTAGTTTCCGTCGCTGTAACACCCGGAAATTTTGTATTCAAATTAATGAATTTCGCATCCTATTATCCTTATAGTTGGCTATTCGGAGTGTTTCAAGTGAGTAATGTTGGGTTGTATTGGAGTAGAAGAAAGGAAACGAAACCAAAAGTGATAGTGTGTTCGGTACACTCCTGGCTATTATGACAGGCGATTATGCCATGTCATAATCGGTAGGGCATAATCGCAGAGAAGGGATTTCAGGCAAAAAATTAGAACTCGCGGTACAAAACGAGCGATTATGACATGGCGATTATGCCATGTCACAATCGCGAAGGCATATTCGCCCGGATGCCCCAAAATTGTATTTTAGGCCATTTTCAGCTATCTTCCTCTCATACATAAACCACACTCGTTTTTCTCTGCAAGTTTTCTCCCAATGGTGATTTTAGGGCATTGATTTCTCCCATCTACTTCATCCCAAAACATTTATTGCACCTTAGAGATTGAAGATTCAAGGGTTTAACTTCAAGGGATTGTGATCTTCATCCTTCTCCACCACATTCCACTATCTACCTCATTCTAGGGATTTCTAGGGTTTTCTCCAAACCCTAGCTTGTGAGTACATTTCCAACTTTTCTTACAACTTAATACATGTTATAAATGTTGTATTTACTTCCTTTAAAGTTTATAATTCCATTATTTAAGCTTTTGGTTAAGTTTGGAGGATTTAGGTCAAAATGAGGAATTTGGGGATTTTGATCTTGGTTGTAAAATGAGTATTATAAATGGTTTTATCTTACTTGGAAATGTTTCTAGATTAGAAAATCTTTGATTTTTGAACTAAAATTATTTGACCTAATTTTAGTTAAAGTTCATAATTTCAAAGGGAAACTTTTATGTTAAGGTTTCGATACTCGAAAACTATCACTATGTCTTGTTTGATGTAGTTGAATTATAGACTAGTATGTAATGGATCCGTAGGCATTTAGTCGGTTTTAAGACGGGATTGTTGTTCTTGTTCGGATACGTTGGAGTCATTAAGGGCCTGGCACTTATTGTGTTGTTGGTTTTTGCCAACTGCCATTGACTTTTACGTACGTGCTAAATTAGGGTCATCGAGGGCCTTGCACTTATTGTGTTGTTGGTTGTTACCAATTGCCATTGACCCTAGCACGGGCTTTAATTGGAATTATCGAGGGCCTTGCACTTATTGTGTTGTTGGTTGTTGCCAATTGCCATTGGTTCCTTTGTTAAGCTAACATCGAGTGGTGAGTAATTATATATCCGTCACCAAAGATGGTATAACCGGGTCTCCTCCGGTTATTTTTAAAAGAACCTTTCTTACCAAGAGTAAGCTTTCATGTTAATTTAAATGGTATAAACTCTTTCGCTCTTTTAATTAAATAGTTTTACGGCTCTATCCATTTAACTGTTTGTTTTCACTAGGCGTAAGCGTAACACTTTTTCTTAAATGCCATGTTTAGCAGGTGATCGTGTTAACGGGCTCCCTAGAGCGGAGTGGAGCATTGTGCCGGTAGAGGCACCTTTTTGGGATTACACTTTCAAGTGTAAATATTGGAGATACTAGTAACATGTATTGTGAGGATATTAGTGACACCCAAATATAATCTATATTCCGGATTTTGTATAGATTAATACGTTGTCATTTAGTATTCGTTTATTGATGTTAACTCTGTTACTTTCCCCATCTTATGGGTGATCCATATATTTTAGTTTTATTCCGCAATTTAAATTTCGGTTTAAATTTACTCTAATTTTTAGGGTGTTACAATCGCCATCCACACACATCACGTATTAAAAAGTATTTTACATCCTTAGAGTTCCTGTTGTGTTTATCAAATTTTGATTTATTTACTGTTGTGTTCATCAATTTCTTTTACATAACATGCTTAATGTAAGAAAAAAAGATATGTAACATCCCTCGAAGCTTGTTTTTTTTTAACCAATGGTAAGACAGAAAAAGAAAATCATAAGCAAAGAAGGGACTAAGAGAACCTAGATTTGTCCTTGAGTTTTTATTATTTTACTGTAGAGAACGAGATAATTAGGCGCACTCATATACGAAAAAGTGAATAGCGGAATGTTTAGGGTTTTGAAATAAATAAATAAAAGTTGTTTCCACCATTTGATTGAGATAAGATTGTTGTCTTGTTTTTAATTTATTTATATATAATACTTGTATAAGTTATTTTAACTCAAATGAGTTTTGGTGACATTTGTTCGGTTATAATGGCTATGGAGTATTAGATGCATAATGTGTATATGCCATATTTATTGGATATTACTGCTTTGGTACGCTTGTCATTCCATTTGTGGTCATGTAGGTGTAGACTATAATGCATTGGATTCATAGGCATGTGAGTCAGTCGCATTGTTACTAGAGGAGTTTTGATGTTCTCATTTTGAGAACACATGTCATGTAGGCATCATGGTAGTCGGTATTGCAAAGAGGAACCCATGTGGGTTGGGCTCCCAGACTTTAATAACCCTAATTAACTAATTATGCTAATTGGAGGTTTGGGGCTTGGAAGGTTTATCCTAGGAGTGTTAGGGCTCAAGCCCATGGTATTTAAATGAAGAGATGGAAAAGTTTTCCTCTCATTACTTTTACAATTGTGAAAATTCAGCACAAATGTGTATGTGTGTGTGTGTATTTACGTGAAAGGCAAGCAAAAGGGATTTAAAGGGCTAAGTATTTTGGTGAAGAAGGCAAGATTATTGGAAGCAAGCATTGAAGCTCTATTGAAGATTCATCTCCTTAAGGTATATTTCATGCTCTTCATAACTTGTATTCTCCATTAATGGAGTTTTGTTTGGTTCTAAAAGATTGGATTCCTATGTTGAGGTTTAAGAATGGATTGGGTATTTGGATTCCAATATTAGAATGTAATGTATGAATTCAATCAATGATTTCTCATTTAGAAACTCACCGTTGTTTTGTTTTCAATCTTATGGGTTTTGAGCTAGAGTTCTTTAATTTGGGTTTCCATTGATTTGATTAGATTGTTTTAATCTATTCTTGATCGGGGATTGATGTTAGATATGGTTTAGATTATTAATTTCATCACTTCTAAGACTTTTAGACCTTAAAATCAGTGTATAAGGAGTTTGGATGAGTTTGGCTTTGAGGATTTTGGGTGCAAAACTCGTGAAGTGAAACAGCCACGAAAGCGTTGTATGCGAGTACAAACCCGCCAAAAACCCGCTTTTTCCTCTGTTTGGGAAATTTTCGGTTTTCGTTCCGTTCGTCGTTAAGGGTTAGATGCGAGGCATAGTTTGGGGGTTTGTCTTAGGGATTATAAGAGATATTTTTTAGGATGTTTAAGATGGTATTAACACCATTTTTATGACGTCTAATTTAGGTGTTCGGTGTGGATTAAGTAGCCGTTTTAGTGTAAAAAGCGGTGTGTAGTATCTCAGGTAAGTTCCCTTGACTTTCAAACTACATTTTAGCAATAGCATTATATGCTATACTGATTATGGTAATTAAATTCGTAAGCATGCTATATTTCATTAAGTAATGTTTTATAAATTGCTTGGTTGAGATGGTGAGATCATGATATATGTGGTTCCTTGGACATGCATAATAGTTGTAGTGTACCTTGAGACTTTGCAAATCTCTTGGGAGTTAATATCCGTGTACCTCGAATTCATTTCATGGGTACATTAGAATGGGCACCATTTGGGGCCATCTATTAGAGTCGCATGGGGAATTGTACGAACATATAGCTTAGTTGCATGGGGAATTGTGCGACAAGTGTTGGTCTACGACTATTGTGCATGATCCAGTTTGTGAGTTTCAATAACTCCATTATTTAAACTGTTGTTTATAACTATATCTTTGTGGGGAATTCACTAGAACTTTTGGTCTACCCCTCACTTTCAAAAACTAAAACCATTTCAGGTAAGGCTTTGGGTAAGGGATCGTCTAAAGGAAAAGGGAAGATTTGAGACTTGTTAGCGATGTTGAGAAGACTTAGTTTTGTTAGTAAATAATATTTCTTAGTTGTGGAAATTTTACCCGTGGTAAACATTGGAATGTAATAGATTTTAGAATCATTACTTATTGTTGGTTTATGATCATGGTTTATTGCTTTATGTGATATTGGTTTGTTACAAATGGTATCAGAGCCATAGTTTAAGTGAGTTAGGTGACCTTGGGGTACCTATTCTTAGACTATGAGTTAGGGAAACACGGCTGAGAAATAGGGGACCATATGACTAAGATCTTTACAGGAAATTTGATAATAGGGTAGTAAGAACTAGCAGGTAAGGTAAATTTGTAATTACACTTGGCCAATGTAATTGTGAATTTATAGTTGCATGTGCGTACTTGTTTTACCTTATTTCATTTGAACTGTTGTTTAAGTTCTATGTGTTATGTTTTCGCAGAAAAGAAATACGAAAACTCGACCATCCAGGAGTAGAAACACTCCAACTGTAGGACCGGACTCGTCTAGGCTGGAAGAGAATGGGCCTTTGGAGCCGAGGGGTGCATTCATCACTCAAACTTGTTACGGTTTAAATTAATTGTTTCAAAATAAGGAAATTGTGCCTTAATGTATATATGGCAAGTGTATAATGTCATTCTCTTTATTCTCTTATATCGTGTAACCCTTTCATATAAATAGGAGTCTTAGGGTCATTGTCTAGGTCCGTAAGAATAGATCAAGTCGATATTCAGAGCTAATTAGAGAGAGAGCCGATATATTATTAATATTGTAATCGACATTATAATACAAGTGAGATATCCGACTTCGGATCTTCATCATATTCTTGTGTTATTCGTGTTATTTAATTAAATCATTCGTACTTGATCATTATCTGTGATCCACAATTGGTATCAGAGCCTCACGATCTGAGTTTTGATTTGATTCTAGTTGACTTCGAAAAATCAAGGTATTAATCTCGATTTATGTTTTCCTGTTCAAAACTTATCGATCCAAGCTTCCAAAGCCTGGATCGACATAGATTTTATCGCAAGATACATATATATATATATATATATATATATATATCGACAAGATTTTTTTTATCGCACTCGTGTATTTCGACATATTTTATGTCGCACCTTTAATATCAACAAGTTTTAAAAAATTTCTTTTATCGATATTCTGGTTTTAAATTACTACAGTTTATTCTGAGGTACTTTTGTTTCTCTTGTACAAAAGAAAACTCAAGAACTCTGACTCCTACAGTTTTTCTAGTTTAAAGGTTCTCAAGTACACACCATAAACTTTAGAAATTTACTTTATCTTGAACTTATTGGAGACTCGGGAACTTACATCTTCTCTTCCATAAAAAGACTTGTTCTTTTTTGTCGATGAAGGCTTCGTTCCTACTCTTCAATTTTTCAAAGTAAAGATAAAACGAAATTTCGATAAACTGTCTTTCAATTTTTTATCACGTCCTTTAGACCCGATAAGAATTCTTGTCGACTCCATTAAACCCGATATAAAATCTTGTCGACTTTCTTTGACCCGATATAAAATCTTGTCGACTCTCTTTGACCCGATATAAAATCTTGTCGACTCTCTTTGACCCGATATAAAATCTTGTCAATCATTCTTTACCCAATAAGTTTTCTTGTCGAGTTATCTTAACCCGACATAAATTCTTATCGCATCATGTTGTATCGACAACTTTTTCTGTCAAAATCAAGATTTTATTTTATTTTTAAAAGAACTCTTAGAATTTTTTCAAAACTCCTCGATCGAGATCACTCTGTCAAATACAATGACTTCAGCGAAGCAATATCCATCGGTTCGGACACAAAACCCCCAATTCTTTTTCTAGGCGAATACTCTCAATGGAAGGATAGGTTTCTAGACTTCATTGAACGCCATGATTACGCGGATGAAATCAAGCGCTCCATTACTGAAGGTCCTCCACCCATCTTCTATCAAGACTTTCCTGCCATGCCACATCCTACTCCTCCTCTTCCAGCCCGAAAAGGGATCAAACCCAAGTCTGCCTATGATGATAATGAGAAGAGAATTACAAAAGGTGATCAACTCGCACGATCATACCTCCTTATGAGCATCCCGAATGAGATCTATATGAGCATAAATAGCCACAAAAGAACTGCCAAAGAGATGTGGAAAGAAACTGAAAAATTCATGCTCAGCACAAAGATTGGGACTCAACTAAAGATCACCAATTGTATCTCACAATATGAAGAATTCAAGGCAAAAGAGGGTGAAAGTCTCACGAATACTTACACTCGTTTTGTTCAATTAGTAAACGAGCTAAGTAAAAACGATATTCGTAAGACAAAGATCGAGAACAACGTGAAGTTTGTAAGTAATCTTCAATCGGAATGGCGTCGCTTTGCCAATCAAATCAAACACAGCAAATTTCTCGCTGAACTCGATCTTCACGAAGTGTACGAAACCCTACAACAAGACGAAGAGGAAGTACTTGAAGCTATGGGGGCAAACAACAAGATCAAAAAGACTTCCAATCCAATCGCTCTAGTAGCAAAAGAAAGCTCAACTTTATCCTAAAGAATAGATGTGCTGTCACTGACGGAAATGATAAGCTTGCCCTCTCTGGCAAAAGAGTTGAAAACGTATATGTCATAAACATGAATAGTTCTCACTCTGAGAACGTGTGCTTCATCTCTAAAGCATCCACACACATATATTGGTTATGGCATAAAAGACTCTCTCATCTCAACTTTAAGACGATAAATGAATTGTCTCAAAAAGACTTAGTCAGAGACCTCCCTAATCACACATTTACAAAGGAATCTCTTTGTTCAGCGTGTGAGAAAGGAAAGCTGACAAAAGCCTCCTTCAGGTCAAAGCAAGTTTCTTCAGTGACCACTCCTCTTCAGCTACTCCACATGGATCTCTTTGGACCTGTCAATGTCCAATCGATCTCTGGGAAGAAATACACTTTGGTGATTGTTGATGAATACTCCAGATACACATGGGCGTTCTTCCTTCGATCCAAAAGTGATACCCCCAAAATGATAATCTCTTTTATCAAAAGAATGGAAGTGCTAAACAACTTACTTGTTCGTTCCATAAGAAGTGATCATGGTACTGAATTCAAAAATAGTACTTTGGTTAGTTTCTTTGAAGAAAAAGGCATCTCTCACAACTTCTCTTCAGTGAGAACTCCTCAGCAAAATGGTGTTGCTGAAAGAAGAAATCGAACTATAATCGAAGCAGCTCGCTCTATGCTCAGCGAATCTCGTCTTCCAACTCAATTCTGGGCTGAAGCTGTCAATACAGCGTGCTTTACTCAGAATCGATCCCTGATTGTTAAGCTATTCAAGAAGACTTCCTATGAATTATTTCATGGGAGAAGACCCACTCTGAAATATCTTCACATTTTTGGATGTACGTGTTACATTCTGAATGACAGAGATCATTTGGGTAAATTTGATCCCAAAGCTGATGATGGTATATTTCTTGGATACTCCTCTGTATCTAAGTCTTTCAGAGTATTAAACAAAAGAAGACAACATGTTGAAGAATCTATGCATGTCAACTTTGATGAATCTCGTCCCATTCATCCTTCTCAAAATCTTGATGATGATGAAGAATTGAATGCTTGGATGGAATCTCATTATGGAGAACCTGAAACATACTTCAAAGAATCAAACTCCCCGATGCATGTGATGATGAAATCCCTGTAAACTCAACAAGTAACAATCATCCATCTTCAGGGATAAATGTTACTCCTTTAAATCAGATTCCTGTTGCTGATTCATCTCTTGGAAATTCCTCTGTGAATAACCAAACCTCTTTTGAAAATCAATCCCCTGAATTGATTCTAAATGAAGTACCTATTGCTGAAACAAGTCCTATTCCAGAGTCTGAAGAACAGGTCGCTGAATCTGCTGTTGATCTCTCTCCTCAACCACCAGCTCAGCGATGGACTGCAAACCATCCAATAAATCAGATTATTGGTGATCCCACTGCAGGTATCAAAACACGTAGAGGTACAGGTAATATCTGTCTTTATGTTAACTTCATTTCTCTCTCTGAACCTAAAAAGATAGATCAAGCTATCTCTGACCCTGGCTGGGTTTCAGCAATGCAAGAAGAACTGACTGAATTTCGTAGAAATAAAGTTTGAAATCTTGTTCCTAGACCCTCTGATAAAACCGTCATAGGAACCAAATGGGTTTTCAGAAATAAGCTAGATGAAAACGGGACTATAATTCGCAATAAAGCTAGACTTGTTGCTCAAGGTTATAGACAGGAAGAAGGAATTGATTATGATGAAACCTTTTCCCCTGTAGCTCGTTTAGAAGCCATAAGACTCTTTTTAGCTTATGCTGCCCATAAAGACTTCAAAGTTTTTCAAATGGATGTTAAAAGTGCTTTTCTAAATGGAAAACTCAGCGAGAAAGTTTATGTTGAACAACCCCCTGGTTTCTCAGACCCTAACCACCCTGGTTATGTTTTTAAACTTGAAAAAGCTCTTTACGGGTTAAAACAAGCTCCTAGAGCTTGGTATGGTACCCTCTCTAAATTTCTTCTTAAAGAAAAATTTGTTCGTGGAAAAATTGACCAAACTCTGTTTTTAAGAAAATATAAAGGTCATACGATTCTCGCTCAGATATATGTTGATGACATTATCTTTGGTTCCACAAGACCCAAACTATGCACTCGTTTCGTTGCAAGAATGCAAAAACAATATAAAATGAGTATGATGGGTGAACTAACATATTTTCTAGGTTTGCAGATTAAGCAATCTGACAAAGGAATTTTATTTGTCAAAGCAAATATGTTAAAGACATGCTGAACAAATTTGACATGAATCAATGCTCAGCGATGAAGACTCCTATGGAGCCTCCTCTGACATTAAACAAGGATCCCAATGGGAAACCAGTCAATGTCACTGCTTATCGAGGAATGATTGGGTCTCTGCTGTATCTTACAGCGAGTAGACCAGACATCATGTACGCTACCTGTCTCTGTGCTCGGTATCAAGCTGAACCGAAGGAATCCCATCTAATCGCTGTAAAGCGAATCTTCAGATACCTGAAAGGAACTCCAAATCTTGGTCTCTGATATCCCAAAGGCTCAGGATTTGATCTTATTGGTTACTCTGACAGTCACTTTGCAGGTTGTAAGATTGATAGGAAAAGCACCACTGGTGGGTGTCAGCTGCTAGGTGGAAAGTTAATAAGTTGGACAAGTAAAAAGCAAAACTCAGTGTCCACTTCCACCGCTGAAGCTGAATACGTAGCAGCTGGTAGTTGTTGTGCTCAAATCCTTTGGATGAGAAATCAACTCAGAGACTACGATCTAAAGCTCTCTAAAATTCCTATATACTGTGATAGCACAAGTGCTATAGCAATTGCTAACAACCCTGTACTTCACTCCAAAACCAAGCACATTGAGATCCGATATCACTTTATCAGAGATCATGTGATGAATGGTGAAGTTGAGCTCCATTTTGTTCCTACTGAATATCAGCTCGCTGATCTTTTCACCAAGCCTCTTGATGAAACTAGATTCAATCTACTCATCAGCGAACTTGGTACGTTGAACGCTGAATAATTTGTTAATCAGTGACCAATAAAGGATTTCAAATAAAGCCTTCAAACTTTCCATTCTCTAAACTCTAATTCAGCGATATCTAGGCCATCTCCTCAGGTATTATCTTCTAATCTCTTAAAACTCCTCACTAACAATCCTTTATTATTAGTGATGAAGATTTTTCCAAAATTATTAATGATAAACCTTCCTTATGGATAACCATCATTATAATCTTTTAAAAATAAAAGAAAAGGACACGTCAGACCTTTTTCTGACACACGACGGACCACGACGTTTCCATTCCATCTCCTTTCTTGGAACGTGCGCTAGGTCATCATTTCTTTTTCAAAAAGCTAAAATCGTCGTTTAGCAATCCTTTCCTTCTCTCTCCTCATGCTATTTAAGCATTCTTTTTGCCTTACTTTGTTCCTTCCGCTTTCATAACTTCCCTAAAGGCAAAGGAAACTTTCGATTCTTCAAGCTTTCTCCAAGAACACCAAGAACACGCACTTGTGCGTTTTTCTTCTTCACACGTTTAAGGTTTGATCTAAACCTTATATCAAGAACTGGAAACAACTAGTTTCACCTTTCTTATCTTTTTTCTTTCTTAAAATCTATAAAATCTTGCTTTTAAAGTGAAAAGCTTTTTCTCTTTCAAAACCCTGTTCTTAGAACAAAATTATTTTTTTAAGTTTTATCATTTTCTATTTACCTTTAAATTTTTTTATTATTGCCAACAAGCATTTTGATATTGTTCATCAAAATACTTGTTTCTTTGCTCTTACATTTGGTACTTTTTATACCAAAACTCTGGTTTATACATTCATGTATTAAAACCATGATTTATCTCTTCGGTGTTGCCATTTTTCCTACAGAAATGGCCTCTGGTTCCAACGTCGCTGAAACTGCTACTGCTAACCAGTTGGTCGCCGCACCAACCTGTCAATTTGAGCTGGAAAAATCAACCTTCAAGCCATGCAATTACATTGCATTGGTGGACATTCCCTCTGAACGCCCTCGCCCGCGGACGCTGCAACCTTCCTCAAGGCGTGCCCTCTGATGTATGCCTTCGTCCACAACCCAGTGGGCATTGCCTCTCACCTTCAGGCTCTCTGGTACACGGCGAAATGTACCACTCTGAAAACAGACAAAGGCACTGTCCTTCCTGCTATTTCCTTCACAATCCCTGAACTTGGCTTCTTCGCCTTCTCAGCGGGGTTTGTACGCAAGGCGCTAAGACTCCCTCAGCGCAAGAAGAATGAGCAATGGGGTGCTGAACCAACAAAGCAACAGATAGATGCTTTCTTGGAATCCATTGGCTACAAATGGGAGAACCCCTTAGTGAAGACGGTGGGTTCAAAGCTGGTAAAGAAGCGACTCCCTGCTCGCTGGCAGTATATTTTCACCCAGGTCATTCATTGCCTAGGGTCCAAGGTTGGCTCCCACGATCAGGCGAGCAAACATTTTCAAGACCTTGCCTTTTCTCTCTGCACGGGTCATCCTCTGAACTACACTGACTACATCTTCAGCGATATATGCAGCCGCCTCAACGCCTCCACCAGACATCCTGTTATCCCTTACCCCCGTTTCTTCTCTACCATCCTTGAAAAGGCTTTCGGGGAGAGCTACCCGAAAGTCGGAGACTTTGCCTTCTCAATGGTAGGGAAGAAGTCCCTGGACCTGGAAGAACGTCCAGTTGATGCTCCTCTCACTCCCTATATGCTACAACTTATAGGAGCACCTCTTTTAGTGACCTCCTCGCTGCCCATCCCCTCAGTGAGTACCCAAGGCACTACTGCTGCTAAGAGGAAAACCCCCACTGATGGTCATAAGAAGACCATCGCCTCAAAGAAGCCTAAGAAGGTGGTCTCTCAACAGACCATCCTCTCTGATTTTGGTGTACTACAATCACCACCCTCATCCACAGCCACTCCAACGGTTTCTGCTGTTGTTGAGGCTTCATCAGCACTACCACCACCATCAGGGACTAAGGTTTCTGAAGGTGTTATAGCCAGCTCTGCTGAAGCTGGATCAGGTATTACTTTCACTGCCTTATCTACCTCTTCCATCTCTACTTCTTTGGTCCTCACATCAGCAAGTGACTCAGTGATAGTTGTCCCTATCTCTGATAATGCTGAAATGCACGCAGTCCAAACCTCAAAATTGTTTCGACAATCTGAGTTTTGGAAAGCCAATTTAAAAGGACCTCAGAGTATCTCTTTCAGATACTCTAAGACACCGGTCAGTGATCCTCAGGACACTACCTCTGCAAAAGTAGTCCCTGAGAGTAATCCTCATGATATTCTCAAGGAAAATAATGCCATTTTTCATCCATCATCTGACCCGGATTCATTTCTCACCTCTTTGTCAATGTCATCAGCTGCTGCCACTACTGCTGTCTCCTCGGCAACAGCGACCACCACCACCACCACTTCGAAGACAGCATTGAAGTCTCCTCAGCGCCCTCCCAGTGCCAAAAAGCTCAGGGATGTCAAGATGGAGAACCTTGCCCCCAAGCTTCCTCCCAGGGTCACTGAGTTGCCTACTGTGTCCCTGCCTGCTCCCACATTCCCTGCCATTGACCATCTGGTCAATGAGTGTGCTCTCACCAGAGCCAGGCTGGACACAATGCAAACTTCTACGGAGTTGATCTTCTGGCAGGTCGCTGGCACTCTAGGGATGAAGACAAACGTCAGCAACTTGGTGTCTGATGTTCAGTCTCTGAAGGACAACCACAAGGACCTTCACCAATCCCTCATCAACATTCAGCAAAAGGTTGATGCTCAGGCCGCTGTCCTCGAGTCTATTCAAAAGACTCAGTCTGAAATGATGCAGGCTCTCTCAAGGCTCAGTGAGACTGGTCCTTCATTTGCTGCTGCTGATCGGACCATGCTTGAGGCCGTGCACACGAATGTTCGCACTCTGATGGTCCACGTTCTGCTCCATGATAACTTATCGGCGAGCACAATCGACGGTTTCCAGATGAAAGGATCTCTCCTTACATTCAGAGACCAGAACCTTCTGCAAGGTTTGTTGGTGATGATGAAGAGGATGATGAAGAAGAAGAGGAACTCATCCCTCACTTTGGAGATGATGATGATGATGATGACTTGGGATTTGCAATGGAGCATTTCAGATTATCCAGACCAAGCACATCTCAGCTAGAGCCCTTGGGGGACGGAGCTGGACCTTCAACCAAAGTGGTTGATCTTGAGGCCACCATCCCTATATCAGAGGGGGAGACCGCTGATAAGGTATCACTTCAGCTTATCCCTTATATTACTCCTCTCTCTGAATCCCCATATATAACCCTTCCTCCTTCAAAACCTCTCTCTGATAAATCTCCTTTCTCTCCTTCCCTCAGTGATCCCTGTCCCCCAATGGACTCATCCACAAGGAGGGAACCTTCTTCTAAAGAGCAGTTTATGTACATGGTGGAAACTGACTCTGAGGAAGAAGAAGGCCTCATTCCTCGACGTCGCGTTCAGAAGAAGATTATAAGCGAGCCTGAAGAGGAAGAAAGGCGAATAAAATTCCTTAGGGAATTCGAGGCTAGAAGAATAAGGGTGCCTGAAGCTGAACCCATTGAAGCCGTACCAATAAGGATGGTAGATGAATTCTACTTTCTGTCCAGAGAAGAGAGAGAACAAGCTTTGGAAGCACAAAGAATCAGAGATGAAGAAATAAAGAAAACAGAGAATGATCTTGTTTTAGCAAGGAAGATTCTCAGGGAAGACTCAGCAAGAGACAAAGCAGCAAAAAAACAATTAGAAAAGAGTGAACGACTCGCTGCAGCTCTGGCTCAGAAAGAACTTGCACAAGAAAACCTGAATGTAGATCCCATTCTCGCTCAACAGAAGATTCTCACTGCACTAACCACTGAAGCCACAACTCAGAAAGACAAAGAACTGGATTGGTGCACAGAGATGCTGAACTTTCGAAGATATCTGATTCCAAAATCATTCACGCAACTATCCAAGGGCGACACTCCAACAGAGGTGGTCCAAAGGTATATGTAAGAATGACAAGGTCATCCAGAACAGAGAGAGAAGAAGCCAAATTCTTAAGATTATATGAATACACTGAATGGCTCGAAATCAGAGATGCCATTCAGGGTTCCAAATCCAAGTTCAAGAATGTGGTAGAAGATGAGTTGAATCAGTTGCTGCAAAGAATGTCACAACATGTGCAAGTTCCCCCTCTCCCTGAATCATCTAAGAAGAAAAGATCAAATGCTGAAGGAAGTTCAAGTGCTAAGAATGAGCATGAAACTAAATTTGATTATCAAAGCATTCTTGGTCATCTTGAGCTCCCTGATATATCAATGCTTTGTACCTCTCTCCCTCAAGACCGAAGATATGAAGAAGATGAAATCATCTCACTGCCTGAACCTGGTATGGTATTCTTGGATAATGAAGGATTCTTAGGACTCTTCAGAAACCAAGAAATTCACAAGGCCCCATCCTCTCTTATAAAGATCATGCTTTGGCGCTGCTGGTCAGATACCCCTCTGATGAATCGACGGAAGATCCTTTATGAGAATGAGTTACAAAGACGAAACGAGAATATCTCTGACTAGTTATAGATTTCTATTTCCTTTGTAATATTTCTTCAGTGTACAAGTACTTTACTTTTATTTGTAATTTCATTTCTCTGTAATATCTTCAGATTATAATTAATGAAATACACTCGAGTACTTTACTCCATCTCGTACTGAAAAGATCCCTGAAAAAAGTAAAAGGGACAATGAACATAAGAGTTCTATCTTCTTAACTTTTCTTAGCTCACTGAACCTTCACTCTGAAAGTTCAATCAGTGAATGTACTTTAAGCTCTTCTACTTGTAAAAAATTGTGATTTCATATCCTTATAAATGAAACTCAATTCAGATAATAGATTAGCTGAAAAAGATCTTACAGATTAGTACTTAGAAAATTTATTTTAAATTTTATAAGTCCCTGCTAATCTTTTAAAGGCAATTTTCCTATGTTGCTTAATCATAATCAAATAGGGGGAGATTGTTGATCATAACTCCTCTAAGTGATTTGAATATGATTCATTTACTATACTTAGTGAAATTCCTTAGATAAGCTTCTGTTCAAATTCAGCGATTGCATACGCTGATTACCATCAGCGATCGCTGAAGTTCAAGGATTAACAAGCTTATCTCTGAAGACCTGAAGATCAGCTATCACACAAGAAGACCATTCAGCGACAGTCGAAGACCAAAGCTGAAGAAAGAGATAATCAGCTAAGTGACCTGAAGCGGTTCAGCGATAGCAGCGATTATCTACTCAAAGTGTGAAATCTTGTGAAGCCTCAGCAACACTGAAGTTCATCCTTGAACATTCAGTGTCAGCGATCAAATGAAGCTTCCTCTGCAAGATTAAAGATTGATCTTATCCTCGATGCACAAAAGTCAAACCTAGAACCATGTCAGAAAAGGACGTACGACTTGTCTCTTATGTCCCCATCATATCTAATACGGTACTGTTCATATTCGGCCAAAAGCATGGTTGTCTTATTTACAAGGACAAGCTTCCTATCCAAGCTTGACACGTGGCATGTACCTTTTGCTTTGCATTAAATGCAAGCGAGTATAAATAGATGAAGATATCTTCTTCATCTTTATGCATGGTTCTTTCTAGCCTATACCTTCTGTATTCTTTCTTTCATCTTCTTGTGCATCAAACTGTGTGTTTCTTTAGTTACAATAGAATAGGTCTTCAACTTGTTCTAATTCCGCTTGTAACTGTAAATTGTTTATGTTCTATAAACTCATTTAAAAACTAAAATCTGTGTGTTTGTATTCAACCCCCCTCCCTTCTACAAACTGTTTACTTAATATTTAACTCTTGTAGACCCTTATTGGGACCAACAAATTATACAAATGTCAAAAGAACCAATCGTCATTTTCTATTTCCGTATACTATTCGTTCGTTTCGACATTTAATTCAATTTTTTCGTAATCAAATTTGTTGCTCAAATTGCGGTGTGAATGACTTTATATGCGCTTAAATTCTTTTGATTATGGTTATGATTATTATCCGGACATGCCTTACTCTTTCAATTATCATCAAGTCAATTCTTTTCAAAACTATCTTGTTTATAAATGGGTTCCTAAAAAGACCATGACTTCCGCACCTAAGTCCCACTACAAATGGGTACCCAAAGGTGCCAAGTCAACTAACCCCGAAGGACCCATTTACAAATGGGTACCTAAATCTGCCTGATTTTATGCAGGTCGGTCATATGTGGTACTTAGATTCTGGATGCTCCAAACACATGACTAGACAAAAGGAGCTGCTTGCCAACTTCAAGGAGAAAAAGGGCGGATATGTACGTTTTGACAACAATCACTTAGCACCTATTAAAGGACATGGAAACATTATTAAAAATAACATCACAATTTCTGACGTCTCATATGTTCAAGGACTAAGCCACAATTTACTGAGCATTGGCAAATTCTGTGACCAACAACTAGAAGTCAACTTCCGACCCGAACGATGCTGTGTGCGAACTTTTGAAGGAAAGTAGTTGTTTGTCGGCCCTTGAAAATCCAATTTATACACCATCGACCTTTCCCAAGTTCAACCTGCTTCAAATGTTTGTCTACTCTCGAACTTGACTAATACCAAAAACTGGCTTCAGCATCGACGATTATCTCATTTGAACTT
The DNA here is from genome assembly GCA_036898165.1 of Silybum marianum. NCBI lineage: Eukaryota > Viridiplantae > Streptophyta > Magnoliopsida > Asterales > Asteraceae > Silybum > Silybum marianum. The sequence continues at coordinate 5,092,210 of CM072540.1, read as the reverse complement.
CAAGAATATTAATCGCCTCTCCATTGGCGGATTAGTCACCGGTTTACCAAAAATCAAGTTTGACAAACCCCGTTTATGCGAAGCATGCGAGATGAGAAAAATGAAGAAAGTTACGCACAAACCCAAGGTGGAACATAGCACAACAAGACCTCTACAGCTCATCCATATGGATTTGTGTGGCCCAATGCGGACTCAAAGCATACATGGCAAGAAGTACGTCCTCGTTATGGTCGACGACTTCTCCCGATTTACTTGGGTTAAATTCCTTCGCACAAAGGACGAAGCTCCCGAGACGATCATAAATTTCTTGAAGACCATTCAAGTTAAATTGGAGCTTACCGCTCAAACAATCCGCACTGATAATGGAACCGAATTCAAAAATTGCACGCTTGACAGCTTTCTCGAATCTGTTGGTATCACCCATACATTCTCTGCGGCTCGGACTCTGCAACAAAATGGTGTGGTCGAACGACGAAATCGTACGTTGGTCGAAGCTGGCCGCACTATGCTCGCCTATTCCAAACTGCCACTCTTCCTTTGGGCCGAAGCAATCAATACATCTTGCTACACTCAAAACCGTTCCATCATCAACAAGCGCTTCAACAAAACACCTTATCATTTGGTCTACAATCGCATCCCATCTCTCCATCATCTTCACACTTTTGGTGGTCGCTGCTTCATTCTTAATGAAAAGGAAGATCGTGGAAAACTCAAGCCAAATGCCGATGAAGCCTACTTTCTTGGCTACTCACCAAATGCCGCAACTTATCAGATCTACATGAAAAATGCTCGTTGTATCACGGAAAGTGTCAATGTCCAGTTTGATACTAAGGCCGAAATGGCTCCTGAACAAGACAGTTCTGGACCCGCACTCACTGGTGCTTTAGCTTCCGAACAACTCCGTTCGGAACCTGCTCTAAAACCCGCTCATTCAACTCAAGCTTCCACTTCCAAAACTGCTACCTCAGATCTGGATGATTTATTCGAGCACTTTTACTCAGATATTTTGGCCCCTACACCGAAATATCAAAGAGCATCACCCCGCCTACCTTGGAGGTTGTCGAGACCACAAATATTTCTTGACCGCCAGTATCTACGGAAACTGTCTCAACTGCTGCAACTCCAAGCTCATCTAAAACTGCTACTCTAGTCCCTCCTCCTACACAACCACGTTCAGAACCCACAAACCTGGTTACCCCCATCATTTCAAATGCACCGGACCCACTTCCTATAAATCAACCTCGTTCGGAACCAGCATCTTCTCCCCCACCATTGACCACAACTCTCAAGGTTGTCTCAAGTTCCACTCGCTCTTTCGAAGTGGCTCCAGCCTTAGAATCAATTCAAGATCTTCCACTCGGCACATATGAGGACGATAATCCGAACCCCAACACATTTCAACCTCTTCCTCACACCACTAAATGGGTTCGTTCTCATCCAACCGATCAGATTATTGGAGACCCGATAAAACCAGTCAAAACAAGATCCGCCTCAGCCAACGACTGCATGTTCTCTTCATTTTTAAGCAAAATCAAACCAACATCCATTCAAGAAGCCATGACCGATCCTGATTGGATTGTAGCCATGCAAGAAGAGCTCAATCAATTTGAAAGTTTGAAAGTATGGCGCCCCGTTTCCCGTCCACAAAACAAAACCATCATCGGTACCAAATGGATCTTCAAGAATAAGCAAGATGAAGATGGGATTGTCATACATAACAAAGGCCGACTCGTCACAAAAGGATACCGCCAGCAAGAAGGTATTGATTATGACGAGACATTCGCCTCTGTCACCCGCATTGAAGCTATTCGAATGTTCTTAGCTTACGCGGCACACAAGAACTTCGTGGTTTTCCAAATGGACGTCAAAAAAGCCTTTCTAAATGGCGTACTATGTGAAGAAGTCTATGTCTCTCAACCCGACGAGTTTGTCGATCCTTCCAAGACAAACCATGTGTACATTCTCGATAGGGCTCTCTACGGCTTGAAACAAGCCCCGCGCGCATGGTATGACAGTCTTTCCGATTATTTGGTGAAAAACAGGTACTCCAAAGGTAAGATCGATCCAACTCTATTCATTAAAAAGGAAAATGGTGATATTATGCTTATTTAGATTTATGTAGACGACATCATTTTCGGTTCAACTAATCCAAAACAATGTAAGAATTTCTCCGAACTCATGCTTGCCAAGTTCAATATAAGTATGATGGGAATGATGAATTTCTTTCTCAGTCTTCACGTAAAGCAATTTTCAACGGGAATATTCATCAACCAATTGAAATACATCTCGGATATGTTACATAAATTTAACATGACGACATGTTCTCTGATTGGAATTCCCATGTCTCCAGGTTCAAAACTACACATTGATTCCTTAGGAAAAGCGGTAGATTCCAAATCCTGTCGGGGAATGGTTGGTTCTTTAATGTATTTACCAGCTAGTCGACCGGACATAATGTTTGCTACATGCTTGTGCGCTATATATCTAGAAACTCCTAAAGAATCTCACCTTAGTGCTGTCAAACGAATTTTTCGATATTTGAAAGGTACTACTGGTCTTGGCCTATGGTATCCCAAGGATACGGATGCATGCTTGATTGAAAAAGCACGATGGGCCATATTCAGTTCTTAGGAGACAAATTAGTGAGTTGGTCCTGAAAGAAGCAAACTTGCGTCTCCATATCCACTGCGGAAGCCGAGTACATTGCTGCCGCAAGTTGCTGTTTCCAAGTCTTATGGATGCGCACGCAACTCATAGACTATGGCTTCTAGTTCAACAAAATTCCAATTTACTGTGATTCAAAGAGTGCCATTGCCATATCTAGCAATCCTGTCCAACATACCAAGACAAAACACATCGATGTCCGGTACCATTTTATTAAAGACCATGTCGAAAGAGTTACGAACGAATTATATTTTGTCAATACAGAACTACAGCTGGCCGACCTGTTAAAAAAGGCATTTGATGAGAAACGCTTCCAGTTCTCAATGTCCAAATTGGGCATGCTGAATCTCAAAACCTGATTTACAATCAGTATTTTTAAAATACACAAAAAGCCCATTCAAGCGTAATGAACATTCCCCTTCTTAAAGTAAATTTTCATCATGCTTGAATTCTCGTTTTGTGGATTTTAAACTTTATTCGATGTTCTGTATTTTCAATTTATTTTTGTCTCGTACAATTTTTCATCATGTCTGTGTCTTTTTCTTTTTTAAATGTCTCGATGTTTTTGTCTAACCTTTCAGTATTCAAGGGGGAGCGGTCAGGTAAGGCTTTCTTAACACTCACACTTCTAGGGGGAGCTAAGTTTTATTACCTTAAGCACGAATCAAGGGGGAGCACTTAGAAAATTTCTCCGTCAGCTTAAATTTTTTAAAATCAGTTCCATCTTGTCGGCTCTTTATCACCCGACAAGAATTCTAGTCACACGCCAAAGGCCCGACAAGCCCTCTATCGACATCTTATTGATGATGTCAGCTGCCCGATAACACTTTGTCACGTGTCATCCTCTGATGACCCTACTATTTAAACTCGGGCCCCCACTTGCACTATTCACAATTTCAAAGTGTTCTTCCCTCTTTTTCTCTCTAAACCCTACTCGAGAACTCGGACTTCAAGGATTTTATTTCAAATCTTCGAGTTTTTCAAATCCAAAAACACCACCAGGTTCGCAATCACTCCCTTAACAACTTTAATTCTCGCGATTTTTGATTTTAAACACTTCATGATAGTCTATTCGATGCTCAACTATTCGGATTCCAAAACCCTTGGATTTCCGATTTTTTATAAAATCTGCATGTTTATGGACTTATTTGAACTTAGGATTAGTTTTAAGTTTGTTAGACAACACTCATCGACCCTAGATTTAGGCTTTAAAAGTTTTTATTTGAACCTTTTGGATCTGAGTTAAATTTTTGAACCTTGTCGGGTGGATAAACACTTAGCATATTTTTCAAAAAATTTGAAGAATTATCGAGTCCCTAAGACCCGACAGGATTTCTTGTCTAGTCACAAAGGATTGACAAGTCTATCCTCAAATTCATCCAAGTGTTTTTATTGCATCAGCTAGACCCGACAAGATTGCCTTCACTTTGTCAAAATGTTTTTATCGCATCTTCCACCCGATAAGTTTACTTGTCGACTCATCTTGGGTCGACATGTTTGCTTAGTTGCAAATTTTTCTAAGTACTTATCTCGAGCATGCTTCACTCGACATCTTTTTTGTCGACCAACACAGGTTTGATCTTTAAACGTTCAAAAGTCTTATTGTCGAGCCAATATCACTCGACATAAAATATTGTCGACTTATAGGCACCCGATATAATCACTTATATTTCTTAGAAATTTCTAAGTGTTTATGTCGATCCCCTTTAACTCGACATCTATGTATATCGACCTATTAAGGATCGACATCCTCACTTACACTTTTCTTGAAAATACAAGTCTTTATATCGATCCTTATTGACTCGACATCTTTTTATGTCTATCCCTCTTCACTCGACATCCAGACTTAGCATTTTCTTTGTCACATCTATTAAGCTAATTTCTTCTATGTGTATTACTAACATTGTGCTTTCAGTTTCAATGGCGGCTTTTCAAGATCCAAACATGTCTGATGATGACAACCCAATGCCTTCTGAGCGATCCACTGCACCCAGCATCAACACAGCCAACCGAGATGAAATCTTACTGCCCCCGGGTGCAATGCGGGAACTCAAACCAAACAACCATCGTCTTAACTTAGACATGAAGCTGGATCACCCCCGTTATAATGGAGATAATACGAAACCACCCACTTCGGTTTGCTTTCTCTCTCGAACACTGGGTTCCAGTATTCTATTTATAACAGTTCTGGCACGCAATGGAGTATCATCCGGAGGAAGGCAACGACCATTTCACTACACAAATCGATGAGTTTGTGACCAAATTCACGCCGAATAGACTCCGCCGTATTCTACAACTTCAAGCTGAAAACCAGTTCCCGGCCTTAACACATTTGAAGACCCACCCAACGAGGAGGAAATGTGTCGTGACTTCCGTGCCCTAGGATATGATGGCAATCTCAACTCCCTTGGCCAGTTCAAGCGCATGTTTCTTCCCCAAATATACTTTACTGTGCTTTCTCTAATCAACCGATGTCTTACAGGAAAGCATACAGGAATGGATCGAGCTAGTGCGGTCGTTCTACGCATATTCCACGGGATCATATATAGTCGTCAATACGACTACGCTACTCTTATATGGAACGATCTCGTCGCATTTGCTGCCGATAAAGCCAACGACCGCGACCTTGATTTTATTCCTTTCCAACGCTTTCTTCAGCTAGCCATCCACCGCACTATGGCTGCACGAGAAGAGATTCCAAGACGAAACGGCACACCCCTTGGACCATCATACATTCAGAAGTACTTAAAGCTCAGCAATCGTCCTTTTCCATTTGTCATGCCTCTACCTGAAGCCTTACTATCCCTAGATGATCAGAATGCACCAAATGTGATAGCTTATAGGGAGAGCATCGGCTTAATGGCTCCCCAACAACCGGGACAGCCTGCCCAAGAGCCAAACTAAGAGGTACAAAATGAGTTGGGCGAGGGTCATAGGATAGATGAGCAGGTTCAGGATCACGGGATCCTGAACAGGGCGTTGAGAGAATAGATGTTGCAAGGGGATAAATCGAGGGTGGTGCATCTGATCAGCCTGCCCATACCACTTATATGCTCACAATCCCCATTCCACCCCCAACCGATCGATCAACTGCTTCTTCCTCACAACCCACGAAGCGCAATCCCCGGATGAAATTACTGGTAAGTCGTCATCGTGTTCGTCCTCGACCATCTTCATACGACTCCAACACAAACTCTGATGATAAACCACTACAACGCCGCCAAAGGATCTCTACTACTAAAGCAGCACTACAAAGAATTGGTTCTCAACCATCCATCCAAGATTCTTCATCCGAAGCTACTGCTTCCGATGACGTTGATGGCCTATATGGTTTTGATTTTGAGCCTCTCACTGAACCACAATCTGACCCATTCTTTGAGCCGAATTTTGGAGATATAAGGAGAGAGGAGGGAGTCTCAGTAGAAAATGCGAATGTGAGCATGAGTGAAGGTGAGCAAAATATGCAAGAAAGTGAGATACCCACAACCACTAGCCGGGTAGCCGCTTCCCTTGTTGATACTCGTTCGTTGGGTACCGACATTGGACAAGACGTTGTAGACCCAGCAACGCAAGTGCACGCCCCACCTAGCCACTCTGTAGGCTCACAACAGCCTACAATTTCAGATATACTTGTGAGTCTAGCTCCTACTCTAGTTCCCCTCCTTTCGGGAGGCATAACTATTGAACCAAGAGGTAGTATCTCACCTACTACGACTTCCATTCTGAGCACATCGAGTCTAGAGCCCTCTAGGGAACACGTGTCTTTACACACTGAGAGCCTTCGTGGCCCAGTCGGAACTTCCATAGTGATGTCCATTTCGTGCATTCCACGAGGATTGAAAGGAAATCCTACCAGGGCTACATCAACGCCATTGGTGCACGTAGGTCACACAGTTGATTCAAATGTGATGTCAACGGGTAATCTATGTGATCCCGGTGTTTCTTGTACAGGTACATCAACTACGCCTTCTTTCACTGTCAACCCTGCCACTCAAGCGTTCGTTGAGTATCATCATAAAAGAGCTCAAGACGCTATGCTCGCTCATGAAGAACATATGAGAGAAATGATTTGGCAAATGACTGAAGCTCAATCCCGTCAATTCAATCCAAATCAAGCTAGTTCTTCCCAATCTAGCTCAAGTCGTTCTCCGCCCCCGCCACCTAGCTCAAATCGCTCTGCTGATCCAAATCTACCTCCCTCACCTCAACAATATCAGCTATATGCAAATCTGCTTGCTGAAGCTACCGCTCGTGGTCTGCCTGAAGACGAACTGATGGGTCTTCTTCGCCGAAATCTTGTGATTCCCCATGTCACTCGCCATGAGTTCGATCTTTGAGTTCGATCTTTTTAAAGCTGATATGGAGATGAAGCTACTTGATATCGAGACTAAACAAAAGCAATCCACTGAAGACATTCTTGGTGCCATTATTGCTCTTCGTACTGAAATCCAACAATCTTGTCGTCCTGTTGCATCTGTACAACAGCGTCGACCTGATCAGGACGATCCGACCTCTGGTCCTAATCGTCCTGGGGGGAGACACGCCGCCGAACTACAAGATCTCAAGCTCCGATTAGAACTTCTCAACCATCCACTACTTCTGGTCCATCTACTACAGCTCCGTCATCTAGCCAAAGACAGCAACCTGCTCCATCTTCCACGCAACAACAAGCTAATCAGCCAACAGTCGAAAAGCCGACGGCAGATTTTGAAATTGGAAGTGGATCACATACAGTTGAACCGGAACTAGAAAGTGAAGAAGTGATTAATGTTCAGAATATGAGAGACTCCATGAGAAACTGGTTTCGAGATTCGTATGAACCTGTGCTGAAAGAAGAAGATTATGTGAATCTAATGCACGCGGAAAAGAAGTTTCTACCAACGAATGTCAATCAAACACCGTTGCTGCCTCACCAAATTCGTTGGGAAAGAATTCTTTCAAATAGCAAATAGATAAATCCACAGGTCAGGACTCCGAATCTAGAAGAGACCATGCAAAAGATCTTTGTGGAAAAGAAGAAACCAGAGGACCAGTCTCGTATACATCTGATCATGGAAATGGATTCGCTACAAGTGACTGAATATATGAACATATTGAAGACTAAATCAAAAGAGCCTAATGAAGTTGTTTCAAGACACGGGATTGTAGCTATCATGGAGATTGGATGTGATAGAGTGTTTCGAGTGGAATTTCCGACATTCAAAGTAAGAAGATTTGATGGAAAGGTCTACTGCTTTTCTGAGGCATCTTTTGCTAGACTAGATGTGTTGGATATCGAAACGTTGTACACGGAGCTAAAAGACAAAACAAGAAGATCTGAAGATGAAGAAAGAGAGTTAAGAGCGGTCATAAGGCATATTCAGAAATAACTTAGATACAGTTACCTCCATGATTTTCAAAGAGCGGTTGAAAGCAAACAAAAGAAGGTTTATCTGCCAAAACCTGATGAAAGTATCCCTGGTCTGAAGAATATGAAAGTTACTCTAGTGTTGACACGACCAGCACACGGAGTTGTTTACATGAAGACAAACGGAGAAATGAGATTCTTAAGATTCGGTGAAATAGTTTCTTATTCTGATGGAACGTTATTGGGAATACGAAACAGACTAGCTGTAGAAGTATGTGCTCACCAAAAAGAGAAAAGAAGAAGAAATTAAAGGCCAATGAAAGAGAAAATTTGTTGAATGCGATAGAATTGATTGACAAACACATTATCTACTGCCAGACCCTTAGACGATTCGAAGGCATGTTCGAGCTCAAACGTTGAAGACTTATTTTGCCCCAAAGGGGGAGATTGTTAGGGTTTAAATTAATTGTGTCAAAATAAGGAAATTGTGCCTTAATGTATATATGGCAAGCGTATAATGTCATTTTCTTTATTTCCTTATATCGTGTAACCCTTTCATATAAATAGGAGTCCTAGGGTCATTTTCTAGGTGCGTAAGATTAGATCAAGTCGATATTAAGAGCTAATTAGAGAGAGAGTCGATATATTATTAATATTGTAATCGACATTATAATACAATTGAGATATCCGACTTCGGATCTTCATCATATTCTTGTGTTCTTCGTGTTATTTAATTAAATCATTCGTACTTGATCATTATCTGGGATCCACAAAACTCATGCAAGAGGATGAGCAAGTGGACGAGCGAGGAGCTTAATTCAAGTGGTACGGAACCATCGGCTTCGTCCGATTTGGTCATTAGAGGCCGAGGAAGAGGTCGTGGCCGAGGTAAAGGGAGAAGTATGGGAGCACCAGAACAACCAGAGTTGTCGGTTGAGGAGAGTTCGATTAGTGCAAGGGGACGAGGTCGTGGAAGGGGTCGAGGGAGAACCACGATTCAAGCTTTCGTAACTCAAGAAGCTTTTTCTAATGATATGAGGAAGATACGAACCGCTCTCTAAACTTTGTTGACTCATCAACAACACTCGAATTGAGTCGTGAGAGAAGGGAGGGAATGGAGGGGTCTAGTCTACCCAAGACCGAAGTGGATGGATATTTTCAATCGACCCTGGTGACAACTTTTGTTCCTAAGTCACTCGGGGGTTGTAGCTTCAAGACGTTCACGTGATGCAAACATCCCACTTCCAAGGGAGAACGTGACCCGGTTTTGGCACTCAAGTGGATAAAAGAGACGGAGATGGATTTTGATACAAGTAATTGTTTGGAGGAGGAAAAGGTGAAGTATGTTCTCTCAATGTTGAAGGGGGGTGCATTATATTGGTGGGATATTGAGTCCGCTAAGGAAGGAGTGGGGGCGGCTAAGAAGATGTCTTGGGAATCATTTGTGATTAAGTTTAGAGCTCAATTTTTCTCTCTGGCGGCGGAAAAGAAATTAGAGGAGGAGTTTCTAAAGCTAGAACAAGGTAACATGACGGTGCAAGAGTATACATACAAGTTTATAGAAAAGTCTCGTTATGCCGAGATGTGTGTTCCTATCAAAGAGTGTCGGGTCGAGAGGTATATATGGGGATTGAAGGGAAGCATCCGGGAGTTGTTGACTTTTCAAGCGGTGGTTGATGCAAGTGATTGAGAGGGGTGGAGAAAAGCGGAAATGGGATGGAGCGGGAAGTGATACTAGGAAGACCAAGGCCTTTCGACCCAAGTAGCGTGGAAGTCAAGGATTCATTAGTAAACCATGTGGGAAGTGTCATCGTATACATCGTGGGGAGTGTGGATCGGATACGAAGTCGTGCTACCGGTGTGGACTACCCGGTCATATCTCCCGACATTGTCCATCGGGGAGATCATGTTTTTTGTGTGGTTCATCGGATCACATAAAGATGGATTGTCCCCAATTGAAGAAAGGGGGATCGGCATTCTAAGAGAACCGTCAAGGAGGAAGGGAGAGGAGAAGAAGTCGGAGTTGGCACGCCCAAAGGGACGGGTATTTCAGTTGACTACTGCGGAGGCGGAGTAAATTCCTGACGTCATGACAGGTACATTCTTGGTAAACTCTTTATATGCCAATGCGTTATTTGGTTCGGGAGATAATCTTTCTTTTGTATCACCCGGCTTTGTGAAATTGTTACAATTGAGGCCTAAGAAATTGGTCCACGTGTTTGAGGTAGAGACAGTGGATGATAATCACGTTGTTATTAGGGAGGTGTTTGATGATTGTTCAATCGAGTTAGAGGGTAGTTTAGTACCCTTACAATTGCATCCTATGCCAACGGGAGAATTTGATGTTATTTTGGGGATGGATTGGTTAACCAAAAACAATGTTAATATTGTTTGCAATAAGAAATTGATCAATGTTTACTTACCGGATAAAGGAGTTGTGGTGATTTATGGAAATAGACGCGATAGGAATACTAGCCTTATTTCTATGATAAAGGCTAACCGTTGTGTAAGGAAAGGATATATGAGTTATCTAGCATATGTGATTGATGCCAAGAAAGGGAAACAGAAATTAGAAGAAGTGGATGTCATGAGGGATTATCCTGATGTTTTTTCGGAAGATTTGACAAGTCTACCACCGGACCGTCAGATTGAGTTTAGTATTGACTTGGTGCCTGGCGCTGCTCCAATAGCACGTGCACCATACCGTTTGGCGCCTTCGGAGATGAAGGAAATGATGGCACAACTTCAAGAACTCTGGGACAAGGGGTTCATTCGACCAAGTACATCACCATGGGGAGCACCTGTACTCTTTGTTAAAAAGAAGGATGGAACCATGCGTATGTGTATTGACTATCGTGAACTCAACAAAGTCACGATCAAGAATAAGTATTCATTGGCAAGAATAGATGATTTGTTTGATCAATTGCAAGGAGCAAACTTCTTTTCGAAGATTGACTACGGTCGGGTTATCACCAATTTAAGGTAAAGGAAGAGGATGTACTTAAGATGGCCTTTCGAACTCGTTATGGTCACTATGAATTCTTAGTGATGTCGTTTGGTTTGACTAATGCCCTGGCGGCATTTATGGATTTGATGAATATAGTGTGTCAACCTATTTGGATAAATTTATAATCGTCTTTATAGATGATATTTTAATTTATTCAAAATCGGAGAAAGATCACAAGGAACACCTTCATTTAGTGTTGCAATTATTGAAGCGTGAGAAGCTTTATGCAAAGTTTTCAAAGTGTGAATTTTAGCTTAGAGAAGTTCAATTTTTAGGTCATGTGGTATCGCAAGAGGGTATTAAAATAGATCCGGCAAAGATTAAAACCATCAAGAATTGGGAGCCTCCTAGGACTCCATCGGAAGTAAGGAGCTTTCTTGGATTAGGGGGTTACTATCGTAAGTTCATTAAGGATTTCTCTCGGTTGGCTACCCCATTGACATCTTTGAAAAAAATAGCGTTAAATTCATTTGGGTGGAGAAGCAAGAGAAAGCGTTTCAAGCATTGAAGGAAATGTTGAGTAGTGCCCCAATCTTAGCATTGCCGGAGGGTATGAAAGATTTCGTGGTATGTAGTGATGCATCCAAGCTTGGTTTGGGATGTGTCTTGATGCAACGTGGAAAAGTAATAGCTTACGCATCTCGACAGTTGAAGGACCATAAGAGAGGATACCCCAAGCAGATTTCAAGTTGGCGGCCGTTGTTTTTGCTTTAAAAATTTGGAGACATTAATTGTATGGGACCAAGTGTCAAGTTTTCACGAATCACAAAAGTCTCTGACACTTGTTCGATCAAAAGGGATTAAATATGCGTCAAAGGAGATGGATGGAACTTTTGTCGGATTATGACTATTAGAGCAAATATCACCCAGGGAAGACCAACGTAATAGCTGATGTTTTAAGTCGCAAGGAAAAAGGGGAATCATCAAAGATTGTATCTTTTCGAGCCGAAGAAAAATATGTTTTGCTTGATGAGATCAAGAAGTGTCAAGAAGAAGCATCTCTAGAGGACAATCTCAAGAAAGAGAGAATTGTGGGACTCGTGTAGTCTTTCACGGAAGACGATCGTGGAATGAAATGTTTCAACGGTAGAGTATGGGTTCCCAAGTTGGGGGAAGTGAGAAAGAAAGTGTTGGATGAAGCTCACAATTTACGTTATTCTATACATCCGGGTAGCAACAAGATGTATAGATATCTTCGTCAATTTTATTGGTGGCCCGGAATGAAGAAAGATATTGCCCATTATGTCGAACGGTGTTTGACTTGTTTGCAAGTGAAAGTTGAACATCAACGACCGTATGGCAAACTCCAATCCTTGGATATACAAGTTTGGAAGTGGGATCATATTACCATGGATTTTGTGATGAAGCTACCAAGAACACCAAATGGGTATGATGCTATATGGGTAATAGTGGATCATTTGACCAAGTCAGCACATTTCCTACCAATAAAGGAGACATATTCGGTAGATAGATTGGCAAAACTCTTTATCGACGAGATAGTGGTTAGGCATGGAGTTCCAGTCCATAGTGTCAGATCGGGACACCCGGTTTACATCCACATTTTGGCAAAGTGTTCAAATTAAGATAAGTAGCGTGTATCACCTACAGAATGATGGTCGGAGTGAACGTACCATTCAGACTTTGGAAGACATGTTGAAGGCTTGTGTGATTGATTTTAGCAGATCATGGGAGAGACATCTACCATTGATTGAGTTCGCAGATAATAGTTATCATGCAAGCATTCAAGCGGCTCCATATGAAGTGTTGTATGCTGGAAAGTATAGGACACCATTGTGTTGGAATGAAGTTGGAGAGAAAGTTGACCGGTCCTGAGATCGTGCAATTGACTGTCGATAAGATAGCGCAAATCAGGGAAAATTTGAAAATCGCTCAAGATAGGCAGAAAAGTTATGCGGATAAGAGACATAAGGGAATAGAGTTTCAAGTGGGGAATATGGTAATGCTGAAGATATCACCTTGGAAAGGAGTAGTTCGCTTTGTGAAGAGAGAAAAGTTGAGCCCACGATATATCGGTTCGTTCACAATAATTGAACGAGTTGGGGAAGTGGCTTACAAACTTGATTTTCCTGAGGAGTTGAAAGGTGTTCATAATACCTTTCATGTTTCGAATTTGAGGAAGTGTTTGGCTGAAGAGGATTCGATCATGCCAATGGAGGACGTTCAAGTTGACTCAAAGTTGAACTTTGTTGAAGAACCAGAAGCGATTGTGGATCGCAAAAGTGAAGAAATTGAGGAATAAAGAAATCGGTTTAGTTAAGATGAATTGGCGTTTCCACAAGGGGCAGGAGGCCACATGATAATTCGAGTCGGAAACGAGATCTAAATAGCCAATGTTGTTTGAAGACGGAATTCCGGGGAAAGGGGGAGGTGTTGTAATAACCCTAATTAATTAATTATGCTAAATGGAGGTTTAGGGCTTGGAAGGGTGATAAGCATTGAGAAATCTATGTTTAAAGCACTCTTTTTACACCTTTAGGATGGTTTATTTTACTTCTATATCCCTAAATTGAGTCTTTTATTTCTTATTTTCTATTTGTTGAGTCATGAAGCTAAAAGTTGTGATTTTAAATCTGTTTTGGTACAATTTGTATGCTTATTGTGGTGTTTTTGGAAGGGCAGTGTTGAACCACATTGGGACAGCATTAGCGGCTATTTGTTTATAGCTTTTTGACATGGCTTAATGGAAGCAGCTGGGAATCATGTGCTTAGTCAGACTTTTTGCATACTTGAAGACAAGCTGAAAAAGGCTTTTTAAGAAGACTTGATAGTTTAATATTTCTTTGTTTATCAAGTAATAGTTTGAACTTTTGTTGGTTAGTAGTAAACTTGGTGGTCAAGTTTATGTTGTTTCTTGGTAGTACCCCTCTTGTTGGTTGTGTAAATAGGGGTGTTTATATGGCTTTTGAAGATATCCCACCAAGTACCGTATAGCTCTAAGCTTTTAGTACTTGTAGCTCTCTAAACTTTTGGTTACTAAGTTATATATTTCCGCAATCTTTTGATATTCAGTTCTTACTTTCTTGCATCTTTAATTTCTTTACTTTCATGTCTTTAAATTTATGCACTTTAAGTTCTGCAATTTAATTTTCTGCAATTTACTTTAAGTCATTTACATTCTGCTATTTACTTTATGTCATTTAAATTAAGTCATTTATTTGATGTCATTTAATTTTATGCAATTACTTTCCGCACTTAAATTCATGCAATTACTTTTTGTTATTTACATTTCCTTGCATTTCCATTTCAGTATGAGTAGCTAAATTTCCTTAGTGTGGGTGTGAGGAAAATGGTGACATTATAATCCAAAGGATGGTGGACATTGTTTCTCAATAACAATGTTCCATCGTTTCATTTCAAGTTTTATAACACCAATGACACTTCTTGACAAGTTGATCACTTTGAAAAGTGTTAAAGTGCCATGGACTCTGAGAGGAGCCATTGAATGCACATCAATTTGAATGATATGGGAAGTAGACTTGAGAGAGTTGCTGACAACAAGAGTTGTTATCTATTTTATTTAAATTGATTAATCTTGACGGGTTGGTCGTTTGTCAAAGTGTTAAAGTGTAGTCGGACTCTGAGAGGAGCCACTTGGAACACACCGACTTGAATGATATGGGAATCTGCTCGAGAGAGTGATTTTAAACAACTAGAGTTGTTATCCATATATTTTGAGGACTCTACTCTACACTACCACTAGTACTGATACTGCATAGAGATATGGGTTGAATCTAAACATCAGTGCAGGTATTGAAGTCCGAGAGGAATACCCTCAAAAAAGATGGTGGAACTCGTTATTTTGAAACTACAATACTGAGAGGTATTGATCCACTTGAATTTGTGTTTATGTCTCACCATAAGTCTTACACCCATCCTACTTTATTTATTTATTTAAAACAATCATCATTGAAATCCAAATCATCATCTGAAATCATTTCTTTCATTCTACTTTTATTAAGCTTTTACTACAATCCCTGTGGACGACAAAATCGATATCCTATACCACTTTTATTACCTGAAAGACGACATTAAGGTTAGAAGTATACTTGTTTTTTATCTTAATTGCCCTGTCTATAGGTGTGTTA
Source organism: Silybum marianum (assembly GCA_036898165.1). Lineage (NCBI taxonomy): Eukaryota > Viridiplantae > Streptophyta > Magnoliopsida > Asterales > Asteraceae > Silybum > Silybum marianum. The sequence continues at coordinate 5,077,086 of CM072540.1, read as the reverse complement.
ATACCCCTATCAGAAGGGTTGGGCTTGGAGTGTTAGGGTTCAAGCCGATGGTATTTAAATGAAGAGATGGAGAAGTTTTCCTCTCATTACTTCTACAATTGTGAAAATTCAGCACAAATGTGTGTGTGTGTGTGTGTGTGTGTGTGTGTGTGTGTTTACTTGAAAGGCAAGCAAAAGGGATTTAAAGAGCTAAGTATTTTGGAGAAGAAGGCAAGATTATTGGAAGCAAGCATTGAAGCTCTATTAAAGATTCATCTTCTTTAAGGTATATTTCATGCTCTTCATAACTTGTATTCTCCATGAATGGAGTTTTGTTTGATTCTAGAAGATTGGATTCCTATGTTGAGGTTTAAGAATGGATTGGATATTTGGATTCCAATATTATAATGTAATGGATGAATTCAATCAATAATTTCTCATTTAGAAACCCACCATTTTTTATTTTCAATCTTATTCAAGGGCTTTGAGCTAGACTTCTTTAATTTGGGTTTCCATTGATTTGATTAGATTGTTTTAATCTATTCTTGATTGGGGATTGATGTCAGATATTGTTTAGATTATTAATTTCATCACTTCTAAGGCTTTTGGACCTTAAAATCAATGTATAAGAAGTTTGGATGAGTTTGGCTTTGAGGATTTTGGGTGCAAAACTCGTGCAGTGAAACAGCCACGAAAGCGGGTTGTATGTAGAGATGGTGATTTACCCCGCCCCGTTGGGGAACCCGGTTCACCCGCCCCGACCGGGGCCGGGGATTCCCCGTTAAAACGGGTACCGGGGCCGGGGCCGCGGATCCCTTAGATGTTGAAAACCGGGGCCGGGGGCGGGGCCGGGTAATGTATTCCCCAACCCGCCCCGTCCCCGTATGTATATATTAACTAAAAAATAAATATTTTTAATGTAATTTTTACCCTTTTTTTAAAAAATTATTGTTTAACCGGGGATTGACCGGGGATAAACCGGGGATTGACCGGGGATGAGCAAAAAAATTCCGGGGATGAGATTGGATTCCCCGTACCCGCCGGGGACCGGGGCCGAAATAGAGAAACCGGGGCCGGGGCCGGGGATTGTATTCCCCGCCCAATCCCCGCCCCGTTGCCATCCCTAGTTGTATGCGAGTACAAACCCGCCAGAAACCCGCTTTTCCCTCTGTTTGGGAAATTTTCGGTTTTCGTTTCGTTCGTCGTTAAGGGTTAGATGCGCGGCATAGTTTGGGGGTTTTCTTCGAGATTATAAGGGACAGTTTTTAGGATGTTTAAGATGGTATTAACACCATTTTTATGACATCCAATTCAGGTGTTCGGTTTGGATTAAGTAGTCGTTTTAGCATAAAAACCGGTGTGTCGTATCTCAGGTGAGTTCCCTTGACTTTCAAACTACATTTTAGCAATAGCATTATATGCTATATTGATTATGGTAATTAAATTCGTAAGCATGCTATATTTCATTAAATAATGTTTTATACATTGCTTGGTTGAGATGTTGAGATATGCCCATTCGTAAGCATGCTATATGGTTGCTTGGACATGCATATTAGTTGTAGTGTACCTTGAGAGTTTGCAAATCTCTTGGGAGTTAACATCTGTGTACCTCAAATTCATTTCGTGGATACGTTGGAATGGGCACCATTTAGGGCCATCTATTAGAGTCGCATGGGGAATTATGCGAACATAAGCTTAGTCGCATGGGGAATTGTGCGACAAGTGTTGGTCTACGACTATTGTGCATGATCCAATTTGTGAGTTTCATTAACTCCATTATTTAAACTATTGTTTAGAATTGTAGCCTTGTGAGGAATTCACTAGAACTTTTGGTCTAATCCTCGCTTTCAAAAATTAAAACTATTTCAGGTAAGGCTTTGGGTGAGGGATCGTATAAAGGAAAAGGGAAGATTTGAGACTTGTTAACGATGTTGAGAAGACTTAGTTTTGTTAGTAAATAATATTCTCAGATGTGGAAGTTTTTACCCATGGTAAACATTGGAATGTAGTAGATTTTAGAATCATTACTTATTGTTGGTTTATGATCATGGTTTATTGCTTTATGTGATATTGGTTTGTTTTAAATGGTATCAAAGCCATAGTTTAAGTGAATTAGGTGAAGGTACCTATTCTTAGACTATGAGTTAGGGAAACACGGCTGAGAAACAGGGGACCATAGGACTAAGATCTTTACTGGGAAATTGACAATAGGGTAGTAAGAACTAGCATGTAAGATAAATTTGTAATTACACTTGACTCCTCTACTTCCCGTAAACCTTCCACTCTCTAACTCTCTTCGTAGTTTACTTCTCCATTCCTCAACGATATAAGTTAAACATGACAACAAGATAGATTGCAAAAATCATAGGAAATCTGTAGGGACCAACACAAACCCTGGATATGTAAAACCCAAGAAATCCACTACAATTTGAATTGTATTTGGTGATTTCATGTGGGAAACATTAAGTAATTTAGAAGGATGAGATTGAATTTAAGACAGAAACACAAACCCTATATCTACTCGTTTGCTTTCTTGGTTGGCTTCACCGGTTGGGTTTCTTTCATGTTTTCTTCCACCAAATATGTTAGTGGAACTTGTGGTGGGACTTGATTTCTTCCACAAGTTAATTTTTCAACCGGTTTCTCTTGCAGTTTGATATTAGTTATATGGTATCCTTTTCAAAGATTAATCTTGTAGTTCCACAAGCATATTTGGTTCTGTAGTGTTTGGTCCTTACATCTAGCTCTTCATCGAAGAAGATGATCGGACGACTTTTGTGTCTAATTCTTCAACGAGTAATGTCACTGGAGTGAGCTTATGATGTCGAAGTTTGTTTTGTTACCGAATGTGTAAATCATAATGGGAGAGGGGGAGCAATAGCTAGTAGGTAGTGGTGAGCAAAAATCGAACCGAAACCGGAAAAAAAAACCGAAAAACCAAATGGTTCGGTTTCGGTTTTGGTTCTTGTACCGACCCAACCGAACTGAACCGAACCGAAAAAATATAATTATTTATAATTTTTATTATATTTATATATATATATATATATATATATATATAGAAACAGGTTCATGCGAGGACGGTAACAATTTACGAAAATACGAGGACAATCCTCAGTCAATCATTTTGTACATGAAATTTTTCATGTACAAATTCACATATGATTCACATACAAAATCATATATGATTAGCCGAGACTTTTCATGCAGCAAAAGTCGTGCGTGTCATTTTTTATGCTAGTACAAAATCACATATGATTTTGTACATGAAAAAAAATTCATGTACAACATGATTAGCTGAGGATTGTTCTCGCATTCTCATAAATTGTTACCGTCTTCACATGAACCCGCCTCTCTCTCTCTCTCTCTCGCTCTCTCTCTCTCTCTCTCTCTATATATATATATATATATATATATATATATATATAGGAAGGTTCAAATGAGAACTTTGTAAATTTAAAGGAATAAAGGAACACCTTGTGGACCACATATGATGTGGGTCCCACATAATATTAAATCATTTCTGATTTAATATTATTAAATATTAAATCATAAATGATTTAATATTATGTGGGACTCACATCATATGTGGCCCACAAGGTGTTCCTTTATTTCTTTAAAAAAGGGTGGTTCTCCTATGATCCACCCCCTATATATATATATGGAGAGAGACTGGTTCAAATACAAATCAGTTGAAATGTACAAACAATACAAACTGATTCAAATCAGTATAAAAATAATTTTTTCATGGTTTTTTTTCATCAAATGCAATTATTTAAGATATTATTGCACATATGTTTGTTTCAACTTGTGAAAAAATTACATGTGAAACTTTTAAATTATGAAACAAATACATGTGAAACTTTATAAAAAAATATATGAGAAACTTTCAACTTATGAAAACAAAGACATGTAAAACTTTTACATAATGAAACAAACATATGTGTAACAATATCTTAAATCATAGAATTTGATGAAAAAAAATCCTAAAAAGAATTATTTTTATATTGATTTGAATCAGTTTGTATAGTTTGTACCCTTCAACTGGTTTATATTTGATCATCCCCCTCTCTCTCTTTCTATATATATATATATATAATACTATGAAATGTTTTTAATTTTTTTATTATATATATATAAACCTAATTTTAATTTTAAACATATATGAAATGTTTGTATTTTTTCCAAAAACCGAATCGAAAACTAAAAACCAAAAACCATAACATTTTAAACCATTCGATTTTAAAACCGATCCGAACCGGGAAAAACCCGAAAACCGAACGGTTTGGATTTTCAAAAACCGAACTGAACCGTGCTCACCCCTACTAGTAGGACGGCAGGCCATGAGAAATTATTTAATGAAACAAATACAAAAAAATAAAAAAGACTAAAATATCATTTACTTAACAGTTAAAATTTAACGGCCGTTAAAAGGAAGGATTAATTCAAAGTGTTTTGTTACAAACCACAATAGCTAAACTATAATTTTTAAACTTTAAGAAGGAAAATCGTTGAAAACACAAGGACATATAGATTCCTCTTTAGAGCATCTCCAATGTATTTATCTATTTTACTCTTTATTATAGAGAGTAAAATAGAGAATGTGTCATGTATTCTCCAATGTATTTCTCTGTTTTACTCTTTAAAAGAGAATATTCCAAGTATATACTCTTTTATTTTGATTACATAGATTTTCAATAATACCCTTATATTTATTAACTTTATAAATTATACCCTAATATTTTTTATTTCACAATAACCTTATATTTATTAATTTTATCATGTTAATTTTAACGACGTTATAATTTATTTTTAATTCCAAAATGTTACATCTTCAACACTGAAGTTAAAATACATAACCATTTAATCGGAATTAGCATATTTTCCCCATAAATGATCAACTAATGCATTCTGAAATGCAAAATGAGCTTCTTTATCCTTAATATGTCTATATTGAGCAAGATATTGTTGGAATCCATCATTATCATATGTCATCATTTCGACCTCTATTGGTTGTACTTCTCTCACAATTTCAATCGGCGTATCGAGATCATGTTCGTCATCGATTATCATATTATGTAAAATAATACATGTAATCAGTATGTCATGTAACACTTCTTTTTTCCAAAATTGGGATGATCCTGCAACAATTGCAAAGCGTGATTGGAGAACTCCGAAGGCACGTTCTACATATTTTCTACAGGCTTTTTTTTTTTTTTGAAGTATATTTATTTATATACGGCAATTGGAATAAACAAACAAACTCACACACCCTCCTCACCTATGGTGAGATTTGAACCCCCGACCTCTTAGAAGACAAGGGGCTCACATACCGCTAGGCCAAAGGCCCTTTGGTTTCTACAGGCATCTTGTTAAATGGCAAAGTATTTTATTTTAACCACGTGGCTCGTGAATTGTTTGCACTATACACGTAGCCAAGCCGTTTTTCGCTTATGTATGCTTTTATTACGGTCGTCATTATGTACTTTTATCTTTATCATTTGTAATGTTTTTATGTTAAAATATGTGTTAATGACGTATTTTAATTAAATATGATATGTGTAAACTGTTTAGCTTTAGTTTTTAAAATTATTTGGATAAATTTAAATTGAATTCAAAACTTAAAGATAAATATAATTTTAGTAATCTAGTTTATTAAAATTGGTATTAGACAAAAAAGAAAATACAAATACAAAACCTAAACAATTGAAGGGTCATTTTGTAATTATCAAAAGTTTAGGAAAAAAATAGAGTGCAGTGAATAGAAACTCTCTATATTTAGAGAGTTACTATTTATTTTCGTGTTCTAGAAAGTAAAATAGAAAGTTTATTAAAGAGATTTAAAAAGTAAAATAAAGATAAAAAGTAAAATAGAGGATTTATTGGAGATAATTTTAAGTATAATATTCAAAGAGTGTTCGGATACGATAATAAGATGAGGCTACAATGGTGGACTAGATTAGTAATGGGCCAAACATAATAGGCCCAAAGAAAAATAGCAACAATTACACCAATTTGTCTAAGATGATGAATTAATTAATCTCTTTATTACTTTTGCGTTGAAATTAATATTTCACACAATAATAATAATTATTAATAATAAATTCAGAAAAGGTAAAGAGCAACAAGTAAATGGTTGGAGAGGCATAAAAAAACCATTGGTTAAATATTGAATATTAATTCAAAATTATACAAAAGAGATTAATAATGTGTTATTAGGGGTGTTATGTGTTATTTGGGGTGTTTTGGGATTGCTTATTTAAAACAACTTATGCTTTTACAAAAAAGTGTTTATCAATTTACATGCCGATAAATTAGAATTTTATAAAAAGTGATTGAATTAGTTTATCGTAGTAATACACTGAAATAAGTTAATATGTTGTTTTTTAAGGAGTGTTTGAGATTGCGTATACATGTAAAAGGATTAGAAAAGGGTTAAAAGTCATAAAAAGTTTTGACAAGTTAGGAGTGTTTAACTTATTAAAAACTCCTTATCACCAGTGTGGAACCGGTATAAGCTTCTTCGTTTTTTTTCTCAATCCAAACACTCAAAACAACTTATTATCGGTACCACACCGGAACAAGTCAATAAGTTGTTTTATAAGCAATCCCAAACACCCCTTTATAGGATACTCAATATTTTTAATAAAAGGTTGAGTACTGATAACTCCAATTTGTTTCATACGTAACCAACCCTTAGGTAGCGTTTGGTTCGCAGATTCTAAAGAAATCTGATGGAATTAGAATGTTGATTTCCATTGACCAAATTCATTTCTCTCATGTGGTTCATTCTTTTTCATGAACGGAATCTTCAAATTCTATGAATAAGGGAATTAAACATTTATTGGCAATAAGGTGGTATTTTCATGGAATGGAATGTTCTAGTTTCACAATTCCAAATATGCCCCTTAACCCTATTATGATAAAATAGTCGCACACCTCATTCTCTATCTGAACCACGGTCGACCACCACCGATCTGAACTACTGCCGACCACTGCCAATCGGAACCACCACATACCACCGCCGACCACCATCGATCTGGACAACCGCCGACCACTTTCATCTGAACCACCGCTGACCACCACTATCGCGTATAGGGAAATGATTTAAAGCGGACCGGAAGAAGCCCGAAGAATCAAACAATAATGAATGAATGCAATGAAATCAATGGAGGAAATCGCAATGCATCTTGCTCAGCAGGCATAGCTTGGAGTGAGAGTGTAGCGGGGGTAAGGTAAGGAGGCCGCCAGAGACCACCACCGATCTGAACTATCGTCGACCATCATCATCTGAACCACCGACAATCACCGTCATCTGAACCACCGCAGACCATCGCCTTCTGAACCACCGTCGGCGCCGACCACCACCTATCTGAACCACCACCGATTTAACAATTATTTTATTAAAGTATTTTTAGTTAAAAAAGCTAAAATTATAAATAAATAAAAAAGCCTATTTTGGTCATTTACCAGCATTTCATTCTAATTCCAAAGTTTCATTATGTGAACCAAACACACATATTCCAATTCCTTTGACACATTCCATTCCAATTCTGCCAACCAAACAGGTAGTCAAATCTGACAACATTTCATTCTAATTCCTTCAATATCAAATTTCTTTGACATATTCAATTTCATCCAAAAACATTCTGCAATCTAAATGTCCCTTAAGGAATCCGGTGTGAGTGGCTATCTTATAGCATACCCAATATTTTCTTTATAGTTTTTTCTTTCTTTCTTCGGGAAAAGCTAATCAAAAGTTTGAATCTTCAAAAAGAAAATTACATTGAATTCTAGCAACAAAATAAAAAATGAGATTCAAAGTATTGAAAAGTACTTTATCTTGTCTTTTTTTCTTGATTTTCTTGGATTTCTTATGCTCATCTTGTCTTTTTAAATATCTGTCATCAAAAAATACTTTCTCGACTAAGAACATCCAGGATAGTTAAGTCTTAGAAAGATTTTTTCTACCTATTCACTTTATGTAAAAAATTATTTGTAAATCTAATCTAATGGAAAAAAAGTCTTTCAAAAGGTTATAAGCAAGACGATGTGAGAAACAAAAATCACAAAAAAAAAAACTTTAATCCAAAAGGTTGGTACATGAAAAACTTTACTAAAAATCTTTTCAAAAAAGTTTTATAATCCAATGTAAAAAAGTTCTTTAAACAACTAATTCAAATAGTAAAAAGTCTTGAATAGGTTATGCATTAAAGATGCTTTAAGTAACAACACTTGTGTTCTTTTGTTTGTATTCTTGTTCAATGGTTTCCACTTCTCTAACAATAGAGTGCTTTGCACTCGTCTTAAAGCATCCACAACGTAGTTTTTAAGAGGTTTTTGAGAGATTTTTAGGAGGTTTTTCAAAAAGCAAAAACATCCTTTTGAGGTTTTTTACATTGCGTAGAGGTTTTTTATATGAGGTTTTTGGTGAGGTTTTTCGTTATAGGTCATAACTGCACGACCTGTTTTTTCAGAGGCTTTTCGTATTTAATCAGTTTTAATTTTATTAAATTTTATAAAACTCTCGTATTAATCAATTTTATTTTTAATCAATTTTATTTTTTATATTTGAATTTTAATATATAACAATAAAAATATTTAATTAATTGTATATTTTATATATTTAAATCAAATGTCTCAAATTTGAGATTTTTATACAAACTTAACGTATTTTTTAATCTCACTTTTTATTTTTAATATTATTTTTTTGCGTATATTTTTATAGATTTCTCGATGACCTAATTTTTAAATTTATCATTTTTATTTTTATTTCATACTTTTATACAGTATTTACGTATCTATTAATAACCCAATTTTTTATAGAAATTCTACATATTTGTATTTTCTTGATATAAATAAATATGTATTTGTATTTATTTTAATGTATTTATTTTTATAAATAAGAATATAAATGATATGAAGTTAAAATGATGGGACCCTGAAAAGTTTGAAAAGGCTGGAAAAACGCTTGGATGAGGTTTTTCACATAGTAAATGTATGTAAAAGTTTTTAGGTTGTTGAGATGACAATAATACGTAAAAAAAAAAAAAAACTATGAAAAAACTTAATGAAAAACCCCAACATTGTGGATGCTCTTAATTTAACATATTCTTAGAAAAATTGAATTCTTAAAATAACATCACAATATTACTTGTATTCATCACTCATCAGCCTATTTATCATCATTTTTTCAATTTTATTAAAGGAATATCATCCAAATCAACTTTAAACAACATTTTTGTTGTGATTAATGATGGTAAACATTAAAAGCTGCGATAATAATAAAGTTGATTTGAGCAAGTATGAGTAGTATAATTTTGGCACCACCATTTTTAAGGCTGGAAAAATTAATGATGTATGAATAAAAATGGGTTAGGACATTTATAACTAATTTTTTTATTTTACTTTTTGTTAATAAAAAGTAAAATAAAGAAATATGTCATTTCTTCTTAATATATTTCTCTATTTACTTTTTTTAAAAGAATATTTTAAGTATATTTTCTTCTATTTTGATTACATAAATTTTCAGTAATACCTTTATATTTATTGACTTTATAAATTATACTCTTATATTTTTTATTTTTACAATAACCTTATATTTATTAAAGAAATTTAAAAGAAAAATAAGTTTCTTTGTCAAATTTTTAATTCTAGTTTATTAAAATTAATATTAGACAACAAATAAAATAAAAATAGAACAATTTAAAGAATCAAACGGTCATTTTGTAATTATCAAAAGCTTAGAGCATCTCCAACAGCTATTGTAAAATTGAAAAATGAAGGATTTTAGCAAATTAAGTGCTCCAACAGCTATGGTATATCAATTGCTAAAATAGAAAAATGGAAAGAAATAGAAGAAAAATCTTTAAATTTAGAGAATCTCTAAAAGTATATAGAAGAGAGAGAAACAATATTTTAATTATATTCAACCAATCAAAATAATTGAAGTTAAGTGTGTAGGAGAGAGAAATAATATTTTATTAGATGATGAAATATTTTATTAATATTGTTAATGATAAAGTTGTTAAAATAGAGTAGCTGTTGGAGTTAGATGTAAATTATTTTAGAGATTTTGACTTTTGATATGCTATTTTAGAAAAAATTTACAATATCTGTTGGAGATGCTCTTAGAAAAAAATAGAGAGTAATGAATAGTAACTCTCTATATTTAGAGCATCTCCAACAGCTATGCTAAATTTTTTCTAAAATAGCATATGAAAAGTCAAAATCACTAAAAAATATTACGTCCATCTCCAACAGCTACTCTATTTTAGCAATTCTACCATAAAATATATTAATAAAATATTCAACATATCTAATATCCCAAGAAAAAGAAGGATATGATTGGTGAGAAACTATTAAATAATTATTTCTCTCCATTTAGAGATTCTCTAAATTTAGAGATTTTTTCTCTTTTTCTATCAATTTCTCTATTATAGCATAAGGTATAGCATAGCTGTTGAAGAAGTAAAATTGCTAAAACTCTATATTTGAGAAAACTTGAACTTTTCCTGAATTTAAAGAAATCTCTAGAAATTGATTGTAGAAAAATAAATGAATATTTTATTAAATCCTACCAATAAGGAATAATTTATTATCATTTTACATTAAGTTTTTTTTAAAAAGTGTATTGGGATGATAAATTAAAAAATATTATATTAATATAATTTATGTTAAAATTTCTAAAATAGAAAATCTTTTGGAGATGAATGTATGTTATTTTAGAGATTTTAACTTTTATTTTTTTATTTTAGAGAAATTTTAAAAAACATGTTGAAGATTTTCTTACTAATCATTTCTCTGTTATAGAGAGTAAAATAAAAAGTTCATTAAAAAATATTTAAAGAATAAAATAGAGGGTTCATTAAAGATGGTATTACGTTAAGAAAAATGAAAAGTGAATGGTTTAATTATGATTAATAATTAATAAGTATTTGCATGTGTTTATTGGAGTGGAGGTGCATTAAATGCAATACAATACATACATGATTCGACCATCAAAACACGGCGCAATGCTTGCCTGAACCTATCTATCTAATCAATCACCCCTTCACTATCATTTTCTCACCTTTTTATATGTATATAGGAAATGCAATCATAAAAACAAAAAGGGTAAATAATACAACATAAAAGTAAATCATATTTTAAATAAAATTTGAATACATATTTAAAAGTTTTGTATGTAATCAATTTTATTTATTAATATAATTAAAATAATTATATTTAAATAAAGTTATTAAATAAGTCTTTCACAGTAAAATAAAATTTGCATTTTAGCACATTAAAATGTTTATTTGTCATAATAAAATATTTTAGAGGTAAGTTTATAGGACCAAATCAAAAATTTGTCCTATATAAAAGTGCAATAATAGATTTATGATAATACAAAACAAATGTCTTTTACCTACAAAAATTACACAGAGAATTTTTCATGGGTGATTACCCATAGATCGTCCAGAAAATACCGATGGTTCGGGTCAATGTTTTTCGAGAAAAATACCAATGGATCACCCAGAGAATCTCTGGGTAATTTGTCACTTATTTGAATTACCCACCGGCAATTTATCCGCCAACTTTTGTGACGGTTTTGTGAAGAATAATTCTTTATCAACAGATTTTTCAAGAAAAATTCGTAAGCAAAAGTCTTTCGTTTAGTAGTGTGACATTTTTATACGTTTTAACAAATATTTTTGTACGTTTTAAAAATAAAATGTCATTAGATATTTTATACGACACCATCAGAAAAATTGTCCTATGAAAATATAAGGTTATAGAACTCTTTCAGAAATGTCATATAAAATAGCTAATACGACATTTTATTTCAAAGGTTTCCTAAAAAGCTTCTTAAAACACTAAAAACATTATATAAACTAGCGTCACATTTTTGGATAGAACATTTATAATTGATTATATAAATTTAAGTTCTGTAGAATATTATATTAGAACGCTTTGATATTCCAGACGTCCTATATAAACCAATTTTATTATATTGTATTCCACGTATCATATCACATGTGATTAAATAGTTGTTAAATTAGATTGTTTTGGTTTCAATAGATTCTAAATTGACATTCAAGAACCATTCTTCCCGATTTATGTTAAAATTTTAGATCAAATCTATATATAATTATATATCGGATTTTGGTTGGTTTACTCTAACTTGATAATATAGACCTTCAAGTATAACACCCTCAAATTTAGAAAAAACGACTATATAAACTTCGTCCTATAAATCTATAATTGAATCTTCTCAAATAACAATTCTATATAAACCTCGACAAAAGATAGGCCAAGTCTTATACTAATACATAATTACGGTCGGACGTTACTAAACCAAAAAACAGTCGCTATCTCCGAATTCGAAAACGTCACCAAATAACTAGATCTTCATCATACAACTCTCTAGCACTCAAGTCAACACGTGTCGCTAGTACCAACCCAACAAAAACCTGATGCACATGCCGAAAAATAAAAAGGGCTAGGCTTAACGCCTAGTGAGCTCAAAAGTTTATAACATAATTACAAATGATAGGAACTTAAAGACTGCTTGATTTAAATAACAAAGTTCTCAAATAAAATGACTTCATTTTAAAAGAAACGTCTATTCCAAACTCATCATTTTCATATAAAGGCTTTAGACCGAAATATCAATAGTAACGAAAGATTTAAATAGAAATACCCGTTTAACGTGATGCCAAACCTAATACTCACAGGACCAAAAAATAAAGCTATAAACATAAAGATAGAAAATATAGCTTTAACCAAATTATTTTATAAAACATTAACTCATGCTTACCCTTGGAAGAGTAAAAAATATCCGAAGATAACGAGGGAGACCCGATTTACCATTTATAGTGACGGAACGCATAAGTGAGCCACTTTTTAATGTTAAGAGCTTATGCTAGGAATCAATGGCGCTATTGACACCGACCAATAATAACTTAAGGTTATGGCCTCCGATGATTCCAGTCAAGAGCTTGCGCCAAGGATCAATGGCTATCAATGGCTATTGGCACCGACCAATAATACAACAATGTGTAACGACCACGATTCTAAAATCAAAGATAAAAGATGGCATTGCTCTAAAAGTAGCAATTACATAGTTTAAATGGTCCCAATAATAACTTCATCTCAAAAGTTTGCAGCGGAATAAACAATACTGAGATTATTACAAGCAAATTTAAACTAGGCGACTAACTATACAAGTTACGCCTCACTTCTAGCTCCTCGTGCTCACAGCTTACCCTTTCCATTACTCGAACTTTCTATCATGTGCTTACCTGAAAGTTGTTTTCAGTTTATAAAAGAGAGGGTTAGACCGAAAGGTCTAGTGAATTCCCAAACAACAGTTAATATGCATGACAATTATAAGAGAAACAGTTAGTCATGAATATCAACTCACACTTAAAACATACTTTTTTGTACCTGTTGCAACGGTATAACATTAAGGTCACACACACCTGACTAGCGTGATCACACACACCGTGATCATTAAAATGGACACACACCTCCCAATACGAATGAATTAAACCTTTCAATTTAAGACATCCAATTATAAAGTTTAGCACACAAAAGGAACTCACCTGAATTGCCAAGTCACTTACACTCTCCCAACTACGTACACACCAACCGAACACCTGATTTAGATCAATTAACTACAAGTTAATGGCCCAATTATACATCCACACATCCTACCTATAAACCCCTTAGGCTAGGACACCTCTTAACCCACTTAATTACTCTTTAAGCAAAAACTCCGAAATGCTGAAATAGTGAGTTGCACGGCTTGTCGCGCGACTTGAAGCCGCGGGCCAGGCCGCGTAACCCACTGTTTGACCTGCACCAAAACTGCTCGAACCCAAAAATCGCAAAAACACCATTGCTACCAAATCCAGCCATAAAACAGACATAAAACTTGTCCAAACTTGTACCAAAACCAAACCCAACAACACTAAAACCATCTAATCCATTTCATCCACTGATTTCATGGTTTATCGTCTCCTTAGATGAACTCAAGGTCATCCATGGTGTTTTCCACTGATTTCAATCCCTTAGGTTGGGATATGAATCCCAAAACTTAGAGAATGCTTCAAAACCAACTCTATTAACCCATTAAATACAGATTTGAAGACTCAATCAAACCAACAACAACTAAATCATAAAACCCTAACCCTTAATCATCTATTAGACTCAATCAAGTAATAGAGATGAAGAAGATGAGTATTTATATCTCAGATGGTTGATTGATTCTTTCTCTTTCTTGAAATCCTTCCCTCTTCTTCTTTCTTCTCCAAAATCGCACCAAGAACACACACTCTTTGCACACACTTAATTTCAGCCGCAATGTCCAAGAAATGAGGGGTTTTCCTCCTTTTATACCTATTTTCAGACTTTTACACAACTAGTCCCTGAAGTTTGGAAGGTTAGATTCCAACCACACAACTTGTAAACTTTAAAAAAATACAAACAAGGATCCGGGTTATTACACAATGTATGACCTGAACATTATAATAATATATTATTTTAAAACAATATAAAAATCCAAGTGCAATATTTCTTTTCACTGATTCTAATTTACGGACCTTATTTTTTTTTTTTTTTGTTATTATAAACTTTTTTACTCAATAAATATAACAACAAAATTAAATTATACAATAATATACGACGTACATTATAACAATATAAAAAATATATTTTTTCCAAAACAATATGAAAAAGATATAAATATATAACTTTATATTATATTAATATAGAGTCTTAATCAAACAAAAATTTTATAATTTATGAGATCTATAAGATCCGATGCATATAACCAATTGAAATATTATTTTACTTATTTAATTAATAATAAAAGGGTAGATTAGTAATTTATTATTTTGTATTTAAAGTTATCAAATCAAAAAGGGAATTGATTTTATCATAATTTGGGATATCATATATTCAAACGGAGTGAAATATTCCCTTATTTATGATTTCGTGAAATGCTGATTAGTTTCATTAAAAAGTAACATTAATATGTCACTAAAAAATAACAATAATTTTTTTTATTCGATTTTTTTCTCGATTTTAATTGAAGATTGTTTTAGATCTGAAAATGAAAATAGGTATTCATAATGTGATTTTAAAATAGGTGCTTATAGTAATTTAAAAATAAGTGTTCATAATATGCCTTTAAAATTGTTTATCTAAGGCATTGTTTGACAAAAATAAGTTATCTTATAACTTAGCTTATTTTCAGGGTACATGTTTGAATGCACATAAGCTGACATATAAGCTAACTTATTGATAAACTACTTGGAGTAGTCTATCAGGAGCTTTTTGTCATATTTTTCGATTATACCCTCATTAATATTAATTATTATCTATTACTATTAATCATAAATAATTATTTAGTTGTTACTAATATTAACAATTATTAAAATCAGTTTAGAATTATTAATTAATTTTAGTTTTAGTTATACATTAATATTAATATTAACTATTTAGAAATATTATTAATCATATCAATTATTTTTATATTGTTGTTTTTTAATTATTATTCAATATATTTAGTTATCAGAAAACAAATACAATTATTCTAACAATATTTATGTAAGTTACATAAAAATACAAGTTATAGATATTTTGTTTTATAGATAATAAAATTGTTTTAAATATAGTAAAATATCTATGTTAATTATTAGTTATAATTTTTTAAAATTATTAATTAATTAGGATATGTAAGATTGACCAATTTTATTTTTATTCATACCAATATAAAAAAATTTAAAAATTTAGTTTAAAAAACTCAAAATTTATTATATATATACTAGAAGGGTACTCGCGCAATGCAGCGAGATTCATCTTAATTTTAATGTTTTATTTTTTTTTGTCTCTACCGATGTTATAATATTATTTTATTTTTGTGTACTTTTTTTAATTCTGTTTTTTAATTATAATCTAGGATTAATAATGAAATAATATATTTTGATTTAATAATATAATTTTTTTATAAATATAATAAATTAAGCATTCTGTTAGAGTTGAATGATTATCCTTATTATATGTTAGATTTTTTATATTCAAAATTAGATGTTTATCTATATAGTTAGTTGTATAGTTGGTTACACGAATTCAAACATGAAACTTTAATAAGTTGTACCAATGCATGTATAACTTGTATTTTTGAATTTTAAGTAATTATGCGTTAATCAATTGTACCTATTGCATAATAATATGTTTTTAAGAGTTTTTGGCCAAATACTTTATAATATAGTATAGATATATATATATATATAAGAATCCACTTAAATACTTTTTATTAATATGTTATTTAATTTTTCTTTATTATCTTGTTTGTATTAATTTATTCTATTATTAAGTATTTGTTTTAATTATATTATATAATAATATAATTGACTATTTTTTCAAGATATTTTTTTTGGTCATTTTACATGTTTATCATCTAGTTTTTGTCAAACATAATTTATTAATCAGGTAGCTTATCAGCTACCAGCTAGCTTATAAGTCATCAGCTAGCTTATAAGCTACCGACTAGCTTATCAGTCATCAACTAGTTTATCAGCTAGTTTGTCAAACATAGCCTAAATATGATAATGTTCATAGAATACCGTACATTCTTAGCTAACAAGTCATAACATAATTGTTTATCTAAACCGTAAACCCTAAATTTAGCTTCTACATTAGTTGATCGAATATCAAGAAAGAGAGAGAGAGAAAAAAAAAATATATCAATTAAAAATATTCATAAAATTACATATATCTATCCATCAATTAGAGTCGGCTATAAGATAAATAATGATATATTTGTAAAAATAACATCTTTTTTTCTTTTCATTTGGCTCAAAAACTAAAATTAATTTTCTTTTATTTCATTTTCTTCATTTTCCTTCTCTTAACCATCTCCAATAAATCTTCTATTTTCATTTTCTCTTAACCATCTCCAATAAATCTTCTATTTTCACTCTAACTCTATTTTACTTTTTAAAACATTTTTAATTAACCATTTATATTACTATCTATAATAGAGAAATGAATAGTAACTCACTTAACATAGAGAAACACGTTATAAACTCTATTTTTTTTTAACTTTTGATGATTACAAAACGGTCCTTTAATTTTTAAGATTATTGTATTTTTATTATTTGTTGTCTAATATCAATTTTAATAAATTAAAATTATATTTATTTTTTAGTTCTAAATTAAATTTAAATTTATCCAACTAATTTTAAAAACTAAAGTTTAACAATTTACAACATAACGTTTTTAATTAAAACACGTCATTAAAACAAGAACGTGATCTCGATGCCTTGATTGAAGTTGTGAGAAAAGTATCACAAATAGAGGTCGAAATGACGACAAATGATAATGATGGATTCCAACGGTATCTTGCTCGATATAAACAAATTAAGAATAAAGAAACTCACTTTGCATTTTGGAATGGGTTAGTTGATCATTTAAGAGAAAAATATGCTAATTCCGATTAAATGCTTATCTATTTTAATTTAGATTTGTGGTGAAAGAGTATCATTTTTATTTAAATGAAATTTGGTTTTTGATAATTTAATTTAAAATTGAATATGAATTATAATATCGTTAAAATAACATGATAAAGTTAATAAATATAAGGTTATTGTGAAAATAAAATAAAAATATAACGATATAATTTATAAAGTTAATAAATATAAAAATATTATTATTGAATGTAAAGCAAATAAAAGAGAATATACTTGAAATATTCTCTTTTAGAGTAAAAAATAAAGTAATACATTGGATAAAACGTAACACATACGTTATTTTTTACTGTATAATAAATAGTAAAATAGAGAATTACGTTAAAGATACGAACAAAAATAAAATTCTTCATTTTCTATTTTTAATTCAAATTCTAGGGAAAGCCTGAATACTTAATCACTTCAAACACAAAGGTCCATTTTTAATATTTTTCTTCTGTTAACCCGTCGTCGTTTTCACTTCCGCTTCTCTTTCAAAATTACCACTGCTGCTATTAGGGGTGTAAACGATTCGAGTTTTTAACAAGCTACTCGAGCTCGAGCTCGAATCGATCTCAGAACACAAAATAGAACTCGTTTAACTTAACGAGCCGAGCTTTATAACACTAATGTTCAACTCGTCTCATTCGAAAACTAGATTCAATTTTTCAAGTCGAGCCAAGCCATTTGAGCATACCCTTCACTATTAAACGAAAAACTTTTGCCTACGGACGTTTTCCTGGGAAATATGTTGCTAAAGGGTGATTCCTTACAAAACCGTCACAAAATTTGGTTGCTAAATTGTTGGTGGGTAATTCAAATTAGTGACAGATTACTCAGGGATTCTCTGGGTGATCTGTTGGTATTTTCTCGAAAACGTCGGATTTTACCGAACCACTGGTATTTTCTGGGTGATCCGTGGGTAATCACCGACGGAAATTTCCCTAGGTAATTTTTGTGGGTGAAAGTCATTTTTTTGTAGTGCTTTTTCAATTCAAATATGATCATATATATATAGAGGGAGGTTCAAATGAGAACTTTTTATATATATTAATCATGCAATAAAATTACAAAAAGTTATTGAGCTCAAGCCTATAAACGAGTTTAATCGATTGCAAATTCGAATCCATAAACGAACATCAAGCTCGATAACTCAAAAATAGTTAAACTCGAGCCTATTCCTAATTTTTTGATCCAGACTCGATTAACCTACTACTCAACTTGTTTACACCCCTAGCTGCTATTTAAAATTTTCTTTATCAACCGGCCGGATATCCAACCCACTATGCGACCGACTAATCCCATAGCGATCACCCGCTTCGTGGATAGCCTAGAGTCACCGCATTTGAACCTACGTGGCTACATGGGGATTTTTATCACTACTATAATGGAAGGCTTTCACCTACATACATTTTCCTGAGAGATCCGTCACTGAAGGGTGATCCGTCACAAAACCGTCACAAAAGTTGGTGGCTAAATTGTTGATGGGTAAATCAAATCAGTGACAGATTAGCCAATAAATTCCTGGGTAATCCGTTGGTATTTTCTTGAAAATATCGGACTTCGTCGGAACCATTAGTATTTCCTGGGTGATCCGTGGTAATCACCCACGGAAATTTCCCTGGGTGTTTTTTTACGGGTGAAAGTCATTTTCTTTGTAGTGTATTCCTCCTTGGATTGAACATGTGACCTCCAGATACTTTCGACCTTTATAGAACAAGCTCAAACCATACACCACCCTTGTGGTTACTATTTACAATTTTATTACCAAAGAAACATGAAATTGACCAGCAAAATGAAGAATTGCCAACTCTTTTGTTTTATATGTATTTTGTTTTGATTTTACAACAATCCTTAAAATTGTCTTTTTGTTCAAATATTCTCTATGAAATCCAAAAAGCAACCCTTATATGGGTTTCAAACAAAATGGTAGTAGACTTTGGAACCTGCATCTATCTTTTACATCTGAGGAACAAAGAAAGAACCAGTGGGTCTAAAAAGGAAGTTCCTTTTTAAATACAAGAAATGGTAATCTAGTCAACAAGTCAAACAGTAGACACAAGTCAACTTACATAAATAAAACACACAAACCCTATATTGCACCAAAAAAGCAATAAGCAACAAGAACAAGGCACTAGCAGTCGAAAGTATGGCCAACATCATTCTAGTAAAGATCAAATCTTTTTTATTATTAACGATTAGATTAGAGCATCTCCAACAGATTTTCTATATTTTTTCTAAAATAGAGAACCAAAAGATAAAATCTCTAAAAACAATGACATTCAACTCCAACAGATTCGCTATTTTAAAAATTTTAACACAAATTATATTAATATAATATTTTCAAATTTATCATCCCAATACACTTTTTACAAAAAAATTATTATAAGATGATAAAGATTTGATCTGATTGGTAGATTGAAAAAAATAATCATTTCTCACTTCTACCATCAAGTTTTAGAGATTTCTCTAAATTTAGGAAAATACCAAGTTTTCTCAAATATAGAAATCAATATAGCAAAGATGTTGGAAATGTTTAGAGGAGAAAAACACACTTTTTGCTATTTTAGCAATGCTGTTGGAGATGCTTTTAATGTTCTAAATTATGGCATAAGGTGTTGGGTTACTTTTATATATATATATAAAAGAGAGAGAGAGAGAGAGAGAGAGGAGGGGAGGTTCAAATGAAAACTTTGTAAATTTAAAGAAACAAATGAAGAGACGTTGTAGACCACATATGATGTGGATCCCAAATAATACTAAACCATGTTTGATTTAATGGTAGGACTCATCGAATAATATATGATTTAATATTATGTAGGACGCACATCATATGTGGTCCATAAAATGTTCCTTTGTTTATTTAAATAGAGGTTCCTTTGTTTCTTTAATAGAGGTGTTCTTGTATGATCCCTCCCCAAAAACTTAAATAAACATAAAAACTAAAACCCTAAATAGGTAAATTCTTACCGACATTCCTATGCACGAAAAAAAAACGGAGTTTTTGAAAATTGAAAAAAGTAGTCGACAGATATTCAAGAGATTTAATCTCAATGTCGAACTTTGTATATCATTTTCTACAAGCTCTATAAGTTTATATAATGATTCTTCTTTCTTTTTTAATTGTAATATTCTATAAGAATTTAATTTGTTCTAAAACATTATTTAAAATGATAACACATAGGTGAGTATCTCTACGTGTGTGTGTGTGTACATATACCACCTCAAAACAAATTGAAAATATCACCAACTTAACATCATTCTAGTAAAGATCAAATCTTTTTTATAATTAACAACAAACAGATCACAACCGTAGAAACCAGGTGGATCAAACCACCCTGCCATTGCCAAAGCAAACTAGCTCAGGTGGTTAATTCCACCATTACCCCTACATACTGGTTACAACCCTTTAAACTAAAACCCTAATTCTTAAATCTTAAAACATGAAAAAGATGATGACCCATAAAAAATCCTAATGGTTAAAAGGGTCTTTTTCACTTGATTACCCTAAATTGTTACAAATGGCTAATAGTACTTTCCAGATTTTATCTTAACAAACTTCCCAAGTGTATCCATCTTGGAATTGACCCGACCCGACCCATCTCTTGCCGGGTCAAAACAGACTGGCATGTCTTGTTCAGACCCGTAAGTGAAATCCATTATCTTGCAGTTGTTCATTAGAGCCTCTCTGCCCTAAAAATCATGAAGAAGAAAAAATGGTGTAAGAAATATAACTGATCCATGAGTTCTTGTTTACAAAAGAATATATACATATAGAGGTGGTTCAAGTACAAACATGATACAAACCGATATAAAAATAAAAAAAATTTATGATTTTTTTTCTTCAAATGATATTATATAACATATGTTTGTTTCATAATGTAAATGTGAATATTCACATTCATTTGATCTATTTGTTTTTATAAGGTGAAAGTTTCTAATATATATTTGTTTTCATAAGGTGAAAGTTTCCAATATATTTGTTTCATAATGTAAAATTTTAACATATTTTTTTTTTACATGTAAACAACAAACACATGTGTAATAATTTCTTAAATTATATAATTAGATAAAAAAAAATCATAAAGAAAATTATTATAAGATTTGATAAAAAAATGCATGAAAAAATTTATTTTTATATTAGTTTGTATGAGTTTATACCATTCTCTTGGTTTGTATTTGAACAACATCTATACATATAAACATATATATATATATATTACCTGAATTCTGGCTCTAGAAATCTCAGCAATCTTTGGACTATCAAAAAAGTCCCAACTTTTGCCATGAAATGCATCTCGAAATCTCAATGCAGCAGTCGGATTAGTGAAGTTAACAAATGCGAATCCAGCGTTGACTCGATGACTGTAAACAAAATGTTAAATACTATTATATATACATATATATAGATACTAATAACACACAGTAAATAAGTAAAACTTACTAGAAATCAATGGGAAGATAAAGAAAATCATAAGCAGAAACAACTTGGTTATTGATCTTCTCATTCTCAAGCTTGCAATGATTATCCAATGTTTGAATCAACAGCTTTCTCCTGCAAAAAAAACAACATAAAAACCTTTTTCTATTACTTTCCATTTTAAGAAAGAAAAAAAAAACCCCATTTATTAAATGCAACTGTTCATCTTCTCCATCATTAATTAATTAAAGATAATAAATGTATAAAAGATTTTTACGTGTATTTATTAGGAATGTTTTTAATCATCACAGAAGTAGATTTTCCATCAAGTGGTAAAACTTTTTGATACTCTCCACTTTTATTCTTCCATCGTCTTCTTCCTTCAAAACACCTTCCAACTACTTGCTGTTTCTTCACATCATCATCATCATCATCATCATCTCCTACACGTGTCTTTGGCCGCCATTGGCGAGCTCCACCGCCGCAGTTGTTCACACGCGCCGCCTTGTAAAGACGTCGGAAGTGACGAGGTTTAGGGATCCGAGGACCAGAAGGAACTGGGGTTAGAATGATGCTCCTTTTTTTCTCCGAAATCGGCGATGGCGGTGGTGATGATGGTTGGAGATGATGGAGATTGTAGACGTAATTAGGAGGTGAAAATGAAATGGGAAAAAAGGGTTGCAGAATCTTGAAATGGTAACAAGGGTAAGATTGTGGGATGTAAAGAAGACGATCGGAGGAAAGCTTATGGTATGGAGAAGCTTTTGGGTCTAGAGGTTTGGAAGGAAGATGGTTCGCCATTGATGAAAGCTTTGAGGTTCGAATGATCGTTGGAAAGAATTATCCGAGAAATTATATACTACTAAATTTTACTTTAGATAAGTATTGACATCTATAATTATTACTAATTATTACTTTTTTTAGTTAATCAAATTACATATTTACCCTTCTTTAATTTGTTGTTTTTTAATCTTAGATATATGTATATTGATTGAGGATAAATTTGAAAATTAAACTATGCAGGTTTTAAAATAGATACTTATTTTTTAGAGGTAAACAAAGACAAATACCTGATTAGAATTAATTTACTGGTTTTTGAACCGGAACCTGTTATACCAGTTTTTTTATATTTGGGAGTCGGTATCGGGGATCTGATTTTTTGTTAAAATTTGTATCATTTCATACTATAAAAGATAAAAAGAATAATTATTAGTTTATTACAAAATACCATCGTGGAAATAAAAATCCTACATATGGTAAAAAACTAAAATAAAAACTAACAATTACATAAATAATTCGATAGAAATTGCATGGTGAGAGCAGCAAAAGAGATTCTAACTCTTAGGGGATATTTGGTTCGCAGAATGAAATTAGATGAAATGAAATATGTCAAAAGAATTTGACTTTGAAGGAATTGGAATTGAAATGTTGTCAGACTTGACCATCTGTTTGGTTGGCAGAATTGGAATGGAATCAGTTGAAAGAATTGGAATCTGTGTGTTTGGTTCACAGAATGTAGTTTTGGAATTGGAATGAAATTCCAGTAAATGACTAAAATACCCTTTTTATTAAATTTAATTTTTTAAACTAAAATTAGTTTAATAAAATAATTAGTAATTACTTCAATTTTTTAACACTAAAAATAATTTGAGCTTTTTTACTGCTAAAAACTGCACAAAACAATTAAAAACTGCATAAAACAGCCAAAAACTACAGAAAATGCTAAAACAGCAAAAAACATAATTTTTTTACCGCAAAAATAGCTAAAAACTGCAGAAAAAAAGCAAAAAACTACAGCAAGACAACATCTGTTAGGGCAAGACATATTTTAGTTGTTGCAGGAGACGATGGAGAACCTAACTGCTAGGGGTGAGGAAAAATCGAACCGAAACTGAAAAAAAACCGAGAAACCGAAAAGCCGAAAACTAAAAAAAACCCCGAAATACAGAACCGAAACCGAAAACCCGAAAAAACTGAACCGAACCAAAATCGAAAAACCGAAAACTGGAAAAAAAAATCCCGAAAAAACCGAACCGAAAATCCAAGTGAAGAGGTGTCGACTTTTTTTGTTTGAGATTAGGGTTTAATTGCTTTTTAGGAGGAGGGTATTTTAGATATTAAACAAAAATCAACTCAATTCCTATGAATTCCCACCGCTAAGGTAAGGAATCTCAAATTACCCAATTATAGAATTCTTTGGAATTTATCAAATTCCAATTCTTAAAAATACTGAACCAAACAAAGGAATTGGAATCTGGTCAAAGGAATTCAGATTCCAATTCCACCAGATTCCATTCCTTTCCGGCGAACCAAACACCCCCTTAAGGAAACGACGGTAAGTTTACCCTAAAACTTATATTAGTAATTACAATTTTAGTTTATTAAATATAATAAACATATAAAATTAGTTTTATTTAAAAAAAATACCGAGTACTGGTTGGTTTTGGTTTTGGGATCCAGCAGGACCGGATACCTAATCTCGAAATCGGTCTTGACTGATACTGTTGGTAGGGGTGAGCATCGGGCAGGTCGGGTCAGGTTGGGCCCAAAACCCGAGCGGTTATCGAGTGGAGAATGGGAGCCCCGAAATCCGACCGAGGTATTTCGGGTTAATCGGGTTTCAGATATTCGGATATAAAGGGGTTTCAGGTCGGGTTTTCGGGTTATTCAGATATATCCCAAAAAAACATATGATAAAGAAATCTTGAAAAAAAAAATCAACAAATATCAAGAAATTTACAAGGGTGGAGTTGTGGAGTCACTGAAGTGCAGTACCTTTAGACTTTAGTTGAGAGTTGACACGACTACGGTGAATCACGAGGGTCGAGTGCGGGATCGACGACTACGGTGGATCACGAGGGCCGAGTGCGGGATCGACGACTAAAGTGGAAATTAAAAAAAAAAACAGTTTTTACATAATTAATCGGGTATTCGGGCGAGTTCGGGGATGGATTGCCCAACCCAACCCGATCCTACTTTCTAGTTCGGCTAACTCGGGTTCGGGTTGTTCGGGTTATTCGGGTTTCAGGGTTCGAAACTAGCTGATACCAACAGTTAACAATTCCCAAGTTAACAATTCCAAAGGAACACTAGCGAATCGAACAGTTAACAATTCCCAATAGTTAACAATTATCAGCTAGTCTTCGATTCGCTGAACTTGTGACCCAACATATACCCAACAGTTAACAATTCCAAAAATATGAGAACCAGAATCAGAAACAATTTCGATCAGTTTCGTATTTTAGAAATCAGAACATTAATCAATCATATCGGTTCCGATTTTGACGACAGTTCTGAAACAGTTCCGGTTCTAAATACAAATACCTGGTTGTGATGCTCACTATGGATAGATTCGGTCTAGGACCGGTACCGAAAATATTTGGGACATATTTTGAGGACCGAATATCTGAATTTGGTACCGGTTCGGTTTCAGTTCGGAAAAATTCAGGACTAGCATCGAGTGGGACCAAAAATTAAAAAAGCCATACCAAGGCAATCACAACCAATATAAACTTCAACAATGTAAAAGTTCAACAAGCAAAATTTACTTGATTTTGATCAATTAGAGTAGAAACCGATTCGGAAGAATCAAATTTTTTAAAAACCGAATTTGGACAAACCGATTTTTAATAATTAAAAAGCCGATTTTTTTTTAATAAATTTGAAGAAACCGGTTTTTTTTAAGTAGAAAAAGATTAGTTTAAAAGGTAAAACTTTTAAATGAATATTAGATTTAAATATAAAAATGAAATAAAAAATATGAAATTGGGAAGAGAGAGGAGAAAGTACATAAATGGTAATGATGGAATGAATTAAATGCATGTATGGGACGCCGACGAATGTTTCCTTTTGCCTGCCTCCCTTTCCTACGGATGTACACCTACTGTCAATCTCAATAGCCTTTTTACAACACTCCACGAGGATTTCCAAACTCAATTACCACCAAAACTACACTTTTTTTTTATACCTATATGTAAAATTAAGTAAATTACAATTTGGTCCCTTGGTTGCCACCTACTGTTAAAAACATTTCCAACAGATTTCCTAAAATTACTCTAAAATATAGAATAAAAGTTAAAATCTTTACAAATATTTGTATTCGTCTCCAACAGATTCCTCATTTTAGAGAAGGCAACATTGATTATAATATTAAAATATTCACTTCATCCATTAAAATATTACTTCTCTCTCCAAATATTTTGTTTTTAAATTTTCCTATTGGTGGTGACAATTGGTAATCATTTTTGAGGTCTTCTCCATATTTGAAGAAAAATATGTTCTCTATCCTACTTTCTCCATTTTGAAGATGGTTTTGGGGAAGCTGTTGGAGCCATTTTGGCTTAAAATCCTTATTTTTCTCCATTTTGGAGAAGCTGTTGGAGATGTTCTAAGAGTACTCTCTATTTCAAACTAATTACAATTTTAATCATTATGGTTACTACTTGGTTTCAATTTTAGCCATTATGGTTGCCACTTGGTTTTAATTTTGGTCCATGAAACTGATTTCAGTTAAAAAAATTATGTTACTAAGAAGTATTATGGTCCTTTTAATTTATCTTGTATTATTTTAATTTAAAAATAAAGAATAGTAAATATACTAATATAATATATTAATAATATTAGATACCCAACAATCTTCCCTTCCCATTTGCACCACGGGTCTACATGACTGTATCTCATATCGCATATCCCTCTTCCATTCTTTATAAGTTTGGTCTCCATCTTTCTTCTGATGCAAATCTGGATCTATCTTCGTCGTCATATTTTTTCGATCTGTTTCATTTCAAGTTTTTCGTTTTTGGTTTTGATGTTTCTTTCGATCCGTTCGATTTACAGGTTTTTCGTTTTTGGTTTTGATGTTTCTTTCTATCTGTTCGATTTATAGGTTTTTCGTTTTTGGTTTTGATGTTTCTTTTAATTTGTTGGTCGGAGAAGATGCCCAAAAGGACACTGTTAGAAGATGACCGAAAGGGGCCTCTTTGTCGGAGGAGATGATGGTGTTGGTTGGTTGGTCGGAGAATAATCATCAATCTCACAACGGTAACCCTGCGACTTTGACCAATACTACCTCGCTTACCCACATCGAAAAACACCACCTCCACTCCGGCAACATGATCATCATGCCCGCTTCGCCCTCAACCATCCCTCAAACTCTAAATGAAAAACACAAGAAAACTTAATCGAACCTAAATCATAAAATCGAAAACTGATATGAAACCAGATTTGATTCCCAACTTATTTCCCCTCCGGCCTCCGATCTTCATTTTCGGCAAAATAAATTCAAATCCAAACATAAAAAAAATCCTAAATTATGTACGTAGCACAGATGCACTTGGAGACATAGAGAAAGGTAAGAAACAAGATTCACCATGATGATCGTGACTTGGGGGAAGGGGTGTAACACCCCCACCCCACGCAGCCTGAAACATGAAGCGTACAATCCGGTAATCGGATCAAATCTCACAATACCACATAGAGAGCTATACTAAGCTTTCCAAAATGACATTTATAACTATAAATGAAACTTTAAACCTATATACGTCCCAAAATATTATGTTCTATCTGTTTCCAAAAGTTATACATCATTACAAAAGCACATAACTTATGACTTCCATTTCTTACCTTAATCTCAATCCCTCATCTCGACCTTGGAGTGGTACCTGAACCTGCCGAGGAAACAGAAAACGCCTCGGCTGAGCAAAGTCGCTCAGTAGACGGATAATGTGCATAATGGTGTGATTGTGATATAAGTTCAAATATCAATTAACGTAAAATAATCGTAGTGAAACCGTTCTGAACGTAAATAAAGAATGTAGAAATCATTATAAAAGTCAATAAGTCACCCATATTGCGATAATACGTTGTCTAATTGGATGATCAGTCCAATAAAACTTGGAATGTCAGTGTCGAGCACAACACCGCCCATCCCCCGGTAACCAGTTTAATTCTGGTATCCGGCTCTATCCGGTAATCGGTTCTGTCTGGTAACCAGGAATTTTCTGGTATTCGGCTCTTGGATGCATCATACGTCCTCTATTTGACTTGGCCTAGCCTTTACGAGAACGTCATGGTCATTAATAGCCACCATGGAGGCATCTCAACACCCGTGGCCCAAGTGTCGAGTATAAAATCAAAAACAACAAAAACTCGTGTCTTTAAATCAATTGTTTCATCAATCTTTAAACCAAATATCAAATTTCATGATAATCAATTCAACCGGTAACTGATCATATCATAATATTCTAAACAACGAAAATAGTTCAGGAAGTATTTGTCAAATCAACCGAAAACGGATCATAACTTTAAGAATCAATTTGTTTAGGATTTATGCAAAATCACGTTTAACATGAAGTCGTAAAGCATAATATTTCGATAATATTCTCGAATCATGAAACAAGTTCATTGTAAAACATAAAGCGAAAATCTTGAATCGAAAACAAAGTTTTCTTTTAAAGTACTCGGAACCGTTAGGCTCGGAGTCACGTCTATCAACATAGATGGGATTGACAGAATACAACCGGTTACCCTCGAGTCAAATGAATAGGATATCCGTACCTTAACTGAAATTGAGAAGTAACGCACGATCAACGAAATTCACGATAAACTTTGACCGCTCACGTGCCTAACGAATGCATAAATCGACATTAATTGCAACACATAAAAACCATATCCTAATTATTCTAATAAGGTACTTAAGTCCTAAATGTTTTAAAACAACTTAGGCTTCAATAGAAACAGCCGGATACGAATTACGCAATTACACTCAACACTTGGTCTAGTGTAGCTTTGTATCGACACCTAACAACTTCCAACCTCTTCTTTTTGAGCATTTTAATCCTACTTAGAGGCCAATACAGATTCTACAATTTAAATGAAAGTTGTAGATTAACCTTTTAGGATTCTATAGAAACTGGAATCGTTTCAATCGGAGTAACGAGTAGATCGGTACAGCTTCTACAAAAACAGTGTGCAGGTCCGAATTTACTGTTCACAACCCCAAAAACACTCTGTTTCGAGCCACTTAAAATCATAACTGGGTTTAACATTCTTCATGAAAGTTGTAGTATACAAAAGATTTTTCTAACTGCAAAATATGAGCTTTTTCCGGCGTACGATTTGTGAGTTATGAACTGCTAAACAACTGGACCCGCAGCTGTCCGAAAATTCAATTTTCACAATTTTCCCAATTCTTTTTTGTGATCTCATCTTCATGATTTGATACATTTGACTGCTCTAAACACATCTTAACCTACTAAACACTACAATAAAGCTCAATGGTCATTGTCCTAAACTTAGTCATGCAATTTTGCTCTCTTATGCATTTAATCGATCACTTGGTGTGCGGTTGGACATACACACACAACCTAACCATATTGAAACCATACTTTACCCTTTTCATTTCTACTTCAATTCTAGTCAATCCAAGAATTCTAAACATGTAATAACAACAAAAGTTTGCAAAACCAATTCCTAGATTAAACATATACACAATTATATACCAATATAAATAATTCTAACATAAACATCCGAAGAAAAACGAATGAAATTTATACCTTTATGAAGGATTCGGAGAGTAGATTCCGAATATATGATTATTACTTTGGTTCCTTCATTGAATTGGAAGAAATTTTAGAGAGAAGAATGATTTCTAGAGAGAGAGTGTGAGAGGTTGGAGAGGCGGTGAAGAACACAAACAAAAGGGACGAGGATGTTGATCTTGTTTACTCTAATGATATCACATATGTATAAATTGAGTTTTTTATAAGTATTAAGGGTTTAGTCATTTGACAGGTTTAACCGTTCAGTAATTACTTATCGTCATTTGAGTACGGTACAATTCGGGTAAGCTAAAGGTGTAAGTTTTAAAAACTCGGGTATTATAATTCTTCCCCCCTTAAAAGAGATTTCGTCCCCAAAATCGAATATAGACAAGAAACTTACATCAATCAAAGATTTCAGGTACTTCCGCCGCATGTGCTTTTTCTGTTTCCCCCGTCGCCTCTCGTTCTGAGTGATTCTTCCAAAGACCTTCTACGAAAGGAATCACTCTCTTCCGTGTACCCCTCTTATCGCGATCAACAATTGCCTTAGCCTCCTCGTGATAAGACAAATCACTATGTGCTTCTAGAGATATTAATGACGTGTAGGTAGACCTGGCAAAAAATGACCCGACACGCTAACCCGACACGAATTAAACGGGTTTGGGTAGAACATTTCAACCCGTTTAAGTAAACGGGTAAGGTTAGGGTAAAAAAATTTCAACTCGAAAATGACCCGAATAACCCGTTTAATATTATAATTAATTATATAATATGTATAGATTTTATTATATAAAATAATATAAAACAAAAATTGATATTATAAAAATTAAGAAATTAGTTTTTTGAAGATAATATTTAATAAGAACTAATATTATAAAAAATCAATTATAATAAAAACCAACAATGTCATCATTTCCTTTATATAAAGACTTATTTGCTTTTATGTTTTTAAAATTTTCCATGTGGGATGAAATCCCCATCTTCATGAAGTTTTAAGTCTTCTTTAAATTTTTTCTACTATTTAGAACAAGATAATAATGTTGTTGGAGATGTTTGGAAAACCAAAACTCTTTTTTTTTCTATTTTATAAAAGCTGTTGGAGATGCTCTTATATTCCATCAATAAGACACCTTGATATCAAAACTTAAAATGTTTATGAGAGAAAGATATTAATTTTTATATTTATAAAATACTTTAATGATGTGATTGATGTTTTAATCTCTGAATTAGATGCTAAGTTAGTTGGTAGCTATTAGCTAATAAGTTGGGTGATGAACAAATTATGTTTGACAAAATTAACTTATAAGACTATAAAATAATTAAAAAAGACATATGTCAATTGTAAATATTTTATAATATAATTCAAATAAATTTCTATTAATATAATATGGTAGTTAATACAAACAAGATAGTAAAATAATATAACATGTTTATTGAAATGAATTTAGAATTGATTATTATATATACCATAAATTTTGAATTTGTTAAAACAAATTTTAGAAAAAAAACTACATTAATCTATGTAATTAAATAACCATTAAATATAATATAAATAAGAATAAAATTGGTCGACCTCATATATCATAATTAATTAATATTTTTTCAAATATATAATTATAATTAAATTAAATAGTAACTAAACTATTTAACACAATTTAATTACCTATGAAATAAGATAAATATAACTGTAGTTTTTATGTAACTTACATTAACATTTTTGGAATTGTTATATATATTTTATTTTTGATATCTAAATATATTAAATAATAATTTAAAAAATAATTGATATATTTCTTAGCATTTGTAAATAATTCATAATTATATTAATATCTATTATATAATTAATTCATAATTCATAATTTTTAATTAATATTTTTGAATAATTATTTGTAAATAAGTAATAGTAAGAAATATAAAAGGAGTCAATATAAAAAGAGAAAAACAAATTAACTTCGATAGGCGAGAGGTGTAAGCACGGGGAGGTGTGAAGCGACCTCATACTAAACGAAAGAACTTTCACTGAATAATTATTTGTAAGTAAGTAACAGTTAATATTTACGAATAATTAATTTTTATTTATAATTAATAATAATAATTAATATTAAATCAGATTTATAATTGAAGAAAATGTCAAAAAAGCTTCTCATAAGCTACTTCAAGTATCTTATCAACAAACTAACTTATAAGCTGAATTATGTGCATCTAATCGATTGCTTAAGAAATAGGATAGCGTATTTAACAACCTTTACATTCATTGATAATACGTTTTCTTTCAATTATCAGTGAATATGCTTTCTAGCTTAGTAAATGTAAACTTGTGCTTTCATCCTCCTCATAATGAAACTCAACTCGGTAAATATATAAGTTGAAAAAGATCTCACTGTTTAGTAAATTAAACTTGTATTTACCGGTCTCATTTCCTTACTAATATACTTAGCAATTTTCTTTATGTTGCTTTGTCATCACCAAATAGAGGGAGATTGGTGATCCAAGCTCCTTCAGTGATTTGATGATGACCCAATTTACTTACTGAAAATATTACGATTTAGTTTATGTTATGTTTCAGTGAACGCATCACTGACTACGCTCAGTAGGGGTGAGCAAAAACCCGAAAAGCCGAAAACCCGGCCCAACCCGAACCCGAACCCGAATAGCGGCTGATTTTCATAACCCGAAAAACCCGAACACCCGAAACCCGAACGTTTAATTGGATTAAGTAGGATCGGGTTGGGTTTGTCGTATTCCATCCGAACCGAACCCGAAACCCGAATAAGATATATATATATATATATTTAAATATTTAATAAATTCTTTTAATATTAACATTTAAAAACATATATTCTTTTTTTAATATTAAAATTTTAAAATATAATACCTAAAACCTAAAAGAAAACACACTGGTAAAATTGTGATTCTCGCCCCCTTCCCTTCCCTTCCACTTCTTCCAGAATCCAAACCTCCTCTCCAGCTCTCCTCCTCCTATCTCTCATCTCTGCGACTGCTCTCTCTTTCTGAATCTCTGCGACTGCTCTCTCTCTGACTCTCTGTTCCGGCGACTCCGGCGAGGCGGCGACTCCGGCGGCTGCCTCTCCTTCTCTCGAGTCTTGAGTCTTGACTAACGGACTAAGGGTTATGCACTTCTGCTTCTGCCGAGTGATTTTGTTAACTCAAGTCTCAAGGTTTTGTTAACTCTCCTTCTCTCGAGTCTCGAGTCTCTCTGATGTTTTGTTTGATGAAAAAAAAAAGCCCAAAATGTTTGCTGGAAATTGGGCCAAAATAGGAAATTGGGCCAAACAGGGAATTGGGCCAAACCCGAAACCGAAACCCGAATAACCCGAAGACCGAATCACCCGAATACCCCGAATACCATCGGACGGTTTCGGGGCCTATTTTCTACACCCGAAACCCGAAAACCCGCCCGATGCTCACCCCTAACGCTCAGTGTTCGCTGAAACAAACTCTGATTAGTTAAAACCTAAATGATTCCAAAGACAAAACTCAAACCGACGAAACCTTTAGTGAGGTCGAAGAATTAGCTTAAGATAGAGACTGATAGTTCATGATCTGAAGTGGTCTTCAGTGATAACAAGTTTGTCTACCACAAGTGTGAAATCTAACATGTATTGCCTGAAGAATCCTCAACGAAGCTCAGCATCAGCGATCAAATGAATCTTGTTCGTCAAGATTAATTTTTGTTCTTATCCTATATGCACAGAAGGACAACCCCCTGACTTGTCAAAGAAAGGTACAAGTATTATGTTACTTTATTGCTCCCCACATGTTTACCAACCCTAAAGGTCAACTATTCATGTATGGCTAAAAGCATGCTAACTTTATGGACAAAGCTAAAGCTCTCCTATAGATGCTTGACACGTGAATGGTGTAACACCCAAAAACTTGGAAATAGTGACTAATTTAAAATTTTCATCAATACAACAAATAAGGAGTAACCCTTTTCCTACAAATCAAAACTTGAATTTTCTCGAATAAACATTTTAAATAAACATCGGCAAGAGATAAACCAAGTTTTATACAAAGACATAAATACGGTGGATGTTACTAAACCCAATAAGAGTCGTTATCTCAAAATGCGGAAGACGTCACCAAAAGCTAGGTCCTTAATGCCACGCTCTAGCACTCAAGTCAACACATGTTGCTAGTACCAACCCAACGCGAATACCTAATGCACATGCCGATAAAGGAAAAAGATTAGGCTTAACCCCTAGTGAGCTCAAGGGTTTATAACATAATTATAAATGATAGAAATCGAAAGACGGCTTGATTTGATAACAATTTCTCAAACATAATGACTTAATTATAAAAGCAACGTCTTTCCCAAATTCATCATTTTCGTAACAAAAGCTTTAGATCCAAATACCGTTAGAAATGAAAGCTTTAAATAGAAGCACACATTTAAATACGAACTCTACACCCATTACCCACTCAAGACGTGAATAAGCTTAAATGATTCAAATATAAAATATGGACAAGACTCCATTTTCTGGAATACCAAAATGTGACTAAGTCTCAATGATCCAATAATATAAATTATAGATAATACTTCATACTCCATAAATGTCACCAAAATAATGGATGAGACTCTATATCCAAATCAACACCTTTCGGTGACGGGGAGTCCCGTTTCCCAGATTAGTAGCAGAACACAAAAGTAGGCCACACACATGTTACATGGCATCCCTTGAGAGGGAAATTAGGGTTAACATCAACTTTATCCGAGTTTTTAACCAAACATACCAATGAGCATCAACTTTATCCGAGTCTTTAGCCAGCATCAACGTTATCCGAATCTTTAGCCATACATACCACTAAACATCAACTCTATCCGAGTCTTTAGCTTAAGATGACAACAAGCATCAACTATACCCAAGTCTTTAGCTTAAGAGGACAACAAACATCAACTCTATCCAAATCTTTATCTTAAGAGGACAACATGCCTATGGATCTGTTGCATCTAGCCATAAAGTTACACGACTCTAATCAAATGACCAACGCATCCAAAACGTGTAATATATCATATAATTATGCCATAATCGCATATATAACTCCAAAGCTCGTCATAAAGAAATAAATCAGATAAATGTCCCCAAAACTCGTTAAGGTCAAAAACCGAGCCAAAAGTTGAACAACCCAATTGACTATTTTATAAAAGTCATCAAAAACAATGAAACGTATTTAACTGACGTTTATGCAAATACATGTTCCAAATATATGATTAACTCAAAACAATCACTTATTGGGACAAACATTTTTCAATTAAAATCGTAACATTATATCTCCAAAACATCCCATAACATAATAATATCATTTTCCAACTAAATACTCAAAATGCATTTAACATCAAATAATCTTCATTTGAAGGATAATTCATCAAAAAGACCCAAACTTATGATTTATTTATCAATAATACCAAAAACCCAAATATAAACATTTTACATGATTTATAAAATCAATTACACTAAATATATCAAACTCATCAAATAACCCACACATTTGATAAATATAAGTAAGCATGTTAATACTTTAAAATAGACATTTTTGGCACGTACATAGTTTTAACAAAGCAACTTGAACTTACATTGCTAGGTTATGTTAAACCTAGTTTTCATCGAACCTGCACAATCTTCTTGCTACCTAGATAACCATGTGTAATCACCAAATCAATGAAAACCCTAAACAAAATATTTAGACAACCTTTTAATCTTTCCAACCCATCAAGAATCAACCCTAACCTACTTAAGACCAATGTTATACGAATATTTGAATACTGATTACTAAATCCCGTCATAAAACCGAGCTGTGCTACTAAACTCGATTTTTGACCTGCTTACAATCCGAATCAATTTTTACTCAAAACATACAGTTTGTATAGGATTTCTCAACGGTTCCAGGAACATATTACACACCTCAAACGAATCAACAAGCGATTTACTACGATTTTTAGAAACTCAAAACAGTAACCAAAACGACCATAATTCCAAAAACATTGATTTACATTTTGAAGAAAGAAAACATGTCCTCTAGAATTAGATCCACTCAAAATAGATGTCATACAACCTATGTGGTTCCAACATTGAACTCCAACATTAAGAATGCAAGATTTTGAGCAAGAAAACAAAATCCCAAAATTTACTCAAGAAATAAATAAAGCCTTAATGTTGGGTCACCGATGATTTGGTGATGAACCTTCTCTATTATTTGATTGATCTTTTACAGGTTCTTTTACAGGTTCTTTTTAAGTGGTATTAGAGCAGTTAGTTTAAATCAATAAACTAGATCTGTGATGGCTACTACTCCTCCATCTATTGAAGGTGCTCTACAAAATCCTTTCGCTGGTACATACGATTTAGGCTCTTTAGCCAAACCCCCAAGGTTTAATCCAAATAACTTTGGGTTATGGAAAAGTCGTATGTTACTGTTCTTGGAAGGGATTGATTGTAGGTATCCTAAAATTCTGTGTGAGGGACCTATTATTCCAAAGCTATGGGCTCGCTTTGGCCCACAAAAGGATACAGAAGGAAAAGATATAGAGTCTGATGACGACAGGAAGGATGCAACCGACAGATATATCATCAAACAACCAAACAAATATAATGAAGATGATAAACGCCTGGTTGCATTAGACACCAAAGTAAAATCAGCTCTAGCATTATCTCTTCCTGATGAAGTATATCATTCTCTTCTAAACCTTTTTACTGCAAAAGAAATGTGGGACACTTTGAATATCTTATATGAAGATACTAAAGAAGTTAAGAAATCCAGCAAGATCTGTCTTGTTAGAAAGTATGAACTATTCTCCCATGATAAAGGAGAATCCCTCTGTGTCTATTTTAATCGATTTAACTGTCTTTTAAATGATCTCAAGGTTCTGGGAAAAGTTTATGATAATGAAGAGGTTCTCTGCAAGTTTATGGACTGCCTCCCAGACTTCTGGGAAACCATATGCACTTGCATTAAGCAAACCAAGGATCTTAAAATAATGCCTTTAACTACTCTTTATGGAATTCATTATGAACAAACCAAGAACCAATGAAAATCTCTCATAAAAGACATTAAGTCTTCTTATGTTGCTTTAATAGGTGATTCTAAATCTTCTTCATGTGTTCCTAGAATCACCTATTCGTAAAAACAGGGTTTGGTCAATTTTTCCACGAACAAATTTTTCTTTAAGAAGAAATTTAGAAAGGTTATCATACCAAGCTCTAGGAGCTTGTTTTAACCTGTAAAGAGCTTTTTCAAGTTTAAAAACATAACTAGGATGGTTAGGGTCTGAGAATATAGGGGGTTGTTCAACATAAACTTCCTCGCCGAGTTTTCCATTTAGAAAAGCATTTTTAACATCTATTTGAAAAACTTTGAAGTCTTTATGGGCAGCATAAGCTAAAAAGAGTCTTATGGCTTCTAAACGAGCAACAAGTCTAGCCTTATTGCGAATTATAGTCCCGTTTTCATCTAGCTTATTTCTGAAAACCCATTTGGTTCCTATAACAGTTTTATCAGAGGGTCTTGGAACAAGATTCCAAACTTTATTTCTACGAAATTCAGTTAGTTCTTCTTGCATAGCTGAAACCCAGCTAGGATCAGAGATAGCTTCATCTATCTTCTTAGGTTCAGAGAGAGAGAGAGATGAAATTAACATAAAGACAGATATTACCTGTGCCTCTACGTGTTTTGATACCTGCAGTGGGATCACCAATAATTTGATTTATTGGATGATTTGCAGTCCATCGCTGAGTTGGTGGTTGAGGAGAGAGATCAACGGCAGATTCAGCGACTTGTTCTTCAGTTTCTGGATTAGGACCTGTTTCAGCGACTGGTTCTTCATTCAAAATCAAATTAGGAGGTTGATTTTCAGAGATAGTTTGGTTGTTCACAGAGGAATTTCCAAGAGAGATATCAGCAGCAGGAATCTGATTGAGAGGAGTAATATTCATCCCTGAAAATGGTTGATCATTAGTTGTTGGGTTTACAGGGATCTCATCATCACAAGCTTCAGCAGGAGGTTGATTGCTGAAATATGTTTCAGGTTCCCATAATGAGATTTCATCCAAGCATTCAATTCTTCATCATCATCAAGATTATGAGAAGGATGAATGGGACGAGATTCATCAAAGTTGACATGCATAGATTCTTCAACATGTTGTCTTCTTTTGTTGAATACTCTGAAAGACTTAGATACAGAGGAGTATCCAAGAAATATACCATCATCAGCCTTGGGATCGAATTTACCCAAATGATCTCTGTCATTCAGAATGTAACATATACATCAAAAAATGTGAAGATATTTCAAAGTGGGTCTTCTCCCATGAAATAATTCATAGGAAGTCTTCTTGAATCTCTTAACAATCTGGGATCGATTCTGAGTAAAGCACGCTGTATTGACAGCTTCAGCCCAGAATTGAGTTGGAAGACGCGATTCGTTGAGCATTGAGCGAGCTGCTTCAATTATAGTTCGATTTCTTCTTTCAGCAACACCGTTTTGCTGAGGAGTTCTCACTGGGGAGAAGTTGTGAGAGATGCCTTTTTCTTCAAAGAAATTAACCAAGGTACTGTTTTTGAATTCAGTACCATGATCACTTCTTATGGAGCGAACAAGTAAGTTGTTCAGAACTTCCATCCTTTTGATAAAAGAGATTATCATTTCAGGGGTATCACTTTTGGATCGTAAGAAAAATACCCAGGTATATCTGGAGTATTCATCAACAATAACTAAAGTGTATTTCTTTCCGGATACAGATTGGACATTTACAGGTCCAAAGAGATCCATGTGGAGTAGCTGAAGAGGAGCGGTCACTGAAGAAATTTGCTTTGACCTGAAGGAGGCCTTAGTCAGCTTTCCCTTTTCACACGCTGAACAAAGAGATTCCTTTATAAAAGTATGATTTCGGAGGTCTCTGACTAGATCTTTTTGAGACAATTCATTTATTGTCTTAAAGTTGAGATGAGAGAGTCTTTTATGCCATAACCAGTTTACATCTGAGGATGCTCGAGAGATAAAGCACATGTTCTCGGAGTGAGAGCTATTCATATTAATAACATAAACGTTTTCAACTCTTTTGCCAGAGAGGGAAAGCTTATCATTGAAGTCAGTGACAGCACATCTATTCTTTAAAAGTAGAACTTTAAAGTCTTTGTCACATAACTGACTAACACTTAAGAGATTGTGTTTCAGTCCTTCAACGTAGGCAACACGATTAAACGAGGTAGCTCCGTTGGACAGAATTCCATAACCTTTAGTGTATCCTTTGCCATTTCCACCAAAGGTCACTGAAGGACCAGCTTCTTCCTTGTAGTCAGAGAGCATAGATTTTCTGCGTGTCATATGCCTTGAGCATCCGCTATCGAGATACCAGATACCTTTGGCACTCTGCATACAACAAAAGGATTAATTGTTTGAAGGTACCCATATTACTATGGGTCCTGCTTTGTTAGTGGAAGGAGTGGCGGATGAGCTATTAGCTAAAAAACTCTTTTCAGTAGATATCTTCACCTTTGGTTTTGCAACCTTGGTGGATTTTACTCTCGCTGATTTATCAGCTTGAGCTACTTTCTTTCCATGAGCTAGTTTATCAGCTCTAGTAGCATTATGACCACAGTGAAAGCACTTCCTATATTTATAAGGTTTAGAATTCAGAGAGGAAAGAGAAGAAACAGGAACCTTTTCAGGGATAGGACCAAAAATTCCTTTTTCCATAGTCCTTGGAGGTATTACTACCTTTTCAGGGGTAGGAGTGAGATCAATCTTAATTCTGGGAGTTGATCTCTGAGAGAAGTCAGAGACCTTCTTCCTAGATTTAGAATTGCTCTCTGAGATTTTCTTGCTCTTATTCTGAGCGATCTTATTCTTAGGAACTTGGTCAAGAAACTTGTTCTCGATCACTTTCTTAGAATTAGACAAAGGAACCTTCTCTTTTAAAAGAGAGGAAGAGGTTGAAGAAGAAGGATCAGGGATCGAAGAGACAAACATTCCAAATTTGAGCATGGAACGGTTAGTCCCTGATTCCTCTTTTTCAGAGTTAAAGCCTAACCCACTTCTTGTTTTCATAGGGATTTGGGCATTGATGATCTTATTGAATTTTTCAGAAGCCTTATACCATCCTTCGATAGTTGCCTTTTCAGATATAAGATCAGCAATGGCCTTTTCCCTATCAGCAATAGCTTGCTGCTTCTCGATGCTAATAGTTTGGTTTGCAAAGACTTGGTCTTTCAGGGATTCTTCAATCTTAAAAAGTTCTTTGATTCTAAGATGACAATTTTTTAATTTTTCAGGTAAATCAGTATTTATTTTTTCAGCTTTAATCTTTCCATTTAAAGCATTGTAGAAGTCAACAGTCATAGCATCAAGGCTGATAAGTTATCATTTTCAGAGATAACAGTAGTAGAGGGGATGAATACCTGAGTGGAAGGAGACTCAGAGGAAGAAGTGTCAGTAGCTTCTTCAGCGTCCTCGATTCTTGCCATTAGACATAGGAAGGCAAGATCTTCTTGATTAGACCCAGACTCTTCAGAGGTCTTATCCCAATCGTCTTCAGCATCCCAGTCTACTTCTTCTGCGATTAGACCTTTGCCTTTATGCTGGTTCTTCTTCAGATCTTGGTATTTGTTTTTGAGTTTCAAATACTTCTCCTTTTTATCAGAGGTCTGGGAGGTGGTAGGTGCTGCAACTTTCTTTGATTGACATTCGCTGGCGAAGTGACCCTTTCGCTGACAGTTAAAGCAAATAGCTGAAGCTTTCTCAGCTAGAGCAGTTTTGGGCTTTTCAGAGTCAGAAAGAGTGGAGGGTTTTCGAAAGTTACTCTTTCTAGCAAATCTTCTAAAGTTGTTGGTCAGAAGAGCCAAAGAGTTATCAAACTCAGAGATGTCAGCATCAGTGAGTGTGTCTTCTGAATCAGTTTAAGTTCATTCAGTTATGGAGGTGATAGAAAAAGAAGGAAAGTTTTTAGGAGTTTTTGCCTCTGAAGTCACAAGTGCCAAAGAAGTACTTTTGGCACCTTTGAGTTCATTAATAAGGTTCTTCCTTAAAAGTTGGGATTGTTCCTCATTTAAGAGCATCCCATATAGTGCGCTTAAGGATAAAGTTTCAAGATTCTTTGACAGTTTTAAACATGTAGTATACACTGCCCATTGATCGGGTAGTGCCTCCATGAATTTTGTCAGAATTTCAGCGTTTGAATACACTCTGTTGACTGTTACAAGATCAATCAAAAGAAAGTTGAAACACTGGTGAATTTGAGAGAGAGATTCACCTTTGTGATGCATAAAACTCTCATATTGTCTTACGAGGTTTATATATCTCGTTACCTGAACCTCAGAGGTTCCTTCATATTGGATACATAGGGTATCCCACATAGCTTTCGAAGTTCTCATTTTCATTACTGAATGATATACTTCATCAGGCAAAGACATTGCTATTATAGATTGTGCTTTTGCATCAATAGCAACTTCTTTCTTGTTTTCCTCAGTCCATCGATCTAGTTTTTACAATACTCCTTTCAGCGACGGCTGGGGTAGTAGTAGTGGCAGGAACACTTGCTACTATGGTTGTAGGAACGAAAGGTCCGTTTTCTACATAGTATGGGATCTTAGGATCAGATCCCTCTAGAAAAAGTGACATTCTTTCTTTCCATAGTGGGAAATTATCATGGCTGAACCTTGGAGGTTTAGCTAAAGATCCATTATCGTTGTAGTTCGTATTAGGGTTTGTCATTATAAAATATGATATTAAGAAAAATATTTTAAAGAGAAAGATAACAACACTGCTCTGATACCACTTGTTGGTCCCAATAAGGGTCTACATGAGTTAAATATTAAGTAAACAGTTTGTAGAAGGGGGGGGGGGGGGGGTTGAATACAAACACACAGATTTTGGTTTTTAAATGAGTTTATAGATAATAAACAAATTTACAGTTACAAGCGGAATTAGAACAAGTTCAAAACCTATTCTATTGTAACTTAAGAAACACACAGTTTGATGCACAAGAGGAAGGAAGAAGGAATACCGAAGGTATAGGCTAGAAAGAAGCATGCATATAGATGAAGAAGATATCTCCATCTTATTTATACCCGTTTGCATTTAATGCAAGACAAAAGGTATATGCCACGTGTCAAGCTTAGATAGGAAGCTTGTCCTTGCTAATAAGACAGCCATGCTTTTGGCCGAATATGAGCAGTACCGTATCAGATATGATGGGGGACATAAGAGACCAGTCGTACGTCCTTTTCTCACATGGTTCTAGGTTTGACTTTTGTGCATCGAGGATAAGATCAATCTTTAGTCTTGCAGAGGAAGC
This sequence comes from Silybum marianum, assembly GCA_036898165.1. Taxonomy (NCBI): domain Eukaryota; kingdom Viridiplantae; phylum Streptophyta; class Magnoliopsida; order Asterales; family Asteraceae; genus Silybum; species Silybum marianum. The sequence continues at coordinate 5,035,343 of CM072540.1, read as the reverse complement.
TTCATTTGATCACTGACACTGAATTTTCAATGATGAACTTCAGTGTTGCTGAGGCTTCACAAGACTTCACACTTTGAGTAGATAATCGCTGCTATCGCTGAACCGCTTCAGGTCACTTAGCTGATTATCTCTTTCTTCAGCTTTGGTCTTCGACTTTCGCTGAATGGTCTTTTGGTGTGATAGCTGATCTTTAGGTCTTCAGAGATAAGCTTGTTGTTCCTTGATCTTCAGCGATCGCTGATGGTAATCAGCTTATGCTATCGCTAAATTTGAACAGAAGCCTAACTAAGGAATTTCACTAAGTATATTAAAGGAATCATATTCAAATCATTGAGAGGAGTTATGATCAACAAAATGATTATTTTTCTTGATTCAATACTAATTTTTCTTATTAATTTCTTTTTAATTTTTTTGGAGATAATCAAACGGTTTAACTTAGATAAACCCTTCAGTGACTCATCAAACCTATGCTAAGTCATCATTTACACGATTTTCTGCTTTACACGTGTCTTTCATCGTGTGACTGCATGACTACACGCCTGCGTGATTACATCAACATAACTGAATCGTTTTTCCTTTTCCCCAAATTCAAAAAAAACCCTTCTCATTCCACATTACACCCAAACTTTCTCTCATATATAAACCCCAACTACAGTACTTCATCTTCTTCCTCGTAATTTCCACAGTAATTGCTATCCTACTTTCAAATTCTCTCAAGCATTCCTAATCATCCATCAATGGCTTCCAGACTTGGTCTTACAAATCTCAATGATGACGAAGGACATCTTGTTGACTCCACGGCGGATAGTGCTCCAATTGTCAAACTGCCTTTGAAGGCAAATAATGTGCAGGTTCTCCTCGATCCCAACACATATCTGACCAACTTCAGAATCCTGGTTGAATTTCTTCAACAACATCAACTAAACCGTGCCCTAACCTTGGCCAATCCAAATGTTCTTGAGTTGTATGTCCAAGAGTTATGACAGTCTATGTACATTGCAGATGACGATACATTGCGTGGAAATTTCAGTCATCCCAATGAACCTGAGAATGCTGTGGAAATACCTATCACTAAGAAGAAGATCGCTAGGTATTTTCACTTGCCTACTCCTACAATTGAAGTTGATGGTGAATTTGTGCCAAACCCTGCCCTAGACCAAAATCCAACATCCGAAACCCTTCTCTCCTTTATTCACTTCTTGGGGGTATAATGAGAATTTATCCAAGCTCTCTGAATTTAAACGCAAGAAACTGCCCCCAATGTGGAACACGCTTATCTCCATCCTCAACAAAAGTCTTACATGCAAGATTGGATCCCTAGACCAAGCCAGCAGAAATATCCTTACAATCATGTATGAAATGTACTTTAACCGACCCCTGGACTATGCCAGCCTCATCTTTCAAGAGATAAAATCAGCTGTTAACACTAAGATGTCCTTCCAAAATCAAGGAAAACCCCTTCCTGCCCTGATGTTTCCCAGGTTTCTGTCCCTGTTCACCTACCCAGCGATCGGTGCTCTTAAAGCTCCTCTGCTTCAACCATTTTGCAAGATAGCATCCATGAGCTCCCATAAACCAACTATCGATGTCAACGGTTACTCATCTCCAAGGGAACTCTCCAGGTATATGCTCGACCTTATTCCTTCCTCCTCTCTCTATCTCTTATCTTATAAATGTTCTATGGTATTCTCAGAACAGAGAATACCTACCCAGAGCACTTAGAGCCAAATGTAGGAAGTGAGGGGTCACGTGAGGCTGAGTTTGAAAAGAATTAGAGTGCACAACCGAGTGTTTCTACCCATGCTGACCTCTTAATGCAAGAGGGTACTGAAGATGTCCATAGAGACACATATGAGCGCAACTCTCGTTCTTTCCAAAGGGTGCTCACATTTGCTGAGGTAGATGCCAACACATCTACTCTCATTGACCAAGGACCACCCAGTCCAAACCACCCTGAAACCATCCGATCAGAGGATATTTCTCAATCTTCTGCATCAAGCACTACCGGGGAAACCACATCCTCATCATTCTCTCAAAAGAATTATGATAATATAAGAGTTCCTTCGCCCCAGAACTTGCCACAATCCACACCAAATGTTGTTGTCTTCGTGACTGACAATGTCGTAGGAACCTCAGAAGATAAGTCCATATCTTCTGATAGTTTAGACGCTGAGGAAATCCCATCAGAGGGGTTACAGCCACAGGACGCACCTCTTACCGGAGTGTTTATACTTTATCAAGGTAAGAACATTGTGTTTAGCTCCCCATCCTCTGATGATCGGGATAAAGCTAAAACTTTCAGAACAACCGAAGGGATGTCTGTGAATCACAGCCCTCGACGACAGGTTGGAAGTCCCTCCACACTCAACGTCAATACAGGTGTGAAAGAGGGCCTCTCTGAACGCGAGAGACAAGGGGCTCCATTTGTTGGAGATGCACCGGTTACACATTCTGAGTTCGTCACCAACGCAGCGTTTCAGGCATTTGGTGATAAGCTTCAGAGATCTATGGAAAATCTAAAACTATCCCTGGATTCTCACAATGCCATTCTTCTTGACATCCAAAATGAACAAGCTCAGCATACTCGAACTATGGAGGCGCTCAGAGAGCTTATCTCTACAAATGCAGAAGCTCAACGATCACAAGCTTCTGATCATTTTACTTCTCTACACAAAGGCATCCAGGCCAACTCTGACGCTATCTTCTTTATTCCTGATGAAATTCCAACTCCAGAGGTCACCATCTCTATTGACGAATATAGCTCCTTAGTGGCAGATCTTCAGAAAATCATTAAGGCTGTACAACCCTCTGAAGACACTTCTGGATCATCCCTGATGAAAAAGTCCGACATGGCTATCTTTCAGAAAGCCATGCTCGACAGAATTAATACTCTCACTTCCAAATATGTCTCAAAAACCACTGCCAGCACTTCAAATGTGGATCAGAAGCTCACTTCTCTCGAGTCCTCTATTTCTCAATTATCTTCAATGGTAAGCTATCTCTCTGCTACATTCGCTGCTAAACAGAAGGCTAAGGAAGAAAGGGCATGCAAAAAGTCTGAACTCAAAAGAAAAAGATCTGAGGATCAGGATCTTGATTCTCAGAAGGGGGAGAAAATGCCAGAAACCAAGAAGGCTAAGACTTCTATGGGCACTTATACTTCTCAAGATAAAGGAAAAGCTTCTGCCTCATCTCCATCTGCACCTCCATCTTCAAAACAAACGCCTCTAACTCCAAGACCTCTGGCCACACATTCCGGCACTCTTCCTAAGGATCCAGAAATGGCTCAATTTCTTTTGGATGTCATTGGCAATAACAGAAGTGTTCCCTACCATCCAGATGTTGAAGCTGAAATTCTCAAAGCTAAGATTGCCAAGGCTAAAGCTGAAGCTTCAAAATCTAAAGTTGAAGCCTTAAATAAAAGAAGAGAAGAAGAAAGAATAGAAGTTGAACTCCATGCAAGAACTGAAGCTGAAAGGGCCTTTGCAGAAAAAGCAAGAGCACAAGCAGAAATGGAAAAGGAAAAAGCTGAAAAAGCAACTGCTGAAGTATCATCAAGTTGAACAGCTGAAAATAGAGAAAAACTGCAGAGACTTGGAAAAATTGATCTTCCAATTCTGGAAGTAACAAAAAGATACATGTATGCTCCTACAGATCAAAAGATCTATCTTATGCTGCCTAACTTCTCAAATGGCTACAATGTTAGTGATGCTGAAAAGGATAAATTCACGAGTCACAGGCAAGCCAGAAAGGATGTCTACACAACAGTGCCAATCAAGAGAATTTCTTCCATCAAGCATACTCCCTATGAACAGACAGAGATTTGGTATACCATATATGAAGTAATCAGAGAAGACAATAAGACTTATTACTTCTGTGATAATGATTTACTGTCCATCTTTCCTTCTGATCTCATCTTTCTGGAGAATTTCATGAAGATTCAGATGACCAAAAGAAGTGATAACCAAGATCAAGTTGCCTACTCTCGGATCATTCAATGCATGAAGTCCCTCATCAGATACAAGAGACAAGTAGATTTTCAAATTGGGATCAATTACAATGTTGATAATCTTGCAATCTCTGCTCCTAATGAAGACTTAGAAGGTATCAACTCTCTAAGAATCGGCAGAGTATTGATTAAACCAGAAGAAGGGGTCATCTTCAAAAGGCCAGATAGAAGGAGTTTCTTCAGGATCAAAGAAGCACACAAATCTTCATCAGAAGTTGTATACATTGCAAAATGTTACATCTCTGTTGATATCAACAACTATGATCCTGAAGTAACTGAGAGGATGGTAAAAAGACTTGATGGTCTCTTGCAGCTTAGAGGAATCATCGACAGAATCTCAAAGATCATTTCAACAGTTGATCCACTCTAAGATAGACAAAACAAGGATCATATTCCAAACTCTGGTTTCATACTTAGGGGGAGATTGTTAGACCTAAGAAGTATTAACCAAAAGATGGAAGTATGATATGACGTGGCACACTCTTACCTCATGCGTCTCCGTTTATAACTGAATTCTGTTATACGCCCTACCTGCTGACGTGTCAGTTTCTAACTGATTAGATTGTTGACTTTATATTCATTGTAATAGTATAAATAGATTAAGTCTTTGAATGTAAAGTTGTCGATTGAAAAGCATACTTTTGGAGATCATATTGTGCATCTAATTCCTGTATTTGTAATCGATCTTCAAGGTTATCGATACAATCTCAGTCTGTTCTTCATCACTTATTACTTACTGTTTGTTTGATAATTACTGTTGTTAATTGATTTGAATTGCTTCCACTTATATTTTGATTCTCAAATCTCTCAATTAACTATTTAGAAAGGGATCTTGGTTCCAACAGATGCTCTGATCATCTCCAAAAGCTATGCTATATTTTTTCTAAAATAGACTAATAAAAGTCAAAATATCTAAAAAATAGTATTTTCAACTCCCAAAGCTATTCTATCGTAGAGATTGTAGTATCTATTATATTATTTAAATAATCAATATATTAATTTTTTTTTTCTAAACATTTTATTTTAACGCTTTTTGTTGTTGAAATGATTAAAATATTATTTTCTCTTTTTTAAAATGTAGTTTTAGAGATTTATCAAAATTTAAATATTTTATTTCTCTCTCTCCTCTTTTTTCTATTTTAGCATAACTAGTTATGTGCTCGTGCAATGCGACGGGATATCAATTTTTTTGTGAATCGAAGAAAATGACAACTCAAACATACTATGTATATCTCAACCAAAACCATGGTCTTAATGGATAAGATGTACACGTGTATTTAATGTGGGACTTAACTTCGGGTTGTTTATCCAAACGCTTAATTGGTAAGATTCAACACTATCATACACAAAAACAATATCATACATAACAATTTAGTCTGTAAGCACTTTCTAGGTTAGAATCATCAACCTCACTTACAGGACAAGACTCTACATCCTTATCGTCATTCTTATCAGGAAAGATTCTCGACTCTTGATAAGCATGTAAGATTACCTGGTAAACACTAAACTATCCGGGTATTCGATAAAAAGCCCTATCGTTGTTGTTATACTTGAACATTTGAACCATAAATATATCTTTTATCACTTTTCATCTTAAACCAACCACAAGCAACGCAAGGGATATCAAATGTTTGTATAAAAGTTCAGGGTTGTTTCGTTATTTTATCATTTAGCCTTATATGGATTAATTTCTCTATATATGGATCAACCATCGGTACCAATAAAATTTTAAAACCGAAAATAACAATTAACAATGAATCCTGAAAATTACTCAACCAACAATAACAATCCATTTTTCACATTCATTTTATCATACATGTTCGATAAATTCAACCAAATAGATTCTCGTTCAAAAATATCATCAATCCCAAAATCAAACAAATTGCAACGGTAACAACGATTAATGTCAAGATTCAATGAAACCATACGATACACTAAAAAACACTCCATAAAATCAAACTTCTCAAGCATCCCTTCCAATTTTTTTATTTTTACATCAAACTATTGATATTGTATCTTCCCTTTATCGATAGCAGGAGTACTTGAGAAATGACAAAAACAATCCAAAACTTTAGCGCTCCACAGGAAAAATTACTTGGTGTGAAAAAGCAAAATTTCCTTCTAAACGTGAAAAATAATTACAAATAAAAATCGAAACTTAATCGAATCAGAAATCAAAACAACAATATCAAACATTAAACTCGTCGCAATGCGGTGATTGATGGGGAATCTCGTCTTGGTGTGTCGAACCACGGAACCAGTAGACATGAGATTAAAAGTAATCAAGGGTCCAGACCATGCTTCTCACCTTAACTCCTATTCTCACACGATTGGATCTGTAATATCAACTTTCAAATGGTTGGTGTCATCGGTCATAAAGAAGTCATAAAGAACAGGTATAAAAGAAATGCACAAACTAAGAAAAGAAATTTTGATTTGAATACTAAAGGAAAACATTACATGCATCAAAATATATACAAATAATAATCATATATCTAGCAACAAAGTAATTGAGTTTAAACTGGTCTAACCCTGTAATGTAAATGAGGACGACGACTCTTACTTTCTAAGCACTCATGCCGGTAAGTCTTTTACCCGATAGGCATTTGGTTGACAACCCTATAGTCTTCTCAATCAAATGGCACCAACAAACAACAAAAGCAAGAAAAAAAGATGCATCAAAAGCTCAATCAACAGAAGCAAATAGCAAATCAAATGGGATGATCTATTAGAATATGTTCTATTGAGTTTGATAAACTACAAGCAATCAATAGGAAACTTCAAACCCAAAAATTATATTATGTGTAACAAACAACAAACCAGAAATCCAAAAACGATTATGTATATAACACAAACCAAAATCGATTCAAATAAAGCAATCGATTTCAGTCGTAATCGACTAAAAACTAAATCTCAGCAAATAAAATGAAAGCTTACCTTATTCCAGTCTATGCATCAAGACCCCAACAATTTACTGCACCATCCTCACACTATGTTTAACCTACAATCAAACTAATAAGCTCCATTTCTATTTCTAAATGGCAGAAACCTCTCCATCTTAATCAACCAATTCTATTAGCATATATGTACATATCACTATACCTATGGTTACAGAGGGTTGGGTTCAGGTGAGAAGTGAAGTTATGGTGATAAGGGCAAGAATGGATCTCCATCCTTGAATAGTTGAATACAAATTAGGATGAGACGCACAGGATGAATCCCCGTTTCAATTGCAATTCATGTGTGAGTTCGAGATTAAAAGTGATCAAGGGTTGAGATCCCTTATTACGCTTCTCACCTTAACTTCACTTCTCGCACAATCCCAAAATCCCATGGGCATGGTCACAGAAGTCTTCAAATGAAAATAACAAACAAATAACATCAGTAACGTCAAAGCTCTCAGTGCCTTTCAACTCAATTTTCAAGCATTAAAAGCAAATGGCTTCGAGATGAGTGGTCCAACAGAAAAGATATCATGAGCTCTTCAACATATATGCCAATTTATTCTCCGCTTCCACCCCTTAAGAGCTCTCGCTATTTCACTTGCAAACCTGACACAACAGTATATTAGCGACTCGAATTGAAGCGTAACAGTAGATACCAAATCATAACAAAAGTCATCATAATATAATGCATAATACATAAAAGAGATTGGATGTAGATGGAGAAAATTGTGAAAATTTTCAGAGTTGGAGCACATCCCTTAGACTTGAACACAAAGGTTAGCTTTTATCCTAACTACTTAAAAGTTGCTAGAACCCTAAAGATTAATTAAAGGTTTCATCCCACTCCCTTTTCTATAAAAGCCACAATCAGTAACCTCCTAACTCAAAATATCATGTCTATTACACCGTAGATTGGGTCCAACTGGCAGAAAGCACAAAAAATCATCAAAAATTATAGCAAAAATAAAATTTTTTTTACTCCAAATGCAAATGCACTGTGCATACTACCATGGCTGCTGGAAATGGAATCTTTGCTAATTATCTTCAATTCAAAGCTGCAAAAAGCTACAATCAACCAATAACCCTCTTTGAACAAAAATCCAACAGAAAATTAAAAGCACCAATTCGATAAACAATAATACCTTGTTGAGATTGTGCAACGATAGAAAGCCATCAATGAAACAGCTTCTAGCAATGGCAAATCGACCATAAATATGCTCTCCAACATTTCTTCAGTTCTTATTAATATCTGCTACCAGGGTTTAGAATCACAAGCGATGAGAACAGAAATGTTATTTTGAGCTTCTTTTCTTCAACAAATTGAAATCGAAGGCAAAATCAGTGATTTGTGCAATGCATGGAAGAGATAAACGAACCTGAATTCAAGCTTTCTTGGTTATGGTAAAACCCTAAATTAGAAGTCGGCCTCGGTGACAGATTATGAAATCTATGACCATGAAACTGATCGTGTATGCTAAAAACAGCGGATTCGAAAGCAAAGAGAGATCATCGAGATATGACAGAGAGAGAGAGAGAGTAGAAATTGGAGAACAACCAATTTGAAATTTTGAATTCCTCATCTTGGAAACCAAAAAGGCCTTGAGACCCAAACTCCAAAATTCGCCTTGGGAAGATGAACCCGTGCAAGTTTAAGGGTTATGCATTGTAGAATTGTACAATCTGCTTTTTAGAATGTAATTTAAGAGATTTTAAGATATTGTGTGTAAAAATAATGGTATTAACATAGGGAGAATGAAGGGTCCTTTAAGAGATTAAGAGATCATGTATTATTGGGTTGTACAATATGCATAAAGGATTGTTTTTAAGAAAAATGCATGTTTGCTTTATTAAATAGTATAGATAACATAAGAGCATCTCCAACAACTTATTTATAATTTCTTTAAAATAGAAAATAATAGTTAAAATCTCAAAATAAATTGCATTGAATTTAACGAATTCTCTATTTTAGAAATAAATTGATTATATTATTTAAATATTTTATAATTTTATGATTTCAATACACTTATATATATATATATATAAATATATCAATAAATATATATATAATGATATTAATTTAACTCTCATTGATGGAATGAATAAAAAATTCAATTCTCTCTCTTTTATTTGGGGTTTTAGAGAATTTTCTATATTTGGACATTTTCTCATTAATCTCTATTTTAGAGAATGGGATACAGAAGTTATTGGAGTAATTTAAAGAACAAAAAATGATTTTCTTTATTTTGGAGAAGCTGTCGAAGATACTCTAACTTTTGAAGCAAAAAAGTTGCTAAAATCTTGTTTTTATCCATTTTAATGTAACTCTTGAAAATGACTTAAAAGGTGAAACCAAGCATAATTTTTTTTGACTACCTTGTTAATTTCCCAATTGGATTTTAAGATATTTGATCTTGATTAAATAATTATCAATTTAAAAAATATTTTAGTTACTAATAAGTAGTAAATATAATTGTTGTTTATTTAGGGAGTGTTTGGGATTACTTATTTGAAAATTGTTTTTTGTATAAAAAGGGAAATTGGCCAAAATAAACATTTCAGAGTTTTTCTTGTGCTAGGTGACCATCTCTCTCCTGATTTGACTTAAATAGCAACAACCTCCGTTAATTTTGACTAAAACCTCCGTTTTTAACGGAGGTTTGACTTTTTCCACGATTTTGACCGATTTAACGGAGGTTTGACCAAAACCTCCGTTAATTTAAAGGAGGTTTCTTTTTTCTTATTTTTTTTAATTATTTTTAAACCGAAAGTTTGACTTTTTTTTCAAAATTAACGGAGGTTTGACCAAAACCTCCGTTAATTTAAAGGAGGTTTTAAAAAACAATAAAAAAAATTAATTTAACCGTTAATTTAAAAGAGGTTCGGATTTTTAATTTTTTTTGTTAACTTTGACCATAATTAACGGAGGTTTGACCAAAACCTCCGTTAATTTAAAGGAGATTTAAAATTTTAATTAATTTTTTAATTATAACCTCCGTTAATTTTATTAAACCTCCGTTAAATTCCATTTAATCATTATTAAACCTCCGTTAATTATGATCAAACCTCCGTTAATTACCAGTTAATCACCATTAAACCTCCGTTGATTTTTTGTCAAACCGTTTATCAGACAAATTTTATGTCTCACTTTATCAGACTAAATTTAATGTCTCAATTTACCAGACTCCTCATCACTTTATCTCACTTTATCAGACAAAATTTAATTTCTCACTTACCATTTGTTGTACAAAAGTACTTATATAAATAATAATAACACTGTTTTTTTCCACAACTACCAAATATTAATTACTGAAAAGGAATAAAAAATGTACAAAATGTACAACACTTTTTTGTTTGCACTCCACCTACTGACATTGAAAGGAAATGTCAAAGATTTAATATAATTGTAAAAGAACTTGAATTTTATACAACCAGCCATGTTAAAAGCCACATTCTGATTCAATTTTAGACAACCATTTTCTTCAATTGTATCTTTGATTTACATCATGACTTCTTCAAGTTCTTCAAATTCTAAAATTAAGTTGCGTATTTCTGGTGGGGGTTCATTGTAACAAATTAATCAAACATGGGAGTATGTTACTGATCAACCGTTGCACCCGGTCAAGGTGCCATCCAGAATGACGCTTGCGGATTTGGTTGAGTATGCATGCCATAAATGTGAAGTTGTCAATTCAGTTGGTATTACTACAATTGCGTACAAGTTAAGTAATGGCGATGATATTTATCGTTTGGAAAACGATGATCATGTTGCGGGCTTCTTTGAATGGGCTGCTAATTTAAATAAAGCGCCAACAATTTATGTCTATGATGTACCATATCATGGTAATGACGAAGGAGAAGAAGAAGGGGGAGAAGAAGGAGAAGAAGGAGGCGGAGAAGACGGAGAAGAAGGAGAAGAAGGAGAAGACGGAGAAGAAGCAGAAGAAGAAGAAGAAGAAGAAGAAGAAGAAGAAGAAGAAGAATTGGACCCGGATTCATATGTTTTCTACCTGGGTATAACTGATAGTGATGAAGAACCAACAATAAAAAGGAAATCAAAAAATTTAGTTGCCGGGAGTAATGATTATTTTGATATGCCTCATATCCTTCCAACACCAGAAACCGTCATCACACCTAACTTATCTACACCTTATATTCGCAGCGAACGAGTTAAAGTGGGGATGTTATTTAAAACGAAAGATGAAATGAAATTGGCTCTTTCGAGGAAGTTCATTGATGAGGGTTTCGAATATAAAGTGCATAAATCTTCCAAAACCAGGTTTGAGGCGAAATGTTATGTTGGAAGTTGTAAATGGCATATGACGGCTGCGAATGTCGGTTCCACGGAGATGTTTCATGTACTAAAGGTGGATGACGTGCACACCTGCTCAAAGACTCAGTTGCATCGCAGGCACCGTCAAGCAACCGTAATGGTGTTGAACCATCAGCCTGTGGAATGGCTGAACCGGCCTCACTTTCACACAACTTCTGAAAGAAGTCGGCAGACATAATCATCCATCTAGTGAGATTATTTCGGCCTGACTGCATCATTTTCGCCCACGCGTCTACATGCTATTTATAAAAAAATAAGGTATTAGACATGAACTACATATTACAACCAAATTTATAATTACAACTATAAAACTAACCGAGTGTAAGTACGTCCCATTTCCTTCCTCTCCCAGTAATGCACACCACCATGTCGGAGTGAGTTCCATCGGTAGCAACGAAATCATGCATTTTTCTGGCAACCCTTCCGACCTGTATACTCTCAGGACCTCCGGCTCAGTACTGGTCTGAAGATTTTGAACTTGGGTTCGACCTCTAGCATTGCCTCTACCTGTAGGTGCACCTCTAGCATTGCCTCTACCTCTAGGTGCACCTCTATTTCCTCTAACTCTAGCGGGAGGAGTAGTGGTAGGCGGTAGTGCTGTATAAGGTTCTACTATACATTGCCCCCCTCCAACTTTGCGGTGCGGCCTGCCCTATATCTCCGGAGGAGGTCGAATCTGAGCCGGAGTCGAAACATGTCTGGGCCAGACATGAAAGGCATGCCATGCGACATGGATGAGCTAGGCATGCCATGCGGCATGGATGAGCTAGAGGGATGAACCGGTTGCGTAATGTAATCGAGATATATTGTCAATATATAGAGTTTCATACGAATAACGTAAATGAATTGTATAAGTTACCATATGGGACGACTGTGGCATGGAAAACGGAAATTGGGAGCTTGAAGGCGTGTCCTCCGCAACCATCATATCAAGGAAGCCGGTTTCCCTGGGTGGTGCCTGTGGCGCGTCGTATGTTGGCACCTAGGCACGAATATAAATAGTTAACCAATTTGTATATATTGTAAATAAAATATAAATACTCAAATAATGTATTATTAAATGTACTTGCCTGTGTACGATCACCATATGATGTGAAACGGACATCAACCGATTGCCTCCAATCTCGAAGATCATCCAGGGATGTTTGATGAGTTCCCTGAATACGTTCAAGCTCGGAAATACGATGAATCTGAGGCAGGTACGGTGTCAACCCATCCCATGATGTTTGATGAAGTGGCTGAACACGCTCAACTTCCACCAACCTCTCGAGATACTGGGAATAAGGGTCCTGATGATGGGATCCCTGGGCTTGAGATCCCTGGCTCTGATGACCATGATGATGCGATCCCTGGCTATCATAACCTGATTGATGGGATCCATGGGGCTAAGATCCCTGGCTATCATAACCTGAATGATGGGATCCATGGGGCTGAGATCCCTGGCCCTGATAACCCGAATGATGGGGTCCATGGGGCTGAGATCCCTGGCCCTGATAACTCGAATGATGGGATCCATGGGGCTGAAATCCCACCCCAAAATAACTGAGGTTATCGACATACCACTAGGATGCAACCTCCACAGGCTCTGGTTGGAGGTTGTAGAGTGGTTGCAAATCCGCCTCCTAACATATTTAAATAAAATGATGTTACAATAAGAAAAAGTTAACAAAATAATTCATTTTCAAAAAATTAATTCCAACACTTGTTACAACACTTATATATATATATATATATATATTGTCCATATTTAATCGTTCTAAAATATATTTTAATAGAACAATATATACAATGCCAAAAAACTAATATTTTTGTGTCTTAGATATCATATATATAAAAATATTTAAAAAACATACCGTCGACACATTAATGATCCTCATGACGTGGCTACGTTTTAACATTTTTGTTACCCGGGTCCAACGAACTGCCCTCGGGTACATGTTATTACTTTTAATGAAGTACCTACTGCAAGATGGAAACGTTTCTACAATCCATATCTGTGAATTACAATGGCAACAATAATTAAATGACAATAATTAAATTTGAAATACATGTAAATTGTATAAAGATTTAAATGAGAAAAAATTAGCTAACCTTCAAAGCAAATAAGAATCCCATAATCATCAATTTTTTATTTGACGATGTGCGCCCTCCTTTATTTAAACAATTAAACATCTGACTTATTGTAAAATTCCAAATAACAGACCCCCATGGATAACTGTTCCAAAAATCCATATTTTCTATCGCCATCAACACATATTTAGAAATTTTGTTTGTTTTATGGCGACCAAGAAAGAACATATCAACAACAAGCATCAAACACACCCGGACGACATCGTTGTCATCCATACCGTTATCCTCTTCAATAGCACAAAAAGCAGCCCACACCTGCTCCAACTTAGGTGTATCATCACCAAAAAACCTACTAACGAAACCATCCCTAACCGAAGGTTCAATCGTAGTCCTTCCAAAACGAAGGCCCGTCACCAAACTAAACTCCCCCCGACCAAAATGAAGCTGATGCGTTCCGATCTGGAAATACATCTCTTGCTCACTTGCACCATCGGGGTAGGACTGATTCTGAAAAAATGTATACAGTAACACCGGATCCGCAGTAGTGTCAAATAGATCCAACCATGAACCAAAACACGTATTTCTAAATATAATCGTCCTTTCATGGTTTAACTTCTCCTTAATTTCCATCATGAGTGATACCCTTGCCTTCACAGTAATCGAAGGTACAATATCGTCATTGGCCTGCATAAATATTATTATAAATCTAATTAGTACATTTTGATTTGTAACTTAAATAATCAAAACTTTACGTTAGTTCCGTTAATGTTTGTTATAATTTTAGTCCTTTTAAACGTAAATGTCATTGTTTTCAATTAGTATAAAATTTCTTTTATAGCCCTTACTTTTTATTTTTCATTTTATACTTTTATCATATTAAATATGAATCAAAAGACAATGAAAAAATATGTTTCTATTTTTACAAATTATACCATTATAATCGTGTCGTCAATACCTTCAAAACGAGCTCAATATTGAATATTTTTCGATTTAATCATATTATTATATGCATGAATACTTAACGAGTTATTTTTAAAATATTTACATTTTATGCCCTATAGTTATTTTTTTTAACGTTTCATTTTAGTTTTTAAATTTCATTCATATCTTTTAATATTTTGTTTTTTATTTTACACCCTATCACATTAACATAAATAATTGTATACCAACAAAATTACTATGTTTTTTTTATAAATTATATCATTATAATTCTCTTATCAATCAAGTATAATTTTTTTAAGTTTATAGTTATTTAATTAATTTTTATATTCTTTATTCATTTTAAAATAAATTTGATCTTATAGTTTATAAATTCAATTTGTTCATTTTCAATTATAATTATACTTTATCCTATAGTTTTATAATTTCAATTTGTTCTTCAAGGGGCATATTCAAGCACATATTCAAAAAAAATATATCTTGAAGGGCATATTCAAACACATATTCAAACAAATAAATATCTTGAAGAACATATTCAAACAGATTAAACTCACGGTAGAACAAATATTAAATAAAACTATTATGGGAAATACATGAAACACATAAATAATAAACTAACCATTTCGTAAACGTGTGTAATTTCCCGCTGTCAAAAACACGTGGTGGTCCTCAAACGTGACAAATATGAGATTGAAGGTGGTCTTCAAATCTTTTAATATTCTTGTTTGAAAATTCAAAGAGGAGAAGAAATGGAGTAAAAATGGATGGTGGGGTAAAAGAAAAGAAAGAAGATAGAGTTTGTAAAAGGGAATGAGGAAAGAAAAAAGGAAAGAAAGAGATGTAGGCGGCTGAGAAGTTAATTTTTTTTTTAGGGTTTTTGTCTTGATTAATAGGGCATCGACACGTGTCATGCTCTATAAATAAATTAACGGAGGTTTATCAAATTAACGGAGGTTTAATGGGGTTTAGGTTGTAATTAACGGAGGTTTAGGTGGTAATTAACGGAGGTTCTTCAAAATTAACGAAGGTTTCCCAATTAAATTAATTTTTTTTTTAAAAACCTCCTTTAAATTAACGAAGGTTTTGGTCAAACCACCGTTAATTTTGAAAAAAAAGTCAAAAATCAGTTTGAAAATTATTAAAATAAAAATAAAAAACAAACTTCCTTTAAATTAACGGAGGTTTTGGTCAAACCTCCGTTAAATCGGTCAAAATCGTGGAAAAAGTCAAACCTCCGTTAAAAAACGGAGGTTTTAGTCAAAATTAACGGAGGTTGTGGCTATTTAAGTCAAATCAGGAGAGAGATGGTCACCTAGCACAAGAAAAACTCTGAAATATTTATTTTGGCCAATTTCCCGTATAAAAATCTTTATCAATTTTTGATAAATTATAATGATTTAATTTCTTTAAAAATTTATAATTACCTGTTTGATATCGGTATAAACTTTTTATCCAACACTTAATAGTGCTTATCACCAGTATCACATAGAAACTAGAGTTATACCCGTCCGTTGGTCGGGTACATTACATGACTTTAAAGAGATTCCAAACGTCCTTGAAACAGACCTCAAACAAAGCAACAATTTATCAACTTGAACAAATCTATAAATAATGAAATTCAATTTTATTATAGATCCTACAAACCAAAGATTCCAAATCATTTTCATTCCAAATCGTTCCAAAAATCCAAATTTCTCAAAAACATTCCATCAAACCAAACACGAGGTACAATATTAGCTGATAAATGATAATCCGTCATAGGTATCAAGTGTAAGATTTCGATTCAAGACCTACATATTATCTATTGCAAAGGCAAAACTTCAAGATTTTATTTGGGTAAAAAGTTGATTATCGACAACTCTAACCGGTCCCACACGGAACCCACCTCCAAGGACACCAATGTAAGGGGGCGTTTTTTTGGCTCATTCAGAAGTTAAGGTTAGTCATGGTGGGGGTGTCTGGGATCGAACCCGGGACCTATCTTGTATTTGAACAAAGTTGCACCACACGTCCAAAGACATTATACGGAATAATGTACAAAGTTGTCCTGATAAATTTAGTTTTATGGCATTTAGGTTTATTCTATGATGTATAAAGGTATCATGAAAAATGATTCTCTTTCCAAATTTTTTATCAACTACAATAAAATTTCTAATGTCACATGAAATTATCTAGAAATTACCCATCATTACTACCAAAATTACCATCTAAGAGTTATCATCTAAATTATCTAGAAATTACCCGTCATTACTACCGAAATTACCATCTAAGAGTTATCATCTAAAAATTATCCTTCATTACATTGTGAAATCATCTAGAAATTACGTTGTAAGATTGCAGGTCAAATGTACAAATTTAAAAAAGAAATTGATTGCTAAAATTTAGAAAAGTTAAACCAATACCGCCATTTAGATTATATTATTCACAATCTACGACAAAACTAAGAAACAAATCCTTTTAACACGTGCTTTTATTACTAAACGAAAAATATAGAGATTCTGCAATATCTTCTAAAGACACTATCATCACCATGAAATGGATATGCAAATTCATCGTATGAAAACTGGGAATTTAAAGCATATCATCACACTACAAATAACATATCTGCATTTCAAGTTTACAACTCGATTGGCTCCGGCAACGCCTCCGGTGGAGCTCTGTTGCTACCGTCGAGCATCGTCACATTTCCGTCAGAATCGACATCAACAATTACCGAATCACCCTCCTTAATTCCCCCCTGCTAGCATCTTCTCTGCCATGCTGTCTTCCGGCAGCCTCATGATCGCTCTTCTTAGCGGTCGTGCACCGTAACTCGGGTTGTATCCTTCAGTCACTTGAAGCTTGATTGTTGTAATGATAATTCAGTCATGAAACACATAAATCCTATTAATGGTTAACGACAAAGTTAACAACTACCATGATCAGTGAAGAACAACATGAATATGCACAACATTTTACAGCAATTCAATCACTAAAAAGATCAATTGTGGGTGCTGTAATATAAAGGATAGGGAAGACCCCAATCGTAACTTGATTATAGTTTTTAACCGAAAGAACATCATAATACAAGCAACACAAACCGGACCCGGGGAAGTAACTGGGTGAACAACGACGGGGTTAATACGTTGCAACCCGGCCAGGTTTCAAAAAAACCAGTTCAACCGGAGTTGAAACCCGTTAAAAACCCTGTTAACCCGGTCGAAATAATAAAATTCATAAAAATTAAAACAAAAATACTGAATCGCTCCTCTTTAGCCCTAATTTGTTGTTTGTGTATGAAATCATAGAGATTTGACAATGAAAAAACAACTTGAGGAATGCTATATATAACCGATGTAAATGAAATAAAGCAAAGCAATAAACCGAAACACACCTTTGTTTATAAACAGATGGTTGTTGTCTATATCACTCTTTTGTTGATCCAAAATTGCTGATGGAATAATCCTCCACTTCTGAACTCATGTCAATAAAAAAATAGTAAACACAACAAATGACCAATACCCTCTTTTAACACCACCCTGTGACTGCTATGAATCCTCGTGAAAAAAATCCAGCGTGTTCCCTTAAACTGAAATCGTCCACTGAAATCAACATCAAACATATATCAACAATTTGAATTAACCATGGCCTATAAAGAAAAGACAAAGGGGTATAGGTACAAAGATGGGAAGCTTATATGAGTAAGAGCGAAGGCCCTAATTTTGAGTAATCTTTCTCGTTGAAAAGATTTTAAATAGATTAAGGCCTTGTTTGTTTTTTCATTTTAAGTTCTTAATCACCACTTATGTCTGATTCGTTTAGACGTTTCATAACCATGTTAGAACTGAAATCAGACTTCAGACTTTCAGCACCTCTTAAAAAACAAACGCCACCTAAGAATCACAAAATACAAAAAGCTCCCGACACACAATACTGCTTATTCTAAAAATAAGCCGAAAAATGACTAATAACTCTCTTCAATAAATCTTGTGCATTGTTTCTTGCACGTAAGAGGCTGAGCTATACTCCTCATCAAAGAGAAAGCCTTAAGGTCTGTTTGTCAGCAGCTTAATGGGGCTCACAGTTTATTCCATTAACAATACATGATTGTTTGGTAGTGGCTTAAAGATATAGAAATGGCTTATTTAGTAAGCTTCTAGGGGGAGATTATGCAAAGAATCCAAGTTTTTCCCAAACTCGCCCTTCTCATCTATAGAAAATGGCTTATTTAGTAAGCTTCTAGGGGGAGATTAATTTATACAGACATATTAATCCACACATAAAGCTTTATCCACACAGAACTTAATGGAAACCAATCAAACAGCCCCTTAAACTTATGCCTTATTGGATCTTACACCTCGTGTGCACCTATCACAACAGTTTAACTACCACAAATTTATGCATATGAAAAATTGGATCAAACAATATCAACTAATGATAATGAAAATATAAGCAACAATGCTACACATCAGCACCCACAACAATTGTCATTATAAATATTTCAATGTCAATTGATTACTCATTCTTTAAACAAAGTAAAAGAAATCAAGATGAAAAAGAAATATATCAATTTAAAAGCATATATATATATATAGATAGATAGAATGGAAAAGTTTTGCAGAGAGCCACAAATCATCCCGTCTGGGTGAGTGTGATCAGAGAACGTCCGCGTGTGTGCACTAAAAACCATCCTGTAGAACACAAAAAAACCCTCCTTACATTCTAAAAGAGTCAAAAAGACAGAATCTTTAAGGGAATGTCTGTTAGCAGCTTAATGAGCTTAATAGGACTCATAGCTTATTTGATCACCTATATATGACTGCTTGGTAGTGGCTTATTGATATAGAAAATGGCTTATTCATTAAGCTTATAGGCGAGAGCTTTAGGCAGAAAGTCAAGTTTTTTTTTCCAAACCTATTACTCCCAATTAAAAAATATGTTGCTTTTATCTACAAAAAAACTCTCCCAACTTTTAACCAAAAACATTCTCAATCTATACAAGACAGATTAATCCATAAAAACAGCTTTATCCATACGGGACTTAATGAAAAACCAACCAAACAACACCTAAGATGGTTGTATATCAAGAACAAAACCCCACCTGGTCGGTTTGGTAGCAGCTTAATGAGACGCATAGCTTATTCAGTCAACTATAGATGACAGTTAGGTAGTAGCTTAATTATATCAAAAGTGTCTTACTCAAGAAGCTTTTTTTTTGGGGGGGGGGGGGGTTTATGCAGAAAGCCAAAATTAGCAAATCCCACCTTCTACTTGACTAAAACTCACACACACACATATATATACATATATATATAGAGGAAGGTTAAACGAAAACGCTAAGTATTTAAGAAAACAAGAAAACCTTTTTTCACGTACAAAATCATATATGATTTTGTACTAGCATGAAAAAATGGACACGGACGACTTTTGCCGCGGGTTAAGTTGCGAGAAAAGTCGCGGCTAATCATATATGATTTAATACATGAAAAAAGTTTTCTTGTTTTCTTAAATAGGTAGCGTTTTCATTTGAACCTGCCCATATATATATATATATATATATATGTATCGGTAAGATAACATCATACACTTGGATACAATTGGGCTTAAGAAATCCTATATCCCTTGTAAAAAAAATTAAGCATCTCAATACCAAAAAGAAATAGCTAAGTAAGCAATACTCTACCTTTGGAGGGACCTTTCACATCCAACTTCTTCATCATGTTGTCTTTCTCCTCCTTAATCAAGTTAGAGGATTTCATTCAAATGACACTGCAAACAGACAATTGATGGTTATAAAATGGTCATTTGAAAAACCAACCATTGAAACTTAAAACTTTCACAAGTGACAAGTTTGGTTAGAAAACACGTCAAATTCCATTATGTTATCTTTTTAAGGTTCATATCAGGCATAACATGGAGAGACTTGTAAAGGAAATTTGAAATATTAACAAATATATCCAGTCAAGTGGGTTATAAAAAAAATACTTGTACTCCTTGTATCGATAAAGGAATAACCATTCCATCCTTGAGTTTTATATCATAGAAAAAACAATCAAGGTTAATATCATCTCACATACCTTAAAGTGGCAGTTGTTGCTCTCTCAATGGTAACTTCAAGCTTAACCTACTCGCAATCGACGATACCGGCACCCTCACACTTCCTACTCGCTCCATCACCACCACGGGTTTCTCATCAACACCATTTGCTCTGTGAGAAAGGCATTATAAATTTTGATGAGCTTCAGTCCATTTTCTGTTGCTTCAGTTTCTTTCCCCCATGATGTTCTCAACAGAGGTGACAAATGTTGGTGTTGCTGGTTAAATTAGCATATGAATCAACCTTCTGTAGATTTGATTCTACAGATTCCTTAATGAAATCATATTCCCATAGAAAATTGCCAACAAAACGCCATAAAATCAAAAGCACGAAGCTGGTTTGTATAGGGACCCTAATCAGAACAAAAGAAGATTGATAAAACAGTCTGCCATTGATCATTTGAATAATCATATTAGTGTTGCTGACGATCAAATATCATAATCAATATATATGTATGAGATAGAAATCTGACAAGATCACTATCGATCGTAATTAAATCGACCTAAAAACTCAAAAATTGATTAGCACAAGTATAATCGAATCAATGCATGAAATCTGACAAGATCACTATCCATCAGAATTAAATCGACCTAAAAACTCAAAAATTGATTAGCACAAGTATAATCGATTCAATGCATGAAATCTGGATAAGAAATGAATCATAATACCAATTTGTTCTTGCCGTTTTGGAAATGTTGATTCCAGGCATCAAGCAACTACTAACTTGTCCTCCTTCACCCATTTTCAAAATCTCCCAAACCTGAATAACGATGAAAATTTTCTGTTTGGTTTGTTATCAAGGATTTATATCACCCAATACCATGCTAATACGCAAACAAAGGGATATTGGGTCGACTATGATTATTTAAAAGAGCAGTGGATGTTTGGCCTAATGGGTAAAACTTGAGATTTGTAGATCACATATTGCAAGTTCCAATAGCTTATGTGGGAAAGGTACTTAAAACCAAAAAAATACTAAATTGATCGAATTGTAGGTACAGAAATAGAAGAAATTGATGCATACCACACTGCACTTCTGGCAATGGAAAAAACTCTCACGTCCGCCAACTCTGGAAAAAAACAAAGGCTTTTGAACTTTGATGAGTTTAATTCAATAAGCATCTTAATAGGATAGATCAACAAATAGTGAGCAAATAGAATACAATCTTCTTGCAAATAAGCAAAATGACCTGCAGATACCACAATCATCACAGTGGTACTTCCCCTTCAGAGAAAATAAAAGATTCACGTTGCATCATATTATAATACTAACTCACCTTAGAAACCCTAAGCAGATCACCGTCTCTTTTTAGGGTTTTGCAATGTCCAGCAAGGCTGGAAAGGTAAATAAGTAGTATAACCGATGAAAACCCAATAGAAACTCGAAGACGCGTGATTGTTGATGTAGATTTGGAGTCTCTTTTTGCTTTCAAAATTTCAAATTCGCTTTATGTCGAAATCAGAAACGAAAAAAGACAGATGAGAAACAATGGAATTACAATTTTGATTTTGAAGATAAAGATAGAAATAAAACTGGGAGTTTTCAATATCATCGTCCAAGGTGGGTTGACGGAGATAATTCACCGGTTAGATAAGCGTAGAGAGACGGAGCAGAGCGTGAATCTACTGGGGGTAGGTTTTGATTTCTTGGAAGTTGTTCGTGCTGAGGAGTGGAGAGGAGACGAGAGGGAGAAGTGGTAACTGTAAATTAGCTATTTTAAACGGCTAGGATCAAATTAGAGAAACAATTTCAACGGTCCAGATTAAACTGACCGACCTCCATCCATATATATATATAATAAGTCAATAAGTTATTTTTAGAGTAAATTACATTTTTAGTCCCTGTGGTTTTCATCCATTTTCAGGTTTGGTCCCTATTTCAAACTAATACAATTTTGGTCATTGTGGTTAGGGATGAGCTCGGTACCGGACCGGTACCGAAACCGGGTAGTACCAAAACCGAGAGTGGAAAAAATCAATACCGAATACCGAACCGATAAGAGAAGTTCGGTACCGGGATTTTCGGGACTAGAACCGTTTGGTACCATTTTTTAGGACGACAACCGTTTTTCACCAATGACCATTAAACATAATAACAAAAACCAAAATCACTTAAGCGGAAACCGGATTGGAGGAGCCGATTGTGCAAGAACCGGGTTTTGGATAAATTACGGAACCGATTTTGGAGGATTGCAATAACCGAAATATGAAGAATTGCAAGAAAAAATCGGTATTTGAGTGAAATATACAATAACTGAAAATTGTAATATATTTAGAAAGATTTTCTATAAGAAAAGGAAAGAGTTTTTTACCAATTCAAATAAAAAAATGACTTTTTAAATTATCCGGTTCGGTTCGGGATTTACCGGGACTAGTACCGGTACCGGTTCGGTACGGGACCGGTTCGGTTTCGGGATTTCGGTTCGTATGCTCATCCCTAATTGTGGTTTCCATTATGTTTCAATTTTGGTCCTTCTGACCAACTTTAGTTAAAAATGGTAAAGGTATTATGGTTCTTTTACATTTTCTTTGTTATTTTTCATTATTTGTTTTTAACGAGTATATAGTAAATTACAATTTCAGTCGCCATGGTTTGTCTTTTTTCTTCTTTCATATTTTTATTCACTTATCAATTGTACTTTTAATTAATGATAATTTCAATTAACCATACATTAAAAATACGTATTTTATTTTTTAAATTACACCATTAAAATAAGTTACATATTGAATATTTTTAAAACTTTATATAATTTTTATATAACAATTAAATGTGTGATTGTTAGTTGGTTATGTGTTTTTCATTACAATAAGTTTAAGTTTATATTATATAAAAATAATAATAATTATGTATAAAATTTCTCATTACACATTTAAAAAAAATTAATTAAATAAAATATCTAAAAACAGAACATTTTTATTTATAGACAGATAAATTTCAATTTTTTTCTTATATAAATAAGAAAAAACGGTAATTTTGTTTAAATCCAACTATCCAACTTTGAATAGAAAATGTTTTGTATAAGTGCAGACGGATATACAGATATATATTGGATAAATTGCACAAAAATTTAAAAATATTCGATATTTAACTTATTTTAAAGATATCGACAAAACTTTTATAATTGTATAATTTTAAAAAGAAATACGTAATTTTAATGTATGGTTAGTTAAAATTATCATTAATTAATTAATATAATAAATGTATAAATGAAAAAATTAAGGTATGAATCACAAACCATGGAGATTAAGATTGTAATTTACTATATACTCAATAAAACAAATAATGAAAAAGACAAAGAAAATGTAAAACGACCATAATACCCTTACCATTTTTAATTAAAGTTGATCAGAGGAATCAAAAGTGATATAAAATAAAAATAACAATAACCATAATTATAATTAGTTTAAAATAAAAACCAAACTTAAAAGTAGATGAAAACTACGTGAACCAAAATTATAATTTACTATTATTTTTATAACCAATCCTAAACACCCCCTTAATAATTTTTGAAAATGAAATGATGAGAATTTGATTGATTTGATGCCTTCCAAAAAAATGAATCATTCGTTTGTAGTGGCGTGTATACACACGAAGGGACACATCCATACATGCGATTTTCATATGAATATAATTAAAATGATAACATTGTTAAGTAATTTTAAATTTACTTAAAAAAAATTCAAAGTAAAATATGATCATTTACGTCAACTATCTCTTTTACCTATTTTAATCGAATATAATTGTCTATTTCAAAAATCAAATATAAAATATCATATGGGATTTAAAAAAAATAATAATATCATAAGGATAGTGTCTTAATGGTTTTAGCTTGTGCTCCAAATATCAAAATTATCAGAAGGTCACAAGTTCGAATTAAAGGAGGAATAAAAATCCCTTTATGGCCACAGAGGTTCAAATACGGTGACTCCGGACTACTCGTAAAACGGATGGTCGTCCTAAGATTAGTCGGCTCGTATAGCCGGGTTGGATATTCATGTTAATAATTTTAAAATATCAAGTTATTAATATTTTCTTATAAGAATGAAATTAGATAAATAAATCCTCGTAGTTTTGATCATGTTGGAGTCTTCGTTCTTCAACTTCTTGTCTTACGTTCAGGTGTCTTTCAACATTAAATAATTAAAACATTTTTGGCCCAGTGGTAAGCAAACATCCTGGAGGGTCAGTGGATGGTATTCCTGACTACCGGGATTCTAATCCCCGCGGTTACATGTGGCGATATCCAGACCTTGGCCTAGCACTATGTGGTAGGTCCTGGTCGCCGCGGATTAGTCGGATGCCCGAATGGATCCCGGATACCTCAGGAACGTGTACATGTGTTATTGTCGTTCAAAGAAAATTTAAATAATCAAGACATCAATTTAGACTCGGTTCTATGTACTTGTTGTAAAGAGGCGTCTGAGACATTAGATCACTGCATCGTCATGTGTAATAAAGCTAGAAGGATTTGGGATATAGATCGTAGATGATGAGAATCAATACTGACTTCAAAAACTTGACAGAGGAGATCTTAAATTTTCAAGGTCATACATACTTCCTTCTCGACCTTGATGGATAGCAAGCAACCATTTGGGCTGCTTGCTATTTAATTTGGGACTACAACATAACATCGTCTTTAGAAAAAGTCCATATCCATGGACCTATTTTTGCGGAACTACAAGTTCGTGTCTTTCAATGTGCCGTAAAAAGATTAAAGGAAGGTTCCATCCTTTGTTTGGGAATCATGGGTCCATAAACCAAGCCTTTTGGACTTCGTTTTGTGGTCTGTTTTTGGTTGTTTTGGGTGATTATATGTGTTAGACTGTTCTCTCGAAGAGGGGTTTCTCGTATCTTTTTTGTCTTTCCTCTTTTACGCTCTGTTCTCGAGTTTTAGAAGGAAAGAAAAGAAAAGAAAGGTAAAAAAAAGAAAAGAAAAGAAAGGAAAGGGAGGGGAATAAATTTTTTTTATTCGTGTTCTCGAGAATGAAGGGAATGGAAAGAAAATGAAGGAAATAAAATAAATATTCGTGTTCTTGAGTAGGAGGGAAAGGAAAGGAAAGATGTCAATTTTACAAATATACCCTTATTTATTTTTTAGGAGAATGTAATTGATGGGTAAATTTGTAATTTTATAAATATTTTTAATTGATATAAAAAAAACTCGTTTATTTCCTTCCCTTTCCTTCCACATTTGGAAGGAAAGTTTTGGGAGGAAAATTAATATAACTTTCCTTCCCTTTCCCTCCTTAAAAAAACTCGAGAACACAACATTTTTTTTCTTTCCCTTACTTTCCTTCCTTTTCTCTTCCTTTCCTTCGTAAAAAAAAAACTCGAGAACACAGCGTTATTATTTATATATGTTGCATTTAAAAAAATTGTCTTTAAAAAAAACTTTCATCATTTAAATGATTAAAACTTTTAACATTTTCTTTAAAGAAAATCTTTATATTTATAAAACGAAATTAATATACCTTTTCTCTATCAATGTTTCAACAAAATAGTACAATAAACAAATAAAAGGTAAAACCTTCATTATTTACCATTTCCATCCATTTTTTTTGTTATTTAAATGAGAATTACAAGAGAAAATTAATACTTAAAACATTTCAAATTATAATCATCGAATCATAACAAACATTCATAATTATCATTTAAATATAAAAGCAAACATTGATTAATAACTGTTTTATTTATTTATTTTATTGATATGTTTTACTTTGTAATTAATTTGTTGATAAATAGACAGAATTTATTTGTCTGGTTTTATTAAATTCAAAAGATTTATTTATTATTTTTAATAAAATTTAATGATTTTTTTTTTGCATAAAAAAGAATTTGGAATTGAAATGAAACACTACAACAGAATAGGGTATTACCGACGGCAAAAACTGTCGGAAAATCGTCGCAAATGCCCTTTACCGACGGTTTTCTGACAGGAACAAACTGTCGCTAAAACCTTGGTCGGTAATGTGTAGCGACGGTTTTCCGACGGCTTTTAGCGACAGCTTTCCGACGGTTTATATAACCGACAGCTTTCCGACGGTTTATCCTACCGACAGCTTTCCGACGGTTTATCCTACTGACAGTTTTCCGACGGCTTATTTTACCGACGGCTTTCCGACGGTTTATCCTACCGACAGCTTTCCGACGGTTTATCCTACTGACAGTTTTCCGACGGCTTATTTTACCGACGGCTTTCCGACGGTTTATTTACCGACGACTTTCCGACGGCTTTTTCGGATTTATATTTTAAAAAAAGTAGAAAACCCTGTTTGTCTATATTTGCATTTTAACCTGTAATTATATATATATATATATATATATTTTATAAGCGCATACAAAATCCAAAAAATTCAACAATAGATTTTCCAACAAATCCGTATATATATCCATACAAATATCCATATAAAGGAAAACAAATACGTATATATATCCATACAAATATCCATATAAGTCCATTTAAATCTAATATTATACCAAACTCATACCGTGATCAACTAATGGAACCATCGGAAGTCGACGGTGGGAATTGCCGACATAGCATCTCTTCAATTGCCTTCATTCTATGTTGATTTTCCTTCTCACTGTTTAGTGATAGCTAACATAACCCTTAAAAAGTTTGCAAATTTATCGAACCACTTTACATTAACTCATTCATCTTCTTCAGAGTCTTCACTGCCATTCTCCTGTGGAAATATAAATTAAACGCATTTTAGCCGATACCAACAAAACCCTAAAAGCTACAAAATTTAAATATGAAAATTATTTATTACCTCTTCATCACCCTCGAAATCTTCTTCATCGCATTCCTTTTAACAAAGAATTGGTGCAACAAGATATCAGTATAAGTTTAAGCATATAAATCCGCAAGAAAATGAATCATTTGTAAGAAAAAAGAAGAAGTTACATTGTTGAAATAAGCAAGAGGATTAATCCATAAATCTTCCTTAATTAGTTCAGCAACCTGCAAAATGAAGTTCATCATCAATAAAAAGATTTTAAAAACTCACTTGATTCTAATGTATATATATGATCCAAAGTGAATTAAACATAACTCATCATTAATATCCTCTGTGTCATCTTTCTGTTGGGTTTCACTAAACCACCCAAAAAGCTGCACCAAAATGTCGATTTTAAATGTCGAAAAAGCCAAAGTAATGCTAATGAAATCCGAAAGTTTACGCCTTTTTTATGAAAACAAAATTTGTATAAAAATTTTAAAGAAAAGAACCCGTTTTCCTCACGAGGCCGCTTATTTCCGTTCTTCTCATTTGTAACTCCATTGGGAACACCCTTTATGAAAATAGAATGACCAAAAAGATCAGGCTCAAGTAACAAAAAGACCGCTTAATAACTGAATTAGTTAAAAAAATTTACCATGCCCTCTTTCCACTTGATTGGGGTAGCGGTAATTTGGGTGGTTCCTTCATCAAGGAAGGTAAAGGTTTTCACGAGTTTTGTGTCATCAAAATACGGATTTGGAGTGAAGTCCTAAAGGAAGTATGATGAATGCATAAATATTCTTTGTACGAATAATCAATTAAAATAAAAAACAACCGTAAAACGTTACAGAAAAGAATTACTAACCAACGTGATTGAATAGCCAGATTTCATATCTTTAAAATCTTCGACTTCAAGAGAGGTTAAATGCTTAAAGATCTATAAATAAAAAGGTCATTTCGTTTAACATATTGGCATTCGGGTATTAGAAATAAGTAGCTACAAAATGGGTGTAGTTAAAGAACCAACCTTTTGGTCTTCGTCATTCAGAAGATCAGAAAGAACAGGGTGACTCAAGAACTGAATGAATGAGATTATATCAGACAAAAAATGGAACAAATAATGAGATTATAAACAAGATCTGAATGGATCACTCACAACGATCGACCGTAAATCGGGAATCGACTTAATGATATCACTCCGTTTATCGTATACAGGCTTACGAACTTCATTATATTTCTGTTCCACTTCCAACACTTCATCACTGGCCTTCTCATTGATCTGAGTTGAGCCCATTAACAAATAATTGCAAGTTTATAATCAAAGAAAACACAATGTCAGATACAAAACCACTAAAACTCAGATTTCCATTAGATATAACTTTTATTTTGAACCCAATTCACAAAACAGGATAAAACACCAAATTGAAGTTACAGAGGTATCAAGTTACTAACAATGGTTATGAAAAGAGTGCTATAAGGACCAAAATTATGAGTTTTATGTGGAATTTGCGAACTTAATTTCAACCGAATTGGATATAATTATAGTAAATAAAATAATATAATTGTCATTTTTTATGGCGTACTTGTTTCTTTGAGACTCTTTTTCAATTAACGTCTTATAAAATAGTTAATACAATGCTTTATTTTAAAAACGTGTAAAAAACTTGTTAAGACGCCTAATAGCATCTTATAAACTTATTACAACCCTTTTTTATTGTTTGGTTCTATATTAGAGGTTGCTTGTGTAGCTCTTAACAGTTCCATTAAGAGGCAGCCTCTGAATCAATTAACAGGTGAATCATGTTTGACAAAAAATAAGTACGCCTCTTAATGGTTCCAAAACCCTGCGAAAGATTGGTTGAATATACCATATAATAGTTATGAAAAGTGCCCCATTTCTCAAAAAATCGAGCAACTTAGGGGGGAGCTTTATGCAGAAAACCAAGTTTTTTCAAACCTACTGCTTCCAGTTAAAAAAATGCTCCTTCCGCCTATGAAAAAATCCTCCCAAACAAAAACCTTCCCAATCTATACAGACAGATTAATCCACACAGTCACACAAACAACTTAGGACTTAATGGAAAACCAACCAAACAACCCCTTAGTTTTTTCTTTGTGTACCAGTAGTTGCAAGTATTATTTTTTATGTTTCCCTAACCTATTTCTTCATGTCCCTCTACTATAAAAGTAAACTACAAGATGTAATCTATATTAGCAGTCAAAATCACACTCCCTGTTCTTGAAAAGAAGCTATAAAATATCAAATTTTCCATGGAAATGAAATCAAAAACATCTGAAAGTGTGCTATTACACTACTAATACAAATGTGCAATATAGGGTCTCCAAATTTCTCAACAAGATCAATCCTTTTGAACATGTAATGCATATCATTGATCCTTCAATAAAACACATCATACCTATAAGATGAAGTGATGACCAATCAACTTTAAAACCAAACTAAAAAATGTAATCTACATTAGGCAGTCAATTAAAATAGAGTTTCTCATGGCTGCATACATTACTCGTAAATGGCAAAGCAGTAAATTGTAAATATTCTTCTAGCCTTGAATTCCTTATATGATGATGTACTCTCAATGGCTTGTTTTTTCTCGAATTGATTGTAAAGTCGATGGCACTTTGGAGCGTACTCGACAATTGTATCATAATATGCCTCTAGGCATCTTATATTGGATAGTTATTGCAACTTGTTCTTTCATCGTTCTTTACTTTAAGGATATGTTCATATATTTATAACAGCTGCCAACCAATTACACTAAAGTTGCTCGTGATTCTCTTGTTTTTAAAATATATATTGTCTATGTGTCGTTAATCCCATTCCATCAACATTTAAATTGATATGTTGATACTTCTGATTGCAGTGTCTTTGTACCTGGAGTTCTCTGGCGTATGTTGTAAGAGGCATATTATGATACAATAGTCGATGCTCCAGTGCCATCGACTTTATAATCAATTCGAGAAAAAACCAAGCCGGATAAAGGTGAGGGCCTGTTTGTTAGCAGCTTAATGGACTCATAGCTTATTCGGTCAGCTATACATGACTGTTTGGTACTGGCTTAATGATATAGAAAGTGGCTTATTCATTAATCTTCTAGGGGGAAACTTTATGTAGAAAGCCAATTTTTTATTTTTCTAATTTATTTATGGGGGGTACAGCTAGGTGAAGCATAATATATAAGTTAGAAAGAAGACAATGTGGGTAGCAGTAAGAAACCGGAAAACACAATAGCCTTTTGAGGATAATGAGCTGTAATTATTATATATATTATATATATTTCCAGTATAATATTAGATTTGAAGGCAGAGTACCATGAAACCACTAATCCATGCATATGGTTTGAAGTTTGGCATGTGGTTCATCTGATTGACTGAATTTATATATCTTTTGATTTGATTCCTTAATTTTGACTCCAACACATGTTCCATAATACTCTCATCATCCCTTTTGCTCTTACCATGAAAACAAGGTATTATAATTTCATTAGTCTAATAGTATCCGAGTTATTGGTGGAACTCAACCTCTTTGGAGTTAAGGGTTCAAACATCACCGAAGGTAAATAGCGTGGGTAGCTTTTGTTGTGTATAAAGTATCATATGCTTCATGGAAAACAAAGCTACAAATTCAAAATCACATAACATTCTCCAAACGAATTCAATTTACTGAGAAAATGGTTTCGTAAAAAACACCAACGCCAGGTATATTTATATCTATCTACTATCTTCATCTTAACAATACCTAACCTATTTTATATAAAAAGCAAACAAATGTTGATGGTTTTTTAGTTGGTGGAGCAACTAGGATTAATAAAAAAATTGGTGGATTGGTTCTCAAATTAAAGTAAATATCATGGATCCTTCGGTGTTCTTTTTTTCCATCCATCTACATGATAGTTACATTTATTTTAATGCATTAACCATAATTACAACAAAGAGTACAATGCCATAGAAATGAAACTATATCATCATTTAGCTTTTAAACATAAAAAAACTTGATATTAAAAGCTATAAAAACAAGTTAACATTCAATAATATTACATATATAATAAAGCATCAGCCAAGTTGTAATGCATTATTTAAGTAAGTAACCAATCCACAACAAAATGAGGCAAGTAAGTAATAAAATGGGGAAATCTAGCAAGCACGAAGACAACCAGAAATTAATCAAAAATCTAGTTGAAAGTTTATGAAAACTTGTGTAAAATATTAAATTGAGACTTGAAAAATTACAGAGTTAAAATGAAAATCAAACCTGACCAGCAGCGATGTTTCTGGAGGAGATGAGGAAAAATCTAACTATATTGTTCAAATCAGGTGAACTGTGAGCGATGATTGAATCGTTAGAAACTTGCAGAATTTCATCGTCTCCTCTTACATCACTTACGTTTCTTTGTAATATCGATCTCGATAGCCATTGATTGTTACCAGATTGCTGCTGGTGATGCTGAGACGACGTCTTTGTAGGGGCAGAATCTGAATTCGTTTCTAGGTTAAGGAAGATTCGTTTCAGCTATAGATGAATCAATAGAAAGGGGAGAAAAGGGAGAACAATGCTTGAACCTGAAAAATCGATGTTTATGGAGCAAAATCGATGGAGAAACAAAGACAACGTCAAAAAAATTGGTATATTTTTAACTAGGGTTTTGGGTGGGAAGATGGAATGAATCTGAAAAGTCAAAACTTAGGTTTTTCTTTTATTTTAATTATGTTAATTAAATTGTATTTTATTTTATTCTACATTTTAATTTATTTTATCTGAAAAGTCAAAATTTGGATTTTTCTTTTATTTTAATTATGTTAATTAAATTGTATCTCATTTTATTCTACATTTCAATTTATTTTAAAAAAATTTAAATTATGTTATATTTATAATGTTTACGACGTATTCTTGATAATTAAAAAAAATTAAATTAAAAATGAGTGTGACGGTTTACCGACGATTTTTCTGACCGTTTTCCGACGATTTTTCCGACGATCTTTCCGATGGTTTACCGACAATTTTTCCGACGGTTTACCGATGGTTACTTATAATACTGCCAAGGTTTCTTCACGTTTTTTCAAAATTTGAAAAAAAAATTAAATTGTTTTTTCGTCGGTAACTTGTCGGTGTGCCGTCGGTAATTAGCGACTGTTTCAACCGTCGGTAAAAGCTGTCGGTAATGCTCAATTTTCTTGTAGTGAAAATAGGCTTTGGTTAGGCTTTTTCTTCAAGAGGTGATTATGTAGAGATTACTGCATTGTTGGTCTTGAAATGGGAAACCGTAGTGATTGCATAACGTCAGCACCATATATATATATATATATATATATATATATATATATATATATATATATATAGGTAGAGGTTCAAACGAGAACACCTCAATTTTACGAGAACGCAAGATCACCCTTATCACATGTGATAATACACGAAAGGGGACTTGATGGTGTGCGGATGACGTGCCTTGCTATTTAGGTCGCACCAAAGATCATTTGCGCTTATGATTTAATATCACATATGATGGTTTTGATTGATTATAGTCTCACATCAAAGATACCCTTATCACATGTGATAATATATGTGATGAAGCTTAGTGGTGTAACAACGACTTGGCCGGTAACCTAGATCACGCCAAAAGTCATCTGCATCTCTGATTTAGTATCACATGTATATTATATGTGATGGAATAATAGTATCACATGTGACTTTCTATATTAAAATGGTGTTCTCGCGTTCTTGCAAAATGAAGGTGTTCTCGTTTGAACCCTTCCCTATATATATATATATATATATGGGAGGAATAATACGAGAATCACCCTTTTTAAAGGAATAAAGGAACATTTTGTGGACCACATATGATGTGGGTCCCACATAATATTAAATCATTTCTGATTTAATATTAAATCAGAAATGATTTAATATTATGTAAGACTCACATCATATGTGGTTCATAAGATGTTCCTTTATTCTTTAAATTTACAAAGTTCACATTTGAACCTTCCTCTCTATATATAAATATAGGGTGGGTTCAAATGTGAACCTATCTTTGATTGTGAACATGAGGATGAATCACAACCATCCATTTTAGATCAGATCAAAAGATGAGGGATAAAATTCACGGTGACATTTTTGTAAATAAGTGGAAAACTCAGGTCATGGCTTAAATCATAAATACAACCTGACGATTCAAATCAGAACCAGACATCATCATCTTCCCCATATTTGTTCAAATCAGAACCAGGCATTATCATCTTCCCCAAATTTCTTCATCATCTTCCCCATATTTCTTCATCATCTTCCCCAAATTTATTCATCATCTTCCCCAAAAGAAATTTCACTTCCGTCTCCAAATTTATTCATCATCTTTCCCAAAATAAATTTTCGCACAAGTTTGTTTTTGCTTTGTGTCCTCCTTAAATCACAAGTCTTTTCAGATGCAGATTTTTTTCTTGATAAAGTATAAGAAGGTTATTCAAATGTTTTTTCCCCTTTAATATGATCGTTCATCATTTTATCAGAGGAAGCTTCTTTGAAACACATTTGCTTGAATTCTTATTTTTCAAAACCTTTGGTTCCATTGTAGGTTATATTCAGTCTGAATATAAGCTACAATTTTGGGTTTGTATACTTGTAGCTTATATTCAGACTGAATATATTCTATAAATAGGTGTTTGAATAATTGTAGCTTATATTCAGACTGAATATAAGCTACAATTTGGGGTTTGTATACCTGTAGCTTATATTCAGATTGAATATAAACTACAATTTAGGGTTTGAATAAATGTAGCTTATATTCAGTCTGAATATAAGCTACAATTTGGGGTTTGAATAATCGTAGCTTATATTCAGACTGAATATAAGCTACAATTTGGGGTTTGAATAATTGTAGCTTATATTCAGACTGAATATAAGCTACAATTTGGGGTTTGTATACATGTAGCTTATATTCAGACTGAATATAAGCTACAATTTGGGGTTTGAATAATTGTAGCTTTATATTCAGTCTGAATATAAGCTACAATTTGGGGTTTGTATACTTGTAGTTTATATTCAGACTGAATATAAGCTACAATTTGGGGTTTGAATAATTGTAGCTTATATTCGGTCTGAATATAAGCTACAATTTGGGTTTGAATAATAGTAGCTTATATTCGGTCTGAATATAAGCTACAATTTGGGGTTTGAATAATAGTAGCTTATATTCAGACTGAATATAAGCTACAATTTGGGGTTTGAATAATTGTAGCTTATATTCAGACTGAATATAAGCTACATTTTGGGGTTTGAAAATTGTAGCTTATATTCAGATTGAATATAAGCTATAATTTGGGGTTTGTATACCTGTAGCTTATATTCAGACTGAATATAAGCTACAGTTTGGGGTTTGAATAATTGTAGCTTATATTCAGTCTGAATATGAGCTACAATTTGGGGTTTGAATAATTGTAGCTTATATTCAGTCTGAATATAAGCTACAATTATTCAAACCCCAAATTGTAGCTTATATTCAGTCTGAATATAAGCTACAATTATTCAAACCCCAAATTGTAGCTTATATTCAGTCTGAATATAAGCTACAAGTATACAAACCCCAAATTGTAGCTTATATTCAGTCTGAATATAGGCTATAGGTATACAAAACCCAAATTGTAGTTTATATTTAGTCTCAATATAAGGTACAATTATTCAAATACCTAAATACAACCTGACGATTCAAATCAGAACTAGACATCATCATCTTCACCAAATTTCATCATCATCTTCCTCATATTTGTTCAAATCAGAACTAGGCATCATCATCTTCCCCAAATTTCTTCATCATCTTCCCCAAATTTCTTCACACAATCTCTTTCGAACCTCAGATTTCGTCAACTCAGACAAAGAAGAAAGGTAAGAAGGAGAACCCCCACACCTGCAACTTTTTTCTTTTCTGCTTATCTTCTTCTTTGTGCCTCCATCGTGCCTGGATTTCAATTTCTTTGACCATGAATTTCGATTGATAAACACGATTTTGGATTTCGATTTTGTCTTTGTCTTACGATTTTGGATTTTGATTTCCAGATTCGATTGAGAACTGGAGATTTTTACTCAAAAATTTAATTCAGATAAAAACTTCCAAAAATTACCCCTCAAACCATGTTTAAAGATTAGCTTGAATATGGCTTAGATGAATGGCTGAGATTCATCCTCATGTTCACAATCAAAGATAGATTCACATTTGAACTTTCCTCTCTCTCTCTCTCTCTCTCTCTATATATATATATATATATATATATATATATATAGGGGAAGGATCATACAAGAACGCCCCTCATTTAAAGGGACAAAGGAACATATTTAGAACCACATATGATGTGGGTCCCATACAATATAAAATATTATCTGATTCAATGGGGCCCACCATTGAATCAGATATGGTTTTTTAATGTGTGGAACCCACATCATATGTGGTCCACAAGGTGTTCCTTTAAATTTACAAAGTTCTCATTTGAACCTCCCTCTCTCTATATATATTTTTAATACGATATAATTTTATCATTTTAATACTTTTGTTTATTTCGGTTTGAAAATTGTTGAATTTATGTACGAATTTGTTTAATTTTAAGTTAGAAACATGAAAGTAAAAATAAAATTTTCATTGGTGAAAATTTAAATAGTTGACGTTGAATCTTTGAATAAAAAATTACATGAAAATCAAAAACCTTATTTTAGTATGATAAAATTGGAGTTTGTATTTTAATGGTTTTAAATAATTTTTGGTGTTAAAATATCGATAATAAACTTGTTTATTGCAATGATAAAAAAAACAATAAAATTGAATCGTGTTTAACATATTTTTTTTAAAAATAAAATATGATTTTATGATTTGATTTGTTTAATTTAAATATTAATTGCACCAAAACCTATTTATATAATTAATTCTTTAAACAAATTAATATAATTAAATCCAATTTAGTATAACTAACTTTTAAAACAATATAATTTAATTTATTTAATATAATTAAGTTTTTTTAATTAAATAAAGAATATCTACAACAGTATCATAATTTATTTATTTTGATATTATATATATGTATAAAAATATTGTTTTTATATTTATATGAAAAAAACAAAAGAATAAGTATATGCCAAAAATGACCCTTTCATTTAACAGAGTTAGTAAGTAATTAGTTAGAGAGACAATGACCAAAATAAATTGAATACCACAAATACCATATCCACAATAAACATAGTATAGTGACCATAGCCCAAAAATTTATCAAACCATTGGGACCAAATCCACAATTCACTCTTTAATAAATATAAAGTTTGCTTTAGACCTTAAAATCATCATTTTAAAAGTTGGTTCTCTAAAATAGGAATCAGGTGAAAGTTGATTCCATTTTAATGCAATTTCCCTTAGAGATTTTCCCAAAAATCTCTATTTTAGAGAATGATATAGAGATACTGTTGGAGAAGTTAGAGCATCTCCAATAGTTTCCGTAAAATGGAGAAAATGAGGATTTTGAGCAAGTATTTTGTTCCAATAGCTTCCCCATAATCATCTCCAAAATAGAGAAAGTAGGAAAGAGAGTGGGGTTTTCTCCAAATATAGAGTTCACTCAAAAAATGATTACCAAATGAAATGACCAATAGGAAGTTTTGAAAAATAAATATTTAAAGAAAGAAATAATATTTTAATAGGTGATGCAATATTTTAATATTATTTTGGAGAAATTATAGAAAATTTGTTAGAGATGAATGCAATTTTTTTTTGAGATTTTGTCTTTTGATTCTTCATTTTGAAGAAATTATAGGGAATTTATTGGCGATGCTCTTAGAGAAAAAAATGAGGTTTTCTCTATTTCTGGAAAAGTTGTTGAAGATGCTCTAAAAAACCAATAAAAATAAAAATTATAATCTCATTGTCTTTCGACGGGTAGAAAAGAATGGGCATCCAACAACAGCTAATTAGCTTTCATACAGGCATACAATATTTGATGTGAAAAAAAAAACTTAAGATTCCTTCTTGTAAAATTAAGAGTAAATTGCAAATTTGGTCCTATGGTTTCTGGATTTTGTGGTTTTGGTTCCCATAAATTTTTTATTGCAAGAAAACCACTATGGTATGCATTTCGTTGTGGATTTGGTCCCTCGAGACTAACACCGTTAAAAGAGTTCGTTAAAGACAAGGGTATTACGATCATTTTATTCTTTAATTTAATTTTCTTTTAAAAATACAATTTACTAAAACAATTAACAAACTACAAGGACCTTAGATGCAATTTACTGAAAGAATTGGAATAATATATTAATATATATACATATACACATTCAGTGAACTTCGACCCCTTCCGACAAACCCCCTCCGGCGAGACCTCCAGCCATCCGACGAACCCCCTCCGGCGAGACCTCCAGCCATCCGACGAAATTCCTTACCCCCTTCGACGAACTCACTTGATGCTCCCTTTCTCGACCATCGTCTTCTTCGGCGACAGCTCCAACCGTCGTCTTCTCCGACAAGACCTACAGAAGTCGTGTTCTCCGACGAGACCTCCAACCATCGTCTTCTCCGGCCAGGCCTTGACTCCAGATGACATTGGTGACGGTGGTCTTAATAAATCGTTGATTTTCAGATGGGTATTGATTTGGTAATAAATCTGAGTTTTGATGAATGGAGATGGCTCGTCTTCTTCTTGCTGTGACCCCTTCCCGACCATCATCCTCCCCATCGTCATCCCTCTTCGCCGGAAAAGATGAAAACGTTGTTGTTGTTGTTTGAGTAAACTATGATTTTTGTCCTTATGGAATAAATAAATTCACACACCCTCCTTACCTTTGGTGAGATTTGAAAACCTCACCCCTGACCTCCTAGGAGGTCAAATGCTCGCATACTGCTAGAATAAAGATCATCTGATTGTTAGAGCAGGTGGAAGAAATAAGGAAATCGATCAGTTCTGGATAACTTGAGAATCATGAGATACAGTTTCCTGGGTTCACGAAATTCAAGGTGGGATAAGACTCAAGAATACTTGCGTTTTTAGGCACAAAACCGAAAGCAATTTTCTGGAGAATAATTTAGGATTGTTCGAAAACCGTGTTATCAATTGTAAATATGAATTCGTATTTTTGTTCACTAATAACGTAACCGAAATGAAAATCATGGCTGAATTTTAGGGGAAGTAATCAGTTACACAAATTGCAGTAACTGTTCAATAACTGCACCATTATTGTACAGTAACCGTTTAGAGAAAACTGGTCAGAATTGACCATACAAAGCTCTAGTCCATTTTCTAGAAAGCTCCAAGTCTTGAGAAACACAATTAGTGCCTCTGTATAGACCATACAGACCCTTTGTATAGACCATACAGACCCTCTGTATCAACCATGTAGAGTTTTGTATCAGAGCTGATCAGGTTTTCCCACTATATTCCAAGTCCAAAATTCTATTTGGGACCACCGCAAGCGGATCTGCCCCTTGACCCAGAAAGGGGGGCGCGACCCCTTGACCCCCGTCATTTCGTCGTTACCGGGTTCATACTCGCCTAATAACAAGTGTGCAATTCGCACCACCTAACTCATATTCTATCACAGTGTAAGAAACCCCTTTTAAACATCATGTTATTTCCAGTTACACATAAATGAACCGGTGACACTAAAATCATCAACAAATCCTCCCCCATTTTAGTGTGAGGAGCTCATATTTTATATCTGATTGAGTTAGATGGGTGAGGAGTTCTCCTTCTATTTTGAATTTTTTTTCAGTGATCTTGTAGAATTGCATACGAATGAGGATAAATGTTCCTTATGTCTTGATGTTCCAACAAGATGGAACTCCACTTACTTGATGCTTCAAAAAGCAATAAGCTATAATTTTTTTTTTGAAGAGTATGAGAGTACTGACCATACTTTAAGAGTTGATTTGGATGATTCTGTTCCTTCATGTATTTAAATATTTGTCATATGTCGAGACCTTTGTGGTCTGCTCAAGACCTTTTATGAGATGACAATGAGAATTTCTAGATCTCTTTTACGTCACCTCTAACTTTTTCTTATCAGAGGGTGCTGATGTGAGTTGCATTCTTGCTGATATGATGCGATCTACTTATAAAAGGGGATAGGTATATTTACTTTCATTTTTTTCGTTCAGTAATCGGGTTTTATAATAATTTATACATGTTTAGTAGTTAATTGTGTTGATATTTATTTTTGTTTTTGATTTATGAACATGATATGGATAAAAAATGAAAAAGAGGTTTGATAAGTATTGGGGTGGTCCTAGCAACATGAATTTTATAATATTTTTTGCAACCATATTGGACCCTAGAGATAAGGTTGAATATATGCCAATGTAGTTGAATCAGTTGTATGGTGAAAAGGAAGGTGAATCATGTTTTGGGAAGGTAAAATCTTCACTGACTATGTTGTTTGAAGATTAAGTGTCAACATATTCTAAACCTTCTAAGGCGAAAAAATGATCTGCATGTTCGACCTGAACATGTCTGCCTTGGTAGGCCACCATCTAGATTGAAAAGCCAACTAAAGAAGCAAAGGATGGAAAAGTGGGGCATTACCCAACAAAAAAATCGAGCTTCAAGTGTATTTAACTAAGTCAACTATAGACGATAGTGATGGCTTTGATATTCTGAGATGATGGAAGGTGAATAGGGAAAGGTTTCCTATCCTTTCAAAAATGGCTAGAGATATGCTTGCCGTTCCAATTTCAACTGTAGCATCTAAGTAAACATGTAATACGAGTGGTCGGGTTTTAAATAGTTTTAAGAGTTCCTCTAACTCTTAAAATAGTGAAAGATCTTATATGTTCACAAGGTCGTCCAAGTGGCCCTTCCCAACCAGTTGCAGTCGAAGAAAACATAGATGAGATTGATAAGTTTGAGAAAGGTAAGATATATTGAAGCACTAATTTTGATTTTGTATTCTTTTTGGACTTGTATAGTTGTATGGTTGTATTTGTTTATTTCTATCATTATATCCATAATTAATTTATTGTTCTTAAAATGTGCAGAGACGACAAATGTTGGTGGAAGTTTAAGTTCTGTCCGTGAGAGTTCCATTCCCACAAGTATAATTGACGTGGGTCAAGTAATATGTTATTCTTTAATCATATATTATTTCTCGTATAATCAATAATGTATCATGTTGGATCATTAATATTACTCATTTAACGTTTTTGGATTTGTTTTCGTATTCATTTATTTCATGATTTTTCAAAAACTTAGAAGTTAGACTTGGCATGTATTAGTATTCATATATAGTTATAATTTATTTATTTGTCAAGAACTTAGAATTCTGATTTGTGAAGAACTTAAAATTATGGTTTAAAATACATGCATGAGATCTCATATTCTCATAATCACATAATCTCATTTATTTGATTGATTGATTCCCACATGTCATAACTCATAACTACACACGTTACGTTTGGATTTTGCTGACAAAAACTGGCACGATACCTGGACATGAATTAAACTGGTTAGGATAATACATTTCAACCCGTTTAAGTAAATGGATTTACACGACACGATACACAAATTAAACGGGTAAGGTCAAGGTTAAAAATTTCAACAAAAAATAACCTGAATAACCCGTTTATATTAGGCCCCGTCGGCCCTCAGGTAATGAGCGTCAACATGCCATAGTTTGTATGTTTTTAACAAACTAAATACTAATAAAAATTGATTGTTCATTCCATGTCTGATAGTTTATTTATATAGTAGCCTTGTGTTTTATTTTAAATTTTCGATGTTGGATGGACTTGGCTGACTGATTGTTTCTTACACTAGCTTTTTTTGTGAATAGTATCCCAGGCAAAGGCCAGACTAATCCCAGCAAGGTTTTTTTGCTGCAATATGCCAGTCCTGATAAACTTAGTGGTCACAATTGTTGAGAGCGCCTGGATTCGAACCCTGGGTGGATGCGATATTCCTCATCCCCCAGAAATTCGACCAGTAGGCCACAACCCTTGTGGTTAAGTAGCTTCTTTCTTATTGAAGATTTTCATCCCACATCGGTGGGATTTACTATCCAAAATCCTTTCCCTCTAGCATAAATAGGCGCCTCATACATCCATTTATCTTGCCATTTCATAGCTTTCCGCCTACACCCATCTACTAAGCCCAATGGCTTGAGTTTAGGCGATGAGTTTAATGGGAGAACCCCAAGATAGTTGGTTTGCTTGTAGGTATCTTTTAATTATTATTATTTTGCATTCATTTAACGTGTTAACAAATGAACATAAACGGGTTAATCATGTCGTGTCAGGTGAAGCAGGTTAAATCAGGTCGTGTTCAGGTTGAGATTATTTGACTCGTTTATTAATCGGGTTATGTTCGGGTTAGACACTCTCAACCCATTTTAACTTTAAACCCGACCCGACCCGACATGTTTGCCAGGTCTATATACATGTTGCATGCCTGCATGTAGCCATGCATGCCACCACCCCATAGACGTTAGAAATTAACATATTGAAAGTTAGGATTGTATCAAATGAGGATAGATTAGTAATTTTTTATTTTGTCCATTCTTGTCCTATTTTGTGTCACCTATTTTGGTGGAACAACGATTTTTTTTATCCCACCCAGTCCCATCCAGTTCCAGTCCCATGTCATGCCAATTGTGGGACATTGATTTTTTGTCATGTTACATGTCGCGTCAAACATGAGACAGTGAGTTTTGTCCTATCTTGACCCATCTTATCACATGTACCGAACGCAACATGAAGAAACAAATGTATGAATATTTGACGGAATGATCGCATGAGATGTTAAAACTTATTCCTTAATGATCTTCACTAGTATTTAGGGTGATTGAGTGTTTATAACCCATCCAATGACTTTTCCGATGGGTAATAGTAGACTAGTAGTAAATCATCAACACATGAACTCCATCCACCTTTTGGAGCTGTCATCAAGTTGATTTTCTCACAAAGTATTTTATGCCTCGATAATGCATTCAATATAAAATCATGTTGTTTATGATGCAAAATATACCACATTAACAGTTGCTTCAATGAAATACGTGCTTTATTATACTATTGGAATAAATGTGTGCTTTATTATACTATTGGATTTTCAAGATTGTCTATGTTAGGGATGGAGACGTACAAATAGTGGTAAACATGTTGAATGACAACAAACAATATGGGACAAGCTTTGCATTTGAGTATAAAATTGACAATGGTCGTTTGGTATCAATGTTTTGGGAAAATGAGTTGATAAGGTTGAATTATGCAGAGTTAGGTGATATTATGTCATTTGATGTGATATATTGTTTCAACAAGTTAATGTTATGATATTTTGGAGTTACTATTTTTAATGATTTCTGACTTATTATTTTTGTGATCGTAGGTATAACATGGTTTAGTACCATTTACGATATTGATAACCATAAGAGATCGGTTATTTTTTTTGGCCGGGAATGATTAGCGAAGTAACCATCCAAGCATATACCTGGTTTGTTGGAGTAGTTCTTGAAGGTTCATGGTTGTCAACCGACTCTTGTTCTAACTGATCAAGATGTTTCCATTAAGGAAAGAATCCCTGTTGTTTTTCCGGATGCAAGACATACACTTTGTATGCGACATATCATATAGAAACTACCAGGCAAGGTATTGAATATATATATATAGGGGAGATTTAAATTACAAACCAATCAATTTTTACAAACCGTGCAAACCGTGTGATTCATTGTTTAATTGGATAAAATTGTTTCATGAAAGTGTTTAGTATGATGAAAATTGTTTCATATAATTCTTTTTTACTTGAACTTATTTCTTATATTATTGTTTCTACATGAAAATGAAATTGTTTCATGAAATTCTCATTTTGATGAAACTTGTTTCACATATTCTTAATTAATCAACCTTCATGTATTCTTGATGAAATTGTTTCATATATTATTGACTAATCAATCCTCATAATTAAGGAAAAGTGAAAAAAATGATTGGTTGAATGTGGTTTGTAACGGAAATCAAATTTGGTTGCGAACATGAGGACAAAGAAGAGCGCGACACATGTCATATTTAGACTGAATAATGAAAGAAAATATTCAGACTAAATATAATATTATTTAGACTGGATAACACTACATTCAGACCGAATAACACTACATTCAGTCCGAATAACACTTTATTCCGTCTAGATATTTCTCTTAATTATTCAGTCTAAACATGACACATGTCGCGCTCTTCTTTATCCTCATGTTCACAATCAAATTTGGGTTCTCATTTGAACCCGCCCATATATATATATATAGGGGAGATTTCAAATATATATAAGTAAATCCTTAGGTTGCTTACGTCGCCTCTTCACGTTTCAGTGTTTCATATTCTTGAACTGTCAATTTTTTGAGCTTTTATATTATTATATTAACTCTCTCACCTTCCCTCTTTTCAACACCCAACCCTTGAGTTGCATTCTCGAAATGCATTTTACGAAGGAAATGGAGGGAAATTTGAGGAAAGTGAAAAAAACTCATATTATCGAAACTTTTTTAGAAGAGAAAAGAAAGGAAAGGGAAGGAAAATACTGGTTAGTTTCCTTCCAAAACTTTCTTCCCAAATGTAGGACGAAGGGGAAGGAAAACAAAGGAAAGGAAAGGAAAAGAAAGGAAAGCAAAGAAATTAAAATAATTTAAAAAATTACAAAACTATCCAATATTTCATTATATATGATAAATTCTAAAGGGATATTAATAAAAATGATACATTTCCTTTGCT
This sequence comes from Silybum marianum, assembly GCA_036898165.1. NCBI lineage: Eukaryota > Viridiplantae > Streptophyta > Magnoliopsida > Asterales > Asteraceae > Silybum > Silybum marianum. Next base: position 4,991,539 of record CM072540.1, on the reverse strand, counting down.
TTCTCTTCTGTTCAATAACATGAAAAAGTATTTTCTTTTTTTCTTTCCTCCCATTTACTTCACTTTCGAGAACACAAATAAAAAGAAATTCCTCTCCTGTCTTTTCCCTCTGTTTATTTTCCTTTCTTTTTTTTCTCTTTCTTTTCTCTCCAAATTCGAGAACACAACGTTAAAGAACATTTTGGCCATCCATCTCCATTGATTGTGCAAACTGACAATGGTGAAGCATGATGCATGAGGCAGATCTGGAGGTTGAGGTTCCCGATGAGGATCACTATTGACCGGTACCGAGTCGCTATCGACCGATACCGATTAAGAAAAATTAGCATGGATTTGGAAAGGTCCGATTCTATCAATCACGAGATGGGGCTTTTCTGCCTACTTGATTTAGGAGTCTAGTACTTCTCCTTTTCTCTTTTATTGAAATCTTGATCTGTCACTCACTTGGTCTGTGATTTTCGAGTCTAATGATTGGTCTAAACCATCTCCGATTGTTATTAAACGATTTGTATAGACCATCTCTGTGTGTTATCTCTTAATTCGTTTTGATTTATGAAATTTTGAAACGTAACCAGTACCTCTAACGCCTTACCCTTATTTATGGCAAGATTCTTCATCGAATATAGAAACAATATCATGTGGAAGCATATTTGAGGACTTCGAGAAAAAAGTGTAGGTTTTTGTTTTATCATTTTTCAAACTATGGTTCCTTGAAGTCTTTTGTAGCCATTTAAGTTTCAGTTTAAAACAATATTATAATATCTGGTTTGATTTTTTGTCGCCATTTAAGTTTCAGATTAAAAGAAAATATAATGTTTGGTTTGTTTTGCTCTGATATTTTCTTTACCAATTAGACAAATCATTCATGTGAGAAGCAAATTGAGGAGATTAGAGAAACCATATCATGGTTAAGTAAATATTGGATTAAGGACAATTGGTGTTAGAAATAAGGAGATTCATACATCATACATGCACCTCTCCTGTTGAATAAGACGTTGGCTTGTAGTTCCTTTTTCAATTCCTCTTAACGGGTATGATTTGGGAGTTTGACTAAACTCCTTGACATGCAGTTGAGATATCCTCGTTATGTGAAATTGATATTTTGTGAAATTGATGTTTTCAAGATTCTTGAAGGACTCAAAGGAAACAAATTTTCTTCTCCCATGGATTTGGTTTTTTTAATTTAAGAAACTGAGTAAGCAGAGATCGTGTATGTATGAGATGGGTTTTGATGTAGCAGTTTTTTTTGTGTCTCTTCTTAGAATATTTCATTATTGTCTAAATTTGAATGCAACTTAAAAACTATTCTGAATTTATAATCTCAAATAGCGTTATGTTTTGAATTACTAGGATTCAAATTTTTGCTCAGAACCATTAAGAAATGCGATTGAACGCTCCTGCGTATGACTTACAAACAACGGAGGAGAGACCTTTAATAGAAAAGTATATGTGTAAACTCATTCTTGCCTTTCTTCTCTAAATATGCCCATTTTATCACAGTTAAAGGCGGTTATGTTTTCAATTGTTTTGTTTTTTATTCCTATTAATTGAGCCAAAATATTGTCTTTTTCGGTGCTTTTGACGATGTTAATGCCTCTAAGATGTTCATTTGTTCTTTTGTTTTAAGATTAGTTGCATCCTATAACAGGGTTTCTGTTTTCTCTTAAACAAACAGGGTAACTAGTTGGTTTTATTAACTTACATGTTTGATATAGTTATGTATAAAATTTCTTCTGACAAATAGCTAATTGGGCCAATTTCCCACATGTTTAAACTAATAAGAACAGAAACTATATTTCATCTTAACCAAAAATCTCCCTGTGCATATATTATGTTTGGTCCATTATTGTCCCTACCTTTTTGTAACCACATCTTTACGTCTTCTGCGTACTCAATTCACAGGTGGGCCACATCCCTATCAACAATTTCAGACAACCGTGGAAGAAATGTCTTGCCCGCTTCTCGCACATGGCCATCCCAAGTAGTTCGAGCTATTCGTGAGATTGTCGAGACTCACATGCTAGACGTGGTTTCTTTGATCGAAACCTTGGTGCATAAACAAAGAATGGAAGTGTAAATCCCATAATGATCAGATAACTAGGAATTCAATAACAAATGAATAATAACACAATCAATGGATCTCAATAGTCATATGTATTGATGTGTCTCTCACTTTACAAACTCTCTCTCTCTCTCTAGATCTATTACAGATGTGTTACAATGAAAGTGTTAGTTACAAACTAACTAATACAAGATATTTATACCCTTACTCTATTACAATAAGTACATTACAAGAAAACATATTGTTGACTTTATTGACTTTAGGCTTTGACTTCCACGTCTTCAACACTGTAATCCCGGATACAATATATTTAGACCTAATAGGAATAGATTCGAGTTCAACTCGGGTTCGAAGGATGTTTTGCGGTTGATGTAGTGAGACATAGTGGTGGTTGGGATTTGTATGGGGAAAGGTGGATCAAGTGACTTTGGTTAATTATGCCCATAATTTTATAAACTTATGTCATGAATGCTACGTATGGGAGGTTTTGCTTAATTAGTTTCTTCGGTTACCTGGAGAGCCACTAAAGAAATCAGTCTTGGGACATGCCAATAGATGTTGTAGTGCAAGACATGGTGCCATGGTGTTGCATGGGAAATTTCAAGGACTTATTGAGCAATGATGATAAAAAAGGGTGTGCATGAACATCATTAATCGCTGATTCATGGGTTTCAACAAGCTGTGAGTGACACCCCTTTATAGGATTTGCTGGTGGAGGGATACCCGTTGACATGGCTCAAATTCAAAGGGCAGCCGAATTGTATTGAGGAGTAGTTGGATTGTGCTTTGGTTAAAACGCGGTGGAGTTCTACGTATCCGCAAGATAAGGTGTAACACCCCGCCTTACCACGACACAATATTGTCCGCTTTGGCCTAAGCCGCACGGATTTGTTTCTGGCGACCTGGCGAGTACTTCCCAGGGGGTCACCCATCCTAGTACTACTCCCACCCAAGAACGCTTAACCACAGAGTTCCAAGAACCTGCCTTGCGTGTGGCCGAAAACGCGTTGTGTTTAGGAAGGCCAAGGTTTACTTATGAATCCAACATCACTCCTGTCCACGGCTGATATGGGATCTGCCTAAGGTGTTACAAACACCCCCCCTACGAACTCATCATCCTCGATGAGGTTTGCCCACATCCCGAACGGCACAAGAGCGGCTCTGATACCATTTGTAACACCCCGCCTTACCACGACACAATATTGTCCGCTTTGGCCTAAGCCGCACGGATTTGTTTCTGGCGACCTGGCGAGGACTTCCCGGGGGGTCACCCATCCTGGTACTACTCCTACCCAAGCACGCTTAACCACAGAGTTCCAAGAACTTGCCTTGCATGTGGCCCCAAAACGCGTTGTGTTTAGGAAGGCCAAGGTTTACTTATGAACCCAGCATCACTCCTGTCCACGACCGATATGGGATCTGCCTAAGGTGTTACATAAGGTACAAAACTTGACATCCCCAATATCGGATCATCTTCTAGATACGCCTGGTTCCTCACGTTCTTATAGGAAACACTATTTTCTTTTTGAAAACAAGTGGCTCACGGAAGATACTTTGAATCCGATGGTTGAAAAACGGTGGGGGAGACATTTAGGAAGACTTTGCTCTCTCAGTTGGAAATGTGTTCAAAGGATTTGAATGCATGGGCTAAGGAATTAGCCATGCATTACAGGAAGGAAGTGAATGTGGTCAAGCATGAGATGTTCAAGTGTTTGACGAGCGTAAACAAAAGATGTTAGATATAATGCAACAAGAAGAGGTTTTCTGGAAAGAACGAGCTAAGTAATTTTGTGGCGAGCGAAAAAAGGCCGAAAAAGAATTCCCTAAAGGATACCAAATTATTTCGAATAGTTTTTTGTGGGAGGTAGTAGTACAATTCACCCGGTAATTGAGGTCATGGCATCAGTGATCTCTGAGACGAAAAATACCAGGTTAGTTGCTCTTTTTACAATTAATAAATTCCATCAGGCTTTGTTTGAAATGAACCTGGATAAATTTCCTAGTCTGGATGGTTACAATCTAGGATTTTACCAACATTTCTAGCCTCTCCTAGGATCTGATGTTTTTTACATTTGTTGTGAGTGGTTGTTTGAGGTGATGCTCCCAAGTGTTTTTAATGAAACCAACATTGTCTTAATTCTAAAAGTCGACTACCCACGCTCAGTGAGGGAATTAAGACTAATTTCCTTATGTAACGTTTTGTATAGGATTCTTGCAAAAGTCATTGAAAATCGTCTTCGTCCTTTGATGGATAGAACTATTGGGGTTGAACAATCGGCTTTTGTCAAAGGGAGATCAATGATTGATAACGTTAAGATTGCTTTTGAGGCCCATCATAACATGAAAACCATATATAAGGCAAGGGATAGGGACACGACCTTGAAATTAGACATTTCAAAAGCATACGATCGTGTCGATTGGAGGTACCTGGAAGTTGTTCTATTGAAGCTGGCGTTTGGCAACAAATGGTTTCCTGGATGATCATGTGTGTGATGTCGGTCTCTTATCAACTAGTAGTGAATGATAGCCTTATAGGTCCGATTACACTCGATCGTAGCTTACTGCAAGGCTGCCCGATATCTCATCTTTTCATTTTGTGCATTGAGGGACTGTCGGCTTTGCATAAAAAAGTGTTTTGGATGGGGAAATCCATGGGGGTCGTATCTGTCGAAGAGTTCCGGTTGTATCTCACCTCCTCTTCACCGACAATAGTTTTCTCTTTTTCAGGGCAAACATCAGGGAGGCTAGACGGGTGAAGCAAATTCTTGAGACGTTTGTGGATGCCTCGATGCAATCTATAGACTTTCAAAAATAAAGTATATGTTTTAGCAAAAATACTCACTATTTGTTATAGGAAGGTATCTCGGCGATTTTAAATATGAATAGCCTGTTGGATATTGGACAATACCCAGGGCTGCCTTCCATGGTGGGCCGAAATAAAAGAACTATCTTTACTTGCCTTAAGGATCGTACTTGGCGTCGTATTCAAGCATAGAGGAACAAGCCACTCTCGAGAGGCGGTCGGAAAATTCTTATTAACGTCCTGGCGTAAGCTATCCCAGTTTCTTCATTGTATTTCTATTGCCAGTCACCCTAGCCGAGGAAATAGAATGCATGATAAATTCTTTTTGGTGGGATTCTAAGTGAAGGGGGGGGGGGGAGAATAAATTGGTTGTCGTGGGAAAATATGACTTTGTAGAAAGAATTCGGTGGAATGGGGTTTAGATATTTTCATGGGTTTAATCTTGACATGCTTGAGAAACAAGGATGAAAGCCTTTCACCAACCCGGATGCACTAGTCAGAAGAATTTACGAAGCGAAATACTTTCCGCGTGAGAATTTGTAAACTCGGATCTTGGAAGCAATCTGAGTTATATTTGGCGTAGCATCTGGAGTTCTCGAGAGCTGGTAAAAAGTGGATATGGGTGGCAAGTCGAGGATGGCAAAGATATTGATGTGTGGGGGAACCATGGCATAGGGATATGAATAACTGATATATAGAGACCGTCAGATCAATGGGTAGCAATAAAGTAAAATTTGTGACTTATTTGATTAGAGTGGTATTGGGTGGGATGCTGCCAAGTTGTTGGATACGTTTATGCCTCAAGATGTTAAGGCCATTTAGAAGATCTCGTCATGGCCGATAAGGACAATGGATACCCGTATTTAGAACTTTAATGGACATGATGGTTACACGTTGTGCGATCCGCTTACCTATTGGTTATGGACAATATGATGAACAAGTCCTACCTACATAACCATGGGGACTGGAAAAGTATATGGTGTCTCCGGGTTCCACCAAAGATTAAAACTTTTGTTTAGCAGACAGTGAAGGGATTCTTCCTACCAAGGATGCCTTTGCAGACACGACGAATTCCAGTCTATAGAAGATGCAGGTGTTGTGCAGATCTGGCGGAGGATACTTGGCATGTATTCCTTGCATGCTCCTTCACCATGGATTGCTGGAGACAGGTGGGGCTTCATTTAGAGATACGACATACTACTATGGATGCCTTCTCTTTAAAGATCTGGTTTTTTAAAATGATGGGTTCGACTAGTGATAGAGACGAGAAAATATTTTTGTGGTTTTATGGAGTATTTGGCAAGAAAAGAATTGACCTGTTTGGCTGCAGATCTATAAACCTCCTCAAGTGGTTATGGCTTGTGGTTTGGAAAAGGTTGAAGATGTGAAACTATCATAAACTTCTCGTACTAACACTTTCCTTCCATTAGTTGTCTCTACCACTAACGCTTCTGGTAGTATTCTAACCGACACATCAAACCGCTCACAAAAGGTTATGGAAACAAATGAAAGATTGGCTTCTGAATCAAATAATACGCATGTGGGTATAGAGTTGATTAAGAACGTACCCATCACTACATCAACTACAACTCAAGCTTCTTTTTTTTCATCATAGAAATGCTCTACCTGGTACCCAATTCTCTTTCTTTTGCGAAATACCTAGCACTTTCCCCTTCTCAAAATTCTTCATTTTGGGCAATCCTGACGAATATGTCCCAACTCTCCACAATGAAAACACTTATCAGAACTCTGACTATGGCAATCTTGACTGTAATATCCCGACTTTCCACAACGAAAACAATCCTGTTGATAGTTGTTGCAATCCCCAGGGTGTCTTTTATTGCAATTTGGACACTGTTTACCATTTGCCTCTCATCAAAACGGTCTACCCAATGATTTTGTCCTGAGTTTCTTGTAGCTACCTGAAGGTGTCTCCCATCTGCGTTTGTCACCTAATACAACATTTTGTACTCTTTTTGCATGCTTTAGATCATCTTCCAATATTTGCGCTTCTTCAATCTTTTCTTGAAGGGTAGATACTTTACTACTTCAAACGACTGTCTTCATTTAATACAGAAGACCTTTAATAAATAACTTTATCTTTGACCTTTCATTTGGTGTTACGTATCTCAAAAAATTTAGTTTCTCTGTGAACACCCGTGCATAATCAGCTAGTGACTGATTCCTCATTAACCGTGGTAACCTTGGTATGGAAGTTATGCATGAACGTAATGCTCATTATTTCCCTCTAGACTTAGCTGCTATCGAAGCTCCATCTACAAATGGATAAGACTTTGGTTTCTCAAGAGGTCTGAACTCATCCTCCATTTTGTCTCTGAGTCTTTCATTACAATATCTTTTTTTAACTTCATGGTAAACATATCCCATGTCAACATTTTAGTGATAGCAGGTCCCAACGTTTGTCATGTAGTATTCCACCAATATAAAGCCTCGTCCCTCACCATTTGAGATGCAAACTAAACTCTTTGTTGATCATCACACTCACTAGCTTCAAAATCTTGCTCTTTTCCTCGTAACCATCACATACAAACCAAAGGATCCTCGCTACCTGCAACTCTGGCAGTCTGCATCCGAGAAAAGCTATAAACATACACCTCTTTGAAGATTTTATCACCTTCCACATGAAAACCTGTATCTATAGGTACTTCCTCAAGCCCACCGACGTTAGGAATCACATTTTCTGCAACTTTTTCAGCATGGATACTAACATCCATAATCCTCTCTTCTACTCCTTTCACAATAGATTGTTTTTGCCTTTCTAAAGCTGTTTCCATGAATTGCTTCAAATTGGAAAATAAAGTATGTTGAAATTTTGTTTCTGGATTCTCTGAATGCATGTGCCTGCCTTATTTAGGATGAGAGGTCCCGATCAAATTCGTAAAAGCATCTGGTTCTGGAATAATTGAAGACGCTAATTTATTTGTTAGAGTTTTACTAGACTCCTGCTCACCCTTTCCTTTTGTCTGATGACTCCTTGTGTTTACCATCCTTTAGCTAACACAAAGTAACAACACTTATCAATACAAAACTTTCTAGTCACGTATACTTGCAAATTATAATTTATAATGCAATAAAACGTGACAACGATCGTTGAAATGTTAGGTTTATACATATAAACAAAATTTATGCAACTTATATGTCCTATACCAAGACATAAAGATATTCCTGAACTATTAGCTTTCCTATAAAAGATCTCAAGATAACACTTATCATGAAGTTACCCACTTTCCAACGACCCTTGTTATTTCTTAAGCATAATCACTTGATCTTTGGTTTACGACTAGGTTCTTTTTATCTAATTCCCTTAAACAATCTCTTTGATACCAATTGTAACACCCTAAAATTTACATAATAAATCTAACGAGATTTCGGCATGACCCATTCGTAAGATCATAACATGCCAATTTTATAACCTACTTGCATTTCGTATATAACAAAATTTCCAAAAGACTACATATACAAAATGCCACATAATTGGGCTAATTTACGAACATACGTCTAGTTACTAGAATGATACTAATATAACTTCCCTAAAAATACATCTGCTACAAAATATGCACCATTCTACTATGTTAAGTACTAGCTTTTCTTACCTCCATTAGTAGCACTTGCTGCTACCGGGACACACGTCAACAAACAAAACAAGTCAGGCTTTTTGCCCGGTGAATCAAGAGTTTATATTATAAACATTTATATAAATAAAACGAGTTGATCAATATTTCAAAATGATATATGATTTATAAGCACTGATCATCATGCAATTTAACCTATCCCTTTTCACCGACAATTGATAAAGGATCTAGTTTCCTACGTCAGTGTTCCCTCAGATGATCCCTCGTAATAACAACTTCCCAATTAGTTCCATCAATGATCTTGGTAGGGGAGTCCAACCATAACTGGTTGATGAGGGAGAACAAAGCAGCTCATCTACGTCGTTGGCTACGCTAGGCATGTCATTTGACCTCCCAGGTCAGTGTACATACATCAATTTGACCTCCCAGGTTGGCCCCCATGCTTAGTAGCCACCAAGATCCCAGCCCTCAGTTTTTAACATCTTCCAACGAGCATCCCATATTCTATGTCTTTTGTCAATATGTATGACCACTCAACATATCTCATGTGTTCATTAAAATAAGCTAAGTGTGATCAACTAAATATCAGATTTCCATATATCAGGTAAATACCACATAGTTGTCAACTAACATGCTCATTTCACTTTTCAAAAAGATTTTCCATGATACATATTTAATACAAACAACATGAATCAGTTATGTAAAACACATACTTTTGACGTGCACCCAGTAAAATCTACTTGAACTCACCTTTATCAAGTTAAGACGAATCTAGTCTTTGAATGGCTCTTTCGACTGGCTTGACACCTAAACAACCCATACATGGTCTATATCAATACATTCACCCTACCAACACATTCAAACAATCATTTCTAATCTATAACATCACTCCAATAGGTTCTAATACCATTTCATTTTGAATTATAAAAATCGCATTTTTTCCACGTATAAACAAAACGAACAACGATGAAAAGTCTGAGTTTTTTGAGCTACTTAAAGTTCTAGTTGCATCATGATCATCACAACAGCTTGTAGAATATATCCTAACGATTCCAAAAAGATATTACACGCTTATATCCGAGTTGCGAGTGATTTATTATGATTTTTACAAGGTTTGACAACTAACTAGTTCAACCCGACCACTTACCCATAATTCTTATGGAGTACTTGGTATGAATTCTAACCATCAAAACATGATTATTTTACCGTTTAAGGTATGCTTAGAAGGTTCTCTTATCAGTTTGCCTTTTTAGAAACGATATTTAGGTGAAACTTTATTCTCGAATCCAAAGAATATCACCTTAGTGACGCTAAGGAACAATCTATATCAATTATTTTCACCTATTCATACCAATTTCAAAGCTTCAAACACTAGCTTTATAGTTTGACTTTAAAGATAGTCAAATATTGAGAGTTGTAACCACAATTCTTGATTAACTCTTCTAAAACTTGAAGCAACAATGAAACTTAATCTAATTCATATCTAATTATGTAAGGTATGACCAATATAACTAAAATTTTCTAGCAATTCAAAGATTTCACCCAAAAGATGATGTAAAGGAACCCTAGATAATAACTCAAGAAGAAATATAGGAATTGGTACCTTAGTAGCAATAGAGAAGAGAATTAAGAAGGAGATGAAATTGGCAAGATTATTGTCGAAGGTTGAAAGAGCTTCAATCACGTCGGTGTTAGAGGAGCCGATTGTTTTCCCCCCCCCCCCCCCCCCCACACACACACATGAGATTTTATAGCTACGCCATCTTTTAAAGTTAACTTTGTTAGGGGAAATAGAAATGAGGGTGCCCACGAGTTAGCTAGGGGATCTCAATTCTTTGTCGATCCTGTCTCGGGGGTCAGCCTTCCTAGTTGGTTGGATGAGGACTTATGCTTTTGTAATGTTCTTGGTCATTAATTTAACCGTTGCATTTTCTTGGTCAATAAAAAATTAATATATAAATGATTAATTGACTATATAAAGAAAAATGAACATATAATTGTATAATGTGATTATAATATTATAATGATTAGTTGCTATTACATCCTTATAACATTATAATGATTAAATGCTTATTTAATGTAAATAATTGTCATTCAATAGATTTGTGGCTCCTTAATGTGTTAACCCAATTTTTTGTGTCAACTTTGAAAACTAATCTTGACCCCTAATTTTTTTTAATCAATGGTCTAGATTGATGAGGGTAATTATTGTATGAACAAGGGCCTTTTGGGAACAAAACATAAGTTTTTACTTACCATTTATTGCAATCCCAAGATTTACTCTACCGTTTCAAAAACACCATTGGTGTTGAAGTTCATATATTAACACAAAATTTAGTTAATTTTAAATGGTCGCACATGAACATGATTCACTACACAAAATTTAGCTAATTTTAAATGATTGCACATGAACCCTATTCACTATCCTTTTTTGGATTATGTGAACTGAACATTGTTCACATACGAACACATGTGAACATGATTCATACCACAATAGAAGTACACAAACCATTGGTGTTCAAGTTCATATATGAATGCATATGAACATGGTTTGAATAACATCGTCGACTAGCTATATATATGTTCATATTGAAATTTCATGAGTATTACTGTATATTAACAAGAAATCATCAAAAACCTGGAAAATGAATAACAACACAGAAGTTGCTCGAATCAAGGGATTTGATTACTTTGTAACGGTCATTTAAATGAGTCTTGAAGTAACAAGAAATCGTCAAAAATCACGAAAATGAATAACAGCATTAAAGTTGCTTGAATTAAGGGATTTGATTACTTTGTAACAGTCATTTATAGGAGTCTTGAAGTAAGAGAAGAAAAGGAAAATTCCATTATACCCTTTATATTAATTACAATGTGAGAGATGACCATAAATTGGTAATGACTTCTTATTGGTCAATATAGTTTGTATAGTTAATGCTCTTTTAATGATTAACAAATGATTCCCTTCCCAATAAATTTATGGCGTCTCTTTGTGTTACATGCATATCCTACATAAATGTGTGATATGTTTGCACTATTTATATACATGATCCTACATACATATCTTCTACTTTTGATTTGTGTGATAAACTTGTAGAATCCATAAAGCATTCTCAGATAATGAATTCTGTAGGCCGGGTTGAAAGATTTAGGAGTAACAAATGAGTGTTAGTTTGTTACAGTTATGGTATGTCGTAGCCCGTATGTGGGAGTCGATCAATACAAAAAAATTTGGGAATTAGTTAGCTTGGTTATGGTTTTGGTTGATAAGAAAGAGTAATATCTTATTACATCACATTTTTACATTTTTTTGGTTTTAAGTTAATTTTTCTTTTCATTAGTGATTAATTTTGTATGTGTTCAGGATACGTTGATGGTCGGAATAATAAGAAGAAATCTGGTGATGAAATTCAAAGATTTGTTAAAAGAAGGTTATGTCTACAATATAAATAACTTCAAAGTTGTTACAAATTCAGGTAACTATAGAGTTGTTGATCCAAAGTACAAAATTTTCACTTTTTTTTTACAACCGTGAAGAAGAAAAATAACATCCCTACAATTCCGAAGAACAATTTTCAGTTTGTGGGTGAAAAGCTGATTAACAGACGACTCGAAAATGATAGCATCCTTACAGGTACAATCATTTGATGTATCAACTCATTGTCTCATTGGGACATATATTTACATGATTATTTTTCTAATTCTATCCAAATAATATATACTTGTTGTAGACATTGTTGGGTGCTTGGTTCAAGTGGGTGATGATCAAACTGTATATGGTGGTTTTAGGAAAAAAAAGGATCTAGAAATGACACGAGATTAGTAAGTTATCAACAACACAATTCGAGAATTTCTATTGTTTAAATAATATATGTGGATACTTTGTTGTATTTAAAACCAGTTTAGTGACATGCAAAGTAACATGTGGGAAGAAGTTGGAGAACGATCTATTGATAAACACAAAATTGATAACGGGAAAGGCCCTTTGATTATTATTTTTACTTCTATGTGAATCAAAAATATTCTACGTATCTAATTAATTATTATATAGTTTGTTCTATTATTCCTTTTATTTTTTATGTAATAATAAATATGTAAGTTTCTTCTACTCACTCGGATGTTCTGCTTGTGTGCTAACATATACTTTTGACATTTCATGAAGGTGTCGTGAATTTCACAACAACAAGTGAGAGCAATGTGTATGTTAACATTGAGCATCCTTATGCCATATTTAATTGAAATATTTTCCTGGGTTTGTCCTCGGGGTGAAGTTTTTGGAATCCGCCGATGTCATTCAAAAAACAACGGAAGATGCGATGTTCGAAAATGAAATGATTATAGAGCAGCTTATGAGAGCCGAATGGGTTAATGAATCAAAGGTTAATTTATTATATCTTTTACTATCAAACAGTCGTATAACTATGTTGCACAAATTAAATTTATCCATGTACTATTTCAAGGATATACCATTAATATTATCGATGACATTGATACACATTATACATGGTTTTACTTGGGATGCAAAAGGTTGTTATATGAAGATTTATCGTGTTGAAGGTGTCTACACATGTGATCGTTGCGACGTTCAGTTAGACACTCCATTAACTTTGTAATGTTTAAAATATTGAAAGTTGGTTGATTTTTGTTGTTACGTATTCTACATTATTTTAACTTTAATCTAATTTTTAGGTACATGCTCCATTTGGTTATGCGGGATGCAACTGGTGTAACCACATGCGTAGTATTACATCTAATTGTAGAACATATGATAGATTCTTTGGTGTTGAAGTTACTCAAAAAATATGATTCAAATAGTGATGAAATTTTAAAAGAAATCACCAATATTTGTGGAAAAATTTAATCTTTAAACTGCAATTGAGTGACTACAACCCTAAACATGGTAGTGATTTCTCGGGATATAATGTGTTTGAGTCGGTTGATAGTTTGGAGGAGAAGCATAAATCTATGGTGTCGGTGAAGTTTTTACTCATGATTTTTATACCTTAATTGGTTTGTATTTTTTTGGATAAGTTTTTACTGTTTCTTACATAGTACAACAATACAAGTAACAATGCAACAAACAGCGGTCGTTGCACAAAAAATGCGACCAAGGTATTTAATTACATTCCCCTTAACAACCACTATCAAGTATCATACAATTTATAAATAAATGTTACATGTTTAATGATTTTTTTTTTGTAAATTTAACAGATTGACAACTCAATGGTTGGCGATGTTTATGATTATAAAGTCATGGAGAAAAAAATGAAAAACATTGTGATGCAACATAAAGATGAAGATGAGTAAGGGATGGGGACGGGCAGGCTCTTGACAGAACTCCTTAATAATTTATAATATGGATCTATTTAACCTTCATTTTGAGTTCAAAATTTGAGTTTTTTTTTTCATTTTGCATTGCAACATATTAGTTGTTTAATCAGGATGGTTTTTTTTAGTATTACATATTTTTTCCAATAATTGTTTACTTTTATTTGTCATTTGACAATAGATAACTCATGTTGTTTTAACCTCTAGCTTTAAGATATAATTAAAATATCAAGCAACTAAAATGAACTAAACTAACAATCTCACTCCAACTCAGCATATCAAAACTATAAAGAGCAAGTCATGGCACTATCAACGCCATATGTGCGTAAATCTACTCCTCCACATTCAAGTTTCAAATGAAACTAGATATCAGATGAAAGTGGTAAGACAACCTCAAACTCCGGTCCTATTGAGAGAGTTTTCTATTTGAGTTTCAGAAAAGAAAGGAGAAAGGACTTTTCATCGTACGACTCTGGAATGGTAGTCGCTTAGTGCGACAACACTATGGGATGCAAAGAAGTTTCATCAACCTTATTTAGTTGCTTCTACTTTTGTCATCGAGATTGGGTTGGTATTTAGTGTACCGCTTGTGTAGCCTATGTGAAGCAAGTGGGTACAAGATCTAAAAGAATGCATTGCATGGAAAAGGCAATAACAAAATCTCGTTAGACACAATCTTTATCGTCATCTGTTATTACTTATTAAATATTTAAAATAAATAATTGTTTGTCCTACATTAGTATTAATATAAAACAAGAGCAAATAATAATTATTTATTATAGATTTAAACAAATAGTTGTTAGTTGTATTTTTGAAACATATATTTATCATTAACTATACTTTTAATGCAAATAATTGTCATTTACTATATTTAGTTCAAATATTTACCATTTACTATATTTTCAATACCAATAGTTGCCATTTACTATATTTTAAGACTACAACTAAATGAAATTAATATATAGTAGTCGTGTAAAAGACCTCATTAGTTGGTCGTTCTATTCGATCTTACTTTGTCACCAAGCAGAATACGGTAGCTCAGAGAGACTCTTTGCATTGCACTACAGCTGTGCAATTATAACATTCTCCTAGAAAGCAGTCTCTTATTCAGGTCAACTTACAATTAAATGATATTTGCTATCACTTAGCATAGAAATATGTTTATTTTTTCTAAATTACTTCTATGTATATATATATATATATGCTTTGCTTTTTTACATTCACATTTGTATTTGAGTCGTAATAGTTATGAGTCAGTGAAAATCTTATCCCTTTACTTTGGCATGTTGAAACATTTGAAGTGTCAAGAATAAATGTTTATGATTACTAACATGTATTGCTAGAGCTCTTGCATACTTGAGAAATTCATAACTTATGGGATTCTATGATTATTTGTAATGCATAACATTTGTAAACCATATATATGATATCATATGCAAATCCATAAAAAATCATTAGACTGATGCAAATTTCAAAAGATATATATATATATATATATATATATATACTATTGCTTTTCAAATCGCCTAATTAAATTCAAATCATCCATTAATAGTTATTATATGGTATGACAATTTAAACTCAAAATATTCTTATTAGATTGTATACTAAAGTTCAAACAAAATCAATGAAATAAGCAAAGGCATAAGTCAGATCAATGAATTGTTGAAATATGTTATCGCTTTTTTAAATAGGAAGGTTGTTTTCTTCACTTAATTAGTGATCCATTAAGATCCTTATATTGATTACTAACTAAACATACATGGAAACTCTAAACTTAAGTTAGATTTCCTTGACTCATTTTTACCTTATCAATTGTAAAATAGTTTTGGTTTTAGTGCAAGTTGTAACTTATAAGTACACATGATAACTACATCGAAAGGTTATTTATTTACAAATGGTTATAAAGTTATTCTTTTCGTTTTGTTAAAACTAAAGGTTATGTTAATTAGATTTCTTTTTAGAAGTAATAGTCATTTTATGTGTGTAAAGTGACTATGGCTTCATTTTGTGATAATGAGGAGTTTCGTCTATGACTTAATCAACCCCTGTTAATCTTCTTCAAGACACTTTTGCTGTTAATCTTTTTCAAAACACTTTTGTCATGCTCAATCAATCTCCACAAAAACTTTTATTAACTTTTGTTCAACTTTTGGTATTCATTTTTTATATCTTTACTTTTGTTAATCTAAATATTTATATCTTCTAACGATTCTAAGAAAAACTTAAATTATACTATTATAATTTATAATGGTTGATCATAATTATACATGTGTAACAATGTTAATTATGTGTATAATTTATTGAATTATATACTTTCAAAAGCTACAATAGAGTTCTTGGACGAAGTGTATGGCATTCGAAAATGATTATCATATACGATAAGATATGAACGGCGACATAAATTGAAAGTCAAACATGGTGCTCACCAGACTATCTACGCATTTGAACACTTTAAAAAAGCAGATTTGTAAACATAAGAAGTTGCAAAGGAAACTTGCAATCATCAATAGGTAGTTCCAGCCTTAGATTTTATGAGGATCAACATGAAACTTCGATGTGCACATCTTTTCCCTCTCAACATGTCTGCACCATAGAATTTAAATGATATATCATTTCACCTTTACCTTGTTTCAAATTTGCATCACTCTCCAGTCTCTACAACACATGCAGGTGATTATGCTACACCACTAATTAATTAAAGTTTTTTCTTTTCCTTTTACAAAAAAATTAATATCATACAGCGTTTACAAACCAGATGATACAACCACAACTTCAATTTGCGACAATCAAAACCAATATGTACATACTAGAAAAAACTGCATCCAAGGTAATTACTTACAAAGTTTTATTATAAAAGTTGTCGCCAATATATTATTAAGAGCTAACTATGAATTACACGCATACTGTCCATATGGATGTCACTGTAGGTCCGAATCATGGTGGAGGAGTGGGGGTTTATCTCCTAAGGTGAAGGTTCGGGTCCTGCATACTGCCCATATGGATGTCCTTGTGGGTTCGAATCACTAACTACTAACTACTTACTTGCCGTTCAAAAAAATAAATTACACGCATTTTTTGTTTATCAACATCAAGAATAGTAGCATGGACCATTGGACCACCAACTCATATTTGCTAGTTTTGTCATGCCATTATGTGGTACGATGAATGAACCCAAAAGAATAAAAAAACCTCGACACCAAAATTCTGTTTTGTTATTCAAAAGGACGTGTGAAACTACCGTTACTTCGAGATCCCTCAAAAACATTGTCTAATCTACTTGTCCCTGAATCTAAAAAATGGGTCTTTTGTATCGCAAGGAAATAAGGACATATAATTTTATATTTGCAACACATATCTCGGAGTGCACATGGATTCCTCAATTAATCGTAGCAAAGAACCGTATGTTTATAGAGTTGGGAAAAATTATCACATGATTGGTTCTTTGCTGCCCGGAAGGGGAAAGAAACCACAACTTTCACAACTATATATCTATGATAAAGAGAATGAGATTGCTAATAGGTTGGATGCTATTCAAAGGCAGTTTGGCAAAGATGGCATTGATTTACAAATTACCCAAGAACTTTATGAAATGTTGGAGGAACACAACATTTTAGTAAAGTCTTTTCGCATGGCAAGAGATAGGTACCATTCCAATCATGATACTTCCTAAGAATCATAAAAATCGTCATACAAATGGGCACCTTTACAATATGTCCAACGCTAACGAGGTAGCGGGTTTGATAGTTGGTGACCTTACCGAAAGTAATTTTGAACGTGATTTCATTATCGAGAACCGTACAAATGGCCATCAAAAAATTACCGACCTACATATGAGTTTCATATCTATGACATATCCTTCGATCCCTCCTTATAGCTAAGATGGATTCAGAGAAGACATTAACGGAAAACTATATAGGGTTATTCTAAGAAACAAACATTTTAAAGATGAGACAATATTGTTGTTTACCTTTTCAACAACAATTACATGAGGATCCTACATTACTACAATCAGGAAGATTGCTTCAACAATACATGGTAGACGTATAGATGGCACTTGGAGAGGGTAGGTTCAGGTGGATTTGAAATAATCAGAACAACTAAAGTCGAATTTATTCTCGGAATTAATGGATGTTGTCCATCGTGGGGATACAAATGGTAAAAATGTTGACAAGGATGTTTTTTTACCATAATATCAAACCGGTGGACCAAGATGCAATAGCTTTGTGCAAATGGGCAGGATATCCCGATATATTTCTGACATTTACTTGCAATTCAAAATGGCCAGAGATAAATGAGATGTTAGGCATGATTCAACAAGAGGATGATCCATTCAGAATTGACATAGTATGTAGAGTTTTTGAAACCAAATTAATACAACTAAGGTTTGACTTGAAAACAAAGAAGTCGTTTGGAGTAGTTTTCGCATGTAAGTATAACAAACACATCATTATAAATTATAAAGTACAATAATTCAACATTTTCAACGTCATGTTCTTCATTTATAAAATATATTTGGGAAACTTATATCAAGTACGTTTTCAAGTCTTTATAACATCGAGTTTCAAAAGAGAGGACTTCCCCGCGCACACATACTACTATTTTTGAGGTTTTAATATAAAAACCTGTCATCAGAGGAGATTTTTAGAGTTGTTAGTGTCGAGATTCCAAGTGAAGCAACCGATCCAGATGGTTCTAATGCAGTTAAAACATTTGTGCTAGACGGTCCATGTGGAACTTATTATATCCATTTTCTCCATGTATGTTGAATGGTAAGTGAAAAAAAAATTCTCATAGAACTTTAATATGCACACAACCATTGATTTTATATAACTCCCAATTTATCTAAGAGAAGATCGAGGGGCTCATATTACAAAGAAGAACATTCAATTGGATAATACGCATGTCGTTCTTTATAATATGTGCGTAACATTTGAGGCCCATATCAATGTTGAGATGTGTAATCATTCGAGCGCGCTTAAATACTTGTTCAAATATCTTCACAAACGATCAGATAGAGCTACTACAACTACTGTTGAATCGTCTACAACAAATATTGAACTTGATGAAATCAACACGTATTTAAATTGCAAGTATATATCTGCATCTGAATCATGTTAGCATATATTTCAATTCGACATTCACTATAGATACCCTGCAGTGGAACGATTGCCTTTCCATCTTCCTGGAGGATATTCTATCATTTTTGAAGAGAACACTAATCTTGAAGCAGTTCTTGCAAAACGGGTATTGGATAAACGAAGTTTACTGAATTGTCGGAAGCAAACAAAAAATACCAGATGCATGAAATCTCAGTTACTCTACATTTCCAACACATTGGGTTTGGAATACAAAAGAGAAGGAATGGACAAGACAGACTCAAGGAATGGCTATTGACTAAATATATTCAGCAGGTGAGAAATTTTACATGTGTATGCTCCTAAACTTCGTCAAAGGTTGCATTTCATTCGAATATGTTCACACACTGAATGATATAACATATCTAACTTTCAAATCAACATGCTATACATCGGGACTATTGGACGATAACAAAGAATGGGTTAAATATTTGTCGGAAACCTCAACTTGGGCATCAGGCTATGAGTTGTGACATTCATTTATCACAATTTTTATCCATTGTCAAGTAGTAGATGCCCTTAAGCTATGGACCAGTAGACCACCCATTATGAAATACTTTCTGTAGATATAATTTTTTGGTTAAACTTTTACACTTAAAAACTAGTGACTAGTATTTTACGACCAATGGTGATTCCTTATTTAAACCTTGTGATCAAAGAAGAGATGATAATTATAAGTTAAAAATCATAAGGAAAAAAGAATAAACAATCGTCACTCTCGACCGAACGGTTGTACAATCTATCTCGCGACCTACAACATCTGTCATGTAACTTACGACTAACGTTTCAATTAACAATAAACTGTTATGTTTATGATTTTAATGCAGGATATCATTCATTTACGATAAAGGCGTAACCAACGGACAACATTCAATGGCATTTACAGATACAACCGTTATGACCGTTAGAGACGCAATCAAGAGGTAATTAATGATAGAAGAATGGTATAAAACAAGCTAAAAGGATTCATTCAAGACACAAGGCAACTCACTAGAAATCCTCTCGAAGATCTCAGGAATTCACGACATCATTGCCTCTCATAGCGATAACTCACGACAACAACAATTTATTTACGATTATATTACTTTTTACATTTATACTTACGATCACCGTCACATAAGAATGACGTCCCTGTTTGACATAATTTTTCTGTAGTGCATCGACGATCCTAGCCATCGTCCGCGTTTTTTACTCTTGAAAAAGGTTTTCCGCGTCATCAATTCCCGTGTCTTAGCTTTTTTTGTTTTTCTTGTGTTTATCAAAGGGTATAATCTTTGGTTGATTAAGTTCCAAACCGCACCTTCAGTTGATCATCGATAAACCAATTTTTGGCATTAACAATAGCTACAATGCAACGGAAAAAATAGAAGTTAACAGCATACAATTATACGATTCACAAATCGAGGCATACACATAGTTTGAGATCGAGCTATCCTGTTAACCAATGTCGAAAGCAGGGGTACATAGCTATTATGAACTCTGTTAACGATGAGCAAGGTGACTTGATTTTCATTCACTACCATGGAGGAACCGGGAAAACGTTCATGTGGAATACCATCATTTCAAATATTAGATCAGATGGTAAAATAGTATTACTGTTTGGACCAAATTTATCATCTAACGACAATTGATGAAATAACAACGACCATCTGTATTTTTTCATAAGGAACTAACGACTACTAGTTTCAGGATAAACTGTCGACACATGATAAACACTTGTGTCATACGACTAAGCAAAACGATGAAATAACCTACGACGACAACTACAAACCTCCAAGGAAAGATGAACGCGAGACTCGTCCATATATCGTCGTGCCTATCTAACGACCGTCGAAATAATTTCTAGACTAAAGAAATTGACATCGAATCTTATGTTTTAATTGTGTATTTAATGCAGGACCGTTATCATTAACAACTAACAGACGTAACGGATGACAATAAATGCTCAATCATTACCCAAAAACCTTTACTCATGGACCAAGTATAAATACAAGGCTCAAAGACAAAACAAAAGGATCGGGACCGAGCTACCGAACAATATACGACGACGCAAAGAAAAACCCACGATCTATTTTTATATTTATTTCCATTGTAATCGTCTTACGTACGACCATTGTTACTACAGAATGACGTCCCTGTTTGACATCATTTGTACTAGTGCATCGACGATCCTGATCATTGTCCGCGGCTTTTTCCCTCGTCAAATGGGTTTTTCCGCGTCATTAATCTCTTGTGTCAACTTTTGTTTACTTTTTATTGTGTTTGTCGACGAATCCATCCTTTAGTCGTAAAAGCTCCACATCGACCTTAAGTGATTTTGTTAAACCAATTTCTGGCATAAACAGTTTGGCGCCCAACATGGGGCCCCGTCTGAAGGAATTCTCCGACAAACTTTTTGTTTTACTAATGATAAGCTTTCTTGAGTATTCTTGATCGCAGGTAAAGCATGGCAAACAATGTCGCCATAGGAGACTTGAGGTTGAGCTTAATGCTACTCGACAACGTCTTGCTCATCTCGAAAATCAACAACGACAACCTCAGGGTCAGCCATCCCAGTCCCAGGGTCCATCGTTTCGACCCCTGGGTCCACCATTTCAATCTCAGGGGAAACCATTTCAATCTCAAGGACCTCCGTTTGGAGCACAACATAACTTTCCAAGAGGATTCCATCATTCAAAATCAATTCCTGTTTCGTCCTCAGACGGGAACGCAAAGACCTTCAATACCTACAAATCCAAATATTCCGTTCACAGGACAAAACACATCGATTCCCTTTTTCCAAAATCCTTTTTCCCAAATACCTAATAATTTTGCAAACAATGATAATACCGGATCATTCACTTATGTTAATTCTCTTTCAGGACAAGGTTCTGTCGAAACAAACTATGAAGATCCTGTCACACATCGTCTAGGGTTATTACAAGAAAAAAATGAAAAGGTGTTGACTATGTTGTCAAAATTTCCCAGAGCCGCCGTACCAGTCGATGTCGAGCCTCCCATAGGCTATCAAGCGTCACCATTTCGGACGTTATAGCCTTGGTCGACATTCCCAAGAAATGTAGTATTCCGATGTCACCCCTAAATATGCATGACTGACGGATCCCATTGAACATGTCGCTCAATATTGATGTCGACGATATCAATTCCGCAAAATTACCAAGAAGTGTGTATGGATAAAAGCTTTGGAGCGACACTTATAGGAGTTGCCTTGCAATGGCTTATCAACCTCAAACCCAAGTTAATCAATTCTTTTGCAGAATTAGTTAACCAATTTTTCCAACAATTTGTTAGTAGTCACAAGATGGAAAAATAAATGGGAGATCTCTATTATGTAATTCAAAAATCCCGTGAATCTGTCAGAAGTTATTTTAACCGTTTTAATTTTGAAATGATAGGTATTCGCAACTGTGACATGAGGACGGCGATCGAAGCCTTTAAACGAGGGCTCGACATTACGTCAGAACTATACCTCGACTTAACAAAGTATCCAGCAGAAACCTTCGAAGACGTTAGAGTGAGGACGTTGGCACATATGTGTGTAGAAGATGACGCCGCCTTCAGACGCAAACAAACCGACGACAAATGTGTGTTAGGTGTGAGGTAACCGGAATTCAAACCAAAAGCATCGACAAAGACGGAACCCCTGCGACAAATTTCTAATGTTAGGTTTGATAAGAAAAAAGAATATTTTTCTTCATCGCGATTCGTGAATCATCCAAAGGATTCATCATACGGTTTCGAAGGAACGACGAAAGATTTAATGGACGCATTAAAAACTGTTCAGTTAACCATACGATGGCCAAAGAAGAACGACAAACCTGACGACACAAAAGATAAATCCATATGGAGTTCGTATTTGATCGGGCATCTTTATTTTAAAGCTTTCATTCCTACGATATTTGATTTAAAGCTTTTACCATGAAAATGATGAATTTGGGAAAAATGTTGCTTTTATAATGAAGTCATTCCATTTAAGAAGTTATTATTTTTATCAAGCAATCTTTCGATTTCAACCGATTATAAACGTGTTATAAACTCTTGAGCTTACTAGGCGTTAAGCCTAACCTTTTTCTTTGTCGGCATGTGCATCAGGTTCTTGTTGGGGTTGGTACTAGTGACACATGTAGACTTGAATGCTAGGAAGTGGCACGATAAAGATCTAGCTATTTGGTGACGTTTTCCGCGTTCGAAGGTAGCAACTCCTTTGGGGTTTAGTAACACCCGACCATATGTAGGTCTTTGTATAAGACTTGGTTTAACCTTTTCGAGGGTTATTTAGAATATTTATTGAGGAAATTCGGATTTCGATTTATAAGAGAAGGATTTTATTCCTTATTTATTGTATTGATGAAAATTTTGATTTAGTCGTTATTTCCAAATTTAAAGGTGTTATAAGTTGGTATCAGAGCATTAGTTTGAGAGATTTAGGTATTGATTTTAGATGGCTAGACTCAAACTAGAGTATTTCTAAGTAACTGGATGTGAGATTTCACGATTAGACACTTAAGATAAGACGTCTTGAGGTTAATAGATGCACTAGAATCGTGAATCATGATGATGGTAACAAGGATCCATATGTGAGGTAAATTTGTATTGTCACTTGGCCAGTGATATATCAATTTACAGTTACGTGTTTGTGCTTGGGTCACCTTATTATGATGATCTATGGGGTAGCAGTTGAGTTCTCATTAAGTAACCGTTGAAGGAATTGATGTGGTGTTGTTATTTTGGATGGTAACTAAGTACGGAAAATATGTTAAGACGATCGTTTTGGGGTTGGAGTTAATGGTTAATTATTAACCATAAGCTTGTTGAATCAACTTTATTCTGAGGAGAAATATGTAAGTCAATGGATAATGGTCTTAAGATATGAAGCTTTCCAATGTGGATCTTGTAGTTGGTAGACTTGGTGAGCATGGTTCTAAGACTTCGGGTTCCGACCGGATGCATGTACGACATTTATTTCAGAAAATAAATTGCGAAATTATTTCATGTTGTCGAAAGACTTTGTACCTGACAAGTTAATACTTTGGAAAATATTTTGGGGCACACACAAGAGTGCAACCATGCCTCGAAAATTGCTAAATAGTTTTAGTTGTAAAAGAAATGTATACATGTTTACTAAGAATTCATTTCGTTCTGTTTTGCTAAAGTTTCAAAGTTTAAAGTACATATCCTAAGAGAGCTAAATTTGAAACTAGCATGAATGGTTTCATTTTTAGCTCGAGGGACGTGCAAATATCGTTTTTACGAATTTTGAATATTAATATTTGATATATGTGAGTTTTGGGTCGAGTTTGAAATGCATGAACTACCGTACCTCCTACAGTTGTTTACAAGTTTCATTGGAATTTTGGGTGCGTGATGTTCATGATTCAATTATGGGATTTTCGATTTTTATGGATTTGTTTTACTGTCGGTGTTGCGTATGAGAGTTTATTGAGAATTTTAGTTCGTTTCATTTATTTTGGCATAAATATTTTGATGGCGTCCAATTATAAAGTTCCCTCTTTGTTATTTAATTTTATGGGGATCTTTTGTCGAGTAGAGTTTGCATACATTTTAATTGTAACTCTTTTTATATTAGGTAGCTAACGTAAACATATAGTTGTTTGGCTTTAAGTTTGGAATCCAAACCGAAATGGTTCATGGTATAATCAAAGCACGTACATTTATCTTCTACTAATTTTGGGAAAATAAATCGATGCATGTTATTTTTGTTGGGGAATTTTACTCCATGCCGTTTTATGGCTAAAGGAAAGATCTTTGGAAATTTTTGGTACAAACATTTTATTGCACACTGTTTTGGTGCATGATTTTATTTTACAAAGATGACATAAACAAATGTGTGTCAAGACTATGTCGGTCCATTTTAAAGAGCTTGCAAATTATGTCCTCATTGTGGTCATCAATAGTTTAAATAATGATCATATAGCTTGTAAATGGTTTTGTATACTGACATTTGCAGTTACTTTTTGCGATTACCTATTTATGGTAAATATATATATATATATATAAGTGTGCGTAAATGGATTATAAATATTTCATGTTTGATAAACCGTTTATGAATGAAATTGGCATATTTGTTTTTGTACTTCAAAACCTTGAACTCATTAGGACCAGAGATCGAAACCACTTATGTGGAGGTTGTTGCATTTGAGAACCTAAATAATTCCGAAGAGTTGTTATGTTAGGATGGACCGACTTGGGGTAAGAATTGTAATTCGGGAGCTTTCCGTTCGGTTAACCCTAGGGGTAGGGATGGCAAAAAAACCCCGAAACCGACTGTGAAAAACCGAAAACCGAACAATTCGGGTCGGGTTCGGGGACGTCTTAACGGGGACGGGGCGGGGATCGGGGATCTTATCGGGGATCTTAACGGGGACGGTGACGGGGATGGTACTCACCGGACCGACCCGGCCCGATAGTGTATATATATAATATTTTTATATATATTTTATATATATATATATATTTATATATTAATAATATATAATATAAAAAATTTTAAAAAATAATAAATGGGCTAAGTATACTAATATTTAAAAACCCAATTTAATATTTTTTTCTACTCGGTTTCGGGTTCGGTTTCGGGTAAAACCAACGGGTAATGGTGATATTTTTGCTTAACGGGTTCCCCAACGGGGATCGGGGAAACCGCGGGGACCCGACGGGGATCCCCGGTAAGATACCCGACGGGGATCGGGACGGGGACAAGGACGGTTTTTCTTATCGGTTTCGGGGACGGGGATACCGACCCCGGCCCGAACCCGCCCCGCTGCCATTCCTACCTATGGGTCGGAAGTTGTATCAATTGTTTGTTTGCGAACTATGTGAAAATCTTGGATGCTCGGTTGATGCCTTTTATTTAAGGTTGTTGTGCCTTAAATGGGAGTTTTAGTGACGAAAAGAATTCGTTTGGTAGTTCGAATCATTTCGTGATATTAGGTGTCAACCTTTAATTTTGAAGTTCCTGTGGGATAAGCACAGTTAGAGTATAGTCATTTTCCTAGCTAGGTGTCAACTTCTAATGTTCTTGAGGTCATGAATCATTAGAGTATTTGGTGCACTTCAATTGAATTCCAAGAAGTGTTAGAAGGCTTTATGTGGTGTAAACTTGAGAATAATATATCCTTGTGCATAGTGATGGATGATAGTGACCGATTGAGTTGCTAAGGAATTTTGAGAGTTCCTTGGAGTTGGTGTGCTTATGATAGTTTGGATTATCAATTAAGCTTGTGACTAAGAGTTCTGTCATGAACGGGGCAATAGATCCTATATGGTTTCGATTTGGATGAGTTTCATGTAGTTGTCCATGGAAATATTAAGTGAAAATCGTATTATGAAAGAGATTTTGATAGTCGAGTTAAGTTGTTAATACAACATTGGAATCGGTTAAGTGGGTCCCTAAGCTACTCTTGAGGTGGTATTTACGACCTAAGGTTAAGAGACAACCAAGATCCTAGTGTTGGAAAAGTGATTAAGCCAATGTTTAATGTTCGTCCAGGTATGTTGAGGTAATCTCGTGTAAAGGGACTGTTTGTTTTGTGAAGTGTTATCATTTGAGGTCTTTTTCGTAGGATTGCTATCTAATTATGGATGGATGGATGGCAAACCATCTGTGGGGTTTATGTTCCGACTTGTGTGACTTTTTTAATCGTTCCACGTGCCCTTATGGTACAAGCGCTATGCGGAAAAATGGTTATATGTTATCATCGTCGGGAAAGTTTTTAGGTTGAGGTTTGTATGATTCGGAGAAAACCCAAACTCGTGGGACTCAAACCAACTGTAGTGTGTGGCATTTGAATCTTGGATCGGCATGAGATTTCGAGGAGGAAATCATTCTAGGGTTGGGAGGATTGTAACACCGGGATTTTTAGTGTCCATAATTTCAAGTTTCGTATGTTTTCAACCTTAGTGTAACATCCCATTTTGAGGGTTGATAAAAGAATGTATTTATTCATAAGTTGAAGGTAGAAATGTTCTTAAGAGAAACCAAAAGGGGATGTTGTGTCAAGTTATATATATATATATATATATAAAGAAGAAGAAAAAGAAAAGAAAGGGATAATGGTTTTAGAAACTCACGGCTTTATCCTATCTTCCCCAAAATCAATCACTGCCTCTTCTTGCTTCAAATTGACGCCTATTTCTTGGGCGACTCCTCACCACTATCCACGTCAATGAATCCATCGAAGTTTATCTATTTCTCCATCGTTATATCTCCTCAAGGTATCAAGTTTATTGTTCTTTTATTTAGATGTTATACAGGGTTCATATTATCTTGTTCTTGAGTCAAATCTTTGAGTTATTAAGACAGGTTGGTTATATTGAACGTATTTCGTATAATAGATATGATTTAGTTTTGATTTTTCATTGTTATTTTCAGGTTTTAGAATTGATTAATCAAGAATTGAAGTTGGGATTCTCAATATTGGACTATCTTTAAAGTCAAACTATAAAACTAGAGCTTGAAGATTTGAAATTGATATGAATAGGTGAAAAGACTTGATATAGATTGTTCCTTAGAGTTATTAAGGTGATATTCTATAGATTCAAGAAGAAAATTGCACCTAAAAGTCGTTTTTGATGGGAGATTAGTATGTTTGTATAAAACAGTTGACTTTTTCTAAAAAGTCAAATTGTTTTGCATAAAATTCATATTTTGTAGTTTTATGCAAAATTAAAGCTTGAGATTAAAGGGATGGAGTTATAAGGAGTATATAAAAGTGTCTTAATGATCAAATCACCATTTCATGGGGACTTTGATGGATGTGCAAAATTAAAGAATGGGATATTCGGTTAGAAGCAAAAATTATGGGAATTGCCATGTTAGATGGATATTAAGTGATAAGAGGATATGAAAACCTTCTAAGCATATCTTAAATAGTAAAATAGTTACGTTTTGGAGATTAGAATTCAAACCAAAAACTCAGCAAGAGTTTTGGGTAAGTGGTTAGATTGGAGTAGATGGGTGTTTAAACTTGTAAATATCATAATAAATCACTCGTAACTCGGATTTTAGCGTGTAATACCTTTTTGGAATCGTTAGGATATATTCTACAAGTTTTTGTGATGACCATGATGTGATTAAAACCTTAAATAGATCAAAAAGCTGACTTTTAAGAGCTGACCATTTTCTTTATATATATATATATATAAGTGATTTTTATAAATCTAAGCTAAATTGGTTTTACAACCGATATGGGTGATTCTTAATGGATTGAAAATGATGGTTGAATGTGTTAGTAGAACGGATGTACTAATATAGAGATCATGTATGGGTTGTTTAGGTGTCAAGCCGGTCGAAAAAGCCGTTCGGAGACTAGATTCGCCTAAATTTGACAAAGGTGAGTTCAAGTAGATTTTACTGCGTGCACGTCAAAATTATGTGTTTTACTTAACTGATTTATGTTGTTTGTATCAAATATATATCATAGAAAAGGTTTTATGCAAAATGAAATGAGCATGTTAATTGATAACTATGTTGTATTTACTTGATATATTGAAATGTGATATTTAGTTGAATATGCTTGATTCACTTTGATGAACATATGAGATATGTTGAGTGCTGATATGAATTGATAAAAGACATAGAACATGGGACGTTCGTTGGAAGTGGACTAAAGCTGAGGGCTGGGAGCCCAAATAGGTGGCTACTAGACATGGGGCCCGGGGGGACAAGTATATACACTTACCTGGGAGGTCAAATTGATGTATGTACACCGACCTGGGAGGTCAAATAACATGTCTAAATTAGCCAACGGTATAGATGAGTTGCTCTGTGCTCCCTCATCAACCGGTTACGGTAGGACTCCCCTACCTAGATCATTGATGACACTAATTGAGAAGTTGTTCTTACGAGGGATTATATGTAGGAACTATGATGAAGGAAACTAATTCCTTTATCGATTATAGGTGGAAAGTGATTGGTTAAATTGCATATTTATTAGTGTCTACAAATCATACATCATTTTGACATATGAATCGGCTCGTTTTAATTATATAAATGTTTATAATATGAACTCTTGAACTCACCGGGCATAAAGCCTGACTTGTTTTGTTTGTTGACGTGTGTCCCAGGGCCAACAGGTACTAGTGATGGCGGTAAGAAAAGTTAGTACTTAACATAGTAGGATGGTGCAGATTTTGTAGCAGATGTATTTTGGGAAGTTATATTAGTATCATTCTGGTAATTAGCCGTATGTTCGTAATTTAGCCCGATATTGTGGCATTTTGTATATACAGTCTTTTGGGATTTCATTATATGTAAATGCAAGCAGGTTATAAAATGGCATATCACGATTTGACGAATGCGTCATGCCGAAATTTCGTAAGATTTCTTATGTAAATTTTAGGGTGTTACACTTAGTATAGTCATTTAGAAGTATCGTGGATGTTGGTTGCGTTGGTTATCGCATTTGGCAAAAAAATCCCATTTTGGTTGAAATTTACACTGCTCATGACCGCGCTCCTATTTTGCTTGCGCCCGTAAGCAAACCCCAAAAAGTGGGCAGAAACTCATATTTTACCCTGCTCGCGACCGCGCTCCTATTTTGCTTGTGCTCATGAGCACTTGGACAACCCTTTTAAATCCGATTTTTTCTTCTTTCCTCCATTTTATTTTCTTCACCAACACTTCTCCTCTCATCGAAATCGGTCCAAACCCTCCAATTTCACCAAATCGATTTCTTCAAGAGAATCTAAGTGTTGATCATAACTCCTCTCGATGATTTGAATATGATTCCTTTTGTATACTTAGTGAAATTCCATTGTATAAGCTTCTATTAATATTCAGCGATAGCACACGCTGATTAACATTAGCGATCGTTGAAGATCAAGGAACAGCAAGCTTATCTCTGAAGTCCTGAAGATCAGCTATCACACCAGAAGACCATTCAGCGAAAGTCGAAGACCTTAGCTGAAGAGAGAGATAATCAGTTAAGTGAACTGAAGCGGTTCAGCGATAGCAGCGATTATCTAATCAAAGTGTGATGTCTTGTGAAGCCTCATCGATACTGAAGATTCCTCCTTGAAGATTCAGAATCAACGATCAAATGAAGCTTCCTTAACAAGACAAAAGATTGATCTTATCCTCGATGCACAAAAGTCAAACCTAGAACCATGTCAGAAAAGGACGTACGATTTGTCTCTTATGTCCCCATCATATTTGATACGGTACTGTTCATATTCGGCCAAAAACATGGTTGTCTTA
Source organism: Silybum marianum (assembly GCA_036898165.1). NCBI lineage: Eukaryota > Viridiplantae > Streptophyta > Magnoliopsida > Asterales > Asteraceae > Silybum > Silybum marianum. The sequence continues at coordinate 4,961,400 of CM072540.1, read as the reverse complement.
TTAGCAAGGACAAGCTTCCTATCCAAGCTTGACACGTGGCATATACCTTTTGTCTTGCATTAAATGCAAACGGGTATAAATAAAATGGAGATATCTTCTTCATCTCTATGCGTGCTTCCTTCTAGCCTAAACCCTCTTGAGTTCTTATTCCGCTTGTACCTGTAAATTTGTTTATGTTAAATAAACTCATTTAAAAACAAAAATCTGTGTGTTTGTATTCAACCCTCCTTTCTACAAACTGTTTACTATTTATTGAACTCTTGTAGACCCTTATTGGGACCAACAAGTGGTATCACAGCAGTGTTTGCTTCTTAAATCTTTAAAATATTTTTTCTTAAAACTATTTTAAAATGTCAAACCCTAATACGAACTACGATGATAATGGATCTTTAGCTAAACCTCTAAGATTTAACCATGATAACTTTCCATTATGGAAGGAAAGAATATCTCTATTTCTAGAAGGATCTGACCCAAAGATTCCCTACTATCTAGAAAATGGACCATTTGTTCCTACAACCATAGTAGCTAGTGTTCCTGCCACCACTACTACTCCAGCCATCCTGAAAGGAGTATCGTTAAAACTCCTAACAGATGGACTGAAGAAGATAAGAAAGAAATTGCTATTGATTCTAAAGCTAGATCTATAATAGCAATGGCTTTACCAGATGAAGTCTATCATTCTGTTATGAAAATGAGGACTTCTAAGGCCATGTGGGATACTCTATGTATCCAATATGAAGGAACTTCTGAGGTTAAAGTCACTAGATGCATAAACCTTGTAAGAAAATATGAGAGCTTTATTCAAAAAGGTGAATCTCTTTCTCAAATTCACCAGCGTTTCAACTGTTTGTTGATTGATCTTAAATCAGTCAACAGAGTGTATTCAAACGCTGAAATACTGACAAAATTCATGGAGGCACTACCCGATCAATGGGCAGTGTACACTACATGTCTAAAGCTGTCAAAGAATCTTGAAACCTTGTCCTTAAGTGCGTTATATGGAATGCTCTTAAATGAGGAACAATCTCAACTTCTGAGGAAGAACCTCATTAATGAACTCAAAGGTGCCAAAAGTACTTCTTTGGCACTTGTGACTTTAGAGGCAACTCCTCCTAAAAATGTCTCTTCTTCTACTATCACCTCCATCACTGAATTAGGTCAAACTGATTCAGAAGATCAACTCACTGATGCTGACATCTCTGAGTTTGATAACTCTCTAGCCCTCTTAACTAACAATTTAAAAGATTCGCTAGAAAGAGCAACTTTCGAAAACCTTCTAACCTCTCTGACTCTGAAAAGCAAAAAATGTTGCCCGCTGAGAAAGCCTCAGCGATATGCTTCAACTGTCAGCGAAAGGGTCACTTTGCTAGTGACTGCAGGTCAAAGAAAGTTGCAGCTCCCACCACCTCCCAGACCTCTGATAAAAAGGAGAAGTATTTGAAATTGAAAAACAAATACAAGGATCTGAAGAAACACCAGCAAAAAGGCAAAGGCCTTATCGTTGAAGAAGTTGATTGGGACGCTGAAGATTACTGGGCCAAGACCTCTAAAGAGTCTGGTTTAGATGAAGAAGATCTTGCCTTCCTCTGTCTAATGGCAAGAATAGAGGACGCTGAAAAAGCAACTGAAACTTCTTCCTCTGAGTCCCTTTCTACTCAGGTAACAACCTCCACTCTCTCTTTACCTTTTGAAAGTGATAACTTGTCAGCTCTCGATGCTATGACTGTTGATTTTTATAATGCTTTAAATGGAAAGATTAAGGCTGAGAAAATTAACACTGATCTCTCTGAGAAATTAAAAAACTGCCACATAAGAATCAAAGAACTTTCTAAAATAGAGGAAACTCTTAAGGACCAAGTCTTTGCAAATCAAACCATAAGTATTGAGAAGCAGCAAGCTATCGCTGATAGGGAAAAGGCTATCGCTGATCTCAAGTCTGAAAAGGCAACCATCGAAGGATGGTGTAAGGCTTCTGATAAAGTCAATGAGATAATCAATGCCCAAATACCTATGAAAGCTAGAAATGGGTTAGGCTATAACCCTGAAAAGGAAGAATCAGAGAATGATCGTTCCATGCTCATATTTGGAATGTTCTTCTCTTCCATCCCCGATCCTTCTTCTTCAACTTCTTCCTCTTCTTCTAAAGAAAAGCTTCCTGTGGATTATTCTAAGAAGGTGATCAAGAACGAGTTTCTTAACCAAGTTCCTAAGTATAAGATCACTTAAAACAGGAACAAGAAATCCTCAGAGAAAAATCCTAAATCTGGGAAGAAGATCTCTGATTTTTCTCAGAGACCAACCCCCAGAATTAAGGTCGATCTCACTCCTACCCCTGAAAAGGTTGTCATACCTCCAAGGACTATGGATAAAGGAATTCTTGGTCCTGTCCCTGAAAAGGTTCCTATTTTCTCTCTGAATTCCAAATCCTTTAAATATAGGAAGTGTTATCACTATGGTGAAACTACCCACATTGCAAGTACATGTCCTAATGCTACTAGAGATGATAAACTAGCTCATGGAAAGAAAGTAGCTCAAGCAGATAAATCAGCGAGAGTGAAATCCACCAAGGTTTCAAAACCACCAAAGGTGAAGATATCCACTGAAGAGAGTTCTTCAGCTAGTAGCTCCTCCGCCAATCCTCTATCTAACCAAGCAGGACCCATAGTAGTATGGGTACCTTTAAACAATTAATCTTTTGTTGTATGCAGAGTGCCAAAGGTATCTGGTTTCTTGATAGCGGATGCTCAAGGCATATGACTGGCAGAAAATCTCTGCTCTCTGATTACAAAGAAGAAGCCGGTCCATCAGTGACCTTTGGTGGAAATGGCAAAGGATACACTAAAGGTTATGGAATTATATCCAACGGAGCCACATCATTCTCTCGTGTTGCCTACGTTGAGGGACTAAAGCACAATCTCTTGAGCGTTAGTCATTTATGTGACAAAGACTTCAAAGTTCTATTCTTAAAGAATAGATGTGCTGTCACTGATGGAAATGATAAGCTTGCCCTTACAGGCAAAAGAGTGGAAAATGTATATGTCATAAATATGAATAGTTCTCACTCTGAGAACGTGTGCTTTATCTCTAAAGCATCCAGTGACATAAACTGGTTATGGCATAAAAGACTCTCTCATCTAAACTTTAAGACAATAAATGAATTGTCTCAAAAAGATCTAGTCAGAGACCTCCCAAATCATACCTTTACAAAGGAATCTCTCTGTTCAGCGTGTGAAAAGGGAAAGCTGACAAAAGCCTCCTTCAGGTCGAAGCAAATTTCTTCAGTGACCGCTCCTCTTCAGCTACTCCATATAGATCTATTTGGACTTGTCAATGTCCAATCTATCTCTGGGAAGAAATATACTTTAGTGATTGTTGATGAATACTCCAGATACACATGGGTGTTCTTCCTTCGATCCAAAAGTGATACCCCTGAAATGATAATTTCTTTTATCAAAAGAATGGAAATGTTGAACAATCTAATTGTTCGTTCCATAAGAAGTGATCATGGTACTGAATTCAAAAACAGTACTCTGGTAAACTTCTTTGAAGAAAAAGGCATCTCTCACAACTTCTCATCAGTGAGAACTCCTCAGCAAAATGGTGTTGCTGAAAGAAGAAATCGTACTATCATTGAAGCGGCTCGCTCAATGCTCAGCGAATCGTATTTACCTACTCAGTTATGGGCCAAAGCAGTCAGTACAGCGCGCTTCACTCAAAATCGATCCCTGATAGTTAAGAGATTTAAGAAGACCCCCTATGAATTGTTTCATGGGAGAAGACCTACTCTGAAATATTTCCACATTTTTGGATGTAGATGTTACATTCTGAATGACAAAGATCATTTGGGTAAATTTGATCCAAAAGCTGGCGATGGTATATTTCTTGGATACTCCTCTGTATCTAAATCCTTCAGAGTCTTCAACAAAAATTGACCAAACCCTGTTTTTAAGAAAATATAAAGGTCATACTATACTCGCTCAGATGTATGTTGATGACATTATCTTTGGTTCCACAAGACCCAAACTGTGTACTCTTTTCGCTGCAAGAATGCAAAAACAATATAAAATGAGTATGATGGGTGAACTAACATATTTTCTAGGTTTGCATATTAAGCAATCTGACAAAGGAATCTTTATTTGTCAAAGCAAATATGTTAAAGACATGTTGAATAAATTCGACATGAATCAATGCTCAGCGATGAAGACCCCTATGGCGCCTCATCTGACGTTGAACAAAGATCCCAATGGGAAACCAGTCAATGTCACTACCTATCGAGGGATGATTGGATCTCTGCTATTCCTTACAGCGAGCAGGCCAGACATCATGTATTCTACATGTCTCTGTACTCGGTATCAAGGTGAACCGAAGGAATCCCATCTAATCGCTGTAAAGCGAATCTTCAGATATCTGAAAGGAACTCCAAATCTAGGTCTTTGGTATCCCAAAGGCTCAGGATTTGATCTTATTGGTTATTCTGACAGTGATTTTGCGAGAATTTGTAAGATAGATAGAAAGAGCACCACTGGTGGGTGTCAGCTACTAGGTGGAAAGTTAATTAGTTGGACAAGTAAAAAGCAAAACTCAGTGTCCACCTCCATCGCTGAAGCTGAATATGTAGCCGCTGGTAGTTGTTGTGCTCAAATCCTTTGGATGAGAAATCAACTCAGAGACTATGATCTCAAGCTCTCTAAAATTCCTATCTATTGTGATAGTACTAGTGCTATTGCAATTGCTAACAACCCTGTACTTCACTCCAAAACCAAGGACATTGAGATCCGATATCACTTTATCAGAGATCATGTGAGGAATGGTGAAGTTGAGCTTCATTTTGTGCGCACTGAATATCAGCTCGCTGATCTTTTCACCAAGCCTCTTGATGAAACTAGATTCAATCTACTTATCAGCGAACTTGGTATGTTGAACGCTGAATAATTTCTTATTCAGTGACTAACAACAAGGGATACAAATAAAGCCTTCAAACTCTCCATTCACTGAACTCTGATTCAGCGATATCTGTGTAATCTCCTCAGGTATTATCTTCCAATCTTTATCACTCTTTGATATCTTTTCTCATCAAATAATAAATCTCTGAAAACTAAAACCCTTCACTGACAATCCTTTATTATCAGTGATGAAGATTTTTTTAAATTAATAATGATTAACCTTCCTTATGGATAATTATCATTATAATCTTTTAAAAATAATAAAAGGACACGTCAGACCTTTTTCTGACACACGACGGACCGCGACGTCTCCATTCCAACTCCTTTCTTGGAACGTGCGCCAGGTCATCATTTCTTTTTCAAAAAGCTAAAACCGTCGTTTAGCACTCCTTCTTTCTCTCTCCTCTTGCTATTTAAGTAATTCAATTGCCTTACTTAATTCCTTCCGCTTTCATAACTCTCCAAAAAGGCAAAAGAACCTTTGAATCTTCAAGTTTTCACCAAGAACACCAAGAACACGCATTTGTGTTTTTCCTTCTCGAAATCAACTAAGGTTTGATCTAAACCTTTACTTAAGACTAGAAACTTCTTGTTTCACATTCTCTTCTCCTTAAATCTTCTAATATGGTGTAAAAACATGTTTTAAAAAGGAAAATAAAACTAATCCGGATTAAACTTTAAAAAGTTTTATATTATCAAAAACCCTGTTCTAAGTTCTTTCCTTAGAACATAAGACTTTAGTCTTAAAAGTTTTATCCATTTTTATTTATCTTCTCATTTTTTTTAATCTTCTATTTTTTATTATTGTTTTTATAACAAGCGTTTTGATCTTGTTCATCAAAATACTTGTTTTTTTGAATCTTTCATTTGGTACTCTTTATACCAAACTCTGGTTTATACATTCATGTATAAAACCATGATTTATCTCTTTGGTGTTCCCATTTTTACTACAGAAATGGCCTCTGCAAGTAAGACCGCTGCAACCTTTGCTGCTGAAGACAACACTTTGGTCGTTGCACCAACCTGCCACTTTCCCATGGAAAAAGCCGTCTTCAAGTCATGCAATTACATTGCATTGGTGCACATCCCTGCTGACCGCCCTCACTTCGCTGAAGGAGCTACCTTCATTAAAGCGTGCCCGCTGATGTACGCTTTTTGTCCACAACCCAGTGGGCATCTCCTCTCATCTCCAAGCTCTCTGGTACACGGCTCACTGTACCACGCTGACAACGGACAAGGGAACCGAGCTCCCTGCTATTGGTTTCAAGATTCCAAATCTTGGTTTCTTTTCTTTCATTGCTGGGTTTGTCAAGAAGGCTCTTCGTCTCCCTGTACACACAAAGAATCAACACTGGGGCGCTGAACCCACTAAGATGCAAATCGAAGCATTCTTGGATTCTATTGGATATTCTTGGGAGAATCCTTCTCTGAAGACAGTGGGCTCCAAGGTAGAAAAGAAAAGGCTACCTGCTCGCTGGCAATATATCTTCACCCAGGTGATCCAATGCCTTGGGTCGAAGATCGGCTCGCATGACCAAGCGAGCAAGAACTTTCAAGATCTTGCCTATTCCCTCTGCACTGGCCACAACCTCAACTACGCTGACTACATCTTCAGCGACATGGTCAGTCGCATCAGCGCCGCAACCAGACACCCTGTCATCCCCTACCCTCGCTTCTTCGCAACCATTATGGAGGTTGCCTTCGGGGAAGAACACCCGAAGGTCGGCGATCACTCCTTCTCCATAGTGGGGAAGAAGTCCCTGGACATTGAAAAACGTCCAGGTGATGCCCTATATGCTGAAAGTGATTAGGGCCCCTCTCTCTGTGTCTACCTCGCTGCCCAACCCAATAGCGAGCATCCCGGACACTGCTGTTGCTGCTGCTACCAAGAGGAAACAACCTTCTGATGGTCATAAAAAGACCATCGCATCCAAGAAGCCAAAGAAGTTGGTCTCTCAAAAGACCACCCTCTCTGATTTCGGTGTACTACCAACACCAACTGCAACCGCAACCACTTCAACGGTTTTTACATCCGTTGTTGCTTCATCAGCACTACCTCCATCTTCAGGGGCTCCGGTCACTGAGGGTGTTATAGCAAGCTCTGCTGAAGCTGGATCAAGTACTACTTTCACAGCCTTCTCATCTTCTTCTATCTCCTCTTCTTTGGTCCTCACCTCAGCACATGACTCAGCGATAGTTGTCCCTATCCCCGACAATGCTGAAATGCACGCAATGCAAACCTCAATATTGTTTAGGCAATCTGAGTTTTGGAAGGCCAATTTAAAAGGACCTCAGAGTGTCTCTCTCAGATACTCTAAGACACTGATCAGTGATCCTCAAGACACTACCTCTGCAAATGTAGTCCCTGAGAGTGATCCTCATGACACTCTCAAGGAGAAAAATAAACTTTTTCATCCATCATCTAATCCAGATGTATTTTTGGCTACTTTGTCTATGTCATCATCAGGTATCGCTCCTCTCTTCTCCACAACGACAGCGACAACCACCACCAGCAAGGACATGGGAAAGTCTCCTCAGGGCTATCCCAGTGCTGCAAAGCTCAGAAAGGTCAAGACCGAGATGGCGGCTCCCAAGCTTCCACTCCAGTCATTGAGCTACCTCCAATTGTCCTTCCCAACCCTACATTCCCTGCAGTTGACTATTTGGTCAGGGAATGTGCTCTCACTAGGGCCAGGGTGGACAACCTTAAGATGTCCGCTGAACTCATCTTCAAACGCATCATTGGGACATCAGTGATCCTGTCCAACGTCAGCAACCTCATCACTGACGTTTTCTCTCTGAAGGAAGACAACAGGGGCCTTCACCAGACGCTGACCAGCCTGGAGCAGAAGGTCGCTGCTCAAGCGAACGTTCTTGAGTCTATTCAAAAGACTCAATCCGACATGATGCAGGTGCTCTCCAAGATCTCTGAGGCAAGTTCCTCCTTCACTGTTGCTGATCGGACTGTGCTTCAAGAGAATGAAACGAAGCTCAAGGACGTTCAGACCAATGTTCGCACTCTGATGGTGCATTGTCTACCTCCTGATAACATCGAGGGGGTGAGATGTGCCAAAGAGTTTGTAGATGAACTCATCTCGGAGCATAACCAGAGGTTCCCTGGAGAGAAGATTTCTCCCTACATCCAGCAGACGGGATCATCCCTCCCTAAAGGGATGACTACTGAAGATGAAGATGATGAAGACGAAGAAGAAGAAGAAGACGAAGAAGAAGAAGACCCTATCCCTCATTATGGGGGAATGGATGATGATGACGACAATGACATTGGAAGTGCCTTAGAGCACTTCAGATTGTCAAGGCCTGGAGTCGCTCATCAAGAGCCTTTGGGGGACGGACCACATCCCTCTCAGGGACAATCTGATCCCTCAGGCAAAGGAAAAGAAGTGGTACATCTGGATGCCACTATCCCAATATCTGAGGGGGAGACCACTCTTGAGGTATCTCTTCCTCTTATCCCTTATATAACACCTCTCTCTGAAACCCCCATACCTCCTCCTACAAAAACTCTCTCTGGCAATTCTTTTTCCTCCTTTCCTTCCCTCAGTGATTCATGTCCCCCAAAGGACTCTACTTCATGGAAGAAACCTTCCTCTGAAGAGCAGTTTATGTACATAATAGAAACTGACTCTGAAGAAGAAGAGGGCCTTATTCCCAGGCGTCGCTTTTAAAAGCCAATAATAAGCGAGCCTGAAGAAGAAGAAAGGCGAATAAAATTCCTTAGGGAATTCGAAGCTAGAAGAATAAGGGTGCCTCATGTTGAACCCATTGACGTTGTACCAATAAGGATGGTAGATGAATTCTACTTTCTGTCGAGCAAAGAGAGAGAACAAGCATTGGAAGCACAACGAATCAGGGATGAGCAAATAAAGCAAACTGAGAATGATCTTGCTTTAGCAAGAAAATTGCTCAGGGAAGACTCTGCAAAAGACAAGGCGTCCAAGGAACAACTGAAAAAGAGTGAAAGGGTCTTGTACAGAGAGAACTTGCACAAGAAAATTTGAATGTAGATCCAATCCTTGTTCAACAGAAGATTCTAAGTGCACTGTCCGCTGAAGCCACAATGTAGAAAGACAAAGAGCTTGACTGGTGCACTAACAGACTGAAATTTCGAAGATCTGAAGCCAAAATCATTCATGCAACTATCCAAGGGCGACACTCCAACAGAGGTGGTCCAAAGGTATATGTAAGAATGACAAGGACGAACAGAACAGAGAGAGAAGAAGCCAAGTTCTTAAGGATTTATGGACACACTAAATGGTTAGAAATCAGAGACGCCATTCAGGGTTCCAAATCCAAATTCAAGGATGTGGTGGACAGAGTACTGGATCAGTTGCTGCAAAGGATGTCACAACATGTGCAAGTTCCCCCTCCCTGAATCATCTAAGAAGAAAAGATCAACTGCTGAAGGTAGTTCAAGTTCTAAGAATGAACATGAAACTAAATTTGATTATCAAAGCATTCTTGGTCATCTTGAGCTCCCTGATATATCAATGCTTTGTACCTCTCTCCCTCAAGATCGAAGATATGAAGAAGATGAAATCATCTCACTGCCTGAACCTGGTATGGTATTCTTGGATAATGAAGGGTTCTTAGGACTCTTCAGAAACCAAGAGATTCGCAAGGCCCCATCCTCTCTCATACAGATCATGCTTTGGCGGCTCGCCGGGTCGGGATACCCCTCTGATGAATCGACAGAAGACGCTTTATGAGAATGAGTTACAAAGACGAAACGAGAATATCTCTGACTAGTTATAGATTTCTATTTCCTTTGTAATATTCCTTCAGTGTATAAGTACTTTACTTTTATTATTGTAATTTCATTTCCCTGTAATTTCTTCAGATTATAGTTAATGAAATTCAATCAGAGTACTTTACTCCATCCTAGTACTGAAGAGATCCCTGAAAACAGTAAAAGGGACAATGAACATAAGAGTTCTATTTTCTTTAAACTATCTTTACTCACTGATTCTTCACTTTGAAGAATTCATCAGTGAATGTACTTTATGCCTATTTACTTGTAAAAATTGTACTTTCATATCCTTATAAATGAAACTCAATTCAGATAAGTAGACTAGCTGAAAAAGACTTTACAGATTAGTACTTAGAAATTTTACTTTAAATGTTTCCTAAGTCCTTGCTAGTCTCTTAAAGCAATTTTCCTATGTTGTTTAATCATAATCAAATAGGGGGAGATTGTTGATCATAACTCCTCTCGATGATTTGAATATGATTCCTTTTGTATACTTAGTGAAATTCCATTGTATAAGCTTCTGTTAATATTCAGCAATAGCACACGCTGATTACCATCAGCGATCGCTGAAGATCAAGGAACAACAAGCTTATCTCTGAAGTCCTGAAGATCAGTTATCACACCAGAAGACCATTCAGCGAAACTCGAAGACCTTAGCTGAAGAGAGAGATAATCAGCTAAGTGAACTGAAGCGGTTCAGCGATAGCAGCGATTATCTAAGCAAAGTGTGATGTCTTGTGAAGCCTCAGTGATATTGAAGATTCCTCCTTGAAGATTCAGAATCAGCGATCAAATGAAGCTTCCTTAACAAGACAAAAGATTGATCTTATCCTCGATGCACAAAAGTCAAAGCTAGAACCATGTCAGAAAAGAACGTACGGTTTGTCTCTTATGTCCCCATCATATCTGATATGGTACTGTTCATATTCGGCCAAAAACATGGCTGTCTTATTAGCAAGGACAAGCTTCCTATTCAAGCTTGACATGTGGCATATACCTTTTGTCTTGCATTAAATGCAAACGGGTATAAATAAGATGGAGATATCTTCTTCATCTCTATGCATGCTTCCTTCTAGCCTAAACCCTCTTGAGTTCTTCTTTCCTTCTTCTTGTGCATCAAACTTAGTGTTTCTGAGTTACAATAGAATAGGTTTTAAACTTGTTCTTATTCCGCTTGTAACTGTAAATTTGTTTATGTTAAATAAACTCATTTAAAAACCAAAATTTGTGTGTTTGTATTCAACCCCCCCCCCCCCTTCTACAAACTGTTTACTATTTATTGAACTCTTGTAGACCCTTATTGGGACCAACACTAAGAGCTTGGCAACTAGAGATTCAAGTATTGTGGGTTGAAATCCAACATCTCGTCTCCTTCATCTTCTTCCACCATTGTTGACCAAATTTGGGGTTTTCGTAAAAACTCATTTGTAAGTTATTCTAACCTTCCTAAGCTTTTATTCTTGTTCAAATACTTCATTTTCGTCTCCTATAACATACCTATTGGTGTATTTTCACATATCCATGGATTTTGACCAACTTTGGGTATTTTGGATGATTTGAGATTTTTTATTAGGGTTTATATGGATCTGATTTTGGAGTTATATTCTTTATATATTTTAGGTTGCTTATGAACTAGATGAGGTTTCTAGGGTGGAGGCTTGCAGATCTGAACTTCTCTTCAAATGAGGCTTTTGGGTAAACCTAGATTTAGCCTAAATCTAGCAAAGTGGGTTCAAGTTGCTTTGTGAAAACGGTGTACATGCCAAAAATGTCCATTTTGATGTATTAAAATGTTTTATTTGTTATTATCAAATGTGTGAGTATTTGGGTAAGTTTTGCATATTTGGTATAAAATAGTTTATAAATCATGCATGAGGCTTAGGTGGCATTTGTTTTTTAAGAGGTGCTGAAGTCTGAAGTCTTATTTTACTTCTGATTAATAAGAGGTGGTGTTGAAGTCTAAATCTGAATCAATAATACTATTTGTTTTTGTACACAGATAAATGTCTGAATTTGTTTAAATAGTCTATTTTAACCATTAAAAATTATATTATTGAATTTATACAATTTCACATATTTATTCATCATATTACGAAATTTACATATAAATTATATAATTAGCATTCATTTAAATGAAAATATGTCAAAACGGTATTTAGCAAATTTAAATCCTATTAAAATACATGAATTGAGAGGGATAAGGATCTATTTGATGAGGATCAATTGAGAGAAATGATCGATTTAGGTTAATTGATTGAGAAACATCGTTGCCGAGAGTTTGGAGAATAATAAGAGGCAAATAAGAGGTTAGTTTACCTCTTATCGGTTAAGAGAACAATAAGACATAAGTGCCTCTGAAAAATTGGAAAAAACAAACAGTCTGAATGACCCTATCTCTTAACGAATTAGACATAAGAGGCTATTAAGAGCTTATTTGGAAAAAACAAACAAGGCCTTATACTTGAGTTTTTAGACATTTTGATAAGTGAAGTATAAGTGTGAGTCATTTGGGTGTATTATCTTTTAAATGAAAATTATTTGGTTGTATTTGCATCTTTAGAGTATTTGATTTATAAATCGTTGGAGTTACATGTTATTACATTACGAAGCATTTTGGAAATATATGAATATGTTTTCATTTGGAAAATAATTTGTCACAACCACTATTTTGAGTAAATCACATAAGTGATCAGTTATAGAGCTTTTGCTCGGTTTTGACTAAATTGAGTCTCATTGACATTTGTCCGATTTAAACGACTATATGTCGAGATTTTTGGAGTTATATGCATATATGGCATTACTATATATCATGTTACACATTTTGGGTGCGTTGGTCATTCGATTAGAGTCGTGTAACTTTATGGCTAGATGCAATGGATCCGTAGGCATATAAGTCAATTTTTAGAGATGTTGGTTGGGAATAATTTATTTCACATTGTAGTTAGACACGGAGATTATAGCACCAGAGGACTCGAACTATAGACCGTGGGTGGTTGATCTCGATGATCGTGTGTCCCTTGATATGTTAGACCGGGAAATTATAGCACCAGAGGACTCGAACTATAGACCGTGGGTGGTTGATCTCAAGGACCGTGTGTCCCGTGATATGTTACTTCTAACTAGAGAGCGAATCTTAGGTATTGGAGGACTTGAACTATAGACCGTGGGTGGTTGATCTCGATGACCAATATAATTTGATAGAAGTTCGATACCGTTGTAACATGGCCTACTTTGTGTCTCGCCATTGTCAACGGAAACGGGTCTCCCCCGTCACTGAAACTTGTTGTTGTTTTGGGTATAGAGTTTATCTATTATTTTCGGTGATGTTCATAGAATATGAGGTATTATCCATAATTTATATTATTAGATCTTTGAGACTTAATCATAATTTGGGTATTCTATATTATTGAGTTTTGTCCATTCATTGGTATTTTGGAATATTTAAACTTATTCACCTTTTTTAATGAGTAAAAGGAATGGAGTTCATATTTGATCGGACATCTTTATTTTAAAGCTTTCATTTCTACGGTATTTGATTCAATGCTTTTACCATGAAAATGATGAATCTGGGAAAAATGTTGCTTTTGTAATGAAGTCATTCCATTTGAGAAGTTATTATTTTTATCAAGCAATCTTTCGATTTCAACCGATTATAACCGTGTTATAAACTCTTGAGCTCACTAAGCGTTAAGCCTAACCTTTTTTTTGTCGGCATGTGCATCAGGTTCTTGTTGGGGTTGGTACTAGCGACACGTGTGAACTTGAGTGCTAGGAAGTGACAGATAAAGATCTAGCTATTTGGTGACGTTTTCCGCGTTCGGAGATAGCAACTCCTTTGGGGTTTAGTAACACCCGACCACATCAGAAGTGTCACCAACCTTTGATGATGGTACCCTCAGGAGCTCCATCTTAATTCGTTTGGACTCCGATTCTGACATCGCAGCCCATCTCTTTAACTCCCTACGGCCTTACAGGCAAGGACGAACGATCTCCCTCTTTCTTAGAGAGACCCTTCAATGGAGTAGCACTTGTTTCTCCAGCAAAGATAAAAACCTATCAGAATCGAATGATGAGCATAATCGTACATCAAAAATAAAGCACACGACGAATAGAAAGAAACTAGTATTTTTCAAAATTCTAGTGACAAAAAAAAAGAATTTTCATAAACGATAACAAAAATTCTCTCTAATTTACTCAATATAATTATTAGGGATGACAATTGTGTCGTGTTCGGGTTGGCGGGTTAGGAAGGCTCAACCCGGACACGTCCCGTTTAACGAAATATTCAACCCTAACTCGTACACGTCCGGGTTGGCGGGTTGGCGAGTCAGTTGACGGGTCACGTAATAATACAATCAAGTTCAAATGTCCAAATTCAAATACTAGTACTACAACCAGGTTCAAATATTAATACAAATATTATTTTAGAAACTTAGAATAAAAATTATCTTTTTAAAAATAAATAGTTTAAACGGGTTGGCAGGTCAATCCGTGACCCGTATATGTCAAACGGACACGATACGTTTAATAAACGGGTTGACAGATCAAAAAGTTTAACCCAAACACGTTTATTTTCGTATCTGGTTCATGTCGTATTCTTATGTAGTCAGAGATTTGCCACCCTAATAATTATCATAAAAATCAATCAATAAATAAATAAATTGCAAGGTATTCTTCGTTAAACGAACATTTCATTCATCATACCCATGAATATGGGTGCGTTATCATCAGCTTCCCCTCTTATCCTCCGATGTATTCTCCGCCGTCCGCCGCCGTCCTCCACCACCACAACCACCGCCACCACCCTTTCCTTCTTCAAACTCTTCAAACATACGCCTTCTATATCCCTCCCAACCCCTCCTCTTCCAATCTCTCAAACTCTTCTCCCCTCACTCACTCTTCGTTCTCTCTCCACCTCCTCTTCAATCCATCTCGCCATCGACGTCGATTCAGAAGTCTCCATTTCCACTGAACAAGATAACACCCAAAGCGATGTCGATTCAGAAGTCGACATCTCCACTGAACAAGACAACACCCAAAGCGACGTCGATTCAGAAATCGAAACTGATGATAATCATCAGATTGTACCCGAAATCGAAAACCCTGTAGATGTTAAACTTTCGAATGTGCATAAGGAAATGATGTCGAAATTGAAAGGTATGAGTGTGAAAGAGAAGAAAGAGTTGGGTTCTTACGCCAACAGTTTGGGGAAAAAGCTTAAATCTCAACAGATAGGGAAGTCCGGTGTAACGGACTCAGTCGCCACGGCGTTGGTCGAAACCCTTGAAGCCAACGAGCTTCTCAAGGTATAAAATTCCTCTTATTTCAGATCTGTTTTAATGTTGTTTATTTTAGGATTGTAGTATCGTTAATTTGTTGTTATTTGGGGTAGGGTTTACGATTTTGAGATTTAGGGTTTATCCTATCTATCAAATTAGAAGATTTCGATAGCTACATCAAACAGAGTAAAACGAATTATCATGATATTGGAGCTTATTATATCTTGTTTAGGGTTTAAGAGTTCTCTAGGATTATACAATGTTGAAATTCAGAATTTAACTAGATGGCTTAGGGTTAGCCTTATAGAAGTTTAATAATAAGCTTCTTAACTTTAGGGTTTATAATGCATTCTTGCAGATAGGGCTGGCAATGGGGGTAAGGTGTAATCCGTTATCCAATCTATTTAAAATAGCGGGTAACGAAATAGGTAATTATTCATGTCATAAAACTCTTATCCATATCCATACCCTACGAAACGGGGAATGGATAAATGGTGAAAAAATCATTATGAATATAATATTGTTAAACTATCACCATATATAAGTAAAACTAAGTTCATAAATATAATATTTATTTTATATCTAATTTGTACCAATAAACCCGTAATATTGTTTTAAATGCATTGTAATGTGATATTTTAAACAACAATATAAAAATCTAAAGACAACATTTATGTTTGCCGTATATATTTTAGTGACCCCGTATTGATTCTCAAACTCTTTTACTTGATGAATATGCAAAGAAAATTAAATATCAATTAATATACGTTATACTAACATAATAGATAACATTCTAAAAAATATATTAATATTTAACTTTATTTAATTATATGTATGTATGTATATATATAGAGGCTCCTTCAAGTGTTAACTCAATTATTTGTGTTAACCGTGTTAACCCATCGTTCACTGGTGAACACCATGCTCGTTCACTGGTGAACACCATGCTCGTATACTGACGAATGGTGTTCACCAGTGAACGAACATGCATGTATGGAACCATTCGTTCACTGATGAATGGTGTTTCACCACTAAACGAGCATGGTGTTCACCAGTGAACGATGGGTTAACACGGTTAACACAAATTATTGGGCTAATACTTGAAGGGGCCTCTATATAGATATTATATAGAGGAAAGTTCAAATGCGAACTCAATTTTGGTTGTGAACGTGAGAACAAATAAGAGCGCTACTCGTGTCTGAATGTAGATTATTCAGACTGAATAATCAAAGAAATATTCAGACTGATATTCAGTCTGAATAAAATTATTTATATATTGATTTGAACCAGTTTGTATCGTTCAACTGGTTTGTATTTGAACCAGCCTCTCCTATATAAATATATATATATATATATATGAGATAACGAAAAACGCTTTATCCATACTCTACCTATTAACTTGTCGAGCAAACGGGTAATCGATAAATGGATAAAATTTTCTTTACTCACATCCATTGCCAATTTGCCATCGGTTAGTGGCATAGGAATTGTACTTTCAGTTTGTTTTATAGGTTTGCAGTTCTAAACAAAAGCAAGAACTTATCATTGTCATGATAAATTTCATTTGAAATATATGTAATCAAGGGGTGTATGAAAATGTACACCGGAATTGGCCAACTTTACATCCGTCTTATGGCTTTTTGTAACTATTAAACAATGTCGGTGATCTAGAAATTGCGCTTCATTTATGTTTTGGAACCTTTAATTGTTAAAGATTTCAGGCCAAGGGCCAGTCTGTTAGCAGCTTAATAAGTTTATAAGATTCACAACTTATTTGGTCAACTATACATGAATGTTTGGTAGGGGCTCAATCATATAGAAAGTGACTTATTCAGTAAGCTTATAGGGGCGAAACTTTATGCATAGAACAAACTTTTTTTTTCAAACATGCCCGCTCAATTAAAAAATACGCTTTTCCATCTATGAAAAAGCCTCCCAAACAAAAACTTTCCCAATTCATACAGACAAAATTAATCTATACACACAAATTTATCCGTACATGACTTAGGGGCTGTTCGGTAGGAGCTTAACAGGCTGTATAATGGATATGTCTTATTCGCACAGCCATAAATATCTGTTCGGTATCGGCTTATTCGCTCAGCCTATAGCTGAATCGGTCAGCTAAAATACATATGTTCTTTATTTTAAAGCCCTCACCCAGCTCAAGAACTCGTATTTCATCCAGCAGCTTTCCTCCATTGACGCTCTCTATCCAACAACTCTTCCACCGCTTTCGTCCTCTTCATCTTTCATCTTTCCTTTTGTTCTATTTATTTTATTTATAGAGTGGAATCTAAAGTGATTCTTGAAAGCCTCGCTTGAGTTCACATCAATGGCGGCCTCCATTCTTATGCATCCACCATAATTGCATGAACTATTAATTTGTTGTTTTCATGAATCTGATTCTATTTGTTTGCGTTTTTAATGCATTTAGGGTTCGTAAATTTGGGTTCTTTTAGCAGTTCATATATTGGAGGTTTTCTTTATTTAGGGTTCATAAATTTGGGTTCTTTTAGCAGTTCATATATTGAAGGTTTTCTTTATTTAGGGTTCATAAATTTGGGTTCTTTTAGCAGTTCATATATTGGGGGTTTTTTATTTAGGGTTCATAAATTTGGGTTCTTTTGGCAGTTCATATATTGGAGGTTTTTTTATTTAGGGTGTTCGTAAATTTGGGTTTTTTTAATTAAGAGTTCATATATTTGGGGTTTTATTTGATATTCAATATTTTTATCAAACAAATGTTGTAACAGTGTTTAATATAGATTGAGGGTAAAATGATCATTTTTGACATTCAAACTATTTACTTAGCATAACAACCGAACAACAATTTATCTCTTATCATATAGACAACTTTATCGATACAGGCAACTTTATTCATACAAGTCTTAATACAAAACGAACCAAACAGTCCCTTAATGGAAAACCTATTAAACAACCCCTAACATAGACTAGTTAGGCCCAAAGGCGTAGATACCACGATTAAGAAAAAAAAATACCCCCATATTACCCTTCATAGGACATGAGGTCAAGGATAACGCAACACATTGCACAGACGAGTCCCAAACATATTGCATATATTTGTTTATTATATTTCTTAATTAGTTTAAGGTAATTATTTAGTTTAGTTATTATTTTTCAGTTTTATAATTAGATTATGATTATTATTAGTTTTCTTTAGATAATTATTTTATTAATTAGTTTTTATAGTTGGTTTAGAATTAGGATTAGTTTGAATTTAAGTTTCATAGTTATCTTTGATCTAGTTTAGATTATAAATAGGCTTTGATGTTTTCAGTATTGGTAGGAGGATTATTGATCCATAAAGTTATTTTAGAGTTTTATCCATGTTTTGAGAGTTCTCATTTAATTTCTAATAATAGTTATTGAAGGTGTAGGAGAAGGTAGAAGACAAGCGATGGGGGATCTTATCTTGGCTATATTTTATTGTACCCATTTGTGGTTGTATATTGTTGCTTACTAACCACAAGGGTTGTGGCATACTGGTTGAGGACCCGGGAGATATGGTGGAATATCCCATCTGCCCGGGGTTCGAATCCAGGCATACACAACAATTGTGGCTACTGAGTTTATTAGAGGACTGATGTATTGCGGTCATAATTTGCCAGGATTAGTCCAGGCATAGCCTAATATTATTGCTTACTTCTAACTTGGTTTTTTTTTTTTTTTTGTTTTTGTTTTTGTTTTAATTTCATTGCTTTTCACACTGGACCTCATGTATGAAAAGCAATAAACTAACCAACAACAGAACCAATGATGATTTTTGTAAAAAGTATATTTATATTTGTTTCTTATAGTCAAATGATGCCACTGTTTGAAAAAATTTATGGGTTTGTCTTTGGTTAGATAATGTTTTTATTTGAAGATTAAAATAGGATGTAGATTGATTCTTCTTACATGTGAAACAGCTTAAAATTCATAACAATTGTCCGGGAGAGCTAGACGATGTGGTGAGTCAGTTAGAGGAAGCCACTGGTTCGGTGGTGGTTGGTCGAATTGGTCGAACCGTAATCATATATAGACCCAGCCTAACAAAACTAAAAGCAGAAGAGAAAAAGAAGCAGGCTCTCAAGATTTTCCTCAAAAGAAAAGCAGCATTTAAGTCATCATATCAGGTTGTTTGCTATTCCATTTTTCTCATTCACATATGATTTATAATATAAATCTGAGGGGTTGTTTGGTTCAGGCTGAGGAATGAAAACATGAATGGAAATGAAAATGAGAAACTCCTGCTTTTCATTCCCATCAGTTCAACCAAGAATGAAAATTTGGGTTTATTGGGGAATGAGCCTAGGGGTGAACATTTGGCCCGAACCGGTTTGGAACCGGAACCGGAAAAGCAAGATTCTTAGGACCGATAACCGGACCGTATAGGCAATACCGGTGCCGGTGCCGGTCCCGGTCCGGGTTTTCTAGTCAAAAACCCGGATGGAACCGATTATTAATCCATTTTGTTTTAATACCAAATCAACCGACAAAAATCATACTCTAATTTTTTTAAATATTCATAGTTTATTATTTATAACAATCTCAAAATATTCAAAGTTTAATACCAAATCAAGTGTAAAGTAATCACAAAATATTCAAAATCAAATCAACCAACAAAAATCATACTTTAACTTTCCAATGTCATCTACTTTGTTTAAAGCTTTTGCAATCTCTATATAAACACAAAACCGAAAAGATTGTTAGTATTTAATAAAAAGTAATACTCGTTTCAAAATAGAACAATAATTGAACTGAAAAAAAATCTGAAAAAAATCCAAAGTTATATCATCGTCCTTCAAAATGTCGTCGATGTCGTCTATTATCGGCTTTTTTTGTTACGAAAAATATACTTTGTAAACTTTGAAAGGTCATTATATATATTAGAAAACATAATAAATTGATTAAATTGTCACTTAAAATTCCGGGCCGGTCCCGGTTAATTACCTGAAAAATTGGCACCGAACCCGGGTTGGAACCGGAACCGAAAATGGAGGATTTGAAGAATTGAAAACCGGACCGGTTGGACTATACCGGTGCCTGTCCCGGTTCGGTCCCGGTCCGGGCCGGTTCTTACCGGTCAAATGCTCACCCCTAAATGAGCCCATTATATAAAAGGAAATTTATCAAAATAGCATTTTTTTTACTTGTGGTTTCACCAAATAACCAAATTTTCCCAAAAGTTACCAAAAATTGCCATTAGGTTTGCTTATTAGGGGTGTAGAGGAAGGTTCAAATGAGAACTTTGCATTTTTAAAGGAACAAAGGGACTTTTGTGGATCACATATGATGTAGGTCTCACGTAATATTAAATCATTTATGATTTAATATGAATTAATATTAAATCATAAATGATTTAATATTATGTGGGACCCACATAATATGTGGTCCACAATTTGTTCTTTTGTTCCTTTAAGATGGGGTGATTCTCATTTGATCCCTCCCCTAGGGGTGTAATCGAACCGAGACAGCTCGTGAGATACTCGAGATCGACTCAGAAAGTATTCGAAATCGACTCGTGAATTGTCGAGCTCGAGCTACTCGAGTAGATAATCGATGAGTCGAGTTCGAACTATAAATTACTCGGCTCGAGCGGCTCACGAGAGCCTTATCGAGCTTTTATAAAATTACAATAATATCCCATATATGTGTATATATTAGATTATCGAGCGAGTCGAGTGAGCCTTATCGAGCTTTCTATAAAATTACAATTAATATTTATGTTGTTATGCGTTTTTTAAGGAGTTTTTTGCAAAAATAGGGTTGTTTTAAAAAAGCTTTGTAAAAATAAGGTTGTTTCAATTTCTTTTGTAAAAATAGGGTAGTAGACCCCACAATTATTTTAAATTCAATCCCTTTTAATCTGATAATAAATTCTAGTTACACCCGTATCTTCTTTTTAGTTATTATATTATACCCTCATTATATATTTTGTATAAATTTAGTAATTGTAAATAGATAACTAAAACTAATTTATTATATTTTTATTAAAAATATCTCATCAATACTTTTGATGACACCCTTTTATTTTTTATTATATTTTTGTTATATTTTATGTATAAGTTTAATTATTATAAATAAATAGTTAATACCAATATTAAATATTATTTGCATTTACATAATTTTTAATTACATTTATTGATGTATAAAATCAAATCAACTAAAATATTTAAAATATGTTTTTAATTCCAGATAAATTGTTGTTTATATGTTTTTAATTCAAAATAAAGGTAAAAATAAAATCACAATAATATTCAATATTGGTATCCATTTCAATGAATTAATAAAATCTTTTAAATAAAGTAATTTGTCAAAACTAATAATAAAAAAAGCTAATGGTAAAAGATTTATTAAAAAAAATTGAAAATACAATATACATATAACAGGTCTAGATATGTTTGCTTTTATTTATCCTAAAATCTCCTAAATATTTATGTAAGATATGTTTGCTTTTATTTATCCTAAAATCTCCTAAATATTTATGTAATCTCCTTTACGCAATTCAAAATTCAAACTTATAGTAATTTTAAAATAAAGATGTTGAATAAAGATTTTAATTAAAAAATATTAGTAAATAATGTAATTGACAAGACAATGATGTGTAAAAACCATTTAATTAAAAAGAAAAATAATAAAAAGATATATAAAAAATACGACAAATATGCAATATAAAAATAAAGAAAAGAAAATGGTGTAATTGAAATTTGTTTAAAAAGTTAAGGGGTTGAAGTTGCAAAGGTGTTTAACCTTTTGGATTGAAATTTGTTTAAAAAGTTAAGGGTTAAAGTTATAACAATGTCTAATTTTAGAAACACCCCTATTTTTACAAAAGAAATTAAAACAACCCTATTTTTACAAAAAAAACTCGTTTTTTAAGACACGAGCGAGTCGAGTCGAGCTCGAAAGTGTCGATACCTGTCACGAGCTCGAGCTTGAAAATTTAGGCTCGATCGAGTTCGAGTCGAGTATCGAGCTGCGAGTTTGAGAGTCGAGTCGAGCACAAGCTTGGCACTGTGTCGGCTCGACTCGGCTCGATTACACCCTAGGTTTGCTATTGCGAAAAGGGTGAAAATGTGAAGAAAAAAAAAGTTTCCGAACTAGGTTAGGGACCAAATATGTAAAATTTGGTCTAGGTTCGCAATATCAACTTGGAAAAATGTAATTTCCAAAATTTACATATTTGGTCTCTGAAATTGCAAACCTAGTTTAGAAACTTCTTTTTTTACATTTTCACCCATTTGCAATTGCAAACCTGGCGGCTATTTTGATAACGTTTGGGGGGAAAATGGCTATTCGGTAAAACTACAAGTAAAAAATGGCTATTTTAGCGAATTTCCATTGTATAAAACTAAACAATTTCTTTTATTATCATTCTAATTGACTAGTGCTTATTGCTTAATACCACCTAAAACTTACTTGGGTTTTTGATTATCTTCATTCAGGGGCAAAAGCTTAGTAGAGGACAATCGAATAGAAGTCGAGATTTTAGTAAGTCTTGAAGAGGGTGGAATCGTGTATAACGTGGGTTCTTCAAATTGTGCTCGAAATGCTTGCAGTCAAATTCTTCGAGTTTAGTTGTGTAGGCTTGTTGATGTTCTTTGATATATATCTTTATAGAGATAAAAATCACTCAAATGTTACAATCAATCCTAATGAGATTTATCTTTTAAGTTAGGGTTCAAGTCGTACATCTTACATGTATTATTTCGTTATGTGAAACAATATATGTAATTATGTAAACTAATTTTGCCTAAGCGGGATGTAAAGGATTTGAAGCCTTTGTTTTTTATTAGAGAATTTTGCTGAAATGGCCATTCTGGGACATGAAATAGCGAAAATAGCCATTTAGTACGCTAAATGGCGTAGTCCAAATTTTCCCCATTTTTTGCAAAAAACGTCCCTGACTACACCAAATATGGACTACGCCATGGCGTAGTCAGTCCCTCGACTTTGAAAAATTGGCAAAAATGGCCCCTGGACTTGAAAGTATGGAAAGACAGTTTGAAAAATGACAATTTGGTCCCTGTAGTATACTACGCCATGGCGTAGCAACATATAGCGTAGTCGTCATTTTGAAAAGTTGGCAAAAATGGCCCCTGGACTTGGAAGGGCTTTGATTAAGAATTAAAAATTACAAAATGGCCCCTAGACCTTACTACGCCACGGCGAAGTGGCCAGTTTGAAAAATTGGCAAAAATGGTCCCTGGACTTGGAAGGTTTTTTAGTAAGAATAAAAAATGACATTTTGGCCCCTGGACCTTACTACGCCATGGCGTAGTACCATTTGGCGTAGTGGTCAAAGATACCCTGGAATATGCTCTTTGACCGACCTTGAAACTTTGAAAAATTGGCAGGAAAGGTCCCTACGCCATGGCTTATACTGTTTTGGCGTAGTTCTTTTCTGAAATTTGACCGATTAGACATTTAATAGGGTAGCTGAGCAATTAATAGGGTAGCTGAATGGTTTGGGAAGCGAGAAATCACGGGTGCTACTCTTATTTTCCTTATAAATTGATGGTTGTGGTCCACACCATCCATTGCTATCACTTTCCTTTGTTCTTGAATTTTTGTTGCTTCAAAAACGACAAGAATTTTGCAATCCACGTCAAAAGCCGAGTTTTTTTTCAAGCTCACGCGCCTTCAAGAATTTTGCAATCCACGTCAAAAGCCAGTAATACACGTCAAAATATGGAATTTCCACACCCACAAGCAACGGTAAGTCTTTTCGTTTTAAATTCAATAAATTTTATTTTTATATCATTGCAATCATAATTAGTTATAGAGAATTTTGCTGAAATAGCCATTTTGGGAACCAAAATTGCAAAAATAGCCATTGACAACGCCAAAGTGGACTACGCCATGGCGTAGTCAAACTTTGACCGATTTTTTGCAAAAAAGTCCCTGACTACGCCAAAAATGGACTACGCCATGGCGTAGTCAGTCCCTGGACTTTGGGAAATTGTCAAAAATGGCCCCTGTACTTGAAAGTATGGAAATAAAGTTTGAAAAATGACAATTTGGTCCCTGTAGTATACTACGCCATGGCGTAGTAACTTATGGCGTAGTTGCCATTTTGGGAAATTGGCAAAAATGGCCCCTGGACTTGAAAGTATGGAAAGATAGTTTGAAAAATGACAATTTGGTCCCTGTAATATACCACGCCACGGCGAAGTGGCCAGTTTGAAAATTTGGCAAAAATGGCCCATGGACTTGGAAGTGTTTTGAGTAAGAATTAAAAATGACATTTTGGCCCCTGGACTTAATTTTTTTTAATAAACTTTTTTTATATAATTAATGTTATAATTAAAAATGACACTTTTATAATTAATTTTATAATTAAAAATGACACTTTTATAATTAATTAATTTTATAATTAAAAATGACATTTTTATAATTATTTATTTGAACCTTAAGGATTTCGATTTTTTTAATAAACTTTTTTTTATACTCATATTAAAACCGAAAATACAATATTTAAACCGAAAATACAATATTAAAAACAATAATCGCAACATACATTTAAATACTACAAACAATAATTTAAACCGAAAATCTAGTGCGGATAAATATTTTGACAAGAGATGATCCAGTCAGCCTTCTTGTTGATTTCTGCCTCTAGATATGTGTAGGTTTCTTTGATGTCATTAATCTCCGCCTCATCTATACGTAATTCATGTTGTAGTACTTTTAGTTTGCGTTTTTTTTCATCAAATAGCGCATGTTTTTCTAGTTGAATCTTCCGGTTGTTTTTCCATAACTCTGCCAACCTTTCAATTTCTTCGTCTGCCTCTTTACACGATGCCTTGAGCTTTGAAGGCATGACTTGAGTTGCCGGAGGGTTTGAGTCTCGGTTGAATAAAAAGCTCTCGTCATAGGTTGACGGGGTATCTCCGTTATGTGAACGCCTATAGTTTCGCCATGCGGCATCGTATTCTAGCTCTTCATCATGTGTTATTGCATGATGGGCCCTAGTTTTTCCAATCTGTCTCCACTCCTCGTCCGTTTCAGGCGCTTTCCATCTAAGCCTGAACCTTCCATCATTCAGCTGTTTTTTATTGGCTGAGCCTGAAGAAGGTCCAGACTCATCAACCGATCTCTTGCTGTAGCGGCGGTTTCCAGACATTGGTTAAATGTAGTAAGTTAGAGATTGCAAGTAATTTCTTCAACATATCACGTATTTATAGTTGCGATATTCGTCACGAGATAGTTAGACGTATTGGTCTACTTTTAAATGTAGTAAGTTAGAGATTGGAAGTATTGACTACTTTTTCAGACGAATCTGTCATAACTTTTCAGCCGAATCTTGACTACTTTTTTCAGACGAATCTGTCATAACTTTTCAGCCGAATCTTGACTACTTTTTCAGACGAATCTGTCATAACTTTTCAGCCGAATCTTGACTACTTTTTTCAGACGAGCTTCCGTCAGGTACGCCAAGGCAATTACGCCATGGCGTAGTACCAGAGTTTTGGGGACTAAATGTGGCAGCATTTTAAAGTTCATGTGCTAGCGGGTATTTTTTTAAAACTTCACCACTATAAATAAATGGTCCTTGAGAAGTTCCAACACACACACAAATTTGTTATCTACCATTTCATTCCTTTTATAACACTTCGTAAATTTAGCTAACACACACACAAACCATGTCCGGAAACAACCGATCTGGCAAGAAGAAATCAGCTTCCAAGGCTGGAAGTTCTCGATCTGCACCCTTACGACAATTGAATGATGGAATGTATAGGCGTACCTGGCATGTGCCCGCAACAGAAGAGGAGTGGGCAATGCATGGGAGAACTTTTGCCGACGAACCAATAACCGATGAAGAGCGTGTCGACTGGGAAGACGCATACTATAACTACACGGAGACATCTCCATACAATGAACCACAAATGTTTTCTTCCAGGTTTTTATACCCTGACCCAAACCCTCCGGCATCACAAGTAATGCCGGCGAAATTGAAGGCAGCGGTTAACGAGGCGAACCGGGAGATCGTAGCGCTTGGGGAGAAATGGAATAAGAACAGGGAAATACAACTTCAAAAAGAGGCGGTGATTAACCAAAGTAAAGCAGAGCTTGCAATCCTAGAGCAAACAATTAGTACAGAGGAGATGTTGGTAAAGGAAATCAAAGAAGAATATGATGTTCTTGAGGACCAGATCAACGAAAAGGCTCAGTGGATCATCCAATGCCAAGACATCTATCCTCACTAAATGTCTCCTAATTGAATGTTTGTTTTAAGATGTTTGCACTGTAACATTTTCCATTGTTTAAGATGTTTTTTAAGATGTTTTTGAAGATGTTTTTTAAGATATTTTTTAAGATGTTTTTTAGTGTTGTGATATTTCAAATTTGATAAAACAATAATTAATATTATAACAAGTGAATATTATAATAAAAATTTGCAATAACGTTAACTTTATTCAAAAACATTATAATAGTTAACAAACACTTGAAACAGTCAACTAAAAATCAGGAACAAACTTTGGCAGCTAAATATCAATATTAAGGTCAATACTATTATAGTCCAAAGTTCCATGTGGTTCCAACGACGTTGATGACTGAGACTGCCTTCTTTGGCTACCTGAAGGCCTTCTTGTAGGCTCGCTTGATGCAGCAGGAGTTGGGCAGTTTGTACGATTATGACCGGTTTGGCCACACCTACTACACTTTCTCTGTATTCGACCTTCACCACGAGATGGCCTTCGATCGTTGTTACGGGGTCTGCCCACTGGGTTACTTGTTATTAGGGGTGGATAGACTGGTTGTAGAGGGGTATCTGGAGACAACCATGTTGAAGTAGGTCCAACAGGAAGAATTACGTCTTCATATGTTTGCCGGTATACTAAGGCATAAAAAAAGGCTGAAGCCAAATGGCTACAATCTGTATATCCGAGATGTCTTGCAACGGTGATGGCATGACCGCAAGGTAACCCAGATAATTGCCATTTTTTACATGTACATTCATTTGTACGCATATCGACTTTTGCATCCCTATGACCATCTCGAACCTCATACCAACCATCTACAATGCCGTATACGTTCCATCTTGTAGACTTACCCATCCTCCTTTGGATCTTGGCTTGCACCCACGGTGTTAGACTGTGAAGCATTTGCTCTACAAAAATGTGAAATATATGTTAGGATTTATATATTTTTATTTTTATTTATTTATTTAAAACATTATCATCTTAGGAACCTCCTTTTTGTCGGCGTAGAAAGTACCACCGTTGTTGAAAATCTCTGAAGTAATCCATAAGCATGACTATCGATAATCTGCGGGCAAAACGGGACAACGCATTCACCGATTCTGCACTATTGGAGGTCATAATATTGAACCGAACACCAGGAAAAGATGCCCTCGACCACTTATCCGGGCCAAGTTCATCCATTAATTGAGCTCCTGCAGCTACATGGAGTCGTAGAGCATTCATGTTTCGGTTGAACTCATATTCCGTATAGGCTTTGCATGCCTTCCAAAATTGATATTTATAGTGTTTTATGTTTGCGTCCCTCGTTTTGACGTTCATCTTGAGATGCCGACAACATAGAGCGTGATGGGCCGTTGGGAACACGGTACATGTCGGCCCTTATTGCCGCAGCCCGATCGGACATAAACACCAAACCAGGCAGATCTCCAATACATTCCCTCAACTTTTCTAGAAACCAGGTCCACTCGTCGTTGTCTCAGATTTATCTACTCCGAAAGCAATTGGCACAATGTTGTTATTTCCATCCATGGCAACGGCCAGGAACATTGTACCCAAGAATCGTCCCTTTAGATGTGCAACGTCTATTATAAGCACACGCCGCAACTTTGTCTTGAAAGAGACGATCTGCAAATCGTAATGCAGTTAGTGTATCAAAATTATATAGTTTATAATATGTAAAGAATTGACAGAATTACGCGTACCGCGGGGCGAAGGGCAGCAATACACTTTTCAAATCATCCTTCTGAATCTGTCTTTATTCTGGTGAAGCTACCTGGATTTTGGTGCTCCAAGTTATATAAGAACAGAGGCAGTCGGCTGAATGAGTCCTCAGGGGTGCCCCCCCCATTCGTATGGCACTCCATCTAGCACGCCAACCTTGGTGGTAGCCAATCTTAACACCGTACATCTCTTGTAGATCACTAATTATGTCTTTTGGTCGACATGTCCTGCTAGCATCTAGAAATTTATGTTTTAGTATACTACCCAAGATCTTTGTGTTCGCTTGATGGTGGCGAGGGATTAATTGGGTCTCGGAACAAGTGTGTACGTCCACTAACTTTCTTATTTGGAACATCTTGTTTGGCCCTCCTACGGGGTATGCCGTCATACGCCAAGAACAATCATTTTCACGACATTTAACCCCGTACCTGGTTTTTGAAGATCTCGATGTTTGATACTGGAAGCCCTCTTCAAGAAACTTTCTTCCCAACTCTACAATCATCTCGTTTTTCGTGTCGAACGTCTGGTTTATTGCTATTCTGTAACTACGATTATAAGACACGGGGTCCTTAGTTGTGACATACGACTCTGGAGTTTCAAGAGGAGAAGGCATATCAAATAGATCATTTATAATTTCATTTGAATTATTGGCAGGAGTCACCCTTTCTGCAGCTGCTTCGTCTTCATCCGTATCAGTCATGTCAAAAACAAAACCTTCATCTTCAGCAAACCCAACAAAACGACTTTTTTCTTCTTCATCGTCTTCTTCTTCATCACCCACTTCTTCTTCTTCTTCTTCTTCTTCTTCTTCTTCTTCTTCTTCTTCTTCTTCTTCTTCTTCTTCTTCTTCTTCTTCTTCTTCTTCTTCTTCTTCGTCTTCAACGTTGGAACTACAACCGACATCACCTCTACCGTACACTGGATAATCAACATGCACATAAAGTGTAGGCGGACTCTCGCACCCCGACGCATAATTCATGAACCAACGAGCACATTCATCGTCAGATATCTGATAAATTTCGCCATTTGTCTTGTGCACTATCTTCATTTCACTGCCATCATTATCGAAGTTAAATTTTTTTACAGTAACCGGCCAGCTTAAATTGTGTAATGTTTTTGGGCAATAGTACCTGAAATTTACTTTGTGGACCTGAGGGAAGGTATTCCCACCCATCGTTTGTAAACTCCCATTTACCACCGGAACGAAGATATACTTTAACTTTTTCCATGAGGGATGGTGTGGTAACTGAGAAAAGAGCGATGTGTTGGTGGAGGGTGTGGTAACTGAGAAGAGAGCGATGTGTTGGTAGAGGGTGTGGTAACTGAGAAGAGAGCGATCTGTTGGTGGAGGGTGTGGTAACTGAGAAGAGAGCGGTGTGTTGGAGAAAAGCACCACCTGCTTTCCTTTTAAAGACCCATTAAATTGCAGTTACAACCCTTAACTTTGTTTCATTGAAAATTTTGGTCCTTTGTAAAGAGAAAGTAGGACGACCATGTGCTTTCTGTTCCACATGTGATAAGAGGATGTGCCATGTGATATATGAAAAAGTTTTTTATTCGTCTGACAAAGTAGGACGACCATGTCCTTTTGTGTCGCCTTAGGGCGCTTTGGAGTCGGCGTCGTATCCGGTTGTTTTGTAAACGGAGTAGTCACATATTGACTTGGTACCCTCTCTCGTTTATCCTTGACCACCGGTGTTGTCTCAACTGTGATGCTGGACGGCGGCCGGTATACTTGTAGTCCAGGCTTCGACGGCCCAGCTTGCTCATCACCAAATAACGACCGTTCAACAGTTGCGAACGGCTCGAACGATGAGCCGAAATCATCAAGCGTAACCTACAAAATAAGATGAATTGTTTTTAGTTAATTTAAAAAAAAAACCAAACTTTTTTACTTACATTAGGCATGTAGGGGATAGGGGCGGTGGAGTACGGCAGCTGTTGTTCCCCCAAGCTCGACTGGGGTACATAAAGTCCTAGCTCCGTAGCAACTGACGTACCCTATTAAATCAATATCGATCATTACCAAGTAAAATATTACAAATCCCGATATAGATAGGTTTTAATACTACGTATTTAACTTACAAGAAAATTAGAGGGGGTCGGTGACATGTATGAAGATAAGGGCATACTCATGATTGCCGGCTGGGCTGGATACTGGGAGTACCCCAAATGGTCACCGCTTGTGCCCTTAGAAAGAAGGTTGTTAAATACCACAAAATGGGGTAAAGAAAGAGTTAAATGATTGCAATATAACCATGTTTCATAACTTACCTGCTGCGGATAACAAGAGGCCGGAGCCGAGAACATGGCTGATCCGGACGGCGTAGATCGGGAGGGTTGGCCCCCCATCTAAAAAAAATATGCAAATGTTGTTTAGTAAACACATTAAAACAATTTTAGTCCAAAAGGTTAAACGAATAACTTACATTCATCCTTTCAATCTGCAACTCCAACTCCTTGATCCTTGCACTATAGTCCTCATTTATTTTTATTTGATCGGCATTTATTATCTTTTGCTGGTCATAGTGGGGAAACAAATCTCTATCTACTCGCTCCTGGTGATAATAGAAATCATAGTATACCTCATTCAACCTTTGCCGATCCAAACTGTCTCATTGGGAATCAAATGAGTCCGCATACGGCTCATAATGTCCACGTGAGTTCCAATCGTCATGGCGGATATAGTCCGAAAAGGGTGGCGTAGCCCCACGGACTAAACTGGGGGAATGGGGGCGGTCCACCTCCATAGACGAGTGGGATCCATTGCCGGAGCCGGAACCATTGCCGGAGCCAGATGGGGAGGGAGAGCCTTGCGTACGTCGGGGCCTCTTCGATGCTCGAAGGCCCTCATGGCTCTCGAAGTAAGCATGGCTATCCCTATACCAATCCGTTTGCTGCTCCGACGGATAAGCTACAAGAGGATAGTGTGGGCGCCGCCCTTCCTGGAAAATTGAAAACATAACACGTTAAGCAAATCATAGTCTTAATTACCATAAATAGACTTCCAAATACACACAAAAACATACCTCTTGACACTCAAGGAACTCAAGGCAGGCACTTATATTCAAATTATGGTTCCTGGTCCAACGAACCCCCCTAGGGGACGCGTCGGAGCATGTAAACCATTGTCGGGAGATTGGAAACACCTCCACGATCCATATCTACAAACATACAACAACACATAAATGTATGAACATTATCATAAAGGAAACACATTTCAAATTAATAATTATCTAACCTTTAGGGCATATGCAAAACCCGTAATCAACATCTTGTTGTGTTGGTCGCGTCGAGCCCAAGCACGATTCAACTGCTTGTAGGTCGGTTCCCATGTGTAGCTTCCCCATGGATAGCGATTAAATGTTGTAAAACGCTCCACGATATTAAATAGATCGAGATTAACTAACTGGGAAACCTGACGTCCAACTAATACCGCTTCCATCATCCCTAGTAAGCAGACTCGGACAGCATCCTCGTCGCTTATTGAGTTTGTAAAATTCGTGAGCACAGGGACCTACATATTGAGTTTGTCAAATTCGTGAGTTAAAACCATGATTTATTATAACATTTTAAAGGGGTCTATTAATTAAAAATTTGTATATTAATTAAACAGTTGTATATAACATTTAGTGTCGGTGTTTTTCGATTTTATTGATAGTCGTTCATCAATATTTCATCATTCGAAAATAATGGCAGTTCCACTGTTGGATTTCCAGGTAGTATGGGAATCACGTGGATTACTTAAGTCCTTACAACCGTTGGGCTATTTACACCCGTTTGACAAAATCTTTCAGTGTTATGCAATTATTTCGTTTAACGAAATACGATTGAACGCTTTCGTTGGGGTGGAAGTGTGACTTCCAAAATTTATTATAACATTTTTAAGGGGTCTATTAATTAAAAATTTGTATATTAATTAAACAGTTGTATATAACATTTAGTGTCGGTGTTTTTCGATTTTATTGATAGTCGTTCATCAATATTTCATCATTCGAAAATAATGGCAGTTCCACTGTTGGATTTCCAGGTAGTAGGGGAATCACGTGGATTACTTAAGTCCCTACAACCTTAGAGCTATTTACACCCGTTTGACAAAATCTTTCAGTGTTATGCAATTATTTCGTTTAACGAAATACGATTGAACGCTTTCGTTGGGGTGGAAGTGTGACTTCCAAAATTTATTATAACATTTTTAAGGGATCTATTAATTAAAAATTTGTATATTAATTAAACAGTTGTATATAACATTTAGTGTCGGTGTTTTTCGATTTTATTGATAGTCGTTCATCAATATTTCATCATTCGAAAATAATGGCAGTTCCACTGTTGGATTTCCAGGTAGTAGGGGAATCACGTGGATTACTTAAGTCCCTACAACCGTAGGGTTATTTACACCCGTTTGACAAAATCTTTCAGTGTTATGCAATTATTTCGTTTAACGAAATACGATTGAACGCTTTCGTTGGGGTGGAAGTGTGACTTCCAAAATTTATTATAACATTTTTAAGGGGTCTATTAATTAAAAATTTGTATATTAATTAAACAGTTGTATATAACATTTAGTGTCGGTGTTTTTCGATTTTATTGATAGTCGTTCATCAATATTTCATCATTCGAAAATAATGGCAGTTCCACTGTTGGATTTCCAGGTAGTAGGGGAATCACGTGGATTACTTAAGTCCCTACAACCCTAGAGCTATTTACACCCGTTTGACAAAATCTTTCAGTGTTATGCAATTATTTCGTTTAACGAAATACGATTGAACGCTTTCGTTGGGGTGGAAGTGTGACTTCCAAAATTTATTATAACATTATTAAGGGGTCTATTAATTAAAAATTTGTATATTAATTAAATAGTTGTATATAACATTTAGTGTCGGTGTTTTTCGATTTTATTGATAGTCGTTCATCAATATTTCATCATTCGAAAATAATGGCAGTTCCACTGTTGGATTTCCAGGTGGTAGGGGAATCACGTGGATTACTTAAGTCCCTACAACCATAGAGTTATTTACACCCGTTTAACAAAATCTTTCAGTGTTATGCAATTATTTCGTTTAACGAAATACGATTGAACGCTTTTGTTGGGGTGGAAGTGTGACTTCCAAAATTTATTATAACATTTTTAAGGGGTCTACTAATTAAAACTTTGTATATTAATTAAACAGTTGTATATACTAATTAGTGTCGGTGTTTTTCGATTTTATTGATAGTCGTTCATCAATATTTCATTATTCGAAAATAATGGCAGTTCCACTGTTGGATTTCCAGGTAGTAGGGGAATCACGTGGATTACTTAAGTCCCTACAACCTTAGGGCTATTTACACCCGTTTGACAAAATCTTTCAGTGTTATGCAATTCTTTCGTTTAACGAAATACGATTGAACGCTTTCGTTGGGGTGGAAGTGTGACTTCCAAAATTTATTATAACATTTTTAAGGGGTCTATTAATTAAAAATTTGTATATTAATTAAACAGTTGTATATAACATTTAGTGTCGGTGTTTTTCGATTTTATTGATAGTCGTTCATTCAATATTTCATTATTCGAAAATAATGGCAGTTCCACTGTTGGATTTCCAGGTACTAGGAGAATCACGTGGATTACTTAAGTCCCTACAACCTTAGGGCTATTTACACCCGTTTGACAAAATCTTTCAGTGTTATGCAATTCTTTCGTTTAACGAAATACGATTGAACGCTTTCGTTGGGGTGGAAGTGTGACTTCCAAAATTTATTATAACATTTTTAAGGGGTCTATTAATTAAAAATTTGTATATTAATTAAACAGTTGTATATAACATTTAGTGTCGGTGTTTTCGATTTTATTGATAGTCGTTCATTCAATATTTCATCATTCGAAAATAATGGCAGTTCCACTGTTGGATTTCCACGTAGTAGGGGAATCACGTGGATTACTTAAGTCCCTACAACCTTAGGGCTATTTACACCCGTTTGACAAAATCTTTCAGTGTTATGCAATTATTTCGTTTAACGAAATACGATTGAACGCTTTCGTTGGGGTGGAAGTGTGACTTCCAAAATTTATTATAACATTTTTAAGGGGTCTATTAATTAAAAATTTGTATATTAATTAAACAGTTGTATATAACATTTAGTGTCGGTGTTTTTCGATTTTATTGATAGTCGTTCATCAATATTTCATCATTTGAAAATAATGGCAGTTCCACTGTTGGATTTCCAGGTAGTAGGGAATCACGTGGATTACTTAAGTCCCTA
The DNA here is from genome assembly GCA_036898165.1 of Silybum marianum. Lineage (NCBI taxonomy): Eukaryota > Viridiplantae > Streptophyta > Magnoliopsida > Asterales > Asteraceae > Silybum > Silybum marianum. Next base: position 4,927,232 of record CM072540.1, on the reverse strand, counting down.
CAACCCCAGGGCTATTTACACCCGTTTGACAAAATCTTTCAGTGTTATGCAATTATTTCGTTTAACGAAATACGATTGAACGCTTTCGTTTGGGTGGAAGTGTGACTTCCAAAATTTATTATAACATTTTTAAGGGGTCTATTAATTACAAATTTGTATATTAATTAAACAGTTGTATATACTAATTAAAACAGATAAATATTAATTAAACAAATAAATATTAATTTAAACAGATATATATTAATTAAAACAGATAAATAATAATTAAACAGTTGTATCTTAAATTAACAGGTATATTCTAATTAAAACAGATAAATATTAATTATACAGATATATATTAATTTAAACATATATATATATATATATATATATTAATTAATTAAAACAGATAAATACTAATTAAAACAGATAAATATTAATTAAACAGTTGTATATTAAATAAACAGGTATATTCTAATTAAAACAGATAAATATTAATTAAACAGATATATATTAATTTAAACAGATATATATTAATTAAAACAGATAAATACTAATTAAAACAGATAAATATTAATTTAAACAGATAGATACTAATTAAACAGATATATATTACTTTAACCAGATAAATATTAATTAAACAGGTATACACTAATTAAAACAGATATATATTAATTTAACAGATATATATTAATTAAAACAGAAAGTTAAGAATTTTTTTTAAAAAAAATCAGAATGTTAACAATTTTTTTTATAAAAACAGAAAGTTAAGAATTATTTTTTTTTAAAGATTTTTTTTTTAAAAAAACAGAAAGTTTTTAATTTTTTTTTAATATGGAGACTGTTTTTATTTGCTTTTATTTTTCACAAAAAATCATAAAATTACCCTAAATCTTTAAAAAACACAGAAACTTAAAAAAAAATTACAAATCAGAAAATTATGAAAAATATTTATCAAAATTCTCAACTAAATTTGCTTTTTCCAAAAATCGAAATTTAAAAATAATAAATATTTTTTATGTTAAAAAACATAAAATATTCTGTTAAAAAACAGAAAACTTAAAAAACAGAAACTTAAAAAAAATATTTTATAAAAAACAGAAACTAGATATTTTTTTAAAAACAGAAAATTCTCAACTAAAATTCTCAAGAAATTATGATTGCAACGATAAACTTATGAAAAATGATAAGAAAATTAAGAATGCATGATATAAATATTAAGAATGCATCATAATTTAAAAACAATTAACTAATGTACCATTATATAACTAATTATGATTGCAACGATATAAAAATAAAATTTATTGAATTTAAAATGAAATAACTTACCGTTGCTTGTGGGTGTGGAAATTCCATATTTTGACGTGTATTACTCGATTTGACGTGGATTGCAAAATTCTCGAAGGCGCGTGAGCTTGAAAAAAAAACTCGGCTTTTGACGTGGATTGCAGAATTTTTGTCGTTTTTGAAGCAACAAAGTTTCAAGGAGAAAAGAAAGTGATAGCAATTGATGGTGTGGACCACAACCATCAACTTATAAGGGAAAAAAAGAGTAAACCCGTGATTTCTCGCTTCCCAAACAATTCAGCTACCCTATTAAATGCTCAGCTACCCTATTAAATGTCTAATCGGTCAAAAAAATCGAAAGAACTACGCCAAAAAGGTACTACGCGATGGCGTAGGGACCTTTCCTGCCAATTTTCCAAAGTTTCAAGGACGGTCAAAGAGCATATTCCCAAGGTATCTTTGACCACTACGCCAAATGGTACTACGCCATGGCGTAGTATACTACAGGGACCAAATTGTCATTTTTCAAACTATCTTTCCATACTTCCAAGTCCAGGGGCCATTTTTGCCAATTTTTTAAACTGGCCACTTCGCCTTGGCGTAGTATACTACAGGGATCAAATTGTCATTTTTCAAACTATCTTTCCATACTTTCAAGTCCAGGGGCCATTTTTGCCAATATCCCAAAATTGCAACTATGCCATAAGTTACTACGCCATGGCGCGTAGTATACTACAGGGACCAAATTGTCATTTTTCAAACTTTATTTCCATACTTTCAAGTACAGGGGCCATTTTTGACAATTTCCCAAATTCCAGGGACTGACTACGCCATGGTGTAGTCCATTTTGGCGTAGTCAGGGACTTTTTTGCAAAAAAATAAGTCAAAGTTTGACTACGCATGGCGTAGTCCACTTTGGCGTAGTCAATGGCTATTTTTGCAATTTTGGTTCCGAGAATGGCTATTTCAGCAAAATTCTCTTAGTTATATAATGGTACATGAGTTAATTGCTTTTAAATTATCATGCATTCTTAATTTTATTTATACAATTCATTTTTCATAAGGTTATCATGCATTCTTAATTTTCTGTTTTTAATTAATATTTTTTTTAACTTTCTGTTTTTAAAAAAATATTTTTTTTAAATTTTATTTTTTGGAAAATATTTTTTTAACTTGAGAATTTTGATAAATATTTTTGTTAACTTTCTGATTTTTAAAAAATATTTTTTTTAAGTTTCTGTGTTTTTTAAAGATTTATTGTAATTTTGTGATTTTTTGAATTTTCGTGAAAAATAAAAACAAATAAAAACAGTCTCCATATTTAAAAAAAATTAATAACTTTTTGTTTTTAAAAAAAAAATTCTTAACTTTCTGTTTTTTTTTTTTAAATTTAAAATTTTCGTTTTTTGGAAAATATTTTTTTAAGTTGAGAATTTTGATTCATAATTTTCTTTAACTTTTTTGAAAATTTCGTTTTTAAAAAAATATTTTTTTAAGTTTATGTGGTTTTTTTAAAGATTTATTGTAATTTTGTGATTTTTTGGATATTTGTGAAAAATAAAAACAGTCTCATAATATATACCTGTTTAATTAAAAACAGTCTCATAATTAATATACACCTGTTTAATTAATATATGTTTGTCTAATATATACTTGTTTAATTAATATATGTCTGTTTTAATTAATATATTTTTGTTTAATTAATATATGTCTGTTTTAATTAATATATAACTGTTTAATTATTATATATCTGTTTTAATTAGTATATACCTGTTTAATTAATATATGTCTGTTTTAATTAATAAATATTTGTTTAATTAATATATATCTGTTTTAATTAATATGTATCTGTTTTAATTAATATATATTTGTTTAATTAATATATATTTGTTTTAGTTAATATATATCTGTTTAAATTAATATATCTGTTTAAATTAATATACAATTTTTTAATAGGAGGAATTTGCCTTTCTAGGAACAAGGCTGTCAAAAGACTGTCTTGGGGCTGCACGTGGAGGTCCAACCAAGGACCGAAGGGAGTAGTCCTAAAAAGTTCATCTCTAGCCGGAGAAACTAAAATTGCAGCCCTAATGTCCTTAATCAAGGAAATTTTATTCCTTATTGTGAGCACAGGGACCTACATATTGAGTTTGTAAAATTCGTGAGCTAAAACCATGATGTATATACAAGTTGTATCACGCTTAAGTTTTTTTTTTTGGTGGAAGTGTGACTTCCAAAAGTTATTATAACATTTATAAGCTAAAACCATGATGTATATACAAGTTATTATAACGTTCATCAATATTTCATCATTCGAAAATAATGGCAGTTCCACTGTTGGATTTCCAGGTAGTAGGGGAATCACGTGGATTACTTAAGTCCCTACAACCTTAGGGCTATTTACACCCGTTTGACAAAATCTTTCAGTGTTATGCAATTATTTCGTTTTACGAAATACGATTGAACGTTTTCATGGGGGTGGAAGTGTGACTTCCAAAAGTTATTATAACATTTTTAAGTGGTCTATTAATTAAAAAATTATATATTAATTAAACAGTTGTATATTAATTAAACAGTTATTATAACATTTTTTGTTGGTGTTTTTCGATTTTGTTGATAGTCGTTCATCAATATTTCATCATTCGAAAATAATGGCAGTTCCACTGTTGGATTTCCAGGTAGTAGGGGAATCACGTGGATTACTTAAGTCCCTACAACCTTAAGGCTATTTACACCCGTTTGACAAAATCTTTCAGTGTTATGCAATTATTTCGTTTAACGAAATACGATTGAACGTTTTCATTGGGCTGGAAGTGTGACTTCCAAAAGTTATTATAACAGTTTTAAGTGGTCTATTAATTAAAAAGTTGTATATTAATTAAACAATTATTATATTAACATTTAACTCTGACAGAAGGAGGAGTTATGGTTTAATATTTCCGGCCACATCCTTCGTTTCGGCCGAGAGGACTACTGCCTTATCACAGGGGTATCATTTGGGGTCCTACCGAACATCCCTCCCCTCCGAAAGCACAGCTTCCTAAGGAGGGTCTTTCCTGATCCTTGCGGAGAGACAGTTCATCCCGAGCCTCGTCTGCAGCTTTCCTTGGTTATTAGCACAATTAAGGATAAGATGTTAAACTTAAGCGACGAGGATGTTGTCCGAGTCTGCTTACTAGGGATAATGGAACTTGTATTCGTTGGACGTCAGGTTTCCCAGTTAGTTAATCCCGATCTATTTAATATCCAGGAGCGTTTTACAACATTTAATCGTTATCCATGGGGAAGCTACACATGGAACTGACCTACAAGCAGTTGAATCGTGCTTGGGCTCGACGCGACCAACATAACAAGATGTCGATTACGGGTTTTGCATACGCCCTAAAGGTTAGATAATTATTAATTTGAAATTTTTTTTCCTTTATGATAATGTTCATACATTTTTGTGTTGTTGTATGTTTGTAGATATGGATCGTGGAGGTGTTTCCAGTCTCCCGACAATGGTTTACATACTTCGACGCGTCCCCGGGGGGGTTCGTTGGACCAGGAACCATAATTTGAATATAAGTGTCTGTCTTGAGTTCCTTGAGTGTCAAGAGGTATGTTTTTGTGTGTATTTGGAAGTCTATTTATAATAAATTAAGACTATGATTTGCTTAACGTGTTATGTTTTCAATTTTCCAGGAAGGGCGGCGCCCACACTATCCTCTTGTAGCTTATCCGTCGGAGCAGCAAACGGATTGGTATAGGGATAGCCATGCTTACTTCGATAGCCATGAGGGCCTTCGAGCATCGAAGAGGCCCGGACGTACGCAAGGCTTTCCCTCCCCATCTGGCTCCGACAATGGATCCGGCTCCGGCAATGGATCCCACTCGTCTATGGAGGTGGACCGCCCCCAATCCCCCAGTTTAGTCCGTGGGGCTACGCCAGCCTTTTCGGACTATATCCGCCATGACGATTGGAACGCACGTGGACATTATGAGCCGTACCCGGACTCATTTGATTCCCAATGGGACAGTTTGGATCGGCAAAGGTTGAATGAGGTATACTATGATTTCTATTACCACAAGGAGCAAGTAGATAGAGATTTGTTTACCCACTATGACCAGCCAAAGATAATAAATGCCGATCAAAAAAAAAATGAGGACTATAGTGCAAGGATCAAGGAGTTGGAGTTGCAGATTGAAAGGATGAATGTAAGTTATTCGTTTAACCTTTTGGATTAAAATTGTTTTAATGTGTTAACTAAACAACATTTGCATACTTTTTTTAGATGGGGGGCCAACCCTCCCGATCTACGCCGTCCGGATCAGCCATGTTCTCGGCTCCGGCCTCTTGTTATCCGCAGCAGGTAAGTTATGAAACATGGTTATATAGCAATCATTTAACTCTTTCTTTACCCCATTTTGTGGTATTTAACAAGCTTCTTTCTAAGGGCACAAGCGGTGACCATTTGGGGTACTCCCAGTATCCACCCCAGCCGGCAATCATGAGTATGCCCTCGTCTTCATACATGTCACCGAGCCCCTCTAATTTTCTTGTAAGTTAAATAAGTAGTATTAAAACCTATCTATATCGGGATTTGTAATATTTTACTTGGTAAGGATAGGTATTGATTTAATAGGGTACGTCAGTTGCTACGGAGCTAGGACTTTATGTACCCCAATCGAGCTTGGGGGAACAACAACTGTCGTACTCCACCGCCCCTATCCCCTACATGCCTAATGTAAGTAAAAAAGTTTGGTTTTTTTTTTAAATTAACTGAAAACAATTCATCTTGTTTTGTAGGTTACGCTTGATGATTTCGAGGCATCGTTCGAGCCGTTCGCATCTGTTGAACGGTCGTTATTTGGTGATGAGCAAGCTGGGCCGTCGAATCCTGGACTACAAGTATATCGGCCGCCGTCCAGCATCACAGCTGAGATAACACCGGTGGTCAAGGACAAACGAGAGAGGGCACCAAGTCAATATGTGACCACTCCGTTTACAAAACAACCTGATACGACGCTAGCTCCAAAGCGCCCTAAGGGCAAGGGCAAGGGCAAGGGCAAGGAAGCCTCATCAACGGCAATGACGGCGGCCATGATCCTCCAAAAATACAAACAAAATCGTTTGCCCGAGATGAGGCTTCCGTTTTTGACGGCCTCGATTGACAGGACGTGGTGGGGCATGCTGCTGGGCGAGGAAGGCAATGGTGATTTCAATGGCGATGTGAGTATATAAATTTGAGTTCATTGTGTTTTTAAAAATATATCGTATTCATTCTCTAACTTCTAGCGTACCATTTACTAGCATGTGAATGCATGGGTAGGCTATACCATGCTTAGCCGTCATCAAGAAGCAGAATGGACGGTGATGAACGCCGATTTTGGGAAGTTCTTGAGTGATGGTCGTGGTGCTGACCTTGTCATCAACATGGTATCGGGGATGGCCGAAGGTTCGATATCTTGAGGCAAACTAAAACGGGTGTGTAAATTAATTTACATCAATTTTACACTTGTATTCAAACCTATCCATTATTAACTATATGTTTGGCGTTTTTTTCCAGGTCTACTGCCCGATTGTCATTGGGCATCAGCATTGGGTCCTAGGGGTTTTGACCCTTAAGGATTTCGTTATGGTTGTCTACGACAGCTTTAATAATATCCCTGCTTATTGAAAAGTCTTTGGCGAAATGATGGAAAAATGGAAAGTTGCTCTGCCTTATTTGATGTCCAAAATTCATTCGCACCGCCTTAAAAACGCCGCCAGAAAATTCAGTTATAAGTACGCTAACAATGTACCACAACAGGCTTCTAGCCGTGGAGATTGTGGAGTATTTATGAGCATGTTCCTATCCCGGCTGATTAATAATGAGGCCATAACTTCCGACGGGAATCAGGTGACAGCTGCCCAGAATTAGCGAAATTACATGGCGGAGACTTTATATCTTTATACAGATCATTATGCTACTACGACCGATTAGCGGGTTGCCCATTGTTTTTTTTGTATCACAACTAATAAAAATAAATACATACATTTTTGCTGCATCTCTGTATTTGATTTATTTCCCCCTTTTTGTCTTTGTGTAATTTTCACATGGTTGTCCTTGACACATTAAGACGAATAATTACAACCACATGGTCCTACTCCTATTTTGTCAGACGAAAAAAAAAACTTTTTCATATATCACATGGCACATCCCAGTATCACATGTGGAATAGAAAGCACATGGTCCTAGTCCTACTTTGTCAGACGAATAAAAATCTTTTTCATATATCACATGGCACATCCCAGTATCACATGTGGAACAGAAAGCACATGGTCCTAGTCCTACTTTGTCAGACGAATAAAAAACTTTTTCATATATCACATGGCACATCCCAGTATCACATGTGGAACAGAAAGCACATGGTCGTCCTACTTTGTCAGACGAATAAAAAACTTTTTCATATATCACATGTGGAACAGAAACCACATGGTCCTAGTCCTATTTTCTCTTTATAAAGGACCAAAATTTTCAATCAAACAAAGTTAAGGGTTGTAGCTGCAATTTAATGGGTCTTTAAAAGGAAGGCAGGTGGTGCTTTTCTCCAACACATCGCTCTCTTCTCAGTTACCACACCCTCCACCAACACATCGCTCTCTTCTCAGTTACCACACCCTCCTTCATGGAAAAAGTTAAAGTATATCTTCGTTCCGGTGGTAAATGGGAGTTTGCAAACGATGGGTGGGAATTCATTCCCTCCGATCCACCAAGTCAATTTCAGGTACTATTGCCCAAAAACATTACACATTTTAAGTTGGCCGGTTACTGTCAAAAAAAAAATAAACATCGATAATGATGGCGGTGAAATGAAGATAGTGCACAAGACGAATGGCGAAATTTATCAAATATCTGACGATGAATGTGCTCGTTGGTTCATGAATTACGCGTCAGTTCATGAATGTGCATGTTGATTATCCAGTGTACGGTAGAGGTGATGTCGGTTGTAGTTCCAACGTTGAAGACACACAAGAAGAAGAAGAAGAAGAAGAAGAAGAAGAAGAAGAAGAAGAAGAAGAAGAAGAAGAAGAAGAAGAAGAAGAAGACGATGAAGAAGAAAAAAGTCGTTTTGTTGGCTTTGCTGAAGATGAAGGTTTTGTTTTTGACATGACTGTTACGGATGAAGACGAAGCAGCTGTAGAAAGGGTGACTCCTGCCAATAATTCATTTGCCGGGATAAATGATCTATTTGATATGCCTTCTCCTCTTGAAACCCCAGAGTCGTATGTTACAACTAAGGACCCCGTGCCTTATAATCGTAGTTACAGAATAGCAATAAACCAGACGTTCAACACGAAAAACGAGATGATTGTAGAGTTGGGAAGAAAGTTTCTTGAAGAGGGCTTCCAGTATCAAACGTCGAGATCTTCAAAAACCAGGTACGGGGTTAAATGTCGTGTAAATGACTGTTCTTGGTGTATGACGGCATACCCGTAGGAGGGCCAAACAAGATGTTCCAAATAAGAAAGTTAGTGGACGTACACACTTGTTCCGAGACCCAATTAATCCCCCGCCACCGTCAAGCGAACACAAAGATCTTGGGTAGTATACTAAAACATAAATTTCTGGATGCTAGCAGGACATGTCGACCAAAAGACATTACTAGTGATCTACAAGAGATGTACGGTGTTAAGATTGGGTACCACCAAGGTTGGCGTGCTAGATGGAGTGCCATACGAATGGTTAGGGACACCCTGAGGACTCGTTCAGCCGACTACCTCTGTTCTTATATAACATGGAGCACGAAAATCCAGGTAGCTTCACCAGAATAAAGACAGATTCAGAAGGACGATTTGAAAAGTGTATTGCTGCCCTTCGCCCTGCGATACGCGTAACTCTGTCAGTTCTTTATATATTATAAACTATATAATTTTGATACACTAACTGCATTACGATTTGCAGATCGTCTCTTTTAAGACAAAGTTGCGGCGTGTCCTTATAATAGACGCTGCACATCTAAAGGGACGATTCTTGGGTACAATGTTCCTGGCCGTTGCCATGGATGGAAATAACAACATTGTGCCAATTGCTTTCGGAGTAGGTAAATCCGAGACAACGGACGAGTGGACCTGGTTTCTAGAAAAGTTGAGGGAATGTATTGGAGATCTGCCTGATTTGGTGTTTATGTCCGATCGGGCTGCGGGAATAAGGGCCAGTATTACAGTCGTGTTCCCAACGACCCATCACGCTCTATGTTGTCGGCATCTCAAGATGAACGTCAAAACGAGGGATGCAAACATAAAACACTATAAATATCAATTCTGGAAGGCATGCAAAGCCTATACGGAATATGAGTTCACCCGAAACATGAATGCTCTACGACTCCATGTAGCTGCAGGAGCTCAATTAATGGATGAGCTTGGCCCGGAGAAGTGGTCAAAGGCATATTTTCCTGGTGTTCGGTTCAATATTATGACCTCCAATAGTGCAGAATTGGTGAATGCGTTGTCCCGTTTTGCCCGCAGATTACCGATCGTCATGCTTATGGATTACTTCAGAGATTTTCAACAACGGTGGTACTTTCTACGCCGATAAAAAGGAGGTCCCTAAGATGAGAATGTTTTAAATATATAAATATAAATAAAAATATATAAATCCTAACATAATTTATACATTTTTGTAGAACAAATGCTTCACAATCTAACACCGTGGGCGCAAGCCAAGATCCAAAGAAGGATGGGTAAGTCTACAATATGGAACGTACACGGCATTGTAGATGGTTAGTATGAGGTTCGAGATGGTCATAGGGATGCAAAAGTCGATATACGTACAAATGAATGTACATGTAAAAAATGGCAACTATCTGGGTTACCTTGCGGTCATGCCATCACCGTTGCCAGACATCTCGGATATACAGATTGTAGCCATTTGGCCTCAGCCTTCTTTTATGCCTCAGTATACCGGGAAACATATGAAGACGTAATTCTTCCTGTTGGACCTACTTCAACATGGTTGTCTCCAGATACCCCTCTACCACCTGTCTATCCTCCCCTAATAACAAGTAACCCAGTGGGCAGACCCGTAACAAGGATCGAAGGCCATCTCGAGGTGAAGGTCGGATACAGAAAAGTGTAGTAGGTGTGGCCAAACCGGTCATAATCGTACAAACTGCCCAACTCATGCTGCATCAAGCGAGCCTACAAGAAGGCCGACAGGTAGCCAAAGAAGGCAGTCTCAGTCATCAACATCGTTGGAACCACATGGAACTTTGGACTATAATAGTATTGACCTTAATATTGATTTTTATCTGCCAAAGTTTGCTCCTGATTTTTAGTTGATTGTTTTATAAAGTTATTGTTAGCTAAACAATAATTTGATATATTAAGGATAGTGCAAACATCTTAAAAAACATCTTAAACAATGGAAAATGTTACAGTGCAAACATCTTAAAACAAACACTAAACTAGGAGACATTTAGTGAGGATAGATGTCTTGGCATTGGATGATAAATTGAGCCTTTTCGTTGATCTTGTCCTCAAGAACGTCGTATTCTTCTTTGATTTCCTTTACCAACATCTCCTTCGTACTAATTGTTTGCTTTAGGACTGCAAGCTCTGCTTTACTTTTGTTAATCACCGCCTCTTTTTGAAGTTGTATTTCCCTGTTCTTATTCCATTTCTCCCCAAGCGCTACGATCTCCCGGTTCGCCTCGTTAACCGTTGCCTTCAATTTCGCCGGCATTACTTGTGATGCCGGAGGGTTTGGGTCAGGGTATAAAAACCTGGAAGAAAACATTTGTGGTTCATTGTATTGAGATGTCTCCGTGTAGTTATAGAATGCGTCTTCCCAATCGGCACGCTCTTCATCGGTTATTGGTTCATCGACAAAAGTTCTCCCATGCATTGCCCACTCCTCTTCTGTTGCGGGCACATGCCAGGTACGCCTATACATTCCATCATTTCAATTGTCGTAAGGGTGCAGATCGAGAACTTCCAGCCTTGGAAGCTGATTTCTTCTTGCGAGATCGGTTGTTTCCGGACATGGTTTGTTGAAGGTTAGCTAAATTTACGAAGTGTTATAAAAGGAATGAAATGGTAGATAACAAATTTGTGTGTTGGAACTTCTCAAGGACCATTTATTTATAGTGGTGAAGTTTTAAAAAAAATACCCGCTAGCACCTGAACTTTAAAAAACTGCCACATTAAGTCCCCAAAACTTTGGTACTACGCCATGGCGTACTTGCCTTAGCGTACCTGACGGAAGCTCGTCTGAAAAAGTAGTCAAGATTCGGCTGAAAAGTTATGACCGATTCGTCTGAAAAAGTAGTCAAGATTCGCCTGAAAAAGTTATGACAGATTCGTCTAAAAAAGTAGTCAAGATTCGGCTGAATATGACAGATTCGTCTGAAAAAGTAGTCAGGATTCTCCTGAAAAGTATTGACAGATGTTTGTCACGGCTATCGTGACCAATACGTCTAACTATCTCATGACGAATATCGCAACTATAAATACGTGGTATGTTGAAGAAATAACTTGCAATCTCTAACTTACTACATTTAACCAATGTCTGGAAACCGCCGCTACGGCAAGAGATCGGTTGATGAGTCTGGACCTTCTTCAGGCTCAGCCAATAAAAAATAGCTGAATGATGGAAGGTTCAGGCTTAGATGGAAAGCGCCTGAAACGGACGAGGAGTGGAGACAGATTGGAAAAACTAGGGCCCATCATGCAATAACAGATGATGATGAGCTAGAATACGATTTAGCATGGCGAAACTATAGGCGTTCACATAACGGAGATACCCCGCCAACCTATGACGAGAGCCTTTTATTGAACCGAGACTCAAACCCTCCGACAACTCAAGTCATGCCTTCAAAGCTCAAGGCATCGTGTAAAGAGGCAGACAAAGAAATTGAAAGGTTAGCAGAGTTATGGAAAAATAACCGGAAGATTCAACTAGAAAAACAGGCGCTATTTGATGAAAAAAACGCAAACTAAAAGTCCTACAACATGAATTACGTCTAGATGAGGCGGAGATTAATGACATCAAAGAAACCTACACATATCTAGAGGCAGAAATCAACAAGAAGGCTGACTGGATCATCTCTTGTCAAAATATTTATGCGCACTAGATTTTCGGTTTAAATTATTGTTTGTAGTATTTAAATGTATGTTGCGATTATTGTTTGTAATATTGTATTTAAGTGTTCTTTAATAATTAATTATATAAAAAAAATTATTAACAAAGTTTATATAAAATAATTTATAAAAAATTATTAAAACGAAATCCTTAAGGTTCAAATAATTAATTATATAAAAAAAAGTTTATTAAAAAAAAATTCTCGCCATGGCGTAGTAAGGTCCAAGGGCCAAAATGTAATTTTTTATTCTTACTAAAAAACCTTCCAAGTCCAGGGACCATTTTTGCCAATTTTTCAAACTGGCCACTTCGCCGTGGCGTAGTAAGGTCCAGGGCCATTTTGTAATTTTTAATTCTTACTCAAAACCCTTCCAAGTCCAGGGGCCATTTTTGCCAACTTTTCAAAATGGCAAGTACGCCATATGATACTACGCCATGGCGTAGTATACTACAGGGACCAAATTGTCATTTTTCAAACTATCTTTCCATACTTTCAAGTCCAGGGGCCATTTTTGCCAATTTTCCAAAGTTGAGGGACTGACTACGCCATGGCGTAGTCCATATTTGGCGTAGTCAGGGACTTTTTTGCAAAAGATGGGAAAATTTGGACTACGCCATGGCGTAGTCCAATTTGGCGTACTAAATGGCTATTTTCGCAATTTCATGTCCCAGAATGGCCATTTCAGCAAAATTTACTTTTTATTAACACTAGAAGACATACTCGTTGCAATGCAGCGGGATTTAATAGTATTTCATCAACGTTAACTTTAGAAGTCTTGAGCTTTCAAATCAAATTGTCTATCGTTATAAACTTATAAATCGTTATCCATTATTTTTACAAAACCAAGTACAATCCTAATTTTAAAAAGAAGTAGTACATTTGAAATGATTTTTTTCATAATTTGAACTTTTTTTTAAAACAAAGTACAATCCTAGTTATGTATTCATGTATATAATAACATAATTAAATCGAAAAATATTCAATATTGAGCTCATTTTGAAGGTATTGATAACACGGTTATAATAGTATAATTTATAAACACAAAAATTTATTTTTTAATTGTTTTCTGATTCATATACAGTTATTCAGATTAGTATCAAAAGGGTACAAAATGAAAAAGGTAAGGGCATAAATTAAATTAAATAACTAATTATAAGGGTGTAAAATGTAACTTAAAATGTATAGAATAATTCAAGGGTAGTGGGGAAATGGGACGATGGGGGAGGGGTAACAGTGTATAATACATAAGGGGTGTAAAAGAAAAATAAAAAACCAAAAAGTTAATATATTGAAAATAAAATAAAGAATAACTTAATACATATTAATCATATTTATAAGTCGTAAAATACTTGATATTAGGCTCATTTCGAACGTATTGAGGAGACGATTATAATGACATAATTACTATAAAATATAATATGTTTTTATATACATTTTAGTTGATATAAGATTTTATATGTTAAAATAAAAAGGGTGTGAAATGAAAATTATAAAAGGAAGAGATATAAAGTCAATTAAATAACAAAATCTAAGAGTCTAAAATGTAGGAGGATGACATTCATTAGACTCTTGTACATTAGACAATTTTTTTGGTACCTCTTAAATTGTATGAAGAAACTGTTTAGTAGCTTTTATATAATAGTATAGATAACTCTAGATAAGATGAGCATTTCCCCAAGAACACAAAATTGCCTATCCAAACATGCAAATCTTTTTTTTTTTTGGAAAGGGTATCATAGGCATTTTCCTAGACTAATCTCTGACAATTTTAAGACTGTTAAAGCATGCAGCCCTGAGATAATTCCCCAGTGGCCACAAGTTGTTTGAGTCTGGATTCAAACCTGGGTTAGAAGGGTTATCTAGTCTCATCCCTCACAAGCCTTGTGATTAACATGCATATCTTGGTGTGCTTGTAAGGAATGGTAACCTCCATAGTGATGGTTTGAGGTTTACAAAATTTAATTGCTTCTATAATATCTTTATAAATGTCAATTTCACTTTTAAACAACATTATTCTAAAACTTTAATCAACCAAATATTTATTATCGCATTTGGAATATGATTTGAGTTTCTAATTTTTGATTTGAGTTTCTAATTCTTTATTTGGGTTTATTTTGGACTTTGAGTTCTATTCATTTTGGATAATGAGTATGGTTTATGTTGTAATCTAAGTTTGGTTCACACTTAGGCTTGTCAGGGAAGATGATCAATGGTGGGGGCAAGGTTTAAAAAGGCGTGAAACGTGGCATGACAGCGAGGTCAAACTTTAAGCCTTACGCGTCACGGCGAGGACGTGACGTTTTTCAAGGCGTGACATAAGACGGCAAATTTGTATGTCATATATACAATTATATATAAGGATATATGTTTTCTATGTATTATCTAATCAGACAATGATATTAAAAATGTACATTCATATTAGAAGAAGAATAATCATATAGATTATTATTATAAAAATATTTTTTTGATTAAATATTTAAAGTAGAACTTAGAAAGTTAATTTTACCGCTTCATTTTAATCGTGAGTCCATAACGTTTATAAATTCGTGAAATTTTGAGTTATGTGATTAGATAAATCTATAAATGTGTAAAATTTAAAGTTAAAAGTGTAAAAATGCAAAAGATAAAAAAAATTAAAAAAAAAATTCGAAAAAAAATCATGCCATTCAAAAAAACTCGCGCCACGTCGCGCTATGGCGCGCCTCAAGACGCCATGGCACGAGCCACGCCTTATAGAAACGTTATGGGCTGTTTCGTAACGACGGAGACGCGTCTTACGCTATATCGCGTCATGACGCGCCTTTTTGAACACTGGGTGGGGGTGAGGGTTGGCATGTATCAATAGGTTGTATACATATTTAAATTATTATTATTTTTTACAATAAAGTAGAAAAGATAAACTATGATAAAACAAAAAAGAAAGATAAAAAATATAGACTAAGGCTTCGTTTGTTTTTTCATTTTAAGCTCTTAATCACCACTTATGTCTGACTCGTTTAGACATTTCATAATCATTTTGGAACTGAAATCAGACTTCAGACTTCAGCACCTCTTAAAAAACAAACGCCACCTAAAATTTCCTCAGCTTAATGGAACTTTTTTTAACGGAGTCAATCGGTTAAACCAAACCCGAAACAAAATTACAAACAGATGGACCAGATTCGAAAGAAAGAGGCAACTACATTCATCAAAAGTTAATTATTTCAGAGTAAAGACGAGACTTGGCAACAAGTGCAAACCATTGGGACTAGAAGTGTAGTTTAGGAGACATTTATCAGTTAAGTGTTTACCGACAAAAGTCATCATTCTCACGTAACTTGTCGAGTAACATTCTCATCAATCAAAGTGGATTGTTAGTAAATGTCTCTTATCCGGTAAGTATTTATCAGGCAAAAATTTCTCCCTCACATACCAGGTAAGATTCTCCATCCTTATAGATAGGTGTGTTCACGGGTTGGGTTGATCGGGTTGAAGGCATTTCAACAACCCAACCCAATGCTTGCGGTTTGAAAAATCTCAACTCAACCCAACCAAACCAAAATGCAACCCAACCCAATCCAACCCGTATGGGTTGGTCGGGCTGATATTTTGGGATAACAAAATATTCTTTTAACCTTGAATATGTTGTTAAATTTGGTACAACCTATCCATAATCTTAAATTTTAATTATATCACATTCAATTAATTTTTTCAATTTATATATACACATGTTCACAGTTACTTTCTGATATATACAAAGTAATTATATAGAGATAAAAAATAAATTGAAAATATATGTATATGAAGAGAGTGCGTGATGGATGTAATTGGTTAATTTTCATATTAATAGAGACTCAATAAACATATTAATCCAAAATATAAAAGGACATCGGGTTGGTTGGGTTAGGTTGGGTTCAAATAAAAGTAACGCGATATTAACTCAATACCTATGATTTGAAGATTTTACAACTCGATTAGGCATCGGTTTTTTTCGGGTTGAGTTATTTTGTGTCGGGTTGCGTTGATCGGGTTGGTCGATTTGGTCGGGTTTTTGAGCACCCCTATTTATAGATTCTCCATCCTTATCATCTTCATCCAATAAAGTAAGTAATACACAGTAAGTGATACCCAATAAACATTTTATAAATGACCCCTTAAGGACGTAATGTCAAAATATATTTTAATAAATTATACAAGGAATAAACACAAACTTTTTCTCAAAATATCTTGAAAAAATATGCATCCATGGGGGATTATTAAGGCCTGAGTAAGGTTTTATGCACCTATTCAATCTATTTTTTTTAAATACAATTTTTTTGGAGTATAAAAATACATCTTCTAAATTTTGAGGGATGCTCTGGAATATCAGAAAATATAAAGAGTTTCAATAAAAAACCGATTTTTTCCTCTCGAAATCAAACAAAAAAAAATCCATAGAAATCAACCAAAAAACTTTTAAAACAGTGGAATTAGGCTAAAAACACATCATACGACTTTACAAGTCGTTAAAGATGCACCCGCTTGACAAAAAACCTGGATGTGTCGCTAAACTAGCATTAAATGACCCCCATGTCATGATTTTTAGTCAAAACTTCCTGATTTGGCACATTTGATCATAGGTAGATGTAGGATATTTGGTCATCATTGATTCCCAGGACGGTGTGCTGTAATGGAAAACATAACAACATAACTGACATACACGGAAAAACCAGAGTTACTATAAATATCCATCAAAATAAAAGTGACATTTATTAAGTTTAATTAGCAATAAAACATATTTTGATTTTCAATTTTAAATTATCTCGTTTTTAAATTTTGTAAATTGTAATACAGATGAATATATATAAAATTTGATTGAATTCATAACCCTAACAACCTTCAGTAAATCGTCTACATCTCCACGATCCATTGTTGCTTGTAGTAGACTATCAATGAATGTTTGTATTATATGAAGATTATTTGGTTGCCTCTATATATGGAGACAAGTGGTACAACACATAACAATATGTTGTGTGAATTATCCATAATTTCAGTGCATCTAAATTTAGTTGGAAAATATGTTAATTTAGATAAAAATTTTACTTCAACTTTTGTGATGTTGGTACAATACCGTACCAACATCTACCAACCAAAAAAAGTTGGTACAAATTTAGTTGATGTCAAATAAAGATGGTCGATACATGATATAAAATTTTACGTACCAATTATAATTGGTTGGTACAAAAAAAATGGTATAGTACCATATTCACCACTAACAATAATCTCATCCATAAAACATTTTTAAAAAGATGTAGAAAGTAACAACACAA
Organism: Silybum marianum; assembly: GCA_036898165.1. Lineage (NCBI taxonomy): Eukaryota > Viridiplantae > Streptophyta > Magnoliopsida > Asterales > Asteraceae > Silybum > Silybum marianum. The sequence goes on along the minus strand of CM072540.1, from coordinate 4,909,572 downwards.
CCCTTAAAAATTTAGCGGATACGATAATTTCTTTTTTATAATTAGCGGGTGTTGGAATAGCTTATTTAAACTGCTTATTGACTTATTCCGGTGTGGTGAAGGTAATAAGCATATTTTTTAGTGTTTGGATGAGAAAAAAATGTTTATATAAGTGTCAAACCGGTAATAAGGAGTTTTTGATAAGTTATGACCTTCTAACTTATCAGATTCAACTTATTAGATTTGGAAACCAATCTACTCGGAAACCATAGTTGAAGCTCCAATCAGGTATTCATCAACACTTTTCTCTCCAATTCTTAACATCCTGTTGCACGACTTACTCCAGTTTTGCACATTGCCTCCACACACGATAGAATTCTCAGGTGTGATTTCTTCCAATTCTTCACTCCTTCTAGATTTTTCCATGGTTTTCAATTGGTTTCATGGTTTCGACTTGTTTATGCCAAAAATTGGACCGCTGATTATTTTAGCAACACCTTTTATGCCGAAAATTGCATAAAAAACAATTTAAGGTAGGGGTGCGGACTTTATCAACTACAGATTGAACATTCGAAAAATAAGAAAAAATGACGGAGAAAACATAAATAAGACAAACGATTTTGGTGACGCGGAAAAACCCCGTCGAGGGTAAAACCCGCGGACGACAACGGAGGTCGTCAATTCACTAGTGATGTCAAACAAGGACGTCGTCCTTAAAGACAGAGATTACAGTTAAAAATCGTGAATTAATCACTTTGATTGTAGATAATTGATCATCATCACAGAGATATGACGTGGATAATCGTTGTTGTCATAAGTTCTGAGCTGTTGCCGTTGGTTCTTACGGCTGTCGCTAGTTCTGACGGTTGTCACTAGTTCTGACAGATGTCGCTAGTTTTAGACGTGCGTCATTACTGCTGTCGTTAGTTCTGGACGGTAGACAAGATGCGATGACATCAAGTGAGTTCCGGCGACCGGTGAATATTTAGAGAATATGATTCGAGTGAATCGGTTGTGTCCCCTTTTGTCTTCCCGAGCTTTGTTTATATAGGATCAATCGCCATAAATGTGTCATTATGAGTATTAATGTCGATAACGGTCATTGCCATAATTGTTCATTTAATGTGTAACGACCTTTGTCTTCAATGCTCATAAATGCTTACCGTCGATTACGTTTTTTGCCTCTTCAATGTGGATCTTCGGTTACATCCGTTTGCATAAATGAGAGAAGACGTGTATTAGTCATTATAAAACGGTAGCTTGTCGAGAGTTAGCAACGATAAGTGTAGGTCGTGAGATCTTGGTCGTGAGATCTTGGTCGTAAGACCTGGTCGTAGGATCTGGTCGTTGGACCGTGGTGGCAGGATCGTGGTCGCAGGACCGTGGTCTTGACTTTTCGGTCATGACTTCGAACAACCGTCGTGGGTATTTATTCTTGTCGGTCGGGGGTATGACTGTCGTGAGTATTATACTCGTCGGTCGAGGGTGTGATTTTTTATCCAAGCAGTTAGCCCCCCGAGATTTGGATTTCAAAGCCATTTGAATTTCAAATCTCGCTCCAAAGAAAAAACTTGACTGTCGGAGATATACAATGTCTTTGAATCGTTGGACTAAAAATAAATTTAGTCAATCGGGGACTAAATCGATAAGATCAAACAATGGTTAACGAGTGATACAATCGTTGAGGACTAGTGTTATAACAATCACAATTAATATGATCATTAAAGATGATAGTTTCTAGCGTTTACAGCCGATTGGTCACTCATGACGTGCGTTTTAGCGATGATCGTGCAATTATATGCGAGTTTACGTTTGTTATATGTTCGTGCGATGTTGCGATAGTCATGTGATCTTGCAATGTTCGTGCGATCATGCGATGTTCGTGCGATCATGCGATATTCGTGCGATCTTGCGATGTTCGTGCGATCATGCGATCTTGCGATGATCGTGCGATCATGCGATCTTGCGATTGTCATTTTAACTTGTTGTGTGGTCGCTAATTTGTCCCGGGCAACTTGCGACAAAGACAAACTTTAACTGATAAGTGACTTGCGACAGAGGCGAACTCTAATTGATAAGTAACTTGAGACAGAGGAAAAATTTAATTGATAAGTTACTTTCGACAGAGGCGAACTTTAATTGATAAGTAACTCGCGATAGAGGTGAACTCTAATTGGTAAGTAACTTGCGACAGATGCAAAATTTAATTGATAAGTAACCTGCGATAGAGGCGAACTCTAATTGATAAGTAACTTGCGACATAGGCGAAATTTAATTGATAAGTGACTTGCGACAGAGGCGAACTCTAATTGATAAATGACTCGCGACAGAGGCGAACTCTAATTGATAAGTAACTTGCGACAAAGGCGAACTCTAATTGATAAGTAATTCGTGACAGAGGCGAACACATTGATAAGTAACTTGCGACAGAGGCAAACTCTATGAGACTGCCGACTAATAATGTTTAGACGAGTGATTGTTTTTCGATCATAGGAATATTACTTATGACTTGTGGTGGTCATATTCGACCGACAGGGGTTCTTGAATGACGTTCGTTTTGACAATGATTTGTCTTTGAAACGATGAAGTAACTTACGATTGGATTTGCAATCTGTTTAAGTTACTTTTGACATCTTTGATAGATCATTTGATTTAGGTATTTTCTTGCGGTCCTGCAGAAGATAAATGTTAGGATGGTCGTTGGTTTGACTAAGGACCCTCTGATGCTTAAGTCAGTAATGTTTCGTCAAAGATTGATAATAGCCTAGAAGAGATTGGTAAAACGACTTCACAAACATATACCAAAGAAAAAGGGTTTTGTCCGGTCGACGTTCGGGGAGTCGTCTTTATTGGTGACTGTCTGTTTCATCCATAGTCTTACCATATGAGTTGCGTTTGTTGGCGATCATGAGTTTTAACCTGTGTCTCGACATGATTGTCGATCATGAGATCGAGCATTACGAGTCGCCTTTATTGGCGATCCTGAGATTTAACCCGTGTCTTATCATTACTACGATCATCAGATCTGGTGTACTAGTCGCCTTTATTGGCGATCATGAGATTTAACTTGTGAATCGCCTATGCTGACGATGATGGAACTTGCGTCATGTTTACTAGCGTCGATGAAACTTGCGACCTCTTTACTAGCATCACCGAAACTGGTTTCGGCGAAACTTGCGACCACGAAACTGGCGACGATGAAACTTGTGCTGAAGAAACTTGCGACGTTTTTACTTGCGACGCCGAAACTGGTGACGACGAAACTTGTGACGACGAAACTGGCGACGATGAAACTTGCAACAACAAAACTTGTAACGACGGAACTCGCGTCATAGTTACTGGCGACTGTTCATTCTAACTCGTGTTTTGCCTTAACTAGTGATCATGTGATTCGATAAGAGATAAATGACGGGGTGGTCTTTGGTCGGACCAATGACCCTCTAATGTTCAAAGTTAGTACTCGTTTCTTGTATCTTGGATGTTAATAGTAATTGAATGATGGATAAAGTTTAGAAAAATAAATTCTTCAAGTGTCTTGTTGACGATAAACGTATTTTCCAAGGAATTTTGGAATTAGTTGCCTGTCTCGCGACTTTTGGCGAACGGGGAAAGGAAAATAAATCTGTTGATAGGACACATGTGGTGGTGAGAGTAAACTTATGATCGTCTCGTCGGGGGATTTTGTCAAAGATATACATTATCTTGTTGTGTTTTAGAGTCTTGCTCATTTGATTGAACAATTCTTTCGATAAGCGTCTTTGAATTTTGGCTTGCATCCTTGCCTTTTTGGAGAAGACTCACGGTTGACATATTAGAAACTGAGACATTCAAGAAAGATATGTTAGTAAAAATTTCTCGTGTATTTTGAAAGAAATCCTGTCACACCCCGCTAAAGCGGAAACACGAGGTACGACAGCTCAAGTTTCATAGCAATAAGAAATACACAATACCAATCATTCATTCAAACCATAAAACATAAATTCAAAGTTACGAAATTACAACCCAAAGTTTTAGACGGTAAATGGAAGGAAGTAGCATTTTAACATAACATGTTTTAAAATAGAAAGTCTTGTGTTGATGTTGACACGCGTGCATGACTAAGCATTATCATTTACCTTCTTAACCCCTGAAAAGCACGTTAAAATACAAGGTCAACTACAAAGAGTTGGTGAGTTCACATGTTTTTAATTTCGACAAACAAATTTTCATCAACTGTAAAATGTAATTGATTATGCATTTAAAACATGTAAGAAATTCCAATTTAAGTAGTATTGTAAGGCACTTTGTACTTCTAGTAAACATAAGTGTTGAGCCACTACTAAACCTTCTGACAACTGCTCCCTTTATGTTTCTCGAACTACCTCAGCGGTGGAATAATCCACATGTGTAAAACCCGTGTTATTAGCAGAGTGCACCAATACTCGTCAGTAATAGGTGGGATTGTCAATCCAAATAGCGCTATCCACTAAACTATCGGCTTATTTAGAGTTAATTAGTAGTGTCACCTATTTGGGACTTAACGTTTTTAACTCAAACTCATACTACTAGTGTACATGCCTTAGTGCCACATTCAAACATTTCACAAGTTTAACGTTCGTTAACATCAAACATTTAAGAATTTCAATTTATAACATGTTTTTCCCCCAAAAATTGTAAGTAACATAGTAAAAGGGCTGTGAATACTCACTGGTTTGCTATTAATTCGAAAGATGAACGTAGACGCTTAATTGCCCGGCCTAATCCCTTCCTATCAAAGCAAGGTATGCAATTAGTCAGTTTTCCTTTTCGGGTCAAATTGAATTAGGACTTTGTTTGAATCAAAACCTATCTTATGTAATGCCACTTTAATATATAAATAGTTGTAATATAAGTAGTCCTTGAATTGTCCAAATTGTTTATTATCTCAAAAAAAAAAAATTAAAGGTTCCAACTTGGTTCACATAAAATTCCAGAAAGTTCATATTTGTTTTTAAGATACTTCACCTTAAAAATCATCACCAAAATACATCTTCCTCAATTAATTTCCTATCCAAATTTTTGTGTGGTTTATATTACTGAGTTAGAAACATTCTGTCAAAATATCACTAATTTTGGAGGGGTTTAAGTTATTAAATAGCTATTCCACTTTTAAAGGTCAAAATCTTTAAGACAGATTGCATAATCTGGAAGTTACAGTTGGTTGAGAGGTCAAAACTTATCCCTTTCCAATGATTTCAAATGGATTACAAAGCCAACTCATAAACCTAACTTCTAGAAGAAAAATCACTCTTTTTCATTGAGTTTTGAGAGAGTTGTGACATTTTTAACATGCATGCAACAATCTGTCAGCTTTGAACAGATTGCACCCTTATTTTGTTTTAAAAGATTGAACCCCCAAATCTCCATATTTTTGGGTGAAACCAGATGCATTCAAAAGATAACTCATTAAACTAAACTCTAGAAGAAAAATCAAGCATTTTGGATAAATACTCAAGGAGATATGGTCGTCCAAAATAGGGTTTACCTACTGTTGGACTCACTGTTTGCACACCTAAATTGATTTGAGTGTTTGGGGGGGTCAAAACTCAATGTTTTGAGTGATTCCACTTGGATTAGAACCCAAACTCAAAGAATAACATTTCAGAAAAAGATTCATAACATTTGGACTATTATTTTGCAAGTTATGGGCGACTGAAGTACTAGAAACCAAAAATGCCCTTTTCAATAAACAAACCCACATGCAAAGTGATTTTGCTTACTTTTCTTGAGTTCCATTTGTAATGGTCATGGATTACCACCATTATATAGACATTTTACATGTCTTTGATGTATAATCTACATATGGAACTAAGAAAATCGTAGATTAGATGAAGAGAAACTTAAAGTACAATAGAAATGGTTTTTTTTTCACCAAATATTGAAAGAAAATAGTGAAGATGAAGTTCTTACCTTACTTGGATTATAAAAAGGGCTTCATTATCTTCAATAACTTGCTAAAATGATGGATTTTGGTATGAAATTTGGCTGGAAATATGAAGGAGAAGAGAGAAGATGAGAGAAAATGAGAGGACTTTTAAAGAAAATGAAGGGGGAAATGAGGAAATGAGGGAAATTTGAACTTTTTATATGTGGGGGTGATGTGGGATGAGAGGGGGGGGGGGGGGGCATAAGGCCCAAATCCACTAAAAAAATTAATTTTTTTTAAAAACCCAAACTTCTTGTTTATGTATTCATAGAAAAGAAAGAAATGAAATACAAGTAAATTTGGGTCACTTTTTCTCAATTTTGGCAAAATTGTTAGATTTTAAATTGGACTTCATGGAATTAGGATTTTATGCCATCCATTTTTTTTATAAATGGTGTTTGATGCATTTTGGCATTACATAAGATAGTTTATATCCGTTATTTGTTGTAACGGCTTTCGGGATTAGATGCCGGAAATCTAGACCGGTTACGCACTTAACTATCTAATTAAGTCTTGCTAAATAAATTTTTAAATTTAGATAAGTCCTAAACTATTGTTAGCCTGAAGCTTCTGATTTGATAGTTGTCACAAATCCTTAGTTAGGTCCGACGGATGGCGCCAAACTGTTTATGCCAAAAATTGGACCATTGATTATTTTAGCAAAAGCGTTTATGCCGAAAATTGCATAAAGAACAATTTAAGGTAGGGTGCGGACTTTATCAACTACAGATTGAACCTTCAGAAAATAAGAAAAAATGACGGAGAAAACATAAATAAGAAAAACGATTTCGGTGACGCGGAAAACCCCGTCGAGGGTAAAAACCGTGGACGACAATGGAGGTCGTCAATTCATTAGTGAAGTCAAACAGGGACGTCGTCCTTAAAGACCGAGATTACAGTTACAAATCGTGAATTAATCACGTTGATTGTAGATAATTGATCGTCGTCACATAGATATGACGTGGATAATCGTTGTTGTCATTAGTGTTGAGCTGTTGTCGCTGGTTCTTACGGCTGTCGCTATTTCTGGACGTGCGTCATTACTGTTGTCGTTAGTTCTGGACGACAGACAAGACGCGATGACATGAAGTGAGTTCCGGCGATCGGTGAATATTGATAGAATATGATATGGGTGAATCAGTTGTGTCCCCTTTTGTCTTCCGGAGCTTTGTTTATATAGGATCCATTGCCATAAATGTGTCTTTATGAGTATTAATTTCGGTAACGCTCATTTCCATAATTGTGCATTTAATGTGTAACGGCCTTTGTCTTCAATGCTCATAAATGCTTACCGTTGGTTACGTTTTTGTCTCCTGAATGTGGATCTTCGGTTACATCTGTTTGCATAAATGAGAAAATACCTGTATTAATCATTATAAAACGGTCACTTGTCGAGAGTTAGCAACAATTAGTGTAGGTCGTGAAATCTTGGTCGTAAGACCTGGTCATAGGATCTGGTCACAGGACCGTGGTCGCTGGACCGTGTTCGTGACTTTTCGGTCATGACTTCGAACAACCGTCGTGGGTATTTATCTTTGTCAGTTGGGGGATGACTGTCCTGGGTATTTTACTCGTCGGTCGAGGGTGTGATTTTTTTACCCAAACACGACTCTCCATGGTTTTCGAGTTCCATGGTTTTCGATTTCCATTGTTGTCGATTTACATGGATGTTGACTTCCATGGTGTTTGAGTTTTGTTCAATTTCACAAAGTCTTCTTCAGTTCGATTTTGTAGAGAAGGGAGAAATGGGTTTGGTCCTCTTCAAATCGATATGGAAGAATGCCCTTTTTTATCATTGTACATGTATAAGAAAAGTTTACCATAACTAAAAACTATTTATCAGTTTATTGTGTTTTGGTACCATCATAAGCTAATCCAAACATTTTTTATAAAACATTAGTTTGGCACGACATAAATTGATAATCACTTCTGCAAAAAAACACAAGTTGTTTTAAATAAACAATCCCAAACACCACCTTAGTTATACGAATTCAAATATGAAGCTTTAATAAATAGTATTTACACATAATTTTACTTGCAATCCTGAATTTTAAGTAATATGCGTTAATAAACAATACTTAATTCATAAAAAAAATACTTTTTAAAAGTTTTTGTGAAATAATTTTATAATATAGTATATAGAAATGTTTATAACCGTCATATTTCTTTATTTTTTAGAGTAAACTCTAATTTTGGTCCTCAGGTTTACTGAAATCTTTGAAAGTGGGACCTAAACTTTGATAACTCTATAAATCGTCCTCGTGGTTCTTATTTTGCTTTGAAAGTGGTCCCTGATCACTAACTCTGTTAAAAAAATCTGTTAGAGAGAAGGGTATTTCTGTCCTTTTATAGTTTTTGTATTTTTTCTTCTTATTTCGTTAGAACCATCAAACTATAGGGACTAAATCTGTCATCAACTCTTACATCTATATATATATATATAAATATAATATCAGAGACGAAGTCACCGTTCTCGGAATCGTCGACCAAGCTTTAAGGGGGAAGGGTTTGTGGGGGAAAGGGGAGGAGAAGGAGTGCAGGCCGGAATTTATGGTCTGTTGGTGATCACCGGAGGATGAACGCCGGCGGGAAGTGGAAAGGTGAAAGGGGATGCCGGAGTTTGAAGATGAAAGATGAAAGGGGTCTTCGGTATCGTCCTCTATAAATGGAACCAACCATATCCATACTCTCGAATCAAAGAATAACACAACAACTTTCTAGATTTCATACGCTAGTTTAGCCTTTACATATATTTTTCACTTGTAATCGCTCTAAAGGACGACGCCCCTGCTTGGCGTCACTTTTCCATAGTGCATCGACGATACTAATCTATCGTCCGCGGGTTTTTCCCTCGTCCAAGGGTTTTTCCGTTTCACCAAATCTCTTGTCTTTATCTATTTATCTTCGTTTTATTTACGTTTGTCGAAAGAATCCTTCCTTTAATTGATCAGGTCCACAAGCACCTCAAGTTGACTTTTGTTAAAATAATTTTTGGCATAAACAGTTTGGCGCCATCCGTGGGACCCGACTAAAGGAATTCTCCGACGAACTCTACGTTCTAATGACTTTCTTCTGTTTTTGTCTCAATGACATACCATGGAGTAAACCCCACCGAAGCAAACCTGAGAGCTAAGCTGAATGCAGCAAACCTATAAATCCAACAACTGGAAGCTCAAAGATTAAATCACCGAAATCCGAGTCAGATACCCCTTCCTCGACCCCCGCCCGGTCAACCTCCATAAGGACCGCAGTACGGCGGATTCCGACCCCGGATCAACAACTTTCATCATCAAAATACCAGCTCGCAATTCCAGTTTCAGCACGTCGGGCCGTGGACACAGCATAATAACCAGAATCAGCATCCGAACAATTTGAACTCCGGTTACAATCAAGGGACTCAGCCAATGCAAACGGGGCCTCAACCGCTCATCCAGTCGCAGAATACCTTTTCAGGGAATACGACAGACCAGGGATTCGAACGACACAATGCATTCGACACCCCAGTTGTGGAACCTGTCACACAACGCATCAAGCTTCTGGAAGAACAGAACGAAAAAGTTTTAGCTTTATTGTCCAAATTACCTGGGGCAGCCGTACCGGTCGATATTGAACCTCCCACTGGATTCTAGACGTCTCCATTTTCTGACGCGATTGCCCTAGTCGAAGTCCCCAAGAAATACAATATCCCAGCGTTTACGCCAAAGTATTCCGGACTGACGGATCCCAATAAACACATTACTCAATATAAGCAACTGATGTGGACGGTGTCAATACCTTTACAATATAGGAAGTTTGCATGTGCAAGAGCTTTGGAGCAACACTCACCGGAGCCGCCCTGCGGTGACTAATAAATCTAAAGCCGAAATCAATTAATTCATTTGCAGATCTTGCTAACCAGTTCTTCCAACAGTTTGCCAGCAGCCGCAAGATGGAAAAACAAACGGGAGATTTATATTATGTCATTCAAAAATCTGGTGAATCCATTCGAAGTTACTTTAACCGTTTTAATTCTGAAATGATAGGTATACGGAACTGTGACATCCAGACGGAAATCGAAGCATATAAAAAAGGGATGGACAGTACGTCGGACTTGTATTTGGATCTCACCAAATATTCTGCAGAAACATTCGAAGACGTACGATCCCTGGCGCTAGCTTATATGAGAGTCGAGGATGATTCCTCCTTTCGACGAAAACACTCGGACGACAAGCATCCCCTAGGCATCAAGAAGTCGGACTTCAAAGTTCGGTCGACGTCCAGATTAGAGCCTCCAAAGCAGATATCGAACGTTCAGTTTGATAAAAAGGAGGAAACATCGACCTCTCGCCACATCCAGCATCCTAAGATTTCATTCTATGATTTCAAGGGTACGACTGGCGACCTGATCAGAGCATTGAAAGATGTACCGACAACCGTATGATGGCCTAAGAAAAGCGATCAACCGGACGAAAAAAGGACACGAATAAATGGTGCGACTTCCATGACGATCATGGTCATATGACAGATGATCGTGTTGCACTAAGAAAAGAAGTCGCGTGGGTCTTATTCAAAGGACATCTGCAAGATCTCCTGTCTAACGACAGCTCAGGTACGATCCCTAAACCCTCATCTCCGAACACCACTAAGATGGTGAATTCTATTACAGGTGGATCAGACGTCTGTGGACTCACTTACTCGGCCGCCAAACGACACGCCACGCAACGGACAGACAATCCTACGATTCCTCGAACACACCGGCCAAAAGCAGAAGTTGATTTGGAGAACATGCCGATCACTTTCGACGATCACGACCTAGACGGTCTATGCCCTAAGCACCACGACAGTCTTATAATCCAGCTGACAATCGAGAACAGCTCTACGAAAAGGGTGTTAATCGACGAGGGCAGTTCGGCCGACGTGATCTTTCTAAGCACTCTAAAAGCGATGGGAATAAGTGGAACGGAAATTGTACGACGCTCGACAGTATTGATTGGCTTCAATGGAGACGCAGCCCACACCGTCGGGGAAATCAGCCTTCCTATCTACGCCAAGGGAATCAACAAGTCGACTAGGTTCAACGTTATTAATTGCTCCTCTGCATACAATGTTATCCTCGAACGACCGTAGATCCACAAGATGAAAGCTATCCCCTCGACATACCACCAGGTGATCAAATTCCAACGCCGTGGGGAGTCCAAGAGATAAGAAACGAACAAAGGACGGCGCGTGAATGCTACAAAACCGCAATGAAACCTCGAAAATAATACGTCTAGCAGCTGCTAAACCGAATCAAGAACTACATCCGGCATGGGCCACCCTGACCGCATGCCCTCCTAAGAAGCGATCGCTGAGGGTAAGATATCGGGACCTTGTCATCGTCACAAAAAGGTACTTATTCGATAAAGCGACCAAACGCCTATCGGACGGTAGTACATCTCTTTCATTTTGAACTATTTACGCACGAATTCCATTCTATTTTAGCACGAATTTTTCTTTAAAACCCTAACTGATTTAAGCATCGGAGGGTCGTTGGTCAAACCAACAACCACCTCTAATGATTTTTGTCGCAGGTACGCACGATCAAAAACGTCCTTGAAACGCATGACTTGCTGAAAGAAACCCAATCCTCTGAAAATTCTGAGCTTGACCTTTCCAGTCTTAGGCAAATAATTTAGGTGGCTCGATCGCCAGAAATGAGAGTTTTTCTTTTTTCTCGTAATTACGTTCGTGTTATATGATCGTGTTTGTGTTGTTTGTTCTTTAGACATCTAAATCGACTGATACGTCCGGTAAACAAGCAACTATGAAATGGAAATGTTTCATTAATCAAACGAAAGAAAAATTACAAAAAGGGTGCGGTCGTAACAAATCTCCCCGAGAAAAAAGACCCTAAGTATCTAAGGATACTAGAAAGTAGGAGGATCGTCGGCTGAAACGCCCTCCCTCTCATCATCAGAATCCAAATCCGCATTGGTACCATCAACGTTGGAAAGGAAATGGTCGACGATCAGTTGGGCATCCTTCAGAGGATCTTGCCCTCTCATCTGGCGACGGGAAATAGCCGCCTTGACTTTTGCACGACCGAAGGAGTCAAGGGCCTCTAGTTGATCATTAAGATCAACAATCTTCCCCTGGGCCTCGCCTAATTGGGTCCTCAGAACGGCGACCTCCAGGTCGAAAGCCTCCTTCGCTGCCTCCACCTCAGCCTCCAAAACCGCCACCCAATCCTGAGACGCTTTTAGCCAACCCCTTAGCTCGATGCTTACGTTCTTCTCATGCTCATGATCATCCCGAGCATCGTCCAGAAGAACGCCAAGCCGGCTAGCCCTCATCGGCGCCTCCGCCTCCTTGGCCAAAGTGGCAGCCTCACGATCCTGGGCCTTCTTCTCATTCGCCAGAGCCACCTTCACCACTTGAGTAGCCTGATCAATCTTGATCCGCGTGCTAAGAGACGCCTGAAAGGCCTGTCAGAAAAAAATATACGTCAGTATGACTGTTGGCATAAAAATCGCACGACCGCTCGAACGCATGCATACGCACGACGCACGAAAAATCGTATGACACATGATAGAATGCTAAATCGTACGATTATAATGACCAAGGACCCACCTGGAAAAGGTGCTCGGTCAGCATGGTATGGGCGTCAACTAAAAGAATTCCATCAAAACGATCCTTGAAAACATTAAAGTTTCAAGAACGCCGAAAAGGCTCTTACGATCCGTAGGCCCGACCTTCATAAAATTCGGAGGAACCCTAGGTCGAGACCTTGTCTCAAGATGAAAACGGTCCGGCAAGGCAGCAAGCTCTAAAGGCCGGAAGGTCGGCGTCGGCAATAGCGCTTCGGATCTAACATCTCCCTACAGTCCCCTAAATTGTCTAACGCTTCAGAAAATGAGAGTTCTTCCCAACCTTTAACCGGTTTTCTAGCTATAGACTTTTTACGCATAAAAGAAGAAGAGTCGTACCTTAAGAAGCCCTAAAAACCTCGAAAACGGAAAGAACGGAATCTCAAGGATTGGAGAAATTCGCTCGCCCAAAAATCAGAAGTAGTCGGGAAGAAGAGGATAAAAGCAAAAGTCATCCTTTTATATCCTCTAGAAACATCTCCCTATCTCCCTGTAACGACACCTGTCCGCGCCTCTCTACGTTCCATCGCCGGATGGGCGACATCTGTCCATGATGGCTGCCGACGCGTGCTCGTGCGCAAGCATGACGTCATCGAAACTCATCGTCTCCCGAACGGATATCTTTTCCTTGTCAGCCTCAACTAATTGAATTAGTTAGATCCTAACTATTCCCGGCCGAAACCAAGCGACTCCGTCCCTCTCGAACGCACTCAGCGAGCCGGCAACACGTGTCTCGACAAAATTCAAAAATAAAGCTACCACTTAAAATTTGAAATTGGGGGCAAATTGTTTGGGCAAAAATCTCAAAACACTCGACCGTTGACTAAAATGTTCGACCAATGACTTTCCACGACTCCCAAATACCGGCCAAGACTTAAGAAAACAATGGTCGAAAATGTTGGTCCTAAAGGGGTCTACAAGAGTTCAAAGATATAGAACAGTTTGTAAAAGGGGGGGTGAATACAAACACACGTCTTTTTTACTTTTAAATAAGTTTATATTAAATAAACAAATTTACAGTTAACAGCAGAATAAGAACAAGTTTCTAACCTATTCTATTGTAACTTAAGAAAACACTAAGTTGATGCACAAGGAAAGAAAGAAATAGCAGTAGAGGTTTTTGAGAAAGAAAGTAGCATCGTATGGATGGAAAAGGTTTTCCATCTATTTATACCCGTTTGCATTTAATGGAAAACAGAAGGTATATGCTACGTGTCAAACATGTGAGGAATGTTTATCCTTTGGTTAATAGGATGGCCATACTTTTAGCCACCTATGAACAGTACCAAATCAGATCCGATGGGGACATAAGAGACAATCTGTACGTCCTTTTCTGACAAGGTATTAAGGTTTTGACTTTTGTGCATCGAGGATAAGATCAACAGTAATCTTGCTGAAGGCTTCACTTGATCGTTAACCTAATAACTTCAAGGATGAAGTCATTAAGGTATCGCTGAGTCCTTGCAAGATTTCACACTTCTAATTAGATTAGTTTTGTTATCACTGAACCGCTTCAGATCACTAGTTGTTCATCTCTATCTTCAGCTTGGTCTTCGACTTTTACTGAATGGACTTGTGGTGTGAGCGTTGTTCTTCAAATCTTCAGAGATGAAGTCAATGTTCCTGATCTTCAGCGATCGCTGAGTTACTATCAGCGTATGCTATCACTGAATATGAACAGTGACTTATCAATGGAATTTTCACTAAGTATAATATGTAATCATATTCAAATCCCTGTAAGGATTTTGGATCAACAAAGAATAACTCTCGACAGCAAGGTAAAAACCTACGACCAAAGATATTTCACGACCTGCGAATATTGACTGAAGCATCATAAAGCGACAGTCGAACGAAACTCCTAGGCAAAGTCTCTGATGTACAATGGACCCGTGAAACACCTTAAGCCCGACCTTTAACGGCCGGATCGTTATTATCTAAACCGTTATCTATTTTGCAGGACCGTTGGACGGTTACAAAAGCGTCATCAAGAGCATTTACGAAGGAAGTCAATGCCGATCAACCTTTACGAGCAGCTACGAATATAAAATCAACGCTTAAAGCTATCAAAGAGGCCCCGGAACCAACCATATCCATACTCTCGAATCAAAGGATACAAAATAGCCTTTTAGATTTCATACGCTAGTTTAGCCTTTACCTACATTTTTCACTTGTAATCGTACGACCATAGCTCTAAAGGATGACCCCCCTGCTTGGCGTCACTTTTCCATAGTGCATCGACGATACTAATCTATCGTCCGCGGGTTTTTCCCTCGTCCAAGGGTTTTTTCGCGTCACCAAATCTCTTGTCTTTATCTATTTCTCTTCGTTTTATTTACGTTTGTCGGAAGAATCCTTCCTTTAATCAATCAGGTCCACAAGCACCTCAAGTTGACTTTTGTTAAGTTAATTTTTGGAATCAACATGGACTGTTAGTCCCAAAGGAGTCTACAAGAGTTCAAGGATATAGAAACAGTTTGTAGAGGGGGGGGGGGTTGAATAATAACACGCAGATTTTTAGTTTTTAAATAAGTTTATATTGAATAAACAAATTTACAGTTACAAGCGGAATTAGAACAAGTAAACCTATTCTATTGTAACTTAAGAAATCACACAGATTGATGCACAAGGAAAATGAGAAAGAAAAGAGACAGAGGTTTTAGGAATAGAAAGTAGTATGCATAAAGATGAAGAGGAAATCTTCATCTTATTTATACCCGTTCGCATTTAATGCAAGACAAAAGGTATATGCCACGTGTCAAGCTTTCATAGGAAGCTTGTCTTTTGTTCAAAAAGCACCATGCTTTTGGTCGCGTGTGAACAATACCATATCAGATATGAAGGGGACATATGAGACAATCCATACGTCCTTTTCTGACATAGTATAAGGTTTGACTTTTGTGCATCGAGGATAATGTCACACCCCGCTAAAGCGGAAACACGGGGTAAGACAGTTCAAGTTCACAGCAGTAGGAATATAAACACCAATCATACATTCATAAATAAAACATCAACGTTTACAGTTTAAAAGTTTATAATTCGACAACTTTGTCTTAACAAACAAATTACATCGAAATAAAAAGATACATAAAAAATCTTGATTGGTGTTCCACAAAATAAGTTACCCTTGATCGGTTACCTCTATTTTCTTGTAAAGCATGATAAAACGGAAGGGTCAACTACAAAGAGTTGGTGAGTTCACGGGTTTTCGAATGCACAAAAATATTTTATATGCAAGGTATAAACATAGCGAAACGGATGTTCGCATCAATATTAAACATTTCAATTTTTATGACCAAATATGCAAATTACTTTTACACATGATATTTAATTATTGAGCCACTACTAAGCCTAAACGACATTCTACGCCCCACGAACTACATCAGCGGTGGACCTAAAGTCCACATGTGTAGAGCATTCTTAATTGATAAAGTGCACCCCTACTTGCCAGTTAGGTGGGTATGTCAACCAAATAGCGCTATCCACAAATATCATCGGCTCAAATAAACAGAGTTAAATAGTAGGGTAACACGGGGACTTCACATAACTCAACATATCATTTGTAAATTATCAATTTGCTCATCATAACAATTTATATAATTTTCATTCAATCATATAAATCAATTCACTTTCTTTTAAGTCAACATGCTTTACACCCCAAAACTCAATAAACATTTAAAAGAGGGGCCGTGAATACTCACCTTTGTGCAAAGCTCCGCTACTCCGAAGCACGATACGATCCCCACCCAAAGGCCTACCGAGTCCCTAACAAAGAGAAATGCCCAAAAACCATCACTTATGGATCTAAAACTACTTATGGAGGTGAATAAGTCTTAAGTTTATAAATGTCCACATGCATCCAACTTGATTGTCTATAGTCCAATTATACATAATGCACCTATGCTCGTTAATATAGTAATTTATACCGTAAGTTGTGTTATAAACCATCAAATGATCAATAATTGTTAAAATCAAGAAATTCCAGAATTTCACTTCTGGACAGAAACTTATAGTACTCAAAATGTTCAAAATGTAGAGACTTCCAAAATGACATAGTTTCCCATATTTTTATATGTGATATGGTACTGGGTAATGGTCATTGTGACCAAATTTAAGGCATTTTGGACATGTAAAAATGATTCAAATAATTTATGCAATGCAAAGGGTCACAACTGGTATGGCAGATTACACCATGTTAGTAAATCACTCATTTGAGGAGTTCTACCCAGTGTTTTCTAGAATTTTCAGTTGGATTGGAATCATAACTCATAAAGGAAACTTTTGAGATAAGAATCACTGATTTTGAAGAAGTTATGAAGAATATATGACACCTCAAAGTGGTATGTACCATTCTGTCATTTCTTGACAGAATACACACCTAATTTGAATAAATTGGTTAATGCCTCATAACTTCATATTTTTGAGTGAAACCAGATTCATATGAACCCTAACTCAATAAAGAAAGTTTTAGAAGAAGAATCATGCATTAAAGACAAATAACAGAGGAGATATCAACACACAAGGTAGAGTTTAGCTGCTGGTGGTTTCACAGATTGCACACCTAAAGTGTTTTAGGTGTTTAGAGATCAAATCTCCATATTTTCGTGTGATTCCACTTGCATGCAGAAGAGAACGCATGTAGTTAACTCTCAAAGGAAGAATCGTCCTTTTTCATTGAGTTTTGAAAGAGATATGACCATTTGAACATGTATGCACAAATATATCATTGTTTGATAGTTTGCACACTCATTTTGTTGTAATCCGTTGGAACCTCAAATCACCGTATTTTTGAATTAAATCAGTGGCATCTGAAAGGTAACACAATAAATTAACTTCCAGAAGAAAAATCAAGTGATTTGGAAGAATATTCAAAGAGTTATGGTCGTTCAAAGTAGGGTTTACCTACTGTTGAACTTCCAGATGCACATGCATCTTGTTATGAGCATTTGGTGGGTCAAAACTCAATGTTTTTGAGTGAGACCACTTGGATTAGAACCCCAACTCATAAAATATGAACACTATTTAAAATAAAAACGAATTTGAACTTGAAATATACTCTAAATGGTCGTCCAAAGACAGACCATTTTCTGGACAGCAAGATAAATGAACATATTTTAGGGTTTTTGAGTATGAAATCACACAAGAATAGTGGTTCATTTGCAAGAAGGCTATTCCCACCATTTATCTTTGTGTTTATCATAAAGAAATACTCTTTTACAAACCCTTGATTTGTGCATGCACATCCTTCAAACTCAGATTCATAAAGGATGCAAATACACAAAGAAAATGTCACAAAATGTACGCAATATGATGCAAAACATATATGAGAGTCCATACCTTGATTTGATATTGTTTAAAGCTTCAATCTTCTTGTTAAAACTTGTTTTTGATGATGAAATGAGGATGAATCAAGGCTGGAAATGGGATGAAGATGATGAACTTGAAGAACACTTTGAGTTTTAGAGAGAGAAATGAGAGATTTTTTTGAATTTTGAATTGAAGAAATGAATGCAAAATAAAAAAAAGGTATTTATATGGGAATTAGGGGGGGGGGCGGCCAAGCCTATGGGCCCCACTCCAAGCCCATTTTTTTTGTTTAAAAATAAATAACACAAGCCCAAGAGATAAAATAGCCATCCTTTTCTGAATTTTTGGCATTTTTCTCAAAATATAAGTCCAAAATGGTTAAATTCAATTAAAAATAAAATTTTTATTTTAGATACTTTAAAAGTTCACATTTTATAATAATTGGGTATAAATTAGAGCATTTGACACTATTTCCGATGTTTCAGACAGTCACGGGTCGGAACCGGGCTTTATAAGCATTTACCGGAAATTCTAAAAAATTTCGGTTAATCTAATTTATCTAACTCTTAATTCTTATAACTAATCTATAATAATACTGATAAACCTATTAGAAACTAACCTGGGAGCTTGAATTTGACAAATGTCACAGATAAGATCAACGTTAATCTTGTTTGAGAAGCTTCACTTGATCGCTGAACTTGAAACTTCAAGGATGAACTTTCAGAGTATCGCTGAGACTTGACAAGACTTCACACTTTGGTTTAGATAATCCTTGCTATCACTGAAACACTTCAGATCACGAGCTGTTTATCTCTTTCTTCATCTTGGTCTTCGACTTTCGCTGAATGTTCTTTTGGTGTGTTGGTTGATTTTCAGATCTTCAGAGGTAGACTTGAGGTATCTGATTTTCAGCGATCGCTGATAACAATCAGCGTATGCTATCGCTGAATTTAAAAATAAGTTTACCAATGGAATTTCACTAAGTATATAGAGGAATCATTTTCAAATCACTGAGAGGAGTTATGATCAACAATCTCCCCCTATTTGATTATGATTAAGTAACATGGGAAGATTGCTTGAAAGAATTAGTAGGGACTTAAGAAATATTGAAGTAAAAATTTTCTAAGTACTAATCTGTGAGATCTTTTTCAGCTAATCTATTGTAGCCAATGAGTTTCATTTATAAGGATATGAAAACACAATTTTTACAAGTAGAGGTTTTAAGTACATTCACTGATTTAAATTTCAAAGAGAAATATCAGTGAGTAAAGAGGTTTGTAAAGAAAATTAGAACTCTTATGCTCAGTTTCCCATCTGAAGAAATTTCATAGAAAATGAATTACAAATTTGTAAGATAAAAAGTACAATACGCTGAAGAATACTACAAAGGAAAAAATGACTATAGATCAATCAGAGAGTCTTTCATGTCTTCTTCGTAGTTCATTTTCATAGAGCTTCTTCTGTCGATTCATCAGCGGATCATCTGACCAGCAGTAGTGATGCATGATCTTTATGAAAGCTGATGGAGCCTTGCTGACTTCTCTGTTCCTGAAGAGTCCTAAGAATCCATCAGTATCCAAGAAAACCATACCAGGTCCAGGGAAGGTGATGATTTCATTTTCTACATATCTTCTATCTTGAGGGAGAGAGGAGTTCAACATGGAGATGTCAGGGATTTCAAGATGGCCAAGAATGCTTTCATAGTTGAATTTGGTTTCATGTTCACTTTTAGAAGATGAACCTCCTTCAACATTTGATCTTTTTCTTCTTGTAGGCTTAAGGAGAGGCGGAACTTGCACATGCTGTGACATCCTCTGAAGTAACTGATCCAATGCTCTTTCTACCACATCTTTAAATTTTGATTTGGAACCCTGAATGGCATCTCTGATTTCTAGCCATTCAGAGTATCCATAGAATTTCAAGAATTTGGCTTCTTCTTTTTCAAAGTTCGCATGTTTATACATTCGTACAAATACCTTCAGACCATACCTCTTGGAAGGACGTTCTTCGATAGTTGCTCGAATGATTTTTGAGTCAGACCAACGAAAATTGAATCGTTCAGTGCACCAGCATAGTTCTTTTTCTCTGTGGATTGGTTCTTCATTAGTCAGTGCATTTAGGATCTTTTCTTGAGCGAGGATGGGATTCACATTCAGATTTTCTTTGTTCAGTTCTCTTTGTGCCAGAGCTTCAGCGACTCTTTAACTTTTCTCGTTCAGCTCTTTAGTCGCCTTATCTCTTGCAGCATCCTCCCTGAGTATCTTTCTTGCAAGCTCAAGATCATTCTCTGTTTGCTTCATATTTTCATCCCTGATTCTCTAGGCTTCTAGTGCTTGTGCTCTCTCCTCTTTAGATAGGAAGTAGAAGTCATCCACCACGCTGATAGGCATAGGATTCTCTGGTTCAGCAGAGGGCATCTTTATTCTTTTGACTTCAAGTTCCTTTAAGAAATTTATTCGCCTTTCTTCCTCTTCAGGCTCGCTTATTAGAGGTCTTTGTATGCGGCGTCTGGGAATGAGGTCTTCTTCATCTTCAGAGTCAGAGTCAGATATGTACATAAACTGCTCCTCTGATGAAGGTTCCTTCCAAAAAGTAGAGTCCTTTGGGGGACTAGACTCACTGAGAATGGGAAATGGAGAGAGAGGTTGGTCAGAACCAAAATTTGGAGGGGAGAAAGATGGATAGGTTGGGGGTTCAGAGATGGGAGTATAAGGGATAAGGGAAAGAGTTACCTCTGCAGCGGTCTCCCCCTCAGATATTGGAATGGTGGCATCAAGATCTACCACTTTATTTCCTTTGCCTAGTTGGTTGGACGGATCCTGAGAAGGAGGTGGTCCGTCCCCCAAGGGATCCCTATAGACTACTTTAGGCATGAAGTTACCTGGTCTACTATTTCTGAAGTGCTCAAGAGCACCAGGAGGGATGTCATCATCATCATCATCTTCATCATTTACCCCATAGTGAGGGATTTCATCGTTCTCTTCATCATCGTCTTCTTCCTCCTCATCATCTTCATCGTCATTTCCTTTTTCAGCGACGGTGGAAGAAGGATCTCGCTGTATGTAGGGAGATATTGGAGTTCCAAGGATTGTTTCATTTACCTCTCCGATAATCTCGTCAGCGATTTCTTTGGCGCATCTCTCCCCCTCGATGTTATCAGCGGGTAAATCATGCACCACCAGAGTACGCACATTGGACCCAAGTCCTTCAGAGAATCGATATGCGTAGTCTGGTTCTGAAGGACGTGGTTCAACGAAGTCCGATCAGCAGCAGTAAAGGAGGAGCCAGCATCTTGCATCTTGGTCATCATCTGCATCATGTCGGACTGAGTCTTCTAAATAGACTCGAGCACCTGGTTTTGTGCTTCCACCTTCTTTTCCAGCTTGGCAAGGGCTTGCTCATGAGCCAGGTTGTCAGCCTTAATTGCCTGAATGTCAGTGTAGACATTATTGATGGTGGCCTTCATCCCTGGAGCACCAGCGACCGTCTAAAAGATGAACTCAGCAGACGTCTAAAGGTTGTCTACCCTAGCCCTTGTGAGAGCACATTCATTGACCAAGAAGTCAATAGCAGGGAATGTGGCGCTAGGAAGAACAACCTTTGGAATGTCTACAGCGAAGGGAGGAAGCTTGGAGGTAAACTTCTCCTGCTTAATCCGGTGCAGATCAGCATCCGTCTTCGGCTACTGAGGAGATTTTCCTTTGCTGATGCTAGAGGGAGCAGCAGCAGCCTTGGTGGTAGTGATGATGGTCGTTGAAGTAGAGAGAGGAGGTGCAATACCTGATGACAATATAGACAGAGCAGCCAAAAAGAGCTATGGGTTAGATGAAGGGTGACAAGACATGTTATCTACCTTGAGAGTATCATGAGGATTACTCTCAGGGACAATGTGTACTACGGTAGTGTCATGTAGATCACTAGCCTATGTTTTAGTATGTCTGTGAGAGACATGCTGAGGTCCTGTCATACTGGCTTTCCAAAGTTCAGATTGTCGAAACAATACTGAAGTTTGGACAGCATGCGTTTCAACATCATTAGAGATAGGGACAACTATCTCTGAATCATATGTTTGTGTGAGAACCAAAGAAGAGATGGTTGAAGAAGAAGAGAGGGTTGTGAATGTAGTACCTGATCCAGCTTCAACGGAGCTGGCTATAACACTTTCAGGGACCGGAGTCGCTGAAATTGAGGGTAGTGCTGAAGAAACGGCAACGGATGCAGAGATCGTTGTTGTGGCTGTGGCTACAGAGGACGTTGGTATTACGCCTGAATCGGGAAGGGAAGTCTTTTGAGAGACTCCCTTCTTTGGTTTCTTTGTCGCCTGCTTGTGAGCGATGGTCTTTTTGTGACCATCAGTTGGTTCCTTTCTTTTGGAGGGGGTGGTGTCTGGGATACTCATTGATACGTTGTTCAGTAAGATGGACACAGATGCTGCTGTTTGAATGAGCTGCAGCATGTAAGGAGTGTAAGGAGCATCATCTTGATGGACATCAATGTCCAGAGACTTCTTGCCGACCATGGAGAAGCTTTGGTTGGCGACCTTTGGATATTCATCCTTGAAGGCAAACTTCATGATGGTTGCAAAGAACCTAGGGTAAGGAATGAATTGGTTCCTCTTCCCAGCTTTCACCCTGTTGTACATGTCGCTAAATATGTAGTCTACATAGTTCAGCTTGTAGCATGTGCAGAGAATGAAGCCAAGATCTTGGAAGTGCTTGCTGGCTTGATCATGAGAGCCAGTCTTGGAACCTAAGCACTGAATCACTTGGGTAAATATGTATCGCCAGTGAGCCGGAAGCCGCTTCTTCTCCATCTTCGATCCCACTGATTTTGCTTCAGGGTTCTCCCATACGTAGCCAATAGAGTCGAGAAATTCCTCTATTTGCTCCTTGGTGGGCTCAGGGGCCCATCGCTGATTCTTACCTCTTGAGGGGAGGTGAAGAGCATTCCTGAGAAATCCTGAGGTGCATGCCAAGGGGCCAAGAGTGGGGATGGTGAAGGCGATGGCAGGGAGCTTGTTTCCTTTGTCTGTTGTAAGTGTTGTGCAGTGAACAATGTACCAGAGAGCCTAAAGGTGAGCAGTTATGCCAATAGAATTGTGCACGAATGCGTACATCAGGGGACAAGTCTTGATGAAGGTTGCACCATCGTTGAAGTGAGCCTTATCAGCAGGGATGTCCACCAAGGCTAGGTAGTTGCATGCCTTGAAGGTGGCTTGTTCCAACTCGAAGAGGCAGGCAGGAGCCTTTTCAAGGACAATCGGGTCACGTTCGTCAGCTTGAGTAGTCTTGCTTGAAGAGGCCATTTATGTTTCAAAGATTGGAACACCAAAGAGGAAGATCATGGTTTAATATAGAAGGAATAAACTAGAATATGTCTTTGGTACAAAGATTACCAAAACTTGTAGAAGAAAAACAAGTGTTTTGATGAACGAAGATCAAAATACTTGTTATTAACACAATTTTTTAGAAAAGATTTTTAGAAAAACTTGGTTAAAGATACCAAAAATGGTCTTCTGTTCCAAGACGAATCCAGAACAGGTTTTGAGAAAGAATTAGGGTTTTATCACATTTATTTTTGACTTAAAGCAAGATTTGATTAAAAGAAAGTTATAAATTTAAAAGATGTGATAAACGACATTGTTGTTTTAAGTAAGAATAAAGGGTTAGATCAAACCTTAAAAGTTAAAAACAAGGAAAAACGCACAAGTTTGTGTTCTTGGTGTTCTTGAAGAATGCTTGATAATTCGAAGGAGATTCTTGCTTTTTAAGAGTAATGAGCGCGTAAAGAATCAAATGAATGAAAGAATTGCTTAAATTGCAAGAGGAGAGAGAAAAGATAGCTAAATGACGGTTTTAGCTTTTTGAAAAGTAATGATGACCTAGCGCACGTTCTTAGAAAAGAGTGGGAAAGGAAACGTCGTGGTTTGTCATGTGTCAGATAAAGGTCTGACGTGTCCTTTTCTTATTTGAATTTTTTTTGAAGATGATTATCATTTTAAAAAGTGTTAATCATTATCCTTAAAATTCTTCATCAATAGACAATAAAGGATTGTCAGTGATGGGTTTTTTGTTTGAAAACTTATTCTCTAAAAGAAATTCAGAGAATGTAACGATTTAGAAATTCATATCTAAGTGAGAAAAATCATGTATCACTGAATCAGGGTTCAGAGAATGGAGAGTTTATTCAGCGTTTAATATACCAAGTTCGCTAATGAGTAGATTAAATCTAGCTTCATCAAGAGGCTTGGTGAAAAGATCAGCGAGCTGATATTCAGTTGGTACAACAGCTACCAACGGCTAGTGCTATCACAATAGATAGGGATTTTCGAGTGAAGTACAGGGTTATTTGCAATTGCAATAGCACTAGTGCTATCACAATAGATAGGGATTTTGGAAAGTTTGAGATCGTAATCCCTCAGCTGATTTCTCATCCATAGGATTTGAGCACAACAGCTACCAGCGGCTACGTATTCAGCTTCAACGGTAGATGTGGACACCGAATTCTGCTTCTTACTAGTCCAACTTATCAACTTACCACCTAATAGCTAACATCCACCAGTGGTGCTCTTCCTATCAATCTTGAATCCTGCAAAATCACTATCAGAATAATCGATTAGATCGAACCCTGAGCCTTTGGGATACCAAAGACCCAGATTAGGAGTTCCCTTCAGATATCCGAAGATTCGCTTTACAGCGATAAGGTGAGATTCCTTTGGTTCAGCTTGATATCGAGCACAAAGACAGGCAGAATACATGATATCGGGTCTACTCGCTGTAAGATATAGCAGAGATCCGATCATCCCACGATAGGCAGTGATATTGACAGGTTTCCCATTTGGGTCCTTATTCAAAGTCAGAGGAGGGGCCATAGGGGTCTTCATTGCTGAGCATTGATTCATATCAAATTTGTTCAGCATGTCTTTAACATATTTACTTTGACAAATGAAAATTCCTTTGTCAGATTGCTTAATCTGCAAACCTAGAAAATATGTTAGTTCACCCATCATACTCATTTTGTATTATTTCTTCATTTTGTTTGCAAAACGAGTGCATAGTTTGAGTCTTGTGGAGCCAAAAATAATGTCATCAACATATATTTGAGCAAGAATACTATGACCTTTATATTTTTCTTAAAAATAGAGTTTGTCAGTTTTTCCACGAACAAATTTTTCTTTAAGAAGGTATTTTGAAAGAGTATCATACCAAGCTCTGGGAGCTTGTTTTAACCCGTAAAGAACTTTTTGAAGTTTGAAAACATAACCAGGATGGTTTGGATTAGAGAACTCAGGAGGTTGTTCAACATAAACTTCCTCGCTGAGTTTACCATTTAGAAAAGCACTTTTAACATCCATTTGAAAAACTTTAAAGTCTTTATGGGCAGCATAAGCTAAGAAAAGTCTTATGGCTTCTAATCTAGCAACAGGAGCGAAGGTCTCATCATAGTCAATACCTTCTTCATGTCTGTATCCCTGAGCAACAAGTCTAGCCTTATTGCGAATAACAGTGCCATTTTCATCTAGCTTATTTCGAAAGACCCGTTTGGTTCCTATCACGGTTTTATCAGATGGACGAGGAACAAGATTCCAAACTTTGTTTCTACGAAACTCAGTTAGTTCTTCTTGCATGGCAGAGACCCAGCTAGGTTCAGAGATAGCTTGGTCTATCTTCTTAGGTTCAGAGAGAGAAATAAAATTAACATAGAGACAGATATTACATGTACCTCTACGAGTCTTGATACCTGCATTTGGATCACCAATGATTTGATTTATTGGATGATTTGCAGTCCATCGCTGAGTTGGAGGTTGAGGAGACTGATCAACAATAGATTCAGCGATTTTCTCTCTTTCAGGGATAACACTGGTTGTTTCAGCAATAGGTACTTCATCATTTAAGATCAATTCTGGAGGTGATTCAGAGGACTGATCATTAGAGGATGAAGCTTGGTTATTCACTGAAGAGTTTCTGAGAGAGGTATCAGATGGAGGAATCTGATTGAGAGGAGTGATGTCGATCCCTGATGATGATGGATCGTTGTTTGACATAGGAATATCAGGGATCCCATCATCATTAGTTTCAGCATTAGGTCGGTTGCTGAAATAAGTTTCAGGTTCCCTGTAATGAGATTTCATCCAATCATTCAAGTCCTCATCTTCTTCAGGGATAGGAGTAGAATTAGTTGGGCGTGATTCATCAAAGTTGACGTGCATAGATTCTTCAACGTGTTGTCTTCTTTTGTTGAAGATTCTGAAAGATTTGGATATAGAAGAGTATCCAAGGAATATCCCATCATCAGCTTTTGGATCAAACTTACCCAAATGATCTCTGTCATTCAAAATGTAGCATCTACATCCAAAAATATGTAGATATTTCAGAGAGGGTCTTCTTCCATGAAATAGTTCATAGGAGGTCTTCTTGAATCTCTTTACTGTCAGGGAACGATTCTGAGTGAAGCATGTTGTATTGACAACTTCAGCCCATAATTGAGTAGGTAGGTGCGATTCGCTGAGCATTGAGCGAGCTGCTTCAATGATCGTTCGATTTCTTCTTTTAGCAACACCATTTTGCTGAGGAGTTCTTACAGATGAGAAGTTGTGAGTGATTCCTCTTTCTTCAAAGAAATTAATCAAGGTATTGTTCTTGAATTCAGTACCATGATCACTTCTCATGGAGCGAACGATAAGATTGTTCAGGACTTCTATTCTTCTGATAAATGCTATAATAACGTCAGGTGTTTCACTTTTGGATCGAAGAAAGAATACCCATGTGTATCTGGAATATTCATCAACTATCACAAGAGTGTACTTCTTTCCAGGTAGAGATTGGACATTGACAGGTCCAAATAGATCCATATGGAGAAGCTGAAGAGGTGAGGTCACTGAAGAAACTTGTTTAGATCTGAACGAGGCTTTAGTCAATTTTCCCTTTTCACACGCTGAGCAAAGAGATTCCTTTGCAAAGGTATGATTAGGGAGATCCCTGACGAGTCCTTTTTGAGACAATTCATTTATTATCTTAAAGTTCAGATGAGAGAGTCTTTTGTGCCATAACGAGTTTATGTCTGAGGAGGCTCTGGAAATGAAGCACATGTTCTCAGAGTGAGAGCTATTCATGTTAATGACATACACATTTTCAATTCTTTTGCCTGTTAAGGCAAGTTTGTCATTAGAATCAGTGACAGCGCATCTATTCTTTAGAAATAGAACTTTGAAATCTTTGTCACATAGCTGACTAACGCTCAATAAATTGTGCTTTAGTCCTTCAACATAAGCGACTCGACTGAATGAAGTGGCTCCATTGGATAGAATTCCATAACCTTTCGTGTATCCTTTGCCATTTCCACCAAAGGTCACCGAGGGACCAGCTTCTTCCTTGTATTCAGAGAGCAGAGATTTTCTGCCAGTAATGTGCCTTGAGCATCCGTTATCAAGATACCAGATACCTTTGGCACTCTGCGTACAACACACGGATTAATTTTTTATAGGTAGCCATATTACTGTATGTCCTGCTGTGTTAGTGGAAGGAGTGGCGGAAGAGCTACTAGCTGAAGAATTCTCTTCAGTGGATATCCTCACCTTGGAAGGTTTCCCAACCTTGGTGGATCTCGCTCTTGCTGATTTATCAGCTTGAGCTACTTTCTTTCCATTAGCTAATTTTTCAGCTTTGGTAGCATTAAGACATTTGCTTACAATGTGGGTAGTTTCACCACAGTGATAACATTTCCTATATTTATGAATAGGTTTGGAATTGAAAGATTTCAGAGTGCAAGAAGAGATATTTTCAGGAGCAGAGCCTAAAATTCCTTTCTCTGATGTCCTTGGGGGTATGACAATTTTTTCAGGGACAGGTGTAAGGTCGATCTTAATTCTGGGAGTTGATCTCTGAACAGATCCAGGGATTTTCTTCCCAGTTTTAGGATGACTTACTGAGGGAACAGAGGAGTTCTTCTTCTGTTTCTGAAAGTTTTTTATTTTAGGAACATGGTCAGGAATTTTGTTCTTGATCATTTTCTTAGAATCATTGGATATAAGAGCAGTCAAATTCTTAGAAGAAGAAGGATCAAGGATTGAGGAGACAAACATTCTGAATTTCAAGATGGAACGATCATTCTCTGATTCTTCTTTATCAGGGTTATATCCTAACCCGCTTTTGACTTTTAGAGGGATTTGAGCATTGATGATCTCACTGACTTTATCAGAGGCCTTACACCATCCTTCGATGGTTGCCTTTTCAGCCTTAAGATCAGCGATGGCCTTTTCCTTTTCAGTGATAGCTTGTTGTCTCTCAGTGTTAATGGTTTAATTTAAAAAGACTTGATCTTTTAGAGTTTCTTCAATCTTTGTTAGTTCCTTGATTTTTAAATGACAAAATTTTCAATTTTTCAGAAAGATCAATATTAATTTGTTCAGTTTTAATCTTTCCATTTAGAGCATTGTAAAAATCAACGGTCATAACATCGAGGGCAGACGGACTATTACTTTAAGGTAAAGAGGAGTTTATAGGAATGTTTATCTGAGTTGAAGGAGACTCTGAGGAAGATGTTTCAGAGACTTCTTCAGCTTCCTCAATTCTTGCCATGAGACAAAGAAAAGCAAGATCTTCTTCATCGGAGCCTGATTCGTCAAATGTTTTGGCCCAATCATCTTCTTGATCCCAGTCAACTTCTTCAGCAATTAGACCCTTGCCCTTTTGCTGGTTCTTTTTCAGACCTCTGTATTTATTTTTCAATTTAAAATACTTTTCCTTTTTATCATTTTTATCAGAGTTCTGAGAGGAGGTGGGAGCTGCTACTTTCTTGGATTTACATTTACTGGCAAAGTGACCTTTTCGCTGACAATTATAACATATAACGGAAGCTTTTTCAGCGGGCAAGGTTTTTGATTTATCAGAGTCAGTGATAGTAGAAGGTTTTCGAAAGTTACTCTTTCTAGCAAATCTTCTAAAGTTGTTAGTTAGAAGAGCTAGAGAGTTATCAAACTCAGAGATGTCAGCATTAGTGAGTTATTCTGAATCAGTTTGATTTAATTCAGTGATAGAGGTGATGGAAGAAGAAACTTGTTTTGAAGGTTCTACCTCTGAAGTCACTAGTGCCAAAGAAGTACTTTTGACACTCTTGATTTCATTTATGAGGTTTTTCCTTAAAACCTGAGATTGATCTTCATTTAATAGCATTCCATATAAAGCACTAAAAGAGAGAGTTTCAAGATTCTTTGAAAGTTTTAGACACATAGTGTACACTCCCCATTGTTCAGGTAGTTCCTCCATGAATTTTGTCAGAATTTCAGCATTAGAATATTCTCTGTTGACAGTTTTCATATCAATCAAGAGACAGTTAAACCTTGGTGAACTTGAGAGAGAGTTTCACCTTTTAAGTGCATAAAACTTTCATATTGTCTTACCAGATTAATACATCTAGTGATTTGGACTTCATTAGTTACTTCATATTGAATACATAAAGTATCCCACATGACTTTAGATGTTCTCATCTTCATTACAGAATGATAGACTTCATATGGTAAAGACATTGCAATTATGGATCTAGCTTTAGAATCTATTGCTACTTCCTTTTTCTCTTCTTCAGTCTATCGATCTGGAGTTTTGACAATCCTCCTTTCAGCGATGGCTGGAGTGGTAGTGGTGGCAGGAACACCAGCTACCAGGGCTGTAGGAACAAATGGTCCATTTTCTATATAGTAGGGGATCTCAGAATCTGACCCTTCTAGGAATAGAGTCATTCTTTCCTTCCATAATGGAAAATTATCACGGCTAAATCTTGGAGGTTTAACTAAAGATCCATTATCAATGTAGTTTGTATTAGTATTAGTCATTTTAAAATAGCCTTGTGAACAAATATTTTAAAGATAAGCAAGAAACACTGTTCTAATACCACTTGTTAGTCCCAAAGGAGTCTACAAGAGTTCAAGGATATAGAAACAGTTTGTAGAAGGGGGGGGGGGTTGAATACAAACACACAGATTTTTAGTTTTTAAATAAGTTTATATTGAATAAACAAATTTACAGTTACAAGCGGAATTAGAACAAGTAAACCTATTCTATTGTAACTTAAGAAATCACACGGATTGATGCACAAGGAAATGAGAAAGAAAAGAGACAGAGGTTTTAGGAATAGAAAGTAGTATGCATAAAGATGAAGAAGAAATCTTCATCTTATTTATACCCGTTTGCATTTAATGCAAGACAAAAGGTATATGCCACGTGTCAAGATTTCATAAGAAGCTTGTCCATTGTTCAAAAAGCAACCATGCTTTTGGCCGCGTGTGAACAATGCCATATCAGATATGAAGGGGACATATGAGACAATCCGTACGTCCTTTTCTGACATAGTATAAGGTTTGACTTTTGTGCATCGATGATAAGATCAACGTTAATCTTGTTTGAGAAGCTTCACTTGATCGCTGAATTTGAAACTTCAAGGATGAACTTTCAGCGTATCGTGAGGCTTGACAAGACTTCACACTTTGGTTAATAATCCTTGCTATCACTGAACTGCTTCAGATCACAAGTTGTTTATCTCTTTATTCAGCTTGGTCTTCGACTTTCGCTGAATGTTCTTTTGGTGTTTTGGTTGATTTTCAGATCTTCAGAGGTAGACTTAAGGTTTCTGATTTTCAGTGATCGCTGATAACAATCAACGTATGCTATCGCTGAATTTAAACATAAGTTTACCAATGGAATGTCACTAAGTATATAGAGGAATCATATTCAAATCACTGAGAGCAGTTATGATCAACATGGACCAAAATT
Source organism: Silybum marianum (assembly GCA_036898165.1). Classification (NCBI taxonomy): domain Eukaryota; kingdom Viridiplantae; phylum Streptophyta; class Magnoliopsida; order Asterales; family Asteraceae; genus Silybum; species Silybum marianum. The sequence goes on along the minus strand of CM072540.1, from coordinate 4,878,976 downwards.
AGAGTTTACTCTATTTTTTATAATTTAATTGAATTTTTTATGATCAATTGTAATAAGCTTAAATTAAATCTTTATAAAAGAAAACATTAAATTCATTTAATTGTCAATTTTTTTCCCTCCAATCTCAAATCACAATTCAAACGTCACAATAGAAACACGTTTTTTTGCTTCCCGCCCAAAATCTCCACTATAAAACCCTTCCATCTCTCTTTCCCTCTCTACACAGTATCCAACTATCCATTGATATCGTATCTCCGCCGCACTTCGCTCATCTCCACCGTCTCTTTGTCTTCCTCCGCCGACCGGAAAATGGCCAGAGGTAAGAGGAAGTCATCTGCCGTCAAGGACGATGCATCGCCTTCTTCATCTATTTTGGAGAAAAAACCAAAGATCGTAGAAGAGAAAAAGGAAGAGGTTTCCTCTAATGTCGGTGTCGTTGAGGCTTCTGTGGCTGTCGATCGGGTTTCTCCTGCGAAAAGATCCGGTCAGAGGTTGGAGAAGCCGAAGAAGGAGGATGAGGAAGATGAGGTGGAGAGTCGATTTATTGGCGATCCGGTTCCTGATGATGAAGCTCGACAGCGCTGGCCTCATCGGTACCTGAGAAAAAATGTGAGGTTTTCTTTTATTCGTTTTTCTATATTCTGATTCTAGTACCGTTAATTTGGAGGGTAATTAGAAATTAGTATGCTTAATTAACTATCAACATGTATAACGTAAATGGCGATGGATAAGGTGCTTGCTGCTTTTATGGCATACAAATTTTCTATATGATTGTTATAACATCTGGGAATGTCAGTTCTAAGAAGATGCTTCAAATATTTGACATTTATTTTAATTGAAAAAGCGAGATTTCTTTTATGCATCGGTTTTCTTTTAATGTATTTCACATTTTGATATTGCCTAAATTTGTACCACTAAGTTGCAATAACACATTTTGTGAAATTGTTTCATTATTGGTAATCTGAATTCCTGTTTTCTAGGGGGAATCATTTGGGTTAAAGTAGTACCATTGACAAACCAAATGAGGTACTTAGAAATACTTTAGTGTCGTATTGCCAAAAGAGAAACTATTGTTAGTCAAATGATTTAGGACATTAAGCAATTCTGTATGTTGCTAAGCAAATTCATTTACAGTATGTGAGTTTTATTTAGATATGCTACCATAAACAATAATGATATCAACATTGCAAAAAATGTTTTTTGAGGGTTGAATGTGCCTGAACATAATTGAAATTGCTTAATACACTGCTTCTTGTTTTAAGATAGTAGACATATATAGTTTTACATTGAAGTTCCATGTTAGTTAGCCTTAAACCTTTTCTTCTCTATGTATGTTTGAATTTTTGATAGGCTTTTTTGGAGGATAATTTGATGGGGTTCCTATACATTACATTTGTACTAGTGTAATATGCTGAATCTTTTGTTTACTTACATTCACTTTTTCTTGGGGTTACAGAAGGTTGGAAAGAGTGGCAGCTTGGAAACCTCAAAAGGGTAAAAATTTAACAATTCATTTTGTCAACTAAGATAAATATGTGCTCAAATTATGTTCATGTGGAGTGCATACATGTTAATTTGTCTGTTATTCATTTGTGAATTGCCAGGATGGCGCCTCAAAAGGAGTTTATGCAAGCCAGAAGGCACTTCAGTGAAGCACTTGTTGATGGCCGTGTAAACTTTAAACTTGGAGATGATGGTTACGTTCAGGTCTCTATTTTCTCACTTTTAAGAATTTTACAAGTAATTTTTGCTTTATTAAACCCATAATTCTAAGCATGATTACTTCACTTTTTTGCATAGGCTGGTGAGGGAGAGGACAGCTACATCTGTAGAATTGTGGAAATGTTTGAAGGAATGGATCGTTCATTATATTTTAGTGCTCAATGGTTCTACAGAGCCAAAGATACAGTAAGCCATATTAAAATATGCTCGTTAAATCTTATTATTCTATAGTTTAATGTACTTTAGCTCTAATATCACCTCTCTCTATTGCTATTTTCAGATTATTCAGGCTTGTTCAAATCTTATTGATGATAAGCGTGTCTTTCTTTCTGAAATAAAAGATGACAACCCTCTTGATTGCCTTTTAGAGAAGCTTAAAATAGTGCGGGTGCCCTTAGATGTAATGATCGACTTTGGTACTTTTGAAAATTTTAATTTAACTGATTTTATATTATGCAATGTGTAATTCTTGTTGCTTTTTTTCAGGCTGATATTGCTGATAAACATGCAAGGCTTGCAGATGGAGACTATTATTATGACATGTCATATTTAGTGCCTTATTCAACTTACCAAAACTTGCCACCTGGTACATTTTGCTAATCAGATATATATATATATATAAATATATATGTTAAATATTTAGGCTGCATACTTTTAAGTGAAAAATTAATTTTTTATTGTTTGATTAACCAATTACAGATAATGATGGGGATGGAAATGAATCTGATTCAACTATTTCTTCTGAGTCTGATGTTAATGGAGTTGTTAATGAAGTCTCCCAAATTCAAGATGGTAAAAGATCAGAGATGAGGATGTTAGATCTTTACTCAGGATGTGGAGCAATGTCTACAGGACTTTGTCTTGGTGCTAATATGGCTGATGTTAATCTTGTGACTGTATGTATTGAATTTGTTTAACTTTTTATTATATATTTGAATTATAAGACTCCTAATTTCCTAAAGTTTTTTTTTAATTACAGAGATGGGCTGTTGATTTGAATAAATATGCATGTGAAAGTTTGAAACTGAACCATCCAGAGACAGAGGTGTGTGTTCTTGCCCATAATTGATCTTTTTTTTTATCTTTATTAAGGGGTTGTTTGTTTACCTCTTAACAGTTCCATTAAGAGGCTGCATCTGAATTGCTAAGAGGTGAATCCTGTTTGGCAAAAAAAAATAAGTCAACCTCTTAATGGTTCCAAAACCCTCTGAATCATTTTGTATCCTGGACCTCCCTTCAACATTAAAAGCCCTAATTATATCCTGAACAATTACCAAACAATTATATTTCATTTTGCATTATATCATAAGGGCCTCTTAATCATTCTGACTATATAATCATTCTGACTATATAATCATTCTGCACCAAACCATTCATCAACTGCCAAACAATATTTGACACTTGAAAATGTGTTTTTATAGGTGAGGAATGAATCAGCAGAAGATTTTTTGATGTTGCTGAAGGAATGGGAGAAGCTTTGTCAGTCGTTTTCCTTAGTTGGAGGTTGTGGTTCCCAACAAAAAGTGAGTCCTGCAAGCATTGCAGAAGATGAAGGGGAAGAAGAAGAAGATGATGATGATAATGATGGACTTGATGAAGAAATATTTGAAGTTGAGAAGGTTTTGTCTATTTGCTATGGTGATCCAAAGGAAATAAAGAAGCCTGGGCTGTACCTTAAGGTATTTTACATAAACATGTGTGAAGACACCTTAAATAATATATATATATATATATATATATTAGTTTGATTGATACTTAAAAGTTTGATAAGATGAAGAAAACCCCACAAATCCTCCACTAGATATGAATTTTTTTTTAATTTTTGGTTACTGTGATTGTGTTGCAAGGGTTACAAGAAAAAAACATATTCTACAAACTGAATTCCCTTCATCTGTTACATTCTATTATCTATATTCACACCCAAAATTTGGCCATATGTTTTTTTACTTTTTATATCTTTGTTTAACTAGATCCGATGGAAGGGCTATGGGCCTGAAGAAGACACTTGGGAGCCTATTGAGGGCTTGAGGTATGAAAATGCATTTTAATTTATCTTCTTATTTCATGTTCATTAAAGAGTTTTTTTTTACTTATACTTGATTTATTTGTATCAGTGATTGTCATGACAAGATCAAGGAGTTTGTAGTAAAGGGTTTCAATTCAAAGATTTTGCCTTTGCCTGTAAGTTTAACAATACTCAATACCTCTAAAAGTGTGATTTATTGCTCAATATAAAAAAGAGAGAAAGGTTATATTTATTTAAAACAACCTAAAACATAAAAAAACTGAGGGTGTGTTTGGTTGTTGAATTTTTTTTCACGGAAAATGAAAATTTAGAAAACCCGTTTGGTTGATTAAGTTTTCAAAATATTAACAAGAAAACAAAAATTTTCATTTTCTAAAATTCTATGTGAATTAGAAAACTAGTTTTAATAGTTTTCCAAATTTTTGTTTTCTAAAAACTTTCATACGCACGTTCACACACACACACTCTTTCGCACACACGTGTGCAAACTCTCTTTCGCACACACACACGTGCACCCACACCCCTGTGTGCGTGCACACACCAACACACTTTCACACACACACACACGTGTGCACCCACACCCCCACACACGCATGCACACAAACACATGTGCGCGCGCACACACACTTTCACACACATGCACACACTTTCACACACATTTTGTCCATTTTCTTACTCTAGAATCTTGTTTTTCATGCTTGTAGGGGGATGTGGATGTCATTTGTGGTGGCCCACCTTGTCAGGGTATAAGTGGATTCAACCGTTTCAGGAACAAAGATAAACCTCTAGAAGATGAAAAAAATAAACAACTTGTTGTCTACATGGACATTGTAGAATATTTAAAGCCAAGATTTGCATTAATGGAAAATGTTGTAGATATAGTTAAGTTTGCTAAAGGGTTTCTTGGAAGGTATGCTTTGGGTCGACTTGTGTCCATGAACTATCAAGCTCGGGTTGGTTTGATGGTCGCAGGTTCTTATGGACTTCCACAGTTTCGTAGGCGCATGTTTATGTGGGGTGCCAGGCCTAGTGAGGTAATTTAAACCTTTCTTTTTTGGAATGAATTTTTCACATTTTTGTAATTCAATCTATTTAACGTTTCTTTTGATGTGCAGAAATTACCACAATACCCTTTACCAACTCATAGTGTTGTTACAAGAGGAGTGTCTCCTTTGGAATTTGAGGTATTGCTTCTCATACAATTGATAAAAGGGAATGTATAAATTATAAATTATACTCCGTACCAATTTAAATGTTCATATTTTTATTTATTTATGTTTCAAAATAAGTGTCCATACATTTTTATTTATTTATGTTTCAAAATAAGTGTCCAATTTTTAAAAGTAAATAACCAAATTATCAAATTTAACCTTAATTAATGCACAAATACTTAAGAGTTGTGAGTGGGGGAGAAATTAAATAAGGGTAAATATGTCATTTGGTTTACCAAGAACAATGTAATTATTATCCATGTCTAAATCTGTGTGCCATTTCATATAGTGTGACTGGAACATAACTATGGTTTTATTTTGTGGGTGATTTACTTTATGGGTGCAGTCAAATACTGTTGTTCATGAAGAAGGCCAAAAAGTTGTATTGGAAAAGGAACTATTTCTTGGTGATGCCATTTCTGATCTTCCTCCTGTAAGTAATTTTGATATATATATATATATATATATTTCTAATTTCTTATGTGTAAGTATCTCTTAGGGGGAAAATATGACATTTTACTTTAACTTCTTAGGTGCCAAATGATGAGACAAGAGACGAAATGCCCTATGAAGAGATGCCAAAGACAGAATTTCAGAAGTTTATTAGACTCAAAAAAGATGGTGAGTGGAACATAACTCTTCTACTAACTTTTGTATTTGTTAGCTTAGTTGTTTGGTTATAATTGCTGTATGGATTTCTGCATGTGGTTTAGATTATGCCTTGATCATTTGTTCCTTTCTATTAGATTTTTTTTGAAGTATATGATATTTAGAGGGAGGTTCAGGAGAAAACGTAAAAAAAAAAGAGAAAACTAAAGAACACCCTGGGAGCACTTCATCTAGACAATATGCATTTATGCATAGATGGTATGCACAAATGCATACAAACGTTTTTTTCCCTATGCACAAGTGCATATGCACGAACGTATGTTACAAATTACAAGTATGCATTTGTGCTAGATGGAGGGATCTCAGGGTGTTCTTTAGTTTTTTTTTGTTGAGGTTTTCCCCTGAATCTTACATATATAATATTTAAATATATAACAGATGAGCTCACACACCCTTCTTATCTGTAGTGATAAGAGGCCAAAGGCCTATAAATACTGCTAGGCTAAAGGCTCTTTGCTTCTTTTCTATTAGATTTTAAAGCTCACTTGATGGCTACAATTGCTTTTATGATTTTTATAACATTTTTTGTCTAAAACTGTTGCATTTATTTAATCTTTTTCTTTTGGGGTTTTTGTATTGCTGTCTAGATATGCCTGGGTTCTCATCATCAGGTCATGAGTCTTCAGACCATCTTTTATACGATCATCGCCCACTTAAATTAAATGATGACGATTACCAGCGAGTCTGCCAAATTCCAAAGAGAAAGGTGTGCTTACATTCTGTTCAAGAAGTTAATATCTTTTTTTCTGACACGTGGCATTGTTTGTTATTTACTTGTTTTTCTTTTTCAGGGTGCAAATTTCAGAGATTTGAAAGGTGTGAGGGTTAAGAAAGACAACCATGTTGAATGGGATCCAGATGTTGAAAGGGTCTATTTACCTTCTGGAAAGCCCTTGGTATGTTTTGCATAAAACATAGTTTATTTCGTGTCATTAGTTTTTCATTAAGTCCTGTATATATAAAGATAAAGTTGTCTGTGTGAATTAATTTGTTTGTATAGATTGTGTGTTTTTGTTTGAGAGGGTTTTTCATAGATAGAAAGAGCCTGTTTTTTAATTGGGAGGGCAGCTTTGAAAACACCTTGGCTTTCTGCATAAAGCTCCCCCCTGAAAGCTTACTGAAGAAGCCACTATCTGCATTATTAAGCCATTGAATAAGCTATGAGTCTCATTAAGCTGCTAACAAACAATCTGTTTTCTTCTTCTTGATAACAGGTTCCTGATTATGCCATGACTTTTGTGGATGGAAGATCATTAAAGTAACTGTCTTACTTACTTTCTTTTCACACACACACACACACACTCTGATCACAGCCAGAAATTTGGTTTTCTTTAATGTTTTAGTTATGTGTATTGTTATGTGCATATGCAGACCATTTGGGCGAATGTGGTGGGATGAAACCGTACCTACGGTTGTGACGAGAGCTGAGCCGCACAATCAGGTAAACTTTTCGACTATAATGCATCTTTATATAAAACATAAATGTAATTAAGTCATTCATGTAATGATGGATGATTTGTTTGTAGGCAATTCTTCATCCTCTTCAAGATAGAGTGCTGACAATTCGTGAGAATGCAAGACTTCAAGGATTCCCTGATTACTATAAACTTCTTGGTCCTATTAAAGAGAGGTAAGCAAAGAACTTGATGATAAAGCTCCCCTTAAAAGCTTATTGAATAAGCCAATTTCTATCTTGTTAAGCCACTATCAAACAACTAAATAAACTGTGGGTCTCTTTGGTTGGTTTTCCATTAAGTCCTGTATGGATAAAGCTGTTGGTGTGGATTACTCTGTCTGAATAGATGGAAGGAAAAAACTTATCTGAATGGAAAAAAACTTGGCTTTCTGCATAAACCTCTCCCTTAGAAGCTTATGAAATAAGTCACTTTCTATATCATTAAGCCACTACCAAACAATCATGTATAGCTGATCGAATAAGTTGTGAGTCTTATTAAGCTCATTAAGCTGCTAACAAACAATTCCTCAGTCTCATTAAGCTCATTAAGCCGCTAACAAACATGTTCTTAATGTTATGTAGGTACATTCAAGTAGGAAATGCGGTTGCGGTTCCAGTAGCGCGTGCATTAGGCTACTCTCTAGCAATGTCATGTAAAGGAAGTAGTGGTTCAGAACCAACATTCAAATTGCCATCAAAATTTCCAAATATACAGCCAGTGACATCTCCTTCAGTTGACCAACAAAACCAATAATTATTTAGAATCATTGTTGAGTTACATACAGAGATTATATATATCTATTTATGTTGTTGGATGTGGAATTTTAGCCATAGGTTAAACTTTATGCAATTTTGAGGTCATAACATTGGCTTATTGTTGTAACTTGTAACGATGCAATTTATTGGTCTTTTGGCCATAAATTTTTAAATATTATTTGACTTATTTATTGTTATACATCTTTTTTATTTTGTAAAATGATTATATGTATGAAAGTGCAAACCTATGGAATCAAACCAATTGTCTTTTGTAACCATTTGAGAGTTGTTTTATGACATTGAGAAAAAAGGAGATTTTAGGCATGTTTTTTTGTTTTAACAGGTTTTTTAAAACTTTTTTTTAGAATGAAAAAAAGTAGAAAGAGTGAAAATCATTAAATTTAGTGACAACCCAAAAAAATGATTATAGTGCTTGTTTGTTTTAAAAAAAATTCATTTTGGAGAAGTTTTAGAAAACAAAGAAATAAAGCGGCTAAGACCATCTCCAACCCACCCCCAAAATTACAAAAATGGAGGGATTTTGCTTTTCAACCCAATACTAAAACACTAATAAAATGAAGGGAATAATTCTTGGCCTCTATATTTGAAGGCCATTAAAGTAAAACACAAAAATATATTAGTATTTTATTCAAAATTTCTAATTACATTTAAAGATTAATAGTTTAATAAATAAATAAAATAATAGATAGATATATTACTTTATTATTAAAAGTGTTTTTAGCGTTTTTATAGTGTGTGGTTGGAGTTGAGATTTTTTAGTGATTAAGGGACCCACCATTTTTAGTGTTTATAGTGTTTACTTTTAGTGTTTGGGTTGGAGATGCCCTAAGGATTAATTGGACCAAGCTACTTAACCCATAAAAAAACATAGCCTTGCACCCACCGGGTTGTTTTTGAAGTTGCTTATGAAAATCGGTATGGCTTGGTTATGAAACCGGTCTAACCAATCACTAACTATCCAATTTTTTTTTATCCGACAACCTGTTAAAGTACTTCAGAAGTTCAAGGATTGTTTTGGTAGGGGTGGGTTAACCGGTTTACCTATCTCTACCCCATGGTCCGTACCTCTTTGATGATATTCCCTTTAGAAGGTCTTCTTTTGGGAACCCTAGCTTTTGTGAGAACTTGAAATCCATTTTCAGCCAATACATTCAATTAATTTAGGAACCTTATAATTTTGGTAATTTTTAATTACAAAATTAATAAAAGGGCATTGTAGGTATTCTGTAAATTTTATCTGTTCTCTCTCCTCTCCCCCTCTCTCTCCTCCTCCTTTTCCGTTCAACCATTCCATCATGAACACCATTATGAACACCATCATGTATACACCACACAATATTCATAGTGTGCACACTTTGTAAATGACATTATGTGGTGGGATGACAGTGTGCATATTTCAACATCTGGATTGTCGTTCACGAGATCTATATCCACCAGTAGTGTTCACACTTTGTGATCATATTGTGCACACTTTTGGAACTCAGAAATTCAAACACACAAGTAAACCTAGAAATCGAAATATATGAAAATGAATGAAACACAAGTGAAACCCAAAAATCGAAACACAAGTGACACCCATAAATTGACGATTCTGGTTTCGGTTTTGGAGAAGAGTACTATGAGTGGTCGTCTATCTGTGGTGGCCAAAAGGTGGTTGTAGCAGTAGCCAGAGATGGCGACAAATCCGGGGATGGACGTTCACGAATCTGGACATTGTTGGGGATGGACGTTCACGAATATGGACGTTGTGGTGGTTGGGTCGGTCATCATCGAAACGGGGAGGAGTTTCACTATTGAAAATGTGTTTGCTCTAGGAGAAGGTGATTCGGCTAGGGTTTTAGATTGAGAGGAGAGAGAGAGAGAGAGAGAGAGAGAGAGAGAGAGAGAGAGAGAGAGTAAGTAACGATGACATTAAATATTATAAATATGTTACTTGTCATGTTTATAAAATTACCAAATTAGTCCTCTATATTAATTAAATCATATAACAATTTAATTAAATTGATTGGCTAAGAATGGATCTCGAGTTCTAACAAAAAAAATGGGGTTCTCAAAAGATTAAACCTCATTCCCTCTAATAGTACAAATACCATTATTTGAAGTCTTAAGTTTGAATCTAACATCCGCAACGATGCAAAAATCACGGATTTAAAGTTCTTAACAAAAACAAATATTCATAAAGACATAATTTTGTCAATTACTTTTTAGAACTTTACTTTCGAATGACATATGGGGTCGACTTCTTGTGACAAAATATGGACTGAAATATCACAATAACTATCAACCTTCGCTCCCACTTTTACGATCTTCAAGACGCTTACTCTCCCATGCATCGTTGTAGTCGAGGTAAAATTAAGAGTACCCGATGCAATATCATCATAGAAATTAGGATCGGTGGCCATTTTACCCCCAGTAATATTCGCATATGTTGTTGTCGTAAAACTAGCACGAGCAGGAACCTTTGAGTGCTCGATTGGGACTTCACCTATTAACATCCCTCGATAGTAGATATAAGCAATCGAGTCCTTGAACTCAAACCCACCATAGTTACGATTATCAATCGTCGTGGTTAGAACTAAGGTTGCGTTTATGCTTACATTTGGGTAAAGTTGGAATTGCACGTTTTCAAGGTTTGTTGGATGTGCTATGATTCGTGGGTTTTTTGGCTTAAAGACAGTAAAACATAAGATTACAGAAACAACGATGAATATGATAAATACTGCCACTGTCATACCACAACATATCTTGAGACATCTTCGTGATTTTCGTTTCGTTTCCATTTTTTTTTGCTCGAGTGAATATTTTTTGAGGTATTGATGAATTCGATCAAATGGTTTATTTGGGTATGGATTTTTTTTTCTAGGTAACATGTTTGTTTATATGTGTGAAGAGATGCAATTAGTCAATTAGGGTTGAATGTTGTTTTGTTTGTTTAATACATGGGTGGTCGTGGATTTAAAAATATTATTAAGTTCAACTTTGATGGACTGAAAATATATTTATTTATGGAAATTTGTATGCATATGGTGGTCGTTTTCATAAAAAAATAATATTTTTGGTGTTTTTTTCATAAAAAAAATAATATTTTTGGTCGTTTAAGTTGCAAAAGTGATGATTATTTTGTCACAAAAAGGAATTATTGGTTTAGAAATCAATAACTCCAAGAGCTTAAAAAAAATCAATAACTCCGACGTTTGGTTTGCAGAATGAAATTGGATGGAATGGAATTTGTCAAAGTAATTTGACTTTAAAGGAATTGGAATGGAATGGAATGTTGTCAGGTTTGACCAGCTGTTTGGTTGGCAGAATTGGAATGAAATCTGTTGAAAGAACTGAAATCTGTGTGTTTGGTTCATAGAATGTAGCTTTGGAATTGGAATGAAATTCCAGTTTATGACTAAAATACCCTTTTTATTAAATTTAATTTTTTAAACTAAAATTAATTTAATAAAATAATTATTAATTACTTCAATTTTTTAACACTAAAAATAATGAGTTTTTTTACAACTAAAAACTGCATAAAACAGCTAAAAACTGCATAAAACTGCATAAAACAGCTAAAACAACAAAAAACATAATTTTTTTACAGCAAAACAGCTAAAAACTGCAGAAAAACAGCAAAAACAGCAAAAGACTACAGAAAAACTAGGGGTGAACATGGTACGGTACCATATTTTTTTCTCCAATACTGTGTACCAACCAATTATAATTGGTATTCAAAAATCTATACCGTGTACCAATCAATTTAATCGGTATCAACTTATTTCGGTTGGTGCGTGTTGGTACGGTATTTATACCAACATCTCAAAGTTCACAAAACTTAATGTTTAATATAAACTAACTGCTAGGGGTGAGCAAAAACCGAAACAAAACCGAAAAAAAAGACGAGAACCGAAAAGCCGAAAACTGAAAAAAACCCTCGAAAAAACCGAACCGAAATCGAAAAACCGAAACTGAACCCCCCCCACCCTCCCCCCCGCCGAAAAAACCGAATCGAAAATCCAAACGGGTCGGTTTTGGTATTGTTGGGTAATGTGTAAGGGTATTTTTGGGTATTAAAAAAAGAACAAATTCCATTCCAATGAAATCTTACCTCTTACCTAAGGAATCTCAAATTGAATTATTTTGGTATTCATTGGAATTTACCAGATTTAATTCCTTGAAAAGATTGAACCAAACAAGAGAATTGAATCTGGTCAAAGGAATTCATATTCCAATTCCACCAGATTCCATTCCATTCCGGCGAACCAAACGCCTGAGGGTACGTTTTCATTTTTGTGGTTTATTATAAATTATAAATTTTCTATTTATGGTTTCAAAATTTCGGTTTTCATCTTTATGATTTACAATTCTTTTCTATTTTATTTTAAAGGTTAAAACATTAATTTAAGTATGAAATTAAAATAGAAATAAATTATAAACCATAGAAATAAAAAAAACAATAAATTTTAAATCATAACAATAAAAAATATAATAAGTTAAAAACCATGGGAATGAAAATTGTAATTTAAAATTATAAAGTTGAATGTAGAAACTTTTTAACAAAACGCAGGAACTAGAACCTAATTTACTCTAACTCTAATTAAAAACAATTACTTTTAGTTCGACACTTATTTACAAGTTAAGGAAGAAGGACATAAAAATTGGAGCAAATTAGGTGTTTCGTCCATGTGGTTAGGTATGTTTAACGGTTCTTGTCTTTTTTTCTTAAAATTCAACAAAAAGTGTTTTTACTGTTACGTTTTTAACGAGTAACATCCTTATGATTGGATTTTTTTTTATGATTTTAGTTACTGTTTCTTAATAAATCAACAACCTGAGTCTTTATGGTTGTATTAAGGATCTAACTCGTTTTAAAAATGCAATTACAAAAACACAATACTTTAAATATTTAAAAAAGAACTAAAGACTGTTAAAACGGTATACATAAGAACGGAACAAGTAATTTACCATTAAAATTATTAGTAATAGTAGTCGTATAAAATTGGATCAAAAATTGTCTAAATTTTGTTTTAAAATAAACATTATAATAATATAAAACACATCAAATACATTTAGTAGAAAAAATTTGAAATATTTATAGTAAAAGTTTTTGTTGATCCAATCTCCTTCAGTGATTTGAATAACAATCCTTTATATACTTAGTGAAAATCCGAGTGCTAGTTGCCATTCAAATTCAGCGAGAGCAAACACTGATTGCACTCAGTGATCGCTGAAACTCAAAAACACTATATGAGCTTAGAAGATCTGAAGAACAACATTCACACCAAAAGAACCTTCAGTGACAGTCGAAGGCCTAACTGAAGATAGAGACGGATAACTCGTGATCTGAAGCAGTTCAGTAATAGCAACGTTCGTCTAAGAAGAAGTGTGAGATCTTGCGTATGCCTTAGTGATACCTGAAGAATTCCTCCTTAAAGCCTTAAGTATCAACGATCAAATGAAGTCTACTCAGCAAGAATAAAGTTGATTTTATCCTCGATGCACAAATCTCAAACCCCCATACTCTTGTCAGAAAGTACGTACGGAGATACTTTATTGCCTCCCACGTGGTTACCAACTCTGATAGAGTCACTGTTCATATTCGGCTAAAAGTATAGTTGTTTTATGAACAAAGGACAAGCCTCCAATGGATATGCTTGACACGTGACATGTACCCTCTGACTTGCATTTAATGCAGTGGGGTTAAATAGATGAATAGCCCCTTCTTCATCCTCATGCATGCCTAACTCTTTTCTAGAACTTCTGATATTGTCTCTCCTAATCTTGTGTATCAAAACTACTTAGTGATTCTAAGGTTGTAATAAAATAAGTTTTAAACTTGTTCTTATTCCGCTTAAAACTTGTAAATTTGTTTATTTCAATAAACTCATTTAAAAACATATTTATTCACCCCCCTTCTACAAACCGTTTCTATACTTATACATTCTTGTAGACTCCTTTTGAACCAAGAAGTGGTATTAGAGCAATATTTATTGCTTTTACTCTTGTAAAACTAATATCTTGTTTTTAAAATGGCTAATCAAAGTACAAACTACAACGACAATGAATCACTTGCTAAACCTCCTATATTTAGCAAAGATAATTTCCCTGTCTGAAAGGAAAGAATGACTCTATTTCTAGAAGAGTCAGATCCTAAGATTCCATACTATATAGAAAATGGACCACTCGTTCCTACAACTATCGTCCCTACAGTCCCTGAGACTACGACCACTCCTGCCTTTCTAAGAGACGTATTCCCAAAGATCCACATTAATGGAGTGAGGAAGATAAGTAAGAACCAGCCGTTGATTCAAAAGCTAGGTCTATTATTGCCATTTCTCTACCGGATGATGTGTATCATTCGGTTATGAAAATGAGAACCTATAGATCCATGTGGGATACACTCTGTATTCAACATGAAGGAACTAATGAGGTTCAAATATCTCGAAAAATCCATCTGGTGAGACAATATGAAAGTTTCATGTGTGGTAAGAATAAACACTTTCTCAAATTCACCAAAGATTCAACTGTCTGATCATAGATCTGAAAACGGTTGGTTGAGAATACTCTAACTCAGAAGTACTGACAAAGTTCATGGAATCTCTTCCTGAACAATGGGACATATTTACTACATGTCTTAAATTGTCAAAGAACACTGGAACTCTTTCTTTAAGTGCTTTATATGGAATATTGCTCAACCATGAGCAATCTCAAGTTTTAAAGAAAATATTTTAAAGGACACTAAAAGTTTCAAAAGCTCTTCCTTGGCTTTAGTGTCATCAGAGACTGGTCCCTCGAGAACAATTTCTTCTTCTATTACCTCTATCACTGAGTTAGACCATTCTAACTCTAAGGACATTTTTGACGATGATATGTTAGAATTTGATGATTCTCCGACCCTTCTGACTAATACCTTTAGAAGGTTTGCCAGAAATAGCAACTTTAGAAGAAATCATTCTATCATTAACTCTAACAAGTCAAAGATATCTTCTACTGATAAAGTTTCTGCAATATGCTTTAATTGTCAATGCAAAGGTCACTTTGCCAGTGAATGCATATCTAAGAAAGTTGTTGTTCCATCCACCTCTCTGATACCTTTCAAACCCAGAGATGATAAATATCTCAAGTTAAAGGATAAGTATGTGAAGATGAAGAAATCAAAACGCAAAGGCAAAAGCTTTGTCGCTGAAGAAGTTGACTGGACCGACACCACTGACGAATTAGGGTGAGATGAAGAAGACACAACTCTTATTTGCTTCATGCCAAGAATTGAAGAAGCTGAAGAAGTCGCTGAAACTTCTGCAACTAAAACTCCTTCATCCTCGTTTTTTAGGTATCAATTCTGAAGAACTCTTCTATCCCTAAAACTGATAGCTTGTCAGCTCTCAACACTTTAACTGTTGATCTCTACAATGCTTTAAATGGTAAAACCAAAGCTGAACAAATTAACTCCGACTTAATTGAACAACTTAAAAATTGCCATCTGAAAATCAAAGAATTAACTAAGGTCGAAGAAGATCTTAAAGACCAAGTCTTTGTAAATCAAACAATAAGCATTGAGAAACAACAAGCTATCACTGAGCGCGAAAAGACTATCGCAGATCTCAAAGCTGAAAAAGCCACCATTGAAGGGTGGTGCAAGGCTTCTGTAAAGGCAAATGAGATCATTAATGCTTAGATTCCCATAAAGGTTAAAAGTGGTCTGGAATACTCTTCTGATCAGAAAGAACCTCTGAAGGATTGTTCCATGCTTAAGTTTGGAACATTTGTATCCTCTATCCCTGACACTTCCACTCAGTGTTCCTCTACACCATAGTCAAAACCTTCTGAACCCCTTTTTAAGGACTCATGGAAGGTGATTAAAGACAAGTTCCTTAATCATGTTCCTAAGGTCAAGAAATCTCCAAAATTGAAGAAGAGTCCTTCTACTCCTTCAGTAGGTCAGCCTTCGACTTTTGGGTAAAAGATCCCTGGATTTGTCCAGAGATCAACTCCTCGAATCAAGATAGATCTCACTCCCTCTAAACCTGAGAAACCGGTGGTTCTTCCAAGGTCTATGGAGAAAGGAATTCTTGGTTCTGGTCCTGAAAATCTTAAGCTTTCTACGTTTCATGCTTATGGTACTAAACCTTCTTTCAGATATAGGGAGTGCTGCCATTATGGGGAAACTACTTACATTGCAAGCAAGTGCCCTAATGTCACCAAGGCTGAGAAGATATCTCATGGAAAGAAAGTAGCTAAGACTGAGAAATCAGTTAAGATGAAATCCACCCAAGTTGGTAAAACAACTAAGGTGACAAAGTCCACTAAAGTTAAATCTTTAGAGAAAGAGAAAGATGTTGCTTCTATCATTTCCACTAACTCTGCAGGACCCATAGTTCTATGTCTACCTATGAAAAATTAATTCCCTTATCTATTGTAGGATGGTAAAGGTATTTTGTATCTCGATAGTGGATGCTCAAGGCACATGACTGGAACAAAAACCCTGCTATCTGATTATAAGGAAGTAAAAGGTCCCCAGTGACCCTTGGTGGAAATGGAAAAGAATACACCAAAGGATATGGTGTTCTGACCAACGCAACAACCTCTTTCAATCGTGTTGATTATGTTGAATGGCTAAAACACAACTTGTTGAGCATTAATCAACTCTGTGATAAAGACTTTCAAGTCTTGTTCACAAAGACAAAATGTGTTGTCATTGATAAAAATGACAAACTCGCTCTGAAAGGCAAAATGTCTGAAAATGTCTATGTCATCAACATGGATAGTTCTCACTCAGAGAACATTTGCTTTATCTCTAAAGCTTCTCCAAATATAAATTGGCTTTGGCATAAAAGACTATCTATTAGGATCAAGGCGCTTACCACTAGGCCAAAAGGAATATTTGGTGGTCAAAGTGCTACCCCTTTCTTATATATTGAGTAGCAGCCAGCCTCACGGGTCAATTTAGGAAGATGCTGGTCAATGATCTAACAATCCCCCCCAGCATCTGCCACAAATTCCTTTCGCATGGGATTCCAACTCGTCACAACCTATGAGAAGATTTAGGAAGATGATGGCCAATGACACAACCATCCACCCCCAACAATTTGCGTACAAATGCCTTTGGCCTTTTTTATGCACTCTATGGGATTCGAACCTATGACCTGCTCTGATACCACATGTTAGGATCAAGGCGCTTACCACTAGGCCAAAAGGAATTCCTGGTGGTCAAGGCGCTACCCCTTTCTTATACATTGAGTTAAAGCCAGCCTCACGGGTCGATTTAGAAAGATGCTGGTCAATGACCTAGCACTATCACATATGAACTTCAAAATGATAAATGATTTATCAAGAAATTAACTTTTCAATGGACTCCCTAAACATTCGTTTGCAAAGAAATCTCTTTGCTCAACATGTGAAAAAGGAAAGTTGACAAGAGCAAGTTTCAGATCAAAGCAAGTATCATCAATGACCACACTTCTTCACTTACTCCATATGGATCTCTTTGGACTTGTCAATATCCGTTCCATCGCTGGAAAGAAGTATACACTTGTCATGGTTGATGAGTATACACTTAAGACCATTATTTGAAGTCTTTAGTTTGAATCTAACATCCGTAACGATGCAAAAATCACGAATTTAAAGTTCTTAACAAAAACATATATACATAAAGACATAATTTTGTCAATTACTTTTTAGAACTTTACTTTCGAATGACATACGGGGTCGACTTCTTGTGTCAAAATATGGACCAAAATATCACAAAAACTATCAACTTTTGCTCCCACTTTTACGATCTTCAAAACACTTACTTTCCCATGCATCGTTGTAGTCGAGGTAAAATTAAGAGTACCTGACGCAATATCGTCATAGAAATTAGGATCGGTGGCCATTTTACCCCCTGTAATATTCGCATATGTTGTTGTCGTAAAACTAGCACGAGCAGGAACCTTTGAGTGCTCGATTGGGACCTCACCTATTAACATCCCTCGGTAGTAGACATAAGCAATCGAGTCCTTGAACTCAAACCCGCCATAATTACGATTATCAATCGTCATGGTAAGAACTAGGGTTGCGTTTATGCTTACATTTGGATAAAGTTGGAATTGCACGTTTTCAAGGTTTGTCGGATGTGCTATGATTCGTGGGTCTTTTGGCTTAAAGATAGTAAAATATAAGATTATAGAAACAACAATGAAGATGATAATTACTGCCACTGTCACACCACAACATATCTTGAGAGATCTTCGTGATCTTCCTTTCGTTGTGTCCATTTTCTATGATTGAGTCGAGATTTTTTATGAATTCAATCAAACTGTTTTTTTGTGTATTGATTTTTTTCTTGGTAACATGTTTGTTCATATATGTGAAGAGGTGGAATCAGGGTTGAATGTTGTTTTGTTTGTTTAGTACATGAGTGGTCGTGGATTTGAAGCTTTATATTATTAAGTTCGACTTTGTTGGACTGAAAAAATGTTCGTTTATGGAAATTTGTATGCATATGGTAGTCGTTTTCATAAAAAAAAAAAATAATTTTGGTGGTCTAAGTTGCAAAAATGATCATTATTTTGTCAAAAAAAAGTGATTATTGGTTTAGAAACCAATAACTCTAAGAGTAAATTACGTTTTTCATCCCCGTGGCTTGTTCAAACTTACGGATTTCATCTTTGTGGTTTCAAAATTTCGGTTTTCATTCCCATCATTTGTAATTCATTTCTATTTTTATCCCAGAGGCGAAAACACTAATTTTAAGTATGAAGGACTAACATAAAAGTGAATTGTAAACCATAGGAACGAAAAAAGTAATAAATTCTAGATCATAAGGATGAAAAATGTAATGAATTATAAATCATTGGAATGAAAATCGTAATTTAAAAACTATAAGGTTGAATATAGAGATTTTTAGGAAATCACAAGGACTAAAAACATAATTTACTCTAACTCTAATTAAAAACAATTAGTTTTAGTTTGACGCTTATTTAAAAGTTAAGGAAGAACACAAAAACTAGAGCAATTACGTCTTTCGTCCATGTGGTTAAGTATGTTTCACGGTCCTTGCCCTTTTTCTAAAAATTCAACAGAATGTGTCTTTACAGTTGCGTTTTTAACGACTTACATTCTTGTGATTGCATTTTCTTATGATTTGGGGTCTTTCTCGTCACTGGCGGATGTAGAGTAATAAAAGGGGGGTTACAGGACCTACTGAAATAGTTAAAAAAAAATTATATAGGTTAAAAATAATAAAAATACTACATTTAGCCTTAGTTCTCCTCAGTGAAATTTTCCAAGTGGCCCCATCTTGCCGTCGGTTGACAAAAACACTTAAAAAGTCTCTTGAAAATCAATAAAAAATCGAAAAAATCCTACGAAATCGACAAAAACACAAAGAAAATCCCTCAAAATGGTCAAAAACACTAAGAAAATCCGTTGAAATCAACTAAAAAGCTTTAAAAATCATTCAAAACACGTCGGGTGATTTTACACGCCTTTAGTCTACCATAATGGGACCTCAACGGACAAAAATCCTGGATCCGCCACTGTCTCTCGTTACTATTTCTTAATAAATCAACAACCTGAGTCCTTATTGTTATATTAAGGATCTAACTCGTTGGTAAAATGCAACTACAAAGACACGATGCATTAAATATTCAGAAAAGGAATAAAAACTGTTAACTTAAAACCGTATGCATAAGGACAAAACATGTAATTTACCATTAAAATTATTAGTAATAGTAGTCGTATAAAATTGGAATAAAAAATTGTTTAAATTGTGCTTTAAAATAAATATTTAATAATATAAAACACATCAAATACATCAGTAGAAAACCATTTGAATTATTTATATCAAAAGTTTTGTGTCGCAAGATTAATAGTCTCTCTCATATACATATACGTTTATTTATCTAGTTTATTATTATGACTGAAACTTTAACAAACTTATACGTACAAAAATATTAAAAGTATGTAAATTTTATGAAAATGATTAAAAGTAAAGATAAAAATAGATGAGGATAATTGAAAGTAGTCGAAAGCATTGGAATATAGTTAAAAGTACCGAAAGAAGTCCAAATAAATGAAATTAGAATAAAAAGTTAAAGTATCCAAAAGTTCATAACTAACAATTGTAGAATCCTCTGTGTGGTTTATATTGATTTACAACCAATAAATACAAGGGATAATTCCAATACATATGGAAACAAAATTAGAGATAACTATAACAATATACTTAGTAATTTACAATATTTCACTAATAGGCCCCCTCAATTGGAGCTGGAAGTGAATGAATGCTCCTGAAGTCGAGAAATAATCGTGGGGAAGTCTCCTAAGTGGTGTTTGGTTCGTTGAATGTTTTTAGATGGAATGACATCAAGCAAAAGAATTTGATTTTGAAGGAATTGGAATGAAATGCTGCCAAGTTTGACCACCTATTTGGTTGACAAAATCGGAATGAAATCTGTTAAAAAAATTGAAATCAATAACCCTGAATACAACAATAAAAAAAAGAAATAGAAATCCACAGACAACATTCTGGAACTTCTTAGGAAATGACTTAACTTAAAAGACAGATGACGCCCCCGCCAAACGACCGACGCTGGCTCCATGCCCTCAATGGTAAGAGCAGGCTATAGGGTAGCAGGCTCGTGTGATCGAACCGACACTGGGAAGATTTTCCCGCTAAAGAAAAGCTGGAAATAAGTACTGCATATGATAAGAGAGTGGGAGGCCGGCGCCCCGCCCATCTGGACCATAAGTGGAAGTTCAAACCTTATATCTCCGATTTATAGGATAGAATGTCACGTCCTTTGTCACCCCCCACCGCGCTTACGGCCCCCTATATCTCAGTGTTTTAAAACCCGGGTCAACCCGGCCGGTCGGACCGGGACCCGGTCTGGTCACCTGGTTAATAATCACCGGGTTAAAGCCTCTAACCGGTCCGGTACAACCCGACCGGGTTTCTCGATTTTTTCGGTTCAACCGTTTTCACAACCCGAGTCAACCTAAAATTTTAAAAAGATTTTTTTTTATCTTTCTGCTCTAAACGATCTGCTCCCAAAGGACTAATATAAAAGTAAAGGCAACTATCTGAAGAATCGGTTCCTAGTGTTAGTCAATCAAGATTCGCCATCAATCTAAGTGAATTACATATTTTAGTTAATCTATCTTTTACTATACAACTATTGAATATGTCAAATCCATTGTAATACCCCTATTGAATACATCAATAACCCTGTAAAAAAAAGAATACAACAATAACCCTAGTCGAAGACATGGTTCAAGAGAAAAAAGGATAATGATCATCTAACAAACGCAGAAGGCAACAAGCACCGAATGGAGTAAACCTTCTCGAAAACGGAATCGGAGTACCTCTATTTTTCGGCAACTATCGTATTTTCAGGGACGTCAATTTCATCCTTGTCGGACAGCCAAATCTTCTGGTCGTTAAGAATATCAACGATTAACCATACAAATAACAGAAACAAACTTAAGACCAACACACCGGGATCAAGAGCCATCGTTAATTGATAGTTTGAAAACATAAAAATATTTCTCAAAACGAGAGTTGTGGATAGAAACCATAACGCACCAACAAACTAAAATCAAGCAAGAAATCAAAGTTAGGTGGAGACAAAATCGAAGTTGGGTGAAGACGAAATCGAAGCTGGATGAACACGAAATTGAAGCTCGATGAAGACACTGGTGTTGCAATGGAGAAGACGATGTGGAGAAGACAAGAGAGATTCTTTCAAACCTGTGGTAAACACGAAATCGAAATCGAAGCTGGGTGAACACAAAATCGAAACTCGATGGAGATCCCGGTGTCGCAATGGAGAAGACGATAGGGAGAAGATGCTGGTGTAGAACAGAGAAAAGGTGTCGACTGTAACAAGATTAGGGTATATTTGGGTTTTGAGGGTATTTTTGGAATAATTAAAAAGTTAAATCCCATTCCTTCAAAATACCATGTCTATTTCAAGGAACGGCAAAATCCCTCATTCATGAAATTTGATGGAATTTAAAGATTCCTTTCGATAAAAAGAACCAACCAAACAAGCGAATGGAATCTGGTCAAAGGAATTCAACGTTCGAATTCCACCAAATTCCATCAGATTCTATGAAGCAAACGCCCCCTTAGTGAATATATCTGCATATTGATAGGCTGATGGAACTTGTGACACCCGAACTTGGCCAAATGCGATTTTTCATGCACAAAAAGGATATCCAGTTTAATATGTTTTGTTCTATGATGTTGAATTGGATTACCTGACAAGTAAATCACTGAGATGCTGTCGCAAAATACTAAGGTGGCTTGTTTAACTGGAGTATGAAGTTTGAGCAGCAGGTTTTAGAGCCAACGCGTTTTGGCAACCACATTTGCAACACCCCGGTACTCGGCTTCTGCCGCTAGATCTTGAGACCGTGGGTTGTCACTTAGGAGACCATGAGATTAAGTTGGCACCTAGAAAAATGAAATATTCGTATGTAGATCGGCGGGAGTCGCACAATCACCCCAATCCGCATCGGTGTATTCGATAAACTGAGACGGTGTTGGGGTATAAGTGAAGCTCAAGATTTAAAGTGCCATTAAGATACCGATGATATGTTATAACACATTAAAATGAGGTACAAGTGGGGCATGCATAAACAAATGAATCTTTTGGATGTCGTAGCCGATGTCTGGTAAACATGAGATATTGGAGGACACCAATAAGACTTCAATAGAGTACGGGGTCATCCATCGGTTCACAGACCATCACGCTTAACTTGGACTTTGTTTCAACCGGAGTTGTCACATGTTTGCAAGTTTCTATTTTTGCTGCCATGACTGTTGTTGCTGCCCTCGGCGTTTTCTCCGGCTGGTGGATTAGAAGTTGAAGGTTGGTTGTTGGTACGTTCGGTAACCGGTGCCTGTGGAATGTGTGACTCTTGTTTTGATCGGCATGTCTTATCTAACAGTAGTTGAGATCTAGCTTTAGTGAAGCTCGGGAGCGAATCAAACTGTTGAATAAGAGTGGCGATGGTGTCATAATCACCTTTCATGAGGCCGGAAACAAGTTGGAGAACCATCTTGTTTTCGGTGAGCGACGTTGGTCAATTGATCGGCCAGGGTTTTGAGACGGGCACAATAATCGGAGATGTTGGATATCAAGATGGGTGTTGTTGAACTATTCTTCCAGATATACAACCCGAGTTGCTTTGCTGTCTTGAAAGATTTCTTGAAGCCGATTCCACATTTGTTGAGAGGTGGAACCCGGTTTCATAATGGTTTGGAGAAGATCACTGGAGATGTTGTTATAGATCCACTGTTTGACAATGGTATCAAGACGGGTCCAAGTAGCTGTATCGATTTCAGAGGGAGGCTCGGTAGTGGGGTCAATGTGATCAAGCAAATTATAGGCACACACATGAATGTAGAACAATTCGACCAATGAGGCATAATGTCCATCATTTTGGCCGAGAAAGATCAGTATGGAGTTTTTGATGTTGTTGACGCCAAAAGTAGGATGGAATGGTGTTTTGACAACACTATAGGAAGAAGGTTCGGAGGTGATCCCATCATCGTAAGAAGACGACGACAGGTTTTTAGGGTTACGATTGAGAGGTCGAGAGGCAGGGGCGGAGCAAGAAATTTATATGAGAGGGTCACCATAAAGAATAAAAATAAAAGTTGACATTCTGAAAATTGTAAAAGTATCGATATTATATTGATGATATTCAACCGTTACATATTTAACGATAACAATTTTGCGAAATCTACAAAATAAGGAACAATATAAGAAAAATAATCACAATGCAAAATAGAAAAACAATCTAAATTCTAACACAATGTAAGAAAAGTTCTAACATAATAAACATTAAGGGGTCGTTTACCAAACATTTATTCGGGTAACTGTTTACCGGCAAATTTCAACACTATCACTTACTTACCAGATAAAGTTTTAGTCCATAGAAACTGTATCGTATACAACAATTTACCCGGTAAATTCTTAACCATTGTAAGATCCGTAGCATTACTTACCGGTTATAAGACTCTCGGTAAGATTGTTGGTCCTTGCCATATTAATCCAGTAAGGTAATGTGACTTGGTAAGCGTTTGTAAACGACCCCTAAGTATTTCTTATAAGTTATAACGAAAAAAGATTAAAAACAAAGGAGCACTAAAGTTATTGGAGGAGAAGGAACCCAACTCATTACACTTTAAAAACTAAAACATTTATCAATACATAAAAGAACATTAAAGGGTGAGGGCTGAGGGGGTGCCACTGCACCTTTTGGTGCTAAGGTGGCTCCACCCCTGTCGAAAGGGGAAGAGAGGGACAGATCCTAGAGCAGCTTTGATACCATAATAATTGTAGAATTCTTTGTATGATTTCTATTGATTTATAGCCAAAAAATACAAGGGAAAATTCCAATACATATAGAAACAAAATCAGAGATAAGTTTAACAATATATTTACAATATTTCACTAATAGTAACCATTCTCATTACGACTGTAAGGTGGCGTTTGTTTTTTAAGAGGTGCTGAAGTTCTGAAGTTTGAAGTCTTATTTCACTTGTGATTTATAAGAGGTGGTGTAGAAGTCTGGAATCTGAATCAATTAGATTGTTTGTTTTTGTAAACTAACAAACGTTTGAAATCTGAATCAAACTAAAGGAGTGTTGTTGACAAAATTATATATTTCCAATAACATAGAAAAATCAGATGACCATTAAGCTGGTTTGTATTAAACTTGTACATCAACAAGAAACCATTACAACTGTGTTTAATACAGCAGATGGGTTTGTCAGAAACCATTTTGGATTTAATTCATCTGAATAATTAAACTCCAGGTTGCATATTCGGCATGTATCAACAATATCCTTGGTTAATCTTGATACCAACTGTCAAATAGAATGTGCTTTATGTCACCAGAGAGCTAGGCAATGAAACTAAGATCAAGAAAGTGAAGATTTAAAATGGCATTACAAGTTAGCATCATAGCAACCAAAAAAAGAACCTGCTTTGATTAACATGTATACTCCATTGAAAAAGAAAACCTAAAGTTCTCTATTATGGGGATACTAACCACACAATTCAAACACAGGGACGAACAATCTTGAATCAAACCCACAAAACCCATAAATTAAAACCAACAAAACCCATAAATCAAAACATGAACTAAGATGAACGAACAATAGGGCGAACAAACAGGGAAGAACCACATGGTTGAGATCGACATATATGATTGCAATTTCTCTCTTAAAGCTTCCGTTTCTTTCCAAATCTTGAAAGAGTAGTCTAAACCCACAGGGAAAAACCACAAAATAGGGACGAATGGCAGACATCAGTCGACATATTTCATACCAAGACACAAACATAAGCAAAATTTAAGGTAAACTACGATAAACATGGAGCAAGAGATGAGAGAAGATCTTTTACCTGCTGTTCTAGATCGAGAGATGACATGATTGTTGCTCGATTGATCTAGAGATGAGAGATGTTGAGCATGAGAGAAAAGGGAGGAAGAGGATGGAGGTGCACGTCTAAGCGATTTAGAGGTTAGATCACCACTTATTTGTTCAGGGGGTTCTGAAATTTCAAAAAAATTAAACAGTCTGAATCCCAGTTTGTCTGACCGATTCAGACAAAAGTGCCCAATAAAAGCTGAAAACCAAAAAAACACGATGCCATATCTCTTTATACATAATAGAAAATGTCATTGTCATGATGCATAATTCGTCTCATAGAGTTGTATTATTTAGTGGCTCTTAGTCCTTATTGTAGGGAAATGGACAACGTTTTTGTATATAAAGAGAAAGCGACTAATTTAATTTTAGGTAACTATGTCCAAAGGTTCCAATAAAATCATGTTGCATAACTATATATCCGTGTCTCACATTTTATTGGTCCTAGACGAAATGTAAAAAAATCCTCTCGATATATACAAAAAAACCTCCACTATATTATGTTTATCATAAGATATAATTCAAATAATTTAAATAATTCATATAAAATCATATTTTCAGGTATTGTTAAATGAAAATAAATTAATATTATTTCTATATTAATATTATATAGTATATCATTTTTTAATATACCATCGTCAATCCATTCCGCCGTCACAATGTTTACTGTTTGGAGTACCATTATATGTAGGGCTGTAAACGAACCGAACGAACACGAACGGAGGCTTGTTCGTGTTCGTTCGTTTAATTTAACCTTACAAACGAACGAACACGAACGGTAAACGAACGAAATTTTTTGTGTTCGTGTTCGTTCATTTAACTTAACCGAACAAACGAACGAACACGAACGGTAAACAAACGAAATTTTTTGTGTTCATTAAAAAAACTTGTTTGTTCATGTTCGTTTGTTAAGCTGTTAAACGAACGTAAATGAACAAACATAAATGAACGTGAATGAAGATAAACGAACGTAAACGAACAAACACAAATTAGTATAGAATAAAACCACCATTACTTATTATTTTGTTCCTAAAAATGACATAACAAAATAAAAAACCAGGTAACTTAGGAGCCATAAAATAGAAATTCTAAAAAGTTAATTTAATTTCTGATTTTACATATTAATATCATAATATATAAATATATTTATATATATAAACAAATGTAAACGAACATAAACGGACGAATGTAAACGAACATAAACGGACGAATGTAAACGAACATAAATGAACGAATGTAAACGAACGTTCACGAACGTAAACGAACGAACGAGACCATTGTTCATGTTCGTTCATTTAACTAAACGAACAAAAAAATGTGTTCGTGTTCGTTCGTTTATTAAATAAACGAACACAAACGAACTTTCCGCCGAACGGTTCACGAACGGTTCGGTGAACGTTCGGTTCGTTTACAGCCCTAATTATATGTAATTCAATATAAATCAGTTGAGTTTCCATTTTACCTCATGCTAATGTCTTTATTACCATTTTAAACTTATAGGGTTAAAACAAACTTTTTCGAAACCATCAATCTTGGAATAAAAATCTCATATCGGTTATATTTTGAGATCTTATTCTTATTTTTACAGATAAGAGAAAACTTATGAATTCATGCATTAAATATTAGGTAAATAATGAGCCAGTAATGTAGGAATAAACAAATATAGTTTTGAAATATTATATATATATAGGGGGTTCTTCAAGGGAGATCTAAGTTATTTATGATAACTATGAAATCTCATCTCATCCCTTAAAATTATTAATCAATGGTCCATAATTAAAGAAATTAAATATGACAATATTACCTAAATTAAAAAAAGAAAATTTATTTAAATAATATGTAAAGGGTATCATTGTAATTTAACATTGTATGTATGAACCTTATCTAAATAAGGCGGGTTCCTATATTACCGGAAATAATTAAAATAAATATTTTAACCAAATCAATTCAAATCAAATGAAAAAGCATTGTTGCAACTCAAATACCCCTTCGGCTCCAATTTTCGTACCATATCAATTTTTATATCACACATATTCATAATTTTGTATCACGCATATTCATAGATTTGTATGACACATATTAATGAATCTTTGTATCACACATATTCATAAATCTGTATAACACATATTCATAAATCTTTGTATCACACATATTCATAAATCTGTATAACACATATTCATAAATCTTTGTATCACATATACTCATAAATTGGTATCACACATATTCATAAAGAAATATTCATACCAAATCAATTTTTGTATCATACATATTCATAAAGAAATTTCTTCCAGAATACAACTTTGATAAAGGAAATCGTTGAAATTAATATGAGATTTGTTTTAAAACTATTTTAGTTGAGTAATTTTAGGAAACATATCTTTTTTAAAATATATTTGATTGAAATTCGGAAACTGTCAACAATTAATTTAAATGGTTAATTAAATAAAATTATAACATTACTGTGCTACCCTTTCTGATTAAATATGCAAATTAATTAATTTAATTTAAATAAAGGGATGAGATGAGATCTCATAGTTATCATGAATTAAATAGATCTCATTTGATTAAGCCCCTATATATATATATATATATATAGGGGTTTAATCAAATAAAAATAAAAAAAAGGTTAAAAACTTGAAGACTAATCTAAACCTTAGATTAAATTAATCCTATGGCTCTAATTTTGAAGGTCATTTTTAATAAAAAAAGGGTATTATGGTATTTGACAACAAGTATTTATATTTTATAATTAATAATAATATATTTTCCTTTATTTTATTTTGGTAACAAGATTCACCATATGAAACATACATATTAATTTAACCATATATATGAAATACACAAATTCACCGGATGGAACATACAAATTAATTTCACCGTATGAAATACACAGATTCACTTGATGAAACACACAAAATTCACCATAAACATACAAATTAATTTCAACATATCAAATATATTCAATTGGTAAAATACACAAAATTCACCATATGAAACATACAAATTAATTTTACCATATGAAACACGATTCACCATATGAAACACATAATAATTCATTACAAAAACGTATACTTACCTTATTTCACCTCATGAATAAAACACTACTTTTACAAAAATGTTGTTTCACCATATGAAACACGATTCAATGTATGAAACACACAGATTCATTGTATGAAACACATAATAATTCATCACATAAAACGCGTATTTACCTTATTTCACCTCATGAAATAAAACATTTTTTTACAAAAATGTGGTTTCACCTTTTGAAATCCAACATAATGTTTATAATACATGTTATCTCACCGTATGAAATTAGAAACAATTAATAAAAACACAATGGTGCTCACAAAAAAAAGGATAGAAGATGGCCGGAAACCATGGAGCTCGCCGGAAACCACCACCTGCACCACCGTCCTCCTCCCGTCGATCCACCAGATGAGTCCAACAATGAAGATTTTTTCGTTGGGGTAAACGGTTTTCACCGGAGATGAAGATTTCCAACAAAAATCAAATTAAGCAGTGTAGATTTCACCTAATAGGATGATACAAAACACATCATCTTGACAGAAATCAATGCCAACCACAAACGATCCACCAGATCCAGATCCAGATCCAGATCCGGTCTCCGCCTTCGTTTGATCTTCTTTGACCACTTTGTTTTCAGAGATTGTTTCATGTGGACTTTTGTTTTGAGTTCTTGCCATGGAAGGATTTAGGATATTTGAGATATGAATCTTATTGAAGAAGATTGAAGATGAAAAACTAAACTGATTTGAATTGTTATTTGGGATCCATAATTTAATTATTTTAATTAAAATATCCTAAATACCTTTTTGATGCCTTACAAATTGACAAATCTACCCTTATGTTACCATTTTATTACAAATAGGTTTATATTTTTAATGACCTTTGATTTAATCTAATATATGGATTAGATTACTCCTCAAGTTTTTATCCTTTTTTTGGTCTTTATAAGATTAATCCCCTATATATATATATAGGGAAGTTCAAATACAAACCAGTTGAAAGATACAAACTATACAAACTGGTTCAAATCAGTATAAAAATAATTTTTTTCATGTTTTTTTCCCATCAAATGGTGTGATTTAAGATATTATAACACATATGTTTGTTTCATAATGTAAAAGTTTCACATGTATTTGTTTTTATAAGTTGAAAGTTTCTCATATATTTTTTTATGAAAAAGTTTCACATTTAATTTTTTCACAAGGTGAAACAAACATATGTGCAATAATATTTTAAATCATAGCATTTGATGAAAAAAAATCATGGAAAAAATCATTTTTATATTGATTTGAATCTGTTTGTATAGTTTGTACCATTTAACTGGTTTAAATTTGAACCAACCTCTCTCTGTCTCTCTCTCTCTCTCTCTCTATATATATATATATATAGAGAGAGAGAGAGAGAGAGAAAAAAATTCAAATGCGAACTCAAATTTGATTGTGAATGTAAGGAGAAATGAGAGCGCGACGTGTGTCTGAATGTAGATTATTCAGAATGAATAATCAAAGAAATATTCAGACTGAATATAATATTTATTCAGTCTGAATAATTGCTTAACTATTCAGTCCGAATAAATAATACTATATTCATTCTGAATATTTTTTTGATTATTTAGTTAGAATATGACACGTGTCGCACTCTCATTTTGTCCTCATGTTCACAACCAAATTTGAGTTCTCATTTGAACTTGGCCCTATATATATATCAAGGTTTTCTAGGTAATTAGTTTTCGATTTTGATAATAAATAAAAAACTTAGAGAACCAATAAGCAATAGTGAACGACCAATAATTTTTTTTACATATTTTCTTCTCCAATAAAATTAATTATACATATATAGGCCCTTACCATAATACTAAATATATTTTGATCCTATTAAATATAAAAAAGTTTGTTTTACTTACTATATGTTTTGAACTGTTATTATATAGTAAAAATAATTGGACCCTATTTCTTAGTCGGCCCTGGAGTACGCTCGACCTGCCCTCCTTTTCGATAGGAAATTTACTTGATAATACAGGTAGGGTAACCTGAAAAAGGTCCAGTGCTGTATATTTCAGTGTTTGATCTTTTGACCATGATCATCAGTGTTAGAATCATCTCGAGTGTCATCTTTAACAATAGACGCCTCTTGGGTTTGAGGGTTATCAGGTCTTTAGAGTCTTATCATTTTGAAAATGCTCTTTAGCGTTGAAAGTGTCAGTTTCACTTTTTCATATTTTTTAGTGTCAGACTTTGGACGAATTCAATAACATATCCTTAGTAATTGAGTTTCCACTGAACGAAGTCACTGGATCATGGTCTAAGTACCAGTTGAATAGTCAAATCAAATCAGTAAAAAGGACCTAACAAATACTGTAACATTGTTGAAAATTCACTTACGCACATACGAACATATATAATACATAAGATGACTGAACTTTGTAATTGATTTGTATGGTGTGGAACTCTTGATACGCTAACACTTGATGCAGTACAAAGGCCCTGATAACACACATGTAGTTTTTGGTACTAGGGTTTGTTGAAATATGCTTATTTTGTCAATCTTGACTCTGTATCTGTTTATTTTGTCAGGTTTATAAGTAGAAACGGCTGGTTGTGGTCAATGGATAAAAGCTTAAGGTTGAGGGTTGCGCCTCACTTTAGACATAAATTAAGGGTCCACGGAGCATTTTCCTGAATTATTGAGGGGCTGTCTTGTAAATGTTGTGCATATATAGAATAGGATTAGGTCATTGACGCCACATCTATCATTTTCTCTTTACTTTGTAATCAGATCTATCTCATGGTTTTAGGGTTTATTTTAGGTTTTGTTATATTTTGTAATAGTTGTAGAGAACATATTTTGTTATGAATTTGTACATGGTATCAGAGCTTCAGAGCTCAATTCATTAAGGAGTGTGATCGTCGTTGTAACAACCCAAATATTTTTTTAAGATAATTGGTGTTGATCCTTGGGATATTAGAACATTTGTTTTGTTTGGGCTTGATTTTTGTTGAACAAGAATCTTTGGGCTAGGGCTTTATGGTCACAAAGCCCATGTTATATAAGCTATTGGAAGGAGAGAAATGAATTAGATATCTCATTTCTCTCACAATTTAGTAGGTGTAGTGTGTGTGTAAAGATAGCATACGTGATAAAGAAGGAACCAAGGGGAAAAACAATCAAACTTGGAGCATTCATCATTTTCAGGTATGGATACTTCATCTTCTCCACATTAAAGCTTTGTGAGTCATTTGGGTGTGTTTTCAATAAAAACCCACTATGGATGAATCTTGGTTCTTCCAATGGGACTTTAATCCATGGAATCAAATGGATGGAATTGGTTTGATGGATATTTAGGGATGTTTATAAGGTATTGGGAATATATGTTTTCTTGAGTTTAATAATGGAGTTCTTGGGTTTTAGATTCCCAAATTGAAACTCCATTGATGAACACTCATGAGGTGGGTTTGAGAAATTGGTGGGTAAATATTTTTGTATTTAATGGTAATTAGTTGGGGTTGATTTAGAGGTTCACTCCATCATTATTATGGGTTTGGGAGTTTAGAAATCTATATTTCAATGTTTTGGTTTGAAGAAATGGAGGTTTTGAGCTGCAAAGATGAAGAAAACCCAAAATAGAAAACTGTGCGGGTTGCTGGGTGGGTTTATCCGCATTCGTACCCGCCCAGTCGGTTGTTGGGAAATTTGTGCGGGTTGTTGGGCGGGTTTACCCGCATTCGTACCGGCCCAGCCGACTGTTTGGCACAACTTCGTCTTTTTCGGCGTGTTTCGGGTTGGGCTTTGAACCTTTGAGTTAGGGGTTTATTTTAAGGCTATTTTAGAAGACTTTTGAGGTATTTCTTTGGGGTTAACACCCATTTTATGATTTCGATTTTAGACTTTCGGTTTGGAGGTTGAGACCGTATAAGCTCATACAAGGTGTGAGTCTAAATCAAGTGACTTCCCTATCACTTAGAAATGCAATGTGGAATACTTTAAATGCTTAGTCTTTGATTATGGCTTCCTTTAAATGTTTTCTTTATATGTAAAATTTGCCATGATCACTTTTATAAGCTTTGGGTCAGTATGCACATTACCTGTTCTATTTGTGGTTCAACTGGCAAGTTCTTTTATAAATCCTATCTAGGTGTGGTTAAAATCCTACGTATAGGTGTAATTAAAATCCTACATATAGGTGTGGTTAAATTTATGTCTAGGTGTGTTTTTGACTTGCCATGTTCTTCCACTACATAAATTATCTCTTATGAGAAGATGATTATTTATTCGTAAACCATTGCATGTTTTTAACTGATTCTGAACTATGGAACTGTTTACCGTTTTTATGGGAATTCACTAGACCTTATGGTCTAACCCACGTTTTCAAAATTAACCTTTTTCAGAAAAGGGAACCTTGGATAGAGGTGAGAAAGCCAAGGTAAGGATGTAAAGACTAGAAGGTGTTCTAGTATAGTAGTTTGCTTTAGTTTAAATATTCAACTGTTTGACTTTAGACTGTAGGCTTCCGCTGTTCCATTATATTTGTTTTGAGATTGTAATTAATTAATCGTTGGTTGGTTAATCATTTTGATGATTTTGGATTTTGAATTATATCCATCTTGGGCCTTAGTTTTTGGATCATTACAGATTGGTATCAGAGCCTTAGTTTAAGTGAATTAGGTGGCCGTGTGGCACCTAGTCTTATACTGCAGGCTAGGAGTCACAGCTGAATTAGAAAGTTAGTAAGATTATTGGTAGGAATAGTGATAATGGGGTAGAGAGGACCCTCATGTGCGGTAAATTTGGAATTACAATTGGCCAATGTAATTGTGAATTTACAGGTGTATGGGTATGCTTATATACCTTATTATGATCTATCTGGTTGTCTTTAAGTTGTTCGTATAGTTTCAGAGATGTAGAATTGTGCCTGATCGATTGGTAAGGAATGTATCTATGATGTCTGATGGAGAAAATCTATTTGTTGGAGTTGTACCAACAGAAAGAGTGGAATCTGAGGGGGTTTGCTAACACCCGTGACCGAGGAAGTGGAAGAGTAGTGAACTCTGTAGGAATCGGTGTTAGTTGGGGCTCATGGGATGAGAGCTTAATGTTGAAAAGAGGTTGACAGTGTAAAATTTGAATTACTAGTATATGAGTGTGCTTGATTGCTATTGTTGAGGCAACCGAGGTATGCGATAGTATGTATAAGGACTAGTGTTGCAATGATTGTTCTTTGGTAATAACAGAAATCCTAAAAGGAGTTATTCACAAATTGCAAACATAGAAAGGGGCGAATTACCTCACCCGTAAGACGAGTTCATACATTTCATTCTTTGCATGTTGCATGAGTCTCATCATATTGAAAACATAGTTTTTGCGGATTGGATTTCAAAGTTTTGGTATATATATCTATATATGTGTACCTGTTTACTTGATTTATCAAAGTTGATTTAAGCTTCAATTTAAAAGCCATGAAAACATTTTGTTGCAGAAATTTATTATTTAAAAACATGTGTGAGTATTTTGTTTGCACAACTTTGAGTGTGAGAATCGACAGTCTTACACGGTGTGGGTGTTCACGTGTCGAACCCTATTTACATAAAGGATAATTTTACAATATGCACCTTGTAGCCATCAACATTGTTTTGAATCAACTGGGTGAAGTTTAATTATGCGTTCATATATGAACGGTTTTAGGGATAACTGTGCATGGCTACCAAGTTGAGATGGTGTTATACCACGCATACATGAATTTTATTCGTTCGTTGTCTTTAGAAAATTTTCGGAACTGCAAAAAAAAACTATTATTTTATTACCGTACATTTAATTGACTCATCATGCATAAGTTTTATGAACTCGCTGGGCTTTGAAGGTTTAAAACTTCTTTTAGAAGGTAATGCGATTAAAGTTAGGGTTTGGTCTCGAGAACCAAACATTATCATCGAGGCGTGCTAGCCAAAGTGTTAAGATTTGTATTGTCGGTGGGAAAATAGGCGAGTAAGGGAAAAACCTCACACGTTAAGTTTAATGATGTCTCTATTATAAGAGGCATAGATTTTGTTCCATAAGGCGTAATGTGATTGATTGAAATTGCTTAAATCTGGGGTGAAGTGTATTTTTGCGGAACACTTCTAGTAGTGTCATGTTGGAGTAGTGGTTTGTAACTTGGGCAAAGTGATGGTGGAGCCACACATGAATATTAAAGTAGGCATGTATGTAATCCTATGTGTCAATGGAATTGTATTCCATGGTCAAGTGATATTTGAGGGGCTTCATAGTTAGACGTTGTAAGGCGGGGACTGTAAATCATGTGATCATTCGTAGGAATCCTCAATGTTGGTATAGTGATTATATTACCACCATGTTGACAGTTATCTTTGAAATTGAGTAACTATTTTCGACATCTAATGTTGAAGTAGTCAAAAGCGGTAAAACATCAAGAAAGTTGAAGAATAACTCGAAAGCGGTTAAGTGTCGATGGTAGACATTAATGTGCTTGATTGATTGATCAGAATGTAAATTTGGCACCCTGACATTTCCCCTGGTGCGGGTAGTATGGTAATTGGGTGGTCGTTGAGTCTTGAGAAAGTGACCTCAGTTATAGGAGATTTGTTTAGGGTTGTAACCCTAGTATTTTGGTAGTAGGATTATGGTGGATCCTTTAAGGGTCTCATGGTTGTGATGAAATTCGAGAGTTTAGAGAACAAACTATACTGTCTGTTAGTGTGGTGTTTTGACATTGATATGTATGGTTGGATAAGGCATGTTATATCAATTGTGACATAGAAATTATTAAATTGATATCGAGCTTGTTGTAAAGTAAGCCTTGGCAATATTTTGTTTTCTTTTACGGAGTATATGACGTTATATGAATGTCAGTTGGACTGTTCATGGGAGTATGCAAAGTCGATGGTTAGAATCGATTTAAGAGCGGTATGATTCATTGTGGGATATCTATTGTGGGGGTATTCAGGAGCGGTAATTATGATTGTTTGAGGCGAAGAAATTCGTAGGTGGTTGTGCAATGTCCTAGTTTTTGGGACAAAAGACTTGGGTGGTAGTCGGTGACGGATTCGCATATTATTTGGTTATGTCCTCATTTAGACGAGTTATTTCTTTCCCTTGGGACGTTGGCGAAATGTCAAATTCGGTTGATTAATAGATCTTGATAGTAGATTCTCGGATTTGAATCAGGTGTCGGAATATGTCTTGGGTGTAAAAGAATATAGTAGTCTGGTTGACTCCTTTTGGGAATTGAAAGGCGTGTGGTTGGTTTGAAGCATTTGTATTGTTTCGTAATAACCAAGTATGGAAGCATAGTTAATTATCTTGATTGGGATTTTCGGTGAGATTTTGTAGCTGGACTTAGTCTAGCAGTTGCAGATAGGTGGTTTTAGAAATTGATTCTGTTGAATTTTGATGAGTGTTAGTGGCTAGACATCGATGTGTCTTGCTAGTGTGAGAAGGTGATAATGGCTTGTGAGAATAAGTGATTTGATGCCCAGTAAGAAGATGGTCGGGTGGTAACGAGAAATGAAGTTATACCTTATCATGTCATTTGTTAGGTAAGTTTATCTCTACAAAAATCCTTCTAGAGAGTAAGAGGTGTGGATGCCAAACCCAACGAAGGCATTTGGTAAATCAATTCGAGATGTTATCGTAAAGCTTGTTGTGTTCTATATCTTCGGGAGGACCAATTAAAGTAGTTGGGAGTGGTGCTTGAATGATAGACTTTTGAAGTTGAATTTAGTGTTAGAGTGGCAGACATGCCGCGTGAACCTTGTGTTTGATATCGTGCTAATTAGAATGGTTTGTAATGAGTGGTTGCTCCTTCTTTGAGGCAATCGAACTCGAAACTAATTTGGAAACTATCTTAGGTGATTGATCGGCTTGATGGAAATTTTGAAGAGTGCGATTTCGGGATTGGTTCAATTCTATTGAGTAGACTATTCAGATAGCGTATTGTGAATTTTATTTAAAAGACGCTTTTCTTACGTATGTAAATGTGATAATAAAGTCGTGGGCGATGCAAGGATAGTTCGGGGAAAATGGTAGTGTCGTTGAATTAATGCTCTATGCTATAGTAGAGATTCAATATTAAACCAGTTGGATTTAATTTGTGGCGATATATGTTATGGAGAAGTGCATGTTGCTTGATTAAGCAACTCTTTGTTAAAAATCTAAGTGGAAAGTATAAGGTTGGGTTGCTGTTAAACTGATAAACTGGGTGGATGTAATGATCAGTCGAAGTTCCTGTTGTTGAAGGGTGAACTCCCTTAAAAGCCCTTCTTTATCGAATTGAAGTTGATTATGAAGGCCAACGCATTGTAAAACCGTGAGTCCAGGTATGTGGACAAAGTGGGCAATATCTGTACGGTTAGCCTGAAATGTTACGGCATATGGCCGGTATCTCCTGCGTGGTATAACTTTAGGAGGGGAGTATTGAAATTGAAGCTTGATATCGGCGCGATTTGTTGCGAAGTACTTCGGTAAAAGGAACTGGTAAGTAATCGATGTGTGTTTATGAAGGTTATCGAATGTTCGTAAATGTAACCAGAGTTACCCAGTGAAAGTGTGACAATCTATTGGTATTCGCATTGTGGATTGGGAAACTGTTTCGAGAAAGAGGAAAGGGGGCGATTGATCGTTAGCTCGCTCAGTACAATTTGAATTTGCTGGGAAAGTTGCAAGGTATACATAGTACCTTCCACATTTCTAGTTTGAGGAAATGTTTAGCGGAAACGGATTTGACTGTGTCGTGCAAGAAGTTCAATTAGTTAAAAGCTGAACTAGGGATGAGCCCGAAATGATTATTGATCGGAAGATCAAGAGGTTGAGGAGCAAAGAAACTCCATTAGTAAAAGTGCAGTGGCGTTTTCACAAGGAAAGAAGCAACTTGGGAGTTAGAATCCAAGATGAAGGAGTTGTACCCGTATCTCTTCGATGAAGGAATTCCGGGGACGGATTTCTTTTAA
Organism: Silybum marianum; assembly: GCA_036898165.1. Lineage (NCBI taxonomy): Eukaryota > Viridiplantae > Streptophyta > Magnoliopsida > Asterales > Asteraceae > Silybum > Silybum marianum. Next base: position 4,841,718 of record CM072540.1, on the reverse strand, counting down.
GGGGGAGGTGTTGTAATAACCAAAATATTTTTATAAGATAATTGGTGTTAATCCTTGGGCTATTAGAACATTTGTTTTGTTTGGGCTTGATTTTGTTGAATAGGAATCTTTGGACTAGGGCTTTATGGTCACAAAGCCCATGTTATATAAGCAATTGGAAGGAGAGAAATGAATCAGATATCTTATTTCTCTCACAATTTAGTAGGTGTAATGTGTGTGTAAAGATAGCATACGTGATGAAGAAGGAAGCAAGGGGAAAAACAATCAAACTTGGAGCATTCATCATTTTCAGGTATGGATACTTCATCTTCTCCACATTAAAGCTTTGTGAGTCATTTGAGTGTGTTTTCAATAAAAACCCACCATGGATGAATCTTGGTTCTTCCAATGGGACTTTAATCCATGGAATTGGTTTGATGGATATTTAGGGATGTTTATAAGGTATTGGGAATATATGTTTTCTTGAGTTCAATAATGGAGTTCTTGGGTTTTGGATTCCCAAATTGAAACTCCATTGATGAACACTCATGAGGTGGGTTTGAGAAATTGGTGGGTAAATCCTTTTGTATTTAATGGTAATTAGTTGGGGTTGATTTAGAGGTTCACTCCATCATTATTATGGGTTTGGGAGTTTAGAAATCTGTATTTCAATGTTTTGGTTTGAAGAAACGGAGGTTTTGAGCTGCAAAGATGAAGAAAACCCAAAACAGAAAACTGTGCGGGTTGCTGGGTGGGTTTACCCGCATTCGTACCCGCCCAGTCGGCTGTTGGGAAATCTGTGCGGATTGTTGGGCGTGTTTACCCGCATTCGTACCCGCCCAGCCGACTGTTTGGCACAACTTCGTCTTTTTCGGCATGTTTCGGATCGGGTTTTGAACCTTTGAGTTAGGGGTTTATTTTAAGGCTATTTTAGAAGACTTTTGGGGTATTTCTTTGGGGTTAAAACCCATTTTATGATTTCGATTTTAGGCTTTCGGTTTGGAGGTTCAGACCGTATAAGCTCGGACTAGGTGTGAGTCCAAATCAGGTGAGCTCCCTATCACATAGAAATGCAATGTGGAATACTTTAAATGCTTACCCTTTGATTATGGCTTCCTTTAAATGTTTTCTTTATATGTAAAATTTGCCATGATCACTTTTATAAGCTTTGGGTCGGTATGCGCATTACCTGTTCTATTTGTGGTTCAACTGGCAAGTTCTTTTATAAATCCTATCTAGGTGTGGTTAAAATTCTACGTATAGGTGTAATTAAAGTTCTGCATATAGGTGTGGTTAAAATCCTATGTCTAGGTGTGTTTTTGACTTGCCATGTTCTTCCACTACATAAATTTATATCTTATGAGAAGATGATTATTTATTCGTAAATCATTGCATGTTTTTTACTGATTCTGAACTATGGAACTGTTTACCGTTTTTATGGGAATTCACTAGACCTTATGGTCTAACCCACGTTTTCAAAATTAACCTTTTTCAGGAAAGAGAAACTTGGATAGAGGTGAGGAGCCAAGGGAAGGATGTAAAGACTAGAAGGTGTTCTTGCATAGCATTTTGCTTTAGTTTAAATATTCAACTGTTTGACTTTTGTCTGTAGGCTTCCGCTGTTCCATTATATTTGATTTGAGATTGTAATGAATTAATCGTTGGTTGGTTAATCATTTGATGGTTTTGGATTTTGAATTATATCCATCTTGGGCCTTAGTTTTTGGGTCGTTACAGTCGTCATCCTCAGACGTGGTTTTCATTCTTCGCATCTTCATAATACATGTTGTATTTCTCTCTTCTTTACGTTCGGTAAACCTCGTTTTCATATCGTTTTCTTTAGATCTGTTATTTTCTTCATATCAAGAGTGTTGGTGTTGTCTTCTTCATTAAGCTTCACCTACACTCAACATTTTTCAGATCTTTGGTCATATCACCTGTTATATCTCTCAGATATGTTATTTTTCTTCATATCAAGAGTGTCATTGTTGTCTTCTTCATTAAGCTTCACTCACACTCAAACGTTTTTTCAGATATGAAGTTATAACTTCGGCTCTTGTTTTTCTTTCTTTTACATGCGAAACTCGATGACTTTGGGTCTAGAACTGGTTGCGAGATATGTCTTATAACAGAACTCGATCTACAGTCCCCATCGACGTCACATTTCATCACACAAAGAAACCCATATCTCTTTTTCTTGTCATAAAACTCGGTAAGGGTTGTTTTTGGATCTACTACGACAAGATTGATTATAGATCTCGATCGAATTTCATAGACCTCGATCTCGATCTCAGTCCTTCATAGATCTTGATCTCAGTCCTTACTCCTGCCAGGTTTTTTATTATAAAAGGCAAGTAGTTGATTCTTTTATAGATATCGATCTATACTGTTGTTCTAGATCTCGGTTTTTTGGTGTGTTAACTGATATTATGGGTTGGATCTGGTCCGACGAGATCTGTTAAGGTTCTCTGTTTGCCGTCCCCACTGTGTTGGTTCTCATCAATTAACCGTTTCTCGTTTATAAATCTCCATGTGCTGTTGTTCTATTTTTTTCTATTAACTAATATCGTGGCTTGGATATGGTCTTTGAGATCTGTTATGGATCTTACTATACCGTCCCCAAATTTGTCTTCATCATTGTTGGTTTCATAATTTTACCACTTATCGATTATGAATCTCGATCTGTGCTCTTGTTTCAGATAATTTTGTTTTTTTTGTTAATCAATATCGTGGGTTGGATATGGTCCGACGAGATCCTTCAGGGATCTTGATTTACCGTCCCCACGGTAGTCTTCTATTACTCAACAGAAAGCTTGACAAGATCTTTATTGTTTTTTTCATCATTTAAATGTTTATCACTTATAGACCTCCTTTTTCTTTGTGTTAACTGAAACTGTGGTTTGGATCTGGTCCGATGAGATCTCTTAAGGATCTTGCTTTACCGTCCCCATTCATAAACCCTAGATCTATGATCTATGATCTTTAGTTGTTCGATTTCTTTTGATAAACACTTGTTGTGGTTCAGTTATATTGCTTCATTCATAAACACTTTAAATATGGAATATGACTTTCGAACCTAAAACTTATTAATAATTTTGTGTAGGCCTTTCTTGTTTATCATTTTTCAGATCTGTCTGGTAAACCGCTAAGGGGAACATATCTGTACATGTATTCCCAAGGCTATATCGATAAGCTCTCTTTTGCATGTTGTTCTTATCTACTTAAGGTTATTGTTTCTATAACCCTATTAAGAACATGTTTTTTTTCATTTGTTTGGGATTTGGTCCTGGAATTTATGGTTTCCTTCTTATCTACTTAGTGATTTAACCTTGGTTAAATCTCAAAAGAGTTTTGTGGACCTAATTGTGTGTCCTTTTTTTTTTGCCTATGGGTTGGTCCCATTTCTGTCTAATATTCTGTCTACTAACTTTTGTTCCTCCGCTGCGTTACAAAGGATCACTGTAAGTTCTTTCCTTGCTTATATTTTGTTTAGTTGTTGTATTTGTCCCTTTTCTGTGGTAGTTGTTTCAATTTTTTGGGGATATATTTGTTTCTATTTTTGGTTCTTATTGTGGTATTGAATAGTGGGCTTGACTTAGCACCGTAAGAGTGTTTTAGGAATCCTGCTAAATCTATTCAATCCTTGTTTGTTTGTTAAAATTGACTAGGACTGGTGTTGATTCTGGTGGTACAGAGGAATCCAAAGTTGAAAAACTGGACTTTGGAGATCCCTGTATCTCCATCCTAGTGACACCAGAGGAGCCAATCTCTTGGGCATGTGCTATGACCTTGGCTTTAGAAACAAAAAATAAACTTGGATTTATTGATAAATCCTATCCTCATCTAGTAGATGACTCAATTCTGAAAAGACAATGGGATCAATGTAATTCCGTTGTTCTCTCCTGGATGTTAGGCATAATGACTGAGGATCTCTTTTTAGGACAAGTGTACTCTAAAGAAGCATCCAAAGTCTAGGATGAATTGAAAGAAACATATGATAAGGTGGATGGATCTGGCATGTTTAATCTTCATCAAAAAATTAATTCCTTAAGCCAAAATGGTACATCTGTGTAACAACCACAATTCTAAATTAAAGGTATTTCATGCCATTGCACTAAAAGTAGCAATTACAAGGAAAATAGGTCTCAAATGTAACTTAATCTCAAAAGTTTGCAGCGGAAATAAAAGTAGCTACCGAGATTATTATAAAGCTTAATTTAAACTAGGCAACTACCTAAACAAAATTGCGCCTCACTTCTAGCTTCCATACTCACAACTTCCCTTTACCCTTACTCGAGCTTTCTACCATATGCCTCCCTGAAAATGTTTTCAGTTTATTAAAGAGAGGGTTAGACCATGGGTCTAGTGAATCCCCTTAAGCCAAAGTTAAGTATGCATGGCATTTATAAAATGAAAAGGTTAGTCATGAATATTAACTCACACATGAACACACTTTAAGGTACCTGTTGCAACAGTAAAAACACACTAATAGTCACTCACACTTGTGACTATTTAAACGGGCTCACACTTGCCCGATGGTCGGGTACACACTTCTTGTAAATGAATGATTTGAATATATGTAAAACAAACATCCATTTGTTAATTTAAGCAAACGAAGGGAACTCACCTGAATGCCAAGCCTAGAATGCTCGTCTCAACTATGATCACACCAACCGAACGCCTGAATTGGATCAATTAAACTATGAGTTAATGACCCAATTACACTTACAATTAATGCACTAACAAACCCCTAAGGAAAATACACCACTTAGCTCCCTTAATTGCCCCTTAGATAAAAACCTGATTTTGACCAAACAGTAGCTCACGCGGCTTGCGCCGCGGCTTATGCTGCAGGAAAGGTCGTGTGACCTACTGTTTCACCTGCGAAATTTTTCTCGAACACCAAACCCCAAAATCCAATTTCTAATGATATTCACCCCACAAATGATATGAAACTTGGCCCAAAATTAAATAAATCGACCCTCAATAACAAACAACTCACTTACTCCATTGATTCCATGAATTCACAAACACATGAATGTACATTGAGCTATCAATGGAGACTTGGGTTGATTTCATCCCCAAAATGAGGAGAGATTTCATCCAATATGAAGAAATCTTACTGATTTGAGAGCTTTAACCCAACTTTCCCCAACATTCTAAACCACAAAATGAGCCCTAATCACCCAAAAGGGTTTTAGTAGAGAGGAAAAGCATTGGAAGAGATGATTATACCTCAAAATGATGATTGTTCCTTGCTCACTTCCGATTTTTTCCTCTCTTCTTCACTTCTTCTCCAAAATAGCACCACAAACACACACACACACACACTAAATCAGCCGACTTCTTCCAAAATAAGAAGGGTTACAACCCTTATTGACCCCTATTTTCACCTTTAGTCCCTGGAGTTTGAGAATTCGAGCCCATCCTTACCTTTCAACAAAGTAAATGAACTTTCAACAAAGTAAATGAACTTTCAACGAAGTAAATGAACTTCATATAAAATTAGAGATGAGAAAACATGAAGAACAGTTATAATGATAATCTCAAGTCACATTATTTAATTGCAATGAAGGGAATTGGAGAACTTGTAGAACAAGAAATATATACGACTCTCATCAAAGCTTACTATGTATGTGTGTGTAAATTCTCCAAACTCAAATGACAAAGGAGGCCAAGAAACCATATGTATAGGTGCCCATTACAAGTGAAAAGCCCAAGCCCGTAACTCCCTAAAAGGCACAAAATACAATTTTTTATAAAACATTCATAAAATTAGGGGCTAATTTTATCTAACAATCTCAACATAATGTTTTATAAAGAAAGCATCATTAAATAAACTTCCCCTTTCTTTCTTTAGAAGCTCTTATGTGCCACTCTTCAAGTCTTCAAAGTGTTACAAGCTCCCCCTTAAATGTAGGATCATATTTTTGAAAAACCAAGACATTTTTCACATTATGTCCAGCTTTTATGACTCAACTTTATCGCTGTTTTTGACCATCAAGAAGCCTAATTGAGAGAAAACATAAAACATGCACAATGAACTCCCGCCTCTTATATTATCAACAAGCTTTGATTCAACCATTTTGGATGAAAATTGAGTGCGTTGTGCAAGTTTTCACTCAGCTGCGCAAAACGGTTGTCAAACAAAAAAATTGACTCTTCGAACCTCGTTGAGTTGAGTTCATCCCTGAGCTATAGACATGAAAATCAGAGGAGATAGTGACATGAAATATGTCACACATGTATCTTGAATCCATGAAGAACGGACATGGAAACACCGTTCTGAAATCGAAAGGAGCATGAGTGAAAATCAATGCTTTCGGTCCAACATCAGTCATCAGACATTGACAGTGAATAAGACGTATCAGCTCGCGGAATTTGAGAAAACTCAAAACTTCAAAGTCGTGCATCTGTGTTTTATCGTTCTTACAAAACAAGATTCATGTAATTTGGAGCTTCGAGTAAAATGATGAGCACGTGTTTCTGAAACAACGCAATGCTGTCAAAAAACCGAAAGAAAAACGGGCTACGGGCTTCTGTTCAATGCGAGCTCTGGTCCATACAACCAGAGCCTCTGGCTCACCTATACAGAGATCTGTATGAAATTCATTTTTGGTCCGTCTTGGTTGCCTCTGGTCTTTCTCTTGTTCCCCCTCTGGTCTATTTTGAAACACAAATCAGCATAGAAGGTTTCTGTCTAGCAACGTTGCACTGACTTCTATGATGCTTCTGGTCGTGATATATTTGTAGTTTGGAAATACTCAAAACATAAACATTTTATATCAGTGTGTTAAATTTCTAAAGAATCTGGAGTCACCTTCTTTGGAGCTCGAACGTATGAGATATGATCATTTTAGTACAGTCGCGCAGATCTATCCAACAACTTTTGGTTCGACGTGTGAGCTTTTGGTTGAGTGAGTCTTCTGGTCTAAGGCATGTAATTTTCCAGAAGCTCTAACCCTCTAATTTCAGAAGCTCTCGTCCTTTAGTTTAGAAGCTCTATTCCTTTAGTCCAGAAGCTCTTGTCCTTCTATCAAGAAGCAGATCTAACTCGATGCGTAACAACTTTGCTTCAACACAATACCCTCAACTTCAACGATACTTCTGGCCCTTTTATAGACCGAATCACTGAAAACTCAAAACATGAAACATGAAACATATAGATCCATCTGTGGTCTATCCAGAGCCATTTGAATCACCTCAATTGGTGATGTGATGAGTTAGTTATGATCAATTTACTACAACATCGCAAATCAGTAAGCATCCTGATTTTTGTTCATGGCCATAAAAATTGATTCTCGTTTTACGCAACCAAATTACAATCAAGGTGTTGATTTAAAAACTTTGTTTCTTGACATAAAAAATGAGTCTTCATCAAATCAATTTATGAAACCAAATCGCTCATAAACATTTTATCAAACACCTAGTGTGCATAAACAGTTTTTAACAAACTTACTTTGAATTTTCTTCCTCTTAAACCGATTACATCAAAATCAATCGTGCAAAATTAATTATTGCTAAAAATGACCGAACTGAAGAAAAGTTTCTTTAATTAGCACTAATACCAAATTTTTGATCCCAAACTAGCAACAATTGAATAAACTCCATATAAAATTAGAGATGAGAAAACATGAAGAACAATTATAATGATAATCTCAAGTCATATGATTTAATTGCAATGGAGGGAATTGGAGAACTTGTAGAACAAGAAATTTACACGACTCTCATCAAAGCTCACTATGTATGTGTGTAAATTCTCAAAACTCAAATGACAAAGGAGGCCAAGACACCATATATATAGGTTCCCATTACAAGTGAAAAGCCCAAGCCCATAACTCCCTAAAAGGCCTACAATACAATTTCTTTATAAAACATTCATAAAATTATGGGCTAATTTTATCTAACAACGTCTTTTCCATTTTCCGAGGAACAGGTTGCAAAAGTACTTGGTCTAATTGACCAAAGTCACAGTTCAGAAGGGGCATCAACCAATGTGGCAGGTATTAACGGTATTAACAAAACTTGTCGTTCCGGTTGGATTATTGACTCTGGTGCAACCCAACACATGATATCCAACACCTTTAATGTTGTTAATTTAGTTGATGTTTGTGATTTAAATTTAAAGGTTAGTCACCCAAATGGAACTAAGGCAAAGATCTATAAAATAGGAAATTTTAGGCTTTCAAATAACGTCACCTTGTTTGATGTGTTGGTAATACCAGATTTCAATGTCAACCTCCTATCTGTTCATAAACTTGCTAGGGATAACAAATTGTTTATTGGTTTTGATGAGTCTCAATGTTATATTCAGGACTTACTTCAAACGAATGTTGTGGGGACTGGTAGTCAAAAAGGTGGACTTTATTTTTTTGATATAAACTGCAAAAGTGAGTCCTCACCTTCTGCCCACAATCTCACTATGTGTTGCTATGTGTCCGCTCAATTATGGCACACCCGTCTTGGTCACCCAGCTGACAAAGTGCTAAATGTTCTAAAGAACCAACTTAAAATTGGAAATGATGTTTGTAACCAATTTGAGATCTGCCATAAGGCAAAACAATCCTGAGATAAAATTCAAGAGATGCCTTGGGCAGTTAGTTCATTTGGATGTTTGGGGTCCCTACCATGTTCAAAGTAGGGAAGGTTATAAATATTTTCTTATTGTTGTTGATGATTTTACTCGTGCTTTTTGGGTTTATCTTCTAAAAGGAAAACATGAGGTTGTTGATAACGTTGTTACCTTTTTTTTTAACTTGTTACAAACTCAATTTGGAAAGACGGTTGAATTTTTCAGAAGTGATAATGGGTCTGAGTTTTTAAACCTAAAATTAAATGAGTTTTTTAAATCAAAAGGGTCATACATTAAACATCCTGTGTTTACACTCCTCAACAAAATGGGGTTGTGGAATGCAAACATCATCACTTACTAAATAGAGCTAGGGCTCTTATGTTTCAGGCAAACATACCTTTAAATTTGTGGAGTGAGTGTATTCTCACGTCAACATATCTCATAAATAGAACACCATCGTCTGTTTCACACGGTAAATGTCCGTAAGAACTTGTGTATGGTTTTCAACCTGTGCTTACTCATCTTAGGAACTATGGGTGTTTATGTTTTGCTGCTAAACCAAACATCACAGATAAGTTTTCATTCAGATCTGAAAAATACATCCTATTAGGATATGCAAATTCTCAAAAGGGTTATAGATTATATAGTTTGGACTCGGATAAAATTCTTGTTTCTCGTGATGTGATGTTTTATGAAAATGTCTTCCCTTTTAATATGAGTGTAGAGAAGTTAGATAAGTCGATTTCTAACGATGTTAACATCTTAAATTTCTTTAATTCCTTTATTGATACATCTAATGATTTTAGTAATTCACCATCCAATGATGAGACTGGAGACCATCCTCATGATACCCCTAGTGATCGTAGTCTCCTAGGTAGTCCAAATAGAGTTGCCAATAGGCACCATCTAGGCAGCTCTATCAATCCTAACAATCAAGGTTATCCTGATGACCTTGGAAGAGCTACCAGTTGGCAGCCATTGAGTAGCTCTGAAGTGACTGCCAGGAGTCCACGAGATTCTGAATTGTAGCGTATGGCTAACATCAGAGATAACAATGATGCTCAAAATTTGGGTCCCACCTCTGAGGGTAACCAAGATTTACCTTGTTCGTCTCATTCTGCTAGGAAGTCATCTTGGGTTTCCACTTTCCCTCGAAAATTTGATGACTTTGTCGTTGAGGGAAAGGTAAAGTATGGAATTGAAAGGGCAGTGGATTATTCTTATCTTAAATCTGAATTTTTTTTGTTTTGTTTCTAGCCTTAATAAATATGTTGAACCAAAAAACTTTCATGAAGCCTGTAGGGATAACAATTGGATAGTTGCCATGAATGATGAAATGGAAGCTTTGCATAGAAATGGAAATTGGATAGTTACAAATTTATCTCCCGGTAGGAAAGCTATTGGTTGTAAATGGATATATAAGATTAAGTATAAGGCTACCGGAGAGATAGAAAGGTATAAGGCTAAACTAGTTGCTAAGGAGTATAGTCAAAGGGAGGGTCTTCACTATGAAGAGACCTTTTCACCTGTAGTAAAAATGGTTATAGTAAGGGGTATAATTGCTTTAGCTTCTCAGTTTAAGTGGAGTATGTGTCAATTGGATGTTAATAACGAATTCTTATACGGTGACTTATCTGAAGATGTTTATATGTGTTTACCGGAAGGTTATTATAATCCAGATAATAATCGTGTGTAAGCTTGTTAAATCTCTTTATGGTTAAAGCTAACTCCACGTCAATGGTATGCTAAGTTGTCTTCTTGTCTTATTGATCATGGTTTTGTTCAAAGCATTAGTGATTGTTCCATCTTTACCAAAATTGTTGATTATGTTTTTATTGTATTATTGGTTTATGTAGATGACATTGTTATCACTAGTAATAAATCAGACTGAAATTAATAAAGTAAAGGATTACTTGAAAAGTAAATTTCGAATTAAGGATTTAGGAAAATTAAAGTTCTTCTTGGGAATTGAAATTTGAGACTGCATAGATGGTGTATGCATGTAACAAAGAAAGTATTGTCTTGAAATGTTAAATGATTTTGGATATCTTGGATGTAAACCTTGTAGGACACCTATAGATATGAATTTGGTTGTAACTGATTCAAGTAATTCCAAGGATCCTCCTTTATTTGATTTTACTGGTTATCAAAAGCTCATTGGTAGGTTGATTTATTTGTTAGCTACTCGTCCAGATATTGCTTTTGCTATACATTATCTTAGTCAGTTTATGCATTCACCTAGATAGTCGCATTTGAATCTTGCACTTAGAGTACTCAGGTATTTGAAACACTCACCTGGTAAAGGAGTTAGCTTTACAAGGTTAGAATTTTTTGGTTTAACTGCTTTCGTTGATGCTGATTAGGTTAAGTGTCTTTCCTCTAGGAGTCCTGTCACTGGGTATTGCTTATTTCTTGGTAATTCTATGATCTCTTGGAGGAGCAAGAAACAAAATATTGTTTTTCGTTCTTCCGCGGAGTCTGAATATCTTACGATGGCTTCTGCCACCTTTGAGATCATTTGGGTTCTTAAAATCTTAAATGATTTACACATAAAAGATTTACTCCCAGTAAATTTGTATTGTGATGATAAATATGCAATTCAAATAGCCAATAATCCTGTTTTTATGAGCGCACTAAACATATCGAAATTGATGTTCATCAAGTTCGTGAAAAGGTTAGTGTGGGAATGTTAAAAGTATTGAAAATTATTTCTAGTGAACAATCTGCTGATATATTCACAAAATCTCTTGGACTTAATCAACAAAACTATTTGTGTACGAAATTAAGGTTAATTGATTTGTTCAAGAGTCACGATTGAGGGAGGGTGTTGAAATATTCTTATTTTGTCAATCTTGACTTTGTAGCTGTTTATTTTGTCAGGTTTATAAGTAGAAAGGGCTGGTTGTGGACAATGGATGAAAGCTTAAGGTTGAGGGGCTGCGCCTCACTTTGGATAGAAGTTAAGGGTTAGCGGAGCATTTTCCTGAATTCTTAAGGGGCTGTCTTGTAACTGTTGTGTGTATATATAAAATAGGATTAGGTCATTGACGCCACATTTATCATTTTCTCTTTACATTGTAATCAGATCTGTCTCACGATTTTAGGGTTTATTTTAGGTTACGTTACATTTTGTAATAGTTGCAGAGAACACATTTTGTTATGAATTTGTACAGGGTTTTCTTTCTTTTATGAAATGAACTAAACTAACATCTTAGTTTGTTTTTTTCCAAACGCATACTAAAAATACAACTATTGTACATAACATAATCGATCTGCCAATATACTTTTAGCATGCTAACATAGTTAAAAACCTGTAATACATTATATATCTATATATATATAATCTTAATGCATATTAAACATGAAAATATCTCATTTGTAAGTTACATAGATACTTACATGATCGTGTAGGTTTGTGGAAGTGATTAGAAACCAAATTGATATGAACACCCAAAAATGCATATAAGACACACAAGGACATATGCTAACCATTATACAAGACTATGACTTAACAAATTCTTACTACTAAAACACAAACCTATACAGTTGTGCACTTGTGCAATATTTTGAAGTGTCACAAGGTCGTGCCAATTCACCCTGAACGTACATGACCATGCCACACAACTATGTAAAACCTTAACCAAAACCTACATGATCGTGCCACACAACTAGGTACTAACTATTTGGTACCAAAGGGCCTTTGACCTAGCGGTATGTGAGCCTTTGAACTTCTAGGAGGTTAGGGATTCAAACCTCACCAAAAGTAAGGAGGGTGTATGAGTTTATTGGTTCAATTTTCAGTATATATAAATATTATATACTTAAAAAAAACCCAACTATTTGACACCTACAACTCCAAAATACTTTATCTATGCCAAACCAACCTATTCTATCTTGTTGCATAATAAATATTAATAACATGTAAATTTATCTATTAACACTTATGAGCCATGATTTAACATACAATATGCATCAAAATTGTTCCTTTACTTGGTGATTCAACACAACAACATTTTTGTTACTTCTTTTACTCAAATCAATGGCTTTAATGCCTTACCTTGAACATACAAATGACACTAAATTGTTCCTTAACATGATAGGCCATATATATATATATTGGCTTCTTCAATTAGAAACTTTTTAAAGAGTAGAAACTCGTGGAAACCAATACAAAAATAAAATTTTTCATAATTTTTTTTCATCAAATGTTATGATTTAAGATCTTGTTTCATATATGTTTGTGTTCATATAAAAAAACTATTACATGTGGAAGAAACGTTGATTCACTATCATATATGAAACAAAATTCATATGGTGAAACAAAACGTGTTTTTTTCTATCTGTAATATTTTTTTTTCGTATGGACACAAACATATGTGAAATAATATGTTAAATCATAACATTTGATGAAATTTTTTATGAATCTTTTTATTTTTATATTGGTTTCCACGAGTTTCTACTCTTTAAAAAAGTTTCTAAAGGATTATCACTCTCTCTCTCTCTCTATATATATATATATATTCACACACACACACACATATATATATATATCATCAAAAAAGCTCAAGTTTTACATTGAAATCTTACTTTTAACTCACTAAATTATCCTTGCAATTGGTTCCCCTTTCTTTGTTCTTACTTCAAGAACATCGAAATATCTCTATCAGTTTGTATGCTTTCTTGTTGGGAATTGCTTTGTGACTTAAAGTAATTTTATTATATAGAGGGTCGACCCATGTAATTGGCAACATGGGCCTTCACCCAAGGCATCCCAGCGCAAGGAGGCATCCCAGCTTATTTCAGTTTGATCCGGTAGTAGGTTTAGTTTGGCCCGCTTATTTCCATTCGACCGAGTATCATATCCTCCACGGCCCCGACTTCGATTAATCAAACAACTTCAAAAATCAATCCTCACGCCTACGATTCTTTTAAGTTTTGACGTTTCCCTTCGTTGTCGACTACTCGACTTCAAATTGGACAGCGGCAATTGACATTAGGTTTCTTCAATCTGGCCGATGGCAGGGGGCAGGGGCACTGGACGACGGTCACTGGAGTGGTCAGCGACCGTCGATATGCTTCTGAACGACGGTCACTTCTCGATTTCCATCTCATCCTATTCCTCGATTTGACGATTTCAATCGCATTCTCGATTTCAATTTGGTCGACGTTTTCCTCTGATTTTGCTTCTGAGTTCTAAAATTCTGCCCTCAGGTGTTTTCCTTCTAATTCTCTTTCTTAACTATTCTTTTCTAGTACTATTAATCTATTAGTTATTTGCAATTTCGTGATTTGATTTCCAATTTGGTTATTTGGATTATTTGATACTTGGTTTAGGTTATTTGCAATTTTAGTGATTTACTGATTTGCATATTTGATCTTTGCGTTACTGTGTTGGTGATTGCTTGGTAATCTTGAATATTAAATATGCCTAAGTCACAACCTTCCGGTGCCCAAAATAGAAAAAAGAGATAAAACAACAAGAACTTGCTCACTCTTTACGAGGTTCCTTAAATAAATTTTTTGAGAGGCAAGAAAAACCCGTTGAAAATGCTAACTTTGATGAGCCTCGTGTTGATGAGCCTCTTGTTGATGAACCTCATGTTGATATGCATAATATTGATGAGCCTAATGTTGATGAACCTCATCTTGATGTGCCTAGTGACTTTGATGAGCCAACTCTAATGACTTTGATAAGCCTAATTTGAATATTTTTGAACCAAGTGTTTGGGATAGTTTAAACTCAAAACTGAAAGATTTACTTAAAGAAAAAAGGCTTGTTAGAGAAACTCACATTGTTTTTCCAAAAGATGATCAAAATAGGCATTCTTCTTGTACTCATTATGTTCGTAAGCTAGGAAATGGTGAATGCCACGATCGGAAATGGTTGGTTTACTCCAAAGACTTGGATAAAGTTTTTTGCTTTTGTTGCAAATTATTCAAAAGGGTTCAATCAAAAAGTCAATTAGCAAGTGACGCTCATAATGATTGGAAACATCTTAGTAATGCATTGTCGTTACATGAAAAATAGTCCGGCACATTGGATTAAATTAAAAGCATGGTCGGAGTTAAAATTGAGGTTGGATAAGAATCAACAATTGACAAGGACTTACAAGAGTTAATTAAGAAAGATGTCGCTCATTGGAAACAAGTTTTGATTCGAATAATTGTTGTTGTTAAATGTTTGGCACAATATAATTTGGATTTTCGTGGATCAAATGAAAAACTTTATGAAGAGTCGAATGGTAACTTTTTAGGCATTATTCAAATGATTGTTGAGTTTGACCCTGTCATGCAACACCATTTTCATTTGATTAAAGAAAAAGAAACCCATCATCATTATTTTTGTCATAAAATTCAGAATGAGTTGATTGAATTGTTGGTATTCAATGTGAAAAGTGCAATTATTGCAAAAATCAAAAAGTCGAAGTATTTTTCTGTCATCCTTGATTGTACTCCTGATGCTAGTCATAAAGAACATATGACCTTGATTATAAGATGTGTAGATGCGTCGAGTGTTCCTATTAAAGTAGAAGAGTTTTTTTTGGAGTTTTTGGTAGTAAAAGATACATCTGGTAATGGTCTTTTTGACGTGCTACAAGATGTTTTCAAAACCCTTGATTTAGATATTAATTGTGTACGGGGACAAGGGTATGATAATGGGGCTAATATGAAAGGAAAACATCAAGGTGTTAAAAAAAGGTTGCTTGATATAAACCCTAAAGCTTTTTATATGTCATGTGGATATCATTATCTTAATATAGTTTTGTGTGATATGGCAAACTCTTATCATAAAGCCAAAACGTTTTTTGGTACATGTCAAACTATTTATATCGTGTTCTCTAATTCTACAAAGCGGTGGAGTGTTTTACTTGAATATCTTGATGATTTGACTTTGAAGTCTTTATGTGCTACTCTTTGGGAAAGTCATGTTTAAAGTGTTAAAGCAATAAAAACTCAACTTGGCTAAATAAAAAACGCTTTGATAAAATTAGCCAATGTATGTGAAGATGGAAAAGTGTGTAGAGATGCCGAATCTTTGATAAATGGTGAGTTGTCAAGTTTTGAATTTATTTTGAGTTTGGTTATCTGGCATGAAATCTTGTATAGAATCAATTTGGTTAGTAAAAAGTTACAATCGAAAGATATGTTTCTAGATATTGTGGTAAAAAACTTGGAAGGTTTGGTTGTTTATTTTGAAAAGTATAGAGATAATGAGTTTGACTTAGCTATCATTGAAGCTAAAGAAATTGCAGAAAACATTGGAGTTGAACGCGAATTTCCTGTAAAACGTTTTGTTTGTAGAAAAAAGCAATTTGATGAGATCCCAAATAGCGAAAGAGAACAACAATCTGTCCGAGAATCATTTAGAACCGATTACTTTCTAGTATTAGTGGATATGGCACTTTCTCAGTTAAGAAGTAGATTTGAACAAATGAAACATTTTGAGTCTATATTTGGGTTTTTATTTGATGCATCAAAGTTGGTTAATTTGAAATATGAGGAACTAAAGAATTGTTGTTTGAATCTTCAGATTTCTTTGACACATGGTGATGATGTTGATATTGATGGGAACTATCTTTACACGGAGTTACAAATTTTGCAGGGGATGATACCACATGAAGCATACGGGGAAAAAAAATCCTTGGACGTCTATTCAAGTTATGGAGTTTGTACGAAAGGTGGATATGTTCCCACACGTGTTTCTTGCCTACAAGATTTTGTTAACCATACCGGTCACCGTAGCATCCGCCGAAAGAAGTTTTTCAAAGTTAAAGCTATTAAAGTCATATTTGCGGACTACCATGAGTCGAGAGAGGCTTAACGGGTTAGCAATTTTGAGCATCGAAAGTAAGCTTTTAGCAAAAATTGACTATGATAGATTAATTGAAGGTTTTGTTTCACGAAGTGCACGAAGACACCGTTTTAGGTGATTTTATCTATGTTTTGTATGGCCCTCTGACAAAAATAGAACTTTAAACAAAATTATTTTGATTCAACCTCATGCCTTCGAAGGTACGTTTTTTTCATTCGGGGTCTTACCTTGGGGATAGACGATGGACCCGCCATTCGACATGATGCAGCATTTTGAAAGAAAATTTCATCAAGCATTTTTTGTTTGGGATTTTGGTTTATGTCTCCCCTTGTAACTTTTTTTTTCTATAATAATCGGCGTAGGGTTGAGCCGCATAGCTTGAATAAGGTGCATTTATTTTTGTTTGGGATTTTGGTTTGTGTCTTCAAAGGTGCATTTATTTTTGGCTCTTCACCCAGGGCATCCAAAACCATTGGACCGGCCCTGACTATATATCATAAGTGTTAATTAAAGTTGTAACATAGAAACATTGTTATTTGTCATAAACGTTGACCTTTGAGCTTCCAAAATGCTCGATTGATTGATGACTTCATTCCTTCACGAGTGTTCTCAATTTCTTTATTTATAATTTTTTAGCATTGCCGTTGGAACCCATGAATGCGTACAAAATGTCATATTTTCACCTGAAGTTTACGCTTTCAGTTATGATTGAAGAATGTACATCATAGCTTCCTTTGTTTCTCAATAATTGTATAATAAAAGTTAACTAAAGACATGTGGACGATAGTTCACAAAATCACGCTAAAGGAACTCACTTTGTATTCTATGGTGTAAACATATCATATACAATCAATGTATAACAAATCTACGTATCTCAATTCTCAAAATCGAATGATTAAATAATTCTAGTATACATATATACATAGGGTTTCGGGAGACCACATTTTTACACTTGAAACTTCACAGCAAAACATTGTGAATGTAAAAAAAATCTAAACCTTCACAACAAACACTGTCAAGTTTCAAGTATAAAAAAAATGGTCTAACAGGTCTAACGAAAACAGTCTGTGGTCTCACATGATCCCAGGTATATATACATATACATATACATATACATATATACACACAAACCACATGATCATTCGATCTTCCAAGCGTAAAGAAAAAGACATAATTGTGAGTTTGGGGAAGTACCATATGTCGAGTAATATCTTGATCCAACGCTACAATCGCTATCTCCGGTTCCACTATGTTTATCATCATCTCGATCGCTATCACAATCTTGCTGACCATGCTTGAATATAAACAACCCATGATCCGATCCAGGTTCCGAAAAAAGCCAAGTATGAACATCCCAAAACACGTCAATCGGTTGCTTGTTGATCAAGACAGTCTGGTTTCCACGAAACTTCCACTGCAAGTTTTTCACTCGAATTAACACGATCCCATCCATACTAATCCACATTTCCGGGTCTTTCGAACCTAACATCGAACTCTCCACCACAATCTCACAATCTTTCCTATTCGGATCGAATTTCGCTCGTGTCACAAAGCTTTTCTTTCCAAAAACATGCTCTTTCTTAAAGAACAAGCAACCCTCCACTTCAGCCGGTCTTGTGTTCATCTTTTTATACACTTTTTGTTTCAAATCACCAATCAAAACCACAACTTCTTCCTCATAAATCAAAGCCACGTAAAAATCCGAACACGGCTCCGGTGATCCGAGAAACTTTGCGGATCGAAAATCCCAATAAACTTCTATTTGATACCCATCAACTTGTATGTTTTTGGA
This sequence comes from Silybum marianum, assembly GCA_036898165.1. NCBI lineage: Eukaryota > Viridiplantae > Streptophyta > Magnoliopsida > Asterales > Asteraceae > Silybum > Silybum marianum. The sequence goes on along the minus strand of CM072540.1, from coordinate 4,823,562 downwards.
ACCCTTTTTTGCCCAAAAATACCAAGGATTGAGGTCAATCTTGCAATTTGGATGCAATTCTGATCCCATACTATCAATGAAGATGTTTAAAGAATGAGTGGTGGTGTTTTTAGCCCAAAAAACCGTCACATTCCGCCAATATCCACCAATTTGTGTTAAATACACACACGTAACTGTGTTTTGTGGTGTTTTATTTGAATCATGAGGTTGATCGTCATCTGGTAAGTTTTGTGACGTCATGGTAAGACCAAAAGACATTCTAAATCATGGGTTATCTTAATTCAATCTCATAATCGCAATTTTTGCAAATATTTTGATGGAAATTGATTGGTGATCTTGAAAAATCTCTCTCTCATATATATAGTTGCAAATGGTGATATGGTTATGAATTCCGCAATGGTTTTGATGTTGAATCAATGTATTGGATGATAATATGCATGCAATTTTACGTGAATTAGAAAGAAAAAAGTTGAAATGGTAGAAATGTGCGTTATGGAGGTTCATCAATGGCGGAAGAGGAAGAGAGATGGTAGAAGAAAAGAGGCAGATGAGCCGCTTTGGAAAAGAGAAAAAGAACAGAAAATCTTTTGTATATTTGGTGTAAAAAACTTTTGATAATTTGTGATGCAAAATGATAAATGGAGAGATTTTCGGCTGGAATAAATGAGCACAAGTGAATTCATTATATTATTTAAATGTTTCTTAAATTAAATGACCAAAATTAGAGTTTTGAATATTCTTTAGTTGGAAAGAAACTCAGAATTCAGTAACTAAAAATATGTTTTTTTAAAGGTGTAATGAAATTAATGGTACGTACATAATAATATGTTTTTGTATTGTAAAATAATTATATGTGATACAATATATTGTATAAAAAATTAAAAGATCATTCATAGTATTCACTAGGGATTATCGACCAATTTTAAAAAACTATATTTGAAAAGATCAGTAAACAAAAAGTAACTATCCTTCGGTAATTAGCGATGCATCATCATGGTTCTTTGTTTTATTTTTTTATTTTTTTAATTGAACAATTTCAAATACCGTCGGTAATTCTTTGGTGATTTTATGTATCACCTACGGATCATTGTTGGTTTTTGTTAAAATAAGATTAAAGTTGCCAATCTTGACTTCTTAACTGTTTTTTCTGTCAGGTTGATAGATAGGGTTGATATTGTCAAGGGTTATAAAGTTGAAGAGTTCAGGGACCGCGCCTCACATTTGCTATATTCTGAAGGGTAGCGGAGCAGTTTTGTACAAAGTTCAAGGGGCTGATTTGTAACTATGGATAAATATATAATAAGTGATTCTCTCATTTTCTAGGTCACAACTTCAAAATTTTCTATAGTTCAGAATTTTTCTCTCTATACGATTTAGGGTTTTCCAGCTTTCTTTCTTTCATCAGTTATGAGGAGTATTTCTTGTAACTAGTTTAGGTCATTGTAGTTGCTTTGTATTTAGACTAAGGTTTGTATATTTTGTATTTTGGTTTGTAATATGTAGAGAAATATATTTGGTTATATGTTTGAACAGTTTTTGTAATTGTCGTCAAAACCATGTGAAATTTTATGTTGTCAGCAGACTGCTGACGATCCATTCAAATCAATGAAGGATTTATGCCATCAGTGATGTTGGTCGTTGAAAGCCCCCTATCTAGTAGTGACAGTTCATTAGAAAGAATTCAATCTTTATCTCTCGATTTTGATCTTTAATCTCCATGCATCGTCTTCGATTTATTCAAATGATTCCACGTGAACAAACTTTTTTATGACTTTATTTTCTCTGGTACACGAAATTCAATACGACATGAACTAACTATCAAATATGTGATCAAGGTTGGGTTCCGATGAGAAGGAAAAATATGGCGAGAAGCGTAAGAAGAGATCCCCACTATTAGATCAAAATCCTAATTGAATGTCAACGCTAATGAGGTGCACCGAGATGTACCAGATCATTTCTCTTCTAAATCGCAATTCATGGATGAACATGAGATTAAAAGTGAACAAGGGTTCATATCTCTTCTTATTCTTCTCATTTTAACACTTTTTCTCATACGATCCTTCGCCTATGTGATCATGGGTAATGGTTGATCATGTTCTAGAGACGATTCATGATTTTGGTTTGTGATTTACTCTTTTTTGGTAGATCTAGGTTCTCTCCCTTTATATCTTTATATGAGTTTGTATTCTTGAAATTCATCTCACTCTGTATCCATCTGTAATCGGACATGTTGAAGATCCTTTAGTGTTCCCTTTAATCGGTTATCCAATTTTATTTGTCAAACATCGTTTGGTAAGTATGACCAACATAATTCCTTCAGTAAAATATGTTGTCAGAATTCTACCAGTTAAAGGTGACCGTCCCCGAAAGCATTGGTAGAAAACCATGGTGATATTCGTTGTCAAAGTTCTGTCTATGATATCCAACGGAGATCCACCGATGATTGTCTCAACAACGAAACTTTGCAACCACTCTAACCTTTCGCGACACATTATCTATGGTTTGCCTATCACCGAAAGTGTCAAGTTTTGTAGTCCATTCGATCCAATTCAGATACTGAAATTTTGGATCCATCGGTTGTAATTATCGAAGGATTATCTGCAAATCCCTAAAGGTAGGAATGGCGTACCAAAGCGAAAAATTCCTAGAGTTAGGTAACCTATTGTTTCACCAAACGAGATATTGATTTTTGGTTCGATTTTATGAACAAACTCTTGAAATAACGGAAGCTGTTTTGAGTAAAGTTTAAGGAAAGATAAACAATTTGAGGCAAATCCAGCTCTTCAAAGAGATAAAACTTAGTGTTGACATTTACCCAATCTATTTATAATATCAAAATGTATTAATTTGTGTTTTGGTGGTTTATTTTGTAATATTCAGGAGTTGAAGGGGCTGTTTGGTATTATATATGAATAAAGCTCAGGGGCTAGAGGGACCACGCTTATATAGTTGCTACTTCTTGGAGGGTACCAGAGCATAAGTGGGGTTTGTTAAAGGGCTGAAAATGAAACTTCAAGAAATATAATTACATTTGAGTTGATGAGTTTTTCATTAATCATTTTCATTTTATTTTATGTTGTAAAAACTCTTTTTCTACCTATATATAACACCCCGTTTCTTTCTTAAAAAACTTAATTTCATAAATTGAGTCTTCAAGTATTGAATTTGGGGTTACCTACGACTTAATTTTTTGGCTTAGGATGTTTGGTAAAAATGTTGGACGGTTGGGGGTTCATCCATGTAATAAAAAGGAGGTCACTGGGAGAGCTTTGGTAGCGTCGCGACCTTCCATGCGACCTCAAGTTGCGCGGGAAGTCGTGTAGGTCTCTGTGAGGCTCCTCACTGGGTACGTGCGTTGCCTGTGTCGCGACTCCACTAGGCCGCGTAAAGAGATGTTGGGCGTAGTAAGGTCATAAAAGTCGGATTTTCAGTCATTTCTTCCGTACAAATCATTTTCTACATGAATTTCTTCCCTCTCCTCTCATTTACTTCGATTTTGGAGCTCTTACTCCTCATGACCAACCAATCCAAAGCACTTATTGTTCTTCTAAGCTAAAGATTCAAGACTACTTATTCATCAAGATCCAAATGTTCTTCCCCATTCCAAGTTTTTCTTGTTTTATAGGGTTTCATAAAAAACCTAGTATTATAAGTTCATACTAACATTTCTAAACCTTTATTATGTTAAAACCTTCATCTTAACCTTCTAGAACATCTCTTTTGATATATATATTCAAGTATTTGAGTTTTGGGAGATTTGAGATTTTGACTAAGGTTTTTATAGAACTGATTTTGGGAGTTACTCCTGGTGTATTTTAGGTGTGTTTGTAAACTAGATAAAGTTTATACTGATGGATGTTTGTGGATCTACGGTTTTTACCAAAGGAAGCTCAATATTGGGGTAAAACCTAGATTTATCCTAAATCTAGCAATGTGAGTTTAGGTTACTTTGTGAAAACTATGTACATGCCAAAATGAGTATTTTGAAGTATTAAAGTGTTTTACTTGATGTTTATCAAATGTGTTGAATATTTGATGAAATTTTGCATATTTGGTAAATTTGAGTTAGTAAATATTGTGAAATACATATATTTGGGTTTTCAAATATTTTGACAAACAAATCTCAAGAATGTGAATCTTGGTAATTTATCGTACAAATGGGGATTTATTATTATTATATAAATGCACTTTGGTGTATATGGTTTTATAAACCATTTGGAAAAGACATATCTTTGCGTTATGGGACATTTTGGGAGTGTAAATGGTATGGTTTATTTAGAAAATGGTTTGTCCCGACTAAGGGTGTGTTTTTGAGTTAATCATACATTTGAAGCATGTATTTACATAAACATTGGTTAATATGTTTTATGCTTTTGATGACTTTTACGGATTAGTCAATCGTGTTGTTGAGCTTTTGATTCAAATGACTCTTGGGAACATTTACCCGGTTTGTTTTACTCTATGTTGAGATTTTGGAAGTATATGCCATTATAGCATAATTATATAATATATTACACGTTTTGAGTGTGTTAGTCATTCAATTGGTCGTGTACTTTTGGACTGTAATGCAATGGATCCATAAGCATATCAATCGGTTTTATTGATTATACATAGGGTGTATCCCTTGTATAGAATTGGATTGTGGAGGTACAAGGTAAAGATCTGGATAGAGTTGAACTTGGTGACAACAAAAGACTCGGATAGAGTTAAGCTTATTGCCATGTTAAGAGAAAGACTTGGATGGAGTTGAGCTTATTGATATGTTGGCCTAAAGACTTAGATAGAGTTTATGCTTATTGGCATGTTTGGCCAAATACTTGGATAGAGTTGATGCTAACACTGATTTCCCTTTCAAGAGATATCATATAACTTTGTGTTGTAGCTTACTTTTGTGTTCTGCCACAACAAAGGGTATATTGGATTTCTCCCGCTATCTTATAATGTTTTATGCCCTTCTAAAGGTAACCGTAAGTTAATCGTATAAATAACTTGGTAAAAGCTATATGTTTTCTTTAATGATTTATAGCTTTATTTTGGTCGTGCAAGTATTGAATTTGGCTGCGTATAATTGGATACTTTAATTAACGAGCTTTTATCAAGAAAATGGTGGGTTTCAGATAGATGTTGCGCTTACGATAAAGATATTTCACTTGCAGGGTTATGATTTAGATAAGCAATCTTTTGGTTTTAGTTTTTTATAACTTTGATGAAAACTGCTTGAACTCACTAGATGTTAAGCCTAACATTTTTCTTTTATCAACATGTTAGTAAAGTTTGTGAGGGAATGGTACTAGAAACATCGTGATGAGACGAGTTCTAGATAGTTGCGCGTAGGGGTTAGCAAAACCCGAAAACCCAGAATAACCGATACTTTTTGCGGGTTTGTAGGATCGGGTTGGGTTTGGGGTTTCTGACCCCGACTCGCCGGATGACCCAACATTGTTTTTAAAGAAGTTTTTTCAATCCTATCATGATGACTCTTTGAAGAATGATTTGGGTGATTCTATGCTTACGTATATTGATTGGCTATATATCGAGAGCCTCGTAATCATTCTAAAGAACTTTTATGAGATGACAATGAGAATCTCGGGCTCCCATTTTGTGACTTCTAATTCTTACTTATCTGAGATATCTGATTTGACTTGCATTCTTGCAAATATGATGCAAGCTTCTACTAAAACTGAACCGATAAAATTTAATTATGTTACTTTTCTAGTTTTCTTACTTATGTTCCTTACTTCCTTATCCGTTTAGTTCTTGACTATCATCTTGTATTCTTGTTTTTTTGTAAACAGGGCATGGGTGGAAAAATGAAAGAAAAGTTTGATAGGTATTGGGTTGAACCAACAAAGATGAATTTCATAATCTTCTTTGCAAACATATTGGACCCGAGAAATAAAGTTGAATACATGTCAGTCTAGTTCAATCAGACGTTTGGTAAAGATGAAGGTGAAGAATGTTTTAAGAAGGTGAAATCAAAATTCACTTCTTTATTTGAAGACTATGTGGCAGAATATTCTAGATCTTCTAGTGCCAATGTCATGAATTGTCCTCCACCCACTAAATGTGAGAATGTCATCCCTATTGGAAGGGTCTAATCTAGGCTAAAAAGTCAAGAGAGAAAAAAAACGATGAAAAACAGCGACTTACTAAACAAAAAGAATGAGCTTGAAATATATCTAAGTGAGTCCATTGTTAGATGATAATAACAAAGAATTTGATGTTCTAAGATGGTGGAAAATAAATAGTGAAAGGTTTCCCGCACTTTGAAAACTTGGTAGAGATATCCTTGATGTGCCAATTTCAACTATGGCATTTGAATCGGCGTTTAGTACAAGGGTTGAATAGTTTTAGGAGTTCTTTAACTCCTAAAATAGTAGAAGCACTCTTATGTACAAAAGACTGGTTAAGGGGTCCTACTCAGCCAATTGCAGATGAGGAAAATTTAGAAGAAATCGAGAGGTTTGAAGAATGTACACTTTTCATATCTATCATCTAATGATCAATGGTTACATATCCATCATTAATGGTTAATTGGTTACACTCTTTAGATTGTTTAATGTTTATAAACTTCCAGAATTTGTAAATTTAAGGATTGGAAGTTGTTAATGACGATGATAGTACGATTTTGATTGAAGTTTGAAGACTTGATTTGTAATTTATTGAAGAGTGAAGAGTTTCAAGATAAATTGATGGTATTTGGATGAAACTCGTATTTGATATTTTGATGGTTTGAAACTTTAGTATTTGACGATTTGAACTTTGAAGACTTGGTTTGATGATTGAAACTTTGGTATTTGATTAAGTATTTAAGTTAATGTTACTTAGAATTGGATTTAGATTTGTTTTTGTGTATAGTAATTGTCTTTTGTGTATAGTGTAATTGTCTTTAGATTTGTGTTACTTAGAATTAGATTTGTGATTATGAATGTGAAATATGGATTTAGATGAAAACTTGAAATCTGGAAAATATACAGGTTGAAATTGGGAAAGGAAAATAAGGTAAAATAAAATGAAACCCACCACCCCACCCGAAACAACCTGAAACCAGTCCAGACCTGAAACCCATGGGCTTTGCAGGTATTATCAGAGTTCGAGTTAAAATTCCTTCACTCAAAACCCGATCGGGTTTGTTAATTTAGGCCCCGCCCCGCCTCGCCCGATGCACACCCCTAGTTGCATGAGAAGGTTTTAGCATATCGTTGACGTCTTCCGTATTTGGAGATAGTGATAGTCATATGGTTATAGTAACATCCTACCTTAACTTAGTTTTTACATAAGGTTTGATATATATTTTTACTGATGTTGAATTTAGATTTGATATTCGATGTAATTCAAGTATTATTTAATCGAAAGGTGATTTAGCCTTTATTTGTTGTATTAATAGAAATTTTAAATTAGTCGCTTTCAAATTTGACAGTATTACACTATATTAATATTGATCTGTTAAATAGTTAAGGAGTATTTCTTAACAGTTGAATTAAGGGTTTTATTGTAAGCTTTTAGTTTTTGTATTGTATTTATTAAATAAAATTTGTTTCTAAATTTGTACAGGACAGGCTACGACACGAGTAGAGAAATATATTGAATCAATTCTGATTCTTCCTTTTCTCTTGATTCTTTTCCAATCGATATATATTGATTTTGTTAATGAATCAACAAATTCTTTAAGAAGTTTATCTAAAAGATTCACAATAAGTATCCGAGTTTGATATAGCTCTATCCCTAGGTGGCGTTTGGTTTGCAGATTCTGAAGGAATCTGATAGAATTGGAATGTTGAATTCCTTTGACTAAATTTCATTCCACCATTTGGCTCATTCTCTTTTAGGAAAAGGAATCTTCAAATCCATCAAATTTCACAAATAAAGGATTTCAACATTCTTTAGCAACATCATGGCATTTGCCTAGACTAATCCCTGGCAATTTTAAGACTGCTAAAGCATGCAGCCCTGAGATAATTCCCCAGTGGCCACAAGTTGTTTGCGCCTGGATTCGAACCTGGGGTAGATGGGTTATCTAGCCTCATCCCTACAAGTCTTAACCAGTACGCCACAAATCTTGTAGTTAACATCATGGTATTTTGATGAAATGAACTTCTATATTTTCATAATACCAAATATACTTTAACCTAATATACTTAATCTAAACCACCGTCGACCACCACCGATCTGAACCACCATCGACCACCGTCATCTGGACCGCCACGGACCACCGCCATCTGAACCGCCACCAACCACCGCTGATCTGTACCACCAGTATTTTATTAAAGTATTTTTGTAGTTTAAAATAAATTAAAATTATCAAAAAGGGTATTTTGGTCATTTACTAGCACTTCATTCCATTTCCAAAGCTACATTTTGTGAACCAAACAAATAGATTCCAATTCCTTTAACATATAAAAACCCCTAGTTCTCTTTATGTGAATAGGGGAGGTTTTTGATGAAGATTCTAGTTATCAAGATCGATTCAAGTTAGGGGGAGAGATTTGGGGTCATTGATTTGAACTCTTGTTCGTTTGGATCTCCATTTTTGAAGTTTTCAAGAAATCGCGTTTTCTGGCCTTTTTTTTTCAGTTCTGCGGATTTTGGGCGTTTTCTAGTTCGATCTGAGGTCATCTTGGAGGTCGTTTAAGCTTTCTATAATCTACAGGTGCCTCGTTTTTACTTTTCTTTAGTTTTGGATATCCGATTTTGGTTTTTTAGCCAAAATCGGCGTTGTTTGGAGTTTCTGCGGCTAATCTTTTTTTTGGGCTGCTGATTCTCGCTTGGAGTGTGTTTTGGAGACTGTTTGGAGGTCTTTTATACCTCCTTTACAGATCTGGAGCTTCTTTTAATCTGAAATCGTGTCTTTGGCATCCGATTTTGGATTTTTTTCCCTGTTTCTGGCACTGCTGTGTTTTTTCTGCAGTCCAAGTCTTCTAGGGGGTTGTTTTTTGGTTCTTGTCACTTATGGGAAGACCCGGTTCTAAGGAACCATCCAAGAAGGATGGTTTGGAGATTAAACCCACTTCTAGCTCCAAAAAATCGTCTAAACCTCGGGATAAAGTCGTTTTGGAGGTTGGTCGTTCAAAGAAATTCGGTTCAAAGGTTTCTATCATGGAGGAGGACAATGCTTCTTTTGCTTCTGATTATGCTACGATTTGGAGGAATATATGATAATATCTTCTAAACCGTTTGGAGTTGATGGTTCTAAGTTTGTGGTTGATTCTAATGAGAAAGCTTGTCCTAATGTGGTTGATGAGGATAATGAGTTTGCCAACCATATTAAAGAAACGGTGAGGTCTATTTTTGCGCAGATTAAGGATGATGAAACAAAGGAGCTATTAAGACAAAAGGTGTCTAAGTATAAAGAAAGAGCTCAAACGCGTAGACTCTCACAGATTTTTGATGATGTTACGGACGATTTGGAACCCCCGGTTGTGGTTAACTCCGAAAAAGTTGTTCAACAAAACATTGCAGATGAGTTTAAAGTTGTTGATAATGTTGGTGTTGATCATGTTTTGGATGTTGGGAAGGTGAAATCTAGCTCTTAAACTCCTAGTATTGAGCTTTGCCCAAATTGGAGCAAGATGTCACATGAAGAAAAAAGAATTTTTATTAAGGCCGAAGAAGCTAAAAAGAAAGAAAAGAAAAAGGAAGATTTGGCTCGAAAAAAGGAATTGGAACAAGACTCGAAGATTGTTGGTGCAAATTTGAAAAGAGTTTCGGGCCGTAATTTTGGTGTGGCGGTGGATTTTGTAAATGATCTAAAGAAAATTGAAAATTCTTTGGAGGAAAAAGAGAAGAACATTAAAGAAAAAAATGGAGGTTGACGAGAAGAAAGCTTGTGGAAAAAGAAAGATTTCGGAATGCAAAGATGATTTGAAAATTGATCAAGCTTCTTGTGAATCTTTTGATAACAAGAAATTCGAAGAATTTGTTAATGGCAAAATAGATGGTTCTAGTTTGCCGGACCCGGTTATGGTTGAAAAAATTGAAAAGGAGCTTTTAGAGGAAAGTAGAAAAATTGAACAATCAAAAGTTGGTGTTCAAGAGATGCATGTTAAAGCTTCTACGATTCGGGTTGATGATAATGTGAAGTCCGATCCGAAGATTGAGAATGCTTGGACTTCGGGTGCGTCGTCTATGGCCGAAAAGCTTACAGTGCAAAATGAAGCGGATGAGGTAATTATTAACTTTTTCCCTTCTTTTTTTTTAGTCGGACGGTAGTATTTTAATAAATATTCCGGATGAGGTGGTGAAAAGAGGTTGCAAAGACTATGCCTTACATCTTTATGGTTTTTTTATTGGCGCAAAAATGAATTATAGTGAGGTCTGCTATAATTTGAGAAGAATGTGGCATAATTTTGATATTGGGAAATCTCTTTAGATGATAATGGATTTTGGCTCTTCAAATTTAAGAGTGAATTGGGAATGAAACAAGTGCTTTTAAATGGCACTTGGTTGGTTAATGGTGTCCCTTTATTTGTTAAGGAATAGACTCCGGGTTTATTTAGGGAGAAAATTGAGCCGAAAAAAGTCCCGTTATGGATTGGCCTTCGCAATATTCCCCTTGAGCTTTGGAATGCGGAGGGATTGAGTTATATGGCTAGTGGGATTGGAAAACCTTTAATGTTTGATAAAGTTAGAAAAGAGAGATGTTTGAAAAAAGTTGGTCGTGTTTCTTATGCTAGAATTTTAGTTGAGGTGAATGCGGAGAGGGAATTAACAGATTCAATCAAGGTCAAATGGGGTGGTTTTCCGGTTACTTCAATTCCTATTTTTTACCAATGGAAACCCCCTTGTTGTTGGCATTGCAAGGTTGTTGGTCATGGGTTTAAAGAATGTGTTAAAAGACTAAAATCAAATGAGGAATTGCCCGAGATTCTAGCAAAGGAAAAGATGGAATTAGAGGCTAAGAAGAAGCAAGAGTTGGAAAAAAAATGATGGTTTTTATAAAGTGGGAAAAAAAGAAAAATATGAATTATAAACAAAAGGTGGTTCAACAAAATGGTCGTATTGATGGAGCAAGTAGTTCGGGCACCAAGAATAAGCCATTAGTTAAAATGGAATATAGGTCGGTGAATGCTAAGAAGAATGATGGTGGTGTGAAGATTGTTAAAGAGGTTACAAATAAAATTAAATATGACATTTTGGGAGAAGTTTCGGTTCTTTTGTTGGGTCTTCATGGGAGGAGCAAAAAAAGGAGGTTGATTATTGGTTCACTTCAAAATGTCATCCTTCCGATGTTATTTAAAATCTTGGTCCCAGCTACAATTGAATTATTATTGTGACCTGAGTGCCAAAAAACCCTTGGAAAGTGGAGGTGATGTGCTTCCTAATGAAGATGCTCCGGATCTTATGAAATAAGACAAAGATGTTTTGAAGAATGGTGGAAGTGATTAGACATCTTCAAATGCGTTTTGATGAATATCGTCCTTAATTTCTTGTTTTTAATGATTTTGTTTATGAATTTTTAACTTCTCGTTTAGGCCTTAATTGGTTTATTTCCCGAAATTCTTTTTGGTAAATTGTTTTGTACATATGGGTATGCCCATTTTTATTTTGTAAGTTCCTTTTTATTTTAATAAATTTTTCCAAGGGGTTCCACCCCTTTTTCCAAAAAATTCCTTTAACATATTTCATTCCAATTTCTTCAAGCAAATACGTGGTCAAACATGATAACATTTCATTCCAATTTCTTCAAGCCAATTTTTTTTAACAAATTTCATACCAACCAAAACATTTTGCGAACCAAACGCCACCTTAATTTTTATTTTCTTAATTTAATTGGATTTCACTTAATTAGAGCAAAACATCATGAATAGTTTCTGTAAGCAGAGTTCCTTTTTTTATATATCTTTAGTGTAGGTGACCACAATGTGGCCTATGGAAGAATTTTGCCCACGCTACATATATGTGATGACGAAACATACATATATTATAGGTTAGTTCAATTGATAATAAGACTTATGCATTTGGGGTTCTTTCTTAGAGGTCATCATTTCAGTCTTGGTTGTTCTCAGGACCCCTAGGATTAGTCGATGTGGATGTAAGTTGATTCATACACCCATACAGTCTCATGAAACTTGCAACAATATTACATTAAGGACTTGACATGCTTAATAATTATTGCGTGCTAACGAATAAAAAAAATTACAGAATATATACAAAGAGAAGGAAAATGCTATGGCAATAATTTAAGGTTTAAAGATAGCCATCATAGACGAAAAAGTCGTGTGAAAATATGAGTTAAGGTGAGAAGTATAAGAGGAGATTCTGATTATTGGTCACTTTTAATCTTAAACCAACCATGAGTTTAGCTTTAAAAGGGAATTCATCTGGTGTTTCTCATTAGTGTTGATCTAGTGAAACTCTTCAATCAGGATCGATACAAGGTTGGAGATCCCTTCTTATCATTCTCATCATAATTCTCATTCTCACTAGAACCTGATCTTTCCATCCCATCTATATGACGGGTTAGTTAGTTCTGGAATGTTTACAAGTCCAGTACTTCTCAATTTCCTCGGCAGATCTTCCGGGAATCCTTCCAGCAATCAATGACCATCTACCAAACATCATCACACCACAAAATCTTATAACATTTCATTCTTAACAATGATTACAATATTTGTAATATATATAGACCAATTCAAACAAGAATTGTTAATACTTTGAGAATAATAAGAATCAATATATTCATCTATGCATATATACTAATGAATTTTAGTGAGTATATTCATCAATGAATCGATATATCGATATGCATTGATGATTATATTCATTGAAAACATATTTTGATAACATGACATGAGAATGGTCTCATTTGACTTTTTTATCTTATTTAATTAAATTATTCTTTCAAGATGTCACCTTATCACATGTTAAATTTGATAGAATTGGAAGTGAACCCATTTTTTTCTCTTTTGTTGGATAAAAGTTAGACATTTAAGGCCACAAAAATAAAACTCGCTACAACAAAATTAGTTTTATAGAATGTTTAGAATGTCTAAACATTGTAGTATCATACCTAATAGAATTAAGTTTATAAGCAGTGGCGGACCCATGATTTTTCTCGAGCGGGTGCATCCTTAAATTTGATCAATGTCCGCAAAGTAGTTTGATGTAATTTTCGGTTGATTTCAAGAAATTTTTAATCTGAATTCCCGTTAGGGGGCTTTTTAAGTTTTTTTGTTGATTTCGAAAGATTTTCTAAGCTTTTTGGTTGATTTTGAGAGATTTTTTTTATGGTTTTTGGTTGATTTCGAGGGATTTTTTAAGGTTTTTGGTTGATATCAATGGATTTTTTTGGCTTTTTCGGTTGATCTAATAGGGGTTAGGGTATTGTGTGCTCCTTTAAAAAATTATAACTAAAAAGTGTGCTCTTTTAACCCTTAGAAAACTGAAATATTACAGAGCACTCCTCAGGATTTAGCGGGTACACCTTACGTACCCCAAAAAAATTTACTCTTACGAAACGGAGTTGAGCGTTAGCACGGGACCCCCCTCCCCTAAGGGTAGGTCCGCCCCTATTTATAATACTAACTACAAAGAGTCATATCTAAAAGTGTTACAATAATTTATAGAAACACTTTTGGAAGATTTAACAAGTTTATTAGGACGTTTTTAAAATAAAGTGTCATATTAGTTATTTTATATGATACTTTTGAGAAATTTCCTATAAACCCATCTTTTTATAGGATAATTGTGTTTATGCGATATTTTTTTTTCAAATAATGTCGGATAAAATGACACTTTATTTTTAAAATTATTAAAAGAACTTGTTGAAACGTCTAAAATGTTCTATAAACCCATTGTAACATTTTTAGATAGGACGTTATTTTGGTTTGGTTCTATAAACATAAGTCTTATAGAGTCTTTTATTAGGTACTTAGACATTTAGGCGTCCTATAAAGCCAACGTTATTGTAGCGAGTATATGAAAAGAAAACAAATAGACTATTTGTTGCAACAAAGTTTAGGAAATGACATGATAAAGTCATTATAATGAATATTTATACAAAGATTAGCCGGAATTCACCTTTCTCCAACAAGATTGTACATTTTAGTGATTAGAGTTTTCTCGTCTTCTGAGAAATGAACCCTAGATTCTTGATTCGATGACTCTGTTTCAAGAAACTCCATTAGAAGTCATATACATGAAACCATAAACCACACTCATATAAAAAAGAAACTAAATTTGGTATGTTTACACCAAATGACATTTCTATATGATATCACAACTGCATTAATGTTAAGTATAGGAAATAGAAAAACAATAGCTATGAGATTCTATTGTATTATTATGCTTCCATGGTTGAAAATTACATGACATATTCTCATACGCTTGTACTGTGTGTGCAATAGAAACACACATCAGCATTTTCAACTACTGTATTATTTTTCGTATATCATGTCACTAATGGATATGTTGACATTGTGTCACATACAAACACATATACATAATAAGTCAACAAGATATTATAAATCAACAAAATGATATAATACAATAAGTAATTGAGATTTTGGATATATGAATACCTATATAATGAGTGGAAGTATCATTAGAAGTGGAGTAATTATTCAAGTTAGCCATTGAGTGGTGAAAGAAATATGGAAGAAGAGTAAGGGTGAAAAATGAGTTTGAGGGCAATGAAGTTATTGTATTAATAAAAGGGAAAAATTCAATTTTCATCAAATTTTCTTCATGGGGTTTTGGAATTTTTTGAAGTATGAAAGAAAGAATGTGTGGTGAACAAGGAAAGGCAAAACAAGGAAGAATGGTAGGTAGGTAGTTGGAATGCTTTTCTTTGGTCCAATTGGTTGGATGATCAATTATTTGTAGATTATTTAAGTAAAAAAAGTGTGAGAAGATTGTTAGAAATTATTGAGGATTATAGTTATGCAATATAAAAGCCACATGTCCCAAATTAACCGATTTCATTCATGTCTAACAATTATATAAAATCATGTCATTATTATAAGCATTTTTTTATTCTTTTTATCTAAATAAATTGATGATATGGATCTATATGATTGATGAACATATAAAGGACAATAAAGTTTAGGACAAGTGATTTTTATCGGTATCGAAACTACAGTTTATGGAAGTAAAATGAAAGTAGGAAATGTGAAAATATTGTTTATAATAGGTAGCGGATACTGTATTCCTTATAGTTATTGAATATGTGTCGATTTACCAACAAACCACCGATTTCGAAGGTGTATTTGAAGTAATGTTCGTTTTAGATATTAAAAACTACCAGCTTCTTACATCCCATTACTCTATTTTGGTGTACAAATGGTTTAAACATCATTTTTTGTATCAAAAATAGAATATATTCGTTTAATTATAATTACATGCATTTTTCATTGGTCATTTTGTTTTTAACTTTCTAACTTAACATATTTCCATACTAAAATATATATGTCGACACGTTTTAATTAAATATATTATTGGGTATCAAATTGTCAAAAATTAATCATGCATTTATATAAGTTTAATACATAGAAATTAAATTTATTTTCCCCAAAAAATAAATAGATTTTTATTCATTAATGACTTCTCATGGATTTTTTAATCATGGTTTGTATGAGTTAGGCGGTTTCCTAATTATGGAATTTTAACCTTTGTCGACTCCTCATATCAAAACTTATGTTAAAAAAATTAATATAATAATAGCAACCAATATAAATTATTGTGTGAGTTTAAACGAGAGCACCACTGTTTTACAAAAAATGCAAAACCATCCATATATTATCACGTGATAATGCACATGAATGAACTTGAAACGAGTTTTGGCCGTGACCAGATTGGCCCAAAGGTTGTTCGTGTCTTTAATTTAGTATAACATATGATTGACAGGTAAGAAACAGTGTTTTCATAAAATGACGACATCTTGTTTTCCACCCTATAAATTGTATTCTATAACAATACTAATACACCATAATGATATGGAAATTTTGAAAAGCTAATAGAAGAAATTTTAACAAAGTTATTATATTTCAAGACCACAATTATAAAATAGAAGTTTTTTTTATTAACCTGGATAGGGGTGTGTAAAAAATAACCAATTCAACTGAAACCGATCGACTATAACTGGACATCCAATTGTAATTGAATCGAATCGGATTGAAAATTTCAACATTCAATTTGGATCGGTCGGTTCTTGGATGGCAGTCCAGAATCGACCAAAACCGACCGAACCGACCAACATCCGGTTACCATCCAATTAACCATCCGATGACCATCCAGTTATCTATCCAACATCATCCAACTATCATCCAGTTAGTTTGTCTTCAATTTGCTTAAATCAAAATTTGTTTTTGTATTAGTTTTTGAATTTTTAGCTTCATTTGTGTTTGTTTTAACACATATTAAAAATGGTTAATTAATTTCTTTCATTGTTATAAATTGGATTAAATTAACACATTGGATGGATTCAATCACATTAGATCATCCATTGTATATCCAATAAAAATATCCAATGGATGGAACCGAACCGATCCAATCATCCATTGGATCGGTTTGGTTCGGTTGTCCGATGTTAATCGGATCGGTTCGGTTGACAAAATCCAACATCCAATGGATGATTGGATCGGTTCGGTTCCCCTCACATCCAAGATGTCAACCGATGAACACCCCTAAACCTGGGTATCCAACCCGCTATGCGAGCCGACTAATCTCAGGACGACAACCCATTTCGCGGGTAGCCCAGAGTCACCGCATTTGAACTTCCGTGGCCACAAGGGGATTTTTAATCCTCCCTGTATTCAAACTTGGGACCATCAGGTACTTACAACCTTTAGAGCCCAAACTCAAACCAATGAGGCCCCACCCTTATAGTTTATAAAATAGAAGTTAAACTTATCAAGAATATTAAGTAGAAAGAACCATAGATATATCAAAGTTCCAAATAGCGTGAAAGCATGACATGGCAACGAGGTCAAAGCTCAAGCTTTGAAAGCCGACAAGGTTACGACGTTTTTCAAAACGTAACTTATGACAACAAATCTATATATCATATATAAAAATATAGATGTTGGTTCATTTACAAACTGGATGAATCGTAAAAACTCTTACAAACCATATATAAAAATAATTTTTTTCATGTTTTTTTTTATCAAATGCTATGATTTAAGATGTTATTACATACATGTTTGTTTCATAATGTAAAAGTTTCATATGTATTTGTTTTCATAAGTTAAAAGTTTCACATGTATATGTATTTGTTTCATAATATAAAAGTTTTACATGTAATTTTTTCACAAGGTGAAACAAACATATGTGTAATAACATCTTAAATCATAGCATTTGATGAAAAAAAATCATGAAAATTTTATTTTTATATATGATTTGTACGATTCATCTAGTTTGTAAATGAACCAACCTCTAAAAATATATAAATAAACATATATTTTCTACCCACTCAAGAAATCAATGACATTAGACAATTTAAATTAAGTTAAATACTAAAAAACTAACAAATAAGACGTTAAAAAGATAAGTAAAATCAAATATCATATTACAAAAACCAGGCATTACGCTATGGAGCGCCTCAGGCATAACCTGACGTGAGACACAAGCCTTTAGCAAAACTTTTTCAAAACTTTGTTATATATGAACCATTTAATAGAATAGAAGCAATCTATGAACCAAAAAAACCAACCCCAATCACACCACCAACAAATACCCCCAATTTCCAGAAAGTAAATAATGTTTGAAAATTGAAATTCACACATAATTTGTTCAAAATATATGTATGCATGCATGAGTGACATGAAAGATGACCTCAAATTACAAGCAAAAAAACCAAATACTACAGGTGATCCACAGTTGTACATATCCAAAGTAAATATAACCGAAATCTTGTTCAGTAATAAGCTTTCCGCGGGTTTCCCTGTAAAAATCAACCAGTTAATAAAATGATATCATCACATACAGACTTGCTGAATAATATTATATTATTACTCCCTCCCTCCCAGTCCCAATTAAAGGGTTCACAATTAAAATGACATATTTTTAGACATGCATAATAATTACACTTTTTAGTAAACCAAATGATATATTTACCGTTATTTAATTTCTCCATCCTCACAACTTTTAAATATTTGTGTATTAATTATGGGTAGATTTGAGAATCTGCTTATTTATTTTTTTAGAGTGGAAACTTATTTTGGGACAAATATAAATAGAAATCTGAGTAAATTACATGATTGGTCCCTGTGGTTTACACTTAATAACACCTTGCGTCGTCCCTATTTTGAAATAATTATGAATTTGGTCCTTATGGACTGTGGTTTACAATTTCACATTCCTTTGATCTCTGATCCCAACTCTGTTAAATAAGTTAACTAGAGGGGCATTATAGTCATTTTACTCTTTTTATATTGTAATAAAAAATAAATAAAAAACTAAGGGACCAAAAATAAGAGTAAAATGACTATAATGCCCCTATAGTTAACTTATTTAACAGAGTTAGGATCAGAGACCAAAGGAGTGTGAAAGTGTAAACCACAGGGACCAAATCCATAATTATTTTCAAATAGGGACACACGGTGTTACTATGTGTAAACCACAGGGACCAATCATTTAAATTGGGACAAATACAAATAGAAATTGGACATCTAAATTGGGACGGAGGGAGTATTATTATTATTTTGAATTAAGAAATGGTGACTTACAAGTGGATTTGGTCTGTGACGGTAACCAAGCATCATACGTTTTTTATACTGTTCGTAAATATCATCATCAGGCGTAACTTCCCCTGGTTGAGAAGCACCAACACCCAAGTTATCCTTTTTCACATTACCAGCCATAATTGGATCAGCTATGCCACTTCTTGAACTCCCAAGTCCTTCACCTTCTCTCCAACCCATTTTCGATAATAGCCTATGGCCTACATTATCAGCTTGAATCCTTGCTCTCTCTGCTGCTTCTTTTGCTGCTTTCTGTGCAGCAACGTCGTTACAATTAGCCATGAATTTCTCAAGCTCTTCTTGAGGTATATAATCACCCATATGATGACCTCTTTTGCCACCACCTGCCGCCATCACAAACAATAAACCGTTCAAAATATATTAACATATATATATTATAGGGTCAGGTTCAGGGAAAACCGCAAAAAAAAAATGAAAAACTGAGAAACACCCTGCTAACTGTTCATCTGGACAGTATGCACATGTGCATACAAGTAATTTGTAAGCAATTTGTTTGGTACGCACAAGTGCATAAAACACAAAGAACAACTTTCAATTACTTGTATGCACATGTGCATAGTTACCGAGGTGTTCCTCAGTTTTACATTTTCTTGGGGTTTCCCTTTGAACCTCGCGCTCTATATATAACATATATATATAGGGTCAAGTTCTGGGGAAAACCTCAAAAAAGAAAAAAACTGAAGAACTACAATGGGATCCCTCCATCCGGACGGTATGCACAAATGCATACCGGTAATTTGTAATATGCATTTGGGCATATGCACTTGTGCAAAACACGCACTCGTGCATAGAAAAGAAAACACTTGTATGCATTTGTATATATATATATATATGTTTTATATAGAGAGGGAGGTTCGGGGGGAAACCCCAAGAAAATGTCAAACTGAGGAACACCCTAGTAACTGTTCATCCGAATGGTATGCACATGTGCATGACATGCACGACGAATAAAACACAAAGAACAACTTCAATTACTTGTATGCACATGTACATATCGTCCAGATGAATTGTTACCAGGGTGTTCCTTAGTTTTAGATTTTCTTGGGGTTAACCTCCCTCTCTATATATAATATATATATATAGGGTCAGGTTCTGGGGAAAACCTCAAAAAAGAAGAAAACTGAAGCACACACCGGGATCCCTCCATCCGGATGGTATGCACAAATGAATACCAGTAATTTGTAATATGCACTTGTGCAAAACATGCACTCGTGCATAGAAAAAAAAACGCTCGTATGCGTTTATGCATATCATCTATGCACAAATGCATCATGTCCAAATGGAGGGCTTCTAGGGTGTTCTTCAGTTTTTTTTTTTGTGGAGATTTTCCCCTAAACCTCCTATATATATATATAGGGTCAGGTTCAGGGAATACCGCAAAAAATGAAAAACTGAGGAACACGCTGGTAACTGTTCATCCAGACGGTATGCACATGTGCATGACATGCACACGCGTATAAAACACAAAGAACAACTTCAATTACTTGTATGCACATGTGCATATCGTCCAAATTAATAGTTACCAGGGTGTTCCTCAGTTTTACATTTTTTTAGGGTTTTCTCCTGAACCTCCCTCTATATATATATGTAACATATATATATATACCTTGTAGAGAAGCAGGAGGTGGCATCTCGTCTTTAGAATGCTTTGGTTGTCTCCTCTTCTCTTCTTGTGCAGCCTTCTTCATATAAAATTCCATCATTGCTATCGGATCTGAACCTGAAGGGGCAGTTGATTCACCTACACCACAAAATGCACCTTATAAATCCCTTCAGCCATTATCCATTAAAGATACTTTTTGACAGTGTTTAAGAATTTATTAAGTTCCAGAATAATCTTGTAAGATAAATAATTAAACTTAAACAAGCAAATCTATAATTAGAAAACAAACCTAATTTTGACTAATAATGAATTCAATGGGAAACAAATAAGAAAAAGAGTAAATTACGTTTTTCATCCCTGTGGTTTGTTAAAAATTGCGGATTCCGTCCCTGCGGTTTCAAAATTTTGGTTTTCAACCCTAGGGTTTGCAATTCATTTCTATTTTCGTCCTGAGGCCAAAACACTACTTGTAAGTATGAAGGACAAAAATAGAAATGAATTGTAAACCACGGGGACGAAAAAAGCAATAAATTTTAAACCATAAGGATGGAAAAGGTAATGAATTATAAACCATAATAATGAAAATTGTAATTTCAAAACCATAAGGATGAAAATAGAAATTTTCAACAAAACATAGGGACTAAAAAGGTAATTTACTCTAAGAAAAAATAAGTTGGATGAAAGGGAAATGAATCATAATGAACATTAACATGATCTAATTGACAAAAATATATTCAAAACTGACCTAAACAAACCATAATAAAAAAAAAATTAAATAAACCATACAGAAACTAAATAACCTCAGAATGAATTTAAAACTAGAAGCAAAATGGATATTAGTTAATTACCATAGCCAGATCTTTCACTTGATGTCAAGTGTTCATTGTCAGTAGCTTCATATAAAGCTGAAGCAGGAATCTGATAATTTGATTGTTGGTGATACGATCTTTGAGAACTGTTTGCTGCATTACTTTTTCCAGTTCCAGCTACAAATTTTCAAAAAATTCAATGAAAAACGTTACAATATATTAAATATATTATGTTAATTATTTAAATATATTTAGAATGGAATGGAACATGACTCTTTGCTAATTGTTAATTATTTTAAATATATAGTTCAGAACCTTCACTTGTACAGATCATATTCATAATAGCTCAAGTGCATATCACAAGCATGACATCAGCCGTATAAAAGAGCCATGGGGTATCATGAACCCAGAAATATATGAAAATTCAAAAACTAAAACTAACTGATTTCAATCATATTATATTCATTTCAGATCCATAAAGTGAATTAGTGAAATTAGAGCACCATCACTTGCTAGTTCCTCGCATTGACCATCAATGCCTACAGATTTTGATCATAGAATTTTATGTTGTAAAATTTAGATTAAGAAAAAGAGCATCAAACATAATCAAAATATATCTTCTTTCGATTTATGCTAAAAAAAAATAAAAGTAGTCCTAAACTAGAAGGTAAAACATAGGATACCCATACCAACTAGTATGGATGATGCACATCTACAGATATAAAAAAAGGATACTGATGTCAATTTGGAAGAAGATAGTCAAGATACACAGATATAACAGGGGATTTTATTAAATTTTCATATTCTTTTATAGCCAAAAAAAGCTTACACAGGTTTTGTATTATATTTAAAAAGGGTTTTATGCAAAATTAAAATTCTTAACTATATGATTTTAATGTCTTCTATAAGATCAGATTTCCATCTATCATCTTATAGAAAGGAGAACTTATTTGACAAATTTTATGAGCAACGTGCAACAAAAATGACAGCATTAAGCACAAACCAGGCTGCGATGTTTGGGAGTCCACAGAGTAAGATAGAGCTTTCTCCTCCTCAGTAAGCCGATATTCATAATACTTGTAATCAGCACAGCTTTCATCAAAAAGGAACCTGCAAAAAAGCCAAAAACATGTAACTTTTGGATTATCTCTATTTGTTTGACCAGTATCATTGGTGAACATTAACAAAAAAGGGAACATAAAAAAGTATTTCATTCAGCATATAGAAAGCCGGGAAGATAATTATTTATCGTTTTTAATATGGCAGAGATTGACCATGGGCAAAAGCCTGAATGATATAAGTGCAAAACAAAATATATGTAGATGCTATATATAAGTGAAAAACAAAATGGCGGTCTGGTCTGACCGGTTTAGGCGGTTTGGCCTTTTATGTGCTTTAACCTTAAAAAAATGACATCTATATCAAAAATGAAATTTCTATCAATAGAACACAGTTAAAATATCGTATACGAAATTATTAAAAAAAAGGTCTTATCTCTAAAATTACAATAAAACATTGAACAAGTTTAAAAAAGTTAAACAAATTCACCAATAATAGTTGGAATTTTGGACAGATATTAAGTAAGGCGAACTACGGTTTGGAATTTGATTTTTGAAGGATTTCAGAATTTTGCCAATTTATAAATGAAAACTAAAAAAACATAGTGTCTTTGACGAATTATTTATAACTGGACCATAAAAATAAAAACCTATAACATAAAAATTAAATATAAGTAATACATTTTTTTTGGCGGTCGGTTCGGTCCAGACCGCTCAAAAAAATGTTCAAACCGCAAACTAGACCGGACCGAGCGGTTTGGCTATTTTTCAAACCAGACCGCTCAAACCGCCAAAAACGGTCTGGTTCGAACGGTTTAAGCGGCCCAACGGTTTTTTTTTAACACCCCTAATGTACTCTTAACATTCTTTTTATGAACTCACAGAATAACAAGTAAAGCCAATCTATTATGCAGGAGATACTACATGTGAGGATGTGGAAGAAAAGGCAGCTGCACCAAAAAGGCACAATTAAACAAATTTTTCATCAAATAATAATACCAAGTTACCAACATGCTTAAGTTCCCAACACATGATGGTGAAAGCAAGTAAACAATCAATAGGATGAGAAGCAAGTAGCAACAAAGCATATGCTTTAATAGTGCATGGATTAAGGGTTGGGTTCCGGTGAGAAGGAGAGTTATGGTGAGAAGCGTAAGAAGAGATCTCCACCCTTAGATGCACATTAGGATGAGATGCAACGCGGTGCACCGGATGAACTCCCTTCTAAAGCACAATTCATGGGTGGGTATGAGATTAAAAGTGATCAATGGTCCAGATCTCTTCTTACGCTTCTCACACGATTCTATGCCCATGGATTAAAGTATAAACAGACAAATGCTTCAATAGTGCATGGACGAAAGTATAAACAGAGGGAGCCTATATATATATATATATATTGCAATGACAATGAACATACTTGAAAGGGGTATCTCCAGGATTCTTTTGTCGTGTGATATGCTCAAATTGCCTTCCATTTTTTGCCACAAAACTTGCTAGCTTATCTGCAACCTTCTTTATTGTTGGATCACTTGGGCATGGTGCTGCTGCATGTCACTTAAAGAACTTATTAAAACCAAGAGCATGAACAAGGGAATCTAAAATATTCTTGTAGGCAGGCGTGCCACAGATTCCAAATCTGTTACTGAACATCTCTTTTCCCCCAATGTTGACATAGGTATTATTTGTATAAGCTGCATTCATCAGACAAGAGTAATTCAAGAATGTTTTGCCCTCTTCTCACCATTACAAAAGGTGGAAGCTTGAAATTTTTTATCTAAGTACGAGATGAAGTAGACAGACCACAGACTGCATTCTACTAGAAAGATCTTTTGTAAGAATGTAACAGTCCAGAAAATCGAGGACTTCCCTTAACTGCTGCCACATCCATGTACAAGTTTGCAAACAAGGAGAGCCCAGAAAAATCCAAACAATGAACAATAGGCATACAACTATATTATGAACTTTTGAAAAAATGGTCTGCTATAGGAAATTTTTGTGCATCAACTGAAGGGTTTATACCAATGTATTTAAATTCTATAATATAATATTAACATAGTTAAATTTAGATGAACAAATATATATATAGAGAGAGAGAGAGGGAGGCTCTGGGGAAAACGTCAAAAAAAGGGAAAACTGAAGAACACCCTGAGATCCCTCCATCTGGACAGTGTGCATTTGTGCATAGACGGTATGCACAAACGCATACAAGAGTTTTTTTTCTATGCACGAGTGCATGTCATGCACAAGTGCATATGCACGAATGCTTATTACAAATTACCAATATGCATTTGTGCATACCATCCAGATGGAGAGCTCCCGGGGTGTTCTTCAGTTTTTTTTTTAGGTTTTCCCCTAAACCTGACCCTATATGTGTGTGTATGCACACCTCATTGCATGATCAATTGAATATTAGTTCATAGAGAGCTAAATGATAGCACAAGAAAACCGTTCATATACATTTTCTAGAAGTACTAAAATTAGTACATGATTGTGAGTTTGTGACCAACAAGGTATTGTAGTAAACACTAGATCAGCTAAGCATTATGATTATATGAGTTCACAGATGATCAAGGAGAATAGGATGGAAAAAAAATCACATCAACCTTACAAGATAATCAACCACATAAGCCATTAACGTATATGAGAGGCCACTGTAAAATCTATATGCCTCATATACATGATCAAGACTAGAGATTTCAGATATTCTGCAATTGCAGAAATGCATATATATTGGCCAAGCGGTATGTGAGCCTTTGGCTTCCTAGGAGGTCGGGGGTTCAAACCTCACCAAAGATGAGGAGGGTGTGTGAGTTTATTTGTTTCATTTGTCGTATATAAATATTATATACTTCAAAAAAATTGGATATATAATCCATGCAACTGGATAAGTAAGCAACAAATCATGATTTTTGGTAAATTTAAAGAAATTAAGAAATTACTCCTTGGAGAATAGAATGAGAAGTAGATCATCAAAAATAAGAAGCAATTACCAACATAAACTTGTTTTAATGATTGCTCGGAGACATAAGGCTGCTCCAACTTTTGCCTTTTTATTGGTCCATCACCTGATGCATTACCAGCATTACTTTCATCTTCTTCCTCATCTTCACTCAATTTGACAGCAGGTGCCACAAGTTTTGATTTCTGTTTGAGGCTAAATGCAAGTTTGCCAGCTGAAGGAGACTTGTTTGTTCTGCGAGAATCACTAGCTTTAGACTCCGAGCCACTATTACTAAAAACAGGCTTAGGTTTTTGAGGCCCTGATAAAGGTGGACCCAATTTAGATTCCTCTACTTTAGCACCCTTTTCCTTCTCTTCTTGAAGTTGTTTGAACCTCTCCATAAATGAACCATCATTAACGAATAGGCTAGAAGCTGTTCCTTTCTCCATTGGCAGGAGGCAAGGTTCTTTTAGCTGTTTATAGAAACCACTGCTTGACAAGTAAGCTTACAAACTATTCAGGAAAGGAAATGCAACTGACTAATATCAGAGAAAGGAGCAAATATGCTCTGAGTAAAGGTGAACAAATCAAAAAACGTTTATTAAGGGCTTCTAAATAACTTAAGAAGATGGTTAACAACAAAGAAGATCAATATCCCAAACACAAATGATCAAAAATGACTACTTACATATAACTTATATTCTACTGTATAATGAAACAATCCGTGATCCCTTTTGTAATACATCCCCTGCTGTTCTACCTCACCTAAGTGCCATAGTAAATTGATCTCAAAGCGTATGCATATATTGGTCTACTTAAGAAAAAGCTATCAGAGAGCTTTGGGCATCTGATAGTATTGAAGATTGATTCGTTCTGTATAAATATTTTAATAGTTACGCATCCATCAAAACCCCCAAATCAGTATCATCAGCGGATTGATAAATTTTATGATTTCATCTTTTCAAAATCGTAGTCAGGTCCAGAAGCCATTAAATCGAGCTTATGAAACTCAATGATGTCAAATTAGAGAACAATTGACTGTATAAAGTTTTGACAAACGGAAAACCGGAAAATTTCAGCCAGGGAGTGAAATTAACACAAGTTTCATGTCCAATCATCTAGCGGAAATCAATAACAGGTACGAAAATTCAATTGCTTTAAGATTAAAGGAAAATAAACAGAAACCCTAATTTGAAATTGAGGGATCAATTGTAATAAAATCAGACATTGCTTCTGGATTTCATGAATCAAAGATGAAAATTACAGATTGAAACACATACCTGATTGAGAAACAAATAAAAAAGCACAAAGAGCGGATCGGAGAAGGGGCCCGATCGTATTGTATGATCGAAGTGTGTGTTTCAGGTTTAGGGAAGATTTCTGTGATCTTATATTGCTGTCTTCTTTTTGATAATTTACACTTAACCACCCTGATGTTTTCTTAATAGTTATAAAAGACCCATAACTTGGATCAAAGTTAACTTTATGTTATACGAAGACAACTCAAGCTCGGGTCCATAGTGTTGAACCAAACTCGAATTTGATGAGCATTTTTAGTGCAAGTTGGAACTCACTTTGATTACTAAAGGGCTTTGAATGGTTTGTTGCAAAATGATTAAGTGGTCAGAATGATTAAGAGGCTCTTATGATATAGTGCAAAAAATGAAATATAATTGTTTGGTAATTGTTCAGGATGTAATTATGGATCTTAATGGTTAAGAAAGGTGCATGATATAAAATTATACCAAGGGGTTGTTTGGCAGCAGAATGATTAAGTGGTCAGAATGATTAAGAGACTCTTATGATACAGTGCAAAAATGAAATATAATTGTTTGGTAATTGTGCAGGATGTAATTATGGATCTTAATGGTTAAGAGAGGTGCAGGATACAAAATGATTCAGAGGGTTTTGGAACCATTAAGAGGCAGACCTATTTTTTGTTAAACATAATTTACCTCTTAGCAATTCAGATGCTGCCTCTTAATGGAATTGTTAAGAGGTAAACAAACGGCCTCTGACAAGGTCTTTGTTTCACCCATATATGCA
Source organism: Silybum marianum (assembly GCA_036898165.1). Classification (NCBI taxonomy): domain Eukaryota; kingdom Viridiplantae; phylum Streptophyta; class Magnoliopsida; order Asterales; family Asteraceae; genus Silybum; species Silybum marianum. Next base: position 4,796,407 of record CM072540.1, on the reverse strand, counting down.
TACTTTAGATGTGATGGGTGTGATTTCAGCTCTAAATGATGAGGTGTCTCATATGATGGTCGGGGCTTTGCAATTGGGCCCCCAAATCCTCAATATAAGGTCGTTTTGCTCCCTAAAATGCAGTGATTGTGCATACATATTTGTGCTTAAACACATAGATGTATATGAATTCAAGAAATATATACAAAGTCATTTTAAAATACTAATAAGCAATGTTTTTATCCGTGTGTATTTATTAGTTTCACAACGGGAAAAAATACGAGGTTTTAAAACATAAATGATGGATTTCAACGGAAATCCGTAGGAAATATAAGGAATTTCCGACGGACTTCGAAAATCAATTGAAATTACGTTTTAAAACATTATTGATAGATTCCATCAGAAACCCATAGAAAAAATCTAAGGATTTCCTATGGATTTTCGATTGACTTTTGAAATTAATTAAAAAAATCATTTTTTAAACATATTGATGGAGCTCGTCGGAAAGTTGTGCGAAAATTCAAATTCTAAGGATTTTCGATAGACTTTTATAATTAATTTAAAAATTATATGTAACACCATCAAATCTGGAAATAGCTACTAAATTAAAATTTACAATAATTTACCAAGTGAAGAATAAATCTCTCTCTATAAGTCAATTACTTAAAATAACCCAAATGACAAAACTATATTTAGCACCATCGATAGGTAAAACAAGTCTTACATAAAGACTAGGACAAGGTCGGGTGTTACTAAACTAAATAAGAGTCATCATCTTTAATTGCGGAAGACGTCAACATATAGCTAGATCCTTAACGTGCCACCTTCTAGCAATCAAGTCAACACGTGTCGCTAGTACCAACCCTAACGAGAACCTGATGTACATGTCGACAAAAGAAAAAGATTAGGCTTAACGCCTAGTAAGCTCATGAGTTTAGAACATATTTATAATCGATAGAATTCGAAAGACTGCTTGATTTAAATAATAATCTTATCAAATATACTGACTTTATTATAAAAGCAACATGTTTCCCAAAACTCATCATTTTCGTAATAAAATATTTAAATCAAAATACTTTAGTAATGAAAGCTTTAAATAGAAATATTCGTTCAAAATAAGAACTCTACATACTTTACTCACTCAAAACGTGAATAATCGTAAATGCTTCAAATATCAAAATATGGATAAAGCTCCATTATCTAAAATACCAAAATACGGTTAACTCTCGAAGATCCCAATAATATAAATTATGGATAATACTTAATTCTCTAAAACAATCTCTGAAAATAATGGATAAGACTCTATACCCAAAACAACACCTTTCGGTGACGAGGGAGGACCGTTTTACCATTTGTTGTGACAGAACACATAAGTAAGCCACAAACTGATGTTACGAGTTCATACTAAGGATCAATGGTTTTTGGCACCGACCAATAATAAATCAAAACTTGTCCCTCAATGATCCTAGTCGTACTCACACTAAGGATTAATGTTTATTGGCACCAACCAATACTAAATTCAAAGTTATGGCCCTCGATGATACTAGCTAAGAACTCACGCAAAGGACCGATGGTTATTGGCAACGACCAATAATAAATTCAAAGTTATGGCCCTCGATGATCTCATACGTGGTTCTAGTTACAAAAAAGAAGACTATCCCGATTAAAGATTGACTTATATGCCTATGGATCAATTACATTCTAGTCATAAAATTACACGACTCCAATTGAATGATTAACGCACCCAAAACATGTAATTTTCATAATAAGTATGACTTAAATGCGTATAACTTCCAGAAACCCGATAGAGTAATTTAAACCGGACAAGTATACTCAAGACTTATTTTAGTCAAAACCGAGCAAAAGCTCAAGAAAACCAAACGACTATTTTATACAAGTCACCAAAAGCAATAAAATGTATTTAACCAACGTTTATGCAAATGCATGTTTCAAAGACATGATTAACTCACATCCTTGATTGGGACAAATCATTTTCCAATTAAAATCATACCGTTTATATCTCCAAAATATCCCATAACATAATAATATGCATTTTCCAACCAAATACTCCAACATATCTCTAGCATCAAATAATCTTCAGTTAAAGGATAATTCATCAAAAGAACCCAAATTTATGATTTATTTATCAATATGACCAAAAACCCAAATATAAACATTTTACATGATTTATAAAACCAAATACACTAAATATGTAAAACTCACCAAATAACCCACACAATTGATAAATAGTAAGTAAGCAGGTTTACACTTCAAAATGGACATTTTTGGCATTTAATAGTTTTCACAAAGTAACTTGAACTCACCTTGCTAAATTTAGGCTAAATCTAGGTTTACCCCAAAAGCTTCCTTTGAAGAAGAGTCTAGATCTGCAAGCATCCATCACTAAAAACCTTATCTAGTTCATAAACAACCTAATATACACCAAAGATAACTCTCAAAATTAGATTTATATAAACCCTAGTAAAAAAACCTCAAATCTTCCAAAATGGTCAAAACCCAAAAATACTGAAGATGCTTCAAAATAAATGTTCTAAAGAAGTAAATAGGAATGTTTTGACAAGAAATAGGGTTTAAAAGAGTTAGAATAACTTACAATCTCAATTTGGGAAAAAAATCCAAAGTTTGGTCAACAATGGTGAAGAGAAGCTTGGAGAAGATGAAAAGGATGTTTCACCCTTGAACTTTTATGATGTTCCAAGACTTTTGGATGGTCGGAAATGAGGAACAAATCCTCAAAAAACGTCTCCAAGAAAGAAAGAATAAGAGAGAATGAGTGGGAAAGAGATTTGGGAAAAAATAAGGTTGGAATCTCGTTTTTAGGAAGCACCAAGGCCAACCAGACGCTCAGGCGGCTTTCCTGGCGGGTTAAGCCGCTTTAAAAGTCATCCGGCCATATGGAGGGTAAGCGGACAGAGGCTCAGGCGGCTTTCCATGCGTGTTAAGCCGCTTTATAAGTTGCTAGGAAGGAAATTTTCGTCCAGATGCTTCCATTTTTCAAATTTGAGCTGATCTGCCAAAATTCTCTTACACCAATTTCCATTGCAACCCAAAAATTTAATTTAGGGATATTTACTTCATCCAAACCAACCTAAATTCAACCCAATCCACCTTCCATCCTTAAAATATGATTTCACCATAAAACTTATATTGTTAGAAATTTTGGGGTGTTACATCATATTTTAAAACATATTGATGGAAAATGTAACACCCGAGAAATTTAGAATTTCCAAGTTAGGAATTATATTGGTTTTAGTGGAAATTAGTGACCCTAAGATGGTATATTAAGTTTGAAAATGTATTGGGATGTTTGGGGTTTGATTTTTGGGTGTTATGTAGTTAAAAAGGGGTTACTGGGCGAGTTTCACCTTCCGGGCGGGTATTAGTGCGGCTTAACCCGCTTTGAAGCAGATGGTTGGTCCTGACGCTTCATAAAAACGAGATTTAAGCCATATAAGTTATAACTCATATCGTCTTCATTTTCACTCGTTTTTCTCCCATTTCTTCTCCATAGCTCTGATTTTTGAAGCAATACTTCATCTTCCCCAATCATTTCAAAGCCTTAGACCATCATCAAAGCTCAAGATCAAAGCTACCACTTCATCTTCTCCAACCTCTCTTCCTCCATTGTTGTCTATTTTGGGGTTTTGCTCCAAAATGAGATTTGTAAGTTATTCCACCCATTTAGATTATATATCTTGTTAAAACCTTTTTTTTGGTTCTCTATAACCTTATTCTTGACGCATTTTCGTTATTTTAGAGTTTTGACCATTTTGAAAGATTTGGGGTTTTTACTAGGATTTCACGGATCTGATTGTTGAAAGTTATTATTGGTGTATTTAGGTTGTTTATGAACTAGATATGGTTCCTAGTGAAGCCCGATTGCAGATATGGACTTTTCATCAAATTGAGCTTTTAGGGTAAAACCTAGATTTAACCTAAATCTAGCAAGGTGAGTTCAAGTTGCTTTGTGATAACAATGTACATGCCAAAAATGTCCATTTTTATGTATTAACATGTTTACTTGTTGTTTATCAAATGTGTGAGTATTTGGGTAAGATTTGGATATTTGGTATAAAAGAGTTTATAAATCATGTAAGCGGCTTATATTTGAGTTTTAGACCTTTTGATAAATAGAGTATAAGTGTGAGTTATTTGGGTGCATTACCTTTTAAATGAAGACCATTTGGTTTTATTTGCATTTGTGCAGTATTTGATTTATAAACCGTTGGAATTACATGTTATCGCATGAAGAGGCATTTTGGAAATATATGAATATGATTTTATTTGGAAAATGGTTTGTCTCAACCAATGTTTTGGGTAATCACATAAGTGTTGAGTTATAGAGTTTTTGCTCGGTTTTGACTAAAACGAGTCTCATGGACATTTGTCCGATTTAAATGGCTATATGTGGGGTTTTTAGAGTTATATGTGGTTAAGGCGTATTCATTTGATATATTACACGTTTTGGGTGCGTTGGTCATTCGTGTAGCGTCGTGTAATTTTATGGCTAGAATGTAATGGATCCATAGCCATATAATTCGGTTTTGGTTGCGATAGTCAGTCCCATATTGTTATTTGAGGTAGGCATCAGGTCTTTATAGGCATTAAGGTGTGGGCTTTTGCAGTTAGGTGTCGGCCATTGATCATTAAGTTGTAACCTTGTGAGATAGGCATCGGGTCTTTATAAATTAAGGTGTGGGCTTTGGTAGTCGGGCATCGGCCATTGACCATTAGTATGTAATCATTAGCATGTTGTAGTTTGAAATAGTCATCAGGTCTTTATAGCCATTGAGGTGTGGACTTTTATAGTCAGGCATTGGCCATTGACCATCAAGGTGTAATTTCTCACGATCGGGTTTGGTTAATCGAGCTCAGACATCATTGAATGGTAACCCACTTATATGTCCCGCCACTTTTAATGGTAACACAGGTCTCCCCCTTCACCGATAGGTGTAGGGATGGGAATAAGACCCGCCCCGACGGGGATGGGTATTCCCCGCAAAATCGGGGATCGGGGATCCCCGAAAGTTAAAAATCGGGGATGTGGACGGGGTCGGGTAACGTGGTCGCCGCCCCGTCCGCGAATCTTAAATAGCTTATATATCTTTATTATTAAATATATTATTTATAAATAATTAGATTTAATATATTTTAGATTTATAAATTGTATTTTGATATATTTTTCTTATATACATTTTTTTGAGTTGTCTTATTTATTTTTAGTGAAAAAACGTTAAAATCCAAAAATGTTTGGTTAAACAATTACGTAGGATGTTGTGATTTTATTCAGATATGAATATTTGATAATCTATAAAAGAAAATTATGAAAACATGTGAAATTTAAACATAAACCATTATCGATCGAGTTTATTATTTAACATATTTGATTTTAAAAAAAATATATTAACGGGGAAAAATCCCCGAATCCCCGTTGGGGATGGGGATGTGATCATCTTCCCCGATGGGGATGGGGACGGGGACGGGGATGGGGATTGGGGTCCCCACAATCCCCATCCCCGCCCCATTACCATCCCTAGACATAAAGTCTTATCCATTATTTTCGGTGACATTTTTAGAGTATGATGTATTATCCATAATTTATATTATTGGATCTTTGGGGCTTAATCATGTTTTACTACTGTGGATGATGGAGCTTTTTCCATAACTTGGTATTTGGAGCATTTAATTTTATTCACGTTTTGAGTGAGTAAAATGTGTAGAGTTCGTATTTGAACAAGTATTTGTATTTTAAAGCTTTCATTCTACCGTATTTGTTTTATAGCTTTTATTATGGAAATAATGTATTTGGGAAAGATGTTGCTTTTATAATGATGTCATTCTATTTGATAAATTATTATTTCATGAAACAATCTTTCGATTTCAAAGGATTACAAATATGTTGTGAACTCTTGAACTCACTAGGCGTTAAGCCTAACCTTTTTCTTTGTCGGCATTTGCATCAGCTTCTCGTTGGGGTTGGTACTAGCGACACGTGTTGATTTGAGTACTAGGGACTAGCACGATAAAGATCTAGCTATTTGGTGACGTTTTCCAGAATCGGAGATAGCGACTCTTAATGGTTTAGTAACATCCGACCATATGTAGGTTGTCGTATAAGACTTGGTCTAACTTTTGTCGAGGTTTTATTTAGAATATTTATTGAGGCACTTCGAATTTTGATTTATAAGAGAAGGATTGTTTCGTATTTATTGTGTTGATGAAAAATTTAAATTAGTCGCTATTTCCAAATTTGAGGGTGTTACAAGTTGGTATCAGAGCATAAGTTTGAGAGATTTAGGTATTGATTTTGAATGCCTACACTTAAATTAGCGTATTTCTATGTGATCGAATTTGAGATTTCACAATTAGACACTTTAAGATAGGATATTTTGAGGTTTATAGATGCATTAGAATCGAGAATCACGATGATGGTAATGAGGATCCACATGTGAGGTAAATTTGTATTGACACGGCCAGTGTTAATATGAATCTACAGTTACGTGTGTGTGCTTGGGTCACCTCATTATGATGATCGATGGGGTAGTGAATGAGTTCTTATGGGAATAACTGTTGAAAGAATCGATGTTTGTAGCATTGTCGTCTTGAGTGGCAACTAAGTACGACGAATATGTTAAACCGACCATCTTGAGGTCGGAGTTAATGGTTAGCTGCAAACCATAAGCTTGTTGAGTCAACTTTATTCTAAGGCGTAAATTTTAAGTCAATGGATATAGTTATGAATAAGGGTCTTAAGATATGAATGCTTGTGATTTTATTTCTTTCCCCATATACCATATGACTTATATATATATATAGGGTGATAAGAAAATAAAAACCAAAAAAAGGTTAAAGACTAATCTCTACATTCAAGGGTTTTAATCAATGGTTATTAAAAATGATGACATTTTTGTAATATTAGCAAAATATGCATCCAATCTCATGTCTAATTTGAAAAGTTAAGGACAAACATGTAATTTCAACCACTTGCTCCAACCTTCATCTCCATCCTATGCGCCGTCGCCATCACCAAAATGAATTTTTATGTTTTATCTAGTGAATCTTATTAACAAAATGACGATTATGCTCTTTTTTAGTTAAAAATAAATTTAAATTAAAATCATAAGATCTAAGGCCTAGATCGGTCCTCACAGTTTTCAACATTTTTTGGTTTTTATTTGATCATCCCCCTGTACAACTAATACATTTTCTTTAAATAACCAAATGACACTTCTACCATTGATAGAGAGAGAGAAGCTTTATCCATCTCATAACTAAAGGGTAGAATGAGAAATTGTAAACTTAGTTTTGAAGGTGGACAATTATTTTGAGACAAACTAAAATAGTAATTTGGACAATTATTTTGTGATAGAGAAATATATAATAATCTGCTTATTCTGCATAAATATTACTTTCAAACTGAATTTAATGAATACATTTATCAATAGGTTTAAATTTTTAACAATATACGGTCTTTACACATAGAATTCCCAAAACTTTGTACTTGAATTGGCTATCAAAACAAAAAAAAAACAAAAAAAAAGTATAAGGGTAAAACTTGGAAAATTAATCAAAGATGGAAATGCATTTATAAAATTTGAAAACTTGTAAAGTGGACGGTGCTTAGAGGATTAAATGGATTATTGGTTATATGTTAATATATATAAACATGGGAGTGAAGAGTGGGAGGGGGCTGAGCATCCTCCTGTCCCCCCTACTAATTCCGTTGTTGGAGATGGTAAGGGTGATAGTTGTGATGATGACAATAGTAGCCTGATGGTATTGGTTAGTGGGGGGGGGGGGGGTAGGGGTTGGGGTTTGTGATGACAACATGCCATTGATGGTGGGAAGAGGTGGGGGTGGGTGGTGGGTGTGACGGTGACGGTATGGTGGTGGCCGGTAGGGGTAGGGGGCATGACAGTGACAATAGTAGCATGGTCGTGGTGGGGTAGGGTGGGTGGTGTTAGGTTTAATTGGATGTAAAGAGATGAAATTCAATACATTCACTTATGTCAATAAATGACGAATTCATCAATTTGTGGTATTTGAAGAAATTCAAAGATCTCATTCATTTCAACATATGAACCAAAAGCCATTTTCGTCAAATGAATTGATCATTCCAATTCCTTTGAGTTCCTTTGAATTCTACGAACCAAACATCACCTGAGAATTTCCGAGGAATTTCTAAAATTAATTAGAATATTATTTTTCTAAAATATATTTATGGCTTTTGACGGAAAACCATAAAAAATCCGTCACTGATTTCCAACAGAAATTTCTGTAAAAGAAAATCCACTTTCTAGTGTGATTTTAAGACAAATGATTTTCATTCAAAAGCGCACATCAATTTCTTTTACCTTTTAATTACCTTTTATTGAGATAATAAATAAATAGGGTAAGTAAAAATAACATATACACAATCATCAATATCCATCGCTAATTATGCTTTTGAAGAAACCTCCTTGTTGGATCTATTGTACTTCATATGGCTCTTAACAAGTTGGCCTGCGGCAATTGCCGACATCAGCGACAACTCTCCGGCCAAAACGGACCCTGCCACCACCTTTGCCAACTGTCGTGCATTCGAACCAGCCGATTCTTTATTTGCACCCTTAACGCCGAGTAAGTTCAAACACGCTGCTTGTGAAGCCAACTGGGTGCCGCCACCAACCGTCCCCACCTCAATCGACGGCATCGTCACCGAAACATGAAGATCTTTGCCGCCATTCACCGCCTCCATCATCGTGATACAATGTGAACTTTCCACATTTTGGGCCGGATCTTGGCCGGTGGCTAAGTACAATGCCGACACTATGTTACTAGCGTGGGCATTGAACCCACCTAGAGCTCCGGCCATTGCGGACCCCGTAAGGTTTTTTAGCATGTTTAGTTCAACTAACGAAGCTACAGTGGTTTTTAACACTTTTTGCACCACCTCGTTAGTTATGATTGCTTCACATACCACTGATTTGCCTCGGCCTTCAATCCAGTTTATGGCGGCCGGTTTTTTATCGGAACAGTAGTTGCCGGAGATGCCGATGACGTCCATATCCGGAAAGTCGGTTTGTAGGTAATCCAAAACGTTTTGAACGCCTTTCGAGACCATGTTCATCCCCATTGCATCTCCGGTGCTACAAGTAAACCTAGTGTATAGATTCTTTCCGGCTATTGCACATCGAATGGTTTGAAGCCTCCCGAATCGACTAGATCTGTTGATCATGCATTTAAACCAAATCAATCCCTTTGTTCTAAAAAAAATGTAATATTGTCTGCTACAACAAAATCGAGTTTATATGATGTGAAAAATGGCTCTGTGTTTTAATAGACTGCTTTATAGGTTTTATGTTTAAAAAATTAAACAATTATGTATCTCTAAGTTAAAGTGTTGTAATAAGTTTATAGAACGTTTTTACCGTCTTAACAAGTTTTTTTGGATCTTTTTTGAAATAAACTGTCCTATTAACTTTTTTTATATGACATTATTTGAAAGAATGTTTTGTAAAAACATGTATCGAATAAAAAGATGTGTTCATAGAACATTTCTCAAAATTATTGTGTAAACAACCTAATATGACATTTATTTTAAAAGTTTCGTTAAAATGTCCAAAAACGTATTAAAAAATCTCTATCAAATTCTCTAAACTAGAGAAAATAGAGATTTTGTTCTCTATTTGCTCAAACAAATTCTCTATATTATACTCTAAAATAGAGAAAACTCTAAATTTAAATAATACTCTAAAACTTAGATGTTAGGATGGATAAATAATTATTTATTAATTCGCATCGATGATATCATTTATTATCCTTTTATATAAACAAAAGTGAGTTGGTATTATAAATTTATAAAATATTTTAACAATATAATTAACCGTTGGAATCTCTAAAATACAAAACTTATTGAAGATGAATGTAATATTTAAAAAAATTAACATTTAGTTTCTATTTTCAGAAAATTTATAAAAAATCTATTAAAAATGTCATATAAACTTATTGCAAAGTCATATATAATGTATAATTATTTGGTTCTACAAAATAGTAACTCATGACATTCTATAGGTGACAAAAAAATGGATTCTAATTACCTGTTGAAAACAGAAGCTAGAGTTTGAAAATTAAGTGGTTCCTCCAAGAAAAACTTCAAATCTGCGGCCCTCTTTGCGGTGGCAAATCGCACAACTGGAGCCCTAGTCATGCCATCTTTCAAGAGGACACTGGTGGCACCACCGGAAGCGTTGATCGCTTTGCAGCCCCTATTGGTGCTAGCCACAAGACACCCTTCAGTGGTCGCCATCGGCACCATGAATTCCGTCCCATCAAGCAACAACGGTCCAGCAATACCCACCGGAATTTGAACATAACCCACCGGCATCTCACAACACTGTCCCAATATCGATTCATAATCAAAACCCTCTAATGGCAAACCTTCAAGAGACTTACCTGCAACAACAATGCAGTTTATTAGCACGTTAAACTTAGTTTTTGATCAGTACCCCAAAAATTTGGGCCCGGTTTTACTTGCGTTCGGGGCCAGATGTATATAACTCAACATGTGAATGCACGTTAACGAATCTTTCAAAATAAAAAAAACGGCTATCTAATTTAATAATTTGTTGATCAAAAATCAAAAAGACTCATTGATATTCTTCTCGCTTTATCATTTTAAATTTTTTGTTTTTTAGTTTTTTAATTTTTTTAATATGATATTAAGGGGTGTTTGGGATCACTTATTTAAAGTGCTTATTAATTTATTTCATGTAGTACTGGTGTTTGGATTGAACAAAAAAAAGATTATACCGGTTTGGCACTCGTGATAAGGAGTTTTTCACAAGTTACTCTCTTCTAACTTATTAACTTATTCCGGTGTGGTACCAGCAATAAATAGTTTTTACATGTATAAGCAAAATTTTGTCAAACACTAAAAAACTACTTATCAAATTATTACGTTTTATTACCGCTTTTTATAAAACTCTGGTTTGACACACCACATAAGTTGATAAGCATTTTCAAAAAAAGCCATAAGTTGTTTTAAATAATTAACAATCCCACCCCCCCCCCCCCCCATAAATTATATATTTAATTTTGTTTATTACTAATTTCAAACGATCAATAGTTTTAGTAAGGGTGTAACAGGGACTTCAAAAACATTTGGACGAACCTGTTATCCTCTCCAACGCTTGTCTCCTGATGAACGCTGCACGTTTGCAGTCCCCGAGCTTCGATTCCAGTGTGTAAGAGGGTGTTTTTCCCACAATCACCGCGTGTATTACCTTCTCGTCGTCTTCCGTCGTCATGGAGCGGTCAACGGCGACAGCGCCGGTGACTGTGGAACGGAGAGTTTTTTCCTTCGTGTTTGTTTCTTCGAGTTCTTCATCTTCTTCTTCTTCTTCTTCGGGAAAGGGCATGGAGTGGAGGAAGTTCATGCCGAAGAAACCGAGAAAGTAGATGAAGGAGGCAACAAAACACACAACGGCGGCCATCTCCGACAAAGTGAGGTGGAGAGGGGTCGCAGTGTGGATCTTTTCGCGCAAGTTGATAAAGAGGTAACAAACGACGGAGAAGAAGAAAGTGAAAAAGATGGTGTTAAGAAAAGGGAATGATTGGGAGGAATCCACCATCTTTAATTTGTTGTTTGCTTTGAAGAGCTGCTCACCGCCGGCCATGGAGGCTGCAGATTTCATGGTGATGGTGGAGGTGGAATGGAAGCTTTTTTTCCGATGAGAAAGTGGAAGTAGATGTGTATATATATATATATAGATGTTGTACATATAGTGCAGGCTATGACTCGATTGTTTACGAGGAATTATATTCTCACCCCTTGCAAATATCTGAAAAACCACTTTCTACCCCCTGCTGGTCGGCTCTCGCATCGAATGTTTTTTTCTGAATTTTTAATTCAAAGTTACATTATTTATCCCTAAAGTTAATTTAATAACTTACTTTATGTACTTTCTTTTTTAGTGTTTCGTTTTACATCTTTATCACATTAACATATGTAATTGTATATCAGTTAAAATACGTCTAAAAAATACGTTTTTATTTTAACAAGTTACACCATTATAATCGTTTTGTCAATACCTTCGAAATGAGTCCAATATTGAATATATTTTTTATTTAATGATATTATTATATATTATATATATTAGAATTTATACTCTTATAGTTATTTATTAAATTTGTGGTACGTCTTTTGATTTTTCAATTTTTGTGTTATACTTTTATCACATTAAAATACATAATCATATATTAACTTTATATTATTAACAATTAACAAAATATTAAGAATACGTATTTTTTATTTTTTAATCTATGCTATAGTTATATAAATTAATTAACTTCATATTATTATTAACATACATATTAAGTCGTACATATTTTGTGAATCCTTAGTTAGAATTAGAATGAGATTCCAACTCAGCACCTTTTGAGTGAGATTTTGAGAACACTTGGTCAAATGTCTGTTATGCTTAATATCTTTAGTTTGATCTGTCTTAATTCTGCCCTTTATCCGAGTAGTCTTTTCTTCGCCAAATTGCCCGAAGCCTATACTTTTTTGAATCCAATCATAGATGTTATGCCAGTAATACCCCTTATACAAATGTATTACGATAATTACAATACACTAAAACATTAATTTTTTTTGTTAAATCAATATACCCACGAGTACGAGTACACTCTATAAATTCTTCATACACATTAAATCTATTTTGATATGGGATAATCCATGTACTTGCATCTGAAGTCGATAATGTGTCCAATGGTGCGTAAGTGTGGGAATTGGGTATTCTCCGGGTAATACAACCTTTATATAATGGTTATCATCAACATGCACTATTGTAATTGACACGCCATGAGATGTTGATGGCGGTTGTGTCCTGAAGGGTAGGTACGTCTCATTGTCTGCCATGTTGAGAACATGTAGCATGACATTGAATCTTGAAGCAGTTAGAATTCCCATTTCAGACATAGCAATCCAATGCATAGCTGGAGTATTAGACGTCCTTCTGAAAGAAATTCAACACATTATAAGTGCTTAACACCTCGTTGCCAATCACTTCATTGTAATATGCTTGATGTTTAATTAGTTCAAGCATCAACTCTAGACTGATAAAGTCCCAATTGTTTTCATGATAGCCCAGACAAGCAGATATCGCCCAAAATCCACAATTTCCATCGCCCATTACATCTACAATCTGTGTGATGTATGGATGAAATAAATCGGGATTTGATCAAGATATCGATGTTAGGGGGTGAGTTGTCGTTGGAAGTGGGAATTATGCCTCTCTGATTCTTGATGCCCCAAATTTTCAGAGTTGATAAATGTAGGCATGTTAGAACAACTACGTCTATGAGAGTCTTCAACCTTTGTTTTCTTCAGGGATGGACGACCACGAGTATGAACCGAGGGTTCATGAAACGTTTTTGATGGTTTGATTACATCCTTCAACTTTCTCAGTAAGCTTTTACGACCAGGAGCTGACTGTTTGTTGAAATTTTCTCTGGAGATCTAAACTTCATCATCGCATTGAATATCGTCATATTGTGCAGACACACAAGGTGAGATATCAAGTTTTGTCCAATGCATATCTATTGCATCAAGTGGAATGGGTTTGCCTTGACATGTATACAATGCTTGTTCATGCGCACATGACAACCCATGACTTGTACGCAATTTACAACCACAACTTTCAGAAAACATGTTATTATTCAATACATTGGCTCTTATATAATATAGGATTATGTATTTTAATGTGATAAAAATGTAACACGAAAATTAAAAAAACAAAGAATGTATCACGAATTAAATAAATAACTATAAGGGTATAAAATGTAAATATTAAAAATATTTTTTCGTATTATATAATATAATAATATAATTAAATCAAAAAATATTCAATATTGGGCTCATTTCGAAGTTATTGGCGAGACGATTATAATGGTGTAACTTGTTAAAATAAAAACGTATTTTTAAATGTATTTTAATTGATATACGATTATGTAGTGATAAGGGTGTAAAATGAAACATTAAAAAGTATCTAAAGTAAATCAACTAATTAATGACAGGGGTATAAAATGTAAATTTACAATTAAATTTTTAAAAAAGTGAAGATTGTGAGAGAGGGAACAATGCACGGGTAGAAAACAATGAGAATGATTCTACTTTCTGGCTCTTACATGGAGCGAACCCCCTTGCTTACGACAATGATTCTAATTTCTGGTTGTTACATGGAGCGAGTTGACCAGGGGACTTTGTCCTTGATTTTGTCGCTGAATTCTCTATCCAAGAAAAGTATCGACGATGAGTTAAGAGGAACCTTAAATAGTTAATTAATTATTTAAGTATAAATTTATTTTTAAAATATTTAATTTATATTTAATATATGCGGTAAGTTCGTTTAGAAAAAGTAAAAAAATCAGGTGTCTTAACTTTGCCTATACCACACCTGTTCATCCAATCATAATTTGTCGTCTCATTATTTTATATTAATTACTTAAGGGGTTGTTATTGATACCCCTCCCACACACAACTCATTTATTTCTTACCGCTTACTTCACTCACATACCTATACTTTCTACTCCTTCTACTTATTCACGTACATCTCTACAGGAGGGGGTGTGAATATAATACTCTTTAATTAATTTATTTTGAATAGGAATGACAACGAGGCGGGTTTGAGCCGGGGATCGGTATCCTCGTCCCTAAAACCAATAAGGAAAACCGGCCCCGTCCCGATCCCCGTCGAAGATCTTATCGGGGATCCCCGTCGGGTCCCCGCGATTTCTCTGATCCTCGTTGGGGAACCCCGTTAAGCGAAAATATCACCGTTACCCGTTGGTTTTACCCAAAACCAAATAGAAAAAATGCAAAAGTTTTCAAAAGTATTTAGATTGAGCTTTTAATTATTAGTATATTTAGCCCATTTATTAATTTTTAAAAAATACTTATATTATATATTATTAATTATATATATACACACACTATCGGGTCGGGCCGGGTCGGTGAGTACCATCCTCATCCCCGTCCCCGTTAAGATCCCCGATCCCCACCCCGTCCCCGTTAAGACGTCCCCGAACCCGACCCGAATTGTTCGGTTTTTGGTTTTCACCGTCGGTTATAGGGTTTTTTTGCCATCCCTAATTTTGAAATCAATTAACACCGTTAATCACCACCCTCCCTAAAAAGTCAAAACACTCTCAGTCCTACCACTCTCTCACCTCGTTAATTCATTTCACTAATATTCTCTCTAAATTTAATTCAACATTTGAATTAAACTTATTTTTCTTTTACATTTTTTTACCAAAAAGTCTTTCCTTTTTTCCTTATTTTTAATCCGAATTTTTTTTTTAAATCCAGCTATTCTTTACCTTTCAAGTTCCCTAAATTAATTTTAATTAATCTATATTTTTTAAGCATGATTAATATTATTAATAATAATCAATTATAATCTTATTTTTCATTAAAATTTATGATTGTAATAAATCGGCCATAATAAAATTAATGTACATAATTGTTGTGTTCGTCTGAAATAGAATCCTAGACAGATGAGACATTGCATCACATCGTTTGATTAACTTTTATAAACAATATGTATAGTTTTTTAATGTTTGGATAAAAAAAATTATGAACAACATTAACCGTAGAAACATCATACTCATTTTACAATCAAATTATAATCTTAATCATCATTTAAATTGTAAAAATAAGATTATAATTGATTAATATTAAAAATTAATCATGTAAGATTAATCATGGTTACAAAAATATAGATTAACTAAAATTAATTTGGGGAACTTGGAAGGTAAAGAATAATTAGATTAAAAAAAAGAAATTCGAAAAAAAAAAAAACCAAAGGGCCTCTGGCCTACCGGTACCGGGGTTTTACAACATCCTCAAGGTCTCGGGTTCGAGCCTTGGGAGTGGTGGTTTCCCCTAAAATGGTGGAGGTATTATTCCTCATAGGTGATGTGGCTCTGTGGAGGTGCGAGGGTTCGATCCCGCGCTGCCCCAGGGGTTGGAGTTTAACACGTTACTAACATAACCACTAACATTAAAGCTGCCGTTCAAAAAAGAAAAGAAAAAGAAATAATGAAAAAAAAGACTTCTTTGTAAAATAAAAATGTCAAAGAAAAATAAGTTTAATTTGGATGTTAAATGAAATTTGGAGTTAATATTAGTTAAGTTAATTAATGAGGTGAGAGAGTGGCAGGTGTAACACCCGGAATTTTGTATTCAAGATAACGAATTTCGCATCCTAATATTTTGATTTTTTTTTAGCTAAATGGAGTGTTTCAAGGGTTTAATGCAGGCTTGTGATGAGTTGGAAGAAAGGAGCGAAAACCAAAACCGAAATGAGTCTCGGTACCAACTTGGCGATCATCACAGGCTATCTTGCCATGTCATGATCGCATGGCATCATAGCCAGATTCCACCAGATGGCCAAAATTGAAGGAACTCTCGGTACCAACTTGGCGATCATGACAGGCTATCTTGCCATGTCATGATCACATGGCAAGATCGCAGGAAGCACCCAAATGGACAAAATCAGTTAAAACTCACGGTACAAAGCGGGCAATGATGACATGACGAGCTTGCCATGTCATGATCACATGGCATCATCGCCCGACGAGTCCAGGAGGCATTTTAAGCCACGATTTTCAACACAACCTTCTCACTTATCTGATTCCAAACTCGTTTTCCAGACCACTCCATTGAGGTGCGATTTTTAGGGCATTTATTGTTCCACTTACCTCATCCCAATCTATTTAATCTCCATTAAAGTTGAAGATTCCAAGTTAAGATTAAGTGTTCAAGCTCAAGCTATGGTGTTCTTGATCTTTCTCACCAAGCTCCATCATCTTCCCCATACTAGAAACTTTTCTAGGGTTTTACAAAACCCTAGCTTGTGAGTTCATTCCAACCTTTTTACAAACTTAATACTTGTCTTAAATGTTATTTTATTTCATTTAAAGTCTATAATTCCGTTATTTAAGCATTTGGTTAAGTTTGGAGATTTTAGATTAAAATGAGGAATTTGGGGATTTGATCTTGGATATAAAATGAACATCATAAATGGTTCATATACTTGGAAATGTTCTAAGATGAGTTAATCTTTGATGTTGGTACTAAAATGGTTTGTCCTAATTTTCGAAAAAGTTCGTATTTTAAAGGGGTATGTTTATGTAAAGGTTTTGGTGTTGGAAAACTATCATTATGTCTTAATTGATGTAGTTGATTTTAGATTAATATGTAATGGATCCATAGGCATAGAAAACTGATTTTGATGATTGGTTTTGGAACATGTTGGTATAATCATCGTGTGGAATAGGCACTAGGCATTCTAAGCATAAGGTGTGGGTAGTGGGGTCAGGCACCGGCTAGGGTCCATAAAGTGTAATTTACATAATTTTTGTAGTTTGAAATAGACATCTGGCCGTGAGTAACTAAGGTGTGGACAGTGGGGTCGGGCACCGACCATGGGCTATAAGGTGTAATTTCTTATGAAAGGGTTTAGACTAATTTAACCTTAGTAACGTCCCGTTGTGGAGCATTCCCATACTTTATCATTATGGATGGAATCATCGAGTCTTCCCCCATTTTTTTAAAAAGAACCTTGCTCACTAAGAGTTAGTTTTCAAGTTAAGTTAAATGGGAGAAAGAGAACGACATCTTTATTTAAACTATTTTACTGCTTTATTCATTTAATGTTTGTTCTCACGAGGCGTAAGCCTAACACTTGTTCTTAAATGTGGTTTAGTAGGTGATCGGGTTGATGGGGCTCCTTAGAGTGGAGCGGAGTGACGTGACGGTGCAGGCACTCTTTTTGGGATTACACTTTAGAGTGTAAATATTGGAGACACTAGAACCATTACTTTGAGGATACTAGTGACACCCGAATATAAATAATATTCTGAACTGTATCGATTAATAGGTTGTTATTTAATATCCACGTCTTGATGTAAACTCGTATACTCTTTCCCCATCTATTCGGTGATTTTTTATATTTCCGCATTTACTTTTCGGTTTAAATTTGCTCTAACTTTTAGGGTGTTAGAAGTTGGTATCAGAGCTCTAGTTTAAGTGAACTAGGTATGAACTTAAGATGCCTAGACTTAAGCTAAGACTTTAAGTGTTAAACTGTGAGTATGGGTAGACACTCTTGTGATTTTATATATTTCCCACCTTTATGTGTACTAAACCACCTGAGTTCTCAGGTTCTAACAATCCAGTGATATGCATGAAGTGGTTACGTGAGATCGAGCAAGCTTTTGGCTCGAGCGATTGTGAAGAGAGGCAAAAAGTTAAGTTTGCTTCGCAAATGCTTCGAGGTGAGGCCCTAGTATGGTGGAATATCACTACGATCTCCCTTGGACCCGCTATTGTGTCCATGCCTACTTGGGAGATGTTCAAAGCGAAAATAATGGAAGAGTATTGCAACGAAAGGGCGATTGATCGAATAGTTGATGAGTTTCGGACCCTCAGGAAGGAGACAAGTCTGTGAGAGAGTACTCACGATTGTTTGTAGAGAAGCCGAGTTTAGTGGCGCACGTGGCCCCAACTGAAAGGGAGAAAGTGAAAACCTACATCAAGGGATTGCCATCCGATATGATGAAGAAGGTTCGAGTTTCAAAACCCTCTACCCTTAAAGAGGCAATAGAAGAGGCTCAACATAATGAGGATGCCCAAAATTTGGGCATGGAAGAAACAAAGATGGTTGGGGAGAAGAGAAAGTGGGAAGGCCACTCGGCACCTTCCAAGAAGTCGAACTACAACAACAACAACCACCAGAGAAGCGATGGTAGGAGGGAGCCTAGTTGGTGCTCCAAGTGTAGTAGCAAGCATTTTGGGCCATGAAACCCCACTTCCAGTGGTTACTACAAGTGTGGGAAACCCGACCATGTTAGTCGAGACTGTCCAATCAACGGACCAATGTGCTTTGAGTGTAGGGAGTCGGGGCACGTTCACAGATATTTCCCGAAATTAAAGTCGGGAGGAAGCCAAGGAAGAAGGAAAGAGATCCCTAGAACTACGGGGAGAGCCTTTAAGATGACCGTGGATGAGGCTAAGGCGGCGGCTGACATTGTGTCGAGTCCTGCTCATGTTCTTTTTGATTCCGGTGCTACTTTTTCTTTTGTGTCTTCTACCTTCTACCCAAGACTTCACACACCTCTTAACACTTTAGAAGATGCTTAAATTGTTGAAATAGCCAATGGGAAACAAGTGTTGGTTCGAGATGTTCTCAAAGATTGCACATTAGAATTTGAAGGGAATAAGTTTGGGGTAAATCTCATACCCATGGCAATAGGAGGATCTGATGTGATAATAGGAATGGATTGGTTGGCCGAGAATCATGCCGAAATAGTATGCTCCAAGAAATTGATTCAGATTCTGTTATCGGATGGCTGTATTGTGGTAGTGTACGGGGAAAGAAGGAAAGGTGAAATAACATTGTTGACGTTGGCAAAAGCACGCAACTACTTAAACAAACGATGCCCTTCATTTTTAGCATATGTTCTAGATGCTAAGTTGGAAAAGAAAAGGCTTGAATACATTCGTATTGTTAATGAGTTCCCGGATGTTTTTCCCGAAGACTTGCCCGGTTTGCCACCCGATAGACAAGTAGAGTTCCGTATAGATCTTATACCGGGGGCCGCTCCAATAGCTAGAGCACCTTACCGGTTGGCACCAGCAGAGATGCAAGAAATGATGTCGCAGCTACAAGATCTCTTAGAGAAAGGTTTTATGAGACCAAGCTCATCGCTATGGGGAGCACCATTTTTATTCGTGAAGAAGAAAGATGGCATGATGAGGATGTGTATTGATTATAGAGAACTGAATAAAGCAACCGTAAAGAACAAATACCCACTCCCGAGAATTGATGATCTCTTTGATCAACTTCAAGGAACGGGTTGTTTCTCAAAGATCGTTCTTTGTTCGGGTTATCACGAAGCGAGGGTGAGAGAAGATGATGTGGCAAAGACGGCATTTAGGACGCGTTATGGTCACTATGAATTTCTTTATGGATTTAATGAATCGGGTATGTAGACCTTTCCTTGACAAGTCAGTAATTGTGTTTATTGATGACATACTCGTCTACTCTAAGGATGAGTGGGACCACAAGCACACCTTCGGGAAGTTCTCGAAGTCTTGAGAAAAGAGAAGTGTTAGTCCCCAAGGAGAGATGGCTAACTAAGAGAGGGTTTTGTAGAAGGGGGGGTTGAATATAAAACACACAGAATATACTCTTTTTAAATTTTTTAATATAAATATCAAAAATTTACACACAGGTAGTTTGATGCGGAAAAGAACAGGCACACTATTCTATCAAACTAAACACACAGATAACAGTAATTAACTTATACACTAAGGAAGTTAAAACAATACTGTTATAGCACACAGCTTTGCCACAGTCAAACAAATAATCACTTTGAAGATTTGTTGAAAGCGTGAGATTTCTGGGAAGGACTTCATCTCCTTTTATAGTGCCCATGCATGGGATGCATGTGGACAGCTGTCAAGGTTTCATTAGTTGGAAGTTTATCTGCTGGACAAAGGGAGATGTCACTCCCTTTGTACTAGAATAATGGATGAACCATTCCTTGTAGCACGTAATGTCAGATAACTTTATCTTCTTTTCTTCATGCTCTGTGAAGTCCCATCAAACCTTTTAGCTAAAAGACAAATATTCCTTTTATAAGAATGAAAGAGAATGTCTTTATTTAAGGCTTGATTCCCCAGTTCTTGCTGCTCACGTGTCTTGCATTTGATGTGAGTCAAGAACTTATCTCTTTGAAATTGCTAAGTGATGCATCAAACTATGTATCACATCGGTGGATACCTTGTAAGGCTGGAATTGATAAGTGTACACTTTGCTTGATAAACTTCATCTTTCACTAAATGTTGAAAGTGTACACCCTTGAACTTGTGACTTGATATCACAGCCTTAGAAAATATACCTGCAATTTCGGTGACCAAGATTATAGTGTCGGTGACCATGACTTCAAACTTGATGACCTCATCTTGTTTGATGTCCTTAGTACTTTTGATGACTTTTGAGTGTACCATCGGTGACCCACTATATTGGTGACCCAATCTTGACTTTGGCAAAATGATCTGAATATTGAAGTTAGTTGGTACATCCAAAATTCCACTTTTTGATGTACAACCCTTGATTGAATAGTCTTTGACTTTTCAATACTTGAAGCATATTTCAGACCTTCAAAAGAACCTGTAAAAAATCAATCAGACAAAGGAAGGTGGTTCATCACCAAATCATCGGTGACCCAACAAGAAGTTGTACGCTAAATTCTCCAAGTGCGACTTTTGGTTGAAAGAAGTTCAATTCTTAGGACATGTTGTCAAGCAAGACGGGGTAAAAGTGGACCCCTCCAAAATTGAAGCAATGATGAATTGGGAACCACCCAAAAGCCCATCAGAATTCTGGAGCTTTTTAGGCTTGGTGGGCTATTATAGAAGATTTATCCAAGATTTCTCCAAGGTTGCTTCTTCTTTGACGACCCTAACAAAGAAAAATGTGAAGTTTGTTTGGACCGAGAAGCAAGAGAAAGCCTTCCGGACTCTCCAAAGGAAACTATGTGAAGCTCCAATTCTTTCTTTACCGGAATGATCTTAGGACTTTGTGGTGTATAGCGATGCATCCAAAATGGGTCTAGGTTGTGTGTTGATGCAAAGAGGCAAGGTGATTGCATATGCGTCGAGGCAACTTAAAGATCACGAGAAGAATTATCCTACGCATGACTTGGAGTTAGCGGCGGTGGTTTTTGCCTTGAAATTGTGGCGGCATTATCTATATGGTACCAAATGCATGCTCTATACCGACCACAAAAGTTTAAAGTATGTATTTGATCAGAAGGAGCAAAATATGAGGCAACGACGTTGGCTCGAGCTACTAAGGATTATGATTGTGAGTTACTTTACCACCCGGGTAAAGCCAACGTGGTAGCGGATGCATTGAGTCGAAAGGAGTACGGTAGTGGAACGTGTGTCGTGCTTACACGAATCGACGTGGTGTCTAGTTTGATTGAAAGAATCAGAGTATCCCAAGCGGAGGCACTTTTGGAAGAAAATCTCAAGAGTGAGGTGATGGTGTAACAACACCTACTTTTGACGTAAGACGGTCGCGGTTTGAAGTTGTTTCAAGGTCGTGTTTGGGTGCCCAAGATCGGGGGCAACCACGAGTTACTTTTAGAGGATGCGCACAAGTCGAAATATTCCATTCATCCGGGTAGCACTAAGATGTATAGAGACTTGAAGCTGATGTACTGGTGGCCCGTTATGAAGTTAGATGTGGCCAACTATGTAGAAAGATGTGTGATATGCTTGCAAGTAAAAGCGGAACGTCAACGACCATATGGAAGTCTTCAATCGTTAGAAATCCTGGAATGGAAATGGGAGCACCTTACTATGGATTTCGTCACAAAACTACCCAAGACCTTGAAGGGTCATGATACCATATTGGTTGTAGTGGATAGACTGACGAAGAATGCCCATTTCTTAGCGATGCGGGAAGCCGGCCCAGTTGACAAACTGACTAAGTTGTATGTGGACGAGACCGTCTCAAGACATAGGGTGCCTTTGACTATCGTGTCGGATCGTGATAACCGATTCACTTCTCACTTTTGGGACGGTTTGCAAAAAGGGTTAGGCACTAAGACCCATTTGAGCACCGCGTACCATTCTCAAACCGATGGTCAAAGCGAGAGGACTATTCAAACTCTCGAGGACATGCTTAGATCTTGCGTCATTGATTTTGGTGAAATTGGGACTCACATCTACCGCTTGTGGAATTTGCTTACAGTAATAGTTACCACTCTAGTATTGGAATGGCACCGTTTGAATCCTTGTATGGACGGAAATGTAGAACACCGGTGTGTTGATTAGAAGCGGGAGAGAAGCAATTTGTCGATCCCGAAATTATGCAAGAAACGGTCGACAAGGTGAAATGTATTCGTGAGCGGCTAAGAGCGGCTCAAGACCGTCAAAAGAGTTACGCCGATAAGAAGAGGAGACCCATAGAATTCCAAGTGGGGGAACGAGTGATGCTAAAGGTATCCCCTTGGAAGAGAATTATAAGATATGGGAAGCGTGGGAAGCTTACCCTCGTTTCCTTGGACCGTTCAAAATTTTATAAAGGGTGGGACGACAAGCTTATAAATTGGAATTGCCACCCGAAATGGCCGGCATACACAATACATTCCATGTGTGTTATTTAAGAAAGTGTTTGGCAGAAGAAGAGAGTGTGATACCTCTCTCGGAGATCCGAATCGACAATAGTCGTTGTGTGTGGAAGAGCCGGAAACAATTTTAGAAAGAAAGTAAAAAATGATTCGTCACAAAGAAATCGTCATGGTTAAAGTTCAATGGAAGCACCATCGAGGGTCAAATGTGACGTGGGAAGCGGGAGAGGACATGAAGAGAAGATACCCGAATTTGTTTGGGTAGTTTGGGAGGACGAAATCAATTCCAAGGACGAAATCAATTCCAAGGGTGGAAGGATTGTAACACCCGAAATTTTGTATTCAAGATAATGAATTTCGCATCCTAATATTTTGATTATTTTTTAGCTAAATGGAGTGTTTCAAGGGTTTAATGCGGGGTTGCGATGATTTGGAAGAAAGAAGCAAAAACCGAAACCGAAATGAGTCTCGGTACCCACTTGGCGATCATCACATGCTATCTTGCCATGTCATGATCGCATGGCATCATAGCCAGATTCCACCGGATGGCCAAATATGAAGGAACTCTCGGTACCAACTTGGCGATTATGACATGCTATCTTGCCATGTCATGATCGCATGGAAAGATCGCAGGAAACGTCTAGATGCCCAAAGCGGGCGATCATGACACGGCGATCTTGCCATGTCATGACCGCATGGCATCATCGCCCGACGAGTCCAGGAGGCATTTTAAGCCACGATTTTCAGCACAACCTTCTCACTTATCTGATTCCAAACTCGTTTTCCGGACCACTCCATTGAGGTGCGATTTTTAGGGCATTTATTGTTCCACTTACCTCATCCCAATCTATTTAATCTCCATTAAAGTTGAAGATTCCAAGTTAAGATCAAGTGTTCAGGCTTCAAGTTGTGGTGTTCTTGATCTTTCTCACCAAGCTCCATCATCTTCCCTATACTAGAAACTTTTCTAGGGTTTTTCAAAACCCTAGCTTGTGAGTTCATTCCAACCTTTTTACAAACTTAATACTTGTCTTAAATGTTGGTTTACTTCGTTTAAAGTCTATATTCCGTTATTTAAGCTTTGAGGATTTTGAGATTTGAGGTCAAAATGAGGAATTTGGGGATTTTGATCTTGGATATAAAATGAACATCATAAATGGTTTTTAATACTTGGAAA
This sequence comes from Silybum marianum, assembly GCA_036898165.1. Classification (NCBI taxonomy): domain Eukaryota; kingdom Viridiplantae; phylum Streptophyta; class Magnoliopsida; order Asterales; family Asteraceae; genus Silybum; species Silybum marianum. The sequence goes on along the minus strand of CM072540.1, from coordinate 4,772,040 downwards.
TGTTCTAAGATGAGTTAATCTTTGAGGTTGGTACTAAAATGGTTTGACCTAATTTTCGGAAAAGTTCGTGTTTTAAAGGGGTACGTTTATGTAAAGGTTTTGGTGTTGGAAAACTATCATTATGTCTTAATTGATGTAGTTGATTTTAGATTAATATGTAATGGTTTTTAATAACTTGCGGGAAAACTGAATTAAAATAAAAGCGGAGGCCCGCCATCTGCTAGCATGGTATGAGTGGTTTTGTTGCAGAAGTTATAGTTTTTTTGGGAATAATTACCAGCCAAAAATATCTTTTAATGCCCAAAAATGCCATCACTTTTGTAATGGCAATTGGAATGATATTAACTCCTATTTATTCATTATCTATATCACGCCAGATGTTCTATGGATACAAGATATTTAATACTCCAAACTCAAAACCTACCTTTCAATTCTTCTTATCCTATGAGCTTCTAGCAAAGGACAGATTTCTTAGTCCATTGACATCGATCAACGAAATAGACCTCCTTCTTTCACTTTTGTCGTTGTCTTCCAATTCAAATAGCCCCATGATCCATAGGCATAGAAAACTGATTTTGATGATTCATTTTGGAACATGTTGGTATAATCATCGTGTGGAATAGGCACTTGGTATTCTAAGCATAAGGTGTGGGCAATGGGGTCAGGCACCAGCTAGAGGCCATAAAGTGTAATTGCCATAATTTTTGTAGTTTGAAATAGATATCAGGCCATGAGTAACTAAGGTGTGGACAGTGGGGTCGGGCACCGACCATGGGCCATAAGGTGTAATTTCTTATGAAAGGGTTTGGACCAATTTAACCCTAGTAACGTCCCGTTGTGGAGCATTCCCATGCTTTATCATTCTAGATGGAATCATCGAGTCTTCCCTGATTGTTTTTAAAAGAACCTTGCTCACCAATAGTAAGCTTTCAAGTTAAGTTAAATGGGATAAAGAGAACGACATCTTTATTTAAACTATTTTTTACTGCTTTATCCATTTAACTGTTTGTTCTCACTAGGCATAAGCCTAACACTTGTTCTTAAATGTGGTTTAGCAGGCGATCGGATTGATGGGGCTCCTTAGAGTGGAGCGGAGTGACGTGCTAGTGAAGGCACTCTTTTTGGGATTACACTTTAGAGTGAAAATATTGGAGACACTAGAACCATTCTTTTGAGGATATTAGTGACACCCGAATATAATCTATATTCTGGATTGTATAGATTAATAGGTTGTTATTTAGTATCCATGTCTTGATGTAAACTCCTATACTATTTCCCCATCTATTGGGTTATTTTATATATTTCCGCAATTACTTTTCGGTTTAAATTTGCTCTAATTTTTAGGGTGTTAAAGTAGGAGTGAGAGTGTTTTGATTTTTAAGGAAGGGTGGTGATTGGTTTTAAAATAAGTTAATTAATTCATATAAAATAATGAGGTGTCAATTTGTGATTGGATGGATAGGTGTGGTATAGGCAAAGTTGAGACAACAGTCTCAACATTGCCTCTACCACACCCCTCCATCCAATTATAATTTTCCACCTGATTATTTTATTTTGTATTAATTAATTAAGACGGTTGTTATTCATAGTTTCTCCAACACACAACTCATTTATTTCTTACCCTACCTCACTCACATAACTACATTTTCTACCATCTACTTACTCACGTACATCTTTATAGGAGGGGGTTTGAATATAATACCCTTTAATTAACTTATTTTGAAACGTATTAATCACCACTCTCCCTCAAAAGTCAAAATACTCTCACTCCTACCACTTTCTCACCTCATTAATTAACTTAACTAATATTCTCTTTAAATTTAATTCTACATTTGAATTAAACTTATTTTTCTTTTACAAAAGTCTTTCCATTCTTCATTATTTTTAATTCGATTTTTTTTATTCCAGCTATTCTTTACATTTCAAGTTCCCCAAATTAATTTATATTTTTTAAGCATGTTTAATCTCAATAATAATCAATTATAATCTTATTTTTCATTGAAATTTATGATTGTAATAAATCAGCCACAATAAACTTAATGTACATAATTGTTGTGTATATATGGAATAGAACCCTAGACAGATAAAACATTGCATCACATCGCTTGATTAACTTTTATAAACAATATGTATAGTTTTTTTATGTTTGGATAAAAAAATAAATTTTTATGAAGAGCATTAACCGTCCAAACATCATACTCAATTTACAATCAAATTATAATCTTAATTATTATTTAAATTGTAAAAATAAGATTATAATTGATTATTATTAAGATTAATCATTCTTACAAAAATATAGATTAACTAAAATTAATTTAGGAAACTTGGAAGGTAAAGAATAGTTGGATTAAAAAAAATCTGATTAGAAATAATGAAAAAAAGAAAGACTTTTTTGTAAAATAAAAATGTCAAAGAGAAATAAGTTTAATTTGAATGCTAAATGAAATGTGAAGTTAATACTAGTTAAGTAAATTAATGAGGTGAGAGAGTGGTAGGAATGAGAGTGTTTTAACTTTTGAGGGAGGGTGGTGATTAACGGTGTTAATATGTTTCAAAATAAGTTAATTAAATAATATAAAATAATGCGGTGACAAATTGTATTTGGATGGACAGGTGTGGTATAGACAAAGTTGAGACAATAGAATTTTTTCCAGAGGGTGGGGACGGGGCGAGTTTTACAATCCCCGGTCTCGACGGGTATGAGGATTAGCATCTGTTGGTCCCGGTTAGGGTAATGGCAAACAAGAAATGATTTGTAGAAGGGGGGGAGGTTGAATACAAATATACAATTTTTACTCTTTTTAAAATTTTTAATATAAATATTAAAAACTTTACACACAGAAGATTGTTGCGGAAAAGAATAGATAACACTCTATTCTAACAATCTTAACACATGAAACACATGAAAACAGTAATTAACTTATAACACTAAGAAAGCTAAAAAAAACTGTTAAAACACTCAGAACACACAAACATAACTTAAACACACAGTAGTTATGTTGATGCCAAACATCAGCTTCTCACTTAGAAGATCTCTCTCTTTTCAAAGGCATGAGTTGTATGAGAGGTCTTCTTCTCCTTTTATAGTGTCTTATGCTTTGGAAGCATGGGACACTTGTCACAATATAATTTGATGGCTAAGTTTCCTTTGGATAAAGATGGTGTCATACTTTATGGTACATATGACACTATTCACCTTTTCTTCAAGTCTTCATTTGTCACATCAAACTTTTACCAACTTGGAGCTTACGTTTTTGCAGTTAGATAAACAAACCCTTGGATAATGTTTGTATCTAAAACTTGGAGGACAAGTTCTAGATAAAGACAAACAAACCTTTGGATAATGTTAGTATCTAAAACTTGGGCAACACATTCTTGAAATTGATGACAAGGAGTATCTTCATAAAAGTTCTCCCAAAATACCAGATAGGACCACTAGCCGAATATATCAAAGGATATATCGGCTAGTGTCTTCTACTGTGCTTTTACTTACCGATTTTGGTCTTCACTTTTGGCTGAACATTTTAGCTGATGATTCGGCTAAGTCTGGATGGCAATCATATCTTCATCTTTCCACAAATGTTGATATGTTTCCTTATGTATCAGCTAATTTTCGATTCGCTGAACTTGTTGAGCATGGCCAGACTTTTACAAAGAACCCAGGATACAAAATATTTGACTAAGGAAATGCAAAGTATTTGACTAAGGAAAGATTAAGGAGTCATCAACAAATCATCGGTGACCCAACAATGTCGGTGACCTAACAATCTCCCCCTATTTGATGATGATACCAAATATTTTGACTAAGGAAAGATTGAGGATTCATCACTAAATAATCGGTGACCCAACGATCTCCCCCTATTTGATGATGAGACCAATATCTTGTCTTGAAAGCTGAAAAAGAACTCATAAGTACTTTTGACCCTTTCTTGCTCTTTTTGGGTACTTTTCACATAGAGATTTTTTTAATTTATTTGTTATTGTATCCGATATTTACAGTATGAAAAAAATATGTGCAACATATGTACAAGAAAAAAAAATTATAAACAAATTTACATATATACCAACCATCAGGGTACTTGAAGGGAATTGTTGCAGCGTCAACATCTCTACTCTTGAGTTCATTGAAGATTAAATTGTAGAGAATTTGTTAGGACTAAAAGTCCTAAGTTTAGAAAGTTTTATAAAGAAGGAATGAATAAATTATAACATTCCATATTATGTTTAATACCTTATGGGCTTGGGCTTACCATGTAATAGACACCTACTATCAAATCATTAACCCCTACCACACACACGCAAGTGGACATTGGCTCACCCCCTCCATCAGATCATTGGCGACCCATCTGCACCCATTCAAACCAGGTTCGCCCCTGCCAACAACTACACGTTCTCCATTTTCCTTAGTCTAATTGAACCCTCTTCCGTCTCTGAAGCTCTAACGGATCTAGACTGGGTTGTCGCCATGCAAGAAGAGTTACACGAGTTTGAAGCTCTAAAAGTTTGGCGCTTAGTCCCTCGTCCACGACATAAGACCGTGATTGGCACGAAATGGGTCTTCAAAAACAAGAAGGATGAAGACCGCATTGTCGTGCGCAACAAAGCCAGATTGGTCGCCGAAGGCTATCGACAGCAAGAGGGGATCGACTATGATGAGACGTATGCTCCGGTTGCATGAATTGAAGCTATAAGAATGTTCCTCGCCTATGCCGCATATAAAAACTTCGCCATCTTTCAGATGGACGTGAATATAGCATTCCTGAACGGCGTACTCGAAGAAGAAGTATACGTGTCACAACCTGAAGGATTTGTTAGTGAAGCCAACCCCACACACGTTTATCGGTTGGATAAAGCGCTCTATGGTCTCAAACAAGCACCTCGTGCATGGTATGACGCTCTTTCTAAAAAAACTTGTTTAGGCTGGCTACTCTCGAGGTAAGATCGACACTACTTTGTTTATTAAGCACGAACAGGGTCACATTATACTCAGACAAGTATAGGTGGATGACATTATCTTTGGGTCTACAAACCCTCAATGCTTTAAAGACTTTTCGGATCTCATGAAACGCCATTTTAAAATGAGTATGATGGGCCAGATGAATTTTTTCCTCGGTCTTCAAGTTAAACAACTGTCGATCGGGATATTCATTAATCAATCTAAGTACATCTTGGAGCTTCTCCGGAAATTCCAAATGGAAAATTCTACGCCCATGAAAACTCCTATGGCGCCGGGAACTAAGCTTCACCCCGATCCTGATGGAAAGGATGTGGATCTTAAGACCTATAGAGGAATGATAGGATCTTTAATGTATTTGACGATGAGTAGACCTGATATAGTGTTCTCCACTTTCTTATGTGCACGTTTTCAGTCAAAACCCAAAGAGTCTCACTTAATCGCTGTTAAGCGCATTTTTCGTTATTTGAAAGGTACTACTAACCTTGGTCTTTGGTACCCAAAAGAGACCAGTTTTGATTTGACAGCTTATTCGGACGCGGACCACGCTGGCATCATGTTGGATCGGAAGAGCATAAGGGGTCACGTTAAATTTCTGGGAGATAAGCTTGTCAGTTGGGCATCTAAAAAGCAGAACTGCGTCTCGACATCAACTGCTGAAGCAAAATACGTCGTTGCCGCAAGTTGTTGCTCACAAGTCGTTTGGATGCGCACTCAACTGAAAGATTATGGCGTCCATTACTCCAAGATCTCGATCTACCGTGACTCTCAAAGCGCCATCTCAATTTCAAGTAATCCGGTTCAGCACACGAAGACGAAACACATTGACGTTCGGTATCACTTTATTAAGGATCACGTTGCACGTGGTACGGTAGAACTTTACTTTGTAAATATAGAACTTCAAATCGCAGACCTTTTTACCAAAGCTTTGGACGAAAAACGATTTAATTTTCTGGTGTCCAAGCTCGGTATGCTTAATCTGACAGTGTAAATGTGATGATGATCTCGATGTAATTTCCATTCTGTTATCTTGAACTGTTCCCTATTCATCCTTGTTCTCGGATGAGATAGTGTCGACTTCAATATCTCTGAATTCTAATTACATCGTGCTCCGCTGTCCTTTCTTTTTCTGTCTTTTCAAATTAAAGTCTAGTGTAATTTTCTATATCTCGTTTTCCTTTCTAATGTGTTCATTGTTCCTTTATTTCTCTACTTTCGTCCTTTCTTCTTTTATCATTATCTAATGTGTGCCCTAGTGTCCAGGGGGAGCAACGCATCATCTCAAGGAATTCAGGTAAGTTCATGAATCGAGGACGAGTCTTTACACTTTGTTTCAGTGCACACACTGAGGGGGTGAAGAGTCTCACGCACACATCGAGGGGGAGCTTTAATCCAATAACTATGCTACTTAATAAATTTATCACTTTTAAACAATCAATTAAAATTGCTTATTTAATCTAATAAATTTAATAATCTAAGATAGTTATTTGGTTGTAAATTATTCGTTTAAATTATTAAGTTTAAATATTGAATTAATAATTCATCTAGTATTTAACTTAGGCTATGTTTGGTAAAAATAAGCTAGCTTATATTTAGTGTACACGTTTAGCAAACCATAAGCTAGCTTATAAGTCAGTTTATTGAAACGCTACTTGGAGTAGCGTTTTGGGAGCTTATTGTTATTTTTCCAATTATAACCCTTATTAGTATTAATTATTATTTGTCTTTTTCAGTACGTATTTTTTGATCATTTTATATTTTTGTATGCTAGTTTTGTCAAACATGATTTTTTTATCAGTTAGTTTATCAGCTACCAACTAACTTATAAGCTACCAGTCAGCTTATCTGCTTACTTTGCCAGCTTATCTGCTTACTTTGCCAAAGATAGCCTTGGATGGTTTGTTATTTAAACGTCTAATACCAAACTAGTTGGACCATAGCTCTCGGCCCATATCCATATCTCATTCAGCCCAAACCCATGCCCTTCTAAACACCAAATTGGAATTGCTCGACTCTCAATCGATTTCTCACACGACTTGCACTTGATTCTTGATTCCAGTCTGTTTCAATCGACAAGATCAGGTATGGCTCTTAACCCTAGTTCACTCGGTTTAAAATCGAAATTGATTGGTTCATCGATTAGGGTTTTATATTAAACAATTGAACTGGTAATCTGATTTTGGTTAACTTAGGTTCAAGTTTTCACGATTTATGGTTTTTCATTTGTATTTAAAAAGAATACAGTCAAAGATATTTTTAGAGCACTGCAACCTAAAGCGCATAGAAGTCTGAAGAAGAAAGGTAAGAAATGTCTAGGACGTTGGTGCAGCCGGTAGGGCAGAAACGACTGACGAACGTAGCCGTTGTTCGTCTCAAGAAACATGGAAACCGATTCGAGATTGCTTGTTACAAGAACAAAGTCCTTTCATGGCGCTCTGGCGTGTAAGCATCTCTTTAATTAAGTTTTATTGCTGGTTGTATTTGAGTTTTGCTATCTCAATTAGCACTTCTAGATGAGATGATGAAATCATTTGGTTTTATTTAGATAAACAACTTGTAATCATGTATTAATAATATGGGATAATTAGAATAAATGTTGTATGTCATAGTATTTAGGATCATTTATTTAGTTATTAGTATGAACAATTGTGAGCTTTATCAAGGACGGGGGGGCTTATATTCTTTATTAAATATCTAGTCCGGAGAAGTCGTATGTTATGAAATTATGTGGCTTGTATTGAGTTATGAACAAACTCGGCTGTTTTTACTTTTTAGATGATGGGCAAACCACTGTTTTAAAACCCGGGTTAACCCGGCCGGTCGAACCGGTTGGACCGGGACCCGGGGTAGTGACCGGGTTAATGCATATGACCGGCCTGTTTTACAAAAACCTGGTTAAACCCGTTTCTCAAACCCGGTTAACCCGTTGTTATATTAAAATTCAAAAAAAAAATTAAAAAAATGTGTGTTATGTGTGTTTTTTAATGTATTTGGATTGATGTCAAACTTGTTGTTTGTGTGTTTTTAATGTTGGAACTTGTGGACATCAAATTATTCCTTTATATATATGTATGTACGCAGAAAAATGAAAAAAAAATACAAGGGATTAAGGGAATTATTGAAACTGGTTAACCCGGTGGTTGAACCAGTTAACAAGGTTGTAAAAATCGCTAGACGGTACTAGGGCGGCCGACCCCCTTGTAGCGAGTACTCGGCCTAGGCGGGGAGTACTCGGATTGGAATTTTTTATATATAAATTTTGAATGTAAGCTTCAAGTCACCAACATAATAACCAAATATAAAGATAATATTTCATAGTACCCAAAATATATGTTTAAAAACACCAACATAATTGTTTGAAAATGCAAATACTTCAAAGTTGCCAGTTGATGATGCCATTACAACTTAAAAGTCACTACATTATAATTTAATATTATAAATCAATTAGTGAAACAAAACTAATCAATTTAGAGCTCAATTAGGCAAAGACAGAACTAGATGGAGAACTAGTGTCCTCTCTGATTTAAAATAGAAACAGAGCTAGTGTCCTCTCTGATTTTTGCTTCTTCATCAGAACTAGTGTCCTCTCTGATTTAAAATAGAAACAGAACTAGTGTTCTGTTCTCTCTGATTTTTCCTCAATTAGGCAAAGAAAACAGTTAAAGAGAGAGAGATAGAGACAGAGAGAGATAGAGAGTAGAGAGAGATAGAGAACCTGTGTTGTAGAGAGTGAGAGAGTAGAGAAGTAGTCGGTGTGTTGTAGAGAAAGAGACAGAGAGAGAAAGAGATAGAGAACCTGTTTGTAGTCGCCGTCGCCGGTGTGTAGTTGCCGTCGCCGGTTTGTAGTCGCCGCTGTGTGAGAAGAGTGAGAGAGTAGAGAGAAAGCGCCGGTGTGTGAGAGTGAGAGAGTATAACCTAAAACAACTATTACAAATTTGGTCCTCTAAATTTGAAATTTTACAAATATAGTACCTTGACCGGCTTTGACCGAGTTGACCGACTACTCGGCGAGTTGACCGCCTAGACCGAGGACCGCCTAATAGGTCCGACTAACCTCTAATCGCTACGGTGCACACCCGATTACCGCCTACTCGCCGCCTAGGCCGAGTTTTACAACACTGGCAGTTAACGCGGGACCCGGTCACCACACAGGGCCAACTAAAAACCCGGGTTTTAAAACATTAGGGCAAACTGATATTTGTGGTACATGCCTGTATGAATTCAGAGCATAATAACAAATTTTCTATTTTTGTTAAAATGCATATCTCATGCTTCTGAGATACCATACAGTGTTCGTGGTACAAGCTGGAAACTGGCATTTGAATAGGTGGGGAATTTGAGTGTTTTGATATGTTATGTTTATGTCATATGTATCACCATTAACCAGTGATAACATTGAAATTAAATGTTTTAAGAGTTATATTTTATTTAATGTATGAAATATTTTAATAATATAACCAATGTTGTAATCTTCAAAATGAAGAAGCTGTTGGAGTTGAATGTAAATTTTGTATAAATTTTGGAGAATCTGTCGGAGATGTGACACATAATGCATCGGTCAAATATGTAATTTCTATTGGAATTGAAGTGAAAACCCAAATAGCAGCATTTTCTACTTTTTTGTTTATCTTTATTAATAGTCTAATGTACCATCTGTGTTAGAGATTTATATCTGCTAGTCAGTTGTCTCTATTTCCCTCTTTTGCTAAATATGATAATCTGTTTTTCAAATTTTTGGTGCTGATATATATTGCAATGCTCTCAGTGAGAAAGATCTGGATGAAGTGTTACAATCACACACTGTTTACACAAATGTTGGGAAGGGAGTTCTTGCGAAATCTAAAGATTTAGTGGCGGCATTTGGGATGGATGATCAGACAAAAATCTGTCTGGAGGTTATTGAAATATAATATTAATTGCATTAAAATTTTTTATTTCTTATAAACCTTGGCTATGTTTGGCAAACTAGCGGATAAGCTAGTAGCTGATAAGCCAGCTGATAGCTTATAAGCCCGCTGGTAGCTGCTAACTGATGAAAAAAATCATGTTTGGCAAAACTAGCGTATAAGAATGTAAAATGACCAAAAAGGGTATGTTAAAAAATATTAATTAGGGTTATAATTGGAAAATGTGACAATAAGCTCCCAAAACGCTACTTCAAGTAGCGTTTCAATAAGCTAGCTTATGATTTGCCAAACGTGTACACTGAAAATAAGCCAGCTTATAAGCTCGCTTATTTTTGCCAAACATAGCCCTTATCTGTTGGTTGGAATCAGAGAGGGGGTTTCCTATTTAAATGTAAAAATATTATGGTAAAACAGAACCTTTTTTCACATACAGATTTTGGAGAAAGGAGAACTGCAAGTTGCAGGAAAGGAGAGAGAATCACAATTATCGAATCAATTTAGGGATATTGCAACTATTGTCATGCAGAAGACTATAAATCCTGAAACACAACGCCCATATACTATTAGCATGATTGAGCGTTTGATGCATGAAATTCACTTTGCTGTAGATCCACATAGTAATTCAAAGAAACAGGTAATTCAGCGTTATTTTTGATAACTTTGTCTAACATTAGCAAAATTGATTAATTGGTGTTATATGATTTTTAGTTACACATCAATGCAATAATTAGATCATATAATTTTGAGTTTGAACTCGATATCAATTTACAGGCATTAGATGTCATCCGGGAACTTCAGAAGCATTTCCCAATAAAGAGGTCTCCAATGAGACTAAGATTAACGTTACCACAACAAAACTTCGATTCTCTTGCAGAGAAACTCACCGAGTGGAAAACCGTCACTGTTTCCAAAGATGAATCTGGAAGTCAGGTCTCTATTGTAAGTTTTCATTCCAGACCCTTTGGATTACTAATTTCCAGTTTTATGATCTGCTTTCATTAGAATGCATCTAATATTTGCTATGTGCATTTAGATTAAACCAGTGTGGTTATATACTTCATATATATATATATATATATATGTAGCTCTTAAACTTTTAATTCACTGCTAAGTATTTCAGAAACATAGTGGAGTAGCAGTTAAATCCAAGTATTTTTATAAGCCAATGTTGTCTTGAGGTTTTAGTCATATGGGTAGGTCTAGATTTTTAACTGATAAAATGTTTATTTATTTTTTTGTGATAGGGTACAGAAATCAACTACTTTCTTATTAAGATTTCTGTTTTAGAGGAAAAAAAGAACAAAACTGTTGGGTTATCAGTTATAAAGTTGGAGATAGTGAACATTTAGTTGATCATTTTGCATTTTATATTATCGAACTGCTGTATAGGGATCTTATGGAGCGTTAAATTTGGGATGTCTTTATATTTATCTGTGCTGTGGAAATACTATGTGGTAACAAGATATTAAGCATGATATTTGATGAACATATTTTATAATCTTGAATAAAAAATCTATATAATTATCTCTATCCTTTGAAGATTATAAAGATATCTATTTTCGGCGGTCTCATTAAGGTTGCAAGATTTCCTTTCTTCAAATTAATCTTCAGGCTAAAGTTTTCTTGTTTGCCCTTACAATTACAAATAATCTTCAGGCTAAGATATCTATACCGATATTCTAAGATGGTTTTTTTTTGTTACCTGTTGGGCCTTTATTTAAATTCCTTATTAGTTTGGGCATCTTTATTTAGTCAACAGATATTTATATTAGGTCTTTCTCTTATCTTCACGGCCAGACTTCTTCCTCTAGTTGTCTTTTACCTAGTTACCTTAATGCAGATGATATGTTTAAGTGATACTTGATTTAAGTGATGTTTTGAATTTGAAACTATATTTCTAATTAATGCATATGATATGTTTATGGATGGATGCATACATATATATATATATATATAGGGGCGGGTTCAAATGAGAATTCAAATTTGGTTGTGAACTTGAGAACAAATGAGAGCACGACTCAGTGTCAGTGTCATATTCAGTGTCATATTCAGAATATAGTGTTTATTCAGTCTGAATAATGCTTATTCGGTCTGAATAAACACTATATTCAGTTTTTTTCGGTCTGAATATTTCTTTGATTATTCAGTCTGAATAATCTACATTCAGACATGTGTCGCGCTCTCATTTGTTCTCACGTTCACAATCAAATTTGAGTTCGCATTTGAACCTTCCCCTCTCTCTCTCTCTCTATATATATATATATATATATTTCTAAGAAATATTATATGAACCGCTATATTTGGACCGGTATATCATCGATATATCAAATAACGGTCCTGACCGTTATTTTGTATTTTGACCGCTATAACAACATAGTAGTGTTATATTACCTACTCCCCTCTGTCTCGAAAATAAATGTCCACACCTGTATTTTTATCTGTCCCAATATAAGCGTCCACTTTTAAAGGTAATTTTGCCTACTTTCTTTGTCTACCTTTAATTATAAGATATAAAGTTATTACATCCTCTATTATCAACATTAAAATTGTTAATTAAAAAGTGCAATAGTTGCACATCCTTAAAACCATATATGCCCTTTTCATCGTGGACATTTATTTTGTGACAAAGGGAGTATTTTATTGTCTATTTGCACACACCTTTACTTTGTGCACAAGCCAAAAAATCTTCACAAAAACAACCTCTCAATCCTTGCAAATTATATGATACGGTGGCACCATACAAAATACGCCTTTACGTTTTTACTAACAATGAATATCTTTCGATGTGTTTTTAACCTAATTCTACCGTTTCAGGGATTTTTAATTGATTTCGAGGGATACTCCCTCCGTCCCAATTTAAGTGTCCACATTTCTATTTATATCTGTCCCAAAATAAGTGTCCACTTTCAAAAGTAAATGAGTAAATGATTATTTTAATAAATGATTCTCTATTCTCTCAGGTATGTGAAATGGACCCTGGATTATTCCGCGATTGTGATGCACTAGTGAGGAATTTGCAAGGGAGGTCTGAAATTCTAGCAATCTCGGTACATGGTGAAGGTGATATCCATGCCCATCATTATGAAGGTCACGAAGAAGTATCATCTTCAAGTGAATCTAAAAAAGACGTTATCGTCCACCAGTTGAGCGAGAAAATACAAAAGCAGACTTTATCTGCCAATAATGAAAGTGAAGGTCAAGAAGTGAAGCAAACGAAATGCAGTACATGTGATGCCTTTGTTGGTGATGCTAAACAGTATAGGGAACACTTTAAGAGCGATTGGCATAAGCATAACTTGAAGCGCAAAACAAGGCAATTGCCTCCTCTTTCGGCTCAAGAATGCAGGGCGGATGTCGAAATCACTGAATCCAAATCAGATCTCAATGAATACTCGTTTTAATTACTAACATTCCATCTGAATAATATGTTTCTATCCATCTTTTTTGCTTGTTTTAAATGTTAATTGCTTCTTGATATGGTGCCACTTTTTGCAATATTTTAAAGTTTTTATATGTTTTTCTTAAAGAAATTGGCTTTTTATTAAAATTTTACATTGTGTTTTTTAAGCATTTGATGTAACTTTTTTCTTTTTTGCAACTTTAGTACATGTATTAAGATTTTTAAAATAAGGTGGTGTCGTTTAAGAGTTTCTGAAATTTGAAATTTATTATCACCTTTTGATTGATAAGAGATGGTAGTGTAATTTGAAATCTGAATGATCAATAAATTGTTTGTTTTTATGAAATGTTATATAGTTGAATTTATTAAACCATCACTTTTTATTTTAATCAAATTATACTACCATCTAATTTTAGCACATCAAAAAGGATACAATCATTCATTTTTAACACATTTAAAAGTTCAACTGACGTTTACCAAATTTTATTCGGGTAAGTGTTTATTAGAAAAATTCAACACTATCACTTATTGGGCAAGATTTTAGTTCACAAAAACGGCATCATATGCAACAATTTACCCGGTAAGCCCTTACCGTGGTAATAGTCGTTTCCATCACTTACCCAGATAATTAAGACTTTTGGGCATTGTTTTCCTTGTCTTTGCTCTTATCGGGTAAGATTTTTGGTACTTTTTATAGTCCTCTGGTAAGATAATATGCTTGGTAAGCACTTACCGGGGTAAACGTTTGGTAAACGGTCCCTAAAATACATCAATTGATTCATACACAGAAAACATGAACAAAGTCTTATAACAACTAAAATCAATCTTCATTTTGCATCAGTTGTGTCATAATTTCTTCTCTTAAACTAGCCATATATATTTAATCAACGGTACTCGGTACTCCCTACCGAACAAACATTTATATATATATATATATACATATATATATTTACAAATTGAAAAAATTAATTAATGTTATATACTTAAGATTTAAGAAGTATGGATAAGATATACCAAATGGTTGATGATGAAAAGAAATTATTACCAGAGAAAACAACATATTCAAGGTTCAGAGAATATTTTGATGTATTAAAGTATCAACCCAATCAACCCGTACGGTTTGGGTTGGGTTGGGTTATACTTTGGTTTGGGTTGGATTGAGTTGAGATTTTTTAAAACGAAAGCATTGGATTGGGTTAATCAAATGTTTTCAACCTGATCAACCCAACTCGTGAACACCCCTACATGCTGGGGATTGTGATCACATCTCCATCTCCAACGGAGAAACGGGATATGTGAAACACTACACATGTTGAAATTTTACAAAATTCCAATAAACCTAGAATCAAAATAAATTCAATTTAATACAAAAGATCTATAACATCATATGATATTAATAAGCTAAAACCAAAAGAAATTCAATTTAATAAAAAAAAACTTATCATTACACGTAGCAAAACATATTAAGTAATATCTAAAACCATATCGAGTGTTGCATGGTGACGAATTCCTTTTGTTGAAAATTATGATACAAGCTGAAACATAATTGTTAATTGGCATTCGGTGTATGATAGGTGTTTTAGATGTAACTTATCTTAAAAATTCTCAAGAAAAAAAAATGTTTCATTTTTGAAGTTAAACTTAATTAATTGTTAAAAATGGTTTGGTTTAAGTGCATATGCAAAATTAAGCATTACAATAGGTATATGGGAGGAAAAGAACATATGTTTTCATTTAATCATAATCATATTTAAGTTAATCAGCTCTCCATTGTTCTTTGTATTTAAAACTCCGACAACATACATGTTAGATTTAATTAGCCCCAATTAGATAAAAAGTTTTATAAAGTTAGCATAATTAATTGTAATCCATTTAATTGTAATTGTAATTGGACTTGAGTTTGGGCTTTGAATGTAATGGGCCATATATAAGGAGTCTTATGGTTGAGAGGAAAGGTT
Source organism: Silybum marianum (assembly GCA_036898165.1). Taxonomy (NCBI): domain Eukaryota; kingdom Viridiplantae; phylum Streptophyta; class Magnoliopsida; order Asterales; family Asteraceae; genus Silybum; species Silybum marianum. Next base: position 4,756,821 of record CM072540.1, on the reverse strand, counting down.
ACGAGAGTCGACTCCTAATTTCGCGTGTGTGTTTTCCACGGTGTTCTTGGTATAATTGCAATTCTCCAATCAATAATATGAGTTTGGCTTGATTCATCTCTTCCTCTACCTATATCTGTATGTGTATTATTCTAACAATACATAATCACTTAGCCCAACAAACTTCATTATTAGTATCCGAAATACCTGTGTAAAACTTTAAATGACAAAGTAATTGTATATTTATTGTATTGTCGGTTCAATATATGAAAGGTTGTGTCTTAAAAACAATTAAGACATGAGGGAGAGAACAAAAATCAGTAAATCTAATATGATGATATCAATATTGCATTAACTACAACCGAAACCCACAAACTAATTGTATATTTAGGAGCCGTTTATCAAATCTTACGCGGGTAAGTGTTTACCGGCAAAATTCAACACTATCACTTACCAGGTAAGATTTTAGTCCACCAAAACGGCATCGTATGGAACAATTTATCTGGTAAGCACTTACCGTGGTAAGAGTCATCGCCATCACTTACTGGGTAAGATTTTTGGTCCTTGCTTTCCTTATCTTCGCTCTTACCGGGTAAGATTTTTGGTACAACCACAAGGCTTGTGGCGTACTGGTTAAGACTTGTGAGGGATGAGGCTAGATAACCCATCTACCCCAGGTTTGATTCCAGGCGCAAACAACTTGTGGCCACTGGGAATTATCTCAAGGCTGTATGTTTTAGCAATCTTAAAATTGTCAGGGATCACTCCTTCGAATCCAGGCGCAAACAACTTGTGGCCACTGGGAATTATCTCAAGGCTGTATGTTTTAGCAATCTTAAAATTGTCAGGGATCATTCCTTCGAATCCAGGCGCAAACAACAAATGCCTAGGATACCATTTCCAAAAAAAAAGGATTTTTGGTACTTGTCATATTCCTTCGATAAGGTAATATGACTTGGTAAGCACTTACCCGGATAAACGTTTGATAAACGACCCGTTAATTAAATATATGTAAGTTGCATCTTAAAAGAAATTGATGTATATAAAACACCACACACTAATTTTCTTAAATATGTAAAAGGTGTGTTTTAGCCCAGTTGAAGTCCCAAAAGGGTTCACAAAGCTAATAACAGTTTTAGGTGATTTGTGTTTCACAATCATTTCTTAGTATGAAGAAGTTGAAACAAACATGTTAAGAATTTGAAGTAAAAAACAATAGTTTCATGTGATCTTGGATTTGTAATGAAAGTTGCAAAATCTTTTTTTTTTATTCAACTTGTGGGTACTAAAGTTGCTTTTGTTTATTATTAACTATACCATTTTTTACATTTTTTTCCAAGTATTTATACACTTAAACACATCCATTTTAAATCCTTTATGCACATGTTTCATATTTGTAGGTAACTTATAACATTCCAGGCCAACCGTATCAGATATTGTCCGTTATGTTTGCACGCCTGGACTCATGGTTTTAAAACGCTTCTAATAAAGGAGGTATCAAGTCCCTTATAAGGCAACTCTTGTTCTCTTCCCCAACCAATGTGGGATATTAAAATCCACCCTCCTTGGGAGCCTAGCGTCTTCGCTGGCACATCAGTCCGGTTCCCGGCTCTGATACCATCTGTAACATCACAGGCCAATCGTATCAGATATTGTCCGCTATGTCCGCATACCTGGACTCACGGTTTTAAAACGCGTATGATAAAGGAGGTATCAAGTCCCTTATAAGGCAACTCTTGTTCTCCTTCCCCACCAATGTGGGATATTACATGACCACATTACAAGAAGCCCTTAAATCGAAGAGACGGTGGGAAACATGGGATGGATTGGACCACGAGACTAAACTTACAGTATGGATGTCGAGCGTGAGTAGAGGTCACAAGATCACTGCAGTAACACTAGACTACCTTTAACAATGAACTTACCAAACTGTTTGCAAATAAAGACAAAACATTTTTATTAAAAGAAAATGAAAAAGAAAATGTGTCCAAACTTTTTATTCCAAATGGTTTGGAGCAAACTTAGGCCTTGTTTGTTTTTATGAAAAAAGCTCTTATCAGCCTCTTATGTCTGATTCGTTAAGAGGTAGGACTATTCAGACTGTTCGTTTTTTTCAGGTTTTCAGAGACACTTATGTCTTATTATCCTCCTATCTATTAAGAGGTAAACCAACCTCTTATTTACCTCTTAATGTTCTCCAACTCCTCAGTAACAACATTTCTCTATCGATGACCTTAATTGATCATTTCTCTCAATCGATCCTTACCAAATCAATCTTCATCTCTCTTAATTGATGTGTTTTAATAGGATTTAAATATGTTAAATACCGTCAATAACACATTTTCATTTAAATGAATGCTAATTATATAATTTAGACGTAAATTTCGTAATTATGATGAATAAATACGTGAGACTGTATAAATTTATCTATAAATTCAATACTATAATTTTCTAATGGGTAAAATAGACAATTTAAACAAATTCAGACATTTATCACTTTACAAAAACAAACACTCTTATATATTCAGATTTCAGACTTCAGCACCACCTCTTATTAATCAGAAGTGAAATAAGACTTCAGACTTCAGCACCTCTTAAAAAAACAAACGCCACGTTAGTTTGTGGATTAAAATACTATTGAAGTTATATTTTTAAAATAATAAATATATAGGTGTCATCATCTTATTGGTTGGTTTAAATTTTATTAGGATAAAATTTATTTAATTAAAAAAATAACTTTAATAAAAAAATTAAAAATTAAAAAATATACCAAAATTCATATTTTTAAATTTTCTACAAATAGAGACCAATATTGACATATCTTTAACACACCAATCTTTCTCTTTATTTCAATACTCTCATCCTTTTAAAAATTACAAAAAACTTGATTTTTCGTACTTTTTTCTATATTTTATTTTTGTAAGCTTTTTATATTTATAATTATGTTTTAAAATATGAAAGTATTTTTATTTATTTCTTATTTAAAGTTAAAAGATATATATTTCTAAGATATTAAATATATTATTTTTATAATATAATTTTTTAAGATTGGTTTAGATTGGATTGAAGTTGAAGATTTAATAAATGAAAGAGAGAGAAATTAAGTTTTTAATAAAGATTGGTTTAGTTTGATTTGTTGATAATCATAGTCTTAGGTTCTTTAGGTCCTTTATATGCTTAAAACAATTGTTTTTCGATAAATACAAGATTAAATGTAACTTTTTTGTTCGTATCGTGTTAAATTTTAGTCATGTATATATAAGAAATTTTGTTTTATACAGGGGAAAAACAAGTTAAAACTATCTTTTTAATTTTTTTATAAAACAATTGATTTTGCGATGGATTGGTAAACCAAATCTTATTGTTGGGAGAGGGGGGGGGGGGTCACAGGAACCTACTGAAATTGTTTAAAAAAAATTATATAGGTTAAAAAAAAATATTATATTTAGCCTTAGTTCCCTCCAGTGAAATTTTCTAAAGGACCCCATCTTGCCGCTGATTGACAAAAACACTAAAAAAGTCTCTTGAATTCAATAAAAAAACCGAAAAAAATCCTTCGAAATCACCAAAAACACTAAGAAAATCCCTCAAAATGATCAAAAACACTAAGAAAATCCGTTAAAATCAACTAAAAAGTTTTAAAAATCCTTCAAAACACGTCGGGTGAAAATTTACGCGCCTTTAGTCTACCTTAATGGAACCCCAGTAGACAAAAATTCTGAATCCGCCGCTTTATATACTTGTCTTTCTATCTAAAAAGTAAAATAATAGTTTTTATAAATCAATAAAAGTCAAAAAGAGATTCAAAGAAAAAGGGAAAAAGATGCATTAATGTAATGGAGTTTGACCATTTTGAAATGGGAAAAGGAGAAGGAAAGAAGTAGAAGCCAATGAAGAGCATATTTGGTCATTAAGAAGCCAACAAATAAAAAGGTGTTTGAATTGGGTGGTGGCACATAATAGAAGCTTTTTTTTTAAACCTATGAATGCCACAACCATACATATATACATGTGGACCATCTTTCAAAACACATTCATTCATTCATCCCACCTCTCAATTCTTATTTCTTGTCATCTTCACAAAACAAAATTAGCCATCAAATCCCATCAACTAAATATATTAACAATTTTAATTTTAAATTGTTTAAAACTTTATGACATTTCTTTTTTCTTAATGAATTCTTTAAAGCATCATTCGGTACAGGGACGGATCTAGAATTTTTTTCAAACGGTTACATCGTTTAACTATAAAAAAATGTCGAGATATTTTTCAGAACATCATAATTGGTCTATTGATTAGTTCAGTGATTTTCATACATGAGGTCTTGGGTTCAAGTCTTTTTATTAGAAACATAATAAATTTGAAAATAAAAGAAAAAAACTAAAAAAGTGAAGCTAGTGGGATTCGAACTTGGCTCTTGGTGTAAGAGAAGCCTTACAAATCAACTCTATCAAGAAAAACTTGTGTCTATATTGTAGTTTTAAAATATATATGGTGACACACAACAAAACAATACGGTTGCACCTTTCACAAATCTTATTACCATTCGCCGGAGAAATAATACGGTGGCTCGTACCACTGTATACTACGACACAGGTCCGCCCCTAATTCGGTATATAAACATAAATGAGATCTTAATTGAATTAATGATTTATTGGCTGATTAAAAAAATAAATCATATTTCTAATTAAAAAGTTATAAATTTAGTTTACTTTTTTTATTACTTATAAAATTAATAGCTCTAACTCCGGGTGCAAAAGTTTTCTATATTTTTTTAATTATATTAAAAGTTAATTTAGACATTTGATTAATTGTCAAATAATTTTATTACGATATTGAAAAACGTGACATTATCTCATATACACACGCACATACACAAATGATCGATCCTGAGGGGGAAGGCGGGAGAGACACGGGGTGAGTAAAGACGGGTATCTGGCCAAAATTTAAAGAACCGGATCCGGAACTGGAATTGGCGGTTCTGGAATGAAAGAATCGGAACCGCTTACATCAGTTCTTTATATTTTGGAACCGGAACCGGAGCCGCTGGAACTGTTCCGGTACCGAGTAGCTGGTGTCTAAATAACTTTTCTAAATTTTATCATTTCATACAATAAAAAAATTAGTTTAAGTCTATTACAAAATACAAAGTACCAACTTAAATAAATAATTACAACAAACGGAGAGAATTAATACGATAAAAACTAAAATAATAATTATATAAATAAATTAGAATCTTTTGAGTCTCGACAACAACAAAAAGGCTTCCAAAGCACTCCACGTCAACATATTTAAATATAATAAATATATAAAACTAATTTTTTTTTTTAAAATACCAGGTATCCGTCAGCCCGGTTCTGGGTACCCAGCAGATCGAGTACCCTATCCTGGTGGGTACCCGACAGTTAACAGTTCCAAAAAAATGAGAACCAGAATTAGAACCAGTCCTGATCGGTTCTTTAGGAACCAGAACCAATTACATCGATTCTGGTTCTAGAACTGACAGTTTCGAAGCGATTCTGATTCCAAAGGCAGGAACACGATTCCGATGCTCACCTCTAGAGACACCTGCCCAAAGCCAAAAAACAGGGGCCAAATATTTTTGGGTATATAATATATGTGTATGTGTGTAAGGGGAGTGGGGTTGGCTTTCCGTGAGAATGAATAAGTGAGAACCTGAGAGCAAAAACTTTAATCTACCTCCTCCCACTTACATTTCACAAATCTTCATTTATTGTTTTTATCGTCATGATTGAAACTTTAACAAATTTATGTACGTAAGAATAATTGAAGGTATATAAAATTTACGAAGGTGAATGAGTTAGATGTAGGTGATGAGGATAGATGAAAGTCTGTGTTTGTTTAACTATTAGATTAAAGAAAACAACTTATCCAAGTGTTGATAAATTAGATTCCTCTTGCTCGATATAATGTTAACCTATAACAAAATACGTCATAATTAGTTGATCAAGAAATCATGAATAATTTCGTGGTGAAATTAATAAGAAAAATCAATGTTTATAATACAATTCTTAAAAAAAAATGCATTGTTATCTCATTGATGACTACAATTTTGTCAAATTAAACAGTTATAACATTATGTGCTTAAACATTTCACTACAAAAAAATGACTTTCACCCACAAAGAATCGACCAAGGAAATTTTCTTGGGTGATTACCACGGATCACCCAGAAAATACTAATGGTTCCAGTAAATCCGATGTTTTCAAGAAAATAACAACGGATTACCCAGAAATTTCCTGGGTAATCTGTCACTGATTTGATTTACCCACAGACAAATTAACCACCAACTTTTGTGACAGTTTTATGACGAATCGGATTTCTCAGAAAAATGATCGTAGGTGAAAACCTTCCATTTTAGTAGTGTTTGTTACCAGACGTCTTCTATCAAAAAGTAATGTTGCATGAACAATTTCTTTCATCCCCTTTGGCAAACTACCACTTACATTAAAAGCATAGAATATTCCTTAGATCAAAATTAATAATTTTAAAATTATCTAACAAAATAATAAGCAAGAAAATAAATTTTGGATTAAAAATTCAATATACAAGAAAATGTTAATGCCATTTGGGTTGCTTCAAAAATCAAACAAGTTAAAAGGGCATTGAATGGAATTGGCCGTTAAGATCATAAAAGCCAATAAGAATATAGTTTCAATAAGAATTAATTTAATTAAAATTGAACGATTAAAAATACACTTTTTAAAAACGACTAAAATTATCTAATAAAAGATTTTATATTTTAATTTCACCAAATGTTATCAATTCGTTGTTGGTTATAAAATTTTTTCACAAGAATTTGTTCCATTGAAATGTCATAAAAGTATATTCACAATCTTTTAGAGGAAATATATTCACATATTAATAAACTTAATTCGTCCAAATTAGATATTAATTAATATTATAAAATGAATAAATTAAATAAAAAATTGTCCCGACATAGAAACAAAGAAAATAGTAAATAAAGAAGTATAATTGAGTAGGACACCACCAAATATTTGCTTTAAATTGAGACCATACAAACCAACTTCTTCTACAATTACAAAAATTGACTTGGGAACCACTAGATAAAAAATAGCAAAAATTATGGCCCAAAACTTTCTTTTTCTAAACCAATTATTATACTTCTCAATAATATATATATATATATATATATATGAATATATATATTAAAGAAAGTTTAAATGAGAACTCAAATTTAATTGTAAATGTGATGACAAATAAATGTTTGCATGTAAATTATTCAGACTAAATAATCAAAAAAATATTCAGACTGAATATAATATTTATTCAGTCTGAATAATGTTTACTCGATCTAAATAATCATTATTCAGACTGAATAAATACTATATTCAGTCCGAATATTTCTTTGATTATTCGGTCTGAATGGGACGACAATGGTCCGCTGGCAAGTTCGTTCTGATCTTGAACGTAGTACATTGGAATCCTAAAGCACCGCCACGCATGTGTCACGCTATCATTTGTCCTCACGTTCACAACCAAATTTGAGTTACCCGCCCCTGTATACACACTATCTGTGGTTCTTAACCGATTCACTCCAAACCGGTTCACATGCCACTCGTCTTGGTAGATCCGACCCTTTTCCTTGCTAGCGATTCACATCATCTCTCTTCTGTAATATACACGCATACACATTTTACAGTTAAAAGTGTACACAAGGTAAACATATCGTGGACACAATGAAAACAATCTTTAAAAAAAAATCTAGGATGTTAACAAGTGATAGGTTTTCTATTTAATTATGTTGTTTTAGTCGGTGTTCATAATATGGTCAGAAGCTATACCAGACGTCAGACATTTAGATTGTGTTCACAAAAATATTTCTAAAAAAGTGCTTATAATGTCTTCATTTTTCATGAAGAAAACGAAAAAAGGAGGGAGAAAACAGAGATTTTTAAATTAAAATTAGATTTTATTTTTTAACTAACTTTGTATTGGCTAAATTCGAATATATAAATAGATTTACAGTGTCCAAATCCAAAAATAATCAAGTATACAACAACTTACTAGTTGACTAGCTTGAAAAACCGATACACCTACGTATAAAATTGATTTTGTTTGGTGGAACTTTCTTATGTTATTTGAAATTGAGTCAATTTGTTAAAAAAATTGTCAGTGTATTATTGAAATACTTTAACTCTAATCAGTTAAATGTAAAATTAATAATGTATAAAGTATTGTTTACTGTATATAAAAGATATTGAATTTGATTCGAATGAAACTTATATAAACAATATTTATTAACGAATATGCTTATTATTAATATTCTATAATTTTTCCAGATTATGGTCTTTTGAATTTGAAAACTTGGAATATGTATTGTATGTGATTTGAATTCTTTAAAGATCAAATTAGTTAAATAAAACACGTTTTAATGACCTGCTTTGTTTTAATTTTACGAATTTTACGAAAAGACATAAACATTGTAAAGACAACTGAATATCATGTACATTGATTAGGGACTTTTTTGTCATTTTATATAATCAGTCAAAGTTGATTAAGACCTTTCTTTAGATTAACTTCTACTAAATCCTTTTTCCAAAGCCATATTAGTCCATAATCAGAATATAACAAAAGTTGTGTTTTCTTTTTACAATGTTAAATACAAATCCGTACAATTTTTTTCCTTTTTCAATTATTTTCTCTCTTGTGCCATTCAAAAGAAATACCCTCTTTCAATAATAAGTTATAAGTAATCAAAATTCATATTTTCATTTTGATTTTGGTTTATATAAATACATATAGCTTAAACAGTATCATAACATAGAAAAAAACTATCTGAATGAGTATCTTTAAAGTTTATAAAATTAATTAAAAAGCCATATGAAATAACTTTTTTTTAAATAGCTTATAAGTCTGCTAATAACCTATTAATCGAAACAATTTTAATAAATTTAGAAAATAAATTAACTAATAATTTTCATGGCGATGATCGCTAACTAATGCGAAAGGATGGTTAACCATACTTGTGGTCCAGATTCTTACGATAGACAGCCGTGAAGAATTTTTTATAGTCAACCACAACCATGATATTTTTATATAATTTTTAATTGTTTTTTAAAAATTATAAATTTAGATTCAATCATGATATGATCAATGTGGGCCCACCCCTAAACATCAAATCTAACCACTAGCTACCTAAAACTCTTCATATATATATATATATATAGTATATATTTGGGTTCACCTTCTCCTTTCATTCTCATTCATCAAACCTTCAAAGAAACCACCAAACAAATATGTGCAAAGGCACACAAGAAGAAGAGATGGTCATGGTGGTTTCATCTCATCCCACCACCACCACAACTTCAATTTCTTGTGAGCTTTGCAACTCAAATGCCTCCCTCTATTGTCAAGCAGACAATGCGTTTTTATGTCGAAAATGCGATAAAAAAGTTCATAGTGCTAATTTTCTGGCTCATAGGCACATCCGTTGCTTGTTGTGCACCACTTGCTCTGGGTCCACACATCGGTATCTCGTTGGAACGTCTCTCGAGGTTCAACTTCCATCATTTGTTTGCAGAGAGAGAAGCAATTCTGATCGGTCTAATGATGGAGTTAATGATAGATGCTCCAAGAACCAGATAACACGACCTTTCTTGTTTTTTTAGTTTTTTTTATCTGTAATATATGATATTTTAGAGTTATTTGCAATAGAGTGTTCATATTATGAGATGATTGGGCTTTCTACTTAGGTTAGTTTTAGATCCTATGAGAAAGATCGAATATAAAATTTAATTTCAGTAAAGAAATGGTACTTATATCCTGTTGCTTTTGTATGTACAAGCGTTCCATCCATTTTTAGAACAAACACGACCCTTTATTAGGAGGGTCATTTTGACATATTTTTTAATGCATGACTTTTTGACAGGGTTTGAATCGTTCATGTGTTAGAAAGAAATATTATTTTATTAAACATAGACATCTTTAAATCTATTGGAAAGTTAAATATTGAAAAAAAAGATATATATCATAAAGTTATCCTCAAAAACAACCTATATCTTTAGAGCTCACTTGTATGGTCTTCTATGTGCATGTATGCACAAGTACATTAAAGAAAACAATTTAGTTTGATTTGTTTTATATTGCATCCTCCAAAAAATTTGTGACAATAATACATATATTGAATTAAGAAATAAATTTATCACAGTCTTGACGAACCTATACAAACAAGAGAACATGTCGTTTAGTTATTTATAAAGCGCAAAATCTTTCCAACAAGAGAAGCTGCTGGAAGCCAGTTTTTGGAGCAAAATATTGGCTAAAAATCCTCATTTTCTCTATTTTCTCAATTTTGAAAAAGCTGCTGGAAGCCAGTTTTTGTGCAGCTCGACCAATTCATTGAGACCCAAAAGAACAACCAGAAAAATCTCCAACTTGGAGGAACTCGAACGGATGAACTTTCGAGAAAAGCCTCATAAGCTCAAGTCTTACTGCGAGTAAACTAACCTCTCAAGAGGATTAAACCTTTCAAATTAAGGGGATTAAAGTTGATGATATATTTGTTTACGTCTCGTGTTTGCAAAATATGGTGTCATGTAATTAAATATGAAATTACTAAAATACCCTTTATTTTAGACGTACAACCATGACAACTATCAACATCTTTATAATCAAAATTTGTTTCTACGAACAGTAGCGGACCCATGAAGTCACCGGTTTGATCGGAGGTAAAAGTCACTGTGGTTTGATCTGAGGGAAAGTCAATTATGTCGATTTCGGGAATAATATATTTTTTCAAATTGAATCGAACTTGACCTTTTGAGCAAAACACAAGACTATGTTTTATGCCCGACGTGCTTTTAGCTAAATTCATTGTCATGGGCTGAAACTTTTTTGTTTTTTTTGGTTTTTAGTATTTGATATTGATGACTTTTTTTTTGTCTAGGCTTTCAATTAAGTTTCCTCATACATATAAACTCCTTGCATTAAATAAGATGATTTGTAAATCAATATTAAATAGGGAAATTAATTAAAATAACCATTTTAACAAAATCAATACCCAATATAACCATTCTCTCTTCTGATTTATCAAAATAATCAACATCCTCGTGAAAACCCCTCCCTATCGCGATCTCCTTCTTGGCTAAATACAAAAAATACACTTTTGGTCCCTGTCCTCGTGAAAACCCCTGTCGATCGAGAGGTTGGGTGAAAAATGAAAAATATATTTTACGTTTTCGTCCCTGCCTCGTGAAAACACCTCTCGATCAAGAGATTGGGTGAAAAGTGAAAATGCAATTATGGAAAGTATGGGGACCAAATAGTAAAATGTGAAACATGGAAATGTAATTGTAAAAATGTAATTATAAAATGCAACCTCTCGATCGAGAGCATATTTTCTCATGAAAATGTAATTAGGGGTGAAAATGAAAATGTAATTATAAAATGCAACCTCTTGATGGAGAGCATATTTTCACATGAAAATGTAATAATGGGTGAATAATGAAAATGTAATTATAAAAATATAATTATAAAATACAACCTCTCGATCCAGAGCATATTTTCACATGAAAATGTAATTATGGGTGAAAAATGAAAATGTAACAGATTATGTTTTCACGATCAAGAGCATATTTCCATTTTTCAAGCCCAACTTCTCGATCGAAATGGATTTTCATGAGGGCATGGCCCAAAAGGTAAAATGTGTTTTTCGTTTTTCACCCAACCTCTCGATCGAGAGGGGTTTTCATGAGGATATTGGTTATTTTGGTAAATCATAAGAGATAATGGTTATATTAGGTATTGAGTTGTCTAAAATGATTATTTTAATTAATTTCCCAATTAAATATGCATCTAGGATATTTCTAGTAATAATAATCAAATCAATAACTAAAAACGAATTACAAAACTATACAAACAAACCAAGAGAAAAAAACTTTAATTTTTGGGAAAAATTAATGATCAAGAACTTGATAACTTACAAAAAGATGCAATTAATCAACTTAAAGTGGAAACAAAATTTGAAAATGGAGACGAAATTTGATTTAGGGGTTTGTGAAAGTGATTTAGGATCGAAAGATGTTAGATGTGTAATAAATAATAGAAGATAATGGGCTTCCGGTTTTACACCAAAAAATAAAATATTTATTGCAGGTAAGGATCGAACCCAAGACCTTATTAGTTATGAAGAGCTCTAATTCAGTCAGCCTAGACCATCTTGCCAAGTCTAGATTTCGGTTAGAAACATGGTTTTAAAATATTTCAGAGCACCTTCAAAATCAAAACCAAGCAGGTGCATCTTCAAGGCGTCTAATTTTTTTTCTCCTTTGTGATAATCAAGTGAGCGGGTGCACTGGACCCTGTTCAATCCTTAGTAGGTCCATGTCTATGAATCAAACCAAACCATTCGGTTTGGTGTCTTTTGAAACCGAAACCAACAAACCGAACTAAATTTCCGGTACAAGTGATCAAGATAACATAGCATAACCTTTTGGGGTAGTTCAAGATGATTAGAATTTGGTTTTGCTCTAGAAAACTCAAAGCTCATCAGTTCAACTCCTCTCAGACCCCGGGGGTTTTGCCTGACTGTTAATTTCAGGTAGGGGTGACAATCGTATCGTGTTCGGATTGATGGGTCGCGGGTTGGCAGGTCAGGAAGGCTCAACCCGGACACGACCTGTTTAACTAATTGTGTCACGTTGATCAACAACCCGTATACGCTCCGTTGGCAGGTCATAACAGGTTGGTGGGTCATAAAACGGATTGGCGGGTCATAAACGGGTTGGTGGGTTGAGAGTATGAAGACGTGAACCGAGTGATTACCGATTAGATTAGGATTAGAATAAAATAACCTTTTTAAAAACTACAATTTTTTAAACTGGTTGATGAGTTCAAAATCTATAATTTTAAACGGGTTGGCAGCTCAACCCGCGAACATATACATCAACCCGAACACGCGCCGTATAATAAACGGGTTGGCAGCTCAACCCGCGAACATATACATCAACCCGAACACGACCCGTATAATAAACGGGTTGGCAGGTTGGTGGGTTAGAAAATTCAACCCAAACCCATTTATTTTCGTGTCAGGTTCGTGTCAAGAATTACCACCCCTAACTTCAGGAACCCATGAGACAAAAAAAAGTGCCTATAAAATAATAGAGTATCCAAAAGTATGTGGGTATAAAATAATAGAGTATTCAAAAGTATGTGGGTGTTTTATTATCTGAAATAGGAAAGAATGGGCACTATGTATCTTTTTAAATCTAAGTATAAGTAAATCACTTTGAAACTTATTTGCTTGAATCAAAAAACATCTAAATCTAATCTAATTTTCATCAAAATGCAACTCAAAGCAATTGCCTCCATGTCTGGAATCCAAAAGACTTGAAAAAAACTAAAGGCCTTCAGCTTCAAAACATCCTTAAAACGAATCGGCCTCCTATCCTTCGAATCCTTCAATATTTCAAAAACCGAAAACTTAGTTTCTTGATCTATAAGAGCAAAATAGAGAAAATCACCTTTTTATCCTCTAAGAGCATCTCCAACAGCTTCTCTATAATACCTCTAAAATAGAGAACTAAATGTTAAAATCTCTAAAATAAATTGCAATAAACTCCAACAGATTTTCTATTTTAGAGATTTCACTATTGATTATATTATTTAAATATTCTATAATTTATAATCCCGATACACTTTTAAGAAAAAAAAAATATATAAAATGATATTAATTTACTCTCATTGATGGAATAAATAAAAAATTCATTTCTCTCTCTTCTATTTGGAAATTTAGAGAAATCTTTATATTTAGAGATTTTCTCGTAAATCTCTATTTTAGAGAATGTGATAGAGAATCTGTTGGAGGAGTTTAGAGAACAAAATAGTGTTTTGCTCTATTTTAAAGAAGCTGTTGGAGATGCTCTAAACTATTCCAACAACTTCTCTATCCTATTCTCTAAAATAGAGATTCATGGGAAAATCTCCAAATATAGAGATTTCTCTAAAACTCCTAAGAGATGAGAGAGAAATGAGGTTTTTATTTATTCCACCAATTAGAGTTAAATTAATATCATTTTACATATATATATATATATAAAAGTATATTGGGATCATAAAATTATAGAATATTTAAATAATATAATCAATGATAAAATCTCTAAAATAGAGAATCTGTTGGAGTTGATTGCAATTTATTTTAGAGATTTTAACTTTTAGTTCTCTATTTTAGAAAAATTATAGAGAAGCTGTTGTAGATGCTCTAAAAACCCGAAAAATATCACAAGCGAATACACACATACCTTTTTCCATGAAGAACACGAAGACGCCTTCATAAACAACAGAACAGTAGGTGAAAACATTATAAATGCTCAATTGTTCCAGTATCAGCAAAATTTAATCCCATGACCTAAAACTGTTTAAAATTTGTCGAATTTAGCGTATGAAATTAACCCATTGAAGGATTTCAACAATCAGATATCCTACATTAAAGGAAACATATAAAAAATGCCAGCTTTATATGAATCTTTACATGGGAAATAAGTCAAATAACTATTTTAGGGCCTGTTTGTTAGCAGCTTAATTGAGCTTAATGGGACTCACAGCTTATTCGGTCAGCCATACATGACTGTTTGGTAGTGGCTTAATGATATAGGAAGTGGCTTATTCACGCTATCTGCGGTTCTTAACCGATTCACTCCAACCTGGTTCACATGCCACTCGTCTTGGTAGATCCGACCCTTTTCCTTGCTAGCGGTTCACATCATCTCTCTTCTGTAATATACACGCATATACATCTACAGTTAAAAGTGTACATAAGATAAACATATCATGGACACAACGAAAACAATCTTTAAAATTTTTTATACTAGGATGTTAAAAAGTAGGGATGAGCTCGGTACCGGACCGGTACCGGACCGGTACCGAAACCGGGTAGTACCGAAACTGAGAGTGGAAAAAATCAATACCGAACCGATAAGAGAAATTCGGTACCGGTACCGGTTCGGTACCCGGATTTTCGGGACTAGAACCGTTTGGTAACGTCTCGTGTTCGCAAAGTATGGTGTCATGTAATTAAGTATGAAATTACTAAAATACCCGTCCTTTTAGACGTAAAACCATGACAACTATCAACATCTTTATAATCAAAATTTGTTTCTACGAACAGTAGTGGACCCATGAAGTCACCGGTTTGATCGAAGGGAAAAGTCACCGCGGTTTGATCTGAGGGGAAGTCAATTATGTCGATTTTGGGAATACTATATTTTTTAAAATTGAATTGACCTTGACCTTTTGAGCAAAACACAAGACTACGTTTTACGCCCGAACGTGCTTTTAGCTAAATTCCATTGTTATGGGCTGGAACTTTTTTGTTTTTTTTGGTTGATTTCATAAAATTTTCCAGTTTTTAGTATTTGATATTGATCGACTTTTTTTTTGTCTAGGCTTTCAATTACGTTTCCTCATACATATAAACTCCTTGCATTAAATAAGATGTTTTGTAAATCAATATTAAATAGGGAAATTAATTAAAATACCATTTTAGACCAAGCAATACGCAATATAACCCTTCTCTCTCCTGGTAACTAAAATAACCAATATCCTCGTGAAAACCCCTCTCTATCGTGATCTCCATCTTGGCTAAATGCAAAAATTACATTTTTGGTCCCTGTCCTCGTGAAAACCCCTGTCGATCGAGGGATTGGGTGAAAAATGAAAAATATATTTTACATTTTCGTCCCTACCTCATGAAAATACCTCTCGATCAAGAGATTGGGTGAAAAGTGAAAATGCAATTATGGAAAGTATGGAGACCAAATAGTAAAATGTGAAACATGGAAATGTAATTGTAAAAATGTAATTATAAAATGCAACCTCTCGATCGAGAGGATATTTTCTCATTAAAATGTAATTAGGGGTGAAAATTATAAAATGCAACCTCTCGATGGACAACATGTTAACATGAAAATGTAATAATGGGTGACAAATGAAAATGTAATTATAAAATACAACCTCTCAATGAAGAGCATATTGTCACATGAAAATGTAAGTATGGGTGAAAAATGAAAATGTAACAAATTATGTTTTCACGATCAAGAGCATATTTCCATTTTTCATGAGGGCATGGACCAAAAGGTAAAATGTGTTTTTCGTTTTTCACCCAACCTCTCGATCGAGAGGGGTTTTCATGAGGATATTGGTTATTTTGGTAAACCATAAGGGTGCATTTGTGATAAGGTTAATTTATTGACCAAATTTACATCTTATTTTAGATTTTTTTTTTATCTTATTTTTAGGTAATTTTATAAAGTTATTACAACTTTTATAATGCTTTCTAAGTATAAATACATATTTTGTATAATAAAAGAAAAGATGTATTTTGGTCTCAAATTGTTAAAATTTGCACCAATACTCATATTTTCGTCTTGTGCTCATTTCAGGTAATTTAAGAAAAAGGAAGATAAAAGAAAGTTGACCAAAATCCGGGAATAAGCAGAAGACCCATAATATGTTTGGTCAAACTTTGTGTTATTAAGCTTAAATCTTAATTAGTATTATTTAGTAAAAAAAAAAAATACTTGGGCTAAGTTGTAAAATTCGGTCCATTGGTTGAGACCCAAAACCGAATTGGCTTATTCATTAAGGCAAGCCCATTGTGTTGTCTTTTTCTTGAGTTTTTAGCTATAAATAAGCATAGATGGAAAACTAATGAGAGCACTTAGCACTCCTCACTCAGCATGTTTTCATCTCATCTCTTGTTGGAGAGGGAAGTTGGATAAAAAAAAAGGAGAAAAACCAACAATGTTTGGCACAAGCTAGTTCTTCTTTTTCTCGTTGTATGTGCAAGTTGTAGGAAGAGTGTGCATTAGGTTGTTCAGTATAAGGAACACTTCCCTTTTGACTTTTGGCAAGTGGGTAAGCAAGTGTGAGAATATTACTATATATGTACTAAGTTCATGAAATCTTAAAGAGACTACTTCATTTTCTCTCTTTCTCTCTTTCTTTCTTTCTCTCTCCCTTCGTGGTCTTTCTTCTTTTCTTCCTCTCTTTTCTTAGTTACTAATATATTATTTCGAAAATCTTAACCATCAAAGTTAGTCACTAAAATTTCTTTTATTTTGTTCATGCAAGTTTGAAGTTACCATCACCATCATCATCTCTCATTATTGTAAGTTGCCATCAAGGTTCTCTCTAAATTATTTCTAGTTCTTCAAGTTTTCGAGTGCTACTTGTTGTTCGAAAATCTTAAGGATCCCAACTAAGTTCATCGTTTTCACCTTACGTTCACGGAACCTTCATCTTTTATTTTTATCGCATTTTTCTTTAATAGTACCTCAAGATTACTTGTAATATCCTTTTTTTTTTATTAACCTGGATATCCAACCCGCTATGCGAGCTAACTAATCCCAAGGCGACTACCTGCTTCGCGGGTAGTCCGGAGTCACCGCATTTGAACCTCCGTGGCCACAAGGGGATTTTTTTACCCCTCACTGGATTTGAACCTGGGACCTTTGTAATATCCTTGTCCTCGTTTGCTCTCAAGATTACTAATGGTAAACTTGTCCAAAACATTCAACTCAAGAATATTTACGGTAAACTTGTCCGGCTTAATTTAACTCAAGATCACCAATGGTGAACTTGTCCTTGCTTTATAATTCCTAGTCATTTATATTTAGCTTTATTGTTTACGTCTAACTTGGTTATTTTCGTATTTTAATCATTCTCGTTAGCTTATATTTACCTATTTTGGTCAAAATACTTTGTAAAAACCCATTTACAATGGAAGGCTAAAAACCTTGATTTTAGGTGTAAGGTAATAGATTGAGATTAAAGAGATAGATAACACGATTTAAAAGGTGTAATCGACTTTACAACGATAGTTTTATAACTTGTCACGTTTAGATTTTAATACCTCGTAAAAGTGTCTCTAAAGTTAATTGACAACTAACTTTTGGGTATTTAAGCGCTTAACCTTAAAGAGGTTATAAAACGTATTATTTTTCTAAGACAATAATTATCGTTATAAAGCAATTTTTTTATCTAATTATCCATCTCCGGCTCAATTTATCCTTACACCCTAAGCTTGTTCTTCATAAAAGTATTTCTCTCAGTTACCAACCAACAAAACAAATTTTAGTTAATCAAAAATCCTCTCAATTTCGTCCTCTGAAATCAAACCGTTAAAAACCGGGTTTTTCATCTTTAAAACCTTTAACTACTGTTTCTGTGGGAACGATAAATCCGGTACTTTGTACCATTATTACTTGTTACGATACGACAGTATTCCGAGGTGTATACTTGCGCCGAGGAGTATTTTGGTGTTAATTTTAAGGGATAGCAATATCTAACAACAATTTGGTACGGTGACCAGGATAGAACAGAACGGAACAAGCTTGTCCCATGTTTGGTGTAATAAAATGTTGGACTAAGTGGAACACGTGTGGAACAAGGGTGTTCTATCCTACCCCCTAGAACTAAGTAGAACAAGGGTTTCATGACCATTTTACCCTCTAACCTACCACACACACACTCCCTCTCTCTCTCTCTTCTCTCTCTCTCTCTATCTCTTTCCTCTCTCTCTCTCTCCTCTCTCTATCTCTCTCCTCCCTCTCTCTCTCTCTCCCCTTCTCTCTCTTCTCTCTCTCATCTCTCTCTCTCTCCTCCCTCTCTCTCTCTCTCTCCTCTATCTCTCTGTCCTCTCTCTATATCTCTCTCTCCTCTCTCTATCTCTCTCCCACCTCTCTCTCTCTCTCTCTCTCTCTCTCCTCTCTCTATCTCTCTCCTACCTCTCTCTCTCCTCTCTCACTCTCTCTCCCCTTCTCTGTCCTCTCTCTCTCTTCCCTCTCTCTCTATCTCTATCTCTCTCCTCTCTCTCTCTCTCTATATATATATATATATATATATCTGTATATATATATATGGGGGGGGGGTTATTTGGTAAAAAAACACTATCAGCTCATTGGAGGTAAATTGGTCATTCTGTTCTGTTCCGCCATGTCCTGTCCCGTCATATCATGTTTTACCAAACGTGTAACAACTGTTCTGTTCTGACTGTGTACCAAACGCACCCTAAGGGATAATGGTTATATTAGGTATTGAGCTGTCTAAAATGGTTATTTTAATTAATTTCCTAATTAAATATGCATCTAGGATATTTCTAGTAACAATAATCAAATCAATAACTAAAAACGAATTACAAAACTATACAAACAAATCAAGAGAAAAAAACTTAGAACCGGATAACTTACAAAAAGATACAATTAATCAACTTAAATTGGAAACAAATTTGGAAATGGAGATGAAATTTGATTTAGGGGTTTGTGAAAGTGTTAGGATCGAAAGATGTTAGATGTGTAATAAATAATAATTGAAGATAATGGGTTTCCGGAAAAAATAAAATATTTATTGCAGGTAAGGATCGAAGTATCGAACCCAAGACCTTATGAATAGCTCTAATTCAGTCAGCCTAGACCATCTTGCCAAGTCTAGATTTACGTTAGAAACATGGTTTTAAAATATTTCAGAGCAACTTTAAAATCACGCAGGTGCATCTTCAAGACGTCTAATTCTTTTCTCCTTTGCGATAATCAAGTGAGCAGGTGCACATGACCCTGCTAGGTCCTTAGTAGGTCCATGTCTACGAATCAAACTAAACCAGTCGGTTTGGTGTCTTTTGAAACCGAAACCAACAAACCGAACTAAATTTCTGGTACGATCGATCAAGATAATATAGCATAAACCACAAGAGTTGTGACGTAGTGGTTGAGGCCCTGGGGGATGTGGTGGAACATCCCATCTGTTCAGGATTTGAATTCAGACGCACAAAAGAACTATTTATCGGTGCTGATATCTTGCAGTCATAATTTACGGAATTAGTCCAATCATAGCCTGGGACATCCTTCAAAAAAGGGATAACATAGCATAACCTTTTGAAGGATGTCCCAGAGGTTATGCCTAATTGTTAACTTCAAGAACCCATGAGATTAGTATAGATGTAAGAGAAAAGAAAACCATAGTGCCTATAAAATAATAGAGTATGAAATTAGTATAGATGTAAAAGAAAAGAAAACCATAGTGCCTATAAAATAATAGAGTATCCAAAAGTATGTGGGTGTTTTATTATCTGAAATAGGAAAGAATGGGCACTATGTATCTTTTTAAATCTAAGTATAAGTAAATCACTTTGAAACTTATTTGCTTGAATCAAAAAACATCTAAATCTAATCTAATTTTCATCAAAATGCAACTCAAAGCAATTGCCTCCATGTCTGGAATCTAAAAGACTTAAAAAAACTGAAGGCCTTCAGCTTCAAAACATCCTTAAAACGAATCGACCTCCTGTCCTTCAAATCCTTCAATATTTCAAAAACGGAAAACTTAGTTTCTGTATCTATAAGAGCATCTCCAACAGCTTCTTTAAAATAGAGAAAATCACCTTTTTATCCTCTAAACTACGCCAACAGCTTCTCTATCCTATTTTTTAAAATAGAGATTCATGGGAAAATCTCCAAATATAGAGATTTATCTAAAAATCCTAAGAGATGAGAGAGAAATGAGTTTTTTATTCATTCCACCAATTAGAGTTAAATTAATATCATTTTACACACACCACACACACACACACACACACATATATATATATATATATTTTAAAGTATATTGGGATCATAAAATTGTAGAATATTTAAATAATATAAAATTTCTAAAATAAAGAATCTGTTGGAGTTGATTGCAATTTATTTTAGAGATTTTAACTTTTAGTTCTCTATTTTAGAGAAATTATAGAGAAGCTGTTGGAGATGCTCTAAAATACCGAAAAGATCACAAGTGTACGCACACGTACCTTTTTCCACGAAGAACACGAAGACGCCTTCATAAAAAACAGTAGGTGAAAAACGTTATAAATGCTCAATTGTTCCGGTATCAGCAAAATTTGATCCCATGACCTAAAACTGCTTAAAAAATTAGTCGAATTTAGCATATGAAATTAACCCATTGAATGATTTCAACAATCAGATATCCTACATTAAAGGAAACTTATAAAAAAGTGCCAGTTTTATATGAATCTTTACATGGGAAATAAGTCAAATAACTATTTTAGGGCCTGTTTATTAGCAGCTTAATTGAGCTTAATGGGACTCACAGCTTATTCGGTCAGCCATACATGACTGTTTGGTAGTGGCTTAATGATATAGGAAGTGGCTTATTCAGTAAGCTTTTAGAGGGGAGCTTTATGCAGAAAGCCAAGTTTTTTCCAAAGCTTCCCCTCCCAATTAAAAAACAGGCTCCTTCTATCTATGAAAAACCTTCCCAAACAATATTTGGTTGGTTTTTCATTAAGTCCTGTATGCATAAAGTTGTCTGTGTGGATTAATCTGTTTGTAAGATTGGGAAGGTTTTTGTTCGAAATGATTTTTCCATAGATGGAACGCACGTGTTTTTTAATTGGGAGGGGTAGGTTTGGGAAAAACTTGACTTTCTGCATAAAGCTCCCACCTAAAAACTTACTGAATAAGTCACTTTCTATATCATTAAGTCACTATCAATCAGTCATTTATAGCTGACCGAATAAGTTGAGAGTCTCATTAAGCTCATTAAGCTGCTAACAAACAGACTAGTCTCAGATAGATGAATCTTAACACAATCTCCATAGATTCTGACTAAAAAATTGTTAAAAATGTGGAATTAGGAGAAATGGGTTGATACCTTATATAACAAAAAGGACTCAGAATTCTGATGTCACAACAGGGTCATAATCATATGCTTCACCAGCCTTCACAAATCTACCTTTCACGCGCTTTCTAGTATCAGCTCTAGCTTTACGAGAAGCATACCTTATTTGTTTACGAAATCTACACATCACAAAAAACAACAATTCAATAAATAAATAAAAAACCATAAGGGTTGTGGTGTAGTGGTTGAGGCCCTGGGGGATGTGGTGGAATATCCCATCTGTCCAGGGTTCAATTCCAGGCATACACAACAATTGTGGCCACTGAGTTTATCAGTGCTGATTTCTTGCCATCACAATTTGTCGGGATTAGTCGAGGCTTTGGCGGTTGCTGAATGGTTTGGTACAGAATGATTAAGTGGTCGGAATGATTAAGAGGCTCTTATGATATAGTGCAAAATGAAATATAATTGTTTGGTAATTGTTCAGGACGTAATTAGGACTCTTGATAGTTAAGGGAGGTCCAGGATACAAAATGATTCCGACGGTTTTGTAACCATTAAGAGGCAGAATTATTATTTTTGCCAAACAGGATTCACCTCTTAGTGATTCAGATGCTGCCTCTTAATGGAATTGTTAAGAGGTAAACAAGAAAATTCAATAAAAATTCAATCTTTGAAACAAGAATTACTAGTTTTAATCAAGATTTAGAAGGCACATACGTTCTTGTTTTCTTTTTCTCATTGTATCTCATCTTAGCTTTATCTCTTGCTTGTGGGCTAGATTCGAAATTTGACTCCCATGGTGATTCACCTGTGAAGAACATTGGCGATAACCCACAATCTTGATAATCTGCAGCACTACTCTCTCCAGTTATGTTTGATAGCGAAAGGGACATATTATTAGGGACAGTGGGAAAACCCAAATTCATAGCATTCCGATTGCATCCAGGATTCAAAAGCATTCCACCATTCATAGCCTGCATCACATTTGGTGATGACTGAAAAGTGGTGCAATCTTGTTGCCCAGATGATGTTGCCTAAAAAAAGAAGCAATAAAATTTAAATATGATGTAAAACTCTACATCGTTCGTTTAACATTTGAAGAGGGAGCTTCAGGGGAAAAACTCAAAAAAAAAACCCCAAAAACTCCCTGGGAGCCCTCCATCTGGACGGACGGTATGCACAAATGCATACAAGAGATTGAAACTGTTTTTTTTCTCTATGCACAAATGCATGTTACAAATTACCGGTATGCATTTGTGCATACCGTCTAGATGGAGGGATCACAGGGTGTTCTTCAATTTTTCCTTTTTACGTTTTCCCCTGAACCTGACCCAACATTTGAAAATGGAAAAAGATCAAAGAAAAAACCTCAATTGGACTATTTGATTCGGTAACAGATAAGTTTTTCTCCATCACAAGACAATTGAGACCTCCATCTTCAGATGGGTATCTAGTTTGAGCTTGCGGAATACAATTGAACATATCGTAACCATCATCAAAATTCAGTGAAACATCGCCTAAATCAACATTTTCACATAAATCTTCACCTTCATCAAGTCCAAGATTGTTCAAATTAGAGGCATCCTACATTTTGCAAAAACAAAATTTAAATCAAACCCCATGATTTATTTCTAACTTCTAATAAAAAACATGAACCAAAAGATTAATTTACGATACCTCAGTTAGGTTCGATCCTTCATGAAAGAAAGGGTTTGGATCTTTATCAGAAGGTGTCAAGTAGGTTAAATGTGGTTGGATTACCGAAGATGGATTAGCAATCCAAGACTCAAACTTCAGTGACGATGCTAATTCGTTAAGCCTAGAAGCCACTAATCCCATTTGTCCATCGTTATTTCCGTTAACTACAAGATTCTCGTTGACATTTAAATCGGTCAACGGATTGATATTCGAACCTCCATCACAAAACTTAGATAAAATCTTTAAAAATTCTTCATTTGAAGGACACCCAGTATAGGAATTCAGTCCCTCAAGGCTATGAGCTTGCCCTGATGAACATCCATTCTCATTTAAATCACAAGCTTGACACACAAACATTTTATCAAACACTTGGCGTGCGACCGCTGGCTGTGAGTTACACTTATCACAAAGGATCGAACGATGGTGTCTACGTGATAACGAATTTGCAGAATGGACACGATTATCACATTGGAAACATAACTTTGCAGAATCAGATTTACAATAAACCACTGCCCTCAATATCCTACATAGATCACATAAAGCCTCCATAATAAAACCAAAATTCCCTGTTTTTTTTTCTTGATTTTTCTGATAAAAACAATCGGTAGAAATTCAGTTTATGATTTA
This sequence comes from Silybum marianum, assembly GCA_036898165.1. Classification (NCBI taxonomy): domain Eukaryota; kingdom Viridiplantae; phylum Streptophyta; class Magnoliopsida; order Asterales; family Asteraceae; genus Silybum; species Silybum marianum. The sequence goes on along the minus strand of CM072540.1, from coordinate 4,732,860 downwards.
TGATCTTCAAGATCTTGAACAACAGATAAAAGAAATTAGAACTTACAATCGATCAAAAATGGAGCCGAATTTCCACCGGTTATTTGATAAATAACACATTTTAAGTAATGATGAAAAGAATTAACCATCTCTAAATAGATCTTTTTTCCATGAAAAAGAATTAAATCAAAAGGTTTTGATTATGATCATGATCATGAAATGGGTTTAGTTTGTTATGATCGTAAATCATTTGGTTTTCTATATGAAGGAAAATTAACACAATGAGATTTTTGATTGATACTGAAATGGAAGAAGGTGTGAAAGTGTAGTTTGTTCATATTTATTCACAAAACCTCCGAGTTAATGGGTAATTGACACGTGGACAATGCGGGGCCCAATAGAGTGACATGGCATTTGAAAAGATCTGCCCTTTTACTTGCTCTTTTAGTGACGTCATGCGTAAATAAGTGTGACGTATAAGGGTATTTTCGTACGATAAAGAATGGGCCACAACAGAACTGACACGTCATCCGATAAAAGTGTTATTGTTGAAGTTATTAAACAAATTTTGCTTGTGAATTTAACAAACAAAAATAATTTCATCCGATAAATGTTGACGATTTTAAATGAAATACAATTTTAGTAATGTATAAATATTATATTTCTAATTAATCAAAAGACAATTTTATTTTTAAAAATATAGAGAGAAATTTACTTCATCTTGTAGAATGGAAAATGAAATATTATTTTTGACAGTAAATACTTATTTTAAGACAAACTATAATAGAAATACCGACGAATCAGTGGAAACGCTAGAATATTGTCTTGTGGGATGCAAGTTTGCATCTGAAATTTGGGAGTTATTTCGATCATGGTGGTATATTGACGACATCTTGGGTAATACAGTGTGCAAAATTGTTAATCATCCAGGTGCTTGTTCGTTCTCCCCTTGGCTCCAAAGGATATGGCAAGCCTCCGTATGGACTTACTCTCTATCTTGTTTGGGGTCACCGCTTATAACGTGGTTTTTCGCGGTAAGTTACTCTCAAACGAGGCCTTGTTTGTGGCTATTAGAGTTCGAGTGTTCGATTGGATCTCGAGACGTTCGCTTAAGGAGTAATTGAACTGAGAGTAGTGGATCGTGGGACCGCAACTTATACATTCCATCTCGTAATGTTTCTCTGGTCTCCTCTCCTAACTTCACGTTCATTGTTTGACAAAAATAAGGTGACTTATAAGTGACCTTATTTTCTAAGTATATGTTTGACAAACTAGCTTATGACTTATAAGCTAACTTATTGATAAGGTAGTAGAAAGTAACTTATTGAACTTTTTATCATTTTCTTTTAATTATACCCCTAATTAATATTATTTTGAATTTTAATTGTAATTATAAATTAATATCAATATTATTTTTATTTTATTAAATAATTTTAATTATTATTAATTAATTATTAATCATAAATTAATAATTCATTTTAATTTTAAATTATTCACTAATATTAAGTAAATGTTATTTAAAATTATTACTAATACTTTTTGAAAAATTACTAATCAATTAAAATGTGGTTGATTAATTATTCATGTATTATGTTACTTAAAATCATAAACTAAAATAATTTTTTTCTAAACTTTATTTTAACAAAATCAAAATTTATAATATATATGATAATCAATTTAATTTTTGTAAATAAATGTATTATATTATTTAATTTTTACTATCTTCTTTGAATTAATATATTATCTTATTAAATACTTATTTTAATTAATTATAAGTGACTAATATTTTAAGATGTCATTTTTGGTCATTTTAAATGTTGATCAACTAGTTTTTTCTAAACGTGACTTGTTCATCAGCTACCTTATAAGTCATCAGCTACCTTACCAGCCATCAGCTAGCTTATCAGCTAGTTTGCCAAACATAGCCTTAGTCTTTTTATTGTATCTTTGTCTTGTTTTCGCTTCGTTTGTTCCTTGTTTCGTTTGGCCTCTGCATCTCGCAGTGGCCTTGTCTTGTTGTTTTTTTTGACTCTTTAGCCTTTTAATAAATTTGCTGCCTTTCAAAAAAAAATAGAAATATCGACACTTATTTTGTCGTCAAACATGGTCTAAATATCGAGAAGGGAAAAATAGAGTTCATTAGTTATTAGAAAATTCACTATGATATTTGAAGAACAAGAAACCATGATAAACATCAGAGTCGTTCCTAAGGTTTTTGATGTCTTATACGGAAATGCTAAAAGAATGCCTCTATGCCTATTTTTTTTAAGCGAAACGACGAAACCTAGTCAAGTTAGGTGCATGATAAAAGGATAAAACCTAGATCAAGATCATGCTTCCTTTCATTTTCCAGTTTTTCCTTTCCACATTGAAAGTTTGAAATTATGACAATAGAACCTTAACCTCAATGTATGGAAATGGAACTTAAAAGACAAGTGGTTAAATGGTTAATTATAATTAGTCTTAACTAAAATAGTAAATTACAAGTTAGTTAGTACAAAGACGAAAGTCTAAATCTAATATGGTTTTTAAAGAGTTTGGAACCTAGTCAAGTTAGGTGCATGATAAAGGGATAAAACCTAGATCAAGATCATGCTTCCCTTCTTTTTCCAGTTTTTCCTTTCCACATTGAAAATTTGAAATTATCACAAAAGAACACTAACTTCAATGTATGGAACTTCAAAAAGACAAGTGGTTAAATGGTTAATTATAATTAGTCCTAACTAATATTGTAAATTACAAGTTAGTTAGTCCAATGACGAAAGTTTAAATCTAATGCGGTAATGCCAAATCTCAAAGTAAAGAAAAGTAAAAAAAAAACAATGAACAAGTGCCCAATAATGCATTGCAAAGAACAAGTGTCCAATAATGCAATATCACAATATCTTGTTATTGTTGTGCAACGTACTCCAATTGTGCTTGTGTTGATACAGTGATATGCTCATATGCATTACAAACATCAATTTACAAATTTCAATATGCAAGACTAGTGTTGCAAATGAATAGCACGAACACGAATGAAGGCTTGTTGTATTCGTTCGTTTAATTTAACTGAACAAACAAACGCATACGAACGGTAAACAAACGGAATTTTTTGTATTCTTTTTCGTTCGTAGAGAAATGTATTCGTTAATGTTTTTTTTACGGTGCTAAACGAACATAAATGAACGAACTTTAATAAATATAAGTGAGTATAAACAAACAGTTACAAATGAACAAAAAACAACCGGTATTACTTCTCATTTCATGCCTCTAAAATTACATAACAAAAGTAAAATCGGTTAAATTTATGGGGAACAAAAAAGGAATTCTGAATTTTTTAGTTTAATTACTGATTTTACATACTAATGTCAAGGGAAAAGATTCAGAGAGAACATTGAAAAAGAAAACCTCCGGATAACCACGAGAAAACGGATGAAAAAATATATCAAATGGATTTCAAATTATAGATAATAAAGTGATCGTTTTTTTGTTCAATTCGTTTCGCTCCAATTTTTGTTATATTTCATCGATTTTCGATTTAAATTATGTTCATTTACAGCTCTATGCAAATGTTGATGACAATTTGATGCCCCTTTGGGATTTGATGGGTTGTAGGTGGCCACCCTGATAAACATATGTAAAAATTGAAAGATAATCGTAAAATAGATGGAAATATATCGTTCAACCATGATTGAAACACACATAAAATGTCGTGAAAATCAACTTCAGTCTTCATGAACTTTTAAACGAAGAATTATATAGTTTTATTGTTTGTGCAACTTTTTTACTAATATTATTTATTGTGGGTTCAAAAAACTGATCAACATGGCCAACCCAACCCGGAAAACCTAAAAAAATTTAAATCTGAGGTAACCCGACGTGTAATTGATACAAAATTAGGCTAAACTGCATCTATTGAGTTGGGTTAGGGTCATTTGAACTCAAGTCACCCTGATGAACCCGATGTCTTTCTATACCATGGATTTAATATGATTATTAAGTTCTTGATTAATATATGTACATTAGACATTAGACCAACTTGTAAGTAACTATATTCAAAATTATATTACAATTTCAACTGTAAATTTTCTTTCTTATTTGCATGAAGCTTCAACTTTTTTTACTGTATGTTTCCATGTTGATTTTACTTCATTTAAACATAAATGCTTAGTTAGATTGTAAAATGATGTACCAAAAAGTTTCAACCTGATCATCTCGACCAACCTAGCCAACCCACACGTTTTGGGTTAAGTTGGGTTGTAGTATTGCTTGGGTTGAGTTGAATTGAGATTTTTTAAACCACATACATTAGGTTAGTTGTTCAAATGCATTCGACCCATTCCATCATGTACTACCCTATTAATATTTTGTTAAACTATTAATATTTTGTTAAACTATTAATATTAATAATTTGTTATTTTTGAAAAAATAGTGAAAGTATAATTTGACGATTTATGATTTAGTACATACATAATTATACTAGTTGTGTACCCACTTCAAATACAATGGGACGCAGCTTAAGTAGTTATTGTTAAAATTTAAGAGGTACAAACTTATAGGCATAATGCACAATCATATAGAGCACCACCATTCTGATCCCACGTCCCCTTAAACCCCTTAAATTTGGATTAAACCCGATTTTCTCTCCACTTCATCGGCTAACTTCCTCCCCACGATGAAATTCCGATTTCTGGTCTCTTTATATGAAACCCTGCTAGCTTATTTTTTAATTCTTCCAATTCATATGTTGCAAAGTTAGCTCCTCCTTAGGGGTGTTGTTAAGAAATTGAAGAGAGAAACAAAGTAGAAAGAGAAATATTCAAGAAATTGGGAAACCAAATTTTATTCACTCTTATTAAACCATACAGAAAAGATCCCAACTATATGTTGGAAGTAAACAATACAAGCTAACAAACTTTATCTAACTAACTAATTAATACCACAACTAACAAATCTCCACCTTGACTTAAATTTCAAAAAACTTTACTTCCAACTATCAATTTTTAGGATATCTAAACAATGCCTAAACTTGTTCAAAGGAACGGGTTTCGTAAGTGCATCAGCCGGATTGTTCTTAGTCCTCACTTTCTTCACTTTACTTCTCCTTTCCGAACGTATAAAGTGATAATGAACATCTATATGTTTCGTTCTCTCATGATGCACCTGATCTTTGGCAAGACAAATAGCACTCAGGCTGTCACAAAACACCACAGCTTGATCTTGATGAAAGCTGAGATCTCCAAGCAAACCTTTCAGCCAAATACCTTCTTTTGCAACCTCCGTAAGAGCCATATATTCAGCCTCTGCTGTGGACAAAGCAACAGATGGCTGTAATGTCGCTTTCCAGCTCACTAAGCATCTCCAACAGTGAACACATACCCCGTTAATGACCTCCATGTGTCAAGGTCAACTGCGTAATCAGAATCAGAAAATCTAGCCACCACACTCTCTTTTTCTCCTCCATAAATGAGGCCCACATCAGTTGTCCCTTTGAGGTAAAAAAATATTCGTTTCACCGCAACCCAATGTTCTTTTCCTGGATAAGACATGTAGCGTGAAAAAACACTAACAGCATGAGCTATGTCCGGCCTAGTGCAGACCATGACATACATAAGACTTCCTACCGCACTTGAATAAGAAATTTGCTCATATACTCCACCTCAGCCTATGTTTGAGGAGCTAAAGCTACCGATGATCTGAAATTTGTCGATGACGGTGTGTTCAAAGGCTTTGGCAAAAGCATTCCAAACCGAGAAAGTATCTTCAAAATGTAACTTTTCTGCGACAAGAAAAGTTTACGTCTAGATCTATCTCGGATAATCTCCATCCCGAGAATCTTTTGAGCAGCCCCCAAATCTTTCATGTCAAACTCAGAATTAAGAAGTCTTTTTAACTTCTTAATTTCAGCCATGTCACGAGCCGCTACCAACATATCGTCCATATAGAGTAGTAGATACAATGTGACCCATCAGCACCCCTCTTATGATATATACAACAATCATAAGGACTTCTACTAAAGCCATGACTCACCATAAAGTTGTCAAAACGTTTGTACCATTGTCTTGGGGATTGTTTTAACCCGTAAAACGATTTATTGAGTTTACAAACATAGTTTTCTTTACCTTGAGCTACAAAATCCTTCGGTTGACTCATATAAATTTCCTTTTCAAGCTCACCATGTAGGAACGCCGTTTTTACGTCCAATTGTTCCAACTCCAGATTTGCTTGTGCTACTAGTGCCAACAACACCCGAATGGATGTATGACGCACCACCGGAGATAAAATGTCATTATAATCAACCCCTTGCTCTTGGCTATAACCTCTAGCCACCAAACGAGCCTTGTATCTCACATTTTCAGCTCCTGGCAGCCCTGTTTTACGCTTAAAAATCCACTTACAACTCACAACTTTTCTTCCTTGAGGTAACTTCACTAAATCCCAAGTTCTATTCTTGTGAAGGGATTCCATCTATTCACTCATGGTTGTTATCCATACATCAGCCTCTTGAGTTGTGATTGCTTCTTTGTAAGTAGACGGCTCAAAGAACTCCACTTCTTCAGCAACTTGAAAAGCATAGGCCACCATGTCATCAAAACCATATCGACTTGGTCTACCGAGTTGTCTTCGAGGCTTATCTAAAGCTATGGATCGAAACTCAACATGTTGGTGCTGATTTTCGGGCATAACCGACTCGTTTTGAGTTGATCTACTAGGCTGTCCAACATTTTGTGTCGAGCTACTGGGCTGTCCAGCAACATTCTCACCTTCATCGGAGCCATTTAACTCGTATTCCACCTGTTCGGACACACCCTCATCTTGGACTCTTGGAGTAGATGAATTACTCACGCCACGTAACATACTTTACTCATCAAACATTATGTCACGACCGAGAAGCACCTTCTTTTTATCAAGAGACCAAATTCGATATCCCTTTACTCCAGTTCCGTATCTCATAAACAACCCCTTCTTTGATCTCGGTTCCAATTTCCCTTCACTAACATGATAATACTGTTGGTCCCAATAAGGGTCTACAAGAGTTAAATATTAAGTAAACAGTTTGTAGAAGGGGGGGTTGAATACAAACACACAGATTTTGGTTTTTAAATGAGTTTATAGATTATAAACTAATTTACAGTTACAAGCGGAATTAGAACAAGTTCAAAACCTATTCTATTGTAACTTAAGAAACACACAGTTTGATGCACAAGAGGAAGGAAGAAAGAATACAGAAGGTATAGGCTAGAAAGAAGCATGCATTAAGATGAAGAAGATATCTCCATTTTATTTATACCCGTTTGCATTTAATGCAAGACAAAAGGTATATGCCACGTGTCAAGCTTGGATAGGAAGCTTGTCCTTGCTAATAAGACAGCCATGCTTTTGGCCGAATATGAACAGTACCGTATCAGATATGATGGGGACATAAGAAACAAGTCGTACGTCCTTTTCTGACATGGTTCTAGGTTTGACTTTTGTGCATCGAGGATAAGATCAATCTTTAGTCTTGCAGAGGAAGCTTCATTTGATCGCTGATACTGAATTTTCAAGGATGAACTTCAGTGTTGCTGAGGCTTCACAAGACTTCACATTTTGAGTAGATAATCGCTGCTATCGCTGAACCGCTTCAGGTCACATAGCTGATCATCTCTTTCTTCAGCTTTGGTCTTCGACTTTCGCTGAATGGTCTTTTGGTGTGATAGCTGATCTTCAGGTCTTCAGAGATAAGCTTGTTGTTCCTTGATCTTCAGCGATCGCTGATGGTAATCAGCGTATGCTATCGCTGAATTTGAACAAAAGCTTAACTAAGGAATTTCACTAAGTATATTAAGGAATCATATTCAAATCATAGAGAGGAGTTATGATCAACAATCTCCCCCTGTTTGATTATGATTAAGTAACATAGGAAAATTGCTTTAAGTACTAATCTGTAAGGTCTTTTTCAGCTAGTCTACTAACTGAATTGAGTTTCATTTATAAGAATATGAAAGCACAATTTTTACAAGTAAATAAGCTTAAAGTACATTCACTGATTGAATTTTCAGAGTGAAAGATCAGTGAGTGAAAGATACTTTAGAGAAAGTAGAACTCTTATGTTCATTTATCCCTTTTACTGTTTTCAGGGATCTTTTCAGTACTAGGATGGAGTAAAGTACTCTGATTGAATTTCATTAAATATAATCTGAAGAAATTACAGAGAAATGAAATTACAAATAAAAGTAAAGTACTTGTACACTGAAGAATTATTACAAAGGAAATAGAAATCTATAACTAGTCAGAGATATTCTCGTTTCGTCTTTGTAACTCATTCTCATAAAGGATCTTTTGTCGATTCATCAGAGGGGTATCTGACCAGCAGCGCCAAAGCATGATCTTTATGAGAGAGGATGGGGCCTTGTGAATTTCTTGGTTTCTGAAGAGTCCTAAGAATCCTTCATTATCCAAGAATACCATACCAAGTTCAGGCAGTGAGATGATTTCATCTTCTTCATATCTTCGGTCTTGAGGGAGAGAGAGGTACAAAGCATTGATATATCAGGGAGCTCAAGATGACCAAGAATGCTTTGATAATCAAATTTAGTTTCATGCTCATTCTTCGTACTTGAACTTCCTTCAGCAGTTGATCTTTTCTTCTTAGATGATTCAGGGAGAGGGGGAACTTGCACATGCTGTGACATTCTTTGCAGCAACTGATTCAACTCATCTTCTACCACATTCTTGAACTTGGATTTGGATCCCTGAATGGCATATCTGATTTCGTGCCATTCAGTGTATCCATATAATCTTAAGAATTTTGCTTCTTCTCTCTCTGTTCTGGATGACCTTGTCATTCTTACATATACCTTTGGACCATCTCTGTTGGAGTGTCGCCCTTGGATAGTTGCGTGAATGATTTTGGCATCAGATCTTCGAAAGTTCAGTATCTCCGTGCACCAATTCAGTTCTTTGTCTTTCTGAGTTGTGGCTTCAGTGGTTAGGTGCAGTGAGAATCTTCTGTTGAGCGAGCATGGGATCTACATTCAGGTTTTCTTGTGCAAGTTCTTTCTGAGCAAGAGCTGCAGCGAGCCGTTCACTCTTTTCCAATTGTTCTTTGGCCGCTTTGTCTCTTGCTGAGTCTTCCCTGAGAATCTTCTTTGCTAAAACAAGATCATTCTCTGTTTGCTTTATTTCTTCATCTCTGATTCTTTGTGCCACAGAAAGTAGAATTCATCTACCATCCTTATTGGTACGGCTTCAATGGGTTCAGCTTCAGACACCCTTATTCTTCTAGCCTCGAATTCCCTAAGGAATTTTATTCGCCTTTCTTCTTCTTCAGGCTCGCTTATGATCGGCTTTTGAACGCGACGCCTGTGAATAAGGCCTTCTTCTTCTTCTTCTTCAGAGTCAGCTTCCACTATGTACATGAACTGCTCTTCAGAAGAAGGTTCCCTCCTTGTGGATGAGTCCTTTGGGGGACGGGGATCACTGAGGGAAGGAGAGAAAGAAGGAGATTTATCAGAGAGAGGGTTTGAAGGAGGAGAGGTTATATAGGGGGTTTCAGAGAGAGGAGTAATATAAGGGATAAGCTGAAGAGATACATGGTCAGCGGTCTCCCCCTCTGTTTGTGGGATTGGGGCATCAAGATCAACCACTTTATGTGATCCTTTGCCTGAGGGACCAGATCCGTCCCCCAAGGGCTCTAGCTGAGATGTGCCTGGCCTGGACATTCTGAAATGTTCCATTGCAAATCCCAAGTCATCTTCATCATAATCATCACCAAAGTGAGGGATGCATTCCTCTTCTTCTTCTTCTTCATCATCCTCTTCATCATCATCATCATCACCAATCCTTGCAGCGAAGGAAGGTTCTGGTCTTTGGATGTAAGGAGAGATCCTTTCATCAGGGAACCTCCGGTTGTGCTCGCCGATTATTTCTTCAGCGAACTCTTTGGCCACCTTCTCCCCCTCAATGTTATCATGGGGCAGAACGTGGAACATCATAGTGCGAACATTTGTTTGCACGTCCTGAAGAATGGTTCGATCAGCATTAGCAAATGAGGGACCAACTCCACTGAGCCTTGAGAGAGTCTGCATCACTTCAGTCTGAGCCTTTTGAATAGACTCGAGGACAGCGGCTTGAGCGTCGACCTTTTGCTCAATGTTGATGAGGGATTAGCGAAGGTCCTTGTGCTCGTCCTTTAGATACTGAACGTCAGACACCAGGTTGCTGACGTTCGTCTTCATTCCAGGATTACCAGCGACCTGCCAGAAGATTAACTCAGCTGAAGTTTGCAGCGAGTCCACCCTTGCCCTGGTGAGAGCACATTCATTGACTAAATAGTCAATGGCAGGGAATGTGGGACCAGGTAGAGACACAAGAGGTAACTCAGTGACTCTGGGAGGAAGCTTGGGGTCTTGGTTCTCCATCTTGACATCCCTGAGCTTTTTAGCACTGGGAAGGCGCTGAGGAGGCTTCATCGCCGTCTTCGAAGTGGTGGTGGTGGTTGTTGTTGCTGAGTAGACAGGAGCAGTGCAGCAGTTGATGACATTGACAAAGAGTTAAGAAATGAATCCGGATCAGATGATGGATGAAACATAGCATTATTTTCCTTGAGAATATCATGAGGATTATTCTCAGGGACTACTTTTGCAGAGGTAGTATCCTGATGATCATTGACCAGTGTCTTAGAGTATCTGAAATAGACACTCTGAGGTCCTTTGATATTGGCTTTCCAAAACTTAGATTGCCTAAACAATACTGAGGTTTGGACGGCGTGCATTTCAGCATCATCAGGGATAAGGACAACTATCGCTGAGTCACTTGCTGATGTGAGGACCAAAGAAGTAGAGATGGAAGAGGTAGAGAAGGCAGTGAGAGTAGTACCTGATCCAGCTTCAGCAGAGCTGGCTAAAACACCTTCAGAGACCTTAGTCACTGATGGTGGTGGTAGTGCTGATGAAGCTTCAACGGCAGCAGAAACCGTTGGAGTGGCTGTGGATGAGGGTGGTGTTTGTAGTACACCAAAATCAGAGAGGATGGTCTGTTGAGATACCACCTTTTTGGGCTTCTTTGAGGCGATGGTCTTCTTATGACCATCAGTTGGGGTTTTCCTCTTAGAAGCAGCAGTGCCTTGGGTACTCACTGAGGGGATGGGCAGCGAGGAGGTCACTGAAAGAGGTGCTCCTATTAGTTGCAACATGTAGGGAGTGAGAGGAGCATCACCTAGACGTTCCTCAAGATCCAGCAACTTCTTCCCTACCATAGAGAAGGCAAAGTCACCGACTTTCGGGTAGCTCTCCCTGAAAGCCTCTTCAAGTATGGTGGAGAAGAAACGGGGGTAAGGGATTACGGTGTGTCTGGTATTGGTGTTGAGGCGGCTACACATATCGCTGAAGATGTAGTCAGCATAGTTCAGAGGATGACCTGTGCAGAGAGAATAGGCAAGGTCTTGAAAATGCTTGCTCGCCTGATCATGGGAGCCAACTTTGGACCCCAGGCATTGAATGACCTGGGTGAAAATGTACTGTCATTGAGCAGGGAGTCGCTTCTTTTCCAGCTTTGAACCCACCGTCTTCACTGAGGGGTTCTCCCATTTGTAGCCAATGGAGTCCAAGAAACCATCTATATGCTGCTTAGTTGGTTCAGCACCCCATTGCACACCCTTCTGTCGTTGAGGGAGTCTTAGCGCCTTGCGTACGAACCCCGCTGTGAACGAGAAGAAGCCAAGTTCAGGGATTGTGAAGGCAATAGCAGGGAGGACAGTGCCCTTGTCCGTTTTCAGAGTGGTACATTGCGCCATGTACCAGAGAGCCTGAAGGTGAGAGGTAATGCCCACTGGGTTGTGGACGAAGGCATACATTAGAGGGCATGCCTTGAGGAAGGTTGCAGCGTCCTTGAACTGAGGGCGTTCAGAGGGAATGTCCATTAATGCAATATAATTGCATGCAGCGCGAATTGGCAGTTTGGTGCAGCGACCAACTGGTTTTCAGCAGCAGTAGTTTCAGCGATGTTGGAAGCAGAGGCCATTTCTGTAGGAAAAATGGCAACACCAAAGAGATAAATCATGGTTTTAATACATGAACGTATAAATCAGAGTTTTGGTATTAAAAAGTACCAAGTTTAAGATTAAAGAAACAAGTATTTTGATGAACAATATCAAAATGCTGTTGGTAATAAAAGGCAATAACAAATTAAAAAAATAAAAAAATCTTCTGTTCTAAGAACAGGGTTTTGAAAGTATAGAATTTATTTTCACTCTGAAAGCAAGATTTTATCGATTTTTAAGAATGAAATAGGTAAGAAAGGTGAAACGAGATGTTTCCAGTTCTTAAGTTTTAGGTTTTGATCAAACCTTAGTCGAGTGAAGGAGAAAAACGCACAAGTGCGTGTTCTTGGTGTTCTTGGAGAAAACTTGAAGATTCGAAGGTTTCTTTTGCCTTTAGGAAAGTTATAAAAGCGGAAGGAAGCAAGTAACGCAAAAGAAGTGCTTAAATAGCAAGAGGAGAGAGAAAGGAGGCTAAACGACGGTTTTAGCTTTTTGAAAAAGAAATGATGACCTGGCGCACGTTCCAAGAAAGGAGTTTGAATGAAAACGTCGTGATCCGTCGTGTGTTAGAAAAAGGTCTGACGTGTCCTTTTCTTAATTTTAAAAGATTTTAATGATAGTTATCCATAAGGAATGAATATCATTAATATTTTTAAAACACTTCATCAAAAATAATAAAGGATTATCAGTGATGGGTTTTCTTTTTAAGAATCAGGGAGAAAGAAAATAATTCCTGAGTGAGAGGACACAGATATCACTGAATCAGAGTTCAGCGAATGGAGAGATTGAAGGCTTTTCTTTGTATCACTGAATTTGTTGTTCACTGAATAAATACTTTATTCAGCGTTCAACATACCAAGTTCGCTGATAAGTAGATTGAATCTAGTCTCATCAAGAGGCTTGGTGAAGAGATTAGCGAGCTGATATTCAGTAGGAACAAAATGAAGTTCAACTTCACCATTCATCACATGATCTCTGATAAAATGATATCGGATCTCAATGTGCTTGGTTTTTGAATGAAGTACAGGGTTGTTAGCGATTGCAATAGCACTAGTGCTATCACAATATATAGGGATCTTAGAGAGCTTTAGATCGTAGTCTCTGAGTTGATTTCTCATCCAAAGGATTTGAGCACAACAACTACCAGCGGCTACGTATTCAGCTTCAGCGGTGGAAGTGGACACTGAGGTTTGCTTTTTTACTTGTCCAACTTATTAACTTACCACCTAGTAGATGACACCCAACAGTGGTGCTTTTCCTATCAATTTTACAACCTGCAAAATCACTGTCAGAGTAACCAATGAGATCAAATCCTGAACCTTTGGGATACCAAAGGCCTAGATTTGGAGTTCCTTTCAGGTATCTGAAGATTCGCTTTACAGCGATGAGATGGAATTCCTTTGGCTCAGCTTGATACCGAGCGCAGAGACATGTGGAGTACATATGTCGGGTCTACTTGCTGTAAGATATAGCAGAGATCCAATCATCCCTCGATAGGCAGTGACATTGACTGGTTTCCCATTAAGGTCCTTGTTCAGAGTCAGAGGAGGTGCCATGGGGGTCTTCATTGCTGAGCATTGATTCATGTCAAACTTGTTCAGCATGTCTTTAACATATTTGCTTTGACTACTGAAGATACCTTTATCAGATTGCTTTATCTGCAAGCCTAGAAAATATGTTAGTTCACCCATCATACTCATTTTATATTGTTTCTTCATTCTTTCAGCGAAACGAGTGCAAAGCTTGGGTCTTGTGGAACCAAAGATAATGTCATCAACATATATCTGAGCGAGAATAGTATGACCTTTATATTTTCTCAAAAACAGGGTTTGGTCAATTTTTCCACGAACAAAATTTTCTTTAAGAAGAAATTTAGAAAGGATATCATACCAAGCTCTAGGAGCTTATTTTAACCCGTAAAGAGCTTTTTCAAGTTTAAAAACATAACCAGGATGGTTAGGGTCTGAGAAACCAGGGGGTTGTTCAACATAAACTTCCTCGCTGAGTTTTCCATTTAGAAAAGCACTTTTAACATCCATCTGAAAAACTTTGAAGTCTTTATGGGCAGCATAAGCTAAAAAGAGTCTTATGGCTTCTAAACGAGCAACAGGTGCAAAGGTTTCGTCATAGTCAATTCCTTCTTCCTGTCTATAACCTTGAGCAACAAGTCTAGCCTTATTGCGAATTATAGTCCCGTTTTCATCTAGCTTATTTCTGAAAACCCATTTGGTTCCTATAACAGTTTTATCAGAGGGTATTGGAACAAGATTCCAAACTTTGTTTCTACGAAATTCAGTTAGTTCTTCTTGCATAGCTGAAACCCAGCTAGGAACAGAGATAGCTTCATCTATCTTCTCAGGTTCAGAGAGAGAGAGATGAAATTAACATAAAGACAAATATTACCTGTGCCTCTACGTGTTTTGATACCTGCAGTGGGATCACCAATAATTTGATTTATTGGATGATTTGCAGTCCATCGCTGAGCTGGTGGTGTAGGAGAGAGATCAACGGCGGATTCAGCGACTTGTTCTTCAGTTTCTGGATTAGGACCTGTTTCAGCGACTGGTTCTTCATTCAAAATCAAATCAGGCGATTGATTTTCAGAGATAGTTTGGTTGTTCACAGAGGAATTTCCAAGAGAGATATCAGCAGCAGGAATCTGATTGAGAGGAGTAATATTCATCCCTGATGATGGTTGATTATTACTTGTTGGATTTACATGGATCTCATCATCACAAGCTTCAGCAGGAGGTTGATTGCTGAAGTATGTTTCAGGTTCCCCATAATGAGATTTCATCCAAGCATTCAATTCTTCATCATCATCAAGATTATGAGAAGGATGAATGGGACGAGATTCATCAAAGTTGACATGCATAGATTCTTCAACATGTTGTCTTCTTTTGTTGAATACTCTGAAAGACTTAGATAAAGAGGAGTATCCAAGAAATATACCATCATCATCCTTGGGATCGAATTTACCCAAATGATCTCTGTCATTCAGAATGTAACATATACATCCAAAACTGTGAAGATATTTCAGAGTGGGTCTTCTCCCATGAAATAATTCATAGGAAGTCTTCTTGAATCGCTTAACAATCAGGGATCGATTCTGAGTAAAGCACGCTGTATTGACAGCCTCAGCCCAGAATTGAGTTGGAAGACGCGATTCGCTGAGCATTGAGCAAGCTGCTTCGATTATAGTTCGATTTCTTCTTTCAGCAACACCGTTTTGCTGAGGAGTTCTCACTAAAGAGAAGTTGTGAGAGATGCCTTTTTCTTCAAAGAAATTAACCAAGGTACTGTTTTTGAATTCAGTACCATGATCACTTCTTATGGAGAGAACAAGTAAGTTGTTCAGAACTTCCATCCTTTTGATAAAAGAGATTATCATTTCAGGGGTATCACTTTTGAATCGTAAGAAAAATACCCAGGTATATCTAGAGTATTCATCAACAATAACTAAAGTGTATTTCTTTCCGGATATAGATTGGACATTTACAGGTCCAAAGAGATCCATGTGGAGTAGCTGAAGAGGAGCGGTCACTGAAGAAATTTGCTTTGACCTGAAGGAGGCTTTAGTCAGCTTTCCCTTTTCACACGCTGAACAAAGAGATTCTTTGTAAAGGTATGATTTGGAGGTCTCTGACTAGATCTTTTTGAGACAATTCGTTTATTGTCTTAAAGTTGAGATGAGAGAGTCTTTTATGCCATAACCAGTTTACATCTGAGGATGCTCGAGAGATAAAGCACATGTTCTCAGAGTGAGAGCTATTCATATTAATAACATAAACGTTTTCAACTCTTTTGCTAGAGAGGGCAAGCTTATCATTGAAGTCAGTGACAGCACATCTATTCTTTAAAAATAGAACTCTGAAGTCTTTGTCACATAACTGACTAACACTTAAGAGATTGTGTTTCAGTCCTTCAACGTAGGCAACACGATTAAACGAGGTAGCTCCGTTGGACAGAATTCCATAACCTTTAGTGTATCCTTGGCCATTTCCACCAAAGGTCAATGAAGGACCAACTTCTTCCTTGTAGTCAGAGAGCAGAGATTTTCTGCCTGTCATATGCCTTGAGCATCCGCTATCGAGATACCAGATACATTTGGCACTCTGCATACAACAAAAGGATTAATTATTTGAAGGTACCCATATTACTATGGGTCCTGCTTTGTTAGTGGAAGGAGTGGCGGATGAGCTATTAGCTGAAGAGCTCTCTTCAGTGGATATCTTCACCTTTGGTTTTGCAACCTTGGTGGATTTCACTCTCGCTGATTTATCAGCTTGAGCTACTTTCTTTCCATTAGCTAGCTTATCAGCTCTAGTAGCATTTGGACACTTACTTGCAATGTGGGTTGTTTCACCATAGTGAAAACACTTCCTATATTTATAAGGTTTAGAATTCAGAGAGGAAAGAGAAGAGACAGGAACCTTTTCAGGGAAAGGACCAAGAATTCCTTTTTCCATAGTCCTTGGAGGTATTACTACCTTTTCAGGGGTAGGAGTGAGATCAATCTTAATTCTGGGAGTTGGTCTCTGAGAGAAGTCAGAGATCTTCTTCCTAGATTTAGAACTGCTCTCTGAGACTTTCTTGCTCTTATTCTGAGCAATCTTATTCTTAGGAACTTGGTCAAGAAACTTGTTCTCGATCACTTTCTTAGAATTAGACAAAGGAACCTTCTCTTTTAAAAGAGAGGAAGAAGTTGAAGAAGAAGGATCAGGGATCGAAGAGACAAACATTCCAAATTTGAGCATGGAACGGTTACTCCCTGATTCCTCTTTTTCAGAGTTAAAGCCTAACCCACTTCTTGTTTTCTAGGGATTTGGGCATTGATGATCTTATTGACCTTTTCAGAAGCCTTACACCATCCTTCGATGGTTGCCTTTCAGATATAAGATCAATAATGGCCTTTTCCCTATCAGCAATAGCTTGCTGCTTCTCGATGCTAATAGTTTGGTTTGCAAAGACTTGGTCTTTCAGGGATTCTTCAATCTTAGAAAGTTCTTTGATTTTAAGATGACAATTTTTTAATTGTTCAGATAAATCAGTTTATTTTTTCAGCTTTAATCTTTCCATTTAAAGCATTGTAGAAGTCAACAGTCATAGCATCAAGGGCTGACAAGTTATCACTTTCAGAGATAACAGTAGTAGAGGGGATGAATACCTGAGTGGAAGGAGACTCAGAGGAAGAAGTGTCAGTAGCTTCTTCAGCGTCCTCGATTCTTGCCATTAGACATAGGAAAACAAGATCTTCTTGATCAGACCTAGACTTTTCAGAGGTCTTAGCCCAATCATATTCAGCATCCCAGTCTACTTCTTCAGCGATTAGACCTTTGCCTTTATGTTGGTTCTTCTTCAGATCTTGGTATTTGTTTTTGAGTTTCAAATACTTCTCCTTTTTATCAGAGGTTTGGGAGGTGGTAGGTGCAGCAACTTTCTTTGATCGACAATCGCTGGAGAAGTGACCCTTTCGCTGACAGTTAAAACAAATAGCTGAAGCTTTCTCAGCTAGAGCAGTTTTAGGCTTTTCAGAGTCAGAAAGAGTGGAGGGTTTTCGAAAGTTACTCTTTCTAGCAAATCTTCTAAAGTTGTTGGTTAGAAGAGCCAGAGAGTTATCAAACTCAGAGATGTCAGCATCAGTGAGTGTGTCTTCTGAATCAGTTTAAGTTAATTCAGTTATGGAGGTGATAGAAGAAGAAGGGTGATTTTTAGGAGATTTTGCCTCTGAAGTCACAAGTGCCAAAGAAGTACTTTTGGCACCTTTGAGTTCATTAATAAGGTTCTTCCTTAAAAGTTGGGATTGTTCCTCATTTAAGAGCATTCCATATAGTGCGCTCAAGGATAAAGTTTCAAGATTCTTTGATAGTTTTAAACATGTAGTATACACTGCCCATTGGTCGGGTAGTGCCTCCATGAATTTTGTCAAAATTTTAGCGTTTGAATACACTCTGTTGACTGTTACGAGATCAATCAACAGACAGTTGAAACGTTGGTGAATTTGAGAGAGAGATTCACCTTTGTGATGCATAAGACTTTCATATTGTCTTACGAGGTTTATACATCTTGTTACCTGAACCTCAGAGGTTCCTTCATATTGGATACATAGGGTATCCCACATAGCTTTCGAAGTTCTCATTTTCATTACTGAATGATATACTTCATCAGGCAAAGACATTGCTATTATAGATCGTGCTTTCACATCAATAGCAACTTCTTTCTTGTCTTCCTCAGTCCATCGATCTGGAGTTTTTACAATACTCCTTTCAGCGATGGCTGGGGTAGCAGTAGTGGCAGGAACACTTGCTACTATGGTTGTAGGAACGAAAGGTCCATTTTCTACATAGTATGGGATCTTAGGATCAGATCCCTCTTGAAAAAGTGACATTCTTTCTTTCCATAAAGGGAAATTATCATGGCTGAACCTTGGAGGTTTAGCTAAAGATCCATTATCGTTGTAGTTCGTATTAGGGTTTGTCATTTTAAAATATGATATTAAGAAAAATATTTTAAAGAGAAAGATAACAACACTGCTCTGATACCACTTGTTGGTCCCAATAACGGTCTACAAGAGTTAAATATTAAGTAAACAGTTTGTAGAAGGGGGTTGAATACAAACACACAGATTTTGGTTTTTAAATGAGTTTATAGATTATAAACTAATTTACAGTTACAAGCGGAATTAGAACAAGTTCAAAACCTATTCTATTGTAACTTAGGAAACATACAGTTTGATTTACAAGAGGAAGGAAGAAAGAATACAGAAGGTATAGGCTAGAAAGAAGCATGCCTTAAGATGAAGAAGATATCTCCATTTTATTTATACCCGTTTGCATTTAATGCAAGACAAAAGGTATATGCCACGTATCAAGCTTGGATAGGAAGCTTGTCCTTGCTAATAAGACATCCATGCTTTTGGCCGAATATGAACAGTACCATATCAGATATGATGGGGACATAAGAGACAAGTCGTATGTCCTTTTCTGACATGGTTCTAGGTTTGACTTTTGTGCATCGAGGATAAGATCAATCTTTAGTCTTGCAGAGGAAGCTTCATTTGATCGCTGACTCTGAATTTTCAAGGATGAACTTCAGTGTTGTTGAGGCTTCACAAGACTTCACATTTTGAGTAGATAATCGCTGCTATTGCTGAACCGCTTCAGGTCACTTAGCTGATTATCTCTTTCTTCAGCTTTGGTCTTCGACTTTCGCTGAATGGTCTTTTGGTGTGATAGCTGATCTTCGGGTCTTCAGAGATAAGCTTGTTGTTCCTTGATCTTCAGCGATCGCTGATGGTAATCAGCGTCTGCTATCGCTGAATTTGAACAGAAGCTTAACTAAGGAATTTCACTAAGTATATTAAGGAATCATATTCAAATCATAGAGAGGAGTTATGATCAACAAATATGAAGGACAACCGAATATTCTTGGGCCCGTGTAATCAGACGGCTTACCGGACCACACCTCGATAGGAATTTTACAATCAATTGCCGTTGACGGGGTTCTATTTATCAAATAGCAAACCGTGTTTAACGCTTCTGCACAAAAAACTTTCGTCAACCCGACATTAGAAAGCACACATCTTACTCTTTCCAACAACGTTTTATTCATTCTTTCGGCCACTCCATTTTGTTGTGGAGTGTACCTCACCGTATGGTGCCTTGCAATTCCTTCACCTTTACAAAAACGATCAAATTCACTTGAACAAAACTCCAATCCGTTGTCCGTTCGCAACTTCTTTATCTTCTTCCCGACTTGATTTTCAATGAGAACTTTCCAATCTTTAAACTTCTCAAACGACTCACTCTTATGTTTCATAATGAATACCTAAGTCATCCTAGAGTAGTCGTCAATGATCGAGAGGAAGTAACGGCGACCACCAAGTGAAGGTACTTGCGAGGGACCCCAACAATCAGCGTGAAGATAGTCTAACGTAGACTTGGTTGTATTGACAGCCTTTGAAAAACTCACTCTTCTTTGTTTTCCAAATATACAATGCTCACAAAGACCCAAATCAACAACTTTATGACCTCCAAAGAAGTCCTTTCTTGCTGAGAATTACCATGCCTTTTTCACTAACGTTCCCCAGCCTCATATGCCACAAACGGGTTAGATTTGACTTGTATTCTGCAGAGTTAAGGGTTGGTGCTGCTGACTCAACAAATTCGAAAGGGTCTTTAAACAATGTGGGCCAAAAAAATCCACTTTGTAAGACTTTTGTGGTCGTACGTTGTCCACCGAAATGGCCACCGTATGGGGATGCAAGACAATCTTTCAACAAAGCAGCAATGCCAAAATTAGGAGCACATTTTCTTAAAACTTGGTCCGCTTCTAATTTGTAAAGAAAGGGATCATCCCATAAATATTGCTTACAATCATGAATGAATTCTCTAAAATTATGACCATACACATTATGGGGTTTGAGACCATAAAAGAGATAATTCACAATATTCGCAAACCAAGGAACATCCCTTTCCACATTGTGTTGTATAGCCAAAATGTATTCATCCGGAAAAACTTCCTTTATCTCATGTTTTCCTCCACTTGAAACTTCTCCTTCGATTCGTGAAAGATGATCAACTACTTGATTGTCACATCCTTTGCAATCAATTATCTCTAAATCGAATTCTTGTAAAAGAAGAACTCATCTAACAAGTCGTGGTTTTGCGTCGGCTTTATTAAAGAGATATTTGATTGCGGAGTGATTCGGATGAACGGTAACTTTTGTGCCAATCAAGTAGGATCGGAAACGATCGAAGGCAAATACCACTGCAAGTAATTCTTTTTCCGTGGTGGCATAATTTATTTGGGCCTCGACTAAAGTTTTACTTGCATAGTAAATGGGGTGGAAAATTTTGTTACGTCTTTGTCCCAAAACGGCACCCACGGCCCAATCATTTGCGTCACACATAACCTCAAAAGGCATGGTCCAATCAGGGGCAATGACAATAGGTGCCGAGACAAGGGCGTTTTTATTGTTTCAAAAGCTTTTTTACATTCCGGTGTAAAGTCAAAGTCTTGATCAACATGCAATTTTTGAAAAATCCTTAATAAATCTACGGTAAAAACCCGCATGTCCCAAAATACTACGAATGCCTTTGACCGAAGATGGTTTGGACAATTGCATTATCACCTCAATTTTTGTTTTGTCCACTTGTAAACCTATGTTTGAAATCGTGACCCAAAATAATTCCCTCGTGTACCATAAAATGACATTTTTCCCAATTTAAAATTAAATCGTGAGTTTCACATCTTTACAAACTTTTCTTTAAATTAGCAAGACAATTATCATAAGAAGTTCCAATAACCGAAAAATCATCCATAAAAACCTCCATAGTATCCTCAATCATGTCCGAAAAAATGGCCAACATACAACGTTGGAAAGTGGCTGGTGCATTACACAAACAAATAATGGCATACACCGAAAAGCAAAAGTTCCGAAAGGGCAAGTGAAAGTTGTTTTCTCTACATCATCCGGAGCTATATGAATTTGGTTATATCTCGAATATCCATCCAAAAAGCAATAATATTCCTTTCCGGCCAATCTATCTAGCATTTGATCAATAAAGGGTAACGGAAAATGGTCATTTTTTATAGCTAGATTTAATTGTCTATAGTCCATGCAAATCCGCCATCCGGTGACAGTTCTAAGGATGAGTTCATTCTTATCATTGGTGACAACTGTGGTTTCATCTTTTTTGGGTACACACTGTACCGGGCTTACCCAACCGCTACTAGAAATGGGGTATATAATACCTGCATCCAACCATTTCAAAACTTCTTTTTTTACAACGTATTTCATGATGGGATTTAATCTTCTTTGTGGTTGCACCTTTCCAACACTATTTTCTTCCAAAATTATCTTATGTTGGCAAAGAGACAGAGTTATACCCATAATGTCGGCTATGGTCCAACCTATGGCCTTTTTCCGGGTTTTCAACACCTCTATCACCCTTAATCTTGTTCCTCGCTTAACTTTGAAGAAATGATTATGGGTAATTTTTTACCCTCCATCAAATAAACATATTTAAGTTGACTAGGGAGGGGTTTCACGCTAATTCCGGCGCTTCCACAATTGATGGTGCTTGGACATTTCTATCTTTGAAATCAAGTTGCTCAAAAGCAGCAACATCTTCCAATTCAACTTCTTCTTCTATCTTACTCTCATTTTTTTCTTCAACGGGACAATTAATCAAACTTAAATCTAAATCTCCACCTAAGGCACAAATTGATGAACAACTTTCCATTTCTCCATTATACTTAAGGGACTTAAAGACACTGAATTTTACTTCTTGATCATTAACCCTCATAGTTAAGTCTCCTTTTTGAACGTCAATCAATGTCCTACCGGTTGCAAGGAAAGGTCGACCTTAAATGAGTGAGATATTTTTGTCGGTCTCATAATCTAATAGAAAATTGGCTGGAAAGATGAATTTATCAACTTGGACTAAAATGTCTTCAATCTTACCCTTTGGATATGCAATGGACCTATTGTCTAATTGCAAAGTCACGGTGGTAGGTCGAACTTCTCCCATTTCAAGTTTGTTAAAAACTGACAATGGCATAAGATTTACACTCACCCCTAGATCACATAGAGCATGACCCACTTCTTTTCCTCCTATGGAACACGGAATGGTGAAGCTTCCCAAGTCTTTAAGTTTAGGAGGAATTTTGCAAGTGAGGAGTGCACTACATTCTTTTGTCAAAGCCATGGTTTCAAACTCACTTAACCTTCTCTTTTTAATTTAAATGTCTTTCAAAAATTTAACATTACTTGGCATTTGCTCAAGAGCTTCTACCAAAGGTATGTTAATATGAAGTTGCTTAAAGATGTCCAAAAACTTCTTAAGTTGCAAATCCACATTTTTGGGCTTCATTCTTTCTGGAAAAGGTAAGTCTCATAAATCTGGAGTAGTGAATTAGACTTTTTCTGCGGGGAAGTTCCCACAGTGGTGCCACTGTGGGCAGTTTGAGCTGCATATTGTTTTGTGCTGGAAATAGCTGCAGGTACTGTATTCTGGGCAACCGCTGTTTTCTGAGTTTCTTCAGTTGTAGGAAACAAAAGTGGAAAATTCGATTTATCAAAAGCATGTGAAACCTTGTTTTGACAATTCGATTTAATGGGAGCTTCATTCGTGCGGTTATTGACTTCTGAAATATCGCAACCTCGTAAGGTCAACGACTTGACATGCTCCTTACCCTTAGGGGTTTCCATGTCACTAGGCAATGTTCCTAAAGGTCTATTTTTAAGATCGGCAACGAATTGGCCGAGTTGGGTCTCAAGACCTCTCAACGTTACATTAGTTTGGTTTATAAAACCTTTGAGTAATGATTTAAGTGAACCATTATCCATTGCGTTTTGTTGCCGAGGATTGCCCATTTCCGTAATTTGGTGGGGCATTTTGCAGCAATCCCGTGGGATTTGGTGGTCGGTTTTGAACTTGATTGGCCTCGGGGGGTTGAAGTCCAGGATTACAGGTCCAAGAAAAATTAGGATGCTTTCACGAGATTGAGTTGTAAGTAGGAGAAAATGGGTTATTTATAGCATGACTCCCGACATAATTAACTTAGATAGGTTCCCTAGGTAACATTCATAAGAATGGCCCTCACCAAAAAAGACACACGATTCAGTCATAGGTGGATTTGACGTTATGGAATGAACTTGATTATTTTTTCTCCGATTAATCCCAAATTGTTTTTAACCAAAGTAGTCAAAGCTACAATCTAAGCATTTAAAGAAGAAATGGCATCAATATCATGAAGTCCCGAGACAGTTTTAGGGACAATGGCATGGGGGTTTGATTAGTCAGTATTATTATTTTAATTTTTTTCTAAAATGTCATACCCTTCATTATAAGTTTTAGATGTGAAAGCTCCACCGGCCGTTGCATCTAGGATAATTTTAGCGGCATTGGAGAGTTCGTTATAAGATGTTTCCAATTGGATAAAATGAGGGATTCCATGATGAGGTCACTTCCGTAGAAGGTCCTTGAATCTCTCCCATGCATCTGCTACTGCTTAATCCTCTTCCTGTCGAAACGTCATGATTTCATTTCTAATTTTTACATTCCTAGTTGGAGAAAAATATTTTTTAGAAATTTTTCTGCCAAGTCATTCCAAGTCAAAATCGAACCTGGTGGCTGAGAATTTAGCCATGCTCTAGCTCTATCCCTAGTTGTATAAAGGAAAAAGCGTCAAGCGTAAGGCTTCTTGTGATACTCCGGGAATTTTAAAGTGATTCGTCATTTCGATAAAAGATTTTAAATGGGAGTGCGGATCTTCCGACAGTAATCCTCCAAATTGACCTATTGCAGAGATCATTTGAAACATTACCGGTTTGGTTCAGAAGTTGTTGCGTCCATATTAAGTCTACCAATCTCTGTGACCAATTGGGCAAACTCAGGGGATGCATAGTCCCGAATTCCTCTATTTTATCATCGGCAATTTTAACCGTTCCCTCCATTTGCGGTGGTGGAACGTCACCCATAATACGATATTTTGCCGATTATTTCTACCTCTTCTACGTCTTCTAATGGTTCTTTCTATCTCAAGATCGAGTGGTAAAAGTTCATCGTGTTGTAGACGTGGCATACAACACGGGAAAAATCTTTGAAGATTGAAACTAAAGACCAAGGCAAAAAATGAAAATAAATATCTCAGGAATAAATTCACGCCAATCCCCGGCAACGACGCCAAAAACTTGATAGCGAAAATCGTTCGTGTTCACACTGTGGGCACAAAGTCCCCACAGTGGCGGTGCAAGTGCACGCCGATACTATGATTACTGGCAAGTAATAAAGTGGTAAAGTACCAGTATCGTTTCCATAGGGATTGGAACTACTGACAATCAGAGACGTCCATGAACTTCTTGATTAAGTTTCAGGTTCTAAATAAAAGTTATATTTTTGGTTTGGTCAAAAGCGTAAAAGACAAATAAACTGATAATTAAAGGATGGATATGGATGTAAGTGTTCCTTAAGAAAAAATACAATATTATGGTCAGAAATTCATGAGATATTTATAGAAACCCCGATCTCTCGAAAGTGAATTTTTATAAACAACTCGTAAAACTCCTACAAAGTTTCTATTATTAAGACTTTCCAAACTTGCCGATTTAGCATCAAGTTACATTAGGCGAAAAATTCATACTCTATTCTCTTTGTAATATGAACATTCGACAACCAATAAACCCTAAATAAATACATAAAAAATTCGTATCTCTACGTAATTATCAGATATTTCTCAAATCTTTGTGCATCACTTAAGCCGTATTTCAGATCCGCCCATCTCTGGGTCTAGAATCTCATATTAACATGTAAAAGTGATCGGCTTATCCGCATTGAGTTTAAGTCCTGACTTAAGTGACCAAGTCTTAGAAAATAATAAAGATGGAAACACCTAAATAATTGTATAATACCTTAAGTTAAACTCACACCCACACCATTAGAGATATTTAGCTCATGATAATTTAGGAAAACATAATAAAAGAAAGAAAATAAACATTAAACATAATTTTCATTAATAATAGATAAAATTTTGTCACCATAGTGAACATATTACAACTAGGAATTTAAAGTGCAACAAAATTAAACTTAACTCTAGAAAGCAGTAAATTACAATTGAAATCAGCTGAAATTTGGGGTGTCAACAAATAAAAATCACGCCCCTTTTTATAGAAGAGAAAGGTGAGAGGGTACCAAAAAATGTCTAAAAGATAAAAACACACAACCCCATGGATAAAACACCAAACCACCAACTCTAATATCCAAATTTTTGCATTGATCTTTATCTATAATATTGCTGGAAAGACTTCAGACAACCGCGGCTTAATCATTAAGCTGGAGAAACTTCTCATAGTGGGGAGTTTGTGGGCACTTTTGACAAAAGAAGATGTATAAAATGATTTAATCCCTTGGTATGTTATCAACTCTTTAAAAACAAATTGTTGAGAAATGAAGGCAAAAAATATTAGAAGGACTACAACAAATGATCAAAAACGAGGAAAAAAGAAAAGAAATAACTCTTAAAATAAGAGTTGTCGGTATTCAAGACCCAAATCCTAGCAATGAAATCCACCCCTACCGTGGGGGAGGCTTACCATCTGGTCGCCGAAGACGAGAGACAACGAACCATCTTGGCCGAAAAGAAACCGTCATTGAAGATCGCTGCTTTCAAGGCCTTCATGCGACGCGAAGAAGTGAACCAAAGGGAGGAAAACGGAGTGAAGAGGTTGAACGATACAGCTTTTGTGGCATGGACGGGCACAACCGAGACGGGTGTTTCAAGAGAATCAGATTCCCGGATTGGTGGCCGGGAAAAACGAAGGGAGACAAAGGGAAACCAAGAGCCGCATGAATCGAGACGGAGTCAAGCCCCATACCCGGACTAACAAGCGAGCAATATCAATCTTTTTTGAAGCATTTTACCGACTCCGGTAATGACACCAGGGAAGAAGCACAACCTATCGCCAACATGGCAGGTAAGTTAAACGAGAACATGGAATGGGTTGTGGATTCGGGATCCACCGATTACATAACCTACAGAACTGACCTTCTTGAAAATAAAAGGAAAACCACATATGAGGCTCATGTTATTATACCAAACGGTTTGAGGCTATTCCCGTTGAGGGAAGAGGCGACTATGCTTTACTAGGAGGAATTAAAGTAAAAGGGGTCCTTCATGTTCCAAAGTTTACTTGTAATATATTATTTTTTAGCCGATTGACAAAAGACCTCCAGTGTGCGGTGACTTTTTTCCTTGATTTTTGTGTTATGCAGGGGTTACGTTCGAGGAACTTGATTGGTGCGGGTAAGTGCATATAAGGTTTGTACCGAATGGGGATTATTGGAAGTGGAAGAAAAGCAATGACGACAACCGATGTAACACAAGAGATTGGGTCATGCATCAGAAGACAAGCTTACTAATGTTGATTTCCTTAGAAATGATTCTTTTAAATCTTGGAATAAAGATTGTGATTCTTGTGCGAAAGCTAAACACACGAGGTTACCTTTTCCCATTAGTACCACTAAATCAAATGAATGTTTTGAACTGATTCACTATAACATTTAGGGGAAATACCGTACGCCTTCGTACTCTCGGGCAAACTATTTTCTCACCATAGTTGATGATTATAGCAAATCAATATGGGTTTTTCTTATTAAACACAAAAATGATGCTAGCAAATGTTTGATTGATTTTCATATAATGGCAGAAGTTCACTTTGGAAAATCCATCAAAAGGATCAGATGTGACAACGGTGGTGAGTTCACATCAAATTTTATGAACGATTTTTACACTAAACAAGGAATTTCACTAGAGACATCTTTCCCACACACACCTCAACAAAACGGGGTGGTGGAAAGAAAACATAGGCATTAACTTGAAGTCGTGCGGGCATTAAGATTTGAAGCAAGCTTACCTAAAAGAGTTTGGGGGGAGTGTGTTTTGATGGCCGCCTACATCATCAATCGTTTGCCCTCTAAAGTCATTGAAAATAAAACTCCTTACGAGCTAATTTTTAATCAAAACCATAATATAGTCACATGATAGTCTTCCGGTGCCTTGTCTCCTTTAGAAACAATGATACAAAAGGTGACAAATTTGAAGTGAGGGGGAGACCAGGGGTCTTCTTGGGATACCCTCAAGGAACTAAAGGATATAAAGTTTATGATATGGAGAATGAAAAGATAATTGTATGCAGGGACGTGAAGTTTTGTGAGGAAAGTTTTCCTTTTGTTTCTTTGGGCTTAGACAACGCCATCACTGATGGAGATTTTTTTGACCTTCCAAATGGGTTGTTTCAAGTGGGAGAAGATCTAGGCCAACATAGGAAAGCTAAACCTCTTATCCGAAAGGAGGTGTCTGAAGGTCTCGATGACTAAGACGATGACCCCAACCCAACTAGAGCCCAATTCATGAAGGAGATAACACAAATCAGAGCCCAATCCAGGAAACGGTATTATCGTCCCATGAAGAGGTAGTGAGCATAGAAAAAAAAATAGCTCACCAAAGGTTAGATGCTAATCACACTGATGGAGAAGAAAATGTTGGCATTATCGAGACCAGAAGTAGAAGAAGCCGATCTCAACCAAGGCACCTTAACGACTTTGTGGTGAACATCCCCCCACCGGTCGACCATGCACAACCCACGTCCAACCAAGGCACCTCAACGGTACACCCTATTGCTAACTTTATTTCCTATGATAAGTTATCTGCTACTCACAAGGCTTTTCTAGCGGCCATTAGCTCAAAAAATGACCTGAAATGTTTCAAACAAACCATGTAGGATGAGAAATGGAAAGAGGCCATGAAGAAGGAAATACGAGCTCTTGAAGAAAATGGGACTTGAATCCTAAAAGCCTTGCCGGAAGTAAACGTGCCATACACTCTAAGTGGGTCTACAAGTTAAAATACAAGCCCAACGGAGAAATTAAAAGATACAAGGTGCATTTCCATGAGATTTGGACTCGTAACAAAAGGGTTTTACACAAACAGAAGGGGTGCATTTCCATGAGACTTTTGCCCCTGTTGCCAAACTGGTCACAGTTAGAACACTTCTCGCCGTTGTCGTCAAAAGAGATTGGATTATTCACCAACTTGACGTGAATAATGCGTTTTTACATGGAGATTTGGATGAGAAAGTGTACATGAAGATACCTCAAGGTTTCTTCAAGGAAAATGAAACTCGGGTTCACCGTCTTCGAAAGTCCCTCTACGGTCTAATGCAAGCGTCACAAAACTGGTATAAAAAATTCACATCCGCTCTCCTTAGCCTTAATTTTCAACAATCTAAGGCGGATCATTCCTTGTTCACATATAAAAAGGGAGGCACCTTTGTAGCGTCTCCTATCTATGTTGATGATGTAATCATTATGGGAAACGACTCGGTAAAAATACAACTCACCAAAGCGTACCCCAACGAGAAATTCAACATCAAGGATCTTAGAGCTTTGAAGTATTTCCTTGGAATTGAAGTTACAAGAACACCCGATGGTCTGGTCCTTAGCCAAAGGAAATATACCATAGACATCTTGGAAGACAGCGGAACGCAAGGATGTCGACCGAGTACTTTTCCCACAAAACAAAATTTGAGGCTAGATAAAAATGAAGAAGAGCTGTCGATTGACGCTAATCAATACCGATGGCTAGTTGGACGACTACTATATCTACAAGCCACTTACATTGCCTACTCGGTGAAGGTTTTGAGCCAATTTGTAGTTTACCCACGTCAAAGTCACATGGAAACGACAATGAAAGTCTTGCGATACCTTAAAGCCACTTCTGGCCAGGGCATCTTTCTCCTACGATATGGAGGAAAAAAACTGACCGCATATTGTGATTCTGACTGGCTTGGGTGTCCCTATACCAGGCGCTCCAGAACAGGATACCTTCTTCTCCTAGAAGGTGCTCTAATATCATGGAAACTAAGAAACAATTGGTGGTATCCCCCTTCTCAGTAGAAGCCGAGTATAGAGTTATGGCCACTACAGTTAGTGAAGTCTTATGCATGCGATGGCTGCTTAAGGAATTGGAGATAAATCATACGTGATTTACACCTTTATTTTGTGACAATCAAGCGGCTCGCCACATCGCAAATAACCATGTGTTTCATGAACAAACAAAGCATGTCGAGATTGATTGCTACTTTGTTCGGGAGAGGGTTGAGTCTCAAGAATACTCGTGCACATCGACACAAAGACGCAAATTGCAGACCTATTCACGAAGGGGCTAGGAACACAACAACTACGGTCACTTCTTGACAAGATGGGCATTAGAAATCTGCATGCTCCATCTTGAGGGGGAGTAAAGGATTTGGTCAATATTTTCCAATAACTCTCTGCTCAATCACCAATTCACCTTTCACTTTTATTTTCTTCTATTTTCCATGTATATGCGTCTTTCCTTTTGTATAGGTTGTGTCCTCCTATATTTATTTGTATTGCTTGCACCATTGTGATGTATTCAAATTGATAAAATATTCAACATCATCATTTTTAAGAGTTCCAAAAACTGTGGTTCTCTGTTGGTCGTGGTCTCGTGACTTCAATGTTTTCACTGAACCAGTGACTTCCAAATTTGGGACACAGCTGGTCAGGAATGATTCCAGACATTCACAACTTGGTTTTCTTCTAACTTTATAAATAAAAAGAAATAATTGGCCTGCCCCCAACATTTGTCTATACATATTTGTCAAATATCTCTAATTTAATTATGTTGTATTTCGTATTACAATGCTATGCAATTTACACTTTTATTCGTCTAGAGGGATTCTATAGGGGTACAATGTAAGATAATAGGAGTATTAGTTGGGGTGTCAATCGAGTTAGGATAAAACATTTGTCACAAAAATTTATGCTCACATTTCTCATAATATCGAT
Source organism: Silybum marianum (assembly GCA_036898165.1). Classification (NCBI taxonomy): domain Eukaryota; kingdom Viridiplantae; phylum Streptophyta; class Magnoliopsida; order Asterales; family Asteraceae; genus Silybum; species Silybum marianum. The sequence goes on along the minus strand of CM072540.1, from coordinate 4,702,500 downwards.
TTGCTCAGGTTGTTAAATCATCGCTTTGTTTGATGTCTGTTTCGGGGACATTTATAGTCTATTTAAAATCATGTTGTGTACCCGGCCAACGGACGGGTATAAACTAGTTTATTGTTGACGATTGATGGACTACTTACGCTTACTATTAAAGTATTAAACTATTTGTGTTATATATATTATACTTGTACTTATCATGTGATTACTTTTAATTTTGTTAGAAATTAACTTTTTATTCTTATCAACAGATTAATTACTAAAGATATCATATTTCTAAGCATTAATTTAATGATAGAAACGCCAGTTTTGTTTATATTTGAATCTTGTTTATAAATATTTTTATGTTTTTACACTTTAAGGATTTGTTTTTAAATTTAGTGATAACAAATTTAATGAATAATACAACTAAAAAATAATATCATATTTATCTTTTTACATAAAACCTTCAAAATATCATAAAGACCCTCTTTGCTTTCATTCCTCCTTGTAACCATATTAGGATCCCCAACCAAATGTTCCTTAGGTATGGACATTGTGAATTTGTGATCATCTTCTATTTTTATAAAGCAATTGTCATTGTATGAGTGTATAAATCATATTTACAATTAAACATTTGAAGGTATATAACAAAGTAAATATTTAAGAAAAAAAAAACTAAAATAAATCAGTTTCATAATATGACTGGAAATTTACACTACAACAAAATTAATTTTATAAGGATGTCTAAATGAAAAAACATCCTAAACGAATACTTTATAGGACAAATATATAAGACTAAACCAAAAAGCATCATATGTAAAAGTGTTACAATAAATCTATACGACACTTTTTAGGCGTTTTAACAAGTTTTTTTATGACGCTTTTAAACTAAAGTGTCGTATTAATTATTTTATACGATATTATTTGAAAAAATGTTCTATAAAAAAATGGGTTTATAGAATACTTCTCAAAAATGTCATATAAAATAGCTAATAGAACACTTTATTTTAAAAGTGTCGTAAAAAAACTTGTTAAATCGTCATATAAACCTACTGTGCCGCTTTTAGATATTACATTTTATGGGTTGGTCCTACAAACTAAGATCTATAAATCTATACGTTCTACAAAACCAATTTTATTGTAATGTCAAAAGCCTTTGTGATCGACTCTCATCAATCAAAAACTAAACCGGTAGATGTGATTGAAAAATTTCATTAGTTTTTCGGGTCTTGGTCGATCGTCTATAAAACTTTTTGATTTTTATAAACATTATCAGTTTTCTTCGTATTCCATCAACAATGTTTCGTTTAGCAACTTTAACTAAATCCTCTTAAAATGAGAGAAGAATTACAAATACCATAAAAACAAAGTTAAATGTATTAAATTTTTAATAAACAAATGGATTATAAATTTTTTAAAACGATGGAAATTTAAAATATTTAATAATTAATACAACCAGGGGCGGAACACAAGCCTTCTAGTTAAGGGGGCCGAACCCAACAAAACATCTTCATTGATAAGCTCAATTCATTATAAAAAAATTGACATCTTCATTGATAAGCTCAATTCATTATAAAAAAATTGTGTGACAGGATGATAGAACATATGACCACATATACAGGGGCCATATACACATAACCACAGCGCAATTCATTGATAATATTTATTTAAGAGATAAATCGCAGGAGCCATGGCCCCCTATGCCGCTATTATGTTCCGCCTATGAATACAACCAAAAAACCACAATCTTGGTGATCACCATAGACATTAAACAAACATTAGGTAGAAATGGTTGAAACAAAACTAAAATAAACTTTAAGTTTTTGCTTTTGCTTTTGATTAAAGAAAAAAAAAGTCTTCACACACACACACACAACCAACCAGCAAACAAAAACGACATTGCAGCAATGGTGGATGAATGATGACTTGTATATATAAGCTTGGGTTGGCCACTCATATATATATATATATACTATAACTCTCATCTATACTTGATTCATTCAATAATATCTAATTGGCATTCAAACCAATTAATATCATCAATGGAAGCTTGGATTCGATCTTTAATGGTGGTTGGCTTCATCTTCTTCCCACTGCTGGTCCAGGGCAGAGTTCGTCACTACAACTTCAATGTCAGTATATATACCTTCTATCTTTACTAATATTGTTTACCAATACGATGAAACCCCATTAGATTTTTGGACAAAAAAAAATTCCAATAGACACTACAACAAAATTAGGTTTATAGGATGCCACCATTTTCAAACCGTCTATTATAAGACTCAATTTATAACGTTTTTGGACGTATTAACAAGTTTTTTAGGACAACTTTTGATATAAAATATCCATTAGCTATTTGATAAGATACTATTTGAAAAAGTGTCATATAAAACGAAGCGTTTATAGGACATTTTTTCAAAAAATGTCATATATATAAAATAACTAATGGGACGTTTTGTATTAAAAGTATCATAAAAAAAACTTGATAGGACGCCCATAAATGTCATATAAACTTATTACAACAATTTTAGATAGGACCCTTTATTTTTTGGTCCTATAAATTAAGTCTTATAAATCCATAAATCAGTGTACTAGGACGCTTAGAAATTGTTGACGTCTTATAAATCCAATTTTGTTGTTTGATGCAGTGAGAGAAAATAATGATGCAATAATATTTTGAAAAAGTGTATTTCATGCATGCAAATTAAAGAGGCTTATTTATTCTTCTCATGATCCATAAAACATCCAAGATGGAAATTAATGGAAGTGTACATATATATTTACATGTATATATATATATACAATGCAGGTGGTAATGAAAAAAACGAATCGACTGTGCACAACAAAGTCCATAGTAACCGTTAACGGTCACTCCCCAGGACCAACATTGTATGCTAGAGAGGGCGATACCGTGCTCGTAAGGGTTGTCAACCATGTCAAATACAACGTCTCCATCCACTGGTACGTACGTATGATTTTGACAATTTTACCATTTATTTGATCATTTATTTTATTTTCCTTAATTGAACATGTATATATATTTGTATGGTAGGCATGGAATACGACAATTGAGAACGGGATGGGCAGATGGGCCAGCATATATAGCACAATGCCCGATCCAGCCTGGACAGAACTATGTTTATAATTTCACAATCTCCGGACAACGTGGAACGCTTTTTTGGCACGCTCATATTCTATGGCTTAGGGCAACCGTTCATGGCGCTATAGTCATTTTGCCTAAACGTGGAGTTCCTTATCCTTTCCCGAAACCTGATGTTGAACAAGTTGTCATCTTAGGTGAGTCATCTATCGAAAAAACCTAAAATGCTACATAATTTATTATTTATACTTAAAATTAAAAGTCTCGTTAAATGTTGTATTTTTTTAAAAACCCCATTTTGTTTTATTGTTGGTTGTAATTATTGAAGGTGAATGGTGGAAATCAGACACTGAAGCTGTGATTAATCAAGCTCTAAAATCTGGTTTGGCTCCAAATGTGTCAGATGCTCATACCATAAATGGCCATCCAGGACCAACATCTGGTTGTCAGACACAAGGTATACATACATACACACACACACACACACACACACACATATATATATATAGGTTCAAACTAGAAGCTTAACATTTTGCGATAAGGCGAGAAGTGTGATATCATATATGATACGCAAACTTAATCATATATGATTAAACATTGAAATTTAATCATATACACACCCAAAATCCATGTAATCATATATGATATCACACTTCTCGCATGATCCTTCCTCTACGTGTATATATTACATACATAGAGGGAGGTTCAAGGAAAACTTCAAAAAAAATGAAAAACTAGGAACACCCTGATAGCAATTCATCTGAACTGTATGCACAAGTGCATACAGATAATTGACGTTGTTTTTTTTATGTCGCGTGTGCATGTTATCCATAAGTGCATGCCAGACAAATTGCTTATAAATTACTTGTATGTACATGTGCATACTGTTCCGATGAATGGTTAGTAGGGTGTTCCTCAAATTTTCATCTTTTTGCAGTTTTCCTATGAACCTAACCCTAAACAACAGTTTTTTTCTTGGTTTTAGTAATTTTTAAATTATAACTTTAAAAATGCAGGAGGGTTTCAATTGAGTGTAGAAAATGGAAAATCATACATGCTACGTATAATCAACGCTGCACTCAACGAAGAACTCTTCTTCAAGATCGCTGGCCACCACCTCACGGTGGTGGAAGTTGACGCCACCTACGTAAAACCCTTCACCACCAACACAATCGTCATCGCACCCGGCCAAACCACCAACGCCATCGTCACTGCCAACAAAAACTCCGGCAAGTTCATGATGGCAGCCTCCCCATTCATGGACTCACCTATTGTCGTCGACAACAAAACCGCCATCGCCACCCTCCATTACACCGGTACCCTCAGCAACTCCCCCACCACCCTAACCATCACACCGCCACAAAACGCCACCGCCACCGCCAACAACTTCATCGATTCCCTCCGTAGCTTGAACTCGAAACAATTTCCGGCAAACGTGCCGTTAAAAATCGATCACTCCTTATATTTCACAGTCGGACTTGGTATCAACCCATGCCCAACTTGCAAAGCGGGTAACGGTAGTCGGGTCGTGGCCAGTATTAATAATGTTACATTTGTTATGCCCACCACTGCTCTTCTTCAAGCACATTACTTTAATCAGAAGGGGGTTTTCACTACCGATTTTCCGGGTAACCCACCCAATTCTTTCAATTATACCGGAGCTCCACCTAAGAATTTGGGTACCACCAGTGGGACTAAACTTTATTGGCTAAAATACAACTCAACGGTTCAACTGGTGTTACAAGATACGAGCCTTATTTCGCCGGAAAACCACCCGATTCATTTACACGGGTTCAATTTCTTTGCGGTCGGTAAGGGTTTGGGTAATTATAACCCGAAGGTGGATCCGAATAAGTTTAATCTCGTTGACCCGGTTGAGAGGAATACCATTGGTGTGCCTTCCGGTGGATGGGTTGCTATCCGTTTTCGAGCGGATAATCCAGGTAGAAGTTATTTTTTAATTTATTCTTAAAATTTGATTGGTAGGACGATGTTCTTGGCTTTGCTTTGTAAATGACGGTTTTACCCTTGAATTTGTAGGTGTTTGGTTCATGCATTGCCATTTGGAAATCCATACAAGTTGGGGGCTAAAAATGGCATTTTTGGTGGAGAATGGGAAAGGGCCAAATGAATCTCTATTGCCACCTCCAAAGGATCTTCCTAAATGTTGAGAAAGAGAGTTATGAATTTGGAGGATTTAATTATTTGTTCTTTTGAGCATATAAATGTTTTGTTCAAGCAAATTTACAATAAATTTTCGACGTGATTTTTTTTATTGGTTACAATTGTATGTTATAACAAAATAATTAATTGAAAACTTTTGGTGAAGATTGAATCATTGACTTTCAGACAATGTGTTTTTTCCGGTAACCTTGATGGGTGAGGCCAAATCTCTGAAAAGAAAAAAAATTGATTGTGGGTTGGATTTAAAGAGAACCTAAAAAACGCATAGATGATTGTGTTAAATATCCTAGAAGTGTTTATAGGATCCTCTCCCTCTCTATATTCCCATATATTGTTCTTCCTTCCCTCCAGGAATTGAAGACGGTACCTAGCATTCCAGAAGGAAGAAGAACTTCTTGGCGTAGGTCGGCAAGAGGGTTCAGAACATTTACGTATATACTATGGAGACAACGGATTGAGTTCGTTGCTAGATTCAACTAATTAATAAATTGTGTGACTTATACCAATGTACATATTTATGTTTTTTTGTTTAGATATCCAGATCAAATATGAGGCACATATGTGTCATCCTCGTTATGTCTGACCCTTATCATCTGAGCATACATTCACTTTCTCAATACTATTCAATCATGGGCCCTAGGTATATCACTCTTGTCATACAAGAGGAACAAATCCTATCGTGATCCATGTTAGTACTAATAAGTGATACTCGATATACCCGACAACCATACTATCACCCAGTTACGAATGATTAGAATCATTTATCAAAGTACACCACTAAGACAACAAACTCCATAATCTCAAGTCAAATTGTACACTTCATTTCTTTTCCAAATGAAATGCTACGTCATCAAATACTTCATTGATAAATCTAATAAATAAAACCAAAAACGTTTGCAGCGGAAGTCTAAACATCAATTTAAATAATTCTTGAAGTTAACCCGTCCCATGTCGGGTTACTAAAATCCAACTTAACATACTCCAAATATCAATAAACGAACCATACATCAAATTAAGTAAAAATAGGCTAAAATCCGCAGGCGTGTTCTTTGCCCTTGTCACCTGAACCTCATGACCCGGAGATGTATACTATAGTCAGCTAAAAAATTCAGTAAGTTCATGGTTTACGTGCGACCATTTGTGTAACACCCCGCCTTACCACGACACAATATTGTCCGCTTTTGCCTAAGCCGCACGGATTTGTTTCTGGCGACTTGGCGAGGACTTCCAAGGGGGTCACCTATCCTGGTACTACTCCCACCCAAGCACGCTTAACCACAGAGTTCCAAGAACCTGCCTTGCGTGTGGCCCCAAAACACGTTGTGTTTAGGAAGGCCAAGGTTTACTTATGAACCCAGCATCACTCCTGTCCACGGCCGATATGGGATCTGCCTAAGGTGTTACAAACACCCCCCTTAGGGACTCATCATCCTCGATGAGGTTTGCCCCACATCCCGAACGGCACAGGAGCGGCTCTGATACCAACTTGTAACACCCTAAAAATTAGAACAAATTTAAACCGAAAAGTAAATGCGGTATTAAATAAAGTCGCCCAATAAGTGGGGAATGAGTATGGGAGTTTACAACACAAAGCGGATACTAAAACAACAACCTATTAATCTACATAAACAGGAACATAGATTATGTTCGGGTGTTGCTAATATCTCCAAAATTTCAATTCTAATATCTCCAATAATTACACTCTAAAGTGCATTTCCCAAAAAGAGTGCCTTCACGGGCACTTCACTCCGCTCCACTCTAAGGAGCCCCATCAAACCCGATCATCTGCTAAACAACATTTAAAATCAAGTGTTAGGCTTACGCCTAGTGAGAACAAACAGTTAAATGGATAAGGCAGTAAAATATTTAAAAATAAAGGTGATGTATACTTTATCCCATTTAACTTAACTTGAAAGCTTACTCTTGGCGAGCAAGGATCTTTTAAAACAATCGGGGAAGACCGATATTACCGTTAGTTGTGATGGAACTCCAAGTTGGCCACAAGTCAATGTTATAGAGCGGCACATAAAGGTCTGGTAGCCATTGACATCAACCTAATTCCAGTTTATTTGTCATTTGTACCCATTAGCTCAAGCCTCAAGAATTGCACGCTAAACCACAATGCATATTCCGAGAGAGTGAAATGATAGATTGGAAATTACATAATTTATCGCAATGCATATTTCTAATTAAAAGTGGGTTCATTCTATTCTTCACGACATTACATACCGACTCTTATGCCTATGGATCCATGATCATACTAGTCTAATAATCAACTACATCAAACGTGATGTATTGATAGTGTTCCAAACACTGAAAACCTTTATATTTAAATGATTTCCTTGAAAAGCAAGTTTTACCAAAAATTAGGTCAAACTATTTTTGTTCCAAAATCAGATATTTTCTTATCAAGAGACATTTACAAGTAATATGATACCATCTAAAATGCCCATTTTAAATCCAAGACCAAAATCCCCAAATTTTCCATTTTGACCTAAAACCTCCAAACTTAACCAAACACATAAATACTTGAGTTTATAACCTATATAGAGTAAATAAGAACATTTATGACTAGTATTATGGTTCTAAAAAGTTGGATTTGAACTCACAAAGCTAGGCTTAGGAAAACCCTAGAAATCTCCCTAAGAGGATGAAGATGGTGATGAAGCTTGGTGAAGGACACGAATCCTTGAAACTCTAGCCTTAAATCTTCAAGCTTGAGGTGCAATAAATGATTTGGAATGAGTAGGTTTAAGGAGTTAAGACCCTCCAAAATGGTCTTGAGAGAGAAGAAGAAGAAGAGAAAATAAGTTTGGGTGAGAAATGAGTGTGAAAGTCAAGAAAAAAAGGGGGTTTTAATGTAGATCAGGAGCTGGACGCCAGTTTTCCCGCCATTTATAACTGGCGTACTAACTGGCCCGGACCAAAAGAGAGGCTAACGCCACTTGTCGCGTGGGTTAGTTTTTCGTAACTGGCGCCGTAACTGGCCCCAGCCAAACAGAGGCTAATGCCACATAGAGGCGTGGGTTAGCTTTTCATAACTGGCGCCGTAACTGGCCCCAGCCAAACAGAGGCTAATGCCACTTAGTGGCGTGGGTTAGCTTTTCGTAACTAGCGCGTAACTGGCACGAGCCATTTAAGTCAACCCGAAACTCACAAACTTGATTTCCGACGCATAGCTTCGATCTTTTTCATTAACCAACCCATAAAACTTTTAAAACACGTCTTTTCTAGAATATTTTTATTCATCAAAAATTTTCGGGTGTTACAATCCTCCCACCCTTGAAATTAATTTCGTCCTCGAAATTTTACAAATTAAGTGAACAAATGAGGATATCTCCTCTTCATGTCCTCTTCCGCTTCCCATGTCTCATTTGATCCACGATGATGCTTCCAATGGACTTTAACCATGCCAGTTTCTTTATGGCGGAGCATTTTTGATTTTCTTTCTAAGATCGTTTCCGGCTCCTCCACACAACGACTATTATCAACGCGGATTTCCGAGAGAGGTATTACACTCTCTTCTTCCGCTAGACATTTCCTTAAGTAACATATGTGGAACGTAGGGTGTATGCCGGCCATTTCGGGTGGCAATTCCAATTTATACGCTTGTCGTCCCACTCTTTCCAAAATTTTAAACGGTCCTAGGAAACGAGGACTAAGCTTCCCACGCTTCCCAAACCTTATAATACCCTTCCAAGGGGATACTTTTAGCATGACTTGCTCCCCTACTTGGACTTCCATGGGTCTTCTCATCGGCGTAACTCTTTTGACGATCTTGAGCCGCCTTTAGCCTCTCACGGATACATTTCACTTTGTCGGCCGTCTCTTGTACAATTTCGGGACCGTTAATTTGTTTCTCAACCGCTTCCAACCAGCACACCGGTGTTCTACATTTCCTTCCATATAAGGCTTCAAACGGTGCCATCCCAATACTAGAATGATAACTATTATTGTAGACAAACTCCACGAGTGGTAGGTGCGAGTCCCAACTTCCACCAAAATCAATGACACATGATCTAAGCATATCCTCGAGAGTTTGAATAGTCCTCCCACTTTGACCATCGGTTTGAGGATGATATGCGGTACTTAAGTGAATTTTGGTGCCTAATCCCTTTTGCAATCCTTCCCAAAAATTTGAAGTGAACTGACTATCACGATCCGACACAATAGTCAAAGGCACACCATGTCTTGAAACAATCTCATTTACATATAACTTAGCAAGTTTATCCATGGGTCCGGCTTCTTTCATGGCTAAGAAGTGAGCACTCTTTGTCAACCGGTCTACCACTACCCATATGGTATCGTGACCGTTCGAGGTCCTGGTAATTTAGTCACGAAGTCCATGGTAAGGTGCTCCCATTTCCATTCTGGTTTCTCTAAAGATTGGAGACTCCTGTATGGCTTTTGATGTTCCGCTTTCACTTGCAAGCACGTCACGCACCTTTCTACATATCAGGCCACATCCAACTTCATAACAGGCCACGAATATGTCAACTTCAAATCTCTATACATTTTGGTGCTACCCGGATGAATAGAATACTTGGACTTGTGTGCATCTTCCAATAACAATTCCCGGCTACCCCCTAACTTGGGTACCCGAATTACGGCCTTGAAACAACTTAAAACCACGGCCATCTTCCGTCAAGAATAGGTGTTGCTTTACCATCACCTCATCCTTGAGGTTTTCTTCCAAAAGTGCATCCGCTTGAGATATTTTGATTCGGTCAATCAAACTAGACATCACCTCAATCCGTGTAAGCACTGCACGCATTCCACTACCGTACTCTTTCCGACTTAAAGCATCCGCTACCACGTTGGCTTTACCTGGATGATAAAGTAACTCACAATCATAATCCTTGAGTAGTTCGAGCCAACGTCGTTGCCTCATATTCAATTCCTTTTGGTCAAAGACATACTTCAAACTTTTGTGGTCGGTATATAGAGTGCACTTGGTACCATAAAGATAATGCCGCCATAATTTCAAAGCAAAAACTACCGCCGCTAACTCCAAGTCATGGGTAGGAAAGTTCTTCTCGTGATCTTTAAGTTGCCTTGACGCATAGGCAATCACCTTGCCTCTTTGCATCAACACACAACCTGAACCCATTTTTGATGCATCACTATATACCACAAAATCTTCGGATCCTTCCAGTAAGGAAAGGATTGGAGCTTCACATAATTTCCTTTGGAGAGTCCGAAAGGCTTTCTCTTGCTTTTCGGTCCAAACAAACTTCACGTTCTTTTTTGTCAAAGCCGTCAAGGAAGAAGCAACCTTGGAGAAATCTTGTATAAATCTTCTATAATAACCCGCCAAGCCTAAAAAGCTTCGAATCTCTGACGGACTCTTTGGTGGTTCCCAATTCATCATTGCGTCAATCTTGGAGGGGTCCACTTTCACTTCGGCTTGAGTGACAACATGGCCCTAGAATTGGAATTCCTTCAACCAAAAGTCACATTTCGAGAATTTAGCGTACAACCTTTCTTCTCTCAAAACTTCAAGAACTTCCCGGAGGTGTTGCTCGTGATCCAATTCATTCTTTGAATACACGAGTATGTCGTCGATAAATACAATCACCGACTTGTCAAGGAAAGGTCTACATACCCTATTCATCAAATCCATAAATATCGCCGGTGCATTCGTCAAACCAAAAGGCATGACTAGAAACTCGTAGTGGCCATAACGTGTCCTAAACGCCGTCTTTGCCACATCATCTTCTCTCACCCTCACTTGGTGATAACCCGAACGAAGATCGATCTTTGAGAAACAACCCGCCCCTTGAAGTTGATCAAAGAGATCATCTATCCTTGAAAGTGGGTATTTGTTCTTCACGGTTAACTTGTTTAGTTCACGATAATCAATGCACATTCTCATAGTGCCATCCTTCTTTTTCACAAATAAGACCGGAGCTCCCCAAGGCAACGAACTCGGTCTCACAAATCCCTTCTCCGAAAGATCTTGCAATTGTGCCATCATCTCTTGCATTTCGGATGGCACCAACCGGTAAGATGCTCTAGCTATTGGAGCGACTCCCGGTACGAGGTCGATCCAAAACTCTACTTGCCTTTCGGGTGGCAAACCGGGCAAGTCTTCGAGAAAGACATCCGGAAATTCACTAACAACACGAACATCTTCAAGCTTTCTCTTTTCCAACTTAGCATCTAGAACGTATGCTAAGAATGAAGGACATCCTTTGGTTAAGCACTTACGTGCTTTTGCCAATGTCAACAATACTATTTCACCTTTTCTTCTTTCCCCGTATACCATTACAATGTCGCCATCTGATAACGGAATCCGAATCATCTTCTCGGAGCATACAATCTCGACATGGTTCTCCGCCAACCAATCCATCCCTATTATCACATCAAACCCTCCTATCACCATAGGCATGAGGTTTACTCCAAAATTATTCCCTTCAATCTCTAACATACAATCTTTGAGAACATCCCGAACTAGAACTTGCTTACCATCGGCGATTTCAACAATGTAAGCGTCCTCTAAAATGCTAATAGGTGTATGAAGTTTTGGGCAGAAAGTAGAAGACACAAAAGAAAAAGTAGCACCGGAATCAAAAAGAACATGAGCGGGAACGGAGTTAATAAGGAACGTACCAGACACCACGTCCGTCGCCGCTTTATCCTCATCCGCGGTCATCTTGAAATTCCTTCCCGTAGCTCTGGGGGTGTCTTCTCTCCTCCCTTGACTTTCTCCCGTTCTTAACTTTGGGCAATCCCTTTTGAAGTGCCCCGGCTCCTTACATTCAAAACAAACGATTCCTTTGACGGGACAGTCATTGCGACTGTGGCCGTCTTCCCACACTTGAAACAAGTCTCGGAGGGGGGTTGGCATGAGCCGTGGTGTTTGCTCTTGCACTTCTGATACCACCTAGGCTCTTGGCTAGAACTGAAACCACGGTTGTTGTTGTTGTTGTAGTTTGACTTCTTGGAAGGAATAGAGTTACCCTCCCATTTTCTCTTCTCTCCTCCCATCCTTCTTTCTTCCACACCCAAGTTGTGGGCATCCTCCTTGTACTGAGCTTCTTCAATTGCCTCTCGAAGAGTAGAAGGCTTCGTAGCTCGAACCATCTCCATCATCTCTGATGGTAATCCTTTAATGAAGGCCTTAATCTTCTCTTTCTCGGTTGGGGCCACATGCGTCACCAAACCCAACTTCTCCACAAATAGTCGGAAGTATTCCCTTACCGTCTTGTCCCCCTTATTGAGGGCCCGAAACTCATCAACAATCCGATCAATCGCCCTCTCGCTACAACACTCTTCCATTACTTTTCCTTTGAACATCCCCCACGTGAGCATGGACACAATAGCGGGTCCAAGAGAGATCGTAGTGACGTTCCACCACTCTAATGCATTACCCCTAAGCATTTGCGAGGCAAATTTGACTTTCTGCCTTTCTTCGCAGTCGCTCGAGCCAAAAGCTTGCTCGATCTCTCTTAGCCACTTCACGCACATTACTGGGTCATCCGACCCTGAGAACTCGGGTAGCTTGGTACTCATTAAGTCCTTGTACGAGCAACTTCTTCCCGCCCTTCTTATCTCAGTCACGGGGGTCTCATCAGTGACAAGTATGGCTCAATTCCCTCCGGAACCCCCTACCGCGTTCTCAGCAGTCGCTTCATGCCTTCGCTGACTGGCATCCCTTTCTTCAAACATCTTCAACATTATTTCATGTTGTTGGGCAAGCGTAGAGTTCATTGCTTGAACCATACTAAGCCTGAGCTCATCTTGCGAGCCTGCTATTACCATTGCGGGACCGATCCCGACATTAAGGTTCACCTCCGGCAGTCGGTTAATTCGGGGTGGTGACCTCCTAAACGTATTAGGGATTGGAGGTGGTTGAGTAGTTTCTGCTGCCGTCTCTTGATTGGTAATACTAACCGCTGCTATCTCAACCTCGTTTCGTGATCTCGTACGATTGTTCACCATCTTAGTCTGTCAAGATGATAGTACAAGAGTAAGACAAAGCTAACATAAATACGTATAACATGTTCACCAATCATTGCAACAATAGTAAAATAAGCATACTCAGAATACAATGCACCCAAAATAGCATTAGCTACGTGATATCTTGGATATATCATACAGACAAGAATCCCTATTACCAAAGTCACATTTCATGATTAGTGCATTTCGGTCGACTCTAAAGCTCTCTTATCTCAAGAGTGTCTACCCATTCTCACAATTCAATACTTAAAGTTTCAGCTTAAGTCTAGGCACCCTAAGTTCATACCTAGTTCGCTTAAACTAGAGCTCTGATACCAATTTGTAACACCCCGCATTATCACAACACAATATTGTCTGCTTTGGTCTAAGCCGCACGGATTTGTTTTTGGCGACCTGGCGAGGACTTCCCAGGGGGTCACCCATCCTGGTACTACTCCAACCCAAGCACGCTTAACCACAGAGTTCCAAGAACATGCCTTGCGTGTGTCCCCAAAACGCGTTGTGTTTAGGAAGGCCAAGGTTTACTTATGAACCCAGCATCACTCCTGTCCACGGCCGATATGGGATCTGCCTAAGGTGTTACAAACACCCTCCCTTAGGGACTCATCGTCCTTGATGAGGTTTGCCTCACATCCCGAATGGCACAGGAGCGGCTCTGATACCATTTGTAACACCCCGCCTTACCACGACACAATATTGTCCGCTTTGGCCTAAACTGCACGGATTTGTTTCTAGCGACCTGGCGAGGACTTCCCGGGGGGGTCACCCATACTGGTACTACTCCCACCCAAGCACGCTTAACCACAGAGTTCCAAGAACCTGCCTTGCATGTGGCCTCAAAACGCATTGTGTTTAGGAAGGCCAAGGTTTACTTATGAACCCAGCATCACTCCTGTCCACGGCCGATATGAGATCTGCCTAAGGTGTTACAATTTGACACACATACAATTACATATAAATATCAAATATATATGATATGCAATTTCACCAAATTATGCATCCTAACGAGATCTCTTACTCCTCTCCTTCCCAAATTGTGATATATCGAGTCGATATCTCATACCCCAGGTTATACACCATAAATGCATGTTAATCCGCACCCCAGAACATTTGCATGTGATGTATAAAATAGTATAACATAAATAGCATGCTTCCAAAATAATTTAAACCATATGCATGTAATTCATCAAATAATAATAACATGCAATATAAACACATCATCAAGTAAACATGTAAGTTTACACATCATATATGTAAAAATAATATGCGCATGTGTATACATCCTAGTGAAATCTCGTTAAATACTCACCTGATAATGTCGGTTTCCTAGAACTTTGCTCCAAGTGGTAACCTACAATTATAGGTATAATAAATCATCGTTAACGTCTAATATTTCCCAAAAGTCAACCTAAAGTCGACTAACGATCAACATCGGTCAATCCTTATAATACTCCATTTATTTATCCTCACGTCTAATTAACCTTTATTCAATCCGATTAATTAACGTCCAAAATTATTAAACTTTTAATACCTCAAAGGCCTTATTCAATTTTATTTAGCACCCTTAAATTAGGTGTTATCTCTTTAATCCAATTAAATAATACATTATTATATTTGAATTAATATATTAATTCTATAAAAAAATTGTTGAATTAAATACCCAATAATTTTATTACCAATTAATAAATCAAAGTAGTAATTGGGTTTTAATTAAAACCACCCTAATTGCACTCGCCCAAACATTTTAAGTCTATTTGGTTTTAATACTTATTTATTCTCAATTAATTTTAAAAAGTTGCATCATTTTCTGTTATATTGAATGGAAAGGTTAGGATGAAATGGACGAAAAAGTTAACATTTACGTCATCAAATGTTACCATGTAATTTTTTTAGAAGTTTATTATATTGATTGAGAACTTTAAAAACTTTATTAGATTAAATAAGAAATTTTGAAACATTATTATATTAGTTAAGAACACAAATATTTGTTAACATAAAATAAAATAAAAAGTAAAAATTCCAATAAACTTTATTTAATTTCGTCTTTTAAATAAAAAATACTGCACTGAATCATTGATAACCAAAATAAATACAAACTACTGGTTGGCATGAGGTTGGTAAGCATTTGGGCTAATATAAAAACATGTTTTTGGATTTTGAGGGTTTGCCCAGGATAACCCTGGGCATATGCTGGCTCCGCCAGTGTTGGTGGAGGGATATGCTGGGAGATGGTCACTGACACCAGGAAGGAGGAGGGGAGGCCAGCAAGGGGAAGAACAGGGTTTACGTAGAAAATATATGATTTGGAAATATATGAGGCAATTCATATAGAAACTGTCTAAAAGTTAGAAACTATGAAACTAGTTTGTATGTGTTGTTTATGAAACAACACATGTGAACATGCATTGTTCATATAGTGTTATTTCATAGATGAAACGTCTAGGAAATGTTTTGTGTGTGAAAGAAAACATAAAAATACGTTTACACATGAAACAAACAGTCATACAAACACACATGAAAAAAAAACATGTGAAACAATATGAATAATAGTTTAATATCAAACTTATTGGATGGTTTTAATTGATTTTCATAAGTTTGATTTTCGCATGCGTTGTTTCATCGATAAAGTAATAAATGAAATTGGTTCACAATTTCTTACTTTTAAACAATTTCTATATGATTTGTAGTCTATATACGAAAAGGATACAAAAAAAGGGATAGAAAAACCAAAATAGCTCATGAGTTCATTGAGTTAGAGCATCTCCAACAACTTCTTTAAAATAAACAAAATCAACTTTTTTGTTCTCTATAATACTCTAACAACCTCTCTATCTCATTCTTTAAAATAGAGATTCATTGAGAAATCTCCAAATATAGAGAATTGTCTATAAAACTCCAAAGAAAGGAGAGAGAAATGAGTTTTTTTTATTCATTTTACCAATGAGAGTTAAATTAATATCATTATATATATATATACACACACACACATACATAGAGAGAGAGGGAGAGGCAGGAGCGAGGACGGTAACAATTTACGAGAATGCGAGGACAATCCTCAGCCAATCATTTTGTACATGAAAAAAAAATTCATGTACAAAATCATAAGTAATTTTGTACTAGCATCAAAAATAACACGCATGAATTTTTTCGCGCGAAAAGTCTCGGCTAATCATATATGATTTTGTATGTGAATCATATGTGATTTTGTACATGAATCATATGTGATTTTATATATGAATCATATGTGATTTTGTACATGAAAAATTTCTTGTACAAAATGATTGGCTGAGGATTGTACTTGCATTCTCGTAAATAGAGATTGATCGAGAAATCTCCAAATATAGAGAATTCTCCAAAACTTCAAAGAGAGGAGAGAGAAATGAGTTTTTTATTCATTGCACCAATAAGAATTAAATTAATATCATTATTTATATATATATATATATATAAATGTATTGGGATAATAAAATTATATAATATTTAAATATATAATCAAAGATGAAATATATAAAATAGAGAATCTGTTGGAGTTATTGTAGTTTATTTTAGAGATTTTAACTTTTACTTCTTTATTTTAGAATAATTATAGAGAAACTGTTAGTATCTCAACCTTCTCTAAAATATAGAAATTCAACCTTTTGTTTTCTAATAATGTTATTTAAAACATAATAAACATGAAAAAACTCAAAGTTTAAAGAATTTCTAAAACTTAATGTTGAAAAAGAGAAATAAATATTATATTCAATCCTATCAATGAGATTGAATTATTATTATTTTATCTACAACTTAAAAAAAATTATATTAAGATGATAAATTAGAAAATATTTTAACAATATAATTTATGTTAAAATTCATAAAATAAATAATATGTTGGAGTTAAATGTAATTTTTTTTTAAAAATTAACTTTTATTTATCTGTTTTAAAAAAATTATAGAGAAACTATAAAAGAATTATAGGAAAGGGAAGACACATGAGGTTTCCGAAAACAATATTTATTTTGATTTTGGGATTAATTGCGTTAAAAACACTAAACAACAGGGACCAAATCTGTAATTTAGTATGAAGAAAAATAGAGTTGGCATTAAACCCCTTTTTGCTGAAAAAAAAACAAACATTTGATACGAATTTAAGAGCCCGATTTTGATCGATCAACCCCTTTCTCCACGCCAAGATCTGCCTGCTACTCTCTCTCTCTCTCTCTCTCTCTCTCTCTCTCTCCACTTCAAGAACTCCTTCTTTCTCTCTCTAGAACGATACACAAACTGATGAAAGTTTGATAAATTGAACGATTTTCTTCTTTAGGTTGAGCGTTATAAACTAAATTATTACACATATAGCCATGGATGATTACCTGAAGGATGATATTTCACAGCTGATCAAGAGAATTGGGGCTTTTCTATCCGCTAGGATTTCCGAAATATTAAATACACAGGTTATAATTAATTTGTATTTTTTAAGTTTCTTGTTATTTGAATTTTTCGAATTTCTAGCTTTTTTTCCTGATTGCAATTTGTAAATTGATGTTTGTAAAGACTATCGCAATTGGAGAGGTTGATCATTTAGGTTATGCATTTTGATCAGGAGAAAATATTAGCTGTATCATATGATAGGGTTGTCTCAATTCCCATGAGCATGTGATTCCATGGTATAACATTGTTAATTGTTATGAACAAAGACATTTGACATTAAGATCTCAATACAGGTTGACTTTTAGTGTTAGATCATAAGCCCCATTATAGGTTTTGGTGTATTGTATCATTAGGGTACAAAATGCTAGAAACTAGAAAGTATATATCCCTTCCACAAAAATAACAATGTTTATCTTGGGTTGGTGTTAAATCATTAATCATCTGTCTTATATCAAAAATAGGTTGAAACTAAGATACAATTAAAGAACTTTGTGGTAGAATAGCTGTTTTAACTAGGAAACTTTCAAGGAATGTTTCACTTTTATGGAGCTAGAGTGTTTGTATCTGGATCCCTTAAGACGAGTGGAAATGCTAGGATGTCTGATCTCCAAGAAAGTCCTTTTGTTGCACCTCAATGACCTTCAAATTCTTCTCTCAAATAAAGATTTAAAAAAAGTCTTAATATGCTTAATGGCACATGAGATAAGGGTTAACCTTTCTAGATTGTAGCTATAGCGATCCTGGATACATATATGATTGTGATTTTTCACTAAAAACATTTGGTAAGTTAGTAATTTCTAGCCAAAGATCTAGGTTTTTCCATGATGTCATTTACATCGTGGCTGTGGTCAATGTTATCAACATCATTGCCATGAACATTTTCTAGCATTACCCGATTGTCATGCACTCATGCTTAATTGTTTAATTGCTCAATCAAAATTTATTTTATTCATGATAGCATTTGTTTTTAGAGCTAGTTTGCATGCTTGTAATTTTATCATACAAAAGACATGGTCTGGAATAATTAAGAACAAACAATTTTATCA
Organism: Silybum marianum; assembly: GCA_036898165.1. Classification (NCBI taxonomy): domain Eukaryota; kingdom Viridiplantae; phylum Streptophyta; class Magnoliopsida; order Asterales; family Asteraceae; genus Silybum; species Silybum marianum. Next base: position 4,683,822 of record CM072540.1, on the reverse strand, counting down.
GGGTGAAAATATCTATGATTTCTTGGTATTTCACTAGGATATCTTAGATATCACATCTAAGATAATGTATGGCATCAATCTTGGGGATTGAATTCCTAAATATTTCGTGACATAGATTAATGAGACGTTGGATATTTCGTATGTTTGTATGGGAACGAAACCCTGACTAGACTTTATGATAAACTAATAGAAGATAAAAGAAAAAAACACTCAAAGGCGATAGTGGTACACTATAAGGCTTCTTGGCTTTGGGAGTTGGGGAAGCCTTTGTATACAATATTTCTCTTTCCTTCTGCAAAGAGGCGTGACCTTACTAGTTGCTTCAAAGCTCACTCACTAGGATTGAAAAACTAATAGGGACTAGAGTAATTGACAAAAATACCTCAAATCCTCAATAATAACCATCATCCTTAACTACATTGAACCCTAGGCAAGTGAATATCGAAGAAATTTCGGATAACTTATAAAGGAGGTTCTTTGATGCTCTAGGCTTGTGTAAGTTTACATAATATAGCACATCAGGTATGAGATATGAACTAAATGAACTTCAATTCTAAAGTTTGTGCTCGATTCTTATCATTTTCAATATCGTTATCATCTTGTAAGTTGCACAACAATTGTCTTTCGGGTGTTCAAAAGCAGGAAAGAAATTTATTAGGTAAAATACATGTGTACTGCCATGTAGATTAGCCTTCAAGGATTGGTTTTGTTGAACTGTGGCTCTTTATCATGCTCTAATGTGAAAAAGAATTTTTTCCTTATTCCTTAGTATTGCATGCTACTATAGCTATTGATTCAAGAATCAATTGGGAATCGTTATACTAATTTCTTGAATCTTGAATGTGAGCAAACTCGTATTGTAGATCACTTAACTTTTTATGAAATACTTTCTAGAATATGCATAAATGTAGACCACAAAAAGTAGGCATTTTAATGATGTAGTATGGACCAAAATGTATAATATATATCGTAAGAAATTTTCTCGTTCCTTTAGTTGTTCATTGCAACTTCAATCTAACCAATCAAAACCTCTATACTCATGAGGCTACTCTACTAATAAGTTCAAGGTCAATAAACTATAACCAAAGACCCCCACTAAAACAACAGTAATAAGGTGAGAAATCTTGAATGAAGCTTATTGAATCATATAATATGACTTTCTTATCTGATACAAGGGGATTTACCACAGGACACAGGTATAGCGAGTCAGAAAAGTTTGTAATTTGCTGATCACATTCTGATTACATATAATATGACTTTCTTGTTTGTAAACCAGTTATATTATATATATTTTTCCTTGGACATGAAATATGATATTTAAGAGGTGCTGAAGTCTGAAGTCTGATTTCAATTCTGAAATGGTTATGAAACGTCTAAACGAATCAGGCATAAGTTGTGATTAAGAGCTTAAAATGAAAAAACAAACAAGGCCTTGCACTTTGGCAGATATTGTCTGTGAAATACTTTAAGCAATTATTTCTTTTCAAAATTTGCATATTTGATTTGACATATAATGTCAGATACATTATGTATCAAACATAAAAAAGTAATGAAAATTGTAATGGTTGTAGATTAAACTATTTCTCATATCAAAATGAAATAATGCTATTATTTACGATTATAGTATATTTTGCTTCAAGCCAGAAATTACATTATTTGATAACTATAAACAGAAATTTGATCTCCATTTGCAATTTTAACTTTGTACAAGTATCCTTTAATTCTAGGATAGGTCTTATAAAAATATTATAAACCAAAAAGTATCTTTAAGTTAGGTATGACTCTGATGTGTTCATGATGTTTTAAATTTTCAATTGTTACTCATAACAAAATGTCTGTTCTAACTTTATTTGTGATACCTTGGCTCAATATGTAATACCTTGGCTCAACATGTTCTAACTTTATTTGTTACTCTGAGGTATCTTTAAATTTTCAATTGTAATACCTTGGCTCAATATGTCTGTTCTAACTTTATTTGTGTTTAAGCTATATTTGTACTTTTTTTTAAATCAATAAATGGAAAAATGTAGTCAACCCAACCCATTTGACTTTCAACCCACTCTAAAAATAACGCCCATTTGACTATTATATGTTTGACCTGTTATCATCCAATCCATCCCGACCAGGGACGGACCCATAAATTTTTTGATACGGCGGCACCATACAACATAGACAAAAAATAATTATAAAAAATACGGTTTTTATCGACGTGCCTTTACGTTTTTACTAACGGTCAATATTTTTCAATTTGTTTTAACCTAATTCTACCGTTTCGGGGGATTTTTGAAGTTTTTTGCTTGATTTCGAGAGATCTTTAAGTTTTTTATCGATTTTGAAGGACTTTTTAGGCCGTTTTGATTGATTTCAAGAGTTTTTTTTGGGATTTTTAAGCTTTTTATCGATTTCGAGGGATTTCAAGAGTTTGTTTTCGGTTTTTAGTATTTGATATTGACGGTCTTTAATAACTAAAAGCAAATTAAAAATACTTTTGGGAAACTTAATGATTAAATATGAAATTAATAAAGTGTTTATTAAATGTTATTTAAGTACGAAATTAATAGAGTATTTAGTATGTTATTAAATGTTATATAGAGTTGCTACCCAAAAAATTTAATTATTAGCATCAAGTTGGGATCGAACTTGGAACCATCTCTATAAGGAGTTTTAATTCAGTTTGGAAAAGCCACTACACCAGCTGCCCTATTTGTGATCAGAACTCATCATGTACTTGAAATTTTCATTAAAGTGATGTAAATTTTATATAAATGAAAAATGGTTGCAGGATTTACGGTCTGTTTGGGCTTTAGCGGCGCTTTTTGTTACTATAATTTTTACTTGGAGATTATTGTGGGCCCCTACTGGACCTCAAAGAAGACAACCTAAACGTCAAGCTCCCACACCAAGTAGTAGTAGTTCTGGAGTCAATAGTCAACCAAATGCAAATCTTTTACCTTCTGGCTTTGGTTCATCTATTGAAGATTCAACACAAACTGTTGGCAATGAGTTATCTCAGCGTGTAAAGGTAGACTAGATGTTTTAATAACGTTAATTTTAATTGGTTTGATTTACTTATAAATTGTTCTATTTGTTTTTGCAGCCTACTTTGGGACAAATAGTCAGACAAAGATTAAGTGATGGAAGGAAGGTATCATATCATGTATATGCATATAGAATAACCTTCATATTTATTTTTATTTTTAGTTAATTTCCTGTATTTTTTATGGGCTCTAGATTTCAAAATTTACTCTATATAATAACTTTAACCAATGAATGTGTTACAAATAGTCAGACAAAAATTAAGTGATGGAAGGAAGGTATCATGTATATGCATATAGAATAATCTTCATATTTATTTTATTTTTAGTTATTTGCCGGTATTTTAGATGGGCTCTAGATTTCAAAATTTACTTTATATAATAACTTTAACCAATAAATGATGGAACCAGTATTTTACTTTGTTGCATCTGTTTCTTAAAGAACAAATCTAAAAGTATTGTTAGCATACATCATTGGTGTAAGACATAAGGCATTATCATTATTAATACTAGAAGGATACTCACTCAATGCAGTGAGATGCATCTCGATTTTAATATTTTATTTTGGTTGTGAACGTGAGGACAAATGAGAGCACGACACGTGTCATATTCAAACTGAATAATGAAGCAAAATATTCAGACTTAATGTAGTATTATTCAGACCGAATACTACTACATTCAGACTGAATGTAGTGTTTTTCAGTCTGAATAATACTACATTCAGTCTGAATATGACACCTGTCGTGCTCTCATTTGTCCTCACGTTCACAACCAAATTTGAGTTCTCATTTGTCCTCACGTTCACAACCAAATTTGAGTTCTCATTTGAACTTTCCTCATGCTTTATAATATAGTATAGATATTCAATTTGGTATTGAGCAAATATTTTAAAGTCAGGATGTAGGTATCAAGTTTTTTTTATTACCATTGAAAATTAGAAGTAACAATATTGATCAATTGTTGGAAATGTCATCTATGTTTCTAAATATTCCATAAACATAGTCGTTGCACATGGTGAAATACTGAAATCTCTCATTAACAGTGAATGACTAATTATTGGCCGGCATTTTTTTTTTAATAAATGGAAAGAAGTTATGTTTTCTTATATAATATATAATTTAAGATGGCTTCACCCTTTTCTGTTATCATAATGTTGTTTATATCCTAGTTGCATAGCTTTAATATCTAAAACATGGTCATCATATGTGATTTATTTATTTATTAGACAATTGCAACAAAATTAACAAATCAATTTAAGTCACATTTACCTGAAACCAGTGGTTCTTGGATCCCTTTCGCTGGTGCTTAGAGTCGTCTCAGGGCCTGTTTGATAGTGGCTTGTTTAAAGAGCTTAATGAAGGGTTGAGCTTATTCACTCAGCTGTATAAGGATGTTTGGTACTGGCTTAATCAAACAGGTGATAATTGTTAAGCTTGAGGGAGGAAGCTTTATGGAGATAAACATTTTATTCTAAAAGTTGTTTAAATGATAGTTTTATTTTATCGTCTAGGATCAACCATTCAGCATATTTATCAAACTGTTATGTTAATATGTGCTTAATATGCAATGAGGGGTAAAATAGTCATTTCTGGCATTCAGACCATTTATTCAGCACGACAAACAAACAGCAAAATATCTCAATTTATACAGACAGATTAATCCATACAGTCAGCTTTATCCATACAGGACTTAATGAAAAACCAACCAAACAGCCCCTCAATCACATAACAGTTTTTATATTTTGTTGATTTTGGTGAAGGTAACTTGCCGGTTGCTTGGCATTATACTCGAGGAAAGCATTCCAGAGGAGCTTCAGGTTCCTATAAATATTTATATATATATATATGTATATATATATATATATCTGAAGACCATCCACTTGACTATGCTTTCATTGTGTTTGGTAGATTCGAGCAACTGTGAGATCCTCTGTTTTGGAAGTTCTGCTGGAGATGACAAAATTCTGTGACCTTTATCTCATGGAAACTGTTCTGGATGATGAAAGTGAAGTATGTTTAAAACTTTCCCTTTTCTCCATTTTTCTTCATACACCAATTAGGGGTCAGGTTCAGGGGAAAACGTAAAAAAAAAAAAACTGAGGAACACCCTGGGAGCCCTCCATCTGGACGGCACACAAATGCATACTGGTAATTTGTAACATGCATTTGTGTATATGCACTAATGCATATATATATATGCATTTGTGCATATATACATATATTGGAAGCCTGACTTGGGATCACGTGAGACCCGTGAGACCATATTTTTACACTTGAAACTTCACAGCAAATCACTGGGAAGGTAAAAAAAATCGATGTTTTTGTGAGACCACTTTTTTACACTTGAAATTTCACAGCAAAACACCGTGAAGGTAACATTCATAGCGTTTTTGCTGTGAAGGTTCGAATGTTATTTACCTTCACAGTGATTTGTTGTGAAGTTTCTAGTGTAAAAATGTGGTCTCACGGGTCTCACGAAAACAGCCTGGTCTTACGTGAACCCAACCCTTGGGAGCCTTCCATCTGGACGGTATGCACAAATGCATGCCGGTAATTTATAACATGCATTTGTGCATATGCATATATATATATATATATATAGATATATATATGCATTTGTGCATAGAAAAAAAACAGCTTCAATCGCTTGTATGCATTTGTGCATACCGTCGGATGGAGGGCTCCTAGGGTGTTCTTCAGTTTTCTCTATTTTTTCCCTTGAACCTTCCTCCACCAATTAGTATGTTTCCTTGCTTCTTTCCTATACTCGTTGTTCTCTTCCGTTCAGTAAGTACAATCTTTTAGGGTGAATGTTATAGGGCTATGTTTTATTAGGGAGGAAACATAACGGAAATCTGACAACTTTTTAACTAAAATCTTTACATATAAATTTTCTCTCAAGCTAATGATCAAAACCAGTTTTTATAATTTATTTATTTATTTATGAAAATATGGAAAGTCATACCCCATTTGTTGTCGGTTATCATGCGTGTTTTTTTAAGCAGTTGAATCAAACTTCAACTGCTATAAGTATGGTGGATGTTTATCTATAGCAGTAAGGGCCTGTTTGTTAGTGTCTTAATGAGCTTAATTGGACTAGCATCTTATTCGGTCAGCTATACATGACTGTTTGGTAGTGGCTTATTCAGTAACCTTTTTTTTGTTTGGGGTGGGAGGGGGGCTTTATGCAGAAAGCCAAGTTTTTTCCAAACCTGTCCCTCCCAATTAAAAAACACGCGTCTTCCATCCATGAAAAAACCTTCACAATCTATACAGACAAATTAATCCACACAAACAAGTTTATCCATACAGGACTTAATGGAAAACCACCAAACAGCCCCTAAGTGTTTGTAGTGTATGCAGATATAAAGAAGCTCCTATTGCAGCCTTTATCCTCATCTCGTGAGAGAATTTCCTTTTCTTTGATGTATTATACTCACTATGAACTATTATTATTTCTGTATTTTCTCATGAATTAATTGTGTTTGCAGAAAAGGGTTTTAACGGCATTGGAAAATGCTGGCATTTTCGTGTCCGGTGGGTTGGTTAAAGACAAGGTAATATATAACCATATAATGATTAAAGTACGATGTTTCAATAATGTAGATATTCTTGCTATATTAAGTCCAATTTACTCTATTATTTCTATAACAAAAAGTATTGTTGTTTGTGAGCATATTCCTACGAGGGTTTCTGAACTATCCCTATTCAATTGTTTGGCAATTGCTGAATGGTTTGGTGCAGAATGATTAAGAGGCTCTTATGATATAGTGCAAAATGAAATAAAAATTGTTTGGTAATTGTTCAGGATGTAATTAGGGCTCTTAATGATTAAGGAAGGTCCAGGACACAAAATGATTCAGAGGGTTTTGGAACCATTAAGAGGCAGACTTATTTTTTTGCCAAACAGGATTCACCTCTTAACGATTCAGAGGCTGCCTCTTAATGAACTGTTAAGAGGTAAACACCAGTTATCATGATCGTTCGGTTAGATATAAGGAGATGGTGTTTTGAACATGAACATTCATATTTCATATGGAGTTTTAGCCCTCTTTACTATGAAAAGATTACAACAATTACCATTTTTGACCCCATGCAACATGTTTTTTAATGAAAAGTTAAATAGATATCTGCCCATCATTATTACTGAAAAGTTGATATTGTCGATTTGGGTCTTTAAGTTTATCAATTGTTGCCATTGTTAAGAAGTATTTTGTACATATGACAAGTAGTTAAACACACTACAACAAAATTGGGTTTATAGAACACCACAAATAAATAAGCATCCTAATAGACTACTTTATAGGATATAAATTATAGGACCATAAAATAAAGTGTTCTATCTAAAGGCGTTGTAATAAGTTTATAGGACGCTTTTTGAGTGTAGTAACAAATTTATTAGGACACATTTAATAAATAAAAAGACGTCGCATTAGTTAGTTTACAAGACACTTTTGAGAAAATGTCCTATAAATCCATCTTTTTATAGGACACGTGTTTATAAGACACTTTTTCAAATTGTGTTCTATAAAATAGCTAATATGACATTTTTTTTAATAAAAGTGTACTAATAAACTTGTTACAACGCCCAAAAACGTCCTATAAACTATTTGTAACGCCTTTAGCTAGGCCACTTTATTTTTTAGTCCTATAATATGTGTTCTATAAAGTAGTCTATTAGGACGCTTATTTATTAGTGGCGTACTATAAACCCAATTCTGTTGCAGTGACAGTTCTCTAAAAGGAAACGGTTGCATATCTATTTGTTATGCTATTTATATATCTTTATATTTGATATGAAATTGCAGGTACTCTTTTGTAGCACAGAGAATGGACGAACTTCTTTCGTTCGGCAATTGGAGCCAGATTGGCATATAGACTCAAATCCCGAAATTAATTCTCAGTTGGCGGTACATAATTACGGTTTTCATTCATTTCTGTTATTATTTTGAGTTTGAGAAATATTAAAAACTTAGAATTTTTGTGAAGGGTATCCCAGGCTATGCCTGTACTAATCCCGACAAATTATGACTGCAATACATCAGCCCTGATAAACTCAGTGGCCACAATTGTTGTGTATGGCTGGATTCGAACCCTGGACAGATGGGATATTCCACCACATCCTCCAGGGCCTCAAACCAGTACGCCACAACCCTTGTGGTTATAAAAAAAAACTTGAATTTTTGTTAGTAATATGGGTTTGTTTTTGTTAATGGCAGAGGTTCATCAAATGTCAGCTTCATATTTCACCCGTTAAACCTGAACAAATTGCGTCAAACGTGTTCATTTGTTCATCGTTGGAACGATTCTTTGGTGTTTGAAAAATATGTATGTTGGTTAGGTTTTTAAGTTTCTTCTAAATTTCCAGCAGTGTATAATAACACAATACAGTTGTTCTACAGTAGATGAGATTGATTGATTTGTATGTGCAGTAATTTTGGTTTTTTACCATTTCTCATAATTTGTAAAACCCAAAGTAGTAGTAATCCATGTTTGGAGTAAAACTAAAAGGGAAATTGAAAGGAATAGCCAATTGGTTTCATTTTTTTTGGATCCAAATTCACTTTTTAGTTGATCCTTAAGAAGGCTTACGCGTATGCGTAAGGATTGATTTTCAACAAATATGATTTTTAGCCATTTTCTGATCCAAATTCACTTTTTAGCTAATCCTTAAGAAGGCCTATGTAGATGCGTTTGGATTGATTTTCAACAAATGTAATTTGTAGCCATTTTCTGATCCAAATTCACTTTTTAGTTGATCCTTAAGAAGGTTACACATATGTATAAGGATTGATTTTCAACAAATGTGATTTTTAGCCATTTTCTGATCCAAATTTACTTTTTAGTCGATTCTTAAGAAGGCTTATGCATATGCATTTTCAACAAACGTGATTTTTAGTCATTTTCTGATCCAAATTCACTTTTTAGTCGATCCTTAGGGCTTACGCATATGCATAAGGATTGATTTTATAAGGATTGATTTTCAACAAAAGTGAAATCACATGATAGTTGCTTTTGTAAATTTCCCAATGCTACAGACTTGAATATGCTCTTGCATTTTTGCTACAGCCTCGTTACTCTCTAGTAATTTCTTCAAAACAAAGAAGCAAAAAAATCAAAATATTCATTACATACATGTAATGATGATCATGAATAGTTTGATTTTAAAAAATTTATTATTTTGTACACATTTTTATAATTAACCAGCAAATCTTGTAATCATCGATGACAAGGTTGTCAAACTATTGTTGTTCATAGTTAGGGGGGTTGTTTGGCAGTTGCTGAATGGTTTGGTGCAGAATGATAAGTGGTCAGAATGATTAAGAGACTCTTACAATATAATACAAACTGAAATATAATTATTTGGTGATTGTTCGAGATGTAATTAGGGCTCTTAATGGTTAAGAGAGGTCCAAGATACAAAATGATTAAAAGAGTTGTGAAACCATTAAGAGATAGACTTCTTTTTTATCAAACATGAATCACCTCTTAACGAATCAAAGAATGCCTCTTAATGGAACCGTTAAAACCGCCCCTTATCTCACAAAATGTTACATCAAATCAAAAACTAAAATGTGACAAGAATACCAACAACTAAATATTTGTTACACTAATCAGGAAAATAAATTAAATAAAAATTAACGCAAACTTTATTGAAAAAAATTATCGATATTTTCATTACAACTTATAAATTACCAAAGATACAATTCTTACTAACCTGAAATAACTTTCAATTCACATGTGAATATAAAAGACAAAACTAGCATCCATATGCCTAAATTTTTTAAATAACACAATGACCATTAAGCACAAAATAAAGACAACCTCAATCGACTGAACCGTTCAGCCTCATCGATTCTACCCGAGCTCATCAAAATTCTAATAATACTCGAATAATGTTCTTCGGTTACTTCCACTTTATATCTTCGAGTTATTAACCGAAAAACCCTACAAGCTTCATCTACAAATCCACCTTGTTCACAAACACTTAAAACCGCTTTTAACGTAAACTTATTTGGCGAAAATCCGCCATTTATCATCTCATCAAAAAGATCGATAGCTTCTCGATAAAGATAATTATATCCATAAGCCTCAATAATTGCAGTCCAAGTCATCGAACCCTTAACGGGAATCGCTTTAAATACCATTTTCGCCTTTTCGATTTCACCACAAAAACCGTAAAACTTCATGATTTCAGAAGAAACAAATGGAATCGAAAATAAATCTTTCTTCAAAACTTGCCCGTGAACTTCTTTACCGAGTTTTACCGCTTTAATTTTACCGCAAACGGTAAAAACTCTCGAAATCGTTACCGAATCCGGCCGGTGTTTCGAAACCACCATCGACCGAAAAACACCTAGCGCGTTATCGAAAAACCCACTTTCGATATACGATTCAATCATGGCTGTCCAACAAATGACGTTTTTACGGTCGAGATTATCGAATAATTTAACGGAATAACCGTGATAACTACATTTAGCGTACATCATCATTAAAGCGGTCGTTATAGAAACTTGTTTATCGAAACCGTTTTTAACGGCAAAACAATGGATTTCTTTACCTTTTTTCAAAGATTTAAGCTTTCCGATAACGGGAATAATAGTGTTAACGGTAACAATATCGGGTTTAAACCGTTCTTGTTGCATCCAAATGATCGATTTCAAAGCCATATCCAGCCTTCCATTTGCAGCATATCCGGCCATAAGTGCAGTCCAAGATACGGTATTTCTTTCCGTTGATCCATAAAAGACGTTTCTTCCCGAAACCATATCTCCACATTTGCAATACATATCGATTAAGCCCGACTGAACGAATAGCTGTTTCGAGTATTCTTTTGTCTTAATCACATAAGCATGAACTTCTTGACCGAGTTTTCTTGACGAAATTTCGCCAATAACGGGAAGGATTGTGGTTAAAATTACCGAATTTGGAGCAATTCCATCTTTTTGCATCCATTTTAAGTACTCCAAAGCTTCGAATCGAAGCCTATTATGTGCAAAACCGGCAATCATTGCACCCCATAAGACCACATCTCTTCGATCATTATCAATATCTTCGAAAATTAGACGGGCAAGCTTCGTTTTCCCGCATTTGAAGTACATATCGATCAAACAAGTAGTTATGATCGAATCGTTAACTAATCCGTTCTTGATCAATAACCCGTGAGTCTTGAAACCTTGATAAAGAGCAGAAGCGCCACCCAAACTTTTGATCAAACAAGAAAACGTATAAACATTCAATTCGATCCCTAATTCTCTCATTTTCGAAAACGTGTTTAGAATGTCGTGATGTTTACGCCCACCCATGATCACGTTGCCTCTAAGTAACGCGTTCCAAGGGTAAACGCTTGATGTTGGCATTTCGTCGAACAGTTGGTGTGCATCTTCAACCGACCCACAAGATGTGTACATATGAACCAGCTTAGTTCGTAAAAACTCGTTGTTTTCAAGCCCATTGATTCGAATGTGAGTGTGGATGATTTTGCCGATGGATAATGACTTAATTCGAACAACTGAAGCGATAAGCTCGGAGAATGTAGTTGGGTTTACAGGAACACCACGTTTATCCAAGTAATCCAAGATAGTTAGAGCCTCTTTGAGCTTGTTTTGCTTAGCGAATCTTTGAATATCTTTGTAAATGGCATTAGGGTTCTTGGTGTGGAGTGGTATGGATGATGGGAATGCATCTTTTTCATCGAAATCTAGCGGGTTTTTTTGGTTTTTTATTCCTGTGGGTATTTGAGATTCAGATTTTGGAGATAATGCTAAAGGTTTGATTTTGAAAGTGGGGTGATTTTGGTTGCTTAACGGGAAAAGGTGAAGACGGATGTTCATAAAAGAAGGCAAGTACAGGTTGCAGAGGCCTTCCATGGCCAAAATTCAAAAAATGCCCCTATTATATATATATATATATATATATTAATGCCTAGTGGTAGTGACAATTAAGGTTAGAGTACAAAATTTTACCCGAAAGATCTCCAAACAACCAATTTTTTTAGGTTGTAAACATCTTTCACTAGCTTCCGGTCTATCTTGAACCCTTTGCCATTGAGTATCCACCTAGATAAAGGAAATTGTGTAACATCCAACAAATCAATTAGAATAAGAACACAGTAAATAGAACGGAGTGCCAGAAATTGACTTACGAATGAGGCCTAGGATCAAGGTTTTAAAAAGCGGAATCGGGAGTTGAGGCGTTTTCCATCCATGCCCTGAGGCGTAAGCCCCTAGGCGGAAACTAAAAGTAAATAAAAATATTTATATATATATATGTAGTACATACTTAATAAATATAGTTAAAGTCATCATTAATGTATGTAATTAATAGTCTCAAAATTATTTTAATATATAAAGATTTTATTATTTGGTTTTTGTTAACAATTAATTGAAATCGCACATTTATCTAAGAATTAAAGTCTACACATTTATCTATAGCGGAAGAATTAAAGTCACACGTTTATATGTAACTTAAAGTCTCACACTTATCAAAAAAAGAGAATTAAATTCACATATGAAAAAGACCCCCCTAATATAAAAACAAGAAGTAATCTCCCCATCAGTTCTAGCTTCAATCAACAACAAGATGGTAGAAGAACTGAAAAAGAGAGGGAGGAACAGCAAGCCACGATTAGAGGAAAGAAAAAGGTAAGTTAACCTAGCCCTAAGTCAGTTTTGAAACCCTAGTTTCTAACCCACGCCCGAATGATCGGTGCGGCGGTTAGGCATCCTTAGACGAAAGAGTGGTCTTTCAGGATTGGTCGTTGTGTGTCACCACCTCCCACCTATCCTACACATTCGATCAAGGTGCCTCACCGCCTCAGGCGCCTCAAGGCCCGCCTCAGATGGCCTGAGGCGTACGTTTCATTCAGATGGCTGAGGCGGCGCCTCATGGTCGGATCCCACCGCCTCACCTCGAGGCGTGCCTCGAGGCTTACGCCTCAAACGATTTTGAAAACCATGCCTAGGATCACAACAAATGAGTTTGATTTGATCAAACATATGCAGTATAAAACAGAGGGAGGTTCAAGGGAAAACCTCAAAAAAAGAGAAAACTGAAGAACAACCTGGGAGCCCTCCATCTAGACAGTATGCATTTTTGTGCATAGACGGTATGCACAAATGCATACAAGCGATTCAAGCTGGGTTTTTTTCTATGCACGAGTGCATGTTACAAATTACTAGTATGCATTTATGCATACCGTCCAGATGGAAGGCTCGCAAGGTGTTCTTCTGTTTTCTCTTCTTCTTTTTTTGAGGTTTTCCCCTGAACCTGGCCCGTATAAAACAATAGGCATATTAATTAGGAACTAAAATTGTGTGAAGCTACAAATTTTGAAGATCAAAAAGACCATCTTTCGGATCAAGTCTCCATATAAGAAACATTATTCTTAAGGTTTTGAAAACACACTTTGAAATCTGATTGGATCTTCAATCTAATTTTAATTATTATTCTTAAATAAAAACTTCTCTCAAAATAGTGTATATATTTGTTTTAGGGTACAATTATATATGGTGATCTGTATCATTTAGCTTATAAAGTTTTGTACATCCAATGAATGAAGTTTTTAAGGGTTCTTATTTGTGCATCAAACTAGATAGGTGTTGGCTGATATAACAAAGAAAGGAATCATGTTATAGAAAAAGTAAAACAAAATCAAAGAGAAACAAAGCAACTACATTCACTACAAACTCTATAAACATGAAACACTTGCAATACTTTTTTCTGTAATATTTTAGTTTATATATGTTATATAAACCTCACCTTAATTTACTGCACTTTATAGTTTGTTACTATGATTTGGAGATACAATGAAAAACATACCCATACCACCATCTCCTACGCATTAATTACCAAGTATTTCATTAGGATACTTTAGCAGTGGAATCTTTGAATCACAATTCATCTCTATCATAAATTTAATTAGGGGTCTTAAAAAAAAAACCGTTGGACCGCTCAAACCAAGTCAAACCTAACCGTTTTTTGCGGTTTGAGCGGTCTGGCGGTCCGGTTTAAAAGATAACCAAACCGCTCGGTCCGGTCTGGTCTGCGGTTTGAACATTTTTTGAACGGTTTGGACCGAACCGACCGCCAAAAAAATTGTATTATGGCTTTTTTACTTTTATGGTCCAGTTATAAAGAATTCATTAAAGACGTTATGTTTTTCTAGCTTTTATTTCTAAATTGACAAATTTCTGAAATCCTTCAAAAATCAAATTCCAAACCGTAGTTCGGCTTACTCAATGTTTATCCAAAATTCCAACTATCGTTGGTGAATTTGTTTAACTTTTTCTCATTTGTTTAATGTCTTTTTGTTTTTTTTTAATTCCGTATATGATTTTCTAATAGTGCTATATTGATAGAAATTTCATTTTGGATATAGATGTCATTGTTTTAGTTTAAAGCCCATAAGAGGCTTAAAATACCTAAACTGGTCAGACCAGACCACCTTTCTGTGGTCCGGTTTGACCGGTTTGATCACTTGCTTCCAAACCGTCCGGTTTGAAAATTTTCTAAAGCAACATAGCAATTTGGTTCGGTTTGTGGTTTGAGGTGTTAAACCACCCAAACCGGACCGTAAACACCCCTAAATTTAATTGATTGAAATCCATGCATCCAGATGCACTCTTGACATTTTATGTATTTGCCCTGCTTATACAAAGCCTTTTATAGGCTATACTGCTATAGAGATACTCTAAATCTGTCAAGCATCGTAAAATTTTGTTTTAGTTATTGCTTCACTCGCTACCCTATGGGGCATAGGATCGTGTGAGAAGAAGAGTTAAGGTGAGAAGCGTAAGAAGAGATCTGGACCCTTGATCACTTTTAATCTCATACCCACCCATGAATTGCGCTTTAGAAGGGAGTTTATCCGGTGCATCTCATCCTAATGTGCATCCAACAGTGGAGAATCCCTTCTTACGCTTCTCACCTTAACTCTCTTTCTCACCGGAACCCAATCCATTGTGAATGGAGTCTTTTCAATCTCCATATTTTGGACCATTGGTTTATGGTCGGATTGAAAGTATCATATGTGAGATGCTTTTTTTGTGTGTGTGTTTGTGGTCTTTTTACGATACTTTTCTGTAATATTTTTTTGTGTGTGTTTGTGTTTCATGTTTCCAATGAAACTAGACTTGTTATACTGAAAATCCACCGTAGCACAAAATTGTTATAAAAATGGTTACCAGAAAAATCACACAAAGAAAAGGATGCTAGATTAAGACATGGGAATGTATATGCTTGTTGTGACTTTTCCACTAAATTACTTACTCCACCATGGGTACACCCTTTTTTACACATTTAAAATCACCCAAAATAATCTAGTTAGTCACTCGGGGGGCTGTTTGTTTACTTCTTAACGGTTCCATTAAGAGGCGGCCTCTGAATCGCTAAGAGGTGATTTCTGTTTGGCAAAAAGTAAGTTAGCCATTAAGAGCGCTAATTACATCCTAAACACAATTACAAAACAATTATATCTCATTTTGCACTATATCACAAGAAACTCTTAACCATTCTGACTACTTAATCATTCTGCACCAAACCGTTCAGCAATTGCTAAAAAGCCCCTCACCGGAGTATAATAAAACAAAACTAGTGTTTAAAAAATGAAATTACTTGAATATTCTTTCTTGATGTTAAAAGAATATGAAATCTAAATATTTTTCTTGTGAGGTTTTAATGAATCTAATTTAATCATTTACCATTTCACACACTTGTCCTCTGTTCTTGATCCACACACAAAAGCTATAAAAATTGAAATAAAGAAGGCCTAAAATGCAGAATGTACAACAACAAATTACAATATGCTCTGCTTCTATTCATCTTAAAACATACCACAATAACAGCTAGGGTTTTGGATTTTTATATCTTTCTACAGTTGTATATGCTCAAATTGGCAAATAAACAAATACTCAAGTAATCAAATAACCTAATTATTCAATAATTAAATACTCAAATAACCCAAATAATAACATTGTTTTGAAGTAAATAACCTAATATTCAATAACTAAATACTCAAATAACCCAAATAATAACAGTGTTATCAATGTGGAGATCTTTTTTACTCTACAAACCAAACTTGTTCAATTATACACCAATCACATATCATTTTGAATACAAAGAGCACTTCAAATCAGACCCTTTGGAACAAAAGTAATGGAGAAGATCGATGGTGAGGAGAGAAAATGGTCTTACCTATTTCAATCGGCAAATGCAATGGGTGAAGAGCTAGGAGAAATCCATGGAGAAGATCGATGTTGAGAATAGAGGGTTTTGAGGGGATGTTGAATCGATGGTGAAAATCGAGAGTATTATTTGAAAAAGAGGAGAGTCTGAATCGGATAGGGTGGAGATTCAGATTTTTTCTGAACCATTCAGGTCAAACAATCTTTTGTCTGATCGATTTAGGCAAATACATCTTAATGCCAATAAAAGAAAGAGTAAACTCTAATTTTGGTCCTTGTGGTTTACCGAAATATTTGGAAAGGGAAACTAAACTTTGATAACTCTAAAACCGTCCTTGTAGTTCTTATTTTGCTCTGAAAATGATCCCCATCATTAACTCCGTTAAATTTCTTCGTTAGTGTATTTATATATAATTTTCTTCATCAGGAGTATTTGTGTCCATTTAAACTACTTTCTTTATTTTATTTGAAAAATGAAATATATAATATAGTGTATTTATATATAATATATATTTGTATATGGGAGATTTCAAATACAAACCAAACAATTTATACAAACTCCATGGTTCATTGTTTTTTTGAATAATTTTTTTTTCATGAAAGTTTTTACATAATGAAATTGTTTCATATAATTGTTTATGCCAAAAATTGGTTTAATAAAATCAACTTAAGGTCAATATGGAGCTTTTACGACTAAAGGTAGGATTCTTCGATAAACACAACAAAAAATAAATGTACGATTGAGACAAGTAATTGGTGATGCGGAAAAACCCTTTGACGAGGGAAAAACCCACGGACGATGGTTGAGATCGTCGATGTATTAGTGAAAATGACGTTAAATAGGGACGTCGTCCTTTAGTAACAACAGTCGTACGTATGATGATTACAATAGAAAGAAATGTAAGAAAAATCATAAGCTTGCTCTGCGTCGTGATATATAGCTGAGTTTCAATCTGTCTCCTTTGTTTTGACTTTGAGCCTTATATTTATACTTGATTCGTAGGTAACAGTTTTGGAGTAATGATTGAGCATTTATTGCAGTCGTCCGTTATGACCGTTAGTCATAAATGGTAGCAGACCACATATAGACGAGTCTTGTGTCTGTCTTTTCTTGGAGGTCTACAATTATCGTCGTAAGGTGTATCATTGTTTTCTTGGTCGTACGATATGAATGTCTCCTATGTCTCGACGGTTTATCCTGAAACCAATATTCGTTAGTTTCTTATGATAAAATATAGATGATCGCCGTTATTTCATTAATGGTCGTTAGATGGTATTTGTGGTCCAAACAGTTTGCCCCAAAATTTAAAATAAAAGGCGGCAAACTTGAATTTTAAATTTTCTGTTTTGAAGTTCAATAGGTTAAATTCGAAAGGGACCGAATCGGTCGATTGTAACTGAATCTATTGATCTGCCCACGCGTGGTCGATGATGTCATCCACGACGTGGGGCGCGTGTGTCAGCAACGTGCAGGCGTAGGGGATAGGTGTCAACAATCCGGTGGTTGCATGCGAAAAGGCATGGAGTCGACTCAGGGAATCGAATGGTTTATTTGAAAACCGTATAAATAGGAACTGATTCCCAAATCTTCTCTCTTTTACGCTTACCATCTTCCAGAGAGTATATCTCCAAAAATCAAAACCTGCAAAATCTTTGCCAAAAACGATTTCGAGGTTTATAGTTTATAAGGTACAATCTCCGACTCCCTTTTTATGCGTTATAAGACCTTAGCTAAAAAGGTTAAGAAACACTAGGAAGCGAGATCTTGTTACATAGCCGACGTTACTCAAGTGAATATGAGATAAATCGTCGATCCTGAGAGCGTTTTTCAGGACGACTCAGATGTCGATTCGTTTAGAGATTTGGCCGGCATTCCTCTGGTCGTCTATTTATACCCTCCGGCTGCTCTTAGGCCGGAGCAAGTGCCCAAGGCTCACTTCGTCCTGTATGAATACCCCTTTAAGAGAGGGTTCCAGTGGCCTTTCACTAGCCTGGCTAGGGCGTTCTTAGAAATGTTCGATCTTGGCCCACTCGATTTTACCTGCTACTACGAATATCCTAGTTGTTGCACCACTCGATTTTACCTGTTTTTAGTTCTAGCTGTTGGATTCATAATACTTTAGTTCTAGTTGCTCCATTTATGTGTTCTTGGAATATTTATTTGAAATTTTGTTTGTATATTCAAAAACCTAAATTGTTTTTTTAGGTCTCGTGTATTCTCTGCATTGTTTTTATATAATAAATACTCATTTCAAGTTCATCGTGTCTTTACATGAAAAGCTTTTTTGAAATGTCCTTTTTGGTCATTTTACATATATAAGCAAAATTTGTTAAACACTAAAAAACAACTTATCAACTTATCATGTGTTTGGAACCATTGTAAGCTAATCCAAACACTTTTTATAAAATTCCGGTTTGACACCACATAAGTTGATAAACACTTAAATAAGCAATCCCAAACACCTACTTAATCCCTAATAGATTCCCCATTTTGGAGAATCCAATATTGATTATAATATTAAAATATTATTTATCTCTCTAAATATTTATTTTCAAAGTTTTCTATCGGTGGTCTCATTTGTAATCATTTTTGGGGTGTTCTCCAAATTTGGGAAAAAAGCCCCTTCTCTCTATTACTTTCTCCATTTTGGAGATAGTTTTGGGGAAGCCGTTGGAGCAACGTATTGGCTAAAAATCCTCATTTTCTCCATTTTAAAAAAGGTATTGGAGATGCCTAAAAGAAATATTTATAAAGAAGTTAAACAGTTAATTACGTTAACCATCCATGTGGTTTTAACAAACTTCACCAATGATGGTTTAAAAATAACGTGAAAACATGCAAAAATAGATCCATCATCAAGAAATTTAAACATAAATCCTTCTTGTCTCAAACGTGCAACTGAAACAATGTTTCTAACGATACTAGAAACATAAAGACAATCATTTAGTTTCATAACTAGACCATTTGGAAGGGTCATATCATATTTCCCTTGAGACACAGCATCAACTCTTGCCTCATTGCCCATCTTGAGCTCCAACTTGCCTGGTCGCAGTTGCTTTTCACTTTTTAGTCCCTGTGGAGAAGCACAAATGTGAGCTCCACATTCGATATCCAATACCCGGGAATCATAATCAGAAGTGAATAAATCGATAGTAAGTGTTCACCGATGATTTGATGATGACTCCTCAATCTTTCCTTAGTCAAAATATTTGGTATCATCATCAAATAGAGGGAGATTGTTGGGTCACCGATGATTTGTTGATGACTCCTCAATATTTCCTTAGTCAAATATTTTGTCCTTAGTCAAATATTTTATCTTGGGTTCTTTGTAAAAGTCTGGTCATGCTCAACAAGTTCAGCGAATCGAAGACTCGCTGATACATAAGGAAGCATATCAACATTTGTGGAAAGATGAAGATATGATTGCCGACTCCATCCAGACTTTGCCTAACTATCAGCTAAAATGTTCAGCCAAAAGTAAAGACCAAAATCGGTAAGTAAAAGGACGGTAGAAGACACTGGCCTATATATCCTTTGATATATTCGGCTAGTAGTCCTATCAGGTAATTTTGGAGAACATTTATGAAGACACTCCTTGTCATCAATATCTGGAAGAACGTACTGCCCAAGTTTTAGATACAAACATTATCCAAAGGTTTGTTTGTCTTTATCTAGAACTTGTCCTCCAAGTTTTAGATACAAACATTATCCAAGGGATTGTTTAACTAATGCGAAAGTGTGGCCTCCAAGTTGATGGTCACCTAAAGGCTTGATGTGACAAATGAAGAAAAGGTGAATAGTGTCTGTACCATAAAGTATGGCACACCATCTTTATCCTAAGGAAACTTAGGCATCAAATGGTATTGTGACAAGTGTCTTATGCTTTCAAATCATAAGACACTATAAAAGGAGAAGAAGACCTCTCATGAAAATCATGCCTTTGAAAAGAGAGAGATCTTCTAAGTGAGAAGCTGATGATCGGCATCAACATAACTACTTTGTGTTTAAGTTATGTATATGTGTTCTGAGTGTTAGATTGTTAGAATAGATTTGATCTGTTCTTTTTCGCAACAATCTATTTTCTGTGTAAGTTTTTAATATTTCAATATTAAAAAATTTAAAAGTGAAAAACTCTGTGTATTTGTATTCAAACCCCCCTTCTACAAATCCTTTACTTGTTTGCCATTACCCTAACCGGGACCAACAAGTAGTATCAGAGCAGATTAGTTTAATGTAATAAACTAGATCTGTAATGGCGGCCTCTTCTTCCTCAAATCCAGGCTCTACTCTGCAAAATCCTTTCGATGGTTCATATGGCACTGGCTCTGTAGCCAAACCACCAAAGTTTAATCCAAATAACTTTGTTTTGTGGAAAAGTTGTATGATATTGTTCTTGGAAGGGGTTGACAGCAAACACCCAATTAACGATTTAAAACTCTAATTAATCAATTTTTAACTTCCAAAATACGGGATATTAATTTTTTTTAAACCAACCTCGGAAATGTCCGTTTTAGATTTTCATGCTAAACCTGTTTTCAACCCCAAATCAAAAAAAAAATTCCAGAAATTAAACCAACTAACAAAAACTAAATACAACCTAAAATGATAATTACTACAATATGATCGGGGACATATCTACCCGAATACTATTATATATATACAATATACGCCGAAATATAACTACATATACCAAAAATGCGTTTCAACGTCTCGATCTTAACACGAATCACACCAACTTGTCTTTCCCCTTATCAACGACACCTAACTTTCCTGTAAAAATGTTAAATCATCCATGGTTAAGCGATTGCTTAGTGAGTTAAATAGATTAACAAGGTTATATGGTGATTATATACATTTAAGGAAAACGGAACTTCAGTAACTATAAGAAGCCGATATAATGTAAAGAAAACCAAGCAAACATACCACGACATGTGAGTTATCAAATAAACCGACCAAATATCCAAGAGCCAAACATTGATTGACTGAATATCAACATACGAGCATATATCAAGTGAGTCAAAAGCATAATAAACGATTAATACATAACAAACAATAATCATATATCTCGTACCGAGTGCATTTAACGTATCCATAGTAAACATCCAAATATCCATATCTCTTACAACGTGCATAACCATATAAGAACAATCAAGATATTAAAAGTCAATGCACCATCCCTCACTTCTCCTTCTGGGTACGTGCCAAATCTTGTACTCATGCCTACCTCCTATCCACTTGGCAATGAGTACGACACACCAGTATGTCTCACCCGTCCTCCATCTCCTCGGGGCTGTTGACATACACCGATCTTCCAGCATACCACACAAAGTAGTACCTGTACTCATGGTATTCCAAGGGCCATAAAGCACATATAAACGAATTTCTGGATTCGGAAACGATTGATATTGTGGAACATCACATGAAACAGGAAACAACTCAAAAGGAACACATAAATTTCAAACCAATACTAGAGGACTTATATCAAGGTATAATACAAAGAAAACACATATTTATGCAAGTATGTATATGAACAAGTTATCCATTTAACTTACAGTGTGACTATAGTCTCAACCGAGCGTCAAACAGGAGGTTCCATCCCAATTCCGTGATCTCAAGTCAAATCACTCACCAAAAGTCCCCAACAATACTCTTATTCACCTGGATTATGTACATGTCAATATAATAAGCATTGTACCAAACTAGCACATTCTATCCCTTAATGATTCGATTTACTAACTTTGGTTCTAAGTTACAACTTTGTTTTTAACCCCTGTTTTACCCTATTTAAACTCAAAATCACACTTTGGTTTTATAATATAGATTAAAGTAGACTCTTATATCTTTCCAACGATACCAATTACATCTCCATACGATTTTTTTATGATTTTATACAATTTTTACAAAACAGTAGCTATAGGTTGTCAAAATTTGATTTGACAGCACCGTACAAAGTGCATCTTTTACCTATCTCAAGTCTGGAATTAGATCATGATGTCTAAAGATAAAATAAACTAGACATTCATATCTTTAAAATGCCACTGGAATCACCTTTATACGGTTTTTCTACAATTTTATACAAATTTTATAAAATGGTGCTGCAACTTGGCTTTTTCAACACTAAAACCTTAAATTCCCATCATTTCTTCACCAAACTTTGTCCAAATCTTACCATACTCAGGTTTATAGTATAAAATCAGCCAAATTTTATAAAATCAATGAAAACCTAAGCATTTGTTCACAAAATCGTCATTTCTTCATAGTTTGACCTAAAAAGTCAAACTTTCAACCAATTTAAACCCATTTGGACAAATCTTTCAAGGTTATACATGGGTTTCTTAAATAACTTCATATCTAGTTTTAGTTTTTATAAAATAAACATGTTTTGGACACATACAATCCATAATTTAAACCCTAACCTCATGAATCTTAAACTAAACATGAAATAAACCAAGAAATCAAACACAATACCTCATGATCTTGAAAAATCCTTCAATTTCTTGTTAAATCTCCTCAATTTTAGCTTCAATAGTCCATGAGTGTGTGTTTTCACATACACTAAAACTCCAGAGGTTTCCAAGATGAGAATAAGGGTTTAAAAAGTGAATTTACCATTATTTATTTATTTATTTATTTATTTATTTATCTACTTTCTACTTTACCTTTTTATTTATTTAATTAAGTGACAATACTTTTATATAATTTCTCTTTTGACCACCATACTTTGTCTATTACTTGTTCTTACCACATATATGATATATTTAGTCATTCCTAGGCATTAACCAACATCCATATCACATTTTATCATTATTATACGTTAACATCTCATATATAGATCTTAAACATTAAAAAAAAGTCATACATTAAACTTAAATAAGCTTATTCGGAAAGTAGATGTTATAGTTGCACCTCCACGGTCGCACCTCCAGGCCGCATCTCCAATTCTTCAACTTTTCGGTACAAAAAGTCCTACCGTGGCAGTGGCACGGTTGCACCTCCACGGTCGCACCTCCAATTCTTCAACTTTCGGTACAAAAAGTGCTACCGTGGCAGTGGCACGGTTGCACCTCCACAGTCGCACCTCTAGGTCGCACCTCCAATTCTTCAACTTTCGGTACAAAAAGTGCTAACGTGGTAGTGGCACAGTCGCACCTCTAAGTCACACTTTTCATCTGATAGCCCCCATTGGAAGTTAACACATAACACATTGCAAAACCCAACTTGCATTCATATAAAAGGGGTCGAGAGGGGTGGAATTTCGGGTGTTACAATCCTCCCAACCTTGGAATTGATTCCGTCCTCGAAATCTTGAACTACCTAAACAATTGGGGGTATCTTTTCTTCATATCCTCTTCCGCCTCCCGCGTCACGTTCGATCCTCGATGATGCTTCCATTGAACTTTAACCATGACGATTTCCTTGTGGAATAACTTTTTAGACTTTCTTTCTAAGATTGCTCTGGTTCTTCTACACGTCGATTGTGGTTGTCAACCCGAATTTCTGTGAGAGGGATCACGCTCTCTTCTTCCGCCAAACACTTCCTTAGATATCATACATGGAATGTGTTGTGAATCCCGACCATTTCGGGTGGTAACTCCAATCTGTAGGCTTGACGTCCCACTCTATCTAGGATTTTGAATGGTCCAAGGAAACGTGGACTAAGTTTCCCGCTCTTTCTGAATCGGATGATGCCTTTCCATGAGGATACTTTGAGCATGACGCGCTCACCCACTTGGAATTCCATTGGTCTTCTCTTCTTGTTGGCGTAACTCTTTTGACGATCTTGTGTCGCTTTTAGTCGCTCGCGGATACTCTTCACCTTGTCAGCCGTCTCTTGCACAATTTCGGGGCCGACAAATTGTTTCCCGCCCGCTTCTAACCAACATACCCGTGTCCTACATTTCTGTCCATATAAAGCTTTGAAAGGGGCCATTCCAATACTAGAGTGGTAGCTATTGTTGTAAGCAAACTCCACGAGTGGTAGATGCGAGTCCCGATTACCACCGAAATCCATGACACACGACCTAAGCATGTCTTCAAGGGTCTGAATAGTTCTTTCACTTTGACCATCGGTTTAGGGGTGGAATGTCGTACTTAGATTTATCTTGGTGCCCAGTCCCTTTTGTAACCCATCCCAAAATTTAGAGGTGAAATGGCTATCACGATTCGACATGATAGTCAAAGGCACACCATGTCTTGAGACGATCTCATCCACATATAACTTAGCCAGTTTGTCAACTGGGCCGACTTCTCGCATTGCTAAGTAGTGAGAATTCTTCGTCAATCGATCCACCACTACCCATATGGTATCGTGACCCTTCAAGGTCCTTGGTAGTTTTGTCACGAATTCCATAGTGATGTGTTCCCATTTCCATTCCGGGATTTCTAATGATTGGAGACTCCCATACGGTCGTTGGTGTTCCGCTTTTACTTGCAAGCACGTCACACATCTCTCCACGTATCCACATCCAACTTCATGACGGGCCACCACTATGTTAACTTCAAATCCCTATACATCTTGGTACTATCCGGATATATGGAGTATTTAGATTTGTGAGCACCCTCCAACAGTAACTCTCGGTTGTCCCCAATCTTGGGCACCCAAATACGCCCTCGAAATAGCTTTAAGCCGCGACTATCTTCGGTTAATAATAAGTGTTGCTTAGCCATTACTTCACTCTTTAAGTTTTCCTCTAGAAGTTCCTCCGCTTGGGATGTTTTCATCCGACCGATCAAGCTCGACACTATATCAATTCTTGTAAGCACGGCCCAAGTCCCACTATTGTACTCCTTTCGACTTAAAGCATCCGCTACTACATTTGCTTTACCCGGGTGGTATAGCAATTCACAATCATAATCCTTAAGTAACTCTAGCCAATGTCGATGCCTCATGTTTAACTCTTTTTGGTCGAACGCATAATTTAAACTTTTGTGGTCGGTATAGAGTGTACATTTAGTTCCATAAAGGTAATGTCGCCACAATGTAAAGACCACCGCCTCTAGTTCCAAGTTGTAGGTCGGGTAATTCTGTAACATCCACTCTCCTACATATGCTTACCTAGTGATTCTAAATATGTATTATACGTTAAAGCATGATTTATGTGTTATTGTGTTTTAAAAAGAAAAAAAGAGAATTAGCTAAAATGCTAAGTGTTCTAGTGAGCTATAAGTTGAACCCATAGTTGGAATGAGATGTAGAAGGTAAGGTTGGTTCTAATACCTCAAAAATGACTTAATTAGATGATGCGAGGGTTCAAAATACAAAGTGCATTGCTTAAATGGAAATTGGGTAGGTAACTAGAATGCCTAAATGGGAAAAATCTACCCAAAACTTGAACAGATGATATAAATGGTGATGTAAAAGTTGGAACACCTTTGAATAGGTTAATATGAAGTGTTAGAAGTGTCGGAAGTCGAAATAGTCGCATAGATTGCATTTTATCCAAGTTTTACAAAGTACGTTACTATTTCGGTAAATTACGCACACAAAACTCAAACGGTGGGTGTTTTATGGAATGTAAAGCGTTGGAATTGAGTTTTGGACCTATTAAGAGTTGTTGGAGGTGTCGGAAAAGTTTTACGAGATTCCAAGCCCAAAACCAAAAACGACAAAATTGTAAAGGAAAGCATAACACGTACAAATATGTAAAACTGATTTTATTGGGAGATTTTTTCTTGATTTTTTTAATTGGAAGTTATAGATTATCTTGTTACAAACGCGTAGGCGAAAATCTCATCAAAAACGGAGTCTCGAGCAAAACGTTATGTCATTTTTAGTGTTTAGTGGTTAAAATGGGTACCCAGTCGGGTCAACCCGACCCAACTCGGGTTTTAGTCAATAAGAACGATTTAAGCCCTATTTTCTTCCTCATTTTCATATCTCAACTTCTGGACACTTCAATAACACCAATCTTGGGTGTTTTTACAAGGAATTGGTTGAATTTTGCAAGATTGTTGAAAATTTCAAAGGTATATCTCCATTCTTGATTATATGTTCTTATTGAGTTCTTGAAACTTTGAAATTAGGGTTGCATATTGAGGATTATGAGTTGAAATCTTGATATTATGTAGGATAGATGACAAATATTGTAGAAATCTCGATTAACTTCCAAGAAATAGATGTTTATACAAGTTTAGTTTGAGAAAGTTTGACTTTTGACAGTCAACATTGTATGATGATGACATAGGTGGATGCTTGGTAAATTAATGGTGGATTCATGATGATTTTGTATAATTTATGGTCATATAAGACTAATATATGAATTTGGTACAAGATGGTTTGAGATTTATCATGAAATTGTGAAAAATAGTTTTTTTTCGAGTTTGAAAGTCATGTTGCAGCTCTGTTTTACAAAACTCGTATAAAATCATAGAAAAATCACAAAAATATGAGGTCAGAGGCATTGGAAAGCCAGGATAGAGTACTACAAATTGTATTTTGATGTTATTCTAATCTGAGGTTTTGTAAGGTAAATTAATGCTTGAAAACAGAGTTGTGCATGGAATTTTAAAATGTAATTGTCTTATTGAAAAAAGTTTAGATGGTGTATATGGTATTGTTTGCTTATGATACTTGGTATGTGTACTCCAGGTGTTATATAAACCACTTTGGGAGCTTGTGTCAACTATTTTCACTTTGGAAACTCGGAGTTGGAATGAGGCTTTCGGTTTGGATCAACGGAATAAATTAAGCAACACTGTGAGTTTATGTGGACATATGCGTATACTTTGTGATTATGGATGTTTATGTGCTTTCTATTTCATCCATGATTCATGTTAGTTCTTGAGTATCCGCTGAAAATGTATTATTGCTTGTATTGTCTTGTGGTACGTTTTGGACGCCGATTGTCGACATCCCATGGATTCTGGTGAGACAATCAGAGGAGTTGCCGTACTCATTGCCCAGTGGGAGTCAGGGGGTGAGTATAGGACTTTTGGCACAATCCGGGAGACGGAGGGCGGATTCCGTGCCAAGTCTTATGTTTGTGTATAAAGTTAATTGATATTTGATCTTGCATGATATTGAGTATGTTTTTTATTGTATTGATGTCATTATATACTGAAAATTCCTTTGTGATTCCCACATTGAAAGTACATTGCAATATATGACATCGTATCGTATAAATAAGTTGTTGTATCGTTATACGAACTTTCTTTCGAGTCATTTTCCATTTCCTAGTATGTACGTACATTTATCACATTGTAACCACATAATTCCACATGAATTCACTAAGCTTTATAGCTTACCTTTTAGTGTTTTTAACTTTTCAGGGCAAGTTGGCAAATGTAAGAACAAAGTCGGGTGATCGATTAGGGATTGACGTGTGAAGCCTACTTTTGGTATAGTATATGTTATGCTTTTGGGTTGTATATAGTTTGAACTTTCTGGGTAGACATGTCCCCGATGATTGTGTCATGGTTTGTTATGAATTTATTAAGCTTTAAATTATGTATTTTGGGTTGCAAATTGTTATCCCGTATTTTAAGGTTTTTGAAACTGAATTAATTTAATGATGCTTCGGTAAGTGTTGGTCTAGTAACCGCAGTGTTACAAATTCTTCTCATGATCTTTGAGTTGCCTTGATGCATAAGGAATCACTTTTCCTCTTTGCATTAACACACAGCCTAAACCCATCTTGTATGCGCCGCTATACACCACGAAATCCTCGGATACTTCTGGTAAGGAGAGGATCGGGGCCTCACACAATTTCTTTTGTAAAGCCTGAAAGGCTTTCTCTTGCTTCTCAGTCCAAATAAACTTTACGTTCTTCTTTGTCAAAGTCGTCAGGGAAGATGCAATTTTTGAGAAGTCTTGAATAAACCGTCGATAATAACTCGCCAATCCCAAGAAACTTCGGATTTCGGACGGACTCCTAGGCGGTTCCCAATTCATCGTTGCCTCTATCTTAGACGGGTCTACCTTCACTCCGTCTTGAGTGACAACATGACCCAAGAATTGGACTTCCTTTAACCAAAAGTAGCATTTAGAGAATTTGGCGTACAACTACTTCTTTCTTAAAACTTCGAGGACTTCTCGAAGGTGTTGCTCATGGTCCAACTCGTTCTTAAAATAGACAAGTATATATCATCAATGAATACTATTACCGATTTGTTTATAAAAGGTCGGCATACACGATTCATCAAGTCCATAAACACCGTCGGGGCGTTCGTCAACTCGAACAACATCACCAAGAATTCGTAATGTCCATAACGCGTCCTAAACGCTGTCTTCTCCACGTCATCCTCCTTCACCTTCACTTGATGGTAACCCGAACGTAAGTCGACCTTTGAGAAGCAACCTGCTCCTTGTAGTTGATCAAAGAGGTCGTCAATTCTCGGGAGTGGATATTTGTTCTTCACGGTTGCTTTATTTAATTCTCGGTAGTCAATGCACATCCTCATCGTGTCATCTTTATTCTTCACAAATAAGACCGGAGCTCCTAAAGGTGACGAGTTTGGTCTCACGAAACCCTTCTCTAAAAGGTCTTGTAGTTGCGTCATCATCTTTTGCATCTCGGATGGTGCCAATCGGTAGGGCACTCTTGCAATCGGAGCGGCCCCCGATACAAGATCTATTCGAAACTCTATTTGACGATCGGGTGGCAAACCGGGCAAGTCTTCGGGAAACTCACTAACGACCCGAACGTCTTCAAACTTTTTCTTCTCTAACTTTGCATCTAAGATATAGGCTAAAAACGAAGGGCATCTTTTGGCAAAGCACTTGCGTGCTTTTGCCAAGATCAACAATGCTACCTCACCTTTCCTTCTCTCCCCGTAGACTACAACCATGCCGCCATCCGATAAAGGAATCCGAATCAACTTCTTAGAGCATAAAATTTCGGCTTGATTCTCGGCCAACCAATCAATCCCTATTACCACGTCAAATCCTCCTATTGCCATAGGTATGAGGTTTACCCCAAACTTATTCCCTTCAATCTCTAAAGTGCAATTTCTAAGAACATCCCGAACTAGAAAACTTGGTTACTATCGGCTATTTCAACAATATAGGCATCCTCTAAGGTACTAATAGGTACAAGTAGGTTTGGGTAGAAAGTAGTGGACACAAAGGAAAAAGTAGCACCAGAATCAAAAAGAACACGAGCGGGTACGGAGTTAACAAGGAACGTACACGTCACCAAGTCTGCCGATGCTTTCGCCTCATCCACCGTCATCTTAAAGGCTCTCCCAAAAGTCACATTTCATGCTATTAGTGCATTTCTGTCGACTCTAAAGCTCTCATATCTCAAAAGTGTCTACCCATATCTCATAATTCGATACTTAAAGTCTCAGCTTAAGTCTAGGCATCTTAATTTCATACCTAGTTCGCTTAAACTAGAGCTCTGGTACCAACTTTCGGTACAAAAAGTGCTACCGTGGCAGTGGCACGGTCGCACTTTTCATCTGATAGCCTTATTGGAAGTTAACACATAACACATTACAAAACCAAATTTGCATTCAGATAAAAGGGGTCGAGATGGTGGAATTTCGGGTGTTACATTAACTCTTGCTCAAGAGAGTATCCTAATTGAGCTAATCGATCAATGTGTCCTTTTATCCTAAAGACATAGGCACTGAACGATGTTCCCTTCTGCATCACACAAGCATGTAGTGATCGCAAAGTTTCAAACTTTTCTTGTCTTACCTGTTGTCCAAACATGGTCTTCAGGTTGATTACAATCTCCCGTGCCGACAACTCCTCATGCTCCTTTTGAAGTTCAGGAGTTATGGAGGCTAACATCAAACATGACACGCTAAGACCATGTTTACTCACAATCTCATCCAACCCAATTTCAACTAAAATATTACTTTCTCTTTCGTCCACCTACACAATCTTCAACTTCAACCCAATCTCACTTTTTATATCATTTAACCATGATCCAATCCAGTCTCAAAATATTATTTTGTAAGAGTTATATATTTATTTTTTATCATATATAATTATTATTTTTTAAATACATAAATACCAGTATTAAAATGAAGAAAAAAATTGACGTGATGAAAATATGTCATCATTGATCTGTATTTGTAGGGAGCTGAAAAATATGAATCTTGATATATTTTTTATAATTTTATTTTTTTGTTAAATCATTTTTTATTCAATAAATAAGTTTTATTTTAAAAGTTAAACCAACTAACCAATTAGATTGTGCCATGTGGCAAACTCAAATAAAGAAAAAAGCTCAATCCTGGTTCGTGGGGTAAGACCATGTACATCAATGATCTCATATTTGAGATCGTTGATAAGACAAAAGTTATTTATATAAAAAAAACAAAAAGAAATTAAACAATGCAATCCTGGACGATATCACGGAGTGATTCGAGATTGTATAATTATTTTATATTATTTCAGACACGTGTCACCATGTGATTGGTGAGGTAAATATTTTTAGGATAAGATTTATCTAGTTAAAAAATCAGACTTTTATAAAATAATTAAAACTAAAAAAATATACCAAAATTCATAGTTTTCAATTCCCTACAAATAGAGACCAATATTGATGTATTTTCATCACACCAATTTTTCTCTCTATTTCAATCCTCTTGTTATCTTGCTACTTCCTTTCAAATATTTCTTATGGATCCAAACTTTCCAAAAAAATTTCCAAATTCTGAACATCCTGATAGCTTTCAGTATGATCCAAACACACAACATCAAAACTCTAAGCTTTTCATGTATAATAATCCAGTTTCTATCCCTGAAAATACCCAAACCCCACAAAAGAATTCAAAGGCCACTAAATGGGAAACCAACGAAGATATGGTATTAATGTCAGGATGGGTCTACGTTAGTGAAGAACATACTCGAGGCAAAAACCAGAAGAAACAAACATTCTGCTTACGAGTGAAATAATACTATAACGAAACTCGTGCTGAAAATCAAGAAGGACTGGGCATCAGGAACGAAAATCAAATGAAAAGTCGTTATGCACGAATTAATGAAGCTGCAAACAAATGGATTGTTGCGTATAGAGAGGCATATCGGCAGAAAAGAAGCGGAATGAGTATGAAAGATGTTGAGAAAGAGGCTCATTCAATTTTTGAGATGGATGGGAGCAAGTTTAATGACTTGTATTATGTGTAAACATCCCAAATAGGATTTAGATTTAGAACGTAACACAACACGTTCTCGCCCTGTATATGAAGTGGATGATGAAGAAAGTGGTGGAAGCACAAAAAGATCAAGAACTTCAGAAGAAGGAGATTACTCTGTTGAAACCAACAAAAAATCGCCAAGTACCGGTGGTTCAAAAGTTCAACGTCCTATGGGTAGATATGCGACAAAGAAAAAAGAAAAAGGTAAGGCATCACAATCTTCTGTAGTTCCTTACTACTCTGAAGAATTTCGTGCATTGAACATCACAAGAAGCAGTGAGGTTGAAATGATGAGCAAAAGAATGGAATTTGAAAAGGAGCAAGCACACTACAAGACTCTGCATATATTGTTGGCAAAAGAAAACCTATCACCGGGAGAGGAGGCATTGAAAGAACGTCTTTTGCAAAAGTTCTATGGATAGTGGTTTATTTCCATTTTAGAATTATCTATATGTATTTTATTATTCCGTGTATCTGTTTGTAATTTGTTTTCAAGTGTGTAATCTAAAATGTTTGTAATTTGCTTTTCAAGTATGATATCAATTATGAGTTGTCTCTTTCCGTCAGGTTCACATGTCAATGTCTCTCAATTATGGGTTGTCTCTTTCCGTCAGGTTCACATACCAATGTCTCTCAATTATGGGTTGTCTCTTTCCGTCAGGTTCACATGCCAATGTCTCCCGATTATTGTAAATTTCCCTTATATATTGGTTGTCTTTCAACAAAGTTTTTCAACAAAGCCTTAGACACTCACTAAAATGTCTTTCAATGAAAACTCAGCACCAGAATCAGGTGGCGAATATGATGAATGGCAATCACGAGTTGTTCAACAAAACCAACAACTTGATCGCATCATCGATGATATAGTAATAAACTCATCCAATTTGTTCATAGGAAATCAACCTCCAAGAGCAAGAAGGAGGTACCGTGATAGGCAACGTGAGATAGGTGAAGCACGTTTGATGGAAGACTATTTTGTTGGCAATCCGACATTTGACGACGTTATCTTTCGAAGAAGATTTCGAATGCAAAGATCTTTATTCATCCGTATAGTGGATGTTGCGACTGCTAATGACAAATATTTTCCATAAAGACCTGATGCCACAGGTAGACAGGGTCTTTCACCATTGCAAAAATGTACTGCAGCCATGAGGGTGTTGGCATATGGGGCATCAGCTGATGCAGTTGACGAATATTTAAGAATGGGTGCATCTACAACAAGGAAAGCTTTAATGCACTTCATATAGGGTCATATCATGTTTCAGTGACGAGTACCTCATAAAGCCGAACAAAACGGATATGGCAAGACTACTCTACATTGGAGATCAACGTGGATTCCGGGTATGATAGGTAGTATTGACTGCATGCATTGGGAATGTAAAAATTGTCCAAGTGCATGGGCTAGACAATATGTTGGAAGAAGTGGAAAGCCAACAATCATTCTAGAAGCCGTTGCATCATACGGTTTATGGATATGGCATGCTTTCTTTGAAACCCCAAGTTTGCTTAACGATATTAATGTACTCCACCGATGTAATACCCCATAATTTTATGAAAATTATTTAGGAATTGTATTGTTCCAAGTTTGGAGATCTTATAAAATTAAAGGGGCTACTTTTGCCAATAAGGAGAATTTTGAGAATTTGGATAACCTCCCTTGGTTAATATCGGCATCAACTTCATAGAAAAAATAGGGTTCTTTGTTGTAGTTATCCTTTAGGTGTAGCCACTTAAATGGGAAGAAAATCAATGAAGAAGAAAAAAAAAAGAAATTGAGAATTATTATGAAACTTTTGGATTTTAGATTTTGAAGCTTTGAAATTGAAAGAGTTCAAATCTGATGAAGGCATTAGCAAATTGGTGTTATGAGTTAAATTAAGGTACGGATTCCTTTTCCCCTCTCTTTTGTGTCTATTTGGTTCGTAATATATGAGTAAGAATCCGTTCTTTCGTTCGATTTGGTTTATAATGTGATCTTATTCCAAAGATTATTTTGTTTCTATTCGATTAGCTGTTCGTTCGATCATGTATGTTCTTGGGTATTTTTCTGTTGGTTTTACATATGATAAATTGAGATTTTTATATCTTAGAAACCTTAAATTCAACTTTTAAATATGCTGAATTTTATTATGAAAATTTCTTGTTATTTGTAAAAATCATAACGAATCGCTCGTTTATCGGATTAAGGCATACGATATGTTTTTGGAAACCTTGAGTAGTCTTCTACAAACTGGCGTCACACGACAAAACTGTAATTTTCGATCTAAGTTGGCTAAAATCGTGATTCTTTAGAACTGGTCTCGTTTTAGACGAGAACAGCGACACTATTTTCGAAAATTCACATAAAATCTATTTTTAATCTGATTCAGTTAGTTCCTGATTCTTTGGAACCACAAGACATTCATCTAAAACTTATGTTTTGTCATACTTTCCTAAAACCTTCTTGAAGTATGAGAAAATATTGGATTTTTAAACGTGAAAAATTCTAAAAACTGTATACCTTGATTTAGATAAGTTGTAAGTGTGAGATTCTTAGTCTATGTCGGATTTTATTTGCTATATGTTTTATTATAAATATTTTATAAGATTTCTTACACGAATTTATGTCAATGATTTTACAAAATTCGTGACGTCATTTGAACTCCCTTTCGATTCGTAAGTCGTTCGATAAAGTGTGTTTGAAATTATGAGCTTTTTAAGGGATTAGTCAATGTTCTTATAGGCAATTGTCGTTTTGATTCCTTTGTAACCAGTATGATTTGTTATTCATTTAAGTATAATTACATATTTTATGACATACTTTCGTAGTTTATGCATTTTGGAATACCGAGCTACTAACCACCTATGGGGGTACCATAGGCACGCCATTGTGGCACCAATGACGTGACACCACCGTGGCGGTGTGATCGGTCCACAACGTCTCCTCTTTTGTGCTTGTGAGTGAGCTATTTTGGTGTGATGGGTATTTGATTCAGGAGGCGTATGGGTCGACCCTAGATATGATTTGTTTGTAGGGTGGGTGACGATGTAGTGTCCAACACCGCATCTCACATTATGTAGTACAGTTGGACGTGCATGTCCAATGTACGTGCCTATATGGCTATGTCTGACACTTGTTGTATCTGTCTATGTATGACATGAAACTCAAGTGTATACGATTATTTGTTTGAGCTCGGTATGCAATCCTATGATATGATTTTCATTTAAGCTTCGCACGTTCGTTTGAGATTTAGTTAGCAATATTTGTTTTGATTTGACACTTTTGATCTTTGACAATATTTATTGTTGTGAAATAATAAATTAAGATATATATTAATGTTATTATGGTTTTGTCAAGCTTGTTAAAATTGATTTGTTCCGTCTAGTCTTCTTTTTAGATTTGTTTCTTTTGATTCCGGGTATTTTGATATGTTGGAGTTTGAGCGTGGTATTTTCTTTTAAATACGAGTTTTCTGTTAAAAGTATGTTCCTTGTCCAAATTTAGACTTTTGTTTCATTCACGTTTGGTTCGATTATTTGTCTTGTTATTTTTGTATCCGCCCACTGAGCGTTTGGCTCAGCCGCATTTCTTTCTTCGCGGCAGGTATTCAAGGAAACTAAGAAGTGTGAGATTCAGACTATCATCATATATAAGAGGTTCGTTGATGCTATTATAGGCTTATGGTTATTATTATCTTATGTAAGAGGTTCATTGTTGCGTTGTAAGCTTGTTTTTATAGTGAAGTTATATAAAAAAAGATTGAGGTATCATTATTGGCTATTGTTGTTCATTAGTGTTTTTTTAATATGGTTTATTAGCGCTCTGTATGTTCAGTTGGCAGGTTGTTAAGTTTGAAAGTGACATCCTTTTTCCGTCTCGGGAAGGGGGTGTTACAAATGGTATCAGAGCTCTAGGTTCTATCTTGTAGAAAACCTAATAGGTTTGACTTGTGAGTATGGGTAGTTAGGCGAGGATATCTGAATTGTGTAGCGGAAGCGTGGTGGTCGAATTTTTCAAATCCATTACAGCTCCCCAAATGCAAAAGCACAAGTTGTTTGCTCAAGTTCAAGAGGCATGCAGAAAAGATGTTGAACGAGCATTTGGAGTTTTACAAGCTCGCTTTGCATTTATTCGACGACCATGTCTTGTTTGGGACAGACATCTAACGGGACGAATTATGATTGCTTGTATCATCATGCATAATATGATAGTTGAAGATGAACGAGGTACATACCAAAATTATTATGGTCCTTCTGAGTTTATTAACGACATGCCCACAAACGGATAATAAAGAAGCTCTACAGAAGATGATGGTCAATCAACTGAATTTTCTGCTGAACGGATTGCAAACCTATCCTGTTATATGACTAACAGGGAACAACTTCGCAATCGGGAAGCTCATAACGCCCTAAAAAATGATTTGGTTGAGCATATACGTCAAAAATTCGGTCAAAATAATTAACTACGGTTATTTATGTATTTCAGATATGTAATTTCGTACTTATTTTTATATGTTGTTTTATCTAATTTCAGTTGTATGGTAAGTTTTTCATAATTAAAATTATGTTTCAAAATAGGTAATTGTTCACTCGTTTTATCTATTTATATATTTATAATTAAAAAATAATAATTATGTGTATAAAAAATAAAAAGTATAATTTTTATAAAATAATATAATAGATGAGATTGGATTGTAGAAGATTGTGGTTGGAGTGTAAAAAATTTGAGATTGGATTGGAGTTGAATATTATGAGATGGATGAGAGAGAAAGTAATATTTTAATTTGAGATTGGATTGGTTGAGATTGTGAATGTAGATAGTATAAGAAAGACCGGATGAGATTGGATTGGATATTTTCTATTTCCTTTTTCTTTTATTCAATTTTTTGTCTTATCTACAATCTCAAGATTGAGATCACCACTAAAGGTGGTCTAAGAGAGTCTCTTTGGTACTTATCATAAGCAACTTGAGCACTTTTAAGAGCGTTCCTTGCTAGAAGGTTTGGAGGAGGAATCTCGAGAATGTAGAATTTCTTTTCGAATCTGAGGACAATTCTTAATAATTGGAACCATTTCAAGAAGTTTTGTCCATTCAATATTCCTATATTTAGGATGGGTTGAGAAGTGTGCTGGAAGAGGTTGGAGTTTCTCTTTTCTTGATTAGCTGACATCTACAGAAAATAAAGTCCGATTTTAATATTAGTTTAAAATTTTGAATAACCCTTAAAATTCAAAAAGTTTAGCTAAGATCCATATTTCATTTAATTTTCACGATTGGGCAATTCGCAAATGGTGAAAAATAATTATTTAGGTATGCAACTTCCAATTGTGATCATCACAATTCTTAGATCCTTCGTGAGAATCTTTTAAAATTAAAGACATGTCTAATCTCACTTATTCACCATGATATCATTTGTAGACGGGCGATACACAATGTACAAATACCTCAAGTGAGTTTAACCATACTAAAATGTCACAATTTCCTTTTGAGTAACAACTCAGAAATTGATCTTCCGGATCACGACTATCATAACAGGCGGGCAATACACAACATGTTATGATCTCGTGAATCGGCGCCTTACATTACTACACACTTTTCCGACCCGCCTTCGCCAATGCTCACCCGAAGTCGACTAGTTGTGCGTTCGATAATCGTTTTAAATGGGTGTTGAAAAACTCATATTTTTAATCATAAAGGTTTTACCGATCTCATTTAAATTTAATGTTTTAAATCGGTTCTTAAAACAATTATCAGTCGGTACCAATTAATTTATAAAATTCATTGAATCGGTATTAGTTTGATAACTTATCAAATTAATTTGCAAAAAACATTTTACAAGTTACCGAAAATAGCGATCGTGATAATTTTTCCATTTAAAATTTAGCAATAATTATAACATATAATTATAGATAATTAAAAGACGGAAAAATAAACAACCACAAACGCAAACATGCAAACATACATAATATGGATTCAATTAGGCCCACTAAGAGGTTTCTGTGAGCCCATACGAAAACCCCGGTCCAAAAATCGAAGGACACCGCAACTTGACTCCCACTAGCTCTACCAACCGAGGTGGACTCCTGGACGTCGTCTTCGATTTCTTCGATCTTCCGATTACATAAAACAAAGCTATACTAAGCTAACATAATCTAACTATTACATTATATATAAAATCGGAAATAAAACGATTCGCAGATCGTTAAAATTACAAAACCCACAAATAAATACATTTTAATTTGACCAACAAAATTAAAACAACCACGGGCCTTGACCTAAATCGAATCCATCATGGCAATCAACCAAAACAACATAACGGGCTTGGGTCCATTTAAACATAAATAACAAGCCCAATGAATCAACTAAAATAGGTTAAAACTCTATTAGGCCCAAATGGGCCTAAACTGAGAAACCCTAAAAGCCCAATACAATGAAAGGGGAAGTCACCAAACCAACCGGAAACACACCGCATGACGGCGGTTGTCGACGATGGTGGCGCACAGAGGCGGCGACGCACGATAGTGCACACCGCGGCTGCCATCGTGGCTTCCAGTTACTCGTTTTCAACCGTTTTCAATTGATTCAATCCCTAAAGTCATTGTAACGGGACTCTGATACCACTGTAGCGTTTCACTGGGATCATAAACGCGTAGCGGAAATAAAAACAATAACCGGGAAACCCTAGAAGGCCGAATCCGTTACTAACAACTCTAAGGATTAAAGAACACAACCATATGGTGTTTAGAAAATTACCTCAATGATTGTAGTGGTTGATTAACACGGAGCGTAAAAGATCAAAACAGATCTCCTCTAGCGGTATCCACACGAGTATGATCCAATCACGAACGATTGCTAGCCCGAATACCCGAAGAACACCAAGGAAAAATCGACTTTTTTCTTGTGTGTGTGTGTGTGCGTCGATTAGGAGGGAGGAGAGGATTTTCCTTGTCCCTCAAGTTTTTCTGAATTGTGTTATGAGTTAAATGAGGCAACATGCCTATTTATATCTTTCTCTTTAATCGTGGACCGAATTTTAATTAAACCTTATGGACTTAATTACCCAATTAGAATAAACTAAATAATTAATTATTAACTTAAAAATTAATTTACCTTTTAGTTTTTAGATAAACATTATCTTAAGTCTGTGGACTTTTATTCTAATTTAATTATTATCTTAATAATTAAATTATATGATTAACATAATTATATTTTACACACTTTTATTATTATTATTATCCTGCTAGAATAATAATACACACTTTACAACTTGTAACTTTTATCGGTTTATAACCATCTTGGTTAATTCGTGATCCTCTTATGCGTGTGACCTTCATAGGTTCATTTGACGTCAGCAGTGTTTTCATATGACGTGGGCATATAAGATCCTACATAAATAGTTATCACGATCGATATCACAACGGGTACAAACTATATCACAATGAGTATCACAATGCATTTTGTATGTATTTTTAGGTATCACATTGTGTATCTTTAGTTTACTTGGTATTCGTCGGAATAAGGTTCACGGGTGAATGGTGAGAGGAGGGAGGGGAGATGAGTGTTTTCAAAGACCTAAAATGCCCTTTCATTAATAATTTAATTCAAAATTACCAAAATTATTAATTTCCTGATTTATTCATTGATTTATGGTTGAGATTGGATTTCACGGTTATCACAAATAACTCAGTTATCCCTTAAATAGCCCCCTATATATAATATATATATATATATATAAAAGTATAATAATTAATTAAATTAATAAACTTAAAGTATAAGAAGATTAATATTTTATATTTGGGAAAAGTCCATTTTAACCCAACCCTCTTTTGTGTTTTGAATGACTAAGTTAATGGACAATTTTTTTGAACAAAAAAAATCCTTGGACTTTCTAAAACATATCAATTTAGTCACTAAGGTTACCTTTAACTTACTGAACCGGTAAAAAGAAAAAAATTAAAAAAAAAAGAAAATAAATAAAATTCAAAACCCTATCGTCTTCTCCCCTACACCTATCGTCGATTACCATCAAAACATAAGTGACCACTGCCGGCGTTCATACCAGTACAGCCAACACACGTCGGCGTTGGTACCAGTACAACGAGCCCACGCTGGCGTTCGTACCAGCACCCCATCGCCGTTGTTCGACGCCAACAGTAGCCCACACAGCAGCCTCAACTAGGTAATTTTTAGGAATCTGTTTGCATTCAGGTCCTTGTAATTAGAAATCGAAGGATGGTAAACCAGATATATATATATATATATCTGAAAGATATATGCTACTTATCAAAGTAGTCTAACCTCTATAACTAAATCTCATTAAGAAATTACTTCTGTCACTCATGCGACTATTTACAGTGAGCATTATGTACAAAAGTGTTTTATAAAGCATAAAGTCATTTTTGAGAAATTTTAATACAAAATATTTCTTGTAGATAAAATTTCGATTTGGTAATTTCGATTAAATATATTGGTCTCGGTTTGGTAATTTCGATTCTTGTTTCATACTTCATTTGGCTCCTTTAATCTCGTATGGTTTTGGTTTTCCCCTTGCGAACCTGCTCTCTGTTTTACTTCGAAATTGACTATATTATTGATTATGCATTCATTGAGAAAAATTGCATTGTTGTTCTTGTTTTTAGGACCGGGTGTATTGACGATTGTAGTGATGATCCTAGTTATGATACAAATGATGATTCAAGTGAACAAATGTCGGATTCTTTATCATTGGATCTTGTAGATGAGGATGATATAATCAGTTTAAAGAAAACATTTGATGACCTTTTTCTGAATAATCTATGTAATGTACACATGGTTGATGATGTTGATTTCAATGTGGATAAAGGGGATGATGATGATGATGATGATGATGATGGACCTAAGACTATACAAAAAGGTGTGCAATATCCAATACACAATCCTAATGCTCCTTGGAAATTGATGAAACCATGAGTTGGTGAGAGGTATGATAATCCTGGTCAATTGAAGGAATGTTTAACAAATTATGCGGTGGCAAATGGCTACCAACTGGAGTATGCAAAAAATGATTCAGATGGGTTGTTTGTTACATGTGGAAAAGGCCAGATAGTAGGGACTGTAGTTCGGGATCATTATGAGCTGCTTAACATCATTGAGAACAGGAGATCAGAAGATTTGGTGGAGGATAAAGTCAAAAGTGAACCAACACTGGGATCTGATCATAGCCGCCGTGAAGTGTTCACCATATTGAATTGCAAAACATTATGTTAGGGAACTCATTCAAAAACCATTTATAAAAATTAAGGATATGCAAGAGGATTTTAAAAATAAGTTTATGGTCAAAATTAGCAGGGGCCAATGCATCAGGGCCAAATCTAGGGCACTTCTTGAAATTGAGGGTTCATTGACAGAACATTATGGAAAGCTTTGGGATTATGCACATGAAATTATTAAGGGCCAATCCTAGATCTACAGTCAAGATGGAAGTCAATGGTATGGCATATGGAAGTAATGAATTTAGGAGGTTTTATGTATGCTTCAAAGCATTAAAAGATGGATGGAATAGTAGATGCATGAAGGTGATTAGATTAGACGGTTGTTTTCTAAAAGGGGTGTGCAAAGGAGAATTACTTTCAGCAATTGGACGAGATGGAAATAATTAGATTTACCCAATAGGTATGTACATTCAAACAATGCTTATTCTACTACTTATGTATTCTTGTTATTGTTTAATAACTTACAATGTTGAATGTTTATGCAGCTTGGGTTGTAGTCAATGTGGAGAACAAAGAGAACTGGAAGTGGTTCATTGAACTACTAATAGAAGATATTGGTGTTATTGAAGGAGACGGCCTTACTATCTTGTCTGATCAACACAAGGTATGCATTATGTCTATATTTTCTTAAGCCTAGCACTCCTTGTTTCTTAATATGTCAATCTTTTTTATGTGACAGGGCCTTGTTGAAGCCGTAATAGAATTGGCACCATATACAAAGCATAGGCAATGTGCAAGGCACATATATGCTAACTTTCACAAAAAGTTTAATGGTGGTGTTGAGTAGAGATGGCCAAAAACCGGGCTCGGGCTCGGGCCGGGCCACAATCGATCCCGGGCCTCAACAATAATTTTTGGACCGGGCTTTTTGGGACCGGTCCCAGTCCCGGTCTTAACGATTTCAAGTCGGCCCGTTTAGTGTGTTTTCGTAACCGGTCCCGGTCCCGGGCCCAAACCGGTCCCAAACCGGGCCTTCAATAAAAAATTATTTTTTATAAAAACATTAATTCTATTTATTAATTTAATATATTATATATGTAATCATTATATATGTAACTTGGTCACTCAAATACACCTTAAAACATGTCTTATTGTAGTTTTATAATTGGGTTTCAAACAAATGCACTTAAAAATACGTTTATTATAGTTTTATATTTGATTTTTAGTCAACTACATTTAAAAATACGTTTTATTATAAATTGTAATTAGTTTTCAATCAAATACACTTAGAAAGTTAGAAATACATATAATATATATATATATATATATAAAAATACAATTTTTTTATAAAAATCGGGCCGGTCCCAATTGGGCCCATAACCGGTCCCATGACCGGTCCCAGGCCGGTCCTACAAATCGCTCCAAAAGTGTAACCGGTCCCGGTTTTCGGTCCTAGAACCGGTCCTTACCGGTCCCGGGCCGGGCTTCTATCGGTCTCAGTCTCGGTTCTCCGTCGGTCCGGGGTCGGGCCCATTTGGCCATCTCTAGTGTTGAGTACAGAAACAGTTTCTGGGCAGCAGCTACATCAACTTTTAAAGCAGCTTTCAAGTCGCACATGGAAAAGATTAAAATATTAAACCTTGAGGCATATAATCACTTGGTTGAAAGAGACCCTAATACATGGTGTAGGGAATTTTTTCAACCGGGTAGAGCTTGTGAGGCTGTAGAAAATGGGATTTCTGAGTCATTTAATGCGGTCATTGTTGATGCCAGAAGAAAACCCATAATCACAATGCTAGAGGAGATAAGGATATTTGTTATGGAGAGGCATTACAGAATGTTAAACGAAGCACAAGAATGGGAATCAGTTGTTTGTCCCGCAATAAGGAAAAAGTTAAAGAAATGGGGAGAAAATCAAAGGTATGTTTATCTATAATTGGAATTTATTATGTATGCTTATCTATAATTGTATATGATATTGTATGTTATTTTTTCGTATGTAGATATTGGTCTATTATCCCTAGTGGTGGGAATGTGTTTGAAGCACGAAATGGTTATGAAGCAATGGTGGTGGATTTAGATCTAGAAAATGTAGTTGTAGACTGTGGGACATATCAGGCATTCCTTGTGTGCATTCCATAACTGCCATACACTTTGTACATAAGGATCCAGAGGATTATGTTAGTAAATGGTTTACTAAGGATCTCTTCAAAATGCCTATGAGAATCATATAAGACCATTGAATGGGAGTAACATGTGGACTTCAACACCTTACACAAAACCAAACCCACCTAGGGAGAGAAGAATGCCTGGTAGACCATCTATCAAAAGAAAGAGATCAGAATCTGAGAACCAAGGTGCAAGAGCGACTCAATTTGGGAAGGCAATGACATGTAGCAATTGCTTGGGAACGGGGCATAATGCCAGGACTTGTAAGAATGAGAAGAAGGACCCACCACCTAAACCTGTTAAGCCAAAAGGTAGGCTCTAGAGGTGGAAGAAACAATAAAGGTGGAAGAGGGACTAGAGGTGGGAGAATACCATCATATCTGGGTGTGTCTTATAATCCAATCACGGGAGAAGCAATGATCGGGGTAAGTCATTATTTAGTTTTTAGATTCAAATAACTTTTTTAAATTGCATATTGCTTACACTCACACTTTGTATTTATCTTTAAAGACATCAGCAGGTGTGCCACAACCAGCATGGCCCGAAGGCATCCTACCATATTCAATTTCAAGTAAGGTTGTTGTTAATGGTGAAGATCATATTGAAGGTGAGACTGTTGTTGGTGAAGAAGAAAATTATGAAAGTGGGGATGTTGTTGGACACCAAGAAGAATAGTTCATATCACGAGCTTAACATAGATTAGCTAGTTGTTACTTTGGTATAGCGCAACTTTTGGTATACTTGGCGTAATTGTTGGTACTTTTGACGCAACTTTTGGTATTTTTGGCGCAATGTTGGTATTTTTGGCGCAACTTTTGGTAATATTTGGCGAATCTGTTAGTATTTTTAGGCGCAACTTTTGGTATATTTGGCGCAACTGTTGGTATTTTTAGGCGCAACTTTTGGTATATTTTGGCAAAATCGGTTATTTGTATACATCATGTGCTTTGGATACAATATTTATATGTTTTGGGAAGCGTAATCAAAATGGTATTTCTACATGCTTTGGTAAAATCGGTTCATTTGTATACAATTGTTGATGCTTTTAATATTTTTTTTCTCATTCAAAAAATGTCTAGGGACTTAATCGTTCACAATATGGAAGCCCGAAAATTGATATGTTTTAGAAAGTCCAAGGATTTTTTTGTTCAAAAAATTTGTCTAGTGACTTAACCATTCAAAACACAAAAGAGAGTTGGGTTTAAATGGACTTTTCCCATTATTATACTATATTAACCAATTTCATAGGTCATAAGGA
This sequence comes from Silybum marianum, assembly GCA_036898165.1. Lineage (NCBI taxonomy): Eukaryota > Viridiplantae > Streptophyta > Magnoliopsida > Asterales > Asteraceae > Silybum > Silybum marianum. The sequence continues at coordinate 4,639,915 of CM072540.1, read as the reverse complement.
CTTAAATAACAGTTTTTGTAAAGTCCAAGGACTTTTTTGTTCAAAAAAATTGTCCAGTGACTTAACCATTCAAAACACAAAAGACGGTTGGGTTAAAATGGACTTTTCCCTTTATATTTAGACTTAATTACAAATTTGGTCCCTGTGGTTTGCGTCGTTTTATGAAATTGGTCCCTTAAGTAATAATAAGAAAAGGACGAAAATGCCCTCAAGGTCATCAGATGAACCAGATGACTGTTAGACAGAGGAACAAATTCGTTACAACTGAGATACGACGAGCCCTAATTAGAAGTGTGCATCTCACGGGTTAGGTGGGTTCCGGTGCACAAATCAAAAACCCGATCAAATTTTGGATATGAAAATCAATCCCCGATCTTTGGGTATCGGATTTCAGATTGCTTCAAATTTAGGCCGATCGGGTTTCAGGTTGAGGTTAGTCGGGTTCGGATTTAGTTATAATGCAATATATATACATATGTACGTATTTATATATATATACACATATGTATGTATATTCAATCGACTTAGAGAAATGATAAATCGACAGTTTGCTTAGAAATTAGAAAATAGCACGACATAATAAGATTTTTAGAATTTTCAAAAGATAATTAGATAGATAAATATATTTATACAGTATTTAAAATATATATGCATAAATATTTTGGGTTTTCGGACGGATCGAGTGGCAAGAATCAAACCCAACCTGAACCTGAATTTTCTCCCAAAAGTCGGTTTTCGGGTTTCAGGGCATCCGATTTTGCATAAACACCTTATTTTCTATTCGAATTCAGATTCAAATTTCGGATCATTCAGGTTTTACACACCCCTAACGCTATATATAAAGTCCAGGAACTTAATTCATAAAAAGTATCAAACCACATGGACCAAATCAGTAATTAACTCTTATTTCAATTCGCGTTTTGACCATAATGGAGGTTGAAGGAAAAGGAGGGTAGCCACTCGCCTCCATAGCCGTCCTTCTCACAATCTACTACAGTCGAGTTTTGAGAATCCATTAGAGAAAAAAGTCATTACTAATGGAGGTTGTTTGCCCCATAGATGCCCAATTTTCTCAGCAAATCTCTCTTCTCCTCGAACCACCTTCATCTCTTCAAGTTCAGGTAATCTCTTTCTCTTCCCTTTCTCTTTGTAATTACTATAAGAGAATGTTACTGTGAACATAATAATAACTTGCAGGAGTATTTCGATGACCTTATAACAAGTAAACAATGCCATGGGATTCAAGTCAAACCAACTAACGACTATGGAAAAGGTACTCTTCCTTCCTTTTGCTTTTGGTGGCAATCAAATAACTGTTTTTATTGTTCGTTAAAATGATTCAGGAGGAATTCATACACTTATTGTTTGATGTATACGTGCTATGGATGTTTATCTTGCAATCTAATGGTATTAACAAGCAATGGGGGTTATTTCATTCGTTTGCACACCACCTGTTTGATATATTGCATGAGAGATATAAATCGTAATTTTTTTATTTATGTGTAGGTAAATTTCATGGCTACCAACAATTTACCACCAAAATCACCACAATTCCAAATAATCCGAAAAACAGATGTGATTGCAATGCATATTCCCTCATCTTGTAGTTACACTCTCTTCTCAAAAAGAAAAAAAGAAGTACGAAAGTTGGTGGTAATATTGGTTGTAGCCGAAGATTTAGGTCCAGTTTGGTTTGTAGGATTGGATAGGATTTGTAATTCAATTCCATTCCAATCCCATGTTTGGTTTGAAGGATTGCTAGGATTTGAAATCCCGAGATTTCATTGAAATTTTACAAACATGGGATTTAGAAATCCCATGGGGGTTGTTGGTATTTCGTGGGATTTAGTAGAATTTGTGTGTAATAATGTTTTAAAATATGTTGAAAACATTTGTTCTATAATAATCAAGTAATAAAAAAGTAATTTAATTATTTTTATAATTATTTATAATCTATTTTTTATAAATTATTTATAACGAGTGGAATTCAATTCCATTCCAGATCCTACAAACCATACACAACAAAGATTCCAAGTCTTTCCAAATCCAAATCCCTCTGATTCCGAATCCTTCCACGAAATCCAAATCCCTCAAAGAGTCAAAGCCATTCCATCAAACCAAACGCTCCCTTACTTTATTAATGGATTGGGATGGTAACTAGTTTACTGTCAGTCTTTTAAACTATTTATATACTTTTCTTTCTCCTTACAATACTATTCAAACTATTCCTTGATGCTCTAAAACTCTTCATCGTTAATTACTTGGAATGTAATGAGCATGACCCTTGAAATTGAAAAACTTACAGGTGTTTATGTCGACCTAGACTTTGAAGAAGGGGATCTTGTTTTGAAGGACCAAATGCTTTTCGGTGTGCAACATTCTTCAAATAAGGTGGTTTTTGAACACCCTCATATTATCTCATCTTTTGTTTGATTAAGCCACTACCAAACACCCTTATATGGCTGAGCGAATAAGCTGAAGCCCTTATTAAGCCAGTACCAAACAGGCCCTTAGTTTAAATATTCAACTGTGCTTGTTTGTTTCATTTTCTTTACTTGAACCATTTATGGTTTTTGAACACTTCTCTTTGCATCACTGATCCTTTCTCATGGCTTTCATATCATTTTTCTTGCAGATTGATTGTCTTGTCTGTAGTTACTGCTTCTGTTTTATTGGCTCAATCGAACTTCAAATTGGGAGGAAGCTCTATCTGCAGGGTTTAGGCAACCCGAAAGATTGTTTTGATTTGGCATCTTCAGATGGTTCTGATAAGGAAGATCAGCTAGAGTTTCAGCTGTGTTCTTCTACGAGTTCCAGAAATAAATTTCAGCTTCCTATTGAGCGTGTGGAATCATTAATGCAAGAGAAATTATCATTGCCATACTCGATGAAGTTTCCATTGCCTTCAGTTAACATTTGCCCTGGTGGATGTGAAGAAGCTTATTACTGTAGGTGAGAATTCTTATAGCTTTTCTTGGTAACATGAACTTTTTAGAGAAAACAGTTATGCTAAAATTTCTCTAAAATAGCATATCAAAAGTCAAAATCTCTAAAAAAATGCATCCAACTCCAACAGCTACTCCGTCTTACCAATTCTATCATAATTATATTATTAAAATATTTAATATCCCAACAAATTTTTTATACAAACTTTCAAACAATTGGTGGAAACTATTAAAATAACCATTTTTCTCTCCGTTTAGAGATTCTCTAAATTTAGAATTTTTTTTCCTCTTTCTTCCCATTTTTCTATTTTAGCATAAGGGATACCATAGCTGTTGGAGCACTAAAATTGCTAAAAACCTTCTTTTTTCTATTTTACGATAGCTGTTGGAGATGCTCTCATTTCTCTATTTCTTTGATGTCATCATTTGTTTTATTTAACCTACAAAGTTAAAGTCATTGAATTGTACAACTAAAGCTTTCTATTGGGGGAGAGGCAAGTATAGGTGTAAGCTATGCCATTTCATTTTACCATAGATGCCAAGTAACTGGGTTGTTTGGTTGGTTTTCCATTAAGTCCTGTATGCATAAAGATGCCTGTGTGGATTAATCTGTCCGTATAGACTGGGAAAGTTTTTTGTTTAGGATGGTTTTTTCATAGATAGAAGGAACGTGCGTTTTAATTGGGAGGTGCAGGTTTGGAAAAAACTCGGCTTTCTGCATAAAGTTTCCCTCTAGAAGCTTACTGGATAGCCAATTTCTATATCATTAAGACACTATCAAACAGTCATATATAGCTGAGGGAATAAGTTGCCAGTTCAATTAAGCTCGTTAAGCTGCTAACAAACAAGCCCTTAGATGATTTGCACATAGATCAATGTGACAAGGGACGTACCCTCAACTATAAGTCTATAAGAAGTTGATTTTGTCACAAGGCTAAAAGCACAACCGATTCCAGTCATTTCTAAATTAATACTGATGTAAAATTCAAAATCACCAATTTTACTTGATGAAAATGTAAAATACTCACCTTTGTAAAAAAAAAACACCCCATAATCTCCAACTATAAGAAAGAAACAGCAACTCCTTTACACAAATATTCTTTGATTAAATATTCAAAATAGAAAAGGGTAATTTTACAACTTCATTTCAGTTGTGAGTCCATGACGTGTATGAATTCATGAAACCATGAGTGATGTGATTAGATAAATCTATAGAAGTGTAAAATATAAAGTTACAAATGTAAAAACACAAAAGCTGTTTTTTTTAAACTAAGAAAATACTTCTTTTTGAAGAGTCGCGCCTTGTAAAAAACGAACGATGACATGGCGCCATGACGTGGGCCACGTCTTACAGAAACGCTATAGGCCTTAATGTAGTGGAGAGACGCCTTTTTGAACACTACCGTATAACTCCAATCATGGTGAAAGTGGCATTAAGATCGTGTGTTCCTTTTCTAAAGGGCTGTTTCGTTGGTTTTCCAAGAAGTCCTGTATGGATAAAGTTGTCTGTGTAGATTAATGTTTGTAGAGATTGAGAATGTTTCTAGGAGAGAGAAGGCATTTTTCTCCAAATACGGAGAACACCCAAAAATGATTACATAGTGAGACCACCAATAGGAAAATTTGAAAACAAATATTTAGAGAGAGAAATAATATTTTAATATTATAATCAATGTTGGCTTCTCCAAAATGGGGAATCTGTTGGAGATGAATGTAATTATTTTTAGAGATTTTGTCTTTTTGATTCTCCATTTTGGAAATTTTTTGGGGGAATCTGTTGGAGATGCTCATGGCCAAACTTACAGTTTTGTTGAAATAATAAATTAAGCCAGTGCATTGCAGTTAAATATCCCTTACATGACATATTTTTCAATTATTTGTAGCAAATCTTGTGCACAGGCTGATTGGGATTTATGCCATTCTTTACTTTGTACTGGGAAGGAGTCAAAATCATCATCCAAGAAGGCACTTTCAAAATTCATAGAACATGCTAATGGTAAGGCCCAAATATAGTAGCTATTTGCACACAAACTTAATCTTTCCTTTTTTACCCCTCAATTTCTAAGTTTCTTTCTCTTGTCATCTTTCCTTGTCAGAGACAAATGATATTTTCCTTCTTGCTGCTAAGGTAAGTTCCTTCTAAAGATCAACCCCACTTTTGCTTCATTTCTCAAATTTTAAGTTTCTTTTTTCTGTGTACATATATGTATTAGAGGGAAAACGTCAAAAAAAAAAACTGAAGAACACCCTGAGAGCCCTCCATCTGGACGGTATGCATAAATGCATACAAAGCGATTGAAGCTGTTTTTTTCCTACTAATGCATGTTACAAATTACCAGTATGCATTTGTGCATACCCTCCGGATGAAGGGCTCACAGGGTGTTCTTCAGTTTTCTCTATTTTTGACGTTTTCCCCTAAGCCTGACCCTATGTATGATCAGAAAAACCACTATGACAATCTAATTGCATATGTAAATTTAAATTTCATATGATGAGGCAACACCATTAGTCCGAACTTATTTCTTCTGCAAGTTTTATCTAATTGCATATATAAACATACTCTGGTATGCTTGTTTAACATGATGTGTTCCAAAAGATTAGTTTGGCTTATTCAGCTCCAATACAAGAAACCAAGATAGAAATAAATAATTTAAATTTTATAGTGTCATTCTAACCATTACCCATAGTATCATCATCTGGAACACTGATGCGGGCTTGAGTGCGGAGGATCGGGCCTTATAGTTCTTGGAGTCCCATGATCGGGCTACTAAACAAGGCTGCGCTTAAATGACCATAACTTTTGCTCCGGGTGTCTGTTTCAGGCCCACGACCAGTCGATTTGAAGCCTGGAGCGAGGAGCACGCTGTTTAAGCGTACTTTTTAGACAATTTCGTGTTTTTTCCTTATTTTGGGATTTTTTGTTGGGCTTTTTGTGTTTGGCTCATTATTTTTTTCAGGCCCGTATCGCTTTGGCCTTCATATTATATTTGTCTGGTGTAAGTTGGATGGTTTAGACTTGATTATTATAACCTTTGATTTTCCTCCCAAATTTTGAGTTCTACGAATTCGATTTTTGAAGCCTAAGATTCGGTGTTCGACGAATCAACGAATCTTATACGTTGTTCAACACATGGGCATTCTCAGAATCAACGTGGTGGTCTGTTGTTTTTGATTTTATACGCTGCATCAAACACACATAGAAAAATCTACTTTTGTAGCACGAATAGGGCGTAAAATGTGAAAGATCAAGGCTCTATGACATGAATCACATTCCATGGGGCTTAACTTATACAAAGGAAATATGGAGAAACTGCATGTTAAATCTTGTCAAAGTCAATGTGAGTCACTTCAGTGAGATTATAATTGATATATGATTAACTAAATATTTATCTTCGTCTTCCATTTCCAGGCGATTTGCTGTACAATTTTGAAGTACAGGAAGTTGAAAGCAGCATGCAGTAAAGAGAAAGAGAAGAATCCCATTTCTAGTGGTATAAGCAACCGCAGTTTTGCTCTTCTTTTGAAGGCTTGGAAGCCTATATCAATGGGATACAAGAGGAGGTATATGAACATTTTGAACTCCCACCTCTTTTTGTTTCCTACCCATAACACCTCAACTCAACTGTTTTCTATGATAAAATCATCTTTTCCCATTCTTCTGAGAATTTAGGATTATACTCACAATTAGGAGTTCTACCCAAAGCCACGGTAATAAATTTTTAAAAAATAAAAATTTCATATCTTGATAATCTACACAGTGAAGCAGCTCACATTTGATTAGTACATTATAATATTTACAACATTATAATTTGTCTTTAGGTGGTGGGACTGCGTTGCTTTGCCAGATGATGTTGATGCTTCTGATGAAACTGCATTTAGAATGCAAATAAAGCAGCTCGCATTTGAGGTCAGTCCTTGGCATAATATATTAATATACACACATACATACATATATATATATAGGGGATATAATAGAATAAGAACCACAAAAAGGTTGAGAACCGCGAGAACCACTAATCATATGTTGTTTCACATTGTGAAACAATGTATGTGAATGAATGTGTGGTGTTGTTTCACAATATGAAACAGAAAAATACTAAAAATAGACGTTAAAAATAACCACATTGTAAGAAGTACTGTATTTTCACATGCATTAAAACTTGTTCTCATGGTTCACAACCTTTTTGTGGATCACATTGGATTAGTATCCTATATTTTTTTTTGAACAACAGTACTATATGGGATGAAATCGGTGGAGAACCTCAAAAAAGAGAGAATTGAAGAACCATGAAAAAATGGATGAAAAAAATATATCTATATGAATGCCAAATTAAAAATAATAAAATGATCATTTTTTGGTGCAAGTTATTTCGCTCCAATTTCGGTTAAATTTCGTCGATTTTCTATTAAAAGATAGAGGGGAGGGATATTTTTATTTTTTTAAAAATGGTACTTGTAATCACCTTTTTAACCACCGCCAACGGATAATCTCAATCTAACGGTTTGGATGAGTTTTTTGACTCTTTCTTTTTCAAAGGTTCTCTTCAGATATAATATATATATATATATAGAAAGAGAGAGAGAGAGAGAGAGAGAGAGGAAATTTCAAATGCGAACTCAAATTTGGTTGTGAACGTGAGGACAAATGAGAGCGCGACATGTGTCTGTATGTAGATTATTTAGACTGAATAACCAAAGAAATATTCAGACTGAATACAGTATTTATTCGGTCTGAATAATGCTTATTCAGGCCGAATATAGTATTTATTCGGTCTGAATAATGCTTATTCTGACCGAATAAATATTATATTCAGTCTGAATATTTCTTTGATTATTTAATCTGAATATGACACATGTTGCGCTCTCATTTGTCCTCACGTTCACATCCAAATTTGAGTTCTCATTTGAACCTTCCCCTACATATATATATATATATATATATAGAGAGAGAGAGAGAGGGAGGTTCATTTAGGAACGTCCCTTATTCTGAGTTTAAGGTTCTGTTGTGAATCTATATTATGATTCACATATGGACCAATATACACCTAATTATCACTATGTGATAATGGTTTGTTGGTATTTTTTGCACGACTAATGAGGAACATCAATGTTCATGTTCACATATGAGATTTAATTCGATTTGTAGATTGCCAAATCGCTAATGATTTCAAGGTGGAAAATTGGATAAAAATCCAATGATCATCAATATCCAAAAAAATGTTATAGAACAAAAAGAGAGAAATTAGAATATTTGATTTTTTCCGTAGTTATCTTATATGGTGAAAAAAGACTTGGAAATAGAACTTTTAAACTAGTGGTTGAGATTACTTCTCCCATCCTTAAAACTAATAGTTTGCATTATTTTAATAGATCACTGCAAAATCAAGCATTCTAAAGAGTACATCTATAGATAAACATGTCGTAGTGGCTTTTTACCAAATGTTTACCAGGTAAGCTACAGGGTGTCACCTATGCTGTCATAACGGTGAAAGTACAATATAACGGTCGGGACCGATATGTGACATAACGGTTATAACGGGGTTATATCGGTGGTATAACGGTCCAAAATAACGGTCCATATAATATTTCGTAGAAATATATAATATATATATATATTATAGTTCCCTACTTTTAGTGAACATATAATTTGCATTAATAGAAGATATAGTTTCAACTTCAATCTTCAAAACACTAACTTAAACAAGTTTCACAAAACGAAATAGGAAAAGTGTTCATAAACGAGCTAAATATAAATTAGCTAATTGCAAGCATCAAGTTCATCATCCGAGTCAACATCATCTAATACGTTCACTTCTTCGTTTAGACTAGGTTCCCGATCTTCCCCATCTCCCTCTTCATCTCCAAAAAGATCATCATCGTCATCCCTATAGCGCTCCCTTTTACTTCTTCATGGTGAACTCGTGAAACGGTGAAAGAAAGAAAGAAAAGAGAAGAAAGAAAACCTAAGAATAGTCAACAGAATAAGGTTGGGCTGCTGACCCATAAAAAGTAAAAAAAATAAGGCCCAATGACCTAAAAAAGTGAAAATCAATATAAAATAACCCAAAAATACTCAACCTATATAACGGTATGTAACGCCGTTATATTACACATATAACGGCCTATATAACGGTCTGTAACGGCGTTAAAAACGGATTCGTTATTTTGGCCGTTATTTAGCACCGTTAAGTAATTTATGTCCGTTAAACGTTATAACGCCGTTATTAACAGCATAGGGTGTCACTTACCTTACTGGCTGAGAATGGCAAGGACCAATAATCTTACCCGATAAGAGGTATGGCAAGGACTAATAATCTTATTCGGTAAGAGGTATGGCAAGGACCAATAATCTTACCTGGTAAGAGGTATGGCAAGGACCGAGAATCTTACCTGGTAAGGGGGTGTTTGGCAGTTGCTGAATGGTTTGATGCAGAATGATTAAGTGATTAGAATGATTAAGAGGCTCTTATGATATAGTGTAAAATGAAATATAATTGGTTGGTAATTGTTCAGAATGAAATCAGGGCTCTGAATGGTTAAGGGAGGCCCAAGATACAAAATTATTCAAAGGGTTTTGGAACCATTAAGAGGCAGACCTTTTTTTTGCCAAACAAGATTCATCTTTTAGTGATTCAGAGGCTCTCTTAATAGAACTAACACTAATTCTCGAAGATTATAAAACCACCAGAATCACAGTCTATAAGACATGGATATCTATATACCATAAATCTCTGGCTCTTAGACTTAATGGTTGTCTCCTTTTAATCCAATTAACTGATCATATAGATTATATATATTTGTCAAAAGTATGTTTCCACTTGGCATAGATTTTGAATTATATTTATCTTTTAGACATTTTATATTGCATCCTTAGAATAAACCTGTGTTTCAATAACCAAGTATTATTTAAAGTTTATAATCCTGTTGTTTTAATGCTGATTCTGTTATTAAAAACTCTAATCATTAGTTTAAATTTTGTAGTCACTGGAACTCCTGAAAGCGGCAATTTTTGATGAAGAATGTTCACCATGTATCCTGATTCCTAAAACAAGCTTAATCTACTATATTTTATTTTCACTATGTTCCGTTTTAACGTACATGCAAACATATACAACCATCAAACTCGCCCAAATTACTTTTTTAACAAATAACATGTCAGTTAATGGACATTGTCTTCCTCATGAATTTAGGGGTGAGCATCGGAACCAGATACCTGCATTTGGAACTGGAACAGTTCCGGAACTAGAACCGATGTGATTGGTTCCGGTTCCTAAAATACGGAACCGATCAGGACTGGTTCCGGTTCTAATTTTTTTGGAACCATTACCTGGTGGGTATCCGCCGGGACCGGTTAGATACCCAGAACTGGAACCAACAGGTACCTGCTACTTTTAAATAAAAATTATTTTATGTATTTATTAATAAAATTATATTATCTTTTAGGTTAGAGTTAGACGAGTTATGTATGTCTATAATAGACTTAAAATTACATTTTTATCCGATTAGTTTTGACCATTTGTCGTATTTTATTACTTTAAGATGGTACTTTCTACTTTATAATAGACTTAAAATTACATTTTTGTCATATGCAATGTAAAAAAAATTAAAAAAATATTGAAACCGGATGCCCGGAATCGGTTCTCAGCGGTTCCGGTTCCAAAATATAAAGAACCGATGTTAGTGGTTCCGGTTCCAGTTCCATGAAATTTGACCGGGTACCCAGATATGCTCACCTACTCATGATGACAATCAAAAAAGGGTAAAAAATGGCGAGTTTGGTGGTAACTTTAATGGTTGCAATAAATTTTACGTTTCACACAACATGTTATATATATATATATATATTATACTCCTTAATCCTTTTAAGTATTCTCGCTAGAGGTATATGGGCATATTATTGGGATGTTTGAGCTGAATAATCTGTAAGTATGTTTTTTTACCGTATTTCCCTACTTAAATATAGAGACCTTCATGAATCTAATCTTTTGCATGCATCATGTGAAACAGTGATTTAGTTGTAGCATCTCCGGTGGAGGATTACTTTTTGTATATAGATGATTTACCAGAAGCTGAAAAGGTTAGAATCAGATGACTGAATGATAAATAAGTATTTAAGTTATGTTTGGATGAATGTATCATTATCTTTAATATATATATATATATATATATATATAATATGTGATTGGCAGAAAGAAGCTGATGAGATAACGCGCCCTTTTCTTGATGCCCTTGGGGAGGACTATTCAGTTTGTTGCCAAGGTAATACTTTGATTTTTATCACTTCTTTTGAAGGTGGAGTCTAGAAATTATGGGCTGTTTGTTTATCTCTTAACAGTTCCATTAAGAGGTGGTCTCTAACTCGCTAAGAGGTGAATCATGTTTGGCAAAAAATAAGTTTGCCTCTTAATGGTTCCAAAACCCTCTGAATCATTTTGTATCCTGGACCTCCCTTAACCATTAAGACCCTAATTACATCTTGAACAATTACCAAACAAATATATTTAATTTTGCACTATATCATAAGAGCCTCTTGACATTCTGATCACTTAATCATTCTGCACCAAACCATTCAACAACTGCCAAAACAACCCTATTAATTATAAAAAAGGTTGTTTCTTTGAAAAATGGCTACTCTTTCATTTTAACCTTATCTATATAGCCATTGTTATAACAAGTTATGAGCCAAAAATCATCTTCCATTAATTCTGAGGTAGGGTTTGTTTTTTAAGAGGTGCTGAAGTCTGAAGTCTGATTTCACTTGTGATTTATAAGAGATGGTGCTGAAGTCTGAAATCTGAATCAGTTAGACTGTTTGTTTTTACGTCTGAATTACGTCTGAAATCTAAAATCTGAATCAATTCATTGATTTATAAATCTTGAACAATGTGGGTGTACGCGAATAAGAGGTTCTTAAGTGGTAAGGTTACCACTTTTTTTTCCAGATGACTTTCAGACTTAAGAGGGTCTAAAAAACAAACAATCTAAATTTAAAAACTTCTGAACGAATAAGTGATAAGTGGTCATGAACAGGTAAAATTGAAAAAAAAAAACATGGCCCGAGTGTCGTTAATTTTATCTCCTTTTGACATAAATTCTTGTTACCAAAAATGGAGTGAAATTGCAGGCACAGCATTTTTCCCTATCCAGAGTTGTATGAACCATTCATGTTGTCCCAGTGCTAAAGCTTTTAAACGAGATGAGGTATGTTGTTAAATACGTATTTTCTTCTTATTTTCGGTGGTGTTTTTATATATATATATATGCCAAATAATGAAAGATATAATTATTTCTTATAACAGGATAGAGATGGGCAAGCAACCATAATTGCATGCAGGCCCATTAGGAAGGGAGAAGAGGTAGAATGAATGTCTTAACATTGAGTAAAGATTCATATGATAGAATTAATTGATGATTTTTTAATTTTTGAAATATATATATATATATTATACAGGGGCGGGTTCAAATGAGAACTCAAATTTGGTTTTGAACGTGAGGACAAATGAGAGCACGACACGTGTCATATTCATACCGAATAATGAAGGAAAATATTCAGACTGAATGTTGTATTATTCAGTTTGAATATTTTCCTTCATTATTCGGTCCGAATATGACATGCATCGCGCTCTCATTTGTCCTTGCATTCACAACCAAATTTGAGTTCTCTTTTGAACTTTCCTCTCTCTCTCTCTCTATATATATATATATATATAGAGAGAGAGAGAGAGAGAGAGAGAGAGGAAGGTTCAGGGGAAAATCTAAAAACAAGAAAAACTGAAGAACGCCCTAGGAGCCCTCCATCTGGACGGTATGCATACAAACGATTGAAGCTGTTTTTTTTTCTATGGATGAGTGCATGTTACAAATTACCAGTATGCATTTGTGTATACCGTCCGGATGAAGGGCTGCCAGGTCTTTTCAGTTTTCTATTTTTTTTGTGTTTTTTTTCCAGAACTTGACCCTAGAAGAGGTAAGACTTGAATGAATGTCTAACATGAGTAAAGATTCATATGATAGAATTAATTGATGATTTTTTAGTTTTTTAATATATGTATGTGTATATATATATATATATATATCAGGTTACTATATCATACATTGATGAAGACCTACAACTTGAAGAGAGACAAGCATTGCTTGCAGATTATGGGTTTAGGTGTAAATGCCTTAGATGTACTGAAGAAGAAGCTGGACTAGTTTACACCAATGCTCAATAGCTGCTGCTCCATTTAACCAACCTTCAAACCCAAAAACATAACTATTATTTATAATTTAAACATTATAGCAATTTTTGATGCTTATTGTTTTTGATATTGTGTTCTTTTGGGGCAAAAGAATGGTGAGTTTGGAACTTATTTCTATAGCCAAAACATAGTGATTGTATACTTGATGTTGATATTGGATCTTTTTGGGAAGTTCTTCCCCTAAATAGATGGCAAGAATCTAAATGAAATGAAAAGAAAGTGTTGATATATATATATATAGGGTTAGGTTCAAATGTGAACTCATTTTTGGTTGTGAACGTGAAGACGAATCTCAGCCACACATCTTCGGTTATGGTGGACGCGATCACGGAGGATTGACGCGATTCATGGGAGGGTGGAGATTATTAAAGGAGGGGAACCAGGTCAAAGCCGCCTTTATTGACCGGATAAGTGGCTGAGATTCGTCCTCACGTTCACAATCAAAAATGAGTTCACATTTGAACTTTCCTCTCTTTCTCTCTCTATATATATATATAGAAAGAGGTTCATGCGAGGACGATAACAATTTACGAGAATGCGAGGACAATAATTCACGTACAAAATCATATATGATTAGCCGTGACTTGCCCGCGAAAAAAGTTGCAGTGTTCTTTTTGATGCTTACAAAATCACATTTGATTTTGTACATGAAAAATTTCATGTACAATGACAAGGGTTCGGTCCGATTTAGGTGCCCAGTTAGGTGCCAAACAGACCCCATCATTGATTTGATATATTGATAAGGTGAATACGCAGTCTATTCAATGCTAGGCTGAGTATAAGGGACTCGGGAATTGATCTATGGTCGATTTCATAAGAATTTATAGTTATACCTCGCCTAATTCTTCTTTTGATGATCGATTCAACCTCTGATCAAAAAGATATACCTTGGTTATATTTCATCTCTTGGCCGAGGATTGTCCTCGTATTCTCGTAAATTGGTACCGTCCTCGTATGAACCCGCCTCTCCTCTCTCTCTATAAATATATATGTGTATATATATATATATATATATATATATATATATATATTCAATTCCTTCCTCCAACATATGCGGGTGAATTAGTTGTCTTTATCTTATTCTTTGTTCGTCTAAGTAGATAATCGCTATTGGCTACCGGCTAAGGAGGTACATTGTAGCTACAGTTCGGTAGCTAGAACGATGTGCTAACGACCTCAAGTCTACTTTCTTCAAAGGGCTTTGTAGAAAAAATGGTAGCGGCAAAAAAGTAAAGATGAAGATATTGCTTTTATGTCTGTTTTGACAAATTCGATGAATGTGAAATTACAAGGCACAGTGGACGAAAGTAGTTGTTTTTAGGAATGACAATGGGCCGGTTACCAGTACCCCTATCCCAGAAATTGATAATCAAAACCACCACGATAAGAAGTCCCCAAACCCAACCCGAAAAGTTCGGTTTTTGGTTTTCACCATCGGTTTCATTTTTTGTTTTGCAATCCCTGGCAGGGACGGAGCCAGGATTTAAAGTCACGACGAGGAATGAACATATATAGATAATTAAAATTAAATTTATTAATTTTCTTGAAATTTAATAGCAAATGAAGTTAATTAAGTTTGAATAACAAATTAATAACCACTAAAATTCAAATTAACAAACACATAGGCCTAAGAAATTAGTGTTGAGAGGAGTATCCAATTCCTAAAGCCTTTATGGTAAATTATTAAAGTTATAAGTAATTTATAAGAAGGGGGTAAACATGCGAGAGTGAGGGGGATCCAATACCCCTTGTGGTTAATATGTGGCTCCGCCACTGATCCCTGGTTGTTTTGTTTTTGCAGTTGTGTTTTGTTCGTTCAAAAGAATACCAGTAAAAATCACAAGGGTTGTGACATAGTGGTTGAGGCCTAAGGGATGTGGTGGAATATCCCATCTGTCCCGAGTTTGAATCCAGGCGTACATAAAAGTTGTGGCCACTAAGTTTACCAGGGGCTGATGTGTTGCAGGCATAGCCTGGGACACCCTGCCAAAAAAAAAAAGAATACCAGTAAAAGTCTTTGTATTTCATTTTGCAAAGTGCGGGTTGATGTTGATAGAAATAAGAAAAAAAACAGTACAACATGGATGGAGTAACACAAAACTAAACAATATCCACATCCACCATCTCATCATCCACATTTGCATTCTCATCTTTCTCCTTGTACTGCATGCAACATATATCCATCATCAGTATCAGTATCAGTATCAGTATCAGTATTAGTATCAATTTCAATCCCACAACAAATATGTCAAGAACCCAGTAAAGGATAAAGTGGATAAAGTCTGGGAGGATAAGATGTATGCAAACCTTTCGTCTTCTCCAAGGAGTTAAAAAGACTTTTGGCTTGTTATATGAATTTTGTTACTAATTTATGACCTACATTCTTGATTTTGTACCTTTGATGCATAGTTGAATATGGTTATCAATTTCTTTCTAAATAGGTTCAGAATTCACAACTTGTTTAAAGTAGGATAATACTCAATATTTTGAAATTTCTTTCAATAATAACAAAGAGGAACAAGTTTATAGACCAAAATCCATGTTATTGGTAGTATATTGTAGTAATTTACTCATGGTAACAACAAATTTTAAATTTTTCCAAAAAGAGAATTGTTGCAAAAGAAATTAATTTCACCTATACCATTCTCTTGTGGCTAAAACTTAAAAAGCGTATTTTCATTTGTTCGCCAATCTTTCCTCCATTTATCCTCACGTCATGAGAATCGGGACCCACAAAGTGAAACGGAAAACAGAAGAAAATTGGCAAAGAAAGTTCGCATTGATTAGATTTAGGCAAAAGGTTAATCAACAGTAGGGTCAGGTTCAAGGAAAAACGCAAAAAATGAAAAATTGAGAAACACCCTGATAACCATTTAGACGGTAATTTATAAGCAATTTGTCCAGGATATGCATATGTGCATAACATCACGTGCTTAGAAACCAAGAAACAACTTCAATTACTTGTATGCACATGTGCATATCATAAAGATGAATGGTTACCACTTACTAGGGTGTTCCTCAGTTTTTCATTTTTTTGGGGGGTTTTCCCCTGAACCTCCCTCAACAACAGTACATATAAATATATATATACACATTTTTTAATATAGTTGTTCCAAATTTGACTAACCTGTAAGCCAGCCTTTTGCAGAACTGAAGGAGGTGGAGGTGGTGGTGGTGGTGGTGGCGGCAATGGAAGTTGACCCTTTTGCCCTCTCATATAATAAGTTTCTTCTTCCTCAAACTTTTCATCCACGGGTTCGTCAGCTGCATGAGCTGCAATCCCAGTTATTGGGAAATCAAGGCCCGATTTGGAATCTTTTAACTGCATGTTAAAAGTGCATTATTACAGATAGATACAACAATTCTTTGGTTTCTTAGAGCATCTCAAACAGCTATGCTATAATTTTTCTATAACAGAGTATGAAAAGTCAAAATCTCAATAAAAATTTACATCCAACTCTAACAGTTACTTTTTTTAGCAATTCTAGCATTAACTATATTAATAAAATATTCAATACATCTAATAAAATATTATTTCTCTCTCCTACACATTTTATCTTAACACTTGATATAATTAAAATATTATTTTCTCTCTCTCTTCTAACGAGTTTTAGAGATTTCTCTAAATTTAGAGATCTTTTTACAATCTCTCTCCTCTTTTTTCTATTTTAGCATAGCTATTGAAGCAACAAAAATGCTAAAATCTCACTTTTTTCCATTTTAGCATAGTTGTTGGGAGATGCTCTTAGAAATCAAACCAACAGAGACTAGTTTTCAAATGATGGACTATTGTGATACAACTTTACAGTTTCTATTTAGAAAAATTTGTAATAAAATCCATCAGGCCAAGGGTTCTCATAGTCTTCTAGTATTAAATAAAAACTTCTTAAAACTAGGATGTATATCCTTGGGGAAATTTATTGAAATAGCCATTCTCAGATATTGGTTTTACCCAAATAGCCCTCAAGTTCGCAAATGCGAAGGGGTGAAAATGTAAAAAAAGAAGTTTTTGAACTAGGTTCGCAATTTCAGGGACCAAATATGTAATTTTTTGTCTAGGTTCGCAATATTCAATTCACAATTGCGAATGTAAAATCCAAAATTTACATTTTTGGTCTCTGAAATTGCGAACCTATTCAGAAAATTCTTTTTTTTTTTACATTTTCACCCTTCGCAATTGCGCTATTTGGACAAAAATGAAGAGAAATGTGCTAGAAGGTAAAACCAACTTTTGAAAATGGCTATTTAAATAAATTTACCCCTTTTTTTTCTCAAACTAGTTGGTGTATGATAAAAATGAAACCAAAATAACTTATATCACAAAATGGCCTATCAAATGGTCAAAAAAGGCTGCTAGAAAACTATCATTTTAGTGCTAAGTAGTCCTTAAACTATATCTGGACCATGAGATTATCTTATGTGCTTTAAGACACAACATTAGTTTCGAACTTTCGATACATTATGTGCCTAAATGTCAAATTAAGGATAACACAATCTCTACATATTTTCAATCATAAAAGGTGTTTTCCTCGCTTGAAGACTTTTTTTCATCCTTTCTGGCTTCTAAAAACATGATTATGTGATTCGGAAATAGACATTATTAGATGAGAACCATGAAAACTTTAATTTACAATGTCAAAAGGTTAGTCTTCTATTATTTTGATAATGTTTACCATTATGTTCAACCATCAGGCAGGAAAAATAACCTAATTTATATATATATATATATAGGGGAGATTTCAAATACAAACCACGTCAATTCGTACAAACCGCGTGTTTCATTGTTTTTTTGAATAATTTTTTTTTCATGAAAGTGTTTAATATGATGAATTCGTTTCATATAATTTTTTTCTTCATGAAATTATTTTTCTTTCTACATGAAAATGAATTGATTCATGAAACTCTCAATTTGATGAATCTTGTTTCACATATTCTTGACTCACCAACCTTCATGTATTCTTGATGAAATTTTTTCATATATTATTGACTATTCAACTCTAATAATTAAGAAAAAGTGAAAAAATTTAAAAAAAAATATTGGTTGCATGCGGTTTGTACGGTTTGTACGAATTAACGTGATATATATATATATATATATATATATCAGAAGAAGTAGAAGAAGTAGAAGAATCAAAAGGCACCTTATCTCCAAAGGGACTGCTGCTGGTGAACATCCTTTGCTTAGGCTTGCCATTATTCAGTAAAGATCTACCATTGCTGATTCCGTTTCTATCTATTCCAATTTCCTTGCTTTCTTTAAATGGATCCCATCTAGAATGCTTTTCAAATCTCCCTTTTGTTACATTCTCTGCTGCAAAGCAAAAATCAAAGATGAAAAATGATAACACAACAAAGCTTATATCCGAATAAATTCTAAATAGAAATAAGTAAATATCATTTAGATATCTGTAGCACAAATCCTTAGCAAAGTGATAGACATCTGGGGAAGAAAATCTAGGGCAAAAATGTATTATAAGAGACATAAGCAAAGACTCATCTATACTCTCTACTCTTGATCATCAAACTCTTTTCTTTAACATCTTCACGATCAAAATAACGTTCATCATTAATATGTTGTTCATAATATCTCCGAATGTTTATTTTAGTTAGTTTAAAACTATCCCCTTTATGTTAAAGCAAAGATCCAAGGCAAGATGCATAGTTATGGATATCATCTTAAAGATATTGACATATAACATATAGCCAAAAAAAAACAATTGAACATTTAAACTATTAATAACGGATAAAAAACAATAACAAGAGGATGGAATCAAATAGATTTCATCATTTATATATTACTTTTCATCAAATTGTAAAAGCTCAATCTTCCATTTCATCAGGAATCATGCAGTCTTAAAGAGAAGTTCACCATTGAATCTCATAACATAAGAAAGCTAAATTATATGAAGTCATAGATTTATTTCACCATTGAAGCTCATGGGGTCACGAAGTTGAGAATAATTAATATCTATTGTTATCCTAACTTGAACATTCTAGAAAACGATAGGGTTGGGTTATGGTGAGAAGGGTAAGGAGGAATCTCCACCCTTGGATCAATCCTAATTGAAGAGATCCACTAGATCAAAACTAATGAGATACACCAGATCAATTCCCTTCTAAAGCGCAATTCATGGGTTGTTTTGGAATTAAAAGTGATCCAAGGGTCCAAATCCCTTCTTATATTTTTCACCTTAACTCATATTCTCACACGATCCTTCGTCTTGGGTTAAAATCAGAATTTTATTATGTGTATTTCTTTAGGGCCACAGACCAATATACTTGGCATTATTCTGTAGTAACGGTACTCATTGTTTGAACCATAAATAATAACATTATTATCTTCCACATGCTCAAAGTTCATATAGAGGTTCATTTTGGCGTTCAACATATCCAAGTGTGCAATTATTTCATGCATCAAGATCTTTGGTGGTTGACACACAACATATCTTAAATGTCAAAAGTTAAGTGGGAAAAATTTATCATATCTTAAGACTCTTTTCACCCATACCGGTTAAAATATAACTAACTCGGAGATATACAATTAACTGGTCATCTGGATTCCAGATAAAAAGAAAGCATTTGTATATGAATAAATTAGTATTGGTTTGAAATAGACACTTGGGCTATGTTTGGCAAACTAGCGGATAAGCTAGCGGGTGGCTGATAAGCTAGCGGATGGCTGATAAGCTAGCTGGTGAAAAAATCACATTTGGCACAAACTAGCTTATAAGAATGTAAATTACCAAAAAGGGGATATTGATAACTAATCAGTTATAATATTTTAAAATATAATTAAGAACAAATCTTTAATAATATAATATATTAATTAATACAAATAAGATGGTAGAAAAACTAAAAAAATATAATATATTGATTAAAATGAATTTCAAATAGATAAGTATATATATTAAAACCAAATCTCTAATAATATAATATATTAATTAATACAAGCAAGATGGTAAAAAATAATTAAAGAAAATAATAATATAAAAATAATTGGTATAAGTAATAATTATTGTAAATAGTTAATAAATAATATTAGTGTATAATTTATAATTAATAATTAATATTAATTAATATTAGTAATATGTAATATTTATTATAAGCAATAGTAATAAATAATAATTAACATTAATGAGGGTTATAATTGGAAAAAATGACAATAAGCTCCTAAAACGCTACTCCAAGTAGCGTTTCAATACACTAGCTTATAGTTTGCCAAACATATACCCTGAAAATACGCTAGCTTATAAGCTAGCTTATTTTTACCAAACATAGCCTTGGTCAATTTTCTCCTTGAATTGAGTTACGTTTGCCTCATAAAAATTTCAATAACCAATAAGTACCTTGTCTTAGATCTTCATACGCTCTTACCCGCAACCTTTTCTTGCTTGGAGAAGCATCATTATGTTGCTTAATTCTTGGGCCCATTAAATGATTACTCAACATCTCTTCTTCACTCAATATATTAATATTGACATCCTCTTCATTAGTGGCAATTCTGACATCTGAACCAAGTTGTTCCCCAAGCTTTTGGAGACGAGCTTCAGACCTACATATTGCACAACTTGTTAAGACCATCTCCAATGAACTCTTTTATTTTACTCGCTGTCTCTATTTTACTCTCTAAATCCTCTCCAATGAACTCTCTATTTTACTCTCTATAAGAGAGAAATGAATAGTAACTCTCTAAATATAGAGAGTTACTATTCACTACTCTCTATTTTTTTCTAAACTTTTGATAATTACAAAATAACCCTTCAATTATTTAGATTGTTGTATTTTTTATTTTATTTGTTGTCTAATACCAATTTTAATAAACTAGGATCATAAATTTGATAAAGAAACTTATCTTCCTATGTAATCAAAATAAAAAAGAATATACTTGGAATATTCTCTTTTAGAGAGTAAAATAGAGAAATACATTGGAGAAGACATGACACATTCTCTATTTTACTCTCTATAATAGAGAGTAAAATAGAGAAATACATTGTTAGAGATGCCCTAACTGGATTAAGAGGAATGCAAAAAGAAACTACCCCAAATAAGGTTAAAAGATAAACCCAAAAGGCACATAACTAAAGAACATAAAACAGAAACTTACCTCTTTAATTCGTCTTGTATCTTTGAATGATGATTATATCCCTTGATAAATTTCCGAATTTTAGAGGAGATTCTAACATATAAATAAAAAAAAGTGAAAAGGCATATAAGAAAGAGGGGGTAAAATAAATGAAAGAACACATCAAGGGTAAAACGAAGATTTGGGAAGTAAAAAAATTATCAAAATACCTTCTATATTCCTCTTTCTCTGAGGACAATTGCATCTCAAGCTCTTTAATTTTAGAATTTAGACTATCTGCCTCTTGCACCCTTTCTTCCAAATAGATCTATGCACCATTTCATAAATTAGAGTGTAGGATCAAAAGGAAGTACAAATCCCAATAAAAGTAAAGCATGAATATATTGACATTGATTCTTAAAGCAAGTTAGGGTCTGTTTGGTTGGTTTTCCATTAAGTCCTGTATGGATAAAGTTGTCATTGTGGATTAATCTGTCTATAAAGATTGGGAGGGTTTTTGTTTGGAAGGGTGAATGAGCGTGTTTTTTTTAATTGAGTGGCAGGTTTGGAAAAAAAAACTTGGCTTTCTGCATAAAGATCCCCCTAAAAGCTTATTGAATAATCCACGTTCTATATCATTAAGCCGCTAAACAGTCATGTATAACTGACTGAATAAACTCCGAGTCCCATTAAGTTCATTAAGTTGCTAACAAACAGGCCCTTAGTGTGAATGAATTTGAGAAATAGTGCTACATACCAGTATTTATTATTAATTTTACATAGCAATGAAGAGATAATCCATGGATCAATCATCTCGTAAAAAATAAAAGAACGATTAGGTTCTAATTGCTCAAAACAAAAAGGATATATCAAATGCTATCCTAGGTAGGGGTGAGCACGGTTCAGTTTGGTTCGTTTTTTGGCCGAAACAGAACCGAAAACCGAGACGTTCGGTTTTCGGCTTTTGAAAATCCAAACCGTACGGTTTTCGGGGTTTTTTTTGTAGGTTCGGTTTTAAAACCGAATGGTTTAAAATGTGTTGGTTTTTGGTTTTTGGTTTTTGGTTTTTGGTTTTTGGTTTTTGGTTTTCGGTTCGGTTTTTGGAAAAAATACAAACATTTCATATATGTTTAAGATTAAAATTAGGTTTATATATATATAATAAAAAAAATTAAAAACATTTCATAGTATTATATATATAATAATAATAATTAAAAATAATTATATTTTTTCGGTTCGGTTCGGTGTTTGGAGAAACCGAGGATTTTCGGTTAGGTTCGGTTTTTTCGGTCGGTATGGGAACCAAAACCGAAACCGAACCATTTGGATTTTCGGTTTTCGGTTCGGTTTTTGGTTTTTTTTTTCGGTTTCGGTTTGGTTTTTGCTCACCCCTACAAGTACCAGGGGATTTCGTATTTATATAAAATGATGATGTTGATTAATTATTATTGTTCAAGTTAGCCACGAAACTAAAAAGATAAAAAGAAAACTAACCTCTAGATGTTGCTTGTCATCTTCCAGCATATCAACTTCCGATTTCAATTGTTTCAACTGCACAAAATTTTTAAAAGGGGTCACAGAGGAGATTAAAGCAAACATGATCTATGACAATTTTTAAGTAAATAAATATATATACATATGTGTTAGAAGATAAAACCAAACCTGCTCATCATGAGTATTCTTGAATTCTAAGGATGTGGGTTTTCTGTCATTGGCCTCATCTGACATCCTCAAGCTTCCTGAGAAATCACTTTCACCATCAAAGTGCTGTCTCTTTTTGTGATTCCAGTCACTAAAACATGCATAAAAGCACGACAGTTAATAAGGAACGATAATGAGATGGAAAAAGAAAAGAAGAATATGAACAAGATTTTACAAAAAACAAAAACAAGATTAGCTTTAGTAAAGAAATTCAAACCAAAGAAAAAAAATGTTATCATCTAAATTAATCTCCCAAGCCATTAAAGCAACAATATTTTAAAGAGGATCACAAAAACCATATTTCAGGGAAAAGGGAAACCTTTAATTTCATTAATTCATTTTTTTTTCTGTCAAAATGTTTACTTTCATCCAAAAATTGACTCAACTGAAGGACTCAATAACCAAAGAAACGTACCTATTTTTCCCTGACCTTGGAGAATCATGTCCTGCATAATAACAGAAATTTTACTGAGAAAAAAATGTTTAGTGTGCAACACAAAAAAGAATGGTAGCTTTAGCTTCAAATACGTTCTCATAACCACATGCATTGGAAAGAGAATCTCTCATTAGAGATCCATATCCTCGTATGTTTATCGGAATGAGCATAACCAAGAAACAATGGAATATCAAAGGTGGATATTCACTACTTTCCGCAATGTAACAGGCTACCAGAGTTTGTTGTAGCCTAATACATAACCAATTGAAAGGAATATATATATATATAGGGGCGGGTTCAAATGAAAACTCAAATTTGGTTGTGAATGTGAGGACAAATGAGAGCGCGCCACGTGTCATATTCAGACTGAATAATCAAAGAAATATTCAGTCCGAATAATGCTTATTCAGTCTGAATAAGCATTATTCAGACCAAATAAATACTATATTCAGTCTGAATATTTCTTTGATTATTCAGTCTGAATAATCTACATTCAGACACGTGTCGGCTCTCATTTGTCCTCACGTTCACAACCAAATTTAAGTGCGCATTTGAACTTTCCTCTATATACACACACACACACACATATATAGGGTCACGTTCAGCGGAAAACCTTAAAGAAATGAAAAACTGAGGAACATCCTGTTAATCGTTCATCTGGACGGTATGTACAATCATCTGGACGGTATGTACAAGTGCAGTAATTCGTCCAGTGGACGGTATGCATATCTGGATACCATCCAGATGAATGGTTACAGAGGTGTTCCTCAAATATAGAGAGAGAGAGAGGTGCAGGGGAAAACCTCAAAAAAAAGAAAAAAAAACTGAAGAACCTGAGAGCCCTATACAAGTGATTGAAGAAGTTGTTTTTTCTATGCACGAGTGCATGTTATGCACTAATGCATGTTACAAAGTACCGGTATGCATTTGTGCATACCCTCCCGATGGAGGCTCCCAGGGTGTTCTTCAGTTTTCTCATTTTTTGACGCTTTCCCCCTGAACCTGGCCTATATATATATACACACACACACACATATATATATAACAAGTTAAGTGTAAGGGTGGAGTTTCTGACCATGAAACGGGCGTCGATCAGTTGCATCTGTGTCAAGGAAGTTTCTCCGAGATGGAGAATGCCGTCTACCTAGCTTATCTCTTAAATCACTACCATGATACTCTCGTCTCCCTGCAACACATACAGAATGTTTCAGTTGGTTGGATACCATCACCCACCTACTTGAAGATTATGAAAACCAAAGTCAATAGAAGACAACAAAGCTAGGCCTTACCATGTGCGGAAAAAACATCAGTAACAAAATAATGAACAGTTAAAGTGTCTTCTTTTGAGTTCCAAAGGGGCCATAAATTATAGCTCTCATATAAAGAAAAGATAAGGATATAGACATATTTGAGCTACATCACTCAGAAAACCTTCGTGTACGGATGCACAGCTGATTATAGAATATAGATCCTTTCTTCTTGAGAATATATGAACCAAATATTTCATTATCCCCTTGATGTCATTCAATAATATATTAGAATTAGCCCATCCTGCATTCAATATATCAGCTAGGAAGACCTTCCGTTCAATTGATTCATTGCAGTATCTTGTTGATAAATGTAGCAAACCGAAGAGAAAAGATAAAAGAATTTGGTGCTTGAATGACTGTATAATACCATATAAATTATGAAACATTTGTGACGTCCACAAAGTCCTAGTTCAGACGATTCAGATGATACAGCTGTTTCAAAGATGAATCAAGTGCAAACCATTAAGCATTTGGGAAATACTAGTGCCAGCCAACCAGAATCATTCCTTCTGATAAAAGCATAATAGGCTTGTCAGATCATATGTCATGAAGACTGGTGATGGGATACAAAAACTTCTGATATGATAATGTGAAACTTGATGATCATCTCCTGTTAATCAAATATTAGCTGGGGCTTCCCACATGCATTAAGACAGGAAGAAACCGTAGAACAAAAGAACCAAATAGAAGTCCTAAACTGTGTCAAGGATGAAAAAGCCTCTCGAGTAATATCCAGTGGAATAGGTCAATGGCGAATATCAAATGCAGATTGTTAGATCTTCATATATGGAAAATCTTTGAACCGCCTTATTTGATACATCAAAGTAGAAACCATAACAAATGATGGAAGATTGAAATACAATATGATAATCAAACATTATACTATCAAATTCTCTTATCATAAATGGAAGCAAATTCAACAGCAAAACAGGAACCGAATTGGTTTTTACTTCTTTTGTTGACAAAAGTCCAAATTGACATCACTTTTGTGTCTTCATCTAGATATGCAATTAGTGTATGAACTTTTTGTAGACATTGGAATTCAAGTACATGGTTCTTGCTCTATTATTTGCATTGGTTTTGCAACATTACACAAAAATATTGATACGTAGCTGGATTTGGACCTCAGGCCGACTTCCCAAGACTTGGTCCTTTCTAACTTCTTTAGTAGGATTATTAGTTTTTCTTAATTGTTTATTTAACATTTGCTTCATAAAAGCCATGTCCTTTTAAGGAAGTCATAGGTAGGATATGGTAGTAGGAGAGTGTGTTAGTTTTAGAATTTGATTCATATATAAGTATCGTACTTCCATTTTTATGAATGAAATTAAGCAGAAAATTGTTCCATTCTTCTTCTCTCGAGCTTCAGCTTTTCTTGGAGATTGACCATCTCGTATAGGTATCTATCAAATAACCTACTGAGTATTTAAACATTGAACCCAATAACTCTTGATCTTTATTTCCTATTTCCAAGTTTAATTGATATGCATTGCACAAAGAAAGGACAATTTATATGTTTTTTTTTCAAGCCCTAATCTTTAATCCCTTCAATAATTTATAGCTACTGATCGACAGATGGTAATGATATTCAGCATGCTTAATTCTTCATTGTTCCAAAATAGCGGCTTCCTAACCTAATTACCATAATTTCGATAAAAAAAATCTAGAACATGTTACCACCGATGATATAACGTCAAATAGATTGATAAAAAGAGTAATGCTTAATCAAATTAAATCATATGTAAAGGATGAGAGTGTGTAAAATTAAGTAGATACCATTGAAGGAGGAAGAAGTATTAAATCGACGGAGCTCAGCATCGCCATGAGCAAAAGAGCAGGT
Organism: Silybum marianum; assembly: GCA_036898165.1. Classification (NCBI taxonomy): domain Eukaryota; kingdom Viridiplantae; phylum Streptophyta; class Magnoliopsida; order Asterales; family Asteraceae; genus Silybum; species Silybum marianum. The sequence continues at coordinate 4,613,380 of CM072540.1, read as the reverse complement.
CTGACGAGGGCAATGACCCTTTTTATAGAGTACGCAGAGCCTCGTTTTGTAGAGCTTGCCTTCCACCATTGTTAATATATATATATATAAAATATATATATATATAATAATCGTGTAGAGAGGAAGAGGAAGAGGGAGAGAGAGATGATTTATCTGCGTAACAATCATGAATTACACACACGACATGGTTGATTGTAAACAAATATGCGAGCCTTCCTCTCTCTCTCTCTCTCTCTCTCTCTATATATATATATATATATATTATATTATATGGGAGGGATCAAACAAGAACGACCACATACATATTATATGTAGCCTACAAATAAAAAATTATTTATGATTTTTAAGAAAAAGACAAAAAATTATAAATGATTTTTTATTTATGGACCCCACATCATATATGGTCCTAAATAAATCCTTTGTTCCTTAAAAAAAACAAAGTTCTCATTTGAACCTCCCTCTATATTATATATATATATGAGGAAGGTTCAAATAAGAACTTTGTATTTTTAAATGAACAAAGTGACTATTGTGAATCACCTATGATGTGGGTCCTATATATTAAATCATAAATGATTTAATATTATGTGGGACCCACGTGATATGTGGTCCCAAATTAATTTATTTGTTCCTTTAAATTGGTAGTGTTCTCATATGATCCCTTCCTTATATATATATATATATATAGGGAGAGATTAAATGAGAACCACATCTCCTTAAAGGAACAAAGGAATTAATTGTAGACCACATATGATGTGGGTCCCACATAATATTAAATCATTTATGATTTAATATTAAATCATATTAAATCATAAATGATTTAATATTATGTGGGACCCACATCATATGTAATCCATAGATGTCTCTTTTGAACCTTCCCCCCTCTCTCTCTTTCTCTATATATATATATATATATACACACGGAGGGATCATATGAGAACACTACCAATTTAAAGGAACAAAGGAACTCATTTGGACCACATATGATGTGGGTCCCACATAATATTAAATCATTTATGATTTAATATTAAATCATATTAAATCATAATGATTTAATATTATATGGGACCCACATCATATGTGATCCACAATTGTGCCTTTGTTCTTTTAAAAATGCAAAGTTCTCATTTGAACCTTCCTATATATATATAGGGGTGGGTTCAAATGTGAACCTATCTTTGATTGTAAACATGAGGATGCATCTCAGCCATCCATTTAAAATCAGATCAAAAAATCAATGCACAAAACGTACGGTGGCATTTTTGTAAATAAGTGGAAAACTCGAGTCATGACTTAAACAATAATTAGCGCGTAGGGGCAGCATCGTAAATATAACATGTTCGTCAATTTCTTCATCTTCGTCGTCCCCAAACAACGATTTCGCCATCAATCTCTTCATTGTCGTCGTCACCAAGTAACAATTTCGACATAAATCAGTTCATCGTCGTCGTCACCAAGCAACTTATTTCCTACAGAATTGTAGCTTATATTCAGTCTGAATATAAGCTAAAATTATGTGTTTGAATAGTTGTAGTATATATTCAGTCTGAATATAAGCTACAATTATGAGTTTGTATAATTGTAGCTTATATTGAGCCTGAATATAAGCTAAAATTATGTGTTTGTATAATTGTAGTCTATATTCAGTCTGAATATAAGCATAAAATGTTATGCTTATATGTAGGTTATATTCAGACTGAATATAAGCTACAATTATGTGTTTGTATAATTGTAGCTTATATTCAGTCTGAATATAAGCATAACATTGTAGTATCACAATGTCATGTTTTATATTCAGTCTGAATATAAGCTACAATTATGGGTTTGTATGATTGTAGCTTATATTCAGTCTGAATATAAGCTAAAATTATGTGTTTGTATAATTGTAGCTTATATTCAGTCTGAATATAAACATAAAATGTTATGCCTATATTCAGACTGAATATAAGATGCAATTATGAGTTTGTATAATATTAGTTTATATTCAGTCTGAATATAAGCTAAAATTATGTGTTTGTATAATTGTAGCTTATATTCAGTCTGAATATAAGCATAATATTTTAGTATCACAATGTCATATGTTTATATTCAGTCTGAATATAAGCTACAATTATGAGTTTGTAAAATTATAGCTTATATTCAGTCTGAATATAAGCATAACATTGTGATATCACAATGTCATGTTTATATTCAGTCTGAATATAAGCTACAATTATGTGTTTGTATAATTGTATTTTATATTCAGACTGAATATAAGCATAACATTGTAGTATCACAATGTCATGTTTATATTCAGTCTGAATATAAGCTACAATCATGGGTTTGTATAATTTTAGCTTATATTCAGTCTAAATATAAGCTAAAATTATGTGTTTCTATAATTGTAGCTTATATTCAGTCTGAATATAAGCATAACATTGTTCCTGATGAAGAAGCAAGCTCCATTGAAAAAATAGAATTAACAATTTAGTTTCAGAAATCGAAAATCCGATTACTAAAGTTCTTCACAGCAATGAATACGATTAACAGAGAAGAATTCGATTTCCAGAGAGAGTTCGATTTACAGAGAAAATTTCGATTAAGAAAGGATGAGAGAATTAAGCGGGAGTCATAAACTTGCCTAATTTACCCCTCAAGCCACATTTAAAGAACGGCTTCAATTTGGCTCAGATCAAGGGCTGAGATCTGTCCTTAGGTTCACAACCAAAGATAGGTTCACAACCAAAGATAGGTTCACAACCAAAGATAGGTTCACATTTGAACTTTTCTATATATATATATATATAGGGGCGGGTTCAAATGAGAACTCAAATTTGGTTGTGAACGTGAGAACAAATGACAGTGCGACACGTGTCCCATTAAAAAAAATATTCAGACTAAATATAGTATTTATTCAGACTTAATATACAAAGAAATATTCAGACTGAATATAGTATTTATTCAGTCTGAATATTTCTTTGTATGTTCAGTCTGAATAATCTATATTCAGATACGTGTCGCGCTCTCATTTGTCCTCACGTTCACAACCAAATTTGAGTTCGCATTTGAACTTTCCTCTATATATATATATACACGGTAACAATTTACGAGAATGTGAGGACAATCCTCAGCCAATCATTTTGTACATGAAGCTTTTCATGTTCGCACGTATCATTTTTTATGCCAGTACAAAATCACATGTGATTTTGTACATGAAAAGTTTCATGTACAAAATGATTGGCTGAGGATTGTCCTCGCATTCTCGTAAATTGTTACCGTTCTCGCATGAACCTAGGCCAATCATTTTGTACATGAAACTTTTCATGTACAAAATCACATATGATTCATGTACAAAATCACATATGATTCACGTACAAAATCATATATGATTAGCCGCGACTTTTCCAGCGACTTGCCCATGGGAAAATCATATATATATAGGGTTCGATTCACGTGAGACTAGGTTGTTTCCGTGAGACCATGAGACAACCTTTTTACTCTTGAAACTTTACAACAAAAACACTGTGAAGGTAAAAAAAATCTGATGGGTTCACATGAGACCAGTCTGTTTCTGTGAGACCCGTCGAAGACCCGTGAAACCACCAGTTTACACTTGAAACTTCACAGAAAAAACACTGTAAAGGTAAAAAAAATCTGAACCTTCACATCAAAAACACTGTGAAGGTTACCTTCACAACAAAAAAATTATGTAGGTTACCTTCATAGCAAAAACACTGTAAAGATTCATATTTTTTTACTGTTGGGTCACCGATGATTTGGTGATGAACCACCTTCCTTTGTCTGATTGATTTTTTACAAGTTCTTTTGATGGTCTGAAATATGCTTCAAGTATTGAAAAGTCAAAGACTATTCAATCAAGGGTTGTACATCAAAAAGTGGAATTTTGGATGTATCAACTAACTTCAATATTCAGATCATTTTGCCAAAGTCAAGATTAGGTCACCAATATAGTGGGTCACCATAGTACACTCAAAAGTCATCAAAAGTACTAAGGACATCAAACAAGATGAGGTCATCAAGTTAGAAGTCATGGTCACCGACACTATAATCTTGGTCACCGAAATTGCAGGTATATTTTCTAAGGCTGTGATATCAAGTCACAAGTTCAAGGGTGTACACTTTTAACATTTAGTGAAAGATGAAGTTTATCAAGCAAAGTGTACACTTATCAATTCCAGCCTTACAAGGTATCCACCGATGTGATACATAGTTTGATGTATCACTTAGCAATTTCAAAGAGATAAATTCTTGACTCACATCAATTGCAAGACACGTGAGCCAGCAAGAAGTTGGGCATCAAGCCTTAAATAAAGACATTCTCTTTTGTTCTTATAAAAGGAATATTTGTCTTTTAGCTAAAAGGTTTGATGGGACTTCACAGAGCATGAAGAAAAGAAGATAAAGTTATCTGTTATTACGTGCTACAAGGAATGGTTCATCCATTATTCTAGTACAAAGGGAGTGGCATCTCCCTTTGTCCAGCAGATAAACTTCCAGCTAATGAAACCTTGACAGCTGTCCACATGCATCCCATGCATGGGCACTATAAAAGGAGATGAAGTCCTTCCCAGAAATCTCACGCTTTCAACAAATCTTCAAAGTGATTATTTGTGTGACTCTGGCAAAGCTGTGTGCTATAACAGTATTGTTTTAACTTCCTTAATGGATAAGTTAATTACTGTTATCTGTGTGTTCAGTTTGATAAAATAGTGTGCCTGTTCTTTTCCGCATCAAACTACCTGTGTGTAAATTTTTAATATTTATATTAAAAAATTTTAAAAAGAGTATATTCTGTGTGTTTTATATTCAACCCCCCTTCTACAAAACCCTCCCTTAGTTAGCCATCTCTCCTTGGGGACTAACAAGTGGTATCAGAGCAGTTGGTTTAATTTAATAAACCAGATCTGTGATGGCTACTACCTCAAATGTTGATGGTACCTTGCAGACCTCTTCCAGTAATACATATGATTTAGGATCCTTGGCCAAACCTCCAAGGTTCAACCCAAGTAACTTTGGGTTATGGAAAAATCACATGTTATTATTCTTGGAAGGGACCGATTGCAGGTATCCTAACATTCTCAGTGAGGGACCTATTGTTCCTAAAATATGGGCTCGCTTTGGCCCTCAAAAGGACGCTGAAGGAAAGGACATAGAGTCAGATGGTGAAAGAAGTGAGAAAACTGGTAGATATATCATCAAACCTTTAAACAAATTTAGTGAAGATGATAAACGCCTAGTTGCTTTAGACACTAAAGTCAAATCTGCTCTTGCTGTATCCCTTCCTGATGAAGTGTATCACTCTCTTCTTAACCTTCCCACTGCTAAAGAAATGTGGGATACTCTGAGTGTCTTATATGAAGGCACCAAAGAAGTCAAGAAATCTAACAGGATCTGTCTTGTTAGAAAGTATGAACTCTTCTCCCATGAAAAATGAGAATCTCTTTCTACCTACTTTAATCGTTTTAACTGTCTTCTCAATGATCTCAAAGTTCTTGGATGAGTTTATGATAATGAAGAAGTTCTCTGCAAGTTCATGGATTGTCTCCCAGACTTCTGGGAAACTATCTGTACTTGCATCAAGCAAACCAATGACTTAGAAATAATGCCTTTAACTGCTCTCTATGGAACTCTTCTTCACTATGAACAAACTAAGAACCAGAGAAAATCTCTTATAATCAAATCCTCTTCTGTTGCTTTGATAGGTGATTCAAATTCTTCTTCTTGTATTCCTAGAATCACCTATCCTTCTTCTGATTCTGAAAAAGATATTAAGGAAGACTCTTCTCATCTGTCAGATGCATACTATAGTGCTGCTGATGATGAAGGAGAAGAATCAGCCATTGACATACTTTCTGATACTATGGCAATGTTTGCTGGAAACCTTAAGAATAAAAGATTTTCTTCAAACCGCTCTAAATTTAATAGAAAACTTTTTTCTCAAAAATTCTCTTCTGATAAAGCAAATGAAGAATGCTTCAATTGTGGAAAGAAAGGTCATTTTGCTTCTGAGTGCAGATCAAAAGCTTCCTCTTCTCTCAAACCTTCTTCTTCTTATGGCCATGACTTCTCAAAATCAGCTTCTATGAAGCATGAAAAGAGAAATAGCCAATCCTCTAAAGAAAATTCTAAATCAAAAGAAACCTCCAGGTATAATAAGTACAAAGCCAAATACAAGAGGGAAAAAGAAAGAAACCAAAGTAAAAATAAAACTTTGGTTGCTGAGGCTCATTGCTGGGAGGATGAGCAAACCTCTGAGAGTGAGAGTGAGTATGTCACTAAATGCCTCATGGCCAAAATCGATGAGCTGGAAGACATGGAAAAGTCACTCTACACTACCCTTGTATCTGCTGAGGGATCCACTTCAGGAACAAAGCCTCAGGTACATCCTTTTACCTTTCTCTCTGATGATCAAAAGGCTGATGTCTTTGATTCTTTAACTGTTGACTTCTGTGACTTAAAGATTCAAAAGAAAAAGGCTGATATGCATATAAAATGTCTAAATGATCAACTCCTCTCTTGCTTTTCCAAACTAAAAGATTTTGATAAAATGAAAGCTGATCTAGAAAACCTAAGGTATTTAAACGACAGTCTTTCTGAGGAAAAATCAAAAATCTCTTCCACTCTTGAAAAGGAACAAGAGGTTCTGTCTAAATGGACTAAATCCTCTAAGAATCTTGAAAGGATTCTTCAAGATCAAATCACTAGCAAGGATAAATCTGGCCTTGGTTATGGAAAAGATGTTCCTCAACCTTTCAACCTTCCACTTCCTACTTCTGAGTGTCAAGGTTTTCCTGCTGGTTTTCTTTCCGATGACGATGATGATCTCTTCGGTTACTCATCTGAGGACTCTACCTCCGTTCACTCTATAGATCTACTTGACATGCTCAAAGTAGAATCTAGTTCAAAGAAGTTTGGAGTCTTTGTTAAAGCTAAAGAAATCTCTTCTGAGTCTTCAAAAGTTTCAACTCTACCAAGCTCTTCTTCTTCTCCCAAACCTATCCAAAGACTTTTAAACTCTTTAAGTCTTCATGAGTCAAGGTACTCCCAGGAGCAGCCATCTAGTGTTGCTGAGTATCCCTCTCCAAAAAGATTTTCTCCTCAAAAGAAAAAATTTTCTAAATCAAAATTTTCATCTAAAAGGAAATCTCAAATAGTTACTGATTTTATTCCTCGGTCAGTGAACTTGAAGAAATCAAGAAATCTTGGTAAAGGTATCCTTGGACCAAGACCAGGTGTCGGTCACCCCTCTTCTTCTCAGTCGTCAACCTCTGTCCAAAGTTTTGATGATAGGGATTTTAAAAAGGCCTTTTCTTTAAAGAAGTGCTATAATTGTGGCAACACTCTTCATCTTGCTAAAAATTGCCCAAAAGATTTGGATCTTTGCAAAAATAAAATGCCTTCTAATCCCAAAGGACCCACCTCAAAATGGGTACCAAAAGTCTAAATTTGTTTCTGGGTGCAGGTACCAAACAAAGATCACATATGGTACATGGACAGTGGGTGTTCAAGACACATATTTGGAAACAAACTTCTTCTCTCTAACTTCTCAAAAGAAAAGGGACCCACTGTTTCCTTTGGAGGAAATGGAAAAGGGGTCACCAAAGGATATGGTACCATTTCAAATGGAACCATCACTTTCTCTAGAGTAGCCCATGTTGAAGGGCTAATGTACAATCTTCTAAGCATCAACCAAATATGTGATTTGGGCTATAAGGTCATGTTCCAGCTGTGTGTGTGCTTGGTCTTTGATGTCTGAGAACAAGATTGTACTAGCGGGAACCCGACCGAATGATGTATACATAATCAACATGAAGGAAAGTGCAATAGGATAAGTGTGTCTCTCTCTCAAGAACTAGCCAAACAAAGTTAGCCGTGGCATAAAAGGTTCTCTCATCTAAACTTTAAAACCTTGAACAAACTCTCTAACAAGGAGAGTGGTTGTTGGAATGCCAAAAATAGTTTTTGAAAAAGAAAAGGCATGTGGAGCATGTGAAAAAGGAAAACTCACCGTAACTTCCTTTAAAACAAAACGGTGCTCATCTATCTCTCAACCTCTTCAAATGCTTCACATGGATCTGTGCGGTCCGGTAAGCACACCCGATGCAGGTGGTAAAAAGTATATGCTAGTAATCGTCGATGAATTCTCTAGATATACTTGGGTGTTCTTTCTGAAACACAAGAGTGATGCTGCTGAAGAAATCATCAGGTTTACAAGAAAGATTGAAAATTTGAATGGTAAACTGGTGAAGTCCTTCAGAAGTGATAATGGCACAGAATTCAAGAATGCTGCTCTGGAAGATTTCTTTGACCTAAAAGGAATCTCTCAGAACTTTTCTGCCGTACGCACTCCTCAGCAAAATGGTGTTGTTGAAAGAAAGAATAGAACACTGTGTGATGCTGCAAGGTCAATGCTGAGTGAATCCAAGTTGCCAACCTATTTTTGGGCAAAAGCAGTTAACACTGCATGCTTTACTCAAAATAGGTCTATCATAGTCAAAAGGCATGACAAGACTCCTTATGAAATTTTCCATGGTAGAAAACCTGCAGTTGACTTCTTCCATGTGTTTGGCTGTGCTTGTCACATGCTAAATGACAGGGAACAACTTGGAAAATTTGATCCAAAGTCTGATGATGGAATTTTCATGAGCTATTCTCTCTCCTCAAAAGCCTTCAGAATCTTCAACCTAAGAAGACAGTGCATAGATGATCCATGCATGTAAAGTTTGATGAGTTTGAAACTTCTTCATTATCTTGTGATGAAGAAGAACTAAATCTATGGATAAACTCATGTGTTGGTGAAATTCCATCTTCCTCTCAAACCAATCCTCCAGATAGCAACCCTTCTCAGCCTCCCATAAACACCACCTTATCTTCAGAACCCTCTCTTTCTTCTCCACCTCCTGAAACTAACTCTACAGAAGACCTTACCCACCAAAACACCATATCTCCCACTAACCTACCTTCACTATCTCAACTTCCTACCTCATCCTCTTCTCTACCTCCTACCCTACCTCTGCTTATATGTTAACTTTGTTTCTATTGTTGAGCCTAAGCTGATAAATGAAGCCCTAGTTGATCCTAGCTGGGTAATTGCCATGCAAGAAGAACTCTCTCAATTTGAGAGAAACAAAGTCTGGAAGTTAGTTCCTCGTCCATCCAACAAAACTATTATTGGAACAAAATGGGTGTTTCGAAACAAGATGGACGAAGAAGGAACTGTCATAAGGAACAAAGCAAGGCTGGTTGCTCAAGGATATCGGCAAGAGGAAGGAATTGATTATGATGAAACTTTTGCTCCTGTTTCCAGATTGGAAGCTATCCGAATATTTCTTGCTCATGCAGCTTACAAGAATTTTCGGGTATTCCAAATGGATGTCAAAAGTGCCTTCCTGAATGGTGAATTACCTGAAGAAGTGTATGTGAAGCAACCTCCTGGGTTTGAAGATCCAGTCCATCCATATCATGTGTATCGGCTGGATAAAGCTTTGTATGGACTAAAGCAAGCTCCTCGTGCCTGGTATGACACTCTCTCAGAATATCTACTTAGAAATAAGTATATACGAGGCAAGGTTGACAACACACTCTTCTTCAAGAAATCACAAGGTAATATCATCATTCTTGTTCAAATCTATGTTGATGATATCATTTTTGGAGCCACCGATGAATCCTTGTGTGATGAGTTTAGCTCCCTCATGCAAAAAGAGTATGAAATGAGCATGATGGGGGAGTTAACTTTCTTTCTTGGTTTGCAAGTAAAACAATCTCCAGAAGGTATTTTCATAAATCAAAGTAACTACATTAAAGATTTTCTGAAAAAGTTTCAATTTGATACTTGCTCTACCATGAAAACTCCTATGGCTCCTCCTCTTAGACTCTTTTATGATCCTGATGGCATTTCTGTTAATATTACAAATTATAGAGCAATGATAGGATCCCTTCTTTATCTAACTGCAAATAGACCTGACATTATGTTTGCTACTTGTCTGTGTGCCCGATACCAAGCAAATCCTAAAGAATCACATCTGACTGCTGTGAAAAGGATTTTTCGGTATCTGAAAGGTACCATAAATCTGGGTCTTTGGTATCCCAAAGACTCAGGTTTCGATCTCATCGGGTAATTTGATTCTGATTTTGCAGGCTCAAAAATAGACAGAAAAAGTACACCCGGAAGTTGCCAGTTACTTGGTGGAAAGCTTGTGAGCTGGTCAAGTAAGAAACAACATTCGGTGTCTACATCTACTGCTGAAGCAGAGTACGTGGCTGCTGGAAGTTGCTGTCCACAGATATTGTGGATGAAAAATCAGTTGTGTGATTATAATCAAATTTTCTCAAAAATCCCAATATTGTGTGACAACTCAAGTGCAATAGCCATTGCCAACAACCCTGTGCTTCATTCAAGATCTAAGCACATTGATATCAGGTATCACTTTATAAGAGATCATGTCTCTAAAGGTGATGTGGAACTTCATTTTATTCCCACTGATTATCAATTAGCTGACCTGTTCACAAAGCCCCTTGATGAAGCAAGGTTCAAGTTTCTCATTGGTGAGTTAGGTATGATAAACATAGACTAATATATTTTATATTTATATATAATGTATATTATATATATATATATTCTATATATATATACTATCTACATTTATATATTTATAACTTATATATGTTATATGTTTTATATATATATATTCTATATATATATATATTATATATATTTATAACTTATATACTATATTATATTAATATATATATATATATGTAAATATCTTATAGATAATATTAAAAATATATATATATATATATATATATATATAAAGTGTCGGTGACAAAGTCACCGACGTGGCTCTCTCTCTCTCTCTCTCAAATACCTTCTTTCTCCTCTCTCTCAAAACCCTAAAGCCACCATCACAAGCCACCGTTGCCGACAACATCACTAAGCCATCGATGACCACCGACGGTCGTCCGTCCACCTTCCGACGCCTCACTTTACGTCAACCGTCATTGTTGTCTTAAAGCATCCACCGACGGCGGCCCCTGCCCTCAGCCACCGACGTCTTGCTTACGTCACCCGCCGACGTCATCCACTACACCCACCGACGATCTCTCACTAGCCACCGACGTATACGTCACACTCTCCAACGTGACGTCATCATCCACTGTCGGTGCGTCACTTTCCGACGTAACCACCTACCGACGTTCACCATATATCTAGCCACCGACGTCTCTCACTTTAAGACCAACCACCGACGTTTACCCTCTCTCCTAGCCACCGACGTCTCTCTCTCTCTCTCAGATACATCCACCGACGATATACACTCACCGAGGTAACGGTTACAACCCTTCACTTTCTTAACCCCTTAAAGATAACTCTTGACTTACCACTCTTGATAAGCAAGATTCTTTGTTCTTATCCCTAATGACATCATCAAAGTCATTAATGTCAGAACATGCGCCGAATTCAACCCTAAAACCCTTAAAATTCTGACCTTTCAATCACCAAAAGTAATCATTATTTTTGAAAATTGAAATTTCCTCTCATATATAACCTCCTTCCCCACTACCTTACCACCTTTCTCGCACCCTCTCTCTTTCTCATCTTATAACCTTCATCCTCAAACCTGCAACTCCTTTCCTCTTCAATGGCTTCTCCTTCAAGAATTTCAGAAGAACAAACAATGACATTTGGATCTCTCTCCTTTCCTGCATGCAATTACTTTGGACGAATAGGAGTTGATAATGCTCATCCTGAGTACAAGACATCTGCTGGTTCCTTCAAAGGTGCCCTCTCCAGTATGCTCTTACAGCAAAACCCAAGATGAGTAAGTTTCTTCTTGGAAACTTTTGGCTATCATGTACTTTTGATGCTTCTACAGATCAAATCCTTGCATCTGTTCTCAGCAATAATGAACATGATGTGGCTTTTGATGTTGAAGATGTTCGTAACATCCTTAGGCTTCCTACTTATGATTCATATGAAACATTTCCTCTTGGAAATGAACACCAACAAGTGGTGACTGTTTTGAATTACTTAGAAGAGAAGAAGGACTCAAAGTCAAAGGGTCCAGGTACTTTACTGCGCAAGAATATGGGAAACATATGGAACTTCCTTTTTGCTCATCTGATTCTGTGCCTAAGCAAAAAGACAGGTGGCCCGGATCAGTCACCTTCCCAAGTGACTGAATTGGCACATGCTTTAATTTTTCAAAAGAGGATAGACTTTGCAAGCCATTTCTTTAATGAAATGATATCCTCCTTCTCTACCATCCGACGTCCTCAGGTACCATTTCAGCGACTTTTCTCTCTTAATATTCATGCAAAGTTGGCAGATAAACTAGAGAAAAGAGATGACATCATATATGATCTCCCTCTTCATCAAGTGGGAAATCAGATTATGAAAAAGGCTATCTTAGCATCAGACAACCCTCTCCGACCATCTATGGTTGAGTTTGCAAGGAATGCAACTCTATCTTGGGGAGAAAATGAGCCCCATCTGCAAAGGACCTCAGGTATGTCTTCTATCCTTTCTGCACCTAGAGTAACTGATGTGCCCAAATCTCGTAAGAGATCCAAAGCGTCGGGCACATCTACCTCCGCACCCACCGATGCTACGAAGCCAAAAGAACCTTTGGCTTCTACCCAAGCTTCTAAGTCCCAAAAGCGGAGACACTCTAAAAGCCCCCAAAGACTTCCTCAAAGAAGTCTAAGGGTACCCAAAGGGTCTCACCTCACAAGCCACCTACTAACTCCCAAAAGTTAGTAGGTGTTGAAAAGATTCCTACCCGACCCAAGGACCAGTTAACCCAACATAGCTCCTCCATGCCCTCCCAAAAGGACATGGTTGTAAAAAAGGACATCCCTATTATTCCTTCATCAACTTTCTCTTTAGTTGATGAAGAAGACTTGGAACCTCCCATCCAAGCTGCCTCTTCTCCACCCCGTGAGCTCTCACAGCTCCATTTCCTTACTACACATGAGAGTGCATCACAACCAGATGCATTTGATGGAGCATCCCAATTTACCGATTTTCTATTTTCTGACACTACACCTTAGACACATACGTCTCCCGTACGTACCAAGGTTGTGGAAGAACCCATTACTGAGGAATCCCCTCATAGACACTCTCCTAAACATGTCTCCCCCACATCTGCTAAATCCCCCCCCCCCCAAGTAAACCTACAGGTTTGGTGGATTACTCTTCCTTTAGTGATGATGATGCTGATCAACCGCCAAAGCCTCAACCGACTGCCCCTATGTCTTCTAAACAGGGAGACGATCTTCTTCAAGCTTTCACCAATTTCACTCGTGACGCTGATAGCCGGGTGAAAGTTTTGGAAGACCAAGCAGCCAAAGACTTGGAAAGAATGGCTTCTCTTTCTTCTACTCAAGAGAACATTATGGAGTCTCTTGCCACTATTCTCACAAAAGTTGACAAGATTCCAATCTCTTCTCCAACAATTGAGCTTGATGTGGATGGTTCCTTCTTTCAGGAACAAGACAGGTTTGTTCTTCAAAGAATTGAAAGAAAAGTAAATACCATGGCTTCTGATATAGAAAGGATCAAGACTTTTCTCTCTTGAGTGGGTTTCAAGGGTTCAACCACTGAGGGGGAGAAAAATAAGAAGACCACCAATACCACCTCACCAGCCGCCGACGCCGACGTCATCACCACCATGCCAGCCATCGATGATGTGGCAGCCACCGACGTGGCTCTTACAGCCACCGATGGTGGTGTGGTCACAGAGGTGGTCTCTGTTCCTTTGGTCACCGAGTTACCCGAAGCAGCTGTTGAGGGGGAGAGTATCAGTGCTCAACCCTTTGAAACTGAAGAAGAAAAGAAGAGAAAAGAGAAGGCCAAAGGAAAGAATCCTGTTTCTTTCGAAGAACAACAGGAAGAGAAAAAGAGAAAGAAAAGAATGAGAAGTCCTCAAGCAGATACTCTCAGACTTCAGCCTGCCCCTGCACTGACCGATCCTCTTGGGGTAATCTTATCTAAAGCTGAAAAAGAAGAAGCCATTAGAGCACAACTTGAGTATGATCAGACAAATGTACTCAAGTTGGCTCAAGATGAGGCCACTCATGCAATGGTAAAGGATGCACTTCAAGCTCAAAAAGATGAGCTTGAAAATATTAAGAAGAAATCTGAAGCTGCAAAGATGCTTGATGAAGCCAAGAAGGCAAAGGAAGTAGAATGGTTTAAAAGGAGATTAAAGAACAGGAAGGATGATTCCAAGATTATCAGTGCCACCATCCAACCTCCAACCAAAAATTCTCCCAAGTTACTTGTCACCCTTAAGAGAGCTGACACTCTCTCAAAGGTATATGAAGCTGAATGGTTGGAAGTTCTTGGGATGACTGAGTGGATGGAAGTTGGCAAATGTATCTCCAAGAGCAAAAGCAAGTACAAGGAGCTGGTACTTAATATTCTCAGAAAACTGTTCATCAAGATGCTCAACATCCAAAAGGAGAATGATATTCTTGTGACATATCTTGAAGCACAACAAATGTACTTCATACAACAGGGTCTTAAAGGAGAGGTCATCACAGCTCCTAAAAACAAGAAGAAGGGACACTTTGTTATACTTCATGAAAGAGGCATCCAGATAAATGCTTCGGGTATAGATCTTTCCATTCCTACTCCTATTGCTTACCCGGAGCAAACCATGCTGACTACTCCTGAGTTTGGGGTTTTCTTTGAAGACATCTTTGGAAACATCGGTTTCTTCAGAGCTTCTGATATCCAAAGAGCTCACAGCTCTTTCCTCTCTGCTATTCTAGGAGTACCTCCAGTTGAAGACCATGGAATTACTAGGCTTATCTTGGATGAGCTAAAAAGAAGAGAACCCACTCCTTGAATATTCCTCATATAGTGTGAACTTTATTTTTCAAAGTTGTGTGTTGATTAATAAAAGTTCATACTCTTCTACCTTAAAAATTCTTGTTAATATTTTTATTTTCTTTCTTGCACATACTTATACTTACATTTATTCTTATACTTATACTGTACATACTCAGTTAAAAAAGAAAACAAAAAAAAATCAAAAAAAAAAATCAAAAAAAAAAAAAAGAAATCTGAGTCAAAAGAACCCAAAAGAAAAATAGAAAGGGTCAAAAAGATTTCTTTTCTAACTTACAGGTATCATCATCAAATAGGGGGAGATTGTTGGGTCACCGATGATTTGGTGATGAACCACCTTCCTTTGTCTGATTGATTTTTTACAAGTTCTTTTGATGGTCTGAAATATGCTTCAAGTATTGAAAAGTCAAAGACTATTCAATCAAGGGTTGTACATCAAAAAGTGGAATTTTGGATGTATCAACTAACTTCAATATTCAGATCATTTTGCCAAAGTCAAGATTGGGTCACCAATATAGTGGGTCACCGATGGTACACTCAAAAGTCATCAAAAGTACTAAGGACATCAAACAAGATGAGGTCATCAAGTTAGAAGTCATGGTCACCGACACTATAATCTTGGTCACCGAAATTGCAGGTATATTTTCTAAGGCTGTGATATCAAGTCACAAGTTCAAGGGTGTACACTTTTAACAGTTAGTGAAAGATGAAGTTTATTAAGCAAAGTGTACACTTATCAATTCCAGCCTTACAAGGTATCCACCGATGTGATACATAGTTTGATGTATCACTTAGCAATTTCAAAGAGATAAGTTCTTGACTCACATCAATTGCAAGACACGTGAGCCAGCAAGAAGTTGGGCATCAAGCCTTAAATAAAGACATTCTCTTTTGTCCTTATAAAAGGAATATTTGTCTTTTAGCTAAAAGGTTTGATGGGACTTCACAGAGCATGAAGAAAAGAAGATAAAGTTATCTGACATTACGTGCTACAAGGAATGGTTCATCCATTATTCTAGTACAAAGGGAGTGGCATCTCCCTTTGTCCAGCAGATAAACTTTCAGCTAATGAAACCTTGACAGCTGTCCACATGCATCCCATGCATGGGCACTATAAAAGGATATGAAGTCCTTCCCAGAAATCTCACGCTTTCAACAAATCTTCAAAGTGATTATTTGTGTGACTCTGGCAAAGCTGTGTGCTATAACAGTATTGTTTTAACTTCCTTAGTGTATAAGTTAATTACTGTTATCTGTGTGTTTAGTTTGATAGAATAGTGTGCCTGTTCTTTTCCGCATCAAACTACCTGTGTGTAAGTTTTTAATATTTATATTAAAAAATTTAAAAAGAGTATATTCTGTGTGTTTTATATTCAACCCCCCCTTCTACAAAACCCTCTCTTAGTTAGCCATCTCTCCTTGGGGACTAACATTTACCTTCATAGTGTTTTTGCTGTGAAGTTTCAAATGTAAAAATGTTGTCTCACCGTGTCTCACGAAAACAAGCTGGTCTTACGTGATCCCAAGTATATATATATATATAATATCAAATGTTAGAAATTTTCAAAAACCCCAAAAGAACTTTTCAATTTGGAATGATACGTCTTAAACTATTTTTTAAATAAAAAAATCATTATACTTTCTTATTTTAGATGAAACTGATTAAGGAGCCGTTTATTAAACGCTTACTCAGGTAAGACTTACCAAGTCATATTATCTTACCGGAGGAATATGACAAGTACCAAAAATCTTATCCAGTAAGAGCAAAGACAAGATCAACTAGGACCAAGAGTCTTACCCCGGTAAGTGATTGCGACAACTCTTACCACGGTAAGCACTTACCTAGGCTCATCTATTGGACGCTAAGCCGGTTTCTACTCCTTTGGCGCCTAGTCATCATCTGTCGACCTTCTGCTTTGCAATATCTTACTATCACTCGAGCGGACCTTGCTTTCGCAGTTAACCTTGGTAGTCATTTTCAACAACAACCCATTGTTGATCATTTTCAATCCGTGAAACGAATTCTTCACTATGCTAAAGGAACACAACATTTTGGTTTCATCTTTATTTGAGCATAGTCTTCGTCCATCACTGGTTACTCAGATGCAAATTGGGCCCACTACATTGAGACTCGTCCTCTACGTATAGGTGCTATATACTTATTGGTTACAATCTCGTTTCCTGGAGTGTGAAGAAACAACCTACAGTTGTCCGTTCCAATTGCGAATCTGAGTATCGAGCTCTTGCAATTGTTGCAGCTGAATTGGTTTGGGTTACTCACCTTCTACGTGCACTTTGTGCACTGCCCACGACACGTCCTTTGCTCTTTTACGACAACAAAAGTTCCATCTTCTTATGTCAAAATTCGTTGCTCACAAACGGGCAAAGCACATTGACATCGACTACCATTTTCTTCGTGAGTTGGTCTCTTTAGGAAAGCTTTCTACCAAGTTCGTGCGGTCCGAGCTCTAAATCGCTGACATCTTTACTAAAAGTCTCGCTCAACCGCTCTTTGAGTTTTTTTGATCCAAGCTTCGTGTCATGTGTAATCCATCACTTTGCTTAAGGGGGGGGGAGTGATAACGTAATTAAGTAAATATATGTGTTGATTTAAGTTGGTTAGCTTTCCTTGTATATAGGTTGTATGTATATCTTTTCTTTTATTAACCTCTTTTTATTTTCTTCTATATAGTGTTTTTCTCTAAGTGCACAATTGTGTGGCAAATCCCATCATAGCCTCACAAGAGGCATATGATCATCATCTCATTTAGGAGAAGCCTGGCTCCGATCCCAACATTCCT
The DNA here is from genome assembly GCA_036898165.1 of Silybum marianum. NCBI lineage: Eukaryota > Viridiplantae > Streptophyta > Magnoliopsida > Asterales > Asteraceae > Silybum > Silybum marianum. The sequence goes on along the minus strand of CM072540.1, from coordinate 4,595,725 downwards.
CTAAGTGTTCGATAATCCAAAGTTGTAGGAGAAAAATGTTGGTGTTTGAAAGAGGGTGGCCTCTTCGACGTCAGGGCGACTCAGGATCTACTTTTTCTTTGACTAGTGAGTCCACTAGTTGCAGCACCAACATATCTTACGTTATTGACATGCCACCAAAGATATGTTTCTCTTTAATAATACGTCATTAATTTCACTGTCTGATCATTTTTTTTTGAGCGGGAAACCCAGACACATCCATTAAAAACAAGAAAAAGAAACAAAAGCAGAACTGATTACACCAAAGAAAATTAAGAAAACAGCCCGACTTGGAAAGGCAAAACCAATCCACGAGCAACCAGAACAAACACAGACTAATAATAAAGACAAAGCAACAAGAAAACACCCCGTTGCACCTCCAGAAAGACCACTCAACCAGCACCTTAAATTGTGTCTCCATGAGCCATTCTGCACCTACTTTTCCTCTTCCAGGCCATTCTCTAGATTATCACACCTCTAGCTTCATTGAACAGCTTCTCAATGCTCCTGCTACAATTATCAAACAGCCTCTTATTACGCTCCTACAATTATCACTGTCTGATCATGTGTGTCAAACATTTAATACTTTTAGAAACTTGAATTGCAAGAGAAACTAAAGAAGATGCAGGACCAACAAGCATTGAAGGAGTAGAGGGTAACACATGATCAAGAGCGAGCAGTGAGAGAGACCAACCTCGAGTCGTGTCTATTGTCAAAGCTTGGAGCACAAGAGAGGCAGTTGTGGTCGGATTTCAAGAATTTCGTACGAAGATTCACTACCCCTGCCCCTTCTAGCTAGCTAACATTGTTATGCAGACCATTTTTGGTGTATGAAATACTTGTAAAATTCGTTTATTAAAATATGTGTTCAATACACAAAACTATATTTTAATATCTTTTAAACGAAAGTTTACCTATATAATGTGTTGCTAAATAGGTACTCTAGGTAATTTGTCGCTAAAGTTGCACCTAAACAATCCGTTGCTAATAATTGCTCTGGGTAATCTGTCATTGATTTAGAGTTTTCTACCAACTACATTTTTTGATGCTTTTACGATGATGTGACCCTTTAAGAGATGAAAATTTGACAAATATTGTTGTCATTTAGTTTAGTAATGGATCAAGTCATTACCAGAGGTGGTTGTTTCCTACATAATATAACTTGGTCAATTTTGTTTTATAACAAATCTAATGTGTTTTTAAACTAATCTTAAGAAAAATTAATCACGAATAAAAAATTCACATTATAAGATGAGTTATGTATGATGATCTCATTTTTAAAACTCAAAGATCTCATTAGAATTGACTTTTCTTGATCATCAAAATGAGAGCCTTTTCCTTTTCCTTTGTGGTCAAACCTCTACTCATGTCCAAATCAAATCATTTCAAGGAATTTAATCGGATTTATTTAATCTCAAATTTTGATTCATGGAATCAACCTTTAAAAAATGTCGTCTTCTAGATTCAATAAAATCCGATTAAATTCTCAATTGAAAACCCTAATTTTGATTGCATCTTCTTTCATCCTCTATCTTTCATCATCATCCTTGAATTCTTTTTATTCCAACAGCAGAATCTCAATCTATGATCCCTCCTCTGTACCCACTTCAATCGATCATATCGTTTTTGGGATCGCTTCCACCGCCAATTCATGGAAGAAAAGGAAAGAATACGTTAACATGTGGTGGAACCCTAATAAAATGCGTGGTTGCATTTTTCTTGATGCTCCGTTATCAGATAACGAAACCTTCATCGATCAACCTCCGATTTGCATCTCCAATGATACCTCCCGATTTCGTTACACATGGAACGGTGGTCTCCGATCTGCAATTCGTGTGGCTCGTGTTGTATCAGAAACCGTTGCCTTAAATCATTCGAATGTTAGGTGTAATTCATCAGTTTTTCTAATCAAATTTATGTTCGTTTTCTTCTGAGTGCATCTCCAAAAGATTCTCTAAATTTCTCTAGAAAAGAGAATGAAATTGAACTTCAAAATCTCTAAAACAAAATTACATTCACCTCTAAGAAATTCTCGATTTTAGAGATTAAAACATTGATTATATTATCAAAATATTGTTTTTCTCTCTTAATATTATTTTCAATGTTTTCTATTGATGGAAATATATTAAATATCATTTATTTGTGGTTTCCGAATTTGGAGATTTTTACATTATCTCTCATACTTTCTATTTTTTGGAGAATCTTTTGGAGCAAAAAAAACATGCTCAAAAACCCTAAAATCTCTATTTTTTCCATTTTGGAGAATTTGTTGGAGATGTTCTGATATCTCATATCTCCTCGGCTGTTGTTTATAATCTAGGGTTTTGAGTTTGTATGTAATGATTCAGGTGGTTTGTGTTTGGGGATGATGATACATTATTCTTTCCAGAAAACCTAGCAAAGACGTTATCGAAATACGATCATGGGCTATGGTATTATATTGGATCGAGTTCAGAGAGTTACGTACAATCTCGACATTTTTCATTTTCGATGGCATATGGTGGCGCTGGAATCGCAATAAGTTATCCGTTAGCTATAGTTTTGGTGAAGGTTCTTGACTCATGTTTAGAAAGATACCCACATTTGTATGGTAGTGATAGTCGGATTTCATCGTGTTTGGCTGAGCTTGGTGTTGCAATGACTAGCGAACCTGGGTTTCATCAGGTAAATTTCGCTAATCTTACTACAACAAAAATGGTTTTAAAGAATGCCAAGTATATCTGAATGTCCTAATTGGTTGTCTTAATCATAAGACTTGATAGAACCAAACATTTGTGTATTGATCGTATCTAAAATACAATAAATTGATAGAACAAGTACAGGAAGTCGTAGCAAGTTTTTTGGACACTTTTAAAATAAAACGTCGTATTAACATTTTTTGTATGATATTATTTGAAACGTTTTCTACAAAAATAAATTTCCTATAAAAAAATATGTCCATAAGAAACCATATATTGAAAAGCTAATAGGACATTTTAATTTAAAAGTGTCTTATAAACTTGTTAATCATGATGTCCAAAAATGTCATATTAACTAATTATGACACTTTTACGTATAACATAAAATTGTTTTATCCAATTAACTTAAGTCTATTAAGACACTTCTACATATGACGCACAATTGACATTTTATAAAACCGATTTTGTTATAGTGTCTCCTCTATTTTTATTCTTGTTTTTCATCGTTCTTTCATTGTGTAACTAGATGGACCTTACCGGAAATGCATTCGGATTATTGATGACACATCCAATAAGACCATTGGTATCTCTTCACCACCCCGATAGCATCGATCCAATTTTCCCCAACACGACAAAAATAAACGCTTTACGTCACTTATACGAAGCTGCAAGATTCGATCCTCTTCGGATCTTGCAACAAACAGTATGCTACGACCATCGGCATTCGTGGACAATTTCAATCTCATGGGGCTATGCCATTGAAGTTTTCAGGGCCCATTTGCTTCTACCGGATGTGCTTCGTGTTCCCTTAACATTCCGGCCATGGACTAAGTCTCGTGCTTTCAATTCGTTTTTTAACTTCGACATGAGGCAACACCACCACAAACCTTGTAGAAGAGCGGTCCTGTTTCATATGGATAAAGTGTATTCTACGGAAGATGGGATTACGAGTATTTATCGAGTCATGGAACGACCTAATTGTAAATTGAGTACAACTTCTCCAAGAAGTATCCAACAGATCAACGTGCATTCGCAAATATTAAATCTTGACGTAAAACAGGTACTACGGTGTTTCGTTAACTTTCTTTAATCTTTTACAATCGATCAACGGTTTGCTTTTCAGTTCAAAAACTAAAGTTTATTGGCAATAACTCGTAGAGTCTCGTTCATTATTTCATTTAGAAACTTTTTAAAGAGTAGGAACTCGTGGAAACCAATATAAAATAAAAAAATTCATCAAATGTTAAGATTTAAGATACTATTTCACATATGTTTATGTTCATATGAAAAAAAAATACTACATATGGAAAAAAACATTGGTTTACTTTCATATATGAAACAAAATTCATATGGTGAAACAAATAAGTGAACCAACGAGTTTTTTTTCAGTTGTAGTATTTTTTTCATATGGACACAAACATATGTGACAATATCATAAATCATAACATTTCATGAAAAACAATTATGAAATTTTTTATTTTTATATTAGTTTTTACGAGTTTCTACTATACTCTTTAAAAAGTTTCTAAATGAACGTTCCTCATAACCCGTATCATGGAACTTTAATAATAATCTAGTGCATCAAGTCATTTAGTATTACACACTAGTACATTGCAACAAAATTGAGCTTATAGAACGCTTAAAATGTCTAAACATTCTAATAGCATGCTTTATATGACTTACGTTTATAGGATCAAACTATAAAGCTTATATCCAAAAGTGTTATAATACGTTTATAGGATGCTTTTAGACCTTTGAACAAGTTTTTAAGAACTTTTTATAAAATAAAGTGTCGTATTAGCTATTTTATAGGATAATTTTGAGAAATGTCCTATAAGTTCATCTTTTTATACAACACTTGTGTATATAGGACCCTTTTCGAATAGTGTTGTATAAATTAACTAACATGGTATTTATTTTAAAAACGTTTTTAGAAAAGATGTTTAAATACTCGAAAATGTAATATGAATCTATTGTAACACTTTTAGATATGATACTTTTTGCTTGATTATATAAATTTAAGTCCTATAAAATATTCTACTAGGACATTTAAACATTTTAAGCGTGCTATAAAACTAACGTTGTAGTAACGTACGAATAAAAAGAAATCATAATCGACGAGTAGTTGTTTTTTAGGCGTCAAGCCGAAAATAAAAAAAACACCTATGAATGAATCATGAAAGCTTGACTTTTGAAAGTCAAAATTCGATTTATTCGAATAAATCATGATGATAATGTTATGTGAAGTAGTTGCAGGCGCCTAGACGTCAATGTTGCAATATATTGCCTTCATCATCGCAAAAATTAATGGAAATCGGCATTAGGGCATGTCATGAGGATGAATTAATACGTAAACGACCATAAAATCGATCATAGTTTATCTTCTTCGTACATAATTGTACTCCATTGATCGACAACGATCAATGATAAATTTTTGTTTGAGAAGCACCAACTAGCTTTGGACACTTAAAGATAAAGACGAGTTAGATACAATCAACCAATTAGTTACACATATTTTATACCCAATCATTGACCGGTTTAGTAGTTTGGTCTTCGATTCAATATTTGTATAAATACAATCACTTTTTGAGTTTTAGTTTAATGTTTGTTTATTTAAGACGAAATAATAGACTTCCATAATACAAAATCATCTTTCTCTATATGGTGTTTATGTGAACAAGTGTTAATAAGGCTACAAAATAAAGAGGCTTCATCATCGATGAATTTGTATCGGTCAGTCTGCCACCGGTCACATTTTCTCGAGTGGTGAGATCTGCCGATGATGGCTTTTTCCGACCGAATACCACACTTTAATTTTCGTCTTTATATGAAGCCCCTTTGTTGTAGTGTGACATAGGGATGAAGTGGTTTTCATACGGGTGCTCATAGGTTGGGTTGATCAGGTTGAAGACATTTGAACAACCCAACCAATACTTGTTGTTTGAAAAATCTCCACCCAACTCTCAACCCAAACCAAAGTGCAACACAAACCGTATGAGTTGTCAGATTGGTTAGGTTGACACTTTGGTACATTAAAATATTCTCCCAACCTTGAATATGTTGTTTTTTCTACTCATAATTTCTTTTTGACCATCAATCATTTAGTACAACTTATTCATGCTTCTTAAATCTTAAGTATATCTCATTCAATTAATTTTCTCAATGTACATATATATATATATATATATATAGGATCCTAATTAAATAAAAACTAGATAGTTTGTGGTATCTGTAAGAACCAATGTAGGTCAATCATTTTAAATAATTAATGTTATTTACTACAATAACATAAAGGGTAAATTGGTAAAATTTAATAAATAATAAAACCCTATAGATGAATCTGTTTCTAATTTGAATCTCCAATAAATTTTGGCAGACTGTTTTCACAAATTACAACACCATTTCTCGATAGTATCACAAGATGTATCACAACGTAATTTTTTTACGAAGTGTAACACAATGTATCAGGTAGTGTTGCTTTACCACTGTTGTTGTATGTATTTTGGGTATCACAGTGGGTAACACAATGAGTATCATAGTGGTTATCACAGTGCATCTTATATGTATTTGTGTATCACACTGAGGATTGTTTTTGTTTATTCTTTTTAATAACATTGTGTATCTTTTAATTGGTATTTGCCGGAATAGGATTCACCGGTGGCCGCAGGCCGATGGGAGGAGAGGAGAGAGAGTTTTAAAATGCCTAAAATGTCATTTCATTACAATTTTAAATAAAGGTTACCAAAATTATAAATTTCCTAATTTATCCATTGATATGAGATTGGTTCTTACAGTTACCACAAACTAATTACTTCTTCCTCGAGTTGCCCCCTATACATATACACTTGTAAGATCATTTTAACTAGTATTTTAATATACTAAAATTGTGTTAAGAAACTTACTTGATCATTGCGGTGAAAAGGTTCGAGGTAAGGAAACTTCTTATTATGAAAAAGTAACAAATATGATCCCCCACGTTTTGCATATCTACTAGTGGTGGAACCAAGCCAAGCCCCTTGATTGATTCCCAAACCTTGATATGTGACGCAATGTTCACAACTTGTGGGACTGCAACTTGCGAATTTGATTTCTGGATTTTCTTTTTGAAAATTCCCCTCTGCAAGTTGCTGCGAGGACACTTGCTAAGGTAGTGATTTTGTTTCCAAATCTCATAGAGAAATGTCTAAGAGGTGAAATCCATCGGTCAAAATGGTTGTTTTCTCAATTTCCCTTTTACATATGATTAAGGAACATGACCAATGCAAGGGTGAGCGCGATCCGTCCTGCGATCTCAAGTCGTGGCCACAGTTGTGTGAACCATATGCGATTTGGTTGTTTTCGTGTTCTCTTGTTTAACCCGAATCTATGCATATACGGATATAGATATAAATTTCACAACTATAACTTCAACTTTTTTTGTGGTTTCAACTTATTAGCCAACTTTACGATTTTCATATTAATTTTTGGTATAACTCTTTTTTTTTGTTAAAAAGGGTGTTGATTAAAAAGAGGCAATTCGAATTAAATTATATATATATAGGAGCGGGTTCAAATAAAAACCGAGTTTTGGTTTCGAACGTGAGGACAAAAGAGAGCGAGATACATGTCTTTGGCGTCCACGGGTTATCCATACTGAATGGATCATGTTGTGTGCTATTCATATTGAATGTTGTGTTATTCATACCGAATGTTGTATCATATGAACTTCACTTTCGTTATTCATATTGAATGCCCTTCGGTATTCATACTGAATGCCCTTCGTTATTCATACTGAATGTGAACGTCTATGACACATGTCCTCACATTCGCAATGAAAAATGAATTCGCATTTTAATTTTCCTCTATATATATATATATATATTATATTTTACACTCCTATATATTTACTTTTACTTAATTCTTCTTCATTTTTGTTCAATCCAATTTCACGTTACAATATTATCATATTACTATATTAACTTAATCTACTAAACATACAAAAAGTATGTTTTTCTTTTTTACAACTTACACCATTAAAAATTATTGTTATTACAACTTACACCTTTAGATTTCACGGTAATTTCTTGATATAGATTACCGCCTCTCAAATACACACTTTCGCCTCTCACACCACCGACAACTGTATCTCCCTGGACCAATAGCGGCCACCGCAACATCACCTCTCACCGGCTGCAACCACTCCCCTTCCCTTTCTCGACCTCCCCACTCTTAAGCTCTCAAGTCTCATAGGTTAGGATCTCGATTCTTAGGTTCTGTTTTGAGTTGTGAAACTTTTAAATTGTTAACGAGGAACATAACTCTTTAGATTTTTGGAATCACCTTCATTTTTTAATTTATGTCATTATGTGTTTTCGTTTTGATTTGTATACTAATGGAGTATGGAGGTTTCACTTAATTGTGTGGTTTGAAGAAACATAAAGGATAATCAATAAACTACAAAGTGTAATTCTAATATTCTTGTCTTGTGCTATTCAAAGGCAGAAATGATTAAAACTTTGTGGATGATGTGCAAATTATTATTATTATAATATATATTATATTTTAATTGGCGCCCCTCAGTCATAAATTTCCGGCCCTTAGTCATGTCATACAGGGTTGGATTACACGTCTAATTGCTTCAATTTAAATTCTCTGAAGAATGCATTATATAGATCTCCAATAAAAAAAAGATGGACAGACAAACCTACTTTTCGTTTGTAATGAATAACGAGAATTTTTGTATTATAATATTTTTCAAAGATCCTTTAAAATTGAGTATTGAAATATTTTGATTTCAAGTTTGGCAAAACATATTCATCAATTAATTCTATTGAAAAATAGAAACTGAATTAAAATTGAAGGGAAGAATTTCTAGTAAATAGAGTTTACGGACAATTTCATTAAAACGAAAAAGTAATAAGGGCCACATATGCAATTTATTCAAAAGTTGTTGATGTGAGCAACACATGGGGCAAAATGTGTAAGTAGGGTGAGAAAAACCCGTCCAACCAAAAAAACCTGACCGTATCTAACCCGAAATAAAGCCAAAAACCCGACCCTGAAACCCGACTTGTAACACCCGGATTTTTTTGGTTCGAAACTCTTTGGGGAGAAAATAGCCAAAAAGGAGTGTTTGGCATATTTACGAGGTCGTACCGTTTGGATCATATCTCGTTCATCGAATCTCCCTTTTAGATGATTCAAGATGCTATGGAAAGATAAGAGGCAGACCTACAATCTTTGTGTTTTGAGTTTTTTCTAAATCAAGCTTCATCTAGGGAAAAAACGATGTCGAAGTTGATTTCGGGGACTTTTCCGTCCGTGCAGCCGTCAAAGCGGGTTAACCCGCACAACCACCCGCACTACCCGCTGTTGGGCAGCCTCCACAGGCCGGGCGACTTGTTGATGCGGCTTAGGGCGCCTGGGAAGCCTCCCGGGTCAAAATATGGTGTTGTTTGCTTCTAAAATCGATTTTTGACTAAATCTCTTCACCATTTCTCATCCTACTCGTTTTCTCTCATTCCTCTTCCTTGGAGGCGATTTTTAGAGAGTTTATCCCTCATTTCCAACCATCCAAAATTCCTTGGAGCATCATCAAAGCTCAAGACTAAAACCTTCATCTTCATCTTCTCCAACCTCTTTTCCTCCATTGTTGTCTATTTTGGGGTTTTCTCTCCAAATTGAGATTTGTAAGTTATTCGACTCATTTGGATTATATTTCTTGTCAAAACCTTTATATTTAGTTTTCTAGAACTTATTTTTGGGAGTATCTTCCTTATTTTAGGGTTTTGACCATTTTGGAAGATTTGGGGTTTTTGACTAAGGGTTTCATGGATCTGATTTTGGAAAGTTATTATTGGTGTATTTAGGTTGTTTATGAACTAGACTTGGTTTCTATTGAAGGAGGCTTGCAGATCTGGACTTTCCTTCAAGGGAAGCTTTTGGTGTAAAACCTAGATTTAAAGGGAAGCTTTTGGTGACAAACCTAGATTTAGTCTAAATCTAGTAAGGTCAGTTCAAGTTGTTTTGTGAAAACGGTGTACATGCCAAAAATGTTCATTTTGATATATAACATATTTTAATTACTATTTATCAAATGCGTGAGTATTTGGGTAAAATGCGTATTATTTGGTATAGATGGTTTTATAAATCATGTAAAATGATTATGATTGTGTTCTAGACATTTTGATAAATAAAATGTAAATATGAGTTATTTAGATGTTTTATTTTATAAATGAAGATTATTTGGTAATTGTGCATTTTGAGAGTATTTGATTTATAAATCATTAGAAAATACATGTTAATGCATTATGGGGCGTTTTGGAAATATATGAATATGATTTATTTGGAAAATGGTTTGTCTCAACCAAAGATGTTGATTTGGTTAATTACATAAGTGTTGAGTTATAGAGCGTTTGCTCGGTTTTGACTAAAAGAGTCTTGGAAACAGTTGTCCGATTTAAATTGCTTTATGTCAAGCTTTTAGAGTTATATGTAATTAAAGCATATTCATTTGATTTATTACATGCTTTGAGTGCGTTGGTCATTCATTTTGGAGTCATTTAAATTAAACCGAGTTACATTTGGATCCATAAGCATAAAAGTCGAGTTTTATAATTATCAAGGTAAAGACCTAGTTTGGTTGAACTTGTTTGGGTTATAAATATCAAGGTAAAGACCCAATTTGGTTGAACTTGTTACCCATAAGCGAAAGACCTAATTTGGTTGAGCTTTACTACGCATTAAACTAAAGACCTAATTTGGTTGATCTTAATGCATTATCGGGTCTCTCCTGTTAACCTAAATATCATGGTAAAGACCTAATTTGGTTGAACTTGTTACTCGTAAGCGAAAGACCTAATTTGGTTGAGCTTAAATACGCTTTAAACTAAAGACCTAATCTGGTTGATCCTAATGCACTGTGGGGTCTCCCCCATTGCCGAAAGGTTTTGTTTTGGGTATAGAGTCTTATCCATTATTTTCGTTGATGTCCTCTAGAGTATGAAGTATTATCCATAATTTATGTTATTCGATCTTTGAGACTTAACCATATTTTAGTATTCTAGAAAAATAGAGCTTTGTCCACATTTTGGTATTTGAAGTATTTAAACGTATTCACATTTTGAGTGAGTAAAAGGTGTAGAGTTCATGTTTGAACGGGTATTTCTATTTAAAGCTTTCATTACAAAGAAAATGATGAGTTTGGGAAAGATGTTGCTTTTATAATGGTCTTTATATTTGAGAAACTGTTATTACTTTATCAAGCAATCTTTCGATTTCAACCAATTATAAGATGTTAAAAACTCTTGAGCTCACTAGGCGTTAAGCCTAACCCTTTTTCTTTGTCGGCATGTACATCAGGTTCTCGTTGGGGTTGGTACTAGCGACACGTGTTGACTTGAGTGCTACGGAGTAGCACGTTAAAGATTTAGCTTTTGGTGACGTTTTCCGCATTTAGAGATAGCGACAATTATTGGTTTAGTGACACCCGACCATATGTAGGTCTTTGCATAAGACTTGGTCTACCTTCTGTCGAGGTTTATTTAGAATGTTTATTTGAAGCATTTCGAGTTTTGATTTATAAGAGAAGGATTTATTTCTTATTTATTGTAATGATGAAAATTTTAAATTAGTCGTTCTTTCCAAATTTGAGGGTGTTACACGACGATACCCGATACATGATGTTTTTCGTGGGTTAGTAGAATTGGGTTGGGTTTAGGGTTTCGGGCCCCGATCCACCCGACGAACAGATATTTAATAAACCTGATTAATTTTATTCGATTTCCTTTCCAAGTTAATTTGTAACCTAAGACCAGAGACTGTTGAGTGTTGAAGACAACTAACGAGTAATGACCAGTGAACACGAAGGTGACTAGAGACTCTCGCCAGTGACCACGAACCAGGTTCCACCGGCCATCGCCAGCCAGCCCACCGCGAGCGACCACAGTTTCACGCTTCAGCCTCCACGACCACGTCTTGGCAGAGGGTACTACTCGATTAGTCGATTTCCTATTTTCCACTTTCCAATTCCACGTCTTCAGTCTACACAGTTTTGAGAAGGAAATATCTTGAAAGAAAGTAAGTTTAAGTGTTCTTCGGTCTTTGTAGGAATGTCTCATGACGGCTACATCATCTTCTTGAAGGGAAGAGAGGGTGAGATGTTTGTTGATGAGAAAAGGAAGAGATAGATGGGAGAAAGGGGCATGAGATAACCGTGCAAGAATAAGAATCTCTGAAAAGTGGCTTTGGGAAAAGGAAAAGGTGGGAATTAGAGTCTAAAAAGTATCTCGATACCCGAACAGGACCCGACCTACCTGACTAGACCCGAAACCCGCGGGTTTCAGCCACAAAGTTTGGGGTTTGAGTTTTCATTTCTCTCCTGATACTCGATCGGGTTTACTAGTTTGGACTCCGATCCGACCCGACCCATTCGTGGCACACCCCTATGTGTAACTTATTTGAAAAATGTTAAATAAAATAGATATTAATAATATTTAATGTTGATATTATTTTGAATGCATTTAAATGAGTTATTTAATGATAAATTTTCTTAAACAAAAAAAATATGTTTTTTGACTATTAATTTCAGTTAAGATCTTAAAATGATAACACTATAAAGTGAACTTTTTTTAAAAACGAAGAAAAATTCAATAAAAATGAATACATTATGGTATAAACTGTAAACTTAATATAAAATCGGGAGGAAGATAAAAAAATTTGAGTAAATTATGTTTTTAGTCCCTGTGGTTTGTTAAAAATTATGATTTCTATCCTTATGGTCTTGAAATTACATTTTTCGTCTCTATGGTTTGTAGTTCATTGCTTTTTCATCCTTAAAATTTAGAATTTATTGTTGTTTTAAAGGTAGAAATTAGTCCAGGGACGAAAATAACAGTAAATGACAAACCATGGGGATGAAAATTACAATTTCTAAACCATAAGGACTATTAGTCCCTGTTTAGAGATGGCTAGCTAAGAGATAGTTTGTAAAGGGAGGGGGGGGGGGTTGAATACAAACACACAAAATTTACTCTTTTTAAATTTTTTAATATAAATATTAAAAATTTACACACAGAAGTTTGTTGCGGAAAAGAACAGACACGCTATTCTAACAAACTTAAACACATGAAATTAACTTATACACTAAGAAAGTTAATTTAATAGTAATTAACTTGTACACTAAGGAAGTTAATATAACATTGTTAGAACACACAGGATTGCCGGAATCAAGCAAATGAACACACAGAGGATTTGTTGAAAGCGTGAGATTTATGGGAAGGACTTCATCTCCTTTTATAGTGCCCATGCATGGGATGCATGTGGACAGCTGTCAAGGTTTCATTAGCTGGAAGTATATCTGACGGACAAAGGAAGAGGCCACTCCCTTTGTACTAGGATAATGGATGAACCATTCTTTGTAGCACGCAATGTCAGATAACTTTATCTCCTTTTCTTCATGCTCTGTGAAGTCCCGTCAAACCTTTTAGCTAAAAGACAAACATCCCTTTTATAAGAATAAAAGAGAATGTCTTTATTTAAGGTTTGCTTCCTAAGTTCTTGTCGCCCACGTATCTTGCATTTATTGAGAGTCAAGAACTTATCTATGAAAATTGCTAAGTGATATATGGAACCATGTATCACATCGGTTAGTGCCTTGTAAGGTTGGAATTGATAAGTGTACGTATTGCTTGGTGATCTTCATTTTTCACTAAGCGTTGGCAAGTGTACATCCTTATATTGGTGACTTGTTATCACAACCTCAAGTAAAGGCAACTGCAATTTTCGGTGACCATGTGTACATCATCGGTGACCCAATGCATGAATCGGTGACCCAATTCATTGTTACCCAATGTACATCGGTATCTGTCACGTCGGTGACCTTCATCCAAGATCGGTGACCCAAATTGTCAGGTCGGTGACCTGATTGATGACCCAATCTGTCAGGTCGGTGACCAATCTACACTGGTGATTTCGGCAAGTGATCTGAATATTAATGTTAGTTGATACATCAAAAATTCCACATTTTGATGTGTAACACCAGGAAATTTAGCGAAAGATTATGTAATTTATCATTGTAATATTATTATTTTTTGGGCAAATGGAAAGATTCAAGTGTATAATGTTGGGTTACATTGATCTGGAAGAAAGGAGCGAAAACCGGAACCGAATTGAGTTTCGGTACCTAGTTTGCGATCATGACATGCTATCTTGACATTGTCATGATTGCGAGGCAAGATCGCGAGAAAACCAGATATCCAAAAAAAAATCAATTTTTAAGCACGAAATTCGCAGTACAGGTTGTGCGATCATGACAGGCGATCATGCCTTGTCATGATCGCAGGGCAAGATCGCCCGGGTGGTCCTGGACCACTTTTAAGTGCGATTTTTCAGCTCCATTTCTCATTTATCAGATACCAAAACTCAGTAACGGGAGAAAAACATTGAAGGCGATTTTAGGGTTTCATTTTCTTCCACCTACCTCATCCAAACTCATTAATTTCTCCTTTCAAGTTGAAGATTTAAGAGTGGTTCAAGCATTTAAAGCTTCAAGTAGTGGTGTTCTTGCTTCTTTTCAGATTTCTTGATCACCTCCATCCTCTTAAGAGATTTTCTAGGGTTTTGTCAAACTCTAGCTTGTGAGTTCATTCTTACCTTTAAAACTTTATACATGTCAAAATGAAGTATTTTACCTTAATATGATGCTTAAAATGAGTATTTCTATACCTGGAAGATTTTGTTAAAACTAGGTCAAAATGTATCATTTAGGGTTTTTCTTTGAAATGATGATTTAGGAAGTCAAGAACGATTTTGGAATACTCATATGAGTTTTAAATGCAAGAAAAACGATGTATAAACCTAAATGATCATTTGACCTAATTTTGGAAGGGGAGTCCTTGAAGCATGATGTTATACTTCACAAAGATTTGTGGAGAGAAGCTAATACATTGGTAACAATTGTATTAAGATGTTAGACTAGTGTAATGGATCCATAGGCACATATAGTCAGAAGTACTTGGGGAGGACACTTGTAATAGATCCCGGTTTGGGGTTGAACTCGTGAGGATTAATGTGATGACGGGTCATTCCCGTAAAAGTTTCCCCCAAGAGAAGTAAAGCGTAACTTTCAGGTGTAAATCGCAGAAGTAAAGAAAAAGAGATGTTTTGAGAAAAGCTTTCGGTTATATGTTTATTTACCGCTTTCGAAGTTTAAATGGCCTTTCTATATTTTGAACTGTTTGTTCTCACTAGGCTTTAAGCCTAACACTTTTTCTTAAAATGACATGTATATCAGGTGATCAAGCGGATGGGGCTTGATGGGATGAGAGAATCTAGATGCCGGTAGTGGCATCCTTTTTGGAGTACACCTCGTGTGTATAGATGGAGTTGCATAGAAGATTATTTTGAGGATTTTAGTGACACCCGAACTTAATCTGTATTTGGATTGTATAGATTATTAGGTTGTCATTTAATATTCCTATAGATGTTATAAACTCACTTTAACTTTCTCCCCATCTTTATGGGTGATGTTTTATGAAGTAAAAGTTATTCCGCATTTTATTGGTTTAACTTAACTCCCATATTTAGGGGTGTTACATGATGTACAACCCTTGATTGGATAGTCTTTGATTCTCCAATACTTGAAGCATATTTCAGACCTTCAAAAGAACCTGTAAAAGATCAATCAAATAATAGAGAAGGTTCATCACCAAATAATCGTGACCCAACAAGGACGAATAAAGAAATTATTAACAAACCATAGAGACTAAAATCATAATTTCGGTCCTTGTTTTTCAACAAGAGTAAACTACAATTTTGGTCCTTGTTTTTCATCAAGAGTAAACAACAATTCTGGTCCTTGTTTTTCATCAAACTAACGTTGATACACTTTATCAAGTACAATGATGGTTATTGTACTTTACATTTTGCTTTGAAAGTAATCCTTCTAATCAACTCTGTTAAAGTATGTTCGTTAAGTAAGAGACATTTTCGTCTTTTCACCCTTTTTTTTTCTAAAAGTAAGATATATATACACACACACACACACAAAATATCAATTATAGAAATTTCGGTGAACCCTCACCCCCACAATCTAGTGACTTAGTGGTCGCAACAACAATTATCGATGGTTTGTGAAAGCCACCCCAAACTTGGTCCATGTTGTTCCTTTTCTAGTGAACACTACAATCACTACAAACTTCCTCGACAACATCTCTGGAAAACGAACACACATACAAATCTATTTAAAAACACACACAACATTGGATGAACACACACACACATCAAAAGTCAAAAGAAATTGTAATATCTCTAATGAGGGTCAAATAGGGGGGGGGGGGTTGGTGGAGTGGGTTCATAGGGGGTGGTATAGACGTTGGGTATCGTTTAAGATTTAGGTTATAGGTGTGATTTGGGTTAGGTGTTGATTTTGATTTGGATTCTAGATTCGATTTATGTTGGGTTTTGATATGGTTTTAAGTTTCAATTTTGTTGAGTTTTAATTAGAAGGACCAATTTTAAGCAAAATGGAAACTACAGTGACTACTATAGGGGTGTACAAAAAACTGTCAACATGCAAAACCCTCCAACCCAACAAAACCCACCCGCTAAACCGTTAACCCGCTAATTACGAGGTTGAAATTGGGCTAGATCAATTCCATTTTTCCCTGGTTTTCGTATCACGGATCTTGGTTCGCGCTTTATGGCATTTCCAAAAAGAAAAAAATCCAATCCCGCAAAGGACTGTTCATGGAACTACTATCGAGATTCTTCATTCCCTTAACACAGTGCATTGAAACGACTAGATCAAGCGCTGCTATATGATCTCAATGATCAATATGCACTTTAGTATATGATTAACTCTTGCATAGATACTCTTGGAAGTTGGAACCACAAGTTGCTTTCTTTCTTTGTATAAATTTCTATTTTCATTGCATAAATGAACATATGAAGTATGTTTCAAACTAGAAGTATGAACATATGAAGTATGTTTCAAACTAGAAATTGGAACCATACATTTTTTATTGCATAAAGAAATCTTATATGTTTCTTGTAGGTTGTAACTTTGTATTTTTTTAATCTTATTTTCTATGTATAGGAGCAATGGATAATACTCTTAAGTCCCCAAAAATGGAAAAGAATGATGAACCAAACACGTCTAAGAAAAAGGGAGGTAGAACCTCAAATGTTTAGGATCATTTTTCAAAAACGAACTGTAGATATGTTTGTAATTATCATGAAAAAAGACCATGCTTATCATAATAAGAGAATTGGTAGTTCTTTTTATATTATTAACCCGCCATAACCTGCAAGGTTGGGTTGGTTTATACTAGACATGACCAAAAATTGGTCCCGGACAGAAACAATGCCTCTCATAACCAGTCCCGATCGAAATGAGTCGGCATGATTAAGCTTCTTTATAACTGGTTACCATAACCGGTCCCGGGCCGGGCCCAAACAGGTCCTTTATTAGTTTTTTTAAATTCATTTTTTTTCATTTTTTAAAGAATATAAAAGTGTTGTTATAAATACCTTTGAAAACGTGTAATTGAATCAACTAAATACACTTAAAAAATACATTTTATTATAGTTTTATAATTTGTTTTTAATCAAATACACGTAAAAAATACGTTTTATTATTGTTTTATAATTTGTTTTTAATCAAATACACTTAAAAAATATACTTTATTATAAATTTGTAATTGGTTTTCAATCAAATACATTTTTTTACGGAAACAGTAACCGGTGGTCCCAAACGGGTCCCAATCATCCTGCACCGGGCCGGTCACAAGTTGGTTCCGGTCCTCTACCGGTCATTTGGCTATATCTAGTTTATACTTTTGAATGAGTTGGATTGAGTTGTGATTTTCCAAACTACCATAATTGAATTGAGTTGTAAAAATACCAAAACCGGCCAACCTAACCCGTATATACCCTAACTACCATTATATTTAGATGGTGTTTGTTTTCTAAGAGGTGCTGAAGTCTGATTTTAGTTCTGAAATGGTTATGAAACGTCTATACGATTCAGACATAAATGGTGATTAAGAGCTTAAAATGAAAAAAACAAACAAGGTCTTACCCAAGTAAGTGCTTACCAAGCATATTACCTTACCAGAGAACTATAAAAAGTACCAAAAATCTTACCCGATAAGAGCGAAGACAAGAAAAACAATGACCAAGAGTCTTACCCGGGTAAGTGATGGAAGCGACTCTTACCACGGTAAGCGCTTACCGGGTAAATTGTTGCATGTGATGCCGTTTTTGTGGACTAAAATCTTGCCCACTAAGTAAGTGATAGTGTTGAATTTTGCCGGTAAACACTTACCCGGATAAGATTTGGTAAACGGCCCCTTAGTGAAATTTAGGGACGCTCTTCGTAGTTAGATGTAAATTAAAGGACCAAATTTGTAGTTTACTCAAAATTCAACTGCCAACCCCCTTGGCAATCTGCCACGTCTCCCTTTGGGACCCAAAAGTTTCCAAACAGCCAAAAATGTTCTACCGAACACAAAAACCTAGGGTTTCTTGTTTTTTCTTTTCAAATCTTCCAAGCAATTTGACAATAGTTTTACCTACATTCTGGTTTTTTTTAATCTCTGTGCACTCTTTTGAACAATTGAGGTGAGTTCTTTCTTCAATTTTGTAGAACAAATTCATTTTTCCTATTCTTGTTGCGTTGGGTAGATCAACTTTTTGTTTGATAATTTTATATAGTTTTTGAGTGTTCTTCTGGGCATTTTATTCGATAGTGCATTCCGACATAAATTCACACAAAAAAAATCTATAGGAGATTAGTGAAGTTTTGAATATTTTGGGTTTTGTTTGTTTGGAGATTGCATTATGAAACCAACATCACGAAAAAAAACCCCCAAATTTTATTTGGAAATTGAGGGTTTTGATTGGAGATCGCAGCTAAAACAATGTCATTTTCCTTTTGCAAAATTGGAGACATTCTCATCTGTGTAAAGGCAAAAGGGATTGTTGGTTGAATTAGGGCATGGATTATAGGGATTTAGGGTTAACATGGGGTGATTTTATGCAAACAACATTGATGAAATGGGAAGGGTAGAATCATGGAACTGAAGAGTAGATTAAGAAGCCAATGGACGCCAGAAGCTTAGGTTATTTAGGAGTTCTCGTGGCATTTTTTCTTGTGTTGGTGCCAGGCTTTTGTGAAGGAAATCGCAGAATGCTAGATAAAGCTTTCTATGGCAACGGAGTCCGTTGGCCGAATCATGATATGGACGAAAATACAGTATGATTTTTCATTGGCTCTCTTTTATAAATCTCTTCTTTGTGTTCATAATTTTGTTTTAATTTCGTTACATGAGTTATTTTTGATAGATGTTTCATGCTTGAAGGTTCTTTTTGTTACATTCTATTTGGTTAGATAGATTGATGCAATGAAAATCTTAGTCTCATTCATCAAACAATTTCAAGAATTTTGCACCACATAAATGTTTCTAAGGGTTAGGATTTTGATCTCATAGAGTTTTAATAGGTGAAAACACTATAAATAGTTAAAATTTTCTATTCTTTGGCCTTCTCTCGGTTATTAAGTAAGATTAGTTTGAAGAATTGACTTGAATGCATTCTTCGTTAGGACCATTATATATTGAAAACGTTGGATTCAAGAGAGAGTCTTAGTCCTCAAATGCACTATAGGCATGAGAGTTAGATTAAGCACTAAATAGAGGTATGTTAAGCAAGTATGAGTGTAATGGTGGTCAAAATTCCGTTGTTACCGAATTCATTCACTAATTTTTAGGAGTATAAGAGTTGAACTTAAGCTCTAATTTCACGAGGTAATTTTAGGGGAAGAGAACCCTTGGATCTGGGGTCCCTTCGGGTACGTTTAACAATGCAATGTATCCTAATAGATAGAACTGTAGTTTTATGCATGTTTACTATTTGACAAACAATCATTTATATCCTTTCCTATCATCCTATGTTGTTACAAAAGTCAATCTAACATAGTAGTCAAGAACAAGATTTGATATAGTAGTTATCGTGATCATAAAATGGTGGTATAGTCAATAGTGCTTCATATAATACGTTGAATTATGTATATATGTCTATCATATCAAGTATTATATGTATTTAATAAATATATACAGTTTCAACATCAAAACGTGACTTAAACAAGTCAAATTTCACTAATAAATAATAGCAAAATAGTTTGTAAATAGAGAGTAATTGTGACTTGTGAGAAGTCGTTGATAATGAAGCTAGAAAATATTACCATTTACCACATTCATATGATAAACCAAAAGAGGCCAACTAAACTATAGAATCTGCATACTAAAAAACTGCATCTAAAAGAAGTTCAATCAATCTTCTTAATGGCACTTTTCAAGAGAAGAGCAAAGAACATGTTAAACTTGAACTCATATGTAAACCATAATGTGTCTTACTCACCAACAACTAGATTAAAGAGCTTTTGTAGAAATGGGTCCTGAGTCTAAAGCTTTATTATTTTGTCATTTCAATGACATTATTCTATACTTGAAGTCTTGAGCTAATATATAAACATGTTAGTTTATTATTGAGAAGTGAGAAGTACAAAACAAACCCTAATAGATTACTTGATATCTATGTTATTATGTGTTCAACTGACAATCGAGACTTGAGAAAAGGAGACAAGGGAAGAATTGAAGATGAAAAATAAAACTTACATTTTATAGTAACGAGAAGATGAAGTTACAAACAAAAGAACTCGAAGAAGATGATGCTTTGCTAGATTAAGAGACGAGAGAGAAGTAAAGAGATGATACTTTGTTGAATTTCCGCAAACAGTAACAATCGCCAATTGGCACCTTAACCCATTCAGCAATATTAGAAGCTTGAAAACCCCTAATCCCAATAACATTTTTTACACCGCTATTTCAAGGCCAAAAGGTGCCCCAATTGCATCTTTAGCATCACTATTCTCCATCACTATTTTGCGGTGCAATTTAGCTGAAGGCCAGGAATAACTATAGCACTGCGATTGCCAACTCATTTCTTATATTGCAATAACCAATAAGGAGTCACATTAGTGTATAAAAGGATACATTTTGATCGAACTTTGTGTCATAAAATCGGTTTGATCTTAAAGTCTTCAACTTTTGGTTCTTGAATGCATTTAGGATACTTGTAAATTTCCACCTAAATATATTCAACATGGCTAAAGTTGGAGCACAGTTGTAACTTAGTTGATTGAATGAATAGCATACTCATAATTTGAGGAATAAGACTATAAAGAGTACATGATAAATTTTATGGTTTCCTTTTGCCATATATATATGTATATCCCTTACTTGATCCTTGTGCCTTTATAGTTAGGATGTCGCTTAGGGATATTCTCTTGTCACTCACGGGAAACTACAAATTTGTCCATCTTCTTCACCTCAATTTATGTTCAACTCCTCTCGCAAGTTTTGGGAGAGTTTTGAAGCCACCTATAGAAGTGATGCACTTGATTAGACATGGAGTCAGGGACACATTTAACTCAGAGGTTGAGTGAGAGTGACTATATCTATATATAATCGAATATATTTTTTTTTAACTTTTTAGAAGAATATCAAGAAAATAAATATAAAGGCAAAAATACCCTCCTTTAGCAAGCAATTTTTAACGGAGTTATGACCACAGACTGTTTTCAGAGTAAAATGCATACAACAAGGAGGAATTCTAGACTTATCAAAGGTTAGGTCCTACTTTTACACTTTTCACTAAAACTTGACCAAAATTAAACTTGTTTTGACTACATTTTGATTTTCTTCAAATCCTCCAAGCAATTAATGCAATAGTTTTTCCTACATTTGATTTTTCATTTGTGTGAACTCTTTGCTAGAAAACAGTTGAGGCCACTACTTTCTTCGAGTTTGTAAAACGAATTCATTTTCCAATTCTTCTTGGGTTAAATAGATCATTATTATTGTTGGGAATCTTTTTATAGATTTTGAGTGTTTTTCTCGGTTTTTGATTTGATAGTGCATTTCGAATACTTATTATTGTGTGAATGTATGTATGTATATATAAGTATGAATGTATGTATGTCTATATATTCAAATACTATATGTGTATAATAAAAAATCTACAACTTCAACATCAAATCATAGCTTCAATATGTCAAGTTTCATAAAACAGATGTGAAAGAGTTTACAAACAGAGAGAAATGTGAGTAGTGGTTGATAATGAAGTAAGAAAATATTATCATTTACCATATTTATATGATGAACCAAAATAAGCCAACTAAATTGCAAAATCTATATGCTAAAAGTAAAAACTACAGCTAAAAGAAGTTCATTATAATGGGATTTCTTATTGTTATTTTTCAAAGAGAAGGCCACATAACATGTTGAACTTGAAAATCATATATAAACCATAATTCGTGTTACCCACCAACAACAAGAAGAAAGAGATTTTGTAGAAACAGGTACCGAGTCTAGAGCTTTATTGTTTTGTCTTTTTATTGGCATCAGTCTGACCTTGAAGTCTTGAACTAATATATATATATATATATACATACCCCACTAGATTAATTGCTATTTATTTGTTAATGTGTTCAATTGACAATAGAGAGTCAAGAGAAGGAACCGAGTGAAGAATTGAAGACAAAAACAGAACTTACAAACTTTCCACTGTGATTCAATTAAGAGCAACAAACAACTATATTGAAAGAACTGATAAGGGCTCACATTAGTTTATGAAATGAGACATTTTGATCAAACGTTGCATTATAAAATAAGTTTGATCGTAAAATCTTCTTCAACTTTGGCTTTTGAATGCATTTAGGATGCTTATAAGTTTCCCAACATGGCTAAAGTTGGACCAATAGTTGTAACTTATTTGATTTAATTAATATCATACTCATAATTCGATGAATAAGACTATAAGAGTACATGATAACTTGTCTAATTCCCTAATAAAGAAACGGGTATATGTATGCACATCACTCGCTCGATCCTTGTGCCTTTAGAGTTTGTATGTGGCTTAGGGACATTCTCTATCATCTAGGGGAATATGCAAATCTGGTAATGTTGATACATTGAAATCGTTAGTTTTAGGCCATGTAATTGTGAAAAGAAAGATTATAGTTACCAATTTGTTAAAATCAGGAAACCATGGTGCATGAAAATCAACAAATGGCTTTTGGCTAATTGTATAGTCGATCGATCTCTAGAGTGTCTTAGTTTGAGTTCAAGTCTTTTTACCGACATTAATGCATTAGGATTTTTTGAAAGCGACACACAAAAGTCCCAAATACCCTAGATGTGTTTAAATGACCCAACAACCAAAATGCAAAACAAAACATATCAAAAACGATATACGATTGTCATGACAATAATGTCAAGTAAAACAACAATGTAACAACACAAGCATAAACGAGGTTCAATGAACATATAACTGTATACATCCTCCTAATGAAATGCTATATGAAGTATTCTTTTCAACAAGTAGAAAGGTTAGAAAGAGATTCTCACCAAAACGATTACAAACTCCAATTGTAAGAAACTAAACATAACTACTTCAAATTTGGAGTTGGAAGCCACCAATGTGTTTGATCTAGGTGTAGAAATGATATTCGAACACCAAATAAGTCTTAAATACGATTTATCTCATGAGTCTCTCTATGCTACTTGCACGATCCACTTGAGGTCGCATATGTTGGTCACATGGTTCCATTTCCTATTTTCTTAGCAACATGAGATTGTTGCTTATGCTACCCAAAAAGTGCTGTAGCTCCTCATGTTGTATGTGACTTCCACAAATAGTTAAGGTCGCACGGCCAGGTTGCATAGCCTTCTGAAGTGTTAAGTCATATGTGTCACCAAAATTTTAACATTCCACCTTGACACTTAACACACACAACTTCGAGATACAAACGACATTCAAATTGCTTACAGGCTAATGTGCTTCAGCATTGCCATTATCCTCCGATGGTAGAGCCAACATGATGCTCAAAGAACTGCACAAACAACAGCCAAATAGGTCTCTACGAAAGTACTCATTCTCATCTACAAACCAATATCCTGGACCAACGACGTTGTCCTAAAATAAAATGATCAAACCTGAAGCCCACACTGATCCTAGATCCTCCATTTGGAGTTATTAACTCCTAAAATATGTGTGTAAGAAACATGTCCAATGTAGGAAATGCTCCATACTTGATGTCACACTCACACCTATTGAAACACTAAAGAATAACAAAATCGTAGTCCACCCTGAGCCTAACCCAAAAATTTGGAGTTGTACCCGATACTCAACCATGATGTAGAAGTAGAACATGCCATAAAGACACGATCGTGAGCATGAGCATACAAATCCCGTTACCTCACCAATAAGTCCCAAATATATAACAATGAGCATAATGGGTGAACTAGAATGCATATGTATTACCCGAAATCTTGATGCCAATTTGGCATGTCTATTTGATGCTGCATAATACCATATTGAACAAACTTTACCCTCAGTTGTACCGATTAATCTTTTTCCCCGAACATACCGGATATGCCTCAAAGAGCCAAGCTCCAAAATGGTGCTACCGCCGTAATCCTAATACCCCCACCAACTTAATCCCAAATGGCGAGTATAACAGGCCTAAAAGAAAGCCAAGTTAAGTTCGGGCCACGTTCGAATGAGCAATCCCATGGTTCAGTCAAGTATCCAAAACATGTTCAACAAGATACCCATAGACGCTTCCAAATGCAAAATCCAAGACAACTAACCGAACTGTTGAATGGCTCAAAAGCAATAGAGACTTCCAAAATCGAGAACCAAAAGGATGCACATAAAACAAAACCCAAAAACAAATGGCATTTCTGCTATATGCTGATTGACGGTTGATCTCTCTTACATCCTAAACGAAAAAAAAGGTCTTCATCAAAATCAACCAATATTCTCATAAATGACTTCACAACCTTACAATTATGTACCTCCTCTCAATGAAACCCTAGGATGTATTATGCTCAACAAGTAAAAAGGATGGAATGAAATGCTTACTAAAACAATTATAAACTCCAAGCTCCAAATGTATGCAACTAAACCTCTCTACTACTAATTTTGACAGTCTCCAAGTGTAGAAATGATATCCAGCACAAAATGAGCTTTAATACTCGAGTGTTATGATCATTACATTTGTTTCCGTTCATATTTTTGCTAGATTTAATGAAAGTTTTTGTCTTATTTCTACAGGTAGATCAGAATTTCGTATTCCGTAGGAAGCAGCTTGAAAAGTTTATAGAAGCAATCAAGTATTTTAACCTTAATTTACCAAACCTCAAAAACTATAAAAGGAATTCTGATGTAACATTAAAAAAAACATCTTTGTCGAACAATACCAACATAGAAAGACGGCAAGATTTTCTTCATAGACCGTCTAGTAGTCATCATGGTCGAGTCCTAAAACCAAGGCGGCGGCGGAGAAAGCGGCGGCGGAAGCGGAAGCGTCGCCAACCGCGTGGACCACCATTAGGCCCTGCACCAGCGCAATCACCAACTCCATCTCAGCCACCCACCGGTGCACCATCTCCAATATCAACTCCTAATGGGGCCCCACCATCTCCAACACAAACTCCTAGTGGGGCCCCATCTCCAACATGGACTCCTAAACGGGCCCCACCTCCGAAGTTTGAACGTTCTCCGAAGCTTTCACCTAAATCTTTACCTGATGTGGATCCTTTTCCACAGGAAAAAACAGAAAATCCACCGGTTTTGCCTCCAAAAGATAAAGATAAAGATAAGGATAATAGCAACGAGCGTAAGTTGCTAATTATTGCTGTAGCTTCAAGTACAGTAGCAGCATTTGCTATTCTTTTGTTGTTTGTAGTTTGCTTTCTTAGATTAAAAAAACGAAGAAGGGAACCTAATGATGGAAGAAGGAATGGGAGGCTTTTTCCTACTGGTTAGTACTCAGCTACATACTTCCTATTTTCTATTGTTTGGATGCGTATTTAATCTAATTATCACAACTTGAAGTTGCAATAAATAATAATTTGTTTGAAATGTTTTGGAAAAAATAACTATTATTATGATTTTCTTATTATTTATGGTCAAAGTAGTTAGTTATTCAAAAAAATTGATTGTTGAGATAATTAATGTAAAATTATCTGCCCAGGGGTGGGTTCAATTGCAAACTCAAATTTGCTTGTGGACGTGAGGACAAAGGAGAGCGTGACACGTGTCCCATTCAGTCTGAATGTGTGTTATTCATACTGAATAATGAATGAACTTCACCTTCATTATTCATACCGAATTTCCCTTCATTATTCAGACTGAATCGGACACGTGTCGCACTCTCCTTTGTCCTCATGTTCACAACCAAATTTGAGTTCGCATTTGAACTTTACTTTATCTACATATCCCTAACGTTAATTAACCATTTATCTGATTTTAATTCTTAAAGTCATAAATAATCACTTTCAAAACACATATACAAACACCTCTTTTTTAATGATATTGGATTTATTTAAGAATTTATATATATATATATATATATATATATATTCAGGTTCTTTACTGAAATCCAAGAAAGTTGGGAATACAAAAGATGTGATCCAAAATGTTGCAACCAGAGGTGGTGCTTCCATGCCAGAAGGTCAGCAGGTATCAGGAGGTGGTGCTTCCATGGCAGAAGGTCAGGTGTCAGGAGTTGGTTTGTTACCACTTCCACCAGGAAAAACTGCTCCTCCGCCATCATCACCGTCACCATCACCATCATCATCACCGCCACCATCACCACCATCACTATCATCATCATCACCACAGCAACAACCACCACCACCACCATCACTATCACTATCATTATCATTATCACCACAGCAACCACCACCACCACCACCACCTCCATTACCACCAACTCCACCACATCCTCCCCCTAAAGCACCCCCGCCCCCACCACCCCTAAACGCTGCTAATGTACCTAATCCACCAAAGAACACACCACCCCCGCCTACTGCTTTACATCATCGGGGGCATTCTGGAGATGAAAATGACCAAGAAGATTCTGATGCCAATAAAACCAAGTTAAAGCCATTTTTCTGGGATAAGGTCAACACTAGTCCTAACCGGTCAATGGTTTGGCATGACATGAAAGCCGGATCTTTCCAGTAAGGTTCTAAACTATTAACTTCAATTCTTTAGACAATTAAAATACTTTAAAGCCAAAAAAAAATATCTTTCTGCAGTGACATATAGTTTACTCATTTGTCATATCATATATGAATTATGAGCTATGGGTTGTGTTCCGGTGAGAAGGATAGTTAAGGTGAGAAGCGTAAGAAGAGATCTCCACCCTTGGATGCATGTTAGGATGAGACGCACCGAGATTCACCGGATCAACTCCCTTCTAAAGCGCAATTCATGGGTGGGTATGAGATTAAAAGTGATCAAGGGTCCAAATCCCTTCTTACGCTTCTCACCTTAACTCTGCTTCTCACACGATCCCGCGCCTAGAGCTATTGCCTTCTTAACCATCGTACAAGGGTTTTCATTCCAAACAAATTATTATTCTTGTACAAAGGAAAAACCTATACAAGAGTGAGTAGTTATTTTGAACAAAAATGCCAATAGTGGCAGATTCAGAATTTTCAAGAACGACCATTGTAACAAAACCCTAAAATGGTTTAAATATTAATTACTTGGTTCTCTTTTTGGGTCTATATTTTCACTTCCAAAATTACTTTATTTTATAAAGAATATGTTAGACCCGATATACGTGTCACCTATTCTAGAAGGAATAAGAGGCAAGGGTAAAACAGTCTTTTCATTGGTAGGGAGTTGTTAGAGAGTTGTTTAGCACAATATGTTGTATAAAGCTAGTGATGAAAGAATTAAGAGGCATCCCGATAATAAAACAGAATTCGTTGGGAGAGTTGCCCTACCTCTCGAAAGTTGGGGAAATTAGTTCGATTCTTTAGATATTTTCATTCTTTGTTGAGTAACTCTCAACAAATTGGTATCAGAGCAAGGATTACAAACCTGGAGAAGATGACAAGATCAACAACCTCCAGAATGGACGATATGGAGAACAGCATGGGAGAATTTCAGACGAAGGTGACCAATTTGGAAGGTAACGTTCAAACGATTATGGAACAATTAGGCGCTCTTTTACGATTACAAGAGGAATCTACGAGAAACCGAAGTGAAGGTAGTCATGGTTCTGGGGAGAGGCGCGATCGGATTGGAGAAAGGGGCCCTGAATCGTCTTCGTTTTTGGCAATCAAAGGGCGCAGACTTGAAATGCCCTTATTTGACGGAACCGATCCAGATGGATGGATTTTGAGGGCAGATCGATATGTGAACTTGAATCGGCTATCGAATGAAGAGAAATTGGAAGTGGCGGTGATTGCTTTTGAGGGAGACGCTCTTCGTTGGTATCAATGGGAGAACAAGAGAAGGCCGATTATAAGTTGAGAGGAACTTAAAAGGCTTTTATTGGCCCAATTTAGATCCAACTCAGAAGGAACCCTATGTGAACAATTTTTGTCGGTCAAACAAGAAGGAACCATCAAAGAATATAAAAGAAAATTTGTAGCCATGGCAGCGCCTTTAGATGGCATTCCCGAGGAGGTTTACGTTAGTCAGTTCATAAATGGTTTGCTACCAGAAATACGAGCGGAAGTGAGACTGCCATCACCGGTAGGTTTAAACAAGGCGATTGAGGTGGCATCAATGGTGGAAGAAAGGAATAAGGCTGTAAACCGAGGCAGAGGATTCAAGTCGTTTACATCGATGCGAAAGGCGAACGAAAATCCAGACGAGAAGGGGATAATGGCAGGAGCGGTTCGATCGAGTGGGATGATTCCAGATAAGTTTTCTATTCCCATAATTGATGAATTACTAGATGAATTGGGTGGTGCAAGTTGACTTAAAGTCAGGCTACCATCAAATCAGGATGAAGGACGAGGATGTCCTTAAAACAGCGTTTCGAACCCACGAAGGCCATTAAGAATTTCTAGTAATGCCTTTTGGGTTAACCAATGCCCCCGCCACGTTCCAAGCCCTAATGAACGAGATATTCAAGCCGTTTTTGAGGAAGTTCATTCTAGTTTTCTTTGATGATATTTTGGTTTATAGCAAGTCTGAAGAGCAACATTGTCTACATCTAAAAACCACATTGCAGGTATTATCTAAATACCATTTATACGCTAACAAGAAAAAATGTGAATTCGGGAAGAAAGAACTCGGATATCTAGGCCATATCATTTCAGGGGATGGGGTGGCAATGGATAGCGCTAAAGTGGAAGCCATGGTAAGTTGGCCGCGACCAAATAATGTCTCACAACTGAGAGGTTTTTTAGGTCTATCGGGTTATTACCGAAAATTCATAGCATGTTACGGGCAGATTGCGCGTCCCTTGACAGATCTTCTTAAAAAGAATAGCTTTGAATGGAATAATGAGGCTACAAGTGCTTTTGAAGCCCTCAAGAGCGCGTTAACACAAGCTCCTGTGTTGGCTTTGCCAGATTTTGAAAAACCATTTGTTATAGAGACTGATGCTTCGGGTGGTGGATTAGGAGCTGTCCTAATGCAAGAAGAAAGGCCTATCGCATTCCATAGTCAGGTGTTAGGCATGCAAGCTCGACAGAAACCCATTTATGAAAAGGAGTTAATGGAAATAGTCTTTGCGGTTATTAAATGGCGACCTTATTTGTTAGGTCAACGATTTCAAGTAAGAACAGATCAGCAAAGTTTGAAATACTTGCTGGAGCAGCGTGTAGTGGACCATCAATATCAAAAGTGGGTGGTCAAGTTAATGGCCTGCGATTTCGATATCATTTACAAGCCTGGAAAAAGCAACTTAGGAGCTGATGCTTTATCCAGAAGGGAGGTAGTATGTGCCGCAATGGCCGGACCACAGTGGAGACATTGGGATGTAATAAAGAAAGAAGTAAGTGATGATATGGTGTTGGGAAAGATTAAACATGAATTATTGATGGGGAATTATGATCACAAAGGGTTTACAGTGAGAAATGATTTACTTTGGTACAAAGACAGGTTGGTGTTACCACGTACCTCTTCACTCCTTAAGACAATTTTGGAGGAATTTCATTCCTCACCAATGGGGGGGCATTCGGGAGTGGAACGAAATAGCATCCGAACTATTTTGGGGAGGAATGAAGGCAGATATTAAAGACTTTGTACGAAATTGTGAAACGTGCCAACGTAATAAATCGTTAGGAGGTTCTCCAGCAGGCTTGTTGCAGCCGTTAGCGTTACCGGTGCAGGTTTGGGAGGAAGTCACGATGGATTTTGTGGAAGGTTTACCAAAATCAGAAGGGATGGATACAATTATGGTTGTGTTGGATAGGTTGAGTAAGTTTGCTCATTTCCTGGTCCTTAAACATCCTTTTACTGCTCAAAGTGTTGCAGCTTTGTTCATAAAGGAGATCATTAAACTTCATGGAATTCCCCAAGTAATAGTGTCTGACAGAGATAAGATTTTTCTAAGCAATTTCTGGATGGAAATCTTTCGTTTACAGGGCACGAGGTTGGCATTTTCGACAGCTTATCATCCGCAAACCGACGGGCAGTCCGAAAGAGTTAACCGTTGTGTAGAGCAGTACCTCCGATGTTTTGTATCATCGCAGCCACGAAATTGGAAGAAGTGGTTGCATTGGGCTGAGTATTGGTACAATACAACATTTCATGGTGCTTACAGTGCTCTCCTTTCAAAGCTTTATATGGTAGAGATCCTCCGACTCTTCTTAAATACAAAGAGGGTACAGCCACGGTACAAGCTGTAGAGGATACGTTAGTGGAAAGGGACAATATGTTGGATGAAATCAGATTCGAGTTGTTGCGAGCTCAACAACGAATGAAACATCAGGCCGATAAGCATAGGGTGGAGGTGCAATTTTTGGTGGGCGATTTGGTGTTCTTGAAACTGAGACCTTATAGGCAAAAAATCGTTGCGTTCGGGAAATAATCAAAAGTTGGCTGCTCGATATTATGGTCCCTTTGAAATAATGGAACGGATTGGGAAAGTGGCTTATAAACTAAGGTTACCAAGCTCGATACGCATACATCCGGTGTTCCATATATCGCAATTAAGAAGGGCCATTGGTCAGAATCTGTCTTCCCCGGACATTCCCTCACAATTAAACGAAGAAGGTGTGCTAGAGGTGGAACCAGAAGAGTTGCTGCAGTGTAGAAATAATTCAACTGGTGAACTGGAGGTGTTAATTAGTTGGCACGGTTTACCCTTGTTTGAAGCTACGTGGGAAAATTTTGTTGTGGCTAACCAACAGTTTCCCCATTTCCACCTTGAGGACAAGGTGCGTCTTTGGCGGGCGGGTAATGTTAGGCCCGATATACGTGTCACCTATTCTAGAAGGAATAAGAGGCAAGGGTAAATCAGTCTTTTCATTGGTAGGGAGTTGTTAGAGAGTTGTTTAGCACAATATGTTGTATAAAGCTAGTGATGAAAGAATTAAGAGGCATCCAGATAATAAAACAGAATTCGTTGGGAGAGTTGCCCTACCTCTCGAAAGTTGGGGAAATTAGTCGATTCTTTAGATATTTTCATTCTTTGTTGAGTAACTCTCAACAGAATAGTGTTTTTTTTTCCATTTTCATGATAATGTTGTATAGTTTGCAGCGAAAAACCAAGTAGGATGGTTGAAAAGGTTGATAAGTGTATTGTATATATGCCAATCTACTTTTTGGATGGATAGGTTCAATGAGGAGATGATGGAAGATCTATTTGGTTATGGTTCGAACCATCAAACTAAGAATGAGAGTGGAAAAACCACGCCAAACGTACAACCTAAGTTTATTCAGCTTATTGAACCTAAGAAAGCACAGAATTTGGCAATTCTTTTAAAAGCATGGAATATAACAACGGAAGAAATCACCGATGCCCTCAAGGAAGGTAATTATCTCTCTCTCTCTCTCTCTATATATATATATATTAATAGGTGGTTTATTATGCAACCTATCCTATTTGTACAATCATTGCAACCCAATCTCAACTGTCCATCTAGTTTAACGAATATCTGGTTCCATAAATATATCGGTTGTTCTTAATATTTTAAGTGTTGATCATAATTAATGAACTCTAATCATCTTCCATAAATATCCAAATCATAATAAATGAACCCTCATCATTTCCATAAATATCTCAATTGATAGGGTTGTACAAATGGGATAGGTCGCATTTGAAACGTCCCCTATCTCTCTCTCTACATATATATATACATATATAGCCAAAGGTTCATTTGAGAAGTGGTAAGTATTTGAGTAGTAGAGAAATGATCCTAGCCCTTCATCTGGTCAAGATTTGCGGCTTTCGACTATAAAGCAACGGATAATTCCTCGCATAGTATGCGGAAGATAGAGGGGTAGTTTCGTAACTTTTACAAATAGGCGACAAATGGGTTCATATATGAGCCCTTGTGATTCTCATATGAACTATCTGTGCATACATAAACACTTGTGATTCACATATGAACTATTTAACTGATTCACATATGAACTCATGTGATTAGTTATGATTCACACATGAACTATTTAACTAATCACACGGGTTTATATATGAATCAATTAAATAGTTTATATGTGAATTACAAGGTACATGCACATACAGTTCATATGTGAATCACACGGGTTAACATATGAACCCGTTTGCCATCTATTTGTAAAAGTTACGAAACTACCCCTCTATTTTTTGCATAGCTGCAAATTTCGACCAGTCAAAGTCACAAATAGTGACCAATCAAAGCCGCAATTCTTGATCGTATGAAGGGCTAGGATCACTTCTCTACTCCTAAAATACTTCCCACTTCCCAAATGAACCTTTTCCAATATATATATAGGGAAGGGATCAAATGAGAACCACCCTTTCTTAAAGGAACAAAGGAACAAATTGTGGACCACATATGATGTGGATCCCACATAATATTAAATCATTTATGATTTAATATTAAATCATTTATGATTTAATATTAAATCATATTAAATCATAAATGATTTAATATTATGTGGGACCCACATCATATGTGATCCACAAGTGTCCCTTTGTTCCTTTAAAAATGCAAAATTCTCATTTGAACCTTCCTCTCTCTATATATATATGTATGTATGTATATATCTTCGTCTTTTGCATGCATTTATTTGTTAATCTTTATGGCAATGAATTGTTGATGTGAATATGGTCAGGTAATGAGCTTCCTGTAGAATTTATTTCAACTTTGTTGAAGATGGCACCAACCCAAGAAGAAGAGCTAAAACTCGGGTCATATAGTGGTGATGTTGCTCTTCTTGGCCCTTCTGAACGCTTCCTTAAAGTACTCGTTGATATCCCTTTTCCCTTCAAACGTCTTGAATCCTTGTTATTTATGAGTTCCCTTCAGGAGGAATCCTCTTCTCTTAAAGACTCCTTTTCCATTTTAGAGGTATATATATATATAACTTCCCCTTCTCCTTCCTCTAGTAAATGACGATTTTACCCTTTTTGCATTGCATTGTGGACTCACCAATTTTCCTAAAGAGTCCTTTTTTATTTACCATAGAGACTTACCAACATCCCTGTGCATTCACATCCTTTTAATGGGGAGCTTTTTGCTCAAAATGACTATTTTACCCTTTTCGCATTTTGTTTACGAGCACTTGATTCACTGGTTCAAGTGTCCTTTTCATATTTGGATACGTGATCTCCTTGTGTACATTCTTATTTGGGAAGGTTTTGAGCTCAAAATGACGATTTTACCCTTTTCGCATTATCTTTACAAGCATTTAGGACTCACCAATTTTCCTGAAGAGTCCTTTTTTATTTACCATTGGAATAATATTTACAAGCATTCAGGACTCAATAGTCTGGTTTATGTAAACAAGGGTCCCTTTAGGAGAAGGGGGGGGGAGGTTTTTGCTAAAATGACTATTTTACCCTTTTGGCATTTTGTGTACAAGCACTTGATTCACTGGTTCAAGTGTCCTTTTCATATTTGGATGTGTGACCTCCTTGTGTACATTCTCTTTTGGGAAGATTTTTGAGCTCAAAATGACTATTTTACCCATTCATTCATAATTATTACAAACATTTGCGACTCGATCACCAAGGGTAATTTAGTAATTTTACATCAGTCAACTATTTTCATTCCATTTCCATTTAGATTCTCGCGACCATTCTAAAACCGTTCCAAACTAATTCACAGGTAGCTTGCACGACCCTCAAAAACAGTAGACTCTTCCATAAACTTCTAGAAGCGGTTCTTAAAACCGGAAACCGTATGAACGTCGGTACGTATCGTGGTGGGGCCCAGGCATTCAAACTCGACACCCTTTTAAAACTCTCTGACGTCAAAGGAACGGACGGCAAGACCACCCTCTTGTCTTTCGTGGTCCAAGAAATCATCCGGTCCGAAGGAACCAAAGTGGCCCAAAGAGCCATGGCGGCTAGCCCGAGTTCATCAGAAGACGGTCCACACCAACAAACCAACGAACCACCCGAATATAACCAGCGGCTAGGTCTAGAAGTCGTTTCCAAATTAAGCGAAGAACTTGATGACGTTAAAAAAGCCGCTGCCATTGATGGCGAGATCTTAACATCAAACGTTTTGAAATTAGGAAATATGTTACGTAAAATAACGGATTTTGTAAATAACGAGATGAAAACCGTTGAGGAAGAAAGTGGGTTTCGTGGGTTTCTTGTGGATTCGATAGCTCAAGCGGAAATCGAGATCCATTGGTTGTTAGAAGAGGAGAAGAGGATAATGGCGTTGGTCAAGAGCACGGGTGATTATTTCCACGGGAAGTCGAGAAAAGATGAGGGTTTGCATTTGTTTGTGGTGGTTCGTGATTTTTTGGTGCTTTTGGATAATGTTTGTACTGATATAAGAAAAACAACTGCTATTCAAGCTAGGCATAATCAGTCAAATTCGACCATAACGACTCCGGATGCTTCACCGGGGTTAAAACTTCGTCGAGATAAGTTATTTCCGTCAAATAAAGATGATCAATCGGGTTATACGAGTTCGAGTGACGAAAGCTTTTCGTCTTAGGTTAAACGGAAATGGGAAAACCATATAAAATATAGGGAGTATTTGTGAATAAAAAAGAAAGTTGGGTGTTTTATGTTTTTTTATTTATTTATAATAGAAAGGATATATCTATTTCTTATTGGTTTTTGGTTAAATTGAAACAAGAAAAAGGATGAAGAATTTAAGAAGGTGGGGACTAGATTGGAATATGATGAAAGTTGAAGGTCTTGAATTGTAAATGTATAGAAGGGTGTATAGTGTAAATTATGATTTTTGAATGTTAGTTTTAATTGGGTTTTGAATAATTCTTTTATCTCTTTTCAAATTACAAATCTCTTTATTTTTTCCTTTAATTTGAGATATGTAATATTTATATACGGTAAATGCAACAAATAAAATCACACATTCTTCTTACTTTCAGTGAGGTTTGAACCTCTGAGCTCTTAGGAGGGCAAGAGCAACGATACTGTTAGACCAAATGTTCTTTTGTAAGTTACAAATCTCTTTTGTACACGTTTTTGTAAGGAAAATCGATATTTGAATTTTTCTTAACCATGTTATTAGCTATGTAGCATATAAATTCACTTACGGGCTGTTTGGTTGGATTTCCATTAAGCCATGTATGAAATAAAGTTGTATGGGTAGATTAACGTCCGTAAAGATTGGAAAGATTTTTATTTGTGAGAGTTTTTTCATAGACAGAAAAAAATGTTTTTTTTAAATATGGAGGAGCAGGTTTGGGGGAAAAAACTTGGCTTTCTGTAAAAAGCTTACTAAATAAGCTACTTTCTATATCATTAAGCCACTATCAAATAATCATGTATAGCTGATCAAATAAGCTTTGAGCCTCTTTAAGCCAATAACAAATGGGTCAAAATTTTTCTTGAGAGCAACCAAAAAATAAGTACTAAACTTCCATTCTTCTCTTTTAACCCTATTCCAAATCCATAATCTTCGATAAGCTCCAAAGAACATGTTCAATATCGTCACCATAAACCCGACCCTTTTTACCACAAACAAATTCTTCGACCCCACCATTAAGCACCTCGATCACGCTCTTCCCACTCTCCTTCCTCATCCCTTTCTCCAATACCATCTTCCTCATCTTCGTTACACCTTCCCACATCCCATTTTCAGCATAAATATTCGACATAATAACATAAACCCCATAATCATCATCACTGAGTTCCTTAAGCTTATTCAACACAAATTCACCTAAACGAACGTTTTTCTGAACCCGACACGCCAAAAGAACCGAACCCCACAAATCCGAATTCGGTTCCATTGGCATTGATGCTATAAAATCTAGCGATTGCCCTAATTTACCCGCTCGCCCTAAAAGATCGATTAAGCATCCATAGTGTTCAACTTTAGGGTTTGGTATTTTCTTAAAGATTTCAAGACCTTTGGTTAAGAATCCCGCATGACTACAAGCGGAAAGAACGCTTAAATAAATCAAATTATCCTCTTGAATTCCTTCTTTCACCATTTTATCGAAATAACAAAGAGCTTCGTGCCCTAAACCATTGATACCGAGCCCAGAAATCATCACATTCCAAGTGATAACGTTTCTTTCCGACATGTTAACGAAAACTAAACGAGCCTCTTCTATGCTACCACATTTCATATACATGTCTATTAGGGCCGTTTTTACAACGATATCGAGTGGGATTTTGGTCTTTTGGATGTAGATATGAATCCATCTTCCTTGATTAAGTGCACCCATTTGGGCGCAAGCCGATATGGCACCGATAACACAAAATTTATCGGGTTTTCTATTGTTACAAAGCATTAGATTGAAGAGATTCAATGCTTCTTTTGGATCTCGGTGTTGTGAATAGCCATCGATCATAATGCTCCATGAAATTACGTTTTTGTGTTCCATTTCGTCAAAGAGTTTGCGAGCGGCCACCATATCGCCTACCTTTGTGTATGAATCGATCATGGTGTTCCATGAAATCAAGTCACGGTTAGGTGTTCGGTCAAAGAACGAACGAGCACGAGTAACGTCACCGAGTTTCTGAAAAGAACAACAATAACACACACACACACACCATATTAGACGGTTACAGTGATGGACCCTCTAAGAACCTTACTTGCTATATTTTTTTCTTGCCATGTTATTGTCAACTCAACAAAATAAGAACCTTAATAAAACTCTAGAGCGGAGGTTCTCACAAAAACTTCACTTTCCATCTTTTTTAATTTATAAAATGTAATTTTATTATAGATTATTGTATAAATTTAATATATATATATTATAAAATTATAAAAAAATTCAAATATAACTTATTAATTTTAATTTAAAATTATTAATATAAATTCAATAGTATATGAAAAATAATCTAAACAAGA
This sequence comes from Silybum marianum, assembly GCA_036898165.1. Classification (NCBI taxonomy): domain Eukaryota; kingdom Viridiplantae; phylum Streptophyta; class Magnoliopsida; order Asterales; family Asteraceae; genus Silybum; species Silybum marianum. Next base: position 4,558,731 of record CM072540.1, on the reverse strand, counting down.
TAATATAATGAGATAATTAAAGTTTAACTTATTAATACAAAAAATTGTAAAAAAGTTTACAAGAAACGAAAAATAAAACAAAATTAAAAAAAATTATTTCATAATAATTAATTTAGATTTTTTTGCATTAATTTAATTTAACTTATATGTTTTATATATTTATTGAAAGAAAAAATAAAATTGCTAAGAAAATAATAAATAAAAAAATAACAGAAAAAAATGTATACACGAACCTTGATTCATCTTCAGACACTTTAGTTCTAATAAAAGAACATGTGACTAAACAAGGGCTTCTGTCCTATAATGGAGGTTCCATAAAAACGAATCCAGAAACCTCCATTGTGGACGCTTTATTTGAAGAGAATTGTAATGGGTGTTTGGGATTGCTTATAAAATAACTTATTGACTTATTCCAGCATAGCATCGGTAATAAGCACTTTTGAGTGTTTGAGAAAACAACTTATACCAATGTAAAACCAGTAATAAGAAGGTTTTTAAAGAAGTTAAACCCTTTTAATTTATAAGAAGCTGAAAAAACTTTTGGAAGAAAAACATTGGCTGTTTCAAATAAGCAATACCAAACACTCCCTAAATCAAGATGATTACTTTTTAGTATATGATTAATGTTTGCAAACCTTGCCATACCCATCAATCATAATGGACCAAGAAACAACATCTCTTTCAGACATTTCATCAAACACCTTCTGTGCTTCCACCATATCACCACACCCTGCATACCCACTCAACATCAAGTTCCATGATACCAAATCCTTCCCATAGAACCCATCAAATAAAACTCTAGAACAACTCATCTGGCGACACTTGCAATACATCCCAATTAACCCATTTATCACAAACAAATTCGAATAAAAAAACCCAACTTTTACAACTTGTGCATGAACTTGTCTGCCTTCCCACAGTCCGCATATCATCGTACACGCCTTCAGCAGAAATGGGTATGTATAATTATCACAATCAATCCCTTTTCTTTTCATTTTAACATAAATCTCAAAAGCCATTTGTGGGTTTGAATTTGAGTTCTTGAGATGGGATTTCATCATCGTGTTGTAAGTGTAGGTGGTTCTATTGGTTGGATGAATTTGGGAGAACATGCGGCTTGCGGAATTCATAGTTGGAATTTGGAAACCCGCAATTGATGAAGGAATTTAACATGCGAATAGAAAATCTGATGGAATTGTGTAATTGATAAATCAATTGTGTAATTTTGTATGGGGAGGCTAATAACGCCCTAAAACTGAATGTAAAGTACCAAAAATTCTATGCAGCGCACTCCTATATTAGGGGTGCCGTTAGCACTCCCCTTTTGTATATATCTATATATATATATATATATATATATATATATATTTTGAACGGCAAGTTAGTAGTTAGATTCGGACTAACAGTGACATCCAAATGGACAGTATGTGGGACCCGAACCTTCACCTTAGGGGATAAACCCCTACTCCTTCACCATTTTTAGGAAAACCACCACTTCCAAGGCTCGAATCCGAGATCTTGAGGATGATGTAAAAACCCCGGTACCGCTAGGCCAGGTATATACGGTAACGACTTTATTTAATTTGTTATGACTCTTGTCAGACGAAGGTTATATTTAGAGTATCTTCAATGCTATAAAAAAATGAAAAAATGATTTGATAAACGGGTTGAAGAAGACTTATAAATCATTTTACCATTAGAGCAAAAACTTAATCGATAGGTTGAGATTAAAGACTTGAGCTTCTTCAATTCTTTAAAGAATATAGTGTGAGGGGCAAAGAAAAAAAAAAGTTAATGGTAGGACCATGTATTTTTTTTTGTATTTCTTATTATTTTAAATCTTTGTATTTAATTTTAGCATTAGAGATGCTCTTAGCAAACTACTATAGTTAATAAGTTAGTTAATGACTAATAAACTATCAGTTAACTAATAAATTGAAAAATATAAAACTATCAAAATAGATTTAATTAAGAATATTTAATATTCTATAATATGTTTAGAACAATTCAATAATAATATAATATGTTACTTAATACAAACTATATGAGAAAAATAAAATATGAAATAATATATTAATTAATAGACTTTAATTTGATTTATTTTTATCTTATATATAATGTTAAAAAAATTAGATTTATGTAATCAAACACAAATTTTAAAAAATATCTACACTAAGTAATGTTTTCAAATAATTATTAGATATAATATTAATCAAAACAAAATTTTGTCAACCTTACATGTATTAAAATTAATCATTAATTTAAAAAAGTTATTAAATTCAAATATTTTATTAAAATAAATACTAAAGTTTTATTATTTATGAAACAAAACAAACGTGTAGCTTAACTTTTATACAATTTATAAAATATTTTTAAAATTATTATATTTGTTTTTTATGATATATTAAATAATAATAATATAAAAATATATTTGATATTATTGATTAATACTAATATAAAAAATAATTAATAATTTAAAACTATTATTAATTAATAATTAAAACTAACTTGAAAAATAATAATTAAAATCAAATACAAATCAAAATTAGTTAATAAATTGAAACTAATATTAATTAATGATTATTAATAATTAATTATAATAAATAACAATTAATATTAATAAAATTATAATTGGAAAATGCAACAATAAGCTACTAAGAGCATCCAATAGATTTTCCAAAACTTTTCTAAAATGGAGAATTAAAAGTTAAAATCTTTAATAAAAAAAAATTACTCGTCTCCAATAAATTTCCCATTTTACAGAAACCAACATTAATTATAATACTAAAATATTACATTCATCTATTAAAATATTATTTCTCTCTCCAAATATTTGTTTCACAATTTTCTTATTGGTTGTCTCATCTTGTAATCATTTTTGGGCGTTCTCTAAATTTGGAGGAAAAAACCTTCTCTTTCCATTTTGAAGATAGTCTTTGGGAAACTGTTGGAGTTAAAAGTTGGCTTAAAATCCCTATTTTCTTCATTTTCCCCATTTGGGAGAAGGTGTTGGAGATGCTCTTATTCCCTATAATTTCTCCAAAATTAAGAATCAAAAGACAAAATCTCTAAAAAAATTGCATTCATCTCCAACAAATTCCCTATAATTTCTCCAAAATAATAGTAAAATATTACATCATCTATTAAAATATTACTTCTCTTTTTAAATATTTATTTTTCAAAGTTCCTATTAGTCATTTCATTTGATAATCATTTTTGGAGTGAACTCCATATCTGAAGAAAAACCCACTCTCTTTCCTACTTTCTCCATTTTGAAGATGATTATGGGAAAGCTATTGGAGCAAAATAGTTGCTCAAAATCCTCATTTTCTCCATTTTCGGGAAGCTATTGGAGATGCTCTAAGAGCATCTCCAACAACATCTTCAAAATGAAGAAAATAAAGATTTTAGAGATTTTGGTCACTTTTTTTTGCCCCAACAGCATCTCGAAAACTTTCTCAAAAATGGAGAAAGTGTGAAAGAGATCAGAAAAATCTCCAAATTTGGAGACATCTTCAAAAATGATTACCATGAAAGATAAACTATTTTTTATTATAGGGCAAATTGCATTAAAAGGTAATGTACTTTGTCTTGATTCATGTTTTGGGTAACGTACTTTTAAAACTTTCGTTTTGGTACCTAGGATGCAAAGTTTCAAGCATTTAAGTACCCGGGGTAACCGGTTTAAGCATTAACCGGTTACCATGCTGACGTGACAAATGATATGGCATCCAACTCAACATTATTTACTGATGTGCCTATTGACATGAAATTTTAAATCTAAAAATTAGTTTTTTTTTAAACTCTATTAAAACCTTCTACCTAAAACCTCCGCCGGATAGAAAATCAGGATCCCCATCTTCCTGTTCTTACTTTCATCTTAGTCTTTCTTCAACCAAGCTCATCATCAATATCATAAACATGAAGAACATCCAAGAAAGAACCATAGAATATTTCTTAAATCAAATAAACCACAATCATTAATTAAATAACACTTATTTATTTATTTATGAAATGGATCTGTGGCGCCGACGACGGATCTGAGGGTTGTAGGTTTACCGGCGATCGATTTGGCTATGGGTTTACCTACGATGAATCTGAGGGTTGTAGGTTTACCGGCGATCGGTTTGGTTGTGGGTTTACCGACGATGGATCTGGGTTGTAGGTTTACCGGCGATCGATTTGGCTATGGGTTTACCGAGTTTACCGGCGAATCGACGATGATGGTTGCCCGTAGGTTTCAGGTTGAAGGTTTTTCAGAGACAAGAAGATGGGTATGAAAATGTAGAAACCAAGTTTCAAGATCTAGAAGTTGAAGAAACCAAGTTTCAAGATCTGGAGGTTGAAGAGACCAAGTTTCAAAATAAGTGGATTGTAGATTTAGTCCCTGCAGTATGAAAATGTAAAAATAAAAATAAAAATACTAATTTTTAGATTTAAAAATTCATGTCATTAGCCACATCAGTAATAATGTTGAGTTGGATGTCATATCATTCGTCACGTCAGCATGGTAACCGGTTAATACTTAAACCCGGTTACCCGGGTAATTAAGTGTTTGAAACTTTACATTATAGGTACCAAAACGAAAATTTTAAAAGTACGTTACCCAAAACATGAATCAAGACAAAGTACATTATCTTTTAATGCAATTTGCCCTTTATTATATTCCACCAATAAGAAAAATTCGAATTAAATGTTTAGATTAAATAAATAACATTTTATTAGAAATATAGAATATTTTAATAATAAATGAATTTTGTAATCTCCAAAATAGAGATGTTTTTGGAGTTGAATATAATATTTTTTTAGAGATTTTGAGTTTTAATTCTTTATTTTGGAGAAAATTATAGAGATGTTTTTGGAGATGCTCTAATAAGTTACCCTCAAGGCCCTAGCTTTTCAATAATTTAGCTTAGAAAATAACTTATATCTATTCAAACATGTACTTAAAAAATAAATTAATTAATTTATAAATTAATTTATGTTTGTCAAACAATACATTATTTTGTTTATTTAAAATAATGAATGGACATTTAGGTGCTATTTGTTTTTCCATATTCAGATCTAAAAACGTCTTAAGTCTGATTCGGTCAAACGTTTTTCGTTTTTAGACTGTTTGTTTTTTTTTCCAATTAAGAGCTTAAAAGATCAATGTTTCCTCTGAAACTTTAAGAGGTAAACCTATGTCTTAAAACCTTTAAGAGTTCTCAAAACTCTCTGGTTACGCTGCTCTCTCATCCCAAGTATCGATCTTTAACAACAACAGGTATCGATCTCTAACTACAAACAGGTAAAATCTCGATTTCAAGGTTTTGTTTTCGATCTGCCCTCGATTTTGATAGAATTCTTCTCTCGATCTCTCACAACTCTCCATAACGCACCCCTCATAGATCTCAGATCTCTCACAACTCTCGATCTCGCACCTCTCATGGATCTCAGATCTCTCACAAAGCTCTGAATTTGACCTCTATGTGCTTTTTAATATATGTGTACCTTATCTTCCATTTTCATTAACTCTGTGTTAAGTGGGTTTTCAAAATGTACCATGTCTTCCATTTTCATGCACTTTGTTATTTCCGAGATGAGTTTTCAATGTTCGATGGGAATTTTAATTGGTGTTTGTTGTTGATTATTATGCATCACATTTTTTCTTCATTGTATAGTTTTAAGTGGAGCTTGCTGTTGATTATGATGCATCACAATGAATAATAATTGATATATTATTCATTGTTTCTCTTCTATGTATGCATTTCATGATATATTGGGGTGAGATGTTAAAACAGTAGATTTGTTTACGGATTTGAAAACTATAGATTTTTTATGTTCTTCTAACTTGAAAACAGTATATTTAAGATTGATTTTTTTTATGTTCTCTCATCGCTCGATCTCTTCTCTCATATGAACATCAGGTTTGGTTTTCGATCTGAAACAACAAGTTTCATTTTTGATTTATAACAAGTTTCATTTTCGTTTTGGATTTCCATCTAGAACAGCAGGTTTGATTTTTTTGCACCTCTCAATATCTCTCGATTTCTCACAGTCGATCTCATGATAATGATCCTAGAAAAGGAAAATGGGAATGTTGGTTGGTGGGATTGGATTGGATTAAATTCATTTTTTCCCTTTTGGTAATAATAGATTGATCCATTACTTCTTATTTCATGAATCCTAATGGTAATGGCTTATGGGTCATAGTTTCCGTAAGTGTGGTATGGTAGGACACTAGGTTACCATTCAGATGTTTTTCACCCAAAGTGTTGCTTCATCCTAATGGTCTGTATTAATTTTCGGGTCAAAGATTCTTGATAAATAGTTGGTTGTATCATAATCATAATCATAATCTTGAGATAATTTGGTTTTTATAATCTTGAGATAATTTGGTTATTGTATCATAATCTTGAGATTGTTGGTTTTTATACAAATAATTTTGGATATCTTTTTGCGATTCTTTATGCCATTACTAATTGTAGATATCTTTTTGTGTTGATGCTAGGATTCTTGAGATATGGCAAGGGAGATTGAATTGAAAAGATGAGAATGGAAGCAAGATAAAACATATAATGAGTTGATAATGGAGTCCCACAAATAGCCTATGGATGCATGTGAATGGTTTGAAGGAATCGGGAAATAGAACCAACCAACAACAATGGCTAATTTTTGTAATTATGATTAGAAGAAGCTTTGATCATATTTTTCTTTTTCTTGGATTTATTTACAAAAATCGTTTGGAAATTACGAGAACGTTCGTTGTGTTTACATTCATTTCGGATTTTTTTTTTCATGGCCCTAATTATCGTTATGATCACCCATTAAGCATCTTCATGAGCTAGTTTCTTGAGGGGTATTTATGTAATTTTACAAAAACAAACAGTGATATTGATTCAGATTTCAGACGTTTGTCAGTTTACAAAAGAAAACAATCTGATTAATTCAGATTTCAGACTTCAACACCACCTCTTATAATTCAGAAGTGAAATCAGACTTTAACACCTCTTAAAAAACAAATGCCACCTTACTTGTATAGTTTCTGATTTTGTGAACAAGAAACCAGACAATCATAGTTGAAGTTATTATAGTTATTATTCTAAGAAAGTGAATTGTGTTTAAATTTAATTATTTTTTCATTTTCATATTAAAATCGAAATGTTTCTAAAATTGATAAATTAAAATAAATAAGTATAGATAAGCTTAAACATCTAATTATATTTTAATCTGACTATACACTGTTAATGGTATAAAGACAATTATGATAACAGAGGATCTAAGATTTCTAAGGTGGGTTCCAAGACCTGTAAAATCATGGTTTGATCATGTGAAAAAGTCAACGAGGGTTGAAACGAGGAAGAGTCAATTGTGTCGATTTGAGAAATAAAATACATTTTTCCAAACACAATCGACCTTTTGAGCAAGCCAGAAGACTACATTTTAGATGTAAGTCCTATGTGTATATTTAGTTGAATTCCACCATTTCGAGGGAGTTTTTTTACCAGTTATTTGGTAGATTTTGTGGCATTTTTTTAAGTATTTGGTTGATTTTTAGAGATCTTTTAGGTTTTTAGTTGATTTTGATGGACTTTTTCGAGTTTTTGGCTGATTTTGATGGATCTTTTGGGTTTTTTGGTTGACGTCCTTTATATTTTCTAATATCTTGGAGCATCTCTCAAACCTTAGCAAGTGCATTTTTCATGCCCTAAAAAAATTCTACTTACGAAAATCGGTTGAACGGATATATACGACCCCCCCTAGGTTCTTCGTGGGCACGACCCTAAACTACTAGGCTCCCATTTATGGTTGAGCTCTTACATTATTCATATGGTATCAAAAGGACAAGTTTTCTCTCAAACCTGTAAATGTTTTTTTTTCCGCCAAACTTTCCAATGGCTGATAAACGAACTAAAATGCTTAAGGCTGTATACCAAAATGTATTTGTAATATAATTGTACATTCTGATCAGTATAAATAGAATTCCAGGGATCCCATTTACAGTCCACATTATTAACGCAATTTTAAATAGCGATACAAATAAACTATGAATCACTGGTAAAATTTACATTTTATGTTTTGCTCCTTATGTATGAGTGAGTTATCCTCTTTGCTCATGTTTGACCAGAAACACCGGCAAAGTTATATGGTCGAAAAATTCTAGCCTTCTAAATATTCAAACTTTTATAAGATGTATTATTTTGTGAAATGTGTAAAACTCATTGATAAAAGATACATATGACACGAGCAATATTAATAGTATTAGACAGTTGGACCTGATTATATTTCATTTGATTATTTTTCATTTTATTAATTTTCTCATGATCCCAAATAGCATTTGTGACCTATGGTACTATCCCACACAAGAAGGAAAAGAAACTTTGTGGGTCATAATCCTATTCCCATAATGATTGACAAAATGGAGAAATGAGTTTTGAATTGGACTATAAAGAGGTGTGTTTAATCACTAAAAAGTAAGTTGTATTTATTTTAAGATATTTCAAAAAGAAAATTATTTTATTTTGCTACAATAAGAATACTTTGTCTTTTTTAAATATTTTAAAAGACAATCAATGGTGTTGTTGAACATAAAAATAAAAACTCAAGCACATAGATAGCATAAACAATAATTAGAGTAAAACATGATTTCCAAATTCCAGATTTAATCTGAATAACAAAGGTAATAAATTAGAAAATTTACACAAATAGCGATTTTATAAAATGACTTATTTTTAGCCACTTTACAAAGTTCTATCATGATATAGCCAAAAAATTTAAAAGAAACTTTATGTAGAAAAAGAATTCTCTGCATAAAATTTATTTTTAGGAGAAAAAATAAAATTAATTTAAAAATGAAACATACGTAAAAATGAAGGAGTTTAAAAAAAAGACTTTACATAGAAAATAAGAGTATCTCCAAAAGCTTTTTTAAATCTTCTTTAAAATAGAGAATTTAAGTTAAAATCTCTAAAAAATCAAACTCCAATATCTTCTCTATTTTAGAGAACCTATTAAAAATTTATATTATTAAAATATTCAATAAAATTATATTGGTTGTTTTTTTATGGGAAATCATTAAAATAATATTTCGCTCTCATCCTTTTAAAGATATATAGAGGAATCTCTATATTTAGAGATTTTTCCAAAAATCTCTATTTTAGAGAATGATATAGAGATGTTGTTGGAGAAGTTTAGAAAAGAAAAATGAGTTTTTCTCTCTTTTAAAGAAGCTGTTAGAGATGATCTAAAGTCCCGTCTTTTCGTAAATTTTGACTATTTAAAGTAAATAGTTTCTACGATGTTTAAAATGTGAAATTCATGGCTATTTAGAGCATCTCCAACAACATCTTCATAATGGAGAAAATGAGAAAAATAGAGATTTTAATGAAAATTATGCTCCAATAGCATCTCCATAAGTTTCTCCAAAATGGAGAAAGTATGAAAGATGGTGCTTTTTTCTCCATATTTGGAAATTTCCTAAAAAATGATTACCAAGGGAGATAAATTAATATTTTATTCATGATCCCATTTTCCAACCAAAAAAACAAGTTAAAAATTAGGGAATTTAATTAAAATGATCATTTTACAAATGACATTTATCAAAATAACCAAAATCTTTCTTATTTTACCAAAATAACCAAAATATACTCGAAATACCACTCGAATTCACTTTCCGGCCAAAACCTCCGCCCCATACCTCTCGAAATCACTTTCCGGTCAAAACCTCTCCCGTACCATTTTCCTAATTTCTAATTTACATTTTACATTTTATACCCTTAGAATTAGTTAATAAATTACTTTAGGTACTTTACTTTTTAATTTTTCGTTTTACACCCTTATCACATTAACACACATACTCGTATATCAATTAAAATACGTCTAAAAATTGCGTTTTTATTTTAACAAGTTACACCATTATAATCGTCTCGACAATACCTTCGAAATGAGCCCAATATTGAATATTTTTTGATTTAATTATATACTTTTAAAGCCAATTATCCTCTTGATTGGTGAATATGAATATTTTCACAAAATTCGAAATATTAATTAAAATATAATGCTATTATTTTTTAACGACAAAGTATAATAGTATGGATATATAAACAAATAAGATATAACTTATAGTGAATTTGTACTACTTTTGTGTTATTGTCATTTCTATAATAAAACCCATATAAATTAATATTCATGTACAATAACACATAATGCATCATTTTTTAAGGTTATTACATTATATATTATAATTAACCCATTTTTGAATCAATGATATATACACAGTGTGGAGAGGACTACAGAAATAAAATACAGAAATCTTTCAAGCATATTTCCATGCTCTCCTTCTCCGAGACCTTTCATGAGTAAAATTTTCAGCCTCAATATAATATTTTAATAATCGAAAAAGACGATCAACTTACAAAAATAATAGCATTATATTTTAATTAATATTCCGAATTTTATGAAAAATATTCATATTCACCGATGAAGAGGATAATTGGCTTTAAAAGTATATATAATTAAATCGAAAAATATTCAATATTGGGCTCATTTCGAAGGTATTGTCGAGACGATTATAATGGTGTAACTTGTTAAAATAAAAACGTAATTTTTAGACGTATTTTAATTGATATACGAGTATGTATGTTAATGTGATAATGGTGTAAAACGAAAAATTAAAAAGTAAAGTACCTAAAGTAATTTATTAACTAACTCTAAGGGTATAAAATGAAAAATGTAAATTAGAAATTGGGAAAATGGCACCTTGGGGGAGGTTTTGGGGTATGGGGCGGAGATTTTGGCCGGAAAGTGATTTCGAGAGGTATTTCGAGTATATTTTGGTTATTTTGGTAAAATAAGAAATTTTTTGGTTATTTTGATAAATGACATTTATAGAATGGTCATTTTAATTAAATTCCCAAAAAAGTTACCACTCTATAAAAACTTTATTGAAAATTATCATTTTATAAAAATTTGTTAAAAATCACAATTTTATGTAAAGTCTTATGAACCTTATTATTTATGAAAAAATCGTTGAAAATTATCATTTGTGTTATGGAAATAGATATATATGGAATGGATGTCAATCCATTTATTATCGATAAGTATATGTATTTGATATTTATTATATCTCTTAGAGACTAATCCATCTATGACTATATATATGCATTGGATAATGAATAAAAAACAAGCTTTTTGGCTCTTATCTTTCTCTTTCTCGATTCTTCTTATCGTTATATTTATAACACGTTATCAGCACGATTCTCTCGAAGAAAAGGGAGAAACCAGGCGATACTAAGGAGAAGCAAACAACAAAGCAATAATTTAGGAACAAAGGTATAAATCTTGATTTCCTGCTCTTATCAAATTTATCTGTATTATGAAATCTGGATTTTTTTTCTTTTCGAATCTCTCATTCATTAGTATCTCTCGATAAGATTAGCTATTACTATTATTAAAATTTTCTTTTCTTAACATTAATCTAATTAAAGTTCTTATCGAGTCCTTATCAGCCGATAAACCTTCAACAGAAAACAAAATTCTGTTTTTATAGTTAAATCACAAACAACTTTCGTTTGTGATTGCGTTACTTTTGCTATTCTTTTTCAACAGAAAACTCAAGATCTTTGACTCTTGCAGCTTTTTTGGATAAAGAATCCTCAAGTAAACGTCATAAACCTTAGGAAGTTTGTGTTAACCTTAAATTGAGAAAATCTGAAACACAAGAACTTAGTTGTTCTTTTCCTTAAAAAGACTAGATAACTTTGTTACGCTAGATCTTTTGGTTAAGAATCCTTCGTTTTTTGGCTTTCTGGTCTATCAATTAAAATAAAAGATAGTTTCTTTTTGTCACATCTGCTAAATCGAGATTTAAGAGTTTATTTTTTTTAAATTGCAAGTATCATTCGATAAGGCATACCCTAGTGAAATAAGAATTCTTATCGAATCCCTCAGATTCAACATCTCTAGATTTTATCGAGTCTTTGTTACCCTATTTTTTTTATCGCGTTCTTTGACATAAATCCCTGAACTTTTATCGAATCAATTGAACTCGACATCCTTTGTTGACTTTTTATCCAGTCAATTGAACTCGACATCCTTTCTTGTCGGGTCTTCAAGATTCGATATAAAAGGTCGTCGAGTCTCGCAAACTCGACATAAAATTTTATCGGGACCTCCTTACTCGACATTACATATTCGAATTGAATCGTTATGAAGCCATGAAAAATTTAAAGATTATTTTAAAGATTAATTTTATATTTTATGATAGTCAAACATGACAAATCTTGCAAAACTTGAGTTTTTGGCTTTGGATATCACCGGGAAAAACTACTTGTCTTGGGTATTGGATGCTGAAATACATCTAGATGCTAAGGGCCTCGGAAAAACTATAAAAGAGGGCAACCAGAAAACTACCCAGGATAGGGCAAAGGCGATGATTTTCTTACGCCATCATCTACATGAAGCCCTAAAAACTGAATACCTCACTATAAAAGATCCACTCATCATTTGGAAAAATCTAAGAGACCGCTATGATCACCAACGAACCGTGATATTACCAAAAGCACGTTATGAATGGGTTCATCCAAGGTTTCAAGACTTCACGTCAGTAAGCGAGTATAACTCACCTATGTTCAGAATTACCTCTCAATTAACCCTATGTGGGGAAAAGATCAAGGATGAGGAGATGTTAGAAAAAACTTTCTCCACCTTTCACGCTTCTAATATGCTCTTGCAACAACAATACCGTGAAAGAGGATTTAAGAAATATTGTGACTTGATCTCATGTTTACTAGTTGCTGAACAAAACAATGAACTTCTTATGAAAAACCATGAGACCCGTCCTACCGGCACTGCCCCATTCCCAGAAGCGAATGTGGCAACATATAATTATCAAAATAAAATTAGAGGACGCGGTCGGGGTTATGGTTATGGTCGTGGTAGAGACCGGGGTCGCGGTCGCGGTCGAGGAAGTGGCCGTGGAGGATACCCTGGTGTCCAATTTAATCCTCCAAAGCAACATAACCATGAAAAGAGAAATACATATGAAAAGAAAGAAAAACCGACAAGTAGTACATGTAATCGTTGTGGCATGGAAAATCATTGGGCTCGAACATGTCGAACAGTAAAGCATCTAGTTGAACTTTATCAAAAATCCCTCAAAAATGAGAGGAAAGGGGCAGAAGTAAACTGCACTTATGAGCAAAACAAGAGCCCTGATGGTCCTGAAGACCACAACAAAACAACTCACTTGGATGTTGGGGATTTCCTTATCAGCGAATGGTCACTATCTTAGTATTAAGCAATATGTCAAGTTTTCGTTTTTATATTTCCTTCTGTTTTTAGTAATTGAATAATATATCGAATGAATATTCTTATTTTATGCAAAATCAAACCGTGTGTTGGTCCCAATAAGGGTCTACAAGAGTTCAATCAAGAGAGAACAGTTTGTAGAAGGGGGGGGGGGGGTTGAATACAAACACACAGATTTTTGGTTTTTAAATGAGTTTATTAAGATAAACAAATTTACAGTTACAAGCGGAATTAGAACAAGTTTAAAACCTATTCTATTGTAACTAAGAAACACGAAGTATGATGCACAAGAAGATGAAAGAAAGAATAAAGAGGGTATAGGTTAGATAGAAGCATGCATTGAGATGAAGAAGATATCTTCATCTTATTTATACCCGTTTGTCCTTGAAACAAGACAAAAGGTACATGCCATGTGTCAAGCTTGGATAGGAAGCTTGTCCTTGTTAATAAGACAACCATGCTTTTAGCCGAATATGAACAGTACCATATCAGATATGATGGGGACATAAGAGACAAGTCATACGTCTTTTTCTGACATGGTTCTAGGTTTGACTTTTGTGCATCGAGGATAAGATCAATCTTTAATCTTGCAAAGGAAGCTTCATTTGATCGCTGATACTGAATCTTCAAGGATGAATCTTCAGTGTCGCTGAGGCTTCACAAGACTTCACACTTTGAGTAGACAATCGCTGCTATCGCTGAACCGCTTTAGTTCACTTAGCTGATTATCTCTTTCTTCAGCTAGAGTCTTTGACTGTCGCTGAATGGTCTTCTGGTGTGATAACTGATCTTCAGGTCTTCAGTGATAAGCTCGTAGTTCCTTGACCTTCAGCGATCGCTGATAGCAATCAGCGTGTGCTATTGCTGAATTTGAACAGAAGCTTAACTATGGAATTTCACTAAGTATAGTAAAGGAATCATATTCAAATCACTGAGAGGAGTTATGATCAACAATCTCCCCCTATTTGATTATGATTAAGCAACATAGGAAAATTGCTTTAAGAGACTAGTAAAGGACTTAGGAAATATTTAAAGAAAAATTTTCTAAGTGCTAATCTGTAAAGTCTTTTTCAGCTAGTCTGTTATCTGAATTAGGTTTCATTTATAAGGATATGAAAGTACAATTTTTACAAGTAGATAAGCTTAAAGTACATTCACTGATTGAATTTTCAGAGTGAAAGATCAGTGAGAAAAAGATAGTGTAACGAAAGTAGAACTCTTATGTTCATTGTCCCTTTTACTATTTTCAGGGATCTTTTCAGTACTAGGATGGAGTAAAGTACTTTGAATTTCATTAATTATAATCTGAAGAATTACAGCGAAATGAAATTACAATTATAAAGGTAAAGTACTTGTACACTGAAGAAATATTACAAAGGAAGTAGAAAACTATGACTAGTCAGAGATATTCTCATTTCTTCTTTGTAGCTCATTCTCATAAAGCGTCTTCTGTCGATTCATCAGAGGAGTATCTGACCAGCAGCGCCAAAGCATAATCTTTATGAGAGAGGATGGGGCCTTGTGAATTTCTTGGTTTCTGAAGAGTCCTAGGAATCCTTCATTATCCAAGAATATCATACCAGGTTCAGGCAGTGAGATGATTTCGTCTTCTTCATATCTTCGGTCTTGAGGGAGAGAGGTACAAAGCATTGATATATCAGGGAGCTCAAGATGACCAAGAATGCTTTGATAATCGAACTTAGTTTCATGCTCATTTCTAGCACTTGAACTTCCTTCAGCGTTTGATCTTTTCTTTTTGGAAGATTCAGGGAGAGGGGGAACTTGCACATGTTGTGACATTCTTTGCAGCAACTGATTCAGCACATTGTCCACCACGTCCTTGAATTTGGATTTAGAAACCTGAGTGGCGTCTCTGATTTCTAGCCATTTAGTGTATCCATAAATTCCTAAGAATTTGGCTTCTTCTCTCTCTGTGCTGTTCGTCCTTGTCATTCTTACATATACCTTTGGACCACCTCTGTTGGAGTGTCGCCATTGGATAGTTTCATGAATGATTTTGGCTTCAGATCTTCCAAATTTCAGCCTGTCAGTGCACCAATCAAGCTCTTTGTCTTTCTGCTGAGTGGCTTCAGAGGTCAGTGCACTTAGAATCTTCTGTTGAGCTAGAATTCGATCTACATTTATGTGCTCTTGTGCAAGTTCTTTTTGTACGAGAGCTTCAACGACCCTTTCACTCTTCAATTGTTCTCGAGTCGCCTTATCTCTTGCAGAGCCTTCTCTGAGCAATTTCCTTGCTAAAGCAAGATCATTCTCAATTTGCTTTATTTCCTCATCCCTGATTCTTTGTGCTTCCAATGCTTGTTCTCTCTCTTCTCTGGACAAAAAGTAGAATTCATCTACCATCCTTATTGGTACAGCTTCAATGGGTTCAGCTTCAGGCACCCTTATTCTTCTTGCTTCGAATTCCCTGAGGAATTTTATTCGCCTTTCTTCTTCTTCAGACTCGCTTATAATCGACTTTTGAACGCGACGCCTGGGAATGAGGCCTTCTTCTTCTTCAGAGTCAGTTTCAATTATGTACATAAACTGCTCTTCAGAGGAAGGTTCCCTCCTTGAAGTTGAGTCCTTTGGGGGACAGGGATCACTGAGGGAAGGAGAGGAGGAAATAGTATTGTCAGAGGGAGTTTTTGTGGGTGAAGAGGAGATTATGGGAGTTTCAGGGAGAGGTGCAGAGAAAGGGATAAGAGGAAGAGATACCTCAATTATGGTCTCCCCCTCAGATATAGGGATGGTGGCATCCAGATCTACCACTTCCTTTCCTTTGCCTGAGGGACCGGATTGTTCCTGAGAAGGTTGCGGTCCGTCCCCCAAGGGCTCTTGATGAACGACACCAGGTCTTGACAGTCTGAAGTGCTCTAATGCACTTCCAATGTCGTCATCATCTTCATCATCATCCATCCCCCCATAGTGAGGGATAGGTTCTTCATCATCTTCTTCATCATCATCATCATCTTCTTCTTCTTCTTCTTCATCAACAGCTTCACCTTCAGGCCGCTGAATGTAAGGAGAGATTCTCTCTTCAGGGAACCTCTTGTTATGCTCGGAGATGAGTTCATCAGCGAACTCTTGGTATCAGAGCAGTGTTTGCTTCTTAACTCTTTAAAATATTTTTTCTTAAAATTATTTTAAAATGTCAAGCCCTAATACAAACTATAACGATAATGGATCTTTAGCTAAACCACCTAGATTTAGCCATGATAACTTTCCATTATGGAAGGAAAGAATGTCTCTATTTCTAGAGGGATCTGACCCCAAGATTCCCTACTATCTGGAAAATGGACCATTTGTTCCTACAACTATAGTAGCTAGTGTTCCTGCCAACACTACTACTCCAGCCATTCCTGAGAGGAGTATTGTTAAAACTCCTAACAGATGGACTGAAGAAGACAAGAAAGAAATTGCTATTGACTCTAAAGCTAGATCAATAATAGCAATGGATTTACTTGATGAGGTCTATCATTCTGTCATGAAAATGAGGACTTCAAAAGCCATGTGGGATACATTATGTATCCAATATGAAGGAACTTCTGAAGTTAAAGTAACTAGATGCATAAACCTCGTAAGAAAATATGAGAGTTTTATGTATCAAAAGGGTGAATCTCTTTCTCAAATTCACCAGCGATTTAACTGTCTGCTGATTGATCTTAAATCAGTCGATAGAGTTTATTCAAACGCTGAAATTCTGACAAAGTTAATGGAGGCATTGCCCGATCAATGGGCAGTGTACACTACATGTATAAAATTGTCAAAGAATCTTGAAACCTTGTCCTTAAGTGCATTATATGGTATGCTCTTAAATGAGGAACAATCCCAGCTTCTAAGGAAGAACCTAATTAATGAACTCAAAGGTGCTAAAAGTACTTCTTTAGCACTTGTGACTTCTGAGGGAACTTCTTCCAAAAATGCTCCTTCTTCTACTATCACCTCCATTACTGAATTAGGTCAAACTGATTCAGAAGATCAACTCACTGATGCAGACATCTCTGAGTTTGATAACTCTCTAGCCCTTTTAACTAATAACTTTAAAAGATTTGCTAGAAAGAGCAATTTTCGAAAACCTTCCAACCTCTCTGACTCTGAAAAGCAGAAAACGTTGCCTGCTGAGAAAGCCTCAGCGATTTGCTTCAACTGTCAGCGAAAGGGTCATTTCGCAAGTGAATGCAGGTCGAAGAAAGTTGCTGCTCCCACTACCTCCCATACCTCTGATAAAAAGGAGAAGTATTTGAAATTGAAAAACAAATACAAAGATATGAAGAAAAACCAGCAAAAAGGCAAAGGTCTTGTCGCTGAAGAAGTTGACTGGGATGCTGAAGATGACTGGGCCAAGACCTCTGAAGAGTCTGGTTCAGATGAAGAAGATCTTGCCTTCCTCTGTCTGATGGCAAGAATTGAAGACGCTGAAGAAGTCACTGAGACTTCTTCCTTTGAGTATCCTTCTACTCAGGTAACTATTCCCTCTGTCCCTTTACCTTCTGAAAGTGATAACTTGTCAGCTCTCGATGCTATGACTGTTGATTTCTATGATGCTTTAAATGGAAAAATTAAGGCCGAGAGAATTAACACTGACTTATCTGAACAATTAAAAAATTGCCATATAAGAATCAAAGAACTTTCTAAAATTGAGGAATCTCTCAAAGACCAAGTCTTTGCAAATCAAACTATAAGCATTGAGAAACAACAAGCTATCGTTGATAGGGAAAAGGCTATCGCTGATCTCAAGTCTGAAAAGACAACCATCGAAGATGGTGTAAGGCTTCTGATAAAGTCAATGAGATCATCAATGCTCAAATACCTATGAAAGTAAGAAGTGGGTTAGGCTATAACCCTGAAAAGGAAGAATCAGAGAATGATCGTTCCATGCTAAAATTCGGAATGTTTGTCTCTTCTATCCCTGATCCTTCTTCTTCAACCTCTTCTTCCTCCTCTTCTAAAGAGAAGCTTTCTATTCTTAATTTTAGGAAAGTGATCAAGAACGATTTCTTAATCAAGTTTCTAAGAATAAGAAAACTCAAGATAGGAACAAGAAATCCTCAGAGAAAGTTTCTAAAACTGGGAAAAAGGTCCCTGACTTTTCTCAGAGACCAACTCCTAGAATTAAAATCGATCTCACTCCCACTCCTGAAAAGGTTGTTATACCACCAAGGACCATGGATAAAGGAATTCTTGGGCCTATCCCTGAGAAATTTCCTGCTCCCTCTCTGATTTCCAAACCCTTTAAATATAGGAAATGCTATCACTGTGGTGAAACTACCCACATTACAAGCAAATGTCCTAATGCTACTAGAGCTAATAAACTAGCTCATGGAAAGAAAGTAGCTCAAGCTGATAAATCAACAAGAGTGAAATCCACCAAGGTTGCAAAACCATCAAAGGTGAAGATATCCACTGAAGAGAGTTCTTCAGCTAGTAGCTCCTCCGCCAATCCTCTATCTAACCAAGCAGGACCCATAGTAGTGTGGGTACCTTTAAACAATTAATCTTTTGTTGTATGCAGAGTGCCAAAGATATATGGTATCTTGATAGCGGATGCTCAAGGCATGTAACTGGTAGAAAATCTCTGCTCTCTGATTACAAATAAGAAGATATATGGTATCTTGAAGCACATTTTCTCGTGTTGCTTACGTTGAGGGACTAAAGCACAATCTTTTAAGCGTTAGTCAGTTATGTGACAAAGACTTCAAAGTTCTATTCTTGAAGAATAGATGTGCTGTCACCGACGGAAATGATAAGCTTGCCCTTACAGGCAAAAGAGTGGAAAATGTATATGTCATAAATATGAATAGTTCTCACTCTGAGAACATGTGCTTCATCTCTAAAGCATCCACTGACATAAACTGGTTATGGCATAAAAGACTCTCTCATCTTAACTTTAAGACAATAAATGAATTGTCTCAAAAAGATTTAGTCAGAGACCTCCCAAATCATACCTTTACAAAGGAATCTCTTTGTTCAGCGTGTGAGAAGGGAAAGCTGACAAAAGCCTCCTTCAGGTCAAAGCAAGTTTCTTTAGTGACCACTCCTTTTCAGCTACTTCACATGGATCTATTCGGACCTGTCAATGTCCAATCGATCTCTGGGAAGAAATACACTTTAGTGATTGTTGATGAATACTCCAGATACACTTGGGTGTTCTTTCTTCGATCCAAAAGTGATACCCCTGATATGATAATCTCTTTTATAAAAAAGATGGAAGTTTTGAACAATCTAATTGTTCGTTCCATAAGAAGTGATCATGGCACTGAATTCAAAAACAGTACTCTGGATAATTTCTTTGAAGAAAGAGGCATCTCTCACAACTTCTCCTCAGTAAGAACTCCTCAGCAAAATGGTGTTGCTGAAAGAAGAAATCGTACTATCATTGAAGCAGCTCGCTCAATGCTCAGCGAATCGCATCTTCCCACACAGTTCTGGGCTGAAGTAGTTAATACAGCGTGCTTCACTCAAAATCGATCCCTGATAGTTAAACGATTTAAGAAGACCCCCTATGAATTATTTCATGGGAAAAGACCTACTTTGAAATATTTCCACATTTTTGGATGTAGATGTTACATTCTGAATGACAGAGATCATTTAGGTAAATTTGATCCAAAAGCTGACGATGGTATATTTCTTGGATACTCCTCTATATCTAAATCCTTCAGAGTCTTCAACAAAAGAAGACAACATGTTGAAGAATCCATGCACGTTAACTTTGATGAATCTCGTCCCATTCATACTTCACACTCTCATGATGATGATGAAGAATTGAATGCTTGGATGAGATCTCATTACGGGGAACCTGAAACATACTTCAGCAATCAAACTCCAGCTGAAGCAAGTGATGATGAAATCCCTGTAAACCCAACAAGTAATAATCATCCATCTTCAGGGATGAATGTTACTCCTCTAAATCAGATTCCTGTTGCTGATTCCTCTCTTGGAAATTCCTCTGTGAACAACCAAACCACTTCTGAAAATCAATCCCCTGAATTGATTCTAAATGAAGTACCTGTTGCTGAAACAAGTCCTATTCCAGAATCTGAAGAACATCTCGCTGAATCTATTGTTGATCTCTCTCCTCAACCACCAGCTCAGCGATGGACTGCAAATCATCCAATAAATCAGATTATTGGTGATCCCACTGCAGGTATCAAAACACGTAGAGGTACAGGTAATATCTGTCTTTATGTTAACTTCATCTCTCTCTCTGAACCTAAGAAGATAGATCAAGCTATCTCTGATCCTAGCTGGGTTTCAGCTATGCAAGAAGAACTAACTGAATTTCGTAGAAATAAAGTTTGAAATCTTGTTCCTAGACCCTCTGGTAAAACTGTCATAGGAACCAAATGGGTTTTCAGAAATAAGCTAGATGAAAACGGGACTATAATTCGCAATAAGGCTAGACTTGTTGCTCAAGGTTATAGACAGGAAGAAGGGATTGACTATGATGAAACCTTTGCACCTGTTGGTCGTTTAGAAGCCATAAGACTCTTTTTAGCTTATGCTGCCCATAAAGACTTCAAAGTTTTTCAAATGGATGTTAAAAGTGCTTTTCTAAATGGAAAACTCAGCGAGGAAGTTTCCTGGTTTCTCAGACCCTAACCATCCTGGTTATGTTTTTAAACTTGAAAAAGCTCTTTACGGGTTAAAACAAGCTCCTAGAGCATGGTATGATACCCTTTCTAAATTCCTTCTTAAAGAAAAATTTGTTCGTGGAAAAACTGACCAAACTCTGTTTTTAAGAAAATATAAAGGTCATACTATTCTCGCTCAGATATATGTTGATGACATTATCTTTGGTTCCACAAGACCCAAACTTTGCACTCGTTTCGCTGCAAGAATGCAAAAACAATATAAAATGAGTATGATGGGTGAACTAACATATTTTCTCGGCTTGCAGATTAAGCAATCTGACAAAGGAGTTTTTATCTGTCAAAGCAAATATGTTAAAGACATGCTGAATAAATTCGATATGAATCAATGCTCAGCGATGAAGACTCCTATGGCGCCTCCTCTTACATTAAACAAGGATCCCAATGGAAAACCAGTAAATGTCACTGCCTATCGAGGAATGATTGGGTCTCTGCTGTATCTTACAGCGAGTAGACCAGACATCACGTACGCTACCTGTCTCTGTGCTCGGTATCAAGCTGAACCGAAGGAATCCCATTTAATCGCTGTAAAGCGAATCTTTAGATATCTGAAAGGAACTCCAAATCTTGGTCTCTGGTATCCCAAAGGCTCATTATTCGATCTTATTGGTTACTCTGACAGTGATTTTGCAGGTTGTAAGATAGAAAGAAAGAGCACCACTGGTGGGTGTGAGCTACTAGGTGGAAAGTTAATAAGTTGGACAAGTAAAAAGCAAAACTCAGTGTTCACTTCCATCGCTGAAGCTGAGTGTAGCCGCTGGTAGTTGTTGTGCTCAAATCCTTTGGATGAGAAATCAACTAAGAGACTACAATCTCAAGCTCTCTAAGATACATATCTATTGTGATAGCACAAGTGCTATTGCAATTGCCAACAACCCTGTACTTCACTCCAAAACCAAGCACATAGAGATCCGATATCATTTTATCAGAGATCATGTGATGAATGGTGAGGTTGAGCTCCATTTTGTTCCTACTGAATATCAGGTCGCTAATCTTTTTACCAAGCCTCTTGATGAAACTAGATTCAATCTACTCATCAGCGAACTTGGTATGTTGAACACTGAATAATTTATTAATCAACGACCAACAAAGGATTACAAATAAAGCTTTCAAAACTTTCCATTCTCTGAACTCTGATTCAGCGATATCTAGGCCATCTCCTCAGGTATTATCTTCTAATTTTTTTAACACTCTTTGATATCTTTTCTCATCAAAGAATGTCTCTCTTAAAATTAAAACTCATCACTTAAAATCCTTTATTATTAGTGATGAAGATTTTTCTAAAATTATTAATGATAAACCTTCCTTATGGATAATTATCATTATAATCGTTTAAAAATAAAGAAAAGGACACGTCAGACCTTTTTCTGACACACGACGGACCGCGACGTTTCCATTCCAACTACTTTCTTGGAACGTGCGCCAGGTCATCATTTCTTTTTCAAAAAGCTAAAACCGTCGTTTAGCACTCCTTTCCTTCTCTATCCTCTTGCTATTTAAGCATTCTTTTTGACTTACTTTGCTCCTTCCGTTTTCATAACAATCCTCAAGGCAAAAGAAATTCTTCGAATCTTCAAGGTTTTCTCAAGAATACCAAGAACACGCTTGTGTGTGTTTTTCTTCTAAGAACTCAACTAAGGTTTGATCTAAACCTTATATTATGACTGGAAACATCTTGTTTCACCTCTTCTTCTCTTTAACTCTCTAAAAATAAAAATAAAGATAATCTGGATCAAAATTAAAAAGTTTTTCCTCTATAAAAACCTTGTTCTAAGTTCTTTCCTTAGAACAGAAGACTATTTTTTAAAACTTTAATCCAGTTATCTTAGCTTTTTATTATTGTTTATAACAAACATTTTGATATTGTTCATCAAAATATTTGTTTTCTTTGATCTTGCATTTGGTATTCTTTATACCAAACTCTTGTTTATACATTTATGTATAAAACCATGATTTACCTCTTTGGTGTTCCTATCTTTCCCACAGCAATGGCATCTGCAAGTAAAACTGCTGCAACCTCCTCTGCTGCTGAAGACACGACTCTGGTCGCTGCACCAACATGTCACTTCCCTCTGGAAAGAGCAGTCTTCAAGTCCTGCAACTACATCGCCTTGGTAGAAATCCCTGCAGACGGCCCCCAATTCACTGAAGGAGCTGCTTTCATCAAGGCATGCCCTCTGATGCATGTGTTTGTTCACAACCCGGTCGGCATCTCTTCCCATCTTCAAGCCTTGTGGTACATGGCTCACTGTACCATGCTGACAACTGACAAAGGAACCCAACTCCCTGCTATTGGGTTCAAAATTCCAGAACTAGGGTTCTTCTCCTTCACCGCTGGATTTCTCAGGAAGGCTCTGCGTCTCCCTGTACGCCCTAAGAACCAACAGTGGGGCGCTGAACCGACTAAGATGCAAATTGATGCATTTTTGGAATCCATTGGATACTCTTGGGAGAATCCCTCGTTGAAGACGGTGGGATCCAAGTTAGAGAAGAAAAGGCTCCCTGCTCGCTGGTAGTATATCTTCACTCAGGTGATCCAGTGCCTGGGGTCGAAGATTGGCTCTCATGATCAGGCAAGCAAGCACTTTCAAGACCTTGCTTACTCTCTCTGCACCGGCCACACCCTGAACTACGCGGATTACATCTTCATCGACATGGTCAGTCACATCAATGCCGCCACCAGACATCCTGTCATTCCTTATCCTCGCTTCTTCACGACCATAATGGAAGTGGCCTTAGGAGAAGAATACCCGAAGGTCGGCGATCACTCATTCTCTATCGTAGGGAAGAAGTCCCTGGACATTGAGGAACGTCCAGGTGATGCTCCTTTCACACCCTATATGCTACAGGTGATTGGCGCACCTCTTCCAGTGTCTATCTCGCTGTCAAACCCAACAGCGAGCAACCCATACACTGCTGGTATTAAGAGGAAACAACCAACTGATGGTCATAAAAAGACCATCGCAACCAAAGCAAAGAAGCCAAAGAAGCTGGTCTCTCAAAATACCACCCTCTCTGATTTCGGTGTTCTACCAACACCAACTGCAGCCACAACCACTTCAACGGTCTTTACATCCGTTGTTGCTTCTTCTTCGCCTACATCAACGGCGACTCCGATACCGAAGGTGTCTTAGCCGCCGCCGAAGCCGGGATCGTGTACTACTTCCACAGCCTTCTCTTCTACTTCTATCTCCTCTTCTTTGGTCCTCACCTCAGCAAATGACTCAGTGATAGTTGTCCCTATCTCTGATAATGCTGAAATGCACGCAATCCAAACCTCATTATTGTTCAGACAATCTGAGTTTTGGAAGGCCAAATTAAAAGGACCTCAGAGTATCTCTCTCAGATATTCTAAGACACTGGTCAGTGATCCTCTAGACACTACCTTTGCAAATGTAGTCCCTAAGAGTAATCCTCAAGATACTCTCAGGGGGTCAAATAAAATTTTTCATCCTTCTTCTAATTCGGATATATTTTTGGCATCTTTATCTATGTCATCATCAGGTGTCGCTTCTGTTCCTACCTCAGCGACGACAACCACCACCACCAGCGCTCCTCCCATCAGCAAGGATAAGGGAAAATCTCCTCAGGGCCATCTCTCTGCCGCAAAGCTCAGAGAGGTTAAGCAAGAGATGGCTGCTCCCAAGCTTCCCACAGTCACCGAGCTGCCTCCCATTGTCCTTCCCAACCCCACATTCCTTACAATTGACTATCTGGTCAAAGAATGTGCTCTCACAAGGGCTAGGGTGGACAACCTTCAGACATCGGCCAAGCTTATCTTCAAAAGGATCGTTGGTACACCAGCGATCAAGACGAATGTCAGCAACCTGATATCTGATGTGTTCGGCCTGAAGGAAGATAACAGGGCCTTCCATCAGACCCTGACAAGCTTGGAGCAGAAGGTTAATGCTCAAGCAATCGTCCTTGAGTCTATTCAAAAGACTCAGTCCGACATGATGCAGATGCTTACAAAGCTCTCTGAGGCAAGTTCCTCGTCTTTCAACGCTGCTGATCGGAAGACGCTTCAAGAGACTGACGAGAAGCTGAAGGACGTTCAGACAAACGTTCGCACTCTGATGGTGCATTGTCTACCTCCTGATAACATTGAGGGGGAGAGATGTGCCAAAGAGTTCGCTAATGAACTCATCTCCGAGCATAACAAGAGGTTCCCTGAAGAGAGAATCTCTCCTTACATTCAGCGGCCTGAAGGTGAAGCTGCCTTCGAAGCAAGAAGAATAAGGGTGCCTGAAGCTGAACCCATTGAAGCCGGACCAACACCGTGGATTATTTACTACACTATTTTCAAGATTTATTAAATTTTAATTTCTTTATTTTAGAAAATATTGACTTCTTAAAACAACTAGACACTTATGACGAGGACGTATGTCTGGTAGATAGTGCATCAACACACACAATCCTCAAGAAAATGAGTTATTTTTCTCATTTAACTACACAAAAAGCAAATATCAACACAATATCCAGAAGTGTAGAGATAATTGAAGGTTTTGGAAAATCACATGTGCTATTACCGGGCAGAACTAATTTGAAAATTGAAAGTGCACTTTATTCCACCAAGTCTCAAAGAAATCTACTGAATTTTAAGGATATCCGTAAGAATGGATACCATATTGAGACTACAAGTAAAGGACACTCTGAATACATTCACATTACAAACATGATGACAGGAAACAAACAAGTGTTGAAAAAATTGCTTGCGTTTTCAATGACACTCTAAAATAAGTGCAATTGAATCAAATGTGGTCATAAACTAGAAGTTTATGAACCAGGAAAACTTTATTCTTTGGCATGACCGGTTGGGCCATCCGGCTCAGTAATGATGCGAAAAATAATAGAACAATCATGTAGGCATACTTTGAAAAACCAGAAGATTCTTCAAGTTAATGATATTAATTGTGTTGCTTGTTCATAAGGAAAACTAATCACTCGCCCAGCACCAGCTAAATTAGGGTTTGAATCCCTCAATTTTCTGGAAAGGATACAAGGGGATATATGTGGGCCAATACACCCCTCTTGTGGACCATTTAGATATTTTATGGTTTTAATTGATGCATCAACCAAATGGTCACATGTGTGCTTATTATCAAGTCACAATCTGGCGTATGCGCGATTACTTGCTGTAACACACCGGAATTTTCGTTGCTATCTTTCATCGTGGGTCCGTATTTAAATATTAGTTCTTTAAGGTTTAAATTGAGCTCCTTTGAATACTCTTAAGTGTTGTAGTATTTGCGTTTCAAAACTCAAGGTAAAGTTTGGTTAAGGAGGAAAAAAATGGGTCAAGCTGGTTACGAAGTGGGTTAGGAACTGAAACTAGCTTCATAACTAGCCCTAAGTATTTATGCTTCACGTGGGTTGCAATGCCAGTTAGGAAAATGTAACCAACTTCATAACTAGCCCTAAGCTTTTATGCTTCGCGTGGGTTGCAATGCCAGTTACGAAAATGTAACCGACTTCATAACTAGCCCTAAGCTATTTTTCTCCGCGTGGGTTACAACGCTAGTTACGAAAACATAACCAACTTCATAACTGGCGTCAGCCTCTGTTCAACGTTTTTAAAGACCTAAAATCGGGATCTTTCTCATTTGAACCATATCTTTCTCAATAATGCTCCGATTTGGGTGATTCAAGTTGCTATGGACTCGTCTCTTGAAGCTCTACAACATGGAAACAAGTATGGCTAGAGGCTATTGGTTGATTTTGGAGTTCATAGAAGTGAAGGTAAGATCTTAATCTTTGAATCTTGAATCTAGGGTTTGGGTCCTTCCACCAACAACTCTCATTCTCTCTTGTGTTCGTTCTTGTGTATGTTTTGGAGGTTATATAGGTGTTCTTGAAAGACTTACACCATGGATCTAGAGTTGTAGCTCGAGGATATAAAGTCTTCACCGAATGGAACTCGGTATTGGGGTTGTTTTGCTAGAATTGCAATTTTTGAAATTTATATCTCAAGAGAATTTAAATTTGAAACTAACCTTGTTTCGTGGTTTCCGAGAAATGTACACATATCGTTTTTACGAGTTTTGAGAAATTATTTGGTGTACGTGAGTTTTTGGTCCAGTTGGAAATGCATGAACTACCGTATCTCCTACGGTTGTTTACGTGTCCCATTGGAATTTTGGGTGCATGGTGTTCATGAGTTAATTTTGAGTTTTGGAATTTTGTAGACTCGTTTTACTGTTGGTGTTGCGTATGAGGGTTATTGAGAATTTTATTCTGCGTCATTTATTTTGGCATAAATATTTTAATGGCGTCCAAATATAGAGTTTCCCTCGTCCTTGTTTTAGTTTTTTTTTTGGATCGTTTGTTGCATGGAATTTGCATATTTTTTTTAGGTTTAACTTTCTTTATAATGTGTAGCCACATTTTATAAAGAGCACACATACATTGTTATTTGGCTTTAAGTTTACATCCAATCCGAATCAGATCTTGGTATGATCAAATCACATGCATTTCTCGATTGCTAATTTTGAGGAAATAAATTGACGCATGCTATCTTTATTGGGGTACTTTACTCCATATCGTTTTATGATCAAAAGTGGAATTCTGGAAAGGTCGGTACAAACATTTAGTTGCACAGGATTTTAGTGCATGTTTTTATTATACATACATGACATCATTGAGTGTGTGTCAAGACTACCATGGTTCATTTTAAAAGTTTACTAATTGTATTATCATTGTTGTCATCATTAGTTTGAATACATAGCTTTTAAATTGATTTGTAAATTGATGTTCTAGTCATTTTTCACGATTACCTGATTGTAGTAAAAATCTTTGGACATGCGTACAATTGGTTATAAAGATTTTATGTTTGTTAAATCTTTGATAAATAAAATTGGCATATTTGCTTAGACATATGTTGGCCTTGAACTCATTAGGAAACTTTGGAAGTAAGTACAATTTGGTGGTGGGATTAGTATTTAAAGACTAAAGGAGTCTTTGCGAATTGAAGTGTCGGGTGACCCGACTTGTGGCCCGTTTTGGATTTTGGGGTTCCCTAAAAAAAGGGTCGGTTCGAGCTTGATCGATTGAGGTATTAGATTTATGAATCATCCGGCCATTTAAGTAACGATATTTTGTTTCAACGATCTTCGGGTTAAAGTCTTGTGTGATGGCTTGCTTCTGATTGGTTTAGTATTGGTGGGGAGTCAGGCGACATCATTCTAAATATTAGTGGTGTAACGACTTGATAAGTCAACATGAATAAAGAAGATTATGTGGTATAGTCATTTTGCGATCATAGGAGTCAACTATTGGTCCTGAGGTCAAGGACTATAAGAGTACCTAGGTTGCTTCAGTTGAACCTCCGGAAAATTTTGCAAGTTATAAGTGGTAAATTTGAGGAGGTTAGATTTGGTATCCAGTGACGAATGGATTTGACCAACGGTGTTACTAAGAAAGTTTGAGAGTACTTTGGAATTTTGTGTTTGGTGAAAGTTTGGGTCTGGATTTTACGGTTGCGTTGAATTGGACCGAATTTTTGAATAAGAGTTTCGTCATGGAAGGGATGATAAATCTTGTATGATATTGAATACTGGAGAACTTTAGTAAGAAGGTTAAGGCAGTCATTGAGTGGAAGTCGCTTTATCGAGGAGACTTTGATTGTCGAGGTATAAGATTTACCGTGGGCGTCAACAGATGGTATATTTTGGGATATTGTGCAGCATTCCCTTACCACCCGGGTAAGGTCGACGTTGTAACGAGTACTCCAATTTGAAAGATGTATGTGTGGTTTTGTTCAAATTAAGTTTTGGGAATATTATCGAAGGGTTGATTACATATGGGAAGCGTATTCTAGTTGGCAATAGTTGTTAGAAAGTGCTAAGAGTAAATTCATTTATGGCAATTTTTGCGGAATTGAGAAGTTGAAATCAATAGTTACCCTTGAGATAGTATGAATCACTTAAGGTTGGGAGCCAATTACGATCGTATTGCTATAAAGTTTTCCAACAATGCTCAAGGTTCACCCTGATGGTGGTGTAGCATGTTAAGTCAAGGACTGGATGTGGGAATCAACGTGTAAATCGTCATTATAGTCTCGATAAAAGATCTTTGAACTCCTTTTAGAGTTGATTCATTTTAGTGGCACTCTCTTGTGAAGGGAACCATTCGGTTTCTAAAATAAGGTTATTTGGATGTTTGGTTGTTGATAGATTTCGAGGATGAAATCTCTTTTAAGGTTGGGAGGATTGTAACACACCGGAATTTTCGTTGCTATCTTTCATCGTGGGTCCGTATTTAAATATTAGTTCTTTAAGGTTTAAATTGAGCTCCTTTGAATACTCTTAAGTGTTGTAGTATTTGCGTTTCAAAACTCAAGGTAAAGTTTGGTTAAGGAGGAAAAAAATGGGTCAACCTGGTTACGAAGTGGGTTAGGAATCGAAACTAACTTCATAACTAGCCCTAAGCTTTTATGCTTCGCGTGGGTTGCAATGCCAGTTACGAAAATGTAACCAACTTCATAACTAGCCCTAAGCTTTTATGCTTCGCGTGGGTTGCAATGCCAGTTACGAAAATGTAACCAACTTCATAACTAACCCTAAGCTATTTTTCTCCGCGTGGGTTACAAAGCCAGTTACGAAAACGGAACCAACTTCATAACTGGCGTCAGCCTCTGTTCAGCGTTTTTAAAGACCAAAACTCGGGATCTTTCTCATTTGAACCATATCTTTCTCAATAATGCTCTGATTTGGGTGATTCAAATTGCTATGGATTCGTCTCTTGAAGCTCTATAACATGGAAACAAGTATGGCTAGAGGCTATTGGTTGATTTTGGAGTTCATAGAAGTGAAGGTAAGATCTTAATCCTTGAATCTTGAATCTAGGGTTTGGGTCCTTCCACCAACAACTCTCATTCTCTCTTGCGTTCATTCTTGTGTATGTTTTGGAGGTTATATAGGTGTTCTTGAAAGACTTACACCATGGATCTAGAGTTGTAGCTCGAGGATATAAAGTCTTCACCGAATGGAACTCGGTATTGGGGTAAAACCTAGATTTAGCCTAAATCTAGCAAGGTGAGTTCAAGATACTTTGTGAAAACTTTGTACATGCCAAAAACGTTCATTTTGAAGTATTAACATGTTTTACTTATTATTAGTAAAATGCTTGGGTATTTGGGTAAGTTTGCATATTTGATATAAAATGATTTATAAAATCATGTATGAGGCTTATACTTGGGTTTATGACATTTTGACAAATAAAGTACAAGTGTGGGTTGTTTGGATGATGAAAACCATTTGGTTATATTTGCATCTTTAAAATATTGGATTTATAAATCGTTGAAAAATACATGCTAATGCATTATGAGTCGTTTTGTAAATACATGAATACGATCTCATTGGGAAAATGGTTTGTCTCAACAAATGTTTTGAGTAATTAAGTGTTGAGTTATAGAGCATTTGCTCGACTTTGACTAAAAAGAGGCTCATGAACATTTGTCCGATTTGAATAATATTTTACATGCATTGGTGTACGTTGGTCATTCGTTTGGAGTCATGTAAATTAGACTACTATGTTATGGATCCATAGGCATAAGAGTCGGTATTTTTATGTCGTGAAGGATAGTATGAAACCACTTCTAAATTGGAAATAGACATTGTGATAAATTGTGTAATTTCCTAACTATCCTTTCACTCTCTCGGAATATGCATTGTGGATTTTTGCGTGCAATTCTTGAGGCTAGAGCTAATGGGTGCAAATGATAAATAAACTGGAATTTAGTTGATGTCAATGGCTATCAGACCTTTATGCACCGCTCTATAATATTGGTTTCTTAAGGCTAGAGCTAATGGGTACAAATGACAAATAAACTAGGATTTGGTTGATGTCAATGGCTACCAGACCTTTATGTACCGCTCTATAACATTGCTTTCTTGAGGCTTGAGCTAATGGGTACAAATGACAAATAAACTAGGATTTGGTTTTTATAAAAGAACAACACTAAAATAAAGCATTATGAGACGTAGAAATAGAAGCTAACGATGATTGGGTTGGCTTAGTCTTGAATTTCATTAATGGTGAGCATTTGTTATTTAAAATACTTTAATCCTCTACCGAGGTGGAAAAGTCTTTCTAAAACAGATCCGCACCTACTTTCGTATGATGCAAAATTAGAAAAAGAAGCATTTAGATAAAACAAATATTTTCTCATCTTACGACCCTAACTATTTTCATGTTAGGATCGTATTCATTAACCAATTCGGTCTAAGTCGAGAATCAAACTTTCGTTTATATTTTCAACTAAACAAATTAACTAAACATTATATTAAAACCAATTAATCACAAAGCAACTTTCGTTGGTTGAAATCAATCAAGTAAAATCTAATATTCGTTTTAAAAACAATTGATTAATCCCAAAATTTTTACCCAAGACAACAAACCCAATCAAACGAAAGTTATACTACAAACATAAAAATAAATCTAATGAAAGCAGTAAAATTGAAGTAAGAAAACTATAAGAATCGATCCAAGAGTGTCACTCTCCCAGATTCAATTCTTAACTTAAGAAAACAATAAAATGAATTTTAAGAACAATGCATAAATAAGTAGAGGGAAGAGAAACAAAGAAAGAAACATTAACAATTAATTGAAACATAAAAATAACAAAATATGGAGAGAATGAAACGTTACAACAAATGTCAAATGTCGAACGTGAATCTGTCACATTCCGTCTTCATCTTTGATCTGTCAAAAAGTTTCATCTTCATCCCATCTTCATCGGTTTAAGGGAAAGGAGAAAACATAAATCAAAACTAGCCTAAATCTAAACCTAAACTAAAACCTATAAAGATTGAATAGAAGAAAAAGAAAGAAATTAAAATCTAAAAAACCTAAAAGAAGAAAAAAAAAAAAAAAAAAAACGGCAATAGCCGTGGTTAGGGAGAAGAGAAGAGGAAGTTTTTTTTTAAAACCTGAAAAACAAAATAAATTTTATAAAGAAAACTTTCCAAACAGCCCCTTCATCTTTGCAGCACTTTTCAAAATCAACCCTTCAGATTTCTATTCCTTCTAAATTTGTTTTGCTGAATTTTATTTCTCTAAATTTGGTCCAACCTTATCATTTTTCTTTAATTGCTCCATCACATGAGGTTGATCAAATGCTTTAAAATCCATCTTCATCCATGTCCGTGATTTCGATATAAAATACCTGTCAAAACCCGATAAAACCACAAAATACGAATGTAATATCCCCAATCCATAATTATACGGAAATTAACTAAAAATATAAGAAAATCTACGTGGAAATAATTAAACTAAAGGCAAGATGCAATTATAAACTAATATGAATGCATGTAAAAAATACACTTAACAATGTACCGCTCTATAACATTGCTTTCTTGAGGTTTGAGCTAATGGGTACAAATGACAAATAAACTGGGATTTGGTTGATGTCAATGGCTACCAGACCTTTATGTGCCGCTCTATAACATTGGTCTGTGGCCTACCTTGTTTTCCGTCACGACCAGTGGTGAATCGGGTCTCCCCCGTCATCTTCGAATGTTTTAAATCCTATCAAAAATAAGTGTGGGTTAATGGTTTATAAATATGGTCAACGCTATGTTTCTATCTTTAGGTTTATGAACTTATTCATGGTCGTGTGAGTATTTCTAGTTAAAGCTTTCACTTCTAATGTCATTTTGGTTTAAAGCTTTTATTTATGGAATTATTGTATTTGGGGAAAGATGTTGCTTTTATAATAGGGTTATTTACTTTGAGAATTATATTTTATCAAGCAAATCTTTTGGTTTCAAATCAATTATAAATATGTTATAAAACTCTTGAGCTCACTAGGCATTAAGCCTAACCTTTTTTCTTTGTCGGCATGTGCATCAGGTAATCGTTGGGGTGGATACTAACGACACGTGTGGACTTGAGTGCTAGGAAATGACACGATAAAGATTAGACTCTTGGTGACGTTTTCCGCATTCGGAGATAGCGACTCTTATTGGTTTAGTAACACCCAACCATATGTAGGTCTTGTATAAAACTTGATTTGTTTGTTGTAGAGGTTTATTACTAATTGTGGTTTGAGGAAAGTTATATATTGATGTAATATTAGAAATTTTAAATTAGTCGCTCTTTCCAGATTTGAGGGTGTTACACTTGCCCAACTAATACGATTGAGAGCAAATTTTCCAGATTATCCTATTAAAACAACTCATTTAGACAATGCTGGTGAATTCACATCCCAAATATTTAATGATTATTGCATGTCTATTGGGATAAAAGTTGTGTATCCTGTAGCTTATGTTTATACATAAAATGGATTTGCTGAATCGCTTATCAAGCGACTACAAATGATAGCCAGGCCAATGATTATGAAAGCTAAACTACCAGTTTCCGCCTGGGGCCACGCTATCTTACATGCAGCAACACTAATTCGCATCAGGCTAACAAGTTATAATGCCTCCTCCCCTTTAAAAATGGTTTTTGGTCAGGAACATAATATTTCCCATCTAAGGATTTTCGGGTGTGCGGTTTATGTCACAATTAATCCACCACAACGCACAAATATGGGACCTCAAAGGAGATTGGGAATATATGTCGGATACGAATTAGTATCTATAATCAAATATTTAGAGCCATTAACGGGGGATTTATTCACGGCTCGATTTGATGATTGTCTTTTTAATGAATCAGAATTCCCAACATTAGGGGGAGGGACTAAACAGCTGGAAAATCAAAGTAAAATAAGCTGGAGTGAATTATCATTATCTCATCTTGATCCTCGAACTAGAAGTTCGAAAGATAATTCACTTGCAAGGACTTGCAAATCAGTTACCAGACACATTCACTGACCCAAAGAGAGTGACAAAGTCACATGTGCCAGCTGCTAACGCACCAGTCAAAATTGATATCCCAAAAGGGCAAGACAACTTGAGTAATGAGTCTAAAGCATGCCAGAAGCGTGGTAGACCAATCGGTTCCAAAGATAAAAATCCTCGAAAGAAAAAGGGAGCTAGCAACCAAGATGGTCAAAACGAGGAAAAAGAAACGCCTGAAGAGTCTCCTGATGAGACACTAGACATGATGGTTCCAGAAGAACCTCAGGTACCTGAAAATGAAGAGATCTCAATAAATTATATCATGTCTAGACAAAAATGAAACCGATGTCGATGATACTTTCGCATATAATATAGCGCTAAATGTGATTGAAAATGAGGAGGATCAAGAACCAAAATTTGTCAAGGAATGCATGCACAGAAAAGATTGGCCAAAATCGGAAGACGCAATACAGGCAGAATTGGACTCACTAATGAAACGGGAAGTTTTTGGATCAGTTGTACACCCGAGGGTATAAAACCCGTCGGATATAAATGGGTCTTCATAAGAAAACGTAATGAGAAAAATGAAATTGTGAGATATTAAAGCACGGCTAGTCGCACAAGGATTCTCACAAAGACCCGGAATTGATTATGAGGAGACTTATTCTCCCGTGGTGGATGCAACTACTTTCCGATACCTTATAAGTCTGGTAATACAAGAAGGTATTGATATACGTCTAATGGATGTTGTGACAGCTTATTTATACGGGTCACTTGACATCGATATTTACATGAAACTCCCTGAAGGATTGAAATTGCCTGAATCATCCAAAGTAAGTTCTCGAGAACATTGCTCGATTAAGTTAAATAAATCATTATATGGTTTGAAACAATCAGGGCGTATGTGGTACAATCACCTTAGCGAATATTTGCTGAAAGAAGGTTATAAGAATGATTCGATTTGCCTGTGTATCTTTATAAAGAGATCTGGACCCGAGTATGTCATAATTGTCGTGTATGTAGATGATTTAAATATAATAGGGACTCCCGGTTAGCTCCCTCGGGCAATAGAATATTTGAAAAAGGGTTTTGAACTGAAAGATCTTGGAAAGACAAAGTTTTGTCTAGGGCTACAAATCGAACATCTTAAAGATGGAATTCTTGTGCATCAAGAAACTTACATAGAAAAGGTGTTGAAAAGGTTTTATATGGATAAATCACATCCAGTGAGCACACCCATGGTTGTGAGGTCTCTTGATGTTGAGAAAGACCCTTTTCGACCTCCAACAAATAATGAGGATATCCTTGGTCCTGAAGTACCATATCTAAGTGCGATTGGGGCACTAATGTTTTTCGTCGTGCATACGAGACCGGATATATCATTTTCTTTGAATCTATTAGCGAGATATAGTTCGTGTCCAACAAGGAGGCACTGGAATGGATTAAAGCAAATCTTTCGATATCTCCAAGGTACCAAAGATATGGGTCTATACTTCACTAATCAATCAAAGGCAAGTTTAATTGGTTTTGCAGATGCTGGATACTTGTCAGATCCCCATATCGGTCGATCATAAACCGGATATGTATTCACTATTGGTGGAACGACGATTTCATGGCGCTCCACGAAACAGACTATAACAGCCACTTCGTCGGATCATGCCGAGATCATAGCTATCCACGAAGCTAGTAGGGAATGTGTTTGGTTGAGAAATGTAATACAACATGTTCGAGGATCTTGGGGTCTTATTTCAGATAAAGAGTTACCAACGGTATTATATGAAGATAATGCGGCATGTATTGCTCAACTCAAGGAAGGTGACATTAAAGGAGACAGGACCAAGCATATACTTCCAAAGTTCTTCTTCACACATGATTTGCAGAAAAGCGGCGACATCAATGTTCAACAAGTTCGTTCATGTGAGAACCTAGCTGATATATTCACCAAGTCCTTTCCGAATTCAACGTTTCGAAGACTGGTTCATGATATTGGGATGTGACGACTTGAAGAACTCAAGTGATGTGATTATCAGGGGGAGAAAAAATGCGTTGCACTCTTTTTCCCTTGATCATGGTTTTGTCCCAACTGGGTTTTCCTGACAAGGTTTTTAATGAGGCAACAACCCCAAGCGTATTTGGAGTAACTATGTACTATTTTTCCCTTCCCTAAGTTTTTTTCCCACTGAGTTTTACTTAGTAAGGTTTTTAACGAGGCATAGTGCTCTTAATTGACATCCAAGGGGGAGTGTTATGGAAATAAATATACATGGAATGGATGTCAATCCCTTTATTATCGATAAGTATATGTATTTGATATGTATTATATCTCTTAGAGACTAATCCATCTATGACTATATATATGCATTGCATAATGAATAAAAAACAAGCTTTTTGGCTCTTATCTTTCTCTCTCTCGATTCTTCTTATCGTTATATTTATAACAATTTCTAAAAAATATGTTTAAAAGTTATCATTTTATAAAAAGTTTGTTGAAAATAGTATAAATATGTTTAAAAATTAGTTAATGTATTGAATATTTAAATAATATAATTAATGTTAATTTCTTCAAAATGAAGATGCTATTGAAGATGAGTGCATATTTTTTTAGAGATTTTGATTTTTTAAATCTTTATTTTGAAGAATTTAGAAATGCTGCTATTACATAAATTTCTCTAACAATTCTTTTAACATACTACATTAAATTACATTTTACTCCAAAAGTTAGAAGATCCCAATACATTAGACAAGGGTAAAGCAGTCAATTCCTAGAAATTTTGATCAACATGACCCATGAAACCAGAAACCATATATAAAATCTAAAAAAAGAAAAAGCAGATGATGATAATGACGTAGAAAAAGTCAAAAAAAAGAAGACAAATATTCCACGAGTTTGACTTTTTAGTGGATTGAAGCAGTGGCAGTTACGTAATAAGCGACAGAAAAGAGGCTATGAACGAAACATAATATCCCTCCGATTGAAAGGAAATGATGGTGCGATAGTCCACATGAAGCATTTGATTTGTGGTTTGCTTTTGTACCAATCACTAGCATCCCCAATCCAACGGCCAAGATTACCCTGATCCATATCAAAACAAAATCATCATCTACCAAAAGCTTATTGGTATATATAGCTAAAGTTATGCAGAAAGTTATCTGATTTAATGAAACTGGTTGATTATAACACTATAAGAAAAATGATTTTTATCCAGGGAAATTTCCTTGAGTGGTTACCACGGATCATCCAGGAAACACTAATGGTTTCGGTAAAATTCGATGTTTACAACAAAATACCAACGGATTACCGATGAATTTCCTGGGTAATCTGTCATTTATTTGATTTACCCACCAACTTTTATGACGGTATTGTGACGAATCACCCTTTAACGAATATAGAGATATTTTTCAAACAGTGACTATTTGACTAAAAAAATGACACTAACATAATTCGAACTCGAGTCTGAGGTAGAAAAAAAAGACTTACAAACCAACTCTAGCAAAGAAAAATTGTTCTTGTTGTAGTTTTAAAATATACACAGTAGCATATAACAAATTAATACGGTTATACCTTTCACGAACCTAATTTTTTTTTTACCTTCGATGGAGGAATAATATAGTGGCACCAAGCTAGGTTTGTCCATGATGGAACTGACTCGATCTGACCTAATCATATATTATATTCGATTTAATTGGTCGTCCAGTATTACTTGAAATCCGATATTTGATGGATGATTAGATCGGATCACACAGGATCAGATCCAACGTACTAAATTCATTAGATATTTCAACCAATGAACAACTATAAGTCAAGCAAATATTTGATAACCCTACTTTTTTTAGAGTTTAATAATTCAAACCACCAATACTAGTGAAGAGTGTGTGCAAGTTTGGTTTACGTTTATTATATACTTCAAAGCAAAATCACCATCTAGATATTGAAAGAGAATGTTTAAATATATGTTTTCAAATTAATTATTAGAATTTAAAGTGTTAGAATATGATTTTAAATAGTTAAATAATTCTATGTTTACTTTTAAAATCGGTTTAGACTCTATTTCAAATGCTCTAAAAATGCGTTTTTCGAAATGACTGACACATACATAATTGATGTATTCTTATTTTGAACTTTCTTCTATAGAACTGTATCATCTAATAAAAAAGTCAAATTTATCTGATAAAACAAACTTTATTTCAGAATTAAACAAACTTTATTTTATTTTCATTCTAAAATTTGAAAATAGTGAATCTTTACCTATAGTTTGGAAAACCATGATTTAAAACTTCTCATTTTAAAGAATCAAAATGGAATCAATTTTAGCTTCATTTATGTTTTAAAGAACATGATCCCTTTAAGTAAAACATTCTAATTAATGATTTTCTAGAATAAGAATGAAAAAAAAAGTTTTTTTTTCTATTTTGATGTAATTTATCTGATAAAAATGTCCAATATTTCGTATGGATGGATACTTTTGACCCATCTAAATTTGTATATTTATGGAAGTAAACATATTTTTCTAATCCCTGAATTTTTTTTTATAACAACTGCAAATTCGTTGCAAAATGATTTTGTAACGGATTTGAAAGAGAGATTAGAGGAGGAGAAATATATACCATGTAAAGAAGAGGGATAGCAATGACAATTGTCTCCCAAGAGAAGCTTTTGGGATCTCATCATGGTTACAAACAGTGCAACCACTTAGCAAATTAGCCAACACATGGGCTGCAATCAATAACACAATGGCACCCAACCCTAGCCTAAAGGCTTCTTGGCTTGGTTCTTTGCATTCAAATAACCACAACCTCAAATGCTTCTCCTGTTCATCAGACAAACAATCACATTCTTCATCAAAAAAACCCAAATTCATTTGTCAAATGAAAAAAATAATTAAACCCTTTAAATGACTCAAATAGTTAGAACACAGTTTTATATGTTATGGATCACTGGTTTGAGTCTTGTAAGACCACTCGAGGTTTTTCTCCCTATTCACTTCACACTACTAGAAAATTGAGTATTTTCAACGGAAAATGTCTTGAAAATTTTTCTACGAATTTTAGAGGGATTATTGACAGAACATAAATTTTCTACAAATTTTCAACGAATTTCTGTTGAAAATCTCTTACCACATGCATTTTCAACCATTTTTTTACGAGACATTCTGTTGAAATTTTTTTGGTTGAAAATGCATCTTTGTGAGAAATTTTCAACGGAAATTCATAGAAAATTCGTAAAAAATTTATGTTATGTCAATAATCCCTCTAAAATTCGTAGAAAATTTTCAACGACATTTTCCGTTGAAAATACTCAATTTTCTAGTAATGTCAAGGGTTTCTGGGATTGGTCAAGATTTGCAGAAGTTCACCAGAACTGATCACACGGTTATCTGAAAAAAATAAAACAAGTATCAAACCTGGTTTTGGGCTGCTTCGGCTCTAATACCGAGGATGCCTGCAGTTATGTCGAACGCGATGATGACAAGGCAAACGAACGCACCGACTCCTTTGTTAGGCATTGTGACAAAAGATTTTAGCAAGAAAATGGTAGGGATTGATGGGTGTTTTGAAAGTGAAGTTGATTTTGGTTATATGGGGTTCATGTGGAAGGGGAAAAGGTTGTTTTTTGGAATAGCTTTTGTGAAGGGTTTTTGCATGCTTTGTAGTGCTTTTTATGACACTTTTTTTTTTTCACTTAGGGATTCTTTGGAAGGGTAACAAGAAAAGTAGGGTATAAACCAGCTAACCACCAAGTGGGAATGTCTCTTTAGAGAATCTAATACCTTCTTTCAATGCCGAATACATACACACACATACATACATACACACATATATATACACATATATATATATACACACTGTCTTTCTTAAAAATTATACAAACCAATTATAACCGTCTATCTAGTCTAATATAAGCATTGATTATAATTACTAAACTGTAATCACCTTCCATAAATAAACAAATCATAATAATAAACTTTCATCATTTTCTTAAATGTCTCAATTGATTGGTTTGTACTGTGCACATGATATGGTTTGTATTTGAAACTCACTCTCTCTCTCTCTATATATATATATATATACACACACACACCCACATACATATCATGGTGATTTCAAATACAAACCATGTAATTCATACAAACTGTACAAACCATTATATTATAAAATGATCAAGATATTTAAAGACAATTATCATGATTTACTAATTGTGATTGAGATATATATGAAAGATGATACAATTCATTCATTATGATCATGACTTTGGATTAAGAAACAAATTATGTCAGATATTTATCATAGCACATGAACAGTTAAGATTGATTTATAAAGTTTATTAGAATAGCATGATTTGTAAATGAAACTTTCTCCGCATAGATATAGGCTCGTTCATTTAGAAATTATTTAAAGAGTAGAAACTTTGGAAACCAAGGGGAAAATCAATATAAAATTAAAAAAATCATAATTTTTTTTTCTTCAAATGTTATGATTATAAAATATTGTTTTACATATTTTGCGTTTATAGGAAAAAATGTTATATATGAAAAAAAAACGTCGGTTTACTTTCACATAGGAAACAAAATTCATATGGTGAAAAATAAATAAGTAAACCATCATTTTTTTTAAATGTAATATTTTTTTCCTATGAACACAAACATATGTGAAATAATATCTAAAATCATAACATTTGATGTAAAAAAATATTATGAAAAAGTTTATTTTATATTTGTTTTCCTCTCACTACGAAACGAAAAACTTTTACATACGGTCAGTTCCTTGGAAAATCTGTTGTTAAATAGTGTTTCCTCATAAAATCGTCACAATATTTGGTTGCTAAATTGCTGGTAAGTAATTCAAATTATTAACAGATTACCCAGGGATTCTTTGGGTGATCCGTTGGTATTTTCTCGAAACACATCGGATTTTACTGAACTACTGGTATTTTCTGGGTGATCCGTGGGTAATCACCGACGGAAATTTCTCTGGGTACGTAATTTTTGTTGGTGAAAGTCATTTGTTTTGGAGTGTCTTGTTTTCCAAAGTTTCTACTCTTTAAAAAGTTTCTAAAAGATTGTCCCTATATACACATATGTAGGAACTATCTCGTACACAAAGCACGGTGATATGGATGTAAATAAACGGAACTTTGATGACAATGTTGTAAGTGAGGTCGAAGGTTCACGTAAGTTTACACATTTTAACATTCATACATAGGTTAACATATGGTATCAAAACAATTGCTAAAACAAATTTTGAAAGCTTTCATTTTTTTGGACAAAAAGTTGATTACCGATAACTATTATGACCGGCTTTATACGAAATCTGCCTTCAAGGACACCAATGTGAAGGGTATTTTAAGACTTACTTAGCAGCTGAGGCTAGCAGAGGGGATTGGGATCGAACCCAGGACCTGTTATGTATTTAATTTACGTAAAGTCTCTCCACCCTTTCGTCAACTGAGCTACCCGCCAAAAGCTCTCATTAATAAGTCAATCTTCTTGTGTGATCATGTTAATCATAGTGTGATCCTAACAATGTTGTATAGCATGATATGCTGAATCATATCTTGTGTATTAATTGTATAGATATAGGCTCATCATTGGATGTTAATAATGTTATCTTAAGTATTAATTTTATAGATATTAATCAACTGTTATATGAAGTCATATATTCTTGTAAGAAAGACTCGAGGGAAATTATATCTTACAAAAATGTTAGACATAAATCAACTTATGGTAACATGCATAATAAACTAAAAATACATGAAATATAAATTTTATCACTAAGTTAATAGATATTAATATACATAATCATATATTAAATGAAGATGCTAGCATAGACATACATACAAATATATTCACAAACTTTAACATGAGCATTCGTCCACAAAATCAATCCCGATCATGTCCCCGTATACGGAGAACACCTCTTGTTCAAAAAAAAGTGCATGATCAATGCCCTTGAATCAAATACACTGGAAAAGGATGGACTGTTGATTGAGTTTTTATGGAATCAATATATATATATATATATATCACTACTAGAAAATTGAGTGTTTTCAACAGAACTTTTTCAACGAAAAATGTCGTTGAAAATTTTCTACGAATTTTAGAGAGATTATTGACAGAAGATAAATTTTCTACAAATTTTCAACGAATTTTCGTTGAAAATCTCTCACAAACATGCATTTCCAACCAAAAAATTTTTGACGAGACATTCCGTTGGAATTTTTTTGGTTGAAAATGCATGTTTGTGAGAGATTTTCATCAGAAATTCGTTGAAAATTCGTTGAAAATTTATGTTCTGTCAATAATCCCTCTAAAATTCGTAAAACATTTCAACGACATTTTCCGTTAAGGTAATTCCGTTGAAAATACTCAATTTTCTAGTAGTGTATATATATATATAGGCTGGTTTAAATACAAACCAGTTAAATGTTACAAACTATATAAACTCGTATAAATCAATATAAAAATAGTTTTTTCATGATTTTTTTTCATCAAATGCTATGATTTAAGATATTATTACACATATGTTTGTTTCACCTTGTGAAAAAATTACATGTGCAATTTTTACATTATGAAACAAATACATGCGAAACTTTTGCATAAAAAATATATGAGAAACTTTCAACTTATAAAAACAAATACATGTGAAACTTTTACATTATGAAAAAACATATGTATAATAATATATTAAATTATAGCATTTCATGAAGAAAATTATTTTTATACGGATTTGTACGAGTTTGTATAGTTTATAAAACTTAACTAGTTTATAATTGAAACTCTCTCTCTCTCTCTCTCTCTATATATATATATATATATATGGGAGGGATCATGCAAGAACACTATCAATTTAAAGGAACAAAGAAACTAATTTGGGACCACATATGATGTGGGGCCCACAAATAAAAGATCATTTATGATTTTATGATTTTTTATTTGTGGGTGCCACATCATATGTGGTCCAAAATGGGTCATTTGTTTTTTTTAAAACCCAAAGTTCTCATTTGAACCTTCCTCTATATATATATATATATACACTAGAAGGTACTTGCGCAATGCAGCGAGATCCGTCTTAATTTTAATATTTTATTTTATCTTTTTTGTCTCTATCGATGTTATAATACGATTTTATATTTTGTGTACTTTCTTTAATTCGGTTTTCAATCTAGCTCTAATAATGTAATAATATATTTTGGCATAATAATATAATATTTTTATAAAATATAATAATTAAGCATTCTGTTAAAGTTGAATGATTATCCTTATTATATGTTACATTTTTTATATTTAAAATTAAATGTTTATCTATATACTTAGTTGTATAGTTAGTTACACGAATTCAAATATGAAACTTTAATAAGTTGTATCAATGCATTTATAACTTGTATTCTTGAATTTTAAGTAATTATGCTTTAATTAATCGTACATATTGCATAATAATATGTTTTTAAGAGTTTTTTGTCAAATGTTTTTAAATATAGTATAGATATATATAATATGGTTAGTTTTAGTGAGGATGAAAGTTACCGTGAGAAAGGTAAAAATGAATCTCCATCGATGGATCAACCCTAATCGAAGGAAACCACTAGATCCGTTCCATTCTAAAATGCAATTCATAAATTATTTTGAGATTAAAAATGATCAATGATTCAAATTCCTTCTTACACTTCTCAACTTAACACCTATTCTGACACAATATCGTAAAAATATAAGGAGGAATGGTGCTTAATAAAAAGTTTATGTATGAATCATTAAAAATATTTATTTGAAACCATAACATTTAACTTCGATTCACATATACATTTTAAATAGATATTTCCAATTTTTTTAAATATTAGATGTAAAACGATATCCTTTCTTTAACATACTATATATATATAGGAGAGGGATCATATGAGAACACTATCAATTTAAAGAAACAAAGGAACTCATTTGAGACCACATATGATGTGAGTACCACATAATATTAAATCATTTATGATTTAATATTAAATCATAAATGATTTAATATTATATGGGACCCACATCATATGTGATCCACAATAGTCCATTTGTTCCTTTAAAAATACAAAGTTCTCATTTGAACCTTTATATATATATATATATTTTACTTATATTTACTTTTTATAATTTCAATAGTTTAACAATACCCTATTTTTCAATTTTCACATAAGGTGGACTAAAGATGATGATGGAGTAAAAGTGGGAATATAAAGCACCTTTTTGACTTCATGACCTCTTCTTTGACTCATGGGAGTGATCTTGGAGATCGTGATCTGAATTCTGATTGATGCTTCATTTCAATATTAATAAAATTTCTACTAAAATGGTGATAATTTAGTATATTATTTTACGGTTTTTATTACAATCATGGTGTTATTAAAAGGCTGAAAATATTATTAAATAAACAAATTACAGCGCAATTTTTCTTACTACCTGATGAATTATATAAATATTTTAATAAATTAGCACGGACCTATTAAGCTTCAAGAAGGGTTTTGTCTACTCGTTAAACTTATTTTTGTAATTAAGTAGGATATTTTTTAAGATATGAAAAATGATATCGTTAAACTTTAAAGAATGCTTAGAGATGTTAGAAAATATCAAATATCAACCCTAAAACTGGAAAAAAAATTCGCTAGAAAACAACCAAAAAACTAAAAATACCTCTTGAAATCAATTAAAAAACTTTAAAAAAATCGCTTAAAAGAGTGAAATTCAGCTAAAAACATATCAGACGACTTTGCTGACTTTTGATCTACCACAAAAGTGCACCATTGAACAAAAATCATGGATCTGTCACCACTTGAAATTGTGTTCTAGAGTGGATCTTAAGTGGACCCTTAACTTTGAACCTTGGGGAATTTCATAACGTAGGATTTTTAGATCTTGTTAAAAGTTACATTCACTACAATAAATTGAGTTTATAGGATGTCACTCATAAATAAGCGTCATAATAGACCACTTTATAAGACCAAAAAATAAAACGTCCTATCTAGAGACGTTGTAATAAGTTTATAGGACGCTTTTAGGTGTCGTAACAAGTTTATTA
Organism: Silybum marianum; assembly: GCA_036898165.1. Classification (NCBI taxonomy): domain Eukaryota; kingdom Viridiplantae; phylum Streptophyta; class Magnoliopsida; order Asterales; family Asteraceae; genus Silybum; species Silybum marianum. The sequence continues at coordinate 4,513,961 of CM072540.1, read as the reverse complement.
GGACACTTTTAATAAAAAAAAACGTCGCATTAACTAGCTTATATATAGGACGCTTTTGAGAAAGTGTTCTACAAACTCATCTTGTTATATAACACTTTTGTTTATAGGATACCTTTTCAACTCTTGTGCTATAAAGTAGCTAATCCGACGCCTTTTTAATAAAAATGTCTTAATAAACTTGTTAGGACGCCCAAAATCGTCCTATAAACTTATTACAACGTTTTTACATATGACGCTTTATTTTTTGGTCCTATAATTTGTGTCCTATAAAGTGGTCTATTATGACGCTTATTCATTGGTGGTGTCCTATAAATCCAATTTTGTTGTAGTGATTATGAAAAAAAATCTGAAAACCTTTACAATTAAAAATCCTCTTGTTACTTATACACCGTGTATTGAAAGGCTCCTGACAACAATCGTTATAATACATCATAGTTCGGGGTTCGTGTCTCACACCATGTTAAACTTGTAGCATGAAATGGCTCAATGCATGATTTTTATAACGCAATATTTGAATTGATTTCCCTTTTTAGTATCTTACTTTTTAGGTTTTTGTGTATAACCTACTAGTAATAATAAAAACATATGTGTATATATAGAAATAATATTAGGGGTATATTTCGTTAGGAATCTAAAATTGATTAGGAACCGCTCACGGCCATTAACACGACACATGTCATGTATACATCAGGAATATGGATGTGTTATTCATCATAAATGTTGCAACTTATTCATCATAAATATACGATTCATGATAAGTAACATATCCATAACACGTTCATATTCATCATGAATGCGTGGTTCATGATGAATAACACTTGTCTATTCATCATGAATGTATTATTATGATGAATATTCATCATAAAGAGGGAACACATTGGGACACGTTGTGGACAGTTCTCAGGTTCCTAATCAATTTTGGGAGAACTTTCCTCTCTCTCTCTCTCTATATATATATATATATATAGGAGCGGGTTCAAATGAGAACTCACATTTGGTTGTGAACGTGAGGACAAATGAGAGTGCGACATGTGTCATATTCAGAAAAAAAATATTCAGACCGAATAAAACTGAATATAGTATTTATTTCGTCTGAATAATGTTTATTCAGACTGAATAAATATTATTCAGCTTTATTTGGTCTGAATATTTCTTTGATTATTCAGTCTGAATAATTTACACTCAGACATGTGTCGCGCTCTCATTTGTCATCACATTCACAACCAAATTTGAGTTCACATTTGAACTTTCCTCTATATATATGTTATCCATATTTATCGCTTTATAGTCATGCTTCGAAAAACGTTATGCCCTTATCGTAACTCCTAAAACTTAAGGTTTACCTTGCAATCATAATTTATATTATACCTCACGTCATTTAAAATCTTGCTTATAAGTGCACAACCCCTTTTCTGGCCATCTAAACATGTAGATCCCACTTTCATTAATAAAACCTATAACGTTGTGCTCTTCAAATCACTTGATAAGTTGGTGTCAATATAAACACGATCAAGACATTTTTGCTTCATGTGTGATTTCTGGTATTCACACTATTTAATCAAAACTTGTTTTCTAAGACCTTTTCATATGATATTTTTTAAAAGTTTTATGAGACGACTTATTTTATGGGTCCTTTTAACACTGAAATAAAATTGGATTAAAATATATAAAAATTATACAAGTGTTCCAAAATGTTGCAATAATTATAAGACATTATTGGATGTTTTAACAAGTTTTTAAAACACTTTTTTTTGGGACCAGATGGGTGGTGCTATACTTCGCAAGAAGATCAAAGGCGTTGTGGTTAGCAAAATCTTCGAACTGAACAAGGACCTTCTCCCCATAATTTTCTTGACAGCAGACATGAACTCATTCATAAGCTTGAATAATGAAATATCTCCTACGGTAAATCTTAAACTATCATTTCCCTTTCTTTGTTTCAACCACTTTTAAAATAAAGTGCTGTAATAGTTATTTTATAGGACACTTATGAGTAGGCATGAGAATAAGACCCGTCCTATTGAGAAACCCGGTATATCCTCTCCGAAGGAGATGGGGATTTCCCGTAAAACTGGAGATGGGGACGGAAATCTCTGAAGTTAAAAACCGGGAATGGGGATGAGGACAGGGCCAGGTAACGTGGTCCCTGTCCCGTCCTGTCTTCAAATATTAAATATATTATATATTTTTATTATTAAATAGATTATTTATAAATAATTAGATTTAATATATTTTAAATTAAATAGTATTTTGATATTTTTTTTCTTATATACATTTTTGAGTTGTCTTACTTATTTTTAGCTAAAAAAACGTTGAAATCAGAAAGTGTTTGATCAAACAATTGCATAAAATGTTATGTCTTTGTTCACGTATGAATATTTGATACTCTATAAAAACAATTTTTTTGAAATATGTGAGATTTAAATATAAACCATTATTGTTCAAGTTTGGTAGTTAACATATTTGTTTAAAAAAAATTAACAGTAAAAAAATCTCCGATTCTTCGTTGGGGACGACGACGGGAATATGATAATATTACCTGGTGGGGATGGGGCCGAAGATGAGGTTGAAGATTGGGATCGGGGACGGGGATTGGGGTCCCCGCCTCATTCTCATGCCTACTTTTGAGAAGTGTCCTCTGAATACATCTTCACAAAATATCAATTTTCATGTCTTATAAACCTGACTCTAGTATAGTGTAGGTTGTCTGATTTTTCCCTAACAACTAGTTGCTTAGTAAGGATAAAAAACGTATTAGATCATATAAGGATGCTTTATAGGACACTCTATACGACCTAATAAAAAGATGTATTCATATGACGCTTTATTTCAAGTGTCTTAAAAATCTTGTTAATATACTAAAAAAGATTCTATTAACTTATTTACTCATATAAAAATGTCTATGATGATAATTTACCATTTTTTGCATCCTATAAACCTGATCCTGTTATAGTGTAATAGGTTGTCTGATTTTCTACTAACAACTAGTTGTTTAGTATGGATAAAAAACTTATTAGGTCATACAAGGACGCTTACACGACCTAATAAAAAGATGTAGTCATAGGACTTTTTTGAAGTATATAATATTCATATACGACAATGCAACAAATAAACTCACACACCCTTTTCACCTTTGGTGAGGTTTGGACCTCTGAATTCCTAGGAGGGCAAGAATTACGATACCGCTAGACCAAAGGTCATTTGGTTAGTCATAGGACACTTTATTTCAAGTGTTTTCAAAATCTTGTTAATACACCAAAAAGCATTCTATCAACTTATTTGGTCCTATAAAACGGTTTATCATGACACATTGACATTTTTTACGTCCTATAAACCTGATTATTTTAATAGTTAAGTTGTCCGATTTAGCCCTAACAACTAGTTGTTTAATTAATAAGGATAAAAAACTTATTAGGCCGTACAAATAGAAGTTACTCCTATTAACCTATTGTACACCTATTAACTTATTGTACAGTACACAATTGTTAATCGTATAAAGTTTAATTAAGAAGGTGTTTGATTCATTTTAAGAAATGAGAACAGAAATGAAAATAGGAATAAAATTTTAATTCCACAATTTGGTCAGTCATGGAAATTAATGGGTCTCGGTAATGGACGCATTATACTATTTGAAACCAACCACTTCTTTCATTATAATTCTTATTCTTTACCCATAATACCTCCAACTAAACGCCCCTAAGCATTCTGTTAAAACAATTGTGGATGTCCTAACATACGTACTCTTATAAATTTAAAGTAACTAATCTAAAATAAAATTTTAACTAAATCCATGACTGTCTAATAAGTATAAACTCAAATCTTTTTCTTCAATAGACAAAGAGTACAAAGATTTAATTAGGAGTAAACTCTAATTTTTGGTCTTGTGGTTTACTGAAATCTTTGAAAGTGATGACCTAAATAACTTTAAAAATCGTCCCATTAGTTTTCATTTTGCTTTGAAAGTGGTCGTCACCAGTAACTCTATTAATTTTCTTTGTTAGTGTCAGTGGTAATTTTGTTCATTTAGGCTACTTCCGTAATTTTCTATAAAAAAATTAAACATATAATATATTGTATTTATATATAATATATATACAAAAATTAACAGAAATGGATAAAAATACTTCTAAGACTAACATAAAAAATTAACAGAGTTAGTAATGAAGGACCATTTTTAAAACAAAATAAAGACTATAAAATCTATAAAAACGATTTTTAAAATTATCAAGATCCTATTTTCAGATATTTCAGTAAATCACATAGACCAAAATTAAAGTTTACTCTTTAATAAAGTATCATTTAAGATTGTACATCTAAACGACTGCACGGATTGATCAGATGAAATTAAGAAATAATTATTAGAGTAAAATTCACTTTTGGTCCCTGTGTGATGTCGATTTCAACACTTTTCGTCCCTAAAGTTCTTTTTCTCAAATTTAACCCTCACGTACGACACTTTCCCCCAATTTTAGTCCCTCCCCCTAACGGCTGTTAACTTTTTCTGTTAAACGAGGGGTATTTTAGTCATTTAACTTGTTTTTTTTTAATTTTCTCATTTTTACAAGAAAATAACCTCAGGGACCTGTTATGTAGTTAGCTATAACATATTATATATATATATACACACACACACACACATATACCCCCACCACCACCACCACCATCACCACCACCGCCGCCGCCGCCACAACCACCACCACCACCACCATCACCGCCACCACCACCACCACCATCGCCACCACCACCGCCGCCGCCACCACCACCACCATCACCGCCGCCCCAACACCACCACCACCGCCGCCATCACGACCACCACCATCTCCATCACCAATTAATGTCCAATTAATACTAATTAATACCATTTAATACCCAATTAATACCATTTAATGCCCAATTAATACCAATTTTATGAATTCACCTCTTCTTGGTGGTGATGGTGGTGGTGGTGATGGTGGTGGTGGTGGTCATGGAGATGGAGATGGTGATGGTGGTGATGGCAGTGGTAATGGTGGTGGTGGCGGCGGCGGCGATGCAATAGTGGTGGTGGTGGTGGCGGCTGCGGCGGTGGTGGTGGTGATGGTGGCGGCGCCGGCGGCTGCGACGGTGATAGTGGTGGTTCTGGTGGTGGTGGTGGCGGCGGCGATGTTGGTGGTGGCAGCGTCGATGGTGGTGGGGATGGCGGCGATGGTGGTGGGGGTGGTGGCGATGGTGGTGGTGATGCTGGTGGTGGTGGCGGCGGCGGCAACGGTGGTGATGGTGGTGGTGGTGATGGTGGGGGTATATGTGTGTGTATGTATATATATTTATAAATAATATGTTATAGCTAATTACATAACAGGTCCCTGAGGTTTATTTTTTTGTAAAAATGAGAAAATTATGAAAACAAATTAAATGACTAAAATACCCCTCATTTAACAGAAAAAGTTAACAGCCGTTAGGGGGAGGGACTGAAATTGGGGGAAAGTGTCGTACGTGAGGGTTAAATTTGAGAAAATGAACTTTAGGGACGAAAAGTGTTGAAATCGATATCACACAGGGACCAAAAATGAACTTTACTCTAATTATTATCAAAATAATGGTAAGGTTAAATGGAATACGATTCTTCTCCTTTGCATTTACCACTATCGAAAGAGTGAATAAGAAAAAAAGTTTTAATTAGGCTTTTTCTTTTTTTACAGAGCAATTATTGGGTTCATGTTTTCTAGATCTTAACTTGAAGAAATGTAAACATGAGTTGTTATATGTTAAAAGTCCAATTATTCGCAACTATCCCCAAAGTTATTGACAGGAACATAACGAGATTTTTTTTTAAATGATGGTACCATATTACTATAAGATAGGGATGGATTCAGATTTTCTTTTTCAAACGGTTGTACTGTTTAACCATAAAAAACATGTCGAGATATTTTATATAACATCATAATTGGTCTATTGGTTAGTTCATTCATTTTCATACATGAGGTATTGGGTTCAAGTTTTTTATTGCGATTTTTATTAGAAACATAATAAATTTGAAATGAAAAGCAAAAAACTAAAAGAATGAAGCTAGTGGGATTTGAACTTGGGTTTTGGGTGTAGGAAAAGTCTTACAAACCAACTCTACCAAGGAATACTTGTGTCTATATATATTATAGTTTTAGAATATATATGGTGGCACACAACAAAACAATACGGTTGCACCTTTCACAAACCTTAATTTTTTACCCTTCGCCGAAGAAATAATACGGTGGCACGGCCCGTGCCACCGTATGCAACCATACAGGTCCGCCCCTGCTATAAGAAACAAATATAACGAAAAAACTTCATATGTTGGCAACACTTTACTACAAGAAACACATATAGGAAAAGAATTCAAAAGTTATCACCATTTGACTAAGAAAATGACACTAACGAGATTCGTACTCGGATCTAGATGGAATAAAAGTTTTGTATACCAACTCTACCAAATAAAATTTGTTCTCATTGTAGTTTCAAATACATACGATGGCACAACAACTTACCTACAGACATTTCCTTGGAAAATCTGTCGCTAAAGGGTGATTCCTCACAAAACCATCATAAAAGTTGGTGGGTAATTCAAATTAATGATATATTACCCAGGTATTCTCTGGGTGATCCATTGGTATTTTCTTGAAAAACATGAGATTTACCGAACCATTGATATTTTCTGGGTGATCCGTAGGTAATCACCGACGGAAATTCTCTAAGATAATTTTTGTGGGTGAAAATCATTTGTTTTATAATGTTAATACACTAAGAAAACAAATGACTTTCACCTACAAAAATTACTTAGGGGAATTTTCGTCGGTGATTACCCACGGATCATCCAGAGAATACGGGTGGTTCGGTAAAATCCGATGTTTCTAGAGAAAATACCAACAAATCATCCAGAGAATCCCTGGGTAATCTGTCACTAATTTGAATTACCCATCAACAATTTACCCACCAAATTTTGTGATGGTTTTGTGTGGAATCACCCTTTAGCAACAGATTTCCCAAGAAATGTCCGTAGGCAAAAGCCTTTCGTTTAGTAGTGATACGTTGCACCTAGACCTGCCAAACGTGTCGTGTCGTGTCGGGTTAGCGGGTTAAACGGGTTAAGAACACCTAACCCGAACACGACACGTTTAATAAACGGGTCAGAAAATCTCAACCTGAACGCGACCTGATTTTACTCGCTTAACCCGACACGACACGATTAACCCGTTCATCTTCTTAACCCACTAAACCCGCTAACCCGTTTAACTAGGATTGTAAACGAAACAAACGCACACGAACAAAGCCACGTTCATGTTCATTGGTTTACCTTAACCAACCGAACAACACAAACACTAATTAACGAACAAAAAAATTGGTGTTCGCATTCACTCGTTTAGAAAATAGAGATGTTTGTTTTTTGTTCATGTTCGTTCAATAAAGGTTAAACAAACATAACAAAAAATTTAAAAGAACTTGAGGAGCACCGAGTTTTATAGGGCACTCCAACCAAAACAATCACATAGGCTCAAGCCAAAAAGACATTGGATGGTAAAACTAGAGAGGGAAAGACCTATATATAGTGGATTTCAAAAACTTTGTGTTATATTTCTCACCAATGTGGGATGGATTGTGCTCACACTTTACTTCCATCCAAAGAAGAGTTAAAACTTGATAAAGATGAGATTTCATCCCAAATGGAAAATTTTAAAAACATAAAAGCAAATAAGCCTTTATATAACGGAAATGATGAAATTGTTTATATTGTTAGTTTATTATTATTATTAATTTTTTTATAATATTAGTTTTTATTACTTATTATTTTCAAAAAACTAATTTCTTAATGTTTCATAATATCAGTTTTTATTTTATATTATTTAAAAAAAATTAATTTCTTAATTTTTTATAATATCAATTTTCATTATATACCGTTATAATTAATTATAATATTTAAACGGGTTCGGGTCATTTTCGAGTTGAAATTTTAGACTCTAAACTTACCCGTTTAATTTTCGTGTCGTGTCAACCCGTTTACTTAAACGGGTTGAAATGTTTTACCCAAACCCGTTTAATTCGTGTCGAGTTCGTGTCGGGTTACCGTGTCGTGTCAGTTTTTACCAGGTCTAATTTCACCAACCTTATCTTTTTTACCCTTCAACGATGGAATAAAACGATGACACGTGCTACCGTAGGGAATACTTTAGGTCCATCCATGGGTATGGAATTACATCCCTTTTCGTTAGTGTCATCCCTCGCACACACCGTCGATATATATAATAGGGTTATCGAAACCTTCAATATCGCATCAACACACTTAATAAAAAAAAACTCGTTTACATGCATTTCTTATGATATAACATAGTTCTTCATGGTTATCAAATTTAAAAAAAAAACTTATTTTATGCAATTCTCAGGTTTAACATCATGCATTCGTGCTTATATAACAAGTTATATCTCATTTGCTTATTAATTTCCATACCAACACATATAGAAAGTATATGTTCTAAGTACTTGTAATATGTTCATAATGCTCGTACTCATTTGGCTCTTCTTAATATATTGAACTAATTTTTTCGTCATTAATTCAAGTTACGGCAAATTAACGTTATATATAGGTTACGTTCTTTTGTTAACCTAATTTATACTATTAACTTTGTTAATCATTCACAATCAATTATTTTATAAATCAATGGATGATATTTATGATGACAATTTTATAATAACTAATTATATAATATGCTACCATTTAAGATGAACATATATGAACAAGAGTATTCTTTAGAAAAAATCATAAAGATGTGCATGGATATATTAATTATTTTGTAACTTTCCATGTTTAGTAACCGCCCATGTGTATATTAATTTATTGTCATTAATAGAAAAATCTGTCATTAATTATGAACACTAATATACACATGGACATCCCCCTCTATTTTTTTGAACAACAACATAACTCAATTAAACAACAAACCGAGTACAAGGAGATGGTCTGCAAGAAGCGGAAACCAAGACCAAAAGCAGAAACAACCAGTACAAAAACACACCAAAGCCAAGGACAACATAGCTAACGAAACAAGAGTACCGAAAAATAACAAGCATCGACCAAAGAAAATGAGACCCGATCACAACCGAAAACATCCCACGAGAAGGAGCCAAGAAAAACACCATTGGAAGGCAACAACCAAAGAAGATCCTCAGAACAAGAACCATCGATCATCTACCTTCACCGTTTAACCAATCAGTCTCTGAAATCTGAAATAATTTGAACCTCGTAGAGATCCACGCAAACGATGCTAATTGTATTTCAAAGACTAAGTCAAGAAGGCGAGGATGATTCTCCTTAGAAAAAACAATTTGATTCATGGATCTCCATAAAATATAAAACGTAGACCACAATACCTTTTTCCAAATTCCCCTCTTTGACACAAGGAAGCCTTGAAAATTTCTGCTTAGCAATAAATATTCAAAACAAATACTCGAGACCACATCCCAGCCCCACTATTTAAACACATTTTTCCAAACTTGAAAAGAAAATAGACAACTAACGAAACAGTGATGGACAGATTCCTGTTCTACCCCGCAACGAGGACATAACCGAGTGTCCAGATCCATACCTTTCATGCAGAACCTCCGTAACCGGAAACCTCCCAAGTTTGAGCTTCCACATGAAGATGTTAATTTTTCTAGGAAGAAATGGAATCCATTCGGTAGGATCAGAAGAATTTGGGGACCCAAACATCTTTCCTTCAACTAGTTTCCTCAAGGATTTCAGCGAAAAAACGCCATCTTCGTCCAACAACCAAGCCCAACGATCACTACCCATTCGGGTCATAGCACTCGATGTAAGACCCATCAGTTCATCCAATTCACCCAACGCCCTACCCCTTGGATCCCGCAACCGATCCCAAGTCCATAAAGGATCTCCTTCTACCCATGACACTCTATTTTTTATCAACACATATTTCTCCCTTTCTAACCTAAACAATAGCGTAAATTTATCGGCTAAACTAAAACTCCCCACCCACTTATCTTTCCAAAAGAGAGGTATCGCTCCCGTCACCGACTTTTTCCCGAAAGACTCCACAAACGAGATGTCTAACCGCTCGAGATCCTTAACCATTTTGATTATTCCACCCCAAGCACCTAATCCTCTGATTCGTGTAGATCTAGAAGATGTCCCGATATCCAAACCCCCCTCCTCCCCAAAAATGCTTTTGATAACTCTGACCCATTGAACTTCGCCGCTTGATTTAAATTTCCACCACCATTTTCCCAGAACCCTAGATTAGAATCCTAAAGGTTACCAACCCCAAGCCCCCCCCCCCCCAAGTTAGAATCACTAAGAACACTATCCAATTTAACCCAAGCATATTTACGATTCCCCTCAAAATCGCCCTAGAAAAAGCTTCTCCGAATACTCTCAAGGACATGCAAGACGTGAGACGGAACACAAAAAACGGAGAAAAAATAAAGAGACAAACTTCCTAACACAAGCTTTGATAAGATTAAGCGACCACCGCATGAGAGCAGCCGACCCCTCCAACTTGGCAGTCTCTTATTGAATTTTTTAATAATGGAGTTCCACAATTCTATCTTGTTCATATTCCTTCCCACCGGCAAGCCAAGATAAGTGAAAGAAACATTTCCATAATTAAAATTAATCAATCTTGACATTTCAAGTATATCCGATTCGGGGACAGATATTGGTTCTTCCCAATGACAATCCTTTGAATACTCCCCGATCTATAGCTTCTTCCATAACTACATTCAAGCTTTCCACAACGATCACAAAAAAAGGGGCAAGAGGGTCACCTTGTCTCACCTTTTTTTGCAATTGAAACTCCAAAGTTGGGGACCCATTAACTAGAAAAGAAACCATGGCCGAATTCATACAAGATCTTATCCATCTTCTCCAGCTATCACCGATTCCCATTTGCCTTAAGATGCAATCGAGAAAACCGTAGTTGATGCAATCAAAGGCCTTCTCAAAGTCGACCTTGAAAATAAGAGCTTTACTTCTGATTCTTTGTAACTCAACTAACGTAGCAACAACTATCAAGACCCCATCCAAGATATTCCTACCTTTAATGAAAGTCGATTGAACTTCACCGATTAAATTATCAATCACCCTTTTTAATCTTTCCACTAAAGATTTGGCAATAACTTTGTATAAACAACCGATTAGCGATAATCACCAAAATTAATAGGGTCTGCATTTTTTGGAATGAGAACTAAAAACGAAGCATTAGTTATATGCCCGATTAATTTTTCCTTCTTCCCAAAACCATCTCAACAAAGCATAACGTTGTCTTTTATAATATGCCAGCACTACTTAAAAAAGAGGAAATTAAAGTCATCTAGTCCGGGAGCTTTCGAGCTCCCGCAAGCTTTGATCACATCCCAAACCTCTTTTGAAAATGGGGCTTCCAGTCCATTGGCCTCCTCAGGCTTTAGCCTTCTAAATCTACTACTTCCGATGACCGGCATAACCTTCCTATCTTCCTTAAATTTGGAACTAAAGAAATGGAAAGTTGCTAACTTTATTCAGGAAGGATCGTCGATTCATCCACTTTCTGCCATCACTCCCGCCAACTTGTTTCTTGATCCCCAATTTTTGATAGCCATGTGAAAGAACTTCGAGTTCTCACCACCCTCTAAAATCCACTTAAGCCTAGCTTTTTGCTGTAACATCTTAGACTTTTTCGAATCTAAAACCTCCCATTTTGCACGAGCCAATTTCCAATTCTCAAGATCCTCTTCACTAAGAGTACTATTTTCTGCCTCCCTATCTAACATCATGGCTTGGTCTTTTACAAGATTTAAAGCATTTTCAATGTTCCTGAATTTCATTTTGCTACAGCTTTTCAACTCTTCTTTTACCGCCTTTAACTTGTCTTTAAAGATCTTGTATGGGGTTGTAGATGAAACCTGCTTTCTCTAAGCACGTTTGACCACCTCCTTAAAATCTGGTTCGTCCATCCACACATCGAAAACCCGAAAAGACCTTGGACCGAAATCCTTATCCAACTCCTTCAAGAGGATGGAGCAGTGATCGGAGAGCTTCCTATCTAAATCCATCACCACTAGACTCGGCCAAAGAACTCTGAAATCTTCATTTAAAAGAAATCTGTCAAGTTTGCTGAACTTCCCTTCCGATTTACTCACCCTTGTGAATCCTTTTCCTCCCAAAGGAATGTCTATAAGTTCATCCCTCTGAATAAACTTGTTGAAATCTGAGGAAGATTTAGGATTGAATAATGTATTCCTTCGTTCCTCCATCCCCATAACTACATTGAAGTCCCCAAAAATGCACCAAGAAATCTTCTAGTTTGACAGAATGGAAGATAAAGAACCCCACGACTCCAATTTTTTCTCTGAATCTTGAGGACCGTAAACGTTAATGAATCCTACTTTTTTTGCCTTACCGCTCCACTTTCCGATTACAGCCAAAAAACCGTTACCACCAAAGGCTTGGTTACCGATAAACAATGAAGAAACCCGATACTACGTCGTTTTAGTATTAAATAAATTCTGTCTTTTTATTATTAATTTTATATTCCCTTTTGTGGACCACTTGACCACATGTCCTTCAAAAGTTTTGGTGTTTTCCTCATGAGGTCTTTTTAGCTTTTGGGTTGATATAAGGAGTAGGTTTATTTTGTATTAGGGGATCTGTATTAGGTTTATTTTGTAAACTTTTGTGATCATTTCACGCATATTACCTGGCATTCTACGTCTTATATCCTGTATCAATAAAAAAGATATCGGCTTTATTTTTCATTTTTATGGATCTCATTTTATTAATTAATCCTTACATCATAGAAATAAATTCAAATATTTATGGGTCTCTGTTGAAAAATAATTGACATAATCTCTTTCATTGAATTATACATCAAGTCAAATATTTTATTTAAGTGGCAAAATCAATAAGAGCATTGAACATCTAAACTCCTAATTAAGAAGAATAATTCTCAATTTTGATGTAAAATAACAAAATAAAATATTTCAAAATCGAACTTGGGGATTAAAGGTTTGTATCTCAAAAGTCAAATGTTGACTCTTTTTTAGTTTTGTCAAACTGATTCTTGCGTTACTACTACGACCATCATGAACCAACATTGTGGCTATGTTTGTGTAACTAGCTCATAGGCTAGTTATTCGCTAAAAAGATCATTGTTAGGGATAAGCTAGCTGATAAACCAATCATATTTGGTAAAAACTAGTTGATAAGTCAGATGACAATATAAAATGACCTAAAAGAACAAGTTGAAAAACTAATTGGCAAATTATAACAGGCATAACCTGAAACAAGTGGGAAAAAAACCATTTGAGCTTAATGAAACGCTACTTGAAGTAGCTTGTCACTCAGAGCTGTTCTCTAAGTGACCTTGGCTTCTATTGATAGCTGTTCTATTAGTGGTATCAAAGCATTACGTTCCAGCAGATCTTGTGGGGGTGTATGGTGCGTATCACCAACGCCAAATTGATGGAAAATATAAAGAAGTTTCTCGTAGATTGGATGGTCACGATGATACATTGAGGCAGATCCAAGCATGTATTGCAGAACTGAAGATGTTGAATACTGAATTGGCACAAGGTATGAAAGCTATACTGGTTTCTCAAGGGAAGAAGATAATCCAACAGCAAGAAGAACCTTCATCTGCTTATGTCGTGGATAGTGAAAGGGAAGGTCCACATAGAGGATGAGGGAGTCGATTCCAACAAAACTAATAACACTCAGGGATACCAATTGGTCAATCGAATGACCAAATTGGAATTTCCTTCATTTGATGGTGAGGCTTTCAAGGATTGGTACTATAAATGCAATAAGTTCTTTGAACTTGATAAATACCCTAGAGAATATGAAGATCAGACTGGTTTCGATTCATTTGAATGGTAGGGCACTTCAATTGCATCAGGGATTTATGTCAGAGATGGAAGGGAAAACCCTGGAATGGAAGCAATACTTGGCAGAACTCAGGAAACAATTTGTTGAAGGAATTGTTTCCAAACCATTGATCAAACTTAGGAATCTCAAGCTCACCACCACTGTAAGTGAGAATAACTCCAAGTTTAATGCTCTGAGAAACCAAATGGTTGTACCTCCTGATATCTTATTGGATCTTTACATCGGTGGTCTCATTAATGAGATTATGCACAACGTTCAACTGATGGACCCAAAAACATTGAACCAAGCCATGAAAATAGCCAGAATTCAAGAGGGTGCGTACTATGCAATTTGGGACTTGGAACCTCCTAAATCCCTTGAATCTCCAACTGATGATCTCTCAAACTCATCAAATTCCATTAAAAAAAACTGAACCTCCAGTACTACCAATTTCCCTTTTCCCAACTCCTTAACTTCTCCAAAATTCCTACCCTCTCCTTTGTTAAGTCAGTCCTCTTCCTTCACTTCCAACTATAGAAAACCCCCAATCCTCCAAACAGTGCAAAAACCCTTTTCCAAACTTGTCTACTCTTCTAATTCGAACCAATCCACCAATAATAAAACAAACCCCATAAGACAAATGACGAAGAAGGAATGTGAGGAAAAATGCAGAAATAACCAGTGCTTCTTTTGCAATGAACGATATGTCCCAGGTCATAAATGTAGAAACAGTAAGTTGTATATGTTGTTATGTCCAGATGTTCAGGAGGAAATGATTGAAGAGGGAGGGTTGGATGGTTTAGAGGAACTTGAAAACCCCAATCCAGATGATCAGTCTAATGTGACCCTGTCTATACATGCACTTTTGGGAACGTTTGGGATGCAAACTCTACAAGTAATGGGCATGGTGAAAAAACAACAAGTAAGCATGTTAATCGACAGTGGCAGTACAAACAATTTCATCGATTTAACATTTGCAAAAAAATTGGGTATTAAGTTGACTCCAATTCACATCAGGAAGGTTTCAGTGGCTGATGGGTTTGAATTACCTGTCCAATTCATATGTAAGTGAGTTCGGTGGTCAATCCAGGGAGTTCCTTTCGCGAACAATTTTTTGGTTATACCGTTAGGTGGATACGGGGCTGTGTTGGGAATTCAGTGGTTGGCACCACTCGGGGACATAAAATGCAATTTTCAACAACTCGTCAAGGAATTTACATGGTTGAGCAGCCGGGTAGTGTTAAAGGGCATGTCCAACGACGACAAATTGCATTCGGCAAAAGGGAAGGGTAACACCAAATGGCACGAGGACCAAGCGTATGTACTGGAGTCAAGTGAAAGATGTACCCAATTATGGTCGATAAACGTATCATCAGCTCCGAACAACAAGTTAGATTCTTCTAAAGAGGAAGAACTTAATCAGCTGCTAACGGAATTTGAAGATGTGTTCAGTCTACCAAAGGAACTGCCTCCCAAAAGAAGTCATGACCACGACATAACCCTCAAGCAAGGAAGCAATCCTGTTAATCTTAGAGCTTATCGTTACGGTGCTGTACACAAAAACATCATCGAGGAGCTTGTTCAATAGATGCTCCACAGTGTAGTTATCAGACCCAACCATAGTGAATTCGCATCTCCAGTTGTCTTAGTCAAGAAAAAAGACGGGTCATGGAGGTTTTGCGTGGACTACCGAAAACTGAATCATTTGACGGTTAAAGATCAATTTCCTATTCCCATCGTAGAAGAATTAATAGATGAACTACATGGGAGTTGTTACTTCTCGAAGTTGGATTTAAGGAGCGGCTACCACCAAATTCGAACGAGGAAAAATGAAATCGGGAAGACCGCATTTCGCACGCATGAGGGTCTATATGAGTTTGTGGTCATGCCATTTGGTCTCACTAAGGCTCCTGCAACTTTTCAAGGCCTTATGAACTCAATTTTTAAGCCTTATTTAACGAAGTTCGTTTTATCTTCTTCAATGACATCTTGGTTGACATTCAAACTTGGGAAAAACATATTTCGCATCTGCGTTTGGTTTTACAAACCTTGCGACAACAATCATTGTATGCCAAGACATCAAAATGCACCTTTGGCAGTGGTCAAGTAGATTATCTGGGGCACATAATCAACGGGGAAGGAGTTAGAGCAGACCCAAAGAAGGTGGAAGACATGATTAGTTGGCCTAAGCCTACATATCTCAAGGAATTACGAGGATTTCTTGGGCTTACGGGTTATTACCGTCATTTTGTTAAAGACTACGGTAAGATTGCAAAGCCCCTGGCAGATCTGTTAAAGAAAGGAGCTTTCGGCTGGAATTCTCAAGCAGAGCAGGCTTTTAGTGAATTAAAAAAAACCCTTGACCCAAACCCCTGTTCTTGCAGTTCCAAATTTCGCTGAACCTTTCACGATTGAAACTGACGCTTCAGGGGCAGGGATAGGGGTTGTGCTTACTTAAAAGAAACACCCAATTGCTTACTTTAGTAAAGCTTTGGGTCTACGACACATGCAATTGGCCACTTACGAAAGAGAACTATTGGCAATTATAGCGGCGATTCAACGTTGGAGGGGATATGTGATGTGGGGGGGGGGAGTTTATTATAAAGATGGATCATCATGCTTTAAAGCACATATTGGATCAAAAGGAATGCAATTCGACGCTACAGAAGTGGCTCAACAAACTCATTGGTTTTCAATATACCATCGTGTATCAAAAGGGGAGCGAAAATGTAGTGGTTGCTGCTTTATCGAGAAGATCGTGTAAGAGTTAATTATTAAGTTGTCTAGCAATTTCTATCGTTCTCACAGGCTGGAAGGAGAAGATACAGGCAAGTGTTATTGCCGACGGGAAATTGCAAGGGCTGATCGATGTTCTAAATAAAGACCCATCCTACTCTAAAAAATTCTCCCTCGAATATGGGTACTTGTTTAATAAAAGGAAGAATAGTGGTTGGTGACAACGATGATTTGAAACAAGAATTGATCAAATATTTTCATGCTAGTGCTTTGGGTGTCATTCGGGTGTCCATGCTACCAACCAAAGGCTAGCAAGATCAGTTTATTGGAAGGGTATGCAGGCACATGTTCACAACTTCATAAGAAGTTGTCACATCTGTCAATAGAGTAAGTATGACACAACAGCCTCCTCGGGTCTGCTACAACCAATCGATATTCCTGATAGATTTTGGTCTGTGGTGTCAACGATTTCGTGGAAGGATTCCAACATTAGGGGGCTATACGACCATTCTCGTGGTTGTTGACAAACTGAGAAAATTTTCCCTTTTCCTTGCTCTTAAGCATCCTTACACAACTTCAACCATATCCCAACTCTTCTTGGATCACATAACCAAGCTATATTGGATGCCTGATAAGATAATTTCTGACCGCGATCCGCTGTTCTTGAGCAATTTTTGGAAGGAATTATTTCGAGTTCATGAGACAGAGCTGGCATACTCCATAGCTTATCACCCCCAATCTGACGAACAGACAGAAGTGCTCAATCGTTGTCTTGAAACTTACTTGAGATGTTTCACTTTGGAAGCACCCACTACTTGGGCTAAATGGCTTCCTTTAGCCCAACTATGGTACACCACCTCACACCATTCAAGCCTCAAAATGTCTCCGTACCAAGCGTTATTTGGTCAACCACCGCCTGATTATATACACTACCATCCTAAGGAATCATCAAATCAAGCCGTCGATGTTGTCTTAAAGGAAAAAGAAGTTGTTTTCCAGTTACTAAAATCTAATCTGGTGAAAGCTCAAGAACGTATGAAAGCACCATAATGAGAAGAATTATGATGTGGGAGATTGGGTTTATCTGAAGTTGCAGCCCTATCGGCAACACTCTGTGAACAGAAGAGCTTTCCATAAGTTAGCCACAAGGTATTACGGGCCCTATGAAATCACCAAGAAGGTGGAACCGTCGCTTACCAATTAAAATTACTCTCTGAAATGAGAATACATAATGTGTTCCATGTATCTCTTCTAAAGAAACGACTGGGAGACCATTCCGTTTCTAGTGCCCTACCCACTGTATCGGATGCAGGCGAGTTCCACCTCATACCTCTTAAGATCATTGACAAAAGGATGGTAAAGAAGAAAAACCGTCTCTCATCAGAGGTCTTGGTACAATGGAGTAACACGAATATTGAAGACAGTACATGGGAAGATGTTTCTGCCTTACTTAAGAGGTTCCCTAGCCTTGACATTTGGAATTCTTATAATCCTTGATAGGGGTGCTCATGGGTTGGGTTGGCCGGGTTGTAGGCACTTGAGCAACCCAACCCAATGTTTGAGGTTTGAAAAAATATCAACCCAACCCAACCCAAACAAAACTACAACTCAACCCAACCCAACCCGTGCGGGTTGGCCGGGTTGGTCGGGTTGATCGGGTTGACACTTTGGTACATCATTTTACGATCTTACTAAGCGTTTTGTGTAAACGAAATATAATTAAAATGAGAACATATAATAAGAAAGTAAATTACTATTTAAATTGTAATATAATTTTAAATATACATAACTACGTGTTGGTTTAACGTACATATATTATTCAAAGATTTAATATTCGTAATAAATCTGTAACATATAAAGTCATCGGTTTCATCGGGTTGGGTTGGGTTCAAATTATCTCAACCCGTTTCCAACCCGATAGATGCGGTTTGACCTATTTTTATATCAACCATGTGTCGGATTACCTCGGTTTGAGTTTTTTTTTTGTTTTTTTCGGGTTGGGTTGGCCGGGTTCGTCGGGTTGGTCGGTATTTTGAGCATCCCTAATCCTTGAGGTCAATGATCTTTTAAAAACGAGAGGGTATTGATACTACGTCGTTTTAGTATTAAATAAATTTAGTCTTTTATTTATTAATTTTGTATTCCCTTTTGTGGATCACTTGACCACGTGTCCTTCAAAGGGTTTTGGTGTTCTCCTCATGAGGGCTTTTTAGCCTTTGGGTTGATATAAGGAGTAGGTTTATTTTGTATTGGGGCATCTATGAAATTTCAATGAAATATGAAATCACCAGAGTTGTTCTCTGAGTGACCTTGGCTTCCATTGATAGTTGTTCTATCAAAACCCAAATGGATAGCAACCCTCTTGAACGACCGGTAGATGGAAGAAAAGCGAAACTAAAATCACCGCTTGCCAAAAGAGAAGCTACAATTTGATCATCAATGGATTGCAACTTTGTCTCCTGAATTCCTATAAAATCTGATTTACGAGAAATGCCTAATTCTCTGACCCATCCCCTTTTCGGTCTCGAGTATATCCCTATAATATTTAGAGAAATCAGCTTCATCACAAAATTCATAAAAACGATCCCAAGGACCTACACTGTCGACCCAAACAAATCCCATTTTTTCTCCGACGTCTTTTAACAAATAGGAGTCCGTTGACCTCCCAAAGTTTGATCCTTACACTTAGAAGGCAATGAAGGACGGAAAACGTTCTTACCATGCGATAAAGAAAAAATGCCACGTCGCTTGACCATAGATTTCACCCTTTTTTTTCTTGCTAACTGCTTTATTTTCATCCTGCTACGTTTTCCTTTGAAGCTACGATCCAAGGTAGAAGAGATGTTTTTTACCGTTAGAGATGAATGAAGTTGATTTGGAACCTGAGTTTTTGAAATGGGTAGATCCCTCAGGCCTCATCTTTTGACCGAATTCCGTGCCTCAGAGAAGAGCTTTACCCTACATTAGCATTCACGCCTTTATTAATCAGGTTCGAGTCCCTGAGTAAAAAAGAAGTTAGGCCTTAATCCATTGTCCGATTTGAGTCATGGCCTAAAGCAATTTTGGGTCCCCATCAATTGGACTTGGCATAGGAAGGGTACCACAATTTGTTGCCTCCTTTTCCTGAGAAGAACAATTAGCAACAAAAATTACCATATCATTTAGTGATCCATCTTTTGGGATATCTTTTTCCACAACATGCTTATCAATTCCAATAAAAGTATCGTGCACATCTTCACATGCGATGGACTCATCGACTTGAGGGAAAGCCGCACCTTCCTCCGAGTTTTCAACTTCCCTCTCAAGTGTCGTATCCTCCGCAGCAACTCTGTCATCTTCCTCGAAAGCATTTTCTCCGGCCAACGACCCCGGTTCGTCTCCATTAACTGATTCAAAGCTAGATGACTCGATCCAGTCCTATTGCACCTCTGACTCATCCCCTACCAAGTCGTCATCCCACTTACGAACTTTATTTTCTCCATTCCTTATCAGAGGCTCAGGGATAGATTTTTCAATGCTGACTTGATACAATCTACCATTCAGATTAATTGGAATACACGAACTAATCCTCGAGAGATTGTCGGTCAAAATTAAAATTTTCTCGGCATCCAACAATGAATAATTTCTTAAATCCATTACCTCACCGCAATCCAAGCTAAACGATTTCATGGTTCACAAATGTGATCCCATTTATTAATGTCCTGGAACTAGTGGTAGAGACCATGATCTTTATTTTGAGAAACTTTCTTCACCGACGACTCACTCTCCAACTTGACTAAAACTTTTAACCCACCCAATCTTTTAACACCTTGCATTTCAAGACCTTCTGCCAGACAAAACTCCTCCACCTCTCTAGGAACGACAATTCTTTTACTGCACCGATAAGCATAATTTCAAATTTTCGATGATTTTCGGATCTTCCCCCACTTTTACTATGCGTTGGACCAAAATGGCTTAAGAATTTTGTTTTTGAAATAAAAATCAAATGAAGGATTTACATGATGATGCATTTGCGACTTCAAGGGATGCACCCGTTTTCTTTGTCTTCTCCTTGCCACATAAACATCCACCACCCTTTCATTTTTCAGTCTTCTCTAAGGCCGAGTGGCAATCCTCTGCTCTAGCTCTAGCTCTATCCCCAAAGATATAACAATTCAGCTTAGGACATACATCTAGTAAATCGATGTTCTCCAATGTGATTCAGGTTAATGACTTTCCTTGTTTAATATAATCCCTTTTCAGATTCTCCAACCATCCTATTCGCTCAATACATTTTTTTGGAACACAGACAACCTATCCCTCGGACATGCATTCTCTCCAATCAACGGTTCTATCATTTTGCTTTAGAGAGTTTATGGTATATTCTTCAAATGGATTATATAAGGTCTCTTTACGGGTCGGTGCCTGGGACGTGGTGTCACTTGTGTGGATTGGATTGCTACCCTTAGTCTTGTGACCCGAACCATGACTGACACTATGGCTCGCATTGGAGCGGTGACTATCCACCATTCCCCCATTAGGACCTAATCTATGTGGTGTCCTTCCTCCCCACGTCCATGTTTCACGACACTAGCGTTTCTCAACATTTTCCTATGAAACCACAAAAGAATACAATGCATATGTCGGTGCAAAGATCAAGCTTGGTAATAAAGAAAGCAATTATGTAAATAATCGTACACTTATTTTCTTCGTAGACTACTATAATAGCCATTCTCAGTTTAAGCTTAGGCTAGGATAAAGTCTTAACCTATTTCTCTTAAACTAATGCTCTGATACCAACTTGTAACACCCCGTTTTTTTCTCCAAATGAAATGTTATGTCATCAAAATACCTCATTAATAACACCAATTAATAAACCAAGACGTTTACAACGGAAGTCTATCAATTTAAAAAAAAACTTAAAAGATAACTCGTCCCATACCGGGTCACTAAAATCCAAACCTAAACAAACTCCAAAATAAATTAAATTGTACGTTGATTTAAATAAAAGAAGCTAGGAATCCATAAGCATGCCCATGTCCTTGTCGATTCCCGTACTTCCTGGTCCTGAGATGTATATTATAGTCAGCTAAATAGCTCAGTGAGTTCATGATTTCGTGCAATAACACCCATCCAATATCATGCATCACAATGCATTACAGAGATATAAGAAAAAACATCATATGCATTTTCAAAGAAAACATAACCTTTACAAAATCTCATAAACTGTCTCATTAAGTAATTACGGGGTCATGTTGCTATGTCACAGGCATTCCCGGACGTTGACGGCTCACAAAGAACCAGACACCCATTTCGGGGTCGTGCCTCCACTTAAATGTGACGTACCTTTCTGCCATCTCATTTTTCAACTGTCCACCATTAGTATCCTTTAAAACTACCATAAACTTTAGCATGCGATAAATGTTTATGACCCAAAAACAATAAGCATGCGGTAAATGTTTATGACCCAAAAACAATTAACATGCATAATCATAAATCTCCATATACATGTAATCATAAAAACGAGAACATGTAATTAAAACATCTTATGCAGAACATATATCACCACACAATCATACATGTGAAAATACATTTCATACATATGTATACATTTCAGTGAAATCTCATGAAGACGCACCTGACTACGAAGGTTGCCTAGAAGTTGTCCCTGAGTGGTAACCTACAGTTCATAATCAAATAGCTGATTATTGACTAAGTTTTCTCCAAAGGTTATCATGGTCGACGATAAACTAGAGGTCGACTAACTGGCCATATAATCCTCCCCCGGGTAATTAAGTGATCGAGCACATAAGTTCATTTACGACGTCTTAATCAAATGATTTAATAATTTTCTTCTTAGAAATACATAATTAAAATATGAATAAAATCTAAATTAAATTAAAATATTAATTAAATAAGATTTAATCTAATATATTAATAAAATAGGAATTAATGAAATTATATTCCTAATTATGTAATAATCCCAATTAAATAGTAAGCCCAAAAATGTATATCTCATTTACTTAAATTAAGCCCAAATGTAAGACCCAATTGTATTGAAATCTGTTGGGCTCCTCTCTTTATTTTTCTTTGTAACCAACCAGCCTAATACGAGATCAGATCCGACCCAATATCCAGATCCAACCAATGCAAACCCTTGCCCTACCATAGTTCAGATCGTTGTGGTCAAAGAACAACCATTTCTTTCGTCAGATTATGGTCATTTTTCAACCGTTTTCGGTAATTCTTTTTGCAAAATAATATCAGTATAATATTATTTTACATTTAATAAAACAAGAATCACTTAAAATGGTCCACTAATAAGTTTTAATTTCGAGTTTAAAGAACTTGATGTTTGACTTTTGTGATTTACAATTTTTGGCCAATTCGATACCCTTCTGAACATCCTTTCGATCTTAAATTTTAACTGGACTTCTTATGTGTCTATAGGAACATACAAGAGAAATTAATTTCATAAAAGGTGAGTAAAACTATCTCAATTTCGTCGATGAACTCCGAAATGTAACCCCTCTTCTATGGCCGAAATCGACTTCTATTTTTCCTCAAAAATCGAAGTTGAAGAAGGGATTTCGTCCCTCTGACTACGACGCTTCTAATCCTTGAATGGTGTGTTAAAATTACAGATTTATAGGCTCCGATTTGTGTCTTGGAGGCCATGTTGTATCAACGAAGGAAAATCAACAATTTAAAATCATTTCTAAAAATCAACTTCTCTCATTGGCAGAACAGGTCCCTCAAGTTTTCATCATTCATCTTTGGACCCTAAGTGAAATAAATATTTTTAAATTTTTTTAATATACTTTCCATAGTGTCATATTTGGCCCCTCTCCACCCTTTCTTTCATATTTTTGGTCCAAAAGACAACTAAACCCATTACGATTTGTTTTCATTCCTTCACCCCATTTATAATTAAATTTGTCCAAATTTTTGTGTGTTACAATATATTCATGGCGTATTCATTTTCTTCCAATATTTCCTCCACATCTTCAAGCTTTACCTCTAGTGATGTTGTGTGTTGAGTTCTTTCATTGCCATCCAAATAATCTTTCAAGCATATACAATACTCCACAGACTCCAGGCTTAGTCTTGTCCGTTAAATTGAAATGATCCTGCCACTAAGAGAAAAAGCCGACTACGAAGTTACAGTACTAGCGTGGATTTTTAGTATATCATGAGGCATGCATGATAAAACCTAAAATTGAGGTTGCTTTTGTTTCCATCATTCTAATAAATCAATATTTTCAAAAACGTTGACATAAAATAAAATTGGTAGGCATGTACATATTTAGTTCACGCAAATCGATATCAAATTTAGAATCTTTACTCGTTTCATTTTGAACCTCGGTAAATAAGTTAGTCATTAACTCCTTCTGATTTTGGCGATGACCACTATAACTAGAACTAGAACTAGAACTAGAACCCGGACATAAGTCTAGACTTATCTAGTACACGTTTACAAGTTTTTAAACCGTCTTGAACGACTAAAATTATTATATGTGCATAACGTGCATGAAATAATTGACGGTTTAAAATTGGGTCAAACCTTACTTTAATTTCTTGACACATCGAGTATTATTTACTTGCACTATAAAATGACATGCTAATGATTTTAGAATATTATAATTAGATGAAAGACTTCTTTTAGTAATTTGAAATAAATGAACACCCGAATGTGACGCACTAAATGGTTCAAACGTGATCACATGTTTTACTAATTGCCACGATTATGGCTCAATCCAAAGACACATTATACATATATAAGAATGTGGCAAACCGTGTGATGCGCTCCATACATCATGCGTTACGAAACGAAACTAGGCAACAAACAAAACATTTGTCGCATTTCATTTTTTGACACATTTTCCACAATTTAATTGCATCACGTCTAAGAGTTTGATGACTTACCGGCTTGTAGCATGGTTGTAGCTTTTTTTGGATGAGGTTGGTAATGTGAATGTTGTCAAAATGTCGAAACCTCTACCCAATTCGAATGACCACATTGTGTTGTCATTTAACGGTTCAAATCGGCATCGAACGTCCATATTCCACCTTGATTATCAAGTATAGCTTGACTTGAATCACCTTCTGCCAACCTTAACCCCCGACCATGTTTTTTCGATCTGACGCCTCAAGGTTGAATTTCCCTTGTCCGTAAAGAGAGCTTGAGATATTTTGCAGTGTGCTTCCTTTTCTCGTTTTCGGGTAAGACCATGTTGTAAGAATTCCAAATCTCGGTTTTTCTTCCGTTGCCGGTGATAATTTTGACAAGCTTTCGTCGGATGCATCGTATAGGGCGCCCATCTTGAGTAAAAAAATACACAAAGAAAGAGAGAAAGAGATGAAAAATATGATTTGTTAAAAACTGAAATCGAATACAAGCCGAAATCATGAATTATAGCAAGAATTGTGTACATTTTTTCCGCTTGTAAGTTGATATCTTCCCCTATACACCATATGATAATATATAGTGTATAGAGGCTCAAAAAGACAAAAGAAAGGGTCAAAATACTAAAAAAGGGTCATAAGACCGTTCCCCAATGTCTCTTTAATGGTCAAAATTTTGAAAAAAAATTAAATCGGGTCTGGCCAGTTCCATAATCGGTCACAGACCGATCCTTCATTTCCGCCTAAAACCATAACTAGTCCTGAACCGTTGGGCCCAAAAGGTCGTGGGACCAATTGGCCATCTCTAGGCTCCACTCACCTCTACTGGACACCCGAGTCGATCCATACCCAATACTTGACCCGCTTGCAACCCAACAACCCCCATTTCATTCTCTCTTGGTTTTCTTCGAAACATACTCATTTATCGCTCGATTTTTTCGTTCTTTTTGCTACTAACACACACTAACATTTTACTTCATTTATAGTATGTTTCGTTAAGTAACCAACTCTAATTATGAGCTTAAAAAACCAATTCGTCACAATTTGCCGCAACAACGGGTATACGCTTAAAATATGCGACAACAGGTTACAATTGACTCACAAAGTGCATTCCATTAGAAATATATCCGAGGAAGAGTCTATCTAAGCAAGAGCCGTCAATTCTTGTTAGGAAAATAACTCGAATCAATGCTTTTTTTCCCAAACGAGCTGTAGTTTGCTCCATCTTCAATTTCTCTCTTGTTTCTCCACCGTTTCTCACATATCTAAAGGTTTTTCATAAATGAGCTGTAGTTTGCTCCATCTTCGATTTCTCTCCTATTTCTCCAACGTTTCTCGCAAATCCAAAGGGGTTTTCTTCCCCTCTCATTGTGTGAACTTTTTACACTTAAATCTCGTCCAAAATGAGCACCAAATGAAAATTGGATTCTGGTTTTTAAATTTAAATCTTTGGTCAATTGGCAAAACAAGTCATCCATCCTTTAGTTACTCGTTGTTTAGCCATCAATTTTTTTATGATAAATAGTTGTAGTCCTTCCAATTTTGCTACATAAATATAACCACCAAAAATACTTGGAGTGTTACAAAGGAAATTAAGAACAAGAAACCCTAAAATTTTATAACCCCTTTAAAATCTAGAAGGTGTTGAATATATGTACATTTCATCTCTTAGCCGACTAAATTGTTGAAATTTTTCCCAGAATGTAAGAACCCAAAGGCCCATCTTTTGATTTTAATCTATTAAACTATTAAAAAAACGGTTGACGCTGAAATTGAAAAACTAATTTTTTTAATAGAAATTAACTTTGAACTCCATAGTCCAAAGGCCTGATGCATATCTTTAACCATATGAACAATCTTTAACCGTCTATACTATGTTATAGTCTCTTTTTGTTGATTTAGAGGCACATACATAATATTAAAACCAATGCACTTTAAGAATCCTATTTTTTCCATTACATCGACACAACAAAGCGGACTCATGTGCATCTCTCTGATTGTAAATCCACCCCTACTCCAGACCTATAAGACATCATAATCAACTCTAATTATCTGATGACATGAATATGTGATTGCCAAAAGAAAGACATAACACATGCTTTCCTCTTTTGGTTTCACACCAAACATAGAAAAGATACATAAAAAAGATAACATACATCAAATGCATACAATAAAATAAACAAATCAACATAGTTAAGATCAATAGGTCACAAATATCATGCCCTCTTTTATTTATGTCATAAGTTTAGCTTACAAAAGAAAATGGAAAGAAACTACACATATCAAACCAATTTCACATTAAAACATTTAATAAAAACACTAGGACGCATCTTCTTATCCTTGTAATCACATTCAATCTTGTGTTCTTTGAGTTTTGATATAGTTTCTTCAGCCTCCTTCAGCCTTATATCCATGTCTTCTATTTTCAATTTCATCAATTTGATTTGTTGGGCTTCCTCCATCTTTAAATCTTGTTCTTCAATTTTTGAATCCATCTCCTTCGACTTGGGGATAAAATCAACAACTACTTTTAGATATTTTTTATTTATATCAGGACGACACTTATGACAATGAAATATTGTTGTGATATCCTTAATGTCAGTATCTTCAGGAACAAAAGTTCTTTTGAAGTATAACCTTTCCTTAGCAATCGTCTCTGGAAGAGGCGCTACATCTTGTTTCCTTCTAATGATTTCTACATCACATGTGGATCCTGGTTTGATGATACCCTCTTTTGGCCGACAATAATAGAGCTCTTTATGTGTCGAGTAGAGCGTGAACGCGATATGACGATCAGAATTATTCGTCAACTTTACGATGCACGAGATCCTTGTCTTTGGTTTGAACACGAATCTGAGTTCTTCTGGTTGAACCTCTCCAAAATCTGCATCCATTATTCTTGACTTCAAGTAGAATCCCTTCACAAATAGTTTATAAAGCCATAGTTTCCACGACATTTTGTCAATGCTTGTGAAATTAACCAACACCAACTTACATGTGTGACGTATATCGATCATTTATCAAATATTTAAATATTTTTAATAATAAAAAATAAAATAAAAAATTGATGAGGATATCATATTTTTAATCGAATACTTTTTTTGTAAATTATATATCTATAAAAAATTGTTTAGAGTGCAAAGTAAACGATGCATTATATTGACTAGATGGATCCACAAGTAGAGAAAAAGTCATCAAGTTACACAAATGCAATTGACATCCTTTAGAATTTAAAAGTAGCAATTAAAACCCTATATTTTTACGGGCTGCTAGTAACCTCTTACACCTTTTACTCAGTCCGTGGCTCACTTACATAAGTGTGAGATGTTTACGATGCTTAGACCAAATTTGAATAGAGCCAGTAGAAATGAATTTAACCAGAGTCAAAGATAATGTTGTTCTAGCTACCCATTTTCTTCTAATATAAGATTCAAGCTGTTTTTTCCACCATTGTAAGACATTGAGAGTCACTTTCTTTTAATGTTTGTACCGCTTATTGATATCGACACTATCATATGTAATCACTGAATTTTAATTTTATTCTATAAGCAACTGATCATATATGGTATTTAAATATGCAAGTTGCTCAATATTTTACGTTTCAAAATAAAAAGTTGTTCAATATTTTGAATTTAACCATATAATAACTATTCGAGTTAATTACGTAAATCATTCGTAGCCTTTGTATATCATGTAGATATAGTCCCTATAGTTTACTAAAAAACTTTTTTATTGTTTGCATTTTGCTTTAGATATAGTCCCTAAGACTATCTCCAACAACAAACTAACTCAAACAGTTTGGAGATAAGACAAAATACTTTTTGGAAAAAAATATTAAAAAAGAAAAAAAAAGGTTTGCAAACTAAGCCAAACCATATCACTAGCGAACTAAGTTTGGGTTCATTTTTAATTGACACATCTCATGATTCTGTTAGTTGGATTTACTTATTTTTATAATAAAACTTATTAATTAAATAAATGACTTTAACAAAAATATTAAAAAGTAAAAAAATATAAAAATTAATGTTTTTTAGTTCCTACAAATAGAGTTCAATATTGACATATTTGTTAGTTTAATTACTTTTAATTATTTTTGTGCTTATTTTATTAATTTTACCACATATATCTATATGGTAAAATATTAAATATATAATTTTTATAAAATAGTTTTGAGATTAGGTTAGATTGTGAATAAAGTATAAAAAAGTTAGATTAGATTGGAGTTGAAGATTGAGTTGGTTGATTTGTTGTTAAATGTAGTCTAAGGCTAACGATGATTAAAACAGAATTCTTAACGGGCCTCACTTGATTTGCAAGTGATGG
Source organism: Silybum marianum (assembly GCA_036898165.1). Lineage (NCBI taxonomy): Eukaryota > Viridiplantae > Streptophyta > Magnoliopsida > Asterales > Asteraceae > Silybum > Silybum marianum. The sequence goes on along the minus strand of CM072540.1, from coordinate 4,485,154 downwards.
TAAATTCATCCTTTTACGTTTTTAATTATACAAAATTTTAAATATGTATGATCCTTTAATGATTTTTCTAATGGTTTGCATTAATTGCAAAAGATATTTTGCTTTTGAATGCTTTTTAAGATCATCAATGATGTTCCAAGAACATATGAAGACCATTTCCCATTGCTCACAATTTCAGAAGACCGATTTTTCATTGTTCACAATTTCATAAGATGATTTCATAAAGCGAGTTTCAAAAATCGGGTTTTCACTATTCACAATTTTTAAAGGTAACTTGAAAAGGGTTTGGTACGTTTTTCCTTTGTTCAAGTTCGAGTTGCATAGGTGTTGATGAGTTGTGTTAACAGCAGGGGCGGACTTGTATAGGTTCACACGGTGGCACAGGCCATCGTATTATATTTTTGTCGAAGAGTATTTTTTTTAATTTGTTAGTTGTGCAATTGTATCATTTTAAATGTGCTCTTAAATAATTTAAAACTAAACTTTATAAGACAAATCAGGCAGCTGTCATAGCGGTTTTTCCCAACTTAATTAAGACTTCTTATAGAGATGGTCCCAAGTTCCATTCCATCTTGATGTAAATAATTAATTTCATATTTAATCATTATTTTTACAAAGGTATTTTTAAATTGCTTTTAGTTATTAAATACCATCAATATCAAGTATTAAAACCGAAAAAACTCTTGAAATCAACAAAAAAATTAAAAAGATATCTCGAAATCGATAAAAGGCTTAAAAATCTCTTGAAATCAACCAAAAAAACCGAAAAAGTCCCTCAAAATCAATAAAAAAAACATTAAAAATCCCCTCCCCCGAAAAAAAACTCTTGAAATCAATCAAAAAAACAGAAAAAATCTCTCGAAATCGATAAAAAGAAACCCTTAAAAACCCCTCGAAATCAAGCAAAAAACTTTAAAAATCACACAAAACGATAGAATTAGGTTAAAAACATATCGAAATATATTGACCGTTTTAAAAACGTAAAGACACGTTGATAAAAATCGTATTTTTCATAAATTATATTTATGTCTATATTATATGGTGTCACAATATCAAAAAGCTTATGGATCCGCCCCTGGTTAATGGAGGAGTGTTGGCGGGTTGAGTTAATGGAGAAAGAGAGATACTTGAAGAAGGGGTGTTCAAAAAAACCGGAAAACCGAGACGAACCGTTTGATCCGAAACCGAAAAAACCGATAACCGTAAAATCCAAAATTCAAAAAGCCGAAAACCGAAAAAACCGGGTATTCACAGGTCGGTTTTGGATTTAAATTTAAGCTAATCGCGGGTACCCGACCCGACCCGGATATAATGTATATATAGTATTTAATATTTAATATTAATATTATTATTTATATGTTTATTAACCCAAAGTTAAATGAGTGAAGTGTTTTACATTTTTAAACGATTAAACTTATTTTAATTTGTAGGGCTTTGATTAGTTTTATTTATTTGTTTGTAATTGTTTTAAATGTTATATTTTGCTACTACTTTTATATTGGTAAATGACATTTTTTATAAATCCGGGTAACCGTGAACTGAACCGCGGGTGCGGTGCGGTTCGACCCGCGGTTTGGTTTCGTTGCTTAGATCGGTTCGGTGCGGTGCGGTTCGGTTCAACCCGCAGTTTCGATCGGTTTCGATAGTCAGGTATCCGCCTCTTACAGTTCGGTTCACGTTTTCCTTACTAACCGAACTGAACCGAACCGTAAACACCCCTAGTTGGTGGGTTGTGAGATGCTGGCGGTTGTGATTATATAGGAAATGTCAACACCATTTCCATTTTTATTTCTATTTCTAAGAAGGAAACCAAACACCCCCTTAATTGTGCTTTTGCGATAGACTTGTTATAGAGAAATCTATTTCTTTTACTTTGTAAGGGATGTCATGATTCTTAGGCACATCCTCCCACCACTTTAATGGATTCGTCATTGGTCAATGAACACAATCCTTAACCAATCGTTTTATATATGGTTTTTTTTTACAAAATCATATATGATTTATGTAAAAATTCAGATATGATTCACATATAAAATCATATATGATTAGTCGAGACTTTTTTCGCGACAAAAGTCGTGCGTGTCATTTTTGATGTTAGTACAAAATCACATATGATTTTGTATATGAAAAAAAATTAATGTACAAAATGATTAGCTGAGGGTTGTCCTCGCATTCTCGTAAATTGTTACCGTCCTTGCATGAACTCGCCTCTCTCTCTCTCTATATATATATATATATATATATATCGATACGAAAGTTCAAATGCGAACTCAAATTTGGTTATCAACGTGATGACAAATAAAACGCGACACGTGTTAGAATGTAGATTTTTCAGACTAAATAATCAAAGAAATGTTCAGATTAAATAAATACTATATTTAGTCTGAATATGACGTGCCGCGCTCTCATTTGTCCTCACGTTCACAACCAAATTTGAATTTTCATTTGAACCCACCACAATATATATATATATAGGTAGGTTCATGCGAGGAAGGTAACAATTTACGAGAATGCAAGGACAATTCTCAACCAATCATTTTATACATGAAATTTTTTCAAGTACAAAATCATATGTGATTTTGGACACGCGCGACTTTTGCCGCGGGAAATGTTTCGGATAATCATATATGATTTTTTATGTGAATCATATGAGATTTTCTCTCTCTCTCTCTCTATATATATATATAGGGAGGTTCAAATGAGAACTTTGCATATTTAAAGAAACAAAGGAACACCCTTAGAACCACATATGATGTGGGTTCCACATAATATAAAATCATATCGGATTCAATGAGGCCCTTTGTTCACTACAACAAAAATAATTTTATAGGACTCCTAAAATGAAAAGGCGTCCTAAAAAAATACTTTATAGGACACTAATTTATAGGACCAAACCAAAAAGTGTCATATCTAAAAGCGTTACAATAAGTTTATAGGACGGTTTTAGGCGTCTTAACAAGTTTTCTTTTACGACGTCTGAAAATAAAGTGTCATATTAACTATTTTTATATGACACTTTTGAAAAGTGTCCTATAAAATGGGTTTATAGGACACTTTCATAATTGTCCTATAAAATATGGGTTTATAGAACACTTTTCAAAAATGTCGTATAAAATAGTTTATAGGACACTTTATTTTTAAAGCGTCGTAAAAACTTGTTGAAACACCTAAAGACGTCCTATAAAGTTATTGTAACGCTTTTAGATAGGACGTTTTATGATTTGGTCCTATAAACTTTTGTCCTATAAAATATTCTTTTAGGACGCTTTTTCATTTTCGGCGTCCTATAAAATCACTTTTCTATCTTTTAAATAGAGGGTATTCTTATATGAACCTGCCCATATATATATATATATATATATATATATGGGTTTCCAAACGAAGGCTATATATTGTGTGACTTGTTTGTAGCTGATGTTCGATGTTGGTGTTTTTTGTTTCTTCTTTTGTTGATCATATAATGTGGATGACGTTTGGCTTTGATATGTTGGATTGGACTCGTTTAAAATTGTAAAAGAATATTTTTATAATACATTATAATATTTATCGTACAAGTTGCTCGAAATATTTGAGAGTCTATGTGTTTAAGGGTTTGGTTCATATAAGACCAACTTGTTTTGATGAGACCACACATTTACAGTTGAAACCTCGCAGCAAAACATTGTTAAGGTAAAAAGTAAATATAAATAAAAATATACATAAAAAGCGATATCATACATCCAATGCATATAATAAACCAAACAAATCAACATAGTTAAGATCAATAGGTCACAAATATCATGTAATTCATAGTAGCACTCTTTTATTTATCTTAGAAGTATAGCTTACAGAAGAAGATGGAAAGAAATTATACACATCAAACGAATTTCACATTAAAACACTTGATAAATAAACTAGAACGCATCTTCTTACCCTTGTAATCACATTCGGTCTTGTGTTCTTTGAGTTTTGATATAGTTTCTTGGGCCTCCTTTAACCTTAAATCCATGTCTTCAATTTTCAACTTCATCGATTTGGTCTGTCGATCGAGCTTTCTCCATCCTTAAATCTTTTTCTTCAGTTTTTGAATCCATCTTATCCGATTTAGGTATAACTTCAACAACTACTTTCAGATATTTTTTATTTATATCAGGACCACACTTATAACAAAGAAATATTTTTACGATATCCTTAATGTCAGTATCTTCAGGGACAAAAATTCTTTTTAAGTGTAACCTTTCCTTAGCAATCGTCTCGAGAAGAGGCGCTACATCTTGTTTCCTTCTGATGACTTCTACATCACATGTGGATCCAGGTTTGATAATACCCTCGTTTGGTTGACAATAATAGAGCTCTACATGTGTCGAGTAAAGCCCGAACGCCATATGACGATCTGAATTATTCATCAACTTTACAAAGCACGAGATCTTGTCTTTGGTTTGAACTTAATTTGAGTTCTTCCGGTTGAATCTCTCCAAAATAGCATCCATTGTTCTTGATTTCAAGTACAATCCCTTCACATATAGTTTATAAATCCATAGTTTCCACGACCTTTTGTCAATGCTTGTAAAATTAACTAACACCAACATAGTGTGTGACGTACGTATATCGATCATTTATCAAATATTTAAATATTTTTTAACAATAATAAATAGAATAAAAAATAAGGTGATGATATCATATTTTTAATTAAATATTTTTTTATAAACAATATATCTATAAAAATATGTTTAAGAGTACAAAAAGTAAACAATGCATTATGTTGACTAAGTGGATGCATATGTAGCCGAAAAGGTCCTTCGGTTACTCAAATGCAATTGAAATCCTTTAGAATTTAAAAGTAGCACTTAGAATTCTTTCATTTTTACGGGTTCGTTAGTTAGGGCATCTCCAACAATTTTCCTATAATTTTTTTAAAATAGAGAATCAAATGACAAAATCTCTAAAATTTTCCTATAATTTTCCTACAATCCGTGGCTCATACTTAGATAAGCGTGAGATGTTTACGATGATTTGACCAATTTTGACTAGAATCAGTAGAAATGAATCTGATTAGAGTCAAAGATAATATTGTCCTAGTTTTCCATTTTCTCGTAAGATAAGATTCATGTTGTTTTTCGAGAGTCACTTCCTTTTGATTTTTTTACCCCTTATTGTACTTTAATTTTGTTCTATAACTAATCATATGTGGTATTTAAGAACATCTTCAACCAATTTCCTATAATTTCTCTACAATGGAGAATCAAAAGACAAAATTTTCAAAGAAAATTGCATTTATCTTAAACAAATTCCATATAATCTCTCTGAAATAATATTAAAATATTATTTCTCTATTTAAAAATATTTATTTTTCAAAATTTTCTATTGGTCATTTCATTTAGTAATCATTTTTGGAGTGAACTCCATATTTGGAGAAAACACACTCTCTCTCCTACTTTCTCCATTTTAGATGATTATAGGGAAACTATTGGAGCAAAATATTTGCTCAAAATCCCTATTTTCTCAATTTTCCCCATTTTAAGAAGGCTATCGGTGATGCTCTAAATATAAAAGTTGTTCAATATTTTGAATTTAATCATACAATAACTATTTTCGAGTTAACTACATAAATCGTTCTTCGTATTTTTATATCTTGTAGATATAGTCCCTATAGTTTACTAAAAAACATTTTCATTCTTTGCATTTGTCTATAGATATAATCCCTGAAGCTAACGGGGATTAAAAGGGAGTTCATGTTAATTAACATTTTACCTTTTCAATTATACAAGTTTCTAAATATGTATGAGCGTTTAATGAATTGCTAATGGTTTGCATTGCATGCTTGCAAACGATCTTTTGCTTTTGAATGCTTTTTAAGATCGTCAATGATGTTTTCCTAGAAAATATGAAGATAACTTGAAAAGGGCTTGGTTCACTTTTCCTTTGTTGGACTTCAAGTTGCAAAGGTGGTGATGGTTGTGTTAATGAAGAAGGGGTGTTGATGGGTTGTGAGATGCTTAGTGATTGTGATTGTGATTGATATAGCAGTGGAGAAATTATTATTATAATCATTTCAGAAAATTGTATATCTAAAATAACCAAAATCTTTCTCAACTTATCAAAATAACCAAAAATTTCAATAAATAATTTAGTATGATACGAAATCAAAAGTGATTTCGTATAACACACAAACTCCATTTAGTTTGATACCAAATGAGATGATATTGTAACACACACATGTATTTCGTATTACATGAGACAACACACACATATGAAATGCATTCTAAGAAACAAGACCCCTTTGTAAATTTACAGTTTAAGCCCCTATTATTAATTAGTTGATTTACTTTAGATCCCATACTTTTTAATTTTTCATTTTACACCCTCATCACATTAACATACATAATGGTATATCAATCAATCGTACATCATCCTCAAGGTCTCGGGTTCGAGCCTTGGGAGTGGTGGTTTTCCTAAAAATGGTGGAGGAGTGGGGGTTTATCCCTTAAGGTGAAGGTTCGGGCCCCGCATACTGCCCATATGGATGTCACCGTGGGTCCGAATCACTAACTACTAACTTGCCGTTCAAAAAAAAAATTAAAATAAATTTAAAAAATATGTTTTTATTTTAACAAATTATACCATTATAATCGTCTCGTCAATACCTTCGAAATGAGCCCAATATTGAATATTTTTTGATTTAATTATATTATTATATATTATATGTACTACAATTTATACTCTTATATTTATTTATTTAATTTGTGGTATATTTTTTGATTTTTTAATTATCGTGTTATAATCATATTTTAACTAAAATATGTTAAAAATACGTTAAATGATACAAATATGGGTATACATATATCAAACATTTTAACATTTTAACATGTGTACCGTTTACATAATTCTACAAATAATTTGATTTGAAATAAAATAAACTTATTTATTTAGTTCAAATTAAAGTTAATATATGATTATGTATTTTAATGTGATAAAGGTATAACACGACAATTAAAAAATCAAAAAATGTACCATAAATTAAATAAATAAATATAAGAGTATAAATTGTAGTACATATAATATATAATAAAATAATAAAATATTCAATATTGGGTTCATTTCGAAGGTATTGACGAGACGATTATAATGGTGTAACTTGTTAAAATAAAAACATATTTTTTAAATTTATTTTAATTGATATATGATTATGTATGTTAATATAATAAAAGTATAAAACGAAAAATTAAAAAGTAAGGGACCTAAAATAAATCAACTAATTAATAATAGGGGCTTAAACTGTAAATTTCAAAGGGGTGTTGTTTCTCATATGTGTCTTGTCTCATGTGATCTATATTTATATCTATACTACTTTATAAATCAAATTTAATAAAAATCTTAAAAACAAGTTTCAATGCATAAGGTACCACCCTTTCATGCACAAAGTCTTAAAAAGTCTTAAAAACAAGCTTGAATGCATAAGGTACTACCATTTCATGCATAAAATCTTAAAAAGTCTTGAAAGAATTTTCATATCCCAAAAGAAGGTTCACCTCACCTCATTCACAAAAAAACTCAGATTCACTGGCCGAGAAAGACGGTTCACACTTCAAGATCAGATACACAGTCCAAGACGACGATTCACACTTCAAGGCAACAATTCATACCATACCACGATGTAAAAAAGGTTTTTTTATGTGTGGTTTCTCATACGATTCATACCAAATCGACTGGAAATCGACTTAAATCGCCCAAATCGAACCCAAATTGACTGGAAATCAACTCAAATCGCGAATCTTCAAGGTATGTTAACCTACCCTCCAAATTTCTATTTTGGATTTATGCCCTTATTTTGTGGTTTTTCTCTGTGATAACTACCGAGAGTATACATTTCTTTTACACATCCATTGTTGAAAACCTAATCACATGGACACTAACATCATCTGGTAAAAATATCCATTAGGGTTTTCTTATATTTTAGAAGCGTAGTTATTTTCTCTTTTTTGTCTTTTTTTTCATCGATGAGTGCTGGGGAAATCCAATCGTTGTATGTTAATTTTGTAAAAATTAGGCACATGATTGGTTCAATTGCTGATATCAAAGTAATCTATGGAGAAAATTGAGGGATGGGGCACATGGATTTTGTGGGTTTTTGAATGAAGTTACAAAACCGTATTTTGTCTTCTGGGTATTTCGAGTTTTTTTTCCGTTTATGTTGTTAATTCATGGCTATAATTCTGTAAAAGTATCGAAATGATGGTTTTCTTGATGATCAAGTTTGCAACTTGCTCTGATTTCTTCAGGTTTTGCTTTGTATTTTGATTTGAGATTCTGTTGGCCAGCTTGGATTCTAGCTTTATGCAAAGCTGCTCTTGCAGCTTAATCTGTTCTTTTTAGTATCAATTTCGAAGCAAGTAAACGACGGGGAAACATTAATAGAAGGTTTGTACCTTTTTTCAGGAAATGAAACGAGTGTACAAAGCTTTCTATAACCATCACAATTGGTATTCTTTTCGGCTTTTTCATTGGGGCATCCTTTCCGGTCTTTTCACCATCATAATGGGACGTAAGTTGCTCAACTCATTGAGTTTAGAATACTACCGGTGGGTGTTATCAAATTATAACTTTTCATTGTCTATCTGCCCCCATGTCCTTTTTCTACACTTTGTTACTTAGTTTTTGGATGAAATATGCTGTAAATTCCTTGTAGACTTATATCGAGTTGAGTTATATTATTTGTTTTTCATGTGATCTAATATTATTCGACTTTCAGACTTATTATTTTATTTTTCTCCATTAGCTATACTCATTACCTATTTCTCCATCTGTAATTCTTTTTTAGATATATTATTGACTTATTGTATCTCAGGATTGGTTTAATGTGATATTTTTGTTTGATTTGGTCTTGAATCTTGGTAAGAATTGTTGATCAGATATTTTTCTTTTTGTTTTCTTTGTATTTGGTCTTCTTCTTCATCTTTTTGAAGAATTTTTGCACTTTCTTGACATAGATATGATCTTCTTGATCGCCTACAAAAAGACGTTCGAGTGGATCGAATGGAAGGATCGAGGGCTGGAGATCGATTGGAATAGTTGGTTAACGAATCCCCTAGAGGGGTGCAATGTGCAACTTTCTGGCTGACTGCAGGAATAAGCTGGGCTTCCCCCATAAAGCTAGAGCAGAACTGCATGCTGTCAACAGCATTCAAACAGCAACATGGTTGATGTGGCAGCTCCGGTTCGTGTTGGATCGGGTAGGAGTAGGACCGTAATCATAGTGGGTGCATCGCACAACATCGAGTCTAAAATCAGGAATAAGCTGGGCTGACCCCATTTAGCCAAGGCAGGCCTGCACACAGTCAAACAGAATAAGGGCTGAGGGGGCAATTGAAGTTTGCTTCTTGCAAACTGGATGAGGTCCTCTTGTTTTTTATCCCCTTGGATGGTTGCCTGTTTTGCATCCATGGGCTTGATTTCATGTTTGTATATTATGTATATTGACATTGGTGGTTATATATAATATTCTTTTGCTGTTTAAAAAAAATTATGTTTATAACCAAATTTACAACATCAAAATAAAATTGAAACTCAATTTTTTTGTAATTGCACTCAAGTTATATACTTCCATGAATAAATTGTCATAGCATTGGGTGCAAAAACATCGTTAAAATCATCATAGCATTGGCCACTTGTACTAATATGTTTTTGTCCGGTCCATTGAAAATTCGAAAAACGTTATTTTATTGATGCTATTTAATTATAATTATATTTGTAAAAGAAATATGTTTTTCTTTGGTATTGTAAAAATAGTATATGAAAGTTTGAATTTATACCTCACAGAATCGTAATCAAACTTTTTAGTACGAAATAAATGTGTGTGTTGCAATTTCATTTCATTTCATTTCGTATCATACTAAATGGAATTTGTGTGTTATACGAAATCACTTTTGATTTCGTATCATACTAAACGCTTTTATTGAAAATTTTGATTATTTTAATAAATTGAAAGAGATTTTGATTATTTTAAATATACAGTTTTCTGAAATTATTATAATAATAATTTTCCTATAAGAAAAGTAAAGTGGGTTTCTCTTTTTCCAAACAACAACAAAGAAAAGATATACAACATAATAATATAAAACATATTAATGATCATGTTATTTTCATTTTCATTTTCATTACCATTTTTATTTTTATTTCTTAGAAATAAACCAAACACCCTCTTAATTGTGCTTTTGCGACAAGACTTGTTATAGAGAAATTCTTCTTTTTCTTTGTGACGGATGTCATGATTGCAACCACTTCCTCCCACCACTTTAATGGATCCGTCTCCGGTCAATGAACACGTCTTATTTTAACACCATTTTGATGTTATGAACGATAAAAACACAAAATTTGTGTAACAATATTTAATTGACATTAACTTTTTGTTAACAACTTAGATGTCAAAAGAACATAGTTAATATATTTTATCTGGAGTGTAAAAAACGGTATAAATGATTTGAGATGTGGTACTATTTTCATCAAAATAACACGATTTTGTTGCAATTTTTTTTATGGTTGTAGATGTTGTTAACCAGATCAAAAGTCAAATGTGTTAACAAAATCATTTATAATATTAAATATATTTATTAAATTGATGGTTAACGAGTTTAAATAAATATAAAGAAAATAATCATTTGATAGTTATTAAATGATGAAGTTAAAAGAACCAATCAAACTAACACTCTCATTTGATCATCAATGAAATTATACACAAGCTATGTTTGTCAAACTAGCTGATGACTGATAAGCTAGCTGATAGCTGATAAGCTAACTGACGAACAAATTATGTTTGGAAAAAACTAGCTGATAATCATTTAAATGACTAAAAAGGACACCTTGAAAAAATAATAATTAATATTAATGAGGGTATAATCGGAAAAGATGACAAAAAGATCTTCATAAGCTACTCAAAGTAGCTTATCAATAAGCTAGCTTATAAGTCAGCTTATAAGTCATCTTATGTGCATCCAAACATATACACTGAAAATAAGCTAGCTTATAAGCTAACTTTTAAGTTAGCTTATTTTTGCCAAACAATGAGACAATTTTGTTTTAAGTTTTATATCTTACTGAACTCTTAGTTAATTGAGTTTTAATAATTGTATATTTACGGATTTACATTTACAACTTATGCTTCATTAATTTTATGCAATACATGGTCAAAGAAATTTTATTCTAATGTAAACTTTTTATCTCGCGTTTAAATCCATAATATATGTGTTCAAATTTATACTTATATTTATTTTTATCAATGAAGTCGAGAGATTTATCTATCGATACTATATTATAAAGTATTTAAAGAAATTTTTAAAAAACTATTTTTTATGCATCAAATACCATTTATTTTTTTTGAACGGCATCAATTTTATTAAAACTAGCAAGTTAGAAAACAGTTACATTACAGAAATAGTCTGTAAAGGGTTTTGCAACCATCCTACCCAATTAATATTCCATCTTCTGCTTCTATTTTGCACCCAAATGAACGAATGTGTGACAATACTATCTCGCAACAACTGTGTTCAGGTTTCATTGCTCCGAAAAGCGTCCCATTACGAAAATTCCATATCAACCAAATAGTTCTGTACAAGACCGCTTCTAGTCAATCAATATCCCCTTTCTTCAATCGTAAGGTCTCCATCCAATCTTTCCAAATTGGGGCATTGTGTAGACCAGGAATGTCAATGTTCCACCAGCGACCTTAGTAACCGTCATTTCTTAAGTATTATTTGTCACCTTTGGTAACACCCTGAATTTTATATGTCTCAACTCTATTTTATAAATTCAAGTTGGGTATTTCGTGAGGGCTGGGTGTCAAAGTCGTTTTGGGTGTCCAGACAGGAATTGCGACCTCGCTAGTGTGACTTGGCCAGTGTCTTCGTCGCACCTTATGGTTGTAGTTAGTGTACCTTAAGTTGGATGAGAAAGTGCGACCATGTCAAGTGCGACCTTGCCATGGCTTCATCACATTTGGAGGTCGCAGTTGGTGTACTGTAGGATGGCCATGGAATGTGCGACCTAGGACTGCGACCTGGCCAAATGACCCACGTCGCACATTTTGGTCACAATTCGTGGTCAATATAAAAGCTAGACTTGAGTTGAAATATCATTTATTACAAATCATATACATTCCTCTTAGCATTTACTCTGAAGTGAAAACCCTAAGGAGCGATTTTAGGAGCATTTACTCCTCTTCACCAACCATTCATCATCAAGCATTTACTAGGAGCTCAAGTTAAGGAATCAAGATCTAGGGTTCAAACCTTAGGTGTTCTTCATCTGCTCTCTAGAGTTCAAGTAATGTTGGGAGCATTTTAGGGTTTTTTCAAGCCCTAGTATTGTGAGTTCATTCTTATCTTTCTAAAACTCGATACATGTCAAAATGATATATTTTACCTGCTACAAAGCATTTATACAAGTATTTCTATACTTGATGGATTTTGACAAACTAGGTCAAAATGAGTAATCTAGGGTTCCTCTTTGAAATAATGAAATGAGTACAATGAACGGTTTTAAAACACTCTTATGAGTTTAATGTCAAGAAAATGATGTTTGGAACTAGATGATATTTTGACCTAATTTTATAAAGAAGGTTTTGAACAAGGAAACTTATCATACAAAGGTTTTGTATTGAGAAATGATTAGTACATCGGAATGGATGTATTAAAATACCTTAGACTAGTGTAATGGATCCATATGCACAATAGTGGGTTTCATATTGGGGATGGGGTAAGTAATAAATCCTTGTTGGGGTTGAACTTGCTCAGTTGGGCATTGAGTAATAAATCCACGTTTAGGGTTGAACTCTTTATCTGTAAGCCGAAGATTTCTATCCAGTCGAGGTTACTTATTTACTGATTTCTATTGGTACGATTTACGAATCGCTCCTGGATGTTTCCCTCAATTGCGTATCTCTTAGGTGTAAATCGCGCGCAAAAGAAAAAATAGATAAATGGAAAGGCTTTTTGGTAGATGTTGATTCTACCGTTTTTACTTATTTACTGGCTTTCCATATTTGAACGGTTTGTTTTTACTAGGCTTTAAGCCTAACATTTTATCTTAAAATGACAGTATATCAGGTGATCGTGCTAGTGGGGCTTCAAGGGATTGAGTGGATCTAGATGCCAGTAGAGACATCCTTTTTGGAGTACATCTTCGTGTGTATAGTTAGAATTACATAGAGGTTTTATTTTGAGGATTTAGAGACACCCGAACTTAATCTGTATTTTATAACTGTATAGATTATTAGGTTGTCATCTAATATCCAATTGGTGTTGTAAACTCTTTTACTCCTCCCCATTTTGATGGGTGATGCCTATTCTTTTGGTACTTCCACATTATATTTGGTTTAAATTAACTTCCAATTTTAGGGGTGTTTCAAGTTGGTATCAGATCTCTAGTTTAAGTGAACTACGTGTGAAGTTAACATGCCTAGACTTAAGTTGAGACTTTAAGTGTTAAACTGTGAGTATGGGTAGACACTCTTGAGATAGGAGAGCTTTAGAGTCGACGGAAATGCACTAATCATGAAATGTGACTGTGGTAGTAGGAATTCTTATGTGTATGATATATCCAAGATATCATGTAGCTAATACTATTTTGGGTACATTGTATTATGAGTATTCTTATTTTACTATTGTTGCGGTGAGTGGTGAATGTGTTATACGTATTTATGTTAGCTTTGTCTTACTCCTACTCTATCATCTTGACAGACTAAGATGGTGAATACGCGTACTAGATCGCGAAATGAAGTAGACGACGCGAACCACATTACGGCGGATGTCACTCAACCACCACTGATCCCTCTGATCCCGAGGATGGAGCCGCCCAGAATAGACCGACTACCGGAGGTCAAACTTAACCAAGGCGGTCCTGTAATGATAGTAGCGGGCTCACAAGACGAGCTCAGATTTAGCGTGTTACAGGCTATGAATTCCGCTATGGCCCAACAACATGAAACATTCCTCAAGATGTTCGAGGAAAGGGATGCCAATTATCGAAGGCATGAAGCAACCTCTGAGAACCAAGTGGGGGGGTTCTAGAGGAAACGGGACGGTCCCATCACTGAAGTGACACCCGTGGTGGAAGCAAGGAGAGTGGAAAGGGGTTGTTCTTACAAGACCTTCATGTGTACTAAACCACCCGAGTTCTCTGGTTCAGATGACCCGGTGAAGTGTATTAGGTGGTTGCGGGTGATCGAGAAAGATTTTAGCTCGAGTGATTGTGAAGAGAGGCAAAAGGTGAAGTTTGCTTCACAAACGCTACGAGGCGAGGCCCTAACATGTTGGGACATTACCACGGCTACCCTTGGGTCCGTGATCGTCTCTATGCTTACATGGGAGATGTTCGAGGTGAAGATCATGGAATAGTATTGTAATGAAAGGGCTATCGACCGAATTGTGGATGAGTTTCGGGCTCTCAAGAAGGGGAGCAAGATTGTGATGGAGTACACCCGATTGTTTGTGGAAAAGCTGAGTTTGGTGGGGCATGTGGCCCCGAATGTAAAAGAAAAGATAAAAGCCTATATCAAAGGTTTGCCATCAGCCATGATGGAGATGGTTCGAGTTTCAAAGCCCTCTACTCTCTGAGAGGCAATCGTGGAAGCCCAACATAACAAAGATGCTCAAAACTTGGGCATAGAAGAGAGAATGGCAGTCGGGGAAAAGAAAAAGTAGGAAGGACATTCGGCGCCTTCCAGGAAGTCGAACTTCAACTACAACAACACCAAAAACAACAATCGGAGAACCGATTCTAGGAAGGAAGCTAGTTGGTGCTCTAAATGCCGGAGTAAACATTTTGGAGCATGCAACTCATATGCTTTGAGTGCAAAGAGTCGGGTCACTGCAGGAACGAGTGCCCAAAGTTGAAACTCGTGGGTTCTCAAGCAAAAGCTTCTAGTGCTCCGAAGGCAGTGGGGAGAGCTTTCAAGATGACAGCAGATGAGGCAAAAGCATCGGCGGTCGTAGTGTCGAGTACGTTCCTTGTTAATTTCGTACCCGCTCATGTTCTTTTTGATTCTGGTGCTACGTTTTCTTTTGTGTCCACTTCTTTCTACCGAAGTCTTCTAGTACCGATTAGTACTTTGGAGGATGCATATATTGTTGAAATAGCCGATGGTAAACAAATTCTAGTGCGGGATATTCTTAAGGATTGTATTTTAGAGATTGAAGGGATTAAGTTTGGAGTAAACCTCATGCCTATGTCGATAGGAGGGTTTGATGTGGTGATTGGAATGGATTGGTTGGTCGAGAATCAAGCCGAAATATTGTGTTTCAAGAAATTAATCCGAATTCTGTTACCGGATGGAGGTGTAGTAGTAGTCTATGGGGAGAGGAGAAAAGGCGAAGTAGCATTGTTGACCTTAGAGAAGGCACACAAGTGCTTAGCCAAGGGATGCCATCCATTCTTAGCAAACGTTTTGGATGCAAAGCTAGAAAAGAAGAAGATTGAAGACGTTCGGATTGTTAGTGAGTTTCCGGATATATTTCTCGAAGACTTTCCCGGTTTACCACCCGTTAGGCAAGTGAAGTTTCGAATAGATCTCGTGCCGGGGGCCGCTCCGATTGCAAGCGCGCCCTACCGTTTGGCACCATCCGAGATGCAAGAAATGATGACGCAATTGCAAGACCTTCTTGAGAAGGGTTTCGTGAGACCAAGCTCGTTACCGTGGGGAGCTCCGGTCTTATTTGTGAAGAAGAAAGATGGCACGATGAGGATGTGCATCGACTATAGGGAATTGAATAAGGCAACCGTGAAGAACAAGTACCCACTCCCAAGAATTGATGACCTCTTTGATCAACTACAAGGAGCGGGTTGCTTTAAAGATCGACTTAACGTTCTGGTTATCATCAAGTGAAAGTAAAGGAAGAAAACGTGGCAAAGACGGCGTTTAAGACGCGGTATCGATATTATGAATTCTTGGTAATGCCGTTTGGATGACGAATGCGCCGGCATTATTTATGGATTTGAGAATCGCGTATGTTGACCTTTTCAAGATCAATCGGTAATAATATTTACTGATGATATTCTTATCTACTCTAAGAACGAGATAGACCATGAGCAACACCTTTGGGAAGTTCTTGAAGTATTAAGGAAAGAGAAGTTTTATGCCAAATTCTCTAAGTGCGACTTTTGGCTAAAGGAAGTTCAATTTTTGGGGCACGTTGTCATTCAAGACGGAGTGAAGGTGGACCCATCCAAGATAGAAGCAATGATGAATTGGGAACCACCTAGGAGTCCGGCTGAGATCCGAAGCTTCTTAGGATTGGTGGGTTACTACCGAAGATTTATTCATGACTTCTCAAAGGTTGCATCTTCTCTAACAACATTGACAAGAAAGAAGGTGAAGTTCATTTGAACCGATAAACAAGAAGAGGCTTCCCAGACTCTTCAAAGGAAATTGTGTGAAGCACCGATTCTCTCTTTACCGGAAGGATCTGAATATTTTGTGGTTTATAGCGACGCATCGAAAATGGGATTAGGATGTGTGTTAATGCAAAGGGGCAAAGTAATTGCTTATGCATCATGGCAACTCAAAGAGCACGAAAGAATTACCCAACCCATTATTTGGAATTAGAAGCAGTGGTATTTGCAATAAAATTATGGCGACATTATCTTTATGGAACTAAGTGTACCCTCTACACCGATCACAAGAGTTTGAAGCATATTTTCAATTAAAAGGAGCTAAACATGAGGCAACGACGTTGGCTAGAGTTGCTTAAAGATTATGATTGTGAGTTGGTATACCATCCGGGTAAAGCGAATGTAGTGGCAGATGCTTTAAGTAGGAAGCAGTACGGTAGCGGAATGCGGGCCATGCTCACAAGAATTGACATAGTGTCAAGTTTGATCGACCGAATCAAGACTTCCCAAGCGGAAGCACTAGTTGAGGAACATTTAAAAGATGAGGTCATGGTGAAACAACACTTGTTGTTAACGGAGGATAGTCGCGGTTTGAAACTATTCCGAGGACGTGTTTGGGTGCCCAAGATTAGGGGCTACCAAGAACTACTATTGGAAGATTCTCATAACTCTAAATACTCCATACATACGGGTAGTACCAAGATGTATAGAGATCTGAAATTAACTTATTGGTGGCCCTTCATGAAGTTGGATGTGGCTAGATATGTGGAGAGATGTGTGACTTGTTTACAAGTCAAGGCGGAATACCAACGACCGTATGGAAGTCTTCAATCGTTGGAAATCCCGGAGTGGAAATGGGAGCACCTTACTATGCACTTCGTGACAAAGATACCAAAGACCTTGAAGGGTCACAACACTATATGGGCTGTGGTGGATAGATTGACGAAGAGTGATCACTTCTTGACAATGCGAGAAGCCGGTCCGGTTGACAAACTGCTAAGTTGTATGTGGACGAGATTGTTGCAAGGAATGGTGTACCTTTGACTATCATGTCGAATCGTGATAGCCGATTCACTTCTCACTTTTGGAATGGTTTACAAAACGGGGTTAGGCACCAAGATAAACTTAAGTACGACATTCCACCCTCAAACAGACGGTCAAAGTGAAAGAAATATTCAGACTCATGAAGACATGCTTAGGTAATGTGTTATCGATTTCGGTGGGAGTTGGGATTCGCATCTACCACCGGTAGAGTTTGCCTTAAACAACAGTTACCATTTTAGTATTGGAATGGCACCTTTCGAGGCACTTTATGGACGGAATAGTAGGACACCGGTATGTTGGTTAGAAGCGGGCGATAAGCAATTATCCGGGCCCGAGATTGTGCAAGAGACGGCAGACAAGGTGAAGATTATCCGAGAACAACTAAGAGAGGCACAAGATCGTCAAAAGAGCTACGCCGATAAGAAGAGAAGACCAATGGAGTTCCAAGTGGGTGAGCGAGTTATGCTCAAGGTATCTCCTTGGAAAGGTATCATTCGGTTCGGAAAACGCGAAAAGCTTAGTCCTTGTTTCCTTGGACCATTTAAAATTCTTGACCGAGAGGGACGTCAAGCCTATAAATTGGAATTACCACCCGAGATAACCGGAATCCACAACACGTTCCATATTTGCTATTTGAGGAAGTGTTTGGCGAAAGAAGAGAGTGTGATTCCTCTCACAGAAATTCGGGTTGATAACAAAAACCGATGGGTAGAAGAACCGGAGGCATTCTTAAAAAGAAAATCTAAGAAGTTACGCCACAAAGAAATCGTCATGGTTAAAGTTCAATGGAAGGATCGAACGTGACGTGGGAAGCGGAAGAGGATATGACGAAAAGATACCCGAAATTGTTTTGTTAGGTTTTGGATTTCGAGGACAAAATAAATTCCAAGGTTGGGAGGATTGTAACACCCTGAATTTTATATCTCTCGACTCTATTTTATAAATTCAAGTTGGGTATTTCGTGAGAGCTGGGTGTCAAAGTCGTTTTGGGTGTCCAGACAGGAATTGCGACCTGACCAGTGTCTTCGTTGCACCTTATGGTGTTAGTGTACCGTAAGTTGGATGATAAAGTGCTACCGTGGCAAGTGCGACCTTACCATGGCTTCATCGCAGTTGGAGGTCGCAGTTGGTGTACGGTTGGTTTGCCATGGAATGTGCGACCTAGGACTGCGACCTGACCAAATGACTCGCGTTGCACATTTTGGTCGCAGTTCGTGGTTAGTATAAAAGCTACACTTAAGCTAAAATATCATTGATTACAAATCAGATATATTCCTCTTAGCATTTACTCTGAAGTGGAAACCCTAAGGGGCGATTTTCAGGAGCATTTACTCCTCTTCAGCAACCACTCATCATCAAGCATTTACTAGGAGCTCAAGTTAAGAAATCAAGATCTAGGGTTCAAACCTTAGGTGTTCTTCATCTCCTCTCTAGAGTTCAAGTAGTGTTGGAAGCATTTTAGGGTTTCTTCAAGCCCTAGTATTGTGAGTTCATTCTTACCTTTCTAAAACTTTATACATGTCAAAATGATATATTTTACCTCCTACAAAGCATTTATACAAGTATTTCTGTACTCGATGGATTTTGGCCAACTAGGTCAAAATGAGTAATCTAGGGTTCCTCTTTGAAATAATGAAACGAGTACAATGAACGGTTTTAACACTCTTATAAGTTTAATGTCAAGAAAATGATGTTTGGAACTAGATGCTATGTTGACCTAATTTTATAAAGAAGGTTTTGGAACAAGGAAACTTATCATACAAAGATTTTGTATTGAGAAATGATTAGTACATCAGAATGGATGTATTAAAATACCTTAGACTAGTGTAATGGATCCATAGGCACAATAATCGGTTTCATATTGGGGATGGGGAAAGTAATAAATCCTTGTTGGGGTTGAACTTCCTCAGTTGGGTATTGAGTAATAAATCCACATTTAGGGATGAACTCTTTATCCGTAAGCCGGAGATTTCTATCCGGTCGATCTTACTTATTTACTAATTTCTATCGGTACGATTTACGGGTCACTCCTGGATGTTTCCCTCAATTGCGTATCTCTTAAGTGTAAATCGCGCGCAAAAGAAAAAATAGATAAATGGAAAGGCTTTTTGGTAGATGTTGATTCTACCGTTTTTACTTATTTACTGGCTTTCCATATTTGAACTGTTTGTTTTTACTAGGCTTTAAGCCTAACATTTTATCTTAAAATGACAGTATATCAGGTGATCGTGCTAGTGGGGCTTCAAGGGATTGAGTGGATCTAGATGCCAGTAGAGACATCCTTTTTGGAGTACGTCTTCGTGTGTATAGTTAGAGTTACATAGAGGATTTATTTTGAGGATTTAGAGAAACCGAACTTAATCTATATTTTATAATTGTATAGATTAGTAGGTTGTCATCTATTATCCAATTGGTGTTGTAAACTCTTTTACTTTTCCCCATTTATATGGGTGATGTCTATTCATTGATTACTTCCGCATTATATTTGGTTTAAATTAACTCCCAATTTTAGGGGTGTTTCACTTTTTAACCCATTTTATTCCTTTTTCTAACCCAAAATACTCATTTGAGCCTCCTTTTTCATTATTGGTCTAAATCAGTTTCAAAGTTAAGAAATAACAAAAAAAAAGACAGATTTTGGTATGGTGGCAACATACCTCTGTGGCATCAGTGGCAGTAATCACTAGAAAGCTCTTTGCATGATTTTCTTGGTTAATTTTGTGAAATTTACTCTCTGCAGCAGCTTTGGTCAACCTGAGCTATTCATGAAAATATATGGATGAAGACCCAAAGGATAGGGACAAGGGTTGGTAGAAGATAAAGATTGAGAAGTCATTTTCTCCCTCAATTGTCATTTTCTCCTTGCTCAAGTCACTCTCATTGCCTCTCTCTTCTTCCACTATAAAA
Organism: Silybum marianum; assembly: GCA_036898165.1. Taxonomy (NCBI): domain Eukaryota; kingdom Viridiplantae; phylum Streptophyta; class Magnoliopsida; order Asterales; family Asteraceae; genus Silybum; species Silybum marianum. The sequence goes on along the minus strand of CM072540.1, from coordinate 4,464,844 downwards.
GAGTGCTATTGGGACTTCATTTGGGACATCCATCGTAGCTAAAAATCAGTTGAAGTCTCTAGATAATTTTATTGCTTTCTAGTTAACTTTAAATTTCTGCATTAATTTCCATTTTGTACGCCCTGTGGCAGTCCACCGTTGTGGCCATTTTCAGTTTAATGCAATTTCTGTTTACTTATTTCTGTCTTTATATTATGCATTTAAATATGAGCAGTAGCTAACCCCCCCCCCCCCCCCAATTCGGTGTGGGTATAAGCCAAACCCGAGAGATCAAAATGCAACACTTGGGTGTTACTGCTTTTTGCTAACTCTTCGGTTTGGTCATTCGAGTTGAAGCTTCGTGTTAACGCGGACAAGCTGATCACTTGTAAGTGTAAATATTAGATCTTTGACCTAGAGATGGGCGGATCGAAATACACCTTGAATGACGCAAGGAGGTTTGAGAAAATCTTCAATAATCGCATAGAGATATTGGTTTTTGCATAATCATACTAAGGTTCAGATGTCGGTCGAGTGGGTGTGTCATAGAGATATGCGCATCCTTCCACATCCGACAGAACTAAGATCTTCGAGATCTACTTATGTACGATTGGGAAACCGAAGGTTAGCATGTGTGGTAACTTTATAAAAAAGTCGTTTTTCGCAACCTATATGACGTAGCTTCGAGAGGAGGAAATTATATGGGACTATATTGTGACCGGATTTATTAACCATGTAAGTCATTTAATTACTCTCGGGAAAAAAATTTACACCCATACCCGCTTGTTATTAATCATTATCTTTTTATTATGTTCTCAATATTGCAACAAATCAACTAAAATATTAAAACTAAAACTTTGCACCGGAAGCATGAAAAAATCTCAGATTCTTAGTTTACCAGTCCCTGTGGAAGAACAATTTTTGGTACTTACCATTATATTACTCGTAAAGCAAGTAGAATAGTGGTGTGCACTTGCACCATTATTGTGCAATGGTTCATACGTATTATTTTTGCTATCAAGTTTTTGGCACCGCTGTCGGGGACTGGCGCAATTTTAAATCCTAAGATATTGATTTTTCTTGAGCCCGAGTCGCGAGCTTTTTTCGTATTTTTCTGTGTTGTATGCCACGACTGTAACATGGAGAACTTTGTCCTCTAGATCCTGAAATAGAAAGAACCATACGTAGAAAGCGTAGAGGTAGATGAGGTCAACGTAATCGGCAACCCCCCGTCATTTACAATATGGCCACTAATGGGGGAGGACCAAACAATCCACCACCACCGGAGCAAAACCTGATATGGATTGCCGATGACAAAGACCGAGGCATACTGGACTACGCTATCCCCGAGTATAATCAATTATGCTCGAGTATTATTAGGCCCAATATGATTGCAGAACATTTTAATTAAGACTGTTAGTCCCCAAGGAGAGATGGCTAACTAAGAGAGGGTTTTGTAGAAGGGGGGGTTGAATATAAAACACACAGAATATACTCTTTTTAAAATTTTTAATATAAATATTAAAAATTTACACACGAATAGTTTGATGCGGAAAAGAACGGGCGACTATTCTATCAAACTAAACACACGAGATAACGATAATTAACTTATACACTAAGGAAGTTAAAACAATACTGTTATAGCACACAGCTTTGCCACAGTCACACAAATAATCACTCTGAAGATTTGTTGAAAGCGTGAGATTTCTGGGAAGGACTTCATCTCCTTTTATAGTGCCCATGCATGAGATGCAAGTGGACAGCTGTCAAGGTTTTATTAGCTGGAAGATTATCTGCTGGACAAAGGAAGAGACCACTTCCTTTGTACTAGAATAATGGATGAACCATTCCTTGTAGCACGTAATGTCAGATAACTTTATCTTCTTTTCTTCATGCTCTGTGAAGTCCCATCAAACCTTTTAGCTAAAAGACAAATATTCCTTTTATAAGAATAAAAGAGAATGTCTTTATTTCAGGCTTGATGCCCAAGTTCTTGCTGGCTCACGTGTCTTGCAATTGATGTGAGTCAAGAACTTATCCCTTTGAAATTGCTAAGTGATACATCACACTATGTATCACATCGGTGGATACCTTGTAAGGCTGGAGTTGATAAGTGTATACTTTGCTTGATAAACTTCATCTTTCACTAAATGACAAAAGTATACACCCTTGAACTTGTGACTTGAAATCACAGCCTTAGAAGATATACCTGCAATTCCGGTGACCAAGATTATAGTGTCGGTGACCATGACATCAAACTTGATGACCTCATCTTATTTGATGTCCTTAGTACTTTTGATGACTTTTGAGTGTACCATCGGTGACCCACTATATTGGTCTTGACTTGGCAAAATGATCTGAATATTGAAGTTGGTTGATACATCCAAAATTCCACTTTTTGATGTACAACCCCTTGATTGAATAGTTTTTGACTCTTCAATACTTGAAGCATATTTCAGACCTTCAAAAGAACCTGTAAAAATTCATTCATATAAAGGAAGGTGGTTCATCACCAAATCATCGGTGACCCAACAATCTCCCCCTATTTGATGATGATACCTATAGGTTAGAAAAGAATTCTTTTTGACCCTTTCTATTTTTCTTTTTCTTTTGGGTTCTTTTGACTCAGATTTTTTTTTCATTTTTTTTTGATTTTTTTTAACTGAGTATGTACAGTATAAGAGTATAAAATAAATGAAAGAATAAGTATAAGTTTAAATATGTGCAAAGCTTGTAAAAATATTAACAAGAGATGGGATGAAAGAAAAGTATGAACTTTTATTAATCAACACATAAGATTGATCAGAGTACATGATTAATAAAGTTCATACTGTACTATACGTCTGCAAGATCATGGATCTGAGGGTTCTCTTCGTTTAAGTTCATCCAAGATCATTCTGGTCATTCCATGGTCTTCAACAGGAGGTACTCCTAGAATAGCAGAGAGGAAGGAGCTGTGAGCCCTTGGGATGTCAGATGCTCTGAAGAAACCGATGTTTCTAAAGATGTCTTCAAAGAAAACCCCAAGCTCTAGAGTAGTCAGCATGGTTTGCTCTGGGTAAGCAATAGAAGTAGGAATGGAAAGATCTATACCCGAAGCATTTATCTGGATGCCCCTTTCATGAAGCATAACAAAATGTCCCTTCTTCTTGTTTTTAGGAGCAGTGATGACCATTCCTTTAAGACCCTGTTGAATGAAGTACATTTGTTGTGCTTCAAGGTATGTCACAAGAATATTATTCTCCTTTTGGATCTTGAGCATCTTGATGAAGAGTTTTATGAGAATATTAAGTACCAGCTCCTTGTACTTGCTTTTGCTCTTGGAGATGCATTTACCAACTTCCATCCACTCAGTCATCCCAAGAACTTCCAACCATTCAGCTTCATATACCTTTGATAAAGTATCAGCTCTCTTAAGGGTGACAAGTAACTTGGGAGAATTCTTGGTTGGAGGTTGGATGGTAGCATTAATAATCTTGGAATCATCCTTCCTGTTCTTCAATCTCCTTTTAAACCACTCTACTTCCTTTGCCTTTTTGGCCTCATCAATCAATTTTGCAGCTTCAGATTTCTTCTTTATATTTTCAAGCTCATCTTTTTGAGCTTGAATTGCATCGGTGACTTTGGCATGAACAGCTTCATCATGAGCTAGCTTGAGTACATTAGTCTGATCATACTCAAGCTGAGCCTTGATAGCTTCTTCTTTTTCAGCTTCTGTTAGAATCACCCCAAGAGAATCGGTGGGTAATGAAGCAGGTTGAAGTCTAAGAGTGTCTGCTTGAGAATCTCTCAACCTTTTCTTTCTCTTTCTTTCTTCTTGCTGTTCTTCAAAAGAGAGAGGCTTCTTTCCTTTGGCCTTTTCTTTTCTTTTCTTCTCTTCTTCAGTTTCAAGGGGTTGAGCACTGATACTCTCCCCCTCAACAGCTGCTTCGGGTACCAAAGGAACAGGGACCACCTCTGTGACCACACCACCATCGGTGGCTGCCACGTCGATGGCTGGATGAGGTGGAGAAGCCACATCGGTGGCTGGAATGATGATATCGGCGGCTGGCATGCTGACGTCGGCGGCTGGCATGCTGACGTCGGCGGCTGCTAAGGTGGTATAGATGGTCTTCTTATTTTTCTCCCCCTCAGTGGTTGAACCCTTGAAACCTACTGAAGAGAGAAATTCCTTTACCCTTGCCATATCAGAGCAGAGAGGACCAATTTTCTTCTCAACTCTTTGAAGGACAAATCTATCAGTGTCCTTGAAGAATGAATCACCAATATCTAGTTCAACCGTTGGAGCAGAGGTTGGAACTTTATCAACTTTGGTGTGAAGACTGATAAGAGAGTCAATAATTGCCTGTTGATTAGCAATGAGAGAAGAATTATCTGTGACTTGACTTGAAGATGAACTCCGAAGTTCTTGTATGGAAGAAAGCACAGACGCCTGACTTGAAGAAAACCCTTGCTGAAGATCAAGGATGTCCAAGTGTAGGAGATCTAAACATGTCATTAGAGTTGGGTGACTCACCGACAACTCCTCAATGTTAGATCTAAGAGATGAGGAAAGGGAATCCATTCTTTCCTTTTCCTTAGCAGCATGATCTTCTAGAGCTTCTACCCTGCGTAAAGTATTACTGGTAAAGTTTGTAAAAGCTGTGAGAAGATCATCTGCCTGTTTGGAAGTCATGGGAGCTGAAGGTTGAGGCTTTGGTGGTTGATCAGCATCATCATCATCACTGGAAGAATAATCCACAAAACCTGTAGGTTTACTTGGGGGGGATTTATGAGATGTGGGGGAGACACGTGGAGAAGAGTGTCTATGAGGGGATTCCTCAGTAATGGGTTCTTTCATAACCTTGGTACGTACGGGAGACGTATGTGTCCAAGGTGTAGTGTCAGAAAATAGAAAATCAGTAAATTGGGATGCTCCATTGAATGCACCTGGTTGTGATGCACTCTCATGTGGAGTAAGGAAAGGGAGCTGTGAGAGCTCACGGGGTGGAGAAGAGGCAGCTTGGATGGGAGAGTTCAAGTCTTCTTCATCAACTAAAGAGAAAGTTGATGAGGCAATAATAGGGATGTCCCTTTTTACAACCATGTCCTTTTGGGAGGGCATGGAGGAGCTAGGTTGGGTGAACTGGTCCTTGGGTCGGGTAGGAATCTTTTCAACACTTACTAACTTTTGGGAGTTAGTAGGTGGCTTGTGAGGTGAGACCCTTTGGGTACCCTTAGACTTCTTTGAGGAAGTCTTTGGGGGGCTTTTAGAGTGTCTCCGCTTTTGGGACTTAGATGCTTGGGTAGAAGCCAAAGGCTCTTTTGGCTTTGTAGCATCGGTGGGTGCGGAGTTAGAAGTGCCCGACGCTTTGGATCTCTTAAGAGATTTGGGCACCTCAGTTACTCTAGGAGTAGAAGAGATAGAGGACATACCTGAGGTTCTATGAAGGCGCGGTTCATTCTCTCCCCAAGTAAGAGTTGCATTCCTTGCAAACTCAACCATAGAAGGTCGTAGAGGGTTGTCTGATGCTAAGACAGCCTTTTTCATAACTTGGTTTCCCACTTGATGAAGAGGGAGATCATATATGATGTCATCCCTTTTCTCAAGTTTATCACCCAATTTAGCATTAATGATAAGAGAGAAGAGGCGTTGAAATGGTACCTGAGGACGTCGGAGAGTAGAGAAGGAGGAGATCATTTCATTAAGGAAATAACTTGCAAAGTCTATTTTCCTCTGAAATATTAGAGCATGTGCCAGCTTGGTTACTTGGGAAGGTGACTGATCTGGACCACCTGTCTTCTTGCTAAGGCACAGAATCAGATGTGCAAACAGGAAGTTCCAAATACTTCCCATATTCTTGCGCAGTAAAGTACCTGGACCCTTTGACTTTGATCCCTTCTTTTCTTCCAAATAGTTCAAAGCAGCAACCACCATTTGGTGTTCATTTCCCAAAGGAAATGTCTCATATGAATCATAAGCAGGGAGCCTTAGGATTCTTCGAACATCCTCAACATCAAAAACCACATCATGTTCTTCATTGGTAAGAACAGATGCAAGGATTTGATTTGTGGAAGCATCATATGTACAAGAAAGCCAAAAGTTTCCAAGAAGAAACTTACTCATCTTAGGTTTTGCAGTGAGTGCATATTGTTGAGGACACCTCTGAAGAAACCAGCATATATCATTATACTCAGGATGAGTATTATCAGTTCCGATACGTCCATAATAGTTGCATGCAGGGAAGGATAAAGATCCAAAGGTAATGGTTTGTTCTTTAGAAATTCTTGATGGAGAAGCCATTGAAGAAGAAATGAACTTGCAGGTTTGAAGCTTTTGCTTTTGTGAAGAAGAAGATGGGTGTGAGAAAGGTGGTGAAGTAGTGGGGAAGGAAGTTATATATGGGAGGGAAATTTCAATTTTCAAAAATAATGATTACTTTTGGTGATTGAAAGGTCAGAATTCTAAGGGTTTTAGAGTTGAATTCGGCGCATGGTCTGACATTGATGATGTCATTAGGGATAAGAACAAGGAATCTAAGAGTTATCTTTGAGGGGTTAAGAAGGTGAAGGGTTGTAACGGTTACCTCGGTGAGTGGACAATCGTCGGTGGCTATGTAAACGTCGGTGACCTGAGAAACAGGGGTAACCGACGTCGGTGGCTTAGTAAAAGGGCAAACGTCGGTGGGTGTCTCCACGATGGTTAAGGATGAACTTCGATGGCTCAAAAGAGAGGTCGATGACAGTGGGTACGGATCTCGGTGGGTTGTATCATCGGAAAGTGGTGACGGAGTCGGTGGGTCGACGACGGTGGATGGGCCTCCGTCGGTGGATTGCGAGAGAGAGACAGACGGCGAGTCGGTGGCCTCGTGGTTGTCGGCGACGTCGGCGAACGGAGAGAGAGAGACGGCGCGTCGGTGGGTTGCCGTCGGTGGTTTGGGGCGCCGACGGTGGTGTTTCTTGGTGGTTTATCGGAAAGTGGATGGTGGTGGTTTAGAATTAGGGTTTTGAGAGAGAGGGAATAGGAAGAGAGAGGTCTTGTCGGTGACTGGCTCACCGACACTCTATATATATATGAATATTTATTTGTTTATTTATTTATTTACTTATATATATATATATAACATATATAATATATATAAGTTATAAAATATATAAATGTATTATTATATGACTTATATAAAAATATAGTATATATAAATATATAATATTCATAAATGAATATAATATATGTACATATAATATATAAATATATATAAACATGTAAATATATAAATATATATCATATATATATATAACATACATAAATGTATATCATATATACATACACATAATATATAAATATATATGTATATGTTAGTCTATATTTATCATACCTAATTCGCCAATGAGGAACTTGAACCTTGCTTCATCAAGGGGCTTTGTGAACAGATCAGCTAATTGATAATCAGTGGGAATGAAGTGAAGCTCCACATCACCTTTAGAGACATGATCTCTTATAAAATGATACCTGATATCAATGTGCTTAGATCTTGAATGAAGCACAGGGTTGTTGGCAATGGCTATTGCACTTGAGTTGTCACACATTATTGGGATTTTTGAGAAAATCTGATTATAATCACACAAATGATTTTTCATCCACAATATTTGTGCACAACAACTTCCAGCAGCCACATATTCTGCTTCAGCAGTAGATGTAGACACCGAATGTTGTTTCTTACTTGACCAGCTCACAAGCTTTCCACCAAGTAACTGACAACTTCCAGTTGTACTCTTCGTCTATTTTTGAACTGCAAAATCGAATCGAGTACCCGATGAGATCGAAACACGAGTCTTTGGGATACCAAAGACCCGCATTTATGGTACCTTTCGTATACCTAAAAATCCTTTTCACAAAGACCTGTGTGATTCTTTAGGATTTGCTTGGTATCGGGCACACAGACAAGTAGCAAACATAATGTCAGGTCTACTTGCAGTTAGATAAAGAAGGGATCCTATCATGGCTCTATAATTTGTAATATTAAAAGAAATGCCATCAGGATCAGAAAAGAGTTTAAGAGGAGGAGCCATAGGAGTTTTCATGGTAGAGCAAGTATCAAATTGAAACTTTTTCAGAAGATCCTTAATGTATTTACTTTGATTTATGAAAATACCTTCTGAAGACTGTTTTACTTGCAAACCAAGAAAGAAAGTTAACTCCCCCATCATGCTCATTTCATATTCTTTTTGCATGAGGGAGCTAAACTCATCACACAAGGATTCGTCGGTGGCTCCAAAAATAATATCATCAACATAGATTTGAACAAGAATGATATTACCTTGTGATTTCTTGAAGAAGAGAGTGTTGTCAACCTTGCTTCGTATGTACTTATTTCTAAGTAGATATTCTGAGAGAGTGTCATACCAGGCACGTGGAGCTTGCTTCAGTCCATATAGAGCTTTATCCAGCCTATATACATGATATGGATGGACTGGATCTTCAAACCCAAGAGGTTGCTTCACATACACTTCTTCAGCTAATTCACCATTCAGGAAGGCACTTTTGACATCCATTTGGAATACCCGAAAATTCTTGTAAGCTGCATGGGCAAGAAATATTCGGATAGCTTCCAATCTGGCAACAGGAGCAAAGGTTTCATCATAATCAATTCCTTCCTCTTGCCGATATCCTTGAGCAACCAACCTTGCCTTGTTTCTTATGACAGTTCCTTCTTCGATCTTGTTTCGAAACACCCATTTTGTTCCAATAATTGTTTTGTTGGATGGACGAGGAACTAACTTCCAGACTTTGTTTCTCTCAAATTGTGAGAGCTCTTCTTGCATGGCAATTACCCAGCTAGGATCGGCTAGGGCTTCATTTATCGATTTAGGCTCAATAATGGAAACAAAGTTGACATATAAGCACAGATTGCTTATGCCTCTTCTGGTTTTTACACCAACTTGTGGATCACCTATGATTTGATCTATTGGATGATCCATGGTCCACTTTAGTGCAGGAGGTAAGGAGGGAGGTAGAGAAGAGGATGAGGTAGGAATTTGAGATGGTGAAGAAAGGTTTAAGGGAGATATGGTGTTTTGGTGGGTAAGGTCTTATGAAGAGTTAGTTTCAGGAGGTGGAGAAGAAAGAGAAGGTTCTGAAGGTAAGGTGGTGTTTATGGGAGGCTGAGAAGAGTTGCTATCTGGAGGATTGGATTGAGAGGAGGATGGAATTTCACCAACACATGAATTTATCCATAGGTTTAATTCTTCTTCATCACAAGATAATGAAGAAGTTTCAAACTCATCAAACTTTACATGCATGGATTCATCTATGCATTGTCTTCTTAGGTTGAAAATTCTGAAGGCTCTTGAGGAGAGAGAATAGCCCATGAAAATTCCATCATCAGACTTCGGATCAAACTTTCCAAGTTGTTCCCTGTCATTTAGCATGTGACATGCACAGCCAAACACATGGAAGAAGTCAACTGCAGGTTTTCTACCATGGAAAACTTCATACGGGGTCTTGTCATGCCTTTTGACTATGATAGACCTATTTTGAGTAAAGCATGCGGTTAATCGCTTCTGCCCAAAAATAGGTTGGCAACTTGGATTCACTCAGCATAGACCTTGCAGCTTCACATAGTGTTCTATTCTTTCTCTCAACAACACCATTTTGCTGAGGAGTGCGTACGGCAGAGAAGTTCTGAGAAATTCCTTTTAGGTCAAAGAAATCTTCCAGAGCAGCATTCTTGAATTCTGTGCCATTATCACTTCTGAAGGACTTCACCAGTTTACCATTCAAATTTTCAATCTTTCTTGTAAACCTGATGATTTCTTCAGCAGCATCACTCTTGTGTTTCAGAAAGAACACCCAAGTATATCTAGAGAATTCATCGACGATCACTAGCATATACTTTTTACCACCCAGACTGGGTGTGCTTACTGGACCGCATAGATCCATGTGAAGCATTTGAAGAGGTTGAGAGATAGAAGAGCATTGTTTTGTTTTAAAGGAAGTTCTGGTGAGTTTTCCTTTTTCACATGCTCCACACAGCTTTTCTTTTTCAAAAGCTATTTTTGGCATTCCAACAACCAGCTCCTTGTTGGAGAGTTTGTTCAAGGTTTTAAAGTTTAGATGAGAGAACCTTTTATGCCACAGCCAACTTTGTTTGGCTAGTTCTTGAGAAAGGAGACACACAGCTTCTCCTATTGCACTTTCCTTCATGTTGATTATGTACACGTCATTCAGTCGGGTTCCTGCTAGTACAATCTTGTTCTGTACATCAAAGACCAATCACACACACAGCTGGAACATGACCTTATAGCCCAAATCACATATTTGGCTGATGCTTAGAAGATTGTACATTAGCCCTTCAACATGAGCAACTCTGGAGAAAGTGATGGTTCCATTTGAAATGGTACCATATCCTTTGGTGACCCCTTTTCCATTTCCTCCAAAGGAAACAGTGGGTCCCTTTTCTTTTGAGAAGTTAGAGAGAAGAAGTTTGTTTCCGGTCATGTGTCTTGAACACCCACTATCCATGTACCATATGTGATCTTTATTTGGTACCTGCACCCAGAAACAAATTTAGACTTTTGGTACCCATTTTGAGGTGGGTCCTTTGGGATTAGAAGGCATTTTAGTTTTGCAAGGAACCAAGTCTTTTGGGCAATTTTTAGCAAGATGAAGAGTGTTGCCACAGTTATAGCACTTCTTTAAAGGAAAGGCCTTTTTAAAATCCCTATCATCAAAACTTTGGACAGAGGTTGACGACTGAGAAGAAGAGGGGTGTCCAACACCTGGTCTTGGTCCAAGAATACCTTTACCAGGATTTCTTGATTTCTTCAAGTTTACTGACCGAGGAATAAAGTCAGTAACTATTTGAGATTTCCTTTTAGATGAAAAATTTGATTTAGAAAATTTTTTCTTTTGAGGAGAAAATCTTTTTGGAGAAGGATATTCAGCAACGTCAGAAGGCTGCTTCTGGAAGTACCTTGACTCATGCAGACTTAAGGAGTTTAAAAGTCTTTGGATAGGTTTGGGAGAAGAAGAAGAGCTTGGAAGAGTTGAAACTTTTGAAGACTCAGAAGAGATTTCTTTAGCTTTAACAAAGACTCCAAACTTTTTAGAACCAGATTCTACTTTGAGCATGTCAAGTAGATCTATAGAGTGAACGGAGGTAGAATCCTCAGATGAGTAACCGAAGAGATCATCATCGTCATCGGAAAGGAAACCAGCAGGAAAACCTTGACACTCAGAAGAAGGAGGTGGAAGGTCAAAAGGTTGAGGAACATCTTTTCCATAACCAAGGCCAGACTTATCCTTGCTGGTGATTTGATCTTCAAGGATCCTTTCAAGATTCTTAGAGGATTTAGTCCATTTAGACAGAACCTCTTGTTCCTTTTCAAGAGTGGAAGAGATCTTTGATTTTTCCTCAGAAAGACTGAGGTTTTGTCCCTGAAGTGGATCCCTCAGCAGATACAAGGGTGGTGTAGAGTGACTTCTCCATGTCTTCTAGCTCATCGATTTTGGCCATGAGGCATTTAGTGACATACTCACTCTCACTCTCAGAGGTTTGCTCATCTTCCCAGCAATGAGCCTCAGCAACCAAGGTTTTATTTTTACCTTGGTTTCTCTCTTTTTCTCTCTTGTATTTGGCTTTGTATTTCTTATACCTGGAGGTTTCTTTTGATTCAGAATTTTCTTTAGAGGATTGGCTATTTCTCTCTTCATGCTTCCTAGAAGCTGATTTTGAGAAGTCATGGCCATAAGAAGAAGAAGGTTTGACAGAAGAGGAAGCTTTTGATCTGCATTCAGAAACAAAGTGACCTTTCTTTCCACAATTGAAGCATTCTTCATTTGCTTTATCAGAAGAGGATTCTTGAGAAAAAGGTTTTCTATTAAATTTGGAGCGGTTTGAAGAAAATCTTTTATTCTTAAGGTTTTCAGCAAGCATTGCCATACTATCAGAAAGTATGTCAATGGCTGATTCTTCTCCTTCATCATCAGCAGCACTATAGTATGCATCTGACAGATGAGAAGAGTCTTCCTTAATATCTTTTTCAGAATCAGAAGAAGGATAGGTGATTCTTGGAATACAAGAAGAAGATTTTGAATCACCTATTAAAGCAATAGAAGAGGATTTGATATCCTTTATATAAGAGATTTTCTCTGGTTCTTAGTTTGTTCATAGTGAAGAAGTGTTCCATAGAGAGCAGTTAAAGGCATTATTTCTAAGTCTTTGGTTTGCTTGATGCAAGTACAGATAGTTTCCCAGAAGTCTGGGAGACAGTCCATGAACTTGCAGAGAACTTCTTCATTATCATAAACTCGTCCAAGAACTTTGAGATCATTGAGAAGACAATTAAAGCGATTAAAGTAGGTAGAAAGAGATTCTCCCTTTTCATGGGAGAAGAGTTCATACTTTCTAACAAGACAGATCCTGTTAGATTTCTTTACTTCTTTGGTGCCTTCATATAAGATACTCAAAGTATCCCACATTTCTTTAGCAGTGGGAAGGTTAAGAAGAGAATGATACACATCATCAGGAAGGGATACAGCAAGAGCAGACTTGACTTTAGTGTCTAAAGCAACTAGGCGTTTATCATCCTCACTAAATTTTTTAGAAGGTTTGATGATATATCTACCAGTTTTCTCACTTCTTTCGTCATCTGACTCTATGTCCTTTCCTTCAGCGTCCTTTTGAGGGCCAAAGCGAGCCCATATTTTAGGAACAATAGGTCCCTCACTGAGAATGTTGGGATACCTGCAATCGATCCCTTCCAAGAATAATAACATGCGATTTTTCCATAACCCAAAGTTGTTTGGGTTGAATCTTGGGGGTTTAGCCAAAGATCCTAAATCATATGTATTACTGGAAGAGGTCTGCAAGGTACCATCAACATTTGAAGTAGTAGCCATCACAGATCTGGTTTATGAGATTAAACCAACCGCTCTGATACCACTTGTTAGTCCCCAAGGAGAGATGGCTAACTAAGAGAGGGTTTTGTAGTAGGGGGGGTTGAATATAAAACACACAGAATATACTCTTTTTAAATTTTTTAATATAAATATTAAAAATTTACACACAGATAGTTTGATGCGGAAATAAACAGGCAGACTATTCTATCAAACTAAACACACAGATAACAGTAATTAACTTATACACTAAGGAAGTTAAAACAATACTGTTATAGCACACAGCTTTGCCACAGTCACACAAATAATCACTCTGAAGATTTGTTGAAAGCGTGAAATTTCTGGGAAGGACTTCATCTCCTTTTATAGTGCCCATGCATGGGATGCAAGTGGACAGCTGTCAAGGTTTTATTAGCTGGAAGATTATCTGCTGGACAAAGGAAGATACCACTTTCTTTGTACTAGAATAATGGATGAACCATTCCTTGTAGCACGTAATGTCAGATAACTTTATCTTCTTTTCTTCATGCTCTGTGAAGTCCCATCAAACCTTTTAGCTAAAAGACAAATATTCCTTTTATAAGAATAAAAGAGAATGTCTTTATTTAAGGCTTGATGCCCAAGTTCTTGCTGGCTCACGTGTCTTGCAATTGATGTGAGTCAAGAACTTATCTCTTTGAAATTGCTAAGTGATACATCACACTATGTATCACATCGGTGGATACCTTGTAAGGCTGGAGTTGATAAGTGTATACTTTGCTTGATAAACTTCATCTTTCACTAAATGACAAAAGTATACACCCTTGAACTTGTGATTTGAAATCACAGCCTTAGAAGATATACCTGCAATTTCGGTGACCAAGATTATAGTGTCGGTGACCATGACATCAAACTTGATGACCTCATCTTATTTGATGTCCTTAGTACTTTTGATGACTTTTGAGTGTACCATCGGTGACCCACTATATTGGTCTTGACTTGGCAAAATGATCTGAATATTGAAGTTGGTTGATACATCCAAAATTCCACTTTTTGATGTACAACCCCTTGATTGAATAGTCTTTGACTCTTCAATACTTGAAGCATATTTCAGACCTTCAAAAGAACCTGTAAAAATTCATTCATATAAAGGAAGGTGGTTCATCACCAAATCATCGGTGACCCAACAAAGACCATTAATGTTAACCATGATTCAAGCAACCAGTTAATTTGGAGGACTCCCGTTGGAAGATCCACATTCACATTTAAAATCTTTATAGAAGTTGTGGACTCTTTTTTAATTCAAGGAGTTTTCAATGAAGCCTTGAGGCTAATGGTCTTTACTTTTTCACTAAGAGATAGAGCTAAAGCTTAGCTAAATTCACAACCACTAAACTTCATAGTTACTTGGGCGGATTTGTTTGAAAAATTTCTAAAAAAGGTACTTTGCTCCAACAAGAAATGTCAAACTCAGAAATGAAATTTTGCTATTTAGGGAAGAGGATGCCGAAGAAGTATCGAATGCTTGGGAGAGCTTCAAAGAACTTCTTAGGAAATGCCCACATCATGGAATCCCCCATATGGCCACTAATGGGGGACGACCAAACAATCCACCACCACCGGAACAAAACCCGATACGGATTACCGATGACAAAGACCGAGGCATACTGGACTACGCTATCCCCGAGTATAATCAATTATGCTCGAGTATTATTAGGCCCAATATGATTGCGGAACATTTTAATTAAGACCATTAATGTTAACCATGATTCAAGCAACCGGTTAATTTGGAGGACTCCCGTTGGAAGATCCACATTCACATTTAAAATCTTTATGGAAGTTGTGGACTCTTTTTTAATTCAAGGAGTTTCCAAGAAGCCTTGAGGCTAATGGTCTTTACTTTTTCACTAAGAGATAGAGCTAAAGCTTGGCTAAATTCACAACCACCAAACTTCATAGTTACTTGGGCAGATTTGTTTGAAAAATTTCTAAAAAAGTACTTTGCTCCAAAAAGAAATGTCAAACTCAGAAATGAAATTTTGCTATTTAGGCAAGAGGATGCCGAAGAAGTATCGAATGCTTGGGAGAGCTTCAAAGAACTTCTTAGGAAATGCCCACATCATGGAATCCCCCATTGCATCCAGTTGGAAACCTTTTATAATGGTTTATCGAACTCCGCAAAAATCGTCCTCGATACTACAGTGGGTGGAGCTTTTACAGCCAAAACCTATAATGACGGTTACGATATTCTTGAGAAGGTGGCCAACAATAACACCGAATGGTCAAACCCCCGAGCACTCTCTACCAAGAATGCTTCAGGAATTCAAGACTTGGACGCCATCACATCTCTAAATGCACAAATTGTCGCATTAACAAACTTGGTAAAAAATAATTTAAACGTAGGAAACAACAACCAAGTACATTCCGTTATGAGCAATCAAAGTGAATGTTGTGTGTTTTGTCAGGAAAATCATCCTTATGAACAGTGTCCCGGTAATTCAGTTGTAACACCCCCGTCCCGCATGGTTCAAGGACGGAAGATGCCACAATTGGTTTTAGGACAATTATAAGACAAACACCTGGTTAAAACAGAGCAATTAACATAATTACCCAACATAATATTTACATAACCATAAACGGAGATAACATCGTATAACAAAATACGGTCACAAGGTACGAGTATATAATATCTACATTAGTCCTTGAAGTTTAACAAAAGTAGATAAGTCCAGTCATGTTATCTCCACAGCACTCTGCCCAAAGTCCCAGCTAAGTCAAGTACCTGCCGAGGAAAAAGAAAACTCGGCTGAGCTTAACGCTCAGTGAACGGATAATAATAATTAAACAATTAATATGAGGTAACAAGTTCAAAAGGGATTCAGAACGTTAAATGATAATCCAAAAGGAAGTTAAGCAACAATTAATGCGAAAACATATCAAAGGTCCGAAGACCAAACCATATCACGAGGATACGTTGTTCCCAAAGGATGATCAGTCCATTCGGGCGTCAGTGAGGAAAGGGGTGTGAGAACAACACATGCAATCCTCTTCGTGGATTTAACCACGACCATAACTATTATCCAATAAAGTTCCTAGGATCGATTCATACGCCTTCTAATTGACCGGTACCAAGTTAAGTCAATATACCAGGAGGATGCCATGATAGTTTTAGCCACCATGGAAGCATCTCAATACCGGTGCTCCCAATATTGAGTCTATAGAAAAATTACACAATCGATATGATTTACAAGTCAAATGATCAAATGATTCAAGTCCCCAACAAGTAAATTGTATTCCAAAAGAAACAAGAATTCAATTGTATTTAACAACCATAAAAGGAATTTGGAACCGATATATTCGGATTAGGAAGCCTTATGCAAACGGCTATCCTCGTGTCAAGTGAGGTAAGATATCCGTACCTTGATCAATTTCAACAATTACCGCACGATCAAATGAAATTCAAGATTAAGCTTGACTCGCCCGCGTGCCTAACGAATACAAACGGTTTATTATTTATAAGGCGTATAAACCAAAACATAACTATTCTAATAGACTTATCTTATATCTTAATGACCCTAAACAACTTATACATCCAGAAATACAACCATATATGATTTCAGAACTTAGACGCAATTTTAAGCTTATACGGTTACCTTCCAACAACTTCTGGACCTCTTATTTTTGACCATTTTTACCCAACTTAGAGATCAATCTAGATTCTATAGTCTAAATGAAAATTGTAGTTTTTAACCTCTTATGATTCTATAAAAACTGGAATCAACCCATTCGGAGTTACGAGCAGATCAATACAATCGTCATAAAAACAGTGCGCAACTTCAACAAAATACGGTGAGCTGCTGTTTTGACCCACTGTTTTGACACGTTTAGAAACATAATTGGATTCTCGACTCTTCATAATAGTTGTAGTATACGGTAAGACCTTTATAACTGGAAAATATGAGCTTCCTTGGATGTGCGGTTTGAGAGTTACGCATCGTCAAAGTACTGGACATAGGGCTGTCTAAAATTCCAATTTCCATCTTTTTCACCAATGCATATTAATGATCCAATCTTCATATTTTGCATCATTTAAACATTCTAAACAGACTATAAGATACCAAATACTACAATTAAGCTTAATGATTAAGACCCTAAGCTTAATGACACAATTTTGCTCATTTAGACATAAAACCAAACACTTAGTGTGCATACCCATATTGAATCCATACTTAACCATATTGAATCCATACTTGACCATTTTGATTCATAATCCAATCCCAAACACCT
Organism: Silybum marianum; assembly: GCA_036898165.1. Taxonomy (NCBI): domain Eukaryota; kingdom Viridiplantae; phylum Streptophyta; class Magnoliopsida; order Asterales; family Asteraceae; genus Silybum; species Silybum marianum. Next base: position 4,447,722 of record CM072540.1, on the reverse strand, counting down.
CAACCACATGTAAATTTTTAGCCCAAAACAGATTTTAAACTTAAGTCATGAAGAACTAACATAAACATGAAATTTAACTTGCAAAGAGTAACTTTCTACACATACCTCTCAATTTCTAACACTTAATCTTCAATTCTCCATGTATTTTGATGGTTCCTTCAATGGTTTTGAGTTTAATCGGTGTAGACCTTGTAAAGAAGAGAGAATCGATTAATTTAGGAAAAATACGTGTTATGTTTATAGAATTAACAATAATTTTGGGGTATTTATATTTTTCCAATTTACACTTTTACCCCTAAAGTATAATTTCTCAACTTTATACCCTAGTAGGTATCAACTTAACAATTCAGGTAAAGTTGAGTTCCGCTTTGTACATGTATGACCCCTTGTATAATATTAACTTACAATTTAGTCCGAGGTACAAGTCGGGTAAGCGTAAGGTACAACACGTTATGCACATTTGTACGAGTTAATGGGACACGGATATTATATCAGCGTTGGTAAAATATGTAGGAAACCATTCGAAAAATAGTCCGTACTCTGTTAAAAAAAAATAGTCCGTACTCTCACACCTAAAATTCGAATTAGTGGAACCACCCTAATTTCTCACGGGCCGACAATCCAGGATTACATCCCCCCGGGGTAAATCCAGGCCCTAGTCGTCCTCAGAATCCTCCGGGATTTCAGCAAGGTAACAACCAGTCTTACCACAGTGGCCAATCCCCACAGTCCTTCCATAGCGGGCAATCCTTGCAATTTCACCAAGGACAGACCTCTCTATCTCAAGCACCTAGACAGTAGAACACGATGGACAACAATTCTTTGGAATCGTTGCATAAGGGATTCATAAACCAAACCAATGCAACGTTGAGAGGTTTTGAGACCCAACTTAGTCAATTTGTGGCCAACCTTTGGGGAAGACAACAAGGCATGTTACCTAGTGACACCGAGACCCCTAGAGGCATTCCTAAGGAACACGTTAAGGCTGTGACTCTGAGAAGTAGTTCGGACTTAGAAGACAACCAACTCAGATGATAAATAAATTGTTAACTAATAAGCTTGCTATTTGCCAAAAGTTTAGCTAATTAACTAACCACATATGACGAAAACTACATGACAAGCTAATTGAAAAATCTAAGATGACGAAAAAACATGTGAAACTTTTCTCAATTCTTACATTGTTTAATATAATTAAACAAGTCAGTGATATAATTCATCATATTAAAATAAACATTAACAAAAATAAGGGAAAAATCTAAAAAAACCCAATGGACTTTTGTGTTTTGAATAATTAAATCCTTAGACAATTTTTTTAAATGAAATAACCATTGGACTTTGTGAAACTTGTTAAATAAATCATTGGACAATTTTTTTGAATGAAAAAGCCATTGGACTTTGTGAAACTTGTTAAATAAATCATTGGATAATTTTTCTGAATGAAAAAACCATTGGACTTTGTGAAACTTGTTAAATAAACCATTGGACTATGTGAAACTTGTTAATCAATACACTAAATTCAACATAGAGGGAAAATCACGTGAAATAGCACACGATGCAACAATTCTCAAGGAAAAAGGAAGATATTGGATACATTTAATAAAAGTCTTTATTTATAAACATTGTAAATAAAAATAAAAAGTATAAACGATGTAAAAGATTTATTAAAAAATATAAATAAACATAAAAAATATATGTTAAAATAAAAAAGAAATACTCATTTAAACACAAAATATACACGACCTAAAAGATTTATTAAGAAATGTAAATAAAAATAAAAAATAAAAAAAAATAAAAACAAAAACAAAAACAAAAATAAAAATAAAAATAAAAATAAAAATAAAAATAAAAATAAAAATAAAAATTTAAAGATTTTACCTGGTTAGCAAATTGCAAGTTAAGTTTATAGGTAACACAGACTTATTTGACGTGTTTTAAATTGTCCAATGATTTTTTCATTCAAAAAAATGTTCAAGGACTTATTTGATATGCTTTGAATTGTCCAATGGTTTTTTATTCAAAAAAATTGTGCAAGGACTTAATCATTCAAAACACAAAAGTCAATTTTGTTTTTTTAGACTTTTCCCAAAAAATAAAGACTTCTTCATTTATTTAGGTCTAAAGAACATTACGTGCATTTCATATTATATTTGTACATTATTATGAATTTCTTACATCTCATGATGTATAGATGTGGATTTTTAGTTATAAAACTACTTTATCGTAATTTAATAAACAAATCGAGGAAATTATAAATATATATTTTGAAATAATATGATATGTAGATTAAATAAATATGATGTGATTTGTTTAACAATAAAATAATACAATAGGTTAAATTATTTTTTTCAAATAATTAAAATTATTTATATTTCAAGTTGTTTGTAAAAAGTTTAATGAACTTAATAAGACTCATAGCTTATTCGCTAAGCCATGTGGAACCATTTGGAAATGATTGAATGATATGGAAATGAGCTTACTAAATGAGTTGTTTGATATTATTTAATGTTTTGTCACAAGGTTTGAAGTTCTTTGATGTTCTTTGTCAATCCAATATGAATGGATAAATGGATGTGCAATGTTGGATGGAATGAAGGTTCTACTTCCTCTGTATCTTTCCCTATATAACTGAACAAAACATTAAATTAATTAATTATTCTTTTTTCTAACCAAAGATACTCATTTGAGCCTCCTTTTTTATTATTGGTCTAAATCAGTTTCTAAGTTAAGAAATAACAAAAAGTCAGATTTTGGTACGGTGGCAACATACCTCTGTGGCATCAATAGGAATCACTAAAAAGCTCTTTGCAGGATTTTCTTGGTTAATTTTGTGAAATTTACTCTCTGCAGCAGCTTTGATCAACCTGAGCTATTCATGAAAATATATGGATAAAGACACAAACGATGAGGACAAGGGTTGGTAGAAGACAAAGATTAAGAAGTCCTTTTCTCTTCAATTGTCATTTTCTCCTTGGTCAAGTCAATCTTATTGCCTCTCTCTTCTTCCACTATAAAAGAGTTCCCTTGGGACTTCATTTGGGATATCCATCGTAGCTGAAAAACAGTTACCGCTTTTTGCTAACTCTTCGGTTTGGTCATTCGAGTTGAAACTTCGTCTCAACACGGACATGCTGATCAGTTGTAAGTATTAATATTAGATCTTTAACTTAGAGATGGGCGGATCCGAAATACAGCTTGAATGATGCAAGGAGGTTTGAGAAAATCTTCAATAATCGCATAGAGATATGGGTTTTTGCATTATCATATTAAGGTTTAGATGTTAGTCGAGTGGGTGTGTCATAGAGATATGCGCATCCCTCTACATCCGGCGGAACTAAGATCTTCGAGATCTACTTATGTACGATTGGCAAACCGAATGTTAGCATGTGTGGTAACTTTATAATAAAGCCGTTTTTCGCAACCAATATGACATTGCTTCGAGAGGAAGAAATTATACGGTACTATATTGTAACCGGATTTATTAACCATGTAAGTTATTTAATTACTCTCGGGAAAAAAACTTACACCCATACCGGCTTGTTATTAATCATTATCTTTTTATTAAGTTCTCGATATTCCAACAAATCAACTAAAATATTAAAACTAAAATTTTGCACCGGAAGCATGCAAAAATCTCAGATTCAAAGAACAGATGGTCCATAGATTCTTTCTTCTCTTCACATATTGGGCATAAATAGATTGCATATCAATTCCCATTTTTACAAGATTATCCCTAGTGGGTATTTTATTCATACCCAACGTCCAAAGTAAGACGTTTACCTTAATAGGTACCAGCTTGTTCCACCTAATCGGATTTTGATTAATCTCCAAGCTTTTAGAGTCTATGTAGTTTCGGACCGACACCACCGAGAACTCCCCCACACCATCCATGGTCCAATGCCACTTATCTATCTCTGCTCAGTTAGGGTTATATTTCCAAGTATCTCTTTCAATCTTTTCATCTGATTCGTTTCTATTCCCCCTCTTGGTGATTTACGCCATATCAAATCCTAGTCTTCCAATTTCGCACGCTCTTTCACCTTTGCCTTTTTATCCGGGTCCAACATGAAAACTCTAGGGAGTTGTGTTTTTAGTGGCTCATCTCCAAGCCACTTCTCCTCCCAAAAAAGAGTTGAACTCCTGTCTCCTACCTTTTTCTTACATAGATCCATAAGGTTTATACCTTTTTCGGCCATCTGTCCAACTGCCTTTAAAATTCCAATCCAAGTTGTATTTGCCTCCCTAGGTGTTAGACGCTCCCAATCATTCCATTGTACCCGTATATCACTTTAATTACTTTAACCCATAACGCATTTTGCTCCTCCCAAAAATACCAGATCCATTTAAATAAAAGCGCCCTATTAAACGTAAAGATGCTTCAAATACCAAGACCTCCGTCTTTGCGCTTAGCCAACCATTTTTTCCACTTGACCCATGTTATTCTTTTTGTCTCATAAGCTCCTCCATGGAAAAACGATTCAAGAATCTTCTCAATCTTATAAGGTACTTTGATGATGGACATAAAATATGTGGGGAGACTATTTAGCACAGACTTGATGAGAGTAACCCTGCCGCTAACTGACAATGTAGGTGCTTTCCAACACGATAATTTGGACACAAACTTGTCAATCATTCCTTTCCATCCATCAATTGTGGACATATTTCCCCCAACAGGCACTCAAAGGTAGGTGAAAGATCTTTTGCCACAATCGCACCCTACCAAACTTGCTGCTCTATTTATCTCCCAGTCAATAATTGCCACCCCATACAACTTGCTTTTAGAAATATTAATTTTTAACCCGGAGACTAGGTAAAAACGTTGAAGTATACGAATGATATTCCTTATATTATTCTAAGACAATTCTCCAACAAAAATAGCATCATCCACGTAGAGAAGATGCGAGATAGGAATCTTGTGAGTTTCCACTTTTGCCCCAATAAAAATCTTCTGCACCTCTGCTTCTCTAATAATCGCATGGAGACCCTCCATGGCTAGAATGAAAAGAAACGGAGATAGCGAGTAACCCTGTCTGAGTCCACATCCAATCCCGAATTCGTGAGTCGGAGAGCCAATCACAAGAATTGAAGCCGTTGAGCTATTTAGGCACCAAGTTGTCCACTTTCTCCATTTGTTGCCGAATCCCATTTTCTCCATGGCTAGAAGTATGAACTCCCAAAGCACAAAGTCATAAGCTTTTTCAAAATCCACTTTGAACACCATAAGCTTTTTCTTATGAGCCTTGTATCACCCCATCACCTTGTTAAGAATTAAAGGCCCATCCAAAATCTGTCTCCTCTTAATAAAAGCCGACTGTTCCATACTGACACAATCGCCAATGATCGCGCTTACTCGGTTGGCTAATAATTTCCCGATGATTTTATGTTGGCACCCAATTAAACTAATCGGACGAAAATCTTTGGCAAGCTTCAGATCAGCAACTTTCGGAATTAAAGCTAAAAAAGAAGGGTTACACCCTTTGGGTATATTGCTAGACACCGCGAAATCTTGAACCAGATTTATTACATCATTTTCCACAACATTCCAGAATTTCTTGATGAAACCAAAGGTAAATCCATCCGGGCCCGGTGCTTTATCACTTTCGCAATCCCACACCGGCCTTTTGATTTCTTCCCAGAAAAGTCATCTTCCAATGCTAAGTTTGCTCTTCCAAAAGAGTATTAGGGATTACAACATTCAATTGAGGTCGTGGTGATCTTCTCGACTAAATTGGGACCTGAAATGGTTAAATAAAACTTGCTTAACTCGACTTGTTTCCTCGATCCACTCGTCGTCTCTCATAATCCCCCAAATAGAAAATTTTCTCCTCTTCTGATTAATCATGCCATGGAAAAACTTAGTATTTTCATTACCTTCAATTCCCCAACGTGCTTTGGCCTTTTGAGCTAAATCTTTAGATGCTAAGTGATCCAGAGTCCCCAAGTCTTTTAAGGCTTGGCACCTCTTTTCCATATCCTCTCTTGAAGCTTCCCCTTTATCAATCTTCGAATCGATTTCGTTAATGAAGACGAAAGACTGTTTTTGTTTTCAACTTCCCACCTCCGCGTCACCCTGATCCACACACGGAGAATGCTTTTCAGATTTTGTAGTTTCTTTTTGAACGCCACCATCCCATTCTCATTTGGGCTTGCAGTGTTTCGCCATGTATCTTCTACCAGTCTGCTAAAATCCTCCCTCTTAAACCAGGAATGGAACAGCTTAAACGGGCAGTTTATATCTATGGAATTTTATGTGTATGGGTTGCTTATTTAATCTCCTTAAGGACTTATTCTCTTGTTTGGATGAGAGAAAAAAAACAATAAAGAGTTTTTGATAAGTGGCTCTATTGTGGCTTATTAAAAAACAACTTATTAACTTTACAAAGCAAATTACATGTTTACCCTTTTCTAAATCTAATAAAATCCTCATTACACGCCTCCTCCATTCATCAGCGACACCTTCACGATTCCTTAGAAATCGACTTCTTCAAACCTTCGACAAAGCCTCTTAGAGATCGAACCAGTTCCTCATCCACTACTAGAAATCGGACCACTTCATTAGGTAACTTCACAGTTAGTTAGTAGCGATGGTAAAGCTTTTCATTCTGATATATGGAGTTCATTGTTGAGTAGAACGCTAAGGTAAACATTTGCCATATTTTCTATCTGCACCCTAATTTGGGCGATTATTTTTCTTTCATCATAGTGTTGAATTGTGTTCAAGACTTTTTAGCTTCAAAATGAAGGAAGGTTCAACCATTAAGGCTCATATGAATGAATTTGAAGACATCATAATGAAGTTGATACAACAAATGCGCTTGTTGCCAAATATGAAGAAGCTCTTGCTATAATTCTGTTGTACTCACTTCCCGAGAAATATTCTCAATTCAATAACATTTTTATATATGGAAGAGAAACTCTTTCTTTGTCTAATATGAAAAACAGGAATGAATTATGAAAATCAACGAATTGAGATAAGAATCGGTAAAAACTCAAGGGAGAGTAATCATTGCCGTGACCTATTTCCAGATAGAGGCGGTGATGATCAACAGTCTTTAAGAGGAAGAAATTGTGGGCGCTCTTCGTCACGTCGACCTGATTCTCGCGGGAAATCAAAGACACGTAGCAACTGTAATTATTTCCAAAAGCCAGGCCATTTCGTGAAAGAATCATCAGCTATTGCAATCGAAGAGGAGCAATATGGCTTCTCCGCCACAGTTACACCACCACCAGGTGACAGGCGTTGGGTGTTAAATGTCGGTGTATCTTACCATATGACACCATTTCGAAATTGTTTCTATACCTTCGAAAACGTTGAAGGTAACGGTGTTTTTATGGGAAACAATACTTCGTGTGTTACTAAGGGTATCGGTACTGTGCAGATCAAGATGTTCGATCGGTATATTCGCAAAGTGAACAAAGTCAAATTTGTTCCATTCATGGCTCGTTCCTTGATCTCTCTTGGATAACTATCCAAATTGGGTTGCAAGATTCTGAATGTAGATGAGAGTTTGCACATTTCCAGAGGGAGTTCGATTGTAATGAAAGAAAAAAGGGCTAAAAATAATCTTTTTCATTTGATTGGCGAGACTATTTCTTCTAAATCGTGTGTGGCCGATAGCTTAAAGAATCTCGATGTTGCCTCGCTTATAGCATATTCGTTTGGGCCACACATCCGAGAATAATTTTGGAGATTTTACGCAATCGAAATCTTATCAGAGTCGTCGTACCTGCGAGCCTGGTTATTTGTTCGGGATGTGTCAAGGGAAAATAGGCGAGTGTTTCTTTTGGTGTTGGAAAACACAACACTGAAGGAATGCTCGATTATGTTCATACAAACGTCTGGGGACCATCCAATACTTCGTCCCTTAGTAGAGGTAAATACTTTGTTTTGTTTATTGACGATTTCTCACATAAGCTTTAGGTGAATGTGTTAATGTTAAAGTCGGATGTCTTCGGTACGTTCAAGACTTGGTTAGCACGAGTAGAAGTTGAGACTGGAAAGAAATTGAAAGTTCTTAGATCTAACAATAGAGAATTTACTAGTGCTAACTTCAAAGACTTTTGTTTACGTAAAGGCATCCAACGTCTCTACAACACACCGGGCGACCATCAGTCTAATGGGGTTGCCGAGCGAATGAATAGGACTTTACTTGAAAAATTCCAAAGTATGTTGTCTACGTTGGGATTTCCTAAATAGTTTTAGGCCGAAGCACTCCACACCATGGTGCACTATCTAAAAAGGTTACCTTGTTCGGCTATCGGGGAAAAGATTCCGGAAGAGGTAAAAGAAACATCTGTCAGAAATACATATGTATATTTAGTTGTCCTGTTTATGTTCATGTTTCAGGCTAGGACAAGCTAGATCTGAGAGCCACCAAAGGATCATTGCTCGGCTATACAGATGGTATCAAGGGTTACCAAATCTGGAACCCCTTGACTCATAAAGTGATTCATTCTTGTCACGTTACATTAAAAGAATCAGTCCTATTGAAGTCACGGGATTCTCAGTCCTCTCAAGATCCAAAAGTTCTCTGGCTGCCGGTCTGAATACATGTTTATTGCAAGTGGAAAACTTTGGTATCAATTGTAACACTAGTAATTTTGAAACTCTTATTATAATAAGTTCTTAATCTAAGGGTTATTAAGTTGATAATATATGAGAAGTTTCATGTAAAAACCATGTTGGAAAGTCTGGGATTCGAATCGGGGTCGAAAAATGGCAAAAAAGAGCGAGAAACAACCTCCCACGACCTGACACACGACCAGGCTGCCTTCCAAGCCGTGGGACCCTCTGTTTGGGTGTTTCTGAGGGCACAAACGACCTTTCCCACGACCTAGTCGTGGGAATGCCTGCGGGATAGCCTGGACCTGCACAAAAAGACCGGAAGTCAAGTGTTTTTTTTTCATTTGGGCATAACTTCTTCATCATAGATTCGTTTTGGGCGATTGAAATTGCTATGGATACGTATTTCGAAAATAGATGTTATTGAATTATGTGGCATTTTGAAATGTATTAGTTGGATTGGCGACTTACCCATTCAGTGACTTTGGCACTGGACGTTCCGCAAATGGGTACTGTCGGGTCGGGTGAAAATTGTTCGAATTGTGTAATCGTCAATTACTGACATTGGTAACCGATCCTCAAACTATATAAATATATTTTGAATATAAATTAAAACACGATTCTCGCCTCCTAATCAATATAATTGTAAGCATAAATAGGCATTTGAAAGAAGAAACAATTTCTATTTATAAGTTACTCCATCTCCAACGGTCCAAAGATAGAAATCTTGAGGTACTGCAGAAGAAAAAACTGCAAAATCCGATCCAATTTATCGTAATCGATTAGTTAACATGTTGGTTAATCGTATTCGGCGAACGCTCCCAAAGGCGACCCTCTCGAGTTTCCGGCTAATTTCATTTAGAAAATGGTTTGTCTCTACCAACGATGTTTGTTTTGAGTAACCATGTAAGTGGTGAGTTAATGTGTGTTAACCCGGTTTTGACTAAAATGAGTCATGAGGACAGTTGTCCGAATTACATCATCATACATCGATATTTTGAGGTTATACGTAGTTATGACATGATTATATGAACATTTTACATGCTTTGAGTGCATTGGTCGTTCATTTTGGAGTCATGTAATTAGACTGAGATGCATTAGATCCATAGGCATATAAGTCAATTTTAGATATGTTGGTTGGGAATAGTTATTTCCACGTTGTAGTTAGACACGGAGATTATAGCACCGTCGGACTCGAACTATAGACCGTGGGTGGTTTATCTCGATGACCGTGTGTCCCGTGATATGTTAGACCCAGAAATTGAAGCACCAGATGACTCGAACTATAGATCTTGGCGCTTGATCTCGATGACCGTGTGCCCCGTGGTATGTTGTTTCTAACTAGAGAGCACGTCTTAGGTATTGGAGGACTCAAACTATAGACCGTGGGTGGTTGATCTCGATAACCAATATGCTTTGATAGAAGTTCGATAACCTTGAGCATGACTTATTTTGTGTCTCGCCATTGTCGATGGAAACGATTCTCTCTCGTCACTGAAAGTTGTTGTTTCGGGTATAAAGTATTATCCAGTATTTTTCGATGACGTTTTTAGAGTATTAAGTATTATTCATAATTTATGTTATTGGATCTTTGAGACTTAACCATACTTGGTATTCTAGAAAATAAAGCTTTGCCTATATTTTGGTATTTGGAGTATGTAAGTTATTTACGTCTTGGGTGAGTAACGGGTGTAAAGTTCGTTTTGAACAAGTAATTCGATTTAGAGATTTTGTTACTAACGATGTTTTGGTCTAAAACTTTTACTATGAAAATGATGAATTTGGGGAAAGATGTTTCTTTTATAACGAAGTCATTTTATTTGAGATATTATTATTTTATCAATAAATCTTTTGATTTCAACCGATTATATATATGTTATAAACTCTTGAACTTACTAGGCGTTAAGCCTAACCTTATCCTATTGTCGGCATGTGCATCAGGTTATTGTTGGGGTTGGTACTAGCGACACGTGTAGACTTGAGTGCTAGGAAATGGCACGATAAAGATCTTGCTATTTGGTGACGTTTTCCGCATTCGGAGATGACGACTCTTTTAGGTTTAGTAACACCCCGCCTTGATTATGTCTTAGTATAAGACTTGGCCTATGTTATGTTGAGGTGTGTTTAGAATTGTTATTCAAGGAAATTTCAATTATTGAATTGTAGGAAGGGATTTATCATTCAATTGGTGAAAAATTTAAATTAGTCGCTATTTCCAGATTTGAGAGTGTTACATCAATGTTGTTTTCACTACAAAGGAAAACCTTAATACCGATGGTTAAATCCGGTGGAAATCCATCAATAATGGGTGAATTCGTCGGAAATCCATTGGTGATAGGTCGTCAGAAAGTGGTTCGAGGGTAAAGGTATCACCGACTGATTACCGACGGGTTTTTCTGATGGATGGTATTACTGACGGATGTTCCGACGGAGGCTTTTAACGATGGATTTTCGACAGACATTTACCGACGGATTACCAACGGATTTCCGATGGATTCCGACAGATTTTAATAAATAAATATAAAATTGATTTAATGTTCCCAATGGATTTTCCGTCGGTAACCCGTAGGAAAGGTAGGCTTTAAAAAAACTTTCAAAAAACTACTTTCATGTACAATTTCCTGCGCAGATTTTAATAATAAATCGGAAATTAAACGAAACTGTTTTGTGATAAAATCGTAAATTGTAATTACAAAATTATATCAAAAATTCTAACAAGTTATCCTAAAACTAGCAAGGATCAAGGCCAGGGAGATGATGCATCCTGTACTAGGACAAGAATGCCTCGAACTACTTCGCCAAATCCCTCTGTTGTCGTATCTCCTCTCTTGCTTAGCAAGATGCTCTGCTTGCTCCTTCTGTACCCGCTCGATTGCATCTTTTTTTCTCCGTTCTTCTTCCAACTATTCTCTCAGCGACTATACCTGAAATTAGTTCTGATTTTACAAACAACAATGTTAAACGATAATTATTAAAAACATAATGCATGAATGTATTACAACCATATGAAACATACCTCCGCATCACGAGCACTATCCTAGAACTGGTGCCTGGATGACAGGTCGTAACCCAGAACTCCTGAGTATTACCGAGACCGTAAACGCAACCCTTGCGCTAGCCTCCAACAATAGGCTTCCACAACTGTGCCTCTATGTCGGGAGTAATGGTGCTCGGATCAGCGTCAGCGTATCCCTCATCTCTGGTCTTCAAAAATGACGTCTACAAACACCAAAACAAAATTGTGTTAACTAATACTTATAGACAGTTCGGCAGCATAACGAGTGTAACTGGAACATATCCATCGCATGTTTTTAAGTAGTAAAATGCATTTATAAGAAATACACCTATCGTCTGCCCAATAACGGCAACCCGAACTGATTAATAATCACATATCCTACTAGAAATAGCCGGTTCTATAAAACAAAGTAAACCTGGTATAAAAATTGAACTTATCGCCGCCTCAGCCGACTTCGGATCCGTGGGAGGTCCGGTCGAAACCGAAACTAGCTTCATGTTCCTACATAATGTCCTGTCAAAAACCTCACTGATGGTGGGCTTACGATTCCATGCTTCTTTCTACAATATACAACTTCAGTGGTTAGTCGACAACAATATCCTATTAAGAAATTATATACAATTAATATAGTAGACTATAGAATATCATCCATTCCCTATGTTGAAAATCTAGTTCTAATAGATCCTCTAGTGTGCCTAGAGGACATCCCCCTACAATTGGTCTTATTGGCCACAGACTAACGCCAAAATACATCACCACTGCACACCTGTTATGGCATATACGACACACACATGCATACATATACATATACAGATGTACACATAACAAATTACACAAAATAAATCAAGTTAAAGGTCACACGAATAAGAAAAACTTCAAAAATCAACAAATACAAACTTTCGTCGGTAATTAGCGACATATATCAAATCTGTCGGTAACTTCCGACGAATTTCCAACGATTTTCGATATTATTTATTAAAAAAATTATAATATGTTATTCAAGTGTTATTAACAATTTTTTTTTAATTTTTAATCATTTTAAAAATATATCTATTGTCTAAAATGGCTAAAATGCCCCTTAGTTAATCAAACTTAACAAACAACCATGGACCTTTTTGGGTTTTTAAGACTATTAACGAACTTCAGTGGGCGTTGACGGGCTTTAGTGACTCGTAACGAACTACATGGGTCTTGATGGGATATAACGAATCTTAACGAACAACGGGCCTTGATGGGCTTTAACGACTCTTAAGGAACAACAATGGGTCTTGATGGGCTTTAACGACTCTTAACGAACAACATTGGGCTTTGATGGGATTTAATGACTCTTAACGAACAACAATGAGCCTTGATGGGCTTTAATGACTCATAGCGACCTACAATGGGTCTTGATGGGCTTTAGCGACTCTTAATGAACTACAATCGACATTAATGGCTTTAACGACTCTTAATGAACTACATTAAGCTTTATGGCTTTAAGGATTCTAAATGATCTACAATGGGTTTTGATGGCTTTAACGACTCTTATTGAAGAAATAAACGAGTAAAAGCCAAGCTTGGTCGCTACTCAACGAGCCTTGGTCCCTACTCCACGAAGCTTGGACACTACTCTTCCTCCAAGCTTGTTCCCTACTCTTCCTAAATACTTTGTGGCTACTCTTGGTTGCTATATAAATAGCATCTCATGGCACCAACATAAATCATCCATTAGTTTCTCTTCTTCCTCTACATACAACACCTAAATACTCTCTAGCTAGTATCTTCAGATAATATATTATTTGTGAGAGATACGAGAGTGCTTTTGAAAACTTGGTGTTCCGAAAGATTTGCTAGTTGATCGTGGATCTTAAGATCCTTGTACAAGCACTCTGTAATCTCGTTGGTGGTAATAATATTCTTTCTCTCTCTCTTTAGTGGATGTACACTATCACACCGACAGTGGAACCACATTAAATTCGCATGTTGTTAATATTGTTTGGTGAATTTTTTCATTTACATAGATAATAAAAAATATTGTTATTATCTATATTTAGGGTTGTTTATTTTCGATAAAGTCATTGTGCAACATCTAGATCATTGTTATCCGCATTAGTTGTCGGGTTATTCATGTCCTTAGATTTCTATTCGTTTGGGACCTTAGAAATCATTTGCTAGCATTTGTTTTGTGACACATATTTCCTAACAACTGGTATCGAAGCTTCGGATCTAGATTTGCATGTTGTGTTGAAAATGTATCTAAACTAGTTTGCACACATATTTGTCGCTATGGTTGAAGTAGAAAACCCATTTGGTGTCGATCCTTCAAACCAGACCTAAAGACCGTACCAAGAGGGTAAGTTTAATTTATCGGGGGCTGGGATTTGTATACAAACTTAGAAGGGGGAAGGTGACTTTGGTAAATGGCAGTTCACAACATCTGCTGCACTTGGAAAGAATACAGGCCATCCAGTAGTATTTGATAAAGATGAGTTAGACCCTAATATGTGTGACCTTAAAAATAGAGAAATTGAAGCTTGTGCATTTACTACTTTGCAGATGTCTATGGGAGAGAATGTCATTTTTGAAATATTGTCAAGAAAGACTGCAGCAGATATTTGGAGTAATGTTGAGAATCTATATCTCAAGAAGAATTTGACCAACAAGTTATTATAGATGCGGCTGTGCCTCTTCTTCAAAATGAAGGAATGTTCAACCATTAAGGCTCATATGAATGAATTCGAAGATATCATAATGAAGTTGAATGCAACAAATGCGCTTCTTGCTAAACATGAAGAAGCTCTTCCTATGATTCTATTGTATTCACTTCACGAGAAATATTCTCAATTCACTAACATTTTTATATATGGAAGAGTAACTCTTTCTTTGTTTGATATGAAAACATGAATGAGATATGAAAATCAACGAAATTCAGATAAGAATCGGTAAAAACTCAAGGGAGAGTAATCATTGCGATGCCCTATTTGCTGATAGAGGTCATGAAAATCAACAATTTTTAAGAGGAAAAAACAGTGGACGCTCTCCGTCACGTCGACCTAGTTCTCGCGGGAAATCAAAGACACGTAGGAACTGTAATTATTTCCACAAGCTAGGGCATTTGGTGAAAGGTTGTCAGAGTCTTAAAAACAAAGACAACTGTAATTATTTCCACAAGCAAATCAGCTGTTGCAACCGAAGAGGAGCAATATGGCTTCTCCACCACAATTACACCACCGCAAGGTGACAGGAGCTGGGTGTTAAATACCGATGTATCTTACCATATGACACCATTTCGAGATTGTTTCTCTACCTTCGAAAATGTTGAAGGTAACAATGTTTATATGGGAAACAATATTTCGGGTGTTACTAAGGGTATCGATATTGTGCAGATCAAGATGTTCGATGGGTATATTCAGACAGTGAACAAACTCAAATTTGTTCCATCCATGGCTCGTTCCTTGATCTCTCTTCGACAACTGTCCAAATTGGGTTGCAAGATTCATATTGTAGACGACAATTTTCAGCATTTCAAGAGGGAGTTCTATTGTAATGAAAGGCAAATGGGCTGAAAATAATCTTTTTCATTTGATTGGGAAGACTATTTCTTTTGAATCGTGTGTGGCTGATAGCTTAAATCTCAATGTTGCCTCGGTTATGGCATCTTCATTTGGGCCACATATCCTAGAAGAATGAAGATTTTACGCAAGTGAAATCTTATCAGAGTCGTCGTCCCTGCTAGCCTGGTTATTTTCTCGGGATGTGTCAAGGGAAAATAGGCGCGTGTTTCTTTTGGTGTTGGAAAACACAACACTAAAGGATTCTTCGATTATGTTCATACAGACGTCTGGGGACCGTCCAATACTTTATTTTGCTTATTGATGATTTCTCACATAAGCTTTAGGTGAATGTGTTAAAGTTAAAGTCAGATGTCTTCGATACGTTCAAGACTTGGTTAACACGAGTAGAAGTTGAGACTGGCAAGAAGTTGAAAGTTCTTAGATCTGATAATGGAGAATTTAGTAGTGCTAACTTCAAAGACTTTTGTTCACGTAAAGGCATCCAACCTCACTACACCCCACCGGGCGACCCTCAGTCTAATGAGGTTGCTGAGCGGATGAATAGGACTTTACGTGAAAAAGTCTAATATATGTTGTCTACATTAGGATTTCCTAAATAGTTTTAGGTCGAAGCACTCCACACCGCGGTGCACATTATTAAAAGTATACCGTGTTTGGCTATCGGGGAAAAGATTCCGGAAGAGGTTTGGAGAGGTATAAGAAACATCTGTCAGAAATACATACGTGTATTTAGTTGTCCTGTTTATGTTCATGTTTCAAGCTAGGAAAATCTAGATTCGAGAGCCACCAAAGGATCCTTGCTCGGCTATACAGATGGTATCAAGGGTTATCGAATATGGAACCTCTTGACTTGTAAAGTGATTCATTATCGTCACGTTACATTTGATGAATCAGTCATGTTGAAGTCACAAGACTCTCTTTCCTCTCAAGATCCGGAAGTTGTTACTACTATTGCTCCTATTGCTGGTGATATGTAGACTATGATCACTTCTTATATTCACAGTTCATTATCTCTTGATATTAGTTCAGGATCACCCGATAATGTTGAAGAGGTCAGTCCGCTAGTGACTTCTACTAGTAATTTTGAAGAAGGGATTTTGATGGTGGAGACCAAGGCGATACAATCCGAGTTATTGCACGTACCAGGCACAGTCAAAGGACTATTCGACCGCCTAACAGGTATGAAGATTGGGATTTTGCTAACATGAGTTTACAGATCAACTGGAGTATGTTTTTCAGGTAGGGAAAGAGGATTAGTTTGATATAAAAGAGGTGTTGGCCTCGACCCACAGTTCTCAATGGCTTGGAGCCATGAAGGTAGAGATGGAAGCTCTCTCGAAGAAAGCACTTAGGACTTACGTCCATTACGAAGGATAACTATGTTATTGGTTGCAAGTGGGTTTTCAAAGTCAAAGATGACAATCGTTACAAGGCTCGTCTCGTTGCTAAACGCTTTGCATAGTAAAACGTTATCGAGTATGACGATGTATTTGCTCCTGTAGTACGTCATACATTTATTCGTGTTCTTTTAGCAATCATGGGATTGCACTAGAACAGGTAAATGTGAAGACTTCCTTTTTACGTGGAGACTTGGAAGAAACTATCTATATGAAGCAACCCAATGGTTTCATTTATGAAAGCAAGCCAGATTATGTATTTAAGCTCAAGAAGTCCCTCTATAGACTTACACAGTCGCCTCGTCAATGGTATAAGATGTTTGATTTGTTTATGCTCACTCTGGGATTTGAGCGAAGTGAAAAGGACGCTTGTGTTTATCATAGTCAAAACGGTGGTATTTTCACTTATCTTCTTCTTTATGTAGATGGTATGTTTATTGCGTGCAAGGACCGCCAGAGATCAAACATCTGAAAGGCAAGTTGAAATCAGAGTTTGAAATGAAGGATCTCGGACCAACGCAGAAGATTTTGGGCATGGAGATTGTGAGGGTTAGAAATTCCCGAACAGTTAGATTGACACAACAACCTTACATCCAAAAGATATTGAAGCGGTTCAATCTTGATGGTGCCAAGAGGTCTAGCACTCTGCTAACAAAGCACATCAAGATTACAAGTGAAGATTGTCCGAAGGAGGACAAAGGAAAGGCTTAATGTCAAATGTTCCATATGCCAGTGCCGTCGGGAGTCTTATGTACACCATTTTAAAGTGTGTTCTCGTCCCGATCTCGCACATTGTGTCGTAGTGGTGAGTCGGTTTCTCGTGAATCCGGGTTGATCACATTGGATAGCTCTTAAAACCGAATTCCGATATTTGAAGGGAACCGAGACAGATGGTCTTATATTTGGTTTGCACAATTAATGACTGTGAAATTGTTGAATTTTGATTCTGACTATGCAGGTGATCGAGTAGGTTGGAGATCCACATCCGGTTACGTATTTACCTTGGGTGGAACAGCCGTCAGTTGGAGATCACAGTTACAGTCCAATGTAGCATTGCAACCACATAAGCTAAACTTGCTGTGGCGGTCGAGTCTGCAAAGTAAGCGGTCCATTTAAAAGAATTGATTAAGGGCTTAGGCTTCGAGCAACCTTTCGTACACATGTTATGTGATAATCAGAGTGAAACATTTGGCAACTAATTTGGCTTTCAATTCTCGGACAAAGAACATAAATCTGTGTGATGCATATCTTGTTAGCTTACATGAAGCGAAAGTCTTCTATTTTAAGAAAATCCTGACATATGACAATGCTTCTGATATTTTCACCAAATCACTACCACATGCTAAGTTTGAGCATTGCTCAAACTTGATCCGGCTTCGTTTGTGTTAGTGCCGTTGGGCAGTTTGTTTGAGAGAAAGAGAGAGAGAGAGAGAGAGAGAGAGAAGATATTACCACATGTGACAAAATGACATATTTGAAGGAATTACTTTGTTAATTGCTTTAGAGCTTTGCTTGCTTTGCCTTGTTTAGTGGCTTATGAATTTGAGGTTATTTATTTGCTTGTAACTATGACGGGTGATGGCCATGCAGAAGCTCGTCACAGTTGGAATGTAATTTGCTATCTCATGCCAATTTACTTGTTATCTACTTATGATCAACTATTTGGAAGAACTCGTATTCGTTGGATTGGGATTCGTCTTGCTTTCGAGGATCTCGCGCATCATGGTGGAGTGTTGTAATATTAGTATATTACTTGTGTTTATGCTACAGCCAAAGATTAAACGAGTAAAAGTCGAAGCTTGCTCACTACTCAACAAGCCTTGGTACCTACTCCACGAAGCTTGGCCACTACTCTTCCTCCAAGCTTGTTCGCTACTCCTCCTAATTACTTGGTGGCTACTCTTGGTTTATATATAAATAGCACCTCATGGAACCAACATAAATGATCCATTAGTTTATCTTCTTCCTCTAGATACAACACCTAAATACTCTCTACCTAGTATATTTAGATATATATTGTTTGTGAGATATAAGAGTGTTTTTGAAGACTTGGTGTTCCGAAAGATTTTCTAGTTCATCGTGGATCTTAAGATTCTTTTACAAGCTGTTAGGAGATAGAATTGATTGTATTAAAATAAGGAAAGGATCTCTATGTAAATAAGGCAAGTCTATAATGCCTTTAACTCTACCTTCCTTATATCATTACAACTCCTAACAATATAAATAGAGGGGATGGGTAGCTCATAATTCACGATTAGAGAGAGAAGGGTTGTTATTATTGTGAGCTTACTTTGTAATCGACATATACATCAATTGAGATATCCGACTTATATTCTTCTCTATATTATTCATGTTCTTCGCGTTTTATCTACTTTAATCGTACTTCATTGTGAATCTAGGATCCACAATTGGTATCAGAGCAGATCGATCTGAGTTTTGGGGAGAATCGAATCGATTTCTGGAATTTACGTAAAAATCTCGATTTTTCTGTTGTTACAGTCTTGTCGCATCAAGCCTACTCGACATGTCTCCAGGTTCTGTTTCCCTTGTATTCTTGTCGAGTCACTAGGGTTTCATAGTAATCGATATTTTTTTACTTTAATCAGGTCCACCCTAATAGCGTAATTTGGTATATATTCAAAACCAGATTTTAGTCGATTTTTGTTTACTTTATCGATCTAGTCTTTGTTAATTTAATCGAATTAGTTTGAATTTTTTTTATCGATTCTGTTTGAATACTTGTCGCATTACTCTAGTTACTTTGACACCCGATAAGTATTCAAATTTTTTAGTATAAACAAAATTCTGTCTTTACTGTTCAATTGTGAATTTCTCTCATTTGTTTTGCGTTACTTTTGCTATTCTTTATCAACAGAAAACTCAGGATCTTTTGATTCCTGCAACTTTTCTGGTTAAAGAGTCCTCAAGTAAACCTCATAAACCTCAGAAAGTTTGCATTAACCTTAATTGAGAAAATCGGAAACACAACGACTTAGCTATCCTTTTCAATGACTAGATAACTATTGTTACGCTAGATCTTTTTTCAAGAATCCTTCGTCTTTGCTATTTGACTTATCGATTATAGACCAAAGCATAATTTAATTTTTTTATCGAGTCTGTTAAAGCAACTTTTAGTTTATTCTAATCAAGTCTATTTCAATCGATATAAAAAAATCTTATCGAGTCTGCTTAATTCGATATAAATTCTTATCGATTCTGTTTCAATCGATATAAATTCTTATCGAGTCTGTCGTAATCGATATAATTTCTTATCGAGTCTGCTTCATTCGATATAAATTCTTATCGAGTCTGTCTCACTCGATATAATTTCTTATCGAGTCAAACTCACCCGATATAAACTTTTATCGAGTCATTCTTAGCCGACAATTGTTTTTCTCGTGTCTAACTCACCCGACATAACACGTTTAGTACCTCGTAAATCGATATCGAACCTACATTTCTAGAAAACTTAGATTTTTTTTTCCAAAACTCAACGATCGAGATCACATCAAATCAAGTACAAATGACCACACGCGAAGCTATGGCCATTGGTTTGACACAGAACCACCAATTCTCTTTCGAGTAGAATACTCACAATAGAAAGATCGGTTCCTTGACTTCGCTGCTAGGCATGATTATCACGCTGAAATCATGAGTTCTATCAATAATGGTCCGCCACCTGTTATTTACCTAGAACAACCAGCCATGCTAAACAACACTCCTCCAATAGCTGCAAGTCGAGAAATCAAGCCTCGATCAAAATAAACTCCCGAAGAAGAAAAAGTGTTCAAAGGAGATCAATATGAACAATCATATCTTCTCATGAGTATTCCCAATGATATCTACATGAGCATCGATAACTAGTGTAAGACGGCTAAAGGAATATGGGAACAAATTGAAAAGATGATGCTCGGTACAAAGATCGGAACTCAAATGAAAATCACGAATTGTATCTCACAATATGAGGAGTTCAAGGCCAAGGAAGGAGAAAGTCTTACGGAAACCTATGAGTGTTTTGTCTACTCATAAACGAGCTTAGCAAAAATGACATCCGTAATCGAGAACAATGTTAAACTTGTTAGCAATCTTCAACCAATAACAAAATCAAAAAGCCTTCCGATCCAATAGCTCTTGTGGCTAAGGAAGACCTGACTCCATCAAGAAGCATTCCACCAGACAATTTTCCAAAGTCGGACAATGAATAATTTGATGATCCCGAACTAGCCAAATTTCAACAACAAGTGGCTCTTCTCACTCAAGATTTCTAACGCAAATTCTCTCGTCGTCCCAACTCAAATCAACAAAGATATGCTTCGGGGTCAAAGAACTTCGAACGGAAAGCTAATTTCGATCCAAAACCAAGGAAAGATGAAAGACGTCCACTGGGAAAACCTGAAGACAAATTCAAAGGGGAGATGAGTTTGTGCTACAACTATAGTAAATCTAGTCACTACGCACGCAAATGCAAGAAACCAGTTGTAAAAGATGCCAACTATTTTGCGTACGAATTCATGCTTGCCAAACAAGAAGAAGCTAGCAAAGTTCTTATGGCGGAAGATGAACATTGGCTTCATCATGATGATGAACCCGATGACGAAATTCAAGCTCATTTCAGCCTGATGGCTTACTCTGATCCTTCTAATGAAGACTCCTTTTCTCACGCTTCTGATTACTCACCCGAGGTAAGTCATTCTGACTATGATAACTTTGTTGCACAAATGAATGAGTTGGTGATATAATTACATGAACTACAATCTAAGTTGAAAACCGAGAAACTCTTGGTCTCCGACTTAGAAGCGCGATTAGATAATAATTATAACCAACTTTTAATTGCAAGATCCGATATTGCCAATTATAAGAGTGATGTTCTAAAATTAGAACCGGAAAAGACCTTGTTACAAGATGAGAATTTAGTTCTAAAACAACAAAATTCAGATATCACTAAAAGACTTGATAAATCCGAAAGTGAGGCTGAAATTTTTTCCTCAAAATTTGATTTTGTCACTATACAAAGACACGTTCTTTTAGAAAAACTCAAAGACTTGGAACTCAAACTCTACAAATTTGGTCAAACCGAACAAACAGTTCATCTCAATGCTCCGAAAGACTTATGTTCGAAAGTAGGTCTCGGTTTTGAAAATCCTAAATGTTTAGCAAAGGCCCTCTACAACACTCCAACTCTTTAAAAAATTGAGTATCTAGATCTTGGTCCTAAGTATAAAATTCAATTTATGAACTCTCCTATTAAAGTCTCGAGACTGGAAGATTGGAATAGGAAGAACAAGAAGTTACATCAAATCCCATTCTGCTATCCAATGATAGTGGAAAAGGAATCTTGAAAAGGATCCCTCCCTAAGGACTACTTTCCTGCCTATACCGATGAAGAACTTCAAACTACACCACCAATTTTTAATCCTTACATTCCAACCTTATTTTTAGAAAAGAAAATTGTTCAATTAGAAAAGGTCCTGATATCCGAACGTACTTCACCGAGAAAGGAAAAAGAAGCATTAATCACTAAAAGTCAAATGTAAGAAAACAAAGCTTTACAAAACCCCGACAATGATACAGTTTCAAATATTTCATCTTGTAAAGCCTTTGTTAGCTCATATTTGGATGAGTGTGATGAACTTACATTTAAAATGGATCCTAACTATTGTCCTCCTAAGAACAAATATTCCCCGTCTCCTGATGAAATAGCTGACGAGTTGGATGATTTTGAAAAAATAAATGATTCCCAATATAACTCAAAGGAGTGTTCAAATGAGACTGTTGGTACTTTTGACTTCAATCCAATTCTTACAAGTCATAAGGATTTTGCGGATAAAGGAAAGAAACCCATTGAGATATATCAACATCCTATGATTGTGAATGACTGTTCTACTAGTTCTTCACAACCAAGCTCATCTCAACAAAAAGAGAAACTCCATTTTTCACAAACGACTAAAATCTCAACTCACTAACAAACGTTTGTTTCCTATTGCAGCTGTACGCCCTATAAAGCAAGTTTGGATTGCAAAAGGAACAACTCAAGCAAAGTCTTCACCCCGCAATAAAAGAGAAAATTTAAACATTCGAATCATAGTTTCAAATTTCCCGTTATTTATTCTGTTAAACATTTAATTCGATTTTCAAGGAATAAAATATGTTGCTCAACTTGTGGTGTGAATGATTTTGCACGCTTAAACTCTTATGGTTATGATATTATTCTAATATGCGTAATTCATATAACTTTCATCAACACAATTCGTTTATGCATTATCCTATTTATAAATGGATTCCAAAGAGGCCCTTGGCTACGACACCTTCGTCCCCTTTCAAATGGGTACCAAAGGGTACCTAATTTTCAAGTCAACTAACCCCGAAGGACCCATTTAGAAATGGGTACCTAAATCTACTTAATTGTTTTTGCAGAACGTTCATATGTGGTACTTAAGACTCTGGATGCTCCAAACACATGACTGGTAGAAAGGAGCTTCTCGCCAACTACGTTGAAAAGAAAGGCGGATCTGTACGGTTCGGGAACAACCATTTTTCCCCTATTCGAGGATACGGTGACATTATCAGCAACAATCTCACAATCTCCAAAATTTCTTATGTTCAAGGCCTTAGTCACAATCTTCTAAGCATCGGCCAATTCTGTGACAAAGAACTTGAGGTGAATTTTTGATCTGCGAGATGTTGTGTTCACACCTACGAAGGAAGTGAAATTTTGGCAGGATCTCGCAGGTCAAATCTTTACACCATCGATTTGTCTAAAGTTAATCCACCTACTGATGTGTGTCTCGTCTTGAAAGTCTCAAATGACAAAACCTGGATCTGGCATCACCGACTCTCCCACTTAAACTTCAAAAACATCAATCGGGTTGCCCAACGTTAAATTTGAGAAGACTCATCTATGTGGCGCCTGCGAGATGGGCAAAATGAAGAAAGTTTCACACAAACCTAAGGTGGAACACAGCATGACCCGTCCTCTTCAACTTATTCACATGGATCTATGCGGCCCCATGAGAACTAAAAGTATTCATGGCAAGAAGTACGTTCTTGTGATGGTGGATGACTATTCTCGATACACATGGGTGAAATTTCTTCACACCAAAGACGAAACTCCCAAGATGATCATTGCTTTCTTGAAAAATATTCAAGTAAAATTGGAGCTTTCCGTCCAGACTATTCGCACGGATAACGGAATCGCACGCTCAACTCCTTCCTCACTTCGATCGGTATCACCCATACATTCTCTGCGGCTCGTACCCTGCAACAAAATGGGGTGGTCGAACAACGTAACCGCACATTAGTTGAAGTTGCTCGCACAATACTCGCTTATTCGAAATTACCACACTATCTTTGGGCTGAAGCAATCAATACCGCGTGCTACACTCAAAACTGTTCAATCATCAACAAACGGTTCATAAAAACCCCATATGAGTTGATCAACAAATGTGTTTCTTCTATACATCATCTTCACACGTTTGGAGGACGCTGCTTTGTGTTAAATGACAAAGAAGATCCTGGAAAACTTCATACCAAATCCGATGAAGCATATTTTCTTGGATATTCACCAAATGCATCTGCCTATCAGTTCTATATGAAAGGAGCCAAATGTGTCACCGAGAGCGTAAATATTCACTTCGATACATAGGCTGAAATGGAATCCAAACCTCAAGATTCTGTAACCGAACTTACTGGCGTATTTGCTTCCGAACACCTCTGTTCAGAAACTATCCCCAACCCGTCTCATCCAAATCAAGCTTCCACGTCCAAAAACGCCTCTTCTGATTTGGATGACCTTTTCGAGCATTTCTACTTCGATTATTTCGGATCCTACACTGCAATGCCAAAAATCATCTCTACTCCTATCACGGAAATACCCGAGATCATGACTCCAACTGGCTCGCCCTTATCATCCGAAATGGTCTCACCGCAAGCTGCTTCACACACACATACTCTACCTACAACTGCTCAAACCCCTTCTCCAACAGAACCACTTCTTTAAAATCCCACAAGTTTAGAGCAAACATCCCCTCCCCCACAACCACATCACACTCAAAGGGATTTTTCTTGTTCAACTTGACCCTCCGAAGTGGCTCCTGCCTTAGTTTGTGCAAGATCTTCCACTTGGCACATATGTGGATGCCAATCCTGAATTACCGGCCCAACCATCACTCCCTCACACTAATAAATAAATTCGATCTCACCCACCTGAGAAAATTATTGGAGATCCCTCAACACCGGTCACAACAAGATCTTCCTCGGCCAACGAGTGTTTATTTTCTTCCTTCTTGAGCAAAATAGAACCCACAACCATCATGGAGGCCATATCTGATCCCGATTGGATCGTGGCCATGCAAGAAGAGCTCAATCAATTTGAAAGTCTGAAGGTTTGGCGGCTTGTTCCACGACCAAAGAACAAAACCATTATCGACACAAAATGGATCTTCAAGAATAAACAAGATGAGGATGGCATTGTCATATGCAACAAAGCAAAACTTGTTGCCAAAGGTTACCGTCAACAAAAAGGCATCGACTATGACGAGACATTTGCACCGGTCGCTCGAATCGAAGCCATCCGCATGTTCTTGGCATACGCACCTCATAAAAACTTTGTTGTTTTTCAAATGGATGTCAACACTGCGTTTTTGAATGGAGTGCTACGTGAAAAAGTATATGTCTATCAGCCTGACAGATTTGTCGACCCAACAAAGCCAAACCATGTTTACATCCTCGACAAGCTCTATACGGCCTCAAGCAAGCTCCCCGAGCCTGGTATGACATCCTCTCTAAATACTTAGTCAAAAACGGGTACTCCAAAGGTAAGATTGATCCTACCCTTTTCATTAAAAAGGAAGATGGTGATATCATGCTAATACAGATTTATGTAGACGACATTATTTTCGGTTCGACTAACCCACAACATTGCAAAAACTTCTCTGAACTCATGATTGCCAAGTTCAATATGAGTATGATGGGAGTAATGAATTTTTTCCTTGGTCTTCAAGTAAAACAATTTTCAACAGGAATATTCATTAACCAATCAAATTACATCTTGGACTTGTTACTTAAATGTAACATGGCGACTTGTACTTCGATTGGCACTCCAATGTCACCTAGTTCAAAATTACATGCTGATCCTTTGGGAAAAGCGGTTGATTCTAAAACCTATCGGGGAATGGTTGGATCATTAATGTATTTAACGGCTAGTTGCCCAGATTGAATGTCTGCTATATGCCTTTGTGCAAGACATCAAGCCTCTCCTAAGGAATCTCACTTTAGTGCCATTAAGCGAATTTTTCGATATTTAAAAGGTACTACTGATCTTGGCCTATGGTATCCTAAGGATATGGGCTTCAAGTTAACTGCTTTTTCAGATGCTGATCATACCGGCTGCATGCTGGATCGGAAAAGCACGACGGTCCATATTCAATTCTTGGGAGATAAACTAGTTAGCTGGTCTTCCAAGAAACAAACGTGCGTGTCCACATCCAGTGCGGAAGCCGAATACATCGCTGCCACAAGCTGCTGCTCACAAGTCATTTTGATGCGCACGCAACTCAAGACTATGGCTTCTGGTTCAACAAGATTCCTATATATTGTGACTCGAAGAGTGCAATTGCCATATCCAGCTATCCTGTCCAACACACCAAGACAAAACACATCGATGTTCGGTACCACTTTATTAAAGATTATGTCGAAAGAGGTACAATCGAAATATACTTTGTCAATACGGAACTTCAGCTTGTTGATCTATTCACAAAGGCATTGGATGAGAAACTCTTCCAGTTCCTAGTGTCTAAGTTAGGCATGCTAAATCTCAAAACTTGATTTAAAATCAATACCGCTAAACTTCACAAAAAGCCCATTCAAGTGCTAATGATCATTCCCTCTTCGAAGTGCATCTTCATTATACTTGAATTCTCATTTTGTGAAGTTTGACTTTCAAAGTTCTATATTTTTCATAAGTTTTTCGTATTTGTACAATTTTTTTCATGTGTGTCGTTTCATATTCTAGTTTTCGATGCTTGTCATTCTAACGCTTTCAGTTTTCGAGGGGGAGCGGTAAAGGTAAGTTTTCTCTTAACTCGCATCATCTTAGGGGGAGCACTTCATTTTATAGTGGCGCTTAGGACTAGACATCCCCAGCTTCTTGGCTCTGTAGGACTCGACATCTGAGGATGTCGAGTGACTCAGCCTCGACAATGCAGACCTACGCTGGTCCTCAACCAATTTCGGTCATGCCACGTGTCCATGGCCCACTATTTAAACCTCGAGGACCCTCTTTTCACTGATCCATCCTTAAAGTTTCCCTTTTTCCCTTTTTCTCTCTCACGTTCACGGTTCACCCAAGCATACGGTCGTCCCAAATTATTTTTCAAAATCTTCGATTTTTGCAAATCAGTTCACATCACCAGGTTCGTAATCTCTTTTTGTACAACTTTAATTCTTGAACTTTTATGATTCAACCACTGCATGCTAGTTGTTTAACTGATTGACTGTTCGATTTTAAAAACCCTTGGGTTTTCCGATTTTTATGAATTTCGATGCCTGTGGATCATATCTAGACCTAGGACTACTTTTAATATTGTTAGGCGATGCCCATCGATCTTAGATTTACACTAGAATCTTCCTATTTTGCATTTTTTTTGGGTTTGGACTTACACACTGTTCTAAGTCCGTCTTGAAGTCTTGTCGAGTCCATATGACCCGACATACCTTCTTATCGAGTTCCTAAAGACCCGACATACATTCTTATAGATGTCTAGAGTTGCTCAAATTTTTTAAGTATTCATATCGAGACTCTTTGACTCGACATGAAATTCTTGTCGACTTCACCATTTTCAGCTTCATCTTAAGTATTCTTGTCGACTATCTTTGACTCGACAACATATCTTGTATACTCTCAAAGACTCGACTTATGATCCTAAGGATTCTTGCCGCGTATCTTTCACTCGACAACATAGCTTGTCGACTCTCAAAAGACTCGACTTATGATCCTAAGGATTCTTGTCGAGTATCTTTGACTGGACATCATATCTTGTCGATTCTCAAAGACTCGACTTATGACCCTAAGGAGTCTTGTCGAGTATCTTTGACTCGAAATCCTATCTTGTCGATTCTCAAAGACAACTTATAATACTAAGACTTCTTGTCGAGTGTTTTTGCCTCGACATCATTTCTTCTCGGCTCCTTAGTACTCGATAAGTCTTCAATCAGGTTTGCTTGACTCTCGACATAAATCTTATCGAGTTCCCATGACCCGACTTCTGTACTTGTGCAATTTTTCCATACTTATGGTTCACATTTAACTAATTTTTTCTCAATGGTTTGCTAACATTACATTTCAGATTTCATGGCGGCCATTAATGATCACGACTTGTCCGACGATGAACATCCCATGCCTTCTCACTTGTCAAATGCACCGAGCATAAACCTTCCAAATAGAGATAACGTACCTCTGCCCCTGACTGAAAACAAGAGGCTTGACCCAAACAATCATCGTCTGGACTTATGTATGGTACTGGAACATCAAGTAATCATGGAGATTCTGAAGCGTCATCCTCTTCGCTTTGCTTTTTCATTGAAACACCGCCGCCCGGTCTTTTATCTGCGACAATTTTGGTACACCATAACATAACATGCGGAGGAACGCAACCATCATTTCACCGCGTAAATCGATGACTATGTCAGTCGCCTAACTCCGTCCCGTCTACGATGAGTACTCCACCTCCCTGTATCCGATAATTATGAAGAGCCTGTGAATGAAGAGGAACTATGCCGAGACATTCAAGCCTTGGGCTTTAGCGAACCACTTACCTCTATCGGCCAATTCAAACGTATGTATCTCCCACAAATCTGGTTCACCCTGTTTTCTCTAATCAACCGCTGCCTAACAGAAAAATACACTTGAATGGACAAAGCCAGTACGGCGGTGCTGCGAATCTTTCATGGAATCATCTACAGTTGCAATTACGACTATGCATCTCTTAAATGGACCGGCTTGGCAGAATTCGTATCACAAAAAGGATTTGGACGAGACCGACAATTCTTGCCCTACCAACGGTTTCTTCAATTAGTCATCCATTCAATGATGAACTCACGCCAAGAGATTCCACGAAGAGGTGGCACGCCTGTCGGACCATCCTTTCTCCAAAGGTACCTCAAACTTAATGACCGAGACATTCCTTACATTATGCACATACCTGCAGCCCTTCTAGCCTTGCTGATCAGAATGCACGTAGTGTGATAGCCTATAGGGAGAGTATAGGCTTAATGGCTCCTCCAATACCGGTTCAGCCTTCCCAAGAGCCAAACCAAGAGGACCAAATGAGGGAAGCGAGGGTATTAGACTAGACGAGTAGGTTCAGGATCAAGGGGATCCTGAACAGAGTGTTGAGAGAATAGATGAAGTGAGGGATATAAAGTGGCAGGTGCATCAGATCAGCCAAACCAAACTATGGGCAACCCTACCATTCCCATTCCTCCTACATCCCGTACCACAATCGCCAACACATCTCAACCAAATGTTCGCCCACAACGCTTAAAACGTCTAGTCAACCGAAGTTGCGTAATTTCTCATTCATCCTCATCCCAGTCTGACTCCGATGAAAACCTGGGCCTAGATGACTCGTCTACGGATCTCCAGCCAAGCCTTCACTGCCGCCTTAACGCTGAGGATGATGCTCTTACCCGTATTGGTCGCCAACCTTCTATACATGAGTCATCATCCGATGCAGCTGATTCTATCAATGAACCCGCCGATACTGAAAACACACATCAAATCCCGTTTTAGGACAAATAAGGAGAATGGAGGGAGATATAATCGAAAATGTGAATGTGAGCATGAGTGAAGGGGAGAGAAATATGAACGAGAGTGAGATACCTATTCCCCCTTTCCGGGTAACCGAGTTCTTTATTGATACTCATTCGTTGGGTACCGATAACGAACAAGACGTTGTGGACCCAGCAACGCAAGTGCACGCCACCACTGTCCACTCTGTCGCCTCACAAAAGGCTACTGTTTCATCACTTGCTACGGGTTTAGCACCTTATCTTGCTCCCTCCTCTCGGGAGGCAAAGCTATTGAAAATAGAAGTAGTATCCTGCCTACTTCGACTTCATTTCAAAGCACACAAGGTCTAGAGCCCCCTAGGACACATGAGTCTTTACACACCGTGGATCTTCGTGACCCGGTCGGAACTTCTATAGTGATGTCATCAGTTGACACTTCACGAGGATTGGAAGGAAATCCTACCAGTGCTACCACTTTGCCAACACTAAACGTAGGTCATACAATTGCTACAACTGTTATGCCAACGGATGTTCTACGTGACTCTGGTGTTACTATTACCCCTACATGTGCTGCTTCACCATCCTTCACTGTTGATCATACTACGCAAGCCTATGTTGAAGCTCACTTTCAACGCGCACAAAATTCCCTGGATGGACATGAAAGATGCATGCGCGACTTCGTTGCTACCCTATGTTCTTCTTCGACACCTGCTCAGGCTTCACATGCAAGTACCTCTCGTCCGAGTATGAGTCGATCTCCGCCTCCTCCTACACCGCCTGATTCTTCATCTGACTTCGAGCCTCAATCAGACCCTGAACACCGAGCTAAGCCACATACCCTTCGCTAGAATCAGTTCAATAATGATGAACTGATGTCTATGCTCCTGGCCAGTTTACTTGATGAATCAGAAGCTCGTGGTCTTTCTGAAGATGAGCTGACTGGTCTCCTACGAAGAAACCTTGTC
Source organism: Silybum marianum (assembly GCA_036898165.1). NCBI lineage: Eukaryota > Viridiplantae > Streptophyta > Magnoliopsida > Asterales > Asteraceae > Silybum > Silybum marianum. The sequence continues at coordinate 4,417,444 of CM072540.1, read as the reverse complement.
ATTCCCATGGTCACAAGACATGAATTCAATGGTTTCAAAGCACATGTTGATCAAAGAACATATACCATTGAAACTCAAATAAAGCAAAGTGAAGCGACGGTCCTTGGTGCCATTTCAGCTCTTCGTCTGGAGATACAACAGTCATGTCAACCGGCCTAACGGTTCAAGCAACGTCGACCTAATCAGGACGATCCAGATTCCGGTCCTAATCACCCTGAGGGGGAGACATGTCGCTGAGTTACACGATCTCAACCTCTGGTAACACCAGCTTCTAATACAGCTTTGAGTACGTCATCTGCTGCTCCTCCGACGCGCCAACAAGCTCAACTTCCTCCCATGCAACAACAAGCAAATCAGCCAATGGTTGAAAAGCGTGCGGCCGATTTTGATTTTAAGAGTATGTCACGTGCCATTGAACCGGAATCGATAAATGAATAACTCGTAGATGTTCAGAATCTACGAACACAAGTAAAGAATTGGTTCAAAGATCTGTATGCTCCAGTGTTGAGTGAAGAAGACTATGTGCATCTTCAGCATATAAGCAACAACTATATACCGGGAACGAATATCACCACCGGATTATTACCTCATCAAATCCGATGGGAAAGACTATTGAAGAATCGAAAGTCAAAATGGGTAAACCAATAGAGCAAGGTGCCCTATTATGAAGAAACAATGAGTAAGATATTCGTTGAACAAAAGAACCATGTTGATCTTTCACATATTCATCCAGTCATAGAAATGAGTGCTGAAGAAGTTAATGAGTATGTATGGCTACTGAAGATGAAAGCACAAAAACCGGAGGAAGTTATATCAAGGCACTAGATAGTAGGAATACGAGAGATAAAATTTGACATGGTACTTCAAGTTAAATTTCCTACTTTCAAAGTGCTTCGTGAAAATGGCAAAGAATACTTCTTCACAGAAGCAGATTTTGCTAATATTGATGTGATTGACTTTGAGACGTTGTATATGGAACTAAGAGACAAAGAAAAGAGCTAAGGTATACTTTGAGACGTTTGATGAGCAAAGAGCTTTAAGAGCAATTTTGCGGCATGTTCAGAAAGAGCTAAGGTACAGCTATCTTCATGATTTACAAAGAGGCCTGGAGAGTAAACAAAAAAAGATATACTTGGCGAAACCTAAGCAATCTGTACCCGATCTGGAGAAGTTAAGCGTGCTGAAATTTGTGACTATGCGTGCTTATGTTTTACTTAAAAGACACTGGGGAGAGAAGGTTTCTAAGGTTCTCTGAAGTTGCTGCTTATTAAGATGGTACTTTATGGGGAATTAGGGAGAAGGTTAACTACTGAGATAAATGCTGAAATGAAGAAGCACGTCAAGTTGAAAGCTGAACAACGAAACAACATTTTGAAAGCATTGGACATTATTGATATACCGGCAAACTCTACGAAGATTCGAAGGAATGTTTGAGCTGCGGAAGTAAAAGGCTTATTTTGATAAAAAGGGGGAGATTGTTAGGAGATAGAATTGATTGTATTAAAATAAGGAAAGGATATTCTCTATGTCAATAAGGCAAGTCTATACTGCCCTAAACTCTACGTTCCTTATATCATTAAAACTCCTAGCGATATAAATAGAGGGGGTGGGTAGCTCATAATTCACGATTAGAGAGAGAAGGATTGTTATTATTGTGAGCTTACTTTGTAATCGACATATACATCAAGTGAGATATCCGACTTATATTCCTCTCTATATCATTCATGTTCTTCGCATTTTATCTACTTTAATCATACTTGATTGTGAATTTCGGATCCATACAAGCACTTTGTAATCTCCTTGGTGATAATAATATTCTTGCTTTCTCTTTTTGGTGGATGTACACTATCACACCAATAGTGGAACCACATTAAAAATCTCGTGTTGCTAATATTGTTTGGTGAATTTTGTCATTTACGTACATAATAACAAATATTGTTATTATCTATATTTAGAGTTGTTTATTTTCAATAGAGTCATTGTGCAACATTTAGATCATTGTTATCCGCATTTGTGTCCTTGGATTTCTATTCGTTTGAGACCGTCGGTAATTTCCAACGGTCTATTTTACATTTTAATTTTCTTTAAAACAATTATCCATCGGAAGTTACCAACTACTGTCAATTCCGCCGGTAAGTTTCGACAAATAATTATTATTTTAATTTTTTATTTTTTTAATTGTGTTGGTCGGAAACCCGTCGGAAATTACCGAAGGACTTGATCCATCGGAATATCCGTCGGAAATGCTAGTTTTTTCTAGTTGTGTAAGCGGAGAAATTGTTCTTTAACGTTTTCGGTTGCATCTAAAATTCTAATGCATTCATCATGCAGTTTTGCCGACTTATCTTGCAGAGGAAGCATGATTTGGAAGAGTTATTTTAATCCGATGAGTGGTTTCAGATAAGATCTTGAAATATGTTGTTAAATTGACACACCTATCTTTGTTGCAGCATTGGATCCAATTGTCTTGCCATTAGAAAAAGAACATAGAAAAATGTACACAATAACTCTTCCCAACTTCCTTAGTGATGAATAATCACATAAAGGATATACACAATAATATTTTCTATGCAAGCATGATGTTAGGATAAATGCTTTTCCTGACTGCATTCTTAAAATGAATAGTCTGCATGCAGGCAAAGCTTTGTCCTTTTATAGCATTTTAAAAGTAAACTCAATGCAAGAAATCTGGTTAATATACAACTTTCTTACTTTCTTCTTTTGGATCAGTCTAAAATGTGTTGCTGCTATACAAACCTATGGAAATTGCCGTAAATTTCGATATTTTTTTGTTATTCTGTTGTTTGCTATATGGTATTGGTTTGCTTTTTTTTTCTTTCAAGATCTGGTAATTTGTTTGCGCTTTTTTTTAGAAAATCTTTAGATCTATCAATAGTAGAACCCAAATCAAAGACGTTCTTGAACGTAACTATATGGTAAGGTTTAACAAAAACCATAGTTCTTATGGAACATCACGCTAGAATTTTTGTTACATATAGTCCATAATTCTTATGAGATTTTCTAATGTGATTTAACATTTTAAATGTGTTGACATTAGGGTTGTCACATTGGCGGCCATCCATGACTTTTCACATACGTTACCTACTATACCACGAAGATGAGGTGCAAGACACGTTAGTACAACTATCGAGAAAAAAATGTAGCCTCTATTTTGATTTTGGTATTGTATGTAAGGTCTTAAAAACCAATGTCTCCTAATTGATCGTTTCTTGTTGCACTAGAATAAACAAGCAAAATATGCATCTGTTCGTAGTTGTAAGCCCCCAATGTATACAAATACAATCAAAATAATCTTACCTTTTGGTTCCTTTTCGATTTGTTTGCTTAGATTTGTATTTGTTTGCCTTGTATTAATTTCTAAACAAAGGTACTTGTCAACAGATCCATCAATAAGCACATTTACAAACGTATGTTCAAGAAATCATTAAATGACACATATTTTCTATTGTCAATATACAACATAGAGTTATATCGTTTTTCATTGTGCGATACATTATTTGTTTTTCTCGATAACACTTTTTGTTTTTGTATTGTACTTTACTTATTTAATAACTTTACACATGCTGCAATAGTGTATATATATAGGGGTTTAATCTTTTGAGAACCCTATTTTTTATGACAACCTTGAGGTTCATTGTGGATCACATAAATTAACTAATTAATTTACATTTAAATTAAATATGATAAACGTTGTTTAGTAACTTTGTAAATTTATAGATAATTATGGAATCTTAATTATTATTAATTATATCCAAAATTAAGCATATCTCTTTATTATTAATCTTGATTATAGGATTCAATTAGATTTTTTTTAAGAATATCATTTGATTAAAAGAAACGTAGGGGTATGACACCAAATACTGGAAAGCGTGCACAACGTGGTTACAAAGTGTACACACCACTGGTGAATTCAGATCTCGTGAACAACTGTTATTTTTTGATGATATCCAGATGTTGTGCACATTGTCATCTCACCACATAGTGTTCACAATTTTTATAACTGAGGTTGTACAGAAATTAGTTCACACTATTCACAATGTGTTTTGTGCATACAGTGTTCACAAATTTTATAACCATGAGGCTGTATAGAAATTGGTTTACATTGTGCACAATTTGTTTTGTGCACACTATATCCACTGACCAAAGCTTTGAGACATGATGGATTTAGACTATGCTTTGAGACATGATGGATTTAGACCAAAGCTTGGAATGATGGATTTAGACTATGCTTTGAGACATGACCCCCCTGCTTCACCTACTAAACAAAGCTCTCTAGAGCATAAAAGATTGTATGGATAGTAGGAGAGATCGAACAAAATGTCTCTCATGGTCATAAAGAATTCCATCTCGATTCCCATTCGCGGAGCCATTCCTGACTCGGAAAACACGAAAACTTACATGGACTCCGTTGAGGAGCAATTTAAAGGCACCTCCAAGGCACATGCAAGTACTTTGATCTTAAAGATGTTGACTACAAAGTACGATGGTGTGAGGGGTGTGCGTGAGCACATCATGATGATGAGTGACATGGCCCATAAGCTTAAGGGCATGGACATGGAAATTAGTGAGGCCTTTTTGGTGCACTTCATAATGACCTCTCTACCAGCACAATTTGGTCCTTTCAAATTAAACTATAATACTCAAAAGGACAACAAATGAGTGAACTCACTGCCATATGTGTACAAAAGGAGGAGCGCCTAAAGATAGAAAAGCCCGATGTTGCTCATATTACAACCACAAACACCGGAAAGAGGAAGGGAAACTTTAACACTGGAGAAAGCTCAATGGTCCAGAAAAGGAATGCAAATGCAGCCTCAAGCTCAACTGCTCCTAAGGGTTTGTTTCGTTGTAAATTTTGTCTCAAGAAAGGACATGGCCAGCGAGACTGCCCGAAATTCAAGGACTGGTTAGCGAAGAAAGGTAATCATCTATTTATGATTTACGAGTCTTTTAATATTAATGTTCCTAAAAACACATGGTGGGTTGATTCCGGTTCCATGGTTCATGTTGCAAACTCCTTACAGGGATTCCATATAATCCGGAAGCTGGAAAGAAACCAAAGGATCATTAAAGTTGGAAGTGGTGATGATCTTGATGTTGAAGCTATAGGTACTTTGCAATTAGTAATGCAAAGTGGCCATTCTATTAACTTAAATGATACTCTTTATGTACCGAGGATGACTCGGAATTTAGTGTCTGTATGTAAATTAGACCTTGATGGATATTATGTATCATTTGGTAATGGTAAAGTCACTATTAGCTTAAATTCTGACATCATTGGTCGTGGTTACTTAGAAGGAGATCTCTATAAATTGTTTTTGTATGACCAATTCTCAAAATCTTTGTTGTTATATAATGTAAATGAAAACTTAAATAAAAGAAAACAAGACTTGGAAACTTCATCAATGTTGTGGCATCAACGTCTAGGCTAATACCACGAGATCGAATGTTAAGACTCGTGAAAGATGGTGTATTACCAACTCTTGATTTCAATGATTTTGAGACTTGTGTTAAATGCCTTAAAGGAAAAATGATAAAGCGAAATAAAAAAGGCGCCATAAGAAGTTCTAGTTTGATGGAAATCATACACACCGACATCTGTGGACCTTTTCCCGCTGGAATATCTAGACATAAATCCTTTATCACCTTTATAGATGATCATTCACGTTATATGTATTTAGTAAATGAAACATCTGAATCACTTGACATGTTTAAAGCCTTTAAGGCCGAGGTTGAAAATCAACTCGACCGTAAAATAGAAGTAGTGAGATCAGTAAGAGGAGGTGAGTATTATGGTAGACATACTGATGTTGGTCAGGCTCCCAGTCTTTTCTTTGACTTTTGCAAGGAACACGGGATCGTGAACCAATTTACCATGCCGGGTACTCCTCAGCAGAACGGTGTTCCTGAGAAAGAAATAGGACTCTTATGGATATGGTAAGAAGTATGTTAGAAACTACCAACTTACCCCAATTCTTATGAACTGAGGCATTAAAGACGGCTATACGTATACTCAATAGGGTTCCTTCTAAATCGTTCCTAAGACACCTTATGAAATCTGGACGGGAAGGAAACCAAGCTTGAGATATATGAAAATATGGGGTTGTCGTGCCGAAGCTAAGCTCTACAATCCTCAACAAAGAAAGCTTGACATGAAAACCGTAAGTTGTTTCTTTATAGGATATCGAGAACGATCAAAGGGATTTAGATTCTATTGCCATTCTCATTCCACTCGCATAGTTGAAACTCGCCATGCCAAGTTCCTAGAGAACTCTAATATTAGTGGGCGCAATGCACATCATGACACTAATTTACAACAAGTTCAAGAGAAGGGGCCAATGACCCTCTTACCTCTTCATCCCGTTGTGCCTCTTGTAAATGACATTGCTCCACCAAGTGCCTCTCTTCAAGATAATGTTACTCCAAATATGCCATTAAATGAAGGCACATCCAACTTAGAGGAACAAATCCCTGAAGTTACCATTGAGCCCCAAGAACCCGAAATTTCATTAAGGTGGTCATCAAGGCCTAGAAGACCTACTAACTTTGATGATTACATAACCTACCTTAATGAAGTTGATTTAGATATGGGAAAGTATAAGGATCCAACTTCTTATAACGAGGCCATTAATAGTGACCAAGCCTCTCAATGGAACAAAGCTATGATTGACGAGCTTGATTCCATGAGCAAAAATGACGTTTGGGAACTTGTTGAACTCCCTAAGGGTATAAAAGCTATAGGATGCAAGTGGGTCTTTAAAACCAAGCTAGACCCAAATGGAAACGTCGAACGATATAAAGCACGTTTGGTTGCTAAAGGCTACACCCAAAGGGAGGGATTCGATTATTAGGAGACTTTCTCTCCCGTTTCACGGAAGGATACCCTAAGGATCGTTATGGCCCTGTAGCTCATTTTGATTTGGAGCTACATCAAATGGACGTTAAAACAGCTTTCCTTAACGGTGATTTGCATGAAGATGTGTTCATGACACAACCCGAAGGTTTTAAGCCTAAGGGTCAAGAACACCTATTATGTAAACTAAAGAAATCCATATACGGGTTAAAACAAACATCACGACAGTGGTACTTAAAATTTGATGAAGTCATGAAAAAGAACGGCTTAAATAAAAATCTAGCGGATTAGTGTACCTACCTTAAAATGAGTGGGAGAAACTTTGCCATACTTGTCTTATATGTTGATGACATTCTTTTGGCAAGTAATACCCTGAATTTGTTGCATGAGTCAAAGCGATTACTTTCGCGCCATTTTGACATGAAAGATCTCGGCGAAGCCTCTTATATGATCGACATCGAAATACACCGAGAACGGGCCAATGGGACGTTAGGTTTATCTCAAAAGGCTTACATTGAACGTGTTCTTGCACGTTACAACATGCAACAATGCTCCCCCTCCATTGCTCCCATAGTTAAAGGAGACGTTTTTGGTTCTTTTCAATGCCCGAAAACGGAGGTAGAAAAGGAACATATGAGATTGATACCTTATGCTTCTTTAGTTGGAAGTCTAATGTATGCTCAGGTTTGTACTCGTCCGGATATTGCTTATATTGCTGGAATGTTAGGCCGATATCAATCTAATCCTGGCTTAGATCATTGGAAAACAGCAAAGAAAGTATTGCGGTATCTACAAGGGACAAAAGACTACAAACTAACATATAAAAAAACTAATAACTTAGAAGTGATTGGTTATTCTGATTCCGACTTTGCAAAATGCAAAGACGATAAAAAATCAACTTCGGGGTACATATTTATGCTGGCAGGCGGGCCTATCTTGTGGAGGAGTCATAAGCAACAACTAACGACGACCTCGACAATGATGGCGGAGTATGTTGTAGTCTATAATGTAACTTGTCACCAAATGTTGTTGAGATATCTTATTGGTGGACTCAAAGTCGTGAACTCCATATCAAGACCATTGAAGATTTATTATGACAATTCTGTCGCCGTTAGTTTTCCGAACCACAATAGTTCGAGTGGAGCGGGATTATATCTTGATACAAAGTTCTTGTTTGTACGAGAACGAGTAGAAGAAAATAATCTTTGTATCGAGTACATCAGCACTCCTGATATGCTTGCGGATCCGATGACAAAAGGTCTACCACCCAAAGTTTACCAAGAGCTCGTAGCAAAGATGGGTTTTACTAGAGACCTCATGTAATAGCATATTGCTCTAATGGAAAAATAATTGTAAATTTCCTCGAATATCTTGGTTATCTTGTCTATACTAATGTATGCATGCACTTATTAATCTATAGACAAATTTATACAATTTAATGTTGTATATTTTTTGTCATATTGGCTTAAATTTTCCAAATGTTTTATAATTGAGGCCTTAGTATAATTGATGGAGGTCTCGTGTTGATAACGATGCGAATGACTGTATCTTTTTGCTTTGGTTTTAATATGAAACTTGATGGGTATTATCTTGGCCAAATTTATGAATACTCATCAGAAATGGTCACTCGGCCAAGTGGGAGAATGTTGGAATATGTCCAATAATTATGGCCTTAGGACCAATTTTGTACCTATATTTTAATTGTTGCTATATTTATATTTTATAACAACAACTATGCCAACATGACATAACTGCCAGCCATAATTTCATAACTGCTACTTGATGAAAGTTACTGAATTATATATATGGGTTAAAATTGTGATTTCCCTTAGATGTCAAAAAGAATGCTTGTATGCTCTTACTCTCTCCCTCTCATACTAAGGGAACAGAGGATCAATAACACCAATGATTTTGGCGTACGATCTTCCATCGATCCTGACATCATAACGGAATCAATGGCTTCTTCTTCTACATCAAACTTATCAATGAAATCTCACTTTCCAAGTAAGTTCTTTCCACTTAAATTGACCGTGTTAATCAATAAATTGATGGGTCTTCATGAGATTGATTGTTATTATATGTTAGAATTAATCAACACAAAGTTGCTCACTCCCTTTGCCAACTAGCTACATGCTCGAGGGCTTCTCAATTTTCATTTTTGATAAAAAGTTCACACCTTGGTCATCCGGTGCATTGCACGGGCACATTGCTAGTATATATATATATATATATATATATGTCTGTATGTAAGGGGATCTCCATCCTTGGATGGACATTAGAATGAGATGCACCGAGATGAGGTGCCAAGATACACATGATCAACTTCCTAGCGTAATTCATGGATAGGTATACGATTAAAAGTGATCAAGATGTTCAGATCTATTCTTACGCTTCTCACCTTAATTATTCTTCTCACACGACCTTAAGCCTATATATATATATATATATATATATATCCAGGGTTCAAAATGGCGGCGAGGCCGTGGGGTTTTCAATGCGTGACTTATGGCGGTAAATCTTTATATCATATAAATTATTATACACGTAAACATATATTTTCTACTATTAGCTAATGAGTTCATTATATTAATTGATTTAAATTAGGTTATACATTAGAAACTAACAAATAGGACACTAAAATGAGTAAGAAAAATCAAATATTGCATTGTAAAAACCGCACATTAGGTCATGGCGTGCCACAAGCATAACGTGGCGTGAACCTCAAGCCTTAAGCCACGGCACGCCACAGCGGCTGTTGCTGCGAGCTTTTTTGTACACTGTTATATATATATATATATATATATATATATATATGTACGAGAAACTTTTTTCATGTACAAAATCATATGTGATTTTGTAGTAACTGGAGCGGACGACTTTTGGGGAGACTTAAGTCGCATGGGAAAAGTCATCCGGATCATGTATGATATTGTACAAAATCACATGAGATTTTGTACATGAAAAAGTTTTTCGTATTTTCGTAAAAAGTTAACATTCTCGTTTAAACCTTTCTCTCTCTCTCTACACATATATATATATATATTCCAATATTGCTTTGACGAGTAAAACGATGGCAAGAAGATGTAGAGTTGAGCTAAAGAATGGTCATCAAACAATCAATATGATCGTCTGGATGAGGAGAATCGATACACTATATAGAGTGACTACAAACTTGGAGAAGTAGCCACTACTACGGAAAGGGTCTTTGTACCCCCAAATATAATCAGGTTTCTTAAAAAACAGGGGGTTACAGTAGTATTTTCCCGTTGATGCATTGAATAGTACCCGGTTCCTAAGTGTCAATCTAATTTATTTGCGGTTTTCTATGAATACAAATGGTATCCGGTTCTATAAAGGAAACAGGATACTATTAGGGTCAGTAATGATCAAACGTGTGTCGGTCCACCGTAGGACACCGACTTTTATGATAAATAACTATACTACCCGATTTTTTAAAGAAGACCGGATACCATTAGCGGGTTCCAAACTTTCGATTAATTTAAACCATTTAGGTTGTCATCACTGCCACATTATCGATATCACAATCAGCCGCCGCATACACCATACATTTGAGTGCTATCGATTGCTTTTATTTGGAAACATCAGCATGACCATAATTAAAATATATTTATATATTTCTTGCTAAAAACAAAAGTACATCGTACACATGTACACACACATATATATAGAAAGAGGTTCATACGAGGGCGTAAATTACGGTAACAATTTACGAAAATGTAAGTGCTATCCATTATCGATATCACAATCAGCCGCCGCATACACCATACATGTGAGTGCTATCCATTGCTTTTATTTGGAAACATCAGGATGACCATAATTAAAATATATTTATATATATTTCTTTCTAAAAACAAAAGTACATCGTACACATGTACACACACATATATAAAAAGAGGTTCATACGAGGACGGTAACAATTTACGAGAATGTGAGGACAATCCTCAACCAATCATTTTGTACATGAAATTTTTCATGTACAAAATCACATATGATTCACATACAAAATCATATATAATTAGCCGAGACTTTTCCCACAACAAAAGTTGCGCGTGTCATTTTTGATGATAGTACAAAATCACATATGATTTTGTACATGAAAAAAATTTCATGTACAAAATGATTGGCTGAGGATTATCCTCGCATTCTCGTAAATTGTTAACGTCCTCGCATGAACTCACTTCTCTCTCTATATATATATATATATCTTTATTTCTCCAAACAAAATTATATTATATATACAAGTCTCTGTTTAGTTCTCCAAAACACACACATATATATATATATATCTTTAATTCTCCAAACAAAATTATATTATATATACAAGTCTCTGTTTAGTTCTCCAAAACACATTCATGTGTATATATACATATATGTATCATTATTATCTACGACAAATCATTAATGTGAGGTATTGATATGTTTCATTGTCTTTTTGTGTATATATGATTTTTTTATTAATTTACCGTTGTCTTTATATGTTACAGGATTGTGAATAATCGAATTACAAATACTACTTTTCTATTGTTTGATAAAATTGAATTCTAGTATTAAAGGTAGTTTTTTATCCCTTCAAATTTTCGTTTGTTTTTTGTTGTCGAAATATATAATTTATATACATAGTAAGATTCATTTAGTATAATCATATTCCATACATATGCCTTTAGATAGATACCCGTCCGAAATTATTCTATTAGAGATTAATTATAAACGACTTTTTGAATACTTTGCCTCATTTAGTATGTGAACGCATATTAACGAATTGGGTATTTTAGAAAAATTCTGTAGCAAATTTTCACTGCTCCAGCGAGTATGTGTTTCACACGCATACTTAGGGACCTGATAGGAAATGCTGCCAAATTTTTCCAAAATACCCACTCCGTTAATATGCATTCACATATGAGACAAAGTATTCAAATAGTGGGTTAGGATGACCACCAGTTATTTGTTCTATTCATTAATTGCACATATTTAATTAATGATTTATTTTCTACATTACAGATGGACGTATTACTTTGATGTATAAATTACCACGTGTTATGGTTGAATATTTGACGTATTTGGACGAGTTTTTAAAATTCGCTAAGAATAATCGGGTGAAAAATGGAGAAAGTCTCATTTGGTGTCCTTGTATAGATTGTTAAATTTTTCATAAGTTTACTGAATATCATGTAATTCAAGGACATCTGATATGTCCTGGGTTATGGAAGGTTATACGATTTGGTCATGAAATGCTGAGAGTTTTGATGATCGTAACCCAAATATTCATGATTGTAGTGACGATGCGAATAATAATTCAGACAATGAAAATCATGATAATTTAAATGACATGTTAAACGATATGGAGGATAATGTTGATGATAACGATTATGAAAAATTTCAACAGTTGTTTGTCGACTCTGAAAAACCATTTTACAAAATTTACCAAACTCTCGGTTGTATTGAAATTATTTAACTTAAAAGTAAGCAATGGATGCACTGATAAAAGTTTCACAAGCTTATTAGAAATTCTACATGAAATGCTTCCCGAAGATAATGAGTTATATATTTCCTTATACCAAGCGAAAAAATTGGCATGCCTAGTGGGATTAGAAATTGAAAGGATGAATGCATGTCCAAATGATTGTATATTGTATAGAAACAAGTATGCAAACCTACATGAATGTGTTAGATGTGGTATATCACGGTATAAGAGGAAAAATATATGCAGATGGAAACAATAGTGAAATGAACAATGTCCCCCAACTAAATTATTATGGTGTTTACCCATTGTACCAAGATTTCAACGATTGTTTGCAAATGCCAAAGATGCCAAATTGTTGTGTTGGCATGACGAAGAGCGAAAAATAGACGGGAAAAATAAGACACGTGGTTGATTTGTTAGAAAACTGGGTAGAAGCAGAAGTTGTTCATTAATATATAATGGAAACGAATTCCTTAGAAACAGTATTTAAAATTATAAATATAGAAGCAGAAGAAGAAGAAGAACAAACAGAATATTTAAAGAAAAACCGAGGCTCGTGTTAGACACGATGCCCTTAAACAGATTCTCGGGCTGTTCCCAGGGTACAACGGTTCGAACAGTCGAAACTGCCGGAGAAGAAACTTACCTGAAAAAGTTTGCCGGAAAAGTCGAGAAGTGCAGAGAGATTGTAGAGAGAAAACGAAGTCAGTTGTGTGTCATTCTATCTCTTCAGAATGAACCGGAGAACCCCTTTTATATCGTGAATCAACAAATGAAACTGACGATAATAAATATGGTTTTAATTCATAAGATTGTAACCGACGCGTTTTTACTAAAATGAAATCAATACCGAATTTCATTAAAATAAAATCAAAACCGAAAATTAACTGATTTCGGTTACACATATTAAAACTGGGTTCGAAATTTTTAGCAAAACCGATTGCTAATTTACATCCAAATGCTCAACTTAAAGCATCGATATTTCATTCACACTTACTTCATTTTGGACACATAATATATCGTTTCGAAGGTCTCATAAAGGAGAACACAAACCCACTAAAGGTTATTATATATAACAAATATATATGTATTTAAATATGTACAAAGTTAGTTAAAATCCACAATTTTTAACTAAATTTCCAACAATCCCCTACATGAATGGAGATCGATCTCTTGCACTCGAAAATTTCCAACAAAATTTTCAATAGTTGAATTCTGTATAAGATTGGTAGGTGATATCCTTTGAACCTTCTCTTGTGAAACACACTTAGTCTCCTAGCTGTCAGTGGACTCGATGTCCTTGAACTGAACTGCTGTTTGTGTAGACGACAATATGTTTCACGAAGAATTCTTCCTAACAAGTTCATATCCTCATAGTCGTGTTCGTTATGGTCATGAACACTAGCCTGGTTCAGCGAGAGCTTTTAGGAATTGAGCCCCCCACAATTCCCTTGGAAGCGACCCCACTTCTCTCTCACATAGGTGATTTTCCAATAATCATTAAAAGCCATATGCTTGTCCTCAATTTTACTGATTGTGAAGTTTATTAATTCCTTCACAATTTCCATTTCTATTCATACAACTAGGTTGTCCTTTTGAACCCAAATCTTGGGATCTCCAGTCTTTTGGGTAAAGTTTCCTTTGTATGAATTATTAATTCAAGGGCTTAAGTCCCATCCCTCTTGAGGACTTATAAACTAAATCTCTACTAAGGCCTTTAGTAAGCGGATCCGCAATGTTATCCTTTGACTTCACATAGTCAATAGAGATAACTCCAGTAGAGAGTAGTTGCCTTATTGTATTATGTCTACGTCTAATATGTCTTGATTTCCCATTATACATTGTACTTTGAGCTCTACCAATCGCCGATTGGCTATCACAATGTATACAAATAGTCGTTACCGGTTTAGGCCATCTAGGAATATCCTCTACAAATAGACGCAACCATTCCGCCTCTTTACCACATTTATCCAAGGTGATGAATTCAGATTCCGTCGTAGATCTAGCTATAACAGTTTGCTTGGATGATTTCCAAGATATAGCTGCACCTCCAAGTGTAAACACATATCCACTTGTAGATCTAGAATCTTTCATGTCGGATATCCAGTTCGCATCACTGTATCCTTCGATTACAACTGGATAACTTTCATAATGAAGTCCATACTCACGTGTGTATCTTATTAATCTAGTAATACTCTTCCAGTGTTCAGAACTGGGATTACTAGTGTACCTACTTAGCCTACTTACTGCATAAGCTAAGTCAGGTCTTGTACAACTCATAAGATACATCAGACTTCCAATGATTCTTGAGTATTCCACTTGTGCAACACTATATCCTCTATTTTTAAATAGATGTTGACTCATATCAATTGGAGTTCTAGCTATACTAGTATCTCCTTGATTAAATTTCTCAAGAATATTGTCCATATAATGGGTTTGGCTTAACACTAAACCATTTTGTGTTCTTGTGATCTTGATCCCAAGAATCACATCTGCTAAACCCATGTCTTTCATGTCAAACTTAGATTTTAACATGTCTTTTGTGGAACTTATTATTTTGTCATCACTACCGATGATAAACATATCATCAACATATAAACACAGGATGACGTAACCATGAGCGGTGTCTTTCGTATAAACACATTTATCACACTCGTTTATTTTAAAACCGCTTCCTAACATGGCTTTTTTGATGCCATTGTTTTGGAGCTTGCTTAAGGCCATATAAGGACTTAACAAGTTTATAGACCTTGTTCTCTTGTCCTGGGGCAAAAAATCCCTCAGGTTGTTCCATATAAATTTCTTCTTCTAAATCTCCATTTAGAAAAGCAGATTTCACATCCATTTGGTGAATTTGCAGATTTCTAATAGCTGCAATCGCCAGTACCAATCTAATGGATGTTATTCGCGTTACTAGCGAATACGTATTAAAGTAATCTAGACCTTCCTTTTGTCTATATCCTTTGATCACTAATCTTGCTTTGTATTTTTCAATACTACCGTTAGTTTTCATCTTTCTCTTAAAGATTCAACGGTACCCTAGTGGTTTACAACCCGGAGGTAAGTCCACTAATTCCCAAGTATGGTTTTGTAAGATAGAATCTATCTCACCTTTAATTTCTTCTTTCCACTGAAATCCTTCAAAAGAAGTAACCGCCTCACGATAGGTTTTTGGAATCATACACAAGAAACCTATATGCACTACTATTATGTGCATATCCAATGAATACACAATTCACTATTTTAGGTCCTAGCTTTTGTACCTTAGGCGGTGATATAACTACTTTATCTAGACAACCCCACACTCGTAAGTACTTATAAGATGGTTTTCTACCCATCCTAAGTTCATATGGTGTTTCGTCCTTTTTCTTGTGGGGTATCTTATTTAGAAGATAGTTAGCCGACAAGATGGCTTCCCCCCACATGTTCTGATTTATACCAAAATTAATCAACATGGCACTTACCATTTCTTTCGGTAATATCATTTTGTTGTGGTGAGTAGGGTGCCGTAGATTCATGTCGAATTCCATTTTGTGAACAAAATTCGGCAAATGGTGAAACATACTCACCTCCCCTATCACTTCAAACAACTTTAATTTTCTTGTTGAGTTAATTCTCAACTTCATTTTTATACAAGACAAACTTGTCTATTGCTTTATCTTTACTTTAAAGTAAATATATATAACAATATTTTGTATTATCATCGATAAACATGATAAAATATGTGTTCCCACCACTAGTAGGAATTGATTTTAAATCACACACATCAGTGTGAACTAAATCAAGGGTCTCAGTTTTTTTTTCAATCATTTGGAAAGATGATCTAGTAAGTTTGGCTTCTACACATGTGGGGAACTTGTGATTTGAGTCAAAATTAAAATTTGGTAAATATTATTTTTCCTTCCTTTTTAATTTAATCAAATGATTAATGAAATTAAAATTTACATGTCCTAAACGGCCATGCCAAACATTTGAAGACTCGAGAATATATGCAAAATCAGTACTTGATTTATTCTTCAAATTAATAACGATTACATTTATTTTGAACATGTCATTCACGACATATCCTCTTCCCACATATATACCACTTTTGGACAAAACAAACTTGTCCGACTCAAACACTAGCTTGAAATCAAACTTGTTTAACAACCACACCGAAACGAGGTTCTTACGAAGTTCCGGAACGTACAAAACATTCTTGAGCTTGATCTCTTTTCCCGAAGTCATCTTCAAGATCATATCTCCAACACCCTTGACATGGGCAGTGGTGGCGTTCCCCATTAAGAACTTTTCCCATCATCAACATCCTTGTAGGTGTTGAAATTGCTTTTGTCATTACACACGTGACGGGCATCGATTCGGCGAATATAAATTATTATATAAACACAATTGGGGAATTTATTATTTACTCAGTTCCTTTCAGTAGCTCTACTCGAACACAATCAGGAAAGACGGTGAGGGTGGTAAGCGCAAAAGCATTTTAAAAACCCGCCTCATTAGAATATAAATTATCCGCCTATATCTTTCCTAGACATTGTATTCAAATAGGTGAGCCTATTTGGAGTTGATTCATAATACCACTCCTTAGAGTTTGTACCAATCGCATCCATCTCCGAACACATGTCCGAAGAGTCCACCATCAATCTATTTACACAAAACAGTAAAAAACTTAAATCGAAACTAACTCAATTATCGAATATGTTAACCCAAAATCGAAACACATTCGATTATAGAATTTGTTTACACAAAACAGAAAAGTTATTAAATCGAAACGAACTCGATTATGTAATCCGTTTACATAAAATGGTAAAATATTTAAATCGAAACAGACTCGATTATCGAATATGTTTACACAAAACAAAAGAAAGATTAATTTAATCAAAACACACTTGATTATTGAAAATGTTTACACAAAACATAAAAATAACTAAATCTCTACAAACTTGATTATAGAATTCGTTTACATAAAACTTAAAATTAAATTGAGACTAAATTGATCGTCTAATATGTTTACACAAAACATAAATTTATCTAATTCGAGACAAACTGGAATATCGACTTGAATATTGAATCTTATTACCTAAAACGTAAAATTAAATCGAGATTAACTCGATTGTGTTTTAATTCGAAACAAACTCGAATCTTCGAAACAAACTCGAATCTTCGAAACTGTTTACAGAAAACAAAATTTTGTTTTATTCGAAACAAAGTTGAATATCAAATCTGTTTACAAAAAACAGAAAGTAATTAAATTCGAAACAAACTCGAATGACGAATCTGTTTACATAAAACAGAAATTAATTAAATTTGATACAAACTCGAATCTGTTTACAAAAAATAGAAAGTAATTAAATTCGAAACAAACTCGAATAACGAATCTGTTTACATAAAACATAAATTAATTAAATTCGAAACAAACTCGAATCTGTTTAAGATTGTTAGAAAACTGGGTAGAAGCAGAAGTTGTTCATTATTATATAATGGAAACGAATTCCTTAGAAACAGTATTTAAAATTATAAATATAGAAGCAGAAGAAGAAGAAGAACAAACAGATAATTTAAAGAAAAACCGAGGCTCGTGTTAGACACGATGCCCTTAAACAGATTCTCGGTGTCTTCCCGGGGTACAACGGTTCAAACAGTCGAAACTGCCGGAGAAGAAACTTGCCTGAAAAAGTTTGCCGGAAAAGTCGAGAAGTGCAGAGAGATTGTAGAGAGAAAACGAAGTCAGTTGTGTGTCATTCTATCTCTTCAGAATGAACCGGAGGACCCCTTTTATACCGTGAATCAACAAATGAAACCGACGATAATAAATATGGTTTTAATTCATAAAATTGTAACCGACGCGTTTTTATTAAAATGAAATCAAAACCGAATTTCATTAAAATAAAATCAAAACCGATAATTAACTGATTTCGGTTACACATATTAAAACTGGGTTCGAAATTTTTAGCAAAACCGATTGCTAATTTACATCCAAATGCTCAACTTAAAGCATCGATATTTCACTCACACTTACTTCATTTTGGACACATAATATATCGTTTCGAAGGTCTCATAAAGGAGAACACAAACCCACTAAAGGTTATTATATATAACAAATATATATGTATTTAAATATGTCCAAAGTTAGTTAAAATCCACAATTTTTAACTAAATTTCCAACATGATTCTCTTCAATGGAGGAATATCGATTCTGATGTTGAAGAATTTGGTGAGGAAATTACAAATATTAGATTTGGGATTAGTTCATATAAAATTAATCCATTTGGATACATAAGAAATCATCATGACACTTGGCAAATTGTTCTATGCATCTTCCACCTTGGTTATGCATGAAACAAAAATACATTATGTTGTCATCGTTGATTCAAAGTCCCAAAAAACCTGGGAATGACATTGATGTGTATTTGGCTCTATTAATTGATGACTTGAAAGAATTGTGGACTTCACACGTCCAAGGGTATGATGCATACGGTAAAAAGAATTTTCGACTGCGGGCAATGATATTTTTTTTACCATAAATGAATTTCCAGCATACGAAAATTTGTCAGGATATAGTACAAAAGTAGTGAAAGCATGTCCTGTCTGTGAAGATGACACACATTCGTTGACATTGAGAAATTGCACGATAAATGTGTTCATGGGACAACGAAGATCGGTTTTAAGAAGTTATCCACACCATAAGTCGAATAAAGTGTTTGATGGGAAAACGGAACATGGAGTGGTAAGGCCACCTTTAGATGGATGAACTATATATTCTCGAGTTGAAAATCTTAACATTGTGCTCGGAAAAGGTGGTATAGCTTCTCCCAAGAATTTTTAGAAAAAAGGTCTATTTTCTAGGATTTACCATATTGGGAGCGCTTACAAGTATGACATTGTATTGATGTTATTTATATGGATAAGAATGTTTGTGACAACTTTCTAGGATTGCTACTGAACATTCCAGGGAAGACGAAAGACAGGGAGAAAGTTCAAAATGACATGATCGAAATGGGAATTTGATCGCCACTTGCTCCGGTTGAGACTAGAAGTCGAAAGTTGAGAAAACAATATTTTGTCAATGCTTACATGGTGTTAAGGTTCCATCCGGATACTAAGATTAAGAGGTTGGTGTCAATGAAGGACTTGAAACTACTTGGTGTGAAGTCCCATGACTGTCAAGTGTTAGTGACACGTATGATTCCAATTGCAACTCGTGGAATCTTGCCAGAACGCATCCGTCACACAGTCACAAAACTTTGTTTTTTAACATGATTCATTCAAAAGTAATTGATCCGGAGGTGTTAGATTCATGGTAAAGGGATATTATCCTCACTCTTTATCAACTCAAGATGTATTTTCGTCCTTCCATTTTTGATGTCATGGTTTACTTGGTATTTCATATTGTTGTGAAATAAAGGCATGCCGTCCCATTTTCTACGGTACATGTTTCCATTCTTGAGTTATATGGGTTTCTTAAAAGGGTATGTAAGGAATCAGTATCAATTAGAGGGTAGTATCGTTGAAGGATAGGTTTCCGAGGAGGTGATTGATTTCTGTACAGACTATCTAGACGTTGTCAATAATATTGGGGTTTCACGATCTCGACATGCTACACTTGATAGGGTTGGGACAATTGAATCCAAAAAAAAAATCGTTCCAAGTCGGGACCAATTGAAGTAGGCACATTTTTCGTCTTATAATATATGATAGTTGTTTCTCCCTATATGCATGAGCATATGACTATGTTACAAATAAAGAAAAAATCAAGAAGAAAAAAGTGGTTGGCTACCGAACATAATTGAACAGTTGCATAATGGGATGAGGTTGACCAAGTAGTGGAAAGGCTGGGGTATGGTCGACGATATGATATGACACCATACCAAGGCTATGACATTAATGGGTAATTATTTTACACCAAACGACAAGATGGCAAAAGTACACTACAGCAAAAGTGAGTGACCCTTATTGCAACTATATATAGGTCTATTCTTCTCTTTGAGTTGACTTGAGTTTTTAATGTATTCAATTAACTTGGAATCTTTTCTTTTTGCACATTTTCTTCTTTCAAAAGAACCCCTGTTTGGATGGAAAAATACTCAGCAACAACACTTCATTGTCGACGTTTTTGTTGTTGTGAAAATAACCCCGATCGAGCTCAAAATAGATGTTTGGCAGCTGTTTTCGTCCTCTGTTTTCCAGCAGTAAACCATCAACGTTTTGTATTTTTCTAATTCAGGAATCCAAAATCTTGATCACTTAGTGTGTGCGATTGTTCTCTCCAAAATCCCCTGTGTCAACTATATTTTTCTCCCAAAAAGAAACTAAAATCCATGGCTATCCTTTCCTTTTCTCTCAAAATCTCATTGCCCATCTAAGTTCTTTTTAATTTCCCGCCCAAATAACAAAGCCCAACTTCTGATTTTATTTTTAATAAACCCAATAAGAAATACAAAAACCCATCATGTAGTTCGATTTTACCATTTTAATGCCTTGATGAGAGGTGATTGATGATAAAATAAAGTAGAATTAAACGACCGATCATGTTTCTATCTTACCTATCCAGTTGAGCTTAGATTTTTTATTACTATGCATGCATGTCAGTCCAAACATCGTCTTCCAAAGAGAGTTATGGTTTTCTCTTGCCATCGTCTTCGGATAAGAGCGATGGTTTTGAGCAACCATCATAGCTAGGAAGTAAGAGAAGTGTGACACTGATGATGAAACAAACAAAAATACAAATTGGATTGACATTCAATTTGACGAGTCCAATAAACCTACTTGAGATAACTACACCAAATTCGTTAATTGGGTATGAGTGACAGCTAGATCGATGTAGTATGTGCTTTCATACGTAAATAAATGTGTCATACGTAAGGTGTCATACGTAATAAATGTAATATGTGTTTTCATGAAATATAATATTTAATGGAAACCATCATATCTATATCTTCGAATGACTTTACGTTATTTAAGATGACAAGGACATATCTGAAGTACTTAAAATTGGCAACATAACTTGGAAGAATTTCAAGAAGAATCTTAATTCCAAGTTTCGAAAGAAAGGTCGCAATCGGTGTGAGCTTTACCCATATTTCGATCAGAAAGAATGGGAAAATTTTGTGATAGTGTTGATCATAACTCCTCACAGTGATTTGAATATGATTCCTCTGTATACTTAGTGAAAATCCATTCATAAACTTAATTTCAAATTCAGCGATAGCATACGCTGATTGCTATCAGCGATCGCTGAAAATTAGGAACCTCAAGTTCACCTCTGAAGTTCTGAAGATCAACCATCACACCAAAAGAACATTCAGCGAAAGTCGAAGACCAAGCTGAAGAAAGAGATAATCAGCTAGTGATCTGAAGCGGTTCAGTGATAACAAGGATTATCTAAACCAAAGTGTGAAGTCTTGTCAAGCCTCAATGATACTATGAAAGTTCATCCTTGAAGTTTCAAGTTCAGCGATCAAGTGGAGCTTCTCAAACAAGATTAAAGTTGGTCTTATCCTTGATGCACAAAAGTCAAACCCTATACTATGTCAGAGAAGGACGTACGGATTGTCTCTTATGTCCCCATCATATTTGATATGGTACTGTTCGCATGCGGCCAAAAGCATGGTTGCTTTTAAACAAAGGACAAACTTCCTATCAAAGCTTGACACGTGGCATATACCTTTTGTCTTGCATTAAATGCAAACGGATATAAATAAGATGAAGATATCTTCTTCATCTTCATGCATGCTACTCTCTATTTCTCAAACCTCTGTCTCTTTTCTTTCTCACTTCCTTGTTCATCAAACTGTGTGATTTCTTAAGTTACAACAGAATAGGTTTACTTTTTCTAATTCCGCTTGTAACTGTAAATTTGTTTATTTAATATAAACTAATTTTAAAACCAAAATATCTATGTGTTTGTATTCACCCCCCCCCCCTTTTCTACAAACTGTTTCTATATCCTTGAACTCTTGTAGACTTCTTTGGTACCAACAAGTGGCATCAGAGCAGTGTTTCTTGCTTATCTTTAAAATATTTGTTCACAAAACAATTTTAAAATGACTAATACTAATACAAACTACATTGATAATGGATCTTTAGCTAAACCTCCAAGGTTTAGCCATGATAACTTTCCATTATGGAAGGAAAGAATGACTCTATTCCTAGAAGGGTCAGATCCTAAGATCCCCTACTGTATAGAGAATGGACCATTTTTTCCTACATGGATCTTTAGCTAAACCTCCAAGGTTTAGTTGTGATAACTTTCCATTATGGAAAGAAAGAATGACTCTATTCCTAGAAGGGTCAGATCCTAAGATCCCCTACTGTATAGAGAATGGACCATTTGTTCCTACAGCACTGGTAGCTAGCGTGCCTGCCACCACTCCAGCCATCGCTGAAAGGAGGATTGTCAAAACTTCAGATCGATGGACTGAAGAAGAGAAAAAGGAAGTAGTTATAGACTCTAAAGCTAGATCCATAATTGAAACGTCTTTACTAGATGAAGTCTATCGTTCTGTAATGAAGATGAGAACATCTAAAGCCATGTGGGATACCTTATGTATTCAATATGAAGGAAATGATGAAGTTCAAATCACTAGATGTATTAATCCGGTAGGACAATATGAAAGTTTTATGCACTTAAAAGGTGAAACTCTCTCTCAAATTCACCAAAGGTTTAACTGTCTCTTGATTGATATGAAAACTGTCAACAGAGAATATTCTAATGCTGAAATACTGACAAAATTCATGGAGCCACTACCTAAACAATGGGGAGTGTACACTACGTGTCTAAAACTGTCAAAGAATCTTGAAACTCTCTCTCTTAGTGCTTTATATGGAATGCTCTTAAAGGAAGAGCAATCTCAAGTTTAAGGGATAACCTCATAAATGATATCAAGGGTGCCAAAAGTATTTCTTTGGCACTAGTGACTTCAGTGGTAGATCCTTCAAAACAAGTTTCTTCTTCTATCACCTCTATTACTGAAATAAATCAAACTGATTCAGAAGAACTCACTAACGCTGACATCTCCGAGTTTGATAACTCTCTAACTCTTCTAACTAACAATTTTAGAAGATTTGCTAGAAAGAGCAACTTTCGAAAAACCCCTGCTATCACTGACTCTGATAAGTCAAAGACTCCTCTCTCTGAAAAAGCATCTGCTATATGCTATAACTGTCAGCGAAAGGGTCACTTTGCTAGTGAGTGCAGATCTAAGAAAGTGGCTGCTCCCACCACCTCTCAGAACTCTGATAAAAAGGAGAAATACTCTAAGCTAAAGAATAAATACAGAGATCTGAAAAGAAACCAGCAAAAAGGCAAAGGTCTAGTTGCCGAAGAAGTGAATTGGGATCAAGAAGATGATTGGGCCAAAACCTTTGACGAATCTGGCTCTGATGAAGAAGATCTTGGCCAGAATAGAGGAAGCTGAAGAAGTCTCTGAAACTTCATCCTCAGAATTTCCTTCAACTCAGGTAAACTTTCCTATAAACTCCTCTATACCTGAAAGTGATAACCTGTCAGCTCTGAATGTTATGACTGTTGATTTTTACAATGCTCTAAATGGAAAGATTAAAGCTGAACAAATCAATATTGATCTCTCTGAACAACTGAAAAATTGCCATTTAAAAATCAAAGAACTAACAAAGAATGAAGAAACTCTAAAAGATCAAGTCTTTGTAAATCAAACCATAAACATTGAGAGACAACAAGCTATCACTGAAAGAGAAAAGGCTATCGCTGATCTTAAGGCTGAAAAAGCACCCATCGAAGGATGGTGCAAGGCTTCTGATAAAGTCAGCGAGATCATCAATGCTCAAATCCCTCTGAAAGTCAAAAGTGGGTTAGGATATAACCCTGACAAAGAAGAATTAGAGAATGATCGTTCCATGTTAAAATTCAGAATGTTTGTCTCCTCAATCCCTGATCCTTTTTCTCAGAAATCTCATTTAACTGAGTTGTCTGTCCTTAAATAAATTGTTTCTAAGAAAATCAAAAACTTTCAGAAACTGAAAAAGAACTCCTCTGTTCCTTCAGTGAGTCTTCCTAAAACTGAGAAGAAAATCCCTGGATCTATTCAGAGATCAACACCCAGAATTAAGATCGACCTTACACATGTCCCTTAAAACATTGTTATACCCCCAAGGACATCAGACAAAAGAATTCTTGGTTCTGCTCCTGAAAATATTTCTTCTTACTCTCTGAAATCTTTCAATTCCAAACCTATTCACAAATATAGGAAATGCTATCACTGTGGTGAGACTATCCACATTGCCAGCAAGTGTCCTAATGCTGCTAAAGCTGAAAAATTAGCTCATGGAAAGAAAGTAGCTCAAGCTGATAAATCAGCAAGAGTAAAATCCACCAAGGTTGGCAAAACTTCCAAGGTGAAGATATCCACTAAGAAAATTCTTCAGTTAGTAGCTCTTTAGCCACACCTTCCACTAACACAGCAGGACCCATAGTAATATGGGTACCTATGAAAAATTAATCCTTTTGTTGTATGCAGAGTGCCAAAGGTATCTGGTATCTTGATAGCGGATGCTTAAGGCACATGATTGGCAGAAAATCTTTGCTTTTTGAATACAAGGAAGAAGCTAGTCCCTCAGTGACCTTCGGTGGAAATGGCGAAGGATACACCAAAGGTTATGGAATTCTATCCAATGGAGCAACTTCATTCAGTCGAGTCGCTTATGTTGAAGGACTAAAGCACAATTTATTGAGCGTTAGTCAGCTGTGTGACAAAGATTTCAAAGTTCTATTTCTACAGAATAGATGCGCTGTCACTGACTCTAATGACAACCTTGCCTTAACAGGCAAAAGAGTTGAAAATGTGTATATCATTAACATGAATAGTTCTCACTCTAAGAACATGTGCTTCATCTCCAGAGCCTCCTCATATATAAACTGTTTATGGCACAAAAGACTCTCTCATCTAAACTTTAAGATGATCAATGAATTATCTCAAAAAGAACTTGTCAGGGATCTCCCTAACCATACCTTTACAAGGAATCTCCTTGTTCAGCGTGTGAAAAGGGAAAACTGACAAAAGCCTCTTTCAGATCTAAACAAGTTTCCTCAGTGACCTCACCTCTTCAGCTTCTCCATATGGATCTATTTGGACCTGTCAATGTCCAATCTCTATCTGGAAAGAAGTACACTCTTGTGATAGTTGATGAATATTCCAGATACACATGGTTATTCTTTCTTCGATCCAAAATTGATACACCTGATGTAATTATCGCATTTATTAAAAGAATGGAAGTCCTGAACAATCTCACTGTTCGTTCCATGACAAGTGATCATGGTACTGAATTCAAAAATAGTACCTTGATTAATTTCTTTGAAGAAAAAGGCATCACTCAAACCTTCTCATCAGTGAGAACTCCTCAGCAAAATGGTGTTGCTGAAAGAAGAAATCGAACGATCATTGAAGCAGCTCGCTCAATGCTCAGCGAATCGCATCTACCTACTCAATTCTGGGCTGAATCCGTCAATACAACGTGCTTTACTCAAAATCGATCCTTGATAGTGAAGCGATTCAAGAAGACCTCCTATGAACTATTTCATGGAAGAAGACCCTCTCTGAAATATCTACACATTTTTGGATGTAGATGCTACATTCCGAATGACAGAGATCATTTGGGTAAATTTGATCCAAAAGCTGATGATGAGATATTTCTTGGATACTCTTCTATATCCAAGTCTTTCAGAATCTTCAACAAAAGAAGACAACATGTTGAAGAATCCATGCACGTCAATTTTGATGAATCTCACCCAACAAATTCTACTCCTTTCCCTGAAGAAGATGAGGAGTTGAATGAATGGATGAAATCTCATTACGGGGGACCTGAAACTTATTTTAGCAACCTACCTAACGCTGAAACTAATGATGATGGAATCCCTGATCTTCCTACCTCAAGCAACGATCCATCATCATCAGGAGTCAACATCACTCCTCTCAATCAGATTCCTCCATCTGAAACCTCATTCGGAAACTCTTTAGTGAATAACCAAGCTTCATCTTCTACTGATCAATTCTCTGAATCACCTCCAGAATTGATATTAAATAATGAAGTACATGTTGCTGAAACAACCAACGTTATCCCTGAAAGAGAACAAGTTGTTGAATCTATTGTTGATCAGTCTCCTCAACTTCCAGCTCAGCGATGGACTGCAAATCATCCAATAAATCAAGTTATTGGTGATCCAAATGCAGGTATCAAGACTCGTAGAGGTACAGGTAATATTTATCTCTATGTTAATTTTATTTTTCTCTCTGAACCTAAGCAGATAGATCAAGCTATCTCTGATCCTAGCTGGGTCTCTGTCATGCAAGAAGAACTAACTGAGTTTCATAGAAACAAAGTTTAGAATCTTGTTCCTCGTCCATCTGATAAAACTGTGATAGGAACCAAATGAGTCTTTCGAAATAAGCTAGATGAAAATGGCACTGTTATTCACAATAAGGCTAGACTTGTTGCTTAGGGATACAGACAGGAAGAAGGTATTGACTATGATGAGACCTTCGCCCCTATTGCTAGACTAGAAGCCATAAGACTTTTCTTAGCTTATGCTACCCATAAAGACTTTAAAGTTTTTCAAATGGATGTAAAAAGTGTTTTTCTAAATGGTAAACTCAGCGAGGAAGTTTATGTTGAACAACCTCCTGGGTTCTCTGATCCAAACCATCCTGGTTATGTTTTTAAACTCCAAAAAGCTCTTTACAGGCTAAACAAACTCCTAGAGCTTGGTATGATACTCTTTCAAAATACCTTCTTAAAGAAAAATTTGTACGTGGAAAAATTGACCAAACTCTATTTTTAAGGAAATATAAAGGTCATACTATTCTTACTCAAATATATGTTGATGACATTATTTTTGGCTCCATAGGACTCACACTATGCACTCGTTTTGCAAAAAGAATGAAGAGATCATGTGATGAGTGGTGAAGTTGAACTTCATTTTGTACCAATTGAATATTAGCTTGCTGATCTTTTCACCAAGCCTCTTGATGAAACTAGATTTAATCTACTCGTCAGCGAACTTGGTATGTTAAACGCTGAATAATTCTCTATTCTATGAACTATGATTCAGCGATACTTGATATATCTCTACACTCTCTGAATGTCTCTTTTTCAGAGAATAGTTCTTAAAACTAAAAACCCATCGCTGACAATCCTTTAGTGTCTATTGATGAAGAATTTAAGTATAATGATTAACATTTATTTAAATGATAATCATTTTCAAATTTTCAAAAAAGAAAAGGACATGTCAGACCTTTATCTGACACATGATGGACCACGACGTTTCCTTTCCCACTCTTTTCTAGAAACGTGCGCTAGGTCGTCATTACTTTTCAAAAAGCTAAAACCGTCGTTTAGCTATCATCTCTCCTCTTGCTATTTAAGCAAATCTCCTTTTCATTTGATTCTTTACGCGCTCATAACTCTCTAAAAAGCAAGAATCTCCTTCGAATCTTCAAGTTTTCTTCAAGAACACCAAGAACACGCACTTGTGCGTTTTTCTTTGTTTTTCACTTTTAAGGTTTGATCTAACCCGTTATTCTTTATTTAAAACAACAATGTTGTTTATCACATCTCTACATCCTTTATAACTTCATGTTTTAAAGCATATTTTGTCTTAAATCTAAAATAAATTTGATAAAACCCTAAATCTTTCTCAAAACCTGTTCTAGGGTTCGTCTTAGAACAGAAGACCATTTTTTTAGTATCTTTAGCCAAGTTTTTTTGAAATCTTCTAAAAATCTTTTCTAAATTTGTGTTAATAACAAGTATTTTGATCTTTGTTCATCAAAACACTTGTTTTTTTTTCTACAATTTTGGTATTCTTTGTACCAAAAACACATTCTGGTTTAGTCCTTCTGTATTAAACCATGATCTTCCTCTTTGGTGTTCCCATCTTTGAAATAGAAATAGCTTCTTCAAGAAAAAACACTCAAGCTGACAAGAATGCATCGATTCTTCTTACAAAAGCTCCTGCCTGCAACTTCTTCTTGGAACAAGCAACTTTCAAGCCAAGAAACTACTTGGCTTTGGTGGACATTCCTGCTGAAAAACCTCATTTCAGTGATAGTGCCACATTCATCAAGGCTTGTCCGCTGATGTATGCATTTGTGCACAATCCCATTGGCATCACTGCTCATCTATAGGCTCTCTGGTACACCGCTCACTACACGACTCTTACTACGGACAAGGGAAATAAGCTCCCTGCAATCTCCTTCAGAATCCCAATTCTCGGCGACTTCGCCTTCACCTCTGGCTTTCTCAGAAATGCTCTTCGCCTCCCTTCAAGAGGTAAGAATCAGCTATGGGCCCCTGAGCCCACCAAGGAGCAAATAGAGGCGTTCTTGGACTCCATTAGCTATGTATGGGAAAACCCTGAGGTGAAGTCTGTGGGTTTGAAGATGGAGAAGAAACGTCTCCCAGCTCGCTGGCAATACATCTTTACCCAAGTAATTCAGTGTTTGGGTTCCAATACTAGCTCTTACGATCAGGCCAGTAAGCACTTCCAAGATCTTGGCTTTGCTCTCTAAAACTACAGGATAAACTATGTTGACTACATTTTCAGCGACATGTACAACAGGGTGAAAGCAGCAAAGAGGAACAACTTCATTTCCTATCCAAGATTCTTTGCTATCATCATGGAGTTTGCCTTCAAGGAGGAGTATCCAAAGATCGCCAACCAAAATTTCTCAATGGTCAGCAAGAAGTCCCTGGATATTGATGTACATCCAAATGATGCTCCCTACACTCCATATATGCTGCAACTCATTGAAGCCGCAACACCTGTGTCCGTCTCACTGAACAACCCATCAATGAGTATCCCAGACACCTCCTACCCCCTGAAAAGAAAGGAACCAGCAGATGGTCACAAAAAGACCATCGCTCACAAGCCTGCAACAAAGAAACCAAAGAAGGGAGTCTCTCAAAAGACTTCCCTCTCTGATACAGGCGTACTACCAACGCCCTCTTTAGCCACAGCCACGACAACGGTCTCTGCGTCCGTTGCCGTTTCTTCAATACTACCACCATTTTCATGGATTATCCCTGAAAATGTTATAGCCAGCTCCGCTAAAGCTGGATCAGGTACTACTTTCATAGCCCTCTCTTCTTCTTCCACCATCTCTTTTTTGGTCCTTACACAAACATGTGATTCGGAGATAGTTGTCCTATCTCTGATGATGTTGAAACGCACGTTGTCCAAACTTTAGTTTTGTTTCGACAATCTGAACATGAAAAGCCAGTATAACAGGACCTCAGCATGTCTCTTACAGACATACTAAGACACAGGCTAGTGATCCACATGACACTATCGTCGTACACGATGTCCCTGAGAGTAATCCTCACGATACTCTCAAGGTAAATAACATGTCTTGTCAGCCTTCATCTAACCCAGAGCTGTCTTGTCAGCCTTCATCTAACCCAGAGCTCTTTTTGGTTGCTCTGTCTATGTTGTCATCGGGTATTGCACCTCCTCTCTCTACCTTAGCGACCACCATTACTACCACCAAGGCTACTGCTGCTCCCTCTAGCGGTAGCAAAGGAAAATCTCCACAGCTGCCGAAAACCGTTGAAGAGCTGCACAGGATAAAACAGGAGAAGCCTGCCTACAAAATTCCTCCCTTTCCTGTTGAGATTCCAAAGATTGTTCTTCCCAGCCCCACATTCCCTGCTATTGACTTCTTGGTCAACGAATGTGCTCTCACAAGGGCCAGGGTGGACAATCTTCAGACGTCTGCAGAATACATCTTTCAGACGGTCGCTGGTACTCCAGGCATGAAGGCTGACAATGTCTACACTAAACAATGTCTACACTGACATCCAGTCAGTGAAGGCTGACAATCTGGCTTATAGGCAAGCAATTGCCAAGCTGGAGAAACAGGTGCAAGCACACGACCTAGTGCTCGAGTCTATTCAGAAGACTCAATCCGATATGATGCAGATGCTGACAAAGATCTCTGAGGCAGGCACCTCTTTCATTGTTGCTGATCGGACCTCGCTGAATCAGGTCCTCCAGAACCAGACTACGCACACCGAGTCTCTTAAAGACATTGGATCAAATGTGCGTACTATGGTGGTGCATGTTCTCCCCGCTGACAACATCAAGGGGGAGAGATGCGCCAAAGAAATCACTGATGAGATACTCGGACAGGTCAATGAAACAATCCCTGGCACTCTGATATCTCCGTACATTCAGCAAGAGCATAGTCAGCAATATCCTTCCATTGTCGCTGAAAAAGAAAATGACGAGGAAGATGATGAGGAGGAAGAAGACGAAGATGAAGATGATGATGACATCCTTCACTATGGGGGAAATGATGAAGATAATGATGATGACCTCTCTCCAGGTGCTTTTGAGCACTTTAAAAGTAGTAGACCAGGCAATTTCATGCCTGAAGTCATCTATAAGGAGCCTTTGGGGGACGGGCCACCTCCTTCTCAGGAACCGTCCAACCCATCAGGCAAAGGAAAGGAAGTGGTAGATCTCGATGCCACCATCCCACTATCTGAGGGGGAGACCGCTGTAGAGGTAACTCTTCCCCTTATCCTTTATACTACTCCAATCTCTGAACCCCCAACCTATCCATATTTTTCTCCTCCAAACTTTGGCTCTGACAAACCTCTCTCTCCATCCCCCATTCTCAGTGAGTCTAGTCCCCCAAAGGACTCCACTTTTTTGAAGGAACCTTCATCAGAGGAGCAGTTCTTGTACATATCCGAAATTGACTCTAACGATGAAGAAGGACAAATTCCAAGAAGGCGTGTACAGAAACCTTCAATAAGCGGGCCTGAAGAAGAAGAAAGATGAATAAATTTCCTAAGGGAGCTCGAGGCTAACAGAACAAAGATCCCTCGCCATGCTGAACCAGAAGAACCCACTCCCATCAGCGTTGTGGATGAGTTCGACTTCCTGTCAAAAGAAGAAAGAGCACAAGCCCTGGAAGCTCAGAGAATCAGGGATGAGAAGATAAGACAAACAAAGAGTGATCTCGAATTGGCAAGAAAGATACTCAGGGAGGATGCTCGGAGAGAAGAAGCGATCAAGAGGCAAAACGACAAAAGTAAAAAGGTCGTTGAAGCTCTGGCAGAAAGGGAACTAGCTCAAGAGAACTTGCACGTGAATCCAATAAACACTCAACAAATAATTCTACAGGCGCTGACAAACGAAAACACGAGCCACGGGGAAAATGAACTACGCTGGTGCACTAAAAGGTTTAAATTTCGGGTGTCTGACTTAACAATCACTCGTGCTACTATCGACGGACGTACTTCTAAAAGGAGTGGTCTCATGGTATATGTATGAATGTACAGACATTCGAGTGTTGAATAAGAAGAAGCCAAGTTCTTAAAGTTCTATGGATATACCGAATGGCTGGAAATCAGAGATGCCATTCAGGGTTCCAAGTCTAAGTTCAAAAATGTGGTAGAAAGAGTTCTAGATCAGCTACTGCAAAGGATGTCACAGCTTGTTTAAGTCCCCCCTCTCCCTGAGCATAGAAAAAGAAAAAGGTCAACCTCTGCAGAAGGCTCATCCTCTAAAAATGACTATGAGACCAAGTTTAACTACGAAAGTCTCTTAGGGCATCTAGAATTCCCTGATATCTTAAATCTCTATGTCTCTCTTCCTCAAGGCTTACAGTTAGCAGAAGGCGACATCATCACTCACCCTGAGGCTGGCATGGGTTTTTGAGAAAATCATAACTCCGGCTTCCTCAAAATTTGTGAAAGTCATGTACTACCACTGCTGATCAAATACAGGGCCTATACTAAGACAAAAGAAAATGTATCTGAATGAGCTAAGAAGAAGACAAGAAAGTCTCTCTGACTAGACAGTAGTCCTTTTTTATTCCTTCATAGCTTTCTTCAGTGATAGTGTAATTTACTTTGTATTGTATTTTTTTTAATGTAATTCCTCAAATTGCTAATTAATGAAATTCAATGAAGTACTCTACTCTATGTGTGTACTGAAAAGATCCCTGAAAATAGTAAATGGGACAATGAATATAAGAGTTCTACTTTTTTAACATCCCTTTCACTCACTGATATATCATTCTGAAATTAAATCAGTGAATGTACTTAAAGCTTCTATACTTGTAAATTTTGTGTTTTCTTATCCTTATAAATGAAACTCAATACTAATAGTAGATTAGCTGGAAAAAATCTCACGGATTAGTACTTAGAAATTTTTACTTCAAAGTTTCTTAAGTCCCTACTAATTCTCTCCAGCAATTTTCCTGTGTTGCTTAATCATAATCAAATAGAGGGAGATTATTGATCATAACTCCTCATAGTGATTTGAATATTAGTCCTCTGTATACTTAGTGAAAATCCATTCATAAACTTAATTTCAAATTCAGCGATAGCATAAGCTGATTGCTATCAGTGGTGGCTGAAAATCAGGAACCTCAAGTTTACCTCTGATGTTCTAAAGATCAACCATCACACCAAAAGAACATTCAGCGAAAGTCGAAGACCAAGCTAAAGAAAGGGATAATCAACTAGTGATCTGAAGCGGTTCAGTGATAGCAATGATTATCTAAACCAAAGTGTGAAGTATTGTCAAGCCTCAGCGATACTATGAAAGCTCATCCTTGAAGTTTCAAGTTCAGCAATCAAGTGAAGCTTCTCAAACAAGATTAAAGTTGATCTTATCCTCGATATACAAAAGTCAAACCTTATACTATGTCAGAGAAGGACGTACAAATTGTTTCTTATGTCCCCATCATACCTGATATGCTACTGTTCACATGCGGCCAAAAGCATGGTTGCTTTTAAACAAAGGACAAGCTTCCTATGAAAGCTTAAGACGTGGCATATACCTTTTTTCTTGCATTAAATGCAAACGGATATAAATAACATGAAGATATCTTCTTCATCTTCATGCATGCTACTCTCTATTTCTCAAACCTCCGTCTCTTTTCTTACTCACTTCCTTGTGCATCAAACTGTGTGATTTCTTAAGTTACAATAGAGTAGGTTTACTTGTTCTAATTCTGCTTGTAACTGCAAATTTGTTTATTTAATATAAACTAATTTAAAAACCAAAATATCTTTGTGTTTGTATTCAACTCCCCCTTCTACAAACTGTTTCTATATCCTTGAACTCTTGTAAACTCCTTTGGGACCAACAAATAGTCAAATCAACTAAGCAACCTGAGGTTTGTTCAAACTTAGGTTTATTTAGGTTATTATGATGTTGAATTCTTTCTGGTTGCTATTATTCTTATGTAAAGGAGAAAAGTGAACAAGAGAGGGTGAATGCGATGCTAAACACGAATCCTCTATGGTCAGGGGAATGCGGGTATTGTGGGATGGAAGAGACATGGAGCAAAGAGATGACCGAGTCAGGTGCATGGTCTGTGATATGGAGTATAAAAGACAAACGACCAAGAGATTTTTATTGGCTAAAAGAGTCAAAGCAGTCAATGGGACTTACATATTACCGTCAAACTTTTAGCCACTAGCAGAAGAGATTGTACAAGAAAGTCCTGTATTTTAATTATTTGCGTGCTCCATTGAAAAATGTTTAAAAAAGAAAAAAAAAATCAAATTCATCATATTATTTGCATTAACAGACTGAAAAAGACAAACAAGTTTCAGACGGAGTTTGGGTCCCTAGGCCCGGAGAGGATGCACTTACGTCGTTGATTGGACCCGAGCACCCAGGTCGCACTAGGGCAGTCTGGCATACCGTTGTCTTGAAAAAGGGTATCCCAAGGATTTTAGGGAAAAAAAGAAAAACAAAAAAGCAGAATCCTAGTGGATACCGATTGGGAGCAAAAAAAATGCAATTTGACGCCGAGTGTATAGAGAAACAAAAGTTACTTGATGCCTATTTTGATGAGAAGAGAAGGACAATACTTGCAGATATTGAGGAGCATAATAAGTTACTTGATGCTAAGTATGACATGTTCAAAGAAAATGGCGTACAAGAACGATGACATAAATGATGAAAGCCCAACCATAGGGATGAGGAAGAGTAGTTTTGGCTCAATGCTTTGTTTAGAAGAATTTGGTAGCGTACAAGTACTTGATACATGCACACTTACATATATAGTTACATACTTAAATGTATTTATTTGCACCATACAAACATATATAAATTTACATACTTATTTATTTGTAGGTACCAGCCCCTTGCCAGTTGGTAGTAGTAGATGGTGATAATAAGTTACCTTGTGCGAATTGAGTGGTACATTTTACAGGGAATGGGTTATGTCATTTTGTTCTTGTAAAAGCAGATTTCGTAAAGGTGCATGTAGACTAGGTCGTAAAGGATTTTGAAATGTATCCCCTTCCGATGCCAAATGAAGAATTGACTAACCTTGGTCAAGCATAAACCAACTTTATCCAATGACCATGTGACGCAGTTGTTTTCACTGAGGTTTATTTTACATTAGTCTTCACTTTCGGAAGTATATATTGCAGCGAGATTATGTTGATTACTCACGTTTTATCTTAAAGCATACGAGGAAAAAATCAACTCCTGAAAAGCAAACCTCGCCCGTGAAGAGTGTGATTTCCATGCAAGTCTTGAGCAAGAGGCCGAAAGAGTTGCAATCGCTTTACAAGCGTTGGGAGTCCCCCTCGGATCCAATAGGGTTTCATATTCATGTCGAGCACGGGGTCTTTGGATAAAAAAACATTTGACTTTATGATTTTCCATGATAACGTACATTGTTTAATAAACAATGAATGACTCAATCACACCATTATAACTTGGTTCCAGATGTATGTCATTCCTGATGTTCAATTAAATATCATATCTATATATATATATATATATGTGTGTGTGTGTGTATACATATTAATTTATCCTATTTTTTGTTTTTAGGTATTTACATGGCATTATGCAAACAAAGGAGAACCGATGTAGTTTCATTTTCCCCGCCTCAGTTTATGCCAAAAAAAATGCAAATCAAACGGTGATTCTGTTATAAGTAATAACGCTAGTGCAATTATCTCACAATAAAAAAAATGTGGTCTTTCCTTGCACCATACTTGCAAAGGTATCATATGCATATAACCATCTCCATTGTTATAGGGCTTATGATTTATATATTCAGTTTTTATACTAATAGTTTTAAACACTACTAGCAACCATTGGACCCTACTTTTGATTTTTCCTCGTCGTCACATTGTTTATTTTTGGGATTCGTTGATGAGCAAAAAAAAGACCAAGGGCACTTATGTCATTAGACCACACGTGGAAGCGTAAGCAATTCTTAAATTGTTATCATTAATCTATCTTTCTATTATTTCTAACACTAGTATTGCTTATGTTTTCTTGTAGAGCTATTATAAGATATCAAGAAGAAGGAAGGCCATGTGATACTGATAAATCGAGACCATTTATAAGATGGGAGTTCGCACGTGTAATTCATCTATATATACATCCACAACTTGTTTCTTTACTATTTGTCTAATACACTTTTTTTCCAATTTAGTGCAATCAACAAAAAGTTGGTTGGGAATGTGGGTACTATACTTTGCACTTTATGTTCAACTTTGTGATGGACTAACAACTATTATTCCCACATAAAATACGTAGTTGTTATATTTGTTTTCATTAATTATGCCTGTGACATTCTCCTTTGTAGTCAAATAACAATTTTGGTTTTAATTTTCATCTAGGTACCATGGCATGATACAATAACCCCTCTAACTGAAAGGATGTTGAACGGGATTGCTGTGACACGTGCTTCACGATTTTCAAGTGCTTATATGAAGCATTTGAAAAACTAATATTGGTTAGTTGCTTGTAATTCAATTTTTATAGCTTTAGTTCACCCTTATTCTAAATTGTCTTCACCGTTGAAATCCGTTACTTTATTATAAAAAAATCATTATTAGGTGCAACGACCATACCTTTGTTGGAAGATTATCCTATGCTCGTGTATGCTTGAGAAAAGTGAACTTTAAGCACAATGTTTTGCTTTTGCATGACAATTGGCTCAACATTGCATTTCAGTAAAATTAGAGTGTTTGCATATTGCATCTCCTTTTGTACTTAGGCTTATAGTTTATTTTTATCACAAAAGCGTAGTGATCTATTGTTGATACTCTTGATGTTGTTGTATTCATGCATTCTTATATATATATATATATGTGTGTGTGCGCGCGCGCGCGCGCATGTGTGTGTATGTGAGCGAGTGGGGGGAAATTCATGGAAGAAATGATTAGTTTATGGAAACTGTAAGACCCAATTTTAACCACAAATCAATGGTTAAATTAAGAAACTTATAATTTGGTAATTTTGATTAAAATTTTAATTAAAAGACATTTTAGGTATTTTAAACTCTCCTCTCTCCTTTCTCCGATCACAATCCACCGTGATATAATTATGTGAAACACTATAATACCATCGTGATATGCTCAGTGTGATACACAAATACTTATAAGATGAATTGTGATAACCACTCTGATACGCGTTGTCTTACCCACCATGATAACAAATTTTACCAGTTTACCGTTTATGCTATTTTAGTAAATAACATTAAATATTTAAAATGATTGGTCCACATTAGTTCTTACGGTTTTTACAAATTAATCAGTTTTTATTTGATTATACCCCTAAGTGATTTTTTTGTATTAAATCATAACTACAGCATAATGCAATCATTGAAGAGAACTGACTAAAGGAAATCTTAGTTAGGATTCAGAAGGGAATTACAAGACCATCAACATCCAAAATCGTGGCTAGATTCGTGATTATTAGTGGCTTTTTTTTTACCATCGGCATCCAAAATCGTGACATCATGTTGAGAGCGCACTTCAGCAAGTGATAGGATAGGGTACCTCTTATAAAACAAATAAAAGTAGAAGGCTTCCTTTTTCTCCATGATGATATGCATTTTAAGATTTACTTTAACATCAAGATGCTAATATGCTTAGGCTCTAGAATGAGGTCTAATTGCATTTATTTCATTGTGATCATAAAATTTAGGCATCTGTTATACCCAAGGTGCGTTACTCGATGATATGTTTTTAGTCCAAGTATTTTATGTTTGATTTAATTTGTAGATTATTTTATTATTAATAACTTTATAATTAAATTGACTGTTATGCTTCTCATGCTCTAGGGATGTGATGCATCAGGCTTGCATATGCTACTCGAGGTTCTGGTCACGCAAACTTCATATCTAGGTATTATATATACACAAATGCAATAGAATATGTATTCAGATTTGGTTTTGGATATTTATAACTACTATGTGTGGTTTGATTTATGTTCTTTGACTTTGCATATATATCGAAAGACTATTTTTTTTTGTTCCATTGACTCTAATTTTGGATATATGTAGATAGTGTATCTTGTCAACTAATTTTTTGTTCCCTTGATTCGGGTTCATTAAATGTGGATTTAGTTTTATATTTTTAAATCGAAATATTCAGGATGGAATTTTTATATTAAAACATTCATTGTACCCGGTAACATTAGACAAATGGTAATCGGTTAAACAACCAGGTACCATTTGACATGACAATATACCCCATCTCTAATGGTACCAGGTTCGTATATCGGGTACCATATTAGTAATTCTGTAGTAGTGAGCATTACAAGCAACTATGATATGTGTGGTATATATGTATGTTGACAAGTCAAAGAATTGAAACAAAATGACCCAAATCAAGTAATAGAACTCGTCAAATACTCGTATGCCACTTACCAGTGACACATCGTTGTGTACCTTCTAGATCACCCGGTTTTTCATCTTTGCCAAACACGCGTCTTAAATTAATGCAACATGATGACGTCGCATACAAGTTGCAACCAACATAGCATAAGTTTGAAATCTTTCCATGCGATTATCTATGTTACATCTAAGTGGCACTGAACTAGCGTACTCAAAAGTATGTGTCTAGCTAACTCACAAAAATCGGATGCAGTTTAATGTGACTTGACTTGTGACTTCCCAAGTCACGACACCATAACAAAATGGGTTTATACGACACCGCAAATTTCTAAGTGTCCTACTAGTCCTTTTTATTGGACTTAATTTTCAAAACCAAAATATTAATGTCTTATCTAAAGGCGTTGTAATAAGTGGTTTTTGGGCATCTTAACAAATTTTTAGTATATTTTTAATACAAAGTGTCGCATTAACAAATTTTATTCGACATTCCCAATAGTGCTCTATAAACTCATTTTTATAGGACATTTTTATTAAATAGTGTCCTATAAAATTGCTAATAAGACTCTTTATATTAAAAGTGTAGTAAAAACTTGTTAAGATACAAAAACGTCCTATAAACTTATTACAACGTCGTTACTACTTTTTTTGTTTTTTCGTCCTAAAAATTAAGTAATATAAAACAGTCTATTAGGATGCTTAAAATTTTTGATGTCCTATAAACCCCATTTTATTGTAGTGTCACATGCAAATAGTGCAAGCATAATGACTCAAATCACTCCAACGTTAACAATATTTTTGTAAGATAATTGCTCATTCTGGGTTTATGTGTTGGACTTAAACTCAAACTTTTTCATACAAAGGTTAAGCATCACACTACAAGAACTATTTTCAAGTGAATTAGGAAGTGTCAACATAAGTTAGTAAATCTCTCATGGGGAGTCAAATTGGCTACACACACTTCTCCCAAATTTTCATTTTTCATGCATGTCCGTCGATCATATGAATAAATGTAAACAAAGAGTGACAGTAAACAAGAATTAAATAAATTTAAAATAAATGAAAATCTGATTTATCTTGATTTTATTAGTGGGAGTACAAAACTTAGACGTGTGATTTTATCCCAAATCTACCACCTAATTAGAAGAGGAAATTTTGCAAGATTCAAATACATTTGGTGGTAAATTAGTAACATATGGATTAAGAAATATTACATGGTTCAATTCATGATTAAAAAATATTGGTGGTAAAAATAATTTTGAAGAAAAGACAATGAGTTTGTGTGTGTGTGTGTATATATATATATAAAATAAAGACATAAAGCATGTCAAAAGCTACTTGACTTGAAACATCATAAAACAAAAAGCTACAAATATGAGAAAACAAAGAATGATCAGAATGACTTCATTCACGTTTCTGCTCATTTTGCAGCGTTGCAGAGCTTTTTGATAATTAAAAAGAATACACTAACTTTGTCACTTTCTTCTCACCCTACCTTGCTGCAGATTAATGAAGCCACCTCTGTACATTTCGCCATCACCTCTCAAGTTCCATTATTGAACTCTCAATTCACAGAAGTGGGTTCTATATATGTTTATATATATAGCCATAGGTTGTTTTGAGAAATGGTAATATTTGAGAAGTAAATAGTTGATCCTACCTTTCATACGGTCATTATCGGATTTGACTGATTAAGAATTGCGGCTTTGAGTGTTCAAAATTTGTGGCTATGTGAACATATACAGAGAGGAGTTTGATGACTTTTACAAATAGGCGGCAAATAGGTTCATATGTAAACCCGTTTGATTCACATATAAACTATGTATTGATATGTGAACCCGTGTAATCACATATGAACTATTTTAGCTTATTCACGTATAAACCTGTGTGATTCATATTTGAATTAATTAACTAATTAACTAATTCACATATAAACTAATTAACCGATTGTGTTTCACATATAAACTAATTAATAGATTCACATATAATCCAGTGTGTAAACCCGTTTGATTCACATATAAACTATGTATTGATATGTGAACCCGTGTAATCACATATGAACTATTTTAGCTTATTCACGTATAAACATGTGTGATTCATATTTGAATTAATTAACTAATTAACTAATTCACATATAAACTAATTAACCGATTGTGTTTCACATATAAACTAATTAATAGATTCACATATAATCCAGTGTGTTTTACATATGAACTAATTAACTAATTCACGTATAACGAGTTCACATATGAACTTGTTTTGCAGTCTATTTGTAAAAGTCTACGCTACCCATCTAACTTCTGCAAACCATGCGAGTAATTATCCGGTGCTTCAGTCAAAGCCGCAAATGTTAACCAGACAAAGATCTAGATCACTTCTTTACTTCTCAAATATTTACCATTTGTCAAATGAATCTCTACACACACATATATATATATATATATGTGGTGTTTTGATGAGATCCAATGCTGAGTTATTAGCATCTGCATAGTCCGTTAATTAATCTTCAAACCCATATGGGAACCATGCAGTGGCATAGACCGAGTTATGGCCCTTCCATGTGAGCACAATCATATCATCTTCAGTCTTCATTCCCCAACCACTTGCATGTTCATCTAGCAAGAACTTCACTTCACTAATTGTATCTTCACCAAATGGTACACTGCAAAACCCTAAATTTCTCATTCTTTGAGAGAATTTGGCTCCTGATTCTAGTCTTTCTATCCTTTGTCTCCCTTCGAATCCGATAATGTTTTCGATTTTGTGGCCTATATCGGCTTCATACTCCATCCTTTGACAACTATCTTTTGGCAAGAAAGTTTCCAATGCATCAAAGGGGATCCACAAGAAATTAAAACAAGTGGTGATTCTTGATGCTAAACTTGTTGATCCCAGATCGGAATCTTCGTCAACGATTGTTAGTATATGAGGATTCAAGCTTTTAATTACCTTGAGGAATGAATCTTTTGAAGAAGCAAGATCGGGCATATAACGTAGCCAATTTTGGCAATTAATAACTAACGCCTCGTCCTCTTGGAAAAGATTTGTTTGGGTTAGAAGAAACTCGTAGTTGAAGTTGAAGGAAGATTCTTCTATGGAAGGAGAAACTTCAATCACGTTGAATTCGGATGGAACATTTCTAAAGTTGGCGAAATTTGTTAAACGCATGCCTACTTCTTCTGTTAATACATTAAGAAATGGAGGCACCGATGGCCTCCAAGAAGGAACAGAGATCCGCAAGCTAGGAGGCCCTTCGGGCCTCTTAGCAAGCGCATCTATTAGGGTTGGCCATTGCATACAATGAGTGATGCTAAAGTCCAAAATATGAACTTTAGGACACCCTTGTATAGCCTTAAAAATGGCACTATTTGATGCACAAAATCCAAACCTATGCCAAGGGATGAGATCAACATACCCAGCTAACTCAGTCACACTCATTAGTCTCCTCCGAAAGTCACTCCTTCCGCCATTGAAGTTCATCGGTGTAGGGCAAACCCGAGAAGACCTAGAGATGAGTGCCCTTAAGAACCATGATGCAAGCCTTTGGTTAGGGTCTCCAGAGGTAGAAGCAACATTGTTGAGCACCCACATGACCTGTTGAGCGGAATTGATGTCGCTGTTTTCGAGTGCATTGGCGCAGTGTAGGAGAAGCTTTTCGATACACGCTCCATCAAGGTTACCTAGGCAACCTTTGAGTGCGCCCGAGAGTGGATTTTGGTGTGAGTTGAAGAGGGTTGAACTCGGGTTTGATAAGGAAATTGAAGTGGTATTTGATCGAAGCTCGGCTTTCATGTCGATTTGAGAGATGACTTGAGATCTATACATGAAGAATTTAGATCAAGTTAATGTTATGCTTTTCATGGTTAAGCATGGAATTATTAATACTTTAAGGGTTATATTGGGATGAAGGAGAATATCAAAGTTTGGGAGAGAAAGGGGTTTAAGATCTTCTTTCTTGTTTACAGAAGTAAAGAGTAAACCATATATATACACATATATATTCTAGAAGCGGATTATGCCAAAATAGTCTGCACGTATCAAAATTTCAATGCGTTTTTTGACAAAAAATTTAGGTTAATATTAAATATCTAAAATATCATTTGATAATGATATTATTAATAAAAAATCCAAGGTTCTAAATAACGTGAGGCGTGACATGGCGGCGAGGTCAAGCCTTAAGTCTTAGAAGCCACGGCGAGCCATAGCGTTTTCCAAGGTGTGTCTTATGGTGATAAATTTGTATATCATATATAATATTATACAAATATAAACCTTTGTTTTCTACTACTACTCAATGAGTTAATGATATTAAACATTTTAAATAATGTTATATATTAAAAACGAAAAAATAAGACATTAGAAGGATAAGAAATATATCAAATATGGTGTTACAAAAATCACGCATTAAGACATGACGTGCCACAGGCATAACATGGCGTCAGACATAAGTCTTAAGTCACGACGCGCCATGACAACTGTCGCGACTAGTTTTTTAGAACATTGAAAAAAACTATAGCTAGTAATAAATAAAAAGAGAAACCACAAAAGCATAACATTGTTTTCTAATATACAAAAGTTGTATTCATTAATTTTATAACCAATATATTTTATTTTTAAGAAAATCTTGGAAAAATTAAAAATACTATCCTATTTTGAATAAATAAATTCTTGTTCTTTTTGAAATCTCTTTGGTTATTATGATAAAATTAGTATTATAAATCCAAAAAAACCCTAATAAACTTTAGTTTTTGAGTAATTAAGTATAAGTACATTTTTCGAATAAATTAATCTTTTCACTAGAAATTGTAATATTTATTAAAATTTAAAAATCCAAACCAAAACCATTAAACTATCATAATCAAAACATTAATATAATTTTTTTTAGTAAAATCATTGCACATTAGGGGTGACAATCGTGTCATGTTCGGGTTGGCGTGCCGCGGGTTGGTGGGTTGGCGGGTCAGGGAGGGTCAATCCGGACACGACCTGTTTAGCTAATCGTGTCGAGATAAGCAACTCTAACCCGCACACATTCGTTTTGGCGGGTCAACTCGCGTGTTGGCGGGTTGGTTGTAAGTTGGCGGTTTGGTCGCAAGTTGGCGGGTCGAGTTTTGACGAACGGGATTACAATTTAAACAAGACAATGAAAGAAACCCTATTAATTAGAATTTTAGATTTTAAAATAAAACATAAAATATATATGATTATTTTTTTAATAAATTTTCGTGGGTTGGCGGGTCAACT
The DNA here is from genome assembly GCA_036898165.1 of Silybum marianum. NCBI lineage: Eukaryota > Viridiplantae > Streptophyta > Magnoliopsida > Asterales > Asteraceae > Silybum > Silybum marianum. The sequence continues at coordinate 4,374,201 of CM072540.1, read as the reverse complement.
CGCGACCCATTCGTGTCAACCCGAACACGACCCATTTATTTGGTGGGTTGACGTGTCAAAAAATTCAACCCTAACCCATTTATTTTCGTATCGTATTTCGTGTCGTGTCAAAAATTGTCACCCCTAATTGCACTTACACAAACCAACAAATTGATCATTTAAACCAGTAAAGTTGGTTTCTGAACATACATTGCATACCTTACATGATTTTTTCAAATTAAATGGTTTAGGCGAACAATCCAATTGCTAATCGTTGGTTATCTATATGTTCGACTGTAATAAGTATAAATAATGATTTATTTATTTAAAAAATATACAAAAACTTGATTGCTTAAAATAGATATGAATGTCCATGTATAAATGATTTGGCAAATGATTCGTACCTTAATTCAATAATTTATCAAATAAATGACACGTAGATTGTCCTCATAAATTTAATTTAACAAATATGAAAAGACGAGTGCGAATGACACATCTTAGTAGCATTGAAAATGTAAAAATAGGATTTTGATATTGATCGTACGTGAGAAGGATTCACTTTATTGGGATACCATTAACATACTATACGGATGCCATTAATCTTCCCATACGAAAAATAGGCTTTCGGAATGAGGAATTACTTTTCCTGATCTTAAAACTAATTCTTTTATTCATAGTGGTTCATGTATAAATTAAATTAGCAAATATGATTATTTTAGTTTTGAAATTAAAATTAGTTTGTTTTATATAAAATTGAAAGTATTTCCACTATAGTGAATGAAAGTAGTTGTCATAACTCTTTTCTTAATTACCGCTTACTCTTAACCCCACAAGATATTTTGTTACATGACAAAAATAGTTAATAAAGGGTAATCATCCGATCTAATTTATATTCCACTTCCCACTTCTGTGTTGTGCCCATAGAAACGAATAGGTTACTATATTATCGCATAACACCGCCTTTTTTGCTTTCATTGCTCCAAAAAGTGTGACATCACGGAAATTCCATATTGACCACAAAGTTGTGTATATTACCGCTTCTAGGCACTCTACCTTCCTTTTCTTCAGCCATAGTGACTCCATCCAATCTTTCCAACTCGGGACGTTGTATAGGCCAGGTATGTCTAAGTTCCACCAACGCCGTACATTCCTCCATATCTCTCGAGCCAACTGGCATTCAAAGAACACATGATCCATGGATTCAATTTTCTCTTCACATATTGGACAGAGAATAGAATGCATGTCGATTCCCCTTCTCTCCAGGTTATCCCTGGTGGGGAATTTATTTAGTCTCAATCTCCACATTAAAACGTTAACCTTAATAGGCACCAACTTGTTCCACCTAGTTAGGTTTAGATCATCTCGAGTATTTTGGAATCTTTGTATCTTCGAACAGACGCCACAAAGAACTCTCCTGCTCCCTCCAAGGTCCAACGCCATCTATCTCTCTGGTTGGAGAGGATAATATTTCCAAGTATGTCTTTCAATCTCTCCATTTGCTCCATTTCTGTTCCTCCTCTTGTTGTTCTATGCAATATCGGGTCCCAGTCTTCTAATCTAGCACGATCTTTCACCTTAGCCTTTTTATCTGTGTCAAACATAAAGACTCTCGGGAATTGCGTTTTAAGAGGTGCATCTCCCATCCATTTCTCCTCCCATAAAAGAGTAGAGCTCCCGTCTCCTAATTTTTTCTTGCAGAATTCCAAAAGGTTTATACCTTTATCGGCCAACTGTCCAACCGCCTTTATGATTCCAATCCACGTGGTATTCGCCTCTCTGTGAGATATTCGTTCTCCAATCATTCCATTGTGTCCGTACACGACTTTGATAACTTTAACCTATAGCACATTTTTCTCCTCCCAAAAATGTCAGATCCATTTAAAAAAGAATGCCCTATTAAAAGCATAAATACTTCCGATACCTAGACCCCCGTCGCTGCACTTTGCCAAGCATTTTCACCACTTGACCCATGTTATTCTTTTTTCCTCACTATCGCCTCCGACGAAAAAACGATTTCGTAAGGATTCGATTGTTTTGTCTATCTTGCATGGCATTCTGAATAACGACATAAAATAAGTGGGTAGGTTATTCATCACAGATTTGATGAGAGTAACCCTACCCCCTACCGAAAGAGTACGGGCATTCCAACATGATAATTTAGACACAAACTTGTCAACAAACCCTTTCCACCCATCTAATTTGGACATATTTCCCCCGATAGGCAGACTGAGGCAGATGAAAGGCCTTTTGCCACAATCATACCCTACCAATCCTACTGCTCTACTGAGCTCCCTTTCTTCAGCTCCTACCCCATACAACTTGCTTTTTGAAACATTAATTTTTAGTCCCGAAACTAGATAAAAGCATCTAAGAATACGAATGATATTTCTTACATTGTTGTGTGACCATTCTCCAATAAAAATAGCGTCATCTGCATAAAATAGATGCGATACATTGACCTTGTCGATTCCCATTCTCGCCCCGTTAAAGATCTTTTTCACTCCTGCTTTTTTAATTATAGCGTACAATCCCTTCATGGCTAAAATGAAAAGAAAAGGCGAAAGTGCATCACCCTGTCTGAGCCCACGCCCGATCCTGAATTCTTGAGTCGGGGAGCCATTTACAAACACTGAAGTTGTTGAGTTGTTCAGGCACCCAACTATCCAGTTTCTCTATTTAGTGTCGAATCCCGTTTTCTCCAAAACCAGGTGTATGAACTCCCATCGCACAGAGTCATATGCTTTTTCGAAGTCAACTTTGAACACCATACGTTTTTTCTTATGCGCCTTGTACCAGTCCATCACCTCATTAAGAATTAATGCCCCATCCAATATCTGTCTCCCCTTAATGAAAGATGATTGTTCCATGCTGACACAATCGTCAATAACCGAGCTTAGGCAATTTGCTAATGGTTTACCAATAATTTTATATTGACATCCAATTAAACTAATCGGGCGGAAGTCACTAACTAGCTTCAGATCAGAAACTTTCGGGATCAAAGCATAAAAGAAGGGTTGCACCCTTGGGAATGATGTTGGACCTCTCAAAATCTTACACTAAATTTATCACGTCATATTCCACGACCTTCCAGAACTTCTTGATGAATTCAAACGTAAAACCGCCAGGGCCTGGTGCTTTATCACCACCGCAATCCCACACCACCCTTTTTGTTTCCTCTCTAGAGAAGTCGCGTTCCAGAGCTCCAGCTTGCTCTTCCGAGAGGATATTAGGGAATACAACATTCATATGAAGGCTGGGACGGTCCTCTCGGAGAAATTGAGAATTAAAGTGATTAAAGAAGGCTTGCTTGACTTGGGTTGGTTCCTCAATCCACTTGCCTTCTCTCATAATCCCCCGGATAGCAAGTTTTCGCCTTTTCTGATTTACAATTCCATGGAAAAACTTGGAATGTTCGTCCCCTTCAATTCCCCAATGGATTTTGGACTTCTGAGCTAGGTCTTTAGCTGCAATATTATCTAGGATCCGCTAGTTTTTTATGTCTTGGCGTCTTTTCTCCATATCTTCTCAAGAAGCTTCCCCTTTATTGATCTTGATATCCACTTCCATGTTGTTGTTCAGCATACCGTTTTTACTTTCAGCTTCCCACCTCCGAGTATCTCTACTCTACTCGCGTAAAGTGCTTTTCAGGTTTTGCAGCTTCTTCTTAAACACCAACATCCCATTTTCATTTTGACTTAAAGAGTTCCGCCACGTCTCTTCTACCAATCTACTAAAGTCGTCCCTCTCGAACCAGGAGTGAAAAATCCTAAATGGGGTTGGGCCGTAATCCACTTCCAGCGTTTTAAGCAAGATAGGTCTATGGTCTGACAAGTTCTTGTCTAAGGCGATTCCTATCAGGTTAGGGATAATCTCGCATGGCCATTTGATATAAAAAATTTGTCCAACTTGCTCATTTTGGACGCCCACTTATTCGACCAAGTAAAGTTATACCCCCTAGAGGAACGCCAAATAGATCTGCTTCTCGAATGAACGTGTTGAACATCTCAGCTGAACGCGCGTTGAAGCTAGATCCATATCTTTCACTTTCTGACCGCACTTCATTAAAATCACCTATATTTATCACTTCTCCCTGCCAACGTTCGATCAACCCTTGAGAGTTTGACACAATTCATGTTTATCTCCTATGGTTTGTGGTGCATACACTATAATACTCAACAATTTGATTTTATTTGGCCCCTATTCCCCTTCATATGCCACGAAAGAATCTGACACTATAGCTCTTGTATTAACGAATACCGTGTTATCCCATACACATAAGATTCCACCTGATCGGCCTCTAGCCGAGCTACTAACGACTATCCCGGTTTTGGTTCTATTTGCGTCGATTTAACAATTTTTGGTGTGGCAATTAATAAAAAACCATGATATCAATGTTTTTTTTGGAAGGGTGTTTCCTGCTATGCCTGGATTAATCCCGACAAATTATGACTGGATATTAGTCCTGATAAACTCAGTGACCACAACTGTTGTGTATGCCTATATTTGAACACTGAGCAGATGGAATATTCCACCACATGCGCTAGGCCTCAACCACTACGCACAACAACCCTTGTGGTTCCAAGAATATGATATTTTTCAAAAAGATTATCTTTATGCAATTTTATTTTTGAGAGGCTTATTTATGCTTAATGATAAACTAACAAGAATTTGAGTTTCTCGTTCATCTTTGTAAAACATACAAACTATAATAAAGATAATTTTAGTTTATACATTTAGCACAACGATAATTTTTTAACGCTTGGTTCCTTTTTTTTTATACTCATTATGTATATAATAAACATGTTTTAGCCTATATTATTAATTTGATTTTCATGGTACCATTTTCTATCTATTCAACAATCACAGTATAACTCAATAATTTGGCATCTACAACATCAATAAATACAAATCATTATTAGTAAATAGTAATTAATGAATAAGAAAAACCTTGTTTATTCAGAAACTTTTTGACTTTTTTTTTTCTTTTCTTTCATATTTAGGTTAATTTATGCATGATTTTTAATACATTTTTTGTTCCCTCATTTTGCAAAGTCCACAATAAAGGACACATGACGACTGCTAGCCTCAGGAGTCAGGACATATAATTGAAGTAGACAAAAGAAATATATTGGAGCAAGACAAAAGAAATATATATATATATATCAATAATTGATAATGATCATGAAAAACATTTTTTTTGGCCGATAACAGTTAATATATATTCTTGGCTTTTTTGTCAAATAACTAACTAAAATATAAAGATATTTTGTGGATTCAAATCTATAAAAAATAACTAAATCATACTTATTTAATATATCACACTCAGAAATAGGATACAAGTTTATCTTAATTAAGGGGTAATTTCGTAAATGAGTTGTACGTTTTCATGAAAACATCTGGATTAAGAAAATATTTGATCGAAAAACTTTTTTTTCATTTCTTTAAGGCTTAAAGTAGTGCTTAGGGTTTTGGAAAAGTAGAGCATGGTAGATTCAATATATTTATAACAATGGTAAAATCCAACTATAGCATTTATCTTTACAACTATTCAAAAATGAAAATATTGCAAATTTGATGACACCAAAATATTGCATTTTTTACAAAAAAGGTCGGATATTACATATATAATTATCTCAACAATACACACAATGCTTCATATTAAACCTACACTTCATAGTTGTAAGTTATTAATGATGAAATATATTAGATATCTAATCATCTAAAATAATTTCTAACAATAAAAAATGGCTTGTAAAACAAATTCAAAATGACAGTAAATCATAACATTAGCAACGAGCAATAAGTAAATATTGCTTGAAAACGTCTATAAAAAGCAATTTTAACGAGACATTGTGTTTGAGATTTCTTATTTAAAGTGTTTATTAACTTATTTCAGTAAGATACCTTTAATAATGAGTTTTTAGTTTTTGGATGAAAAAAAAAGAAATATTTATATATACTAGGTTGACACTGGTAATAAAAAGTTTTTGAAAAGTTACATACCCCTTTCTAACTTATTAACTTATTCCGGTGTGGTACCATAATAAAGAATTTTTATATACATAAGATAATCCAAACGTCTTATTACCAGCTTATTACGTTTTGATACCGTCATAAACTACTCCAAATATTTTATAAAACTTCGATTTAACACCATATAAATTGATGAATATTAAAAATATATATATAAATTATTTTAAATAAGCAATCCCAAATACCCCTACAAATGTTCATACTTGTGGTAGAAATACTTGTCCAAGTGTGATGCATGCATGTATCGGTAGTTGTTTGTATGTGTTATAAGTAGGTTAAAAAAGGTAAAGAGTAAGCCAAAGAGGTGTCTTAGCCGGCCATTGATTTGTCCATTTTTGAAGTGATCTGAATCTCTTTTTAATTAAGACAAAATAACTCATATAATTAATCTAATTATTTTGTTTTACTCTATGATTGATTGCTACACATCATTCCATCATTCCAAACTAATATGAGACATATGACAGATATCATATTTGTTTGCTTGTGTTGTGTAATTCCACAACAAAAGACAAATGAGTAGCCCTCTTACACAAAGACAAAGTGAATTATATGGGGGTATATTTTTTCTCTTTTTCAACTACAAGTGTATCATGTGAGACTTCTTATTTCCCATAGAATATTTGTGCAATATTTTCAGTGTGTTGTGTCTATTCTTATCAGGAGTACCATTCATTGGTGCATAGGAGAATGTGATCAAGAAATCTTGCAAGAAAATATGGGCAAGCACATCAATATCAAGTAGCTAAATTGACATTAAAAGGGGTATCTTAGTTGGCATATAAATTTACAAATCCTTTAATTTTCCCAGAAAAAATAATTAAATTAGAAATAATTTTGCAGTTTGTTGGCCATATGACTTTGCCTACAAAGAGGGCATTGTTATTATACTGTATGTAACTTATTGTGATATATATAGTGAGAAAGAAAGAGAGACTTGTGTTATTAATTAATGACACTTCGACCTTGGGTATGACTTTTTGGTCCCAATGTGTATTTATATTTAGTTGAAAACTTTAATTACTTTTATATAGACACATATTCCATTACAAAAAAAAATGACTTCCACCCACAAAAAAATATCCAGGAAAATTTCAGTGGATCTGTGGATGATTACCACAGTTACCAGGAAATACTAATGGTTCAACGAAATCCGATGTTTTCAAAATACCAACGGATTACCCAGGAATTTTCTGAATAATCTGTCACTGATTTGATTTACCCACCAACAATTTAGACACCAACTTTTCTGACGGATCGCCCTTTAACGATGGATTTTCTAGGGAAATGGCCGTAGGTGAAAGCCTTTCATTTTAGTAGTGTTATAAGAATTCAAAATTCCTTATAACCAACTAAAGAGAGGAGGTTGATCCTCAACACTTAACACTCGGTATTTCAATGAACATTTAGTCTCATTGTATTTTTGTTTTTGAAACAGCAAACAAGAGACTGATACATTACAGGTATTTGAAACAATCAGATGGTTGGAATCCCCACACACTCGGGTCTTTGACATTCCATTTCACTACTAAACAAATGGCTTATTCCGATGGATTATCCGTCGGAAATTTTTCCGACGAATTTCCGAAGGATTAAATAAAAGTCAACACTAGCAGAAAATCTGTTGGAAATCCGTCACTAACCTAATTTAATAAAAATAAATAAATAAAATCGTGATACATATTTGACGGAATAGCAATCCTTCGAAAATGTATTAATTAAATCTAGGGGTGGCAATGGGTTGAGTTGGGTTAAGTTGGGTTCGGGTTAAACCCATTTATTAAATAGATCGAAATCTCAACCCAACCCATTTAATTAAATGGGTTGAGATTTTCAACCCAACCCAATCCAACCTGCTACTTTAATAGGTTCAACTTGGGTTGACCTGTTTTTGAAAATCTCAACTCAACCTGTTAAATAAATATGTTCAACCTATGTTGACCCATTTAATTTTAAATGAATAAAATAAAACAACAAGTCCACAACCACAAATACATCGGAGATGAGAACGAGACGACAAACGAGACGATACGACGAGGAGACCGACGAGATGAGAATAATGCCGGCAGAGAGAGTAGCATTATGCGTTGGCCGTCGACTAGATGAGAACGTCGGCGAGTGTAAGGGTGGCCGGTATTTTGATGAAGACGAGAGAGAGCAGAGAACTAGGGTTTTTGCTCTTTGGACTTTGGAGGCATTCTAAACTTCTAATGAAACTAGGGTTTTTTTTGGGTTCACTTTAACATTAAAATTTGTATTTTAAATTTATTAATCTGTTACTATTAAAAATAAAATAAAATATATTAATGAGTTAAAAACATGTTTTTAACGTGTTGAAAATAGGTTATTAACGGGTTGAAAACATGTTATTAACAGGTTGAAAATAGGTTACAAATGAGTTGCAAACAGGTTGTAAATGGGTTGAAAACAGGTTGAAAATAGGTCAGAAATTTCAACCCAACCGAATCCATTTATTAAATGGGTTAGGCGGGTTGACATATTTAAGTTAAACGAGTTGAAAATCTCAACACAAACTGCTGCTAATGGGTTGGTTTCGAGTTGGGTTGACGGCTTGGGTCAATATCTACCACCCCTATTTAAATCACTCAATTAAACTACTTCGTAACTAATTAAACTAATTAGTAATTAATTAAACCATTTTCACGAAATTTTAAAAATATAAATAACTTTTGTCGGAAATCCGTCAGAAAATACAGACGGATTTCCGACGGAATTTATTTATATTTATATTTTTAAATGAATAACAATTTCTAGGAAATAAAAAAGTATATAAATAAATTCCGTCGGTAATTTCCGACGTAATTTATTTATATTTATATTTTTAAATGTGATACCAATTTCCAGAAAATTAAAAAAAATATAAATAAATTCCATCGGTTAATGTATAAGACATATGCAAAGAATGTTGGTTTTGTAGTTCGACGATCATCACAGAAGATTAAGGCAATGGGTAATATTCAAAATAAGTACAATGTCTATTCGAAATATGGAGAGCCTGTAAAAAAGTCAAACAACCCGTTGAACGAACCCGACGCATGGACAGAAAAAGATGCATAACTCAAACATGAAGAGGACCGGATGTAGAGCATTTATTAAGTTTCGTCTTGTTAGAGGGAAAACATCATACAATTGTTTTGTCTTTATAAAGGAACACAATCATGGCCTTATAAACGATCATGATAAACCATTTGCATGTCCAGTGAAAGCAAATGACGTTTGCCGACATACAGTAGCTACGCAATGCGCACTAGTTAGAGAAATAAAATAAACGATTTTTTTAATATTAGGCTAGTGTGCAATAAATATTACAGCTAGAAATGTGACAGGGCTTGCATAAAAATGATCCCTATTTTGATCCCTATTCCAAATGTCTTTACTAATCGTACACATACTTACTCTAGTCGATACTTGATATCTTTGTGTCATCTCTAATGTAATTGAGGAAACAAAAACTGTATTAACCCACCATACTGCAATATGTCATTGTATTAAGAAACAAAGTCAAAACGTTTATCCTGAAGTTGAAGTTGTCTTCATTGGTACGTTAAATCCTTTGCATCACTTCCGTTGTTCCAATCCTTTTCCCCTCATATTGGATTTTCCATTCTTTCCGGATGTCCGTATCGGGTGACGACAGGGGCATTAAGTGGATGTCTGTTCCACCAATTGGCATGCCAAGCATCTTGTGTACCATAACTGTGCTTAATTTTATTGTTCCCTGAAAATGACATAGCTCCATTTCATTAGTATTAAGCATATTGACCACATAGAACCCTAATTTGAATGGTATTTGATTTGTCTTCATGTTTAACAAAGGCCCGAAACCCATTCAACCACTGTTGCTTCTTGTGCCAAGCTCAAAGATTGAATAGCATGGTACAAAGGCCTTGGTGATGTTATGATACAGATGATTGGATTCTCCTTTACCATCTTCTTTGGACTCTTTTTTTCCAATCCCTTTTGTCCTTTAATGTTCTTTTATTTTTGATCATTTTTTGATTTCCTTATGTCTTTTACTGCCGTCGTTGCTTCAACTGCTGGTGATTCAAAATCACTGTCTGAATATGTTGTGATCTCCCTTGTAGCAGTACTCTTCCTGCTATTGTGAACCACCGACTTATTTGAGGTTTATTTTGACACATTTGAGCATTTTTTTGAACTCACATGTCTTTTTCGTCCTTGACTTTTCAGTTTGTTTTAGGGGCCTCCCAAATTGTTGGAAGTATAAACTTCACTCCCGATGAAGTTGTATAATTTCTGGTTTCTCTGCAATACATAATTTTTATAATTCATTAAAAAATATCATGATTTGAAACAAAAATCAATGATCACATTTGCAAATTTGTGATTACCTCTGCAAACCTTTTCCCCAGACATTGGTTCATCAGATTTTTTTTCTTAGTTCTTCTTGCATAAAACTGATCCAATCAGTGTTAGTGATAACTTCAACGATCTTCTTAGGTTCTAAGACAGAAATAAAGTTAAAAAACAGATAAATATTACCCATACCCTGTTGGGCTTTAATACCTATACTTAGATCACCTATGATCTGGTCGATGGGAGGATCTCGAGTCCATCGCTGAGCAGGAAGTTGTGGAGATGGATCAACAATTGATTCAACGGCAACTTGTTTAGGGGTCAAGGAAGATGCTTCAACAATAGATTCTTCAACGTTTCCTATCATCCCTAGTGGAGATCCAGAAGGATTATCATTTTCTAAAATTTGTTAGGAGTTTGATACTTGATCATTTACAAATGGATCATTGTTCAAAGATTCAGATGGAGGAATATGATTAATGGGAGTAAAACTTATTCTTGAGGAGGATGCGTTGTTACTATTAATCATACTTGGAATAATATAAGGTTCGTCTTTATTATTTTGTTCAATTCTAGGTTGAGGTATGAAGAATGATTCAGGTTCCTAATATTCATACTTCATCCAATTGTTCAACTCTTTGTCATCTTTAGGGATTGGAATGGAGTTTGCTGAACAGGACTCGTGAAAGTTGACGTTGATTGTTTCTTCAACAACTTGTTTCCTTTTGTTGAAGACTCTGAGTGCTTTAGATACTAACGAGTATCCAATAAATAAATCATCTACTTTGGGATCGAATATTCCAAGGTGATGTCTATCATTCAAGATATAACATTTACCTCTAAAAATGTGTAGAAAGCCCAGAGATGGCTTTCTTACATGGAAAAGTTCGTAAGCAGTCTTCTTAAATCTTTTAACTATCAGGGATCGATTCTGAGTGAAACAAGCAATGATAACTACTTTAGCCCATAATTGAGTTTGTGGATGAGATTCGCTGATCATCGAACGAGCAACTTCAATGATTGTTGGATTTCTTCTTTCAGCAACACCATTTTGATAAGGAGTCCTTACTGCAGATAAACTGTGAGAAATTCCTTTGTCTTTGAAGAAATTGATCAGTGAATCAAATGTTGAAGAACACTGAGTGGAAGTGTTAGGGATAGAAGAGACAAACGTTCCGAACTTAAGCATGGAATGGTCTTTTAAGGGCTCTTCCTGATCAAAATAATATCCCAGACCACTTTTCACCTTTATAGGGATTTGAGCATTAATGATATCAATTGCCTTAATAGAGGCTTTGCATCATCCTTCAATGGTAGCCTTTTCAGCTTTAAGTTCAGCGATGGCCATTTCACCCTCAGTAATAGTGTGTTGTTTCTCAATGCTTATCGTCTGATTTACAAAGACTTGGTCCTCAAGGTATTCTTCGACCTTTGTTAATTCTTTGATTTTAAAGTGGAAATTTTTCAGTTGTTCTTGTAAATTGGAGTTTAGTTGTTCAACTTTAGTTTTAGCATTTATTGCATTTTAGAGATCAACATCGAGAGCCGACAAGCTATCATTCTCAATGATAGATAAGTCATTCAAATTTGATACCTGAGTAGGAGATGAGGACATTTTTGATGAAGTAGATTCATATATTTCTTCTGTATCTTGAATCTTTGCCATAAGACAAACAAGAGCTAAATCTTCTTCATCTGAGCGTTATTAATCAGTGAAGTCCGCCCAGTGATGTTCTTCAGCGAACAACCCCTTTACTTTTCGATGGGTTTTCTTCATTTAAGCCTTACTCATCAATGAAGTCCGCGCAGTGATGTTCTTAATCGAACAAGCCCTTCCTTTTCAATAGGTTTTCTTCATCTTTAGGTACTTTTCCTTTAACTTAAGATATTAATCATCTATGGTTTTAAAGGAGGTTTGAGAAGCGGTAGGAGAAACCACTTTCTTGGATCTGCATTCACTTGCAAAGTGACCTTTCCGTTGACAGTTATAGCATATAGCAAATACTTTATCAATAGGAGAGAGCTATGACTTTTTTAGAGTCAGAGATAGAATGATTGCCCCTAAACTTTCTATTTCTGGTAAATCTTTTAAAGGTGTTGGTCTAAAGAGACTCATCGAATTCTGAAAGATCAACATCCGATTTATCCTCGGAGTTAGATGGATCTAACTCTGTGATAGATGTGATGGAGGAAGAGACTGTTTTTGAAGGATCAGTCTCTGATGACACTAAAGCCAAAGAAGAACTTTTTGAGCTTTTGGTGTTCTTAACCATATTCTTCCTTAGTACTTGGGATTGGTCATGATTGAGCAAGATTCCATATAAAGCACTTAAGGAAAGAGAGTTAGTATTGTTTGACAATTTAAGACATCTAGTAAAAGTGTCCCATGGTTCAGGAAGGGATTCCATGAACTTTGTCAAAAATTTAGAATTAGAATATTCTCGACCAAATGTTTTCAACTTAATAATTAAACAGTTAACAGGGTTTGATTTTTACCAGATATGAAGATTTCATATTATTTAAAAGGTTTATTTTCCGAGATTCTTGTACCTCATTGGTACCTTCATATTAAATACAAAGAGTGTCCCACATGGATTGATAGGTTGTCATATTCATAATAGAATGATAAATATCATCTGGAAGGGACAAAACAATAATAGATCTAGCTTTTGTATCGACAACTATTTATTTCTTGTCTTCCTCATTCCAATGGTGTGGAGACTTAGGAATGCGCCTTTCAAGGATAGCAGCAGCGGTTGTGGTAGCAGGAACTGCAAGAACTATAGTTGTAGGAATGAATGGACCCTCTTGTATATACTAAGGGATCTTAGGATCTAAACCCTCGAAAAATAGAGCCATTCTTTATTTCCTATACAAGGAAACCATCCATGCTACACTTAGGAGGCTTGGAAAGAGATCCATTTTCATTATAGTTTGTATTAGGGTTAGCCATTTCAAAAAACAAGAGAATATTAGTTTTTGAAAATTAGAAAGCTATAAACACTGCTCTGATACTACTCGTTGGTCCAAAAGAATCCATAAGAGTGTATAAGTACCACCCAGTTTGTACAAAAGGGGGAGAGGTGAATACAAACACAAACTTTTAAGTTTTAAATGGGTTTATAAGAAATAAATAAATTACATATTGTTTACAGAAATAAGAAAAAGTATAAATACCTATTCTAAAACAATGAAAGAAACAATAATTTTTGATGCACAAGACTAAGAGAGAAAGAAGCAGAGGGTTGAGGAGATAGGTATGTATGCATGAAGATGAAGAAGAGGTTCTTCATCTATTTATCCCCAATGCAAGTCAGAAGGTACATTCCACATGTCAAGCTTCCATTGGAGGCTTGTCCTATGTTCATAAAGCAACCATGGTTTTAGCTGAATAAAAATAGTGACCCTATCAGAGTTGGTAAGCACGTGGGAGGCATAAAGCAACTCCATGCGTACTTTCTGACAAGGGTTGTGGGAAGGTTTTCCTTTGTGCATTGAGGATAAAACAAATTCTAATCTTGTTGAGCACGCTTCATTTGATCATTGATACTAAGGGCTCAAGGATGATTCCTTCAGGTATCACTGAGACATACATAAGATCTTACGCTTCACGTGGACAATCTTTCAATAATTGATCTGCTTCAGATCACGAGCTAATTGTCTCTTTCTTCAACTTTGTCTTCGACCGCTAGAGGTAGCAGTCTCCATGGTATTTTTATAGTTGAAGTTCTCTTCAGTACACTACTCAGTTTTCTTCTTGCCCCTGTTCACATACCGTTTCAGTTCTCATATTTGTGCGCTTTTGAGTTTTCACAATGCATCCATGGAGTTATGATAATCGGAGCGACATTAGAAAGAGGTGAAATTACGTAGATGGTGATTACCTGGTGCACCCTCCATGTTTTCGTAGACAGAGCTTGATTTCTTCCTTCCATCGAAAGAAACTAGATTTCCCATTTTTAACAATTCTTCCTCCTATGTATATCTGATAGATATTGTCTCCATGGGTTTACGATAGAAACGGTTGCAGTATTATGGCAATCATGATCCTACGTGATAAATTCCCAATATACCCATGTAATTAAAAGGAAGCGTGTTTTATGTAAACTGGATATACAATAGTATTTTTCTTTTAATTTAATCAACGGAAAATAAATTTATAGTCCACAATGAACCTCACAGTTCTCAGAAAAATTGAGGTTACCAAAAGAAGGCCCCCTATATATATAAGACGATAATCAAATAAAAACTACAAAAATGCTACAAACTCGTGAAACCGATATAAAAATATATTTTTATAGGATGTTTTTTTTCATCAAAACCTATAATTTAAGATATTATTTCACATATGTTTGTGTTCATCTTATGAAATAATTACATGTGAAAAAAAAATATTGATTCACCTATTGAAACCAAAAATATGCATAAAAAAGATTCATATGATGAAACAAATACATGTGAAAATGTCACCTTATGAAACAAATATATGTGAAATAATATCTTAAATCCTAGCATTTGAAAAAAAAAGTCATGAAAAAAATTATTTTTATATTGGTTTGTACGAATTTGTAACCTTTTTATGGTTTTTTTTATTAAACCCCTCTATATATATATATATAGTCTTGTAATCGTAAACTAAAATGGTCACTTAACAATTCTTTTTTAAAATAAATGTCTTCAAGTAGCAATTCTTCTTTTAGTAGAATGTGGAAATATACATCATCCACATGCATCAAAAATAGTTTTTGATATATAGCACCAATTTTTAACACCCCATTGTTTAGCCTTTTTGTAAAGCAATGTTCAAGTCACTATGAGTAATAATAAATGAAAGTACAAGTCCAAGGAGTGAGGTGCTATTATGCGAAATTGGACTTGATTGCACTTATGTTAAACACGATAAACTAGAACATGGTATTTTTGTCTCAAGGATAATTAGCATATCACGAAAACAAGGAGTATTTAGGTGGGATTGTAATAGTTTTGAATGACATCTAAAGCAAACATAACCAAGAATCAAAGTATGGATTCTTTAGACCAATATTGATTTCAAGGAGAAATCTGTAACATCTTATTTTCCATCCCAAGTGTAACACGCGTATTTTTTAAGCAATACAATTATGGGATTAATCAAGATAATTTAATCATTTTGGTATGTTATGGGGTCAAAGGTGGTAAAATCGGCGAGTACTGAGCTTCCAAGCAACATGGGTTGCGGCTAAGGGAACATAACTCACTGGAATCAACACCTAAACCGTGGCCAGGGTAGAGAGCCTGGTCACTTGTCTCGCGACCTAAGTCGTGGTCAAGGTCATGCAACACACTTTGGGGCATGGCATGAAGGACGCGGATGACTTGGCCTACGACCTAGGTCACCACCACGACCGCTCCAACATGCAGATAGATTTTATAACCCGATTTTGACCCAAGGTTACTCATTTCTTCACCCACTTCACTTCTTCCTCCAATATTATGGCGATTTTATGGGTTCTTGAAAGCAAGTTTGGAGCATTATAACTTTGTTTGAAAACTTGAAAGAGCTCCATCATATAGATTTTGGTTGGAAGGTTTTAAAAAATTGAAGATGTAAGCGTTTTGGGTAATTTGAGCTTTAGGTTAGGGATACTGTAGCTTTGAAGCCTGTGTTAGTTTTTGCAACGTTTTTGGACTTGAGTTGTGGTATCGACAAGATTCTAGAAGCGATTTTCCTATGGATCTCAAGTATTCACATTTCGATGCTAGAGTATGTGTTTGAGAATTAGATATAACTTAACCTCACAAGGCAAGTTTTAAGTTATTTTGTTAAAACAATGTATATGTCAAAAATGTCTTAATTTGAGCCTCTAATTGTTTTCTTTATGATGAATTACTTTTAATGTTGTGTATTTAAGTTTATTGCATATCATATATGCATTTTTTGAGAACATAAATGTACCCAAAATGAGTGCATATTATTAGTAAGCTCCAATTTTGAAGAAAAAAACAGTTAATCAAGAACTTCCGATAAACAACACAAATAGAGCAATTTTCTCCCTAAAGGACAACACAAATAGAGCAATTTCTCCCTAAAGGACAACATCAAATACTTCTACTTCATGTACAAGGGTTATAATCAACAACTTTCAAAAGAGAATCTTACACAAGCTCTAGGTTAATAAAAATTGATACGAAAACCCATATATGAGATACTATATCCAAGGAACTTACGGCGTGCGAAAGAGCTAAGTCCGTCTCGTGCTTCTGCAATTGCTCGACTCATCTCAAGTGACGCTAGAACCGTCCCATGAGGACCTAATGCACATGTGACAAGAAAAAATGTGTTAACTTTAAAGCCTAGCGAGCTTAAACAGTTTTCATCCCAAATATATAAAAGGGTAAAACTGAAAGGATACAATTTAAATCACAATTTCACAAATGAAATGTATTATCATAAAAACAACATCTTTCCCAACACCCCCCATTTCCGTGATGAAAACTGTGTATATAGACAACCATTTGTATATGAAATTAAAACTAATTATAGGTACTCAAAATTTGAACACCTCAAAATATTCAAGTATCTATGGATAAAACTCTATCAGAAAACACCACAATATGAACAAGACTCAATATCCTAACGTATACCGGCCCCAAAGTCACTCAGACTCCTCTCACACACACGCACAACATTTGGCCATGCATGTGGGGCCTTTCGCGTAGGCCGATCCACTTTATATTTCACTCTATTTAAACCACACGAGCCATACTACTACTCAAGTGGCTTGGGTGACTTTTCCCACTACTTAGGCCACCAAGGAAGATCCCGTGACCTCCAAAAAAGTCTGAATTCACCATATTCCGATCTCGATTCAACCTGGAACAACTAAGGAAAATTACTTTCAACCACATTATTTTCCCAAACTAAATTTCGATTTCGATGATAACTCCAGAATTTCCAAAACATTTTATAATTCAAGGAGAATATGAGTGTTACATAGACACATACACATATATAAATTCATATGCAAAATATAAATGTAATATATGTAAGTATTTGTAAATGTTTTAAAATCTAGTTTTTATAACATTGATAAGTAGTCTACGACATTTCCAATTGCTATGCTACTAAAAAATGGGCCATAATAGATCATAGCAATGATTGAAACACTATAATATTAGCCGCATTGGAATAAAAAAAATTAAGATCACACTTTTTCATTTTTTTTATAATAAACATGTTCGGTCTAGTATCAACATATTTTCTGTATAACTACAAAACCTGCCTATATAATTATGAAAAATACAAAATATTTTAAACAATTTTTGAAAAAATATTTTTATTACATTACTTTTCGATTTAAGCAATTTCATAACCAGAAAGAATGATCTCTCTTTTAGGGTCAATCTCGTCCCTAGATGTAGTAGGTGACATTTCTTTCTCGCCCTTCTTTCATTCCAACTTTTCCCCCCAAAATAATGGTATAGAAATATCAATAATCTAAGAAGGGGAATGGAAGGCGTTCTAGCTAAGTATTGTTGCATAAAGGCGGTAAACTGTTGTGATAAAATGACATATTGAGCTAACTGGGCAACTAGTGTTGCTTGTGTGGCTTGTATTAATAAATATAGTATGGATATTATTTGTGTTTATCTCTTATTTGGTTTCCTTGTTTATCAGACCCTTTACCGCAATTTCTAATATTGTCACCATGACGATCTTGTCACCATGACGATCTTTACCACAATTTCTAATCAAAGTACTACCGTAACAAAAAAACAATGTTCCACCCTACGTTCGGCGTTAACAACATCTAAAACTCCATACATATCGTACTAGATCAAATCGATGATCGCTATGCTATGTGGGTCAAATTGTCTCACATCCACGTATGCGCCTACGTTGTGCTAGATCACATTGACCCCAAGAGCCCCGCTCCCTCTCAAATCGATCAGGCCACATGGACCCGACTCGATCCCATTGTTAAACAATGGATTTGTAGAACCATATCTACCGATCTTCTCCAGAACATTATAAAACCTAGTGCAACGGCTCATTAACTCTAGAAACATCTTGAATTTTTTTTTCAGGACAACAAAGTTACCCAAGCCATCTATCTGGAAGAACAATTTACAAATACCCGTCTGGACTTCTTCTCCAGTGTCTATTATTACTTGCCTTAAAAATCTGACGGATCAATTGGCTAATGTCGACAATCTGGTAATTGAAAACAAGATGGTCCTCCAACTGGTGTCGGGTCTCACAAAATTCGATTATGGCACGATCACCACGGTCATCCAACAATCTGATCCTCTACCTAGTTTCTCCAAGGCTCGCTCTTAACAAATGCTAGAAGAGACACGCAGCAAGAAGCGTAGGTGCTTCAAACTCTCATTATCGAACGACCCACACGCTCCGAGTATCTACTAGTGCATGATATTGCTAGTGGTCGCGGGAATCATCATGGTCGTGGTCGCGATAATCATCGAGGTCGGGGACGCGGACGAGGCCGCTCGACTTTTTCTCCACATTATCCCTAGCCAAACTCGGGTTGGTACTCTCCGAATCAATAGGTTCCATCCCCACCGTTTCCATACCCTACGGCCTAACCGAACACTCATTAGGGCTTACTTGGTTCCCGCCCACCATATCGAGCTCAACATCAACCACCTCAGGCACACTTCACGGTTGCTCCTGGTGTAACATACGAACTTCCGATATCCCCAACCGAGTTTGAAAGTGTGTTCCACATAATGCAACTCCAAACACCCAACAACAGACGGTACATGGATATCTGCTCCACGTCGTATCTGATAGGCGGGTTTACACCCCCTAAATCTAATCGCAGTGTACGGGTCGAATCAAGTAATAATATACTAAAAGTACGGGATCGAACCAAGGGAACTAGGGACTAAGTAACACAATGACTATAGTAAATACTAATTGGACAGTTGAAAACTTGAGTTGGTTGAATGATTAATATGGTAACTAAACTAAAGGAATCTAAACAATTTAAAGAACAAAGAAAGTTGGAAACTTTATGGGAGAAAAGCAGTTGGGAGTTGGAGTCCTAATGGTTTCCACATAGAACATTTCAGTTGTAATTATTATCAGGTAATTTCCAATATTATGAATACACAATCACAAAAACCACTGTTACTCTCTCTCGAGTTATAACAGATTTATTCCCAAAGAAATACGTATTTTATCTCTCGATCTCAATACAGAAACCCAGAAATTTGTAGAGCAAGATTGTATAAAAGTACTAAGGTTTAATTGGTATATCTCTATCCAGGTTCTCACCTTAGGCACACGAATCACACATCTAATAACAAATTATTTCTCTCGAACTAATTTGTAATAAAGAAATCAGTTTGCAAGTTGATCAGGCATACAAAAGCTTTAAACACAAACTCATATGCTTCATTAATAAAAAAGAAACCCTAATAAAATTCACTACTTTGCGTGTTCATATGCTTCAAACCAAAAGTAATCCAACCCCCAACATCTAAAGATTAGTTCATGTTGGAGGTGGTAGAAAACAAAATTAAGAAGAAAGAAATCTCAAACTTAGACATGAAAATCAACAAAATCTAAATAAGAACGAAAACCCCTTTTGGTGATGAATCTCCACGATTTGATGATGAAATTGGCTTTAGATCTTTAATCAATTTGCGTTTCTCCGCTTTAATCGCTCCGAAATTGCGTTTTTCGTTGCCCAAAATCGCCCCACCAGAAACCCTAGTCGTGCGTTTTCAGAAAAAGATGAAGATATATGAAAATCTGATTTTTCAGCTTTTTATATGGAGGGCAGCTAACTGTGCGGGTTGTGGGGCGGGTATACCCGCTTTTGCACTCGCTTTCTTCATCAGAACAGTCAACTGTGCGGGTTGTGGGGCGGGTTCAGCTGCTTTCGCGCTCGCTTTCTTCATTTTGGCCATAACTCACTCATTTTAGCTCCGTTTAGGCTCCGAAACGGTTTGTTTACTTTGTATTCACGTCCTCTATCAATTGAAGCATAATTCTTGGATTTTGCTAGAAAAGAATCGAATTCCTTTATTTGTCCAAATGGGTCAACTTCTGTACAACTCACACGAAATCGTAAGAAATTACGCCTCGTTTGTTTGGAAACTAGCTAAACAACATGGAATTTGGTATAATAATAACACCAAAATTTGGTGTTATCAGTATCTCACTTCGGACTCGGGTAAGATTATATCAAAAATTATTTTGTTTAAGGAAACCTGGTTCTCTACTTGCTGGCAACGACAACACTATTCCTATTCTTAGTCACGGTTCCACCACTCTCTCTCACCTTACTCAAACCATCTCTCATAACCATGTTTATCATGTTCCTCACATCATCAAAAACCTAATTTATGTCCGAAACTTCACTCGTGACAACAATGTTTCTGTCGAATTTGACCTATTTGGTTTCTCTGTGAAACATCTTACAATGCGGAGAATTATAATGACGTGCAACAGTTACAACAGTTACAGTGAGCTTTATCCCGTCAGTACCGCCCCAATCGTCTTGCTCATCCGGGAATTTCAGTTTGAATTTTTTACTTCAACATAACAATTCTATTCCTAGTCATAGATTGAAAAACAATGATTCTTTTAATTCTTGCTCTTTAGGCAAACATTGTCGTTTATGTTTTTACCCTTCTCTATCTATTACTTACTCATCTTTTGATATTATCCATGCGGATTTGTGGATATCATCCATTATTTCTAAATTGGGTCACAAAAATTATCTCGTCTTACTTAATGATTCTTGTCACATTATTTGGACATTCCCTTTAAAAACAAAAAATCACAAGTATTTCCTATATTTTTACAATCCAACACGTACATTAACACACAATTCGTTAAAAAGATCAAATCTTTTCAATGTGATAATGGTCGTGAATTCTAGAATTCTTCCTTTTATACCTTTTGTGTCGAACATGGAATGCAACTCTATTTCTTGTGTCCTTGCACTTCTCCCCAAAAAGATAAGGCCTAACGTATTATTCGAACCATTAAAAATTCATTCCGTACAAATCTCATATATGCATCTATTCCACCCACTTTTTGGAACTATGCTCTCTCTATCACCACCTATCCTCTTAATATCCTCCCCTCCACCGCTATAAACAACAAAACCCCCACATAACTAATCCATCACCGCAAACCCACCTTCTCTCATATTCGCATGTTCAGTTGATTATTTTACCCCAACCGCTCTTCCAGAATACCACTCAACTCGCCCCTCGATCCGTCCCACCCGTCTTTCTTGGGCATCCCAGAAACCACCGAGGGTGTCTATGCTACTCTCTCTCTCTAATAATCACCTTATCATCTCCCGTCATGTTACCTTTGACGAGAACACCTTCCTTTTCTCTAATCTCCATAAAGTTCGACCTACCTCGTACTCCTTTTTGGAGGACATCGAACCATCTCCATATCTTTTTCATTGTGCTCACCAAAATACCACGATCTCCCCATCCTCTTCACCACCTTCAGTCAATCCCCCCCCTCTTTGACCAACCCATCTCCAGCCTAAAACCAATTCAGTAAGTAGTAACATTATACATATAAGAAACATATATCGATGGAATAACCAGGAACATACTATCTCTTGGTGATGCAATTGACGTTGGGATCACCAATAATATAGCATAATAGGGATCGTAAGTGGAACCAAATCTTAATAGACGACCCTTACTCCGACCTCCAACACTTTGCTCCCACATTTGTACGTCAGCAGGTTTGTATTGTGATGGGATTAAAATGTACTTTGTAAGAATGAAGATCTCACTATTTAAACATTAGTTATTGATCTTTGGTTGATTTTCGACAGATTAGTGATGGACATGTAAATAATTTGGGTTTAGGATTATCGGTAATCCATCGGTAAAATTTTAAATCACAGACAACTTGCCACTTCATAGGGAAATTAAAATGAAACTTGTCTTTGTCAAGGTTTTGTCAACGATCCATTAGAAATCACCAACAAAAATATTCCATCAGTGATTTCTGGACGGTGATAATCTATTTTCTAGTAGTGTTTGAGCACATATCAACTAACTTCAAGTGACTCATAAGTTATTAGTCGACAGTCGGACAAACCTTCGGTGACACTAGAGGAGAATTGAACCGGTGACTAATGGATAACAAACTTAAATCCTTATGAGATTAGTTGAATTGACGACATACAAGTTGGTCCGACATCGATCTGTGATTAACAAAATAAATCTGACCAACTAAGCTACCGAAACACACGTCTTTAATGCTCATAGCATTAGTCTTGCCCGGAACGTGTTAAGAATTCAAGCCCTATTATTATTATTATTATTATTATTATTTTAGAAAAGCTCAAGCCCTTTTATTTACTCTCCTAACTTCTTAAAAATTGTGACATCTATTCAATATGCACGCAACATTAACTCTTATTTTTTTGTTAATTAAATATGTTAAATAATATAACTATTTATTTAATATCAGTTATTATTGATATTTGTATTTTAGTGCATTTGAACACCCTTTTATTTATATAACTCAAACATAGTACTCTCCACCAATGTTTTATTCTCCAAACACAAGAATCCATAATTATTTTGTCCGTAACAAAGAACAAAAAGGGTTTGACCTCTCACATCATAAACTCACTAACTTCATTAGCTTATGGTTAACAACACTTGATTTTCTATGTTGCTAAAATGGAAGATACCCAATAGATGCAACTCTTTGTAAATAACATTTTGATGTAGCACTATATATATATTCAATGAAGAAATATTTTAGAATACTCCAATAGAAAAATGTAGCTGGTGTGTAATTGGATATGTAGAAAATAAATATTGACTATTCTTATTACATTTAAGTTAGTCTAGATCAAACCATTATAAAGTTGGATATATTATAAAGTTCTAATATATATGCATTGATTATGGTTTATATAATTTGTTAGAATTTGATGGTTTGTGATGAAAAGTCCCTTATGTTGGAAGGACCATGACAAATCTGAGAAGTGTCAATGATTGTACCAACGCGTTTTGTTTATAGTTCATATAAAACCTATCACCTTATGGGTCATTCAAGGGGAAAACTCAATAATTTGTGATAACGTTGAGATCCAATTTTAACTACAAACCAAATAATAAAGTAGGAAATTAATAAGTTATTAATATTAACTTGTAATTTTAATTAAAAGGTAATTTAGGTATTTTAGAAATCTTATATCTTCTATCTTCTCCCTCCCCCTCCTCTCTCCGGCGAACCTGCGAACACCATATGAGCACTACACATTATAATACCCTCTGTAAAGTAACGAAAAACTATATAGGTGGGTACTATAATACCTAAAAATAACGACACTGTGAAATACATATTTACAAATTTGATACTAACTGTGATACCCAAATACATACAAAAAGCACATCGTAATAAACTTCGTAAAGCAACGAAAATAACGAAAAACATACAAGATGCACACTATAATACCCTTTGTAAGATAACAAAAATAATGAAAAACATATAACATGCATAATCTGATATTCTTTTTAAGGCAACGAAAATAACCAAAACATATATCGGTATTTGGGTGATGGAAAAAAATATATTAGATAATTAAAATTAACTAAATATTTCATTTTAAGAAATAATTAAATATTTTGATGAGCTGTAATACACAAAATTACTAAAGTACCCTTTTAACCTTATTTAAAAAATATTCTTAATTATTTAAAATGATTTATTCACGTTGAGTTTTTGTATTTGGTTTCGTAAATGAAATTGGTTTTTTTACTATAAAACTTAAAAAAAAAAACCTGGAAAAATATAACTAAAAAATAAATATTTAAATTGTTACCAAACATATCATATACCATTAATTAATACTGAAAAATAAAAAATTAAAACCAAAAGTGAAAAATAAATATCCAAAAATATCTTTTGACTATTTAATCTTTTTCAACTCTAATTTAATTAGGATTCGTTTAATTTTTGTTCTGTTAAAATAAATATCCCCTACTCATTTTTAACTATTGATCAATTAAATCACTAGGATATATAGGTTTTCAAGAGTTTATAGCAATGAGGTGGTTTGAAAATGAAAACACGCGCGTGCTTGCACACAGGCACACACTAATGTGAAATACTAGATCAATTTCCTTCTAAAGCGTAATTTATAGGATAGTTTAAGATTAAGAATGATCAAACGTTCAAATATTTTTTATACTTCTTGCCTTAACACTTATTATCAGACAATCGTTTGGCAATATATATATATATATATATTATATGGGGGAGGGATCATACAAGAACACCCTCTTTTTTAAGGAACAAATGAAACACTTAATGGACCACATATGATGTGGGTTCCACACATTAAAAAATCATATATGATTCAATGGGACCACATACGAAGAGCATTCAGTATGAATAACGAAGGTAAAGTTCATACACTATTCATAATGAATGATACAATGTTCTGTATGAATAACACATCATTCAATATGAATAACATATGACCATTATCTATTAAGATAATTAACCCTTGGGTATAGGGGACACGTGTCGCGTTCTCCTTTCTCATCACGTCCACGATGAAATATGAGTTTTCATTTGAACCTTCCCCTATATATAGGGGACTAATAAAAAAAGAACTGAATAGTTTGTGAAAACTGTAATAACTAATGTGGACAAATCATTTAATATTATTAATGTTATTTACTAAATTAGCATAAATGGTAAATTGGTAAAATTGGGTATCATAGTGGTTACAACAATGGGTATCACAGTCGTTTTCATAATGCATCTTATATGTATTTGTGTATCACACTAAGGGTATCATAATGGTATCACATAATTGTATCACGGTGGATTGTGGACGAAGAGAGGAGTGTTTAACTTACCTAAAATGCCATGTCATTAAAAATTTAATCAAAATCACCAAATTATAAGTTTCCTAATTTAATCATTGATAGGTTAAGATTAGTTGTTACAGTTTTCACAAACTAATCAATTTTTCCTTAAATTGCCCCAATATATATATAGGGTTTGGTTAAGGGGAAAACGCCAAAAAAAAAAAACTGAAGAACACCCTCAGAGACCTCCATTTGGGCGGTATGCACAAATGCATACTTGTACTTTGTAACATGCATTTGTGCGTATGCATTCGCACGAATGCATATATATGCATTTGTGCATATGCACTAATGTATATATATATAATATATATATAATATATATATATATATACCAGCTTCAATCGCTTGTATGAATTTGTGCATACCGTCCAAATGGAGGGCTCCCACGGTCTTTATTTAGTTTTCTCTCCTTTTAGCGTTTTCCCTTGAACGTCCCTCCCCCCCCCCCTCTTTCTCTCTCTCTCTCTCTCTATATATATATATATATATTGTTGGTCCCTAAAGGGTCTACAAAAGTTCAATAAATAGTAAACAGTTTGTAGAAGGGGGGGGGGGGGGTTGAATACAAACACACAGATTTTCGTTTTTAAATGAGTTTATTTATCATAAACAAATTTACAGTTACAAGCGGAATAAGAACAAGGTTAAAACCTATTCTATTGTAACTAAGAAACACTAAGTTTGATGCACAAGAAGAAGAAATAAAGAATAAAGAGGGTTTAGACTAGAAAGACGTATGCATTGAGATGAAGAAGATATCTTCATCTTATTTATACCTATTTGCATTTAATGCAAGACAAAAGGTATGTGCCATGTGTCACACTTGGATAGGAAGCTTGTCCTTGCTAATAAGACAGCCATGTTTTTGGCCGAATATGAACAGTACCATATCAGATATGATGGGGACATAGGAGACAATTCGTACGTCCTTTTCTGACAAGGTATTAGGTTTGACTTTTGTGCATCGAGGATAAGATCAATCTTTAATCTTGTAAAGGAAGCTTCATTTGATCGCTGACTCTGAATCTTCAAGGATGAATCCTCAGTATCGCTGAGGCTTCACAAGACTTCACACTTTTGATTAGATAATCGCTGCTATCGCTGAACCGCTTCAGTTCTCTTAGCTGATTACCTCTTTCTTCAGCTAGCGTCTTCGACTTTCGCTGAATGGTCTTCTGGTGTGATAGCTGATCTTCAGGTCTTCAGAGATAAGCTTGTTGTTCCTTGATCTTCAGCGATCGCTGATGGTAATCAGCGTATGCTATCGCTGAATTTGACAGAAGCTTATACATTGGAATTTCACTAAGTATACAAAAGGAATCATATTCAAATCATCGAGAGGAGTTATGATCAACAATCTCCCCCTATTTGATTATGATTAAGCAACATAGGAAAATTGCTTTAAGAGACTAGTAAGGACTTAGGAAACATTTAAAGTAAAATTTCTAAGTACTAATCTATAAAGTCTTTTTCAGCTAGTCTACTATCTGAATTGAGTTTCATTTATAAGGATATGAAAGTACAATTTTTACAAGTAAATAAGCATAAAGTATATTCACTGATTGAATTTTCAGAGTGAAAAATCAGTGAGTAAAATATAGTTTAAAGAAAATAGAACTTTTATGTTCATTGTCCCTTTTACTGTTTTCAAGGATCTTTTCAGTACTAGGATGGAGTAAAGTACTCTAATTGTATTTCATTAAATATAATCTGAAGAAATTACAGGGAAATGAAATTACAACAATAAAAGTAAAGTACTTGTACACTGAAGGAATATTACAAAGGAAATAGAAATCTATAACTAATCAGAGATATTCTCGTTTCTTTTTTGTAGCTCGTTCTCATAAAGCGTTTTCTGTCGATTCATCAGAGGGGTATCTGACCAGCAGCGCCATAACATGATCTTTATGAGAGACGATGGGGCCTTGCGAATTTCTTCGTTTCTGAAGAGCCCTAAGAATCCTTCATTATCTAAGAATACCATACCAGGTTCAGGTACTGAGATGATTTCATCTTCTTCATATCTTCGGTCTTGAGGGAGAGAGGTACGTAGCATTGAAATATCAGGGATTTCAAGATGACCAAGAATGCTTTGATAATCAAATTTGGTTTCATGCTCATTTTTGGAGCTTGAACCACCTTCAGTAGTTGATCTTTTCTTCTTAGATGACTCAGGGAGAGGGGGAACTTGCACGTGTTGTGACATTCTTTGCAGCAACTGATCCAGTACTCTTTCCACCACATCCTTGAATTTGGATTTGGAACCCTGAATGGCTTCTCTGATTTCTAACCATTCAGTGTATCCATAAATCCTTAAAAACTTGGCTTCTTCTCTCTCAGTTCTGTTTGTCCTTGTCATTCTTACATATACCTTTGGACCACCTCTGTTGGAGTGTCGCCCTTGAATAGTTGCATGAATGATTTTGGCCTCAGATCTTCGAAATTTCAGTCTATCAGTGCACCAGTCAAGCTCTTTGTCTTTCTAAATTGTGGCTTCGGCGGATAGTGCACTTAAAATCTTCTGTTGAGCAAGGATTGGATCTACATTCAAGTTTTCCTGTGCAAGTTCTTTCTGTACAAGAGCTTCAGCGACCCTTTCACTCTTTTTCAATTGTTCCTTGGCCGCCTTGTCTTTAGCAGAGTCTTCCCTGAGTAATTTCCTTGCTAAGGCTAGATCATTCTCAATTTTCTTTGTCTTCTCATCCCTGATATGTTGTGCTTCCAATGCTTGTCCTCCCTCTTCGCTAGACAGAAAGTATAATTCATCTACCATCCTTATTGGTACAACGTCTATGGGTTCAGCTTGAGGCACCCTTCTTCTTCTTGCTTCGAATTCCCTAAGGAATTTTATTCGCCTTTCTTCTTCTACAGGCTCGCTTATGATCGGCTTTTGAACGCGATGCCTGGGAATAAGGCCCTCTTCTTCTTCAGAGTCAGTTTCTATTATGTACATAAACTGCTCTTCAGAAGAAGGTTCCTTCCATGAAGTGGAGTCCTTTGGGGGACGGGGATCACTGAGGGAAGGAGAGGAGGAAAAAGAATTGTCAGAGAGAGGTGTAATATAAGGGATAAGAGGAAGAGATACCTCATTAGTGGTCTCCCCCTCAGATAATGGGATGGTGGCATCCAGATTTACCACCTCTTTTCCTTTGCCTGAGGGACCGGATTGTCCCTGAGAGGGATGTTGTCCGTCCCCCAAAGGCTCTTGATGAGAGACTCCAGGCCTAGACATTCTGAAGTGCTCTAAGGCACTTCCAATGTCATCGTCATCTTCATCATCATCCATTCCCCCATAATGAGGGATGGGATCTTCTTCTACATCCTCTTCCTCAGCATCATCATGTTCATCAGCTTCAGCAGTCAACCCTTCAGGGAGGGATGATCCCGTTCGCTGGATGTAAGGAGAGATATTTTCTCCAGGGAACCTTTGGTTGTGCTCTGCAATGAGTTCATCTGCAAACTCTTTGGCACATCTCTCCCCCTCGATGTTATCAGGAGGTAGACAATGCACCATCAGAGTGCGAACGTTGGTCTGAATGTCCTTGAGCTTTGTATCATTATCCTGAAGCGTAGTCTGATCAGCAGCATTGAAGGAGGAACTAGCCTCAGAGAGCTTGGTGAGCATCTGCATCATATCGGATTGAGTCTTCTGAATAGACTCTAGGACGTTCGCTTGAGCAGCGATCTTCTGCTCCAAGCTGGACAGGTTCTGGTGAAGGACCCTGTTGTCTTCCTTCAGAGAGAAAACATCACAGATGAGGTTGCCGACGTTAGTCTTGATCGCTGGTGTCCCAACGACCTGATGGAAGATGAGTTCAGCTGAAGTCTGAAGGTTGTCAACCCTAGCCCTGGTGAGAGCATATTCCCTGACCAGATAGTCAACAGCAGGGAATGTAGGACTGGGAAGGACAATAGGAGGGAGTTTAGTGATGGGAGTGGGAAGCTTGGGAGCTGCCATCTCTGTTTTGACCTCTCTGAGCTTTGAAGCACTAGGAGGGCCCTGAGGAGATTTCCCCATCTCCTTGCTGAGCGGAGAAGTGCTGGTGGTGGTGGTTGTTGTCGCTGTCGCTGAGGTAAAGAGAGAAGCGACACCTGATGATGACATAGACAAAGATGCCAAAAACACATCTGGATTAGAAGATGGATGAAAAAATTTATTTTTCTCCTTGAGAGTATCATGAGGATTACTCTCAGGGACTACATTTGCAGAGGTAGTGTCTTTAGGATCACTAACCAGTGTCTTAGAGTATCTGAGAGAGACACTCTGAGGTCCTTTTAAATTGACCTTCCAAAACTCAGATTGCCTAAACAATATTGAGGTTTGGACTGCATGCATTTCAGCATTATCAGGGATAGGGACAACTATCGCTGAGTCATGTGCTGATGTAAGGACCAAATAAGAGGAGATAGAAGGATGTAAGAAGGTTGTGAAAGTAGTACCTGATCCAGCTTCAGCAGAGTTGTCTAAAACACCCTCAGTGACCGGAGTCGCTGATGATGGAGGTAGTGCTGATGAAGCAACAACGGATGAAAAGACCGTTGAAGTGGCTGTGGCTGCTTTTGGTGTTGGTAGTACACCGAAATCAGAGAGAGTGGTCTTTTGAGAGACCATCTTCTTTAGCTTTTTGGTGGCGATGGTCTTTTTATGACCATCGGTTGGTTGCTTCCTCTTTGCAGTAGCAGTGTCCTGGGTACTCGCTGTTGGGATGGGCAGCGAGGTAGATACTGAAAGAGGGGCTTCAAATTCAACATGTAGGGCGTGAAAGGAGCATCACTTGGACGTTCCTCTATGTCCAGGGACTTCATCCCCACCATGGAGAAGGAGTGGTCACCGACCTTCGGGTAGTCTTCCCCAAAGGCAACTTCCATTATTGTTGCGAAGAAACGTGGGTAGGGGATGACGGGATGTCGGGTAGCAGCGTTGATGCGACTGACCATATCGCTGACGATATAGTCAGCGTAGTTGAGGTTGTGGCCGGTGCAGAGAGAGTAGGAGAGATCCTGAAAGTGCTTGCTCGCTTGGTCATGCGAGCCAATCTTCGACCCAAGGCATTGGATTACCTGAGTAAAGATGTATTGCCAGCGAGCAGGCAATCTCTTCTTTTCTACCTTCGAGCCCACCGTCTTCAGCGATGGATTCTGCGAAGCATAGCCAATAGAATCCAAGAATGCGTCGATCTGCATCTTGGTAGGTTCAGCGCCCCATTGCGCATTCTTGGCGCGGGTAGGGAGACGAAGAGCCTTCCTCACAAAGCCAGCAGTGAAGGAGAAGTAACCAAGATCTGGAATCTTGAAGCCGATAGCAGAGAGCACGGTCCCCTTGTCCGTGGTGAGCGTGGTACAGTGAGCTGTGTACCAGAGAGCTTGAAGATGAGAAGAGATGCCCATAGGGTTGTGGACAAACGCGTACATCAACGGGCATGCCTTGATGAAGGTAGCTCCTTCATTGAAGTGAGGGCGATCAGCGGGTATGTTAACCAATGCAATGTAATTGCATGACTTGAAGACATCTTTCTCCATTGGGCAGTGGCAGGTTGGTGCAGCGACCAGAGTGTTGTCATTAGTTGCAACAGCAGGGGTTTCAGTAGTCTTCCTTACAGAGGCCATATCTTTAGGAAAAATGGGAATTAAGAGTTTGGTATTATACATAAATGTATAAACCAGAGTTTGGTATTAAGAGTACCAAATGAAAGATTCAAAGAAACAAGTATTTTGATGAACGAGATCAAAATGCTTGTGATAAAAACAATAATATAGAAGATATTTTTAGAAAAGGTAGAAGATAAATAAAAATGGATAAAACATTTTAAGAAGAAAGTCTTCTGTTCTAAGGAAAGAACTTAGAACAGGGTTTTGAAAATAGAAGAGTTTTTGAGTTTTAATCCAGATTAATTTTATTTTCTTCCTAAAAATATGTTTTTATTGCATTTTTTAGAAGATTAAAAGAAATGTGAAACAAGATGTTTCCAGTTTTAAGTAAAGGTTTAGATCAAACCTTAGGTGATTTCGAGAAGGAAAAATGCACAAGTGCGTGTTCTTGGTGTTCTTGAGAAAGCTTGAAGATACGAAGGTTCTTTTGCCTTTTGGAGAGTTATGAAAGCGTAAAGAAGCAAATGAGGCAAAAGATTTGCTTAAATAGCAAGAGGAGAGAGAAAGAAAGGATTGCTAAATGACGGTTTTAGCTTTTTGAAAAAGAAATGATGACCTGGCGCACGTTCCAAGAAAGGAGTTGGAATGGAAACGTCGCGGTCCGTCGTGTGTCAGAAAAAGGTCTGGCGTGTCCTTTTCTCATTTTTAAAAGATTATAATGATAATTATCCATAAGGAAGGTTTATCATTATTAATTTAAAAAAAAATCTTCATCACTGATAATAAAGGATTGTCAGTGAAGAGTTTTAATTTCAGAGATTCATTCTTTGATGAGAAAAGATATCAAAGAGTGATAAGGGTTAGAAGATAATACGTAAGGAGATGGCCCAGGTATCGCTGAATCAGAGTTCAGCGAATGGGAAGTTTGAAAACTTTATTTGTATCGCTGATAAGTAGATTGAATCTAGTTTCATCAAGAGGCTTGGTGAAAATATCAGCGAGCTGATATTCAGTGGGTACAAAATGAAGCTTAACTTTACCATTCATCACATGATCTTTGATAAAGTGATATCGGATCTCAATGTGTTTGGTTTTGGAGTGAAGTACAGGATTGTTAGCAATGGCGATAACACTAGTACTATCACAATAAATAGGAATTTTAGAGAGCTTGAGATCGTAGTCTCTAAGTTGATTTCTCATCCAAAGGATTTGAGCACAACAACTACCAGCGGCTACATATTCAGCTTCAGCAGTGGAGGTGGACACTGAGTTTTGCTTTTTGCTTGTCCAACTATTTAACTTTCCACCTAGTAGCTGACACCCACCAGTGGTGCTCTTTCTATCTATCTTACAACCTGCAAAGTCACTGTCAGGATAACCAATAAGATCAAATCCTGAGCCTTTGGGATACCAAAGACCTAGATTTGGAGTTCCTTTCAGGTATCTGAAGATTCGTTTTATAGCGATTAGATGGGATTCCTTCAGTTCAGCTTGATACCGAGCGTAGAGACATGTAGAATACATGATGTCAGGTCTACTCGCTGTAAGATAAAACAGAGATTCAATCATCCCTCGATAGGCAGTGACATTGACTGGTTTCCCATTGGGATCCTTGTTCAAAGTCAGAGGAGGCGCCATAGGGGTCCTCATCGCTGAGCATTGATTCATGTTGAATTTATTCAGCGTGTCTTTAACATATTTGCGTTGACAAATAAAGATTCCTTTGTCAGATTGCTTAATCTACAAACCTAGAAAATACGTTAGTTCACCTATCATACTCATTTTATATTGCTTTTGCATTCTTGCAGCGAAACGAGTACACAATTTGGGTCTTGTGGAACCAAAGATAATGTCATCGACATATATCTGAGCGAGAATGATATGACCTTTATATTTTCGTAAAAACAGGGTTTGGTCAATTTTTCCACGAACAAATTTTTCTTTAAGAAGAAATTTAGAAAGGGTATCATACCAAGCTCTAGGAGCTTGTTTTAACCCGTAAAGAGCTTTTTCAAGTTTGAAAACATAACCAGGATGGTTAGGGTCTGAGAAACCAGGGGGTTGTTCAACATAAACTTCCTCGCTGAGTTTTCCATTTAGAAAAGCACTTTTAACATCCATTTGAAAAACTTTGAAGTCCTTATGGGCAGCATAAGCTAAAAAGAGTCTTATGGCTTCTAAACGAGCAACAGGTGCAAAGGTCTCATCATAGTCAATTTCTTCTTCCTGTCTATAACCTTGAGCAACAACTCTAGCCTTATTGCGAATTATAGTCCCGTTTTCATCTAGCTTATTTCTGAAAACCCATTTGGTTCCTATGACAGTTTTATCAGAAGGTCTAGGAACAAGATTCCAAACTTTATTTCTACAAAATTCAGTTAGTTTTTCATGCATAGCTGAAACCCAGCTAGGATCAGAGATAGCTTGATCTATCTTCTTAGGTTCAGAGAGAGAAATGAAGTTAACATAAAGACAGATATTACCTGTTCCTCTACGTGTTTTGATACCTGCATTGGGATCACCAATAATTTGATTTATTGGGTGATTTGCGATCCATTCTTTGAGAAATTTGGAGATTGAGGAGAGAGATCAAGATCAACAGCAGATTCAGCGATTTGTTCTTCAGTTTCTGGAATAGGACTTGTTGTTTCAGCAACAGGTACTTCATTTAGAATCAATTCAGGAGATTGATTTTCAGACGTAGTTTGGTTGTTCACAGAGGAATTTCCAAGAGAGGAATCAGCAATAGGAATCTGATTTAGAGGAGTAACATTCATCCCTGAAGATGGATTATTGTCACTTGAAGGATTTACAGGGATTTCGTCATATATGCTTCAGCAGGAGGTTGATTGCTGAAATACGTTTCAGGTTCCCCATAATGAGATCTCATCCAAGCATTCAATTCTTCATCATCATCATGAGTATGAGAAGTATGAATGGGACGAGATTCATCAAAGTTGACGTGCATGGATTCTTCAACATGTTGTCTTCGTTTGTTGAAGACTCTGAAGGACTAAGATACAGAGGAGTATCCAAGAAATATACCATCGTCAGCTTTTGGATCAAATTTACCCAAATGATCTCTGTCATTCAGAATGTAACATCTACATCCAAATATATGGAAATATTTTAGAGTAGGTCTTCTCCCATGAAACAATTCATAGGGGGTCTTCTTAAATCGCTTAACTATCAGGGATCGATTTTGAGTGAAGCACGCTGTGTTGACTGCTTCAGCCCAGAACTAAGTAGGTAGATGCGATTCGCTGAGCATAAAGCGAGCCGCTTCAATGATAGTTCGATTTCTTCTTTCAGCAACACCATTTTGCTGAGGTGTTCTTACTGAGGAAAAGTTGTGAGATATGCCTTTTTCTTCAAAGAAGTTCACCAGAGTGCTGTTTTTGAATTCAGTACCATGATCACTTCTTATGGAACGAACAATTAGATTGTTTAGAACTTCCATCCTTTTGATAAAAGAAATTATCATTTCAGGGGTATCACTTTTGGATCGAAGGAAGAACACCCATGTGTATCTGGAGTATTCATCAACAATCACCAAAGTATATTTTTTCCAGAAATAGATTAGACATTGACAGGTCCAAATAGATCCATATGGAGTAGCTGAAGTGGAGCAGTCACTGAAGAAATTTGTTTTGACCTGAAGGAGGCTTTTGTCAGCTTTCCCTTTTCACACGCTGAACAAAGAGATTCTTTTGTAAAGGTATTATTTGGGAGGTCTCTGACTAGATCTTTTTTAGACAATTCATTTATTGTCTTAAAGTTGAGGTGAGAGAGTCTTTTATGCCATAACCAGTTTATGTCAGTGGATGCTTTAGAGATAAAGCACATGTTCTCACAGTGAGAACTATTCATATTTATGACATACACATTTTCCACTCTTTTGCCTGTTAAGGCAAGCTTATCATTTCCGTCAGTGACAACACATCTATTCTTTAAGAATAGAACTTTGAAGTCTTTGTCACATAACTGACTAACGCTCAAAAGATTGTTCTTTAGTCCCTCAACGTAGGAAACACGAGAAAACGATGTGGCTCCGTTGGATAGAATTCCATAACCTTTAGTGTACCCTTTGCCATTTCCACCAAAGGTCACTGATGGACCAACTTCTTCTTTGTAATCAGAGAGCAGAGATTTTCTACCAGTCATATGCCTTGAGCATCCGCTATCAAGATACCATATATCTTTGGCACTCTGCATACAACAAAAGATTAATTGTTTAAAGGTACCCATACTACTATGGGTCCTGCTTGGTTAGATAGAGGATTGGCGGAGGAGCTACTAGCTGAAGAACTCTCTTAAGTGGATATCTTCACCTTTGGTGGTTTTGCAACCTTGGTGGATTTCACTCTCGCTGATTTATCAGCTTGAGCTACTTTCTTTCCATGAGCTAGTTTATCAGCTCTAGTAGCGTTAGGACATTTACTTGCAATGTGGATGGTTTCACCACAGTGATAGCACTTCCTATATTTAAAGGGTTTGGAATTCAGAGAGAAAGCAGGAACTTTTTCAGGGATAGGACCAAGAATTCCTTTATCCATAGTCCTTGGAGGTATAACAACTTTTTCAGGGGTAGGAGTGAGATCGATCTTAATTCTAGGGGTTGGTCTCTGAGAAAAGTCAGAGCCCTTCTTCCCAGATTTAGACTTTCTCTCTAAGGATTTCTTGTTCCTATTTTGAGCGATTTTATTCTTAGGAACTTGGTCAAGAAACTCGTTCTTGATCACTTTCTTAGAATTTATCACCGGCAACTTTTCCTTAATAGAAGAGGAAGAAGTTGAAGAAGAAGGATCAGGGATAGAAGAGACAAACATTCCAAATTTGAGCATGGAACGATCATTCTCTGATTCTTCCTTTTCAGGGTTATAGCCTAACCCACTTCTTATTTTCATAGAAATTTGGGCATTGATGATCTTATTGACTTTATCAGAAGCCTTACACCATCCTTCGATGGTTGCTTTTTCACTTGAGATCAGCGATAGCCTTTACCCTATCAGTGATGGCTTGCTGCTTCTCGATGCTTATGGTTTGATTTGCAAAGACTTGGTCCTTGAGAGTTTCCTCAATTTTAGAAAGTTCTTTGATTCTTATATGGCAATTTTTTAATTGCTCAGATAAATCATTGTTAATTTTCTCGGCCTTAATCTTTCCATTTAAAGCATTATAAAAATCAACAGTCATAGCATCAAGAGCTGACAAGTTATCGCTTTCAGAGAGTAAAGAGATAGAAGGAATAGTTACCTGAGTAGAAGGAGACTTAGAGGAAGAAGTTTCAGTAGCTTCTTCAGCGTCGTCTATTCTTGCCATTAGACAGAGAAAGGCAAGATCTTCTTCTTCAGAACCAGATTCTTCAGAGGTCTTGGCCCAGTCTTTTGCCTTTTTGTTGGTATTTCTTCAGATCCTTGTATTTGTTTTTCAATTTCAAATACTTCTCCTTTTTATCAGAGGTCTGGGAGGTGGTAGGAGCTGCAACTTTCTTTGATCTACATTCACTAGCAAAGTGACCCTTTCGCTGACAGTTGAAGCATATAGCTGAGGCTTTCTGAGCGGGCAATGACTTTTGCTTTTTAGAGTCAGAGAGATTTGAAGGTTTTCGAAAGTTGCTCTTTCTAGCGAATCTTTTAAAATTATTTATTAAGAGAGCTAGAGAGTTATCAAACTTAGAGATGTCAGCATCAGTGAGTTGATCTTCTGAATCAGTTTGACCTAATTCGGTGATGGAGGTAATAGTGGAAGAAGAAACATTTTTAGGAGGAGTTGCCTCTGAAGTCACAAGTGCCAAAGAAGTACTTTTGGCACCTTTGAGTTCATTTATGAGGTTCTTCCTTAAGTTGAGATTGTTCCTCATTTAAGAGCATTCCATATAAAGCACTTAAGGACAGAGTCTCAAGATTCTTTGACAGTTTTAGACATGTAGTGTACACTGCCCATTGATCGGGTAGTGCCTCCATGAATTTGGTCAGTATTTCAGCGTTAGAGTATACTCTGTTTACTGATTTAAGATCAATCAATAAACAGTTGAAACGCTGGTGAATTTGAGAAAGAGATTCACCTTTATGATACATAAAACTCTCATATTGTCTTACAAGGTTTATGCACCTGGTGACTTGTACTTCAGAGGTTCCTTCATATTGGATACATAGAGTATCCTACATGGCTTTAGAAGTTCTCATTTTCATAACAGAATGATAAACTTCATCTGGTAAAGACATTGCTATTATAGATCTAGCTTTTGAGTCAATAGCAATTTTTTTCTTATCTTCTTCAGTCCATCGATTAGGAGTTTTAATGATACTCCTTTCAGGGATGGCTGGAGTAGTAGTGGTGGCAGGAACACCAGCTACAATAGTTGTAGGAACGAATGGTCCGTTTTCTAGATAGTAGGGGATCTTTAGGTCAGATCCTTCTAGACACAGAGACATTCTTTCCTTCCATAATGGAAAATTATCATGGCTAAATCTTGGAGGTTTAGCTAAAGATCCATTATCATTGTAGTTCGTATTAGGGTTTGTCATTTTAAAATAGTTTATAAGAAAAATATTTTAAGGATAAAAGAAGCAGACACCGCTTGTTGGTCCCTAAAGGGTCTACAAGAGTTCAATAAATAGTAAACAGTTTGTAGAAGGGGGGGGGGGGGTTGAATACAAACACACAGATTTTCGTTTTTAAATGAATTTATTTATCATAAACAAATTTACAGTTACAAGCGAAATAAGAACAAGGTTAAAACCTATTCTATTGTAACTAAGAAACACTAAGTTTGATGCACAAGAAGAAGAAAGAAATAATAAAGAGGGTTTAGACTAGAAAGACGTATGCATTGAGATGAAGAAGATATCTTCATCTTATTTATACTCGTTTGCATTTAATGCAAGACAAAAGGTATGTGCCACGTGTCAAGCTTGGATAGGAAGCTTGTCCTTGCTAATAAGACAACCATGTTTTTGGCCGAATATGAATAGTACCATATCAGATATGATGGGGACATAAGAGACAATTCGTACGTCTTTTTCTGACAAGGTATTAGGTTTGACTTTTGTGCATCGAGGATAAGATCAATCTTTAATCTTGTAAAAGAAGCTTCATTTGATCACAGACTCTAAATCTTCAAGGATGTATCTTCAGTATCGTTGAGGCTTCACAAGACTTCACACTTTTGATTAGATAATCGCTGCTATCGCTGAACCGCTTCAGTTCACTTAGCTGATTATCTCTTTCTTCAGCTAGGGTCTTCGACTTTCGCTGAATGGTCTTCTGGTGTGATAGCTGATCTTCAGGTCTTCAGAGATAAGCTTGTTATTCCTTGATCTTCAGCGATCGCTGATGGTAATCAGCGTATGCTATAGCTGAATTTGACAGAATCTTATACATTGGAATTTCACAAAGTATACAAAAGGAATCATATTCAAATCATCGAGAGGAGTTATGATCAACATATATATATATATATATATCCAAAACTTCATTTAACACATCCTTCAAATCAGATGCATATGTGCATTTGATTTACTTAAATTCAAATAAAATCTCAAGCTCTCTTTTTGTTCATGAAATTCAAAGGATGTCAAAGGAATTGGAATGATCAATTTTTTTAACCAAATTCAAATTCCTTTGTTTTCTTCAGATATTGAAAGCATAGGAATCTTTTGAATTCCATGAACTAACAAAAATTAATGATTTCAACATTCCTCGGCATAAGTTAAGAAATTGAATTACGTCCCTTTGTATCCAATTTAAGCAACACCACGCAACCCCTGCTCTAACCTCGACCGTGCTACTATTGTCATTGTCACACCCCACCCTTAACCTCCACCCACCATTACACCACTGTCACAAATGACGCCCACCCGACCTTACTCCAAACCTAACACGCCCAACCCACCACTAAATACGATGCCACTACTGTCAGTTGCCACTATTCCCACCCCGCCATCCGACCACCATGCAACTACTATCGTCATGACAACCACTTACCACGTTACCAACCAACCCACCACAACCCACTAACCATCGTACCACTACTTTTGTAATCATAGGTACCCACACCACCTACGTTACCAACTGAAATGCCCTATTTCCACAACTTCAGGTGTTATCACCAACTATCTTTCTTTCCCTTTTCCATTGCATGTATGTGAACTAAAAACTTATTATAACTTACTACTTGTGAGGTCCGATTCAACAAGATTAAAGAACTACAAATCATTGAGTCGAATGTTTTATTGATGAAAGCTTTAAAGAACTACAAACGTGAATGTACTTTAGACGACTCTCATTAATGAATCCTCTACCCGAGACTCCTTTAGATAGTATGTGTCTATTACATGGTAAGCCCAAGCCCATAAGATCAAAACACAATATATAATATTATATTCAATTCTTTCCTTCTTTATAAAACTATCCTAACTTAGGATATTTGATCCTAGCACTACTTCATTAGATCGATACAATAACATCATGATTTTACATTTACGGAAGCATTCTAACAATAGCTTAACAACCTAATACATATACCTGCTATTTCATGAGCTATAACTAATAATGTGGTTCCTTCATGTCTTACTTTGATTTTACCTATGATATATATATGGAATTCGTAAGCTTTAAGCTTAATAGGCAGTTATGGTTTCATGATGAAATCATCTTTTATAAATTTTTTTGCGTTAATAACAATTCAATACACTTATTATTTTAAATTATATATATTATAATTAAATAAATTAAAGAGTGAATTACACCGGTGGTCCCTATGGTTTGTTTAAATTTTGGATTTGGTCTCTAAAACAAACTATCTACACTGGTGGTCCCTAACTTTTAATTTTCATTGCATCGATGGTCCCTCCACTTAACAATGTTAGTTAGCAACTATTAGAAAGGACTAACGTGTCTTTGAACAAACTATAGGGAGGGCCCAGTATAATCTACTCTAAAATTTAATTTAATTTGCCCTTTTTAATAAATTTATTAAAAAATCATTTTATATATCCAATTATAAATCAAATTTATTAATTGTTTTATATGTTATTTAAATATCCAATTATAAAATTCAGATTTATAATTTTTTAACACTAATTTTTTTTTGAATTTATCTTGATCTTTTTTTAACTTTTTTTCTTTTAATTGTTTAATATATTTTTTATATCAAATTTCTTGATTTTCATTTTTTTTTTTGAATTTTTCTTATTAAAAAATATTTGAGTAAACTACGATTTTGGTCCCTGTGGTTTAAATACTTCTTTTTTGGTCCCTGTGGTTTCATTTTGCTTTCGTTTTAATCCTTATATCTAACAGAGTTAACGGAATTGTTAAAAAAGTTTTAAAACTTTACACATTTAGTCTTTGTGTTATATAAATTTTAAATATTTAATCCTAAATTTCATTTATTATATTACTAACTATAATTTGGCATTCATATATATTATATCATTTTTGTTTTTGTTTCTTTAATATATTTTAAAACAATATACATGTTATTTTTTATACATATTTTGATACTTTTTTTATATACTTATAATAATTAAAAATAAATAACTTTTTAAATATTTTAATTAATAACTCTTTTTATTATTTAGTCAAAGGTTTTTTTTAAACAAAGAGATATCTTGGTTTCAATTGTTTATTATTTTTTTAAAAACGGTTGATTTTTTTATTAATTTTAAAAACAAAACTGATTGGTTTAAAACCAGACAAATTGCGAATCATTACAATTATTGATAAATAAGTGATATATTTTTTCAAAATTTTATATTTATTTTAAATTATTATTTGAAAAAGTTTTAAATAGAATTCGAGAAAAAAATAGTTTTATTTATATTTAATCGGTTGTTTTTATTAAATGCATTTTTTCAGATGATAATTTAAAATAAATATAAAACTTTAAAAAAATATATCACTTATTTATTAATAATTTTAATGTTTCGTAATTTTTTTTTCTCATTTTAAACCAAACTGTTTT
Source organism: Silybum marianum (assembly GCA_036898165.1). Taxonomy (NCBI): domain Eukaryota; kingdom Viridiplantae; phylum Streptophyta; class Magnoliopsida; order Asterales; family Asteraceae; genus Silybum; species Silybum marianum. The sequence continues at coordinate 4,333,400 of CM072540.1, read as the reverse complement.
TAAAAGAAATTTAATAAAAATATCAACCGCTTGTAAATAAATAAATAAAACTTCGATTAAATAATAAAAAGATTTATTAATTCAAATGATAATTTAAAATAAATATAAAACTTTAAAAAAAATATCATTTATTTGTCAATAATTTTAATGATTCGTAGTTTTTTCTCATTTTAAACCAATCAGTTTTTTTTAAAAATCAATTGATTTTAAATAAATAATAAAACTTTGATTAAATATTAAAAAAAGTTATTAATTAAAATATTTAAATGTTATTTATTTTTAGTAATTATAAGTATACAAAAAAAGTATCAAAATATATATATAAAAAGTTGCATATATATTGTTTTAAAATATATTAAAGAAGGAAAAACAAAAATGATATAATACATATATAAGTGCCAAATTATAGTTAGTAATATAATAAATGAAATTTAGGATTAAATATTTAAAATGTATATAACACAAGGACTAAATATGTATATTTTTAAAACTTTTTTAACAGCTCTGTTAACTCTGTTAGATGTAAGGACTAAAATGGAAACAAAATGAAACCATAGGGACTAAAAAAGACGTTTTTAAACTACAGGGACAAAAATAGTTATAAATGGTAAATCACAAGGACCAATTATGAATCAAATTTATTAATTGTTTTATATATTATTTATATATCCAATTATAAACTTCAGATTTATAATTTTTTAACACTAATTTTTTTTGAATTTCCTTGATATTTTTTTAACTTTTTTTTTAATTGGTTAATATATTTTTTATATCAAATTTCTTGATTCTCATTTTCTTTTTGTGAATTTTTCTTATTAAAAAATATTTTACATATTTAATCACAAATCAAATTTTTTAAAATAAAATACATATTAACTAAAAATATTCATATATATTCAAAAACTATTTTATTAACAGAAAAAACTAGCTCTAAAAAATCTTAAGTTTACAAAAACAAAAAAAATCAAGATAAATTAACATATCTTTGAAGTTGAAAATCGTAATATGTGAATTTTTTTAATAAAATTCGGTTAGCGTGAGATTATTAAAATAACAACAAGAGAATTGAAACAAAAGGACAAAATAAAATAAAATCACTAATAATTAAATAGATTGCCGTTAAAAAATTTATTTTATATAAAAGTATATCAATAAATAAAATAATAACAAAGTGATAAATTTTTTATATATAAATAATCTCACGTAAAACGAATTTTATTTTCAATATTTTGCTTACATATTTCAATTTTCACCCAAAAGATATGTAAATTTATCTTGATTTCTTTTGTTTTTGTAAACTTGAGATTTTTGGCGCTAACTTTTAAGTGTGAATAGATAGTTTTTAAATTTATGTAAAGATTTTTATTTCATATGTATTTTATTTTAAGTAATTTGATTTGTGATTGGATGCATAAAATATTTTTTAACAAGTCACAAAAAAATGAAAATCAAGAAATTTGATATAAAAAAATTAATGAGACAATTAAAAAAAATTTAAAAAAAATCACAAAGTAAATCAAATAAACTCACAAAAAATAGCGTTGAAAATTTATAAATCTCAAGTTTATAATTGGATATATAAAACAATTAAGAAATTTTATTTATAATTAGATATATAAAATATTTTTTTAATAAAAAATATTAAAAAGGGTTAATAAAATTAAATTTTAGAGTAGATTACATTTTTGGTCCATATAGTATGTTCAAAGACCGGTTAGTCCTTCTTAACGGTTGCTAACTAACTTTGTTAAGTGGAGGGACCATGGGTGAAATGCAAATGAAAAGTTAGGGACTACCAGTGTACATAGTTTGTTTTAGGAACCAAATCCAAAATTTAAACAAACCACAGGGACCACCGGTGTAATTCACTGTAAATTATAATAAATTCTATATATTAATTAATTTCATTTCCATAATTAATCAGATGTTTTTTTCTTTGTTTTCACCAGACATTTTCTAAATATTTGAATTATTTTGTTTTCATTGATATCAATATTTGATATCAAAATTCTAACTTTTGTATCCGAACTAAATATCTCTATACCAAATAAAACATCTTAAATTGTCGATAGGATATCAACAAATTAAAAATCATATTAAAGCTTTAAGATACCTAAATGAATATAATCTTGTTTTTATTGTAAAATTGAGTATGGGGTGCTATAATTCTTCCATTCTTTTAAGAATTTCGTCTTTGAAATTGAATCCTACTTTAACAGTTATGGCGCTCTTATTTGTCCTTTCTTATATTTCCGATATATTATAATTTCAATTTACTAACACCAAAGATATTACCTTGGTTCCTCACTTTCTCAAATTAGAAACACCACATAGTTAATTATAATACTTCTAACTTTTTTCATTTTTTCTTGCTTCTTTACTTGATGTTAATAACTATCTAAGTATCCTCGTATATTCTGTTAAAATCCTTTCTGATAACATCACATCACAATTACTAAATGTTGTTCTATTTGTATCTCGTATATATATATATACATATATATACACACACACATATCATAGGGCAACAGTTTCGACAAACATGTAAATTTCCCAAAAACAATGATCAATCTATGAATGTATGAAGAACAACAATGAGAGAAAAGTCAATGCAGTAGAGAGAAAGTCAAATGTCATATATCTCACATTAAGCATTTATGGAAAGTTACAAAGAAAATGGGTATCTATACCCTTACATCAAAGTCAAACAAGGTACATGCAAAGCTTGAATACAATTAAGTTTTAGTTCCTAACATTCTCTCCATTCGGATTCAAGCTTTGGAAAATGAAAATCCTTTGTATAAACCTCACGCAATCCTTCTTCCAAGTTCCTGGCAATCATCCTGAGCGTCAGACGATCGTTAACCATATTCAACCCCCTTGTAAGCGTAAACCTTGTCGTTTCATTAATCTTTTCTTAATCAGAGCTCTGTTATCATTCATCAACTTATTTTCTAGCTACATTCTGATTAGCTTCAAAGTTTCGTCAAAAAACTTGGCAACTTCTGAAAAAGACATAAATCTTTCTTCACCATGTTGGTCTCTATAAGCAATACCAAGTTTTGGAGATTCAATCAGGAAGAACAGTGGAATCCTTTAGCCGTTGCATTAGTTAGGATTGGCTTCAACAAATTGATCTTTCTCATATCATTCTTCAAGCCAATCTGAAAGTCAATCAGCGCCAGATACTTCAAGCACGACCTCAGAAACCTCTTGACTGACTCATAATCAATGATTGAATCTCTTGGATGTAGAGCTGAATTCTTGAAGTACTCATACAGAAACTGCATATCCCGTATATGCAGCTGTGGGAAATCTGCTTCGGTGAACCAATACTCTTGTCATATTCTTTCTACTCACTTTAAAAGATGCATAATCAAACTCCAAAATTTTGGCAAAAGATATCTCCATGATGTCCCTAATTTCACTGTTAGAATAGACATACTCCTTCTCTTGAGCTTTAAGCCACATACGCCTGTAGAGAAACTTTGTTCTAGTATTAGCTCTCCTTATACCCACATCTTTTCTTGACCAAGATCCCTCAAAATACGAACATATATATTACTGTACATATCTTCAAGATAAGGAACCTTTAGTTGAAGCCTTTTGTACTAGGTTACCTTTGTTCTTTCTTTAAGAGTCATAATTTGCTTTTGAGTACTAGAACTTTCACCGGTTTCATGTTGAGGTTGAGAAGGTTGATAATGAGATTCATCGAGTTAAATTAGACTACGTGAGAATCTGGGCACGGATGTGCTCGGAACACTTGTAGTTGGAACTTGACGTTGAGATGAAGTTGCGATCACTTCAACTTCAAAGGCTTGAAAGTCAGAAGTACTTTCATCAATTGAATCTTCTCTTGTATGTTCACCCAAGTAGTCATACGTCTCATACTCCATTGTATAACCCAAGAACTCATTATACACCATATCTATTATTCTTGCCACTTTGTTTTCAATTTCATGCATAGTAAGATCTTCCAAATCCTCCAACTTTTCAACCATCGGTGCATACAAAACTATCTGTCTATCGTCAACATCTACTTGCCTTTCATCTATATCCGCAGCAACTCCCAAATTTTGCTCAAACTGTTGTTCAACATGTTCTTCCTCTTCTAACTGAGCATCTTCTTCTACATTTTGCTCAACATGTTGTTCATCAGTTATTGTTGGGATGTCATACAAATCAAACGTCTTAGACATTCTCTGTCTTTTGTTCTCCCCGTCAGGGTGATCAGAATTATCCTGATCATCATGCTTTCGTTTGTGAGAAGTGTCCTGAGCTCGACAAGTAGACTCTAAGACAATCATGCGCTCATTCACCTTATTTAAAGATTCTTGAAGTGCCTTTACAGAAGTGATGATAGTTGCATCAACCATAGAAAAACCACTGACCATTTCATCATGAACAACAACTTCCAACTTCAGAGATTCAACATCTGGTTTACGTTGGGCATCTCCTTCATGAATACGTTTTAGAATATCAACCAAGTCAGTTTGATTAGATTTGAGCCTTTGTTTAGATAACAGTTTGGCCAAAAGTAGATTTTGTAGTTTCTCGATAGATGGATCATACAGTTACTAAGATGAAGCAACTGATGGAGTTGAAGTTGGTTCGGCGTTCAGGATCTTCCACAATTATGTCTTTGCCCTTAAGTAGCCTCTGTACTGCATTAAGTTGTAACGTGAAAGCCTCTTGAACAACCTTTAGGGCGCCGTCCAAATATTCCCTTTACACGAAGTCGGGTAAGATAAATCCTGGGCCACTTAGGCTTCCAATTGTCATAACAGTTGAAACTGTCGGAACTACGCTTAGTGTTGGCGTGATGATAGCACTACTAGGATTTTTATCTAATCCTAGGATGAGATCAACTGGTCATCCTCCTATAGGTGTTCCGGAGTGTCACAAAGTACTGCAATAGGAGTTATAGACATTCCTAAGTCTTGTGTTCCTACCGAATAATATGAACATAAAAATTGATCTAGACTCATTCGTGCACTGGAAGAAGTCGTGAACCGAGGCAGTTGTTCACTTCTTTCAATATTCATGTTTTCCGATTGAGAACTGAATAGACTTTGTGCTAAATCCCCGTTTGAAACTGAAATAGTTTTTTGTTGAGAAGAAACTGAGTGGATGGGAGAGGTGTGCAAATGCGTCTCAAGGTCCAAGACGGCTTGTTCAATACTGAGGTAAACGTATAACCTCTGATGTGGCAACCCAACAGAAGTAAACGGTTTAGATAGAACCTCTATGTTCTTCTGGTTCTGTCCCATATCCCTCCCCATATTCTTTTGGCATCCCTTCTGTTTGAATCCAAATCTTGTTTTACACTCAATACAAATTGATTATAGTAGATATAACGAATAGTAAGCAGAAGCAGTTTTAATAATCAACAAGTAAACTAGAATTGTTTAATTGAAGGATTAAACAGATCCAAACAGCACAACAGATATTTGTATTTCACTCAAATATTGATTGATTACAGTAAGGATCAATACAAAGATGTCACTCTAGTTCTCTCCAAATCAATCAACTTTTATCTATGAAGTGCACTCCACTATTTATACTAGTCCTAAGTACACAAGTCAAGGAACTAGCCTATTACAAGATAACACGTAGGAGGAATCTTCTAACAGAATTTTTTAGGCGGTTATCTAAGTAATTCACCACGTGCAGTAATAGTTCAAGTGTACCTAGAGATGACTTTGCCTCTGGATGACTTCTAAAGTGTCTTCTGGAGACTTGAGAGATACTTATGGATTATCTTACTTAGTTTTCAAGAAAGTCTTCTTCATACTTTTACCATAAGAAAATATAACTAACACTTTCACACAACCTCTCGAAATTTTCAACTATATCTCCCTCGGTTCCCTTTATATCTCCTAGTTTGATAGATGAGTCCAGATGTACCTCATTTAAGTCAGAAATACCACCAAAAGTATCTTCCATTGAATCTAGTATAAAGTCAGGATCATAAATGACTGGAAAATTGATACCTATGAGCCTTAGAATTCATTTTTCGAAAGGAATATTAGGTGATTCCTCAAGAACTGGGATAAGGGAATCGACATCATCAGGATGATCATCATCATTATTATCATCCTTAACATCATTTGCCACCGTGTCATGAGTAGCATTATCATCGCAAGTGCTCTCAAAGTCAGAAGATCTTGCATGATCAGGTGTACCCCTTCCTTGGTGTAACACCCGGAAATTTTTAGCGTTTCTAAATTCAAGTGTTATTATGATTTTCATCAATGGAATAGTTTGGCTAAGTAATAGGGGTTTTGGTACTCGATCAGATGTCGAATATAACCAAGAAAAGCCCAAAATGCGCGAAAAATGGTGAATTGTGACCTCAAATTGCGACCTGGGGGCCACGGTCGCACTTTATGTACCGTAAGGGGTGTTTTCAGGGAATTGCGACCTAAAAATGCAACCTAGGAGTGGCCAGGTCGCAGTCGATGGTCGCAGTTCGCGTGCAGGGTTAAAAAGTCGGATTTCGGGGTTAAGCTTCATTTGATCATATCTCTCTCGTTTCTCAGCCGATTTGGGCGATCCAAGTGCCTCGGTTTCGTATTTGGAAGCTCTTCAACATGGAAACATTGATAGCTAGAGGTTACTAGTTGATTTTGGTGTCTTATAGGAGTGGAAGGTAAGATCTCCTCTCCGAAATCTCAAATCTAGGGTTCGGGTTTTTCACCAACGACTCTCATTCTCCTTAGGTTCTCTTTGTGTATGTTTTGGTGGATATGTAGGTGTTCTAGAAAGGATTACGTCATGGATCTAAAGGTATAGCTTGGGGATCTAAAGCCTTCACTGAATGGAGCTCGGTATTGGGGTACAACCTAGATTTACCCTAAATCTAGCAAGGTGAGTTCAAGATACTTTGTTAAAACTTTGTACATGCAAAAAACGTCCATTTTAAAGTATTAACATGTTTTACTTGTTATTTATCAAATGTGTGAGTATTTGGGTAAGTTTGCATATTTGGTATAAAAGGATTTATAAATCAGGGAAGAGGCTTATAATTGGGTTTTAGACATTTTGGCAAATAAAGTATAAGTGTGGGTTGTTTGGGTGCAATATCTTTAAATGAAAACCATTTGGTTGTAATTGCATCTGTAAAGTATTGGAATTTATAAATCATTGGAAAATACATGTTATTGCATTATGGGTCATTTTGTAAATGCATGAGTGTGAGTTCAAATCCAAACTTTTCAACTTCAAATACTTGTTATAAATGTAGTACTTTACTGAGTTAAAAATTATGGTTGCAAAAATTTATGTATTTGGGTAAGTTTGGAGGTTTTAGGTCAAAATGAGGATTTTAGGTATTTTGTTGTAAAATGATGAAATGAGCATTTTATATGGCTTAAAATACTTGGAAAGGTTATTAAATAGCATAATCTTTGGTTTGGTACTTAAAATGATTTGACCTAATTTTGGTAAAACCGGTATTTGAAAGGATATGATTTATGGAAGAGTTTTCAAGTTGGGAAAACTACTAATACGTCTCGTTTGATGTATTTGGTCAATAGACAAGTATGTAATGGATCCATAGGCATATAGTCGGTTTAAAGGCAGGATTGTTGTCCCTTTTTGGTTTCATAGTTGTCAACGGGGGCCTGGTACCGTTGGGTATTATGCCGAATCATTACCGGATGCCATTGACTCTATGTATGCGCTAGTAGGGGTCTAGTAGGGCCGTGTACTAAGGTGCATAATCGGTTGTTGCCGGTTGCCATTGACCTATTGCGCGGGCTTTCATAGGAGTCATCGGGGGGCCATGTACTAAGGTGCATAGGTGGTTGTTGCCGGTTGCCATTGACTCTTATAGTTGCTCAAACATCAAGTAGTGACCTACTTTTGTATCCATCACCAAAGATGGTATGATCGGGTATCCCCGTGAACTTCGGATATTTTTCTATCCCTTTTAAAGGTCCGCGTGAGTTAACGATTTATAAAACATGGTTAAAGGTATGTTTTCTATCTCCCCGTTTATAAACTCAATCATGGTCGTGTTAGTATTGGAATTGGTATTACGTTAAAAGAATATTTCTATTTAAAGTTTTCTCTTCTAATGTCATTTTGGTCTAAAGCTTTTATTATGGGACTATTGAATTTGGGGAAAGACGTTGCTTTTATAATAAGGTTATTTCCTTTGAGATTTATATTTTATCAAGCAAATCTTTTGGTTTCAAATCAATCATAAATATGTTAAGAACTCTTGAGCTCACTAGACGTTAAGCCTAACCATTTTTTCTTTGTCGGCATGTGCATCAGGTTATCGTGGGGGTTGGTACTAGCGACACGTGTGGACTTGAGTGCTAGGAAGTGACACGATAAAGACTCTTGGTGACGTTTTCCGCATTCGAAGATAGCGACTCTTCTTGGTTTAGTAACACCCAACCGTAAGTAGGTCTTGTATATCACTTGATTTGTTTGTTGTAGAGGTTTGTTACTAATTTTGGTTTGAGGAAATTTATTTTTTGATGTAATTATAGAAATTTTAAATTAGTGGCTCTTTCCTTATTTGAGGGTGTTACAAGTTGGTATCAGAGCATAAGTTTGAGAGATTTAGGTATTGATTTAGATGTCTAGACTCAAACTAGCGTATTGATTAAGTGATCAGATGTGAGATTTCACAATTAGACACTTTATGATAGGATGTTCGGAGGTTAATAGATGTACTAGAATCGAGAATCATGATGATGGTAACAAGGATCCGCATGTGAGGTAAATTTGTATTATTATCCAGCCGGTGATAATATGAATTTACAGCTACGTGTGTGTGTGCTTGAGACGCATTGTCGTGGTGATCGATGGGGTAGTGAATGAGTTCTTATGGCAGTGACCGTTGAAAGATTTGATGGATGTAGCAATGTCACTTTGAGTGACATATAAGTACGGTGATTATATTAAGCCGACCATTTTGGGTCAAAGATAATGGTTAGTTATGAACCATAAGCTTGTTGAATCAACCTTATCCCGGGAGGAAATTGTAAATCGATGGATTGTAGTGGTGGATGATGGTCTTAAGATATGAAGCTTTCTAATGTTGGTCTTGTGATGGACTTGGCGAGCGTGGTTTAAGACTTCGAGTCCCAACTGGATGCATGCATGACATTTCTTTTAAAAAATAAATTGCAAAATTATTTCGGATTTGTCAAATGAGTTATTATTCTGAGAAATGTTTTGAGGCACACTAAAAATGTAGCCATGTCTTGGGAATGGTTAAATCGTTTTGATTGCATAAGAATTGCATACTAATTCACTAAGAATTTAATTCGTATTATTTTGCTAGAATTGCAAATTTTGAAATTTGTATCGCAATAGAGTTTAAATTTGAAAATAACCTAAGTTGTTTCGTTGTTTCCGAGAAACGTACACACATCGTTTTTACGAGTTTTGAGAAATTATTTGGTGTACGTGGGTTTTGGGTCAAGATTGAAATGCATGAACTATAGTACCTCCTACAGTCGTTTACGAGTTTCAGTTGAATTTTGGGTGCGTACTACTCATGAGTCAATTTTGAGATTTTGGAATGTTTGGATTCGTTTTAGTTTCGGTTTTGGGTATGAGAGTTTATTTGAAAAGTTTACTTTGCGTCATCTATTTTGGGTATAAAGATTTTGAGGTCGTCAAAAATATAAAGTTTCCATCAATATCATTTTAATTTTATGGGAACCATTTGTTGCATAGAGTTTACATACAGTCTAATTGTAGCATCTTTAATTTATGTTGTCAACGATTTAGAAAAGTGTAAGCATTTTGTTCATTGGCTTTGAATTTGAATCCAAATCAAGTTGAGTTCATAATGTGACCAAGATGCATGCATATACCGTTTGGATGGTTTTGAAAAAGTAACTTGATGAATTGTATTGTTGTTGAGAAACTTTACTTCGTGCCTTTTTAGGGCTAAAAGAAGAAAACCTTTGGAGAATTTGGCACAAACATTTTGTAGCACTCTATTTTAGTGCATGAATTTCTCTTACGTACATAATGTCAATATATGTGTGTCAAAATTTTATCGGTTCATTTTAATGTTACTAATTGTATTCTCATAGTTGTCATCATTAGTTTGAATAATGAGCACATAGCTTTTAAATGGATTTGTATACTGACGGTTGTAGTCACTTTTACCAGTTACTTGATTCTGGTAAAGATCTTGAGGCGTGTGTAAAATTGTTTATAAAGATTTTATGTTTGTTAAATCTTTGATAAATAAACATGGCATATTTGCCTAGTCATATAGTTGTAAAACCTTGAACTCATTAGAAAACCTTGGATGTAACGTCATGTTGTGACGAGTATCGCATTTGTGGATCGTTGAGTCTCTCTAAATTTAATTAGCGATTGATATGGCTTGTAAATGATTTTGAATTCTAGGGATTCGGTTTGGATGATCGGTGTATATAGGATCTTTTGGAGGTATTAGACTTTGAGTCATTCCGAGTTATTTTATGCAATAGTCTTCTTATTTCATCAACCTTCGGGTCAAAATTTATGGGATTGATTGCTTCAAGGAGTTGTTTGGTTGGTGTTGGTTTTTGTGTGATAAGGATGTTTCATCTTGGTGATTTTAGTGAATGAGCATGATTTGTTGGGTTGTCCATTGGGATGTATAGTTTTGATGTTTCAGAGCGATTGGAAAGAATCACGGTATCAAGTACTGGAGTGTGGTAATTCCGAGATTCGACTTCTCATGGTAAAGGTTAACTTTGAGATGACATTGTCGGGCGATGCATAATTGTGGTACTGACCTTTTTCAAACTTAGGTTTCGACTTCTGCTTTTCTTGAGGTCAAGGATCATTGATGTATTTGGGGTACCTAAATTGAATCCTAGTAAGTGGTTGAAAGCTTTATGTAGTGAACTTGAGGAGAATACATTATAGTGAATAGTGATGCTTGATAAGGATCAATTAAGTTACTAAGAAAGCTTGATATTTCTTTGAGGATTGGCATTCTTTGTGTTACTCTAGTTTTTGGTTTACGGTTGAGTTAATCTGGATCGAACTAGTGAATAGTGTTTCGTCATGGAAATGACGGTAAATCTTCTGCGGTAATGTCTATTGAAGAAGTTGAATGTGAATGTTAAGGTAGACCGTAAGAGGAAAATTGTGAATTGTAAGGAGACTTTGATTTGAGTGAAGTTAGAGCATCTAGCGATACGGATCTATTTGGAACTGTTTGTGCGAGATTCCTTTACCACCCGGGTAAGGTCGACATGTTAGTTAGTAACCCAATTCAAATGGGTATGTGTGGTCGTTGTCGTAGGAGCCTTTGTGAATCTATTAGAAAGTTCAATGCAACAGAGAAGGGCATTCTGATTTGGTAGAGGTTGTTAGAAAATATTTAAGAGTGAATTCATTAATGGGTAATAGTAACGGAACTGAGTAGTTAATGTTGTAAGGAACTCTTGAGGTTATATGGGTCAATTAAGGTTGGGAGGTAACCAACGCCCTACTGTTGGAAATTGCTTCGGCACTGTGCACGTTTGGTATGGGTGTAATCTTTTGAAAAAGGGTTCCAATCAGAGTTCGAGCTTAGTAGAAATACTTCGACCGGAAGGGAGTCAATTTGAGTTGTGAAAACGCAACCGTTTAAGAGTTGTGCCTCTTATGGATAGAGAGTATTATAAGGAATTGAGCGAATGATATCAACATCAGAGGAACTCTCGCATTGATGTTTATTTAGTTTATAAGGGAGTTGGAGATTTGAAAATCCAAGCCGTCCGTTGGGTGCAGTTTTAAGTTTTGAATCAGTGTTAGATTTCGAGGACGAAATCATTCTAAGGATGGGAGGATTGTACCACCCGGAAATTTTTTGCGTTCCTAAATTCAAGTGTTATTATGATTTTCCTCAATGGAATAGTTTGCCTAAGTAATAGGGGTTTTGGTACTCGGTCAGATATCGAATATAAGCAAGAAAACCCCAAAATACGCGAAAAATCGTGAATTGCGACCTCAAATTGCGACTTGGGGGCCACGGTCGCACTTTATGTACCGTAAGGGGTGTTTTTGGGGAATTGCGACCTAAAAATGCGACCTAGGAGTGGCCAGGTCGCAGTCCATGGTAGCAGTTCGCGTGTAGGGGTTAAAAAGTCAGATTTCGGGGTTAAACTTCATTTGATCATATCTCTCTCGTTTCTCAGCCGATTTGGGCGATTCAAAGTGCCTTGGTTTTGTCTTTGGAAGCTCTTCAACATGGAAACATTGATATATAGAGGTTACTTGTTGATTTTGGGAGCTTATAGGAGTGGAAGGTAAGATCACCTCTCCGAAATCTCAAATCTAGGGTTTGGGTTTTTCACCAACGACTCTCATTCTCCTTGGGTTCTCTTTGTGTATGTTTTGGAGGATATGTAGGTGTTCTTTAAGGGATTACGTCATGGATCTAAAGGTCTAGCTTGGGGATCTAAAGCCTTCACCGAATGGAGCTCGGTATTGGGGTAAACCTAGATTTACCCTAAATCTAGCAAGGTGAGTTCAAGATACCTTGTGAAAAATTTGTACATGCCAAAAACGTCCATTTTAAAGTATTAACATGTTTTAGTTGTTATTTATCAAATGTGTGAGTATTTGGGTAAGTTTGCATATTTGGTATAAAAGGATTTATAAATCACGGAAGAGGCTTATACTTGGGTTTTAGACATTTTGGCGAATAAAGTATAAGTGTGGGTTGTTTGGGTGCAATATCATTAAATGAAAACCATTTGGTTGTATTTGCATCTGTAAAGTATTGAAATTTATAAATCATTGAAAAATACATGTTATTGCATTATGAGTCATTTTGTAAATGCATGGGTGTGACTTCAAATCCAAACTTTTCAACTTCAAATACTTGTTATAAATGTAGTACTTTACTGAGTTAAGAATTATGGTTGCAAGAATTTATGTATTTGGGTAAGTTTGGAGGTTTTAGGTCAAAATGCGGATTTTGGGTATTCTGTTGTAAAATGATGAAATGAGCATTTTATATGGCTTAAAATACTTGGAAAGGTTATTAAATAGCATAATCTTTGGTTTGGTACTCAAAATGATTTGACCTAATTTTGGTAAAAGCGGTATTTGAAAGGATATAATTTATGGAAGAGTTTTCAAGTTGGGAAAACTACTAATACGTCTCGTTTTATGTATTTGGTCAATAGACTAGTATGTAATGGATCCATAGGCATATAGTTGGTTTAAAGGCTGGATTGTTGTCTCTTTTTGGTTGCATAGTTGTCATCAGGGGCCTGGTACCGTTGGGTATTATGCCGGATCATTATCGGATGCCATTGACTCTATGTATGCGCTAGTAGGGGTCTAGTAGGGCCGTGTACTAAGGTGCATAATCAGTTGTTGCCGGTTGCCATTGACCCATTGCGCGGGCTTTCATAGGAGTCATCGGGGGCCATGTACTAAGGTGCATAGCCGCTTGTTTCCGGTTGCCATTGACTCTTATATTTGCTCAAACATCGAGTAGTGACCTACTTTTGTATCCGTCACCAAAGATGGTATGATCGGGTATCCCCCGTGAACTTCGGATATTTCTATCCCTTTTAAAGGTCCGTGTGAGTTAACGATTTATAAAACATGGTTAAAGGTATGTTTTCTATCTCCCCGTTTATAAACTCAATCATGGTCGTGTGAGTATTGGAATTGGTATTACGTTAAAAGAATATTTCTATTTAAAGTTCTCTTCTAATGTCATTTTGGTCTAAAGCTTTTATTATGAGACTATTGAATTTGGGGAAAGACGTTGTTTTTATAATAAGGTTATTTCCTTTGAGATTATATTTTATCAAGCAAATCTTTTGGTTTCAAATCAATCATAAATATGTTAAGAACTCTTGAGCTCACTAGACGTTAAGCCTAACCATTTTTTCTTTGTCGGCATGTGCATCAGGTTATCGTGGGGGTTGGTACTAGCGACACATGTGGACTTGAGTGCTAGGAAGTAACAGGGTAAAGATTCTTGGTGACGTTTTCCGCAATCGGAGATAGCGACTTTTATTGGTTTAGTAACACCCAACCGTAAGTAGGTCTTGTATAGGACTTGATTTGTTTGTTGTAGAGGTTTGTTACTAATTTTGGTTTGAGGAAAGTTATTTATTGATGTAATATTAGAAATTTTAAATTAGCCGCTCTTTCCAGATTTGAGGGTGTTACACTTGGCCCCTCTTTTTACATTTTCCTTCATTACTCCCTGTTCAGGAACCCATTGTTCCTAAACTTGCTCTGCTAGACCTATACCCTCACCAGCGTTAGCCAAAAATCCTTGGGCAGGTCCCTCCGGCTTTAGCTGGACCATAGGATTGTGAAGTTGTCTATATTCTATCACACATTGTACACATTGATCAGCAACTCTTAAAAGAGCTTTAGGTATTGGCAGAACGTTATCAACATTGTCTACCTCACCATGACTCTTTAGAAACTTCATCTTTATCTCGGGACCCATCGATCTATCTAATATTCTTGGAATTTCCAGATTGGAACGAATAATTGATCAGATAATGAGTTGTAGAAGTCTCTGAAATGGAATAAACTTCCTTGCTTGTCTAGTTGACTTTACGTTTACAAGATCAACCAATTCATTCCAAACAATAACTGCATAGTCATAGTGCTTGTTGAAAGCACACCACTAAATGAACCTCAAGAAAGGGCTACTAGAGGTATCCATACCGATAGTCTTCGAAGATAAACACGGGTTAAGAATTGTGAACATCAGATGCCAAATAGAAGGCAAGCATTTTCTTATAAATGATGATGTTGAGGCTAATGGTTTTGAATATCGAAGTCGTCGTATATCAACAAACATCTCTTGCTTGGAAACAAATTCACCGTATTAAATTTTGTTCGAGTAATGATTTGTTTCTGGAAGTACAAGAATACGGTGAACACAACTCAGAGTTATTCTTGACACATAGTTGTCCACATAGCCTTCAAAATAATGGTCATTGCCTTCCACATGATAGTTCAAGGTATGTTAATATTGCTGAAGGTAAAGTATTAGGACAACGAATGTTCCGGTTAAAGCATAGCGAATTGGGTGGCCTTTCAGTATTTCCAACACAACTGGAAATTCTATCCGCATTGTAAAGCTTAGGTAATGGATATTGGGTGTTAGTTTGTATTGTGGATTAGGCATCAAGGCGTCATCGGGTTTTCAGTGTTTACGGAGTGGGAAGGAAAATCAGATCTGACAGATGGAACCGGATGTCCATACTTAGAATGATGTGGGTCAACATTTCTATGCGCTCCATAATACCGTTTGTTTTAATTTTATACATCGAAATCCAATCACATGCTAGAATCTTCACAAAAAGCATGAACTCAAACTATGTCAAGAACACATAGTAAAAAAGACTCGAAGAAGATGGTGAAAAAGAAACTCGGATGAAAATGTTCTATTTAAAGGATTAAAGTAAGTGCCACGTGTCACCCTTCTATTGGACCACCAATTTTAAATTCGACGGTTAAAATTCCACAAACACAGATTAAGAGTATATCAGATTAGACACTCCGATGTTTTGTTGAGGAGAATGTCGGATTAGGCCAATCCGATGAAAATGGTGTTCAAGAAACACGAATATCAAATGTCCTGAACAAAAAGACTCAAAAAATTTCCAAAATAATCACGGATCCAAGGAATCCGTGAATAAGGAAATCTAAAATAAACCAAGGAGCCAACTAATCCGAGAACTCCAAGTTTATAAAAATACCAAAAGGATTACGGATCCAAAGCATCTGCGAATAACCAAGTTAATCATGATTCAAAAAAAACACAGAATGCATTGATCCGTGAATTGAGCATGTGAAATCAAACCAAAGTATCACGGATCATGCTAATCCATGAACAACCATTCTAACTTAATTTTAAAAGAATCACGGGTTGGTTATATCCGTGAAGTTTTTCATACATCGATTTTTTTTGACATTTTTGCTTCCAAACTTCAATTGTCCATTAACCTGCAAAAATCCAACAAATAAAAATTCATCAGTATTTGTACTCCCCTCAAATCAATATTCTGCCTAGCAATTCAAAAATCAGATAAATTTATCTGTTTACTCCCCCTTGAACCATGAGTAAGTTTGTTTTACTCCCCCTACAATCATTAGTGTTCTTAAAAAGAATATCATTCAGATCATAAAATAAAATACGAAATATTGAGAAAAATGTAAAATAGAATTAAATTTGGAATTAGACAAAAATCAATGAAAAAGTAGGAATCAATGTTTAAAAAAAATGTAAAGAGAATGAAAATCAGAATATAATTGACACGGATATAGCTGTGACTGAGTTATTAAGATTTAAAAAAAAAA
Organism: Silybum marianum; assembly: GCA_036898165.1. Taxonomy (NCBI): domain Eukaryota; kingdom Viridiplantae; phylum Streptophyta; class Magnoliopsida; order Asterales; family Asteraceae; genus Silybum; species Silybum marianum. The sequence continues at coordinate 4,317,089 of CM072540.1, read as the reverse complement.
CTTTGAATATTCTTTAAATGAAGTTTCAACCTTTCACATTTAACATTCCTAACTTAGATACCAAGAAGTGAAAACTTTTTCATCAAGTGCCTTGTTAAATAAGTCAGCTAACTGATATCCTGTACTAACAAAATAAAGTTTTATAGTACCTCGCTCAACGTGATATTCTGAAGTATAAACTTCAGATGTTCTGAACTAATTTGACAAAGAAAAGCCCAAGGCATAACTTCTGAAGTGGCAACTTCAGATGTTCCAAACAAGTTCTTAAGTGGTAACTTCAGAAGTTCTTAAGACTTTTCTGAAGACAGTTCTGAAGAACGTTTACATATTTATAGAAGTCATTGGTCTGTCATTTAACCGAGCTGTTAGTTTAGACTTTCTATACTTGTATATATATGAGGTATGTTGTTCAGTTACTAGTAAATTAGTCACATGTACTTTCCATATTCATTCTGTTTGTAATCTTGTGAATATTAATACAACAGCGGGATGCTTTGCAATCAATCTTGTGATCTTTACTAGATATTATACATTCTTATATATGGGAAATATCAATTGGTATTAGAGTCGTTGAACTGTTCTTGATCTGATTTCTTGAATCGTGTCACATCTGACAAATTTTTTAGAAATTTTTTCGATCAATCACTTATTGACTGATCAGATCTAATTCTTTCATCTCTTACAGTTGAATTCTCGATAAAATCATAAGATGTCTAAAGAGTATGTTTCAACCGGTTTCAAGACAAAACCTCCTGCCCTGTTCATAGGAGAATATCATCAATGGCGGATAAGGATGATTCAATTTCTAAACAACATTGATGAAGAACTTATGAAGTCAATTACAAATGGGTCACTGGAAGTCTATGTTGAAATCCCTATTGTACCAGCAACTGAAGATACTCCAGAAATTCCAGCTACAAGAATCAAGAAGATAATTACTATATACAACAATGTTGAGGAAGCCCAGTTGAAAATTGATAGACGTGCACTAACTCTCCTCACAATGGGCCTACCAAGTGAGATATTCAATAGGGTTGATAGTCTTTCTTCGGCAAAAGAAATGTGAGATGAAGTTGAAGCACAGATGCAGGGGAGTGCAAAGTCAAGGGAACAAAAGATCAATATATGCATAGGAATATATGAAGGATGGAAAGCCAAAGAAGGTGAATCTCTGACTGATACTTATAACAAATTCAACAACATATAAATGATCTAAGAAGGAATGAAGTTCAGAAGTTAAACTCTGAGATCAACAACAAATTCTTAAAGAATTTAGGATCTGAGTGGGAATGATTCACTGACATCATGGTCACTAGAAATCTGTCTAAAAAGAACATTCATGAAACATTTGGAATCTTTTATCAATAAGAAGACAAAATAAAATCAAGACAGAGTGAAAAGAAGAAAGCAAGTGATTCCCTAGCTCTTCTGCCTAATACTACTAATAATCAGAAAGCTGCTCCAATTCCTACAAAAGTTTGTGAACTTCCTGAAGTGGAAACTTTATCTAGGTATGAATCTGATGATGAAATAAAAACAATGGCTGAGAGTATTAGATTTCTAACCAATCAGTTCAATCAGAGATATAATAATAGGTATAAGAAGGGTGGAAATGCAAAACCTGCTGCCACTACTACAGGGTCAGAGATTAAAGTTCAAAAGGAAGAAAAGAAAGATGTAAAAGAACCAACAAGGTATTTCAACTGTCGAAAACCTGGTCACTTTGCAAGGTAGTGCAAAATGCCAAAAGTTAAAAATACTTCTTATTATGAAAAGAAGGAAGCCTTGTCAAAGCAAAAGGACATCAACCCTGCTCTAATTACCAAATATGTAGAGGATTGGCTCACATGATCAGATGATGAATATGATGAAGAAGTAGCTCATTATGCTGCTAAATGCTACATGTGTCAAGAGCATCTCGAATCCTCTCATAATCATGATTATGAGGTAAGTTATTCTTCTTATGAAAATAATTTTGAACTTAATTTGCAAGAACAAATTTCACAAATGAACTCTAAATTGAAGATCTAAGCAAAAAGATAAAAGGAGAAAGACTTTTGGTCAATAAATTTAAAGAGAAAAGTAAAATTTACAAATTAAACTACATAGATGAAGAAGAGCAACTTGGCAAAATTTCTGAAGAAAAATGTGCTTTATCCGAAAAAGTTAATATTCTGAACATTAGTATAGAAAATGAAAAATCTGAAAAAGAGTTATTAACTGTCAAGTTAGATTTCTTAAATAAGAAAGAATTGAATTGTATAAAAAGGTCAAAGAGTTAGAAGATTTGAATTTCAAAAGAGGACAGACTGCGCAAACTCTGAATTTATTAACAAATCAAGCACAAAATTCAAAATTTTACAATGTTAAAGCAGGTCTTGCTTACAATGAAAATCAAATTTTGAAAACTGCACCTTCAAAATTATACAATTTATCAAACATGCTTGTTTTTTATGAAAGAATCAAAGGTGTTGTATCAAAACTTGTTGACAAAACCTTGGTTGAAAGAATACCTTTAGAAAGCATGTTTGTAAGGTCTGAAACTCTATTCACAAAAGAAAATTCTGGAAATTATGAAAAATCAAAGATTAAATCAATTTCTGAAGAGTTAAAGTAAATTCTTAAGTAACATTTGAAGAAATTTCTGAAGTGACTTCTGAAGAAATTTCTGAAGTAACTTCTGATGTATTTTCTAAACATATTTCTTCAAAACGTCCAGAAGCAACTCTTAATTCAAATGATAATTCTGAAGAATCCTTTGAAGAATTTTCAGAAGATGAATCTGAAAAAGAATTACCTAATAATTCTGGAATATGTTTTGATGAATCTGAAGATCTTATGATCAATCAAGATTTAACAGAAAATGAACGAAAAATTAATTCTGAAAAGATTTCCAATTAAAACAATTTTGTTAAAACTATGTCAGAAAATAAATTTTCAGATTTAATGAATGCTACTTATACTGATGATGAAGATGGTAATGATGATGTTCCTATGGTTGCTGTCATAAATGAAGAAGGGCATCTTGTTTATAAATCAAAAAATTCTTTAGTTGAACGTGACAAACTAAAATCCGAATAACCAAAAATACCTTCAGAAATGTTTGGTTCTGTTTTCTTAAAAGAAGATAACAAAAACAAATCAGATTCTGAAAGAAACAAAAACATTTCAGATTTTGAAAAAATTAACTCTACTTCTGAATCAGGTATTCAATTTACTACAGGAACTTCAGAACTATCATCCTCATCATTCAATTCCAGAACTAAGTATATTGCACAAGGACAATCTTCTACATCTACACCTAATGTACGACTCAAACAAAAGATTTTTCAGAAATCTAACAAAAATGTCTTATAACCTTTAAAATCTAAAATTTCTAATCCTCATTTCTTATCTTTTTCAAAGCAGTCCTCTTTAGTATGGAGAAAGAAAGGATCAAGCCTATTAATAGGATTCATTCTTGTAATGATGTACCAAATTACAAATCAATGAATAAAAAGAAATCTTTTGTTACACATTCTCTTCATAATCATTCCAGTTTTTGTCTTAAATTGTTAAAATTACTTGAGAATGATATTCATCGTACAAATTGTGGTCATCATTCCATCCAACTAAATTCAGAAAAGATACAAAGATTTCCAAGGAAAATTGTCAAGTCTGCTCATTCAAAAATTAGAACTAACTCTACAAAGTCACACACAAAAGATAAATTTGTGATGAAATGGGTAATTAAAGAAAGTTCTGAACTAACTTCTCAAAAATTAAAGAATTTTTTGAAACCAAAGTTCAGACTTTTCTCTTTATTTACTAATCTGAAAGGACCCATTTCAAATGGTTACCTAATCTAAGTAATTGTTTCTACAGATCCATCATGTGTGGGTCTTAGATTCTGAATGTTCAAGACACATGACACCTTTCAAGGATCTTTTGACTGATTATACAGAAAGAAATGGTGGAACAATCAGTTTTGAAAACAATGCTAAAGGATATATTAGAGGATATGGTACATTCATCAAAGGCGATGTAACCGTCATGAAAGTATTTTATGTTGAGGGCTTGAGACATAATTTGTTTAGTGTAAGTCAATTCTGTGACAAACTTTGTACTGTTCATTTTGACATAGAACTTTGTCATGTTCTGAACTCTAAGAATAAAGAATCATTAACAGCTTACAGAGATGGAGATATCTACACAACTACTTTCACAAAAGATGGTCAGCTAAAAAGAATGTGTTACATGTCTAAACCAGTTCTTGATGACGGATGACTTTGGCACAGAAAAGTGTCACATTTGAATTTCAAATCTATTTATGATTTGCTAAAGCAAAATGTTGTTATTGGTTTACCAAGAATTAGGTTTCAAAAGAACTCCTTATACGCTTCTTGTGAAATGGGTGAAATGAAAAGAAGTTCTCATAAGTTGAAAATGAATACTTCTTGTAATTCACCTCTAGAAATGCTTCATATGGATCTCTGTGGTCCTATGAGAAATTGGAGTTTAGGATGAAAGAAATATATCTTGGTCATAGTAGATGAATACTCAAGATATACATGGGCTGAACTTCTCAGAAAGAAATCTGATGCTCCAGAAGTTATTATTACATTTCTGAAGAGAATTCAAGTTCTGCTACAACTACTAGTTCAGAAATTCAGAAGTGATAATGGCACAGAGTTCAGAAATGCTAAAATTGAAGCATTTTTAGATTCTGTTGGTATTTCACATAACTTTTCCGCTACCAGAACTCCACAACAAAATGGGGTAGTTGAAAGAAAGAACAAAACTTTGGTTGAAGCAGCAAGAACAATGTTGGCATATTCAGATTTACCTATGTTTCTATGGGCAGAAGCAATTGTAACTGTTTGTTTTACACAAAACTGAACTTTACTAAACAGAATATTCTTTAAAACTACTTATGAATTAATTCGAAAAAGAAAGCCTACAATTAAATATTTCATATTTTTGGATGCAAGTGTTTTATGTTAAATGATAAAGAAAATCTGGGTAAATTTGAAAAGAAAGCTTATAAAGGAATATTGGTTGGATATTCATCCAGATTAAAAGCTTTCAGAGTATATAATCCACTTACAAGAACAATAACATAAAGCATAAATGTCAAATTTGATGAACCACATGTGACTTCTGAACAAGACAGTTCAGAACTCGGACCTATTCAGATTTCTAAACAACCTGGTTCAGAAAGCGGGTTAAATAATACATCTGACTCAAATTCTATTAACAAGTCATTAAGGAAAACTATATTTGTTATGTTAAGATATATGTGATGTTTATTTGATATCTCTGCAGATTTTCAAAATCCATCACTTATCAGAGATAATCCAGAGCCTATACCAGAAGAACAAGTTACAACAAATATATCTGGACCAGAAGCCTCATCGTCAACTTAAGATATTCAAACTTCAAAAATGCCACATGTTATTTCTAAACAATTTTCTTCAGAAGTTATTCCAACAGTTGAGGGGGAGATCATCATGTTCATTAAATTATAGGTGAGTAAATGGATAAGAGATCATCCTGTTCATTAAATTATAGGTGATTTCTCAAAAGGAGTACAAACCAGACCTGCAACATCAAATGAGTGTTTGTATGTTAATTTCTTAAGCAGCATAGAGCCTAAAAAGCCTGATGAAGCACTTCAAGATCCATATTGGGTTTTAGCTATGCTAGATGAGCTAAATCAATTTGAAAGAAACAAATTCTGGAGATTAATTCCAAGACCTAAGGGAAAATCTATTATAGGAACCAAATGGGTCATAAAAATAAAAAGGATGAACATGGAATTGTTGAAAGAAATAAAGCTAGACTTGTAGCCAAGGGATATTGTCAACAAGAAGGCATAGATTATGATTAAACTTTTTCACCTGTAGCAAGACTAGAAGCAATCAGAAGTTTTCTATCCTATGCAACTCACAAAAACATGAAAGTTTTTCAAATGGATGTTAAATGTGCATTTCGGAATAGAATTCTTCATGAAGAAGTGTATGTTGATCAACCAGAAGGCTTCGAAAGCATGGAGTTTCCAGATCATGTTAACATTCTTGACAAAGCTTTGTATGGTTTTAAAAAAGCTATAAGTTCTTGGTATGACACTCTTACAACATTTCATATACTTTCGTCGATTTAACCTTAATAAGAAATGAAGAAAACAAGCATTCATTTGCAGACGCTGATCTTGTGCGTACTAGTGTTGTAGGATCACCAATAATCTGATGTATTGGATGATCCCTTGTCCATTTAGTGTTATGGGTAAACATAGGTTAATTCACCAAAATTTGGATCCGCATACGTTCCAAGGGGTTGATCTTGAAAAGATTCTAATGTATGACTTGTACAGGGAGTTCTTGCAGGACAAGTCGGTACTTGTACTGGTTCAGGTGTGTGACTGTTTTTTAAATTGGCTCAGGTGCAGATTCAGGTGTACTTTCTGGAACTGATATTGGTGTCTGAATCATGCTGTCGACACTTGATATTGGAACTGCTGGTGACGATTCCACAGGTGATTGTAGTGGTACTGCTTCTGAAGAAATTGTAGATGGTCCAGATGCAAAAGTAGGTATCACCGTAGACTCTACAGTAACAGTCCTGTTAGAAGTATCAGTGTGATCAGTATTATATTTATTAGTATTATTATATTTATTAGTATTATTATATTTATTAGTATTATTATATGTTCCAAAGTACTCATCAGAAAATTGGTCCTGTGAAGTAGATGGTTCACTAGAAGTTGAATTCTTCTCAACGTTATGAAGTGTATTTGTCATCGAAATTCCAATAATTGACGGGGTTGTCACCATGTCACCTAGCTCTTCCAAATTCACGTTGATGCTCTCAACCTGTATTTTTGTTCATTTGTTGTATACTCTATACGTTGTCTTGTCCTTTGCATATCCAAGAAAAGCTGCTTCGTCAGCCTTTGGATTCAGCTTCCCTCTGTCTTCTTGATCATTCATTACAAACAGATACACGAACAAAATTTATATTTGGTACACGTCTATTTATGAGTTCATAAGGCGCTTTACCAAACCTCTTCGTAACAATAGAACGGTTCTGGGTAAAACATGCAGTATCCATAACATCAGTCCAAAAGGGTAACGGATGTCCATAAAAATTCAGCATCGTTCTTGCAGCCACGACTAGAGTTCTATTATGACGTTCTACTACATCATTGTGTTGAGGTATTCGGGCAGCTGAGAATGTATGTGTGATACCGATAGAGTCAAAATATGATCCAAGAACCTTGTTCTTAAATTATGGGCCATTATCGGTTCAAATAGTTTAAACTGTTAGTTTCATCTTAACTTGAACAGTCTTCAGTAGTGAGATAATGACTTCTGGTGCTTCATCTTTAGTTCGAAAGAACTTGAGCCGCATGTATCTTGAGAAGTTGTCGACAACCACTAAAATATACTTTTTACCGCCTTTGCTTTGCACTCGTATTGGACCGCATAGATCCATATGAACTAGAGAGAGAGGACGATCAGTGTCAAACTCGATTTTACATTTATGTGATGCACACTTCATCTTTTCGAGTTCACACGCTGTACATACTTGATCTTTCTGAAATTTTGTCTCCTGTATGCGTTTAGCTAGCTTACCGGAAACAATCTTGTTCATGTACTTGTAGTTGAGATGTGACAGACGACCAACTTCTATTTCTCTGAAGCTGTTGACATCAGACATACTTCAGAAGCAACCTTCAGATTTGACAGGTCAATAGTATACAAATTCGACTTCCTTGACCCGACTAATAATTCCTTGCTTTTGTCCATCCGGATACTACACTTAAGATTTTTGAAATTGATTTCTAAGTCATTGTCATAGAACTGTCTGATACTAAATAGATTATGACTTAATCCCTCCACATATGAAACCATTTTGATTGTGAGGTTCTCATGTATAATATCTCCTTGACCACGTATGGGAGCGGATTCAACATTTCCAAATCGGATACTTCCAATGTATCTCTCTTTAAAATTACTAAGCATTGCTCTTGAACCCGTCTTATGTCTTGAACATCCTGAATCTAAAATCCACGTATGACGTCTCGCCTACAACAAACAGTTTACTTCTTTTTAGGTACCCTTTTGCCAATGGGTCCTTTTCGGTTAGAATGCATTTTATATACATGGTAAGTACCAAACTAAGAAGTACCATATTCACTAGTTTTAGGAGTAATAAAATCATTCTTACGACATGTAAAACAACAAAGTTTATCACTAGCCAAGTCAATTAGCTGTCGAAGCGAGTAAACTTTTACCGGAAATTTAGCATTCAAACACGAATTACAAGATGCTTCACATTGGCAGTAATATTGTTCTTTTTAACATGTGAATTACAAGAAGTGGATGATTTTATTTGATATAAATCAGAAGTAGATCTCTTAATCAGCCAGACTTTCTTAAAAACTTTAGCATCTAAAGCCCGATCTAAAACATCAGAATAATACTTAATAGTAGAAGTAGATGCTGATTGTGAAACACCTGTAGTAAAATAATATCCTAACTTCTTGTGTTTTTGCACATACCTTTTAGGTTTAGATTTTGAATAATAGGTATATGTAGGAACATCTGACTTTGAACTTTGTCTAGTATAAACTTTGACAGGTTCTTGGATTTTGGTCTTTCCTTTGTCAATAAATTCAAGATGACTTGGAGTTTTGCGTGAAAGTCAAACCTCACAACTTTTTCATCCTTCGGTTTCGAAGTATTCATTATCTTCGAAAATAATTTAGCAGACTTTTCAGTACCGGAACAGTCTTGTTCAACTGAATCTGAAGCTGAATTGGTAAAGCATTTAACATCTTTAAGTAATTCAGGTATGACAGGTTTCTTAAAAAATTCATCAATTTCACTTCGACCCTTAAACTTTGGAAAACATTATGGATCTACTTTTGGAAAGGTAAAACATTTCCCTTAAATTATTTACAGAAAGAATCATCTAAATCAAAAGAACTGTTTTCAAGAATAATATTTTCAGATTCTACGTCTTCTTTCTTTTTCAGCAATTGGGATTCAAGATCTGAAATTTGTTTTATAAAAAGAATTCCTTTCCATTTCAAATGAAGTCCTTTCTTCTTTTATTTGTTTTTCCAACTAAACATATTCTTTCTTAAAACATTACGGAGGAATATAAATTTTTGGTTCAGTAGAAGTAGAAGAAAGTTCTTCATTCGAATATGTTGATCCAAATTCTTTTGTTAAATGAGTTTTATCAAAAACATGGATCTGATTTATGTTCGAGTAATCAAAAGGAACTTGCATTTTCTCATAATTTTTCCTTTTGGCTTCTTCTTAAGCATTAACTTCATCAGCCTTTTCAGGTTCAGTGAACCAGATTTTGTATTCCGAACCAAGATCCATAAATTCAAAACCATATAATGAAAGAACTTCGGATAAGGCTTTCTTTAACACATTTGGATTGTCAAACCTAATCCGGTCCTTTTAAAGAAATCTAAATCCTTCGGTTTATTCAGATGAATTGTTTGTTCAGTTTGACCTATTTGATACAAAGTTGTTTGAACTCAATTTTTGGATGAAAGTAAACATTTTGACAGAAAAAAAATGAATTAATGAAATTAAAGTTCTTTTTTTGGCCTAATTATCGATTAGAAGATTTAGCTTGTATGAATCGCTATTAAAAAAAACCCCAACAAACTATTTCATTTTGAATGGTTAAGTACTTAAACTATTTTTTTGAACGAAAAAACCCTTAAACTTTCTCATTTTGAATGATTAAGTCCTTGAACTATGTTTTTGGATGAAAAAACCATTAAACTTTCTCATTTTGAATGGAAAACCCATTAAACTTTCTTATTTTGAATGATTAAGTCCCTAATTTTTTTTTTCAAGAAATTAAATCCTCGAATTTTTAAAATTGGTTACTTTCATCTTTTAAACTTAAATAAACTACCTTTTAACCGGTTATCTTTTGATTCTCCCTCTTATGATGGACAATTCCGAATCCGCTTTGTCTACGAACAAGGAAGCTATAAGTAATGCAACTATGAATCTCATGGAGAGTTCGATCCTGGCTCACGATGCCATAAAAAATAGATCGAAAAGAGGAAGATCGATGGCAGGAGCCAACAACATGTTAGGCGAAATGGATAACGGACAACGTTGGGGTAATGGGGAGTGACGAGGGGAGCGATACCGTTGTTTGCTAGGGTTTTAATTGCATAGAGTTTTTGGAACGGTAAAACCGATTTAAGTTTATTTTTACTTTAAAACATTTTTAAAATGTAGGTAACTAATTTTTAAATATGTAGGTAAATAATTTTTAAAATAATGATGGTTTATTTATTCAAAAAATATGTTTAAGGACTTCATTATTCAAAATAAGAAAGTTTAAAGGTTTTTTCATTCAAATCAATAGTTCAAAGACTTAGTTATTCAAAATGAGAAAATTTAATGGTTTTTTTCAATCAAAAAAAATAGTTTAAGGACTTAACCATTTAAAATGAGATAGTTTGTTGGGTTTTTTTGAACTTTTCCAATATTTTTATCAACAAAAAATTTGTTTGAAGCAACCAAGGAATTATTTTTCAACAAATGTTCTACAATCTCAGATTCAAGCTCAGATATTTTGTCAGACATTTCCAAAAATTGAACTTCCAAATGTCTATTTTGTCCGGAAATGTCTTCTTTTTCTTTTATCAAATTATGAGCCCATTCCAAATTTGTAGCATTTTCTTCGCGTATCTTGCAAAGATACTGTCTTTCAAGTTTGAGGATGCGCTCAAGATTTGATGATATATCTTTTTCAGCTTTTAATTCTGTTTCAAAGTCTGTAAATTTAGACATCATTTTTTGAAGTTTTTCAAGGTAAAAAGAAGTAGGTACCTCAGTATCATTAGAACTCGACTCTACGCCATTCAAATCGAATTATGCTATTAGACATTGAGGACCATCTTCAGGGTCTTCTTTGTCAGAAAAGTTCAGCCACCAGTCGACCTCAACCATGAGAGCAATACCCGACTATTTCTTTTTTGATAGATTATACTTTGACTTGTAGTAATCTCCATTCTTTTCAGTAGGCTTCCAAAAATCTTTGGCAAAGTGACCCTTCTTGCCACAGTCAAAGCAAGTCATATTAGGGTCACTATTTTACTACTTAGCTCCTTCCTGCTTCTCATTGGCCATAAGCTCATGCTTTTTCTTTTCCTGGAACTTATTTTGGTATTCAAATGTTGACCCGAAAGAGAACCTCTGTGTTAAATGTAAAATTGTTGAAAGTAGAAGGGTTGTTTTGTAACTTTACTTTCCTAGTATAAATACTCATGTTGACTTTCATTTCAAGCCAAGTCTTTCATTTGTAAGCTTTTGACTAAAAAATACGTATGATATTTGAGAGCATTTGGAGATTTTTACTTTGATCTTAATTATTGTTCTTATTGCTTAGATTGTGTTTTGCTACATTTCTAATTAACAATTAGTATCAGAGCACACGAGTTTACAAGAAGAAATTGACATATTTTGGTAAGAAATCTTGGTTTTTAGTGTTTTTGCATTTTCTGACATGTTGATCATTTTGTATTAAATTCGTGGGTGAAATGGATCAAGATTTGGTGCATTAGGCTCGATTTTGATAGGATAAGACACCTGCGGAAGGAATTTCAAATTGGATTACATCTAGATTAGATTAGGTCAAAATTTCAAACTAAGTGGGTTTGTGGAAAAATCGTACTGTTTTGGGATCGAATCTGAGGTTAAAAGTTGTTTTAGGACTTGGTGATTGAAGGAAATATGTTCAGAATATGTTCGTGGATAATCCTACCAGGTTTTATTCGATTTGGAGTTGTTTAGGATATGTTTTGGATCCATTTTAGTGTTTTCGGACTTGGTGAAAAATTGGACTATTCTTAATGTTCTTAGCCTTGGATAGGCAATCTTCATAGCCCTCTGATAGGATATCTTCATCGCCTTCGGATAGGCAATCTTCAAGAAGCTCATCATTCTCGGATAGTTTTGTCCGAAACCTCAGGTTGAACAGTGACTCTTCACATAACTTTAGTGCGAAGGCTTACTATTCTTAGAATTTTTAATCTTTGTTCGAACTCTCGAATAAACGATATCCGAAGCCTATTCCCTTGTCATAAACCACGTTTGAAGATAAGTTATTCAAACCCTCGCTTCAAGCCATACGAGCCTCGTATAAATCTATACGAGCCTCAGATATAAGTTTTGGATATAAGCTTCGGAAGACAATTACTCGAACCCTCGGATACAAGCCTTAGATAACAGCCTCACACGAGCATTTACTTTGGGATCCGAAGCTTCGGACAAGCTTTGTGCTTACGAAGAATATCCTTTTATTATCCGAGCCTTTCATACTTAGAATATTTTTCAGAAATGTTTTTTATCTTACCAAAGTTTGATTTTTCCTAGTAACTAACTGTTTGATTTTCTTTTTTTAATCTGAGATTATTTGTAGCAATATAAAATCAATACAAACATGAACATGAACACCAGAAATGCTCTTGCCATTGGTACTTCCATAAAAGTTCCAATTCTCTACCGAGGAGAGTATGAGCAATGGAGAGATAGATTCCTTGATTTTGCGGAAATGCATGAAAATGGAAAGAACATCTTGATTTAATAAACAATGGGTTAATGCTAACACTAACAATAGTTGCTCTGAATGGACTAGTTGTTGAAAAAGTCACTTGTAGTGATGATGAAAGGAAAAGAGAAAAAGGTGACAAACATGCAAAATCCTTTGTTCTACAGAGCTTACCGAAACAAATCTACACAAGCATGGACTCCTTCAAGTCAAGTGCTAAACAGATGTGGGACCAATAAGAGAAGATGATTATGGGAACTAAAGTTGGGAATCAACTTAAAGTAACCAAATGCATCGTCAAGTACGAGCAATTTAATATGAAGGAGAGTCATTAGAAGATATGTACCTATGGTTTGTTTGTCTCCTGAAAGAAATGTCCAAAAATAAAATACAGAAGACCGTGGTTAAGAACAATGTCAAGTTTCTAAACAACTTGCTGCCTGAATGGAGAAAATATGCTAAAGTAATCAAAACAGAAGATGCTAAATGTTATTCCTCTACACGAAGTCTTTGAAATACTTAAAGAAGATGAATCTAATGTTCTTAGAAAGATGGGTTCAAAGAAGAAAGTTAAGGATGAAAAGAAAGGAAGTGATCCATTAGCATTAGTGGCTGAAAAGAAGCAACGACAACAATCAAGCAGCAGACATCTATTAGAACAACTTGAACATCTCACTAAAGAGTCTCATACTGTTGAAGATGGCAATGAATCTTGTAATGGAGCAGAACTTGCTCAATCTATGATTTTGCTACCTAAAGCTTTTCAAAAGAAGCTCCATAAGAAACCATCATCCAACAGTCAACGATATTCATCCTCGAGTCAGAAGAACTTTGCTCACAGGGACAAAGTTGAAGGAAATAATCTGACTGGTGAGCAAAGAAATGAGAAAAAAGAAGTTTGTGCAAGAGATTGAAGATGTGACAATCAAGTGTTACAATTTTGGCAGACTTGGTCATGTTGCCAAAGATTTCCGGATGAAGGTAGTCAAAAACGCTGCTTATTACCGCAATAAAATGTTAATGGTTAAACAACAAGAAGCGGCTCAATTACTGATGGCAGAAGCTGATTATTGGTTAAATCATGGACAAGATGAATCTAAAATGTTGAAAATGCTAATATGTGTTTCATGACTAAAGTTACAATAGGAGAAAGGAATGAAGAAGAGGAATCTGGATCTATGGTGTGACAACTGTCAAAATTCGAGCTTTCAGGTTAGCTTCTATTAAGTTTATTAGTGTTTATATAGTTCAATTATAAGAATAGGAGTTAGTTGGTTTAGAATGGCCGAAAAATCCCTACCATTTCCGGTAGTCGCTTAAAATGTCCGGTTCCGACCCGTAACTGTCTGAAATGTCCAATACAGTGCCAAATGCTCTAATTTATACCCAATTTATATAAAATATATAGTTTTAGTATTTTTATTAGAAACTAACCAAAATGGGCTAACATAGTTGAGAAAAAGGCCAAAATTGAGAAATTGGACTTCAAATCTCACATTTTTGGGCTTAAAATAGAGTTTTAAAGGAAAATTTTTGGGTTTTGGGTGGGGCCCATCACCATGGCCGCCCCCCCCCCTCTAATCCACATATAAAACTTATTTTTTTTGTATTTCCCCTCATTTGCATCATTCAAAATTCAAATCTCTCTCTCTCTCTCTAGAACTAAAGAGCCATAAACACTTCTCTCTTCTTCCTCTCTTTCTCTCCAAAAACTCCAGCCATTTCTTTCATCAAAAACTCATCTTAGTGCAAGAACATTGAAGATATTCAACACACAATCATCCAAGTAAGTACAAAACTTCATGTTCTTCATTTTCTTGCAAATTTTGGGTGAAAAACCCACTTTTCTTGCATATCTAAGTTACTCTCTTCTAATATCCAAAAATTCTGAGTTTGTGGAGAGATTTTACACCAAAACATGTAAAATGTTTATAAAATGGTGATAATCTATGATCTACACAAATAAAACTCAAGAAAATAGAGGAAAAATCATGATTGTTCTTGAACAAAAATGGTGATTTTGGTTCTGTCAGATTCATGCATGTGTGTAAATCGTCAATTTCTTACAATTTTTATGTTCAAATATCATGAATCTTCTTTCTACAAGTTTATTTAGTGAGTTGGGGTTCTAATCCAAGTGGTCTCACTCAAAAACATTGAGTTTTGACCCCCCAAATGCTCATAACAAGATGCATGTGCATCTGGAAGTTCAACAGTAGGTAAACCCTACTTTGAACGACCATAACTCTTTGAATATTCTTCCAAATCACTTGATTCTTCTTCTGGAAGTTAATTTAATGTGTTACCTTTCATATGCCACTGATTTCATTCAAAAATATGGTGATTTGAGGTTCCAACTAATTGAAACAAAATGAGTGTGCAAACTGTCAACCAATGACAGATTTGTGCATGAATGTTCAAATGACCATATCTCTTTCAAAACTCAATGAAAAAGAATGATTTTTCTTTTGAGAGTTAGTTTTATGAGTTATATTCAGTTTGCAAGTGAAATCACTTAAAAATATGGAGTTTTGACCCTCCAAACACCTAAAATACTTTAGATGTGCAATCTGTGAAACCACCAACAGCTAAACTCTACTTTGTGTGTTAGTATCTCCTTTGTTATTTGTCTTTAATGCATGATTCTTCTTCTAAAACTTTATTTTATGAGTTAGGATTCATATGAATCCATTTTCATGAAAAAATATGAAGTTTTGTGGCACTAACCAATTTATTAAAGTTAAGTGTGCAATCTGTCAGCTAATGACAGAATTGTGCATGCAACTTTGTAGTGTCATATCTCCTTCATAACTTCTTCAAAATCAGTGATTCTTATCACAAAAGTTCCCTTTATGAGTTATGATTCCAATCCAACTGGAAATTCTAGAAAACACTGAGTATAACTCCTCAAGTGAGTGATTTACTAACATGGTGTAATCTGTTTTACCGGTTGTGACATAATGTTTTGCATGAATTATTTGAACCACTTGTACATGTCCAAAAGGCATGAACTTTGGTCACAAAGACCATAACTCAGTACTGTATCTTATATAAAAAGATAGGAAACTAGGTCATATTGGAAGCCCTTGAAAACTGATCATTTTTAGGACAATTAGTTTCTGTCCAGGAGAGAAATTCTGGACTTAATTGATTTTTATAAATGTTGATCATGTGATGGATAATAAGATTACTTTCGGTATAAATTACGATATTAACGAGCATATGGGCATTTTGTATAATTGGACATATATAGACACATATGGGCTTAAGATTTATTCACCTCTATAATTAGTATTAGACCTATAAGTGATGATTTTGAGTATTACTCTTTGATAGGGAAGCGTTAGGTCGTCGTGTGGGGATCGGATTGTGTTTATTTGTGTCGCGGAGCTTTGCTATAAGGTGAGTATTCACAGCCCCTCTTTCAAAGTATTTTCTACGATTTAGGGTGAAAAGCATGATTGAATATGTTATATGAGCTATTTTCATTATGATTATGAAATTTTGTTAAATTTGATGTTGTGGGCACTAAGGCATGTACACTAATAGTTATATTGAGTAAAATGTAACATAAAAGTTTGTACACTACTATTAACTCAAGTGAGGAGCCGAGGGTATTTGTGGATAGCGCTATTTGGACGGACAATCCCACCTAAAAACTACAAGTAGGGGTGCACTATACTTAAAAAAGGGAGAAACGAAGGTTCTACATATGTGGGATATTAGTCCCACCGCTAAGGTAGAATTAACAATAAATTTTATTTTGTGGTCGAAAGGTTTAGTGGTGGCTCTTTATATACTAAAAATTAGAGTACGTAATGCCTTTACGTTTTAAGATATTAATAAGTGCCAAAGATTTATTTTGCTCATATTCACTTATACAAATGGATGTTTGAAATATTGAAAACCTGTGAACTCACCAACTCTTTGTAGTTGACCTTGTTTTTATCACGCTTTTCAGGGGTAAGAAAAGATTAACCGAATCTTTCCATTATGTGGGCGCATCGACATCAATCATCTTGTTTATTTGAAACTGTGACCTAATCAAGGACAATATAAATATCAAGAAGATATCTTATGTCAAAGGATTAGGACACAATTTATTCAGTATCAGACAGTTTTGCGACAATGATTTACAGGTTATCGTTAAGGCTAAGAGATGTTGTGTTTGAAAAGAAGATGGAACTGAATTACTAGACGGTACTAGAAATTCCAATCTCTATTCAATCGATCCGTCGGATCTGAAGTCTGAGAAAGCAATATTCTTTTTGTCCAAAGCCTCTATGTAACAAAATTGGTTATGGCATAGACGACTCTCCCATTTGAACTTTGCGAATATCAAAAGAGTTAGTAAAGGAGGGTTGGTATCGGTATTACCGGATCTTAAATTTGATAAAGAACATTTTTGTGATGCGTGTGAGAAGGGCAAGATGAAGAAAGCTAGACATAATCAAAAGGTTGAGTTCAACATGGAACGTCTACTTCAACTTTTACATATGGATCTATGTGAACCGATGTGCGTACAAACAATCAATGGCAGGAAATATGTTCTTGTCATTGTTGATGAACATTCTCGGTACACATGGGTAAAGTTTTTGCGAACAAAGGATGAAGCCCATATGTTATCATTGATTTTATCAAGGGTATACAGAATAGCTTGTAGTTATCAGTTTAAACTGTCAAAACTGATAATGGTACAAAATTTAAGAATAAGAAGCTGGGAGATCTTCTAACATCAGTTGGGATTTCTCAGACATTTTCAGCTGCTCGGACTCTACGACATAATGGAGTTGTAGAAAGACGTAACAGAACGTTAGTTGAAGCAGCCTGCACCATGTTGGTTCAGTCGAAGTTACCTCTATTTCTGTGGGCCAATGCTATTTCAAATGCATGCTTCACTAAAAATCGTTCGGTCATCCATAAGAGGTTTGGTAAAACATCATATGAACTGATAAATAAATGCATTCCTAACATTAATTTCCTACATATTTATGGATGTCGTTGTTTTATTTTGAATAACAAAGACGGCCGTTGAAAACTTGATCCTAAGGCTTATGATGTTGTATTCATTGGATATTCTGCTGCATCTGCAACATACAGAGTTTACAACAAAAGGACAAGAGTAGTCAATGAGAGCGTGAATGTTAGATTCGACGAGAAAGCTAATTAGGTTTCTGAACCATAGTTCAGAACCTGTACTCACTGGTGCTTGATCTTCAACAAGTTAATCTACACCCCTCACAGACTAATGTGGATCTGAATCACGCATCTACACCGACTTCTCATAATTCAGATTTGGATCTTTTGTTTGAACATTTTTATGACAATCTTAATCATTCTAATCTTGTTCCGTCTTCTGTGTCTCACAGCTCAGGAGTTGTTCAAACAAAAGTATCAGTATTACTTTCCAGTCTGTCTTGTTTCTCAACTACATCTTCAGATACTATTCCAATATTTCCATCTGAAGGTGTACCAATAAATCCAACTTCTGAAGCTGTGGTTTCAACTCCTATACAAACACCTGGTGGTACAGATTCTGCAACACTTATTCAACCGGTAGCTCAAACTTCTGATATTCCAACGACGGTTGATAGTGTTGATTATGTTACATCTAGACAATCAGAGGATCCTACATCTATTATTCTTACTGAGGTTGCACCCATAATTCGAACAGATGAGGTCTCAACATCAGTGTCTATCCCATCAGTTTCACAAGAAGACAATCCCATAGTTTCCCTTAATAAGTTTGTTGATCCTGATAACGCTCAATTAATATACACTCCATTGCCTCGTTCGAATAAGAGGACAAATGCACATCCGATTCATCAGATTATTGGAGACCTGTCTAACCCGGTTCAGACCAGATCTGCTAAAGCAATTGAGTGCTTGTTTGCATCATTTTTAAGCAAAGTTGAGCCAACCAAAGTATCAGAAGCATTAGCTAATCGAGACTGGATTTTAGCAATGCAAGAAGAGCTAAATCAGTTCAAAGCTCTGAAGGTTTGGCGTCTAGCTCCTCGTCCGAAGGAAAAGTCCATTATTGGTATGAAATGGATATTTAAGAATAAGAAATACGAAGTTGGAGTCATTGTACAGAACAAAACGCGACTTGTTGCGAAAGCATATCGGCAGCAAGAGGGTATTGATTATGATGAGACATATGCACCAGTGGCTCCGATAGAAGCTATTCGAATGTTCTTATTAGCTTATGCAGCTCACAAGAATTTACAAGTATTCCAAAAGGATGTGAAATGTCTCAACCGGAAGGTTTTGTTGTTCCAGAACATCCAAATCATGTTTATATACTCGACAAAGCTCTCTACAGTTTAAAACAAGCCCCTCGAGCATGGTAGGATCATGTTACTGATTTCTTAATCGAGTCCAAATTTTCAAGAGGTACAATCGATCCTACTTTGTTTATCAAGCGAGAAGATGAGCATATTATTCTTATACAAATATATGTAAATGTTATCATATTTGGCTCGACAAATCCAAAATTTTGTAAGAATTTTTCAGGCTTGATGACAACAAAATTTGGCAGGAGTATGATGGGGGAAATGAACTTTTTCCTCGCATTAAAAGTGAAACAATTGTCCACGGTAATTATTATAAACCAGAGAAAGTATATTTTGAACTTATTGAAGAAATTTAATATGGACAAATGTACTTCGATTGGTACCCCAATGGCAAGAGGTTCTACGATCAGAACTTATCCTTCTAAAAAAGCTGTCGATCAGACGGACTACCGAGCTATGATTGGTTCTTTAATGTATTTAACTTAAAGTCGACCAGATATAATATTTGCTACTTGTGTCTGTGCAAGATATCAGGCTACGCCTAAAGAATATCATCTTTCGGCTATAAAAGGTATTTTTAGATATCTAAAAGGTACACCTGATCTTGGTCTTTGGTACTCTAGGGATACAGGTTTTGGACTGAAAGCCTATTTAGACGTTGATCACCTAGGCTACATGCTGGATAGAAAAAGAACTTCTGGTCATATACAATTTCTTGGAGATAAACTTGTTAGTTGGGCTTCAAAGAAACAAAATTGTGTTTCAACTTCCATAGCTGAGGCGAAGTATGTAGTTGCTGCCAGTTGCTGCTCTCAAGTCTTGTGGATGCGTATGCAGTTATGGGACTACGGGTTATTCTACAACCAAATTCCCATATATTGTGACTCGAAGTGTGCGATTGCTATATCTGCTAATCTAGTTCAACCTACTAAAACAAAGCACATCGACATTAGGTATCACTTTGTTAAAGACCATGTTGAGATAGATATTGTCGAATTATATTTTGTGAACACATAATAACAGGTAACTGATTTGTTTACTAAGGCATTAGATGAAAAACGATTACAATTCTTAGAAAGGTATTGCCGGTATGCTGAATCTAAAAATCTAAGTGTGCCTTTAATTTATTTGTAAATATATATGTTGTTGATGTTTGCTACTCATTTCAGGGGGAGCCAGTTAATATAATATTTTTTATAAGAACTCAAAATATTTCAAGTAACATATATTTCTGTGAGTTCTTTCTTTAACAGATCAATGTCCAAGGAGGAGCAGGTAAATTTCTTGCAAACTAATACAATTTTTCTGCTATCTAAACTGATGAAAATACTTTTGCTAAAATAAATGTTTCACTAGCATCAGTTAAGGGGGAGAAAAATTATTTTTGTACTAAAATCAGTTAAAAATTGGACATCTTTTAACTTGATAAAACTTTTGAGCTAATATTGAAATTTTTTAAAATGTCAATTTCTTTTCAAACAGTTCAAATTTTTTTCTAAGGCATGCACCTTCGCATCATTTTATCCGAGCCTTCATTGGCTTCATGCGAAGGCAAGGGTGAATTGTAACCCTTGTATAAATCTTATTCGAGTCTTGTTTGGCTTCGTATAAGGTTATGCGAGCCTCACATAGCCTCGGATAAAATGGTGATACGTGGCTTCGCATATGTGTTGTGCGAATGCATTATTTACCTTCGCATGTGTTGTCTGAAGGATGACATCACCTTCGCATATGTGTTGTGCAAAGATGACTGTTCATTCCTCGAACCGCCTTTGCACTACCCACGTTTCAAATCAGCGTGCGCCACATGTCCTTCGCATCCAATCGGTTTTTAACACGTGTCATTGTCAGAATACGAATCGTTTTCTCTCTCATCCTGTATATATATATATATATACGTTGACCCTTTCATTTTTTTACTTTACCAAATTTCAAACTTTCGAATTCCCTCTCTGATATTTTTCATGTTCATCGAAGTTTTGTATTGGCTTTTTGAGTCTATGATTGATTTGATTATGATTTAGGTTTGGGTTTGTACCTTTGCCAAAGAATTGAACTTCTATAAATCATCAAATCCCATTAATCATGAACTGAGTTTAAATCATTCATATGAAATCTATGAGTGTGTTAGGGTATTTGTGTGATTTGGAACTAAATGATGTTCAAATGACTTGGGTTTAAAAGGGACGTGTATAAAAATTTAAAGGTTTTATCAAAAAATCTGGATTTGAAACTTAAAGATCCAAGTTTCAAACCCTTCGGATGCCATATGTATTCATACAACCATAACCTTCGCATGATACTTGTACTCATAAGTTGATAGGCCTTGCATGAAGCTGATCTTTATAAACCTCATATGACCTTATCCAAAGCTTGTTTTCTTCGCATAAACTTCATCCGAGCCTTCCTTAGCATAACTTAATTTGAAGGCTCGTTTGAACTGTCATCCGAAGGTTTCCAGACTTGGGCATTTTTTTCAAAGAATTTCAAAAAGTGTGTGCTAGTTTTTTCTTGGCAGGATCATTATGGCAGATCAACACGATGCTTCCGATGACGTAAACCCTTTGGTCTCTCACAGATCTTTAGCTCCATCCGTAAACATAGCAAATCCTGATGATGAACTTATAGAAGAAGGTGACAGACTAGATCTCCAAAACAATAACAACCACTTGGATTGTCATATGGCCTGTCAGTTCGTAGTTATAATGAAGATCCTCAGACATCATCCAATCCACACCGCACTAACTAGGGATGCCGCTTTTCCATTGATCTACTGACAACAATTTTGTCATACAATACGATATTATTGATCTAATAATGATCCACGCTTCACGGCCATGATTGATCATTATCAGACGAAGCTTACACTAAGCATGATGTGTTTTTTTACTTGGATTGCCAAAACGTAATCAATTTCCAAACAGAGTGGAGTATGAAGAGCAAATTTCCGAGGACCAAAATTATGTCAAGACCTCAGAGGTCTAGGATACACTGCTGCTCTGCCAAAACCATCTGTGTTTAAAAGGAAGAACCTGCCACCCATTTGGTATACACTATTTTATATCATCAACCAGTGCATCACAGGCAAATCAACCGGCATGGATAGTTGCAGTACTGGATTTCTGAGATTATTTCATGTCGTTGCATTTAAAGACACAACGACTATGTTGCGATCATATGGGAAGAAATTATTGAGGCAAAGACTTCAACGAAGGCACGAAAGTTTATCCCATTCCAACGATACATGCAGATCTTTGTAGCTAGTATGATGGAAGGCAACCAGAACATTCCCCGAAGGACAAATCATCCAATAGCCCAATAAAATGTTATGAGATTACTCAAAATCTCACAAGGTCATTATCCTAATGCAATTCCTATACCAGCAGCTATGCTTGCATACACCAATCGGAATGGACAGTGTGTTATAGTTTATAGGCGTAAGAATGCATTGATGGACCAACCAGATCTGGTTGGCCCTGCCCATAATGTCACCCCCTAGTTGAATGAGGACTTAGGTCTAGGAGAGCAGGGTCAAGGAAATGGGGATCTTGATCGAGAAAAGCAGAGGGAAAATGAAATTGAGATGGGATTGGACGGGGGTGCATCTGATCGTGCAGTTGATATTCCAGAAGCAGCAATTATTCCTGAAATTCCTCCAGTCATTAAGATTGTTGAGATGGATATTCCCATAAATGAATCACCCGATGATATTCCTGACAATGATTTTGCAGATCATGGTGCAGATGACGATGACGATGATGATGATAATGATGAATATGTTAATGATCATTAATTGGTATACAAAATTCCAGCAAGAATTGGTCGACAACCTACACTTGATAATGCAAGCTCTGACACCGAGTCTGAACCACATCATGATACGATGGAAATGGAAGTACCTGAACCAAACATTATTACTTATGAATCTCCAACAGCTATTATCCAGAACATGGTGTCTTATCTACAGATACAGGAAGTTATAAGGACGAACGAGGGATATAGAAATGAAACAGAAATTGATGTGAGTTTGAGCGAAAGGGGAGCAAAGAACATGGTGAGAAGGAGTAAGGTCAGAAAAAGCAATATCAGACCTTCGCCAAACCACTTTTAACCGAGCAGCCACATATACTGTTATGACGCATCCTTGAGATCCGACATTAAAGCAGACATTGTGCGCCCAACAATGCAATTGCACCCCCCGCCCCCACCCAAGACACTCAATTGCTTCCCAACAAGCCATTGTTTCATATACTCATGGGGAATTAACACATACTCTATCCGCAACTCGCTTGGAATATGCAGGTATTAAAACAAACAAGCATCTGCCCCGATCATCGATTTCATTTATTCACACATCGAGTCTAGGGCCTGGTTTAACACCAATTAGGACACCGTATATTCAGACAACATTTGATGGGAGTCTACGTGCCCCAACCAGAACATCCATAGTGGTGCCACCATTCGTTGGTGCTCCGCGAGGATCGGGTGGAAGTTCTTTCAATGTCAACACTTTGCCAGCGCTGAACATCGATGCAACGATTTCTACCGGTGTCCAACTGGTATCCTAGGTGGACCAGAACAGTTACCCTTTTGGATACTAACGAAATCTAATACAAAGCATCCAATGGATATAATGAAATAGACGATGGAGATGTTTCATTATCAAATATTGGAAGTTTAGGCGGGTAAAGTTATAGTAGTTGAATCACCCGTTTCAAGACCTGGATTTGTGGCTTCATGGCCAAGGATTATCTACGATCCTAATGTTTTAGATCCATCTACAGCACCACCACCATGGTATCTCAGTATTGTACCTATTACACCACAACCATAGATGAACCTTCTTCAGATGAACTGAAGTCTATGCTATATTCGAAGTTATTATCTCAGGCGACTACGAACAGAAGGATCTAGATCTTGCTGCTCTTCTCCGGCTACAAAGTGCCCCTCCAGTTACTCCTTCTATGTCTACGTCAGAAATTCAGCAATTACGACCAGATATGCAAAAGGGTTTTTTTGACATGGCACAAAATTTCACAGATCTGAAGAATCTGGTTTCTACTACGTTTACATCTTTGTCCGAAAGGGTTTCAACCTCGAAGGAAACTTGTAAAATCTCAGACCGGCGCATCTAAAAGAAAACATGAGGGGGAGAAAAGGCGCCAGGTTAAACAGAAGACCTTAGAGAATCAAGGAGTATATGAAGCTAATCCTATAGATCAAGAGTCAGCTCGGACAAAAGGATATCCAAATAAAGCCGTTCAGGAAGAGGTTGAAGCTAAAAATATGAATATCCAAATGGTTGAAATAAGCATATGTGATACACTGATGATAGATGTAAGTGTAGTCCTACTTCTTGTTGATGTCGGATCAACGACTGAAAAGCCCGAGGTTGCGACAAAAGAACTGCGAATGACATTTTGGCTGATTCTTTGATTGAGAATTTTACTGGCATACCATCAAATGATGAATTTTAGATACATTTTTCCCCTGAAATAATTAGGAAAGAAGTAAAAGACCTATACGTGAGGTCGTGGAAGTAGGGAATTTTGATGAGAGTAGAGAGAATCATGACCTTTTTAGAGCTTCTGATGATCCAATTGTTGAAGAAATTCATATTCCTGATTTTATACGCCCAAAATATCTTCCAAAGCCAATCAGAATTGGGGATAATTTGGCAAGTCTATGGCGTATTCCAAGGACTTACATGCCGTTCGTGGAAAATACTGAAAGAAAGTTCTTTATTCTCCATCCAGTGCCGTTGAATGAAGCAAAAAGTTGGGTGTGATAAATTTGTCTCCAGATCAAGAACGGCGTTATTGTTCACTGTCAGACATTTGAGAATGCCTAAGGAACAAGTCAATACTCGTTACTGATATTTCAAAATTGTTGCCATCACTACAAAGCCATATCCCAGTTTTGATATCTCTTACTTTGTGATTCTACGTCGAGACATGAAACAATGGGAATTCTCTGAAGCAGATTTTGTATATCTATCTATTGATGATCTGGGTGGATCTTGTTGAAGATTTCATAGATATGACTAACATAGAGACATTATATGAAGGTGTATAAGAAATTGTTGAGCTTCATCAAGTACTACATCTATCAGGCTTATGTGTTTGATTTCCAGATGGGTATTGAGAGAAGTCAACCCAAGTTGAATATAATAAAGCAGAATCAGAGTCTGTTTGGTATTGAAAGTCTGCCTTCTTATTATATTGTTGAACAACCAGAGTTTGGGGTCATCTACAAAGGCATTGATCACAAAAAGTTATATATGAGATTCAGTGAAATTGCTTGTTATTGTGATGGTACCCTAAGAACCATACAACTTCAGTTAGAGGGCAAGCTAAAAATAGATGATCAAGTAGAAAAGAAGATGGCTAAAAGAGATATAGACTTGATTGTTGAGGCTTTGAAGTTGATCAAAGAAAGAATGGATTATCGGGAATCAATTAGAAGACTGGAAGTCCATCTTCGTTTCAGACCGAAGTATACAGTGCCACTAAGGTAGTGAAGTTAGTATTCGTAGTGTCAAAGTTCATTATCAAGGTGTTCTTATTTCAAGATATGGTCTACTTTCACCAAGGGGGGTGTTAAATGTAACATTGTTGAAAATAGAAGGGTTGTTTTGTAACTTTACTTTCCTAGTATAAATAGTCATATTGACTTTCATTTCACACTAAGTCTTTCCTTTGTAAGCTATTAACTAAGAAATACATTGGACATTTGAGAGCATTTGGAACTTTTTACTTTGATAATGATTGTTGTTCTTATTGTTTAGATTGAGTTTTGCTACATTTCTAATTAACACTGGTTGTTGTTACATGGTTTCTTGTAAAATTTCTTTTGAAATGATTTTGTAAGAAAAACCATAGCCTCTTTCAGCTCTTGCATTTCAGAGTCTGAATCAACTTCAATCTCTTTCTCTTCTTCCTCCTCTCTTTCTTCAAAATAATATCGGCTTGAAGAAGCAGATCTACCTGATCTTTCCTTCGGTCTGATTTTCCATTCTCTAACAAGAGCAAGAGGATAATCAACACGTTTCTCTTCTTTCTTTCTGTGACTTCTAATGTCCATCACCTCCTCCTCATACTGTTTGAGGTTCTCATACACCTCATGGAGATCAATTTCATCAAGAAACTTGTTGTACTTAATACAATTCGTGAAGGTTTTCCACTCTGGTTGTAAAAAATTTAAGAACTTGACATTGTTTTCAATACTGGAGTTGGTTAAGTTGTTCTTAACCATCTCATTAAGCAGCTTCACGAACCTTTGATAGGTGTGCTCAAGCGTCTGATCATCCTTAGCTTTGAAAACATCAGAGCTTGTGATGCAGTTGGCCATCTTCATTTGATTCCTAACTTTGGACCCCAACATTATCTTCTCTATCTGATCCCATATCGTTGTACCATAGTGTTTATAACTGTCAATACTCGTATACATGTCATTTGGGATACCTCGTAGAATAAAAGAACGACATAGTATATCTCCCTTTGCAATAACCTTTTTCTCTAGAGTATACTTAATCTTTTCTTTAGTTACTTCTGTTACTGGTTGGATTATCTCTCCTATTGTAGATTGAACGGCTAGAACAGTCTTCATGATAACTGTCGGTCCTTCAGTCAATGAACGCATGATACTATCTGTCTGATCATGTCGAGAGATAAAATCCAGAAAACGGTGTCTCCATTGCATGTAGTCACCCCTAAAAATAATTGGGGGCTTGGTATCTGAACCTCTCAACATCGCGTCATGGTTTCCATTTTCTCTTCAAGAATAAGATTGGTCTAGATCTTTATCAGTTCGAAACCTAAACAGATTTTCAATTGTCAGTGCGGAATACTGACAAAAGTTTGAGAATATCGGACTTTACTAAATCAGAAAGAATCACGGGTCACTCAGAATATCGGATAACAAAGAATTACGAATCCAACCAGAAACACGAATCTACTTTGAAGAATCACGGATCAACTTTGACGAAGAATCGCGGATCTAATGTTGAAGAATAACATAATCCAAAGTATCACGGATTCCACTTGTCTTCAAACTCGGATTGCCTTTTATGATCACTTGTAGGATCACAAACACGGATTACAAGTGAAATGCAAAATATAAACACTGATTACTCTTGAAAAAATTACAAGGTAAAAAAAATACAATACTTAATCCGATATATAGAAACACGGATTGATCCGTGAACTAAATTTCACTAGTTGATCCGTAAACTAAGAATTACGAATTGTTGACTTTCCTTTGTATTCGATATCCACAAATCATGGATTGAGTAGTCTTTTGATTCGATATCTTTAAAACATGGGTCAAGAACACTGAATAGGCAATCTTCAAGTTCCGATATATTCTTCAAACACGGATTAAGAACACTGTCGAGCAAAAACTTCACTGATTTCGACAATTTGCACCAGATATTCAAGTTAGATCTTCCAAAAAGCTCAGATTGATGCAAAAGTTGATTGAGAACAGTTTCTAAACACTGAATTAGTCGAAACACTCACTAAAAATGGATCAAAATCACCATATTTGTTCTAAAAACTCAAGAACACCAAAAAATCCAAAACCATCCAATTGAAGTATAATGTGAATTTGATTACAAGTTTGTAATCAATCTGCTCGATTTCAAGTCCTAATCATGATTCAACCATCAATTTCATCAAATTAAAACCTAGAAATTGGAATTCGATTCTCAAAAACTTCAATAATCCTCCAAAAAATTGATCAAACAGCCCTAAAAAGCCTAAAATATGTCCTCTAAATGTCGAAAATCATGTCTAGACCAGGCTATTCAGGAAGAATCAGCAATTCCTCGGCTGCTGGCATAGAGTTAGCCAATGCTTCTTCCCCAGATACCGTCATTGCTTCTTCTCTGGGAAAGCTCCCATTTCGCTCGCCGCTACTACGGGAATCACTTTTACTTGTTGATTCTTGCTCTGATACCAATTGTTATTCCCAAAAACAATAATCAATCTATAAATGTATGAAGAAAAACAACAATGAGACAAAAAGTCAACGTAGTAGAGGGAAAGTAAAATGTCATACATATCTCATTAAGCACTTATGGGAAGTGTTAGGAATTCTAGTTCTGTAGAATCCATAAAAGATTGGGCCAAAAGTGTAAAATAAGGAATGGATAAGCTTTTGAAATTAAGGCAACTTTAGTTGACCTTAAACTCTAAACATTCCTTATACAAATCAAACTCTCTAGTATATATAGAGGCTTAGATCATTCATTATGTTGTACTTCATATATAGAGAGAGGGAGCTACAGATATTTTGGTGCTTACATTGTATTCACATTCACAAGTAAGGTTTATGAATTATGAAGTTCTTCATTATTGTTCTTAATTGATTTATATTGCTTTAATCTATTTTTTGTCTTGTACTTGATACACTGGGATCAACAAGTGGTATCAGAGTCAAACGATCTGAGTTTTGCACCAATCCTGATCGAAATCGCGAATTAAGAGGTAAAAATCTCATTTTTTTCTTTCTGATGTTTTGTCGCCTAGGGTTACCCGACAAATCTCCCAATCCTGCTCCTGTTGAGGTTTTGTCGCATCAAATAGAAACCATTAGAATCGATAAAAGTTCTTAGTTTTTTTTCTGTATAAATCGATATTTTTTCTTTCTGTTTCTATCGACAATCCACCTATTCTCTGCCTTTTTCTCAATTCTCTTTCGACTTTCCTTTGAATAGTTATCGCGTATATAACATTTTACATCAATTCAAAACTCTTTGTTTAAAGGGTTATCGCATCAATAGAAGCCGATAAAACTTACAAAAAAAAAACAAAATTTTTTTTATTGTTAATCTGCAAACCACTTTCACTTATTTTAGCATTACTTTTGCTATTCTTTTTCAACAGAAAACTCAGGGTCTTTTGATTTCTGCAGCTTTTCTGGATAAAGAATCCTCTAATAAACATCTTAAGTCTTAGGAAGTTTGCAGTAATATTAATTGAGAAAATCTGAAAGACGAAAACTTAGCCGTTCTCTTTCTTAAAAAGACTAGATAACTCTATTACGCTAGATCTTTTGGTCAAGAAACCTTCGTGTCTTAGCTTTCAGGTTCTTCGATTAAAAGTAGAAAACAATTTTTTTTTCTCTCTTCTTGTTTTATCGCATCTTTTAAGAATTTTTTTTCTGCTTTAACCTACTGCGCTTTAGCTTTTATCGCGTCTAGGTAACCCGATAAACAACCAATCCTGAGTTTTTATCGACTTTAGGTAACCCGATATATATTTTTTTCCTAATCTTTATTACCCGATATTTCCTTTTAATCGATCCTCTTTACCCGATAAACTCACTTATCCGATATTCATTATTATCGCACCTCAATCACCCGATAAAACACTAAGCACAACTACCCGAGATAAATTCTTTAATTTGCGAAATCTCAGAATTTTTTCAAAACTTTCTGATCGAGATCTGAATAAAATCAAGTACAATGACTTAACGGGAAGCTATGGCCATCGGTACCGACACAAGACCTCCAATTCTCTTCCGAGGGGAATATCCCCAATGGAAAGATCGTTTTCTGGATTTTGTTGAGAGAAACGATTATGCCGAAGATATAATGTGGTCCATAAAGGAAGGCCCTCCGCCTGTCCTATATCAAGACACTCCTGCTATGCCTAACAATGTTCCTCCTCTTGAGGCTAGACGAGAAATCAAGCCCAAAAGTAAATACACCGTTGAGGAAACAAATAGAGCAAAAGGAGATCAACTTGCTCGTTCATATCTATTACTTAGTATTCCGAATGATATATACATGAGTATAGATAGTCACAAAAGAACGGCAACAGGCATGTGGGAGCAAATCGAGAAGTATATGCTCGGTACAAAAATCGATACACAAATGAAGATTACAAATTGTATTACTCAATACGAGGAGTTCAAAGCAAAGGAAGATGAAAGTCTCACTGACACATACACTCGTTTTGTTTATCTAATCAACGAACTAAGCAAAAACGAGATACGCAAGTCCAATATCGAAAACAGCGTGAAGTTTGTTAGTAATCTTCAACCGGAATGGCGCCGGTTTGCAAATCAAATCAAACACAACAAATTTCTTGCTGAACTCAATCTTCACGAGGTCTATGAGACTCTACAACAAGATGAAGCGGAGGTTCTCGAAGTAATGGAAGAAAACCGCAAGGCCAAAAAGACTCCCGAACCGATCGTCCTAGGAGCCAAAGAAGAAAAGTTTACGACTCGAAGCATACCTCAAGAGAACGTATCTGATCTAGAAGAGGAAGAATATGACGATCCCGAGATAGCCCAATTTCAAAAAGAACTGGCCTTTCTCACACAATCCTTTCAACGAAAGTTCTCTCGCCGTCCAAATAACAATCAATTACGCTATGCTTCGGGACCCAAAAACCTTGAACGAAAAGCCATTTTCGAGCCAAAACAAAAGAAAGAAGATTCCCGCCCACCGGCTAAACATGAAGACAAATTTAAAGGCGAAAAGAGTTTGTGTTATAAATGTGGAAAAACGGGTCATTACGCTCGTGAATGCAAGAAACCCGTGGTCAAAGATGCCAACTATTTCACGTACAAACTAATGCTTGCCAGGCAAGAGGAAGCCGATAAAGTGCTAATGGCGGAAGACGATTACTTTCTACATCACGGCGACGATGAACCGGACGAAGAAATTCAACCTCATTTCAGTTTAATGGCTTACTCTGATCCTAATGATGACGACTCATCAACCAACGCTTCCGACTACTCACCTGAGGTAAGTTTTTCTGACTATGAGCACTTTCTTTCTCAAATAATTTTTTAAATTCTCAATTGAAAGATCTTAACTCTAAATTGAAAACCGAGAAACTCTCAGTTTCCAAATTAGAAGCACGTCTAGAAAATAATCATAACCAACTCATTCTAGCCACGTCCGAGATTGCCAACTATAAGAGTGATGTGCTCAACATACAAACCAAAAATGATGTCTTAACAAACGAAAATACTCAACTTAAACAACAAAACTCCAAACTTACAAAACAATTTAACAAATTCGAAAATGAGGTCGAAGATTTGTCGTCTAAACTTAAGATAGTCACAAATCAAAAGGAAGACCTTCTCAACAAACTCAATACCTTTGAAGTCAAATTGTACAAATTTGGACAAACTGAACAAACAATACATTTAAATGCTCCGAAGGAGTTATGTTCAAAAGCAGGTCTAGGATTTGACAATCCCAAAAGATTGGCAAAGGCCTTATACAACACCCCAACTCTCTACAAATTTGAATATCTAGACCTTGATCCAGAGTTTAAAATTCAATTTATGAAGTCTAATCCCAAAGTGGAAAGACGGGAAGATTGAAATCGAAAAAATCACAAGTTCCATCAAATTCCTTTTTGCTATCCGCAAGAAGTAGAAAAGGCATCCTCAAGTGGAACTCTTCCACCTACTTACTTTCCCTCATATTCCGACGAAGAACTTCAAACCAACCCTCCGGAATATAAGCCTTATATTCCCACCTTATTTTTAGAAAAGAAAATAGTTCAATTAGAAAAGGTGTTGGAAACTGAACGTTCTTCCTCGGAAAAGGAAAAAGAGGCATTAATCACAAAAATCCAACTATTAGAAAACAAAGCTTTACAATCAAATCCCGAAATTGAAACTGCTTCAAACATCTCTTCATGTAAAGCATTTGTTAGCTCATACTTGGATGATTGGGAATCCTACCACAAACTTGATCCTGATTATTGTCCTCCTAAACATATATCTTCCCTCACTCGCGAACAAATAGATAAAGAGTTGGATGAACTTGATAGCACAGCTTCTTCTGAACATAACTTCTCGGATAATGAAAATGTATCTGTTGATGTTTTTGACTTCAATCCCACACTTCCAAGTCACAAGGAGTTTATTGATAAAGGTAAGAAACCAATTGAATCTGTATCTATTCCAACGGCTGAGGATGAATGTTCCACAAGTTTTTCAAAACCCGAATCATCTCAAACAAAGACACCTACACAAATTATTTCTCAAATTTTACCTACTCATAAAACTCCTGTTAATATTTCAGCTCTACGCTCTTTAAAGACAAAGCAAATCTGGGTCGAAAGAGGCAAAGGCATATCAAAGTCATCTTCCCACAATAAACATATTTTTCCCGATGTTGCTAGGAATAGTCGCAAATTTCATTTTCCATCTTCTATTCATTTGTACAAACATTTGATTCATTTTTCTAGAAATAAAATATGTTGCTCAAATTGTGGTGTGAATGACTTTGTGCGTCTGAATGCTTATGGTAATAATCGTTTTCATGATGTGCATAATTCTTATAATTCATTTCATTATGGTTATAACAATTCATTTCATTATAAACTTGTTTATAAGTGGATTCCCAAGAGGCCCTTGACTTCGGCACCGAAACCCCAATTCGAGTGGGTGCCAAAGGTTGCCAAGCCAACTAACCCCGAAGGACCCATTTACAGATGGGTACCTAAATCCTATTAAAATTTTGCAGACTGGTCATGTGTGGTACTTAGATTCTGGATGCTCCAAGCACATGACCGGAAAGAAGGAGCTTCTTGCCAATTATGTTGAAAAACGAGGCGGCTCGGTACGATTTGGGAACAATCATTTCTCACCCATCAAAGGATATGGCGATATTATCAATGATAATCTTACAATCTCAAGAGTCTCCTATGTCAAAGGACTTGGTCACAACTTACTTAGTATCGGTCAATTCTGTGACAAGGAACTTGAAGTAAATTTTCGTACCGAAAGATGTTGTGTTCGAACATATGAAGGTCAAGAGTTGATTACCAGAACCCGCAAGTCTAACCTCTACACAATTGATCTGTCAACGTTTAAACCACCCACTGACATTTGTCTTCTCTTAAAGGTAGACAAAGAGAAAAACTTGTTATGGCATCACAGACTATCCCACTTAAACTTCAAAAATCTTCGTAAACTCGCAAGTGGAGGGTTAGTCTCCGATCTACCAAAGATGAAATATGAGAAGTCACACTTATGTGGTTCTTGCGAAATGGGCAAAATGAAGAAGGCGTCTCACAAACCAAAATTAGAACACAACACGACACGTCCTCTTCAATTGATACACATGGACTTATGTGGTCCCATGAGAACTCAAAGCATCCACGGAAAGAAGTACATTCTCGTGATGGTGGATGATTATTCTAGGTACACGTGGGTAAAATTTCTTCCATCGAAGGACGAAGCTCCCGACACAATTATCGCTTTTTTGAAAAACATTCAAGTTAAACTGGAGCTTTCTGTCCAAACGAATCGTACAGATAATGGCACCGAGTTCAAAAACCGCACGCTTGACACCTATTTCACTTATGTGGGCATCACTCATACGTTTTCCGCACCATGAACTCCCCAACAGAATGGTGTCGTGGAACGCCGGAACCGTACGCTAGTCGAAGCTACTAGTACAATGCTCGCTTATTCCAAACTCCCACATCATCTCTGGGCTGAAGCCATTCATACCGCATGCTAAACTCAAAACCGGTCGATTATCAATAAAAGGTTCAACAAGACACCATATGAGCTAATCAACAAACGAATTTCTTCCCTCCATCATCTTCATACATTCGGCAGACGATGTTTTGTTATGAATGATAACAACAGTCTTGGGAAGTTGCAACCCAAATCTGATGAAGCCTATTTTCTGGGTTACTCGCCAAATACCTCTACCTTTAGAGTCTACATGAAGAATGCAAGGTGTGTCACCGAGAGTGCAAATGTCCACTTCGAGACAAAAGCAGAAATGATTTTCGAGCCTTTAGTACCAAACCGTTTATCACTGGCGTATTAGCTTCCGAGCACCTCAGTTCGGAACCTGCTCAAAACCCGACTACTCCAAATCCAACTTCAACATCCGATTTGGATAATCTGTTCCAGCACATGTACACAGAATACCTTGGAACTAATTCCGAGACAACAACTGAACCCCCCCCCCAACATTGGAAGTTGCCGAAACACCCACTAGCTCTCAAAATCCTAATCTCGAGAACAATGTCTCATCTGCTGCAACTCCAAATTCGACCAACCCTACAGTCACTTCCCCCATCCCTCAAACAAGCCTACCCACTACAAGTGAAGTCGCTCAACCTCTCCAAACACGTTTAACCGAATCAACCCCTGACACTACATCAAATCCGGAACCATCATCCTCTACATCTCAACCGCCTACCACGTCAAGGGAACTGTCTACCGATGTTTCACTAGCCTTAGAATCTGTGCAAGATCTTCCCTTTGGTCATTACGTGGATGAAAATTCCAGAACCAAGACTGCTCAACCACTTCCTCATACAACCAAATGGATTCGATCTCACCCACCCAACCAAATAATTGGTAACCCTTCCAATCCAGTCACAACACGGTCGGCCTCGGCCAATGAATGTTCATTCTCATCATTCTTGAGCAGAATTGAACCAAAAACCGTTCAAGAAGCTATGTTTGATCCTGATTGGATTATCGCCATGCAAGAAGAGCTCAATCAGTTTGAAAGCCTGAAAGTATGACGTCTCGCTCCCCGACCTCAACACAAGACAATTATTGGAACCAAGTGGATCTTCAAGAATAAGCAAGATGAAGATGGAATAGTCATACGCAATAAAGCACGACTTGTTGCCAAAGGCTATCGACAACAAGAAGGTATTGACTTTGACGAAACCTTTGCTCCGGTTGCACGTATAGAAGCCATTCGAATCTTCTTGGCATATGCCGCTCATAAAAACTTCGTAGTTTTTCAAATAGATGTCAAGACCGCCTTTTTGAATGGGGTTCTCCGAGAAGAAGTTTATGTTTCACAGCCGGACGGTTTTGTCGATGTTTCGAAACCCAATCACGTCTATATCCTCGACAAAGCACTCTACAAACTCAATCAAGCTCCTCGTGCATGGTATGATAGTCTGTCTAAATACTTGGTGAAAAACGGGTACTCAAAAGGTAAGATCGATCCAACTTTGTTCATCAAAAAGGAAGGTAAAGATATTATGCTTATTCAGATTTATATAGACGATATTATTTTCGGCTCGACTAACCCTCAACAATGCAAACATTTCTCCGAACTCATGACGACAAAGTTCAACATGAGCATGATGGGAGTAATGAATTTTTTCCTTGGCCTTCAAGTAAAACAATTTTCAACGGGAATATTCATTAACCAATCAAAATACATCTCCGATATGTTACACAAATATAACATGACGACATGTACTCCGATTGGGACTCCCATGTCTCCATGATCAAAACTACACGTTGATCCTTTGGGTAAAGCGGTAGATCCCAAGACTTATAGGGGAATGGTTGGTTCATTAATGTACTTAATGGCTAGTCGACCGGATATAATGTTTGCTACATGTCTTTGTGCAAGATATCAAGCATCTCCCAAAGAATCACACCTTAGTGCAATTAAACGCGTTTTTCGTTATTTAAAAGGTACTACTGATCTTGGGGTCTGGTATCCTAAGGATACGAGCTTCAAGTTAATTGCTTTTTCAGATGCTGATCATGCCGGTTGCATGCTGGATCGAAAAAGCACGACGGGTCATATTCAGTTTTTGGGAGATAAACTGTTGAGCTGGTCTTCGAAGAAACAAACTTGTGTGTCTACTTCGACTGCGGAAGCCGAATACATTGCTGCCGCAAGTTGCTGCTCTCAAGTCATATGGATGCGTACTCAACTCAAGGACTATGGATTCTGGTTCAATAAGATTCCGATCTATTGCGACTCAAAAAGTGCCATTGCCATATCAAGAAATCCGGTTCAACACACAAAGACAAAGCACATAGATGTAAGGTACCACTTCATTAAAGACCACGTCGAACGAGGTACGATCGAACTTTACTTTGTAAACACAGAACTGCAGCTTGCTGACTTGTTCACAAAGGCATTGGATGAAAAACGATTCCAATTCCTAGTGTCCAAGTTAGGCATGCTCAATCTACGCACTTAAAATCCAAATCTTCTATATTAACCCGTACAAAACGTCCAGTCAGATAAAAATGCACATTCACCCCTACAGATGAATGTTCGCTTTATCTAACTTCTCATTTTGTAAAGTTTAAAAATCCAGTTCGGTTTTTTCTTTTCTTTTACTTCGTTCTTCTCTTTTATTTTGTAACTTGTGCTAATAACAAAATCTCAAGCTGTTTCGTTACCAATTCTGATTCCGAGGGGGAGCGCTAAGATAAGTTTTACTTAACTCGCATCTTAATAGGGGGAGCTAAGGTTTCTAATCTTCGACATCATTTAAGGGGGAGCAAATTTTTTAAAATTTTTTTTAAACTCAAATTTTTTTCTCTCATAAACATTTATCGCGTCTATAGGACCCGACAAACGATTTTTGTCGCGTCTATAGGACCCGACAAATGATTTTTGTCGCGTCTATAGGACCCGACAAACGATTTATATTGCATGACACACAACCGACAAAGAGTGTTTAACACAGACCCGAGAATCACTGGATGTCGAGTTCATAAGACCCGACATGGTCAAAATTCTTGTCGTGGCACAACCTTTTCATGCCACGTGTTCGAAGGCCCACTATTTAAACTCAAGGCCCCACCACACTGTTCTTATCTTCAAATTTCCATCTTCAACCTCTTCCCCTCTAAAACACTCAAGAACACAGGCATCAAGATCCGATTCCAAAAATCTTCGAGTTTTCGGAATCTAATCACACCACCAAGTTCGTCACTTCATTTAGAACAACTTTAATTATTGCATTTTTATGTTTTATTGATTGCATGTACATCAATTTGTGATGTAACTTTTCGGTTCCCAAATGGGTTAAAACCTTTGGGTTCTCCGATTTTCTTGATTAATCTTGTTTCTGGACTGAAAAACTCTCACCATATTGCTTGATTATGTTCATCGATCACCATAGTATACTAATCTAGACTTAAAAACAACTCAACCATGTGTTTCTGGGTACTTAGGGTCGACTATCATAGACTTAGGGTTTTCTCGTTTCACATGAATATTTGTCGGGTCCCATTGACTCGACAAAATCACTTAGGTGTTCTTGAATGTTGCCTATGATTGTTTGTCGGGTTCCATTGAATAGTCATAATCACCCAAGTGTTTATGTCAGGTCACATACAACCGACCACTGTTATAAAGAAAAAGGGACTATGTCGCCTCACATAGACTCGACATAACTGTCTTAGTCTTTATCGGCTTCTGCAAACCCGACATAATTGCACTAATGTTTTTGTCGACTCTTGCATAGTCGACATGCTCTCAGTTTTTATCGACTCTACCCGACATCAATGCCTTATCCTATTGTCGACTATTGGAAACACGACATCCATGCCTTAACACATTTATCGGCTTAGTGAGACCCGACATAAGTTTTATGTCGGCTCATCATGTATCGACATACATCTATGTCTGCTCCCTTAGACCCGACATCGGTTGGCTTGACTCGACATCAACCCACATTTCACTCGACATATCTTCAATGACTCCGACATTTGTCAGGTATATCGGGTCTCATGGCACCATGCTTGACCCGACATACCTCATCAGATTCCTCTCTATACTCAAAACTGACTTATTTCAATGGTTTCCTAACTTTACTTTTCAATTCTCATGGCCGCCATTCAAGATCCAAATCTTTCTAATGACGAACATCCTCTGCCATCCGAAAGATCATCCCAACTGAGCATCCATCTTCCAAATCGCGACGATGTGCTCATGCCACCCGCGGAGAAAAAAGACTTAGAGCCCAACAACCATCGCCTAGACATGTGCATGACGGTGGAACACCAAGTCATCATGGAAATACTAAAGAGACATCCACTTCGCTATGCCTTCAGTTTGGAACATCGCGTAACGGCCTTTTACATACAACAATTCTGGTACACTCTGACATACCATCCGGTGGAAGGCAATCACCACTTCACGGCAAGGATTGATGATTACACATCTCGCTTGCCACTCTCCCGACTACGAACCATACTACAACTCCCAGTATCGGATCACTATGACGACCCAGTAGCCGAAGAGGAACTATACCAAGATATTGTAGCCCTCGGGTATACCACCACACTCACCTCGGTCGGCCACTTCAAGCGCATGTTCTTACCACCAATCTGGTTCACACTATTCACAATAGTGAACCGTTGCCTAATGGGGAAACACACCGGAATGGATCGTGCAAGCACGGCGACCTGCGAATCTTTCACGGCATGATCTACAGTCGCAACTATGACTACGCAACACTTATATGGACGGATCTGGTCGAGTACGTCAATCAAAAGGGCACCGGACGAGATAAGAAGTTTCTGCCATTTCAGCGGTTCTTACAACTATTCATTCACTCCATGATGCAGTCAAACCCGCAAATTCCACGAAGACAAGGTTCGCCTCTTGGCTCTTCCTGCGTTCAACGCTTTATCAAACTGAATGACCGAGTCTTTCCGAACATTATGCCTATACCTGAAGCCCTATTAGCAATAGCGGATCAGAATGCACCCAGTGTGATAGCGTATAGGGAGAGACACGGCTTAATGGCTCCTCACGTTCCGATGGAGCCTGTCCAAGAGCCAAACCAAGAGGAACAACATGAGTTGAGTGAGGGTCCATTAGCAAATGAGCAGGTTCAGAATCAAGGGGATCCTGAACAAGGGAATGAGCATATAATAGAAGAAAGGGGAAACGACGAGGGGGTGCATCTGATCCAGCAATCCAAACTTCCCCCAACCCGAAATCCCCATTCCACCTCCAACCCAAACCACCTTTGGAACAACCTCTCGCCCAAAGGTAAGACCACAACGACGGAAAATCGTAGTCAGTAGTGACCGGGTCATGCGCGAACAATCCTTATCCGACTCTGACACTGACACAAACCTTGAGCCTGATGACAGTTCTGAAGACCTTCGACCACGACAACACCGAAGAATTACTACCGCCGATGATGCAATTACCCGCATTGGCCGACAACCACCTCTAGAAGAATCCTCTTCCGATAATGCCACCATGGAGTTCGATCCAGATTTCACTTCTCAACCCGATCCACCATCTGAACCCGAACAAATCCATCAACCTGAGCCAAATGAAGGAGATATAAGGAGACTGAAGGGAGACATAGTCGAAAAAGAACATGAGAGCGTGAGTGAAGGGGAGCTTAATATGCAAGAGAGTGAGATACCAACAACCACCTGTCGGGTAACCGAGTCTCATGTTGATACTCATTCGTTGAGTGCCACCATAGGACAAGACATTGTGGACCCAACAACGCAATTGCACGCCCCACCCAGCTACTCGGTAGACTCACAACAGTCTATTGTTTCAGCACTACTTGTGAGTTTAGCTCCTACTCTAGTTCCCCTCCTTTCGGGAGGCATAACTATTGAAAACAGAAGTAGTATCTCACCTACTTCGGCTTCATTTCTCTCCACATCGAGTCTAGATCCTCCAAGGACACAAGAGTCATCACACTCCGATAACCTTCGTGGCACGGACGAAACTCCCATAGTGATGTCGATTCCCGACATTTCACGAGGATTGGGAGGAAATCCTACCAGCGCCACATCAATGCCAACGTTGAACGTAGGTCCTGGAGTTGATTCAACTACAGTGACAACGGGTGCTCTATGTGATCCCGGATTTCCCACTACAGGTTCAACCGCTCTACCACACTTCATGGTCACACCGAATTTGCAATCATAGGTCGGCGACGCATTTCACCGGGTTTGAAGTTCACTAGATCAGCTAGAAGCTCACATGCAATTACTGTTCAAACAAGGCCTAACTACGGATCCCGGATCCCGTCCAAGCAGCTCTCGCCCAAGTACAAGTCGATCACCACCCCCTGCAACACCATCAATCTCTTCCGATTCCGAACAGCCCTCTGATCCTCGATCTCCACACCCTCATTCGTCACCTCGCAAATCCCAGTTCAATAGAGATGAACTTATGTCTATGCTTCTAGCGGATTTACTTATGGAGGCGGAAGCACGGGGTCTCCCGGAAGACGATTTAGCCGGCCTGCTTCGAAGAAATCTTCAAATACCAACTGTCACATGTCATGAATTTGACGTGTTCCGAGCCCACATTGACGAACGGTTAGATGCTTTGGAAGCCCAACAGAAGAAGAGAGAAGATGATATTCTTGGTTCAATAGAAGCCCTACGCCTGGAAATTCAACAATCTTGCCAACCGGCGGAACAACTTAAACGCCGTCGACCTAATCAGGATGATCCGGATTCCGGTCCCAATTGCCCTAAGGGAGAGACACGTCGTCGAGTCACAAGAGCTCAGCCGTCAGTTAGCACAAGAACTCCCCAAGCTCCAAGATCAGCAACGGGTACCACAACTCGTCCACAAGCCACTACTCCAGCCAGCCAACAACAAAATCAGCCAATGGTTGAAAAGCCTTTGGATGATTTTGAAGTTGGAAGTGCGTCTCGCCCACAAGAACCCGAAACAAACACGGAGGAACTGGTCAATGTTCAGAATCTAAGGGTTCAAGTTCATAACTAGTTCAAAGATCCTTATGCTCCGGTACTCGGTTAAGAAGATTATCTACACTTACAGCATGCAAATCCTGCGTATCAACCTGGAGCTCCAGATGCTACAGGTTTACTGCCACATCAAATTAGGTGGGAAAGGATTCTGATTGAAAGAGACTCCAGATGGGCAAATCAACAAATCAGAGTTCCCTATCTTGAAGAAACGATGAGCAAGATATTTGTGGAAAAGAAAAGCGAAGAAGATTTGTCTTACATTCAGCAAGTCATGGATATGAATTCGGAGCAAACAAAAGAGTACTTGTGGTTATTGAAGCTGAAAGCCCAATCTCCGGAAAAGGTTATGTCTCGATTCAAAATTGTTGGAATTAAAGAAATCAACTATGAAAAGTGGCTACATGTCAAGTTTCCATCCTTCCGAGTACTGCGAGAAAACGGAAAGGAATATTATTTCACCGAAGCTGATTTTGCAAACATTGATGTGACGGATATGGAAGAGATGTCCATGGATCTGCGAGACAAACCAAAAAGAAACATTGATTTGAGTAAAGGGCCTTACGAGCAATCGTTAAGCATATACAAAAAGAGCTAAGATTCAGCTATCTTCATGATCTACAAAGAGGTATAGAAAGCAAAGAAAAGAAGATCTATCTGAACAAGCCAGATCAAAGTATTCCAGGGCTCGACCAACTCAATGTGCTTACTTTTTGACATGCTTCAACGTTTGGTGTGGTGTACTTAAAGGCTACTAGAGAGAAGAGATTTCTCAGATTCTCTGAAGTTGCTGCTTACTCAGATGGTACTCTAACAAGTATTCGCAACAGATTATCTGCTGAAATCAGTGCTGACATGAAGAAGAAGAAGAAGAAGCCGAGACAGTTGAAGACAGATCAAAGAGAGGATATTCTTAAAGGGATTGAGCTGATTGACAAAAGACTGATCTATCGCCAAACTCTTAGACGTTTTGAAGGGATGTTCGAGATGAGGAGATAAAAGACACTTTATGTCACAAAGTGGGAGATTGTTAGGAATTCTAGTTTTGTAGAATCCATGAAAGATTGTGCCAAAAGTGTAAAATAAGGAATGGATAAGCTTTTGTAATTAAGGCAACTTTAGTTGACCTTAAACTCTAAATATTCCTTGTACAAATCAAACTCTCTAGTATATATAGAGGCTTAGATCATTCATTATGTTGTACTTATATATAGAGAGAGAGCTATAGATATTTTGGTGCTTACATTGTATTCACATTTACAAGTAAGATATATGAATTATGAAGTTCTTCATTATTGTTCTTAATTTATTTATATTGCTTTAATCTTTTTTTTTGTCTTGTACTTGATACACTGGGATCAACAGAAAGTTACAAAGAGAATGAGTATTTATACCCTTATATCAAAGTCAAACAAGGTACATGCAAAGTTTGAATACCATTAAATCCTAACAATAGTATATCGGTATTTCAAATAGTAATGCTCAAAAAAAATATTCTTTTTCTCTACTAGCAGCATTGTGTTTTTGTTGCGTACTCTGAGTCTTTCCGTGCTTTCCTTCTTTTTTTCTTATTTCTTACCACATTAGCCGTTCATCATTCTTCTTTTGTACATCTCAATCTAAACTATATTCTTTATCGCATCATTTGTCATTTTATTCTTAGCCTAATAACGTTTTTAACTTCACATGCAACCTTCTGAAATAACCTTGACAATGTAAACTACACACAGTGGTTGTGATATTCCTGGCATGACCTTCTTTGCCATGTTATGGCATAACCCACTTGTCATGCTCTTATGTGAACTTATATCCTGGCATAACCTACTTGTCATGATCTTATAACAAACTTTTAAAAAGCACTACCACCGTGTTTAGTAAAACATCATCTGTTTATCTTTGAAAAAAAATTAATATCAATATTTCATAGCATGAACAAATCTTATTTAACGGTAAAATTTTCATAAATTCTTGTATCTCTATCGGTGCTAAATGAAAAGACATTTAACATCGCTCTGTAAAATAGGTGATTTTGAACTTGATTTAAATATCCAGTGGTATTATCGTTAAGGAACTTTTCTACACATTCTATGATATGTGTTCTTTCTTAACATATTTATATGTATGCCATGAATGCAACAAATTGTTTCGTTAAGGTCTTACTTATCTTGATCATTGATAAGTATTGTTTATTTCACCTATCTATCTAACATTATACACATGTATTCTTTCTACATTCATGTTTATATCTTAACCATATTATTTTCTTACAAAGTAATCCAACCTCGTTGTGTAACAATGAAACTATCCCAAAATTAAATCAAATTTATCAAAACACATCAACTTAACAAGGTAACTTTTTACCATTAAGATTGATTGAAAAATCCTCAATTTTTTTGTTAAACTTTATCTAACCACCATTAGCGACAATTAATACCTAACTTTTTTTATAATTGCTTAGATTTTCTATTCAAGTAGTGGAAACAAAGCTTCTAGATGTACTTGAGTCGAATAAAACTAGCAGACAATAATTATTGACAAGAAACACACCTAAAACCCGTTGGCCTAGTATATTGTAATGACATATGACATCTTCCTTACTTTTGGTTCCTCCTTCTCATTTCCAATCTCAACTAAACTTCCTTATGTTGACATGTAAACTATTGTTGAACTTTGTAAAGCTTAGGGCAACTTGATCTGATATCCCCCATCATATCGCACTCACACAAGTTCATCTTTTTGTATACTCATTTTATGTGTTTCCTAAATTTTTCTACATATGTATAATGCTATGTATTTGGTAAAATCACAAGTTCCTAGACTTATTGTATATAGGATAGCTTAACTCTGATCTATTTGCATATTTCCTGACTTAAGATGGTTATTCAATATCTTTTTCACCTATCATATTTATGCGGGCTTGGACGTGGAAGATTGGGCCTTGATGTTTTTGGAGGCCTATGATCGGGCTACCAAGCAGGGCTGCACTTAAAGGCCAAAACTTTCGGTTCGGGTGTCCGTTTCGGGCCGATGACCAGTCGATCTGAAGCCTAGAGCGAGGAGCACGACGCGGACTTTTAAACCTCGAAACCTGGAACGAGGACTTTTGAACCCCAAAAACGCTGTTTAAATGTAACTTTTGGATAGTTTCGCGTTTTTTTCGCATTTTGGGCTTTTTGTTGGGCTTTTGTCATTGGCCCAGTACCTTTTTTAGGTCCTTTTTTTTGCCTTCATATTTAAGGTTTTCTTTTCTAATCTGGATGGTCACTTCTTGGATTTATAGACTTTTGATTTTCTTCCAAATTTTGTGTCCTTAAGAATTTGATATGTGAAGCCTAGGATCGGTATTCGTTGAATCAACGATTTATAGAAGAGATTGTTCGCAAGCATTTGTAGAATCAAGTTTTTCATTTTATTCGATGCATCACATATTCTCGGTTTTTGGCACAAGGCCTTTAACATAAGCCTTTATTAGCATCTTCTAAAGGTTTGTAGAACTTGCATAAATAGAGTAAACTATATCTTTTATTATTACAACTCCTTTACTTAGGCATCTACCTATGTTTTGAATTTGGTGTTGACCTTAATCTCTACCCAACAAATCACTTAGACATCCTTGACATCCTCATTTTCGTATGTTATCATTCTTTTTAGACATTCTCGTTAATAAAAACGACAACATATAGGTGTTTCATAACCTCTCTTTGAGTTATAGTTGTGTATCGAAGTTGTTTAGATACATAATAACGTCAATAGTAAATCTTAAACTAAATAACATAGTCTGATATTTTGAAACACGACTTCTTTGATGTGGACCTATATTGGGTACCTTTGAGAATGATCCACTAATCTGCCTAAACTTGATCAACATCATCAGTAATTGTCATGTCGCATAGTATTTATATGTGATATTTGAGCACCATTCTCCAGCATAATGAAGGGAATCGTAATGAAATATTTTATCAAAGCATAAAATCTCGGATCTTAAGGTTTTAACCTTGTATGAGTTCATAATTTATTTCTCTTACTCCACTATTTTTTTTATTCTATTCAAATAACTGTAACACCCTCAAATTTGGAAAGAGCGACTAATCTAAAATTTTCAATATTACATCAATTGAAGGGTAAATCACTTCCTATAATCCAATACTTAAAGTTCCTCAAATAACAATTCTATAAAACAACTACAAAAGATAGGTCAAGTATATTAAGAAATTATTACAATCGGGTGTTACTAAACCCAAAAGAGTCGCTATCTTCGAATGGGGAAAACGTCACGAAGAGACTAATATTTATCGTGCCACTTCCTAGCACTCAAGTCCACACGTGTCGCTAGTACCAACCCCAACGATAACCTGATGCACA
Source organism: Silybum marianum (assembly GCA_036898165.1). Taxonomy (NCBI): domain Eukaryota; kingdom Viridiplantae; phylum Streptophyta; class Magnoliopsida; order Asterales; family Asteraceae; genus Silybum; species Silybum marianum. The sequence goes on along the minus strand of CM072540.1, from coordinate 4,272,369 downwards.
TGCCGACAAAGATAAAGGGTTAGGCTTAACGCCTAGTGAGCTCAAGAGTTTATAACATATCCATAAATGATTTGAAACCAAAAGATTTTCATTATAAAATATAATTCTTCAAAGGAAATAACTTTGTTATAAAAGCAACATATTTCCCAAATTCAATATTTCCGTAATAAAAAGCTTTAGACCAAAATGACATTAGAAGTGAAAGCTTTAAATAGAAATACTCATTTAACGTGATACCCAAATCCGATACTCACACGACCATGAATAAGTTTATGAACGTAATGATAGAAACATAACATTAACCGAGTTTTATAAACTGTTAACTCACACGTACCCTTAAAAGGGATAAAAATATCTGAAGATAGCGGGGGAGACCCGATCACCTCTCAATTTAACAAAGGAACCAATAGCAGTTGGAAACAACCAACAACACAAACGTGCCAGGCCCTCGATGATTCCAATAAAGGCTCGTGCTAGGTTCAATGGAAGTTGAAAACCATCAACAACACAATAAGTGACATGCCCTCGATGACCCTAATTTAGCACATACGTAAGAGTCAATAGCAGTTGGTAACAACCAACAACACAATAAGTGTCAGACCCTCGATGACTCAAACGTGACCAAAAGGGGACAACAATCCCGTCTTGAAACCAACTAAATGCCTATGCATCCATTACATTCTAGTATATAAATAAAATACGTCAAGCAAGACATATTGATAATTTCCCAACACCAATTCCTTACTCAAAATACTATATCCCGATAATCAATTATTTCTCAAAGTTAGGAAATCATAAAGTTACCCGACGCTACAAGAATGACTAATGCACCCAAAGCATATCGTCATTTAAATCGGACAAATGTCCATGAGACTCATTTTAGTCAAAACTGAGCAAAGCCCTATAACTCAACACTTATGCGATTACTCAAAACATTCGTTGAGACACACCATTTTTCAAATGAAATCATATATATATATATATATATATACATATATATATATATATATATATTTCCAAACGTCTCATAATACAATAACATGTATTTTCCAACTATTTATAAATCAATTACTTTAAGGATGAAAATACAACCAAATGGTTTTCATTTAAAAGATAATGCATCCAAATAACTTACATTTATACTTCATTTGCCAAAATGCTCAAAACTCAAGTATAAGTCTTTTGTATGATTTATAAACTTTTTTATACCAAATATGCAAACTTACCCAAATACCCACACATTTGATAACTACTAAATAAAACATGTTAATACTTCAAAAAGGAAGTTTTTGGCATGTACAAAGTTTTCACAAAGTATCTTGAACTCACCTTGCTAGATTTAGGCTAAATCTAGGTTTACCCCAAAAGCTTCCTTTGAAGAAATGACCAAATCTGCAATATTTCTTCATTAGAACCCATTTCTAGTTCATAAGCAACATAAATATATCAAGAACAACTCCCAACAATAAGATCCATGAAAACCCTAGTCAAAACCTCAAATCTCTTAAAATGGTTAAAACTCTAAAACAAGAGAGATGCTTCAAGATAAAAGTTCTAAAGAACTAAGTAGGAAGGTTTTGACAAGAAATAAGGTTTAGAAGAGTTATAATGACTTACACACTTGATTAGGGGAAAAACCCCAATCTTGGTCAACAATGGTGAAAAAGATGGAGAAGATGAAGATGAAACTTTCTCCAAATAGCTCTAAGGTTAACCACTGAGTTTACTCCACTGATCTACGCTTGAAGAGCTCTAAAAATCGAGAATGTAGGAAGAAGAATCGCCAAAAACGGAGTTCGTATAAGGAAGATATGGTAGAATGAAGATGAAACCCGATTTTGGGACTTTAAATCAGCTCAACAGTGAGTTACGCAGGTTGGGCCGCGACCTGAAGTCACGGGCCAAGTTGCGCGCTAAGGGAAGAGACCCAATCAGTGAGTTACGCGGATTGGGCCGCGAATATAATTTCCAATACTAACTCTCCCCTTAATTTGTCAAATTATTCTCGAAATTAAATCAACCAATATTAAACTTTTAAAATACGATTTCACTAAAAATAAATTAACTTTCTAAAAATTTGGGTGTTACAATCCTCCCAACCTTAGAATGATTTCGTACTTGAAATCAAGTGCGGATCCGAAACACAATTACTACAAGTCACCGCCTCTTCGATTCGTCACCTTCTACCCAACGAGCTTAGCTGTCTCCCAACCTTAGGAGCTTCATTATACCACCTCGAGAGTATCTTAGGCACTCATCTAATCAACCTACACGTTGCATCGTGCTTACTTTGACTATCACAGTCTTCTTCCAAATAAAACTATGCATGATTTACTACCACATCCATGATAAACTCTTAATCACATGCTTAAACCGATACTTCAACTATGATGAGTATACCAAGTTCCAAAGAATTCTCAAAGTTGCTTAACAACTCAAAGTGATTGCTAACATTCATTAACCATCAGTAAAATCTATTCTTCTCAAGTTTACCACATAAGTCCTTCAACACTTCTTGGAATTCGACCGAAGTGCTCCAGTTGCTCTAATGCCATATGTCCTCAAGAACAACCAAGATTGACACCGACATCAACCAACTCTTTAAGGCACACGATCACATAATTTATAATCCAAACATTGACGAAACGAAGGGTTCACCATGTAAATAACTCGAAATGACTCGAAATTCCAATAACTCAAACGTTCCTCGATCCACCAGCCACTCAATTGAAGTCCCAAAAAGAATTTACTCTAGTAAAACTCTAGATCTTTTCATTCATTTCGACCAATTCCTTAAATCTCCTACCAAAGAAACTATTCTTGTCAATCATCTTATCGTTAATAACTTAAATTCTGGTACATATAAAAATATATGAGCAACTAGCCAAGGAACAACCATTCACATAACTCTCAACTTCTAAACTCTTAGGAAAGTTCTACCATCTCCGACATTCCTCAACAAGGAAAACCCTAATTACTTCACAAGTAAGCTTAAACCATCACTCAGATAAGATCTTTTCATCAAGGTCATATAGGTTCATACTTAGAACCTTCCAAAATCCCTACTTGATCACTGGTTTTCAAGATATCTATTACTTCTACATGAGACGTATCTTCACTACAAACTCAAATTACCAAAATAACCATAAGGTCTAATAAAAGGTTCCCTCTTGACAAGGTCCGACGTCTATCCAAGAGGGTACCTAACACGATCCTATACTTACGTCTTTAGCAACTTAAGGATTTACGTATAAGGTTCTAGCAGACTTACCACAAGTCCGATCATCTGCCACTTACTTTCGCGGAGATCATCTGGTCCTCACTTGAAATGCTCAACACAAAATAAATAGCGCTTATATCCAAGGTTTCCTAATGAGTTCAAGGTGTACAATTATAAGACTAATCAAATATGTCAATTCTCATTTATCAAACATTCAACAACATAAAATCTCTAAAATCAATTTACGCATATCCAAATAGTTTTACCATAAACAGGTAATCATGAAAAGTGGTCACAAACGTTGGAATACAATCATTTTGAAAGCTATGCGGTCATTATGTAAACTATTGACGACAATAATGAGAATACAATTAGTACACTCTTAAAATGGACCGACAAAATTTTGACACTCAAATAACGATATCAAGAATGCAAAGTAGTTTCACTTAAACACAACACCGACAATTTAGCAACTCGTGAAATTCCAAAAATCTTATAATTGACTCAAGAACATTACGCAACCAAAATTTTAAATGAAACTTGTAAACAACAGTAGGAGGTACGGCAGTTCATGTATTTCAAACTTGACCCGAAACTCACGTACACCAAAAAAATTCTCATGTAACTAAGGCCATTTAGTAATTTCAAGACATAGCTACACTCTTGGGTGCCTATTGCATTTTCCAAAATATGGATTTGTCAGACACAAATTCTTTTGGACAAACCGAAAATAATTTTGCAATTTATTTTCTAAAACAATTGTCGTGCATGCATCCGGTTGGGATCTGAAGTCTCAAACCATACTCACCAAGTCTACCACAAGACTAACATTGGGAAGCTTAACGTCTTAAGACTTTCATCCACAACTAAATCCGTCGATTTTCATAAATTTCTCCTTGAATTAAAGTTGATTCGACAAGCTTATGGTTCACAACTAACCATTAACTCTGACCTCAAAATGGTCAATTCCACATGTTCACCGTACTTAGTTGCCATCCAAAATGACAACACTACAAACATCCATCCTTTCAAAGGTTAACTCATTAGAACTCATTCACTACCCCCATCAGTCATCACGACAATTACACTCAAGCACAAACACGTAACTGTAAATTCATATTATCACCGGCCGAATGATAATACCAATTTACCTCACACGTGGAATAGCCAGACCAGTATCACAGTTGTTCAGAGAAAATATAGTTTGTTACCTTTTGAAAGTCCACGACTCGGCTGTTTTAATCTTTTTGGACACCATTTCATATGATTATATCGACTAGGAAAACAATTAGCGTAATAATATGATTGAATTTAGATATAGGTTGGTATCTTAAGGCAATATGTGGATCCCAGATAATGATCAGGTAACGAAGAACACGTTGAATATAAAGAAGATCCGAAGTCAGATATCTTACTTGATGAATATATCGGTTATAATATAAGGCTCATAATAATATGACTTAGTCTAAACCTCTTTAGAATGATATGAATTAACAATCTTGTTCTCTAATGTAGCTTTATCCCTCTATTTATATGATAGACTTATATCACAACAAGGAAATTAATAAAATAGGCATTATACACTTGCCATAAATAAGAGCATTCCTATTTTCTAAACCTTTCCTAATATAAAACCTTCCTAATTTATGACTTTATTGACTTTTGCATTTTGGCCCTTCATATTTTCAATACTTGTCATCTCGGATACAATATTTTCAGACCTAACAATCTCCCCCTTTGTATTCGAGATTACACTTAGAAAATCAGCACTTTTGAAGACGATGAAATTTTGTCAACAAATCACTATCTTGATTTTGCTCCCCCTACGAATATGATCACTTGATAAGCTCTGTAGCTCCCCCTTAACATTAGCATAAAGTTCACGAAAAGAAAGTTGAAGGAGTCGTGATGTCGCAGGGTGTCTTTCTTCGAGTAGAACTTTTTCGTTTGATGAAAGAGGCAAAAGATGGTTGCGGTATCTTGATGTTGTCGGGTTAGGCATTGAGGTTGTCGGGTTAGGAAGATGCGATAACTTTGAGCTTGTCGTATGATGATCTGAACTTGTTGAACATGAGTCGACATAAACACTTAGGTATAGATGTCGACTCTTTGGGATGCAAAAAGAAATTATGTCGGTTCAAAGGGAGTCGACAAGTCTTCATCTTCAAACATTTGAATCTTTTTTAACTTTATTTCTCCCCCTCATAATAGTATGTGTCTTTGATATAACTTTTCTCCCCCTCATAATGATAAGGAGAATCCGAATCATTATGAATAATTAAAGACAATAAGCGCGAATGTGATCAAATGTAAATGTGGATTATCAGGTAATGGGCTAACAGACAGAAGCACATGTAGCAACTGTTATCACTTAATCAAAAATAAATTTAATTAAGTGGCCTATATTTAGTGTTGGTAGCGGGTTAGCACTGCTAGGACTTTTAGTTATCACAGAAGTAAGATATAAAACTAACTTCTCAAACTGTTCCGGCATACACACAAAGATATGCAATTTAAATCACAAAGACTCGTGTAAAGTGTAAAAAAAATTGTATATACTTCGGCTCAAACTTAGACTCGATGTGCACAGAAAATGAAGGTTGAAGACCGGAGGTGTGTCTTCTTGTTTCAATATCTAAATCTTCCTAGTGAAGAATAGATAGATGATATGCTAGATCTCCGTGATATATGAAACAAGAATCTCTTTTGAGATATTTAAGTAGTTGGGTGGGGTGACACAAGTTATCGACATTGGGTCCATGTCTATTTCAATATTCATCTCCGAAAAATCGAGAATGAATAGATTGTGTGGCTACCCGGATAATTGTTTAGGTTTGGTAAGGACCAATTTTCTTTAAGTCCTGTTACACCCTCACTTTTTCTTTTATCTGACAAACACTCAACTTTATACCCTTTCAAAATATCTATCCTAGGGGTGTGTTTCATGGGTACGTCCTTCCGGCTCTAGATTGACCATTAAAACATCTGAATCCTATCAGACACAAAGAGTTAAAACATTAAAGTCTGAATTCTGAACTGATGTATTCAGAAGTCATGATGTACATAAAAAGAAACGGGTTAAGAGCGGGTGCATAGCTGAGATACTATGAAGCTAATTTAAAAAAAATTGGTACTCCCCTTCAAATGTAGCATAACCTTTTGAAAGATTTTCATGTGATGTGAACATTTGGAATTTAGAACACATATGACGTACCTACAAAACAAATTAAAAGTATTTTGGTACCCAAGCTTTTTTGGGTCCTCGGAGGTTAGCTTTAGAAAAATAATATGGGGAATTGGAGATACTATAAGTTCCATTCCATTTATGAACATACCTTTGATCTAAAAAATCATTTGTTCCATAAGTAGAACAAAAAAAAGTTGTGGCGCTTAGACTGATTAGCTGATTGATGGATTTGACTAAATACGGCAAATCAGTCTTGGAAACAAATGATTTTGCATCACCTACAGAAGATGTATTAGCCATGTTTCCAACATTATCATCTGTAATTGATTTATTTCTCCAAACCGTTCTAAATTTCTTGAAATTACCGGAATTAGCAACAAAATCATTGTGAGATAAATTAGAATAATGAATCCGAGAAGTTGAAGAACGGTATGATTTGGAACTGTTAGAATAACTGTTGGATTTGACATTAGAAGACGAGTTATTCTTACAGATACTTATTGTAGAAAGAGGATTCATCTTTTGAATTGAACATGAAGAAGTTGAGCAACCTCCAAGTTCTTTAATTTTGCACAAGAAATAATCTTTTTCTTTCATAATCACATCATATTTTGTTTGAGATTCGAATCTCATTTTCTGTTCATTCACAAGATTTGTTTCTAAAACAGATAATTTGTTTGAAAGTTTGTCAATTTTCTCTTCAAAAATTTGCTTTTCTCTTTCACATTCTTTTTCCAAATTTTTGCTTTTAGCAATGATCAACGTACTTTTCTTGATGAAATTTGTTTTATTAGTCTCAAACACTTTTCTTTCATCTTTCAAAAGTTTGTGAAGTTCTGAAATTTGTTTTGAAAGTTCCAAACATTTTGTTTCAGAAGATTTTCTTTCTAAAATCATAACTTGTTCAAAATCTGACACTTGTTTAAAAAGTTTTCGATTGGTGAGTTTTGAAAAAGTTCTAAAAATTCTTGAGAACCGGGTAAACTTATGTTGAGTAAAGCGGATGCGAGAAGATTAGAGGCTCGACTAAAGGAATTTATGTCTAGTCTTAAAGGCTAGATAAAAATTTATGTCTAGTCGAAAAGGCAAGATAAAATTTATGTCTAGTCTTAAAGGCTAGATAAAAATTTATGTCTAGTCTAAAAGGCTAGAAAAAATTTAAGTCTAGTCTTAAGGCTAGAGAATAATTTATGTCTAGTCTTAAAGGCTAGATAACAATTTATGTCTAGTCTTAATGGCTAGATAAGAATTTATGTCTCGTCTCAAAGACTAGATAAGAATTTATGTTTTAAAGACCCGATAAGAATTTATGTCTCCTCTTAAAGACTAGATAAGAATTTATGTCTAGTTTTAAAAATCCGATAAGAATTTATGTCTCGTCTTAAAGACCCGATAAACACAAAAAAAATTATAAATTCAAGATGTCGCTTTAGCAGAATCGATAAGAATAAATAAATAAAAATTAATTCTGTTTTGGTCTTTAATCGATAGACCAGATAGCCAAAAACGAAGTATTCTTGACAAAAAAGATCTAGCATAGCAAAAGTTATCTACTCTTTTTGAAGAAAATAATAGCTAATTTCTTGTGTATCCGATTTTTTCAATTAAGGTCAAAGCAAATTTACTAAGATTTATGAGGTTTACTTGAAGACTTTTTAACCAAAAATGCTGCAGGAGTCAACAAATCCTGAGTTTTCTGTTGATAAAGAATAGCAAAAGTAACGCAAAATAAACGAGAGTAGTTTGCAATTAACAATAAGGACAAAATTTTGTTAAAAAAATTGAATACTTATCGGGTGCTAAAGACGCGACAAGAATTTAAAGAGGTGCGTCAATCCAGGTGTTATGATCTAAACAAAAGTTGTAGAAGTGATTCTTAGGATCACAATGGCTTTGAATTCATGTCGTTTGGATCAAAGACCAATTTTATGTGATTTTAATAAAAACAGTGTGCAGTTCTCGTTTTTGCACAGTACCGGTTATAGAAATCCACTGTTTTGAGCCTTATAGACTTGGAATCAGCTTTGAACGTAACTACAAAGTTTTAGCATACTCATATACCTTTCCAACGATATATCGTACACCTCAATCAAATAAACGAGCTATTTTATATGAATTTTTGAACAAACATCAACTATTAAAACCAGAAAAAAAAAACGAGATTTTTACCTAGCTTTCCAGGAGATCGATTAGAAACAGCTTCAAGACTCTGATAGTTAAGCTCTGATACCAATTGTGGATCTCCGATAATGATCAGGTAACGAAGAACATGTTGAATATAAAGAAGATTCAAAGTCAGATATCTTACTTGATGAATATATCGGTTACAATGTAAAGCTCATAATAATATGACTTGGTCTAAACCTCTATAGAATGATATGAATTAACGATCTTGTTCTCTAATGTAGGCTTAACCCTCTATTTATATTATAGACTTATATCACAACAAGGAAACTAATAAGATATGCATTATACACTTGCCATAAATAAGAGCATTCCTATTTTCTAAACCTTTTCTAATATAAAATCTTCCTAATTTATGACTTTGTTAACTTTTGCATTTTGGCCGTTCATGTCTTCAATGCATTTTGGTCGTTCATGTCTTCAATACTTGTCATCTCGGATACAATATTTTCAGACCTAACACAATATCTCTAGAACTTGGTGCCACCTAAGTTTAAGATAGATATACCTAGGGAAAACATGGTGCATTTAAACTAATGCTCCGATAACAACTTGTGACGCCCTGTTTCCATAATGTTAAGTGTCAACGCAAACTAGCTTTGAAAAACGTCTGAATCAAAAAACTTTCTTTTTCTTCTACTTCTTTGCCTAAGGTAATAATATATATATATATATATAGGAAGGTTCAAATGAGAAATGATTTCTTTATATATATATATATATGATGTGGGCCACATATATATATATATAAAGAAATAAAGGAACACCTTGTAGACCACATATGATATGGGTCCCACATAATATTAAATCATTTCTGATTTAATATGATTTACTATTAAATCAGAAATGATTTACTATTAAATCATAAATGATTTAACATTATGTGGGACCCACATCATATGTGGTCCACAAATTGTTCCTTTAAAAATTGGTGGTTTTCGTATGATCCCTGCCCTATATATATATATATATATATATATATATATAGAGAGAGAGAGAGAGGGGGAGATTCAAATGAGAACTTTACATATTTAAAGGAACAAAGAACACCGTTAGAACCATATATGATGTGGGTCTCATACAATATAAAGTCATACGCCTAAAATAACTATTTGATGTTCTAATAAAGTTTTATACAAGGCCTAAGTTTATAGGAACAAACAAAAGAAAATATTTTATTTAATAGTGTTATAATAATTCATATGATGTTTTTAGTACAATTTTTTAAATTTAATATTAAGGAATAATGTGAATACATTGTTTTCTTGTAAAAATCATTTTGATAAATGAATTAATTATCTTATATGCTTTTTGTGCTTCGATGTTATTTTTGGATAAGTGTGAATTTTAATATAATCCGTTACATATCTCTTTGTATATAAAGAAAATTACGTCTGACCATCATGGTGAAGGGTTGTGTGAGAAGGAAAGTAAAATCTAAAAAATGGAAGGGATCCGAACCCTTGATCACATTTAAGCTCAAACTCACCCATAAATAACGCTAGATACAAGGATTGATCTGGTGCAACTCATCTTAACGTGCATTCAAGCTACCATAAGATCGTTTACAGATAATAATTTGTAACCAGATATCTGGAAAGAAACTTTAGTTGCAAAACAAAGTCAGGAAAAGGTTTAGGCTTCATAAGAAGCAAATCGATACAACTGAAGTTGACCACAAAAGCATAATGCAATCAGCAACACAAATGTAGAACATTATATTCACAATAAATAGTCCTTTTCTCCGTCCCCTCAAAATGATATTGATAGAAAATAAATTAGATCATTATGTTCCCATGCATTTTGCAAAGAGTTGTTTCCATAACTTGAAATTGTGACGGCAAAAGTAAAAAAGGATAGTGTTGTAATCCTACAATCAAGCAAACTCCTACTTCATAAGAAAATGAAGTATAGAAATTAACCTTAATTTGATGCCACTCCATTTTCACTTTCGCTACCTGATTCATCTTCTGCTGGCTAACATAAAGCAATTTTCCCAATTTCTCGGAATTAATTAATATACATATAGCTAATAAAATGAAGGCTTCTCAATACATTTTCCCCAACTAATAAATACCTACATAAGACGAATATGTTCCGAGAAGCCATGGCCAGCAAAGATGATAGCCTGTCTCTTTTTTAGGCCTAAAAAGAATTTCAAACTAGTCAAGACGGAAGCATGGAACTTGCAATAAGAAAAGATGTTGATATAATACACAATTGGATAACACAAAAGACACAATAACTGGGAATTTGTGATCGGAGATACCTCAATAGCGTGCAACTTACCAAGTGATTCAGAACCACATCAACAAAAAGCAAAATGGCGTTGACAGAAAGCACGTTAATGTCCAACTGTACCCAGAATCAAGTGAAACTAAAAAAGAACAGGTAAATCTCATAAGCTAAAATAGAAACTACAATGTGATATACATTATACTTCCACCATAATAACAACGAAAATAAGAAGATAGATGTTATCAATTGCTCACCATCAAATATATTAATTTGTGCAACCCAAATCAACAAGCCCTGAAACTACAACAAATTAAAATGCAAGATTAAGCACACCTAACCTAACATCGATTAGTTTGATGATTTATGCTCACAAATGCTACCCAGACAATGGTTGTAGTGAAGTAGAACAAATCAATGGTGCAATGAGCGACATCTACATAATATTAATAATTTGGTTAAAGTTAATTTAAATAACAAGCAAATATTAGTTAATGTTTGATTAACCTGACCCTCCATAAATTTGTAGCATCAAGAAGATAACCGGTGGGAGCAACACCTCATATTTTTTGACATGATCTAAATACTTTTCTTGAAAACCTGCACAAAGTAACAATGACAAGTTCAGGAATAGGATTTTAACCCTCCATAAATTTGCCATCGCAAAACCACCTATAAGTGTGTGTAACTACTAAATCTATCATCTGTATATAAACCATATCAGAAATGTAAACCAAAAACTATAACAAACAAATAGTAGCCAAGATGCACTTTTTGAAGTTTTTCTACTGCCTCAACTTAACCACCTCTTTAAAAGATGTAAAGAGGTAAACATGATAGTTTGATTGAAAATAACATAGAAGCAACCAAATAAAGAAAAAAGAGGGTCGTTTTATCCAAATTTTCTGGCACTTCCTATGATGTTAAATCCCCATCACAAAATCACGCCTTTCATATACATCTAGAGAGCGTTCAAAAAACATTGTTACCAATTTGATTTCAACAATATCTCGTGTTCATAAGCCTCGTATCAGCCAAGACTTTCTAAAGCTTCAATTGCTTGCTTGTTCAGAATCTATAATTAAACAACCAAAAACCGAAAGGGGGTTAAGAAATAAAAAGGAGAAAACATTTAATAGAGAAACCAACAAAAGTTATGCATCTCTCATCTTGAAACTAAGATAATACTAAAAGTCAAGTTTCACCTAAAAAATACGATTACAACAAATTCTCATTGATTTACACAAAACAAAATAACAAACACAAAACCAAGGTCATAAGAACTCACCGTCGAGGAGATCCAGGGTCGTAGGTGAGCATTCCAAACATTGGAGTGTTTCATTCAAAATCGAGATCATAAGAACCCTAACTTTGAGTAATCGTTGTTGAGAAAACTGCTAGGGGTGAGCAAAAACCGAACCGAAACTGAAAAAACCGAAAAAAACTGAAAAACCGAAACCGAAACCGGGAAAAAAACCAAACCGAAAAACCAAACAGTTCGGTTTCGGTTTCCAAACCGCACCGAAAAAACCGAACCGCACCACGCCTAACTGAACCGAACCGAAATAAATGTAATTATTTTTAATTTTTAATTTATATATATATATTATATTATAATTAATTTTATATATTAGTTAACTTAAAAATGATATAAGATTCTATTTTATATTTTTGTAAACATGAATTTAAACATGGGATTTGTAGTTTTGCATTATGATATATGATATTTGTGTTTTCGTAAACATCATTTTTAACATGTGATTTGCATTATGATATATGACATTATGATATATGATATTATGATATATTGATATGTTTCCTAAACATGATTTTGAACAAATTAAAAGAAATTTACAAGTTGGAAATAGAGAAGAATTATAGAACCAAAAACCAAAAACCGAAAAGCAAAAACCTAAAACCTAAAACCAAAAACCGAAAACCAAAAACCAAAAACCTAAAACCTAAAACCAAAAACCGAAAACCATTCGGTTTTAAAACCGAACCGAACCGAAAAAAACCGAACCGGGGAAAAAACCGAAAACCGAAAAACCGATAACCGAACGGTTTGGTTTTTCAAAAACCGAATGGTTCGGTTTTCGGTTCGGTTTTGACCAAAAACCGCACCGAACCGCACCGTGCTCACCCCTAAAAACTGCAAATAAAAAACAACTCAAATACAAAAAATATAAAAATCTTTCTTTCGAATGGGTTCTACCAGGTTGAAATCTTGGGATTTAAAGACATTCAAAATGGAACCTTTTCCCTAACCCTAGATAATAAAGATGCCCTTATTTGAAATTTGAAATTTGAAATTTTGAGAAAAGGGTAGGGAGTTGCGCTCAATAGTACCATCTTTGCCAAAATAGGAAGAAGAGGACTCTGATAGAAGAAAGGAAGCTCTGATACTATCAAATTAGGTATTGGTTGTAGGTGAGAGGACTTATGCATCCAAGACTTGTACACTATGTTATAGAAGTTGTAATTCATAGATTTTTAAGTTTGATCCTTAAAAAGATGGTACATTGTGCATTAGAGATTGTATTTAAGAGTTTTTACTTGAATGCATTATAAGGTAATATAGATATATAGGGATGAGTTCAAATGAGAACTCAAATTTGGTTGTGAACGTGAGGACAAATAAGAGTGCGACACGTGTCTCATTCAAAGAAATATTCAGACTGAATATAGTATTTATTCAGTCTGAATAATGCTTATTCAGTCTAAATATTTCTTTGTATATTCAGTCTGAATATTTTATATTTAGACATATGTCGCGCTCTCATTTGTCCTCACGTTCACAACCAAATTTGAGTTCGTATTTGAACTTTTCTCTTTCTCTTTCTCTCTCTCTCTCTCTATATATATATATATGTGTGTGTGTGTGTGTGTGTGTGGAGAGGTTCATTTGAATAGTAACTATTTGAGAGGTAAATAAGTGATCCTAGCCTTTCATCTTGTCAACATTTTAGGCTTTGACAGTGAAGCACTGGATAATTTATCGCATTGATATACAGAGGATAGAGGGTAGTTTCGTAACTTTTACAAATAAGCGGAAAACGGGTTCATATGTGAATCAGTTAATTAGTTCATATGTAAATCACACGGGTTTATATGTGAATCAGATAAGTAGTTCATTTGTGAATAACAAGGGTTCGTATGTGAATATGTTAATTAGTTCATATATGAATAACACGGATTCATATGTGAATCAGATAAAATAGTTCATATGTGAATTACACAAGTTCACAAATTAACATATAATTCATATGTGAATCACACGAGTTCACATATGTACCCGTTTGCCGCCTATTTGTAAAAGTTAAGAAATTACCCCCTTTAGTTTTCGCATAACTACAAATTTTGACCGGTTAAAGTCGCTTTAAATGATATCTTCAAATTATTCTCTTTCCAGTGATATCATTATTTGATATTAAAATCCTAACTTTTATATCCGGTGTAAATACATACATACCAGATAAAATATCTTAAATTTTCGATCCAGTATCAACACTACTATGATATCATCGTGCTTAACAATCATCTTAAAGATTTAAGATACCTAAATGAATAATCTTTTTTTTATTATAAAAGTGAAAACAAGGTGTTACAGCTACCCCCTACCTTCACCAACCAACATGCCGCTAATGTTGTCACATCTACCATCCCCACTCACCCATGTCACCACCCTCGGTCATTTTCATCATTTCATTTCAGTTCCTTGTTAATCACAAACAAATTAATTCTAATTCATTTGACTTAGGCTATTTTTGGCAAACTAGCTGATAAGCTAGCTGATGACTGATAAGCTAGATGGTAATTATAAGCTAGCTGATGACTTATAAGTTATCTGTTAGCCGATAAGCTAGCTGATGAACAAAATATATTTGGCAAAACTATCTGATAAGCATGTAAAATGACCAAAAATGACATCTTCAAAAAGAGACAATTATATTATTTTATAATATAATTCAAACAAATACTCAATAAAATAATATATATTAATACAAACAAGATAATAAATAAAAATTAAGATACATATTAACTAAAAGAATTTTAAGTCGATTCTTTTATAGATATATATTTATAATAAATTTTGGATTTGTTAAAATAAATTTTATAATTTTTTTACAACGGAACAACCATTATATACATTTTTATATATATATTTATATATATATATACATAGTATGAATAAAAATAAAATTGATCAATTATATATTCTGATTAATTAAGAATTTTAAAAAAATTATAACTAATAATTAAATTAGATATTTAACTAAAATCATTTAAATAAATTTATTATCCGTACAATAAAATATGTATAACTTGTATCTTTATGTAACTTACATAAATATTGTTAGAATTCTTATATTTGTTTTTTGATAACTAAATATATTGAATAATGTAACACCCGGAATTTTGTGTATAAGATTTTGGACTTTGGATCCTAATACTATGGTATTTTTTCTATTTAGATGAAGTGTTTCAAGGGGTTAACGTTGGATAACAACGAACTGGAAGAAAGGAGCGAGAACC
This sequence comes from Silybum marianum, assembly GCA_036898165.1. NCBI lineage: Eukaryota > Viridiplantae > Streptophyta > Magnoliopsida > Asterales > Asteraceae > Silybum > Silybum marianum. The sequence continues at coordinate 4,257,007 of CM072540.1, read as the reverse complement.
GAACATGAAATGGATTTCGGTACAATTTGGGCGATCATGACAGGCTATCTTGCCATTTCATGATCGCATGGCATGATCACAGAGACATCTGTTGGCAAGAAAACCAACCAAACTCTCGGTACAAGGTTGGCGATCATGCCTTGTCATGATCGCAAGGCATCATCGCAGGGAAGTGAATCAGATGGCCATTTGTAACACCTTAGGCAGATCCCATATCAGCCGTGGATAGGAGTTATGTTGTGTTAATAAGTAAACATTGGCCTTCCCAAACACAACGTGTTTTGGGGCCACACGCAAGGCAGGTTCTTGGAACTCTGTGGTTAACCGTGCTTGGGTGGGAGTAGTACCAAGATGGGTGACCCTCTGGGAAGTCCTCGCCAGGTCGCTAGAAACAAATCCGTGCGGCTTAAGCCAAAGCGGACAATATTGTGTCGTGGTAAGGCGGGGTGTTACAAAGGGTATCAGAGTCGCTCCTGTGTCGTTCGGGATGTGGGGCAAACCTCATCGAGGAAGATGAGTCCCTAAGGGGGGGGTGTTTGTAACACCTTAGGCAGATCCCATATCAGCCGTGTATAGGAGTGATGTTGGGTTCATAAGTAAACCTTGGCCTTCCTAAACACAACGCGTTTTGCGGCCACACGCAAGGCAGGTTCTTGGAACTCTGTGGTTAAGCGTGCTTGGGTGGGAGTAGTACCAGGATGGGTGACCCCCTGGGAAGTCCTCGCCAGGTCGTCATAAACTTTGACCCGAAGTTTGATGAAATCAGAAGACCATCGCATAAAATAATCCGGAATGCTTCAAAGTCTAATACTTCTAAAAGCTCCTATATACACTGATCGTTCAAACCGAATTCCCAAAGTTCAAAGCCATCCACAAGCCATGCAATCGTTACTTAAAATTCACGGAGACTCATCGTCCCACGTATGCAACACTCACCACAACATGACGTTACATCCAAGGTTTCCTAATGAGTTCAAGGTTTTACAATTATATGTCAAAGCAAATATGCCAAGATTATTTATCAAAGATTTAACAAATATAAAATCTTTATAATCATTTTACCAGAATCAGGTAACTGTGAAAATTGACCACACGTTATTAAGTAAAACCATTTAAAGGCTATGTAGTCATTATTTAATCCAATGCCAATAATAATGAGAATACCATTAGTAAACTTTTAAAATGGACCGATAAATTATTGGCACACATGTATTAATGTCATGTATGTAAGGGAAATTCATACACTAAAATAGAGTGCTATAGAATGTTTGTGTCAAATTCTCTAAAGATTTTATTCATTTAGTCATAAGAAAGCATGAATTAAAGTTTCTCAACAATAATAGCATGCATCAATTTACCTTTTTTAAAACTATCTAAACGTTATACGCATGCATCTTGGTCACATTATGGAATCAACTTGATTTGGATTTCAAATTTAAAGCCAGTTAACAAAGTGCTTAAGCTTTTCTAAAATGTTGGCTACATAAAATAAAGATGTTACCATTAGAATGTATGCAAATTCTATGCAACAAATGGTTCCCATAGAATTAAAATGATATTGATGGGAACTTTATATTTGGACGACATCAAAATATTTATGCTCAACATAAAAGACGCGAAATAAAATCTCAATAAACTCTCAAACACAATACCGACGATAAAGTGAACTCATAACATTCCAAAAAAAAATCTGATAATTGACTCATGAACATTACACACCCAAAATTTGAATGAAACTTGTAAACATCCGTAGGAGGTACGGTAGTTCATGCATTTCAATCTTGACCCAAAACTCACGTACACCAAATGATTTCTCAAAACTCGTAAAAACGATATGTGTACGTTTCTCGGAAACAACGAAACATTTTAGGTTAGTTTCAAATTTAAACTCTCTTGAGATATAAATTTCAAAGTTTTCAATTTTAGCAAAATAGCACGAATTAAGTTCTTAGTGAATAAGTAAGCAATTTTCATGCAACTAAAACGATTTAACAAAATCCCAAGATATGGCTACACTCTTGAGTGTGCCACAAAACATTTTTCAGAGTAATTACTCCTTTGACAAATCCAAAATAATTTTGCAATTTATTTCTAAAACAAATGTCGTGCATGCATCCAGTTGGGACCCAAAGTCTTAAACCATGCTCGCCAATTCCACCACAAGGCCAACATTGGAAAGCTTCAAATCTTAAGACCATCATCCACCACTAAATCCATCGATTTACAATTTCCTCTCGGAATTAGGATGATTCAACAAGATTATGGTTCATAACTAACCATTATCTTTGACCCAAAATGGTCGGCTTAAGATATTCACCGTACCTATATGTCACTCAAAATGACATTGCTACATCCATCAAATGTTTCAACGATCACTGCCATAAGAACTCATTCACTACCCCATTGATCACCATGACAATGCGTCTCAAGCACACACACGTAACTGTAAATTCATATTATCACCGGCCGGATAATAATACAAATTTACCTCACATGCAGATCCTTGTTACCATCATCATGATTCTCGATTCTATTGCATCTATTAACCTCTAAATATCTTATCTTAAAGTGTCTAATTGTGAAATCTCACATCTGATCACTTAATCAATATGCTAGTTTGAGTCTAGGCATCTAAATCAATACCTAAATCTCTCAAACTTATGCTCTGATACCAACTTGTAACACCCTCAAATCTGGAAAGAGCGATTAATTTAAAATTTCTAATATTACAATAATAAATAACTTTCGTCAAACCACAATTAGTAATAAACCTCTACAACAAACAAATCAAGTCCTATACAAGACCTACTTACGGTTGGGTGTTACTAAACCAATAAGAGTCGATATCTCCAAATGCGGAAAACGTCACCAAGAGTCTTAATCTTGCCACTTCCTAGCACTCAAGTCCACACGTGTCGCTAGTACCAACCCCCACGATAACCTGATGCACATGCCGACAAAGAAAAAGGGTTAGGCTTACGCCTAGTGAGCTCAAGATTTTTTAACATATTTATGATTGATTTGAAACCAAAAGATTTGCTTGATAAAATATAATTCTCAAAGGAAATAACCTTATTATAAAAGCAACGTCTTTCCCCAAATTCAATAGTCCCATAATAAAAGCTTTAGACCAAAATGACATTAGAAGAGAAAACATTAAACAGAAATATTCTTTTAACGTAATACCAATTCCAATACTCACACGACCATGATTGAGTTTATAAACGTGGAGATAGAAAACATACCTTTAACCATTTTCTATAAATCGTTAACTCACGCGGACCTTTAAAAGGGATAGAAATATCCGAAGTTCACGGGAGATTCCCGATCATACCATCTTTGGTGACCGATACGAAAGCCCGCGCAATGGGTCAATGGCAACCGGCAACAACCGATTATGCACGTTAGTACACGGCCCTACTAGACCCCTACTAGCGCATACATAGAGCCAATGACATCCTATAGATCCCAGTATATGCAAGCACAATGATTATATCGATTAAAGCAATAAGAACAAAGTGATTGAGGAATTTTCGCAGTCGGATATCTCACTTGTACGGTTACAATATGATTTGACAGTATTTAGGCTTTCTAGTAATCGACTAATATTCACTCTAATCTCTTCTAAATAAATAATCTCGCGCACACCTAAAGAATGACCCTAACCCTCTATTTATATGTAGAACATTTATCGTAATAAGGAAACTATGAGATAAGGCATTATACACTTGCCTTATTTACAATAAAACAACGTTTCCTTATATTAAACCTTCCTAATTATTGAATTTGTTGACTTTGCACTTTTGGTCCTTCATGTCTTCAATAGTTGTCATCTCGGATATAATAATTTCAGACCTAACAATCTCCCCCTTTGTATTCGAGATTACAGTTCAACAAATCAACACTCTTCTTTTGAAGATCATGAAACTTTTGTCAACAAATCTTTCTTTTGAATCTTTTGCTCCCCCTACGAAAATGATCTCTTGTAATCTCCGTTGCTCCCCCTTAACATTAGCATGATTGGAAAAATCGAAGGAGTCGTGATGTTGTAGGATATAAACTTGTCGGGCCAGGTGAAGTCGATGAAAAAAAAATCTCGGGCCAAGTAGATTCGACAAGAATTGATGTCGGGCCAAGATGAGTCGATGAAACTTTATGTCGGGTCTTAAGCACTCGATAAGTCTTCAACAGAAAATGATCTCCGGTCAAGTTGAATCGATGAAAATTTATGTCGGATCTTAAGCACTCGATAAGTCTTCAACTTTATCTTCAGCAGTCGACAAAACATATTTACTTTAGTCTTTATCTTCAAAACAAATCAACATTTGTCATCTTCGTTTTCTCATGTCGTGATGTCGTGTCTCTGATATACAATCTCTCCCCCTCAGAATGATAAGGAGAATCCGAATCATTATGAATAACCAAAGACAAAAAAATAGTTAACTAATGAAGCGTGTAAAACTAACATATAGAAGCACGTGAAGCAACTGTTATCACTTAATCAAAATAAATTTTAATTAAGTGGCCTATATGCAGTGTTGGCAGCGGGTTGGCACTGATAGGACTTCCAGTTATCATAGAAGTAAGTTATAAAACTAACTTCTCAAACTGTTCCGGCATAAACACGAAGATATGCTTGAGGAATCACAAAGACTCGTGCAATGTGTAGAAAGAATTTATGCATTAAATGCTAATTTTAAGGCTCAAAATGTGAAAATACATTTCACAGACTCAATGTGCATTGAATGTGAAGTTCGGAGACTGGAGGTGTGTCTTCCTTTTTAAATATCTTAATCTTCCGAGTGAAGAAAAGATAACAGATATGCTCATTCTCCGTGATATATGAAACAAATATCTTTTGTGAGATACTTGAGTAGTTGGGTGGGGTGACACGAGTTATCGACATTGGGTCCATGTCTAGTTCAATATTCATCTCCAAAGAATCGAGAATGAATAGATTATGTGGCTACCCGGATAACTGTTTAGGTTTGGTGAAGACCAAATATTTTCTTTAAAGTCTTGTCACACCCTCACATTTTTCTTTTATCTTACAAGCACTCAATTTTATTTTAATCATTCCCTTTCAGGATATCTAACCTAGGGATGTGTTTCATGGGTAGGTCCTTCCGGATTTGGTTTGACCATTGAAACGTCTAAATCTAGCGCACAAAGAGTTTTGAAATATTGAAGTCCGAGTTCTGAACTGATGTATTCAGAAGTCATAATGTTAAGAGCAGGTTTATAGCTGAGATACTATGAAACTAAATAAATGGTAAAAATGTGGTACTCCCCTCAAATGTAGCATAACCTTTTGAAAGATTTTCATGTGATGTGAATATTCGAAATTTAGAACACACATGACGTACCTACAAAATAGATTAAAAAGATTTTGGTACCCAAGCTTTGTTGGGTCCTTGGAGGTTAGCTTTTGATGCAATAAATGGGGAAGTGGGGATACTGTAAGTACCATACCATTTATGAGTGATCCTTTGATCAACAAAATCATTTGTTCCACAAGTAGAACAACAAATCTTTGTGGCACTTAGACTAATTAGCTGATTGAAAGATCTTACAAGATAAGGCAAATTAGTCTTGGAAACAAATGATTTTGCATAAACTATAGGAGATGTATGTGGCATATTTCCAACAGTATTATCTATAGTTGATTTTTTTCTCCAAACCATCTTAAACTTCTTGAAATTTCCGGATTTAGCAACAAAATCATTATGAAACTGTTTAGAATTATGAGATCGAAAAGCTTTAGCATTTTTCACATAATGAGAATTGATGGGTTTGGAAAAGTGAGTTTGATCCTTTTGGTTAGAGTGAGTGTAATGCATTTGACTTGTGGAACACTCGTTCGGATCCGTTGGAAGTAAAACTGATTCGATTGGCTTTTTGCCTTTGTCCAAAAACTACGTATGATTTGGAAGTGTAGGATTGAAGTCAAAATCGGCATTTAAATCATCTAACTGTTCCATGGATTTAAGGTTCGATGAGGAATTAGTGTATTCGTCAAAACGAGGCATTTCCTCAAGAGAGTCTAAGCCATCATCAATTTGGTCGAAAGAAGGGGAACATTTTTGTTTAGGATGAATATAGTTTGGATCTAATTTAAACAACTCTTCACAATCATCCAAATACGAGCTAACGAAGGCTTTACATGCAGAAATATTTGAAATTGTATCATTTTCCCAGTTTTGGTTTAATTGTAAAGCCTCGTTCTCAAGTTTTTGAATTTTAGAAAGTAATGTTTCTTTTTCTTTGTCCGACGAAGAACGTTTATGTTCCAACACTTTTTCAAGTTGAATACTTTTCTTTTCTAAGAATAAAGTGGGAATGTAGGGTTTATTTTCAGGAATTTTATTTTGAAGTTCTTCGTCAGAATAAGAAGGAAAATAATAATTTGGAAGAGTTTCTTTTGAAGATTCCTCTTCTACTATTTGAGGATAGCAGAACGGAATTTGGTGAAAATTCTTGTTTTGTCTTTTCCAATCTTCCCTTTCTTCGACGTTGGAATCCGACTTCATAAATTGAATTTTGTAATCCAGACCAAGGTTCAGATATTCAAATTTATAGATAGTCGGAGTATTGTAGATGGCCTTTTCTAAATGTTTCGGATTATCAAATCCTAAACCATCTTTTGAACTTAAATCTTTTGAAGCGTTTAAATAAATTGTGTGCTTAGTTTGACCAATTTTATACAGTTTTAGTTCCAAATCTTTCAGTTTTTCCAAAAGGTCTTGTCTTTGAAAACTCACAAATTCATATTTTGATGAAAAATCTTCGGTCTCACTTTTAAATTTTTTAAGTTGAAGTGTGAGATCTGAGATTTGTTGTTTTAAGATAATATTTTCTTCTTGAAAAACCGTTTTCTCCGTTTGACGATTGTGTGCAATACTTCGAGATGTAGCAATTTCAGATTGGGCAATTAGCAGTTGATGATGATTATTTTCTAGTCGTGCTTCTAAGTCGGAAACCAAGAGTTTCTCGGTTTTCAACTTAGATTGTAATTCTTTTAATTTAAGCATCAAATCATGCATTTGGGAAACAAAAGCATCATAGTCAAAGTGGCTTACCTCGGGCGTGTAGTCGGAACCGATTGCCTTTGCTTCGCGAGTGGTCATTGTACTTGGCTTGATGATCTCGATCAGCGAGTTTTTTTTTTTTAAATTTTATGAGTTTGTTTTTGTGAAACAGAAAGTTTTCTCGATTGAGTAGGGGTCGACAATTTTTTTTTTATCGAGTTGGGCTTTGAGGACAAGAGTTTTTGTCGGGTGTTTGAGGCTCGATAAAAATTATTGTCGGGTATAGGGGACTCGATAAAACTTCTAAGAAATTATTGAATCGATAAGAAGAGTTTTATCGATCACAAGGGACTCGATAACTTCGAGTTTCTTGATAAATTAAGATTCGACAAAAAAAAATCTTTCACTCGATAAAAACCGAATCGATAAAAAATTTATATTGATTCCAGATGACTCGATACAATAAATTTTGTCGATTAGGAAGGGCTCGATAAAAATTCAAAGATACTTAATCCGAATTTTCTTTAACCGATAAACCAGAAAACAAGAACAAAGGGTTCTTGACTAAAAAGAACAAGTCTTTTTATGGACAAGAATGTCTAAGTTCTCGAGTTTCTTATTTGTTCAGTCAAGAAAAAAAATCAAAATTACTAGAGTTTATGATTTTTACTAGAGAATTCTTTAGTAAGAAAAGCTGCAAGAGTCACTAGTTCCTGAGTTTTCTTATGTAAAGAGTTTCAAAAGTAATCAAAATAAACTAAAATAATTTTAATTAAAACAGATTACGTAGTTTGAATAGAAATCAGGGATATATTACGATGAATCGGCAAAAATTTAAACGAATGAAGAATGAATCGAGAAAAACAGATCTTAAAAAAATATGAATTTTTTTATCGGGTAAAGCGTAATCGAGAACCAGTCAAAGGAATGAAGAACGAATCGAGAATAAAACAGATCTTAAAAATTATGAGTTTTTATCGGGAATAGCTAAGACAGTATGAATCGATAAAAACTCAAAAAAACGTAGAACTCGAAAAATTACCTTCTGTTTCGTGGATAACTTCAGAAAAACGCAAAAACTCAGATCGTCTGCTCTGATAACACTTGTAGATCCCAGTATATGCAAGCACAATGATTATATCGATTAAAGCAATATGAACAAAGTGATTGAGGAATTTTCGCAGTCGGATATCTCACTTGTACGGTTACAATATGATTTGACAGTATTTAGACTTTCTAGTAATCGACTAATATTCACTCTAATCTCTTCTTAAATAAATAATCTCGCGCACACCTAAAGAATGACTCTAATCCTCTATTTATATGTAGAACATTTATCGTAATAAGGAAACTATGAGATAAGGCATTATACACTTGCCTTATTTACAATAAAGCAACGTTTCCTTATATTAAATCTTCCTAATTATTGACTTTGTTGTCTTTGCACTTTTGGTCCTTTATGTCTTCAATAGTTGTCATCTCGGATACAATAATTTCAGACCTAACACATCCGGTAATGATCCGGCATAATACTCAATGGTACCAGGCCCTACTAGACTGCTATGCAACCAAAAAAGGACAACAATCCCGCTTTTTAAACCGACTATATGCCTATGGATCCATTACATACTAGTCCTACTACCCAATACATCACCAAGACGTATTACTAGTTTTCCAACCTTGAAAACCCCTTTCAATAAACCATTTCCTTCCAAATCCAAGTTTTACCAAAAACTAGGTCAAATCATTCTGAGTTTCAAAACCAAAGATTATTTCATTTTATAATCTTTCCAAGTATTTTAAACCATTAATGATGTTCAACTCATCATCTACAACAAAATACTCAAAATCCTCATTTTGACCCAAAACCTCCAAACTTACCCAAATACATAACTACTTGAAATTAAGCTTAGGAATCAGTAAAGTACTATATTTACAACAAGTATTTGAGTTTACAAGTTTAGATTTGAACTCACACTCATACATTTACAAAATGCCCCATATGCAATAACCTGTATTTTTCAACGATTTATAAATTCCAATACCTACAGATGCAAATACAACCAAATGGTTTTCATTTAAAGACATTGAACCCAAACAACCCACATTTACACTTTATTTTCCAAAATGTCTAAAACCCAAGCATAAGCCTCTTTCATGATTTATAAATCCTTTTTATACCAAATATGCAACCTTACCCAAATACTCACACATTTGATAAATAACAAGTAAAACATGTTAATACTTTAAAGTGGACGTTTTTGTCATGTACAAAGTTTTCACAAAGTATCTTGAACTCACCTTGCTAGATTTAGGCTAAATCTAGGTTTTACCCCAATACCGAGCTTCATTCGGTGAAGGATTTAGATCCCAAATCTAGACCTTTAGATCCATGATGTAATCCCTACAATAACACCTACATATCCTCCAAAACATACACAAAGAGAACCCAAGGAGAATGAGAGTCGTTGGTGAAAAACCCAAACCCTAGATTTGAGATTTCGGAGAGGTGATCTTACCTTCCACCCTATGAGCTCCAAAATCATCAAGTAACCTCTAGATATCATTATTTCTATCTTGAAGAGCTTTCAAAGACGAAACCGTAGCACTTTGAATCGCCCAAATCGGAGCTGTGATGAAGAAGTTATGGCCAAATGAAGAAATCCCGATTTTTATCCACTGGAGACCGCCCGCGATCATGCCTCGCGATCATGACATGTCATGATAGCATGGCATGATTTCCCGTATGTTGAATTCCATTTCTATGCCACGGTACACTTTGTGCGATCATGACAGGTTATCATGACACTGTCATGATCGTCGGGCATCATAGCCTGGACCATTCTGAGGTGTTTTTCCCACTTTTCACCCGTTTTGATCCTGTTTCTCGTCTAGTAAATGATACCCAATATAAATAACTTCAAAATATTTGTTTCATTGATTCTAAGAGTGGAACACAAGGAGGACCCGATATTCCGCTTTACCAAAGACCCGGTTGATACATTGTGTCATTGTCACTAAAGCATGGCATAATTGCTGGGACCACCAACTACTTGGTACCATCGGTGCTATTGTGACGGGTGTCATAACCGCATGACACAATAGTCGAGACGACCATACTCTAAGTACCATCGGTGCTATTGTGACAGATGTCACTCTCATAAGGCCCTACTGCTCAAACTCTGAAATTATCATTCGGTTATTGAATCGCTCGGATTAACACTTCCTTCAACTGGGACGAAAATCAGGGTGTTACACTATTTCAGTAGAAAACTCACGGTACGCGTTATGCGATCATGACAAGCGATCATGCCTTGTCATGATTGCAGGACAAGATCGCCCGAGTGGTCCAGGAGCACATTTAAGTGCGATTTTTAGCCAGTGTTCTCATTTTATCATATAACAAAAACGTGTTTTGTCCTCTCCCATCTGGGTGCGATTTTAGGGCATTGAGGCTCTCATCTACCTCATTCCAAACCATTTATTGTTCCATTAAAGTGAAAGATTCAAGTAAAAAATCAAAGGTTCAAGTGCCAAGTGGTGGTGTTCTTCACCCCTCTTATCTAAGCTTCACCTACTTCATCTTTTTCACCATTTTAGGAGATTTTCTAGGGTTTTCCTAACCCTAGCTACGCGAGTTCATTTCCAACCCTTTACAAACCTAACACTTGTTGTAAATGCTAATGTTTACTCTTTTTAAGTTATGATTTTAAGTATTATTGCATTTAGTTAAGTTTGGGTATTTTAGGTCAAGACGAGGATTTTGGGGATTTTGATCTTGGTTATGAAATGAGTAATTTAAATGGTTTTATCTTACTTGGAAATGTCTCTAGATGAGAAAATCTTTGATTATGGAACTAAAACTATTTGACCTAATTTTCGGTAAAGTTCATATTTCAAAAGAAAACATTTATATAAAGGTTTTTCGGTAAATGGAAAATTATCACTATGTCTGGTTTGATGTAGTTGATTTATAGACTAGTATGTAATGGATCCATAGTCGGTTTTATTACGGGATTGTTGTCCACTTTATATTCGTTTGAGTCATTGGAGGCTTTAGCTATTGTATATTAATTGGTTGTTACCAGTTGCTATTGACTCTTACGAACGTGCCGAATTAGGGTCATCGGAGGCTTTAGATGTTGTTACATTAATTGGTTGTCACCAATTGCCATTGACTCACTACTAGAAAATTGAGCATTTTCAACGGAAATTAATTTTCAACGGAAAGTGTCATTGAATTTCAGCCAAATTTAGAGGATCATTGACAGAACATAAATTTTCTACGAATTTTCAACGAATTTCCGTTGAAAATCTTTCACAAACATATATGCATTTTCAACCAAAAAAAATTCAATGGAATGTCTCGTCAAATTTTTTTGGTTGAAAATGCATTTTGTGAGAGATTTTCAACGGAAATTCGTTGCAAATTCGTAGAAAATTTATGTTTCGTCAATAATCCCTTTAAAATTCATAGAAAATTTTTAACGACATTTTCCGTTGAAAATACTCAATTTTCTAGTAGTGACTGCTTGCACAGGCTTTTATGGGAATCATCGGAGGCTTTAGATGTATTTACATTAATTGGTGGTTTCCAATTGCCATTAGTTCCTTTGTCAAGTCAACATCGAGTAGTGACCTACTTTTGTACCCGTCACCAAAGATGGCATGATCAGGTATCTGCCGGCTACTTTTAAAAGAACCTTGCTCACCAAGAGTAAGCTTTCAAGTTGAGTTAATTGGGATAAAGTCTTTCATCCTTTTAATTAAATATTTTATGGCTTTATTTATTTAATTGTTTGTTCTCACTAGGCGTAAGCCTAACACTTGATTTTAAATGCCATGTTTAGCAGGTGATCGGGCTAAAGGGGCTTCTTAGAGAGGAGCGGAGTGACGTGCCGATGAAGGCACTCTTTTGGGATTACACTTTAGAAGTGTAATTATTGGAGATAATAGAAATGTTTATTTTGAGGATACTAGTGACACTCGAACATAATCTATAATCTGAATTGTGTATAGATTAATAGGTTGTCATTTAGTATTCGGTTATTGATGTAAACTCCATTACCTTCCCCATCTATTGGGCGATTTTTATATTTAAGTTGTATTCCGCGTGTATATTTCGGTTTCAATTTGCTCTAAATTTTAAGGTGTTACAAATAATAATTAAAAAACAACAACATAAAACTAATTGATATGATTAATAATATTTCTAAATAATTAATATTAATATTTTTTTTCCGACCAAATTAATATTAATATTAATGTATAACTAAAATTAAAATTTTTAATAAATTTTTAACTAATATTAATAATTTTGTTGATTAATATTTGTTAATATAAGTAATAACTAAATAATTATTTATTATTAATATTTATTTATGGTTAATAATAATAAATAATAATTAATATTAATGAGGGTATAATCGGAAAAGGTGACAAAAAGCTCTTCATAAGCTACTCCAAGTAGATTATCAATAAGCTAACTTATAAGTTAGCTTTTAAGTCAGCTTATGTACATCCAAACATGTTCCCTAAAAATAAGCTAGCTTATAAGCTAACTTATAAGCAGAGGCGTAGACAAGGGGGGACTGGCCGGTGCTTGGCCCCCCCTAACTCTTTGTTCACCTTCAATATATGTTACCAATAAAAATAAGATTAAGAGACCCAAGTTTTTCGAGCCCTCCCCAACCAATCATAAGTCCACTAATCAATATTAATTTATTAAACCCATTAACAAACCTTTGTAACACTTTGTTTCTCACCGACTCACCCTCATGACGTCAAAATTCTTTTTTGGCGGCTACTTTCTTCCAATTTTAAAATTCATGCTTCTTCACTTCCATTCCACCAACAATTTATAAAGATTTAGCAAGAATAGCAGGTATGTTATTATATTATTAATATTAATTATAAGTTTTTTACTTATTTTTTAACAAATATAATAATACAAAAAAAAATTATTTGTTCAAACTCTAGTTAATTAGTTTAGTTGAGGTTTTAACATTGATGCTAAGAATGGTAATTTCTACTAAATTTCAAATTATATATATATAAATAAATTTTAATTTGTTTGAATTTTGAAAGATGAAGTTTTTTTTATGATCTTAGGTTTAATCATGAGCAAGAAACGAACAATCAATTGTTTTTTTCAAGCGGAAAGAAGAAATTAATCATCATAAATTGATAATAATCGATTCTTATAATTGTTAATTCTTTGTGCTTTAACGTATGTTAGTTTGGCGTATATGTTTTATGTTTAAGTCATAACTAATCTATTTTTATTCCAATCACATTATCCAATAAGGAAAATGAGTGATAATGTTTATAACCATTGGAAGCTTATGTATTACTCTAAGATGTAACTTTATTTTGTTAATTCTTTTGTTTGGATACAATATTATCGGTATTATTTTTCAATAAAGTGCGACATTGAACTTCTGAACCTCCGTATTGCTTATAAGCTAGCCTATTTTTACCAAACAATGTCTTAGTATATTTCATTTCATACTAATTAAACACTTGCTCAAATCTAATAATCATTTCAATTCCTTTGACTAGTTTTGTTTTTTTTAAAACGTGAACCAAACGTTTCTCAAAATTGTCACTCAGTAGCAATTTATAATTGAAACTCAATTAGATTATAACAAAATGAAAACCATAAGAAAAAATTTGGTGGGATGCATATATTATGACAAAAATATTATGTTTACAATTTATGAGCTTAAAAACAATATGTAAAATGGTGATTTTTTTTGTCTTGATTCATAATAGCTTTAATTATTGAAATATATATAATTATGCAACGGGAAATATTTGTCATCTAATGATTAAATTGGGTTTCGCCATTTACTTACAACCAATCATATCGTAAACTTTAAGCAGTGGTAGACATGCAAAAATAGAACACTATACCATTATACTTTATGTAAAGATAGATGAAGAATCGTCTGATAAGGTAAGAAATGTTAAAAAAGATCTGAATTTTTAGTCACTTTTAAATCTCATGTCCGTTCATGAAATGTACTTTAAAAGAAAATTAATCCAGTATATCTGGATATACCTTATCAATATTGACCTTCATTTATAATTAATTTAGATGTAGAGATCTTTTTTTACGCTTTTTACCGTAACAATGCTATAATGATAACCAATTTTGGGAAAAAAAATGCTTTCAATGATTTTATAATATTTATTTTCTTATAAGTGGTTAAAAAGCGTTACTTCCAATAGAGGATAGACTATGATATTTTTTTAATATTCGCAACAGAAAAATTATCAATAAATTCGTAGTCAATGATTCAAAACGTAATTGACTATTTCAAGAAACAAAATCCATTTAAAATATTGACGAAAGGGATTCATCACAATCACATATATGCAGCATATCCGCGATTCAATCGACCAATTTATCTTTTACTCCCGTATCATTCGCGTTTAGCTAAAACAAATTAATTTTATATAAAACGTTAAAATTGTAGAAATGTTGTAAACAAAATATTTTATAAGTCTTAAGTTTATAGTATTACAGTAAGTTTATAAGATTCTTAGACAATCTAGATGTCCTATAAATCTAAATCTTGTCTAGATGTCCTATAAATCTAAATCTATTGTAGTGTGTGTATGAATAATAAAGTGGTGCCCATGGTGAAAAATTAGTCCAAATTTTATGAAAAATATAACATATTTTAGTTTGATATCACTACTATACAGTATTGGATTTATAGAATGTTATTTATGCCAAAAATTACATCAAAATAATTCAAAGTTAATTAAATTGTGGAACTAGTCAACTATAATAAGCAACTAAAACAAAAATGACACAGATATTTTGGTGATACGGAAAACTTTGTCGAGAGAAAACAGGGTCGGAGCCGGAATTTAGAATGAGGGAGAGCACAAATCATGCATAGAATATTAGCTAGCTAGTTAGGTTGGGTTGGAGTCTTTGAAGGATAAACGTCAATACAATTGTAAAATTACTTAGAATAATAACTAAATCAAAGTTTCACTATTTCTGCTAAACCTAGAAAGGCGGTGATTCAGGATAATATAGTAAGCTTTTCGTTTTTTTGGGATAATATAGAATAATATAGTAAATTTCACCCAACTCTAAACAACTTTAAAATAAACAAGTTTAAAGTTAAACAACTTTAAAATAAACAAGTAACAACCATTTTTTACACCTAATTCCTAAATATCTATATCTTAAACAATTATTTTATAAACAACTATGATGCTAAAAATTGTGTAACAATTTGAAAGTGGAGTTTTATTGGGAGTGGATAGGGATCTCAAATATAAAACAAAGTTAAGTGGAGAGGGGGGATTTACACTCCTAGAAATTTGAGTATTTTCAACGAAAATTTATAATGGAAAATGTCATTGAAAATTTTCTATGAATTTTAAAGGGATTATTGACAAAACATAAATTTTCTACGAATTTTCAACAAATTTCCGTAGAAAATCTCTCACAAAATGCATTTTCAACCAAAAACTTTTTGACGAGACATTTCGTTGAAATTTTTTGGTTGAAAATGCATATATGTTTGTGAGAGATTTTCAACGGAAAATTCGTTGAAAATTCGTAGAAAATTTATGTTCTGTCAATAATCCTCTAAAATTCGTAGAAAATTTCCAACGACATTTTCCGTTGAAAATTAATTTTCATTGAAAATATTTAATTTTCTAGTAGTGTTAGGTCGATGAGGATGACCCCATGTAGGAATAAAATGGATAACGATATTAAGCTTATACACTATAATTTAACAAAATGAAGTTTTAAAGGGGAGCATAGGGTAGCCCCGTTTGGTCACCACGTAGCTCTGCCAGTGAGGGTAAAAATTCGCAGATAATCGGAGGTATCATCGATACATTATAGACGTTAATAAAAGACATCATCCTTAATAACAACGATTTCTAATACAAGATATGGTTAATTTATAAGTTGTAAGTGATCTTGCATAAGTAAATTTAAAAAATGATTTCGGCAGCATATAATCCTTTGAGAGTGAATGATTTCATGTCCTTATGATCGAAGTGGTTCTTCATATATATATATATATATATATATATATGTATAGAGGAGTGTTATTTTGCAATCCATGAAAAAGTTGCAACTTTTGCAACCCATATCTTAACCGTCCGTTTGATCATCAGCGGTTAAGATTTAATCATCTCTAACCATCCTTAATTAAAAAAAATTAAAAAAGAAAATGAATGGTTAATATGTGAGTTGCAAGGGTTGCAAGATTAGTAAGGATTGTATTAGATCGGTCCTCTATATGTATATATATGTCCAAACAATTTTCCCTGAGTTTTAATTTCAAATATTGTTAGCATTGATGGATAAGATGACACGTGGTCTAAGGAAACTTGTTTCGGTTTTTTTCAAATGAATCTATCGTTTTGGCAACTGAAAGGACGCACGTGCGCATGACATCATGTGTCAGGTTGGTTGTAATGTGACACATGTCATCTATCGAGTGGATGATTGAATCGTTTAGACACGTGTCGCAAGATTATCTCACATATGTAATCATGACAACTTTTAAAGAACCAATATGAATATCTAACATTATTTTGTTTCATTTTTTACGTCTACAACTGGTTGCCTTGTATCTAAACTTTCAAGTTGTTTCCATAACCTACTCTTTCAAGTAATTCATTCCTTTTGAAGATTTCGGTTAGTGGTCATGAGGTACTATTTCAAACTTTTTTCATCGTATGCCCCCTCCTAAGCATATATCTAGGAAATCGAGAAAGAATGAGGTGGTGTTTGGTTCACAGAATGACATCTGTTGGAATTGGAATCTGTCAAAAGAATTGGAATCTGAAGGAATTGGAATTGAATTTAATCATGTTTGACCATACGTTTGGTTGGCAGGAATTGGAATAGAATTTGTCCAAGGAATTTGAATATGCATGTTTGGTTCGTTGGATATAATACTAGTGGTGGTTGGAGGCGGTAGTGTTGGTGGCGTCGATAGTGCTGGCAGTAATGATGGCGACAGCGACAGTGGTGGTGGTGGTGGTGGCGGCGATGGTAACGGTGGCGGTGGGGGCGGCGATGGTGATGACAGTAGTGGCGGTAGTGGTGGTGGATAGGGTAGTGACAATTGTGGTTGTGTAGGTGAAATAGACAGTAATAACATGTAATGGCAGTGTTGGAGGTGACAATCAGTAATGGTGGCGATAATGGCAATGGTGGTTGCGGCGATGGTTGTTGTGGCGGGGTGGTGATGACGGTGGTGGTGGGGGTGAAGGAGATAACTGTAACGATGGTGATGGCAGGGTTGGAGGTAGCAGTGACGACGGTAGTGGTAGTGATGGTGGCGGCGATAGTGGTGGTAGATCTGGTGGTGATGACTGTGGTTGTGTTGGTGAAGCAGACAGTGGTAACGATGGTAATGGCAGTGCTGGAGGTGGCGATGACAACAATAGTTGTGGACACGTGGCGGCGATAGGTAGTGGCGGTGGTGGTGATGGCGGCGGTGATTGTGGTGAAGTCCATCATCATGGTGGGATAAAATGAAATTGAGTAATTATGAGCAAATAATGATTTTTTTTCCCTTCAAAGATGGTACGAAGGAATTGAAATTGCTAAAATGGAAGGAATGTAAATTCCACCAAATGTGGAATTCTAATTCCTTATCAAAATTCAAAGAATGAACCAAACGCATGAATGGAATTCAGTCAATAGAATTGACCATTCCAATTCCTTTAGATTCCGCCGGATTCCAGCGAACTAAACACCACCTGTGACTTTTAGTTTGTTTACAACAACATTTTTTGTTCCTGATTGTGAACAGATGATCGAACCAGAGAGTTTAATTAAAGCATACGGTGATCTCAAGCCCTTTAGATTATTGTCCTGATTGTAGGACGACATTGATTTATATTGCCCGGGTGATCTTCAGCCAGAGGAATGTCGTGAGGGGTATTTTATTCTTTACAAATACCATTTATAGATTGGTTTCTCATGGCCGTTTTTCATTCTCGAAGGCATTCTTGGATGCATTCGATCTATCCATAAGGTAGATGATTTAGATCTTACCTTCAACCTTCTAAGAACATCAAATCACCAACAAATGCTTTCCATAAACCTAAAATTGGACTTAAAGCTCAAAAACAATCTAGATTCAGAGATAATCATGGAGAAATGGTGGGGAGAAGAAATGAGATGAAAAGCCCTAAATCGAACCTTTTAGAGTTGACATGCCTTAATGGGACTTTTCACGCGAGTGCGGAAAGTTGCCCGAATGTATGAAAAATCGCATGGAAGTCACCTGCATTCCAAAGTCATGTTGATCTTTGTTCGTGTGATTTCTCCGTTCTTGACCGGTTTCATTTCTCGACCGTTTTCTTGTCGTTTCTCAACAGTTTTCCGAAATTTACTTTAATAGTAACAACGGAATTTCAGACATTACATATAATCAATCTTATTTTCTCAAACTCATCAACATAAGATTCTAAAGAACTTGATTGTTGCAAGATGTTAAACTTTCTTTGTTACCAACCATACTCAGACAAGCCATCGACTTTTTGTTCTACAAGAATTTTACACATATTAAAGTACTTGTTTCATTTTTATCCCCATCCTGGAGTTAGTACCATAAAATGTACGAAACTTAAGTTTAGGAACATATCCTAGACCCCTATTTGGAGAATCGTTTATTGGAGCAGGGGCGGAGGACCTAAGAGGCTTAAGGGGGCCAAGGCCACCGGCTTATTTCACTACTTACTATCAATTGGTATTAGAAATAATGGTAATTTAGTAAATTGTTATTTGGCCCCTCCACTTCACACAACTATTCAAGACAATAAACTTAAAAATACCTTTGATTAATATTTTATTTGAACTTCTTTAAATTTGTGATTATTTAGGAACAAATATTGTTTGTTATCATAATTAGGACTAAATATTTTAGTAATTGTTTGTGAGTCTAAATATTTTGAGTCTTACTAGATTTTAGTTATTGAAACAATTTGCTAATTGTAATTTTTGATGGATAAATGATCTTTATATCAAGATTTAATCATGAAATCTAACCAAAAACTCACTAAACATAGTTTTAAGTTTCATTGTTTAACTTATTTTATTAGATTAAATGTTCAAAACTTTTAACAGCAATATAAAATGGAAAGTGAGTTCTAAATGGCTCATTGGTTTTGTTTACCGAAAAATACATTGTTGAAATTTTTTAGTTTGAAGAGAATTGGACAAAATCTAAAGGGAAATTGACCAAAATAGTCAATTTTTCCCATCAATTTTACTTTTTAGCCAATTTTTCATTTTAATTATCAATTTAGCTGCTCGATTTTCAGATTTTAGAAAAAGAAAAAAAGTTATTTACTCAAACTTGCATAACGATCCTCATTTAGTAAGGATTCAATTTTTTGCATAATGATCCTCATTTGTGTAAATAATTTTTTTTTTAATTTAAAAATAGTTTTGTGTAAACTCAGGCTAAAATGGGAGTTAGGTTTCAAAAGCGTCTAAAAAGTGGAGTTGGTTGGGAAGATTCACTATTTTAGTCAATTTCCCGATTTCAAAGCCACAAAAAATCAACAAGTTCCATTTTGATGAGCAACATTTGAAGATTTCATCAATTTTTCGTTTTGTTTAGGGTTTTAATATGTTATACTATGGATAAAGTATCTTTATGTTTTAAAAATACATATCTATTATATCGAAGCAAAATAGACTTGTTTATATGATCCATTTGTATAAAGAGATAAAATTCTGCCTCCGAGGTTAAAAGGTTTGTGTTCCGCCCCTGTATTGGAGAATCAATTAGTTTTGATTTTTCCGATTCCTTCAATTAATTCTGACATTTATCTCTGCAATATTCTTCGTCGTTTTTGCAATGCCTTCGTTTTGGCCTTCAATTCCTTGCTCTAGTGTTTTAATATTTTCTTCCATGGCTATGGTTTTTCTCGTAACACTTGTCGGCATTGAAGGAAAGAACGATTGGTTCAAAAAAATTAGGTTTTTATGTGGATCTGTCACACAACCTAGATTTGCGGAAGGATCGGCAAACATTTAAATCCTTTAGGGTTGACAATTACAATGTGTAAAACTCAAAAAATAAATAAAAGAACACTCTTATAAATCTCAATAAATCTCAAGGAGAAGAATAATATTATTGAAAAAACTTGGTTTTCAATGAATAATCAAATCGTTATATTAAACTAAACTATGGAAAAGATAATTAGGAAAACAAATCAATCCTAATTTAACTTGAAACAAAGATAATTAATCAAATAAAAAAAGAAAATAAATATTTAATAAAGGAAAACTATAATTGGAAGACAATTGTGGGTCGGTGAACTGATGGGGATGGAATAATATAGTTATACTGTGAAACATATGGATATTCATGCATTGGTTCATCCGCACTGTGGTCGCATTCTTCTCTGTTTATCCTTCTTGACTTGTTCTTCGATCTTCATTGCAACCCTCTTTGTATCAATCTGATAACAATGTTATGGTGGAAACTAGCGTATTGTAAAACAGGGAAGAAAAGTAACGTATAAGAAGAAAGTTGAAAGTTGAAAATTAAAGAGATTACAAAACAAAAAAAATTAATTATCAACATTGAATGAAATTTATGTAGAAAAAAACCTATTTATATCACTATGGCTTGTTGGGCCTCAAACTTTGTTATACGGATGAGTAATTGACCCATAAGAACCGGCTCGAACCGGAACCGAACCGGGACCGGGATCGGAACCGGCACCGGTATTGCCCAATCGGTCCGGTTTTCGGTTCTCCAAATCCTCCATTTTCGGTTCCGGTTCCAAACCGGTTTTGGTGCCGGTTTTTCGGGTAATTAAGCGGGACCGGCCCGGAAGTTTAAGTGACTAATTAATTTCGTTATAATTTAAGGTAATTACTACTTCTTTTCTTAGTCTTTTATGATTTGTTTATAAATTAATGTCATTATAATTTAATTCTTTTGTTGTTAAACATATTGGCAATACAAATTTTAACCATGGCGTCCAAGTCCGTGTTTAGCACTAGTGGTAGAGTTTTAAGTGAGTATCGAGCTAGTTTGTTAATGTTGATAGTTGAAGCTTTGTTGTGCACCCAAGATTGGGTTAGAAACTTTAGAAAGTCAATAATACACGACAACTACGATATCTTGAAGAACGATGAATAACTTTGGGTATATTTTGTTTTCCGTTTTTGTTTTTTTAAACCGATATTACTTTTTATTAAATACGAACAATTTTTTCGGCTTTCTGGTTATATAGAGATTTCACAAACTTTAAAAAGAGTAAATGACAAAGCAATGGGGGAAGAAGATAATGGAAAATTATAGTATGATTTTTGTTGGTTGATTTGTTATTAAACTATGAATATTTGGGATTACTACACAGTGATGCCATTAATTAAAAATGTTCACGGATTAATGCACAGTAATACCATGGATTAACATAAATTTTGTTTAAAAGTGACGCTATATATTAATGTTAAAAAAGTTGTCAAACAATAAAAGAGATTGCATGAATTATATAGCGATGCTATTGATTAAAAAAGAAAAATATTAAATTCAAGAAAAGCAAATGCATTAACAATCGGTTCCAACCGGGTTTTTGACCGGAAAACCGGGACCGGGACCCGCACCGAACCGGCACCGGTATTGCCTATACGGTCCGGTTTTCGGTCCTAACAATCTTTTATTTCCGGTTCCGGTTCCAAACCGGTTCGGTGCCGGTGCGGTCCGGTTCGGACCAAATGCTCACCCCTACTTTGTTACATATTTAACGTATTGGGCTTTTCCTATAACATTTTTCCTCTTGTAATGGTCCTTTGATCCTATGAAGGGTCTTACTTCACCGAATAGTAACCACCAGAAGATGGAGTCTTTGGCTATATTTGGCAAAAATAAGCTAGCTTATAAGCTGACTTATAAGCTAGCTTATTTTTATTGTATATGTTTAGCAAATCATAAGCTAGATTATAAGTTAGCTTATAAACTTGTTTATTGAAACGCTACTTGAAGTAGCGTATTGTGAGCTTATTAATATTAATTTTTAATTTTATTTTTATTTTTCAATATGCGCTTTTTGGTCGTTTTACATTCTTATACGCTACTTTTGTCAAACATGATTTTTTCATCAACTAGTGTATAAGCTATCAGCTAGCTTATCAGCCATCCGCTAGCTTAACAGCTAGTTTGCCAAACATAGGCTTTAACTACCTCTATGAACTGCCTACCCCTACAGCTTATGGTCCAATATTAGTACAAATGTCGTCTTAGATTAGAGCCAGTAACTTCGTACTGAAAACCAATTGCACTTCTTTTCGTATTATTGAGATACATGCTCAAGTGACCACATTACCCCTACTTTTGGCTTCTTTTTTGGGAAATTGGCCAAAATAAACATTTTAGAGTTTTTCTTGTGCTAGTTGACCATCTCTCTCCTGATTTGACTTAAATAGCCACAACCTCCGTTAATTTTGACTAAAACCTCCGATTTTAACGGAGGTTTGACTTTTTTCACGAATTTGACCGATTTAACGGAGGTTTGACCAAAACCTCCGTTAATTTAAAGGAGGTTTGTTTTTTCTTTTTTTTTTAATTATTTTTAAACTGAAAGTTTGACTTTTTATCAAAATTAATGGAGGTTTGACCAAAACCTCCGTTAATTTAAAGGAGGTTTTAAAAAAAATAAAAAAAATTAATTTAACCGTTAATTTAAAGGAGGTTCGGATTTTCCATTTTTTTTGTTAACTTTGACCATAATTAACGGAGGTTTGACCAAAACCTCCGTTAATTTAAAGGAGATTTAAATTTTTAATTAATTTTTTAATTATAACCTCCGTTAATTTTATTAAACCTCCGTTAATTCCATTTAATCATCATTAAACCTCCGTTAATTATGGTCAAACCTCCGTTAATTACCAGTTAATCACCATTAAACCTCCGTTAATTTTTTGTCAAACCGTTTATCAGACAAATTTCCATATCTGTGAATTACAATGGGAACAATAATTAAATGACAATAATTAAATTTGAAATACATGTAAATTGTATAAAGATTTAAATGAGAAAAAATTAGCTAACCTTCAAAGCAAATAAGAATCCCATAATCGTCAATTAAATTTGACGATGGAGTAAAAATGGATGGTGGGGTAAAAGAAAAAAAAGAAGATAGAGTTTGTAAAAGGGAATGAGGAAAGAAAAAAGGGAACGAAGAAAGAAAGAGATGTAGGCGGCTGAGAAGTTAATTTTTTTTTTAGGGTTTTTGTCTTGATTAACAGGGCATCGACACGTGTCATGCTCTATAAATAAATTAACGGAGGTTTATCAAATTAACGGAGGTTTAATGGGGTTTAGGTTGTAATTAACGGAGGTTTGAGTGGTAATTAATGGAGGTTCTTCAAAATTAACGAAGGTTTCCCAATTAAATTAATTTTTTTTTAAAAACCTCCTTTAAATTAACGGAGGTTTTGGTCAAACCTCCGTTAATTTTGAAAAAAAGTCAAAAATCAGTTTGAAAATCATTAAAAAAAAAAGAAAAAACAAACCTCCTTTAAATTAACGGAGGTTTTGGTCAAACCTCCGTAAAATCGGTCAAAATCGTGGAAAAAGTCAAACCTCCGTTAAAAAACGGAGGTTTTAGTCAAAATTAACAGAGGTTGTGGCTATTTAAGTCAAATCAGGAGAGAGATGGTCACCTAGCACAAGAAAAACTCTGAAATGTTTATTTTGGCCAATTTCCCTTCTTGTTTTCATCTCTTGACTAATGTTGTTGCTGTCATCACTTGTACTCTGGATCCATTGTGTCTATAGTGACTTGTACCCTCTGTTGTGCATGTTGTATTTATTTTATTTTTTCCTTTGTTGTCCACCATGCATCTTCCAGAGTTCATCATTAAATTTGGCTCATATGCAGCACGAATTCGTGAAAACCTAAAACACAAACATTTTTTTGGAAAGGGTATCCTATGTCTAGACTAATCCCTGACAATTTAAAGTCTACTAAACATGCAGCCCTGAGATAATTCCCCAATGGCCACAAGTTGTTTGCGTCTAGATTCGAACCTGCGGTAGATGGGTTATCTAGCCTCATCTCCCACAAGCCTTAACCAGTACGCCACAAGCCTTAACCAGTACGCCACAAGCCTTGTGGTTTTAAAACACGAACATTGCAGGTATGAAGTATGTGTATTGGCTTTCCATAGTACTTTGAATCAAATTAATTAGTACTTTTATGAGTGATATACTGATATATGATCGAAATTCCGCAGACTCGCAAATCCGTCCAACAAGTTACAACTTCTTGCTTTTTGTCTTAATTTGTTCACCTTTTGCTCCAAATCTTTTCGAACATTTCAACAGATAAAAAACATAAGTATTGTTTGGTTTTATAATTATAGTGCATTAATGAGGGGATCTTTTACGATAAAATTAGCCTCTCATCAAGGTGACATGATTCGAACCAATGGCCCTCTGTATCCAAAACAGATGCGATGACCAGACTGCGCTACACCTCGTCTCACCACCCCGGAGCATATAGAACCACCCGATCGATGAACACTCAAACCGAACTCACCCATCCTTTTGGGCCGAGGATTAGAATCAGATCATAACTTGTATTTTTTTCTAATTCGAAAGTTTTATCAAGCATTTGATATTCAGGAAAATAACAAGAACACAATTCTAGATAATAAGATAACAAGATAAGAACCTAGGTGTTGATTAAAAACAAAGAAAGAGAGATGTTGATAGAAAATTTGCATACTTTAAATAATTTAAATAATATCATATACCCGAATAAAATAACACAAATAAATACAACATGAAATCCTAGAACGCAATGGAATTCTAATCAAGATTTTTCTTTAAAGAAAACTTCCTAACTAGTGTTTTAGAACCACCCTTCAAAAGAAATTTCAAAATAATACATTGAGAACCAATTCTAAAACCAACAACCACCATGAATCAAACTAAGAGGCTCGAACACCTTAGTATATATCTTCAACGAAGGCAGTATAGAAACAATATATTCAAAGTCAGGAGTTAGGAGGATATTTTGACGTATCAAAACAGGGATAGACCCATAATTTTTTTTTATACAGTGACACCATATAATATGGACAAAAAATATTTATCAAAAGCATAGTTTTTATCGACGTGTCTTTGTGTTTTTACTAAGGTTTCATTATCGCTCGATGTGTTTTTAGTCTAATTCCACAGGTTCGAGGAATTTTTGAAGTTTTTTGCTTGATTTCGAGGGACTTCTTTTTGGTTTTTTTGGTTGATTACAAGAGTTGATTTCAATAGCTTTTTTTTGGTTTTTTGGTTGATTAAGAGGTACGGTTGTACTTTCTTGAACTTCTTAATATCATACGGTAGCACCTTCTAAAACGATACGGTTGCGCCGTTCACAAACCCAAAAAATTTACCCTTCAATGGAGAGATAATACGGTGGCACATGCCCATCGTATGCACCCACATAGATCCGTCCCAGTATCAAAATATCAACTCGACTAACCGGACCAAGCCGTACAGTTTAGGTTGGGTTGCACTTTGGTTTGGGCTGAGTTGAGATTTTCCAAACCGCATGCATTGGGTTGGGTTGTTCAAATGACTTCAACCCGATCAACCCAACCCATAAGAACTAATAAATACATTTTTTATATTTATAATTAAAATATCTTTATTTATATTGATTTTATGAGTTACCCAAGTTCTCTATTATGTTTATTGGTGAATAGGAGGAAAAGAGGGTAAAAAGTGACAAAAAAAAATAGTGGATTTAGGCGTAAAGTCACAGTTGTCACTGTGGAGCATAGCTTTTTAAATGTTTGCAGAGTTGAGCATAATTTATCAAATGACAACTTAAACAGGCATATTGCTTAAATGATCATTGGCATAAGCATGTTTTTCAAAGGACGATTCATTTAGTTGACTTGACGGTTTTAGGCTTTTAAAAAACCAAATATTACAATATTTTTTAAATATGTAATCGTCTTTAAAAAAAAATTACAATAATGCATGGTTAAATTTAATACAAAAAGTGTTTAAATTTATCATAATTATAATTATTTTTTATCTAGTCGCATAATTTTTTTCTTCTATTAATTTTTCTTTTTCATTAACAATTCTTTAAATTTAATTAATTTTTTACAATATAGGTCAAAATTTAGATTGATGTATGCGTCATTTAAACACGATTACTTAACATTGTAACACCTTTAATTTTTTCATTTTTCTTATGTGAAGGTGATTCACCAACTTCATTTTCTAAATTGATAGTATCCGATAATATTGTTGACAGTGGTATAGATCTCATTAGATTGTAAAAGAAAGTTTATGGTTGGAACTCTTTAAGTAATATGGAAAAAAGAATTGTAATGAAAATTAGTCTAGTTTTAAACATGTCAATCATTGAAGATCAAGAAAACAAACTTTGAATGAAATTAGTCAATTTGTATTCTCATGAAACTTCGATTTCTCAAATGTAACACTAAAAATATATATTCGTATATCTATCAAATTAATAAGTGAATATAAAAATGTATATTTACGACTCCTTTTACAAGTAACAATGTAACATATGAATAAACGATACACAAACATTATTTTGGCGTTATGAGTTGTGCTTTTGAGAGAAAAATTATAGAAATAAGCATGAAGGTAATAATACGTCATGAAATTATAAATAAACAAAATAAAGATTATGTTGAAATTGAAGGAATAGTTGAATATAGGACTTACATGTAGACGTGGTGATGAAGCTGAATTTAGTGTATATGTTTATAAAATATATATGTGTATCGTGGTGATGAAGCTTTGATGATCTTCCGCATATTTGGTGGTCTTTAAAGCTTGTTGTAGACGACATAAAAATCATATATATTAAGTCAACGCAATGAAAAAAATTTGAATATAAATAAAACTCCACATCGTAGATCATATGAAATCAATTCAATGACAAAAAAAACTTGAATACAAACAAAACTCCATATCCTAATCATATAAAATCAACACAATGGCAAAACAAATTTGAATATAAACAATGCTCCATATCCTAAATCAATATTTTAGTGACAGGAAAAAATGTGTTAGAATAAAATAAAATAAGAGGTAGGTTGTTGTATGACAAAGAAATGATAAAACCAATAACATATCCAACAACAAAAAAACCACTTGTTTTTTAATAAGGGGAAATGAACGATCAACTAAAATAATTGAAGGAAAACGAATAGTTCATAACACAAAAAAGTGGAAATAAATGATAAAATTAATTAAAGTGGTGCCAAAATTACCAAAATAACCCCATTGCAATAATAAGTACATTTTTCATAGAGGGCATTAACGTCTTTAATATATTTAATACTTTAAAAATTCAAAAAAATCTAGAAAATTCCTATCTAAGAATTATAATCTAAGAAATTAGTGCCACATCACTTCTTGTTGGTTTTTCTTATAATTATTTTTAATTAAAAAAAGACGTAAAATAAATATGAAGGGTCCATCTCCTTTTTCATTTAGTCGCACAATTAATATTTTCTTCTGTTAATTTTTCTTTTTTATCAATAATTCTTTGAATTTAATTATTTTTTTTGCAATATGGGTCAAAATATGGATTGATGCATGTGTCATTTGAACACGATTACCTAACATTGTCAAAGACCTTCAATTAGGTGATTCACCAACTTCATTTTCTAAATTGATAGTATCCGGTAGCATAGTTGATAGTGGTATAGATCTCATTAGATTGTAAAAAAATCATGGTTGGAACTCTTAAGTTGTATGAAACAAAATAAATAAATTTGTAAATGAAAATTAGTGTAGTTGTAATCATGTCAATCACTGAAAGTCAAGAAAACAAATTTGAGTAGTATTAATATATCTATCAAATCAATAAGTGAATATAAAAATGTAGATTTACGACTCCTTTTGCAAGTAACAATGTAACATAAGAATAAACGATACACAAATATTATTTTGGCGTTATGGGTTAATTATGCTCTAAAAGAAGAAAAAAAAATATAGAATTGAGGATAAAGGTAATAATATGTCATGAAGTTATAAATAGACAAAATAAAGAATAGGTTGAAATTGAAGGAATTGTTTAATAATGAACTTACATGTAGTAATGTATATGGATATCGTGGTGATGAAGGTTTGATACTCTTCCATATATTTGGCGGTCTTTAGCGCTTGTTTCTAACAACATAAAATTCATATGAAATCAACACAATGATAAAGAATTTGAACATAAAGAAAACTACATATCTTAGATCATATGAAATCATACAATAGCAAAGAATTTGAATATAAACAAAACTTCATATCCTAATCATATGAAATCAACACAATGTCAAAGAACTTGAACATAAACAAAACTCCATATCCTAGATCAATCTCTTAGTGAGAGAAATTGTTGTTAGAAGAAAATAAAATGAGAGGTAAGTTGTTGTATGACAAAGAAATGAGAAAACCAACAACATATATCCAACAAAAAAAACCATTTGTGCTTAAATAAGGGAAAATGAAGGATCAACTAAAATTATTGAAGGAAAACTAATAGTTCATAACATAAAGAAGTGGAAATAAATGATACATTAATTAAAGTGGTGCCAAAATTACCAAAGTAACCCTATTGCAATAACAAATACATTTTCATAGAGGGGCATTAACGTCTTTAATATATTTAATATTTTGAAAATTCAAAAAATCTAGAAAATTTCTATCTAAGAATTCTACTCTAAGAGAGTGCCACCTCATTCTTGCTAGATCTTCCTTTTATATAGATATAGATATAGATTCAAAAAATCTAGAAAATTTCTATCTAAGAATTCTACTCTAAGAGAGTGCCACCTCATTCTTTCTAGATCTTTCTTTTATATAGATATAGATTAGTAGATCAACTTCTATGTTCGTAACTAGGGTTGCTTTAACTAATCATATGAAATCAACACAATGTCAAAGAACTTGAACATAAACAAAACTCCATATCCTAGATCAATCTTTTAGTGAGAGAAATTGTTGTTAGAAGAAAATAAAATGAGAGGTAAGTTGTTGTATGACAAAGAAATGAGAAAACCAACAACATATATCCAACAAAAAAAACCACTTGTGCTTATATAAGGGAAAATGAAGGATCAACTAAAATTATTGAAGGAAAACTAATAGTTCATAACATAAAGAAGTGGAAATAAATGATACATTAATTAAAGTGGTGCCAAAATTACCAAAGTAACCCTATTGCAATAATAAATACATTTTTCACAGAGGGGCATTAACGTCTTTAATATATTTAATATTTTAAAAATTCAAAAAATCTAGAAAATTTCTATCCAAGAATTCTACTCTAAGAGAGTGCCACCTCATTCTTGCTAGATCTTCCTTTTATATAGATATAGATATAGATTAGTAGATCAACTTCTATGTTCGTAATTATGGTTGCTTTAACTAATTAGCGACTTCTTATTGAACTTCTCATGAGAGTCTAATCATAATGCATAAGGAAAAATAAAGTGTTTGATGTGTACCGGCACTTACGGCCATCTGGATTTGTGTAACACCCTCAAATCTGGAAAAAAAAACCACTAATTTAAAATTTGCATTAATACAACAAATAAAGGGTAAATCCTCAATACTTAGAGTCACCAAGAATAACAATACCCAAAATCAACATATGTAAAAGATAGACCAACCCTAATGAGAACCTGATGCACATGTCGACAAATAAAAAGTTTAGGTTTAACGCCTAGTGAGTTCAAGCAGTTTTCATTATTTAAATAAAACGGTAAACTGGAAAAATGCTATTTGAACCACGATTTCCAAAATGAGATGTATTAAATACGAAAACAACATCTTTTCCAAAACACGCCAATTTCATGATGAAATATCTTTAACCAAAACACCCATTTAACGGGAGGTCAAAACCCAAGACTCACACAACCATGCATAAAGCTATAAACATTAAAAGTTGGAAACATATCTTTAATCAAGTCTTGTAAAAAATTAACCCGCACTTACCCTTGGAAAAACATGAAAATCATAAGATGATGGGAGAGACTCGATTTACCACTGTGTGGATCCCAGATAATCAGGTAATCGTATGAATGTATGCATGAACACGAAGAACACTTCTAATATTTATGAAGATCCGGAAGTCGGATATCTAACTTGTATTGAATATCGGTTACAATGATATTATCTAATATGCTCTCTCTAGAATGATATGAATTACCGAAGTCTTTAGCTCACTAGTTTAAGCACATTGTGTATTTCTTGGCCACCCAGGTTCGAATCACTAACACACCCTTTTTTATCTCCTTTCCGTAGAATGATATGAATTAACGTTCTATTTTAATTGCTAGCCCTAACCCTCTATTTATATGTATAGGAAATATGGTATAAGGAAACTAGGAGATTAAGGCATTATATACTTGCCTTATTTACAAAAAGGAATGTTTCCTTATATTTAAACATTAAACATTTCCTAAATAATGACTTTGATGACTTTGCACTTTGACCCTTCATGTCTTCAATATTTGTGATCTCGGATACAATCTTTTCAGACCTAACGATCTCCCCCTTTGTATTCGAGATTACAATTCACCAAATCAGCACTCTTCTTTTGAGGACGATGAAATTTTGTCAACAAATCACTATTTTGATTTCTTTTGCTCCCCCTACGAATTTGATCACTTGATAAGCTCCGTAGCTCCCCCTTAACATTAGCATAAAGTTCACGAAAAGAAAGTTGAAGGAGCCGTGATGTCGTAGGGTATCTTTCTTCGAGTAGAACTTTGTCGTTTGATGAAAGAGGCAAAAGATGGTTGTCATATCTTGATGTTCTCGGGTTAGTATTTGAGGTTGTCGGGTTAGGCAGATGCGAACATATGTCGGTTCAAAGGAAGTCGACAAGTCTTCATCTTCATCTTCAAACATTTGAAATTTATGTCGGGTCAAGCTGAGCTGATTGTCGGGTCAAGCTGAGCCGATAAAACATGTTGTCGGGCCAAGAAATTTTTTTTTTGTCGGGTCTTTGATATCTTTTCTCCCTCATAATGGGCATTTGTCTTTGATACTTTTTCTCCCCCTCAGAATGATAAGGAGAATCCGAAGCATTATGAACGATCAAAGACAATAAGTGAATGTGAAAAAATGGGTAAAAAGTCTAACATAGAAACACAAATAGCAACTATTATCATTTAATCAAAAATTAAATTTAATTGAGTGGCCTATATTCAGTGTTGGCAGCGGATTGACACTGATAGGACTTCCAGTTATCATAGAAGTAAGTTATAAAACTAACTTCTCAAACTGTTCCGGCATAAACACAAAGATATGCAATGTGAATCACAAAGACTCGTGCAATGTGTAGAAAGAATTTATGCATTAAATGCTAATTTTAAGGCTCAAATGTGAAAATACAATTCACAGACTCAATGTGCATTGAATGTGAAGTTCGGAGACCGGAGGTGTGTCTTCCTTTTTCAATATCTTAATCTTCCGAGTGAAGAAAAGATAGCAGATATGCTCATGCTCCGTGATATATGAAACAAATATCTTTTGTGAGATACTTAAGTAGTTGGGTGGGGTGACACGAGCTATCGACATTGGGTCCATGTCTATTTCAATATTCATCTCCAAAGAATCGAGAAGGAATAGATTGTGTGGCTACCCGGATAACTGTTTAGGTTTGGTAAAGACCAAATATTCTCTTTTAAGTCTTGTCACACTCTCACATATACTCAATTTTATCTCACAAGCACTTCACTTTATTCCCTTTCAAAACATCTATCCTAAGGGTGTGTTTCATGGGTAGGTCCTTCCGGATTTGGTTTGACCATTGAAACGTCTAGATCTATCACACAAAGAGTTTTGAAATATTGAAGTCCGAGTTCTGACCTGATGTATTCAGAAGTCATGATGTGCATAAAAAAACGGGTTAAGAGCAGGTCCATAGATGAGATACTATGAAGCTAAGTAAAAAAGAAAGTGGTACTCCCCTCAAATGTAGTATAACCTTTTGAAAGATTTTCATGTGATGTGAATATTCTGAATTTGGACCACACATGACGTACCTACAAAACAGATTAAAAAGATTTTGGTACCCAAGTTTTGTTGGGTCCTCGAAGGTTAGCTTTAGATGCAATAAATGGGGAAGTGGGGATACTGTAAGTACCATACCATTTATGAGTGAAATTTTGATTGACAAAATCATTTGTTCCACATATAGAACAACAAATCTTTGTGGCACTTAGACTAATTAGCTGATTGATAAATTTGACAAAATAAGGCAAATTAGTCTTGGAAACAAATGATCTTGTATCAACTACAGGAGATATACGTGACATGTTTCCAACACTATCATCTGTAGTTGATTTCTTCCTCCAAACCATTTTAAACTTCTTGAAATTACCGGATTTAGCAAAAAAATCATTTTGAAACTGATTAGAGTTATGAGTTCGAGAATTTGAAAAACTATATGTTTTGGAGCTGTTAGAATAACTATTTGATTTAATACTTGAAAAACAGTTATTCTTACAGATAGGAGAAAGAGGAGTTTGCTTTGAACTTGAAGTAGAATCAGAATCATGAGGAAAAATCAATTTTTCAAGATCATCTAACTCCGCATTTAAATGTTCGGGAGTAAGTTGTTTGACTGATTCTGAATTCATTTGTTTTTGTTTTGAAAGTTCGTTTTCAAGTTCTTTGATCTTGCAAGATAAATCATCTCTTTCTTTTGTGACCAAATCATATTTATTTTTAAATTCAGATCTCAAATTCTTTTCAGTTACAAGAGTTGTTTCTAAAACAGATAATTTGTTTGAAAGTTTGTAAATTTTATTTTCAAAGACTTGTTTCTCTTTGTCAAAATCTTTTTCCATATTTTTGCTTTTAGCAATGATCAAACTACATTTCTTGATTAAATTCGTTTTCTCAGTTTTAAACGCATTTCTTTCATCTTTCAAAAGCTTTTCAAGATTAGAAATTTGTTTTGAAAACTCCTAACTTTTTGTTTCAGATGAATTTCTTTCTAAAATCACAATTTGCTCAAAATCTGACACTTGTTTAGAAAGTTTTTGAATGGTCAATTCACAAGTGTTAATTTTGCTTTCAAAATCTTTTCGTTACAGACTCAAATTTGTGTTTCTCATCAGAAGTTAAAATCCTTTCTTTCTCACATTCCAGAAATTCAATTAATTTTCTTTTAAGAACCACACTATAAGTCTCATGATCTATAAACTTTTCTAACTCAGAAATTTGGTTTTTCAGATCAAAATTTATTTTTATCAGATTTGTCTTTTTGCAAAACTCTTCATACGTATAATATTTAGTTCTAGAATACTCGGTGAGTTGTTGCTCCAAAAATTCATTTTGATTTTGCAAAACTTTTCTTGATTCTTCTGAGTTATTAAATCTACATTTGAGATAGACATGTTCTCTTAAAAGTTCATCCAACACTTGCATGTTATTTGTGTGTCTTGCTTCAAGTCTTTCAATTTCAGTACTGAGATCTGAAATTTGATTTTGAGAACTCATCTTGAAAAATAAATTAAGTACTAGTTACCTGATGAAGTGATCGTCGATCAGCGAGTTTTTGAACTTTTCTGAGTTGTCCCGTAAAACAGAGGGTTTTTTTTATCGATTGACAAAGAATCGACAATAATTTTATCGAATTGGGTCTGAATGATAAGAACTTTTGTCGGGTGTTAAGGACTCGATAAAAATTATTGTCGAGTGAAGGAGACTCGATAAAATTTCTTAGAAAATTTGAATCTATAAACAAAGTTTTATCGAGCACAGAGTACTCGATAATCTTGGTTTTCTCGATTTGACAATATTCGACAATCAAAATATTTGACTCGATAAGTTAATGAATCGATAACTGATTTTATCGATTCCTATTTGGCTCGATTAAAAAAGTTGTCGATTCAAGAGGATTCGACAAAAAATCAAAGATACTTAATCTGAGTTTTCTGTAATTGATAAACCAGAAAACGAGAACAAATGGTTCTTGACTAAAAAGAACAAGTCTTTTTATGGACAAGAATGTATAGGTTCTTGAGTTTCTTATTTGTTCAATCACTGAAAAATCAAAATTACAAGAGTTTATGATTTTACTAGGGAATTCTTTAGTAAGAAAAGCTGCAGGAGTCACTAGTTCCTGAGTTTTCTTATGTAGAGAAATTCAGAAGTAAAAAAATAAACTAGAATAATTTTAATTGAAGCAGATTAAATCCTTAGAGCTATAGTCAATAAAAAATTAAGCAACAATAGTTTGAATCGAAAAAAAAAACTAAATCAACAGAAGTATGAATCGATAAATATTTAGGCAACAGATGAATGAATCGAGCAAACGCAGAAGCAATAATCGAGAAAAAAACAAAGAAAATAGAGATAATAATCGAGAAAAATTGAAAGACAGAAGTATGGATCGATGAAAAAAAAAATGAGTTTTTATCGGGTAAAGCTGTGACAGTATGAATCGATAAAACCTCAAAAACGCAGAAATCGAAAAATTACCTTATGTTTCGTGGATAACTTCAGAAAAACGCAAAAACTCAGATCGTCTGCTCTGATACCAATTGTGGATCCCAGATAATCAGGTAATCGTATGAATGTATGCATGAACACGAAGAACACTTCTAATATTTATGAAGATCCGAAGTCGGATATCTAACTTGTATTGAATATCGGTTACAATGATATTATCTAATATGCTCTCTCTAGAATGATATGAATTAACGTTCTATTTTAATTGCTAGCCCTAACCCTCTATTTATATGTATAGGAAATATGGTATAAGGAAACTAGGAGATTAAGGCATTATATACTTGCCTTATTTACAAAAAGGAATGTTTCCTTATATTTAAACATTAAACATTTCCTAAATAATGACTTTGATGACTTTGCACTTTGATCCTTCATGTCTTCAATATTTGTGATCTCGGATACAATCTTTTCAGACCTAACACACTGATAGTGACGGGTTACGTAAGTAAGCCACATTTCAATGTTACATAAGTATCACATCTAGAAAGCTCAACTCCTCGAATCTTAGGCTTGTGGAGCCACAAGTTCAACTCCTTGAGTCTTTACCTGGAGATCTCCAAAATCCAAGTTAGCTTGTTTACTAGAAATGACAGCCACTACGGACTACAAACTCATTAAGTTCAACTCCTCGATTCTTTACCTTGAG
Source organism: Silybum marianum (assembly GCA_036898165.1). Lineage (NCBI taxonomy): Eukaryota > Viridiplantae > Streptophyta > Magnoliopsida > Asterales > Asteraceae > Silybum > Silybum marianum. The sequence continues at coordinate 4,221,791 of CM072540.1, read as the reverse complement.
CCCTCCATTCGAATCACACGATCAGCAAGTTCAACACCTCTAGTCCTTACCTTGAATCCCCCGTTGTTCCGAGTTTCTAACTACAACATAGGGATAACTTTCCCATACCAATTCGGCTCTTATGCCTATGGATCTATTACATTCTAGCCGTAAAATTATACAACTCCAACTGAATGACCAACGCACTCAAAACGTGTAATTTTTATAATAAATATGCTTTAATAGAACATAACTTCCAAAAGCCCGACATAGAGCAACAACTCAAAACTTATGTGGTTGCTGAAAATAAACATCATTGGTTGAGACAAACCATTTTCCAAATGAAAGCATACTTATATATGTCCAAAATGCCTCATAATGTAATAACGTTTATTTTCCAACGATTTATAAATCAAATACACCAAAAATCCATTAACACTAAATAGCCTCCGTTTTGAAATGAATCATCAAGAGAACCCACACATATGTTTTATTTATCAAGATGTCCAAAATCCAAGTATAAGCATTTGACATGATTTATAAAACCAAATAAATCAAATATGTAAAACTTATCCAATACCCACACATTTGATAAATAACAAGTAAAACATGTTAATACTTCAAAGTGGAAAAAAATTGGCATGTCCATAGTTCTCATAAATCAACTTGAAATCATCTTGCCAGATTTAATTTAAGTCTAGATTTTACCCAATCTTGAGCTTTCAAAGATGGAGACTTCAGATCCATTAGCTAGACTTCCAGATCTATGGTGCAAAACTTCTCAAGAACACTTCCTTTACTTCCAAAACCTAAAAAAACAACCTAATAGGAGGAATGAGAGTTGTTGATGCAAAAGGACCAAATCCTGTATTCAAATGATCAAAGATGAGATCTTACCTTCAACTTCTATGAACTCCAAAATCATCAAATAACCCTTAATCATCATTGTTACCATCGTAAAAAGATTCCAAAAAAGAAACTGTTGAATCACCCAAATCAGAGTTGAAATGAGAGAGTTGTGGCGAAAATGAGAAGAATCATGATTTTCTTCGACCCTTAAATCGTTGACCGAGTATTCACTAATTCAAACTAGAGAACAAATCTCCCAAGAATCAACATAGGTGGTCACTAGTTTAAACTAGCGAACAAACTAGCTTTCACTCTGAAACTAACTTCTAAACTAGTTTGACCCATTTTCCCTTCTTAACAGGTCATTTCCGTGAGTTTTGAAGTGCCAACACTAAAATGCCCAAAAACATTCAAAAGAGCTTAGCTTAAACACTAAAGAACTACATTTATAGATGAACTCAGAATGAAAGATAGTAACGAAAATGTCGGGGGTTACAGTCCTCCCAACCTTAAGGGAGATTTTGGCCTCAAAATCTAGAAACAATCAAACACTCAAATACCTCATTTTCGCAAACACGGATAGATTCATTCCAATAAAGTATCACTAATATACTTCAACTCAGAATGGATCCCAATAATCTCTTATGGAGACTATCATGATGATTTGCACTTTGAATCCCACATCCAATTGAAATCAACTAGAGATGTTACACCACTCTCAAGGTGAACACTGAACATTGTTGGAACAATTTCTAACAATATGAGCTTGGTTGTCTCCCAACCTTAAGTGATTCATATTATCTCAAGGGTAGCTTTTGACCTTAACTTCTCAATTCCATGAAAGTTGTTCGTAAATGGATGTACTCTTAAAATTTTCTAACAACCTCTATGAATTAGGATAAGCTTCCCATATGCATTCAAACGTCCGATAAACTTCACAAAAAATTATTTCAAAAAAATTACCCATACCCTTTTCGAATCAGAGTATTCTCTATGACGTTGACCTTACCCGAGTGGTAAGGGAATCCTGCACAATATCCTAGAATATACCACTTGTTGACACCCACATCGATACTTAAACTTCGACAATCATAGTATCCTCAATAAAAGGACTTCCACTCAAGGTCTAGCTCGAACTTCTGATTAAAAATTCTCCAGTATTCATAACCATAAAATATTTATCGTCCGTTTCACGAAGAAATGCTTATTCATTAATTCGGTCCGTTGAACGCAACTATGATACCAAATCCCAAACTACCATAAAGCACAACAAACACCAAAGAACGCTCAAACTTTCTAGTAACACATTTGGTCGGAACCATTTATCATTGGCTACCAAGAATCTACTATCCTCTAATTCACACATATAACTTGCAAAAGATTCATGTAATTCGACTGATGTAACCCAAGTACTCTTTATGATCCTTGACCTCGGCACTCATAGTTGACTCCTAAAATCATAAAATAACTACACCATAAAATCTTCTTCATTCATAAGGACCCATTAAGATGTTGTACCACTAAAATTTAAAATGATGTCACCCAACTCACCTACCAATACATAACCAACCATATACGAGCAATTACAAAAGGCTTTAACTTGAAGATTGTTGAAATAAAAGGTCAGTACTTAAATAACCAGGTGATACATAAATCTAAAACCTAATGCGTTCATACATGAACCTACCTTTTAGGAAGATACCCCAAAATCCAACACCGACCCTAATTCGGATCATGCGACATTTCACATTCCAAAGACTCTTCTAGCCCATAATTACAATTCTCTTCTGAACAAGGGTTTAACTTTATGAATCTAATGAGTTCAAGATTTTTCAAGTACAAAACTTAACAAATATGTCAATTCCATTTATATATAATAGATTGTCGGACATAAAATCTTTATAATCAATTTTACTCATGCATAAAATTTACTACCACTTACTAGGTAGTCGTGCAAAGTAGCCACAAATATCATGCATATAAAATCATCTTGAAAGCTATTTGTTCATTACTCAACTAATTATGGAAATAACTAAATAGGCTTAATAAGTTTTCCAAATGGATAACTATAGTCCTAACATGCATTTATTTACACCATGTATGTAAAATAAATTCATGCACTAACGTAATGTGCAACAAAATGTTTGTTTAAGACTTCCAAAACTAAATTACACAACATAAAACTTTCAAAAGCTCTATCTTTTTGCCATAAAACGACATGGAGTAAAATTCTCCAACAAGACTTGCATGCCTTACTTTATTTCTCAAAACTAGTAAAATGATATGTGCACGCACTTTCATTAAAACACGAAATAATTTATGTCGGTTCCAAATTTAAAGTCAAATAACAATATGTTTTCGTCGTTCTAAAGTACCGACTAAAATATCACGAAAAAAACACAAAAGAGAACATGTATTTAGATTCTCAATAAATCCTCACACGCAACACAAACACTAAAGTGAATCCATTTAATTTCAAAATCTCGTCATTGAGTCATAAAACATTATAAAACATAACTCCAATAAATTTGAATATTAATCATGAGAGTTAAGAAAACAAGATGATATATAAATTGTTGTCTCACTAAAATTTTATATCAGTTAAGAAACAAAAACCAATGGGGAAAATAAAATTTCGGGTGAAGGAAAGACAAAAACATACCATTATTACATGTATCGTTAATTCCTTTAATAGGTATTGTGATCCCATTATTCTCTCTCTAGGTAAAATATTAATAATCTCATGTCAATGGTTCCTTTTAGGTATCAAAATATATCCTTGATACCGTTACAATGAAGTTACATCGGCGTTGAGCCAAGTCTAGATAACAAGTTCACAGATAATGCAAAATTTAATCAGGTACGTTATGCTAACTGCTAAGTACAATAATGTGCCTATTGCACTTAGATAGGGAATTTCATCTCCCCAAACATCTTCGTCATCAATGTATGGACGAAATAGATCTATGCTTGTATGGACAACAGTTGCTAAATGTGCTTCTTTATGTTTGTTGATTACCCATTTTTAATTTCAAGGGTGGGGGGATTTGTTTGGAATATATCTATCTGTAACGGGAGAAATTTGTTCTGAAGGAGATATCTTTTTGAGGGGGAGAAAATTTGATGTATCTGAAGAGGTGTGATAAGGTTAATTCTTTAACCTTATTTCATACTTTTTTTAGTTCATTTTATCTTACCCTATTGAGTCATTTGCTCAATATTTTGCATTTTTACTAACTTTTTTAAAATGTAGTTTGAATAATTGAATTTTCATGAATTGGTACCTTTATTAGATAATAATCCCCAAGTTTATATTTTTTATGATGTTCCAACAGGGAAATTAGATGATTGGTTCACACCCATCACCGTAAGAAAGACGGACAAATTAAAGACGCGGATTTTGGACAATCATGTCGACCGTTTTTTGGACAGCTTTAAATGGGCCGAATTTTTGTTGCTATTGGGTTGATCTTGTTGGCTGAATTTTTGGGACAATTTGTTTGATCTTAATAAATGCAAACATTGGGCTTATTCTTATAGCATTTTGAGCTAGTTGTTTGATTAACTTTTGGCCTTAAGCCCATTTATGTAGCTATATATGTATGCTTTGTGTGTTAGTAGAAGAAGACACCATCAGAGGACTTTTAGAAAGCTCCGTCTTTCTTTCCTTTTTTTCTCTCCAGACGAGTTAGCTCAAGACTTTTTATATTGACTAGGTTAGTTTTTTTGTTCCTATCCTCTCAAAGCAAGATTTGATTTCACCTTTAAAGATCAAAAGGTTGTAGTTTGTTTTGGTAATTTTTAGTGTTTATCTTGGTTACTAATTGTTAATCTAGTGTTATTTCTATCTCTCTTATTTTATGATAACGCAACTTACATTCTCGTCCTTTAATTTTATGCTATTTGTTTTTCTTTATTTATTAACATTATTAACATTATCGTAAAATTTACTTTTTGTCATCCATAATTAATTTATTGCACTTCAATCGCTTTGTGTAGATTCTCTTCTTACTTACGATTTTTTTTTATGCAATTTGCCATCTTTATTTACTTCACACTCAGTACAAGTTTTAATAAAAGAAAACAAGCTATGACAGGCTGTTAACCTGAGCCTGGGGTATAAGAATAATTAAGTTTTAAACCCCGCTAAAACGGTAAAACGGTTTTTCGGATATAGCAGTTTAATCTCAAGTTATCTAAATCAGGATTTTAACGTTTCACTAAAGATTACTTTGGATTAATGGACGTCTAATTATTTGTATGAAAATGTGTTAACTTTTCAGAAGTTACTCTAAATATTAATATCCTGAGATAATGATTATGCTGCTATAATATCTTTTTACCGGAATACTAGTTTTATTAACTTGACAGATTTTTATACCCTTTGCTTTTTTTTAATTCTCATATTTTCGTAGTTGATAATCAACCCATCCACTTTTTAGATAAACCAAAATTCTCGATTTCACCATTTGAAATCAGTTTTTAAAGATTGTAACCATCTATTGTAGAAACGATGTTCGGTACTTAAATAACATTATTATTTGTTCCGATATGACAGTAAATTGAGATGTATACTTGAGCCAAGGTTTATTTTAGTGTTGATTTTTAAGGTTACATAAATCTGACAAGGTGAAATCTAATTGAAGATTTTGATAATATCACAAACATTATGGCAATGACGAAGATGAATTGATTTCAAAGACATGAAAATATTATGAGAGATTTTGAAGCAAGTTGTGAATATCAGTATGATCAAGTAACGATGTAATCAACAACAAAGATCTAGAACACAATCAATAAGTCTCAAATCATATGTATTGAATGTGTTTCTCTCTCTACAAAGTCTCTCCCTGGCATCTAATACAAGATCTTACAATGAATGAACGTATTACAAAGTAACTACACATAAGGTATTTATATGATTGACTGTACAAGAAGTCATACTACAAACTAAGAGCATGTTGACTTTGTTGACATTAAGCTTTGATCTCCATATCTTTAACATTGTAATCTTGGATACAATATATTAGGTCTAATAATCTTCTCTTTTGTATTCGAGATATTAATTCAGCAAATCAGCTCTAACAATCTTCTTCGTTCTTTGAAGACTATCGAACTTTGTCAACAAATACCATCTTCGGCTTTGAAACAACCTTCCCTTGTGTATTCAAACAAACCGCATTGAAGACAAACAAGCTCCCTTTTACATAATTAGAATCCTCGGATCAAAATCTTCAGCTTGAATCAGCTTTAGAATCTTTGGAAGACTTCCCATTTAAAGCTTTAATAGTCAACAAACAAACTTTTAACAAAAATGCTTGAATCTTTGACACTATGTGTACTAAGCTCGTCACCTATATATCATGAAAGAATCCTACTTCAATAACCAAACATCTTCAAGTAGCTTTGACTTTAATCTTCTTAACAATCTTTGATAATACGCTCTTTTGTTCAACATCAATAATAAGTCTTTGAATCTTTCTCCTCATAATATTTTTGCATGTTTCTTCTTGTCTTTGCAAGTGTCCTTTTTATGTCTTTGATATACTTTCTCTCCCTCATGATGACTAGGAGAATCTGGAACATCATGAAAGATCAAACACTAAATCATTGTAGCTTTATTAAACACAAATCTTAGCTCCCCCTCAGAAAAATATCTCCTTTCGAACAAATTTGCTCCCCCTTAAAAATTGATCTCTTCCAAAGAATTTTGATGCCCCCACTCGAATGATGGGTAATCGGCTAACATAAAAGCACATTTAGAAACTATTAGCACTATAATCGAAATAAATTCATTTGAGTGGCATATATTTAGAGTTGGCAATTATGAATATCTAATAGGACTTCCAGTCATCATTGAAGTGAAATTATAAACATTCATTCTCTGATTGTTCTCGCATTATCATAAAGATATGTTATGGAATCACAAAGAAATGTGTAGGAAGAATCAAACATTATATTCTATTTGAGTTCAAAATGTGAAAAATATTTCATAAACTCAATGTGCATGACTGAAGTGCGAAGGCGGGAAAATTTTCCTTCTATTTCAATATTCAAGTCTTTCAAATAAAGACTAAATACATTATAAGATGTGTGCCAGTGAAAAGTTGAAATATCTCTTTTTTAGAAAGAAATGAATATCTAGTGGGGTTAAATCAAGAGTTGGCATGGGTTAACTGGCTATTTCAATGATGGTCGTCAAAGAATTATGAACCAATCAGTAGATGTGGTTGCCCAACTTAGAAGTGGTTGTTGTAGAGTTATGTTATTCGTTTGACTCTGTTCTCACTTTATCTGTATTTTCAATCAAATTCTCATTTCTAACCAAACTCTCATTTCCATTTTATCGCTCATCATAATTAAATTACTCAACCGAATGAGTTATCTCCCCTACTCTTTGATATAATTCCCATCACCCTCAATCACTCGGGGATTACTTCTTGCATAGGGCTACCGATTAAGGTAGTCCAAAGAAGTACATTCAGTCTCATACATTGTTCCCATGGAATATTTCCTATCAAAGATGTTATTATCTTTGAATTACGAGTCCTGAACTGATATGTGAAGAAGTCAAACATATGTTATGAACATATGTGTTAAAAAGCACTGAAATTCGAGTTCTAGACTGATTAATCTAGATATCAAATATAAACACATGTTATGAACATATGTGTTAAAATGAACTTCAATGAACAAATACAAACGCTAAACATAATGACTCGGAAAGCACAGAGTTTCGACAAACAATTCTTAGAATGTAATTGTGACGAGAAATTAACAATCATTATTTCGAATAAGAATCGAATCAATTATTTGGCTATAACACCCTATATTCTGTTATTGACTAATGTCAGTAGGAAAATTGGAAAAATTAAATAAGTAGGAAAATTGGAAAAAATAAATACCACCCAAATTTCATGAAAATCATTTTAAGATATCCTATTCTTCTTTTTCATGTAAGGTTTCTTCCATCTCCAAGAACTCCATTACCAACCCTAAATCAAATGTGAAGGAATTAGCAAATTAGTTAAGGTTTGGAGGATTAAAGCTTAGAAACTCAAAAGTATGTGTATAATCTCTACCCCCTTCCAAGTTCAAATTCTTATTTAGGTCAAAGTTTCATTCTTCGGTTTGAATTTCTGTTTTAGGTTTGAAATTGGTAGAATATTGAAGTTAAAAAGGTTTGTTTGAAGTTGGAATCAACATTAGAACCAAGGTATGTTAAGCTTTTGGTATAAATATGCATCACTTTGAGGTTTTAGTTCATTTTAGGGGTCACATGGTAAATTATGGATATAGGGTTAAAATATCTTGATTTTATGCTTAGAATATCAATTAGAATGAGTTTAAATTTTGGTGCTATTTGCAAATAAAATGAAACTATATTCAATTGGTTTTGTTTGAAAAATTCGGAGTTGTGGCAGGGGTGAAACATAAATAACAGCCATGTTTCAAAATTCGTATAAAATCATTCGTTGGTCCAAATTAGATGTGTAATGTACTATTTGAAGGCTTGAAATGTCTACTACAATTTTGTAGTTTACATCCCGAGCTTATCCTGAATCTAAGTACCTCAAACTCATAAGTTTCCAGAACTGGTTAAATGGAACTCGAGAATTGCATTTGGTTTTGTAAACTTCATAAAAAAATGGTCATTGCTTCAAATAATGTGAATCTTGTACGGTTGTATTCCTATGCGATGGTTCTACAACTTTCATTTATAAGTTTAAGCTTCATTTTGCGTCTACGTATGTGTACAATATCAAACATATTGAGGGACATAAGATGGATTGTGTAGTGTCTTGAGCTGCAGTTTATATTTGTATATTGTGTACATCTGACTTGTACCATATGTGAACTTGTACCAATCACACCTAATCTATGTAGGACTAATATAGATCTAAAAAGGAGCAAAAACAAGGGTCTAAGTCTTATTTTTCTTTACTATATGTTGATTATAGTATAAGTAGTAATGAGGTATTATTTTAAATAAGGCGATTTTGGGTGATTGGTATCAACTCTAAAGGCATCCGATTGTGGTATTTCATCATCTTCTATTCAGGTACATATGATATACCTCACTCGACACGGAGATAGCCATTTGCATGATGCTTCCTAATCCGAATACACTGGTTCCAAATTATTCGTCGTTTTATTTTGAGGAAGCGCTTAAGTTGAGACTCTTATATGTCAATAGAGAAAGCAGATTCATAATTCAATAAGATCAGTTAAGTAGGTTGTTAGGGCCACTCGACCTATAAGTAGTCCTTCATGCTTGTTAATGATATTAAACTTTTTTCATTTTGAATTATGACTTACACTCTCATTTGGAACATGAATCCCTTGATCACATGATTTGTTAGATTGTACCTATTGTGAACTCATATTATAGACTCAATATTGGGAGAACCAATATTTAGATGCTTCCATGGTGGCTTAATCTATCATGGCGTCCTCAATTATATATAGTCCTTAAAAGCTGACTTGATAAGATACCAGTCAAATAGAGGGCGTATGGATGGATCCTAGGAACCGTTATCATAGAATCCACGGAGAGGATTGTTTTGTTTTCTCGCACCCTTTTCCTCAATCATGCCCAAATGGACTGATCATCCTTTGGGAACAACACGTCCTCGTGATGCAGTTTACCTTTAGAACCTCGACATGCCTTCGGGGCATTTGTCTAACTTGACTTTCTTTTGAATTATCATTTAAAGTTATAAATTTATTTTGAACTTGTTATCTTATATTGATTGTTTAGTTATTACTATCCGTTCATTGAGCGTTAAGCTCACCCAGATTTTCTCTGTCCTCGGCAGATACATGATTTAGCAGAGATTTTGAGGATGAGAGCTACAGAGATGACAAGACTAAAGATAACCCATTAGTACACATTGTTATCTCTGTTAGTAATTATATTAGTCTCTCTATTTTAACCAATAAGTTATCCTGTATTTGTTTTGGAACCAGCTGTAGCACCTTTCGTCCTTAAGCCAGGCGGGATGGGGGTGTAACAAGTTACGACCCTATAGTACGACTAAGTTTGATCTGTGAGAAATGAGTAAAACTAAGATAGGACTATCCTAGGCCCTATACATGCAAATTATTCGAAATCTCGTATGCTTTGCTTCTCGTTTTAATGTAGAATTTAATTCACATTTTAGAGGATGTGTTTAAGGATTATAAAAGGTGAACTTTTGAGATAATAAAAGGTAGGTTAACAACTTTCCTAATTCGGTTAATTCAGGTGTTCGGTTTGGGAATATTTTAACCGTTAAGACTCATGGTGGAATATTTGTACCTCATGTATTTGTCTTATTGGGGTTGCTAGCCTGAGACAAAAGGATAAGCAATAAATCCTGTGGTAAAGTTTATTTCAAATACTAGTTCGTTAGTATGGTTGGGTAAATTATGTTTCTGGATAATAGTTCGAGTGATTATAGATCGGTAATAATTTTGATCTCCGGTTGGTTTTAGTTTTTTTCGTGGTTGAGTTTTTATAAAGGAACTTTGGGGTTGTTTTAAAGGATCCTTGATAGAGGGGTTAGAAAATATTTTATTTAGTATTGCGATTAGAATTATTATTTTAGTCGTTGCTTTTGAAGTGATTCTGGGAAGATTATATATAATAGCTCCTTTTGGGATCATAGTTTTAGTTGGTTTCTCGTCTTTGAGGTTATTTTGGAAACCAGACCTTTACGAAAAGGTATTTTAGTCATGGTTTAAGTGAACTAGGTTGCTGATAGCCTGGATTTAAGTTGAGGGGCAGTATTTGATGATCTTATCTATAATGTTATAATAGTTTTAGTGTTTTTATTTTTCCTGGTTAGGAAAAGTGGTTTAAGGGAGTTGGGCGTTTACATAGTACTTCCCTTAGATTAAGAATTTAAGTCACGAAATGGCTTTATATTCTAGTGTTGTAATTAGTTGGAGATCTTTGGTCATGTGACGAGAGGTTGATGTTGATGAACTTCCTCTATGAATTGGTTTAAGTGAATTAAATAATTAAGATTTTATGTTTAGTATTTTTATGCCAAGCCAGAGGCGAAAGAAATTAATGTGATAGTTGGTTTGCCGTTATGTTTAGTAATAGTTTTATCGGTATGAATTATGGTTTTGATGTCCATGGGATGAATGAGATATTAAAGATTGTGTTTCAGCTAGACATGATAAAATTAAGTTACGTCAATACTTTATTTGAGCTTGATAGTGATGTGTCATTTGATGTCAAGAAAGTATTGTCTGCTGAATATCTAAAGAGTGTCACTAGGATTTTGCGGTATGATCATTGTAGTATGGTTGAGATTATTCCGTATGTCAAGGTAAGTGTGCAAGTCTTCGAATGGTTATCGAGATTTGCGGTTAAGAAATGTCATAGCATTGGTGATGAAGGGCCGAGAAGAATTTTTCTCGGGTGATGAAGGGCCGAGAAGAATTTTTCTCGGGTGACGAAGGACGACAAAAATAAATTGTCGAGTGGTATGGTCTCGATAAGAAGATTTCTCGGATGTATGAGACTCGATAACAATTATTTTCGGGTAAAGAAGACTCGATAAAACTTCTAATAAATTTTGAGTCGATAAGAGGAGTTTTATCGATCACAAGGGTCTCGATAACTTCAAGTTTCTCGATTAATCAAGATTCGACAAAAATAATTTCACTCGATAAAACAATGAATCGATAAAAATTTATATTGATTCCTGTTGACTCGATTAATAAAATTTGTCGATTTAAAAGGACTCGATAAAAAATCAAAAATACTTAATCTTAGTTTTCTTTAACCGATAAACCAGAAACCAAGAACAAAGGGTTCTTGACTAAAAAGAACAAGTCTTTTTATGGACAAGAATGTCTAAGGTCTCGAGTTTCTTATTTGTTCAGTCAAGAAAAAAAAATTAAAATTACTAGAGTTTATGATTTTTTACTAGAGAATTCTTTAGTAAGAAAAGCTGCAAGAGTCACTAGTTCCTGAGTTTTCTTATGTAAAGAATATCAAAAATAATTAAAATAAACTAGAATAACTTTAATTAAAACAGATTAAATAAATTTGACTAAAATCAAGAATAACTCAATATGGATCGACAAAAAATTTAAGCGCATGAAGTATGAATCGAAAAAAAAATCAAGTTTATCAAAATAAAACTTTTTATCGGGTAAAGCTAATGAAGTATGGATCGAGAAAAACAGATAAAAAAATTATGAGTTTTTATCGGGTAAAGCTGAAACAGTTTGAATCGATAAAAACTCAGAAATCGAAAATTTACCTTCTGTTTCGTGAATAACTTCAGAAAATTGAAAAAGAACTCTGATCGTCTGCTCTGATACCAATTGTAGATCCCAGAATATGAGGTAACGATGTGCTTTATAAAGAATAATCAATAAGAACACGAAGAACGCTATGAATATGATGAAGATCGGAGGTCGGATATCTTATTTGTATTGAATAATAACAGATTTATCTCTCACAGTTTAGCTCTCAATATTTCGCACTAATGTTCTTCTACTTCTAAAGATAGCCCTAACCCTCTATTTATATGATTAGGAAATACGGTATAAGGAAAGTAAAGATTAAGGCATTATACACTTGCCTTATTTACAAAATAGAATGTTTCCTTATTAAATATTTCCTAATTAAAGACTTTGCTAACTTTTCACTTTAGTCCTTCACGTCTTCAATAGTTGTCATCTCGGATACAATATTTTCAGACCTAACAGTTTTCTTAATAAGGTGTGTTATGGTATGAGTTATAATTGGATAGTTCTAGATGAGAAGTCAACTTTAGAAAGTGAAATTTATTCAGGTATCGACTTTTTATAGATAATTATATGCTTATTTTGGATGAGTTATTTTGTTCCAGTCGGTCAATGATTAGAATTTGAATTGGTTGGTAAAAGTGTTTAGTATTTGCGTAAGAATTTGAATTGGAATGTAGAAGAATTCCTTGTGTGTAAAGAAATACAATGTAGATTTTTGATGGAGTGTTTGGTTAGGCTTAATCTTTCAAGTGTATATGGTTTTGGTGTTTGATCTTTTTTTAAGTTTGATTAAGTAATGGCGAATGTAAGAAATTTTACGGAGATATAAAATTGTCGTTTGCTCATGTATTAAATTCTTGGGAGGGTATGAAAAAACCCTTTAGCGCAAGTTATGGAAAATTTGTTTTGTAGTTTAATTTGGGTGATTAATTTAAATCTTGCAATTGTATGCAAGTTTTATATTGAAATTGTATGTTATGATTTCGGCCTTCGGGAAGGTGTAGTGAAAGTGTAAAATGTGTCGTTTGGCGTGAAAAAGACCGTTAGATTAAATTAGCATTGATATAGTAAATGTTTTTGGTGATCTTCGTGTTTATTATTGTATTATTCAGTTTAGTGTTGTATTGCATGGGTTGCTTCTTTTTAGGAAGTAAGTGATTTTTGAATTATTATGAACTTTTATGAGTTATAGGTTGATTCAGTGGAAATTTTTTGATTTTATTATTTTTAGGAGATAGATTGACTTTGTTTACTGGATTTTTCAAATAATGGTTATTTTTCGTAGAATTGATATGTTCTATTAATGTTGATTTGGTTTATTATCGTTCTTTAAAGACGGGCGTAATGTTTTGATAAGTTGTTTAACATCAATGAATTAGTCATCATTGGTGTATTCAGGATGCAATGCTACATGTGTGGAATTTTAATTTTGTGATGATTGAGTGATTTTGAGAATATCATGTTTGTCCATTAAGAAATTGGTTGATGCGTTTTAAAGACCGTAAGTCTGGATATGATCTAAGTGGATAATATTGTTGCATGTTTTAAATCTTTGAGGGTTTAGGGTATTGAGTAAGTTAAAGATGGATAATAAGGTGATTTTAATTTCTTGAATATTGATCGGTTTGAGATTCGTAAAAAAATGGGTGTTTCGTGAGTTTAATCAGAGTCATGCAGCAAAAGCGTGACAATCCAGAAGCATTTGATTTTTAACATGAAAGGTTATTCCGGTAGGAGCAAATGAGTTAATTTAATGGATAAAAAGATCATGTACAATAGTGGATGATTCGATATGCAAAGGATTTCTAGATCTTAACTATTTCCAAGATTATATCAGTCGCTCTGTTTTAACCAATGCGTTATCCTTTATTTATTTTGAAACCAATTGTGGCTCCTTTCGTCCTTAAGCCACGCAAGACGGAGGTGTTATATTGACATTTTTTAAATTCATAGGAGTGTATTTCCATCGAAGATACGAGACATGTAAATAACTAAATCAAGAAATATTAACGCATGGTAAATCAAGAATGTTGATTTAAAATCAGATAAGAAACAAACCGAGTGAGTTTCTTAGATTGAATTATCATGTTGTTGAAAAGTCAACACTTTTTAAAAATCTATAGTACTCCTCCTCAAAAATAACATAAAATTTTGAAAGATGGTGTCATGTGATGTGAATATTCTGAATAAGAGCGCACATGACATACCTGCAAAAACAATTAGTTAGACTTCAGTACCCAACATTTAATGGGTCATTGGAGATTAGCTTTAGCATTTAAGCTATAGTTCAAGGAATTAGAAATACGGTAAGAGTCATACCATTTATTGACATACCTTTGATTAACAAACCACTTGTTCCACAAGTTGAACAACATATCTTATCAGCACTCAGACTGATCAGTGCTTAATAGATCTGACAAAATAAGGCTAATCATTTTTAGAAGATTGTTATGGCTTGTGTCAACCCAATCATCTGTAGTTGATTTCTTTCACCAAATCAACTTAAACTTTTTAGAACGATTACCTGTATTATCAATAGAATCATTGTAAAACAGATTAGAAGTACAAATCTGACTTTTTAAAAATTCATTTGATTTGTACCATATGTCACAATAACTGTTTGATTTGACACTTGAAACACGATTACTTTTACAAACACGTATTGGAGAGGAATCACCAATTTTATGAATTGAACTTAAAATAGTTTAGTAAGAGAAAACTGAATCAATATTAGTTAAATCATCATACGGAGAAAGAACAGTAGTATCGGGACTAAACTGTTCAGAGGATTCAACTTTAACTGAATCTCTTTAATCATTTGATTTTTCATTGAAAGCACATCTTCAAATTCTTTGATTTTATTCAAAAGATGATCTCTTTCTTTATCAGACAAACTAAAAGTTTAAATCATTTTAGTTTCAAGAACTGTTTTTGTTTGTCTAACAAATACTCATTCTCTTCCAAAATCAAATCAAATTTCTTTTTAAAATCATATTTTGAAGTCTGCTCAGTCACAACAACTAATTGTAATCCAGATAATTTCTTTGAAAGCTCAATAAGTTTCTTTTCAAAATTTTCCTTTCCATCCTCAAAATCTTTTTCTCTTTTCTTTAAATTCCGCAATCCTAACTTCAAGATTTTGTCTTTCAACTTCAAAATTAGTTTTCTCGTTCATAAAATTAATTTCGAACCATTTTCGCTTTTCAGACATGTGTTTGACCAAAACAACATTCTTCTTGGTAGTAAGTTTCCTTTCACTAGCAAAATTCTTTTGTTGATGATAAAATCTTTTCTGAAGGTTAGAAATTTGCAAAGTCAGCTCCAAACTTTTCTTCTCTGTTTCTTTTTTCTCAGCTTCAAATTTATGTCTTTCCATCACCACAACCTATTCAAAATCAGCAATTTATTTGGAAAGTTTAACATTTATCATCTCACAAGATTTAATCTTGTTGTCAATACTTTGCTTTTCAATCTCGAACTTATTCTTATCATCAGCAAAAAACTTTTTCCTTTTCTCAAAATCTATTCTTTGATAGTCCAAAACTTTCTAAAGCTTATATATACGCTTTGAAAACTCAACAATCCTTGGTTCAATCTCAGACTCATAAATCTTTTTCTGAAATTCAAAATTAGTAACCTTAATTTGGAGATTAAGATTTTTCTTTAACAGCGCAATATTCTTCTCTTTACTGTCATCTTTATGCCATATACTGAAAGGATCCTTATAAAGCTCATCAAGTTCCGCTTGCAACGCCTTCTTTTCAGTGTTATCCTTTCTCAAAGAAGCAATTAATTCATCACTAGCAAGACAATCGAGTTTTAATTAATAAATTTTCTTCTTTCGTTTATTGACTAAAGCTTGAAATGAGGACACCAAAGATTTTTCAGAATCAGAATAAGACATCTTTACCGGAATGATTGCTGATCAAATATGATTTGCAGAAGATTTGAAAAACTTTGATAAGCAAGTAAATGTGAAAAAATATACGTAAAAAGTCAAAGTGAACTCTCGGAAAAAGTCAAACCTCGAGAAAAAATTTCAAATTTTAGAAGATATTTTTGAAGACAGGATCTAAACCTAATCCAAAAAGTAAAACTTTGAAAGGGAAAATTTGGAATGAACAAGGTTGTGTGAGGCAAGCAAAGTCTCGCACACGCTTTATGTGAAGATGCTCAAAGTCTCGGATGAAGGGTTGTACGAGGCTCGAATGAAGGTTTGGGTAAGCTTGTGCGAAGGTCGGGTAGCCTTTGATCGAGGGTTGAATTCCTGCGAGGCTCGGGTGACTTTGCACACGTTTTGTGTAGAGGTATGTGAGGGTTATGAACACCTTTTTGTGCGAGGGTTATGAATGCCTTTGTTGTGCGATATGAACACACCTTTAAACAAGCCTATGTGAACGGTATGAACATGAACAATGACTTTGAATAAAAGTCAAACAAAAACCCAAAACTGGTCCAAATGCTTTGAAATTGCTGAATCAAGGTCGTGATACCCTCAAGAACACTTTTAATTCATACAACTAACCCAAAAACGCTCTGGAATCCAACATATTCGATCAAATAGTAACTTTCCTGAAAATTTTCGAGAATTATAAAATCAACCTAAACTCAATCTAATCTGTTGTAAACCAAAAATTGATTCCACAATTGTATTCCTTAATCAAAACCGAATCACAATGTAACACCCTAAAATTTTACATAATAATCCTAACAAAATTTCGGCATGACCCATTTGTAAAATCATAATATGCTATTTTATAACCTGCTTATATTTGTATATAACAAAATCCCAAAAGACTATATATACAAAATGCCACATAACTGGGCTAATCTACATATATACAACTAGTTAATAGAACGATGTTAGTATGATTTCTCCTAGAATACATCCACTACAAAAATCATTTCCCCAAAAGCCATTACGTAATTGATCGTCATACTATGCAAATTACTAGCTTTTCTTACTGCAAACACTAGCACCTGTTGATCCTGGGAAACACGTCAACAAGTAAAACAAGTCAAACTTCACACCCGGTGAGTTCAAGAGTTTATATTATAAATATTTAAATAGATATATAAAAAATGAAGTGGTTCATATTTCAAGACAATATATGATTTGTAAATACTCATAATCATGCAATTTAACAAATCACTTTTCATTGACAATTGATAAAATAGTTAGTTTCCTAGGTTATATTTTCCTTAGATGATCCCTCGTAATAACGACTTCCCAATTAGTGTCATCAATGATCTAGGTAGAAGAGTCCTACCGTGATCGGTTGACGAGGGAGCACAAAGCAACTCATCTATATCGTTGGCTAATTTAGACATGTCATTTGACCTCCCAGGTCGGTGTACAAACGTCAATATAACCTCCCAGGTCTGTGGGCCCCCCTCTGGGCTCCCAGTCCTCCGCCTGAGACATCTTTCAACAATCGTCCTACATTCTATGTCTTTTGTCAATATCTATCGTCACTCAACATATCTCATATTTCCATTAAAATAAATTAAGCATGTTCAACTAAATATCGGATTTCAATATATCAAGAAAAGACAACATAATTATCAACTAACTTGCTCATTTCATTTTGCATAAAACATTTTTCGTGGAACACGTTCGATAATCAATATAAATCAGTTAGGTAAAGCACATACTTTTGACGTGCACCCAGTAAAATCTATTTGAACTCAGCTTGGCTAGTTTAAGACGAATCAAGTTTTCAAGTGACTCTTTCAACCGACTTGGCACTTAAAGAATCAATACATGCCATCTATATTAGTACACCCATACTACCAACACATTCAATCAATCATTTTCAATTCATTAAGAATCATTCGTACCGGTAGTAAACCCATTTTACCTTAGATTTACAAAAATCACATTTTTTATATATAAAGAAAACGGATAACTCTAAAAACTCAGCTGTGTGATCTATTTAAAGTCTTGATTTCAACATTATCATCACAACGACATGTAGAATACATCCTAACTGTTCCTAAAAGGTATTATGCGCTTAAAACCGAGTCACGAGTGATTTATTATGATTTTTACAAACTTTAACAACTAACTAGTTCAACCCCACCACTTACCCATAATTCTTATGGGGTACTTGGCGTGAAGTATAACCTTCAAAACATGATCATTTTACCATTTAGGATATGTTTAAAGGTTCTCATATCCTTTTTCACCTATAATCCGTTAAACAATTTTTTTATCTTATTTTGACTCAAACCGAAAATCTACATTCTTTAACTTCGAATACCCATCCAAATCCCTACGAAAAGGTGATTTGATCATTAAACCACTTTTATATACCTTATATAACTCCATCATTTTAATCTCAGTCTTTAATTTTGCATAGAACTACATAATTTGAGTTTTATGCAACAAAAATTGACTTTTTAGAAAAAGTAAACTGTTTTGTACTAACACTCAAATCTCCCATCAAAAACGATTTTGGGTGATTTTAAAGGTAGTCAAATATTGAAAGTTCCAACAACATTTTTATATAAGAAACTCTATTTTTTAGTTCTATAAGTTATACCTTATAAAGTGATGTATTGAGTCGTTTATTTATTGGTGACGTCCAGCGTTCTATAAACTTAATTTTGTTCTAATGACGTAAACAATCTTTAAAATTATTTTTTTAAATGCAAAGATGTACAACTAATTTAAACATACTTTTGATAGTTTCAATCAAACGTCGAGAAATATTTTACTTCACAAATTCTTACCCTATTATTCATTACAATAGATTTGATTTTATTGGACACCTAAAATGAAAAAAGTGTCTTAAAGAATACTTTTACCACAAAACAAATGACTTTTACATACAAAAAATTTCTAGGGAAATTTCCCGTCAGTTATTACTCACATATCACCCAGAAAGTATCAACGGGTCGGTAAAATTCGATGTTTTCAAGAAAATACCAACGGATCACCCAGAGAATCCATAAGTAATTTGTCACTAATTTGAATTTCCCGCTAGCAATTTATCTACTAACTTTTGTGACAGTTTGTGAGGAATCACATTTTAGCGACAGATTTCCCAAGGAAACGTCTGTGGGCAAAAGTCTTTCGTTTAGTAATGTTTATACGACACATGTTTTTAGGACCAAACCAAAAAACGTCATATATAAAGTGATACAATAAGTATATAGAACACCTTTAGATGTTTTAGCAAGTTTTTCATGACACTTTTAAAATAGATTGTCGTATTAACTGTTATGGGTAAAACCGTTTGAGTCAACATCGTTAGAAAGTCAGCGACGAAGGTCTCGGCCTTCGTCAGAAGTCAACAACCGTTAACCGATGTTCTTCAATACATGACCGATCTTGCATTTAATTTAACCAATATTTGCTCCTTTCCAAACAAACAGATACAGAATCAAAGGCATAACCGAAGGAATTAAAATTGAAAGCATAACCGCCGGAATCGAGTTAACTTGAAATGGTTATAACCATTATCGGCGATAATCAAGGGCCCAAGGAGTACAAAACCAGTGGGGTTCACTACGAGGGAGGGGTATTCGCACTGGAAACACATTTATGAAGCACGAAGAATACTCAGAAGCTCTTTCGAAGCTCCCAAGGACTCACAACAGCAATACAACAACTCACGACAACTGCAGATTATTTATGTTTACGTTGTTTTACTTACTTTTTTACTATTTTACTTACTAACTGTTCTTAAGGACGACGTCCTGGTTGACATCATTTTTCTCTAGTAAGTCGAGGATATTATCATCATCCGCGGTTTTTACTCTCGAAAGAGGTTTTTCACCTTATATTTCTCGAATCATTTGTCGAAAGATATCTTTTCTTTAGTTGATCAAGGTGCTGACGGCTCCTTAAATTGATTTTTATTAAAACCAATTTCCGGCATCAACATAAATTGATTTTTATTAAACATTAACTATTTTATACAACACTATTTGAAAAAATGTCCTACTAAAAGATGCGTGTGTAGGACACTTCTCAAAATTGTTCTATAAAATAGTTAATAAAAAGTTTTATTTCAAAAACGTCGTAAAAAGCTTGTTAAAACGTCTTAAAGCGTCCTATAAACCTATTGTAATGCTTTTAAATAGAACGATTTATGATTTGGTTCTATAAACCTAAGTTCTATATAGTATTTTTTAGGACGCTTAGAAAATCTAGACGTTCTATAAAGTCAATTTTATTGTTGTGATTATTTTCCTTTTAATTATTCGTTATCAACGGTTCAAAACTGATTTACTTTTATTCTTGTCACTCGCATAATTCTTTGTTTGTTTCGAATGTTTTAATTAAAAAAATTGCCTTCAAAAATTAAATTAATTAAGCTCTCGAGTTTGAAACTAACACTTTTATATCAAACAAAATTTCATATCTTCACAAATTAAATGTCGCCTAAAAAATAAACACGTATATACGAATTGAATGCAACTAAAATGATTTTATTGAATGTTAATAGACACGTAGGTGTTATGTGGTTCCAAAACAATAATGGTTTTGGGTTCGATAGAAGGGACCAAATGGCGCGTTACACCTTACATGCCCACACAACACAACCCATCCATTAATCCTTGGTCAATGCCTTGTGAAATATGCCAATTGGTTTCTTAATTCAATCATTCTAATTTTAAAATTACTTGAAAATGACAATAAAGCCATATTCCTAACAACTTCAATTAAGTATTGAAAAGGTTTATTTATTTTATAATATTAATTATGTAGGTGTAAAAATGTAAAATTTTATTGTAAGTTGAGATAAAAAATTAATGTAATATTTTATTAAAAAGGAACGCCTATTATTTATTTAATATATGAAAAAAAAAGTAGAACAGTTGGTTAAACATATGTTGTTAATTTGAAGAATAAGTAAAATAAACGAAAAGTTATATTTTAATATGAATGAGAAGTTAAAGATTTCAAAACGCTAGTTTTTTAATTCATAATTTTATTATAATTTAAAGAGTAAATTATATGTTGTCCCTGTGGTTAGGTCTTTTTAACGGTTTTTGTCTATTTTTTGAAAATTTTACAGATCGTGTTTTTGAGGTTGCAACTTTTAACGAGTCACATCTTGTGATTCCTTTTTTTAATGAGTTGGTCCTCACAGTTTGAAGTTTTTTAAGGAGTCCGGTCCTTAAATAAATCAACAAATTGTATCGTTGTGGTTTTTAGTTTTTTAATCAGTTCGGTCCTAAAATAAAAAACCAACTACTTAGATCCTTGTGGTTGGATTAAGGACCCAACTCGTTTAAAAAATATAACCACAGGGACGCGATTCTTTGAACTTCATAAAAGGAACAAAGTCCGTTCAAATCATATAACCACATGAACAAAATATGAAGTTTACTCTAACTTAAACATATTAGATTTAAACCAAAGAAATAAATTACTTTAAGAGTAAATTACACTTCTGGTCCCTGTGATTGTATATTCGTTTCTACTTTCTTCCTTCTTTTACAATAATTACAGTTTTAGTCACTGTGGTTGCCATTTTGCTTCACTTTTGGTCTCTCAAACTAACTCCCAAACTAACTCGGGGGTAATTTCGTGTTTTTAGAATTTTTTGTTTTTTAATCTATTTTATTCGTTTTAAAAATTAAATAAATGTATTATTATAATTATATTATATAATATTATATATATATACATACATCATAATCAAAAAAACTTGTAGAACCTTTTATACGCTCCACCATAGATCCCCCTATTCCCGACGATCGGCCTAGTCGTATGTCCCTCTTCCACCGTTTGGCGCTCTCTCACATATTCCCCTTATTCCTGACGTCTCCCTCACCATCCCCTTTACACCGTTCTTTTTCCCCTTGAAAGAGCCATGTACAATTGGATGCTTCATGCTTCTTGCCAACTCCATCGGAGAATCACATCATCTATGTTGGTCCCTAACAAGGTAATGACAATTAAAGTAAATGATTTGTAGAAGGGGGGTTGAATACAAATACACACAATTTTTCACTTTTTAAATTCTTTAATATTAGATATCAAGAATTTACACTTGGAAAACAGATTGTTACGGAAAGAACACATGAAATCTATTCTAACAATATAAACACTTAGAAAACACTTACTAAACAGAAATATAACTTAAACACAAAGAAAACTATTTTAAACTGTTTCTCACTGCTGAATCAACTTAAGCACTCAGAAGATATTTTGTTAAAAGCGTATTTTGCATGGAAGCTCCTCTTCTTCTTGTATAGTGCCCATGCATTAAATACATGTGGACACTTGTCATAATATCATTTGTTTGCCGTATATTCATTGGACAAAGATGGTGCCATTCGTTAGACTATTAGAAAAAGGCTGGTGCCATTCCTCATAATACAAAAGGAGACGTCACTATTCATCTTTTCTCCATGTCTTCAGTTGTCACATCAAACCTTTTTGTAATAAGACAAACAACCCTTTTTCTGCGATTTAAGGAGAATGTTTGAACTTAAGGCTTAATGCACACGTTCTTGTATTTATTGTGACAAAAGGAATATCTTCTTAAATGTCATCCGAATTTACCACATAAGACAACTAGCCGAATATCTCGAAGGATGGATCGGCTAGTGTCATGTATTGGCGAGAGAAATCTTTTCGGCAAGTGCCTTCTAGCCGATTCTGGTCTAAGTAATTCGGTGACCTCATGCTTTGGAGTCAGCTTTAAGTCTGGATTAAATTTTGTGTGCATATCTTCATTTCCACAATGTTGATATGTTTCCTTTGTATCAGCTAGTCTTCGATTCGCTGATCTTGTTGAGCAATGTCAGACTTCTTCAAACAGCCTAAAATATAAGATATATAATCTAAGGCCTTGTTTGTTTTTCAAATTTTAGCACTAATCACCACTTATGTCTAGTTCGTTTAGACGTTTCATAACCATTTCAGAAGTGAAATCAGACTTCAGATTTCAACACCTCTTAAAAAACAAACATCCCGTAAGTAATAAATTGAGGGGTCATCACCAAATCATCGTTGACCCAACAATCTACATGCCAACTCCATCATCAGACGCTCTATGCTTTTGCCTCTGTCAGCGAAGCCTTTGTTTCCTCCGCATCCCGACCAGGCGCTGCTATTTTTTAAAACTTGTGAGATTTAGGGTTATTGATTTTGAATTAGGGTTAAGGTTTTCGATTTTATAGTGGTTTGTTGTTGACGGTTGATTTCTTATAATGACTTTCTTTCTTTAGAAACATCTCTCCCATTCTTGTTTCTACTCCTTAATAAACTTCACGATGAACATTTAGGGTTTGTATATGTTCACTGATGTATAAAAACTTTAGGAATGAGTATATACAAATTTGTTGCATAGGTTTATTGATGTTCTTTTGTTGGGTCACCGATGATTTGGTGATGAACCTTCTATATTTATGTTGTTGATCTTTTATAGGTTTTGTTGAAGGTCTGAAATATACTTCAAATATTGGAAAATCAAAGACTATCCAATCAACGGTTGTACATCAAAGTGTGGAATTTTTGATGTACCAACCAACACTAAAATTCATACCACTTGTCGAATTCAAAAGAGTGTAGTCTCCGAAAATTGAAGTTGCGGACTCTAAGGTTGAGAAGCAGTTGCCGATCCAAGCTTGTGTCCACTTGTCGATCCTAAGTCTGAAATGGAGTTGCCGATCCAAGCCGTATATACACTTGCCGATTCCAACCTCAACATGCATTAACCGATGTGATACATAATCATTTAGCAATTTTCAAAGACAAGTTCTTGAGTCACAATAAATGCAAAACTTGTGCAGCAAGAACATGGGCAACAAACCTTAAATTCAGACATTCTCTTTTATTCTCATAAAAGGGATGTTTGTCTTTAGCTAAAAGGTTTGATGGGACTTCACAGAGCATAAAGAAAAAGAGATAAAGTTATCTGACATTGCGTGCTACAAAGAATGGTTCACCCATTAACCTAGTACAAAGGGAGTGGCATCTCCTTTTGTCCATCAGATATACTGCCAGCTAATGAAACCTTGACAGGTGTCTTCATGCATCCCATGCATTGGCACTATTAAAGGAGATGAAGCCTTGCCCATAAATCTCACGCTTTCAACAAATCCTCTAAGTGATCTTTTGTTTGATTCCGGCATCCTGAGTGTTTTAACAGTTTCATTTTAGCTTTCTTAGTGTATAAGTTAATTATTGTTATCATGTGTTTCATGTGTTAAGTTTGTTAGAGTAGAGAGTTATCTATTCTTTTCCGCAACAAACTTCTGTGTGTAAATTTTTAATATTTATATTAAAAAATTTAAAAGAGTAAAAATTGTGTCTTTGTATTCAACCCCCCCTTCTACAAACCTTTACTTATGTAGCCATCTCTAAATAGGGACTAACATCTTTAAATCCATAGCTTTTCTTTCCTTTATGGGTTCATAGAGCGTCAGACTTCAAAATTTGTGACAAATAGGTGTAACACCCTAAAATTTGGAAAGATCGACTAATTTAAAATTTTCATCAGTACAATAAATAAGGAGTAAATCCTTCTCTTATAAATCAAAACTCGAATCACCTCCATAAATATTCTAAATAAAACCTCGACAACAGTTAGACCAAGTCTTATACAAAGACCTACATATGGTCGGGTTTTACTAAACCAATAAGATTCGTCACCCAAGCTAGATCTTTAACGTGCTACTCTCTAGCACTCAAATCAACACGTGTCGCTAGTACCGACCCCAACGAGAACCTGATGCACATGCCGACAAAAAAAAAAGGTTAGGCTTAACGCCTAGTAAGCTCAAGAGTTTATAACATATTTGTAATAGTTTGAAATCGAAACATTGCTTGATGAAATAATAATTTCTCAAATAGAACGATTTCATTATAAAAGCAACATCTTTCCCGAAGTCATTATTTTCAAAATAAAAGCTTTAAATCAAATATCATAGGTTTGAAAGCTTAAAAAAGAAATATCCGTTCAAATACAAACGCTACACCATTTACTCACTCAAAATGAGAATAAGTTTAAAGCCTTCAAACACCGAAATATGGACAAAGCTCCGTCATCTAAAATGTCAAAACACGATTAAGCCTCAAATATCCAATGATATAAATTATGGATAATACTTCATATTTCAAAAACGTCACGGAAAATAATGGTAAGACTCTATACCCAAACAACACCTTTCGGTGATGAGGGAGACCCGTTTCCAAGATTAGTGGTGGAACACAAAAGTAGGCCACACCTCTAAATTTATTCATTAAGATCAACCACTCTAGGTCTATAGTCTAATGGGTCAACGAGCTCAATAACTCTATGTATGTTGCTCGTATAAGTGTCAAGCTCAACAACTCTATGTCTATCGCTCGCATGGGTACCCAGCTCAACAACTCCATGTATATCGCTCATACGGGTACCATACTCAACAACTCCATGTCTATCGCTCACAAGGGTAGCGAGCTCAACAACTCCATGGTCTATCGCTCATATGGTTACCCCGCTCAACAACTCCATGTCTATCGCCCATTTTAGGTATCAACCTCAAAACAAGGAATTATGATTCCAATATTCAAATAACATCTCGACTTACATGCCTATGGATCCAATGCACCTCAGTCTAATTTACATGTAAAAGCATGTAAAAATAACATAATAATGTCATAATTGCATCTAACCCCAAAAGCTCCTCATATAGACATTTAAATTGGACAAATGTCCATGTGACTCATTTTAGTCAAAACGCAGCAAAAGCTCTATAACCCAACACCTAAGTGATTTACTCAAAACATTGGTTGAGGCAAATCCTTTTCCAAATAAATCATCTTCGTATTTTTCCAAAATGCTTCATAAAGCAGTAACATGTAATTTCCAATGGTTCATAAATCAATGCTCTCAAAATGCATAATACCAATTAACCTACATTTATAAAATAAAACATATAAACAATTCATCATTATGTTTTATTCATCAAAATGTCTAAGAATCCAAACATAAGCATTTTTCAAGATTTATAAACCCTATTTATACCAAATACGCACGTTTCACTAAAATACTCATGCATTTGATAAACAACAAGTAAAATATGTTAATACTTCAAAATGAATATTTTGGCATGTACATCGTGTTCACAAAACAACTTGAACTCAACTTGCTAGATTTAAGCTAAATCTAGGTTTTCACCAAAAGCATCATTTGAAGAAAAATTTCAGATCTGCAACCATCATTTACTAGAAATCATCTCTAGTTCATAAACAATCTAAAATACATCCATAATAGTTCCCAAAAATCAGATCTTAGATAAACCCTAGACAAAATCCCAAATCTTCCAAAAATGGTCAAACCTCTAAAATACTGAAATTTCTTCAAGAACAAAGTTCTAGAGGACCAAAAAGGAATGTTTTAACAAGAAATAAGATCTAAATGGCAGAAATAACTTACAAATCTTGATTTGGAGAGAAAACCCCCAAAATAGACAACAATGGAGGAAGAGAGGTTGGAGAAGATGAAGTTGGTAGCTTGATCTTGGATCTTGAAGATAAACAAACACATTGGAATGGTTGGGGGAAGATGAAGTATTCTCCAAAAATCGGAGCTATGGAGAAGAAATGGGAGGAAAATGAGTGAAGGTGAAGAAGATATGAGAAATGAGGTGGAAATCCCGTTTTTTCGGAACTTAAAAACACTGAACAGAGGCTAATGCTAGTTAGCTCGCTAGTTAAAACTAGCGGTCTAACCAACCCGGGCAAATAGAAGCTTAGGCTAGTTAGTAAGTTAGTTTCGGCTCTGAAACTCACTTCGTAACCAGCTTGACCCACTTTTTTCTCCTTAACCCAACTTTACCTTTAGTTTTGAAATGCCAACCCTACAATACCCAAAAACACTCCAAGGAGCTCAATTTGAACCTTTAAAACTAATATCTAAAGACGAACCCACGATGGAAGATAGCAACGAAAATTATGGGTGTTACAGGGGTGGGGATAGGTACAATGGGATGTGGTCGATGCATATACACATCGTTTGGTTCAATCTTTCCGTGACTGTCTCGAACTCTTGACTCTGTTTGCTCAAAAAGACACCATAACCCAACTGCTTGGTCTTATTTTGTTTTAGGTTTTGTGTTTGGTTTTGTCACCAGATTTGGATATAGTTAATTTTGGGTCTGGGTTATTTTAGCGGGAGAAGTGATCGGAGAGTTATTTTGGGTTTGGGTTATTTGAACCGGAGAAGATGATCATAGACTTGCCGGAAAAAGGTAAAGCAGTAGGTTCGGTTGGTTCCGTCATCTGATTGTCACCAAGATCGAGAGAGGAGAGAGGAGAAAAAAAAAGGGTCGGGTCGGTTCTAACACGTGGGATGGGACAATTCACAAAAAATTAAAAAAAACTACTTTTTTAAATGAATAAAATAGATAAAAAAAACAAAAAAGATGAAATTACCCCCGAGTTAACGAACCTTTTAACCGGAATTAATTTGAGGAACCAAAAGTGAAGTAAAATGGCCACCACAATGACTAAAACTGTACTTATTTCAAAAAAGAGACGAAAGTTGAAGCAAATATACAACCACAAGGACCAAAAGTGTAATTTACCCTTTATTTTGATTTTAATGATGAAGTATTTAAAAAAAATAAAGATAGATGAAGTATTTTGGTGTATTACTAAGATCCACTACTTCATGAGGATGATGTTTGGTTCTGGATTGGATATTGGAACCGTTTACTAGCCATTCACTTTTATTCTTGGTTTATGTTAGTTGGTCTATGTTGGCTTCTTGTTGCTTGGTACAGTGTTGTTACCAAGTTTTTGTGCTTTGTCATTTGGATTTTATATTGGCGTTTAGCCTGTCCTTTGTAATTTCCTTCTTTTTAATATATTGCTAGAGGTTTGGTCCTCTTTTCTAAAAAAAAGTTCAATACTTTATCTATATTTGAACATCTATCTAAATTAATTTTTTGGATTTCAAATGAGAAGTTTTATGAAATTGTAAGCATACTCTTTTTCAAAAAACCAAAGAAGTAAATATGCTTCAATTATTTGTAAAATTTAAATTTTGAGAAATTACATACTAATAAGATGTAACCAAACATAATAGGTTGTGTTAACTTTTTTTTAACAAATTCTTTATAATATAGTAAAGATTTGTATAGGATGCCTAATGTTATAATCATATATCTTTTTATATATTCATCATTCTTTTGTTTTATGTACCTTATTCTTCAAAGATTTATATAGTGAAAGTGTAAAGAATTTCAAGGTATAACACTACAAATGCATAATCTTCCATATTTTTTCTTAAGTTTTTTATACTTAATATACTTTTTTTAAGTAATTTATACTTAAGATACTGAAAATCAAAACAAAAACATTATTTTACCTCAATTCTAATCCATTTGGTTATTTCGCCATAGTCAAAACATTATGACCATGTTGGTGGCTCGTAAACCAGAAAAAAGTTAAAAGTTAAATTTTGAATGGATGGTTATTTCATAAGTTTTGAGAGAAAATATCATACTTATGTAGATTTAATGATGAGTGAATTACAATTTTTGGTCCGTCATTAATACTCGTTTTATGGTTTTGGTCCCTTTAAACGTAAAAGTACATTTTTGGTCCTCTACACGAGTTTCTTTCACAAACTTGGTCCCTCCCACCGACACCATTAAAAAATCCGCCATTAGGCATGCCATGTGCCCATCACGTGAGGGGCATTTTGGTCTTTTTACCAGTCTTCTTCAACCTCTCATCCATCTATAAGCTGGATCTCAAGAATAAGAACATAATGTCAAGAAATCAAAATTAAGGGAAAAAGACCAAAAAGCCCATCACATGAGGGGCATATGGCATGCCTAACGGCGGATTTTTTAACGGCATCGATGGGAGGGATCAAGATTGTGCAAAAAAAATCGTTTGGAGGACAAAAAATGTACTTTTACATTTGAAGGTACCAAAATCAAAAACAAAAAATGTAATTCACTCTTTAATGATTGTATATTTGTACTAGACTCATGCTTATATGTGGGACCACGAGCCAATCCGAACGTATATTCTTTTATGATCGACGGATTGATAGCAAGTATGCATTAAATGTTTTATTTATATTTACACGTGTAAAACAAATAATTGTTTTTGAAATGTTTGTTTATGTAATATCAATGTCGCTTGTATGTGTAATACAGTAAAATTTACTTTTTTGTTCTTTTCGTAGGTATTTGTCACATTTATAGCACTCGTTGTTTATTCTATATCCGAACATATTTATCATATGATTTTTTGAAATTCAACAGTAAAACAATTAAATTTTGTATCAGTAAAGAGAATAAGTATAAGCTTAGAGTTTAAAAATTATAAACTAATATGCAATATTTTATGTAAGTATAAGTATAAGTTATAAGAACCTGTAAAATCCCATCATGTAAGAAAGTGTGAGTCCTTTTTACACCATTTTTATTAGAGACCTTGTGAAAAGAGGTGACCTTTTTACAAGATTGCCTAATAACCGTGTAAAATTGAGTCATTTTTACACGGTTTTTCTCTCATTTTTAGAGGATTTGGAACTGTGTAAAAAAGGGATATTCTTACACGGTTCTAGAACCGTGTAAAAAGGACTCACACTTTCTTACAAGGTGAGATTTTACATGGTCTTAAAACTGTGTAAAAAGGTTATTACAAGCGTATAAAAAACATTTCTATAGTAATGATATTGATATACTTTTTCAACCGTTTTCTATTGTTTTTTTAGTTTTCCTTTTTATTTGCGCACACATACATGTACACGTACAAATATAGGAAATTATTAAAAAAAACCAATCATATTTAAGCTCATACGTACAAAACACATGAAAAAACACAAAAAAAACTAAAAACCAGCCATGATCATCGACGGATCACCAACGACACTTTTAAAACCCATTTTTTTAAAAAGAAATTCAAGTGGTAAACTAATTTTATGTTAAATGTTGTTTTTTCTTTCGAAAAATTAAAATTTCGGAAAAAACCGTTGGTGAATTGAAGTATTTTCAAAGGATTATCGATGGATAGGAAAAATATTTGAACTTAAAAAAAATTTATCCGTTGGATACACTTAAATTCACCAATGGATTACCGACGGTTAGGACTGTAAACGAATAGAACATTTAAAGAATCGTGAACTGTTTAGCGGGAAGTTCATTTATGTTCGTTTACTTAATAAACGAACAAATATGAACACATTTTTTTGTTCGTTTAATTAAATTAACGAACATGAACGATGGTCTATGTTGGTCCCTAATGAAGTAATGACTAACAAGTAAAGATTTGTAGAAGGGGGGTTAAATACAAATACACAAGATTTTTTTTTTCTTTTTAAATTATTTAATATAAAATACTAACAACTTACACGCAGAGAACAGATTGTTGAGGAAAAGAACAGATTAAAGTCTATTCTTACAATCTAACACTTCAAAAACAGTTGTTAACTTAAAACACAAAGTAAGCTAAAAGGACTGTTAAAAACACTCAGTTTGTCGGAATCAAACAAAATATCAGTTAGAGGGTTTGTTGAAAGCGTGAGTTGCATGGATGAGGCTTCATCTCCTTTTATAGTGCTCATGCATTAAATGCATGGGGACACTTGTCACAGTTTCATTTGCTTGCAGTATATCTGATGGATAAAAGATGATGTCATTCCTTTTTGTACTAGATAAATGGCTGGACCATTCTTTAGTGTACAAGAGAAGTCAGGTTACTGTATACCTTTTCTCCATGCCTTCTGAAGTCATATCAAACCTTTTAGCAAAAAGACAAACAATCCTTTTATGAGAATAAAAGGGAATGTTTGAATTTAAGGCTTGATGCACACGTTCTTGCATATATTATGACAAGGAAAAATGTCTCCGAAATATGTCATAGAGAACAACTAGCCGAATGTAAGGATCGCATCGGCTAGTGAACATTTGACTTGTGCGATCGGCAAGTGTACCAGACTAGCCGAATACAAGCGATGTATCGGCTAGTGTACATCTGTTCATTATTTAGGCGACTACAACTTCTTACTGATTTCGGCAAGTGGTCTGGATTTGAATATTGGTTAGTACATTACTAATTCCACATTTTTGATGCACTACCTTTTGATCGGCTAGTCTTCGATTCACCGAACTTGAGGAGCATTTTCCAGACCTTAAAAGAAGCTAGAATTAAGATACAAGATAAGAGAGAGAGGGTTCATCACCAAATCATCGGTGACCCAACAATCTCCCCCTATTTGATGATGATACATGTATCTTTGTTAGAAACAAAAAAAGAATACTTTTGACCCTTTCTCTTTTCTTTTGGGTTCTTTTCACTCAGATATATATATATTTTATCTGAGTATGGACAGTATAAAAAAATAAAGGTATGTGCAAAAGTTAAATATGTGCTAAGTATGAGATACTGAAAATATGAACTCTTATTAATCATCACAAAGGAAAGTACATGATTAAGAGAGTTCAATACAAAGAAAATAACTAGATGTTGGAAACAGGAGGATCGGCAGGTTCTCTTCTTTTTAGCTCATCCAAAATGAGTTGGCAAATCCGCATCCCATCATTAGTCCTTTGTGGCACACCTAAGATAGCTTTAAGGAAGGAGATGTCGGCCTTTGGAATATCACTGATTCGGAAGAATCCGATGGTTCCAAAAGCGTCCTCAAAGAATATTCCAAACTCAGGTTCTAATATTATAGTCTGCTCAGGATAAGCAACCGGAGTTGGAATTGAGAGGTGGATACCCGAAGCATCAATCTTGGTTCCTTCATCATATAGCATAGCAAAGTGATCTTTACTCTTGTTCCTTGGATATTGAGTCACCTCTCCTGCTAGGCCTTGCGGGATAAGGTACAACTGTTTTCCTTCTACAGCAGAAATAGTTATGTTGTATTCCTTTTGAATGTTGACCAGTTTTATGAAGAGTTTTCGGAGAGCATTGAGTACTGTTTCCTTATGTTTGCTTTTGCTTTTGGAGATGTGATTGCCGAGCTCAAGCCATTCTGTGATCCCAAGTACTTCCAACCATTCAATCTGATATACTCGATTAAGAGTATTTTCCCTTTTAATGGAAGATGAGAAATGAAGACGACTTTGAATTCGGATGGTGAATGGAAGCACCAATAATCGGAGAATCACTCTGCCGATTCTTGATTCTCCTTTTGAACCACTCCACTTCACTCTTTTTGGTTTCTGCTAGTTTCTTCAAGTTTTCAATCTCATCCTTTTAGGCTTGAAGAGGGTTGGCAACATTTGCATGAGTGGCCTCTTCTTGAACTATTTTGAGCACATCTCTTTGGTCAAACTCAAGTTGAGCTTTTATTGCTTCTTCCCTTTCAGCTTCGGAGAGAATAGAACCTAGAGGGTCTTCGGAGAGTGGATTTAGGAAGGTTTTAGCTTGAGAATATCAGCATCTGGACCTCTATTTCTTCTTTTCTTCTCTGCCTTTTCTGCTTGAATTCTGCCTAACTCCTGTGCATATGATACTAGTGTTAGGTCCGATTCAACAAGATCAAAAGAGGAATTCATGCGGAAATCATTGAGTCGTATGTTTTATTGATGAAAGCATAAAGATTACAAACGCTAAAGTAATTTAGAAGACTCTCATTAATGAATCCTCTACCCTAGACTCCTTTATATAGTAGGGTCTATTACATGGTAAGCCCAAGCCTATAAGGAATTAAACCAAATATGGAAAGATACAATTAATTAATTCCTTCTTTATAAAACTTTCTAAACTTAGGACTTTTAGTCCTAACAATCTCCCCCTAAAGTTTTATAAAGGAAGCATCTTCAAATCTTCTCCCCCTTGCTTTCTTTGGAAAAGCTTTAGAGTTGTCGGTCTTCCAAGCTCCCCCTTGAAATAAGCTCTTAGTCTCCGGTTTCAACTGAAAATGTCAGATTCAATGTGCTATAACCGCCACTGATTGCACAAAATACAGCTTCAATCTGTAGATAACTCGACACAACTGTTAGCCGCATAAATCAAAGATACATGTGCGAGTAGCTTCAATGCTCAGTGCATAATCAGTAAGAAAAAACATTGAATCTGTCTTTAACCGCAAGTTAAATAAGATTTATGTGTAAAGAGCTTTAATCTGATAAACTCAAGGAACTTGGATCACCGAGGAAATGTATGACGAACTTCTTGATGAGCATTGCTTCTTTGAGAAATAACTGTTCAGAATATAGCCGATTTCCAGAATACTTCCAAAACAGAAAACAACCAAACTCGGATCCAATCTTCTTAATCAGATGAATGAATATCATCATTCAACATTCTAGATCACAATCAAACCTCCAGACAGTAAATGGTTAGGAAGAATTAGCACATAATAACAACATACATTTACTGAAACTGGCATCTAAATAAAACTCCAGAATGATGAGTGCAGAGAGTCAGACTTCTGATTAATCCAACCAGATGCAAAATCCAATCACCTTTGTCTTGGAAACTTTTCAAATCCGGCTTTGCGTGAAATCCATGAACAATGATCCCCCTCCCGAGACTCAGCACGGGGGTTCCGCTACCCAAGAGAAAAAAATTTCCCTATATAAAAGAATGATGCAGGGCTCTTGAATGTTTTCTTTTGATGTCATAAGGAATCTTGGGTTGAAACTCAACTGTGGTCGACGAGATAAGTTTTTGTCGGGATCTGTATGAAGTTCTCGGGTTATATAGGTTCGAGAAAACATGTTATCGGGTCATATAGACACGAGAAAACATGTTATCGAGTCATATGGACTCGAGAATAGATGGTGGGCTAGGCTTTAAAAAGCTTGGCTTATGGAATAGATGCTTGGTCACGAAGCATATATGGGACATTGTTACCAAACGTAATTCACTTTGGGTCAACTGGATATGGCGGCATTATATCCAAGATGCTAACTTCTAGACTGTCCGGAAGAAAGATTGGTGGTCTTGGATTTTCAGGTATATCTTGAAGATTCGACCTCTAGTTCGGCATCATTTTATATCACATGTTGGTAATGGTACAAGCACTAATGCTTGGGAAGATAAGTGGTTATTGGCTGGTCCCTTGAATTCGTTTATTACTTATCGTCGTTTTTGTGCCATGGGTTTTACTATTGATACGACGGTTCAACAGTTCATTGATGTGATTGGTGAATCTTGGCCAAATGAGTTTATTAGTCATTCACCTCAATTGCATGATATTCCAATCCCACACTTAACGCAAGATCCAGATCATATTCGGTGGATTGGTAGAGGGAATGATATGGTGGATTTTTCTATCAGCCTTGCTTGGAAATCGATGACCCCTGAGATGGAGGTAAAGACGTGGACGAAAGTGGTTTGGAATAAGGCGCATATTCCAAAACATGCAGTTTGTGTATGGAATGCTTGTCATAGACGATTGCCTACACAAGATCGAATTATGAGCTGGAAGCAACACCCTCCAGATATGAAGTGCCTTCTATGTCACCAATGTCTGGAAACTCATAATCATTTGTTCTTCCAATGTGTATACTCAAAAGCTCTTTGGGATTGTTTGAAAATGGAAGTCAGTATTGGAAGCACCCCGGATACGTGGGATGACATCTTGGCTGCCATAGACGGTGGTGGTTTCAATAATTGGTCCTCTCTTCATTGTATCACCTTTGCGGCAACGATTTACTACATTTGGCAAGAGCGGAACCGAAGATTGTTTGAGAACAATAGGCGGACTGTGGATACCCTCTTTAAAGAAGCTAGAGGAGTCATCCTCCAAAGAATGGCTTGGAAGCGGAATTGCAGGCAAAGGAGTATTTCAAATGTGGCTCCTACTTAGTTGGTGGCGGGTGGTGTTTTGGAGTTGTTTTGGTCTTGTTTCGATTTTGGTGGGTTTTATTTCCCTTGGTTTATTTTGGTTACACGCCTTGTGGTTCTTGTTTGTCTTCTTTATTCTGGTGATGTAACTTAACTTTGTTTCGGTTTTCGTTTTTTTAATGGATGTGCCTGGAATTTTCGCTCAAAAAAAGAAAATATGATGTCGGCTCAAGCATGGGTCGAGAAAAATGCTTAGAAACTTGTTGTCGGGTCTTTGGGGCTCGATAAAAACACATAGGAATTTCTTGTCGGGTCTTTGGGGCTCGATAAAAACACATATAAATTTCTTGTCGGGTCTTTGGGGCTCGATAAAAACACATAGGAATTTCCTGTCGGGTCCTTGGGGCTCGATAAAAATTGTTATGAAACCCAGAAAAACTTTGTTAATTTAGGGTTCCGGCTGTTTTTACCCTTGCCTCCATGACAGATATTTTCGAATCTCCAGCGACTAACAAATATCAATTTATCGATATAAACTTGATGAGCCAGACACTTCAAACGATGAATCCAGTATATAAGCAAGAAGAAGAAATCGAAAACAATTAGAAACTTTAAGATCGAAAAAACACCATTATACCAGAAAAGTCGATTCTGCAGTCCCGAGAGGAAAAA
Source organism: Silybum marianum (assembly GCA_036898165.1). Classification (NCBI taxonomy): domain Eukaryota; kingdom Viridiplantae; phylum Streptophyta; class Magnoliopsida; order Asterales; family Asteraceae; genus Silybum; species Silybum marianum. The sequence continues at coordinate 4,186,318 of CM072540.1, read as the reverse complement.
CGACGCACGGTGAGAGAAAAAAATAATGCTTGATAGTACCTTGATCTTGATGAATATGATGATCGTATCAAATCAGATGGATCTGATTTCGGCTCTGATACCACTTGTTAGGTCCGATTCAACACGATCAAAAGAGGAATTCATGCGGAAATCATTGAGTCGTATGTTTTATTGATGAAAGCATAAAGATTACAAACGCTAAAGTAATTTAGACGACTCTCATTAATGAATCCTCTACCCTAGACTCCTTTATATAGTAGGGTCTATTACATGGTAAGCCCAAGCCTATAAGGAATTAAACCAAATATGGAAAGATACAATTAATTAATTCCTTCTTTATAAAACTTTCTAAACTTAGGACTTTTAGTCCTAACAACTAGCTTCTTCCCCTCAGCTTTTGCCTTATTCTTCTTTTCTTCTTCAGTTTCTTCAAGAATTCGGACACTGTTTTCCTCCCCCTGAGCTGATGCTCCAGTTTCTTTGATGGCATCATCTCTAGTTGACCAGGGTTGACCGGTACTAGAGGTTCATTGGCTTGTGGCTGATTAATGGGACTAATTTCGAAGACTGTTATAGTGACAACCGCATCGACAACCAATGGTTCGGAGACCACAATTTGGGTAACCAATGGTTCGGAGACCACTGGTGGTTCTGACTCAGAGATCACTGGCTTGGTGACAACTGGATGACTGGGTTCTGAACTATATTTCTCCCCCTCAATGGTTGAACTCTAGAAATCAAAGGAAGAAAGAAAAATTCTAATGCCTGTAACATCGGTACTTAAATCACCCAGCTTCTTCTCAATTCTTTGTATAACAAAACGATCGTCGGCCCGGAAGAAAGTATCACATGTATCAATTTCAATAGAAGGAGGAGAAGTCGGTACCTTGTCGAGTTTAGTATGAAGAGAAGTGAGAGAGTCCAAAATGACTTTTTGGTCATTAGCAAGAGAAGCAATATCGGAAGCTTGTTTAACCGACTCTTGTTTAAGAGCAGAAAAGATTGAGGAGACTGCATCATTACTAGCTTTGACCTCCTTTCCGATATTAGAAACATCCAAGTGAATAAGATCCAGACAAGTTACTATGGATGGATGGGTGACCGAGAGTTCTTCAACAACATCTTTGAGAAGTGCAAAGAGATGATCGGTTGCATCAATCAGAGCATCCATTCTTTGCCGATTTTCCATTTCCCGAGTAGCATGTTCTTCTAAGAGTTCTACCCGATGAAGTGTACCACCAGCGAAAAAGGAGAGGGCATTAAGAAGGGCATCAGCATCTTCAGAGGTCATAGGAGCCGAAGGCTGTTGCTGTGGTGGTGGTTGATGATCATCATCACTTGGAGATGAGGAAGAAGAGTAGTCTACCAGACCCTCTTTCTTAGATGGGGAGGATTTCAGGGAGTCCGAAATAATGATTGGAGTGGTCAGAGTGGCCAAAGTTTTAAGGGGGAACTTCGAGGGCTCCTTAGATTGATTATGTGTGGGGGAGACATTTTGAGAAGAATGTCTATGAGGGGATTCCTGAGTTATGGGCTCCTGCACTTCCTTTTGAATTTGTACGGGAGACGTACGTACCCATAGTGTAGTGTCGGAGTATAGAAAATCAGTAAATTGGGTTTCTCCTTCAAATGCATCTGGTTGTGATACACCCACATTCGAAGAGTGGAAGCGAGTTGTAAGAACTCGGGAGGTGGAGTAGATGCTCCTTGGATGGGAGATTCCAAGTCATCTTCATCAACTAATGAATAAGTTGGTGAAGGAGTAGATCGGGTACCCTTATGTACAACCATGTCCTTTTGAAAGGGAATGGAGGAGGCTCGAGGGATGACAGTCTGTTCCCTGGGTCTAGTGGGGATATCTTCAACACTCACCAATTTTTGAGAATCGATGAATGGTAGTTGTGTTCTGACCCTTTTGGCTCCCTGTGACTTCTTTGAGGAAGTCCTAGGGGGGCTTTTAGAGTGTCTCGCTTTTGGGATGGTTTCAGAGCCTTGGTAGAAGCCAAAGGTTCTTTTGGCTTCGTGGCTTCGGAGAGTGCGGAGGTGGATGTGCCCGACGCTTTGTATCTCTTTCGAGATTTAGGCACATCGGTTACTCTAGGTTGAGGGGTAGGAGTATCGGCGACGTCGGTAACGATAGGTCCCCGGATTCGTGCCTCATTTTCTCCCCATGCCAGAGTGGCATCTAAGGCAAAAGAAATCATACCTGGTCGTAATGGATTATCGGAGTCCAAAGGCTTCTTCGACAAGAGTTGCTTGTCGATTTGATGAACAGGGAGGTCATACATAATATCATCTCTATTTTTAAGCTTATCGGCAAGCTTTGCATTTAAAATTAGAGAGAAGAATCTTTGGAAGGGTACCTGAGATCGGCGAATAGGAGAGAAGGAGGACTTCATTTCCTTGAAGAAATATTCTGCAAAATCAATCTTCATTTGAAAAATTAGTGCATGAGCCAATTCGGTGACCTGAGATGGAGACTGATCTTGACCACCGGTCTTCTTGCTTAGACATAGAATGAGATGAGAGAAGAAGTTCTCAATATGTCCCATATTCTTTCGTAGCAAAGTGCCAGGACCTTTGGATTTGGAAGAAGTCTTCTTGTCCTCGAAATAGTTTAGAGCCGCAACCACCTGTTGATGCTCGTTTCCCAGAGGAAAGACCTCATAAGAATCAAAAGATGGAAGATGAAGATGAGCTCGAACATCATTTACATCAAAAATGATGTATGGTTCGTCATTGGTGAGTACAGAAACACTGATTTGCTTGGTAGATTCATCGTATGAGCATGTGAGCCATAAATTTCCTAAAAGAAATTTGCTCATTTTTGGTTTAACGGTGATAGCATGCTGTAGGGAAGATCATTGAAGAAATCAACACACTTCATTGTACTCCGCGTGAGCCGGATCAATACCAATGCAACCAATGTGGTTGCACGCCGGAAAGGTGAGAGAACCAAAAGTGAGAGTTTGCTCTTCAGAAGCTTTTGGGGATCTGGTGGGTGTGTTTGAGGAGGCCATTGAGGTGATTGAGGTTCTTAGAGAGAGAAAATAAGTTGCAGATTTTTTTAGGCTTTTAGAGAGGAAGAGGAAGATAGAAACGGTAAAAGAAAATGGGGGGAAAAGGTTCGAGTATTTATAGTAGGGAATAGAAATAAAAAATGGTGATAGGAGGTGATTGAAAGGTCAGAATTCGAAGAGGTTGCAGAATGAAACCGGCGCATGCTTCTGATATGTGTGACGTGGCTGACGTCATTTCAGATAAGAACAAGAATACTTGTTCACCAAGATTGGAAAAATACAAGTATACCCAGTTTTGTTACTACCCGATTTAAAAAGAGACGTCGGAGACGTCGGGGAGTGTAGGGTTTAGAAGGTTATCGGGGAGTGTAAGGTTAGAAAGGTATTGAGGAGTGTAGGGTTTAGAAATGTATAGGCCGATTTTTTTTAGACTATATTAACCATACCTAGCTCGCCGATTAGAAAGTTGAATCTTGTTTCATCGAGAGGCTTTGTGAAGAGATCGGCTAATTGATATTCAGTTGGAATGAAATGAAGTTCCACATCACCTTTAGAGACATGATCCCTTATAAAGTGATATCTGATATCAATATGCTTAGATCTTGAGTGAAGAACAGGGTTGTTTGCAATTGCTATTGCACTTGAGTTGTCACAAAATATTGGGATCTGTAAAAAATTCTGATTGTAATCACGAAGTTGATTTTTCATCCACAATATTTGAGTACAGCAACTACCAGCAGCTACATATTCGGCTTCAGCAGTAGAGGTGGATACCGAATGTTGTTTCTTTCTTGACCAACTCACAAGCTTTCCACCAAGAAGTTGGCAACTTCTGGTTGTACTTTTTCTGTCTATCTTGGAGTCTGCAAAATCAGAATCAGAGTACCCGACGAGATCGAAACCTGAGTCTTTGGGATACCAAAGACCCATATTTATGGTACCTTTGAGATATCGAAAAATCCTTTTCACAGCAGCCATATGTGATTCTTTAGGATTGGCTTGATATTGGGCACACAGACAAGTAGCAAACACTATATCTGGTCTACTTGCAGTAAGATAAAGAAGAGAACCTATCATGCCTCGATAGTTTGTGATATTGACTGACACACCATCAGGGTCAGAGTGGAGTTTAAGAGGATGAGCCATAGGAGTTTTCATAGTAGTACAAGTATCAAGTTGAAACGTTTTCAGAAGATCTTTAATGTACTTACTTTGGTTTATGAAAATGCCTTCTGGAGATTGATTTACATGTAAACCAAGAAAGAAAGTAAGCTCCCCCATCATGCTCATGTCATATTTTCTTTGCATTAGAGAGCTAAACTCATCACACATAGATTCATTGGTGGCACCAAAAATAATATCATCAACATAAATTTGAACAAGAATGATATTACCTTTTGATTTTCTGAAGAAGAGAGTATTGTCAATTTTATCTCGGGTATACTCGTTTTCTAGGAGATAATCGGAAAGAGTATCATTCCAGGCACGAGGAGCTTGCTTTAATCCATACAAGGCTTTGTCTAGCCAATACACATGATACGGATGAACTGGATCTTCAAATCCAGGTGGTTGCTTCACATAAACTTCTTCGGCTAGCTCACCATTTAGAAAGGCACTTTTGACATCCATTTGGAATGCCTAAAAGTTCTTGTATGCAGCATGCACAAGAAAGATTCGAATAGCTTCCAATCTAGCAACAGGAGCAAAAGTTTCATCATAGTCGATTCCTTCTTCTTGCTGATATCCTTGAGCAACCAGTTTTGCTTTGTTTCGGATGACGGTTCCTTCTTCATTCATCTTATTTCTGAACACCCATTTGGTTTCAATACTGGTTTTATGAGATGGACGAGGAACTAACCTCCAAACTTTATTTCCTTCGAATTGTGAAATCTCTTCTTACATGGCAATCACCCAGCTAGGATCGGCAAGGGCTTCTTCAATCTGTTTTGGCTCAACAATAGATAGAAAATTGACATATAAACACAGGTTGCCTATTCCTCTTCTTGTTCGGATACCTACTTGTGGATCGCCGATGATTTGATCAATTGGATGATCCATGGTCCACTTTAAAGCGGGAGGCAAAGGAGGACGCACAGGAGAAGGTGAAGGTGAAATTTGAGATGTTGAGGGTAGATCAGTTGTGGAAGGTGTAGAATTTAAAGGAATATGTTCTCCTGAAGAAACAATTTCAGGAGATGGAGAAAGATGAGTAGGTTCAGAAGACACGGTAGTGTTATTTGAAGGCTGAAAAGACATGCTATCTTTTTGACTTGATTGATTGAGTTGAGAAGGTTGTTGTGTAGAAGAAAGTGGAATTTCCCCTACACAAGAATCTATCCATTGATTTAGTTCTTCTTCATTGCAAGATAATGAAGATGTTTGAAGATCATCAAACTTGATATGCATAGATTCATCAATGCATTTTCTTCTGAGATTGTAGACTCTGAAAGCTCTGGAGGAGAGAGAATATCCCATGAATATTCCATCATCAGACTTTGGATCAAACTTTCCAAGTTGTTCTCTATCATTCAGTATGTGATACGCACATCTAAATACATGAAAGTAGTCAAGTGCAGGTTTCCGACCATGAAAGACTTCATAGGCCTTTTTTTTATGTCTTTTGACAATGATTGACCTATTTTGGGTAAAGCATGCAGTGTTAACAGCTTCAGCCCAAAAGTAGGTTGGCAGTTTGGATTCACTCAACATTGATCTTGCAGCTTCACACAGTGTCCGATTCTTTCTTTCAACAACACCATTTTGTTGAGGAGTGCGTATAGCAGATATATTTTGAGAGATTCCTTTGTTGTCAAAGAATTCTTCCAGAACACTGTTCTTGAATTCAGTGCCATTATCACTTTTGATTGACTTCACAAGTTGACCATTCAGATTCTCAATCTTTCTGATAAATCGAATGATTTCTTCAGCAACATCACTTTTGTGTTTCAGAAAGACAACCCAGGTATATCTAGAATATTCATCAACTATTACTAGCATATACTTTTTGCCGCCTAGACTTGGAGTGCTTATTGGTCCACATAGATCCATGTGAAGCGTTTGAAGAGGTTGAGAAATAAATGAGCATTGTTTTGTTTTGAAAGAGGTTTTGGTAAGCTTTCCTCTTTCACATGCTCCACACAGTTTTTCTTTTTCAAAAGTGATTTTTGGCATACCAACAACTAAATCTTTGCTAGAAAGTTTATTTAAAGTTTTGAAGTTTAGATGAGAAAAACATTTATTCCATAGCCAACTTTGTTTAGCTATTTTTTGAGAGAGAAGACACATGGCTTCACCAATAGCACTTTCCTTCATGTTGATAATGTACACATCATTCATTCGGGTACCTGCTAGTACTACTTTGTTCTGCACATCAAAAACCAAGCAAACACAGTTGAAACATAACTTTATATCCCAAGTCACACATTTGATTGATGCTCAACAAGTTGTACATTAGTCCTTCAACATGAGCCACTTTTGAAAAAGTAATGGTTCCATTTGTTATGGTGCCATATCCTTTTGTGATTCCTTTTCCATTTCCTCTGAATGACACAATCGACCCCTTTTCTTTTGAGAAGTTGGAGAGAAGAGATTTATTTCCTGTCATAAGTCTTGAACAACCACTGTCCATGTACCATATGTGATCTTTGTTTGGTACATGTAACCATGAACAAATTAGACTTTTGGTACCCATTTTGAGATGTGTCCTTTGGGGTTAGAGGACATCCTTTTGTTTTTACGAAGATCATTTTCTGTTGGACAATCTTTTGCAAGATGAAGAGTGTCACCGCAGTTGTAGCATTTCTTGTGAGTAAAACCCTTTTTGAAATTCAATTTTTCTACCGGGTTTTGAGATGGAATCGGCAACTTAGAAGATGAGAAGCCGATTCCTGGTCTTGGTCCAAGGATGCCTTTTCCAGGAGTTTTAGTTTTCTGTAGATTTACTGATCTTGGAACAAAATCAGTGGTTGTTTGAGATTTTCGTTTGGTCGGAAGATTTGTTCTGGACAGGTTTTTCTTGCCGATGATCGAAATTCTTTCTGGGATCGGAGATTCAGAGATCGGAGACTCTTAGATCGGAGACCTTGACTCATGAAGGCTTAAAGATTTTAAGAGATTTTGAATAGGTTTTGTCGATGGATTTAAACTCTGTATTATTTTATTAGAAAGCTCATGAGAAGGATCTTTAGCTTTTACAAACATTCCAAACTTTTTGTCTTTAGCAGAGTGTTTAATTTTAAGCATTTCCAACAGATATAAGGAATGAACAGATGTGGAATCTTTAGAGGAAGAATCTAAAAGATCATCATCGGAAAGATGAAAACCAGCTGGAAAACCTTGAGGATCAGATGTTATGTTTTGAAAGTCAGAAGTTTGAGAATCATCTTTTCCATAACCTAGGCCAGATTTATCATTGCAAGAAATTTGGTCTTGAAGAACCTGTAATCGTATGAATGTATGCAAGAACACGAAGAACACTTCTAATATTTATGAAGATCCGATGTCGGATATCTCACTTGTATTGAATATTGGTTACAATGATATTATCTAATATGCTCTCTCTAGAATGATATGAATTAACGTTTTTATTTAATTGCTAGTCCTAACCCTCTATTTATATGTATAGGAAATACGGTATAAGGAAACTAGGAGATTAATGCATTATATACTTGCCTTATTTACAAAAAGGAATGTTTCCTTATATTTAAACATTAAACATTTCCTAAATAATGACTTTGATGACTTTGCACTTTGACCCTTCATGTCTTCATTATTTGTGATCTCGGATACAATCTTTTCAGACCTAACAATCTCCCCCTTTGTATTCGAGATTACATTTCAGCAAATCAGCACTTTTGAAGACGATGAAATTTTGTCAACAAATCACTATCTTGAATTCTTTTGCTCCCCCTACGAATATGATCACTTGATAAGCTCCGTAGCTCCCCCTTAACGTTAGCATGAAAAGAAAATCGAAGGAGCCGCGATGTCGTAGGGTATAAAACTTGTCGGGTCAAAAAGCATGTCGGGTTAGGTGATGTCGATAAAAAAGATCTCGGGCCAAGTAGATTCGACAAGAATTGATGTCGGGCCAAGATGAGTCGATGAAAATTTATGTCGGGTCTTAAGCACTCGATAAGTCTTCAACACAAAATGATCTCAGGTCAAGTTGAATCGATGAAAATTTATGTCGGGTCTTAAGCACTCGATAAATCTTCAACTTTATCTTCAGCAGTCGACAAAATCATTTTACTTCAAAAATCAAGTAAGGAAGCTCGACAAAAATCAGTATTCAACAAATCAACATTTGTCATCTTCCTTTTCTCATGTCGTGTCTTTGATATACAATCTCTCCCCCTCAGAATGATAAGGAGAATCCGAATCATTATGAACAATCAAAGACAATAAGTGAGAATATGATCAAGTGTAAATATGGAATATCGGGTAATGGGCTAACAGACAGAAGCACATGTAGCAACTGTTATTACTTAATCAAAAATAAATTTAATTAAGTGGCCTATATTCAGTGTTGGCAGCGGGTTGGCACTGATAGGACTTCCAGTTATCACAGAAGTAAGTTATAAAACTAACTTTTCAAACTGTTCCGGCATAAACACAAAGATATGCTTGAGGAATTACAAAGACTCGTGCAATGTGTAGAAAAATTTATGCATTAAATGCTAATTTTAAGGCTCAAAATGTGAAAATACATTTCACAGACTCAATGTGCATTGAATGTGAAGTTCGGAGACCGGAGGTGTGTCTTCCTTTTTCAATATCTTAATCTTCCGAGTGAAGAAAAGATAGCAGATATGCTCATTCTCCGTGATATATGAAACAAATATCTTTTGTGAGATACTTGAGTAGTTGGGTGGGGTGACACGAGTTATCGACATTGGGTCCATGTCTAGTTCAATATTCATCTCCAAAGAATCGAGAATGAATAGATTATGTGGCTACCCGGATAACTGTTTAGGTTTGGTGAAGACCAAATATTTTCTTTAAAGTCTTGTCACACCCTCACATTTTTCTTTTATCTCACAAGCATTCAATTTTGTTTTAATCATTCCCTTTCAGGATATCTAACCTAGGGATGTGTTTCATGGGTAGGTCCTTCCGGCTTTGGATTGACCATAGAAACTTCTAATTCCTAACACACAAAGAGTTAAAACATTAAAGTCCGAGTTCTGAACTGAAGTATTCAGAAGTCATAATGTTAAAAAAAATGGGTTAAGAGCAGGTCCATAGCTGAGATACTATGAAGCTAATTAAATGGTAAAAATGTGATACTCCCCTTAAATGTAGTATAGCCTTTTCAAAGATTGTCATGTGATGTGAATATTCTGAATTTGGTCCACACATGACATACCTACAAAACAGATTAAAAAGATTTTGGTACCCAAGTTTTGTTGGGTCCTCGGAGGATAGTTTTTGATGCAACAAATGGGGAAATGGGGATACTATATGTACCATACCATTTATGATTGAAATTTTGATTGACAAAATCATTTGTTCCACATGTAGAACAACAAATCAGTGTGGCACTTAGACTAATTAGCTGATTGATAGTTTTGACAAAATAAGGCAAATTAGTCTTGTAAACAAATGATCTTGTATCAACTACAGGAGATGTATGTGACATGTTTCCAACACTATCATCTGTAGTTGATTTCTTCCTCCAAACCATTTTAAACTTCTTGAAATTACCGGATTTAGCAACAAACTCATTTTGAAACTGATTAGAGTTGTGAGTTCGAGAATTTGAAAAACTATATGATTTGGAGCTGTTAGAATAACTATTTGATTTAATACTTAAAGAACAGTTATTCTTACAGATAGGAGAAAGAGGAGGTTGCTTTGAACTTGAAGTAGAATCAGAATCATGAGGAAAAATCAAATTTTTAAGATCATCTGACTCCGCATTTAAATGTTCGGGAGTAAGTTGTTTGACTGATTCTGAATTCATTTGTTTTTGTTTTGAAAGTTCGTTTTCAAGTTCTTTGATCTTGCAGGATAAATCATCTCTTTCTTTTGTGACCAAATCATATTTATTTTTAAATTCAGATCTCAAATTCTTTTCAGTTACAAGAGTTGTTTCTAAAACAGATAATTTGTTTGAAAGTTTGTAAATTTTATTTTCAAAAACTTGCTTTTCTTTGTCAAAATCTTTTTCCAGATTTTTGTTTTTAGCAATGATCAAACTACATTTCTTGATTAAATTTGTTTTCTCAGTTTTAAACGCATTTCTTTCATCTTTCAAAACTTTTTCAAGATTAGAAATTTGTTTTGAAAGCTCCTGACTTTTTGTTTCAGATGGTTTTCTTTCTAAAATCACAATTTGCTCAAATTCTGACACTTGTTTAGAAAGTTTTTGAATGGTCAATTCACAAGTTTTAATTTTTCTTTCAAAATCTTTTCGTTCAGACTTAAATTTGTGTTTCTCATCAGAAGTTAAAATCCTTTCTTTCTCACATTCCAGAAATTCAATTAATTTTCTTTTAAGAACCACACTATACGTCTCAAGATCTATAGATTTTTCTAACTCAGAAATTTGGTTTTTCAGATCAAAATTTATTTTTATCAGATTTGTTTTTTTGCAAAACTCTTCATATGTATAATATTTAGTTTTAGAATACTCGGTGAGTTGTTGCTCCAAAAATTCATTTTGATTTTGCAAAAAATTTCTTGATTCTTCTGAGTTATTAAATCTAGATTTGAGATTGACATGTTCTCTTGAAAGTTCATCCAACACTTGCATGTTGTTTGTGTGTCTGGTTTCAAGTTGAGAGATTTTTGCATTTAGCTCAGAGATTTGGTTTTGAGAACTCATCGTGAAAGCACTGATTACCTAATAAAGTGATCTCGATCGGTGAGTTTGTGGCAATTTTCTGAGATTTCTTTGGAAAACAGAAGGTGTTCTTGATAGATGAAGGTTTTTCTCGGGTGAGGAAGGGCCGAAAAGAATTTTTCTCGGGTGATGAAGGGCCGAGAAGAATTTTTTTTTTTCGGGTGACGAAGGATCGACAAAAATAAATTGTCGAGTGGTATGGTCTCGATAAGAAGATTTCTCGGATGTATGAGACTCGATAACAATTATTGTCGGGTAAAGGAGACTCGATAAAACTTCTAATAAATTTTGAATCGATAAGAAGAGTTTCATCGATCACAAGGGTCTCGATAACTTCAAATTTCTCGATTAATCAAGATTCGACAAAAATAATTTGACTCGATAAAACAATGAATCGATAAAAATTTATATCAATTCATGTTGACTCGATTAAAAAACAATTTGTCGATTTAAAAGGACTCGATAAAAAATAAAAAATACTTAATCTTAGTTTTCTTTAACCGATAAACCAGAAACCAAGAACAAAGGGTTCTTGACTAAAAAGAACAAGTCTTTTTATGGACAACAATGTCTAAGTTCTCGAGTTTCTTATTTGTTCAGTCAAAAAAAAAAATTAAAATTACTAGAGTTTATGATTTTTACTAGAGAATTCTTTAGTAAGAAAAGTTGCAAGAGTCACTAGTTCCTGAGTTTTCTTATGTAAAGAATATCAAAAGTAATTAAAATAAACTAGAATACCTTTAATTAAAACAGATTAAATAATTTTGACTAAAATCAAGAATAACTCAGTATGGATCGACAAAAATTTAAGCGCATGAAGAATAAATCGAAAAAAAATCAAATTTATCAAAATAAGACTTTTTATCGGGTAAAGATAATGAAGTATAGATCGAGAAAAACAGATAAAAAATATTATGAGTTTTTATCGGGTAAAGCTAAAACAGTTTGAATCGATAAAAACTCAAAAACTCAGAAATCGAAAATTTACCTTCTGTTTCGTGAATAACTTCAGAAAATTGAAAAGAACTCTGATCGTCTGCTCTGATACCAATTGTGGATCCCAGATAATCAAGTAATCGTATGAATGTATGCAAGAACACGAAGAACACTTATAATATTTATGAAGATCCGATGTCGGATATCTCACTTGTATTGAATATTGGTTACAATGATATTATCTAATATGTTCTCTCTGGAAAGATATAAATGAACGTTTTTATTTAATTGCTAGCCCTAACCCTCTATTTATATGTATAGGAAATACGGTATAAGGAAACTAGGAGATTAAGGCATTATATACTTGCCTTATTTACAAAAAGGAATGTTTCCTTATATTTAAACATTAAACATTTCCTAAATAATGACTTTGATGACTTTGCACTTTGACCCTTCATGTCTTCAATATTTGTGATCTCGGATACAATCTTTTTAGACCTAACAGAATCTTTTCAAGATTTTTAGAAGATTTGGTCCATTTGGAAAAAACTTCCTATTCTTTTTCAAGAATGTTTGAGATCTTGCTCTTTTCTTTTGAAGGATTGTCATTCAGGTATCTAAGATTCTCTAAGTTTGCTTTTATTTTATCAAAATCTTTTAGTTTTGAAAAACAAGTCGGAAGTTGATCATTCAAAGATTTTATATGCATATTAGCTTATATTCTTTTAGATTGCAGAAATCAACAATTAAAGAGTCGAAGGCATCTATCTTTTGATCATCAGAGAGAAAGAAGAAAGAATGTACCTGAGGTTGACTTCCCGATGTTGATCCATCAGTGGAGACAGGGTCAGTAGAGTAGGATGATCTCTCCATTTCTTCAATTTCATTAATCTTTGCCATGAAACACTTTGTCACATATTCACTTTCACTTTCTGAGGTTTATTCATCTTCACAACAATGATTTTCAGCAACCAAGGTTTTTTCTTTACTTATATGTTTCTCCTTTTCTCTTCTGTATTTGGCTTTGTACTTTTTGTATCCTGAGATTTCTTTTGTTTGAGAGGACTCATGACTTTTCTTGGGAGATCGGCTACTTCTCTCTTCTGGCTTTCTAGAAGCCGATTTAGAGAAGTCACGGCCTGTAGGACATTTGTATTTTGAGGGGATTTTAGATCTACCCTCAGAAGCAAATTGTCCTTTCTTTCCACAGTTAAAGCATTCCTCGTTTGTTTTATCGGAAGAAGATTTTTGAGAAAAAGGTTTTCTATTGAACTTGGAACAATTTGAATAAAGTCTTCTATTTTTAAGATTTCCAGCAATCATTGTCATACTATCAGAGAGTATGTCAATGGCCGATTATTCACCTTCATCATCGGCAGCACTGTAGTAGGCTTCCGATTGATGAGATGAATCTTCTTTTATCTCATTTTCAGATTCGGACGAAGGATAGTTGATTCTGGGAACACAAGAAGATTTTTTAGATTCACCTACCAAAGCAATGGAAGAAGCTTTGATATCTTTGATAAGAGACTTTCTTTGATTCTTAGTTTGCTCATAGTTAATAAGAGTTCCATATAAAGCTGTTAAAGGCATTTGATCAAGAACCTTGGTTTGCTTGATACAAGTACATATGGTTTCCAGAAATATGGAAGGCAGTCCATAACCTTGCACAAGATTCCTCATTATCATACACTTTGCCCAACACTTTTAGATCATTTAAAAGACAGTTAAAACGATTATAGTAAGTAGAAAGAGATTATCCTTTTTTTTTAAATATATAATATTTATATACGGCAATTGGAATAAACAAAGAAACTCACACACCCTCCTCACCTATGGTGAGGTTTGAACCCCCGACCTCCTAGAAGACAAGGGGCTCACATACCGCTAGGCCAAAGGCCCTTTGGTGAGATTCTCCTTTTTCCTGTGAGAAAAGTTCATACTTTCTTACAAGACAAATTTTCTTAGATTTTCTAACTTCTTTTGTTCCTTCATATAACACGCAGAGAGTATCCCACATTTCCTTAGCTGATGAGAGATTTAGTAAGGAATGGTACACTTCATCAGGAAGAGATATAGCAAGAGCAGATTTGACTTTAGTATCTAAGGCAACTAGGCGTTTATCATCCTCAATATATTTGTTTGGAGTTTTGATAATGTATCTACCAGTTGTATCATTTCTTTCATCATCTAACTCAATATCTTTTCCTTCAGTGTCCTTTTGTGGTGGACCATAGCGAGCCCAGACTTTAGGAATAATAGGTCCCTCACTCCAAAAGTGTTTGGATACCTGCTATCGATTCCTTCCAAAAATAGTAACATACGATTTTTCCATAACCCAAAGTTGTTGGGGTTGAACTTTGGAGGTTTGGCTAAAGAGACAGAATCATACGTACCGGCAAAAGGATTTTGAAGAGTACTGTCAACATTTGAAGGGGAGGAGGCAGCCATCACAGATCTGGTTTATTAGATTAAACCAATCTGCTCTAATACCATTTGTTGGTCCCTAATGAAGTAATGGCTAACAAGTAAAGATTTGTAGGGGGGGGGGGGGGGGGTTGAATACAAATGCACAAGATTTTTTTTTCTTTTTAAATTGTTTAATATAAAATATTAAGAAGCAGAAAACACATTGTTGCGGAAAATAACAGATTAAACTCTATTCTAACAATCTAACACTTAAAAAACAGTTGTTAACTTAAAACACAAAGTAAGCTAAAAGGACTGTTAAAAACACTCAGTTTGCCGAAATCAAACAAAAGATCACATAGAGGATTTGTTGAAAGCGTGAGTTGCATGGATGAGGCTTCATCTCCTTTTATAGTGCTCATGAATTAAATGCATGGGGACACTTGTCACAGTTTCATTTGCTTGCAATATATCTGATGGATAAAAGATGATGTCATTCCTTTTTGTACTAGATAAATGGCTGGACCATTCTTTATAGTACAAGAGAAGTCAGGTTACTGTATATATTTTCTCCATGCCTTCTGAAGTCATATGAAACCTTTTAGCAAAAAGACAAACAATCCTTTTATGAGAATAAAAGAGAACGTTTGAATTTAAGGCTTGATGCACATGTTCTTACATTTATTGTGACAAGGAAAATTGTCTCCAAAATATGTCATAGAGAACAACTAGCCGAATGTAAGGATCGCATCGGCTAGTGAACATTTGACTTGTGTGATCGGCAAGTGTACCAGACTAGCCGAATACAAGCAATGTATCGGCTAGTGTACATATGTTCATTATTTCGGCGACTGCAACTTCTTACTGATTTCGGCAAGTGGTCTGGATTTGAATATTGGTTAATACATCACTAATTCCACATTTTTGATGCACTACCTTTTGATCGGCTAGTCTTCGATTCACCGAACTTGAGGAGCATTTTCAGACCTTAAAAGAACCTAGAATTAAGATATACAAGATAAGAGAGAGAGGGTTTACGTTTGTTTCCAGACCTTACGTTTGATCGGCTAGTGACCCAACAGTCTCGTTCCTTCATTTACTTGCGCAGACGTTCGTTTACGTTTGTTTATATATACAAATATATTTATATATTATAACATTAATATGTAAAATCATTAATGAAATTAAATTTTTATAAATTGTTTTTTCTCTCTCCTAAGTTTATCCGATTTTTCCTTTTATTATGTTATTTTTAGGAACAAATTGATAAGTAAGGTGGTTTTTTTTCTATATTTGTTTTGTTCGTTTATGTTCTATACAGTGGCTTACAGATAATTGCAATTTTTTAAATTTAATTTAACAATGTTTATTTTATTTATTTATTAAATAAGATATGTAACTCATATTTTTTTTCTCGTATTCTTGTAATTAGTTTATTTTTTACATTATTCTTCCTCATATATATAATAATATATAAGATTTTTAATCCTTTAAAAAACCTTACCAAAAAAATAACAAATTTCTTTTTTTATTTAACAACGATTTTTTAAACATCTATAAGTGGAACCGACAAAAATGAACAAAAATGCAAACTAAAATTTCAAATTTGTCTATATTTGGCAAACTAGCTGTTAAGATAGATGATAATTAATCAGTTAATTGATGACTGAGAAGGTAGATGATAACTTATAAGGTAGCTGATGACTGATAATCTAGCTATGATGTAGTCATGTGTGACAAAAACTAGCTGATAAATATATAAAATGACCAAAAATGACATCTTAAAATATCAGTCAATTATAATATATTTAAAATAATATATTAATTCAAATAAGATAGTAATAAATAAATAATATAATATGTTTATTTAAAAAATTAAATTGATTACCATATATATTATAGATTTTGGATTTTTTAAAATAAAGTGTAGGAAAAAAAATTACATTAGTTTATGATTTTAAGTAAGTGTTACATATGATATATGAATAACTAGTCAACCACGTTTTAATTAATTAGTAATTTTTTAACATATATAATTAATAATTCTAAATAATAATTAATAATTAATTAATACTATTGAGTAATTTAAAATTAAAATGAATTAATAATTAATATTAATTAATGATTAATAATTAAATAATTAGTTAAGAATTAAAATTAATTAATTAATAAAATATAAATAATATTAATTCATAATTAAAATTAAAATTAATAAATAAAATTCAAAATAATATAGTTAATATTAATCAAAGGTATTATCAGAATAAAATGATAAAAAAACTCAATAAGTTACTTTTAACTACCTTTTCAATAATCTAGCTTATAAGAGCATCTCTAAGAACTTCTTTAAAATAGAGAAAAACTCATTTTTTTTTCTTCTCTAAACTTCTCTAACATCATCTATATCATTCTCTAAAAAATAGAGATTTCTTCAAATCTCTAAGGGCATCTCCAACACAAACACTAAAAAGTGACCATCAAAAACACTATAAACACTAAAAATGTAACATTAAAGAAAAATTCAATTCCAACCACACACTAAAAAAATAACACTAAAACATCTTTAATATTATAATAATACTAAAAAAATATATGTATTTATTTTTTAACACATTAAACTATTAATTTATAAATAAAACTAGAAAAAGTTGAATAAAATATTAATATAATTTTTAAGAGGGATACTTTATTCACCTTCAAATATAGAGGCCAATAAGTTGCACCTTCATTTTTGTGTTTTAATGGTGTTAGTGGGTGGTTGGAGATGGTCTAAAAAATGAGAGAGAAATATTATCTTAATGATTTATCACAAAAAACGACCTTTATTTGTTGGAATAATAAATTTATTGAATATTTTAATAGTCAAAATTTTAAATAGATTCTCTAAAATAGAGAAGCTGTTGGAGTTGAAAGATAATAATTTTAAAGATTTTGACTTTACATTCTCTATTTTAGAGAAAATTTAGAGAAGCTTTTGAAGATGCTCTAATAGTTAGAGCATCTCCAACGGCTTCTCTAAAATGGAGAAAATGGAGAAAAATGAAGATTTTGAGCCAAAATGTGCTCCAACAGTTTCTCCAAAACCATCTCAAAATGAAGAAAGTAGGAGAGAGAACACATTTTTCTCTAAATACGGAGAATACCGCAAAAATGATTACAAAGTAGACCACCAATAAAAGAATTTGAAAACAAAATTTTGGAAAGAGAAATAATATATTAATGGATAAATGAAATATTTTAATATTATAATCAATTTTGTATTCTCCAAAATGGGGAATCTGTTGGAGATGAATGCAAATATTTTAAAGATTTTTAACTTTTGATTTTTCATTTTAAACAAATTTTTACGAAATCTGTTGAAAATGCTCTAAGTTAACTTATAAATTATAAGCTAGTTGGCCAAACATCCAATTAAAAAATAAGATAGTTTATAAATCGGCTTATAAACTAACTTATTTTTATCAAACATTACTTTTGTGATAAAAACAAATTTTAGAACCCAAAACCAAGGGACCAAAAATGAAGGTCACGCATAACATAAAGTTTTATATTTTAATTTAGATGCATAAAAAAAAGCCACGTCACTAACCTATGTCTCTATCTCTTTTAGCCTTTTCTTTCACGTTTCTTATAAAGCCATGAGGTGAAGTTGGTTACGACTCACACATATAGATAAAGAAACTCTCTCATTGAATTTGTATCTATGAAGTTCTTTTCCTCTAACCGTGGTTTCTGTTTCGGTTGTTCTGTTAATTCATCGAAGACAAAGATGATATCCACCAATTCTTCCATAAGTCATCGACGAATAAATGAACGTAAATCGACAAAGCACTGGAGACCGATGCTTAAGGCGATTGCGGAGGATGGCGTGCACTGTCGGAGTCCTCCATCCACGACAGTCGCCAGATCTAAGAAGAAACCATTGAACAATTCTAAGCCATCGGGAAGAAGGCGATCAGATTCCTATGAAAGCGATTACAGGTAAAATTTCTCATTTCTTCTTGTTAAAAAGTTCAAACGAACATTTACAAGATATTTGACATACCAGTATGTGAGTCTGTGGCCTTTTAGGAGGTGGAAGGTTCAAGCCTTTGGTGAGGAGGGTATATGAGCACTACAAAACAAATGACTTTTACCCACAAAAATTACCCAGATATATTTTAGTCGGTGATTACTCACAGATCACCCAAAAAATACTAATGGTAAAGTAAAATAAGATATTTTTAGAGAAAATACCAACGGATTACCCAGAGAATCCCTAGGTAATCTTTCACTAATTTGAATTACACACTAACAATTTACCCACCAACTTTTTTTGTGAGTAATCACTCTTAGTTACAGATTTTACAGGGAATAGTCCGTAGGCAAAAGTTTTTAGTTTAGTAATGAAGTTTATTTGTTTTATTTGTTGTATATAAATATTATATACTTAAAAAAAACATTTACAAGATGTTTTCATTTCAAATAAATTGCAGGAAATTGAATCATCCGATGGCGCTTCCAGTATTTTCTCCAACACCGTTTCTATTTTGATTTCGATTTCGTTGCTTTGTCCCTCACCTCTGTACATTCAAGTTGTAAACAAATTTATGTTCACTTTTAGTATCATATCAAAACGAATATTGAAGCTTGCTGACTTTCATATTAAATTATTTTATTTATCAATTTTTAATGTTGAATTAATCGGCTGTTAAGTTGTCAAATGAAACTTGCAATAAATAAATGGTGGGTGGTAGGTTGATATACGTATATAATCGGAGTTAAATAATTAGATAAGATATAGTCGTAAGAAATTGATTAATCAGAGTAATAAATTATTTTTAAGATTTAGCAAACTAATTAATTATTTGATCAGATAACAAATTGTTAAATTAACATTAAAATTAAGGGATTGTTTGGAGGTACTGAATGATTTGATATAAAATGATTAACAGACTCTTATGATATAGTGCAAAATGAAATATAATTGTTATATAATTGTTCAGGATATAATTAGGGTTCTTAATGGTTAATGAAAGTCAAAGATACAAAATAATTTAAAGGGTTTTGAAATCATTAAGAGTCAGACTTATTTTTTGCCAAACAAGATTTACTTCTTAGTGATTCAGAGACTGCCTCTTAATAGAACGGTGACCGAAAGAATTTGGAACTTGTAATGCATGCAATGAATTGAAATAAAATTCAAATTAAGCTTTAGCCATGGAGGGTCATGAGGTTTTCATGCTCATAACAAAAAAAACAAAAAAACAAAAAAAATGCTGCCCATAACAAACAAAAGATACAATGGAAAAGTGTAAAAAAACTCAATGGACTATTGTGTTTTGAATGATTAAGTCCTTGTATAATTTATTTAAATGAAAAAACCATTGGACAATTTAAAACATATCAAATAAGTTTTTGCACATTTTTTTTTAATGAAAAAAGACCATTGGACAATTTAAAACATATCAAATAAGTTCTTCCACATTTTTTTTGAATAAAAAATCATTGGACAATTTAAAACATATCAAATAAGTCCTTGCACATTTTTTTTGAATAAAAAACATTGAACAATTTAAAACATATCAAATAAGTTCTTACACAATTTCTTTTTGTCAGACAAATAGTCAATTTTAATGACAATTTATTAAATATAATAAAATAATACAAGGTGGGATTTAATAAAACCTTTTAAATGACAAAATATAAACATATATAATTTAAAACCACGTCTTCTTTCAAGAAAGCAAAAACATTAATTGTTTTTATCACAGTAAACATTACTAAGAACTTATTTTCGATACTGAGAATAATTACTCATGCGACCTATTTTGCCTTATGGTGATCTCTATATATAACTTTAAAGATTACACATCTCTAGAAAGAGGTTCATGCAAGAACGGTAACAATTTACGAGAATGCGAGGATAAATCTCAACCAATCATTTTGTACATGAAACTTTTCATGTACAAAATCACATATGATTCACGCACAAAATCATATATGATTAGACGCGACTTTTCCCGCGACTTGCCTACGGGAAAAGTCACGCGTGTCCTTTTTGATGCTTACAAAATGACATATGATTTTATACATGAAATCATATATGATTTTGTACATGAAAATTTTCATGTACAAAATGATTGGTCGAGGATTGTCCTCGTATTCTCGTAAATTGGTATCGTCCTCGTATGAACCCGCCTCTACACATCGATACTATATTATAAAGCATTTGGCCAAAAACTTTTAAAAACAACCTTTTAAGCTTTAAGTACTGCTATTTAATGATAATTACTTAATTTTCAAGATTATAAGTAAATTGTACGTAAGTACAACTTATTAAAGCTTTATTTCTGAATTCGTGTAACTATCCAAAATACAAGATGAACATTTTAAATATAAAAAATCTAAAGTATAATTAAGATAATCATTGAATTCTAACAGAAAACTTAATTGTTATCATTATAAAAAGTTATATTATTAAATCAAAAATAAATTATTTTGTTATTAAACATAATGATATTATGATAAAAAAAATTGAATTAAAGAAATTACATAAAAAAGAGAACTTTAAATGAACATTAAAATCGTTTTCTCAAAACCACATAAAACCATTAGCATATCGATAGGGACAAAAATTAAAATAAAATCTAAAATCGAGATGTATCTCGCTGCATTGCGCGAGTACCCCTCTAGTAAAACAAAATACATGAATACATACAATATGTAAAAAGATAAAAAAGACCTTTTTATGAACGACAGATGTTTCATAAAAACTAGCAAGATGCTAGAAAATTGCAAAACAGAAATAGAAAGAGTGAGATTTTGGAGCATCCCACCTAGTTGATTTTAAACCTACTTCTTCTATTGTGAACCCAATGGAACGAATGCCTTACAATATTATCACACAAAAACGTCTTTTTAGGTTTGAGTTTTGACAGACCCAAACAGAGTCCCGTTCCGCAAAGACCGCAAAGACCGCAAAGACCATAAAGCTGTAAACATAAAAGCGTCTTTTTAGGTTTGACCGCCTCCAAGCACTCAAGTTCCCCTTTTTTCAATCTAACCAAGGCCATCCAATTCTTCCAATCGAGAAAAGAACTTATCAAAAGAATGTCTAGGTTCCACCACTTGCCTATATTTCTCCAAATATCTCTGGCCGTTTGGCAAATCAAAAAATAAATCGTTCACCGATTCTATTCCCAAGTCGCAATTTGGACAAATTAAAGATGGCGCGTCTATATCTCTTTTGATAAGATTGTCTCTAGTTGGAATTTTATTTAATCCCATCCTCCAAAAAAAATATTCACCTTGATAGGGACCAGTCTCTTCCAGGAAGTAGGATTCTGCTCAACAGATCTCCAGGGTTTTGGAATAAATGAGCTTCCGAGCGTACGCCACAGAGTACTACCCGACCCATCCATCGTCCATATCCACCTATCCCTTTGGTTAGAATTAGCTACTATATTGAGCAAGCCTTCCAGAGTCTCTAACTGAACCATCTCCACTCCCCCTCTCGGGAGTCTTCGTAAAATCGCATTCCAATGTTCCATTCCCACTCGATCTTTAACCATCGTCATTTTGTCAACTTCAAGCGCATAGATCCTCGTAAATTGAAGTTTAAGGGGCGAATCTCCCAACCAATTTCCTCCCATAATAACATAGACTTCCCATCTCCTACACACTTCTTGCACCGTGCTAGAAGGTTAATCCCTGTAGTCTCCAGCTATGTATTGCTTTTAGAATCCCAATCCACATAGACTTAGATTCCTTGTAAATTAGAGGTGATCCAATCATTCCGTTGTAACCGTGAATGGATTTGATCACTTTAACCCATAAAACTTTGTTATCTTCCTATTCTCTCCAGGTCCATTTGAGCAACAACGCCCTATTGACTAATAAGCAATTTCTCCGTTTGATCCAAGTCACCTTCTTTTCCTTACCGTCACCTCCGCCGAACAACTGGTTGCGGAGGGATTCTAGGAGCTTTTGAATGGTATTGATGATTTTAAATCTAGACATATAATAGGTAAGGGAGACTACCTAAGACAAATTTAATAAGCGTGACCCTTCCTCCAACCAAGAGGGTTCTTTCTTTCCACTTAGAGAGTTTTACAACAAATTTAGCGCTAACTCCTTTTCAACCAACACCTCAAGGACTTGTTGCAACCAACCGACATTCCTAGGTAAGAGAACGGTTTTTTGTCATACCTACATCCCAACAGGCTAGCCATATTGCCGAGGTCCCCTTCTTCCACTCCCACCTCCATACAACTTACTTTTCTGAATATTAATTTTTAGCCCACAGATCAGAAAAAAGTATCAAAGAATTCGCACTATGTTCTTTGGATTTACCTGGGACCAATCTCATAAAAATATAGCATTATCCGCATATAAGAGGTGATATACATTGAAATTTCCCTTCCCGACTTTTACCCCTTGCTTCTTGAATAACCGCATGCAAGCCCTCCATGGCTAAGATGAACAAAAACGGGGATAATGGGTCCTCTATCTAAGACCTCGACCAACCGTGAATTCCTTTGTTGGAGAACCATTTACAAGAACCGAAGTTGAGGAATTTTTAAGGCATCCATCAATCCATCTGAATAATCCGATCGTAGAAAGTAATAATCTTTCTCAAAATCCACTTTGAAAACCAAAAGATTTCTCTTGCGTTTTTGATGCCACTCCATCACCTCATTCAGAATAAGAGGTTTGTAAAGAATCTGCCTCCCCTTGATGAAAGTCGTCTGCTCCATGCTTACGCAGTCACCACTCACCAATAACTGAGCTAAGCCGATTAGCTAATAACTTGAAAAATTAACTCACAACCTCTTTGGCAACATCATCTTGATAAAAAAAATGAAGAATATTCCTATTTAATGGGTTTCAATCATAGTTTTACATTCTTTTTTACTTTTCAAATTTTTGTAACAAATATAAAGAAGTAAAGTTGAAATTAAACAATTAAGAAACATTAACTCATCTATTTATCTTATTTTAGTAGACAAAAACAGGTGGCTAAAGAGGTTGTGGGTTATTTTTAAGGCTTGTATAGGATCAAAATATTTTAACACGCTATGTGTGACACTCCAAAATCGGATAAATAAATAAATATAAAAAATAAAGGAAAAAGAAAGTTGGAATAAAATAAAATTTGGTTTTTATTTTATTGGGACAAAAACGTAAAGAAAAATGTAATAATTGACCAATAATGTCATTTAAGGAAAGTTAAAAGTGAAGAAAAAAGATTTTATGTTCAACCGGAGTAAAATTGAAAGTAAATGTGAAATTAGGTGTAAAAAGTGTAAAGTAGGCCAAAGTATTAAAGGCAGGGGCCGAATCTTATTTTCAGAAAGACCATGGGCAATGTCAGATAGTAGATTCCTCATACTTGAGGGACCTGTTATGCCAAAAGGACAGATCTTATTATTTTCAAATTTTGGAAAACGACAACTCTTTTAAAGCTTCCTATTGGTTAGATTTTTTAGCTTTTAAGACAAAAAAATTATAGAGTTAAGTAGACAACATTTTATCTGTTGCAGAATAATCAATATAGAGAGAATCAAGAAGCATCTTTCTCATTAGTCAATAACCCTTTAAATAGGGGACGAGTTACAAAGAGATAACTATAAGAAACCTAACACTAATCTAACTCTAAATGTCTATCTCTATCTCTATACATCTTTATCTTTTATCTTTATCATTATCGTCATATCCTTTAGACGATGGCACACTTATCCTTCAACACTCTCCCTTGTGCCAAGTCAAAGGAGTGATGGTATACAACTGTTGCCTCGTTAAAACCTTACGCCAAAAATAAAAACCCAGTGGGAAAAATAAAAACATGACGAAGGAAAGAGTACAACGCACCAGTTACTTTGCAATACAGAGACTTTTCCTTTAGTCTAATATTCTCTCAGATTCGTACATTAATCATGAGATTTAGGAAAACAAAATGGTATATAAATTATTGCCTCACTAAAACCTTACACCAAGGAACAAAACCCATTGGGAAAAATAAAACCTTGGGTGAAGGAAAGAGCACAACATACCAATACTACATATATAGTAGACTCCCCCTTTTGTCTACCACTCCCCCTGATTTGTACATCAATCAAGGGAGTTTGGAAAGTCTCAGTATTCCAATACTTTCTATATGTTTCCCAAATATGATTTTAGTTAATGATTTGGTAACCAAGTATGTCATATTCTCCTCGCAATTTGCTTGATTCACTTGAATATAGAGGAGAGTTTGTTGTTGCTGATTGTATATAAACTTAAAGCATAATTTGCTTTGTGTTATCACAGTGTACTTTCATTTCTTTGATACATGATGCATTATTTCCATATATGCAGGTAGGGTATTGAATGAATTCAAAACACTAGCTCCTCTAATATGGGTAATAATAGTCCTTAATCATGTACACTATTGAATAATCTCATGTAGAGTAATATTCTTGAAATAGTTTGAAGAGGTAGCTATAATGATTTGCCTAATTTACTTCCAAGCAATAGGCATGTTCCCTATGATATTTCCTTATCCAATTTCGGAATGACCTTTCTATGAGACATCTAAGTAGTTAATATCAGCAAAAACATACTAAAACACTATTTGATATTCTTTCTATTAGGGTTGGTACTTTTGCCGCTCACATTCAAAGTAAGTATTGAAGTTCCATTATCAATCCCATTTTTCTATTTGTAAGGGAAGTATAAGCCCGCATCAGTGGTTCCAAAATATTAATTTGATATCATTCCAATGATGTTGCGTTGGCGCTGAGCTAAATCTAGCTAACGAGTTCATTGAGAAATGCAATATATGGTCAAGTGTATTATACTAAATACAATAATGCGCCTATTGTACATATATAGGGAATTCCAGCTCCCAATACCTCTTCGTCATATTCCTTTAGACGAAATGGATCTTTCCTTTTATCCAACACTTCGACCGATCATGGGAGTGCTAGCCGGATACGCTTTTTCCATATTAAATCGCCTGATTATTTTCTAGACATATGTGGTCGGTGAATTATTATCACAAACTTGGTGTCCTAGATTGAATAAATACATAAAACCAAGTTTTTCCAAGATCTTTTATCTCAAGTTCATGAAACAATTACAGTTTCTCTTATTTCATTAAGAGTATCTATATTGTTCATTACATCGACATATAAAGTTATGATTGAACATCTAGAACTCGTTTTCTTTATAAATACGCATGGACACAGTTCATCGTTCTTATATCCCTTCCCAATTAAGTATTCACTTAAGCAGGTATCCATATCCGCCTATGATTGCTTTAATATATAAAATGAGTGTTCCAATTTCATTGCAAACACATTTTGTGGTTTCTGGTAATATAATGTCATCAAACACTTTTATATATCTCTTAATCTAGATCCCCATAGAGATATGTAAAACCACATCCATGAGCTGCATTTCCCATCCTTCGGAAATTACTATGTTAATTAGTTAGTAGAACGTTATAACGTCCATCACGAGAGAGCAAGTCTTCTCATCATCAATCCAAGGCGTTGTGAGAAACCTTGCGCCAAAGGAGAGCCTTATACATCATGACTTAATTATTCTCATTACGCTTTTATGACAAATTAATTATCTATGTCCTACAGGCTTTACACTTGGTGGGTTAGTACTACCAGACCAAATACCTGTGTATTTGTCAAATGTAATTATCCTGGATTGCTTCTATTAGGTCAATTTGCTCTTTGTTGACATTTTTCAACTGAGCATGGTTCGATGTCATAATGCTCTATCATCTCACGAGCAACAATATATCTGAATATCATCAATGAGTATGTACGATCTGTCCATCTACTCGTATGCACTTTCATAATTCATTTGAGATTTATTTAATCTCTGGAATCAAATGTTAACTTCGGAGCGTCCTCCAGTAATGATTCATAGACATAGTTTTAATCAGAGATAATCTCATGAGAGGTTTATGTATTGATGATAAATGGTTGTGTCTTACTCTTCTTTTCCTTTAGATGAGTGTCTATCGAACCAAGTAGCCTCCCCCATTTCCTTTTGGGAGCCACGACCTCAACCACACCTCCACCATGTGTGATTGCAACGCTCTTTCCAACGGCGTTGTGCCCTTGTTTGGGGACTTTTAACCTTGAGGGTATATTTGCAGCTGGTATATGTGATCTTGTCACTTCTATAATAACATTAACCGTATCAGGTATCGAGTCTGATTCGTTTGACTGCAACTTTACATTGTGAAGTTTGGGGATCAAAATGAGACATAATGGGAATATTCTATGACACTTCCAGTCGTTCCCATGGAAAATCCTTTTTCCATCTCCCCCTAACGACGGGAAGAATGTCTCATTAAAGTGACAAACTCCCTAATCTAGCGATAAAGAGATCACCCGTCAAGGATTCTAATTAGCGGATAACTGTTGGGGATTCATATCCAACTAAATCGTTTTTAAGGACCCATTTGGGTGCGCTGTGGGGCGCAATTGACACATATATACTACACAACCAAACATGCGTAAATATAAAATATCAGACTTATATCCAGTTACCAACTGGTACGCATGATACTGGTTGGCTAGTAGTGGGTCTAAAAATAAACGAGTAAGGCTGCATGTAATATTTGCATAACCCCATGCAAATGTGGGTAAATTGGTGCGCATAACCAATGCCCTATAAATCATCTATATTCTTTTGATGACAACTTTTATGAGACCATTTTATATGTACACATGGGGTATAGGAAACTCTACATTGATCTGAATATATATATGCAATAATTATCAATTCCTTATGATGTAAATTCTCTAGCATTCCAAGTCATGTAGACTTGATGAGATAGTTAGGGTGGTGAGCCCTTGAATGTGTAACTAGTGCTAGAGTGCAGCATCTTATGCGGACAATAATACGACGTGCGTTCATCGTGTCGAAACCAAAACCATAAAATACTTCAATGGCCCGCACTCTGGTTGTTTATGTCCATTACCTTGTATTCGTTGTAAGAATGGAATATTTTTGTATTACCTTTAGGATGGTCTCATTCTTGTCTTAGCTACGAATTAAGGTATACACTAGTTTTAGGTATGACATATTATGATAGCGGTGTTGCTTCTTGTGCTGCAGAAGTCAACAATTGTAATTTGGTTAATTGTTTCAGTTTTCCTTTCACTCGAAAGATAACGTGTTTATATGTATTTTTCAATACAAGGATCATTATGTCATAACCATGGTGTCCCACAAGGTCGTACCGAAACATATATGTGTAATTGTCCCAAAGTTCTTTATTGGTGACATAATATGATTTGATGACCTAGGTAATTCACTAGTGTGACACATTTATTTTCTCTAATATATGTTCCTTTCATATCATTAGAGTTGATGTACATATATACCAATTTCCATTCTTATATTATGATTTCCAATTGATACGAATATCTTAACAAGGTTCTCATTAATATATTACTTTAGTGACTATTAATTCTATGTCGGAGGCAATAAAGAGGTGACAGTTCATCGTCTATGAACTTGCTTTGAGGTTTTATAGGCTATTAATTCAATTAATATTAGTCTATCTTCTAAGATTGTGTGAGATTTCCCACAAAAACACTCAAGTTCTCATCGATACATTTCAACATTGAACGGAGAATATTGAGAGTTTTATATTTGTAATTTTAATGTATTTCTTTACATTTATAATAGTTAAATATTTGGTTTTTCATCAGTAAATGAAATTAATGTAATCCTTAAAATAAACTTATGCTCAATCAATCTTAAATTAATCTAATATAGTTCATTTCCAACTTGTTTTCTTTTTTGATATGGGCGATTATTAACACTTTTCCAAGAATTGGAAAACCCTTTTCCACTCTTGTCATGACCCTTACCCTTTCCATGGTTTTCTCCATGGGGTGAATAGAGGTCACCTATGTGAAATTGTTTTTAACTCACTGTCCTTTGGAGTTGTTTCCACCTCCAACACTTTCATTATTAACCACGGGAATTTTCTGTGTCCCAACATGGTTAGTATTGTTATCTGAAATAACATTATTATAATCTCTCAACCACTTGCTGTAGGTTGATGAATTTGTCTAAATGTTACATTTCAACTTATATTGGTTAATTAATATTTACTGATATATGAAAGGTGGGAATCATGTCATCTTTTATGAGTTCCTAGCTATGAAGATTGAGTTGCATTTGAGACACAACATTTCTTTGTTGAAATCAGTCACCTTCTTGTAAGCGAGTGGATTTCATTGCACTGTATGATATGTTTGGGAAGTGCATAGTAATGAATACTCCCTATTTCCTTATCAGGGCGTCTCGTTGTTCTTTAATTTGGGGATTCTAGTTAATGATATTTTCTATGAAGGTTGTGACTAATGTTTCGTCTCAAAAATCTCAAGGCATTTACTTGTACCTTAACAATTGATTTTTAGGGTCAATAGATTTTGATGGTTTTTTATATATATTTGCTTGTATTTTATGAACCTATCTTATGGTACTCAAGTTCTTCTGAGTCCAATATGTTGTGTATAATGGATAATATATTATTTTCTAAAATAATGAATCATGGTTAATAATCATTATATTGTGCATGAAAATTCACTATCATAATATATTGGATTTTTGCATATTTACATTTTGTTGATAGTACGTCATCAATATTTCAATATTCGAAAATAGATCGCAAAGACACTTTTGGATTTCCAGGTAGGAGGGGAATCACGTGGATTACTTAAGTCCCTTCAACCTTAGGGCTATTTACGCCCGTTTGACAAAATCTTTCAGTGTTTATGCAAATTATTTCGTTTCATGAAATATATAAATAATATTATTAATTTTGTGTATTTCTGGCATGAGGCCAAACTATGAGGTAAAATTTAAAATTTTGGGAGCTTTTGGCAAGAGGCGAAAAGATATGAAAATTTTGGGATATTGATATGTTTTAAACATTTATTTTGTTGATAATGTTGTATCGATATTTCAATATCCGAAAATAAATCGTAGATACACTTTTGGATTTCCAGGTAGTAGGGGAATCACATGGATTACTTAAGTCCCTACAACCTTAGGGCTGGTTACACCCGTTTGACAAAATCTTTCGATGTTTGCGATTATTTTGTTTCATGAAATACATGAATAACATTAATAATTTGTAGATTTTGGCATGAGGCCAAAATGTGAGGTGAGTTACAAAAATTAAACTATGAATTACGATTTTGTAAGCTTTTAGCAGGAGGCCAAAAGATATGATAATTTTGGAAGCTTTTGGCAAGAGTCCAAAAGATACATGGATTTAATTTTAATTTAATTTAATTTTAATTTTAGGATGAAATGATTATTATAATTTCAATCTCTGGTTTTAATAATTAAGATTAATATTATTCGATAGGGATTTTAATGAGTAATTTTGGTAATAGGCCAAGTATAATAATATGGGGTTGGAAGTGTGACTTCCAAAAGTTATTATAAAAATTATAAGTAGAGACTTATAATTAAGATGTATTTGGTAAGATAAGCATTTAAATATTATATGTGTGAATGGTAATTAGTTCAAAAGAAAAACTAAAGGCATAATTAAATTAATACACAATTGAAGATTATAATCAGACGAATAGATAATAAAACTAGGTAAAAAATAATAATAAAACCAAAAATAACGTAGAATACACCAATAATATATATCTATAAATAAGATAAATAAGCAATTTTAATAAAAAAAACGTTTACAAAATTTCAAAGAAATTCGACTATAGTTTAGTTGGTTTAATAAAATATATCGTTTATTGGTTAAAAAAAAATACAAGACTGTATATGAATGTATTTATTTTAAATATTCAAAATGAAATATGAGACTGTTATAACTCCATCCATTTAATTGGCAAAATGAAATTATGATCATGTTAATAACGAGTATCAATAATCAATATTGTATATAAAAGCTTACTTGATGAATGAATTGGTTGGTGAATTTGAAGACGCGAAATCGATCCGTGAATTATTGGTTGAGCGTACGTGTTGATAACGTGTTGCAGAATAATCAATATAGAGAGAATCAAGAAGCATCTTTCTCATTAGTCAATAACCTTTAAATAGGGGACGAGTTACAAAGAGATAACTATAAGAAACCTAACACTAATCTAACTCTAAATGTCTATCTCTATCTCTATACATCTTTATCTTTTATCTTTATCATTATCGTCATATCCTTTAGACGATGGCACACTTATCCTTCAACATTATCATCATTTTTTGTTCAATAAGATCGATATTTGGTCAAATTTTGAGAGAGAAATCGGAGGTCGAAGTTTGGGGTCAAAAAGCTCCGTTTAATGGTGATTAGAGTTAAAATACTTAAAACAAGTTCGAGTTCTTTATATGGTTATTTTCGTTTTTAAGTCCTCTATCGAACCTTGGTAGCCTTATGCCTCGGAAATTAGTTTTGATTGTTCGATTTTCAGTTTTTTACTGATTTTCGAGTGGGTTTAAGACCCCAACATCAAATTAGGGTATGTGACTTAATACTTGATGGTTTTCGTTGATTCTTGTTTCTATAGTTGAGGGAAATCATTTTCTATAGTTTTAGCAAAAAGAATCAACGAAAACGGACTAGAAACGGGGCAAAACGGCTTGAGAAAGACGCTGCCGGCAGCAACTCCTAAAATAGGTTAGAAAACACTGATTGGGTCGGATCCGGTGCAGTCCACGGGTCTGGTCTTGGCCTGGATCAGATCGGTATGAGCCTGATGCCTTGGGCTTTGCTCTTGTTATTATATGGGCCATCAGATTCACTTAAATAGGAGCCCAATTTTATATTGGGTATTTATTTCTATTTTGTGCTTTTTAGAGATATCAGATTTATTTATAGAGGGCCGTTATTATACAACCCATTGTATACTTACAACCTTTACAACCAAATCAAGAGCGTCCATTTAATCATCAATGTTTATGATTGAATCGGTCGTAACTACCTTTGGATAAGATCAAATGGGGATATTTGAGACGTTAAGAGACTCGATTTTGGAGTTTGACTTTAGGTCGGGTTGGGTTTGACCATTGTTGACTTTTGTTAACTTTTGGAGAAATTAAGTCATTAATTAGACATGGTGGTATGAAATGTGTAGGTCTTCAGTGAAGAGCTATCAGTAGCAGATCTACACACAATCAGATGAGCTTCATGAGATTTCACTAGGATACCTACATACGTACAAATTTATTTTCAGCATTATATGATTTGTACGGTGATGTTTAGGTATGCATGATGTTTCCGTTTACATATATGATCCAATATAATTTACATGCATGTTATTTTATGACTAGTTGCATGTTATGTGTTTATTTTTTTTTCCAAATAACTCTAGCATGTTATCTAATATGAAAGTTGTATGGTTGATGTTAGCGAATGGACATTTGACTAATAA
The DNA here is from genome assembly GCA_036898165.1 of Silybum marianum. Taxonomy (NCBI): domain Eukaryota; kingdom Viridiplantae; phylum Streptophyta; class Magnoliopsida; order Asterales; family Asteraceae; genus Silybum; species Silybum marianum. The sequence continues at coordinate 4,154,699 of CM072540.1, read as the reverse complement.
GTCACATGACAAGTGGCACAATCCCGTAATGGGTGTCTAGACAAGTGCAGGTCGGACAACCCATGGAATGCCAATGACCAAATGATCCAAACTCGAGCAGTTAGTTTATGAGATCTCTTTTATTTCAGTTTTGCATGTTTTTAGAAAATGCACACTATTTGGTACATAGTTTCCAAGTTGATATGTATTATGTGAAATGATTTTATTCACGCAAACCATGAATTTACTAAACTTTATAAGCTGATTATAGTATACATCTCAGAGACAGGAGGTTTCAGGTTGGACAAAGGAATAGGGCACACATAGATACTTGCCTAGTCCATTTAAGTTAAATATTTATATTCAGATATATATGATGGATAACTTTTGTTACGCAATCGGGTATGGGACGGATTAGCATGTAAGTTACATATTTATCTTAAGGGAAAAATTCATATATGTCCTTAAAAACTTGTAATATTACATGTATATCCTTGTAAAATTTCAAATTACGTGTATCTCCTTCTAAACTTGAAAAACTCACGTATATATCCTTCTCCTAAATTTAATTATTATTAAACATTTTAAAAATAAAAATAATTATCTCTAAATTAAATTTATTTTCTATATTACTTAACAACCCTTCTAAATTTATGAAATTAACCATAAAAACCCATAGTACCGTCACCTTCTCTGGCGACCCTCCGAACATCTTCTCCGAAAATGCTCCGGATCCTCTGTTTTCCACTTGACATCATAAAGTGTCTCATCTGCCACTCCCACCACACTCTCCCTCTAATCCATTCAAAACTTTTCTTCACTCTGTTCATACCACCATCGCCGTTTTCACTCGCAGCAACAACCTATCAATCTCCATCTAAATCGAATTCTATTGCAAATGTGATTCACACCCACTCTATCCTGCTTCATATTTACTGAAAATTGAAAATTGTGCTTAATTCACTGCTACAAACCTAGCAATGGAAGCTATCGACAAACATCGATACAGAGGCCATAGAGATAATCCATGTTTCTCATCGACTTTACTTGATATGATCTACGGATCAATTGATGAAATAGATGATAAGAATTGGTGGTTTATAGGAGAACCATGAGGAAACGACAGAGCAATGATGGTTGTTTCCAAGTAGATAAACAAAAAAAATTGGAAGTACAGGACGAAATGGTGGAACGAAGATTACTAGTGGTTCGTCGGAAATCAGCTGCCAGTTGTGAAGTTCGTAAAGACGAAATCGAGAGCTATGAAAACGATTTGCAAATGAAAGGAAAGTTCATGAAGGCGAAATCGAGAGCTATGAAGATCTACGTTACCTGAAGAAAGGAAAACAACCTATTTCACCTGGTGGTGGATTAGCAACTTTTTTTATTTCACTTTTCACCTGGAAAGAAATCGACGATTTCATCCTCATGTACTGGAATTCACGATGAACTGATAATTCTTTCAAATCGGAAGTCAAAATTAGCGAATGAATTCATCAACAACTTCGTTTTCATGATCATGTTTGAGAAAAAGAAAGTTGCGAGCTATGCAAGTTCACATTTTCATGATCATGTTTGACGAGAAGAAAGTTGAATATGTATTTGATGCAATTTAAATCAATACCAAAAACGACGAAGATTATGATGACGATGAAGCTGCGAGCTATGGAAGTTCAGATTTGTTTGAACTGGATCATCTTTCTGCTATCGGAAACGATCTGTGTATGGAAGAGTTGCTGTTGTATGAAATAACTAGCATTGATGCAAATCGAGCTATTGCTAATGGTCTTCTTGAAGGAATCAGAATAATGATCATTAGTGTAAAGCAAAAATGAAGGTTGATTTAGAAAATAAGGGTAGTTAAGTAATTTAGAAATTAGAGATAATTATTTGTATTTTTAAAATGTTTATAATAATTAAATTAGGGAGAAGAATATATATGTGAGTTTTTCAGGTTTAGAAAGATATACACGGAATTTGAAATTTTACTACGATATATACGTAATATTACCAGTTTTTTAGGACGTATATGAAATTTTCCCTCGTTTTAGAGTTTCCATGGTCATTCCTACAAAACAGAGTCTCATACAAAATTTGGATGTGTTTTTTGGACCGCTTATTGTTGTTAGATTTCTGCAACCCTTTAAAATCAATACTGAAAATAAACCTTGGCGTAAGTATACACTGTAGTCTACTTTTATATCGAACAAGTAATAATGGTACAACTACTGAATATCGTTTCCACAGAGATGGTATTAAAGTTCGAGCAATAAAAATCCCGGTTTTTAACAAACTAATTTCAGATGGGAAAATCGAGAAGTTTTGTTTTATCTAGAATGGTTGATTTGATTGGGGTGCAAGGATTAGTCAAAACAGAGTTAAGTAGTTGGATTAAAAGATAGAGGCTCCTTCAAGTGTTAACTCAATTATTTGTGTTAACCGTGTTAACCCGTCGTTCACTGGTGAACACCATGCTCGTTCACTAGTGAACACGATGCTCGTATACTGACGAATGGTGTTCACCAGTGAACGAGCATTCATGTATGAAACCATCCGTTCACTGATGAATGGTGTTTCACCAGTGAACGAGCATGGTGTTCACCAGTGAACGATGGGTTAACACGGTTAACACAAATTATTGGGTTAACACTTGAAGGGGCCTCTAAAAGGATATTATGTAGAAATGATCGTCATCTCAGAAAATTAATACTTTTTGTAACCTTATTTAAGGTTAACCCATTTAGATGCCCATAGTTAGTTGTCAGTTAACTTTAGGGGCATTTCCATGGAATATTAAAGATCCAATTGCAACAACTTAAAGATTATTTCTATATAGTTGAAACACTTTTTTACCCTCTTACTGATCTCCAATTCTTGACTTTTACCTCACACCCCAAGCTAAGGTTTTTAGCCTTTTCATGTTTTGGGTTTTCATTTACAAAAGATTTGAGGAAATGATTTTGTAAATAACGGAGATGGAAAAGACAACAAACGTTAGTAAGCATGAAATATAAGAGAGATACTTAACAGAATTAAATAGCAATTTATAAAGCAAGTAAATTAAAACTAGCTGGAATCAAAGCAAATAAATGACAAGAATAATAAAACAAATGATAAAAAAGCATGTAAATGAAAGCTATAATGAGGACAAGTTTACAAAATGCAATCTTGAGAGTAACCAAGAAGATGAAGATTAACACACAAGAACTTGAAACCTCTTATATAAAAACCAAGATCACTTAATGTGTAAGACTTCCATTAATCTAACTTGGAAAACCTTTCTGCGGATTGTAAGAGAACAAAAGTGTGCCATAAGAGAACAAACTAACTAATATGAGGAATGACTTTTACCAATCATAGAATGATTGGCACAAAAGTGGATAATCTCCAATTCACCCCTAACCTCCTATTTATAAAAGGTCTTAATGGATAAGGCCCCTAAACAAGACCAACTTGCCATCCATAAAATAAGGGCCAAGCCCAACTAGTTACTATCTATTACAAATATGAAATAGCCCAAAATCAAATGCTAAGAGTTTAATCCAAGATGAGATATAGGTTTGACCCAAAAATGTAAATTACAAAAGAGATTTTCCCACACATATGGGGGTTTTCGGCCCATTGCAGCTGCTCCGTCCCAGTCGTTGGTCAACTTCGTCATCCCGGTGCTCGTTAAAATACAGTTGGCTACATACATATGTTACTGAAAAAGAACACGAATGAAAAACATGAGTAATGGTACTTAATGTGACAAATTATGGCAAAAAAACTCAAGTTTTCTTATTTACTAGGCACAATATTAAAAAGCTAAAAATTAACCTTATTAACTAAAGACATTACTCAAAAAAGACTAAAAAGGACTTCAAATAATACTAAAGTGGACAAATACGGTTAATAAATTATCCGTGTCATTTGTATTTGAGTTGAAGATGTTGTATGTGAAGGGTGGTCTTACCTACGATGTTTATCATAATATTAATTTCACTATGTGAGTCATAACTGTGAATAGTCAACGACTTTCCTCCTTACCCAATGTTATCTAGTTGGAGAGCACATGGAAAGTTGGATTGCATAGATTACATGAGTATGTTGGATCGTTTCATCAGCAAAATGAAAGAAAGCCAAGTTGGTTTGACTGTCTTGGAAAATATTTTCCTCTAACACATCCCTTCCAATGAGATTTAATTCTCGAACTAATGTATCATCTACTCCACCGCTGAAATTAACTAGTGAATAAACTAGGTGCAAGTTCATCACCTTCCAACTGATTATGGATGTAAATTAATTTGTTGGTTTCAGTGTAATCCATAATTGGTTATAAAGAAGCATCTTTTGAGAGTTGTCATATTGCCGCTTTTAGATGTAATGCACATTGAAAAGAATGCTTTTGAGGATATAACACCCCCATAAACACGTTGAAAATGAAGTGCAATTTGAAGGTAAGGTTGGATGTTAAGCAATCGAACGGAGTTACATACTACCAATGTAAGAAATATGTGTCCATGAAGCCAAAAGCTCATATATTTTGACCAAGCCTCAAGAGAAGAAAGTCTATGAGGGATTGAAGAAACTAAAGTTTCCTGATGAGTATGCTTAAAAACATAGGGGGTGTGTAAATTTTGAAAATGGCATCGTTTATAAGTTTAAATATAATGATTGTCATGTGTTCATGCAACAACTGATCCCTATTATCTTAAGAGGGATGATACCAAATCAAATATGGGATGCGGTTACAGAAGTGTACACATTCTCAATATGTTCAATGGTGTTGGATATCGATGACGTGATCCAATTGAAAAACGAATTGTTGACACCATTTTCAAGTTTGAAAAGGTCTTTTGCACTAAATTCTTTGATTCATTGGAACACCTTTTGACTCATTTGACAAGAGATGCTATTCTCAGTGGTCCAGTGCAATATAGATGGATGTATCTCAACCATTAGCTTAAAATTTCTATTTCCAAGTCTTTTTTTTTTCACTAATTATGATAACCATGGGAAAAATCAAATATCCTAATTTAATTCCTCTTTTTTCTATAACCGTTTTTTGGATATTGTTAATAATCGATTTTTATCCAATTTTTCACTTTGAAATCATTGGTGATTTTACAATTTACAATTCGAAATCAATCTCATTTGCCAAAATCTCATGTGTGAACACGAATATTAATGTTTTTTCATTAGTTCATATGTGAACATGCAAACCCTAACATAGACTCACATTTGAATTCTAACATAGATTGACATGTAGTGGCGGATGGCTTACGGGGCCTATAGGGGCCAAGGCCCTGCGCTTTTGTGTGTTTTATGTCGGTTGAGTTTGTAGAACAATGGTATTTTACTTAAAATTTTATTTAGGTCCCTTCCCCATTAAACTCTAGACTTCACTCATCATCCAACAAAGAGTAGACGCGGCCATTTCATAGGAACACCTCATATGATCAAAATGCCAAGCGTTTTAATTTTTAAACACTTTCAACTTAGCATGTAAGAGCCTATATGCCTAGGAGCCCCTATCTCCTAAAACTAGCACAACTTTCAAGTTGCCTCCAAAATTCATATTGAGAATTGAGATTGCTTTATTGCATTTATTTGTGGTTTACTAATTTAGTCACTAAAATTTGAGGGTTGCTAAATTTTATTTAGTGATATTATTTGTTAATCATTGCTCTTATTTTACGATTGAAATTGTAGATCAAATCATTGCTCTTATTTTACGATTGAAATTGTAGATCAAAATAAAAAAAATCAAAATTATGTTATATGTTTATAAGTCATACAATCAAAATATAAAAATTATCGAGTTTAAACCAATACACGAGTTAATCAATCTTGAATAGTTGAATTCGAACCCATACAAAGTCTATAGAACTTGTAATTTAGGTATAATGTTCAATTAAAACTTGGTAACCAACACCCAGGTCAAACATTGGAAGAATATTCGCACTCAAGCCCTACCTTGAAATAATTATTAGAGATCCTGCTCGAGTTCGAACATTGAAATAGTTATCAAGATCTTAATTGTCTACATGATTTATTTGTTTGCCTTAAATTTGATGTAGTCAATTACCCTAAATTTGATATTAGTCTAATCTAATACTTATATTGTTATCATCTTATTAAGTTGTTCAATTTTATATATTGTTTTTATTAATGTTGATATCGTTTAATTGCTTTCATGATTTATTTGATTTGTGTACGTGATATATTTATTTGTTTTGAGTTTTTATATTAGTCCTTACCAAAAAACGAAAATTCTTTCGAAAAAAAAATCCAAAAAACCAAAAAAGTCCCTCAAAATGATATAAAAATCTTCAAAATTCCTTTGAAGTCAACCAAGAATGTTAAAGAAAAATCCATTGAAATCAATCAAAAACCCGAAAAAGATCCCCCGAAAGCGGAATTCGGCTAAAAACAAATCGAACGACTTTTTGGACACTTGCTCCACTTTGAAGGTGCACCCACTCAACAAAAACTATGTGTCCATCACTGCTCGACTCGACTCCTTTCAACCTCCTAGGTTAAAAGTCTTGTGTCCTGCCTCTGTTGACACGTGAATCTTAATCATAACGTGTACGTGAATCAGTTTAAAATTTATAATCGAAATTTTGTATTAGTTTAAAATTCATTTATGAACACATGAATTATAACATAGATTCACATGCGAATTTTAATTATAACTTGTATATGAGTCAATTTACAAGAATAAGTTTAAGATTCATATGTGATTTATATATATATATATAGGTGGAGGTTCAAACGAGAACACCTCCATTTTACGAGAACGCGAGAACACCCTTATCACATGTGATAATACTCGTGAGGAGACTCGGTGGTGTGCGGACGACCTGTGCAGACGACTTAGGTCGCACCAAAGGTCATCTATGTCTATCACATGTGATGACCTTGATCCAAGAACACCCTTATCACATGTGATAGTACATGTGATAGAGCTTAGTGGTGTAACGCCGATTTAGCCCGCAATCTAGATCGCGTCAAAAGTCGTTCTTATCCCTGATTTAGTATCACATTTGTATCATATGGGATGGAATAATAGTATCACGTGCGATTGTCTATAGCAAAAGGGTGTTCTTGCGTTCTCGTAAAATGAAGGTGTTCTCGTTTGAAATCTTCCGTATATATATATATATGTATGTATTGGGGAGATTTCAAATACAAACAAACCAATTCTTACAAACCGTGTGATTCATTGTTTAATTGAATAATATTTTTTTCTTGAAAGTGTTTAACATGATGAAATTACTTCATATAATTCTTTTTTGTTCATGAAATTGTTTTATGTATTTTTGTTTCATCATGAAATTGAAATCGTTTCATGTATTTCTCATTTTGATGAAATTTGTTTCATATATTATTGACTAATCAACCCTCATGTATTCTTAATTAAAAAATTTCATATATTATTGACTAATCAACCCTTATAATTAAAAAAATAATTGATTGAATGAAGTTTGTATGGTTTGTACGAATTAATTGGTTTATATTTAAAATTTCCCACACACACATATATATAGAGGCCCCTTCTTGTGTTAACCTAAGTATTTGTGTTAACCATGTTAACCCAATCTAGACCATACAATCAATAGTTCAACGGTTTAAAAAGAATGTGGCATAATTGTAAATAAGTTAAAAGTGTAAAACGTGGAGAAAAATTAAAGAAAGCCCAAACACAAGTGAACAAAGGGGTAAATTGTCATTTTGCATTAATAGATATTTTAAGAAAAAAATCTTGTTTCCATCTTTTTCGAAACTGAAAGACGAGAGGGCGCGGGTTCAACGGGATTCCATCGAGCGACAATTTGGGAGTCGATTTCATCAGCCGATTTTTGGGGTTTTTGTTGATGTCGACGAATATGGATGAAGAAGGTGAAATCTCGGCGCCAAATTGAGAAAAAGGGGTAAAATTTCGAGCTTTTTCATCCGATTCATAGCGGGAAATTTCGAAAAATTTCTAAGGTTTCTTGTGTTATAATCAATTGGTATATAAGGATTCTGTTGTGTTCATCATAGTTCGTAAACCAAGCGAGATAATAACAAAGAAATCATTATCGAACTACAAAAACACGATGGATACGGCTTTGGATGTTGAAGCCGAAAACTATAGAGTTGAAAAGGCTAAAAAAATAAAGAATTGAAACTGAAGATCAAGTTGAAGAAAGCTCAAGAAAGAAAAGGAAAAAAGGTATTCAATGTTCATCCCTTAAATGTATGATTTGTTTATTTTGGAACTATATGATATGTTTTTTTTTGGTTTCAGATGTGAACAAAAATGTCACTATAGTTGATGAAATTCTGTTGAAGGATAAGAATAATACTGATGAAGCTATTCTTTACTGAGATTTACTTTCATGCCGTGTGTGTTCATAGTGTTAACCTTGCATTATTAAAAAAAGTATTTCTGTCTAAGCGTAATGTGTGGATTTTTCACTATTGAACAAGTTATCTACATGAATGTATAATATGATTTTGTTCAATGATGAAGAAAATTGTTAGTGTTATTAAAAAGTTCACTGATCAACAAATTGTTTGTTACAAAAAATGTATATTTCTTAAATAGTGCACAGATGAACAACATATTTGGTTAAGATTGTGGGAAAAAATTGTTTACTTCATTAGTAAACAATATGTTTGTTTATAATGTAAGTGATATGTTATACCTTCAAACACAAAAAGTAAAGGTAGATGACTATTTAATTGTGTTTTACTGAACAAGTAATGAGTTTGCCAAAAGTCTACCATGTTCATAATATTAAATGGTTGAAATGAATTGTAAAGTGTTTGTTTTGAATAATAGTTTGTTCTAAATATATAATTAGTGTAATATGTTTAGGTAATTTATAACACGTTATAAATTTATAATCAGTGAACATTTATTTACTTCTAATTTTTTCATTACCGCATGTGAAGTGATGCAAGATACAATTAATACGGACGGGCATGTTGATGAACAATGGATAGATAGGCCTATTGAAATCACTTCAACTCAGGAAGGTATGTATCTTATTTTAGGATAGTTATAAATAATTTGCAAGTATAATATATTTTAACATTGGTTATGTGTTACAATGTTTTCAGTTGCAAATACAATTCAAATGGTCATTAAAGAGACCATTTAACTAGGTGGGACACCATTCATTAGACGCGATTGGGGTAATTATACTTGTCCATGTGTGTATGTATGTTACTTTCATGAACGTTATTGATAAAGTTTATAAATATGAGTAACGTTGTTGGTGTTTTCTTGTTTAGGTAAAGAGAAGAAAACAAATAAGTGTGTTCCGGAAAAATTAAAGTTCAATGAACCAAAAACAAAAAAGCAAAAAGTGGGAGGTTCGGCCAAAGCTTGCTTAAAGGGCAAAGGTATTGAACAAAAAATAAAAGTTAACGTGTTCATAAGTGAATCTGATTTATTTTCATGAGTAAGCTCATAATTGATTGTGTTGATTAATGAATCTATACATGATAATTGAACGAATTCGTAAGTGAAAAAATCATATATGAATTAGGTCATATATGGATTCATAAGTGAATAAGATCATATACTCAATTTTTTGGCATAATGCAATCTGTTCACCTATGAAAAAGTAATCAAAACAGTAAAAATTAGTTGTATTTATTTAATATGAGATAATTTTTATTCATGAATTTATTTATAATTATTGTTTTTTACACTAAATTGTTGAGTGTGTCAAACTAGGTAAAGTATGTGATGAAATGAACACTGAGGAAACGAGGGTTGAAATTGTTGCAGAAGATAACGGTACGTTAAAATATTAGTTTTCTAACTCAACGTATAGTATTTGTTTGTTTATATAAGCCTAATTAAAAACCAATCATTGGTTTTACACAGGTATGAGTTTTGACAGTGACTTCCAGCCCAACGACCCAGAAAATGTGAAACGGACGTCTGGTGAATCATCTAAATCAGGAAGGACATAAACTAAAAAAGAACCAACCGGTTTGAAAACAAGAGCTTCACCTAAAACATTGTGTGAGACGATAAGAGGTTTGAACGAAAAACAACGAAATTAGGTGGTCGATATGGGTTTTGAATGCTTTCTAGGAATGACTACAGGTGGGATTCCAACCAAGATAGGGTACTATGTCGTAGATAACTTTGACCCGAACAACATGATCTTAAAAGTTAGAAATGGTGGCATACCTACAACAGTTGACTCAATTCATTGTATAACTGGGTTACCAACGGGAGGGTCGGATTTGATGAAAATTGAACAGGCACAAGACGTTGAAGTGATAACAGATATATGGAAAAAGCAGTTTACTAAGGATAGGGTGAGCCGCAGGATATAATGCATCTGATTAAGGATAGGGGAGATCATGAGGTTTTGTTTAAACTAAATTTTTTGGTGATGGTTGTGAATGCCCCGGGTGAGTGCAGTAAGGTAGGATGTTGTGATGTAGAATTTCTTTCTCAGATAAGAAGTGTAGATATGTTAAGAAAAGTTGATTGGTGCAAATATATATACGATTGTTTGGGGAGAAGCAAATGTAAGTGGAAGAGAGACTGTTCGACAACGTACTACTGTGGGCCCGATAACTTACTTAACGGTAATCTGTTTGTTATTATTTATCGTTATTATTTTGATTGAAATTGTTATATTACAACTTGTTCACTATATTTATGTTGGAAATACGTATAATTGTATCAACTTTGCACCTTCTTTATGTGGAGTCCACAATGTGCCAGGGAATGTGTATTGCAAGAAGCACGAGCCCAATTAAAAGGTGGACGTCGGACATGTTACGACAACAACAAGATCTTGAGATACAAAACGGAGGACTTGGGATGGTAACATTAAGAACAACAAATGATGCGGGATCAAGCGGTTCTATAGGAGAACAAGGAAACAAAGAACAATCAAGGGAGAAGACAAAGGAGGTTAACACATTTTTTAAAACATTTTGATGAATAAAATTAGAAACGAACACCACTTCTTTCGAAAACTTACGTTTGTAACTTATTTGCAAGAATATCTCGATATGTTCGACAACAAGATAATGGACTATGTTGCATCAATATGGGAGACGAATACAAAATTGGAAGAATGCTTGAAAAACTTCCCCGGAGACAAAGACTTTGAAAAGGTAAAAAAAGAACTTGCGAGCTTGTTCAAAAATAGCATTTGGGAGAAAGCGTCACATGAAGACGTTTGTGAAACTGGTGCTAACATGTCAGCAGATTTTGTTTATCTATCGATTGGTGCAACAGAGATGACCAATGTGGGTGTAACACAAACTTTGACGTCGAAAAGTAAGTCTATGTTTAATAATATTCATTTCATTTTTGAACACTGATTGATTTGATTTAATAAATATGTTGGTAATTGAATATTTTGATACGTGACAGTGTTTCATAATAATTGAATTAGTTGATACATGAATCTAATGTAATTGAAATAATCTGTTCATAAGTTACTCCATTCGTAAGTGAATCCGTTGATGAAAAGAACATCTTGCATATTTGAATTTGATTTATTTAGAAAATCAGTTAATAATTGTATCTGTTCGTAACTGAATCTGTACATAATAAGTGATTGTGTTCATAAGTGAAGCTGCTTTAAAATACTAATTTGTTCATTAATGAAACACACCATATGTGATTCTGAGTTAGTTTTATGGTTGGGTTTATTAGTGAATTAGTTCATTTGTGAATTTTTTTTACGTTATGCAAGTTGTTCCGAACTGAAAACTGTTTCGACTCTTGATTAATTTGATTTGTGAATTTGTTGACTAATTAATATTTTTTTTTACCTTACATTTGATTTGTAAATATGGTTTGAATTATTTATTCTCTTATAAATGCACTCGTGAATTCTTTCATTTGTTTTTTCAATAAAGAGTCACCAACAAAAAACGTTATTGAATCGCAAAAAGATACCATTTCCATGAGAGAAAAACAACCTGAAATCAACCGAACGCCAGTAAATTCCAAAACCAATGCGGCACCGAGCTACGATTTGGGCATAAGCCCGGATAAGACAGAACAATGTTCGAAAGGGAAGGAAAAGGTAGTAAGCAGTGACAGTGATCCGATGCGAGGTGAACAAAATCTAAATAAACGTTTGGATTCTACTGTGAAGGTTTCTTTTAAAGATCCATTTGATGTAAAGCCACTCACAGATGTCAAAAAAGATACAAAGGTTAGTTACAAACTACGATCACCTTTTATGGACAGATGGGTAAGTTTTGACGTAACTACGGAAGAACTGAGATTTCAGGAATGAGTGATTAATGGGAACGGCATTAGCACGTATGTATTATTTTCACATTTATACCTTAAAAAATTGTTTTTGTTCTTAATGATGTTTTTTCTCACGTTAGGGAGTTACTTTTTTTAATTTCGAACTCTGAATCGATGTCAAGGGCAGAAGTACAAAGTTTAGCTGATATGAAACAGGTTCACATGCATGTTATAGACAGTTGGTCGACCGTTCTAAATTATGAAGAACGGTACCGGAGTGTGCACTCTCCACGTAGATTCTTCTTTACAACTTCAATCATGGTAATAAATCTGAATCTCTATTTATTTCAAGTATTAGGTGTTGTTACGTAAAGTGAAACGAACATATTTAATATATTATGGCAATTTGTTACAGAATGATGATAAGATTTTCAACACAAGATTCGGCGAAAAAATGAGATATGATAGCTTCCGTAGAAACATGGAACTTGCGACAAGGAAGGAAACACACATTATCGGGATGAAAAATTTGGACCTTGTAAGCGATAAAAACATGTAAGCCTTTTATACATCATTTATTAATTAACACAATTAAACATACTTTCCGTTCCATTTTAAGGTCATATTCCCCGTGGTTGAACCACTGTTCTGCTACATGGTAGTCTTCAATCTGAAACAAGCATCCATTGAAGTAATAGATAGTGAGGTTCGAGATGGCACACTTGATGAACTGTATGATAACAAAATTTTTGTTCTCGTAAGTATTACATAGGTGCATTAATAAAGCTTTAATTTATGTGCATATGTATACACACAATCTTAAACGGAAAATATTATCTTATTTTAGCATTTTCCACACTATTTATATGTTGCTTACAATCAATCTTATTAAACATAAAGGTTTAATGGTGAAGCACTTGAGGGAAGTGAACCATACTTACTGGTCGGCTATAATAAGATTATGTCCAAAGAAAGTGGAACTGAAATGGCAAACTGTTGAAAACAAGATCAATGAAGGGTTGGTTCTAATGAGAAATATGGAAACTTGTATGAGAGAGGATGTGCGTCATTGGGACAGTGAAGTCAACGTTAAAAAGAAGGAGTTGCGAACGAAATATGTTACTAAACTACTCAACAGTGAAGTCAACGTTAAAAAGCTAATAGTGAAAATAGAGATCGAATGGTATTTTGCAATGAATACAAAGGTTGGGAAGAATAAATGTTGATTGGGCGAAACTTTATAGGTTATTACCGTATTTCAGTGTTTTTTTTTATATTTTGGTTTTTCTTTTTGGAATCAGTATTGTTGATTACTTTATGGATATATTTTAGGAATGTTCACTTTTTTGGTTTTTGGAATATTTTATAAATTCCTTAATGGGAAATGTTGCTTTTGTGTATATTGGGGTATTACATTAAAAAGTTATAAATGGGGAATCTGACGCATTTGTTAGAAGGATTCCCCCTCCCCCCCTGTTGTTTTTTAAAAAACTACATCCGTTGTTTTAAAATCTACATGCAACAAAAATAAAAACAAAAACTCTATATGTTCATTCATGAAATACATTATTATCAGTTCTATATTTTTAATTCTTTTTTGTAAAGGTTAATAGGTGAATCTTCTATAACATGATGGATGAAAATAAACAATGTACTTATTTTTCCCATGCATTATTTGTATGAAACTTTTATACAATGTCTTCGCACATTATCCAGTAACGTTCGGTGGTGAAACTATATATATATATATATAATGTTCATAAGTGAACTACTAAATAGTTTACATAGACTCTGATTTTTAACACAAAGGACAAGCTGATGAACAAGAAAAGTATATAGTTATAACGGGTTATTTGTTACAACATAGATCAAAATAAGGTGAAATAAATCATCATTTATAAAATACTTGATATGATTTCATTGATTTTTTACTAGTGAACATCTATATCACATACACGGTAACCGAAATAATGATGAATCTAAAACAACTTTGGTAATAACAAAATTAAATTCGATAATTATCGTTGGTTGAACAATATGCCAAATACTATAAAATGACCTTAAATAATAAATAAAATTGACAACTGCATATAACACAAAAATGATTATCCGGGGTTATTTGGACAATTGCGCGAATCATGTCTAGCTCGCTGGCCACACCTGTTGCATTTTCGTTTCTGTCATTTGCTTCGTTGTTGTATCATTTCTGATTTACTAAACAAATGCTTACCGGTATCACAACCTTTGTTTCTAACTCAATTTGGAGGTAATATATCCACATCCTCATCATCAGGAATTGCCACTCCGTGGTATTCATTTATTGCATCATCCCTTTGTTGCCTACGATCGTGGAACGGATTGTCTTTATCATATTCAGTTTGAAATCATCAATAACAACAGTAAATTTTGACATCTGTATGCTGTCGTTCCTTAAACGACTAACAAGTTCATCAACTTTTAAATAAAGTTCTCGAATCGCTTTCTCTTTTTTGGGGTCAACCTCTCCAAATCTAACTCGAGCAACTTCGACATGAATAGGAACAATTCCAATTGTCCATCGATGCATAATATATTTCTCAGGAATGAAACATTCCTTGTCGTTTATCAACACCATTAATGCATGTCGACATAATATACCATTTTGAACAAAATAAGAGCACTCACATTCGACAGAGTTCTCTTCATAGTTTCGCTCAACCTACAATACATAAGTAAAGTTCGTAATTAATAGATATGGCGTTTATAAAATCTCCTTATAAATATTTTACAACAATAAAATCTAACCTTATACTTTCCTTTCACAACTCCACGCTTGTTTTTTTAGCAAATTAGAAAAAACTTCACACCACCATCAACTTCGACTACTTCAATACAACAACACCAAAAAGCCTTATAAATCTCCTTCTGAAATTCGAAAAATATCGTTCGCGTGTAGACCTTTGAAGCATGTTTTTCGATTTGCAATTGACTAGCCATGTGTGTATATGTACTCCTCGTTACAGATTCAAGTCCACTATGATCGTTCCTTTGCTTTTCAATAGCAAAGTCATAACTGTGCATGAACTCAACAAGATTAAATTCGTACGATTCACATATGTTAAAATAGGAATTAGAACTCTCAGAACGTGTAGTGGTTTTCATAAGGCCTGACATGGGTGTGTCCTTGTAATAGGCCGGAATACATGACTTTCATATAAGACACATTTCGGTGAACCATGGATCACCCTGTAGATTAAATTTTACTATCATCTCCTCCCACTCACGCTCAAATTCCTCAGGCCCGATACGAACATTCCACAACAGCTTGTTAAGAAGTGTATTAAACTCAGGGTTTAGCTTCAACGCAGAACTCACCTATATGAACAACACATTTTTAAAAAATATTAGCGATTCTTTATGCGAAATGATGCTACTATTCATTCAAACGTACCTTGGCAGTGACTTTTTTCATGATGTGCCAAATACATAAACGATGTTTCGCTTCAGTGAACACAAGTGATACAACTTGTTTCATTGATGAACACTGGTCAAAAATAACAAAGACCAGTTGCTTGACATGACACCAAAGGAAAGCTCTAAGCACCCAAGTGTAGTTCTCGATTTTTTATCCACTTATGAAAGCAGATCCAACAACTACAAATTTCTTGTGGTTGTCAACGGACAAAAAGGGTACAAAAACCATGGCGTGCCTATAAAAAAATTATTTACATTATTGCAACAAAAATAAATTTGTATTGGAAAAACTTGTAACAAACTAATCACCTTTCTGTTCGGTATGTGTCATCGAAGGATATACAATCCCCAAACTCTTTGTAGTTAATACGTGCGATTTCGTCAGCCCAAAAAACTGCTTGCAACTCGCGTCCGTTACAAATGTATTCAAAATAATACTCTAGGCAACCTCCCTCCTCTTCGACATCAATTCAACCAACATTTTCACGTCCTTATTACCTACAGTTGCAACAACATCCCTCCTAAAGTTCTGGAAATCAACAACAATTGACCTGTCGTATTCAAACCCTCCATTCAATGCAGACATCAATTTGTGTGCTCTAGTGGGTCCTAGTTTACAGCTAAGACTATTCAATACATGTCTGTAATCAGTGTACTGCATCTGTCTATTACATTTGGAAAACCTACGATCGTTGTTGTTCATCAAGACATGATTATGCTCTTCAACAACCTCAAAAATCTCATATCGTGCTCTATATTTCATCAAATGAACTTTAATACAAGCTTGACAACCGGATCGCCTGAAGTTAGAATTCGATGAGTCCGATCTCCGGGACCAACATCAAGTGTGTCAAATATCTTCTTTTTTGGAACCCATGTCTACTACAAACAAACCATCGTGTTTGAATTTGTCCTTCGTTGTTTTCCTTCTTCGCACTCTAACGAACATGAAACCTGACCATTATATGCATAATTCTTGTACATTGCCTCATCTTCCTGTAGTGATGAAAACTGACACTCAACCTTGGTCTTATATCATCCGGTACCGTCGGTACCCAAAACTTTGATTCATCGTAGGATTCACTTACTTCATTCTTATAGTTAACATCTGTAGTAAAATGAACAAATACTATGAGTTTTAACATCAATATTAAAACATCATATTTAATTGTTTTGTTAGTTCTCTGCTCAAGAATTACCATTTTTATGAATAAAATGAAACTCGCAAGTATTCCTTCAGATATTAGCATTTCTTCTATTACACTTAAATACATTTCATCGATGAACAAGGTTGCTACTTGACTATGTGTTACTGTTTTATGTTTCTGTTCATAATTGAAACTAATAGAAAATCTAATACACAGATGAACAAAACTGTTAATGGTTTTGTCCACGCATTTAATTAGCGAAACTACCATCATACGCTTCAAAATGGAACACAAATATTATTCATTCAAATATTAGCATTTTTCTATTTAAGTTTGAATGATTTTCATCGATGCACAAGTTTCGTAGTCAACTATGATTGTTCATAATTGAACTAATACAATATCAAAATACACAAATGAATAGAATTATTTTGGTGTCACGTCTAATTATCGAAATATCAATCAGCAGAAAACCTGGATACAATGATTTAATCTCGAATTTGAATAAATTTCTTAAGTGAACAAACTTCACACACAAATAAAACATGGATATAAAATAACGTTTTCTCGCATATGAACAAATTACATAGGTGAACAAATTTCAACAAACACAATATCAAATTCACATAAAACTGCCATCCACATAAACCTGTTTACAATGCTTCTCTCGAATTTGAAAAAATTTCATAGGTGAACAATTTTATTGTGTAACCATTAAAGCATATAAAATTGTAAACGTGGTTTCAATTACCTTGCGAGTGTTCTTGGCTTTCATCAACATCGTTTCTTTGCTCTTCGGTGCATCCATTGACGGGTTTCGGAATATCATCGACTACTTCAGAAACATATATCTCGTTGGATGACGGAAACGTACAACAAACTTCTTCATCTTCCCTTTGTTGATTATGAAGATCATTGATGTTGTTTACCATAATGTCGAACGTTATTCAGTAATGAAACCTGCAGAATTCAAATTTTTTGATATAATGATTTTGTTAGTAAGGATAATTAGAGATATGTTTCTATACTTAACTTTGCTAAATTTAAGGAATGTATTAATTATATAATATAGTAATTAAATAAAATTAATATATATCATTTACTAAAATACGAAATTATCCCTGCAAAATTAATTTAATTTATTTAATTCCATAATTAATGGAATTTTCCTATTGGTTGGATTGGGTTAACATGATTAACACAAATATTTAGGGTAACACAAGAAGAGGCCTCTCTCTCTCTCTCCATATATATATATATATATATAGGGAAAGGATCATACGAGAACTACCCCTTTTTAAAGGAATAAAGGAACACTTTGTGGACCACATATGATGTGGGTCCCACATAATATTAAATCATTTCTGATTTAATATTAAATCATATTAAATCAGAAATGATTTAATATTATGTGGGACCCACATCATATGTGGTCCATAAGGTGTTCATTTATTCCTTTAAATTAGTCACAATACTCCTTATACTTGCATAACTTTTCGTAAGATCTTGGCAACCGAAAAAATCCTATCTAATTCTTGACATCTTTTCTCATTTTTCAAATTCTATGGATTTCTTGTTTGAATCCTCTCATATATATATATATATATAGAGAGAGAGAGAGCGAGACTAAATCAAATAAAAACCACCAAAAGATTGAAAACCGTGAGTACCGATCTAAGCCTTAGAGCATCTCCAATTGTCAAGTCTTTAAAAACTTGATCATTTTGCCATATGTACTTCAACCTCATCTTCAAATAGCTACTCCAATCGTCAAATTTTATCAAGTCTTCTTTTTGTACTTTTAAATTCATTTTTAATAAACTTATATAAATTACTCCTATCTATTTAAAATGTTTTATAAAATCCCTTCTAAAATTTGTCATGATTTTAAACCCAAATACGTTTTTTAACAAATAATATTTAATAATAACATGCAATTTATTAAAAATATTACAATACAATATTTAAAAACTAGACGTAAACTTAAATGTAAATTCAATATTTCTTCTTAATTTCATCCGTCAACATTTGTTGATACATTTGTTGTTCGTCTCCTTGTGTATTTTCCATTAGCATCCTTATCTCGTTGATTTTTTTTGAAGACTTGTACGAATCTTTTGTTTTTGCTTATCCGTCAACATTTGTTGATTTTTTTTGAAGACGTAGTCGCTTTTCCTTTTTGCTTCCTTGTTGCCTTTTTTCCCCATCGGACGGACTTTGGTTTGTGCATCCGACGATGATGTGAAAGTATCAGACGAGTCGGTCTTTTGTCTCTTTGTATGAACACCATCTAGGCTCCCCCCCCTCTTTATTTTGGCTCATTCTTAATAATTGCCCATGCATGCTCGTTTTTGAATGTCTTATTGTATGTAGAATAATACAATTTTCTTGCGGCATCCTTTACTTGGTCATCAGACCATCCACTGTGATATTCTTTTTCAATATTAATAAATATCTGGTTAAATTCATTAATAGATAGTTTTACCTGATACCAGTGCGCCTTGACTTGTTTTTGCGTTCTTCGATTAAATTTCTTTCTATGGCCATTGTAGTACTGAGTAATGCGACGCCAAAAATCTTTTGCTTGTTGGCCACTGCCTACAACGCTATCAGTGGAAATAGTTACCCAAGCACTCATTAGGAATTCCTCTTCATCATTAGACCAAGTCTCGTTCTTCTTTTGTTTTGAATTAGTGCTTAACGAAACATTAGGATCAATATTTTCAAGTCCATCTTGGGTGGAAAAAAGGAGGGAATGTGGTTTCTTTAGTTGGAGTAGGATGGAAAATAGCGGGTGGTGAATTTTGAAATTGAAATGTTGTTTGTTGTTGTTGTGGACGTTCATATTGCACAAAACCATGTGGTGAAGAAAATCAAAATTGTATGACATGTTTGGAGGTAATTGGTAGTTGGCTTGTGGCGAAAAAGTATCATAGTTGAAAATATTATTGGTTGGAGGAAATTAATTAGGATCCATTCTTTGAGTATGAATATGTAACACCCTCAAATCTTGAAAAAACGACTAATTTAAAATTTCCATAATACATCAATTGGAAGATAAATCATTCCCTATAAATCAATATTTAAATTTCCTCAAACAACAAACAGTAACAAACTTCTACCAAAGATATATCAAGTCTTTCTACTAAGACATGATTACAGTCGGGTGTTATTAAACCCAAAAGAGTCGCTATCTCTGAATTCGAAAAAAGTCACCAAAAGTCTAATCTTTATCGTGCCACGTCCTAGCACTCAAGTGCACTCGTGTCGCTAGCACCAACCCCATCGATGACCTGATGCGTATGCCGACAAAGAAAAAGGGTTAGGCTTAACGCCTAGTGATTGTTCTAAAGAACTAAATGAGGATATTTTAACAAGAGATAAGGTTTAGGAGAGTTAGATAAACTTACCATCTAGATTTTAAAGAGAAATCAAAGTTTAGTCATCAATGGTGAAGAGAATTTGAAGAAGATGAAGGTGAAGCCTCTTACAAAATGCTCTAAGGTTAACCATTGAGTTTACTCCACCGATCTAGGCTTGAAGAGCTCTAAAAATCGAGAACGTATTCAGCAAACGGAGTCGTAATGAAGAAGATATGGAGGAATGAATAATGGATCCGTCTTTAAGAATTTTCAGCTCAAACAGGGAGTTACGTGAAGTCGCGGGCCAAGCCGCGCGCTAAGAGGAGAGGCCCTAACAGTGAGTTACGCGGGCCGGGACGGGCCAAGCCGCGCGTGTCAGGAAGGGGCCCAGATCAACGCTATCTTCATATATAATAAAAAGGAAGCTGAACTCGCTTGCCAAGAGTCGAACCCCTGACCTATGGAAAGAAACGCAAGCGCCTTACCGCTAGGCTAGACCTTTGTTTGTGTTAAAACACCACCAACAATTCTTTTATTTCTTCTTACCCTTCAATCTTTCTTTGATAAATTCAATAACGATTTCACATCAGATGTAACTCGATTTTTCCCAACCTTATAATGATTTCGTCCTCGAAATCAAGTGCTGATCCAAGACACAGCTACAACGAGTTACCATCTCCTCGATTAGCACAACCGCCGACCCTATGAGCTTAATTGCCTTCTAACCTTAGAGGTTCCTACTACTCCAAGGTTATCTTCGAGGCCCGCTTAATCGATCCCCAAGCTGAACTAATACTTAATTTGTCTATCGGTATATTTCCCTTACCCATGCTAAGACGGTCTATAGATTCTCTCAAGACAAAACTCTTAGCAACAAGCTTATATCGATAGCCAAAACTACCAAATGTGCCCCAACATCAAGAATTCTTAGAGTCCTTAGTATTTCATTAGATCACCATCATTCATTACCAATCACCAATTCCATTCTTCAATCCAACCTACGCAAACGACATTACCACCCTTCATGAGAGAATTCTTAGTCACGGGCTCAAATTGATAGCTTAAACTATTACCACCACGCTAAATTCCCAAGATTTTCACCGAATTTCTTAGCAACTCGAAAGGTTGCTAGCATTTATCACTTATTCACCAAGATCCATACTTTCCATTTCGCCACTTAAGGCCTTACATACCTCTTGGAATTCGTCTGAGATAATCCAATCGCTCTAATGATATTTGATCTCAAGACCACCAATTATTGCCACCAACACCAACCAACTCCTTAGAGCACACGTTCACATAAATTCTACTCCGAAAGTTGATGAACTAGTGGGTCACCACGTAAATATCTTGAAATGACCTGTAAGTCCTATAACTCAAGAGTCCCTATATTCACCGGTCGCTCAACTGGGGTCCCAAAAATAAACTTATTCTAGTAAAACTCTAGATCGTTTTATCCATTTCAACCAATTTCTTAAACCTCCTATCTAGAAAACTATGTTTTCCATTCATCATGTCGTTAATAGCTTAAATTCTGATATATAAAAAGAATGCAAGCAATTAACCCAAGAACCAACCATCCACATAAATCCCAACTCTAGAGATTCTTAAGAAAATTCTATCATCTACGATTTTTCCCAACAAGTGAACACCAATTCTTTCACACGTAAATTTAAGCCATAACTCAGGGAATATCTCTCATCAAGGTTATATAGGTTCATACCTAGGACCTTTCAAAAACCCAACTTGATCGCAAGTTGACAAGATATCTATGACTCCTATGTGAGTTGTTTCTTCACAACAAACTCGAAATATCGTAACGACCAAGTGGTTAAATAAAAGGTTTCCTCTTGTTAAGGTCCAACATCTATTCAAAACAATACGAATATGATCACGTACTTATATCCTAAGCAACTTAAGAGATAACACATGAGGTTCTAGCAACTTACTGCGAGCTCGATCACATGTTACATAAATTCACGGAGACTCTCCTAGCCTTCATTTTCAATACTTACCACAACATGGCTCTTACATCCGAAGTTTCCTAATGAGTTCAAAGTTTACAATTATAAGACTGAACAGTTATGCCAGTTTCGTTTACCAAAGATTTAACAACAAAAAATCTTTAAAATCAATTTACTCATACTTAGACATTTTTACCATAAGCAGGTAATCGTGAAAAGTGACTTCTACGTCCATATACAAAATCATTAAAGTTATGTTATCATTATTTAACCTAATAATGACTGCCAAAAGAATATATTTAGTAAACTTTTAAAATGGATGATAAGATTTTGGCGCACATTTATTGATATCAAGTATGCAAAGTAACTCATGCACTAAAAGAGAGCACGATAAGATGACTATCACATTTTCCAAAGATTTATCTCATAGCCATAAATGAACGGGTAAAAAAAATCCCCAATAAGAGTAACATGCATCGATTTATTTCCTCAAAACTAATAAGCGGTAATGCATGCATTTTGACTATACCAAAAATCAATTTGGTTTGAATGCGAACTTAAAGCCAAATGGCAATCGATATATTTGTGTTTTTTCTAAAATGTTGACTACATAATGTAAAGAGAGTTACAATTAAGATGTATGCAAACTCTATGCAACAAATGATTCCCATGGAAAATTAAAATGACGATGACGGAAATTTTATAATGGTACGAAGTCAAAATTCTTTTGCCCAAAATACATGACGCGAGATAAAATTCCCAATAAATTCTCGTATGCATCACTGACACCCAAACAGACCCATAAGACTCCAAAATTTCAAAGTTGACTCATGAGTATTAAACACCCAAAATTTCATATGAAACTTGTGAACAACCGTATGAGGTACGATAGTTCATGCATTTCAACTCGACCCAAAACTCATGTACACCAAATAATTTTCTCAAAAATTTCATAATAACGATATTTGCGCGTTTCTTGGATAACAGCCGCAACAATTTAGGTTAGTTTCAAATTTAAACTCTCTTGGGCTATGAATCTCAAAATTTGCAATTCTAGCAAAACAGTACGAAATAAATTTCTTGGTAAGCACGTTTGCATTTCTCATGCAACTAAAACCATTTAACAGTTTCAAGGCATGCCCACACTCTTGAGTGCGCCCAAAACTTTTTCCAAAATAATAACTTGTCAAGTGAAAAATTGTTTTGACAACATGAAATAGTTTTGCAGATTTGGTTTCTAAAATAAATATCGTGCATGCATGCATCCGGTCGGAAGCCGATGTCTTATCTCCACACTCACCAAGTCTACTACAAGACTGACATTAGAAAGCTTCACATGTTAAGACTTTCATCCGCAATTAAATCCATCGATTTATAAATTTCGTCTCGAAATAAGGATGATTCATCAAGCCTATAGTTCATAACTAACCATAATCTCCGACTCTATCATAATCGAAGTCACATATTCGTCATACTTAGTTGTCACCCAAATAGATAATGCTACAAAGACCAATTCTTTCAGCGATTACATCATGAGGACTCATTCACTACTCCATCGATCACGAAAATATTACCCAAGTACACACACAAAACTGTAAATTCATATTATCACCAGCCGAATGATGATACAAATTTACCTCTCATGCGGATCCTTGTTACCATCATCATGACTCTCGATAGTGCCTCTATTAACTCTAACACCTCTTATCTTAAAGTGTCTAAGTGTGAAATCTCATATTCGATCACTTAACAATACGCTAGTTTGAGTCTAGGCATCTGTATTAAATACCTAAATCTCCCAAACTTATGCTCTGAAACCAACTTGTACAACCCTCAAATCTGGAAAGAGCGACTAATTTAAAATTTCCATAATACATCAATTGGAAGATAAATCATTTCCTATAAATCAAGATTTAAATTTCCTCAAACAACAAATAGTAACAAACTTGTACGAAAGATATATCAAGTCTTCTACTAAGACATGATTACGGTCGGGTGTTACTAAACCCAAAATATTCGCTATCTCCGAATGCGGAAAAAGTCACCAAGAGTCTAATCTTTATCGTGCCACTTCCTAGCACTCAAGTCCACTCGTGTCGCTAGTACCAACCCCATCGATGACCTGATGCACATGCCGAAAAAGAAAAAGGGTTAGGCTTAACGCCTAGTGAGCTCAAGAGTTTATAACACATTTATAATTGATTTGAAAACTAAAAGATTTGCTTGATAAAATATAATTCTCAAAGGAAATACTTTATTATAAAAGCAACATCTTTCCCAAATTCAATGTTTCCATAATAAAAGCCTTAGACCAAAATGGCATTAGAAGTGAAAGCTTTAAATAGAAATACTCGTTTAACATGATACCAAAATCCAAAACTCACACGACCATGAATAAGTTTATAAACGTAAAGATAGGAACCCATCTTTAACCAAGTTTTATATACTGTTAACTCATGCATACCTTTGAAAGGGATAAAAATATCCGAAGTTCATGGGGGAGACCCGATCATACCATCTTTGGTGACGAATACAAAAGTAAGTCACTACTCAATGTTCAAGCTAACTATAGGAATCAATGGTAACCAACAACTCCCGATTAACACACCTAAGTGTAAGGCCCTCGATGACCCCTACAAAAGCCCGTGTAATAGGTCAATAGCAACTGGCAACTCCCAGTTAATACACCTAAGTGTAAGGCCATCGATGACCTCCCGATGCACCACATGTAGTCAATGGCAATTGGTAACAACCGACTAATACACCTAAGTGTAAGACCCTCGATGACTACTAACGTAACCAAAAAGGGGACAACAATCCCGACTTAAAACCGACTAAATGCCTATGGATCTATTACACTAGTCTATAAATCAAATATGTCAAACAAGACATATTGATAATTTCCCAACACCAACTCTTTGCTCAAAAGTTATTTTCCAATAATCAATTATCTCTCAAGTTGGGAAGACATAAAATTACACAACACTAAATGAATGACCAACGCACCCAAAACGTGTAAAATATTATTCAACTCGGACAAATGTCCATGAGACCCTTTTTAGTCAAAACCGAGCAAATGCTCAATAAGTCAACACTTATGTAATTACTCAAAACATTAGTTGAGACTAACCATTTTTCCAAATGAAATCACATTCATATATTTTCCAAGGGTTTATAGTTCCAATGTTCTCAAAACACCATTGATACCAAATAATCATCTTTCATAAAATAAAACATCAAGACCTCTCATGAAATATGTTTTATTTACTAAAGTGTCGAAATCCAAATATAACATTTTGTAAGATTCATAAAACCCCTTTTATACCAAATAATCGCATATTATCAAAATACTCAAACATTTGACAAATAGCAAGTAATCATATTAATATATCAAAATTGACATTTTTGGCAGGTACAAAGTTTTCACAAATTATCTTGAACTTACCTTGCTAGATTTAGGCTAAATCTAGATTTTACTGCAAAAGCTCCATTTGAAGGAATGTCCAGATCTGCAAGCTTTTTTCACTAGAAATTCTCTCTAGTTCATAAACAACTTATAACACACCAAAAGTATTTCCCCAAAATCAGATCCACAAACTCTAGTCAAAACCCTAATCTTGCAAAATAGTTAAAACCCTAAAATAAAGAAGATATCTCAAAATGATTGTTCTAAAGAACTAAAGGAGAATATTTTAACAAGAGATAAGGTTTAGGAGAGTTAGATAAACTTACCATCTTGATTTAAAGAGAAATCAAGGTTTAGTCATCAATGGTGGAAGACAATTTGAAGGAGATGAAGGTGAAGCCTCTTACAAAATGCTCTAAGGTTAACCATTGAGTTTACTCCACCGATCTAGGTTTGAAGAGCTCTAAAATCGAGAACGTAGGAAGAAATTTCGGCAAAAACAGAGTTGTAATGAGGAAGATATGGAGGAATGAATAATGGATCGGTCTTTAAGAATTTTCAGCTCAAACGGGGAGTTACGCGGACTGAGCCGCGACTTGAAGACGCGGGCCAAGCCGCGCGCTAAGAGGAGAGGCCTTAACAGTGAGTTACGCGGGCCAGGACGGGCCAAGCCGCGCGTGTCAGGAAGGGGCCCAGATCAGCGCTATCTTCATATATGAAAAAAGGAAGCTGAACGTGCTTGCTAAGAGTCGAAACCCCGACCTCTGGAAAGAAAAGCAAGCGCCTTACTGCTAGGCGAAACCTTTGTTTGTGTTAAAACACCACCAACAATTCTTTTACTTCTAGTTTCCCTTCAATCTTTCTTTGATAACTTCAATAATGATTTTGCATCAAATGTAACTCGATTTTTCCCAAAGGATTCGTCATTATTATTATATGAGTTGCTCGATCAAACCATCTTCATATAAAAATAATTTCCAAAAACTAATCCTCCAATTAATTGCCAACTTATCCCCAAAAACAAAACAACCAACCTTCAACTTTTAAATAAATGATTTCACTAAAAATAATTTAATTTTCTAAAATTACGGGTGTTACGGAATATGTAGTGAGGAGGTGATCTTTTAATATGAAATAAGAAGGTATTATAGGGTGATGTTTTCATTCACGTGAAAAAATATCATAAGAATATTTAGGTAAGGAATCATTGTAGGTTTGTAAGGCATCATAGTAGGTTTGTAAGGAATCATAGTAGATATGTAAGGAATATATTGACCATAGATATTCAAAATTTAGAAGATATTCAAAAATTAAAAGATACAAAAATTCTCAAGAAACAAAAATATAAATACGACAGAAAATATAAATACTAATTTTTCCCCTAGACATGCTCAACCAAATCCGATCGTAGTTGAGTATGGACTTTTTTATCACGTATTTCAGCACTCCTTTGTATGTATCGGTTGAATGCATTAACAGATCCATTTCTAAAGCATATTGGGGGATTCCCATCTTCATTCGACCAATGACTAATTGCATTTCCTTCATTCTCGACGATCATATTATACATTATGATGCATGCATATATGATATCACTCATTGTAGTTTCCATCCAAAATCTCGCCGCTCCGTGTATAATACCCGTTCCACGTCTTTCCTTGCAGCCTCTTGCATTTCCTTAAACTTCTTTCTCTTCAAAATCTTGTGGACAAAGAAAACTTTTAACAATAGTAGCCCATTCTGGATATATACCATCAACAAGATATAGCCCTTCGTGTATTCTATTCCATTGACGGTAAACTTGACTTTAGGAGAGTATCCTTGTAGGATATCGTTGAATAATGTACATTGGTTCAATACATTGATATCATTCTTTAACCCAGCGACACCAAAAAAAAACATGCCAAATCCAAAGGTCTTGAGAAGCAACTGCTTCCAACATAATTGTTGGCTCACTGTGATCACCTCGAGTGAATTGACCATGCCAAGCAACCGGACAATTTTTCCATGCCCATTGCATACAATCAATACTGCCTAACATACCTGGAAATCCATGGTGTTCTTCATGTAAGTGAAGTATGCGCGCAACATCTTCATCATTTAGCCTTCTCAAGTATATAGGACCAAATACTTCAATTACACATCGGATAAAATTCTTTAAACATTCGATAGTAGTACTTTCTCCTATTCTTACACACTCGTTGTTTTGATCAACCGGTGTTCCGTATGCTAATTGTCGAATAGCTGTAGTGCATTTTTGTAATGGTGAAAGACCTTGCTTCCCGATCGCATCTCCCCTCAATTTGAAATAATCTGAATGGTTGGACAACGAATTTACAATTCGGATGAATAGTTCTTTATTCATACGAAATCTTCGTCTGAAGATGTTTGGTGGAAAAACATGTTGATCTAAAAAATAATCTGCAACAAGACGATTATGTCCCTCTTCACGACCTCCTTGAATATATCTTTTTTTCCATTGTCGTCTGCTTGAATTTTTTGCTTCATCTTGAGCTTTTTCTCTATAAGCTTCAACATTTTTCATGGGTATCATCTGCCAATTCATCGATGATGAATTCACCTACGTCTACAAAAAGCTGTTCAATAATCTCGTCGGAATAAGACATGGTTGAAGCTAAAATATGAGAATTGGAAAATGATATGTAAGGGTGATAGATGATAATATAGAGAAGATATTATGGGTATGGGTATATGATAATTCCCATCGTTCAAGATGTAACAAAAATATCAAACTAAGAACAAGATTGTAGCAACGTAGTTGGATGTATTATTGATATGAACAAGTATTACAAACTGTATGTGTCATGAAAGTACAAGTATGATCTATGAACATTAGCTCTACCAGACTAACTAACTTTCTATTTATATACATGTAGAGATACTAAACTAACAGATAGTTATAAGACAAACCAATATTATTTATACACTTGTAAGACTTTAGTTCGGAACCACTTTTGAACTATCTTCAGAACTGTCTTCAGAAGTTCCTCATAACTACTTCAGAACCACTTATGCCTTAGGCTTTTCTTCAATGCTTTACTTTAGAGAACACTTCCTCAGACTTCTTAACTTGTACTTCTGAACTTTACTTCATTTATCTTCTCAGCATCATTTCAGAAGATCTGAACTGTTAATACTTCAGAACCCAATCTCCTTTTGAAGCTATCTTGTTATCCTCAAAAATCTCCCCCTTAGCTTCAAAAGTTCAAGTTGTAACCCAAGAAGTTTAGGGTCTGAAGGACTTCTCCTAAGATGAGCTTTCTGTATTCCAAAAGTTTTTCAATTATATTATTCATATCTCTTGCAAGCTTTTTGTAACTTGACCATTCTTTATCATCCGGATCTTTTGGCTTTCTATTTTGTTTCTTCACCAACCTTTCAATTATTGCAAGCAAAGTTCCATTACAACACTTATGAATTTTTTCATATATGACAAATAACTTTCTTCCTTCTATTTTGCATACAAATCCAGGAGGATGGACAATTAAAGTTCCTTTCTTCAGATTTTCCATACCATGAAGTTCAAAGTTAGGTCTTTTCAAATTCACTTTTTCTATGTCCAATACATAGGCTACTTGAAAATCTGTCATTGTGGCTCAGCTGAACCCTCTATAGATACCATCTTTTAATACATGAAATACTTTTCTGAACTTGGTAATCCTGTCATGAAATGGATTAAATCGGTTGTACACCTTGACCATATCTCTTAAGTGCACATTTTGGAAGTCAGCTTCTGTGAAAGTGCTTATTTCTCCATTAGCTCTTTCCACTTTGAAGAAAGCATACTTGTAACCCATTTTAGTTCTTAAATCAGCATCAGTGACTTTGACAATAGGATTATCTCTTCTTGCTTCAAAATTAGACAGCTTTAGCTTGCTAACTATGTTGATGTACCATTGTTTTCATGAGAAAGTCTTATTCAGCCAGCAATCAATATAATTGAACCTCTATTCTTGTTCCATGAATGTTTCTGGATAAAAGTATTCAAGAAACAGAGTATAGGCATGCTCTTGAATCCTTGCGTGTTGAAGTATTTCAGCCTCAGACATCCTTCTTGATTGAACTTGCTCTTGAACAACTTCTTGATTTTCTGCTCTTTCAATCCTTTCAGAAGTTTCCCCAACATTTTCAGAAGCAACAACTTTTAAACTTTGCACACTTTGAATTTCTTCCAAAACTTCAAGTTCAATTTTCTGTTCTTTAGAATGAACATGAAAATCATAGCAGTTACTCAGCAAATAATCTGCATCTCTTACTGTGTTTGCCTTGGAATGCCCAACATTTGAGCTTCTTATGATAAGCTCTCCAAAGCGAATTCTCTCATTAATCAGGTAAATAATTTCATCTTTTACCTCTTTACTTCCAGGAATGCATAACACATAGTCAGATAGCCATTTCATAGTAGAAGTTGAGTACTTTGGGATGTCAGAAATTATGAAAGTACGTTCACTTGATCCCTCTACTTTGTATTGAAAACCAAGTTCTAGATTAGTAAATACTTTTAAAATTTAGCAAGTTCAACCATGACTGGTTCCAATAAGTTCACCTTCTTCAATCCTCTTTCCAAAGCATGTTGAAAATCATGTTTTACAAGGTTTCTGAGATAGATACCAAGTATTCTTCTAACTTCTGGTACAAGCTCCAAATCATCTCTTTTAACATAGAAATAGCAAAGACAGTTTGTCTTGGAGTCTTAGATTGTAAATATCAAATTGAGTAAACTCAATTAGGGTACCATCTCTTCTTTCAGCTCCAAGCCTTATATTATTCAAATCATCTTCAATCTGTCTGCTAATGCTTCTAAATTGCTTTATAAGAGTAGAATCAAGCATGTCTTGAATACCATGTCTTTGATAATAAGTTTTGACCTTAGTTGCATATTCCTTACTCCATTCATCACTTATGAAGCTTTCTAAAGTAGCATTTCTTATACTACCTTTGTACATATGAATATAATTTTCTTCAGGAGAAATAACCCTTTCTTGATTTGTCTGATTGACTATGGTTTCTTTTGTAAACACTTTATCCAAAACGGGTTCTTCAAGAATTGGCAGAGAAATTCTTGGAATCTTGATGCATTCTTTATACTTCACTTCAATATCTTTTGTGAATTCCATCAAAATATCATCAGTAAAGTCAATTTCATCCACATGACTTAAATCAATCTGAATACATACATCTTCAGATGGTGGATTATAAAAATCTTGAAATATTGACAATCTTTCATCAATGAAACCGCACTTCAGATTCCTAGTTTAATTCATAAAATCAGAGTTCTGAATGATTAAACTCTCTAACCAGCTGAAAATATGCAGAAGATCTTCTTCTCTTCTGATAACATTTTGTATAACATTTGGTCTCCAAACAACTAGATCTCTGACTTCATTAATTTCCTTCTCATCATCAAATTGGATTACATCTAACAAATCACCTGGTTCACCAACCTTTTCTTCAAAAGCAAGATATTCAATTATCATCTCCTCATTAGAATCAGGAATGGCATCTGTATCATCTGTGTTATTTTCATCATCTAAATTAAAAGACAACTTCTCAATTTCATAACCTTCATCTTCATAAATAAGAACAATTGCATCTTCATGAACTTCAGAAATTTGAACTTCTGAAGCAATAACCTCATCAACAATAATATCTTCAGAAATAGGGACTTCTGACAATTCAAGTTCAGAAATTTGAAGGTCTTCACTTGCTTCTGAAGGCTTTTCAGCACCAGAATCTTTCTGAACATCTTCAGAAGATCTTTCAGAAGATTGGGCTAACACTTGTTGTACATCTTCAGAACTTGAAACTCTTCTCCTTTTCTCCTCCTCATGATCATCAGGACCCTCATCATCATGATTTCTTTTTAGACTTTCTGCTTGAGGCCTGCATTCCAATCCATTAATTCGCTGATCAAGGGCAACCTGTGTAGTTTGCACAGTTGTCAACTTGTCAAGAATTAACTTGATATCATCTTTGGTAGCCAATTTTGAGATGTCAGAGTGTTCAGAAGTTGTAGGCAGAGATGTCTTTAAACTTGAGACAGATGAAATAACCTCTGAGAAAGACTTCAGAATAGATTCCTGAAACACTTTGAAGTCATTTTTTGACACAGAAACCTTTTGCCAATCACCAAGTTTGTCAACCAGCTTTCTCCCTTCAGCATCAACCCTATCATCCACCACCTTTTTAGTATGATCCCTCAATTCCTTGATGTCCTTCTGAATATTTGCAAATTCAGAAGTACATAAATATTTGAATTCCGAGAATTCAGAAGATTAGATAAGAGTACTAGGACCAACAAATGGTCCTGTTTGCAGTCCCATAGAAGTAGGCTGGCCTATTGATGTCACCACATCATGAATCACAAAGGATTCATTGAATGGGGCTTTTGTAATGTTCACCCCACCAGGTCTTCCATCAAATCCTTGATTTCCTAAGATAGGAATATCTATTGATATTGTAGCAATGTGACAAAGACTTTGCAATTTGAAATATTTGTGCTTGTGTGAAGAAAATGTACATCTTGTGTAATATTAGGCTCAATATTGAGTGAACTCTCGGACTCAATATGCTTAATACTATGAAGGGGGGACCTATATCCTTCTTTTTCAACAACAAGTTACTCCAAATGGGGACTTGATGGTTGATTAGCTGCTTGCCCCAATTGTGTTAATAAAACACCCTTCTGTTGAGAGATGGGTGAGTGGCTGGGGGGGGGGGGGGTTAACAAATGTTGTCATTGGCTCATAGGTTGTTTCAATATTACCCACCAAAGAATGTGGAGTAATAGATGATGTGGTTGCCCGACTAGTAATGTTTGGTTATCAAGTTTGTTTTTCTTTTACTTGTTTTCTCCCCTCATTAATTTTTTGTCTCACATTTCTACCCTGTCTCTCATTCACATTTTTTCTCTTCACACTATGAGGTTGTTCCCCACCATGAACTTCCTCCCCTATCTCTCTAAGTATACTAGACTCCTCACCTTGCACACCACTAGGGATTGAATCCTGGGTAGGGACTACTGGTTTAGGTAATCCCATGGATTCACAGTACTCAATCAACACCTTATTTGTTGGTTTTACATATGATCTGAGCTGTAGGTAGTGGAATTGCATTAGGAAACTGTTAAAGCTTGGATGTTGGTGGCCTGCGATTATCCATTGTAAAGAGTGGGCCCTTGAGAGATCTATCAAGACTAGGAATTCTTTTTTCTAGTAACATAGCACCTTTGACAAAAATTTGCAGAAACTTCTGAAATGGAATGTAATTTTGCTTCTTAGTTATGGTCATTGCAATTCTTAACCCATCGTATATTAAGGAAGCATAGTCATAATGCATATTGTAGGCAAAACCATGAAAGATAGTCCTGATATTTGCAAAAGCTTGATCCAACCTAGAAGTTTTACCAGAAAAACAGGTGTTTATGATAGAGAACAAAGAATACCAGATGGGTGGTAGATGTTTTCTTCTTAAAGCACTTAGAGTTGGTAGATCTTCACAATAGCCTAGACTTATGAAATCAGCTATTATTTCAGCATTTGACTTGATATACTATCATACTGTTGCTTGCCCACTACTGCTGTTAATGCAGGAAGAGGCAAAACTTTTCTGACATCTTCTGGTTTGATACAGAATTGAAAACCATCCACATATGACAAAAGAGAATTGCTTTCTTCATCATATTCCATGAACTACCACCAATGTTGAAGATAAATTTCTGGAACATGGAAATGCCTAATAAACATATTCTTCAAAGGATGTCGTTTGATAATCTCTATCAGAATTTGTTGTTCTGCAGTAAAATCTCCAGATTTTAGGTTTAGAGCACAATTGTTTTTCTTGATATCCAGAATGCTCGTAACAGGAACAGACATTTTTGCTGGATCTCGATCTGCAACTTGAGAACCAGTATTAGGTTGACCCTATCAAGTAGACATAGCATCACCAACATCATGTTGGGAGTTATTTGTAGCAGCAAGAGACTCAGAACCAACATTAATTGGTTGATCTAAATTTTCCCCAATATTCTGTTGATTAGGGTTAGGGTTTGGAGTTGAGCATTCAGCATTAGTGGTCGTGACCTCCAGAGTTGGATCATTTGGGATTTCTACTTCAATAGAACCTACCATTACACTATTTCAAACTTTTTGAACGATCCAGCACTTGAATTGTCACTTTCACTGCTATCAAAACAGGATTGAACAGTTTGAAGTGGTTGATTAACTTGAGATGTAGACATTATCGAAGAAAGTGTTAATCTAGAAAGAAAATCGATTGCTAGGAGCTCAGAAAGACTTTCGGAAGGAAAAATTGCAGAAGAAAGATTTGAAGATGATCGATGAAGCATATTTATCGGATTCAAAAAATGACGTGGCTACATGGGACACATAGCAGAAAAAGAGTCGAAAAGTAATCACGCTTAGTAGACAATTATGAAGTAACAACGGTTAAAATTTGCTAGTGAAACGTGTTTTAGACTAGATTAAGAATGATCGAATCAAAATATAACACGTGGCACAAGACACTTAATCATCTTCTGATCGGAAATTTCAGAACTTCTGAGAAAGAATTCAGAAATCTGAGAAATAAGTTTAGAACTTCTGAGGAAAAAATTCAGAATTTTTGAGAAAAAGTTCAGAATTTCTGAAAGAAAGTTCAGTACTTTGTGAAAATCATTTAAAATACTAACTTCTGAAATCAGAAAAAAATTTAAAATTCAGAAGCACTTTGAACAATGAAAACATTTAATCAACAATATAAGTTTGTCTATGCTTCTAAGTAATTTAGTTCAGAATTGATCTTCACTTGTTCAGATCTTTCATATAAACCACCAATCAGAAACAACATTAGCAAAGATTATGTATGATAATACTCCCCCTAGAATCATGCACAGGATAGAAGATAAAAAAAATTAGAAACTCCCCCTTCAAAAATGCTATATAGAAATGAGAAATTTAATAAAAGAACAAATACAAATAATTCAGAGTTAAAAATAGGAGCTTCTGAGTTGTTTAATTTATTCTTCTGAGAAACAAACATCAGAACTTCTAAAGTTATATTTTCAGATTTCTAAATAAAACACGTTCAGAAGTTTATACTTAACACTTTTTCTAAGTAATTTGTCTTATCCAAAAAGATTCATCATGCCTAATTTACTTACTAAAAAATTGTAACTTTTTCTCATCAAGAGCGTTAGTAAAGAAATCAGCCAAAATTGATAATCTGTCTAAACAAAAAACATTTCTATATTACCTTTTTCAACATGATCCTTAATGAAATGATACCTCACATCAATGTGTTTTGTTTTGGAGTGTTGAACAGGATTAGCTGTGATTGCTATGGCACTCTTGGAATCACAATAAAGTGGTATCTTCTTGAATGTATAGCCATAGTCCTTAAGTTGAATTTGCATCCAGATCACTCGTGGACAACAAATAGCAGCTGCTACATATTCAGCTTCTGTAGTTGAAATTGATACACAATTTTGCTTTTTAGAAGACCAGCTAACAAGCCTATCTCCCAAGAATTGACATGATCCAGATGTGCTTTTCCTGTCTAACTTATAACCACCATGATCTGCATATGTGAAAGTTGTTAGTTCAAAACCATAATTCTTAGGACACAAAAGTCCCAATGAAGGACAACCTTTAAGGTATCTAAGAATTCTTTTAGCAGCAAGGAGATGCGACTCCTTAGGATTGACTTGATATCTAGCACAAATACATGTGGCAAACATTATATCCGATCTACTAGCAGTTAAATAAAGGAAAGTTCCAACAATTCCCCTGTACTTCTTTTGATCAACAGATTTTCCACTTAAATCCGGTTTAAGTTTGGTAGCAGTGGCCATTGGAGTCTTAATACTTGAACAATCAGACATATCATACTTCTGGAGTAAGTCATTAACATACTTTGATTGATTAATGAATATGCCAGTGGGAAGTTGTTTTACTTGAAGACCAAGAAAGAAAGTTAACTCTCCCATCATACTCATTTCAAACTCAGTTTGCATGATAGTCTCAAAGTTTTTACAAAATTTTCGATTAGTAGAAGCAAATATAATATCATCCACATAAATTTATATTAAAATCATATCCTCACTTTCCTTTTTTAGAAATAAAGTAGTATCAGTTGTACCTTTTTTGAATTTGGAATTCATAACGAATGTTGTGAGAGTATCATACCATGCTCTTGGAGCCTGTTTCAATCCATATAAAGCGTTGTCTAGAATGTAGACAAGATCTGGAAACTCTTTATTTACAAAGCCTTTTGGTTGATCTAGATACACTTCTTCATAAAGAATTTCATTCAAAAAGGCACATTTAACATCCATTTGAAAGACTTTTATGTTGTTGTGAGCTGCATAGGCTAAAAAGATTCTTATTGCTTCTAGCCTAGCCACAAGAGCAAAAGTTTCGTCATAGTCTATCCTTTCTTGTTGACAATATCCTTTTGCAACAAGTCTTGCTTTATTTCTCACAACAATTCCATTCTCATCATTCTTACCTCTAGACATTGTTTCTTTCAAACTAATTTAGCTTATCTTGCATTGCTAAAATCCAGTCTGGATTTTGAAGAGCCTTACATGGCTTCTTTGGCTCAATGCTGCTTCGGAAATTTACATATAAACATTCATTTGCTATTGCAGATCTGGTTTGAACCCCTTTGGAAGCATCACATATGATTTGATGAACAGGATGATTTGATGTCCATTTGTTCACATTTGGAAGTGGTTGAACAGATGAAACATTATTTTGAGAATCATAATCATCAATAATTGCTTGTGGTTCTGTGTCTGGATTAATTTTTTAGTTCAGATCTGAAGTCTCCCCCTCAACTTGTGGTTCAGAAGTAACTTGTACAAGTTCAAAAGTTACTTGTACAGGTTCAGAAGTAGGAATATCTGAAGTTGAGGTTGAGACAGGTGCTCCATATATATTTGATATAAGATGTTCTTCTGAGATAAGCTCTGAATGTTCTCTGATAAGTGATGGATTTTGAAAATCTGCAGAGATATCCGAAGACACATCAAATAAATCATGACAACATAAATCTAATTTTGCTTTAAGTAAAGAATCATTAGAGTTAGATTTGTCATTTGATCTCATCTCTGAATCAAGTTGCTTTAAGTCATTGTTGGTTCATTGAATCTGACATTTGTACTCTCAATGATAGTTTTGATTCTCTTCATAAGTATTCTATAGGCTTTTGATCTTTGAGAATAACCAACAAATACTCTAGATAAGCCTTTGGGATCAAATTTTCCCAGATTGTCTCTGTCATTCAGTAGAAAACACCTGCATCCAAAAATTCTAAAATAAGCAATGGTTGATTTTCTATTTCTAATTCATAAGTAGTTTTAAGATGTTTTCGATTCAGAATTGTTCTATTTTGTGTAAAGCATGTTGTTGCAATAGCTTCTGTCCAAAGAGATAGAGGTAGTTCTGAATAAGCAAGCATTGTTCTTGCAGCTTCTACCAAAGTTCTATTCTTTCTTTCAACTACACCATTTTGTTGTGGAGTTCTTGCAACGGAAAAGGTGTGTGATATGCTAACAGAATCCAAATATGTCTCAACTATACCATTCCTAAATTCTGTGCCGTTGTCACTTCTGGTCTTTTGAACAAGTAGTTGAAGAAGAATTTGAATTTTCTTCAAAAATGGGATTAAAGCATCTGAAGTATCAGATTTTTGTCTTAGAAACTCAACCCATGTATATCTTGAATATTCATCCACTATGACTAAAATGTACTTCTTTCCTCCTAAACCCTGAGTTCTCATTGGTCCACACAAATCCATGTGTAACATTTCTAAAGGAGCTTTGCATGATGAAAGCATCTTCAAAGGATGAGAACTTCTTTTGATGTTTCCTAACTCACATGTAGAGCATAAAGAGTTCTTCTGATATCTTATATGTGGTAGACCAATCACGGAATGTTGCTTTCCTAATTCATCAATGGATTTAAAGTTCAGATGACACATTCTTCTATGCCATAGGAAACTTTCCTCTAAGATAGATCTAGAAATGTAACAAATGCCTTTAAGTTGAGCAAATTTTGTAAAAGTAGCAATGTAAATGTCACCACCTCTGTATGCAGTTAATGCTTCCTTATCCTCAGAATTTAGAATGTGGCAGAATTCAATGTCAAAGTGAATAGTCCATCTTTTGTCACAAAACTGGCTGATACTGAAAACATTGTGTTTTAGTCCTTCAACATAGAAAACCTTCATTACTTCTACATCTCCTTTCATGAAAGTTCGATATCCTCTTACATAATCTTTTACATTATTTCCAAAACTGATTGTTCCTCCATTTCTCTCATGATAATCAGTCAGAAGTTCCTTATATGGTGTCATGTGTCTTGAGCAACCAGAATCTAAGACCCACACATGACGTATCTGCAAAAATTATTATTTAGATTTAGGTACCCATTTGTAGATGGTCCTGTAAGATTAGTTATGAAAGAAGGAATTCTGAATTTTAAAATAGATTTAGAGTTTTCAGGCTTTGATTCAGAATTCGATGCAAAACTTTGTTTTAACACTACATTTCTTCTAAGATTTAACTTTATTATGAGATCTAAAGTTGCTTGATTGATAAACATGTGAAACATACTTGTTTTGCTTCTTTGGAGATTTCTTTTTATTTTTTAGAATTAATTTGGAAGTTCTGATGTCCACAGTTAGTACAATGAATATGATACTTAAGAAGTTTTATCATGTCAGAACATAAACAAGAATCAACATATTTAGAATTAGTAACAACTTTCTTTCTTTTATTAATTATAAGTACTTTGGGTACATTGTTTGACTTAAAAGACTGAAAACTATCTAATTTGTCTTTCTTTGTCAAGCTTTCATCATTTCTCTTCCAAACTAGAGTGGATAGCTCTGAAAATGATAAGAAATGAGGATTAGAATAATGAGACTTTGAAGAGTTTTTATTAGTTTTCTGAACAAAAGGCTTCTTGAATATACTTTTAGAGTTAGTATTAGAAGATTGACATGTTTCAAAATTTTCAACTCTTGAGTTGAAGACAGATTTAGACAATTTAGATATTCCGTTTTTAAGAATAGGTTTAACTTCTGAATTAGTTTTAGATGAACTAGTAATAAAATCTGAATTAGAAAAATTTGATTCAAAACATGAAAAATCCATATATTCTTCTTTTAGGAATACTGAATTATACATTTCTGAAGGAAGTTTAGGTTCTTCAAACTTTAACCTATCACCTTCTACCATAGAATTTTTTCTTTTATAAACCAAGTACCCTTGCTTATTTAAAACAACAACTACAGGTTCATCATTTTCATCTTTAGAATCTGAAGCATTCATAAGATTTGAAAATTTATCTTCAGTCATATCTTCAACGAAGCTGTTTAATTTGGAAAAATTTCATTAGAAGTAAAATCTAAATTTGAATTCTAAAGTTCTTCAGTAATAACTTTTTCAGATTCATCATCAGAATTATCAAAACATATTTCTGAAAGATCATGATCATTCACTAAGGAATTATCATCAGAAAATTCTTCATATTGTTCTTCAGAATTATCATCCGAGTTATCTTTAGAGTTAACATCACGATATTCTTCAGAATCATCAGCAGAAACTTCTTCAGAAGTTGCTTCTGAAAGATATCGAATTTTCACTTCAGAATTTCTTTCAGAAATTACTTTAGAAGTAGTTTCAGAAGTTGATATTTATGATATTTTGGAATCCTCTGATTTTGTATTCACTTCAGATATTTCAGATTTCACATATTTTTCATTTGTGAACAAAATTTCTGATTTGAAAAAAGGTATCCTTTCAGGTAAATCAGAACTTACTGGTTTAGAAGAGACACCTTTTATACCTTCATTAAAAAATTTCATATTAGAAAGATTGTAAATATTTGGGGGTACCTTCTTTAAAATTTGACTATTAGTATAACCCAAAGAAGCTTTAATGTTGTAAAATTTTGAGTTCTGAGTCTGACTTGTCAGAATGTTCAAAGTTTGTTCTATTTGACCCCTTTTGAAATTTAAATCTTCTAATTCTTTAATCTCTTTATACAATTCAATTCTTTCCTTGTTCAGATATTGCATATTAACACTTAAAACCTCTTATTCTGATTTCTCATCATCAATATCTTTTTGCAGAGTATCCAATTTTTCTTTCAAGATAGATTTCTCCTCAGAAAGTTTATCAACTTGTTCTTCAACATTTTGACAATTTAATTTATAAATCTGACTTTCTTCTCTGAATTTATTAACCAAAGTTCTTTCAACTTTTATTATGTTTCTCAAAGTTTCAAATTCAGAAGTCATATTTATTATTTGTTCATGCATATTATTTTCAGAAGATGGTTCAGAAGTTGATTCAGAAGTTGATTCAGAAGTAGATTCAGAAGAGATTTGTACCTCAGTATCATGATCATGATTTGCTTCTTGCTCCATCTGACACATATAGCATTTAGCTGCATAGTGAGCAACCTCTTCATCATACTCATTATCACTCTAGCATAGCCAGTCATCTTAATATTTAGAAAACAAAGATGGACTAGTTTCCTTCTTTGAGGCTAGTAGATGTTTCTTTTCATAATATCCAACATTTTTAACTTTAGGCATTGTGCATTGTCTAGCAAAATGTCCAGGGTTATCACAGTTGAAACATGTTGTTGGTTCTGCATTATCCTTCTTCACCATTTCTTTATTCACAGCTCTCTCAGCTCCATCTTCTGTTTTGGGTTTACCTTTATACTTCTGCTTATATCTTTGATTGTATTGTCTAGTCATAAAGGCAATTCCCTCAGCCATCCTCTTCATTTCTTCATCAGACTTATTTTCATCACAAAGACTAACTTCTGGAATTTCACAGATCTTGGTCATTGAAGACATTGGTTTGGGATTATTTACTTTTTGACTTAAAAGGGCTAGAGTATCACTGTTTTTCTTCTTATCATTTTGCGTAGTCTTGATCTTGTCTTCTTGTTGGAACAAGATACCATATATATCATGAATGGTTTTTCTAGGCAAATTTCTGGTTACCATGTTATTAGTGAAACATTGCCATTCATTTCCCAAATTGTTCAGAAATTTATTGTTTATTTCATATTTCAGTTTCTAAACACCATTTCTTCTCAAATAATTCAGAATGCTGTTAACTCTGTGATATGAGTCAGTAATTTATTCACCATCTTTTGCTCTAAAGTTTTCATAAGTCCCAATACAAATATTTAGCCTCTAGGCTTGAGATTGGAACTCCCCTGCATTTAGGCTTCTACTTCATCCCACATCTTTTGCTGATGTAAGACTGTCAACCCTGTTGAATATTTCATTTGAAATAGCCATTGTTAAAAGGGTTAAAGCTCTCTTATCTATCTTTACTTGAGCCTTTTCAGCATTTTTGTACATGCTTGGACTTTTCTTGATTCGAGTAGAATTTCAGGGGTATTTTCAGTTCTTGGAACTGCATCAATCTGTACATACACTTCAAGAGGTCCATTGATGATGGATTTCATAAATTCCTCATTGATGTTGTCTAGAAACTGATTCATACGAATTCTTCATTGGTGATATTCTCCCAAAAATAGAGTAGCTGGCTTTGTTTCTAATCCAATAGAAATTATTTCTTTAGACATTTTGAACGAATGATCGTGAATTCAACTGTTTTCGTAAGAGAAAGTAGATCTAAGCAATCTTTAGCAGATTGATTAATAGATTTCAAGAATCTTGTCAGATCTGACAAATTCCGTTGAACAAAAATTGCAGATCTAGTAGCAAACAGATGAATTGGCTCTCATACCAATTGATAGATCCCGTAGTTCAAGATGTAACAAGAATATCAAACTAAGAATAAGATTGGAGCAACGTAGTCGGATGTATTATTGACATGAACAAGTATTACAAACTGTATGTGTCATGAAAGTACAAGTATGATCTATGAACATTAGCTCTAACAGACTAACTAACTTTCTATTTACATACATGTAGAGATACTAAACTAACAGATAGTTACAAGACAAACCAATAGTATCTATGCACGTGTAAGCGTTTAGTTCAGAACCACTTCTGAACTGTCTTCAAAAGTTCCTCAGAACTACTTCAGAACTTCTTCAGAATCTTCAGAACTTCTTCAGAATCTTCAGAACTTCTGAAGTTGCCATTTCAGAAGTTATGCCTTAGGCTTTTCTTCAATGCTTTACTTTAGAGAACACTTTCTCAGACTTCTTAACTTGTACTTCTGAACTTTACTTCATTTATCTTCTCAGCATCAGTTCAGAAGATCTGAACTGTTAATACTTCAGGGCCCAGTCTCCTTTTGAAGCTATCTTGTTATCCTCAACAATATATATAGGGAGATTGGTTTGGTTTTGGTGTAGGAAAAATATATATAATAAATAAAAGTTGAATAATATTTAATAAATAAAATATTATTATGAATAGTAAATAAAATAAAATATTATTATTAAATAAAACATTTATTAATATGGAAAAATGAGAAATATAAATATACCATAGTGTAGGGACAAAATATGTACAAAATGAATAAAGCTTCAAAGACTTGACAATCTCCAAGTCATTGGAGATCAAGTCTTTCATCAACATTTGGCTCCAATGGTCAACCTTGGGTTCAAATGACTTCAAAGTCATTGATCAACCTTTTCATTTTTAGCATTGGAGATGCTCTTAGAGGATCTACAACAACTCTTTTATAATTTCTCTAAAATAAAGAACTAAAAGTAAAAATCTTTAAAATAAATTACAATCAACTCCAACAGATTCTCTATTTTAGAGATTTCATCATTGATTATATTATTTAAATATTTTATAATTTTATGATTCCAATACATTTTAAATATAGAATGATATTAATTTAACTCTCATTGGTGGAATGAATAAAAAACTCATTTCTCTCATCTCTTTTGGAATTTTTGAGAATTCTCTATATTTAGAGATTTATCCATGAATCTTTATTTTAGAGAATGAGATACGGAAGCTGTTGGAGCATTATAGATAACAAAAAGTTGATTTTCTTTATTTTGGAGAAGCTATTGGAGATGCTCTTAGGTCCTATAGTTTTAATTTAAATCTATTTTTAATTTTAAAAATGGCATTATCGTCATTTTGGTAGCAAGATACACTAGATGAAACATACACATTAATTTCACCTTATGAAATACACAGATTCACCATATGAAACAGATTCACTAGATGAAACATACAAATTTATTCACCATATGAAACAGATTCACTAGATGAAACATACAAATTTCCTCATTGGATGAAACACACATATTCATCGTATGAAATACAGGTTTATCATATGAAACACATACTAATATTATTTCACCTCATGAAATAAACTACAATTTTCATAGATATGTTATTTCACGTAATAAAATATGAATTTCTCCTTGAAAACAACAAATTTGTAGTTAACCAGAACTTGATATTTATAAAAAAGGTAAAATAAAAACAGAGCCCAATGAAAAATTGAAATTCGATGAGACAATGGGTTGTAAGTCCGACAATGCCACCAATCGTTCTGAGTTTGACCGCCAACTGACAGTTCTAAAATCGCCGGAAATTCGTTGAACGAATCGTGAATGTAATAATATTTTTATCTTGCTTTTCAAAGTCAAAATCAATTGTTGAATGTTGTTATACCTGTAATAGATCTCCAATATTGACGACAAGTGCACCAGGGGTTGGAAGAACATCAATCCATTAATTGTTGGTTATGAAGTATTTTAAGGCCTCCAATTTCATCTTGTAGAAGAACAGTACAAGATCCATCGTCTGTGTGTTTGGTTGCACCATGGTTAAATCTGGTTGTGGACAAGCAGGGAAACAATGGCCGATGAAGGCAAGCCCCTTATCATAATCTAAATCTCACAGGTGATTAGGGTTCAACTTCAACGCCTCTGAGATCAATCGGAATAGGACGCCAACAGTTTCAGCACTTGATTCGAGTGCTTGATTTGTATATCTCTACAAACCTCCGCCATTTCTTCCAACGGAGGAGGTGCCAGAGCCATAAATGTAAAGAAGATGCGATTTGAGTGGAAGAGATTTTCTTGAAGAAGAGGGAAAGAAAATCCTAATATGTTATCAAGAGTCAAAGAAGATGGGCTGTAAAAAACCCCAATATATATCCTTCTATTTTTAAATTAAACATGAAATTAGACAAAAAAATTTATAAATATTACAAAAACGCCATCGTTTATAATAGCCTTTGATTAAAACCTTTTAATGATTGAGATTAGTCATCACGGTCCTTGACTTTTTTTTACGGTTTTCATTTTATTATCATCCTACATATACAGGGGTTGATGCACTCTTTGTTGATAGGGTCCTAGGTCCCCAACTAATTCCACCAAAATTTTCCAAATAAGCTATAAAAAACCTTTTTTAATATAACTTTCTTATTGCGCCCCCCCATATGAAGAAGTCGAGTCCCCATATTGCTGAAATGGATTTAAAAATTATATCTTATTTCTTCTTTTACGTCTAGGTTTTAGTAAAACCCTAAAGGGTCGTTTACGAAACACTTATCCGAATAATCACTTATCAAAACACATTATGTTGGATGAATATGGAAATGACCAAAAATCTTACCCGATAATAACGAATGCAACTATGCAAGGACCGAAATTCTTGCCCGGTAAGTGAGGTCGACCACTGTTACCATGGTTAGTGTTTACAGAAAAGTATATAACTAGTATGTAGTATTATGTATTGCTTTAACCATAATAGTAAAAAGTTAAGTGAAAAACGAAATTATGAAATTATCTTTATTTGGTTAACCAATACATTTAAGCCGAAAACAAATATTCCGAAACCGTTTAGGTTCGGTTGAATTATTCGGTTTTAGAAATTTGATACCCTAAAGTGTGCCCCCAACTAAAAA
Source organism: Silybum marianum (assembly GCA_036898165.1). NCBI lineage: Eukaryota > Viridiplantae > Streptophyta > Magnoliopsida > Asterales > Asteraceae > Silybum > Silybum marianum. The sequence goes on along the minus strand of CM072540.1, from coordinate 4,110,251 downwards.
CATTTATGGATCCGCCATTATATATATATGTATATATGTATATATATATATATATAGAGAGAGAGAGAGAGGTTTATGCGAGAACGGTAACAATTTACGAAAATACGAGAACAATCCTCAAACAATAATTTGTACATGAAATTTTTTTCTTGTACAAAATCATATATGATCCGGGCGACTTTCCATGCGACTTAGGTGCCCCAAAAGTCGCCCGCTACTCGTTAGTGCAAAATCACATACGATTTTGTACATAAAAAAAGTTTCTCGTATTCTCGTAAATAGTTAGCATTAACGTATGAACCCACCTCTCTCTCTCTCTATATATATATGGATATAGATCTTCAATCACTTGTTAACGATTTAAATAGTGTTATGTTAACTATGTAAACTCAAATTAATCAATTAAATGTCTTGTTTGTTTTTGGTTTCATCATTCACCAGATTAGTAGTAGGGATAATTTGTATCTTTATTTTTTTCTTTTGGTCGGTCACATATTCAAATCCCTAGTTTTAGGGAGCATAATTATGTATGTGATCGGGTTTGAATATTTTGAATTATCAAGGGGATATTTGGGTTGGTTATAATCCTACTATCAAGTTCATCCGATTTAGAGGATAACATCTATTCATAAATGAACTATAATTTTTGTTCATCGACTCTTGCTACTATTCACTAGTGAAGTAAAAATTTGTCATAAGTTAAAAGAAAGAGACGCACAGTGGCGCATCCAAAAAAATTGTCTAGTGGAGTCACAATTAAGGAGCATAAAGTCACTGTTATACCCAAAATTTATACCGTTAACTTCGTTAACTCCGTAAAGATTCTTCCGTTACTATCATTAGTCTCGTCAGAAGTTAACTTAACTAACGGAACATTAGTAAAACTCACCTAACGAAAACACAGACGACCGTTATGTCCGTTACATATGTATTTATTTTATTTTTCAGTTACAGATCAACGACATTATGGCAGCCATGAAGACTAATCATCAAGATATGACCGTTATAGCCGTTAGAGAGCAATTAAAGATGGAATCTCAAGATCAAGTATAAAAGGAAGATTAAACAAAAAGGATAGCATGACTGATTGGCAAAAGAATATCATAGAAAGCATTCTGAGAACATTCATACAAGCTCACGACAACGTCATCAACAGTCTCGACAACTGTAGCACGAGTCACGACCCCAGTCTTAGACTCACGACTTCATATTCACACACTTTTGATTTGTAACTTTATTTACTTGTTCTAAAGGCCGGCGTTCCTGTTTGACGTCCATAGTACACCGACGATCCTCTTTACGGTCGTCCGCGGTTTTTTCCCTCCGAAGAGGGTTTTCCGCGTCAACAATTCTTTCCGTTGTCTATTTTTCGTTATTGGTTTTTAGAAGTGATTTTCCTTTCTTTAGTTGATTAAGGTCCGAATCATCCGGCTACCGTTACGTAATTTTTTGGCATTAACAGTTTGGCGCCATCCGTGGGACCCAACTAGAGAAAAAATGTCTTCGAGAAACCCTTCTCTTTTACTAATCTATTTGAATTTTCTGTAAACACAGGATGGTGAGAATAGAGGATGTTCGAGGCGGAAATATGCCTAACGACCTAGAAGCTATGCGCCAGCGGATAAATTTCTTGGAAGAACAAAACCGAAGAGCTAACCAAGAAATCCAGGTCCTAAGAAACACAAATGGCGCTTCGACGTCAACATCGGTACCTGGGACCAGATCTCAAACTCCTTTGCCACCGCCTCCGCCTCGAAGTACCATGCCCTCGTCGTTTCCGTTCGTAACACCACCCCGCCACCGCCTCAATCCTCTCTGCAGGCATATCCGTCTATTCCAGTTCCTTCATCTGCTCCGCTAACATACACACCAATTTCTCAAGTGACTTCGCAAGCATCTGTGACCGTACCGATCCCACCATTGCTTGAACATTTGTTCACGGCCACATCAGCTCCTCAGAATACCTCACAAACGCATACACCCGCTCCGAATAACTCTGTTACAGAACAACCATATATGCCATATGTACCGCCCTCTCAACCAGATAATACTTTCTTGGGACAAACATACGTATCCACTCCTATCTCAAAAACCACCATATACACGTACACCGTTAATCCGAATATGACTATTAATGGTGAAAGTCATGATTCTACTCATTAGAGCATACCATTTTTCACCAACTACACGTCGATCCCAATGACGAACGTGAATAATCCATTCAATACCTTCGAAATTCCATTCGACGGCTCTGTCTCCAGAAAATTTAGACAACTTGAAGAACAAAACGAAAGAATGTTGTCGATGCTTGTAAAACTTCCTGGAGCAGCAGTTCCGGTCGACGTCGAGCCTCCAACAGGATTCCAAGCCTCACCATTTGCAGATTCGATCGCCCTAGTAGACGTTCCCAAGAAATACAACATCCCTACATTCACGCCAAAATATTCGGGTATCACAGATCCCAATGAGCACGTCACACAATATAAACAGCTTATGTGGACAACGTCGATACCCCATAACTTCCAAGAGGTTTTCATGTGCAAAAGTTTCAGAGCGTCTCTCACTGGTGCTGCATTGCAATGGTTAATCAACCTCAAGCCCAAGTCGATACACTCCTTTGCCGATCTAGTTAATAAATTTTTTCAGCAATTCGCTAGTAGTCGCAAGATGGAGAAACAAACAGGCGATCTTTATTACGTGATTCAGAAGGAAGGCGAATCCGTCAGAAGCTACTTCAACAGGTTTAACATGGAAATGATCGGAATTTGCAATTGTGACACCAGGACATCGATCGAAGCCTACAAGTGAGGGTTGAATAATAGCTCAGGATTATACCTGGATCTCACTAACTACCCGGCTGATACATTTGAGGACATGAGAGCTAGGACTTTCACTCACATTAGAGTCGAAGACGACGCTGCGTTCCGACAAAGAACTTCGACTGATAAAAAGATTCTTGGGGTCAAGAAGCCAGACTTCAAGAACTCGAAAGTCATCTCTAACGTCCGATTCAACAAGAGAAAGGCTGAAAGCAAGGTAGAACCTAAATTCACCCAATATCCGAAGATGTCTACGTATGGTTTTGCAGGTACTCCCAAGGAATTGGTAGAAATACTAAAGAATGCTCAAACCACGATTCGATGGCCAAAGAAAAGCGATCGATCGAACGATCAGAAAGGCATGACGAAATGGTGCGACTTCCATAGTGACCATGTACATGACACAGACAACTGTCAGGCTCTGAAGAAAGAAGTCGCATGGCTATCACAGAAGGGTTATCTTAGCGATTTGCTTTCGACGCAAAACCCAGGTAAGATCTCTAGACCCACATCTCCTGCACATAGTAAAGTGGTGAATTGTGTGATAGGAGGATCCGACGTCTGTGGATTGACATATTCTGCCGCAAAGAGACACGCGGGCCAAAAGTACGATGACTCCAGCATTCTCGTCGACCGCCAAAAAAAAGACGACGGAAAGCTCAATTCCATGACGATAACGTTCGGTGATGAAGATCTCGGCGACGTCAGAGGACGACACCATGATGGTCTTGTCATCCAACTAACTATCGGGAATTGTCTGACCAAAAGGATCCTTGTCGATGGAGGCAGCTCAGCCAACATTATATTTCTTAACACACTCAACGTAATGGGGATAAGCGAGAAAGAGATCGTACGACGCTCGACAGTCCTAGTCGGCTTCAATGGCGACGCTTCCACAACAGTAGGGGAGATCACACTGCCAATCTTTGCAAAAGGAGTTAATCGATCGACTCGTTTTAATATGGTTGAGTGTTTCTCAGCCTACAACGTTATCTTGGGAAGACCTTGGATACACGAAATGAAAGCAGTCCCCTCAACCTTTCATCAAACAACAAAAAAATTTCCACTCCATGGGGAATTCAAGAGATAAAAAGCGAGCGAAAGGACGCTAGAGAATGCTACAAAGTAGCAATGAAGCCCCAAAAGCAGAACATCTAGCAATTACAGAGCCAGGTGGACGATACGTCTCCTGACGATTATGGACTTCAAGAAATTGCCTTGGATTCTGCTAGGCCAGAACGAACAGTATTTCTGGGGGCATCCCTGAACGAAGCAATAAAAAGTGACCTCATAAATTTCCTCAAAAACCACTCCGACTGTTTCGCTTGGACGCATGAAGATATGGTCGGCATAGACCCGAATATCATACCACACAAGTTGAACGTGGACTCAAACTTTCCTCCGATCAAGCAAAAGCGCAGGAAGTTCGCTCCGGAAAGAAACAAAATCATCAACGAAGAGGTCGACAATTTGCTAAAGTCGGGAAAGATTCGAGAGGTCAAATATCCAGAGTGGTTGGCCAACGTTTTCGTGGTCAAAAAGAAGAATGGGAAACGGCGAGTCTGTATCAATTTTACAGATTTAAATAAAGCATGTCCTAAGGATCCTTTTCCTCTTCCACATATCGACTCTATGGTCGACGCTACTGTAGGACATGAACTATTGACGTTCATGGACGCGTATTCCGGGTACAACCGGATACTTATGCATCCCGACAACCAAGAAAAAACAGCTTTTATGACGGACAAAGGCATCTACTGTTACAAAGTAATGTCATTTGGCCTAAAAAACGCAGGATCGACATACCAACGACTTGTCAATTTGATGTTCAAGGATTATCTTGGAAAAACAATGGAAGTTTATATTGACGATATGCTCTTCAAGTCAAAGCATGCGACCGATCATATCGGACACCTCGCAGAATCTTTCGAAGTGCTCAGGAAATACAACATGAAACTGAAACCGACTAAATATTCCTTTGGAGTTCGAGCCGGAAGATTCCTGGGTCATATGGTCACAAGACAAGGCATCGAGGCAAGCCCCGATTAGATCAAGGCTATCCTCGACCTGCAATCGCCAAGAAATCTGAAAGAAGTACAATGCTTAACCGGACAGGTCGCAGCTTTGAATAGATTTATTTCGAAATCTTCGGATAAATGTCATTTGTTTTATAATGTTCTGAGAAGAAAATAAAGGCTTTGACTGGACTGAAAACCATGAGAAGGCGTTGGGGGAACTTAATGAGTATATGATGTCCCCACCTCTCCTATCGAAGCCAAAGGATCACGAAACCCTATACCTATACTTATCGGTAAGTAAAACTTCCGTAAGTTCGGTACTAGTTCGAGAAGACGAAAACCATCAAAAGGCAATTTATTATGTAAGCAAATTCCTCGTCGATGCTGAAACACGATATTCATCGATGGAAAAATTACTCCTATCGTTAGTAACTTCTGCAAAAAAGTTACGACATTACTTCGAATCTCATCCGGTGAACATCGTCACCAACTATCCACTCAAGTCTGTCCTAAGAAAACCATAATTGACGGGAAGACTCGCGAAGTGGAGCATGTACCTGAGCGGTTACGACATTTCATTCGTTCCGCGAACGGCGATAAAGTCACAAGCAATTGCCGACTTTATCGCAGATTTTACGCGCGACCTAGAACAGGAAGCCATTGCGGAGATTTCATCTGTGGCGACTTTAAACGACGGTCAGTGGACTCTTTACATTGATGGTTCATCCAACATACGAGGAACTGGACTAGGTCTCGTTTTAAAATCGCCACAGGGGGGCACAATGGTATATTCAATATCATGTGACTTCAAGGCAACGAACAACGAAGCAGAATATGAAGCACTGAATGCCGGACTCGGGATGGCCCACGATGTGGGAGCAGGACACCTCTAAATCAAAAGAGATTTTCTATTGATTGTCAATCAGTTGAATGGAGAAGTCGCGACCAAAGACACTAAAATGATGAAGTATTTTGAAGTCGCAAAAGAAAAAATGAAAAACTTTGATTACTGTACGATACAACAAGTACCAAGAGATCAAAATATGCAAGCAGACGCGCTAGCCAACTTAGGGTCTGCCCTCAGCAAATCCAAATTTGATAATATACCAATAATTCATCTAGAATTACCATCGATCGAAAAGTATGACGCCATCTTCATAACGAACGACGACGAGGGAGAATGGTTCAAAGAGATCGAAAATTATCTTAAAGACGATAAATTATCAGAGGACGAGTTAAAATTCAGGCAAATACGGTTTAAATCCTCCAGATACGTTATAATAAACCATCGTCTCTATAGAAAGTCCTCTATCGGACTAAACCTGCGATGTGTGGGTAAAAGTCAAATGGCTGAAATCTTCCGAGAAATGCATGAATGCGAGTGTGGAAATCACTCTGGAGGACGGAGCCTTGCGAATAGAATCTCACGACAAGGATATTATTGGCCGACACTACGACTAGATGCGTTAAAACATGTTCAAAGCTGGGATTCATGCCAAAGATATGCAAGGACGACGCATAAGCCTTTAGAAAATTTGCACCCAACATTGACTCCGTGGCCAATCATGCGTTGGGGAATGGACATAGTTGGAAAACTACTTTCGGCCCCCAGACAAAAAGTGTACCTCTTAGTACTTACGGATTATTTCTCCAAATGGATCGAGGCCGCAGCCTTCTCCCAGATAAGGGACAAGGAAGTGATCACCTTTATACAAACAAATATAATCTGTAGGTTTGGAATTCCGTCAAAAATCATGTGCGACAACGAGTCACAATTCATCAGCGAGAGGACCAGAAAGTTCTGTGAAGATCGTCACATAAAACTCATAATATCGACGCCTAGATATCCACAGTCGAACGGGTTAGCTGAGTCAAGCAACAAAACCATCATCAACAACATCAAGCGACGCCTTAGCTCGGCAAAAGGAACAACACCTAGAACAGCTACCGGACAGAGTCCTTTCTCTTTGGTTTATGGGTGTGAGGCGGTATTGCCAACTGAAGTCAGATTACCTGTCGCGCGACATACAACGATTTATTTATTTTTATCACGATTACTAACTTGAACGTCGGAGGGTCGTTGGTCAAACCAACGACCACCCCTAACGTTTTCTTTCGGACGCAGGTACGCCAGAGGTCGCAAGAACGCACGAAACAAAAGAAATTAACGAAAGGTGATTAATATATAAATTAAAAGTTCTTACAAAAAATGGTCTGACCTAAAGTGTCGCCCATAAAAAATAGAGGAAAAGAAAAATCAAGGAGCAGAAGAAGCGGGCTTCGCCCGTCGAGCACTTAGGTCGACGATCTTTGCTTGAGCCTCACTTAGCTGAGACTTAAAGCCATTGACCCCGGTCATCTTCCCAATGAGGGCAGCCTCCAACTCTTCCTCCAGGGACTTGATTTTCTCAATGGCAGCGTCCAAGCGCTGTTGAAGATCGAGGTTGGTGCTCCTCCCTTGAGAGAGGTCCTCTTGGGTCTCCTCAAGACGATGAAAGAGCCTCGCCGCATCGCCGGACACCCTTTCCTTTGACATCAACAGAGATTTCTCCCAGTCACGGACTTTCTGCTGCAAAACGGAAGCAGTCGCCATGGATTGGCTCAAAAATGCCTGGGGAGCCTCGATAAGACGTCAACCGGAAAAACGTTAGAAAAAACGCACGACTGCCGAAACGCATGACGCATGATGATGAAAGAAACGTCCTTACCTGAAAAGTGGTAGGCTCGGAGTCATCACCAAAAATGAAAGGCTCCTCTTCCATAGGCGTTTTTCCTTTATACCTAGATGGGATAGAGGACCCAGCTATGAACGATGGCCTCACGACCATCGACGTCTTCGCCTTCTTGGAACTAAAAGTTCCAAAAGGCGGTTCCCTCAGGGGAGCCTCTGAAGCACCTCGACGATTTAATCCCTTCCGGGCAAGCAAAATCCTCCCACCATAGAGAAAATCCTCTGACGGTCTTAGAAACAAGAAAAACAAAAGTTAAGGATCAAACGATTCAGTAGAAACAGACGGAAAAGAAATAAACGTACCTGTTTCCTCTCCCATCTGACTTGAGGACGGAAAAGATGATCTAATGAAGGTAACACCCTCATACTCCTCATCCATAGCTTCTGCACCCTCATCCTTCTCATCCACAGGAGCTTCACTCTCTCCCGTGGGGTCGTAAACCCGGATCCCCGATTAGGGATTTGCCAAAAAAGCGCCAGTTTGGCCGAAGAATCAGACAGAGGCACGAATTCGCACGACATCTCTAAAAACAAATCATAAAAAAGAATAAAATAAAGTCATATCTACATGACAAGCGTAGGGGAAAAATTCTCACCTTTCGTAGGCCAACCATAGACAATCCAATCCATGGTTGGAGCGATGGAGGACAAGCTGCAAAAGACAAAACGCTTTCCCTAGCCACGGTCATTCACCGTCATACCAGGGACCAAAGCTTGATCCCTACGGCCCTTGGTGTAAGGATTGAAACGGTGGCCAGAATCAGCCTTGACCTGATAGGCCAAAAGCAGCTCGTGGATAGTGAAAAGTGAAACCCAATCACTTGTTAATCGCTCAATGGTCAGAGCGATTCTCCAAAACTGGCGCATCATTTGCCTCAGAGAAATATTGAATCGACCCAAGAAGTCTCTCACTAAAGCAGAGAACTGCCACGTGAGTCCAATCTTGAATTGGTATTCGTAAAGGACAAAACGATCAGCCGGACAATCCTTCGCCTTACAATCGCCTAGACTCTCCAAAAGGATATAATCGGGAATCCAGGCAAGATCCTTGAAGGCCTGAAGATCGTCCAGAGAAGAGACAGATCTAAGGAAGTTTGACATTTTCGACAGAAGAAGATATTACACTTTGGAATAAAAAGTTGTAGGAAGCTTATCAGGTATAAAGAATGATTTGTCCGCCCCTAACTCGACAACTGTTGAGCCAAGATTTATCACGCAACCAAGGGATCTTCGACACCTGTCCCACGCCAATGTCATCCGCATACCACGCGGATGACATCATCCGAATCCTTATTCTTTTAACCGAAACCGGTTGCGACTCCTAACTAAATCAGTTAATACATTTGATCGATACGGTTACCGAAGAATCGATCGCGTGACAAAAATACATTCTTGAAAAATCTTCCGCCAAAAAAAAATTTCAAAAATTTACGGGCAAACTGTTATATCCAAAATTTATACTGTTAACTACGTTAAGGATTCTCCCGTTACTATCGTTAGTCTCGTTAGACGTTAACATAACTAACGGAACATTAGTAAAACTCACCTAACGGCAACACAGACGACCGTTTTGTCCGTTACGTATATATTTATGTTATTTTCAGTTACAAGTCAACGACATTATGGCAGCCATGAAGACTAATCATCAAGATACGACCGTTATAGCCGTTAGAGAGCAATTAAAGATGGAATCTCAAGATCAAGTATAAAAGGAAGATTAAACAAGTAGGATAGCACGACTGATTAGCAAAAGAATACCGGAGAAAGCATTCTGAGAACATTCATACAAGCTCACGACAACGTCATCAACAGTCTCGACAACTATAGCACGAGTCATGACATCAGTCTTAGACTCACGACTGCATATTCACACACTTTTTCTTTGTAACTTTATTTACTTGTTCTAAATGTCGGCGTCCCTGTTTGACGTCCATAGTACACCGATGATCCTCTTTACGGTCGTGCGCGGTTTTTTCCCTCCGAAGAGGGTTTTCCGCGTCAACAATTCTTTGTGTTGTCTATTTTCCGTTATTGGTTTTTAGAAGTGATTTTCCTTTCTTTAGTTGATTAAGGTTCAAATCATCCGGCTACCGTTAAGTCATTTTTTGGCATTAACAGTCACCCCACGTGTTTTTTCCCTAATGACACCGTGTCGAGGGATTTTTAAAGTTTTTTAGTTGATTTCGAGGGATTTTTTAGTGTTTTTGTCGATTTCGAATAAATTTTTGCCTTTTTTGATTAAATTCATGAGACTTTTTTAGTGTTTTTGGCAATCGCCGGCAAGATGGGGTACCTTGAAATTTTTTACTAGGGGGGACTAAGGGTAAGTTTTGGATTTTTGATTTTTTTAACGTATGTTCTTTTTTTGACCTCTTGACTGGGGTCCCTTCCCCCCCCCCCCTCCCTTTGTACACTAGATCAGCCCTAGGAGATGTACCTTGTGAAAGAAACCCTATTTGTTCACACATGAAATCCAATGATGTTATGTTAAGTTCACAAGCGAATACCCTAAATGTTCATAAACTGAATTATGCAATAGTTCTGCCTAACTGCTGATCCGTGAATCTGCTACTTTAATATAGGTGAGCATTTGTATATTGTTGAATATACTATTTTTAGGGAAGTTAATTATGGAATTAATTTTCCTAAACTTAATTCTGATGTAATTTACTAATTTACCCTTGTACACCTATGTTTTCTCTGCAATGAGCAAATCTCATTGTTGAAACTTTACAAATTTACATTAAGGCCTTGTTTGTTTTTTCAATTTAAGCTCTTAATCACCACTTACGTCTGATTCATTTAGATGTTTAATAACCATTTCGAACTGAAATCAAACTTTAGACTTCAGCACCTCTTAAAAAACAAACAACACTTAAATGAATTACATCCGTTGATTGAAAACTTTAATGGATGAAATTGGTTTTTTTGGTTAACAAAAAAGGCCCCTCTCTCTCTCTCTATATATATATATATATATATATATATATCACAAAGTCCGTTTTTGGACATTAATTGGTTTAAGTCGGTCGTATTGGATCTTAATAAGGGGTCTAATTGTGTCACAATGAGGCTTATTGTTTGTTATTGGGTAATTTTGGTTTAAGCATGTCAAATCAGTTCTTATCGGTTCTTATTGGGTCATTTGAGTAAATAGGTCATAATAGATCATTTGAGTGATTGAGTCTTAGACCTTCATTTTACTATTTTTTTTGTTTAATAGCTTTTGTCATTGACAAATCATGTCTAGCTCAGTTGGTTTTCCTAACGACGATAACATCCTGTAGGAGCGGACCTATGTGATAGCATACGGTGGCACGGACCACCGTATCATTCCTCCGGCGAAGGGTAAAAAATTATGGTTTCTGAAAGGTGCAACCGTATTGTTTTGTTGTGTGCCACCATATATATTTTAAAACTACAATATGGACACAAGTTTTCCATTGTAGAGTTGGTTTGTAAGAGATTTCTTACACTCAAGACCCAAGTTGAAATCCCACTAGCTTCATTTTTTTAGTTTTTTTATTTTAATTTCAAATTTATTATGTTTCTAATAAAAAATCGCAATAAATGACTTGAACCCAAGATCTCATGTATGAAAATCAATGAAAAAACCAATAGACCAATTATGATATTATGAAAAATATGTGGACATTTTTTTTATAGTTAAACGGTGCAACCGTTTGAAAACTTTCTAGGTCCGTCCCTGACATCCTGGGAGGATTGTGGATGGTATCCCAATCTATCCGGGTTCGAATCCAAGGGAGTCAATTTGAGGGCATGACGAGTACCCAGTCGTTGGGCTGGTCTAGTCTTAGACTGTGGTTGGGCTTTAGGTTCAGCGTAAGTTGGGTCAGGACAACGACGGATTAGTGGGTTTTCTCGTGGATGCCCGATACCGTCGGGGAGGTGTGCGTGTGTTCGTTGTAGTCGTACGTCGGTCTGATGCCGCTATGCCTTAAAAAAATAGCTTTTGTCATTGTGAACGGATATATATATTGAAAAGGGATAAAATCACCTGCCCCAAAATTACATGTCTCATTCCTGTCTCTCCAACGAAATTAAGACATGTCATATTTTCATTTATTTTAAATTTATTTAATTCATGTTACTTTCTCTCCCTCTCTTCGTTTACTATGTATTAATATAATTGATGGACATAGATGAAACATGAAATTTTGGAATAAAAAAATTTTATCCGTTAAAAAGACCGTGGAATATCCCTCGAAATAATTAGTATGAAAATTTTCAAAATAAATGATTTTAAAAAATTAATTTATCTTCCCTTAAACAAATGTCGAAATGTTAATTTAAGTCATTATTTCCTAAAATTAATTTAAATTCCATCGAAAATTTGAATAAAAAACCTTTAATACTTTTTTGTTGCAAAAGTGGATTTATCATTGTTTGTACCGGATTCTTAATTATATGAAAGGCACATTTCATGGAGATTATTTGGTTAGTCATTGGGTTGGAGGTGGATTCATGTAGATGTTAATATCAAATGCAATTATTTTTTTACAATCTGTTAGGTAGTAGTCATTCGAGAGAAGTTTCTTTCAGTTATTTGGTTCAGCTTTAGGTGACATTTGTTTTTTATAAGGTGCTAAAATCTGAAGTCTGATTTTAATTTTAAAATAATTATAAAACGTCTAAATAAATCAGACATAAATGGTGACTAAGAGCTTAAAATGAAAAAACAAACAAAATCTTAATATATAGAGAAGTAAAGTTTTTAAGCTATATGTAAAGTTAAGTATGATGATAAAACTTTCTTTTTCCTCGAGATTTGTGCAAACCACCTTTTTTCGTATAATTAAACTCCATGTTTTAATAAACTCATTTTGATCCATCTTATATAATCAACTTAAACTCGTTAGGAAAAATAAAACTCATTTTATGCACTTAGACAAAAAAAAAATATCCTTAGGGTGTGTTTGGTTTGTGGAAATGAAATAGATTCGGGGGATTTGGATTTCAAACAGTCTACCCTAATTAAGCCAACTCGTATATGTTGTCCGTTTAAAATGTAAAGGATTCGAGCTACTCGAGCTCGAGCTTAATTATTCTAGAGCTCGTGTCGATCTTGAACATAAAGTAGAACTCTTTTGACTTAATGAATTGAGCTTTATAAAACTAATGTTCAACTCGACTCGTTCAAGAACTCGATTCGATTTTCCGAGCCGAGTCAAACCGAGCTGAGCCATTCAAGCATAGACTTTTTCGAGTCAAACATGCTCGTATATACAATAAAAATATAAATATCATCGGGCTCTAGCCGTTAAACGAGTTAATCGATCGCGAGTTCGAACTCGTAAATGAGCATCGAGCTCAAGCTCGATAACTCAAAAAATATTCGAGCTCGAGCCTATTGTTAATTTTTCGAGCCCGGATCGATTAACCTTCTACTCGGCTCGTTTACACCCCTACCCGATAAGAGTGAGGACAAAAATTGAGAGTCTTACCCGATAAGTCGGAGTAATTACTTTTAACTGATAAATGGTTATTGGATATATTTTTGCATACGATACAGTTTTAATGGACTTCATCTTATCAATAAAAATAAATTCTTTAAAAACAAAAAAAAATTACAAAAAAAAAAATCACATTCCAAATCCTACGAACAAAACATGATTTATAAAGGAATGAAATTCAAATCCATTCCAAATCCTACAAACCAAACACATAAAAGGATTTCAAATCCTACAAACCAAACACATAAAAGGATTTCAAATTCATTCCAATCCAAATCTCTCCATAAAATCCAAATCCCTCAAAAATAATCCCGCAAACCAAAATCACCCTTAATCTCTTAGAACTCATTGTGACACAATTACACTCAAATGCAATAAAATCCATTATATATGGTCTAAAATGTTTCAATGCTTTTAACTAGTGATTCAAAGGTCAAAAGTACCTAGAGGTTACAAGTTTGAATCCAGGGAGGAATAAAAATCCCTTATCATCACGAATGTTCAAATGCGGTGACTCCGGACTACCTGCGAAGTAGTTGGTCGCCCTAAAATTAGTCGACTCGCATAGCGAGTTGGAAATTCAAGTTAATAAAAAAAAATCATTTTTCAGATAATTGAAACTCCCAACCATAAAAGATAATGGTATATAGAGCAGTTACTCTCTTTTTTTGAACGGGAAAACAAGACTTTTATCACCCACTGGAACAAAAAGTACACCATCGAATCTAACAAGGTATCGATACAAACAGAGTAAAACAAGCAGCAAGTTTGCGAGCAACAAACTAGAAGGAAAATGGAAAAAACGGAAAAAACAAGAATGAAGAGAACAAAACTGGACGAAGCACAACCGAACTCTAGCGTCCAACATCCCATTCTTTGATGTTGCAGTACCGACACGAACCCGCCTATGACCGAAAGATCCAGGTGCTAGAAACACAGTTGTGGATCGATTCCAGTCTTCTCACCTACTGTGGTCGTATATTGCTCTATGATCCACCTCCCAACTAGTTTTTTGAATCCTGCGTCTAAACACACTTATTCAGCCGGATTCGCGAGCCACCCTTGCAACCCCACTTTGAGTTCCTTATCTCTAGTCGTTACCCACTCGAAGGTTTTGTTGCTCCGATACTGCCGTACTTTATTTATCGAACACTAATTTATTCCTATTCACCCAAATGAGATACATAAGGCACTGAATCGTTACCGACCATCTTCTAAGTCCCCGATTGTTGCTCCCTGCTTGTGTCCCGACCTCCACCAACTCATTCACTGCATTACCCCCTCCAAATCCCTATTCCACCATCTTCCCACTTGTTTCCACAAAGCCTTCACCTCCGGACAACTCACAAGAGCATGCTCTAATGTTTCAACATCTCCTCCACATCTAGGGCAAAGGAGCGAATCTAAGTCTATACCATCTTATCATGTGTCGATCAAGATGGTAATATACTAAGTTTAACTCGCCAACAGAAGATGTTCACCTTTTTGGAATCGAATTTAGCCAAGTCGTTTCGTCATTATTTCCCGCGAGTTGATTCCGCTTCTCTTCAAGCTTCCCACTAACCGCTTTGACCGTCAAGCCTCCAAGAGTGTCTATTTTCCATACCGGCTTATCCCTAAATCCATCCATTGGCCTAACCTCTCCAGCCAACCTCATAAGTACATCTAGCTCTCCTAGTTCCATTCGTCTCGGCTCTCTCCTCCAACCCCATTTCCACGTCCAACCCCCCTTGAAACTCCCCTCTCCCTGCCACCGACACCTCCTTATTTGTTTCAAGATGGAATAGCCTATTAAACTCTCCTTAAGCCTCCTCCTTGATACCGAAAAATCCTCCCAAAACTTTATCTCCAACCCATCTCCTAGATCTTTTCCAAAAGATTCTGTATAAGCGAGTGCCTCTTTATCTAGATCTTTACCCACTTTTAATATACCACCCCACACCGAATTTCCCCTTCCCCCTCTTCTAACACTCTCCGAGACACCCTATCTCCACCATAGAATTTCCCCTTACTATAATTTTTTCCAAAGACTCCCTTCCTCACTATGAAATCTCCACCACCACTTCCCAACTAATCCTAAATTTAAATCCTTAAGCCTTTTTTGCAACATACACTAAGTCTTTATCCTTTAACCACACGTCATATACCTTGAACGGCTTTAGGCCAAAGTCGAACCATTCGTCACTAAGGACGATTGGCGTGTGGTCCGACCATTTTTGTTCCAAGATTTTTTCCTTTAGCGTACTCCAATGAACTCCACAATTCGGTGAAACCAAGAATCTATCAAGTTTGCTAAATTTTCTACCATCGTCACTTACCCTCGTATACTTGTTCCCTCCCATCTTTATGTCATCAAGATTATTCCTCCGGATAAAGTCATTGAACTCTTCCATGCCTTTGCTCCCCGATTGTGAGTTCAATCTCTCTTGTGCGCTTTTAACTTCATTGAGATCATCGAAGAAAAGCCATTTAACTTCATCTTTTTGACGTAGCATATCCAATTTTTTCAATACCTCTAATATTTCTTTTTGAGCACACGGTCCATACACATTTACGCAACCCACCAACCCCTCTACTCCCAATTCCCATTTACTGCCACAAAATTTTCCTCTTTTGCCACGTATTTACACTTAAAGGTATTATTGTTCCATATCAATAGTAAACCCACCGATCTCCCTGCTGTCGGCATAAACTCAAATTCCCCATCACCCTACCCCCACATGTACAAGACGAGATGCTTAGAAATGTCTTTTAATTTTGTTTCCTGGATCTCCACCATATTTGGTGTTTCAGTCATATACAAATCTTTTATAAAACCTTTTTTATTTGATGTCCCTAATCCTCTAATGTGAACAGAGATAATCTTCATAAAAATTTAAAGCATGAAACATACCGTATCATGGATAGCATTTCAGCCTCTTCAAACTTCTTCTCCTTTATCCGTCCCCTCACTCTTTTCCCATATTACTTCGATTTTCCTTTTGAATTTCTTCATCTCTGAAATTGTGTCCGCATCTCCATGTTCACCCGATACCCCGACCTGGTCCTTTGCAATATTTTGATCCCTTTGTTGTTTCAGGTTTGACATTTTGCTCCCTTCATCTTCTTTTTGTGATCTTCTGTAGGATGATCATGCTTTCTATTTAAGAAGGTGAAAGCTCATCCTACCCCTACCTAAATTGCAATTCTCCAACGATATATGTATGTTCTTTGTCCATTTATTACCTGCATGTTTATTTTCCCTAGATCGATCTATTTTTCTTTGTGATTTGGGTTTGCATCGCGTCATCTGAAGCCTCGTCTGAAACCCCGCCTGATCCATTAAGCTGTTGTGATGGGCGATCGGTTTGTGATCCAACGTTGGGCTGACTTTCCTTACTTTCAGTTGTGATGGGCCTGTTAACATCGTACTCTCCTTATTGGGCCTCGTCCACTAAGTTGATTGAGTTGGGTCCTATGTCTCTTGTTGGGCCTGAGTTTAATTTCTTCATTGACCCATTTGTTCCCGATCCATCAAAAAACCCTACCTGCCCTTTGGCTTCACGTACAACAACATTTTTGAAGTATGTTCCTAAATTCTTGGGACTCAACCTCTCATTTATTCACAATTAATTTCCAACCCTTCATCTTCCCTAACGGTTTCCTGTTCTTCCGCTTGAATTGGCCGCCGGTCAGTCACCGGAGATTCCTCCGAGCGGTTTTTTTCTTCTCCTATAATTTTTTCTGGAACCAATTTTTCCAGGATTTTGGCTCCGATCCCCTTGTCCTCGCCTTGCATGCTGTCCGACTCCATTTTATCCCTACCTTCGAACACACTCTCTTCTACCATCCAATCCTCGTCACTATTATTCTGCTCTTCTGACCACTCTGATGAATTTGAAAATGCATCCCCCTCATCGGTTGTGTCGTCCTATGTTATGATACGTTCTTCCTCTCTAATTTGGTTCTCTAGCACACATCTATCATCTTCCTCCACCTCCACCTTCACCCCGTACGCTAAATTGCCCACCTTTATGCATTTGGTTTCTTTAATTCTGTCCGCTAGATTGGTGCTTATTAACACCTTCCCCCACATGAGATTTGCTATCTCTTGCAACCGGAAATTACGGGTTAGAATCACTTTGTCCCATTTTTCGACGATGTCCTTAAATGCATTTTCTTTCCAAATATGAAGTGGAATTCCTTCAATTCTCAGCCAAAGCAGACGTTCCGAGGATCTGAATCCCGTAGACCATTTTCTCAAATTCCTTACCTAATAATGTAACCCGTGCACCTTGTTAGCTATCACTTTTTCCATTGCCTCTTTCGAAGCGAATTTGATCAATACGTTTCTTCCTCCTAATACTTTTAGTTCACATCCTTCCGTCGTTGTCGATATAATAAGGTTTTGCACTGCTTCCACCTTTTCCATCACTTCCACATTTCCAACTACACACTTTTGGAGGATTTCCATCCCGTTTTTGTCTGCTTCCGAATGTCCGATAATCGTATCTTGGATGTTTTTGCTTTTGTTTACGATAAATGTTTTCTTCTTCACAGCTTCATTATAGGTGCATCTTCCAAACCCCTTCATTGTCTCATCAGTCCATGGTGAGACGATCCTTTCCTTACCACATTCAGTTTTATCTTTCCTGTTCTTGCTTCTAACCTTTTTTCTTGCCACATATACTCTTAACTTATAAGAGCCAATCCATATTTGCCTAAGCTTGTTCTCCAATTCTCCTATGTTCTTAACATGCATCAATCTCACAAAACCAAATTTGTGCCCGTTACGTAGGTATTTCTTTTGCCATATAGATATCGGACACCGCTCCATAGCTTTTGAAGGTTCTCCACAAATGAGCCACTTCCCATCTCGCAGGAAAGTTATAAAACAAGAAAGATGTCTCCTTCGGACTATGTCTTCCTCGATAAGACTGTTTCGGCCATGACCCTAGGTCTGACTCGGTACCCCGGTTTCCTACTCTCACTCACTCTCTCACCCCCTTCCGCCTAGCCCCCCCAAACGCCGGCTGCAGCACCGGTGATCTCACTCTCTATCTCTCTCTCTCTCTCATCTCTCTTTTGGCTTTTATTCTAAGTAGAGAAATTACTCTTTTCATATGAGAATAAATTATCTAAAAATAAAAAGAATCTTTAAGCTTCCATTGAGGGTTGATTTGTCTGTGTTGTAAATCCAAATGATATCTCTTTCAAGCTTCCTATTAATTTCGGTTTTTGACAAGCACAGTTGAAAGCGCACTACCGTGTTTTTTAGAGTTTTAATAATCTTTATTAAACAATTGATATTTTAAAAAACACGAGATGGATGAGGAAATAAAACAAAGAGCACAAGTGATCAACAACCAACAAGCTATATGTCTCAAACATATATATTATCTCTTAATCACACACTACGAAAGTATTTGTTGGTCTCAATCATTTGATTTGATAATAACATAAATACATCTCATCCAACAGTTAGGAATGTTCTTAGAGACTTGTATCGATATCCTACTGTAAACAAAGCGGATAACCTTCTATATCTGAATTGTTATCCACTCTGTAATCCCGGTGTGTTAGGCGGATTGGTAATTCAAATTTGTTTACCAGATTTGTCATTCGGACTTAACAACAGGACTTATCATCTGGATATATCCTGCAATTTCTTTACCCTAATTTATCATTTGGGTTTTGTTGTCCGGATATGTCTTAGGAATCTAACATTCGGACAAATCTGTTGGAGTTATCATTGATTTAAGACAAATAGTTTAAGGATCTGATCAAATCGTAAAATTGTTTGTGGATCCAAACAAACTCAAGTCTGGTGGAAACCAAAGTATAACTTATATTTTGAGAGAAAAATAGAATATGATTCTATTTGTAAAAGTCTTGTTATTATCCTGATGAAAATGAAAAATGACTTAAAAAAGTCGAACACTAGTTACAGAAAAGCCAAAATAGTCACAAAAGTGGATAGAATTGTTATACAATCAATTGATGATCAATACAAGATAAAGTCAAAACTAGTCTGACAAATACTATCTTTGGCGAGTAAATTTTGATTGTAAACTTAACCAACTAAACCAACTCTTATTCAGGTATGGGAATATGTTCAACGTGTTAGACTAAGTAAGTTCAAAAGTACTATTTTATTGGTATCATATTTTCTTTATTGTTCCTTCTACATACAGAAGAATGAGTTGTGTTAACAAACGTCTACATCAATATCAACAGACTCGAATAAAGAGTACAGATATGCATTGATCAGTAAATCAGATGAAGACACGTGTTAAGGATGGATAACAACATTTAATGTAGTGGTGGCTATAAAAAGCTATCGTTGTTAATTTTACAACTCACTAGTTTTGATAGAAATTTATGAGTGATAGCTTCTTACACAAAAACTACATCCACATCTAAAGATATTTGAGTTCTTTAGCTTTAAAAGAGTACCCTCTTCCTTTACTCTTTTAATTTCTAACAAATTTATCATCAATAAGATTTTTTAGGATCAAGTCTTACCTTCCTAGCTTTCTCAACATATCTATTCTTCTTTTGTTTTATAAACATAAGTAACTACAAAATGAAAATTTGTTGTCCTTGTATTTAACCCTAGATCCACAAACACTTTATCTGAAAGTCATTACCTTTCTAGGGGTAATAAGTGGTATTAGGGTCGTTTGTTTAAATTCATGAGTAAGATCTATAATGCCTTCCACAAGTACGACAATGAATCCTTATCTAAGATTCCTCATTTTAAATGATTCTTTTTCTTGAAGGAGTTAACATTCAAATTCATGGCATCCTTAAGAATGTTCTATATGTTTCTACTTCCTTCTTACTAGGAGACTGTGATGTTGAAAATCACAAGGTAATCGTACCAAGAAAGCAAATCAACAAAACTCCATATCTATGGATAGATGATGATAGGAAAGAAGTTGCAAATGATACTAAATCTAGAACCATCACCGTGATGTCATTACCTGATGATGTTTATCACTCTATCATGAACCTTTCTTGCATTAGATATGTAGAGCACTCTCACTGTTTTGTATAACAGCACGACTGATGGAAATAGAGAAAAAATATCAATCTCATTAGACAACATAAACTATTTGTGTGCAACAAAAACAAATCTCTCACGGATGTCTGCAACAGGTTCAATTCTCTATTAAATGATCTTATAGTGTGTGATAAGGTTTTTGATAATGCTAAAGTTCTACGAAAATTTATGGCTACATTGCTAGACTTTTGGGATAATAGACTTGTGTGTTTAAGAACTTCCAAGAATCTTCATCATATGTTATTAACAGTTTATATAGAACTTTATACAACTGTGAGCAAACTAAGTTACTTAGGAAGAACACTATTGGTCCCAAAGGGTCTACGAAAGTGTTAAAGATATCACACAATTTGTAGAACGGGAGGGATGAATACAAACAAAAAAATTAGTTTTTAAATATGTTTATTAATCATAAACAAATTTGTAGATTGTTGAAGAATATAAACAAGTTAGTAAAACCTATTCTAAACAATCTAAGACTAACTAAATTGATGCACAAGAACGAATAGAATAGAAAGAGATTCAAGAAGGGAGAGATATGGATGCACGCATCATGAAGAAAACGATTTATTCATCTATTTTTACACACCACATTAAATGCAAGTTAGAAGTTACAATCCACGTGTCAAACTTCTATTCGAGAGCTTGTCCTCTGTCCTCGGTTTTGCAGGCTTTTGGCCACATATGAACATTTAACCTTTTAGGGTTGCTAAGCATGTGGGGAGCAATAAAGCAACTTAGTACATGTACCTTCCTGACAGGTTTGGGGGTTGTCCTTTGTGCATATAGAATAAGATAAAAACTAATCTTGTTGAGCAAGATTTATTTGGTCACTAAGGCTGAAGCTTCATCGACGATTCTTCAGGTATCACTGTGACTTGTTCAGATTTCACACTTGTAGTAGACAATCTTATTAATTATCACTAAAACCACTACAGATCATAAACTGACATGTCTCTATCTTTAGCTAATTCTTCGACTTCGTTGAAGGTTTCCTTGGTGTGAGTTTTGTCTTCAGCGTCATTCAGGTTCAGAGACTGTTACGAAGTAGTTTCAGCGATCACTGAGCGTAGTCTCTGATGACTCGTTGAAACTAAACTAAAAACTAAACTCGAGAATTTTCACCAAGTATAAAGGGTCATCATCAAATTACTGAAGAAGTTTGGATAAACAATCTCCCCCTATTTGATGACAACAAAGCAACATAAAGAGAATTGCTTATAAGTGATCATTAAGCGCATTCAGTGATTAGTTCACAGAAACTGAACAGAAACTAAAGACCTAAGAATGTCTTTTAAGTATAATGGGTCAACATCAAATCACTGAAGGAGCTTGGAACAACAATCTCCCCCTATTAGATGATGACAAAGCAACATAAGGAAAATTTCTTAAGAGTTACAGTAAGGAAATAAAACTTGTAAATTACATGTCTCATTTACTGTTTTCATGAGATCTTTTTCAGTTTATACAATCACTGAGTTAAGTTTCATTATGAGGAAGATGAAAATACAACTTTGAATTTACAAAACTAACAACATATTCACTGATGGATGAAAAATAAAATTTATCAAACAACAATTAGGTTTTTCATTTAGAAACTCATAAGTGCAATGTCCCAATTACTGTTTTCAATACTGAGATGGAGTAAAGTACTTTGTAGAAACTTAATTAATATTGGATTTTAAGATTACAAGAAAAATGAAATTACAATAATAGGCTAAGTATTTCATATTAAAAGATACAAGATATAAGGACAATATTTATTCGGGTTTCCTAACAAAGAGAACTTCAGGTACAGATTCATCAATTTTTCTTCTAAGGATCTCATGCTTGATCTTGTCATCTAATACTTGTCCATGAATATCATCGTTCAGCCAAATGTTGACGAGTAGAAGGTGTTTGATTGGACAGATGGGAAGTTCAGATACTCTATGAAACGGGTGCTCACCATCATGACTAATAAACATATTTCCATGTTCAGGTTTCAGATGGACGGTTCCAAGACCATATGGTCCTTTAGCTGGAAGAGCCAGGTTCAACATGGATACATCAGGATACAGTCTTTTGTCCTAAAGGATTGCATCTAATCAAAACCTGGTTTCATGCTCGTTTCTGAACGAAGGGAATTTTTCATCTTTAGTGTTGGCCTTTCTTCATCTGGATGATTTTTGGGTAAGAGGAGGGACTTATAATAGTTTAGATATTCTGAGGAAGAGATCATTCAACACATCTTCTACATAGTTCTTGTACTACGACTTAGACTTTTGAATCGCATCCTTGATCTCCAGCCAATCATAAAATCTATATTGTTTCAAGAATTTAGGATATTAAGTGAATTTAACATTACTTCTTAATATCACCGTCTGAACCATGATATTTATGGCGTTTGCGATCTTTTCAGGTTTTCTTCTTTTGTTCACCTAATCTCTGCAACATGACAACTCTTTACCTTTCATTGCCAAAGATTTTTTATGATCTTTTGCAACAGCTTGGAGTATATGGGTATGTCTTCAGCTTCAGAAGGTTTATGTTTTGAACTTGAAGAGTCAAATAGGGGAGAGGATGAACTGGAAACATGCTCAAGAGAGCAGGGTAAATCAACTATATAATTTATGGTTGATGAAGGGTAAAAAGAAATGGATAGGGGATTAGAGGTTTTATGCTCAGAGATGAGAGGGGTGAATGGGGTCATTAGAAGAGTTACCTCAGATTGATTACTAAGCTCCTCCTCAGCCGTTAGAAGGATGACCGGGTTTTCTCCGTTCATCTCTTTGTGTTTTCCTGACCGTGAGTGTTGGCTCTCAGATTGAGGGGCCCTCTCCCCTTGGAACACATGTTCCCTTATTGAGATTCCTCTGGTTGTTTGAGTCCTATGATTGAATCTAATGAAGAAATCATCTGCATCTTCATCATCATCATGCTTGGGAAGATCAAGGATCTCTTCATACTCTTCTTCTTCATCCTTTCCCTCCCCCTCAGATTTAGGAATTTCAACATCAATAGGTATTGCCAGACCGAAGACAGGCGTCTCTTCTCTATCTTGGTCGGGGTCTTGATTGGTTCTTCACTCTTCTCATTCTTAGGCTAATCGTAGTTTGTAGTGTCGAGGAATTCCACGATTTCTTTGTTGGAAGGTTCAGGATCGAAAGGTACTTTTGAGATCTTTCGAGGAGGTTTCAATGCAACCATTAAAACTCCAATGCTAAAGATGGGAGTACCGATATTAGTCTCAAAATTGGTCACTAGATGCTTCTTACCCTGAGATTTGTTGACAGAATTGTAGGTCGTGTACCAAAACTTGGTAAGATGAGATATGTCGTCGATGGGATCAAAATTCAGTACAAAGGAGAGCATTGAGTTTTTTTTAGGAAATTTGTAAGTTCCTTGAACTGAGATTTGGTTTTGGGAATGTTCAAAAGAGAAAGGTGGTTGTTCGCATTGAGGAACAGTCTTTAAGAGCGAACTTCATGTTCTTAGAAAGTGCTGGTGCAGCCATATCTATTAAGAAAGAATTTGTACAAACAAGAAATGCGAACTGAAGAATTACAAACCATTTTTGGTAAAAGAAAAACCAAAAAAAAAATCTTTTAAAAAGAAGCATTTTTGGTCAAAAAGTACCAAATCTTATGTTTAAGGTTAAGTAGGTTCTAAATGACTTTATGGGTACTAAAATTGTACCATAAACAGATTTTAAGAAGAAATATAAGGTCATTTTAGATTAAACACTAAGTGAAAGCTTCTATTATAAGAAAATTGTAAGATCATGTTTTAGGGTTATGAATGAGGAACTTTTGAGTGTTGTAGACTACTTAAAAGTCATGTATCTGGGAAAGAATTCCATAACATGTTTTAAAGAAAAATGAGATTGGTTTTTGGATTAAAACTTCAAAAACCACACCACATGAAATGATTTTGAATCAAAATCCAAAAGCATTACTCAAAGAAAATTAAGGTTTTTAAGAACCATAATATAAGGAAATGAATTTAAAGAGAGAGAATATTTATTTTCTCTTAGATAAAAGTTATGAATAAACATAATATAACAAATTAGAAAAAAAAAGATGGATAAAACATGTTGTTTCGAAGAGAAAACTTTGAAGAATTTTTTAAAGTTCTTGTTGTTCTTGCTTAGGAAATTTTGAGAGCGTAAAGATTCAAATTGTGTGAGAGAGTATTTATAGGTAGATGAGAGAGAAAGAGGAGAGAGAGAATAAACGACGTTTTGATTTTGAAAGGTAGTGATGACAGTGCCACATCCGTAGAATATGAGTGGATAGGGAATGACAATAGTCGTTGTGTGTCAGAAAAAGGATGACATGATTTTTCAAAAATCAAATAATGACGTCATTAATATTAAATGATCAATCATTATTCATTTAAGTCATCTTGTCATTGAAGGTAAAAGGGTTTTATTGTCAAGAATTTTCATATTTGAAAACCATTCACTGAATAAAATACCTTTAAGTGATTTTATGAAGAAGAAATATACCTTAAAAAAGTAAGATATACTTTTATAAGAGTTCAATGAGAGAATAGGAACACTAAAACGTTTCGCTTATATTACTAAGTAGTATTGATTACTCGGAAACTTGATCCTTAATGTTCAACATTCCAAGTTCGCTGATTAACATATTAAACCGTGTTTCATCAAGGGGTTTTGTGTAAAGGTCAACGAGTTGGTACTCAGTAGGTATGAAGTGAAGTTCAATATTACCATTCATAACATCATCTCCGATAAATTGATATATGATCTCAATGTTTTTGGTCTTGGAGTGAAGTACAAGATTATTAGTTATTGCAATGGCACTAGTGCTATCACAATAGATAGGGATTTTTGACATATGAAGGTCATAGTCACTGAGTTGATTTTCTAGCCAAAGGATTTGTGCAGAATAGATTCCAACGACTACATTTTCACCTTTAGCAGTTGATCTGGACAATGAGTTTTGCTTCTTGCTTGTCCAACTAACCAACTCTCCGCCTATAAGTTGACAAACTCCAGTGGTGCTCTTCATATCAATCTTATATCCTGCAAAATCACTATCTGAATATCCGATTAGATCGAACCCTAATCCTTTGGGATACCAAAGACCTAGTTTAGGAGTTCCTTTCAAATATCTGAGGATTCGCTTTATAGCGATCAGATAGGATTCCTTAGGTTCAGCTTGATATCGTGCACATAGATAAGTCGAGTACAAGATATCAAGATGACTAGCTATCCGATACATCAATGACCCTATCATTTCTCTACTAGAAGTAATGTTGACAGGTTTTCCATTGGGATCCTTGTTCAGTGTTAGAGGAGGTGCCATCGGAATTTTCATGGTTACACATTGGGTCAGATCAAATTTCTTCAGCATATCCTTAGCATACTTACCTTTGCTTATGAATATCCCTTTATCAGGTTG
Source organism: Silybum marianum (assembly GCA_036898165.1). Taxonomy (NCBI): domain Eukaryota; kingdom Viridiplantae; phylum Streptophyta; class Magnoliopsida; order Asterales; family Asteraceae; genus Silybum; species Silybum marianum. The sequence goes on along the minus strand of CM072540.1, from coordinate 4,084,756 downwards.
TTTAATCTGAAGACCAAGAAAATATGTTAGTTCACCCATCACGTTGATTTTAAACTCTCCCTTCATGCGTTTAGAATATCTAACACAAAATCAGGATTTGTGGATCCAAATATGATTTCATCGACATATATCTCAAGGATCATAAATATGCTCTTTGACTTTCCTGAGAAAGAGGGTCTGATCGATCTTTCGACATCCGAATTTGTCTTCGAGAAGAAAATTAAAAAGAGTGTCGTACCATGCACGAGGAGCCTAACTTAACCGATAAAGAGCCTTATCCAGTTTATATAAAACATAATCTGGATGCTTAGGGTTAGAGAACCCTGGGGTCTGTTCAACATAGACTTCTTCATGAAGCTTGCCATTAAGAAAGATACTCTTCACATCCATCTGAAAGACTTTGATGTTTTTGGAAGCAACATAGGCTAGGAAAAAATGAATAGCTTATGTGAATCCCAGATCAAGTGTCTGTGTAAATCAATATCAAGAACACAACAATAATCAATGAAGATCGTAAGTCGGATGTATATTAATTGAGAGAGTTATTGGCTTCAAAGTTCTATCAGGATAGGATGCAATCTCGCTGAATCTGAGAAATCTTTTAGTACAAGTATCGTTCATATAAACAATTTCAAGTTCTGGATTTTCTAGAATCATCAGCACAGGAAGATGCTCAAGTTTTTAAAGTTGTTTCTTTGGTTTAAGCAGATTTATCTTTGCATGGTTGCTCTTAAAATCAAGTTGAAAGTCTTCTATGTAGTTGAGCCTGATCTGCCTTTGAACGAACCTCACGATATCTCTTAAATCATGCATCTCCTCTCCAGATTTTTTCTTCTGGTCTCATAACTCAAGATACAAGAGTTCAAAGTCTTCAATCTCCAAATTATGGAAGTTTGCTTCAGAGAATACCCATTCTTTTGCATCTTGTCAAATGACGATAAAGACTGGATATTTTACTTGGTTGAGTATGTCATAGTAGATCTTTTTGATTGAGCAGATTCCATGTTTTGTTCTTACTTCTCTTGGCCATTTACCTATCGATTTTAGCATGTGCATATGTTCAATAACCTATAATGAAGTGAGTTCGGTGATCCAGTTGACTTTGGCCGTATTCATCTCTTCTTTCACTCGGACAAAGATTTCTGTTTTGGTTTCTTCCTGAAACGGCCCTCGGATCCTCGTTTTTCGCATCTTGTGATATATTCATCTTATACTTTCTTCCACCTTAACTGATGAGGAGGCAGTGCCGATGCACTCGCAGATGCACTCCGAGGTCCGAATTGAGAAGGTTCAATAGTTGGAGTAGATGGTTCTCTTTCGGGAGATGCAGGTAGTGCATCATTCAGTATACATATATGATCATAATCTCCCTCTTCTTTTACCTCAGTTTCTGGATAAGTAAACCAGTCTTGAATCTCTTCTTTGACTTTCTGCATATTGACTTTGACAGTTTCTTCATCAGCAGATTCAATTTCTATCATGTCCTCATCTTCTTCCACTGTACGATGGGATTTTCAACCATTGGTTCTCTAATCGGTTCAAACTCGATAACTTCTACTTGGTGTTGTTCTTCGTGAGTTCTCGGGGCTTCAGTTACTGGTGGTTCAGTAGTAGTAGACGGAATGTCATTGGCGGCATAAGTCGAAGTACCTTCATCCAACCGTTGTCTCGTCTCCCCCTCATGGGAATGAGGAGCATCATCATCTTCATGCTTAGGCCGACGGCGTTTGGAGGAGCCAACCTGGGATTTGCATGTATCCTCTAAAGATTGCATGCACTTCTTCATCTGGTTCATTGTATCTTGAAGGGAGGTGGTAGAAATGTTGACAAGTTCGTGTCGCCGACAAAGTTGGACTGAACCATCTCAAAGTCGAAGCATACTTCAGATGTATGCTCGTTAAATTCAGATCGAGTAATAATCGGAGACTTAGTTTGATGACGCAGGAGACCGATCAAGTCAGATTTAACTTGACTGTTTTCAGTTGTTTAAGATAACAACCGAGCATATAGTTTGGATTTGAGCTCGTGTATCATCATACATCGTGAAGCTGGTGGAGGAGGTGGGGCAGACACATGCTCAACTAGAGGATTTACCTTTGAGAAGGCGCTTGAGCTCATCAACTTGGTTGTTCATCGTCATACGAGCTGCAAGCACAACGCTGTTTAGGACTTCTGCCATAGAGGAAGGGAGAGGAACTCTTGGATCACTTTGAGTACCAGTTAACACAACAATGGAATCAACAGTGTGACCTATGTTCAGCGGTGGCAAATATGTGGCGCTGATATCACTATGGATGTTCCGATTTTTTCACTCAGGCTAGAAAGGGAGAACTCATATGTGTCCTAGGTGGTTAAGGCTCAAGACCCGATTTCCAGTAAATGAATTCAAAGACCGTAGATATCATATTCTTCTTTCAAAACCAGTACCCTCCAAGCAAGAGGCCAATAGATTTTGTGCTAAATTTGCGTTTATATGTGAAACACCATCTAGTGGGAGATGGTTGAGTGGCTAGGAGGGTCGTGCAATTGATTGGTTGGGTCCACAACGACTTCTTCAATGCCTGCACTCGACGATTGAGTGCCAACAGTAGATGTGGCTACCCGGATAGTATCAGTTTGGAGTCGCCCACTCTCACCATATTCTTTTGGCATCCCAACACACAAGCTCACATCAATATTTTTGACTATATCTCCCTTAGTACCCTTATGTCCCTATGAGTATCGAAATCAAAATCCAATGCTCGAGGGATGGAAGCCTCATATTCAGAACTATCATTTGCCATTTCTAGTGATCTTCTAATTCGGGAGACTAAGTGAGAAGTATCGCGGATGGCGAAGGTTTGTCATCATCGGAATCGTCAGACGAGCCGCTAAGATCTAGATCCGCTTAAGTTTCGGATGAGGAGGAGGCAGAGTAGACGAATTCTTCAGTTCTTTGCGGGGAACTGGAACTTTGACATGAGACGTCGTGTCATACAAGATAGCTGATCAAACGCACTGCCTGCTTCTTGACCCGTCTCGATATTTTCCCTCAACACACCCCGTTCAGGACCCCGTAGTACCTGAACCTGGTCGCCTACTACCCTAGGCCCCTCACCCTATCCAACATCTACCTCATGATCTGCTCCTTGGGGAGGTCACTCTGTGTTGGAGGGGCCAGCAAAGGGTGCTCTTTCCTATAATCTACTACAATCAGGTGTTCTGGTCAACATATGCCAAGAGTGCATTGGATAGAAGTAGAGAATTTGGAAAATGACAGCACAGCTTCAGAAAGCATTGGACGAAATACGGTCCAAGAGTAGAGGTTGCGCGTCGTAGGATATTAGTGTTGGAGTGCATCATGCTCTAAACGATCAGTTGTAGAAACCGATGGAAATGGACGAAAATGTGTGCGTTGTCGGCTCGGGACTTGTCAGCTATGACTCTACTAGTTCATTCTAGATAAGAGTTTGGTAGTTGTAGTGACGGTTGAAGGTGACGCCGTGAAACATCGAATGCACGGAGATGTTGCAGCAATCCATCCCCGTCTGCTTAGATGTGAGGCATCTGTTGATAATGGGGAAAATGGTGTATAGATGGGTGCTAGAAACATTTTCTTGAATTAACCTGCACCATTGAGGGGATTGGAGTATCCTAGGGATAGCATATCTCGGCAGAGCTCCTCTTCAAAAGCGACATCTTTGAACTCTGTGTGGCCTGGGAAAGATTCGACAGTTGGTTGTTGAAGTATCCGGAAAAATCGACAAAGAGGAGGTGGATCTCGAAAGCGTCAATATGGGAAATGAAATGATAATTATCGGGGACTGGATGGTAGGTGTTCCAAAATTGTTGCACATAAAACATTGACACTTGTGGGTTTGGTTCAGGGGCTTGACGAAGTGGGTGGCCTTTCAGAATTTCAATGACCACTTGATGGTCTAACCGCATGTGAAAGTCAAGTTGGTGGTTGTTGGCTTCATTTTTTAGAAAGTCCTTGCGTTGGATGAACTAGTTAGGGATGAGATTTCCATATCGTTATCTCGAACCAACCGATCCGATCTAATCCTGTACCGAACCGATACCGAATTCTCATATTCGGTTCAATATTCGGTCCCAAAAATTCCTCCGAATTAATATTCGATATTTTGGTATCGAGATTATACCGAATAAATCGGTACCGATATCGAACTGGGTAACTCAAGGGACATTCTGATTTCCAATTCTTAAAACTAAACAATATATATTCCTCATAAATCCGTATTTATTCCTAATAAATCAATATCTTCTCCATTTGAATTCTAAAAATTGGCCACTTCAAAAAGATCGATATTGTTGAAGAAGATGTAAACGACCAAAAAAGGAAATGGGAGAAGGAGTACCGAGGACTGTTGAAATTTAGATTGGTTAACTTTTAGAATTGGTTTTTGATACATTGAATATTTGTTATTCTTGAACATTTGCGATCGTTTTATTATTAACTTTAAATTTCGTTATTGAGTGGTATTTACACCGAATTTCCCGTCCTGATACTGATCCCGAACCGGTACACTCGGTTCGGTATTCGGTACTCATATTTTGTCCAAAAAAGTTTCGGAACCGGTCGGTACGGTACCGGTACCGATCTCATCCCTAGAACTGGTCATCCGGGTTAGGATTTACAGATGGTGAGGAGGATCGTACGGAAAGGATTAGGTGCTCGTCATCAGAGGCATGTGGGTCTTGGTGCGCGATAGCTGCCATTTGTGTTCCTGAGAGGAGATAGTTAGCACAAAACAAGATATAACGTTAGAAAATCATATTTGTGCGGAAGTTGGAAAAATGTAAAAAACAATATTCCAAGTGTAGAAGATATCGCATCACATTACGAGTGTTATCGCATCACACATGAATAGGGTAGTTTGACGCAGCCAAAGAATGAGATAAGAATTAATGTCGCGTCACACGTGAGGTGAGAGATGCGACAAGCTTGAATGCAAGGTAGATGCGACAAAATGAATTGGTCAAGGTGTGCAGGATGCGACAAAAATGAACTCAGAACACGATTTCGAAAAAAATCTCGGGTGAACAATGGTCTGCGTGTGAATAATGTACTAGAGAGAGAGAAAGTCGCGAGAAGGCTAATGAACAATGTGGATCCCAAAATATATTTATACCCATTTTGAAAAATCATCGGTGGTAAACTTGGTTGGTCAACACAAATGGTTGACTTGGAAAAGTCAACTGTCGCATTAGGCACATGCGAATATCATAGTTATCGCAACACAAAAATGCGATAAACATGCAAGAAAAGTTATCGGGTCTTTGTGACGCGATAAACGTTGTTATCATATCCTAAGGATGCGATAAAAGATATTGTTGCATACATTGATATGACAAGTTTTAGACAGTAGACATTTTCAAAGATTTGTGTATACATAAAAAAACTAAGATTGTCTATATTAAAAGATGTCAAAACTTTTTATTGGGTAACGTGCAATAAAATCAAGAACGAACTTACTCCCCCTCAAGTAGTGCACATGATTTTGCGAACAGATAGAATTGCTATTTGAAAACCTTACTCCCCAAAACTAATGGATAGTTTTGAAAAATACAAACTAGAAAACCAAAATCAATGTAAAGAAAACTTACCGTGCTCCCTTTGAGAAGATGAAAAGATGTTAAGTAACAAATAAAGTCAGACAAAATGAAAGAACACACGCACGCACACAGACGACGGAAGAAAGTCACATAATTGAATTTTGAAAATATAGAGAATAAAACGTATGAAGCGAGCATAATGCAGATTCAAGGATGATCAGAATTGAAACTGGACAGCAGAATTCTCAGCAACTTTGACTGAGCTTGATGTGAACATAAATATTTATCAAATCGAGTTTTCAAATTGAGCATGCTCAATTTGCATACTAGCAAGTGGAAGCGTTTTTCATCCAAAGCCTTGGAAAACAAGTCTGTGAATCGAAACTCTATATTAACAAAATATAATTCAATTATACCTTTTTCGACATGGTCTTTAATGAAATGGTATCGGACATTAATATGCTTCGTTTTCGTGTGCTGAACCGTATTGCTTGAGATGGCGATTGCACTCTTCAAGTCACGTTAGATGGGATCTTGTCGTACCAAAATCCATAATCCTTCAGTTGGGTGCGCATCCAAATGACTTGAGAGCAACAGCTTGTAGTAGCTACGTATTCTGCCTCGGCAGTTGAGGTTGACACACAATTATGCTTCTTCAAACCAACTGACCGGCTTGTCTCCTAGTAACTACACATGACTCGAAGTGCTTTTTCTGTCCAACATGCAATCCACATGATCAACATCCTAATAGGCTGTAAGCTCGAAACTTGTGTCCTTAGGATATAGAAGGCCAAGATCAGTAGTACCTTTGCCAATAAGCCTGTTTACTTGCAAATCCAAGAAAAAATTCATCTCTCCCATCATGCTTATATTGAACTGAGACACAATGAGCGTAGAGAAGTTCCAACAATACTTAGGGTTCGTTGAACCAAAAACTATATCATCTACATATATCTAAATTATAGGATATCACCCTTTTCTTTCTTGCTGAAGAGGTTTCAGTCTGTCTTACCTTTTGAAATCCAGCATGTACAAGAAAATCAGAAAGAATTTCATACCAGGATCGGGTGCTTTTTTCAAACCATACAAATCCCTGTCGACGATATATCATGATGCGGTTTCGGTTCATTCACAAAGCCCTCAGGTTAGAGACGTAGACTTCTTCCTTCACAACACCATTTGGAAACGTTGTTTTGATGGCCATTTGAAACTACAGTAAAATTGTTGTGTGTTACACATGCCAAGAACATTCTGATCACTTCGATCCGCACGACTGGTGCGAAAGTCTCGTCGTTGTCGATACATTCTTGTTGTCGATACCTTTTTGCCACAAGCCGAGCTTTGTTACGGATGATGACTCCAAACTTTAGTGTCGATAATGGTCTTGTTCCGAGGACGAGGCATGAGTCGCCAAACTTTCAGATCCTCAAATTGGTTCAACTTTTATTGCATAGTTGCAATCCAGTTTGAGACTTTAAGCACTTAAGTGACCGTTGTAAGTTCAATCTTGCTCAGAAAGGAGGTAAACATGCAATCATTTCTAGACGCGACTCTTGTCTTTATAGGTAATGATAGATCACCGATGATTTGTTGAACTATATGAGCTCGCGTCCACTTGGTGGTATGCGAGAGCGGTTGATAGGTAGATTCATCAGGATTCTCATCAATGTAGCTCCCAGGGAGTTGATCTTGTACAAACTCAAGTGAAGGGTTCCACGTTAGGAAGTCTCGTTGAAATGAAAGCGTCCTTCAAGATAGGTGTGAACTAAGGAGGTGGAGTTTCCATCACAGGAGCGACAACTCGAATGGGTGTTGGTTCAGGAATCATATTCTCTTCACTTTGTTCTGGTGTTGGTATCGGACATTGATCTTCTTTACTCAAGTTTGAAATTTCATGAGTCGCGAGACGAGGAATGCCAATAATTGGAGTTTGTTGTTGAGTCTGACGTCATAGATACGTTGGACGACCCAAAGAGCGAGACTAATTGGGCAACATCAACCCTGGGGGGGAACATTAGTGGTGGGAATAGAAGTACCAAAGTATTCATCATAGGAATTTTCAAAAAGAATATCCAAATCAGAGTAATGAGACCTTGATGTGGAAGCATGATTTGTATTGTATGGGTTTTGTATAGGTCCTGAACTCATTTGTCTAAAAGCTAATACACCAGATAATACGGGTTCTAAATTGTCGTGCTCAGAAGCCAAATCCACTAATTAATCGAAAGATACATTTACGCTCTCATTCACGGATTTATTCCGCCTATTGTAAATTTTGTAGGCTTATGAGGTGGAGGAATAGCCAATGAATACGCATTCGTCAGCTTTCCACTTGAGCTTGCCAAAATCCTCTTTATCATTTAGTATATAACACTTTCATTAAAAAGCATGAAAGAATTTGATGCTAGCAATGCGTATGTTAATTAGCTCATATGGAGTCTTCTTAAACCGTTTATGTACGATCGGACGATTTTGTGTGAAGCACGTTGTGGCAACTGGTTCAGCCTAGAGAAACAGAGGGATCTTGGATTGGAATAGCATTATGCGCCCTACTTCGACTAGTGTATGGTTACGCCTTTCGAACATTCCATTCTGTAGTGGAGTCCAAGCGACATAGAAGGTTTGGGTAATGTCGACTGATGTCAGAAAGTAGCCTAAGGCTCTATTTGTTAATTTCGTGGCATTATCCGTGCGAATGGTTTGTACCTTTGACTCGAGATTCACTTGTGCACCTTTGAGGAATGAAATAATCAGTTCTGGGGTTCATCTTTCATGCGAAATAATTTGACTCAGGTGTATCGTGAGTAATCGTCGACCATGACCCAAACGTATTTCTTGTCGTTGATACTCTGAGTCTGCATTGGTCCACATAAGTCCGAATGAACGAGTGATAGAGGTCGAGCTCCGTGCTCAACTTTGACTTGTGAGAGGCTCACTTCATCTTTCCCATTTCGCATGCTGCGCACCGATGTCCTATTTCAAATTTCAGCTCCGACAAGTCTTTTACCAACCCTCCACTAACAAGCTTGTTAAGGTTCTTGAAGTTGAGATGGAATAGTCGACAATGCCACAATCAATTTTGTTCATCGAGGCTTTGGAGAATTGGCAGACTGCCTTTTCAGACTGCAGATGAGATAGATCTATCGTATAGAGGTTAGAAAGTCAAGTTCAGGCTAACAGCTCTTGTCCTGCTTCATTTTTTATGTTGCAGTGTTTAGCCTTAAAAGTAACCTCTGAATCTTTGTCACAGAATTGTCATATGCAAAAAAGATTAGGCCTAAACTCTCCCCGTACGACACTTTCTTTATGTGATGTTGTCTTGGATGATAACACTGTAGCCTAAGATTGGAGAAAAATTATTGTTGCCAAAACGCACATTGCAACCTTATTTGTTAGTGAAGTTGATGAGCAGCTCCTTTCTTCCAGTCATGTGTTTGGAGCATCCGAAATCTAGGTACCACACATGACCGGTCTGCAAAACAAATTAGGCAGATTTAGGTACCCATTTGAAAATGGTGCCTTGAAAGTTACGTGGGTACCGCAGACTTTGGTACCCACGTAGAATAGGGTCCTATCACGTTCGGTGTTGCACGTTTTTGGGACCCATTTGAAAATGGGTTCTCTCCAATAAGATTGAAAAAGAGAAGAATGGAAATCATCATAATATTCATTACATGCATTATAATCAAAGTAGTCATGCAATCTCCAAAGTCATTCAAACCACAATTAGAACAACAAATTTTAACACTAGCCAAACGAATTAAGTGCTTAACAGAGTAAACTTTGAAGGGAAAATTATCACTACGTTTAGGTCTAGAAAAATCAACATGCGGAGTGAAAAAATTAAATATGGCTATCCTATAATGATGCAATGACTTTCCTTGAGTGGATGACCCTTTCACTATACAAACTTGCTCGACTCCAAGTTGTTTGACACAATTATCTGAAAAACCGTAAGGACGACGACAAGAAGATATGGATTGAAAAGTATGATGTTTATAAAATTTATATTTACCTATTAGTTTTATGCTTAGAATTTGAGGTAATTGAAGTGTTTAATGAGATGTTTTCTACAACAAAGAACCTGAAGAAAAAACTATTCTCGTGTAGTTAAGGGTACCCTTGGTGTAAGAAGATAATACTCTCGCCCTAGGATTCACGATGTTTAACATAAATGATGGTGTGTCAATAGCAAGTAGGCCTATATGAACTCCTAGGAGGTCATAAACGATTTGGTTAACTGTGCCAGTACTAAAGCACTACTTTGTGGTAATATATGACAATCCCACTGGTGCTATAGTATATTTGTACTTCTACCGGATCGTTTTTTGTCTTAACAAACATTTACACCCCTTGATTCTTCTTTTAAAACTGATCTTTTTAGTTGATGATTTATATACCGAACAAGTTTTGCGATTTCGCCGTCAGAAATTGCTTCAAGTATTGAAATTTTAAAGAACTTCTACAAGTCTTTAGATCCATATTCGGTACATTTATCATTATTATTTCCATGCATATAATATGCACCAAAAACGTGTTGTTATATTTAAATAAAGGCATTCTATGTAGGTGAGATATCATAATATCCTGTATGACACGCTTTACCAATTTGTAACATTGATTCCGACAGGAACTATTCAACCCTTATTGGTTGATACCCTCGATTTGGAAAATTAGCTGATAAACTAACTGGTGGATGATAAACTAGCTGATAACAATAAAAACCGTCGTATCTAATGAATCACACGGATGAACAATTAAACAATGAATCACAAGCACGGATAAAACAAGTTCGTAACTCTAAAAACCGTACAAACCGTGTGATTCATTGTATAGTTGGATAAAATTGTTTAATATGATGAAATTGTTTCATATAATTCTTTTTTACATTAAATTATTTCTTATATTTTTATTTCTATATTAAATTCTCATTTTAATGAAACTTGTTTCACATATTTTTGATTAATCAACCCTCATGTATTCTTGATGAAATTTTTTCATATATTATTGACTAATCAACCCTCATAATTAAGAAAAAGAGAAAATAAAAATTAAAAAAATTATTGATTGAATGCGGTTTGTACAATTTGTAATAATTAATTAGTTTGTAACGGAAATCAACCATATATGTATATATATATATATATAGAGAGAGAGAGAGAGAGGCGGGTTTAAATAAAAACTCAAATTTGGTTGTGCACGTGAGCACAAATGAGAGCGCGACAAATGTCATATTAAGACTGAATAATCAAAAAAATAATATGACCGAATAAAACCGAATACAATATTTATTCAGTCTGAATAATGCTTATTCAGTCTAAATAAGTATTAATCAGGCTGAATAAATACTATATATTCAATTTTATTCAGTCTGAATAATTTACATTCAGACACGTATCGTGCTCTTATTTGTTCTCACGTTCACAACCAAATTTGAGTTCTAATTTGAACTTCTCTCTCTCTCTCTCTCTCTATATATATATATATATATATATACATATATATATATGGAGGTTCAAACGAGAACACCTCCAGTTTACGAGAACGCAAGAACACCCTTATCACATGTGATAATACACGTGAGAGGACTGGTGGTGTACAGACGACGTGTTCTGGGACTTAGGTCACCCCAAAGGCTGTTTGTGACTATGATTTAGTATCATATGTGATGATCTTGATGGATTATAGTATCACATCAAGAACATGCTTATCACATGTGACAGGGTTTAGTGGTGTAAGGGCAAGTTGGCCGCAACATAAATCGCTTCAAAAGTCGTCCCATGTCTCTAATTTACTATCACATGTGTATCATATGAGATGGAATAATAGTATCACATATGATTTTCTATAGTAAAATGGTGTTCTCGGATTCTCGTAAAAAGGAAGTGTTCTCGTTTGAACCCTTCCCTATATATATATATATATATATATATATATAAATGTTCAAACTAGAAAGGTATCATTTTTTGAAAACATGAGAAAACTTGGAATATGCAACATCACATGTGCACTGTATTGGTACCACTTTATCACATGTGATGACTGTCTTTCTTTCATGTGTTCTTGCATCCTACTAAAACTGATATTGTTCTCGTTTTAACTCTTTCTATATATGTTTGTATATAAATAAAAGGATTTTCAAAAAAGGTCAAATATTGTAAGAATACAAAAAGAGATCTCATCCACTAGATTATTGGGTTTTTTAATGGCCATGATCGTAATGGCGTATTTACAAGGCCTATGGAAGTTGAGAGGACATATTGGGTATTTTTCATTATTCTCTTATTTTTGGGAATTGGTCAACAAACGTAATCATAGCAGGAGATAAAACATATATCTTTCATAATTTCATAAAAATCTACCTTCCTCTATATGCCATCTCTTCGGAAATTTAATTATAATAACCAATTTTGAAAACTGATTTACCAAAATGACCAATTTCTTTTTGAGTTTACTAAAATGACCAAAAATTCCTCGAAATACACCCCGAAATACAGAATTTTCGAGAATGTTTATTTGAATTCGGGGAAAAAAAATGAAACACCCTCGAAAATTGATGAAGACCCTCTAAAAAAAACACCCTCGAATGAAACATACTCGAATTTTTACTCGAAATAGACCCCGAAATACCTTATTTTCGATCATGTTTTCGAGGCTGTTTAGTGCATTTCGAGCATGCTTTCGAGCATGTTTTCGAGCATGTTGAATACAGTATCGAGGGGGTTTGACATAGTGTTTTCGAGGGTGTTCAAGGCATGTATCGAGGGTGTTTAGTGCATTTCGAGGGTGTTTTCGAGCATGTTCAAGGCATTATCGAGGGGGTTTGACATAGACAATTCGAGGGTGTTACAAGCAATATCGAGGGTGTTATGGAATTTTCGAGGGTGTTTAGTGTCATTTCGAGGCTGTTCCATTGTTTTCGAGGGTCTTCTTGTGTTTTCGAGGGGCTTCTTGGGTTTTCGAGGGTCTTCAATATATTTCGAGGGTGTTTTCGAGGGTGTTCAGCTTTATCAGTATTTTTTGGTAGACTTGTTTGACCAAAAATTTTGTTTTTACCTGCATTAGGAAGAAGCAAGAAAGGTGCCATGCAAACTATTCCACCCGTGAAACCTCCCTCCCATCTACCTATTTAAACCCTTCCTTCCTATCTCATTTTCTTGCCAAACCACATATTCTCTCCCAATCTATTTCATTTGTAACAATACCTGTGATTTTAAGAGGTGAATCATGTTTGGCAAAAAAACAAGTCTGCCTCTTAATGGTTCCAAAACCCTCTATACCATGTTGTGTCCTGGACTTCTCTTAACCATTAAGTGCCCTAATTATATTCTGAACAATTACCAAACAATTATATTTCACTTTGCACTATATCATAAACTTCTCTTAATCATTTTGACCACTTAATCATTTTGCACCAAACCATTCAGCAACTGTCAAACAGCCCTCATGTTATGTTTGGCAAAGGTAGCTGATAAAGTAGATTATGACTGATAAAGTAGTTTATGACTTATAAGGTAGCTGACGAACAAGTCACGTTTGACTAAAACTAGCTTATAAACATGTGAAATTATCAAAAAGAACATCTTGAAATGTTAATCACTTATAATATAATTAAAATAAGTATTTAAAAAATAATATATTAATTCATACAAAATAATAAAAAATAAATAATAGAATATATTTATTTAAAAAAATTAAATTGATTATCATATATATTATAATTTATGAATTTGTTAAAATAAAGTTTAGAAAAAGAATTAAATTAATGTATAATTTAAGTAACCATTACACATAATATATGAATAACTAATCAACCATATTCTAGTTAATTACTAATTTTTCAAAAAGTATAAGTAATAATTCTAAATAATAATAATTAATATTAGTGAATAATTTAAAATTAAAATGAATTAATAATTAATTAATAAAATAAAAATAATATTAATTAATAATTACAATTAAAATTAATTAATAAAATTCAAAATAATAATAATTAATATTAATAAGGGTTGGAGAAATTTTTCATTTGTTTAAAATAACAAGGGTATTTTTGGAAGAAAAAAAAACAAAAGATACATGACTTTTCAAAACTTTACTTTTTTTAACTTATCAATAAACTACCTTATAAGGCAGCTTATAAGATATCTTATGTCATCCAAACAAACATGTCCATTAAGAATAAGGTAACCACCTTATTTTTACCAAACAATACATTAGTTTCTTTTTAATGATCAATGATGTCCAGGGTTTCATAAACCATCTCTTCAAGAATCCCAAAAACAATAAAACCAGGCTCATGTGCATTTGATTTCAAGGGAGAAGATTCAGGACGGTGACTCTATATGAAAGCGACTATATATTGACGATAGATTGGATTGAACCAGAATCGATAATGATAGAAGACAAAGTCTAGTGGATAAGATAAGATAGTTTTATGTCGAATTCAATTATGAAAAACAATAAATATATGATCATCTATGTCCCACGATAACATTATATATATTTAGATTATTATACTCTCAATCGATTGTAAGGGTTTGATAATATATGTTTTTTTTGTTATTTTGACGTAAATGAGTAGGATGAGCGAAATGATTGCTCTATACTTAACTGATTGATCACATGTATATCGTTTGTCACTACAAAAAAAATGACTTTCACCCATAAAATAATATCCAGGCAAATTTGCGTGGGTGATTACCACGGATCACTCAGGAAATACTAATGTTTCCGACAAACTCTGATGTTTTAATGAAAATACCAACGGATTACCCACGAATTTCATGGGTAATCTGTTACTAATTTTATTTACCCACCAACAATTTAGACACCAACTTTTGTGACGGTTTTGTGACGGATCACCCTTTAGCGACAGATTTCCCAGAGAAATGTCCGTAGGTGAAAGCCTTCCATTTTAGTAGTGTTGTTGTCTACACAAAAAATTTCTTCATTCAGAAAGTTCAAACAATATTAGTATGTGTACGTAATGTGTGATAAAACGTTGATGGTTCACATGTGTTTATGGAACCAGTCAAAAATAAAACCAAAGGGCCTTTGGCCTAGCGGTATGTGAGCCCCTTGTCTTCTAGGAGGTCGGGGGTTCAAACCTCACCATAGGTGAGGAGGGTGTGTGAGTTTATTCGTTTATTCCAATTGTCGTATATAAATATTATATACTTCAAAAAAAAAATATTCATTTGTACATTTGATGTTTGATTCATAGTAAATACAATATATACGATTATAATCCTATTTTAATTAAGGTGCATATGTGAATATTGAAAGAATTCGTATGTAAATGACTAGTATATATCATATATAAATTTCAACAAATTATGAATGAGTTTCACACATATATACATGTGAATATGATATAAAAATCAAGCGATGGTTCCATTCACATATACCTGTAAATATAAAAATCTAGGTATGGTTCACAATGCATATAAAATACAAAAAATCAAGGCATAGTTCTATATCCATATAAAATAAATATTCAAGGCATTATTCACATGTACATTTTCAAGTGAATCATGTGTACCTTGAATTATTTAAGAATGAAGTGAAATAAGGTTTTCCCGATAATAATGATGTACATTCGTATATACATATTAAATGCATATATACATATTACATGATTGTTTAAGGTAGAGAAAACAGACATGGATCAGGTGAAACAAGCATGGATTATCATATACATCTTCAAATGATGCACATTGTGAATATGCAAATTACAATTACTGATAATATTGATGTTTGATTTTTTAAGACAAATAAGATGCTTGATTTGTTAACACAAATATAAAAGAATCGACTTCGTTTACATAAATAAGGACCTTTGATATTTTTTAAATTAAATAAGGAGAATTGATATTTTGAATTTGAATTTGAGATGATAAGACTTGATATTTTAGTTGAGGTTTGAATTGGAATTTTGTGATAAATATGTAGAATTTATGTTATCTATAACCAGTTTAATTAGAAAATTATTTCTACGTCCTTTATAAGATGTTTTCTTACTTTTTAACTTTTTTATTTGAACTTTTCCGTACATATAGTAACAAGATGTAACACCCAAATTTTTTGGGAAAAACTCGAAAATGAGATAAAGACTTTAATTCATTTTTTAGGTTAATCTATGAAAGCATCTCCAACAGTTATGCTAAAAAATTTCTATAATAGAGTATGAAAAGTTAAAATTTCTAAAAAAAAATTCATCCAACTCCAACAGCTATTCTATTTTAGCAACTTTATCACTAACTATACTAATAAAATATTCCATCATTTAATAAAATAATATTTTTCTCTCATACACATTTAACATCAATTATTTTGATTGGTTGAATATAATTAAAATATTGTTTCTCTCTCTTCTATATACTTTTAGAGATTTCTCTAAATTTAGATATTTTTTCAATCTCTCTCCTCTATTCTCTACTTTAGCATAGATGATAGCATAGCTGTTGGAGAACAAAAAATGCTAAAATCCCTCTTTTTTCTATTTTAACATAGTTGTTGGAGATGCTCTGATATTTTTGTGAGGATAGGTTGAAAATTAGGAGTTTGTTGGCTAGGAAAAATGTTTAGTGTTGAGGGAGTTTGAAAATCCGGCGCTAATTCCATTAAAAGACCTTGTTTGGGCGTTATTTTTGTACTACGCGACCTGGCCTGCGAGTTGGGGTTGTGCCACGCGTCGCATATTTCCCTGTTTAACATCCCTTCCCCGCTCGCACGGTGTAACGACCCAAAAACTCAAATATTCAATTTCTATAAATCGAAGCAGAACGGCTATTTACAACTCCCAACAATGAGTAAAAACTAAAACTCATCACTAATGTATGCAGCGGAAAGATAAGAAATTACAACCACAGCTGAGAATCTTTGCTACTAAGTTGAGGAAGCTAAGTCTAAACCACTTAACTCCGAGCTCACACCTTGCTCTTCCCTTGAGTTCACAATTCCACAGAATACCTGTCTGAAAAATGTTTATTTTGAAAACGTGGGTTAGACCATAAGGTCTAGTGAATTCCCCATAAAAACGGTAAATAGTTCCACAATTCAAAATCAGTTAAAAACATGCAATGGTTTACGAATAAATAATCACATTCTCATAAGAGAATGATTTATGTAGTGGAGAAACATGGCAAGACAAAAGCACACCTAAACATAGGATTTTAACCACACCTATATGTAGGATTTTTATCACACCTATACGTAGGATTTTAACCACACCTAGATAGGATTTTTATAATGAACTTGCCAGTTGAACCCCAAGTAAAACAGGTAATGCGCATACCAAACCCCCAAAGCTTGTAAAAGTGATCATGGCCGTTTACATATAAAAGAAACATTTAAAGAAAGCCATAATCAACATGTAAGCATTTAAAGTATTCCACATTGCATTTTAAGTGATAGGGAACTCACCTGGATTGGACACACCCTGTCTGAAGCTTATACGGTCAACACCTCCAAACCGAACGCCTAAATTCAACAACATAAAATGGGTGTTAATCCCAACGAGATAACCCAAAAATCTTTTATTAGAGACTTAAGATAAACCCCTAAACCATGCCTCACATCTAGCACGAAACAAGAAACGAAGCAAAAATTGTAATTTCCCAAACAGTGGGAAAAGTGGGTTTCATGCGGGTTCTACCCACTTTCGTGACTGTTTCACTACACGAATTCTGCACCTAATTTTCTCAAATCCAAACTCATCCAAACTCCTCATATACTGATTTTAAGGTCCAAAAGACTTAGGAGTGATGAAATATATCATCTAAATCAATAGAATCATAATAACATGATTTACCCAACTAATTTCTCAATACAAACTTGAGATTGAGCTACAATGGTGGTTTTCTTGAGAAAACTCCAAAAAATGATTTAACCAAACAATAGCTCAGCATAAGAACCTTTAAAATACCCAAACATTCCATAAAACCATAAGATGCAATCTACCAAGAGAGTTTTACTCTTCTAGAGCTTAGGGATTAGAACCCTTGAACTAACATTAAACCCCCAAATGATGCAAGATTGAGAGAAGGAAGAAGCATATACCTGATTGAGCTGATTTCCTCTAAAATGCACTGATTTCTTCCCTTCATGGCTTCTTTGATCGCTCTCTCTCAAAACACACACATACACCTTATATTGAAAGTGTGAAATGAGGGAACCCTTCCTATTTCACCTTATTTACACCATGGGCCCTATCAATTAAGCCCTAGCCCATCAGTATTAATTTTAATCCAAGCCCACAAAATTAAATTAATAACCCAAGATTATCAACTAATCATCTTTCAAAATTTTGGGTTATTACAACACCTCCCCCTTAAAAGAATTTCGTCCCCGGAATTCCTTCGTCAAAGAGGTACATATACAATTCATTCATTTTGGATTCTAACTCCTAAGTGGCTTCTTACCCCTTGTGAACACGCCACTGCAATTTCACCATTGAAATATCGTTATTCCTCAAACTTTTGATCTTTCGATCAATAATTGCCTCGGGCTCTTCCACAAAGTTGAACTTTTTATCAATCTGTACCTCTTGCAAGGACACAGTCATTTCCGCGTCCGCTAAACATTTCCTCAATTTAGAGACATGAAAGGTATTATGAATACCTTGCAACTTCCCGGTAAAACGAACTTGTATTATGCGAGCAGAGAATCAATCGCCCCCTTTGCTCTTTATATGATTCCATTGTTCCTTCTTGAAACAATTTCTCAAACAAATAACACGAACACCAACGGATTGTCCCAACTTCACTTGGTGATTCTGGTTAAATTTACATACACACGATACTCCTCGTAACACGCATCCTTTAAATACTACTTTCTTTTACCGAAGTTCTTCACAACAATTCGCGTCTTTACCAAGCTTTCAATTTACTATTCCTCCTCCAAAATTTATACCACGAAGCAGGTGCCGGCCATATGCCGTAACATTTCGGGCTAACCGTATCGGATATTGCCAGCTTTGTCCCCACACCTAGACTCATGGTTTTATAACGCGTCTTCAAAGGACTTCGTAATAAACTTTAAATCGATAAAGAAGGGCTTTTAACGAAGTTCACCCTTCAACAACACGAACCCCGATTAACTATTACATTCACCCAATTTGTCAGTTAACGACAAGCTAACCAAGCACTTTCCACTCAAACTTTTAACCAAGAGTTGCTTAATCAAGCAACGTGCAATTCTCCATAACACCTATTGTCACGAATTAAATCCAACCAGATTGATATTGCACCTCTACTACAGATTGAACTTTAATCCGTCGACACTACCATTTTTCCCAAACTATACTTGCATCACCCCACGACTTTATTAACACATTTACACACGCAAGAAAAGCGTCTTTCAAATAAAATTCACAATACGCTATCCGGATAGTCTACTCAATAGAATTGAACCAATTCCCGAAAGCACACCCTTCAAAATTTCCATCAAGCCAATCAATCAACTAAGATATTTCCAAAATCATTTTGAGTTCAATCGCTTACTAGGAGAAGCAACCACCTACTGCAACCCATTCTAATTGGCATGACATCAAACACAAGGTTCACGCGACATACCTGCCATTCTAAAATTAATTTTGACTTCAATAGTCTTTCCTTCAACGTATCACTTCTAACCACTTTTATTTGCCTTTCCGAAAATACAAGATACACATCCTCAAAATAAGACTTGCTAGCATTGCAAGCTTTAAAACAATCTCTCAGATTGATTTACCAAATGGCTTCGCTAGGCTTAGCATCAACACCACTTACTCTCTTGAAGGGATTTTGTACATACAAACTTACCCAACAATGACATGTTTAGGTATAAATCCATTTCTTGTTACCACCAGACCATCTTCTTACTGGCAACAAAATCACTTATTCTCACAAGCCATTATCACCTTCTCACACTAGCAAGACACATCGATGTCTAGCCAATAACACTCATCAAAATTCAACAAAATCAACTCCTAAAACCACCTATCCGCAATTGCTAGACTAAGTCCAGCTACACGGTCTCATCGAAAATCTCAATCAAGATAATTACCTACGCTTTCATACTTGGTTATTACGAAAAAATACAATTGCTTCAAACCAACCACACGCCTTTCGCTTCCCAAAAGGAGTCAACCGGACTACTATATTCTTTTACACCGAAGACATACCCCAACATCTGATTCAAATTCGAGAATCTACTAACAAGATCTATTAATCAACCAAATTTGGCATTTCGCCAACGCCCCAAGGGAAAGAAATAAACTCGTCTATAATGACGACATAACTAAGTAAACTGTGAATCCATCACTGATTACCACCCGAGTCTTTTGTTCCCAAAAACCCGGATATCGCACCACTCTCTACAACTTCCTTCACCTCAAACAATCATAATTACCGCTCTTGAACACCTCCACAATAGATATCACACAATGAATCGTACCATACTTAAATCGATTCTACCATCGATCTAGCATACTCCCATGAACAGTCCAACTGACATTCATATAATGTCATATACTTCACAAAAGAGAACAATCTATTGCCAAGGCTTACTTCACAACAAGCTCAATAGCAATTTAATAATTTCTGGGACACAATTGGTATATCATGCCGTTATCCAACCATACATTAATGTCTAAACACAACTCTAACAAACATTATAGTTAGATCTTCTAATTTTCGGCTTTCATCACACCCATGAGAGCCTTAAAGGTCCTTCATAATCTTTCTACCATATTACCAAAATTACCATCTCTAAACAAAATCTCCATTAACTGAGGTCAACCTCTCAAGACTCGGTGATCGCCAATATTTTCGTATTACCCACACCAGGGGAATTGTCATGGTGCCAAATTTGCATTATGATCGATCAACTAAGCACATTAATGCTTACCATCAACACTTAACTACTTCGAGTTACTCTTTAATTTCTTGATGCATTACCACTTCAGACTGTTTCACATTAAATACCAAAAACCGCTACTTAATTCCAAAGATAACTATCAATCATGGTGATAATATAATCACTACACCAACATTTGAGGATTCCCACGAATGATCACATGATTCACATCCCCGCCTTACAACGTCTAACTGTGAAGCCCCTCAAATTTCAGTTGATCATATAATACGATTCCATTGACACATAGAATTTCTTACGTGTCTACGTTACAACCATGCGTGGCTCTACCATCGCTTTGTCCAAGTACCAAACCGCTACCCATCAGCATGACACAACTAGAAGTGTCCCGCAAAATAAACTTCACCCCAGATTTAAGCAATCTCGATCAATCACCTTACACCTTATGGAATAAAATCTGAAACTCTTATAATAGAGACATCACTAAACTTAATGTGCGAGGTTTTCCCTCACTCGCCTATTTTCCCGTTGACAATGCAAATCCCAACATTTCGGCAAGCACGCCTCGATAATAAAGTTTGGTTCTCGAGACCAAACCCTAACTTTAATTTCATTACCTTCTAAAAGAAGTTTTAAACCTTCAAAGCCCTGCGAGTTCATAAAGTTCATGCATGACGAATCAAGTAAATGTATAGTAATAAAATAATAGTTTTTGCAATTTCAAAAATTTGCCAAAGACGATGAACGAATAAAATTCATGTACGCGCGGTACAACACTATCTCAACTTGGTAGCCATGCACAACTATCCCCAAAACCGTTCATATATGAACGCATAATTAAACTTCACCCAGTTGATCCAAAACAATATTGATGGCCACAAGGTGCATATGTAAAAAATTTCTTTATGAAAATAGGGCTCGATATGCGAACACCCACACCATGTGAGACTGTCGATTCTCACACTCAAAGTTGTACAAATAAAATACTCACACGTGCTTTTAATAATAAATTTCCGTAACAATATTTTTTCATGGCTTTTAAATTGAAGCTTAAATCAACTTTGATAAATCAAGTAAACCGGTACACATATATAGATATATTTAAAACTTTGAAATCCAATTCGTAAAATTATGTTTTCAATATGATGGGACTCATGCAATATGCAAAGAATGAAATGTATGAAACTCGTCTTACGGGTGAGGTAATTCTCCCCTTTCTATCTTCGTAATTTGGTAATAACTCCTCTTAGGATTTCTGTCATTACTCATGGACAATCCTCTCATTTGATCACAAACTCGAACATTACCCAACGCTAGCAGCTTTGACCTCTCAAGGGTCATAATCAGAACCCTCTGATTTCTTTCATCCCAACATCTCAATAAAGTTGGTTATTAGCTCACCCCAAATAATATTCATTTCAACTATTGCAAACTAAAAGAAATCAAACGGTTCACTGATTCCTTTCGCGTTCCAGCGGAACATATAACCCCAAATATATATCTTTCCTTCCAAGATCAACCCATCCGTCTAGTCAACACCACATAAATGTGACACTCCGGGACTTAGGAGTATTCCTTTAAACTATCCCACTTTCGTTCCGAAAAACTCGAAACTTCTAAGACTGACAAATTTTCTGCTTAAGACCGACAACTCCTCAAGGGTTTATAGTTATACCCACCGATAGATTCCAAAAACACTGAGATATCGCACGAAGACAATACCTATTCCAACAGTTCCGAGATACCAGGGTAAAACAATCACATACATGTACCTGTAAACTTGCAATTGCACTGGCCCCATGCAATCCCAAACTTACCTTACACGTTAGTTCTTGTTTCCCTATTACGCTCTTCCCTGTTGTGGTCTTCCTAGTAGTCCCAAAATTCTTAGTCGTGACCTCTAGCCTATAGTCTAACACTAGGCACCAAAAAGGTCACCTAATTCACTTAAACTATGGCTCTGATACCATTTCTAACGACCCAAAAACTCAAATATTCAATTTCTATAAATCGAAGCCAAAACGGCTATTTACAACTCCCAACAATGAGTAAAAACTAAAACTCATCACTAATGTACGTAGCGGAAAGATAAGAAATTACAACCACAGCTGAGAATCTTTGCTACTAAGTTGAGGAAGCTAAGTCTAAACCACTTAACTCCGAGCTCACACCTTGCTCTTCCCTTGAGTTCACAATTCCACAGAATACCTGTCTGAAAAATGTTTATTTTGAAAACGTGGGTTAGATCATAAGGTCTAGTTAATTCCCCATAAAAACGGTAAATAGTTCCACAATTTAAAATCAGTTAAAAACATGCAATGGTTTACGAATAAATAATCACATTCTCATAAGGGAATGATTTATGTAGTGGAGAAACATGGCAAGACAAAAGCACACCTAAAGATAGGATTTTAACCATGCCTATATGTAGGATTTTTATCACACCTATACGTAGGATTTTAACCACACCTAGATAGGATTTTTATAATGAACTTGCCAGTTGAACCCCAAGTAAAACAGGTAATGCGCATACCAAACCCCTAAAGCTTGTAAAAGTGATCATGGCCGTTTACATATAAAAGAAACATTTAAAGAAAGCCATAATCAACATGTAAGCATTTAAAGTATTCCACATTGCATTTTAAGTGATAGGGAACTCACCTGGATTGGACACACCCTGTCCGAAGCTTATACGGTCAACACCTCCAAACCGAAAGCCTAAATTCAACAACATAAAATGGGTGTTAATCCCAACGAGATACCCCAAAAGTCTTTTATTAGAGACTTAAGATAAACCCCTAAACCATGCCT
The DNA here is from genome assembly GCA_036898165.1 of Silybum marianum. Classification (NCBI taxonomy): domain Eukaryota; kingdom Viridiplantae; phylum Streptophyta; class Magnoliopsida; order Asterales; family Asteraceae; genus Silybum; species Silybum marianum. Next base: position 4,061,533 of record CM072540.1, on the reverse strand, counting down.
CGCATCTAGCACGAAACAAGAATCGAAGCAAAAATTGTAATTTCCCAAATAGTGGGAAAAGTGGGTTTCATGCGGGTTCTACCCACTTACAACCCACTTTCGTGACTGTTTCACTACACGAATTCTGCACCTAATTTTCTCAAATCCAAACTCATCCAAACTCCTCATATACTGATTTTAAGGTCCAAAAGACTTAGGAATGATGAAATATATCATCTAAACCAATAGAATCATAATAACATGATTTACCCAACTAATTTTTCAATACAAACTTGAGATTGAGCTACAATGGTGGTTTTCTTGAGAAAACTCCAAAAGATGATTTAACCAAACAATAGCTCAGCATAAGAACCTTTAAAATTCCCAAACACTCCATAAAACCATAAGATGCAATCTACCAAGAGAGTTTTACTCTTCTTGAGCTTAGGGATTAGAACCCTTGAACTAACATTAAACCCCCAAATGATGCAAGATTGAGAGAAGGAAGAAGCATATACCTGATTGACTTGATTTCCTTTAAAATGCACTGATTTCTTCCCTTCATGGCTTCTTTGATCGCTCTCTCTCAAAACACACACATACACCTTATATTGAAAGTGTGAAATGAGGGAACCCTTCCTATTTCACCTTATTTATACCATGGGCCCTATCAATTAAGCCCTAGCCCATCAGTATTAATTTTAATCCAAGCCCACAAAATTAAATTAATAACCCAAGATTATCAACTAATCATCTTTCAAAATTTTGGGTTATTACACACGGCCTTCCACGCAAGTTGAGGTTGCGAGGGTCGCGAATATTCGTTGGTTGAACCCTAATTACGGATCTCAACTTACTTTTCCTCATTTCTCATTCCGTTCACGATTTTCTCACCAAACTTTCTTCCAAAGCTGATTTTGAGAGTATTAATTCCTCCCATCTGTTGGGTTTTTATTTAATTATTTCTAACCCATGAGGAATAGTTAAAAGGCCCAACAATAGTGCCCGATACAAGCTATATATATAGTCTTGTATCTTAGGGTTTTGCGTATTGAGAGCTGATTTAGAATTGAGAAGTGAAAATCCACAATATAAAAAAGTTAGAGAAAAGTTCGACTGCACTTTTTGGGCAAGCGCAGTCGCGCCGTTTCGTCTATTACCAGAGTTTGAACTATCGGATCATCGTGATTTTTGGATAGTATGTTCAGGACACCTTTATCTACATTCTGAACGGTGGAGATTGGTGTTCGAGGTCCGGAAGGCATCCTTCTGTTGTTCGACATATATCAGTATTTTCTGGGTGATATTTCTTCCTCTTTTCTTTTTGGTTTGATTCCATACTTTTGATGACTTGTTCCAAGAGTATGATGATTGTTGTTTGCCTATAGCTTTATCTACAGAAGACTTTTGTATTGCTTATTGGTGGTAGTGGACTTTAAGCGGCCTAAGGGTCCTGTGGTTTTACTCTCATGTTGAGAGGTTTCACGCAAAAATCTGTGTGTTCCGTGTGTGGTTGATTGTTGCTTATTTTCTGTTTTGGAGTTGATTATCTTTGTGTTTAGTATACCCTATTTGTTTGCATCCTCATAGGTTCATATAAGTCGGGGGAGTTTTGTCCACGAGGGTTTATTCCGCATTGTTTTTACCGTTGTGACGTGTTTTTCCCATCAGAGTGGGCTTGGGCTTACTATGTAATAGACATCTACTATATTCCCATCAGAGTGGGCTTGGAAATGATTTATTGTAATATTTCATATTGTGTTTTGATCTTATGGGCTTGGGCTTACTATGTAATAGACATCTACTATATAAAGGAGTCTAGGGTAGATGATTCATTAATGAGAGTCGTCTAAAGTACATTCGTGTTTGTAATTCCTTAAAGCTTTCAATAATAAAATATTCGACTCAAAGATTTGCATATGATTCCTCGTTGATCTTATTGAATTGGACTTAACAAGATGGGTAATAATGGTCTATCAAAGATTGTTGGAATTAGCAATGTCTGTCTGAAATTTGACACTAGGATGGAATTGGTTTTACGGAATGTAAAACATGTCCCAGATATGAGACTTAATGTTATTTCTGCAGGCTTACTTAATAATGATGGTTACAACACCAATTTTGGTAATGGTATGTGGAAACTCACTCGTGGTTCCTTGATCGTGGCAAGAGGTAAGAAATGCCCAAACCTATATGTGACTCATCCAAAGATCTCCAACAACATTGTCAATGTTGTGGAGAATATTGATATATCTGATTTGTGGCATAAGAGACTTGGTCACATGAGTGAAAAAGGGATGTCTCTTTCGTCGAAGAAAAATGTGTTATCCAGTGTGGACAACGTTCATTTGAAAAGGTGTTCTCACTGTTTGGCAGGAAAGCAGACTCGAGTTGCTTTCAAGAGTCAGTCTCCTTCTCGAAAGGAGAATATACTTGATTTGGTGCATTCCGATGTTTGTGGTCCTATGAAAACTAGAACACTTGGTGGTTTCTCATATTTTGTCACATTTATTGATGATCACTCAAGGAAGGTATGGATTTATACTTTGAAATCTAAAGATCAAGTATTAGATGTGTTTAAGCAGTTTCATGCCTCGGTAGAGAGACAGACTGGGAAGACACTCAAGTGTATTTGAACAGATAATGGAGGTGAATACATTGGGCCTTTTGATGCTTATTGTAGAGAACAAGGTATTCGACACCAAAAGACTCCTCCGAAGACACCACAGTTGAATGGCTTAGCAGAGCGGATGAACATAACATTGGTTGAACGAGTCAGATGTTTGCTCTCACATGCTGGATGAACAGAACATTGGTGAAGCTTTGAATATGGCGGTGCATGTTATTAATCTAACCCCTTGTGTTCCTTTGCATTGTAATGTTCCTGACAAGGTTTGGAGCGGCAAAGATGTTTCGTACCGTCACTTACGGGTCTTTTGATGCAAGGCTTTTGTGCACATTCCCAAAGATGAAAGATCAAAGCTTGATGTGAAGATTAGGCATGTGTGTTCCTTGGTTTTGGCCAAGATGAGTTTGGCTACAGATTATATGATCCGATTCAAAAGAAACTTATTCGAAGCCGACACGTCGTCTTCATGGAAAATCAGACTTTGAAAGATGTTGAGAAGGAAGAGACAGTTCCTCAACATAATGATGATCTTACTGATTTGGATCCAGTTCCTCCAAAGCATGTTGAGACACATGATGGAGATGGCGTTCAGAATAATGAACAAGATGTCACTGATGACGTTGATGTTCCGGAGCAAATTGAGATGGATGCAGAAGTTCATCTAGAATTACTAGTTCCAGGTATGCCATCATTTATCCCACTTAGGCGGTCTACGAGAGATCATCATCCTTCTACATGATACTCTGTTGATGAGTATGTCTTACTCACGAATGAGGGAGAGCCCGAGTATTATGCAGAGGCCATGGAAGATGAGCATATGAAAGAGTGAGTTGAACCCATGCAAGATGAGATGACTTCCTTGCACGAGAACAATACATTTGAGTTGGTAAAGTTGCCTAAAGGCAAGAGGGGCTTTGAAGAACAAGTGGGTCTACGAAGTAAAGAGAGAAGAACATACTCCATGACCCATGTACAAAGCTAGATTGGTGTTCAAAGGCTTTAGTCAAAGGAATGGTATTGACTTTGATGAGATTTTCTCTCCGGTCGTGAAGATGGGATCCACTGTGTGGTTCTTGGCTTAGCAAATGGATGTCAAGACAACTTTCCTTCACGCCGACTTGGACAAGGAAATCTACATAGAGCAACCTGAAGGTTTTCAGGTTAAGGGCAAAGAAGACTATGTATGTAGACTTCAGAAAAGTCTATATGGTTTGAAGCAAGCACCAAGACAGTGGTACAAGAAATTTGAGTCGATTATGGGGAAGCACGACTACTGATAGACGACTTTAGATCACTGTGTTTTCTTTCAAAGGTTTGAGGATGGTGATTTCATCATTTTGTTGTTATATGTTGATGACATGTTGATTGTTGGCAGGAATAAAGAAAGAATTGCCAAACTAAAGCAACAATTGAGCGAGTCTTTTGCAATGAAAGACTTGGGGACAGCAAAACAAATTCTTGGCATACGGATCACCAGAAATAGGACTGCTAAGAAGCTTCACATGTCACAGGAGCAATACATTGAGAAGGTGCTTTGCAAATTCAACATGGATAAAGCTAAAGTGGCCAGTTCACCCTTAACTACCAACTTTAAGTTAACTGATAAAGATTGTCCCTCTTCAAAGAAAGAGATTGAAGAGATGGATCGAGTTCCGTATGCATTGGTCGTTGGGAGTCTAATGTATGCGATGGTATGTACAAGGCCTGATATAGCCCATGAAGTAGGTGTTGTTAGTCGGTTCCTGTCAAATCCGGGTAAGAAGCATTGGGAAGCAGTTAAATGGATTCTCTGTTATCTGCGAGGTACTTCCAAATTGGGTATAACATTTGGGAATGAAAAGACAATGCTTGTTGGGTATACTAATTCTGATATGGCACGAAATATGGACAACATGAGGTCCGCTTCTGGATATTTGATGACCTTTGCAGGGGGAGCAATATCATGGCAATCAAGGCTGCAAAAATGTGTTGCCTTGTCTACAACCGAGGCTGAGTATATCGCGGCAAGTGAAGCGTCCAAAGAAGTACTGTGGCTGAAAGATTTTCAAAAGGAGCTTGGTTTCAAGCAACAGCGCTACATGGTTCTTTGTGATAATCAAAGTACCATTTGTCTTGCGAATAATTCAACTTTTTATAGAAGAACAAAACATATCAAGATGAAGTATCATTGGATTCGAGAAGCACTTGAATATGGATTGCTTGAAATTGATAAAGTTCATACCGATGATAATGGTTCTGATATGTTGACAAAGGCCTTAGCGAGGGAAAAAAATCAAGGTATGTTGCTCGATCGCCGGGACGGCGAACTCTTCCACATAGGCAGAAAGGGGAGATTTGATGGGTTTTATTTAATTATTTCTGGCGCATGAGGAATAGTTAAAAGGCCCAACAACAATTAATGGTCTGATACAAGCTATATATATAGTCTTGTATCTTAGGGTTTTGCGTATTGAGAGCTGATTTAGAATTGAGAAGTGAAAGTCCACAATATACAAAAGTTAGAGAAAAGAGAGAAAAGAGAGAAAAGTTCAACTGCACTTTTTGGGCAAGCGCAGCCGAGCCGTTTCGTTTATTCTCGGAGTTTGAACCGTCGGATGGTCGCGATTTTTGGATAGTATCTTCAAGACATTATTATCTACATTCTGAACGGTGAAGATTGGTGTTTGAGGTCCGGAAAGCATCCTTATGCTATTCGACATATAGCAGTATTTTCTGGGTAATATTTCTTCCTCTTTTCTGTTTGGGTTGATTCCATACTTCTTGATGATTTGTTCCCAGAGTATGATGATTGTTGTTTGCCTCTAGATTTATCTAGAGAAGACTTTTCTATTTCTTATTGGTGGTAGTGGACTTTAAGCGGCCTAAGGGCCCTGTGGTTTCACTCTCGTCTTGAGAGGTTTCCACGCAAAAATCTGTGTGTTCCGTGTGTGTTTGATTGTTGCTTATTTTCTGTTTTGGAGTTGATTATCTTTGTGTGTAGTATACCCTATTTGTTTGCATCCTCATAGGTTCATATAAGTCGGGAAAGTTTTGTCCAACGAGGGTTTATTCCGTATTGTTTTTACTGTTGTGACGTGTTTTTCCATCACCATCCACCAAACTCAAAGCATTTACTCCCATTTCATGTCAAGAACTCAAGTCCTAAGTTCAAGAGCTCAAGCTTGAATATCATCTTCCTCATCTTCTCCACTATTTTTTGGGTTCTAGGGTTTCGTCAAACCTTAATATTGTGACTTCATCTTATGCTTTTATAAAACTATATACATGTTAAAATGTTGTATTTTACTTCCTCAATGTTTACATTTCAAGTATTTATACATTTTCATGATTTTGATAAATTAAGTCAAATTTGCGTAATTTGGGGATTTGTTCATATTGATAAAGTAAGCTTCAGAAATGGTTTTCATCAATTGATTGACGATTATTTCAAAGTATTATGACTTTTAGAACTCAAAATATTTGTGTCTCATATTTGGGACTTTGTTGGGAAAAATTGAGATTTATTTTCTTGATGAAAATTCATGTTCAACATTTTGGGTTGAATTATCGTTTAATATGTCTTGGTAGATGTATTAAAACTCATGGCTAGAATGTAATAGATCCATATACATATAAGTCAATTTTAGAGATGATAGTTGGGAATGTTGTTTCCACCTTGCAGTGAGACTCGAAAGTTATAACACCGGAGGATTCGAACTATAGACAGTGGGTGGATGATCTCGATGACCGAGTGTCCCATGAGATGTTTACTCTAAGTAGAAAGCATGTCTTAGGTATTGGAGAACTCAACTATAGACTGTGGGTGGTTGATCTCGATGACTAATATTCTTTGATTGAAGCTTGATAATGTTGATTTGGCATACTTACGTGATCCACCATTATTAATGGTAATACGGGTCTCCCCTGTTATTCTTGAATGTTGTACACCCTCCCAAGGGCAAGTATGAGTTAATTGTAAATGTCATCGTATAAAGCTATGTTTTTTTATTTAAAAGTTTTATAGATTTATTCATGTAACTATTTGTTCTCACTAGGCTTTAAAGTCTATGTTAGGTCTGATTCAACAAGATCAAAAGAGGAATCATACGGAAATCATCGAGTTGTATGTTTTATTGATGAAAGCATTAAAGATTACAAACGTGAATGTACTTTAGACGACTCTCATTAACGAAACCTCTACCCTAGACTCCTTTATATACTAGTTGTCTATTACATGGTAAGCCCAAGCCCATAAGGAGTTAACACAATTTAGAATATTATATTAAATCATTTCCTTCTTTATAAAACTTTCCTAATTTAGGATATTTGATCCTATCAATCTCCCCCTAAAGTTTTATAAAGGAAGCATCTTCAAATCTTCTCCCCCTTGCTTTCTTTGGAAAAGCTTTAGTGTCGTCGGTCTTCCAAGCTCCCCCTTGAAATAAGCTTTTAGTATTTGGTTTCAACTGAAAACTATCAGATCCAATGTGCTATAACCGCCACTGATTGCATAAAATACAACTTCAATCTGTAGACAACTTGACACAACTGTTAGCCGCATAAATCAAAGATACATGTGCGAGTAGCTTCAACGCTCAGTGCATAATCAGTAAGAAAAACATTGAATCTGTCTTTAGCCGCAAGTTGAATAAAAAATTATGTGTAAAGAGATTTAATCTGATAAGCTTCAAGGAACTTGGATCACCGAGGAAATATATGACGAACTGGGAGATGATATTTCTTGATAAGCATTGCTTCTTTAAATAATTGTTCAGAATATAGCTGATTTCCATAATACTTCCAAAACAGAAAGCAACCAACTCAGATCCAATCTTCTTAATCAGATGAATGAATATCGTCATTCAACATTCTAGATCAAAATCAAACCTCGAGACAGTAAATGGTTAGGAGTTAAGCACATAACAATAGCGTACACTTACTGAAACTGGCATCTAAGGAAAACTCCAGAATGATGAGTGTAGAGAGTCAGACTTCTGATTAATCCAACCAGATACAGAAAATAATCACCTTCATTCTGAAAAGTGTTCAAATCCGGCTTTACATGAAATCCATGAACAATGATCCCCCTCCCGAGACTCAGCACGAGGGTTCCGCTTTTTTTCTCTATATGAAAAAGTGATGCAGGGCTCTTGAATATTTTCTTTGTACACCATAAGGAATCTTGGGTTGAAACTCAACTGTGGTCGACGAGATAAGCTTTGGTCGAGATCTGTATGAAGTTCTCGGGTCATATAGGTTCGAGAAAGATTTATGTCGGGTCTTACAGACTCGAGAAGAATATATGTCGGGTCATATGGACTCGAGAAAAATATATGTCGGGTCATATGGACTCGAGAAAAATATATGTCGGGTCATATGGAGTCGATAAGTGAGGAACTCGGACCAAGGAGATTCGACAAGGTCAGATGTCGGGCCAAGGGGACCCGATAAAACATGATGTCTGCTCAAGCTGGTGCGATAACAATTTATATCGGGTCTTATAGGTTCGATAAGAAGTTTTGTTTGATGCAAAATATGATGAACGCCCAGAAACTTAATCTCCAAGAAATCGATAAAGAACATATAGATCTGTTGGGTCCGAGAACTTTGAAGAATAATAAACCCAGAAAAACTTAGCAACACCTCATAGAATTATTCGATCGATTTTGGCTGTTTGGATCTTTGCTTCTATCCCAGATAACTTCGAATAACCAGGGATTTTCAGATCTTAAACAAATTGATTTTCCAATATAAAATATACGAACTTGATAAGCAAGAAACTTCAAACGATGAATCAAGTTTGTATGCAGCAAGGTGAGAACGATATCTAACAGATGGATATTCAATTCGAGCACAAAAAAAACTTCCAGATTCAACACATCATTAAAGCAGAAAAACGATTTTGCAGTCCCGAACTTCAAGAACGACGCACAGTGAGAGAAAAAAAATTATCGATAATACCTGGATCTTGCTGAATATGATGATCGTATCAAATCAGGTGGATTTGATTTCGGCTCTGATACCATTTGTTAGGTCCGATTCACAAGATCAAAAGAGGAATCATACGAAAATCATCGAGTTGTATGTTTTATTGATGAAAGCATTAAAGATTACAAACGCGAATGTACTTTAGACGACTCTTATTAACGAAACCTATACCCTAGACTTCTTTATATACTAGTTGTCTATTACATGGTAAGCCCAAGCCCATAAGGAATTAAACACAATTTAGAATATTATATTAAATCCTTCCTTCTTTATAAAACTTTCTTAATTTAGGATATTTGATCCTATCAGTCTACACTTTTTCTCAAATGACATATATATCAGGTGATCGTAGTAACGAGACTCCCAAGGTTTGAATGGAGCATATAGCCGGTTGTGGCATTTTTGGTATTGCACCTTCATGTGCATTTTGGAGTTTCTAGACTTTATATTATGAATATATTAGCAATACCCAAATGTAATCTATGTTACAATCTAGTATAGATTAATAGATTGTTGTTTTAGTATCCATTCATTATTGTAAACTCTATTACAATTTCCCCTTGTGTTGGGTGATCTTCATGCAATCAACCATATTTATTAGATTGATTTCGGTTTAAATTGTCTTCTATTTTTAGAGTGTTACACAAGATCAGGTTTGTTAGAGACCTAAAAGTAATTAGAAAACGGGAACTGCCCCACAACATGACAAGTGGTATATTAATCATGAATATGGACGTACTTTTTATTATAAATGTTGCAACAAATTCGTCCTAATTGATGTGTGCTTCTTGATTAATAACACGTCCATATTTGTCATGGGTGAGTTATTGGTGATATTTATTAATTATGATAAAACAAACATGGAGTGTTGTGGGTGGTTCTTAGGTATCTAATGACTTTTGGATTCCTAATGAAACTTCCTTGTATATATACACTACTAAATGAAAGGTTTTTTCCTAGACATTTTTCCCTTGGAAAGTTGTCGCTAAAGGGTGACTCGTCAGAAAACCATCACAAATGTTGGTGGGTAATAGGGGTGCATAAAGACCTGACCAACCCGACTAACCCGATGACCCAACCCAACCCAAAGTAAAATAACTCAACCCGAAGCAACCCAATGTCTAATCGAGTTGTAAAATTTTCAAACATTAGATATTGGGTTAATATCAGGTTACTTTTATTTGAACCCAGCCAAACTCGATCAACCCAATGAACCCGATATCCTTTTATTTATTGGATTTAATGTGATTGTTGAGTCATTATTAATTTGTACATTAGAGAATTACACCGTCACCTACCTTTCCATATACATAAATTTTCAATCTATTCTCCATCTCTATATAATTCATTTATATATATGTTCAGTAACAATGAACACACACACATATTATATACATATATATATATATATAGAGAGAGAGAGAGAAAGAAAATTAATTGAAGGTGATATACTTAAGATTTAAGAAGTATGGATAAGTTGTACCAAATAACTGATGATGAAAAATAAATTATGAGTAGACTAGAAAAAACAACATATTCAAGGTTAGGAAAATATTTTGTTGTACAAAAGTATCAACTCGACCAACCCGTACGGGTTGGGTTTGGTTAGGTTGGGTTGCACATTGGTTTGTGTTGGGTATGGTTGAGTTTTTCAAATCACAAGCATTGAGTTGGGTTATTAAAATGCATTCAACCTGATCAACCCAACCCGTGAGCACCCCTAGTAGGTAATTCAAATCGGTAACAAATTACCCATAGATTCTTTGGGTGTTCCACCAGTATTTTCTAAAAAACAGTAGATTCTACTGAACCATTGGTATTTTCTACATAATCCGTTAATAATCACCAACGGAAATTTCCCTGGGTAATTTTGTAGGTAAAAGTCATATTTTTTGTAGTGATATATATAGTCAGGTTCATATGAGTAAAATAATAAAATAATAGAATAAAAAAGCAGTCGAATCATACGATTTTACATTAAAATCACGTGTAAACTCACATGTGATTCACGCGACTTTGACTCACGTCACCTGCACATTTCATTGACCATTGGTTTAAAATCTCATGTGATATTGCACGTAATTTTGTCGTTTTTATATTGTTGGGTCAAATGCATCAAATAACAATCCACTTTCATAAATTTTCTTATTATAGCAATATACTTTTATTGTTTCTTATTACATAAATGTAATTTCAAATTGTTTTTTATTAGAACATCCACTACTAGAAAATTGAGTATTTTCAACGGAAAATGTCGTTGAAAATTTTCTACGAATTTTACAGGATTATTGACAGAACATAAATTTTCTACGAATTTTCAACGAATTTCCGTTGAAAATCTCTCACAAACATATATGCATTTTCAACCAAAATTTTTTCAATGAAATGTTTCGTCAAAAAGTTTTTGGTTGTAAATGTATTTTGTGAGAGATTTCAACGGAAATTCATTGAAAATTCGTAGAAAATTTATGTTTTGTCAATAATCCCTCTAAAATTCGTAGAAAATTTTCAACGACATTTTCCGTTGAAAATACCTAATTTTCTAGTTGTGATCGAACTTTAAAAAATCTATCCATCATAACCATGTATAACCTCTTACCTTTTAAACCAATTAACCACTAATTTGGAGAATGTGAATATCCCCAACCACTAATTCAACAAAAATCTAGTTAATTTGAGTAACTACGATTTCGTCCAAGTGGTTTGCTGGTTATAACAATTTTCGTCCTCGTCTTTAAAAATTGCATTTTTTCGTATCCATGGTTTGTAATTTATTTCTATTTTCGTCCCTCTACTAACTATGTTAAAAGAATCCGTTAAATCAAGGGTTTTCTAGTCATTTTAACCTTTTATTTAATTTTTCCTTTTCGTATTATACATGTGATTACATCCCTATTCTCAACATCTCCAACGGTTTCTCTAAAATAGAGAAAAACTTAATTTTCTTATATAAACTTCTTCAACAGCATCTTTGTATCATTCTTTATATTTAAAGATTTTTTAAAAAATCTTTATTTTAAAGAATGATATAGAGAAGGTAATAGAGATGCTCCGAGATATTAGTTTCTTATATTAAAGATGCTATAATCTCCCAATAAGATTTATCTCAAATCATCCATTTTTAATGGACATGTTAGTGGTTCATTTGCAACTACCGAAAGTTTAATGTCCCGTTTCTGCGTTCTATGTATGACCTATTTTTGTTTAATACAAGAGTTCAAAAGTTATATTTGTATGGTAAAAGACATTTAAATTTTTTAACGACGCCTAAATGAGATTCTACAAATTCTGCCCTACATCATTATTTAATAAAATTCAATTGACTATTTAAAAAATTCGGCTCTAAATCATTATTTGCAAAAATTCAATAATGTATTTCAATTGACTATTTAAAAAACAATTAATGTTCAATTCTACACATGTCTAATTAAAAAATAGTGAAATTTGAGAATCTTTCTTGTCCATCCATCCATCCATCCATCCATCCAATAAAGTGGAATCTTCTTATCTCTCTCTTTATATGTGTGTATATATATATATATATGTATGTATATGACTATACGTGCATCTCATTATTTAGAAAATAAAACATCAAGAACTACCGTTAATTAGTGATAAACAAATGGCTTCACAATTTTATGATAGATCATTGTTCAAATCAAGTGTTTCTTTATGCAAACCTCAATACCCATGGCGGTTTGTAAGTAGTCATGTTTCGCCATGCAAAAGCTCTAGGATTTGCATGGGCTTGTCTTTCTTGAATCAACCTTCTTCCACCAATGCAGTGCCACTGAGCCAGAATCTGGCTTCTTCCATCAATGCAGTGCCTTCTCTCCGTGTGTATCTTCATCAACCCAAGGTAGGTTTTTTTTTTTTTTTTTTTCTTTTTTTTTTTGGAAAAAGGGACGGGACCTCTTGGAAAAATCGTATTCAAAAAACCGAAAATTTACAAACTACGAGGGATATACAGTTAAGGTAGGCTTTTAGTTGCAAAGATAATCGAAAAAGAGGTATCTAGTTTCGTGAAAAAGAAACGCATTAACTAACTATGATTGTGATTCTGTTTGATAATTGATAGGTAATTCCTCCTAAAGTCGCGGTTTATGACAAAATCGAGCAACTCAAGGAAAACACAAGAAGAACTTTGATGTCAATTACGGATCCCATAACGAGAATGAAGCTAATAGACACGATTCAAAGGTTGGGAGTTGGGAACCATTTCGATGAAGAAATCCATGAAATTTTGGTAAATCTCGTACATGGTCTGCCCGATGACAATTTACATATAGTGGCTTTACTTTTTCGCCTTCAACGGCGCAATGGTCTTCATACTAATCCTGGTACTATTTTGTTTCAACGTCATTAAAGTCTGTCTAACACGGGTTTTGATCTCTGTCCTATTTGTCTTCATCATAATTATCAAATAAAGATTAATAACATGACGTGTATTATATATATATATATATATATATGGGCGGGTTCAAATGAGAACTCAAATTTGGTTGTGAACGTGAGGACAAATGAGAGTGCGACACGTGTCTCATTCAATAAAATATTCAGACTGAATATAGTATTTATTCAGTCTGAATATACAAAGAAATATTCAGACTAAATATAGTATTTATTCGGTCTGAATAATGCTTATTTAGTCTGAATATTTTCTTTGTATATTCAGTCTCTATATTCAGACACGTGTTGCCTTCTCATTTGTCCTCACATTCACAACCAAATTTGAGTTTTCATTTGAATTTTCCTCTCTCTCTGTCTCTCTCTCTTGCTCTCTCTCCTCTCTTTCTGTCTCTCTCTCTCTCTCTATGTATATATATAGGAAGGATCAATGGAGAAGTTAAACATTTTAGAAGAAGACGAGAGGTTTCAATATCATATATGATTATAATACACATATATATATATATAATTAAGTAAATTTTGATATCCAATGCAGACGTTTTCCAAAACTTCATGGATGCAAATTGTAAATTCAAGATGTCGTCAAGTGATGACATAGAGGCATTGTTGAGTTTATACGAAGCATCATACTTGGGTGGAAATGGAGAAGATATCTTATCACAGGCAAAGGAATTTACTACAAGACATCTCAAGAGATCAATTTCACAATTAAGCCCAAAACTTGGTACAAAAGTTCTTCTCAGTTTAAGGCTTCCAAGACACTTGAGAATGACCAGGTTAGAAGCAAGAAGATATATTGAAGAATATGGTAGTGAAGATAATCACAATCCGATTCTGCTAGAACTTGCAAAGTTGGATTACAATCATGTCCAATCACTCCTCCAAAGGGAGCATGCCGAAGTTACAAGGTATATAAAATAGTTCTATTTTTTAAAATTCCAATATATATATATAGGGGAGATTTCAAATATAAACCACGTTAATTCGTACAAACCGTACAAACCATGTGTCTCATTGTTTTTATGAATAATTTTTTTTCTTGAAAATGTTTGGTATGATGAATTTGTTTTATATAATTCTTTTCTTCATTAAATTGTTTTTATTTCTACATGAAAATGAATTGATTCATGAAACTCTCAATTTGATGAATCTTGTTTCACGTATTCTTGATTCACCAACCTTCATGTATTCTTGATGAAATTTTTTGGTTGCATGCGGTTTGTACGAATTGACGTGGTTTGTAACGGAAATCAACCCTATATATATATATATATGGTATCCGTTGCAAACTAATTGATATTTGCAAACTGACGTGGACCAATAAGAATAAGCCATGTGGATGCTATTTTATTAATTTTTTTTATTAGTTTATTAATTCATTGAGGATATCATCGTCATTTTATAATTTAATCAATTTTAATTATTAATTGTTGCAAACTAATTGATTTTTGCAAACTTTGAAAACTGACGTGGACCAATAAGAATAAGCCATGTGGATACTATGTTATTAATTGTTTTAATAGTTTATTAATTCATTGAGGGTATCATCGTTATTTTACAATTTAATCAATTTTAATTATTATTTAATTAAATTGTTATATATAGTAATTATCAATTAATATAGAATTAATATTTATTAATTTCTGCCAATGAATACACTTTCCGATAACATCATCTTCTCCGGCGAGTTTTCCGGGAAGTTTCGGCATTCGTGAATACTAATTCGCCGTTCATGAATATTAATTCGTCATTCGTGAATACAACTTCCACCATTCATGAATACAATTTCGCCATTCGTGAATACTAATTTACAATTCGTTAATACAAATTTCGCCATTCGTGAATACAAATTCACCGTTCGCCGAATTCGTGAACGATCTGGTGATGATGATGATGCGAATCCACCACAAAAAGTTTCCATGAAACAACCAAACCCAACACATTGCATCTAATTTAAATCAAGATTTCACAATCCACAATTTGCTGGTCGCTCATGGACAAGCAATCAATCAATTTTAATTCCAATCCATCATTTGATTATTTTCGGAATAAGAGAATAGGTTTTTACCTGATGCGGAGATTCTGACCTCGACTTTGATCTTGCTCTGCGTATATATGAAACAACAAAATTGAATGAACCACCATCATCTCCGGAAATTCTATCTTTTCCGTCAACAAACAACAACGCCGCCGACCGACAACCAAGGATCCTTCCTCAACTAGATCAGCATCCGGCGAAACCAAATCGTTTACGAAAATGAAATCGAAGACCTTGACCAATTCCAGAAACACGTAGCCGACCGTCTCTCTAAACTCCTCCGACCTTCATCCCACACCGATGAAGCTGCCGCCTTCGATCCATTGGAAACCCTCTTATCCGTCGCCTGGTTCCGTCGACCGCCTCATCCCAGGACACCTCGATCGAACCATAAAAGCCTTAAAATCAGCAACTAAATTCATAATCACCTTCCATAAAACTCGCCACATCCTAAAGATAACCATCATATTTAAAACAAATAAAAAACTAATATAATTAACAGTTTACAATTCTGCCCTCCTTAATTATATAAACTAAAAAAAACTTAATATCTACTTGGCGCTCTATAATTGGTCCACGTCAGTTTGCAAAGTTTGCAAAAATCAATTAGTTTGCAACGGATATTCTGCCTATATATATATATATATATAGAGGCTACTTCAAATGCAAACCAACCAAATGTTACAAATTATAAAAAACCAATCTCAACCTTCATCTATTTTAACAAATATATGATCTCATAAATAAATTGATTGTTTCCTAATATAAAATGTTGATCACAATTGATAAACTCTAATATATTTCTTAAGTATCCAGATAATAATAAATGAATATTCATCGTTCCATATATATATCTTAATTATTTGCTTTTATAGTTTGTAACCTTTGATTGGTTTACATTTAAAGTTGACTATCTATCTATCTATCTATCTATCTATCTATCTATCTATCTATCTATCTATCTATCTATATATATATATATATAGACAGACACGCGCTAAGGTTATGTTCCAAACAAGTAAAATCGAACAAACCTTACAAACCGTGTGGTTCATTGTTTAATTGAATAAAATTGTTTAATAAAAGTATTTAATATGATGACATTGTTTCATATAATTTTTTTCTAGATAAAATTGTTTCATATATTTTTGTTTATATGTGTAAATGAAATCATTTCGTGTATTTCTCATTTTGATGAAATTTGTTTCATATGGTTTGTTAGATTTACATGGTTTGTAAAATATGTTTGTACATTGTTTAACTTGTGATTTTGATTTTAGGTGGTGGAAAGATTTGGGTCTAATGAGTAAGCTAAATTTTGTCCGAGATCGACATATTGAGTGTTTTCTATGGACTGTTGGACTTTTACCAGAAAAAATATATTCTGGTGGTAGGATTGAGCTTGCTAAAATCATTGCCATTTTGTTGGTCATTGATGATATATATGACACTTATGGCTCGTATGAAGATCTTGTACCCTTTACCAAAGCAATTAGAAGGTTCGATCATAATGTCCTATTTCTTCATTTAAGTAAGTGTCCACATGATTTAGAAACTAACATAGTAATTCCCGCAGATGGGATTTGAGTGAAATGGAACAACTTCCTGAGTACATGAAGATATGCTACATGGCATTATATAATGTTGTAAAATTTATAGGATTAATAACAATCAAAACCACAGCTTTGTATATATATATATAAAGATTAAAACTTTATTTATAAAGATTAAGACTTTATTTAATTCACGAACCAAGAATGTGATCACAAACACCGAGGTAGTCCAAAACTCGCTTGAAACCAAATAATTCGATTCTATCCTTCACGACAGAAACGATAAAAGAAGGGGGTAGAAAACACAGCGTTCACTCAGTGAACTAATATTTAATGCAAACAGAAATTTAATACCAACCTGAAAATTCTTCGAGAAGTCGCAGCAAGTTACGGAGTGGTACTGCACGGTAATATCCTGTCCTTAAGGTTTTATATGACGCTCTTATCGCTGAGAGTAAACCGTCACAAAGCCCCAGGATTTGATGCAGACTGAGTTCGTGAATCACAACGATGAAACACAAACAAAAGCAAGGTTGATGCAGAAAATTAAAAGCAAGAAGTGAGAACAGCAGGGAGCAGAAACGAGAGAGAGAGAGAGAGAGCAGTTTTCTGTGTGTTTGAAATCGTGAGTCTAACCCAGTATTTATACTGGTAGAGGGCCACGATTTCCTCAGCTTCTTCCCAAAGAAAAGGGATTGCAGTTGAGACTTAGTCTCACTGTTTATCCCACGTTTTTTATTCAATAAATTTAAAAAATAATTCAGTTTTAATAACTGATTAAACTTGGTCAAAACAGTTTAAAAAGTTCAAATTGCGCCTTCTCGCGCCACTCCGCGAATTCCCGCGTCCACGTCCTCGGCCACGGCCACGCGCGCGCGCGTCTGCGTTGGGCCTACCATCCACAACCCCCACCATGAGCTCATCAACTAGTTCAAGGCCCAATGGTGGGTTAAGCCTTATAAGGCACTCTCACTTTCATCTTCCTTCCTATGTGGGATGGATGAGAAAATTTCCAACCTTCCATTTTCCAACAATCCCCCACCAGGTTGGAAACTTTTCTGACATTCGTAGTAAATGATGTCACAGTGGTGTCACTAAGATTAAACCATGTTTATGTAAGTAAGCAAGGAGAGATCAATTCAATGGTATCCTTAGGATTTAAACCTTGAACCTTAAGATCACTTCGGCTTATTTACACACATCATCTAGCATTCTTGCTTTCTCACTGAGCGCGAATTATGGCCATGCGCTAAACCCTGTTTCATGACCTTTTAGAAGAAGAACCACTATTCTTCATTTGAGGCGGCACCACCTCTTAGTCATATAGGCAAAGTTCTATAACATCTTCGTTGCTAAGATGCCTCTAAACTTTGTTAAGAGTTTTAACTCAACCTCATTCTCGGCAACGCCGTACTATCTTCTACCTTACATGGATCTATCATTCGATAGTACCTTCTATCAATTAGTGACTTGTTGTTACCCTTTAAACTTGATAGATAGGAGCACTAAATTCAAGTTGGGTTCCCATCACTAATTGATTCTACGTGGTTTCAGACCCATGTCTCTAGTAGTTGATCCTACTAAGTCTCTCGTTAGAGGCTTGGTTAGCGGATCAGCCAAGTTCCCACAAGATTTGACATACACAATACTTATGGTACCATCATCTATTAATTGTCTCACGAAATTGTGTCGGAGACCTACGTGTCGCGACCTCCCATTATACACGGCATTGTATACTTTTGACAGTGTGGCCTCACTATCACAATACATGGGAATAGAAGGGGTTGGTCGAGGCCACAGATGAATATCTGTTAATAGATCTCTAATCCATTCAGCCTCTTTGCACGCGGCAGCTAGTGCAATAAGTTCGGCTTCCATAGTCGAATGGGCTATACACGATTGTTTTTTGCTTGCCCAAGAAATTGCCCCACCAGCAAGAGTATAAATCCACCCACTAGTGGATTTTGAATCACTTGAGTGATCTATCCAACTGGCGTCAGAATACCCTTCCAAAATTCAAAATTCCTGGACGTGTCGTGTATATTAACTCTAGATCACTGGTTCTTTTTAACTAACCTAATACTCTTCCAATAGCTTTCCAGTGATCTGGACCGAGATTGCTAGTGTATTGACTCAGTCTACTCACCGCAAAAGCAATATCCGGTCTAGTGCAATGCATTGCATACATCATGCAGCCTATTGCACTCGCATAGTGGGATTGACAGAGAGAGACTTGAATCAAAAGGAGTGTTATACTCTTTGATATTCAGATGTTGAAACTGTGTCAGTATCTTCTCTATGTAGTGGGATTGACAGAGATAGATTTGAGCTGCTGACTTTTTAACCTTTATTCCAAGAATTGTATCTACCTCTCCGAGATCTTTCATCTTAAAGTTTGCGGATAGGTAATTTTTTGTATCAAGAATTCCCTCCAGATCGGTTCCGATGATCAACATATCATCTACATATAGACAGATAATCACAGTGGATCCTTTTGTGCATTTTGAGTAAATGCATCTGTCGGCCCCATTGTGTTGGAACCCGAAAGAGGTGATAGTCGTATCAAATCTTTCATGCCACTGTTTGGGGGCTTGTTTTAAACCGTATAGAGATTTAACAAGTCTACACACTTTGTTCTCTTGTCTGGTTATTACAAACCCTTCGGGTTGCTCCATATAAACCTCCTCGTTTAGATAACCATTCAAAAAGGCTGTCTTCACATCCATTTGATGAATGTACAGACCTTTTATGGCTGAAATTGCTATAAGAGTTCGAATTGAACTAATTCTAGCAACTGGAGCGTAGGTGTCAAAATAATCTACTCCCTCCCTATGTCTATATCCTTTTGCTACTAATCTAGCTTTAAAGGCTGAAATCAATCCATCTTGAAGTCTCTTTCTTTTGAATATCCATTTGGAGCCAATGGGTTTTGCTCTCTTGGGTAAATCAGATAATTCCCAAGTACCATTTCCCATGATAGAGTCCATTTCATCTTTTATTGCTTTTTTCCATAATGGAGCATCCCTTGAAGACATGGCTTCTTTAAAAGTCTTAGGATCATCATCAATATTGATGGAGAAGATGACCTCTCTCGTCACATTCTTTTGAGTTCCTTCTACAAGGTATGAGTAGAAGTCATCTCCTAGACTTTTCTCCTTTCTTGCTCTTGTACTTCTACGTGGTTCGTCAACCTTTCTTGGGGCTTCCGAACTATCACGTGATGTGCAAGGAAGATTAGAAACCAATGTCGGTTCTGAGTTTTCAGCATCGCCTGAAAACTTATCTTCAAAGAACTCCACGTCTCTGGATTCTAATATAACTCCTGATTCTTTATCTAATAATCTGTAAGCATTGCTATTTCTGGCATATCCAACGAATATGCTTTTAATAGCACGGGCTCCCGGTTTAGATCGTTTAGGATCAGGGGTTCGATAGTATGCAATACATCCCCAGACTCTCAGATAGTCGAGATTTGGTTTCCTTCCTTTCCATAATTCATAAGGACTTGTTGGAATCACACGACTAGTGATTCGGTTGTGGACGTGACAAGCAGTGAGTAGGGCTTCTCCCCATAAATTATTTGGTAGACCCGATTGGTTCAACATACAGTTGACCATTTCAACAAGGGTTTGATTCTTTCTTTCCGCCAAACCGTTTTGTTGTGGGGTGAATGGTGAGGTGCGTTCATGTTTGATTCCATTCTCTTCGCAGAATGCATCAAACTCTCGATTAAAATATTCACCACCTCTATCTGATCGTAGTATTTTGATTCTTTTCTCGAGTTGATTTTCCACTTCAGCCTTATAAATTTTAAAAGCCTCAAAAGCTTCGTCTTTTGAGTGTAAAAGATAAACATATAAATATCGGCTGAAGTCATCGCAGAATGTAATGAAATATCTTTTACCTCCGCGGGTAAGTATTCCATTTAATTCGCAGATGTCAGAGTGGATCAACTCTAAAATTGATGTATTTCTTTTAACACTTGGAAAAGGTTTCTTTGTATATTTTGATTTTACACAAGTTTCACATTTTCCAAAGATTTTGTTGTCAATTTTAAGTAAATCTTTGTTTTGCATCTTTTCAATATTTTTCACGTTTGTATGAGCTAAACGTTTATGCCATAAAGAAATAGAACAAATAATATAATTCAAAGGCTTAATTTTATTAGAATCATTGCTTGCAATTACATCAACGTTAAAAACTGAATCAAAAACAGAATCACTATCAGATAGAGCTAACACGTTGCTACCCACAGAGCTACTACTCGGTTCGTCTTCTAAGGCATTCACGAACCCCACAGTGTTCACATCTTCGTTCTCTCTCAAGTTCAGGCGATAAAAACCAAGAATATTGTATCCCTTACCAATAAAGGTTTTTCTCTTGTAAATAATGAGCTTTTCTGATTCGATATTCAAACCAAACCCGTTACGGTCGAGTTTGTTTCCCGAAACAAGGCTCTTATTCAAAGAGGGAACATGAAGAACATCTTGGAGAGTCACAATATGTCCCGATGTGAAGTTGAGCAGCACTTTTCCAATTCCAACGACGTCCGCACGGCCGTTGTTTGCCACCACTACTTGTCTTCCTTCTCTTGCTGGCCCGTAATCAATGAACTGGGATCGGTCCGCACAAACATGGACAGTAGCCCCAGTATCCAGAAACCAACCTCCTCGCCCCGCTACAACTCTAGTGGCAGCTTCAGACACCATATCAATTTCTTCCATATGAAGACTTGCCACATGATGTCGAATTTCTTCAACAACATTTGCAAGAGGTGGACCGGACTTTCTTTGCTTGCATTCGCGAGCATAGTGCCCCGTTTCTCCGCAGACATGGCACTTCCCGGTCTTCTTGATATGTTGCCCAAAACTGGATTGACCCGGTTTTTTAAAACTTTTCTTTTGTCGGCCATTCCACTTCTGTTTTGGACCTCCAAACTTGCCCTTCCCTTTTGCTGCAGCCTGCACGCTGTTAGCACTCGGAATGAACTTCGCCTTCTTGTCCCGATTACGTGACTCTTCCTCAATTCTCAAATGTTTGCATAAATCATCCAATGAGTAATCTTCAGATTTATGCATCATTCTCTTAGAGAAATCTTTCCACGATGGGGGCAATTTATCTATAATTGCTCCAACATGGAAGATTTCAGGAATGACTATGGAAAGCATCTTGAGTTTATTAATCAAGACTTGAAGTTCATGTACTTGTTCTAAAATGGGTTTGTCATCTACTATTTGAAAACGCAAGTATTGAGACACAAGAAACTTGTTAGTTCCGTCTTCTTGTGACTTATACTTGTATTCAAGTGCTTTCCATAGTTCTCGAGGACACGTAACGGGAGTGTAAAGGTCGAATAGCCGATCAGACAGTGTGTTCTTGATATGACCACACACTAAGGTTTCGGCCTCCTTGCGGAGGAACTTTTGTTTGTCTAGGTCGGCTATTGCCTTCCTATCCGGTTCTTTCCCCGGCTCGGGAACCGGGTCTGCGGGAATGGGTTCAAGAGTGGGGTCCAAAACCCAGTAGAGGTTGAGGACCATTAGCATAAACTTGACCTTGTCGGCCCAGCGAGTGTAGGAGGTTCCATCAAACTTCTCCAACTTCATGAGATCTTGGTTCAAGAGTTGAAAGTTACCGGAATCCATTGATATAAAACCTTAAGATTGTTGTAAAATTTATAGGATTAGTAACAATCAAAACCACAGCTTTATATATATATAAAGATTAAAACTTTATTTATAAAGATTAAGACTTTATTTATTTCACGAACCAAGAATGTGATCACAAACACCGAGGTAGTCCAAAACTCGCTTGAAACCAAATAATTCGATTCTATCCTTCACGACAGAAACGATAAAAGAAGGGGGTAGAAAACAGAGCGTTCACTCAGTGAACTAATATTTAATGCAAACAGAAATTTAATACCAACCTGAAAATTCTTCGAGAAGTCGCAGCAAGTTACGGAGTGGTACTACACGGTAATAACCTGTCCTTAAGGTTTTATATGACGCTCTTATCGCTGAGAGTTAAACCATCACAAAGCCCCAGGATTTGATGCAGACTGAGTTCGTGAATCACAGCGATGAAACACAAACAAAAGCAAGGTTGATGCAGAAAATTAATAGCAGGAAGTGAGAACAACAGGGAGTAGAAACGAGAGAGAGAGAGAGAGCAGTTTTCTGTGTGTTTGAAATCGTGAGTCTAACCCAGTATTTATACTGGTAGAGGGCCACGATTTCCTCAGCTTCTTCCCAAAGAAAAGGGATTGCAGTTGAGATATAGTCTCACAGTAAAAAATACTCGGGGCGAGGCTCCTCTTGCTCCGATGCGGCGTGCAAAGTGCGCCACTCCGCGAATTCCCGCGTCCGCGTCCTCGTCCTCGGCCTCAGCTACGGCCACGCGCGTGCGCGCGTGTGCGTTGGACCTACCATCCACAACCCCCACCATGAGCCCATCAACTAGTTCAAGGCCCAATGGTGGGTTAAGCCTTATAAGGCACTCTCACTTTCATCTTCCTTCCTCTGTGGGATGGATGAGAAAATTTCCAACCTTCCATTTTCCAACATATAATACTACCAGTGAGATTTGCGACAAAGTCCTTAAAGAACATGGTTTGAGTGTCCAATCATATCTATCCCAAACGGTACTTTTTAATCATTTTACTAAAATATAACCTGTTAAATATATATATATATATATATATCTAGGGTTAGGTTCAAATGTGAACTCAATTTTGGTTGTGAACGTGAGAACGAATCTCAGCCACACATCTTCGGTTATGGTGGACGCGATCACGGAGGATTGACGCGATTCATGGGAGGGTGGAGATTATTAAAGGAGGGGAACCAGGTCAAAGCCGCCTTTATTGACCGGATAAGTGGCTAAGATTCGTCCTCACGTTCACAATCAAAAATGAGTTCACATTTGAACTTTCCTCTATATATCTATATATATATATATATATGTGCCAGCGTTTTGATTGTTTATCCTTTACGTTGTAGTGGATTGACATGGTTGAAGCTTACATGGTCGAAGTCGAATGGGTGAGAAATGGGACTTTACCAACCTTTGAAGACTACATAAAGAATGGGGTTACTACATCAGGAACATGCATGGCATTGGTGCATCTATTTTTTCTCATATCCGAAGGGGTAACCGAAGAAAACATGAGACATCTTCTTGATCCATATCCTAAATTCTTCTCTTTGGCTGGAACCATTCTTCGTCTCTGGGATGATCTGGGAACTTCGAAGGTACTGATTTATCAACAAGAATGCTATTAGGAATTGTTACTTTTTTATTGATAGTTTTTAAAAAATTTGGAGCCACTATGGTACGGATAATTATTGTATTACTGTCACGACACCATAGTGGCTAGAACCATTAAGCTATACAGAATAAATTTTGATTATATGACATCAAACAACTTTTGAAAATAAGACTCTAGTTAAGCATCAACCCACTACAAAAAATGAGTTTTAACTACAAAAATCACTTACGGAAATTTCTGTCGGTGATTATCGATGAATTACCTAGAAAATACCAACGGTTTCGGTAGAATCAGTTGTTTTCAATAAATTACCAACAGGTCATCCAGAAAATACATGGATAATTTGTCACTGATTTGAGTTTCTCATCAACAATTTACCTACCAACTTTTGTGACGAATCATCTGTTTAGTGACAGATTTCCCAAGGAAATTTCTGTAGGTAAAAGTTTTCCATTTTAGTAGTAACCAATCATAGGTTTGGTTGAAATGATGTTCTTATTATATATTATGATATAGCCATAATTAAATATGTCCAGGCGGAACAAGAACGAGGGAATGTGGTATCAAGCATACAATTGCTGATGATAGAGAAAAAGATAACAAGTGAGGAAGAAGGAAGGAAACAAATCTTGCAGCTCATCAATGAGTTATGGAAAGATCTTAATACAGAGTTAGTTACACCAGATGCATTGCTCTTGTCGATGATCAGAGTTGCCCTTAACATGTCAAGAACTTCTCAAGTTGTTTATCAACACAATGAAGATAGTTATTTAACATGTGTAGAAAGTCATGTACAACATTTGTTCTTCAAACCTATTGATATCTAGGTCTTGAATACATTTTTTGTGCTATTTTCGAATGTGTAAAAATGTCGAGTCGCTTTTATGTGCCTTATGTTGTACAATATGTGCAAGGTATAAAATGTTTTGTTGCAAGGCCATACAAAGTTTAATCCGTAAGATATGGTAATCATTCAAATTTATATAAATTTTCAGATCTCTTGAAATATTCACTTTGGACAATAACATTAAATACGATAATTATTTTTATCGTTACGCTTAATTGGGTTTGAGATCTTATGCTCACTTTCCTGCACTTCTATGTATGAATGAAGACAATCTATAAAATATCTTATACGAACATTTTCTTCATCATTTGATAGTCAAACCATTATTAACTGTCCTTCTCCATGGCAATAATGTTTCTCAATAAACGAGGTCAAGCAATCATATGCCATGAGTATAACGCAGGCCCGAATACGACTCGTGATTCAAAGCTAACATCTCTCCATAATGATTGCATATAGAGAAGAAAGTAAAGAACACAAGGGATAATAACCGATAGATTCAAGGGTGATACTTTCTCTTGAGAATATATTTTTCCTGTGATTTACATCTTCCCCAAAATTTTAAATGATGTGAAGCGTGGTGTAGCGACAACAACAAGCCTCAAGTCGTAGGGTTTATGGCGAGACTATGGTGTTTTTCAAGGCGGTATGTTACAAATGGTATTAAACGTGGGAACAAAACTGGTGCCAGCGAGGACGCTAATCTCCCAAGGACGTGGATTCTAAGATTCCACATCAATTGGGAAAGAGAACAAAGATTTATTTATAAGAAACTAAAATAACTCATCTATTAGTCACCTTTTAAAATTGCGAGGTGTGGACCAATTGAAATATTTTAAATTGTTGTGACAAAAAGTAAATTCGGTAACTAAAGGGTCACTAATTCTCATGCAAAAAAAAGATTTTTAATGACTAAGGGAGCCTTGGGCATTGATTATTGGGCGCTCAACAAGGTAACCAAACCATCAAAAACACTTTGATTGCAGACGCTTTGGGAGAACTGTATTTTTCGTCACTGATGCTACAAATTCTTGTGTTTAGTGACTTAAATAATGGTCACTGTGTTGAAATGTTTGGTGACAAAAGAATGATGGTTAGTAAGTTGGTAGTTTAGTGACCAGAAAAAATAAGTAGTCACTAATATGAAATGATTAAGTGACCAAAAATAATTGTCACTAACTAATTGGTGTTAGGGCCGTCCCAAACTTTTTGGTGGCCATGTTACACTTGTGTTTAAAAAAAATGAAGATAACACATGAATGAGGGTCACAATATTGTTGTTGCATACGATGGCTATTGATGCTTAGTTCCCTCAAGTTCAAGTCCCATAAGATTTTGATTGCACTCCACGAGATAACAAGTACATATACTAAGAATTAGAACCTAAACAATCTGAAGTTTGTACATAATTTGAATAATTATTAATCTGAATACATGAACTTAAACTAAAATTTTGATGATTTGAACCAAACATAAACAATTAAGAAGATGAATCTAAACAATGTTAACATGAACTTTAAAGATTTTATTCTTTAAATTCCTATTTCTGGAAATTCTTTCTTCAAATTACATGGATGAAAATTGAAATCAATTAGGATTTATGTTTTTTAAATTTACAGTAGTGCTACCGTGAATGTGATAACATGAATATATGATAATTCATAAGTGATAGCAAATTACTGTTAGCAATCAATTATCAATACGAATATATGCAAAACAATAAAAACTTTAAAAAGGAATGGTTGAATAAGTTTACCTGACATAGTCATCTGCAGCAATTTAATCTGAAGTTCTAATTTCTGATTCTGAATAGCGTAGCGACCTTGCATAGTGGCTCCAGAATAGTCCAGCATATTACAGACAACTACTGGTGAAGTTGTCAACAATGAGTTAGGTTGAAACCGACAAGTCGATAACCACGAACAACAATGAATCAGGTTAAAATCGACGACGGAATAGGAACACTCAAACAGATTACAGATTTGATGATTGCAAATTAGCATTCGTTGAGACCTAGCTTTCTCAGATTTTGAAAAATAAATCCAAGAACAGAACAAAAAAAACATATTATACAAAAATCTTCTACTATATAACCATTGATGTTGCTGTTGAAAATCGGAAAACAAATCATCAGCCATCTTTGTATTTGGAGTGCTTCTCAATCGACAATCAATGATGATGAATCTGGAATATAGAGATAAAAAAAAGATCGAAGCGTCATTGCTGGTTGCCTGGTTACTCCTCTTTTTATCGGCTGATTAGAAACAATTAGAGAAATAGGGCTACAAAACAGGCCCCAAACGATCTGAAATTTGGGCCCCAAATTTTTGAGGGCCTTGTTCTATATCCCAAATTTAACAGGCTCAGGGACGGGCCTGGTTGGTGTTTCTTAGAAATGTTAGTGACAAAAAATGGTAGTCGCTAATTTGAAAGAGTTAGTGACTAACACATTTATGTCACTAAATAGTGTTTAGTAGTTCATCTTGTTTGAAAAGATTTAGTGACTAAAACATGATAGTAACTAAGTTGGAAGTTTTAGTGATCAAGAAATAAGTAATAATTAATTTGAATGACAAAACATGCATAGTGGTCCCTAACTAGTTGGTGACTGGTGTTACTTAGGAATGTTAGTAGCAAAATAATGACGGTCACTAAGTTGGAGGGTTTAGTGAACAAGAAATAAGTAGTCACTAATTTGAAATGATTAGTGACTAAAAATAGTGCTGACTAAATAGTATGTAGTAGTTGGTGATAATCGGAAAGAATAGTGACAATAATATCGTTTTCACTAAATTAAAAGTGTTGGTTACAAAAAAAGTTCATAGTTAACTTCTCAATTGTTAACATTTTAAGATGAGAAAATTGCATTAAAATGGAAGCAACTTTGGACTAATTTCTATTTTTGAGGAACAAACTTTAAAAAACTTCATTTTAGGATTTAGAACAAACTTTTCGTTTATTTAAAAGTCTAATTTACATGATGACGACGTGTCTCAGTTAAAATGGCAATTAATAGGTCATGTCATGTTCTATAATTCCACATCATATTATAAAATTAAAAATATCAAATAAAATTAATTATTAAGTAATTTAAAATAATAATATACAAACATCTAAACAAATAAAAATTATACAAATAAAAAGCAAAATCTAATAAATAAGAAAACAAAAAATTAAAACTAAACAACAAACAAAAACCCTAACAAAGTACAAATGTGCGTGTAAAAATGTCATTTCTGTAGTAATGTCTTCTCCAAGTGTTTTTATACCCTAAGACTTTTCTACCCTAAAAATGGGCGTGTAAAAAACTGCAATTTTTGTTGCCCTAAGACTTTTCTCAATGAAAGGATTGTTTCATCATTTTCGTCGATTTCAATTATGTTTTCATATTTATTTTTTTATATTTATTTGATAAACCTTTGATTAGTTCTTTGTATGTTTTCATATTTCTTTTGTGTTTTTATCTTCATAGATTTTAAACTTTTTCACATATTTTCGTCTTTGGTTAAGGGTTGGAAACATTAAGGGTGCGTTTGGTACATGGGACAGGACAGGACAGAACTATCTGTCCCACGTTTGGTACAGCATGGGACAGGACAAGAATTCACTGTCCCACGTTTGGCGCGACATGGGACAAAAAAGGGGTTTTTCTAGTTCCACCAAAATAGGTGGAACAAGATGGGACAAAAAAATCAAATATCACTAATCTGCCCTCATTTGATATATAAACTTAATATGCTACTTGTTTTAATGGTCATCACCACTAGCCACGACCGCCGGTACCGCCGGCACCGGTAGCCACAATCGGCGACCAACCGCCACCATCCATTCCAACTACCACCACCGTTGACCACCTCCACCTTCTTCTCTAGAACAACAACCTCCTCCACTACCTCTACAACCGTAGTCCGCCACCAATCACCACCGTTCATCGCTGCCACTACCATCGTGGCCACCTCACCTCCACCATAACCACTACCACTCCACCGTCACCGTTATCTACCGTAGGCCTTTTTTTAGTTTTTAAGAGGGGTTGCAACCAAGGGGGTAATTCATGATTTCTAAATCGAATTGATTCCTAGGATTTTAATTTTTCATTTTCCCGGGATTTCTCGCTTAATATCTGATGTCCCTGAGGGAATCCTTAGATGTGAAAGTGAGGAGGGGCGCGCTTTGGAAGAAGCGATCTGTTACCGAGCCGTTTAGGTTGCGGGATAATGATAAAGAAGGGGGAAGGGATAATTTATAAAAAAGGGGATTACTATCTTCACTTCCTTCACAACCACCACCGTCCATTTCCACCACCATCACCATTGTGGGCCACCTCACCTCCACCATAACCACCACCACTTTGGGCCATCTCGCCTCCACCATAACCACCACCATCACAACCATCTTAAGTTATCTATAATCAACATCGGCCACTGATCACCACCGCTCATCGTCGCTACCAACACTACCATCAGAATGAAGCATAATTTCTTATTTGTGTGAATCGGGTTTTTCAAACTATCATCAATTATAACAAAATTCTCATTCATTTTTTTACTAATATGTATGTATGTATGTATGTATGTATGTATGTATGTGTGTGTGTGTGTATATATATATATATATATGCAAGTTGAGTAAAAATGCTTATAAATTAAATTATTTAATTTTTTGTTTTCTGTGTAATTATAACTATTACATAATATATAAAATCGTCAAATAACTTATGTGACAACTTTTCTAGTTCTATTCTGTCTTGTCCTGTCCTGTCCTAGGTGTACCAAACACATCCTTGTTCTGTCTAGTCTTGTTCTGTCCCACCCTTTTGTCCTGTCATGTCCAGTTATGTCCCGTCCCGTCCTGTCCAATCATGTCTGCGTACCAAACACTACCTAAGAAAACATATGTTAACAAAGAAATGATCATAACTTCTTGTTAACATTTTAGAAATTGATACAAAAACAAAATTAGAGGGTTCAATATTGAGGTGGATTCGTGGCTGGAGAGATGAAAAAGGGTTGGTTTTATTTTATAAATGACATGGATATTATGTAAGCTTTAAATTTATAAACTTTTAACACATTATTTAGAAGATAACGATTACTTGCTCAACAGGTAATTAAATTAGACTATGAAAAGTTTGTTTCATTTTAATACATTTTCACTTTTAAAACATTTTAAGGTAAAATATTATTATATACTTTATGATGAAAACAAGTTTTAATACACTATTTAAAAATAATATTTGAGAAAGAAAATAATATTTTGGTCTTTATTAATTTAAGCTCATAAGATGGACTTTTAAAAATAGTAAGGCTTTATTTTGTTTTTGTTGATCGTAACTTCTCTCAGTGATTTGAATATGATTCCTCTATATACTTAGTGAAATTCCATTTGTTAACTTATGCTTAAATTCAGTGATAGCATACGCTGATTGTTATCAGCCATCGCTGAAAATCAAAAGCCTCAAGTCTACCTTTAAAGATCTGAAGATCAACCAACACACCAAAAGAACATTCAACGAAAGTCGAAGACCAAGCTGAAGAAAGAGATAATCACCTAATGATCTGAAGCAGTTCAGTGATAGCAATGGTTATCTAAACTAAAGTGTGAAGTCTTGTCGAGCCTCAGCGATACTCTGAAAGTTCATCCTTGAAAAGTTTCAAGTTCAGCAATCAAGTGAAGCTTCTCAAACAAGATTAACGTGGATCTTATCCTCGATGCACAAAAGTCAACCTTATACTACGTCAGAGAAGGATGTACGAATTGTCTCATATGTCCCCATCATATCTGATATGGTACTGTTCATACGCGGCCAAAAGCATGGTTGCTTTTTGAACAAAGGACAAGCTTCCTATGAATGATTGACACGTGGCATTTACCTTTTGTCTTGCATTAAATACAAACGAGTATAAATAAGATGAGGATATCTTCTTCATCTTCATGCATGCTACTTTCTATTTCCTAAAACCTCTATCTCTTTTCATTCTCATTTCCTTGTGCATCAATCTGTGTGATTTTTTAAGTTACAATAGAATAGGTTTAGTTGTTCTAATTCCGCTTATAACTGTAAATTTGTTTATTCAATATAAACTCATTTAAAAACAAAAATCTGACTGTTTGTTTTCAACCCCCCCTTCTACAAATTGTTTCTATATCTTTGAACTCTTGTAGACCCTTTGGGACCAACAAGTGGTATCATAGCAATGTTTCTCTTATCTTTAAAATATCTTTCAACAAAACTATTTTAAAATGACTAATACTAATACAAACTATATTGATAATGGAATCTTTAGCTAAACCTCCAAGATTTAGCCGTGATAACTTTCCATTATAGAAGGAAAGAATGACTCTATTCCTAGAAGGGTCCGATCCTAAGATCCTCTACTATCTAGAAAATGGACCATTTGTTCCTACAACTCTAGTAGCTAGTGTCTCTGCCACTACTAACACTCCAGCCGCTGAAAGAAGAATCATCAAAACTCCAGATCGATGGACTGAAGAAGAGAAAAAGGAAGTAGCTATAGATGCTAAAGCTAGATCCATAATTGCAATGTCTTTACCAGATGAAGTCAATCATTCTGTTATGAAGATGAGAACATCTAAGGCCATGTGGAATATCTTGTGTATTCAATATGAAGGGACTGATGAAGTCCAAATTACTAGGTGTATTAATCTGATAAGACAATATGAAAGTTTTATGCACTCAAAAGGTGAAACTCTCTCACAAATTCACCAAAGGTTTAACTGTCTTTTGATTGATATGAAAACTGTCAACAGAGAATATTCTAATGCTGAAATACTGACAAAATTCATGGAGGCACTACCTGAACAATTGGGAGTGTACACCACGTGTTCAAAACTGTCAAAGAATCTTGAAACTCTCTCTCTCTGAGTGCTTTATATGGAATGCTCTTAAATGAAGAGCAATCTCAGGTTTTAAGAAAAAACCTCATAAATGTTATCAAGGGTGCCAAAAGTACTTCTTTGGCACTAGTGACTTCAGAAGTAGAACCATCAAAACTAGTTTCTTCTTCCATGACCTCTATCACTGAATTAAATCAAAATAATTCAGAAGAACTCACTGATGCCGACATCTCTGAGTTTGATAACTCTCTAGCACTTCTAACGAACAACTTTAAAAGATTTGCTAGAAAGAGAAACTTTCGAAAAACTCCTGCTATCACTGACTCTGATATGTCAAAAACTCTGCCTGCTAAAAAAGCATCTGCTATATGCTATAACTGTCAGCGAAATGGTCACTTTGCTAGCGAATGTAGATCTAAGAAAGTAGCTGCTCCCACCACCTCTTAGAACTCTGATAAAAAGGAAAAGTACTTTAAATTAAAAAATAAATACATAGATCTGAAAAAGAACCAGCAAAAGGGCAAAGGGCTAATTGCTGAAGAAGTTGACTGGGATCAAGAAGAAGATTGGGCCAAAACATCTGATGAATCAGGCTCCGATGAAGAAGATCCTGCCTTCCTCTGTCTAATGGCAAGAATTGAAGAGGCTGAAGAAGTCTCTGAAACTTCCAGCTCAGAGTCTCCTTCAACTCAGGTAAACATTCCTATAAACTCCTATCTACCTGAAAGTGATAACTTGTCCGCACTCGATGTTATGACCGTTGATTTTTAAAATGCTATGAATGGAAAGATTAAAGCTGAACAAATTAATATTGATCTTTCTGAACAATTGAAAAATTGCCATTTAAAAATCAAAGAACTAACAAAGATTGAAGATTCCCTAAAAGATCAAGTCTTTGTAAATCAAACAATTAGTATTGAGAGACAACAAGCTATCACTGAAAAGGAAAAGACCATCACTGATCTTAAGGCTGAAAAGGCTACCATCGACGGATGGTGCAAGGCCTCTGATAAAGTCAGCGAGATTATCAATGCTCAAATCCCTCTGAAAGTCAAAAGTGGGTTAGGATATAACCCTGATAAAGAAGAATCAGAGAATGATCGTTCCATGTTGAAACTCGGAATGTTCATCTCATCCATTCCTGATCCTTTTTCTTCTGAAAATTCGACTATTCTTAAATCAAATGATTCTAAGAAAATGATCAAGAACAAAGTTCCTGACCACGTTCCTAAAATCAAAAACTTTCAGAAACAGAAAAAGAACTCCTCTGTTCCCTCTGTAAGTCATCCTCAAGCTGGGAAGAAAATCCCAGGATATATTTAGCGATCAACTCCAAGAATTAAGATCGATCTTACACCCGTCCCTGAAATGATTGTTATACCGCCAAGGACATCGGACAAAGGAATTCTAGGCTCTGCTCCTGAAAATATTTCTTCTCTCACTCTGAAATCTTTCAATTCCAAACCTACTCACAAATATAGGAAATGCTATCACTGTGGTGAAACTACCCACATTGCCAGCAAATGTCCTAATGCTACTAAGGCTGAAAAATTAGCTCATGGAAAGAAAGTAGCTCAAACTGATAAATCAGCGAGAGTGAAATCCACCAAGGTTGGGAAACCTTCCAAGACGAAGATATCCATTGAAGAAAAAATCTTCAGCTAGTAGCTCTTCCGCCACTCCTTCCCCTAACACAGCAGGACCTATAGTAATATGGGTACCTATGAAAAATTAATCCTTTTATTGTATGCAGAGTGCCAAAGGTATCTGGTATCTTGATAGCGGATGCTCAAGGCACATGACTAGCAGAAAATCTCTGCTCTCTGAATACAAGGAAGAAGCAGGTCCCTCAGTGACCTTTGGTGGAAATGGCAAATGATATACTAAAAGTTATGGAATTTGATCCAATGGAGCCACTTCATTCAGTCGAGTCGCTTACGTTGAAGGACTAAAGCACAATCTATTGAGCGTTAGTCAGCTATGTGACAAAGACTTCAAAGTTCTATTTCTAAAGAATATATGTGTTGTCACTGATTCTAATGACAAACTTGCCTTAACAGGCAAAAGAGTTGAAAATGTGTATGTCATTAATATGAATAGCTCTCACTCTGAGAACATGTGCTTCATTTCCAGAGCCTCCTCAAACATAAATTGGTTATGACACAAAAGACTCTCTCATCTGAACTTTAAGACAATCAATGAATTGTCTCAAAAAGAACTTGTCAAGGATCTCCCTAATCATACCTTTGCAAAGGAATCTCTTTAATCAGCGTGTGAAAAGGGAAAATTGACAAAATCCTCGTTCAGATTCAAACAAGTTTCTTCAGTGACCTCACCTCTTCAGCTTCTCCATATGGATCTATTTGGACCTGTCAATGTCCAATCTCTATCTAGAAAGAAGTATACTTTTGTGATAGTTGATGAATATTCCAGATACACATGGGTATTCTTTCTTCGATCCAAACGTGATACACTTGACGTTATTATAGCTTTCATCAAGAGAATGGAGGTCCTTAATAATCTTATCGTTCGTTCAATGAGAAGTGATCATGGTACTGAGTTCAAGAACAGTACCTTGATTAATTTCTTTGGAGAAAAGGGAATCACTCACAACTTCTCATCAGTGAGAACACCTCAGCAAAACGGTGTTGCTGAAAGAAGAAATCGAACGATTATTGAAGCAGCTCGCTCAATGCTCAGTAAATCGCATCTACCTACTCAATTCTGGGCTGAAGCAGTCAATATAGCGTGCTTTACTCAGAATCGATCCATAATAGTGAAGCGATTCAAGAAGAACTCCTATGAACTATATCATGGAAGAAGACCCTCTCTGAAATATCTACACATCTTTGGATGTAGATGTTATATTCTGAATGCCAGAGATCATTTGGGCAAGTTTGATCCAAAAGCTAATGATGGGATATTCCTTGGATATTCTTCTGTATCCAAGTCTTTCAGAATCTTTCAACAAGAGAAGACAACACGTTGAAGAATCTATGCACGTCAACTTTGATGAATCTTGTCCAATTAATTCTACTCCTATCCCTGAAGAAGATGGGGAGTTGAATGAATGGATGAAATCTCATTATGGGGAACCTGAAACTTATTTTAGCAACCATCCAAATCTGAAACAAATGATGATGGGATCCCTGATATTCGTATGTCAAGCAACGATCCATCAACATCAGGGATCAACGTCACTCCTCTCAATCAGATTCCTCCATCTGATACTTCTTTAGAAAATTCTCCAGTGAACAACCAAGCTTCATCTTCTACTGATCAATCCTCTGAATCTCCTCCAGAATTGATCTTAAATGAATTTCCTGTCGCTGAAACGATCAACGACATCCCTGAAAGAGAGCAAATCGCCGAATCTATTATTAATCAATCACCTCAACCTCCAGCTCAGCGATGGACTGCAAATCATCCAATAAATCAAATAATTGGTGATCCAAATGCCGGTATCAAGACTCGTAGAGGTACATGTAATATCTGTCTCTATGTTAATTTTATTTCTCTCTCTGAACCTAAGAAAGAAATAAATTAAGAGTTGATTATAATAATATGATTCCTTATAAAGATTTAACTTTTGGAGAATTAATAAATTATATTAATCAAGAAGGATTAGCAAATTTGTTCAGATTTAAAATTAAAATCTAAGCTTAAGAAAGATAATATATATATATATATATAATAAGAATTAATTAGGAAGTTTTTGTCAACAATATGGTTATGAGTCTATTAATTTACCTCCATCTAGTTCTAAGAAAAAGGCAAATAAAAGATAAAAGAAATAATTATAAGAAAAAAGAATACTCCAAAAATTATCATTATAAAAAAAAACAAATATAATCCAAATAGATATAATAAAGAGCCTCATAAAAAAGAAGATAATAATAAACAAAATGATATAGTTATATGTTACAAATGTGGGAGACAATGCCATCTCTCAAAAAATTGTTATGCTAAAAGAAAAATAAATTAATTAAATATTTCTAATGAATTAAAAAAGCCAATAAGTAAGTTAATTATAAGAGATCATTCTAGTAATTCAAGTATATCTGATTATTCTGATAGGGATCTGAATATTATAGAAGAATCTGATTGTAAAAGTAGCGATGATTTTATCTCATGTGAGTGCATAGGGATGTGTAATTGTAATTCTATAAATATGTTAACCGATGATGAAGGTTTTTTTTATTAGATGTTGTTGATAAAATT
Organism: Silybum marianum; assembly: GCA_036898165.1. NCBI lineage: Eukaryota > Viridiplantae > Streptophyta > Magnoliopsida > Asterales > Asteraceae > Silybum > Silybum marianum. The sequence goes on along the minus strand of CM072540.1, from coordinate 4,025,761 downwards.
GAAATCCAGAAATTAAAAAATTAGACTTTGAAAAACTTAGAGAAAAATTGAGAAATAAAAATATCGTCAAGAAAAATCCTATAGAAAAGTTAGAACCTTATAATTTTAAAGGATCAACAAGTACCTCTGGAACCGTTACTATTCAAGATTTTCAAAATGAATTAAATTTTTTAAAAGGTGAGATAAAATTTATAAAAGAAAGACTTTGTATACAAAACAAGCCAATAATGATGATCCAACTCATTCTAATATAGACCATAAAGAGGAAAATGTTAATCGGATTAATGGAATAAATTATCAAAGATGGTATGTTAGAGTTAACATAATTATTAACAGTGAATGTAATTTGACATTAACCGCTCTATTAAATAGTGGAGCAAATATGAATTGTATTCAAGAAGGTTTTATTCCTATAAAATATTATGAGAAATCCTCACAAAAATTATCAACTGCTAGTAGATCTAAGCTAAAAATAAATTATAAATTATCTAATGTACATATTTGTAATGATGGATATTGTTATAAGGCTCCTTTAATTCTAGTTAAAAATTTAAATTCTCAAATTATATTAGGTACTCTGTTTATTACACAGTTATATCCATTTTCAATATTAGAAAAAGGTTTAAAAGTATTAAATAAGGAAATTATTTTCAAATTTGTTACCTCTATTATAACCAAAGAAATAAACATGTTAAATTATAAACAAATTAAAACAAGTAGAGTATTTGATAAATGAGATTAATTATAAAAGAATTGAAAATCAGTTAAAAGAAAAAGTTATTATAAAACGAATAAAAATTATAGAAAACAAATTTAAAAATAATGTTTGTGCAAATATACCGAAATCTTTTTGGAATAGAAATCAACACATTGTAAGTCTACCCTATATTAAAGATTTTAATGAAAAAAATATTCCAACAAGGTGTAAGTCCATACATATATCTCAAGAATTAGAAACATATTGTCAAAAGAAAGTTAAAGAATTATTAGATAACAATTGATAAGACCATATAAATCTCTCTAGTCATGTTCAACATCTTATGTTATGAACAGTGCCGAAATTGAAAGAGGTGCTCCAAGATTAGTTATAAATTATAAACTCTTAAACAAATTATTAGAATGGATTAGGTATCCAATCTATATATATCTAAAAGGAAAACCCACAAAGGATGATGTGGCACAATGTAAGTGTACCATTTGTCTAAAAAAAATTCTGATTGTTTTAAGTTTTTTAAGTTTTTTAAATATTCAATAAGTTAAAGATTATTATACCCTTAATTCTTAAATAAAAAATATCTATTTCGCTATAAGAAGGTCTATTTGGTAATTTTTACTTGCAATTTAATTAGTTTTAATAACTTCCTAGAGGCATTTAATATATAATCTTTTCATCTTTCCATCTACTAATTAAAGTAAACCCTAGAATAAATAATATGGTATTTTTTTTGGGAAAATTAATATTATAACTATTTCAGAAAATTGTATACCCAAAATAACTAAAATCTCTCCCAACTTACCAAAATAACCAAAATTTTCAATAAAACATTTAGTATGATACGAAATATCTTTTGGATTTCGTATGGACACATTAGTCACACACATACATACGAAATTGATTTCGTATGGAAATCATTCCTTATTGATTTCGTATCATATTGATTTCATATGCATTTCATACACATGCATTTCGTATGATATGAAATGAGAAAAGCTAAATGTTTTTGAAATGGTTATTTTGAAATGGTTACACATGCATTTTGTATGAATGCATTTCGTATGATTTGAAATGAGAATATAGGTACACACAATGCATTTATAAATATATATTTTGTATGATATGAAATGAGAACCTAAATTCCTAAATATTTAGGCACACACATAGATATAACACACAATGCATTCCATACCCATGCATTTTCTGAAATTAATTTCGTATGATTTCGTATCATACGAAATGAGACAACCATACGAAATGCATGTGGGAATTATACGAAATGGAGACATTTTATAACAAGCATATACACTACACACACATGCATATCGTATGTAATTAACACAACACACACACACACAAACATTTCATATCTTCTTTATGTGTTGGATGCTTTGGATTCTCATGTAGGTACTCTCATAGATATCCCATAGTGGTGTAAGGATTTACATATGACATATTCTCATAGGTATCCCATAGTGATGTAGGTATTCTCTTTATGTGTTGCATGTTTAGGGTGTAAGGAATCCCATAGTGGTGTAAGGATTTCTTACATGCCTTGGAAATGAAAATGTTTTACCATTACTCCATCCATTCAAACGATTAGATAGCCTCCACTTCTTCTTTGTGTATAAATAAACCCTTTGAATCACCCTAAACATTACCAATTCTCTACTTCTTCTTCATCTTCTCTTTTTTCTTTCATTTCCAAAATAAAGTTAAACTAAGGTTGATTGGAATTTCGTTTTTCATCATCTTCAAATAGCTCGTGTTAACGTAAACGAGGTAAGCGTTCGTATTAATTTTCGTTGTATACTCCAAATTCTCGTTATGGATTATGTTATTTGTTATTTATTAGAACATTATGTTCTATATTTTGAAAGCATGTAGGTTTTTTATGGTCATAAATTATGTAAATTAGGACCACATATAGAACCATGTACAAATTACGTGATGATATTATGTTTTTTTTTTTAAATGACGGCGTATTGTTTTTTGTTATTTATTAGAACATTATGTTAGGTATTTTTTTTGTTATAAAGTACACTGTATAAATATTTACACAGTTAAGTTTACCTTAAAAAAATCTAGTGAACTTTTAGAATTAACAGTTTAGGTATCCGAACTTTTAAAATTTACAATTTTGTTACTTGAACTTAAAAAATTTACAACGTAGGTCCCTGAAATTTTATAAATGACAATTTTTGTACTTGAACTTAAGAAACGTACAACTTAGGTCCCCGTACTTTTAGAAATGACAACTTAGCTTCCTGAACTTTAAAAATGTACAACTTATGTCCCCGTACTTTCAAAATGACAAATTAGGTACTTAAACTTTAGAAAATTACAATTTAGGTCCCCGAACTTTAGAAATGACAACTTATTTTTGGCCTCATGCCAAAAGCATATAACTACTTTTATAAAAATAAAACAGATCACAAAATATTGATTGGATTTTGTCAAACGGGTGTAAACAGCGCCAAGGTCTGTAGGGATTTAAGAAATCCATGTGATTCCCCTACTAGCTGGAAATCCAATCGATAGAGTGATTTCTTTTCACAAATAAAACATATCACAAAATATTGATTGGATTTTGTCAAACGGGTGTAAACAGCCCCAAGGTTTGTAGGGACTTAAGAAATCCATGTGATTCCCTTACTACCTGGAAATCCAATCAATAGAGTGATTTCTTTTCACAAATAAAACATATCACAATATATTGATTAGATTTTGTCAAACGAGTGTAAATACCCCCAAGGTTTGTAGGGACTTAAGAAATCCATGTGATTCCCCTACTACCTGGAAATCCAATCGATAGAGTGATTTCTTTTCACAAATAAAACAGATCACAAAATATTGATTGGATTTTGTCAAACGGGTGTAAACAGCCCAAGGTTTGTAGGGACTTAAGAAATCCATGTGATTCCCCTACTACCTAGAAATCCAATCGATAGAGTGATTTCTTTTCACAAATAAAATAAATCGCAAAATATTGATTGGATTTTGTCAAACGAGTGTAAACAGCCCCAAGGTTGGTAGGGACTTAAGAAATCCATGTGATTCCCCTACTACCTGGAAATCCAATCGATAGAGTGATTTCTTTTCACAAAAAAAATAAATCGCAAAATATTGATTGAGTACCTATGTCCTTGAACTTTAATTTATTTATGTCCTTGAGCCTTTAATAAATACAACCTCTATCACCTAATCTATGTAGACTGATTTTTAAGTACCTGCCGTTGACGTTGAGGAATAAGTTTTCGACTGTCCGAGAGATAAGGGAAGCTATTACGGTAAATGAACAACGAAGACAACTTTATCACAGCACACCTTTTGGGCCGATGCTAGTCTCTATGTTCCTTCAGACAGAGGTAATAGTGGATAACGCAACTCCTGAGGAGCTCTATACTTTAAAGCATACGGGGAAGTATTCCGTTTTGGCCGACAGGAGTTCTCCCTGATAACAGGACTCCGTTTTTGTTGATCATAACTCCTCTCAATGATTTGAATATGATTCCTCTATATACTTAGTGAAATTCCGTTTATAAGCTAAAGTTCAAATTCAGCGATAGCATACGCTGATTGCACTCAGAGATCGCTGAAAATCAGGAACCTTAAGTTTATCTCTAAAGATGTGAAGAACATCAATCACACCACAAGAACGTTCAGCGAAAGTCGAAGACCAAGCTGAAGATAGAGATAATCAGCTAGTGATCTGAAGCGGTTCAGTGATAGCAATGATTGTCTAAATAGAAGTGTGAAGTCTTGCTAGGCCTCAACGATACTTTGAAAGTTCATTCTTGAAGTTTCAAGGTTCATCGATCAAGTGAAGTCTATATCTGAAGGTGATAACTTGTCGGCTCTCGATTCTATGACTGTTGATTTTTATATTTCTTTAAATGGAAAGATCAAAGTTGAACAAATCAATATTGATCTATCTGAACAACCGAAAAATTTCCACTTAAAAATCAAAGAACTTACAAAAATTGAAGAAACTCTTAAGGACCAAGTTCTTTGTAAATCAAACTATAGACATTGAAAGACAACAAGCTATCACTGAAAGAGAAAAGGCTATCGCTGATCTCAAAGCTGAAAAAGCTACCATTGATGAATGGTGTAAGACTTCTGATAAAGTCAGTGAGATCATCAATGCCCAGATCCCTATGAAGGTCAAAAGTGGTTTAGGATATAACCCTGACCAAGAAGAATCAAAGAATGATCGTTCCATGTTAAAATTCAGAACATTTGTTTCTTCAATCCCTGATCCTTCTTCTCAGAAACCTTATATCAAGAAGTTGCCTATCTCAAAATCTAATGATTCTAAGAAAATGATCAAGGACAAGTTCCTTAACCATGTTCCTATAATCTAGAACCTTCAGAAACAGAAGAAGAACTCCTCTATCCCTTCAGTGAGTCATCCTAAAACTGGAAAGAAGATCCCTGGATTTATTCAGAGATCTACTCCCAGAATTAAGATTGACCTCACTCCTGTCGCTGAGAAAATTGTTATTCCCCCAAGGACACTAGACAAAGGAATTTTGGGTTCTGGTCCTGAAAATGCTTCTACCTGCTCTCTGAACTCCTTCAATTTCAAACCCATTTTTAAATATAGCAAATGCTATCACTGTGGTGAGACTACCCACATTGTAAGCAAATGTCCTAATGCTACTAAAGCTGAAAAATTAGCTCATGGTAAGAAAGTAGCTCAAGCTGATAAATCAACGAGAACTAAATCCACCAAGGTTGGTAAAACTTCCAAGGTGAAGATAACCACTGAAGAAAATACTTCATCTAGTAGCTCATCCGCCACTCCTTCCACTAACTCAGCAGGACCCATAGTAATATGAGTACCTATGAAAAATTAATCTTTTTGTTGTATACAGAGTGCTAAAGGTATCTGGTATCTCGATAGTGGATGCTCAAGGTACATGACTGGCAGAAAATCTCTGATCTCTGAATACAAGGAAGAAAATGGTCCCTTAATGACCTTCGGTGGAAATGGCAAAGGATATACCAAAAGTTGTGGAATTCTATCCAATGGAGCAACTTCATTCAGTCGAGTGGCTTATGTTTAATGACTAAAGCACAATTTATTAAGCGTTAGTCAGCTGTGTGACAAAGACTTCAAAGTCTTATTCTTAAAGAACAGATGTGTTGTCACTGATATGAATGACAAACTTGATTTAACAGGCAAAAGATTAGAAAATATACACGTCATTAATATGAATAGTTCTCACTCTGATAATATGTGTTTCATCTCTAGATTTTCCTATGATACCAACGGGTTATGGCACAAGAGACTCTCTCATCTAAACTTTAAGATGATCAATGAATTATCTCAAAAAGAACTTGTCAGGGATCTCCCTAAACATACCTTTACAAAGGAATCTTTTTGTTCAGCGTGTGAGAAGGAAAAACTGACAAAAGCCTCTTTCAGATCCAAACAAGTCTCCTCAGTGATTTCTTCTCTTCAACTACTTCATATGGACCTATTTGGACCTGTCAATGTCCAATCCCTGTCTGGAAAGAAGTACACTCTTGTGATAGTTGATGAATATTCCCGATATAAATAGGTATTCTTTCTTCGATCCAAAAGTGACAGACCTGATGTAATTATCTCTTTTATTAAAAGAATGGAAGTCCTGAATAATCTCATTGTTCGCTCTATGAGAAGTGATCATGGCATTGAATTCAAAAACAATACCCTGATTAACTTCTTTGAAGAAAAGGGAATCACACATAATTTTTCATCAGTAAGAACTCCTCAGCAAAATGGTGTTGCTGAAAGAAGAAATCGAACGATCATTGAAGCAGCTCGCTCAATGCTCAGCGAATCGCATCTACCTACTCAAATTTGGGCTGAAGCAGTAAACACGGCATGCTTTACTCATAATCGATCCCTGATAGTAAAGCGATTCAAGAAGACTTCATATGAATTATTTCATGGAAGAAGACCTACTCTAAAATACCTACACATCCTTGAATGTAGATGTTACATTCTGAATGATAGAGATCATTTGGATAAATTTGATACAAAAGCTAACGATGGGATATTTCTTGGATACTCTTCTGTATCTAAGTCATTCAGAATCTTCAACAAAAGAAGACAACACGTTGAAGAATCCATGTACCTCAACTTTGATGAATCTCGTCCAACTAATTCTATTCCTTTCCCTGAAGAAGATGAGGAATTGAATGAATGGATGAAATCTCACTATGGGGAACCTGAAAGTTATTTCAATAATCAACCAAACGCTGAAAACAATGATGATGGAATTCCTGATCTATTTCCTACTACAAGCAACGATCCATCATCATCAAGAGTTAATATCACTCCCCTCAATCAGATCCCTCCCTCTGATACATCATTCGGTAATTCTTCAGTGAATAATCAAGCTTCATCCTCTTCTGATCAAACCCCTGAGATACCTCCAGATTTGATAATGAATGTTGAAGTATTTTGTTGCCGAAACAACCAACGTTATCCCTGAACAAGAACAAGTCCTGAATAATCTTATTGTTCACTCTATAAGAAGTGATCATGGCATTGAATTAAAAAACAGTACCCTGATTAACTTCTTTGAAGAAAAGGGAATCACACATAATTTTTCATCAGTAAGAACTTCTCAGCAAAATGGTGTTGCTGAAAGAAGAAATCGAATAATAATTGAAGCAGCTCGCTCAATGCTCAGCGAATCGCATCTACCTACTTAATTCTGGGCTGAAGGAGTAAACACGGCATGCTTTACTCATAATCGATCCCTAATAGTAAAGCGATTCAAGAAGACTTCATATGAATTATTTCATGGAAGAAGACCTACTCTAAAATACCTACACATCTTTGGATGTAGATGTTACATTCTGAATGATAGAGATCATTTGGATAAATTTGATCCAAAAGTTAACGATGGGATATTTCTTGGATACTCTTCTGTATCTAAGTCATTCAGAATCTTCAACAAAAGAAGACAACATGTTGAAGAATCCATGCACCTCAACTTTGATGAATCTCGTCCAACTAATTCTGTTCCTTTCTCTGAAGAAGATGAGGAATTGAATGAATGGATGAAATCTCACTTTGGGGAACCTGAAACTTATTTTAATAATCAACCAAACGCTAAAAACAATGATGATGGAGTTCCTGATCTATTTCCTACTACAAGCAACGATCCATCATCATCAGGGGTTAATATCACTCCTCTCAATCAGATCCCTCCCTCTGATACATCATTCGGTAATTCTTTAGTGAATAACCAAGCTTCATCCTCTTCTGATCAAACCTCTGAGATACCTCCAGAGTTGATGATGAATGTTGCAGTACTTGTTGGCGAAACAACCAACGTTATCCCTGAACAAGAACAAGTCGCTGAATCCTGTGTTGATCAATCTCCTCAACCACCAGGTTAGCGATTGACTGCAAATCATCCAATAGATCAAATTATTGGTGATCCAAATGCAGGTATCAAGACTCGTAAGGGTACAGATAATATATGTCTCTATGTTAATTTTATTTCTTTCTTTGAACCTAAGAAGACAGATCATGCTATCTCTGATCCAAGTTGGGTCTCTGTCATGCAAGAAGAACTAACCGGGTTTCGTAGAAACAAAGTTTGGAATCTTGTTCCTCGTCCATCTAATAAAACAGTTATCGAAACCAAATGGGTCTTTCGAAATAAACTAGATGAGAATGGCACTGTTATCCGAAACAAGGCTAGACTTGTTGCTCAGGGATATAGACAGGAAGAAGGTATTGACTATTATGAGACCTTCGCTCCTGTTGCTAGATTAGAAGCCATAAGACTTTTCTTAGCTTATGCTGCCCATAAAGACTTCAAAATTTTTCAAATGGATGTAAATAGTGCTTTTCTAAATGGTAAACTCAGTGAGGAACTTTATGTTGAACAACCACCTGGTTCCACTGACCCTAATCCTGCTGGTTATGATTTCAAACTTCAAAAATCTCTTTACGGGTTAAAACAAGCTCCTAGAGTTTGGTATGATACCCTTTATAAATATCTTCTTAAAGAAAAAGTTTATCGTGGAAAAATTGATCAAACTCCATTTTTAAGAAAATATAGAAGTCATACTATTTTTTGCTCAAATACATGTTGATGACATTATATTTGGTTCCACAAGACTAAAATTATGCACTCGTTTTGCAAAAAGAATGAAGAAAGAATACAAAATGAGTATGAGGGTGAACTAACATATTTTCTAGGTTTGCAGATTAAGCAATCTGACAAAGGAATCTTTATTTGTCAAAGTAAATATGTTAAGGACATGCTGAACAAGTTTGATATGAATCAATGCTCAGCGATGAAGACCCCTATGGCACCTCCTCTGACTTTGAATAAGGACCCAAATGGGAAACCTGTCAATATCACTACCTATCGAGGGATGATCGGATATCTGCTATATCTTACAGCGAGCAGACCCGACATCATGTATTCTACCTGTCTTTGTGCTCGATATCAAGCTGACCAAAGGAATCTCACCTAATCGGTGTAAAGAGAATTTTCAGATATCTGAAAGGAACTCCTATTTCTGGGTCTTTCGTATCCCAAAGGCTCAGTGTTCGATCTAATTGGTTACTCTGATAGTGATTTTGCAGGTTGCAAGATAGATAAGAAGAGCACCACTGGTGGATGTCAGCTATTAGGTGGTAAGTTGATAAGTTGGACCAAAAAAAGTAGAACTCTATGTCCACATCTACCGCTGTAGCTGAGCACGTAGCCACTGGCAGCTGTTGTGCTCAAATCCTTTGGATGAGAAATCAACAAAGAGATTACGATCTCAAACTTTCTAAAAATCCCTATCTATTGTGATAGCACCAGTGGTATTGCTATTGCAAATAATCTTGTACTTCATTCCAATACTAAGCACATTGAGATTCGATATCATTTTATCAGAGATCATGTGATGAATGGTGAAGTTGAACTTCATTTTGTACCAACTGAATATCAGCTCGCTGATCTTTTCACCAAGCCTCTTGATGAAACTAGATTCAATATGCTTATTAGGGAACTAGGTATGTTAAACACTGAATAAATTCTATTCAACGATCAACAAATATCCAGTGACATACAATTTAAGCCTTCAAATTTCCATTCTCTGAACTCTGGCTCATCGATACTTAATTTATCTCGCTAAGGTATGAACTTCGAATTCCTTACATTCTCTTAATTTAGGCAATGGTTGGGTCACCGATGATTTGGTGATGAACCTTCTCTATTATTTGATTGATCTTTTACAGGTTCTTGTGAAGGTCTGAAATATACTTCAAGTATTGGAAAATCGAAGACTATCCAATCAAGGGTTGTACATAAAAATGTGGAGTTTTTGATGTATCAACTAACATTAAAATTCATATCACTTGGTATTCAGCAAGGGTTAGTTACAAGTCAAGAATCAGTGACCTCTTCTATCAGGGATCTTCGAAGTACCCCTGACAAACAAGCCACCCATATTGCTTCTGTTCTACTGAATCAAATGGCAATTTTGGAGTTTCTTGCCTCTCTTCATACAAAGATTGAAAAGGTACCAACTTCTCCTCCAACAGTTGAGCTTGACGTAGGTGACACTTTCTTTAAAGATAAAGATCGATTCGTGCTTCAAAGGGTTGAGAAGAGGATGGGTGGTTTGTGCTCTGATGTTGAAAAGATCATGACTTTTCTCTCTTCGGTGGGTTTCAAGGGATCAACCACTGAGAGGGAGAAAATAAAGAAAACAGAAGCCACAACCACCGATGCCATGGTCACCACCACAGCCACCGATGCCATGACCACAGCCACAGCCACCGAGGCCACCGAGGCCATGGTCACCGAGACCATGGTCACCTATGAACCACCACCACCACATTCAGCCACCGATGTACAGGTCAACGAAATTCATGCCAATGAAGCTCTAGTACCGGGTAACACTGGACTATCTAGAGATGAGGCTAAAACTGGAGCAACATTTGAGGGGGAGAGTGTCAGTGCTCGATCCCTTGAAGAGATCAAAGAGGAGAAAGAAAAGAAAAGACAAGAAAAAGCTAAAGGAAAGTAGCCTCTTTCTCATGAAGAACAACATGGAGAGCGAAAGAAAAATAAAAGAACTAGAGGTCCAGAAGCTGATTCTCTCCGATTGCAACCTGCCCGTTCACTCACCGATCCCCTTGGAGTAATTCTGACTGAAGCTGAAAGAGAGGAAGCAATAAGGGCTCAACTTGAGTATGATCAAACGAATGTACTCAAGTTGGCTCAAGATGAGGCTACCCATGCCATGGTCACCGATGCTCTTCAAGCTCAAACAGATGAGCGTGAAAATATAAAGAAAAATTCTGAAGTAGTAAAAATGGTTGTCGAAGCCAAGAAAACCAAGGAGGTTGATTGGTTCAAAAGGAGACTCAAAAATCGAAAGGATGACTCAAAGATCATCGGCGCCACTATTCACCCTCCAACCAAAAATTCTCCTAAATTACTTATCACCATAAAAAAGAGCTGACTCTCTCAACAAAACTTATGAAATAGAATGGTTGGAAGTTCTGGGGATCACCGAATGGTTGGAGATCGGTAATCATGTTTCCAAGAATGGAGTAAGTACAAAGATTTTGTGCTTGACACTCTCCAAAAATTCTTCATCGAAATGGTCAAAATCCAAAAGGAACATCATAAAGCGGTGACAAGATTAGAAGGGCAACAGATGTACTTCATTCAGCAAGGCCTTACTGGAGAAATCATTCCAGCCCTAAGGAACAAGAAAAAGGGCCATTTTGCCATGCTTCACGAAAGAAACATCAAGATAGATGCTTCGGGTATAAATCTCACCATTCCAACTCCATTTGCATACTCGGAGCACACCATGCTTACTGAACATGAACTTAGGGTGTTCTTTAAAGACATCTTTGGAAACATAGGTTTCTTCAGAGCCTCCGACATCCCAAGGGCTCACTCTACTTTTCTCACTGCTATTCTGAGTGTACCTCCTCGTGAAGACCATGGAATGACAAGACTTATCTTGGATGAGCTAAAAAGAAGAGAACCCACTGATCCCTAAATATTCTATTCATAGTATGAACTTCATTAATCATGTACTCTGTGTGATGTACTATCCTGTGTGTTGATTAATAAAAGTTAATAATTTTCTTCATTTTAATTCTTGTTCATACCTTAATTTTTTTTGCACATACTTATACTTATACTTATACTTATACTTATACTGTACATACTCAGTTAAAAAAACATCTGAGTAAAATGAACACAAAAGATAAATAGAAAGGGTCAAAAAGTATTTGTTTCTAACATACATGTATGATCATCAAATAGGGGGAGATTGTTGGGTCACCGATGATTTGGTGATGAACCTTCTCTATTATTTGATTGATCTTTTACAGGTTCTTTTGAAGGTCTGAAATATACTTCAAGTATTGGAAAATCGAAGACTATCCAATCAAGGGTTGTACATCAAAATGTGGAATTTTTGATGTATCAACTAACTTTAAATCAGATCACTTGCCGAAATCAAGATTGGGTCACCGATGTATTGGGTCACCGATGACATATTGGGTGACCGATACAAATGAGGTCACCGATATAGATGAGGTCACCGATGGTATACATGGAGGCCACCGATGGTATACATGGAGGTCACCGATGGTATACATGGAGGCCACTGATAATGTATATGGTCACCGAAAATTGTAGATGCCATTCTTTAAGGTTGTGATACCAAGTCACCAATACAAGGATGTACACTTGCCAACACTTAGTGAAAAATGAGGATCACCAAGCAATGTGTACATTTATAAATACCAACCTTACAAGGCACTAACCGATGTGATAAATAGTTCCATGTATCACCCAACAATTTTCAGAGATAAGTTCTTATGACACAATAAATGCAAGATACGTGTGAAGCAAGAACTTGGGTAACAAACCTTAAATTGGGAAGACGCTGCTATTGAAATAGCCCTTCTAGCTATATTTTCTGTTACTCCACCCACCAACCTGACAGCGGACAGCTAATGCGTTCTACTTATTGAACAGGGTTCTATGGTCGGTCCGTGACCCCAAGGACGCCGCATTCTCTTTTTACTCACCTAAAAAGGATGTTTATCTTTAGGCAAAAAGGTTTGATGGGAGTTCACAGAGCATGAAGAAAAAGAGATAAAGTTATCTGACATTGCGTGCTGCAAAGAATGGTTCATCCATTAACCTAGTACAAATGGAGTGACATCTTCCTTTGTCCATTAGATATACTTCCAGCTAATGAATCATTGACAGTTGTCCACATGCATCCCATGCATGGGCACTATAAAAGGAGATGAAGTCCTTCCCATAATTCTCACGCTTTCAACAAATCCTCTGAGTGACCATTTGTTTGATTCCGGCAATTCTGTTTGTTGTAACAGTTTTATTTTAACTTCCTTAGTGTACAAGTTAATTACTGCTATCATGTGTTTCATGTGTTTAGTTTGTTAGAATAGTGTGTCTATTCTTTTCCGCAACAAACTTCTGTATGTAAATTTTTAATATTTATATTAAAAAATTTAAAAGAGTAAAATTTTGTGTGTTTGTATTCAACCCCCCCCCTTCTACAAACCCTCACTTACATAGCCATCTCTAAAAAGGGACTAACAGCAAGGCACTTGAGTCTATTCAGAAGACTCAAGCTGATATGATGCTGCTCTTACAGAGCATCGTTGAAAAAGGCCCCTCCTTTACTGCTGCAGACCGGAGCACGCCGACTCAGGTTACACAGAACCAGTCTGCGCACACTAGGAGTCTTAAAGATGTAAGCTCAGATGTGCATACACTGATGGTGCACGTCCTACGTCCTGATAACATTGAGGGGGAGAGATGTGCAAGAGAGATAGCTGACGAGATTATAGGAAAGGTGCATGAAACAACCTCTGGAACTCTTATTTCTCCCTTCGTCGCTGATGATGAAGAAGAAGAAGAAAAAAAAGATGATGATGAAGATGATGATGATGAAATCCCTCATCATGGAGGAGATGATGATGATGATGATGATGACGACATTCCTCCAGGTGTTAATCAATTCTTTCATCAAAGTCGTCTTGGCAATTTCATGCCTGAAATGGTTTTCAGAGATCCTTTGGGGGACGGACCACCTCTTTCTCAAGGACAGTTCGATCCCTCAGGGAGAGGCAAGCAAGTAGTGGATCTCGACTCCATTCCAGCAAACTCTAAGGGGGAGACCACTGCAAAGGTAACTCTTTCCCTTATCCATTTTACTCTCGTCTCTGAACCCCCAACCTATCCATCTTTTCCTCCTCCAAATTTTTGATCTGATGAACCTGTCTCTCCATCCCCCATTCACCGCGAGTCCAGTCCCCCAAATGGCTCTACATTCGTGAGGGAACCTTCATCAGAAGATCAGTTCTTGTACATATCTGAAACTGACTCTGAAGATGAAGAAGACCTTATTCCAAGACGGCGTGTAGATAAGCAACCAATAAGTGAACCTAAAGAAGAGCAAAGGCGAATAAATTTCCTCAGGGAACTAGAAGCTAACAGAATAAAGGTGCCTCGCACTGCTAAACTAGAAGAACCATACCTATCAGCGTAGTGGATGAATTCGACTTCTTATCCAAGGAACAGAGAGCACAAGCCCTTGAAGCTCAATGAATCAGGGATGAAAAGATAAAACAAACAGAAAGTGATCTATAGATGGCAAGAAGAATACTCAGGGAGGATGCCTTAAGAGACGAAGCTATCAAGAAACAGAATGAGAAAAGTGAAATGGTCGCTGAAGCTCTGGTACAAAAGGAACTGGCACGAGAAAATCTGAACGTGAATCCTATCAATGCTCACAAGAAGATTCTCCATGCGCTGACAAGTGAGAACAAAAGCCACAGGAAAAATGAACTACGCTGGTGCACTGAAAGATTCAAGTATCGAGTGTCTGACTCAACAATCACTCGTGCTACTATCGAAGGATACACTTATAAGAAAAGTGGTCTGAGGGTATATGTGCGAATGTACAGACATTCGAGGTGCAAAAAAGAAGAAGCCAAGTTCTTAAAGTTCTATGGATACTATGAATGGCTGGAAATCAGAGATGCCATTCAGCTTTCCAAGTCTAAATTCAAAGAAGTGGTAGAAAGAGTCTTGGATCACCTACTGCAAAGGATGTCACAGCATGTTCAAGTTCCCCCTCTCCCTAAGCAAACAAGAAGAAAAAGATCAAACGCTAAAGAAGGCCCATCCTCTAAAAATGAGTATGAGACCAAGTTCAACTACGAAAGTCTCCTTGGGCATCTTGATATCCCTAATATGTCAACACTCAATGTCTCTCTTACTCAAGGCCTACAACTAGTAGAAGGTGACATCATCTCACTCTCTGAAGCAGGTATGGTATTTCTGGATAACGAGGGTTTCCTTGGATTCTTCAGAAACTCAGAGATCACCAAGGCTCCCTCAAGATTTGTCAAAGTCATGTACTATCACTGCTGGTCAGATACTGGGCCAATGTTGAGGTAAAATAAGATATATATAAATGAGCTACGAAGAAGACAAGAGAGACTCTCTGACTAGTCTATAGTTTCTATTCCTTTTAAGCATTCGTCAGTGTTATTGTACTTTACTTTATATTGTAATTTCATTTCCATGTATTTCTTCAGATTACAAATTAATGAAATTCAATAAAGTACTCTACTCCATCTGTGTACTGAAAAGATCTCTAAAAATAGTAAAAAGGGACAATGAACATAAGATTTCTATTTTTCTTTTAAACCTTCATTCACTGATATTTCACTCTGAAATTAAATCAGTGAATGTACTTAAAGCTTCTATACTTGTAAATATTGTGTTTTCATATCCTTATAAATGAAACTCAATTATAACAGTAGATTAGCTGAAAAAGATCTCACAGATTAGTACTTAGAAATTTTACTTTAATATTTTTAAGTCCCTACTAATCCTTTTAATCAACATTCCTATGTTGCTTAATGATAATCAAATAGGGGGAGGTTGTTGATCATAACTCTTCTTAGTGATTTGAATATGATTCCTCTATTTGTGTGTTTGTATTCAACCCCCCTTCTACAAATTGTTTCTATATCCTTGAACTCTTGTAGACTTCTTTGGGACCAACAGTTTCGGACAAAAACCCTCCATTTCAGCCCTTCCAAGTGAGCAAAGCTTTCTTAGTAGGGTTTTTCCAGAACAACCATTTGAGAGGTTGTCGGTTAAAGTCGTGGTTCATAGATTGAACCTAAACTGCATGCACGATCTGGAAGACGCAGATGCCGTTCGTGTGTGTTTAGTTGTGATTGTGGAGTCGGCCTGTATGGGCCGTGAGCTCACCTCCTATGTCAATTCCACGGACCTTAGGGATGTTGAGGACTTAGACAACTTCAACAGTTATCCATGGGGTTCTTACTTCTGGGCACACACATTCAAGAAAATGCATTGTGCCTACATTCGACGAGCCGATAATGAGTTCAACGCGATGATGATGTATGGGTTCATATGGGAAGATGCATGTTTTAACTACATCAACACACCTCCATATAAGGCACCACCAATGTATTCAGACAGGTTTGCTAACCCTGATCGAACCCTCCAGCCTCTCAAGTCATGCCGGCGAAACTAAAGGCCGCCATTATGGAAGCGAACGAGGAGATCAGAGCGCTTGGGGAGAAATGGAACACGAACAGGGAGATACAATTTGAAAAAGGAGCGCTGATTATGGAAAATAAAGCAGAACTTGCAGTTTTGGAGCAAACAATTAGTACAGAGGAAATGTTGGTAAGGGAAATCAAATAAGAATTCGACGTTCTGGAGGACAAGATCAACGAGGATTTTAACCAAAATGGCCATTTTGAAATATATAATTACAAAACTAGCCCTGCAAATTTGGTTTTTCAGATTTAACCATGGTTATGCGCACCACGCACTATTAGGTGCGCATAAGGACCAAAATACAAATAAAAAAATTATCAAGGACATCAATTGTAATTTCTCTTACATGTATAATTATACTTTAGTATTATTATTTTATATCTATATATATATTTGATCTATAATTTATTATTATTATTTTTATTTATTATATAGTTTATATTTATAGTTATTATTATTAAGGACTTTTCCTTTTACACCCTACTCTACCTTACATCCTATTATTAAATATCTAACCAATATAAATTACAATCTCTTAATTTTTTTAATATTCTTATGTATTATATTATACTAGAAGGGTATTTGCGCAATGCGGCTAAATACATCTGGATTTTAAGTTTCATTTTAATTTTTGTCTCTATCGATGTTCTAATGGTTTTATGTGGTTATAAGAAAACGATTTTAATGTTTCATTTAAAAGTTCCATTTTTTATGTAATTTATTTAATTAAATTTTTTTTATCATACTTTATTTTGGGTTTAATAACGAAATAATTTATTTTTGTTTTGATAATATAACTTTTTATAAAGATAATAATTAAACTTAATAATTAGCTTAATTATATTTTAATTTTTTTATGTTTAAAATTAGATGTTTATCCTGTATTTGATCATAATTATCCTACAGTTAGTTACACGAATTCAGAAATGAAACTTTAGTAAGTTGTAATTACACGTAATCTACTTGTAATTTTGAAAATTAAGTAATTAACATTAAATAACAATACCTAACGCTTAAAAAGTTGTATTTAAAAGTTTTTGGCCAAATACTTTATAATATAGTATAAATTATATATACATAAATAGATTTATTGATTATCTATATTATGTATATAATTTTTCATCAATGATTTAATTTATCGAAAAAATGTTTAAGAACTTAATAATTTAAAATGAAAAAAGTTAATAATTTTTCATTTAAAATTAGATAATAAGTGTAGCTTTGTTTTTTTTTCTTGTATGTTGAAAACGGTATATTTTTCATTTGCCAATGAATTCGAACCATTTTGATTTGATGCATGTACATGATTAAATTCTAACCTATTTTTTGACTGAAAAACAACTAAATATTCTAATTTTGAATGAAATAAAACCATTAAATTATAAATTTTGAATGAAAAAACCATCAAATTTTCTAATTTTAAATGAAAAACCCATCAAATTTTCTAATTTTAAATGAAAAATCATTAAACATTTTTAATTTAAATAATTAAGTCGTTGAACATTTTTTAATAAATTAAAATATTGATGAAAAAATTATAATATATATACATATATACAATTAATAAAATATATTTATGTGTATATATGATATAGATAATACATAATAATATTAATATTTTTCTTTAAAATCGTAACTTATATAGGTTATATATTTAATAATAACTACAAGGATTCGTGCAATGCAGTGAGATCCATCACGATTTTAATGTTTCATTATGTATTTATTATGTTTATCTGTTTTTAGTTACAACTTACAAAAATTCAAACAAAGAGTTTTAATAATTTGTATCATTACACAATTACTTGTAATCTTAAATTTAAAGTAATATACATCAATAATCAGTATTTAATGAATAAAAAATAATTTTTAAAAGTTTTTTCTAAATACATCACAGATAATAACAAATATAAACTATATAATAAAAAAAATAATATATATAAAATTATAGTTATTTTTATTATTATTAAATATAAACTATATAATAATAAAAAACACTAATCAGAATTTATAAATTATAGGAAAATATATATATATATATATAATTATTGACTGACTTGACAAGGGTAAAGGGAGGGGACTAGGGGGGTTCGGTTCCATGTCAGAGAAATTACAATTGATGTCCTTGATAATTTTTTTATTTGCATTTTGGTCCTTATACGCACTTAATAGTGCGTGGTGCGCACAAATATGGTCAAATCAGAAAAACCAAACTTTTAGGGCTAGTTTTGTAATTATATATTTCAAAATGGCCATTTTGGTTAAAATCCCAACGAAAAGGCTAAGTGGATCATCCAATGCCAGAATATCTATCCTTACTAAATTTCTCTGTGTTATTTGTTTGTTTTAAATGCGTGCACTGCTACCATTTCCATGTTCTTCAAGTCGCCATCTTAAATTCTCTCCATTTCGTATGAATTAACACATGCATTGCAAACAAACTTTCTCATTTCGTATGATACGAAATGCATGTGAATGGACACATTAGTCAAACGAAATCAATATGATACAAAATGCATATGAATTAACACATGCATTGCATTGTTTTCCCCTCATATGAAACGCATGTGTATGGAATGCATACGAAATCAATATGATACGAAATCAATATGGAATGATTTCCATACAAAATCAATTTCGTATGTATGTGTATCACTAATGTGTCCATACGAAATCTAAAAGGTATTTCATATCATACTAAATGCTTTATTGAAAATTTTGGTTATTTTGGTAAGTTGGGAGAGATTTTGGTTATTTTGGGTATACAATTTTCTGAAATGGTTATAATAATAATTTTCCCTTTTTTTTCTTAGCTATTTGCCTACATTTATTTATAGCTCAACATGTCCTTTCAAATGCAACGTAAAGATTAATGGAAAAAGTTCAAAGGTTTTCACTAATTTTTCAAGGTGCTACATTTATGCTCCATTTCTTCATTTTGCATATAAAAGGAAGTCATGATTGTTGACATTCATTGGAGCATGTTAAAAACTTTTTGAGAAACAAGTTGCTTGCACTTCATCCCACCAAGTTATTGTTCACCTTTCTAAGGTTACTTTTGCAAGTACAAATATATTTTATTCTTATTTATTTGCTTTGTGTTTGTTAACCTAATATATCTTAGATTGATTTTCTTCCGATATTTGGATTCTTTTTTATTATGTCGGGAATTTTGTAGGTTATCTTTCGTTACTCAAGGATGTACTACTTATTTTATCGTCAACCCAAGCATCCCCATAGATTCCTTTTTGCAATTGATTTTTTTACATCAAATGTAAGTTGAAGTTTTTGGACGAGACGATATTCTTTTGTAGAGAATTTTGGTGTTTGAATTGTATCAATACTCAATATTGATGTTTATCATATGAAATTTTTAGTTTCCAATTTGTAATTTTAAGATGTGATGTTTTGTCATTTATGTTTTGTCATTCACCGTTTGGGCACTATGAATGTAACATCCCAAATTCTAGAAACAAGAAACGATATAAAATCCAAAGTTCAACCATTAAAATAGATTAACCAACTACGGATTAATTGATTACAAGTCTCAACCAAAATAAATAATAGCAACTAAAAGTCTAAAATGTCAACAACTGAAATACTAATCTAACACGGAAAACTAAACTCTTTGGACGCCTCTCTACATCTTGCCCTTTCCCTTATCTCTCTCCCTGCAACGTACCTGCATGAAAATAGTTTATTTTGAAAAGTGAGGGTTATACCAAAAGGCCTAGTGAATTCCCACAAAAACAGTTAAAATTTTCAGCAGTTCATAAATCATTTAAAACATGCAATGGTTTCCACACAAATTAGACCCATTCTCATATTGAGAACAAAATACTTACTGGAGAAACATAGCAAGGTAAACCCATCACAAACCCTTAGCGACAACCTAGTCCATAAGGACCATACCTATAGGATCACAAACCCTTAGTGGAGATAGGATTTTTATAAATAAAAGACCTTGCCATATGACTCCAATTAAAATGATAGTGCACATATCGACCCCAATTCTTATAAAAGTGATCATGGTAAATATTTGCGTTTAGAAAAGAAAATACAAAAGTCATAATCAACATGAAAGCATTTGAAACATACCACATTGCATTCTAAGGGATAGGGAACTCACCTGAGTTGGACACATCTTGTCCGAAGCTCAACCGGTTAGCACCACCATTGGTGAACACAAGCATTCTTTGCTTACTGGTGATAGCTAAATAGTCAATACTTACAATAACCCAATCCCTTCACCATTAACCCAAAACAAAGATTAAATCATTTCTAGAATCCCCATTGAAACACCTAATTAGGAGAGATGAAGATTCTTAATAGAGGAGATGATTTAATACCTGCAGATGAAGGTTTCTTGCTATGTTTCCTCCCCAATTTGCTGATTTCTTTCTCTTCCTTTGGTCTCCACGTTTTCTTGAGAAACACACACACACTTTGTTTTTCCACAAATGAAAGACAATGAGGAGAAATCCTTCTTATTTCACCTATATATAATATGGGCTTGACAAAGGATGGAGTCGTAGCCCAACTCTCATAATCCAAAATCCACAGATTTAATTTAGAACCCAATATAAAATTAGCATAAAAATTGGGTTATTGCAATGAAAGGAACGTCATGTCCTTACGTTTAAAAAAATGATCCATCAGAATTTCAGAATATTATGAATGATATTATAACATCAATAAGTGAGTTTGCTATAGTATATATCGATGATGTACTAATATATTCTAATTATTTAGATCAACATTTTAAGCATCTAAATATATTTTATGCCCTCATACATAAAAGCAAATTAGTAGTTTCACCTACTAAAATGAAATTATTCCAAACAGAGGTATGATTTTTAAGGCATAAATATTATTCAAGGAACTGTTAGGCAAATTAACAGGAGTCTCGAATTTTCAAGCAAATTCCCCGGTGAAATTAGGGATCAAAAACAGTTACAAAGATTTTTGGGATGTTTAAATTATGTTCATGATTTTTTCAAAGATTTAGGAATTATATGTAAACCATTATATGATAGGTTAAAGAAGAATCCTCAACCATGGAACAATGAACATTCATATACCTCACCCTGATGCTAAATTAATTGTAGAAACAGATGCTAGCGATATAGGGTTTGGAGAAATTTCAAAGGAAAAATTAGATAATAAAGAATAATTGGTTAGATATTATTCAGGTTCTTGAAATGATACCGGAAAGAATTATTCAACTATTATAAAGGAAATATTAAGTATTCTTTTATGTATTAGAAAGTTTGAAGATGCTTTATACATGAAAAAATTTATTTTGAGGATCGATTGTCTATCAGCAAAATACGTTTTAGAAAAGGATATTAAAATTTTAATTTCTAAACAAATTTTTGCAAGATGACAAGCTCTTTTAAATAACTTTGATTTCGAAATCGAGTTTATAAAAGGAGAAAATAATTCTCTTCTAGATTTCTTATCAAGAGAATTTTTATAGGGACCGTGAATCCAGATAAAAGCATTATTCTTTCTAAAGAATTATTATCAAAGAAAAATTCTCCGTCTGAATCAAAGTCTCTAATTCTCAGACCCTATACTCCTTTATCACCTTCATATTCTAAAGATACTGAGTCATCTTCTTCTTATTCTAAAAGGGTTGAATCTCATTCCCTGTCTCAACCAGAATAATCTTTTTCTCGATATATTATAAACCCTCATGAGCATTTTATCAAAGTTCTTGAACCTATTGAAACAGAAATGGTCACTTCTCATTGTGAAACCCTTATAAATTTTATTTACCCAAAGAACTGTCATTTCATCGATAGTGATGAACGTAAGACCCGAGAGTTTTATCAAGCTATTCTAATTGATATCGAGTCTATTGTAATAAAACACAATTTTTGTCCAAGAGAACCTTCTAAGATTACTCATAGTAAGGTTAAACTTTGAAAGGTGATTTCTTTAGAAGATTGGAATAAAAAACCTTATTCTAAGAAAACTCTTTGTTCCCTATTATAATTATTACGATTATCAACATGCATGGACCAAAACATTTCTCTTAAGAAATTCTGATTATTCTTGGTTCTTCAATTTTGATCCTAATTTCCCACATTTGTATCCCACGTTGTTTATTAAATGGTTCAAGTACATGGGAATTATTCCTCAAATCTTTCCTCCTCCTGTCCGAGAAGGATATTATCAATTTAAGACCTATTTCTCTACTGATTCTAATTCACCCTTTGAGAACTATCTCAAATTCTCAATCATGTTTAAAATTCCATGGATTAGGACCTGGATTTATCGTCATAACCCACAAGAAGGAACATCTCTGTTTAGAATTTTTTTGTATGTAAAAGTATGGATCAGAACACATCTTGAAGGACAAAGTAAACTCTCCAGAAGCAAGTACTTCCAGAAGATAGTCACTTCAGAAGTGTAGTTCAGAAGTTTCAATGACGATCTAGAAGATTGAACATCTTCTGGATTACTTAAGGAATTACACATATGCTTAAATGACGTGGCAAGTCATGTCTTCCGTGCGTAACTGAATTTGTTAGAGGACTTGATTATGTGTCAATACATGATAGGCTAGCTGATTGACTTTCCATTTGTAATAGTATAAATAGAGAGAGCCATCACTATATTGAATGTCGATCGTCTAGGAGAGAACTTGAGAAATTAATCTGTATTTCCAGTATTGTAATCTTTGGCATCTTGAGTGAAATACAAATTATTGTTTAATTCATATCGTTATTCTCTTCCATTACAGTTTATATTATAGTTAGATTGTTGATCGTCTTTGCTTCCATTTACTGTTATATTTTACATTCATAATCAACATCATTTGAGTATAAATGGGGATCTGAGTTCCAACAATTGGTATCAGAGCTAGATAATCAATCTATTGATTATTCGATCTAATCTAGTATGGAGAAATCCCCACTCAACTAGAATTTTCTCGTTTTTAAACTACTGTTTTTTTTCATTCTACCCTGTTCTACGAGTTTTTATTGTTTTTATACAATTTTTCTCAAAACAGTGGTGTTACTGTTTTAAACTTGAGTTTTGTTAATCATCGATCAATTGTTTCAAGTTCAGTGAGTTAAATCACATCCCATTTCAAATTTCTTCTCGAAATTCTCATACTCTATTTTAATGCAAAATGGCAAATGCAAATTTAAATGCCATGCACAGTTCTGGTTCACTGACTATACCTCCCACTCTACTTAGGGATGAATATCCTCAATGGAAAATTCGAATGATCAATTTCTTTGAAGGTTTAGATCTCGAACTATACTCTTCTGTGCTAAATGGTCCCTATATTCCAGTTACTACTATTTCTCGTATACTTGCTACTGCCACTACTGAAGAAATCCCAGCAAGGCAGATTCCAAAGGATAGAAAGGACTGGAATGAAGAAGATAAAAAGAAAAATAAAATGATCGAAAGGCAAAAAGACTTCTCATCATGGTACTTATCAATGATATCTTCCAATCTCTGGATCAATGTGATTCTGGTAAAGATATATCAGATCAGTTAGCTAATCAACTTGAAGGAGGAACCACGATGAAGAAAAATAGAAGAGCTCAAGCACTGAATGAGTACAACAATTTCCAAGCCCTTCCAAAAGAAACTCTCGAATAGACTTATCACAGATTAAATACATTGATAAATTAATTTAAGAGATGTGACATCAACATATCAAAGGAAGATAACAATGTTCTATTCCTTAAACGTCTAAATCCTGAATGGTCTAAGACCATCTCCAACCATAACACCCAAAAAAACACCAAATTTGGTGGGCCCTTCAACACCAAAATAAAAACTCAACTCCAACCGTACTTGCTATAAAAACATCAAATTTGTGGACCCCACATTAAAATAGTATAGTTTATTTACTATTTTTAATAACAATAATTATAATTTATAAATACATATTATAATAATAAGTAATCAGTAATTAATTAATTTAATAAAGATTTGTAAAACTAAAAATAATAAATGTTGAATTAATAAAGTTTATATTAAAAAATTAAATTAACTAATTTTATTATTTATTAAATTAATAAAGTTTACAAATGTTATATTTTATTATTTTTATGTTTAATGTCAAGTTTTAAAATTATATATATATATATATATACATTAAATTATTACTAATTTCTAAATAATATCAAACTTATTTAATTATTATATATATAATGTTAATTATATTAAAATAATATATCTAGGGGTAGGGACCACCATATAGAGAAATGGTGTCCAATTTTTTCACACGCCAAATTTGGCGTCAACAAACTTTGACCGGCAAAACCTTTTGAGGTTTACCGGACGATTGGATGGGTATAAAACGGCAAAAAAGAAGGTTTAGCGGACGATTGGAGATGCTCTAATCTGTCAATGTCACTACAAGCAAATCAAGATCTGGAGCAGTGGTCTCTACATGAAAAGGAATAATATTGAAGAAAGTAAGTGTTGGTGGACCCTTGACCCTTATTTCTGAAACTAGAGGGTCTGGGAGAAGGAATAGAGAAGCTGAGAAGAAAGGGAAGAGCAAGGCTCTAATGACAGAAGCTGATACAAAAGTTGGTCTTTCTGGATCAGAGGATGATGAAATCAATGCTTTTGTTGAGTCTCTGTCTCTTATTACCAAACAATTTACAAGAAAGTTTGGTAATCGTTTATTTCATAATAGAGAAAAGTGTGACAACAGAAGTGAACGCCATACTCAATATTGTGTGCCAAGACAAGAAAGTCAAAGGCTAGAGAAGACAGAGACTGAGAAGAGAGAAGAAGAGAAGAAGGATGTCTGCTATAGATGTGGCAAACCGGGCCATTACTCTAAAGATTGCAAGGGAGCTCTAATAAAGGATGACCTGTATTACAAAAACAAGTACAAGTATAACAGAGATGAGAGAGCGAAAGTTGCTGAAATAGATAACTGGTGTTCTGACCAATCGAGTGATGCCGAAGCAATGCTCTGTAGAACGGCCACAACAAGCGATGCAGAACATCAAATCTCTGAAACACCCGTTTGCACTACTTCTAAACCTTCTAAACTTCAGCAAACAATTTTAAACCTAACTTTCGATTTTGAAAATCTAAAACAGAAGCTTCAAAATGAAAGGAAAGTCGGAAAAGATCTTGAAAAATCTTTCACTTTTATTGAAAACGAAAGAAATATTTTCAAAAGAGATGGAGATTCTTACTGAAGAAAAACAAGAACTCTTTGTGGAAAGTTAAAACATTTCTAAACTAAAGAAATCCACAGAAAGTTCTTTAAAAGAAGAAATAAATGAACTTGGTCGAACTCTCCCCTCCTCTCCTTTACAATAAACTTCTGAAGGCTAAAGACAAGAAGCTTGAAGTAAAAGAAAGTGATAGATTAAACTATGCAACACTTAAAAATTATTTTAAAAAAGAAAGGGAGTTTCTGCACATTAATCTTCAATAGAAGGAGCTCTTGATTAAAAATTATCAAGATGCTCAGAAGGTGCATGAACAAATAAACACACAAGTTGGAAAAACTGGTCGTGGTTTTGATGATCTGGATCCATATACTTGTAAAAAGAGATATACTTTGGATTCTGTCTTCTGTATAGGAAAAGAACAAAAACCTGATTGGCCTGTATTATATGAACAATCTGTTTTCAAAAGATCTAAATGGACATCAAGTTAGAAAACTTAAGTATAAAAACATAAAGTATTCATCTGAAGAAAAGATTTCTAAACCAAATCAAGATGATTTAAAACAAAACCAGAAGAAAAACATTTTTTTCAACTTTGGTTCATTCACTCATATTACTTTGAATCCAGAAGCAGATGAGTTCGTACTCACAAATACAGAAGATGATTTAAGAATCAAATTTCAAATAGATCTTCTTAAGGCTCTGGATGAATGCACTATTCAAAACACTACAGAACTTCAAACTTTATCTCTTCAAGAGGAAAAACAAGAAAAATCTACATCTTTTGAAAATATCCAGAGATCACTCCCTGTTATTTTGTTGATTTAAATCTTTCTAAAAAAAGATACAAGTGATGATATTGTTGTTTATCACTGGGAAAACGAAGATCAAATTTGTGATGATTTCTTTGACATGTCAGATAAATTACTCACTAAGTTTGAAAATCGTATGCCTTCTACTTATGTTCCTGTCAAAATTTGTATAAAGAACAACTCTGTTGCTTTTCTATATACAAATGAGACATCAGAAGTTAGGGCTGCTGGACCAGAAGTTGAAAACCTTCGAATGATATACCTCTGAACTCTGTCCCTCTAAAGGAACAGAGAAAATAGTTTCCCATTCATCCAGACTTCCTGGATATGTGCATTAAAGCAAAATCATGTCTCGATCTGGAGAAGGAGTCAAAAGCCAAACAAAGTCCGAGGCCAATCCCTCAGAAGCAAACCAAGTTTACAAGAAAACAAAAGGCAAAATGGCATTATAACCAGAACTGTTCTCCTTCTGTTTCCGTAAGATCTCCTCAAGACCAAAGGGAATGGACCAGTAAGAAGAAATCCTTCCAGAAGACTCCAGTTTTTCAAGAAATTAAGTCTAAACTAGATAAGATGTTCTATAGAACGACTGATGCTAGAATAGACAGAAATAAGAATTCTTGTAATTATCATTTGCAAAATGAAAATTCAATGAAATCTTTATTTTCTCAAAATTCTGAATGTCTTTCTCTGTTGTTAAAACTCAAACAATTTTTCTCTGGTTCACATTTGTTTCCTTCTGACTTCAAGAAAAGATATAACACCAAAAGTCAGAAGAAACAAAATCTAAGGCAAATACAGGCAAACCAGAAGCCTCTGAAAACCTGTTATGTCACAAAATTCATAAAACAAATCTAGTGTGCTACCCAAGTCTAACTACAAAGGACCCATTATGAAATGGGCAACTAAATCACTTTAATTTTGTACTGTAGAAACAGCGTGTGCACATCTGGTATCTTGACTCTGGATGCTCGAGGTAAATGACTGAAACAAAAAACTTACTCTCCATGTTCAAAGACAAAACTGGTGGAGCAGTAACGTTTGGAGGCAATGGAAAGGGTCAAATAAAAGGTTATGGTACTCTACAAGAAGGAAACATCACCTTATCAAAGGTTGCTCATGTTTCTGGATTAAAACATAATCTTTTTAGTGAAAGTCAACTATGTGATGCGAAAATGTTGGTTCTTTTTGATGAAAAATATTGTTACTTACTTTCTAGGGCAGGTAAAGTTATGGCGAGCCGCAGAATAGGTAATTTGTACATGATGAACTTCACTTCTGAAGATGGAACAGAAACACTATGTCTCATCTCAAAGAAGAGTGAAGTAGCTTGGCTCTACCATCATAAGCTTTCTCATCTTAACTTTCAAAATCTTGAATTGCTTGTGAAGCATAACCTGGTTGAGGGCCTCCCAGAGGTTCACTTCCAGAAGGATCATCTCTGTTAGCTTGTGAAATGGGAAAAATAAAAATAGCTTCCCATAGGACAAAGGGTGATCATTCTTGTCCAAGACCTCTGCTTATGTTACATGTTGACCTCTGTGGTCCTATTATAGTTCAAAGTCTCTCTGGTAAAAAGTATATACTTGTGCTAATTGATGAATATTCCAGATATACTTGGCTTAGTTTTGTTAGACAAAAACCAGAAGTCCCAATTGTATTGATTAACATGATGAAGAGGATTCAAGTTCTTCTGCAATGTCAAATTCAGAAGCTGAGAAGTGATAATGGCATAAAATTAAAAAATGCTAAACTTGATGAGTACCTGAACCACGAAGGAATATCACAAAACTTCTCAGCTGCACGAACTCCTCAACAAAATGGTGTGGTGGAACGAAGAAATCGTACCTTAGTTTAAGCTGCTAGAACGATGCTTGCAGCTTCTGGACTACCAACAAATTTCTGGGCTGAGGCTGTCTCCATTGCCTCTTTTACACATAACAGATCAATAATTATCAAGAGACACCTCAAAACTTTTTATGAGCTTATCAATAATAGAAAACCTAATGTCAAATTCTTACATGTTTTTTGCTGCAGGTGCTATATTTTAAATGATCGAGAAAAACTTGGAAAATTCGATAAGAAATATGATGAAGCCAAGTTCTTGGGTTATTCTCTGACATCAAAGGCTTTCAGAGTTTACCATCTTAGAACCAAGACGGTCATGGATAACTTCAATGTGGACTTTGATGATCAAGCACAGTTGACTTCTGATTACTCTGATTCAGAACTCAAGCTTAACAATGACACCTCTAACTATATCTCTAGTTTTAGAGAATCTGAAATCAATGCTATATTTGAAGATTTTCTTGGAGAAGCAATTCCTTCTACAGACGTAGATAAAAGTACATCATCCACCCCACCAGAAGTACTTCAAGCTTTTGGAATTACTATTTTTGGTCCATCTGTCTCAAATTCTATTTTTGATGAGGAGTTTCCATCAAGTTCAAATGCAAGACCAGAGGAATCTCTGCCTTATCCTGATGTAGAAAGCTCCACTCATAATAATTTTTCCTCTGGACCTTCATTTGAGGGGGAGAAATTAGGCTCCTCCCCCAGTCAGAATATTGAACCAAAAGCTGAACACATCATTCAAGAAGCTATACAAGAACCAACAACAGAAATTGGATCCCCTCATGTCTCCCAAACTATAAGGTAAAGATGGACAAAAAGATCATACCTCTGACCAAATCATTGGTAATCCATCTGATGGTGTCAAAACCAGATATGCCACTATAAATGAAGCTTTCTTTGTCAACTTTCTAAGCATGGTCGAACCAAAAAGCGTTCATGAAGCCTTGCAAGATCCTAGCTGGATTGATGCAATGCAAAAAGAACTTCTCTAGTTTGATAGAAACAAGGTATGAAAGCTTGTACCACTACCAAAAGACAAAACAACTATGGTACAAAGTGGGTCTTTAGAAATAAGAAGTATAAAGATGGAATTGTGGTCAGAAACAAAGCCAGGCTAGTGGCAAAGGGTTACTGTCAAGAAAAAGGCATTGATTATGATGAAACCTTTGCTCCAGTATCAAGGCTTGAAGCAATTCGATTGTTTCTAGCTTTATCTGCATACAAGGATTTCAAAGTGTATCAAATGGATGTTAAGTGTGCCTTTCTGAATGGCAAACTGAAAGAAGAAGTTTACGTCCAGCAACCCCCCGGTTTTGAAAGTGCAAGTCATCCAGACTATGTCTATCTCTTAGACAAAGCTCTGTATGGATTAAAGAAAGCTCCTCGAGCCTGGTATAAACGTTTATCAAAGTTTTTGATCGACAATAAATATGAAAAAGGTAAAATCGATACCACTCTATTCATCAAGTGTTGCAAAGGTGAGTTGACCATGGTTCAGATTTATATGGATGACATTATATTTGGTTCTACAAATCAAGCAGAAGTTGAGTTGTTTTCAAAATTGATGGAAAGTGAATTTGAAATGAGCATGATGGGTGAACTAACTTTCTTCCTAGGGCTCCAAGTCAAATAGACGACCACTGGAATTTTTATAAATTAAGCCAAATACGTCTCTGACATTTTAAAGAAATACAAACTTCAAAATTCCATAACTATGAAAACATCAATCTCACCGAATTCTAAACTTGACTCTGATCCCTCTGGGAAAAAAGTAGATGTCAAAAATTATAGAGGCATGATTGGATCTTTTTTGTACTTAACTGCTAGTAGACCAGATATAATGTTTGCCACATGTATTTGTGCTAGATATCAAGCCAATCCAAATAAATCTCATCTGGTTGCTGTGAAAAGAATCTTTAGATACCTAAAAGGGACACCCTCTTTGGGTCTCTAGTATCCAAAGCATTCGGGCTTTGACTTAATTGCATACACTGACTCAGATCATGCAGGATTGTAGGTCCCAGATAATCAGGTAATCGTATGAAAGTATGCATGAACACGAAGAACACTTCTAATATTTACGAAGATCCGAAGTCGGATATCTAACTTGTATTGAATATTGATTACAATGATATTATCTAATATGCTCTCACTAGAATGATATGAATTAACGTTCTATTTAATTGCTAGCCCTAACCCTCTATTTATATGTATAGGAAATACGTTATAAGGAAACTAGGAAATACGTTATTTGTCGATTAGGAAGGGCTTGATAAAAATTCAAAGATACTTAATCCAAATTTTCTTTAACCAATAAACCAGAAAACAAGAACAAAGGGTTCTTGACTAAAACGAACAAGTCTTTTTATGGACAAGAATGTCTAAGTTCTCGAGTTTCTTATTTGTTCAGTCAAGAAAGAAAAATCAACAATTACTAGAGTTTATGATTTTTACTAGAGAATTCTTTAGTAAGAAAAGCTGCAAGAGTCACTAGTTCCTGAGTTTTCTTATGTAAAGAGTTTCAAAAGTAATCAAAATAAACTAAAATAATTTTAATTAAAACAGATTAAATAGTTTGAATAGAAATCAAGGATATCTTAAGTTGAATCGACAAAAAATTTTAAACTAATGAAGAATGAATCGATAAAAACCGATATTAAAAAATTATGAATTTTTATCGGGTAAAGCATAATCGAGAAACAGTCAAATGAATGCAGTAAGAATCGAGAAAAGACAGATCTTGAAAATTATGAGTTTTTATCGGGTAAAGGTAAGACAGTATGAATCGATAAAAACTCAAAAACGCAGAAATCGAGAAATTACCTTCTGTTTCGTGGATAACTTCAGAAAAACGCAAAAACTCAGATCGTCTGCTCTGATACCACTTGTAGGTCCCAGATAATCAGGTAATCGTATGAATGTATGCATGAACACGAAGAACACTTCTAATATTTATGAAGATCCGAAGTCGGATATCTAACTTGTATTGAATATTGGTTACAATGATATTATCTAATATGCTCTCTCTAGAATGATATGTAACGTTCTATTTAGTTGCTAGCCCTAACCCTCTATTTATATGTATAGGAAATACGGTATAAGGAAACTAGGAGATTAAGGCATTATATACTTGCCTTATTTACAAAAAGGAATGTTTCCTTATATTTAAACATTAAACATTTCCTAAATAATGACTTTGATGACTTTGCACTTTGACCCTTCATGTCTTCAATATTTGTGATCTCGGATACAATCTTTTCAGACCTAACAATCTCCCCCTTTGTATTCGAGATTACACTTCAGTAAATCAGCACTTTTGAAGACGATGAAATTTTGTCAACAAATCACTATCTTGAATTCTTTTGCTCCCCCTACGAATATGATCACTTGATAAGCTCCATAGCTCCCCCTTAACATTAGCATGAAAAGAAAATCGAAGGAGCCGCGATGTCGTAGGGTATAAAACTTGTCGGGTCAAAAAGCATGTCGGGTTAGGTGATGTCGATGAAAAAAAATCTCGGGCCAAGTAGATTCGACAAAAATTGATGTCGGGCCAAGATGAGTCGATGAAAATTTATGTCAGGTCTTAAGTACTCGATAAGTCTTCAACGCAAAATGAGCTCGGGTCAAGTTGAATCGATGAAAATTTATGTCGGGTCTTAAGCACTCGATAAGTCTTCAACTTTATCTTCAGCAGTCGACAAAATCATTTTACTTCAAAAATCAAGTAAGGAAACTCGACAAAAATCAGTATTCAACAAATCAACATTTGTCATCTTCCTTTTCTCATGTCGTGTCTTTGATATACAATCTCTTCCCCTCAGAATGATAAGGAGAATCCGAATCATTATGAACAATCAAAGACAATAAGTGCGAATATGATCAAGTGAAAATATGGAATATCGGGTAATGGGCTAACAGACAGAAGCACATGTAGCAACTGTTATCACCTAATCAAAAATAAATTTAATTAAGTGGCCTATATTCAGTGTTGGCAGCGGGTTGGCACTACTAGGACTTCCAGTTATCACAGAAGTAAGTTATAAAAACTAACTTCTCAAACTGTTCTGGCATAAACACAAAGATATGCAATGTGAATCACAAAGACTCGTGCAATGTGTAGAAAGAATTTATGCATTAAATGCTAATTTTAAGGCTCAAAATGTGAAAATACATTTCACAGACTCAATGTGCATTGAATGTGAAGTTCGGAGACCGGAGGTGTGTCTTCCTTTTTCAATATCTTAATCTTCCGAGTGAAGAAAAGATAGCAGATATGCTCATTCTCCGTGATATATGAAACAAATATCTTTTGTGAGATACTTGAGTAGTTGGGTGGGGTGACACGAGTTATCGACATTGGGTACATGTCTAGTTCAATATTCATCTCCAAAGAATCGAGAATGAATAGATTATGTGGCTACCCGGATAACTGTTTAGGTTTGCTAAAGACCAAATATTTTCTTTTAAGTCTTGTCACACTCTCACATTTTTATATTAAACGCACATGTACTCAATTTTATCTCAATCACACCCTTTCAAAATACATCTAACCTAGGGATGTGTTTCATGGGTAGGTCCTTCCGGCTATGGATTGACCATTGAAACTTCTATTCCTAACGCACAAAGAGTTTGAAATATTGAAGTCTGAGTTCTGAACTGATGTATTCAGAAGTCATAATGTACATAAAAAAAACGGGTTAAGAGCAGGTCCAAAGCTGAGCTAATTATTAAAGAATGGTAAAATGTGATACTCCCCCTCAAATGTAGCATAACCTTTTGAAAGATTGTCATGTGATGTGAATATTCAGAATTTAGCACACACATGACGTACCTATAAAAACAGATTAAAAAGATTTTGGTACCTAAACTTTGTTGGGTCCTCGGAGGTTAGCTTTTGATGCAATAAATGGGGAAGTGGGGATACTGTATGTACCATACCATTTATGATCAAGCCTTTGATTGACATAATGAGAGTTGTAAGAAGAAAGCATGTTAGGAAAACAACCATAATCATAAGAGAAAGAATTTAATTGCATAAAGTCATTGACACCCAATTCGAGCAACAAATTTTATTCCGAGAAAAATGAATTAAATGTTTAACAGAACGAATCGTGCAAGGAAATTGAAAATTTCGATTGGTTCTTTTAACATTAGGAAATTTTGAATAATAAGAGTTGTCGTTTTTGCAAGATGATGACTTCTGAGCAATTTTGTTTTTTCGACCCAAACTTGCTTTAAAGTTCGAAAAGCTGAACCACGTTTAGCATTTTTCACATAATGAGAATTGATGGGTTTGGAAAAGTGAGTTTGATCCTTTTGGTTAGAATGAGTGTAATGCATTTGACTTGTGGAGCACTCATTCGAATCCGTTGGAAGTAAAACTGATTCGATTGTCTTTTTGCCTTTGTCCAAAAACTCCGTATGATTTGGAAGTGTAGGATTGAAGTCAAAATCGGCATTTATGTCATCTAACTATTCCGTGGATTTAAGGACTGATGAGGAATCAGCGTACTCGTCAAAACGAGGCATTTCCTCAAGAAAGTCTAAGTCATCATCAATTTGGTCGAAAGAATGGGAACATTTTTGTTTAGGAGGAATATAGTTTGGATCTAAATTAAACAATTCCTCGCAATCATCTAAGTAATTGCTAACGAAAGCTTTACACGAAGAAATATTGGAAATATAATCATTTTCGTGATTGTTGTTTAAATGTAAAGCCTCGTTTTCCAATTTCTGAATTTTTAAAATAAATACCTCTTTTTCCTTTTCTGACGAAGAACGTTCATGTTCCAACACTTTTTCAAGTTGAATAATTTTCTTTTCTAAGAATAAAGTGGGAATGTAGGGTTTATTTTCAGGAATTTTAGTTTGAAGTTCTTCGTCAGTATAAGAAGGAAAATAATCATTTGGAAGAGTTGCTTCTGAAGATTCCTTTTCTACTATTTGAGGATAGCAGAAAGGAACTTGATGAAAATCTTTGTTTTTCCTGTTCAAATCTTCCCTTTCTTCGACGTTGGAATCAGACTTCATAAATTGAATTTTGTAATCCGGACCAAGGTTCAGATATTCAAATTTATAGAGAGTCGGAGTATTGTAGATGGCCTTTTCTAAATGTTTCGGATTATCAAATCCTAATCCAGCTTTAGAACATAAATCTTTTGGAGCGTTTAAATGAATTGCGTGCTTAGTTTGACCAAGTTTGTACAGCTTTAGTTCCAAATCTTTGAGTTTATCTAATAGATCTTGTCTTTGAAAACTGACAAAGTCAAACTTTGATGAAAATTTGGCAGTCTCATTCCAAGATGCATGAAGTTGAAGTGTGAGATCAGATATTTGTTGTCTAAAAAGATCATTTTCTTCTTTTAAAACCATTTTCTCCGTTTCGAGATTGTGCGCTATACTTTTAGAATTGACAAGGTCGGTTTGCATAAGAAGCAATTGATTATGATTATTTTCTAAGCGTGCTTCTAAGTTGGAAACCAAGAGTTTCTCGGTTTTCAATTTAGATTGAAGTTCTTGCAATTTTATCATCATGTCATTCATTTGAATCATAAAGTGATCATAGTCCGAAAGACTTACCTCGAGGGGTTTTGTGTCTGAACCAATGGCCATAGCTTCGCGAGTGGTCATTGTACTTGGCTTGATGATCTCGATCAGTGAGTTTTTGAAATTTTCTGAGTTATTTTTGTAAAACAGAAAGTTTTCTTGATACAAAAGGGATCGACAAAAACTTTTATCGGGTGAAGCTTAGTTGACAAGAGTTTTTGTCGGGTGTTTAAGGCTCGATAAAATTTATTGTCGGGTATAGGGGACTCGATAAACCTTCTAAGGAAAAATTGATTCGATAAAAAAGAGGTTATCGATTACAAAGGACTCGATAACCAAGAGTTTCTCGATCGATTAAGATTTGACAAAAAAAAATTTGATTCGATAAAAACTGAATAGATAAAAAATTTATATCGATTCCAGATGACTCGATAAAATAAATTTTGTCGATTAGCAAGGGCTTGATAAAAATTCAAAGATACTTAATCCGAATTTTCTTTAACCAATAAACCAGAAAACAAGAACAAAGGGTTCTTGACTAAAAAGAACAAGTCTTTTTATTGACAAGAATGTCTAAGTTCTCGAGTTTCTTATTTGTTCAGTCAAGAAAAGAAAAATCAACAATTACTAGAGTTTATGATTTTTACTAGAGAATTCTTTAGTAAGAAAAGCTGCAATAGTCACTAGTTCCTGAGTTTTCTTATGTAAAGAGTTTCAAAAGTAATCAAAATAAACTAAAATAATTTTAATTAAAACAGATTAAATAGTTTGAATAGAAATCAAGGATATCTTAAGTTGAATCGACAAAAAAATTTAAACTAATGAAGAATGAATCGATAAAAATCGATCTTAAAAAATTATGAATTTTTATCGGGTAAAGCATAATCGAGAAACAGTCAAATGAATGAAGTAAGAATCGAGAAAAGACAGATCTTAAATATTATGAGTTTTTATCGGGTAAAGGTAAGACAGTATGAATCGATAAAAACTCAAAAACGCAGAAATCGAGAAATTACCTTCTGTTTCGTGGATAAATTCAGAAAAACGCAAAGACTCATATCGTCTGCTCTGATACCACTTGTAGGTCCCAGATAATCAGGTAATCGTATGAATGTATGCATGAACACGAAGAACACTTCTAATATTTATGAAGATCCGAAGTCGGATATCTAACTTGTATTGAATATTGGTTACAATGATATTATCTAATATGCTCTCTCTAGAATGATATGAATTAACGTTCTATTTAGTTGATAGCCCTAACCCTCTATTTATATGTATAGGAAATAGGGTATAAGGAAACTAGGAGATTAAGGCATTATATACTTGCCTTATTTTCAAAAGGGAATGTTTCCTTATATTTAAACATTAAACATTTCCTAAATAATGACTTTGATGACTTTGCACTTTGACCCTTCATGTCTTCAATATTTGTGATCTCGGATACAATCTTTTCAGACCTAACAAAGATGCAAATTAGACAGGAAGAGAACCTTTGGAAGTTCTCAATTTCTGGGAAATAGACTAATCAGTTGGTTGTCTAAGAAGCAAAACTGTGTGTCAACTTCCACAGTTGAAGCAGAATATGTTGCTGCTGCTAGTTGTTGTTCACAAGTAATCTGGATGAAGACTCAACTCAGAGAATATGGCCTTGTGTATGATAAAATTCTCATCCTGTGTGATTCAGAGAGTGCAATAGCCATCACAGAAAATCCAGTGCAACATTCAAAGAACAAACACATTGAAGTCAGGTATCATTTCATAAAGGATCATGTGGAAAAAGACATAATAGAAATGTACTTTGTTTCCACTGATTACCAACTTGCTGATATCTTTACAAAAGATTTGGATGAAAATAGGTTCAACTTTTTGATCAGCAAGTTGGGCATGCTTAATATGTGATAAACGTCTAGAATCTGTTGTTAAAATAGTTCTTCTGTATCGTTTCTTTAAGCATATCTTTAGTCAAAACCATCTTTCTGTCATCTTTTGAACTCACTTTATCGTCACAAGCATACCAAAACTTCTGGATACACTAACGATGTCTCTGCACCTCAAAATGTACACTTTTCACGATTTTCGGATCCAAGCATAGTTTGAGGGGGAGCAGATAATACATGCACGAGTTAAGGGAGAGCAAACATTAATGCATACTTCAAGGGGGAGAAATTAAAAAAAAAGAGGACAAACATCCATAACCTATGGTCTAACTCTTGCCATCAAGGTTATCCAGAAGTCTCTGGTATGTCTATCGATCTTTCTGGTTTACAAATTTTGCAAGTCGAATTGCCATTCAGAACTTATGTATTGCCTATTGCACTCTAGGTTATACAAAAGCCTCTGGGTTGTCTTGGAATCCTGCTGAATGATTATTTCTTTGAAAATTATACATGACACTCTCTTCTGTACTAGCTCTTGCCGTCAAAGTTATACAAAAGCTTCTAACATGTCTATAATTTTCTCTGTAAAGTTATTTACATTTGTTCAAACTTTCAATTGGTTCCAAAACGTTTTCACTTGACCAGATGATTGATTTTAAAGTTTTCATAAGTTCCAAAATCTTCCGGAACAAATCACAACTGAAATACTGCTTCTGCACACTTTTCAAAAGTATCATAGTCATTCAGAACTTCTGAACTAACTCTTGTCTCCAAGGTCATACAGAAGCCTCTGGCATGTCTATGATATTTTCTGTAAAGACATACTTTCTAAGAATATAATTAGTTATAACCTCTGAATAACTCTTGCCGCTAAGGTTATACAGTTGTTTCTTTCCTACTTATTTTTCTTTTGAAATATGTTCTTCAGAAAATCTCTTTCTGGTCTCAAAACAATTTTCATTAGACTAGAAAGATTGATTTTCAAATAATTTATGGGATACTCTTACTAACGTTTCAATGGTGAGAACTCGACGATAGCAGCTGTCATACACGCCTAGAGCTCGAAACAGTTTTGACACAGCCACGTGTCCAAATCTTACACGATCCAAATATGAACCCTCAGACACGCGTCCAAACCCTATGGTCCGCATGCTTAAACGTTTCTAGCCCACGTCACCTTAGACGATTCATTTCCAAATCACTCGAGTACATTTCTTTACCCCGATTATTTAAACTCCAATCACCACCTTGTTTTCACTTTTCACCATCTCTATTCTCCAAACTCCTTGCGCTCCAAGAAACCACCATTAGAGTATACGTGCAACTTCCAAAATCCTAACTATTGAATGGCTGCTATAAACGAAATTCCTGCACAAGTGCATGATGTAGGAGATCAAATGGTTGATTCAACTGCTGAAAATACACCATTGGTGTTCCTACAAAACAATCAAAAAAACTTTCAAATACTGCTCAATCCCTTAACCTACAATGAAGACTATCGAATCATGATAGAATTTCTTCGAAATCACATTCTGAACGAATCCCTAACCATCTCAAACCCAAATGTTCCTGAGCAATTTGTTCAAGAAGTCTGGAAATCCATGTACATCAAGAATGATTTTATCCTTACTGGAACCTTCAATCTTCCAAACGACGAAGAACATGTTGTAGAAGTGCTGATACCTCGGAAAAAGATTGCTAGAATCTTCCATTTTCTTGACCCACAAACCCTGCTCATCGATTCACTTGAGCCAAACCCTATATCTGATGTTATGGTTACGTTTCTGAAATTTCTAGGGTACAACCAAGACATAATTAGGGTCTCTGAGTTTAAGAGACAATACTTACCTCCTATGTGGAATGTTCTTGTTTCCATCTTGAACAAGAGTCTCACTTGCAAGTTCGGCTCAATGGATCAAGCCAATACTAATATTGTTAGGTCTGAAATTATTGTATCCGAGATGACAACTATTGAAGACATGAAGGACCAAAAGTGCAAAGTCAGCAAAGTCAATAATTAGGAAGGTTTAATATAAGGAAACGTTGCTTTATTGTAAATAAGGCAAGTGTATAATGCCTTATCTCATAGTTTCCTTATTACGATAATTGTTCTACATATAAATAGAGGGTTAGGGTCATTCTTTAGGAGTGCGCAAGATTATCTATTAAGAAGAGATTAGAGTTAATGTAAGTCAATTACTAGAGAGCCTAAATTCTGTCAAATCATATTGTAACCGTACAAGTGAGATATCCGACTACGAAACTTCTTTAATCTTTGTGTTCTTATTGCATTATTCTTCATAATCATTGTGATTGCATAATCTGGGATCTACAAATATAATCACGATGATGTACGGAATGTTCTTCAACAGACCTCTGGATTTTACGGATCTCCTGTTTAGAGAAATTTACATTGCCGTTCATATAAATGTCCTTCTCCAACTAAAGGACAAACCACTCCCAGCACTGATGTTCCCAAGATTTCTAGGTCTATTCATCCAAGGAGCAATCTCTAAAAGGAAAATCCCATGTGTTCAACCCTTCTGCAAAATCCATGTCATAAAAAATCATCGTACAACAATTCACAAGGATGGCTATAGGAAAGCTCGTGAACTCTCTAGGTATATGCTTAATCTTATATCTTCCAACTCTCCTACTCTCCAAAACTATAGGGACTTTATGGTAATCTCAGAACATAGACCACCTACCCAGAGTATTTAGAATCCAGAATAAATAGTGAGGAATTGAGTGAGCATGAGGTTGAAAATTAATGAGAGTGACAACCAGATTGCTTCTACCCAAGCCGAGAGATTTCAGCCGAGTCTACCCAGAGCATCCACATCTGCTAGGTTTGACGCCAACAAATGAAGGGATCCTTGAAAGATCAAATGAGAGATT
The DNA here is from genome assembly GCA_036898165.1 of Silybum marianum. Taxonomy (NCBI): domain Eukaryota; kingdom Viridiplantae; phylum Streptophyta; class Magnoliopsida; order Asterales; family Asteraceae; genus Silybum; species Silybum marianum. The sequence goes on along the minus strand of CM072540.1, from coordinate 3,986,257 downwards.
CAAGCATTTGCTGATCAAATGAAGGGATCCTTGAATGATCTAAAACTTACAATTCAATAAACAAAGGCAAATTTGAATGGAGAGCTCACTTGAGTAAACTTTTCTCTATGCAACATACGAGCCACACAGTCAGATCATACCAAAAAAACTTGCTCAGTTTCAGAATTTTTTGATCTCTTTAAATGATGCCCACATAGATCTAGCAATCGAAAAATTACAGAAGTTGGAGAATGATATTAAAGCCAACACATAAGCCATCTCAAAGCTTCCTTATGAACTCCCAACTCCAATTAATGTCGTTACTACAGAAGAATTTTATGCCTTCGCTGCAGACATGAAGAAGTTGTTGGATGCAGTTGTCCTTTAAGAAGGCTCTACCTTATCTGTCTGATAACAAAGGCTGACTTGGCAAGTTTCCAGAAAGCAATGCTGGAAAAATTCAATGATGTGAATGCAGGTTTGTTTCAAAGATCAACTCTACACCTACAACTGAACTTACTCAGAAGGTATCTGCCTTGGATACTTCTGTAAATACACTAACAACTGTTATGCAATCCATCTCTGAGCATCATGCTCCAATTGATGTAACTCCATTAGCAATGCGTCCTTTAACATCAAATCCAGAGGTTGCTAATTTCATTCTTGGTCTTGAATGAAACAAAAGACAACCAATATCTATTCCAAGAAGACCAAGAAACACCTCCACACGACCAAGAGCTCATGGTCAGGGATCCTCCTCTACTCCTAATGTTCAAACAGAAACCACTTCTGCTCCAAAATAAAACGTACCAGAAGTCCCAATCTCTTATGTCATTCAAGAAGCCACTCCTTTCTTTGAAGCAATCATCTTAGAAGGTCTCAATTCTGAAGCTCTTGCCTCTGCACCTCAAGAATCTGATCAACAACCTCCAAAGGAAACAATCCCTGAAGCTCAAACTGCAAAAGAATCACGATTGAGATCTCTTACAAACTCTGAAATAATTTTAAGGAACATGGTTGCTCGAAGGAATATGGATCCAGTGCATATTGAAAGAATTGCTCCTTCTCAAACATCTGCAACCAGAGAAATATACTTCAGCAACTGATATGTTGAAAGAAATGAAAGAATGCTCTAGTATTACCCGATGTCACTAAAGACTCAAATGCAAGTGCTTAAGCAAAGGCCATATTTACAAGGTTTAGCAGGAAAGAAGTGTTGTCTTTGCCTCATCACCAATTAGAAGAATAACATGAATCAAAACAAACTACTTTGAAGATACAAACATTCTGTACACTGCGTATCAAGTAGTAAGAGTAAATGGCCAAACCTATTATTTTTGTGATAATGTTTTATTATCATTGAATCCTTCAGATATGATACCTCTTGGGAGGCATATGAAGCAAAAAAATACTTAAGTTCGAATGACAAGATTGCCTACTGTAGGATCCTAAGCTGCATGGAAGCATTTGTCAACTACAGAGCTAAAGTTGACTTTCAGATTGGTTTTGAAAGAGGTGTGGACCGACTAAGTATCATGGCTCCAAATGAAGAATTAAAATAAACTGAAGCAAAGAGAATTGGTGATATTGTACTAGAACCAGAAGAAGGGATTGTATTGAGAGGACCTTCAAAGAAAAGATTCTTCAAAATTAAAGAGGCGTTCAAATATTCAGAGGCGATGTTGGATGTCATCAGAGGGTTGATAGTTGCAAAGAAGGATGACGTTAACGTTAACATCAGAAGGGCAGCATATGATATGGAAAGACACATAGAAGGAGTAATCAAGCTAAGGGAGATTACCAATTAGTTCTACAAAGTTATCAGTGGGCATCCACAAGGTCCTTTTTAAAGTCATTACATGTATTTTAATTTCTGTAATGTAATGAATTTTATTTTACTTTGTTCTGTCTTTATCATTAGCCATTTTTCTGATTTCATACTTAAAGGGAGATTGTTAGACTTTATTTGTATGTAAAAGTATGGATCAGAACACATCTTGAAGAACAAGGTAAACTCTCCAAAAGCAAGCACTTCCAGAAGATAGCCACTACAGAAGTGTAGTTCAGAAGTTTCAATGACGATCCAGAAGATTGAATATCTTCTGGATTACTTAAGGAATTACACATATGCTTAAATGACGTGGCAAGTCATGTCTTCCGTGTGTATCTGAATTTGTTAGAGGACTTTCTTATGTGTCAATACATGATAGGCTAGCTGATTGACTTTTCATTTGTAATAGTATAAATAGAGAGAGCCATCACTGTATTGAGTATCGATTGTCTAGGAGAGAACTTGAGAAATTAACCTGTATTTCCAATATTGTAATCTTTGGCATCTTGAGTGAAATACAGACTATTGTTTAATTCATATCGTTATTCTCTTTCATTACAGTTTATATTCTAGTTTGATTGTTAATCGTATTTCCTTTTGCTTACTTTTTATTTTACATTCATAATCAACATTATTTGAGTATAAATGGGGATCTGGATTCCAACAATCTCTTTCAACTTTAGGAAGATGTTATATGATGAAATGGTGGGACAAGTATTATAATGATAGATCTAGTGTTAAAGCTGTCAAATAATTCTATAAGAAGTTGCAATCTTCTCCATCTCTAGTACAATCTTCTCCATCATCTCCGGTTTAATCTCCTCCAACTACCTCTTCGCCTTCGGATAATTCAAATAAATATTTCTCTACATACCTCTTCGCTTTCAGAGGATTTTGATCCTCAAGATCCTTATGATGATTTTTAAGGATAAAATTATTATCAATGAGTGAGTGATTATTATCAATGTGAAATATAAGTTTGTGCGACTATTATCAACGTGAGTGTTTAAACACTCTATACGTGTGTTTATTATCAATATTTGAGGTAATTATATTATCAATTTATGAGTGAAATTGTGTAAGTGGTATTGTTATCGATGTTGTGTTTTTATTATCAATGTGTGAGTATACACTGAGGCTGTGTTATTATTATCAATGTGTGAGTAAACACTGCGAATGTGTTATTATCAATGTGTGAGTAAACACCGGGTATAATCTCTTTTAGAGATTTTTTATTATAAGTTGTGTTTAAATCTTTATTATCAAAACTTTATTATAATGACAAGCTGTGAAGCACTGGTGGCATCAGTCCACTTTTGCAATGATCGAGAAAGGATTCTCAATTATGCTAGAAGACAAAGCACGACAGGCAGTCAAACGTAGTGTTATCTAATCAACTTATCAAAAGCAGTATTTTCAAGATGGTACGACACAACCAATAAAAGAAGATTATTGAAGATTCTCCCATATCAGTTATCGACAAATTGTAACAGTTGAAGTGACAAAAGTATTATCACAGTGACTAAAGATTCCAAGAAATTATGAAGACCAATAATTCAAGGATGCATACCGGCTAATTCTAAGGAAGAGATCAAGTCTATAGCACCTCTATATAAAGAGGCGAGCATTCTAAAGTTTCTAATGAAAAATTATAATCTCTACTTCCCGATGTTCCAAGTCTCTAGATCTTCAACTCATATTCTCTCCTATTGTCAATTCTTCTTCTTCTACCGATGGTAATTCTTCATCTTCAATTATAAATCAAGAACGTATTATTTCTTAAATTTTGATATTTATCATGTCTACCTTTTTTTTGTCATGTTTACGTTTTTTAATTTTACAACTACTTGTCATCTATTATCATTTTACTTATACTCACACTCCAATATACTTATGATCTAGCTAATTAACTACTTATAATCAATTAACCAACGGCCCTAGACCAAGGCCAAACACATTATTCAATTATTCTTTGATGGTTCCATCCTCGGTGAAGATGAACAATTCTCCATCTAAAACTCCTTCACCGCCTTCTTATTCTAAAGTAACTGGGTCATCTCCCTTTTATTCTAAAAAGGTTGATTCCACTTCCCGTTCTCAACTAGAATCACCTTTTTCTCAATATATTATCAACCCTCATGAACATTTTGTCAAAGTTCTTGAACCCATGGAAACAAAAATGGTCACTTCTCATAATCATGGAACCCTTATCAATTTTATTTATCCAAAGAATTGTCATTTTTTTGACAGTGACGAACGAAAAACCCGAGATTTTTATCAAGCTATTCTAATTGATACCGAGTCAATTGTAAAACAACATAACTATTGTCCAAAAGATCCTTCCATGCTCGCTTATAGTAAGGTTAAGCTTAGAAAGGTCTTTACTTTAGAAGATTGGAATCAACAAGCATGGAGCTGTAGCTAATACCCGAGGCATAAAAGAATCATTTTCCACGGGATCCCGAAACCACCAGCGACCCCCTAAAACTTTTCTTTTAAGAAATTTTGACAATACTTGGTTCTTTTGTTTTGATCCAAATTTTCCACTTTGCATCCGACATGGTTTGTCAATTGGTTCAAATACATGAGAGTTATTCTTGATGCTTTTCCCCCTTCTGTTCTAGAAGGTTATTATAAATTCAAGACCTATTTTTCCACTAATTCTAATTCACCCATCGAGCTTGGTCTTTAATTCTCAATTACGTTTAGGATTCCATGGATTATGACTTGGACTTATAATCATAAACCACAGGAAGGAACACCTGCTTCAACATTAGTGAGACGTTACAATAAAAAATGGTGGAATAAGTATTCTATGATAGAGCCAATATTAAAGATGTTGAAATTTTTTACAAAAAGATGATATGCCCTCCATCACCGGTGCAATCTTCTCCATCTCCGGTGTATGAAAATTATCAAGAAGAAGACAAGGTCCTAATTTCTAGGATCCAAGCCTGCTCATCTCCGGCAGAGATAGCAAAGATTATCAACGAAATAAAGAATTCTCCACCTACCTCTACACCTTCTAAGAATTTTTAGCTATTTGAAGATTTTCAACATCCTTATGATGCTTTTTAAAGATTAAATTATTATCAATGAGTGAGTGATTATTTTCAATGTGAGAATAAAGTTTACATGATTATTATCAATGTGAGTGTTTAAACACTCTATATGTGTGATTATTATCAATATTTGAGGTAATTATTATCAATCTATGAGTGAAATTGTGTAAGTGGTATTATTATCAATGTGTGAGTATACAATGAGTAAGTGGTATTATTATCAATGTGTGAGTATACAATGAGTAAGTGGTATTATTATCAATGTGTGAGTATACACTGAGTATGTGGTATTATTATCAATGTGTGAGTATACACTGAGTTTGTGTTATTATTATCAATATGTGAGTAAAAAGTTTGAATGTGTTATTATTATCAATGCCTGAGTAAACACTGAGTTTGTGTTGTTATCAATGTGTGAGTAAACACTGGGTATAATCTCATTTAGAGATTTTCTATTATAAGTTGTCTTTAAATCTTTATTATCAAAGCTTGATTATAATGACAAGTTGTGAAGCAATGGTCGCATCAGTCCACTTTAGCAACGATCAAGAAAGGATTCTCAATTATGCTAGAAGATGATGCACGACAGGCAGTCTAGCGCAGTGTTATCAAGTCAACTTATCAAAAGCAGTATTTTCACGATGGTACGACACAATCGTCAAAAGAAGCTAATTCAAGATTATCCGATATCTGTTATTGAAAAAATCGTAACAGTTGAAGTGACAAAAGTATTGTTAGAATGTCTGAAGATTCGAAGAAATTATGAAGACCAAAAATTCAAGGATGCACACCGGCCAATTCTAATGAAGAGATCAAGTCTATACCACCTCTATATAAAGAATCGAGCATTCTTAATACAGAAATATATAATCAAAAAGGTATTATTTTTAAATTTTTGATATTTATCATGTTTACATTTTTATATCATGTTTACGTTTTTTAATTTTTCAATTACTTGTGTAACACCCCGTCCCGCGTGAACATATAATAATAATAATTTAAACAATGATTATGAGATAAATAATCCAAAAGGAATTCATAACGATAAATGATTTTTCAAAGGAAAATCAAGTCAAATAAACGACCCAAAGGGATGCCAAGTCAAGCAACTAAATATCAAATCAAACGACTGGCCCGAAGGCATATCAAGGGTTCGAAGACATATCAAGGGTCCAAAGACCAAACTACATCAAAAGATGCATCATTCCCGAAGGATGATCAGTCCATTCAGGCATAGCTGAGGAAAGGGGTGGGGCACACACAATCAATCCTCTCCGTAGATTTAACGATGGCCTCAACATAAGTTAACTATGATCGATCCATATGCCCTCCATTTGACCGGTACCTGGTCAAGCCCGCTTTTAAGGACTATACACAGGAGGACGCCATGATCGTGTAGTCATCATGGATACATCTCAATATAGGTGCCCTCAATATTGAGTCTGACACAAGAAAGGCTCACACCACAAATGTGATCCAACAAATCAAGAGATTAAGTGGTTCCATGTTCCAAACCAGAGTTCAAGTCATAGTTCAAAAGAAACAGAAGTTTAATAGCATTTAACTAGCATAATGAGAAATAGAAGGCAATGTATTCAGAGTTCATCATAAAGTATTCCAGATTAGGAAGCCTTATGCAAATGGCTATCCCCGTGTCAAGTGAGATATGAATCCGTACCTGGATAGATATGGTGGAATACAAGGGCCGAATTCCTTTAGTGTTAATCAAAGTCACCTTTGGACTTTAAAGTTCCGATCTTGAAAATCTTCAAATAAACAATGATTTCTAAGTTTCACTTAGATTCTAAGTTAGAAATTCTTGAATGAGAGATTCTATATTTATAGGGTTAAGTGGATAAGAGAATCTTGATTTGTCGTGCTTGCATTGTCGTGCTTCTTGATTTGTCGTGCTTGCATTTCGTGCTTCTTGATTTGTCGTGCTTGCATTGTCGTGCTTCTTGATTTGTCGTTCTTGCATTGTCGTGCTTCTTGATTTGTCGTGCTTGCATTGTCGTGCTTCTTGATTTGTGGTGCTTCTAGATTTGTCGTGCTTGCGTTGTCGTGCTTATGATTTTTCGTGCTTCTTGATTTGTTCTTAACCCCTATAGTTTCGCAACCTTGCGCCCTTGTTAGACCTCATTTTAGAAGAAGTATGAATCAGAATTATGCAAGTACATACGCATCTGATGACTTGCAGACACATCCTCCGTGTGTAACTAAGGTAGTTATTCACTTGCTTACGTGTCAAGTTGTAATAGGCTATATAGTTGACTTTCATTATTGTAATCGTATAAATATCTCAATCACTGTTTGTAATAGTGTGATTCGAAATATACAGATTTGAGAGCTAAATTGTGCGCACTGTTGATTATCATTCAAAGCAATTCAATACGAATTACAATTGTTCTTCAATTCTGTTCTTACTAATCTTACTGTTTATCGTAGATCTGTTTGCTTCCACTCATATTTACTTATTTGATCTATCGATTAAGTGTTAGAAATGGATCTGGGTTCCAACAATTGGTATCAGAGCCTGATAATCAATCTATTGATTATTAGATCTCTTCCATTTGGAGAAATACCTTTTCTATTACAGTATTTTTCAGTTTTAAGCTCCTGTTCTTCATTCTACCCTGTTTTACGAGATTTTGTTAATTTCATTACAATTTTCTCTAAATCTGTCGTAATTTTTACTTAAATCTGAGATTAGTAAGAATATTGTCTTATTTCAATCAATTTGAAATTTATTTGCTGCAAATTTCAACAAATCTTCAGTAATTTTCAAATCTCTGTTTCTGGTAATATGGCGAATTCTAATCTGAATGTCGTATATACTTTTGGTTTTCTGACCAAACCTCCTACTCTAATACGTGATGAATATCCACAATGGAAGATCCGTATGATCAACTTCTATGAAGGATTAGACGTTGAACTGTATCCTATTGTTCAAAATGGTCCGTTCGTTCCAATGACAACTATTCCTAGGGTTCACCTTACCGGTTATTCTTGATGAGGTCCCTGCAAGGCATGTTCCAAAATCAAGGGATAGTTGGACTGATGCAGAGAAGGCAAAGGTGGAATTGTCCAGAAAGGCAAAAAGTCTCTTAATCATGGCAATTGCAAATGAGATTTTTCAATCTCTAGATTCCTGTGATAGTGCCAAAGAGCTATGGGATCAACTGTAAAACATTCTGGAAGGAGGTGAAAAAATGAAGAAAAACAGAATAGCTCAAGCTCTGAATGAATATAACAGTTTCCAGGCCATTCCTGAAGAATCTCTGGAACAGACTTTTCATAGATTTAACACTCTGATAAATCTATATAAAAGATATGACATCATCAGATCCAAATAAGACGATAATGTCGTATTTCTCAAACGATTAAATCCTGAATGGTCAAATCTCTCGATGTTTGTGCAAGCCAATCAGGATCTGGAACAATGGTCCCTACAAGCTCCCTAATATTTCCCTCTTGTAATGAACAATGGTCACTTTCTCTTCTTGAATGGTCAAATCTCTCGATGTTTTTGGTACTTTACAAGATCACGAGAAAGTGGTCGTTGAGAAGAAAATCACTATCAGTGGACCTCTGGCTCTAATTTTTGAAACCATAGGATCAGTCAGAAGAAGTAAGGAAGTCGAGAAGAAAGGAAAAAGTAAGGCTCTCATGTCAGAAGCAACTCCAGTGGATGATTCTGACGTGGAGTTGATTCTGACTCTGATGATGAAATCAAAGCTTTTGCTGATTCACTAGCACTTATTACCAAACAATTCACAAAGAGGTTTGGTAATAGATCTTTCCAAGGAAGCAAAAGGATTGATCGACCTACTCCTAGTTATGCACCTCGTCAATAAATATAGAGATCTGAGAAGACCGAGGCAGAGAAGAAGGAAGAAGAGTTGAAGAAAAAGAAGGATATGTGCTATAGATGTGGCAAGCCAGGGCACTATTCAAAGGATTGTAGAGGAACTCTGAACAAAGACAAAATGTACTACAAGAATAAATACAAGTATAATGTCGATGAAAGAGCTCACTTTGCAGAAAAAGAAAACTGGCTAGGAGATGAGTCAAGTGGTGATGAAGCCATGTTCTACGGAATGGCCAGAACAAATGAATCAGAAGATCAGCCATCTGAAACACCTGTATGTACTCTCTCTGACACATCTGAACTTGAGAACACCATTTTGAAAATATCTAATAATTTTGAAGAAGTTAAGCAAAAGTTTACAGTTGAAAAGAAACTGCGAAAACAGATTGAAAAAACTCTCTCTGAAACTCAAAGAGAGAGAGAGATTTATAAAAGAGAAATGGATCTTTTAACTGAAGAAAAATTGGAACTCAATGCTGAAAATGAGAAGATTTCCAAAAATTTTAAAAATACAGAAGTTAAGTTCAAGGAAGAGAAATTGAACTTAAACAAACTTTTGGAAAACAATGAAAAGGAGATTAGTGCTAACGAAAGTGACAGATTAAATTATGTTACACTTAAAAACTATTTTCAAAAGGAAAGAGAGTTTTTACATATTGAACTTCAAAAGACAAAGCTACAGATAAAAACATATCTAGATGCTCAGAAAGTTCATGACAAGATAAATACACAAGTAGGAAGATCTAGACTTGGTTTCGAGGATCTGGATCCCTACACGTGTGAGAAAAGAACAACTCTGAAATCTGTTTTCTGTATAGGACAAGAACAGAAGCCTGTGTTTCCAATTTTATATGAACAGTCTATTTTTAAAAAATGAAAAAATGAAAATGGTCGTCATCAACGAAAACTCAAGTTTAAAAACATCGTATATTTTTCTGGAAAAACAAATGTTGATCTGAATAACATTCAAAAGAAAAGCAACATTTTCAAATTTGGCTCAAGCATTCATATGACTTTGAATCCAAAGGCGGATGTATTTATTCTTCACAAGCAGAAGAAGAGCTACGTCTAAGCTTTGAAAAAGATATTCTCTCCACTCTAGATAAATGCTTTAAACTCGAACTTGAAAATGTAGACCTAAATCTTTCTGAATCACACTACTGTTTTGAAATGATTACATATCTATGGGAAAAAGATGATCAAGGTGATGATTTCTTTAACTCAGAAAAATATCTCTCAACTTAGAAAATCAACTACCTTCTGAGTATAAAAAGGTTCCTGAAGTAACTAAGAATCAGGAAGCTTCTTTCCTATTTACTAATGAACCTCTGGAAATCAGAGCCTCTGGTCTGAATAATGAAAAACATCCAAGTGGAATACCCATACTCTCTGTTCCTCCAACAGGACAGAGAAAAACCGGTGTCCATTCATCCAGACTTCATTGGGATGTGTCTTAAGGACAAATCTTGTCTTGAACTTGAGAAAGAAGAAAGTCTTAAAAAGAAATGTTTTGTTCAGCAAAAATCATCACAATCATGTTATCCAAAGTTCACTTATGCTCAAAAAGGCAAATAGAAATCTAATCTTTCTGCTTCTGTTTCAGTCATTCAGAAAACTCCTGAGAAAGTTTATTAGAGGAAATCTCAACAGAAGAACACTTATGATTCTAAGCATAAGTCTAGCCTAGCTAAGAAGTTCAATAGAACTACTGATACTAGTATAGACAAAAATAAGAAGAATTGTAATTATCATTTTTCTAATGAAAATTCAATGCACTCTTTTATGTCTCAGAATTCTGAATATTTTTATTTATTCTTAAAATTAAAGGAATTTTTCTCGAGTCCCTCTGATCGTCATTATGATAATATCTCACACGTCAGGACTAAACAAAAGAAAAACAAACAAACAGCAAATAAAAAGACCAAACCTTTAAATCCTGCTATATCACAGTATGTGCAAGATAAAAAGAGTGAAAAATCTAAAACTAACATTAAAGGACTCATTATGAGATGGGTACCTAAAAAACTCTGACTGTGATTGCAGAAGCAGCGTGTGCACATCTGGTATCTTGACTCTGGATGCTCGAGGCACATGACTGGATCGGAAAACTTACTCTCCCAATTCAAAGACAAATGTGGTAGAGCTGTAACGTTTGGAGACAACAGTAAGGGTCAAATAAAAGGCTATAGTACATTACAAGAGGGAAATATTACCTTATCAAAAGTAGCTCATGTTTCTGGACTGAAACATAACCTGCTGAGTGTAAGTCAACTTTGTGATTCTAAAATACTTGTTGTATTTGATGAAAAGCATTGTTACTTGTTTTCAAAGGCAGGTGAAGAACTCTAGAGAGCAGACAGAAAAGGTAAAGAAACCCTCTGTCTTATCTCCGAAAAGAGCGAAGTTGCATGGTTATGGCATCACAAAATGTCTCACTTAAATTTTGATAACCCTGAGAATTTTGTCTCTACTGATTTGGTAACTGGTCTTCCAGAAGTTCACATTCAAAAAGATCATCTCTGACCTGCATGTGAAATGGGCAAAATAAAACGAGCATCTCATAAAACAAAAAGTGATTATTCCTGTACTAGACCTTTGCAATTGTTACATGTCGGCCTCTGTGGTCCCATAGCAATTCAAAGTTTATCTGGTAAAAAGTATATACTGGTACTTATTGATGAATTTTCCAGGTATACATGGCTTGCATTCGTTAGAAAAAAATCAGAAGTGCCGATTGTATTCCAAAATATGATGACCAGAGTTCAAGTTCTTTTACACCAACAGATTCAGCAGCTAAGAAGTGACAACGGTACTGAGTTCAAGAATGCCAAGCTTGAAGCATACCTTGTTGAAAGTGGAATTACACAGAACTTCTCTGCTATGCGCACTCCTCAACAAAATGATGTAGTAGAACGACGCAACAGAACATTGGTGGAAGCTGCCAGAACGATGCTTGCAGCTTCTGGACTTCCCATCCATTTCTGGGCTGAAGCTGTAACCACTGCGTGTTTTACCCAGAATCATTCTATTATTGTCAAGAGGCATCTCAAAACCTCTTATGAGCTTATTAATAATCGAAAACCCTGTATCAAATTCTTTCACATTTTTGGATGCAGGTGTTTTATTTTAAATGACAGAGAAAAACTTGGCAAGTTTGACAAGAAATCAGATGAAGCTAAAATCTTAGGATACTCTCTAAATTCAAGAGCTTTTAGAGTTTTTAATTTACGAACTAAGACTGTAATGGAAAGCATTAACATCAATTTTGATGATCAAACTCAATTAACTTCTGAGTATTCTACTTCTGAACTTAAACTTAACACAGTAACATCTGATTATCTCTCAGGTACCAGAGAATCTGAAATAGATGCAATCTTTCAAGATTTCATGGGCGAAGAAATATTGTCAGAGCAAAGCCCAACCAATCCATCATTAAGTATTCCTGAAGTTCTTCAGGCTTCTGGAATTACACTTTCTGGTCCTGAATCACCTGCTGAGAGCTCATCCGAACCTTCTGTCTTTCCGGTTTCATCTAATGACTGTCCAGAAGTCACTTCTGTGCCTTCATCTGAAAGGGAAATTGTAGATGATCCTCCTGTTTCCGAACCCCTTCCAGAAGAGGTGCTACCATCCTCTGAAACAGAAGTTCACGCTCAACCAGTATCTCAATCTCGGATGACGAGATGGACTAAGTTACACACCCTAGATCTCATAATTGGTAGTCCCTCTGAAGGTGTTAAGACAAGATCTACTGCTGCAAATGAAGCTTTTTTGTAAATTTTCTTAGCATGATCGAACCAAAACATGTTCATGAAGCCTTGCAAGAACCTAGCTGGGTGAACGCTATGCAAAAAGAACTGCTACAATTTGATCGAAACAAAGTCTGGACTTAGTTCCTTTACCAAAGAACAAAGTAGCTATTGGTACTAAGTGGGTCTTCAGAAACTAGAAAGATGAAGACGGAATAGTGATTAGAAACAAAGCTCGACTGGTGGCTAAGGGGTATTGTCAAGAAGAAGGAATCTATTACGATGAAACCTTTACCCCTGTAGCAAGACTTGAGGCGATACAACTATTTCTGGCTTTCTCTGCATACAAAAACTTTAAAGTCTATCAAATGGATGTTAAATGTGCATTTCTGAATGGGTATCTCAAAGAAGACGTGTATGTCGAACAACCTGTTGGCTTTAAAGATGCTAAACATCCAGAGTATGTCTATCTTCTCGACAAATCTTTATACGTTTTGAAACAAGCACCTAGAGCGTGGTACGAACGCCTATCTACGTTTCTGATCAGTAAAGGTTATGATAAAGGTAAAATCGATACAACTCTGTTCATCAAAAGAGGCAAAAGTATGCTAATTGTTGTCCAAATCTATGTGGTTGACATAATCTTTGGTTCTACTCATCAATCAGAAGTTGATCTGTTTTCTAAATTGATGGAACAAGAATTTGAAATGAGTATGATGGGAGAACTAACGTTCTTTTTAGGACTCCAAGTTAAACAAAATGCCTCTGGCATCATTATAAATCAAGCTAAGTATGTTTCTGACATGCTTAAGAAATTTCATCTTCAAAATTCTTCACCTATGAAAACTCCTATTTCTACCAGCACGAAACTAGGCCCTGAGCCTTCTGGGAACTCAGTGGATGTTACGGGTTATAGAGGTATGATTGGATCACTTCTGTATCTGACTGCTAGTAGACCAGATATTATGTTTGCCACTTGCCTCTGTGCTCGCTATCAAGCGAATCCTAAAGAATCACATTTGGCTGTTGTTAAACGAATTTTTAGATATCTCAAGGGATCTCCATCACCAGGTCTCTGGTATCCAAAAAATTATGGATTTGATTTAATGGCATATACAGATTCTGATCATGCAGGTTGCAAGTTGGATCGAAAAAGTAACTCTGGAAGCTGTCAACTCTTGGGTAACAGACTTGTAAGTTGGACATCCAAGAAGCAGAACTGTGTGTCAACATCAACAGCAGAAGCTGAGTATGTTGCTGCTGCCAATTAGGCGTGTAAAATATGTAATTTTACTTAATTCTTTGATCTTCTTAGAATTCTGTCACAATTACTTATTTCTGTACATATATATGTTTTTGTTTTTTCTTACATTTTTTGTTTCGTACATACCAGAACCGTCCAGAAGCCTCTGGTCACCTCTGATGATTTAATTCAGAGGCACTCAGAAGCCTCTGAACACCTTTGTTCCTCATGGAATAAATCTTACATTTGTGATCCAAGTGACAACAGAAAGGGTGCATATCTTACCATTGCAAGGGGGAGCAGAATGCAATGTTTAAGGGAGAGCAGAATTTTTTTTTCTTGAGGGGGAACAACATGAAATTTTTGAGGGGGAGCCGAATAAAATATCTTACATGTTCAAGGGGAAGCACGTCAAGTCTAACATCTGTTAGTTGTCTTCTGAACCTCTCTTTACTTAACAATTTTCTTTGAATTTGTTTATTCTGACTAACTCTTGTCGTCAAGGTTACAACGACGTTTCATATTCAACTTATATTCTTCTGAAAAGATGTTCTTTGAAATTCGTGGTCAAAAATTGTTTTCTATGACCAGATATTCTCTACCTTCGTATTGTTTTTGAAATTTTCTTTAATAAGCCTATTTTATTTAACTCTTGCCTTCAAGGTTACTTAAAATTTTCTTATTCTATCTTAATTTCTTAAATAAATACTTGGCTTCGAATATTAAACTTTCGTTTAGTGCAAATATGTTTTCTACCCAAATGTCTGATTTTAAATTTTTAAAAGGCATTACTTACTTTAAAATTATTTTTTAATCAACAGTTTATCTGCTTGTTTTAAATTGTAGTTTTCTTTTAATTAATTTCCTTTTAATTTTTTTGAGGAGGGAATACTCAATCGTTTTAGGCGCTAAACCTTTTCACTTGTCAGTATTCCTTTACACGTGTCATTCATTGTGCCATTGCATGATGAAACGTGTGCGCACTTACCTCAGCAAACACGAACCGTTTTTGTTAGTCCCCAAATTAAAACTCTTCCCATTCATAAATCACTCGATTACTCTCTCTCTCTCTCATATATAAACCTCGATTTGGGAATGTTAACAGTACTGTGCTTCATCATCTTCCTCAAGAATCTGAATCCTTCCCAATCGGCGTCTTATTCTCTCCAAAGCATTCTCCATCAATGGCGTCTCCAATTGCAAATCCTAATACCCAAAACGACGACGGTAACTTAGTCACATCAACGAATGATATTGCTCCAGTTGTAAAGATACCATTGAAGCCCAACAATGTTCAGGTTCTTTTCGATCCCAACACTTATCTATCTGATTTCAGGATCATGATTGAGTTCCTGCAAAACCACTCCCTGAACCGAACCCTAACCCTGACAAATCCAAATGTTCCTGAAATTAATGTGCACGAGATTTGGCAAACTATCTTCATCAAGGATGACAATACCTTAATTGGAACCTTTGGACACCCCACTGAACCAGAAACTGCCGTCCAAATCCCAATCACTCGTAAGAAAATAGCAAGGAATTTTCATCTTCCTCAACCCTACATTGAAGCTGAAGGTCAAACTGTTCCCAACCTTGACCTAGAACCTAATCCCACACCAGAAGCTCTACTGGCCTTTATTAGCTTCTTAGGTTATGATGAACAACTCCATACACTATCTGAGTTCAAAAGAATGAAGCTGCCCCCGATGTGGAATGTCCTAGTCTCCATTCTAAATAAGAGCCTCACCTGTAAAATTGGGTCTCTCGACCAAGCCAGTAAGAATGTTCTCACCATCATGTATGGGATGTTTTTAACAGACCTTTGGACTACACGAGCCTTATCTTTCAAGAAATGAAAGCTGCTGTTCAAACCAAAGTTTCCCTCCAGAGCCACGGGATATCACTTCCTGCTTTAATGTTCCCACGCTTTCTATCACTGTTTACCTTTCCATCTATTGGTGCTATCAAAGCTCCCATCCGTTCTGCAAAACCGCTTCAATGAGCTCCCACAAGCCAACAATTGATAACAATGGTTATACTGCATCCAGAGACCTCTCCAGGTACATGCTAGATCTTATTCCTTCAACCTCTCTTACTCTCATATCCTATAAACGCTCTATGATATTCTCAGAACAGAGAGTATCGACCCCAGAGTACTTAGAGCCCAGATTAGGCAGTGAGGGGTCAAGTGAGACTGAGATTGAAAAGAATTTGAGTGAGCATCAGAGAGTTTCTACCCATCCCGACCTCTTAATGCAAGAGGGTACAGAAGATGTCCATCGAGACACATTTGAGCGAATCTCTCCAAGTTCCCCACGGGTACCCACATCTCCTAAGGTAGATGTCTACACATCTACTCTCATTGAAAAAGGACAACCCAGTCCAAACCACCAAGAGCCAAACCGATCAGAGGGAATTCTTTGTTCCTCTGAATCACACACAACAGGGGAATCCACCTCATATTCATCATCCTCTCAATAGGGTGATGATGAAAATATAAGAGTTCCATTGCCCAGAACTCCCCACAACCCACACAGAACGTTGATGTCTTCGTGACCAACGATGTCATAGGGCAACCAGAGGGTACGTCCATGCCCTCTGTTAGTTTAGATGCTGATGAAATCCTATCAGAAGGGTTACAGCCAGAGGATGCACCACTTACCAGGGTCGTTTCCCTTTATAAAGGTAAGCACATTGTGTTCAGCTCCCCATCCTCTGATGATAGTGAAAATGCTGAACCAATCAGAACAACTAAAGAGGTGCCTGTAAATAACAGCCCTCAAAGACAGGTTGGAAGTCCCTCCACACTCAAAGCCAAAACAGGTGTGAAAGAGGGCCTCTGTGAACGCGAGAGACAAGGGGCTCCATGTGTTGGAGATGCACCGGTTACCTCTTCTGAATTTGTCACCACTGCAGCGTTCAAGGCATTTGTTGATCAAATTCAGAGATCTGTGGAAGATCTAAGATTATCCCTAGTTTCTCAACAACAAGTTCTAACAGCCATACAAGCCCACCAAGCAACTCAAACTCAAACATTGGAGGATATCAGAAAGCTTCTCTCTGATAATGCAGAGGCTCAAAGGAATTCTACTGATGCTCATTTCCAGGTTCTGGACGCAGGGATTATATTTAATGCAGAGGCTATCTTTTATCTTCATTCAGAGATACTTATGCCAGAAGTCACAATCTTTGCTGATGAATATGGATCGTTTGTTGCTGACATCCATAAACTTATATAGGCTGTTTTTCCATCAGAAGATGCTTCTGCTTCTTCCTCTTCTCTAGTCAAGAAGTCTGATATGGCACGCTTTCAAAAGGCAATGATTGAACGCGTCAACACTCTAACCTCCAAATATGCATCCAAAACCAACTCCATCAACTTGAATATGGATCAAAAGCTCACAACTCTAGAGACCTCTGTTTCAAATTTATCCTCTCTGGTTAGTGCGTTATCTGCTTCCGTTGAAGACCGGAAGAAAGCCAAAGAAGCTCGGGCATGTAAAAAGGCTGAGTTAAAACGAAAACGATCTGAGGATTAGGATCCTGATTCTCAGAAGGGGGAGAACATGGAAAATCTTAAGAAGATGAAAACTGAAACGGGTCAGCAGATGGAACAAGACAAAGGTAAAGCTTCAACCTCCTCACACCTTCTGCATCTCCTCCCTCTAAACAGACTCCAATGACGCCTACTCCTCTAGCTACTCACAAGGGTCCCTTGCCCAAGGATCCAGAAATTGCCAAACTCATACTTGTGATAATTGGCAACACTAAAACGCAATCTCAATCAGCAAAAACTGAGGCAGCCAAAGTAGAGGCAACTAGAGCAGAGACAACTAGAGCAGAAGCTGCTAGAGCAGAAGAAGCCAGAGAAGAAGCAGCCAGATCTGAGGCAGCCAGAGCCGAGGTAGCTAGAACAGAAGAAGACAGAATAAGATCTGAGGCTGAACAAAAAGCTTAATCTGAAGCAGAAAAAGCTTAATCTGAAGCAGAAAAAGCTAAGGAAGAAGCCATAAAAGCCAAAGCTGAAGCAGAAAAAGCTCTGGCTCAAGCAGAGAAAGAGAGAGAGAAGAAGCTGAAAAAGCTAAAGAAGCCGCTGAAAGGACACATGCTAATTTTGAAGAAACAAAAAGAAGGGAGTCTACAAAATTCAGAGCCTCAAATGAAGAAAAGATGCAAAAGTTGGGAACTCTCGAGTTACCCAATTTAGAAATCAAACACAAGCTCATGTATGTTACCACTGATCAGAAGATATACCTGATGATGCCTAACTTCTCAAATGATTATCAAGTAAGTGATGAGATCAAAGATAAATTCATAACTCACAGGAAACCATGGAAGGAAGCTTATTCTACTATTCCAATCAAAACAATATTATTCAGGCATGCACAATTTGAACAAACACCCATCTGGTATACGATCTACAAGGTTGTCAGAGAACACAACAAACCATCCTACTTTTGTGACAATGATTTATTGTCAATCAACCCTTCTGATCTTATAACTCTAGAGAAGTTTATGAAGACTCAAATCAATAGAGGGAGAGATGATCAAGACAAAGTTGCTTACTTCCGTATCATCGAATGTATAAACTCTTTCATTCGATACAGAAGGCAAGTAGACTTTCAACCTGGTTTAAACTACAAGGTAGATAATCTGTGTATCTCTGCTCTAAATGAAGATCTGGAAGGTTTACATGCATTAAGGAATGGGAAAGTGATAACTGAACCAGAAGTAGGAATCGTGTTCAGAAGGCAAAGCAGAAAAAGCTTCTTCAGAATTAAAGATGCTCACAAATACTCTACAGAAGTTGTGTGTATCGTAAAATGTTATGCTTCTGTAGCAGTTGAGAATCAAGATGTTGATCGTAACTCATCTCAATGATTTGAGTATGATTCCTTTTATATACTTAGTGAAATTCCATAGTATAAGCTTCTGTTCATATTCAGCGATAGCATACGCTGATTACCATCACCGATCTCTGAAGATCAAGGAACAACAAGCTTATCTTTGAAGACCTGAAGATCAGCTATCACACCATAAGACCACTCAGCGAAAGTCAAAGACCATAGCTGAAGAAAGAGATAATCAGCTAAGTGAACTAAAGCGGTTCAGCGATCGCAGCGATTATCTAATCAAAGTGTAAGTCTTATGAAGCCTCAGCGATACTAAAGTTCATCCTTGAAGATTCAGTATCAGCGATCAAATGAAGCTTCCTTTACAAGATTAAAGATCGATCTTATCCTCGACGCACAAAAGCCTCTGATGTTGCTGAAACGCACGCAGTCCAAACCTCAGTGTTGTTTAGGCACTCTGAGTCTTGGAAAGCCAGTAACACAGGACCTCAGAATGTCTTTCATAGGCATTCTAAGACACTGGCTAGTGATCCTCATGACACTACCTTTACAGCAGTGGTCCCTGGGAGTAATCCTCATGATGCTCTCAAGGGTTATAACATGCCTACTCATCCATCATCTAACCTAGAGCTCTTCTTGGCTGTTCTGTCTATGTTATTAGTAGGTACACCTCCTCTCTTCGCCTCAGCGTCGACAACCACCACCACCAAGGCTGCTGCTGCTCCTCTCAGCAAGGACAAAGGGAAATCCCCTCAGCAACCATGGTCTTCTGCCAAGCACATGAAGGTCAGACTGAAAAGGCTGCTCCTAAGCTTCCTCCCTTCACAGCTGAAATTCCACCAATTGTTCTTCCCAGCCCAACATTCCCTGCAATTGACTTTTTAGTCAAGGAATGTGCTCACACCAGGGCAAAGGTTGAGCACCTACAGAAGTCTACTGAGTTCATCTTCCGGACAGTGGTTGGAACTCCAGGGATCAAGACCGCTGTCAACAACATTCTCAGCGACATCCAGTCCCTGAAGGAAGAAACTCGGGCCCATGGTCAGTCCATTGCCCATCTGGAGAAGAAGATGTGTGATCAAGATCAAGTGCCTAAGTCTATTCAGAAGACTCAATCTGATATGATGCAGTTGCTGACAAAGCTCTCAGAGAGCAGCTCCTCTTTCTCCACTGTTGATCGGACATCCCTGAATTCAGTCCTTGTGCACCAAGAGAGCCATGAAAAAAAGTTGAAGGACGTTCAGGGAAATGTACGTCTGCTGATGGTGCACTGTCTCCCTGCTAACAATATCGAGGGGGAGAGATGCGCCAGAGAATTCGCTGACGACATCATCGTGGATCACAATACGACCTTCCCTGATGAGGTTATCTCTCCCTACATCAAGCAGGTAGGACCTTCCCTCACTGAAGGTGTAGTGGAAGAAGAACAAGATGATGAAGATGATGATGATGATGATGATGATGATGATGAGGATGAAGAGTATGAAGAACCCATCCCTCACTATGGGGGAGGAAATGATGATGATGAAGACGATGACATAGGAAGTGCTTTGAAGCACTTCAACATGTCAAGGCCAGAAGTCTCTCATCAGGAGCCTTTGGGGGACGGACAACATCCCTCTCAGGGACAGTCTGATCCCTCAGGCAAAGGAAATAATGTGGCAGAAGTTGATGCCACCATCTCTTTAACCGAGGGGGAGACCACTGTCGAGGTATCTTTTCCTCTCATTCTCTTCTCTGCTCCAATCTCTGAACCTCCTACATATCCCTCTTTCTCTCCACCAAATTTTGGCTCTGATAAAACTCCTTCTACCTCTCCTTCTCTTAGTGAGCCCAGTCCCCCAAAGGACTCCACTTCTTGGAAGAAACCTTCTTCTGAAGAGCAGTTTATGCACATTGTAGAAACTGACTCTGAAGAAGAAGAAGGCTTTATTCCCAGGCGTCGCATTCAAAAGCCGATCATAAGCGAGCCTGAAGAAGAAGAAGAAAGACGAATAAAATTCCTTAGGGAATTCGAAGCAAGAACAATAAGGGTGCCTCAACCTAAACCCATAGACGTTGTACCAATATGGATGGTAGATGAATTCTACTTTCTGTCTAAGGAAGAGAAAGAACAAGCATTGGAAGCACAATGTATCAGGGATGAGAAGACAAAGCAAACTGAGAATGATCTTGCTTTAGCATGGAAATTACTCAGGGAAGACTCTGCTAGAGACAAGGCGGCCAAGAAATAATTGAAAAAGAGTGAAAGAGTCGCTGAAGCTCTTGCACAATCGCTCGAAATAATTTTTGCACTAATACTAAGTTAGCTCTATCAGTCCTTCACAACTAACGTCACAGTCTATACTTTCATTATACCATCATCGAATTTTAACAATCAATTTCATATAAAACTCGCTAACAAGTGTAGGCTTAGATCAACCAGCCAAAACAACTACCAAACACCTTAATTAGAACTTTTACTAAAGCTTTCCTCGTACTCTCCCAACAATTTAATACACAGGCAAATGATACTTTTATATCTCCCGATAACTTCTTAAATTTCCCATTACGTGATCTTAGTCAAGGATTTGCCTACATTCAAATCAAAACTACCATGTTGATTCTCATAACGAACCATCACAAACCCAACTTAATATTCGATACATCATACTGATACGGGATGATCATTGAATTCTAGCTTAATCATTTTCCAAACCTAAGATTTCTGGTTGCTTCCCAACCTTAGGTGTTTCATACTACCTCCAGAGTAGCTTACAACCTTTAATTATTCAAATCCATTATTGTTGATTAAAATGGATTTATTCTTAAAATTTTCTAACGACCTCTATTCAGCTGCGGTACATTTCATCATTGTATACAACACGTCGATAATCTTGCCAAAAGTTGAATCAACTAAAATTAATCATCTTAATTTCGAATCAGAATACTTACTACTATGTTGACCCTACCCAGGCAGTAAAGGAATCGTGCAAAAATATTCTTGAAGCATCACCCGTTGCTACTAATTCTTTAAACAAAGTTTCTTCAATAACCCGACTTCCACTTAAGGTTTATCTAAGATATTCAACCTAAATTCCTCCAAATCATTACTATAAAAGATTTGTCGTCATTTTTCTTGATGAAATTCCTACTACTAGTTTGGTTCAATCTCACACTGTTTGAATTCATATCCCAAACAGTCAGAAAACAAGTCAACTATAAGGGTTCTTAAAATTTTCTTAACTAAATCATTCTTGGTATTGGCTTGATGCTCGTACCAATACACTTCTATAGAGAGTCGGTTGTTCCAAACTTAACGATTACACAAGTTTCAAGATATGACTAAGCATTTAACCTCGAAACCATAAGTCTAAACGAAACATGCAAACCTCGATTAATCAACCTTAATAACAAAATCCAATTTCCTTAGAGTTACCACTTACTTTGTAAACACATAGGATTCAACAGGAAATACCTCAAAGCAATCCAATGACTCTTACTTTCAAAATCAAGTGTCGACACTTATCATCAAAATGACTATATTGTAAACGTAGTTATGCCAACAATTACTTCATTCCTGGTTTGCTTTGTGTCAAATCCAAATATCGACTTTGAAGTTAACATCTGATATGGGAACTAGAGCACTGAATTTATACACTTCAAATGAACGAGCCACCAAAACATTCTTCCTTCATGAGAAATGTTGGAACCCAGATCCCTTTCTAACAATAAATCAATAGATCGAATGTGAAAATATGAGCGGAAGAAAATTAGATCTACGAATTATGACAGTTAACAGTAAGAACGGTAAGAACGATATTTGAAGAACAAATGATAATTCGTATTAATAACCTGGAAGATGATTACAATACAATGAATGAAATGCTCTATTTGCTCTACAAAATAAAATGTATCTCGGATCTAAAACTATTACATTCATAAAAGGATCTATTTATACTAGTACAATGAATAGAAGTCAACATTCAAGCCTATTACAAACTGACACGTAAGCAAAGCTTGTAAAAAAATTTAGTTACAAGATTAGATACACGGAACATGTGAGGCCACGTCATCAGGAGCGCGTATAATACCTTTGTTGTAGTCCAGCTGTTCTTCAAAACTCTGGGCGTCTCTGTGATGAGTGAGATCAGAAAATGAAATTCTGATCTTTTGTACTTGCACATTATTGGTTCATACTTCCTAGAAAATGACGCTTAACAATCTACCCCTAAGATTGAAATCCATAATGTTAAAATATGACATCGTTTGGCTTTTGTTCCGTTTGTGCCAGAAGGGGGCAGCCTGTGAGATAATCTTGGAAATCTGATCTGCAATTTCTCTAATCTTCAAGACGCTATCAAGTCTCTTCACCATCTTCTCTATTGCTTCTTGGTCATGATCATCAACTTCAACAGAGGCATAACATTTGACAATGTATACTACCTCTAATGAATATTTGTATGCCTCTTTTATTCTGAAGAAGCTTTTTCTGTGTGGCCTCTTGAACACAACCCCTTCTTTTGACAGAGTCAGCACTTTTCCAATTCTCAGAGCATTGAGGCCTTCCATGTCTTCATTTGGAGCAGAGATACATAAGTTGTTAACATTGTAGTTCAGCCCAGTCTAAAAATCTACCTGTCTTCTGTATCTAATAAAAGATTTCATGCGCTCAATGATCCTGAAGTAAGCAATCTTATCTTGACTATCCCTTTTCTTATTCATTTGAATCTTCATGAACTTCTCCAGGATCAGAAGATCAGAAGGGTTAATGGAGAATAGATCATTGTCACAAAAATAGTATGCCTGTTTGTCTTCTCTAACTACCTCATAAATTGTGTACCAGATCTCTGATTGTTTGAATTGAGTGTGCTTGATAGCAGAGATCTTTTTGATTGGTATAATCGAATAGGCATCCTTTCTTGCTTGCCTATGACTCATAAATTTATCCTTGCCAGCATCACTTACTTGATAGCCATTTGCAAAATTAAGCAGCATCAAGAAAATCTTCTGATCAGCAGGAGCATACATGTGCCCGTTTTTCAATTCCAGAGTTGGTAGCTCAAGTCTTCCCAGCTTCTGTTGTCTTTCTTCATATGCAGCTCTGTATTTTAATGACTCCTCTCGTTTGGCTTTCTCAAAATTTTCCCGTGCTCTTTCAGCTACGGCCTTGGCTTCATCAGCTTCAGCTTTAGCCTTTTCAGCTTCTGCCCTGTCTATTTCTGCTTGAGCCTTGGCTCTTTCAGCTTCGGGCTTGGCTTCATCGGCTTCAGCTTTGGCTTTGTCAGCTTCAGCTTTGGCTCTGAGTTCAGCCTCAGTTCTGGCACTATCTTCTTGAGCTCTAGCTTTTTCAGCATCGATATTTGATTGAGGGGAAGGGGCAGAAGGACTTGCACTTGAAGGTTGAGATTATCTCTTTGTTTTGCTAATAATTTCATGTAGAAACTTAGCCACCTCTGGATCTTTAGGAATATGACCAGTGTGTGTGACAAGTGGCGTTGGAGTTAAAGGAGTTTGTTTAGAAGGAGGAGGAGAAGAGGATGAAGGAGCATAATTACCTCTGTCTTGATCCATCTTCTGATGAGCAGTGTCGGTTTTGGCCTTCTTAAGATTTTTCAGATTCTTCCCCTTCTAAGAATCAGGATCCTGATCCTCAGACTTCTTGCGCTTGTGCTCTGCTTTCTTACATGCCCTTGCTTCCTTAGCCTTCTTCTTATCATCAAAAGCAGCAGAGATAGAACTTACCATGGTGTATAACTTCGAGACAGAGGTTTCTAAATAAGAGATCTTCTGATCCATGTTTGAAGTGCTAGTATTTGTTTTGGACACATATCTCGAAGTTAAAGCATTAATCTTGTCAATCATGGCTTTCTGGAAAATAGCCATGTCAGACTTCTTTACGAGGGAGGAGGATGAGGCAGAAGCATCTTCAGTAGGAATAACGACCTTGATAATCTTCTGAATATAAGCTGCAAAAGAACCGTATTCAGCAACAGAAATGGTGACCTATGAAGATGGAAGCTCTTCAGGAAGATGGAAAATTGCCTCTGAATTGGCCTTAATGGCAGCGTCCAGAGCATGAAAGTGGTCAGAAGCAGAATTCTTCTGAGATTCTGCATTATCAGTGATGAGCTTCTTGATGGCCTCCAGAGCTTGAGACTGAGCTAACTGTTCTGTATGAATATTGTTGAGTATGGTTTACTGAGAGTCAAGGGATAGTTTTAGATCGTTCATAGATCTTTGAATTTTATCACCAAATGCCATAAACGCTGCCTTGGTGACGAAATCAAAAGGTGTAACCGGTGCATCTCCAACATATGGAGCCCCTTGTCTGTCTCGTTCAGAGAGGCCCTCATTCACACTTGTATTGTCTTTGAGTGTGGAGGGACTTCCAACCTGTCTTCGAGGGCTGTTATTGATAGGAACCTCTTCGGTTGTTCTGATTGGTTCAACTTTTTCCCTATCATCAGAGGATGGGGAGCTGAACACAATGTGCTTACCTTTATAAAGGGTAAAGACCCGGTTAAGTGGTGCATCATGCGGCTATAACCCCTCTGATAGGATTTCATCAGCATCTATACTATCAAAGGGTATGGACGTACCCTCTGTTTTCCCTAGGAACTCGTTGGTCACGGAGACGTCAACGAGTGGTGATGGTTGTGGCGAGTTCTGGGGCAATGGAACTCTTATAGTGTCATTATCATCCTTTTGAGAGGATGATGAAGAAGAAGTGGAATCCCTGGTAGTGCTAGATCCAGAGGAAAGAAGAATATCCTCTGATCGGTTGGCTTCTGGGTGGATTGGACTGGGTTGTCCTTGGTCAATGAGTGTAGATGTGTTGGCATCTACCTCAGTAAATGTGGTTGCCCTTTGGGAAGAAGGTGAGATGCGCTCAAATGTGTCTCTATGGACATCTTCAGTACCCTCTTGTAGTAAGAGGTCAGGATGGGTAGAAGCACTCGGATGTTCACTCACATTCTTTTCAACCTCATGCTCACTTGATCCCTCACTGCCTAAACTAGGCTCTAAGTGCTCTGCGGTAGGTATGCTCGGTTCTAAGGATACCAGAGAGCTTCTATAGGATATGAGATTAGGAGAGGTTGTAGGTATGAGATTAAGCATGTACCTTGAGAGCGCCCTTGGTGATGAATACCTAGTGTTGTCGATGGTCGGCTTATGGCAGCTCATGGATACAATCTTGCAAAAGGGTTGAAGCAGAGGAGCCTTCAGAGCTCCTATGGCTGGAAAAGTGAATAAGGATAAAAATCGTGGAAACATCAGGGCTGGGAGAGTTCTTCGTTGGCTCTGGTGAGTAACCTTCGTATGCACAGCAGCTTTCATTTCTTGGAAAATCAAACTCGCATAATCCAGTGGGCGATTAAAGTACATACCATACATGATGGTAAGGATACTTTTGCTTGCCTGGTCTAAGGAGCCGATTTTGCAAGTTAGGCTCTTGTTCGGAATGAAAACCAGTACATTCCACATTGGGGGTAGATGATTTCTTTTGAACTCAGATAACTTTGTGAGTGGTTCATTATAACCCAAGAAATTGATAAAGGCAAGTAAGGCTTATGGGGTAGGGTTTTGTTCAAGGGCAGGATTGGGTATTTTTTGTTCACCATCATTGATAATGGGTTGGGGCAAATGAAAATACCTTGCGATTTTCTTCTTGGTAATGTGTATTTCCACAACAGTGCCAGATTCGGTGGGGTGGGTGAAGTTTCCAATAAGAGTTTCTTCATCTTGTATGAACATGGATTGCCAAATTTCTTGGACATAAATTTCAGGGACATTGGGATTGGTTAAAGTTAGGGTTCGGTTTAGAGAAGGGTGTTGCAGGAACTCTATCATGACCCTGTAATCGGCCAGATATGTGTTTCGATCGAGAAGTACCTGAACATTGTTGGCCTTCGATGGCAGTTTGATGACTGGAGCACTGTCATTCGTTGAGTCGATTAACCTTCCATCTTCATTTTGGACATTGAGATTAGCAGATTGGGTCGCCATTGATAAAATTTGGGTGTTTGGAAGTCGATTGAGAGAGCAGGTTCGCAGTTGCTTGTAATAGCGTGAGGAAGACGATGCACTGTAGTTGGGAGGTTTATATATAAGACAGAAACAGTACTCGAGTGTATTTTGGAATGGAAAGGGTTTTAATTTGGGAATGGGGAAAAAACGGTTCGTATAAGCTGATGTAAGCGCAGGCGTGCAGTCATGCAATAACTAGATCATTGACATGTGGAAAATTTGATTGCGTGTGTGATGACTAGCATGGATGAGTCACTGAAAGGGTTTAATTAATTTTAAACCGTTGATTATTCCCATAAGGAAAATTAAAAAGAAATTAATAAGGAAAATTATTAATTAATCAACAGGTGATCTATTGAAGAAAATAATTTTTAAGATTAATGGAACTTTTTAATTTAATTTTAAAATTAGACATTTGGTTGAATAAATCAATTTTTAAACCAAATGAAAGTTTAATATTTAAGTACATGTGTTTCTTAAGAAATTTTAATAAAAGATGAAAATTTTAATTAACCTTGAAGGCAAGAGTTAATTAAAATGAACTTATTAAAATGAAAATTCCAGAGGAAAAACGAAGTCAGAAAATATCTGGTCAGAGAAAACATTTTGTGACCAAAAACGTCAAAAAAACATCCTTCCAGAAAAAGTTTTATTGGAATCTGAAAATTCTTAGTAACCTTGACGGCAAGAGTTATTCAGAAAAAACAGATTAAACAAAAAATTTAAATGAAAACATGTTCATAAGACAGCTGACTTCTGTTAGACTTGATTTGCTCCCCCTCGGATTGATCGTTGTGCTCCCCCTCAAAATTTGCATCTTGCTCCCCCTTTCTTTTTCAAGTAATGCTCCCTTGTTGTCATCACTTGGTGCAAAAATGTAAGATATATTCTCTTGAATCACAGAGGTGTCCAGAGGCTTCTGAGTGCCTCTGGATGTAACCATCAGAAGTGACCAGAAGCTTCTGGGTAGTTCTGATTTATACAATCAGAAGAGGAAAAATAAGAATAAAACAAATCAAAATTTGGGAATATAAATAAGTAATTATGTTTTAATCCTATGAAGATCATAGTTTTAAAAGGAATTACATATTTAACATGCCCAACTTACTGATTAAGAAATTAAAGCGCTTCTCGTCCAGAGCTTTTGTGAAAATATCAGCAAGTGGAAAGTCAGTAGAGACAAAATACATTTCTATAGTGCCCTTCTCTACATGATCTTTGATAAAATGATACCTGACATCGATGTGTTTTGTTTTGGAGTGCTGAACAAGATTTTCAGTGATGGCAATGGCACTTTTTGAGTCACATAGGATGGGGATTTTATCGTAGACTAAACCGTAGTCTATCAGCTGAGTCTTCATCCAAATGACTTGGGAACAACAACTGGCAACAACAACATATTCAGCTTCAGCTGTAGATGTTGAAACACAATTCTGTTTCTTGGATGTCCAGCTTATAAGCCTGTTCCCAGAAATTGACAGCTACCAGGGGTACTTTTTCTGTCCAACTTACATCCTGCATGATCAGAATCTGTATATGCCATTAGATCAAATCCAGAATTTTTAGGATACCAGAGACCCAGTGAAGGAGTTCCCTTAAGGTATCTAAAAATTTGTTTAACAGCAGCCAAATGAGATTCTTTTGGGTTGGCTTGATAACGAGCACAGAGGCAAGTGGCAAACGTAATATCTGGCCTACTAGCTGTCAGATATAGAAGAGATCCTGTCATACCTCTATAGTCCATAACATCCACTGATTTCCCAGAAGGGTCAGGGCCAAGTTTCGTGCTAGTAGAGATAGGAGTTTTCATAGGTGAGGAATTTTGAAGATGAAATTTCTTAAGCATGTCAGAAACATACTTAGCTTGATTTATAAAAATGCCAGAGGCATTTTGTTTGACTTGGAGTCCTAGAAAGAACGTTAGTTCTCCCATCATACTCATTTCAAATTCTTGTTCCATCAATTTAGAAAACAGATCAACTTCTGATTGATGAGTAGAACCAAAGATTATGTCATCCACATAGATTTGGACAACAGTTAGCATACCTTTGCCTCTTTTGGTGAACAGAGTTGATCCATTTTACCTTTTTCATAACCTTTACAGATCAGAAACGTAGATAAGCGTTCGTACCAGACTCTTGGTGCTTGCTTCAAACCATATAAAGCTTTGTCGAGAAGATAGACATACTCTGGATGTTTAGCATCTTTAAAACCAGCATGTTGTTCAACGTACAGTTCTTCTTTGAGATAGTCATTCAGAAATGCACATTTAACATCCATTTGATACACCTTAAAGTTTTTGTATGCAGGGAAGGCCAGAAATAGTCGTATCGCCTCAAGTCTTGCTACAGGGGCAAAGGTCTCGTCATAATCTGTTCCTTCTTCTTGACAATACCCCTTAGCCACCAGTCGAGCTTTGTTTCTGATCACTATGTCGTCTTCGTCTTTCTTGTTTCTGAAGACCCACTTAGTACCAATTACGAGTTTCTCCTTTGGGGGCATCATCATTCTTAACTACCTTTGGAACCTTTTTGTAAACAGAAGGTAATTGATTTTCTAAGTATGAAAAATATTTCTCTGAGTTATCAAAGAAATCATCACTTTGGTCATCATTCACCTAGGGATATGTAGTTAATTTCAAATCGTCTTGAGTCTCTGAAAGATTTAAGTCAACCAAAGAACAAGGAAATATCTCTAGATAGTTTTCTGAAGAATTTTGCTGAACATTTTCATGTTCAAGTTTAAAGCATTCATCCAAAGTTGAGAGAATATCATTTTCAAAACCAAGTCTTATCTCTTCTTCTGCTTGTGTAAGAATGAAAGCATCGGCCTCTGGATTCAAAGTTATATGAATATTTCAGCCAAATTTGAAAATTTCATATTTCTTTTGAATTTTATTCAGATCAACGTTTGGTTTTGCAGATGAATATTCGATGTTTTTAAACTTGAGTTTTCGTTGATGATGACCATTTTCAAGTTTTGATTTTTTAAAAATAGATTGTTCATATAAAATTGGAAACACAGGCTTCTGTTCTTGTCCTAAACAGAAAACAGATTTTAGAGTCGATATTTTTTCACATGTGTAAGGATCCAGATCCTTGAAACCTAGTCCAGATCTCCCTACTTGTGTATTTATTTTGTCATGAACTTTCTGTGCATCCAGATATGTTTTGATCTGTAGTTTTTTCTTTTGAAGTTCAATACGTAAAAATTCTTTCTCCTTTTGAAAATAGTTTTTAAGTGATACAGAATTCAATCTGTCACTTTCTTTTGCTTTGATCTCCTTATCTTTGAGCTTAACTTCAGTAATTTTTAAAACATTAGAAATCTTCTCATTTTCAGAATTTAGCTTCAGTTTTTCTTCTGTTAAAAGATCCTATCTCTTTTGTTTAAGTTCTTCAAAATTATTTGACAAAATCATAATAGTGTTGATAGATATTAGAAGTAGCTTCAAAAGAAGACTTGGTTCTGAAAAGAAAGATTCAGAAGTCTGAAGACAAGTGAAGTAAAGCCTAAGGCATAACTTCTGAAGTGGCTACTTCAGAAGTTCTGAAGATTCTGAAGTAGTTCTGAAGAGGATTCTGAAGACACTTCTGAAGAAGTTCTAAAGATGTTCAGAAGCAGTTCTGAACATGTCTGTTATTTTTGTACTGTAACTTTAGCGTTTCCATTTGTATATAAATATATAGTTTGATAGGTTGTTATAACTAACGTTGATAGATAGATCTTGTAAAGATACATATATTGTAATACAGTTCAGTGATCAATACTACATACAACTTCAGTGATCTAAATCTTGTTCTTGTTCTTTAATCTTTCTACATTCTTAATTGTTTGGGATCTAACAGGTGTTTTCAAGTTCAGATGATTCAGAGATAGTACTAACCGGTGATTCAGAAGGTTGATCTTCTAATTCATTTGTTTTGGCTATTCCGTAGAACATGGCTTCATCACCACTTGACTCATCTCCTAGCCAGTTTTCTTTTTCTGCAAAGTGAGCTCTTTCAGCGACATTATACTTGTATTTATTCTTGTAGTGCGTTTTGTCTTTGTCCAGAGCTCCCTTGCAATCCTTTGAATAGTGCCCTGGGTTGCCACATCTATGGCACACATCCTTCTTTTTCTTCAGTTCATCCACTTTCTTCTCTGGCTCTGTCTTCTCAACCTTCTGGATCTCTTGTCTAGGAGTATAGTTTGGAGTTGAACGATCAAATCTTTTTCTTCCTTGAAAAGAACTTTTACCAAACTTTTTTGTGAATTGTTTGGTAATAAGTTCTAGAGATTCAGCAAAAGCTTTGATTTCATCATCAGAGTCAAATTCATCTTCTGGGATTGCTTCTGTCATGAGAACTTTACTGTAACACCCCCATTCCAAAGGAAAGGGAGGTTACTATCAAAACTTAATCAGACGGATAATAAACGGCTCAAAATAAATAAAATGTCCCTATTTCACCTCCAAGATAATATGAGGCTGAGTAGTAAGACATGACAAGCTCCCTGAACTCTTTCGACTGAGGGCATCTGCTACTAGATTGGCTTTTCCTGGATGGTACTGAATTCTTGCATCATAATCTTTAAGAAGCTCTAGCCAGCATCTTTGCCTCATATTAAGTTCTTTCTGGGTGAATATGTATTTGAGACTCTTGTGATATGTGAAAATATCACAAGTTTCTCCATAAAGATAGTGCCTCCAGATTTTTTAAGCAAAAATAACCGCCGCCAACTCTAGGTCATGAGTGGGGTAGTTTACTTCATAGGGCTTAAGTTTCCTAGACGCATAAGCAATAACTCTTCCATTTTGCATTAATACACGTCCGAGACCATTCTTGGAAGCATCACTATAGACTTGGTATCCTCCCGTTCCCAAGGGCAAAGCGAGTACGAGCGCTGAAACCAATCGCTTTTTCAACTCTTCAAAGCTCTTCTGTTGCTCGTCGTTCCACATAAACTTCACACCCTTCCTCAACAACCGTGTCAAAGGTAGTGTGCTATGGAGGAAAACCCTTCAACAAAACGCCGATAGTAGCCTGCAAGCCCCAAAAAGTTTCGAACTTCAGTCACTGTAGTGGGTCTTGGCCAGTTAGTGACGGCCTCAACCTTTGAAGGATCCACGGTAATACCCTTAGCTGACACTACATGACCCAAGAACGATACTTGCTCGAGCCAAAACTCGCACTTAGAAAATTTGGCATACAATTGCTTGTCTCTTAGTGTTCTCAAGACAATGCGTAAGTGGTCTTCATGCTCCTCTTTTTACTTAGAAAATACAAGAATGTCATCAATAAATACGATAACAAACTTGTCCAAGTATGCACTGAATATCCGGTTCATCAGGTCCATG
Organism: Silybum marianum; assembly: GCA_036898165.1. Lineage (NCBI taxonomy): Eukaryota > Viridiplantae > Streptophyta > Magnoliopsida > Asterales > Asteraceae > Silybum > Silybum marianum. The sequence continues at coordinate 3,954,321 of CM072540.1, read as the reverse complement.
AAAACAGCTGGAGCATTAATCAGACCAAAAGGCATCACCAAAAACTCATAATGCCCATATCTAGTGCGGAATGCAGTCTTTGAAATATCTTGGTCTTTTACCCTCAACTGGTGGTAGCCTGACCTTAGGTCTATCTTCGAGATACATAGCCGCATAGAACCATCTTTCTTTTTCACAAACAACACTGGAGCACCCCACGGAGACACACTTGGCCTGATAAACCCACGTTCCAAAAGCTCTTGTAATTGCTCTTTAAGCTCTTGCAATTCCAATGGTGCCATTCGATAAGGTGCCTTAGAGATGGGTTCGGCACCCGTAATCAACTCTATTATAAACTCTACCTCCCGAACTGGTGGTACTCCGGGAAGTTCGTCCGGAAACACATCAGAAAATTCTCTAACGACTGGCTGACTTTCAATGGAAATCTCTTTTGCAGACGTATCTTTAAGTGACGCGAGGAACCCTTGACATCCACGAGAAACTAATTTCTGAGCTTTCAAGACAGATATGATCTTCATTCCTCTTTTTGGCTGAAACCCTTGATACACAAAATCAGGCCTCTCTTTGTCACCGAAAATCACTTGCTTAGTTTGGCATTCAATGGTTGCTCGATGTCTCGACAACTAGTCCATACCCAAAATAACATCAAAGTCGGTCATACAGATAGGAAGTAAATCGGCCTCACGAATCTGATCTCCTACCTTTAAAGGACACCCTCTAAACTCTCTAGATATAACCACAGAATTACCCAAAGGAGTAGCAATGACTAAAGGCGATTCTAATAGTGAACTAGGCACTTTAAGACAACTAGCAAAAATCAAAGAAACCATAGAATGGGTTGCCCCCGTATCAAATAAAGCATAAATATCATGTGTACCAATCGAAAGTATTCCCGAAATCATACCTGAATTTGCTGCCTCATCAGCTGATAGAGCAAACACTCGGCCTCCACTAGCTGCCTTAGTATCACTTCCCTTGTCTTTACCACGAGAATTCTTGCAATCATTAGCAAAATGTCCCACCTGACCACATATAAAGCAGGCTCCAGTAGCCCTGTAACATACCCCCGGATGGCGTTTTCCACAAGTCTTGCATAAAGAGGTTGAATCATGGTTCCCCTTATCGCCCGACCTTTTTAAACGAGTTTGATTCTGCCCTTGCCCCTATTGACGATAAGATTGTCTCTGACCCTAATTCTGACTTTGCCACTGCCCTTGACGTTTGTTACTATTCTGCCCCCACTGATTACCACGATTACCTCCCTGCTGCTGATTTTGGTGCCCCACTTGCTGAATCTGTTGCCCATCTTGATTTCTTTTCTTACCCCCAGCTGATTTGAACGCTAAGAAGTCTTCTCGTTCCATCTCGATGTTCTTGGCAGCATCTGCCACTTGTGCTACATCGGTGAACTTACTGTTAATTAGTCTGGAACGATACTTGGAGTGAAGCGACCATTTAAATTTTGCAACTTGGTCCGATGGTGTCCCAGCCTGCGACCCTGCAAAACCTGCGAGCCTCAAGAACCTCGCTAAGAACTCCGTTACGGCTCATCATTCTGTTGGCGGATTGCACTGTAATCCTTCACGAACGCATTCTTATCAGCAGGTGAGAAATATTGCTGATAAAATGCATCGCAGAATTCCATCCAAGAAAGGGCATCGATGTAAGCACTTCCTTTAGCCTGTTTGATGGCATCCCACCATCTCTGAGCATCCCTTTCCAACTTATATGCCGCCAACTTAGCCTTATGCACATCCGGGCACCCCAAAACCTCAAAGATCTTCTGAATATGAGAGATCCAATTTTCGGCTTCGACGGGTGTTGGTGCCGAACTAAACGATTGAGGTTTCTGTTTCTGAAACCTCTCAAGCCACACATGAATAGCACCACTTGCTCCACCTGCTCCGCCAGAACCTCCTGTTGGATTCAGATTTGAATTTTGTGGGTTTTCTCCACCCACATGCTGCTGAGCTGCCCCTACTGCCTGGGCCACAAGAGTTGGCAATAAACTAGAAACTTCCTGATTCACCGCTGCCAAAATGGCGGGGTCCAAGTCCCCCGGATTACCCCCCGAATTAGAGTTTCCTTGTTCTGGATCACGAATATGCCTGTTACGGTGAGATCGGCGAGGAGGCATCCTAAAAGAAATCAAAACAAAAATTATCAAACATACCGAATGAAGAATGACCAACAAAACTAAATCAGTTATGTTCTAAACCCAATTCTACCCAATACTCACAGGTCAAACCTATTTGGTCTTCTACAAGATCGAACCTAGAGCTCTGATACCATAATTGTAACACCCCCATTCCAAAGGAAAGGGAGGTTACTATCAAAACTTAATCAGACGGATAATAAACGGCTCAAAATAAATAAAATGTCCCTATTTTCACCTCCAATAAAGAATGAATCTCCAAGCAAATACCATCCATTATCTTCCATAAATAAATAGATAAATAAAACTCCCAACAACCAAATAAATCCAATTATTAACCTTGAAAAATACTAGTCTAAAACCAATAAATTAAATAAATAGAATACTAACGGAAAGGTCAAATAAATATCTAGAAACTCTTGCAATCGAAATTGAGATCCTTATCTACTCTCCTTCACACGTCCTAGCAGCCCCCTTGATTACCTGCCGTGAGAAAGAAAAGGAAATACACGGCTGAGCCAAACGCTCAGTGAACGGATGAACAAATATAGCAAAGAAGGTAATAACAATAATATGCAAAACTGATCTCAAAATGATGGATAATAAAGTTATCAATTTTTAGTGAGTCCAACAATTTACATAGTCAAACGAAAACATACGGAGGAATATCTCGAGCTCAAATAACGCATACACTTGAATATCTACAGATAGAACAAGTGTCAGACATATGACCACAATGGCCTGTACATTGGACCTGCAGATCCGCACGTACTATTGTGAGATGCGGCGTTGGGCACTGCACCGACATCCACCATACAAACAAATCACATACATATACTAGGGTCGACCCATACGCCTCCTAAATCAAAAACCCAATATACCAAAATAGCTCATCCACGAGCACCAAAGAGGAGACGCCGTGAACTGATCACACCGTCACGGTTGGTGTCACGCCATCGGTGCCACATGACGTGCCTACGGTACCCCCGTAGGTGGTTAGTAGCTCGAAATACTCAGAATCAAAATATCATATTCATGTGACGTAACAGAATATATAACGCTTTATGAATGGGTCGAAGTCAAATAAAAGATTTTTTTTTCAAAATTATTAGTGGTGGTCTCATAAGGCTAACCTATTATTTCAATGTCAAAATCGAGTCAATTGAACATATATTAACCGACAACAATACTTAATAAAAATTAACGGTGATATCGATTAATAACCGTGAATCAATTGAGTTTGAATCTCCAAAATATCGAGGAACCAACGAATAGGACTCGAAAGACGTTATGGAATTTCATATATTTGGATATAATGAAGACAAAGCAAACGATTCCAAAGTTCGTATATATAATTATATATATATATATACATATACATAAAGAAAGTAAGAATCCGTACCTTTTACCTTATAAACGTATACCAACCACCAAATCCACTTCTTTAATCCCGACCTAAAAATAAAAGCCCAAACATTACTATAAGTCCATACCGCAAACTTTGATCCCATAAAGTAACCAACTAAGTTAATCAACGATAACATATAAATAAGACCTAACTAAAGTCTACAAATCTAAAAGCTATATATGGACAAAGGTAACCAAGATGGTTGCAACAAATAAGGACAACAACCATGGTTTAAGAAGAGAACTAAACTTGACATATATATATATATATATATATACACACACGTACGTATATAACTTGTTGTTGGCCAACCAATCAAACATCCAAAGATGCTAATTTTAATTCATTAAGACCAGCCATTAAGACAGCCCTTAAGATCAGCCCCTTAGCCCATTTCAAACACCCAAAAATGCTAGTTTTAAGCCATTAAGACCAACCATTAAGACATCCATTAAGATAAGTCCTTTAACCCATTTCAAACACCCAAAAATGCTACTTTTAAGCCATTAAGACTAGCCATTAAGACAGCCATTAAGATCAGCCCTTTAACCCAATTATACAGCAGCCCCCAAACAGAAGAATACAATAAAAACTCGTCTCTCGAATGGCCTTAAAAGCAGCAGCAAAACCAACTAGAAATCGAGTCGTTTTGACCCGTTTTATACAGTGATTAACATCTCATTTCGCAATAAACGTTGACAGCAAAATTACCAATAATAACAATTATATTTGACTAATTTCGAGAAGGGAAAGTGCAGAATTTTGGGTTCTATTACCAATTTTAACAACCCCTTTTTGCTGCTGCCAATAATTGACCGAATCGGTGACTTCCGAGCCACCGAACAGCTACGATTCTACTCCCCAACAGACCCAAAATCTAAACCCATCTACTAATCGAATAAATTAGAGACTAGGGAAGAAGATTACCTTATACCGATGATACTTTCACGAGTCATTGCTTGCCGTGCTGCCAACGATTTCCGTACTACTCTCTCGATCGTTCTCTCCCTAACCCTTGTGGTTTTTCTCTGGTGATTAACAGGTTTAAGGAGTTAGGGCTGGGTTTAATCAAGAGAAACAATTAAAACTTCTACTAATTTTCTGCCGCACGAACCGAAAATCCCACAATCTGATTCCAAACTTAACTGGGTTTTGCAAGACCAACCCCTCAACTTTGGCTTAAAACCATAATCAACCCAAACTTCAATTCATAGAGAATATATATATATATATATTCCTTTTCTTTTCTTTTTGACCATGTAAACCTCACTGACGGTTTCAAACTAAAAATGAATTCCCATTTTATTTTATTTTCCCTTTTCTTTTTCTTTTCTTTTAAGTATTTGCAATCCCATATTATATATATTTACATATATAAATAGAATTATATATATTTATATATATATATTAATATAAATGATGGGTATTACATTTACTCTTTCCTGTTTTCTTGATTTCTTTATTCCTTCTGACCGATCCTCTTGATTCAGAAATTAGAGCCAGAGGTCCACCTATTGTTATTTTCTTCTAAACGACCTCTTTCTCATGAGCTTGAAGTGTACCAAATACATCATGCAGAGACCATTGTTCTAGATCCTGATTTGCTTGCAGAGACATTGAGAGATTTGACCACTCTGGATTCAATCGTTTGAGAAATAAGACATTGTTGTCGTCCTTAGATCTGACGATATCACACCTTTTGCATAGATTTAACAGAGTCTTAAATCTATGAAAAGTTTGCTCCAGAGACTCTTCAGGAATAGCCTGGAAGCTATTGTATTCATTCAGAGCTTGAGCTCTTCTGTTTTTCTTCATTTTAGCACCGCCTTCTAGAATGTTTTCCAGCTGATCCCATAGCTCTTTAGCAGTATCACAGGAATCCAGAGATTGGAAAATCTCATTTGGAATTGCCATGATTAAGAGACTCTTTGCCTTTTTGGCCAATTCCACCTTTTCCTTCTCTTCATCAGACCAACTATCCCTCGACTTTGGAACATGTCTTGCAGGGATTTCATCGGTAACAGCAGTAGCAGGAACCCTTGGAATCGTTGTCATGGGAACAAACGAACCAATTTGAACAATAGGGTAAAGTTTTGCATCCAATCGTTCATAAAAATTGATCATACGAATCTTCCATTGAGGATATTCATCACGAATTAGAGTAGGAGGTTTGGTAAGGGATCCGGAGGTGTAAACAGCATTCAAATTTGAATTTGCCATTTTTTTAGAAAACAAGGAGTTGAGAGAATAACAGGAGAATTTTTTAAATTTAGAACAAATAAATTTCAAATGAATTGAAACAGGACGATATTCTTACTGATTTTCAGATTTAAACCCAAATTACCACCGATTTGGAGAAAATTGTTATGAAATTAACAAATTCTCGTAAAACAGGGTAGAATTACGAACAGTAGCTTAAAACTAAAAATAACTGCAAATAGAAGAGGGATTTCTCCAAATGGAAGAGATCTAATAATCAATAGATTGATTAGATGGCTCTGATACCAATTGTTGGAACCCATATCCCTTTATAACTATTAATCAATAGATCAAATGTGAAAATATGAGCGGAAGAAAATTAGATCTACGAATTATGACAGTTAACAGTAAGAACAGTAAGTGTTGGTCCCAATAAGGGTCTACAAGAGTTCCATCAAGAGAGAACAGTTTGTAGAAGGGGGGGGGGTTGAATACAAACACACAGATTTTTAGTTTTTAAATGAGTTTATTAAAATAAACAAATTTACAGTTACAAGCGGAATTAGAACAAGTTTAAAACCTATTTTATTGTAACTAAGAAACACGAAGTATGATGCACGAGAAGATGAAAGAAAGAATAAAGAGGGTATAAGTTAGACAGAAGCATGCATTAAGATGAAGAAGATATCTTCATCTTATTTATATCCGTTTGTCTTTGAAACAAGACAAAAGGTATATGCCACGTGTCAAGCTTGGATAGGAAGCTTGTCCTTGTTAATAAGACAACCATGCTTTTGGCCGAATATGAAAAGTATCATATCAGATATGATGGGGACATAAGAGACAAGTCGTACGTCCTTTTCTGACATGGTTCTAGGTTTGACTTTTATGCAACGAGGATAAGATCAATCTTTAATCTTGCAAAGGAATCTTCATTTGATCACTGATACTGAATCTTCAAGGATGAATCTTCAGCGTCGCTGAAGCTTCACAAGACTTCACACTATGAGTAGACAATCGCTGTTATCGCTGAACCGCTTCAGTTCACTTAGCTAATTATCTCTTTCTTCAGCTAGAGTCTTCGACTGTCGCTGAATGGTCTTCTGGTGTGATAACTGATCTTCAGGTCTTCAGTGATAAGCTTGTAGTTCCTTGATCTTCAGCGGTCGCTGATAGCAATCAGCGTGTGCTATCGCTGAATTTGAACAGAAGCTTAACTATGGAATTTCACTAAGTTAGTAAAGGAATCATATTCAAATCACTAAGAGGAGTTATGATCAACAATCTCCCCCTATTTGATTATGATTAAGCAACATAGGAATATTGCTTTAAGAGACTAGCAAGGGACTTAGGAAATATTTAAAGATAAATTTTCTAAGTACAAATCTGTAAAGTCTTTTTCAGCTAGTCTACTATCTGAATTGAGTTTCATTTATAAGGATATGAAAAACACATTTTTTTGTAAATAAGCTTAAAGTACATTCACTGATTAAATTTTTAAGAATGAAAGATCAGTGAGTAAAAGATAGTGTAACGAAAGTAGAACTCTTATGTTCATTGTCCCTTTTACTGTTTTTAGGGATCTTTTCAGTACTAGGATGGAGTAAAGTACTTTGAATTTCATTAATTATAATCTGAAAAATTACAGCAAAATGAAATTACAATTATAAAGGTAAAGTACTTGTACACTGAAGAAATATTACAAAGGAAGTAGAAAACTATAACTAGTCAGAGATATTCTCATTTCTTCTTTGTAGCTCATTCTCATAAAGCGTCTTCTGTCGATTCATTAGAGGAGTGTCTAAGCAGCAGCGCCAAAGCATAATCTTTATGAGAGAGGATGGGGCGTTATGAATTTCTTGGTTTCTGAAGAGTCCTAAGAATCCTTCATTATCCAAGAATATCATACCAGGTTCAGGCAGTGAGATGATTTCGTCTTCTTCGTATCTTCCATCTTGAGGGAGAGAGGTACAAAGCATTGAAATATCAGGGAGCTCAAGGTGACCAAGAATGCTTTGATAATCAAACTTAGTTTCATGCTCATTTCTGGCACTTGAACTTCCTTCAGCGTTTGATCTTTTCTTTTTGGAAGATTCAGGGAGAGGAGGAACTTGCACATGTTGTGACATTCTTTGCAGCAACTGATTCAGTACACTGTCCACCACGTCCTTGAATTTGGATTTAGAACCATGAGTGGCGTCTCTGATTTCTAGCCATTCAGTGTATCCATAAATTCCTAAGAATTTGGCTTCTTCTCTCTCTGTCCTGTTCGTCCTTGTCATTCTTACATATACCCTTGGACCACCTCTGTTGGAGTGTCTCCCTTGAATAGTTGCATGAATGATTTTGGCTTCAGATCTTCGAAACTTCAGCCTGTCAGTGCACCAATCAAGCTCTTTTCTTTCTGCTGAGTGGCTTCAGAGGTTAGTGCACTTAGGATCTTCTGTTGAGCTAGAATTGGATCTACGTTTATGTGCTCTTGTGCTAGTTCTCTCTGAACGAGAGCTTCAGCGACCCTTTCACTCTTTTTCAATTGTTCTTGAGTCGCTTTGTTTTTCGCAGAGTCTTCTCTGAGTAACTTTCTTGCTAAGGCAAGATCATTTTCAGTTTGCTTGATTTCCTCGTCCCTGATTCTTTGTGCTTCCAATGCTTGTTCTCTCTCTTCTCTTGACAGAAAGTAGAATTCATCTACCATCCTTATTGGTACGGCTTCAATGGGTTCATCTTCAGGCACCTTTATTCTTCTTGATTCGAATTCCCTAAGGAACTTTATTCGCCTTTCTTCTTCTTCAGGCTCGCTTATAATTGGCTTTTGAACTCGACGCCTGGGAATGAGGCCTTCTTCTTCTTTAGAGTCAGTTTCAATTATGTACATAAACTGCTCTTCAGAGGAAGGTTCCCTCCTTGAAGTTGAGTCCTTTGGGGGACGGGGATCACTGAGGGAAGGAGAGGAAGAAAAAGTATTGTCAAAGGGAGTTTTTGTGGGTGAAGAGGATATTATGGGAGTTTCAGGGACAGGTGCAGAGAAAGGGATAAGAGGAAGAGATACCTCAGTTGTGGTCTCCCCCTCAGATATAGGGATAGTGGCATCCAGATTTACCACTTCCTTTCCTTTGCCTGAGGGACCGGATTGTTCTTGAGAAGGTTGCGGTCCGTCCCCCAAGGGCTCTTGATGAGTGACTCCGAGTCTTGACAGTCTGAAGTGCTCTAGTGCACTTCCAATGTCATCATCATCTTCATCATCATCCATCCCCCCATAGTGAGGGATAGGTACTTCATCATCTTCTTCATCATCATCATCATCTTCTTCATCATCTTCATCGGCAGCCTCACCTTCAGACCGCTGAATATAAGGAGAGATTCTCTCTTCGGGGAACCTCTTATTATGTTCAGAGATTAGCTCGTCAGCGAACTCTTTGGCACATCTCTCCCCCTCAATGTTATCAGGAGGTAGACAATGCACCATCAGAGTGCGAACGTTTGTCTGAACGTCCTTCAGCTTCTCCTCATTACCTTGAAGCATAGTTCGATCAGCAGCATTGAAAGAAGAGGAACTTGCCTCAGAGAGCTGTGTAAGCATCTGCATCATGTCGGACTGAGTCTTTTGAATAGACTCAAGGACGGTTGCTTGAGCATCGACCTTCTTCTCCAAGCTTGTCAGGGTCTGATGGAGGGCCCTGTTATCTTCCTTGAGACTAAAGACGTCAGAGATCAGGTTGCTGACATTCATCTTGATCGCTGGGGTACCAATGATCCGTCTGAAGATCAGCTCCGCAGATGTCTGAAGATTGTCCACCCTAGCCCTTGTGAGAGCACATTCTTTGACCAAATAGTCAATTGCAGGGAATGTAGGGTTGGGAAGGACAATAGGAGGCAGGTCGACGACTGTAGGAAGCTTGGGAGCAGCCATCTCTTGCTTAATCTCCCTGAGCTTTGCAGCAGTGGGATGGCCCTGAGGAGATTTTCCCTTCTCCTTGCTGATGGGAAGAGCACTGCTGGTGGTGGTTGTCGTCGCTGAAGTAGGAATGGAAGCGACACCTGATGATGACATAGATAAAAATGCCAAAAATGAATCTGGATTAGAAGAAGGATGAAAAATTTTATTTGATTCCCTGAGAGTATCTTGAGGATTACTCTTAGGGACTACTTTTGCAAAGGTAGTGTCTAGAGGATCACTGACCAGTGTCTTAGAGTATCTGAGAGAGATACTCTGAGGTCATTTCAATTTGGCCTTCCAAAAATCAGATTGTCTAAACAATAATGAGGTTTGGACTACGTGCATTTCAGCATTATCAGAGATAGGGACGACTATCGCTGAGTCATTTGTTGAGGTGAGGACCAAAGAAGAAGAGATAGAAGTAGAATAGAAGGCTGTGGAAGTAGTACCTGATCCAGCTTCAGCATAGTTGGCTATTACACCCTTAGTGACCGGAGTCCCTAAAGATGGAGGTAGTGCTGATGAAGCGACAACGGATGTAAAGACTGTTGAAGTGGTTGTGGCTGCAGTTGGTGTTGGTAGAACACCGAAATCAGAGAGGGTGGTCTTTTGAGAGACCAACTTCTTTGGTTTCTTGAGTTTGGTTGCGATGGTCTTTTTGTGACCATCGGTTGGTTGCTTCCTCTTAACTCCCGCAGTGTCTGGGTTGCTCGTTGTTGGGTTGGACAGCGAGGTGTACACTGGAAGATGTCCCCCAATCACCTGCAGCATGTAGGTGGTGAAGGGAGCATCACCTGGACGTTCCTCGATGTTCAGGGACTTCTTCCCTACGACAGAGAAGCAGTGATCGCCTTCCTTTGGGTATTCTTCCCCAAAGGCAACTTCCATTATTGTTGCAAAGAAGCGAGGGTAGGGGATGACGGGATGCCTGGTGGCGGCGTTGATACGACTGACCATGTCGCTGAAGATGTAGTTAGCGTAGTTGAGGTTGTGGCCTGTGCAGAGAGAGTATGCCAAGTCTTGAAAGTGTTTGCTCGCTTGATCATGCGAGCCTATCTTCGACCCAAGGCATTGAATCACCTGAGTGAAGATATACTGCCAACGAGCAGGCAGTCTTTTCTTCTCGAGCTTTGAGCCCACTGTCTTCAGAGAGGGGTTCTCCCAAGCATAGCCGATTGTATCCAAAAATGCATCAATCTGCATTTTGGTAGGTTCAGCGCCCCATTGCTGATTCTTAGCTCGTTGAGGGAGACGAAGAGCCTTCCTGATGAATCCAGCGGTGAAAGAGAAAAATCCAAGATCTGGAATCCTGAACCCAATGGCAGGGAGCACAGTGCCCTTTTCAGTCGTCAGCGTGGTACAGTGAGCTGTGTACCACAGGGCTTGAAGATGAGAAGTGATGCCCACCGGGTTGTGGACGAATGCATACATTAGAGGGCATGCCTTGATGAAGGTAGCTCCTTCAGTGAATTGAGGGCGATCCGCAGGAATGTCCACCAAGGCAATGTAGTTGCAGGTCTTGAAAACTGCTCTTTCCAGAGGGAAGTGACAAGTTGGTGCAGCGACCAGAGTCGTGTCTTCAGCAACAGAGGATGTTGCAGCAGTTTTACTTGCAGATGCCATTGTTGTGGGAAAGATAGGAACACCAAAGAGGTAAATCATGGTTTTATACATAAATGTATAAACCAGAGTTTGGTATAAAGAATACCAAATGTGAGATCAAAGAAAACAAATATTTTGATGAACAATATCAAAATGTTTGTTATTAACAATAATAAAAAGCTAAGGTAAATGGATTAAAGTAAAAAAAAATCTTCTGTTCTAAGGAAAGAACTTAGAACAGGGTTTTTATAAAAAAAACTTTTTAATTTTTGATCCAGATTATCTTTAATTTTATATTTTTAGAGCGTTAAGGAGAAGAAAGGTGAAACAAGATGTTTCCAGTCATAATATAAGGTTTAGATCAAACCTTAGTTGAGTTCTTAGGAGAAAAACACACACAAGCGTGTTCTTGGTGTTCTTGAGAAACTTTGAAGATTCAAATAATTTCTTTTGCCTTGAGAATAGTTATGAAAGCGGAAGAAGCAAAGTAAGGCAAAAAGAATGCTTAAATAGCAAGAGGAGAGAGAAAGAAAGGAGTGCTAAACGCCGGTTTTAGCTTTTTGAAAAAGAAATGATGACCTGGCGCACGTTCCAAGAAAGGAGTTGGAATGGAAACGTCGCGGTCCGTCGTGTGTCAGAAAAAGGTCTGACGTGTCCTTTTCTTTATTTTTAAAAGATTATAATGATAATTATCCATAAGGAAGGTTTAGCATTATTAATTTTAGAAAAATCTTCATCACTAATAATAAAGGATTGTCAGTGAGGAGTTTTAATTTTAAGAGAGACATTCTTTGATGAGAAAAGATATCAAAGAGTGATAAAGATTAGAAGATAATACCTGTGGAGATTTCCTAGATATCGCTGAATCAGAGTTCAGAGAATGGAAAATGTGAAAGCTTTATTTGTAAACCTTTGTTGATCACTAATTAATAAATTATTCAGCGTTCAACATACCAAGTTCGCTGATGAGTAGATTGAATCTACTTTCATCAAGAGGCTTAGTGAAAAGATCAGCGAGCTGATATTCAGTAGGAACAAAATGGAGCTCAACTTCACCATTCATCACATGATCTCTGATAAAGTGATATCGGATCTCAATGTGCTTGGTTTTGGAGTGAAGTACAGGGTTGTTGGCAATTGCAATAGCACTTGTGCTATCACAATAGATAGGAATCTTAGAGAGCTTGAGATTGTAGTCTCTTAGTTGATTTCTCATCCAGAGGATTTGAGCACAACAACTACCAGCGGCTACATACTCAGCTTCAGCGGTAGAAGTGGACACTGAGTTTTGGTTTTTAGTTGTCCAACTTATTAACTTTCCACCTAGTAGCTGACACCCGCCAGTGGTGCTCTTTCTGTCTATCTTACAACCTGGAAAATCACTGTCAGAGTAACCAATAAGATCAAATCCTGAGCCATTGGGATACCAGAGACCAAGATTTGGAGTTCCTTTCAGATATCTGAAGATTCGCTTTACATCGATTAGATGGGATTCCTTCGGTTCAGCTTGATACCGAGCACAGAGATAGGTGGCGTACAAGATGTCTGGTCTACTCGCTGTAAGATATAGCAGAGACCCAATCATTCCTCGATAAGCAGTGACATTTACTGGTTTTCCATTGGGATCCTTGTTCGATGTCAGAGGAGGCGCCATAGGAGTCTTCATCGTTGAGCATTGATTCATGTCGAATTTATTCAGCATGTCTTTAACATATTTGCTTTGACAAATAAAAATTCCTTTGTCAGATTGCTTAATCTGCAAACCTAGAAAATATGTTAGTTCACCCATCATACTCATTTTATATTGTTTTGGCATTCTTGCAGCGAAACGAGTGCAAAGTTTGGGTCTTGTGGAATCAAAGATAATGTCATCAACATATATCTGAGCGGGAATAGTATGACCTTTGTATTTTCTTAAAAATAGAGTTTGGTCAATTTTTCCACGAACAAATTTTTCTTTAAGAAGGAATTTAGAAAGAGTATCATACCAAGCTCTAGGAGCTTGTTTTAACCCGTAAAGAGCTTTTTCAAGTTTAAAAACATAACCAGGATGGTTAGGGTCTGAGAAACCAGGGGGTTGTTCAACATACACTTCCTCGCTGAGTTTTCCATTTAGAAAAGCACTTTTAACATCCATTTGAAAAACTTTGAAGTCTTTATGGGCAACATAAGCTAAAAAGAGTCTTATGGCTTCTAAACGAGCAACATGTGCAAAGGTTTCATCATAGTCAATTCCTTCTTCCTGTCTATAACCTTGAGCAACAAGTCTAGCCTTATTGCGAATTATAGTCCCGTTTTCATCTAGCTTATTTCTGAAAACCCATTTGGTTCCTATGACAGTTTTACAGAGGGTCTAGGAACAAGATTCCAAACTTTATTTCTACGAAATTCAGTAAGTTCTTCTTGCATAGCTGAAACCCAGCTAGGATCAGAGATAGCTTGATCTATCTTCTTAGGTTCAGAGAGAGAGATGGAGTTAACATAAAGACAGATATTACCTGTACCTCTACGTGTTTTGATACCTGCAGTGGGATCACCAATAATCTGATTTATTGGATGATTTGCAGTCCATCGCTGAGCTGGAGGCTGAGGAGAGAGATCAACAATAGATTCAGCGACCTGTTCTTCAGATTCTAGAATAGGACTTGTTTCAGCAACAGGTACCTCATTTAGAATCAACTCAGGGGATTGATTTTCAGATGTTGTTTGGTTGTTCACAGAGGAATTTCCAAGAGAGGAATCAGCAACAGGAATCTGATTTAGAGGAGTAACATTCATCCCTGAAGATGGATGATTATTACTTGTTGAGTTTACAGGGATTTCATCATCACTTGCTTCAGCTTGAGTCTGATTGCTGAAGTATGTTTCAGGTTCCCCATAATGAGATCTCATCCAGGCATTCAACTCTTCATCATCATCATGAGAGTGAGAAGTATGAATGGGACGAGATTCATCAAAGTTAACGTGCATAGATTCTTCAACATGTTGTATTCTTTTGTTGAAGACTCTGAAGGATTTAGATACAGAGGATTATCCAAGAAATATACCATCGTCAGCTTTTGGATCAAATTTTCCTAAATGATCTCTGTCATTCAGAATGTAACATCTACATCCAAAAATGTGGAAATATTTCAGAGTAGGTCTTCTTCCATGAAATAATTCATAGGAGGTCTTCTTAAATCGTTTAACTATCAGGGATCGATTTTGAGTGAAGCATGCTGTATTAACTGCTTCAGCCCAGAACTGAGTTGGAAGATGCGATTCACTGAGCATTGAGCGAGCCGCTTCGATGATAGTACGATTTCTTCTTTCAGCAACACCCTTTTGCTGAGGAGTTCTTACTGAGGAGAAGTTGTGAGAGATACCTCTAACTTCAAGGAAGTTATCCAGAGTACTATTTTTGAATTCAGTGCCATGATCACTTCTAATGGAACGAACAATTAGATTGTTCAAAACTTCCATCTTTTTGATAAAGGAGATTATCAATTCAGGGGTATCACTTTTGGATCGAAGGAAGAACACCCATGTGTATCTGTAGTATTCATCAAAAATCACTATAGTGTATTTCTTCCCAGAGATTGATTGGACATTGACAGGTCCGAATAGATCCATGTGAAGTAGTTGAAGAGGAGTGGTCACTGAAGAAACTTGCTTTGACCTAAAGGAGGCTTTTGTTAGTTTTCCCTTCTCACACGCTGAACAAAGAGATTCCTTTGTAAAGGTATGATTTGGGAGGTCTCTGACTAAGTCTTTTTGAGACAATTCATTTATTGTCTTAAAGTTGAGATGATAGAGTCTTTTATGCCATAACCAGTGTATGTCAGTGTATGCTTTAGAGATAAAGCACATGTTCTCAGAGTGAGAAATATTCATATTTATGACATATACATTTTCCACTCTTTTGCCTGTAAGGGCAAGCTTATCATTTCCGTCAGTGACAGTACACCTATTCTTCAAGAATAGAACTTTGAAGTCTTTGTCACATAACTGACTGACGCTTAAGAGATTGTGCTTTAGTCCCTCAACGTAAGCAACACGAGAGAAAGATGTGGCTCCGTTGGACAGAATTCCATAACCTTTAGTGTATCCTTTGCCATTTCCACCAAAGGTCACTGATGGACAAGCTTCTTCTTTGTAATCAGAGAGTAGAGATTTTCTGCCTGTCATATGCCTTGAGCATCCGCTATCAAGATACCAGATACCTTTGGCACTCTGCATACAACAAAAGATTAATTGTTTAAAGGTACCCATACTACTATGGGTCCTGCTTGGTTAGATAGAGGATTGGCGGAGGAGCTACTAGCTGAAGAACTTTCTTCAATGGATATCTTCACCTTTGATGGTTTTGCAACCTTGGTGGATTTCACTCTCGCTGATTTATCAGCTTGAGCTACTTTCTTTCCATGAGCTAGTTTATCAGCTATAGTAGCATTAGGACATTTGCTTGCAATGTGGGTAGTTTCACCACAGTGATAGCATTTCCTATATTTAAAGGGTTTGGAAATCAGAGAGGGAGCAGGAAATTTCTCAGGGATAGGTCCAAGAATTCCTTTATCCATGGTCCTTGGAGGTATAAAAACCTTTTCAGGAGTAGGAGTGAGATCGATTTTAATTCTGGGGGTTGGTCTCTGAGAGAAGTCAGGGACCTTCTTCCCAATTTTAGAAACTTTCTCTGAAGATTTCTTGTTCCTATCTTGAGTTTTCTTATTCTTAGGAACTTGATTAAGAAACTCGTTCTTGATCACTTTCTTAGAATTAAGAATAGAACGCTTTTCTTTTGAAGAGGAGGAAGAAGAGGTTGAAGAAGAAGGATCAGGGATAGAAGAGACAAACATTCCGAATTTTAGCATGGAACGATCATTCTCTGATTCTTCCTTTTCAGGGTTATAGCCTAACCCACTTCTTACATTCATAGGTATTTGAGCATTGATGATCTCATTGACTTTATTAGAAGCCTTACACCATCCTTCGATGGTTGCCTTTTCAGACTTGAGATCAGCGATAGCCTTTTCCCTATCAGCGATAGCTTGTTGTTTCTCGATGCTTATTGTTTGATTTGCAAAGGCTTGGTCTTTGAGAGATTCCTAAATTTTAGAAAGTTCTTTGATTCTTATATGGCAATTTTTTAATTGTTCAGATAAGTCAGTGTTAATTCTCTCGGCCTTAATTTTCCATTTAAAGCATCATAGAAATCAACAGTCAAAGCATCGAGAGCTGACAAGTTATCACTTTCAGAAGGTGAAGAGACAAAGGGAATAGTTACCTAAGTAGAAGGAGACTCAGAGGAAGAAGTCTCAGTGACTTCTTCAGCATCTTCAATTCTTGCCATTAGACAGAGGAAGGCAAGATCTTCTTCATCTGAACCAGACTCTTCAGAGGTCTTGGTCCAGTCATCTTCAGCATCCCAGTCAACTTCTTCAGCTACAAGGCCTTTGCCTTTTTGCTGGTTTTTCTTCATATCTTTGTATTTGTTTTTCAGTTTCAAATACTTCTCCTTTTTATCAGAGGTATGGGAGGTAGTGGGAGCAGCAGCTTTCTTTGACCTGCATTCACTTGCGAAATGACCCTTTCGCTGACAGTTGAAGTAAATCGTTGAGGCTTTCTCAGCAGGCAACGATTTCTGCTTTTCAGAGTCAGAGAGGTTGGAAGGTTTTCGAAAATTGCTCTTTCTAGCAAATCTTTTAAAGTTATTAGTTAAAAGGGCTAGAGAGTTATCAAACTCAGAGATGTCTGCATCAGTGAGTTGATCTTCTAAATCAGTTTGACCTAATTCAGTAATGGAGGTGATAGTAGAAGAAGGAGCATTTTTGGAAGAAGTTCACTCAGAAGTCACAAGTGCTAAAGAAGTACTTTTAGCACCTTTGAGTTCATTAATTAGCTTCTTCCTTAGAAGCTGGGATTGTTCCTCATTTAAGAGCGTACCATATAATGCACTTAAGGACAAGGTTTCAAGATTCTTTGACAGTTTTATACATGTAGTGTACACTGCCCATTGATCGGGCAATGCCTCCATGAACTTTGTCAGAATTTCAGCGTTTGAATAAATTCTATCGACTGATTTAAGATCAATCAGCAGACAGTTAAATCGCTGGTGAATTTGAGAGAGAGATTCACCCTTTTGATACATAAAACTCTCATATTTTCTTACGAGGTTTATGCATCTAGTTACTTTTACTTCAGAAGTTCCTTCATATTGGATACATAATGTATCCCACATGGCTTTTGAAGTCCTCATTTTCATCACAGAATGATAGACCTCATCAGGTAAAGCCATTGCTATTATTGATCTATTTAGAGTCAATAGCAATTTCTTTCTTGTCTTCTTTAGTCCATCTGTTAGGAGTTTTAACAATACTACTCTCAGGAATGGCTGGAGTAGTAGTGGTGGCAGGAACACTAGCTACTATAGTTGTAGGAACAAATGGTCCATTTTTCAGATAGTAGGGAATCTTGGGGTCAGATCCCTCCAGAAATAGAGACATTCTTTCCTTCCATAATGGAAAGTTATCATGGCTAAATCTAGGTGGTTTAGCTAGAGATCCATTATCGTTATAGTTTGTATTAGGGTTTGACATTTTAAAATAATTTTTAAGAAAAAATATTTTAAAGAGATAAGAAGCAAACACTACTCTGATACCACTTGTTTGTCCCAATAAGGGTCTACAAGAGTTCAATCAAGAGAGAACAGTTTGTAGAAGGGGGGGGTTGAATACAAACACACAGATTTTTAGTTTTTAAATGACTTTATTAAAATAAACAAATTTACAGTTACAAGAGGAATTAGAACAGGTTTAAACCTATTCTATTGTAACTAAGAAACACGAAGTATGATGCACAAGAAGATGAAAGAAAGAATAAAGAGGGTATAAGTTAGACAGAAGCATGCATTAAGATGAAGAAGATATCTTCATCTTATTTATACCCGTTTGTCTTTGAAACAAGACAAAAGGTATATGCAAGGTGTCAAGCTTGGATAGGAAGCTTGTCCTTGTTAATAAGACAACCATGCTTTTGGAAGAATATGAACAGTACCATATCAGATATGATGGGGACATAAGAGACAAGTCGTACATCCTTTTTTGACATGGTTCTAGGTTTGACTTTTGTGCATCGAGGATAAGATCAATCTTTAATCTTGCAAAAGAAGCTTCATTTGATCGCTGATACTGAATCTTCAAGGATGAATCTTCAATGTCGTTGAAGCTTCACAATACTTCACACTATGAGTAGACAATCGTTGCTATCGTTGAACCGCTTCAGTTCACTTAGCTGATTATCTCTTTCTTCAGCTAGAGTCTTCGACTGTCGCTGAATGGTCTTCTGGTGTGATAACTAATCTTCAGGTCTTCAGTGATAAGCTCGTAGTTACTTGATCTTCAGCGATCGCTGATAGCAATCAGCGTGTGCTATCGCTGAATTTGAACAGAAGCTTAACTATGGAATTTCACTAAGTATAGTAAAGGAATCATATTCAAATCACTGAGAGGAGTTATGATCAACAGTAAGAACGATATTTGAAGAACAAACGGTAATTCGTATTAATAACCTGGATCATGATTACAATACAATGAATGAAATGCTCTATTTGCTCTCCAAAATGTATCTCAGATCGACAACTATTACATTCATAAAAGGATCTATTTATACTAGTACAATGAATAGAAGTCAACATTCTAGCCTATTACAAACTGACACGTAAGTAAAGCTTGTAACAAATTCAGTTACAAGATTAGATATACGAAACATGTGCAAACCACGTCATCAGGAGCGCGTATAATACCTCTGTTGTAGTCCAGCTGTTCTTCCAAACTCTGGGCGTCTCTGTGATGAGTGAGATCAGAAGATGAACTTCTGATCTTTTGTACTTGCACACTTCTGGTTCATACTTCCCAGAAAATGAGGTCTAAAAAGAAATCACTAGGATGGTACCCTCACTAACACATAACATTATGTAAACCAACTAATCCATGAATTCAAATCAATCAAAGTAGATAACCCCAAAACTCTCCGACCTAAGGACTACCGAAATGGAAAGCTCTCTGCATTAATAAGTTGGAATGACCCATGAATCTAATACATCCAAATTTTCGTATATGCATTCACTACTGAAAGTCCACGATTACAATATATTTGTAAAAGATCGCTCAAATCATCCTCGTTATTAATATTGAAACCAAGAACACCTTATAAAACACACAGTAAACTTTGGGAGCCGATTCTCATTATTGAGCCAATCCCTCATTTGAAACTATTTATACTAGAATAGTAAAGCTAGAAATACAGACACTTCTATCACAGCCCTATGACCTTAAGACACGTTATCACAATGCCTATTTAGAGTTTATGTCCAATTTCTTAATGTCTTTTCAAACCCCTAAAGTGTTCACTTCAGACGTCTGAATATAACACTTCAGACCTAGTACTTAATTAGAATAAATAATTGCATCTTCAGACTTCTGAAGATAACTCTGAGAGTTAGTACTTAGTCGATTCTTCATAACCCTAAACTCTAAAGTTTGAGTCTGAATTCTGAATAATGATTTTATAAAACATTTTATTACCTAGGATACTCCAAATCCTAACAAATTCTCAAACTAAAAATCTCGAAATTCAAAATCAACTATAAGTAGGGTCATCCGATGTTTCAAATCCCCAAAACTCTTCTAGATTTTTCAAGTATAAGACGAGACAAGTATGCCAATTTTTAATTTCAAAAGATCTGCCAAACATGAAATCTTTATAATCATTTTACGCACAAATGTCATACATATAAAACCAACTAGGTAGTCGTGCAAGGTAGTCGTGCAAGGTGGCTCTAAATGTCATACATATAAAACCAGTGTTAGATCCTAAACAATCAAGAATGTAGAAAGATTAAAGAACAAGAACAAGAATTAGATCACTGAAGTTGTATGTAGTATTGATTATTGAACTATATTACAATATGTGTATCATTACAAGCCCTATCTATCAACATTAGTTATAACAACTTATCAAACTATCTATTTATATACAAATGGAAATGCTAAAGTTACAGTACAAAAATAACAGACATGTCCAGAACTGTTTCTGAACATCTTCAGAACTTCTGCAGAAGTGTCTTCAGAATCCTCTTCAGAACTTCTTCAGAATCTTCAGAACTTCTGAAGTAGCCACTTCACAAGTTATGCCTTAGGATTTACTTCATTTGTCTTCAGACTTCTGAATCTTTCTTTTCAGAACCTAGTCTTCTTTTGAAGCTACTTCTGATATCTATCAATCTCCCCCTTAGCTTCAAAAGTTTAAGTCATACTTCCAGTAGTTCATAATTTCTCTAACATCTTTAAGAATAAGCTTCCTGTACTCCGATATAGATTCAATGATCCTTATCATTTCCTTTGCCAGCTTTCGGTACTTCTCCCATTCTTCATCACTAAGCTTCTTTTGTCTTTTGTTTTTCTTATTCTCCAGTTTATCTCTTATAATCATAAGGGTTCCATTACAGCACTTGTGTAATTCTTCAAATCTTACAAATAGTAATCTATCAAAGCATTTACACACAAAACCTGGAGGCTGAATAACTAGAGTACTGCTTTTGAGATTTTCAATATTTGGTAAGCTTAGATTTGGAGCACTCATATGAACTTTCTCTTTGCTCATTACATAAGCCACTTGGAAATCTGTCTTAGCTGCCCAAATAAATTCTCTATACAGACCATCTTTAAGAACTGGGAAAGCTTTTCTGAACTTGCCAATAGAATCATGAAAAAGATACAAACTTCTGTATACTCTTAGCAAATCTCTGAGATAGACATTTTGAAAATCAGCTTGTGTAAAAGTTGAGATCTCACCATCTTTTCTCTCAATAGTAAAGTAAGCATGCTTGTAATTGTTTTTCTGCTTCAGATCAGCAGTGATTACTTTCATTATTGGGCTCTCTTTTCTTACTTCACTTACAGGAAGTCTGATTTTTCTAATGATATCTGAATACCATTGTTTCCATCTAAAAGACTTCTTAATCCAACAATCAATATAATTGAACTTTTGTTCATATTCCATGAACATTTCTGGATAAAAGTACTCAAGAAACATTGTCAAAGCATGTTCTTCAATTCTTTGCTCTTGTAATAGTTCAGATTCAGACTTCTGAGGAATAGGAACAATTTCATCTAGAGTATTTTGTGGATCCCAGATAATCAGGTAATCGTATGAATGTATGCAAGAATACGAAGAACACTTCTAATATTTATGAAGATCCGATGTCGGATATCTCACTTGTATTAAATATCGGTTACACTGATATTATCTAATATGCTCTCTCTAGAATGATATGAATTAACGTTCTATTTAATTGCTAGCCCTAACCCTCTATTTATATGTATAGGAAATACGGTATAAGGAAACTAGGAGATTAAGGCATTATATACTTGCCTTATTTACAAAAAGGAATGTTTCCTTATATTTAAACATTAAACATTTCCTAAATAATGACTTTGATGACTTTGCACTTTGACCCTTCATGTCTTCAATATTTGTGATCTCGGATACAATCTTTTCAGACCTAACAATCTCCCCCTTTGTATTCGAGATTACAATTCAGCAAATCAGCACTCTTTTGAAGACGATGAACTT
Organism: Silybum marianum; assembly: GCA_036898165.1. Taxonomy (NCBI): domain Eukaryota; kingdom Viridiplantae; phylum Streptophyta; class Magnoliopsida; order Asterales; family Asteraceae; genus Silybum; species Silybum marianum. Next base: position 3,932,409 of record CM072540.1, on the reverse strand, counting down.
TTGTCAACAAATCACTCTCTTGAATTCTTTTGCTCCCCCTACGAATATGATCACTTGATAAGCTTCGTAGCTCCCCCTTAACTTTAGCAAGAAAAGAAAATCGAAGGAGCCACGATGTCGTAGGGTATAAAACTTGTCGGGTCAAAAAGCATGTCGGGTTAGGTGATGTCGATGAAAAAAAAATCTCGGACCAAGTAGATTCGACAAGAATTGATGTCGGGCCAAGATGAGTTGATGAAAATTTATGTCGGGTCTTAAGTACTCGATAAGTCTTCAACACAAAATGATCTCGGGTCAAGTTGAATCGATGAAAATTTATGTCGGGTCTTAAGCACAAGGAAACTCGACAAAATCATTATTCAACAAATCAGCATCAACAAATCCGCATTTGTCATCTTCCTTTTCTCATGTCGTGTCTTTGATATACAATCTCTCTCATTATGGGCATTTGTCTTTGATACTTTTTCTCCCCCTCAGAATGATAAGGAGAATCCGAAGCATTTTGAACGATGAAAGACAATAAGTGGATGAAAAAATAGGTAAAAAGTCTAACATAGAAGCACAAATAGCAACTATTATCACTTAATCAAAAATTAAATTTAATTGAGTGGCCTATATTCAGTGTTGGCAGCGGATTGGCACTGATAGGACTTCCAGTTATCATAGAAGTAAGTTATAAAACTAACTTCTCAAACTGTTCCGGCATAAACACGAAGATATGCAATGTGAATCACAAAGACTCGTGCAATGTGTAGAAAGAATTTATGCATTAAATGCTAATTTTAAGGCTCAAAATGTAAAAATATATTTCACAGACTCAATGTGCATTGAATGTGAAGTTTGGAGACTGGAGGTGTGTCTTCCTTTTTCAATATCTTAATCTTCCGAGTGAAGAAAATATAGCAGATATGCTCATTCTCCGTGATTTATGAAACAAATATCTTTTGTGAGATACTTGAGTAGTTGGGTGGGGTGACACGAGTTATCGACATTGGGTCCATGTCTAGTTCAGTATTCATCTCCAAAGAATCGAGAATGAATAGATTATGTGGCTACCCGGATAACTGTTTAGGTTTGGTAAAGACCAAATATTTTCTTTTAAGTCTTGTCACACTCTCACATTTTTCTTTTATCTCACAAGCACTCAATTTTAAACATATCAATCATTCCCGTTCAGGATATCTAACCTAGGGATGTGTTTCATGGGTAGGTCCTTCCAGCTCTAGATTGACCATAGAAATTTCTAATTCCTAACACACAAAGAGTTAAAACATTAAAGTCCGAGTTCTGAACTGAAGTATTCAGAAGTCATAATGTTAAAAAAATTGGTTAAGAGCAGGTCCATAGCTGAGATACTATGAAGCTAATTAAATGGTAAAAATGTGATACTCCCCTTAAATGTAGCATAACCTTTTGAAAGATTGTCATGTGATGTGAATATTCTGAATTTGGACCACACATGACATACCTACAAAACAGATTAAAAAGATTTTGGTACCCAAGTTTTGTTGGGTCCTCGGAGGTTAGCTTTAGATGCAATAAATGGGGAAGTGGGGATACTATAAGTACCATACCATTTATGAGTGAAATTTTGATTGACAAAATTATTTGTTCCACATGTAGAACAACAAATCTTTGTGGCACTTAGACTAATTAGCTGATTGATTGATTTGACAAAATAAGGCAAATTAGTCTTGGAAACAAATGATCTTGTATCAACTACAAGTGATGTATGTGACATGTTTCCAACACTATCATCTGTAGTTGATTTCTTCCTCCAAACCATTTTAAACTTCTTGAAATTACCGGATTTAGCAACCAAATCATTTAGAAACTGATTAGAGTTATGAGTTCGAGAATTTGAAAAACTATATGATTTGGAGCTGTTAGAATAACTATTTGATTTAATACTTAAAGAACAGCTATTCTTACAGATAGGAGAAATAGGAGTTTTCTTTGAACTTGAAGTAGAATCAGAATCATGAGGAAAAATCAATTTTTCAAGATCATCTAACTCCGCATTTAAATGTTTGGGAGTAAGTTGTTTGACTGATTCTGAATTCATTTGTTTTTGTTTTGAAAGTTCGTTTTCAAGTTCTTTGATCTTGCAGGATAAATCATCTCTTTCTTTTGTGACCAAATCATATTTATTTTTAAATTCAGATCTCAAATTCTTTTCAGTTAGAAGAGTTGTTTCTAAAACAGATAATTTGTTTGAAAGTTTGTAAATTTTATTTTCAAAGACTTGCTTCTCTTTGTCAAAATCTTTTTCCAGATTTTTGCTTTTAGCAATGATCAAACTACATTTCTTGATTAAATTCGTTTTCTCAATTTTAAACGCATTTCTTTCATCTTTCAAAAGCTTTTCAAGATTAGAAATTTGTTTTGAAAACTCCTGACTTTTTGTTTCAGATGATTTTCTTTCTAAAATCACAATTTGCTCAAAATCTGACATTTGTTTAGAAAGTTTTTGAATGGTCAATTCACAAGTGTTAATTTTGCTTTCAAAGGCTTTTCTCTCAATCTCAAACTTGTGTTTTTCATCAGAAGTTAATATCCTTTCTTTCTCACATTCCAGAAATTCAGTTAATTTTCTTTTAAGAACCACACTATACGTCTCATGATCTATAAATTTTTCTAACTCAGAAATTTGTTTTTTCAGATCAAAATTTATTTTTATCAGATTTGTCTTTTTGCAAAACTCTTCATATGTATAATATTTAGTTTTAGAATACTCGGTGAGTTGTTGTTCCAAAAATTCATTTTGATTTTGCAAAAATTTCCTTGATTCTTCTAGGTTATTAAATCTAGATTTGAGATTGACATGTTCTCTTAAAACTTCATCCAACACTTGCATGTTGTTTGTGTGTCTGGTTTCAAGTTGAGAGATTTTTGCATTTAGCTCAGAGATTTGGTTTTGAGAACTCATCGTGAAAGCACGGGTTACCTGATAAAGTGATCTCGATCGGTGAGTTTCTGGCAATTTTCTGAGATTTCTTTGGAAAACAGAAGGTGTTCTTGATAGATGAAGGTTTTTCTCGGGTGATGAAGGGCCGAGAAGAATTTTCCTCCGGTGATGAAGGGCCGAGAAGAATTTTCCTCGTGTGATGAAAGGCCGAGAAGAATTTTTCTCGGGTGACGAAGGATCGACAAAAATAAATTATCGAGTGGTATGGTCTCGATAAGAAGATTTCTCGGATGTATGAGACTCGATAACAATTATTGTCGGGTAAAGGAGACTCGATAAAACTTCTAATAAATTTTGAATCGATAAGAAGAGTTTTATCGATCACAAGGGTCTCGATAACTTCAAGTTTCTCGATTAATCAAGATTCGACAAAAATAATTTGACTCGATAAAACAATGAATGGATAAAAATTTATATCGATTCCTGTTGACTCGATAAAAAAAAATTTGTCGATTTAAAAGGACTCGATAAAAAATCAAAAATACTTAATCTTAGTTTTCTTTAACCGATAAACCAGAAACCAAGAACAAAGGGTTCTTGACAAAAAAGAACTAGTCTTTTTATGGACAAGAATATCTAAGTTCTCGAGTTTCTTATTTGTTCAGTCAATAAAAAAAATTAAAATTACTAGAGTTTATGATTTTTACTAGAGAATTCTTTAGTAAGAAAAGCTGTAAGAGTCACTAGTTCCCGAGTTTTCTTATGTAAAGAATATCAAAAGTAATTAAAATAAACTAGAATAACTTTAATTAAAACAGATTAAATAATTTTGACTAAAATCAAGAATAACTTAATATGGATCGACAAAAATTTAAGCGCAAGAAGTATGAATCGAGAAAAGCAGATCTTTAAAAAAAATATGAATTTTTTTTATCGGGTAAAGCGTAATCGAGAACCAATCAAAAGAATGAAGAACAAATCGAGAAAAAAAATCTTAAAAATTATGAGTTTTTATCGGGTAAAGCTAAGACAGTATGAATCGATAAAAACAAAAAAAAACGCAGAAATCGAAAAATTACCTGCTGTTTCGTGGATAACTTCAGAAAAATGCAAAAAAACTCAGATCGTCTGCTCTGATACCAATTGTGGATCCCAGATAATCAGGTAATCGTATGAATGTATGCAAGAACACGAAGAACACTTCTAATATTTATGAAGATCCGATGTCGGATATCTCACTTGTATTAAATATCGGTTACACTGATATTATCTAATATGCTCTCTCTAGAATGATATGAATTAACGTTCTATTTAATTGCTAGCCCTAACCCTCTATTTATATGTATAGGAAATACGGTATAAGGAAACTAGGAGATTAAGGCATTATATACTTGCCTTATTTACAAAAAGGAATGTTTCCTTATATTTGAACATTAAACATTTCCTAAATAATGACTTTGATGACTTTGCACTTTGACCCTTCATGTCTTCAATATTTGTTATCTCGGATACAATCTTTTCAGACCTAACATATTTTCAGAAACCTTTTCTTTTCCTTTTTCTACTTCTTTAACTTCTGAACTTTCCATCTTCTGAGAGAGCTTCTGAATTTCTTCAATGTCTTGTTTCTTTGTGTGAATCTGAAAGTCGTAGACATTGCTTAGAAGATAATCAGCTCCTTTGATTTGATTTATTTTTGTATGCCCAGCCAAAGAACTCTGAAAAATATCCTTTCTTTGATTAAGTAAATTATTTATTCTACAACATCAAATGAAGGAAGATATTGTTCTCCATACTCTATTAACCATTTCAGAGTAGAAGTTGAGTACTTTGGTATGTCTGGGACAATAAATGTGTTTGAATGATCTACTCCTATTCTGTAAGTGAATCCCAAATCTGGATTTGTGAAGACCTTTGTAATTTCCTGTCTTTCAATACTTTCAGGCTCCAAGAGATTGACATTATCTAATCTGAATTCTAATGCCAGTTGAAAATCATGTTTAATTAGATTTCTGACATAGATCCCTAGAATTCTTCTTACCTTAGAAACAACTTCAGAATCTTCTCTCTTGACACAAAAATTCAAAATAGTGAGTTTATCCTGCAACCTCAACTTGTAGAAATCAAATAAAGAGAATTCTGTCAAAGAACCATCCCTCCTTTCAGCTCCAAACTTTATTATATACAGATCATCTTCAAAAGCTTTAGATATACATCTGATCTTCTTGATTAAAGTTGAGTTATTCAAAATTTGTACCCCATATCTTTGTACATAAGATCTAAATTTTGAAATATAATCCTTAGAGCATTCATCATTTACATAGTCTTCTAAGGTTGCATACCTGAGATTTCTTCTATACATGCCAAAATAAGTATCTTTAGGAAAGATAAGCTGACTTTCTCCAGATATTTCAAAAATCATATCACTTTCATAGACTTGATCAACTATGGGTTCTTCAAGAATAGGAAAATCAATCAGAGGAATATTTATGCAGCTTCTGAATCTGACATGTGGCTTATCTGCTGCAATCATCAAAATTTCATCTGTAAAGTCAAAAGCTTCCATATGACTTAAATCAATTTCAATATCAAACCACTCAGCTGGTTGATGTGAGAAATTCTTTGAAAATTGTTAGTCTTTCATCCAAGAATCTACACTCCAGATTCCTTGGATAATTCAAAATGATGTATCTCCAACAATATTGACTAACCAATATATACAAGTTTTCAGAAATTTCATTACTTTCAACTATTCTTAGAACTTGAGGTTCCCATATAATCAAATCTTTGTTTTCATTTATTTCAACCATTCCTTCATTCACTTCCATCTCTTCATCAAAAAGAATTACATCAGATAAATCACTTGGCTCTCCAATAATGTCTTCAAAAGCAAGATACTCATTCAACATTTCTTCATTTGAGTCAGGAATGACATATGTGTCTTCATAACTGAATTTGTTTTCAGAATCAAGAGACACTTTCTCAGTCTCATATCCTTCTTCCATAGTTTCTTCAGAAGTGACTTTTCAGCTTCTAGACCTTCATCTTCTGCATGTAAAATATCTTCTATTGCTTCAGAAGTTCTATTAATTTCATCATTTTCAGTGTTCTGAACTTCTTCAGAAGTTTTCTCAGAAGATCGTTCAGAAGTCTGAACTTGAGCTTCTTCAGAAGATTTTTCAGAATTTTGACCTTGTGGAATGTCAACATCTTCAAACACTTTCTGTCTCTACTCCCCCTCTTGATTTTCAGGATCATCCTGATCATCAAGACTACGCTTTAAAGTCTTTGCCTGAGAACCACACTCTAATGCAGAAATATGATTGTTCAAAGAAACTTGAGAATTCTGAATAGAAGTTAATTGATTCAAAATTTGAGATATGTCATCCTTTGTTGCAAATTCAGAAGATGTTGTCTGAGTAGAAGAAGATGGCATAAAGGTCTTCAAGGATTGAACTGTTGAAATGACTTCAGAGAAAGAATCCAGAATAGCCTTTTGAAAGTTGTTGATATCAGAAACAGTTGCAAGTTGGAATTCATGCAATTTATCCACCACTTTCTTCTCCTGTCCATCCAACCTATCCTCAATCACCTTACAGTTTTTATCCGTCAATTCCTTAATGTCCTTCTGAATCTTTGCAAATTCAGAAGTACAGAAATCTTTGAATTCAGAAAATTCAGAAGATGAGGGAAAATGTCCAAGACCAACAAATGGTCTTGTTTGCAGTCCTTCAGATGAAGGCTGGCCTGTAGATGCCACAGCATCATGAATCACTTATGATTCTGTTAATGGAGCTTTGGTGATGTTCACTCCACCAGGTCTTCCAACCAATCCTTGATACCCTGTAATAGGTATATCTATGGTTGTTGTGGCAAGGTGACTAACACTTTGCTTGTGGACATCTGAAAGATGTGTGCTTGTGTGAATAAAATCCACATTAAGTGGTTCAGAAGGCCCAAAGTTGAGTGAACTCTCAGACTCAAAGTGCTCAAAACTGTGAAGGGGGGACATGTGTCCTTCTTTTTCAATAGTAGGTTCTTCCAAGTGGGAACCTATTGGTTGATTAGCTGCTTGCCCCATGTGTGTTAATGAAACACCCTTTTGTTGAGAGATGGGTGAGTGGCTGGAGGGGTTAACAAGTTTTTCCATGGGCTCACAGGCTTTTTCAATACTATGCACCAAAGGATGTGGTGTAATAGATGATGTGGGTGCCCGGCTTAGAACAGGTAGTTCACAAGTTTCTTTATTTTTTACTTATGGTCTCCCCTCTTCAGTTCTTTTTCTCACTCTTCTACCCAACCTCTCATTTTCATTTTTCCTCTTCACAACATGAGGTTGTTCTCCCCCATGAACAGCCTCCCCACTCTGCCTACGGATTCTAGACACATCACAATCATCACCATTCTTGTTAGAATAAGGGGAAGAAACAACTTGTTTAGGTAGTCCCATTGATTCACAGTACTCACTCAAAAACCTATTTGATGATTTTACAAGTGCAAGTAAATAAGTTGGTAATGGTAAAGCATTTGGGAATTGCAATTTAGCATTTGGTGGTTTGAGATTATCCATTGAGAAAAGGGAAACATGTACCTCATGAGTCAGAACAGGAATAACAGGAACAGCTTTCATTGCCCCTTTGATGAAGGTTTGAAAGAATCTTTGAAAGGGTATATAGTTGTAAGTAGACTTCTTCAAAACTGCAGACTTGACTTCGTCAAAAATAAGAGAAGCATAATCATAGTGCTTGTTGAATGCTACTCCATGAAAAATTATTCTCCCACTTGTTGATGCTTGATCCAGACTTGAGCTTTTACCAGAAAGGCAAGTGTTTAGAATTGTAAACAAGCAATACCAGATAGGGGGTAAACACTTCCTTCTGAATGAGCTTAATGCATTGAGTTGCTCAGAGTATCCTAACTTCATAAAGTCTTAAATCATCTCAGAAGATGATGGAATAGGATCAAATGAAGTTATCCCAACAACTTCATCCTCCTTAGGTAGAAAATGTATACTTCTAATGTCTTCAACAGAAATGCAGACTCTGTAGCCATGAACATATGAAGAGATATCATCTGATTCTTCATCAACTTCTGCGTGAAACCACCATTGTTGTAGATAAGAAGCAGGTACCAAAAATTTTCTGGATAGCAAGGCTCGAAGTGGATGTTTCTTCAGAATTTCAATTAGGATCATTTGATCTTCATCGAAATCGGTAGACTTTAGGTTCAGGGTGCAATTGTTCTTCTTGATTTCAAGTAGTTTCTCTTCAGGGACATATAGTTTGGACAAATCAGGACCATCATTGCTCTGTGCACGTGATTGAGAGTCAGCAACACCAACATTTGACTCAGAAGCCACTTCAATAGGCTCGATTTGAGTTTCCCCAATTTTGTCACTTCGCGGGTTAGGGTTAGGGTTAGGGTTTGATTTGGGATTTGGATTTGAAGGACCAACTTCAGAAATCACAGTAGTAGCAGAGTCTTTTAAAATCTGTTCATCATCTAGATTGATCTCCATTGATCCAACCATTATCTTCTTAGGAACTATTTTGAATGAATCATTGCTTGATGATCCATTACTGTCACTGAAACGAGATTTGCAGATTGAACATTTGAAGTCGACATAGTTGAAAATGAGGAGAAACTTGAGTTTGAATGAAAATCAATGAACAGGGAAAGATTTCGGAGGGAAAGATTGCTAGAAAGTGAAGACGAAGATGAAATCATGGATTATAAATGACTGAATAATCGTAGATGGACACGTGGATGGACACATGGCCAAAAGTAAGAGTGGTTAGAGTAGTAATCATCATTTATTCGGATAAATGAACCGTTTAATCCACATGCTTAAGGATTAACCAATGAAATTAAAACACATGGCACACGATTAGTCTTTATAACGGGAAGAAAAATTCTGAGAACAAGTTCAAAAAATTTCAGAAGAAGTTCAGAACTTCTGAGAATAAGTTCAGAAGTTTGAATGAAATGATTCATAAATACTTCAGAACTTTTGAAATAAGTTCAGAACTTGACTTGGAATCCTTCAAAATCACAAAACTCATTTAAAACTACAAACTTCTGAAAAATGTAAAACATTTGAATAATTCAGAAGTAGGTTTGAACAATATGAAAAACAGTTGATCTTCAGAAGTTTGTCCAGATTCTTCAGAAGTGTACAATTTAATGTGTTATCCTTCATTTCAGATCTTGAATGTTATAGAGAAGTGGGAAAGACTTGAATTTGAGTTTAACTCCCCCTTGAATCAAGAAACATTATGATTCTCCCCCTTAAACAATGCTAGACATCAAAATTGTTAGAAATAAAAGATTGAGAAACGAAAAAAAAATTGCAAGTATTATAGGACAATCAGTTTGTTTAAAAAATTATGCTTCTGAGTTAGAAAAAAATATAAGTTCAGAAAACTTAACTACAGAAACTCTGAAGGTAAGATTTTTCAGAAATTTGAGAAAATAAACTCAGAACATAAAAATTCTAAATTTGAATTGATGCTTAATACTTACACAGACATATTCATCATACCTAATTTACTTACCAAAAAATTAAAACGTTTTTCATCAAGTGCTTTGGTAAATAAATCAGCTAATTGATAATCAGTCTGAACAAAGAACATTTCAATATTACCTTTTGCAACATGATCTTTGATAAAATGATATCTGACATCAATGTGTTTAGTCTTTGAATCTTGTACTGGATTTGCAGTAATTGCTATGACACTTTTTGAATCACAATAAAGAGGAATCTTTTTGAATTTGTAGCCATAGTCTTTTAATTGTGTTTGCATCCAAATAACTTGTGAGCAACAAATTGCAGCAGCAACATATTCAACCTCTACAGTAGAAGTTGAAACACAATTATGCTTCTTTGAAGACCAACTCACAAGTCTATCACCTAAAAATTGACATGATCCAGATGTACTTTTTCTGTCTAGTTTGCAACCACCATGATCTGCATCTATGAAAGTTGTTAGCTCAAAACTAGAATCCTTTGAATACCAAAGTCCCAATGAAGGAGAACCTTTGAGATATCTAAGAATTCTTTTAGCAGCAAGAATATGAGATTCCTTAGGATTAGCTTGATATCTAGCACAAATACATGTAGCAAACATTATATCAGGTCTACTAGCTGTTAAGTAACGCAAAGATCCAATAATGCCTCTGTACTTTTTCTGATCAACAGATTTTCCATTCAAATCAGATTCTAATTTTGTTGTAGTGGCCATTGGAGTTTGAATACTAGAACAGTCAGTCATGTCAAACTTCTTAAGTAAATCAGAGATATACTTAGATTGATTAATGAATATTCTAGTGGGTAGTTGTTTTACTTGAAGACGAAGAAAAAATGTTAACTCTCCCATCATACTCATTTCAAATTCAGTTTGCATGATTTTCTCAAAATTTCTGCAAAATTTTGGATTTGTAGAAGCAAATATAATATCATCTACATATATTTGTATTAAGATCATATCATCACCTTCCTTTTTCAGAAATAAAGTTGTATCAACAGTATCTCTTTTGAACTTCGAATTCAGAAGAAAAGTTGTGAGAGTGTCATACCATGCTCTTGGTGCTTGTTTAAGTCCATATAAGGCTTTGTCCAAAATGTAAACATGATCTGGAAATTCTTTGTTTACAAAGCCTTCTGGTTGTTCGACTTACACTTCTTCATGAAAAATTCCATTCATAAATGCACACTTAACATCCATTTGAAATACTTTCATGTTTTTATGAGCAGCATATGCAAGAAAGATTCTGATAGCTTCTAGCCTTGCAACAGGAGCAAAAGTTTCATCATAATCAATGCCCTCCTGTTGACAATACCCCTTAGCTACAAGTATTGCTATGTTTCTCACAACAATCCCATGTTCATCCTTTTTATTTCTGAAAACCCATTTGGTGCCAATGATTGATTTACCTTTTGGGTTAGGAGTCAATCTCCAGACTTTATTTCTTTCAAATTGATTTAGCTCATCTTGCATGGCTAAAATCCAATCTGGATCTTCAAGTGCTTCACATGGCTTTTTAGGTTCCATACTGCTTAAAAAACTCACATGCAGACATTCATTTGTTGTGGCTGATCTTGTTTCTACACCTTTTGATGCATCACCAATAATCTGATAAATTGGATGACTTGATGTCCATTTGTTCACATTTGGCAATGGTTGAACAGATGAAACATTGTTGAATGAATCATAATCATCAATGATTGCTTGAGTTTCAGTATCATGATTAATAGCTGAATGTAGATCTGAAGTCTCCCCCTCAAATTAAATATTTTGTACTGGTTCAGAAATAATAGGCATAGGTTCAGAAACAGGGATAATAGGTTCAGAAATGACTTGCACTGTTTTTGAAATAACTTGTACAGGTTCAGAAGTAGGAAATTCTGAATTTGAGGTTGAGATTGGTGGTCCAGAAATATTTGATATCATAGGTTCTGTAGATTATTGTGCTGGAATACTTCTGAGTAAAGAAGGATTTTGATAATCTGCAGAAACATTCACAGAAATATCAAATAAGTCTTGACATAAGGTATCTAAATTTGATTTAAGTAAAGTTTTAGATTCAGAAGTGTGATTTGTCTTGCTGTTTTCTGAATCCAAAATCTCAGAAACTTGGTTAAGCTTGAGTTCTGAACTTTTTTGTTCAGAATTCATTGTTGTGTCAAGAAATCTAATATTTGAAGTCTCAATGATTCTTTGTGTTCCTTTGATAAGTACTCTGTATGCTTTTTTGATCTTTGAGAATAGCCAACAAAGATACCAGTTGTACCCTTAGGTGCAAATTTATCCAGATGTCGTGTATCATTCAGAAGAAAACACCTGCAACCAAAAATTTTAAAATATTCAATAGAGGGTTTTCTTTTCTTAATAAATTCATAAGGAGTTTTAAGTAGTTTTCTATTCAGAATTGTCTTGTTCTGAGTAAAACATGCAGTTGCAATTGCTTCTGCCCAGAGAGATAAAAGAAGTTCAGAATATGCTAGCATGGTCCTTGCAGCTTCTACCAAAGTTTTGTTTTTCCTTTCAACAACACCATTCTGTTGGGGAGTTTTGGCAGCAGAAAAATTATGTGATATACCAACAGATTCCAAAAAATTTTGAAGTGTAGAATTTGTAAATTCTGTACCATTATCACTTCTGATCTTTTGAACTGGTAGTTGAAGAAGAACTTGAATTTTCTTCAGAAAAGGAATGAGTCTTTCAGAAGTATCAGATTTGAGTCTTAAGAATTCAACCCAAGTATATCTTGAATATTCATCTACAATCACAAGAATATACTTCTTTCTACCCATGCTTTGAGTCTTCATTGGTCCACACAAATCCATATGTAGCATTTCAAGTGGAGCTTTACATGAAGATAGCATTTTCAGAGGATGGGAGCTTCTTTTGATCTTCCCTAGTTCACATGCAGAGCATAAAGAATTCTTTTCAAATCTGATCTTTGGTAGTCCTCTTACAGAGTTGTGTCTTTCCAGTTCAGAAATGGCTTTGAAGTTCAGATGTGACATTCTTCTATGCCAAAGCCAACTATCGTTTCTCATAGTTGTGGAAATGTAACACACTCCTTGTAGTTGACCATTTGCAGTGAAAGTTGCAGTGTAGATATCTCCATCTCTATAAGCAGTTAGCTCATTTTTGTTTGATGAACTCAGAACATAACAGTAGTCTATATCAAAATTTACCTTCCAATACTTGTCACAGAATTGACTTATGCTGAAGAGATTATGTTTAAGACCTTCCACATAGAAAACCTTCATCACTTTAACATCTCCTTTGGAAAAAGTTCCATATCCTCTCACATATCCTTTTGCATTATTTCCAAAGCTAACTGTTCCTCCATATCTTTCATGATAATCAGTTAAAAGTTCTTTGAAAGGTGTCATATGTCTTGAACATCCAGAATCTAAGATCCACACATGACATATCTGCAAAAATGATTATTGAGATTTAGGTACCCATTTAAGAATGGGTCCTGTGAGATTAGTCAAAAACTTTGAATTTCTGAACTTTGACTTAAGCTTCTGAAAGTCAGAAGTTTGTTCAGAAGTTTTTAATTTGTCATTTTTAGTATTATTTGGAATTTTCTTTTATGTTTATATTTGTTTGCCAATGTAGCTAAAAATTTCTGAATTGATTTCTCAAGAGTTGTCTTATTTGTTTTGGAGTTCAGATGAAAATTATGATGACCACAGTTAATACAGTGAATATGATTCTTCAGAATATTTAATAAAGCAGTAGATGAACAAGAATCAACATTGTTTGATTTGTCAACAGTTCTTTTATTCACTTTATTATTCTTTGGTACATCAATTTTCTTTGAATTTGAAAAACTATCTAATTTGTCAGTCTTTGATGGTCTTCCTACCTTTCTTTCTCCAAACAAAAATGGATAGCTCTGTAAGATAAGAAATGATGATTAGTATAAGAAATTGTTTTACTTACTTTAGTTGTAACTTCAGATTTAGGATTTGAATTATGAACTTTAGAAGTTGAATTTGAAGATTGTCCTTTTTCAAACTTTTTAATTCTGGTTACAAAATCAGATGATATTGAAGATACAAGTGTTTTTGGGGATATAGAAGTATCATTTGATGAAGTAGAAGAAGTTGCAGTTTTCAGAAATTCAGGTTTCAGAAAAACAGTATTAAACTTGTCAGAAGGAACTTCTGGTGCTTCTGATTTTAAAATTGTCCTTCAGTCATATTTGATTGTAATTTATATACCAAATATCCATCTTTATCAATAACTTGAACCATAGGATCTTCATCATCTTCTGAATCTTAAGCATTCATTAAATCTAAGAACTTATCTTGAGTCATGCTAGGTGCAAAAGATTTTTGATTTAAAATATTTTCAGACTCATCATCAGAGTTATCAAAAATAATTTCTGAATTCTCATTATTATCTTGTAAAGATTCAACATCTGAGAATTCATCATATTTTTCTTCATGTTCTGATTTATTATCAAAATTATCTTCTTTTAGAACTTCAGATAAACTTTTAGAAGTAATTCAGAAGATAATTCAGAAATTTTCTAAGTTTTAATAGATGGTTCAGATATGTTTATAATATTTTTATGCATTACTTATGTTTCAGAAGTAAGTTCATATATGTTTATAATATTTTTATGCATTACTTATGTTTCAGAAATTGTCTCTATTTTACCAGAATTAAGAGATTTTTCATCAGAAAATAGAGTCTCTGATTTTACAAAAGGAATTCTTTCAGGCAAAGAGAGATTAACAGGTTTGGATATGACACCTGTATTAGTTTCATTAAAAATTTCATTTTTGAATAGTCATAAAGATTTGCAGGTGCCTTTTTCAGAATTTGACTTTCATTATAACCCAATCCTACCTTGATGTTGTAAAATTTTGAATTCTGAGCCTGGTTTGTCAAAATATTCAGAGTCTGTTCTGTTTGTCCTCTTTTAAAGTTCAGATCTTCCAATTCCTTAATCTTTTTGTAAAGATCAAGTCTTTCTTGATTCAGAAAGTTCATTTTAACATTCAGAATTTCTTTTTCAGATTTTTCATTTATGATATCTTTTTGTAAACTTTCCACTTTTCTTTTAACAATAATTTTTCTTCAGAACTTTTTTCAAGAGATTGTTCAGCTTCTTGACAACTTTGTTTATAGATTTGACTTTCAGCTCTGAATTGATTTACCAATATTCTTTCACCTTTAATTATGTTTCTGAAACTTTCAAATTCAGAATACATATTCTGAACTAGATTTTGCATTTCAGAATTTCCAGAAAGTTGTTCAGAATTTGGTTCAGAATTTGGTTCAGAATTTTGTTCATAAGAGTAATCTATTTCAGTATTTAGTTCAGAAGATGAAGAAATTACCTTAGAATCATGTGCATGTTTATCTTCTGGATCCATTTGGCACATATAGCAGTTTGATGTATAATGAGCTACTTATTCATCATATTCATCATCACTCCAGTTTAACCAATCCTCTTCATATTTGGTAACCAAAGCTGGATTAAGCTCTTTCTTTTTAGCAAGAAGATGCTTTTTCACATAGTAGCCTAAGTTTTTTACTTTGGGCATTTTGCACTGTCTTGCATAATGACCAGGCTTACCACAATTAAAACATCTTGCTGGTTCAGATGTCTCAGTTTGACCAGCATCTTGACTTTTCTTGAGACCAACTTCAGATTTTGGTTTGTTCTGATATTTTTGATTATATCTTTGAGTAAATTGCCTTGTCATAAAAGCATTATTATCAGAAATTCTCTTAAGTTGTTCATCTGATTCATCCCCATCACACAAATTTGTTTCTGGGATCTCACAGATTTTGCTCTTAGCAGAAATGGTCATAGAATTATTATACTTCTTGCTCAACAAGGCTACTGTTTCATTTGCCTTCTTTTGTTCATTCTGTCTAGTCTTGATTTTGTCTTTTTGTTGAAACAGAATGCCATAGACATCATGAATGGATTTGCTAGAAAGATTTCTAGTAACCATGTTGTCAAAAAAACTTGACCATTCATTCCCCAAATTGTTCAGAAATTTATTGTTTATCTCAGAGTTTGATTTCTGAACACCATTTCTTCTCAGATCATTTAGGATATTATTGAATCTTTGATAAGTCTCTGTAATAGATTCACTTTCTTTATACCTGAAGTTACCCAAACAGATATTCAATCTTTGTGCTTGGGCCTTTGTATTACCCTGCATTTGAGCTTCAACCTCATCCCACATGGCTTTGGCAGATGTTAAACAATCTACCCTATTGAATATCTCATTTGGAATGGCCATTGTAAGAAGAGTTAATGCCCTTTTGTCAATTTTAGCTTGAGCTTTCTCAGCAATACTGTACATACCTGGGCTTTTCTTGATTCTCGATGCAGGTATCTTAGGAGTTGACTCAGTTCTTGGTACTGATGGTCTCGATGCAGCCATTTATGATCGATTGCATTAAAGCTTCATCGATATTATCCAAGAATTGAATCATCCTGATTCGCCATTGATGATATTCACCCAAAAACAGAGTTGGTGGTTTAGTTTATGATCCGATGGAGACGATTTCTTTCGACATCTTTGATTTGAAATAGATCGAGAATTCACCTGAAATTGAATCTTGAATTTATGTATCAAGAAAATCAAGAACTGTCAGGTCTGACAATTTCATCTCTGAATGTCAAGATCAGATGAATTGGCTCTGATACCAATTGTTAGATCCCAAACAATCAAGAATGTAGAAAGATTAAAGAACAAGAACAAGAATTAGATCACTGAAGTTGTATGTAGTATTGATTATTGAACTATATTACAATATGTGTATCTTTACAAGCTCTATCTATCAACATTAGTTATAACAACTTATCAAACTATCTATTTATATACAAATGGAAATGCTAAACTTACAGCTCAAAAATAACAGACTTGTTCAGAACTGCTTCTGAACATCTTCAGAACTTCTTCAGAAGTGTCTTCAGAATCCTCATCAGAACTTCTTCAGAAATTCTTCAGAATCTTCAAAACTTCTTCAGAATCTTTAGAACTTCTAAAGTAGCCACTTCAGAAGTTATGCCTTAGGCTTTACTTCATTTGTCTTCAGACTTCTGAATCTTTCTTTTCAGAACCTAGTCTTCTTTTGAAGCTACTTCTGATATCTATCAACCAGTTTGAAAGTTTCGTATTTGTCATTCCAATTAAAAATGACAATATCAAAATTATGCTCAACGAACCAATAAAAGGGATTATTCTAGTTCCATCATACACTTACTTACGCCATGTATGTAAACCAACTCAAGCACTAAATAATTTTTCAACACTCGAAACAAAGTATTGGTATGCCCCTTAGCCAAATTGGAAGAGTTTTTGTCGCATTCAAATTTTAAAACCGTCTTACGATATACATTTCAGTAGTTGTAATGTTAGAAAAATAATAGGAGGAAAATAAAAATCATATGCAAACATTATGCAACTAAATTGATTTAAAAAGTTTCAAAATAATGGGCTACACCATTGAGGGTGCCAACATTCTCTAAAATCATTACCATTTTTGTAACACCCCGTCCCGCGTGGTGGAAGACGGATTATGCCACAATTAGCTTCACAAGCTTGACGTAAGATAATGACTTATCTTTAGATCCGTCATCTCTTTAGCTCTCATCCCCAAGTCCCGTCCCTATCGGCCACTTAGGATCTGTCGAGGAAAAAGAAAACATTGGCTTAGCTTAAGGCTCGGTGAACAGATAATAATAATAATTTAAACAATAATAATAATTTAATAATAATAATCCAAAAGGAAATCATAACGATAAATGATTATTCAAAGGAAAATAAAGTCAAATAAACGACCTAAAGGGATGTCAAGTCAAGCAACTAGATATCAAATCAAACGACTGGCCCGAAGGCATATCAAGGGTTCGAAGACATATCAAGGGTCCAAAGACCAAACTACATCAAAAGATGCATCATTCCCGAAGGATGATCAGTCCATTCAGGCATAACTGAGGAAAGGGGTGGGGTACACACAATCAATCCTCTCCATGGATTTAACCACGGCCTCAACATAACTTAACTAGGTTCGATCCATACGCCCTCCAATTGACCGGTAGACTGGTCAAGCCCGCTTTTAAGGACTATACACAAGAGGACGCCATGATCGCGTAGTCATCATGGATACATCTCAATATAGGTGCCAAGAAAGTCTCGCACCACAAATGTGATCCAACGAATTAAGAGATTAAGTGGTTCCATGTTCCAAACAAGAGTTCAAGTCATTCAAAACAAACAGAAGTTAAATAGCATTTAACTAGCATAATGAGAAATTGAAAGCAATGTATTCAGTGTTCATCATAAAGTATTCCAGATTAGGAAGCCTTATGCAAATGCCTATCCCCCTGTCAAGTGAGATATGAATCCGTATCTAGATAGAGATGGTGGAATTCAAGGGCCGAATGCCTTTAAGGTTAATCAAAGTCACCTTTGGACTTTAAAGTTCCGATCTTCAACTAAGCTATGATTTTCATAGTTTCACTTAGATTCTACTTTAGAAATTCTTGAATGAGAGATTCTATATTTATAGGGTTAAGTGGATAAGAGAATCTTGATTTGTCGTGCTTGCATTGTCGTGCTTCTTGATTTGTCGTGGTTGCGTTGTCGTGCTTGCATTGTCGTGCTTCTTGATTTGTCATGCTTGTATTGTCGTGCTTCTTGATTTGTCGTGCTTGCATTGTCGTGCTTCTAGATTTGTCGTGCTTGCATTGTCGTGCTTATAGATTTGTCATGCTTTTTGATTTGTTATTATTATTATCTATATATCTATACTACCTTAATATTCATTTACATCAAATGTCTTAATTACAACTCCTTATGCATTGTGTACAACCTTTTTATGTCTAAAACTCAAAAAACTCTTAATTACAACCCAATAAGCATGATGTACAAGCTATTAATGCAAGATATTAACCCCCACCACCTAATTTGGCATATGCAGAGTTTTCCTCCCCTTCTATGACTATCCAGGCTTCAAAGTCCAAGATCTGATACAAATTTGCAATTCAAACTTTCAGAATTCAAAAAACATTATTCAACAACTTTCTCCAACCCTCTGATACTAATTTGCTTCTTCTTCCCTCAAACAGGATTAGCAAAGAGGATAACTCATCTTGTATGCTGCAGATTTCAAGTCAGAAATCATGTATTAGCAAAAAGGATAGCTCATATTATATGCTACGAATTTGAAGATCAGAAATCATGTATTAACACTGAGTAAGCTCATCTTATATTTTTCTGAAGGTCATAAATCATGTATTGCACTACTATTGCTGATCCATTTCTATCAAATGTTATGTCTATAAAGTGTTCCATGAAATGTTATTTAATCTGTTTTGGGATCTAGGTTTCTGAAAGAAAAATATACATTTCCGGCATGGTGTTCTTTCTCCTCGTGAATGCTTTTTCTCCGACAACCTTTCATCCATTTTCATCTTTTTGCAATGAATCAACACACGAAGCAAGAAGCAAGGGAAGCATCATCAGCATAAGGGACACAAATACCTACCATCTTAACTTGAAGCAGACGAAGAAAGGGGAGCAACATAGAAAAAAAATGAAGTGGAAAAGCAGGCGAAATGGTCGATGTTCACATAGCTAAAAACCGTCTATTTCTAGGTAAATTCGATTTAGAAATATAATTTAAATTTTGATGTTTAGGTAAGGTTTGAAAGAGCTTGATTAGCTTCCCGTATTCATAAGTCATAACAATCTTCTTTTTTAAACCTTCAAATCTTTAAATGCATTCTGTAAGTTTTATGGAGAAAAAAAAAAGAGTATAATGAAAATGCAAAGCATGAAGACTCATCAGTCAAATTCTTTAGGTTCCCAAGGTATAGACTATAGAGTCATCATTTTGTTTTTAAAATAAAGACATTTTTTATCATTACAAAATAAGTAAAAAAATATTATTATAGGATTTTTTCTTCACCCAGTTTCATGATTTTAAGATTAATAATTTTAAAATACAATAATTCATATGTTTTGAATAATGAAAGTTTTAGTTTGATTATACATAGCATCTGATACATATTTACATTTTTATTCGGTATTATATTATATTCGCTATTAATCGGCATTTACCGTTGGTTTCAAGAGCGGGATTGCCTAATAGTTTGACATTCGTCTGATCATTTCGTTATTATTATTCATATAACTATTAGTTTTTCATTTATCTTTTCTTTGTTTTTTCAGTTAAATACTATATTATATAAAATACAAATAAAATAAACAGATATCATTATTATTAAGTTAAATTAAAATGTTGACGAAATGCCTAAAAAATGTGTAACCATTACAATGCCAATATTCTAGGCATAAAAAAGAAATAACTATTTAGTAATTATGATTAATACAGAATTAATAAATATATAGATGTTGGAATCACTTCCTTTACCTGCTATATACTTGTATGCAAAGATATGAAGACTTGTCATTTCAAAAGTAAATTAGGTTTCCAAATATAGAGTAGAGTCATCATTTTATTTTTAAAATAAAGGAAATTATTATTATTAAAATATAAGTTATATATATTTACATTACAATAAAATTGATTTCAAACTTATCTTTATCTATCAAACGTCAAATTTTGAAAACATTACAAACTTACAATAGGTTTATAGAATATCTTGAGTCATTTTAACAAAAAATTAAGACACTTTTAAAATAAAGTGTCTTATTTGTTAATTTATAGGACATTTTTAGAAGTGTTCTATAAGTCCATCTTTTTAAGGACGCTTATGTTTATATTACACATTTTAAAATAATTTCATATAAAATAGTTAGTATGCACTTAATTGTAAAAACGTTTTAAAAAACTTGTTAAAACGTCGTATAAATCTACTAGAACACTTTAAATATGATACATTTTAGTTTAATCGTATAAACTTAAACTCTATAAAGTACCATTTTAAGACTCTTCCACATTTTATGTGTCCTATAAACTCAAATTTGTTGTAGTAATACAAGTTAAAAATATAATTATAGGTTTTTATTCACCGAGTTTCTTGATTTTCGTATTAGTATTGTTGAAATATAATAGTGTTAATATATATATAGGCTCAGGTTCAAGGGACAAATATGTAATGATAGCAGCGTTGATGCGTAGAAACAAAAAACCGTTTGTATACATTAGTGCATATATACCGTCCAGATGGAAGGCTCACAGGGTATATTAAAATGATTACATTTTCATTAAGTTTCTATTAAACTACTTATAGTTTTTGACAGGACATGTTTGCAGATTGATGTTTCAATATCGTATCATTTTCTGAATCTACAGATGTGCATTATTACATATGATCTTTGTATAACAAATACTAAATATATGAGTTTGGAAACTCAGACACTCTTGAGACTTTTTTCCCAGATATCTTGCCATAAAACATTTAGTAAGTGATTTGTAATTAAACCACAAAAAATTCCAAAAATAAATTTGTTAGGTATGGAGAATAATACGAAACAAGAAACATAAGTGAAGGATGAGTTATTTTGCTTCATAATTGTGATTCATCCGCGCTGCATCGCGTGGGTACACTACTAGTGTGTATATATATATATATATATATATATATTTAAATGTTCCTACTTAACCCCTCTATTATAGTTTCGCAACCTTGCGCCCTAATACACTTAAACTTAATATTTTAACTTCAACTTAGATTTATCTTATACGAATTATCCGAACACGGGTATTACAACTTGCCATCTATTATCATTTTACTTATACTCACACTCCATTATACTTATTATTATGATTTAACTACTTAACTACTTCACCATAGATGAGAAGGGTGTGTGAGTTTGTTTGTTTGTTTGTTTGTTCCATTTGCCGTATATAAAGATTATATACTCAAAAAAATTAATTCTTTAATGTTCCTGAGATATATATCTGCTAGAAACCCGTCAGAGATTTGAATTTTTTTAAAATTCCGTGATTTATCCAGACGAGATTAAAAAATATTAGAATTTTCTGGCATACGGATCCACCATAAATCTGTCGGAAACGGGACAATTTGATTTTTGAACTACCCCCCAAAGTAGAAACCAATCGACAATCGAATCACAAATTTAACACATTGTCGACCTCCTCCCCCAAACTAGTGTTTTCATGATTTCTTCCCCTCTCACCGTGCAAACCCACTACCAACCTCCTCCTCATCCTCCTTCACCAGTGACCTCCCCCTATTCCTGCGAGCTTGATTCCAACAGTTTTTGCTCCATTTTTGACGGTATAAATCCTCCCCACATTATTCTTTTAAATGTATGTGAATACATGTATATGTTTGGATTTTTTTGCTATGTTTTTATATGTATGGGTTAGTAGGTTTTTCTATGTATATATGTAAGTATTGTATATGTATAGACAAATTGTTGGCGAAATTGTTAGGTAATGTTATACCCAAAATTTACGTCATTAACTCCGTTAAGTTTCTTTAAAATTATGCCGTTAACTCCGTTATAGAATGTTATAACTTGACTAACGAAGTACTAACCGCGCGACCTAACGTCGTTAGTGATATATCCGTTCTACCATTATCTCCGTATTTATATCATTTTCAGTTACGAGTGAAAGGCTTTATGAAGACATTATGCCAACATTGAAGACAAATCATGAAGACTCGTTCGTTATGACCCTTTGGCCGTTACCAAGACCATAATCCGAGTTCAAGTATAAAAAGATAGCTCGAATCAACAAAAAGAACACGGTGAAGCATAGCGAAATACCGAGAAAAGCTCTGAGTATACTTTGACGAACATACGACATCACCATCCAAGCTCACGACAACAGCGCCGCAAGTCACGACAACAGTCGCAGACTTACGACCGACCATTCATACCGTTTCTGTAACCTTGTTTATTGTTCTTAAGGTCGGCGTCCCTGTTTGACGTCCTTTTTTCTTAGTGCATCGACGATCCCCTTACGGTCGTTCCGCGGTTTTTTCCCTCGGAAAGGAGTTTTTCCGCGCCAACAATTCTTTGTGTCGTTTATATTTGTTTGCTTGTTTTTCGAATTGGTTTTCTTTCTTTTGTTAATAAAGGTCCGAATCATTAGTCTACAGTTAAGTCATTTTTTGGCATTAACAGTTTGGCGCCATCCGTGGGACCCAACTATAGAAAAGATCTCTTCGAAAAACTTCCTTTACTACTAACTTGTTTAAGAACTTTCTTTGAAACAGGAATGGTGAGGATAGAATATAACCAAAGCGGAAACGCACGAAGTCAAACGCCAAACGAACTGGAAGCCTTGCGACAACGAGTGAACTTTTTGGAGCAACAAAATCGCAAAGCTAACCAGGAGATCCATGCTCTAAGGAACACAAATGTCGGGTACGCTCTTTCGATAAAAGAGGGGGAGACATAATGTATTCCTTAAGCTCACCCAACGCTCTTTCGTGACCATCAGTCCAGTCGAAACCTTTATTTTTTCTGAGTACGTTGTAGAATAAATGACATATGTCCGACGATTTGGAAATAAAACGATTTAAAGCTGCGACGATCCCAATCAAGCATTGTACTTCTTTCAGGTTCCTTGGTGATCGTAAGTCGAGGATTGCTTTGATTTCATCTAGACTAGCTTCAATGCCTCAACGTGTCACCATGTGTCCCAAGAATCTTCCCGCGCGAACTCCAAAGGAGCATTTGGTTGGATTCAGCTTCATATCGTATTTCCTCAGGGTTTCAAAGGATTCTTTGAGATGCTCAATATGATCGATCGTGCGCTTTGAATTTACGAGCATATCGTCGATGTATACTTCCATTGTCTTGCCCATAAAATCTTTAAACATAAGGTTGACGAGTCGTTGGTACGTTGATCCGGCATTCTTTAGACCGCGACATTACTTTGTAACAATAGATGCCCTTGTCTGTCATGAAGGTTGTCTTTTCTTAATCGTCCGGATGCATGAGTATTTGATTGTATATGGAATATCCGTCCATGAATGTTAAGAGTTCACGTCCGGCTGTGGCGTCGACCATGGCATAGTTGCGTGGAAGAGGAAAAGGATCTTTGGGACACGCCTTTTTCAAGTCAGTGTAATCAATACAAACTCGCCACTTTCCGTTCTTTTTCTTGACCACGACAACGTTGACCAGCCATTCTGGATACTTGACTTCTCTAATCTTTCCCGATTTCAGCAAGTTGTCGACCTCTTCATTGATAATCTTGTTCCTTTCAGGTGCAAATTTCCTCCGCTTTTGCTTGATCGGGGGAAAGCTTGCGTCGACGTCCAACTTGTGTGATATGATACTCGGGTCTATGTCGACCATATCTTCGTGCGTCCAAGCAAAACAATCGGAGTGGTCCCTTAGGAATCGTAGGAGATCATTTTTTATCTCTTCGTCCAAGGATCCAAGGCGATTTCCTGGAGTCCGTAGTCGTCAGGGGACTTGTCGTCCTCCTGACTCTGTAATTGCTAGATGCTCTTCTTTCTAGGTCTCATTGCGATTTTGTAACATTCTCTTGCGTCTTTGTCGTCTGATGGTACGTCAAGGGGACTGCCTTCATATCGTGTATCTAGGGTCTTCCAAGGATAACGTTGTAAGCTGAGGTACACCCGACCACGTTAAATCGAGTTGATTTATTGACTCCTTTTGTGAAGATGGGTAGCGTGATTTCGCCCAATGTTGTGGATGCGTCGCAATTAAAGCCGACTAAGACTGTTGATCGTCGTGCGATTTCTTCCTCGCTTATCCCCATAGCTTTGAGGGTATTGAGAAAGATGATATTGGTTGAGCTTCTTTTAGTTAGACAATTCCCGATGGTGAGTTGGACGACAATGCCATCATGATGTCTGCGTCTGGTGTTGCCTAAATCCTCGTCACTAAATATTACTGTCATGGAGGCGAGCTTTCTGTCGTCTCTTTTTTGATAATCAACTAGGATGCTGGACTCGTCAAACTTTTACCCCGCCTGTCTTTTAGCGGCTGAGTATGTTAATCCACACACGTCGGATCCTCCTGTCACACAATTCATGACTTTAGTATGTGTAGGAGATATGGGTGTAGGGGTGTTACCTGTGGCACGTCGAGACCAAATCGTTGAGATAGCCCTTTTGCGATTGCCATGCGATTTCCTTCCTGAGGAGTTGACAATCGTCTATGTCGTGCCCATGATCATTATGGAAATCACACCATTTCGTCGTATCCTTTTGGTCATTCAGACGATCACTTTTCTTGGGTCATCGTACTGTAGTTTGGATATTTTTCAACGTTTCCACTAGTTCCTTCGAAGTACCTGCAAAACCGTAAGTTGACAATTTTGGGAATTGGGTGAACTTGGTGTTTACCTTGGGTTCGACCTTTTTTTTCATGTCTGACGTTAGAAATCACTTTTGGATTTTTGAATTCAGGTTTTTTGACTCCAAGCACCCGTTTATCGGAAGATCTTTGTTGTCGGAAGGCAGCGTCATCTGCGACTCTCATATGAGCCAAGGTCCGTGCTCTCACGTCTTCAAATGTATCGGCCGTATATTTGGTAAGATCTAGGTATAGACCTGAGTTGTTGTCCAGCCCTCGTTTGTAAGCTTCGATCGCCGTTTTGATGTGACAATTATGTATCTCGATCATTTCCATGTTGAAGCGGTTGAAGTAATTCTTGATGGTTTCTCCTCCTTTCTGAATTAAATAGTAAAGGTCACTAGTTTGTTTTTCCATCTTGCGACTGCTGGCGAACTGCTGGAAAAATTGGTTGACGAGGTTGACGAATGAATTGATCGACTTGGTCTTGAGGTTGATCAACCATTGCAGTGTTGTACCCGTGAGGGATTCTCCGAAACTTTTGCACATGCAGACCTCTTGAAAATTATGGGGTATCGATGTGGTCTACATAAGTTGATTATATTGCGCGACATGCTTGTTGGGATCCGTGATACTGGAATACTTTAGCGTGAACATAGAAATGTTGTACGTTTTGGAAACGTTTATCAGAGCAATCGAATCAGCGAAAGGCGAAGCTTGAAAACCTGTGGGAGGCTCTACGTCGACTGGCACAGCTGCTCCAGGTAGTTTTGCAAGTAATGACATCATTTTCTCATTTTGTTCTTCAAGTTGCTTGAATTTCCGAGCGACTGGGTCGTCGTAGAGGGTTTCATAACTGCTGAATGGATGATTTGTATTCATCATGGGGATTGACATGTATTGGTCGTAAATAGTATGCTCCGATAGGTGAAATCATGACTTTCACCATTAGTGGTTGTGTATGGTGAATTAATGTACGTATATACCGTGGTGGTTGGGATAGGTACTGATACGTATGCTTGTCCAATATCGGAATTATTCGGTGACTTAGAAAATGGTATAGATACGTACATCGAATTCATGACGGAGCTGTTTAATGAAAACGTCGTAGTATTTTGTGGAGCTGATGTTTTCATGTGTGTTTGTTCCAGAACGGAATTTCTTGATGATGCACCCGGAATTGATGCGGGGGTAGAACTTCGTGGCAGAGGCGGTGGCAGTCTTCCTGGAAACGAGGTAGGCACGGAACCGCGTGGCGGAGGCGGTGGCAGCGTACCCTGAGATCCAAAGAGCGGGACTGAGACAGAGGACGAGCCGACATTTGTGTTCCTTAGAGCATGGATCTCCTGGTTAGCTTTGCGATTTTTTTCCTCCAAAAAGTTCACTCGTTGTCGCAAGGCTTCCAATTTGTTTGGTGTTTGATTTCGTGCGTTTCCGCTTTGGTTATCTCCTATCCTCACTATTCTTGTTTCAAAGAAAGTTCTTAAACAAGTTAGTAGTAAAGAAAGTTTTTCGAAGAAATCTTTTCGAAGAAATCTTTTCTCTAGTTGGGTCCCACGGTTGATGAACTGTTATACTAAAATTTACGCCGTTAACTCCGTTTAGTTTCGTTAGAATTCTGTCGTTAACTCCGTTATAGAATGTTACAACTTCACTAACGAAGTACTAACCGCGCGACCTAATGTCGTTAGTGATATATCCGTTCTACCGTTATCTCCCTATATATATCATTTTCAGTTACGAGTCAAAGCCATTATGAAGACATTATGGCGACATTGAAGACAAATCATGAAGACTAGTCCGTTTTGACCGTTTGGCCGTTACCAAGACCATCATCCGAGTTCAAGTATAAAAAGATAGCTCGAATCAACAAAAACGATACGGTGAAACACAGCGAAATACTGAGAAAAGCTCTGAGTACACTTTGACGAACTTACGACATCACCATCCATGCTTACGACAACAGCGCCGCAAGTCACGACAACAGTCGCAGACTTACGACCGACCATTCATACTGTTTCTATAACCTTGTTTATTGTTTTTAAGACCGGCGTCCCTATTTGACGTACTTTTTCGTTAGTGCATCGACGATCCCCTTACGGTCGTCCGCGGTTTTTTCTCTCGAAAGGGAGTTTTTCCGCGTCAACAATTCGTTGTCTCGTTTATATTTGTTTGCTTTTTTTTTGAATTGGTTTTCTTTCTTTAGTTGATAAAGGTCCGAATCATTGGTATACCGTTAAGTCATTTTTTGGCATTAACAGGTAACACGATATATTTGTATATAAGTTTTGTATAGGTAAACAAAGTCTTGGGTAAATTTTTGTATATGTAATTGTTGTATATGTATGTTGTAGGGTATGTAAAATTTATATCACGTTAGAAATGGGTTATCAATTGTTGGACAAATATCAGGGCGTGTATTTTCAAATCTAACTGTTTTATATTTCGTGTAGAAATGGGTTTCAATTGTTGAACAAACATTAGGGTAGTTATTTATAAAACTAATGGGTTATTTGGCAGTTATTAAATGATTTGGTGCAGAATCATTAAGTGGTGAGAATGATTAGTAAATAGGTTTTTATGATATAGTGCAAAATGAAATTTAATTCTTTGGTAATTGTTCAGGATGTAATCAGGACTCTTAATGGTTAAGGGAGGTCCATAATACAAAATGATTAAGAGGGTTTTGGAACCATAAGAGGGAGGCTGATTGATTTTTTGCCAAACATGATTCACCTCTTAGCGATTCAAAGGCTGCCTCTTAATGGAACCGTTAAGAGGTAAACAAACAGCTCCTGATTCTTGTATATTTCGTGTTATAAATAGGTTGCCAATTGGTGTGGAGTGGATATATATATATATATATATATATATATATATATAGTGCGGGACATGTATGCATCTAAGTATTTTCAAATCTTAAAATTTGGTTACAATTTTAAATCAAAACATATTTATATCTTTAAATTCGATTTAGTCACACATATTTTTGTCAATTTGTAGCTATGTCAACTAATATTGATAAAGGTTGAATGTATAAATGATTAGATAGGAATCGGAACTTAAGTTCAGTTTTTAGTGCCGAAGTTGTTGAATTTTGGATTTTGAGTTCTCCAATGAGCTATCTCTGGTAAGATGTCTTTGTAAGAAATGTCAACTTCAAAACCATAAACGAAGAGAGGACATTCATTTAAACTTGTTAAGAAAGGGATTCATGCTTTTTTATGGTCACTGGTTTGGACACAGTGAAATTGCACCCGAACTTCAACAACCACAACAAACAGTAGTGGACGATGATTATAATGAGTTTGATGGTATTCGGCAAATGGTGATGGACCAAAATTTTCCCGGTGGATCAAGTTCGTGGGACAAGCACTCGAGTAAGAACCAAATCTACATGCATAGATTTTTTTTCTATGTTTTTATATGTATAGGTGTGTAGGTTTTTCTATGTATATATGTAAGTATTGTATATGTATAGACAAATTGTTGGCGAAATTGTTAGGTAACATGATATATTTATATATAAGTTTTGTATATGTAAACAAAGTCTTGGGTAAATTGTTGTATTTGGAATCATTGTGTATGTATATTGTAGGGTAAGTAAAATTTATTTCACGTTAGAAATGGGTTATCAATTGTTGGACAAACGTTAGAGCTTGCCTTTTCAAATCTAATTGTTTTATATTTCGTGTTAGAAATGGGTTGTCAATTGTTGAACAAACATTAGGCTAGTTATTTATAAAACTAATTCTTGTATATTTGCTGTTATAAATAGGTTGCCAATTGGTGAGGAGTAGATATATTTATAGTGCGGGACATGTATACATCTAAGTATTTTCAAATCTTACAATTTGGTTACAATTTTAAATCAAAAAATATTTATATCTTTAAATTCTATTTAGTCACACATATTTTTGTCAATTTGTAGCTATGTCTACTAATACTAATAAAGGTTGGATGTATAAATGATTAGATAGGAGTGGGAACATAAGTTCAGTGTTTAGTGGCAAAGTTGTTGAATTTTTGGATTTTCCTTTTTCCAATGAGCTATCTGTGGTAAGGTGTCCTTGTAAGAAATGTCAACTTCAAAACCATAGACAGAGATAGCACAGTGAAATAGCACCAGAACTTCAACAAACAGTAGTGGACGATGATTATAATGAGCTTGATGTTATTCGGAAATTGGTGATGGACCAAAATGTTTCCGGTGGATCAAGTATGTGGGACAAGCATAGTAAGAAACAAATCTATATGCATGGCATTTCAATGATATGTTAGAAGTTGCGGATCAGTCATTGTGGGACAGATGCCAGAGATGTTCAAAGTTACGTGCAACAACTATGTTTTTTAATTGGAAGGCATATTACAATGTACGAGAGACAACATACAATCGTAACCTTTCTATGGTAAAAGAAATGCTACGTGAAGATGACCAACTGGTTGATAGCTTTTACGAGACAAATGAGATAGTGAAGCAACATGTTCTTTCGATATCTAATTAGTTGAATTTGATCTCTGATTAACTTGAGTTTCAACTTTAGAAATAGCCAAATAGCCTATCCACATCTTGTGGGATTGAATCCAAAAACAAAATAAAGCCTTTCTATTTTTAAAAGTCCATCTTGTGGTTTTATTAATTACCAAAATATTATTTTCTTTCTCAAATATTATTTTTAAATAGTGTAATAAAACTTGTTTTCATCATAAAATATTTAATAATATTTTATCTTAAAATGTTTTTTGACAAATCTTAAAAGTGAAAATTGCATTAAAATGAAACAAACTTTAAACTAATTCCTATTTTAGTGATCAATAAACTTCAAGAAACTTAATTTTAGGATCTTAGATTAAACTTTTCATTTATTAAGAGTGGTTTAATTACATGTTGAGCAAGTAATCATTATCTTCTAAATAATGTGTTAAAAGTTTACAAATTTAAAGCTTACATAATATTCATGTAATCTATAAAATAAAACCAACCCTTTTTCACTTATCCAGCCATGAATCCACCTCAATCTTGAACCCTCTATTTTTGTTTTTGTATCAATTTCTTAAATGTTAACAAGAAGTTATGATCGTTTCTTTGTTAACATATGTTTTCTTAATGTTTCCAACCGTTAACCAAAGCCGAATTGAAAACATGTGAAAAAGATTAAAATTTATAAAGATAAGAACACAAAAGAAATATGAAAACATACAAAGAACTCAAACAAAGGTTTATCAATAAATATGAAAAGATAATAGAAATCCACGAAAATGATGAAACAATCCTTTCGTTGACAAAAGTCTTAGGGCAATAAAAATTGCAGTTGCTGGATTGGTAGAAAAAACACTTGGAGAAGACACGCCAATTTTTACATGGTTAGGGTTTTTGTTTGTTGTTTAGTTTTTGTTTTTTGTTTTCTTATTTATTAGATTTTTCTTTTTATTTGTATAACTTTTATTTGTTTAGATGTTTGTATATTATTATTTTTTTAATTTTATAATATGACGAGGAATTATAGAATATGACATGACCTATGAATTGGCATTTTAATTGAGACACGTCATCATCATGTAAGTTAAACTTTTAAATAAACGAAAAGTTTGTTCCAAATCTTAAAATAAAGTTTTTTGAAGTTTGTTCCTCAAAAAATTAGTCCAAAATTGCTTCCATTTTAATGTAATTTTCTCATCTTAAAATGTTAACAATTAAGAAGTTAACTATGATTTTTTTTTTGTAACCAACACTTTTAATTTAGTGACAACGATGTTATTGTCACTATTCCTTCCGATTATCACCAACTACTACATACTATTTAGTCAGCACTATTTTTGGTCAGTAATCATTTCAAATTAGTGACTACTTATTTTTTGTTCACAAAAACCTCAAACTTAATGATCATCATTATTTTGCTACTAACATTCCTATGTAACACCAGTCACCAACTAGTTAGGGACCACTATTTTTTGCCATTCAAATTAATTACTACTTATTTCTTGGTTACTAAGGCCTTGTTTGTTTTTTCATTTTAAGCCCTTAATCACCACTTATGTCTGATTCGTTTAGGCATTTCATAACCATTTCCGAACTGAAATCAGACTTCAGACTTCGGACCTCTTAAAAATCTAACGCAACCTAAAACTTCCAACTTAGTTACTATCATGTTTTGGTCACTAAATCTTTTCAAACAAGATGAACTACCAAACACTATTTAGTGACATATATGTGTATATTTAATATAATATAATTAAGTAAATTACGTATTTGGTTTTAATATAATATAAAAAGGAGTAAAATGACTAAAATACGCTTATACTTTACTTGCTTAACAGAATATTCAAACGGAGTTAGATTTTAGGGACCCATAACGTTATAAAATGCAAACCACGAGTCCATATTTGTAATTATTTTGGTTTAGGAATCCGGAGTGTTAAAACCACTAAACCACAAGGACGAAGTATGTAATTAACTCTTATTTTTGTTATTAAAATCCCAATAGAACCCATTCTGGCCCAGTTGAACCGAATAAATCCAATATTCGTTAAATTTCAGTCTAAGATCCATAAAAGCCCAATAGTACCCATTAAAGCCTAATTGGATTATCAAAAATTCTTTGGCCTAGCGGTATCGTAGCTCTTGCCTTCCTAGGAGGCCAGGGGTTCAATACTCACCAAATGTGATGAGGGTGTGCGTGTTTATTTGTTGCAATTGCCATATATAAATATTATATATACTTCAAAAAAAAGAAGTCTAATTGAATCGAATAAAGCCCAAGAAAAAATGCGTTAAATTCCACTAAGTTCCATTAAATCCAATACCCGTTAAAGACCAGTTGAACCGAATAAAACCCATTATGTCCACTAGAGTCCACTAAAACCCAATAGTACCCGTTAAGTCCCAATTGAATCGAATAAAACCTAATACGTCCATTAAATACCACTAAGTTCCATTAAATCCGAATATTACTCGTCAAAGACTAATTAAATCGAATAAGACCTAATAGATATGTTTAAGCCTACCAGAACCCATTAAAGCCCAATTGAGTCAAATAAAACTCAATACGTCCAAACCCAATAGTTTACTTAAAGCCAGTTGAATCGAATAGAGACTAATAGATCAATTAAAGTCCACTAATATCCATTGAAGCCCAATAGTACCAGTTAAAGCCAGTTGAACCGAATAATACTTAATTAGGGTTGTTTACCAAATTTTCCATTAAGTCATGTATGAATAAATTTGTCAGTGTGGATAAATTTATCTGTCTGGATAAATTGGTGTTATTGTTTACTTTTATATCTGATTTAAACGATAAAAATAATTGTTTTACCCATATGCATGACAAATCAATTTTGCCATTGTTTGAACCGGTTTTTGTTTACACCAATTCAATCAAAATCAAAATATAACAATCCAGTCAAAATCTAAAAACCAAAAATTAACTGTTTAGCAAATTTATCGTCGATTTATACAAGAAAAATAAAATAAAAAATAAAATGCCAAAATTTATAAGTTCACCAAAAGACGGTGAAGCATAGATCTAATTTTAATAGGAAAAAAAGGATATGGAGCTTGTCAAAATTATTGAGTTACGAATAAAAAAGGAGAATCAGCAGCGCAAAATGGATGGAGCAGCATGCCTATTCAAATTTCGTATATAGAAATTGATGGCTCAAAAGATAATTTTGATTGATTGCTTTTATGTATAAATACAATTCCTAAACTTGGGGAACAAGGATAATTATTCTAAACTTGGGGACGAAGGAAGAAAAGATAATTATGGAAATTATTCAATTTCAATACTCCCCCTCAAGTTGGAGCGTGGAGATCTCGAGAGCCCAACTTGGCTAGTAAAAAACGCAGTTGTGAGGCGCAAACCCTTTGGTAAGAAGATCAGCAATCTGCATTTTGGAGTCAATCCGGAAAGTTTGGATTTCTTTGGAATCAATTCGTTCACGAACAAAAAAACAGTCCATCTCAATATGCTTAGTTCGCTCATGAAACACGAGCTTATTAGCTATGTGACGAGCTGCCTGATTGTCACAGAACAAGGGGTGGGGCCAGCGGAGGCAACATTGAGTTCTCGTAGGAGCTAACGGACCCATAGGATCTCGCTAACAGTTGAAGTCATTGATTGGTATTCTGCTTCAGCAGAAGATCGTGAAACCACATACTGCTTTTTAGTTTTCCAAGAGATGGGGCCACCACCTAGAAGAAGGACATAGCCGGTTCTGGATCGACGTGTCTACGGACATCCAAGCCAATTAGAGTCACAATAAGCCGTAAGAGTATAATCGCTTGTCTGCGGAAGCAGAACACCTTGTCCGGGTTTCGATTTCAGGTAACGAAGAGTGCGATGTAGAACATCCATGTGGGGTTGTCGTGGATCATCCACAAATTGAGACAGGATATTGATAGAGTAGGTATTATCCGGTCGAGTGGCTTGCAAGTAGAAGAGGAGACGATTATTCGTCGATAGCGGCTGGCATCAAGTTGAGGTTCACCGTCACCTTTGTCAAGCTTATGGTTTTGTTCAATATTAAAGGAACTCGGTCTGCATCCTTCTAAACCACAATCCGCAAGAATGTCTAAGGTGTATTTTCTTTGACTCAACACCAAACCTTCAGCAGTACGAGCGACCTCTATGCCGAGAAAGTACTTGACGTCATCGACATAGATGAGGGCCGCCAACAAATTTCCATTTCGTCAGTAAATGAAAAAAGAGCGGTCTGCCTTGGATCGTTTGAACTTAAGGGCAAGAAGAGTGTTGGGGAATTTATGATATCAGTTCCGCGAGGCTTGCTTCAAACCATAAATGGACTTCCTCAACCGACATACTTTTGTCTCACCTTCTTTAGCAAATCCTTGTGGGATTTTCATATATACGTCTTTAGTTAAGTCATCGTGTAAAAAGGCGTTGTTCACGTCGAGTTGATGAACCAGTTGTTCTTGGTAGCTACGGCCAAGAGTGCTCGAACCGTGACCAGTTTGGCGACGAGAGCAAAGGTGTCGTGATAAATTATTCCTTCCATCTGTGAAAACCTTTTTCGCTACAAGACGTGCGTTGTATCTCTCAACGTCCCCATTGGGTTGTATTTGAGTTTATATACCCACTTGGAGTCAGTGGCACGTTTTCCATCAGGCAAGTTTTCGAGTGTCCACGTGCCATTTTCTTCAAGAGCACGTATTTCCTTTTTCATAGCCTCTTTGCAATGCTCGTCTTTGATGGCCTGATTGAAGAATTTCGGCTCATAGACGGAATCGATGACCGCTAAAAAAGCTTTGTGAGAGTCAGAAAAATGCTTATATGAGACAAAATTAGATAAAGGGTGTACCATCGAGGAAGCTTGAGTTGGTGGAGTTTGAGCATTGTCAACCGAAGGGGAGAGTTGCACGACGAAGTCATCTAGATGCTTTGGTTGAGATCGATGTCGTTTGGGTCGACTTAACTGATCACAAGGGTCTGGTACCTCTTCTTCTACTGCATGATTAGTCTTGCCCATGTCATTCGAGGTTGGGCTAGAAGTCTCGTGTTCTGGGCCTTCAGGGAGAACTTCCTGGCCCAACTCATTGTTGTTATCTTACTGATTGTTCTCAGGAGGACCGCTGCAATCGAAAGGCCCTTGTGAGTCATTGTGTTGGGCCGGTTGGTTTTGTGGTTCGAAGGGATCAATCTCATCTTGGGCATGGGCTAGTTTTGTAAAATGAAATTCATTCTCACAAAAACGAACATCCCTTGATACAACGATCTTCTTTTCTTTTATGTCATAGATTTTATAACCTTTCGTACCTTGCGGATACCCCAAGCAAACCCCCGGTCTCCCCCTCACTTCAAACTTGTCTCCATTGATAGTTGTGTTTCTACAGTAGGTTAGACACCCGAAAATCTTCATGTAACCGTAATCTGGCTTTTGATTAACAACCATTTCGTAGGTTGTTTTATTCCCAATGATTTTGGAAGGCAATCAATTGATGATAAAGGTTGCTGTTAGAACGCATTCTCCCCAAAATCTTTTGGGTAAACTAGCTTCAAACCTTAGGGTTCTAGAGGTTTCAAACAGATGTCTGTGTTTTCTTTCCACAACCCCATTTTGTTGTGGACACGTGGTTTCAAGCAAAATTCCATGTTCATTGTGAAACTTTAGCATGTCGTTTGAAGTAAACTCACCACCCCATTATCTGTACGGATTCGTTTGATGGATTTACCAAATTGGTTTTTATGATGTTGTGAAAACTCATCAACCGATTGCTTGCCTCGTGTTTGAATTTTAGAAGAAAAACCCAGACGGGTCTATCAAAATCATCAATGATGGTTAAAAAATAATTTGCACCAGAAACAGAAACACGATACTTTCCCCAGATATCACAATGTATTAACTCAAAACAACTATTGGTTTCAATATTACTATTTGGAAAAGGAAGTCAGGTGTGTTTTGCCTTCAAACAAGAATCACAAATATGATTAAAAGAACTATTACTAAGAAAATTTATCCGAGTAAGTTTATCATCGGATGCGTGTCCCAATATTTTATGCCAGATATCCACAGTCGCGGTCATTTCCTTCTTCTCACTTCCAATCATCCCCATTCGGTATAGACCATTCTTGCCCTCACCTGCACTAATCAAGCTCCTCGTGCAAAGTTTCTGCATGACACAAAAATCCGGAAATAATGTTATAGCAGACTGAAGATCGTTGCACAGTCTACTAACAGATAAAAGATTACATGTAAATTTAGGAAGGTGTAAGACTCCTTTTATTTTAGTTCCTCCAGGTAAAAAACATTCTCCTTTCCCTTCAACCGGTATCGCATCCCCATTAGGAATGACAACCGGGGTTTCAAAGTAACTTTTGGTTTTGTTTTCAAGGATATTACCATCGCGTGTGATGTGCTCAGTAGATCCTGAGTCAACCACCCAATAATCATTAACATTACCTTTACCGGTCATAAAGGCCTTTGGAGCATTGACTTCCTTTCTGGAGCTTCCCGTTTCTGAAAAGTGCTTCAAAAAGGACTCATATTATACGTCGGTTAGTCCAGGGATGGGAGAACTGCATCCTGGTTCGATGAAAGCGGCCTTCGGTTTGGTTTCTTCGTGTTTCTTGTGTCCCGGCCACCATTTTGGATAGCCTATCCGTTTGAAACAACCGTCTCGTGAATGCCATCCTTTCCATAGAAGGTGCAATGCTCGACCACATCAACTCGTTTGGCATCTCTTTGACTCGGTTTGTCAGGCCTTTGGTTCTGGTTTCCGTCTCGGCGTATTGGCACAGAAGCTTTGAAGGCAGCAGCTTTTGCTGCCGGTTTCTTGTCTGTTGATATGGCTCTCTGACGTTCGTCCTCAGCCATGAAATGGTATGCATTCCCAAGGCTTGGTATAGGATTCATGGCAAGTATTTGGGTCTTGATCAAGGCCCATGAGAAACTCTTTTTGCTGACGTCGCATGTACAATCATTGCAGGAACACTTGGGCATCGGCAATACAGATCCAATCTCGTCCCAAAGGCTGCGCAACTTGGTGTAGTAGACTTTATAGATCATCATTAGAAACAAATAAGAACCAAGAAAATTCCAACAGAAATAAAGAATTTTTTTTTAACATACTCAAGAATATTCCTATGAATAATTATCTAGGAAAAAGTTATAGTTATATTATATATATGGAAAAAAATCCAGATAGTAAACGGTGGCTCCATTCTGATGTGTCATCAATAGGGTTTTCTTTAGTTCATATGCCCTTGGCACACTTTCTTTTCCAAAACGCCCCCTTAGATTGGTCCAGATCTCAGAAGCGGTGTTGGCATATCTTACGTTGGATCTTATCTTCTTCTCCATCGCAGTCGTCAGCCAACCTTCCACCATGGCATCACAGCGCATCCAGAGCATGTAGTCCGTTGCGTCCATTTCTGGTTTCTTGATCGATCCATCAATGAAACCCACCTTATTTTTGGCGAAAAGAAAATTTATGATTTCCTGACACCAATCGGCGTAGTTGTTGTCGGTAAAAGTGTCCTTGACATGCATCTGTTTCGGATATCTGATGCATAAATGTACGACGGAGAGTTCATGTCTACTCCGCCTTCGTTTTTCTTTCCAGCCGGACTTTCTTTCTCGCCGATCATGTTTGTCGAGGGGTTAGGGTTTCGTGTGTTTGGTTAACCCGCTCTGATACCATATAGAAATTGATAGCTCAAAATATAATTTTCATTGATTTCTTTTAGGTATAAATACAATTCCTAAACTTGGGGAACAAGGATAATTATTCTAAACTTGGGGAACAAGGAAGAAAAGATAATTATGGAAATTATTCTAAGGATAATTATGGAAATTATTTAATTTCAATATTGTAATAGTAAAATTACTGATTTACAAAGAGAATGAGAAGCAACAAGCTTTTTCAAATATTTGCATTTTCCCGATTGCTTATGTAGATCTTGCAATTTTTGCTTTAACTCATCCTCCCTTTTGATTGGTGAGAGCATCTCCAACAGCATCTGCAAAATGGATAAATGAGAAAAATGAAGATTTTAGATGAAATTTATGCTCCAACAGCATCGACAAAAGTTTCTCCAAAATGGAGAAAACATGAAAGAGGATGTTTTTTTCTCCACCATATTTGGAGATTAACCGAAAAATGATTACAAAGGGGTAAATTAATATTTTATTCATGATCCCACTTTCCCACCAAAAAGTTGTCATTTTATAAAAAAAATTGTTGAAAATAATATAAATATGTTTAAAAGTTAGTGAATGTATTGAATATTTTAATAATATAATTAATGTTAATTTCTTTAAATATCTCCATAGATGTTGTTGGAGATGAGTGCAATTTTTTTAGAGATCTTGACTTTTTATGTCTCTATTTTTGAGAAACTATAGAGATGCTGTTGGAAATGCTCTGAATGTGATTTGTAGTTCTTCTCGGACAAAACTAAAAAATATCTTGATTGATGAATGTGATTTTAAAAAAAAAACCCTAATGGTGGGTCTACAAGCCAGGATCCTAAAGACGAGGGAAAGAGACTAGAGAAAGTGAAGTTCTTTCCTTTTCTACAGTGTTTTTTTTTATTTCAGGGGTAGAGATGGTAAATTTTATGACTGAATGTGGACAAGTGAGCCTATGAAGCTGAGCAAACAAGCTAATGTGTTTTTAATTAAGCCACAAGTAAACGCTTTAAAATAGCTGTGCGTATAAGTCATTTTAGCTATTAAGCCCGTTAAGCCACAAGTAAACTAACCCTTAATAGATCCATTAAAACCTAATAAAGACCCATTAAAGTTCAGTTGAACCAAATAAATTCCGATACATCCATTAAAGTCTACTAAGATCCATTAAATGTCAATATTACCTGTTAAAACCCAATTGGAATGAATAAATCCCAATAGATCAATCAAAGTCCATTAAGATCCATTGAAGCCCAAGATTACCCGTTAAAGGTAAATTAATTGAACCAAGTTAAATCTAATAGATCCATTAAAGCCCAATTGAACCGAATAAAGCCCAATATGTGCATTGAAGTCCACTAAGATCAATTAAAGCCCAATTGAACCGAATAAAGTCCAATAGATCCATTAAGGACTAAGATCCATTAAAACCTAATAGTTCCCGTTAAATCCCACTTGAACCGAAATAAGGCCCAATAGACCCATGAAAGCCCAATTGAACCGAATGAAACCCAATACATCCATTAAAGTCCAATAGATCTATTAAAATCTACTAAGATCAATTAAAGCCCAATAGTACATGTTAAAGCCCAATTGAATCGAATAAAGTCCAATGGATTCATTAAAGCCCAATTAAACCTAGTATAGCCAATTGAGTCGAATAAAACCCAATACATCCATTAAAGTCCACTTAGATCCATGTGATGTGTATTGGATTCGATAAGGCAATTGTATTCCACTATATCCCAATAAGAATAATTAACCACAATAAAACCAATTAAATTACAATAAGACATTTTTATTAGTTATTCAAGTCTATTAACCGTACGTATATATGTATATATATATATATATACATATAGAGAAATGTTTAAATGAGAGGTGGTAAATATTTGAGAAGTAAAGAAGAGATTCTAGCCCTTCATCTAGTCAACATTTACGGCTTTGACCGTAAATCACCGGATAATACCTCGCATGGATATGCGAAAGAAAGAGGGGTAGTTTCATAACTTCTATAAATAAACGTCAATCGAGTTCATATATGAACCCATGTGATACACATATGAACTATATGTTCATATGTGAACTCGTAAATTATTTAACATGTGAACTATTTTACTGATACATATATGAACCCACAGATTCATACGTGAATCAGTTAATTAGTTCATATATGAATCACATGGATTCATATATGAATC
This sequence comes from Silybum marianum, assembly GCA_036898165.1. Lineage (NCBI taxonomy): Eukaryota > Viridiplantae > Streptophyta > Magnoliopsida > Asterales > Asteraceae > Silybum > Silybum marianum. The sequence goes on along the minus strand of CM072540.1, from coordinate 3,893,378 downwards.
AGTTAATTAGTTCATATGTCAGTCACACAGGTTCATATGTGAACCAGTTAAAATAGTTCATTTGTTAATTACACGAGTTCACGTCTGAACATATAGTTCATATGTGAATCACATAGCTTCATATATGAACCCGTTTGCCGCTCATTTGTAAAAGTTACGAAACTATGCCCTCTATTTTCCCATAGCCGCAATTATTGACCAGTCAAACTCGTATTTATTGACCAGTCAAATCCGATTTTGACCGTAAAAATGGTTAGGGTCACTTATTTATTTCTCAAATATTTATCATTTCTCAAAATAATCTTTGGCTATACGTATATATATGTATGTTTGATTTATATATGTAATATATTATATATATAGAGGTGATTTCAAATACAAACCACGCCAATTCGTACAAACCATGTGATTCATTGTTTAATTGAATAATTTTTTCATGAAAGAGTTTAATAAAATGAAAGTGTTTCATATAATTATTTTCTTCATGAAATTATTTTTGTTTCTACATGAAAATGAAATTGTTTCATGAAATTCTCATTTTGATGAAACGTGTTTCACGTATTTTTGATTAATCAACCACTATGTATTCTTCATGAATTTTTTTCATATATTATTGACTAATCAACCCTCATAGTTAAGAAAAAGTGAAAAACATTAAAAAAAATATTGGTTGCATGTGGTTTGTATGGTTTGTACGAATTGCCGTGGTTTGTAACGGAAATCAACTCTCTCACTCTCTCTCTCTCTCCTTCTCTCTGTGTGTGTGTGTGTGTGTTAGAATAATACACATACAGATTTAGGTTGACGAATAGATGAATCAAGCCAAGTTCATATTATTGATTGAAGAATTGCAATTACACCAAGAACAACGTGGAAAAACACACACGAAATGTAGGAGTCGACTCTCATAACATCTCTTGACAACCCTAAGACTCTTTATATATGGCCCATTTCAATGTTCAAGCCCAAGCCCAAGCCCAAGCCCAAATATTAAACATGTTACATTTACAATAAATGGACTAAAATAAACTAGCTAACTTTATAAAACTTTACAACTAATTGGGGCTAATTAGATCTAACTCTCTCTCTCTCTCTCTCTCTCTCTCTATATATATATATATAGGGTCAAGTTCAAGAAAAAACGCCAAAAAAACTGAAAAACATCCTTGGAGCCTTCCATCTAAGACGGTATGCATTTGAGAGCAAAAATGACTGCTGCCAACTCCAGATCATGGGTAGGGTAGTTTATTTCATAAGATTTGAGCTGGTGAGAGGCATAAGAAATCACTTTGCCGTGTTGCATTAGAACACAATCAAGACCACATTTAGAAGCATCACTATATACTTGGAAACCTCCTGATCCAGATGGCAATGCAAGAACGGGCGTTGTAATCAATCTCTTTCTCAGTTCTTCAAAACATTAATTCTCCTGTTCTTCACCAAAAACAAATTTAACTCCTTTTCGAAGAAGTTTAGTCATAGGGAGCGCGATCCGGTAAAGTTTTCAACAAACCATCGGTAACATTCTGCCAAGCCGAAGAAACTTTGGACTTCTGAAACATTTGTAGGTTTTGGCCAATTAGTGATGGCCTCAACCTTTGCAGGATCAACTTTAATGCCTTCGCGGAGAAAATGTGACCCAGAAATGCCACTTGATCCAACTAAAACTCACAATTAGAAAACTTTGCATACAACTTCTTATTTCAGAGAGTTTCTAGAGTAATACGCAATTGAGTTTCGTGATCTTCTTTCGAGTTTGAATATATGAGAATATCATAAATAAAAACGATAATGAAGTCGTCCAAATAGTCCTTGAAAGCTCGGTTCATAAAATCAATAAAGATTGTTGGAGCATTAGTAAGCCCGAATGGCATAACAATAAACTCGTAATGACCATATCGCGTAAGGAATGCAGTCTTAGGAATATCTTGATCTCTGATCCGGAGTTGATAATACCCAGATTATAAGTCGATCTTAGAAAAATACTTTGCTCCTTGGAGTTAATCTAAGAGATCATCAATATGGGGTAAAGGGTATTTGTTACATACGGTGACCCAATTTAGCTCACGATAGTCAATACATAACGACATCGATCCGTCTTTCTTTTTATCAGATAGGACCGGTACACCCCATGGAGATACATTGGGTCGAATAAAATCCCGATTAGAAAGGTCCTCAAGTTGCTCCTTAAGTTCTTTCATCTCTGTTGGAGCCATACGATACGGAGCCTTTGAGATAGGGGCAGCTCCCGGGAAAAGATCAATTGTAAATTCAACTTCCCTTTTTGGAGGTACTCCGGGAAGCTCATCCGGAAAGACATCCTGAAATTGATTAACAACAGGAATATCTTCAAATCTATGGCATACCACTCCTGGGTCTTGTAGTGCATCCTTCACATCCTTGCCAGATCATCACCTTGGAACACATATTTGGGTTCATTGACGTCACCGAAGATGATTTCCTTGGCTTTGCATCGATGGTCACTCGATGTTTAGACAACCAATCCATGCCAAGGATGATATCGAAGTGATCCATTTTCATCAGAAGTAAAGTAACCTCCCGAATTCGATCGCCAATGAGTAACGGAAAATTCAGGTTTTAACCAAGTATGCATATTGAACTACCCATAGGAGAAGTAATATGTAACGGGAACTCAATGGATTGTTCATATGGTTTAAGAGTTTTTTTCAAAACTTTCAGAAACAACCAAATAAGTAGAACCTGTATCAAATAAAGCATATACATCTCTGAAGTCAATAGAAAGGGTACCAGAAACCATACCCGCAGTAGATTTTTCAGCAGATAGGCTAAACACTCGACCACCAGCAGTAGATTGCTTCTCTTTATCTTTGGAATTATCTTTCGGCCATTGCTCACAATCACGAAATAAATGACCTCGCTGACCGCAGTTATAACAGACACCGGTCATTCGAAAACATGGGCCAGGGCGATGCCTAAAACCACAATCTTTGCACCGTATATGAGAAGTTGCATTCGAAAAGCTTTTGTTAGAAGTTCCCTAAGATGAAACCAGAGGTCTGTAACTCGCTAGTTTCAACTGGACTGTACGATTGGCTCCTCACCCGATAGAACTTCCTTGAAACACATCTCTGTTTCGTTTCGTACCACCATCGCCACGGGAAAGTATAGAGTCTAGTCGTTCCCTTTCAATGTTCCTCGCAGCATCAGCAACTTCGGCAACGCCAGTAAGGTGTTGATTGATGAGTTTAGGTCTGAATTTGCTATTGAGGGTCCACTTGAGCTTATTAACTTGATTTACCACCGTTCCCGCCATAATGCCTGCAAAACTAGCTAAACGTAGAAACCTAGCTACATACTCAGATATAGATTCATCTTTTTTATGCCTGAGTGTGGAATACTCTTAAACATATGCCACTTTGTCAGCTGCAGTAAAGTATTGCTGAAAGAAAACCTCTTTGAATCCCGACCATGTTAAGTTTTCAACAGCTATCTCCTCTCCGTAAGATTGTTTCCAAACTTACCACCAACGATTTTCATCTCCTTCAAGTTTATAAGTAGCCAACTCCACTCGTATTCTGTCATAACAACCCAAGACTCGGAAAATCTTTATGAGATGTGATATCCATTCTTGATTTTCACCGGAGTGGCCGCTGAAATAAAAGTACGAGGCTTTTGTTTATGAAATCTCTCCAACCATTGATGGATATCAGTTAGCTCACTACCGATGTTAGTTTCCTGATCCCTTCTTTCTGGCCCATAGTTCCCTGCATTAGGATTCGGGTTTTCCCCAGCCTGACGTAATGCTTCCACCATCTGTGCTATAATCCACGGTAACATCTCATTAACTATTTGGTGGACAGCTTCCATCAAATTAGGATCAATTTGAGTTGTTGGCGGAGAATTTGCTTCATTTTCAGAACCCGTTCGATTTCTCTCGGGTCCACTTGTTATTGTCGATACTTTTCTTGGCGGCATTTAGAACTAACATAAATAACATGGAAACCATTTGCTCGGTTAGATTTAATAAGAAACGAAGCATATGATATTTCAAATAATTATCATGTATAAGACCTAGAATACTCCAATCTTACTTCTACCCATTCCTCACAGATAAAACTTAAGTTATACTACAGGATCATAACCTATAGCTCTGATACCACAACTTGTAACACCCCCGTCCCGCGTGGTTCAAGGACAGAAGGTGCCAAAATTGATTCTAGAACAATTGTAAGACAAAAAACTGGTTGAAATAGAGCAGCTAATACAATTTACTCGACATAATATTTACATAACCATAAACGGAGATAACATCATACAACAAAATATGGTCCCAGGGCACAAGTATATAACATCTATATTAGTCCTTAAGAGCTTAACAAAAGTAGATAATTTCAGTCATATTATCTCCATAACTTTCTTCCCAAAATCCCAACTAAGTCATGTACCTGCAGAGGAAAATAAAAACTCGGCTAAACTTAATGCTCAGTGAACGGATAGTGGCAATTAAATAATTAATATGAGATAATAAGTTCAAAAGGAATTCATAAAGTTAAGTGATAATCCAAAAGAAAGTTAAGCAACAAATGGCCTGAAAGCATATCAAAAGTCCGAAGACCAAACCGTATCATGAGGATAAGTTGTTCCCAAAGGATGATCAGTCCATTCGGGCGTCAATGAGAAAAGGGGTGCGAGCACAACACAAACAATCCTCTCTGTGGATTTAACGACGACCACAATTATTATCCGATAACGCTTCATATGATCTATCCGTGCACCCTCTAATTGACCGATAACTATTCAAGTCCGCTTTTAAGGACTACATACAATGAGGACGCCATGATAGTTGTAGCCACCATGGAATAATCTCAATACCGGTGCTCCCGATATTGAGTCTATAGAAAAAGGTTCATAATAGATACGATTCACAAGTCAAATGATCAAATTATACAAGTCCTAAACAAGTAAATTATATTTCAAAAAGGAAACAAGAGTTCAATCGTATGTAACAACCGTAAAGGGAACTTGGAATCAATATATTTGGATTAGAAAGCCTTATGCAAATGCTTATCTCCGTGTCAATTGACGGATGATATCCGTACCTTAACCGAATTTGTAAACTAACGCACGATCGAATGAAATTCACGATCAAGTTTTCCTCGCTCGTGTGCCTAACGAATACATAAACGGGTTATTATTTGAAAATCATAACAAACATAACATAACTATTCTAAATAAAGTTACTTAGGTCTTAATGATCTTAAACAATGTAGACTTAAGAAAGACAGCCGGATACGAATTGAGAACTCAAACTTAACATTTAATCTTATACGACTCCATTTCAACAGCTCCAGTCCCTCTTCTTTTTGACCATTTATAATTGATCTTGATCTTGATTTATATGTGTGTGATTTTTTTTTGTGATTAAATCGATTTCGTAAAAAAAAGTTTTGATTTTTAAGGATGTTTTTCCCGAAAACATTACTTTTTCACTCCGTATCGTATCGATTTTGATATATTTTGCCTAAACTCCAAGCTTTAAACTTGTTTGTATTTGTCTTACGAAAAACATACTAAAATTTCATCAAATTTGGACAATATTTGGAAATTTTTTTGTCGGGTGAATAGTGTTTTTTGTCGGGTGAATATTAAAAAAAAATTTAATTTTACTTTTTTTTCTTCTATAATTTTTACAATTTTTTTTACTTTTGAAGTTAATCGATCTCTATTTCGAACTGATCTGTATTTGTTCAAATTATTCTCGACAAGTCTTTTCTATATCACCTTTATCGAATTCTTGTTTCTAAAATCAACGTAATTACTTTAGTTTAATCTGTCGTACTTTTGCTTCAGTTTTATTAGAAAACTCAGGCGTCTCTGACTTCTACAGCTTTTTTGGTTTAAGGGTTCTCAAGTACACACCTTAGTAATTCGTTTTTTACTTTAATTACTGTAGTTGAATCTGTAGTACCTTTACTTCTCTTCTATTAGAAAACTCAGGGTCTCTGACTTCTGCAGCTTTTCTGGTTTAAGGATTCTCAGGTACACATCTTAAACTTTGGTAAATAAGGACAAAATGGAATTTCGTTATCTTATTCTAAAATCTTGTCGACTCCTTTTTGACCCAATAAGAATTCCTGTCGATTCCCTTAGCCCGACATTGCTTCCTTTATTATCGACATCTTTTTTATCGAGTCCATCTGACCCGAAAAAAAATTATATCGAGCCTTCTTGACTCGACATAAATTCTTGTCGAGATACCTTAACCCGACCATGAATTCTTATCTCATCTTTGTCTATCAACATCTTTTCTGGCAAATCGAGAATTTATTTTAAAAGTAAATCTTAGAACTTTTTCAAAATTCACCGATCGAGATCACTTTATCAGGTAACCAGTACTTTAAGATGAGTTCTCAAAATCAAATTTCTGAGTTCAAATATGAAATTGAAATACTGGAAGTTAGGCATACAAATAACATGAAAGTGCTTGATGAACTTTTAAGTGAACACGTATATCTCAAATCTAAGTTCTTTACTCAGAACAAACAAGCAAAACTTTGAAATATGAAAAAGAGTTTTTACAAGCACAACTCACCGAGCATATTAGGAATGCACATCATGTATTTTATGAAGACGTTTGCAAAAAGAAAAATCTTGAGTTGATAAAAATAAATTTTGATCTGAAAAACAAAATTTCTGAGTTAGAAAAACTTATAGATTCTTTGACTTATAGCGTTGTTCTTTCAAGAAAATTAATTAGATTTTTGTAACTTGAGTAAGGAAGGTTATTAACTTCTGATGAAAAACACAAGTTTGAAATTAAGCGAAAAGATTTAGAAAACAAAATTAAAACTTGTGAACTGACCATTCAAAAACTTTCTAAACAAGTGTCAGATTTTGAACAAGTTTTGATTTTTAGAAAGAAAATCTTCTGAAACAAAATGTTTGGAAACAGAACTTCCCAAACTTTTGAAAGATGAAAGAAAAGTGTTTGAGACTAATAAAACAAATTTCATCAAGAAAAGTACGTTGATCATTGCCAAAATCAAAAATTTGGAAAAACAATGTGAAAGAGAAAAGCAAATTTTTGAAGAGAAAATTGACAAACTTTCAAACAAATTATATGTTTTAGAAATAAATCTTGTGTATGAACGGAAAATGAGATCGGAATCTCAAACAAAATATGATGTGATTATGAAAGAAAAAGATCATCTCTTGTCCAAAATTAAAGAAATTGAAGGTTGCTCAACTTCTTCAAGTTCAATTCATAAGATGAATCATCTTTCTACAATAAGTGTCTGTAAGAATAACTCGTATTCAAGTGATAAATCAAACAGTTATTCTAACAGTTTCAAATCATATAATTCTTCAACTTCTCGGACTCATTATTCTACTTTCTCTCACAATGATTTTGTTGCTAAAACCGGTAGTTTCAAACAGTTTAAAATGGTATGGAAAAAGAAATCAACTACAGATGATAGTGTTGGAAACATGTCACATACATCTCTTGTAGTTGATGCAAAATCATTTGTTTCCAAGACTGAGCAACATCAGTCTAAGCAACACAACCTCTTTATTGTTCTACTTGTGGAACAAATGATTTTGTTCACCAAAGGTATGTTCATAAATGGTATGGTACTTATAGTATCCCCACTTCCCCATTTATTGCATCTAAAGCTGACCACCGAGGACCCAACAAAGCTTGGGTACCAAAATCCTTTTAATCTGTTTTGTAGGTACGTCATGTGTGTTCTAAATTCTGAATATTCAAATCACATGACAATTTTTCTTCATTCATTTTTTTTAGCTTCATAGTATCTCAGCTATGGACCCGCTCTTAACCCCTTTTCTTTAATGTACATCATGACTTCTGAATACACTATTTCAGAACTTGGACTTCCATGTTTCGACTCTTTGTGTGTGATAGGATTTAGACGTTTCAATGGTCAATCCAGAGCCGGAAGGACCTACCCATGAAACACATCCCTAGGTTAGATGTATTTAGAAAGGGTGTGATTGAGAGAAAATTGAGTATATGTGCGTTAAAAAAATGTGAGTGTGACAAGACTTAAAAAAAAATATTTGATCTTCACCAAACCTAAACATTTATCCGGGTAGCCACATAATCTATTCATTCTCAATTCTTTGGAGATGAATATTGAAATACACATGGACCCAATGTCGATAACTTGTGTCACCCCACACAAATACTCAAGTATCTCACAAAAGATATTTGTTTCATATATCACGGAGAATGAGCATATCTGCTATCTTTTCTTCACTCGGAAGATTAAGATATTGAAAAAGGAAGACACACCTCCGGTCTCCGAACTTCACATTCAATGCACATTGAGTTTGTGAAATGTCTTTTCACATCTTGAGCCTTAAAAATAACATTCAATGCTTAATTCTTTTTACACATTGCACGAGTCTTTGTGATTCCACAAGCATATCTTTATGTTTATGCCGGAACAATTTGAGAAGATAGGTTTATAACTTACTTTTGTGATAACTGGAAGTCCTATTAGTGCCAACCCGCTGCCAACACTGAATATAGGCCACTTAATTAAATTTATTTTTGATTTAAGTGACGATAGTCGCTATTTGTGGTTCTATGTTAGCATTTTAAACATCATTCCGCTTGTTGTCTTTGATAATGTAAATAATGATTCGGATTTTCCTTATCATTCTAAGGGGGAGAAATAGTGTATCAAAGACACATTCAAAAAGATCAAAAGGAAGACACGTAATTAATGAAAAATCTATCAAAATCAAGTTATCACATCATCACATCAGCCTAACCCGACAACCTCAAGAACGAAAAGTTCAAATTGAAGAAATCGCATACGAAAAGTTCATCACTTGAAACATCAGTAGCCCGACATCTGTCATATACACATTGCACGACATCATCCTCGGATCTGGCAAACCGACAACATCAAGATGTCCTGACATGTTTGGCCCGACCAGTTCTATTTGAAGAAAGAAAGATACCCTACGACTTCACGGGTTCTTCAACAATCTGTTATTGAACTTCATGTTATGGGGGAGCTACAAAACTTATCAAGTGATCATTCTCGTAGGAGGAGCAAAAGAATTCAAGATAGTGATTTGTTGACAAAATTTCATCGTCTTCAAAACTGCTGATTTAATAAATTGTAATCTCGAATACAAAGGGGAAGATTGTTAAGTCTAAAAAGATTGTATCCGAGATCACAAATATTGAAGACATGAAGGGCTAAAGTGAAAAGTTAGCAAAGTCATTAATTAGGAAAGATTTAATGTTTAAAATAAGGAAAGTATTGTTTTGTAAGAAAAGGCAAGTGTATAATGTGTTATTCTACTATTTTGTTATATCTTATTTTCCTGTCATATAAATAGAGGGTTAGTGCTAGCATTAGAAGACTAGCACATTAATTCATATCATTCAAAAGAGAGCTTAAAAGAGAAATCTATGTAACCATGAATTCTACAAGTTAAATATATGACATATTGAAGTTATTCAGTTTATTCATCGTGTTCTTATTGAATATTACACCGTTACCTGATTTACTAGGATCCACAATATTATAGTCAAAATTATTAGCGGAATATATTTTGTATATTGTTTTATTTGATTTCGTGTATATCTTTCCCTTTATTATCGGGATCACATATATCTCTTCCTTGTTTAACGGAAGGATCCCTTGTAATTATACCGGTTGGTTTTCAATGGAATCGACATGGAAGTTATACCGATCTTTATTATATTTTGTATATTGTTTTATTTGATTTCGTGTATATCTTTCCCTTTATAACCGGGATCACATATATCTCTTCCTTGTTTAACGAAAGGATCCCTTGTATTTATACCGGTTGATTTTCAATGGAATCAACAAGGGAGTTATACCGATCTTTATGGTATCAGAGCTTTGATTTCTCTACTCCCTTTCCCTTCCTGCTGCCATATAACGTCAATCTTCTTTCCCTTCTCCTCCATCTACGTCATCATGGTAGGCCAATATAAAATCGTCGATACCAACAAAACCACCTTCCACCCCGTGTTTTCTGTCAATAACATCAAAAATTCCATACCCTTAATCCTCGATCAATCTGACGATCGGTTCTTCACCACAACGATGCAAAAATGTCGATACCCACCGACATCGATGAACCTACTTGGAAAAGACTCGATGTCGTCATGAAACAATAGATCTACAGTACGATCAGGTCTGGACTTCTTCATACGATAATGAAACAGGGGGCCATCGTTCAAGAACTGTGGAAACGACTTCAAGAACTCTTTCAAGACAACAAAGCCACTCGTGACGTCTATCTTGAAGAACATATCAACACAACCCGACTGGAATCCTTTTCCAACATCTCCGGCTACTCCGCTCGCCTCAAAAGGCTTTCGTACCAACTTGCCAACATTGGAAATCCAATTTCCGAAACCAAAATGGTCCTGCAACTTATCTTCGGTCTTACAAAACGTGAATATGACGCCATTGCAACGTTCATCCAACAGTCTGATCTTCTCCCTAGTTTCAACAAAGCAAGGTCCCTATTGCTTCTAGAAAAAAAAAAAGCGACACACCAAACAGGAAACCAATGCCCAACACGCCATTGCCACTCAACGCATCGACTCTCCTCACGCACCTAGCGATGCACCGCCTTCTCATGACACTTCGAATAATAATCGAGGACACACATGGGGAGGCTAAAACTTCGACAGAGGAAACTACCGTAGTCGGGGGCGAGGCCGGGGCCGCCTATCGCACCAGCACCAACAATGGTCTCCGCATAAACATAACTGGTACGGACCATAAACTTGGACTCCTCCCCCTGTCCTTACCCCATGATGTCGCCTTATACACAACCCGACCTTCTTGGGCCCGACTCATGTATCGAGCTCCGTCTACTACTCAACAACCGGTCCAATATGCTCCTCAGCAAGCCCACTTCACTACCGACACAACCCCTACCCACGGTCACCCTATGACACCAACAGAACTCGCTGCTGCCTTTCACACCATACATCGTCAACCCTCCAGATAACTCATGGTACATGGATATAGGCTCCAATTTTCATCTAACTAGCGATCCAGGTAAACTTTCCAATTTTTTTTGTTTAAACACACTATATTATATTCTTGTAGGCAATGGTACTCGTATCCAAATTATTGATCATGGCAACACCACCGCCCCATCTATCGACTTTCCCTTCCGTCTCAAGAAAGTCCATCATGTCCCTCACATTATTAAGAATCTTATTTCTGTTCGAAAGTTCACTCGCGATAATCAAGTTTCAATAGAATTTGACCCGTTTGGTTTTTCTGTGGAGGCATTCAACACGGGTAAAATTATAACGAGATGCAATGGTTTCGGCGAGCTCTATCCCCTCACTCAAGCTCCACACGAATCACCGTCTTCCGTCGCTCTTCCTACCGTGTCTCCCACTACATGGCACAACCGACTTGGTCACACGAACATTTTAGTTTTTCAATTCCTTTGTAATCGTCATTCTACTTTTCGTAGTACTTGTAATATTACCTCGTTCTACTCGACGATTTCTCTCATATTATTTGGACTCTTCCTCTTAAAACAATGTCTCAAGTCTTTTCTATATTCATCAAATTTCAAGCTTATATCCACATCCAATTTCAAAGAAAAATAAAAACGTTCCAATGTGATATCGGCCGCAAATTCAATAATTCCGCGTTTCACCAATATTGTGACACGCACAGGATGCAATTTCGGATCTCTTGCCCATACACTTCATCACAAAATGGGAAAGTCGAACGCATTATTCGTACGATTAACAATATGATTCGCACACATCTAATCCACACCACTCTTCCGCCATCTTTTTTGAACCATGCTCTTGATACTTCCATATATATCTCTTCAATATTCTCCCATCCAGTATTTTCAACAATCACACCCCAACCGAAATCCTATACCAACACAGACAATTCTACAACAACTTTCGCACATTCAGTTGCCTTTGTTACCCAAACATATTCTCCACTCCGCACAAACTCGCACCACGCTCAATTCCTTGTGTCTTTATCGGATACCCGACAAATCATCAAGGGTACATTGGCCTTCCTCTATCCTCATCTCAGCCATCATCTCTAGATATGTCACATTCGAAGAGTCTATCTTTCCTTTATCCAACCTTTCAAAATATCGAGACCAACACTACCAATTTCTAGATACTTCCAACCCATCCCCCTACCTTGCCTACCACCAACTAAACACCAATCATCCAACCAACTTGCATTTCCCACACGTCCAATCCACTTCGCCTCCTACTTCACCCATCCACTAGAGCCGTCTTCTACCATTCTTTTCCAAATCTTCATAACCCCCCTTCCATCCCACCCTCATCTCATCACATGCAAACACGCTCTAAAAGTGGGATCCTCAAACCCAACTCCCGTTTCACTCTCCATACTCAGACCCTATCTCCCATCCCTACCAACCCTAAAATTGCCATGCAAGACCAAAACTGGAAAGATGCCATGCCTACATAATATATATTTTTTTGAAAGACAAACTAACACACACACACACACACATACACACTTTCTCGGGGTATCCGGGCTCCCACTTAAGGGTGCCCCCTGACTAATCCTCGTCGATCTCGGCCTAGCCAAATTAAAGGTACCACAAAGTGGCAGGCCCAAGATTTTGATATCTCCACATGCGCACCGCGGGGTTCGAACGCAGGTAGTCAGCGATGCCATCCACTGCCCCCCCCCCCAAATGTTACCTTACCACTGGGCTAGACATGTTTTGATCATGCTTACACAATATAACACATTGCTTAAACAATACACTTGGGAATTAGTACCTCGACCCACAGACACGAACATCATCTGATGTCATTGGCTCTTCCATCACAAATTCCGCTCGTATGGCACTCTAGAAAGGTACAAAGCTCGCCTCGTTGTGAATGGCAAGTCACAACAAGTCGGGATATATTGTGATGATACTTTCAATCCAGTCATCTAACCGACCACAATTCAAACGATACTCATTTATGCTATGGTTCGAAAGTGGGACATCCACCAACTCGATGTGAAAAACACATTTTTACACGACGATCTCCATCAAACCGTGTTCATGCATCAATCCTCGGGTTTCCACAACCCAGCTTACCCCGGTTATGTGTATAGACTCCGAAAGTCTCTCTATGGCCTTAAACAGGCACCCGGGCTTGGTATCGAAGGTTTGCAAAATATCTTATTCATCTCGGTTTTGTTTGTAGCAAAAGTGATTCGTCTCTTTCTATCATCTACAAACGTGACCACGATTTAGCTTAACTGCTTCTCTATGTGAATGACATTGTCCTCACCACCTCTTCGTCGACTCTCAAACAACAGATAATCCGAGCTTTGAAAGGTGAAATCGACATGACAGATTTAGGCCCGTTGACCTATTTTTTGGGCATTTCGGTTACTTGTACTGCTAACACTATGTTCCTTAGTCAACGTAAGTACACCGAGGCAATCATCAAACGAGCCAACATGAAGAATTGTAAACTGGTTGCCACCCCGGTCGACACAAACTCCAAACTCAGCCTCTCTATTGTTAACCCAGTTGACGACCCATCTCTCTATTGGAGCTTGGTGGGTGCTTTACAATATCTCACGTTCACCCGCCCTGAAATCTCATACATTGTGCAACAAATATGGTTATTCATGCATGCCCCCCGAGAACCACACTTTCATGCGCTAAAGCGCATCATTTGCTACCTACAAGGGACTCCTGAATTCGGCCTACATATATATCCAACTGCCCCTTCACAACTCCTTTCATACACTAATGATGACTCGGGAGGCTGCCCCGACACACGTTGCTCGACCTCCGGATATTGTGTCTTCTTAGGCGATAATCTCATATGATTGTCAGCAAAACGACAACCTACTCATTCTCGCCGCAATGCCGAGGCTGAATACCGGGGTGTTGATCATAACTCCTCTTAGTGATTTGAATATGATTCCTTTGTATACTTAGTGAAAATTCCATTTATGAGTTTAAGATCAAATTCAGCGATTGCATACGCTGATTGCATTCAGTGATCGCTAAAACTCAGGAACCTTAAGCTTATCTCTGAAGATCTGAAGAACAACATTCACAACACAAGAACATTCAGCGGAAGTCGAGACAAAGTTGAAGAAAGAAATAATCAGCTAGTGATCTGAAGCAGTTCAGTGATAGCAAGGATTATTTAAATAGAAGTGTGAAGTCTTGCTAGGCCTCAGTGATACTCTGAACGTTCATCCTTGAAGTTTCAACGTCAGCGAACAAGTGAAGTCTATAAGCAAGATCAATGTTGATCTTATCCTCGATGCAAAAAAGTCAAAACCTTATACTATGTCAGAAAAGGACGTACGGATACTCTGACATGTCCCTATCAGATCTGATTTAGTACTGTTCACATACGGCCAAAAGAATGGTTGCTTTTGAACAAAGGACAAGCTCCCAATGAGAGTTTGACACGTGGCTTATAACTTTTGTTAGGACCCTTAACAATCAATATAATGAAGAAAGTAGAATATGCAATTAGATCTGATAGCCAAATGTCATATGTATTGATCAAATGAAAGATATTACAATACTGCATTACAAGATTATGAAACGTTAGTTCTAACAGACTATCTAACAACTATTTATACAAGAGAGAAAATGCTAAACAGACAGTACATTTGTGACAGACATGTTCAGAAATAGTTCTGAATTTCTTCAGAACTTCTTCAGAAGCACCTTCAGAAGTATCTTCAGAAACATGTTCAGAACCTTCAGAACTTCTGAAGTTGACACATCAGAAGTTATGCCTTAGGTGTTTTCTGACTTTCTCTGAGTTCTGAGCTTCTATCTTCAGATCTGCATATCTTCAGAACCCAGTCTCTTTTGAAGCTATTCTGATATACCTATCAATCTCCCCCTTAGCTTCAAAAGTTTAAATCATAATTCCAGAAATTAAGTATCTCTCTTACATCCTTCAGAATTAAACTTCTATACTCCAATAATAGTTCTGCAACTCTTATCATTTCTTTGGCAAGTATTTTATGCTTTTCCCAATCTTCATTAGATAAATTCCTTGGTCTTTTGGTTTTTCTTTTAACCAATCTATCTCTGATAGCCATAAGAGTTCCATTGCAGCATTTGTGAAATTCTTCAAATTTCACAAAGAGTAGTTCCTTGAAGCATTTGCATACAAAGCCAAGTGGATGCAATAATAAAGTGCTTTTCTTCAAGTTTGGAATCTCTGGTAAATTCAGATTTGGTCTGCTCAGATGAACTTGATCTCTATTAAGAACATATGCAACTTGAAAATCAGTCTTTGCAGCCCAAATGAATTCTCTGTATAGTCCATCTCTGATCACAGGAAAGGATTTTCTGAATTTGGTGATTGAGTCATGGAAAAGATAGAGACTCTGATTAAATCTCTAAGGTGCACATTCTGGAAACCAGCTTCAGAAAATGTTGATACTTCTCCATTTTGTCTTTCAACAGTGAAAAATGCATACTTGTAATTGTTCTTTGACTTCAGATCTGCATTTATCACCTTGACAATTGAGCTTTCACTTCTGGCTTCAATAAGAGGAATTCTTAACTTTCTAATGATATTTGAATACCATTGTTTCCAGCCAAAGGATTTCTGAATCCAACAATCAATGTAGTTGAACTTTTGTTCATATTCCATGAACATTTCTGGATGAAAATATTCAAGAAACATGGTAAAGTCACTTCCTTTGATTCTTTCAATCTGTTGTTCTTCTTCTACAGTTGCTGGAATTGCTTGATCGACATCTTCGAAATCGTAGTTCGAGATAACTTCTTTCCCTTTATCCCTTGACTCTTGAGAAAATTCTGGACTTTTAATGTTCAAGGAGAATTTCTGAATTTCTTCCAGATCTTGCTTTTTAGTATGAACTTGAAAGTTAAGAAAGTTTTGTTTCCATTTATTGAATATCTGAATCCAATATCTGGGTTGGTGAAAAATCTTTTCAAAGCTGTAGTAGAGAGATTTGTAGGTTCTAAAAGATTGATCTTTGATAAGCCATGTTCCAAGGCCAACTGGAAATCATGCTTGATGATATTCCTGATATAGATGCCAAGGATTCTCCTTATTTCAAAAACCATCTCTACTTCACCTCTGGTAACACAAAATTGGAGTACATTTAGCTTGTCTTGAAGTCTGAGCTTGTAAAGATCATGCTGAGTAAATTCAGAAAGTGACCCATCTCTTCTTTCTACCCCAAATCTGTAAATTATCAAATTATCTTCAACTACTTTAGTGATACACCTGATCCTTTTGATGAGAGTAGAGTCATTTAGATTCTGAATACCATGGTTCTGAACATAAGTTCTTATCTTGGAGATTTGATCTTCTGACAAATTACCATCTACAAAATCTTCCAGAGTTGCATTTCTTAGATTACTTCTGAACATATTAACATAATTTTCTTCAGGAAACATCAAGTAATCTTCTCCATATTGAAATATATCTTCTTTTTCATAAATTTGATCCAGAATTGGTTCTTCAAGAAGAAATAAGTCAAACTTTGGAATAATGATGCAAGGACGAACTCTGACTTCAATTTTTTCAGAAAATACCATGAGTATTTCATCTGCAATCTCCATATCTCCCATGTGAGACAGATCAAAATCAACTTCAAAGCTTTCATCTGATTGATTTATAAACTTTCTTACCACAGAAAACCTTTCATCTAGGATTCTATTTTTCAGACTTTTAGGCTCATTGAAGAAGACTTGATTCCAGCAAAGATCACTCAGAATTTTCCAAAGATCTTCAGAGACCTTTTTGTAGACTTTATTTATAGATTCTTGTGGCTTCCACACTACCATGTCTTTTATAGCTTCAGAACTTTCTCCCATACTAACTTCAGAAGCATCATCTTCAAAAAGAATGACATCTGAGAGATCACTAGGCTCTCCAATAACATCTTCAAACGCCAAATACTCCCTTATCATTTCTTCATTTGAATCAGGGATAATATCAGTTTTATCAGAGCTTAGA
This sequence comes from Silybum marianum, assembly GCA_036898165.1. Taxonomy (NCBI): domain Eukaryota; kingdom Viridiplantae; phylum Streptophyta; class Magnoliopsida; order Asterales; family Asteraceae; genus Silybum; species Silybum marianum. Next base: position 3,876,364 of record CM072540.1, on the reverse strand, counting down.
AAACCTTCAGAATCAAGATCCACCTTTTCTGTTTCATATCCTTCATTTGCTTGTTCTTCAGAATCATCTGAAACTTGTTTTTCTTGTTCAGCAGATAGGATATCATAAATTGCTTCAGAAACTCTTGAAGACTCCATAATTTGAACATTCTGAACACCTTCAGAAGGTCTTTCAGAAGTTTGTACTTGTACAATTTCCATGTTTTCTGGTTCTGATTCAGATACCCTTTGTCGCTTCTACCCCTCTTGATTATCAGCAAGCTGATCATCAAGACATTTCTTTGAAGTATCTGAAATAGGTCTACATTCAAGAATAGATAGCCTAGAGCTAAGATTAGCCTGAGAGTTCTGAATAGAAGTTAGTTGAGATAAAATCTGAGCAAGATCTTCCTTAGTTGCAAAAGAAGAAGACTCTGGCTGTGCTGTGGAAGAAGTAGCATTAGAGGACTTTAGAGAAGAAATTGAAGAAGAAACCTCAGAAAAAGCATTTAACAGTGCTTGCTGAAAACACTTCAGATCATTCGAAGTCTGAACTTGGTAACTGTTCAACTTAAGGATGACATCATCCCCATGCTTTTGTAATCTATCCTCCATCACCTTTTTGGTTGAATCCGTCAATTCCAATATGTCCTTCTGAATCTTCGCAAATTCAGAAGTACAGAAATCCTTGAATTCTGAGAATTCAGAAGATGTGGGAAAAACACCAAGACTAACAGATGGCCTTGTTGACAATCCTTCAGAAGAAGGTTGGCCTGTATGAGCCACGAAGGCATCATGAACCACATATGATTATGTAAATGGAGCTTTTGTGATGTTCACTCCACCAGGGCTTCCAACCAATCGTTGATATCCAGAAATTGGAATATCTATGGTTGTTGAGGCAATGTGACAAACACTTTGCTTATGGACATCTGAAAGATGTGTGCTAGTGTGAATGGATGCCACATTAAGTGGTTCAGAAAGCTCAATGTTGAGTGAACTCTCAGACCTAGTGTGCTCAAAGCAGTGAAGGGGGGACATATTTCCTTCATTTTCAACAAAAGGAACCTCCAAATGGGGTCCTAATGGATTATAAGCTGCTTGCCCCATATTTGTTAATGAAACATCTAACTGTTGAGAGAAAGATGAGTGGCTGGGGGGGTTAAACGAAGTTGCCATGGGCTCACTGGCTCTTTTCAATATTATCCACCAAAGATTGTGGAATAATTGATAATATGGGTGCCTGTCTTGTAACAGTTGGTTCATAGATTTGTTTGTCTTTTATCTGTGTTCTCCCCTCCTCAGTTCTTTTTCTTACTCTTCTACCCACTCTCTCATTCACATTTTTCCTCTTCACACCATGAGACTGTTCTCCCCCTTGAACAATCTCCCCACTCTTCTTATGAATTCTAGACACCCTCACATTCTCACCACTCTGGTTGGAATCAGGGGAAGGAATCACTGGTTCAGGTAATCCCATTGATTCTAAATACTCACTCACAATCCTATTTGGAAGTTTCACAAGTTCAATAAGATGTGATGGCAGTGGAATAGCATTTGGAAATTGAGCCTTTGGGTTAGGTGATCTTAGGTTATCCATAGAGAAGATAGGAACATGTACCTCATGTGGCAGTGTAGGAATAGCGGGTTCTGCTTTCATTGCTCCTTTGATAAGGGATTGGAAGAATCGTTGAAAAGGAATGTAGTTGAAAGTGGATTTCTTTGAGATGCCAGTCTTCATTTCTTCAAAGATAAGAGAAGCATAATCATAGTGCTTATTGAAAGCAACACCATGAAAAATAATTCTCCCATTTGTTGATGCTTGATCCAGACTTGAGCTTTTCCCAGATAAACATGTATTCAGAATAGAAAACAGGCAATACCAGATATGAGGCAAACATTTTCTTCTGAATGAGCTTAAAGCATTCAAGTGTTCAGAGTAACCCAGACTCATAAAATCTGAAATCATTTCTGAAGAAGTCGGAATAGGATCATATGAAGTTTTCCCAAGAACTTCATCTGCTTTGGATAAGTAACGAAGATTTCTTATATCATCCACAGAAACACAAACCTTTGAAGAATGAACATAGGACACTATCACATCTTCAGATTCATCTACCTTAGCATAAAACCACCACTGTTGTAGGTAAGAAGCAGGAACAGAGAATTTTCTTGAGAGAAGGGTTCTTAAGGGATGATGTTTCAAAATTTCAATCAAAATCATTTGATCCTCATTGAAATCTGTAGACTTAAAGTTTAGGGCACAATTGTTCTTTTTGATTTCAAGTAATTTATCTGTAGGAACATACAATTTTGAGAAATCACTACTTTCAGTTGGAGTTTGAGATTCACTAGAAACAGCATTTGATCCAGAAGCAACCTCTATGGGTGCCTTTTCAGTTTCCCCAAATTTACCAGTTCGCAAGTTAGGGCTAGAGTTAGGGTTTGAAGGTCCGGTTTGAGAAATCACATTTGTAGCTGTATCCTGGATTGATTGATCATCATTCAGAGAAATTTCAATCTGTCCCACCATTAATTTTTGTTTTCCTGAAGATCCATTGCTACCATTGATACTTGAAGAAGTAGAAGCCAAGACATTCGAAGACGACATTGTTGATTAGAAACAGAAAGTCGAATGAGATTGTTGAGTATAGAACACAGAAATCGGGAAAAAAAATAATGAAGATGAAGAAAGAATGAATTTAGATGTTCAAATTATACGTTTTAATGACACGTGGCCAAAAAGCACTCGAGATTAGACAACTAATCATCATTTATTTTGGATAGGTGAACCGTTTAAGCGACGTGTGTTTAAAGATTAGCCAATGAGATTAAAACACGTGGCACACGCGTAAATGAAAAAATCCAACGGGAAAAGAAGTTCTGAGAAAAAATTCAAAAACTTCAGAAGTAGTTCATAACTTCTGAGAAGAAGTTCAGAAGTTTGAAAAAAAGAATAGTTCAGAAGAACGTCAGAATTAGAACGTTTAGTTCAGAACTAAACATTCATGTCTTTAATCATCCAAAAATCATTTAAAACTACAAACTTCTGAACAATATAAATCTTTTTGAAAGTTCAGAAGTAGGTTTGAACAATGAAAACAATTTTATCTAAGAAGTTTGTTCAGTTTTCTTAGTGTTGGTGTGTAAGACTGGGTTTCATCATTTTAAAAACACTTCCTTTTGAACCAAAAACAAAGATGATTCTCCCCCTTGAATAATGCACATTTTAACACAAAAAGATACAAGTGTTAGAGAAATGAAAAAAAAATTGAGAATATAACCTACAAAAAAAATATTGTGGTTCATACTCACATAGACATATTCATCATGCCCAATTTACTTACCAAAAAATTAAATCGTTTTTCATCAAGTGCTTTGGTAAATAAATCAGCTAACTGATAATCTGTCTGAACAAAAAACATTTCAATATTACCTTTTTCCACATGATCTTTGATAAAATGATATCTTACATCAATGTGCTTGGTTTTTGAATGCTGAACAGGATTGGCAGTGATGGCTATGGCACTCTTTGAATCACAATACAAAGGAATCTTTTTGAAAGTGTAGCCATAGTCTTTTAGTTGAATTTGCATCCAGATTACTTGTGAGCAACATATTGCAGCTGCTACATATTCAGCTTCTGCTGTAGAGGTAGAAACACAATTTTGTTTCTTTGAAGACCAGCTAACTAGTCTATCACCCAGAAACTGACATGATCCAGAAGTGATTTTCCTGTCTAATTTGCAACCACCATGATCTGCATCTGTAAATGCTGTTAACTCAAAATCAGAATCCTTAGAATACCAAAGTCCCAATGAAGGAGAACCTTTTAGGTATCTAAGTATTCTTTTTGCAGCTAGAAGGTGAGATTCCTTAGGATTAGCTTGATATCTGGCACAAATACATGTAGCAAACATTATATCTGGTCTACTAGCAGTTAAGTAAAGCAAAGATCCAATTATGCCTCTGTACTTTTTCTGATCAACAGAATTGCCATTTAAATCAGGTTCTAGCTTAGTTGCAGTGGCCATTGGAGTTTGAATACTTGAACAATCAGTCATGTCAAACTTCTTAAGTAAGTCATAGACATACTTAGATTGATTAATGAATATGCCAGTGGGAAGTTGTTTAACTTGAAGACCAAGGAAAAATGTCAACTCTCCCATCATACTCATTTCAAATTCTGTTTGCATGATTTTCTCAAAATTTCTACAAAATTTTGGATTAGTAGAAGCAAATACAATTTCATCCACATATATTTGTATTAATATCAGATCATCACCTTCCTTTTTCAGAAATAAGGTAGTATCAACAGTACCTCTTTTGAATTTGGAATTCAGAAGAAAAGTTGTAAGAGTATCAGACCATGCTCTTGGTGCTTGCTTGAGACCATATAAGGCTTTATCCAAAATATAAACATGATTTGGAAATTCTTTGCTTACAAATCCTTCTGGTTGCTCAACATAAACTTCTTCATGAAGAATACCATTTAAAAATGCACATTTAACGTCCATTTGGTAGACCTTCATGTTCTTGTGAGCAGCATAAGCAAGGAATATTCGAATTGCTTCTAGTCTAGCAACAAGAGAAAATGTTTCATCATAATCAATGCCTTCTTGTTGGCAATACCCCTTTGCTACAAGCCTTGCCTTATTTCTTACAACAATACCATTTTCATCTTTTTTGTTTCTGAAGACCCATTTAGTGCCAATGATTGATTTTCCTTTAGGATTTGGTATCAATCTCCGGACTTTGTTCCTTTCAAACTGATTTAACTCTTCTTGCATAGCTAGAATCCAGTCTGGATCCTGAAGTGCCTCATATGTCTTTTTGGGTTCTATATTGCTTAAGAAATTCACATACAGACATTCATTTGCTGTTGCAGATCTTGTTTGTACACCTTTTGATGGATCTCCAATTATTTGATGTACTGGATGATTTGATGTCCATTTGTTCACATTTGGTAGTGGTTGAATAGATGAGACATTATTCAAAGAATCATAGTCATCAATAATTGCTTGAGTGTCAGTATCATGATTGATCAATGAATATAAATCTGAAGTCTCCCCCTCAAAAGGAACATTATGTACATTCTCAAATTCAGAAGGAATAAATTCTAAAGGAATTGGAATTTCTGAACCGGGTTCAGAAGTAGGTTGAACTTGTTCCGAATTTATATGAATTTGTTCTGAATGAATAGAAATTGGTTCAGAAGTTGAATGTATATGTTCAGTAGTTGAATGTTCTGTATTTGAAGTTGAGAGGGGTGGAGCTGAAGTGCTTGGAGTTTGTATTTCTGAAATGTTTGAATCATTAGAACTTCTGAGAAGAGAAGGATTCTGATAATCTGCAGAAACATTTACAGAAATGTCAAATAAGTCTTTACACAATTCATCTAGATTTGTCTTTTGAGATTTAGAAAAAGATTTCTTATTGTTTTCGGAGTCCAAACTTTCAGAAACTAGGTTATGTACGAGTTACGAATCGTTTTGTTCAGAAGTCAATGTTGGCTCATGAAATCTGACATTTGTAGTCTCAATGATCCTTTGTGTTCCCTTGATAAGGACTCTATATGCTTTAGATCTTTGAGAGTAGCCAACAAATATCCCAGCAACACCTTTTGGTGCAAATTTGTCTATATGCTGTGGAGTATCATTCTTTAGAAAACACCTGCAACCAAAATTTTTAAAATAATCAATAGAGGGTTTTCTTTGTTTTATCAATTCATAAGGAGTTTTAAGAAATTTTCTGTTAAGAATAGTTCTGTTCTGAGTAAAACATGCAGTAGCAATAGCTTCTGCCCAAAGAGATAGAGGAAGTTCTGAATATGCAAGCATAGTTCTTGCAGCCTCTACCAAAGTTCTATTCTTTCTTTCAACTACCCCATTTTGTTGAGGAGTTCTTGTAGCGGAAAAATATTGAAAAATACCAACAGATTCCAAAAAATTCTGAAGTGTAGAATTAGTAAATTCTGTTCCATTGTCACTTCTGATCTTTTGAATTGGTAGTTGAAGAAGAACTTGAACTTTCTTCAGAAAAGGTATCAACTTTTCAGAGGTTTCAGATTTGAGTCTAAGAAATTCAATCCATGTATATCTTGTATATTCATCAACTATAACCAGGATGTATTTCTTTCCTCCCATGCTTTGTGTCTTCATTGGTCCACACAAGTCCATGTGTAACATTTCTAAAGGAGCTTTGCATGAAGATAACATTTTTAGAGGATGGGAACTTCTCTTTATTTTCCCTAGTTCACAAGCAGAGCAAAGAGTGTTCTTTTCAAATCTGATCTTGGGTAGACCTCTAACTGAGTGATGTTTGTCTAGTTCAGAAATGACTTTGAAATTCAGATGTGACATTCTTCTATGCCAAAGCCAGCTATCATTTCTCATTGATGTAGACATGTAACATACACCTTGCAGTTGACCTGAGGCAGTAAAAGTTGCTGTGTAGATATCTCCATCTCTGTAGGCAGTTAATTCATTTTTATTTACTGTACTCAGAACATGACAGTAATCTATGTCAAAATTCACTTTCCAATTTTTGTCACAGAATTGACTAATACTGAAAAGATTATGTTTTAAACCTTCAACATAAAAAACCTTCATTACTGTCACTTCTCCCTTTTTGAATGTGCCATATCCTCTCACAAATCCCTTTGCATTATTTCCAAAACTAACTTTTCCTCCATATCTTTCATGATAATCAGTTAGGAGTTCTTTGAAAGGAGTCATGTGTCTTGAGCATCCGGAATCTAAAACCCACACATGACATATCTGTAAAAGAGATTATTGAGATTTAGGTACCCATTCCTGAATGGGTCCTTTGATATTAGTTGAAAATTTAGAAGTTCTGAACTTAGCCTTTAGATTTTTCAATTAAGAATTTGATTCAGAACTTTTAACTTTGTTTTGCTTTTTCTTTTTAATTTTATTTTTAAGCTTATTTGTCAATATAGCTGAACATTTTTGAATAGAATTTATCAAATTCTTTTTGTTAGTCTTGGAGATTATATGAAAATTATGATGACCACAAGTAATACAGTGAATATGTTTCTTTAAAGTGTTAACAATCGCAGAAGATATAGAGGAGTTAATAACATTTGATTTATCAACAAAAGGCTTTTTATTCACTGTTTTAATCTTTGGTACAACACATTTTTGTAAAGCAGGAAAACTATCTAATTTGTCTGAATTTGATAGTTTCTCTCCTTTCTTTCTCCAAACTAGAGTGGACAACTCTGAAACAGACAAAAAATGAGGATTAGTATAAGAGATTCTTTTATGCTTTTTAGATTTTATCTCTGAATCAATTGAGTTAATTTTCTGAATGTTTGAAGCAGATTTTGAAGATTGACCTTGCTCAAATTTTTTAACTCTGGTGTTAAAGTCAGAAGATGTGGCAAATATAGATTTTAGTTTATCTCCTTCAGTCATAGAAGATTGTAGTTTATACACAACATTACCATCTTTGTCAATAACTTGCATCATTTGATCATCTTCATCTTCTGAGTCAGAAGCATTCATAAGTTCTGAAATTTTTTTGGGAGTAATACTTTTTGCAAAAATACTTGAATCTTTTATAGTAGTAGACTCATTATCAGAATCATCAAAAAATATTTTGGAATTTTCATTAGCATCTTCTGAGGAGTCAGCTTCTGAAAATTCATCATACTTTTCTTCAGATTTTGATATATTCTCAGAAATATTTTCTGAAGTAACTTCAGAATTGAATTCAGAATTTATCTCTGAATTTATTTCTGAACAATCTTCAGATTTAATTTTTGATTCATCAGACTTTAGAGGAACTTCTTCTGAAAACAAAGTCTCTGATTTAATAAAAGGTATCCTTTCAGGCAGAGAAAAATTCACTGGTTTAGGGATAACACCTACATTTGTTTCATTAAAAAATTTCATTTTTGAGAAATCATATAAATTTGCAGGTGCCTTTTTCAGAATTTGATTATCAGTATCCCAGACCAGCTTTAATATTATAAAATTTTGAATTCTGAGCCTGGTTTGTTAAAATATTCAGAGTTTGCTCAGTTTGTCCTCTTTTGAAATTTAAATCTTCAAGTTCTTTAATCTTCTTGTACAGATCAATTCTTTCTTGATTCAGAAAGTTCATTTTAACACTTAAGATCTCTTTTTCAGATTTCTCATTAACTATCTCTTTTTGTAAATTGTCCAATTTTTCTTTTAAAGAAACTTTTTCTTCAGAAATCTTTTCAAGATTTTGTTCAGCTTCTTGACAATTTTCTTTATAGATCTGACTTTCAGCTCTAAATTGATTCACTAACATTCTTTCACCTTTGATTCTGTTCCTTAATATTTCAAATTCAGAAAACATGTTTTGAACTTGAAGTTTTGTTTCAGAATCATGGTTATGTTCAGAATTTAATTCAGAATTTAGTTCAGAGGAGAAATTATTTTCAGACTTTGATTCAGAAGATGAAGATAATACCTCTGTGTCAGCTTGTTGTTTTTTAGAATCCATCTGACACATGTAGCAGTTTGTTGCATAGTGTGCCACTTCTTCATCTTCTTCTCCATCACTCCAATTCAACCAGTCTTCCTCATACTTGGTAATTAGAGCAGGGTTGATTTCTTTCTTCTTTGCTAATGTATGCTTCTTCTCATAGTAACCTGAGTTTTTTACTTTAGGCATCTTGCACTGTCTTGCATAGTGCCCAGGTTTGCCACAATTGAAGCATCTTGCTGGTTCAGTTGTTTCAGTTTGACCAATTTCTTGACCTTTCTTAGGTCCAGTTTCAATTCTTGCCTTGTTCTGATATTTTTGATTATATCTATGTGTGAACTGTCTTGACAAGAATGCAATATTATCAGAAATTCTCTTGAGTTCTTCATCCGATTCATCACCATCACAAACCTTAACCTCAGGAATATCAACAGTCTTCTTTGTTGACATGGTCATAGAATTGTTAAACTTCTTGCTTAACAGAGCAACTTCATTTGCCTTTTTCTGTTCATGTTGTCTTACTTTGATTTTATCTTCTTGTTGAAATAAAATCCCATAGACATCATGAATTGTCTTTCTAGAAAGATTTCTAGTGACCATGTTGTCAGAGAAGCTTGACCATTCAGTACCCAGATTATTCAGAAATTTATTGTTAATTTCAGAATTTGATTTCTGAACTCCATTTCTCCTTAGATCGTTCAGAATGTTATTGAATCTATTATATGTATCAGTAATAGATTCATTATCTTTGTATCAGAAATTTTCATAAGTACCTACACAGATGTTTAGCCTTTGTGCCTGTGCTTTGGTACTCCCCTGCATTTGAGCCTCTACTTCATCCCACATGGCTTTGGCTGATGAAAGACTATCAACCCTATTAAAAATTTCATTACGAATTGCCATTGTGAGCAGAGTTAAAGCTCTTTTGTCAACTTTGACTTGGGCTTTCTCTGTTGCATTGTACATCCCTGGACTCTTTTTAATTCTTGAAGCAGGTATCTCAGGAGTGGATTCAGTTCTTGGAACTGCTGGAATTTCAACAAATACCTCTAGTGGACCATTTGTAATAGATTGCATTAAAGCTTCATCTATGTTATCCAAGAATTGAATCATTCTAATTCTCCATTGATATTCCCCTAAGAAGAGAGTTGGTGGTTTCGTTTCAGATCCGATTGAGACTATTTCTTTAGACATCTTTGATTGTTAGAAGATCGAGAATTCACCTGTATTGAATTTGAATTTTGTAGATCAAGAAGAACTGTCAGATCTGACAACAAATCTTCTTCAAGAAATCGGATGAATTGACTCGATACCAATTGTTAGGACCCTTAACAATCAATATAATGAAGAAAGTAGAATATGGAATTAGATCTGATAGCCAAATGTCATATGTATTGATCAAATGAAAGATATTACAATACTGTATTACAAGATTATGAAACGTTTGTTCTAACAGACTATCTAACAACTATTTATACAAGAGAGAAAATGCTAAACAGACAGTACATTTGTGACAGACATGTTCAGAAATAGTTCTGAATTTCTTCAGAACTTCTTCAGAAGCACCTTCAGAAGTATCTTCAGAAACATGTTCAGAACCTTCAGAACTTCTGAAGTTGACACATCAGAAGTTATGCCTTAGGTGTTTTCTGACTTTCTCTGAGTTCTGAGCTTCTATCTTCAGATCTGCATATCTTCAGAACCCAGTCTCTTTTGAAGCTATTCTGATATACCTATCACCTTTTGTCTTGCATTAATTGCAACGGGTATAAATAGATGAAGATCCCTTCTTCATCTTTATGCATGCTACTTTCTACTTTCTCAAACCTCTGCCTCTTTTCTTTCTTACTTCCTTGTGCATCAAACTGTGTGATTTCTTAAGTTACAATAAAATAGGGTTATTTACTTGTTCTAATTCCGCTTGTAACTGTAAATTTGTTAATTAAATATAAACTAATTTAAAAACTAAAAATATGTGTGTTTGTATTCAACCCCCCCTTCTACAAACTGTTTCTATATCCTTGAACTCTTGTAGACTCCTTTGGGACCAACAAGTGGTATCAGAGTAGTGTTTCTTGCTTATCTTTAAAATATTTGTTTACAAAACTATTTTAAAATGACTAATACTAATACAAACTACATTGATAATGGATCTTTAGCTAAACCTCCTTGGTTTAGCCGTGATAACTTTCCATTATGGAAGGAAAGAATGACTCTATACCTAGAAGGGTCAGATCCTAAGATCCCCTACTATATAGAGAATGGACCATTTATTCCCACAGCTCTTGTCGCTGGTGTTCCTGCCACCACTACCACTCCCATCATCGCTGAAAGGAGGATTGTGAAAACTCCAGATCGATGGACTGCAGAAGAGAAAAAGGAAGTAGCTATAGACTCTAAAGCTAGATCAATAATAGCAATGTATTTACCAGATGAAGTTTATCATTTTGTAATGAAGATGAGAACATCTAAAGACATGTGGGATACTTTATGTATTCAATATGAAGGAACTGATGAAGTTCAAATCACTAGATGTATAAATCTGGTAAGACAATATGAAAGCTTTATGCACTTAAAAGGTGAATCTTTTTCTCAAATTCACCAAAGGTTAACTGTCAACAGAGAATATTCTAATGCTGAAATACTGATAAAATTCATAGAGGCACTACCTGAACAATGGGGAGTGTACACTACATGTCTAAAACTGCCAAAGAATCTTGAAACTCTGTCTCTCTTAGTGATTTATATGGAATGCTCCTAAATGAAGAGCAATCTCAGGTCTTAAGGAAAAACCTCCTAAATGATATCAAGGGTGCCAAAAGTACTTCTTTGGCACTAGTGACTTCAAAGGTAGATCCTTCAAAACAAGTTTCTTCTTCTATTACCTCTATCACTGAATTAAATCAAACTGATTCAGAAGAACTCACTGACGCTGACATCTCTGAGTTTGATAACTCTCTAGCTCACATAACTAACAATTTTAGAAGATTTTCTAGAAAGAGCAACTTTAGAAAAACTCCTGCTATCACTGACTCTGACAAGTCAAAGACTCTACCCGCTGAAAAAGCATCTGCTATATGCTATAACTGTCAGCGAACGGGCCAATTTGCAAGTGAGTGTAGATCTAAGAAAGTAGCTGCACCCAACATCTCCCAAAACTATGATAAAAAGGAAAAATATTCTAAGTTGAAGAATAAATATAGAGCTCTGAAAAAGAACCATCAAAAAGGCAAAGGTCTAATTGCTGAAGAAGTTGATTAGGATCAAGAAGATGATTGGGTCAAAACCTCTGATGAATCAGGCTCAGATGAAGAAGATCTTGCCTTCCTCTTCCTAATAGCCAGAATCAAGGAAGCTGAAGAAGTCTCTGAAACATCATCCTCAGAGTCTCCTTCAACTCAGGTAAACATTCTTATAAACTCTTCTATACCTGAAGGTGATAACCTGTCAGCTCTCGATGTTATGACTGTTGATTTTTACAATACTCTAAATGGAAAGATCAAAGCCGAACAAATCAATATTGATCTATCTGAACAACTGAAAAATTGTCATTTAAAAATCAAAGAACTGACAAAGATTGAAGAAACTCTAAAAGATCAAGTCTTTGTAAATGAAACCATAAACATTGAGAGACAATAAGCTATCACTGAAAGGGAAAAGGCTATCGCTGATCTCAAGGCTGAAAAAGCTACCATCGAAGGATGGTGCAAGGCTTCAGATAAAGTCAGCGAGATCATTAATGCCCAGATCCCAACGAAAGTCAAAAGTGCGTTAGGATATAACCCTGAGAAAGAAGAATCAGAGAGTGATCATTCCATGGTAAAATTCGGAATGTTTGTTTCCTCAATCCATGATCCTTCCTCTCAGAAACCTCATTTGAATGAGAAGCTGCCTATCTCTAATGATTCTAAGAAAATGATCAAGAACAAATTTCTTGACCACGTTCCTATCATCAAAAACTTTCAGAAACAGACTAAGAACTCCTCTGTTCCTTCAGTGAGTCATCCAAAAACTAGGAAGGAAATCTCTGGATCTTTTCAGAGATCAACACCTAGAATTAAGATCGACCTCACACCTGTCCCTGAAAACATTGTTATACCCCCAAGGACATTAGACAAAGAAATTCTTGGTTCTGCTCCTAAAAATGGTTCTTCTTGCTCTTTGAACTGTTTCAATTCCAAACCTACTTACAAGTATAGGAAATGTTGTCACCGTGGTGAAACTACCCACATTGCAAGCAAATGTCCTAATGCTACTAAAGCTGAAAAATTAGCTCATGGTAAGAAAGTAGCTCAAGCTGATAAATCAACAAGAACGAAATCCACCAAGGCTAGTAAAACTTCCAAGGTGAAAAGTACCACTGAAGAAAATACTTCAGCTAGTAGCTAATCCGCCACTCCTTCCACTAACACAGCAGGACCCATAGTAATATGGGTACCTATAAAAAATTAATCTTTTTGTTCTATGTAGAGTGCTAAAGGTATCTGGTATCTCGATAGCGGATGATCAAGGCACATGACTGGCAGAAAATCTCTGCTCTCTGAATACAAGGAAGAAGATGGTCCCTTACTGACTGACAGGCAGTTTTACACACCTACAGACATGTGATAATTAGAACCAAAAGGAAGTATACAATATAGTCCCAATATCATCTTTCAAGTAATAAAATGGTAAGAACCAAGTATCGTATTCCACAGGGATAGGTATCTTAAGTTGCAAGATTTCGAGATGACAAACTAACTTCAGATGGAGAATATGAAGATTTCAATTGGTGATTGATTTGTGGGTTACTTTAACAGATTAATAACATAATAAAACAAATAGCAAAGGTGTAAGATCAATGGTGAGATTTAAACACAATTTCCAGTGGGCAATGCTGTAGGAATGCTACAGCAACTGGGTCTGCAATAATTAGTTCCACTACCTATTATGAGTATTCCTTCCAGACTTGTACCAGTATACTAATGTTTAGCTATCAACCCATATTCCTATGTGGTATCAAGACCAGTGATAGCAACGTGGTATTCTCAAAATAGATGGGCTTAGCAAATTTCTTTGTCTAAATAATTCCCTTTCCGAGGTGATTCCATATCATCCAAGTTGGTGTGCATTCAATGGCTTATTCCTAAGTCCATGGCACTTTGACACTTTGATAAGTGACCGACTTGTCAAGAATAATCAACAAGAAAAACCTAAAAGGTAACTCTTCCAAGTATACTTCTCATATCATTCGGATTGACGTACATATCGTGGCTCATGCCCGAGTCCACGACACATTAGCACTATCAAAATGATCAACCCGTCAAGAAGTGGCGTTTGGATTTATAAAACTTTAGATGAAATAGTGGAACATTATTATTAAAGAATAATGCCCACTTTCCTTTGGTTTAAAACCTCACCATTTTCTTACACCCCAACACCTCCTTTTATACAATGACCCCAACATTGATGGACAAAACACCTCCTTTTACAATGACCCCAACACCTCCTTTTATACAATGACCCCAACACCTCCTTTTATACTAGGAGGTGTCACAAAAATCCAAAATGATGGACAAAAAGTCCATAGGTCATCATCCAAAAAGTACAAGGCATCTTCCATCAACTTTCAATCCTATTACAAGATGGTTTTTAAATTAGCTGGGAATATAAATGAAAACCATAATTTAATAAGTAACTACTAGATTATTCTAGATCCTTCCATTGATTTAGCCTTTCTTTGCCAATATCATGTTCCTCCCCTGCTGCTAGTTGCTACAGCATTCCAACAGCATTCATCTGAAAGAAAATAGACAACCAAAAGTGTAAAAAGACAAGTGAAATCGAATATTTAGCTCCAATTACTACAAATGAAAAATAAGATGATAAAATGACTCAAATTAGGATATAATAAGGAAAATATATTAACTATGAATATTAAATAGGTGCTCAATAAAGTGACATCTCACTACATATCACACCCCAAACTTAAAGCGTTGCTTGTCCCCAAGCAACCAAAAGACAAAATGAAAATGACTCAATTAGCAATAAGTGCTTATATAAGTAAAGTTGTTCTATCCATCATGTTATCCATAGTCTTTCATAAATTATAAGTGAACACATACCTATGTTAACCACTTGTATAAACCATACGCTAGCCTTACATTTATTTTTGTTAGGTCAAAAACTTTTCTATTCAAAGATCAATAGGACTTCTCCAAAACTGGTTCTCATTTGGAGCAATTTTTTCTCACCAAGCCTTTTCTCTCATTTTTGCTTCAACATTGGAATTGTTCTCTGTTTGGCATTTTTTTTCTCTTTTGTTGATAACTGGCACTTGGTCCCAACGGGTCACTTTTGGTGCTTTTGAAAAATCCAAAACAAGGCATCGATTTAGAGCTTTGCTCTTTTATGTTGATCTTTTGGCCTTTTTGGATTTCCCTCCCCCAAACTCATTTTAAATGTCTTGTTTATGGATGAATTATTTAGCATAAGGGTATCAAAGGGCTATGATGAAAAGAACAAATGGCCTATCCTTTGAATTTAGAACAAGTTTAGACCAAAATGTGTCCCAAAAAATAGAGTGGCTAGCTCAGCAAAAAACAAAGTTGGTTAAAGGATGGTAAAAAAAACTAATAACTTATTGGGGATATGGACTCATTTAAGATAATATGAACGACTTACTTGATTTGCAAAAATAAAATCCTAAAATAAAAAAAAAACTTTTCCCATACTAAAAAAATGTAAATAAAGAAGAAAGTTTGGAGCTAAACAAGATGATTTAAACCTGCCCTACTCTATTGGAGTAGGTTGTGAATGTGTTGTTTGTGCAAAGACTGCCTGAGAAATGGTGTAATTTTCTGGAACACATCAGTACGCTCCTCAGGCTAGACCGTTCTCACCAACTCCTTTTGGTGTTTCTCTTTCCACTTATGCTTTATGCCTTGATCATGACACCATATTTCAATGGTATAAATGGGAGAATATTCCATCCCACAAAAAGCTTTCCACCTCACCTCACCAACAGTGGAACATGATTTTACGAAGCCTCCTGAGTCCTTGGATTTATCATCACCTCCTTTCTTAAAAACAACTTGAAGATTTTCTGCACAACTTTGCTGGAGGAATTCTACAGTTTCTACAACAGTTTGTTCTTCCTGCACAAATTCAAAGCATGGGGTGATGACAATCTTGGCATTTAGTTGCACCTCTTCAATATTTTGAAGTGAAGAGGGGTTGCTCAAATGCTCAGGTGCTTCCTCGGAACTCTTTATCTCTTGACTTCTCACCAAAGTATTGACCTTACCCTCATCCTTACCAACACAATTAGATGTTTCAAAATCACTTGGTATAGGAATTTGGATTTGTCTAAGTATCTCTTACAACAAGATGACATGTTGTTAAGAGATGTCATTGTATCATTGTGTATGATTTGCATACTTTGAAAGTGGTCATTCATCATAGTTGCAAATAAGTTAATGGTTTCAATTAGTTCTAAAGATGGTGTAAGGGGTAAAAATGAGTTGTTAGAATCATCCCCTTGAAGGTTTCTAGATAAATCAACTTGTTCCTCCCAAGATTGGTCAAAAGTATTTGAAAAAGTGTTACTCCAATCTTGGTATGGAGGTGGTGGTGATGTGAAAGTGCAATGATCTTGACTACTTAAAAAAATTGGATGCTCCTCCCATGATTGAGTGAAAACATTTAAGTGTGAGGATCCAAATTACCATCTCCCATGAAATAGGGGGATTCAGGGTTCGAAGGGCAAAGGCATGAGAAATGATTTCCGCCACAGTAGTCACAGAAAACAGATCCATACGGGCCAAACAAATGCCCCATTGAATCCATATTCACAGAAAGATAAAGTCAAAACTTGTTACTTGTACACACATGGAGACGTATGACAAGCAACAAAGATGGTAGAAAAATTAGTTTAACAAAACTCAATTTCTAAATAACTATAGATTTACGCCTATCCCCGGCAGCGGCGCCAATAACTTGACCGGTGGTTTTACACACCTACAGACATGTGATAATTAGAACCAAAAGCAAGTATATAATATAGTCCCAATATTGTCTTTCAAGTAATAAAATGGTAAGAACCAAGTTTCGTATTCCACAGGGATAGGTATCTTATGTTGCAAGATTTCGAGATGACAAACTAACTTCAGATGGCGAATATGAAGATTTCAATTGGTGATTGATTTGTGGGTTACTTTAACAGATTAATAACATAATAAAACAAATAGCAAAGGTGTAAGATCCATGGTGAGATTTAAACACAAATTCCAGTGGGCAATGCTGTAGGAATGCTACAGCAACTGGGTCTGCAATAATTAGTTCCACTACTTATTTTGAGTATTCCTTCCAGACTTGTACCAGTATACTAATGTTTAGCTATCAACCTATATACCTATGTGGTATCAAGACCAGTGATAGCAACGTGGTATTCTCAAAATAGATGGGCTTAGCAAATTTCTTTGTCTAAATAATTCCCCTTTCGAGGTGATTCCATATCATCCAAGTTGGTGTGCATTCAATGGCTTATTCCTAAGTCCATGGCACTTTGACACTTTGATAAGTGACCGACTTGTCAAGAATAATCAACAAGAAAAACATAAAAGGTAACTCTTCCAAGTATACTTCTCATATCATTCGGATTGACGTACATATCGTGGCTTATGCCTGAGTCCACGACACATTAGCACCATCAAAATGATCAACCCGTCAAGAAGTGTCGTTTGGATTTATAAAACTTTAGATGAAATAGTGGAACATTATTATTAAAGAATAATGCCCACTTTCCTTTGGTTTAAAACCTCACCATTTTCTTACACCCGAGCTAATAAAATTTAGCTACTCATGACTATAATAAAAATGAAAGAAATATAAATGACTAGAAGTAATGACATAATTGTAAATATATATAAGTATATATATGACTGAAATATAAATGACAATGAATATAAAGTGCAAGAATTAAATAACTTGTAAGTAAAGACTTAAACGTAAATATATGTATATATATATATGGCTGAAATGTAAATGACGTTAAATGTAAGGAAACAAATGACAGTAATGCTGAAAGTAATGCTGCCGTATTAATTCACAGAAACTAATTGTTTTCTTGATGAACAAGAAGAACACCAAGAAGAGAGAAGAACACAAGAATACTTCAAATATTTCTAAGATTATATTAGACTTCAGCTGGTAGAACACCTTATACAATGACCCCAACACCTCCTTTTATACTAGGAGGTGTCAAAAAAATCCAAAATGATGGAGAAAAAGTCCATAGGTCATCATCCCAAAAGTACAAGGCATCTTCCATCAACTTTCAATCCTATTACAAGATGGTTTTTAAATTAGCTGGAAATATAAATACAAACCCTAATGTAATAAGTAACTACTAGATTATTCTAGATCCTTCCATTGATTTAGCCTTTCTTTGCCAATATCATGTTCCTCCCCTGCTGCCAGTTGCTGCAGCATTCCAACAGCATTCATCCGAAAGAGAATAGACAACCAAAAGTGTAAAAGGACAAGTGAAATCAAATATTTAGCTCCAATTACTACAAATGAAAAATAAGATGATAAAATGACTCAAATTGCGATATAATAAGGAAAACATATTAACTACGAATATTAAATAGGTGCTCAATAAAGTGAAATCTCACTACATATCAGTGACCTTCGGTGGAAATGGCAAAGGATACACTAAAGGTTATGGAATTCTATCCAATGGAGCAACTTCATTCAGTCGAGTCGCTTATGTTGAAGGACTAAAGCACAACTTATTGAGCGTTAGTCAGCTATGTGACAAAGATTTCAAAGTTCTATTCCTAAAGAATAGATGTGTTGTCACTGATTCTAATGACTAACTTGCCTTAGCAGGCAAAAGAGTAGAAAATGTATATGTCATTAACATGAATAGTTCTCACTCTAAGAACATGTGTTTCATCTCCAGAGCCTCCTCAGTTATAAAATGGTTATGGCACAAAAGACTCTCTCATCTAAACTTTAAGATGATCAATGAGTTATCTCAAAAAGAACTTGTCAGGGATCTTCCTAACCATACCTTTACAAAGGAATCTCATTGTTCAGCGTGTGAAAAGGGAAAACTGACAAAAGCCTTTTTCAGATCTAAACAAGTTTCATCAGTGGCCTCATCTCTTCAACTTCTCTACATGGATCTATTTGGACCTGTTAATGTCCAATCTCTATCTGGAAAGAAGTACACTCTTGTGATAGTTGATGAATAATCCAGATTTACATGGGTATTTTTTTCTCTGATCCAAAAGTGATACACCTGATGTAATTATTGCTTTTATCAAAAAAATGGAAGTTCTGAACAATCTCATTGTTCGCTCCATGAGAAGTGATCATGGCACTGAATTCAAAAACAATACCTTGATTAACTTCTTTGAAGACAAAGAAATCACTCACAACTTCTCATCAATGAGAACTCCTAGGCAAAACGGTGTCGCTGAAGGAAGAAATCGAACTGTCATTGAAGCAGCTCGCTCAATGCTCAGCGAATCGCATCTATCTACTCAATTCTGGGCTGAAGCAGTCAACACATCATGCTTTACTCAGAATCGATCCCTGATTGTGAAGCGATTCAAGAAAACTTCCTATGAATTATTTCATGGAAGAAGACCCTCTCTGAAATATTTACACATCTTTGGATGTAAATGCTACATTCTGAATGATAGAGATCATTTGCGTAAATTTGATCCAAAAGCTGATGATGGGATATTTCTTGGATACTCTTCTGTATCTAGATCTTTCAGAATCTTCAACAAAAGAAGACAACACGTTGAAGAATCCATGCACGTCAATTTTGATGTATCTTATCCAACTAACTCTACTCCTATCACTGAAGAAGATGAGGAATTAAATGAATGGATGAAATCTCATTATGGGGAACCTGAAACTTTTTTCAGCAATCAACATAATGCTGAAAATAATGATGATGGAATCCCTGATTTCCCTACCCCAAGCAGCGATCCATTATCATCAGGGGTCAACATCACTCCTCTTAATCAGATTCCTCCCTCTCATACCTCATTCGGAAATTCTTCAGTGAATAACCAAGCTTCATGTTCTGCTGATCATACCTCAAAATCACCTCCAGAATTGATTTTAAATAATGAAGTACCTGTTGCTGAAACAACCAACGTTATCCTTGAAAGAGAACAAGTCGCTGAATCTATTATTGATCAATCTCCTCAACCACCAGCTCAACGATGGACTGCAAATCATCCAATAAATCAAATTATTGGTGATCCAAATGCAGGTATCAAGACTCATAGAAGTACAGGTAATATCTGTCTCTATGATAATTTTATTTCTCTCTCTGAACCTAAGAAGATAGATCAAGCTATCTCTGATCCTAGCTGGGTCTCTGCCATGCAAGAAGAACTAACTGAGTTTTGTAGAAACAAAGTTTGGAATCTTGTTCCTCGTCTATCTGGTAAAACAGTGATAGGAACCAAATGGGTTTTTCGAAATAAGCTAGATGAAAATGGCACTATTATCTGTAATAAGGCTAGACTTGTTGCTCAGGGATATAGACAGGAAGAAGGTATTGACTATGATGAGACCTTCGCTATTGTTGCTAGATTAGAAGCCATAAGACTTTTCTTAGCTTATGCTACCCATAAAGACTTCAAAGTTTTTCAAATGGATGTAAAGAGTGCCTTTTTAAATGGTAAACTCAGTGAGGAAGTTTATGTTGAACAACCTCCTGGTTTCGCTGACCCAAACCATCCTGGTTATGTTTTCAAACTCCAAAAATCTCTTAACGGGTTAAAACAAGCTCCCAGAGCTTGGTATGACACTCTTTCAAAATATCTTATTAAAAAATTTATTCATGGAAAAATTAACCAAACTCTATTTTTAAGAAAATATAAAGGTCATACTATTTTTGCTCAAATATATGTTGATGATGTTATATTTGGATCCACAAGACTCAAACTATGCACTCGGTTTGCAAAACGAATGAAGAAAGAATACAAAACGAGTATGATGCGTGAACTAACATATTTTCTAACTTTGCAGATTAAGTAATCTGACAAAGGAATTTTTATTTGTCAAAGTAAATATGTTAAGGACATGCTAAACAAGTTTGAGATGACTCAATGCTCAGCAATGAAGACCCCTATGGCACCTCCTCTGACTTTGAATAAGGACCCAAATGGGAATCCTGTCAATGTCACTGCATATCTTGGGATGATCGGATCTCTGTTGTATCTTACAGCGAGTTGACCCCATTTCATGTACTCTACCTGTCTCTGTGCTCGATATCAAGCTGAACCAAAGGAATATCATCTCATCGTTGTAAAGCGAATCTTCAGATATCTGAAGGAACTTCGAATTTGGGTCTTTGGTATCCCTAATGCTCAAGGTTTGATCTAATTGGTTACTCTGATAGTGATTTTACAGGATGCAAGACAGATAGAAAGAGCACCATCGGTGGCTGTCAGCTAGTGGGTGGTAAGTTGATTAGTTGAGTAAAAAGCAGAACTCTATGTCCACCTCTACCGCTGAAGCTGAATACGTAGCCGCTGGAAGTTGTTGTGCTCAAATCCTCTTAGACCCCATTTTCAGGGAAGTATGAACCAGAATGGTACAAGTGCAGAAGATCAGAAGTTCGTCTTCTAATATCACTCATCACTGTGACACCCAATGTTTGGAAGAACTGCTGAACTACAACAGAGATATCATACGCGCTCCTGATGACGTGGCCTGCACATGTTCCGTGTATCTAATCTTATAATTGAATTTGTTACAAGCTTTGCTTACGTATCAGTTTGCAATAAGCTAGAATGTTGACTTCTATTCATTGTACTAGTATAAATAGATCCTTTTATGAATGTAATAGGTGTCGATCTGAGATATATTTTGGAGAGTAAATAGAGCATTTCATTCATCGTATTGTAATCATCTTCCAGGTTATTAATATGAATTACCATTTGTTCTTCAATATCGTTCTTACTGTTCTTACTGTTAACTGCTTTAATTCATAGATCTAATTTGCTTCCGCTCATATTCACATTCAATCTATTGATTAATTGTTAGAAAGGGATCTGGGTTCCAACAATTGGTATCAGTGCCATCTAATCAATCTATTGATTATTAGATCTCTTCCATTTGGAGAAATCCCTCTTCTATTTGCAGTTATTTTTGGCTTTTAGCTACTGTTCGTAATTCTATCCTGTTTTACGAGAATTTGTTAATTTCATAACAATTTTCTCCAAATCGGTGGTAATTTGGGTTTAAATCTGAAAATCAGTAAGAATATCGTCCTGTTTCAATTCATTTGAAATTTATCTGTTCTAGATTTCAAAAATCCTCCTGTTATTCTCTCAACTCCCTGTTTTATGAAAATATGGCAAATTCGAGTTTGAATGCTGTATACACCTCCGGATCCCTGACCAAACCACCTACTCTAATTCGTAATGAATATCCGCAATGGAAGATTCGTATGATCAATTTTTATGAAGGATTGGATGTAGAACTTTACCCTATTGTTCAAAATGGTCCGTTTGTTCCAATGACAACGATTCCAAGGGTTCCTGCTACTAATGTTACCGATGAAATCCCTACAAGACATGTTCCAAAGTCGAGGGAAAGTTGGTCTGATGAACAGAAGGCAAAAGTGGAATTGGCCAAAAAGGCAAAGACTCTCTTAATCATGGCAATTCCAAATGAGATTTTTCAATCTCTAGATTCCTGTGATACTCCTAAAGAGCTATGGGATCAGCTGGAAAACATTCTAGAAGGCGGCGCTAAAATGAAGAAAACAGAAGAGCTCAAGCTCTGAATGAATACAATAGCTTCCAGGATATTCCTGAAGAATCTCTAGAGCAGACCTTTCATCGATTTAATACTCTGATCAATCGATGCAAAAGGTGTGATATCGTTGGATCTAAGGAAGACAACAATGTCTTATTTCTCAAGCGATTGAATCCAGAATGGTCAAATCTCTCAATGTTTCTTCAAGCTAATCAGGATCTCGAACAATGGTCTCTACATGATGTTTTTGGTACACTTCAAGCTCATGAGAAAGAGGTTATTCAGAAGAAAACAACAATTGGTGGACCTCTGGCTCTAACTTCTGAATCAAGAGGATTGGTCAGAAGGAGTAAAGAAATCGAGAAAAGAGGTAAGAGTAAAGCTCTCATGACAGAAGCAATCCCAGAATATGACTCTGACTCTGATGATGAAATCAAAGATTTTGCTGAATCACTAGCACTTATTACCAAATAATTCACAAAAAAGTTTGGCAATAGATCTTTTCAAGGAAGCAAAAGATTTTATCGTTCAACTCCAAATTATACTCCTAGACAAGAGATCCAGAGGGCTGAGAAGACAGAGGCAGAGAAGAAAGAGGATGGACAAAATAAAAAGAAGGATGTGTGCTATAGATGTGGCAAGCCAGGGCACTATTCAAAGGATTGCAGCGGAGCTCTGGACAAAGACAAATCATACTACAAGAATAAATACAAGTACAATGTCGCTGAAAGAGTTCACTATGCAGAAAAAGAAAACTGGCTAGGAGATGAGACTAGTGGTGATGAAGCCATGTTCTGCGGAATGGGCAAAACCAATGAATCAGAATATCAGCCTTCTGAAACACCGGTTAGTACTTGTTAGATCTGAAAAGATTGTATCCGAGATCACAAATATTGAAGACATGAAGGGTCAAAGTGCAAAGTCATCAAAGTCATTATTTAGGAAATGTTTAATGTTTAAATATAAGGAAACATTCCTTTTTGTAAATAAGGCAAGTATATAATGCCTTAATCTCCTACTTTCCTTATACCGTATTTCCTATACATATAAATAGAGCGTTAGGGCTAGAAATTAAATAGAACGTTACTTCATATGATTCTAGAGAGAGCATATTAGATAATATCAGTGTAACCGATATTTAATACAAGTGAGATATCCGACATCGGATCTTCATAAATATTAGAAGTGTTCTTCGTGTTCTTGCATACATTCATACAATCACCTGATTATCAGGGATCTACAATTGGTATCAGAGCAGACGATCTGAGTTTTTGCGTTTTTTTGAAGTTATCCACGAAACAGAAGGTAATTTTTCGATTTTTGCGTTTTTTTTTTTATCGATTCATACTATCTTAGCTTTACCCGATAAAAACTCATAACTTTTAAGATTTTTTTTCTCGATTCGTTCTTCATTCTTTTGATTGGTTCTCGATTACGCTTTACCCGATAAAAAAAAATTCATATTTTTTTTAAAGATCTGTTTTTCTCGATTCATACTTCTTGCGCTTAAATTTTTGTCGATCCATATTGAGTTATTCTTGATTTTGTCAAAATTATTTAATCTGTTTTAATTAAAGTTATTCTAGTTTATTTTAATTACTTTTGATATTCTTTACATAAGAAAACTCAGGAACTAGTGACTCTTGCAGCTTTTCTTACTAAAGAATTCTCTAGTAAAAATCATAAACTCTAGTAATTTTAATTTTTTTTCTTGACTGAACAAATAAGAAACTCGAGAACTTAGACATTATTGTCCATACAAAGACTTGTTCTTTTTAGTCAAAAACCCTTTGTTCTTGGTTTCTGGTTTATCGGTTAAAGAAAACTAAGATTAAGTATTTTTGATCTTTTATCGAGTCCGTTTAAATCGAATTTTTTTTTTCGAGTCAACAGGAATCGATATAAATTTTTATCGATTCATTGTTTTATCGAGTCAAATTATTTTTGTCGAATCTTGATTAATCGAGAAACTTGAAGTTATCGAGACCCTTGTGATCGATAAAACTCTTCTTATCGATTCAAAATTTATTAGAAGTTTTATCGAGTCTGCTTTACCCGACAATAATTGTTATCGAGTCTCATACATCCGAGAAATCTTCTTTTCGAGACCATATCACTCGACAATTTATTTTTGTCGATCCTTCGTCACCCGAGAAAAATTCTTCTCGGCCCTTCATCACCCGAGAAAAATTCTTTTCGGCCTTTCATCACCCGAGAAAAACCTTCATCTATAAGGAATACCTTCTGTTTTCCAAAGAAATCTCAGAAAATTGCCAAAAACTCACCGATCGAGATCACTTTATTAGGTAACCAGTGCTTTCACGATGAGTTCTCAAAACCAAATCTTTGAGCTAAATGCAAAAATCTCTCAACTTGAAACCAGACACACAAACAACATGCAAGTGTTGGATGAACTTTTAAGAGAACATGTCAATCTCAAATCTAGATTTAATAACTCAGAAGAATCAAGAAAAATTTTGCAAAATCAAAATGAATTTTTGGAGCAACAACTCACCGAGTATTCTAAAACTAAATATTATACATATGAAGAGTTTTGCAAAAAGACAAATCTGATAAAAATAAATTTTGATCTGAAAAACCAAATTTCTGAGTTAGAAAAATTTATAGATCACGAGACATATAGTGTGGTTCTTAAAAGAAAATTAACTGAATTTCTGGAATGTGAGAAAGAAAGGATATTAGCTTCTGATGAAAAACACAAGTTTGAGATTGAGAGAAAAGCCTTTGAAAGCAAAATTAGAACTTGTGAACTGACCATTCAAAAACTTTCTAAACAAGTGTCTGATTTTGAGCAAATTGTGATTTTAGAAAGAAAATCATCTGAAACAAAAAGTCAGGAGTTTTCAAAACAAATTTCTAATCTTGAAAAACTTTTGAAAGATGAAAGAAATGCGTTTAGAACTGAGAAAACGAAAATAATCAAGAAATGTAGTTTGATCATTGCTAAAAGAAAAAATCTGGAAAAAGATTTTGACAAAGAGAAGCAAGTCTTTGAAAATAAAATTTACAAACTTCCAAACAAATTCTCTATTTTAGAAACAACTCTTGTAACTGAAAAGAATTTGAGATCTGAATTTAAAAATAAATATGATTTGGTCACAAAAGAAAGAGATGATTTATCCTGCAAGATCAAAGAACTTGAAAACGAACTTTTAAAACAAAAACAAATGAATTCATAATCAGTCAAACAACTTACTCCCGAACATTTAAATGCGGAGTTAGATGATCTTGAAAAATTGATTTTTCCTCATGATTCTGATTCTACTTCAAGTTCAAAGCAAACTCCTCTTTCTCCTATCTGTAAGAATAACTGTTCTTCAAGTATTAAATCAAATAGTTATTCTAACAGCTCCAAATCATATAGTTTTTCAAATTCTCGAACTCATAACTCTAATCAGTTTCAAAATGATTTTTTTGCTAAATCCGGTAATTTCAAGAAGTTTAAAATGGTTTGGAGGAAGAAATCAACTACAGATGATGGTGTTGGAAACATGTCACATACATCTCCTGTAGTTGATACAAGATCATTTGTTTCCAAGACTAATTTACCTTATTTTGTTAAATCTATCAATCAGCTAATTAATCTAAGTGCCACACAGATTTGTTGTTCTACATGTGGAACAAATGATTTTGTCAATCAAAATTTCAATCATAAATGGTATGGTACATACAGTATCCCCATTTCCCCATTTGTTGCATCAAAAACTAACCTCCGAGGACCCAACAAAACTTGGGTACCAAAATCTTTTTAATCTGTTTTTTAGGTATGTCATGTGTGGTCCAAATTCAGAATATTCACATCACATGACAATCTTTCAAAAGGTTATGCTACATTTAAGGGAAGTATCATATTTTTTACCATTTAATTAGCTTCATAGTATCTCAGCTATGGACCTGCTCTTAACCCGTTTTACATTGCATCATGACTTCTGAATACATCAGTTCAGAACTCGGACTTCAATATTCCAAAATCTTTGTGCGTTAGGAATAGAAGTTTCAATGGTCAATCCAGAGCCGGAAGGACCTGCCCATGAAACAAATCCCTAGGTTAGAAATTTTGAAAGGATATATTGAGTACTTGTGAGATAAAAGAAAATTGAGGGTGTGACAAGACTTAAAAGAAAATATTTGGTCTTCACCAAACCTAAACAGTTATCCGGGTAACCACATAATTTATTCATTCTCGATTCTTTGGAGATGAATATTGAACTAGACATGGACCCAATGTCGATTCTTCCGAACTTCACATTCAATGCACATTGAGTCTGTGAAATGTATTTTCACATTTTGTGCCTTAAAATTAGCATTTAATGCATAAATTCTTTTTTACACGTTGCACGAGTCTTTGTGATTCACATTGCATATCTTTGTGTTTATGCCGGAACAGTTTGAGAAGTTAGTTTTATAACTTACTTCTGTGATAACTGGAAGTCCTATCAGTGCCAACCCGCTGCCTACACTGAATATAGGCCCCTTAATTAAATTTATTTTTTGATTAAGTGATAACAGTTGCTACATGTGCTTCTGTCTGTTAGCCCATTACCCGATATTCCATATTTACACTTGATCATATTCGCACTTATTGTCTTTGATCATTCATAATGCTTCGGATTCTCCTTATCATTCTGAGGGGGAAAGATTGTATATCAAAGACACGACATGAGAAAAGGAAGATGACAAATGCTGATTTGTTGAATACAAGGAAGATGACAAATGTTGATTTGTTGAATACTGATTTTTGTCAAGTTTCCTTACTTGATTTTTGAAGTAAAATGATTTTGTCGACTGCTGAAGATAAAGTTGAAGACTTATCGAGTGCTTAAGACTCGACATAAATTTTCATCGATTCAACATGACCCGAGATCATTTTGTGTTGAAGACTTATCGAGTACTTAAGACCCGACATAAATTTTCATTGACTCATCTTGGCCCGACATCAATTCTTGTCGAACCTACTTGGCCCGAGATCTTTTTTATCGACATCACCTAACCCGACATGCTTTTTGACCCGACAAGTTTTATACCCTACGACATCGCGG
This sequence comes from Silybum marianum, assembly GCA_036898165.1. Taxonomy (NCBI): domain Eukaryota; kingdom Viridiplantae; phylum Streptophyta; class Magnoliopsida; order Asterales; family Asteraceae; genus Silybum; species Silybum marianum. The sequence continues at coordinate 3,849,066 of CM072540.1, read as the reverse complement.
CTCCTTCGATTTTCTTTTCATGCTAATGTTAAGGGGGAGCTACGGAGCTTATCAAGTGATCATATTCGTAGGGGGAGCAAAAGAATTCAAGATAGTGATTTGTTGACAAAATTTCATCGTCTTCAAAATTGCTGATTTACTGAAGTGTAATCTCGAATACAAAGGGGGAGATTGTTAGGTCTGAAAAGATTGTATCCGAGATCACAAATATTGAAGACATGAAGGGTCAAAGTGCAAAGTCATCAAAGTCATTATTTAGGAAATGTTTAATGTTTAAATATAAGGAAACATTCCTTTTTGTAAATAAGGCAAGTATATAATGCCTTAATCTCCTAGTTTCCTTATACCGTATTTCCTATACATATAAATAGAGCGTTAGGGCTAGAAATTAAATAGAACGTTAATTCATATCATTCTAGAGAGAGCATATTAGATAATATCAGTGTAACCGATATTTAATACAAGTGAGATATCCGACATCGGATCTTCATAAATATTAGAAGTGTTCTTCGTGTTTTTGCATACATTCATACAATCACCTGATTATCAGGGATCTACAGTACTATCTGTGAATCATCTCAACTCGAAAACACCATTCTGATTTTTTCAAATAATTTTGAAGAACTTAAGCAAAAGCTTACAGTTGAAAAGAAATTGTGAAATTTTTTTGAACAAACTCTTTCAGTAACTCAAAGGGAAAGACAAATTTACAAAAGAGAGATGGATCTTTTAACAGAAGAAAAACTGGAGCTAAGTGCTGAAAAAGAAAAGATTTCTAAAGTTTTAAAAATTAATGAAGTTAAGCTCAAGGAAGAGAAATTGAACTTCGCTAAACTTTTGGAAAGCAAAGATAAGGAGATCAAAGCAAAAGAAAGTGACAGATTGAATTTTGTAGCACTTAAAAACTATTTTCAAAGGAGAGAGAATTTTTACATATTGAACTTCGAAACAAAAAGCTACAGATCAAAACATATCTGGATGCTCAGAAAGTTCATGACAAAATAAATACACAAGTGGGGAGACCTGGACTTGGTTTCGAGGATCTGGATCCCACACATGTGAAAAGAGGTCTACTCTGAAATCTGTTTTCTGTCTAGGACAAGAACAGAAGCCTGTGTTTCCAGATTTATATGAACAATCTATTTTTAAAAAATCAAAACTTGAAAATGGTCATCATCAACGTAAACTCAATTTAAAAACATCGAATATTCATCTGGAAAAACAAACGTTGATCTGAATAAAATTCAGAAGAAAAGTGACATTTTCAAATTTGGCTCAAATGTTTATATAACTTTGAATCCAGAGGCCGATGTTTTTATTCCTACACAAGCAGAAGGAGAGATAAGACTTGATTTTGAAAATGATATTCTCTCAACTTTGGATGAATGCTTTAAACTTGAACATGAAAATGTTCAGCAAAATTCTTCAGAAAACCATCCAGAGATATTTCCTTGTTCTTTCCTTGACTTAAATCTTTCAGAGACACATATCCCAAGAATGATGACCAAAGTGATGATTTCTTTGATAACTCAGAAAAATATTTTTCATATTTAAAAAATCAATTACCTTCTGTTTACAAAAAGGTTCCAGAGGTTGTTAAGAATGAAAACGCACCCTTCTTATACACAAATGAACCTCTGGAGATCAGAGCCTCTGGTCTGAATGTTGAAAAACATTCAAGTGGAATACCAATACTCTCTATTACGCCAATAGGACAGAGAAAACCCGTTTCCATTCATCCAGACTTCATTGGGATGTGTCTTAAGGCCAAATCTTGTCTTGAACTTGAGAAAGAAGCGAGTCTTAAAAAGAGATTGAATATTCAACAAAAATCTCTACAAAGTCCTCCAAAGTTTACTGTTGCTCAAAAAGGCAAATGTAAATCTAATCTTTCTGCTTCTGTTTCAGTAATTCCGAAAGCTCCTGAGAAGGTTTATCAGAGGAAGCCTCAACAGAAGAACACTTATGATTCTAAGCATAAGTCTAACCTAGCTTAGAAGTTCAATAGAACTACTGATACTAGTATCGACAGAAACAAGAAGAATTGTAATTATCATTATTCTAATGAAAATTCAATGCAATCCTTTATGTCTCAGAATTCTGAATGTTTTTCTTTATTCTTAAAACTCAAGCAATTTTTCTAGAGGCCCTCTGATCGTTCATATGATAATTTTTCACACTTCAGGACTAAACCAATGAAAAACAAAAATACAGAAAATAAAAAGAGCAAATCTTTAAATCCTGCTAAATCAAATCATGTGCAAGACAAAAAGAGTGAAAAGTCTAAAACTAACGTTAAAGGACCCATTATGAGATGGGTACCTAAAACACTCTGATTGTGATTGAGAAGTAGCGTGTGAACATCTAGTATCTTGACTCTGGATGCTCGAGGCACATGACTGGATCGAAAAACTTACTCTCCCAATTCAAAGACAAATGTGGTAGAGCTGTAATGTTTGGAGACAATGGTAAGGGACAAATAAAAGGCTACGGTACTTTACAAGAAGGTAATATTACCTTATCAAAAGTAGTTCATGTTTATGGATTAAAACATAACCTGCTGAGTATAAGTCAACTTTGTGATTCTAAAATACTTGTCATATTTGATGAAAAGCATTGTTACTTGTTTTCTAAGGCAGGTGAAAAACTTAGGAGAGCAGACAGAAAAGGTAATCTATATATGAAGAACTTCACATCAAAGGACGGTAAAGAAACCCTCTGTCTTATCTCCAAAAAGAGTGAAGTTGCGTGGTTATGGCATCACAAAATGTCTCACTTAAATTTTGATAACCTTGAGATGCTTGTCAAACAAAATTTGGTAGCAGGTCTCCCAGAAGTCCACTTTCAAAAATATCACCTCTTCCCTGCATGTGAAATGGGAAAAATAAAACGAGCATCTCATAAAACAAAAAGTGATCATTCTTGTACTAGACCTTTGCAATTGTTACATGTCGACCTCTGTGGTCCTATTGCAATTCAGAGTTTATCTGGTAAAAAGTATATACTGGTACTTATTGATGAAATTTCCAGGTATACATGGCTCGCATTTGTTAGACTAAAATCTGAAGTACCTATCGTCTTGCAAAATATGATGACCAGAATCCAAGTTCTTCTATACCAGAAGATTCAGCAGCTAAGAAGTGATAACGGTACTGAGTTCAAGAATGCCAAGCTTGAAGCATACCTTGTTGAAAATGGAATTACACAAAATTTCTCAGCTGTACGCACTCCTCAACAAAATGGTGTAGTAGAACGACGCAACAGAACCTTGGTGGAAGCAGCCAGAACGATGCTTGCAGCTTCTGGACTCCCTATCTACTTTTGGGCAGAAGTTGTAGCCACTGCTTGTTTCACTCAGAACCGTTCAATTATTATCAAGAGGCATCTCAAAACCTCTTATGAGCTTATAAATAAAAGAAAACCCAGCGTTAAATTCTTTCATATTTTTGGTTGCAGGTGTTCTATTTTAAATGACTGAGAAAAACTTGGCAAGTTTGATAAGAAATCCGATGAAGCTCAATTCTTAGGATATTCGTTAAATTCAAGAGCTTTTAGAGTCTTTAATTTACGTACTAAGACTGTTATGGAAAGCATTAACATCAATTTTGATGATCAAACTCAACTGACTTCTGAGTATTCTACTTCTGAACTCAAACTTAACATTGTTACCTCTGATTATCTTTCAGGTTCCAGAGAATCCGAAATCGATGCCATTTTTCAAGATTTTATGGGCGAAGAAATAGTTTCAGAGCAAATACAAAAGAATCCATCCTTGAGTATTCCTGAAGTTCTTCAAGCTTCTGGATTACTCTTTCTGTACTGAAATTTCTGATCAGAGTCCACCAGCATCTTCTGTTCTTCCTATTCCATTAAGCGACTATCCAGAAGCCACTTCAATTCCAGATGAAAATTCTTATGTGCCTTCATCTGGGGGGGGGGGGAGACTTTAGATGCTACTCATGATTCAGAATCAATTCTAGATGAGGTTATTCAATCTTCTGAAACTGAAGTCCAAGCCCAACAAGTACCTCAAACTAGGATGACGAGATGGACTAAGTCACACACTCCAAATCTTATTATTGGCAGTCCATCTAAAGGCGTTAAAACAAGATCTGCTACTGCAAATGAAGCCTTCTATGTTAATTTCCTTAGCATGATCGAACCAAAGCACGTTCATTAAGCCTTGCAAGAACCCAGCTGGGTGGAAGCTATGGAAGAAGAATTGCTTCAGTTTGAACGCAATAAAGTTTGGAACTTAGTACCCTTGCCAAAGGACAAACTCGCAATTGGTACTAAGTGGGTCTTCAAAAACAAGAAAGATGAAGACGGCATAGTGATCAGAAACAAAGCTCGACTGGTGGCTAAGGGGTATTGTCAAGAAGAAGGAATAGATTATGACGAGACCTTTGCCCCTATTGTAAGACTTGTGGCGATACGACTGTTTCTAGCCTTCTTTGCATACAAAAACTTTAAGGTGTATCAAATGGATGTTAAATGTGCATTTCTAAATGGCTATCTCAAAGAAGAAGTGTACGTTGAACAACCTGCTGGTTTTAAAGATGCTAAACATCCAGAGTATGTCTATCTTCTCGACAAAGCTTCATATGGTTTGAAGCAAGCACCAAGAGCCAGGTACGAACGATTATCTACGTTTCTGATCAGTAAAGGTTACGAAAAAGGTAAAAATGATACAACTATGTTCATCAAAAGAGGCAAAGGTATGTTAACTGTTGTCCAAATCTATGTGGATGACATAATCTTTGGTTCTACTCATCAATCAGAAGTTGATCTATTTTCTAAATTGATGGAACAAGAATTTGAAATGAGTATGGTGTGAGAACTAACGTTCTTTCTAGGACTCCAAGTCAAACAAAATGCCTCTGGCATTTTTATAAATCAAGCTAAGTATGTTTCTGACATGCTTAAGCAATTTCATCTTCAAAATTCCTCACCTATGAAAACTCCTATCTCTACTAGCACGGAACTTGGCCCTGACCCTTCTGGGAAATCAGTGGATGTTACGGGCTATAGAGGTATGATAGGATCTCTTCTGTATCTGACAGCTAATAGGCCAGATATTATGTTTGCCACTTGCCTTTGTGCTCGTTATCAAGCCAACCCAAAAGAATCTCATTTGGCTGCTGTTAAATGAATTATTAGATACCATAAGGGAACTCTTCACTAGGTCTCTGGTATCCTAAAATTTCTGGATTTGATCTAATGGCATATACAGATTCTGATCATACAGGATGCAAGTTGGACAGAAAAAGTACCTCTGGTAGCTGTCAACTTCTGGGGAACAGGCTTATAAGCTGGACATCCAAGAAACAGAATTGTGTCTCAACATCTACAGCTGAAGCTGAATATGTTGCTGCTGCCAGTTGCTGTTCCCAAGTCATTTGGATGAAGACTCAGCTTAGAGACTACGGTTTAGTCTACGATAAGATCCCCATCCTATGTGACTTAGAAAGTGCCATTGCCGTCACTGAAAATCCAGTTCAGCACTCCAAAACCAAACACATAGATGTCAGGTATCATTTTATCAAAGATCATATAGAGAAGGGCACAATAGAAATGTATTTTGTCTCTACTGATTATCAACTTGCTGATATTTTCACAAAGTTTCTGGACGAGAAGCGCTTTAATTTCTTAGTTAGCAAGTTGGGCATGTTAAATATGTAATTTCTTTTAAAACTATGATCATCATAGGATTAAAACATAATTACTTATTTCTGTTCACAAAATTTTGTTTGTTTTATTCTTATTTTTCTTCTTCTGTTTGAATAAATCAGAATTGTCCAAAAGCTTCTAGTAACTTCTGATGGTTTCATCCAGAGGCACTCAGAAGCTTCTGGACACCTCTGTGCTTCAAAAGAATATATCATACATTTTTGCACCAAGTGATGACAGCAAGGGAGCATTACTTGAAAAAGCAAGGGGGAGCAAGATGCAACTTTTGAGGGGGAGCACAGAGATCAATTCGAGGGGGAGCAAATCAAGTCTAATAGAAGTTAGCTGTCTTCTGAACCTCTTTTCACTTAAATTTTTTGTTGAATATGTTTCTTCTGAATAACTCTTGCCATCAAGGTTACTAAGAATTCTCAGATTCCACTAAAACTCTTTTTGGAAGGATGTTCTTTTGACATTTTTGGTCACAAATTGTTTTCTCTGACTAGATATTTTCTGACTTCGTTTTTCCTCTGAAATTTTCATTTTAATAAGTTCATTTTATTTAACTCTTTCCTTCAAGGATAATTAAAATTTTCTTATTTTATTAAAATTTCTTAAGAAACACATGTCTTTAAATATTAAACTTTCATTTAGTTCAAAAGCTGATTTATTCAACCAAATGCCTGATTTTAAAATTCAATTAAAAAGTTTTATTAATCTCAAAAATTATTTTATTCAACATATTACCTGTTGATTAATTAATAATTTTTCTTATTAATTTCTTTTTAATTCTCTTTATGGGATTAATCAATGGTTTAAAGGTAATTACACCCTTTCAGTGACTTATCCACACCCGTGCCAGTCATCACACACGCAATCAAATTGTCCACGTGTCAAAGATCTAGTTATTGCATGACTGCACGCCTATGCTTACATCAGCATAAACGAATCGTTTTTGCCCATCCCCAAATTAAAACCCTTTCCATTCCAAATAACACTCGAGCACTCTTTCTCTCTCATATATAAACCTCCCAACTACAGTGCATCGTCTTCTTCCTCAAGCTATTACACGCAACTGCAAACCTGCTCTCTCAATCAACTTCCAAACACCTAATTTTCATCAATGGCGACCCAATCTGCTAATCTCAAGGTTAATCGACTCGACAGCTGACAGTGCTCCAGTCATCAAACTGCCATTGAAGGCCAACAATGTTCAGGTACTTCTCGATCCAAACACCTATCTAGCCGATTACAGGGTCATGATAGAGTTCCTCCAACACCATTCTCTAAACCGAACCCTAACTTTAACCAATCCCAATGTCCCTGAAATTTATGTGCAAGAAGTTTGGAAATCCATGTTTATACAAGATGACGAAACACTTATTGAAAACTTCAGCCACCCCACCAAATCTGACACTGCTGTGGAAATACCCATTACAAAGAAAAAAATAGCAAAGTATTTTCATTTGCCCCAACCCATTATCGATGATGGTGAACAAAAAATACCCAATCCTGCCCTTGAACAAAACCTTACCACTAAAGCCTTACTTGTCTTTATCAACTTCTTGGGTTATAATGAACCTCTCACAAAGTTATCTGAGTTCAAAAGAAAGCATTTACCCCGAATGTGGAATGTACTGGTTTAAATTCTGAACAAGAGCCTAACTTGCAAAATCGGCTCCTTAGACCAGGCAAGCAAGAGCATCCTTACCATCATCTGGGTCAAGGTCGGATGATGACATAATGCTGTGATATATAAAAGGAAAAAAAAATTAACAAATTTCAGAAACATTTTATAATACACATGTGAACTCACAAAAAAATAATCATATTTTCAATTTGAAATAAGAGGTTTTCGATCTATGCCTACTTTTAGTATAACTTAAGGCAGATCCTTTCTTATTCATACCATATTTAGACATAGGTGATCAGGCTTTGCCTAATTATGATATGTTAGAAAGATGCCTATTCTAATTATACTAGTATTAAGTTTTTTAAAAAAATTAAATTTATCTAAAGAATTGATTTTTGAAAATTTTGGTTATAGTGCATGGTTTTTGTTAGAGAACCGGTGTTCTCTATAACCTAAGGCTCTGATACCAAGTCTGTCACACCTCGCTAAAGCATGATAAAACGGAAGGGTCAACTACAAAGAATTGGTGAGTTCACGGGTTTCCGAATGCACAAAAATATTTTATATGCAAAGTTTCAACATAGCGAATCGGATGTTCGCATCAATATTAAACATTTCAACTTTTATGAGCAAATATGCAAATTACTTTTACACATGATATCTAATTATTGTGCCACTACTAAGCCTACTCGACATTCTACGCCCCACGAACTACCTCAGCAGTGGACCTAAAGTCCATATGTGTAGAGCATTCTTAATTGATAAAGTGCACCCCTACTTGCCAGTTACGTGGGTATGTCAACCAAATAGCGCTATCCACAAATATCAGCGGCTCAACATTATAGAGTTAAATAGTAGTGTAACACGGAGACTTCACATAACTCAACATATCATCATGTATAATAATTTTGCTCATTGTATAGATTTATATGCTTTTCAATAATCAATATAAATCAATTCAATTTCCTTTTAAACGTCATGCTTTACACCCCAAAATGAATAAATAATTAAAAAGAGGGGCCGTGAATACTAACCTTTGCAAGCTCCGCTACTCAAAAGCACGATCCGATCCCCACCCAAAGGCCTAACGATTCCCTAACTAAGAGAAATGCTCAAAACCATCACTTACGGGTCTAAAACTACTTATGGAGGTGAATAAGTCTTAAGCTTATAAATGTCCACATACATCCAACTTGATTGTCTATAGTCCAATTATACATAATGCACATATGCTCGTTAATATAGTACTTTACACCGTAAGTTGTGTTATAAACCATCAAATGATCAATAATTGTTAAAATCAAGAAATTCCAGAATTTCACTGCTGGACAGAAACTTGTAGTACTCAAAATGATCAAAATGGAGATACTTCCTAAATGACATAGCTTCCCATATATTTATATGTGATATGGTACTGGGTTATGATGATTGTCACCAAATTTAAGGCATTTTGGACATGTAAAAATGATTCAAATAATTTATGCAATGCAAAGGGTCACAACTGGTATGACAGATTACACCATGTTAGTAAATACTCATTTGAGGAGTTATACTCAGTGTTATCTAGAATTTCCAGTTGGAATGGAATCATAACTCATAAAGGAAACTTCTGAGATAAAAATCACTGATTTTAAAGAAGTTATGAAGAATATATGACACTTCCAAGTGGTATGTACTATTCTGTCATTTCTTGACAGATTACACACCTAATTGGAATAAATTGGTTAATGCCTCATACCTTCATATTTTTCAGTGAAACCGGATTCATATGAACCCTAACTCAATAAAGAAAGTTTTTGAAGAAAAATCATGCATTAAAGACAAATAACAAAGGAGATATTAACAAACAAAGTAGAGTTTTGCTGCTGGTGGTTTCATAGATTGCACACCTAAAGCGTTTTAGGTGTTTGGAGATCAAATCTCCAAATTTTCATGTGATTCCACTTGCGTGCAGAAGATAACTCATGTAGTTAACTCTCTAAGAATAATCATCCTTTTTCATTGAGTTTTGAAAGAGATATGGCCATTAGAACATGCATGTACTAATCTGTCAGTTTTGGACAGATTGCATACTCCTTTTGTTTTGAATCAATGAAATCTTAAATCACTATATTTTTGAATGAAACCAGTGGCATTTGAAAGATAACTCATTAAATTAAATTTCAGAAAAAAAATCAAGTGTTTTGGATGAATATTCACAGAGTTATGGTCGTTCAAAGTAGGGTTTACCTACTGTTGAACTTCCAGATGCACATGCATCTTGTTATGAGCAATTGGGGGGGTCAAAACTCAATGTTTTTGAGTGAAACCACTTAGATTAAACCCCTAACTCATTAAATAAACTTTTAGAAGAAGAGTCTTGATATTTTAACATATTATTTGCAAGAAATGGACGATTTATGCACATGCAATAAATTTGTCAGCAACAAAAATCACCATTTTTACTCAAAAACACATAAAATGGTGATTTTTCACCTATTTCTAGAGTTTTATTGTTTGTGTCATTGATTATCACCATTATGTAAACATTTTTATATGTTTTTTGGTGTATAATATTTTCATAAAACTCAAAATTTACAGAAGTTAGAAGAAAAACACTTAAAATGCATGAAAAAATGGGTTTTCCCCCAAAAATGTTAAGAAAAATGAAGGAAATGATGTTTGTACTTACTTGGATGATTAATTAAACCTTTTTCTTCAATATTCCTTGCTCAAAATATGATTTGATGATGAAATGTGGCTGAGTTTTTAGAGAGAAGAAGAAAGAGATGAATGTGTCTTTTTATTTTGAGAGAGAGAGAGGTGATTTGAATTTGAAATGAGCTAATGAGGGAAATAGAGAAAAAATTACATTTTATATGTGGGAGGAGAGGGGGAAGGGGCCGGCCATGGTGATGGGCCCCACCCAAAACCCAACAAAGTTTTTTAAAATTTTATATTAAGCCCAAATATGTTAAATTGGAAGTCTATCTTCTCAATTTTTGGCCTTTTTTCTCAAAATTGTTAGCCCATTTCGGTTAAATTCTAATAAAAATAAAAGTTTTACAATTAAAATACTAAAAGTATATAATTTATATATAAATTGGGTATAATTTAGAGCATTTGGCACTGTATTGGACGTTTCGGACAGTTACGGGTCGGAACCGGACATTTTAAGCGACTACCGGGAATGCTAGAGATTTTTCGGCTAATCTAATCTATCTATCTCTTATTCTTCTAATTATCTAAAATAACCTGAAAGCTCGAATTTCGATAGTTGTCACAGCCTCCCCCTGTTAGAGAAAATTTGCCCCGAAATTTAAGAATTAGCTTGCCCTGGGGTATCCGCGAACAGGTGAGGATACTTATGCTTCATCAAATCTTCTCGCTCCCAACTATACTCTGGACCATGTTTCGCATCCCAGCGGATCTTTATAATAGGGATTTTACTGCGCCTCAACCGTTTAACTTCTCGGTCCAGTATCTCGATTGGTTCCTCGACGAAGTGTAACCGATCGTTAATCTGAACGTCGTTCAGGGGTAACATCAACGTTTCATCTGCTAGGCATTTCTTTAGATTCGACACATGAAATGTGTCGTAGATGGCACTTAGATTCGGTGGTAACTTCAACTTGTGCGCCACTGGCCCGATTCTTTCGAGTATTTCGAATGGACCAATGTATCTTGGACCCAACTTGCTTCTCTTCCTGAAGCGTACCAGTCCCTTCCATGGGGACACTTTTAAAATCACTTTATCTCCCACTTGAAACTCCAATGGCTTTCTCTGATTATCCGCATAACTCTTCTGACGATATCTTGCTGTCTTGAGTCTTTCTTTGATGGTCGAGATCTCGTCAGTGGTTTCCTGAATAATATCGGGCGTTGTCAACTGTCTATCTCCGATTTCTACCCAGCTAAGAGGTGATCTGCACTTATGTCCGTATAGAGCTTCGTATGGTGCAAAATGAATGCTGGTGTGATAGCTGTTGTTATAAGAGAATTCAACTAGTGGCAGGTGGGAATCCCAACTCCCACCAAAATCTATTGCACATGCATGCAGCATATCCTCTAACGTTTGAATAGTTCTTTCCGATTGACCATCTATTTGAGGATGATAGGCAGTGCTATAATCCAAACGCGTACCCAAAGCCTTTTGAAGAGATTGCCAAAATCGCGATGTAAATCGTGTATCTCTGTCCGAAATAATGGAAATAGGCACACCATGACGTGTAACTATTTCATTAATGTAGATTTGTGCATGCCTTTCCATGCTGAAATCTTTGTGAATGGGAATGAAATGAGCCGATTTGGTAAGTCGATCTACTATAACCCATATAGCATCATGCCCCTTTCCAGTTCTGGGTAGCTTAGTCACAAAATCCATTACTATTTGTTCCCATTTCCATTGTGGTATTTCGGGTTGTTGAAGTAGACCAGATGGTTTCTGATATTCGGCTAATCTAATCTATCTATCTCTTATTCTTCTAATTATCTAAAATAACCTGAAAGCTCGAATTTCGACAGTTGTCACAGCCTCCCCCTGTTAGAGAAATTTTGCCCCGAAATTTAAGAATTAGCTTGCCCTGGGGTATCCGCGAACAGGTGAGGATACTTATGCTTCATCAAATCTTCTCGCTCCCAACTATACTCTGGACCATGTTTCGCATCCCAGCGGATCTTTATAATAGGGATTTTACTGCGCCTCAACCGTTTAACTTCTCGGTCCAGTATCTCGATTGGTTCCTCGACGAAGTGTAACCGATCGTTAATCTGAACGTCGTTCAGGGGTAACATCAACGTTTCATCTTCTAGGCATTTCTTTAGATTCGACACATGAAATGTGTCGTAGATTGCGCTTAGCTTCGGTGGTAACTTCAACTTGTGCGCCACTGGTCCGATTCTTTCGAGTATTTCGAATGGACCAATGTATCTTGGACCCAACTTGCCTCTCTTCCTGAAGCGTACCAATCCCTTCCATGGGGACACTTTTAAAATCACTTTATCTCCCACTTGAAACTCCAATGGCTTTCTCTGATTATCCGCATAACTCTTCTGACGATCTCTTGCTGTCTTGAGTCTTTCTTTGATGGTCGAGATCTCGTCGGTGGTTTCCTGAATAATATCGGGCGTTGTCAACTGTCTATCTCCGATTTCTACCCAGCTAAGAGGTGATCTGCACTTATGTCCGTATAGAGCTTCGTATGGTGCAAAATGAATGCTGGTGTGATAGCTGTTGTTATAAGAGAATTCAACTAGTGGCAGGTGGGAATCCCAACTCCCACCAAAATCTATTGCACATGCATGCAGCATATCCTCTAACGTTTGAATAGTTCTTTCCGATTGACCATCTATTTGAGGATGATAGGCAGTGCTATAATCCAAACGCGTACCCAAAGCCTTTTGAAGAGATTGCCAAAATCGCGATGTAAATCGTGTATCTCTGTCCGAAATAATGGAAATAGGCACACCATGACGTGTAACTATTTCATTAATGTAGATTTGTGCATGCCTTTCCATGCTGAAATCTTTGTGAATGGGAATGAAATGAGCCGATTTGGTAAGTCGATCTACTATAACCCATATAGCATCATGCCCCTTTCCAGTTCTGGGTAGCTTAGTCACAAAATCCATTACTATTTGTTCCCTTTTCCATTGTGGTATTTCGGGTTGTTGAAGTAGACCAGATGGTTTCTGATGTTCGGCTTTGACTTGAGCACATGTTAAGCACTTACTTATGTACAAAGCGATATCTTTCTTCATCCCTGGCCACCAATAATATTCTTTCAAATCCTTATACATTTTATCTGTTCTTGGGTGAATCGAATATCTGGATCGATGGGCTTCGTCCAAAATGATTGATTGTAGATCACCAACTTTCGGTACCCAAACCTTATTCTTAAAGTAATGTACCCCATTTGTTTGCATTTCAAATTCCTTCTCTAGGTGCTGCAAGGTTTCATTCTTCAAATTCTCTTCTTTCAAAGCTTCTCATTGTGCTTCCAGTATTTGAGTCTTTAAACTCGTCAGAACCAGCATTCCCATAGCACATGCTCTTGTTGGTTTTATTCTTTCCTTTCGGCTTAATGCGTCAGCTACTACGTTAGCCTTGCCTGGATGGTACTTTATTTCACAATCGTAGTCACTAAGTAGCTCAACCCATCTTCTTTGCCTCATATTGAGCATTTTCTGGTCAAGGATGTGCTGGAGGCTTTTGTGATCAGTGAAAATGGTGCACTTGGTGCCGTATAGATAGTGTCTCCAGATTTTGAGTGCGAACACCACCGCCCCTAACTCCAAATCATGAGTGGTGTAATTATTCTCGTGAATCTTTAGTTGTCTAGATACGTATGCAATAACTTTGTCTTTTTGTATCAGTATGAATCCCATCCCTTGATGTGACACATCACAGTAGACTACAAAGTTATCCACTACTTCTGGTAACGCCAAAATCGGTGCGTTGCATAACTTGTGTTTGAGTGTCTGAAATGCTTCCTCTTGTTTCTCCCCCCAAATAAACTTCTTATCCTTTTGGGTTAGCGTTGTTAGTGGTTGTGCGATTCTGGAGAAATTCTCGATGAATCGTCTATAATAGCCTGCTAATCCAAGAAATTGACGGATCTCGGTTGGTGTCTTCAGGGCTTCCCATTTCTTAATGGCCTCGATTTTTGCTGGGTCAACATAAATTCCCTTTGCATTTACTACATGGCCAAAAAAATGTACTTCTCGAATCCAAAATTCGCATTTGGAGAACTTGGCGTACAACTTTTCGTTCTTGAGCAATTCTAGTATCAACCTTAAATGTTGTTCATGCTCCTTCTTGTCCCGAGAATAAATGAGTATATCATCTATAAACATGATCACGAATTTGTCTAGGTATGGTCGACATACTCTATTCATCAAATCCATGAAGACTGCCGGTGCGTTTGTTAGCCTGAACGGCATAACTAGGAACTCGTAATGACCGTAACGAGTCCTAAACGCTGTTTTAGGGATATCTTCTTCTCGCACTCTCATTTGATGATATCCAGTACCTAAGATCGATCTTCGAGAAGTACGTTGCACCTTGAAGTTGGTCAAACAGATCATCAATTCGAGGAAGAGGGTATCGGTTCTTGATTGTCAACTTGTTGAGTTCCCTGTCGTCAATGCACATTCGAAAAGATCCATCCTTCTTTTTGACAAATAAAACTGGAGCTCCCTAAGGTGAAGAATTGGGTCTGATGAATCCTCTATCGAGTAATTCTTGAAGTTGTTCCGATAATTCCTGCATTTCTGATGGCTAACAGGTAAGGTGATTTTGCTACAGGTGCGGCTCCTGGAACTAACTCTATGTGAAACTCAACTTGTCTTTGCGGGGGTAACCCGGGTAATTCATCTGGGAATACTTCAGGAAAATCTCGTACTATCGGAAGATTTTGAATGCTCTTCTCTTTGTTCTTTTTATCTACCACATGAGCCAAAAATGCAATGCCGTCCTTTCTCAAATATTTACGCATCTTCAAACACGTCACCATTTTAATATTTCTTCCTGGCTTCTCTCCGTGTACTTCTAGCATTCCTCCTTCGGATAGTGGAATTCGAACGATCTTCTTGGAATAACATATTTCAGCTTGGTTTTTGGATAACCAATCCATTCTTACAATTATGTCAAAACTTCCTAACTGAATCGGAATTAGATCTATACAAAAATCTCTATTAGCCAAGTTTAAGGTGCAGTTCATTATTACGTCTTTGGTCCTACTTTCTTGACCGTTGGCATATTCAATGACATATATTTCCTTCAACTTTTGAGGTCTTAGATTTATCTTTGCTTCAAAATCTAATGACACAAAACTCCTATCTGCTCCAGAATCAAATAGTACGAATGCATGATGATCGTTTAGAAGAAACGTACCTGTAACTACATCTAGGTTCTATCTTGCTTCTTCCACTCCAATTTCAAATACCCAACCTCGTGCTTGATTTCCTTGGTTCCCTTGATTTGCTAGTTGCGGTTGCCTAGTGTCTGGCCTCCAATTCCGTCTTGGGCACCTATTCCTGAAATGATTTGTGCTCCCACATTCATAACATGCTCTCTTCTCACCAACCCTGCAATCCTTCGCAACATGGCCTCTCCTGTTGCACTTGAGACAAGTAATGCATTTCCCTTGATGATGATTATTACATTTATCACGCCTCGGGTACGTCCCTTTTCCTTTATCTGTTGCCGATGCCTGAATTCCATAATTTCCTGACGTTCTTTCCTCCTTGCCCGTCCTCTTTCTAAACTGTCTCCTTGCAGGTTCATCCATCTTCCTTTTTCTTAATGCCTTGTCTGTTCTAAACAATCCAGAACGAGTAGCGTTATTGGTGAGTCTGGTTGCCGAACTCACGCTTGCTGTAGGGTTTTCGGGTTTGCCGAAGTAACATCTCCTCGTATTACAGGAGATAAACCCCAAACATATCTATCGATTCAGTTTTCTTCAGGTGTTACCAAATGTGGTACCATTTTCGCCAGCTCATGAAAACAGGCAGTATAAGAGTCTATATCATTCCCTTTCATCTCGTGATTCCACAACTCTGCTTCCAGCTTCTGAATTTCACTCCTTTGGAAATATTCTTCCTTCAGCATTCTTTTGAACTCTTCCCATGTAAGACTGTTTGCTGCTTCCCGACCTCTAGTTTGCACTTGACTGTTCCACCAAGTCAATGCTCGCCCTTGAAATAAACAAGTAGCAAACTCTACTTTGTTTCCTTCCGTGCATTTGCTGATGTGGAGGACGGACTCCATACCCTCAATCCAGGCTAATAAACCGACAGCTCCTTTAGTTCCGTGGAATTCTTTAGGATTACAACTCCCAAAGGATTTATACGTACATCCCTTGTCTCCAGATCCCTGGTTGTTATTTTGATTAGCCTTTAAACCAGCTGCTAATTGGCTAACAATACCTGGTAGTGCTGCCATGAGCTGTTCGGATACCAATCGTGCAACATCGGGATTTTGTCTTCTTGGAGGCATTGATCTAAAACACAATTTTTCAAATTGAGTTTCGATCAGATTTCTATTACTAATCCCGATCTAGTTCTACTGACTAAGCTTAAGCTTATAATATATTGTACGTCTAATATCAATCAACTAGACACAAAATCAGGAAATATACAATGAAACATGGATATCTTTCATAAGCTAACACATAACATTCATCACAAGTTTCAAAATACAAATCCCAAAAGATAGCAAATTGTTTACAACTTAAAATAAACAAGACCGAAATACAAGTGTTTTTAATCCAAAAGCTTTGCCTAAAAAGGTTTACTAATGCATCACCAACCAAATCAATATTCCTAATAGGATCACCAGGGCTCCTATCACCCACTCTAGGTAAGTGTGCATCCTCCGAACCGCCACCCTAGCATCAAGGGCAACCTCCAAGACTCTATTCGTAAACTCGTCATGTGTGTGCAAGACCGTTATGATGTCATCTATGGATTGCCGATAATGGTTCAACACATGCCTGTGGAGCTCTACTTCATTAGCCGTCCCTAAGGTCCACGTGCACTCCAACGCGGTCATACCCTGTGGCTGTGGTACAGGGACTCCTATAGCCGGGGGAGGAGGAGTCATACTTCGTGACCAGGATCGTGACTGTGACGGTTCCCCCGAAGGTATGGAAGGAACTGCGAAAGTCACACTCTGACGAGGGAGAACACGCTTTTGAGCGGTTCTTATCGTCCTCGGTCCTCGAGATGTACCCTCGCCGGCGAGTGAAGGTACATGCATAGGAGTAAGTGGTCGAGCGGAGGAGTCAGCGTTATCCTCCTCGTAGCTATGCTCGGATGGGTTATAATCGTCGTGATTCGGGTCGTCACTCCTAACTCAGCCGGTAACGTAATCGGACTCATCTGGGTCAAGATCGGATGACGACAAAATGTTGTGATATATAAAAGGAAAAAAATTAACAAATGTCAGAAACATTTTATAATACACATGTGAACTCACAAAAAAAATCATATTTTCAATTTGAAATAAGAGGTTTCCGATCTATGCCTACTTTTACTATAACTTAAGGCAGATCCTTTCTTATTCATACCATTTTTGAACATAGGTGATCAGGCTTTGCCTAATTATGATATGTTAGAACGATGCCTATTCTAATTATACTAGTATTAAGTTTTTAAAAAAAATTAAATTTATCTAAAGAATTGATTTTTGAAAATTTTGGTTATAGTGCATGGTTTTTGTTAGAAAACCGGTGTTCTCTATAACCTAAGGCTCTGATACCAAGTCTGTCACACCTCGCTAAAGCGGACACACTGGGTAAGACAATTCAAGTTCACAACAATAGGAATATAAACACCAACCATACATACATAATTAAACATCAACGTTTAAAGTTTAAAAGTTTACAGTTTGACAACTTTGATCGGTTACCTCTATTTTCCTGTAAAGCATGATAAAACGGAAGGGTCAACTACAAAGAGTTGGTGAGTTCACGGGTTTTCGAATGCACAAAAATATTTTATATGCAAAGTTTCAACATAGCGAATCGGATGTTCGCATCAATATTAAACATTTCAATTTTTATGAGCAAATATGCAAATTACTTTTACACATGATATCTAATTATTGAGCCACTACTAAGCCAACTCGACATTCTACGCCCCACGAACTACCTCAGCAGTGGACCTAAAGTCCACATGTGTAGAGCATTTTTAATTGATAAAGTGCACCCCTACTTGTCAGTTAGGTGGGTATGTCAACCAAATAGCGTTATCCACAAATATCATCGGCTCAACATTATAGAATTAAATAGTAGTGTAACACGGGGACTTCACATAACTCAACATATCATCATGTATAATAATTTTGCTTATTGTATAGATTTATATGCTTTTCAATAAACAATATAAATCAATTCAATTTCCTTTTAAATGTCATGCTTTACACCCCAAAACGTATAAATAATTAAAAAGAGGGGCCGTGAATACTCACCTTTGCAAGCTCCGCTACTCAAAAGCACGATCCGATCCCCACCCAAAGGCCTAACGATTCCCTAACAAAGAGAAATGCTCAAAACCACCACTTATGGGTCTAAAACTACTTATGGAGGTGAATAAGTCTTAAGCTTATAAATGTCCACATACATCCAACTTTAGTGTCTATAGTGTAATTATACATGATGCACATATGCTCGTTAATATAGTAATTTATACCGTATGTTGTGTTATAAACCATCAAATGATCAATAATTATTAAAATCAGAAAATTCCAGAATTTCACTTCTGGACAGAAACTTGTAGTACTCAAAATGATCAAAATGTAGAGACTTCCAGAATAACATAGCTTCCCATATTTTTATATGCGATATGGTACTGGGTTATGGTGATTGTCACCAAATTTAATTCATTTTGGATATGTAAAAACGATTCAAATAATTTATGCAATGCAAAGGGTCACAACTGGTATGGTAGATTACACCATGTTAGTAAATCACTCATTTGAGTAATTCTACTCAGTGTTTTCTAGAATTTCCAGTTGGAATGGAATCCTAACCCATAAAGGAAAATTCTGAGATAAGAATCACTGATTTTGAAGAAGTTATGAAGAATATATGACACTTCCAAGTGGTATGTACTATTCTGTCATTTCTTGACAGATTACACACCTAATTTGAATAAATTGGTTAATGCCTCATACCTTCATATTTTTTAGTGAAACCGGATTCATATGAACCCTAACTCAATAAAGAAAGTTTTAGAAGAAGAATCATGCATTAAAGACAAATAACAAAGGAGATATTAACACACAAATTAGAGTTTAGCTGCTGGTGGTTTCACAGATTGCACACCTAAAGTGTTTTAGGTGTTTGGAGATCAAACACTTGCATGCACAAGATAACTCATGTAGTTAACTCTCTAAAGAAGAATCATCCTTTTCATTGAGTTTTGAAATAGATATGACCATTAGAACATGCATGTACTAATCTGTTAGTTTTGGACAGATTGCATACTCCTTTTGTTTTGAATCAATGAAACCTCAAATCACTATATTTTTGAATGAAAACAGTGGCATTTGAAAGATAACTGATCAAATTAAATTCCAGAAGAAAAATCAAGTGTTTTGGATGAATATTCACAGAGTTATGTTCGTTCAAAGTAGGGTTTACCTACTGTTGAACTTCCAGATGCACATGCATCTTGTTATTAGCAATTGGGGGCCAAAACTCAATGTTTTTGAGTGAAACCACTTGGATTAAAACCCCAACTCATTAAATAAACTTTTAGAAGAAAAGTCATGATATTTTAACATATTATTTGCAAGAAATGGACGATTTATGCACATGCAATAAATCTGTCAGCACCAAAAATCACCATTTTTACTCAAAAACACATAAAATCATGATTTTTCACCTATTTCTTGAGTTTTATTGTTTGGGTCATTGATTATCACCATTATGTAAACATTTTTATATGTTTTTGGGTTTATAATCTTTCCATAAAACTCAAAACTTACAGAAGTTAGAATAAAAACACTTAAAATGCATGAAAAAGTGGGTTTTTCCCCAAAAATGTTAAGAAAAATGAAGGAAATGATGTTTGTACTTACTTGGATGATTAAGGCAACCTTTTTATTCAATATTTCTTGCTCAAAATATGATTTGATGATGAAATGTGGCTGAGTTTTTAGAGAGAAGAAGAAAGAGATGAATGTGTCTCTTTGTTTTTAGAGAGAAAGAGGTGATTTGAATTTGAAATGAGCTAATGAGGGAAATAGAGAAAAAATACATTTTATATGTGGGAGGAGAGGGGGAAGGGGCCGGCCATGATGATGGGCCCCACCCAAAACCCAACAAATTTTTTTAAAATTTTATATTAAGCCCAAAAATGCTAAATTGGAAGTCCATTTTCTCAATTTTTGGCCTTTTTCTCAAAATTGTTAGCCCATTTCGGTTAAATTCTAATAAAAATAAAAGTTTTACAATTAAAATACTAAAAGTATACATTTTATATATAAATTGGGTATAATTTAGAGCATTTGGCACTGTATTGGACGTTTCGGATAGTTACGGGTCGGAACCGGACATTTTAAGCGACTACCGGGAATGCTGGGGATTTTTCGGCTAATCTAATCTATCTATCTCTTATTCTTCTAATTATTTAAAATAACTCTAATAAACTTAACAAAAGCTAACATGAAAGCTCGAATTTCGACAGTTGTCATAGCATACGAAGGTTACTCACCAAAGCCAAGGAAGAGCCCTCCCAGCCCTAATGTTTCCGCGATTTTTATCCCTATTTACTTTTCCAGCCATAGGAGCTCTGAAAGCTCCTCTGCTTCAACCATTTTGCAAGATTGCATCTATGTGCTCCCATAGACCGACCATCGACAACAATGGGTATTCATCACCAAGGGTGCTCTCCAGGTACATGCTTAATCTCATACCTACAACCTCTCCTAATCTCATATCTTATAGAAGCTCTCTGGTATCCTCCGAACCGATAATACCTATCCTAGAGCACTTAGAGCCTAGTTTAGGCAGTGAGGGGTTAAGTTAGCATGAGGTTGAAAAGAATTTGAGTGAACATCCTAGTGCTTCTACCCATCCTGACCTCTTACTACAAGAGGGTACTGAAGATGTCCATAGAGACACATTTGAGCGAATCTCACCTTCTTCCCAAAGGGCACCCACATTTACTGAGGTAGATGCCAACACATCTACTCTCATTGACCAAGGACTACCCAGTCCAATCCACCCAGAAGCCAACCGATCAGAGGATATTCTTCTTTCCTCTGGATCTAGCACTACCGGGGATTCCACCTCTTCTTCATCATCCTCTCAAAAGGATGATGATGACAATATAAGAGTTCCATTGCCCCAGAACTCGCCACTACCCACACCACTCGTTGACGTCTCCATAACCAACGAGGTCCTAGGGCAAGTAGAGGGTACGTCCATACCCTTTGATAGTATAGATGCTGATGAAGTCCCATCAGAGGGGTTACAGCCACAAGATGCACCACTTACCGAGGTCTTTACTCTTTTTAAAGGTAAGAACATTGTTTCCCGCTCCCCATCTTCTGATAATAGGGAAAAAGTTGAACCAATCAGCACAATCGAAGAGGTGCCTGTCAATGACAGCCCTCGAAGACAGGTTGGAAGTCCCTCCATACTCAACGTCAATACAGGTGTGAATGAGGGCCTATCTGAACCCGAGAGATAAGGGGCTCCATGTGTTGGAGATGCACCGGTTACACTTTCTGATTTCGTCACCAATGCAGCATTTATGGCATTTGCTGCTAAAATTCAGAGATCTATGGACGATCTAAAACTATCCCTTGACTCTCTGCAAACCATACTCAACAATATTCATACAGCACAGTTAGCTCAGTCTCAAACTCTAGAGGCCATCAAGAAGCTCATCACTGATAATGCAGATTCTCAGAGGAATTCTGCTTCTGACCACTTTCATGCTCTGGACGCTGGCATTAAGGCCAATTCAGAGGAAATTTTCCATCTTACTGAAGAGCTTCCATCTCTAGAGGTCACCATTTCTGTTGCTGAATACGGTTCTTTCGTAGCTGATATTCAGAAGATTATTAAGGTCGTTATTTCTACTGAAGATGCTTCTGTTTCCTCCTCCTCCCTCATAATGAAATCTGACATGGCTATTTTCCATAAAGCCATGATTGACAGGATCAATGCGTTGACTTCGAGATATGTTTCTAAGACAAATACTAGCACTTCCAACATGGATCAGAAGATCACCTCTTTAGAATCCTCTGTCTCGAAGTTATCCACCATGGTAAGTTCTATCTCTGCTGCTTTTGATGATAAGAAGAAAGCTAAGGAGGCAAGGGCATGTAAGAAAGCAGAGCACAAGTGCAAAAAGTCTGAGGATCAGGATCCTGATTCTCAGAAGGGGGAGAATCTGGAAAATCTTAAGAAGGCCAAAACCTAAGCTGCTCAGAAGATGGATCAAGACAGAGGTAAAGCTCCTGCCCCTTCACCCTCTGCTCCTCCTCCTTCTAAACAAACTCCTTTAACTCCAACGCCACTTGCCACACATACTGGTCCTCTTCCTAAAGATCCAGAGGTGGCCAAGTTTCTACTTGAGATTATTGGCAAAACAAAGAGACAATCTCAACCTTCAAATGCATGTCCCTCTGCCCCTGCCCCTCAACAATCAAATATCAATGCTGAAAAAGCCAGAGCTGAAGAAGATAGAGCCAGAACAGAGGTTGAACTCAGAGCCAAAGCTGAAGCTGACAAAGCTAAACCTGAAGCTGATGAAGCCAAGGCCAAAGCTGAAAGAGCCAAGGCACAAGCAGAAATAGACAGAGCAGAAGCTGAAAAGGCTAAAGCTGAAGCTGATAAAGCTAAGGCCGAAGCTGAAAGAGCACGGGAAAATTTTGAGAAAGCCAAACGAGAGGAGTCATTAAAATGCAGAGCTGTATATGAAGAAAGACAACAGAAGCTGGGAAGACTTGAGTTACCAACTCTGGAATTGAAAAATAGGCACATGTATGCTCTTGCTAATCAGAAGATTTTCTTGATGCTGCCTAATTTTTCAAATGACTATCATGTAAGTGATGCTGTCAAGGATAAATTTATGTCTCATAGGCAAGCAATAAAAGATGCTTACTCGATTGTGCCAATCAAAAAGATCTCTGCAATCAAGCACACTCAATTTGAACAATCAGAGATCTGGTACACAATATAGTGAAGAAACTTGATAGCGTTTTGAAGATCAGAGAAATCACAGATCAGATCTCCAAGATTATCTCACAGGTTGCCCCCTTCTGACACAAACGGAACCAAAGCCAAATGAAGTCATCTTTTATCATTCTGGACTTCATACTTAGGGGGAGATTGTTAGACCCCATTTTCAGGGAAGTATGAATCAGAACTGTACAAGTGCAGAAGATCAGAAGACCCCATTTGCTTACGTGTCAGTTTGTAATAGGCTAGAATGTTGACTTCTATTCATTGTACTAGTATAAATAGATCCTTTTATGAATGTAATAGTTGTCGATCTGAGATATATTTTGGAGAGCAAATAGATCATTTCATTCATCGTATTGTAATCATCTTCCAGGTTACTAATACGAATTACCATTTGTTCTTCAATATCGTTCTTACTCTTCTTACTGTTAACTGCTTTAATTCATAGATCTAATTTGCTTCCGCACATATTTTCATATTCGATCTATTGATTAATTGTTAGAAAGGGATCTGGGTTCCAACAAATCCTTTGGATGAGAAATCAACTAAGAGACTACGATCTCAAACTTTCTAAAATCCCTATCTATCGTGATAGCACAAGATCTATTGCTATTGCAAATAATCCTGTATTTCACTCCAAGACCAAGCATATTGAGATTAGATATCACTTTATCAGAGATCATGTGATGAATGGAGAAGTTGAACTTCATTTTATACCAACTGAATATCAGCTCGCTGATCTTTTCACCAAGCCTCTTGATGAGACTAGATTCAATCTACTTATCAACGAACTTGGTATGTTGAACGGTGAATAAATTCTATTCAGGGATCAACAAAATTCAGTGACATACAATCAAGTCTTCAAATTTCCATTCTCTGAACTCTGATTCAACAATACCTAATAAATCTCACTCGGGTATAAACTTCTAAATCCTTACACTCTTTGAACATCTTCATATTCTGGCAATGAATCTCAAAAGATAAAACCCATCACTCACAATCATTTATTGTTTATTGATGAAGAATTTAAGGATAATGATTAACACTGTTTTTAATGTTAATCTTATTGGAGATTTTCAAATAAGAAAAGGACACGTCAGACCTCTTCTGACACACGACGGACCATGACGTTTCCTTTCTTGTCACTTTCTAGGAACGTGCGTAGGTCATTTCTTTTCAAAAAGCTAAAACCATCGTTTAGCATTCGTTCTCTCTCCTCTTGCTATTTAAGAAAAAAAATTCTTCTCATTCAATTCTTTACGCGCTCAGAACTTTCAAAAGCAAGAACTCTCCTTTGAATCTTCAAGTTTTCTCCAAGAACACCAAGAACACACACTTGTGCGTTTTTCTTTCTTTTCACGTTTAAGGTTTGATATAACCCTATTTTCTTTACTCAAAACAACTACATTGTAGTTTATAACTTCTTGTTATAAATATCTGTTTAAAATAAATGAGTTAAAACCCTAAATCTTTATTTTTCTCAAAAACCTGTTCCAAGTTCCTTCTAAGAACAGAAGACCATTTTTGGTGTCTTTGATTCACATTTTATTTTCATAAAAAGAATTTTTTTCAAAATTTGTGTTTATCTACCAAATAACAAGTATTTTGATCTTTGTTAATCAAAACACTTGTTTTTCTTCTTAAGATTTGGTATTATTTGTACCAAAAAATACTCTGGTTTATACACGCTGTATTAAACCATGATCTTTCTCTTTGGTGTGCCAATCTTTGAAACAGAAATGGCATCTTCAAGCATGAACCAGCAAGCTGATGCACTTGCTCAAATTGTCCTTGAGCGAGCACCTGCCTGCGTTTTTGATCTGGAACAAGCAACCTTCAAGGCGTGCAATTACTTAGCTCTTGTGGATATCCCTGCTAATAAGCCACCATTCAAGGATGGTGCTACTTTCATCAAAGCATGCCCGTTGATGTATGATTTTGTTCACAACCCCAATCGGAATCACTTCTCACCTACAAGCTCTCTGGTACACAACTCGCTGTACAACTCTTACCACTGACAAAGGAAACGAGCTCCCTGCTACCAGGTTTACCATACCTACCTTTGGCGAATTCGCCTTCACTACTGGATTCCTAAGGAATGCTCTCCTCCTCACTCATAAAGGTAAGAATCAACAACGGGCCCCTGAGCCAACCAGGGAACAAATCTCATAATTATTGGACTCCATTGGCTGCATATGGGAGAACTACGCTGAAAAGAATGTCGGCTCAAAGATGGAGAAGAAATGACTCCCTGCCAGATGGCAATACATCTTCACCCAGGTGATTCAATGCATGGGTTCCAAGACTGGCTCCTACGATCAAGCCAACAAGCGCTTTCAAGACTTGGACTTTGCTCTCTACACGAACTATAAGCTCAGCTACGCTGATTATATTTTCAGCGACATGTTCAACAGAGTGAATGTTGCCAAGAGGGAGAAGTTCATGCCTTACCGAAGATTCTTTTCCACCATCTTGGAAGAAGCCTTCAAAAGTGATTACCCTACTATCGCCAACCAGAGCTTCTCTATGGTCGACAGAAAATCGTTGGATCTTGAAGAACCTTTAGGGGACGCTCCTTACACCCCTACATGTTGCAGCTTATCAGCGAAGCAGCATCTGTTTCCATCCCACTGACAAACCCATCAGTGAGTACCCTGAAACCAACAAACCTAAACGCAAACAGCCGACTAACGGTCATAAAAAGACCGTCGCTCACAAGCCCATACAAAAGAAGCAAAAGACGGGGGTCTCTCAAAAGATCTCCCTCTCTGATAAAGGTGTAACACCATCGCCTCACTCAGCCCCTGCCACGACAATGGTTTTCACATCCATTGTCGCTTCATCAGCACTACCATCCTCAGAGCCTCCGGTCACTGAGACCATTAAACCCAGCTACGCTGAAGCTGAATCAGGTAACACTTTCACAGCCTTCTGTTCTTCTTCTACCATCTCTTCTTTGGTCCTCACATCAACTAATGATTCAGAGATAGTTGTCCCTATCTCTGATGAAGTTGAGATGCACGTTGTCCAAACTTCAGTTTTGTTTCGACAATCTGAACATTGGAAAGCCAGTATAACAGGACCTCATAAAGTTTCTCACAAACATTCTAAGACACAGGCTAGTGATGCACAAGACACTACCATCGAACGTGGAATACCTGACGATAATCCTTACGATACTCTCAGGGTTACATATGTCTCTTCACCTCACCTATCATCTAACCCAGAGCTCTTTCTGGATTCTTTGTCTATGTTATCATCAGATAGTACACCACCTCTTACTTCATCAGTGACGATCAATACCACCACCAAGGTGACTGGCACCCATGTCAGTGGTAGCAGCTCGCTGCAATATTCTCAATCCCTATCTGCTGAGGAGATACGGAAGATCAAGCAGGAGCGGCTCGCTGCTAAGCTGTCGACGTTCCAAATGAACGTCCCAGAGATTGTCCTTCCCAATCCCTCTTTCCCAGCGATTGATTTCTTGGTGAAAGAATGTGCTCTTATTAACGCCAAAGTGGACAATCTTCAGATGTCCTCTGAGTACATCTTTCACACGGTCGCTGGGACTCCAAGGATAAGGATCACCACAAATAACATCAACTCTGATGTGAAGGCAGTGAAGAATGACTCTTCCACCCGCGGGCAAAGGCTTGACAAGCTGGAAAAAATGGTGGAAGATCAGGGTAAGGCTCTTGAGTCTATTTAGCAGACTCAAGGAGACATGTTGAAGCTCTTGAAGAGCATTGCTGATCAGGGCCCTTCCTTCACTGCTGCTGATTGTGGACCGCTGGCTACCATTAGCCAAAACCAATCAGCGCACACTGAAAGCCCTTAAAGTCATCAGCTCAAATGTGCGTACGTTGATGGTGCACGTCCTACCTCCTGACAACATTGAGGAGGAGAGATGTGCCAAAGAGCTCGCCAATGAGCTAATAGGAAATGGAAATGACTTATGTCATGGACCTCCTATTTCTCCCTACATTCAACAAGATCCCCAAGCTGAAGATCCTCAAGCTGAAGAAGAAGAAGAAGAAGAAGAAGAGGAAGAAGAAAAAGATGATGACGAATACGATGATGAAATCCCTCATCATGGAGGAAATGACGATGATGATGATGATGATGATGATGATGATGACCTTCCTCCAGGTGCTAACCTCTTCTTTCAGCAGATCCGTCCAGGCAACTTTATGCCTGGAATCGCTTTCAGAGAACCTTTGGGGGACAGACCACCTCCTTCTGAAGGGTAGTCTGATCCCTCAGGGAAGAACAAAGAAGTGGTAAATCTGGATACCACACCGGAAAACTCTGAGGGGGAGACCACTGTTGAGGTAAGTCTTCCACTCATCCCTTATACTCCAATCTCTGAACCCCTAACTTATCTATCTTTTCCTTCTCCAGATTTTGAATCTGATAAACCTCTCTCTCCATCCCCCATTCTTATTGAGTCCAGTTCCCCAAAGGACTCTACAGTTTTTAGGGAACCTTTATCAGAAGAACAGTTCGTGTACATATCTGAATCTGACTCTGAAGATGAAGAAAGCCTTATTCCCAGACGGCGCGTTCATACCATCAATAAGCGAGCCTGAAGAAGAAGAAAGACGAATAAATTTCCTAAAGGAACTTGAAGCCAAAAGAATAAGGCTATCCATTGCTGAACAAGAAAATCCCATGTCGCTCAGTGTGGTGGATGAATTTTACTTTCTATCTAAAGAAGAGAGAGCACACGCACTTGAAGCTTAGAGAATCAGGGACGAGAAGATCAAGCAAACTGAAAATGATCTAAAAATGGCTGAAAGGATAATCAGGGAGGATGCCTTAAGAGACGAAGCGATCAAGAAGCAGAACGAAGAAAATGAAAAGATCGCTGAGGCTCTAGCACAAAAGGAACTAGCACAAGAAAATCTAAACGTGAATCCTATCACAGCTCAAAAGAAGATCCTACATGCGCTGACCAACGAAAACCAAAGCCACAGAAAAAATGAACTACGACGGTGCACTGAACGTTTCAACTATCGAGTGTCTGACTCAAAAATCATTCGTGAAACTATTGAAGGATGTACTTCCAAAAGAGGTGGTTTGAAGGTATATGTACGAATGTACAAACATTCGAAATCCGAAAAAGAAGAAGCCAAGTTCTTAAAATTCTATGGATACTCTGAGTGGCTAGAAATCAGATACGCCATTCAGGGTTTCAAGTCAAAGTTCACAGATGTGGTGGAAAGGGTCTTGGATCAGGTATTTCAAAGGATGTCACAGCATGTGCAGGTTCCTCCTCTCCCTAAGCCTACAAGAAAAAGAAGATCAAACGCTGAAGGAGGTTCATCTTCTAAAAACGAACATGAAACCAAATTCAGTTATGAAAGCATTATTGGTCATCTTGAAATCCTGACGTCTCAATGTTGAACTCCTCTCTCCCTCAAGATCGAAGATATGAAGAAAATAAAATCATCTCATTCCCTGAACCTGGTATGGTTTACTTAGATAATGAAGGATTCTTAGGACTCTTCAGCAAGGCCCCATCAGCTTTCATAAAGATCATGCATCATTACTGCTGGTCAGATAATCCTATGATGAATCGACAAAAGATGATCTATGAAAATGAACTACGAAGAAGGCAAGAGAGACTCTCTGTTTAATATTTAGTCTTCTTTTCCTTTGTAGTATTCTTCAGCGTATTGTACTTTACCTTACAAAATTGTAATTTCATTTCCTATGTAATTCTTCAGGTTATTAATTAATGAAATTCAATGAAGTACTCTACTCCACCTGTGTACTGAAAAGATCCCTGAAAATAGTAATAAGGGACAAACATAAGAGTTTTAATTCTTTTCAAACCCCTAGTCACTGATATTTCACTCTGAAATATCAGTGAATGTACTTAAATATTTTATACTTGTAAAAATTGTGTTTTCATATCCTTATAAATGAAACTCAATTTAGATAGTAAATTAGCTGAAAAAGATCTCACAGATTAGTACTTAGAAATTTTACTTAAAAAAATCTTAAGTCTTTACTAATCTTCCAAGCAATTTTCCTATGTTGCTTAATCATAATCAAATAGAGGGAGATTGTTGATCATAACTCCTCTAAGTGATTTGAATATGATTCCTCTGTATACTTAGTGAAAATTCCATTTATAAGGTTAATTAAGTTCAAATGCAGCGGTTGCATACGCGGATTGCATTCAGCGATCGCTGAAACTCAAGAACCTTAAGCTTATCCCTGAAGATCTGAAAAACAACATTCACAACACAAGAACATTCAGCAAATGTCGAACACCAAGTTGAAGAAAGAAATAATCAACTAGTGATCTGAAGCGGTTCAGTGATAGTAAGGATTATTTAAATAGAAGTGTGAAGTCTTGCTAGGCCTCAATGATAATCTAAAAGTTCATCCTTGAAGTTTCAAGTTCAGCGATTAAGTGAAGTCTATAAGCAAGATCAATGTTGATCTTATTCTCGATGCACAAAAGTCAAAACCTTATACTATGTCAGAAAACGACGTACTGATACTCTGATATGTCCCCATCAGATCTGATTTAGTACTGTTCACATATGGCCAAAACCATGGTTGCTTTGAACAAAGGACAATCTCTCAATGAGAGTTTGACACGTGGCTTATACCTTTTGTCTTGCATTAATTGCAACGGGCATAAATAGATGAAGATCCGTTTTTCATCTTTATGCATGTTACTTTCTACTTTCTCAAACCTCTGCCTCTTTTCTTTCTTACTTCCTTGTGCATCAAACTGTGTGATTTCTTAAGTTACAATAGAATAGGTTTATTTACTTGTTCTAATTCCACTTGTAACTGTAAATTTGTTTACTAAATATAAACTAATTTAAAAACTAAAAATTTGTGTGTTTGTATTCAACCCCCCCTCTACAAACTGTTTCTATATCCTTGAACTCTTGTAGACTCCTTTGGAACCAACACCGGGAGTAGCTAACATTGTTGTCGAGGCTTGTTGGCTTTGAAATCTTCTTCTAGAGCTTCATGTTCCAATTCAACGCGGCACCTTAGCTTACCATGACAATGTTTCAGCCGTCACCGCATTAAACATATCGAAATGGGCATACATTTCGTACGGGAAAAGGTTGCCATCAGACATGTTCGCGTACTTCACGTTCCATCAGCTTACCAATACGTCAACATTTTTACGGAAGAACTTCCACGTCAACTTTTTCTCGACTTCAGATCCAGTTTGAGCATCCGGCCACCTCCCGCTCAAACTGCGAGGGCCTATTAGCGGAATATATTTTGTATATTGTTTTATTTGATTTCATGTATATCTTTCCCTTTATTACCGGGATGACATATATCTCTTCCTTGTTTAACGGAAGGATCCCTTGTATTTATACCAGTTATTTTTAAATGGAATCGACAAGGAAGTTATACCGATCTTTAAAAATAATATATAAACCATTGATGTATTTATGTTAATGGTGTTAAGGTTCTAGGTTTAAGTATTATATTAATGAATCTCTTTTTATTTTTAATAAAATTTATTAGTATATTATAGTTCAAAAAAAGAAAGACGATGATTTTATATTGCAATTTTTCTATCATTAGAGTATTAAGCTAGCTAAATTTTTTATGTTTTATTTTTATACGGTAAAACTTATTTGTAGATCATAGTAAAAAGTATATAAAAAAGCTGAATGAATTTATATTGTTGTATTTTGTGGTCTTCAAATTTTTGTAATATTATTTTTTGACCACCAAAGTTATGACGTTCGTGTTCCACGATTGTTAATATCAAACAAATTTCATTTTTAATATCTCCATCTGCACATGGAACGAAAGCATATCCTATGGGTGGTATCAAATTCCATAAGACCACTTTTCAACTCATGGTATTAGTTTTTTGGTGGGTCGCTTGGTGTATCCACTAAATCCATACAATTTAAATATGTTGCGGCATTAATTTTCTTTTTCCTATTTCCTTTTCGACTTTCATGTAATTAATATTCATCTAAAAAGAAAATATCTAAAACGATGGTTAATCCGGAGGAAATATCGAGACCAGGATAATAATGGACTCACGTTTTTTTCATAGTAAAATGAAGATCAAGTGAAGGCCTTTGAAAAATAAAGTCAGGCTCTTCTACTGAACGAAGCTGCGAGCCTCCCCTTTTCGAGCCTCTCACTCCTTTCTTTCCGTGGCTCGATTGCTTCTTTCTCTCCTCATTCGTGCATCTATGGTTGTGGACTAGGCTAGCTTCCTTCCTTTGAGGGCCGTGCCTGGGGGAGGGCTGGCCAGGCATACGCCCAGTGCCCACAAGAAATAGGGGCCCTTTTTTCCATATAACTATATAGTATACGGTAGTAATTTAAAAATATTAACAAATAATAGGAACACAAGTATTTTTAGTTCTAATATGACGCAATAAGAATTTAGCATTAGATTAAGGGCCCAAACATATTTGATTAATTATATTGGTGAAGAAAATATGTGAAAAATAATTGGTGTTCATTTAATAGTATTTCTTATTGTTTTCTTTAAAAAAATTATCTACTATTAAAATTTAAAAACTACTTTGTCTAGAAAACGTTGATATAATCTCCATTATTCATCTTCCACCAACTCTTTTGATTAATCCCTCCACATAAATTCTATTTTTGTATTGCAATATAATAGATTTCTTGTTATTAATATAAAAAAAGTCCTACATTTTGAAAAAAAAAGATTATCAACCATATGAGATGATCCAACTTTTATCTATAATTAGGATTTCAAAACTATCCTTGTTATTTTTCGATATGTTGTTGACTCCTTATTACCAAATATTGAATACCTGAATTTTAACTACTCTCCTATCTTTAAGATAAGAATAAGATCTCAAACTATAATCAAAATGGACTTTTGATTATGAGATTGATGGTTTTCTAAAAAGTTTGTTTTAATCCTAAAAAGATTTAAGATGGTTATACAAACATTGGAATGATGTAAGACGGAAACACAACTGATTTATATAAAGTGCTATTTTGAATAGTCAATATTGTGACCTCAAATGATGTTAATTTATATACCAAAGGTATATGATAGAATATGTTGTGTAACGGGTTTAGGATGCTATATAAAAATGATATGGTACATAATATTAATTTAGAAGTAATAATGGATTGATTTTGCGTCTAGGAATACTCGGGAAAAATACGTTTTATTACTTTATATGAATCATTAGTATTTTTTGAACTGATGTTATTCTGATAATAAAAACAATAAATTGGTTTTTTCCATACTTATAGAGGACCCATATAAGGTTCCTTTGATATGTATATATAAGGTTCAAATGACAATTGACGAAATATTCTACTACATAATATCAAATGGTACCCGATTTGTAAACTATGTGGTTGTAAAACCATATGATACGTGGTTTGCAAACTTTATGAAATAGAGTCCATATATTAACAAGGGTAATAGTACCGGTTGTTCAATAGAGTCTATTACCGGTACGATTTCAACTTTTATTTTAAATCTTCATATTCATCTAATTGATCTGTAAATTCTCTTCCTTTTCACAAAAAACTGTTTTATTACAAAACAACAGACTTTTGACGGTGAAACCGTTGGAAAACTCAAGTTCTAGTAGATTTTCGGCATATTTGCTTGCTGGAAAAGTCTTGTTGCAAATAACTATTTCTGGCAGCTTTTCTGATGGGTTTGCATTTGCTGGCGGATACGACCACCAGAAATCCTTCAGATTTTTTTTATTTTTTTTTCCAAATTTCTTGAGTTAATTAAGCGGATTAGTAACTTTAATTAATTTTTTGGCGGATTTCCGTCGATAATTTTATTAAAAATATATATTTTGTTTATAAATTGAATTGTTTTTTTATTTTTTTAAGAATAAAAATATATTACCGACGGAGATCCCGTTGGAAATTCGCCTAAAAATCCGCTAGTAATTTAAATATTTATTTAAAAAAACCAAAATTACCGGTTGATAATCCGCCACAAATCTGGCAGAAAATTTCTTGATTTCATAATATTAAAATCCTGTAAAAATTAAAAGAAGCTGCTAAAAAGTGCTAAATACATAAATGCTCAATACGACTGTCCGGGTGAAATAAATATAGTACAAAATGTTCAAAGAAATTAAAAGTACGATTGTTTGGTGACAAGAGTTCATAAATAAAACCAATATATCAAATCTATTGCGGCGAGGTAGGCGGAAACTGCTGATATTTTATAAACCTCCTTATCATGTCCATCATATGCATGATCTTTCTTCCAAGTCTCATCTTCTCTCATCTGGATCTCCTGTCGATCGAGAATTTCATCATGCTCCCTCTTTCGTATCTCCTCTCGAGTGAGCAATTCTTGAATTTGGGACTCTAAGTCGTTAATTACCTACAAATAAAATAAAACGTTGGAATGTTTATAAGAAATATAAATGAAATAGATAAACATCAAAGAAAAAGATATACACACCCGACCATTTGTAGAATGCACCACTCCGGTTTTCTTGTGTGGATGTCCCGGTCAAGATGCAATTGGGATCTTGGTTGCACCTGAACCCAAATAGACGACCTTCTTGGGTCTCCCAACCACCGAATTCCAAAAATTGGTATGAACTAGGGGATAGGCAGAGGGATCATCTCTATATTTTTCGGTGACATTGGTTGAATAGATACCATCTAGTTTAAAAAATACTACAAAGTCATTTTCGGCAACATAATCTTTGTAAGATGTTTCCGACTAAAATAATCCTAACGTTTGCACAACAAATAGCAAACCAAACTAGTTTATAAACTAGTTTTAAAGTCATGCGAGCTCATTAGAACAGTGCCTAGTTTTATGTTCTCATTGTTCACGTATGGAGAGCTCCCTAAAATATAAAAGGTATTAATAATATAAAAAATTAGACGAATATTATTTAAAGGGGAAAATCACATCAAAATGAATTCAACTTTCACCTGATTCTTATTTGGGGAGCCAACTTTCAAAATCGTTATTTAGAAGTCTGTGTCAAACTTTTCGTTTATTTAAGGACATGGTTAACTTGTTGCCTCCTAATATTGACATCATCCAGATTTTTTGTCAATTAAGATTCCACTTCATTATTATTATTATAAATATAAATTTAAAATACAACCTTACATATAAATTTTTTATTTGAAAATTAAAAATCCATATCATATTTTAAAATAAAAAAACAATCATATAAAATTGACTAAAATTCGTTTTTTTTTTTCAAAAAATAGTTATAAAAAATGATTACATTACGTTTTTAGTCCCTATGGTTTGATTTCTATACTAATTCTTGTGGTTTTGAAATTAAAGAGTTTATCACTATGATTTATAATTCATTATCTTTATGGTTCTTATGATTTAAAATTTAATGTTTTTTTTAGCTTTACGAATTACAATTCATTTTTATTTTAGACCTCCATATTTAAAAGTATTGTTTTGGCCTAAGGGACGAAAATATATAGAAATGAATTACAAATTATTGGAATGAAAGCCAAGATTTCAAAATCACATGAACCAAAATCCACATTTTTAACAAACCATATGGTTTAGATGGAGGGCTACCACGATGTTATTTAGTTTTCTTTTTAGGTTTTCACCTAAACCTGACCCTATATATATATATATAGGGACGGGTTCAAATGAGAAGTTAAATTTGGTTGTGAACGTGAGAACAAATGAGAGTTCGACACGTGTCTCATTCAAAGAAATATTCTGACTGAATATAGTATTTATTCAATCTGAATACACAAAGAAATATTCAGACTGAATATAGCATATATTTAGTCTGAATATTTCTTTGATTATTCAGTCTGAATAATCCACATTCAGACATTCAGACACGTGTCACGCTCTCATTTGTCCTCATATTCACAACTAAATTTAAGTTCACATTTGAACTTTCCTCTCTCTCTCTCTCTATATATATATATATATATATATATATATATCTAACCACATGGTTTGTACGGTTTGTTAGATTTTACTGATTTGTAAAATAACCTTGACATATATATATATATGTGTGTGTGTGTGTATGTGTGTGTATATATATATATATGTGTATATATATACATATATGTATAGAACGATAATTAAATAAAAACCATAAAAAGATTGAGAATCGTGGGGACTAATTTCAATCATTAAAGTCTAATCAAAGGTTATTAGTCACGGTGACGTTTTTGTAATATTAATAAAAAGAGCATGACATAATAGGGATTTTGTTACATCCAACTTATTTGACTTATCTAATTCACCGTTGACTATACCTAATTCATCCAAAAGAGTTTTTGTGTTTCATATGGTAAATCTGGTGAATTAATACGTGTTCCATATTGAACGATCAAGTATGTTTGGATTTCATATGGTGAATCTGGTGAATTAATACGTGTTCCATATAGAAAGATCAACTATGTTTTGATTTTAGGTGGTGAATTAGTACGTGTTTCATATGGTGAATCTGTGTGTTTCATTTGGTAGTGAATATGTATGCTTTATCCGGTGAATGTTGTTACCAAAATGATGATTATACTGTTCTTAATCAAAAACAATTTTCAATTAAAACCATATGATCAAAACCAATTAAGCCTTAGATTGCTCCTTATGTACGGTTTTCAATAATTTTTTGATCCTCATTTGATTTAACCTCTATATGTAAATATATATATATATATATATATATCAAATATTTTAGCTAAAATATGTTTATTTTATAAAGTTTCACATATTAGTCTTGAGGGAAGCATACCAATTACCGCTGAGGAAGGTATTTTCAATAACTTACATATTTACATATAACTTACACTTTGTTTTTAGGCGAGCATACCAACACTTTGTTTACATATTTACATATAACTTACATATTTGCACTAACTTACATATATATTTACATAGAAGAGGATGATATATACCTAAAAGTTAATGTCCCGTTTCTGCCTTACATATTTGTATGGTATGTAGGAAAAGAAACTTAAATTGCGCATGTATGAGGTTCCGTAACACTCAACCTACATCTTTATTTCCAAAAAGTTTGAATTGACATTTCAAAAGCAATGCTTTACACGAGTTTAGAACAGTGAAATTTATGAATCTTTCTTGTCCACACAAAATACCAACTTGGCCATCCAAAAAACATGGAATCTTTCTTTATCTATCTATATATGTGACTATATATACATCTCATATTTATAAAATAAAATATCAAAAACTACTTTTAGTATAATAAACAAATGGCTTCACAATTTTATATTACTTCATTTTTCAAAGCAAGTAGTGTTTCTCGATGCAAACCTCAATATCCATGGCGGTTGGTAAGAAGTGTTTCGCATAGCAATAAAAGCTCTAGGATTTGCATGTGCTTGTCTTCCTCCGCCATTGCAGTGCCACTGAACCGAGATAATGATTCTCTCCTTCATGTGTATCTTCAACAACCCAAGGTAGGTTTAAGTTAGGAATGGCAAAGAGTGACCTAACTCGTTAATTTCGATCTGAATTCAACCTAAAGTTAGGAACTCGAGTTAGATTTTTAACCCATTTAAGTTAAATGGGTAAATCCGTCTTACCCATTTAAAATAAATGGATGGGTTGAAAATTTCAACCTATTTTCAACTTACAACCTTATTATTATTTTATTTTTATTTTTAATGTTTAATATTATCTATCAAACATCGAAAATTTGAAACCATTCAAGTTTTGTCAATTGAGAAATTCTAATAAAGTAATTTAACCCGC
The DNA here is from genome assembly GCA_036898165.1 of Silybum marianum. Lineage (NCBI taxonomy): Eukaryota > Viridiplantae > Streptophyta > Magnoliopsida > Asterales > Asteraceae > Silybum > Silybum marianum. The sequence continues at coordinate 3,812,363 of CM072540.1, read as the reverse complement.
CTCAAAGTCTTCCTCTCGCCTCTCTCTCTTCCCGTCTTCCGCCTCCAAGGCTCCATCAGAAATTAAAGTAACTTAAGTAGATGTTTAGATAGTTGAACAATTTATTGCATTGTGGTTGTGTTTTATTCAAACTTTGAACAATTGATTGCATTTGTGATTGTGGTTGTGTTTTATTAGTAAAATTAAATATTCTAATCTTTTTTATTTATTTAAAATTTTAAAACTAAAACTGGTCAACTCAGGTTCAACCAGTTTATTTAACATGTTGGGTTGAAAAAATCAGAAACAAGTCAACCTGCTGTTAACAAATTTAAGTAGTAGGTTGAGTTGGGTTGAAAAATCTCAATCCGTTTAATCAAATGTGTTAGGTTGGGTTTAGATTTTCGACCTGTTTAATATATTTTGCGTAGTATCAAACTTAATGTCTAAAACTTAAATGATATATAGGGTAAGGTTCACGTGAAACCAACCTCTTTTCGTGAGACCCTTGAAACCACATTTTTATACTTGAAACTTCACAACAAAATACTGTGAATGTAAAAAAAAATCCAAACCTTGACAAGAAAAACACTATGAACATTACCTTCATAGTGTTTTTGCTTCAAAATTTTAAGTGTAAAATGGTAGTTTCACGGGTCACGAGAAATGCTGGTCTGGCGTGATCCCAAGTCACGATATATATATATATATATATATAACCTAAAGATAATGGAAAAAGAGGTAGCTAGTTTCGTGAAAAAAGAAATGTATTCACTGCGATTTTTTTTATAATTATTAGGTAATTCTCCCTAAAGTTGCCGTTCACGACAGAATCGAGCAACTTGTTGAAAACACAACAAGAGCTTTGATGTCAATTTCAGATCCCATAACGAGAATGAAGCTAATAGACACGATTCAAAGATTGGGAGTTGGACACCATTTCGATGAACAAATCCATGAAATTTTAGAAAATACGACACAAGGTCTGCCCGATGACGATTTATATACACTGGCCTTACGTTTCTGCCTTCAACGGCAGAATGGTCTTCATACTAATCCTGGTACTACTTTGTTTGGACATCATTTATGTTTAACACATAGTTTGATCTATGTCCTATTGACATTATCATTATTATCAAATAAAGATTAATAGCACGATGCATGCATGTATGTATATATATATAGAGGCGGGTTCATACGAGTACGATACCAATTTACGAGAATACAAGAACAATCCTCGGCCAATCATTTTGTACATGAAATTTTTCATGTACAAAATCATATATGATTTCATGTACAAAATCATATGTGATTTTGTAAGCATAAAAAATGAGACGCACGATTTTTTTCGTGGGCAAGTCGTGGGAAAAGTCGCGGCTAATCATATATGATTTTGTATGTAAATCATATGTGATTTTGTACATGAAACGTTTCATGTACATTGGCTGAGAATTGTCCTCGCATTCTCGTAAATAGTTACCGTCCTCGCATGAACCTCTATATATATATATATATATATATAGAGGGAGGTTCTTCACCGCAGTTAAAAGTTACACCCCGTGCACCCCAATCAAAACCCCCACTATATAGTGAATTTCATAACATTCTCCATTTCATAATACATTTCATATCATTTAGAATCAAATGGAACAAGCTCGTTATGAAAAAATGGATAAAAAATTATAAAAATCAGAAAATATAAAATGTTATGAAACACAACTTTTTATCCATTTTTTTCATAACGAGCTTGTTCCATTTGATCCTAAATGATATGAAATGTATTATGAAATGGAGAATGTTATGAAATGGATCATGAAATGGACGGTTTTGATTGGGATGCACGGGGTGTAACTTTTAACTGGGGTGTAGAAGAACTAGACACACACACTCTCTCTCTCTCTCTCTCTATATATATATATAGGAAGGATCATGCGAGAAGTTAATTATTTTGCAAGAAGCGAAGAAGTTTCAATATCATATTATGATTATAAGATACACACATACATATATAAGTAAACTTTGATCTCCAACACAGACGTTTTCCAAAACTTCATGGATGCACATGGTAGAGTCAAGATGTCGTCAAGTGATGACATAGAGGCATTGTTGAGTTTATATGAAGCTTCATACATGGGAGCAAATGGAGAAGATATCTTCTCACATGCAAAGGAATTTACTACAATACAACTCAAGAGATCAGTTTCTCAATTAAACCCCAAACTTGGTACAAAAGTTCTTCTAAGTTTAAGGCTTCCAAGGCACTTGAGAATGACCAGGTTAGAAGCAAGAAGGTATATCGAAGAATATGGTAATGAAGAAGATCACAATCCCATTCTGCTAGAACTTGCAAAGTTGGATTACAATCATACCCAATCACTCCTCCGAAGGGAGCTTGCTGAAGTTACAAGGTAATTAAATTACTTCTAGTTATTTTATTTTTATATTCCACTATATAATATATATATAGAGGAGGAAGGATCATGCGAGAAGTTAAACATTTTACGAGAAGGCGAGAAGTGTGATATCATATATGATTACACGACCTTTAAGTGTGTTTAATCATATATGATTAAACATCTATGTATTGCCAATGTAACAATTTTTAATCGTATATGATTAAGCTTGTGTATCATATATGATATCATACTTCTCGCTAAATGCTTAGCTTCTTGTTGGAAATAGTGATTTTGGTACATTATTTAACTTGGTAATTTTGATTTTAGGTGGTGGAAAGATTTGGGTCTAGTGAGTAAGCTAAATTTTGTCCGAGATCGACATATTGAGTGTTTTATATGGACTGTTGGACTCTTGCCAGAGAAAAAATATTCTGGTAGCAGAATTGAGCTTGCTAAAATCATTGCCATTTTGTTGGTCATTGATGATATATATGACATTTATGGCTCCTATGAAGATCTTTTACTCTTTACCGAAGCAATTAGAAGGTTTGATCATAATGTCTTATTAATTCCCACATTTAAGTTTCACATAATCTAAAAAACTAAAGTTGTAGTTTGACAGATGGGATTTGAGTGAAATTGAGCATCTTCCTGAGTACATGAAGATATGCTACATGGCACTATATAATACTACTAGTGAGATTTGCGACAAAGTCCTTAAAAAACATGGCTTGAGTGTCCAATCATATCTATCCCAAACGGTACTTTTTAATCATTTTACTAAAATATAAACTGTTAAACATATATATATATATATATACATATATGTGTGTGCCAGCGTTTTGATTGTTAGTCTTTTATATTCTAGTGGATTGACATGGTTGAAGCTTACATGGTCGAAGTCGAGTGGGTGAGAAGTGGGACTTTACCAACCTTTGAAGACTACATAAAGAATGGGATTACTACATCAGGGACATGCATGGCATTGGTGCATCTATTTTTTCTCATATCCGAAGGGGTAACCGAAGAAAATATGAGACATCTTCTTCATCCATACCCTAAGTTCTTCTCTTTTACTGGAACCATTCTTCGTCTCTGGGATGATCTGGGAACTTCGAAGGTACTGATTTATCTACAACAATGCTATAAGGAATTGTTACATTTTTAATTGATAGTTTTTTATAAAATTGGAGCAACTATGGTAGACATAATTATTGTATGAATGTCACAACACCATAGTGGCTGGAGGTTGGCTTCTGGTGAAAAGAAGAGTTAAGGTGAGAAGGGATCTCCACCCTTGGATGCACATTAGGATGAGATGCACCAGATCAATCCTCGTATGAAGCAATTCAGGGTAGGTTTGAGATTAAAGGTGATAAAGGGTCCGAATTGAATCCCTTCTTACATTTCTCATCCTAACTCTCCTTCTCACATAATCTTGCGCAGTGGCCGGAACCACAAAGCTATATATATATATACATATATATATATATATATAGAGAGAGAGAGAGATAGAGGGGAGAGAGAGGGGGGGAATAAATTTTGATTATATGAGATCGAATAACTTTTGAAAATAAGACTTCAGTTAAATACCATTCCACTACAAAACAAATAAATTTTAACCACAAACATCACCAAGGGAAATATATCAATGGTTTTTGGTAGAATCCAATGTTTCATGAAAACACCAATAAACATAGAGAAAATACCTCTGTAATTTGTCACTGGTTTGTGTTTCCCAACAACAATTTACCCCTCGACTTTTGTGAAGGTTTTGTGATGAATCACCCCTTTAGTGACATATTTCCCAAGGAAACGTCCCTAAGTAAAAGTCTTTCAAGTTTAATAGTGACCAATCGTAGGTTTGGTTGATATGATGTTCTTATTATATATATATATATATTATGACATGGCCATACTTAAATATGTATAGGAGGAACAAGAAAGAGGGAATGTGGTATCAAGCATACAGTTGCTGATGAGAGAGAAAAGCATAACAAGTGAGGAAGAAGGAAGGAAACAAATCCTGCAGCTCATCAATGAGTTATGGAAAGATCTAAATACAGAGCTAGTTACACCAGATGCATTGCTCTTGCCGATGATCCGAGTTGCTCTTAACATGTCAAGAACTTGTCAAGTTGTTTACCAACACAATGAAGATAGTTATTTAACAAGTGTAGAAGGTCAAGTACAATATTTGTTCTTCATACCTATTGATATCTAGCTCTAGAATACATTTCTTACTCTTTTTTCGAATGTGTAAAAATGTCGAGTCACTTTTAGGTGCCTCATGTTGTTCAATATGTGCATGCATGTTGTAAAATGTTCTGTTGCAAGGCCATACAAAGTTTAATCAGAAAAATATGGTAACCATTCGAAGTTATATAAATCTTCAGCTTCTCTACAGATCTCTTAAAATAGTCACTTTGGACAATAACGTTAAGTACGATAATTAATTTTTTCGTTACGCTTGATTGGGTTTGAGTTCTTATGCTCCCTTTTTTGCATTTTTTTGTATGAATGAAGACAATCTATAAATTATCTTATACGGACAAATTTCTTTACCATTTGGTAGTTAAACACTAATTAACTATCCTTCATCATCACAATAATTTGTTATCTCTTGAAATGGAGTCAAGCAATCATATCCAATGAGGACAATTTGAACCCCGAATACGACCCATGATTCAAATCCAACATTTCTCCGTAATGATTGCATAATAGAAAGGAAAGTAAAGAAGTTGAGGAATAATAACAAGTGGATTCTAGGGTGATTCTTTCTTCGCGAGAATATATTAATTTTTCAGTGATTTACATCTTTCCCAAGGTTCTAAATGACGTGAACATGGAGTACCTACGACAAAAAGCCTCAAGCCTTACGAGTTAATGCGATGCCATGAAGTTTTTCAAGTCACTATATATCACATTTCTAAAAAAACAACAGGACACCATTGGCGGGGGACGTTTTCAATTATGTGAAATTCTTTGAAGAGCACATGCTAGTAACCATGGAAGTAATTCTTTGTTCATCTCCTTTATTCCTAAGATTAAGGACCTGATCTCGTTTTCGGACTATCGACCGAGCAATTTTATCGGTTGTATTAGCTCAAAGTGGTGATGGATTCGGTGGTTAGAAAGGAGTAATCCTGAATGGAACATTGTTGATGGCTTGATCACTACCAGTGAAGTCATTACTTGGATTAAAAAAGGAACAAAAAAACTATTGTTTAAAGTAGATTTTGGAAACACCTTTGATTCACTTAATTGGGGATATTTGGATGATATAATGGCTCACACGGGATTCAGTGATAAATGGAGGTCTTTGGTACATGATTACTTATCTACCGTCAAAGTCCCGGTTCTTGTCATGGGTCCCAGACCAAAGAACTTATGATGGATAGAAGTGAGGTCTTGGGTGCATGATTACTTATTTAATATGTTGACGGCACTATATTTTTAATGGATTGTTCTTGGTTTAATATATTGAATTTGGTGAGAATTTTAACAGAAAATGACTAAGATTCTTAGCCATGCATAGTAGTTCTCTGCAAATGTTTTTTTTGTTCTTTTATGTTTACCAACATAGTATTTTCCCAAGTCTGTTTGGTTCCTATCATGAATTTTCTTTTAATGTAGTTTGTTTGGTTAATATTGAGGTCAAAACATAAGGAACACGGAATCTTAGTAACAATTCATTTGATGGTCGAGAATGCTATAGAAGCAAGAGAATTTCTGATGATGGCAACCAATCAACATACAATCTAGACCGCTCTTACAAAAACGGAGAGTTGTCCCTCTTAAACTATTACTATTATACTTGTATATAATAATTTGTATGATTTGTTTACTATCACAACCATCATTTTCTGTACAAGAATTTGAATGATTTGTTTTTGTTTACTATTACTAAAAAGATAAATATCTTTCAAATCTTACTTCCTTCCTATGCAACTATGAAATTCTAATGTATGCACTTTGCTTCAGGTAATGAATGATTTACAAGATGATTTGCTGACACATTGATGAAGTTTAGTCTTTTGGCCTCTTCAAGATTTTCAAACCGATCCAGTCTTCAATGTAAAGCTTGGTCTGTGATTAAAGAAATTTTTAAACATCAGAAAATTGCTACAATATATCTGTAATTAGTTTAAACCAATAAATACTTAGGGACCATCTATCAATCATTTACCTGGTAAGGTCTTAGTGTCTGCTACTTTCTTGATTGGGTGAGAATGATAAGGACCGATAACCTTACCCGGTAAAAGTCATAGCAAGAACCGGGAATCTTACCCGATAAGTGCTTACTAGATATACATGCTTAGGGGTCGGTTACCAGTTAAGTGTTTACCAGTTCCATTACCTTGTTAGGTGTATATAAAAAGAACCAACAATATTACACAGTAAAAAAGGGAAGACAAAGATCGATAATCTTTCCCAATAAGTGAGGGTGATGAAATCCGGTAAACGGTTACCGGGTTATTACCATCAATATATTTTGATGTCTGGGAATGTACTCATAAGATAAATGATTTTACCAGTTCCATTACCTTGTTAGGTGTATATAAAAAGAACCAACAATATTACACTGTAAAAGGGAAGACAAGGATTGAGAATCTTTCCCAATAAGTGAGGGTGATGAAATCCGGTAAACTGTTACCGGGCTATTACCATCAATACATTTTGATGTTTGGGAATGTACTCATAAGATAAATGAGAGTGGTTACTCTTGGCGTTAAGCACCTACCCAATAAGAGTTTGGAAACGCCCACTTAGTAACAATTCATTTTGATGGTCGTGAATGTTACAGAAGACGGAAAATTTATGATGATGGCAACCGGTCCAACGTACAATAATCATTTTATTAATCATCTATTGTTGGTCCTATGAAGTGATGACTTACACAAGAAGTATTTGTAGAAGGGGAGGAGGTTGAATACAAGCACAAAAAATTTTCACTTTTGAATTCTAGATTCTATTTTTTTATAAAACAAAGAATTACAGATTTGTTGCACAAGTTAGGAAGGTAAGATGTATGACCCTAAACAGTCTGACTGTGACAAATTTACAAAAAATTGAAAGAATGGGGAAGGAAGTACTCGTTTAGATCTGAAGAACTAAGGAAGTTCTTCAGAGGATGACGTTAATTTTGTTTAAGAAACACTCACAAAGACGTTCTTTCAAAATAGGCAACAAAAAATTAAATGACAAGGGTGATCTTTTATAGCCACCATTGCATTAAATGCATATTGTCCAACTTTAATGTGTGTATTCTTCTAATTAGCTAAGCCATGCATCCTAGTACTTTGACACTTTGTTAACTTATTCCATATATACCTGTATGTGGAGGGAATAGTAAAGTCAGTATGACACCAATGAAATAGTGATTTGTAAAACAAAGAATTACAGATTCTATTTTTTATAAGACAAAGAATTACAGATTTGTTGCACAAGTTAGGAAGGTAAGATGTATGACCCTAAACAGTCTGACTGTGACAAATTTACAAAAAATTGAAAGAATGGGGAAGGAAGTACTCGTTTAGATCTGAAGAACTAAGGAAGTTCTTCAGAGGATGACGTTAATTTTGTTTAAGAAACACTCACAAAGACGTTCTTTCAAAATAGGCAACAAAAAATTAAATGACAAGGGTGATCTTTTATAGCCACCATTGCATTAAATGCATATTGTCCAACTTTAATGTGTGTATTCTTCTGATTAGCTAAGCCATGCATCCTAGTACTTTGACACTTTGTTAACTTATTCCATATATATCTGTATGTGGAGGGAATAGTAAAGTCAGTATGACACCAATGAAATAGTGATGTGTACTTACTTTGGCTAGCATGTTGTACATGTTTCATTCCAAGAAGGGAGTAAGGGTGCGTTTGTACAGAGAATGGAATTGCAGAGAAATGGTTGTAGAGAATGGAATTGCAGAGAAAGAGAATTGGTCTAGAGAAAAGGAATTGGCTCTTCTGTTTGGTAGCACAGAGAGTTCAACCGAGAAATGTAACAGAGAATCATTTCTCTTGTTTGGTACGACAAAAAATTCAACAGAGAATTGTACCCTATTAAGCCAAAACAGACCCTATTAAGCCAAAACAACAACTTAACCAAACAGACCAGCACAACAACATACCAAACAAACCCTATCATATTAAGCCAAAGCAGACCCTACTAAGCCAAACCATCATCTGCCTTGGGATCAAACTTTCTAAGATGATCTCTATCATTTGGGATATAGCATTTACATCAAAAAATGTGTAGAAAGCTCAGAGATGGCTTTCTTCTATGGAATAGTTCGTAGGCAGTCTTCTTGAATCTTCTGACTATCAGGGATCGATTCTGATGGAAACATGCAGTGTTAACTACTTCAGCCCATAATTGAGTTTGTAGATGAGATTCGCTGAGCATCGAACGAGCAGCTTCAATGATTGTTCGATTTCTTCTTTTAGCAACACCATTTTGCTGAGGAGTCCTGACTGTAGATAAATTAAGAGAAATTCCTTTGTCCTCAAAGAAAGGGTACTTTTTTTGAATTCAGTGCCATGATCACTTCTTAGAGAGAGAACAGTAAGATTGTTCAGGACCTCCATCTTTTTTTTGATGAAGGATATGATTTCTTCAAGGGTTTCACTCTGGGATCTGAGAAAAAACATGTTGGTCCCAAAGGAGTCTACAAGAGTTCAAGGATATAGAAACAGTCTGTAGAAAGGGGGGGGGGGTTGAATTCAAACAGTCAGATTTTTGTTTTTAAATGAGTTTATTTTGAATAAACAAATTTACAGTTACAAGCGAAATTAGAACAAGTAAACCTATTCTATTGTAACTTAAGAAATCCCACAGATTGATGCACATGGAAATGAGAAAGAAAAGAGACAGAGGTTTTAGGAATAGAATGTAGCATGCATAAAGATGAAGAAGATGTCGTCTTCTTATTTATACCCGTTTGCATTTAATGCAAGACAAAAGGTATACACCACGTGTCAAGCATTCATAGGAATCTTGTCCTTTGTTCAATTTGTATTGTATGAACAGTACCATATTAGATATGATGGGGGCATATGGGACAATTCATACGTCCTTTTTTGACATAGTATAAGGTTTGAATTTTGTGCATCGAGGATAAGATCAACTTTAATCTTGTTTGAGAGGCTTCATTTGATCGCTGAACTTGAAACTTCAAGGATGAACTTTCAGAGTATCACTGAGGCTTGACAAGATTTCACACTTTGGTTTAGACAATCATTGCTATCACTGAACCGGTTCAGATCACTAGCTGATTATCTCTTTCTTCAACTTGGTCTTCGACTTTTGCTGAATGTTCTTTTAGTGTGTTAGTTGATCTTTAGATCGTCAGAGGTAGACTTGAGGTTTTTGATTTTCAGCGATCGCCGATGGCAATCAGCGTATGTTATCGCTGAATCTAAACATAAGTTTACCATTGGAATTTCACTAAGTATATAGAGGAATCATATTCAAATCACCGAGAGGAGTTACGATCAACAATCCCCCCTATTTGATTATGATAAAGCAACATAGGAAAATTGCTTGAAAGAATTAGTAAAGACTTAAGAAATGTTTAAGTAAATATTTCTTAGCACTAATCTGTGAGATCTTTTTCAGCTAATCTATTATAGTCATTGAGTTTCATTTATAAGGATATGAAATTACAATTTTTACAAGTAGAAGCTTTAAGTACATTTACTGATTTAAATTTCAGAGAGAAATATCAATGAGTGAAAAGGTTTGTAAAGAAATTAGAACTCTTATGTTCAGTGTCCCATTTACTGTTTTCAGGGATCTTTTCAGTACACAATTGGAGTAGAGTACTTCATTTGAAATTTCATTAATAATAATCTGAAGAAATTACATGGAAAATGAATTACAAATTTGTAAGGTAAGAGTACAATACGCTGAAGAATACTACAAAGGAAAAGACGACTATAGATCAATCAGAGAGTTTTTCATGTCTTCTTCGTAGTTCATTTTCATAGAGCCTCTTCTGTCGATTCATCAGCGGATCATTTGACCAGCAGTAGTGATGCATGATCTTTATGAAGGCTAGTGGAGCCTTGCTGACTTCTTTGTTTCTGAAGAGCCCTAAGAATCCATCATTATCCAAGAAAACCATACCAGGTTCAGGGAAGGTGATGATTTCATTTTCTTCATATCTTCGATCTTGAGGGAGAGAGGACTTCAACAGTGAGATGTTGGGGATTTCAAGATGACCCAGAATGCTTTCATAGTCGAATTTGGTTTCATGTTCACTTTTAGAAGATGAACCTCCTTCAGCATTTGATCTTCTTCTTCTTGTAGGCTCAGGGAGAGGCGGAACTTGTACATGCTGTGACATCCTCTGAAGTAGCTGATCCAATGTTCTTTCCACCACATCTTTAAATTTTGATTTGGAACCCTGAATGGCATCTCTGATTTCTAGTCATTCAGAGTATCCATAGAATTTCAAGAACTTGGCTTCTTCTTTTTCAAAGTTCGCATGCCTGTACATTCTTACATATACCTTCGGACCACTTCTCTTGGAAGGACGTCCTTCGATAGTTGCACGAATGATTTTTTATTCAGACCGATGATAATTGAATCGTTCAGTGCACAAGTGTAGTTCTCTTTCTCTGTGGCTTGGTTCTTCATTGGACAGTGAATTTAAGATCTTTTCTTGAGCGAAGATGGGATTCACATTCAGATTTTCTCGTTCAGCTCTTTAATCGCCTTATCTCTTGCAACATCCTCCCTGAGTATTTTTCTTGCAAGTTCTAGATCATTCTCTGTTTGCTTCATCTTTTCATCCCTGATTCTCTGGGCTTCTAGTGCTTGTGCTCTCTCCTCTTTAGACAGGAAGTAGAAGTCATCCACCACGCTGATAGGTATAGGACATCCACCACGCTGATAGGTATAGGATTTTCTAGTTTAGCAGAGGGCATCTTTATTCTTTTGGCTTCAAGTTCTTTTAAGAAATTTATTCGCCTTTCTTCCTCTTCAGGCTCGCTTATTAGAGGTCTTTGTGTGCAGCGTCTGGGAATGAGGCCTTCTTCATCTTCAGAGTCAGAGTCAGATATGTACATAAACTACTCCTCTGATGAAGGTTCCTTCCAAAAAGTGGAGTCCTTTGGGGAACTAGTCTCACTGAGAAAGGGAGATGGAGAGAAAGGTTAGTCAGAACCAAAATTTGGAAGGGAGAAAGTTGGATAGGTTGGGGGTTCAGAGATGGGAGTATAAGGGATAAGGGGAAGAGTTACCTCTGCAGCGGTCTCCCCCTTAGATAGTGAAATGGTGGCATCAAGATCTACCACTTCATTTCCTTTGCCTGATTGGTTGGACGGATCATGAGAAGGAGGTGGTCCGTCCCCCAAGGGCTCCCTGGTGAGGGATATCATCGTTCTCTTCAACATCGTCTTCTTCCTCCTCATCATCTTCCTCGTCGACTTCTTTTTCAGCGACGGTGGAAGAAGGGTCTTGTTGAATGTAGGGAGATATCGGAATGCCAGGGAGTTTTTCATTTGCCTCTCCGATAATCTCGTCAGCGATTTATTTTGCGCATCTCTCCCCCTCGATGTTGTCAGCGGGGAGAACATGCACCACCAGGGTATACACATTGGACCCAATGTCCTTCAGAGAATCGGTGTGCGTAGTCTGGGTCTGAAGGACCTGGTTTAGCGAAATCCGATCAGCAGCAGTGAAGGAAGAGATAGCTTCTTGCATCTCGGTCACCATCTGCATCATGTCGGGCTGAGTCTTCTGAATAGACTCGAGCACCTGGTTTTGTGCTTCTACCTTCTTTTCCAGCTTGGCAAGAGCTTGCTCATGAGCCAGGTTATCAGCCTTGATTGCCTGAATGTCAGTGTAGACATTGTTGATGGTGGCCTTCATCCCTGGAGTACCAGCGACCGTCTGAAAGATGAACTCAGCAGACGTCTGAAGGTTGTCTACCCTAGCCCTTGTTAGAGTACATTCATTGACCAAGTAGTCAATTGCAGGGAATGTGGGGCTAGGAAGAACGACCTTGGGAATCTCCATAGCGAAAGGAGGAAGCCTTGAGGAAAACCTCTCCTGCTTAATCCGGCGCAGATCAACATCCGTCTTTGGTTGCGGAGGAGATTTTTCTTTGCCAACACGGGAGGGAGCAGCAGCAGCAGCAGCAGCCTTGGAGGTAGTGATGGGGGTTGTTGAAGTAGAGAGAGAAGGTGCAATACCTGATGACAACATAGACAGATTAGCCAAAAAGAGCTCTGGGTTAGATGAAGGGTGACAAGACATGTTATTTACCTTGAGAGTATCATAAGGATTACTCTTAGGGACAACGTGTACTACGACAGTGTCATGTAGATTACTAGCCTGTGTCTTAGTATGTCTGTGAGAGACATGCTGAGGTCCTGTTGTACTGGCTTTCCAAAGTTCAGATTGTCGAAACAATACTGAAGTGTGGACAGAGTGTGATTCAACATCAATAGAGATAGGGACAACTATCTCTGAATCATATGTTTGTGTGAGGACCAAAGAAGAGATGGTGGAAGAAGAAGAGAAGGTTGTGAATGTATTACCTGATCCATCTTCAGCGGAGCTAGGTATAACACGTTCAGTGACCGGAGTCGCTGAAGGTGGTGGAAGCGCTGAAGAAACGGCAACGGATGCAGGACCATTGTCGTGGCTGTGGCTACAGAGGACGTTGGTATTACGCCCGAATCAGGAAGGAAAGTCTTTTGAGAGACTCCCTTCTTTTGTTTCTTTGTTGCTAGCTTGTGAGCGATGGTCTTTTTGTGACCATCGGTTGGTTCCTTTCTTTTGGAGGGAGTGGAGGTGTCTGGGATACTCACTGATGGACATCTGAATGGACATCAATGTCCAGAGACTTCTTGCCGACCATGGAGAAGATTTGGTTGGCGACCTTCGGATATTCATCCCTGAAGGCAGACTCCATGATTATTGCAAAGAACCTAGGGTAAGGAATGAATTGGTTCCTCTTTCCAGCTTTCACCCTATTGTACATGTCGCTGAATATGTAGTCTGCTTAATTCAGCTTGTAGTTTGTGTAGAGAGCGTAGCCAAGGTATTGGAAGTGCTTGCTGGCCTGATCATGAGAGCCAGTCTTGGAACCCAAGCATTGAATCACTTGGGTAAAGATGTATTGCCAGCGACCTGGAAGGCGTTCCTTCTCCATCTTTGATCCCACAGATTTGACTTCAGGGTTCTCCTAAACATAGCTAATAGAATCCAAGAAGTCCTCTATCTGTTCCTTGGTGGGCTAAGAGGCCCATCGTTGATTCTTGCCTCTTGAGGGGAGGTGAAGAGCATTCCTAAGAAATCTGGAGGTAAAGGCAAAAGATCCAAGAGTGGGGATTGTGAAGGCGATGGCAGGGAGCTTGTTTCCCTTGTCAGTGGTGAGTGTGGTACAGTGAGCGGTGTACCAGAGAGCCTGAAGGTGAGCAGTTATGCCAATTGGATTGTGCACAAAAGCATACATCAAAGGGCACGTCTTGATGAAAGTTGCACCATCGTTGAAGTAAGGTTTGTCAGCAGGGATGTCCACCATGGCCAAGTAATTGCATGCCTTGAAGGTTGCTTGTTCCAGTTCAAAGAGGCAGGCAGGAGCTTTTTCAAGGACAATTAGAGCACGTTCATCAGCTTGAGTTGTTTTTCTTGAAGAAGCCATCTTTGTTTCAAAAATTGGAACACCAAAGAGGAAGATCATGGTTTAATATAGAAGAAATAAACCAGAAAGTGTCTTTGGTACAAAGATTACCAAAACTTGTAGAAGAAAAACAAGTGTTTTGATGGAAAAAGATCAAAATACTTGTTATTTAACAATATTTAGAAAAGGGGTGTTAGAAAAACTTGGTTAAAAGTACCAATAAAATGGTCTTCTGTTCTAAGACAAATCCAAAACAGGTTTTGAGAAAGAATTAAGGTTTTATCACATTTATTTTTGACTTAAAACTAGATTTGATTTTATAGAAAGTTAAGAAGTTAAAGATGTGATAAACGACATTGGTGTTTTAAGTAAAGAAAAGGGTTAGATCAAACATTAAAAGTTAAAAACAAAGAAAAACGCACAAGTGCGTGTTCTTGGTGTTCTTGAGGAAAGCTTGAAGATTCGAGAAGGATTCTTGCTTTTTGAGAGTAATGAGCGCGTAAATAATCAAATGAATGACAAATTTTCTTAAATAGCAAGAGGACAGAGAAAAGGATAGCTAAACGACGGTTTTAGCTTTTGGAAAAGTAATGATGACCTAGCGCACGTTCCTAGAAAAGAGTAGGAAAGGAAACGTCGTGGTCCGTCATGTGTCAGATAAAGGTCTGACGTGTCCTTTTCTTATTTGGAAAAATTTGAAGATGATTATCATTTAAAAATGTTAATCATTATCCTTAAAATTCTTCGTCAATAGAAAATAAAGGATTGTCAGTGATGGGTTTTTAGTTTGAAGACATTCCCTGAAAAAAAAATATTCAGAGAATGTAAAGATTTAAAAGTTCATACCTGAGTGAGAATGATCAAGGATCGGTGAATCAGAGTTCAGAGAATGGAGAATTATTCAGCGTTTAACATACCAAGTTCGCTGATGAGTAGATTGAATCTAGCTTCATCCAGAGGCTTGGTGAAAAGATCAGCGAGCTGATATTCAGTTGGTACAAAATGAAGTTCCACTTCTCCATTCATCACATGATCTCTGATAATGTGATATCGAATCTCAATGTGCTTGGTTTTCGAGTGAAGCATAGGGTTATTTGCAATTGCAATAGCACTAGTACTATCACAATAGATACGGATTTTGGAAAGCTTGAGATCGTAGTCTCTCAGATGACTTCTCATCCATAGGATTTGAGCTCAATAGCTATCAGCGGCTACGTATTCAACTTCAGCGGTAGATGTAGACACAGAGTTCTGCTCCTTACTAGTCCAACTTATCAACTTACCACCTAATAGCTGACATCCACCAGTGGTACTCTTCCTATCAATCTTGCATCCTACAAAATCACTATCAGAGTAACCAATTAGATCGAATCCCGAGCCTTTGGGATACCAAAGACCCAGATTAGGAGTTCCTTTCAGATATCTGAAGATTCGATTTACAGCGATGAGGTGAGATTCCTTTGGTTCAGCTTGATACCGAGAACAGAGACATGTAGAATACATGATATCAGGTCTACTCGCTGTAAGATACAACAGAGATCCGATCATCCCACGATAGGCAGTGATGTTGACAGGTTTCCCATTTGGGTCCTTATACAAGGTTAGAGGAGGTGCCATCGGGGTCTTCATTGCTGAGTATTGATTCATATCAAACCTGTTCAGCATGTCTTTAACATATTTACTTTGTATTATTTCTTCATTTTGTTTGCAAAACGAGTGCATAGTTTGAGTCTTGTGGAGCCAAAGATAAGGTCTCAACATATATTTGAGCAAGAATAATATGACCTTTGTATTTTCTTAAAAATAGAGTTTGGTCAGTTTTTCCATGAACAAATTTTTCTTTAAGAAGATATTTTGAAAGAGTGTCATACCAAGCTCTAGGAGTTTGTTTTAACCCGTAAAGAGCTTTTTGGAGTTTAAAAACATAACCAGGATGGTTTGGGTGAGAGAAACCAGGAGGTTGTTCAACATAAACTTCCTCGCTGAGTTTTCCATTTAGAAAAGCACTTTTAACATCCATTTGAAAACTTTGAAGTCTTTATGGGTAGCATAAGCTAAGAAAAGTCTTATGGCTTCTAGTCTTGCAACAGGGGCGAAGGTCTTGTCATAGTCTATACCTTCTTCCTGTCTGTATCCCTGAGCAACAAGTCTAGCCTTATTGCGGATAACAATACCATTTTCATCCAGCTTATTTCGAAAAATCCATTCGGTTCCTATTACAGTTTTATCAGATGGATGAGGAACAAGATTCAAAACTTTGTTTCTACGAAACTTAGTTAGTTCTTCTTGCATGGCAGAGACCCAGCTAGGATCAGAGATAGCTTGATCTATCTTCTTAGGTTCAGAGAGAGAAATAAAATTATCATAGAGACAGATATTACCTGTACCTCTACGAGTCTTGATACCTGCATTTGGATCACCAATGATTTGATTTATTGGATGATTTGCAGTCCATCACTGAGCTAGAGGTTGAGGTGATTGATCAACCATAGATTCAGCGATTTTCTCTCTTTCAGGGATGACGTTGGTCGTTTCAGCGACAGGTTCTTCATTTAAGATCAATTCTGGAGATGATTCAGAGGTTTGATTAGAAGAAGATGAAGCTTGGTTATTCACTGAAGAATTTCCTAAAGACGTATCAGATGGAGGAATCTGATTGAGAGGAGTGATGTTGATCCCTGATGATGATGGATCGTTGTTTGAAATTGGAAGAACAGGGATCCCATCATCATTGGTTTCAGCATTAGGATGGTTGCAGAAATAAGTTTCAGGTTCCCCATAATGAGATTTCATCCATTAATTCAACTCCTCATCTTCTTCAGGGATAAGAGTAGAACTAGTTGGGCGTGATTCATCAAAGTTGACGTGCATAGATTCTTCAACGTGCTGTCTTCTCTTGTTAAAGATTCTGAAATACTTGGATACAGAATAGTATCCAAGAAATATCCCATCATCAACTTTTGGATCGAACTTGCCCAAATGATCTCTGTCATTCAGAATATAACATCTACATCCAAAGATGTGTAGATATTTCAGAGAGGGTCTTCTTCCATGAAATAGTTCATAGGAGGTCTTCTTGAATTGCTTTACTTAATGGATCGATTCTGAGTAAAGCACACTGTATTGACTGATTCAGCCCAGAATTGAGTACGTAGATGCGATTCGCTAAGCATTGAGCGAGCTGCTTCAATAATCATTCGATTTCTTCTTTCAACAACACCGTTTTGCTGAGCAGTTCTCACTGATGAGAAGTTGTGAGTGATTCCCTTTTCTTCAAAGAAATTAATCAAGGTACTGTACTTGAATTCAGTACCATGATCACTTCTCATGGAGCGAACGATGAGATTATTCAGGACTTCCATTCTTCTGATAAAAGCTATAATAACTTCAGGTGTATCACTTTTGGATCGAAGAAAGAATACCCATGTGTATCTGGAATATTCATGAACTATCACAAGAGTGTGCTTCTTTCCAAATAGAGATTGGACATTGATAGGTCCAAATAGATCCATATGGAGAAGCTGAAGAGGTGAGGTCACTGAAGAAACTTGTTTAGATCTGAACGAGGCTTTTGTCAATTTTCCCTTTTCACATGCTGAGCAAAGAGATTCCTTTGCAAAGGAATGATTAGGGATATCCCTGACAAGTTCTTTTTGAGACAATTCATTGATTGTCTTAAAGTGCAGATGAGAGAGTGTTTTGTGCCATAACCAGTTTATGTCTGAGGAGGCTCCGGAAATGAAGCACATGTTCTCAGAGTGAGACCTATTCATGTTAATGACATAAACATTTTCAACTCTTTTGTCTGTTAAGGCAAGTTTGTCATTAGAATCAGTGACAACACATCTATTCTTTAGAAATAGAACTTTGAAGTCTTTGTCACATAGTTGACTAACGCTCAATAGATTGTGCTTTAGTCCTTCAACGTAAGCGATTCGACTGAATGAAGTGGCTCCATTGGATAGAATTCCATAACCTTTCATGTATCCTTTGCCATTTCCACCAAAGGTCACTGAAGGACCAGCTTCTTCCTTGTATTTAGAGAGCAGAGATTTTTTTGCCAGTCATGTGCCTTGAGCATCCGCTATCAAGATACCAGATACCTTTGGCACTCTGCATACAACAAACGGATTAATTTTTCATAGGTACCCATATTACTATGGGTCCTGCTGTGCTAGTGGAAGGAGTGGCGGAAGAGCTACTAGCTGAAGAATTCTCTTTAATGAATATCTTCACTTTGGAAGGTTTCCCAACCTTGGTGGATTTCACTCTCGCTGATTTATCAGCTTGAGCTACTTTCTTTCCATGAGCTAATTTTTCAGCTTTGGTAGCATTTGGACATTTGCTGGCAATGTAGGTAGTTTCACCACATTGATAGCATTTCTTATATTTGTGAAGAGGTTTGGAATAAACAGATTTCAGAGTGCGAGAGGAAATATTTTCAGGAGCAGAGCCTAGAATTCCTTTGTCCGATGTCTTTGGAGGTATAACAATCTTTTCAGGGACAGGTGTAAGATCGATCTTAATTCTGGGAGTTGATCGCTGAATAGATTCAGGGATTTCCTTCCCAGTTTTAGGATGACTTACTGAGGGGAACAGAGGAGTTCTTCTTCTGTTTCTGAAAGTTTTTGACTTTAGGAACATGATCAGGAATTTTGTTTTTGATCATTTTCTTAGAATCATTGGCTTTAGTCAAATTTTCAGAAGATGAAGGATAAGGGATTGAGGAGACAAACATTCTGAATTTCAACATGGAGCGATCATTCTCTGATTCTTCTTTGTCAGGGTTATATCCTAACCCACTTTTGACTTTCAAAGGGATTTGAGCATTGATGATCTCGCTGACTTTATCAAGAGGCCTTGCACCATCCTTGGATGGTAGCCTTTTCAGCCTTAAGATCAGCGTTGGCCTTTTCCTTTTCAGTGATAGCTTGTTGTCACTCAATACTAATTGTTTGATTTACAAAGACTTGTTCTTTTAAGGAATCTTCAATCTTTGTTAGTTCTTTGATTTGTAAATGACAATTTTTCAATTGTTCAGAAAGATCAATATTAATTTGTTCAGCTTTAATCTTTCCATTTAGAGCATTGTAAAAATCAACGGTCATAATATCGAGAGCGGACAAGTTATCACTTTCAGGTATAGAGGAGTTTATAGGAATGTTTACCTGAGTTGAAGGAGACTCTGAGCAGGAAGTTTTAGAGACTTTTTCAGCCTCTTCGATTCTTGCCATTAGACAGAGGAAGGCAAGATCTTCTTCATCGGAGCCTGATTCATCAGATGTTTTGGCCCAATCTTCTTCTTGATCCCAGGCAACTTCTTCAGCAATTAGACCCTTTCCCTTTTGCTGGTTCTTTTTCAGATCTGTGTATTTATTTTTTAATTTAAAGTACTTTTCCTTTTTATCAGAGTTTGAGAGGTGGTGGGAGCAGCTACTTTCTTTGATTTACATTCGCTAGCAAAGTGACCCTTTCGCTGACAGTTATAGCATATTGTAGATGCTTTTTCAGCGTGCAGAGTTTTTGACATATTAGAGTCAGTGATAGCAGGAGGTTTTCGAAAGTTGCTCTTTCTAGCAAATCTTTTAAAGTTGTTTGTTATAAGTGTTAGAGAGTTATCAAACTCAGAGATGTCAGCATCAGAGAGTTCTTCTGAATTAGTTTGATTTAATTCAGTGATAGAGGTGATGGAAGAAGAAACTAGTTTTGATGGTTCTACCTCTGAAGTCACTAGCGCCAAAGAAGTACTTTTGGCACCCTTGATATCATTTATGAGGTTTTTTCTTAAAACCTGAGACTGCTCTTCATTTAAGAGCATTCCGTATAAAGCACTCAGAGAGAGAGAGAGTTTCCAGATTCTTTGATAGTTTTAAACACGTAGTGTACACTCCCCATTGTTCAGGTAGTGCCTCCATGAATTTTGTCAGTATTTCAGCATTAGAATATTCTCTGTTGACATTTTCATATCAATCAAGAGACAGTTAAACCTTTGGTGAATTTAAGAGAGAGTTTCACCTTTTGAGTGCATAAAACTTTCATACTGTCTTACCAGATTAATACACCTAGTGATTTGGACTTCATCAGTCCCTTCATATTGAATACACAAGGTATCCCACATGGCCTTAGATGTTCTCATTTTCATAACAGAATGATAGAGTTCATCTGGTAAAGACATTGCAATTATGGATCTAGCTTTAGCATCTACAACTACTTCCTTTTTCTCTTCTTCAGTCCATTGACTAGGATTTTTGACAATTCTCCTTTCAGCAATGGCTGAAGTGGTAGTAGTGGCAGGGACACTAGCTACCAGGGCAGTAGGAACAAATGGTCCATTTTCTAGATAGTAGGGGATCTTAGGATTTGAGCCTTCTAGGAATAGAGTCATTCTTTCCTTCCATAATGGAAAGTTATCACGGCTAAATCTTGGAGGTTTAGCTAATGATCCATTATCAATGTAGTTTGTATTAGTATTAGTCATTTTAAAATAGTTTTGTTCAAAGATATTTTAAAGAACACTACTCTGATACCACTTGTTGGTCCCAAAGGAGTCTACAAGAGTTCAAGGATATAGAAACAGTTTGTAGAGGGGGGGGGGGGGTTGAATACAAACAATCAGATTTTTGTTTTTAAATGAGTTTTTATTGAATAAACAAATTTACAGTTACAAGCGGAATTAGAACAAGTAAACCTATTCTATTGTAACTTAAGAAATCACACAAATTGAGGCACAATGAAATGAGAAAGAAAAGAGACAGAGGTTTTAGGAATAGAAAGTAGCATGCATAAAGATGAAGAAGACGTCTTCATCTTATTTATACCCGTTTGCATTTAATGCAAGACAAAAGGTATACGCCACGTGTCAAGCATTCATAGGAAGCTTGTCCTTTGTTCAAAAAGCTACCATGCTTTTGGCCGCGTATGAACAGTACCATATCAGATATGATGGGGACATATGAGACAATTCGTACGTTCTTTTCTGACATAGTATAAGGTTTGACTTTTGTGCATCGAGGATAAGATCAACTTTATTTTGATGGCAATCAGCGTATGCTATCCCTGAATCTAAACATAAGTTTACCATAGAAATTTCACTAAGTATATAGAGGAATCATATTCAAATCACTGAGAGGAATGATGATCAACAGAATACCCAAGTATACCTGAAATACTCATCAACTATGACAAGGGTATACTTCTTTCCAGATATAGATCGGACATTGAGAGGTCCAAAGAGATCCATATAGAGTAAGTAAATAGGAGTAGCACTGAAAATACTTGTTTAGATCTGAAACTTGCTCTTGCCAAATTTCCTTTTTCACAAGCTCAGCAAAGAGATTCCTTTGCAAAGGAATGTTTAGAAAACCATTGACAATTTCTTTTCTTGATAAATCATCTATCAAAATAAAGTTCAGATGAGAAAGCATTTTGTGCCAAAGCCAGTTAACATCTGAGAAGGATTTAGAAAGAAAACAAATGTTCTCTGAATGGGATTCATCCATGTTGATTACATAGACATTTTCAGAGCGTTTACCGGTTAGAGAAAGTTTGTCATCTCTTATCAATGACATCACACTTTGTCTTTGTGAATAAGACTTTGAAGTCCTTATAAAAGAGTTGACTTATGCTCAAAAATTTGTGCTTTAATCCTTCAACATAAGCAACACGATTGAAAGAACTTGTTCCATTGGTCAGAACACCATAACCTTTGGTGTATCCTTTGTTATTTCCACCAAAGGTCACCAAGAGACATTTCTTCCTTGAAGTCAAAGAGTAGGTTCTTTGTTCCAGTCATATATCTTGAGCATCCATTATGAAGATACTAGATACCTTTGACATCCTGTATTAGATAAGGGAATTAATTTTTCATAGGTACCCACACTAATATGGGTCATATAGTGTTAGTGGAAATGTTACAAGCAACATATTTCTCACTCTCTGAAGGTTTTACTTCAGTGGATTTCATCACTTTAGTTGTTTTATCAACTTTGGTGGATTTCACCTTAACTGATTTCTCAGTCTTGGCTACTTTCTTTCCATGAGAGACCTTCTAAGCCTTGGTGGCATTAGGACACTTGCTTGCAATGTGAGTTGTTTCCCCACAATGGTAGTACTTCCTATATCTAAAAGATGTTTTAGTACCAGAAGCATGAATAATAGAATGCTTAAGGTTTTTAGGACCAGCACCAAGAATTCCTTTCTCCATAGACCTTGGAGGAACCATAGGTTTCTCAGGTTTAGAGAAAGTGAGATCAATATTGATTCGAGGAGTGGATCTCTGAACAAATCCAAGGATCTTCTTCTCAGAAGGTGAGTGTTGGCTCACTGAAGGAGTAGAAGGGCTCTTCTTTAGTTTAGTAGTTTTCTTGACCTTAGGAACGTGAATAACAGACTTGCCTTTAATCACATTCTTCGAGTCCTTAGGAAGGGGTTCAAAAGGTTTTGACTCGGGTGTTGAGGAACGTGGAAGTGTCAGGGATAGAAGATACAAAGGTTCCAAACGTAAGCATGGAATGATATTTTGAGGGTTCTTCCTGTTCAGAAGAGTATCCCAGACCACTTTTAACCTTAATGGGGATCTGAGCATTAATGATCTCATTTTCCTATATAGAGGCTTTGCACCATCCTTCAATGGTGGCTTTTTCTGGATTGAGATCAGCGATGGCCTTTTCGCGCTCAGTGATAGCTTGCTGTTTCTCAATGCTTATGGTCTGATTTACAAAGACTTGGTCCTTAAGGTCTTCTTCTGCTGTAGTTAATTCTTTGTCAGGTGGCAATTTTTAAGTTGTTCAGTTAAAGTGGAATTAAGTTGTTCAACTTTAGTTTTACCATTTAAATCATTGTAAAGATGAACAGTTAAAGTTTCGAGAGCCGACAAGCTATCTTTCTTAGGGATAGATGAGTCTTTCAGATTAGATACCTGAGTAGGAGATGAGGGAATTTTTGATGAAGTAGATTCAAAGACTTCTTCAGCTTCCTGAATCCTTGCCATAAAACAAACAAGAGCTATGTCTTCTGCATCTGAACCTGACTCGTCAGTGGTGTCTGTCCAGTCATGTTCTTCAGCGATCAGTCCTTTTCTTTTCCCTGAGCTTTGTTCATCTCCAAGTATATGTCCTTCAACTTGAGTATTTGTCATCTCTGGGTTTAAAGGAGTTTTGAGAAGTGGTAGGAGCAACAACTTTCTTGGATCTGCATTCACTGGAAAAGTGACCTTTGCTTTGAAAGTTGAAACATAGAGAAAATACTTTATCGATAAAGGAATTCTTTGAATAGTCAGTAATAGAAGGATTTCCTCTAAAGTTGCTTTTCCTGACAAATCTTCTAAAAGTGTTAGTCAGAAGAGCCAATGACTCATCGAATTCTAAAAGATCAATATCCGATATATGTTCAAAGTTACATTGATCTAACTTAGTGATAGAGGTAATGGAGGAAGAGATTGTTCTTGAGGGATCAATCTCTGATGTCACTAAAGCCAAGGAAGAACTTTTGGAGCTTTTGGTGTCCCTTAACAGATTTTTTTTAAAACTTGGGATTGCTCTTGATTGAGCAAGATTCTGTATAAAGCACTTAAAGAAAGAGAGTTATTTTCTTTGACAATTTAAGACATGTAGTAAATGTGTCCCATTGTTCAGGAACAGATTCCATGAATTTGTCAATACTTCAGAGTTAGAATATTCCCAACCAACTATTTTCAGATCTATTATCAAATAGTTCAACCTTCGGTGAACTTGAGAAAGAGTTTCATTTTTAACACAAATGAAACTTTCTTATTGTCTTACCAGGTTTATTTTTCGAGATTGTTGCACCTCATTTGTTCATTCTGTTAGAACCCAGATCCCTTTTATTTCTCTAAAACAGTAGATTAAGAAGAATAAAAGTCATGAGCGGAAGCAATTTAGTCTACTATTTAACTAGAACAGTAAGCAATCAATAATAAGAAATGACACGTCACTTGTACTTCTAACAGAATTAGTTGCACATGAGAAGTGTGACATGCCACGTCACTTGAAGCGCGTGTGATGCGTCAACTGGAATCTGGAGGATCTTCAAACCTCTGGGCGCTTCTGGAATATCTTTTGAAGTCAGAGATTTAGATAAATTTTTGATTCATACTTTCATAGAAATGCTTTCGAACATTCTCCCCCTAAGTATGAAGTCAGAAGTATGCATTACAATACAGAAAATAAATATTCGTTTTATTACAAGAAAAGCAAATACAAATGACAATCAAGAAATCAAAAAGGAGCTTGAGGATGTCAATCGATCACTTTGCAAAATTGATTTGTAAGCTCCCTTATTTTGATCACTTCTTCAAGCTTATTCTATATTCTTTCTGCTGCAATTATGAACTTTGCATCTTTTCCAGTATCTTCCTTCTGAAGTTGCACCAGACCTTTGATAAGTTCTACTATTTCAGCAGAGTACTTAAATGCCTCTATGATAGGTAGCTAGATTGTATATGACAAATAGTTTTAACATGCTTTGTAATGGTCACGTTTATTGAATTAATTTGTGGCTAACCAAATGCTCAAATTTTATTTATGACTTTCAGCCACGGTTTTAAACCCAAGCGTGACTAACATGAATTCCAATACCGTGGCAATTGAGCATTTTTGTACTAGTGTGATAAGTTCAACTATTTCAGCAGAGTACTTAAATGCCTCTTATACCCTGAAGAGTCTTCTTCTTCTTCCTGGTCTTCTGAAGACAACTCCTTCTTCTGGTTCAAGAAAAATGTGGCCAGGTTGAAAATCTTCGATGCCTTCCATGTCTTCATTTGGAGCTGTGATGCTTAATATGGACACTTGTCGTTCAAAACCTGTTTGGAAGTCCACTTTGTTTCTGTATTCAATGAAGGCTTCATGCAAGATAAGATTCTGAAATATGCCCCTTTATCTTGACTTTCTTTATTTGAAGCCATCTTTTTCTTCATAAATCACCCTAGAGGTATTAAATCAGAGCGATTTATGGAAAGCAAATCATTATCGCAGAAGTAGGTGGTTTCTTTATTTGCTCTTTCTACCTCATAGATAGTCTACTCTAGATCAGTGTTTTCAAATCTAAGATGCTTAACTCCAGTGATTTTTCTGATGGGGAAAAGGTGACGGCTTCTTTCCTTGCTTGTCTATGCACCATAAACCTTGACTTGACGTCTTCACTTACTCTATAATCTTTTGCAAAGTTGGGAAGAATTAGATTAACCATCTTCTCTGAAACAGCATATAAGGACCTTTGAACTGTCTCTCTTGTAGTAGAAATTTGAGATGGTGTAACCCTTCTTAGGTGCTCTAGATCCATCTTTCTTTTATCCGCTTCCTTTTTCAACAATCATTTAGAGCCAGTTAGAATTTTATCACGTTCATCATCTTGAGCTTCTGCCATTGGTTCATCTGGCTTGGATTGATGGATTTTTGAACTTTGGCTCTTTGGATGATTTGGAGTTGAAGTGGGGATCGGGATTGAACTTGGTTTACAGGTTTGAACTT
The DNA here is from genome assembly GCA_036898165.1 of Silybum marianum. NCBI lineage: Eukaryota > Viridiplantae > Streptophyta > Magnoliopsida > Asterales > Asteraceae > Silybum > Silybum marianum. The sequence goes on along the minus strand of CM072540.1, from coordinate 3,786,860 downwards.
TTTCAGAAGTTTGAATAGAAGGAGGAGCTATGGGTCTTGTATTATGTGCTTCTGGTCTTCTGTTATTTTGCTGAAGTTCAAGTATGAACTTAGCCATTTCAGGATCTCTGGGAAGCGGACCAGAGCTTACAGCTGAAGGAGTAGGAGCATGAGCTTCTTGAGCTTGTTTGGTTGAGGATGATGGTGCAGAAGGTTTCTTGTTTGACAATTTTAGGTTGTGCAGAAGTTGAGGTAGGTTAAGCAGCAAATTTCACCTTTTTACTATTCTCCCCTTTCTGAGAATCAGGATCCTGATCCTCAGATCATTTTCTTTTTAAAGCGGCCTTCTTGCAAGCTTTGGCTTCCTTGGACATCTTCTTAGACTCGAAATCTGCTGAAATAGAGCTCACAAGAGTTGAGAGTTTAGATACAGAGGTATCCAGAGTAGATACCTTTTAAGATAATTCAACAGAATGGCTATCATTGATCTTAGACATGAATTTAGCATTTATGTTATTGAATTTATCCAACATGACTTTCTGAAAGTTGGCCAAGTCGATATTTTTTTGATTAGTGCAGATGAGGAGGCACCAGAAGGAGAAGCTTCTGAAGGGATAACAGCATCAATTAATTTTTTGATATCTGCAACAAATGAACCATATTCTTCAACAGAGATTGTAACTTCTGGAACAGGAATATCGTCTGGTAGATTAAAAATGGCTTCTGCATTGGCCTTTATTCCAGTATCTATCTTGTCGAATTGATCAGTGACGAGGTTCTTCTGATCTTCTGCTGTATCAGTGATTAGCTTTTTAAGCTCATCCAGGTCTTTAGTATGTTCTATTTGTGTTGCTTGAACCTTGCTTATTAGAGTGTTCTGAGCAGTAACCTCTGATCTAAGATTGGATTCAAATGTGTTTATGGTTTGTTTTGGATCCACCATAGATCCCTGAATTTGATCAACAAATGCCTTAAACGCTGCATTTGTAACAAAATCAAAATTTGTAACCGGTGCATCTCCAACACATGGAGCCCCTTTACTCTCGCATTTAGAGAGGCCCTCTTGCACACCTGTTTGCATGTTGAGTGTGGAGGGACTTCCATCCTGTCTTCGAGGGCTCCTAAAAGGCACCTATTCGGTTGTTTTGATGGTATTGTCTTTATCTCCAGCATCAGAAGGTGGAGAGGCAATAATCGTGTGCGTACCTTTGAACATATTGAAAATGGAGATACGTGTTATGTCCTGTTGCCATAACCCCTTGATGGGAATTCATTAGCATCTACCCTAGGAGATGGTATGGACGTACCTTCTTCTTCTAAATCGTTGGTCACAAAGACATCAACGTTCTGTGTGGGAAGTGGCGAGTTCTGGGCAATTGAACTCTTATAATTTCATCATCATCCTTTTGAGAGAATGATGAAGAGGAGGTGTTTTCCCATGTTGTGCTTGATGCAGAGGTATTTGAAGAATCCTCTGATCGGTTAGGCTTTGGGTGGTTTTGACTGAGCAATCCTTGGTCAATGGGTGTAGATGTGTTGGCATCTACCCCAGAATATGTGGTTGCTCTGGTTACACTCGGCTCGGTTCACTCATATGTGTCTTTGTGGACATCTTCTTGACTCTCTCTTAATAAACGCTCGGCATGGGCAGAGTCACTCAGATGTTCACTCATAGTATTTTCATTCTCTGGCTCATTCGACCCCTCACCAACTATTCTGGCTTCTAAATGCTCCGGGGTAGGTATTCTCTATTCCTAGAATACCAAAGAACGTCTATAATGATTTAAAATAGGAGAGGTTTGAGGTAAGAGATTTATCATGTACCTTGATAGTTCTCTCTAAATGGTGTAGCCGTCCTTGTCAATTGTGGGCTTGTGAGAGTTCATCATTGATATTTTGCAGAAAGGCTTAATGGATGGAACTTTCAATTGAGTGATCGCTGGATAGACAAATAAGGCCAGAAAATGATGAAACATGAGTACTGGAAGGGGTTTGCCATTGTTTTGGTGATTCACCTTTAGGTTGACTGCTGCACTTATCTCTTGAAAGATCAAACTTGCGTAATCCTGAGGGCGATTAAAATACATTCCATACATGATTGTCAGTATGTTCTTACTTGCTTGATCAAGAGAGCCAATTTTACAAGTTAAGCTCTTGTTCAGAATAGATACCAAAACATTCCACATTGGTGGAAGCTTCTCCTCTTGAAATATGATATTTTTTGAAATCCTTTCGTTATAGCCCAGAAAGTTTAAGAACTCTAGCAAGCTTTCAGATGAGGGATTTGGTACCAGATCAGGATTGGGTACTTTTGTCCTTCGACTTCAATGACGGATGGTGATAAATGAAAGTTCCTGGCTATCCTCTTTCTTGTGATTGGTATTTCTATAGCTCGCTCAACATCATTTGGAATACCAAAGCTACCAGATAAAGTATCTTCATCCTTGATGAACATAGTTTGCCATACTTCTTGAACGTACATCTCAGGGACATTTGGATTTGTGAAGGTTAAGGCTCGCTTCAGGGAGAGATGTTGTAAAAATTCAATCATTACATGATACTCCATGATATAGGTATTTGGATCAAGTAGAACTTGCTCATTGTTTGGCTTTAAGGGTAAACGAATAACAGGAGCACTATCGGCAGCGGAATCTATCACTCTTTCTTCTTCATCTTGTACATTCACGTTTTCGTTCTGATTTGCCATCTGAAGATTCTGGGGTTTAAGGATTTAGAGTTGCAGGTTTGCAATTGAGGGTGACACTGAGGAACGCAGTTATAATCGAGAGATTGAAGATGGTGAAAAGTGAAAAGAGGAATTTTCTCGGGTTTATATAGTGAGATTTAAAATCGAACTCGAGTGTTTTGAATATGAAAGGGCTATATTTTACTTGGAATGGGGAACGGTTTCTCGATGCTGAGGTAAGATTTTAATCGTGCAAACATGCAAACCATCGATTAGTGATACGTGGAGGAAGGTTCCAATTGAATTTTAGGATGAGCGACGCGTGTCTGACTAGATAGGTCACTTGAGGGTTTTCTTGTTTGTTTTGGACGAGATTCAGTTCCGCTTGTTTTATTTTGAATATTCCCACCAAAAATTAATTAAAAACAATCAACTGATAAAAAAATTGTGGATCAAAAAAAGTTTTAAAAATATTTGGGTAATATTAAAATATTTAAAAATTGTGGACCAAAAGAAAGTTTTATGTCTTGTGAATAATTTTTCAGAAGAACTTTTATTGATTTAGAGACTTCTGGAAAACCTTGACGGCAAGAGTTGGTTAAGAAATAACTAATTCAAAAAAAGTTTAAGGAAAAATATATCTAGAGGACAGCTAACATCTGTTAGACTTGGTTCGAAGAATGATGATCTCTTCCCCTTGAATAATGCATGATTCTGTGCTCCCTCTTGATTTTTGCATTTAATGTTCCCCCTTAATCTATATTTGGATCATAAAATGTAAGAGCAACAAGTATCCTTTTGACGAGCAGACTCCGGGTGCCTCTTATTCACTTTGTGACAGATTTGTCACTGAGATATCCAGAGACTTCTGGGCTTCTCTGGTTTATTGAGGGTTCAGAATCTGACTAAGTAAAATAAAATAACATTAAAGACATGCTAAATAAATAATTATGCCAAAACTATAAAATACTTATAGGCTCTGTATAAATTACATGTTTAGCATGCCCAACTTGCTAATTAGAAAATTGAATCTTTTCTCATCCAGAGCTTTAGTGAATAAATCAGCAAGTTGGTAATCACTGCAGACAAAATACATTTCAAGTTGTCCCTTTCTCCACATGATCCTTTATAAAATGATACCTGACATCGAGTGCATCACAGAATTCTCTGTAATGGCTATTGTACTTTCTGAGTCAGAAAGGATGGGAATTTTGTCATATACTAGACCATAGTCTCTGAGTAGGGTCTTCATCCAGATTACTTGTGAGCAGCAACATATTCTGCTTCTGATGTGGAAGTTGACACACAGTTTTGCTTTTTGGATGTCCAACTTATCAGTCTATTTCCCAGAAGTTGACAGCTACCAGAGGTACTTTTTTTTGTCTAACTTGCATCCTGCATAATCAGAGTCAGTATATGCAATTAAATCAAAGCCATAATTTTTAGGATACCAGAGGCCCAAAGAGGGTGTCCCTTTTAAGTATCTAAAAATTCTTTTCACAGCTGCAAGATGAGACTCTTTTGGATTGGCTTGATACCTTGCACAGAGGCATGTGGCAAACATTATATCTGGTCTACTGGCTGTTAAATATAGAAGAGATCCAATCATACCTCTGTAGTTCGTAACATCAACTGATTTCCCAAAAGTGTCAGAATCAAGTCTTGTGCTAGGAGAGATTGGAGTTTTCACAGTAGTGGAATTATGAAGTTTGAATTTCCTTAACATGTCAGAAACATACTTGGCTTGGTTTATAAAAAATGTCAGAAGTAGTTTGTTTGACTTGAAGCCCTAGGAAAGACGTTAATTCTCCCATCATGCTCATCTCAAATTCACTTTCCATTAGTTTTGAAAATATTTCAACTTCTGCTTTATCAGTTGAACCAAATATAATGTCATCCACATAGATTTGAACAACAGTTAACATACATTTGCCTCTTTTGATGAACAAAGTAGTATCTATTTTACCTTTTTCATACAAATGATCAATTAGAAACTTTGATAGTCGTTCATACCATGCTCCCGGAGCTTGCTTTAAGCTATATAGAGCTTTGTCCTGAAGGTAGACATTTTTTCCCACATATTGATCTCTCCACAAACTAAGGAGAGGTCAAAATGTGGGAAAAAAAAGAAGTTTCTAAAGCAGGTCCCCATGTGCAGGGACCAAATTTGTAAATTGTTTCAGATCTGGATGCCTTGCATCTTCAAATCCAGGAGTTGTAGAACATACATTTCTTTTTTGAGTTTACCATTCAGAAATGCACATTTAACATCCATCTGTTATACCTTGAAACCTTTGTATGCAGAGAAGGCCAGAAAGAGTCTAAGTGCTTCTAGTCTTGCTACTGGAGCAAAGGTTTCATCATGATCAATGCGCTCTTCTTGACAATATCTCTTACCCACTAGTCTTGCTTTGTTTCTAACGACGATCCCATCTTCATCTTTTTTGTTTCTGAACACCCATTTTGTACCAATTGCAACTTTGTCTTTAGGCAGAGTGACTAATTTCCATACCTTGTTTCTGTCAAACTGGAGAAGTTCTTCTTGCATTGCATCCACCCAGCTAAGTTCTTGCAGAGCTTCATGAACTCTCTTTGGCTCTATCATGCTTAAGAAATTTACAAAAAAAGGTTCATTTGCAGTTGCGGATCTAGTTTTGACTCCTTCAGATGGAATGATTAAATTTGGATTGTGAGATTTTGTCCACCTTTTCATTCTTGTTTGGGGAATTTGCTGGGCTTGAATTTTTGTATCCAAAAGCTCTTCTTCTGGGATTTGGACAACTTATGGTTCTAGAGTTGAGCCAAGAGTCTCCTCCTCAAATGAAGGCACAGAGGACTTCTGGAATGTTCAACATTGAATTATTGGGTATCCTTTCTGATGATGTTTCTTCTCCCAGAAAATCATCAAATAATGCGTCAATCTCGGATTCTCTAGAGCATGAAAGATAGTCAGAGGTAACATTATTAAGCTCTCTGAATTTGAATAATCAGAAGTCAATTGAGTTTGATCATCGAAGTCTATGTTAATGCTTTCCATTACAGTCTTGGTTCTTAAATTAAAAACCCTGAAGGCTTTTGAATTTAAGGAGTAACCCAAGAATTTAGCTTCATCAGACTTCTTGTCAAACTTTCCAAGCTTCTCTCGATCGTTTAGAATAAAGCACCTGCAGCCAAAGATGTGGAAAATTTAACTGAGGGTATTCTTTTATTTAGCAGCTCATAAGAGGTTTTAAAATGCCTCTTAATTATTATAGATCGATTTTGAGTAAAACACGTTGTGCCTATAGCTTCAGCCCGAAAGTTGGTGGGTAGTCCACATGCTGCAAGCATTGTTCTTGCTGCTTCGACTAAAGTGAGATTTCTTCTTTGTACCACACCATTTTGTTGAGGAGTGCGTATAACAGAGAAGTTCTGAGTTGGTAAGAAATTCATCAAGTTTGACATTCTTGAATTCAGTACCATTGTCACTTCTAAGTTGTTGTATCCTCTGTTGCAGAAGTACTTGTATCCTTGTCATCATGTTCCTCAATACTATTGGAACTTCTGACTTCTGACGCACAAAAGCAAGCCATGTGTACCTGGAAAATCCATCTATTAGCACGAGTATGTACTTTTTTCCAGAAAGGCTCTGAATTGCAATGGGACCACAGAGGTCAACATGAAGCATTTGCAGAGGCCTTGTACACGAATGATCACTTTTTGTTTTATGGGAAATTCTTTTTATTTTTCCTATCTCACAAGCAGGCCAGAGGTGATCCTTCTGGAAGTGTACCTCTAGGAGGCCTTTAACAAGATTATTTTTTACAAGTAGTTCAAGATTTTGAAAATTTAAATGAGAAAACTTATGATGCCAGAGCCAAGCTACTTCAGTCTTCTTTGAGATGAGACAGAGCGTTTCTTTACCATCCTTAGAAGTGAAGTTCATCATGTATAGATTACCTTTTCTGTTAGCTCTCCAAAGTTCTTAACCTGCTTTAGAAAATAAGTAACAATGTTTTTCATCGAATACAACTAACATTTTAGAGTCACACAGTTGACTTATGGTTAGAAGATTTTGTTTCAGTCCAGAAACATGTGCTACTTTGGATAAGGTAACATTACCTTCTTGAAGAGTACTGTAGCCTTTTATTTGACCCTTACCATCATCACCGAACGTTACTACTCCACCAGATTTATCTTTAAACTTGGAGAGTAAGTTCCTTGTTCCAGTCATGTGCCTCAAGCATCTAGAGTCAAGATACCAGAGGTGCTAACGCTATTTCTGCAAAGAAGATCAGAGAGATTTAGGTACCCATTTCATAATGGGTCCTTTGGTGTTAGGTTTGTACTTCTGATTTGATTTTTTTTTTAGTAGAAGAATTCACGGGTTTTCCAGAGACTTCTGGTTTGCCTGGTTTGTTTGAACCATTTCTTTTATTCTAATTTTTGAAAGAATGATTAAGATTGTCAGAAAAATAACCAGAAGGTCGTGAGAAGAATTGTTTAAGTTTAAAGAATAAAGAGAAGCATTCAGAGTTCTGAAACATAAAAGAATTCATTGAATTTTCATTGCTGGAATGATAATTACAATATTTCTTATTGTTGTCTATTCTAGCATCAGTTGTTCTATTGAACTTCTTATCTAACCTAGACTTATGCTTCGGAACGTTTGAACTCTTTTATGTAGGTTTCTTCTTGGGAGACTTCTCTGGAACTCTTGATTTTACTGAAACTGAAGGAACATAAGAATTATATTTCCATTTTGCTTTTTGCTCTTGAGTAAACTTATTTGGCTGGGATTTCATATTTTGTTGCATAAAATTTGTATTTATTTTTGAGATTTGCCTCTTTCTCAAGTTCCAGACATGACTTCGCTTGTAGACACATCCCAAGGAAGTCCGGATGAATAGGAACCTCTTTTCTCTGTCCATTTGGATGTTTTAAAACATTTGGACCAGCTACCCTTACCTCTGTAGGTTCATTTGTATACATGAAACAAGCATTGCTGTCTTTCATACAAGATGAAACATTTACATAAGTAGGAGGCAAACTGTTTTCAAAAATAGATAGTGATTTATCTAAAATTTTAAAGAAATCATCATCATTTTGATCGCTGTTTTCCCAAGGATATATAACACCATCATCGTTTTCAATTTCTTGAGTGAGGTTTAAGTCAATGAAGGAACAGGAAGCTATCTCTGGATGGTTTTCAGAAAGGTGTTTTTCAAGTTTTATTTCTGGTGTAAAGCATTCATCCAGAGTTTTAAGAAGATCGTTCTCAAAATTGAGTCTTAGTTCTTCTACTGCCTGTATGGGAGTGAACAAATCAGCTTCTGGATTTAAAGTTAAATAAGTGAATGAACAAAAATTAAAAATATCTCCCTTCTTCTGGACAAGTTTAAGATCAACTTGACTTGCCTTTCAAGAAGAATATTTTATATTTTTGTATTTTAGTTTTCTAACTCGATATTCATTCTCATATTTTGATTTTTTAAAAACTGATTGTTCATGTAGAATTGGAAAGACAGGTTTCTGTTCTTAGCCCACACAGAAGACAGAGTCGAGAGTTGATCTCTTTTTACACGTATATGGATCCAGATCCTCGAAACCGAGACATGTTTTCCCTACTTGTGCCTTTATATTATCATGCACCTTCTGAGAGCATCAAGATAATTTTTAATCAAGAGCTCTATCTTTTGAAGTTCAACATGCAGATATTCCTTTTCCTTCTGAAAATAATTTTAAAGTGCTACAGAATTTAATCTGTCACTTCCCTTATCTTTTATCTCTTTGTCCTTATCTTCTAGAAGTTTAGCAAGATTTTTAATTTCTTCTTTGTTGATTTTTGAAATTTTAAAATCTTCTCATTTTCAACAGAAAGTTCCAGTTTCTCTTCAATCAGAATTTCCATTTCCCTTTTGAAAATATCTCTTTATTTTTGTGTAATAGAAGATGATTGTTCAATATTCTTTCTCAATTTCTTTTCAATGAGAAGCTTCTGTTTCAGATTTTCAAAATTAACAGTTAGTTCTAAAATAGTTTGTTCAAGTTCAGAAGTGTCAGATATAGTGCAAACCGGAGTTTCAGAAGGTTGATCCTCTGAATCAGTTGTCATAGTCATTCCACAGAACATGGCTTCATCTCCACTTGACTGATCTTCTAGCCATTTTTCTTTCTCTGCATAATTGGCTCATTCTGTCTTGTTGTACTTCTACTTGTTTTTGTAGTATTGCTTATCTTTGACAAGAACACTTTTGCAGTCTTTGGAGTAATGACCTAGCTTCCCGCATCTGTAGCATACATCCTTCTTCTTCTTTAACTCTTCCTCCTTCTTCTCAGCCTCTGATTTCGCAGTGCTCTGTATTTTTCCTGCCTTGGTGCATATGTTTGAGTGGGGAGTTCACTTTTGTTTTCAAATCTTCTGTTGCATTGAAATGAAGGATTACCAAACTTTCTTGTAAATTGTTTGGTAATAAGAGCCAAGGATTCAGCAAAAGAGTTGATCTCATCATCTTCTGAATCAGACATAGTTTCTGGGTCGGTCTCTGAGATTTGTGCTTTGCTCTTCCCTTTCTTCTCTTTTTCTTTACTCCTTCTGCCTGACCCTCTAGATTCAGAAATGAGGGCCAGAGATCCGCCAACACTTGCCTTCTTCTGTTGTACTTCCCTCTCATGTGCTTGAAGAGTACCAAACACATTATCCAGAGTCAACATCTCCAGATCCTGATTTGCTTGAAGAGACATTGAGATATTTTGACCACTCTAGATTCAGACGTTTGAGAAATAAAACATTATTATCCTTCTTGGATCGAATAATGTCACATTTCTTGCAAAAATTTATCAAAGTGTTGAATCTGTGGTAGGTCTGTTCCAGAGTCTCTTCTGGAAATGCTTGAAAACTGTTGTACTCGTTTAGAGCTTGAGCTCTTCTATTCTTCTTCATCTTAGCACCTCCTTCTAACTGATTGGCAAGTTGATCCCATAATTCTTTAGCAGTTCACAAGATTCAAGGGATTGAAAGATCTCATTTGGAATAGCCATTATCAGTAGACGTTTTGCCTTATTGGCAACTTCAACTTTTGCCTTATCTTCTTCATTCCAACTTCCTATTTCTTTGGGAACTTGACGAGCAGGAATTTCTTCAGTAGTGGTTGTAGCAAGTACTCTTGGAATAGTAGTCATGGGTACAAATGGACCGTTCAACACCATGGAATATAGATCTATATCTAATCTTTCATAGAAATTGATGATCCGAATTTTCCATTGAGGATATTCATCTCGGATTAGTGTAGTTGGTTTAGTTAAGGATCCGGAGGTGTACATGGCATTCAAATTCTGATTCGCCATTTCAGAGAAAGAGAATCTGAATTTTGCAGGAAAAACGTTTGAAATTTAGAATAATTAAACTTCACAGGAATCGAAACGAAGTGAGTAGCTTACGAATTTCAGAATTAAACTTGTATTACCACTGATTTTGAGAAAATTGTACGAGAACAACAAAATCTCATAAAACAGGGTAGAATAAAGAACAGTAGTTTAAGCACTGAAATTAAATTATAGTAGAGTAGGGATTTCTCCAAATTGGAAGAGATCGAATAATCAATAGATTGATTATAGGCTCCGGTACCAATTGTTAGAACCTAGATCCCTTTAATTTCTCTAAAACAGTAGATTAACAAGAAAATAAAAGTCATAAGCGGAAGCAATGTAATCTACTATTTAACTAGAACAATAAGCAATCAACAATAAGAACAACATGAAAATCGAATGGTAATTGTATTGAATACCAACACCGATGATTACAATACGTAAGAACAATGAGCACAATTCTCTCAAATGATCGACACTGAATACAGTGAAGACTAGCTCTATTTATACTATTACATTTCAAAAGTCAATGAGCTAGCCTATCAAGAAATGACACGTCACTTGTACTTCTAACAGAATCAGTTGCCTACAAGAAATGTGACATGCCACGTCACTTGAAGCACGTGTGATGCGTCAGCTGGAATCCAGAGGATCTTAAAATAGCAGTAGAGGTGGAGCTTTGGGGATACGTTTCTTAGAAATAGCAGTAGAGTTTGTAGTCTCAGGGTCTGTTAGGAATAAGTGGTTCATTTTCTATATAGTAAGGGATCTTAGGATCTGAACCCTCTAGAAATAGAGTCATTCTTTCCTTCCAGACAATGAAATTATCTTTGTTAAACTTCGGAGATTTTGCTAAATATCCATTATCATTATAGTTTGTATTAGGATTAGGCATTTTAAAAACATCAAGATATTAGTTTGTAAAGCAAAGAAAGCAATAAACACTGTTCTAAAACCACTTCTTGGTCCCTAAGGATTTCACAAGAGTGTATAAGTGTTAATATAGTCTGTAGAACGGGGGATGAATACAAACACAACTTTTTAAGTTTTAAATAAGTTAATTATTAATAAAAAAATTACAGATTGTAAGCGGAATAAGAACAAATATAAATACATATTCTATTACAATCTAGGAATCACTAAGAGTTTGATGCAAAAGATAAGGATAAGAAATAATCAGAGGTTTTTAGGAGGAAGACAAGTTTGCATGAAGATGAAGAAGATGTTCTTCATCTATTTATACCCAATGCATTAAATGCAATTCAGAAGGTACATGCCATGTGCCAAGCTTCCATCGGAGGCATGTCTTTTGTTCATAAAGCAACCATACTTTTAGTCGAATATTAACAGTGACCCTATCAGAGTTGGTAAGCACGACGGAGGAAATAAAGTAACTCCGTACGTACTATCTGACATAGGTATGGGGAGGTTGACTTTTGTGCATCGAGGATAAGACAAACTTTAATCTTGTTGAGTACGCTTTATTTTGATCATTGATAGGGCTCAAGGAGGATCCCTTCAGGTATCACTAAAGCATACACTTTATGTAGACAATCTTTGCTATCACTGAACTGCTTTAGATCACGAGTTGATTGTCTCTATCTTTAACTCAGTCTTTAACATTCGCTAAAGGTTCCTTTGTGTGAATGTTGTCTTCAGGTCTTCTAGAATAGATATTATCCCTGATGGTTTCAGCGATCACTGAGTGCAATTAGTGTTTGCATTCGCTGAACCTAGAAATTATCTAATACTAAGAATTTTACTAAGTATGGAGAAATCATAATCAAATCACTGAAGGAGCTTGGATCAACACATACCTAAACTTGTGTTTTTCAAAACATCAAGAAATCTTCAAATTCTTCCAGATTTGTTGTTTAGATCTTCATTGTTTTCATTTTGAGCGTCTCATCTTCTCTATAGAAGCAAAACTCGAACGGAATTTCTGTGGAATTCCTATCGATTTTCGATGGATAACAATCCATCTTTCTCGCTTTCGCTTCTAATCTAAAGGCCAAAGAGTACTCTTGCGCTACTACGCATCAAAGATTCACACAAAACCAAGCTTGGATGGAACTCTGTTGATCCATCTGAATCACACCCTTGTTGATCTAATGGCCAAGATCACCGATTTCTGCCTTGATACCAATTGTTAATCCTAGATATGATCAAGTAACAATGTAATTAACATTATAGATCAAGAACACTATATGAATACATCATCTGTCGATTGATTTTGTTGAGAGAGAAAGTAACATGAGAGTAATGGACTTTTTTTTCTATCTACCTAATCAATTAAATTTCAAATGACACATAATTAAGATTAAGTCAACAAAAACTGACAAACCCATACTCGTGTTCTTTTGTGTTCTTCAATACTTCAAGAAATCTTCCAATTCTTCAAGATTTGTTGTTCTGATTTCATCATATGACCGATTTATGCTCTAATACCAATTGTTAATTCTGGATATGATCAAGTAATAATGTAATTAACAATATAAATCAAGAACACAATATGAATTCATCATCTATATATTAACATAAGAGTGATGACTTTTTTCATAAATTTCCATCAACTGTCATATGTTATATTGAGAGAAAATTGTTTACACATTTCTAAACACACATTTAAGCAATAAATTATGAAAGCAATGTTAAAGTAAAAGTCAACGTACGCCTTTAAATACTAGGGAAAGTCATGTGTTGACTTCTCAAGGTATTATACATTAAGCACAATAAAACTTGAATACAATATTTAGACCTAACTCCCCCTTTGGATTCAAGTCGTCTTCTCCTTTCTCTTAAAAAAAAGTAGGTCCCAAATCTTATACTAGAGTTCTAAAATCCAGTATGTTTTGAATATTTTCAACAACTCTAACAATCAGCTCTCTGTCATTCTTGTTCATCTTCTCCTTCTCCATATCATCAACAGCTAGCTTTAAGTTCAACTTTTGTCAGATACGTTTTAACGTACTATCAGAATAGTTTTCTGTCTCCTTGAGCCTCAGAAAACATTTCTTTAAAGTAGCATTCTAATAAACAATATCGAACTCTGGAATTTCAAGAATCATGTAGGCTGGAAGGTTTTCAATGTCAGGCAGGCTTTGATGTGGCTAATGTAAGTTGACTCTCTTCTAATTAATTTCACTCCCAATATGAAAGTCAATTACGTAGGAGTACTTGACTTGTCTTTTCATGAACCTCTTGATTGTATTCAATGATGTTATTACATCCTGATGCCTGTTTGTTCTTCCTCTAAACCCATGATACAAGAATTCAATGCCATCTAACTCCAGTTTAATAAAAATTGGCTTCAGAAAACATCCATTCTTTCCTGTCTTGTCAAACAACTTTGAATACTGGAAAACACAAGACTGTAAAACTTCTTTGTATAAACTTACTTGATTAAAACTATCCTCTTCTTTGTATTCACATATCTTCAACATGTACATATATTCAACAATTTGATCCTTCTTCAACATGTACATATCTTCTTTGTATAAACTTATTTGATTAAAACTATCCTCTTCTTCCTCTCTTCATCTTCTAAGAACAAAACTTTGATCACTGTATTCTCCCAACTTACAACTTGAGACTAGAGTCATGTGCTTTAAAACTATTTAAACTTATGCTTTAAAACTATTGAAATTATTCACGGTGGCCGCATTCGTTTCACCTTCAACAAATCGTCTTAGCAAACCAAGAAAATCAACATCGTTAGAATTTAGGTCAGAAGCTTAAGATAATAGCTTTGCGTATATTAATGACTTCAATTCAATATTTGACAAGTCTTAGGAGAGTTTTGGCTGTGGTGGAGGTGGTGGTGGTGATGGAATCGGAAACAATTGATTTTCCCTTATACATTCTCTTAAGGGAGTCGAACTGATTAACGAAATTCTTCACAACCTCTAAAGCACTGTCCATGTATTCTTGAGTAACAAAGTGGGGACATCTAATGCCTAGATCACGAAGATTACCAGTTGTGATAACAGTTGAGTCAATTGTGTGGCCTACGTTCAGAGATGGCATAATGTTAACTCTAGTAGGACTTCCACCCGGTCCTCGTAGAAAACCTGTACAAGGCTCCACTCTGGGTGTTCCGGCAATGTTACTAAGACATGCGGTATAAATCCCTCGTTGTGTCCCTAGAAGTGTATGATTAGGCTCTAGACTCACTAGTGCATCGAAAGAAGTAGGTGACATGATCAGATGTTGACCTGGTTCATTTTCAAGACTCTCCAAATAAGAACTTGATAGTGCATGCACAATATCTTCGTGTACAAGTGAAACAAACATTTGTTGAGAGATGCCTAAGTGGTTAGGGGGGTTGTGCTTGCACCAATAGGTCCATAGTGACTGTTTCGATATTTGATCCTAACACATGAGATCCGATAGTGGATGTGGCTACATGGCTAAGTGTAACAGTTTGGTAAGCACCATCCTTTTCTTTTAGTCATGTGTCACACTCAAAATGTTCTTTCATGTGAACCCCTTACAACCCAAATCAGCACTCCTCTCTTGCATATAAATACAAGAAAACACAAACAACACAATGATTTAACATGGTTGTGCCATCGTTAAATACTATACATCCATAAGGGAGATACAACGTTTAAAATGAAGATCAAATGGATGAACAAATACAATAAGTGTTACCTTCCACAATCATCCTATAATATGAAGCCTAAACCGTTCACAATATCACACAAAATCTGCAAAAACTGTTAAGGATGAATTAACTTGCAAGAAGTAACAAAAACCCTACCCAAAAGAGATTTAAAACCCGTTAGGACCTTTGCACGACTTCATATGTGACCCTAGGTCGTGTGTGAAGTCACAAGTAGCAAAAATGATGTGACCTTAAACCCTTACGTGAAGAATCAACACCAAAAAATGTAGGCCAACAGAAATTCATGCGACTTGGCTGTAACCCCCAGTCGCACGGTCCTATGGAGTAAAAGGGTGAGGTATATCACATTTCCAACACTTCACATCGTTACAAACACCACGCATCATAATGAATGCACAAAAGCCAAAATCCACCCAAAAGGTAGACAACACAAAGACCTGAAACTCAATAAGCTTCGACAATGCCATCAATCGCCAGCACCTCCGTCAATAAATAAAATGCCATTCGAATCTTCATTATCATTAATACATTCCCAAAGATCTAAATGCACAAAAAAGTGCCTCTCCCACCCAAATACCTTATGGCTTTAACATTTGAGGAGTTGAATGATTTTTAAGCAATGCTTGAACTTCGTAGCTCCTAACAACATCATGAACATATATTTCTTTAGTGAAACAATATTTTCCTCACGCATCGTCACTAGAAAATATTCTTTTAACGTGTATGTGGTGTTTGCATTCCCAAAGCTCTACTTTTACCAAGGTGAATTGTATATTGGTTATCACAATTCCCTATTACCATCTTTTAGTCGAAACTAAAATCAATCAATAACTCCTATAAATTCGCGACCTCTTTCATTGCTTCTTACGCTGTAACCAACTCTACTTCAAAATTGTTATCCAAATAATGGTTACCCATTACACACTGAAAACGTAGACCGGGGGTTGAGTTAACACGATCTTTGTCACCAGCATAGTCGGAGACTAAAGAATTATCAAAAAGAGAACAAGACACAAGAATAAGTCATATGATTATTCTAGAAATAAATACAATATAGGGACGATGGAGGCTGTTATTCGCTAACATAAAAAAGGAAGAATATTCCGTGATATTGGTAAACAAAATAGTATTGAAGGAGGAACAAATCAGTAATGAAATATACGATTGATGGTTCATCTTTTTCTAGTGTTGTGGCAATCCTTGTCCATGATCTAGATGACCTGATAGTCTATATCATCACTTTTGCATAGATTACTCATTTAAACATGTCCCCTAAACATGAATTGCGGGTTCGATAGACAAAGATTTGTTAAACATAGCAGTTGTCCATTTTGATGTAGGTATGTTCCTTATTTCAATATTTTTTCTTTGGACTTTTTCGCATGCAAAATTCAACAACTTCATTGTGTTTCATATGTCCATGAAATACAAGATTAGAAGTTGATTGTCAAGCACCAGCGTTATCACACCAAAAAAAAACAGGTATATTACATTGCCTTCACAT
The DNA here is from genome assembly GCA_036898165.1 of Silybum marianum. NCBI lineage: Eukaryota > Viridiplantae > Streptophyta > Magnoliopsida > Asterales > Asteraceae > Silybum > Silybum marianum. Next base: position 3,770,717 of record CM072540.1, on the reverse strand, counting down.
ACATAAGGATTGTACATAACCAGCTAACTTCGGCAAGACCTTTGTATTCTCCTTTAGTACAAGAACATGCAGAGATTTTTGTTTCCTTGAATAGCAACAAATTTTCTACAAAGTAAACTAAGTATACAGTGGTGGACCTTCAATCATTAATAGAGCTAGCCAAATGAAAGTCACATTAACCTTCTAATCATGGGCTTATAGAAAATTTTGTTACCAATTGTTCCTACTAAATAACATATTACAAGATTTCTGATGTTCTTGAGTTGGATCATATAGCTATTGGCTTAGTTTATTGACTGGATAAGAAATATCGGGTTTGCTCAAGGTAAGGTATAGAAATCAACACTCACACTTCGATATAGTGTAACATTTTTAAAAGGAGGGTTGTCGTTAAGTTCAACAGTGTTAACTTGACACATAGGTGTGCGACACGACTTAGAATTTTGCATATTAGTTCTGGTTTGAATTGAGCATGATCTAGAAGTGTTTTAACAACTAAACCCTCTTATAAAACATATAACTCTTCTACTTTCACTTCACTAAATCCACTCAATAATGAAATTCAAATTCATAAAGGAAATGGTTTTACCTATTGCAAAAATGTAGAAAATAATAAAGATGATGATAGATTAAAGCTCCCCTTTCTCTTCTTTCATTATCTAATTTGAATGTCTTCCTAAAGCTCAACATTCTTCATGCTACCTTCAAAAACCTTGTTGTCCAGAATTTAAAATCCACTAAGAATGCTTCCCTTGTTTGATTTGGCAACAGATTTGAGGCTTAAAATTTGAGTCAAACATAGTTCTTAAGGGCTCTAGGGCTTGGACCTATTTGGGGAAGAAAGTGATGAATAAACACACAACACCTACTTTTATATGTTTCAAATGAGAGGATAGATAAATGAATTTCCTCTTTTTATAGCACCACTCATAGTCCAACTAATATATCAAATTATAATAGTAATTAGGCTTAAATCTATCCAACATAAATTTCTTCTAACTTATAAAAGTTTTAGAATTAAAACCCCAAGTTTGAACGACATTAGTCCATCCATTCATTGAATTTTACTTTTGATTTTTAGCCAATTGTCTTTTCAATTAAATTTCTACTTGAAATTACCCTTATACAAGTAAATTGCCTAAACAAAGCTCAAATAATCAACCATTAGTTATTAAAATAACACGAACCTTGGGTTGGTAATTCATCAAACAACTACAAACCCCATGATTTGTAACTTAAAGAAGTCATATAGATCAAATGATATATTTTTCCAAACATATACCCAAAATATTTGCACTACTGCTCAAAAGGCTAATCAAACAACTCATTAAGTGTGTAAAACTCCACGAAATTAGGTAGACACCAAAAGGAGGACGTTTTTCACACGTACAACATTATTAGAAATTAACTTCAAACTCACTAACCAAGATTCCAGAACCAAAACACTAGCTTCCCAAGAACCCTTGAGATATAGAAGCGTAAGCTTTAAATCATCTCAACCACATTCCAACACTAGAAAAAAACCAAATACTAGCATAAGCTTTAAATCCACAAAGAATCCACAAAATAGAGCTCACAAGACTCGAAGAACTTACGTTTTCCAAAACTTGAGTTCTCCAAACCAAATCTATAAAATAAAGACTTAATCCAATGAATACAAGGTTCATCTTGCTCCCAAAAAAGATCTAAAAGCCCAAGATATACCTGAATATCAGACCCAACACAAGGAGGTTGAAGGAGGAGAGGTGAAAGTGAGATCCAACCCATTAATTTCTCAAAAAACTTACAAAACACCAAATCCTCACCTTAAAGGGCTCCAAAAACATATTTTAGTTTCAAAAACTCCCCAAAATGGTTGGAGGAAGAAGGTTGTGGAATAAATGTTCAACCTTAGCAAAATCGAGATTAAAAATGCACGGAGGTCTTCCTACTTCCTTGGTTCCGAGGTTAGATCATGGGCCAGGTTGCGCGTGTTTTTGTATTGTCGTGTGGTGTTCCAACCACTTCCTGACCATTTTCCCACCGTTTCTAGACTGTCTAGACTGTTTGTCGATCATTTCTCGATTGTTTAATTACCCACCTTTTATATTTATAATAATCACAATGAAATTATGGGTGTTAGACATATTTAATATATAAACACATATTTTAAAATCTGATAAATTAAAGTCGCTTGAAAGCATAAAAGAATCGAACATCATATACGATTGGTGTTACAACTATTTCAAACCATTTAATTACATGTGTAGCATGCATACCCAATCGACCTTCCCTAACACTTATAAACCTTGCGATTACTCCATGTGTATTTTTTCCTTCAACCCACCATGTAGGAAGGAGGTCTTCATTTAGTTTTTCTAAATCAATATCTTGGGTGGCAACAATCCGCAACAAACAAGAATATATATGTATCTTACCATCGGGGAAACCTCTCATCATATTCAATCTCCTTCGATTGTGAAAACCTCTTGGCTACGAGTCTTGGCCTTGTATCGCTCATTATCCTCGATTTTGAAAACTCATCTATAGTTGATATCACAATTCTTCTTCGATTGTGTTACCAAAGACAAAGTTTAGTTGTTCCCCAACGATTGTATCTCTAGAACCATGGCTCTAAAGCATGACTCAAATGCCATGATAACATCTTAATCGTCATATTGATCCTTAAAAGCGAAACATGATGCATAATCAGATTGTTCAATTTAGCTTAAGCTCGCATTCAAAGAATCCCTATATCTCGAAGAAGCATTTCAACGCGTCGACTCCTCTAAGCTTCATTATTGCCACATACTTCAACATCAATGGCTCCACCTTGATTTAAACACTTATACATATTTACAATTTCAACGTAAGGTTAGGAGATGGAAAAAGTGAACCACTGTCTTCCCAAATAATTTTACAACGATTGACTTTTCAATTACCCGTATAGGTTGGGAGGTAAGAGGTGGAATGGTAGAGAGGCACCCAACAATAATCAGCTCCTTAACACGATTAGGAGTTAGGATCTCGAGATTCACAACATCCTCAGTATTAAAGCATCTCCAAGAGATTCTCTAAAATTTCTCCAAAATGGAGAAACAAAAGTTCAAAAATCTCCAAAAAACAATTACACTCATCTCCAACAAATTCTCCATTTTGGAGAACCAAACATTGATTATAATATTAAAATATTGCAATCATCTATTAAAAATTTATTTATCTTTCTAAATATTTATTTTTAAAGATTTATATTGGTGGTTTCATTTGATAATCATTTTTGGAGTTATCTCCATATTTGGAGAAAAACATCTTCTCTCTCATACTTTCTCCATTTTGGAGATAGTTTTGAGGAATCTATTGGAGCAAAATGTTAGTTCAAAATTCCTATTTTCTCCGTTTCCCTCATTTTAAGGAAGTTATTGGAGATGCTCTCAGTAGCCTCAAGAAATGTGACTCAATAAATACCTTCTGATCGAAAAAGCCAAGCAAGAGACTCTAATTAACAAAAAGCTCCAACTTATTGTTCACCTTCTGGTGAGCATAGGCATACGTACCAAAAATGCGAAAATAACTTAAGCATAAATTCTTTTTTCTCTCCACATCTCTTCAGAAATTTTCCTAGCAAACTATCCTATCCACTTTGTGTGTTAGCGTGTATAGAGGCCCAAGCCCATGGGCTCAATTATATTAGTTTCCATAATTATACGTTGTATATATTCTTTGTAATATGTCAGATTAGGTTGCATTATTCAGTTCTACCTTTCATATACAGTATGTGTAATTCTCTAAATTAGTTTAATACAAGAAAGCTTTCAGCATAGATCGTCTTATTCAATCATCTGGTTCTCAATTCTAACTTGGTATCAGAGCAATAGGTTTGTTTCTCATACATCTCTATTCATCAATTTTATTTGTCTGCTTGTTTTTCATTGCCGCACCCAAACCCTAATCGTTGTCGTATCAATCAGATTCAAACATCAATTCCAATATTAAAATCGACTTTCACATCGGTTTTATTATTAGATTTCTTTATCGAATTGTTGATTGATTTTGATTGAATTAAACCCATAACTTGTTCTTGATCGGAAAATACATAATCCGATCATTTATATTGAATTATCTTAATCGTTCCCTGTTCCGGTACACATTAATCCGATAGTCACAATCCGATAGCCACAATTCGATAATCTGATGTCATTATCGGATCAATCAACAATCCGAAACCAAATCCCTGTTGTCATTAATCCGATAATCTGCTTCCACACCAAATCCAATCAATCAACTGTTCTGATACCAAATTTGCTGCCATTAATCCGATTCCAACTTCGATCCCCACCTGTCACTATCGGATTTTCTTACTAAATTCGATCACAATTTCAATCCCTACCAATTCAATACAATCCGATACCCAGCACCATAATCCCCTTCTGTTTAATCCATTCGATATCATCAACCAAATCCGATGGCTCATCTCTCAAATCACTCCAATCCCATTTCAGTTGTTTTCAATGGAAACAACTATATCTTATGGCATCATCATATGACAATTCCTCTTAAATCACATGGATTATACACTTATGTCACTGGCACCTCCATACTTCCGAAACAAGTCACGAATGAAAGTGCGGTTGATTTCTTAAAACGCATGAATGAATGGGATATCAACAATGCTCGTATTATGGGATTCATTAACGCTTCCTGAGATTAATCAGCAGTTTCTTGGCTACACTACTGCCAAGGGTCTCTGGGATTTCCTTGCCAACCGATATACCTCTACTGATTTATCTCACAAGTGCCAGTTGTTGACAACTTTTCAGAACAAATTTGAGTTGCCTAATCAGTCCATTAACTCATATGTCTCAGAAATCAACAAGACCATCTGAGCCTTGGAGCATCTCAGATCTTTGATGACACTGCTAGAAAGTTTACTGCTTACTTCAGTCAGCTTCATCTCATCACTATACTTATGGGTCTCACTGATAAGTTTGAGAACATCCGTGGCTCCCTTCTTCACAGACATCCTCTTCCCACTCTTGAAGAAGCAATCACTGAACTACTGAGTGAAGAAACCCGTCTGCAACTGCGCTCACCAGTTCCTACGGATATTATGCTCTACACTCCTCACCTAGGAAAACCAAAAGGTAAATGGAACAATAACGTGCAGTTCAAACCTGTCAATAACATGCAGTTCAAAAGCCCAGTAAAACCAAACAACAATGAATGCACATTTTGTCGCTTTACCTCTCATCTTCTTCTTGAGTGCCACATTCGCAAGTGCCGCTGGTGTGGCATTACTCATCCTCGACACTATGCGGCTGACTGTCCACAGAATCCTAGAAGCCCCAACAATCAACGCCGAACTCAACCTAGTGTGGGATCAGTTTTTCAAGATGCTTATGTACCTGAATCTTCATCACCTGATCTAATGGAACTTATGTGTCGAAATCAAGAGCTTATGGAATAACTCATGATAGGTTCTATGGGTATAAACTCTCAGCACTCGTCTACTTCAGGTAACTTGTGGCTTTTTTATTCAGGTTGTTGTAATCACATGACGCCTTGTACAGATGGGTTTGTTTCCAAACAAACCTCTCAGACCTTTTCATCAGTCCGAACAACTGACCACACTAGGTTACCAGTATCTTTCAGTGGAAATTTCTCCACTACTCATATACAATTGCCTGATGTGTTAGAAGTTCCTAAATTATCTATAAGTTTAATTTCCATTACCCAACTTATGGAATCTAGTCTGATGATTTTTTCGTCATTCTGGTTGTATTGTGCAGGATCCAAAGGCCAAGCAGATCCTTGGACTCGGCCGTAGTAGAGTTGGTCGGATAGTTGAAGTCACTCATCTTCGTCTTCCCTTACAATCGCCAAATTTTGTTGCTTCCATCTCCAGCGCTCCCTCTTTTGAACTATGGCATGCTCGGCCAGGACACTTATCATTAGCTAGAATAAAATTGTTAGCCAATTCAGGATTATTAGGAAACACTTCTTCTGAAAATGTTTCTTGCTTATCATGTAAACTTGGCAAACATCATGCTTTACCTTTTGAACTGAATGAATTTCAATCTACTTCTTCGTTTGATCTTGTTCATTCTGATCTATGGGGACCAGCACCACATCCATCCATGGGTGGTGCTCGGTACTTTGTTATTTTTATTGATTATCATACTCGCTTCACATGGATATATCTCATGAAACATCGTTCTAAATTACCCCAAATCTATATCACATTTGCACGCATGATTCAAAATCCAATTCTCCAAACCTATAAAGGTTCTTCGTGTAGATAATGCTATGGAATACAAAGAGTCTTCTCTCCTTGCTTTCCTACAATCTCAAGGTACACTCTCTCAGTACTCTTGTCTAGGTACGTCACCCCAAAATGGTCGTGCAGAACGGAAACATCGTCACATCCTTGATACGGTTCGTACATTTCTTATCTCTGTCAACTATCCAGAACGGTTTTGGGGTGAGGCAGCATTTACAGTTGTTTATACAATAAATCGCCACCCCACTCCAATTTTGAAACAAAAATCTCCCTATGACGCTCTTTTGGGGGTTTCCCCTGCATACGAACTCTTCAAAGTATGGGGTTGTTCTTGTTTTGTTCAATTACAACCTCATGAACATACCAAACTCGAACCTCGATCTAGGTTATGCTATTTCCTTGGGTATGGAATCGAACACAAAGGTTATTGTTGTTGGGATCCTATCTCTAAACGTTTACGCATCTCCCGTCATGTAACCTTCTGGGAACATGTTCCTTTCTCCACCATGTCTAAATTTCAAGAGTCACCCAACTCCATCGTTTCCTTCTTCATAGATCCCTCTGTCTCACTGCACTCACACCAACCAACTACCATATCATCCTCTGTCTCTCCCCAATCTTCATAATTTTTTGAGTTATCCTTACCCAGACCTTCTCCTCCGACTCAATCATTTGTACCACCTCTAGGGACTACATCAGAGCCATCTGCTGAATCTACGGATCCTGGACCATCTCAATCATAGAATCTACGACGTTCAGACCGGGTAAGACACGTTCCTTCTCATCTCCGTGATTATCAGTGATATCTACTCTGCTATCCAATCATGACCCCGTTTCCTATACGGAAGCTTCCGCTAACCCAGATTGGCAGAAAGCAATGCAGGAGGAACTTCAGGCTCTTGATAAAGCAAATACATGGGAGTCTGTCCCTCTTCCACAAGGAAATCACCTATTGGTTCTAAATGGATATTCAAAATCAAGACCAAGTCCGATGGTTCCATTGATTAGTACAAAGCTCGTCTAGTGGCAAAAGACTTCAATCATGAATATGGTAATGATTATGAGGAGACGTTCTCTCCTGTCATGTGATAACCTCTATTCGTTGTCTTCTTGCGATAACTGCCACGATGGCCTCTCTTTCAAATGGATGTTAGGAACACCTTTCTTAATGGTGATTTATCAGAAGAAGTATACATGACATATCCTCCTGGTGTTCCTCTTCCCAAAGGGCATGTTTGTCGTCTTCGGAAATCTTTATACGTACTCAAACAAGCTCCTAGAGCATAGTTTGAAAAGTTTAGCACGACCGTGATCTCTTTGGGCTTTTCACCAAGCAACTATGAATCTGGCCTCTTCACTCGAGTCACAGATGCAGGAACAATTTTGCTTCTTTTATATGTGGATGACATGATCATTACTAGCAGCGACTCTACGGGCATCAGTCATCTTAAACAGTCTCTCAGTTCATATTTTGAGATGAGAGACCTTGGAAACCTACACTACTTCCTTGGCCTGGAAGTCTTATCTAATGATTCTAGAATCTATCTCTGTCAAGTGAAGTATACTTCAGATCTTTTGTCAAAGGCGGGTATTACTGATAACAAAGTGGCCTGCACACCACTAGAATATAATCTTCATCTGGCTCCTAACAATGGACCTCCGCTACGAGATCCCACGTTGTATCGTCAGTTACTGGGTTCTCTCGTTTACCTAACTGTTACTCGTCGTGACATTGCCTATGTGCATACGTTAGTGGATTTCTGTGAGCTCCGTGCTCCGGATATTATGTTGCGGTCCTTCGCATGCTTCAGTATCTCAAAGGTACAATGTTTCATGGCCTTCATTTTGCTTTCACCTTGTCCTTTACTCTGCGTGGATTCTCTGATGCTGACTGGGATAGTGATATAACTAACGGTCGATCTACTACCGGACATTGCTTCTTGCTCGGAGACTCCCTTATTTCTTGGCGCAGCAAGAAACAGTCTCTTGTGGCTCGATCCAATACTGAATCTGAGTATCGAGTTTTAGCTGACACCGCTCAAGAACTTGTCTGGCTAAGGTGGTTTTGATTTTACATGGGAGCTCCACAGAACAATCCGACCTCGCTGTGGTGTGACAACAACAGTGCTATTCAGATAGCTCACAATGATGTTTTCCATGAGCGCACAAAACACATAGAAATTGACTATCACTTTATTCGCCAGCATGTGGTTCGTCACACTATTCAACTTCTTCCAATTTTCACCATTGATCAGTCGGCTGACATCTTCACTAAAGCTCATCTGCCTGACCGTTTTCGCGATCTTGTTTCCAAACTCAATCTGGCTCATTATTCCCCCGGTTGTGTTTGAGGGGGGGGGGGTGTTAGCGTGTATAGAGGCCCAAGCCCATGGGCTCAATTATATTAGTTTTTATAATTATACGTTGTATATATTCTTTGTAATATGTCAGATTAGGTTACATTATTCAGATCTACCTTTCCTATACAGTACGTGTAATTCTCTAATTAGTTTAATACAAGAAAGCTTTCAGCATCGATCTTCTTATTCAATCATCTGATTCTCAATTCTAACAATGTGAACGATGGTGGAGAGCGCATCGGCCCAAAACCCTAAGGAAATGCCAAAGTGATGTGCATGAATCTTGACTTCTCCAACAAGGTTCAATCCATCCAATGCACAACCCCATTTGGCTGTGGATCCCCGGGTATAGTAAAATGACATTGATTTAATTAAAATTCAACCAATAATGAATACTTACACCACTTTTTATAATCTAATTTTAACGATATACTTTTAGAGTTGGATTCGGTACGAAGGAGAGTTATCGTGAGAAGCGTATGAAGGGATCTTTACTTTTGGATGCACCGAGATGTACCGGATCAACTCCATACTAATGCGAAATTCATGTGTGGGTATGAGATTAAAAGTGATCAATTACTCAGATCTCTTCTTACGCTAATCACCTTAACTTACTTCTCACATGATCCCATGCCTATACTTTAATTATATTTTTATTTTAAATGTTTTATAGAAAATAAAAACAAATTAATCAATAGTAATATTCAATATTGGTATTGTTTTTAAGTTTTCGATTATTAATTATACGTTTTTAAAATAATAAATGAATTTTAACTGTAAGTTTACTATAATTGAACTTGTACATAAAAATGATATAAGTATAAAATAAAAGTTAAAAGGAAAGAGGCGTGAATGAAAAATTTGATGACAGCAGGTTTTTGACCTAGAGATATTTGTGTTTTCATTAAAACCCCAATTCTTGGATAAGAATGGTTTAAAATACAATGAAAGGTGAAAATGCATATAAATGCCGTTTATAAGATATATACGTAACAAATAAAGTTTGATAACAACTCAATCTGTTTTCATTTGCTTTTTTTATACAAACGCATTTTTGCAAAAGGAATTAAAAAGAACCCATTTTTCTAAAGAGATCCTAAATTAGAAGGAAAATCAAATGAAATTTCATACAAACATAAAAAAAGACGAAGAGTTTTATTTTAAGTTAATCTTATTGTTTATATATATATATATATGTCTTGTGTATTTCATATATAATATTATATATGAATATATTATATTTTGTTATGGAAAGAGATATATATAGAATGGATGTCAATCCCCTTATTAAGTATATGTATTTGATATGTATTGTAACTCTTATAGGCTAATCTATCTATTACTATATACATGCATTGCATATTGACTAATAAACAAGCTTTTGACTCTCGTCTTTCTCTCTCTTGATTCTTATTATCGTTATATTCATAACACGTTATCAGCACGTAAGCTCGGAAATTGCCAAACTACTCTCTATTTTCGTTATCCGATGTTCCAACCATGATTCAGAAAGAAAAAGAATTCGGTTATTTGGGAACACAACCATGCATCGAGGTAACTAAAATTATTAAAATCCTTTGATCGCTTGTTAATTAATTTTCTTTTAAGTGCATGCGTGAGTCATACTATGATATTTGATACAGTAAGTCCATGACTAAGATTTACAATTTGCTTCTGCTTCTGTTTTGCTATTTTTTCTTAAGTGTATGGCGAATTAATACATACAATATGCATGTTTATATGAGCCTTTTCTTGATAAAAGACATGGCATTCTCATCTACAATTTGCTATATAATTTATGTTTTGATTGATTATAATTTATGCTTAAATCAAAAGGATGATACAAACACCATAGAGCAAACCTTAAAGTTAGATCTCGACTTGATACGAACTTAAAGTTTGTCCCATTTTTTTATCTTCTTTCTCGCATGGTTGATAGCCGCTAGAGTTAGATCACAGTGGAATAAAATCAAAAAAAAAATCATTCACTTTTGATGAAAAATAATAATTAATTATTAGTTTATTTATTAAATATTATACACTGAGACCGTAATTTTTGGTTTAAATGTCATTTGAGTTTTAATTTGGATAATGTAATTCCAATTATTTTAAGCATGTTATGATTTACATATGTTTATATTTTTAATATGGCTTTGTTAATTTTAAACTGTTATCATTATTTATTAATACTTATCCGATTAGTTTATAATATATATATATATATATATATATATATATATATTTAGATGATTCATTTAGATGTTAATCTTATTATTCACATATTTAGATGCTTATCCAAGTAGTTTACAGTATCAATTATTTATTTAGTTATTATTTTTAGATGTTAATATTTAAATATGAATCTTAATTATAATTCACAATCTTATACTTAGTTTGGGAAGTTACACTTCCAACCCTCAAATATTTGGTCTCTTACCAAAAGCTCCAAAATGCTAAAAAAAAAATTGAGCAGCAAAACCCAGACACTTCCATTAAAAACAATAAAAAGGTACAAAAACAGAACTGGTTACATCAAAGAAAAATAAGAACACAGGCCGACTTGGAAAGACAAAACCAAACCACTAGCAACCAGAACAAACAAAGACTAATAGTAAAGACTAAGCAACAAGCCACGACCCCGTTGCACCTCCAAAGAGAACACACAATCTTAACTTGTATTTCCATGAGCAATGCTGCACCTACTTTTCCTCTTCCAAGCCATTCTCTGGATTATCACTCCTCTAGCTTCATTGAACAGCTTCTCAATACTCCTGCTACAGTTATCAAACAGCCTCTTATTCTGTTCCTGCCATATATAATAGACAGTTGCAGAGAAAGCAACTTTTTGCATGGTTGACCAAGCAGTATATTGCCCATTGTTGATACGGTCCATAATATCAGCCCATGTCTCTGGAATATGCTGCAAGGACACTTCCCTTTTCATCAAGTTCCAAACCCCTTTTGAAAAGTCACACCGGAAGAATAAGTGATTATGAGTTTCCAGGCATTGGTGACACAAGAGACATTTCATGTCCGGGGGGTTTTGCTTCCAGTTTAGGATACGATCCTACGTTGGAAGTCGCATCCTACAAGCCAACCAAGTACATAAAGCATGTTTGGGAATATAGGCTTTATTCCACACCATCTTTGGCAACATTAGAATATCATAATTTGGATTCATAGAGGCCCAAGCATTATGAATAGAGAACTCCAAATGCATATTATTCCGGTCACTCCACAACATTTTATCCTCCCCATCCGAGAGGACAGGGACAGGAGTATTTGCCAGTTGCGGGATCCTAGAAAGGAATTCATTTGGCCAGGCATTGCCAATCTTCTAAATGAACTCACTGACAGAGTCATTGGCATGAAAACCCAGGGCATGGATGTGTCGATAGGAAATAAGAGAGCTCAAATGGCCAACAGGAAGCCATTTATCCTCCCAAGCATTGATTGACAACCCATCACCAATTTGAACAACGAAGAAACGCCTTATGTGGTCTCGAATCCTTAGCATGTTGTGGAATATCCACGACCACCAGTCCTTTTTCTTCAGATTCCAGAAATGAATTCCTTGGATATAATGGGTATTTACCCATCTTACCCAAAGAGAATTCCTCTTCCTCGGTATGTCCCAGACATGCTTCGTGACCAGACACCGATTCCACAATGTAAGATTTTTGAGCCCGAGGCTTCCATTTCTTTCCGGTTTGCAGATCTCCTCCCAAGAAACTTTGCATTTTCCACGAGAACTGTCCCCGTGGGTCCATAAGAAATCCCTAAAGAGAGATTCAAGAGCATAAATGATTCCAGCAGGGAGAACAAAGACCGACATCCAATAAACCTGAAGCGACTGAAGAACAAATAGAATAAGTTGCCTTCTTCCACCGTAGGATAGGAATTTGTTATTCCAGTTATTCAACTGGCCTTTAACCCTTTCCACAAGACCATAAAGTCAGCCGTAGGCAGCCGAACAGGAGAAAGAGGCACTCCGAGGTACCGGATAGGAAATACCCCTTGCCGAAACGGCAAGATATTGTGAATCGTCACCTTAACATCTTTCGGGACATTACCAAAAAAGATATCACTCTTTTCGAGATTGGGTGCCAGGCCAGACTTCAACTGGAATAAGTGAAGAGCCCTCTTAAGGACTTCGACGGACAGAAGATCGCCATTAGTAAAGACAAAAAGGTCATCAGCAAAGCATAAATGAGTAATTTGGAAGTCCGCACACCCCTTATGATACCGAAAATCAGCAGCCTCTTCAATACAGCGCTTAAGAATAAGAGAGAAACCTTCCATAATGATCGTGAAGAGGTATGGAGATATAGGGTCCCCTTGTCTAATTCCCCGCTTACCTGTAAAAAATCCATGTGTTTCTCCTTGTAAAGCAACAGAGTAAGAGGGAGTAGCAATCATAATCTGGATCCATTTAATCAGCGCCAGATGGAACCCAAGGCCTTTTAATCTGGATCCAAAATGCTATTAAGATGTTAAAAAATAAAAATTCAACTTTATTTCAAAAATCAATATTTATTTTGCTTAATGGCAAAATCTTTCAAAATTATTAATGTTATTCATGTATTTCATGAAGCGAAATAATTGCATAACACTGAAAGATTTTGTCAAACGAGTGTAAATAACCCTAACGTTGTTGGGACTTAAGTAATCCACGTGATTCCCCTCTTACCTGGAAATCCAAAAGTGTTTTTGCGATCTATCTTCGAATATTGAAATATTGATGATGTATTATCAACAACTTTCGTTTGTTTTTGTGTTACTTTTGCTATTCTTTTTCAACAGAAAACTCAGGGCATTTGACTCCTGCAGCTTTTCTGGGTAAAGAATCCTCAAGTAAACATCACAAACCTTAGGAAGTTTGTGTTAACCATAATTGAGAAAATCTGAAACACAAGAACTTAGTTGTTCTTTTACCTAAAAAGACTAGATAACTTTATTACGCTAGATATTTTGGTTAAGAATCCTTCGTTTTTGGCTTTCTGGTCTATCAATTACATATTCGAGTTTTCTTTTAAACAATTGAATCGTTATGAAGCCATGAAAAATTCTAAATTATAGTTTTTGATAGTTAAAGATGACAAATCTTGCAAACCTTGAGTTTTTGGCTTTAGATATCACCGGGAAAAACTATTTGTCTTAGGTTTTGGATGCTGAAATACATCTAGATGCTAAGGCCTTGGAAAAACTATAAAAGAGGGAAACCAAGAAATTACCCAGGATAGGGCAAAGGCGATGATTTTCTTACGCCATCACCTACATGAAGCCCTAAAAACTGAATACCTCACTATAAAAGACCCACTCATCCTTTGGAAAAATTCTAAGAGACCGCTATGATCACCAACGAACTATGATACTACCAAAGGCAGGTTATGAATGGGTTCATCTGAGGTTTCAAGACTATAAGTCTGTAAGCGAGTATAACTCAGCTATGTTCAGAATTACCTCTCAATTAACCCTATGTGGGGAAAAGATCAAGGATGAGGAGATGTTAGAAAAAAACATTCTCCGCCTTTCACGTTTCTAATATGCTCTTGCAACAACAATACCGTTAAAGGAGATTTAAGAAATATTGTGACTTGATCTCATAATTACTAGTTGATGAACAAAACAATGAACTCCTTATGAAAAACCATGAGACCCATCCTACCGGCACTGCCCCATTCCCAGAAGCGAATGTGGCAACATATAACGATCAAAACAATATTAGAGGACGCGGTCGGGGTTATTGTCGTGGTAGAGACCGGGGTCGCGGTCGCGGTCGAGGAAGTGGTCGTGGAGGATACCCTAGTGTCAAATTTAACCCTCCAAAGCAACATAACTATGAAAAGAGAAATACATATGAAAAGAAAGAAAAACCGACAAGTAGTATATGTAACCGCTGTAGCATGGATAATCATTGGGCTCGAACATGTCGAACAACAAAGCATCTGGTTGAACTTTATCAGAAATCCCTCAAGAATGAGAGGAAAGGGGCAGAAGTAAACTACACTTATGAACAAAATAAGAGCCCTGATGGTCCTGAAGACCAGAAAACAACTTACTTAGATGTTGAGTTTTGGAAAAGCACAAGGGCTATTACCGGGCAGAACTAATTTGAAAATTGAAAGTGCACTTTATTCCCCCAAGTCTCAAAGAAATTTATTGAATTTTAAAGATATCCATAAAAATAGATACCATATTGAGACTACAAGTAAAGGACAACTTAAATACATTCAGATTACAAGTATGGTGATAGGAAAGAAACATGTGTTCGAAAAATTGCCCGCATTTTCTTCAGGTTTATACTACACCAAAATTAAGTGCAATTGAATCAAATGTGGCCATAAACCAGAAGTTTATGGACCAGGAAAGATTTATTTATTGGCATGACCGGTTAGGCCATCTCCGGTCAGTAATGATGCGAAATATAATAGAACAATCATGTGGGCATACTTTGAAGAACCAAAAGATTCTTCAAACTAATGATATTAATTGTGTTGCTTGTTCACAAGTAAAACTTATCACTCGCCCATCACCAGCTAAAGTAGGGTTTGAATCCCTCAATTTTCTGGAGAGGATACAAGGGGATATATGTGGGCCAATTCACCCTTCTTGTGGACCATTTAGATATTTTATGGTTTTAATTGATGCATCAACCAAATGGTCACATGTGTGCTTATTATCAAGTCGCAATCTGGAGTTTACACGATTACTTGCCCAAATTAATACGATTGAGAGCACATTTTCCAGATACAATTTGTTTAGACAATTCTGGAGAATTCACTACCCAAATATTTAATGATTATTGCATGTCTATTGGGATAAAAGTTGAGCATCATGTAGCTCAAGTTCATACACAAAATGGGATTGCTAAATCGCTTAACAAGCGACTACAAATGATAGTCACGCCAATGATTATGAAAGCTAAACTACCAGTTTCCGCCTGGGGCCACGCTATCTTGCACGCAACAACACTAATTCGTATCAGGCCAACAAGTTATAATGCATCCTCCCCTTAAAAAATGGTTTTTGGTCAGGAACCTAATACTTCCCATCTAATGATTTGTGGGTGTGCGGTTTATGTCCCAATTGCTCCACCACAACGCACAAAGATGGGACCTCAAAGAAGATTGGGAATATACGAATCAACGTCTATAACCAAATGTTTAGAGCCATTAACGGGGGATTTATTTACGGCTCGATTTGTTGATTGTCATTTTAATGAATCAGAATTCCCAGCATTAGAGGGAGGGACTAAACAGTTGGAAAATCTAAAATAAAATAAGTTGGAGTGAATTATCATTATCTAATCTTGATCCTCAAACTAAACAATGTGAACTAGAAGTTCAAAAGATAATTCACTTGCAAGGACTTGCAAATCAGTTACCAGACACATTCACTGACCTAAAGAGAGTGACAAAGTCACATATACCAGCTGCTAATGCTCCAGTTAAAGTTAATATCCCAAAGGGGTAAGAAAACTTGAGTAATGAGTCTAGAGGACGCCAGAAGCGTGGTAGACCAATCGGTTCCAAAGATAAAAATCCTCGAAAGAAAAAAGGAGCTAATAACCAAGATGGTCAAAACGGGGTAAGAGAAACGCCAGAAGAGTCTCCTGATGAGACACTAGACATGATGGTTCCAGAAGAACCTCAGGTACCTGAAAATGAAGAGATCTCAATAAATTATATCATGTGTAGACAAATATGGAATCGAAATGAAACCGACGTCGATGATAATTTTGCATAAAATATAACGCTAAATGTGATTGAAAATAAGGAGTATCAAGAACCAAAATCTGTCAAGGAATGCATGCATAGAAAAGATTGGCCAAAATGAAAAGACGTAATACAGGTATAATTAAACTCACTAATGAAACGGGAAGTTTTTGGACCTGTTGACCGTACACCCGAGGGTATAAACCCACCGTCGGATATAAATGGGTCTTCATAAGGAAACGTAATAAGAAAAATGAAATTGTGAGATATAAAGCACGTCTAGTCGCACAAGAATTCTCACAAAGACCCAGAATTGATTTTGAGGAGACTTATTCTCCTGTGGTGGATGCAACAACTTTCCGATACCTTATAAGTCTGCTAATATAAGAAGGTATTGATATACGTCTAATGAGTGTTGTGACAACTTATATGGGTCACTTGACACTGATATTTACATGAAACTCCCTGAAGGATTGAAATTGCCTGAATCATGCAAAGTAAGTTCTTGAGAACATTGTTCAATTAAGTTAAATAAATCATTATATGGTTTGAAACAGTCAAGGCGTATGTGGTACAATCGCCTTAGCAAATATTTGCTGAAAGAAAGTTACAAGAATGATTGGATTTGCCCATGTATCTTTATAAAGAGATATGGACCCGAGTTTGTCATAATTGTCGTGTATGTAGATGATTTAAATATAATAGGAACTCCCACTAAGCTTTCTCGAGCAATGGAATATTTAAAAAGGGTTTTGAAATGAAAGATCTTGGAAATACAAAGTTTTGTCTAGGGCTACAAATCGAACATCTTAAAAATGGAATTCTTGTGCATCAAGAAACTTATATAGAAAAGGTGTTGAAAAGGTTTTATATGGATAAATCACATCCAAGGAGAATACCTATGGTTGTGAGGTCTCTTAATACTGAGAAAGACCCTTTTCGACCTCCAACAAAAAATGAAGATATCCTTGGTCCTGAAGTACCATATATAATTGCAATTGGGGCACTAATGTTTCTCGCCGGTCATACGAGACCGGATATGTAATTCTCTTTGAACTTATTAGCAAGATATAGCTCGTGCCCAACAAGGAGGCACTGGAATGGAGTAAAGAAAATATTTCGATATCTCCAAGGTACCAACGATATGGGTTTGTACTTCACTAATCAATCAAAGGCTAGTTTAACTGGTTTTGCAAATACTGGATACCTGTCTGATCCCCATACCGGTCGATCACAAACCGGATATGTATTCAATATTGGTCGAACAGCGATTTCATGGCGCTCCACGAAACAGACTATAACAGCCACTTCATTGAATCATGCCGAGATCTTAGCTATCCACGAAGCTAGTAGGGAATGTGTTTGGTTGACAAATGTAATACAACATGTTCGAGGATCTTGCGGTATTATTTCAGATAAGAATTACCAACAATCTTGTATGAAGATAATGCGACATGTATGTCTTAATTCAAAGAAGGTACATTAAAGGAGACATGACCAAGCATATACTTCCAAAGTTCTTCTTCACACATGATTTGCAGATTAGCGTCGACATCAGTGTTCAACAAGTTCGTTCATGTGAGGACCTAGCTAATCTATTCACCAAGTCCCTTCCAAATTCAACATTTCGAAGACTGGTTCATGATATTGGGATGCGACGACTTGAAGAACTCAAGTGATGTGATTATCAGGGGGAGAAAATATGCGTTGCACTCTTTCTCCCTTGATCATGGTTTTGTCCCAACTGGGTTTTTCTGACAAGGTTTTTAATGAGACAACAACCCCAAGTGTATTTGGAGTGAATATGTACTCTTTTTCCTTCACTAAGTTTTTTCCCACTGGGTGTTACTTAGTAAGGTTTTAACGAGGCATAGTACTCTTAATCGACATCCAAGGGGGAGTGTTATGGAAAGAGATATATATGGAATGGATGTCAATCCCCTTATTATCGATAAGTATATGTATTTGATATGTATTGTAACTCTTAGAGGCTAATCTATCTATGACTATATATATGCATTGCATATTGATTAATAAACAAGCTTTTGACTCTCATCTTTCTCTCTCTCGATTCTTATTATCGTTATATTCATAACATATTTCACATAAAAAGTATTCAGTCTAAATTTATTGTAAATATAGATGGATAATTTCAAATAGTGTTGGTGGTGGTTGTCATATGGATGCCATCCAATTATGACGTTGAAAAAAAACCCAAAAACATTTTACATTTGGACATTTGGTTATAAGGTTGGATTTGGGTGAGAAGATAAGTTATGGTGAGAACCGTAAGAAATGAACTCTACTCTTAGATACACATTAGGATGAGATGCACTAAGATGATGTGCACGGAGATGCATCGGATCAACACTCTTCTAAAACGCAATTCATGGATGGGTATGATATTAAAAGTGATAAAGGATCAGAATCTCTTATTACGCTTCTCACATTAACTGTTCTTCTCGCACGATCCTATTCCTTGATTATAAAAGGAAATCTTTGGATGATGCATTCAGAATATTACTTTTCAATTACAATAACAATTGGATAAAAAAAGGTTTTAAATATTAAATTTTAGGAAAAAGTCTAAAAAAACTCAATGATTAAGTTATTGGATAAATGTTTTTGGATAAACAAGTCTTTGACCATTTCAAAACCTGTTAATTTTTTTTAACTTTCTAAATCATTATGACCTATACAACTAGTTAATGAGATAAAAATTAGAAAAATTCTGAAAAACCCCGACGGACTTTCATATTTTGAACGATTAAGTCTCTAAACTTTTTTTGAACGAAACGAATATACCATTTTTGTTACTGTTCCCAAAACATAGAAAAGGTATCCAACGCATAAAAATATATATACAAAAATTTGAGCATAATTTACCAAAAGTTGAACCAAAATATGTTCCAAAAGTTGCACAAAAAATACCAATAGTTGCGCCAAAGCGTAACTGTAGAACGTGGGATTGGCTCAAAGCTTTCTATAGTGTTCTGTGAATGAACCTTCAATTTCAAGAAGTGTCCTAGACTTGACTCTGATGCATTAGCTCTTGCTAACATTGATCGTAATTTCTTCAAAATGTCATCTTGCATATCTGTAATATTTATGAATAGTTTTTCGATGAGTTCCTGACATAATGCTTTGCAATCCAATTTGGTGTAACTAAGGATCCAAAACTATGGTCTCTACTACATATGTCCTTACACTTGATGGTTTTAATCCGAAATTACTTTTCTTCATGCATCCACGATGCCCATAATCTAAAAGGACAAACTCGATCTTTCTAACATTTTCCACATGTAACAAGCAACCTCTCTGAATCATTTTTCACGTACTCTAGTTGGTATTCATTTGCCAAGTCTGGGCTTCATCAGTTTCCAAGGAATATTGGGATCATGTATTGGATATTGGACATCATTTTGTATAGCTTGATATCCAACATTATCATCCTCATTATCAACATTGATCTCAACATCGTTAATCGTGTTTACATTACAAAGCTTATTCAAAAACTTATCATAACTATTTTGTTTAAGTTGATTACATGATCCTTATCTTCAACGTTTAAAGATGAAGAATTTGACATGTGTTCACTTGAATTATCGTTTATTTCATAGCTAGTATCATCACTACAATCAGATGTCTTTCTATAAACAAGAATAATGACTCTATCATGAGTCAAAAATGAAAACAAAACTTTTCATACTCTAGAAAGGATGGCATAAAATGACATAATTAATTCACAAATAAAAAGAAAACCTATCAGTCACAAATGATATGATTAAAGTTGATGCTTCTAATATAAAAAAAAACTTCTTTTGACAGAAGAAAAGAGTTCGGTGTGGATTTTTTAAAGTTTATGTCAAGTTAATCTCTTGAATACATTGAAGACATTAGTAAATGAGAACTTAAATCAATTGTAACTTATGGCAATCGAACATGAAAAATCAATCCATGTAGGAACCGGCCTGGAATGGTTGGCGACGGCCAGGCCTGTCCTTAGGGCTGTTAAAATTGGGATTCAGAACAAGGCCCCCAAAAAATTTGGGGCCCAAATTTCCTACATGTATGGGCCTGCTTTAATGTACGATCTCTCATCTCTGGACTAGTAGGCGATCAAAACAAAATCAGTCATCATATATCATCTTCAACAGTTCGACGCTTCAATCTTCTTCCTATACTACACTCTATTACCGATTTAGTTCAAGCATTGAACGATTGTCGATTGATATCCCCAAAGTCTCAAAATACAAAGATGCCTAGTGATTTGGTTGTAGATACTCAACGACAACAACAGTACGATTTTAGGCGATTTTTATATAAGATTCTTGATTTAGTTCTTAGATTTCACCTTTCAAGGTCTGAGAAATCAAAGTCTGAACATCCCTAATTATGTTGTTGTTCAAGTGTTTATCGATTTTAATTTTTAACCTAATTTGGTATTTGGTAATTCCGAATTTTCTACCAATTGCTATTTGCTAACTTGTTGTCCTCTAAGTATTGTCGCTGAGTTATTGGAGTCGGGAGTGCACTATAGAACACAACAGTCGATCAACTCTAGCATAACAGATTACAGGTAAATAATAACTCCATTCCTTTTCAAGAACATTGATTTTAATTTCCATCCAAATTAAGTAATTTGAGTTGTTCAGAACTTTCAAGAACATTGCTTTCAATTTTTTAATATATGTATATGTGTAATCTATTATTTCAAATGCTTAATCTTTAAGTTTTATGTTTATTTTTCAATTTTCAGATTGGGACTTGGGAGGACCAACTGACCAAGCATCAACAGCTATTGTGTAATATGTTATTTGTTCCGCTGTTCGTGGACTCAAGTTTTTTGTTCCTTATCTTGTTTTTTTTACTTATTTCAGTTTCAATGTATTCTAAGGTTAGAAAATATGATTCTGGATGCCAAAAGCATTAAAAAAAAGAATTGGAGAGATGAAGTTTGTCATAAAAGAATCACAAAGTTCTCTTGACAATGAGCATATTGGTGTTAATTTGGATGATACTTATGTTGATGCTTCCAATGAAAATACTAACGTGGTGAATTTAGTTGACACTCCAAATGACCCTCATGAGAATTTAGCTAGCTACAAATGTCGACACTACCATTGGTTTAGATGATATTAATGTTAATGCTAATAATGTTTCTAATGATGTTCCATATGCTACTAATGTTGATAATGTTTTTAATCATTTCGGTATATTTGATCCAAGAAATTTGGATGCATTAGATTCTAAAACGATTGATGTAGTAGTTGCTAAAGGTCCTAAAAGAGATTTGATTGTTCAAAAAGGTCCTAAAGATAAGTTTTCTAAACGATTTTCTGCCACATTGTATTCTAAAATCTAATCAAATTGGGAGAAATGTGATAGAGATTGGCTTGTATATTCGGTAGAGCTTGATAAGGTATTTTGTTTTTTTTGTAAGTTTTTAAAAAAAACGTAAAAGGTCGGTTAATAAATGATAGACTTGGGGATTGGTCGCACCTTAGTACTAAACTTAAGGAGCATGAAACAAGTATAGACCATGTAACGAATATGAAAACTTGGTATGACTTGCGTCTAAGACTTCAAAAGAATCAAACCATTGACAAAGTTTTTCAAACCAAAATAGAGAAAGAAAAAAAATCATTGGAAAAAAAGTCTTGGTAAGGGTTGTTTCTATTTTAAAGTTTCTTGCAAAACATAATCTTGCATTTAGGGGAAATTGTATGAAAATGGCAATGGTAACTTTTTGGGCTTGATTGAGATGTTGGCTGAATTTGACCCAATTATTGAGGATCATGTTGAACGTATTACAAATGATGATATACATGTTCATTATCTTGGTCCTGGAATTCAAAATGAGTTGATAACTTTGCTTGCTAGAAGAATTAAAAACTGAAATTATTAATAAAGTAAAAGAGGCAGAGTATTTTTGTGTTATTCTTGATTGCACTTCCGATATAAGTCATCAAGAACAAATGTCCATGATATTAAGGTATGTATATGTGTCTTCTAAAACTGTTTGCATTGAGGAATACTTTCTAGGATTTTTGGAGGTACATGATACCACGGCCCCAGGTTTGTTTGATGTTATGGTAGCTGAATTAAAGTGTCTTGGTTTGGATTTAGATGATGTGCTAGGACAACGTTATGATATTGGTTCAAACATTTTATACTTCTTGTGCTTCTTATAGTCTTAACTTAACTTTGTGTGATATAACCAATACTTGTGGTAAAGCTAGAGATCGTTTTGGAATTATTCAGCGTATTTTTATAATATTTGCTAATTCCACTAAACGATGGCAAGTGTTTTAAAGATAATGTGAAAGGATGGACTCTAAACACTAAAAGATGGCAAGTGTTTAGAGATTGACTTGTATATTCATTGTCAACGACTTGTTGGGAGAGTCGTATTGATAGTGTAAAAGCAATAAGATTTCAAGTGTTAGATGTAACAGAAGCTTTACTTCAAGTGGCTGAAATAGATTATGATTCAAAAATTAGAAGTGAAGCAAAATCTTTGGCACACAATGAGCTTGGTGATTTTGAGTTTCTAGTGTCATTGGTGGTTTGGTATGAAATATTGTTTGTTGCAAAATTGGTTAGTAAGCATTTGCAGTCATAAAACATGTTAATTGATGTTGCTATTGATCAAGTTAAGGGGTTGATTTATTTTTTTAAGGGATATAGAAAAACGTGATTTTTTGATGTTATAGAATCAACAAAGAAGATTGCCACTGAATTGAATATTGATCCATTGTTTCCTTAAAGAAGTGAAATTTGAAGAAAAAGGCATTTTAATGAAAATCCACGTGATGCATCTGAAATTGATTCACAATCAACGGATGAGTCATTTAGAGTTAATTATTTTTTATGTCTTGTTGATCATGCAATTGCTTCACTAAGTAGGAGATTTGAATAATACCAAGAATATGAAAGTGTGTTTGGGTTTTTGTTTACATCTGATAAATTGCGTTCTTTGGATGATAAATGTTTAAAGTCTTCTTGTATTAATTTTAAAAATGCACTAAAGAAACAAGACCAATCTGATGTAGATGGGAATGACTGGTATGTTGAGCTGAAGATGCTTCAAGATTATTTACCCGAACAAAAGATGGGACCTCTTGATATTTTAAAATATTTGAAACATGTTGAGTGCTTCCCTAATGCTATTATTGCGTAGAGTTTTGTTGACTATTCCTGTAACTATTGCATCTACAGAAAGAAGTTTGTCAAAGACTCAAAGTTGAAGTTGTTGAAGACTTATATGCGTTCCACAATGACACATGAAAGGCTTAACGGACATGCCATGATAGCAATTGAAAATGACTTTTTGGAGAAAGTTGATTATGAAGATTTTATTTCAAAGAATGTTAAAAGAATGATTCTCTTCAAGTAAATTTACATGTTACTTTGTCTTTTTGTTGTTTTTCCATGCAAGACTTTCAATATATTTTGAACTTTTTATTTAATTTTTATTTATTATTTGTTTTGTCGTAGATTTGACCTATATTCCTGATGCAAATGTAACAGTGCCCCTAAAATGTGTGGGTTGGTGCGGTGGCGACGGGTGGTGGTGCGGATGCAAGAGGTGGTGGTGCAGTGGCGACGGGTAGTGTAGGGCGACGGGATTGAGCGAGGGTGGGGAACCATTGGGGGGGCATGAAATAGGAGGACGATTAGTTTAGGATAGTTTTTAGGTTTTTTTTAAATTTGTAGTTTTACCTCATATTCAAGTTGAAAGTTATATTTTTAAATAATGAGGATGTATTTAATAGGTTTAAGAAAGTCTAAGTATTTATTTAACATGTTTTGAGAAGTCTAATGACTTATTTGTTCAAAAAAATTGTCTAAGGACTTAATAATTCTAAACACTAAAGTGCATTGATTTTTTTGGATTTTTCACTAGTTTTTACAACAAACCGGATGAACAAATACGATGGTTTGTCATTTTCCATTGACTACCCCATCAAGTATTTTATATATACTGACCACGGTCGGTCAGATTGATCTTGACCGTCTAAATTCATTTTGGGATTTGATCTCAACCGTGTAAATTAGCTATTTTACAGTTATCCCTCATCAGTTATACTCTCGCTCGACTTTTAATTTTGTATGCCCACTCTCCCGCATCTGTTCCACGTCTTCCCCTCCCCCGGTTTTCTCCCACGTCGCTCCTTCACGACTGATATAAAAAAGCTATGTTACTTCCGACGAGTCCTCATTCAACCAGTAGAGTATCTGAGGTTTTCTACAAATCGTTCTTTGGGTCTCTTCTTCCACGGTTCTGATCGAAGTTGTTCCCCAATACATTGATTAAGCATCGATTAAGGTAAGGGTTCTTGCTTATTCCATCAATTTCACCTTTTCAGGTGTTGTTTTAGCTTCTTACACAGGTAATTTTATCGATTAAGGTTAGGGTTCTTGCTTACACCATCAGTTTCACTTTTTCAGGTGTTGTTTTAGCTTCTTACACAGGTAATTTTGTTGCATCTTAAAAGTCACTGCCTAATTTTGAGTTTGACCTTCTGAACCTGTGAAGCTAATGTCTTACTGCAATGTTATTCATATAAGAGAACAATCTTACTTCCTGCGACATTGATACTCAGAGTATTCTATTTGTATGTTTTTTCTTTCAGATGGATGTAAAGCTTCCTTAAGTTCAATTTCAAGGTTCAATGTTAAATTCAAGCTTTCTGTTCTTATTTCTCAAATTCAATTTTGGCATATTTCTGAACCGTAATTTGGCTATTCTTAGTTCTGTTTTGATTCGGATTCAAGCTTTAAGAATCATTTCAATTTTTCATCGTCATTGACTCGTTGGGTTTTAAGCAAGAGGAAAAAGGAATCAATTTATTGCTTCCTTAAGTTTAATTTCAAGGTTCGATTTAAATTAAATTCAAGCTTTCTGTTCTTATTTCTCAAATTCAATTTTGGCATATTTCTGAACGGTAATTTGGCTATTCTATGTTCTGTTTTGATTCGGGTTCAAGCTTTAAGAATCATTTCAATTTTTCATCGTCATTTGTTGGCTGGGTTTTGAGCAAGAGGAAAAAGGTATCAATTTCTTTCTTAAATTGCAATTGCTTGCTAACATTCATTGATACTCAGAGTATTCTATTTTTATGTTTTTCTTTCAGATGGATGTAAAGTTTCCTTAAGTTTAATTTCAAGGTTCGATTTAAGTTAAATTCAAGCTTTCTATTCTTATTTCTCAAATTCAATTTTGGCATATTTCTGAACGGTAATTTGGCTATTCTCAATTCTGTTTTGATTCGAGTTCAAGCTTTAAGAATCATTTCAATTTTTCATCATCATTCACTGGCTGGGTTTTGAGCAAGAGGAAAAAGGTATCAATTTCTTTCCTAACATTAATGTAACAAGAACTCTGATATTTTCTTTCAAAGAAATATATATATATATATATATATATACACATATATATACACATATATATATATACACACACACAATCACATCAAACAGAACTCACGTGCCAAAGTAGCAGTTAAAGAAGAGATGGTACATCCAACATGGTCACGGATGAAGAAAGAAGATGCAGTTGGCCAACAAGGCTGATCTGCATAAAGAATTTCATCAGCAACAATGCATTTCTGAATTCAGCAGCATTATATAATCCTGTAGAATAATGTGGTTTACTGTAGTGGTGTAGCCTTATGCTCCCTATTTTATATGTGTGTGTGTATATATATATAATTCTTCTCGGTATCAGTATCTCTAATTCTCTAATTCTCTAATTCATACCTATTGCAAGACCCTATTCACAATGAGTCTACTGGGTTTTTTTTTTGTGGTAAGCTTTTAAGTCATTAGTAATCATACAAGTTGCCAACCAAAGCATGTAGATACACAATTACACATGACCAGTTTCAAGAAGGTACATGGTAAGTCGCACCAGAGATAAGGACCCCCGATCGATTCAATCAACAAAGCAAGTGTTGGGAGCCCACCGGCAAGTGAGGGCTAAACGGTATTTATAGATTGAAACTAGAAAACCTTAATTCCTGAACTAGCCTCATGAACAAGCCAGTCTCAACTAGTGATTAGGACCTGCGTATATGAACATGAACACATGAATTTATGCATACAGTAATAATTAGTTCCTGGGTATATGAACATTTAAAGTTTTCATATTAAATGTTCATGAATTTATGCATACAGCAGTAATTAGTTCGTGGGTATATGAACATTTAAACCATATCTTATTGAATATTAAACTAAACTTAGTTTAAAGTATTATATGTAAATAGTATTTATATGTATGTATATAGGTAGTTACTATTGAAGAGTTGTGATGCTTCACGAAGGGGTGTGATGGTTCACGAACCAACACCACCGTGACCACCTTAGAAGCGAACCATGGTGATGGTTCGATAGTATCTCTTCACTGTCTATAAATAGAAATCATATGTAACAGATTTCAAGTGTGATTTTCTCTGAAATAATACAAGTACTTTGGTTGATTATCCTTGTTGATTTCTTACTTTCGATCCAACAATTGGTATCAGAGCTTGGATTTACTCAACCAAAGTTTCTCATCATCTACGAATACCATCAAGAGAATCGAGAGAGATAGAGAGAGTCACCGAAACCATCAGAGATTAACGATTTTTAATCCACCATCATAGGGCGGCCAAACACTGGAAGGCGTTTTACCACCAACTGGCATCAAAATCGAAATAGGAAGACTTACCATAATCGAAACCGGAGAAGACAACCGGAGAATCCCAATCGGTCAGAAAGACCGTCGATTGAAGGCACGAACGTAGGAAGCATCGCTCCATAAGAACAATCGATAGGAGATTAATTGTTCAAGCATAATCGGACCAAAATCAGATCGGAACTCGGAATAAGAAGCCACCGATCGAAAGAAATCAAGAAGAAGGTTGCGATTTTTGGCAAAATCAGAAACCACCATTGAACAAGCAGAGAAGCGGCACAAGCAAAAGGGGCGTATGTTTTTTTAAAACTCTAATTCTTATAATCTTAAATATAAACGTAAGTTTTTTAAAATATATATATATATATATATATATATATATATATATATCAACGTGAGTTATATATATAAATCTGTTTTTGAATAAAACTTAAAAACTTTACTTGTTAAGTCAATAGTAAAGTTTTGACTTTATTATTAAATCTCTTTATATTCAAAACAAGAGAAGACAATATTTTTGTCCGGTGGAAAAAGAACCAGGGGACCGTTAGAGGCAGTTGGTTTGATTTGCCCCGCAAAACAAGAGAAGACAGTAGTTTTGTCCGGTAAAAAAAGAACCAGGGGACTGTTAGAGACAGTTGGTTTGATTTGCCTTGCAAAACAGGAGAAGACAGTAGTTTGTCCGGTGAAAAAAAGACCAGGGACTGTTAGAAACAGTTGGTTTGATCCGCCCCGCAAACAAGAGAAAAAAAAAGTTTTTCACTCAAGAAGAAGATCTTTAAAGAAGCCGAAAATTGGAAGAAAGAAGAAATGATCAATGCCTGAATCATCCAAAGAAAATAAAGGAGGGATGGATTCCGGAACATCAAAGAAAATTGGAGCGATGTCAATGACTTTCCAATGCTCGATTTTAAATTCCGCGAATTATACTATTTGGTCCATGAAGATTAAAGCACTATTTAATGTCTATGGAATATGGGAAGCACTCGAACCAAAAGGAGATGTGGATATAAATAAAAACACAATGGTTATTGCTTATCTCTTTCAAGCTTTGCCCGAACAACTCGTTCTACAAGTTGCTCATCATATGAATGCCGCAGAAATATGGGAAAACTTGAAAGCTCGGTTCGTTGGTGCTGACAGAGTCAAGGAGGCTAGCCTACAAACATTAGAATCATAATTTGAATCCTTGAAAATGAAGGACTCAGAATCACTCGATGAATTTACCGGAAAAATTAGTCAACTTGTGTCACAAGCAAACAATCTTGGATCTACAATAGATAACAAAAAAGATTGGTTCGAAAACTTCTAGGGTCTGTGCCAGCAAAATTCATTCGAATTGTTGCTGCAATTGAACAATTTTCCGATCTTAATACCATGTCATTTCAAGAAGCTGTAGAAAGATTAAAGGTCTATGAAAAACGCATTCAGAAGCCAAACAAGGAAGAAGATACACATGATGGACTTTTATACGCCAAAACAGACGGAATAGAAGAAGACAACGAGCATAGTTGTGAACGTTGTGGTGATAGAAAATCTAATCAAGATATCAAATAAAGAGGTCGTGGTAGAAATTGGAAATCGTGGAGGAACAAAGTTGGTAACCAACACCAACAAGACAAGAGTCAGATGAAATACTTCAAGTGCAACAAATTTGGACATTTCAAATACGAATGCACAAAGAAGGAAGAGGACGTTAACTTGGCTGCATACATAGATGACGAACCAACAATTAGTCCAACACTACTGTAGACGAGCTTTGAAGAATGGAATACCTCACTTAAACTATGTTTAGTTTAAGGGGGAGTATTGGATATTAAACTAACTTATTTTAAAGTATTATATGTAAATAGTATTTATATGTATGTATATAGGTAGTTACTATTGAAGAGGTGTGATGATTCACGAAGGGGTGTGATGGTTCACGAACCAACACCAAGTAAACACCTTAGAAGTGAACCATTGTGATGGTTCGATAGTATCTCTTCACTGTCTATAAATAGGAATCATATGTAACAGATTTCAAGTGTGATTTTCTCTGAAATAAAACAAGTACTTTGGTTGATTATCTTTGTTGATTTCTTACTTTCGATCCAACATATCTTAAATCGACGGGCTATCCAAATTCCCTCTATATTCTTATTATGATACAATTCGGTTCATTATTTGTTTCCAGGGATCGTCTCCGATCGTCGACTCTTTCTTTCGTCCGAGATTAACACTAGGCATGGAATTGTTAAAGACGATGGGTGAGGTTGTTTTTGACCCAGGTGTATTCTTTTGGTTATTATGGTAGGGAAACCTCTCCTGCAATTGTTACAACTTCATGTGTTTTCCAAACCATCTGTTTAAATAGGATGTAGATTTTTCACTTGAACCATGTGAATCTTAGGTTACATGTATTTGGCAGGCTGTTAAATGGATGATATTTGTTTTGTGAACATGTAGGTACATCTGATGAAAAGACTTCAACATCCAAACATTTTGATTTATCAATTTCAGTCATTGCATTTTAGGAACTCTTTAATTTTCCAGATTGTTGATATTGGAATCTATGTTTGTGTGTTTGGAAGATTTGATCTGAAGTAGAAAAAAGAACCTGTGATTTAATTGTCTTTCTCATAAGGTACAACTCATTTTCTTCCATAATATTATTAGATTTTTGGATTAATCCATATATCTGGTTTCTTCAGAATTTGAGTAAAAAAAAATTTCTATTTGCTTATGAACAATTAATTCCTACCCACCTTTTTTAAACTTGGTTTGGGGTAAATCCATGAATTGTCGAACAATGAATGATTGAGTACGTCAACTGTTAGATTTGATAAATTTCTTTTGATAAATTTCTTGATCAAGGGTTGTGGCTTCATTTAG
Organism: Silybum marianum; assembly: GCA_036898165.1. Taxonomy (NCBI): domain Eukaryota; kingdom Viridiplantae; phylum Streptophyta; class Magnoliopsida; order Asterales; family Asteraceae; genus Silybum; species Silybum marianum. The sequence goes on along the minus strand of CM072540.1, from coordinate 3,740,828 downwards.
ATTTCTAGAAATTGATGCATAGCAACTTGAAAACTTGCATGAATGTCATTTAAATGAGGTTTTCTGAGATTATTTTATGTTTTTATTAAAAAATTTATTTAATTAATTAGTTGGTTGGTTGGTTTTTAATCCTTTTATTTTCTTTTACAAATTGTTGAATGAACAGGATGTTGATCCTATTATAAATCGATATTATATATATACTAAGTACGGTGAGTCTGTTTAATCGTGCCCGTTTAAATTATTTCCAAGATTCAATCATGCCCTTCAAATTCACTATTTTACGGTTATAGAGTACATCTGCGTACGCTTCTTCTTGGTAGCCTCTCCCACGTCCCTTCCCCACTCCCCTTTACGACTACAGCCCCTCTGCCCCTAGGTCCCTCAATTCTGGCCGGGTAATATTCATACTGTGTTGCTCCCCCTCCCCACGTACCGTCTTAATTTGTCTCCCCCTCTGCTCCTTCTCGATGGGTCACCGTTTTTAACTCCCTCCTGTTCTTATGACTGACTTTCTTCTGCTTTACTTCAGCCGACAAGTTCAAAAAGGATTCAAAGTGAGCTTCGTTTGAGGGATTACTCAAATTTCGACGAGGATGTGAAGAGGAAATAGAGGAATGGTAACAATGATGGTAAGAAAAATGGGGTTTTTGTTAGGAATTGAAACAAAAACCAGTTATCGTGGGTTCAGGATCAACAAACAGAGGAAAAGAAGCAATAGGAGTGATGGCTCTTCTCGATTTTAGCGTTCTTGAATAGAGTCGTTTTTTCGTCTGAGTCTGGGTTCAATCTGCGGCAGAAATCGAGGTTAGGTATGAATCTTGATTTTAATCTAGAAAACCCAGCGACGGTCAGTTAAGTTTCTGCATGAATCTCTTCAAATCAAATCCTAGGGTTTATTTTTGTTCTTGAGACTTTCATATGTGGCTTTTCCAGCTTTGTGTTCTCTATACCTCTGTCTCCGCTTTCACTATTTGTTTCACGTTCTTGATTTAGCGTTTATTCGTCAAAATGTTCGATTATCGATTTTGTGTACTTTTGAAGTTTGATTTTGTATACTTTCTCCATTAAGGGGTTCAATCCTCGGTTGTACTAATTGTTTTTGGAATTTGAAATCCTCTAGATCATATATAGTGTATTTATATATTTTCATATCAATTTTTTAGCCGAATATGCTAAGATTAAGGTTATTTTGTTCCTGACTTTTTGTTTTAATCTGATATGCTTGCCTGGTTTATGTTTTTTTTGTATCGCCAGATTTTGGATTCCATCTCTGTATACAACTCGAGATTGATAACATCTAACCATTTTCAGGTATGAATTTCCGTTTTTAATTTCATTCTTTCTGGATGTTCCTTTTCTCTGATGTTGTTCTTAATATGTTGGTTTTTCTATTTTTGTTGATAGAATCTTATTTTCAGGTTTAGGGAAGATTGTATTTGTTAGTTTTAGATTCCATTTTTGTATTATGCAAATGGAACCCATTTATTTTAATTGTGATAAAAGTGGACAACTATTGATCACATCAGTGAAACAGATGAAAGAGTCGGTTGATACTTGGACAAACAATTCAAGTTGGTTATTTTTAGTCAATGAAACAGAATTAAGTTATTTAAAAAAAGGTACACATCCTTGTATCCTTCATCATTCTTTTCTCTTGGTGATAGCTAGACTTTGAAGAGGATGAGTACAATTGGTTTTCTGTTGGATGTAGATTATTTTTTGTATAATCAAGTGTAATATTACTTCTTGAAGAATTGTAAAGAAAACTAATCGTAGCTCTGAACTGGTCATGGGTTACAAGTTATATTGCAGGTAAATTGCACATCTTGGCTAACACGCTGGTATGTTGTTTTCCAGAGATACCTATTTAATTTATATAATTTAATGTTTATTAATTAATTAATCATAAGCTTCTTTATTATGATGCATTAGTCATTGGTAATTGTTGGATCCTATAAACATCACCTGCCGGTGGTGTGGTGAATGTTGATGAGAATGCTAAGCCATGATGGGCCTAATTTTTCCTGGTATAATGATCACAGATTTACTTGACATATATTTCAACGGTAACCTAATCTTTTTAACCGTTGGTCTATACAGACAATGGTTTGTATACTATAAGAGGAGTGCCTTAATGATATCAATCAATTCACAGGCACACTCCAATGATTGGTTGGTGGTACGTTATTGTTATTATATCATCTGGTATATATAACTTTCGTTTTTTATTTCCCACTTTAATTGGATCTATTGTATTCAACATCGCTAACATCTTTACCTCGACTTGAAATTGGTCAAATAGATCTTTTTGTAAGGCAAATATTTATATATATATATATATATGTTGTTCTACATTGCTAACTCGAACCCCGACATATACAAACATAAGTGCTTGGATAAATCACCTATGTGGCTTTGTGATTCCATGAACATCTATTATCCTATTTCCCATATAATTTCTGTTTTTGTTTCACATTGTTGATGATCCAAGTCACATGGATGTGCTCGAGAGTATTTTCTTATGAAGGTGTTAGCCATGTGAACTTGGTTGCGTCCGACAACAAGGATATAAGCAAGTCATCATATTTTATATTTGCAAAAGACTATTAATCAGTAGTAGGATGCTATCTATGAACCTTTGACCTGATCTTCTCATACAGAGCAAGTTAGATGGAAACCTACATTGGCCATTGCAGTTCCTTCTTCTTAAGTTCAATTTACTTGCTCAAAGAAGTATTGGCGTCAATTATGTATAGTACCAACATTACTTTTATTTTAATCCGTATATCTGGTTTGGAAGAATAAACGGTAGGATGCCTACAATGTGGATATGAAGATGGTGGGAGGTCAATTGTTAGTTTTATTTATGTAATCATTACCTTGCCATGAATATTGTGTCGTATACTATTTGGCACCCATTTAGATAAAACTTTTTTGTGATTTATTTGCAAATGATGAAGTACATTTATCAACTTCTGGACAATTATTTAGTTCTATTAAAAAGAACTTTAATAAGATGGGCTAAGAGCTCCTATAGTTGCGTGCCACTGCCAATATGTGATTGTTGCTATTTTCGTAAGATTAACAGATGAAGTACACTTCAAGGAAGAGAACAAAAATAATAATTTAGCTACCACTTAAATTATGTATTTTTACATGTGAAGCTTTGTCTCTGAGGCTCATGTAATTCATATTTCCGTATTGCCTTTCTTAAGTAGATCAAATGAAGCAGCTATTAAAATTGTAACCTCTTTGGGTCTTTCCAAAAATGCATAAAACTTGGGTGAGCAGGTTGAGTTGGTGCCTCCAAGAAACACTATAAAAAAGGCATTACAACCATTACCATATTAACCACTAACTATAACCTTCTACCATGTTTTTACCTTTATTTTATGTTTTGTATAATCTTTCAAATTTCAGCTATTTTAGGCAAATTTATATTAATGATTTCTATTGTGCGACATCATTTTTGCTACCATTGTCAGGGCTTGAGTTAAAGTGAGAAAACAAGCAATATTCTGGACTTGGGTTAGGTTCGACTTATAAGGCAATACATTTGTATTGTTACAATATGATTTATATATGCTTTCAATCTATAATCTTATAGCCCGTTTACAAAACACTTATGAGGTGAGTGTGTCGCTTACCTTTTGGGTGAGCATTTTAAGGACCTAACATCTTACTCGGTAAAAGATATAGTAAGGACTAAGAACCAAGAATCTTACCCGGTAAGTACAATATGATTTATATATGCTTACCATCTATAATCTTATGGCCCGTTTACAGAACACTTATCGGGTGAGCACTTACCGTGTGTCACTTATCTTTTGGATGAGCATTTTAAGGACCTAGAATATTACCCATTAAGAGGAGGTATAGTAAGGACCAAGAATCTTACGTGTTAAGTACAATATGATTTACCAACAATCCGTTTTGATGACCGAGAAGGACAGAAGGTTACCCAATAAGGTAAGTGATGGTGGTGATCTTTTTGGTAAGGTAAACGGCTATCTTGGCTATTAACATATTGAATATATTGTGCAAAAATACAAAAATGTTACGTCGTTCATGAAGCAGATTTATATTTACTTGTACTTTCAATAATTTCATGGTTCTCATTATTTGGCTTCTGTTTTTTTTTACAGATTTATGGAGAAATTCAGGAAACGTGCAAAAATGTCAAAGCCAGGTTCCTGATATTTGACAAGACGATCTTTGATGGCTTGATTTTCTTGCAAAGTCCTCATTGTTAGTGTACAACTTTTGGAATTTAAACTATATGTAGCAAATTAGGATTGTATGAGTCGTTTTCTTTTGTTTAGATGTAGTTTTTATAATCGAATGATGGCTGCTTTTGTGATTTGCAAGAGTAATCTATTCTATACTCCTATATAATGCACCAATACTAAAGAGCTTAGAGCTGTTATGAGATCTCTAGGACAAACGACAAAAGATGAACTTTAGGACATGATCAATAAGGTTAATGGTGACGGCGATACGACTACTAATTTCCCTGAGTTCTTAACCAGGTGGCTCAAAAGATGAAGGACAACTCTCGAGATAAGCTTAAGGAGGCTTTCCATGTGTTTCAAAAGGATCAAAACAACTTCATTTCTATAGTCGAATTTCGCCATGGGTACGTTTAGCAACGTTCAAAACAAAACCATCTTACTTTGTTGCTTTTGTATTCGCTTAATTTTAAGCCCACATTGATGGCAATAAATATAGAAAACTTAACATTCCGCACATGGCGCAAGTACAAAAACCAAGAGTTATCACAATGTTACATAGTTCGGATGATATTGGGAGTTTCCAAAATATTGCAACTTTGAAAAATATTCGGAAAAAATGGATCCATCATAGAATATATTATATCAAAGATATTAGAAAGAAAGAGTTGGGACACTATGCTTAATTTATAACTAACAAAGATTATCTAAAAGAAATATAAATCAACCAATAAGCTATTAATCAATGAGATAAGTTTAACCCTCTTAAAAGATCCGACTTCCCACTCACTTGGATCTTCTATTTTTGACCAATTGGTTGGTTAAAACTCTCAAATAAACATGGTATTAACGTTTCTTTCTTTACTCATTTGCATTGAATTTATATCAAAGGTTTTCAATTAAAATCAAAAACAAAAAACAACCACAAAAAACAATGGATTTTGACTCTTAAAAGTCAATTCATTGGATACTTAAAACTAATGCCGGTAATTTAATAAAACATAAAGATTATCCTAATCATCATCCATGTCATCCAATATTAGCATGTATGACTATTACCATTCACAATCATCCTAAAACCTTCAAACGTTCCTAAATATATTCAAAGGCGTAATATCATTTGCTTTTTTATCCCTTTTCACATTCTAAATATATTTTATCGTTTTGTTTGAGATATATTTAAAGCAATGTTTTGTACCCGACCAACGAACAGGTATAACACTAGTTTTAATAAGATGTCGATAAGATCAGATGTTACCTTCGAGTGGGATGATGTCTTGATCGGATAAACATTGTTTTGACAATTTAAATTTTGATCAAAGTTAACATTTAAATTATGACCAAAGCAATTACAACATTTTTTATTCGAGTTTAAAAACATCTGACCTAGTAGATGAAAAAAAGTATTTTTAGGCTTATATTTCAGACATGTTATGTTTTATGTCATTATAACTTGATAAAAAAAATATAAAAACAGTTAAAGATACGGATTGAACTGTTCAATTCAATTGAGATTGAGTTGTTTAATCCTAAGGTGCGCCACTATTAAACTACAAAACACAATTAGCAGACGTTGAAATTCTCCTTAAACAATATGACAATGTCGCAACTCAGTAATCCGATTTCATCTATCTGATTAATTTAATTTATAACTTGTCGTCAAGATTCGTTTTTCTTTTATTTTACAAATATTTTCCAACAAATTTTAATTATAAATATAACCTCATTGTATTTTTCACATGTGAAACTAATTTTCTAATTCTCATTTTATTTGCCATCTTTGAATCTAGTTTCCTATATTCTTCAAACTCATTATTAACTAAAAATAATTTAAAACGAGAGCTTCAATCCACCAACGTAACATCCTTGACCAGATGTTACTTATGGAGGCTTTCAAGAATTGTTGAAACTAGTTGGTCAACCATGCTAAGTTTAAAATTAGTCAAACATATATATTGTCAACTTGGTGATCTCTTTTAATTAGTTTGTTCTATTGTTTTTAATATTGCATGTTCCAAACTTCCAATCCATGATCTATCTATTTATATCTCATATTTCATCAAATAAAACAATAAATGTTTCTATCAACCAAAAACCAAAAGACAAAGAATTGTCTTCACCATTATATATATATATATATATATATATATATAGGGAGGTTCAAGTGAAAATACTAAAAAAAGAGAAAAACCGAAAAACAATCTGGATGGCTTCCATATGGACGGTATGCATTAATGCATATCGGTAACTTGTAACATGTATTAATGAATATTCATCAATGCATCTGTAATGATAGATGCATTGATGCATATGAACAAAAATTACCGGTATGCATTAGTGCATACAGTCCACATTGAAGCCTCACAGGGTGTATATCATCAGTTTTATCTTTTTTTAGCTTTTTTTAGCGTTTTCCCTTCAACCTGCCTCTATATATATATATAGAAAGAGAGAGAGAGAGAGAGAGAGAGGAAGGTTCAAATGAGAACTTTTGATTTCTAAAGGAACAAAGGAACACTTGTGAACCACATATGATGTGGGTCCCACATAATATTAAATCATTTCTGATTTAATATGATTTAATATTAAATCAGAAATGATTTAATATTATGTGGGACCCACATCATATGTGGTCCACAAATTGTTCTTTGTTCCTTTAAAAAGGGGTGGTTCTCGGATGATCCATCCCCTATATATATATATATATAGAGAGAGAGAGAGAGAGGAAAGTTCAAATGTGAACTCATTTTTGGTTGTGAACGTGAGGACGAATCTCAGCCAATTATCCGGTCAATAAAGGCGGCTTTGACCTGGTTCCCCTCCTTTAATAATCTCCACCCTCCCATGAATCGCGTCAATCCTCTGTGATCGCGTCCACTATAACCGAAGATGTGTGGCTGAGATTCGTTCTCACGTTCACAACCAAAATTGAGTTCACATTTGAACCTAACCCTATATATATATATATATATATATATAGGAGTGGGTTCAAACGAGGACGCGATATATATAAGAAAACAAAGGGAACAATCTCAGCTTTAAATCAAGTTTGATCAATGGTTAAAATGATCAGTGGTATTAAATGTAAATATATTGATTATTTTGGTATTTTAAATCAAATCCTTCATTAGTTTAATGGTAATCACTTTAATGAGATGGTTAACTTTGGCGGTTACTTTTCCTTAATTTATGGAATCATTATCCCCTATCTATAGGGAAATGATACGCTCATTATTTACAAAGAAATATTATGCATATTTGATTTGTGCATCCAAAAATGTGATTCTTGTATATTTATGTATAAAAACTAAAAAACATAGTATGATTACTTGTAATTCTTGTAATTTATATATAGATTGACAAGTAAAACTTGTGTTTGAGATCACTTTATATAACTTATAGCGTCTTAAATGTAATTATATATGTTTACTTATGATTTTTGTATTTTGAAAAATATTTACTTATAAACACTAAATAAGCTTATGTAATTTATTTCTTATTTTAGATAATTGGTTTTCTTCGGTAATCATAATTAGCTTTGTTTATGATTACTTGTGATTCTTGTATATCACGAAATATTAACTTATAAACACAAGTTGGAGATGATATTTGGTGGAAAGTTGTTTGTGGTCTTTGTTTGCGTATGAATTTGTTATGTACAAATATTATATTAGTATTAGTGATGTAATATAATTAGTGATTATATGTGAGTTATTTCAATGAATGATATTCGTTAGCGTAAAACACATGTGATTAACATAGTTACATAGACAAAAAATTATTATAAATAACTAGTGATTGTTGTATAAAAAAACATTGGGGCACTTTGTAATGTTAATACTTAATTAATATATAATTATCCAAACTGAATACAATAAATTATAAACAGTTTACAGGCAAAAACATGATCCAACATTGATTGTAATTCATATATGATCAAAAACTGACTGTAACACTGATTGTAAAGCATATATGATTCAATGTATATGATCCAACATATATGATCCCTTTTTATAAAACATATATGATCCAACACTGATTGTAATTCATATGATCAAACAATGATTATAAATGCTTGATGTATTTACATCCTTAACGAACCCAACATAAAAGCATAAACTTAGGATATGGTGTATGATGCAACTTTTAAATGATTATAAGGTGTACGACTTGAACATCACCATCACCGGCACTGACAAACGTATCAAAGTCACGTTTAAAATTCTTGTAGTCATTCCGGCTATAACCGACTTTTTCATACCCACCTTTCAAACACACTTGGATCTGGTGGGTCTTGGCAGCACCAATATTTGCTCGTTCACAGATATCCTTCTTTCTCGAGACCCGTTCATTATAGTATTATTGCGGTCAACAATAGAATCATCTGTGATAGAATCGTGAAACAATTTTCAGTATATTTTTCATTTTAAATTAGCCAATTTATCATTCAAATGAAATAAACCATGTTGTATTATATATGAATGTAACAACTAATGCATTAAATCAATAATGATCAATATTGTATTAAAGTAGATGTTTCTTAACCGATGTCTCATAAACCCTATTTCTAACAAAACGAAACTGAGGTTTCATAAACCATCCTTCATAAACGAAATTGTAATATATGTTCTCGTTCAAAGCATGTTTCGTAAACCCTAATTTTTATAAAAAATATTAATTTTAAAAAATTTACTTTAAGTTCAAGAAAGAAAACGTTGATACAAGGTTTTGTATAAAACGATTGGCTACTCATTCGCGTACCTTGACGATTGTTTGCTCCATTTCCAGCGTTAGAATCGATGTTATCAGCATCGCCTCGATGACGTTGATGGAATCCACGTTCATTTCGGTTGGACATGATAACCATTTTATATTGATGAGGTTTGATTGGTGTTGGTAATGTCTTGCTGCAAAATTTTTCTCGTCATTTTATAAAAATATTGGTTCCAATATTTTGAATCACATTAAGTATTTTTTGTATATATTAATAATATATTTACAAAAATGGTGGGATTTTTTTCCGGTTGAAATCTATAATAGTGGAAGTTTATATGAACCATAATGAGAAAATTTTGGATTTGTTTTGGGATGGAATTGAAATTCCATAATTTCAGCAAATATATAATTATCCATAAATAAATTGTGTAACTTAAAGACTTTTTTGCCCTTTTCTATTATATTTAATACAATTTTATTTTAATTAATATTGATAATTATTGATTGGCTAAGAATCGTCCTCGTCTTTCTTTAAATGTTTGAGGTTTTCGTATGAACCTCCCTCTATATATATATATATCAATTCATTATCTAAAACTAGCGGTGCTTTTACAAACAATCGTCAACATTCATGGCGGTTAGTGAGTTCAATCACCTTGCAAAAGCTCTATGGTTTGCAGGTTCATGATATCTTTGTAGGTTTAGTGTATTGAATAATAAATCAGTACAAATTAAATTAGAGAAAGTAATATAATAAAACTAAAAAGAAGAATAATAATTGATACCAAATATGTAGAGTTTATAAAAATGATATCAAGGGTGTAAGATTTCGTGTTCGGGTCTTCATGCATTGGAATGAGAGTAAATATTTACCTACTTAGGCTTTTAGTTGGTAAGTTTATTTTTTATGTTTATTTAAATCTTACACTATTAACATGGATGTTTTTTACCTACGAACATTTTCCTGGAAACCGTCGTTAAAGGGTGATTCGTTACAAAACATCACTACGTTTGAGGGGGAAATTGTTTATGGGTAAATCAAATAAGTGACAGATTACACAGGAAATTTCTGTGTAAATCAAATAAGTGACAGATTACACAGGAAACATCAGATTTACCGAAACCATTAGTATTCCGGGGTGATCCGTCGGTATTCCGTTTGAGTGGGTGATTTTTGTAGGTGAAAGTCATTTTTGTAGTGTTAGTCTCGTACATAATTATCATTTATCCATCAAGTTGAATAGTAATAAAATCACAAGTCTTAAAGTGAAGCCACATAGGTTAACATTGCGACAAATCCATGTCTTAACATTATAACGCACCATAACAAGTTCTTTAGAACCATATTTAAAGAGACATGATTTTTTAATCAGACTTTCATTCAACAAATTTCTGAAAAGTGAATAAAGAAGTTCTTGACATCAGAGTTTAACTTGGAGAGGGAAAATCGATGTGAAAATAGTGAAATCATTTATGAAATGCAAATAAAATCTAAATCCTTTAGAGGATATTACAGGTGTTGTGTTGGATCCCGTACATCAAAATGAATTAATTCAATGGTTTAGTAACTCTTTGAGTCTTTGGACATATAGTAGGATAAGAAATATTCTTTGATTTTCCTATATTGCATGTATCACATAAACTAAGGTTATTGTGAACGATACTTTTTTTCATTTAGAGGCATAGTCTTAAGTACATTGAAATTAGGATGACCAAGGCACATTTGCCATACATCAACTAAAGTATTAAGACATAAAGTAATGTTCCAAATATCGATCACATCACACTCGAATTAACCCGTAAAGAGAGATTGAACCGAGTAGAAACTTAATCGAAATTAACCCAAGATCCAAAATAAAGTCAACCGTATGCGGAAACGATAAAGTCGGACTCTCAACAGAACGATAATCAACCATACAATAATTAACGTAACTTGACAAAAAAAAATAAGAGATAGAAAAACGACACCGGATTTATGTGCAGAACTCAAAAAAGGAAAACCATGGTTAGAGGAGATTGACCACTGAGAAGTCCACTATAATCGATTGATGTTACAAAGCTTGGAATAAGAAAATTGTGATCATATTTTAATCGAGACGTATTATATGTTTATTATGATCTTTTGAGAACCCCTTTTTTATGGAAATCCGTAAGAACTTCTACCTTAAGATTTTGTTTCACATAATTTTTTCAGTCCAAATATAGTATTGAACGTATTGATTAATATATGTTTGTTTTACAATGTGTTTGTCTCACATGTGATCGGTTCACAATGTGAAACCTTTTTGCGTGTATGTTTTGTTTCACAAATACATAAAAGTTGTTCACATTGTGAACCAAGCACATGATAAACAAACACATTGTGAAACAAATATATGTTAATCAATATTATAAATCCTACTCTTTGAGGAAAAAAATCACATGAAACAATACATGATGCATAAGTTCTCAAGGTTATCACAATTTCACGAGTTCTCAAAAGAAGGTCCCTCATATATATATATATATATACATATATATATATATATGTAGGGTTAGGTTCCGGTGAGAAAGAGAGTTAAGGTTAGAAACGTAAGAAGTGATCTCCACCCTTGGATGCACATTCAGATGAGATGCACGGGGATGAGGTGCACCAAGATGCACCAGATCAACTCCCTTATAAAGCACAATTTATGGATGGGTATGAGATTAAAAGTGATCAAGGATTCACATCCCTTCTTACGCTTCTTACCTTAACTCTACTTCTCACACGATCCTAAGCATATATATATATATATATAGAGAGAGAGAGAGAGAGAGGAACTTTCAAATGAGAACTCAAATTTGGTTGCGAACATGAGCACAAAGGAGAGCGCGACACGTTTCATATTCAGACTAAATAAGGAAAGAAAATATTCGGACTGTATTCACACTGAATAACACTATATAAAATTTGAATATTTTCTTTCATTATTCAATTTGAATATGATACGTGTCGCGTTCTCCTTTGTCCTCATGTTAACAACCAAATTTGAGTTCTCATTTGAACCCGCCTTTCTCTCTCTCTCTATCTCTCTCTCTCTCTTTCTCTCTCTCTCTCTCTTTATATATATATATAGGTTGATAATCAAATAAAAATCTCAAAAAGATTGTAAACCTTAAGAACTAATCTAAACCTTAAATAGATTTCAATCTGCGGACATAAAAGACAATGACAATTTTGAAATAATTTTGAACTTTATGGTTTAATATGGATTCAACTTGAACCTAGAAGGGTATATTGGGTTTTTTTTTATCCACTAGGGCTTTTCAATGAAAAAAGTGAACAATTATTTCAGATATGGTAAACCCTAAACAATCACCCTCTTCTTGATGCAACCAAATAAAAATCAAGAACGGAGCCGATCGCATCTAGGAAAACACATACTTCTCTTGTGGAGGTACATTGATCGATTCAGGATATCGTGTTTCAATTGTTTTCAGTTTGTAAACGTATGCTATTTTGAGCTCGTAGATCGTTCTACACACATATTTTACATCATCCCTAACATTGGTTTTGACTGGGGGACCGAAAAAGGCCATTCATCCAGACAGAGGCGTAGACAAGGGGGGACTGAATGGTGCCAAGCCCCCCCCCCCCCCCCCTAACTATCACCAACCCAAATACTATTAATATATAAAAGCTTTTATAATATTGAAAATACCCCCAAGGGGTCCCACCTCTAAGCCCCTCCTAATTCCAACAACAGAACAAAACATTTAGTGTTGAAGCACCAATCCCTAGCTCCGTGCCCACGGCTCTCAAAACTTCACAACCAGGTCCCCTATCTCAACAAATAGGGTAATTTAAGGGTCGTTCAACCAAACACTTATGTGATAATTAATCGTGTAGCAAGTTATATTATGTTGTCGGATAAATATGGTGAGGACCCAAAATTTTACCATGTAAGAACAATAACAATGACCGAAAGTGTAACCTGGTAAGTAAGGTGACAACACTTATCTGAGGTAAGTGATGGTGTTGTATATTACTGGTTACCGGGTGAGGATTTAGGTTAAATGTCTCTTTATTAACCAGTTTGATCGAATAGTTAAATGTAGTTATATAAATATATTAATAAAATATTGTTTCGAACTTTGAATAACTATTTAAAGGTAAATTATAATATATTATAACTTTAAAAGATGAGATTTTTAGTTTCTTATGATCTTATGTTGAGTATGAGCGAAACAACAAATCAGTGGTTCTTTTTTCAAGGGAAAATAAGATATTTTTAATGAGTCACAATCAACAAATAGGGTAATTTAAGGGTCGTTCAACCAAACACTTATGTGACAATTAATCGTGTAGCAAGTTATATTATGTTGTCGGATAAATATGATGAGGACCCAAAATTTTACCATGTAAGAACAATAACAATGACCGAAAGTGTAACCTGGTAAGTAATTAAGGTGACAACACTTATCTGAGGTAAGTGATGGTGTTGTATATTACTGGTTACCGGGTGAGGATTTAGGTTAAATGTCTCTTTATTAACCACTTTGATCGAATAGTTAAATGTAGTTATATAAATATATTAATAAAATATTGTTTCGAACTTTGAATAACTATTTAAAGGTAAATTATAATATATTATAACTTTAAAAGATGAGATTTTTAGTTTCTTATGATCTTATGTTGAGTACGAGCGAAACAACAAATCGGTGGTTCTTTTTTCAAGCGAAAATAAGATACTTTTGATGACTCACAATCAACAAATAGGGTAATTTAAGGGTCGTTCAACCAAACACTTATGTGATAATTAATCGTGTAGCAAGTTATATTATGTTGTCGGATAAATATGGTGAGGACCCAAAATTTTACCATGTAAGAACAATAACAATGACCGAAAGTGTAACCTGGTAAGTAAGGTGACAACACTTATCCGAGGTAAGTGATGGTGTTGTATATTACTGGTTACCGGGTGAGAATTTAGGTTAAATGTCTCTTTATTAACCAGTTTGATCGAATAGTTAAATGTAGTTATATAAATATATTAATAAAATATTGTTTCGAACTTTGAATAACTATTTAAAGGTAAATTATAATATATTATAACTTTAAAAGATGAGATTTTTAGTTTCTTATGATCTTATGTTGAGTATGAGCGAAACAACAAATCAGTGGTTCTTTTTTCAAGCGAAAATAAGATATTTTTAATGACTCACAATCATTCTTAATTTGTTTAGTGTATTTTCTTTCTCGTAAATATCCACGCTCTAACTAATCTTTTTGTTTCTAGTAGATTAGTTAATGAAAAAAAATGGAATGACGATCCTTATGCCTATTAACGGAACTTTTGATCAATATTAACTTTTGCAAAACTTAATTTGTTGGTCCGAGATGGAAGTTTTTCATTAATTTCTATCGTGTCTCAACAAGAAAATAGATTGGAAGTTTATTTTAACAATAATTTATTCGGATATAATATTGATCATTGTTATCTAAACAACAAAGTAAGACATTTTCTAATGACCGGACCCCCCTTAAATTAAATTTCTAGCTCCGCCCCTGCATCCAGACCTTTCACATATGGAGTTGCGTTTGCAGAGGTGGAAATCGACACTCTTGAATTCTCCATCAATCCATCCATTTACATATTTTACTTCTTGTTTCTCTTTCTATAGAGGAAAGTTCAAATGTGAACTCATTTTTGGTTGTGAACGTGAGGACGAATCTCAGCCACTTATCCGGTCAATAAAGACGGCTTTGACCTGATTCCCCTCCTTTAATATTCTCCACCCTCCCATGAATCGCGTCAATCCTCCGTGATCGCGTCCACCATAACCGAATATGTGTGGCTGAGATTCGTTCTCACGTTCACAACCAAAATTGAGTTCACATTTGAACCTAACCCTATATATATATATATATTATAGATTGAAGGAGCATTTGGCAAGGTATTTGATGGGTGGCTTTGGAGGAGTTGAAATGGGGAGATGAAGCTCACAAATGGATTCAATCAGGAAGCTTGTTCACATCTGGTCCTGGAAAATTATAAAATTCCATCTGTCAATGATGTCCCTTTCAAATTCAAGGTTTTTCTATTGATCGAAATCTAAATACGATTGCTTAGAGCGAAAACAAGGGTTTGTTACTTTTGAGTTCTAGGTTGGATGGTGATGAAGGATCGATGTAGAGTAAAAGTTAAAGCTGGTTTGATTTCATGTGTTTCATGTGGTGAATAATGTGTGGGTTTCATACGGTGAATCTTGTGTTTCATACGATGAATTTGTATGTTTCATATGATGAAATTAATTTATATTTTTCATCTCGTGAATTTGGTACTAAAATGATGATTATGCCCTTTTTAAAATTAAAACCATAGGATTTCATTTAAGGCTTAGATCGGTCCTTACGGTTTTCAACCTTTTTATGTTCTCATTTAATTTAACCCCTATATATATATATAGGGTTGATTTCCATTACAAACCACGTCAATTCGTACAAACCGTAAAAACCGCATGAAACCAATATTATTTTTTTCACTTTTTCTTAACTATTAATGTTGATTAGTCAATAATATATAAAAAAATTTCATCAAGAATACATGAAGGTTGGTGAATCAAGAATATGTGAAACAAGATTCAACAAATTGAGAGTTTCATGAAACAATTCAATTTCATGTAGAAAGAAAAAGAATTTCATGAAGAAAAAAATTATATGAAAAAAATTATTCAAAAAAACAATGAAACACGCGGTTTGTACGAATTGACGTGGTTTGTATTTGAAATCTCCCCTATATATATAGGTATATATTAGGTGTATATATATATAGGGGAGGGTTCAAATGAGAACACCCCCAATTTAAAGGAACAAAGGGACTCATTTGGGACTACATATGATGTGGGTCCTACAATAAAAAATCATATCTGAGTCAACGGCGCCCACCATTGAAAATCATATATGATTTTTTTATTGTGGGACCCACATAATAATAATATGTGGTCCGAATAGAGTCATTTATTCGTTTAAATTTACAAAGTTCTCATTTGAACCTCTTCCTATATATATATATATATGTATGTATCTGTATATATATAGGACGGTAATCAAATGAAAACTGTAAACAGGTTGAGGATCGTGGCAACTAATCTCAATCATTAGAGAGTTTTAACTTTTAATCAAATATTATTAATCATGGATGCATTTTTGTAATATTAATAAAAACAGAAAGTTATAATCGGGATTTTGTTACATCCACATTATTTGACTTTTCTAGTTCATCGTTGACTACACCTAATTTATCCAAAAGAGTTTTTGTGTTTCATTCGGTGAATCTGATGAATTAGTATGTGTTGCATAAAGAATGACCAACTATGTTTGGATTTCATGTGGTGAATTAGTATGTGTTTCATATGACATGAATTTGTATGTTTCATATGTTAAATGAACATGTATGTTTCATCCAGTAAATCTTGTTACATTGTTACCAAAATGACGATTATGTCATTTTTATCAAAAAAAAAATTTCAATTAAAACCATAGGATCAAAACCAAATTAAGGTTTAGATCGGTTTTAAATCTTTTTTTATCGTCATTTGATTTAACTCCCCCTCTCTCTCTCTCCCTCTCTCTCTCTCTCTCTCTCACCACTACAACAAAAATGATTTTATAGGACGCCTAAAATGAAAAAGCGTCCTAAAAGAATACTTTATAGGACACTTCATTTATAGGACCAAATCAAAAAGTGTCCTAGCTAAAAGCGTTACAATAAGTTTATACGACGGTTTTAGACGTCATAACAGTTTTTTTACGACGATTTAAAATAAAGTGTCATAGTATTTATTCGGTCTGAATAATGTTTATTCAGATTGAATAAATATTATATTCGGTCTGAATATTTTATTGATTATTCAATCTCAATATGACACGTGTCGCGCTCTCATTTATCCTCACGTTCACAACCAAATTTGAGTTCTCATTTGAACCAGCCTATATATATATACATATATATATATATAGGGGAGGGCTCAAACAAGAACATCCATGATTTAAAAGAACAAAAGAACACTTTGTAGACCACATATGATGTGGGTCTCACATAATATTAAATCATATCTGATTCAATGAGCCCCACTGTTGAATTAAATATGATTTAATATTATGTGAGACCTACATCATATGTGATCCACAAGATGTTCATTTGTTCTTTTAAATTTATAAAATTGTCATTTGAACTTCCCTCTCTCTCTCTCTCTATATATAGGGGTGAGTTCAAATGAAAACTCGTTTTTTATTGTATACGTGAGGACAAACGATAGGACAACACGTGTACCTGTGCCTTAAGGTTTTTCATCCTGAATAAATAATGGTCGCCTATTATTCATATTAAATGTTGTCATATTAATTATGAATACTTTATTATATTTATACTGAAAAGGACACATGTCGTCGTGCTCCCCTAATTCTTACGTTTACATCCAAAAAATAAGTTTTCATTTCAACTTCTCATATATTGGATCACAAAAAGATGAGTCATATCCTATTTGAAACAATTCCACCGACAGAAGGCAATGCGGGTGGAATGCGGCTACAGCCGCTTCTAAGTCGGCAGACCAATCCAAATATGTAACAATAACGTACGGTAGCTAACGTGAATGTGATGCTGGTAAGGGAGATGAAACACTTGCATTGCACACACTGTGTCTAAGCCTCCTTTGTGGACCTTGGATATTAACTTTCAGTGGCGGACCTACCCTGTGGGGAGGGGGTTCGGTGCTAGCTCAACTGTGTGTCGTAAGGTTAAAAAATATCGCGTTACGTAAGTTTTACGTAAGGTCAGTGGCGGACCCACCCTATAGGAAGGGGTTCTCGTGCTACCGCTCAACTATGTGTCGTAAGGGTAAAAAATGTCGTGATCCGTAAGTTTTACGTGAGATGCACCCGCTAAACTCTGATGGGTGCTCTGTGTTAAGGGAGCACAACTTTAAAATAATCCCTCAAAATCAACTAAAAAAACCTTAAAAAATCACTCGAAATCAATGAAAAACCATAAAAAATCACTCGAAATCAACCAAAAAAATATATCAAACATCTTTACGGATATTTGATACAATTTAAGGGTACATCCGTTCACGAAAAATTATGGGTCCGCCACTGTTAACTTTAGGAATCCCACTTTTATCACATTGAATTCTATTTTCATGCATTAATTAATTTATAGATCCCACTTTCCTCATGCATTTTGGCTATTTACGAATAAAAAAAAGACTCTTGACTATATTTAGGGAAAACAAAAAACATCCATATATGCAGATGAACACTACAACAAAATCGAGTTTATAGAACGTTTTAATAAAATAAGTGTTTTAATGAACCGCTTTATACAATATAAATTATATGATGAAAGAATAAAGCGTCCTATCTAAAAGCGTTGTAATAAGTTTATAGGACACTTTTGAGCGTCATAACAATATTTTTAGGACACTTTTAATAAAAAGCGTCGTATTAGCTAGTTTATAGAACACTTTAAGAAAATGTCATTTAAACCCATTTTTATAGAACACTTGTGTTCATAGGACATCTTTTCAAATTGTCCTATAAAATAGTTAATATGACATTTTTTATACAAATGTCTTAATAAATAAAGTTGCTACGACGACGTCCAAAGCGTCCTGTAAACTTATTGCTACGACATTTTTTTTGTCACATAATCTGTGTCCTATATAGTGGTCTATTGGCGTCCTGTAAATCCAATTTTGTTGTGGTGGGGTGGGAGTTCTGTGCTTGATTGAATTTGAAGAACTTAATAGGTAACTATGTGCTTATCGGCAAAATTCAACACTATCTCACTTACTTACCGGGTAACATTTTAGTCCACCAAAATGATATCGTATAACAACAATTTACCCGGTGAAAGCTAATCACTTAGCAGGTAAGATTCTTGGTCATTGTCATAATCATCCGATAATGTAATGTGACTTGCTAATCCCCGTTTACGCCTTTGGTAAACGACCCCTTAGACTGCTCGGCATGTTGAAGCTTCATTCAACATGATATACTCCATTTTCATCACATGTTTCTGGCGATTCACATGGCATCGTCAAATGATACAAGTCTTGTCTATCCTCGAAGCAGCTCCATTTTTCGTACTCAGATCCTTGGTAATACCGAGGTTAGGATAAAACCCAACATAAAAATAATTACATTTAATTAGTTGAGAAACCATGAAGAATATATTTAACCAGTTGTGGTGTAGTGGTTGAGACCCTGGAGGATGTGGTGGAATATCTCATCTGTCCAGGGTTCGATACTGTTCGATTCTGGACGTATAAAATTATGGCCACTGAATTTATTATGTCTGATTTCTTACAGTCACAACCGGGGTTTATATAGGTATAATGTGGAACACCCTTAAAAAACAATGTCCAAGTCAAAGCCTATTTTTTAGGCTTATAGTTTAGAGGCATTTTTTGTGTTTTTAAGTCTTCTTGAGCAATTAAGAACAAAAATACAAAAAAAAAAATGTTTTTGAGCTGTGTAAATTGAAATTGAGTTGTTTCATCCTGAGACAAACGCCGCTACCCAAATAACATCCTTGACCCGATGTTATGGAGGCTTCAAGGATTGATGAAATTAGTTGGTCAAACACACTAAATTTAAAATTGGTCAAACATATTGTCCACTTGGAATTTTTTTAATTAATTTATTCTATAGTCTTTAATATTGCATGCTACTATCCATCTATATATATATGTCTCATATTTCATCAAATAAAACAACAAATTTTTCTATCA
Source organism: Silybum marianum (assembly GCA_036898165.1). Taxonomy (NCBI): domain Eukaryota; kingdom Viridiplantae; phylum Streptophyta; class Magnoliopsida; order Asterales; family Asteraceae; genus Silybum; species Silybum marianum. Next base: position 3,721,122 of record CM072540.1, on the reverse strand, counting down.
ACCATAAACCAAAAGAAAAAAAAATTAATATGTCTTCACAATTTTATATCAATTCATTATCTAAAACTAGTGGTGCTTTTACAAGCAATCATCAACAACATCCATGGCGATTAGTGAGTTCATCACCATGCAAAAGCTCTAGGGTTAGCAAGTGCATGATATCTTTGTCTGTGTTGCGACGCTCCTCTATCACAATGGCATTAACGACACGCAACAACGGTTTCCTTCTCGCCAATTGCAGCCAACTTGAGGTATTATATTATGTTTTTTAGATATGGTTTTCTTGATGTGTGGATTAACTAAAAAGTACATAAAAGCAGGGGCGGGCATATGTTTTAGTGTGTGGTTACCGGTGAAATTATAAAACTGTAGAATTTAAGTGTAAATTTTCAAGGTATATAAATGTGAAACAATAAGTTTTTTGGGATGAAACCATAAGATTTTTTGGGGTTAAGCCATAAAAATCAAAACCTCTAAGGAGTTTACATGAAAATTTAAGAAATAAACCGTGTTCATATGCTAAATTTGAGGATGATAGATGGAAATCAGTTATACTTTTAACCCTTTAATTTCCTTCCCTTTCTTTATCAATTTTTACTTTATATCATTCTCATAATAATTAATTATTCAGTTATTAGAAAAAATACATTAAAAAATACATTTTTACAAATTACATCGTTAGAAAAGGTCTCATCGATACCTTCGAATTAAACAAACCCAATATTTAATATCTTTAAAACTAATTATATTTTTAATGTTAAAAAACAAATAAAAAATAACCTATTTTTGACATTAGTTGCATGCATGTATCATCAGGGAGGGATCAGATCCACATGAAGTGGTGCAGTATCCTGTTCAACGAAAGATTTTGTTCGATATTGTGTAAATTTTTAAACCTAAGTATTGAAAGTTTAACGATATATATAACGTTTTAAAAGAAAAACATAAAAAGTTTTTTAAAGTGAGAATAATTTATTAGTATTTAAGGTTAATTTTTGTTAGTAAATAATTTGTTGTTTTTAATAAGACCGTGTTTTTTATTAATTTTTATTTTATATTACCATAACTATATGGTGCAAACCATTCGAAAATTTTCTGGATATGCCCATGCATGAAGAAGAGAATATATCTTAATAACTTGGAGGATTAAGATGTAGAAGAAGTTGTGTTCACTGTGATTGCTTTTTGGATAACTTTTTATAGGCAATTTCTTCAGAAGTTGATGTTGGCAGCAGAATCGATGAACTACATGAAAAAACAAAAAGAGCTTTGATGACAGCTTCAAACCCGAGAAAAACTATGAAGCTATTTGATACGATCCAAAGACTCGGAATAGAGTACAGTTTCGATGAAGAGATCATCCATAAACTATTAGATCCCATTGAAGGTCAGATTGATGACGATTTATATACAGTGGCACTACGTTTTCGCCTTCAACGAACCAATGGCCTCCATACTAGTTCTGGTACTATCATATATGTCTCAACATTATTTAAATTTATCAGAAATTTTAATCGATTTCCATTTTGATGACGTTTATGTTAGGGACTGTACATATGCATATAGGGAATCATTAACGGATTGAATAAAACTCAAGAATCGTGTCGAAATAACTTTCCGAATACAATAATCACTAAAAAAACAAATGACTTTTACCCATGAAAATTCGCCAAGAAAATTTTTGTTAGTGATTACCTACAGATCACCTACAAAATACCAGTGATTTGGTAAAATCCGATGTTTTTTGAGGAAATACCAACGGATCACTTAGAGAATCCCTGGGTCATCACTGATTTGAATTATCCACCAACTTTTGTGACGGTTTTATAAGGAATCACCCTTTAGCGACAAATTTCCCATGGAAAAGTCCGTAGGCAAAAGCCCTTCGTTTAGTAGTGAATTCGACCCTACTATCCTTAATTGGGTTCACGAATTTCATATTGGAATAATTCTTGAGATTATTCTCTCTTTTTCAAAGACCGTAAAAATCTAGATATATACCCAGATTTTCGTTTTACGTACACTACAACAAAATTGGCTTTATAGAACGCTTAGATTTTGTAAGTGTCGTAATATAATACTTTATAGAACTTAGGTTTCTAGGAGCAAAATGTGGTCTCACGGGTCTTACAAAAATAGGTTGGTCTCACGTGAACCCACGTGAACCCAACTCTGTAAACATATCAACTGTTATTCGAAATTATCTACGAAAAATTAAAGTTTTGGCCACTAAAAATTGTAGATGTTTTTGGACCATTCCTGGATGCAAATGGTAAATTCAAAGAGTCATCAATTCAAGATATAGAGGCATTGCTGAGTTTATATGAAGCTTCATACTTGGGTGCAAATGGAGAAGATATTTTATCACAAGCCAAGGAATTTACCACCACACACCTCAAGAACTCGGTTTCAAAATTAACCCCAAAACTATGTAAAAGAGTTGTTCATAGTTTAGAGCTACCAAGGCACCTCAGAATGGCTAGATTAGAATCAAGAAGATATATTGAAGAATATGGAAATGAATGTGATCACATCCCAATTTTATTAGAACTTGCAAAGTTGGAATACAATCAAGTTCAATCACTCCACCAAATGGAGTTGGCTGAGATAACCAGGTGAAATTAAAATTTATTATCTTTTATCTTCTAATTCACTGCTAAAATGGAAGATTTTACCTACAAACATTTTCCTGAGAAATTTGTTGCTAAACGATGATTCGTCACAAAAGCTGATGGATAAATCAAATCAGGGATAAATTACCCAGAAAATCGTTAGTATTTTCTTAAAAATATCGGATTTTATAGGAAACATTAGTATTTCATGGGTGATCAATGGATAATCAATCACCCACGTAAATTTTCCTGGGTGAAAGTCATTTGTTTTGTCGTGATTCAATTTATACAGATTATGTAATCTCTGATTTTAATTAACTTCAGGTGGTGGAGACATTTGGATCTAGTGACTAAGCTAAATTTTGCTCGAGATCGCCCTCTTGAGTGTTTTCTATGGAGTGTCGGGCTTTTACCCGAGAGCAAATATTCATCCAACAGAATCGAGCTAGCTAAAACCATTTCAATTTTGTTGGTCATTGATGATATATACGATACCTATGGATCATATGATGATGTAGTTTTGTTCACAAAAGCAATTCAAAGGTACAACTACTTCTTAATCCCTCATTTATGTATTGATGAAATAATTTTAGGCCTTGTTTGTTTTTTGCCAAAAAGAAGCTGTTAATAGCCGCTTATGTCTGATTCGTTAAGATCTAGGTAGGGTCATTCAACTGTTTGTTTTTGTCTAATTTTTCAAATGCACTTTTGTCTTATTATCCTCGTATCTGTTAAGAGACGTATATCAACCTCTTATTTGCCTATTGTTCTCCAAACTATCAGCAACAACGTTTCTCAATCGATTAACTTTAATCGATCATTTCTCTGAATTGATCCTTACCAAATAGATCCTTACCTCTCTCAATTGATGTATTTTAATAGGATTTAAATGTGTTAAATACGTTAATGACATATTTTCATTTAAATAAACGCTAATTATATAATTTAGATGTAAATTTCGTGACGATGATCGATAAACTTATGTATAAATTCAACACTATATATAATTTTTTGATCGGTAAAATAGGCAAGTTAAACAAAACAAACAGTTTTATTGATTCAGATTTCAGACTTCAACACCACTTTTTATCACAAAATAAAATAAGACTTCAACAACTCTTAAAATACAAATGCCGCCTTAAAGTGACCTTCGTTGTATCGTACGTAGGTGGGATTTGAAAGAAATTGAACAACTACCCGAGTACATGAAGATATGCTACATGGCCTTGTATAATATTACCAACGAGATTTGTTACGAAGTCCTCAAAGAACACGGCTTAAGTGTACAGCCATTCCTACGCAAGACGGTAATATAAAATTTTCAACAACATTTTACTCTATGACATCATTATATCTTGGAGAAAACCACCAATTACTTATTGATTAATTGTTTTGGCCATCATCTTATAATAGTGGATTAACATGGTTGAAGCCTTCATGGTGGAAGCTGAATGGAAAAAAGGAGGAACTGAACCAAATCTCAAAGACTACATAGAAAATGGGGTTACAACAGCAGGAACATACATGGCACTGGTTCATCTATTCTTTCTCATGGGAGAAGGGGTTACTGCCGGAAATATGACAATTCTTCTCGATTCATACCCTAGTTTCTTTTCCGTTGCTGGAACAATTCTTCGACTTTGGGATGATTTGGGAACTTCAAAGGTTCGTGCATGACCTTCAACATTAAACACTACACTAATAGATTGCTTTAAAAAACGTAAGTTTATAGACAAATTAAACAATTGTGCGTCATATGTTAAAAACGTATGGTAAGTTTATAAGACATTTTTTGATGTCTTAATAAGCTTTTAGGATAATTTTTGAAATAAAACGTACAATTAATTTTTTTATATGATATTTTTTTTGAAAAAGTACAAAAAGATGTGTTAAAATTGTCATAGGACAGTTTATTTTAAAAATGTTCTTAAAAACTACTCAAAGAACTTATTGCACCACTTTTACATTGGCAGCACAATATTTTGGTTTTATGAACCAAAATCTTATAAAACAAATTAGGACACTTAAACATTTGTGGGTTCCTTTAAACCCGATTTTGTTGTAGTGAAACATTAGCTACTCATCGCCATAGCAATAGATTATTGAACTTAATTACATTCTTAATTTTCTTTACGTCATATATATATATATATATATAGGAAGAACAAGAAAGAGGGGATGTAGCATCAAGTATACAATTGGTGATGAGGGAGAAGAATATAACAAGTGAAGAAGAGGGAAGGAAACAAATCTTGCAGCTTATCCAGACATCATGGAAAGAGCTGAATGCAACTCTGGCTGAACCCAATTCACTGCCCTTTTCAATCATCAGAGTTGCTCTCAACATGTCAAGAGCTTCTCAAGTTGTTTATCAACATGACCAAGATACTTATTTCTCAGGTGTAGATGATCATGTCAAATATCTCTTCTTTACACCTATAGATATATAGTTTGTAAAAGTGAAATTAATCTTTTGATTTTATTTTTTGAGTTCATATACTGTAAGCCTTAGTCCTTACTATACTCTATGGATATTCTCAGCACTATACTATACATCTTGATTTTATTGTACGCGTATAAATTTACAACTTCCTATGTACAACTTTCTAAAAACTTCACGTTTATACTCTCAGTGCAACAAACTTGGGTTTATAGGACGCCATCAATTTCTAAGCGTCCTGATATAGGGCTTAATTTTTAGGACCAAAATTAAACGCGTCCCATCTGGCGTTGTAATAAGTTGATAGAACACTTTTGGGCGTTTTGACAAGTTTTTAGGAGAATTTTAATAAACTCGATCTTTTTATAGGGCACTTGTTTTTATAAAAAACGTTTTCAAATTATGTCCTATTAACTTGCTAATGGGACACTTTGTATTAAAAGTATCGTAAAAAACTTGCTACTGGGACACTTTGTATTAAAAGTATCATAAAAAACTTGTTAAGAGCCAAAACGTTCTATAAACTTGTTACAACGCCTTTAAATAGGACGTTTTATTTTTTGGGTCTAAAAATTAATTCCTATAAAGTGGTCTATTATCATGACACTTACCATTTTTGGGCGTCCTATAAACCCTATTTTGTTGTAGTGTTTGTTTATGCCAAAAATTGGTTTAATAAAATCAACTTGAGGTCAATATGGAATTTATCCTACTAAAGAAAGGATCAAACGACAAACACGATAAAGATGTAAATAGACAAAAGACAGGTATTTGGTGACGCGGAAAAACCCTGGGTCGAGGGAAAAAACCGCGGACGATGGTTGATATCGTCGATGCACTAGTAAGTAATGACGTCAACAAGGGACGTCGTCCTTGTAATACAATGACCGTATGTAAACTAAAGAAAAACAGTGAGAAAAGCTTGAATATGCTCTGTATTGCGAGTATCGAATGTTCGATGTCCCCTTTCTCGTCTTCGAGCTCCTTTATTTATACCAACCCAGCTTGTAACGGGCAGGCCAATAATAAGGGCCATAATTACGTCCACTGTATCCGTTACTGATAGATCCCAAGATTCAAAATCTAGAGAGAATATATGAATATATAAAAGTATAGGAGCAATGAAGTCGGATGTAGTATTGATATTAACAAAATTACAAGTATATGTCTTTCAAGTACAGAGTGATCTTAGAACATTAGCTCTTAAAATCTAACTAACTTTCTATATATAAAGAAGTAGAGATACTAAACTAACAGAGGTTTACATCATAGACCAATAGTATCTATACAAGTGTGAAAAGCAAGTTCAGAGATGCTTCTGTACTTCTTCAGAACTATCTTCAGAAGTTCTTCAGAACTATCTTCAGAAGTTCTTCAGAAGTTCTTCAGAAGTTCTTCAGAATAACTTCAGAATCTTCATAACTTCTGTAGTAGCGACTTCAGAAGTTATGCCTTATGTTTTCCTTTGCTTTTTTTCTTCTGAAAACATTACTTCTGTCTTTGGTCTTCTGAGCTTTCCTTTATCTTTTTAAAACCAGTTCAGAAGATCTGAATTGTATAGCTTCAGAACCCAGTCTCCATTGAAGCTATTTCATATGTACTAACAATCTCCCCCTTAGCTTCAAAAGTTCAAGTTGTAGCTCCAGTCAATTAAAATCTGTCTGACTTCTCCCAAAATTAACTTTCTGTACACAAGCAATTTTTCTATCCTTTTATGCATATCTTTAGCCAGCTTTTGTATTCAGCTCATTCGTCATCATTCAGCTTCTTTGACTTGTGCTTCTGTCTTTTGACAAGTCTTTCACTAATTGCTAGTAGGGTACCATTATTGCATTTATGAATTTCTTCATATTTGACAAAAAGTTTCTTTGTATTGAACTTGCATACACAATCCTGGCGGATGTACAATCAAAGTACCCTTGTTTATTGAGTCAATTCCCTGAAGTTCAAAATTTGGCTTGCTTAGATTCACCTTTTCCTTTCCAAGCACAAAAGAAATTTGAAAATCTGTCTTTGTTGTCCAAATGAATTCTCTGTAAATTCCACCTTCTAAAACAGGAAATACTCTTCTGAACTTAGCAATGTTATCATGAAATGGATTAAGTCTTTTGTAAATCTTGACTAAATCCCTTAGATGTACATTTTGAAAATTTGCCTCAGTACACCTCTCCACTTTCTCTTTCCACAGTGAAATAAGAGTATTTGTAATTCAACTTTGTCTTTTGATCAACATCAATCACTTTCACAATGGGACTCTCTTTTCTAGCTTCAGAAACAGGTAATTTCAACTTCTGGATTATTTTACTATACCATTGTTTCCATCCAAATGGTTTATCCAGCCAACAATCTATGTAATTGAACCTTTGCACATGTTCCATGAATATTTCAAGATGAACATATTCAAGAAACAAAGTATAAACATGCTCAACAATTCTACTTAGTTGCAATTGTTCAGCTTCAGAGACTTGAGTTGTTTGCACTTGTTCCTCAACAACTTTCACACTTTTGTCTTTGTTTTTCTCAGAACTTGTACCAGCATGTTCAAAAACAGGAACTTCTGAAGCTTGAGTTTCTTCTAAAATTTCAAACTCAATTACTTGTTCTTTAGCATGAATACGAAAGTCAAAACAATTGCTCAACATATAATCTGCATCCCTTATTAAATTTATCTGTTGATGCCCAGTAGGTATGCTTCTTCTCACAAGTTCTCTGAAATTTATCCTTTCCTTGACCAGATACAGAATTTCATCCTTCGCCTCTTTGGGACCAGCAATCCATTCCATACAATCACATAACCAATTTAAGGTTGTAGATGAGTACTTTGGAATGTTAGAAACAATAAATTTTCTTTTGCTTAATCCTTCTGTTTCATAATGAAAACCAAGTTCTGGTTTAGTAAAAACAGTTGAGATCCCTTCAAGATTAATTGTAGTTGGTTCCAATAAGTTCACTTTATTCAAGCCATGTTCCAAAGCAAGTTGGAAATCATGCTTCACAAGGTTTCTGAGTTAGATACCCAGTGTTCTTCTTAATTCTTGAACCATTTCTGAATCTCCTCTATTTACACAGAAGTTCAGAAGAGAGAGTTTGTCTTGCAGCCTCAAATTATAAAAATCAAATTGAGTAAACTCTACTAAAGTGCCATCTCTTCTTTCAGCACCAAACCTGACAACACTTATATCATCTTCAATTGATCTTTTTATACTTCTAAAATGCTTGATTGGAACAGAATCATGCATGTCTTGAATACCATGCCTTTGATAGAAAGTTTTAACTTCAGAAGCATATTCTTTATCCCATTTATCACTTATGAAGCTCTCTAGAGTTGCATACTTCAAGCTCTTCTTATATAAATGGACATGTGTATCTTCAGGAAAAAATAGTTACAACATGAACAAGCTCATCAAAGATTGTATCGTTTAAGAACACTTTATCTATAAGAGGTTCTTCGAGCAGTGATAATGTTAATCTTGGAATCTGAATGCAGTCTTTGTATTTAACCTCAATGTCACCAACATAGGTCATCAAATTTCATCAGAAAAGCCAACATCACTCATATGGCTTAGATCAACTTTTACATAAGCATAATTGCTTTGTTGATTGTAAAAATCTCTGAATATGGACAATCTCTCATTCAAGAATCTACACTCCAGATTCCTTGATGAGTTCAGAAACTCATACTTCATAAGCAATTGACTTACAAACCATCACATAATATTTAGAAGTTCTTCATCTTCTCTTCTATCAACTACAAGAGGTCTCCACACAACTATATCCCTTATTTCATTGACTTCTTCTTCATCAAACATTATGACATCTGATAGATCACCTGGTTCTCCAATTTCTTCTTCAAAAGCTAAGTATTCATTAAGCATTTCTTCATTTGAATCAGGAATGATATCCGTATCATTTGTACCAGCATTATCTTCAGAGTTAATAGACAATCTTTCAGTTTCATACCCTTCATCTATTTCTTTAGAGATTACCTAGTCTGCAACAATCTCTTCAGAAATCACCACAATAGGCTCATTAATAATCAGAACAGTTTCAGAAACAGGTTCAGAACAAGGAATTAGATTTAGAAATAGATTCAAAAGTTGAGTTTCACCAATTACAACCAAAATTGTAATAGCGGTAAGTTGGGTTTCACCTTTAATTCTCTTTCTAAGATTTTCAAATTCAGAAGTCATATTCTGAATTTTTTCTTGGATGTTAATTTTAGAATTAGATTTAGAAATAGATTCAGATATAGATTTAGAAGAAGTTTGTACCTCAGTGTCATGAGTATGTGTGTCTTTTGGATCCGTTTGACACATGTAGCAATTTGCAGCAAAATGAACAACTTTCTCATCATACTCATCATCACTCTAGTTCAACTAGTCTTCTTCATATCTTGTGATGAGAGTAGGGTTGATTTCCTTCTTCTTTGCCAACAAATGCTTTTTCTCATAGTACCCAACATTTTTTTACCTCAGGCATTTTGCACTGTCTAGCAAAATGACCAGATTTTCCACAGTTAAAGCATCTGGTTGGTTCTGCGTCATCTTTCTGAACAACATCTTTTGCAATAGACTTCTGAGTTCCATCTTCTGTTTTGAGTTTTCTTTTATACTTTTAATTGTATCTTTGATTAAACTGCCTAGTCATAAAAGCAATTCCCTCAGAAATTCTTTTCATCTCTTCATCAGACTCATTTTCATCACAGAGAGCAACTTCTGGAATCTCACATACTTTATTCATTGAAGGTTTTGTCATAGAACTATTTATCTTCTTACTCAACAAGGTCAGAGTGTCATTTGTCTTTTTCTGTTCATTTTGTCTAGTCTTAATCTTGTTCTCTTGTTGAAACAAGATTCCATAAACATCATGAATAGACTTTCTAGAAAGATTTCTAGTGACCATATTATCAGTAAAATTGGTCCATTCATTTCCAAAATTATTCAGAAATTTATTATTAATTTATGAATTTGACTTCTGAACCCCATTCCTTCTCAGAACCCCATTCCTTCTCAGATCAATTAGAATATTATTAAATATGTGATAAGTCTCAGTAATTGACTCACCCTCATTATTTTTGAAATTTTCATAAGTACCAATACAGATATTAAGCCTTTGTGCTTGAGCTTTAGTGCTCCCCTGCATCTGAGCCTCTACTTCATCTCACATGGCTTTTGCAGAAGTCAAACTATCGACTCTATTGAATATCTCATTTGGAATAGTCATAGTAAGTAAAGTAATAGCCCTTTTATCTATTTTGGCTTGCTTTTTTTCATCAGTACTATACATACCTGGACTTTTCTTGACCCGGGTTGCAGGAATTTCAAGAATGGTATCTGTTCTTGGAACTGCAGCAATTTCCACATACACTTTAAGGGGACCATTGATGATAGATTGCATCAATGCTTCATCAATATTATCCAAAAACTGTATCATTCGAATTCTCCATTGATGATATTCGGCCAAGAACAGAGTTGGTGGTTTTGTTTCATAACCGATGGAAACGATTTCTTTCAACATTTTGAATTGAATGATCGTAAATTCACCTAAGTTTGTAAAGTGAAACAAATTGAATCAATCTTAGACCAGATTGAAAAAAATTTCAAGAATCTTGTTAGATCTGACAGATTCTCAACAGAAAAGAACTGAATCAACAAACAGATGAATTGGCTCTGATACCAATTGATAGATCCCAAGATTCAAAATATAGAGAGAATATATGAATATAGAACAGTATAGGAGCAATGAATTCGGATGTAGTATTGATATTAATAAAATTACAAGTATATGTCTTTCAAGTACAGAGTGATCTTAGAACATTAGCTCTTACAATCTAACTAACTTTCTATATATATACAAGAAGAGATAATAAACTAACAGAGGTTTACATCACAAACAATAGTATCTATACAAGTGTGAAAAGCAAGTTCAGAGATACTTCTGAACTTCTTCAGAACTATCTTCAGAAGTTCTTCAGAACTTCTTGAGAATAACTTCAGAATCTTCAGAACTTCTAAGTAGACACTTCAGAAGTTATGTCTTATGTTTTCCTTTGCCTTTCTTCTTCTGAAAACATTACTTCTGTCTTTGGTCTTCTGAGCTTTCTTTTATCTTTTTAAAACTAGTTCAGAAGATCTGAATTGTATAGCTTCAGAACCCAGTCTTTTTTGAAGCTATTTCATATGTTCTAACAGTTACCTTCAATGATGACGATCCTACAATAAATAACACATTAAATACGCACGTTATAATGTTAGTCAAGCGAATGCTCGAGGATTCATTCAACAGTCGAAAGACAGATATGATACCGTTGAATCGTGTCATTGGTCGTTCCCTTGTGTCTTCCGCTGTACGTCGGACGTCCCTTCTTTGTGCCACGAGTCATTGGTTCTGCATATCTTAATATCAGTGGTTGTACGATCTCGTCCAATGGTCGTAAGTCGAAGATTTTGGTCCCAACATTGTTGAACTGAGCTCTTTGTGTTCTTAAATTTTTCTTATTGGGTACTTGAGCTTCCACCAGTTTTGGGTAATTCCCTTGAATTGTTTATATCAAAAGAGTTTTATGTCAATTTACGGTTTGAAAAGCTTTTTGTACACCCCAAAGTTGTTCATATTGTTAGTTAAACATCAAGAGAAGGGAACTGTGCTTTATATAGATTTGAGTTTGGATAAATTATGGTTTAAACAGGGTATGTGCAGCACTGCGCAAGTGAGATAAAAACAGTGATTTGCATGACTTTGCGGCGACCAGAGTAGCGTGGCAAGTCGCGTAAGACTATTGTGTCGTTTTATAGATTTTTCTCTCGTGTCGTGTTAGGGGTTTTTAGGATATCATTTAGGTGCCTTAGATTTAGTTTAGAGTCACGGTGCAGCCTATTTGTGCAAATTGTAATATATATATATATATATATATATATATATATATATATGTGTGTGTGTGTGTGTGTGCGTGTGCGCGCGCGTGTATGTGTGTGTGTGTGTGTTTATGTGTGTCATGGGCGGAGCCAGAAAATTATAGGAGGGGGTACCATATAAAATAGAAAAAAATAAGTTAACATTATGAAAAAGACAAAAATAACGATATTATATATTTATATAGATGATATTATATATCATGGATTCGAGGTTGACAAGCCTCTTTCAATAGATATGTTTTACGAACTTCATCACTAATATTACGACTTTGATCCAAAATTCTAATCCGCAATCCGGGGTCAGTTGGAAGATCGGTAAATTGATTTTCACACGACTTTGTTTATAACTATTAACATTATTATTATCCGGCACAGATGACGAATCCATTACTGTTAAAAAATAAACTAATCAATAAATCAAACTATCAAACAAATATAAATGAAACTAAGTCATAAAAAATAAGGAACGATGTACGAAAGTGATCATAGTGGAAAACAGTAAAAAGTATACCCAATCTAAATTCTAAATAGAACAATCTACAATGGAAAAAAATGGTCAAAAGTTCATAACTAGTGTACAATTTCTCATAAATCATAATGAAGAAAAATAGAATCAAACCAACAATATAAACAAGTAGGACAGAACCGGAGAAACGCTTAACTGATAAAAAAAAGTGATCACAATTTTTCAACTTAAAGAAACCCTAACCTAAGGAGTCAGTAGTAGAACCGACGTGCGTGGAAAGGGCCGAGCACTTGGTGCCAGGCGCCAGCGGCCGTTCGTTCTTTGTGTGACCGGTGATCGCTGAAAAGGTTTTATTCCAAAATTGAGTGATCTATTGTTGACGTGAAGCGGGAAATTGGGAAAATTAGAAGCATGTTGGGGGTGGGATTGAGTAGGGGCCAGCAGCCTATTGTCTATAACTCAATAAAAAAATAGGCATTAATTGAAATTTGAGTAGGGCCCAACCTACTACACAATAAAAACCGGCCATCAATATTAATACATAAATAATAAAAAATTAAAAAAGTAAGGGGGTACCAATACACCTTGTGGTGCTAAGGTACCTTCGTCCCTACTGTGTATGTGTGTGTGTATATATATATATGTCGTCTTTATTCAAATTCGTACCTGGTTCCGATTCTTCGTATCGGTTAAGATTTTTATTATCATATATCGTAATCGATGTGAGTTTTTTATAACTATTTTCAAACTAAAATGCATATATTTTTAAATTGTTATTACTTTGATATTATACTGGTTTGGTATAGTTGGATTATTACCGTTAACTGTGATACGATGTTTGAATACATGCCGTTGGAAATTAACACATGTGAGTTTTCTTATAAACTTTTGACCTGAAATACATACGATATGAAATGATTTCATTTATGAAAAGATGTGTTATTTGGTATGATTATATGTGAATGGTATAATTAACGTGTGGGGGTTGGATCAATTTGACCAAAGTGTATGTAACAGAGAGGTGTATGTGTTGGGTGTTGGGTGTTGGGTGTTGGGTCAATTTAGCCAACGTGTAGGTAACAAAGAGGTGTATGTGTTGGGGTGTTGAACCAGTTTGGCCAATGGGTATATGGTGGTGTTGTTGAGCCAGTTGGGCCAAGGTGTTGAGTCAGTGTGTCAAAACTATCTGAAGTCGATATTCATGATGGAAAAGTTTATTATATATTCAATATTTTAAAAAGTTGATATGAAATGGCTTTATTACAACTACTGCCCTGCACTGAAAGAGATTTTCTCACTAGACCGTATGGTCTAATCCTGATGCAGGCTTGGGCATGGAGGATTGGGCCTTGATGTTTTTGGAGGCCTATGATTAGGCCACAAAACAGGGCCGCACTTAAAAAGCCATAAATCGCTCTGGGTGTCCGTTTCGGGCCGACGACCAGGCGATTCGAAGCTACTTGCGAGGAGCACGCCGAAAGGACCTAACGGACTTTTGAGCCCCGAAAAAGTTGTTTAAATGTACTTTTTGGACATTTTAGTGTTTTTTCCTCATTTTAGGCTTCTTTTGTTGAGCTTTTATGTTTGGCCCATTGTCTTTTTTAGGCTAGTTTTGTTTTGGCCTTCATATTTAAGCGTTTCTTGTGTAATTTGGATGGTCACTTCTTGATTTTATAAACCTTTGATTTTCTCCCAGATTTTGAGTTCTTAAGAATTCGTTATTTGAAGCCTAGGATCGGTATTCGTTGAATCAACGATTCCTAGAAGAGTTTGTTCACGAGCATTCATAGAATCAACATGATATTCTAGTTTTTCATTTTATTCGTTGCATCAAACCCTCATTTTGTTTTCAAAAATATTTTGGGGCAACAACTTTTAGGAGGTAAAGGAAAAGCGTGAGATGATTTTAATTGCGGTTTTATATGTGAAGCATGTCAATCAAATTTTCGAAGTCTCCTTTTGATCTTCTTGTAGTGAGGTTATTGACGAATACCGAGCTAGTCCACTAAATAATAAGTTCCAACTATTGGCCAATTACAGAGACTCGGTTTTAAATTATTATTGCCAAAGAATTCAAGTACAAGAATGAACAATTAAAAATAAATACGAAGTTTGGGGGGGATTGGATTTGATTAATTAAACTAAACATGCACTTAAAATGGATTATAGAAGCAATATATTAAAAACCCAACAATGGTTCACTCTCCATTAAAATGCAAATACTTATCGTTGGTTCTGGAAACGTAAAATAACAAAACAAATCCAAATTGGTTATGGTTATCAACAAGCTCTGAAAACCTGGATTTTTCCTTAGATAAACAATGATCAAAACAAGCTCTTTAATCAAATCTTTACCTCAAATGGGAATTTGAACAAGCTTTCAAATTCCCATGTGCGATTAGCATTAACGACTTAGAAAAATCACCAACTCGAAGCAATAAGCACATAAGTTCGGCTTATTAGAGCTTCGATTGCAAGATTTCAAGAAATCAAATTGAAAACCTTATTGAGATCAACAATTTCATTTGTCACTTTATCAAAATCCCTAGACAATTACGGATCTTAGGGTTTCAAATAACAAACATTCATAAGAATATTGATTAATTGATGAAGTTAATTAACGATTCAAATGAAATTGACATTCAAATGGAATTCACGGAAATAAACTTGTTCCACCAAATTACAACGAAATCTCAAAGTAAATGCAACATAATCTAAAGAAAACCCATTGTTGGAATGGAAAAACTTAGCCACACATGGCTAAGTTGAGATTACAACTAAAAATAGGAAATAAATTACCAGAAGTTGAAAGGAAATAGATGAAAAATGCTTCTAATCGATCATTTGCTCTCATCAATTCGTTCCTTGAAGTCTCTCCCCTTAGAATGGTGGTTTTTCGACCTTAAAACTCATACAAACGACTTAAGTCGCCCAAGAGGTCACAGGAAGCACTTTTTGACCCAATTTCTTCAATTTTAAGCCCTTTTATTCCTATTCAACAATAAACATAATAAGGAGCTCAAACAAACATTTTTTAGGGATCAAATGACATAAAAATGAGGATTTTGAGCCTACTAACATATATTAAAACTTGGAAATTCATAGCTATCAGTTAGGGGTGCTCATGGGTTGGGTTGATCGGGTTTGAGGTGGTTTAACTAATCAACCCAATGTTGTTGGTTTGAGAATTTTTCAACCCAACCCAACCCAACCAAAAGTTCAACCCAACCCAACCCGTTCGGGTTGATCGGGTTAATCGGGTTGGTCGGGTTGATAGTTTGGTATAACAAAATATTCTGCTAACATTGAATAACTCACACTTTTTTTTCCATCATCTGTCATTTGGTACAACTTATCTATACTTCTTGAATTTGAAGTATATTACATCCAATTAATTTTTCTCAATATATATACTAATATATACAAATGATTTATGTAAAGATAGATAATAGATTGAAAATCTATATATATACGAGGAGAGTGCGTGATAGGTGTAATTGTTTAATTTACATATTAATAGAGATTCAATAATTATATTAAACCCAAAATATAAAAGGATATCGGGTTCATCGGTTAGGTTGGGTTTAAATAAAAGTAACCCGATATCAACCCAATACCTACGGTTTGAAGATTTTACAACTCGGTTAGGCATCGGGTTGCTTTGGGTTGAGTTATTTTGCATCGGGTTGGGTTGGGTTGATCGGGTTGGTCGGTTTGGTCGGTTTTTTGAGCACCCCTACTATCAGTTATACCTTTTTGGTATGAAGAAGTTGTTAATCAGTAAAACTATTATAGTAAATTTTTAGTCACTTGTACAACTTGAAGCTTGCGACCCAATGTGTATCCACAATGTGGTTGTATAAATTTCGTGTTATATGTTGTTTGGTAATGCGGGTTGTTACAGGATGGTATGTCATGGTCACTTTATGTTGGATGTTGTATTTATGAAGAACAATGTTTAACATTTTGTTTATGAAATGTGTTCCTTCGTCGCTTATCAAAACTTGGGGAGTTTCAAAACGGAAAAATGATTTTACATAGAAAATTAAACCACTATTTTAACATAATTGTATGGACATGTCGTAGCTTCTACCCACTCTAAAACATAACCAACCGCAACTAAAATGAATTGATTGTTAAAAAACATAGGAAAAGGTCCACAAAATTGATGCCCCAAACATCAAAAAGTTCTACTTCCTAAATGTTGTTTAAGGTCATCTCACTACGGTGGAACAATTCATTGGCATTCATCACATTAAAATTTCAAAAGTATATTTGAATCATGTGGACCAAAAGAAACCACTTTGCAAAAAAAAGTGTGGTCGTTTATTAGCCACCAAAACGACCACCATACGGGGACGCATGACGCTCTTTTAAAAGTCCTGACATTTGAAAGTTGGGAACGCATTTTCTCAAAATTGGATATGCGCTCATTTTGTAGAGAAAATGATCATCCCAAAAATGCTTCTTACAATCATGAATAAATTTTTTGAATTGTTGTTCTTTTAGGTGATACGGTTTAAAATAACTAATGAGATAGTTGGCTACATTTGCATACCACGTATGATTTTTTTCAAAATGATGTTGAATTGCTAAAGATGATCGGCCACTTGGTTATCAATTCCTTTTCTAACAATATTCTTCAAAATAAGATCTTGTAAAAGATTAGCCCATCTAATAAGTCTTGGTTTAGCGGAACGATCTGTATGCAGCGTGACCTTGGTGCCAATTAAATATGACCTAAAAAGATCAAAGACAAATAATACTTCAAGTATCTCATTTTTAGTTGTGGTATAATTTAGTTGAGCTTCAATAAGGGTCTTACTTGCATAGTAAATAGGATGAAAAGCCTTATTTTCTTCTTTGTCCCAAAAAAGCACCCACAACCCAATCACTCACATGACCTTTAAAGGCATAGTCCAATATAGGGCAATTACAATGGGTGTCGAGACAAGAGCAATTTTGATTATTTCAAAAGCTTTTTTTCATTCAAATGTAAATTTAAAGGCTTGGTTAACATGCAACAAATTACATAGAGGTTTGGCAATTTTTGAAAAATCTTCTATAAACCTTATATAATAATCTATGTGCCAAAAAACTTTGAATGCCTTTAACCGAATTGAAGTTGGTTCGGACAATTCCATTATTACCTTAAATTTGGCTTTATCCACTTCTAAATCATTTTTAGAGACCATATGATCCAAGACAATTTCTTCTTGTACCGTAGCATCGACGGTGGACCATAATTCTTTTTCATCATCGGTAGTAGGCACATTTTCTTTTTCTGCCTCTGCCTCTGGCTAGATGATATGATGAAAGACTTTGTGAGAACGGGCATGGATCTTGAAAAGTTCTGCCTATGTCGCGTATTGTACATTCTCCATTTCAAGGGTAAGGGGAATATGATTCTTGATGTTTGAGACTGTGAGAGCTGGATGAAAGGAGGATGACATGGCTATTGGTGGAGGAGGGTTACAGTTTTGAATGGGGGTAGAAGAGGATGTATTGTTTGCCTTAGAAGAAAGAAGCTCTAATACCATGTGAGAAGATAATTCCCTCCCTTTCTCATTAGCACCAACCACAATATAAATACAATACAAGAGTGTCTCCCATCCTAGAAATAATAAAACAAATAACACAACAATTATCTTCCTAAAATACAAAGATTTACATATATTCCTTATTCTAACATAGATGGTGGCTCATATGATAAGCAGTTAGTGGTTGGTAAGTTAGTGAGAAGACACGAGAATATTTGTTGGCTGAGATCATGGTTTTGGTTAGTTGGCCGAAGAAGGCGGGGAGCCGGAGGTGGTTGTTCATCGGAGTGGAACTTCCATGGCGGTACCTTGGTGATGTAAGGGGCGTGTGGCTGTGTTAATATATTTTTATTATTAGTAATAATAATAATAATAATATAATTATATATTTGTTTTGTTTTTAATAAAAAATTAAAAAAATAATAGAAGACAGATATATCCCTAAGTTAACAAATTATGTTAACATGATTTACTTAAATAGACCAAAAATGAAACAAAATAACAACCACAATTACCAAAACAGTAATTGGTTCAAAAGATAGACGAAAATTACTAGTTGTTGACAACCACAGGTACCAAAAGGTGTAATTTACACATTAAATTATTATCATTCTATTTGTACGACTGTACCTTTTTGGTTTGATTCCCTAGGGTATATAGGACTACCCGATATTATATTTAAACCCAAATGGAAATTGTTTAGAAGTGACAGATTCATTAGGGGAGTGCTAATGGCACCCTTAATATAGGGGTGTGCACAGAGTTTCATGCATTTTATATAGGTCTGCACGGAATTTTTGGTACTATAATAGGTGTTGATGTTAACTTGTGTGAGGATGACATTCACTCTTAGGGGTGGCAGAAAACATACCATAAGGGTGCCATTAGCCTCCCCCATTCATTATGTGTAATTTCCTTAGAAATGGTTTTTATAATAATAATTTTATATTTTACGACATTACATAATAATCAAGATATTGCATATTCATGGTCAACAGTTATTGCATTAAGGAGTTCATATTTCTAAAATCATCGACAAAGAGCTTACAAAACAAGGTTTACAAGACAGATGGTGCGACATGCCAAATTGAGCAATGCTCCATTTTTTCATACGAACCAAAAATATGTCACATAGAGTTCATATTGTTCGACAACGTCCATCTGTTTTCTGACAGGAAATTTTACAAAAACACCCCTAAATCACAAGCTAATGATGGCGGTGATGTTGGCATTCGACTGGAATAGCCGGAAACCTAGCGGTGTCAGTGCAATAATCATAAATCATATGGTTTGCTCGCACCCACATAAGTTGGTGGCTCTGATGCACATTCAATTGTGACATTCTCGGGTGATCCCACCACCCACCATTGCTAGTACACCGCCTCATGTTATCTGAATCCGCCATCATGGTCGGACACTCGCAACTATTAATTTCAAACCCACGATAAGATGCAATAAACGGAGCATGGGTCCAATCAGTTTTGACTCGGCCACCTTGTGTGGCCCAGTCATCAGCATTCCATATCGAGCTATAGATACCCATGGCTTGATCTTTAGGGAACGGTATACCTTTGTGCTCCAAATTAGTATGAACCCTTATTGGTGTCTCATCAACCATAAAACTGCATCCAAATAATAACATATCGATCAACTTTACAATTCTTAAATAATGTACAACTTTTAATACATGAAGTATTACTTTTTATTGGAAAAAGTTAATTAGTATTTAACTATTTATATAAGATATTTTAAATGAACCCCTTTATTCCACACAATAAAATAGCAATAGTAGGAGGTTATCACATAAACAAAAGTCGACATTAATCCTTCTCTTGTTACATTTCCAATGCAACAGTGATCTTCATTTGATTAAAAAAAGGTTTATCGGGCATCTTCAACAAATTCTTTAAAATTTCTCCAAATCAAAGAATTAAAAGTCAAAATATCAACAAAAAAAATCATCTCAACAGATTCCTCATTTCGGATAATCCAACATTGATTATAATATTAAAATATTTTTTTCTCTAAATATTTATTTTCAAAGTTTTCTATTGGTGGTCTCACTTGATAATCATTTCTCGGGTGTTCTCCATATTTGAAGGAAAAAAACGACTCTGCTACTTTCTTCATTTATGAGATAGTTTTTGTGAAGCTGTTGGAGCAAAAAAATACTGGTTCAAAATTCTTATTTTCTTAATCGACTCTATGCATTAAAGAGTTGTACACATTGTATGTGTGTGTAAAATTAGAAGAGAGTTGGAGCTTACACAACTTGACGTTGGTTCCAGAGGATAGAATAAGAATGAAAGTCTTTAGTTGGGTCAAACCAAAGCTTCAACCTTTGCTCTCTATTACCAACACCATTCACATATACATTAGTCTGCACAAGGTAAGGTTCCCCTGTGGTGTTCCCTAGGAACTCAAAATCAAACTCGTGATGTTTTGGACCGTCCGATGACATCTGTTGATCAACAACAAACAATCACACAAAAAAAACTCAAATTAAAAAACCCAAATAAATATTAACAAAAACTTTTACTTTTTGCAAGATTCATACATAGAAAGCAGTTACTGTTCCAGCAGAATCACCCTCAACAAGCTTGATCTGAATGTTGACTTTTCCAAACATGTATTTGCTTTTTGACGAAAACCCAGCTCCTAAAATAAGAATTTGAGATCAAACATACTATCAGACAATTTAGACTAGTAGACTTTTAATATTATAGGAACAAAAAAAAATAAAAAGTTCTATCTAATGGTGTTGTAACACGTTTATATGATACTTGTATGCGTTTTCACAAGTTTTTTATGACATTTTTAATATTTTATAGCATATTATTGATGGGTGCGGGTTTAAATGATAACTGGGTTATGGATGTCAGAACAAATGAGACTGTGACATGTATCCCCTGCGTTCACGGGTTATTTATCATGATTAGATCATTATGGTGTGTTATTATTCATTATGAATAGTTTATGAACTTCATATTGAATGTGACACATGTCATACTCTCTTATTTCTCTACTTTTTAAAAAGTGTCGTATAAACTCATTTTTTATAACACACTTTTTTAAATAGTGTTATATAAAATAACTAATATAACTTTTTTTTTTATAAAAATTTCCTAAAATTTTGTTACACGCTCAAAAGCATAATGTGAACATGTTGCAACGCCTTTATATAAGACGTTTTATTTTTTTTGGTACTATAAAATAAGTCTCGTAATACGATCTTTAGTTGGACACGTACTTAGAAGTTTTTTGCATCTTATATATAAATCCAATTTTATTATAGTGAACCCATTAAAGAAAATCGAATCTTGATGAATGAATATATATATATATATAAAGAAAGAATATTAGATTTTGTTTGAAAATTTTTACCAGAAAATTTGTCAAGCTTCATGTTCACAGTTTGACCTTGAATGGTGAAATGATCAGAAGCCCAGTATGGATGAAACAGCTCATCAAATCTAGCAGCTGAACACACAAAGACACACAGTACACACAGTGAAAGAACAAGTCTAGAGAGAGAAGAAAATGCCATGAAAGTTTAGAGAGAGAAAGAAAGAAAGAAAGAAAGAGGTGGTTTTTGAAGCTTCTAAAATGGTCTGCAAGAAGAAGAAGAAGATGATGATGAGTAGAAAATAAGAGGAAAGTGTAGGGTTTTTTATAGCAGAGAATGAGTGTGAGAGTGTGATGACATGTCAGTGACACGTCAGAAGGGTGGGGTCCACAACGGAGAAAAATAGAGGCTGAGGTGGATGTGGATGAGTGGGTCCGAGTGGTGGTGGGATTACAGATCGAGTACTGCAGATCTAGACTAATCAGGTAATGACACGTGCTGTTGTATGAATGGTCTTCAGATTACAGCTGTCATTAGTGTAATTAATAAGTTTGTGAGAGCATTCACATTCTTAACGGAAGATTTGATCTATTTCACACATATCATATTTCAAGTAAACAAAAACCCATCTTTAAATACTTATTTTAATGGTTCAATGAATATATATATATATAGATATATGAGATTTCAAAATATACAAACCACATCAATTCGTACAAACCGCATGTTTTATTGTTTTTTTGAATAAACCTTTTTCATGAAAGTGTTTAATATGATGAATTTGTTTCATATAATTCTTTTCTTCATGAAATTATTTTCTTTCTACATGAAAATGAATTGATTCATAAAACTCTCAATTTGATGAATCTCGTTTCAAATATTCTTGATTCACCAATCTTCATGTATTCTTGATGAAATTTTTTTCATATATTATTGACTAATCAACTCTAATAATTAAGAAAAGTGATTTTCTTTTTAAAAATATTGGTTGCATGCAGTTTGTACGGTTTGTATGAATTGACATGGTTTGTAACGGAAATCAACCCTATATATACATATATAAAAATATACACAAACTATTCCTATCTATTTAATTTATATGTTTATTATTTCAATATTTACATATTTAACATTTAAAGTCCATCAAACTTTTTGGATGTCAAGTCATTTTTCAAGTTAGTGTCCTAATGGTTATCATTTTGATCAAGTGGTTATCAATATTTTGATCGAAGTCTTTATTTTTATCATTATAGATACTCCCAATAAAAGTTGTACGCTTAGTTTACAGATGTAGAATAACCAAATTCAAAACAATATCCTCTTTAGAACTCGTATCTTATGCATTAAAACTTGTATCCTATTGTTGGTTTGGTTATTCCAACATGGACATAGACGAATCTAAAAAATAAACATAAAAAATTCAAATTATTAGGTTATTAATATTTTTCTTGGTTCAAAAAATTCTTTAACTCTAACGATGTATTTAAAATAGGAAAATTGATCAAAATAATCGATCTTCATAGCCAATTTAAATTTTAACCATTTTTTAATCAAATAGATTTTACGTAAATACGTAAGTAAAGCTAAAGCCTATTTTCTGATAAAAAAATTTACATGATATTACATAATTTCCGTTAGGATCCATATTATCGTAAAAAGGCTAGCTACCTCTTCTTTTCTAACATGAAAATAGATTTATGCACTTAGACATTTGCATAAACTTTACCTAGAAATATTACACCACAATTTAGATACAAGAAATAATATAATTGATTTCAAAATTATTAAAAATACTCTAGCTTTAATTTAAATTACGTTTCTTTTATCAAATATGATTTCTACTATACTTTTCAAACTATTTAAGTTTAATATAGCATTTCTTATTATCATATTTATAATAAATATTTTTAAAATTTTAAATTAAACTCAAGTCTTCCACTATTCAAACTAAAATATGCATAAAAAGAATCGTCGAATTCTTGAATCAAGTTCCAATTTAATCAACAACTTCAAGCCAAGCATGAGTACAGCTTGGCTTATTTGTAACTTTGTCTTACATTTTGTTAGCTTTAAACTAAAATTATTTATTAATTTATTTAGGAAATTAATTTGATGTTTTGAGTCTCTATATCATTATGATAAGAAAAATTAGATACATTATTAACTTTAAATTGTTTTATCATGCATGTGTGAATTTCAAATCTCCAATATGTTTTTTCTATAATAATGATAATTGATCAAATAAGTAATTCAATTTATAATCAAAAATTTGTTACTGATAAAGTATCAGATGTAAAACAGAAACTTTAGAAGGAGAGATATATTTCTTTTTTTTATTGATTACTTGATAGGAGTACATAGAGAGGACTATTTATATAATACAGACTAGCAACTAAATGAGGAGATAATTATGTTGTCTAATAAGATAATTATCCTAACAACTGGTAGCAACAAATACTGAGATAAGCATAAGAGTCAATCCTGATCATATGAGATGATGTACTCCTGACATGGCAACACCTTGGATATACTCTAACATCCCCCCTCAAGTTGAGCGGTGGAAGAAACCCGAAGCTTGGATGATAGTTGTTGAAAGCAAATAGCCGATAACCCTTTCGTGAGGACATCTGCAGGTTGAAGGGCTGTTGGAATGTAGCGAATGTGAAGAGTCTGAGAAATGACCATATCACGAATAAAGTGTAAGTCGATCTCCAGGTGTTTTGTCCGTTGATGAAAGACAGGGTTTGCTGCAAGATAAGTCGCCCCCATATTATCACACCATAAAGTAGGAGGGTGGTGAGATGGAATGTGAAGTTCATGGAGAAGAGATTGCAGCCAACGCATCTCAGTAGCAGTGTGAGAAAGGGCTCGATATTCTGCCTCGGTACTAGATCTGGCAACCGTGTGCTGCTTACGAGAGCTCCAACTGATTAGGTTATGGCCTAAAAAATGCAGTAACCTGTTGTAGAACGGGGATCATCAAGGAAAACCAGCCCAATCTGCATCAGAGTACGCATGTGAAGTCATGTGGGAGGAACGCTTTATAACAAGTCCATGAGTTGATGTGCCATGTAGATATCGTAGTATCCGCTTAACAGCAATCCAATGACGATCGGTAGGAGTTTGCATATACTGAGACACCTTGCTCACAGCATAGGCTATCTCAGGACGTGTAAGGACAAGATACTGTAAAGCCCCGACAGTACTCCAGTATTGGAGAGGATCGTCAAGGGGAATGCCGGAGAATCTTGAGAGTTGACGTCCAGAATAGACAGGGGTAGAGAGTGGCTTGCAATCTCGTAGTCCTGTACGATCAAGGAGATCTAGTAGATATCGCTCTTGACTCAAATGTAACCCATTAGTAGTAAATTTCGCTTGTACACCAAGGAAATAGTTCAAGGTACCAAGGTCCTTGAGGGAAAACTTTGAGTGAAGGCGACTGATCAGTGTGGCGATGTAGGAGGAAGAGCTGTCTGTAATGATGATATCATCAACATAAACCAACACATAGCAAGTACCAGATGATGTATGAGAAATAAATAATGATGTATCAGAGACACATCAAGAGAAACCAAAACCAATTAGAGCAGAAGAAAGCTTCTCAAACCAAGCACGTGGAGCTTGTTTAAGCCCATAAATAGCCTTTTGTAGAAGACAAACATGATCTGGATGACTTGAATCTGTAAATCCAGGAGGTTGTGCCATATACACGGGCTCAGTTAGATCACCATGGAGAAATGAATTGTTTAAATCTATTTGTCTAATATCCCAAGCCCGTGAATAAGCAATAGATAGGACAGTGCGAATAGTAGTCGGTTTAACTACATGACTGAAGGTTTTTAAGTAATCAATGCCTTTAGTTTGGTGAAACCCTTTAGCGACCAACCTTGCTTTGCAGCGACTGCCCGTACCATCAGGATGTCGTTTAATCTTGAAGATTCATTTGCAACCTACAATATTGACGTTAGATGGTGGAGGAACCAACACCCAAGTATGATTAGTATGTAGGGCAGAAAGTTCAGACTGCATAGCATTACACCATTGAGGCCACTTTTTGGCTTAGGAAACGATGAAGGGTTCTTTATTGGGAATGGGAGATTTAGCGGCATGAAAAAGAACATGATCGGGAAACTGGGTAGGTTTTCTAGTATTATCTTGCGAGCGTGTGGTCATGCGGTGAGTAGGCAGAGGAAGAGAAGACGGGGAAGGTGAAGGTGAAGGAGATGATGTGGGGAGAGATGAAGAGGGAAAAATATGGTGTGATGTTGAGCTATTGGTAGGAAAGTTGGGAGTAGTCGAGATTAATGGAGGATCAGGAAGAGAAACATGGGATAAAGGTTCACTGGACAAAGGTGTTATGGAGGTATTTGTACAGGGAGATGTCGATTTATGAAAGAGAACATGTCGACTTGTATAAGTTTTGGTAGTGATGGGATCAAAACAGATATACCCTTTATAGTTTGAGGCATAGCCGAGAAACAAACAAGAAAGAGATTTGGGTGAAAGTTTGTCCTGACGAATATGTCCAAGGTGAGGGTAGCACAAGTGATAGGCGGGTTTACACCCCCCCCCCCTAAATCTAACCGCAGTGTACGGGTCGAATCAAGTAATAGTGTACTGGAAGTACGGGATCGAACCAAGGGAACTAGGGACTAAGTAACATAATGACTATAGTAAATATTAACTGGACGATCAGAATTTGAGTTGGTTGAATGATTAATCTACTAAGTAAAGTAAAGAAATCTTAACAATTTAAAGAACGAAAAAGTTGGAAACTTTATAGGAGAAAAGCAGTTGGGAGTTGGGGTTCTAATGGTTTTCCACACAGAACACTTCAGTTTCAATAATTATCAGGTAATTTCTTAATGTTATGAATACACAATCACAAAATTCACCGTTACTCTCTCTCAAGTTATAACAGATTTATCTCCAAAAAGTATGTATTTTATCTCTCGATCTCCATACATAAACCCAGAAATTTATAGAATAAGATTGTAAAAAGTACTAAGATTTAATTGGTATATCTCTATCCAAGTTCTCACCTTAGGTATAAAAATCATAAATCTAATCATAAATTATTCTTTCGAACTAATTTATGATAAAGAAATCAATTGTAAGTTGATCAGTCTCACAAAGGCATTAAACACAAATTCATATACTTCATTGATTAAAAAGAAACCTAATAAAAATCACAACTTTGTGTGTTCATATGCTTCAAACCAAAAGTAATCCAACTTCCAACATCTAAAGATTAGTTCATGTTGGGGGTGGTAGAAAACACAACTAAAAGAAAAGAATTAGTAAGTCTAGACATGGTTTCTCAATCAAAATCTAAATCAAAGTAAAAACCCCCTTTATGTTGATGAATCTCCTTGAGACGGTGATGAAATTAGTTTTAGATCTTCAATCCCTTGATGTTTCTCCGCTTCAATCGCTCCGAAAATCGCCTTGAAAGTTTCCCAAAATCGCCCAAAGTCATGCTTTAGAAGATAGGATGTTGAATGGTGTCAAACCCTAGCCAAAAAGGGCTTAAAATACGTCATCAGAGCCCGGCGCCAGTTACCATGCTAGTTACCATTCCTAACTGGCGTGACTATCCCACGTGGCTCTTTATCAATGAGCAAACAGAGTCTGACGCCACTTGTGGATGCTAGTTGCAATTCTAACTGGCGTGGCTAACCCACGCGAAGCAAACAGTACCCAAGGCTAGTTGTGGATGCTAGTTATAAGTGGCATGAGATTTGTGTAACTAGCTTCCAGCCTAACTCACTTAGAAACTAGCCTTAGACTATGTTTTGCTCATTTTTACTCCGAATTGACTCCGAAAGGCATCGTTGGATGTTTAATTCTCCAACCGAGATATAATATAAACAATTGAATTTAAGTCAAAAATCTCAGATTTATTCTATTCCTCTTGATGGGACGATTCCTGAACAAACTTGCAATAAACCGTTAGAAATACGCATCGTTTGCTTGGAAAACGAGCTAAACTACATGGAAAGTGGTATTATAATAGCGCCACAAATGGCGTTATCAACAAGCACCCAAAGGTTCGAAAGAGAGAGCAGTCTGGAGGTGTGTGGAATAGTTTTTGGAATGGAGATTGGCCATTAAGGGATGGAGAAGGAAGCCTATTTATGAGATAAGTGGGAGTGGAATAAGCATCTATCCAAAAGTATTTGGAGAGATTGGCATGAGATAACAGAGTGAGAGCCATCTCAGATAGATGACGGTTTTTGCGTTCTGCAACTCCATTTTGTTGAGGAGTGTATGGACAAGAGATATGATATGTAATGCCAAAGAAAGACAGGAGTTTCTCCATAGATCCTTTAATAAGTTCAGGTCCTCCATTACATTGGAAGAATTTTATTTTAGTGGATAGAAGCGTTTCAGTATGTTGTTTAAAATGACAAAAGGCTTCAACCACTTGAGCACGGGAAGTGAGGGGATATAACCATGTGTATCGACTGTAATCATCAATGAATGTAACAAAATATTTATAACCACAACGAGAAAGCATGGGTGATGGTCCCCATATGTCACAGTGCACAATGTGTAAAGGTGAAGAACTATGAGAAGTATGTAACTCAAATGGTAATTTATTAATTTTTGAAATATTGCATGAGTTACAAGGGAATGGTAAGTTCTTATTATTTGACAACGAAAGTTTATTCAAAGCATATTTTCCTGGATGTCCTAGACGGTAGTGCCAAAGCAAAGTGGAGAATGTGGCAACAGTAGAAGGCGCAGCAGAGAGTCCATAAAGATTATGCGAGTGAGCTGGAATGTGATGGAGGAGTGTTCCCGTCAGTGTCTGAACAAAAAAACCATACGGTGAGAAAGCAACTACACAATGATTATCACGTACTAATTGAGAGATGGATAAGAGATTTTTGGTTAGTCCGAGAACTAACATAACATTTTTAAGTATAAGGGTACACTTGGGAAGTAGAAGACGAGAATGACCAATATGTGTAATGCTAAGTGCCATACCATTTCCCACTACCACTTTATCAGACCCGATGTAAGGTTGAGCTCCATCAACTAACTTTGGATCAGATGTCATATGCGTAGAAGCACCAGAGTCAGGGATCCAAGTCTCTATAGTCTCACATATATTCGACAAAGATTCGTTGGCCAGTCCCGCATTTAGTCCAAAATGAGGTTGAGAGAAAGAGTTGGACTGTCCTTGAGGACTATATTGTGTATTCTGCACCTAAGCCCAATTTGCAAAATGAGTTGGGCTGAAACCCGTGTCTGATGAACCAGAATTGTGGATCTGTGGATTTGGCCCGTGAAACAAATTTGACCCATTTAGGTCTTGTGACTGATGAAACTGATTGACTTGAAACGATTGTGGTCCATGCTGGTCATATGGGAAGAGTCGCTGGTTAAACCCAGAACGTATTCCTTGTCCTGATTGATTAAATGGTTCCTGCATAAAAACATGGTTAACATTGTTGTCATCAAAGTGACTATCAGACCATTGTTGTTGTGCGACGTTGGCATTAAAGTTCGAATGAGAGCTTCGTCCTCGACCAAATTGATTACGGATATATCGTCCGGTTTCATGACCTCGGGTTCTTCTTCCTCCTCGTTCTCCTCTACTCAGATTCTGTCTATGATTACCTGGACTAGACGTAAACCGGTAGTAGCATTTAAAGGCTTCATGGCCTTGTTTTCGGCAAATCTGACAGGTAACATTTGACTTCAGAGTGTTCCCGTTCGAGGGAGCGTTTGTGAGTTGTAGTGCGTTCATGGCTGCAATTGGTACGGTTGATTCTTGCTACTGCGACATTCTTTCTACATAGACCAGAAGGCTGGACCGAAGTTCAGTGAAAGAAGGTTGTACGCTGCAATTTTCAATGCTGAGAACACAAGAATTGTAAGTAGCATTTAACCCATGTAGAGTTTTTAAGACCAAGTTTGAGTCAGAGATTGTCTCTCCAATGGCTTTCAAGGAGTCTGCAATTCTTTTGATATTATCACAGTAAACCTGAATAGAACTTGTGCCCTGCTTTGCTGTTTGGTATTGTGTTTGTAAGTAGGATTTCTTTGCAAAGGCTTGTTGAAGGTAGGATTCTTCTATTAACTTCCATAGTTGGGCAGCGGAGGTCACATCGACGGCAAGATGAGCAATGGTCTGATCTAATGTTGCGTTTATGCACACACTAACATAACCATCTAATTTGGTCCATTCAGAATACTCTGATGATGTTGCAACAGGTTTTGGCTGGGTACTTTCAATATAACTAAGCAAACTTAGCATCTTTAGCACATTTAACATCTGGTGTTTCCAGATTAAATAATTTTCTCCATTGAGCTTTACAGAGATGCAATTTGTTATGCTAGCTACTGACATTGGGTTGGTGGTATCGGTTTGGTAATTATTTGTTTGGGTATTGTTTGGTGGTGGTTGTGGGTTTGTCATTGTTGGAAAATAAAATGAAGAGGGGAAGAACACGGTGGGTTTAAAGCAAAGGAAATTCTAGGTTTAAAAAAAGGGGGTTATACCCAACAAGAATGAAACCACTTTGAAGAATATAAAAATGATGCTTATGAGATGAATACTTACAGATCTACAGAAGGTTTCTGCAGAAGGGTTTCAAAATGAAGTCTGCTGTTGAGCCAGATTTATGCTCTGATACCATGATAAAGTATCAGATGTAAAACAGAAACTTTAGAAGGAGAGATATATTTCTCTTTTTTATTGATTGCTTGATAGGAGTACATAGAGAGGACTACTTATATACTACAGACTAGCAACTAACTGAGGAGATAATTATGTTATCTAATAAGATAATTATCCTAACAGCTGGTAGCAACAAATACTGAGATAAGCATAAGAATCAATCATGATCATATGAGATGATGTATTCCTGACGTGGCAGCACCTTGGATATACTCTAACAGTTACAATGTATTTGAACGTAGGAAATAGAGCGAATTGTGGATATAGTTTTTGTGTTTTGATAAAAAAATTTACTATCGTCCTTGTAATATTTTTATTGTGGATTTCATCCTTAAGATATTCAGTTTATTTTGGTTATAATTCATCTGACTAACATCTTCATTAACTCTTTTAAATCAAGGATTACTTTGTCTTTTGTTTATAAAGAGTAAAAACAATATTTTATACACACACATGTATATATACACATATAATGATATCAAAATAAATATAATAAGATATTTTTTATAGAAAACAAGACAAAAGAATAGGTAAAAGACTAAAATTACGCTTTATTTAATGGAATTAACAAAGTTCACGAAAACGTTAGTCAGAGGGACCATGACCAAAACAAATTGAATACCACAAAACTAAATCAACAATAAACATATCATAGAAAACCTAGTAAAAAAAATATAAACCATAACGAACGAATCCACAGTTAACTCTAAAAAATAAGTAGAGATTGAGTAAAACGAAGTACAAAAGTAAACTACCATTTTTGTTCATACAGGGATGTTTAGTTTGCAAAATGTTTTTGGATGGAATTGAATCTGTCAAAGAAATTTGACTGTGAAGGAATTGGAATTGAATCTGTCAAAGAAATTTGACTTTGAAGGAATTAGAATGGAATGTTCTCAGGTTTGACCATGTGTTTGTTTGACATAATTGGAATGAAATGTGTTAAAAGAATTGGAATATGTCTGTTTGTTTCACATAATATAGCTTTGGAATTGGAATGAAATACCAATAAGTGACCAAAATATCCTTTTTGATAACTTTAATTTGTTAAACTAAAAATACTTTAATAAAATAATTATTAAATCGATTGTGGTCAACGATGGTCGACTATGGTTCATATCATCAGCGGTACGTGGTGGATCAAATTGAGGGTGGTCGGCGGTGGTTCAGGTTGGCGGTGGTCGGCGGTGGTTCAGGTTGGCGGTGGTCGGCGATGGTCAACTATGGTTTATATTGACAGTGGTCCGTGGTGGATCAGATTGAGGGTGGTCGGTGGTGGTTCAGATGACGGTGGTAGACGGTAGTTTAGATTGGTGGTGGATTAGATCGCTGGTGGTTCAGATGACAACGGTGGTCGGATCGGTGGTAGTGGTCAGCAGTAGTTCAGATGACGGTGACGGTGGTTCAGATTGGTGGTGGTTCAAATCGAATGTGGTTCAGACCGGTGGTGGTCGACGGTGGTTTCAGATTGAAAAGGAGTTGTGCGACCATTTTTATCATAATAGGGTTAAGGGGCATGTTTGGGATTATGAAATTAGAACATTCGATTCCATAAAATACCATCTTATTGCCAAGGGATGTTGAATTCCCTTATTTATGGAATTCAATGGAATTTAAAGATTCCTTCCATGAAAAAGAATGAACCAAACGAAGAAACTGGAATGTGGTCAATGAAATTCAACATTCCAATTTCATCATATTTCTTCAGAATCTACGAACCAAATGACATCATAGTTTGTCGTTTATAACTATATGTTTTTTAGTTAATTTGATTTCCATTTACTTTTAGTTTTCGTCCCTTAGATTAACAAAGTTAGAGAAGTCTATTAAGTTGTGCTTAATTGGTCTTTTTAGCTTTTTTTTATTTTTATTAAGTATTTATATCATTGTACAAGCTATCATCTGCCCCACCTCCACTCCATTGGGGTTTGTTTTCACTTTTTTTCTTTAGTACAAATTACTAAATTTTTTGTAGCTTGTACAATGATATAAATAGTTAATAAAAATAAAAAACTAAAAAGACCATATTTCCCTCTAACTTAATGGTTTTTTCTAACTTTATTGGATGAAAGAAGAAACGAAATGAAATCAACAATAATTAAAGAACATATTTTAAAGATCAGAGATAAAAATAGTTATAAATAACAAACCATGGAGACAGAAATCATAGTTTACTCAAAATACAAACATAGTTAATGAACAACAAAACTTTTATCACTACTAAAATAGAAGGCTTTCAGCTACGACCATTTTCCTGGGAAATCTGTTATTGAAGGGTGATTCGTCACAAAACCGTCACAAAGATTGGTGGTTAATTTGTTGATGAGTAAATCAAATCAGTGACAGATTACCCAGAAAATTCTTATGTAATCCATTGGTATTTTATTGAAAACATCGGATTTTACCGGAACCATTAGTATTTTCTGGGTGATCCATGGTAATCACCCAAGAAAATTTCCCTGGGTGAATTTTTGAGGGTGAAAGTCATTTGTTTTGTAGTGTATATTCATTATATTATGGATGTTAAATGGGAGGGACGAAACCGTCGAGATTTTGCAAGTCTCGTGGACAAAGTTCTAGTAAATGAAGTTGTGGGACGATAACCGTCAAAATGTATAAATATTAGGGACGAAATCCAAACATTGCTCTTAATTTGATGAATGCTGTACAAAACCAGCTGGAAAGAGTTCCTCCAAAGGCCCACTTGTGTTTCATTTAATTCGAAAACTATAACAAAGTAAAAAGAATTTTTATCTTAATTTTAATCTAATCATTGTCATTTAAAAATAGTTGTAAAAAACATTTAATCAAAAGATTATTCAATTATATCACATGTTATATATTTTAATTTTGAAGTATTGTGAAAAAAAATATTAAGTGGAGATCGTTTTTACAACAAAATTGTTTTTATCAAAATGTCTAGATTGTCTAGCTAAACGTCGTAATAGAAAGTTTAAAATGCTTGGATGTGGACCAAAATATAAAAAAACGTTACAATAAGTAAGTATATAGAACGATTTTAGATGTTTTAACAATTTTTTTAGAACGATTTTAAAATAAGTATCTTATTAGTTATTTTATCGAACATTTTGAAAAATGTCCTATAAACTCATCTTTTTACAGGACACTTGTGCTTCTAGTACACTTTTTCAGAGAGTGCCACATAAAATTAGTTAATTAATACGACACTTTATTTTTAAAAACGTCATAAAAAACTTGTTAAAATGTCTAAAAACGTCCTATAAACTTATTATAACACTTTTAGATAAGATAATTTTTGGTCTATTCCTATAAGCTAGCGTCTTATCAAGTATTTTTTTAGAACGCTTTTATATTTTAGACCTTCTATAAAATCAGTTTTGTTATGATACGCCTTTAACCAAAATTAACGTTTTTGATAAATAAATATCAACGTACAACTAGTGTACATCAATATGTTATGTCTCGACATTTTTCTATGAGTTTTCTATTAGTTTTTGGTATGAAAAGGAAAACGAAATTAAATTAGGTATGGTTCATCTTTAAAAACAAAAGTTTTATTCTCACAAATATAATTAAATAAAAATCCATCTAAAACTTCACTTAATAAGACAAAATATAAGCTAAAATCAAAGTGAGCAAATTTAACTTCTAATTACTTTAATTTGCTAATTTTTGTAAACAAGGAAATTAATCAAGAAAATGTTTCACTGAAAAAATTCAAATAATGTTTCAAGTATTTTAACCAAATATATTATTATTATAATAAAAAAATATGATGTTAATGATTAAAAAGTCCAATAAATAATAATTAAGCAGGTTTTGGGGATGGTGGACTTGCTTCCATTTCCATGATACCCTCCTCCCCATTTATTCTATAGCGAATAAAGACAATGGTTAAGGGAAATAGTTTAGTTATTTAGATTATAAGCTATAGAAAATTTTGGGACTTTTAGGGAAACAAATCAAATCCCTCTTTATCTTTTTATTATTCTGAAGGGCTCATCACGACAACTGTCACCATAATGTGTCGTGGTTCAAGATTTGTGTCTCACGTCACGATAAGCTTGTAGCACGTCATGACCTAACACACGGTTTTTATAATACATATGTGAGTTTTCGTACTTTTCTATTGTCTTATTTGTTAGTTTTGATATATAACTTAATTTAAATTATTTATTATCATCGAGTCATTAACATATAATATTATATATATATGATATGATATTATGTGTGATATAGATATAATATTATACATTTTTTTGTAAGGAAAGCAAAGGGAGAAGAATTTTTTTTAGGGGGGGGGGGGGTGTTGTTAGAACTAGAATTAGTCCTAAATAGTAGATCTTTTATAAAGTTAACTTCTAGTTTACTTTGTACTGTAATTAATGTAATGGCTTTGAGGCTTGCACTTAACATGTAATGGACACCTATAAATATATAGGATGTCTTAGGTAGTGGGATTCTTATGAGAGTCGACTCCCTGAATTGTACTTAAGAGAATTCTAATCAAATATGAGTATGGCTTGGGTGCTACATTGTCAAATCTTATAGATTAATCTCGAGTTGTTGTAATATGGGATCTATACCTCATCGTAACGTCATGTCTCACGTCATATAAAACATTAACTTTTTAAAGAGTAAAAATAAATTACATGTATATTTTATTGTTTTCAAATTTTATTTTATGTAAGATCAACTGTCACTACTAAAATGTAAGGTTTCACCAACAAACATTTTTTTGGAAAATCCATCGCTAAAGAGTGATTTTTTACAAAACCGTCACAAAAGTTGGTGGGTAAATCAAATCAGTGAAAGATCATCCAGGAAATTTCTGGGTAATCCATTGGTATTTTCTTGAAAACATTGGATTTTACCGGAACCATTCCAAGTGATCCGTGGTAATCACCCAAAGAATTTTCTCTGAATGATTTTTTGTGGGTGAAAATTATCTTTCTTGTAGTGTGTCTATATAATTCCATGTAAAAGAAAAGGGTATAATTGGTTCTTATAAGTGTGATATAAACTTAGATCTTATAAATTTAACTAATCAAATTATAAAAATATGATTAAACAAATTAAGACAAAGACTAATGGCTACTTTTTTAAATTTAAAAGATGAAAACTTTTAGAGATGCTTAGCACCAAATCCAGCTATTATTACATTAGATAAATTTTTAACTTTTTTGTTTTGAATAATGATTTTAAAATATACTTCAATAATGAACAAACGATTGGGTTATTTATTTATTATAGCTTATTTCTGAGCAAATGGTACCAAAATAAAAATCAATGTTTTCTTGGTTCATATTTTAAGAAATCAGGTTTTAAATTTGTAATTCATTTTCAGTTTTTGAAAACCATTTTCAAAACTTTTTAATTTTGAAAAAAAACAACTTTAACTTTTTTTTATTTTGAAAAATATGAATCTGTTTAACGGTTTTCAAAACTGAAAAGTTTTGAATTGTTTTTTCATAAAATAATAATGAACTCAGCTAGCTTATGACTGATAAGCTAACTGATAACTTATAAGATAGTTGATTTTTAGTACAATTTGTCTTATAATTTAAAGTCAAGAAAAATATTTTTGAATGTTTCTCGAAACAAGCATTGCAATCTAATGCGATCATAAGGTACTAATATTTATCAACACGTATTCAAAAGTTGCTCCAAACTGATACAATATTTCTATAACATTTATTTGAACCTGGTACAAGAGTTAAACCCCTAAAATGATCTACTAGGGTCACCATTGATATTGAACTTTTTAATTTCGAATAGCATATATCTAGATCTTGCCATTCTAAGTATTCATTAGTTTATTTCTTAGTTCTGATGTCAAGGTTAATAATTGTTTGAACATAATTATTAAACTAATTATACATTTACGAACCCAAGAGGATCTTAAGCTTCCAAACAAATAGATATGATCATAAAAAAATGGATAATATCTAATGGAAATCTAACCTAAAATCCGGAGGAATTAAACCTTAAGAGCATCTCTAACTTATCCTTAAAATAGAGGAAAATGAGTGTTTTAGAGTTTTTTTTGTTCTAAACTTTCTCCAAAATGAGAAAGGAAGGAGATAACACAAATATTTGAATTTAAATAATTCTCCAAAATTAAATGCTA